>JAQAHW010000007.1:222500-10222500 GCA_027580185.1 Tuta absoluta
TTCCGTGATAGTTATATCGCGCCACTGCTCTCATTGTACCATAATTTTAGAATCTAAATTGTATCCTTAATATAAAGTATTTGTTAGATATTCGTATAAGATCATTGACAATCTTTTTTATGCTGTGTGATTCCGGCTTAGAATAGCATCACCCCATTTCTTACCCATGGGTGTCGTAAGAGGCGACTAAGGGACTCGAGGGTTAGATGTGTATTGCAATTTTAGGCGATTGGCTGACAACCTGTCACTATAGTGATACACAGTTATCTGATTGACCCTCAAACTTTTGTCAGACGTGGTGTTGATATCCGTTTTACGGCCGTTAACGCTCTGTCTACCCCGTAAGGGATATAGGCGTGATTTATGTATGTATGTATGTACAATCTTTTTGTAACATGATTAATATTCCAGAGTCCAGCGACCTTCAAAGCAAGGAATAAAGAGTGTAATAAATCGTCTGGCGCTTGTCCAACTATCCAACCCGAGTGTACCGCACCGGGGACGTCGGTCACTGCGCTCGGGGCAAGTATAAATAAACCAACTGCGTCACTCGCTTTGTTTACCACCAACAAACATTATTATTAGATAAAAACATGCGCTTTTTGTTAGTTAAAAAGCGGATATGACCTTTATAAAAAAAGGATGATGATGTTACTGAATTTCAGATCAAATTCGTATATTGAGGGAAATTTTACTATTGACCAATACTGATGAATAATATGCCGTGGGATGTCGGCTTAGAATAGCATCACCCGATTTCTTTTCCGTGGGAGTCGTAAGAGGCGACTTAGGGACTTGAGGTTGTGTATTGCAATTTTAGGCGATGGGCTGACAACCTGTCACTGTGGCGATACATAATTTTCCGAATGACCCTCAAATATAAGTCAGACGAGGTGTAAATGTCCGTTTATGCGGCCTATGACGTTCGGCCTACCCCGCAAGGGATAATAGGCGTGATTTGTGTATGTGTGTGTGTATGTTTACCAATACTGAAAACTGGAACGGGCTGGTGATAAGGAACAACTTTCCCCAAAGAACTTAGGTAGTAATCTGTCATCGATCTTTTGAGCTTTTATAGTAACACTAATCAGCAATACGGCAATTTTCGGAGCGAGGCCCTATTTTTTCCATATTTCGACCTATGCTCTTTATCGTTCGCCCGTTTTGAGTTTTCGCTACCGGTCACAAGTAAAATTATGGTAAAATTTCATCTTATACGTGCTTTGCAGTTTTCTTAATGCAGATTACCCATTTTATTTCTTATTGTCTCTTCATTTATCTATTTACCTATAAACTCAAATCAACATTATATTTCTTTTTAGTTTTGTCTAAAATACAGCAGCGTAACTCAATACATTTTTGAAATATTTTAATCTTCCTTGGGAACATTCCATGAGGAAAGTTTTTCCTTATCACCCGCCCGTCTTAAGATTTCACAATCGGTCGCTATTAAAATTATACCCCATATAATAGTCCTAGGGTAGTACTATATAAGTATAGTCAATGGTAATCCAATAAGATGATGCAAAGTGTGGTTTAGTTTCACAGTAGCAGTCACTCGTATAGCTAACAGTGTGGTGCAGACGTGCGTACTTCAGAGTTATGTACTCGTAGCGGCGGCGATAAGCCAATTAGCAACGCTAGATGCGATTATGAAAACTTGGACCACATGGTGTTAAAGTTTACTAATTTTAAGGAGATAATTTGTTAAATTTTGGTTTTTTGATTTGGAAATGTTTTGCAGAATAATTGTCAAAAGAATAAACTAATTAAAACTATTTGTTGTTATAGCAGCAACAGAAATACGGCATCTGTGAAAATTCATCCCTCTCATGACAGACGACATGACAGGAAGACGGACAGACGCCGAAGTCTGAGTAATAGGGTCCCGTTTTGACCCTTTGGGTAAAGAATCCAAAAAGTTTGAGTATTTAAATTATGCAAAACATGTGATTGGGGCAACTTCAGACAAAATAATAATTCTGAAGAGTTCACGAGAATTGAGACAACAGATTAGCTGTTTTGCCAGGAAAATTACCTATAGAGTTAGTTAGAAACTATCGTCAGTTTCACAAGTCAAGTCGTTTTCAAATATTGGGAACTACCGGCACGTGCCGGGTAAATTCAATCCAATCCGTTCTTCACAAAACAACTTGACTGGGCTGGTTATTTGAACAACCACACGAACTTCTCCGGGTGAGCCCTAGCTCTCCACCAAATAGTCAGGAGTAGATTTCAAAACCCCGGGGCTAAAATTGCAGAGTCCAGCACTAAAAAAAAAACTCATTCTATGTAGAGTAATAATTATTTTTGCTAGTAATTGTGTGAGATGTTCGAGTGGAGCTGATACCGCCCTGCCCCCAGGAGGAGCAGCAACAAGCAGCAGCGTACCTGCATGGTGACCTCGTACTGCAGCACGAGCGGCTTCCCGGTGAACTCGAAGGGGCGGCTGAGCGGCGCGGAGACGGCCGCGTGCTTCCTTCAGGAGCAGCAACAAGCAGCAGCGTACCTGCATGGTGACCTCGTACTGCAGCACGAGCGGCTTCCCGGTGAACTCGAAGGGGCGGCTGAGCGGCGCGGAGACGGCCGCGTGCTTCCTTCAGGAGCAGCAACAAGCAGCAGCGTACCTGCATGGTGACCTCGTACTGCAGCACGAGCGGCTTCCCGGTGAACTCGAAGGGGCGGCTGAGCGGCGCGGAGACGGCCGCGTGCTTCGCCTCGCTGCTCAGCACGAGCCCGCGGTCGCCCTTCAGGAGCTTCCTCGTCGGCTCCAGGATCTGGACGGAAATCGGTAATGTTGCAACACGAGAAACAAAACGATAAGATAACATCTGTATGCAAAGATGTTATTTCATTCCTTTATTTATTTTATTTCAATAAGTTCAGTTACAGGCAACAGATCAAAAATATCACTGACATAAAGACACATTAATACACAAATAAATCCGAGGACCACTTACAACTAAAAACAAGATTTCTTTAAAAAACAGTCTGGCATTTTGTTCAAAAAACAATCATAAAATTATAAAAACACAAATGTCATAGTTAATAGTAGTTTATGCAACTGTCGTATAATGGGGGTCATTAGAATGCGAGTGTCTGTTTATCACACGAGGCGCAGCCGAGTGTGATAATAGTTTGACACGAGCATTCTAATGCCTAATTATAGCAGTTGCATACACTATTTTATCTACACTCTGAAAAAAAAAACTCAGAAACACTTTTCTAAACGTACGCACCGGCCATTGCAAGGCTCGATACAAGGTCAAATTCAATACGAGAACGTAATATGGCTTGATATGAATTTTTGAAAATTCTGTAATTTAGCAGTTGTTTAGATGTGGAGTGACTTACCTAAACAACTGATCAACATCTGAACAACAACTGAACAACATCTGAACAACAACTGAACAACATCGAAACAAAATCGGAACAACAACATCTGTACAACAACTGAACAACAACTGAACAACATCTGAACAACAACTGAACAACAACGGTACAACAAATAAACAACATCTAAACAACAACTAAACAACATCTCAACAAAAACCTAATAAAACAAAAGCAACATTACCATACATCAACAACTGACAGGTGCGGCGGAAGTTGGCAATAAGAGTATTGGCAAAAAAAACCTTCGTTTCATTTCTCAACTTTATCGTATTAAGAGTTTTCTCATTAAGTCATTACGCTTCTGTAATTTATAGTAAACCCTAGTTTATATAGGCAGAATGCATAAAGTAGGTCATTATGCATCTGTTTTCGAATTCATAATTCGAACATTATGAGACGAGTGTAGATAAAATACAAAAACATAACGATAAGATACTAACACAAGGGAAAAGAAATGAGACTTATTAACTGTATACAATTATTGATTGCAGTTTATAGGATATTAGAGATAGTTTAAAACATTGGATTATTCATTCAAATTGTCAGCATATCCTAATGAATAACCCCTTCCTAATCTTTGACCTTTATTTATGTGCTTATAAATAATATATAATATAGAATTATAATTAATAAATAAGTGTCCTTGATCGTTTTATGATTTTGTTTGAGTAAATTTTATTATTATAAATTATAATATTTTTACATACATACACATACACATATCACGCCCATAATCCCTTGCGGGGTAGGCAGAGCGCAAACAGCCGCAAAAAACGGCCATTTATGCCACGTCTGACAAATGTTTGAGGGTCATTCGGAAAATTGTGTATCGCTTTAGTGACAGGTTGTCAGCCCATCGCCTAAAATTGTAATACACACCCTCGAGTCCCTTAGTCGACTCTTACGACTCCCACGGGAAAGAAATGGGGTAATGCTATTCTAAGCCGGCATCACACGGCATATAATATTTTTAACTAGCTTAAATAATAAATATTTAGAAAATGACTTGAGATACTAATAAATATCTTTTGTATTTCTTAGTATAGGTATAGTTAATAAATGTATGCACTAAATTGAATTTTATATCTGTAAATTTACTATTTGAATGCACAGCTTTAGTATATTATTATGTTGGTACGTTTCCGAATCTCGAGCTCAGAGAGACCCGGTCCTTTAAGGCATGAGTGGAGCCGAAGCACATAGGCCTTTTTGCACCAAATATTGTGTTGTGATGTGTACATATTACAATAGACGAGCAGCCACAGGTTCGCTGGAATGCGTGTGAAATTGAATTAAATTATGTTTTTTATTTAATTTTACCTCCCAAACCCCGTCGTACTTGGCGATGTTCTCGTCGACGCCCTGCTTCTTGGCCTCGGAGCGCACCCAGCGCTTGTTGAACGCGGCTTCGTCGTCAAAATGCTCCGCCAAGTACACCTTCTTGGGGTCCACGGTCGGGCTCTGGTACTCCTCTTCTTCTGCTTCAGTCTAACAGGGAAATAGGCAATTGTAGAGCTATTCCAAACAAGCTAAATGAATCTCTTTTTTCGTGTGGGACACTAAGTCGGCAAACAACCCAAGCTTTTTATAAAAAACAAAAACGCAACTGCAACTCATGAAAATATTTATAGTTTTTATTCAACTATTTTGAATTTATGACATTTTAATATAGCCAGTATCACTTGCGCTGCTAAGACAAATCCAATGATACCTCACATGTCAAGATCAGTCAAACTTCTTATGGCTGAAGCCATGAAAATAAATTTACATCTTTACACATTACCCTCCCTTTGAGACAGTCAGGTGAAAAGATAATGAATTTTTTATACAAGGATACAACCTACTCAACAGACTTTGTAATTTAATATCATGCAAGTACAATGTGCCACAATGCTGGTATCTTCATTAACAAAGTATAAAGTAAGGTAAATGGAAACCAAAGGACTTTTTAACATTAAGTTTTTTCATTTGATGTAATAATGAACTTTCAAAATTGTTGTCCAGTTTTAAGGTTTTAGATGATTTCGCCGCCTTCAAAAGCTGCACCTTTTAGCAGTAAAGACAAAGTGTAAAGACACTTCCTTATCATGTCATGATATACATACCAAGCACAGACATACACCTTGTAAGGAAATAAAATATACTATGAAAAATTTAATCTTATCATATTAGCCTACATTGTCCCACTGCTGGTCACAGGCCTCCCTCTTCTCTTCTCATCCTGTTCTACTCTGGGCCTAAATAAAACCTTAAAATGCTAGAACATGCAATAATACATTCAGATAACATTTACTACAGCAGATAGCTGATCTTATCTGTACTGCTCTTTTATTTGATCTAGGTCAGTAGGTATGTACACATAGAGATGACATGAAGATTTGTTTCACACGCCTCACCCATTATATTATGTGATGGTTATCCATCACATAATATCCATTATAAATATGGTTATCCGTTATAAATATGGGGAAAATTTTTGTATTCTATTTATTACTTGAACTCCAACAATTTCTTTCATTATATGAGTATTTGGATAGCAGAAATTCAATTCAATAGAAGATAAATTTAGAGGAATTTCCAATCAATTGAAATAAAAAGATGACAGCAAACTTGATATAACACATGAACAGTGGTCACACATTATAAAGATCATGTTTTCTTGTCTGAAGTAGGTGTTGATATATTAGTCACTCTACTGTGACTACTACGACAACTACTTCTTCAGACGGAAAGACCTTAGGGCAAACAGTGCTAAAACATTACAATTACTGATGTATTTATTAGCTAAGCATACAAGAGGTCTATAACCTAAGGCTCTGGAAGTAGATGACAGATATGCATCATAGCTCACCTCAACAGAGATGCCCTCATCATCAGGCTGGTCGGCCTGCACCCACGCGGCGCTGCAAAGCAGCATCAGCAGCAGGCTGGCAACAAACGCTCGCCCGCTCCACACAGCCATCTGAAACAACGTGCAGTTATGTGCACCCTGCAATGAGCCTACTAACAGCAAAGTGCGGCCACAGACAGCCTCGCTTTGACTGAATAACCACCACCGGCACCGTGTCACAACCGTTCTTATTTAATTAAATTAAACAACAGTAAAAGTTCACGAGCAAAACCCCAAATACGATCACCGGAAAACGGAAATCCTTAATTTGTTTAAGGGGACACCGCATCGATTTTATTGACATGAAAACTTAATTAGGGGCTGAGAAACTCACCCTGCTCCTAGTATATCACTAATATACAGTGAATTTCATAAATTCTACTGAAATTATGCCCGAAAATACGAACTGAAACTCAATGAATTGGTTTTTTTTTCATGAGAATTTCAGCCAATCAAAAACAAACAGTTGTCACAGTACAGTACGGCTGCGTTCCAAAATATACGTTCGAAGGGAGAAGATTGCAGAAGCCGCATTGGAATGAAATCTCTGCCTACAGAATGGAAAAAAAATACTGTCAAGTGATAAGAAAATAGTTGCCAGTAAGGTAACTATTATGCTAATCTGTAGGTTTGTAAATCTTGGTGATTATAGAAGCATAAGCGATAGATAGTTTTGGCTATGACTGAACAGCAAAACAACGAATTTTCAATCGTAAGAAATAGATATACATGCTAGTGATCTGTGAAAACATCTTGCTTGACCTGTTATATAAACCGACATGAAGAACTATAATTTTGGTGTCAGTCTGGCCACACCAAACAGCTGATCGTTCCTGAATACGCACACACTACGTATTATATATTTTTTTCTTGAATTTAAATGTTTTCGACTATTGTAACGTCATTAAATCAATTAATAAGTGTTGTGTAATCCGTAGAAATGCTACGAAATAATCTAAAGCTGTGTTTAACCACGGGGAGAAATGATGTAAGTCTCTACATGTTTTCGTAAGTTTGCGTCGATTGGTGTTTACTGAAAATAATAGGAGTATTTTCAGGATGAGAGTAAACATTAGCCTCACAACTTCTCGAAAGGTGCATGTGATAAAACAACATCTCCGCCAGATAGAGAATTCAAACAAAATCTTTACATTACTTACTACATACATACATACATACATATAATCACGCCTCTTTCCCGTAGGGGTAGGCAGAGACTACATCTTTCCACTTGCTACGATCCTGACACACCTCTTTCGCTTCTTCAACATGCATCAATCTTTTCATACATGCTCGTCGGTTTAGGGTACTCTTGACCTGACCTTTCTCTAGAACGTCCCCGATCTGATCCAAGTACGTGCGTCTTGGTCTTCCCCTTCCAACGTTCCCATCCACACTCGCCATATACACCTGTTTCGTTAATCTTCTTTCATTCATTCTCTCAATGTGACCAAACCATCTCAGCATTCCTTTTTCTATACCAGTCACTATGTCATCTTTTATACCGCAACGTTCTCTAATCACGCTATTCCTTATCCTGTCACTCAATTTCACTCCTAACATACTTCTTAGCGCTCTCATTTCTACCGCATTTATTCTACTTTCATGCTTTTTCTGCCATACCCAACTTTCACTCCCATACATAAGTGTTGGAACTAACACTCCTCTATGCACAGCCAGACGTGCCTTATTAGACACTGTCTGGCTGTTCATAAAAGTATGCAACGCTCCATTCACCATGTTGCCGGCATTTACCCTCCTTTCAATGTCACTTTCACACTTTCCATCTGATGTAAACTTCGATCCCAAATATACAAACTCTTTCACTTGCTCCACCCTCTCTTCTTCTATCATAATATTACACTCCGTCATACCTTCTTCTTTTTCAAAAACCATTGACTTCGTCTTACTTACATTCACTTTCATTCCTTTCTTTTTCAAAGCCTCATTCATAATGTTTACCATCTTCTGCAACTCTTCAGCCGACGACGCAAGGATAACTTGGTCATCAGCATAGAGAAGACATTTGACGAGTAACCCATTCATTCTCAGACCATTTTCACACTCTTTCAAATCTGTCAAACAACTATCCATGAATAGGTTGATTGACATTACTTACTACCATCTAAAAATACCTTCCCTAATATCATAACATTGATAAGAACGTTGGTATCTACTTCGGTACTAATAATTATTATATTATTAATCAGGCAGTCAGTTTTAAAATTGATAAATGCCTTTATCCTGCTCTTCAATTGTTCTGATGCTATGGTTGCCTTTCTGTGATGCTATGTGACTGTCCAGTTTTATTTTGAAAGAGTTGATGGATGAAGCCAATACAATATCTTGAGGAAACTTATTTCATGCATCAACTACCCTATTCGTCAGAAAGTGCTTATGGGGATTATTCTTTGAGCGTCTTTTCTGTAGTTTTAGTGTGTATCCTCTTAAACGGGTATTTAAGTCTGGCTGGAATATGTTTTGGAAGTCATTTAGGTCATAATAGTTACTTAGGATTTCGAAGGTTTGAATTAGATCACCTCGTTCTCTTCACTCTTTTAGCGTGATGAGTTTTAATTTCTCTAGTCTATCCTCATATGATATATTCTTGAGCTGTTGTGGGACTTTGGTGAAACTTCTTAGAACCTTTTCGAGTAATAGGGTGTTTTTCGCAAAGTAGGTACTCCAAACTTGGAAAGCATGCTCTGGCAGTGGCCTTACATGTGTCTTGTATATTTTCATCATCATATCAGGTGTTAGTATACCAAAGGCCTTACGTATCACATATATAAAGCTCTTTGCCTTCTTTGCTATTGCCATTATATGGTCTTCACATTTGAGGTGTAGGTTCACACTGTTACCCCTAAATCTGTGTGAGCCTTGACTGGGCTTAGGATGGTACCATTTAAGCTGTATATCAGTTTAGGAATTTTTTTTGACTATTGAGATTTATAAGCCAAGTTTTGACCAATTCGCTATTCTGGAGCTTTATGCAGTCTACCAAGGAATTTGCAAAAAGCTTCGTGTCATCTGCGAAAAAGATGACATTGCTTTGGAGGCAGTGAGGTAGGTCAAAGGTATAAATTATGTATAGTACTGGGCCCAAAAACTGATCCTTGTGGAACACCACTAGAAGTTTCTTTTTCTTCAGATAAAGCCTCTCTTACTCTTACTTGAAATGTTCGGCCGCGCAAAAAGCCTTCAATCCAGTTTAATGTCCTACTGCATATGCCTATAAACTCAAGCTTTTGTAATAGTCTGGAGATGGGTACCTTGTCAAACGCCTTCTCATAGTCGAAATATATGACATCAACAGGTTTCCCTCATTGAAGCTGTCCAAGAAGAAAGACACGTACTTACTTGAAAACTTCTGTTCACAACTTATGAATTAGATTATTTTATCTTGGGTATGGTAGGTATGTTGCCTTGGTGGTTGAATAATGTAATTTATGTATTTTTTTCTTCCAGTTACAGCTGGTGCAAAGATGCAAGCACACAAGCAGGTTGGACACGATCCGCGAGAAGCTCCGCTCGGGCCCGAGCCTGGCCGAGTTCACATCGGAAGATCGGCCGAAGGACTGGGCGGAGTACGAGGGCAAGTTGAAGCGGGAGAAGGGGGAGAAAGAGCGACTCCGGCTGCCTCCATGGCTCAAGACTAATATACCCACAGGTTGGCTACAATCAGTGTCTAAAGATTGCAGTAATTGGAACTGTTTATTAAAATAAGCTCTTACTTTGCAATCAATGTTTACTTTTTTGGAAAATGTTATAAGTTTCTACCTTAGAAACAGAAACTATTTGCATTTTTTATTTTTAGATACCCAAATACTGAGAGATACTATATAAATTCAAAATATTGGCTCTACCTTTTCTAAACTTCAACAGAAATATTGTTTTATTTGAATACCAAATTTTGTAATACCCATGTTAAGTAGTCAATTTTTGAAAACATGCAAAATTTTTCCTTTGCTCGCGCCAGAAATGTTTGCAAAAAAAGATATATTACCCTTTTCTTCTGGCTATTTCAGGAGCAAAGTTCAGTGAAATAAAGCAGCAGCTACGGAGTCTCAAACTAAGCACAGTGTGTGAGGAAGCTCGGTGTCCCAACATCGGCGAGTGCTGGAGTGGCGGCAAGCATGGCACCTCTACTGCTACCATCATGGTGAGATTTTAGTCTAGTTTACTCGGCACATACTTCGAGGGTAAAAGTCCTGCTAGCCAGAGGCTTTCTTATATTGGGTGGTGTTTGCTTGGTCGGCAGGCAGAATAGATCTCGTTTTTTAATAGAAGTGAATAATAATGACAAAAGTTTATCTTGATTTTTAGCTAATGGGTGACACATGCACGCGCGGCTGTATGTTCTGCTCGGTGAAGACGTCGCGCGCGCCGCCGCCCCTCGACGCGGATGAACCGCGCAACACCGCGGTCGCCATTAATCAATGGGGGCTGGGCTACATAGTGCTTACTTCTGTAGATAGAGACGGTAAGTTCATTCATTATATGGAGACGCCCCTCGACGCGGATGAACCGCGCAACACCGCGGTCGCCATTAATCAATGGGGGCTGGGCTACATCGTGTTCACTTCAGTAAATCTTCTTCTTCTTCCTCGGGTTGGGACGCGTGCGGAGCTCGCAGACGGGTGATCAGCTCCGCTAGGCAGGAACTATTTCACCCAATTCCCAGGAAACTTCAGTAGAAAGTAGAAAGAGACGGTAAGTTCATCTATTATATGAAAACGACGCTGGACGCAGAAGAACCGCGCTATACTGCGGTCGCCACATATCAATGGCGGAGGCTGGGGTATATTTTGCTCTCTTCCGTGGATAGAGACGGTTGGTTCCTCCTATTTTTGAGTTTTTTTAAATCCGCTTAGCGGTTTCACCGCCTGCTACTCTCAAATAAATATTATGTCATTTTGCAAAAAGTTGCTTGACTAACTGACTTATTAAAATGTAAATGAAGCATTTGAAATTTGTCAGTCCATTGTTGCTCTGGCAATCATTTCTTGAATTAAAAAGTAACCTAATCCGATGTTATTTTACAGATCTACCGGATGGAGGCTCAGCGCATTTTGCGGAAACTGTTATAGAAATTAAAAAGCAGTAAGTTATGGTTGTTTTGTCTTTGTAACTAATTATTACGATACCATGTCAGAGGCCTACTAGTGGTAGTAGGCGGTTGAAAAACTCTGACATCAGGGTTCATCGGGTTGTTGAACGACTCGGTGTCCCACACGAGAAGAGAGAGAAGAGATTACGAATGAATAATCTATTAATCTGTTCTACTTGTTTCGTAACTATCGTGTCGTAAATAGGCTATTTATTAATTTTCAATCGTTTTCTCGTAAAAAACACTTTAAAAATTGTCTAATCGGAACATAAACGTTATTTGTAACATTACAGACCAAAATAATCTTTATTTAAATATTAATTTAATTACAATAGGTTTGATGAATTATTTTAATATTGAAGAATATATGCAAAACGGTAATAATATATATTTTTTAAAAATAAGATTGCTAGTTTATTTAAGTTTTTTAAACCAAATTGCGATACCCTAGCAGGGTGCATGTTTGTGTCCAATTATAATTTAAGATTGTTTTACAACATGTGAGCAGGAATAAACGTGATGTTGCAGGAACAAGGAGATCCTGGTGGAATGCCTGGTGCCGGACTTCCGCGGCAGCCGCGAGTGCGTAGCGCGCGTGGCTCGCTGCGGGCTGGACGTGTTCGCGCACAACATCGAGACCGTCGAGCGCCTCACGCCCTTCGTCCGCGACCCGCGCGCCAAGTGAGCACTCAGCCTTTTACATTCACAGCCACAACCGTCTGCTGGTGGAAATGGGCCTCCTTATAATAAATAAATTAAATAAATATCCTGGACATTTCACACAGCGCCATCTAGTCCCAAACTAAGCAAAGCTTGTACCAGGGGGGTCTCACTCCACGGTTTAGGTATGTTCCGCCGGCGGGTTCCCTACGGGGACTAATCTCCGCGGGTTGTCACTTGTCGTCGCCAGACCGCCAGTGTGCCGCTAGCCGCCGCACTGTTCGCACGTGCTGCTCGCGCGCACACTTACTTGATTTTTTTCTGTGTTTTAGTACGTTTATTCGTTAAAAAATCGATCGGGTCGTCGACTCGGTGTCCCACTCGATACAAAGAACAGTTAGACACAAGAATAATTAATTGTTTTTCTATATAAACAGTAGTCATTAATAATTTCGTTTAGGTTTATAAATATTTACAAATCTTACAATTCCTTCCGTAGATTAAGTGAACAAATAAGATATTATAGCAAAATCAATAACAAAAAATCTTCGTGCACGAATAACATGATGACAAGTTACAACCCTTGGAGTTCGCCGGCGGCTCAGTCATAAAACTGCGATGCGCAAGGGAGATTGAGCGTTCGCGCGCGTTCATAAGTTTCAATTTTGTTTGTGAGCGGTTGGGTACACCGAGCGTAGGTATTAATTTATACCTAAACATGTTATTTCTTAGGGAGTGATTCTTCTGTACGTTAGTACTATTATATGTATATTCTGTGCTTGTACTATGGGAACTAGATAGCTGATATTAATACTTATATACTTTTTTTGTTGTTGTTAATAAATACATAATATACATAGAAACACCCATACTAAACACAAATATCTGAAAATTACTTAACAAATATTTGTCTCTTGTGGGGATCGAACCCACGACCCTCGGCGTAGCAGGCAGGGTTAACTATCCGCTACGCCATCGGCCCAGTCGCGCTTATTATTATCGCGCTTGGCAAGTGAATTAGCAAGAAGAGTGCAGGATATTACTTCCATAGGGGACGCTGCTGCCCATTCCCTGGTTGAATTTATCCCTCAATCGCTTTTTATGACACCCGCGGATAGAAAGAAAAAAGTTCTACCTCCCATACAAAGACTGTTAGCTGATCGTGAATTTATTTAGTATGAGAGATCGAAACATTTATTCGTTTTCTACCATTGGTATAAATTGTTCAGTACGAATCCTTTACACAACTATGTCAGAGGTCTGCCACTAGTAGCAGGCTGTTGAAAAACTGACACAAGGGTTCATCGGGGTCGTTGGACAACTCGGTGTCCCACACGAAAAAAAAGCACTATTCCCTAAACAACGACTCCAATTTAATGCATTTTCTCCGAAACGGCTCCATCGATATTAACAAAATTATATTTATAGTATGGAGGGGGTTTCGGGGGAGATAAATATTATAATTCTGCTCGTTACAAAACTCATTCGTTTAGATAGTTTCGCGACTAGCGTCACTTGACTTCCAAGCTCGATACACGATACACTTATCCCTAGTAAGCAATAAGCATTGATGCAAGTGTGAATTGGAAAGAGCACATAGCGAAAGTATCGTCTAAGTTGACTAGTTTTACGTATGCGTTGTATGAGCTTAAAAAATGCACAGATGTTAAAACTGCTTTCATAGCTTATTATGCATATGCTCATTCCTGGCTCCAATATGGAATAGTACTGTGGGGATATAGCAAAAACTTTACCGATTTATTTATTTTGCAAAAAAATGCGTTCGCATAATAGCAAACGTAAACAAAATGACGAGTTGTAAGCAATACTTTATAAAATATCAAATTCTTTCTCTGCCATCTCTGTATATTTTGGAAGCTTGCATGTTAGTACGAAAACAACCAAATCTTTTCCCACAGTACTCTCGCCCAAGTAATCTGAGACCCCAAACCAGGCTAGCCCTGCCATTCTCAACAATGAAAATGATTGCATGCGGTCCATCAGCTATGGTAGCCAAAATTTACAACAACCTACCAATAGAAATTAAGCAACAAGAAACTGTACGTAAGTTTAAGTTACAATTAAGGAAACATCTAGTTAAAATGTGTTACTATTCATTACAAGAATATCTGAGCGAAAAAAATAATCAATTGTAAATTAATCTTATTATATTTCCTACTTCATCCTATTTATTATTCAATTCAATTAATTTATATTATATATTTCTATAATTTTTTAAATAATGAATTTAAGTAAAATTTACAATATTGTAAATTTTATTAGGCTCTACTTTATATTGTTATGCCCTCTCCGGGTCCATGTTTAAATCTCATTACTTTTATTATTTAAGACCAACTGAATGTATACATGGTGTAAAAAAATTAACTAAGAATATTTTAAGGGGTGGACCAGTACCTGAAACTGAACTACTTTCCCCAAGAAACATAGGTCGAAATATGAAAAAAAAAATTGGCCCTCCCATACAAATTATTCCGGCCGGGTAACACACTAAGTATGGGAGGGTCAAATAATTTTTTCATATTTCGACCTATGTTCCTTGGGGAAAGTTGTTCAGTTTCACGTACTGGTTCACCCCTTAAAATATTCTTAGTTAATTTTTTTACACCTTATATAATGTAACATGGTGTGCAATAAATAAAAACTACTTAAATACTAAACGTACACTATCTAAATGAATGAACTATAACCGAAAAACATTGTTTTTCTAGCTACAAACAGACTCTGAAAGTGCTGGCAACAGCCAAGGAAATCAACCCCGACCTAGTGACCAAGTCCTCCATCATGCTCGGGCTCGGCGAGACCGACGAGCAAGTTGACCAGACTATGAAAGGTATGTCTAGCTGCAAGTAAATAAATGTCCTGGACAATTCACACAGCGCCCTCTAGCCCTGAGTAAGATTGTACGATGGGAACTAGATAGCTGATGTTAATACTATCATATTATACTTAGTACTGAACCCAAATATTTGAAAATGTACTTAAAAAATATTTGTGTTTTTATGAGTATTAAACCCACGACCCTCGGCTTACGTTTACGCCATCGGGCCAGTTAAGGTGTTTTTGTACATCATCATCGGCAAAGTAAAGTACGTTTTTTCAAAAATTTTAATTTCGTTTGTACCTGATGGTATGACACTACGAGTTATTTGAGTCAATTTTAAGTACATTTGCTTGAATACTTGAGTTGAGTGACCGGCCGCCAGAAGCCGATGGAAGCGGCGGACTAACATTATTTAATGCGGCAGACCAATATAATCTAATGCGGCGGACCAATATAATCTAATGCGGCGGATCAATATAATTTGATGCGGCAGACTAATATAATTTAATGCGGCAGACTTATATAATTTAATGCGACAGACTAATATAATTTAATGCGGCTGACTTCTATAATTTCTAACCTGTAAGCAACTTAAGTCACCGTCGCTAAAACCGTTCGCACGTTCGCATGTGTCTGAAAGACGCGATTCAAAAATAAGTTTGCCTTTGAACATTTGTGTAGCGTTTTTATTTTATGATGAATAAATTAGCATGGACTACAGAAATACTATATCTACATTTTCTTTTACTTCGTATTAGAAGTTTAGGTTCGTCAAGAGTCATTTAAAATTTTATTTTTATCGATATTTCTAAACAATGGAATGTAATTTCCAGATTTGCGGTCGGCGGGCGTGGACTGCGTGACGCTGGGGCAGTACATGCAGCCCACCAAGAAACATCTCAAGGTACATTATAAACACTAGCATGTTCAGTTCAGTTCAGTTCGTTTATTAATAAAATATATTTTACACGTCAAATGCTTAAATCTAACTTTAAATAACCTTAAAATTACTTAAAATAGATTCATTATTATTAGCATTCATATTAGCATTGACGGACGATGTGGCACAGTGGTAGTGCGACTGCCTGCGACGCAAAGTTTCCAGGTTCGATTATCGGTAGGTTACTCACAAACTTGATATCTATCTCTTTGTTCAATTTGGTCCCAGTCTGGTTACGACATTGCAGGCTAAATCACCTAATAGTCCAAAAAGTTACGGAGTTTTTCAACCGCCTACTACTAATAGTAGGCCTCTGACATGGTTGTGTAACGTCAGCCGTCTAAGTAATCATAGACAGCAACCGGAACAGTCGGCTTAACGTGTCCTCCGAAGCAGGGAACCATCTTTCTTACGGATAAACAGATGGTTCAAAGTGATATATATCAACTTTGTGAGTTCCCCACCGGAAACCGAACCCGGAATATCTGCGCTGCAGGCAGTCGAACTACCACTGCGCCACATCGACCGTAGTTATTCTATAGTTTATCTATAGTTCTAGCTCCCTTCTACCATCGGACATCCAGACGCACCGCCGGATACCATCCGTACCTGGTTGCCATTCCACCAATTCGGACTAAGCGCTTCCAGTCATCATTCATAATGCGCACTGCTAAAGAGTGGAACTCACTACCTGCGTCTATGTTTCCAAACGCATACAACCCTAATCTCTTCAAAGTAAGAGTGAACAGGCTTATCTGGGTGAGCTCGCTCCATCTTAGACTCTGTCTCTGTCCTATAACCTAGACTAGAGTCAAGAGCAAACCCATCCCCAAAAAAAAAAAGTTCCATGCATATTCCTGTTGCAGGTATTCGAATACGTGACCCCAGCGAAGTTCTCGGAGTGGGAGCGTCGCGGCGCCGAACTAGGGTTCCTGTACACGGCGTCGGGTCCGCTCGTGCGCTCCTCCTATAGAGCCGGCGAGTTCTTCATATCCAGCTTGCTGAAGGACCGTCGCGCTAAGACCGCCTGACCAGATATGTAAGCCCACGTCTCCCATTGGTTGCTAGCGTCAGAAAAGAGTCTCCGGCATGAAGGGATTCCTGGCCTACTGATCAAAACGGGTTCCGAATAGTACCAAGTAAAGGGTGCCTGCTTAATATCAACAGTTTACCCCCAGTTTTGATGAGTATGTCAAGATGTACCTTCGTGTCAAAGTTTAGTTTTATAGCAAGGTTCAGGACGCTAAGGTTCGGCTCGTTTAGTAGCACAAATATAGGTCACAGAAAATTTAACTGTTGCTATCGATTTGACGAGAAAGAGCTGCCGCAGACCAAACGTACGATTTTGCGAGCGAAAGTAAAAAAAAACCGTACATTATTGGAATAAAGGTAGCATTGCCTACAATGACAGACGCCGCCATTTTCACCTTTGTTACCTTTATTCCCATTAAGATAGAGTTCCTTTTCGAATTTTTAGTCAAAAGTGTTCATACTGTCGCTCGCAAAAACTGTTCTTGCTCTGAGCGTCTCGAAGAAAGACGCTAATAACCCCGCTACATAGAAAACCGTCGGCTTGTGACGCCAAAGACCATACTCGTGAGAATAGTCTGTAAGTAGACCAATAGGACAATCTTTGTTATCATCACAAAGTCATGCGTTCCCGAAAAAAGGCTATCTGTGCACTTGGTTCCAATTATATTCGCCCGCCACCGCCAGTACTTTCGTCGGCTAGCGAACGTATATAATTTTTTGCTTAGTATATCCATGTATCCGGCGTCCAGCGGACTAATATAATTCGAGCCTTATTATTGGATATTGAGTCTTTTTTTGTTGCAATAAGTTATGAAATGCGTCACACTTGTGTTGTGATTGCTAGAGTCCTTAGAAAAGTTATTTGAATACTCTGCATCCATATGTCACAATAATACTACTAGGTGAAATAATATGATAAAATATTTGCAAAAATAATAGACCTCTCGACTATGATCGTCAAGCCAAATTACTTATTTGTACATACATACATACATACATAAATCACGCCCATATCCCTTACGGGGTAGGCAGAGCGTTAATGGCCGTAAAACGGATATTAACACCACGTCTGACAAAAGTTTGAGGGTCAATCAGATAGCTGTGTATCACTATAGTGACAGGTTGTCAGCCCATCGCCTAAAATTGCAATACACACCCTCGAGTCCCTTAGTCGCCTCTTACGACACCCATGAGTAAGAAATGGGGTGATGCTATTCTAGGCCGGCATCACACGGTAATTTCTAGGCCGGCATCACACGGTAAGGCCGGCATCACACGGTACTTATTTGTTGCTTGTTTAATGTTTATCAAACACTGTGTCGACGAACGACCCGATGAACCCAAATCCCTACATTTATATGTTTAATATTATGTATATAATATGATATGACTACGTATGACATCTATTTGTAGTAAAGTTTATTTTTTGTAGTTTGGAATCTCCTTAACACCTTTTTACGGCTGTGTTTGTTCTATATGATGGTAATGTCTAATTTATTTGCTGCTTCTTGTTAATACACAAAACTTCTTGTGTCTATAATTCATAAGAATAGGCACTTATCTTGTTGTAAACAAACCAAAGCAGATGTTTTATTATCCAAGTTTTCATATACTACAGTTTTGTATATTTTCAATAAAACTGACTTATTTCTCCTTAACAAGTCATACAAAGACAAATGTAGTCTGGTATGGAATTCCGTGTAATATGATAAAATAAAAAAAATTAAACATATACTTACGTAAAACAAAACAAAAAACAAAATTAATGCCAATAAAAGCATCTTCCAGAGCGGCGCACCGCACCGAGGAAGAGTACCCAAAATGCTGGCAACATTACCTCTCTGTATTGCCAAACTTATTCTTTGAGCGAAATAACTGCCAACTCTCGGGTCACCCAAAGCCTCGATAAGCAGCCCCGAAATGTCGTTTGAAAAAGGCTTGGTAGCCGGGCCCCATTGTCTCGACGGCAAAATTAATAAATTCAGCAAATATTTTTTGCACTTAAAACGTAATCGGTGTGCTGTAAACCACTTGCTCGAGCTTGTGTTACGCGGATAAAATATAAAGGTTAGCATCATCGTCTTGTCACCTGTATTATTTATAACATTTATATTTGGTCGTATAACTGATCTGTCAAATTTAAAGTGTACCTACATTTTAGTGATGTGGTAATTTTGGGAAATAGTCATTTCGGGAAATTACACTAAATGTGCCTGAGGGAAAATAAGTACCTATCTTTATGCGTTATAATTATTTATTTATGCGTTATGCGTTAATACATTATGTAGGTAAGTAACATGCACAGATGCCAGAGTGACTAATATTACGGAACAACATGTAGGTACTTCATAATTCTTATTAACTGTATAGAAATCCAGTTTAATTTGATCCCTGAAATAAGTTACTTGTACCTTAATTCATAGATAACACTAGTCTGAAAATAGTTTATATTATGTTGTTATTGTGTTATATAATTTAGTTTAATAAATGTAAGTTAATAGAAATAAAATAAATATTTTCTGGTAAAACGTGAACCAAAATTTTATTTACTAATATTATATTATGTAGTACGTGGTACCCTTTTGGTAAGTATAGATATAATATTCGCACCTACTTGCTATTCAAAAACTAACAAACTCCGTAAATATGTAAGTATATAGATTAGAAAAGCCTAATGGAAGGTGGAGGCCTCGATTGTGACAGAACACTCTCTTAGTTGAGGATTCTTTGACTGTCGGTCCAACGGTTAACATTGTTTACGCAATCGCTCCGCATAAAAATCAAAAATATAAGTGTCATTATTACCCAAAACTATATTCCAACAAAAAAAATTATCATCATATAAGCTAATACAAGTGTTACTTGCTTTTAACGAGTGGCCATAGAGTGAACGCGGCACAGAACGCTCAGCGCATACAACAGTTTGGTTTTCTCGCGGAGGCAAGTTTTATTTTTTATTATTTGATTTCGCAATATGCAGTGTTTAACAGACGTAACTTCCTACATAAAATGCACCCTTGAGACTTGTCGAAGAAATTATTGTGGTGAATGTACTGACATTGTCACTTTAACGCCTGAAGCAAAGAAGTCCTGGGTCTGCCAGCGGTGTATTGCCAAGTATGTAAGGACCTCTGATTCTACACCCACAAAAGATGCATATGCACCTGGGAATGTTGCTGTGCGAGACAAACAGAAATCCACGGTCAGTGCTGCCACTACGGCAGTTACATCAACGAAAACTACCACTACATCAACAACTACACCGGGCCCGCTAAATACGGCCACAACGCAAGTTAACTCTACCATAACATCACCCGCTGTACAGACACCTGTCCCAAGCCTAGGTACTATACTGCCGCCGTTAACTGATTCTGGAAAAATCATGGCGCAACTTTGTTTACTAACGCAAGAGATAAAATCCCTCAAAAAGAGCCTAGAGGACGCTACCAATTCTCTCACTATCTGCCACACCCGCCTGGATGACTTCTTTGCCTCCACTACGGCTATGGACGCCCGACTAAAAGTAGTGGAGCGTAGGGAGATAGAATATCAAGAGCTGAAAAGTACATTGTGCATCCTTCAGTCGGAGCTTAACACCCAATCACAACTCAATCTACGCAACGAGATTGAAATATCGGGCATTCCTGAAAACAAAAATGAAAACCTACATCACACTATGCTAGTACTGGCAAGACAAATCGGTATCGACCTTGAAGATAAATACATAGACTGGGTTTCGAGAGTCGGCTAAGAGAAAACTACCACGACCTGTTGTTATGTGAATTCTTCGTCGCTCCAAGCGAGATCAGTTTATTAAAGCCTCAAAATCACGTCGCAACATAACATCTACGAACCTTGAAATTACTGGCCCACCCTCAACTGTGTACATAAACGAAAGACTCACCAAAGATAACAGGCTGTTATTTCGGGAAGCCCGCGCAAGGAGAAAGCAGCATGGATTTGCCTATTGCTGGTGCACACATGGAGTCAACTTTGTTCGTCAACAGGAGGGAAAAGCAGCCAAGCTTGTGCGATCAATTAGTGACCTGGACCGTATTTTTCAGTGTGCTGCTGATGGTGGGTCTCGGTCCAGTTGAACTGGTAGAAAAGAATTTAGCGCATTCTCACTTAACTCTTTCTACAAGTAATACATACATATTTACTCATTATTAATCACTCACTACACAAAAAATCAATACACAACAATACCAATACCACACAACATTCCAATACACTCACAGATGATTGCTTTGGTCGGGTAATTTCTCAAAACAGGCGTCTCTCTGAATATCTGCTTTTCCTTTTCCCAGAACTTGTGATTAGTATTAGTCTCAAAAAACCAAATCTGCAGTTCTTCAAACTTTTTCATGCAGCTATTATCTTTGCAACAATGCCCTTCACTGTATCATTGATAACACCATCCCAATGGCAGTCTTAAATATAGATTTGGTTAACGAAATTGATACTTCATTTAAAATAGATTGCAAAGATATAATGATTCCTGAGGACTGCACTCAAGTGCTAACTAAAGATTACAATATAAAGATTTTAACATTCAACATCAGAAGCATAAATAGTAATTTGGATTCCTTTTTGGTGAGCCTTCATAGAATGAATACATCATTTGATGTTATAATATTAACAGAATGTTGGTTGGCAGGAGGGGCTCCCGTGAGCCACATACCTGGTTATAAGGCTTATCACACTCTTAAACATATCAACCAAAATGGTGGAGTTGTAGCATATGTGAGAGATGTCTGGAGCCCTAAGGTACATGAACCTTCATTCAGGGATGCAGAATGTTTGGTGATAGAACTCACTAGCTCAATTGTTATTTTTGGAATCTACCGCTCACCTTCATTTAAATGCATTGATAACTTTCTAAATTCTTTGAATACTGTCCTCAGGCCAATAAGCAGTAATGCAACTATTATTGTAGCTGGTGACATAAACATCTAGATATTCTAGAGGACAGCGAAGACTGTGTTTCTGAGTATTTGTGTTGTATGGCTGAGCACGGACTCATTCCTGCAATTACATTGCCAACACGATGTGCTTCTAAGCATTCATGCCTGGATCACATCTTCATTCGCACAAAGGCGCGGGACATTGTTGGAGCTGTATGTCGCGGTGATATTACTGCCCATTACTTCACAATGACTGGTATTCAATATTCAAATTTTAAATTCACTAAACTTGATCGTTTCATAAATAAAGTTTATTTTAATAAAGTCAGTAAAGAATTAGCTACAATTGACTGGTCCCCGGTACTACTAGCTGCCTCAGTAGATGAAGCAGTAAATATTTTTCAAAACATCATTAAAGCATCTACAAGTAAAAACACGACAAGTAAACGTATAAGCCGAAGCAAAACGATCATAAAACCTTGGATTACGCCGGGACTTGTCCGATGTATGAAACATCGTGACAAGCTTCACCAAGTCTCAAAAAAATATCCAAATGATTCTGTGAAATCTCTTGTTTACCGACGATATCGGAATTTTTGTAATTTGCTTCTTCGTAAACTTAAAAAATCTTATGAAACTAACCAACTAGAAATCAACAAAATTAATCCGAAAGGACTTTGGAAAGTAATTAAAAATATCTACACTAATATTATAAAGAGGAAAGATTTGATTGTTTGTTTGTTTGTTTGCATCGAATAGGCTCCGAAACTACTGGCCCGATTTTAAAAATTCTTTCACCATTAGAATCCTACATTATTCCTGATGAACATAGGCTATACGAGAAAAAAATAGGGATCCGCGTGAAAATTTCGATAATGTAACCTATCGTGTGAAAAATGTACCAAAAAATATCTTATATCGCGTACGCTGTGGAAATTATTGACAATAGAGCAAAGTGATGTACTAAAGTTTTATAGAGGACATCAATATCTATAATAATGTCCGCGATACCATATGTCTAACAATTACAGTTATGCCACAATAACTACATTTTAATTTAAAAATGTACCAACTACGCCACATTATTCGTGCCAGTGTAATGATTACATTTAATCATTACTGTATTAAAGGGTGTCAGGGATAGCCCTCAGAATACTAATAGGGTACATGCAGACCATGAAACTGAACAACTTTCCCCTAGGAACATATGTCAGGAAACGTAAAAAAACTGACTTCCCATTGTGAATGCAGTCAGCTGATTGTGATTTTGTATGTAAGGTCATTTTGTTTGGCGTTTCCTGACATATGTTTCTAGGGGAAAGTTGTCCAGTTTTATGTTTCATGCACCCTATCAGTATTCGAAGGGCTGTCCCTTACTCGGTATAAAAAGACGACAAAAAACATTAAATAATGCATTAATAAAATCTACACTAAAATAATACATACATACACATATCACGCCTTTTATCCCTTGCGGGGTAGGCAGAGCGTAAACGGCCGCAAAAACGGACATTTACGCCACGTCTGACATATGTTTGAGGGTCATTCGGAAAATTGTGTATCGCCATAGTGATAGGTTGTCAGTTCATCGCCTAAAATTGCAATACACACCCTCAAGCAAGTCCCTTAGTCGCCTCCTACGACTCCCACGGGAAAGAAATCGGGTAATGCTATTCTAAGCCGGCATAATAATTATATAATCTACACTAATATTAGAAACAGGATTTTATTTATTGTTTGTTTGAATTGAAAAGGCTCCGAAACTACTGGACCGATTTAAAAAATTCTTTTACCGTTAATTGAAATCGTAATTCTTTATTCAATGTAGGATAGTATTATCACTTATTGACGTCATGAACCGTCATTCTAAAAAAAGAAATTTGTATCACACAATTTTCTTTTTTTTAATCACAATTTTGTTATGACCTAATAGAGAACCGGCTCGGGCGGGATAAAAAAATAAAAATATAGGCACTGCCATGGGGCTGGCCAGGTTAATCACAGGTACATGCCTTACTTTACGCCACCACCATCTGAAAACGATATTTGTTTCAAATTGAAGTCAAGATTTTTAGAATCCTACATTATCCCTGATGAACATAGGCTATATTAAACTGTCTTATTCCCGGGCGGAAATTGTTAGCGGCGGGTGAAACCGCTGGGCGGGCTGCTAGTATGTGATATTCAGAAAAGTACTATTCCAGCCGCAAATCTTTCAAAAATTGTACCAAACGATACAAAAGCGTCATTGAACGTTTGTAACCAGTATTTTGCTTCAGTTGGAGAACACTTGGCTAACAACTTGCTCACCTCTCTCAATATCTCACATGACGCCTTAGCATCATCCGTCACTTTATTACAATCAGTGGCACATACTTTCTTTTTACATCCTACAGATGCTTTTGAAATACGTAGAATAATTAACAAATTAAAATTAAGTAATGCAGTGGGACCAGATGGCCTCTCAATCCATCTTATAAAGGCAATCGTCGATCAGATTGCTGTCCCTCTTACACACATTTTTAACATGAGCCTTTCGTCTGGTATCTTCCCTGAGCCTTGGAAAACTGCTGTTGTCATTCCGATCCACAAAAGGAATTAAAGGACTACCATTAGAGTGGTTCCGTAGCTACCTTAGTAACAGATCGCAATGTGTCAGAGTGGGAGAAGATCAAAGCGATGATATGAAAATTGGTTTTGGGGTCCCGCAAGGAAGTGTCTTGGGTCCAACCTTGTTCCTGTTATACATTAATGACATTCACACTGTACTTGGAAATGATACCAAAACTATTTGTTACGCAGATGACACGGTGGTTTTGTTCCAGGGAAAGAGTTGGGCTGAGACTTTGGAATTTGCGGGTACAGGCATGCAATGTATAAAAGGCTGGTTGGATCGGAATCTGCTTACGCTTAATATAGCGAAACAAAATACCTCTGTTTTCATAAAACAAAAGCATCAGAGCCCAAAGATCCTACATCTTTCAACATTAACAGCGCCGGCGCTAAGTCAAACACTGTTAAAAATATAACAAGAGCTACATCTATCAGATACCTGGGTATTGAAGTTGACGAAAAACTATCATTTAATAGTCATATTAGCGTTGTGGCGAAGAGGGCGCGAAAACTGATTTTCGCTATGAAACGCCTCAGAAACTGTGCCGAGGTTACCACTCTTAACCTGGTTTACAAATCTTTGTGCGAATCAATTATTACCTACCTACTGCATCTGGCTAGTTCTCTTCGAAACGCGTTCTCCTGATAATTACGTCATCATTTTTCAAATTATGTTTTTTGGTATTTTGGGGGCATTGCGTCATACTTTAGAGGAATACAGATAAAATTATGTGAAAGGCCCGCTTTTTGGTCTAGTAACTACAAAGTTATAGCCCACTATTAGCTGTGATGGAATCAAGAGAACTGTATTCGGTGTATGACGGAACTAACAAATATGGTTCAATTGGCCTTGTTCATTAGTATTAACACGAGTAACATATACATACACATTAATTATTGTGGTATAATGAAAAATTTAAAATCCATTTTGAATTTGAATTAGATTTTCATGCAGAAAATTGAGTCCCACTATTTATGTGACGGATCTGATAAAAATGCCCACGATTTGGGTGACGGATCTGATAAAATGTAATAGTGTTTTTGTAAAAAATAGTTTAAGTTTGTTTATTTTATAATAAAAAGGAATATAAAATATAGTAGTAAAAGAAGTGAGAGAAAGTAAATAAATGAAATAAAAGTATATGTTTAAATCTGAATATTTATTTTGAATGATTTTTTTGGGCTCCTGGTTGTGCTTCTGGTTGTTTACATCAAATACTCCAAACCTTCCATGTATATTTGCTAGCAGAAGCTAGCCATCAGGATAAACAACTTTTGCTTTGGTGCCATATCTGTATCTCCTATAGTTCAGGTGGGCTCCTGGTGGTGCACCTGGTGGTCTTTATCAGGTACTCCAAACCTTAGAACTCTTTATGCTTGCAGAAACGACCCATCAACCTGAACAACATTTGCTTTGGTGCCATATCTGTATCTCCTATAGTTTAGGTGGGCTCCTGGTGGTGCACCTGGTCGTCTACATTAGGTACTCCAAACCTTCAAACTCGATATGCCAGCAGAAGCGACCCATCAAGCTGAACAACTGTTGCTTTGGTGTCATATCTGTATCTCCTATAGTTTAGGTGGGCTCCTGGTGGTGCACCTGGTGGTATACATCAGGTACTCCAGACCCTCAAGTGATGACAAAAGGTAGCCTATGTGTTAATCCATGTTACCTCGATATGTATGCCAAATTTCCTGCAAATCGGTTCAGTAGTTTTTGCGTGAAGAAGTAACAAACATATCGCATTTATAATATTAGTAGGAAGGATATATTAGTAAAATAATATAAACAAAAGACCCAACCGTGGGCACCGATTTAGTCCCACTTTTACCGAATCTCTTGATTCCATCATCACCTTATAAGATCCGTCATTGCACTGATGACGGAAAGTGATGGATCTGATATGAGGGATCTGATAACCAAAGCATATTTTTTGGCTTTGTGGCAAACTGATAGCAAGCAAGTACGAATGTTACACACAATGACCTTCAATTAGCAGTGGTACATCATATTCCATTGAAAGAAAAACTCACATTTACATAGAATTAGAGTAAATCGCAATGAAAGGTATGACAAAATTATGAAACAAAATGACAGATCTGAAATGTTTTAGCTTCTTGTGCGGATTTCCATTAATTTGCAACGTGTCTGCCTCGTTCAGATCCTGGGAGGAGACTAAGGTAACGTGCAGGCAGGGTTATCATACGTCTCAATCCAACTGTTAACGAATGACAAGCGCCATAAAGGGTGCGTTTGGATATGAGACGAGTTCTTGACACCAATGATTAAACGATTAAATGATTATCTATGGCAAAATTACTTTTCAATTACTATCAAATGTCACCATATGATACTCTCCATCACTATCCAACAAAATGTAAGTAAACCTATGTACGTATGACCAAAACACAAGATTTAATTCAGTTTCACATTGCAAAGTAGGGTTGGACACCACCTACGGAATCTAGAGAACGACGTTTTAAATAATTATTTAAAAATATTTATAATAATTACAACCATTTCGTGAGTTTGCTTAAGGAATGAAAGGTCTTTACTTCCAAATAAAAAATCGACAAAAATATATTATCATCAGATCAATGTGTTTTCTGGTGCCACTCATCAGTTCCCTCATCAATGAGAACTAGCCATCTCTGTATGGGGTGGAGTGGGTATAACATCATTGCTTCCTCTGGAACGTGCTCAGCGTTCAGTGCTGAAAGTGATGCTTCGGCTTCCCTTTAGACATCCTACTACTGACTTGTATGAGGAGGCTCGGGTTCTCAGTGTGCGACAATTGTACATCTTGAAAGCTTTTACTTCAACACACCGCGAAGTACTGAACTCACCCGAATATCCGAACTTACTCACGAAGAGGACTTTTAAGGGTTGTTCTCATCGACCGCGTTTTTCGTACGTTCCGCTTAAAAAATGCTTCTTCCTCTGGGACGAGCGTTATAAAATTTTACTCCAAAATACTTCAGCACATCTCACATATGGTCAAACATTTAATTCATCAAATATGTGGTCAGTTTTTTGTAAATTTCCTGTCAAACATGCATTCTTTCACGTCCATGGCATGGTTCTTTGCTACCTTGCGCTAAATAGACTGTTACAGAGCCTAAAATTACAAGTCAATGTCATGTTAAGCCTTCCTATCTTTTAAACGATTATATTTTCTATCTTTTAGCATGTTTTTATTTTCCACAAAGTCAGAAACTTTTTTATAAACACGGATTTTAGCGTTGAAGCCCTGAATCAGCCTACAATTACCTCGCGATACTCTCTTACTCATACATTAATGACGGTAAAAGCTATCTGTCGCTTTTACTCACGAATCCGTAGCGGCTAGTACCGCCGACAACGTCGTGGGGGACGCATGCGCCGCTCGCCGCTACATCTTCGGTGGCGAAGGTAAGTTTCTCACATTTACGATTTTGTCCAGTACCGACCTCATTTCCATGCTAGTCGATTACCAATTATTCAGTTATTAGGTATTATCGATATTTTTTCTGGGGAATACCCTTGATATGCTTAAAATAAGAGGCGGTACTGTATTAAATTTTAATGAATAGGTTTTTATTAAACTGCAAAATAAGCTTTTGTTCTCATTTCCATGTTCTCATGTCCATGTCTTTCCATGGTTCGAGATGACATGGAAATAAGAAAGTGACATGGAAATGAGAGAATGATTAAAATTTTGCAGTCCACTGTTGGACAATGTTTTTAAATAATAAATATTTATTCTTAAATAAATCCAATGCCTGTTTTAATGGTAAATATGTGGAAGTACGGGTATTGTTATTATTACCCTGTTTTATGAAATGAAAGCTTTTGTAGTTAATTTTATAATTATGTCTTTTTAACATTTTGTCTCAAAACGAGGGTTAGAGTTCGGGAGGAGTCTGTATGTATGTAGGTATGGTCTGTACAAAAGTTTTTTATAATTTCATAATAGCTAATGTAAGAAGTTACTTTAATACATACATACATACATATATAACGCCTGTATCCCTTGCAGGCAGAGAGAAGAGAGAAACGGCCGCAAAAAAACGGACATTTACGCCACGTCTGACAAACATTTGAGGGTCATTCGGAAAATTGTGTATCGCCATAGTGACAGATTGTCAGCCCATCGCCTAAAATTGAAATACACACCCTCGAGTCCCTTCGGCGCCTTTTACGACACCCACGGGAAAGAAATGGGGTGATGCTATTCTAAACCGGCAACACACGGTTATACTTTCATACAAAGTGTTATAAAAGTGTTTGTTGCATTCTGCAGTCGGTCACTATGTAAAATTATCAGTATCCACACCCTCATGTTCGTGGGATGCTAAATAAATATTTAACTAAATAAGTAAAGCTTATTTTCTTTAGATTTCCTACAAATCAAGTAGTGGACATCTCATTTCCATGGCAAAAATAGTGGCCTTCCATTTTTTAAATATTTATTATAGTAATATATGAATTATTTTTACTAAAATACTTTCTTTAAGCTCTAGCAAACATTACTGACTACTTATATATATTAAAAAACCTTTTTAATTATTTTAATATAAAAAAAAGAAAAATTGCCACGGAATTCTCTCATTTCCATGTCCGCAAATAGTGGACATCAAATAACTCTGAAACTAGTGGTCCAAGATCCGGGCAATTTCAATCTAGTGCTTGAAATGGGGAAAACTTTGATACCGTATATTCAATTATACAAAAAAACTAAATTTGAAAAATGACATGGAAGTGAGAAAATTCCGTGTCATTATGAGAATGATCCTTAAAATAAAAAGAACGACGCAGGTACGTACAGTTCGCAAATGAATAGGCTGCACAGGTCTAACTAAAACTACGAATAACGCCATCTATAATAAAAATCAAATACCTCTGAGCCGGCAGAACTCAGAGAACCTGTTTTACGCGCACGCATATCATTCGCAGCCGCATACATCATTTTCGCACTTTACAAATAATAGCAAGGGTCGGTAGGACGTCATAGGTATTTAATAAATAAAGCTAGAAATACTTCTCAAAAGAAAGATTTAGAGTTAGCGGGGCTTGATTCTAGGAAGGTATGGAGTACCATGAATAAATGGCTTGGAAAAGAAAATAGGAGTTTGGACGAAGTAATATTAAAAAATATGGGTGCAGCAATGAGTTGCCAGGCAGTTTGCGACCAGTTTGCTAGTGCCTACTCTAATGAAATTGATAAGATAAAACACAATTGTGATACTAGCTTTTTGGCTCGGGATTCCTACACTATTGAGCAGGACAAGGCTATGCGGATAAAAACAGTAACATCTAACATGGTAGAAAAAATTATTGGATCTTTTAATTGTAATAAATCACCCGGTTGGGACACTATTAGAATGAGTGACATTAAATTACTCAAAGAGAAGATTAGCCCGGTTTTAGCTAGATTTATTAATTTATCGGTTAAACAAGGGAGGTATCCGGATAATCTAAAATTATCAATAGTACGACCTATCTACAAGGGAGGGAAAGTTAATGACCCTGGCAATTACAGGCCGATATCTATCCTGTCATCTATTAACCAAATAACAGAAAAGGCCATCGTAGGGCAGGTCACTGATTATTTAGAGAATAATCACATTATAACTAACGCCCAGTTTGGTTTTCAACGGGGTAAAGGCACGGACACACTGCTTGCAAAGTTTGGTAACGATATTAATGTTAGTTTAAATGAAAGGCACCATGTCCTGCTCTTATTTATAGATTTTCGGAAAGCATTCGATACATTAGATCATAATACGCTTCTAAACTCCTTACGCATCAGTGGGTTAGCAGGAAACTTGCTAAACTGGTTCGAAAACTACCTAGAAAATAGGAAATTTGTAGTCAAAGTGAATGACACATTTAGTTCTTCGAAAAATGTTAAGTACGGGGTAGCACAGGGGTCAGTAAGTGGGCCAATGTGCTACATTTTACATGTGAACACTATGCCTAATGTAATAACGAACTGTAAGTGTTATATGTTTGCCGACGATACTTGCTTAATGAGCTCGGGTAAGGATGTAAGTTCTTTGTTTCATAATGTACAATGCGATTTTAACAATTTAAGTAAGTGGGCACACGATAACGGAATCGTATTAAATATAAATAAAACAAAATATATGCTTCTAAGCTCGAACCAAAATAGAAAAAACCTTCCTACTGAGCAATTTACTATCGTAGGGCATTCATTCGACTGTTTTCACGGGAGCGCGGTGTGTAGCTGCCCTGCCATAGAACAGGTTCCTACATACAAGTATATCGGGCTGACAATAGACGAGCGCTTTGGGTGGGGAGCTCATATAGATATAGTAGGCACAAGACTGAGGCAGATTCTAGGCAGATTTAAATTACTGTCATATAAATCTTCGCGTGGAATCTTGCTGATCGTTTATCACGCATTAGTAGAATCCATCATTAACTATGGAGTCGGAACTTACGGTACAACATATACTTCTTACCTAAAACATATAAGAAAAATGCAAATACGCTTTATGAAGTTGTTCGCGGACAAACGAATGCGGAAAGAGTGTAAACTTATAAATAACTACGAGGCTTTGTTCAAACACTTCCAAATCATTCCTATGGAAAGGAAGTATGTGTTGTTCCACGCAGTGCAACAATACTCGAGTGAGGAATTCAAGACCCCTCGGCAGCGCTGCCGACACACCAGACTAGCTGCACAGCACTTACTCGAGCAGCCCAGGGTTAATAATGTGTATGGTAGACGATCGGCAGAGTACCTAGTTGCCACTATATTTAACTCCTTGCCTTATGAGCTCAAGTGTATTACTGGTTCTAGGAAACTAATCAAAAATAAAATAAGTAAATATATTTTAGAGGGACTGTGTGTTCCACCAATTTCGGAAGAATAAATTTATGTTAAGTTTTTTGGAAATTTAATGGGTATTTTAGTTATAATTTAGAATAAGTTTTGAATGTGCGTAGCAACTCGGATCTCCCGATAAACTTCTACGAAGTTTGGGAGAATATACATAACTGTATTTGTAAAACTTGTTCATGGAAAAATAAATTAAAAAAAAAAAAAAAAAAAAAAAGGTAAGTAGTTAAGTGGTTTAAAAATTCGATGCACTTGTCACAGCTGGCATAGCCAAGATAGTATGCGTCTGGATATAGATAGAGCGAGTTTAGATTATAGTGGGACACTGGGTCGATCCCGCCCCCCATGGGTTTTGTTTTATGTTTTTGTTTTTTATATGTAAATGTAAGATAATTTTTAGTTAACGGCTCATTTGTTATTTTGAATGAATGATGTTTGTGGGTATTGCACATAGTCATTATAACTATTAGACGGTAAGTAATAAGCACAGTCATCTGATCTGTATCGACTACTGCCTACGTATCTAACCGTTAGCTTTCGATGTTTCTTTGTGTTGTTGTTTGCTATCGTTTTATCGTAATTATGTCTACCTATAGTATGCTCCTTTGTCTACATACAGTGCTTAGAGCAAAGATCATAGTGCTATATGAAGATAATCTTAGTATTATGAAATTTCTCGACGTCTTCAATTAAATGTAAGTTAAATATTTTTATTTTACAAAATTAGCGCAAATGCTTCAGGTCAGGTCATTCATATTATCCAAACATTAAGTTTCTAGATAAAGATACCTACTACATACTACCTGCCATACGTTCATTATTTAAAATGTTTAAATAGGTATTAGATTGCTTATTATATTTACTTACTTAGTTTCCTATTTATTATTATTGGCATTTACCTACATTAAATACTTGTAGATTGACTAGGTATTTTTCTTACAGAAAAGAACTGTTACGCTGTGTGTTAAGCGTTACGCCGATACCGGTGACATCCTACCTGCCCGGAAAGGTCGTAAGGCCGTGATGTTCACGGATACATCAGCGCGTCACCGAGGGATAGTTGCCAAGCATGCTAATACCCCATTCCTGTCAACTCGCTCAACAGCAACGGAGTTCGGAGTGACCTTACAAACTGTAAGGACCCATTTACACGCAGCTGGTATAAGTTGTTATCGGCCAGCTCAAAAAATTTGCTATCAGCCGCTCATCAACAAGCACGAGTCCGATTTGCATATATTTATAGAAACTTTGATTGGGAGAATAATGTAGTAATATTCACTGATGAAAAAGCTTTTAAATCGGATAAAGATTGGACGCAAGATTTTATGGCGCTGGAGAGGCAAGCGTTACAGACCAATTCACATTCTCCCAAATAGAATGAGTGGTAGAATAACTCTGGGATTTTGGGGCTGGATGTCTTCTATGGGACCTGGAGAACTAGTTGAAATAGAAGGAAGGTTCAATAGCGAGAGTTATGTGGAAATATTGCAGGACGTAATGATGCCTACAGTGCGTATTGCTTACCCAAATCAGCACATTTATTTTGTGCATGATAAATTGCTCTGTACATAAAGCCCGTATCGTCCAGGATTGGTTGCGAACCCAGCACGACGTGACTGTTAGGTATTAACTGGCCGTCAAAGAGTCCGGATTTAAATCCCATAGAAAATTTATGGGGTCAAATCGTCCTTAACTGGGACCCATCTGAAGTCAGGACCAAGAAAAATTTACGCGACTTAGCCATGTTCACCTGGGAGTCCATGCGTGGTAAACCAATGTGTTCGAACATGGAAGCTAGCATGCCAAGCAGTTTAGAACAGATCGAGTCTGGTGAAGGTGCACCTCTTCGGTATTAAAATTAAATTATTATTCAATTGAAATATTTAAATAGGTAGGTATTAATATATTGGGTTGGGAATTTTGCAGAGGATTTATTTTATTCGATACTTACTGCTTAGTAAATTTCTGAAACTGTTCAAGCTCTCAAACAATAACAATACCAAGTTAACCTGTCGCTTAATACCTAATTATTCTGCATAATTATTTAACTATGTTTACACAATCTAACGAAGAATGTAAATGAATTGATCCCCTGGTTCAGTTTAGGCTTAATGTGTTACCAATAAAAAATATGTTAAGTGATGTTATTGTTACAATAAATGCAGGAATGAGGCTACCTCGTTATCTCATTTATAACATGTTTATTCACTTTGACATACCTATTTATTGTTGCACATTAACAAACATTATGCAACCCAACCCAATATCATTGAATAGTTAAAAACTAAAATAAATACCTAACTGATAAATATTATGATAGTTTTATTCATTATACCTTATATCCTCAAAACTACTATATTTACAGTTATCTGTGTAGTATAGTGTGTGATATCGAAATCGTATAAAAATTTATCAGCAACAGCAAAATAATCATTAAAAAATAGTAAGTATAACGTAAATTAAAAAAAAAACAGGCCTAGACCTGCGACCAACCACGACTCGATCCTTAGCTACCTGTTTCCAAAGTCCGCTATATTAACCATTGAGCTACGACTGCTGTGATGCTTGTAGCGAAATTAAGGTTTAAATTATTATTAGTCATCAAACTGCGCGTCTTAAATTCTAGTGTGTGTGCGCGCCAGTCAATGTGTGTGTTTTAATGTGTCTATAATGGTATTCAATGAATTCAATATGTCGTTAAAAGATGGCGTTGTCTGGCTGTGCAGGTTTAGACCACTTCGTGTGTACTAGCTTTGGTAAATGATTTAAAAAATTCCTATTTCCGCACATTTACAACCAAATTGTCAGGTCATGCAATGTGAAAAATCTTTCAACAAATAGTGCAAAACGTGTTGTCGTCCGGTTTCTCCAGAGCCAAACTTATGAGGTTACAGAACTAATTATACAAGTATGCATATAGTTATGTATTATAACACGCACACAACACACACACACACTACACACCACACACACACACGCGCACATTCATACATAAATTATTTTCTATTGTTTCAATTAATTTTATTACTGTAAAATTTTAGTAGGATGGCTAACTTATTTATACCTTCAGTCACTCAAGAAATTACGCAGAAATTTAGTAATCGTATTTTAAATCTCACGTGACATGTTTATTCCTAGTGTGAGATTTACAGGAAAATATATTTAAAAAGGCAGAATAATTGTAAATTGTGTAAATGGTTAGCATTATCAAAAGTGAATTATATGCACCTATTCTGTTGTTTTTCTTTGATAATAAACATTTGTTATTTGTATTTGTATAGCTATATTCCTCCGTATTTTTTGATATATAAAATTGTCGTAATTTTTTTTTCCACATAAACAGCTAAGGGTCGATTTATATTCCTGTAAGTATACAAAAAGAATATGCAACGATTTATATGCGTCAACCGGCGGTAGCATTTATATACCACCACATGAAAGTGACTAATAATTATAGAGGTATATCTACTAAACTTGCGACGAGCGACCTCTACAGGCTAGTAGTTTACAGTTGAAATTTTTATTACATTGCGTAGTCAGTTAAAATTCCTGGTATCATATTTATTTTATTTATTTATTGAACTTTATGCACAACAGTGTACAAGGGCGAACTTAATGCCAGTGGCATTATCTACCAGTCTACCTTAGGGCATGTGGAAAGTACAGGCAGGTGCAAAAATAATATACCAAATACCAATAGAAATATACCAAAATAATACAGCTAAATAAATACAATGATATTTTATTAATAAATATATATAAATTAAATACATATTATATCATAATGGCTTACCAACTACGCAATGAACATCGAATTTCACCTGTAAAATTGTAGCCTGTAGTTTGTTAATGGCCTCAATTCGGGATATAAGGCGAAAAAAAAATTGTCGTTTATAAAAATGACAGGACTTAGATATCTCCTATCCTTTTCTAAACCTATTTGACGGAAAGTGACAGCGGGTAATTCTTAAATTTGCGGTTCGAAAAACTGAAAATGGATTAACCAGTTATTTTGTTCGAAAAATACAACAAGGCGACCGTATATGCTCTAGCAACCTCAAAAAAAATATTCACCGAGCTTAAAACATTTTTGTTGTCTAGATAATAGCGTTAAAAAAAATCTGTACCCATGGAAGTGACATTACATCCACGGAAGTGATGTTACGTGCCGAACGTGACATCATGGTCCATAGGTGTGACATTTTAATACTGATAAGTCAATCCATTTGAAAATTTTGAAGTAGAAAAGAGATAATTAAATTAAATAACATTTTAAGGCAAATCAACATTATTTATTATTTTAATAATTAAGTAAGACGTAATCAGTCTTTCATAGGAACTCAGGTTTACTAACAATTAAATCAAAATAACTAGCTTAAGTATTAAACTAGGTAAAATCAACGATAGCTGTTAATCAAAAAATCTATTAACCCTTTTCTTCTTCTTTACAATGAATATTTCTTCATCGTCCTCACTTAAACTGTTTTCTTCAACATTTTGTTCCTCTTCTTTATCAGTAATCTCTTCTCCATTCTCGCTATTCCCGCCAGTTTGATCACATTTCCCTTTTCTCATAATTATCCTCGTCTTCGTTATGGCTCAATTCTTCTTCCTGATCATTTTCCTCCTCCTCTTCTTCGTAATTGTTCCATGTTGTCACTGCCTTCACCCAAATCACTGCTTTCTAAAATACTCTCATCATTACCAATATCTTGCTGCGTGTCATCATTTTCTTCTTCTTCATCGCAAAGCTCTTCAACCTCTTCATGACTGTCACCCTCCTCTTCATTTTTTTCTTCCTCCTCTTTTGCCTTTTCCTCTTCCTGATTATCACTTTGCTCACCTTTCGCTTCTTCTTTTTCATGATCATCATTTATGTCTTCATAACAAGGCAAATGTTCCATTACATGTCTCGATTAATGCTGACATGTTTCTCCAGGAGCACACGTGACACATGTCAATTTTCTAGCATTAATTTTTCCAGGATCTTGTACTGACCAGCTGATTTGATGTATTTTGGTCGTTCCAGGAACATTTTTAATGGGAACTGATAGAATATTATCAATTTTTTTTTTTTTTTTTTATTAATGATGGGTTTGCTCTTGACTCTAGTCTAGGTCATAGGACAGAGACAGAGTCTAAGATGGAGCGAGCTCACCCAGAAGAAGCCTGTTCACTCTTACTTTGAAGAGATTAGGGTTGTATGCTTTTGGAAACACAGACGCAGGAAGTGAGTTCCACTCTTTAGCAGTGCGCATTATAAATGATGACTGGAAGCGCTTAGTCCGAATTGGTGGAATGGCTACCAGGTACGGATGGTATCCGGCGGTGCGTCTGGATGTCCGATGGTAGAAGGGAGCTGGTGGAACAAGGTCGTGAAGCTCTTGAGCACACTCTCCGAAGTACAATCTATAAAATAACGACAAGCAGGCAACCTTGCGGCGATGTGCCAGGCTATGTAGCTTGGTGTCCACCAGTTTTATGTCGCCTATAAGCCTCTTGGCCCTGCGTTCCACCGAGTCAAGAGCGGCAAGTTGGTATTTGGCTGAGCCATCCCAAAGGTGACTGCAATACTCCATGCAGGATCGGACTTGTGCTTTGTAAAGAGTTAAAAGCTGTCCAGGCGTAAAGTATCGCTTCACTCTATTCAGGACGCCCAGCTTTTTAGCCGCCGTCTGAGCCTTGTACTCGATGGTCGCGCCGAAGTTTAGATTTGATGTCAACTCCATGCCTAGAAGCTCAAGCCTGTCAGTGACTGGGACAGATGTACCCCGAAAAGTAGGTGTCCAGTCGAAAGGACTCCTTTTTGCAGTGAAAAGACACGCCTGTGTTTTGGTGGCATTGAATGAGACCAGATTGTCGTCGCCCCATTGGGAGACAAGACTTAAGGTCAGATCTGTTCGCTCTACCATGGCCTTTCTTAACGAACGTATTTCATCCCCACTGGTCCCTGCACCTGTCAAGTATCTCTCTGAAACGGTACTATCATCTGCGTATCCAACAATACCATGCCGAAGGAGGTCATTGATGTGCAGCAGGAAAAGAGTTGCAGAGAGAACAGACCCCTGAGGAACTCCGGCATCAATGGCCATTAGGTCAGAGGAGCAGCCGTCAACGACTACTCTGATGGACCGTTCACTAAGGAAGTCTGAAATCCAAGTACAAAAATCAGCTGGGATGCCATAAGCAGGAAGCTTGCTGAGCAGACTTGCATGCCAGACCCTGTCAAAGGCCTTCGAGATATCGAGTGAAACGGCAAGTGCTTCGCCGTTTTTCTCGATGGCTTCGCCCCAGCAGTGCGTGACATACACAAGAAGATCACCAGTAGACCGCCCCCGGCGAAAGCCATATTGACGGTCACTGAGAAGATCATTGTCTTCAAGGTAGGTCAGCAACTTACTGTTAAGTACCCTCTCCATGACCTTGCATAGGATGGAGGTAATGGCAATTGGACGGTAATGGGCAGGGTCGGCACGGTCGCCCTTTTTGGGAACTGGTTGCACATTAGCAAGCTTCCAGGCCCCCGGCACCGTTCTTTCTTTAAGAGAGAGGCGGAACAAGCGTGTCAGCACAGGAGACAGTTCAGGCGCACATAGTCTTAATACTCTCGCTGGTATGCCATCAGGTCCGCTGGCCTTGTTCACGTCTAGACTGCACAATACTCTTCGAACCTCTTTAATGTGTACTGCGATCTCCGACATCGAAGAATCGCAACGAACGAGGTACAGTAGGTGGTTGTTTGGAGCCAGCGTCCAGACGTGAGTTGCTTGCAAACAAGGAAGCAAACAAATTTGCTTTCTCACTTGCAGAGTGAGCCAGCGATCCATCAGGTTTCAGCATTGGAGGTAAGGTTGGACGACAGAAATTAGTTTCAACCGCTTTGGACAGGGACCAAAACTTTTTACTACCCGGAGGGTGTGATGCTAGTTTGGCCCCTATTCGTCCGACATGGTCAAAACGTGCCTTACATAAAACCCGTTTGCAGGACTTAGTGGCAGAGTTGAAGGTTCTTTTCTTCGCGCGAACCCTACGTGCTCTTAATTTGCAGTCGCGAGCCTTGACCCAAGCTTGGTATGCCGATTCTTTACGCGCCTCAGCTTGGGCGCATTCTGCGTTAAACCAAGGCTGGGCTTTGTGACCGAGCGGGATGTCGGAGAATGGAATAAAATATTCCATCCCCTGCCGAATCACGTCCGCAACCGCATCTGCACAACACGAGGGGTCACGCGAAGAGAAGCACACTTGACGCCACGGGTAAGATGCAAAGAAGTGCCGCATCTCTTCCCAATCTGCTGACTCGTATCTCCAAACTCGCCTCGTGCCCCTGGGGCTGTCATCGAGAGGAGAGCAGGTCGATACGGATTTCACCAGACAGTGGTCGGACGTTCCCAGCGGAGCTGAGACCGAAACTGAATGACTGTCTGGATCAGTTGTCAGCAGCAAGTCCAAGCAATTGGGTGTATGGCCGTCGATATCCGGTATCCGCGTAGCTACATTCACCAGCTGGGTCAGATCTAGCGATAATGCAAACTTGCGCGCCTCTAGCCCAGCATGGTCAGTTTTCTGGAACGGGAACAACCACTCCTTATGGTGGGCATTAAAGTCCCCCAGAAAAGTTAGCTTTGCTGTCGGGTATCTTTGCTGTGCTACGTCTGTCGTTTCAACGAGGTAATTGAAAATCGCTGTCGTCTCCTGGTCACCGCTGTGCGATCGGTAGACGCCGACATATAGAGTTTTCTCCACGCCAGAGTCCTCCAGTAGCCAAATGGCAGAAAAACCCGTTTTCTCAAAGCAACGGAGACGACGACAACAAATGTCATCGCGGACATACACACAGACCCCAGCTTGCTTCTTGAACTTATGCTCAAGAGAGTAACCCGGGTAGTTGAGGTACGCCACGTCCGACGGTGTTGTTATCTTCGTCTCCGTTAGGAAGAACAGGTGCGGCTTCTCGGTCTCAAGGTGGTGATGGACCGGATCGAGATTGGAGTGCAACACTCGGATGTTAGTGAGGTGCACTTTTTTTGGGAGGAAGTGCAGCCGTTGTATAAACCTATTCTTCTTTTTTTATAATTTGAGAGTTTGTGGGGAAAAAGTTGAATTGTCGAGGCGCATTTCAGTTAACCACTGGAACACTAGAGCTTAACCGACCTATGGGAAACTCATTTGGAGACTGCGGGGACGCCCGAACCCCCCCGAATATGGCCACCGGGTCCTCCCATTCAGTCGCCAGCTGGCACGGTGGAGCATATCGGGATTTTTCGCGAGTTGGCGGGGCAGCCTTTGGCACGTGGCTGGCGTGCTACTTGGCCCCCTACTGACTGCGGTCGGCCAACGGCTGGCACCGTGCTTCGGATCCCGCTACCCTCCAGAATGAGTTACCCGGTACAGTATCGCCCAGAGTCCAAGACCGGTTCTGAATAGCGCAACTGACATCCTCCAATTCCCCCAAAGGCAATCAATTTGTTTAACGAGTTCTTCAGATACGACTGACATTTTGATATTAACGTGACATTCTTCAAGTCGCTTTATGAGTGTGGAACAGTCAGGTACATCTTTGCCTTCACCGACAATGCGATCTGCAGTGCGCTTCACAACTGCGCCCACACCATCCATTGGGCCCTTCCCGTGACCGGCTTCGCAGAAATTCCAAGTAGCGTATTCAATGTTGTATTTTCGTACTAGATGCTGCGTAAAAATATAAAACATCTTCCTGTTGCGATACTGGGAACTTGGACTATCGCTAAGAATGTGTAAAGTATGTAACATATGTGAAAGTACAATCTCATCAAGAATCGTTTGTAAATGCGCGCAAACTGCAGCTGCATCGTGTCTCAAGCACTCCGAAAAAGTACAAAAAGATTTGCACTTTATTTCGTTGGTGTCTGAACATCTGTAATAGTAAACACCCGTATGAAGGCTGACTTGATCTTTAGTCCAGTGTGCTGATTGAACCTCTGTACCATATTTGCACCCATAATTTTCTGAAAAATCTATTTGCATGAATATTTCACCTATAGTGAGATTTTCCTTTAGCAATGATGTGGATTTGTACTGATGTTTAATTTTATATTCATGATGCAAATATACTTCCAATCCTTGTAAAAAAGTTAGCACCAATTCTTTCTTTGTAGTTTTTTTTTCATCTTTGACAGTTCTTCTGATTTCTTTTTCTTTTCCTTTTACAATCCTTTTTTCCTTGTTGACACACCATTTTTTAAACGTCGTTTCCTCAGAACCATCAAAGCTTTGTATATTTGGCTGTTTATCTTTACAGAGTGTACATTTGCGTAACATGCAGAGCTCCTTTTTATTGTCGAACACTACATCTTTGCATAGGTCATTTAAATTCGAGTACGGCAAAATATCCAAGTACTTTAGCTTATCAAACTGCAATTGTATATTTTCATGTGTTATACACATACAAGTATCCCTTTCAGACACATGACGAGGAACGATCCAAAATGGACGCAACCGACAAAATGTAGCAAGGCTGATTTTAATGTTTCTTTCACTTTTCAATTTTTTGTATAGATTCACCATAGTGTCAGATAAATATCTTTTTTGTTTTTTAATTTTGTTTCTAGTAATGACATCTTTCTTTCCAGGACACATTTTGCTATTGTCATCTCTTTCTAAAAATATGGTGACTATAGATGCCAACTTTTCTGAAGAACGCTTTACGAAAATCTTTCTTTTTGGTCTGGGAATTTTAGGTGTTTCTTTATTTGAGTCATTCTTTAGTCTTGATAACTGAACTTGTAGCGCATGAATTTTTTTAGCTTGCTTTTCAATCCTTGCTTTTTGAAACTTGATGAGAAGATTTTTTTCATCTCGTTGTTGTCGTGATGCTTGCACTGCTTTAATTTTTTGTCTAGATGGACTGGTTTTTTGGAATGCATTTGTTGAGTCACTCAAATCAATGGATTGTACGGATTGTGTCGAAGACCTAAGACTAAAACGTGAAGGATTACCATTACAGTTGGATGTTGATGGAGTGGATAAATCAGTTAAATTTTGTGACGAGGATGCTGTGGCAGTTGAACATGGTGAAGTAACTGCATTAGGTGAGCTTTTTTTTTGAGGAGGCAAAGATTTAGAAGTTGTTGCGTCAGGCGCTGATTGAGTGGAAGAAACGCCGAGTGAAATCGTATCTTCATTTGGACCCAATATTGATGGTGAGCCAGATCGTGCAACAGGAGGCATAATCACCCTATCTTCATCTTCAGACGAAGTATCTGGAGTGTCCTCTCTTAATCTTTGTAATAATCTTTGATTTTTCTTTATATTTGTACGACTTCTGGCTTTTCGCAATCTCCATTCTCTTCGTTGAATACGCTGTTCCCTTGACGTCATTTGTGCTATGAGCTTCACCTTATCTTTACGTTTTTTTTTCTTCATACCTTTCTCTTTCTTGTTTCTTATAATTTTCATATAAAATAGGATCAGCTTTAATGCGAGCTCTTCTTTTTCGTTCACACTCCATTTTTTGAATTCGAATTTCTTCTGCCGTTCTCGTCTTCTTTTTCTTCCCCATCTAAAAGGCAACAAAAATAAATAAGCGTCCACACACCATGAAATGAAAACTTAGAACATGCGAACAGTCAAACAAAAGCTTATTATATGCATAGCGTAGGGTTGTGTCCCAAGAAAACCATTTTATATTTTTGTTCATATAAAATAAAAACACACATAAACAATTTTCTCTTGATTAATAAGTTCTAAGGAGTTTAACTCTCTGCTGTGTCTTGTAAAATTCACTTCCGTGGACACAAAGTCACTTCCATGGACGATTAAAATCCACGGCATCCATGGAAGTGACATCCACGGAAGGGACAAAAAATGGTTTCAAAATTAAAAAGTTAGCTCAAAATTGATGTGTCTGGCAAGACACTTTGGCAACAATGATTTTATTCATTTTACTACCACAACCACACAAAATTTCTGCAAAATCATAAACTCCTTACCTTTGCCGATGATCACAGTAGTGATTGGTTATGCCTGACGAAATTTGAGAACGTGCTTTTGAACAGAATTTTATTTAAACCTCCGGCGATCAAAACACATTTGACTGTTAAAATGCAAATGGCAGATTGTTTATTGTCTATAGAAAAATTGCGTTTGGATACACACATCATATTTTTTGTAAAAAACTTGGTGTGACATTTGTCCACGGAAGTGACAAATTTCGTGCTCACATTTTCTAATCTTAATTTTTATATCTAAGTAACCACATTATTCACTCGTCTGTCGCTTCATACTATAACAATTTCATTGGTTTTGAATTTTATTGTGGGTAGTTAAGGTTCAAAATTGTTGTCCGGCTCCCGGTACGTGACAGACAAGTGGTTATACGTATAGTATGATGCTTATTTTATTAAATAATGATTGCAGTAATAAACGTATTTCCATATTTTTGTATGATACTTTAATTTATAGATGAAACATATTTTTTTGTGTTTGAAATTGGGTTTGTCACATCCACGGAAGGGACGTTTTCGGATACATTTTTAATTATAGCGAATCATAGCTTACTTTATGTTGAAGTATTTTATGCTTGCCTTAACGGATCGGTATAGAAGCTCTTAGAAAAAGAATGTAAAATTATAAAAACGTATTTGCTATCTAAATAAAAGCATCTCAACAGTTTTCTGTCATGAAAATGAGAATCACCCCAGCACTAATTTAAGGCAAGTAAGGAGAATTTATATCCCGAAATGAGGGCAATATTGCCCTGGCGGAGTGTAAATCGACCCTTAGAATTTGAAACACAATTTTTGCAGAATGTAGATCACAAGTCAGGTAGGTTAGGTTAGGTTTATCACAAGGGTAGGTTTTGAACCCATAGTAATTTTTTAAATGTCAGGTTTCCGGATCTGAACTGTCATCATCTGTTTCTATGTAACGCAGCGGAAATGAAAGGGACTTACTTTTTGTGACGGGTGCGGCCTTAAGGTGGCATCAGTCCCAAAAGTAAGTCCCTTTCATTGTCGCGTTAAAGAGAAACTGACGATTACAGCTCATATTCGGAAAACTGAAAACATTTAATTATTGAAATATACAAACATATATTTCAAAAAGTTAGCCCATATATTAATGAGGAAGAAGAGGAAATAAAATATGAAATGATGCTCGTAGATAACAAATAGTTCCGTTTTTTATTCTAAAAAACGGACCAAAATCGCAAAATAAGAGCTTACTTTGTGATATTTTTCTATCGAGGCAATTTCAACAAATCGTGTTTGGAGCTCCATAGTTTTGTAGCTTATATCTTGAAGTATTACTAAGAAAAATATCGTCTCATAATTTGGAGATTTCAAGAAATGGATACAAAAATCCGAACACTATCCAACGTTTCGCGGTTGATTTATGCCCATTTCACCTTAAAGTGGGTAAGTTCTGAGTGGAATCCATCCTCTCATGCTTTCATTACCAAATTGGAAGAATCTGAAACTACTGCTGCGTACTGGCTCTCGACCGCTCCGACATCTATATGGGTTGTAAGGGACAGCCCTCCGAATACTGATAGGGTGCATTCAGACCATAAAACTGAACAACTTTACTTATAACGATATGTCAGGAAACGACAAAGAAAAACGACCTCCCATACAAATCACAATCAGCTGACTGCATTTACTTAGGGAAGTAAAAAAAAACCAAAAGTTTCTGAAATATTTTTTCAAGGGAAGTTGTTCAGTTTCATGATCAGAATGCACCCTATCAGTATTCGGATGGCTGTCCCTTACACCCTGTATAAATTTGTAACGTATTTGCTTACGTGTTTAATTATATATTTGTTTACTTAATCTTATTTAAAATATTCTTTTAATTCTAAATATACCTAATTTTGTCCGATTGCATTTCGAGGTCATGCTTTATCCCTTACTTACGCAAGGGCAAGTAATTACTTAAAAGCCTTAAGTAATTATTTGCCCTTAATTATTAAAAACTAGCGTTTTCGCCCGCGGTTTCACTCGCGCATTCTTTTTTCGTGCGGTACACCGAGTCAACGAACAACCTGACAAACCTACTTAAAAGCTCAAAAAATCTTCTTAGTCTAATCAAAGTTTTTGAAACAGATCACATTTGAAAAACGATGAACTTAGATTAAACCTTTTTATCCCCTTTTAACCCCATTCAGCGGTCAAAAATTTCGAAGGCGCTTATTCGCGTATTTGATAAGTTGAATTTCTTAGTTTATCCCAAAATTCAAAAGAGATCGCATCTAAGGACCATAATATTCATACACACGTTTATCCCCTTTAACCTCTTTGGGTGTTCAACTTTTTTAGTTTCATGATCTTATCTCAAGTATTGAGACAGATCACATCAAAAACTACGAACTTTCATACGAACTATTAACCTTTTTCATTAACCCTTTGGGAGCTAAAAATCCACGACCTAATACCCCCATTCCCATTCCACCTCCGGAAAACGCGTCGCGCGTCGCCGGCTGGAGTTCCACCCTTATGTTGTTGATATACCTTTATGTCGCACGAAGCGATTTGCTTCAACCTTCATCATGCGAGCAGCGAAGGAGTGGAATGTCTTGCAGGCGCATCTGTTTCCGGAACATTATAAATTGCGCATTTTCAAAGCAAGAGTGAATAGGCACTATCTAGGCAAACATGTACCATCATCGTCTGCATCGTCACTTACGATCAAGTGGGATACCAGACAAATGCGGGCCTATTTTATATTAAAAAAAAAACACTTTAAACACGTATTTAACTATTTGAGCATCATGATCACAAATTTTGAAACCGATCACATCCTAGACTACGAACTTTCATACAAACAGGGAGCACCCTTCTTTACCCCTTTAGGAATGGAAACATTGTAAATGCTGACACACGTCTTCCTCTTCTCATCTTAATTAACCTACATCGGCCCACTGCTGAGAAAATTTATAATTTTATAGTTTTCTCTCCCTAGTCTAATTCCAAATTCTAAAACGGATTTAAAAAACCACAAACTTACACACAAATATTTTACCCAATTTTCACCCCTTTAGGGGTTAAAACTTAGAAACTCGTGAAACACGTATTTGATTATTTTAGATCTTTAATAAAACCCAAATTTTGAAACAGATCGCTTCAAAGACCACGAACTTTTATATAAACGTTTTACCCCCTTTTTCCTCTTTAAGGCTTATAATTCTAAAACTTCTATAAGTCGTTCGTATTTTATTACTTAAAAATAACTAATTACTTAAGGGTAGCATAACAAATTAATTATTAACAAGGTGCTAGATATCTGATCAATAGTTGTTTCTAAACATAATAATACTTACTTCATTAGAGACAGGAGTTAGCACAACTAGGTTGTACGCTAGTACATAAAAACCCAATAATTTTTAAATATGTTTCATCATAATCTAAGGTTGCCAAAATGTCATAAAATAAATGTGAAACGGAAAGTCCAGAAATCTTTCATCGTCCTATTTTTCCTGTTGCACGCACTATACGGTATTGATTTCGGATTCACGAAAAATTTCCATAAAGTTATCCGGATATTGGTTAAACTTTGTTCGATTGTTAGCATTTTAACGTGGACCATTTGTTTAATTTATCGTGTACTAACTGCGTTTAACGATGCTCATTTAGTATATCACATGTGCAGTCTTGTCGAATATGTGGCATTCATTATAATCATTAATCTAACTAAAAGCAGTTTCTTTAAATTCATTCATAAACTAAGTGATAATATTGTAGTTATACCGAGGCTTAACAAAGAAAGTTTAGGTATTAAAATTGCTGCTTACATATTTGTGGCGTTTAGCACTTCCTACTTTTGGTATCTTGTTATGTGCGTGCTGCCATACTCGTAGGGATTGCAATCCCGCAATGCGGGATCCTGCAATCCCGCGGGATCCCGCGCCAATCTTGGCCTTGCGGGATCCCGCACATTCAAAGCGCGGATCCGCACGCAAAAGCGCACGCGATGTTGCCGTTTCTTGCAGAACGGATACTGGTGGTTGGCGTCGGCGGCGGCGGGAGTGTACAATATCACGCAACGTTGCCGTTTCGCACAATTTGTGTTCGTGTTCGGTCTCGGTCGCCTCGTGCGCGTCTCAGTCAGTTCAGTCAGTTGCACTAAGACTACCTGACACTTGCCTACACATATATGCTGACCATCTAGCCTACTAGCGTAGAAGATGAAAGAGCGTTTTCGGCGTCAGGATATATTTGTAGTTCACTAGAAGCAGGCTGGGTGACGACACCATTGATACCATTTGGTTTCTACGAGCATACTTTCAAAAACGATCGCCATAGTGGTAGCCAAAGTTAGTAATAGAAACATAACAAAGATGTGATTTGATTATTCATATATTAATGATATCATATGTCAATGATAATAGTTATAATATAAGAAACAACATTTTTATATTATAAGACTGTTGATTTGTTAGATTAAGGACAAAATAAACAAAACAATGCAAGTCTAATTAATTCTTAAATTACAAAAAACAAATAAGTAATGTAGGACTGATTTTACTTACAAGTAAATAATTTATGATTGTTATTTTGTAAAGAAACAAATATTTTTAGTTGCAACATGAAAGACATGTTTTAGTTTTTCAAATAATAGTTGATTTTTTTAACAAAAACCTGCACTTTCATATGTTTTTTTAACATCATTTCAAAAATGCGGGATCACGCGGGATCCGCGAATCAATCCCGCGGGATTGGCGGAGGTGCGGGATTGCAATCCCTACATACTCGTCATCCTGGTGCGAGGATTATCACCTGGCATTTACTTGGATGGATTTTTCTGGCATCAGCGTAGAAGCTATCACAGTGCTACTAATTCTGAGCAAGTACTACATTCTCTGCTATATTAAGGCGTTTAGACATCTCATCAGTCAACCAGAAACAGATGCAAATGCCATGATTGAATATTATTCAAAATTGAGTGATTGTTATGATTATATGGTGCCGCTCTACGACCGTCTGGTAAGTAAATATTACTTTAATATCAGTGTTTATGTGAAATTTACAGAAACAAATCAATACTACTTTTTTTTGCCATTTTCAATGTAATAAAAACAAATTTACGTACCTTATATTTGCAAAGCATAAGGTACGTAAGCTTATTTGAAATGTAAGAAATGTCATATATTTTATCTACAGTAAGGCAATACTAATAAGACATACTATCCCATTTTCCTTTGTTGACATCTCTTTCAGTATGTAACTTACAGCGGTCAAATATGGCTTATTAAGATGGCTTCACTTGAAACTCAAAGTGACAGCGCTATTTATAGTTAGCAATTTTAACAACAGTTCTGTCAATTATTCAATTCAAGTTGGTACTGTGACGCAGAAGAGGAGCGTATTTGTGGGCAACTTGATGATGGTTTTGATATGGAAGATCCTGAATCACATGATGATGATAATGTTCCCCATGTTGCAGATCACGGTGATGCTATTAACTGAAACACCCCAGATTACTATGACGATGTGGGCATTGGTAGACTTTATCAGGATGAAGGTCAGAATCTCGCATTTCAATTGAGCAGTTCATTTCGGAGGCACCTTACGGCGTCGGTCCCGGTTGCTGTCTATTATCACTTAGAAGGTGGTCGATACTCAACCATGTCAGAGGCCTACTAGTATTAGTAGGCAGTTGAAAAACTCTAACAACAGGGTTCATCGGTCAACTCGGTGTCCCACACGAAAAATAGTAATAATAATTGAGCAGTAATCATATTCGAATAATAACATTTGGATCCTTGTCAATATTATGACTAGAATGACATTCGCTGTGAGCTGTGCTCTGCCAACAGCAAGCAGCCAGATCGCTAGTCACAAGTTTATACAAAAATAGCCGGCCAACGAACGCATATAATGATTTTGCATTCATTTTTATAAACACCTTCGCCAGAGCGTTCTGATCGCCTTCATGACCGGACGAATATAATTCGAACCTTGGGTAAGTAGCTCAAACTTACATATTGTACCTCTTTCAGGTGGGGTGGCATATTTGCGGCACTTACGTTTTTTTCACTATACTGATGATGTCGCGATTAATGATTCCCTGCATCATCACGGAAATGGTGAACTTTGAGGTTGAATCTGCGCGGCTGACAATTCACCATCGAATGCTTAAAGAAAATGGTATGCTCATGTGGTATTAATGGCGATAAAAAACCAATTATAAAATACTAATGCCCTGACAACAGCAGTTTCACCTACTGGCCGCTACCCGTTTTCCCGTGGTTTACTAACTAATAGCTTCCAACCCATAAGCACCGACGCTGCGCCGAGCGGGCTGCACGCGCGGCGCGGACTGGGCGACTCTCGTCACGCAGCGCTGTTCTTGTATTTTGCCGAAACTAGCCCTTGCGCGGCCGGCCCGCGCGTGCAGGCCGCTCTACGCAGCGATGGTGCTAAAAGGCCTTACTCCGAGCAGCTCTATCGTCAAAACAGCTTATCCTTGATTTTCAGCATCACAGTCACATAATAAAGTAGTTAGTACAGTGTACTGTTTTTTTTTCTATGCAAGGCGAAAAGAAAAGTGAGTTCCGCGAGTTACTGCATTACACGAGTGTGCGTCGGCTGCAGCACGCGGCGTGGCGCGTGATCCCGCTAGACATGCAGCTGCCGTTGGCCGTGCTCAGCACCTGCGTCACCTACCTCATCGTCATCTTACAGTTCACACATTTATACTAAACGAATAACATACATGACTTACTAAAGTCACACCTTGGACACTGGCGCTCAAATGTATGAAACAAACCTTTATGAAAGAACCTTTTTGTTATCATCTAAGTTTTTAAATTTGTGACTGTACTTACCTAATGATAAGTTGATATTTTGATAACAAATAAACATTTCTATTTCTATTTCTATTAAACGCGTTGCTACGCACACAGTCTAAGCTCGCGTAGGTGAACGCGGACCATGCTTGTGTGTGTGAAATCAGACATGTAAGGGTTGCCGCCATTTTACCTTAATTTGTTCGTGGTGCGTTCGCATGTCGGGAATACAATGTGCTGGAATATGAAATGACTTTGTTTACAATAGTTTCCTATTTCAAATAGTTTAAACGAAATAACAAAATTTATGTAAATAAATGACGGTCACCAAAATATTACGTAAGTTGAAAACATGATTTTTTGTTTTCTTATAGAATTTCTTTTGTTTTCAGCGTGAACTGATAGGGTAAGGTCTTAAACGGATAATGTCAAAGAAATATAAAACATAAGCGCCTATACTTGGCTACTAAAACATAAAACTCTTTGAAAATACTTAGATTTGTATAGACAGGTACTTGTCTTGATTCATCCAATGGGAATCGGTAGAATTTTCTTTTAGTTTTGTCGTTTGCAGTGCTCAAACAACCGTACACAGCGCAACACACACCCATCACAAAATTATTTGTAATATTAATTAGTTCAATATTATTTACGCTGCCTTCGCTCGCTGCACCAAGTTGTCGTCGCGTCCTTGCTAGCCGGTGTCTGAGCGTCCTCCGAGCGCGGGTGGGCAGCGCTTTTAGGGGGAGGCAGGGAGTGACCATACTGTACGCTAGTACTATTAATTATACTGTGCTAAAGTCTGAAACACCTTTTGTGTTTATTATTAGACAAGCGGCCTGACCAGCGGTTTTACCCGCTGCTAACCGTAACCGTATTAAAACATAATATAGTCTATATTATATATGATTGTAATAGTAAAAGCTTTTTTAAATCGGTCCAGTAGTTTCGGAGCCAATTCAATTCAAACAAACAATCTAATCTTTCCTCTTTATAATATTAGAGTAGATGTATAGGATATTTATTTATTATTTGTGTTGAGTAGATATCGAGTCCAAACGACAAGCTGCGCTTACACATCGCCTTAACCCTTCCGAAAAGTCGCATGTCGATTTAGCGAATGCAAAAGTTGCATTACAACGCATATCACGGTACTTCGCTAATGCATACTTGACTGAGCTTTGCCAAAGTATCCAAACATGCGCTGATGTCGGAAATTTTGGTGGTGTGTATGCTGGCATTAAAAATGCCCTTGGTCCTTTGCCTAAAAAACAGCCCCCCTTAAAGAAGTGGATGGCACTGTTATCACAGATGCCCAACGCCAACTCGAACGATGGGTAGAACATTATATCGGTCTCTATTCGGAACCAGTTAATATAATGCCGGAAGCTGCAGACTGCATGCCAATACTAGCTACCTGGGCCGAGTTAGATGACCTTCCTACCATAAGGGAATACCACAAGGCTGTTAAGCAGCTTAAGACCAGAAAGTCTCCTGGAAATGATGGTACCCATGCCGAAATCATCAGGCTCAAGTGCATATTACCCATCCTGCACAACCTGTTGTGTAAATGTTGGGAAGCGGGATATATGTATACCACAAGATATGCGCGATGCTAACATCGTTACCCTATACAAAGGCAAAGGTGACTGTAACTGTTATCGTGGTATATCCCTTTTAAGTATAGTAGGTAAATTATTTGCTCGGTTAGTCTTATTAAGACATCCAGAAACTAGCTGATCGTGTATATCCCGAACTGCAATGTGGATTCCGCGCCCAGCGTTCCACAACAGATATGATCTTTACACTTCGCCAACTTCAGGAAAAGTGTAGAGAGCAGAGAACACCTCTGTTTGTGGCGTTCGTAGACCTTAACAAAGCCTTCGACACCGTTAGCAGAGAGGGCCTTTACACTGCACTTGTAAACATCGGGTGCCCGCCAAAACTTCTGAGCCTCGTTAAATCCTTCCATATGGACATGAAAGGATCTGTTGTTTTTAACGGCAATACATCCGAGCCGTTTGAAATGCGTAGAGGTGTTCGCCAAGGCTGCGTGTTGGCTCCTACCCTGTTTTGTATTTTCTTTTCATTGCTTTTTAAAGTAGCTTTCGGCGATGACCAACAGGGTATCCACCTGCACACGAGGGCTGACGGGAAGCTGTACAATACCTCGCTTCTGAAGTCTAAGCGAAACCGCGATGACTTATTCGTCGATAGCCTTCTGTTTGCTGACGATGCAGCGTTCGTTGCTAATTCTGAAAGTGAGCTTCAAGTATTTTTTTTAATTATTGATGGGTTTGCTCTTAACTCTAGTCTAGGTCATAGGACAGAGACAGAGTCCAAGATGGAGCGAGCTTACCCCGAAGAAGCCTGTTAAGGCACTGGCACTCCCACACACTGACGGAACGCAGCAAGCTACTTGGCGCCAGACTTCGGTGGGATGGTGGTCGCGAGCCAGGCGGCCCCTTACGGAGCCTTCCACCGCTTAATGGGATCGTTCAGCCGGACTTATCCACAGGCAAGCCTGTGTTGCCGTTGCCCGGGGTGGACCGCTAGGAGGTAGATCCCATACCACCCCAAGTCGATAAGTTTTCCCATGCGTGTACTCTGTTCTCTATGACCATTAATGCCAAAAAAACAGTATGCTAGCTCAAGGCGCAGATGCACCACACATCATGCTAGCTGGTGTTCCCTTGAGCATAGTCGATAAGTTTTGCTACCTGGGGTCGACTGTGTCTAATAATCTCACGCTCGATGCTGAGATCGATACGCGAATCGGCAAGGCGGCGACCATGTTCGGCAAGCTCAGTACATGAGTATGGAACAATAAACACCTGACCACAAAAACCAAGATTATTGTTTATCAAACTTGCGTTTTAAGCATACTCTTGTACGGAGCTGAAACCTGGACATCGTATGCAAAACAGGAACGTCGACTCAATACATTTCATATGCGCTGCGTAAGAAATATCTTGCATATAACCTGGCAGGACAGAGTCACAAACGAGCGAGTTCTAGAAATTGCGCAGCTGCCTAGTTTTACCGCCCTGCTTAAGCAGAGACGATTGCGGTGGCTAGGGCATGTGCACCGGATGGAACCTTCGCGTCTACCACGGCGTGTTCTGCTTGGCGCTGTAGCAAACGCTAAAAGAGGGGTTGGAAGACCTATGCTGCGTTTCAAAGATTGCGCCAAGCGGGACATGGCTGCGTTTAACATTGAGCATCAAAGCTGGGAGAAGCTTGCTGAGGATAGGGACGAATGGCGTAAGCGTGTGTTTGATGGGCGTAAAACACACGATAATGCCTGGTTTTCTGGTCTCGCTAACCAAAGGCAAAAACGTCATCTAAACATGCATGTGCCAGTCTCAAATTCCACCTTCACTTGTAGAGCGTGCGGAAAATTATGCCGCTCCCGTATCGGCTTGTACAGCCACGAAAAGTCTTGCCTCAGACATTGATTAAATCGTCTGTCACAGACGTGTGAGGCCAATGATGATGAGAGTAGATATTTTAATATCCTACATTTCGGACACTTAATAAACGTTTAATCCATAAGTACTTTTAACTTTATTGCGCTCGGGGTCATCGGTCGTAGGACACTTTTTTTAAATCAATTATTTTATACGGGGTGTAAGGGACAGCCCTCTGAACACTTTATAGGCAGGGTTCATTCAGACCATGAAACTGAACAACATCCCATGAAAAAATACTTTAGGAAAGGCAAAAAATTTTGACTTCCCATAGTAATTGCAGTTAGCTAGATTTTGTATGGGAAGTTAATATTTTTTTGTCTTTGCCTGGCCCAGGGGAAACTTGTTAAGTTTCATGCGTTCACCCTATAAGTATTCGGTTGCCTGGCAGAGAATGCTACTTAGCATTAAGGCCGCCTTGTTGTTCTGTTTCTTTTATCTTTGTTTATCTATTGTTGTATTATTTCTTTAATGTGCAATAAAGAATTTTGTGTTATGTTATTATGATGATTCCACAGCATTCCACAGGGAGCCACCATTTGAAAAATGCTGCGGCGACTGCTGCTACCTTCCTGTCACAACCGATCATTATCACACAATAAAGCTTATATTCCGAACCGAGCGGCATCATGAGTTCGAATCCATACAAACCAGTAGTGCATAATGCTGTCGGCCGTCGGTCGCTCGGTTCGGAATAGAACCTTTAAACTCAAATATTAACGGTCACATCTGGATCTGCCTATAACAGTTTACAGCTAGACGTAGGCCTTCCCTGGGGCACAGTATAATTAATAGTACTAGCGTACAGTATGGTCACTCCCTGCCTCCCCCTACAAGCGCCGCCCACCCGCGCTCGGAGGACGCTCAGACACCGGCTAGCAAAGACGCGACGACGAAGGTCATTTCATACTGCCGCACAATTGCATTCCCGATTCGCGAACGCAAAATGGCGGCAACCCTGACATGTTGTCTCACACACACAAGCATGGTCCGCGTTCACCTACGCGTGCTTAGACTGTGTGCAAAGCAACGCGTTTGATTCATACATTTGAGCGCCAGTGTCCGAGGTGTGCCTGGGGTCCGCTAATAAAGACACGAGTCTCCCGTTTTCGCTGACGCTTAGTCGTACATAACGACTAAGCTTATTCAAACAACTTTAAACTGTTTAGTTTTGTCAACTAAATAATGTGTAATTTTATAATTCTTCTCGGTACTCACATTAACTAAGCATTTATTGACACGCATGAGGCCGAGAGAATAACAGCTATTAATTTACCAAAAGCTAGAAGAGCAAAAACGAATGTAATAGGACAGTGACCGAACAAAACATAAAGTTTACATTAAAATGAGACAGAAATCAAAACCAAATAGCTTTTAACTCTTTACAAAGCACAAGTCCGATCCTGCATGGAGTATTGCAGTCACCTTTGGGATGGCTCAGCCAAATACCAACTTGCCGCTCTTGACTCGGTGGAACGCAGGGCCAAGAGGCTCATAGGCGACATAAAACTGGTGGACACCAAGCTACATAGCCTGGCACATCGCCGCAAGGTTGCCTGCTTGTCGGTATTTTATAGATTGTACTTCGGAGAGTGTGCTCAAGAGCTTCACGACCTTGTTCCACCAGCTCCCTTCTACCATCGGACATCCAGACGCACCGCCGGATACCATCCGTACCTGGTAGCCATTCCACCAATTCGGACTAAGCGCTTCCAGTCATCATTTATAATGCGCACTGCTAAAGAGTGGAACTCACTTCCTGCGTCTGTGTTTCCAAAAGCATACAACCCTAATCTCTTCAAAGTAAGAGTGAACAGGCTTCTTCTGGGTGAGCTCGCTCCATCTTAGACTCTGTCTCTGTCCTATGACCTAGACTAGAGTCAAGAGCAAACCCATCATTAATAAAAAAATAATAAAAAAAAAATATATCCCTTAATAATTAATTATTATAAATTACTTTATCTACTGTAAATGACTTTATGTACACTCGTCTCTTAATTGAATACCAAATTTTAAAACACTTCCCGTGTTAGGTATACAATTTTATATACACTCGTCTCATAATGTTCGAATTATGAATTCGAAAACAGATGCATAATGACCTACTTTATGCATTCTGCCTATAAAAACTAGGGTTTACTATAAATTACAGAAGCGTAATGACTTAATGAGAAAACTCTTAATACGATAAAGTTGAGAAATGAAACGAAGTTTTTTTTTCCAATACTCAAATCGCTATCTTCCGCCGCACCTGACAGTTGTTGTTGTACTGTAATTTTTCGGATGTTGTTCAGTTGTTTTAATAGGTTTTTGTTCTGTTGTTGTTCAGATGTTGATTAGTTGTTGTTCAGATGTTATTCCGATGTTGTTCAGTTGTTGTACAGATGTTGTTCAGTTGTTGTTCCGATGTTGTTCAGATGTTGTTCAGTTGTTGTTCAGATGTTGTTCAGATGTTGTTCAGTTGTTTAGTTAAGTTATGGTTAAGACTCCACATCTAAACAACTGCTAAAGTATAGAATTTTCAAAAATTCATATCAAGCCATATTACGTTCTCGTATTGAATTTGTCCTTGTATCGGGCCTTGCAATGGCCGGTGCGTACGTTTAGAAAAGTGTTTCTGAGTTTTTTTGGAGAGTGTAGATAAAATAGTGTATGCAACTGCTATAATTAGGCATTAGAATGCTCGTGTCAAACTATTATCACACTCGGCTGCGCCTCGTGTGATAAACAGACACTCGCATTCTAATGACCCCCATTATACGACAGTTGCATAAACTACTATTTGAAAACATGCATAATTTTCAAGCGCGGGCAAGATTTGAACCTGCGAATTTGGTCATCGTCAATAGTAATGACGAAAGTCGCAAGTTCAAATCCTGCACGCGATTAAAAAATTTGCCTGTTGTCAAAAATCGTCTCATAATGTTCGAATTATGAACTCGAAAACAGTTGCTTTATGCATTCTGCCTATAAATATAACAAATTTCATAGAAATTACAGAAGCGTAATGTCTTAATGAGAAGGCTCTTACTTTGATAAAGTTGCGAAATGAAAAGAAGTTTTTTTGCCAATTGTCATATCACCGTCTTTCGCCGCACCTGTCAGTTGTTGTTGTACGGTTGTTGCTCGGTTGTTTTATTAGATTGTTGTTCAGTTGTTATTGAGATGTTGTTCATGATGTTGTTCAGTGGTTGTTCAGATGTTGTTCAGAAGTTGATCAGTTGTTTATTTATTTATTTTATTCTATTTAACCGTTTATTGGGGTACACGATATAACACAAAGGACATAACATATAGAACAATACACAACACCAACACGTTGTTGTACCGATGTTGTTCAGATGTTGTTCAGTTGTTATTTCGATGTTGTTCATTTGTTGTTCAGATATTGTTCAGTTGTTTAGTTAAGTTGTTGTTCAGTTGCTGATTCGACATCTGAACAACCTGCTGAAGTATAGAATTTTCAAAAATTCATATCAAGCGTATTGAATTTCTCCGTTAGGAAAAAGTATAACTGAGTTTTTTTTTGGAGAGTGTAGGTAAAATTGTGTATGGAACTGCATATAACTAGGCATTAGAATGCTAGTATCAAACTATTATCAGACACTCGCATTCTAATGACTGGCATTATACGACAGTTGCATAAACTACTATTGCTCATAGCTTGTCGATTTTATTTCGATTTAAAAAAATATATCAATAGAGCTATTCAAATTTCTGTCAAACTTATGTCCATAGTTACCTAACCTGTTTATAATTTTCACGGTCACACATAATGACTAAAACACTAAAACGGGCGGGGTTCTTACCGCGATACATGTTTTTGTTGAATTGTCCGATCCAGTGATCAAAATGTGCTAAAAGAGTGATCGGGCAAATAGTGACACTGTGAGTTCGTACTGTCGTGACTTTCGAGTGAGTTCCGGGGTTCCGGTAGTGATCGGCAGAATCGTAGGAAGAGGGTATGCAGAAATGCTTACCAATAATATGAAGACTCCATCTACCCACCCGCAAAACATCAGTTGTTCCGTGATCATGGCCTATGCATTTGGGCCGAAATAATAATATAGGACAATTCAACAAAAGGGTACCGTAAGGGGCCGCCTGGCTCGCGTCAGCGAAGGCAGCGTAAATAATATTGAACTAATTAATATTACAAATAATTTTGTGATGGGTGTGTGTTGCGCTGTGTACGGTTGTTTGAGCACTGCAAACGACAAAACTAAAAGAAAATTCTACCGATTTCCATTGGATGAATCAAGGCAAGTACCTGTCTATACAAATCTAAGTATTTTCAAAGAGTTTTATGTTTTAGTAGCCAAGTAAAGGCGCTTATGTTTTATATTTCTTTGACATTATCCGTTTAAGACCTTACCCTATCAGTTCACGCTGAAAACAAAACAAATTCTATAAGAGAACAAAAAATCATGTTTTCAACTTACGTAATATTTTGGTGACCGTCATTTATTTATATACATTTTGTTATTTCGTTTAAACTATTTGAAATAGGAAACTATTGTAAACAAAGTCATTTCATATTCCAGCACATTGTATTCCCGACATGCGAACGCACCACGAACAAATTAAGGTAAAATGGCGGCAACCCTTACATGTCTGATTTCACACACACAAGCATGGTCCGCGTTCACCTACGCGAGCTTAGACTGTGTGCGTAGCAACGCGTTTAATAGAAATAGAAATGTTTATTTGTTATCAAAATATCAACTTATCATTAGGTAAGTACAGTCACAAATTTAAAAACTTAGATGATAACAAAAAGGTTCATTCATAAAGGTTTGTTTCATACATTTGAGCGCCAGTGTCCAAGGTGTGACTTCAATCAATCAATCAATCAATCATCATTTGTTGCATGTCACATTAATCATTTCATAACACAGAGTTGGTACTTAAATAAGTTAGGTATACATGTGACGCCCTGCAAGGGCACCGCAACTTCAAGAGAGGGCTTACTAACATTAATTTTATTACAAACTAGGTATAACCATAAGAATAGATAATAATACTGCGTATAGAAACGAAACTCCTTTGTCTGGGCCCCAAAAGCCGCGCTTTAAATACCTACTTCCCCCCGCAGCCCGTAACGCCCCGCACTCTCCCGCGCTTTAAGTCGGGGCTGTCACGTGCCAATAATTTTATTCCAGACTAGCGGCCAGTCAAGCGGTTGCGACCGCTGCTAACAGTTTTCCCGTAGGAACAAAATATTTACCCATTTTAATGTCTTACCTTACCATTTTATTGTTAATAGGTAGGTACAGAATTTTAAAATAGGTGCAAAACATACCTACGATACGAATGTGCTTATTTATCATTATCAGCTAACAATGACTTAGGCACCTAGGTAGTTTAAATTATAAAATGGAAACTAGGTACCTACGTAAGTAAAAATAGGAGTATACACAACAATTACGTATAATAACGAATGGTAGGTACCTAGGTATTTACTGTAAAATCACTTACCTTGGCTTATCTTTAGGCAAATTAAAAAAACTTAGATGCGGAGTCTTCCTCGCATCAAATGAAAATTCGACCCGCACGACGAACGTTTCCGCGGCGAAGCGCACTCCCGACTGAATCGTTCTCTAAGAGACAGCCAGACGGATTGACCTTGAGCGCGTCTGGAGCGGGAGTGTCATCTCTATGTGATTTCTACTCTATGGTATAACGTTACTTTACTAGTATTTACAATTAATAAACATGCATTTCATTACTTATACATTTATCTTAACTATCTAAGTTCAGATTTCTATCTAGGTTATAATATTTATTTTGTAGGTATGTATTACTTTATTATAATATTATTACTAATGACTTACATATTAGTTATTTAAAGTATCAAAATTGTAAATATGATTATAATTTATGACTATTTGCTGAAAATATATAACAATTTTTATTATTATTTAAATTTACCTAACTACTCATTTATAACATTAATTCATTCATTCATTTATTTTCCATATTTAATTTGTACATTATACAGCTGATTTTAAATTATTTTATCATCAAAAAATTCTTTTAAATTATAATAGCATTTATTTATAAGTAAAATCTTTAACTGTTTGATAAAGAGTGTTGGTTTTTCGATATTTTTGATATAATTAGGTATATGGTTATACATTTTTATTGCCATAAAATGCGGGCTATTTGAAACTAATTTCAATGTTGAAAAAGGTACTTGAAGTTTATTTAAATTCCGGTTATTTCTTTTATTATTTGTTAATGGTGAGTATAATTTTGTATGCTTTTTTACGAACTTACATGATTCCAGGATGTAAATAGAAATAAGGGTAAGAATTTTATGTTTTATAAAATGGGGTCTGCAGGATTCAATTTGTTGAATGTTCGTTAGTATTCTTATACATTTCTTTTGCAGGATAAACACTTCATCCACATTTCTGCTGTTTCCCCACAAAATGATGCCGTAAGAAAGTCTTGAATGCGCGTATGCATAGTAAGCAGCAAGCGCGGTTTTAAAGTTGGTTACCTGTTTTAGGTTATATAGGGCATATATAAAAGATGATAATCGCTTTGTAAGTGTTTCGATATAAGGCTTCCAACTCATATGCGTGTCTAGTTCTATTCCTAGCAGAGTAGCAGTTGATACGGTTTCCAATAGTGAGTTTCCGTAGTTGTAAGTAATTTGAAGAGGTACCTTTTGGTTAGGTTTAAACTGAATTAGTTTGGTTTTTTCTAGATTTAACTGTAGATTGTTGCACTTTAACCAGTTAACAATTTTGTCAAGGGTCAAGTTTAATTTTGCTTCAAGTTCACCAGTGTTTGAGCAAGGGATTAAAACAGAAATATCATCTGCAAAAAGGACGCAATGGTGGTCTATTATATCGGGGAGATCATTTATATAAACGAGAAACAAAATGCATCCTAAAACGCTTCCCTGTGGGATAGATCCAGTTATAGGTACTCTATCGGATCTTATTTTTCTAATTATTCCTGTTTTTAAATTTGTGTATTCCACTTCTACATATTGAAATCTATTCTCCAGATATGACTGAAACCACTGAAAGGCTATTCCTCGAATACCTGTCCCATATAATTTTGTTAGCAGTGTTTTATGGCAGACTCTATCATATGCCTTACTCATGTCGAGTAGAAGCCCTATGGCATTATTTTTTATTATTTATTTCTTCATAAACTTTTTGAATATATGTGTAAATAGCTAAAATTGTTGAGTGGTTCTTTCTAAAGCCGTTTTGACTGTCATGTAGAATTCTATATTTTTCATAGAAATTATACAATCTCTTAATCATTGCTCCTTCAAATATTTTTGCTGATGTTGGTAAAAGTGCAATAGGTCGGTAATTGTTTTGGTCCGAGGGATCTCCTTTCTTATGTGCAGGTTTGATTAGGGATGTTTTTAAAGAGTCTGGGAATGAACCTTCAGAAAATGATTGAAAATGGTACAAGCAGAGTGTAGGGAACTGTTAATATATCAGCACATTTTTTAATTAGTGTGGGGGGAATCTCGTCAATGCCAGATGATTTTTTATTTCTGAGGTTTTTTATTAAATTGTTTATTTCGTTTGGTTCAACTGGGGTAAGATAAAATGTGTTTTCAATTGAGTTTGTAGCAGGCAATTTGCTTGATACAAAATTCAAACTCGTATTTCCTATAGATGCAAAAAATAAATTAAATTTATTTGCTACAGATTTAGGATCATGAATCGTAACTTTGTTTGCTGTTTTGAGTTTTATATTCGTCTTAGTTTTATTCGGGTTTTTATTGGTTTCTTGATTTATTATTTGCCACATACATTGAGTCTTGTTATCTGATTGATTAAATTTACGTACATTGCCATTTTTCTTCGCTTGTTTAACCCCTTGTTTTAAAATTTTGCTATATGTTGTATAATATTTCCGTAAGACTTTGCTTTTAGATTGTGATACTAATAGTTTTAGTAACCTTTTGTTACGGCAAGAAGTTTTCAATCCTAATGTTAAGTATTTATTTTTTATCTTTCTTTTAATTTTTATAATTTTTAGAGGTATACATTTATTGAGAGCTTTTTGTAAAGCTTCATCAAATGCATAGTAGTTTTCGTTTACACTATTGAAAGGTCTAAGTATGTCGTTCCAATTTACTTTTTGAAGTTCTGTCTTAAAATTGTTTATATTCGCGTCATTAAAAATACGTTTTTTTATTGAAAATTGTTGTAAGTTTTCTTTTATTAGTGGTACCGAGAGCAAAACTGTTTTGTGATCAGACAAACCTAATTCTTCGACATGTACTTCAAAATCATTTATTTTAAAATTAGTAAAGATGAGGTCAATACATTTGGAGCTAGTTGGTGTTATTCTTGTGGGGTTTTTTACTCTTTGGGAAAAATTATATGCGGACATTAATTTGGAAAGTTTTTGTTTTTCTTTTCTGTCAAGAAAATTGACATTCAGGTCTCCTCCTATGATAATTTTTTTGTTTTTATCTTTTTTGGAAAGCACGTGTAGAAGTTTTTCTAAACTGGTATAAAATATTTCTGTTTCTCTATTACTATCTGGCCAATATAAGTTGATTATCAACAAGTTATTTTTCGGTATTTCGATTGCGCATATTTCAAATATTGATTCTGTGGATAGTTCCGTTATGTCTATTCTGTTAATAGGTTTTAATATATTCTTATGCAATATGCATACACCGCCGCCTACGTGGTGTTTACGAAAGAAGTTTGAGCCTATTGTATAGTTAGCAATGTGGAGCAAAATTGTTTTTTCTTCATTTAACCAAGTCTCTGATAGACATATTATATCTATATTGGGCCTTTCATCAAGTAGGGCTTCTAGTAAGTGAATCTTATTATTAATACTTTGCATATTTTGGTATATGATGTTAAAATTTGTTTCATGATTGGTTTCGAAAGTTGTCCCCTCGAAAGTTATCGCTAATTTCTTCCGAAATTCTTCGTGTTGCTTCTTCTTCTTCTTGTTCTGGTATTCTATTGATTGTTCTGTTGTGTGTCTCGTTCATATCTTTCGAAATTCGGCCGTTTATTATTAATTTATTGTTTCTTATTATTGCGTGGTTGCCGTTTTCTCTTGCAGATTTAAGAGCTTTTTTTAGCTCTCTTCTTTCTCGCAAAACCTTTTCATTCAGGTATGCTGAAACGCTGAATCCTGATTCTTTAAAATATATCGAGTTTTCAAGTATGTATTTTTTCATTCTTTTGCTAATCATTTGAATTTTTAACGGTCTTTTGTATCCTTTTTTCCCTATAAAAGTTATCTCATCTATGTATTGCGTAATATTGATGTTAAGTATGTCATAAATCAGGTGTGTAACCCTATCCATGAGTTCTTCCTCTGTCTCCCAATAATTAGTAGTAAGGTCATGAAGTACAATCGTTTTTTCATAAGTATCCTGGTGATGATGACTCATAATGTTTGCTGTACCTGGGTTCGTTTCTATATTTTTTGTTTGCATTTTATGTTGTAGTATAATATTTTCTTCTTGTAATTTAGAACATTGTTTTTGTAGGGAAATTATTTTTGAATCTAGTGTACGGATGTTTTCTTTGATGGCGGTATTTTCTTTTTGTAGTAATTCTTTATTTTCCTTAAAATTGGATTTTAAATTTGCTATTGCGTTTTCAATTTCGCTTTGAAATGTAGCTTTGATTGATGACAGGATGTATTTATTATTTTGCTGAAGATTTTTTTGTATGAGTTGATTGATCTGGTAAAGGGTAATTTGATTGATAGCACTTGAAGATTGGTTTTCAATTTGTGTAGAGTCATCTAAGAATTGTGTATTTCCATTTATTGAACACATTGAGTTATCAACTGGGGATACCACAGTAGGCCGGCCCTTTGTTCTTACAGTAACATATTCTCCATGTAGGGTCTGAGGGTCCTGCTGGGGATGTTTCTCTGTCGTAGGAGCTATCTCATCTCGTGACCGCAGGGGAGTGTTTGAATTGTCAGACCTCTTTTGCTTAGAAACACATAAGGGACATATCCAAGCTTTTTTATGTTCTAGGGTCATAGTATTTTGTACGGTTGTACCGTGGTCGCCAGTGGTGTGTAGTGATGGTGTTGGTGTAGGGGTAGCTCCAAAGGGTTGTAGAAAACAAACACTACATTATAATAAACACTGTTGTATATTGGTCAACGTACGGAAGCGAACAGCCACGAGCATGTGGCGCAAAACGTATATAATAAACGGAAAGTGCTGACACAATAGTTTACCTTATGCTAATACTTCACTACACACTACATCATCCCCCTAAAAATTTATAAAAAATTAAACAGCAAAAGGTTAATTTTTTACTACAAATACAAATATAATAATAATTACTATCGATACAGTTTTGTTCTATTTTTATGAACAGTTACATGTTTACCATTGATATCAATTACAACATTAGGTGCTGAGTCTCTAATTACAGTGTACGGTCCTAAGTACAGCTGATCGAGTTTGCTGCCTGTCTCATTTTTTAATAACAATGAATCGCCGGGTTTGTACAAAATAGGGTTGATTGACTTATCATAATAAATTTTTCTTGTATTTTTTGACATAAGTAAATTTTTTCTTGCATCATTTTGAGCTCTCTGCAATCTAAATTTAAACTCTAATGCATAGTTATCGTGGTTATACAGTGGTTCTACATTTGTACATAAATTATTAGGAAGCCTACAGACTTGTCCGAACACTAGTTCGAAAGGAGTGTACTTAGTGCTCGTGTGTACAGTAGTGTTGTATGAGAAACACCAATACTGTACCCATGAACTCCAATTTGACGGATGATTTTCGGTCTGTATACGTAAGTATGCTCCTAATACCTTGTGTGAATTCTCTAAAGATCCAATACTCTGATGGTGGTAAGCTGTTGACATAATTTGGTTGATATTTAAAATTTTACATAGCTCTGCCATTGTACTCGAAATAAACTCTGTCCCTCGGTCAGTTGCGATTTCCCTAGGTATACCATACCTTAAAATAAAGTTTTCAGCAAATGCTCTGGCAACTTCAACTGTAGACTTACCTTTAAGTGGGTATGCCTCCACGTATTTAGTCAACTCGCACTGTAACGTCAAAATATATCAGTTCCTATCATCATCTTTATCAATTGGACCAACTATATCAAGAAAAACTTTTTCCATCGCTGTCGACGCTGTTGTTGTTACTGCAAGTGGTTCCTTGGTGATGGAAGTATATTTCTGCTTCTGACATTTGTCGCATTTTTCAACGTATTCCTTAACATCCTTTTCCATTGATGGCCAATAATAATATCGTTTCAAATTGTTTACCATTCTTCGAATACCTACATGACCACTGGTAGGCAAAATATGAAAATCATTCATTACAACTGTTTTCTCATCATTACCATAAACTCTATGCACGTCTTTTATAATACATATCCTTGGACCTTTCCATTTTTTACATTTACTTACATATCTAGCTAGCCATTCACAAAATTCCTTAATAGATTTAGTTTTAATCATAACTATTTCTTGTATATCGTATTGTTTACTAAAATCAGTCAGTTCCTTCAACAAAACGTCTCGCGTATTTGCTGATAAAGAAGATCGACCAACAAGTATTGTCTTATTCTTTTCAATATAAACTATTCTTCCATTATTTGTCATTTTGATCAAATTTCTCTTTTCTTTTATTAATTTGCGCAGATTATAATCCGATAAAACTGATAATTCTATATCATCGTCTTGTTTTTTAAGTACTTCTACCACTTTAGGGTGTACAGGCCTGTCAGTGGTAAAAGGTTTTGAGTTATTTCTAGTCAAATCCTTGTCCTTATTACTAATATCATTCATTCTTTTCGCTTGTGCTCTAGTAATAACATTCATCACATTTTCATTCATCCCTTTCAACTCATCTGACGTAATAATCACTCTCGACAAAGCATCCGCAACAACATTCTCGCTTCCTCTCACATACTCTACTTCAAAGTTATATTCTTCAAGTCTTAGTCGAAATTTTGTTAAACGGCTACTCGGATCTTTCATACCAAATAAATAAATCAAAGGTTTGTGATCCGTTTTGATAATAAACTTCTTTCCAAACAAGTAAGGCCTAAAATATTTTACTGACCAAACTATTGCCAAAAGTTCTTTCTCTATTGTCGCGTAATTTAGTTCAGCTTTGTTTAAATTTCTGCTTGCGTAAGCGATTGGTCTTCCATTTGAATTACACAAAACACTACCAATCGCAAATCCTGAAGAATCAGTAGTTAGTGTAAACTGATTTTTCTCTGTAAAATCTGGGTAATCTAGGACAGGTGGGTTAGCCAAAGCATTTTTCAAATATTCAAAAGATGCTTGGCATTCAGTTGTCCATTCGAATTTTACTTCTTTCCGACTCAATTTATTTAGTGGTAAAACAATACGGGCAAAATTTTGAATAAACTTTCTATAATAGTTAGCCATAGCTACAAAACGCTTTACGTCATCACTTGACGATGGGGTCGGGTATTTCTCAATAGCATGTATTTTCTCTGGGTCGGGTAAAATTCCTTCAGATGAAATAACGTGTCCTAAATATAGAATCTGCTTTTTCAAAAATTCACATTTAGCTGGATTAAGTTTCAGATTAACTTTTCTTAATCGAGTAAATACTGTCATCAAATTAGAATTATGCTCTTGTAGATTTCTGCCAAAAATAATCAAATCGTCTAGATATACTAAACATCTTTCATAATTCAGACCTGACATAGCAACGGTCATTAACCTACTAAATGCCGATGGACTGATTTTTAATCCCATGGGTAGTCTAGTCATCTGATATTGTCCTTTATCAGTTGTGAATGCGGTATATTCTCGACTTTCTTTAGCTAGTGAACATTGGTAATAGCTTTGTGATAAATCGCAATGACTGAAATAAACAGCTCCACTTAAAGACTCTAACACATCAGTAATGTTAGGGAGTGGGAATTTATCATCCTGAATTGTTTCGTTTAGCCGCCTGTAGTCTATTACAACGCGCCACTTCCGCTTGCCATCACGATCTAGTTTTTTAGGGACCAACAGCAAAGGACTAGACCACTCACTACTCGTTTCCTCAATAATTTTGTCGTTTAACATCTCGTCTATTTGCCTATTTAACTCCTCTTTCTGTGCTTTAGGAATACGATACTGTTTGCTGTATACAGGGTTGACATTATCTTTTAACCGAATGGACTGTTCATAAACATTAGTCATACTCAACTTATCCCCTGGCATGTGAAAAATATCCGGGAACTTGGCACATATTTGTTCCATAGCAATTTGTTCCTCATCATTCAAATAAGTTCCTAACTTAAGTATTTTGAACAACTCCTTTACTCTTTCTACGTTACGTTCCGATTTATCAAAACTTCCATACTGATATTCAGACAACTTATCAACTGTTATACTATTTAAATCTAACTCTACTTCTTTATTAGTCGTGTTTAAAATTCTCACTGGTATTTTACAATTTTTAGGGCTCACTACGGTACTTGCAATAAAAACACCATCCTGTATCTCTTTTGGTAAAATGACACAGTCGTAATCGACTCTACTAGGTACGTACTTCAATACTTCGCAACGCGGTGTTATCACGAATGACTCATTATAAAAATGCAACGGTAGAGTTACCGGGCAATGTTTTGTTTTGAGAGTAAAGGTTTCATTTTCATAGTTCGCGATACCTTTATGTCTTTTCATAAAATCTTGACCTAGTATGCCTGAAGCTCTACATATCAAGTTTTTAAAGACATGAAACTTGTGTTCAAAAGTGTGTCCTTTGTATTGTAACTTGAGGAACACATGTCCTTCCGAAGTTAAACTTCCACTTACTCCGTATATCCTAATCTTACTCTCATAAATCTTAACGTTACAAAGTTTACTTAACATTTCGAACTTAATTGCTGATAATGACGCGCCAGTATCGACTAACCACTCAATATTTAAATTTTCTACTCTTAAATTTACCCAGTTTATGCTATTACAAGCTAATATAATTTTTTCTTCATTACTATTAACGAAAAAACTTATCTAAATTCATATGCTCATCGTTTGCCTCCTGAGCATCGCGTTGATCATAGTGGTTCATTGACCCATATCTATGTCCACGCTTATAAAATGTTCGAGTGCCGCGAAACTGCTTACCTGCACTATTGGACGCTCCGGCGCCGCTGCCGCCGCGACCAGCGCCAGCGACACGGAAGCCGCTGCGCCCCGCGCTCCGCGCACTCGGTGCTCCGCCATGCCTGTTGTAGCTAAAGTTGGTATTTTGGGTATTACGGTAATTGTCACGTAGAAATCCTCGACCACGAGCTCCTGAATATCCACGGCCGCGACCAGATGACCTGTAACTGTAAGAGTTTTGCTGTGTTAAACCTCTATTGCCAAAACTCATAATGGGATGAGTTTCTGCATCGCGCGACTCATCCTCAGCTACGCGAATCGCTTCTTTTAAAGAAGTTAAATTTCGCGCCGCAACGATAGTGCCGATACGCTGGCTACGCAAACCTTCGGCAAACCGCTTGATAGCGTTCCGCTCGTTCAGAGGCCGCAGGATCTTGTACGCGTCGTCCTTGCCTTCCGCCTGGGAAATAGTCAAATCTGCAAACAAACTTTCAATTTCCTGGCCAAACTCTCTCACTGACCTATCACCTTGCCTAGACATTTGCAACTTTGACTGAAGGGCAGTGTCTGACTTTCGCGTTAGCAAATGGGTGCGCATGTCCTCGATAAGACTGTCCACACTAGTGTATGTTGCATACAAACGCATTTTTATGTTTGAAGTTATTCGTGTTTTTAAAACAAAGTTTATGAGCAACTTCTTACCATCATCATTGAGCATTGACGAGTACAATTCAATAGCATCTATCAAGTCTTCAGTGGTGCCTTCGTCACCACTGGTTTTAGGCAAAAGGCTTGTTGCCGTTTTTAAACAAAATTTGTCCGACATTTCTACAGCTTCTTCTTTATTTTTCGATAGTAAATATTCTTCCTCGTATTTTAATATCTTTGAATATTCTTTCTCAATTAAATTACACACATCTACTTCTGAACCTAAAATTTGATAGTGTTCTTCCAAATTTTTCTTATTTATTAAATATAAGCAGTGTATTTCTTTAGCTTCATTTATTTTACTTTCAAAATTTCTACCGTGTCTCCTAGACGGTCCTAACTGACATATACTATTTCTAATATAACTTAAATCCTTATGATTTTCCTTAAATGATTCTATGTATTCTTTAAAAGTACCCATAAATCCTAAAAATATACTTACTAAAATTATACGCAATATTCATTCATACCATATACCAAAGTCCAGTTCATTGCCGTGCCGCGCGCAAGTCACGTTATGCCGACGCATCACTTTTACGTATATCACACGTTTTTCACAAGATTTTTGTATTATTTTCGCACTTATTTTTCACTTTTTATAATTTCCGAACTGTAGTTGGTCGTAATCCGTCTTTTCCTATAATTTTCTAGGGTATTCCTGGATAATGCATCATCACACGTATACAAATTGTTCCCTCAAAATCTCGCAGTGCTGCTCCTGATTGCCTTAATTTTTCTTACTGCATTACCATCTCCATTTCATCTTCATTCCTCATCTGGACGCTACCCCTAAAGACACACGTCGTCATCATGTCATATGCGCAACTTCATTCTTCCCGTTACCTCCAGAATTTCTAGGCTCGCTGCATCGACGGGACGTCGACAACACGCAGGGTTGCCATGTACGGTTGTACCGTGGTCGCCAGTGGTGTGTAGTGATGGTGTTGGTGTAGGGGTAGCTCCAAAGGGTTGTAGAAAACAAACACTACATTATAATAAACACTGTTGTATATTGGTCAACGTACGGAAGCGAACAGCCACGAGCATGTGGCGCAAAACGTATATAATAAACGGAAAGTGCTGACACAATAGTTTACCTTATGCTAATACTTCACTACAAACTACAATTTCTAAATCGCAGTTCTGGAACGTTTGCGCATTCCAAATCATAGTGATCTTGGCACTCGGGATTCGAACATGTCAGATAATATCTGTCCGGTATCTCTTTATTGCAGCCTGCGCATACTCGCTCCATCTCGTTTGTAATACTTGAACTAGTACTGCCGTGCGTGGTTCTACCCTGCGATTGCGCAGTTGTTCGATTTTTACCCGACTACAAACATTAGCCGTTCCATGCGCAGTGCTCGAATTTTTGCCGTCTACTACCGGTAACAGTTCTGTGGTGTTTCCGTAGATGACGCTAGATGTTACGTTCAGGTTTTCGTTTAGGTTTTCGTTTAGTTTGGTAGATGGCGGTGGTGGTGGCGTGACTGGTTCTGTCGTCGCTGTCAGATAATGTGGGTTATTAAACAGCTGATTGGTCAGCTCCACCTTGTTTACGTGCTATTTAAGATTTTAAACACAGCAACCGTTCACTTATTAGTATTTTTATAGTTTTTTTCTTGAATTAGTTCACTGTGGTCGATGAGAATTTTCAAAATATGTAGTCACAGTACTCACTTTTAATCGTTTAACTAAAATATTCAAGTGTTGTTACGGAAATGGACGTAATATAGCAGGTTACACTAACACAATGTTATTTTGAATTTAGACTGTAATTTTAGTTCGAACTTGTGCACAATCACTTCCTTATGTAAATAACTGTTTATTTTCTCTGTTTTGGCAATTTTACACTCTTTACTCGTTTATAACTAATTTTTTTGATAAAATATATACGGAGTCGATGTTTTGGTTACGAGCGGTGGCGCCCTCTCTCCTTTCTTTAGTAAGTCATGTATGTTATTCGTTTAGTATAAATGTGTGAACTGTAAGATGACGATGAGGTAGGTGACGCAGGTGCTGAGCACGGCCAGTGGCAGCTGCATGTCTAGCGGGATCACGCGCCACGCCGCGTGCTGCAGCCGACGCACACTCGTGTAATGCAGTAACTCGCGGAACTCACTTTTCTTTTCGCCTTGCATAGAAAAAAAACAGTACACTGTACTAATTACTGTTTATTATGTGACTGTGATACTGAAAATCAAGGATAAGCTGTTTTGACGATAGAGCTGCTCGGAGTAAGGCCTTTTAGCACCATTGCTGCGTAGAGCGGCCTGCACGCGCGGGCCGGCCGCGCAAGGGCTAGTTTCGGCAAAATACAATAACAGCGCTGCGTGACGAGGGTCGCCCAGTCCGCGCCGCGCGTGCAGCCTGCTCGACGCAGCGTTGGTGCTTATGGGTTGGAAACAATTAGTTAGTCAACCACGGGAAAACGGGTAGCAGCCATTAGGCAAAACTGCTGTTGTCAGGGCATTAGTATTTTATACTTGGTTTTTTATCGTCATTAATACAACATGAGCATACCATTTTCTTTAAGCATTCGATGGTGAATTGTCAGCCGCGCAGATTCAACCTCAAAGTTCACCATTTCCGTGATGATGCAGGGAATCATTAATCGCGACATCATCAGTATAGTGAAAAAAACGTAAGTGCCGCAAATATACCACCCCACCTGAAAGAGGTACAATATGTAAGTTTGAGCTACTTACCCAAGGTTCGAATTATATTCGTCCGGTCAGGAAGGCCATCAGGACGCTCTGGCGAAAGTGTTTATTAAAATGAATGCAAAATCATTATGTGCGTTCGTTGGCCGGCTATTTTTGTAAGTATAAACTTGTGACTAGCGATCTGGCTGCTTGCTGTTGGCAGAGCACAGATCACTGCGAATATCATTCTAGTCATAATATTGACAAGGATCCAAATGTTATTATTCGAATATGATTACTGCTCAATTATTATTACTATTTTTCGTGTGGGACACCGAGTTGACCGATGAACCCTGTTGTTAGAGTTTTTTAACCGCCTACTAATACTAGTAGGCCTCTGACATGGTTGAGTATCGACCACCTTCTAAGTGATAATAGACAGCAACCGGGACCAACGCCGTAAGGTGCCTCCGAAATTAACTGCTCAATAGAAATGCTAGATTCTGACCTTCATCCTGATAAAATCTACCAATGCCCACATCGTCATAGTAATCTGGGGTGTTTCAGTTAATAGCATCACCGTGATCTGCAACATGGGGAACATTATCATCATCATGTGATTCAGGATCTTCCATATCAAAAACATCATCAAATTGCCCACAAATACGCTCCTCTACTGCGTTACAGTACCAACTTGATTTGAATAAGTGACAGAACTGTTGTTAAAATTGCTAACTATAAATAGCGCTGTCACTTTGAGGTACAAGTGAAGCCACCTTAATAAGCCATATTTGACAGCTGTAAGTTACATACTGAAAGAGATGTCAACAAAGGAAAATGGAATAATATGGCTTATTAGTATTGCCTTACTTACTGTAGATAAAATGTATGACATTTCTTAAATTTCCCCTTTTTTTGGTTGCGACGCTGTATTTAAATGCTTTGCAAATATTACATACATACAAACATACATACATATATCACGCCTTTAATCCCTTGCGGGGTAGGCAGAGCGCAAACAGCCGCAAAAAACGGACATTTACGCCACGTCTGACAAATATTTGAGGGTCATTCGGAAAACTGTGTATCGCCATAGTGACAGGTTGTCAGCCCATCGCCTAAAATTGCAATACACACCCTCGTGTCCCTTAGTCGCCTCTTACGACTCCCACGGGAAAGAAATGGGGTGATGCTATTCTAAGCCGGCATCACACGGCAAAGCCGGCATCACACGGCAAGTACAGCCGGCATCACACGGCAAAGCCGGCATCACACGGCAAAGCCGGCATCACACGGCAATTGCAAATATTAGGTACGTAAATTTTCTTTTATTACATTGAAAATGGCAAATAAATGTAGTATTGATTTGTTTCTGTTAATTTCACATAAACACTGATATTAAAGTAATATTTACTTACCAGACGGTCGTAGAGCGGCACCATATAATCATAACAATCACTCAATTTTGAATAATATTCAATCATGGCATTTGCATCTGTTTCTGGTTGATTGATGAGATGTCTAAACGCCTTAATATAGCAGAGAATGTAGTACTTGCTCAGAATTAGTAGCACTGTGATAGCTTCTACGCTGATGCCAGAAAAATCCATCCAAGTAAATGCCAGATGATAATCCTCGCACCAGGATGACGAGTATGGCAGCACGCACATAACAAGATACCAAAAGTAGGAAGTGCTAAACGCCACAAATATGTAAGCAGCAATTTTAATACCTAAACTTTCTTTGTTAAGCCTCGGTATAACTACAATATTATCACTTAGTTTATGAATGAATTTAAAGAAACTGCTTTTAGTTAGATTAATGATTATAATGAATGCCACATATTCGACAAGACTGCACATGTGATATACTAAATGAGCATCGTTAAACGCAGTTAGTACACGATAAATTAAACAAATGGTCCACGTTAAAATGCTAACAATCGAACAAAGTTTAACCAATATCTGGATAACTTTATGGAAATTTTTCGTGAATCCGAAATCAATACCGTATAGTGCGTGCAACAGGAAAAATAGGACGATGAAAGATTTCTGGACTTTCCGTTTCACATTTATTTTATGACATTTTGGCAACCTTAGATTATGATGAAACATATTATTTAAAAATTATTGGGTTTTTATGTACTAGCGTACAACCTAGTTGTGCTAACTCCTGTCTCTAATGAAGTAAGTATTATTATGTTTAGAAACAACTATTGATCAGATATCTAGCACCTTGTTAATAATTAATTAGTTATGCTACCCTTAAGTAATTAGTTATTTTTAAGTAATAAAATACGAACGACTTATAGAAGTTTTAGACTTATAAGCCTTAAAGAGGAAAAAGGGAGTAAAACGTTTCTATGAAAGTTCGTGGTCTTTGAAGCAATCTGTTTCAAAATTTGGGTTTTATTAAAGATCTAAAATAATCAAACACGTAGTTTCACGACTTTCTAAGTTTTAACCCCTAAAGGGGTGAAAATTGGGTAAAATATTTGTGTGGAAGTTTGTGGTTTTTTAAATCCGTTTTAGAATTTGGAATTAGACTAGGGAGAGAAAACTATAAAATTATAAATTTTCTCAGCAGTGGGCCGATGTAGGTTAATTAAGATGAGAAGAGGAAGACGTGTGTCAGCATTTACAATGTTTCCATTCCTAAAGGGGTAAAGAAGGGTGCTCCCTGTTTGTATGAAAGTTCGTAGTCTAGGATGTGATCGGTTTCAAAATTTGTGATCATGATGCTCAAATAGTTAAATACGTGTTCAAAGTGTTTTTTTAAAATATAAAATAGCATTTGTCTGGTATCCCACTTGATCGTAAGTGACGATGCAGACGATGATGGTACAAGTTTGCCTAGATAATGCCTATTCACTCTTGCTTTGAAAAAGCGCAATTAATAATGTTCCGGAAACAGATGCGCCTGCAAGACATTCCACTCCTTCGCTGCTCGCATGATGAAGGTTGAAGCAAATCGCTTCGTGCGACATAAAGGTATATCAACAACATAAGGGTGGAACTCCAGCTGGCGACGCGCGACGCGTTTTCCGGAGGTGGAATGGGAATGGGGGTATTAGGTCGTGGATTTTTAGCTCCCAAAGGGTTAATGAAAAAGGTTAATAGTTCGTACGAAAGTTCGTAGTTTTTGATGTGATCTGTCTCAATACTTGAGATAAGATCATGAAGCTAAAAAAGTTGAACACCCAAAGAGGTTAAAGTGGATAAACGTGTGTATGAATATTATGGTCCTTAGATGCGATCTCTTTTGAATTTTGGGATAAACTAAGAAATTCAACTTATCAAATACGCGAATAAGCGCCTTCGAAATTTTTTACCGCTGAATTTCAAAAACTTTGATTAGACTAAGAAGATTTTTTGAGCTTTTAAGTAGGTTTGTCAGGTTGTTCGTTGACTCGGTGTACCGCACGAAAAAAGAATGCGCGAGTGAAACCGCGGGCGAAAACGCTAGTTTTTAATAATTAAGGGCAAATAATTACTTAAGGCTTTTAAGTAATTACTTGCCCTTGCGTAAGTAAGGGATAAAGCATGACCTCGAAATGCAATCGGACAAAATTAGGTATATTTAGAATTAAAAGAATATTTCAAATAAGATTATGTAAACAAATATATAAATAAACACTAAGCAAATACTTTACAAATTTATACAGGGTGTAAGGGACAGCCATCCGAATACTGATAGGGTGCATTGTGATCATGAATCTGAACAACTTCCCTTGAAAAAATATATCAGAAACTTTTTTTTTTTACTTCCCTAAGTAAATGCAGTCAGCTGATTGTGATTTGTGTGGGAGGTCGTTTTTCTTTGTCGTTTCCTGATATATGTTTCTAAGTAAAGTTGTTCAGTTTTATGGTCTGAATGCACCCTATCAGTATTCGGAGGGCTGTCCCTTACAACCCATATAGATGTCGGAGCGGTCGAGAGCCAGTACGCAGCAGTAGTTTCAGATTCTTCCAATTTGGTAATGAAAGCATGAGAGGATGGATTCCACTCAGAACTTACCCACTTTAAGGTGAAATGGGCATAAATCAACCGCGAAACGTTGGATAGTGTTCGGATTTTTGTATCCATTTCTTGAAATCTCCAAATTATGAGACGATATTTTTCTTAGTAATACTTCAAGATATAAGCTACAAAACTATGGAGCTCCAAACACGATTTGTTGAAATTGCCTCGATAGAAAAATATCGCAAAATAAGCTCTTATTTTGCGATTTTGGCCGTTTATTAGAATAAAAAACGAATTTATTTGTTATCTACGAGTATCATTTCATATTTTATTTCCTCTTCTTCCTCATTAATGTATGGGCCCACTTTTTGAAATATAAGGTGTAAAAAAATTAACTAAGAATATTTTAAGGGGTGAACCAGTACGTGAAACTGAACAACTTTCCCCAAGAAACATAGGTCGAAATATGAAAAAAATTTTTGACCCTCCCATACTTAGTGTGTTACCCGGCCGGAATAATTTGTATGGGAGGGCCAATTTTTTTTTTCATATTTCGACCTATGTTCCTTGGGGAAAGTTGTTCAGTTTCACGTACTGGTTCATCCCTTAAAATATTCTTAGTTAATTTTTTTACACCATGTATTTGTTTGTATATTTCAATAATTAAATGAATGTTTTCAGTTTTCCGTATATGAGCTGTAATCGTCTGTTTCTCTTTAACGCGACAATGAAAGGGACTTACTTTTGGGACTGATGCCGCCTTAAGGCCGCACCCGTCATAAAAAGTAAGTCCCTTTCATTTCCGCTGCGTTACATAGAAACAGATGATGACTGCTCAGACAGGTTTCCGGAAAACCTGACATTTAAAAAATTATTATCGGTTCAAAACCTACCCACTTGAAAACTACACCGACTTCAGTGATCTACATTCTGCAAAACTTATGTTTCAAATTCTAAGGGTCGATTTACACATTTTGCCAGGGCAATATTGCCCTCATTTCGGAATATAAATTCTCCTTACTTGCCTTAAATTAGTGCTGTCACTTTCCGTCAAATGGTTTTTTCGCCTTATATCCCGAATTGAGGCCATTAACAAACTACGGGCTACAATTTTACAGTTGAAATTTGATGTTCATTGCGTAGTTGGTAAGCCATTATGATACCAGGAATTTTAACTGACTACGCAATGTAATAAAAATTTCAACTGTAAACTTCTAGCCTGTAGTTTCATAACATAGGGAACAGGGTCGCTTGTCGCAAGTTTAGTAGATATACCTCTATAATACTCGCGACCACCATCCCACCGAAGTCTGGCGCCAAGTAGCTTGCTGCGTTCCGTCAGTGTGTGGGAGTGCCCGTGCCTTAACAGGCTTTTTCTGGGTGAGCTCGCTCCATCTTAGACTCTGTCTCTGTCCTATGACCTAGACTAGAGTCAAGAGCAATCCCATCACTAATAAAAAAAAAAAAAAAAAAAACAAGTATCGCGGTAAGAACCCCGTTTCAGTATATTGTGTTATCACAAAGTAATTTGTTCCAACGCTGAAAGCCGTCGGTCCCGGTAGTTTGTCTATGACTACTTAGACGGTTACGAAACTAACATGTAAAATTGCCTGTTGTTGCTTTTTGCCGTGTGATGTCGGCTTAAAATAGCATCACCCCATTTTTTACTGCGGGTGTAGTAAGAGCCGATTATGGGACCCCAAGGTTACAGGACAACCTGTCAGTATGGCACCACAAGGGGTATATAATAAGTATATGTAATATGCCATGTATGAGCATTTTTATAACATATATATTTTCAATTATTAAACGAACAAGTATCACTCATGTTGTGGGTTTACACGACTTACTCGTGTATCTCGGCGCGAGCGCAGCGAGCTGCGGCCCGCAGTGTTCGGCAATCACAGCTGACGGGCGGGCGTATGTGATCTGTCGACCTCCGTGAAGAAGGCTGCCGTAAGCAGCCGAAACGTAGAGGGATAAACTCTCTACCAAATAAATAACAAGTAAGTCGTGTAAACCCACATATATATTTTAGATTACTAATGTAACTTTCAAACGCCAAATACATCCATAAATTAGTTCAACAGCGGTTCAGTTAGAACGTTTTATGTAAACTGTTTTGATGAATATTTTTTTAGATTTGCATGTGATAGCAATACATGAAAGGAACCTAAGTCTAAAGACACACACTACCATAAAAAGGGTACAATAAGAGACAAAAATAAAAATGTATTGTATGTGTATTTTATTATTACGAGTAGTTCAAACTGTTTACGTGCACATGAATAACTATGTCCCTAGACTACCTAGTAACACAAGCCTTATTTATATTACTTCTTTAGCATTAGCATCATCATACAAATGCGAGAACTGCACGATGATGATGAGGTAGGTGACGCAAGTGCTGAGCACGAACACCGGCAGATTCATGTCCAGCGGAATGACGCGCCACGCCGAGTGCTGCAGCCGACGAACCGACATGTACTCTAGGAGCTCTTGTATCTTTGCCTTCTTCTCTTCTGTAATACATACATACATACATAAATCACGCCTCTTTCCCGGAGGGGTAGGCAGAGACTACTTCCTTCCTCTTACTACGATCCTGGCATACTTCTTTCGCCTCCTCCACATTCATCAATCTCTTCATGCATGCTCGTCGGTTTAGGGTACTCTTGACCTGACCTTTCTTTAGCACGTCCCCGATTTGATCGAGGTACGTTCGTCGAGGTCTTCCCCTTCCGACATTCCCATCCACACTTGCCATATACACCTGTTTCGTTAATCTTCTTTCATTCATCCTCTCTACATGACCAAACCATCTAAGCATACCCTTTTCTACACCAGTCACTATGTCTTCTTTTATACCACAACGTTCCCTTATCACGCTATTCCTTATCCTGTCACTCAATTTTACGTCAATCATACTTCTTAACGCTCTCATTTGTACTGCATTTATTCTACTTTCATGCTTTTTCTGCCATACCCAACTTTCACTCCCATACATAAGTGTCGGAACTCTATGCACAGCCAGACGAGCCTTATCAGAGACTTTCTGGCTGTTCATAAAAGCGTGCAACGCTCCATTCACCATGTTGCCGGCATTCACCCTTCTTTCGATGTCACTTTCACACTTTCCATCTGATGTGAACATGGAGCCCAAATACACAAACTCTTTCACTTGTTCCACCCTCTCTTCTTCTATCATAATTTTACACTCTGTCATATTTTCCTCTTTCTCAAAAACCATTGCTTTCGTCTTACTTACATTCACTTTCATTCCTTTCTTTTTCAAAGCCTCATTCATAATATTTACCATCTCCTGCAACCCTTCAGCCGACCATTCATAAACCATTCATTCTCAGTCCACATTCACTCTCTTTCAAATCTTCCAAACAACTATCCATGAACAGATTGAACAGCCACGGTGACGCAACACATCCCTGTCTAACACCTTTCTCGATGTTAAAAAGTTTAGTGTACGCCCCGTTTATCCTGACACAAGCACTGGAATCCTTATATAAGGATTTCAGTGCTCGTATTAAGATACTGCTCACCCCATGCATGGATAGTGCCGACCACAATTCATTCCTCACCACTCTGTCATAGGCCTTTTCCGAATCTACAAACGCGCAATAGACTTTCTGGTTTTTGGCCAGGAATTTTTCAGCTATGCAGCGCAAGGAAAAGATCTGATCCGTACATCCCATCCCCTTACGAAATCCTGCCTGAGCATCCCATACTTTCTCATCCGTTTCTTTCATCACTCTTTCAATCAACACCTTTGCATACAGTTTGCCGACGACACTGAGGAGGCTTATACCGCGGTAATTTTTGCAGTCTTCTGTAATATTATTTGGAAATAAGAAATACTTCTAATGAAAACTGTGATTATTAATTTTTGTTCAGTCACTAGCTGTCCAGCGACGAAAATTGTTTGTTGTATACTTAGTACATTTTCTTTTGAATTATGGGTGGAGTAACCTGAAAAACTTTGCACTTACCAGTTTCTTGAAGCATCCTATGATGTAGCGACAGCCGTGCAGATTCAAGCTGGGACTTGATCATCTCCGTGAATATGCAGGGCCAGATCAGTCGCGACATCATGTGGGCGGCCAACACTGCGTAGGTCACGTACACGAACCAGTTAATCTAAAAACAGCAGCCGTTACTGTTACAGGTGAACCTCATCTGGTTTCGTAAAATAATTATTCACGTGTTTGCGTTTATTTTTACTCACGCACGGTCACGTGGTATAAAATGATACTCACCCCAAGATTGATTAATTGAAGAACGCCCCACACTTGCATCATCATCTTCGGCACTTCAAAGATCAGAAGTGTTCCTATCTGTAACATAAATTATTTGATCACATACTTTTTTTTTGTTTATTTGGAAAAGCTAACAACTGTATACATAGGTTACTTACATAATACATAGTATACAAAACATAAGTTTATATACAGTTAACTACACTATTTACGGATTGAATATAAACGAGTAAGTAGATTAGAAACAGGCTGATAAATCATAACGTGTAACAATAACAAGTATAGGACACATACGAAATTTTATCTTTATAACTTAGGATAAACAATCAATTTGCCAATTCTCTTAAAAATTATCTGATCTCTTAAAACTACTGCAACTAAGTGTATATAAATCAAGGTGCAGGAATTTATCATTGTAAGCAAAAATAATTCGGCGCATTGGAGAACGCAATCCAGCATTGGTTTTACAGCGAGCGGTAACAAACAGTTTATGGCGATTAGATGAGCGTTGTTGGAGACGGGAAGGAACATTGTAAGCCACATAACAGACTTGGACCACTTACAAGGTTGTTGCAATATTTATAAAACAGAATTACATCTAAGAAAGTGCGTCTAGATTGTAAGGACATAATGGAATACTTGGATTTTAATTTCCTGAAGGACAGCTTCTTTCGATAGCATTTATAGTGCAATGAGCGGTACTTATTTACATAAGGTGCAAATGCCATGCATTATGTATGTACTTACTAGACGATCGTACAGTGGAGTGATAAAATCGTAGTTGTCAGCTAAATTCAAATAATACTTTACTAAGACATCCGTTCCCGTCTGACTTGCAAGCTGGTTGAACTCTTTGATATAAGAATGTATGAAATATGTTATCAATACCAGTAGCAAAGATATAGCATCGAGGCTCATTCCAGAAATATCTAACAAGTAATCAGTGATCATGAAACTGTCACACCATGACCCGTGTAACACCACGCACAGAATTAAACAAAAAAAATATTTAATACAGAATACAAGAAAAACGTAAAAAGTCGCTTTGATGCCTAAAGATTCTTTCTGAAACTTCGGAATATTTTCCAGATTCTGATTGTTTTTTTTCATGAAATCGTAGAGGTTGACTTTACTGAAATTTGTTATTAAGAAGAACGAAACGAACTCGACCAAATTAATTGCATAAAATATTTTGTGCGACAGATTTGCAGAAACGAATGTTGAGGTTCTCAAAGGGTATACAAGACAAAAAATCCACACAAGAAATGCAATTATAGATATAATTTTGAATAAAATTTGAACACTTCTATCGAATTGTTTTGTAAATCCAAAATTGAACCCATAAAGCGTGTTCAAACTGAAAAATAATGCGATTAATGTTTTAGGCACTTTTGGTTTTACTTTTGCGCATTTTTGGTCAAAGAGCATAATTCCTGCGGGTTTATACATCCTAGATGGTAAAGAAAAACCAATGTTGAAAAACACGTGTAACTAGACCGAATTTCCATAGATTCTACATGCGATTTGCTGTAGTTATAGTTCCAGTGGTAATTACAACGGACACTAGTCATCATCAGATCAATCTTTGAATTGAGGTCACGCCTGTAATTAAAAATAAATAATGAGCACATACTTGAAACGATTTCAAATGCTCTAGCTGTAGTACCAACATTATAAAACTCCTAATTACTATTTTCAGTATGAAATGTAGGAATGATTAGTCTTTTGTGTAAATTTTATTTACTCACCTGAAAAAGAAACCACACTTCTTCTTTGGTTTGGGTAAACGAGGCCATGAACTTCCCGATGGAACCCGGTAGGTACTAAGTTTTAGTAAAACTATTTATCTTATTTTAAGGAAGACCCTGGCTGGAATCGGTTTTGAATATAATACGCTTTATACGATTTTGTAAGATTGAGGGCTAACTCCTCTCTGCTGCGATTCCATGCACCAGCATCCGGCTTAGACCAAGCGAGGGCAAAGACTATCGAGATAGACGGACAGATTAGGTAGATTTGATACATGCGGGAATAAATATAGATAGTTACATTAACTGGAATAGCCACGTCCAAAAAATAGCTGCTAAACTTTCAAGTTTCACATACGGACTATATGAGCTTAAGACAACGACAGACAGACAGACAGCATTAACCGCATACTACGCTTATGCTCATTCTTGGTTACAATATGGTGTTGTATTATGGGGCAACAGCTCAGATTCTATCCAAGTATTCCGACTCCAAAAAAAGTGTATTAGAATAATCCAAAACTTGGACGTATTAGAAAGCTGTAGACAACATTTTATTAACTTAAAAATTCTACCCCTCCCATGTATATATATCCTGGAAATTAGTAATTTTGTGAAAAGAAATACTGCCTTATTCCCTCAATATTCTCGTCCACATAATCTGCGACCAGCGACCAAACTAACAGTTCCATTCTCAAAAATGAAAATGTTCCACACTGGACCTTTTGCAATGGCAGTTAAAATATTCAATAAAATTCCAGAGCCAATCAGACAAATTTCTGATCCCAATAAATTTAAAAATACATTTAAAAATATATTGATAAAAAAGTGCTTCTACACGGTGCAAGAGTTCCTAGATGAGTAGATAAATTAGTTATTTATAATAATAACAAATAAAATCATTTATTGCCCTTAACAATTTTGTGATGTGTGTTTACTGGGCAAGCTAAATAGGGCCATTACATTACAGACCAAAATATCTTTATTTAAATATAATTTAATTACAATAGGATTCGTGAATTATGTAAATATTGAAGAATATATGCAAAATGGTAATAATATGTAAAATATAAATGTTACTAAGATAGCTACTTTATTTAAGTTTATATCCAAATTGCGATACCCTAGCAGGGTGCATGTTTGTGTCTAAATTACATTTTAAGATCTTTTTACAACATGTAAGCAGAAATAAAGAATTGAGAATTGGGATAAATCTGAGGAAAAAGGCAGCAGCTTATCCGAAGATTACAAATTACTGTTTATTACAAGGATGGTTATTCCAGCAGTGGATTGTTGTGACTGCTGATGTGATATCCTTTTTTACTTGTCTTCTTGTATTCTCTTATTGTGAAACGGGATTTAAAATAATGTGGGTGCAATCATACGTTCAGAATCTGGAGGCCATGTCAAGGCTGTAGGATTATCAATGATTAAAGTATTTTTCAAGCATAAAGAAAGAAACAATTTGGAGGTTCAAGGCATTTAATGAACAAAATATAGTGTTGTAGAATTTAGGAACTTAAATATGGCAACATCAAGCTCTCAACCATAGAGTTTTTTTAAGAAAAAACATGTCATACTTTGAGTGTGTGTTTGGAGATTTTGGCGCGCGGTGTCAGATTTCACCCTGGGAGTTTTTAAGCGACAAAAAACGTATTTTGAAGTGGTTTGTGTTAGTTTAGTGGCAGGTAAACGATGAACAGAACATTTTTTATGTAATACATTGCCAATCTAACATAATTTTAAGCCAAAATTTGCCAAATTATTCGCATGCAAAAATTTGCCTAATCAAAAGCAAAAATCCGGGTTATAAAAAAAAACTACCACTTCTGCTAGAGACTGACATGATTATTATGCCTCAAATGTTTATATTAGTCTGCAACAAAGTAGCATGTATCACGACGAACACGGCAATATAACATACAATCCTTATCGGTCTCTAGTTTCTGAGAAATCTTTGTTTATGTTACCGGAGTCGAGTCAAGTACTTGCCACCCGTGGGCGCTCCACAGGCGCCATCTTGAATTTTTTAAGTGGTCCACAGCGGAAGGGGAGTGCCAACTGAAATTACAGAAGAAGAAGAACTGCTGCAAGAACTAAAGGCTTATACTGAGGTCATCAGTGTGAAATGTTTCGTTCGCAAAGCTCTAGATGGCTAGCAGATTCTGACCCCAAACTGTATTGGTAACGATGCGTAGTTCCATTTTGCCAGACCATGTCATATATCACATCTGGTTTAATATAAAAAGTTATGTGAAGCCTTTGTGCCAATGCTACAACTGTTATAAGTTTGGATATGGAAGTGGGTCTTGCAAGAGTAACCAGTTTTGTTCTTTGTGTGCTGGTGTTCAGTTTATCAAGGTCTGCGAGCAACAAGATAATGTCAAATGTATAAACTGCCAAGGTGCTCACTCAGCGGTGTTAGTGCAGACTTCTTCTTCTTTTTGTGTTCAAGAAAATAATTTTACTAAAAGGCTAAAAAAACATATTTGAAACATATATGGGAAGTATGGGCGTCGCCACTAATAATGGCGAAAGTCGCAGGTTCAATTCCTGCCCCCGCTTGAAAATTTTGCATATAAAAAAATATATATGGGATGGTTAGTTACATCTCAGAAGCCTCAAAAACTTAAAACTTTAGCTCCTGTTACTCAACAAATTCCACCAAAAACATCTCAAAGGAGAGGAGAGAAATGATGACAGACATTTTAAATTCGGATGAAGTTTTATCTACTATTATTAAAAGGGTCATTCTCATAATGACACGGAATTTTCTCACTTCCATGCCATTTTTCAAAATTAGTTTTTTTGGATAATCGAATATACATTATCAAAGTTTTTCTCATTACAAACACTAGATTGAAATTGCCCGGTTCTTGGACCACTAGTTTCAGAGTTATTTGATGTCCACTATTTGCGGACATGGAAATGAGAGAATTCCGTGGCAATTTTTCTTTTAATTGATATTAAAATAATTAAAAATGTTTTTTAATATATAAGTAGTGAGTAATGTTTGCTAGAGTTTAAAGAACGTATTTTAGTAAAAATAATTAATATATTACTATTATAAATATAAAAAAAAACGTAGGGCCACTATTTTTTGTCATGGAAATGAGATGTCCACTACTTGATTTGTAGGAAATATAAAGAAAATAAGCTTTATTTACTAAGTTAAATATTTATTTAGCATCCCACGAACATGAGGGTGTGGATACTGATAACTTTTACATAGTGACCGACAGCAGAATGCAACAAACAGTTTTATAACACTTTGTATTAAAGTAACTTGTGGCCAAGATTGAAAAGAGTACCAACATAATATTAATATAGGCTCGCCCGACTGGGAAGGAGTTTGAAGTGGTCATCAACTGGTTACGCGCGCTTTATACTAGTTTAAAGTGCGTTGCGGTTTCGGTAGCCCTAGTCTTGGCACGCACATATATACATGTAGGAGTTTTGCTTCAAAGCGGTAGCCATTATTATGTATTCTTTTCTATAAGAGACATTGACAGCGCGCGTAACCAGTTGATGACCACTTCAGACTGCTTCTAAGTCGGGCAAGCGCGGGGCGGTGAAATATCAGAGAGCGGGTGGGATTGCCGCGTCATAGCGGTATCTTGTTTAAAATGTAGCAAATGTCACTCGCGCTGATGCGCTGCGAATCACATGACACCCCACATGTCAATATCCATCTAGCCGTTTGGGCTGTAACCCACGAAAAAGAAATTGCATGTCCACATACATACATACATAATACATAAACACATACATAATACATACATACATACAGACAGACTCCCGAAAAACTCTAACCCTCCTTCTAAGACATTCGTTAGAAAGACATATAAAATTAACTACAAAAGCTTTCATTTCATAAAAATAGGTAACAATGAAAAATACCCGTACTTCCACATATTTACGATTAAAACAGGCATTGGATTAATTTAAGAATAAACATTCATAATTTAAAAACTTTGTCCAACTGTGGACTGCAAAATTTTAATCATTCTCTCATTTCCATGTCACTTTCTCATTTCCATGTCATCTCGAACCATGGAAAGACATGGAAATGAGAACGAAAGCTTATTTTGCAGTTTAATAAAAACCTATTCGTTAAAATTTAATACAGTACCGCCTCTTATTTTAAGCATATCAAAGGTATTCCTCAGAAAAAATATCGATAATACCTAATAACTGAATAACTGGTAATCGACTAGCATGGAAATGAGGTCGGTACTGGACAAAGTCGTAAATGTGAGAAACTTACCCTCGCCATCGAAGATATAGCGACGAGTGGAGCCTGCGTCCCCCACGACGTTGTCGGCGGTACTAGCCGCTACGAATTCGTGAGTAAAATCGACAGATAGCTTTTACCGTCATGAATATATGAGTGAGAGAGTAGCGCGAGGTAATTGTGGGCTGATTCAGGGCTTCAACGCAAAAATCCGTGTTTATAAAAAAGTTTCTACCGTTGTGGAAACTAAAAACATGCTAAAAGATAGAAAATATAATTGTTTAAAAGATGAGAAAGCTTAACACGACATAGACTTGTAATTTTAGGATCTATAACAGTCTATTTAGCGCAAGGTAGCAAAGAACCATGCCATGGACGTGAGAGAATGCATGTTTGACAGGAAATTTACAAAAAACTGACCACATATTTGATGAATTAAATGTTTGACCATATGTGAGAAGTGCTAAAGTATTTCGAAGTAAAATTTTATAACGCTCGTCCCAGAGGAAGCAGCACTTTTTAAGCGGAACGTACGAAAAACGCGGTCGATGAGAACAACCCAAAACAGTTATGGAGTTCTTAAAAATAAAAGATAAGGTTTGGGAAAGGCAAGTACCTCACAAGTAATTAATGAAATGCTCATTACTAACTTCACCACTCCTAATGAATATTCGTGGAGATGGTATTAAGCACTGAAAGTTTTGCATTGGAATTGCAAATAATTAAATAAATTTGATCATCTCAAAAATTATATCTGTTCTTGTGGTGTGTGGATAGACTTGATTTTGCGAAACGAAACATGGTTAGCTCATAAAAGATCTAAAAAATTACTTTTTGTTTATATTTTTAAACAAGATTCAGACCGCCTTCATGGTGGTGTTGCAGTTTCCATCAAAAGTAAATAGATAGATGAACACCTTTATTGCTAACAATATACACAACAGAAACAAAAAATACAGAAAACTTAAGACTAAAAGTAAGCAAAGGCGGCCTTATCGCGTGCAGCAATCTCTTCCAAGCAACATTTACATAGAAATAGAGACAAAAAAGAAAAGATTTGTAAGTAGTTACATAAGCAAATTAACAGTAAAATTATTAAAGTAGGTAACGGATAACCATGGTGCATTTTACTTTTATGTCTAATAAATCTACAAAAAAATTACGAGAAAAACTGTGTTTTTATTTTTTTCATATCTCAAAAAATGGCCGAGATATTTAAGTTCAAAGTGTGTAGTTTCGGGCGAAGGTTTTTAAAAACGCGGACGAGCGCAGACTTGCCGATGACGTCACGGCTCGAGTCATTTGGCAGTCGCGCTTACGCTTGCACGCCGTCGCGCAGTGAAATTAAATATTATAACATAAAATGCCAGGGAAATACAGTATTGTGCCGCAATGTTTAAACTCCACGGTTAAAACACCAAATAAACTCTTCTTTTATGTGCCTAAGGACCCAAAAATAAGAAAAAAGTGGATGACGGCCCCGTAAAAAGAGTTGATTCAATAGGCCCTAAAACTGTTACGAGTACTTGGCCATCCTGATTGCTGAAGTACGGTCGGATTCATAAGTGGAGTCATAGTAAGACCACAAGACAGATAGCAATACGGGTTATTATCCTCTGAACTTACTTTACTAACTTACGCACACACGTAAGATTATAGACTGTAAGTAGAAAAGTCCACCTTAAGGCGTAGCATTAAAACTTAACAGATAACCTAACCTGTAAGCGACATCTATGTAACCTTTGAAATAATTACTCGGTGATAGCCTATTCGCCACCACACTACCACAAAGTAAACATTACCAAACATTACACTGGTTTGTCTAAAACATATATTCTAGTTATCCTTATTCGTTCACTTGTAGTAAAGCAATAGATTACATATCTTTATTTCGGCTATTTGATCACAAGTGACCGTAGCTTAGCGGTAATAGTTCTTACCTTATAATCAGAACAGAACTGGGTTCCCATCCCGTCTCTGAATAGGAATAATGTTTTTTTAATGTTTTTACCGTATTTTCTCCAGTAATAATTATTTTTAAATAATGTTTTTCTATATATTCATCTATGTCTATGTTTTATATCTATAAATGTTTATTGTAAATTATGTATCAAAACATTATATCTAAAACATAAACCTATAATATTGTAATGAAACAAACAGTAAGGTAAGAAATTATTTTTATTGGTAGGTATTACTTTATATTTAAATAACATAATGACATGAATGAGAACTTTTGGTACCCATAAGATAAGTAAAACTATATAAAATTATTGCTGTCGTAATACGTAGTTATTAGTTTTGTTTGAATGGTAAAACACAATATTATGTGAAATGAAATAAGTCTTCATTAGCTGAAACATCGATAATTATTTATAAGATCATAGGAATGATCCAAATCTTGGATTGAATCTTTCAATAAAGTTATTTAAGTAATAACTTCGTTAGTAATTATTTTATTGTTCTATGTTTAACGATGCTGCATTTTCCTCGAAAGTAATTGTAATTGTAATAAGAATAAATCAGTTATTTGCCTACATCTCAAGGTTTAAGCTTAAGTATTCGTTTTCGTAATGAAAAGATATTGAAGCTAGGCCTTAAGATAACTGACTAATAATGATCAATCTTATATAAATATATATCGATGTTTTAGCATAATTTAATTGCTAATGTAATGCAAATACCTAATGCAATAGTAGGCGGGTGAGCAGGTAAACAGAGGTTGAGTGACTACAGCAACGATTTATCGGGCCCGCTTCGGCATACATTGCTGATTATTTTGTGTATGGTATTGGCTAAACCAATTATTCACCACGGCAGCTCGATGCACTGGACAATTATCCTAGACAAATGCAAAACGAGGAACTTCACTAGCAGGATAAACAGTTCGCACCGTCGCGTCGGTAGCATGCTTTCCTGTAGCATATCAACATAATTAGCGGCAGTTGCACGCCCTGTTTCTTGTGCTACTTATTCGCCTGGACCAGTGGCAGACATCCAGCCCCATAGATTTCTGGCAAACGATAATCGGTTACGTTTATGCTCCGCTGTTAGACCAGGCTTCTTGGCTCGCTTTCTATGGTGTACTCCTGCACCATGCAGGGCTCGACGAACGGTTAGTGCCGATGTTTCAAACATGTTTGCATAATGAGACGTCCGTATGAAACCATTTTCTTGCACAATCATCCTCCGCTGTGAATCATTAATAAGACATGGGTAGCCACTGCGCGATCGAGTTTTTACGCTACCTTCCTCTTCAAAACGTGTAACTCAACGTTCAACAGTCTTCCACTAAAACAAAGTAGCATTATTAATATAAAAAGTTACTAATAATCGGTTTAAAGCTACCAACATACTATGAGTCAAAGTTTTCAATATTTAAAATACAATTGTAATGGAATAAAACTATACTTACGACCAGACCAGTCTGATTAGCAATTTGAGCTAAATTAAATCCAATATCATGCAGCGCAACAATACGCTGCCTATCCTACAAACTGATATTAGTATGCGTTTCCAGAAATAAACACTGAAGTTTAATGAATAAGCTTAGGTTAAAAAAAAACACTTAGCATACGCACTATCTCGCAAACGATCTTGCAACAACTAAAATCAAATTCAAAATTTACTAAATTTGATATTTGAATGATAAAATAAAACTAAAACTTAGATATCGGGGATTCGAACCATTGTTTCCACAATTACGACCAAGTTTTTGCTTGACCGCGCTACCGACCAAGCTACCGAAGCTCATGATTTACGTAGTGAAATAGTCAATACTACTCAGCCTATTATACAATGGTAGTTCGTCAATAATATTATGTTATACGTCATTTGTGTCATTGTGTGCGTGTGACCGCGGGTGCGAGCGACTTGTTTTCTGAGGTTTGCGTTAACTATGACTCCACTTTAGAACGCGACCGTACCTACCTATGTAGGTACCACCTTGTCGTACCTACTCTACTTGCAACGGTACAGGCGAGTGTGTGTAGGTGAATAAAGGGGTACCTATAGGTAGATGCGTGGAGTAGACGTGTGCCTCCTTCACCCACACTGTAGGTATAACTGTTGGCTGAAGTAGGTATGCGTATGCGCCTCCTTGTCAAGGAAGCCGCCGCCGTGGTACTGGCAAGTAGGTAGGTACGCGTGGAAACACATAGGTAGGTAGGTACCTACTTCAGGATGGACACACATGCACTCGCTTGTTTCACGGCGAGTATGTAGAAACGCATGGAAACCCATAGGTAGGTTTTAACGAGCGCAAACTGTAGGTACCTAGGTACCTTACCTAGAATTTTTAATCACACACATTTTGATTGAGTTGAGGGAGTAGGTACAACTAGGAACCTTATGGGTACCTAGGTATTTCAGGCAGGATGGTCATGAACTCGCGAGTGAAAGTATTTTTATCACCGCCCATTGTAGGTATGTAGTTACTAAATAAAAAAACACTATGATTCAGTTGAGGTAATGCTTACATATAACATTTTCATTTTTATTCCACGAATTTCGGCAGCGGTAAAATCTTTATTCATCATGAAATATTGGGCCACCATCAAACTATCAATTTTTGGCAGATTGTCCGAGTTGTCCGACTGAACTTTCACAAATCCAGCTTCCATTTTACTCACTACACTTATATAACATACACATAAACATCATATAAAGTATATATTTGAAAGAACGAAGAAAATCGAAACAAAATCACCGAAACGTACCAGCGCGCTGTGTTGCGGTCGCGAGTTGTCCCTAGCCGTGACGTCACAGTCTTAGCGCGCGTAATCTCGGAAATTCAAAATTGGGGTAAAACTTCTCTTCGTCATAACCTGCGAAATACTGCATGTATTGAAGTGAAATAAAAACTAGTGTAATGTGCATGATCTACGCTCCAATTTAAAGTGTATCTGAAAGTCATATTTTGACCCTTCAGGCTTATCCATTATTCGTAATTCATTTTGTAATGACTTCCAAAGTAAGTTGATTTCAGTCAAATTATGTTCCTTAAGATATTTTTGTGTGTATATTCCTCCACCTTCTAATGGCAAATTTAAGGGCCAATACTTGACTGAAGCTGTTTCAAATATTTCAAGCAGAGACTTTCCTAATCCTCGGTGATTTTAATGCGCATAGCACTGCTTGGAACTGCAGAGACACTAATAGAAGAGGTAATATTAGGTGATCACATTGCCACCAATCTGGCTCCTTTAGGCAACGAAGGAAATATTTTGGATTGAGTTTTTGCTCCTCCTGCAGTAAGTTCTAGTTGCAGTTTTACTGTTCTTGATGATTTATTTAATCAAATTTGTTTATTGCAAGATAATGGTTATACAAGTTCTTATGTTAACATTTTGGCTCACATAATCAATAAATGTGGGGTGCTACATGGGCAATAATAAAAAAATTACAATTCTCAAAGGGGTTGCCTTTGTAAGTAAGTGTTTCCTTGTAAGGATTTAAATAGTTTAGAATTTATTTTAGCCAAAGCATCGAGTAACGAGGTCTTCCGTCTTGTTCCGGTTCCGGATACGAAAGGCCGCGTTGATCGAAGAGCCAAAGTTAACGAAACCAAATAATAAAATAAATACATACATACATAAATCACGCCTATATCTCTTACGGGGTAGGCAGAGCGTTAACGGCCATAAAACAGATATTTACACCACGTCTGACAAAAGCTTGAGGGTCAATCAGATAACTGTGTATTACTATAGTGACAGGTTGTCAGACCATCGCCTAAAATTGCAATACACATCCCTCGAGTCCCTTAGTCAGCTCGTACGACACCCATGGGTAAGAAATGGGGTGATGCTATTCTAAGCCGTCATCACACGGCATAAAATAAACATACATACATACATAAATCACGCCTATATCCCTTACGGGGTAGGCAGAGCGTTAACGGCCGTAAAACGGATATTAACACCACGTCTGACAAAAGCTTGAGGGTCAATCAGATAACTGTGTATCACTATAGTGATAGGTTGTCAGCCCGTCGCCTAAAATTGCAATACACATCCCTCGAGTCCCTTAGTCGGCTCGTACGACACCCATGGGTAAGAAATGGGGTGATGCTATTCTAAGCCGGCATCACACGGCATAAAATAAAGGTTAATAAAAATGTCAGCTCAAAACAAAATTCTACACGTCATTCGCTTAAATTTAATTGTATTTAATCTACATGATCTAGAAACTCGTTGACAGAATAAAACATTTTACTAAATAACCATTCAGTAATCTCATCTTTCAACTTAAAAGCAGGACATTGTTTTTTAATAATTTGGCAATTTCTTATAAATCATAAGTTTTTCGAAATACTCAGAGTCAACAGGAAGAACTCTTGTAAATTTAAACAATATACGGCAAGGCTCAAAAATTTGCTACACGAACAACTCTATTTTTTTTTGGACTATCAAAGCTTTTTGTGCTTGTACAGAATTACGCCATATTATTAAACCATAACCAAGGATGAAAGAGACATAGCCATGATATGCTGTTAAAGCCATATCCTTTGATGTCATGTAACTTAATCGTCGCAAAGCAAACGCAAATCTGATTAGCCTTTCACACACATCATTTATGTAGCATTGCCAGCTACAAAATGTATCTAAATAAATGCCAAGTATTGTCAACTTCGTCTAATCGTACATTGTCAAAATATATATTCTATTCTAAATCAGTACCTTTAAATGCCCTGAAGTGCATTAATTTTGTTCTTTTTACATTATTTTTCAAATTATTTGTACCAAACCATTGACTTGTATATATCCCCAATGTATCAATTACGCCTTGTCTTAGTAGTGTAGCTTTATCGGGTTGAGTGAATAATGTTGTATCATCAGCAAACATTACGCATTTTTGTGACTAAACTACGGCAAGTTGTTAACGTACAGAAAAAATAGTAATGGTCCCAAATACTGCCCTATGGGACCCCGCACTTATTGAAGCTGTATTTGGACCTAAATATTATTTATTATTATTGGCGGTTTGAATGGTAGCTTTCTATCCAACTATACGCACGCTTCCTAATATTCATTTTATCCAACTTGAGCAAAAGAGTTTGTTGGTGCACAAAGTCAAAGGCCTTGCTTTAGTTAAAAAATACGGCAGCAACAGGTTTATTCTTATTTATAGCCTCAGTTATTCTTTTTACAAGTTCAAAACCAGCTACTGTAGTTGACTTTCTTTTCAGAAAACCATATTGAGCTTTTTCTTAAATAGTATTGGTATTTAGGAATGTTACAATTTTTTTAAGCAACGCTGTCTCTATCAACTTTGGGATGACTGGTATCAAAGTAATAGGATTATAGTTATTCATTATTAATTTATCATCCTGTTTATGCAAAGGCTTAATGACATAGCTCTTTAATCTGTCTGAAAAATTTACTTTGCTCTTATACTATAGATCAATTAACTTAGTAGCAATCACTTGTTATTATTTCAACTTCCACACCATGATTACCTATAGTTAAAATTAAAACTGTTTATGTTACCAGATTTAAAACTTAAAATAAAATCTAAAGAAGGGTTTGCTTATATTTTTAAAACCAGTGACTATTTTTGCTGTTTATGATTCTTATTGTAAAAACGGAAAACTTTTTAATTGTAATAGTTTATTTTAAATTATTTTGCTGAAGTCTAAGCTATTACCTTGCCCTTGCCCTTGATTATATCTCTAATATCGCATATGCTTGTTCCAAGAAATTCAAAATAATATCATTCAACGAGTGATTACATAGCTCTTAAAAAAATTTATCTATAAATTATTTGATTTATATTATGAGACATCGACTTGAATTTGTAAGGGTCGTTTGTTGGAGTTCTGGTCCTGGTCACTCTGGCAATGAGCTAGTCGACGTTCTTGCCAAGTCAACAGAGAATGCGCTAAGTAGTGATTTTACAGTTCCTCATTCTGATTCATTACGCGCATGTAAATAACGCGCTTTAAAAATATTGACTTCAATTTGAAACAAATGTCGTTTGAAGATGGTGGTGGAGTAAAGTTACATGCGGAAGTAGAAGTGCCTTTATTTCTCAAAATATGACGGTACTGTGTGAACATAATGTTTATTATTACGAGTAATTCAAACTGTTTATGTGCACAATTAACTGTAGTCCTAGACGATCTAGTAACACAAGTAATATTTATTCTACTCTTCTAGCATCAGTATCATCATACAAATGCGAGAACTGCACGATGATGACGAGGTATGTGACGCAAGTGCTGAGCACGAACACCGGCAGATTCATGTCCAGCGGGATGACGCGCCACGCCGAGTGCTGCAGCCGACGCACCGACGTGTACTCTAGGAGCTCTTGTATCCTTGGCCTCTTGGCTTCTGTAACGTTATTTGGGAAATAAGAATATGATTTGAAAAGAACTATACAACATGAATTTAATAAAAGATTATTTTTCTTCTTTTTCGTGTGGGATATTGAGTTGTTTATCAACCGCCAATTATTACTAGCAGGCCTCAAAAAACGTTGAATCAAATAAGAGTGTGTCAAAGAAGTATAGAACGGAGCTATATGAATATCAGACTAAAAGAAAGATTAAGTAACATCACCTTATAAGGAAAAAACTAATGCCAAGGAGGTTGGCAAGCATGTACTTCAGATGAAATGGAGATGGACAGGTCACACCCAAAGAGTGCAAGATGATAGATGGTCCAAAATATGTAACAACTTGGATTTTATATGACAAAGACCGGAAGAAGAGGTAGGCATATCATCGCAGCCTAAGATGGTGTGACGACATTGTTAACGTTGCAGGAAACCTGTAGTCAAGAACTGCACAAAACATGAGGAGTGGAAGAATTTGGAGGAGACTTTCACTGCTAATCTATTTGTAAGATAGATCCATGGGAAAAGTTGTACAGTTTTACAGTTAAGAAATGGCCGTCCAGCCACATTTACATTTCCTTTTGAACTTCCGGTGACGCAATCTGAAAATATTATTACCAGGTTCTTGAAGCATCCTATGATAAAGCGACAGCCGGGCAGCTTTAAGCTGGGACTTGATCATCTCCGTGAATATGCAGGGCCAGATCAATCGCGACATCATGTGGGCGGCCAACACTGCGTAGGTCACGTACACGAACCAGTTAATCTGAAAAACAGCAACAGTCTTTACCTCATTTGGTTTCATAAAATCATTATTCACGTGTTTGCGTTAATTTTTATTTAGGCACGGTCACGTGCTTTACAATGATACTCACACCAAGATTGATTAATTGAAGAACGCCCCACACTTGCATCATCATCTTCGGCACTTCAAAGATCAGAAGTGTTCCTATCTGTAACATACATTATTTGATCACGTACTTATTTACATAAGGTACAAATTCCATGCATTGTACTTACTAGACGATCGTACAGTGGAGTGATGAAATCGTAGTTATCAGCTAAATTCAAATAATACTTTACTAAGACATCCGTTCCTGTCTGACTTGCAAGCTGGTTGAACTCTTTGATATAAGAATGTATGAAATATGTTATCAATACCAGTAGCAAAGATATAGCATCGAGGCTCATTCCAGAAATATCTAATAAGTAATCAGTGATTATAAAACTGTCACACCAAGAGCCGTGTAACACCACGCAGAGAATAAAACAAAAAAAATATTTAATACAGAATACAAGAAAAACATAAAAAGACGCTTTGATGCCTAAAGATTCTTTCTGAAGTTTTGGAATAACGTCCAGATTCTGATTGGTTTTTTTCATGAAATCGTAGAGGTTGATTTTACTGAAATTTGTAATTAAGAAGAACGAAACAAACTCGACCAAATTAATCGCATAAAATATTTTGTGCGACAGATTTGCAGAAACGAATGTTGAGGTTCTCAAAGGGTATACAAGACAAAAAATCCACACAAGAAATGCAATCAAAGATAGAAATTTAAATAAAACTTGAACACTTCTATCGAATTGTTTTGTAAATCCAAAATTGAAACCGTAAAGCGTTTGCAAACTGAAAAATAATGCCAGTAATGTTTTGGGCACTTTCGGTTTCGTTTCTGTACTTTTTTGGTCAAAGAGCATAATTCCTGCAGGGTTATACTTGATGGTAAAGAAAAACCAGTGTTGAAAAACACGTATAACTTGACCGGATTGTCATATATTCTACATGCGATTGGTTGTAGTTATAGTTCCTGTGGTAATTACAACGGATATCGGTCATCATCAGATCGATGAGGGCATGCTTGGAAGTGTAAACAAATAATGAGTACATAACTTTAAATGATCGAGCTGTCGTACCAACATTATAAAACTCCTAATTTTTTCAGTAGTAAATGAAGGAATGTTTAGATCCTCTGTGTGAATTATTGTATATTTCACTCATTTTAAGTATAAGATCGGGACTATCGCGATAGTATTTAGGTATTGTATATAGTATTAGAATTGAAACGTCGGGACACAGGTAAATTACTAATATTTACCTAATCCACAACATTTCATTTTACGTTAGATACAAAAGATATATATATCGTTTAGAGTGTTTGGGATGCTTATTAAGATACACATATTTTCATAATTTTTAATGCAATTGTTTCTGAAATATTTTGAAAAGTTTTAAAAACTTCCAAAGTTAGGATTACCATGAGAAAATCCTTGCTTATAGTACAAAAAAAAAACAGTGGAGAAAACTTCATTCATTCATCTGTCAATGTCAATGAGTTTTTTTTTAAATAAAGGTCATATAAGTGGTAGGCAAACGAATTTTGTTTCCAGCAGCCTAGTTGTTGGAACTAAAATATCACTTTTTAAAATTTTAAATCTCTAATTTTGAAACAAAATAAAATAAAAAGAACTTGCCCATTATATAATGATGCGATAAACTATCTAATAAAAATATAATAGAGTCTTGTTAGAAATTTGAAATGTTGTGGATTACTATCGCGATAGACCCGGTCTAATACTTAAAGGGAGTAAAAGTGATCGCGAATGCTTAAAAAGTTATATTGTATATTTACCTGAAAGAAAAACGCACTTCTTCTTTCGTGTGGGTAAACGAGGTGACGAACCTCCCGATGGACCCGGAAGGGACTTAGTTCTTGTAAAACGATTTATCTTATTTTATGGAAGGCCCTGGCAAGAATCGATTTAAAATTTTAATACGCTTTTATTTTGTGAAATTCCGCGAGTGCCTCTAGGGAGAGAAAGCTAATTTCAATTTCATTAAGTTCTTTCTGGCGCGATTCCATGCACCGGCATCTGGCATAGACCAAACGAGGGCATAGACTAGCCAAATAGATATACAGATAAGATAGATTTGATACAAATAAATTCGAGGAAAAAGGCAACAGTTTAGCCTAATATTGCGAAATTAACACAACAAATACTTAGTTACTAAAGCGAAGCTATAAAGTTACATACTAAAGCGAAACAGCTGCTTACATATTTTACAAAAATATACTTTTCGTATTTCGTACTTCGGTAAATTTTTACCAGTTCAGCGTAAAAACAGAACTAGATAATGTTTAGTGATTGCCCCGCTCGGGTACAAGAAGCTTATCGTAGAGGACAAAATCTTATACGCACCAGTGGTCTTTAAGGACGCAGTTTCATTCCAACTGTAGTAAGGCTTACGTAGTTAAGGCTACTTATCTGAAGAGCTGAATCTAAAACGCATCAGTTGCCTACTAATTTTGCAAATATTCTACACAAACAGTAAGGTAAGTTTATGACACTAGACTACCGTCTATCACAGGATTGGTTTATCTAGCAGTGGACTGTTATGACTGTTGGTGAGATGATCTTTTTCTTCTCTTCTTTTATTATTGTAAAACAGGATTTCAAAATATGTGCGTGCAATGATATAAAAAAATTACAGCCCTTTTCAGCTACAAATATCATGTTTGATAATCACAACGGGCAGCAGGCTTTATTATAGATAATGTGAGGGTATATGAATATTTGTTTGACAAGGTTTTGCTCTGTGGCGGGCTATGGCGGCGCGGCGCCTCTGCGGGTTCCGCAGGATTACGCCCGTCTGAACCTCGATACGCAATCCCAGTGCTGCAAGGAGCTCGCATTTTTATCGCCGCCTGAAATCTTTCTACGAAATTGCTCGGCTCTCCAATTGTCTAAGGATTTGTAAGATTCACTTCTTTCAATTTGAATAGTGCTTGATAGTTTACAGCTCTTTTTTGTTTCAATATTAACTATTTGAAATATAAAATGTCGCCAAGAGAAGACGCTTACGGAAGTAGATGGGTGCTTAGTAACTGCAAAGTTAATTATTCGCATCTGAAGGATTATTTGTGTTGTTTATGTCGTGTGATGTCGGCTTAAATTAAATTAAAATTAAATCAAATTTAAAATTAAATTCTGATTGACCCTCAAATATTTATCAAACGTGGCGTAAATTGTTTTATTTACGGCCGTTTACGCTCTGCTTATCCCGCGAGCAATATGCGTATGTATGGATGAAGGTTTATTTTCTTTAGTCTCAGTATCTAACAATGTTATCAACGAAAGAAACTCTTTGGTTATTTTTATTTTTCATAGTATATAACTTTTATAACAATTGTCCCCACTGAGTTACTAACTGACACAGTTATCAACTACTAATAATGCTAGAAACATTAAATTTGGGCACTAGGTTTTATTTATTAAACAATAAGAAAGGACTAAACGTTTTTGTATGAAAGCTCGTGGTCTTTGAAGCGATGTGTCTCAAAATTTGGGAATCGATTAAGAAACTAAAATAATTAAACACGTGTTTCAGGATTTCCAAGATGTTGACTCGTATAATGTAAAAAGAAAGTAAAATATTTGTTTTTAAATACGATGATTACTTAGACGGCGGTCGTTACACAAACATGTCAGAGGTCTACTACTAGTAGTAGGCGGTTGAAAAACTCTGACACAAGGGTTCATCGGGTCGTTCCACGACTTGATGTCCCACATGAAAATAAGAATATAATCCGATTTAGAATTAGTTATTTATTAAACTATAGAGAGAAAATGAAAAAACACGTGTTTACACGCCACGTCTGACAAACATTTAAGCCTCATTCGAAAAATTGTGTAACGCTATAGTGACAGGTTGTTAGCCCATCGCCTCATACGACATCCACGGGACAGGAATGGGGTGATGCTAATCAGAGCCAATACCACACGGCATATCTTATTCGCTACCAAAATCCTGGCGCGCTACGACATGTACGGTTGATACTTGGGTTGCGTGTGAGAAGACATCACATTATATTCATATTATATCTTGATTTTCACGATAAATTGTATGGAAACTGAGGTCATCTTGGTCCTCATAGTGGTCTTTCTAGACGACTGAAGTAATGGCGTACAGTAGGGGGAGGTTGTGTCCCCCCAAACTCCCCCTACTGTAAGGGCCATTAGTCGATTCCAAACCCCACTTGAGTTCGTCTACCACCCAGCAGCTGTGTAGTAGTAGAATTCTTACTTCATGGGGGAGTTTGGGGAGACACAACCTCCCCCATGAAGTAAGAATTCTACTACTACACAGCTGATTTCCTACAAGTCTCGACCTGGGTGGTAGACGAACTCAAGTGGGGTTTGGAATCGACTAATGGCCCGAAAGTACACAGACTTACAAGTGGGTCATAGAGTCGATGAACGTCCCAAAATATGAATATTGATTTCTAAATTGACCGGTAAACCTGTATTTGACTTAAAATTTAAGCGCATCAGCAACAACAACAACCAACAACAAATGAACGCAATCAACAACACTAAACAACAGCAGAACAACAACTGAAAAACAGCTAATCAACAACTGAACAACAGTTGAACAATAGCTGAACAACGACGACACCTGAATAACAACCGAAAAATTGGAGCTCCGATATAAAAATACCTACAACTGGTAGTTTTGGTCGAATAAGAACGTATGGTCAAGGATTTTAAAAGTAATTCTACGTCATACACCGACGTAGGAGTACGTACTAGTTCCATGCGTATGCTTAAACAAAGCTAAATAAACAAGATTGAAATAAGCATGAACTATCAATTAAGTCAAATTATATTGACATACGATAAACAGTAAGAGAAATAAAACGGAAATGAGTGAAACAGACATAGTCGCCATCACAGGTCGCCATGAAAGTTCTACCGTGTTTCATATATGGGGCATTTTGGGGTGTAAGGGATAGCCCTCCGGATACTGATAGGGTGCATGTAGACTAGGAAACTAAACAACTTTCCCCTAGGAGCAAGTAGGAGTAGGAGGAGTAGGAGTAGTTGTAAACCGATTATTATTAACTTTTTGTATTAATACTTAATGCTACTTTGTTTAAGTGGAAGACTGTTAAACGTTTGGTTACACGTTTTGAAGAGGAAGTCAGGAAACAACAAAAAATATTCTACCTTGCATACAAAATCACGATCAGCTAACAGCAATTCTTACGGGAAGTCCAAATTTTTTGACGTTAAATGAAATGTTTTTTATTTTATTTTTTTATAGAAAGTTGCTCAGTTTCATGGTCCAAATGCACCCTATCAGTATTTGGAAGACTGTGCCTTACACCTTGTATATTTTGTAGGTCGTAGTTTCGATAGACTGATTATGAATTAGCAGTGTCCCTGAGCATTCTACAAGCCTATACTTAGTTACGTTATGTTTATTGTTTACACTGATGATACGGCTGTGTAGTTAAGGTAGTAGTATAGCCACGTGGAATCGACCTGCATTTAATCGTGTTTGTGACGATGCAGGCATGTTATTTAATAAGTAGGTAGGCATTTGACTTTATTTTTATTAATTTTAAGTATAAGACCGGGTCTATTGCGATAGTATTTAGGTAAATATTAGTAATTTACCTGTGTCCCGACGTTTCAATACAGTTTCATGTATTGTGGTCGCGGGTTGACTGACGTCCCAGCGAGTTGTCATCTAGGTGGCGGGCGACGAGATGTTCTGCTACCCACATTTGTCTTTATAATATTATAAAGACAAATACATGAAACTGTATTGAAACGTCGGGACACAGGTAAATTACTAATATTAACCTAAATACTATCGCGATAGACCCGGTCTTATACTTAAAATGAGTGAAAGTGATCGCGAGTGCTTAAAAAGTTATATTTACTTTTATTAACTTTCTCTATCATAAATTTACAACTAGAGTACCTATACATTTTTGATATTAAGAAACCATCAGAAATTTTATTTATGAATCCTTCAACTAGTACAAGTGTGTGAACTGGACGATGACGATGAGGTAGGTGACGCAGGTGCTGACCACGGCCAGCGGGAGTTGCATGTCCAACGGGATCACGCGCCACGCCTTGTGATACAAGCGGCGCGCGGACATGTACTTCAGCAGTTGGTACAACTCCGCCTTTTTGGCATCTGGAACGATTCACATGGCATTCACACATTTTTAATGTACACAGCAAGAGAGATAAGTAAATTTAAGAATCATTTTTCATTAAAACAGCTTGTAGCGACCTCTTGGAGCTTCTATCAGGAAGCTCACTCAAGTGGTTCATAAGCAAGCGAGACTTAACATAAGTTCTCAATACATCCGCAAGATGACGCCACGTGATAGAACAATGCGACTGAAACGCGGTACCAAGTGTTCACCGCGCGCTACATGTATAGGTGCAATTTTTTTTTAACTTTTAAGCGCGGGCAGGAAATTTGAAATTCAACTTTTAATTCTCTCCAAGTATGTTACACTTTGTGTTGTTACTTCTTGATGGAACTCCATGTTAATTTACTAATAAAACACTTTTTCATTGGTTGCACTTATTGAATTATATTTGTTTACTTTGATATTAAACTAAATGCGACCAGTTTCGAACATTATCATCGGGCAGTTATTTCAAATCGAAACAAAACACAACAATATTATATTATTAAAATGTCGGTACTACAATATTTTCATGTTGCGGTTCAGTGGAGGATCGATCAAAATTAGAATGTCAAGTTTTTTGACAAATATTAAGGATTAAAAAAATTATGTCGATTAAATTTATAATATGTAGTCATTTTTTTAAATTAAATCCAGGTTGTTCTTTATGGCATGGGTCGGACTGAAGTGGGTCAACTTATGTTGGTCAGGAAATCAACATACAGTGATAATGTCATCCACGCAACTTCATGTCACCCTGACAATCACAAACATGCAGCTTTCCATGCATTCATTCATAGGCTGGTGAAGGTACCTATGAATAATAGGAACTTCCAACATGAACTAAAAACCATTAGACAAATTGCAAGAAATAATGGATACACAGACACTCTAATAAACAATATCCTAAAGAGAAAACAAAAAAGAGAGACAAAGAAACTATTATACAGCCTCTGCACGACCCAACGAGAAACAGAGACGCCAAGACGATGGGTCAAAATACCGTACATAGGGCCTTTCTCTCAAAAATTTAAAAGACTTTTGGTCAATGAAAAAAGAAAAACAGCATTTTATAGCAGCAAGAGCTTAAAATCCATTATAATATGCAATAATAAAGATAACATTCAAATCGGGCATCAGAGTGGTATTTATACTCTCACTTGCGACACATGCGAGAGCATATACGTTGGCCAGACTGGAAGAAAATTTAAAACCAGAATAAAGGAACATGTCTCCATCTGGAAGAAAAAGACTACAACGTCAACATTTGCAGAGCACTTAAACGATAATAACCACACTTTTGACGACTCTCAAAATGTTAAATATTTACATATCGCTTCCAAAGGCCGAAAAATGAATTCACTAAGCCATAGAAATAAATAGACATAAAATGAAATTCAATATCTTAAATTATTTCAACTCATGTTAATGTACATTTGGTACTCAATTATTACTTCATTTTATTTTTATGTTAAGGTATGACATTAAATTATAATTATTACAAATTAAATCTAATATTTTATTGACATAATTTTTTATTCCGTAATATTTGACAAATAACTTGACATGCTCCACTGAACTGCAACATGAAAATATTGTAATACCGACATTTTAATAATATAATATTGTTGTGTTTTGTTTCGATTTGAAATAACTGCCCGATGATAATTTTCGAAACCGGTCGCATTTAGTTTAATATCAAATTAAACAAATATATTTAATTAGTGGAACTAGTGAAAAAGTGTTTTATTAGTAAATTTTCTCCAAGTTTACGCCATGTATTCGGCTTCTGTTGTCGAAACATCTACCGTCCGTTGTTAAAGTGATAAAAGCGCAGCGCCTCTAATTAAGTAGGGAATACCTGATTCTTTCATCATCCGATGATGTAGTCCGATGCGTGCTGATTCAACCTGGGACTTGATCATTTCCATGACGATGCAGGGCAGCAGCAGCTGAGCGATCATGTTCATCAGATACATTGCGTAGGTCAAGTAGACAAACCAATCATTCTGGAACGACTGAACATATCCACTGTGTAAGTTTGTTAAGTTGTTGACCGCGGTACATACGAGTACGAGGCTATTATATCGGAGAAAAGATGAATAAGGGGGCTCAGTGCCATAATTCAATGTAATTTTTAATGGTGTTTTTACATCTACTTTTATGTGGTTATTATACATAATGATAAGGGCATTTACTGTTCTGTTATTACATCCAAAACTTTTAAGACCGTTTTCATGCGCCGGGCCCTTCGATCAACGCGGCCTTTCGTACCTGGGTCGGAACGAGACGGAAGACCGAGTTGCTCTAAGGCCGAGCCAGTTCTAGGTAGGACGCTACCTATGTTATAAAAAATGTCAAATACTCACCGCGAACTTTACGGCGATAAGCAGGACCCACATGGCTGCCATCAGCTTTGGTATTTCAAACAGTAAATATGCCAGTATCTGTAATATTTCAGTTTATTATAATTGAAATCAATATCTGTTAGTTCGTTCCAATTACACAAATACTTACATTAGACTAAGTAATAACTCATAGAAATATATATTGTACAATTGATACAGGCATGTTCTTCCGTTTTGATGTGAAAATTTACTATGATTGTGACCATGAAATAAATACGCGTTACTTACTAGTCGATCGTATAACGGCATTATGAAGTCATAACTATCAGCTACTTTAAAATAATATTCTGTTACAATGTGCATGTTTACTTCAGGTACATTAGCAAGCTCGTTAAATGTTTTAACATAGCAATATATGTAGTAAGTGATCAAAATAAAAAAAAGTGAAATACTGTCGAGACTAAATTCTGTTATGCCTTGCATGTAACCGAAGGCGATCATGTCTTTGCACCATATCTTTTGGTACACTAGACAAGTTATTATACCATTACAGGTATACCGTACAAGGAATAATATAAACTGGAAAACAACAATTTTGATTGCTCGATTTTCGAATTTGGTCTCTGGCATAACCCCGAGGTGTCCACTAGTGGTTTTGATTAATTCAAAAAAGTTATTTTTAGTATATTTCAGGATTGTATAAAAGGTTACATATTCGACGAGGTTAACTAAATCCCATGTTTTGCCAACATTCCATTGGGTCATTACTGCGTCGTACAAGAAAATACAACCCCAAGCTATAGTTGTAATTGTTGATACGTATTTAACTAAAACTCGAACAGATTTGTTCACATATTGCGTGAATCCGAAATCAAACCCGTACATGGCGTGCACTGCGCAGAACAACACTACAAGCACTTTAGGCACTGTCATTTTTGCTTCCAAAATGTTTATGTTAATATGCAGTATTCCTACAGGTCGATACATTTTGTCATTTAATAAAAACGCGTTTGGAAACGATGCTTCTTACACTGTGACCGAATTCTTCTTAAAAAGCAGAATTACATTTATTTAAGTGTGACACACCTTACACAACAGTGAACAATGTACTTGTAATGTGTAAAATGATTAGTTCTTGAGGCGTAAATTGAATTCGATTGTAAAAGTAATTTAATTACTTTGTTGGTTGGCAAGCAGCCCGCTCAGCGGTTTCACCTGCTGGAAACCGTTTCCCGCGGCAGTAATATCGGGCACGTGTGTAAACCTTATTCTTGAATCAATCCATCTATTTAACAACCGCATGAAAATCCGTTTCGTAGTTTTCAATACCTAAGCATACAACGGGATACGACCCACTAGAAAGTGACTTTATTTTATACTAGCGGTTTCACCCGCTGCTAAACGTTTTCCCGCGGGAAAAGTATTTTTTCTGGCATAAATTATACATAAAAACCTTTATCTTAAATCACTATATCTAGTAAAGAAAACCGTATCAAAATCCGTTGCGTTCTGTTAAAGACCTAAGCATACATAGGGACATAGAGACACGGGAAGTGACTTCAATTTATACTATTTAGTAAGTATAATTAAGAAAAATACTGACTTATACAAGACAAATAATAAAAGTGCCTTTATAATCTATATTCATGATTAATTGATAAACTTAACATTATTGATAGACGATTCGTTTTCCTTACTTCCATTAATTTTACAACGACTCCTTGTCAAATGTATTTTACATAAATGTGACACAAGAAAAATCACCCATGTGCGAGTTGGACTGTCGCGCGCATGGTTTCGTACCAATACGTATTAAAATGCAATAAAAACACGTTGCGGTGCCGTGGGATGCCTAGCGTGTGGTGAATAGCATCACCCCATTTCTTTCCCGTGGGTGTCGTATGAGGCAAAATTACGGAGTCCTCGGTGGGCGGCCTAACTCACACACGGCCGTTTTTTAAGTATTTGTTGTTATAGCGGCAACAATAACGATACTTGTTCTGTGCAAATTTCAAATGTGTTACTATTGCCGTTCATGAGATACAGCCCTCGAACCTTTTTAATAAAATCGAGCAAAAAATACATGTTTTTGAATGGGATACCCACTTTGATATTAATTTTATTTTAATTTTTCACATTTTTGTGATGGCTGCAACAGAAATACGAAATTTAAATTCTATTAACTACTGTCACGTTTTATGATATTTATTTTGTGACAGACGGACGGATAGACAGCAAAGTCTTAGTAAATGGGTCCCTTTTTGACACTATGGGTTCGAAACCCGTAAAAGTTTTATTATTTACTAGATTTCTGCCCAGCGGTAAAAAGTGGTCTATGTGTTATTCCGGGTTATATTGTACCCGTGTTCCAAATCGGTCAAGCCGTTTGAGTGTGAAGTCGTAACAAACGTACATACACACACACAAACTCTCAAATGTATAATATTAGTACGGATTGATACATTTACAAAAAATATACAAAAATTACAATATAACGCAACAAAACTGTCAAGGTATGCGCATGTATGTTTTGTTTGTACTATTTGTGGTACCGGTACATTTTAAGTTATTATTTTATTGGCCCTACACTGAAGTTTGTACGGTTTGAAAGATATTTTTTTACGAGCTATTGTAGCAGAGTGAAAACTCTGCGTCGGCATCCTTTTCCATGTCACCTCCTCTTTTTCGAATTATGTTAAATTTCAAATCAAATAAAAGAATTGGAACGTCGTGCAGACGTATTTTTCTCCCCGACGGACTCATCATCTAGCTTTCCACGGGAAAACAGTATTCACCATCGTATTACCAGTGCCGTTATAGTTTCAAGTTTAAAGTTTCGAGTTTTATAGCATAGTTCCGTGCTGTGTATAATTATATTTTACTAGGTCATAAGGCCAACATTATCCTATTTGTGGGAAAATTGTGCTGTGTAAAAAGGAACCCTCAGAGAGGGTTCGTCCTTGACGTTCGTCCTTTGTACATAATATAATAAAGAAGTCTCAAGTCTCTCCTGCTTTCATTTACCTGTGGCCTCCGGGCTACAGTGGCGCCCCAAAGAAGGAAGAACCTACCCCGCAACCTACTGAAGAAGCAGGAACAGAAGAGAAAAAAATATATTTCTTATTGTTTTATTACCATTACCACTAATAAGCATTAATCATCAAATTCACACAATTTATCCTCCAAATTCAACAATTTAAATATACGTTCCAATTCCCCATCTGGAAATCAAAATTTCCATTATCATTTTTATCATTATCATTTTTACCATCACACAGTACACCTACAGTACACAAATCAAACCGCTACACCTCATATACATACAATAAACACTATCACGGCTGCCCATCGGCAACCAACAATATCATTCGAGCGTCAGGTTTAGACGAAAGTCATCTTTCGCTCGAAGATATAACTCACACCAATTCCTAGGACAATATCCTAAGAATTGGACATACGAGTAGATAGTGGGGTTCTGCAGGTTTTCGAGACCGACAGTCAGACCCCAACCACACAACTCACCACACCCATTGATCATTCCATACCCCACCAATCATTTTTTTTCTTTTCAAAATTCTAAAACGGCATCAACGCCCCTGATACAAATTCGATAAAATACTTTGGCATTTAGAGCTTTCACCCCTTTTTTACTCAATAAACATTATTTACCATATTATTTTCATAGATTCTTTGCTATATTTTTATTCTATATTTAATCGCATATAATAACCACCCTCTAGACCTTGCAAGCATTACCCTCAACTAATGGTTTCTAGCTAAACTAAACGTGGTTCTTGACTACAGAGTACGGCCTCTGATTCACTTTTTCTAACCTCTTTCCACACGCTAAATTAAATCTATAAAAACCTATTTTATGACCAACAGTGGACACCAATAACCTAGACATTGTTATACTTTGACGTTTGATTACCAATTGTCGTTTTGCCAAATATTGAAATAATAAATATTTTACCAAATAGTTTCAGCCTAAAATAAAAAATACATACACGTTAGAAATCATAATAAATCAGATTGACAAGTTTGGCATTACCCAAAAATACGATCAAACGTCAAGTCAAACATTGTCAAGTCAAACATTCGTTGCCATCCCTCTGTCATTTACTACTTACCCTTCTTTTAATTTTTTGGCCTCTGCCAACGAGCAATTCGGCCAGTATCAACCTTATTAGAAAGTTTCCTACCAAATAGTATTAATAAAATAATATAATGGAAAACTATAATTATTTAAACAAACCCGAACTTCAATTTGAAATAAAGATTCGAAACATAGAGTTTAACCAAAGCCAAACTGTAGAGGCTCTCCATCAATTATTAGCCCAGGCAATAACTTCTAACCAGGCAATTAATCAGATTAGTCCCAACGATCTTGAAATTGATATTCAAGATATAACTAGATGCCTTAACTTAATAGAAGCTTGCCTTTTCAATTTTTCCACCAGGAAAAACAAAATACCACCTTACCTTTCACACACAAAGCTCAGATTCAATCTCATTAACCTAGAATCTGAAACTTTAACAAACGAACAACTAGCTACTCACAATGACCTTTTCAAACGGTTATTAGAGCTAGAAACACAATATAATAACTTAGTAAACCCCCCCTCATCCACGTATTGTTCGGCCCAAACCAGCAGCGTAAACCTTAACCCCGCAAACATATATTTCGAAACACTAACAGAAAAATTAAACTCATTGGCGAATCATAATAGCAGATACCAAACAGACCTTAAAAGATTTATTTTCAAAGGTCAAGGCTGCCCACGGGACTTCATAGCCCGTGTGGAAGAATTCGCCAAAGTTAGGGACTTAACCGAACATACCCTATACAACCACATCTACGACATTCTCTCAGGACCAGCACTAGACTGGTTCAAAACACATAAGAACACACTCACAAACTGGCAAACATTCAAATCAGCAATAATTAACGATTTTGAAATAGGAAACCATGATTATAATTTAAAAAAGCTTATAGAAAATAGAAAACAACACCCTAACGAACGTATCATAATTTACTTCTCCACAATGGAATCACTATTCAATAAACTTCATAGCCCATTATCTGAGAACGAAAAAATAGATATTCTATTACGCAACCTACAACCCCAATATAGTTTGCGAGTAACCCAACCAGACCTTCTTTCCATCTCTACCCTCCTAGAATCATGCAAATTTACAGAAAAATTACTCCACGTCAACAACCACTCCCAAGATTACTTTAATAACACTCCAACCCAATCAAACAAAATCCAAACCCCTTCCAATTCTAATTACCAACCATATATCCCCCCTTTTCCCTACCCCATTAATGCTGTAAATACTGGCAAACCACTCCCCACCAGTAGCCAATCCCTATATTCATGCCCCCGCTGTAGAAACAATTCTCACACCCTACAAACGTGTAACAACCCCCAAAAGGTTTGCTTTCGCTGTGGTAACAAAGGTTACACGGCCCTTAACTGTCCCAAATGTAATAGATCTCCAAAAAACTAGATAAAGAGGAGCCCGTTCAAATTAATAATCCCAAATTCGATAAACTCGATTGGAAAAATTGGTTAGACTCACTTTCAATTTTTTTCAAGTCTTACCACGTAAACCTTCTTTTCTCCGGTGACAACGATCACGAACGACCATATGTCACAATCAAAATTAATAACTTACATTTGAACGGCCTCCTCGATAGTGGCAGTACAATTACAATATTAGGTAAGGATTCTTACAAAACATTACTAAAACATGGTTTCAAATTAAATAAAAACATACGTATAACAGGCACAGTAGCCAATAACCAAAAAATAAACTCTATCGGAATAATCACTCTTCCTGTAACCTATAATAATAAATTTTCACTAATATCGGCTCATGTAATACCCGAGGTTTCACAAAACCTAATCTTAGGAATTGACTTTTGGAAAGCATTCAATATTGCCCCAAATGTTCTACACAGAATAGCCTCTTTTCAATCTCCTGAAACCGCTACCTTCTTAATAACCAAAAATCTTGAATTAACAACCGTAAACTCTTTCAAAAACCTTACTGAATCCCAACAAATAATAGCAAACTTAATAACAGAAAAATTTAAAAATATCTCTACAGACACAAAACCATTAGGTAGAACGCATTTGGTAGAACACCACATTGACACCGGTGATCACCCACCAATAAAGCAACGATGCTATCGCTTATCCCCGGAAAAGCAAAAGGCTCTACACAAGGAAGTTGACGACATGATGCGCTTAAGCGTAATTGAACCTTGTGAAAGCCCATGGCTAAACCCAGTTTTAATCACCCCCAAGAAAGACAATACCTGGAGATTTTGCGTTGACAGTCGTAAACTCAACGCGATAACAAAAAAAGATGCCTATAAACTACCACTAATCTCTGACATCATAGATAACCTACGCGATTCCAAATACCTTTCCTCTATAGACATCGCCAAAGCCTTTTGGGAAATCCCATTACGAGTTGAGGATAGGCCCAAAACCGCTTTTCACGTACCTGGTCGTGGTATGTATCAATTTAAAGTGATGCCTTTCGGTCTCACAAACGCCCCTGCTACTCAACAGAGATTTCTAGATAGCCTACTATCAGATCTCATGTGTGACAACTCTGTATTCTGTTATCTCGACGATATAGTCATTGCCACCTCAACTTTCGAACGTCACGTTGAAATACTCAACAAACTCCTCATTAAATTAACAGATGCTAATATAACCATCAATTTCCCAAAATGCTCATTCTTCCGTAGCGAATTAAAATATCTAGGTTTCATCGTCAACAGTCAGGGACTCCAAACAGACCCAGACAAAGTCAAAGCTATCCTGGACATACCCGTACCCAAAACAGCAAAAGATATCAAGAAATTTCTTGGCACCGTAAGCTGGTACAGACGTTTTGTCCCAAACCTTAGCACACTAGCTACACCCCTAAACAAACTAACTTCAACCCACAAAAAGGCACCACCATTTAAATGGACACCAGAAGCGGAATCAGCTTTCAACTCTATTAAACAAGCCCTAGTTAGCACCCCTATCCTCGCCTGTCCTGATTTTACAAAGCCCTTCGCCGTTCATTGCGACGCATCATCCTTCGGCATCGGAGCCATGCTCACCCAAGAATTTGATGGTATAGAAAAGCCAATCGCTTATATGAGTAAATCGCTCACAGGCCCCCAGCGAAATTACTCAATAACAGAGCGAGAACTTCTAAGTGTCATTACAGCACTAGAACACTGGCGTTGCTATCTAGACAATGGCCACAAGTTCACCATCTATACCGACCACTCAGCCCTACAATGGTTTCTTCGTCTAGACAATCCCACAGGTAGACTAGCACGTTGGTGCATACGCCTATCTATGTTTAACTTTGAAATAAAACATAAAAAAGGCTCCGAAAACTTTGTACCCGACCTGCTCTCGAGAAATATTCCCAACGTAAACATTATTAATCTTTCCAGTACCACAGACGAATGGTACAAATCTATTTTTAACAAATGTAAAAATAATCCCTCGTCAACCCCCGACTATACAATTAAAGACAAAAAACTATATAAATATACTAATTCTCTAACCCCATTTAATTCACAATACAGCTGGAAATTAGTCGTTCCTTCAGAACAACGAAACCCCATAATTGCACAAAATCATTGCACACCAACCGCAGCCCATTTTGGTACCTTCAAAACCTACCATCGTATCAAGTTAAATTATTTCTGGCCTGGCATGTACAAAGATGTGGCAACATTTATCTCTCGCTGCGACACCTGTCTTGCATATAAACATCGTAACCAAAACGCTATCGGTCACATGGGCGAACCTAAACAATGTTCCCGGCCATTTCAATGTCTTTCAATCGATTTTATTGGCCCACTACCCATATCACGTAAACTGAACAGATACATATTGGTAATAACCTGCTGCTTTTCCAAATACTGCTTATTATTTCCAATTAAACGCGCTACTTCTTCGGTTATTAAACATATCCTAGAAGACTTAGTATTCATGAACTACGGTATTCCTGAAACAGTCATTTTAGACAACGGCCCCCAAATGACAAGCTCGGAACTAACAGACATGTTTCACTTATACAACATACCACACATACATTTCATACCCCTTCACTGTCCTCAGGTAAATACTGTTGAAAGATACAACAGAACCATAATCACGGCGGTCGCATCATTTGTCGATGATGACCACAGAACCTGGGACAAACACCTCCATAAAATACAATTTGCCATCAACTCATCTGTTAACGAGTCAACCAAATTTACCCCAGCCTTTCTAGTATTCGGTCGTGAACTAGTACCGTGTGGTTCTACTTACTCCCAAAAGGACACCACGGATGACCTCATCTTCGCCCCTAGAGATATTTATGCGGAAAATCTCGGCCAACTCATTCCCATTTTCGACAAAGTACTATCACGACTACACTTCATACACCAAAATAACGCATCCAACTACAACAAACATCGTCAAAACCTAGAGTTTAAACCTGGCGATATTGTTTGGAAACGTAATTATCCCATAAGCTCTTCCGACAAAAACTTCTCGGCTAAATTAGCACCAAAATACATTAAATGTATCGTATCCCAAAAGATTTCCCCTTTAGTATACAACCTAGCCGATATGGACAATAACAACTTAGGACGTTGGCATATCAAAGACCTAAAACCAACCAAAACCGCAAAACTTAACTAAACTAAACCTTATTCACCCCCATTTTTAATTATCCGCGTTTGGATAAAGCGAACTACGCCATAAAGTAGTAACGCAGTCATTTTATTTCCTTTTATAAACTTTTTCACCTCATTACGCTTTTCGGTTTTTCCATTAAACATTGACGGATGTCAAACTTTACTTCAATGATAAATAATTTTATTACCAACTTATTTTATTCACTTGTTACAATTTATTAATTGATCAAATGCAATTATCTCTCATCGACGGAGATAACGTCGTAATTGTCACTTTAACTTTAACTTAACTTGCTACTCAATTACGAATTTGATTTTAATTTTACTTGCCGTTTATTTTCCATAACCTAAACTTAATGAACGTATACGTTAATTATAACACGTATACTAATTTTAATACGTACGTTTTCTTTTTTTTTACAAAACTTGTAAATACTTTATCACCGTGCGGATCTAGCGACACGTTAAAGAAGCCAAAAGCTAGGAACCATAAAGCGGGTTGTGACTTGCAAGCCTACACTATTCTGGTGGAAACTCTCAGAGAACAGTTGACATAATTGAAAACTGCTCTCCATTTTGAAAGGGTCTGATTTCATATAATAGAAATCCAGACATTTTGCTGATGACGAATGCTTGATATGACGTACGATTGACTTAGAATTTCCACCCTGTACATACTCACTGTAGTTATCACACACAGTCAAAATTTTTGATCACTCACCACCCATACTTACATTTAATATTCATTTATTTTGATTAACTTTTAGTACCTTCTATTTATTTTATTAACAGTTACACCACATTTATTTATCGCATAGCATTTCGGAACATACGCCAAAATTTTACCAGCATTTCATACCAATTACCATCATTTCATCTCAACAACATTAAACAAAAAAAAAAAAAAAAAAAAAAAAAAAATACCCTAGAGTACTTTTTTTTTTTTCTCCGGCCCCCCGGGTACTGTAGCAGAGTGAAAACTCTGCGTCGGCATCCTTTTCCATGTCACCTCCTCTTTTTCGAATTATGTTAAATTTCAAATCAAATAAAAGAATTGGAACGTCGTGCAGACGTATTTTTCTCCCCGACGGACTCATCATCTAGCTTTCCACGGGAAAACAGTATTCACCATCGTATTACCAGTGCCGTTATAGTTTCAAGTTTAAAGTTTCGAGTTTTATAGCATAGTTCCGTGCTGTGTATAATTATATTTTACTAGGTCATAAGGCCAACATTATCCTATTTGTGGGAAAATTGTGCTGTGTAAAAAGGAACCCTCAGAGAGGGTTCGTCCTTGACGTTCGTCCTTTGTACATAATATAATAAAGAAGTCTCAAGTCTCTCCTGCTTTCATTTACCTGTGGCCTCCGGGCTACACTATTCTCGCATTCTTCAATTGATCAAGGATCGAGTACTTGCACTGTACGTACTCAGATAGGTACTATAGATTAAGGGATCAACCTATACTGGTTATTCTATTACCTATTCTTTTGTTCTGTTTTGTGTGGCAAATAAATGTAATAAAAAAAAAGCTGTATACAAAACCAATATACATATACCGATCCATTAAAAGAGCAACTAGAGATGTAGCTGACAGTACAACTACCTGGCTTTTGTCTATATTAACGTGAACGCCTCCCTCGGCATTAGAGGCGCACGAATGCGCAAAAAGCCTGACCGCGCGTGCAGCAGCCGCGGGTCTGGCAACATTGCCCACTGTGGATGTGGTATTATATTTTATCTATCGTTTGAAGTGCTATGATCGCCGCGTGAAGCCGGTTTCAGCATCACCCCAATTCTACCTGGGAATGGACAGCTGTGTACCTATTAAACCTATAGCTATTTTGACATATTTGCTATAATAATATTTATTTAGGTGTTCGAGCCTGAACGGCTTGATCCACCTTGAGATTACACCTCTGCATTCTGACGTCTTTCTGAATATGCACAGTGGCGCCATTTGTTACTAGCGCCTACTTCACGTTGGTAGGGGTAAAAGTATATAATACCACAAGTACAGCGTCGTATCAAGGTACTATGATTGCCGCCATGGCGCATTATATGGGCGCAATGCTCAAATTGTTGTGTCGTATTGTCAGAAAATACAAAGGGGCGAGCATTGTTGTTACGACGTATCACTGATACGACGTAAGTATCACTAAGGCGACACTACCCCTGCACGACACATCAATGATATGACGCATCATTGGCATGAAGCTTATGCAACGTACCATTCAATGCGACCAATGATCCAAAATGACACATCAATAACGTCGTATTAGTATGAATGGCACGTAAATTTTGGAAAACTGCAAGGCAGAAAATTCTGACTTATTCTAAGCAGGACAATTATCGAACCATGTTCAACAATGGCAGAACTTTGGGCCACCACCAACTATTGTATCCATTATTCTAGCATATAGAATCCCATTCATAAGGAAGCCACCATTGTTGAACCTGGTTACAAAATCACAAAATTTAACAAACCAGAAAAACGAAGCGATGTCAATTCAAATAGAACAATTAATAAGATCGAACGCAGCAATCCATCAAAAATTTCAAAGAGGATTTGTGTCTCCAATCTTTCTACGGAAAAAGTCCCATGGAGAACACAGGCTCATATTAAATTTAAAGAACCTCAATCATTTCGTCAGTACCCCAAGATTTCGCCTTTTAAATCTTTACAATATTCCAGACCATCTATGGGAGAAAGATTACATGATAATGTAATCGCATAATGTCGCAGGCTTATTACCACGTACCTATTTCTCAAGCACATTAAAGATACCTGACATTCGAGTACGATCACCATTACTACCATATGACATGCCTCCCATTTGGCTTAGCAAGTGCTCCTTCGGCGTTTACCAAAATCACAAATTGGTTAGCCCAATACTTAAGAGGACAGCAAATACGAGCGATATCTATACGACTTTTTACTGATGCACAACGACTCAAAAATTTTATCTCCAAGGGAATTTCGTACTTAATCTCCTTACAGACCTAAGATGATGCGTAAACCAAACGAAGTCGACTCTTACACTGACCCGTTGTGTAGACTACTTAGGAGTTATCTGGGACACAAGAAAAAATGAAAAATACTTACCTCTAGAAAGAATCATCTCCAGTCTGCTCGAAAAAGGATACTGGAACTGGTGGGACGCAAAAAATATTGCAGAAAAACTCAATTTTGCTTCCGAAGTTGTTCCGCTGGGGCGGCTTCATTGCAGGACGTCTACCTAAGACAGAACGTAGGAAAAATTTTCCCTTAGAGCCAAAAGCTCTTCACGAACTTGTATGGTGGATTCAAAACCTGCACAAGAAGTCACCTATACACTCGGAACCTGCGTCGGTATTAATCACTACAGATGCAGCAGGCAAAGGATAGGGTGCAATAGTGAACAGCTCAAAGCTAAAAGGAAGCTGGACCAGAAACCAACAAACTTGGCACAGCAATCAGAAGGAGCTCTGGACCTTGTACGAAGTACTACGCAGAAAAGCTTCTTTCTTAAAAAGAAAATCAGTAGTATTTCAATCAGACAACCGCTCCACAATAGCATACATCAACAAACAAGGCGGAACCAAATCAGCTACACTTCTAAGGACAGCTTCAAGGATCCTCCTTCTGGCCGCAAACCTCAAGATGAAGATAAAAGTACGACACCTCCCAGGCAAATTAAATGGAATAGCAGACAGTCTATCCTGACGAAATGCCCTACCGGTATGGCACTTAAGCGAGCAATATCTGAACCAATTTTTCAAACCTTCGGGAGCCCACAAATATACCTTTTTTGCTTCGAAGAATTCAGCGGTCGTACCAAACTATGTAAGCGAGGACATAACAGATCAAAACAGCATATATACCGACACTTTCAGCCGTAAGTGCCATTACGACCTTGGTTGAATTTTTCCACCGCCGGCACTAATACCCAGAATCTTCCACCATCTCAAGACTTGCAGCGGGACTCACTTGATCGTAGCTCCGGATTGGAAAAACGCCTCCTGGAGACTAGCCCTGGCGAACATATCCAAAAATAAGCATTTTCAGCTGAAAAATCTGCAAAACCACTTAAAAGACCTACGAACAAACAAACTCCCGCAAGGGGTAGACGACATGACTGTGTTGGTATGGAAAATGGTACAGGCTTGGAAGACCACATCCTTGACTGGCCGGCAGAGACTAAGCACCTAGCCTTAAGACATACCGTCCAGCATGGAATAAATGGACAGAGTGAGCCTGTAAGCAAGGAGTCTCAGTAAAAAAACCCGAAAACTCCCTTGTCGGAAGTAGCCAGAATGCTGTACAGGGTTGTATTGATAGGTCTTCGCAGAAGACGAAAGCACCTTCTGCGGGTACCATCAGTATAGTTTATTTCTTTATTCTTTTTTGTTTTGTGATTTATACTATGTGTTGCACAATGGAGTGGCATTGTCATATTTTGACAAAACTCCTTAAATAAAGATTTAAAAAAAAACCCGTGTCGCCGTGTGATGCCGGCTTAGAATAGCATCACCCCATTCCTTACCCATGGGTGTCGTAAGAGGCGACTAAGGGACTCGAGGGTGTGTATTGCAATTTTAGGCGACGGGCTGACAACCTGTCACTATAGTGATACACAGTTATCTGATTGACCCTCAAACTTTTGTCAGACGTGGTGTTAATATCCGTTTTACGGCCGTTAACGCTCTGCCTACCCCGTAAGGGATATAGGCGTGATTTATGTATGTATGTATGTAAAAAAAAACCCTGACCTTCTGATCTAGCCACTTTCTTGGTAATTTACATACAGACCTAAATCTAGCTCCTAGCACAATCTTGGTACATAAAACGGTTGTGTCCACTTTCGTCAATCCCAATTCAACGTCGATTGGATCCCATCCTCTTGTCAAACACATTTTAAAAGGAATAGCTCTTTCTAATAGGAAACGACCCTCAAACCATACCTGGGATGTATCTTCACTTCTTAATTGGCTGTCCAAGAACCCGTCAAAGAAGACAGCATCTTCCAAGTATCTCGTTGGACGTTAAGACGACTGAAACCAAGGAAAAGCGTCAATGAGAGAAAGTATAAGTACCTACGGACTCTACTATCCATAAGTCCAACAATGTGGAGGTGTAGGTAAGGCTGCTTTTAGCAGAGACATTTAATTATCTATTCCAGTCTTATTATCACTGAATGAGGGATAGCCAAAACTGCCACAAAAAAGGTCCCGCAGATGTAGCGCTGTTCAAAAAAGATTTTTACAGGTCACTACTTTTACTATTCTTTATCTTCTCGGGCCTCCTTTGTGGCGGACTCGATACGAATCCTTGTTTTGCCTTATCCCTGTGGTCTGTATGGCCGATACAAAATTAGCTGTAGTTTAGTATGCGTCCCGCGCGTGTTGGTTTTTGCGCTCCACGGCCCGCGCGCGCGTGTCCCGCGCACACCGGTCCGACTCGATAAATAAAATACTCGCAGAAGCGTGATGTGATGTATATACCGTTATCTGTGCCCAGTAGGTATTAGAAAAAGATACAGGCTACAAGATTACAGGCAAAGTTAGATATATAACGCGTAGCCGGTTAGCCATTATGACACTCAGAAATTTGATCGCCTATGTAATGTAACAAGAATTTTTCCTATAGTCCTATAAATAAGGAGCACAGAAGGTCTACCTCCCGAGGTATATCTGTCAGTTTACATAGTGTACATGATGGGAAATTAAGGTTCTTGTAAAGGATCAAGTTTGTCATATTACATTACATTACAGTGACGACTGGCCTTAAGGCCAACATACCCCCTGTACGGCTTGTGCTAACATGTCGGTCGCCAAATCGAACGCTCCAAAACTTTTCAAATATCTCTCTCATACTAAACTAATCTCCACATACTTCTAGCGGCTATGCAATCCGAAATGCATTAGTGTCCACTCTTGACAGCGCGGCGAGGGCCAGCCAATATGCAAACTTAGCCGGCACCGGGAATCGAACCCGGAGCCGCCGTCTCGAGTGCCAGGGCGCGGTAATGCCCGCCTGTTTGCTGAAGGTGGAATAAGTGCAGCTCCGAGTTCGGACTTCACGTTTGTGGTCAAAATGGAAGGAAGTTTGTTGAATTTGGGGAGAATACGTAACTAACCGGGCGATCCGTATCCGTAATAGGTATCTTTAACGGCTTGAAGATAGAATGTCGGAATTTACTTGCGTATAGTTCAGGTGCTGAATTTGCCATCTAGCGTAGAAAATCTTTTACATAATATTCAATTGATTCGAAATACTGGGACTGTTTCTGAAACTTTCTACTTTAGATCTGTGGCAAAATTACTTTCGTAGCTGTAGCCCGTAGTAGCTGTGACCGTAGCCCGTAGCTAACACCTACGAAATCGCTACTTTTACACCGTATTGCATAGTCACGATATTTAAATATTAGAACAATCAGACCTGGTTCTATTCTGGATCCTCATCTTCGTATGTTGGTATAATGAAGTCATGTAATGCGGCTTGTCACCTTATACATTTTAATATGTTTTTGTGGGATCTACAAGTAGTTTGTAACATAGCCTCTGTAGCCACTTTGATTCGGAAAGTAGGCTTGTATTTTTTGCCCTATTATTCTCTATACAGAAAACAATACCTCGAACACAGTACTAATTTACCATTTTATTGCATAGGGTGCAAAGCTACAAAATACGACATGTATTTTTCCCTACTCTACATCCGGATACATGAGTAGTTGCTGTGGTATAGTCGGAGAGCCAGCTACGTAAGTTGTATAAGTTTGAATACCAAAATTTTAAACACTTGCCGTGTTGGGTATACAATTTTTGAAAACTTGCAAAGTTTTAAAGCGAGGGCAGGATGAAAACCTGCGACTTTCGCCATTATTATCAAAAATGTATCAGATCGAAACAAGTGCCACAATTTTTGACAGGTCACAGTTGCCTAGAGGTCTAAAATTCATATAATATCCAGCGGCTCCTGACAGCGTTTGGTGATGACAGTAAGTATTAACGAGCAGTTTATTTTCTATTCTTCGTGCATTAAATGTGTTCTGAGGTCCTGGTGTTTTCGTGCGTGTTTCTGTGTCAGTACATGGACCCGGATTGAAGGAATTTGATTAAAATGGCTATAAGTCTCGTCGCTATTTTGACCTTCGAAGTATCTGCTTGTCAAATCGTCCACCGTTTCTCGTGTCCAGCTCGCCGGCTGTAGCGTTGCGGAGTCGCGGGCACTCGCGCGCATCGGTGCGTGAAATCAGACGCGGTTACCGCCCGCGCTGTAATAACTACAAACAAACTGCATTCGGCCTCTGCAACCCTAGTGCTGTATGATTTACGTGGCAAGGGGACCGATGCGGGGCTTATATGACTCAATACGTTGTACAGGAAGGACATGTACGTACAATAAAATAAAGAAAAGAATACTGAACACTATTGTTGAAATGCGAAAGGTTGTTATCAAATTGAAATTAAATTTGCGTAAAATTCAGTCAATCGATCGCGATCGATCAGTCAACTAGGGCAAAAATGTTGGGTGGCATATATACAAAGTTATGGGCAGGTGGATTTAATCGAACCAAAGGATTAGGCGAATGACACTAATACATTAACGGCCACAACAGTCCACTGCTGGACATGGGCCTCCCCCTAATTGGCATACTCGCTTGGGAACTGGATTTGCGAGCGCAGTGCAAGATATTGCTTTTACAGGGAACGCTACTGCCCATTCCCTGGATGAATTAATCCCTCAGTCACTATTTACGACACCCACGGGTTGTGTTGGGGTCATGCTATTCTAAGCCGGCATAACATGGCATGCCGGTAAATAATTGTATCAGGCGTTACTTTGCGGAAGTCCATCTTGATTGAATTAGATAGCAAGGTATTTAGCTTCTTCCGCACTTATGATGGCTAGTAATGCAGCTAGTTGAATGCACCACGCGTACGACCGCAAGTTAATGCAAATGCACAAGCGATGCACTTTACTCGCACTACTTCCACCGTTTTACACTCTACACGTGTTTCGCCCCTCCACGGAGCATCATCAGGAGATGTTCGACTGACTCAGTCAGTGCTCGGAACTCGACTGTCGAAGACGCTAAATACCTTGCTATCTAATTCAATGGCATGCCGGATTAAATGGATATTCGAGTGAGAGTAAAACATGAAACAGAAACATTTTGAATCCTATTAAAATGGGATGTAATAAATGACAGCTTTTCCACTGACTCAGATTTCAGATCCTTTAGGCGTTAGCCTCTGCCTACTCCATAAACCGTGACTGCGAGTATGACTCCCATTAATCCCCCATATAAGGTGCGTGTGTCCCATCAGGCGAGAGGCGAGCGCGGCGGCCGTATCGCTTCGTTCAGATTAACGACACAATATCCCACCTGACAGCCGCCATTATACAGTTAATCTACTCCTGGGGCCGTATTCTGCTTGATAAGCGTCTCAGTTTTTAATAAAGTTTCAGTTGGATTGTTTTCGCTGTTTCGTATTCAGCTAACAGTTGGGAGTATAGAAAATCACAATGGTAATAGAATGACTATTGATTTTCAATGGCATAACAATGACGAAAAATAAGAATATTGGAGTCCTGCACAGAGGTGGAGTCAGTACTGCAGTAGACCCTAGCAGTGGACCATGATAAGGTGAATTCCACCAGCGCGAATGATTTTACAAATAAAAAAATCCGCGATCAAAAAACTATTTGTCATCACAAATATAAATATCTATATAATATGCGGTTCAGTAAACAAACATATTATTATTAGTTTTGTGGTGGCAGAGCCACTGGCGTCACAATTATTTTATAGAATCGTATTTAGCCATCTAAGTAACGTCAGTTTTGTTGTCAAAACTCGTTGGTCAGTAAGATATGTAGCGTGACTCAAGAAGAGAGTCCGCAACACAGAGATCCTAGTCTTACGACTGATATAGTACCTCAAATTTCTGCACCAATCCAGTCTTACGATTGATAGTACCTCAAATTTCTGCACCAATCCGGTGATCCACTCGTCAATATTAAACAATGTCAGATATACGCCCTAATTATAATTTCCTATTTAGTTCAGTTGAGGTATAGTTTGTTACTTAAAAAACTATCAGATTTATTCATCAAACACTCAAATAAACAAGTACACCAAAATTATAACCACTTTACACACGCCATTACAGAATAGCAACTAAGGAATCTTAAACAAACATAATAATGATAATATTCCCCTAAAATGAGGGATGAAAATCCTGAAGATCTGCAATATACTGGATTCAGCCCTGTCCTGGTTGTAGTACTGGTGAGTTTATTTCACGGCGACTGATAAAAATTATACCATTTATCCATTCAATAGGTTAGGTTTTAGTATGAAATAGAATAATTTTGTTGATCTTTAGTAAATTTAATTATGAATTTGTTTTCGATATATTATACATATATATAGTGGGGAAAGTAACACTAAATTTTAAACTTTCGCGGTTGTTTACACAATTCATCAATATGAATATATATGAAATATGAATAGTGGGGAAAGTTGTACTTTATCACCAGCCCGCTTGAGATTTCGCTAGCGGTGACTAGTAAAATTTTACCGTTATTATGTCATCAATAAATAAAATAGGCAGGTAGTCTCAGGGTCAATATTTGATGCCCAGGTAGTCATAGTATAATTCAATATTAGTCCGATAATAATGTGATCAAAAGAGTTGCTGAATATGACAGCAATCAATGACATTAACAGAAGTAATTAAAACACGCAGATTGCATGCACCTTAATGAGAATAAATTTCGCTTGCAGCCAATAATAATAAAGCTAAATGCGTGTTATTTCATTACATTTTCCAACTTGTTAAATCCACCATTTCCGAGGCGTCAAAATTACGACATAATAAACAGTTTAATTTCATTCCAACATTACAAAGGCCCGTCTAGGTTTCATTTGTGCTGTAAATAAGCCACCAAATATGGAATTAATTAGAGTCCGTATAGACGGGCTGTATAACAAACGTAATTTTTTTTATGTTGTAATTTTTTGACTTCCTACTCGCCATAAGTGGAATAGTGCTGACTAGAAAATAGGTCACGTAACATTCAAGTGACCTACCATGGGTTTTAATAATATAACTCCAAAGAAATTAATATAGGACGGCTATATGTTGTTTACGTTGACAACAACAAATTGCATCCGTCACGTTTGCCCAAGACCAGCTGGTACGAATTCTATGGTTGACAACAAATAATCATTAACAATATCAACAGTTACAACAGTCCACTGCTGGGCATGGACCCTTAAGAAGCATTTTATCATACTAATCACGCTTGGCAGGTGGATTGGCGAAAACAGTACACGGTAACTCTTAGTCCTAATGCGACACCTACGGGAAGAAATGACAACAAATAAGTAAGTCGTAATCTTATTTTTTTTAATGAACGTTCCGATTGAACAACAACCACCCACTTAACTGGAAAACCTACTACGTACAAAAAACTACATTTTGCTGAATGCACGACAGCTGCACTATAACTGCACTCTGGCAGTCCGTCTGTGCGGAAAATAAGACGTGGTGCGTTCACGCGGTTATTGCAGCAATATTACTGCAGTCGATTGGACTTCCCCTTGTAAGAGAGACCAGAGATGGTTTAATCAAGAACGAATTTGTTCCTACACTGCATTGGGAAGGGTGAGAAGGGTTCCTTTGGATTAAGTTGTATAATGTTCTTTGTTTTATCAGTATTAGTAAGGTATAAAAGTTAGAGTTAAAGCTAATACTTCGTCAGGCAGGCAATTTCAGGCTTTTGAGTTACTGGCTGTATTTTTAGTAAGTATATATTTAATTTTGTTTTCTTTGGGCTTGCATAATAAGAGTAGTTAGATACAACAAAATAAACTTATAGCTAATTAAAAGATTCCACCAGTAATTAAGTAAATAAAAACACTGCAAAAACTATAATTTAAAGAGAAGAGAAAGAGTATGCATAAATTACTTTTTATTTCATAAAACTTACTTACTTGCATAAACTTCATCTTTTTCACTTGATATTATTTCTACGTCTTAGTATGACAAAAATTATACATACATATATCACGCCTTTATCCCTTGCGGGGTAGGCAGAGCATAAACGGCCGAAAAAACGGACATTTACGCCACGTCTGACAAACGTTTGAGGGTCATTCGGAAAATTGTGTATCGCCATACTGACAGATTGTCAGCCCATCGCCTAAAATTGCTATACACACCCTCGAGTCCCTTCGTCGCCTCTTACGAGTTCCACGGGTAAGAAATGGAGTGATGCTATTCTAAGCCGGCATTACACGGCACGACAAAAATTAGTATGACAAGAATTATCACAAATATTATTTTATTACCTATCTAATTAAACCTCCAAAGAATCACACAAAGAACTAATTACATGTTGTAAAAGAGCCTTAACCTTTGAAGCCAAAAAAATCGCTGAAACTTTAGAGAATTCAGCCAAATGTTGATAGGACAAACACACTCACACACACATAGGAGCGAGTATTAGAAAGAGCGGTGCGTTGGTGCGGTGACAATATTATTGGAGCCAAAATTGGACCCGCCGCGTTTATTAAAGTGAAAACCACCAACAAAGGGATCATATTGAATTGAAAGGAAAAGGAGCAAAGAGTATGGAAAGTGTCGCTCGTGTAGATGCGGTACCTACCTACTTTGAGTAGCTATATTAGGAAAAACTTTTTTAAAATGGATTAGTACTTACTTAGTCATGGAATGAAGTATGTCTTGTTAGATAATAAAAAACAAATAGCACTGTTATCCTAACAAATATTGAAATCTCTCTTAAACAACGACAGTACTCATGTCTCGTATACAAGAATGATGTAGGTATGATATTTTTTCAAGTATTTATGTTTTGTAGCATATTCGTAGCTGCTACGACGTAGCCACTCCGTAGGATATTATTCGCTTAGATCTTAGGGTACTAAATACTCTAAGTTTGTAGCATATTCGTAGCTGCTACGACGTAGCCATTCCGTAGCATATTATTTGTTTCGATCAATGTTTTGTTAATAGCAACGTTTCTGTCTTACAGACGAAATTTACCTACTTATGGAATTTTTGTCGCGTTATTTCATTTAGCTGTATGAATACATTTATGACATTTAGCACAGAAAACTTTTGGTGACGTACGAATTCCAAAACGAAATACGCATAAATATTTCTGGCTTTTTTGTGTTGCCCCTGCTATATTTACAGTATGTGTTTTTCAAATGTTTCAGTGTGCAGGGTTGCCTGGAAGAGATTGCTTAAACCGACAACACCTTTGCATTTTTTTTATAAGTTTAACTTTATATAAGTAATATTTAAGCACCTTATTGAGCAATAAAGTGTTTCTTTTTGTCTGTGTTTTGACATTTACGCTTAGTTATCTTAAATTTTATCAAGTCTATCTTTAGGCCGTACGCTCGCTCACGCGGTTTCACGCGCGGGACGGCCCGCGCGGGCCAGATTTGACAAAACACAAGATTGGCGCCCCGTGACGCGGCCTGCGGTCACCCGCGCCGCGGCTTCAGCAACCCGCGACATAATATAACCCGTACGAACACGACGACACTTGCCATATTACAACTACCTAGGCACTATGCGCCTTCTAAATTTGGACGGGTAATAATGGCGGCGATGTCAGACCGCCGCGCGGATCCCGCGAGACCGCGCGCGGCCTCACGCGCGGGCTGGCCCGCGCGTGAAACCGCGTAAGCGAGCGTACGGCCTTACACCTGCAAGGCATGGGGCGGGCGGGGAGGTGAGGCAGGGCGGAGCGGGGCGGGTCGAGGGCAGTCGAAGGCGGTAGGTGACACGCACAAAGAAGCGCCTACTTCTTTCATTGTAGATTAAATTCTTTGCTTCCCGCACACCTTGATAAGGATGCATGCGCACTGGAAGCGAAACTATAGCTATGCGGTACTTTTCTGCAAGGAGTAACAAAAACGGAATAAGAATCCGAAATAAGGTCTTGGTACTCATGAAATTAAACAACTTCCATAGAACATAGGTATCGAATTATTTTTTTAAACTTGGACCTTCCATACAAAATGTTTCATGGCGATAGTTGTTTAGTTTCATAAGTACCTTGAACTCCTTTCGGCTTGTTTCGGTTCTATGCCTTTTTTGCTAAGCCTTGTAGGAATGGTCGTGGTTGTGTTTATTACACTAATTATTATCTATTGACAAAATAAATATTATCTCGATTGTTAATTTTTTAAGTAAAGACTAAGTGAAAGACTGAAAGTGCTTACACGTAACACAAATATTAATGACTTAGTTATACGTCATTGAGGATGGCTCATATCCAGCAGTAGACTATTGTGGCTGTTGAAGAAGTTGAACGTTATAAGTAATACTTCTTATCGCGGAAAAACCTTATTATTTTTTTGCCGACAACTACTACTTGCATCGAATGTTGGCCGTTGATAGATAGATTAATCATTTATTAAAGAAACATTACAAAGTAAGCAATTTCATTGGGGCCGTTGAACTTTCAAAGTTTGTCTCGGCACCATTCCAGCACCGTTCTCACCCAGACGAACACCGCACTTAATAATTGGTAGAATAAATGACCAACTTAGGATCAAATAGATTGCTCAGATATTACGAAAATCATAGCTTGCAGTGGAGCACACGCCTTACTTCGCCGGCAGCTTAATCTCGCTGGCCGCGAGTTTAATACATATTTCATTGGAATATTTCACGAGGCATTACCGCCTTTCTCCTCTGTTGTTTGTTAAATACCACTTTATTACACCGCTCGCTGTGTGGAGGGGTGGGGGGTACCACTGCGTGAAAAACGTACAATTTCAGAATAAGGAGGTCAAAGTGAGAATGAATGGTAATAATGGCCAAAGTCTTGTGAGGGAGTTTTATTAACTGTGGTTCCAATATCGAAATATTCTTTAACTGCGGCTTTCACTTAAATATTTTGACGTAGTTGTAAGTATGAATCGCCATACGTCGTAACTTTGGGAGTTACCACCGTGTTGAAGTTTCGCTTCTTTCTTCTCTTAAGTTATGCCGAGCAAAAAAAAATGGCGGCTTATTTACACTTATTTTAACAAAATCGACGATATGTCTACACTTATAATATTATCAAGAAAAAAGATTTGTTTGTTTGTTTGAATTGAATAGGCTCCGGAACGACTTGACCGATTAAAAAAAACTTTTACCATTTGAATCCTAAGTTATTCCTGATGAACATAGGCTATATTAGAACATAGGCTTATTTAAAAAACGTTCCTTATATATTTATCTTCAACTTTGCTATTATTACCTTTTTTATCCTGCAATGTCTTAACCAGACCGGGAACAAATTCACAAAGTGATAAATATCAACTTTTTGTGAGTGTCCCACCGAGAATCGAACCCGGAACCTTTGCGTCGCAGGCAGTCGCACTACCACTGCGCCACATTGATCGTTGGGACCCAAGATAGTAATACAAATAGTCAATACATCTTTTGCAGATTTACGCAATTATTTTGTACTAGCTGTTACCCGCGGCTTCGCCCGCGTACTCATAGAGTTTTATTAATTAGTTGTGTATTCTAAACGACACATCGTAAGGCGAACAACTGTGTAAACTGGGAGGGCACTAAAATCACTATTCACCGATACACAGACGACACTACACTGGAATGGTTCACTTCCTTGAAAAAGTATATAATTTGTGGTACCTGGGCGCTACCATCACTAATACAGGCTATTGTAAAATCAAGTAATGAGGCGCAAGAATGATCCTTGAGTTCTTTTGCCACTTTGCACTCATGATCACTGGAAAAGTCGATGGCAAACGACCAAGAGGTTTCAGTACAATTAGGTGGTCTCATTAAATACACTCAGCGCTCTATGTCGCCAAAGATACGCAGCGATGGAAAAGAATCCTGAATGAGAAAAATATTTCCCATCAGGGGAATTACGACCTTCAATAATGAAGATATTACGACGCTAGAAAGAAGATTATGACACATTTATAGTGTAAGGAAAAACAGGCATTTAATGTTAAAAGTAAAGATAACGTAATTTTAATAGAGACGCAGTTACTAAACCGGAAAAATTATCGTGAGTAATATGGAAGACATATCTTGATGGAGAGCGCGTATACAAAAATTGTCTTTCAAAGGGGAGGGATTTATGCTTTTACAGTGTTTCGGAGCGTTTGTTTCCAGAAGAGTGTTAAAGACATAGTACACAGCTTAATGGACACAGAACAGAGCACTATTTTAATACGCTATTGTAAACGATATTGTAAGTTTTACCATCTGGGGATAAAATGAAGAGGTTCTGAGCATTGGACACACGCGAACATGCTACATATAGCTGGCCATGAGAGAAGCACGGTTTTTCTAAGTGGACCCCCGCTACCTTTAAAGTTTGTCCCTGCGCTTTGTTGATTGTCATTGCGAAACTAAGCTTGATAGGAAATTGCAGCCTCTTGAATTGGAATGGAAGATCTGTGGGAATAATTGGGATCCGTGGTATTATTACATTTTCACCCTTGCCAACGCCGGTTAAGATGGTGGCTCCAATTATGTTCCGTCCTAGTTGTGTCACACGAAGTCTCGTTCCATTACATAATCGAGGGGCATCTAAATTTCGCATAAGCATGACTGGAACGCCTACTTTTAATTGCAGCTTATGTGAGGGCACACCTGACAACTCCAATGAATTTAAAAACTCGACGGGGTATGAAGTGCTCTGTTCTGTGTCCATAACCGTGTCTACTTGTATATAGCTTTAATTTTTTTTTAATATTCCTGCTATTTTGAAATTTTTATTACATACAAACATGCTCCAAGAAGACATGAAAGAAAGGAGTGGGTATGTAATCAAGGATTTGAAAACCTATATTAGCTCCAAACCAAATTAACTTGGGGATGGATGTTCTTGGATTGGAATTATAATAATATGAATACGCAGTATAATGATTTTGCCTAGTCTTCAATTTTCAGGACTATGGTACCAAAAAATTTAAGTTTATTATGTGTCTTCGCAAGTATACGCAGGGCAAACTTACTGTGCTAAAAATGGTTATTATTATAGAAATGGACTTTCAAATCATGTTTAACTGTAGAAATTAACTTTACTACTGTGGTAAGAAGTATCTCAAGTACATACCCACATCACCCTTAAAGCCACATTCATATCCCAAAACTCATATTCAAGAGACATTCTCATAGTAGTGCTATACAGGGTGTAAGTGACAGCCCTTCGAATACTGATTGGGTGTATTCAAACCATGAAACTGAACAACCTGCCATAGATTAAATTCTTTTTTTCTATATCCCATACAAAATCACAATCAGCTCACTGCATTTACTATGGGAATATCAGTATTCGGAGGGCTGTCCCTTACATCCTGTATATACATCTTTTTTATGTGGTATGGATGTATTCTATGCTACACAATAATCAGTTTTCCGATGGGAAAAATATGTTTTTCCGAGATAAAAAGTAACCTATGACACTCACCAGCTTTTCATCTAACTGCTTTCCAAAAAAAAAATGCTTTACATCGCTGCATGATACTCATTTATGTATGTAGTATGGATGTATTCTATTGCTAAACATTAATCGGTTTTCCGAAGGGAAAAATATGTTTTTCCGGGATAAAAAATAACCTATGTCACTCACCAGCTTTTCATTTAGCTGCTCTCAAAAAAAAAAATGCTTTACATCGCTGCATGATACTCATCTATGTTCGTAGTATGGGTGTATTCTATTGCTAAACATTAATCGCTTTTCCGATGGGAAAAATATGTTTTTCCGGGATAAAAAGTAGCCTATGTCACTCTCCAGCCTCTCACCTAACTGCACACCTAAAAAACACTGCATGATATCGCTCTGTTGTAACGTGAAAGAAAGACAAACAAACAAACAAACAAACAAACAAACACACTTTCGCATTTATAATATTAGTATGGATTACTTATCACATCCCCTTTCCGATTGCAAACGAGAGATATAACAAGCAAACATTGTCGAAAGTAATGTTTAATAACTCGTGTTTTGTAACAGTCATCAATCATTACCACTTTATCATATTCTAACTTAAATGTCATTCTGTATAAATAGGTGGTAAAATTAACTGGGTGTCATCGAACTGTCATATTATGTATATACCAATGTATGTTTGCCGTGTGATTGCCGGCTTAGAATAGCATCACCCCATTTCTTACCCATGGGTGTCGTAAGAGCCGACTAAGGGACTCGAGGGATGTGTATTGCAATTTTAGGCGATGGGCTGACAACCTGTCACTATAGTCATACACAGTTATCTGATTGACCCTCAAGCTTTTGTCAGACGTTGTGTTAATATCCGTTTTACGGCCGTTAACGCTCTGCCTACCCCGTAAGGGATATAGGCGTGATTTATGTATGTATGTATGTATGTTTGTCGAATACGATGGACTAAAAAGTGATCCTGTACATTAATTACTTGCCAAAAATGAAAATGCCATAGTTTAATTATCAGCCGAATAGTAAGTGGCTCAAAAAAGAAAAATTACTCGTTTCTCTTGAACGATATCAGTTCTAAGATTCACATAATTATGAAAACAAGATTTATCGGGTTATTCTACAATTCAGCGTCTTAAAGATTAATTAATAAAATTACCATTAAAAAAAGCGCCCTGTTTATCATCTAAGCAAGTTGTACCGTGTAGTAGGTGCAGACGATGGCACGGTCGGTATACTCCAGGCAGGGGAACCCGGGGAGAGGTGTTCATAAACACAATTGTTGCGAGTTTAAATCAAACAGTTCGGTACAGTCATTAAGGGCACGTGCGACGGAACAAAGTTTGTGACAAAGCTCCGTTGTCAGAGACGATACGATAAATACTATCTGATTTGAAAGATATACTGATTTTTACAGCTCTACATCGTCTGTCGCTTTCACAATGCAGTTTTATATAATTTTATTATTGCATGATTGACAATTTTAAATTAACGATCCTCTTCTTTTTGTTTTTTAAACGGTCTCAGTACCAATACCAACAATCGTGCAACCACTGCAGCGCTCTGAAATGTCAAGGTTAATTGTAATCGTGTTGAAAATACCGCGGCGGTTTTTGCACTTGTTGTCCGTAGCTACGTATTTTTAACGCACCGTAACGCCTGCGACTGTCAGGCGAAAGAAAATTGCGAATAATAATCAAATAATCAATTAATCATTTATTAATGTGAGACACATGTTTATATACAAAGATGTCAAAATAAAATAAATGTCCAAATATGCTCTGCCTTGCGGCGTACAAAATTAAAACAATAATATACAACATAATTCTAAAACACATGTCATGCTAATATTTACAATTACTTAATTATAAAATACATTTCAGTTATCTAAAAACTATAATACCCTAAATATACCGTCAGTTAAATTAATTAAAAGTCAGTTAAGATAAATTATTACTATTCAAATATTCATCAACTGAGTAAAAAGTGTTATCATTTAAAAAATTAAATAAACTGCGTTTGAATGAAAACATATCATCAAATTCTCTTATTCTTATAGGAAGTTTATTGTATATTTTTGGACCCATCGTCAGTATACTTTTGTAATGTAGAGCGGTTTTACAAGGTCTTAGCTGAACATTTTGACATTGACGCGCTCTTAGCATTTTCGGGAACAGAATTTCATTATTTTTTACAAAAATTGCAGTCTCGTATATATATAATGAGGGCAGTGTCAAAATCTTTAATTTTCTAAAATGTTCTTTACAACTTGCAAGTCGCGTCAATCCAGAAATGGCTCGAATACATCTTTTTTGTGCAATAAAAACACGTATGTTGTTGACTGCATATCCCCAGAAAATAACACCATATCTTAATCTAGAAGCAACACAACCATGATATGCTGTTAATAGAGCTTTTTCATTTACTCTTTTTGATAGCATATAAAGCGCATATGATAACTGCGTAACTCTTTTACATATGAAGTCAATGTGACTTTGCCACTTCATATCTTTATCAATGTGTAGACCTAAAAATTTTGTTGTTGTTGTTTCACCAATTTTAATGTCATTAATAACAATATCATTCTGTAATTTATTATTATTAAAATTCATCAGTTTAGTCTTATCTAAATTAACAATTAAATTATTATGTCTTAACCAATTATTTATACATGTCAAACTATTACAAATTTCATTTTCGTTAGTATATAGTACAGTACAGTCATCAGCAAATAGTAGCATTGGATTGTTCGTTGAATTAATAATGTCATTGATATAGATTATGAAAAGTAATGGTCCCAGGACGCTCCCTTGTGGTACTCCTTGTGTAACAGCTTTCAATGAAGAGGAGTACTCTACATCAATTTTAGTTCTAAAACATATTCTATTAATTACAACCTTTTGCACTCTTCCATTTAAATACGATTTCATTAAATTGAGAGCATTCCCCCTTATACCGTATTGCTCCAATTTGTACAATAATATATTATGCTCTACATAATCAAAAGCTTTGGACATATCCATGTAGAGAGCTGATATAAATTGTTTCTTGTCTAACCTAGAGATCACACTATTTGCGAATTGGTACAAAGCCATATCGATTGTCTTATTTTTTCGGAAACCAAACTGTTCTTTAACTAATATTTTGTTTACTTCAAAGTATTTGTTTAAGCGATTATATATAACTTTTTCGACGACTTTGGAAAAAACTGGAATTAATGCAACCGGTCTATAATTTTCCATTCGGTTCCTTTCATTTTTCTTATACAGCGGTTTAATAACAGTGATTTTAAGTTCCTTGGGATAATAACCCTGCTCTAAGCAAAGATTAATAATGTAACAGACGACTGGCGCTATAATAAGACGTACTGATTTTAGAACTTTAGTACTAATATGGTCATATCCAGTACTTGCAGTGTTTTTTAAATTAGCCATTATGTCACATACTTCTTTGGGATCCGTGGGTTGCAAAAAGAAAGAGTTTGAGGAGTTATATTTACACGTTTTTTTTATATTCTATACTATTACTGGTCCTCACACTATCCAATTCTGTGTAAAATTGGTTAAAAGATTGGGCAATTTCGCAGGTTTTCTCTATCTTTTTACCATTTACTAACACATGCTTAATACCTTCCTTTGGAAAATTTTGTTCCTTATTGCTTATAATGCTCCATGTCGCCTTGGATTTATTTGTGGAGTTTTCAATGAAATTATTATTTTGGGCCTTTTGGGTGAGCTTTATAATTTTGTTAAATCTGGCAGAGTATGATTTAAATTGTTGTTTGTCGGATATATTTTTCGTATGTCTATATCTCCATAACAATGCACGTTTACGTTTACTACATATTTTTAAACCTCGCGACAGCCATTTTGGCCTTCTCTTCACGTGGTTTTTTAACTTTTTTATAGGAAAGCATAAATTGTAAAATAAGACGAACAAATCATAAAATATTTTAAACGAATCACTCGCAGAAGTAGATGCATAAGAATCACCAAACGAAAGTTTACGTAAACATTCCTTAAATTTTCGCAAATTGTCTTCACTGTAATCTCTTATAAAGGAAAACCAATAATCCAAATTACAACTCCTTTTTACAGGTGTATTTAGAATTTGAGCTCTATGGTCAGACACCCCTAGCTCTAATACCTCCCCTTTAGCACCTCGCACGTTATGTATGAAGTTATCTAAACAAGTTTTACTGCTTGGGCGTGTAATCTCTTTTATTGCTAGCCGCATGTTATAATTTAATAAAATTTCATCTAACTCTATTGTGTATTTAGTTTTCTTCAAGATGTTCAAATTAATATCACCGCAAATTATAAGTTTCTTTTTGTTGTTAGTGAACATATCCAACAATTCATACAAACAATCAAAAAATATGCGAAAATAATAATCTACCTTTTTGTTTTTTGGGACTCTATAAATTGATACAATTACCATTTTATGATCCACTAACTCTATTCCACAGCATTCTACGGTATTGGGCTTGCTTAGTTTTAGCACATTATCTAAGGTATTGTATTGTAAGCCTCTTCTAATTAAAATGCATGATCCTCCATTCCTATTATTCCGAGCAAAACAGGCAGCTAATTCATAATTAGGTATTGTAAGCAACGCACTATCCTCCGAGGTCATATTGTGTTCTGTAAAGCACAGTACGTCTATTGGCTTACCTACATCGAGCAAGTCATCAATATTTACGGTAAAAGTATCAGATTTTGTAATTAAACCATTAATATTTTGATGCATGATATTGATATTATTATATACGAAAAAAATCATCGTCATCAAATGTTTTCGATCGCTTGTCGCTTGTTGCATTAAGCATCTTTGAACAGTCAGCTGCATTAGCTGCTGTGCTATGTACTGTTGTGGTCGCGCCTATTAAATTAGTCTTTTCAAAGAAGTCCGTTATCAATGATTGCTTAGTATGATAGACTCTTTGTTTTAAAGTGACTATTGTATTGTACATCGTTTTTGAGAGTGGATTATTACGGAATATGTATTTCTTTAGAACATTAAGATCCAGAAAATTGCGTCTATAATCTAATGAATCAATTAATAAATTTAAGTTTTTACAAGTGTCTGAGATACAGTCGTGATAATCAGTTTTATTTTCCATAAAGTAACAATTATTAAATTTGTTACATATCATTCTTATACGTTCGTTCAAAAGATAGGTATTTAGATAGTTTGAGTTTGAAACCTTAATTACTATAATAGATATTTTCTTGTTTGTTTGTAATGCTTTTAGTGCTGCGTACAATTCTGAAGTGGCTATCAATGGATCACTATCGTTTTCACCTACACACAGTACAATTTTATCCCCATCAGTTGTTTCAAGAGAGTGGCATTGCTCGAGAACTCCTGCAGTCCGTGCATATGGTTTTATAAATGCTGTAACCCGGTACTTTTCGTACGGGCTTTCTTTTCTAGATTGAAGTAGAGCTACTGCGATTCCGGAGCATTGTTGTGTGCCATAGATTAGAATTTTTTGTTTGTCGTTAGACTTGTGTACTTTTTTTGCAGGTGTTGAACCGTTCAACCCTACCATGCTATGGCTTGTCTCAACGGTTTCGTGCTCATCATCTTCTACGATTGAGATATAATTTTCTTCCAAGTTTTCTTCATCTGGAGTAAAAACTGGAGTTGGTTGGAGAGTAGGAGAATAGAATGATGATGGCGTTCCATTCGACGTGGGGCTTGACGTTCTAGCGCTGTTTGGAGTAAAACCTAGTCGTAAACTTGTAGCATTTGAACGGTTTTGAATGATCTTAATTGGCTTTGGAGATTTGCATATATGAGTAAGTTTGTTTATTTTTAGTTCATACTCATACAGTTTCTTCTTCAGGGTGTCATTTTCTAGTAAGAGTTTGGTCACGTAACTGTCCATCGAGTTTAGTTTTGTTTCTAGCTTGTTTAATTCCGTCCTTAATCTTCTATTTTGATCGTTTGTAATTAATTCCGGGCAGCTGTTATTTAGAGTTTTTGTGATAAAAAAGTCTTTCTCTTAGTCGTCAACAGGTAAAGTCGAAAAAGAGTTCGATGTTAGTACGTTTATTTTGGTTTTTTCCTCTTGTGAACTCTCCATTTCTTTACTGGCGTCAGATACATTACTTTCAGATTTTTCCTCTGATGAGCACTCCCTTTCTTTCTCATCAGGAGTATTTGTTTTAAGAGGTGTAGCTGTAGATGAAAATACTTCGTGGGAGTCTATCTGACTCGGTGCCGGCATGATAACTTCGGTCTTGTCTACTAGTGGAATCTGCGAGTTCTTACTGCTAGGTGCACTATCTACCGGGGCAGCCACTGGTGTAACGGTGGTTTTCAGAGGAATAAGAAAAAGCTTTTTAGTACTGTTAGTTGGTTTAAGAGTTGAATTTGTATTTGCAGATGGATGTAGACAAGATTCGCATTTGTAGTTTGTGCTGCTCCTTAACCTGTGTAGTTTTTCGGATCGGCCAACGCAATCAAAGTGGTAGCTTGTTTGGCATATTGAGCATTTTATTAATTTCTGTTCCGTAGACTTCCTGCATTTTTTACAGGTGCTTGTCGTTGTTTTAGTTTTCGACTTCGTGCCTTTAATTTTATTCATAATGGTAAGTTCCAAATTCTCTTGTCTTTGTAAATTTTGCTATATAAAGTTTGTAGGGGCTCCTTAAACAATTGCTATTGCCAAAAAATCAGGCGCTTTGTGGTCCTAATTTGTATGTTTGTTCGAGGGTTCAAAGTCCAAATCTATTAATATTCTAACAAAGACGTTTGATATGACAGGTACTTTGTTTAATTTAAAAATAGTTCACTTTACCCTGTCCATATCTAAAGGATCGTAGAGTTCAGAACTTAAGTCTCCTAATTAGTATATGGTCTCACTGATTAAACACTTAATTTTAGACAAAATAAGGAGTTAAAGTAAATATTTTTGGTGTTCGAATTTGGTCACTAAAACACCAGTAATATCGTCACAAACACTATCACACCTGAGTTATAACGTCATAATGTAAAACAATGTAAAAAATCTGTATAATATCAACTTTTAGTATTTTAAAGTAAAGATAGACAATAGAGTAGTGTTTACTTCTGAGCGCCCTCTGACGACCTACGAATTTCGATATTTTTCATATTCCTATACAAATACGGTTAAGGTTAAGGTGCATTTACGATGCGTCTGTCAAACGACTTGACAGACGCATCTTTACGCACCGTAGCCGTATGGCAAGTAAGAGAACCGCCTTGCTGTGACTGCTCACAGTGAAAGTTCATAAACTTCCATAGCTTGTAAAAATATCGTTCAAACAACGGAAACGTATCACAAGAATAATGAAAGTACAAGTGAATGGACACAGCGTCGCAATTATCTGAAAGTTTGTTCCTCTCTCTTAATTTATCGTCTCTGATTCATATTCACCCCGAGGAGGGGAGAAGGGGAGGGGGGAGATGCTAAGCAGATACAAAGCCAAGTTTTCTTCAGCACCGATTGTTTGCGATCCGACTTTACTTTACCCTTTCTTGGAAGTAATGAGCCTGAGGTGTTGCGGGGCTTATTGCGTTTGCGATCATTGAGACGGTATCAACGGTTTCTATCCCATTTTTTTACCTAGTCATGGTAATTCCAATTCATATTCATTTCCGAGCTGGTTTTCTATTAGCGCCGTGTGATGCCGGCTTAGAATCCGTTTCTAACCCATGGGTGTCGTAAGAGCCGACAAAGGGACTCGAGGCATGTGTATTGCAATTTAGGCGATAAGCTGACAACATGTCACTATAGTGATACACAGTTATCTGATTGACCCTCAAGCTTTTTCAGACGTGGTGTTAATATCCGTTTTACGGCCGTTAACGCTCTGCCTACCCCGTAAAATATAGGCGTAATTTATGTATTATGTTTCTATTAGGACAATACAAAATTGTTATCAAAAATAAAAAAATTGCGTTGAACCAATTTCTTTTTTTACAATGACGGATTATGACGTCAATAAGTTATAATACTATCCTACATTAAATAAAGTGATTTTATTTTAATTTTCAATCGTATGGTTGGTTGTTGGTAGGTAGGTTATTGTTACAATAGTTATACGTCTCATACAAACTACACTACAGGGAGTGCAATAAATTTTAGTGCAAAATATTTTGACAATATTAATGTTAATAAAAATTATACAGGTAATACCTATTATATTATAATCAAAATTGTTCACAATCAAAATAAGTCAAAATACAATAGTTAGATGCCAACACAAAAAACTAATCACTAAGTATAATCTTCGAGCAACACGGTCTTCCGTCTCGTACGGAAGGCCGTCGTTGCTCGAAGAGTATAATAATCAAAGTCATTCACATTTAAAAATATAATAATAATAATCATGACGTGTATATATGGCCAATTAAATTGAAATAAAGTTGTAAATTGTACTATTGCCAGATTGAGCATAATTTAATTGATTTGTCGTTTAAGTATTGGTCCACGAGTCGAGGTGAAGTTCTTTAGTCGTGTTAAGAAGTTATTATTATTACTCGACTGCTTTACCATGGGTGCCGTAAAAGTACGTTAGTACTATTATATATTCTGTGGTAAAAGGCAGGACTTGAGGGTTCCTGGGTATAGCAATTTTAGGCGAATATGAGGTGAAATGTAGACAGTGAAAACTTGTGATTGTTCGTCTGACGTAACAAAAAATTACCTTAATTGGATGTGATAAACTTGTTAAATATGAAAATTATTGCTGTCCAATGAGATGCCGGCTTAGAATAGCATTACCCCCATTTCTTTCCCTCTGGTGTCGTAAGAGGCAACTTATGGACAGAGGGGAGGGGGTGAGGGTTTCATGTACTCATTACAATTTAAGGCGACAGGCTGATTATCTGTCACACTAGTGATACATTGTTTTTTGAAATTGAAATGGCCCTCAAATATTTATCAGACGTGGCAATAGCGACCGTATTTTGACGGACGTTAACGCTCTGTCTACCCCGCAAGGGATGAGGCATGATATATGTATGAATGAAAAATAATAATCTTTTGATTTATAAAATGAAATATCTATTTGCTTCGTTGCTTCTGATGTTATCCAATAGGCAAGTCAACTCTATTCGACGGGTCAACTATTTGCATTGAAAATTTGTAATAACTAAATTAGGGGTGTTACAATTGGCACCCTTTGATTGTCCAGGGTTTGACTCCCGGCGACTGTAATTCGGTTACTGACTGTCCGACGGACAGCTATTGATTTTTCTTATTAGACAAAGCCCTTTGGCATATTGGAAGGGTTCATTTGGTCGCACTTTGTAAGATACTTAACTTATTGAACTAAGGAGTTAAACTGATTTGATTTACGCTGGACAGATGCTTCTTGTTACATATATTACTTTATACATTTAGATATTTTAATTCATTTGATCAATGTCACATTATGACAATGACACGTGAAAAAAGATGGTGTGGATAGAATTATCGTAGTAGTAGTAGGTATTTTTTTTAAATTAAAGATGTGTTTGCTCTTGACTCTAGTCTATGTCATAGGACAGAGACAGAGTCTAAGATGGAGCGAGCTCACCCAGAAGAAGCCTGTTAAGGCACTGGCACTCCCACACACTGACGGAACGCAGCAAGCTACTTGGCGCCAGACTTCGGTGGGATGGTGGTCGCGAGCCAGGCGGCCCCTTACGGAGCCTTCCGCCGCTTAGTGGGATTGTTCAGCCGGACTTATCCACAGCAAGCCTGTGTTGCCGTTGCCCGGGGTGGACCGCTAGAAGGTAGATCCCATACCACCCCAAATATAGAAAATAATCATATATAGAAAAGTTGTAAAAGCTGTACTCTGTTACACCAGTACAGCTTTTACATCTTTACCAAGCTCAAGTCCGTGCCTGCATGAAGTATTGCTGTCACCTATGGGATGGATCTGCCAAATACCAGCCGGCAGCCCTCGACTCGATTGAGAAGCGCGCGAAGAAACTCATTGCTGATAGGACACTTTGTGACGCAAAGTTGCAGAGCCTCGAACACCGTCGCAAAGTAGCTTGCATGTCAGTGTTCTACAGGATACATTTCGGGGAGTGTGCACAGTCTCTCCATGACCTGGTACTTCCGTCACCATTCCATCTCCGCGGCACAAGACGCCGGTTGGGATTCCACCCTTATATCGTAGACACCCCGCAAATTCGCACAAAGCGCTTTGTTTCTACATTTTTAATGCGAACTGCTAAAGAGTGAAACTCCTTGCCTGCGGATCTGTTTCCAGAACGTTACAGCCTGGGCCGTTTCAAGGCGAGAGTGAATATGCATTATCTAGGTGAGCAATTGAGCACGTTTCAACATCGTCTGCATCGTCACTTAACATCAGGTGAGATGGCAAACAAATCAGTAAGAACCGTCAGTAAAAGCTCGTTTACAGTTTAGGTGAGAACCGCGGAACCTTAAAATCTAATGCTAGATAAGAACATATACAGTCACAAGCCTTATCTAAAGAGACTTACAGAAAATTCCTTAAAATGTCTCAAGACGTCTTTCTGCACAGACAAAGGTATTGTTTGAAATAGCCCGAGAGCCGGCGGTTGTTGTCTTAGACAAAGCAGCTTAGCCGTGTCGGGTGGCGGCGGCGAGCGCGCTGTGTGGCGGTGGCAGAGCGATAAATCCGTCGGTCGCAGTCGCCCCGGCCGGCGTGCATCTGTCGTGTCCGTGGCAGGTCTCGATACTGAAGCCGAGGTTTATCTGTCAGAGGATACAGAGATAAAAGCTGGATAAAGTGGTGCTGAGTAAGCTAACTTATTGTGAAATTTTAAGGCTTTAAGTTTTACAAGTATTTTTCAAAAATCAAAATGATTTCATGCATTAAAATTTTCGAAGACACAAATTGTATGCTCCAATCTCTTGCTCTTTTTATTCCTGCACGCTTCGCTTCACTCGGTGCGTATTTTACGAAAGTTAAGCCCAGTCTAGACCTGCAATTTACAGTAGCGAAGGGCGCTTTACAAAGCGGAGGGCGCAATCCATTGCGAGGTGCGTTTCATAAGTTACGCGGCGCTCTGAGATGTGACGGGAGTCGGTACATTGAGCGCGATTTGCGACCGGCTAGTTCCTGGACTTTGTTGTAGTCTTTTACTGTTTATAGTACTTGACTTGATGATGTCGGATAAAAGATTTTCAGATAAGTTGGCTGAATTGATGTTTATTGATGTGCTAACACCTGAAACGTGTAGTTTGTAACACCAAAAACAATTAATGATGGAACAAATCTAGTCGCAATTAGGAGCCGCTAGTTTCAACGACTAAACGACGATAGGTTAGAGTAATGAACGAAAGTCGTAAGTTCGGCTGTAGGTATTTATTATTATTAGAGGATAGAATGCGGTTGCACCATCGACAAAGCTAAGCTTGATGCAAACCTAACTGAGTAGATGGAGCCGTGCCACGCGTTATTGGAATCTATCAGTATTAATTTTGCAAGTTTTCTAAAATGTATTAATTGTAAAAGCTGTTTAAGTGGATGAGGTTTCTTTTAAAACACAATTTAAAAATTAAAATTGTTTAAGAAAACTTTAAGCGCAAGAACAAGGCGGTCTAAATCACGGCAATTGAAAAGAAAACTGTAAGCACCAAGTTCCCAAAATGACTTCACACGAAGCCCTCTACGGTAACTGCAGATTACCTTCCACCGCAGTATAGGTGGCTGGTCTAAGTAGGTATAGGTGCCTAGCCCGTCACCTCTGAACTACATAATGGAGCTCTTCCACTCAGAACTCGTTGGTTTGGTGATGATGTCCTTTGCCGTTTGGAGCAGGCCTTATCTTATTTTTTATTATTTTGGTTTCTTTGGGAAACTTACAGCTTTAGTAATAACAGTAGTTAAACGCAACAAAATAAACAAAATAAGCAAAAAAATACGCAGCGACGGACGACAAGTTGAAGAACCGCCGCCTTACGTACGAAAAGGCCACTAACTCTACTCTAAAGTTTAAAGACATATGTGCAACGGTTTTTCAAGGAATATATAGGCATAATTGTATGTAGGTAAGTTTTTTGAAACAATTTATGACACGACTAGTAATAACTCGCTGGTGAACTTTTGTCCAGTATTTACATACGGTAACCACAAGGCAAAACAGAACTTAAACTGGCATCCAAACCAGTGGAAGAGCATCTTAATCGGTTGCGGCCATTTTCTAGAGTTAAGAGTTAGTTCGGCCGTTACTGCGTTACTGCTGCACGTCGCAGTTATGTCGCTAAATCTGACATTTGACGATATCATACCACAAGGTTTAATAAAATATCTTTTCGTATTTGGTAAACGCATTTGTCAAAGATAATTGTAAGTTAAGATAATTGTAATTTATTTGAATGATGATACTTTTTCTAGCTTATCTATAGATACCTACTTTTATTATGACAGACTTAAGTTTTTGCTTGAGCTAAAACTCAAGTCCTATCGTATGCGTAAAATAAGGTTTTCCGAATAATTACATGAATAACCTCAACTTTACAGTAAAAACAATTACTGAAGCTGGATTGTCTTACGATTCACCTATACTTTTAATCCTTTTGTATTTTAATCAAGACCTAGTCGTTCTGTAAAAACCCGATTTCCATTTGAAGCTGCAACTGTCACTTTAGCCAGTGTACTGTATCTGAACGGGCTCAAGCCAGGTCTAGCCTAGAGCCTAGCCTATGGTATAACGGTATAACTCTGTAATCAGCCATTCCTATGCAAATTCGCGCGCTGAAACAACTATGGCTTTATATAAAGGGCGGTAGTTTGGTTACTGTCACTGCATTCGATATATTATGAAAAAGATAATATAAGAGGAAGCGTAGCGTCGAAAATACCGATACGATACGACGATAGATACCGACGGCATCGACAGCAGTCGGCGACAGTAACCGATAAGTGATTGATAATGATTCAAGTTGTTCAAGTTTATTTATTTTAGTTGCATATTGTACAAGCCTTTAAAATAGATCTTCATAAATAAATATGCAGTTAGGTACAATAACCTCTAGTACAAAATTCTTTAATATTCTGGGGGTGTTGCAAAAGGGTGTAATAGAATAGTTAAGTAATTATACAAATCCAATTCAATTAAAATTAATTTCAATCGATGGGACGGGAGAGTTAACTTGACGACCGATGCGATGACCACGGTCACTAGGTTTCCAAATATCGAACGCAGCCACCTCACCGCGACTCCATCACTCGCAGTGTTTGGAGCGAGTCCGCTGCTGTAAGTGAATTCGCTCCATTCAGCCACTTGACTCGCGCCAGGTTTTATCCTTTGATTACAGTCGGAAAGTGCTCGATGATGACTCGAGGGACACCTGATAGATGTCTCGGAAACTTTGGCGGTATTTACACTGGCGAGAAACGCAGTCGACAGCAAGTTTTCAGCTGGACAATCAGCTGAGACTGTTCATAATCATATACATAATTACATGCTCACTGGCTGACACGCAGAAAACTTTGATCTTATCATACTTTTCAGTATTTTGTCTGACTGTTTTTACTTTATCGTGTATTTATATTTAAAGTTAGCTAAACATGTTAACTTTTAAATCTTACTCCAGTATTATACAAATTAGTATTTAAAATTGCGCGACTAAAACTAGACACATTTTAAAGATCATTATTCGTAGCGGTACTTTCTTACTGTATTTTTGTAAGTGTTAAGCGGAATAAACTGTCTGTATGAATAGTTTTTGTCTGGAGGAGCAGAGCCGACGAACTCTTCACTAGAACACTTCGAATAAATTCTCCAATTTCTAAACGCAATTTGTACTGGCACTTCATTTGAATTTAAAATCGCTTTTTCGGATTGGACTCTAAGAAAACTTAAAGAAAAAGATGTTACGGTTGACGTCTGAAGAAAACATGTAGCAATGCGAGGTCAGTTTCATACAATAAGTTCACGAAAATATTGTACGAGTCCCAAATTAAATTTGCAAGAAAATACGAATTCTGCATCGCAAAAGTACAAAATCCCAAGTAAAATATTTATCGCAAAGCTTCAATTTACTTCGAGAATAAAATAGTTGGCAGATTGTATCAAGCCAGTCGTCCATATAAATGCTAGAGTATCCAAGATTCGTAGTTTGAACTTTATCTTAAAAGTTGTGTCTCGAAGTCGGGTCACGCGCGAATCTTCGCCGAACCAAAAATTGTCGCAACTCTGCGACATGGCAACACTGCGGCATGGCAACACCGACTGTATACCAGGATTGCAGCCAACTCGGTTCATTACGAAGAATTGCTGTTTACTGGCTCTTATCGGGGCTTTGAGGGATGCGGAATAGTGCCTTGTGTGTTCTATGAACGCAATATACAAATAAATTGAACCAAGTTTTTGTTGAAAAGTTTAGATTATTCTTGAGGGTACATCTCTGATGCAAAATGTTTCATGCAACTGCTTTTCCCTTCCATGTGTGCTGTTATTTAAACGTCGCTAAGAATTGGTAGTACATACTTAAATGTTGTGGTACGCCCGCCACGGTCATTAAATTAACAAATTGGACATGGACCTCCCCATAAGGGGAATTAGCCTTACAGAATCCTGCTTGAATTACTAAGTCATCCCTCAGTTGCCCCTTACGTCTAGTATGATTAGGTATGGGGTAATATTATTGTAAACCGGTTCTATACGGCACAAGATATATTGCTCGCTGTTATTCTGGCCCAGATGTAACCAGCATGCTTGAAGCCAAAGCAAACACGGCAAGGCACAGAACTCAGTTATCTCGAGACTTGAGTTTCGGTTGTTCGCTGTTGGCTTTCTTCATCAGCCACTTATGAACAAGTGTAAAAGTTGGAATTCAACTGGGAATATGGGAACAGTTTGTAGAAACGACTGCGGAATGTGCTCGCAACGTGCTGATTGCATAGTCTAATTCGTAGCAAAAGTAAGGTAATCTTATTTTGTAGGATGCTCTCTCTGAATTGAATTGACGATGGAGCCATGCCACGCGTTACTGGCATTAGGATACACTTGCATGATTTCGCCGATGGTAGCTAAGCCGCGGTAGCCCAGTCGGTACTAGTGACAGCAAAAATCTCAGTTTCAATATCTGCTTGCGGTGCAATTTTGCAAGTTCCTATAATTTAATTAAAAAATTTGATAGATAGTACGATCATGCGATATGTATTAAAAAAATTGGGATCATAGCGTAATTAAAATTTAACTCTGTCGTGTTACTAAAAGATAAGAGTAGAAACAAACACACCTCAAAGGTTTATCGCTCAAAGTGTTATAATTATAATATTTCATATTATAATACAATCTGGCTCTGCATTTTATACGGACAGTTGTCTCAATTTCACGTTACTGAGTAAAACGGCTAATTGAGTATACCAATGTCACTTTCCGTTAGATGAGTTTAAAAAGGATAGTAGATGTCATAAACAATTTAAATCATGTCATGTCTTAAATGATTTCCGCGCCATTTCGCAGATTTCCTTGTATGTTTACCCGCAATTTTTTTATTGCCGCTTAATTTTGACAGATAACGCGTGAAATTCGTAAAATCATAGATCATTTAAGAGGCGATCATCTTCTATTGTTGTCTTAGCCTATTTAAAAAAAAGTGACAGTGATATTTTAAGTTTGAGATTTTAATCGGTGACACCGAATTGAGACTTGCCGACGACGACGATTTGCCGGATGCTCCACATGTTCAGAGGCAATGGGACGAACCGCTATGTAAGCAAGTTTCGCAGAACTTAGTTAGTGGTTGTTCGAACTCTTCCGATCGTGCAAGAATTCTGGCCGTGTCTGAAAGAGAATCGGGGTTTTGGTTACAGGCATATCCCTCGGCGAACTTGGGTACCCTACTGGATAACGGTACGCTCTCAGTTGTGGTCGGATTGCGTTTGGGCGTAAAAATTATTGAGCCTCATCAGTGCTTCTGTGGGGAGTTGGTGAATGAGTTGGGTCACCACGGCTTGTCATGTCAGAGAAGCGCTGGTCGAATGTCTCGACACGCCAGTCTTAATGACATAATACGCAGGGCTTTAACATCTACCAGTATCCCAGCGGTTTTGGAGCCTAACGGTTTGTTGCGTACGGATGGTAAGCGACCAGATGGGTTGTCCATGATACCGTGGAAACTGGGTAAATGTCTGATATGGGACGCTACCTGCGTTGACACGTTAGCTCCAACTCATTTACCGTCTACATGTCGAGGTGCTGGTGCGGCGGCAGCGACGGCTGAAGGACTCAAGCGGCGTAAATATCGAGATTTACTCCATAATTATGTTTTCGTGCCCTTTGCAGTGGAGACCCTGGGCCCGTGGGGGTTGGAGGCCAGGGCTTTCATCACCGATCTTGCGGCGCGTCTCCGTGAGGCATCGGGTGATTCCAGATCTGGCAGCTACCTAGCTCAGAGAATTAGTTTAGCAATTCAAAGAGGTAATGCTGCCAGTATTTTGGGTACTTTGCCTCGTGGGGACGCGTTGGAGGGTATTTATTATTTGTAGTTAGGTATAGTAAGTTTCTAGGTTTAAGTTGACATTTTAATTTTGTATTTTGATGTTGTCTGTATGAAATAAATAATAAATAGATTGAGACTAGTATCATCATCATCATGGGGTGCCATCTTCAAATGTATGTTGTATATTAAAAATTTAAACCATGAGCAGTAAAAGCGCATTGTTATACCACAAGTAAAAGCCTACTTATAAGTAGGTACGAGCTACAAGATAAGCCTAAAGCATTTTCAAAGTTATTGGCCAGTTCATTACACAAAGGTACCGAAGGCGACTTACGACTTTGAAATGTGCGCGTTGAATTCAGAAGCCGGAGGGAAAGGAACCGATATAAAATTAAGTCAACAAGTTCCAACAAAAAATATTCATAGAAAAAGATCGCGAGGTGAGAACTTGGCGAAGAAGTATGAGTAAAGGAAAAACAAGATAGGTTTGTACAACGTAAGCACAGTATAATTAATAGACGTAAGCCACTGAAATGGTTATAAATATTTATACATGCTGTGACTTCCTATATCCTAGGCTCCAGTTAATTTTATAACTTTTTAAGCACTCGCGATCACTTTCACTCATTTTTATCATTTTAATTTTTCCAGTTAATTTTGCTTTTGCACATGTAGGTACTCCAAATAAATAAAATCCTACTAATATTATAAATGCGAAAGTTTGTATGTTTGATTGTTTGTTTCTTCCTCACGTTAAAACTACTAAACCGATTGTAATGACATTTGGCACACATATAGAAGGTAACATGGATTAACACATAGGATAGTTTTGATTACAACTTATGCGTAGCTACCTACCCCTACGAAAGTTGCAGTTCCAAATCCTGCCCGCGGAAGAAAGTTCACAAGTTTTCTAAAATTGTATACCTACCTAACACGGGAAGTAGTTTAATAGTTTGTATATTCTATTTATCGCGGGTTTGTATCGCTTCAGCTACATTCAATCTGAAAAAATTAAATGGTCGCTAGGGAACGAGTTGCAAACTAAACCCTAATTGTTTTTCAAGTTTTCCTAATATGCACTATTTGTTTCTTTCTTTAAACTGCATCAAAGTCAAACTAGTGGTTTTGAAGATAATGGAGATTCAGATTAACATTGCTTTGTACAAACACACATAAATTCTCTCACCCCAAATGCAAATACCGTCTCCAAACCATCTGTGAAAAAAAAACGTACGTAACGTCATAAATATCTAAGAAATATTTTAACTCATACGACGTTCAACTTTCTTATTGAACTCTGTGTCTCGGATTGATCCGACTGTCGAACTGCAACTCCTAGTTTGTCATCTGAAGGCTATCATTGGACGCAGTACAAAACCTTCACATGGCCAAGGGTAAGGGAGGCTTAGTAACTGGCTTCATGAATTGGAAATGTAATTTGGCGTGTGGCAATTGTTTCGAAAGTGATACCAGCGATCTTCGTGATACATTACACGGCCCTAGCAAGGAGATTCTTTATCGGACTGGACAGAACGGTTATGGCGGCAGATAAGGTGTAATTTTTTTTTATTAAGCGTTTTTGTAAGCAAAATGATTATTGCATTGTAAAGACTTGTAAAACGTGAGTGAGGGAGTATATAATGCGTATGTATTTTATCAATTTACAGTAATGATTTATTCCGTTGAAAATTAAGGAGTAAAACCGATAGTTGGCTTAAAATGGACTCTTGTTCGTTGAATAAAAAAATATATTTGGTTTTAAAAAAAATAAACTTTCAATCTTTCCTTTTTATAAATAGCACATCAAATAACTTTTCAAGTACTTTACAGCAGAAAAATCGGATGAATAGAATTCAACATCATTTTTTTCGTAAACATATTTAACATGACAACGAGATAAAGAAATACAAAACAATTTGCCAAAATAAAAACACGTAATCTTCTCGATCTTCCATTGTTTTATCGCGCGCAAGGGGTATGCAACGCAAACAGTAAAAAATAAAAGGGAATAACCAAATGAAAGCGATTCCAGCCGTATTATCCGGTGCAATGCAATTCCGTAGACTCGCACTGCACGAGCAGAGAGAACGTGGAGTACTCGCCTCGTTGTGCCACGTGTGACAATCAGCTTGTGCTTTATATGAGTTTGATAAATAGGGCCAAGTCACAAGTGCCTTTCGCGGAGTACTGCGACAAATATTTTGAGGGGTTCGTTGTTGTGTGAGACTGCCAGTGCCATTTTGGGCTCCTAGATAAGCTTTTTTTATAGTCTACTAGCAGCTCGACCAGCGGTTTCACCCACTGCTTATCGTTTTCCGGCAGGAATACATTTTAATATAACCTTTGTTATCCATGGATTATGTACGATTTTGATGATATATTTTTTTTATTGGTCTAGTAGTTATAGCCTATTCAATTCAAACAATCAAATCTTTCTTCTTTATTATATTATTAGTGTAGACAATTTCCCAGCTTTGAATAGCCTAGGGTCTGACTCAAAAGCACTTGCAAATTGTTTATTACTGAAATGCTACCTACATCCGCAATTTATCAGTTCAACTAAACACTGAACAACTTGGTTGTTTTCAAGCTAAGACGAAGAGGACAACCGAAGATTTTTGAAAATATACAAAGTTTTGAGAAAGCTGGACCTCCAAGGGTAGGGAAAGACTAAATTTCGCTAACAAGATTAGAAAGTTGAAATTGACAGATAAATAGTACTGCTAGAAATAACTTAGCCCGTACACTACAGTGCACCTCAATTGTCATAGAGACGACGGAGTAGGCGGGGCGAGGGGCGCGCGGGGGGCGGGTCCTTCTCTTTCTGCGAAAACACAGGTTTTACCGCGCGATTATACGCCACCTTCGTTACACTGTAGGTACTACGGCGCAGCGACACGGGACTGAATCTAAATTGGCGAAAATTTTATGACAACTATTTAAGTGAAGACTTGGCGGGCAATTTTCCGTTGGCCGTTTCGCATTCCATCCCATTAAGGGGATAAAAACTAAATTACTTTGCGACACTGTAGTTTTCGTTCCTATTGTTTTGATAGTTTTACTGTGTTTAGGCAAACATGTGGAATTTCTGTATTTTTAAAGTAAATATATAAAAAAAACTAGCATTTATAGGTAGAACAAAAATAATTTTGTAAGTTACTTAGATTACTTATGTAGGTTCACTTGTTTTGCCCGAGTTTGAATGATGGAAAAATGCTCTAGTTTAGTGATAAGTATACATAAAACGGTTGGACTAAAACTAGTTAACTAACCTAGATAAAAAAATAGGTAGTGCTTGAAATACCTGTGAGTAAAAAGATGTCAGAACCTCCTTTAGTAATATCGTTGGCTAAAAGAAATGTCTGCAGACAGCGGCGCAGGATGGCTGATTCTCTGAGGAGACTGCGATGGGTACACTGCGGGACATTGGCCAATGCAGACATTCAATAAAATTAAATCTGAGGTTGATTCTAAGATCCGGAGGTGGTTCTATTTTCTTTGGATAAGCCGTCCCGCTTTTTGTTTTGACTGGTATCATGGCGGTCGTATTATAACCACGTCAGATAACTCCATGATTCATCGGGTCGTTCGTAGATTCGGTGTCCCACCACGTGGACGGGTGTTAAAATCATACCTAGGTATGTTTACCTATTATAAAATATCTTATTCTTAACGATATGCCGGCTTACAGTAGCAACACCCCATTTCGTTCCCGTGACAGTCGTAAGAGGTAACTAAGGGACTCGAAGTTTACATGTATATTACAATTTTAGGTGATGGGCTGATAACCTGTCACTATTGTGATACACAATTTTCTTAATTAATCCTCAAATGTTTGTCAGACGTGGCGTAAAAGTCCGTTTTTTACGGACGTTTACGCTCTGTCTAACCCTCAACTGATATATGTATGTTATTCTTAACAGATTTTGCACGCGGGTGTAACCGTCGTCCCAGGCGTGTGCGCCTGATTCTAGGTAATTCTGTTTTTAATTAAAGTCCAAGTAACCGTGAAAAAAGTTCCCGATGCAAATGAACGTACCTCTTTCACTTATAGATGGAACTGGAAACTTGCAACCAGGGCTAGATCTAGGGAGCTAGAATATACCTTGATCAAATATTAGTATTAAAAAAAAACATTGAGAAAATACCACGTCATAATTTTAATTTACTTTTATTTTGAAAAACTAGCTGAGAACAAAATATAGTTATTCTTTTTAGTCGAAACTTTATGTACATAATTATCGTCACGAATTTTGATTAGGTAAAGTTAAGCGCAAAAGTAAATATTATGCTTTACAAAGCACACATTTTGTAGCTTCTAAAAAGCCCAAATGCTTCTGCGTATTTTTCAGTCCCGCAATATACCTAAATTGTAAGCCAGCCCGCAATTTGCAAGTTTAAAAAAATATCAAATAATATATAAATTGTATCGGGTTATGAATATAATAATAATGACCTGCACGGAAAATCTTTTATTATGATATTTAAACAATCAAAAATTTATAATAATAGGTATATTTTCACGATTTGCTACATAACTTTTTTTTTTTACTTTAACAGCCACAACAGTCCACTGCTGGACATGGGCCTCCCCCCACCGGGGGATATTGCCATACTCTTGCTTGACACGCGGATTGGCGAGCGCAGTGCAAGGTTTTATATTCAAAAATAATGCAGCTGCCCATTCCCTAGATTCATTCTTTAGTCGCCTTTCACGGCACCCACAGGTAGAAATGGGGTGGTGCTATTCTAATCTGGGACCACACGACAGTCAGGGTGATTCTCATGATTTTGAACAACTTTTACTTCGGGGCCATCTGCGATTTCGCAAATTTATTTGCTTCAGTAGGAGTTTAATTGTGTATAGAACCGCTCATAAATCTTTTCCGCGATTTTGCGAGTGGCTCTATAGTAAAAGTTGTTCATAATCATGAGTAAAACCACCTTGAAAGTTTGCATAGTCTAAAAGAATATTCCAGTATTTAATATCAAGTCAGTCTGAGTACGCACCTGCCACCTCGGGGACTCTTCCGGTTAAATACCAATCGGGATTTTTATCCGGTTCCTAATTTAGTTTTACGCCGGTACATTTTTACCCTGAGACGATCGACTGCAGAGCAGATACTTAACTTTTCTTAATTAAACGCGAGCGATCCTGATAACCTAGTAGTTGGTTTGAAAAGTTCTTATATCTTTTACTTTTAATTATAGAAAACGGATACCTAGTTGTACAGTCAAGCTCACGTGCGGTTAGACACTCAAACTGCTATTGTAAGTCTTATGCGCGCGAAATTAGAACGGTGCAAAGTCCAAACTGTCTAACCCTGCCTGATCCTGACTGTGCCTTGGAGGGTGTCTCATTGTCTGTATTATTGCTATATAAATAACTAATTTATTATTTAATTTATTGATTTTGACATTTATGACAATTTTAATTATTATTGTGACTATAATTAGGAATTATTAAAAGCTCGCCGTTCTCTAATATATTTGTATACAAATTAATATTGTATTGAATGAATGTGTGTGACCACATTTTATAAAAATAAATATTCTTGAATTGTCTAGAGGTAGGATGCTGTCAAAGGCTATTCACGATTTAGTCCCGAAGTCAAAACTTTTTAAATGTTTATATGTACTTACAAAACTCTTTACTTTTGTGTAATAGATCGTATGAATTAAAAGCATTATTTTTATCCTGTATCCATCAAAATTATTTAAAAATAATCTATCGAATTTAAGTTCAGGTTTATTCAAAGTAGCGAAAGAACTATAGAGATTTCGATAGGTATATAATAACTCCCTGAGGCACGTGGAAACTTAAACAAAAACTTTTTAATACGACATTTTTGGATTCCTCAATCCACTACGGTGTATTTTTGGATTCCTCAATCCACTACGGTGTTTGACGATTGCTAAATTGCTAATGGATGAATGGAATGCAAAACATGAGTAATTTGATAGCGATAGATTCGACAACGTCGTCATCGTCTGACGAGTTATGTTTCAGTTCAAAGTAGTAGCAATGTCGAGACAATCAGACTGGAGACAAACATGACACGCAGGGCTGGATTTAGATACGTTTTGATACTTATTTCTAAAGTTAAGGTCAAATATCCCGTATATCGCGTGAAATTTTACTAGTGACCGACACTGAAAACAGGGTACGATAACAAGCCGCAAGGATCACATACTCGTAGGGCGAAATAAGCCCAAAATATTTTGAGCTTCCATTGTAACTCAAATCAGCTGATCGGTATTTTTGTATGACAGATAATCCATTTTTTTCATATTTCTATCGATATTTCTTATAACCAGTTTAATCTGAGTTTTTGCTACCGGTCACTATTAATATTTTGCCCTATTTAGCGTTTGTTCGTAGCTATTTTGTACATATTAGAAGCATCGTCGATTATTTTATTGACTTCAATAATTATTTCTACGCATATAAATTATAAGTAATGAATATTTTTTCTTTTTCGAGATTTAGATTTTCATGCGAAGATACCAGTGATAAAGCTTTTGGATGAACTCATACATACATACATATATCACGCCTTTAATCCCTAGCGGGGTAGGCAGAGCGTAAACAAACGCAAAAATTGATATTTACGCCACATCTGACAAATGTTTGAAGATCATTCGGGAAATTGAGTTTCGCCATAGTGACAGGTTGTCAGCCCATCGCCTGAAATTGCAATTTCCATCCTTGAGTCTCTAAGTCGCCGCGCGGTGATGCAATTCTAAGCCGGAATCACACAGCTCAACTCATCGTTTACTATGTTTCGGTCACAGGTATATGATCTAGTCTGAACATATTAGTTAAATTTATATTTAAATTGATCCTTCATTTTCAATCCTAATTATTGTATTTTTCCAGCGTAAAATAATGCGCGCCTATTATTTATTTATTTACCGTTTATTGTACACAAAAACATTACAAAATAGACACATACAAAGAATAACCTAAGCCTATTTTGGTTTAAAGTAAATTTCAGGTCTAAATTCTTGTAAAATAGCTCTGAATGCGGCCCTGCATCGCGAAACAGAGCCGGCTCGTAATCAGGCGGGTGTCGCTACTCGCTGTTTGATTAAGGCAAATTGTGCAATTTGGAACTGTGCGTACTCACTACCGAGCAAGGCGAGGCGCGTTTATTACTGTTCTAGCTTGTACTCTATAATTTTTATTTATGCATTTGTTGCGGATTTGCGTTTAGATTGTTTTATTTGGCGGTTTTTGATTAAAAAAATGGTTTATAATTAACTTAGGTACATGATTTAATAATAAACTTACGACACATACATAATCATCTGGGACACTAAATTTACGAACGACTCAATTAATCCTGAGGTCAGAGTCATCATCATCATTGGCCTCACGCGTCTGTGACAGACGATTTAATCAGTGTCTGAGGCAAGACTTTTATCCGCGTGACGCGAGTGAAGTGGGGTCTCCGTCAGGCGCGTGTGAGGTCAGAGTAAGCTGCCTATTAATAACTAATAGGCCTCTGGTTCGATTGTAAATTAAATATTATACGACTTTCACAATATTATTATGGTATTTATTCTTAGATTTAAATAGCCCCGTAACAGTTTTTTTAAAGAAGGCTCAGACAGTCAAAAATAGCGATTTGAACAAACAGTAAAAATGGTAGAAGAAATTGAATTTTTACTTAATACCAACTCGGAGCGAGCTGGAAACTTTCTGTCTTAAAAATAAGTTTTCTCCTATTTACAAATTAACTAGGTACTTGAAATCCAAGTGTAGGTCCAGACATGCCATTAAAAGGCCTCCAATTTGCGTTGCGCCCACTTGAAAGTTGCGAGAGGAGTATTTGGGTAACGGAAGGGAACGTATCGTACTCGTACCTTGTGAGTTTCCGCCCAATTACCCGTAGCTCGTAGGCCTGCGCTACGAGATTGCTACAAGGCGTAGCTGATGGCTACGAGTTGTAGGCTGGATTTGTATATATTATGGTGCGACAAATCAGTTTAAAATTCTGTTCTTCGTTCGCTTGTAAAATAAAATAAAAGAGTTCTTTAGTAAGGATTTTATTTGAGTACCTAATTTTTAAAACACTTCAATGTGATAAAGTATAATATTTTGGAGAAAATTGGAGAGGCTATCTATTCAAAATCAGTTGGTTAATTTAGTATGGGAGATCTATTTCTTTTTTATATACCAACATATGTTCCATGGGAGCCGTGTGATGCCGGCTTGGAATAGAATCACCCCATATCTTTCCCGTGGGAGTCGTAAGAGGCGACTAAGGGACTCGAGGGTGTGTATTGCAATTTTAGGCGATTGGCTGACAACCTGTCACTATAGCAATACACAATTTTCCGAATGACCCTCAAATATTTGTCAGCTGTGGCGTAAACATCCGTTTTTTGCGGCCGTTTACGCTCTGCCTACCCCGCAAGGGATTATAGGCGTGATATGTGTGTGTGTGTGTGTGAGTGTGTTCCATGGGGAAAGTTGTTCAGTTTCATAAGTACCTTGACATTCTTTCAGCTTGTTATACCCCATTTTAATTCTTTGATTTAGAAAAAATATTAATGGTAGGTAGGTTTTACTATTAAATTCAATGTATTAATCAATTGCCACAAATGAATTTCCGCCACTCTCGGCGATCATTTTCCAGAAATTAAAACAACGTGTCCCGTCCCAGTGGCAAATGAACCGTCGGCTTTAATCCAGTGCCATTTGCTGTGAGCTGGGCAGTACTGGGTAATGATTGGTTCGATACTTAATTTATTCTTATTTTTTTATGAATGATGATTTATTTAGTTACATAGAAACGTGATTATGCCAAGGCTCATTGATATTGACAAAGCATGTCCCCGATTCTCTTATTTCCTCGTCATTATTTAAAAATTAAACTTTATTGCACAGAAAGTACAAAGAGCGAGCCTAATGCCACATGGCATTCTCGGCCAACTAAAGGATAAACAGAGGGAGTCACAGCGGGTGAACGTAAAGAAACGAAATGAGATCATACGTAAAGTTCTCACTATAGTCATTGTAATGCAATCAAAACTCAATAGTCATGCTATTACCCTTGTGATTTTTTATATTACTTACTGTTATAGGATTACGAAGCGGCCAAAACCATACAACTGACACTCTTTTGAACCACAAATAAGAAGGTTTTCCTGAGTTGACGAACCCTGATGTCAGAGTTTCTAAACCTCTACAGGGTATAACGGACACCTCGCCAACGACACTTACTGATACAGTGCATTTAGATCATGAAACTAAACAATATCCTTAGTAAAGGCAGTCACGATCGTGATTTTGTATGGAAGGTCGTATTGTTATCGTTTTCTGTCTTATACTCCTAGGGGAAAGTTGTTCAGCTTCGATCAACAAGTTTGTTGGCTGAACTGTTTCTCCTATATTTTTATCACCCCACTGTTTTCTTTTTGGGTAGACAAAATCGGTAATTGAATTAGATAGAAAGGTATTTAGCTTCTTCCGCACTTATGACATTATTACATAAGTGCGGAAGAAGCTAAATACCTTTCTATCTAATTCAATCAAGATGGACTTCCGCAAAGTAACGCCTGATACAATTACTTACTTAAAATCGGTAATGTATCTGATACTGCATGATTTCCATTAAAACTCTGTCCCTACCAGTGTGTACTGACGCTTAATCTCCATATTGGATTACAGTCGCGATGATATTTACCGGCGCCAAATTAACTCATTGCCACCAATTAATGAGCAGTAAACGATTTTTTTAAGTGTGTGATTTAAGTCTTTATACTGAATAGTGCTGTGTGATAACGGCTTTGAATAGCATCACGTAGACATAAGGGGTTAGATGGTTGCATGTGTGTTGCAATTTTAGGTAATTGGTTGACAACCTGTCACTTTGGTGAATCTGAATGACTCTCAAATGTTTGTAAATGTCCTTTTTCTCGGCAGTTTAAGCTCAGCGTACCCCCAGTGGATTGAGACGTGATACATGATGTATGTTAACTATATAGAGACCGAATGATACGCATTTGCTCCTTCCCATCTATTACACATGTTTTGATTCAGTTGTTTACATTGTTGGCGAGTGCGTTCTTAAGCGTCGCCTCCCGAGAATAAACTATGTCTCGTAGATAACTGACTATCCTGGATCATTTACATACGGCGGAAATATCTTACAAAGTCGAGTTTGTAATGAAATGTTTTTTTATTATTATGATTATATAGCTAAAACTTATAATTTGATCTAGCATATCTTGCCAGTTTTCATATATAGCATATTTCAAGCATTTTTCGAACATAACCATATTTACAAAAATTCGGACTATTGTTGTCCCTAGTTCGAAACTACGAATATAAATAATTGCCGCAAAATTTCACATTGCACGAATTGGAAGCAGAAGGTCTGAAACAACTCTTGGTGCTGGCCAAACCAGATGATAGGAGAGTTGGGAAATACCTAGAACGCTCAAATGGAGGTACTCATACCTATCAGGAACCGAAAAATAAGCTTATTCTTTCTCGTCACATCTTATGACTAAAAAATCATCAATACAAGTCTAAATCGAAAAATGGCTGCAAGAATAGAATTGTATTGTAATGTAATTCAGTTATAGAATTGTAGATCGGTTGAATGTGTCATCAAAGACTTTTAGCGTATGTAGCTAAACTCACATTGATGATGATTCTCAGTCATAAGATGTAACAAGAAAGAAGAAACTTATTTTTCAGTTTCTTATGTGAGTACCTCCATTCTAGGTATTTAAAATTTTCCTGTCACCTGGTTTGGCCAACACAAACAGTTATTTTAAGCTCCCGAAACTGGCAACATCTTAATTGAGTGTTATTCCGTGTTGCTAACCCCATGACGCGGGCGGATGCGCGCGGCGCGCTCGGCGTCGCGTCGTGAGAACGAACACCGGCGCCGTAATACTTTAATTGAAATAATCCAAGCGGGAGTAAACCTTTTCAAGAAATGGTAGCAGGAATGAACCTTTGCGAGAAATGGAAATCCGAAAATAGAATAGTAGTAGTAAACCAGCTGGTTTTTAAACTTAACGTAAAAATACTTACAAGAGGCGTTTAAAAAAAAAACAAACTTAGAATCTCTTAAGACTTAATAAAAAATAGGTAGGTACTTTTATTTCACCGGCTCCAATAATAATTTTTGATACGAATCATGTTTGATCTTTGAACTTCAACAAGCAGGAATTAAAGATTATTTCTTAATTTTAGTCTTTGCTAGTTAGCTTAATATACAGGGAGTAACAAGCTGAAAGCGGTCAAGGTACCTACTCATGAAACTGAATAACTTTCCCCATGAAACATGTGGAAGAGAATAGCAATCACCCCATTTCTTGCCCGTGGGAATCGTAAGAAGCGTCTAAAGGACTCGAGTTGCAATATTGCAATTTTCACCATATTGCAATTTTAGGCGATGGGCTGACAACCTGTCACTATGGCGATACACAATTTTCCGGATGACTCTCAAATGTTTGTCAGAGGTGGCGTAAATGTCCGTTCTATGCGGCCGTTTGCGCTCTGCCTACCCCGCAAGGGATTATAGGCGTGCTATGTGTATGTGTAATGGAACATAGGTCGAAATATGATAAAAAGTAGATCTCCCATAATTAATTGATCAGCAAAACAACAATTTTGAATGAGAGGACCAATTTTTAAATATATTTCGACCCATGTTTCATACTAAGGCGGTTCGCTCACTTGTTGTCCATCGTTAAATTTTTTTTAACGCAGCGTAACGCATGCGTCTGTCAGACGAAAGGAAATTGAGAATTCCAATCTTATTCCCATACAAATATGACTACGGTGGGTTTAGGTGCGGTGGTAATAAGACTGGAATTAAAGAATACTATACTCACTATTGGCGTTCTCAATTGCCTTTCGTCTGACAGACGCATGCGTTACGTTGCGTAAAAAAACGGAATGACAGACGACTAGTGAGTGAACCGCCTAAGTTATTCAGTTGCATGAGTAGGTACTTTGACCTCCTTTCGGCTTTTTATACCCTTTTTGTTACACCTGTAAATCAATTTTAGGCAATGGGCTGACGACCTGTCGCTATAGTGATACACAATTATCTTTTCGTTTCAGATGGTGGTGGTACAAAGTTACATGCCGTGTGATTAACCTGGCCAGCCCCGTGGCAGTGCCTTGATTTTTATTTTTTTTATCCCGCCCGAGCCGGTTTTTTATTAGGACATTACAATAATTGTTATAAAAAAAAGAAAATTGTGTGATACAAATTTCTTTTTTTTACAATGACGGTTCATGACGTCAATAAGTGATATGATAATACTATCCTACATTGAATAAAAGAATTTCAACTTCCATTTCTGAATAAACCTCAAATGTTTATCAGACGTGGCGTAAGTGAAAGTTTTTTTTGGTCGTTTATGCTCTGCCTACCCCGCAAGGGATATAGGCGTGATATATGTACGTATGTAAATCAACTCAAATATAAACCTTCTCATAGGTAGGTAAAACAAAACAATCCAAACTGTTAACATGGCACTACATGTTAAACTCGACCTTAAGGGCCAAACAGGGCCAGGGTTGAACCCGTAAGGGTCGCACTGGGCCGAAAATATCGCAGTTAACATTACCATATGAATTCTCGGAGTAATAAAGGAATAATATGTAAATCGGGATGTCGTTGCCGTTGTAGAACGTGTCCCGCGTCTAGCGATGTTTTAAACAATTATATGCAGGGTGTAAGGTACAGATGCAGCCCTCCGAATTCTGATAGGTTGCATGCAGACCATGGAACTGAACAACTTTCCCTTAACATAATTCAGGAAACGACAAAAAAACGACCTTCCGTACAAAATCACAATCAGCTGACTGCATTTACTATTAAATGTATTTTTTATTAACGTTTCCTTAAATATTTATTTATAGAAAGTTGTTTAGTGTCATGGCCTGAATGCACCCTATCAGTTATTCATATATACTTACACCCTGTACACTTATGATGTTCTTGTCAGGTACCAGAATGAAATGCAATAAAATGAAATTAACTTTATTCAATGTAGGACATTACTATCACTTATTGACATCATGATCCGATTGTAAAAAAAGAAATTTGTAACCAAATTTTCTTCGTTTAACATATTTGTATTATCCTGATAGAAAACAAAATGATTGAAATTTTGTCAGCTGATATTTTTACATTCTGTAGTTAACTCGCTTATTTTTGGATTGTTGTAATAGGATGCGATCAAAGATCACATGACTAAAAAACATAATGTGGGTTTACGCGACTTAATTGTTTTAATTTTGTAGAGAGGTTATCCCTCTACGTTTCTGTTGCTCATGGCAGCCTTCTTCACGGAAGTCGACAGATCACATACGTCGAAAAAACACCGAGTGTTCGGCAATCACAGCTGACTGGCGGGCGTATGTGATCTGTCGACCTACGTGAAGAAGGCCGCCGTAAGCAACCGAAACGTAGAGGGATAAACTCTCTACAAAATTAAAACAAGTAAGCCGCGTAAAGCCACATCATGAGTGATACTTGTTCGTTAAATAATAAAAATAATATTTGAAATAAATATTATTCTGTATGTTACACTTTGGGTTTGTTACTTTTTGATGGAACTCCATGTTGATTTAGTTATAAAAAACTTTTTCACTAGTTCCAATAATTAAATATATTTTTTAAATTTGATATTAAACATCATTATCATCATCGGGCAGATAACTGTTGTAGTGGAACTAGTGAAAAATAGTTTTATTAATAATATGTATATATCTAATAGTAAAAATATATTCTAATGCAGCCCATCTCTAGTAACCGGTTTCGGTTGTTCCGCTATTGCCCGCGAGGGAGCAGTGAACGGGTTAACTTTTTGTTTATTAACATTGAAGCGACGATTGCTCACTATTTTACTACCAATAAACACTTGCTGAATAATTTTTGTACAAATTTAGTTGATTTTTCTACGGGCTGGCGAATTTTGTGATCTCTTGCTCTTTTCGTGTGGGACATCAAGTCGTTCAACGACCCGATGAACCCTGGTGTCGTTCATCATGGTGTCAGAGTTTTCCAACTGAAATGGTTGTGTAACGACCGTCGTCTAAGTAATTATGTACAGCAACCGGCCGCCGGCTTAACGTGCCCTCCAAAGTACGGAACCATTTCTTTTTCAGACAATCAGGTAGTTAACCCTGCATTGTCCTAACCAGACCGGGAACAAATTCACAAAGTGATAATATCAACTTTTTGAGTGTCCTACCGAAAATCGAACCCGGAACCTTTGCGTCACAGGCAGTCGCACTACCACTGCGCCACATCGGCCGTCGTGTTAATATTGTGATGATGAAAGGTCTTTGTAAATATAGGTTTTGACAATAAATACGTGACAACGGAATTTACTATAATTATGTTGTTTACTGTTAAATATGACATCAAATTTCTGCTATTGCAAGTGGCCGTTTGTTAAGCACCAAAGTTCGTGGCGCCAAATGAAAATAGATAATTATAAATAAATAATTAAAAATTATCAGCAGTTTTGAAGTTGCTGTTAAGCTGTTTGCCGTGAGATCCCGGCTTAGAATAGCATCACCCCATTTCATTGCTGCGGGTGTCGCAAGAGTCACCTCTTCTTTCTAAGGGAGTCGAAGGTTTCATGTGTATTACAATTTTAGCTGACAAGCTGACCACCTAATAGTGAGTGATACATTATTTCTAAAACGACCCTGAATTATTAGTCAGATGTGGCGTTTTTACAGTCATTAACGCTCTGCCTACCCCGTAAGGGATACGTATATTTTTAGCCGTTTTAAAGGCCGTTCCTCCACCATTAATGAATTTATTCTTCTTTCTTTATTTATCTTTTATGATCATTTGGTAGGTAATCTGTATCTCGATTGCAGCAACCCTGCACCCTGCTCGCCGCGAGCCGAGCGAGCGTTGGTCCGTGAAATTGACCAGTGTCGTGCTCGTGCGCGCGCTGTGCGTCACTCCGGCTGCTCATAAAACATATCGTTGCACATAGACCACCTAACTATTTTTTATTGTTTTATTTTAACTATGACATTTGTGTTTTCATAATTTTGATTGTTTTGTGAACAAATTAATACCGGACTGTTATTTAAAGAAATGTTGTGTTTAGTTGTAAGTGGGCCTCGGATTTATGTGTGTATTAATATGTCTTTATGTCAGTGAAATTTTTGATCTGTTGCCTGTAACTGAACCTATTGAAATAAAAAAAAAAAAAAAAAAATAACGCAAGGCTGGCCAACTGATTTTCGAAGTGGGTTTCCATTTTTCCAACATTGGAAACCCACTTCGAAACATTGTAAACCTATTACACGATTTTTAAAGGCTGTACTTCTGTCATCACATCATTATACAATAATGATACGGAAAATTGCGAAACAAAATCGCCCTCTGACGGTTTCTTAAAATTCTATGAAATTTTCATAGAGCCCCTGTCTTTCATAGCAATTCTTTTTCTTGTGTAAGTAATAAACCGACCATGAAAAATATTCCAATTTTTTCGAGATACGTCTCATCGACGCTTGTCGTGGTTAATTTTGTATGAACGGTGGTATGCTAGGTTTTAATATTTTCTTGAGTTGGTACAACTATTACTCATCACAATAAAACTATTTTAAACGGAATAAAGTCGACTTAAATCCGTTTAAAATTGTTTTATTGTGATGCTAGGTTTTATTTTTTAAATGTATTTTTTACTAGGGGTAAGCTAGTCACAAATACATAAAAATACAGTAACCAGCTGTTTGCTGTGCGTACACCCATTTCAGCTCATGAATGTTATTTATTTGGACTGTATCGGTACTGATTCATTTAATGTGTGAAGCGAAATAAATATATTTGTATTTTATTTGTTTATACTTACATACATGCATACAAATATGTATGTTTCACGCCTATATCCCTTGCTGGGTAGGCTGAGAGTAAACGGCAGTAAAAACGGACTTTTACGCCACGTGTGACGAACATTTGAGGGCCATTCAGAAAATATAATATATCACTATACTTGTAGATAAAAGAACTTTGCTCTGGGTGTGCTTTAGATGCTCGTAGAATAGAGTTTTTTTTTTTTTGAAAATTTTATAATATTTACACTTTGCTTACCCCGGAAAGGATAAAGGCGTGTTATATGTATACGTGTCATGTAAAGCCGACTTAAAATAGCACCACCCTAATTTAACCGATAGGCGTCGTAAAAAGCGGCTGAGCTATAAATTTATCCAGGGAATGGGCAGCAGTGTTCCCTGTGAATACAACATCTTGCACTGCGCTCGCCAATTCGCTTGCCAAGTGGTGAGTATTGTAATACCCTCAAATAGGTGATGGCGCATGTCCAGCGGTGGATTGATGTGGCTCTTAAAATAAGTAAATATGTACGTATTTTTAATAACAATTGTAACAGAGAGTCTAAAGTTTTCAAGTCAGTGGAGGCGACAAATGATGTATGGTCCACATTGGCTGGCATCCGAACCCGCGACCGCGTCCGTCACGCCGCCTACTCGTACAAATATGCCGGGTATATCAGGCTCCATTTGATACACGAATGTTTGACTATATACACATACATTACTTACATACATACATACATATACATACATACATTATAACACAACGCCTATAATCTCTTGCGGGATAGGCAGATCATAAGCGAACACTTTTGCCACGTCTGACAAACTTTTGAGGATCATTCTGAAAAGTGTATATCGCTATAGTGACAGGTTGTCTTAACCCTAAAATTGCATTATACATGGCACCCAAGGAAAAGAAATGGGGTGATGTTATTCTAAGCCGGCATCACACGGCACTGTTTCTACCAATAATACAATTATTTACTTCCGTATCAGGCTATCATTATGAAAACATTCACGTTCTATGCGTTTGCAGTAAGCAAAAGGCGTCAAATCCTATGGAAAAATAATTTAACAACAAAAACAACACATATCACGCCAATAATCCCTTGTAGGCTAGGCAGAGCGCAAACGGCCGCAAAATCGGACATTTACGCCTCGTCTGACAAACATTTGAGGGTCAATCAGAAAATTGTATATCGCCATAGTGACAGGTTGTCAGCTCATCGCCTAAAAATGCAAAACACACCCTCAAGTCCCTTAGTCGCCTCTTATGACTCCCACGGGAAAGAAATGGGGTGATGCTATTCTAAGCCGGCATTACACGGCCAAAAATAATTTAAACACTGACTAAATTGCTAAAGCATCTTTTTTTGTATTACCGCAGTTGTTTTATTCTAATTTCTGTGATACCTGCAAGCTCTCCGAAATCCTGTTGTCGGTTGATGGTGGTTACACTGCCGAAACAATGTGATGATTCAAAGATTTATTTGCCATACTCGTAGAATAAAGAACGTCATATCATTAAAGGTTCGTAGGTTCCTTTGCTGTATTCAAACAAACAAATGGAATTACATAAAAAGTAATCTTACGGCAGTGTTACGTCATATCAAGCACGTCAATATTACTTATTTTGAGCTGATGTTTAACTCCAATAATACAAACCAGAACTAAACGCTAGATTTACAATTTCTCGTGAAATATAAAATTTTGTATTGACCCCTGATCTATCCGTGGTGCAGCATGTGAACCAGTGATTTTGAACTTTACTGCCCTCTTTTAAAGTTCAATAACGATGAAAACATGTTATGACTTAGTATAAGGATGTCAAATTATTGAACAAGGGTGTCTAGTCAACTACAACCCTAATTAGCCACATCAGTGTTCTTTATATCTAGTAGGTACTACTTACAGCTCTAAATTAAAAGACTAATAGCCCTCCTCAGCGCCAGTGGCGAGTAATCAAGACTAATGCTGCCCCGCGGGCTCGCTCGCTCCGTGTGATCAACGGCTCTCCTCAGATTAGAGCCAGCTTGTTAACAGCTGACAAATAAGCTCTTAAGCAGCATTTGTACTGATTTAGAACTTTAAGACTCCCGTGTGGTACCTATTGGCCAACAATTACATCTTGCTATCTTTTGGTGCCAAATGTAGTAAACTTTATGTGGGGTCATTAGGCTAGGTAAAGGAATTGGTAGATGTGTACCTCAAATTAGGTGGTTCTTCTACATGTCGTCCGTTGCTGCGTTTTTCTAATGCACCGTAACGCATGCGTCTTTCAGACGAAAAGAATTTGCGAGTTCCGATCTTATTCCCATACAAATACAGCTACGGTGCGTTTACGACAACAAACATGACAGACGCACCCGTTACTCACCGTAATCGCTCTGTAGGCGTATTTGTATGAGAATACGATCGAAATTCTCAATTTCCTTTCTTCTGACAGACGCATGCGTTACGGTGCATTAAAAATACGCAGCGACGTACGACATGTGGGTGAACCGCCTTTGAAAAAGCCAGTAATATTTTCTAACGTAAGTTTAGTTCTAGGTACCTACGTATGATTTGTGTTTAAACATAACCAAGTTTACAATAAACTGTTTTACTTTCAGTTTTCCATTTGAAATAGATTAGAGTTGAAAGTACCCATTGGTAAATTGATACTTGCCCAATATGCAATTTTTTAATTGAAATCAGAATCTGTGTTTTGATTTTCTTGTAAAATTATCAAAGAAGTGAAGAAGATGTCATACTGTGAACGTACACTTTTCTAAACAACAATGAAAATCTTCAGCACAATTCTGCATGTGACGATTCTTACTTACATACATCAGTTTATAGCAGTCCACCGCTGGACGTAAGCTTCCCCCATGGTACGCCATAATGCACCTTCTCCCGTTTTCGCCATCTAGTCGCTACCAGCAGCCCTCATTAAGTCATCGGTCCATCTGGCCGGAGGGGCTATTTCACTTTTAATTAAATAATTCATGATAAGTACCTCGAAATAAATGTAAAATATTACGCAGAAACACTAAATTGTGTATGTATGAGTCAAAGAGTAGACCGGGGGAAAAGCGCACCGTTATGGAAATTTAATTATTTTATGTTCTGGACAATAAAACACTGTCTAGGGGAGTGTAGGTGGTAGACGGTGGATGGTAGATGGCGGTAGAGGCATTGTAAAGCAATTCCTCGCTAAATTATTACATTGCCACGTCGCTAAATCTTCGTATGATCGTTCGACCGAACATTTGAATTTGATGCCTCTATGAATAAAATTTTAGGGGAGGATTGCATTCTGTAATTCAAATCTAATGGGTTTATTTTAAAGATTGTTACGCGGTACTTTGATGTTAATGCGATGAAATATAGGTTAGTGATTAATAAGTATAGTAGGGTAGGTTGTACACAACGACCACAAAATCCTTATAGGTGAAATCTACTAAGGGTGAAAACTTTCTGGCAAAACATAAGACTTATAAGTCTGATGTAAAATCGCGCGCATTGGTTAGTTAGTGTTCATTTATGAGATGATGCGACCTTTGACCAACAGCATGTATACATTACCCCGCCCCCAACCCGTGCACCTCGGCTATTTGACATAATTTTTTGATTGAAATTGAAACATTTGGTGTCTATCAGGGGCTGGATTCTACTATTTGAAAACAGCTCAGTTGTGTTTCATTTGGATAGTTTTGGACATTTTGTATTTCGCTAACAGTTTGAAGTACAAAAATCACAGTGGCAAAAGAATGACAGTTGAGTGTCGAAAGTATTACAATGGTATAAAATAAGAGAAATGGGACCCAGGGCTTTGTAGTAGTTGGTAGTTCTGTCATAATATGACATTTGAATATGTAATATGGCAGAATTAGGAATTAAGGGATCAATTTGTATATACCATTAAAATACAATAAAATGATTTATTACTCTCGTATGTTTATTTTTAAATAAGGAATATCCATAAAAGTGAACTCAAAAATTTACATTACGACATTTGATTGGAAACAAGCAATTGAGGTTTACTTTTGCCATATTCCTAAACAAACATACATACATGCATATAATTATCACGCCTAAATCCTTTGCGGGGTAGGCAGTGCGTAAATGGACGTATATAACGGACATTTACGCCACGTCTGACAAACAGTTGAGGGTCATTCAGAAAATTTTGTAGCACCATACACATGTTACTCTCGAGTCCCTAAGTCGCCTCTTATGAAATGGGTTGATGCTATTCCAAGCCGGCATCACATTACATATCAGTTTACAGAGCCAAAATTAGCATAATATCTAGAGATGACAGGTGAGGCGCGACCGAAGGAAACAGTGAACTTGCACTTATACATTGCGACTATAGTAAAGTGCCTCCGTGGTTTAGCGGTTTTACATCTGGAGGTCCCAGGTTCGATTCCCGGGGGTGCACTCGATAAGTTGATATTTAGCACTTTTTGATTTTTTCCTTAGTCTAGTTAGGACATGGCAACTTGATTAACCGTAAAGAAAGATGGATTGGTATTTCGGAGGGCACATAAGGCCTTAAGTCCCGGTTGCTCTCTATAATTTCTTTGAAGGCGGTCGTTACTCAACAAAGTAAGAGGCCTACCTAGTAGTAGTGGTTGAAAAACTCTGACACCAGGGTTCATCAGGTCGTTAGTTGACTTAGTATCGAAGAAAAAGTAAATATTTAGTATGTTTCCTTACCTACCTACTACCTACGCAAGTTTCGACCAGTCTTCAAAACATTTGGGACACTGAGCTACCAAACGCTCCACTGAAAAATAGTGTTAAATTTTTTATACAATTATGATGCATGGATTGCTTTCTAATGTGTCATATTTTATTCGGAAATCAAAGGTCAGTCTCAGTTATAATACTGTTCTCATTCTTTTTTGCCATGTGATGTCGGCTTAGATTAGTATCATCCCATTTTTTCGCGAGTGTCGTAAAAGGCGACTAAGAGGCATTATCGTTACATGTGTAATGCAGTTTTAGGCGATGGACTTACAACTTGTCACTATCAATGGCTATTCGTATTTTTCTGAATAACCCTTAAATTATTTTCAGACGTGGCGGATGTATTTTACGGCCGTTTGCGCTCTTCCTGCTCCGCAAGATATTGATGACAAAAGAACTAATTATAGGTAAAATAATATCGTTCAGTATAAATCGCTCGTTTTCTCTTCACCCCGCCCCCACCCCCCGCTCGCCCGAATCCTCAGGCTTGGTAATTAAATGAGCGCCCGCGAAGCGCACAAAAATTAACCACCGCTTCCATATTCATGGGATTAAATCACCAACCAGCATGCCGCGCTTCGACAAACTCCCCTATTAAAATATTACAACCGAAAATTATTTAAACGCAATATTCGTCTACGGTGTAGCAACCTGCTACGGCGTCGTAGCGGCATTGTAGAGGCGTTACGTAGTCCTACGTTTTAGTCTCTCATTGCATGGCTTGGTAGTGGATAGTTCTGTGATTTGGAAGGCACGTTGAACTGTTAAATCACCAACCAACATGCTGCGCGTTCGACAAAGTTGCATATTAAAATATTACAACCGAAAATTAACTATAGTTACGTAATATTATGTACGTTTACGCTGTATCAAGATTGAAAGCAGGATTTTAAAAGCACAAAGATACCTTCCTACGTCTCTTAATATGTGGTACGCTGGTGTATAAATACATACATACATACATCATGCCCATAATCCCTTGCGGGGTAGTCAGAGCGTGAACGGCCGCAAAAAACGGCCATTTACACCACGTCCGACAAATATTTGAGTCTGTCTACAATGTGCTAATGCATTCAGACGAAACTCTTGGGCAAGTATTCCGCTATTTGAATAGAAAAGCATCTTAGTTGTTTCGATTAAATATCAATTGGATGGTTTGAGCTGTTTCGTACTCCACGAACAGGTTGAAGTATAGAAAATGATACTGGCAATAGAATGACAATCGAGTGTTGATGGCAATAAAATAGGAGAATCGGGGTCCTGAAGTGTTTTATTGTCATATTTCAACGTTGTGTGATAAGGTTAGAGTATAATATTATAATTATACTTTTAGCGTTATATAGGCATTAGCCTTGGATTTAATAACGTTGGAATCATAAAATCCAAAATAAACACAACTAACACATACACAGACAAACACACATCACGCCTATAATCCCTTGCAGGGTAGGCAGAGCGTAAACGGTCGCAAAAAAACGGATATTTACGACACGTCTGACAAATATTTGAGGGTCATTCAGAAAATTGAGTATCGCCATAGTGACAGGTTCTCAGTCCATCGCCTAAAATAGCAATACGGTGGGTATTAATCTCTTTATTCTCGAATCCCTTAGTCGCCTTTTCGACTCCCAAGGAAAAGAAAAGGGGTGATGCTATTCTAAGCCGGCTGTAGTGTGTGACGCACCGCCACGTTATGTTAGGCTTAAGTACTATATATCTTTATACTGTAGCTGTAGTATTTAGTCAATAAACGCTCGTCGTACAAGACAGTTGTTCCTTTCCTTGGTCGCTCCGAATGCCAACATCGCATGGCGACCCTGCCAGCGCTGCCTTATACGGGCAGTGCTGTGCAGCGCGGTTTCAAATTTCTGTGACGGACTTTGTATAACGTGGATTAAAATATTTTAATTTGAGTTTTAAAGTATTTTCTTATTGTGTTGCTGAATATGTGAGTGTTTACTGTGCCTCGGGACCTCCAAAATGACTCTTCTTCAGTGTTTTCCTTGTCTCTATTATTTCGGGTGACGGTCAAATGATTGGCAGAATAGTATATAAATAAAAGATGGTATAGATTGATCTGCGTGGCAAACTATATAATAACAAAATGTATCGAGAGTAAGCTGGGCGCCGGGAGGATGTCGGTGTCAGATGAATGTGAATGCTGGGCGCTGGGAGAAAAGATGGAGTCGGAAGGATGATGGTTAGATTATGCAGGCAGCCGGGAGATGTTCGGGTCGGATGTGGACGCGACCCCACCCAGGCTACCCAAGCCTTGGGCAAACGTTGGTATCTCGGAGACGGCAATTTAATGAGTGAGTGAAAAGTGTTTTAAAAGTTCAGTGAGTGTTCGGCAAGGAAAGTTCAGCGAGTATTTTTTTCCAGCATGGTTTCGTATGGTTGTGGACCGAATTTTATAAATTACATATTTGTTTAATTATTCTTTTACTTGAACTTTTTTCTAATATACTTCTATAAGGATGGATCAATTATATCAAGGTTGGAAGAAAGAAGATGATAGTTATACTTACCTAATTGAGTAGATATAAGTAGTGGTAGCATCGTCGTACATGTACGACGCGAAAATATGTTATTACCTATTATATTTCTTAGTATATATTTTTTTATAATGATCTATAATATTTCACTTTAGATATAAGTTAAACGGGTTCATTTATAAAAACACGTAATGTTGCCTTCTACTAACTCCAGTAGTTAACATTTTGTAGTATGATGATGTGGAAATATATATGAGTACTTATATGAGAAAAATATTTCTCCGCTATCAAATTGGTTAACATATTTTATTAATAAACTGATTTGATAATGATACCTATTATATTTCATAAAGTCACTTGTAATTTCTCAGCATCTCAATTTCAAATTATACTAGTAAGATATACCTAGTTTTCAAAAATTTTGACGTAAGGTATTTATGTAGGTACCCACATGAAATTCCCACATAACATTTTTATTTTTTTCTTATTAGCTATCTGATATTGTTTTTACTTATACAAAAACGGCTTGCGCGCCGTATGTTGACATTGCTGACCAGCAAGATTCAGGTTACCGACCGAGCGCATCACACGTGAGTACAGAATATAAGTAAGTACCGAGACATGTATAATATGAGTGACACGAGGCATGACAAAGAAAATTCTTAGGTTATACGTTAGTAAGAAAGAGATAGATACATACATACATAAATCACGCCTTTATCCCTTACGGGGTAGGCAGAGCGTTAACGGCCGTAAAACGGATATTAACACCACGTCTGACAAAAGTTTGAGGGTCAATCAGATAGCTGTGTATCACTATAGTGACAGGTTGTCAGCCCATCGCCTAGAATTGCAATACACGCCCTCGAGTCCCTTAGTCGCCTCTTACGACACCCATGAGTAAGAAATGGGGTGATGCTATTCTAGGCCGGCATCACACGGCAAACAGAGATAGATAACATAAAAATATAACTTATAGGTACTGCAAATATATAGCATAATTTATGCACATTCACACTTTATATACTAAGAATAAGGTCATTACGATTATGAGATGAATCATTAAATTCATTTTATGTGAGACTTTATCAGAAGATTTTTTTTAATATAATTTTGACCTTTTGCATACCATACTTACCTAAGTATAAATTACTTATTAGCTTAATAAAGTAATTGATTATGTAAACAGACATTACTTTACTTTATCTGGTTTTGTGTTTTTAGTAAAATTTAAATTCAATGGTCCTCAAAATAAAATGTTTGTATGTATTTTACTTTTTCATAAACATTTTATTATATGTACCTACCTATCAAAACAATAGTTTTGCTTATTTTGTAGGCTAGCTCAAGATTAGTCTAACTACATTTTAGATGTATTATTGTACCTATGGATAATGTTGTTCAATTTAAATTTTATGTTTTTCCTATTGATATCGGCAATCAAGCAATTAATATTATTTTACTCAGTTAATTTAATTCACTTGTGAAATAGTGATAACTAATGTCGATAACACATCCATAATTTTGTTACGTTTAATTCATAGAATGAAGCTAAAACAGCATTACTATTTAGATACAGTAAAAAACAGAGTATTCATTGATTTATAGTGTAATAATAATTATGTGTATGTGATGGTATCTAAGTGATATGTAATTAAAACCTAACCTTTCATTTTGTAACTTTGATGAGGTTGATTATGTTCGAGTAACTTAAGAGAAAGGGGGCAACATACGGTATAATTTTTACATTTGCATTTCATTTTTTAAAAATATGTTAAAATAGTCCAGTAGATTAGTAAATTCGATCTTGATCACAGTCATCCGAAGCTTAGTTTTATAATCTGTATTTACACTGCTTTTTCCAATTTCGAATGTAGGTCACACATGTTGTTTCGTGTGTCTGTAGCACAAACATACGGGTATGATTTAAGCTGTCACCAATTTAAGTAGTTTTCTGTTTCCTTAATAATAGAGTTTGCCCCCAAAATAATAGATTTGTCACCAAAATCTAGTCATCAAACAATATAAAATCAGTTCCACGAAAAATTACCTTAAATCATGGAGATATAAGGTCTAGTACCAAATTAATATTTTTGAATGTATTTTAATAGGTTTGTCCTAAGAAGTATTAAGGATAATTAATTTAAAGTGATCACCAATAAATCATATTTGTGTCCCGATAAAAATATCAAAAAGTTTCAAAAAAATTAGAAGTTATCATCATCATCGTTTCAACGAAAACAGTCTACTTACTACTTTACTGAACATATATTATGCCTCCCCCAAGGAGCTTAATTCCCACAGGTAAAAGCAGTATTTCGATAAAAATTCTAGTAGGATAGTAAAACACATAGTTCTCGTGAAATAGTCAACATTTGTTCCTATTTAATATAAGAAGGCATTTTCTAGGCAAACGCGAATCATTCTAGACCTCATCGTCACTTTCCATCAGGTGCGATTGTGGTCAAGCGTTAGCCTATACCATAAAAAAAGTGAATGCACCCTCAGCAATGAAATTGACGCGAATGAAGTAAAGTTGCACCTCGCTGCCCGCGCCACGCATCGTATGATCCTATGACTCATTGCTGAGGTCTGATTGGTAAATTTTTAAAGCGCGCCAATTTGGCTCCGCCTAATTGAATATTTTTTCATTCAAATTGACAATTGATGTTTTAAATTGGTAGCGAACAATATTATTTTGATAAATTAATTAAATAAAATTTTACCACTGTATTGGTGACAAAATAGCAAATTAAAGGGAATCGCAGTCTGGGAACGAAAATTGATTTATTTGGTGACAGATCTACCATTTTGAGTACCAACCTATTATATAAGTAACAAAACTATTATTATGAGAACGAAGTATAAATTCAATCAATGCACTACAATTTATTTGGTAATCCATCTTTTATTTTACAAATTATATAACATTAATTTGGTGATGCATACCTGGGAACACATTTGTTTATCTGAGAACGAAAATATTTCGTGACGATAGATCTTATAATTTGGTGATACTACTTGATGACAAATATAAATGCTGGTGACAGAAAATATATTCCCCCAAACATACTAGGGTACCTACATACGTATGACAGAAAAAGCTGAGGTAGCCAGCCCTAGTGGGTATATCAGTAATTTAGCACTCTATCAAAGATTAATTATTCCGATATTTTTATTTTGTAAAAGCTGATGATAGTAGATATATTTAACCGAAAAGGAACTATAAAGTTTTATTTAGAGAAGCGTTGTTTAAAATTGTATTTTTAATGTTTGCCCAGTAAGTAGAAGTTTCTAAGCTCTTGAGATCGTTCTATGATGATAAAATAGAGTTTGATGAAGTTACCGTAGAAACGTATTAAAATCTTTTGCTACCATATGAGGGCAATTAGTTACGTTTCAGGTAAATGTTAGGTAACGAAGGTGTTAACTCAGAGAAATGTATTAAATATCTTTTTGTACCGTAGAATACAATTAGTTACATTTCTACTGGTAATTAAGGCGAAGGGAAAGTAAAGATTGTTTTTGTTAGTTGGTTTTGGTTTAGTCTGGTTACGTCAAATGACTGAGAAGGGAATAGGTGTTTTGTATGGCTACTGGTACCAAAGCAATACAAAATTATTTATACTAAAGGATTCAATTTGATTGAGATATATGATTGTTTTTGTATGAAGAGGAATGAATGAGTGTGAGTGAATAAAAAATCGGTACACAATAAGGTACATAGGGAGCGAACCCTTCATTTGATCATGGTGCGAACGAGTTTTCCTCTGTGAAGATAGTTGGGGACCCAAGAGTCTTAAATCGTGACCCTCATAGAGATTACATCCTTCAGTAAACATTGAAACTGTTGGAGAACTAATGTGTCTTAAACACTGATCCTATATTAATTAGTTGTGCGCACAACAACGATAGGTACTATTATCTATAGGCCTACGTATAAAATATGTAAAAGTTATATACACGCAAAGACGTGTGAGTCGACTCATAATAAAATGTACCTTATAATATAATTGTTATAATTGTGTTATGTGTATGGGACCGGCCGGCCCAAAGAAGTTAAATACTCTGAGGAGTAAAATGTGTACCGAGCAAGCAGAGCAAGTGTGAAATAATTATTATTAAAATGAGAAAGACGTGTTACTTGTGAATAAAATAAAAAGAAGAAGCGAAAGAGATATGAATATTGATTAAGTATTTTGCTCAGAGTAAAAATAAAAGGAGATTTAGAAAGAAGAAAAAAAAGTGCAAGGGCAATATTTTCAAAGAAATTTCTCATAATAAGTAACTACTTGTGCAATTTATAATTTTTTAACAAACTTATCAAGCTAAGCAAATCAAAAATATCAATATTTTTTTTACTGTGATCTACCTAAGACGTACAATTAATTTGTTTCTTTGTATACTTATACGATGATATGATCTATCAATGACGAATAAAAATAAATAAATGAACCCGTTCGTAAGAAGAATAATATATTAACAGACTATAAGTGCTATTTCTTAACGTAAGATTAATTTTTCTTTATCATAGTAAGTAGTCGAATAGTTTTTGGTAAACCTAATCAGTACTAAATCTTAGGTAATCGGTATTAATACTTTATTCAGAAAGCTGAAAAAAGTAACAGACGAAAACATATTTGCGTACAGACATCTTTTATATTATAAAGAAATTTAAAAATGTGAATTAAATCAAAATATGTATACATAAAATTATGTTTGCCTGTCTTTGTTGATAAGTTCTACACTACTGATGTGATTACACAAATCGGTTTATATTATACAATGGTGATTGTCATTAATTTTCATGTTTAATATGTTAGTATCTTGACAATGTACCTACGTACTTACCGGTACTTAATATTATGCATATTTTTATAACTTTTTACACTTATGAAAAACGAATTCAGTCAAAAATGCTGTTATTTCAATACTAACCAATTTATATGATAGTTTTATAATAATAAATTGAAGAAAATGGTTAAATTGAAAAATAAAAATATTATGTTTACTTACTTTTGTTGATCATGGCAAGGTACAATTTTAAAATAATGGATTCAAATTTAAATTGTTGACCAGAATCTGTATTTAATTTTCTAAATACTTTAAAACTATAGACCATTTTATGTAATACTTTATATTTGGCAATTAATTAAATTTGAATATTCTACTCTCTGGTAATTGTATAATTCCTTGACCTAATTTCTAATTATTTGTTACATACTTAAATAAATGTTTTCATATTATTTGTTATAGTATATTCTTACTTGAAAAAAAAGAGTACTTAATTCAAATTAAACCTTCGGTAGTTAGTTATTTACTATATTTTTAGTTACAATAAAATTATTGTATTAATATAATGTAATTATATTTATCTGAACAATATGGACGTCCACCAAATATGCAAGCAAATGATTCTTTCAGATAAGTATATTTCCTAGGTTGCAAACTAGAATAGCATAATTTAAGATTATTTTGTTAAAAAGAAAAATAAAATAACATTTATTTTTCTTTTTCAGAAACGGTGGAGGTGTAGTGTGTGACGCACCGCCACGTTATGTTAGGCTTAAGTACTATATATCTTTATACTGTAGCTGTAGTATTTAGTCAATAAACGCTCGTCGTACAAGACAGTTGTTTCTTTCCTTGGTCGCTCCGAATGCCAACATCGCACGGCATCACACGGCCATAAAACACATAAACACAATTTAAATCCGTTTCATATTTTTATTATGATGAACTTCATGCCTTGTTTAATGACACTTACAATTAATTTTATTCAAATGAAGAACCTACAAATCAGCGAAAAAAGGTTTTCAATTAATATAAATGTCAGTTAATTTGCGTTGGAATCTTTCGTGTTTGTTTGGAAAAGTAACCCTTTTGTCATGGAAGCCTCATTTTCAACATTGTTGATTTCAGAGGAATAATTTATCAAGTCATTGCGATGAACCATTGTTATTATTACTTGCCTGATTACTGGATGTGAGGCAAAATAATCATTGCAGCCTTAAAAAAATACTGCCCATTGAAAATCATAATTAATAGCTACATGACTGATTATAAAATCGAAGTCAGTATTAGGTTAATCCCACACTAAGACGGACTGAGAGATGCGTCTGTCAAACACTTTGGTCAAATCGCATGTATGGGTCTTCTGTATTCGAAATTTCCTTTCGTCTTATAAACGGATGCGTCAAAAATACGTCCGTCAGCCCGTCATAGTGGGAGAACTGCCTTAACTGTGGAAGTCGAATTGTTTTTTCGCATCATAATTGTTAAAATCTCATACATTTTCAATAAAAGATGTTATATTAAATCAATCCCGAATTTCAGAACATTGTTTACGCAGATGAAAGGTGATTGTGGAAAAAAATGATTTACAAAGCAATAAGTATATAGATAATTTTTGCCCACTCAAATGTAAGAAAAAAACAAGTATTCGACAAGAAGAGCATTATAACTTGGTTTTGATATCGGTTGTAGAATGAATGTGTGTACTATACGCAATTAATTACCCAATCGCAATAAACAGAAGCAATGTAATGCGTCGTCGGTCGCGCGCTCTGACGCAGCAAATTTGATGCGCGGTTACAGCTTACGGATGCGTTTAGTTATTACTCTACAGGAAGTAACACTGAATTAATTAGGAACATTTGTATCAATTTTCACTAAAAAGAGCAAATACAACACTTGTAAAATTAATGTGTTTATTATATGTAATTAATGACCTATCCAAAGGCAAGATTGGCAATAAAACAAGTGATGTAATACATCAGTCGTGCGACATGACGCAACAAATTTGATTCACGGTTTCACTTACGGATGAGTTTAGTTATTACTCTACAGGAAGAAATATTGAGTAAATAGAAATGTTTGTATCTATTTTCATAAAAAGAGCAAATACAATGCTTGTAGAATAAATATGGTTTATTGTGTATAATTAATTACCTACCTATTGGCATTAAAACAAGCGATGTAATACGTCGGTCTTGCGATCTGACGCAGAAAAATTGATCCGCGGTGTCACTTACGGATGCGTCTACTAGAAGTGACGCTGAAATTCACTAGACGCATTGCTTTCTATTTTCTGCATTGAAAGCCCTCTTACATTAAAATGGATAGAGTAATTACGAATAACCAGTATCATTTTGTTATCTGGAAGTAACGATGTGCTACTGATAATAAATAAATAAACATCCTAGACGCCCTACACTAAGCAAAGCTTGTAGTATGGGAACTAGATAGGTGACATTGATAATCGAATACTTTTTTATATACGTAAATACATACATAACTCCCAGATTCAACATAAATATTTGATAATTATCGTACAAAATAAATGAAACCCTGGGCTTACGCGTAGCAGGCAGATGAAGTATCGTAATAAATAATATACCTCTGCATGTAATGTCATCAGTGCTGAAACGATCCTCGGTCTAACCTTTTTACAACTGCATTTTTGACTGGTTAATTTATTTAACTTCCTAAAACTGACGTGGAAATTACTAGAATTCGCATCTTGCAACGCCCTATAGGTGTAGGCCGGCGCCAGCGATGCGCGGGTGCGGCAGGATTTGCGACCAAAGAACCGTGATTTTTCTTCTTAAAATTGACGTGAATATTATAAGATTTTCCTATCTTTCTATAAAGCATCGCCCTGTGTAAGCCAGCGGCGGCGGTGCGCGGTATGGCGGCGGCGCGGGCGCGGGCGCGGTATGATTCGCGCGCAAAGAACCGTGAAATTGGTTTATTCGCCGGCTCGATGAATAATTAATATCGTTACGCCCGTTTGTCCGTACGTATATGTGCCAGGGACGGACTCAGCCGTTTCGGTGGTCGGAACGATTGGGTTTCGTTTCGTGTATCTCTCTCTCTTTTCGTGTGGGACACCGAGTCGTCCAACATCATTGGTCTCAATTCGGGGGATAAATCTTCTTAACTTACCTTAGATGAACGCTGTCACTTTCAAATAAATACAATGTCTAAAAGGATAGGAGATATCTAAGTCATGTCATCTGTTATCATTTGACGCAAAAAACGCATTATCTGTCAAAATAAGGCGACGATGAAAACAATAGCGACAAAAATGACTAAAAATGGCGAAGAACCCATTGCCAATTTATAGACATGACAGAACTAAAATATATTATTTAACTTATTTGATGAAAACTAATTTAATGTGAGTTAAAAGCATTCATTCAATAAATTGTGGACATTATGGTTTCGTCAAACATTATAATCTGAAATTTTCTTTTTATTCTTTCTAGTAACAATAACAATGAAATGCTGTGACTATAGTTTAATTAGAAACTGATTCAGAAGATCTCTAACTTAATTATTGTTTTAGTTGTGGTGATTGTATTGCAGACAAAACAACAGACTACCCCAAATAGCGCAGTACTTATGTTCAGCTTTTTTTGTAAGACCTACTTATACCTACGAGTCCTAGAGGCGGGCCTGTGCGATGCAGGGTGCGAGTGTGCAGATCTAGATTAAAGCAGATCGCATCTGCATTTATAGTGTGGGAAGCGGCCCTGGCTTCCACAGCTTCCGAGCCAGGATCAGCCGCCGAGGTATTCCCCATATTGATAACTGAACGGGTTTTTCACTAATACTATTTAAAATAGTTTTTATAGAACTGTAGGTCTGTAATAATATGATCTTTTGTAGCTTCAAAAACAATAATTAGATGTGCAAAACAATTCAAAATGCACATTGCTTCGAAAACCCATACAAAAAACAGATATCTACCATAGCACACTGTATCGCTGTAAAATCACAGGCGAATCAAAGGCGTTTGACAGACGCATCGGTCGGCCTATTATAGTGTGGAATTCGCTATAAAAATCACCTTACATACAAATATATCAACTATAATCCCTTGCAGGGTAGGCAGGGCGCAAAAACAGCCGCGGATATTTACGCTCTGACAAATATTTTAGGGTCATTCGGCAAATTGTGTATCGCCATAGTGACACAATACACACCCTCGAGTCCATTAGTCGCCTCTTACGACTTCCAAGGGAAAGAAATGGGGTGATGCTATTCTAATCCGGCATCACACGGCATATCCTTGCTCTTCAGAAACCCAGAGATCAGCGACATTTACGTAAACGTCGCGTTTTGCAGAAATCAGAAGCCATTTAAGCTTCGTCCTCCATCAAGTTTCGGAGATTTACCTATAACTCCCCAGTGGGGTGTAGTCGGGACTAGCGACAAGTACTAGGGCTTCAACAGTCCCATTCCGTCCCACGCCGAGTTGGAAATTTTGCCGCATTTGTGGGTGTTTAGTTAATTAGTGAGCGACGAACTAATTTCGGTTTCTGAACTAATTATCTGATAGTTGGAATGGAACGTAATAGTTTTTGTGCTGTCGCTTAAATGTGACAGAGATTTTGTTTAGTAATTGTTCTGTTGAATTTTGTAGAGCATAAAGGATTTTAACTATGACTTCTTATAAAAAAATACTATCTACATCTGCGGTGCAACAAAATGCTTTTTCTCAGATGCTCTACCTACGCACCATTCCACCTAACTACCTATAGCGGTTCTACCACTTGTAGTCCGTCGCACCGTAACGCATGCGTCAGTCAGACGAAAGGAAATTTCGAATTCGATGCGTAACGTTGCGTTAAAAATACACAGTGATGAACGAAATATGTCTTCCACCTTGTCTGCATTCAGATATTCTCATGGTTCCTCTTCATACAGGGTTATTTTTTATTCACCCCAAAATTTTACAGGGCGATTCTACTCACATGATTCTGAACAACTTTTATTATGGGGTCGGTCACCTGCGAAATCACGAAAAAAACCAGCTGTTCCATACATTTTGTGAGAGTAAGTATGAATTTTTCTATAGAACAGCTGTTTTTCTTTCGCGCTTTCGTAGGTGACCTTATAATAAAAGTTGTTCAGAATCATGAGTAGAATCACCCTGTAAAATTTCCGGGGTGTATAAAAAATAACCCTGTATTGATTGAATTTCTGTACCGGTATGTATAATATGTTTGACCCACCTGTACTGTTCTGTTTGTGTGGCAAATAAATATGTTTTAATGGTCTATCACCGGCTGTCCAGCAGAAATTCCTACCTGGTGATAAATGAGTCATTTTCAACAACTGCATATTTTTGACAATTTCGGTGGGTTTTTTATTTTTCTGATTTTTTGATGTTTTTTGTAGCTGTATAGCAAAAGATACTTATTTTGAATATAATATATTAACAGGGAAATATGTAACAATAGTATTTGGTGAGTTATTTGGGTCACCGAAATTGCCTTGTCACCGAAATTGAAATTGGGTTTGTGCCACCGAAGTTGCAATTGTGCCTCAGATGCCTTGTTTGGCTGCTTTCAAATGGATGGCTTTGTGTTGAAGATAGCCGTAGACCCCTGTTAGCGGCGGCCGTCCACACCTGATAGCACCTGCCGGTCGACAAATCAACTGATACCTGCGAATACAAATAGTAGCCACGTCTTCGGCTACCGCTCACAGTGACTGAGCAGGAGGACATCGCGGGAGCGCCGGGCTGGAGGGCCACGAGGGATCACCGGGCTGGAGGGCCACGAGGGATCGCCGTGCAGTAGGACCTCGCGGAAGCGCCGGGCTGGAGGGCCACGAGGGATCACCGGGCTGGAGGGCCACGAGGGATCGCCGTGCAGTAGGACCTCGCGGAAGCGCCGGGCTGGAGGGCCACGAGGGATCACCGGGCTGGAGGGCCACGAGGGATCGGCAGGCAGGAGGACCTCGCTGAAGCGCCGGGCTGGAGGGCTACGAGGGATCGCCGTGCAGTAGGACCTCACAGAAGCGCCGAGCTGGAGGGCCACGAGGGATCGCCGTTCAGTAGGACCTCACGGGAGCGCTGGGCTGAAGGGCCACGAGGGATCGGCAGGCAGGAGGACCTCGCTGGAGCGCCGGGCTGGAGGGCCACGAGGGATCGCCGTGCAGTAGGACCTTGCGGGAGCACCGGGCTGGAGGGCCACGATGGATCGCCGGGCTGGAGGGCCACGAGGCATCGCCGGGCTGGACGACCACGAGGGATCGCCAGGCAGGAGGACCTCGCGGGAGCGCTAAGCTGGAGGGTCACGAGGGATCGCCGTGCAGGAAAGCCACGAGGGATCGCGGGCTGGCTTAAAAATCCACTGCTGGACATGGGTCTCCCCCTATCGGGAGTATTGCCATCCTCTACACGCTCGGCTGGCGGATAGGCGAGTGCAGCACAAAATTTTGCATTCAGAGGGAACGCTGTTGTCTATTACCCTACAAGAATTTATCCCTTAGTCTTCTTTTAAGACGCAGATTTTGGTTTTTCTGAAATAACCGCAATTTTTTTGTCAAACAAACGACCTAAAGCGACCGCATTTTACAGGCTTCTTCGCTCTGTATACCCCGCAAGGAGTGGAAGCGTGATATTTTTAAATATGTTTGTAATTTGTATCAATTGAGCAATTGCGGTGGAGCTTTGCAATTTCGGTGGGCTTTTAGCAGCCATAAAAGCCACCGAAATGTGCCTACCGATATTGCAAACTAGTCATTTATTTAAAAAATATACAAAAGTATCAAGGTAATTCCAGTTTGCAACTTATATCTCAAAAGTGTACCTAAAGGCAATTTAGAATGCATTACTATAATATTTTTAAACCTTGAGGAAACATTTTAATCCCGAGCACCGAAATTGCAAAATTTTGTTCCGAGTAAACTGAAATCATGTACTTTCATTTTTGGCGGGAAGACGCAATGAGGTAGTGCACAACCGTTCACACTGCGCATGAGTGCTCGGCTGATCCTAGCAGGGGAGGGGTTTTAGGGCTGGATATACCCAACAGTGTGAGCAGGAAGCGTCGAAACAAAATTGCCACCGATATTTCTATTTTTGCTGGGACAAATCTAGTTTTGCCACAGTTCATAAGCTATTCGTCTAAAAATTTAATTTTTAATAATTTCTCGTAGGGTCACTCATTCTTAACATAATCAAAATTAATTTTCCTAAATATGTTGGATACAATTTTCCTGAGAGATGAATATGTTGTAAAAAAGGGATTGGGGACAAGCCACCGAACATTAAAATTCGACACTTTCAAATTTTTATCTAAAAAAATAATAACTTTCCAAACATTATTTATATGGCTTCATATCGGAACAGGTGTCTTATATTTAGAAAAAAATATATCATAGTCATATCTGTAAAGCGTCACCTCGTTTTCAGCGAGGACATGAAAAATTTCCGCTTGAGAAATCCACTCAAATATGTCTTAGCTTTTCATAAAAATAAAGCACAATGTTATTCTATTTTCTCCAGAATATCAAATAGTTAGCGCAAATATTAATACTTTTTCGATTGGCTTATGTAGTAGTTTTTTGAAGATCTTGTAAAAATAATGTCATAACACGTGATTTCAGCTAGTTTTTTTAAAGCTACTTTGTTGCGAAATCGGCTCAATGTGTCATGTGACCAATCAGCGCGCAGCACGTGTCACCGCACCCCTTTTGAATGCATTCCTTTGATTTGTCGCCGCAGACGGGCGGAGAGAACGCGGCGTTTGTTGTGTTAATTAATTTTCAGAAGATTTTGAGTTGCGATGTTAGCAAATGTCACGAGTTGAGCACGAACGCAACCATTTTATACCTACATATTTGACAAATTGCGGAAGAAATTATATTTTTTGCGTATTTCTGTTATTTACCTACTCATAAATAAGTCATTTGTCATAAAAACTAAATGATGATATTTAACTTAATGCAAACTAAAAATGCATCTGTTTCCATGTCATATAAATTGAGATAAAAGAAAAACAGATTTACACTTTCAGAAGACATTTTATATAAAACAGATTAGTAGGTAAAATTACAAAAATCAATATTTAAGGGACACACGCAATTTAAAAGTTCAATGTCTGCCCGTGTGCACGCCCCGTTAAACCCCGTGGGACGATTCGTGACACATTGCATGTGACGGATTAACATTATCATTTGACAGTGCATTTATTTAACAACACTCCCCCTCCCCACAGCGCATTGCCGTGTTTGTTATTGCAAGGCCCTATTGTTATGTAGCTGTCAAGTTAATTGGCGACAGTATAATTCCGCGGTGGCGGAGCTATGATTTGAGCGACATATTTTAGTCAGCCTTGATGATGGTTTTTTGCGTTATAAGAAGACAAATATCAGCGTACCTATAATTGTATGCCTAGCTTTCACATGCAAAGTCAGCAGAGTATTAATTCGTGTAACCGCATTTAACAATTTGATAAGTTACGTTAGGATATACATTGATTGATTTTTAGTTTGTAATAAATACGTTGTTTTTTTGTATTTTTTAAGATATAAAATAAAAAGAATGTTATTCTCAGGTTGTAATGCTTAAGTAGAACAATCAAACTTTCCCACGAAATGTTTAAGCTTAATTCACGCTGATTTCGCTTCGCAGTCGAAAAGTGTATTGTACAAAAAACCTCATAAATAAAGCTTTATTTTCAAAACAATATCAATTCAAAGAGAATCACATTTTCCATGAATCACCAATGTTTACTCTAACTCTATCGGCCATTCGTAAAAAATGTCTCACGCTTTCCCCCATACTAAACAAGTTACATAGATACAGTTTTGTATTTGGTACATTGATGTTTTTGCTGAAGTTTGTAAAATGATTTCTGAACTATACATATGAATTACGTCAATTCCTGGCTAAGCTATCTTTCAATTAACAAATTATTACATAATCGCTATATTTAAGCTCAAAATTGTCATTTTTTCACGCCGAAACACACAGTAAGTTGCTGGGAATCTTTAAATCTTTAAATAGGTTTACCGATACCTACCGATAAATACCGATTATACAGGCTGCAATTTTACTATGCGACCGATAGAAAAAACTCAACACGGGCTGGTGAAAGAAACGACTTTTCCCAAGGAACGTAAGTTAAAATACGGAAAAATAACAAGAGAAAATTTAAAATGGTTTCCATAGTAACACAAATCAGCTGATCGGTAATTTTGTATGGTAGGCCCATTTTTGTTGTCGTATTTTGGCCTATGTTTCTTGGGGAAAGTTGTAACGTGTTAAAAAAAGCAATGTATACTAAATATCACTTTCCATAGTATTTTTGTAGCAATAGCTTTGGCAAATCCAATCAGATTCGGTGTAAGCGGAACAAAGGGCGTTAGGGCGCCGTAGGTCCGCGGCCAGTGGGCAGGGTCCGGGGGTCAATTTATTCGGTGATTGATAAATCCTTCGTTGACAATAGGGTCCGGTTGATTATCGTAGCTAGTGCAACTTGACCCGTGCGATATATCTACTCTAGAACTTGTTCTGTACTATAACTTCGATACTGAAAACAAAGACGGGCTGGTGATAAAAACCAACATTCCCCAAGGAACATAGGTGGAACTAAAAAAGAAAATATTGGAATCGCCATACGAATTTGACTAGGCCGGCTGGTACCCTTTGTATGGCAGGTCAATTGTTTTCATATTTCCTCTTATGTTCCTTAGGGAAAGTTGTTCCTTATCACCAGCCAGTCCTTAGCTTTCGCTATCGGTCACTGGTAAATTTCAATCAGGTACGTAGAACCGACAGGTGGTGCATTTGGTACAGTATGCTAAGCTGAGCTTCAATATAAGCTTGATTATTGATACCCACTTATTTTTAAAGTAAATCTCCAGAGCTAGGGTCAGGTTAGACCGGGCGCACGTTTGCTCGCCGCGTGGCAGCGGACCTAAGGTCCCGTGGGGCGGCCCTTTCACACAGCTAATGAAATTCGTGACCTCTCGTCGCGTCCCAAAGGAAAAGAAGGTATGGACAATATTCAAATGTGGATTGTCATTTTTTGTAGCAAATAAAAAATCTTTTAAGAATTGGGTTTGCCGGATATTTTTTATGGTTTGTTTTGAAAATATATGTCATTTTTAGAAACTCATTTCATTATTTCGAATAAATATTAAATATGATATTGTCTTGAGTTTTATTGTGATGTTATATTATTAAACTAGCTGTTGCCCGCGACTTCGTACGCATGGTGTAGTGACTTGTGAGTTAGTGAAGTTGATGTATGCATATTGTTTAATATTAATATCATGTTTGTATAAAGTTTTTTCTCTTTAAGATGTGCAATGAATAGGTACTGGTTAACTTGTTTTTCGGTTAGGTACTTGGTTTTGATACTATGGACATCAGCTACAAAACATCATTATAAACTACTTTGGTAGTTTTACCATCGGGTGCTAAAACGTACAAATTTTCAGGAGAACTGACTCGAGAGCAAGCGACATATAGCTGTCCGTGTGATAAACAGGGAATCGTAAGACCTACGCCTGCGGCTTTCAGCGTCTGTCCTTGCGATTTGTTTACAGTCATTGCAAAGAAAACGCTGACGGGAAACTGAATGCCCTGAAATTGAAATAAAAAGTTGTTGGGAATGAGTGGTATACGCGCCACAACCAGTGAAAATATCCGCCTCGAATAAGCTTAAGATCTTCAGTCTGGTTCCATTGCACAGCTTTGGCGGAGTGAGATTGCAAAGAAGCATGATAGGAACACTAAGTTTAAGTAATATTTGGTGTGCAGAAAGACCATTCGCACTCAAGGAGTTTAGGAATTCTATTAGGTAGTTAGTGGCTTTGTCTTGATTCATAACAGTGGTAATTGACGCGTATACCACCATATCCCCAGTGATTTGTGACATAATGGTATGGTTTATTGAAGCAGTCTGATCATTTTTGGGTGCAAAAATAGCTCTTCCACGTAGCTACGAATCTTTCTTTTGAAGGAAGGAAGGTTCGCCATACACAGAAGAAATGATTCTCTTTAGACCAGAAACTATTTGGCAAAGCGTTTCAGGCAGACTTACTTGACCGTTATCCTCTGGTAAAGTACCTCTGCCGAGTTTTAATAAAGCTTGTGAAAACTCTTCAGCCCGTGGATTACCTCCGAGACGGGTTCGCATGATCACCGTCATGGTCAGCTTGTGAATTTGTGGCCAAAGAGCCGATGATTTTAGTGATGCATTCACCTCATCAGCCCTGGTACCTCGAGTAACAACTGGAAGTGTTTGGCGAAAGTCACTGGAAAACAGATCAGTGATATGGCCCATGGCCCTATTATCTCTGCGTATGTCTTTCAAAGTCCTATCCATAGCTTCTACTGTTTTTTTGTTGGCCATCGTACACTCGTCACATAACTACCAGACAACAATATCAGAAAACCTTTGCCTTGTAACTATTACGTGATACAGGACATATTGGAGTATCGTTTGTGTCCAAATCGATTGGTATTTTGAAAGTTGTATGCGCCGTTTTCTCTCCTGGAAGCAGTGTGGCAGCGATACTTGAAGATACTACAGCAAGTGCAATCCTTCCTTGCCTTCTGATCTCTGCAAAAATGTTTAAGGCGAGTGTAACCATGAACGACCTCGATAGTGGCGCCACTTCACAAAAAAAGATTTATCTTTAAAGAAACAATCTATCAGAATATCCGTTGCCCAAGTTTGTACTTACATACGTATATCACGCCTATTATCTCTTGCAGGGTAGGCAGAGCGTAAATGTCCGTTTTTTCGGCCGTCTGACATATATTTGATGGTCATTCGGAAAATTGTGTATCGCCATGGTGACAGGTTGTCATCCCATCGCCCATGTGAAAGTCCCTTAGTCGCCACTTACGACTCCCACGGAAAAGAAATGGGGTGATGCTATTGCAAGCCGGCATCACACGGCATAGTTTACAATACTATATTATTATTTTTTTAGAAAACCTGCCGCCTGTCAGTGGCTATGTTATATAATTTTGGAGAAAACATTTCATTAGCGGGTTTCACAAAACTAACAGCGACATCTATGAAGTAATTTTAAACAAATTTTACTCTAACATTTTTGATTCCAACTAATGAAGGTTATTTATATTTTTTTAGGTTCCGTACATCAAAAAGAAACGTACAAAAAAACGGAACCCTTATACGATCAGTTTGTTGTCCGTCCGTCCGTCCATCCGTCTCGTAAGACGCTTTATTTCGGGAATGCGCAGAGATATCGAGTTAAAATAAAAACTATATTGGTAAATAGGTTTTAGGCTGCAATATGGAACCCTTATAGGTTCACTCACTTTGTTGTCCATTTGTCTGTCTTTCAAGACTCACTATCTCGGTTACACGTAGAGATGTCGAGTTGAAATTAAAAGTATTATAACCTTTAACTCAGGCCAACGGCCTCTTGTAGTGGTAAAAAAATTAACTAATTTTACCCAAATCATAATTTGTCTTCGCAATAAAACAATTTTCAACGGATTTAAGTTGTGTTTATTTTGGATTTCACAATTCCTACGTTTCCACAATAAACACAACTTAAATCCGTTTAAAATTGTTTTATTGTGATGAGTAATAGTTGTGCAAACTCAAGAAAATATCACAATTCACCTGTCTTCCATCACATACCTTGACCATGACCAAAGGTCAAAGTAAAAGTCCGAAACATTTCTGTAATAGTTAGAACGGCCCGCATATATGTCAGACGTGGCGATAGCGATAAAATACTTACGGCCGTTGACGCTCAACCTACCCCGCAAGGATTAAATGTGTGATTGTTTGTTTTTTGTTTGGTTAGGTCGTTTCACGGGGTCGTATAGAAGTTCAGATCGTATGTCAGTCAATACGTGGTCAATACCGCGTTTTACAAAACTAACAGCGACATCTATATTATTTTTTAGGAAAAAAAAAACGGAACTCGCTTTGCGGAACCAGTTACTGTGTTTTACCATGGGAATGAAAGATTTTTTCGAGGTAAAAAGTATCCTAGATGTTGACCCGGGTAATAAGCTACCACAGTATAAAATTTTGTAGAAATCTGTGCAGTAGTTTTTACGTGAAAGAATAACAAACATACCGACAGACAAACAGACAAACAGACAAACAGACAAAAATCAATTTTACTTCTGTTTTGATGTCTGTATCTTGAACACAATTAGAAGCAAAAACCCTTTTTTGAATCTATTTCATGTACAGAATTGGTTTCGTTTCTGTTTTATTATATGTATAGATATTTCTGTTTTTCTAATGTAACGTCACAATGAGACATTTTTGACAGCTTTAAAAAAAGAAGACATTACTTGAAAGTACTAAAAATCATCTATAGATGGCGTTGAACATCTGGTGGGTATCTTTGCAGGGTAAGTTAATTCTTCTTTTTGTGTGGGACTCCGAGACGTTTAAATACCCAATGACTGTCCTTGAAAGTGTATCAAGAAGTTTTTTACGTTTGTCGCTACGTTTCAAAAGAGAAGCCGATAGGAATCGTGTTATATGAACCCATTCCCACTGATAAACAGAACCTTTTCAATAGCTCCAACAAAATTAAACGAAATACCTGTTAAAATTTACACGCAACGAATATATCGTCCAATTTATTAATTTCGTAGTTACAGAATTTCGTGAACAGATTAAAAATTACAGCTTATTTAAATTCTGCGTGCATACAAACAGTTCGCCCTGTGATCGGATCAAGGCAATATATTTAGAGGGAACCCTATAAACAGCCAGAGTGATGACACAAAAAAGTCGGTTCAGTGACACCTGACAAGATTCATCTAACTGGTTTTCACATATTCTGCACGCTGTAGTGGTATTATTGAAACAGCATGTAGAAACACATACGACGCACGTTCGTCACCGGCTGTCATTTGCTAGCTGCCATGCAAACACCAACGAATCAAACTTATGTCAAATCTGACTGCGCCATTTTTTTCATGGCATAAGTTTGGGTATCGGTACATAAAGCTACATACATTAATCACGCCTTCATCCCTTGCGGGGTAGGCAGAACTTAAGCGGCCGCAAAAAAAGGGACATTTACGCCACGTCTGACAAACATTTGAGGGTCATTCGGAAAATTGTGTATCACCATAGTGACAGGTTGTCAGCCCATCGCCTAAAATTGCAATACACACCCTCGAGTCCCTTCGTCGCCTTTTACGACACCCACGGGAAAGAAATGGGGTGATGCTACTCTAAGCCGGCATCACACGGCATCATCATACATAAAGCTCCCTTTAAAATATTCCCCTGTTCTGTGTTGGTTGAGCTGCTGGGACTGGAGGGGGGGGGGGGAGGGGAGGATATAGGGGGGCGTGGTTCTGTGCAATTATCCATGATTTCCACACGCTATTACAATTAGCTGCATTATGTGATAACTGGTGGGTCGCGCGGGCTGCATGCGTGATGAGACGAGAGACCGAGTCCCGACGTAGATCCGCATTAACAGGACCAATTTGACAAGTGTCAGACCAATAATGAAAGACGGAAATTGAGAAATTAGTGAATAATGTTAGCGTCGCTAGATGTCGCTTGTACGTCACTTTAAGTCGCGTATCATGTTGAAAATTTGGAAATGTTTGGTCGAAGCGCCAGTAGCTCAGTGTCAGAGCGAAGGAACGGTACCTCACTAGTCCGTACGAGTTTTTTTTAATTCGTCATGTATGAAAATATAGCACTGTGAGTGCAATATAAACCATAGTACAGTCGGTTGTAGCACATAAGTACCAGGGGAACTTTAAAAGCATTGAAGTATTTTTGTCCCTAGCAATAATTTATTCTTGACATGAATATGCATTAGTTTTTACGAGAAAAAGTTTAAATTAGGGATAAAAATAATTCAGTTCTTTTGGAGTACCCCTGGTACCTTATGTGCTACAATACAAACGACTGTACATTATTTAAAAAATGGTTGACTGGCCCGATAGCGTAGCAGATAGTATTTTAGCCTGCCACGCTAAGATTCGTTTGTTCAATCTCTAAAAACACAATTATTGGATGCATAATAATTTATTTAACTACAATAAAGTAAAGGATAAGCTTTGTAAATAAAATATTTTGGGGCTGGATAGTGGTATGGCTCGTTTCGGGATGGATTATTGCTTCATATTTTAATCTGAAAAAAAAATATGGATTGGAATCGGAAATTGGGTTTTTATTAAAAGCTTTTATTTAACTTGCAGTGTATGTAAGTAAGTAACAATGTTTGTTCGGTGCAAATCTTGCAAGTTTAATTTGAACCACTTCTCGGTATCCGATTGAGTTGAAATTTTGCATGTTGGTCCAGAACCGATGACAATGCATGTTAATCATAAATTTGACCTGATGCTGCTGCCAGGATCGGCTCCGTACGAGAGATCTCCTCAGCGGTTTATAGCTGGGACACAAAATTTTGTATACGAATTCGATTATTATAGGCAGTTGGTAGGCCCACCATGAATTAGACGCTACATCCAGGGTTGTCTTCGAACTATGGAACTCCTCCATATTCAACTGCTGGGACTTGCAATTTTGTATACGAATTCGTTTATTATAGGCAGTTGGTAGGCCCACCATGAATTAGACGCTACATCCAGGGTTGTCTTCGAACTATGGAACTCCTCAATATTCAACTGCTGGGACTTGCAATTTTGTATACGAATTCGTTTATTATAGGCAGTTGGTAGGCCTACCATGAATTAGACGCTACATCCAGGGTTGTCTTCGAACTATGGAACTCCTCAATATTCAACTGCTGGGACTTGCAATTTTGTATACGAATTCGTTTATTATAGGCAGTTGGTAGGCCTACCATGAATTAGACGCTACATCCAGGGTTGTCTTCGAACTATGGAACTCCTCAATATTCAACTGCTGGGACTTGCAATTTTGTATACGAATTCGTTTATTATAGGCAGTTGGTAGGCCCACCATGAATTAGACGCTACATCCAGGGTTGTCTTCGAACTATGGAACTCCTCAATATTCAACTGCTGGGACTTGCAATTTTGTTTACGAATTCGTTCATGATAGGCAGTTGGTAGGCCCACCATGAATTAGGGTCACGTCAATAGAAGGCCTCCTGATAGAAGAATTAGACTGTTCGAAATTAACTGGGAATCGGCCATGTAATAATGACGCCATCAATGAAATGAAAAGACTTAGACATATTACAAGCTAATTCTTCTATTAGGGATGCCGGAGGAGTAGGTACCAACCTACTTCTATAGAATATAAAAGAGATAATTATACTTTATCCTAATGTTAGTTTTCCCCGTGCCTTAAGTTTTTCTATTGAAGGTCTCTCCGTTTTTTAGAAACACTTTCGTATTGATCAATAACTATCGTAACATAAACTAAAAAATATAAAATAAAATTATGTTAAAAAACTTTTAAAACAAGCTTTTATTTAAGTGCTCTGAAAAGATAAAAATAAAATTTTGAATGACATTAACCACATTCATTTATGACTTTACAGAAATGAAAATATAATAAAAGCTTGTCGCGAAACTTTCAATTTGTGATTGAAATTTTGTAATAAGGTACGCACCTAACTGTAATTAGATAGTTTCTTCTAGGCATCGCGACAAGCTTTTATTATATTATCATTTCTGTAAAGTCATAAATGAATGTGGTTAATGTCATTCAAAATTTTATTTTTATCTTTTCAGAGCACTGAAATAAAAGCTTGTTTTAAAAGTTTTTTAACATAATTTTTTTAAGTGTATACTGCTTGTGTATCTCGTGATACTCAAACAGAATTCTAAACTTATTTTCAATAAGTTGATTAAAACCTCCTCGTGATCAGTCTCATTAGCAAATGAACGCTCGCATTGGCAGGCAAGGGATGCGGAGGTACGATATAAACGAGTAAGTCCCCGCAAAGCGCAGACAATGTTTACATATGGACTTACCTTTGATTGGCTTGCCAGTTGAATTTCTGCTAGACGGAGAGATGGCAACCGAAAAAACAGTGTAATATAACAGAGGCTAGTGCCCCCGCAAAACGCAGACAATTTTTATATTTGGACTTTGATTGGCTTGCCAGTTGCTTTGGTGCTAGACAGAGCGATGGCGACGGAACAAGCAGTGTGGTATAACCAAGTAAGTGCCTGGTAAAGCTTGGACAATGTTTAAAACTAAATCACCTTTGATTGGTTGGAGAGCTGAAAGAAAACAATTGCCGTTGTGGAAAAAAAACACTTAGCCGCCTTGCTATGCCATGATGTAGATAAAATACTTAGAGTATACTATATAACTTTTTAAGCACTCGCGATCACTTTCACTCATTTTAAGTATTAGACCGGGTCTAACGCGATAGTATTTACCTAAATACTATCGCGGGTTGACTGACAGACAGTCAACCCGCGACCACAAATACATGAAACTGTATTGGAACGTTGGGACACAGGCAAATTACTAATATTTACCTAAATACTATCGCGATAGACCCGGTCTAATACTTAAAATGAGTAAAGTATATACTACTACAGCAAATGTGACTGATTAGAATTTAACTTCAGCAGAAGGAGACTGAACAATAACAAATCCTCGTCCCGTATCCTAGTCAGAGCTTCAAAATTGTTAACACATGCGAATATATGCAATTTAATAGTCTAGTTTGATGTGATATATGTCTGTCTTTATACCAGATAATCTGTTGCCAGTATAGATAACAGTGTCTGACAACGACAATTCATACATACATAGGTAACTATTGAATTTGATCGAAATCACCTGGCACAAATTTAAAATCGATTGGAAAACGTTGCTGGCTCTTCAGCTATAACTTATCTACTTGCTTGATGGATGAATGGCTAAAATACTAATTTCAACTAAAAGCGCAAAACTTTTGATATAAAAAGGCAATAGGCATGGATATTGATACCCGTCTATAAAGGCAAATGGATACGCAAACCACACAAAAGTGTAGAAAGTACTCGTATTAATATTTTAGATTTTTGTAAATATCAGAAAGGTTCTATTGCACTCGCGGCGGCTACTTTGTACTGCGTGCAACTGTTGCCCCCGGTGCAATCGTACTTTTCACAAATTAATGTATTAAAATGTAGTTATGGGTGACACTGAATCAGCATTGTACTATGGTTTATTTGCACCCACAGTGCTTGCTTATACCACAGAATAATAACTAGTAACTAGCGTTACAGAAGCTTTACTTCGCAATGGTTTTCAAAGAAATATGTACTCAATCTGATAGACAATATGATTTAATTTAGCTCGCGTTCCAGTCAACCACGTGTTCATTTACATACCTGTCAAATATTTTTTTGACGGAATATGAGCCGCGGTCTAGGGTTGCTTACTTCGAGAAACTACTTACGCCATCTAGCGCACAACACGAGCGTTTACTCCCAATTTTTAACGGGCACGCAGCAGGCAGCGACGAGTACGTTCATGTAGTCTAAGACCTCGCAGCATAATTGTATATGCTATACGATTATTGCCGAAGATTTAATTCAATGAAGTAATAAACCTGCAATAGTCCTTGCATCAGGCGGGTGCTGGCTCTGGGTGTACAAGTACTTCTATAGTGCAGACAGAGCAAGTATTCGCTCGATGTACACATCACAACACATTATTTGGTATAAAAAAGGCCTCTGTGCTGTTGGCTTTGGCCCCACACATGCCTCAAAGGACCGGGTCCCTGTGGGCCCGAGATCCGAAAAGAATACCAACATAATAATAATAAAATGTATACTAATAATAATGATATTATAATGTATACTAATTTTTTTCCCGTGGGTGTCGTAAAAGGCGACGACGAACAATTTTAGGCGATGATGGGCTGACAACCTGTCACTATGGCGATTCACAATTTTCTGAATGACCCTAAAATGTTTGTCAGACGTGGCGTAAATGTCCGTTTTTAGCGGTCGTTTACGCTCTGCCTATATATGTATACGTATGTAATAACAAGTCCTGGCGCTGGTTGCATATCTTGAAATTTTGTGAAAACACCTAAATCGATGAAAATTATTCTTCAGTTAAAAACCGATATCAGTTTAAAAAATAAAAACTAAGACGCGCGCGAACCCGCGGGTATCAGCTAGTACCTAAATATGTGCTGAGTGTGAATAGTGCTCACCGAAACTAGCACAATATAATTTTTATTTTGCACCTACAATGTAACTGCATTATTGCAAAATATTATTTTATTTTTAAAATTATTTATTATATTTCCAAGCAAGAAATTCACAATTATGGATTCGCAAACTTTCTTTAAGTTGAAAAGAATATAAAAATATTCTGCGTTGGTCGGCTCTTAGTCTAAGTTCGTAAATGAATACGTACGACAGATCAAATGCAACTCGAATGAAACGACTAAACCTTTTTATTTAATTTTAAATACTTACTTTTAGGATTTTGGAATAGTAGGTACCTACTTAGTTCAACAAAAAAAGAAAGGGTTTGTTTAGAATTAAATTCATTTCGAAAAGGAACATAATGTAATCAAACCAAGAGTATTTCTTTGCTTTTTCTCGTCTGTCCATCTTGCAAAAAATTGTCGAGAAAGTTGAACAAATAGCGCACGCGTGTGACTTCTTTCGCTTGCGACAGCCCGCTAGATTAGCCCTTTCGCAGTGGCCGGCGCCTGGAGGTATGTTTTCAATACCTACACGCGGAGTGACACAGGCCTGCTTATACTAAATAAAGAAAATGTGGCGTGTTCGGTTGTGGTGAAAAAAATCCGAAGACAAATGAATGAACAAAAAACTGAAGATATACATTATAAAAATGTTAATTATAAAAATGCACAAGAAGAATAAATAAACTGAATGGAAGAAAAGGCTGAAGCTGAAGACGTAAATTTATTTATAAAAAAATTAAGAAGATTGCTAACTAAATAGGCATTTTAAGTTCTTTCAACATCGCCTGTCCAGAACGAACGAACACGACAATAGTTTAAAAGAAAAAAAATGTATACCCTGAATGTACACTGGAAGTGTTTTAAATTTGGTATTCAATTTATCGCGGGTTTTCATCGCTTAGACTACTGTCAATCTGTAAAGAATGAATTAGTCGCTGGGTATTAGTTGCAAAACTTACCCCGGTAGATAGAGCCGTGCCACGCGTTAAAGGCATTAAGACACACTTGCAAAATTCGCGGGTAAGGGATGAGCTGCGGTAGCCCAGATGAAAGAGGCATTGCCACTAGTAATGGCGAAAGTCATAGGTTTAAATCCTGCCCGCGCTTAAAAATTTGGCAAGTTTTCAAAAAAAGAATTAAAGAACAAAGTCAGTCCCACCACCCGGTATTTTTTTTTGTATAAAATGGTTACTCTTGTCACCCCTCTCGATCATAGCTAATCATCTAATCCTACATCCTCTATTCCCCAGTTGCCAGATTCTATTACCGATATCTGGATAATCCGCATTACTTGTAACGAATATGTCATTCAACATTCAATGTACAATGGAATTAGAAAATATCATTAACTTTTGGTGAAATTCTTCTTTTCATAATTTATTAGGGGTGCATGGATATGATAACCTTTTTCAATTAGCAATGTTGCTTAGGCTATAGCTGGCATTGGATTATGTTATGATTGTATTTTGCAACTCACAGAAAACTGGTATTTTTTTGTACCTCTATGTGTGATTTGTGGAAACTGCAAATAGTAGATTCTTTTTTATTATTAAACGAACAAGTATCACTCATGATGTGGGTTTACACGACTTACTTGTTACTTGTTACCGTAAGCAGCCGAAACGTAGAGGGATAAAACTCTCTACAAAAATTTTAACAAGTAAGTCGTGTAAACCCACATCATAGTAGATTCTTATCTAATAAGTATGAAAACTATAGCGGTCATATTAATTTTTTTTACTTTTCGATAAAAAAATACCCAAAAGGCGCAAACGTTTTTTGGAATATCACGTTAGAAATTGTCTTAGCTGGCTTAACAACAGGACGGCTACATATAAATGATAAAATCCTAATGAAATAATAATGTATTTTGTAGAGTGGACAAAGTTTGTCAAATAATGTCCTTGGTAGTGAAACAGTAAAATATATAGCAGTTCATGGGCGGGACAGAAAAAAGAGTTAAAATTAAAAATAAAACTTGGATGAATTGTCGTTGGCAAGCGCACGTGTGCCATGGCAGTGACCAATGACGCGGTGTTCGAAATTCAAAAAGCAAAACGCGACCGTTGCTCATTTCGTTCGTGGCGTCACATATTTTGTTCTCCTAGTGAGCGAGGGAGAAAATATAAAAATACTCATAAACTTTCCAAAGTTACAAACTAGGTAGGTACCACTACTATGATCATTTGCTGATATTAAACTTGTTTTATTTGCAATCGTCTCATAATGCCGAGAATAGTTGTATAAAGAATCGCTTTATGCATTCTTATTTTTAGAAATTACTTTTTTCTCAAACGTTTCTTCTTCGTCAAATCGATCGCGACAGTTTAATTTTTGTGACCAATATTTGGCGAAACGCTGAAACATCACGTGTACAAATGTCTTAAACTTTTCGATAAAATGGAGAATGGAGACAAATTATTGTGTGCCAATACTTATTTCATCGCCCACCACCTTAACAACATCAGAACAACAACTGAACAACGACACCTAAACATGAACTTAACAAAAACCGAACAACAACAATGCAACTACATCTGACAGGTGCGTCAAGAGATAATGGCGGCAAATTTGAATTGTTTATCGAAAAGCTGTAACATGTTTAGAACATAATGTTACAGCGCTTGGGAAGAAAATATTATTTCAAAGCTTTATACCTACAACTGTTTTCGAGTTTGTCATCCGAATCGAACATTATGAGACCAGCGTAGATAAACAAACATATGTTTCATACCAATAATTTACTAACAAAAAATTAAAAGACTTTGTCAACTACGTTATACCTAAGTCGTCAGCAAACTTTCAATAAGAAGCAAAACAATCTGCTGCAATTTCCAAATCACACTCTGCTGTAAGAATATTAACTGTCGTATTAATAAATCAAACTTCAACACTAATTACTTGCAAGTGCTATTTATCGAAATTGGCTGACTCAAACAGAATCGCACTGATTAGTTGGGGTTGAGTCTGAATGGAAATCTCTCACACAGTAAGAAAACCATTTGAGAAGGCAATTGCACGAACACTATTGAAAAGTTACCACCATTTGCTTCTTTTGTTGTCTTTCGATGTGAATAACGTTAGAGACGTCAAATTATGGCGATTGGTTTGTAATAGGACAATTGGAGCAGTTACTTTTTGAACAGAAAAGGATCAAAATATTTCTCCCCGTGATTTTCGTCAAAGACGGCCAAAGGTGATATTCAGGAATCTTTCCTTGCAGATGCAACATCTTGCAGCTGGCAAACCTGTTTGCTAAGCGTAATAAGCTAAATACTTCTGAAACGTTGTAGGCCCCTACAACATACCACAACTGATCATGGTGATGGAGAATGAGAGAGGCTGAATTGAGTATTTTTTTTTTTTATTAATGATGGGTTTGCTCTTGACTCTAGTCTAGGTCATAGGACAGAGACAGAGTCTAAGATGGAGCGAGCTCACCCAGAAGAAGCCTGTTCACTCTTACTTTTAAGAGATTAGGGTTGTATGCGTTTGGAAACACAGACGCAGGTAGTGAGTTCCACTCTTTAGCAGTGCGCATTATAAATTATGACTGGAAGCGCTTAGTCCGAATTGGTGGAATAGCTACCAGGTACGGATTTTGAATGAAATGAATTTGCAAAGAGAGAGGAGAATTTGTGTAGTTACTCGCGTTTGGTGGATGCCTTAAAAAACTAAACTCATCAGACATTCACTAAAGTATCATTGTGATAGAATGTTTACTTCAAAGCCTATTGAATCACCTAAAAACATAAGAAGAGTTCATAAACTGTAACTAAAGTAACTGTACGTCATTGAGTGGTAATAGTAAAGATGCCAATTACTGGGCGGGGCTGTGCGGCTAATGGAAGTTTAAATGGTCGCTTCCGTGCGCCTGGGCAGCGGGCATCGGGCACAATAGCGCGAGCGAATCCTGATTGAACCAGGTTTTTTGGAGTTCCGCAGGGTTCGCTTAAATTAGCTTTCCCATCTCCGATAGTGACAGATCTACGTTTAGACACAATAGTGGGGGAGAGTCTTTAGGATTAATACAACAAACTAGAGAACACAATCAATAGTAGCTTCCTTCTATAATCATAATTCTGACCATTTTTATATATTTTTTTAATCAATAGTAGCTTCCTTCTATAATCATAATTCTGACCATTTTTAAATATTTTTTTGGGTTAAAACGGAGGTTATGATCATAACTTTAAGAAAAATCAGCTATCTTCGTTTTCTAAGTAATATGTTTCTGTTCTTAACCCAAAAAAAAATACAAAAATGTCCAGGACGTCAGAATCATGATGATAGAACGAAGCTATCAAAGATGGATTCACAAGCTACAAGCCGGCGTGTGAAATCTATCTAACTTCAGAAGAAGACTGTCATAAATGTACAGCATTTACCTTTTACCAACTGAAAACAAGTAAATTTCGGTTCAAATTTTACCAGTGACAGATAGCGAAAACTCAAGACGGGCTGGCGATAAATAACAACTTTCCAAAAGAAACATAGACCAAAACACGAAAAAAATTGAGCCTCCCATAGAAAATTGCAGATCAAGTGAAATATTTTTGCCATATTTCAACCTAAGTTTCTTAGAGAAAGTTGTTCCTTACCTCCTTCCCGATCTTGAGATTTCGCTATCGGTCACGAGGAACATTTCACCCTATTTATTAAATAATGTACCAATACATTTCTTAAACCTTAACCCTTTGTACACTAAACAGGTCCGCCGCGCCGGGTTGACGGAACCCACAAATCAATCAGTGGCGGGACCTCCCTTGGCCATCGTTTTTGTTCAAAGTGTCAAATTGTCCATTGTCGGGACGCAATCACGTGGAAGGCGGAGGGCACCTCTCTTTCACCGGTCAGCTAGTGAACACACTTTTTTTAAAACGCGGTAGGCAGCACATAAAATTGCCTCTTTTTTATTATATTTTTTATGTTATTACTGTTATTACAGGTTATATTGGGCGTGTATTGGGCATGTTTTTGTTTTTAAAAATGGATTAGAATCGGAATATGCATGAAATACAAATCACGTGGTTTATCTTTCATTCCGCTACTGAATTATATGCAAGATGAATCCTTCCCAGATCTTATTTGTACAAATATAATCATATGTTTATATATTAAAATCATTAAAATATATAAATACGTTTAACGCAAAAAAAAACAAACAAATTAACACATTCATACGCATACATACACAAACATATGCATTCTTTTTAAATTCTGCGTTGTAAATCTAAAACGTAAATATTTGCAAATCAAATGCTTCGGTCAAGTAGCAGGTAAACTCTCAAGATCGAAATAAGTTTATGTAATATGCATTAAAACTTTCTTGCATATGCATCAATCCTTGCATCGGCGAGCGTGGTTTTCGAGCCGTGAGTTTCTGTAGAAAAAACTCACGGCTCGAAAAGTTAGTCAAGAGCGAGTTGTGCCTTTCTATTAAATGATTATGACACTCTGTCAGGGCCCGGATTCTCTTATTTTTACACGACTGCCTACCCAAAAAGGGGTGTAATGCAATTACCCTTGCAATGCGAGTGACACTAACTGTCATTTTATTGTCACCGTAATATTCTATACTGGGTTATTTAAAAAAAAAACTGTTAGCAGAATACGAAACGCCCGAAACTATGCCACTGACACGCTATCTAAAGATTTTGATTTAGCAGACTTCGGGCCCTGTCCTTTAAGGCAGGGATCACACTTGACACCAAGTGGGAGCACCGCCTTAGCAGCCTTTACATCTTTCTTATTCACCAATCAATATCAAAGTAAAATCAAAATATCTTTTTCCGTATGATCCGCTCAATATTTTTGGAATAGTTCCCAAACTCTACAAATTATACCTTTCCGCGATTGAACATACTTATTGATTCTCCTTCTTCCAATTTTAGACCAATGGTGACAGACACTCCGTATACCAGTTAGAAGTATAAAACTACTTGATTACGTTCACCATTAGTACTAATTTTTTTTAATTAAAAACAGAACCCTAAAACCCAGCCCACTCTCGCTCGCCTCTCGCTACCTGTGCTCGCTACTCGCTACACGCAAAACGGAAAACTTTGCCTTCTTCACCAATATTGCGATATGTTTTACATGCCAAAGACCATGTTGTGGCAGAGAGGTAGGATATCATTTAATTATCATGGATGATTCTTGGCCTTGTGATGCCGGCTTAGAATAGTATCACCCGATTTCCACTCGTGGGTGTCGTGAAAGGTAACTAAGAGATGAATCCGGGGAATAGGCAACAGCGTTCTTTGTGAACATTTATAACAACTTGCACTGCGCTCGACAATCCGCCTAGCAAGCGTGGTGAATATGGCAAATACCCTGGGAGAAGCCCATGTCCAGCAGTGGACTGTTGCAGTTGTAGTTAGATAATTCTGCAAGCGCGTCACGAACAAAAACAGTTCGTAATTTTATTTAATGATAATGTAGGTAAGGTGTGGATTTTGCCTAAAGAAGGTTTCGTGCTTCAGGCCGTCGGTTAAAGGTGTAGGCAAATAGAACTGTTAAGATAAATTTGTCCATTCTGTGGCACACTCTATGACGTTTGGCTTTGGTTTTTAAAAGCGCGGACTAGCGGAGTTGAGGTGAGGTTGTTTGTAATTTAATTCCAGAAGTGGCTCGGCGCAGAACAGCCGCGGAAAGTTCGGCATTATGCCTCAACTACGTCTGCCGCTTATGCACTGCGGTTCGATTGCAATATTAGGTAGGTACTTAGTAACTTTCGTTGTACTCTAAAAGCGGCAGTCATTGTCCAATGTAGGGCCGGGAGGTAGGTGAATAGCATCACCCTATATCTACCCATGGATGTAGTAATCAACTATGAAATAAATCCAGAAAAAAGGCAGTATACATACACATAATTATCACACTTTTATCCCTTGCGCGGTAGGCAAAGCGTTAAACAGCCGTAAAATACGGTCGCAATCGCCACGTCTGACAAACATTTGTAGGCCGTTTAAAAAAAATCGTGTATATAGTGACAGGTTATTAGACTGTCGTCGCCTAAAATTGTAATACACATGTAACCTTCGAGTCCCTTAGTCGTCTCTTAAATAATATTACTATTCCCTATGAATATAACATCTGAAACTGCGCTCGCCAATCCGCCTGCTAATCGTGGTGTGGATGGCAAATGCTTCCCGATAGATCTGATATTTATGTATCCAGACCAGTATAGGGCACGTACAGAACCGAATAAAAATAAAAAATTACATCACAAAATATAGCTATGATACTTTGTTTCATTCTGGTAAACCCACCTAAAGTACCAAAGGCCATTCCAATAAGCCATATTTGACGGCTGTCAGATTCGTGCTGATGCTATGGCAGAGGGTCATTTAACTTTTTTAACATCACTTAGTATTATGTGATAGTACTATCCTATAATGATTAAAGTTAATTCCATTTCATTGCATGTAGCTGAAAGCCTTCAAATACGGCCTATTGTGAAGGCGTTACTGTAAATATAAATTCTTTTTTAAATGCCCTTTGTCAACATGGGACAATTCTGCCAAAGTATAAGTACTTATTGTAAATATTGTCTGCGCGTGTCATCTTAGTGTCGTCATTATTGGCCCCGTCTACTCCCGGCCGTGGCTCAAACAAAGGGTGTTGCAAAAAGTTTGACAGCTTGTTACGGGAAATCACGGGACGGGACCTGTCCCGCTGTCCCGGCGTCCCGGCGACCGCTAATTGGCTACCTGGGGGACGTTCGGGACGTTTACGGTACTTGTTTGTTATGTGCGCTTTATTGGGCTCAAGTGCACTCGGCGTCAGTGACATTTTGGGGGTTAAATGCTCGTTATGTGAAAGGAACTTAAAAACGAAATCAATTTTAATATTTGATATTTCTAGATTTTTGAAATTTTTGTGTGCATTTGGCTCAGCTGGTGATATTTCCATTAAATTTTCCGTGTGATTTGTATTTTTAGCCGTGTGATGTCGGCTTAGAATAGCATCAACATATTTCTCTCCCGTGGGTGTCGTAATAGGCAATTACGGGACTTGAGGGTTACATGCGTGTATTGCAATTTTAGGCGATGGCTTGACATTATGTGGTGATACAGAATTAACTGAATGATTCTCAAATGTTTGTCAGATGTGGCGTAAATGCCCGTTTTTACAACAGTTTACGCTCTGCCTACCCCGTGATAGTACCCATACATACGTATGTATATATACGATATTGGATTTTGTAATTTTAACTGTGCATTTGACACAGCTGGAAATACTTACGTACTCAATTTTCCTTGGCTGCCAGTGACTAAGGTAAACCCACAGAAGCGTGAGGTGGGGTCTTTATTTGCAGGTCGAATAAAGTTCCAGCTCTTGTTTGAATAAAGACTTTACATCTTCATGGAGAGTCGCCACAGCTGATCAGCTGATCAGCTGACCGGTAGCATGGTCACGAGTACCTGCACGGTTCGTTGCAAGCGTTTGTGCACATTTGCGCAAATTGTCTGATTTGATTTTTCAGTTCGAGAGATTTTAAAATGTTGTCTTCGGGAGCTATATAAATTCGAGCTATCTTTACGAGGTAGGAAAACAACCTGTCATTCAGACTAAAAAGATAAATTATTGCAATATCTAGCTCAAGCTCCTAGGCAATATTGTTCATTAATCCCCAAGACTAAAATTCGACAATATTCTAAAACTAGCAGCCCACCCAGCGGTTTCACCCGTTACTAACTTTACTCGACTTTTTCTCGGCATGAGTTATACAGAAACACTTGCTTCTTGAATGACTCTATCTACTAAAGAAAACCGCATTAAAATCCGTTTCGTACTTTTAAAGATCGCATACATAGAGACATAGGAACACGGGACTTGAATTCATTTTAAGGATACTAAACTGTTTTAAACTTTCGCGGCCGCACATATTTTTTTTTATATTTTTATTAATGATGGGTTTGCTCTTGACTCTAGTCTAGGTCATGTCAGTACAGAGACAGAGTCTAAGATGGAGCGAGCTCACCCAGAAGAAGCCTGTTAAGGCACTGGCACTCCCACACACTGACGGAACGCAGCAAGCTACTTGGCGCCAGACTTCGGTGGGATGGTGGTCGCGAGCCAGGCGGCCCCTTACGGAGCCTTCCACCGCTTGGTGGGATCGTTCAGCCGGACTTATCCACAGACAAGCCTGTGTTGCTGTTGCCCGGGGTGGACCGCTAGGAGGTAGATCCCATACCACCCCATAAACTCAAAATACTGAAACGGGATTCTTACCGCAATACTTATTTTTGTTGAATTGTCCGAAAGAATTCCGTTTCAGTATTTTGATTATTCATTTTATACTATTAGTGATTGTGCAATAATCTGCATTCAGCGCATACCGGACACGTCACAATATTATGAACGCAATAAAACCCGTTGTCCAAAACATGGTATTTTTTTATTTTTTGTGTAGTGCATAAAAGGTGGCTAGTGATTGAATTACACGCGCGGGCGGAGCGTCGCTCGCCGCCCTACCGCGCGGTTCAGACAGGTTTATACAACTATCCTTGTACAAGATCATTGGCCTCACACGTCTGTGACAGACGATTTAATCAGTGTCTGAGGCAAGACTTTTCATGGCTGTATAAGCCGATACGGGAGCGGCATAGTTTTCCGCACGCTCTACAAGTGAAGGTGGATTTTGAGACTGGCACATGCATGTTTAGATAACGTTTTTCCTTGTACAGCATGTAACAATATTAGCTGCAAATATTTTGAGGGTTAAACAAGCCCATAAAACTATGCAACTTACTCCAAAGAATATGGGTCGAAATACGAAAAAAATTTACCTTTTATACAAAATGTCCAGTCGCAGTCGAACAAGGCCTGATATCTGCTAAATGAAAATCGTTTCAGCTGTGTGTCGGTAGCGTGTCAGTTGGATGGTTTTGTTGTTTTGTATTCTGCTAACAGTTTGAAGTATGGCATATCATAGTGGCGATAGAATGACAGTGGAGTGGCGCTGGAATTGTAGGCAAAAAATAAGAAGATCGGGGCCAAGGTCACTGGTTCACCCCTTAAAATATTTGCACCTAAAATTTTTACAGTAATGAGTCCTTAGCTACTCACTGCTGAGTATAAACCTGTTCTCTTTCACGTCAACTACTCCTTCCAGTATCTCTCAAGTATAGTCACTAGGACATTTGCCTATCTGTGCCCTATTTTATGTAGCTATAGGCTTCAAGTGTTCAGGTGAAATTCTTAGTACATTGCGTAGCCGGTTTATATTCCTAGTACCCTAATAGCTTACTGACTACGCAATGAACGTCGAATTTCACCTGTACAATTGGAGCCTGTAGTTTGATAATATCGGGCACCGGCTGGTGTTTAGATTTTCTCCGTTGCCAGTCCTTTACCGCCTTGTTCTCTAGATTAATCACTAAACCTTCTTTACGATAACCATAACTACCTAATGCCGTGTGATGCCGGCTTAGAATAGCATCACCCCATTTCTTGCCCGGGGAGTCGTAAAAGGCGACTTAGGAACTCGTCCTCGTTTTTGCGACCGTTTGAGCTCTGCCTACCCCGCAAGGGATTATAGGCGTGATATGAGTATAACTACCTAGATATGGGGTTATGCTATTCGAAGCTGGCACCTTACGGTAGACTATTGTATAAATTTTTGTCCGTGCATCGCGGCCCGTTATGCATTCAGACCGGCAGCGACCACCCGACCGACCAATTAATAACTTTTTACTTTGCCAATTTGGTACACACCACCAGAATACGGGAACGTGTCAATTTTATATTTTAATGCTATTTGGCGCTGGTTGGCCGTTAGTATATAATTTAAAAAAATAATGATAAAAATATTTATTTGCGATAGACACAGTAAATACAAAGATATTCATAGTACAGCAAATATATAAGGTGTAAAAAAAATAGCTGAGAATATTTTAAGGGGTGAACCAGTACGTGAAACTGAACAACTTTCCCCAAGGAACATAGGTCGAAATATGAAAAAATAATTTGACCATTCCCATACTTTGTGTGTTACCCGGCCGGGATAATTTGTATGGGAGGGTCAATTTATTTTTTCATATTTCGACCTATGTTCCGAGGGGAAAGTTGTTCAGTTTCACGTACTGGTTCACCCCTTAAAATATTCTCAGCTAATTTTTTTACACCATGTATAGTTTGACTTAACTAAGTTATAGTACGTAAAGCATACAAATTACAATTTCTTATAAATAGGTAAATAAGTAATTAGTAACACACAATACACGCAGGTCTTATTTTTATGTTCTAGATATTTTTTTATTTTATTCTAAACTAGCAGCCCGCCCAGCGGTTTCACCCGCCGCTAACAATTTCCCCCCGGGAATAAGACAGTTTAATATAGCCTATGTTCATCAGGGATAATGTAGGATTCTAAAAATCTTGACTTCAATTTGAAACAAATATCGTTTTCAGATGGTGGCGTAAAGTTACATGCCGTGTGATTAACCTGGCCAGCTCCATGGCAGTGCCTTTATTTTTATTTTTTTTATCCCGCCCGAGCCGGTTTTCTGTTAGGTCAAAATTGTAATATGAAAAAAGAAAATTGTGTGATACAAGGGACAGTGGGCAAAAGTGGTCCAAGAACCTCCACCATTGAGACTTATTGGAAATGGAAGAACACACTTATCAGATTATCCGAGACAAGTATTACCGAAATCTAGACTGGGAATTTTTTTTTATAGTCACTTGAAGATACTATAAAAGTATTGTTCAAAAATGATTTTAACTGGAGCGAGCCATTTATTTTGAAAGATTTTATTGATATTGCGTGTCTCTCCAATGTGCCACAATGTAAACTCCATGTAACGACACTCCACATAACGTCAAACTCCCCAAAACATTCAAATCTCTATGACGTGATTAGCTCATTCCACGTGACACTGGCTGAATTGCTTGTCTGCAAAAGCCATAAATTAAAAGAAGAAGAAGAAGAACATGACTTTGGTTTGAAAAAATTGGTCCAAGAACCTCCACTGTTGAGACTTATTGGAAATGGAAGTACATACTTCTCTGTGACACATTTATATTGATATTACGTGTCAGTCGAATGTAATACAGTGTAAACTCCATGAAACGATACTCCAAATAATACAAAACTCACAAAAACATTCAAATAACATAACTTTGGTTTGAAAAAAGTGGTCCAAGAACCTCCACTGTTGAGACTAATTGGAAATGGAAGAAAACACTTATCACATTATCCGAGACAAGTATTACCGAAATCTGCACCGGGTTTTTTTTTCATAGTTACTTGAAGTTACTATAAAAATATTATTAAAAAATGATTTTAACTGGAGCGTGCTATTTATTTTGACAGATTTCATTGATATTGCGTGTCTCTCCAATGTGCCACAATGTAAACTCCATGTAACGACACTCCACATAACGTCAAACTCCCCAAAACATTCAAATAACATGGCTTTGGTTTGAAAAAAGTGGTCCAAGAACCTCCACTGTTGAGACTTATTGGAAATGGAAGTACATACTTGTCTGTGACACATTTATATTGATATTACGTGTCAGTCGAATGTAATACAGTGTAAACTCCATGAAACGATACTCCACATAATACAAAACTCACAAAAACATTCAAATAACATAACTTTGGTTTGAAAAAAGTGGTCCAAGTACCTCCACTGTTGAGACTAATTGGAAATGGGAGAACACACTTATCAGATTTTTCAAGACAAGTATTACCAAAATCTGCACCGGGTTTCTTTGTTTATAGTCACTTGAAGTTACTTCAAAAATATTGTTCAAAAATGATTGTAACAGGAGCATGCTGTTTATTTTGACAGATTTTATTAATATTGCGTATCTCTCCAATGTGCCACAATCTAAATTCTATGTAACGACACTCCACATAACGTCAGACTCCCCAAAACATTCAAATAACATGACTTTGGTTTGAAAAAAGTGGTCCAAGACCTTCCACTGTTGAGACTTATTGGAAGTGGAAGTACATACTTGTCTGTGACACATTAATATTGATATTAGGTGTCAGTCGAATGTTATACAGTGTAAACAAACACCATGAAACGATACTCCACATAATACAAAACTCACAAAAACATTCAAATAACATGGTTTGAAAAAGTGGTCCAAGAACCTCCACTGTTGAGACTAATTGGAAATGGAAGTACATACTTGTCAGATTATTCGAGACAAGTTTTATCGAAATCGGCTGCGGTTTTTTTTTTATAGTCACTTAGAGTGACGATAAAAATATTATAAAGTATGTACTTCCACTTCCAATAAGTCTCAATAATGGAAGGTCTTGGCCAACTTTTTTCAAACCAAAGTCATGTTATTTGAATGTTTTGGGGAGTTTGACGTTATAATATGGAGTGGAGTGTCGTTACATGGAATTTACACTGTTTTACATTCGACTGACACGCAATATCAATATTAATGTGTCACAGACAAGTATGTACTGCCATTTCAAATAAGTCTCAACAGTGGAAGGTCTTGGACCACTTTTTTCAAACCAAAGTCATGTTATTTGAATGTTTTGGGGAGTTTGACGTTATGTGGAATGTCGTTACATGGAGTTTACATTGTGGCACATTCGAGAGACACGCAATATCAATAAAATCTGTCAAAATAAATATCACGCTCCTGTTAAAATCATTTTTAAGAATATTTTTATAGTAACTTCAAGTGACTATAAAAAAAAAATCCCGGTGCAGATTTCGGTAATACTTGTCTCGGATAATCTGATAAGTGTGTTCTTCCATTTCCAATAAGTCTCAATAGTGGAGGTTCTTGGACCAAGTTCCATACAATTTTGCCCACTGTCATTTATTTTTTTAGAATGATGGTTCATGACGTCAATAAGTGATAATACTATCCTACATTGAATAAAGAATTTCAATTTCAATTAACGGTAAAAGATATTTTTAAATAGGTCCAGTAGTTTCGGAGCCTATTCAATTCAAACAAACAATAAAAAAAACCTGTTTCTAATATTAGTGTAGATTATATTATTATTATTTTAGTGTGATGCCGGCTTAGAATAGCATCACCCCATTTCTTTCCCGTGGGAGTCATAGGAGGCGACTAAGGGATTTGAGGGTGTGTATTGCAATTTTAGGCGATGGACAACCTGTCACTATGGCGATACACAATTTCCCGAATGACCCTTAAACATATGTCAGACGTGGCGTAAATGTCCGTTTTTGCAGCCGTTTACGCTCTGCCTACCCCGCAAGGGATAATAGGCGTGATATGTGTATGTATGTATTATTTTAGTGTAGATTTTTTAATGCATTATTTAATGTTTTTTGTCGTCTTTTTTATACCGAGTAAGGGACAGCCCTTCGAATACTGATAGGGTACATGAAACATAAAACTGGACAACTTTCCCCTAGAAACATATGTCAGGAAACGCGAAAAAAATGACCTTCCATACAAAATCACAATCAGCTGACTGCATTCACTCTGGGAAGTCAGTTTTTTACGTTTCCTGAAAAATGTTCCTGGGGGAAAGTTGTTCAGTTTCATGGTCTGCATGTATTCGGAGTGCTATCCCTGACACTTTTTAATACAGTAATGATTAAATGTAATCATTACACTGGTACGAATAATGTGGCGTAGTTTGTACATTTTTAAATGAAAAAGTAGTTATTGTGGCATAACTGTAATAGTTAGACATATGGTATCGCGGACATTATTATAGATATTGATGTCTTCTATAAAACTGTTGTACATCACTTTGCTCTATTGTCAATAATTTCCACAGCGTACGCGATATAAGATATTTTTTTGGTACATTTTTCACACGTTGGGTTACATTATCGAAATTTTCACGCGGATCCCTATTTTTTTTCGTATAAAATATAGCCTATGTTCATCAGGAATAATGTAGGATTCTAATGGTGAAAGAATTTTGAAAATCGGGCCAGTAGTTTCGGAGCCTATTCGATGCAAACAAACAAACAAACAAACAATCAAATCTTTCCTCTTTATAATATTAGTGTAGACAAGCTGTTACCCGCGACGTTGCCCGCATAACCCTCGAGTGGTGATAAAAACTATCCCATTTGTTAATCCATGTGACCTTCTATATGTGTGCCAAACACTACAATTGGTTCAATAGTTTTTGCGTGAAGAATTAAGAAACAAACAAACATACAAACTTTCGCATTTATAATATTAGTAGGAAGTAGGATGTTCGTTTGTTTTAGCCTTCACTTACACTTCGTATAATATTAGGTAGATCACAACACCCAAAATAATTTGTGTTTCAAAGTTTGTCAAACTACTTCGTCGCCCGAACACGGCCAGAGGCGTATGCAAATATCTGTGGGTGCTGCGGCAGAGGTGTAGCAGGAAAATAAGTAGGTACCTGTTAATAGTAGGTAGCTGTTAGTAGGAGGTAGCTGTTAATAGTAGGTAGCTGCTAATAGTAGGTAGCTGTTATATAAGGTAACTGTTAATAGTAGGTAGCTGTTATATAAGGTAACTGTTAGTAGTAGGTAGCTGTTAGTAGTAGGTAGCTTTTAGTAGTAGGTAGCTGTTAGTAGTAGGTAGCTGTTATATAAGGTAACTGTTAGTAGTAGGTAGCTGTTAGTAGTAGGTAGCTGTTAGTAGTAGGTAGCTTTTAGTAGTAGGTAGCTGTTAGTAGTAGGTAGCTGTTATTAGTAGGTAGCTGTTATATAAGGTAACTGTTAGTAGAAGGTAGCTGTTAGTAGTTGGTAGCTGATAGTAGTAGGTAGCTGTTAGTAGTAGGTAGCTGTTATTAGTAGGTAGCTGTTATATAAGGTAACTGTTAGTAGAAGCATAGTATAAAGAAGGGAGGAAGTAGGCCAACTCCGGCCTAATCCGCGCTATAATTGCCTACTCTCTTAGGGTTGCCACTTTTAACGAAATTTCTATTCAGTGCCTAGGAATTGGCAAGCGTCGAGCAGTTGCATTTTTAAATTGTATTGTGCCAACCAAGGACTCTTGGTCAGTTTTACCTTACCAAACGATGATGAAACCTATCTAATAAAAGAAAGAATCTGTGAAACGTTTGAGAAACATGAGACAATGTGTGGCATGTTTCCCAAAGAACGACCAGCAGACGTGCGGGGCAGTATTGGTTGAGCATGTCGTCTCTGTTAAATAAAACTAACACAGTGATGATCATTAATCTATCAATGAATCCTTGTTCGCTGAGCGTTGTTTGGTTCAGCGGTTTCCGAACTTTGAACCTTAATATTTCGTCCGAACTTTGAACCTTAATATTTCGCCTGACCAATAGTAAAGCAATAATAACAGCAAATAGACAACTAATCAATCTCATCATCAAGTTTAACAAAGTTAATATAATGTATCATGTTAAAACAAATGAATTCCTCGCCCTTAGGTACCTTTCCTGGTCAGTAGGTAATAGGTAAAAGTGACAAATCTGGAGTTGATGTATAGTTCAAACATCCAAACACACAACAAGCATAATACATTAAAATTTAAAAAACACGACAGCTTTCTGGGATAAAGCCTAGCCTTTGACACTCAGGATAATGTAAGGATTCTTCCGATACAATTCGAATCTATTCAGTGGTTAACGAGTTTCAGTCCTTTAAAGAATGGCACATATAGTATACATACATGAACTCTTAACACATTATACTCCTTTTAGTTGTGCAGTCGTGTAAAAATAATTACTTTCTTTTGCGATAATCAGCCATTTTACAATCGAGGATTCGCCTTACTATTACATCGTGACGCGTGACCGTGACTCGTCGCGCGGTGTCGACTCTGGCGGCCCCGTCAAAGCGCAGTCCGAACCCCCCCGAGATTTGTCCGCGTGTGCGTGCGGCGACGCATAGGTACTATCGCGCACACATACAAGCCGCGCGCGGTGCGTTTGTATGAAGATAACGTACTTCCCCCTTCTTTATACTATGGTAGAAGGTAGCTGTTAGTAGTAGGTAGCTGATAGTAGTAGGTAGCTGTTAGTAGTAGGTAGCTGTTAGTAGTAGGTAGCTGTTAGTAGTAGGTAGCTGTTAGTAGTAGGTAGCTGTTAGTAGTAGGTAGATGTTAGTAATAGGTAGCTGTTAATAGTAAGTGGCTGTTAGTAGTAGGTAGCTGTTAGTAGTAGGTAGCTGTTAATAGTAGGTGGCTGTTAGTAGTAGGTAGCTGTTAATAGTAGGTGGCGTTTAATAGTAAGTAGCTGTTAATAGTAGGTAGCTGTTAATAGTAGGTAGCTGTTAATAGTAGTTAGCTGTTAATAATAGGTAACTGCTAATAGTAGGTAGCTGTTAATAGTAAGTAGCTGATAATAATAGGTAGCTGTTAATAGTTAGTAGCTGTTAATAGTAGGTAGCTGTTAATAGTAGTTAGCTGTTAATAGTAGGTAGCTGTTAATAGTAGTGTAGGGGCTCATTATCCCTACAGTAGGTATCTGTTAATAGTAGTTAGCTGTTAATAGTAGGTATCTGTTAATAGTAGTTAGCTGTTAATAGTAGGTAACTGTTAATAGTATATAGTATTTAGCTGTTTGGTAGGTAGCTGTGAATGAGGCAGATTAAGTACTTTTTAATTGGGATATGGAAACCAGTGACTATGTAGATAAGAGAGATTGCACTGAAAACTTCAAATCTTTTATTTTCAACATAGTTCTCAATGAAAACTTTTAAAATGTCAAATAAAGAAATCTACATAGGAGTACATAAAGAGTATATATAAGTAAAGTAAGTTTAAAATGATGTCAGTTGCTAACTCCTCGCACGCCCCAATTCGGGGTTAAATATAAGTGCGTGTCGTGATGACGTGTCTAAAATACGTCAGTCAGTCCGACATAGTGGGAGAACCGCCAATATGTCCGCTGCAGCAATCAATGCTAAAACATATCTAGTCAACCTAGCCTACTCGACAGAAAAAAAACAGAAGGAAGTAGAGTTGGATTTTGAATGAACCTTTTCATTATTAAATTTTTTGTATAACAATAACGTTTTCTCAAACATGCTAGGAAATGTGTTCATTTCTTTCAAAAAAAGAAACCGCGAAGTTTCACATTGTTTGTCACGTCTCAGATCACGCCAGCAAAGTTGTATGGAAATCCTTTGCTGGTGTCCATTAAGATAAATTCGTTATACGCTAAACCCACATAATTTGATTTCAAAATTATCTCGATGACTCTCATAGAAACGGAACGTAATTTTGTATGAAACAGGTAACTAAAGACGAGGCTGTATGATGTGAAGACCCTTGCCTGTCCAGAATTAAAAAAGAAAAGAATGAACTAAACATTTAGTATGGCTGAATATTACGTAATACTGTGCCTTACAGGCGAATTTATTTTAAAAAATTACAATTGGTGGGAAAATTGTAAATTTTTATTTGTTTCGTTGTGTTGTGGTCGCTAAAGTAACAAAATAAAATGAGTACAGACGAAAGTGATATAGAAATGGATTGCACGCCGCCAAATATAAGGGCTGACCCATCAACCGACACAGCAAACAAATATTAGCGTGCCTGGAAAAGCAATTAATTTTTCTTTTAATAATTGCCCACACATGACTAAATATATATTACGTTTAACATAAATTAAAAACAACTTTTATAAGAAGTACAATCTTTCATTTCCTAGCCTTTTTTTGAGAAAAGCACTATGTAAGCCTCGGGGAAAATTACTTTGCTTGACTTGTATAATTGAAGTCTTTGCCTGCGGCTCGGATATCAAACTATACTCGTCCAGCAAAGTCTTATTTTCCATACCTCGACAACAATGTACTATTATAATAACAGTATATTGCTGGAAACTCCTGGTAAGCATAAAAAACAGCCTGTGACAGGAGCTCCCGCTCTTTCTTTAAGTTTTATTTCCTGAGTACAGGCGGTGCAATTTAATAAAAAAATTAAAAGAAAATAGTATACTCCAGTCTTCTATTCTAAAGATGAATAGGTAGTTGTATTTCTAACTACTTATCGAACATGTAAATTTTGCACCTCATTTTGTATTATTCCTCCTTCCCACCCTCTTGAGATCTTCCCCTTTCGGCTTTCAGTCCGAAATAATTCAGCGCAAAACTTTAAGAAACAAATACGGGATTATGCTGATTTAAAGCTGATTCACGATTCAAACCGGAGCCGGCGCCGGATGAGCAGAAACCGGACGCCGGATCCGATGCCCACCGGGTGACGACTTAATAATAATATAGCCCAGTGAATTAAGCCTAAATCTCTAACTATACAAGGATCCTCGTAATCTCTACGGGTTCCTGCCGACTAATTATTATTATTTTGAGCTCCCGATATTTCAACGCTGCCGCAAGCTTCATGATCACGGCTAAACCCGTTTAAATGTAAATTATTAAATACCAAATTTTAAAACACTTTCAGGTATTTAATTTTTGATAACTTGCAAAATTTGGTATTCAATATATCGTGGGTTTTCATCGCTTAGACTACAATATATGTAAAGATAGCATTAGTCGCCGGGTATTAGTTGCAAAACTAACCCGGTAGATGGAGCCGTGCAACGCGATACTGTCATTAAGATACACATGCAAAATTTGGGGGCAAGGAAAGAGCTGCGGAAGCTCAGATGGAAGAGGCGTCGCCACTAGTAATGGCGAAAGTCGTAGGTTCAAATCCTGCTCGCACTTGAAAATTTTAATTTTAATTAAAGTTTAAAAATATATGTACGTTATGTTTACACTGTAATATTTGTTGTATATTATATTCTGTAAGGGCGTTTTGTTTGAAGGACCTATTAATTAGTTCTCAAGAAAGGAATATTTTAATTTTTACTCAATGGCATAAAGATAGATGCTTGCTATGGGACGCGACCTGCATCAGTACCTTTTACGCTTGTCATCTTGGTCAGACAATCCAGGCAGCAGGGGCGGCCGCCGAATCCGCAGCAACAAAAAAGAGGGCTAAGTATGCCGATCTTGCGCAGCGATATCAGTTCGTTCCTCTGGCAGTGGAGACGGTGGGAAGTTGGTGTGTCGAGGCTAAATATTTTGTTAGACAGATTGGGCCTCGGCTGAAGGAGAGGGGTGACCTCCGCTCTGGTTCGTTCCTTGTCCAAAGGCTAGCGATTGCCATCCAGCGTGGTAATGCCAGTAGTGTGATGGGCACCTTTGAACCGGGAGCATCCTGGGGTGGCCTTTTTAGATAATAAGTTGACTAATATATTGTTATTTTGTATGACAAGATGTGTACTTTGTGCAATAAAGAATTCAAGTAATTTAAATTGATTAGGACATACGTTTTCATGATTAATGATAAATGTTAAGCGCTTTCAAGATACGTTATTAATTAACATTTAGAAACAGTGAACAATTAATACAACATGCTCAATATTATTTTTCTCAATTGACTGGACTATCAGCTGGCTGCTGGCTGTAGTTGATGAAATCACAATGAAATCCAACATGGCCGTGAGCCGACACTCGGATCCGCTAATTTGCGAGAAAGGCTTATGTTTTTCAGCTTCCAGTCACAGATCAGGCTCAGCTGTTCTGCGTAATGAAGCTTCAATTTCTCTGAAAATCTGCGATGACAATACAATGACCAAAATGAATTAGTCCGGTATGGCTAGCTTTTTATGTTTCAAAAACTTTTAGCTTATCATTTCTAGACCATTGGTCGATTTATTATTTTGTGTTATGTTAGGTGTATGCTAACATACTTTCGTTTGCAGTGGATAAAAACGACTTAAACTGGGTTTTTACACTATTTTAACTGACACATAGACAATATTGATATATTTATTTAGTTTAGACACTGAAAATTTTAATTTCATGAATGAACTACCATACATTGAATCGAAAATGTATGCAAGCGTCAATAAGTCCACAAAACGTAGTAAGTATGTGCTTTACATAAACACATACCTAACGCAAATTAAATTTTTTAAACAAACGACCGATGAACCTTTGATCTTTTACCCTCATAAAAACAAATAACCTCAACTATTGACTGACTGGCGGATTCATTCATCAACGCACAGCTTCTACAAAATACTATTAAAAATATGAAATTTGTGATGATGTCATCAAAAACATGAAATTACATACATATGATTTAATACTTAGAACTAAATAAATTATATAAAACTACGATAAAATAAAACTATGTTTTTTAACAATAACTCAGAATCACTTGCCGGCAACTGTAAATAGAAATAGCAGCAATATAAATTTTATGAGATAACATTTAACACAACATTAAAACAAACACGAATAGTACCACAATAAAAAGAAGAAATAAAATATAAAAAACTAGTAAAAGGTTTTTTAACACATCTTAATCAGAATCGTATCCGAACGACTTATTACCAAAAAAGTAAAAAAAAATAATAATGATGGTTAGGGACCATCATTATTTATTTTGGGAATAAACCACAGGAAATGGAAATTGTCGTATCTGATGTAATTATATTTTTTCACTATTGTTTTCTTAGACCTGGACGCTGGCAGAATCATTGTCAAAGGCGATGTAAGCCAAATCTAAAAAAAAAACTTCGTGAGTTTTGGACACAGATGAATAAGATAATGTACTAGTTTTGGACATTTTCGACAACAGATCGCCTTTAAAGGTAAAGAAGGATTTTGGCTAATATTTTAAAATGAAGGTGAAAAGAAAAAGTGTGGAATTGTTCAAAACCATGTTGCGTTATCAAAAATATCGAGCAAATAGTTTGATACTTAGTGTTCAACAAGGACTATTTAGGAATAGGCGCCTTCTCACCTCGACCAGAACCACCACCGGCACGAACCGTGTGAGGTGGATTTGGGGCCCTGTTCGTCGACTCTGGTACTTTTTGGGCATTGGAAGGCTTCAACTTTTCTGCGGCGTCGCTTTTGAAACCACAGGACGCAGATTCGGATAGGGTTAACCCGGTACCTTTCAATTTACTTTTGGCAAGCCAAACTTCCTGCCGGGCTTTATTATGTGCAAATTAGAACTGGAACTTGCCGTTGCCTTTGCCGTGTGATGCCGGCTTAGAATAGCATCACCCCATTTCTTACCCGTGGGAGTCGTAAGAGGCAAATAAGGGACTCGAGGGTTTGTATTGCAATTTTAGGCGATGGGCTGACAACCTGTCACTATGGCGATACACAATTTTCAGAATGTCCCTCAAATATTTGTCAGACGTGGCGTAAATGTCCGTTTTTGCGGCCATTTACGCTCTGTCTACCCCGCAAGGGATTATAGGCGTGATATATGTATGTATGTATGTAGAACTGGAACTGGGCGAGGTTTCTCTTCACTCATATTTGTACCTATGCGATGACATGCATTAAATGAATGTGCCGTGATCTGAGACAACTGTAGTTAAGTAATTGTTGTAGGTACATTGAGGTGATGTATTGTGTGAGATGCTCATCATCCTTCTCCAGCAGACCATGGAGCAACAATATATTGGATATGACTTCATTTCAATGTCCTCCAGTGAGTGGTAAATTAACTCTATTTGGGATTTTAAATTGAACATTGGGCTCATTATAAAATCTTTAAATGCGTAGAATTCACTTGCCAATGTAGAATGATCCTGTGGAGCTGGTGGAATAGACTTCTCAAACTGGGTCATTTTATTGGTGAAGAGTTCCGCCAAGTCATACATATTCTTACTGAGTGCTGCGATTCTGTCCATAGTTACTGTGGGTAGTGATGATGCTGTGTACCAATGTTGTGATAAAATCAGTTCTGGTGGTTGGATAGATGAGAAAACAGCTGACCATGTTGAACTAGCACTGGTCAATCCATGGACTTTATGTAAGTTTGATAAAGAAAAGTATGTACTTATTAGAAAGTTTTAAGTTGGTCGTTGTTCATAGACGGTGTTCCGTACGAAAAAAGAATGCATGAGTGAACCGCGGGCGGAAACGCTAGTAAAAAAAGAAACAAAAATGTGACGATCTTTTTAAGAGACAAATAAAATTCGTTAAAAATATGCTCGAAAAACTACTTACCTAACACTTTATTTAATTTTCTCAATACAATTTTAATAATCCTCGCGGCGCTCAAAGGCGCGTGCAACCTTTGCAAGGGTGTTATATTGGCGTTAAACGAAGGGGCAGGATGTAGCAGTCAGCTCGTCAGTGGCTCGTCACACACCTCACTCCACTGGTCACCCTTGATTAGCCTCTTGTTCAAACCTAAAATATTTGAGTTGTGAAACCGGCTTATAACTTTAGCTGTAATAAAAGTGTTGAAGAGTAGTCGTATCGTACATAGTTTAGGACGCTCTTAAAGGCCAGGCTCCGATTTTCTTATTTTTTTGTCATTGTAATGCCATCGAATATAAATTGTAATAATAATGCCATTGTGATTTTCTTTACTTCAAACTGTTAGCAGATTATGAAATTATCAAAACTGTCCCGCTGACAGACCATTGACACACAACTGAAACGATTTTGGGCTCAAGCCGCGGTAGCCCAGATGGAAGAGGTGTCGCCACTAGTAATGGCGAAAGTCGCAGGTTCAAATCCTGTCTGTGGTAGAAATTGTATCTACAATTGTATACCGTAACACAGCGTAAAGTTGCAATACACACCCTCGAGTCCCTTAGTCGCCACTTACGACTTCCACGGGGAATGAATGGGGTGATACTATTCTAAGCCGGCATCACATGGCATCCATATTTACGGCTTTTAATTTCAATGCGGAATTTGTTCTGTTAGTAACAAATTATTATATCATGTTTGGTCAATTTCTCCCAATAATCTCTCAACCGTCCTTATCCTTGCACATGCGCGTAAGTTAATCCGCTTGAATGGACAAGGGTTTAATGTTTTTTATCTTCAAAAGGAGTGTCTGTAACAGCTGGGGAGGGTATCAGACACACCGTCTCATTCCTTTTAACTATCGGCTGCTATTGGCCGAGTCCCCGTGAAGTAAAAGGCCTCGTATCGGTGCCGGGAGATGAGTTCCATAACGAAGGCAATACGGAAAGAATCTTTTCCTACCTTTACTTAAGTCTAAGTCAAAGGAGCACGAAGAGTTTCCCGTATTTATCGTCTCTTTGACAATATTTCAGACTGGTACTCCAATCTGTGGATAGAAATAGGAATGGCCCACTATTTTTAATAATCATTTGAATTAAACTAATATCCCTCACCGGCTAAAAAGGACGCAAAGCCCTAACAAACAACCAAAAATGGGTCCTTCCGTGTGAACATTGTCAATGGCCTCAATCCGGGATATGAATTCTCCTAACTTACCTTTGATTTGTGCTGTAACTTCCGCCAAATAGGTTTAGAAAACATGACAGGGCTTAGATATCTCATTTCTTTTGTAAGCCTATTTGAAGGAAAATGACAGCACAAATTTGAGGTAAGTTAAGAGAATTTGTATCCCAAATTGAGAGCAATGTTTTACGTGTCTTGGAACAAAATATTTAGAAGTGCCTTGTAAGCTACGTTTTCCTATGCAGTATTAGCTACCTAACTTGTTATTGCAGTAGGTAGGTACGTACCTGGTTCAAACACCGATCGCTTTCATCTTAGACCATACCATCTCGTTCTAAGGCGCTCATTTAGCCGCGATAATCGGTCGCGCGAGTGAACCTTCTGAAGCCTCTTCCTACCATTCGTATTATTGTTCTCAAGTAATTTGAGGCGCTCGTTCGAGTGGACATGGGGCGCGATTTCTTCTGATCATGATCGGCTAAAGCTTTGAGGAGACTGGGGCGTGATAGTTTTCCTTCAAATTGCATCTATTGAAGTAAATTCAATTATTATGTTTCGATGCCGTTATTATATACCACTTACTTCTGGGCCGGTTTTTGGGGGTTTTTCCTGTTCAAGGGGTCCAGTTAATTATACGCATCTAAATAACACGCTTTGAAAATCTTGACTTCAATTTGAAACAAATGTCGTTTTCAGACAGTGGTAACGCAAAGTTACATGCCGTGTGATTAATCTAGCCAGCCCCGAGCAGTGCCTTTATTTTTTTATTCCGCCGTGATAAAAAAGAAATGTGTGTTACAAATTTCTTTTTTTTTTACGATGACGGATCATTACGGCAATAAGTGATAATACTATCCTACATTGAATAAAAAATTTCAATTTCAATCTCAAGTACAAAAATTTAAATTTCACACATTTTCAAAAGAATTTCCTTACTATAATACGAAGTAAATACAAGACACACCTTATGGCCGCTTTTAAAAATAATGATTTCTTCTGAAATTGTAATCTTATCTATCTTAGAAAATAATGTCAGAGTATCGTGAATCTCTTAAAGCTCTTGTTCGTGCCAGTACCTTTGCCAGTGTCATGCCAGTGGCTCCGCCAGTAGGCTCGTTGCAGCCCCTGCCACTGCACTCCAGGTCCGACATATTAATATCACTGCACCGGCCGACGACACAGAGTAGATACTACAGAAGGTCCACTTGCAATTAGCCTTGCCAGTGTCGTGCCAGGGACTCCGCTAGTAGGCTCGGTGCTAACCCTACCACCGCACTGAAGCCCCGACATTAATATCAGTGCACCGGCCAACGACACGAGAGTAAGTATTGCATAATATCCACATGATAAATTATTTTAACCTCATTACAATAGTCGACAGTCTAAATTGACTATATCAAATACAAAAATAAATCTTTTAGTCACACATAATTGTATTATATTATTACAAGGCAAAAGCTTTTCAATATATAGACAAAAAAGAATAAGAAAACTTACATATGTATATGTAGGTTTTCATTGCTCAATGCCAATATTCCCATTTAAAATTTAGCACTGTAGGTATAGTAATAGCAAAAAACTGCACTACTCGATAAAAAACTAACAAAATTGCATAACATAAAATATCATAACCCAGTAACCACAGGACGCCATATTTCAAGTTGACCAAATCAATAATATTAAAAAACAACGTATTCTTTCACAGATATTGCAAGTGACCAAAACACAGGTGAACAAAATCTGTCAAGCTGCAATTCCAGTGCGAAACTCTTTCGTTCTGCCATTACACCTTTGTAAAGAGATTTAAGCCCTAATATATTGCTATACCATCTGTTCTCCCTACTCTATGGCCCACCATCAAGCCTACGGTACAGCCAGCGACCGCACCTCCATCAGGCGGCGCTCTGTACGGTGCGCAGAAAAATGGAGCAGCGCGCGCGCGTCGACGGCAGCCATTTGTAAACGCGCTGGAATAATGGCGGCGGCGGCGGGGGCGGGGGAGCGGGGCGACGCCCATCTGTTATACAGCCTGGGTGGACACACGGGCCGTGCCATGAAAAATGTACAGTTATAGAGATTTCAATAAAATTATTAAAAAGGTTACTTTTCCAGTAAAGTCGGTAGGTAGGTCTACAAGGAGGAAAGATGTAAGAAGATTGATGAAAGATGTCGTCAACAGCGCTCGTTCAAAGAAAAGGGTAACGAGATGTGTTTTCTTAATACTCATATTTCGACGACCGATGTGGTGCAGTGGTAGTGTAGCTATGGTTGAAAAGTTTCAGGTTCAATTCCGGGTGGGGCACTTACAAAGTTGATATTTGTCACTTTGTGATTTTATTCCCAGTATGGTAAGGATATTATAGGGCAGGGGCAAATCCCATACTGACGAATGCGTCTGTCAAATACTAAGGTAAAATTGCAGCGTTACAGTGTGCCATGGTATCGTTTTTGTCCGAAAAGAAACGATGGTTCCGTGCTCCGGAGGGCACGTTAAGCCGTCGGACTGTTTGCTATCTTTGATGAAATTGATGACTTAGACGGCGGTCGTAACACTACCATGTCATACGCTGACTACTAGTAGTAGAAAGCGGTTTAAAAACTAACACTAGGGTTCATCAGGTCGTTGGATAACTCGGTGACGGTATCAAATTTTATTGTTTTATAGTGTTACCATATTTGACATTATATTTATCTACAAATATTGCTTTAATCTTTCTTATTTGACATTTTCTTATCTCTAGTTTTATTTTAAACTGTAATTTATGTTAATAAAAATTACAGTTAATAAAAATTTGCACGCTTGAAGCAAGCAGAATAATGTACTCTAATTTAAGATTTAATCATGTATGACATGTATTCTTGGAAATAAATATTTTCCAATTGGATGACGTTCAGCTGAATATTTAAACCATTAGTGAAACTGTGAAACACGCCCGGATACCTAAAAACATTAGTAAATGCACTAAAATATTCGGTGGGCGGCGCTTTTCAGCCATCAATTATACAGCCGGTGAACACACGTGCGCGATAGTGAGTGATTCGAATTTTTGCTATGTGCTGTTGAAATATAGTACCTACTCGTAATATAGTTCAAAGAATAGTATTTCAGGATGTTAAAAACTCCTGAAAATATTGACAAAAGGTACAGCCCATTAACTAAACCACAACTCATGGAGAATATGTCCGTTTGATTTTTTATAGGATTCAAAATTTTGTTTATGGTTAATGTTACTATAGTGATACACGATTTTCCTGAAACAGCCCTCAGAAATTGTCAGACCCCGCAAGGTATAAAGGCATGATCTTATGTGTTATTTGTTAATAATGTAATAATTTGGATTTTATCATTGGAATACGCTAGGCGCAACTAATGAGTGATATTTACTTTAGTAATCCTTGCATGAAAGCGATATGATCAGTCCGGAATCCAATTCAACCTATAATCATAATCAGACCATTGGCAGATCATAGTAACTGGCGGCGGCAGTTATAGCATTTACATAAACACGTGCAATTATAGTTAGTGTGTGATTCAGCGGCATGGTGATCAGCTGATTAGCATGCAGAGGGCGGGACGAGCTGACCACAGGTGATGTCCAGACTCTCAATTCACACCAGTAGTAATGAAATTATTGCGTGATACTGCGAGGTATGGTACAACAAGCAAATACTAGGACACGTATACATACAAAGCATACATACATTAGCATTTTGTAGACGTAGGCCTCCCTCAGGGTACGCCATAAAGGACGATCTCTCGTTTTCGCCGTCCAGTCCCTACCAGCCGCATTTTTAAAGTCATCAGACCATTTGGCCGAAAGGTGTCCAATGTTACGCTTGCCGAGGTGTGGCTTCCACTCGAGAACCCACTTACTCCACCGTCCGTCGGTTCTACCCAGCCCACTGCCACTTCAGTTCGCTACACTTCCAGACTATGTCATCAGGTTTTTTTGCGGATAGTCTCATTTCGGATTTTATCCATAATAGAGATACAAAGCATAGATAGAGAGATACTTTTAAATAGCACTCTGAGTGACATGTAGCCGGTGGGCTAGTTTTTCAATCAGGTTCTACGTCTCGGCTCCGTAGATCATGACTGGTAGGACGTACTGATCGAATACCTTACATGGGACACGTATTAGTGCCACGAAAGAAGTAGCGCTGCAGGTAGTTCGGTCATCTATATAGAATCACGCCTTTTTATACCATTGCACTTGACAAACATACTTAATATCACATCTAAATCATTAAATTTATTAAAAAATATTTATCTTGTCTTATTGTAGTACCTGTAGGTACTTATTAAAAAAACGTATGTAAGAGTATTTACATGTACATCAGTTGGTAGCCGAACATTAAAGCGTTCACATTATATTTCGTGTGAACTCTTTAATGTTCTTATTAATTTTCCTCCGCGGTACTCCTTTCAGGGCACGGAGTTGGGCAGAAAGGCAGGGCAGAAATTAATCAATAACTTTGGAACTAAAAGTGATAATAACACTTTAAGCATATCGTTAGAAAGGGCATGAACTGAGTATGTTTAAAAAAAGAACAGGAGAACTCCAACCCTGTTCGTTTTTTTTAAACCCCATAGAAAATTGCCCTTAATTTGTATTTTTAATGAAAATTAGTTAATAAATTAAAGATACACATTAGAATTACAAAATAATAATAATTAAAATTTGTAATGTAATTCTTTTCGCCATTACCAAAGCTTTTCTTGCGTTTGCCATCCTTTTACGATCAAACACATTTAATTTCCATTAATTAAAATTTTTGCTTAAATTTCCCTAGTTGAGGAATTTAATTAATAACTTTAAAATTAAAAGTGATGATTACACTTTTAGCATATCGTTAGACAGGACTTGGACTGAGGATGTTTGAAAAAATCAGAAGGACTCCAACTGTGTTAGTTTTTTTTAAATCATTTAAAATATTTTTTTCAGGATTCCAAGACTCTAATGATTAAAACATAACCATTAGCAGCCTGTCCTAAGGATAGATTTTGAGCTACAGGTAGTTTGAGTAAAAAAGTTCAAAACAAAGTAAAATTAAAATTTAAAATTAATTTAAATAACAACCTTGAGGCCAAGGTCAATGTAATGGGCGGGGGTAGATAGCAGACTATCCCTTGTTACTACCCTAGGCGTATGTACAGCTCCCTACCAAACACCCTGTATATTAGAATTCGCTTCGAGTTGATTAACAACTGAAGGTGTCTTTTCCCACAAAAAGAACTGCAAGAAATCCGGCAAAGTTCCACAGTGCGATTGTTCCGAACCTGCAGTTTGTTTTGTCGGGGTTGTAGCTGATCCCGGCTTATGCATATCATGACGCGGCTGAGCTAAGCCGGGGAGCTTGCAGATGCAGGGTCTGCGGGGGATGGGGTCGTGAGAATCTACCCGCGTGGTGCGCACGCGACTCTATCTACACGGAGGGAGTGGCCTGTGACTGCCAATTTGGCAAGTATTCCAAGTTGAAAAGATTTGAATTTGATATCAAAAGGGTGAGCGAACAACAGCCAATTTAGATGCATTAAAACAAAATAGAGATGATTATTCCGGTTCATAGCGTGTTAAGAGTGATTTTCTTAAATAATTAATGATTCACTGAGCTACTTAGTTACTACTACATTTAAAATTTAATTGGTACTTCAATCAACTCTCAATTTTATAGGACTGCTGCAAGAAATTTCTTATGAAATAAGCAGTACCTATTGTACCTTTTTTCTTGTAATCTGTGTCTTTGTAATTTTTTATATACAGTCAACCTCAGGCCGGGTAAGACTGTTTAGACTTTGGGCCATTTTATGTCGTGCAGATAAGACTTAAATTGGCCGGTCGAGTGTCTAACCGGACTTGAGCTTTACTGTACAATAAATTATTGTCAACTTATTCTATAAAATTAGGTACCAACGTACATTTTTGGGTTCAATTTTAGTTGCCTTATTTTTCGGAATCTATTATCTAGTAAATTAGATATTACAAGTTTTCTGAAAGAAACCAGTAGACTAGACGAAAATACTGTAGCTAAATCAAATCATAGTTCACATCAAATTAATTTGAATACGAACTACTATAAAGTTGCCTAGAATTCGACTAGTAAGTTAAAACTAAAACTCATTCACTTAGCTCAAGATGGAGTTAGCAAGTCAAATTTTGATAAGCGTACGAGTAAATATAGAGAATGGGCGATTGTGGGTCTTGGGATTTTGGTGTCGATAGTGCTGGGGAGCTTGGAAACCGCGCTCCCCAGCAGGACCATGTTTAATATTGGTAGACAATGTACAAACATACATATATGAATTACGTCCATATCCCTTACGGGGTAGGCAGAGCGTTAGCGGCCGTAAAACGGATATTAACACCACATCTGACAAAAGTTTGAGGGTCAATCGGATAACTGTGTATTACTTTAGTGAGAGGTCAGCCCATCGCCTAAAATTGCAATACATATCTAGCCCTCGAGTCCCTTAGTCGCCTCTTACGACACCTATGGGTAAGAAATGGGGTGATGCTATTCTTAGCCGGCATCACACGGTAGACATTGTACTTTGCAGTTATGCTGGTAGTTAGGTACGTGACTATTTTGGGCAAAAAATTATAAAACATAAATACACATATCACGCCTTTATCCTTTGCGAGGTAGGCAGAGCTTTAACTGCCGTAAAAAACGGACATTTACGCCACGTCTGACAAACATTGACGTTCAATCAGAAAAATTCGGCATAGGACCTGTCGCTTAAAATTGTAATACACATGAAGCTAGTCGCTTCTTACGACAACCGCGAGAAAGAAATTGTGTGATGCTATTCTAAGCCGGCATCACACGGACGCATTAATTATAATGGTTTAGAAAAAGATAAGTAGGTATTTTTTTTGTATGACACTCGTTGATTAAAGAGAAGTGTCCATGTGTGATGCTAGCTTAGAATAGCATCACCCCATTTCTTACCAATGAGTGTCGTAAGAGGCGACTAAGGGACTCGAGGGTTACATGAGTGTTGCAATTTAAGGCGATTAGCTGACAACCTGTCGCTATAGTGATACACAGTTATCTGATGGACAAACTTTTGTAAGACGTGGTGTCCATTTTAAGGCCGTTAATGCTCTGTCTACCCCGTAAGGGATATAGGTGTGATTTATGTATGTGTGTGTCCAGTGACCCGCGAAAATGAAGACTATGGGCAGCTCTATCTAACGCTGAATCGTAGATTGTAGCAAAGTTTTGAGTGGATCGAGATGGGGGACTATGCGATTCAATTTGCCGATAGGATTTCACTAGTGTCCTTATATGCTTAACCTTGAAGGGGTCATGTTAGGTCCTTCTCTATAGCGTACTTAAATGAAATGGACTGATGCAAAATTGAAACCTTTCTGCTTACTTTGCCTTATTTTATAATCAAGTCGCTTCCCGTGTCTGTGTGTATGCTTAGATCTACAAAAGTACGCAACAGATTTTGATGCAGTTTTCTTTAGTAAATAAAGCAATTTAATAGAAAGGTTTTTATACATCTCTTACCCTCGGAAAAATGGTTAGCAGCGGGTGAAACCGCTAGGCGAGCTGCTAATGGTCTGAGCTGTATCTATGTATAAATCTGTAAATCTATGTAAAAATAAAACATTGTTCTTTGTTTTTCCGCCGCAGTTTTGAATCTCACATCCATATTTTGAAGATAGACGATTTGATTCTATTGTTGTTATGCGCACACGAAACTGTTACTTCAATTTAAGTTTATTACTTAACATTTCAATTATTATTTTTTTATAAATGTATACGGATAACGTGTTATATCCACATCTTTATGTCTCAGCGAGAAACGTTTATGGTCTTAGTGTTCATCTATATAAGCCTACCTATGTGTTATTTTTTGTATACGATAATGTACCGTGTAGTCTCTAATAAATAAAAAATTAAAAATGTGTCCATATAAAGTGTATGTATGTGTATATATTTATATATGTATGTATGTTAATATGTCTAGCCATCAATGCATTGCCAAACACGTTAGAGAATAGAAACGTGCCTCAGTATGTATGCGCTAGAGGTAATAAAGTCCCTACACGGATCACCTATTCAGGCTTTCGAAGATGTTGGGTCTTTGATGCACAGCCAAGCCCGTAGGGAATACAGGCGTGACTCTGCGTACGTAATGAAGTCCCTCCAGGGATCACCTATTCAGGGTTCGGAGACGGGCAACGATCCAATGACAGGGTAACGTTTTCAATACTCATCTGCATATTTTACACCGTTTGCAGGGTTGTCACCTTTGCTTTAAATTGACCTATTGTATAAATTTAACCGCCATTTTTTTATTGTTTTTAAAGGACTGAAACACGTGAACGCTATGCCAATGAAATTGTTATTTTATTTTATTTTGTTATTTCAATTATAATTTGCTACTAACATATTTTTATAATTATTATAATACTAACAATCTATGGACTATGTAATTGTCTGAAAATAAACGAATTATTATTATTATATTATTATTTAAAACTACATACATACATACATAAATCACGCCTATATCCCTTACGGGGTAGGCAGAGCGTTAACGGCCGTAAAACGGACATTAACACCACGTCTGACAAAATTTTGAGGGTCAATCAGATAAATGTGTATCACTATAGTGACAGGTTGTCAGCCCATCGCCTAAAATTGCAATACACACCCTCGAGTCCCTTAGTCGCCTCTTACTACCCCCACGGGAAAGAAATGGGGTGATGCTATTCTAAGCCGGCATCACACGGCAAAAACTAGGTGTAAAATATATCACAAATAAAGTTATTTCATGTCTACATCTATGAAGATCGAATTGTTGGTAGATAGGCGGTTCTCCCACTTGTCGCTTGTAGCTGCGTATTTTTAACGCACCGTAACGCATGCGTGTGTCAGTCGAAAGGAAATTGCGAATTACGGTCTTATTCTAAAACAAACACGGCTACGGTGCTTGACGGATGCGTCTGTCATGATGCAATAAGATTGGCGTTTTTTTCCTCAATGGAATCCTTGCAGATGATTGAGATTCCTTTATTTGCAAATTAATTGCCATTTTGATCAGCATCTTGAATTCTGAATCCAGTAGCTGCTGATTATAAATTTTAGTTAGCTGTAGTGTAATGACCCCCAAATGCTATTCTAGGTCTCTCATTGACTTCTAATCCAATTTTTAAAGAGAAATGTTGTGTTTAGTTGTAAGTGGACCTTGGATTTATGTGTGTTTTAATGTGTCTCATTGTCAGTGAAATGTTTAATCTGTTACCTGCAACTAAACCCATTTTATAAAAACAAAATAAATAAATTATCTTATAATATTTATTCACTCCTATTTTTACTAATATTATAATCCTAGTTACCTTAGGACATGTGGAAAGGGCCAAGACAAGAATTCAATACCTACTAGAAAAGAAGTAGAGTTACTACAAAAAAAATTACGAGCATTTCGACAGTGCTTACTCATTTTTCCATAAATGTCGATGTCAAACAGTTTAAACCATGACTTATTTTTTACACGACTGCCCAACCAAAAAAAGAGTGTAATGTTTTTAGAGCTCATGTATGTATGTATGTATGTTTATATGTGCGGTTCTTTAAAGGATTGAAACTCGTTAACCACTGAGCAGATTCGAATGGGAATTGTATTGGAAGAATGCTCACATTATCTCGAGTGTCATAGGCTAGGCCTTATCTCAGAAAGCAGTCGTGTTTTTGATTTTTAAAATTTATTTTGCTTGTCCTCCAAATCCTACTAATATTTTAACGCGAAAGTTTGTATGTTTGTTTGATACTTCTTCACGCAAAAACTACTGAACCCATTGTAATGAAATTTCGCACACATATAGAAGGTAACATGGATTATTACATAAGATAGTTTTTATCACTACTTATGCGGGCAACGCTGCCGGTACAGCTAGTTTTGTTATAACACGGAATATGATGAAGTGAACTAAGGAATTATACTATTTAAACGTAAGTGAGACATAACTTAATCATTTAAGTGAACACGGATCAAACTCACTGCTATTTATGTTGCGCGTTATCGCGATGTATTGCCTGGCGAGACGCGCGAGCGTGCAGCGGCACTCAGCCTGAGGAAGGACCACCGACTGGTCCGAATACGTCGCGATAACGCGCAACATAAATAACAGTGAGTTTGATCCGTGTTCACTTAAATGAACTAAGGAACAGTAGCAACCCTGATGATGTCGTTGCTGTAGGCAGTGGTTGTGGCGCTGCCCCCCAAACGGCTAGATAATAGCTTTTGATTGTTATTATACCGACGATTTGAATGTAAAATCTAAATTGCCATGCATACAGAGTGGCCCCGCTCTGCATAATATTGCTAGCGCCAATGTTAGTTACTGTTGGTTATGTTTTGTTTGTAGTGTGGTAATTATTCGTATTTTATACATTGTTTAAGACATGTCCATATTGATATCTCGAATCTACACATGTACCTACATAGAATCAGGAGCAAGTAAAAAAAACTATAATACTATGCTGTGTGATGTCGGCTTCGAATAGCATCACCATTTCTTCTGTGCGGGTGGCGTAAGAGGCAACTAAGAGACTATAATGTGTATTATGGGTACAGGGTTACATGTGTATTATAATTTTAGGCGATGGGCTGACAACCTCTCACCATGGCGATGCACAATTTTCTGAATGACCCTCAAATGTATGTAAGACGTGGCGTAAATGGTTGTTTATTACGGCTTTTTATGCTCTACTTACCCCACAAGGGATAGCTAGAAGTGTGATATAATATGTGTGTATGTTCTATTTGTTTGATCATCATTATAAGTTAATATAAGTTAGTTAGTGTTAGGTATCATAATCAAATTCTAAGATTAATATGCAGAGTTCTTTTTCTTCACGTTTGCAATTCGCAACAAGCTATTTTACAATTTAATTAGTTCGTCAATTTTCCACCCTATTAACCTTTTAGTTGCTTAGTAATTGGTGCCCATTTTGTCAGTAGCACGAGGTAATTTAACCCCTTGGCCGCCGTCGCATAAATTCCCGGCCACTGTCAGCCACGTGGCGCTAGTTGCCGGCCATTGACAATTTGTGACATTACATTTGACAATTTTGTACAATTACTGGTCTTAATAAGGAGGGTGGAAACAGTACTTTTTTATAACTGCATTGACTGCCACTACAAAAGTTTTGTTGTTGTTTATAATTTTTTTATAGAACAAGATAGTTTTGTACCTAACCGACGATTTAACCTTAAAGAGCCTTACAGCCACGCCGTGGTCAAACATTGTCCCAAGATCATATAATTACCATTGTCGACTCGGTGAAGAAGAAAATTACCTTATAAAATATCCTCATTTTTCCTGCTTAATTAGGAGGGTGGAAACAATACTTTTTTACGTGACTGCATTGAGTGCGCATACAAAAAATTCAAGTAGCTTATATTTTTTTTTTACATATCTTGGACCTATAAAGCTATCTTAAAGAGCCAAATCCAAGCATCAGTCCAAGGTCATTAATTAATGACTCAGTGTAGTAGAAGATTATGCTATTCTCTCCTGCCCATTGGAAATTCCTATTTTTATTTGGCTCTCCATTCCAATTTCAAATACATTTTAAGCACTTACTTGATGGTAGTTATATACATGTCAGGCTTGGAAATATTGCATTTCTTCCAAATTTGAAATTTTTCGGGATTCAAAATCCTTTTATTATAATTCATAATTCATCTTTATTTTGCAATCATATGGTAGATTTAGTTGTTGGTTACAATAGTAGAGTGTCTCATATGAACCCTGGAGAGGGTACTGCAAACAAAATTTTGTACATAGTTTTTAAATAATATTAATGGTTAAAGGTAATATTGTACATGTATATTATAATCAAAAATTATTCAAAATCAAAATAAGTCTAGATAAAATAATAGATGTCAAAACAAAAAACTAATCACTAACAAATAATCAAAAACATTCACATTCAACAATATAATAATCAAGTGTATGGTTAAATTAAAATAAAGCTGTTATTAAAATTAGTATCAACAGAGTGAGCATCATTGAATTGATTTGTCGTTTAGGTATTGGTTTACGCTATAATAGCATTTTTCGACGAGGAGTTCTTTTAGCTTCTTTTTAAATGACTCCAGTTTTTGTACTGACTTGATATTTTGGGGAAGTTTATTGAATATTTTTGCCGCGGTTGAATTTGGTCTAGTACCAAACTTTTTAAGCCTTGAAGGCTTTTCATGTAAATTATTTTTCGAGCGGAGGTTGCGTGTTTGAATTTCACCAAGTTTAATAAATAAATCTTCATTTCTTCGAACGAACAAGGACATCTCAAATACATACAATGATGGAAGGGTTAAAACACGAAATTTTTGAAAGTGAGGCTTGCAGCTTTCCGGGCATTGTATACCTGACAGTATGCGGATACATTTTTTTTGCATAATGAATAGATCGTTAGCATCCGTACTCGTACCCCATAGAATTAACCCATAACGAAGCCATGCTTCTGCAGTAGCGTAGTAGGCTGCAAGTGCAGTCTTTACATCGGTACATTTCTTTAGATTGTACAAAGCATACACAAAGTTTGATATTTTTGATTTGGTCAGCATAACATGTTGTTTCCAATTTAGATTTGAGTCGATATTAAGGCCTAACAGATTGAATGATTTTACTTCCTTGATTTTGGTATGGTTTAGTGTTACGTTAATATTTTGTGGTTTTGTTTGGCAAGTGTGAAATTGCATGATGTTGGTTTTAATTGAATTTATTTGTAGATTATGTTCTGATAGCCAATCATTTATTTTTTGTATTGTATTATTAATGTCCAAGTTATAATTTATGTCAGTTTTAAATTTAAATAAGATTGTTATGTCGTCCGCAAAGAGAGTACAATGTTCGTCTATTGTATTAGGTAAGTCATTTATGTATATTAAAAATAATATACATCCCAATATTGTACCCTGAGGGATAGAGCCTCTTAGCACACCTTCATTTGACCGAACGTTTTTTAATATTCTGTTTTTGTCGTCATAAAACTGCGTTAGAACGTATTGAACTCTATTTTGGAGGTAAGATTTAAACCAAGAGTGCACTATCCCGCGAATTCCACATGCGTATAATTTGTCTAATAGTATTTTATGGGAAATTTTATCATATGCTTTTGTAAGGTCTAATAATAATGCAAATGTCCGAAACTTGTTATTGACACTCTCTAGTATTTCCTCTGTAAGGTTGTATACAGCCAAAGTTGTCGATCTGTTTTGCCGAAAACCATATTGGCTTTCTGAAAACACATTATTTTTCTCAAGGAATTTATTTAACCGTTTATACACAGCCTTTTCAAAAACCTTCGAAAAACACGAAAGAAGAGATATAGGGCGGTAATTATTAGGGTTTAGTTTATCTCCTTTTTTGTGGATTGGTTTGACTACCGTTATCTTTAAAGCATCAGGGAATCTGCCTTCGTTGAAAGATTGGTTTATAAGTCTAGCCAAAACCGGTACTAATTCATTCTCACAAGCTTTTAATAAACTAGATGGTATCTCATCATCACCAAAACTGTTTTTATTCTTCAACTCCCTAACAATAAGAGACACTTCACGTTCCGAGACAGGTTCCAAAAACATTGATTTAGCTAGTGGTTTCAGTACAGGACGACCACGCGGTTCGTTGTTATTCGCTGTACTACTAGTTTTTGAGTCATAGACATTTAAAAAATGATCATTTATAACGTTAGCCACGTGTTTCGGACAATCAATTATTTGTGGTGCATTTCTAGAATTAGTGAGGGTAGGTAGACAGAGCTTAAGGTTCTTTTTTATATTTTGTGTATTTTTTCCCACTGTATTATTAATTATTTGCCACATGGCTTTTTGTTTGTTTGTTGAGTATTTCATTTTATTTACATTATTTATTTTCTTTGACTTAAATACGCATTTTTTTAATATTTTTCCAAAGGTTTTATAGTATTTTTTTAGAATTTCATTCTGCTTTGACTCGATCAATAGTATTTTTAATATTCTTTTTTGTTTGCAGGCTATTTTTAAACCCTTTGTAATCCAAGTGTTTTTATTAGGTTTTATAATTTTCCGTTTAATGGGTATTGTATTGTTTAGGATGATTTTAATATATTTATTGAATTCATTATAGTTTTGATTAATGTCATTTGTATGTATTAAAATTTGATTCCAATTTATGAGACGTAATTCCTGCTTAAAGTTTTCTATATTCTCGTCATTATAAATTCTTTTATAGGTAATGTAGCTTTTATCAAAGTTTTGATTTAAGATTTTCGCTTCCAATTTAATATGGGCACAAAATATTATGCTCTTGTGATCCGAAAAACCATAGTCTTTTACCTGAGTTTCGTAGTTTTTTATATTAGTGAACACAAGGTCTATGCACTTGGAAGAACTTGATGTTACTCGGGTAGCTTGATTAACAGTTTGACTAAGATTATAAGACTTCATAAGGTCAGTCAAACGGTGCGATTTATTTGGTTTTAACGCGTCTATATTGAAATCACCCCCAATTAGGATATTGTTTTTGGTTTCTTTAAGTTTTATTTTGTCTAGGAGTTTGCCTAAGTGTTTGTAAAAAATGTCAATCTCACGGTCAGGTCTATACACACAAATTAATACAATATGCAATTTAACCAATTCAATAATGCAACATTCGAATATAAATTCCTTCGACAACTTTTGTAGGTCGTCTCGCTCTTTAAATTCGAAGTGGTCTTTTAGTAAGATTGTTATTCCACCATGTATATGTTCAGTTCTACAAAAGTTACTTGCAATAGTATAACCTGGTATTTTTATTGTTTGTGGTACATGTGTGAGCCAGGTCTCTGTCAAACATACGGCGTCGAAGTTATGCTCGTTTAGGAATACTTCTAACAGGTGGAGTTTACTTGTTAGACTTTGTATATTCTGGAACAGTACCTCTATACTAGTCTTTTTATCATTATCGTGTAAACTTAAATTAGTTACGAAAAAATTTTGAGTTCTCCGGGCCATGGGGTACTAATATAGCCTCAGCAGCGGTTTGTTCTATAAGAGAAAAGTTGTTTGGTGGCTGAGTTTCTTTGGCAATTTGTTTAGCCAGCATAGACCGAGAAAAGCCCAAAACCTGTCTCGCCATTGCAAAACTTACGTCCTGAATGAAATATTTTGTACCTAGTTTTAGTTGTCTAAAGTTCATTTTAAGGAATTTACAATTCTTGAAGGATTCACATATCAACTTTAACTCATAATTGACCATCGAATTACGCAAGTTTGCATTGTTTGGCAATCCACAAATTATAATATTAGTGTTAACTACCAAATTAAGCCATTTTAGCAATGATTTCTTTAAATTTAACAGACATGTGTCATTCATACCAGCCAACACTATGAGATAATCATTATTTGTTAGATTTTTTATCTCTGATTCACAAGTCTTTAACACGTCATTAAATTCAGCGTTACTTTTCCAAAAGCAGCACAACCTATAGTCATTTCCTATTAGTTCTTGTAGAGCTTGTTGTATGCCATATCCTTGTTCGTCAGCGATGATTAAAACATTCCTTTTCGTAATTGGGTGGTTGCAGTTGTTGATTGTGGATTCAGATCGCGAGTTCATGGAGCTCATAGAGCTGTTGTGGTTTAGATCATCTGGTTGTTTTTGAGTTGATTCCTCACTTTCATTGTTTCTATTTTCATATTCAGGGTTTATGGTAAAGGGTGAATTTTGTTGTTTTTTCCATGGATGTTCTTCCAGAAATTGGGGCTGCCTAAATTCTGTGAGAGAGCTACTCATTTGCTTCGTTGCGTTATCTTTCTTTATTTTCTTTGAGGTAGACTTGCATATTCGTGTTAACCGGTTAATTTTTTGTTTATATTCGTTGATAATTTTCTTCATCTCTCCATTTTCCATCAGAAGATCTCTATAGAGTTTGTCACTGGTTTGTAAGAGTTTTTCCAATTCAAACACTTTATATTTTAAAGCCTCTGTGTCTGATCCAGATACTGACATTGTATTCGCAGGACAGCTTCTGTTTAAAGTGCTGAAATTTACGGCTGTATTTCCCACGATGCTATTAAAACTGTCATCTTCGTCAGTTGATAAGGATTCAAATGCGTTCGATGTAGGTATGTTCGCCTTAACTGTGGTGATGTTCTCAGAATTCGAAATGTGCAGTAAAGAGTTTTTTTCTTCAGGCATTATCATTGGGGAAGAAGTGATAATCCGAGACTTAGAGCCCGTTTGGTGTTGGTTGGAGGTCGTCGCTCCAATATCTTCCTTTGGGATTGGTATTTTTCTTTGTAAGGGGGCGGGTTTTACGCCTCTTTCTGCGGACTTATTTGTGTTATTTTTCAGTAGGATTTTGTTTGGGGCACATAAAGGGCACTTCCAAGTATCTTTATTTTTCATCAGTGAGAAGAGCTTTTCTGCCTTACTGCAAGTAAGACAGAAAATGTTTGAACAGTGGCTGCATTTTAGTTGTCTCCTTGCTGTGACCTTATACTTACATTTAGAGCATACTTCTTGGGATCTACAATGTGTTTTCTCATCAGCAATCGGTCTCCTTTTACCAGAAGACATACTGCCAGCGCCCTCTGTATGTATTTGTCCGGTACTGGATAATGCTAGCTAGGGTTTGAGTATTAAGTCAATTTGATACTTATTTAATTTTAAACTTGGAGTAGAAACACTTGTTAAGGTGGGTATAGTAGTAGTAGGCTATTTGGAATCAGAGTCAAATGAAATGAAAAAATTGCAGTAGGTATATTATTTATAGTTTTTATTTTTTATTCTGCATCAGGTCCGTAATAAGCTCCAGCAAGCAGCATGCTCTGGTCTCCGCCGTAAGTCACCTGCAGGTCGATAGAGAAGAGGAAGGGATGGTTGGCCACGAACCCCTCGACCTTCATCAGGGGGAACTTCTTGTCCAGCTCGTCCGGATTCTCTGAAACATATAAAAAAACCTGGACGATCCCCACAGCGACGACTAGCCCCAAAATAATCAAAATTTGTACTATGAGAACTAGAAAGCGTTAATTTTGTAAATAATATAATACATAAACACCCAGAATAAGAAGGTACCTAAATGATTTAACAAATATTGGTGCCTTGTGGAGATTGAACCCATGTAGCAGGCAGAGGGGTACTATACGCTGCACCATTGGGCTAGTCAAGCAATAGATGAATTGGTAGGTATGGATTTGGAGTAACAATCGTGCTGCGCCGACCCAAAAAAATGGAGAGGAACTTCAAAACTCATTGCAGATGGCTGCAGGCGCGACTGTATCGTCCCGCACCAATGAGAAGAAACTGATCATTGTCATTGACACATTATCGACCAATCACAGAAAAAAGCACAGTCGAGAGTGACGCCATTTGTTTTCCAGTTTGGAATGAGCTGGGCCCGTATTCCGCTATTTGAAAAGCGTATCAGTTCAAAAGAGCGCAGTTGGATGGCAATAGACAGTTTTCTGAATCACCCTCAAATGTTTGTAAGACGCTGCGTAAATGTCTGTTTATTAAGGCTGTTAACGCTCTGCCTACCCCGCAAGGGATTATAGGCGTAAAATAAGTATGTATGTATATTCTTCTTCTATCGTGTCGATGGAAAGCCGATCGCCTCAAATTTATCAATTATGAATGAAGTAAGAGTGAACAGGCTTCTTCTGGGTGAGCTCGCTCCATCTTAAGGTGCAATTCCGAACCGAGCGACCGACGGCCGACGGCCGACAGCATATGCACTACTGGTTCGTATGGATTTGTATGGGATACTATCCGAACCGAGCGGCCGACGTCGGCCGCCGCGGCATGTGCAGTCGGCCGTCGGCCGCTCGGTTCGGAATAGCATCTTTAGAGAGTCTAAAGGTGCTATCTCTGTCCTATGACCTAGACTAGAGTCAAAAGCAAACCCATACTTAATAATAAAAAAATCGGTTCCATTTGCGGCTAGTTTCTTTCTTTTCGATTCCCGTTTTTTTTACCTGCGGTAATTCCGGAGCGGAATGCTCCCATTTCGTCGACGTCCAGTATCACTTTTTGCTTGACCAAGCTCAGATACATGTTCCGAACCTCAGTGTTGCTCTGCAATAAACCGTCCAGACCAGAATACGTACTGTTGAATATCTGTTTTGATCCCATCTAAAAAATTACTTGTTTATATATAATGTTCTTATTAATATTGACTGGGCCGATGCCGTAGCGGATAGCTTCGATCCCCACAAAACACAAGTATTTGTTAAGTCATTTTCAGATATTTATGTTTGGTCTGGGTGTTTCTATGTATTTATTTACAAAAAAGTATAAATGTATTAATATCAGCTTTCTAGTTCCGCTACGCTGCTGGAATGCTGCGTTACTGTTTGAATTGTTCAGGATCTTTATTCATTATTATTTATTTATTTATATTGGAGGTACCTATATATATATATATATATATATATATATATATAAAAAACATTTATTTTGATGTCCATAAAGGGTGCAATTTTGCTAATGGCTGATACTGAAAACAGAGGACGGGCTGGTGATAACATCTTTCCCTAATAATATGACAAAAATGGTTTATGCAGATCAGATGATCGGCAATTTGTATGGGAGGTCAATTTTTTAAAATATTTTGACCTGTCTTCATAAGGGAAAACCTTATCACCAGCCCGTTTTGAATTTTCGCTAATGGTCATTAGTAAAATTTCACCATATATATGTGCCATGTGTGTGTGATTCCTGGTCAGAATAGCATCACCCCATTTATTTCTCGCAGGCGCGTAGGAGACGACTAAGGGATTCATGTATATTACAAATTTTGGCAAAAGACTGACAACCTGTCTCTGTACTGATATGTACACGATATTATTTCTGATACGGCTCTCAAATATTTGTCACACTCCGTATTTTTACGACCATTAACGTTCTGCCTAACATTACCACGTCTGACAAACATTAAGAGGATCATTTAAAAAATTATGTCGCTTTACTGACAGGTTATCAGCCCATCCACTAAATTTGCAACACACGTGTTACCCTCGAGTCCCCACCCATATTTTTATCCATCACCAAAAACTAACAAAAAAACTTACGAGCTTGATGACGTCATTCCAAATGTGTGTCGATTTGATTCGGAACCTGGGCAGAGAGACGCTGATGATCTTATGCCTCATGGCGTTCCTGGAGCTCTGCAGCAAGTCGGGGTTCCTGGAGATGGCCCCCGCAACGCTGCCGAACATGCCCGGGTTGTCCGGCAAAATAAATGTCATTGCCATACCAAACGATGTTAGCGGGATGGACACAATCTGAAATCATTTGTTAGAAATTGAAAAATAACATCGACAATAATCTTAAAAACACAGATCACTTAAAATATATGTCCTAACTTAAAAACGTGAGATTGACGTGACCATTTTCCGAACACAATATCAGATCAAAGGATGACTGCCGTTGATACTCGTCTTGTCCGCAGTTGGACATAGGCCTACCCACAGAAATATTACAAAAGCTATAGCACCAACACAATATTTTACTTTTGGAGGAACGAAAATAACTACCTCTATATCTAATTCAATTTTGTTTAATTAGCATATGCAATACTGTTTTTATTATTTTCGTGCATGTCCCCAGTTTCAACCGGGCAAAATGGAGTCCCTGCCATTGGAGTCCTATAAACCAAACAATTTCAGAAGTAAAGTAAAAAAAATATTATTTCATTGTTTAAACTACTGGCTATGTGTCAAAGTATATCACAACTGAACACTGACGTATAGTAAATGAAACTTGTGACAACTTTCTAATTGGCTATACGAATAAACTAAATGTAACCTTTTTCAGCGCATTGAAAGAGCATTAAGTTAAAATAGGGTGAAATGATAAATTCTGTTGTTATTTTTAGTCTGTGGGCCTGCCATACCACATGGCAATAAAATCACTATCAAATTCCGAGCAAAAATTTAACACAATCTGAAACCTATTAATAGCTCACTTGAAACCGCATCCTCGTATTATGATAGTACAAAAAGTCGCCTCTTCCGCTCATCATCTGTACTGGCACCATCGTTTTATTTAGAGTCCTGAACTTTGCTTTTTTAGTGCGCAATATGTTGAATGGCTTATCCCAAGATGACTGGAAGTATCAAAAAGTTATTATTACTATAAATCAAGATAAGAAATTGAGAAAATGTTAGCGTCTTATAGAATTAGCGAAGAAGTTACATATACTACATTTTGCTTGTACGTTGCTTCAAGACTAGTATTAATTGGTAAAAATTCGGAAGTTTTTGGACAAGGCGCCGTCGGTAGCTCAGTGGCAGAGTGGTGGGACGGACTTACTTCACAGGTCCCGGGTTCAATCCTCGGCCAACGCTAACAGATTTTTCAATTTTATTTTTTTCATTTATGAAAATAATATAGCACTGTGGGTGCAAAATAAACCATGTTACATTATTATTGTGCCGTGTGATGCCGGCTTAGAATAGCATTACCCCATTTCTTACCCGTGGGTGTCGTAAGAAGCGACTTAAGGACTCGAGGGTGTGTATTGCAAATTAGGGCGATGGGCTGACAACCTGTCACTATGGTGAGACACAACATTCCAAATGACCCTCAAATGTTTGTCAGAAGTGGCGTAAATGTAAGTTTTTACAGCCGTTTACGCTCTGCCTTCCCCGCAAGGGATAATGGCGTGATATATGTATGTATGTACATTATTATAACCGTGTGATGCCGGCTTAGAATAGCATCACCCCATATCTTTCCCGTGGGAGTCGTAAGAGGCGACTAAGGGACTCGAGGGTGTGTATTGCAATTTTAGGCGATAGGCTGACAACCTGTCACTATAGGGATACACAATATTCCGAATAACCCTCAAAAATTTGTCAGACGTGGTGTAAATGGCCGTTTTTTGCGGCTGTTTACGCTCTGCCTACCCCGCAAGGGATTATAGGCGTGATATGTGTATGTATGTATGTATGTACATTATTATTATTTATTTGCATTGTGATTGGTAACTATAAGGTTTGTCATGGCATACAAATGCTTGTCATAAAATGATATTATACTTGAAATTTTCTTTATTTTTTCGAAAACTGTCAATAGACCCTATTCCAGACGCACTTCTATTATTACTAAGTCTAATTTGACGTTTCTAAAGCCGTTTCCTATTCTGCATGTAACTGTCAAACTCAAATGACAGGATTATAATCTCTAAAAATAACGGTGCGCCGCCATAGCATGCAAAGTTTTTCGTGTAAACTTTTTTAGTGTCAACGTTTTGTCAAACAAAACGCAGCGGGCTATGACGGTGACGAGAAAAACTGGGTAGGTAACTGCAGTGACATCAAAAACTGGGAGTATCCTTTTTTGTCCGCTCCGTTTTTCATGTCTGGTGTGCTTTTTTGTCTGCTTAAGCGCGTAAATAGCATCTTAGTAGAGGGACGCAGCAGTCCTCAAACCAGGTGGAAGGCGGGGCTGCAGGCCCCCGGGGGGCGCAGTCCCCCGCACATAAACTCATTGATGCAAATCCGACACGAGGGAGACCACCGTAGCAGTATTTCTGGATATAGAGAAGGCGTTCGACCGCGTATGGCACCCGGGCTTGGTTTTTAAGCTGTCCACATCTACGACTCCTCGGCGAGTCGTTAATATCGTGGCCACCTTCCTAGAGAATAGGCGCTTCCAGGTGGCAGTGGAAGACGCCCTCTGTCAAGTCCGAAGGATCGCTGCTGGAGTCCCCCCAAGTGTCTGTCTCCGGTATGCTACGCCAGGTACACGGATGACATCCCGGTTGAGGGCGGCACTAAGCTGGCGCTCTATACCGATGACGCTGCATTTTTCTCCGTGTCCTTCAACACGAGGCACGCGGTCTGGAAAATGCAGATAGCTTTGGACGCCCTCCCAGCCTGGCTGGCAAAATGGAGATTGACGGTCAACGTGGGGAAGACCCAAGCGATCATCGTGGAGCGTGGTCGAAGAGATCCCCCGAAACTGAAGCTCCATGGACAGGAGATCGGGTGGTCCGCACAGGCTATATACCTAGGCGTAACCATAGACCGAAACCTGTCCATCGTCCAGCACGTGAAGAATGTGATCGGGCAAGCGGGGGCTGCCACTGCTTTGCTCCGACCCATTCTACGCTCGAGACTCCCGTTGCGCATGAAACTAGGCGTGTACAAGGCGTAGTTACATCTAGTAATTAACTGACAAGAGAAGAAAGTTAGCCCAAGGAATTAAAAACAGGATGCTTCATACAAGGTTACAAACAAGGAGAGGATATTGTGATCTCTACTGCAAGCCCTAAATATGAATTCTGTTCTTCTTCAACAGCCAGATGTGGATTAACAGTGAATTAAGTGCTTGTGTTGTATGGTATAAGGATTACCAGACCTTAATGCATTATTTTTCTTCAAGTCAAAGTGCAACAACAAACTTATGGGACCCAAAAGATGAATTTAGTTATTGTATTGACTGTTCAGCTTTAATCCCACACAGCTGAACAGTCATCAGTTTTAACAATTAGTTAGTAAGGAATAAAATAAACACAAGATCTTTTGGAATGTTTGTTAACGAAACATAATGTATATCTTTTTATCACATGCATTTCTGGTAGGTATATAAAAATAAAACTTCATATGTAAGTACTGAACTTTTTTGTATATTTTTGAACCTCCTTTCATCTAAGTAGGTAGATCATTTATTAAAACTACTTAATATTCACAAGACAAAACTTGATCCACCTTTCATCATTTTATCCTGCCGAAAAGTTAAATTAAGCCAGCATTGATCAGCAGCTGCAGTACCTAACATGTGTTGGTTCCACAAACATATACATATACCACACCACACCTATATCCCTTGCAGAAATGAAATGGGGTGATGCTATTCTAAGCCAACATCACATGGCAGATAACATTACTTATTGGACCTAAGGTATCTTCCGAATAGCCACAACAGATCTTCACAGGTCACAATGGCAGTTGGTCTTATAAGGATCAACTAGTGCAATGCTGCCCACCAAATATTAATAATGATGGAGCCTCCGGCATGCTTCTCTTCATAAAGATGTCTGAAATAAGAATACCAAATTATTTATCACTGGTGTTATTTATGATTCATATCACAATTTGGTTGCTCTGGTTGTGCTCACCATGTTAATAGTCCAGATTTTTGAAGGGCCTCTGTCTGAATTTGCCTGGCCATCGCAAAACTTTCACTTGTATTTCTAAACCTTAGGTTCACCTAAAAATCCATAGAAAGTTTATACATACAATACTACTACTATGTACTAATATTATTTATGTACCTTATAGAAAAGCATGATAAGCATAGAATTTATGAATATATCAACAAGAAAGAGTTATAATACCGGAGTCCAATGTTTCTCTATGTGTTTCTTGGAATATATCCACTCCCACGCATCTGTTTCTTAATAATCAATTCTGTACTGCTTAAAACTCAGAATAGTAGTTTATGCAACTGTCATATAATGGGGGTCATTAGAATGCGAGTGTCTGTTTATCACACGAGGCGTAGCCGAGTGTGATAATAGATTGACACGAGCATTCTAATGCCTAATTATATGCAGTTGCATACACTATTTTATCTACACTCTAAAAAATTTGCTCAGTTGAACACTTTTTTAAACGTCCGCACCGGCGATTGCAAGGCCCGATACATGGTCAAATTCAATACGAGAACGTAATATGGCTTGATATGAATTTTTGAAGATTCTTTACTAACAGTTGTTTAGATGTTGAGTCTCAACAGCAAATAACGAAACAACTGAACAACACTGAACAACAACTGAACAACATCTGAACAACAACTGAACAACATCGGAATAACATCTGAACAACAACTAATCAACATCTGAACAACATCTTAACAACAACAGAACAAAAACCTATTAATACAACTGAACAACATCCGAAAAATTACCGTACAACAACAACTGTCAGGTGCGGCGGAAGATAGCGATTTGAGTATTGGAAAAAAAAACTTCGTTTCATTTCTCAACTTTGTCGTATTAAGAGTTTTCTCATTAAGTCATTACGCTTCTGTAATTTATAGTAAACCCTAGTTTTTATAGGCAGAATGCATAAAGTAGGTCATTATGCATCTGTTTTCGAATTCATAATTCGAACATTATGAGACGAGTGTAGATAAATAAATGAATGGCACATTAAAAGAACTTTCTTTTAATGTGCCGGTATTACTCGAAAAACATGAATAATCCATACAATTACGACAAAGATTCTTTGTTGCTTGACATTCACTTTTTAGGGTTCCGTACCGGAATCCTAATATCGAGACTGTAATGTCGGTTTACTCTTTGGTATGTCAACTGACATAACATAAGTCATTCATTGAATAGACGCCATTAATGCAATTTCTATGTTTTATTTCCGTGTCAAATTCTTGAGTTTGTATATTGTTCACTTTAAAAGTAATTATAAAATGAAAATAAAACAAATATTTTAGGGAGCTTCTACTCATACAACTGTGGTGGGGCTCATGCAGTCTACATACAAGTCTTGGTTCTGAATCTCTTCTTAACCTTGTGTTATCTTGTGATATGGCGGCTGGCGGCGCACAATCTGAATCTTACAATTGAACAAAGTATCAAAGTGTTTCCGTGTATTGCTAGGTATATAAAACTTCCAAATTCCTAATTCTGACTGGATCACTTGACCAGCCCGGCTAACAAACTTGCCACGACATTTTTTAACGTCTCATGTGCGCAGAACTTAAGTAGGAATAAAGTGCGGAAATTATTCACAGTGAAAAATATAGGTATGTTTTTAAGTGGTCTTCAAGTCTGTGTTATTCAGGTAATATAAAAGGACAAAATAACTATTGAAACTATATAACCAAAACAGGTAGGGGGAAACCGGGAGATTTGCGCAGGTGGGAGACTTGAGCCACTCTAAATAACTTTTTAAATTTCGCGCGGAATAACGGCGCATGCTCAATGAATAAGCGCTCGTAACGCACCAATCACGAGCAACCCGCTTTTTTGGTTGTCAGTGGACGCGTTTGACCGTGAGTTACAGAAAGGTGTTTTTGCTCTTCAAAAGTGTTTATTTTTGGATTTCTTGTTTGGATCGCTGCGTACGCATTTATGAAGGTATGTCACACACACCCATATTATAGTACTGCTTGATTATCATGTTTTTTCGTACGTACATCGTTCTTCTCAATTTGTAAGCGGTTTGGAAGCAAAAAATACAAATATGGCCTTGGGTGGGGTGCGGGAGATTTGATCCAAACTGACGTCGGGAGACTTGCCCACTGGGCAAGTCTCCCTTTGCTTCCTGGGTATTATCTCACTTAGTTTCTGTGTTGTTTTAGAGAAATAATGCAATTCAAATACAAGCCTAAGGATGGTACTCGTCGCAGGAGACCATTTACAAAGTCAGACATTGAAAGTGCTGTCAGAGAAATAAAAAGTGGCAAATCTATTCGATCAGTCTCCATCAAGTATGGAATGGATAGATCAACTTTGCGGAGATATCAATTGGCAGGTGATCAAAAATTAAAACCGATGCAGGACAAAGGCAGCCAGTACAAAACATCCCAAATTTTGATTTTTACAGCTGAAGATATCTTCAAATTATTATCCTACAATAAAAGTTGCCGTAGTCTTATGCAACAAAATGGGCCTATAAGAGACAGAAGTAATTTTTTTGAAAAAAAAAGTCATGTTAATGTTTTTTTTCTACTGATGGTTATTCTTAGTATTAAGTTGATACGAGGTAAAGACTTTTGATTTGTCAGTTTTGATTTTTTTAGAAGAAAAAGTCTTCATATTTTTGTCGTAAAATAATGTGATCTCAGTGTTATGTCAAAGATTTGTTATAAGAGCGTTTTGTTGTTTTTTTTTTGGTTAATTGATATGAATGTTATTGAAACAATTTTTTATTACTTAAGGTCGTCTAAATAATAAAAAACGAATCTACAAAATGCTTAATTTGTTTCATTTTCACTCTTTAAAAAGGTATGGGCAAGTCTCCCGAACGCTATGGGCAAGTCTCCCACGGGTTGGGGAGACTTGAGCCAAATCTCACTTTTTACGAAAACTAATATTGCGGAATTATACATACAATTTCTTTTCTTAATAGAATGTAATATGTTAGCCAGATATATAAGCTATTTTTTGGTGTAGGTTTTACAGCTCTCGATAGAACTGATCAGATGTTATGGATTTTTGAGTAAAAAGCGGTTCAAGTCACCCGGACTCCCCCTAAATATTAAAAATTAAGGTACGGAACCCTTTGTGCGCGAGTCCGACAAGTCAATAGCAGTGTTTTTTTTTATTTTGATAGCTTGGAATCTAGTATATATTTTTTGTTTTCCATTTTTAACGACAGCAACATTACAAATATAATGAAAGAAAGAGAAAGCGGCTTGTCTATGATCACATAAAAGGTATGATAAAAAAAACTTGCGATGGTCTCTGTCACACATGTAAGAAATTGGTATCTCCATCTCGTATTTTCTCGACAAATGTAAACGACACACTGAAATTGGTTTACAATGTAAACCGGCCTTTTGAACGCATCGTAGTCACAGCTTCAAAAAAAAACTAACCTAACCTAATAACATAACCTATTCATGGAGAAAACATGCTGGCATATTTTGTGATAAATTTATTCGTATTTCGAAATCAAGAGTGGTAGGCATAAGTCACTCTACTAAAGAAATCCCCCAAAATGTTTACTTGTGTGTGGTACTACGGCTGTAGTACAATTTAGATTATGATATTGGAAGCAAGTTGTAAGTGTTCCTTTCCACTTGGTCTGATAATATTTATTATTTTTTTCAGCAAGGAAAGTCTTGAGTTATCACTCGAATAAGACACTTCTTACAGAAATCAGTGACAACCCAAGGAAGCACACCAGGCACCAACTGAAAGCTATCAAATAAAGTTTTTCTGATGAAGATATCCAATGTTAACAATCCAATGTATTGACGGCAGGTCAATACATCGCATTTGAAGCACTATGAAGTCACTATTTTTGTTTCTCTGTCATGAGTAAACCAACCCTGCAATAGTATTTTGTATGGTTTTCATCGTGTACTATATTAGTGATAAAAATGGGCACAAATTGCAGACTTGCTGTCTGTCCTAAGTCCTTAATAAGATTCTAGACCTCAGCACCACTAAAGACCAGATTCACAGCATTCTGTCTCTTACACATAACTCAGGAGATAAAATATAAGGTGAATTATAAAAATTAAGAAGAGAACCCATCATGCCTGAGTGCAGATAATAACTGTCCAAGTTACTACTTACTACCAAAGTTGGAATAAATAGGTGATGAATAGTGAGAATGGTGCTTCAAAACTAAGAATTGGATAAAATGGTTCTAATGAGAGGCTCTGATCAGATCACCGTCTGCAAGTACTCTAAGCAAGAAGTCCATAGTTTAAATTCATATAATATTACATTTGAATATTAATGCAATCAATAAATATTTGTTTCTATACTTGCTTTGTTAATTCTTTTGGATTTCATCCAATGCATAGGCCTCCTTCAGAACTCCACATAGCACCATCATTCCTCTTTACATTCTTTTTCTATTGCTTAAGTTGTTTTTCTCATCGCATCTATAATTACCTGTCCATATATATCTTTTTCACTACCCAGTATTTCCTAACATTGTGCTATCATATGTGAGTAATATATGATGTCATCAGACTTGCGCAGGTACCTAGTAAAGTTTATTTTCTTTCATATTAAGTCCACTGACTCAAAAAAAAATACAACTTTGCATGGATACTAGCGATACCTATATCCGGTCACTTCAACGAGCACCTTTTAGTCATAGTTGTTACGACAGCCCCCTATGCAGAGCATGCATGGAGGAAGAAAAAACAGCTGCCCATATGGTGATACACTGTAAAGAGGTGGCAACATAGGTACCTACTGGGCAAAGTATCTCGGAACCTCGGTAGGGTTGCTGAGCTTCCTCGGGCAGCTAGGATGGCTAGAGTAGTGAGCCCCCACCCTGTACGCAAAATAGGCGCAAGTAGATGTAGTGTTGCCGAAACCAGCCCGCTTAACCATTACAAAGTCCACCTACACAAGATTGCTCCTGCAGATTATGATAATATATGTGTAATTCCCGTGTTCTACACCCTTGTCTTAGCAACTTCTTTGCTTATTAATCTTTGTTGGCTATAGCCTATTTTGACTAAACGCATGACCTGTAAAAAATGATCCTTCAAGGCGTGTTTTACTCGGGACGAAATTAGCCAAGATCAAGGTCATGTTCCTTCAACGTATCATTCCTGAGCGGGCCTTAAATGTAGTTCTTGAAGTTGTCCAGCCTTGCTTTGGTCTGTGCTTCTTAGTTAGGCAAACAACTATGGCTGAAATTACCAGTGCAGCATGACTAGGGATTTAGGCATTTGGGAAGTTTCATTGTAGCCTTTGATTTATTTTATCATTGCCACATTGCCGCAAAACCAAGGTGTCTGATCAGTGCAGTGCTCTTCTCAACCTTATCCTTTGAATTAACATTGAAAAGAATATTCAAGCTACTGCACACTAGTAGGTAGTGTGAACTGTGTACCTACCTACTGAAATATGGCTATCCTACTACTGCGCTCGATCATCATTATCACATCCAAATCACATCAGTCTGTTACGTTCTTCCGTTTTTACCATCAGGTTACTACCATTCTTTGGGCCATGTGGCACGAGGGCACCCAACGCTATGCTTGTCGAGGAGTAGTCTCCACTTAAGAAACCAGTCCATTGGTTCTACCTACTTCTGCAATGATTAGAGCCATCTTATCTGACTTGTTTTACTTTCATCATTCAGATCAGATCGGATCTGATCTGTTCATGATAAGTGCTATCCTAAAATTTTAAATAAACGAAGACTAATATCTGGTCATGGACCACTGCTAAAATTCTGCTGATGAAATGATATCAGCACATCAGGCCAGAATCTAAATATGACAAGTTTTTAACCAATATCAATCTGCTAAAAAAAGCGCACCGAATGTTCTCTGACGACGGTAAGGACTGTCAAATTGTGCTGTCAAAAATCGGATGGTTCAAAGTGTTTTTTAGGTCAAGGTTTTGGCGTTTACATTGTCAAATGTGGCGGGGAAAAATGGTACGGTTACTGCTCTGACGTACTAAAAGTTAACATACATGGCATAGACCCAAAATAACTGACAGGATTAAACTTAGCTTTAACCGATTAGTGCAATTCTAGGTGGTGCAAAATTAAGCAATTTACTTATTTAAAAAGATTAAATTTACTAATCTTAGCGGCCACTAAAAAGGTCCCGCTTAAAAATAGTACTGTCAAAACAAATCTAAATGGTTGCAATGTTGGAGTTTTCTGTGTGATTTTCGGTCAGATAGGAGAGTTCTAAAGTGGGTTCAATTGAGTTGGGAGGTCCTAGAGTGTCACCGGGTAGGAAAGATCTAAAGTGGCACCGGATCAGAATGTTCTAGGCTGGCACCGAGTTGAAAGGTTTTAAAGTGGCACCGGGTCAGAATATTCTAGGCTGGCACCGGGTTGAAAGGTTTTAAATTGGCACCGGGTCGGAAAGTTCTAGAGTGGTACCGAACGAATGTTTATCTATCAATTTCATCTCTTTTTGGCGATTTTACACAAAAATGCACTAAATAAACAATTGAAGCATTATTGCGTACTGCGCTCGCCAATCCATCTACCAAGCATGATTTTTTAAGCAAATTCCCCCAAAGCCTCAACAGGGACAGGCCTGTTTCTATAGTTAAATATAAGAATAATTTTACCAAATAATAGAAAAATGCTTTTTTGTGTTGTATAAAAATACTTGTTTTCTTGCAACACTTTAATATATTTTTAAATTTGCAACAATAAATTAGGAAAAATAGCAGTGTCAAAATCAAATTATATTCCTGTCAAAAACTTCCCAAAAACATGGATTTTGTGGAATAGCCACACTTAAAACCTCTAAGTTTAGGGATTTTAGCATTAGAAACTTAAAATGATTAAAACGTGGAATCGGGTCTAATGTCATATTAAACCTTATTACAAGTATAATAAACTAGCTGGTGCCCGGCGTCTTTGAATGAATTGAATTTACAATTTCCCGAGGGATTGATAAATTTTCCTGCTGTAAAAAATTGCCTATGTCCTTTCGTAAGTTCCTGTCTATGCATATGCCAAATTGTATCAAAATTAAGTTCAGTGGTTTAGGCGTGAAAACGTAACAGACAGACAGAGTTACTTTCGAATTTAAAATATTAGTATAGATTATTTGTATGTTTTTTTTATATCACGATTTACTGAAATTGTGTCCATTTGTACAGGTGTAGCAAAATTAAAATGGACTCATAAAATAAAAATGTTTCGTAAAATTTAAAGATACATTTTAACAAACCTTTATATGCGCCGCACTTAGGGCAATTATTGAACTATTTTCATTTATATCATCATTATCTAGAATGTCTGTTATATGTTTCAACGAAACCATGTCGAACTGAAAACAAATATAAAATATGTGTGTAACAAAGGGGATAATATAATATACTTACATAGAAAATAATCTGGAGAGAAGAGAAGCAGTTTTTTAAATATCTCTGGCAGGCAGATACTAAGCTAGAAACTAGAAACAATCCTGCAGTCTATGACATGAGATCATGACTTTTCGAACCATAGCACGTTCACACTTTCACACTATACCTATATGGGCAGGTTATAGTAAGGAAAATGGGCAGCGCGAATATGTAAACAGGTTACTTGCGCTGCTACTCGTCATGCCGCTGCCACTTCCCGCGCTCCCGCGAATGTCGGCTTTTCGTACGCGAGTTAAAGAAACGGCAGCACGAGCGCGAGTGGAATTTTATTTATTTATTCAATTACAACGCTGCAAACCAATTACAGCAATTGTTATTAATGTATTGCTATCTCGCTCACTCGTATTGCTGCGAGAAGGGTATGGCGACAGTGTGTAAGCACTTACTCGCTTTGATCGCGGAAGTATTTCGAGCAATATACGCGGTAGTTTCAGAAGCTCCTGCTCAAGTGCATTCTGTGAACTTAGTATTGAAAGTGAACTTACCCATTGATTGATATACGTCCGAGCAGATTTAGGCCTGATAAATTTTCTCTTCTCAACGTGGACTCCAAACTTGGCAGTGCTGGACCCATCAAAGAAATACGGGTGAAGATTCTTCGTGTCGTTTACGTAAATCTTGTTCAAGTATATGATTGTGAATTGTCGAAGCAACACCGTCATACTTGGGACTTCTATGTGACAATTATTGTACTGAAAAGTTTAGGGTGAGTCCAATTTAGGTGCTAATTTACAGGTGCTCAGAGCTAATGCTAGACATAGAAAAGGTATGAAAAAATAAATAAATATGATGAAAAAGTTATTACGATTGTAAGGTGGTTGGTGTTGGCCATTTTTTTGAAATAATTAGTTATTTATACATTGTCTGATTGTGTCTTATATGGGACCCTACGTACGTCAGCACTTTTGTGGCTTGCCACCTTGCCGGCACCGTGCAGAGCGCTGGCGCAGCAGCTGAGACAGCGGCCCACGGCATACGTGCCAAGTACTTTGCCCTGAAATCCTCCTACGACTTCGTGCTGTTTGGCCACTTCCGGACCCTCGGGATCAGACGTTAAAAAGTTGATAGCCAGCATAGGCCAAAGAATCCAACAGAAAAGTGGAGGCCCACGCGCAGGATTCTTCTTGACCCATCGCATCTTGCGGGCGATCCAAAGAGGGAACGTGGCCAGTATAATGGATACGTTTGGCCGGGGCTCACAATGCGGGGGACTTTTTGATTAGGCTTATTTAGTGAGTAGTTTATTTATTTATTTAGCCTTTTCCTTCAATTGTTACGTTAATTTTCTTTTTACTTTCATACATATACCACGCCTATATACCTTGTAAGGTAGGCAGAGCGTAAACGTCCGTAAAAAAACGGTCATTTACGACACGTCTGAAAAACATTTGAGGGACATTCAAAATATTGAGTATCATAACAGGTTGTAAGACCAAGCCTAAAACTGCAATACACATGTAACTCTCTAGTCCCTTCGTCGCCTCTTACAACACACTTGGGAAAGAAATGGAGTAATGCTATGCTAAGTTGGTATCACACGGCATCTTTTCATACAATAAAATTCAATTTATATAAAAAACCAAGCATATACAGGGTGTAAAGGACGGTGTACCGAAAACTTTGCAGGCATGATCAGACCATGAAACTGGATAACTTTCAATACGGAGCCCACGTTGGGAAACGAAGTATTTTTTTCGAGTTTCCATAGAAAGTCAGTCAGGTGATAGGAATTTTGTATGGGAAGCCGAAATTTTTCTAGTTTACCAACATCGTCTCCAAAGAAAATAATGTTCAGTTTCATGGTCTGATCATTTTCGGTACACCGTTCCTTTCACCCCGTATAAACTTACAGGCCTCAAAAAGCTGAATGTGTGTTTGAGCTCATCCCTGGCGCTCCCTCGAGACACCTGCATCAGCTTACACAGCATCACCCGGATTGCCAGCGGCATCACCACCATGCTCGCACTGGACTGTGACAACAATGCCTGCAGACAAAAATGGAAACAATAGTACAACCGGGTCAATCACAGACCAAAGAACTGCAGGCAAACTAGGCAGCGATAATAGGCTATCAAAATATGTCTGACAAATATTTTAGGGCCGTTTCGATAAGTTTGATGCAAATCAAAGATACATACCACAGCAAGCATAATAAATTAAAAATTTAAAAACATGACTGCTTTCTGAGATAAAGCTCTCACTCGCTGACATTCGGGATAATGTAGAGATTCTTCCGATATTATTCCCATTCGAATCTGTTCAGTAATTAACGAGTTTCAGTCCTTTAAAGAATCGCACATATATAAATAAATAAATAAATAAATATCCTGGACAAATATACATACATACAAACATATACATTAAGTAAATACGTATGATATTATCTAAAAACATTACACTCCTTTTTTGGTTGGGCAGTCGTGTAAAAAGGAACTACATTTTTTCATTACCATAGAGATATTTTCTTCGAATAATGTTGTGAAGGTGTTTGTGTAGGTGTTTCTTATTGGGTTCGTGATCCTTACAAGAGTTGCAACTGGAAAATATTAGATAGGTTTATTCGAGTTTGTTAAACTGCTCCCCATGTGCTACTATTTACCTTTAAATGCAAAAATATCAAAAACTAACCGACAGCAACAACTATACATGCTTTTATCATTTCACTTGCTTTTTATTACTGCAATATGGAAATTGTATTTGATTACTCGGCGTCGTAAAATTTAAATTAATTGATTTATTCATTCACTTTAAAACATGTAGTCAGTTGTAAAGTCACGCAAATGCTTCAACTTGTTACGTATGCAGGTTTTGTCTGCCTCAAGTTAAATGTAGTAAAAAAAAAATATACTCTTAAATGAATACCACAGGCCAAAAGCTGCTCACTGACTATATAGACTTACCAGCCGAGAAAACAACAAAATTCACCAATTTCGTCAGCTTTGCTACTGATAGAAGCGGATACAGCCAATTTGTCCGTGCCAAACTTACCCACGATGACCACGATCTTCAGACATGAAGGACCTACCAAAGAGAGAGAGAATGAAATAAAATAGAAAGAAATAATTCCCAGTCAATAGATTTCCAGGTTCCAAAGAATAAGTTGTACAGAAGATTTAAGGCGTTTTCCACACCACTCAGCATCTCAAAGGCCGGAGATAGGCGCCCGGCGATAATGTAACCGAAGCCTCTGCTTTGACGGGTGCGGGGTGAATCAAATAAGTCGCACAGAGAATAGTAATAAAATTGAACGGGGCTGCCCAGATGTAGCGAGGGATTTATCTCCTCGCCGATGGAGAGGCATAGTGGGAGCGCGGGAAATGGTTCCTGAATTAAATACGCAAGGATTGTGATGTCAAGTCATGACGTCTGTCTCCAAGTTAGTCAGGTTGAAGAAGTTACTATATTTAGGCGACTGTAGTCGTGAAGAAAAAAAAATTCTCTCTTTATACAAACAGTCTATCAGAATGTCTGTTGTTCAAGTTTTTAGTATTATCCTTAATGTAAAATTAGAACCTGCAAACTCAATGAAATATTCGCTGTAATAATGGCTTTAAAAAGTAAGTAAAAAGTGATTAATTGCCAGAACTTTAATAAAAGTGAATATTTAATTGAGTTTGTAGGTTTTATTTTCTGACTTTATAGGCACATCACTCGCCTTAACTGTCAAATGCCATGATTTTTGTTCTGCTAGTGTTCATGATTTAAGGCTCAAAGTTATTAGACCAAATCTTGTCGCAAATTTATAAGATATGTAAATGGTATTTGAGGCCATTCATTTGTAAAATTGTGCATAGCGCCCTGGTCGCTGACGACCAGAGGACGGATACCCTTGGACCCTCAAAACACGTCATGGGAGCTTGAGGAATACTAAGTACCTGATATACAGTCCCAGTGTACCACCACCTGGAAACAGTCGCCGCTCGCTCGCTTACACACTCGGCGAGCTGCATCCAATATGTTCTCCAGAATATTGTCTTTAACAGCTCCATTATGCCGATAGATTGTGCTCAAGCCTCGCCTCGCTCGCCTCCGCCGACTCAATCCGGAACCAGGAGATTTTTATCTCCGCGTGTATCTATGAATACTTTGTTTGTTTCCGCGAATATAGGTGTTAGCGGAACGAAAACGGTAGCTGTTTATTACTGGCTGCGACAGTGAAATGGAAATATTTTTTCTTGGTGCGAAATTGGTTGTCGAATAGGATGATAAGCAGATTCCTGAGATCTTCGAGCAACGACGGCCTCCGGGTCGGAACGAGACGGAAGACCGTGTTGCTCGAAGCCTGAGATAGACAGATATTAGAACCTTTACATCAATTGACAGCTGATGTGGCACAGTAGTAGTGCAACATACATCCTATGACGCAAAGGTTCCGGGTTCGGTTCCCGGTGGGGCACTCAGAAAGTAGATATTATCACTTTGTAAATTTGTGCCCACTCTCGATAGGAAATAGCACCTGATTGTTAGGTAGAAAGATGGTTCTGTGATTTGGAAGGCACATGTTCCGGTTGCTGTTTATGATTACTTAATCAGGTCGTTACACAACCATGTCAGAGGCTTAATTGTAGTAGTAGGCGGTTGAAAAACTCTGACACCAGGGTTTATCGGGTCGTTCGTTGGGTCGGTGTCCCACACGACAAGAAGATCGTACAGTGGGACTCTGAACAGGCTACATAAAAGAGACATCAAACAAAATACCAGAATAGCACCACCTTATCTGTTCAATACCAAGTTCATCGTAAAAGCCGCCTGAATGATAAATCTATGAAAAAGGCAGTTCCATTACGGCCATTTACTATCACCTCGAATACCGCTCCCATGACACCTTTAAAAAAATCCCATTCTAACCAATTCCAGTAATGCCTTACAAAGTACTCCTAAAAATAAGCAAAATAAGAAATTAATCTCATCAGGAAAACGCAAAAAACTTAATCCCTTCAAACTGGTAAACCAACAGACGCTTCGTCAGAAAACCGCAGTAGCATGTAATTGAATGAATATTCAGCCTTCTTAATCAATAGAGGCATTAGTACGAGCTTTATAGGAGCACTCACCACCCTGTGAAATTGGACTTGGAAGACCGAGATGGATATACACCAGATCCATGAGGGAAAGAGAGATGGATGTAGGTCCTGAGCTTTTATAAATCATTTTTCCTGGCACGGCCGGGACTTAGGGCAGGTTCATGCTTTGGTCTGAAATTTAAATCAAAAGTCTATAGGTACAGACGTAAGGTAAGGTTTATGCAATTTACAAAAGAACATTTTCTCTATTTTTTTAACAAATAACGTTCTAAAACAATGTCAATTCATGAAACCATAATTATCAAATGAGTAGGATTTGACCCACGTATTCGGTGCATGTATTTTGGTTTCTATAACTTCATGTTAGAGATGTATGTATGTAACTTCATGTTCAGAACAGTTCTTGACGTGCCAAAACTTATTCAAAAATTAAAAATGGTGTTTCACTGAAATCTTGTACCCCAAACCTTAGTCGATAAAACGCTGAAGCGCAATTATTTCCCTTTGCGTTTAGTTAATCAATTATTGTAATGTTGTTGGCTTAGACGTATGCGTTTTGTTCGAACTTTCCTCCGAGAGCTGAATGCATAGGTTTTATTCCTTGATGAGCTGATTCGAGAGGAACAGAGAATAAAAATGAAGATTTTGCATTTAGAATTCTGCAAAATGTTATAGAATCAATGATTGTTGTTCTCGTAGTTAACTTAAAATATTATTATATCTATTTATTTGAAACTAGCCTCAATGAGACTACCGGTGACCGAAGAGCTGGCAGCTTCTGTAGCCAGCGTTTAAGTTTGGCCATTCAAAGGGGAAACGTTGCCAGCTTACTGGGGACCACGTCTCATCTCGGGGCGCACTGGAGGACCTCTGCATATTTTAGTTTTAGATTAATTATTTCTGTAAATAATTAAATTAAGTTAATAATATATATTTTTTGGAAACTAGTCTGATTAATCCCTACTGGGCAAAGACCTCCCCCGTGATCTTCCATTTATTGCAATCCAGTGCCAAAATTGTATTGATCTGTTTTTTTGTAGAGTGTAGATAAAATTGTGTATACCCACCACGCTTGGCAGGCGCAATAGCGAGCCCAGTGCAAGGTGTTGCATTCACTGGGAACGCTGCTGCCCATTCCCTGGATGATTATCCCTAAATCGTTTCTTACAGCACCCAAAAGTAGAATTAAGGAGATGCTATTCTAAGCCAGCGCCACTCGGCAAAAAATATTATACTTGGCGTTATGCTTTGGTCTTTGAAGGCCTTTGCACTAACAAGTCTTTTCAAATATTCGGTCATGGTCAAGTCTAAGTAAATGTGCGTTGTTTCTTTATTATTCCGCTGCACTGTCAGCATTGGAAAATGCAGTTTTGACCAGTTTCTTACAGCAACATGGACTGACGAAGATCTTGCAGGGTCACAGGTAGATAAACGTTGGATGCAGACGGCCCAAAATCGCAGTATATGATGCCTACCCCGCAAGGAATATAGACATGATATATGTATGTACTAGCTGTTACCCGTGGCGTTGCCCACTTAAAATATTTTTTATTTATTTATTTAATAAACTTTATTGAACAGAAAGTACAAAGGGCGGGCCTAATGCCACGCGGCATTCTCTAGCGGCCAACCAAAAGATAAACAGAGAGAGTAAAAGCGGGTACATAATACACAAAAAAAGAAATATAATCGTACTTAAAGTTCGCACTAAAGGTACAATACATAAGAAGGAATAAACTAAAATACTATACTTAATATTTTAACATAAAAAATAAAAATACATAAAATAAATACATGCATACATAAATAAATAAAATATACCAACATTCATGTCATGTCAACATACATTCTGTTAGCTTGTCGTTGGTAAAATAAATCCTATGTGTAAATCCATTTATGTGCCAAATTTTATTACAGTCATTTCAGTAGATTTTGTGTGAAGTATTAAACAAACAAACATACATACTTTCGCAGTGGGGAGACTGATGCCCAGAAAGGGCTGGGTTGGTGACGATATTGACTGATGATGATCGAATCATTTTTAAAGATTATGGCGAGATGGTTGTCAATTTTAACTATTTTGTTGGGACGAATTCGCGATCCTACAGATACTGAGAATAACCCTATTTCTTTCCCGTGGGTATAGTAAGAGGCCACTAGGGACTCTAGGGTTACATGTGAATTGCAATTATAGACGATGGGCTGACAAGTTACATAAGAGTTTCAGACGTGTCAGACGTTCCGTAAATATGTGTTTTCACAGCAGTTTACGTTCTCCCAGCCCCACAAGGGATATAGGCTGACATATATATGTATTCAATTCTGGGTTCTGTCGCATAACTCAAAAAAATAAACTTGCCTCGAAACCATTATGTATTCTGAGTAAATAGCCGAAGACAAAGGCTCCCAAATATAAATGCAACAATACGTTTGTTGGCATAGGTAACCGAAGCTGAAATTGAAAAGCGAAATGATCAAAACACATCCAGGTGAAACCCTTCAGAGCTAGTTGCATTCAACGCTTGTTGCAAAACAAGAAAAAGTACGGCCAAGAGTGAGCGGTCTCTTTTCGGTTTTGGCGGTTCTGCCATTTGTCGTGCGTAGCTGTATTCTTGATGTATTCGTATAGAAATAAGATCCGAATTGGCACTTTCCTTTCGTCTGACAGATGCATGCGTTGCGGTGCGTTACATATACGCAGTTCGGTTAATTGAAATTCATTTTGTCTCTGCATTGCTGGCCATCAAAACAAGGTAAAAGAATCATATTTTATTTGGGTTGAAATATTGAATTCAGTCGCGTTTTTAGGAACAACACTATTTTATCGTTACTAAGCGGCCCTGGCGGCTTCAACCGCTGCTAACAGTTTTCCCGCGGGAAAAAGACCTTTTACTGGCAAGAATTATTCGAAAAACCTTTCTCTTGAATCATTTTACCTACTGAAGAAAACCGTATCAAAATCTGTTGCGTTCTCATAAAGATCTCAGCCCACATAGGGACACGGGATGCGACTTCATCTTATACCATTAAATGATTATGACCAATGTTACTTTTATGTAAATAAAAAAAGTTGCCATCGTTTCTCGGCTTTCTAACTTCAAACACGGACCCCCAAAACAGCATGAAATGAATGCGATGACTTTAAAAATGAGTCAGAGGGACAGCAATCAAGTGATCGTCCAATCAATCTCTCGAGCGATCACGCGATCACGCGCAAAAAGTAAAGGAAAGCCGAAGCTAATGAGTTTGCTCGCTCTTGCATGCCGAGCGGAATTGGACCAATTCTCTTTTTAAATTTCGAACGGTGAAACGCCGGTGGTTCAGCATTCCTGAACTCCTGACCTGCGTGGGCGCCTGGTAGACTTTGATTGAATGGTTGGCGTTAATATCTACATATAATATTATATGTTTTTAATAAAATTTTGGTATGCTATTATAATTTTATCATGTTTGATTATAACAATGCACCAAGATCCGAAGCAGCAGAAATAAAAAAAGAGTTTTATGAGTACCTTGACCTCCTTTCGGGTTGTTTGTTATTTAGGACATATATATAAGAGATCTGTGGTTTGTTATATCTTGTAACGATATGGTCAGACCAGATCATGATGTAGACAAAATTCCATAAATCATTTCACGATGTGGCCACGACCTATAGATTGCAGAATAAAAACAGTATATTATGTGGTTTGTAAAAAGATTTTATTTTAATGAGTAGGTTTATATAACACATTTTATTTCATTTGCCCTCTGATGTCGGCTTGGAATGGCATCACCCCATTTCTTTCCTGCGGGTGTCGTAAGAGGCGACTAAGGGACTAAGGGTTTCATGTGTATCACAATTTTAGATGACTGACTGAAAACCTATCACAGTATCCGAAACGGCTCTTATATAATATATACAAATATTATTTGTCAGATGTGGCGAAAGCGACAGTAAGTATTTTACGGCGGTGAACGCTTTGTCTACCCCGCAAGGGATAAAGGCGTGACATGGGTATGTATTTATGTATGTATTTAAATTATACTAGACTTACTTTCAAGCAGTAAAAATGTTTAATTTCAATAATGGTTAGAGTTTAAAAACATTGGCTATTATGCAAGTGAATAACTCTTTGACTGTAATGTAATGGATTACTTTCAATCTCAAATTCTGAGTATTAAAAAAAGAGCAAGTACGACCCTTTAAACACAGCGCACGCATTTGAAATATACTCCATTTTCTGTGATTAATCATTCAAATTTCCGAGCCCTTTTTGATGGGGGTATTAATAAAAACGTAATGATATTATTTTTTTACATATTATATGGCTGAGTCGGAATCCTGTGGGGTAATCAATTCTTCAGCTGGATGAAATTCGTCATGAAATTTGATCCCGTAACACGCTACATTAGGATCAAATGTGATATTGGACTTTTTGGGATTTCGTCTCCGATGGGACTTTAGCTATAAATTTTTATATCTTTCTCTGTCAAATGAAGAGTTAAGTTGAGGTTACGTATTTTCTAAATGTATCTGTCAGTTGGAAATATGAATCGCTTTTACAAAAAATAAAAACGCTGTTAATGGTGTAGGTACGGTCATTTAAAATAAAACAAACAAATATTGCATCCTTGATCAATAGTTCGATAACGGTAAAATACATACATACATAAATATATAAATCACGCTTGTATCCCTTACGGGGTAGGCAGAGATAACGGCCGTAAAACGACGTAGGAATTAAGCGGTGATATTTTTTCCAATTTAAAAAAGGTGTTTTAATGTTGCGAACGAAGCTATTTATAATACAGTCGGTAAAAAAAAATATTTCCAAAATTATGTCTTTATCTATGCAACGAAGAAAATCTTTGTATTATATAGGTGTGTAATAAAAAATAAAGCCGTAATTGTCAGTTTTTAAATTATGATCATGATATCGTATGAACTAGCGTCTAGGGACCTTCAAAACTTGAGACACCAGAGACCACTACACTACGGAGGCAGTTCTGTTTAATTTTTTTTTAAATAAGTCAACACAAAAACTTTACGTATTTATAAACTGTTTGTAAATCTAGCGACATCTCAAAAGAGATTTATGGTGAACAGCTCAGAATCTCTCAGAAAGACAAGGCAGCAGTAATATATTAAAATCCTCTCTCGAAGTTAGTCAGAGTGTTCCCGGCTTAGCATTATCGCGTGCAGGTGCGATTTGAATTTCAATACACGGTTTGGAGCCGTCCGGCGGCGGGCGGCGGCCGGCGCTCGGTCCACTGCCGGACCGGAGTTAGACAACTTGGACACTGCTCTGAGTTTGCACCTAACTGATTTTAGAGGAGCCTGAATGTTATTTATCTCCAGAGATTGTACCTGGCAGAGTTACGATGAAGTGGTTTTCAACTGTGAAACTGTTTCTATGGTTTCTATGGACATCGACAGTTCTAGGTGGTCTTCCATGAAACACGTTGTCTTACGGCGGTTTTCCCATTTGTCGTCCGTCGCTTTGTCAAAGTACTTGACAGACGCATCCGTTACGCACCGAAACGTACCGTAAATGCACCGTAGTCGTATTTGTATGAGACTAAGATCTGGATTTGCAATTTCCTTTCGTCTGACAGACGCATGCGTTACGGTGCACTAAAAATGCTCAGATACGAACGACATGAGATAGGAAAAAATATAGTAAGTCCTGTGGTTTCAATGTAGGTTTCATAAGTTAGCCCTGATGTCAATGCAAAACTCTTTTACATATTCTTCTTTATAGATTTTGCGTTTAATAGTAATTAGTAGAATCATTAAATATCTTTCGCCAGAAACTCAAATTAATTAAGATTACGAAGAGAAATACGTAGACAAGAGTAAGACTTGTTGATTTTAAAGAATTTACTATCCATTTTAACAAAATACAACAATAAAACTTTTCTAAGATACGTACTATGAAATATCTCAATCAAACTGCCACTTCAGACTTTCAATTAAGAACTCCAAGTTAACGCAAACTTAAGGGAAAAATTACAAACATTTTTAAAAGCGTTCCCTGGTTTATTTGCTGAAGATTCATTTATTATTCATCATGTAAATTGTTGGCAAAACTTCTCAAATCAAAATACAGTACGAAATGGGACTGCCGGGAAAATCTTTTTAATTTTTTCATAATTTTTCTTGATACTTAAGTAAATACGGATCGTATCGAAATTTTTAAATAAAACGAGAATATACTTAATTAACTACTTTATGCGTTAATTATCTTGCCAAGCTTTTGGGAAACGAATACCATATTTTTACTTTGTATTCATAGATTAAATTTTAGAATCGCAAAACACTGGCGTTTATCATATCAAATCAGTCGGAGAAATTCAGTCAATGATTTTCTGTGTGACCTTTCCTCCCTACTGTTGAAATTCCGCGGGCGAAAAATACGCAGGTGTATTGTGCTGCAATTTGTAATCCAATTTTTTCTGTGAACTTTATCTATGGTTTGAAAATCGTTGGGTGTGCTATAAAATAAGGAAAGTCAAAGAATAAATAAAGACGCGACAAAGGTTTAAGTCTTTGCCATACATTTTCCATCGGCCGATCCCAATACTGACGGTAGATAAACGCTCCGCTCGTTCGGAAAGATACGTCCCATCGCTGGAATATTCTAAACTCTGGAATAAATAATACATAAATAGGGTAAAATTTACTAGTGACCGATAGCGAAATTTCGTGACAGGCTGGTGATTAGAGACAACTTTCCTAGCCCCAAGGAACACTGGTTGAAATATGGCAAAAATATTTTAAGTTCCCTTCTTTTTCTTCTTCTATACTTCTTTGCATGTCGCGGCGAATTATTTTTCGAACCAATAAGTTGCCGCTCGAATGGCATTTGGAGTGGCTGCCCACAGATCTCCTAGCGTGCAGGTATCAGGGCACGCGGGGCAGATCAAGAGGTGAGAGATGCTCTAAGGGGTTCCTTTAGTAACTCAAAACACTTGATTGGTACTTTTGTATCGGAGGACCTTTTTTTTTAATGTATGTTCCTTGGAAAAAGTTGTTCCTCATCACCAGCCCATCTTGGGTATCGGCCACTAGTAAAATGTACCCTATATTCATTTTTAGACAACATAAATAATACATAATTTGGGTCAATTTTTGTTACATAAATACAAAGAACTATGATAGAGTACATTCCACCAATAAAATAAAAGTGCTTCAAATGAATATGATTGTGAAGTTTTTTGAACCAATTCCCTTCAATGGACGTTTGTAAGCTTAGACGACGTTGACCAGTTTGATCTCTGTCACCACTTTGATATGAGTGCAATTGCTGTGCTGAGAAGAATCAGTACTTATGCACTGGTAGCAAAGGGTTGACTGCGTATCTAAACTACCTTCGTATTACAGTAAAAATTGGTCTGTTACTTGCAGCAGGTGTAATATGACACATTAATAGTATGCTTAACTAAGGTTAGTTTGTAATTGTGTGTCGTAAGAGGCGACTAAGAGACTCAAGGCTTACACGCGTACTGCAATTTGAGGCAAAGGGCTGATAACCTGTCACTATGGTGATACACAATTTTCTGAATGACGCTCAAAATGTTTGACAGACGTGGCGGAAACGTCTGTTTTTTGACGGCCGTGTACGCTCTGCCTACCCGGCAAGGGACATAGGCGTAATATGTATGTGTGTGTACACAAAAACCTGCTTCATTTTTTAAATAAAACAAAATGTCAAAACATATAAAAATATGGCGCGCCGCCACCGCCAATACTTACTCTGTGTAAATATGTACAACATTTGACGTCAAAAATTCGGCATTTCCGCGCTGAATGACCACTAAAAGGCTTTAGACCAGAAAATATCCGGAGCGGGGGTCTCTTCCTCTCTCTCTCTCTGTCTTTCGCCAATTCCCGCCACAAAACCTTAGCCTCACCGCACCAGGGTCCAACCGTCTCCACACCAAAAGTTTTTTTTAATAGTTGTTGCAGGTAATCTATGATCGATTATTTAACAACATTTCATAACTTTAGGAAGATTCTACTAAGTGTTTTTAAGAAAATTCTAATTGTTACAGAATGTCCCTCACCGTGTCCGCCGCTAAGGGCGCACGCAGGGTCACCCAAGTCCGCTTAAGCCCCGAGTCAATAGATTTATTGTTTAAGATTGTCGGGTGGACACCGAGTGACCGGGGCTAGGCATGGCCTGTGTATAAACACAATAATGTCGTTCTGAAATAATAGAGTGGCATGATGTAAACTGAAAAAAGTATACTTGTTTTTAAAAAACTTTGATAAGAACTAAAATACATCGTATTAGAAACCTTTTTTAAAACTATGTACCAACGAGCCTGAACACACTATCTAATATTTCAGTTGAGTATTTCAGGTAGCATTGGATATGACAGCAGGCACGAAAAATTTTGGGTATCATATTTCAACAATCGGCAACTTCACAACTTTTAACTGACACTTTTGTTTTGACCTGCAATCAATAAGGGACTAAGGGACTCGAGGGTTAGATGTGTATTGCAATATTAGGCGATGGGCTGACAACCTGTCACTATAGTGATACACAGTTATCTGATTGACCCTCAAACTTTTGTCAGAAGTGGTGTTAATATCCGTTATACGGCCGTTAATGCTCTGCCTACCCCGTAAGGGATATAGGCGTGATTTATGTATGTATGTATGTATGCAATCAATATTTGGTAGGTAATGTAAGTTACAGTCATTTGATTTGAAAATTTGTAACAAATATTTACCGCCCAATAAATTTACTGGTGGATATAGGTATCTATCGTTCTTTTTTAAACTCTGACGTTCCACGTTTAAAATGTTAACGTTTACACGTCATCGGCAAGCGGAAGTCGTGACGGCCCCAATATCCGGAGACTCACTGCGTTGCTATTGCATGACTTTATTTCCGCACCTAAATATAAGTAGTAGGTAGGTAAATATTTTTTACTGTACAGGAAGTACCTAACAAAATATTCGTTTCAAAGGAAAGCCTACTGAAACTTCAGCCGAATCATCTTTCACATTTCGGTGTCGTGTAGGACTAGAATAGAGCCATCTCATTTCTTTCCGCAGTCAAATTGTTTCCAATTCGTTTGTTAACGATCAAATGGCGAATGATGCTGACATGTATGATATCACCTAAATTTAAGATCGGTAGGATCAATTCATCAGTAATTCATCATCAATTTTCGTGTGGGACACCGAGTCGACAAATGACCCGATGATCCTAGTGTCAGAGTTTTTTAATCGCGTACTACTTACTACTCGTAGGCGTCTGACATAGTTGTGTAACGTCAGCCGTCCAAATAGGCATAGACAGCAACCGAGACCGACGGTTTAACGTACCCTCAGACAATCAGGTGGTTCAGTCTGCATTGTCTTAAATAGACTGGCCACAAATTCAAAAAGTAATATTATAAACTTTGTGCCCCACCGGGAAACGAACCCGGAACACTACCACTGCGCCACATCAGCCGTAATGAAACTGCGCTACGTCATCTCTTATGAAAATACAAAATACAAAATATTAATTACTGGTGATGTAAATATAAACTTTCTAAAAACAAATCCAGATAGTCAAAAGCTACTTGATGTTACTAAAACCGCAGGTCTAACTTCGTTAGTCTCATTTCCCACCAGAATTTGTAAGACAACAAAAACATGTATAGATCACGCATATACAAATATGCAAAAAGACGAAGTGAATAATGTAGAACCAATAGACATGCATTTGTCTGACCACTTAGGTGTTATAGTCTGTCTCAAAATTACTAGAACGTTACAATTAAATAAAATATATTTTAAAAGAATGTTCTCTGACAAAAACATACAAGAATTTAACTTCAGTATATCTAATTATGATTGGAACTCAATATTATTAGGCTCAGATTGTCCAAGTGAAATATTTGATTCATTTTGTCATGTAATTATCCACTTCTACAACATTCACTTCCCTGTAAGAAAGTATCCTGTCAAAAATAAATGTAAAGCTTGGGCTAATGAGCAGGCCAAAATTATCCGTAGACAACTACATAATTTAAAGAGTTCACTAGCAAATGACCCATCGCTTTCTCACTATTATAGCATCCTATCTGAGCTCGAAAATAGCTATTCAAATGTACTATATTCACAGCGCCGAGAGTTCATAAATAGGTCAATAGGTTCGAGTAGTAACGTTTGTCGGACTACATGGCAAGTGATTGCATCCGAGACCGGTAGAACAAAAAATAAGAACACTGCGATCGACATACTGGTAAGCCGATCAGCTGGTCAGTGCGATACGCAGCGGGCTGCGGGGGCGGCCGCCTCGTTAAACCAGTTTTATATCGAAGCAAACAGAAGTGCTAATACAAGTCAGGACACCCAAACCGCGCTTGCGTACTTACAAAAATATGTAAACAAACCTCGTATTCTCGAATTCACCCATTTTTCATTAATACAAGTACTTAAAGCTATTAAGTTAACAAAGCGTAAGGACTCAAAAGATATCAACGACATGTCAACAAAACTACTCGATATGTTGCCAGATTTTATATTTGAATTATTGTGTGATCTTTTTAATAAATGTTTGGACACTGGAATATACCCTGAGTCGCTTAAAAAAATCAAAGTTCAACCTGTTTATAAGGGAAAGGGGGAAATGCACGCATTAGGTAACTTTAGACCGATATCATTAATACCCATATTCTCCAAAGTGTTCGAACGGTTGCTGAGTGACAGATTGATGTCGCACTTTAGTATCAACAACTTTATAAATATACACCAGTATGCGTACCAGCGTGGCCGATCGACAGCTGATGCAGCGCGTGACGTCATCGCACGGGTCACGAGCCATCTTGACGGTGGGCGTCAGGTTGCGGCCGTATTCTGTGACCTATCGCGTGCCTTCGAATTGGTGAGCCATCCTCTGCTACTGACTAAACTCAACTGCTACGGCGTAACCGGTAACTACTTTAATATTATTGCTTCTTTCCTACAAAAGAGAATGCAATTGACATCGGTCAAAGGTGCAACTTCAGACCTGTCTGAGCTCGGCGAATGCGCGGTTCCCCAGGGATCGGTAATGGGTAACAACCTGTTTCTGATCCTAATGAATGATTTTACTACCGCGTCGGGTGATGCTGAGTTCGTTATGTTTGCTGACGATGGTTGCGTCATTGTGTCCGCTGAGAACTATCAAACCCTTAAGTTTAAACTAAATAAAGTCATGGGAGAAATTTCAACGTGGTTTTCGGCGAACGGAATGATACTTAACGTCAGTAAGACTAACATAGTTCACTTTAGACTACGCTCTAACACAGTTAGCGATCTAAACATTACCTGTGACGGACGGATTGTTCCACAGGTGGATCACGTAAAATATCTGGGCATAGTCATTGACTCAGCTCTTACATGGAGCCCTCATATCGATGAGTTGTGCAACAGGCTGTCATCAGCTTGTTTTGCATTAAGCCGCCTACGTCCGAGCCTTACTGGTGAAAATCTTAGGAAAGCCTATTATGGCTACTTTAACTCCATTCTTACGTATGCTATCGATCTGTGGGCCAATGCAGCGGACAGAGACAGGGCATTTAAGTTGCAAAAACGGGCTGTGCGTATAATTGCCGGGGTGCCATGGGATCACCCCGCCCAGCAATTGTTTATTGGTCAAAAAATATTAACCCTCCCAAGCATTTACATCCTAGAGGTCGCAAAGTACATGCGTCGTAACCTTGAGCAATTCCCCACATGTGGTGATGCCCACCGCTTTAACACGCGACATCGCAGTGACCTGCGACAACCATCGGCTAGACTTGCTAAATCGAGGAAATGTCTTAGTATAATAGGACCGAAAGTATACAATAGAATTCCAAAGGATATTAAAGATGCTTCTACGTATGAGTCATTTGTTACTAAATTAAAACAAAAGTTGATTACGGATGCACACTATTCGGTTAACGACTTTTTTAAATAAAACCACTCCTTGGCCAAAGCTATGTACTGAAGAAACCCCTGACATGTAAAATTTATATTATTTTTATGAATAAACAAACTAAACTAAAAAAAAACTAATCCCCTGGATGGTCTTTCGGTAGTAATTTAACCCGCTACCACATACCTACCTGTATCCAGTCTAAAGTGGAGTGATCACTGCAGTTACCTCCATCACCGTACATACTCGCTTCGTACAAAATTGCATACAAAATGGTCCGAGCGGCACTCGAACAAATTTGTAGCGCGGCCCATCGGGATCGCCGGACAAAAGATACATTTACATGCCAAATTGAAGGGCTACGTACGCTGCAGGGGTCGTGAACCTATGGCTAGCATGAACATAATAAACAATATGCACTGGTGGAACTGGCTTATTTATTTTTGTTGGTATACTGTAGGTCCCTAGATGTAAAATGTACTATGATTTTATTATGCACTCACAGTGCTATATTATTTTCATTAATGAAAATAGGAAATTGAAGAAATGGGATGGTACCCCACGGTTCCAGGTTCAAGTCCCGGCGGGCGCTGAAATTTTTTCAATTTCTTATTTTCACCTAAATATTAAGTTTGCCGCTGCCAATTTTTTTAGAGTAGAAGCTTAACTAGGGAACGGTTGTTTCCTTATCTACCATAGGCTTCCTCCTAAATTAGCGAAATATATATATATTTTTTAAAGTAAATAAGGATAATTAGCGTATACAAAATTTCGCTACACAATAAAATAAAATATGTAATAAATTGGAAACAACTTTTGTAGGCAGTTGCAAACAAAAGTTTCGAGCTTTTCATCATTAACATCTGTGTTCAACTGGAAATTTAATATGTCCACATAATCTAATAATTAATACATGCTTGAGACTGATGTACGTATGTAGTTATGCATATTTTAAATTCTTGAATTGAGTTTAGCATAATAATGTCTGTTTTGTTCTACACGCAGGAAAACACCGAAGTCCAAAGGTTGTCCACCGCTGCCTGCGACTCGTAGCACCGTAGCCACTTGCTACGAGCTGCGGGATTATTGCTACGCCCGGTCACTTCGAGTGAGCTTTGTGGTCACCCTGTTACTTGCTGAGACCAATCCTGAGACCCAACTTTTACTACTAAATACCCTATATTAACTGTAGAAACTAGACAGCTGCCGGGCTGTTTGTTCTTTGCTCCCTAATTGTAACAGCATAAAGTAGTTATTCTGATAAATTTTATGGGAAACCAATTTTAATGATCCCTTAATAGGGTTACTGAAGTTACGTTTTAAATATACAACATCACAAACTCAGGTTGTGTTTAAACTTCCAGGGACAAATAAAGTATCAGTGAATACAAAATTATCGGGACATTAATTTATAGCGGCACTTTTAGATTAGACTCGGTTTTGTAGACCAAGCCAATGATTTCAAGTAGTTGGTAATCATCCTAAATAATTTTAATGCAAAAAATCCTAGATATGTCTAAGAGGCAACTAAATAACTCGAAGGTTACATGTGTAATGCAATTTTAGACGATGGGCTGTCGATACACATTTTTTTTAACATCGCTCACTTGTTTGTCAGACATAGCGCGAATGTTCGTTTTCAACGGCCGTTCATGCTCCGCCTACACCGCAAGGGGTATAAGCGTGATATATGTATGTATCCGCACATTCTCCTAAATATCGGAGTTCCCCTATTAGCATAGGTAGGAAGTGACCGCCGGTCGTCGACTGCACAATGCAATGATTGAACGATCGAATCAATCCGATGATGATTGCTCGATTACCGACTGATACGATTAAATCGATATTCGTGTTACAAAGCTCGGGAACGGTACTATTTACAATGATTTTGTAATGTAATGTAGCCGTGTGATACCAGCTTAGAATAGCATCACCCCATTTTTTACCGACGGGTGTCGTAAGAGGCGACTAAGGGAGGGTTAGATGTTTATTGCAGTTTTAGGCGATGGCCTGACAACTTGTCACTAAAATGATACACAGGTATCTGATTGGCCCTCAAACTTTTGTCAGACGTGGTGTTAATATCCGTTTTACGGCCGTTAACGCTCTGCCTACCCCGTAAGGGATATAGCCGTGATTTATGTATGTATTTTATAATGTAGGTGATACTTTATAAAATGATAAATATTGAATGTGTTGGCAGGATTCAACATTGGATTGAGGCTGCCCACATATAAATACAAAAGGCATTACCTTTATTTTCGCAAATTTACCGAAAACGTCTACCTTTTTTCTCAAAGAATCTTCTATCGTTATCAATAGATAACGTGTTATCTACAAGCAAGCTGAGTGTAGCCTTGAAACATTGCAAGCATTCATATGGCACGCGTTAAAACACATCTAAGCGCCAACGCTGCGTCGAGCGAGCTGCACGCGCGGGCTGGGCGACCCGCGTCACGCAGCGCGGCTCTTGTATCTTGCCGAAACTCGACAACAGTCCGCTCGACGCGTTAGTGCTGAATCAACAGAAATGCCACAATGCTCATTTTATTTGTAAGCACAGTATTAGGAGAAGTACTTCGTTCATTTTTAAGAGACGAACTAGCTCGTGATTGAAAAACTTATCTTAAGGAACATAATAGGTAGACTAGATAACGAGAAACACATACACCCAAAAAATAAGGCTTTACTACATTTCAGTTGACATTCGGCACCAATCCATGAATCATAATGAAGAAAAATATCAATAAGGAAAAAAAATAAAAAAATAAGATAGGTACTCCAGTGTTTGTAGAGCTCAAAAGTGCGATACGACAGGCAAGTGAGGGGGACAGGGAGGGGATAGGTGTTTGTTTTTTACTTTTATACAGCTGTGTGTGAGAGTAACAACAATGTCAGACTGAAACTATATTGTGTGGTATTCACGTGAATCTGTATTTTATTGCATCATACTTCTATCTAATTATTGCCATCTAAATTAAAAATTAAATGAAATATTCTTAATTTTGGCTCCCATATAAACATTATTACTCAATATTGCCAGTCTTGTCACCCAATGATAAGCATGAGTGCAATAAACAGAGCAAACAGTTTGTGAGTGTCAGTAGTCGAGGAATGCGGAAACAATTGGTATTTGGAAACTGAAGATATACAATAACTGAAGGTAAGCACTAAAATACAATATTATAATTTTTTTACTGAAGAAAATCAAACATATTGGGCTATAAGTAGATAGGTATCTTATGAAGTTAAATTTCTAAACACTTAGCACATTAGCATACATAATGTAGGTTTGCTGTAAAATTTCTTTTTAGAAATAAGTAAACTTGTTGTGTCTTGTCTCATTGTAAATTGTTCCTGTGTATGTTTTTATGAAACAGTGGTAATAAAACTAGCAATTGTTTTTTTCAGATTGTCTGCTAATATATTTCAACTAACTGCAGAGAAACTTCTAAGAAAATAATTAAAAATAATTTTAAAATATATTTTTTCAAGTTTTTTACTGCTTTGAGGGATTGAGCAAGTTCTTTTTTATGACTGCCTCGGTCACCCCTGCCCTGACACAAAATAAAGAGAGTTATTAAAAAATAGTCGATGTGAAACATCTCTGACGCCAGGGTCCGTAAGGTCGTTCGTCAACCCGGTGTCCCTCTAGACAATAAAATAAAGACCGGCAATGGACCAACTGACACCACTACCTACTTATGAAGACGTGATGGCGGGCAAAGAAAAACCACCAGCCTACGAACTGCTCGATACGTCTTCAAAAATCACTCAACAACTGATTACAAATCATCAAATCAGGAGCCAATCAAGTACATACCGTCCAGTTACGGACCAATCAAATACAAACCGACTTAACCCAAGCCAATCAAACACAAACCATCCAATCACGGGCCAATCAAACACGTGCCATCCAATCGCGGGCCAATCAAACACATACCATTCAATCACGGGCCAATCAAACACTTACCATCCAATCACGGGTCAATCAAACACATACCATCCAATCACGGGTCATTCAAACACATGCCATCTAATCGCTGGCCAATCAAACACATACCATCCAATCACGGGCCAATCAAACATATACCATCCAATCACGGGTCAATCAAACACATACCATCCAATCGCTGGCCAATCAAATACATATCGTCCATTCACAGACCAATCAAACACGTACATTCAAATCCTGTCAAATAGATTACCTCCTGATATTGACGAATTTGCCATAAAGTGTTGTCTAGCATTCTTATTATATGTATGTGTTATTATTTGTGTGTTTCTTTTGTTTTACTGCAATAGCTATACTTAGGTAAGATATTAAAGACAAAATTATAAAAACAGAGATACTGGATGGGGAACTTAGACTCCACTGATTACACAGCGGCAGAGCCAGATCCAACATACTACAAGACCTACTACACGTGATACGGTGTCAGCATTCTGCGTAGGACCGGAACGTTACGCTAGGCAAGTAAGAAATAGAGACAGAGGAACAAAAATATTTTAATTCTAAATAATGACGTCTAACACCTTAGTCATCCGTGACCACGAGCTCTGTAAAGACTTCGAAACGAAGGAAATAAAAAATCTAAAATAAGCAAAACTTAAACCCGTTCAAAAATGTTTTATAGTGATGAGATGACATCACGGCGGCGTGACGTTATGTAATCATAGATATTATAAGCGGCCGGTCCTTGATATACCTTAGCTATAAGGCCACCAGTTGTACAATTTATTGCTTTTCTGTCTGTTTATGACTGCAATTAAATTAAATTTAAGTGACATGTACTTTACTTGATATTTGGTTACATTCATATGGGAATTTGTCCTGAAATAAGACATTTTATTTCTTTTATTAAGTTTAAAGTGGTCTTTCTCGAATAATTATCAGTGTAACTTGCCGTGTGATGCCGGCTTAGAATAGCATCACCCCATATCTTTCCCGTGGGAGTCGTAAGAGGCGACTTAGGGACTCGAGGATGTGTATTGCAATTTTAGGCGATGGGCTGACAACCTGTCACTATAGCGATACACAATATTCCAAATTACCCTCAAACATTTGTCAGACGTGGTGTAAATGGCCGTTTTTCGCGGCTGTTTACGCTCTGCCTACCCCGCAAGGGATTATAGGCGTGATATGTGTATGTGTGTATGTGTAACTACTAAGATAAATATGTCGTAATATGTACATATTTTGATCACAGAGGTGAAAGTAAGTAAAGTAAATTGTCTAAAGCAAAGGAAAAGAAAAACCAAGTTTCGGTATAAAAAACATTATTCGTTATAAATCAAAATAAGCTTAGCATGTACAAACCAGAAAATATCAGTTCGATTTACAAGTGTTTTAACTGCGACTTCCTTACATTACAAATTAAAAACATTTTAGTAGTATTTTCAGTAATGATTCATTTATTTACTGTGCTACCAAGTAAAAAGTTATTAGGAATATATAAACAGGTTCTGTAATTTTTTTATTTTGTTATGTTTTGCTTTAAATTTACTGTAAATATGTTGCTTTTAATTTGGAGATTAAGGCCCAATTTAAGATTCTTTGATAAAAATCATATAATCTGTAAAAACACGTTAAATTTATAAATACACTGTGAATTCCCTAGCTTACTCGTTATCATTTGCCTGCCTGGCTCACTAGTCTCAAAGCACCTATAGCTATAACTAATATACTGATGATTTAGTATTCATTGATAGCGTTATTTGTCCCTCGACGTTTATAAACAACCTGAATTTGTGTATATGTTCATTTTCACTGCTGTTTTAAATATGGCTTACGATAAAAAAGTCTACAAGAACCTGCTGTGCTTTGTTATTCTTAACTCAACAATCTGATTGTCTATATCTACTCTCCACGTGTCACAACGGATGTTCTGACTTCAGTATACACAATTTAAGAATGCCTGTAATGCATTTAAGGATGGTGTCAAGAACTAAACCTTTATACTGTTTCTAAGTGTAAAAATTACATCACGCATACTATTTTGATAAAAATTTTACTTTTGTATTCACTGATTTTAAATACCTAAGTTCTAATTCATCGTTTTTCAAAATGTGCAAGATAAGACTTTTTAAACACTTTAAAAGTTTATATTTTAACGCCATCCAAAATAGTGTATAGTGACGTCAGAACATCAGTTCTTCGTACAAAATATATTTTTAATGACTAGCTCCTTTCACTAGTAGCACACAAGCCTTTTATTAGTACTTATTTATTTGTACGAGTTAAATTGGGGTGTTGCTATTCTAATTTCTAAACCAGCATCACACGGCAACAAAAAAACCACCAGCTGCCTATGCCGTGTTAAAATTATAATAATGAAAATGAAATGAAAAAATGCAAATGAAATTACTTCAATGTAGTAGTAGCGTTATTACTGCAATAGTAGCGTTAACACTTATTGACGTCATGATCCGTCATTAATAATGATATGACACAGATGCCTATTAGTAACAAAACAATCCCATCTATACCGGATGCCACATTACCGTGGGCAGTTTCATTAACGGACATACGGGGTGTTTCCGCGCGATAGAACTTTATTTTTATTATTATTGGCCAGTGGCTGTATGGCCGTGGCTCCATTGCCTGCTGGCCGATGATAATTTACCTACACTATTAGTGAAATTACCGTAGGCTATTATTGGGGGCCAATTCGAAATACAAATATCAAATAGGTGGAGTCATGTCGTAGATTTGTTTACTGTACTATCCACGACCTATCAGAGAAAAATAGTTAAAATTCATCTACGTAAGTATGTTCAGTCGTGGAAGTTGGAATACGACATCTGAGATTTTTGTAAGAGCTGTCATGTTTTAAACACGTTGAAAAAACCTGCAACAGAAATAAGCAGACAATACGCAGGTGGATTTCGCCCTTCATTCAGAGTCATTTTAAAAGAGGGACTTAGTTTACTGAAAATAGAATACACAAAAAACCTGCAACGATTTAGAAAAAAAAAATAACTTAGTTGTTCCCGTATGCACCCTCGTTCTTCCATACATTTTCCATTAAGAGTTACAATGAAGATCATTAATAAAGACCCTCCAAGTATGACATACATTCATAAGTTGTCGAAACGAAAGAATATAAATTTAAATAAAAATACACTTGAGACCCCCATGGTGAACAATTCTGTGAACAAAGAGGGGCGGTTTAATGTTGCGGTGAATTCTTTTAGGTCTTTTAAACATTATCTCATTCTTCAAGTTTGAACTATCATAAGCACTACTTTTATTCAGACATTTTGTTTTGCTACAACGGATTGAAACTTACTTGCGTAATATTCAACAGAAGGATTTTAGATACTTCTACTCGTAGTATAAAATATGTTAAAAAATTTGTTGTTCATTTCAACTTCTTGTTTTATGGCGTTTTAACAGTGATTTCGCCAGCGTCAAGTTGTAATTTTTTATTTAATTCGATTTTTAATTTGCGCGTTTTTACAACATTTTAATTGTGATATCGCCAGTGTTAAGTTTACTCAGTGTCTTTTTTTAAATTTGGTATGCCTTCTTGAATAAAAATGGACTTATTTCAAAATAAATTTCACATGTCATGATTCCGTGGCCGACAGAGTACACTCATATAATTTGTTATGCAAATGTGGCTTGTCGACACACGCCCCCCCCACGCGGCGGCTCTGGGTAAATTTACTGACGACCGTTGGTACAATAACTACTGCTGGTGCGGATGGTGAGAAAATGTCGTACATGAGACTTATGAAGCTGATAGTGGATACAGTCGTGAAGTTTCCATGTGTATTGTGTCTTGTCTTTTTCATTACAGAAATATTAACTGGCTAGCTATTTGATAGATATAAGGAAGATACACGAATAGCTAAAAGTATTGCCGGATGTGAGAACATAGTATATTTACACAGAAAAAGGAATACCAAAAATAAAACTTAGCTGTAGAGAAGCGATCTCGAGATGATAAAACTTACGCAGATACACTGCGAGTCTGTGACACCTGACATAATCAAACAAGCGAAAATCAGCAATGTCAAGTTTACGGTCATTGGCGAAATACGTCTCAAAAAAAAGTTTTGAAGCCATAAAAGAAACGGGAGCGCAGATGAGTTTCGACCAACATTTCGATACTGCATATTTCCTGTGTCCTGTATTACAAACGTGTTTTATCAAGCGTAGAAGTGATTCGATTTATGTAGAGCTGGGAACTGAACCTACATAATTTCGGCAGTCTAGACTCCGGCCAACAGCCCACAAAAGGCGGCGACAAACTAACTCAAACAATTTACATCCGTCGGTAACCAGCGGTGTTGTGGAAAACGGTGTTGCTATTAGGAAAGTTTTAGACTTTATATTTTATGCGATAGCAAAAACTTGTTAACAGTATATACCGAAATCAAAAACTTATTAATATTAATGGTACATAAATATAAAAAAGAAGCATAAACGCGGGGCACTCTTAGCCATATTAGTAAAATTATCTTGCTTGCTAATATTTAATTTCATGAAGAATATGTAAGTAATTCAAATAGTTCTCATAGCTCATAGGCCACACTTGATGTCTTGCAGTCAGTGCTTTAATACCTGCACCTTGTCCGACTTGTACGACGCCACCGACAGCGCCGTAGCCGTGGCTAATTTCTGGTCGAAATATATTTGAGTCATCGACACGAAAGAAGAACAAGCTCTTAGGCACTCATGCCTTAAAATTATTTAATTCAGTTTTATTGCGTACATATGGCAACTCTATTCACTAAGGTAGCGAGGGTCCATTTCCATATTATCTAATTAAATCTGCGGAAGTTTGCAGCACCTGCCGCCTCGGTCGCAACTACCCGCGACTGCGGGGAAGTCCCTGCCGACCAGTTTCACAGGTGACACGCTCCAATCCACGCAACATGGGAAATTTGGAGAAGGCAGACTATTTTGACTGGCCCGACGGCTTAGTTACCCTGCCTGCTACGCCGAGGGTTGTGGGTTCAATCTCCACTAGGCAAAATTATCAGATATTTGTCGTTAGTTTGGGTGTTTTCCCGTACAAGTATTATATGTATTTATTTTCAAAAAAGTATATAAGTGTTAATATCAGCTTTTAGTTCCCATAGTACAAGTTTTGCTCAGTTTGGGGCTAGATGGCGCTGTGTTAATTGTCCAGGATATTTATTTATTTAAAGCAGTTTAGTCGAAACAAACTTTAGTGAATTCTGTCGTAATATTTCAGATCTTTGTATAAATTACAACAAAGATTGCTTGCTTAGGTTGTTAAATCTCACACAATTATCCGCTGCTGAATAGTATATTGGCATGTTTCGGCCCTATAACAAGGTATAAGGAAATTTGGTATATTCCCTTGAAGAGGTAAGATCGAAGACCATTTTGAACATATTCTTCCTACCTACCTAGAATCAGTTAGTTTTTTTCCGATAATTAAAATGTACAACGGGCTTCTAGTCACTTGCTTTGGCAAATCACGCAGCTTTCTGCTTTAAATCAAATGAGTAAATTGATTGTCACATTAGTTTGATACAAACTCCAGCATCCAAAATAATTTCCGTGTGAAAGTTGTATTTCGCTATGACGAGTTTGTACTACTTGTGTCACTCCGCGCTCCGTGCTAGTAGTGTGGCCGCCGCGGGCGTATGCAAATATTCTGCGTTCTAATGTTCTGCTACAACTGTGGTGACACTCAAAACATAACTTTGGGTCGTTGATGAGTCGTGTCTTTGTTGTTATGAGTCTCACTCGAGTAATTCCCGGATTCAGCTAATGAACAGCTCTCAACACTTATATTAGCTATGAATAGATATGCATCGAAAATAATATTTTTGGAACAATTTAACTACTCACCGATATTGTTTTTTTATTGAATGATGTTCAAATTATTAATGTAAAAGTGATAGAAAAATATTTTTCTCTTACTCTTCTCTTTAAATTTTATATGTTACTCGACTATTATTATGTTTTGAGAAAAAATACTATTTCTATTATGTAAGTCATTCTCAGTCTCCATGTGGGACACCGAGTCGACGAAAGATCCGATGAAACTATAAATAGGGAAAGAAATACATCCTAAATCTAAAGTGCACGTTTCAGGGCTGTTGATCGTGATGATAAGGTGAAACCCCAAACTAAGACAAACTGACGGATGCGTCTGAAATTGCATGCGTTACGGTGTACAGTACACGGTATCCGTCAATATGAAATTAATTTTCGTCTGACAGACGGATGCGTCAAAACACGTACGTCAGTTCGTCATAGCGGGAGGACCGCCTAAGTAAATAAAACAATTAATAAACCGATAGTTACTGGCTGTCCAATCAAAACGTAATCTTAAGGTTGATTATTTCGGTTTGACCTTTGTATTATTGTGTTTGTAGACAACTTTCTAAGACGGGAATCCAGTATGTAAATGTTTCTGAAAGTACAAACCATCTTAAGAAACTAATTTGTTTTTATGTTTATTTGATCATCCTTGAATTTATAATTAATTTTGTTTGATGACGTAATTTGGGAACAATCATTGCAACGAACTTTGTTTACATAAATTTGACACTGAACGTTGACAGACGTACTAGGATTTATAGTTTCTAATGTCAATGGTTATCTTAAGGAGATAGATCATGAAAGAGATTCGTTTCATTCTTTGTCAGTATGACGTCACACAGGTTAAATTAAAGTTATTTAGTTTTTACATAAATAATAGTAATCTTCAACTTTTTATTACTATTTAAATATAAGAATATATCTGAAATAGTCTTCTTATTTTTTTTCTTCCAGCTAAGATTTACATACTGAATTATTTTTCAAATTTGGTTTCACTTTACATTGCTACTTTACAAGTTACTATTTTGCTTTTTCACGGTACGATATTCAAAACAGTTAAACCAGGATATGGGGTTCAACGGCGAGTAATCCAGTTGTAAAATCTAAGTACCTTCATCTACCTTCTACTTGCTACTAGGCTCGCAGGAGATAAGAGGGCGGCGCACTATCTAAAATAGCTGGTGCGGCGGAGCTTAGATTGGGATTTTAGCAATTTCGTGTTCATTTCAACTCATGCATTGCCATACATATAACACGTTTATATCCCGTTCGGGGTAGACAGATCGTAAAAGGTCGTAGAAACTAGCAGTTTCGCCAAACTGACAAACATTTGAGTTTCATTCTAAACACTATGTATCGTTACATTGACAGGTTTGTCAGTAACCCTCGAGTTCTTTTAGTTGCCTTTTACGACACCCACGGAAAAAAAGGGTGATGCTTTTCTAAACCGACACACGGTTTTTGTATTGTCCTAGTAGAAAACCCTCGCGTTATCATCACATCAGATTTTTTTTAATTGTATGCAGAGCAAAGTGTGTATATTTAAAACGACAACCTTAATTGTAGCCTGGTCAAATGGAAGTAAATACCGAGCGATTGGGCATCGGGCATCGGGCATCGAGTACACATTACCATAACGGCGAATACTGATCACTGCGCTCATTGCTGCGATCCCACTCACGCTGATGATCATCATTGACTGGACTATTCTCTTCAATGATGCGTTCAAAAATAAAAACAGAGGTATACATTGCATTGTGCATTGGTTTGTGTCAATTAACTGACCCGATGGCGTAGCGGATAATACCCCTGCCTGCTACGCCATGGTATTCAATCCCCATAAGACGCAAATATTTGTTAAGTCAGTTTTCAAATATTTGTGTTTAGTCTGGGTGTTTTCTATGTATAAAATATATTTATTTTAAAAAGAAGTATTCATATCAGCTATCTGGTTCCCATAGTACAAACTTTACTTATTTTGGGCTAGATGTGTGAATTGTCTAGGATATTTATTTAAGTGGCGTGATTTGGGCTTATATATGAAATATGACAACATATGTGGAATTTTTTAGATGTCATATTAAAAAAAAACGTGTATCGTGATGCAGTTCGCAACATTACCTTTTATAGATATCTCATTTTATATTTTAAATTATAATATCAAATTCGTATTCATAACAAGCAGAAAATAAATGGTGTGCAAAGTTAGGAACAACGTTATAAAACGACTAAGCGGATAGTTGTTAACATCTCTTGTCCCAACGGGCTCATTGTTTTACAAGCTCATTGTAGTTTGCATCTCATTTCAATCCCCTGTAAAGTGAAAAAACAAATTCAGCTTCATAACAGCGATCTGTAACAAGTTCAAAAACTTTTACAATAAAACCAAAAACTTTCTTTATTGCCTTTTAGATTTGACTACCGTCAAAGAAACACACAAAACTATTGACAAAGAGATCTCGTGTTCTCGCCAGCCACAATCACAAAGCTATTTAAAACACCACAGGCGCTGCAACGCAATAACAGCCCGCTTTTGAACCGACACTTACCCCAATATCGCAGTCAAAGACCAGCGTAGATGATGCGATTTACGCGCTAAAGTTGGCCCGACACAATATTCGTTGCGGGTCTTGAAGCGATTTCAATCAACGATAACAGCGAAATCGCAATGGATACTAAATTGCAGTCAAAAAACGTGCAAGAAGCGCGTCATCTGCCTCTGCTGCGATGGAAACAGAGCGCCTGCAAAACTCTCGTCCGCAATCACGCCGCGGCGCGACTAAGCGGTTCCCATTTCCGCAGTTAGATGGCGCTGTTCTAGAAAACTGCAATGTTGCAATCATCGCACAAAGGCGCGAATTCGCAGCCCTTCCGGCCTTTATTTCGAGAATGGTTGCGGACATGAAATCAGAGGTTTTGTGACTGAAAATTTTATTTTTTATATTTCACGTTACAAGAAAAATGGTATTTCCTTTTTCGGCTGTAATTATTATTTCAATGAATGTTGAGCAACGTAGCTACTCAATACATATGTAAAAATTTAGGCTCTTTATACACACCACTTATGATTATAGCAACGTAACGGATTAAAGTAGTACATTCTTCACCTTTTTTAATTCTTTGCATAAAAATACGACGTAGAATACATAGGTCATTGAAAAAAAAAAAACATTAGATTAATACAATTAATTCACTTATTATATTAATAATAATAAATAATGCATCTCTGCGGGATAAAAAGAACAGTTTTCCCGGGTAAATCCATTGTGCAAAAGTCATTTTTATCCACTTTCTGGAGAAAAGTGATTTGCATTTCGAGCGTCTCATTTTATCCAAACTAATAATTACAATGGCGGCGGTGCGTTTTGAACAATATTTACCTCTTGCCTGTCAATACCGGCAGGCGGACAAAAGTTTAAATATTGGGCATATCTGAATTTTATAGTATCGCTGATATGTTTGATTTTTTTTGCACCTTTAAATATTATAATATGCGAATTTATTTATTTTGACTCAGGCATTTGAGCTATACAGTCAATTTTGCAAACTTGATATTGGTAGAATTTCTCACTGGTAGAGGTTAAAAGTTGTGTGCATTACAAAAGAGTAAGTTCATTCACTACTCGTGCTTTTGAATCTCACACTGAGCTCAGGAAACTACTTATGAATCACTCGCTACTCTTGTGATTCAATTTTAGTATTATTCGCTCCCAAGGAGTTCAAAATTAGCAATCGTTGCAAAAAAACGTTGCTCTCTTATTGTACCAATAACTAGTGTACACATACTTAACACTATACATGGTCAAATTGATCAATAATAATCTTACTCTCGGTATAGGTTGCTACTAAGACAATTTGTCTCCTTTTGAATCTATTTGCCTCTAAAGACTGAAGGTACTTTTTTTTCTATTAAATAAATGCTAGCTTGTTTTAAGTTGATTTCATCATTATTAGAATGGTCTCGAACGCAGTGCAATACAGTTTTTTCTGAATCGTTTTGAAATGTCTAAACTAAAGCTCTATATTCACTTTATACCTTATTTTTTAGGGCACATTTGTCAAACATGTCAAACAATTTACGTCTAAATAATTTTAAAATAAATTTAAAAATGTAATTAAAATGTGTACAGAAGTTTTCAATCCAAGCTTCAAGTAAAGCTCCAGCGAATCTGTACCGTACAGACCTACGCGTATGTGGTAGTTAGGTCTGCTGTGCCCACATCCTACACCTATTCTAGACCTATCGTATCAGTCGTTACAGTAGCTGATAGGTCTCAGTGCCAGCCGGCCGCCGAGCCACGCAGCACGCGGAACGCGAAACACTCAAAACTTTTCAGCCAGTTACATTTTAAAAAGTATTCATTCCCAATTTAAATTGAACGAATGAGATTTGATGAGATTTGAAACGCGCGCGTCGCTCGCGTCTTTTTACGAACTTTTTTGAATCTTTGCGCGTTGGAAAACTTTTTCGAACGCCCCAAAGTAGTTTTTAAACTTTTGTAGTCATTGTTATTATAGTCTGTGGTTATAGTAGATAGAGTAGAGTTGTAACTAGTAGTCAAAGCTAACTCAAGTTGGTTGTGAAATAACGTTAAAGTTAGTTGCGTGTAGTTCAGTGTTAGTTTAACTTAGGACCTGTATACGAACTTGTAACTATAGTGTAGAATCAGTAAGTTGGTCGGCGGGAAAACGTCAGTCTGCTGACCTCACACAACTTTGTAAAGAGGTAAGTTTTTGCATTAAATTTCATCTAACTTTTGAAGTAAGTTTTCTGAATAAATCAATGAAGTTATTATTAGAAAATATTACGATCAAAACATAGAAGGTCTTCACAAAAAAAAGATAGATATCCGTTGAACGCGTGTTAAACGTTTTTTGTATATAAAGCGTGTTCAAAGAATTATAAACTTTATGTGGTGAAATGTGTTTCTCATTATATGATACGCGCCTACTATAACACTCATTTTTAAAAATTTAATGTTTAATGTAAATAATTTGTAAGATTAATGAAAAGTTAAAATTCGTAAAAAAAAAACAAGAAGGCGCTGTCAGAAGAACCTCCAGGTACTCGTTTTACAAATCATTTTTATTAGATTTTTTAATATTATTATTTAGAATAACCGGTCTTAAATATTCCTTCAAATGAGAAACTCAAAATGCTACCAATACTACTATTTAAATTCTAAAAAGTTATTTTATCAAAAACAAATTCTTTACAAAATGATATGTCGTAGCAATGGCGTAGCTTTCCTCTACGGGTTGCTACGGAGCGATTGCGCGTAGCACATGCCTTCTTCCGTTACAAACTTGGTGTTTAGGGTTTCGTAGTCTTCTACAAACCATTATCAATTTATCAACTCTCTCTGTCTGTCTGTCCGTCTATATTCCACTGGCTTAATAACTTTGTTATTTTTTCTGTTAGAGGCATGACATTTGATAGGAAAATACATCGTGTTGACGCAAATTTGGGATTGTTATTAATTGTGTCTATGTATTTGTACCCTTTATCATACATACGAAAGGGTACAAAGAAATACCTCTAACAATATTGAGTAGATTTTCTTTGATAAGGTCTGGTGAGAAAATGGGCTGATATCATTGGAAAAAAATCATTTAAATGTTTCTGTTACAAAATTTTTGATTTGATTTGAAAGAGGGCGCGTCTTTCTAACTTACATTTGTTTCAACTGTATACCGTTTAATCTATAAATGCTTATAAATCATTTCATTCATGATAAATAATTTGAAACCTTTCCATCCGTAATCACTATTAAAATTACTATTAAAATCAGTACGATATCTCTTTTATTAACTTGTATTTTATATAATTTTATGAATTTGTATTTTATATAATTTTACCTTATAATCTTACAAATGTAAATGTTTGTGATTCAGAAATACGAATTAAGATTTAATCTATCTATCTATCTCATTTGTATACTGGGACTTGATATAATAATTCTAGTAATGGTAATAAAATCTTTTCTTAAAAATTTACCAAAAACGTGGCCGACACGCCCAACTCATTGAAGGTTTCAACGATAATTTAGTAAATTTTTAAGAAAAGATTTTATTACCATTACTAGAATTATCATATCAAGTCCCAGTACACAATTGAGATAGATAGATAGATTAAATGCTTAATTCGTATTTCTGAATCACAAACATTTACATTGGTAATATTTTAAGGTAAAATTATATAAAATCCAAATTCTTAAAGTTAATATAAGAGATATCGTCCAAAAATTTGTACTGATGCTATTTTTATTAATGAATTTGAAAATTACCAGGCATTGCCAGGCAATTTCAGAAAAAAGCCAATCACACATATTTGAGAACTAAGTAATAAATAAATGCCGTGTGATGCTGCCTTAGAATAGCATTACCCCATTTTTTATCCATAGGTGTCGTAAGAAGCGACTAAGGGACTCGAGGGTTAGATGTGTATTGCAATTTTAGGCGATGGACTGACAACCTGTCGCTATAGTGATACACAGTTATCTGATTGACCCTCATAATTTCGTCAGACGTGGTGTTAATATCCGTTTTACGGCCGTTAACGCTTTGACTACCCCGTAAGGGATATCGGCGTGATTTCAATATGTAATAAATAAAATCACGCACATGTTCTTGGATAATAATAATGAATCAAATTTATTTAAAGTGCTAGCTTAATTTTGAAATAAATTTGGTCATATGTGGTAAATATGTAGTGTTTAAATACTCTAATAATTTTAAAATGTGTTATTTTAGTAAATACTTGTAAATAAGTTGACGACTCAGTGTCCTACACGAAAAAGAAGGAAAATAAGTTGTGAACGTAAATCTGATTTTATAGTAACATTTAGTTAACATTCTGATTTTTAGACATACATACATGGTTATGCTAGTCCAGGTTAAATTGTAATATTTATGTAATTTTACTTTATATCTAATATCTGACACTGAGCTTTTCAATAGATTACTTTGGTTTTAAAAATGGAAATATCTACCTAATTTATTCAAAAATACATACACATATCACGCCTATTATCCCTTGCGGGGTAGGCAGAGCGTAAACGGCAGCAAAAAACGGACATTTACGCAACGTCTGACAAATGTTTGAGGGTGATTCGGAATATTGTGTATTGCCATAGTGACAAGTTGTCACCCCATCGCCTAAAATAACAATACACACCTCGAGTCCTTGGTCGTTTATTACGACTCCCACGGGATAGAAATGAGGTGATGCCATTCTAAGCCGGCAGCACACGGCATTTACCTAATTTATGAATACGGTAAACTGCAAGAATCCCCATTCAATATCTGAAAGTCTTACTCAGCTAAGTAAACAATTTCGTTTCCAATCAGAGAAGAAAGCTCTGTCTGTTTGTCTGCGGTAGGGATGGATCTTTAGCAACAAAAAAAGTAGTTTTAAAAACGATTTGAAGGTAACGAATTATGTAACAAAATGTTTTTGTTTTATCAGTATAATGTATCATGTTTTTTACGTCGTGATGATGATGATGATAAGCTAAATCTATTATAAATATGAAAAATTTGAGGAGAAAGATTTTTTTTTAAAACCATTATTTTTCGTCCTTTTTCATCCTTGGTCTGAGTAACCCTAACCAGGATCGCTCCACTCGAACCCTCAAACAGAAATATTGTTTAAATTTTCATAAATTTATTAAAATAGTCATGGCCGCTATTTCTCGCAGCTTTCGATTATTGGAGGAAAAGAAATTTCATTAAAATTTTTATTTTAGTTTTTTATTTAAACATACTATCTATGCAAAACATAACCGGTTGACCAAAGTTGCAAATTCTGTCTACAATTCACTCGTAGAGTATTTGAATTGTATGAAAGAGATACGACAAGGAGGTCCTACAGTTCTCAGATCAAAAATGAGCCCACTTCATAGTTTAAATTAAAAACATCTATATTTTCGTATTGTGTCACAAACTTTGCAAGTTTCATCTCTTTATCATTTTAGCTCCATTAACGAATCTGTTATCGTAAATAATTGATAACTTAGGCTTGCTTATATGTAAGATATTTATTTAGGTATTAGTTAATAAGTTTCATGAGAGGAATGTGCAGCACACAGATAAACTTTTCTTTTGTAGTTTGTAGTTTAAGTTTAATTGTGTCTAGAATGTAAGAAATATGTAAACTTTATAAATAAATGGATAATAATAAAAAAAACCCTCTATAACAATCGTTTTAAAAGCGCGCCTCGCCTCGAACCCGGAACTTCAAACAGCGAGACGCCTCATCCACCAAGTGTTTGCTCGCATCCTAATGAATATTGACATTGATTGAAATGCAGATGCAGCGATGCATGCTCTACCCCCTTCCTCACTTGCAACGGGTGTTCAATGCTTTAATTTTTATTGAAATCTTTTAATTTTGATTGAAATCTTTTAAGGAACCTTTGCACTGTGTGTTTTATTTCAACCGCGTTGGGAACTATGTGTGAATCTCATGAATTACACATTTACCTAAATACGGAAAAACATTAAAACCGTAAGGTTCAAAAGGATTTTTCTTGTGTATTTTTATCGGATATACAAGAACAACCAAACCCGAGAGCAAATATTAAAAACATCATTAAATTTGAATGAAATAAATTAACTTTATTCAACGTAGGATAGTACTATCACTTATTGATGTCATGATCCGTCATAAAAAAGTACTATTTTATAGCACAACTAGCGGCCCACCCAGCGGTTTCACCCGCTGCTGACTGATTTTCCACCGGAAACAGACGTTCTCCCGACATAAATCATACATAAAAACCATCCTCTTGAATAACTCTAATAAAGTCACTTCCCGTTTGGTGTCTCCTTATATCTTTTGAATTACCCAAATTTTGATGCGTTTTTTTTTTATAAGATTGAGCAACTTGAGAGGAAGGTTTATAAGTATAATTTATTCCGGAAAATTGTCACATTCCCATGGGAAAACAGGTAGCCCAACTGGTAGTAAACTTTTGACACCTTTAAGGATTAAAATCAAAAATGCTGAAACACGTTTAATTATTTTAAGTCATAACTCTAATCACTTATTTTGAAACGGATCACACTTAAGACAACGAACTTTCATACAAACTTTTAACCCGTTTTTCATCCCTTGGAGAATTAAAAATAACCGGAATTTTATCAGCCTTGGAACGGAATTCCATCTTCACCGAATTTCGCATACAACTCTCCATTGTTGTAAATCTCAAAGACGCAAGGATTTTTTTTTGCATCGTCCACTAACTCACACAAACCGGAATTAGCGTAATTATTTCCATCTTCGTCGTGTGATAGGACGGAAAACTCGCTCCAGTGCTCTACAACAAAAGCAATAATACTTTCGCGCACCTCCCGAGCCATGACTTGGGTGTCATACAACACAAAGGATATTGCTCGAAATAAGCAGGCGCCGTCGCCAATAATTGGCACAACATCATGCGGTAGCAGAGTACCATTAATGTTTAGAATCTCTACGACCATGTTGATCTATTTACCACCCTTTTTAATGGTAAAACCACAGAATATATAACGTAAAACGTAAAACTTCACAACTTGGACCAAAAAAAAAACCAAACACGACACCTACAATTTCGATTTTGATAGTCTAAAGTAAGTTCGACGATACTTCATCAAGTATCGTGGAACCTTACCTTACAGTTTTTGAAAAACTTAACGATAGTGCGTTTGAAATACTAACAGCGACATCTATGTTTGTATTATGGAAATAAAATATTTTTTTTCTTAGTTTTCGTTAAAGTATAAAATGCTAAACTACTGAAGCTAGAGAGATAAAACTTGGACTTAAAGGGGGTTAAGAGTTTGTATGAAAGTTCGTTGTCTTAAGTGTGATCCGTTTCAAAATGTAGTGATTAGACTTATGACTTAAAATAATCAAACACGTGTTCCAGCATATTTGAAATTTTAACCCTTAATAGGGTCAAAATGGGGTTAAAAGTTTGTATGAAAGTTCGTTTTTTCAAATGAATGTGATCTGTTTCAAAATTTGTGATTAGACTAATAACTTAAAATAATTAAACACGTATTTCAGCATTTTTGAATTTTTTACCCTTAAATGGGTAAAAAGGGGGTTAAAAGTGTGTATGAAAGTTTTTTATCTTAAATGTAATCTGTTTCAAATTTCGGATTAGACTCATAACTTAAAATAATTAAATACGTGTTTCAGCATTTTTGTAATTTGAATCTTTAAAGTTGTCAAAAGGGGGTCAAAATTTACTACCAGTTGGGTTACCCGTTTTCCCATGGGAATGTGACAATTTCTCGGAATAAATTTTACCTATAAACCTTCCTCTCAAGTTACTCTATCTAATAAAAAAACCGCATCAAAATCCGTTGGATAATTCTAAAGATATAAGGAGACACCAAACGGGAAGCGACTTTATTTTATACTATGTAGTGATTTTCTTCTTTTGAATACGTACATACATACATATATCACGCTTATATCCCTTGCGGGATTGGCAGAGCGAGCGCGTAGAAACACGCATTTACGCACCGTCTGACCAACATTTGAGGGTCATTCGGATAAGTGTATCACTAAAGTGACAGGTTGTCAGACCATCTTTGCCTCTTACGATACCCACGAGAAAGAAATGGGGTGAAGCGACTCTAAGTTGGCAAGCATAGCTAAGCATATCTTCTTTTGTCCCACCGAAGTCTGGCGCCAAGTAGCTTGCTGCGTTCCGTCAGTGTGTGGGAGTGCCAGTGCCTTAACAGGCTTCTTCTGGGTGAGCTCGCTTCATCTTAGACTCTGTCTCTGTCCTATGACCTAGACTAGAGTCAAGAGCAAACCCATCATTAATAAAAAAAAAAAAAAAAAAACGATAGAAAACCGTTTCGGGCAGTACAAAAAAATATAAATAAAGGCACTGCCTTGAGGCTAGCCAGTTTAAAGCCTTAAATATCTACCACAGCTAAAAAATAAATAAGCTTAGGATCGTTTTGAAGCAGACAGACGCAATACCAATGTTTAACATAATTTATAATATTAACCCTACACTGATTTAAAAAACAGCAACCTGTATAATCCCTTCTTTGCCCTCACTCAATGCCGAAAGGAGTTTAATCGCTAAATGGATTTGCGCTCATTTTTGCATATTTTGCATTAAATTAATAACGTTACCTTACGCTTCGAAAATTTCTGCCAAATCACGGGTCGTAACTCAAATTGTACGTTTAGTCGCAGAGTTTTATGATTATTTTACTCAACCTCAAAAAGTCTTACTAACTTAATTTCGTCCTTAAGGAGTATTAAATTGATTGTAAAAAAAATACATTCATACATACATCACGCGTATATTCATTGCGGGTAGGCAGAGCGTAAACGGCCGTATAAAACAAACATTTACGCCACGTCTGACAAATATTTGAGGGCTATTCAGAAATTTTAGTATCCTCGAGTCGCTTAGTCGCCTCTTACAACACCCACAGGATAGAAGTGGGGTGATGCTATTTAAAGCCGACGTAACACGGCACAATTTTAATGTTTTATATTTAATTGAATAATACTCTATTATGTTACCGTCATAGCTTGAGCATTGGATTTGTTTAAACAATTACCGCCGTACTAATGCTTCCAACGGTAACTCCTTGTAAAAATATTTGCGCGGCTTTCAATGTAATTACGTCATTTGTGTGTAGACTGAAGGGAAGGGAGGTTCCTGCCAGACAGCCAGCTGTTATTAAAAATATATATATATATATATATATAGGTAATATTGTATTGTATTGACTATGCCTATCTGATTTTAGGTTTCCGGTTTAGGCAGAGCGTAAACGGCCGTTTCAGAAAAATCATGTTCACTATTGTGACAGGTTGTCAGCCTACCGCCTAAAAATGAATTACACATAAAACCCTCAAGTCCGTTAGTCACCTCTTATGACTACCGCGGGAAAGAAATGCTATCGCCACGTCTGACAAATAATTGAGGACCAATTCAGAAATTCGTGTATCACTACAGAGGGGCAGTTTGTCAGCCTGTCGCCTAAAATTGTAACACACATGAAACCACACATGACACCCGCAGGAATGAAATGGGGTGATGCTGTTCTAAGCGAGCATCACACGGCCAATTTTATGATCTGTAAAATAACACGTCTGCAATATCCTTGTTTAAAAAACATGACATGAAGTCGCCAGCACACCTTTCGCTTGCTAAAGCTTGATCTACCAACGGTTGCTCGTTTACGAATCAATTTTTCCAACTTTTATGATCGCCTTAAAATTTACGATATTTTTTTACAGTACTTACCGTGTTTTTTTCATAAAAAATGTTAAGTAAAATGCGAAACGTTTAAAGTACCTAGATCATTTAGGGTAGTATATGATTTTGCACCGCATAGAAACATTATACGATACATAATTATTTCTGAGGACGAAAATATTTAACGTTGTAAATATCGAAATTCGCATAAAAAAGGCTTTGCAGTTCGTTCGTAGAATTTAAGTTTGTTTGCATATGTCATTAAAGTTTTCCGCACAAAATTATGTCTTATTTTAAACAAATCCTCAATTTCGCGATTGAATTTTTGGCTGATATTTAAAACTCCGATTATGTAGGTACTAGCAGCCCGCCCAGCGGTTTCACCCGCTGCTTCCCGTTTGTGAGAATAAAGCATTTTCCCGTTTTAAAAGGTACTTAAAAACCTTCGTCTTCAATCCCACCATCTATTTAAAAACAAAACTCGTCAAAATCTGTTGCGTTATTTAATCTAAGCATACATAGGGACAGCGAAAAGCGACTTAATTTTATAATATCTAGTGATGAAGTATTAATTACAAAAAAGCACTTGCAGTATTTTCAGTGCAATTCTGCGGCGTGTAATTTTTCACCAATGTAATAATGACGCCACGAGTGGTGCTTCCGTCACGATTCTACGCGTCGAGAAGATGACGGGGTGATGATTGCGCGTCATTACGTCATCAGGCTATGACGAAGCTGGATATATTGAAGTACCTAATATGAGTAACAATGTTTTACGCTAATTATGCATACACATAAACGTATCACTTTCTTATCCCTCGCGGGGTAGGCACAGCGTAAAATATGGTCGCTAACGCCACGTCTGATGAATATTTGAGGGCCTTTTAAAAAACATCGTGTACAATTATAGCGATAGGTTGTCAGCCTGTCGCCTAAAAGTGTAAAACACATAAAAGCTTCGTGTCCCTTAGTTGCATCTTACGACACCCGCGGGCAAGAAATGGGGTGATGCTTTTCATCCGGCATCACACCGCTAGTTTGTTGTTTATGTAATAATTGTGCCTGTGCCGTGAATATCGTACTTTCGAGATTTCATAGATATCACGTATTACTTCAACAACCTAATTGAATTTTCGGTAATTTGCAAAAAGTTGAATTTACCTTTACACTTCTACAATAAACACATCTAACGGGCTGTATAAACAATAAACAATTTGACTATTAATAACTTGATAACGAGCAATACTGCTCTGACTAAATTTATAGCCCTGAGCCATACGCTAGTACCGAGGAGGGCCCTTCGGTAGGAATTAGTTTTTGTGAGACACTGTCGTCGGTGACAACCCTAGCCGCAGACGGTTGGGCCATCAGATTGGCGATATGTTTGACTGGCATACTAGCGACTTTGCAATTAGAAGTATTTTTATTTTTTCAATAATCTTGAAATAATAATTTTGATAAATTTTTATCTAAACTACATAGGGTGTAAGGGACATGCCTCCGAATACTAATACGTTGCATTCATACCATGATACTGATCAATCATCCTCTAGGAACATACGTCAGGACATGAAAAAAAATATTTGACCTCCCATACAAAATCACGATCGGCTGATTGCATTTACTATGGGAAGTCCAAAAATTTTTTGACGTTTCCTAAAATATTTTTTTATGTAAAGTTGTTCTTTTACATGTTCTAAATGTACCCTATCAGTATTCGGAGGGCTGTCCCTAACACCCTGTTTACTGAAAATTATCGACTATTTCCTGACATTTAATTTATTAACATTTATAAATATTATATGTATAATATGTGTATTATGTCACTAAATGTATTTTTATTATCTTTTATTGGACAGCTAACATATTTAACTCTATTAACCCGAATTAAATTTTAAATATGCACGTAATTAAAATAAACGTTTTCTTCATTCAGAGCATAAAAACAAATCAGTTACACTTACTTTGTAACGCCTCTTGTTTCGAGGCCCATCAAAACACTAAATTTACAATAGTTAAAGGATACCCCTGTTTGGAATAGTTGTCGACCTCTGCATTGCTAATGCCTTAATAGGCGACCTGCGTCCGCCCGCGACATATTCATACGGCGGCAGGCGTCGCCAACCTTCGGCGCACACTTTAATTTATCGTTTTAATTAACACACAGAGAATTCGGCCCTGTAATTACGAAGGTATAAGTCACATATTTTTGACTCCAAATTGGGAAATTCCTTGTCTTCATTTTGGGTGCAGGAATTTATTTAGTGTCTTCATTAAGTTTTTAAGTAGATATGTTTGGGATATTAACCTGTAGATAAATTTAATAGGCCATTTACATACATATTAATAATAAATTGTGAAACTCACTTGCGTATAGTTTAGCCCTTTAAAATACGAATGTATATATGTAATGTATGTAATTGGACGCAAAATTATTTGATGCCACATTCGAAAAATCTGAAATTCTGCGACTGAACTAGGCAAAACATGTGAGTTCGGACACGTCCAAGAAACAAATCTTACCATAGTAGTTTATGCAATTGCCATATAATGCCTAATTATTTGTAGTTGAACTATACACTATTCATTTATCTTCACTGTGAACAATTAAAGTCACGTCCCGAATGACAATTGTAAATATTTTGCTTACACGATTGTTGGCACAGGATATAAATATGCGCCAAAAATAAATCGATCATTTCGAAAATCATAAAGTGTGTCAAAAATTCTCAAAGTCTGAATCTTACCTAGTTTTACTATTATGCTTTTGCTTTTGAGAGTAAAGTAATTTTTAGAAGTACTTACAATCTGGACAGAATGCATAAAGCAGAACTTTGCACAACTGTTTCCAAATCGAATAAAATTGCGAGCGTACAACCCGACTTTTTAGTTTTTTTTTAATTATTAATGATGGGTTTGCTCTTGACTCTAGTCTAGGTCATAGGACAGAGAGAGAGTCTAAGATGTAGCGAGCTCACCCAGAAGAAGCCTGTTCACTTTTACTTTGAAGAGATTAGGGTTGTATGCGTTTGGAAACTCAGACGCAGTTTAATTTCTATGCCCCCCTTGTATCTGTATCTGAATTTATAATCGGAACATTCCAAGACAAATAAAAATAAAAATAATATAGTATCGATTGGACACTACATAAAAGATTATTTGCAGATTATTCATATCTATTCTTCATTTCAACCTAAATAAAGATTATGGTGTCCGAGAAATATGTTACAGTTAAAGGCCTAAGGTATTATTTATTCTGGCAATACCTGCCTTCGCCGGCACTTATCTAGTCCTCTATCGGGCGATCCTACGCGTGAAATACGATTTTTTCTATACGCATATATCTTTGGGGCCATTCAATTTAACTGTTTTCTTACCCATTGGATTTATCGAGGGTAGTTGTGGAAATATGGCGGGCAGGTGTCGGTAGCTGAATGTGTTCGGGTTTGTCTCCGCCTATTGTTGTTTGGAATTGTATTTAAATCAATGGCGATACTATTTGTTTCCTTTTTAAGGGTTACAAGAGAAGCTAGTCTTAAACTTGAAACAAATATATACAAGCGAGATACCTAGAAACGCACGACCTTCGGCGTACATACTCTAGACAACTCAATCAAAGAATTAATTGAGTAAGTAAAAACACTATATTGCACAAAAATAAAGAATACATACAAGTAAGTACAAGCGGTCTTATCGCTAAAAGTAATCTCTTTCAGACAACCTTTGGAAGTTCAACCTTACCAAAAAAATCAGTGAATTGTATTTTCAAATGCCACTCTATATCTACTTCACTATCTTTATTGTATAGAATAGCACAATCATAATTTACTTATCAGAACAACACTCGATTTTACGCTCGCAATTCACGTTTTTCATAGTACGGGGTCCGCACGTAACAGTGAAAAGGTTTATCAGTGACTTTAGATAAACTTAAAGGTGAAATTTTACTTTTGACCGATAGCGAAATCTCAACACGGGCTGGTGATGAGGAACAACTTTTCCTTATGAACATGTTAAAATATGACAAAATCATTTGAGTTTTAAATCAGCTGATTGGCAATTTTGTATTTTTTACATTTAACACGCCTATAATCCCTTACGTGGTAGGCAGAGCGTAAACGGACATTTACGCCACGTTTGACAAACATTTGATGGTCATTTGGAATATTGTGTATCATCTAGTGACAGGTTGTCAACCCATCGCCTAAATTTGCAATACACACCCTCGAGTCCCTTCGTCGCTTCTTACGACACCCACAGGAAAGAAATGGGGTGATGCTATTCTAAGCTGGCATCACACGGCTATGGGAGGTCCAATTTTTTTTTTTACAACTTGTTCATTGTGGAAAGTTGTTCCTTATCACCAGCCCGTCTTGAGATATGGCTATCGGCCATTAGTATAATATCACTCTATATACCAATTTGCATAGTTATTTTTTTTTTGTTATTGGTTCGTCATTTCACGGTCGTGCTTATCCTGCTTCAAGTCATTTTGCATTTGCTGCCGATCAGTCAAAGTCATAACTCAAATTCTAGTTCAACATTACGAACCACTTAACTTTTGCAACCAAGACCAGTACAGCGCAAATTCCGCCCAGGTAGCACACAGTGTGTAACGCAATTACCCCGCCTAAGCCCGGCGTCTTGCACCAGATTGATGCCCGGCTTTTGATCAGTCCGATTTGCTCCAGCCTACGATTAATTGCAATTGGCCGAAGGTACATTTAAGGTGAGAGTAGCCGTCAACGACGTCGACGGTGGAGCCGCTTCACAAAAAATATGTTTATACAAACAATCTCTCAGAATATTCAGAATGCTCGTTGCTCAAGTAAAAAAAAAGTTTTTAGTACTATCCTTAAATAAAGTTAGAACCTGCAAACTCAATGAAATATTCACTGTAATGAAATTTATTGCAAAAAGTGCCTAAAAACGCTCACTTTTGGTATTATTTGCCATAACTTTAATAACAGTGATTTTATAGGTTCTAATATTTCTCAAGGAAAATACTAAAAACTTGAGCAGCGGACAATCCGATAAGATTGTTTAAATGTTTTTTTTTTGGCAAGTGGCGCCACTATCGAGGCCGTTCACGACTACACACGCCTTAAGTCGCATTCACCCAAATTTATAAGAAGAAGATGACTCTGATCTAGTCGTTGAATAAATGGTGATGATGATGCTGATGTGAATGGTTACGACAGATTTCGGCCATGGCGACCGCTGCAAATTATTAGAAAGTGACCGTCGCTGATGCGCTCAATTCCGCCTTTATCCACTTGACAGTCGAAGGCCAGTTTGATTGCCAGAAGCTTATGTCAGTTGTCAGTTAGGACTGTCAACCACTGCCACCCACTGCTGGGTATAGGCCTCCTCTCTCTTGTGCCATAGATTCCTTTCCTGTGCCAGTCTTGTCCAGACTGTCTGCAGAATGTCTTCCGACAGTCGTCAACCCATGTAGCCGCAGAGATAGCTACTACAGCCATTTATTTCTGCGAACATACGTAAACTTACATTTGTTTTTATTTTAATCAAATTTCATGCAAAGCCTGAAACCTCTTATTCAATTTAATTTAAAAATAAACCTATTTACAACGCTGAAAAAGATGTGCGCCATTTTAAACTAACTTGAAAAACAACTTATTTAAAAACCAAGTCCTTAAGTGATATGTCACATTCCACGCTATCTTGATTCATGATATTGCTCCTAAACTATAAAATGCATGCACTTGGCAAACACAACTTGCATTTAATCCTAGCTGTATTTAAAAACCACCTTAAATATTACAGCTTAAGGTGCCTTTTGCGTTCATAACAGTTTAAAGGAAAAGTTTATTTTGCAGCTGAGGTGGAAAGTATAAATTATATTCAGTAGTTTCTAGTGAGAGTCTCCGTAAAGTTATAGTTTAGTAAGATTACAAAACTGTTGATAGGCGGTATTTTAAGTCTTTCTGGTGTCAAAGCTATCTTCTTTCTTAGCCTTTTTGACCGACTCTAATAAAGTAGATTATCAACTTACTGGCCCGATAGCGTAGCGGATAGTACCCAGGCCTGCTACGCTTAGTACCGTGGGTTCGATACCCACAAAAGACAAGTTTCTGAGAAACCGTGCAAAATTTGAGAATGGTATTGTATAGGTAGGATGAATTTTTACTAGTGACCGATAGCGAAAACTCAAGACGGGCTGGTGATAAGGAACAACTTTCCCCCAGGAACTTGGGTAAACGTAGAACGCAGTAAAAAAAATTGGACCTCCCATATAAAATTGCTGATTAGCTAATTTCAGTTACTATGGATACTCAAAATATTTTTGCCATATTTCAACCTATGTTTCTTGGAGAAAGTTGTTCCTTATCACAAGCCCGTCTTGAGATTTCACTATGTGTTAATAGTAAAATTTCACACGATTTTATGATTGTTTCCATGTTTTAAACGATGTTGAACAATATTTTGTCTACTTTTAATAACGGGCTTACATATATGATCAAATTCGGTAAATTTTTCTAATAACGGCTAGTCAGGTTAGGTGTCCACTGTAAAGTAAGTAACTTTTTTAAGTTACGATTTGCACACTTCTCTATTCAAAAGAAAATCTTTTTCATCCTAGCTGAATTTCGTCTTTGATTTCGATCAAACCTCTATAAAATTACAATTCCCACAACAGCAGACCTCCGTAAATACTTGTAAACTTTACTTGTACCTAATTTACGTGCCTTTTCACGGCACAATTCAGCGGTTAACTGCGGTACCGTATTTCCATGCTAAAAATCCGCACGCCTCTGATAACAATGGTTCCCGGTCCTCTGAGTTGGTTGCAGAAAAGTTGGTAACAACGGGGCAGTAGTTCGAGCCCAGGTAATGCGGCGCAATTCGAAAGTTGGGAAAAAAGTTTCCGGGATGAGAATTACCCGGGTAAGGTTGAAGTAAGCTTTGTGCTACGGTAATACGCTGCAGCGTAATGCGGAAGTTATTATAGTACAGAATGTTTTTTTAGCGTAAAGTTGAATGGTTTCAATCGATTTATTTCACTTAGTTTTTCCATGTGAAAGGTACCAATCGAAATTATATCAAATTATGTTATCAAGTCGGCTAGCAACTTTATGGACTCAGAGCATTTCAAACTAGATTTATGAACATTAATAAGTTGATCTACATTCATCTCATAATGTTCTGATTACAAACTCCGAACCAGTTGTAAAATGTTCTGCTTTTTGCATTCTGAATATAGAAATAACAGTTTCTTCTCAAACGCCGAAGAATTGCGTCTTGTGAGAAAGTACGCCTTTCGATTCGAAATTTAATTTTATTTCTTGCCAATACTCAAATTTGCTGCCATCTTCCGCCGCACCTGTCATCCGTGCCGTGTTGCGTTTTGTGGTTAGCTTTCTTTGTTTTTGTTATTTTGGCTAAAGCTGGTTTTAACGATTTCTCATATTGTATTATAGGTATCTATTATGGAGATTGAAGTCATGAAGTTATTTCTACGCCACCCGACATCTTGGCCGTGGTATTGGATCGCCGCTAGTGTGTATATTTGGAAAAGAGTACCTAGTTGGTTTTCTAAAGTTTTTTTGTAAAGTGTTGATAAAATAATGTATGCAACTGCATATAATTAGGCATTTTATGACAGCTACATGAACTACTATTATGTATTAAAGATCTCTAAGAAGGTTTTTAATAAATATGGGCTAGCCAGTTGAGGCATGTGTCAACTGATTATATTACTCTAGATATCGTTATCGTGCTACGATCGCCACCGAAGTGTAGCCGACCGGGAAACGAGTCGGCAAGAGGGCCTGCCTACATGGTGGCAGCAAGGGTCACTATATCCTTGAAGCGAAAAAAAATGAGGTTTTTTTTAAATAGAAAACTTGAACATTTTTCTACCTCGGGCAGAATTTGACAAGTTTCGTTCGCGTGCGCTTAGCGGACGGACGTGTGATTAACAAATCTCCTGCCTACGGATTACGTACCTACTCAAGTAAAAGCCTAAAATAATGGCACAGTGCAAGAAGTGTAAGCAGTTTATGTCTGTGACTAAAGATGATGGAAATATTATGAAGTGCAAAGGATGTGAAGCAGTGTTTCATAAAAAATGTGGGGCGATGAATAAGCAATTTGTGCAAACGGAAATCTGTGAAGATTGTCAAAAGCAAAAAACCGCAGCTATGCAGAAAAACAAAAATAGCCCGAAGCCACATGAAGGAGAAACTAAGCTCCAATTTAATGTAGCCGAAACATCAGGCGAAAAAGTGCTGGCAGAGGTGAACAAAAAATTAGAAGTGCTATACAATGTGAACAAAAAAGTTGAGGAGTTATCTAACGCGGTAGATTTTTATGCCGACATGTACGAAAAGCTAATGGCTTTTAAAGATGAATCGCAGAAAAAGTACAAGTCGTTGGAGCAAAAATGTTTGTACTTAGAAAAGTACAATAAAGCTCTTGAAGAAAGAATCCAAGATCTGGAGCAGAGCGACAAAGCCAAAAATATCGAGATCCATGGACTAGAAATGCAGGCTAATGAAAACACGACTAAAGTTATCAGGACCTTAGCCGAAAACCTAAACTTGGACCCTAACGACATTGACGACGCTCAGAGGGTAGGTGTGCAAAAACCGGACGATACCAAACCAAAAATAGTACTCGTTACCCTGCGTACTAAGAGCGCTCGCCATAGCTGGATGGCGGCAAGGAAATATAATAAAATCACTAATAAGAAAATTTACTCCAATGGGAATGATGAGCGGATATTCATAAATGAGGATCTACCTAAGTACAAACGCCAATTGTTATGGACTGTAAGAAACAAGCTGAAACCGAAGGGTTTTCAGTACATATGGGTACAAAATGGTAATATTTTGGTTAAAAAAAATAGTGAAGAACGGAAAATATACAACATCAAATCTGAAAATGATCTGGCTAAGTTCGACGAAACCGAGGATCGTCAAAATACTCGCTAAGTTACGTGCAACTAGCTCGGCTAGAACACACTATACGATTCTTTAGCATCAAGAATGAACAGATTCGACGATCTACCTATAGATGTTGAATTCTCAAGATACCAAGACATAAGGTTACTTAGCAATGATTTAGAACTTAACAATGTTGGATGTACTCACATATTGCATCTAAATATTAGATCACTCAGAAAAAACTTTAATAAAATTCAAATTTTACTAGGAGAAAGTAAATACAAAATAGACATATTAATATTAGCCGAGATAAATATTAAAAAAGAAGAAGTACCATTCTATGGAATTTCTGGATATAATACACACATTTCAACAAGAGAAACTAGGAGAGGAGGGGGAGTTTTAATATATTCAAAAGATTATTTAAACTTCGATACAAAAATTGTTATAACTGACACTATGGAGATGATTCATGGTGAGCTGAGAATGGATAAAAAAATCTCACATATACTTGCTTTATATAAACCACCTGAACGAAATAAACTACTATTTGTGGAGCAACTAGAAAAAATAGTGAAGTGTATTCCAACCTCCGAAAACATAATTGTGATTGGTGACACCAACCTAAACATTCTTCACGACTTAGTAAGTCCAATTACTTCTAAATATAAAAACACCCTGTGTGGATACGGCCTACAGTGCACAATACCAAGTTCGCAGGTAACGCGCGAAGCGATCGTAGACGGCAGGCTCGACGTGTCATGCTTGGATCATGTGTGGGTGCGAGCGAGGTACAGCGATTGCACAGCGTCATCATACGTCATCGAGACCCGCATATCGGATCATCATGCTGTAGGTATATCGGTCGACTTAGGCGCACCAGACACGCGTGGATCACAAAAGAGGAACGGTACACAAGAAGTAATTTGCGATAAACTAGTTAAGCAGAAATTGGATGCGTTTGACTGGACTCAGTTAATGCTACTTACTTGCCCTGTTATGTTATTTCTCAAGTTATGTACAGTCTTTGACAACATTTATAAAGACAGTATTATTACACTAAAAGTACGTAAAAAAAGAATAAGTCAGCCTTGGATAAATAGTTATTTGTATACAATGTTATTACGTAGGGATCATTTGTTTAGAGCTTGGAAGTCAAGTCCGAAAAACATGAATAAAAGATTAGAATATACAAAATTTAGAAATAAGGTAAATAAATTAATTAATGAAGCCAAAAACAAATACAAACAATCAGAAATAAAGAAATGTAATGGGGATTTTAGAAAAATTTGGTCAACGATCAATTCATGGCTAGGTCGCACTAAAACTAATCTAGATAACGTTATAATAAAAAGTTTGGGCAAAACAGAAAGTATCAAGCATATCTGTACGAAATTCTCGCAGACATTCACTCAAGAAATACAGAGCATCAAACATGTATGTAACATTAAGTTCTTAGACAGAAAATCATACGTTAGTCCGAGTAAGGTCAGTTTTCGATTTAGAAATGTAAGTTCCTCAGAAGTAGAAAAAGTTATTAATAGCATGTCAAGTGAAAAGGCACCAGGACTAGATCGCATAAGGATAAAAGACATTAAGTATATACAAAATTATTTAAGCCCTATCCTTGCAAAGTTTATAAATATGTGTATAAATAATAGTATATATCCGGACCAATTAAAATCTGCAATTATACGTCCCATTTACAAGTCAGGCAGTCACCTGGAATACGTCAACTATAGACCCATAGCTATATTATCAACTTTAGATAAAATAGTAGAAAAAGTTGTTGTTGGCCAAATCAGTAAATTTTTAGACCATCATAGTATATTAACAGACAGCCAACACGGATTTCGTAAAGGGCGAAGCACTGTCTCGGCTCTAACGGGCTACGCAGACTATGTAAACACCTGTTTGGACTCGGGTAAACAGATGATAGCTCTTTTTATTGACTATAAAAAAGCGTTTGATACCTTGGACCACGATATATTACTACAAGCCATGGATGAATGTGGCATACGTGGTCCAACAAATCAATGGCTTAAAAATTATCTGACAAATAGGAAAATACGAACTATTGTGAATGGTGTAACTGGCGATGAGGCAGAAGTTAATCTGGGTGTACCTACCGGTTCAGTATTTGGTCCGGTAGGGTACGTGATGCACGTAAATAGTGTGGCTAATGTTGTAAAATACTGTCGAGTCTTTATGTATGCAGACGATATGTGTTTGGTATACGGCTCGAAGAATGTATCGGAAATACAAATAAATGTTCAGGAAGACTTCGAAAACGTAACCAAATGGGCTCATGACAATGGGATTATCTTAAATATATCAAAAACGAAATGTATGCATATACACTCGCCGTATAACCAACGTGCAAAGTCAACGAACAAAGAAATGTTAGATATAATTGGACACACGTATGAGTGTTTGCATACTAGTAAAGTTAACTGTTGTTGTACTGCAATTGAATATGTAGAATCTTTTAAATACTTGGGCTTAACAATAGAGAAACATTTTAATTGGAAATTGCATGTAAATGAGGTATGTAATAGGTTAAGATCAGTACTAGGGAAATTTTACCAATTGAAAATGGTGCTTAACAATCATACATTACTAATTGTATATTATGCGCTTGCGGACTCACTACTAAGCTATGGGTTAGTGGTGTATGGTCGAACGTTCAAAACATATTTAAATAACATTAAAAGTATTCAGATACGGTTAATAAAGAACATTGTTAGCAAAAGAGTAAAGAAAAGTTGCAGAGATGACTATAATAAATTATTTTCAATTTGTAAAATTTTACCCGTGGAAGAAAAGGTTAAATACTTGATTGGTTTAGAACACTACTACAGTGATAAATATCGGGTTATCAAAACAAATAAATACAACACAAAAAGTGTACGTAAAGGAAAATTTATGCTGCCTGGATTTAAAAACTACTATGGTGAAAGAGTGTCATCTGTGATTGTACCCAAAGTATTTAATAAATTAATTATACTTAGAAAAACTCCTAAGTTAAGTTTAACTACGCTCAAAACAAAACTGAAAAATGCATTACTCAATGTCAGTGATGATCCACAAGATCAAGCTGGCATAAGAAAATAGATACGTATAATAATTACGTCTTAGTTAGGTACGATTAAGCTGTTTGAATAGTTAGTGGGTGCTGTCTGGTAGGTTATAGATATATAATAGTGTTAATAAGCGAGTCTCGCCAACAAACTGTTTCAGTTTGGCGAGGAATAGTAGATAAGTTTTTTGTTTGTAACTTACCTTAAATAATAAAAAAAAAAAAAAAAAAACAAAAAAAAACAAAACTAACCCGGTAGATGGAGCCGTTCCAAGCGTTATTGACATTAAGATATGCTTGTAAAAATTTCCGGGCAAGGGGTGAGCCACGGTTGCCCAAATGGAAGAGGCGTCGCCATTGGTGATGGCGAAAGTCGCAGGTGCAAGTTTTCTAACTATTGTACAAAGGTAGTGTTTTGAAATTTAGTATTCAATCTAGACTCAAAAAAACCTTACGTTTTCGCGAAATATCACAAAACAGAAGCTTCCCTTGAGGACCTTGGAGCAATCTCATCAACTTTACAAATCATCAGTCTGTAAGGGATGTCTAAACCCATGTTCCTAGGGACAATTGTTCGCATTCATGAGGATAGTGTTCAAGGGGATTTCCAATCGGAGTATACTCTTAGTTCTGTTCTGTATAGCAAATAATTTTATGATATAACCAAAAAAATTCAATAACTTTAGTGTTACATGTACGCAAGACCTTAGGGACTGCCAGTCAAATAAATTCAGCAGAAAAGGGATATCGTCGATTATATTTATCTAAACGAGAGTCATATGTCGACCCTGTTTTGCTTTTAGAAACCTTTGCCCTTTGCTGTGGACAGTTTTGCAGGTTTATGTATGGATACATATATTTTATCAGCCACAACAGTCCACTGCTGGACACGAACATTCCCATATTGGAGGTATTGCCATACTTACTTCGCTTGACAAGCGTAGTGCTAGATGTTGTTTTAACAGTGAACGCTTCCGCCGATTCCTTGGACGAATTATGCTCTTAGAAGTCACTTTTTACGAAAATAAGAATTAGTGGATGCTATTCTAATTGAATACCAAATTTTCTAACCTTGCATCACACGGTAAGTACATGTATAGATATTAATATCATTGAAGGGTCTGTTTCTAAGTTTTAAACCGGTAGGTTTTTAAAAGCGTCAATGTATGCTACACTGTCGCAGAGTTAACGGTGCAGCCTCAATAAAAAAAGAGTCGGTGTTTTTTCTTGCCCGGTGTAGCGTGACGTAGTTGTCTGTGACGTCATAGGTTATTTTGTAAGCCCAGTCCACTGTGACGCATCGTTTATTTTGCAAAAACTTAATGATAGGGAGCAGAATTCGAATTGACGGGGCTAGATAAAAAAAATGGTATGTATAAATACGGCTATAGGTATATGAATGGTGTAAAAAATAGCTGAAAACTGCAAGAGACGGACTTAATTATGACCTTTATCCAGGAAACATACATATGCTAAAATACAAAAAAAAAATGACCTCTGATACAAATTTACTTTGGCTCTGACGTTTTTGTATGGGAAGCTGAATTAAGTTGATCTACGTTTCTTGAATACCTACCAAATTTTAAAACACTTGCAAAATTTATAAGTGCCAGCAGGATTTGAACCTGCAACTTTCGCCATTACTAGTGGTGACGCTATGTTGACTAGGTTTCTTGATGAAAGTGGCTCAGTTTTTTTAGATTTTTTACATAAATACTGTAGCATATTTTGCAGTCAAAGTGCGATATTATTTACATAAATAAAAATAAGACATTGAAAAATGGTAGCTGTACGTCACTTCAAAACGAATATCAAGTGGTTGAAAATATGGAAGGGTTCAATCGGGGCGCCGGTAGCTCAGTGGCAGAACGGTGAGACGGTACTCCACAGGCCCGGATTCAAACCCCGGCTGACGCTAAAAAAACAATTTCATATTGTCATTTACAAACATACTGTATTTAAATTTTTGATAAATCTATAGTTTACTTGCAATAAAGGGAGCCTCTATATTCTGTAACGAACGAGCGACGTCTAGTGCGTTCTGCAAGCGGCAGTCATTTGTCAAACAGTAAAGCAATTATTTTGTTATTTATGCGGAAGGGTAAGATGATATTTCTATGATTTATCGTCTACAATATCTCTGCCTACACATAAGAGAAAAAGGGACAGTTATAGTGTAATCACACCGTCATCAGCTAAAATAAAAACTTAGATTTGACGTCGATTTAAAATTTTAGGAACGTGACAACACCTTAACAAATATTGGGAAAATATTATGATGTTGTTAATAATTAAAATGCATGCGATCTATGTTACACTTTGTGCTGTTACTTTTTGATGGAACTCCATGTTAATTTACTAATAAAACACTTTTTCACTAGTTCCACTAATTAAATATATTTGTTTAATTTGATATTAAATTAAATGCGACCGGTTTCGAACATCATCATCCTTGGGATTAGTAAATTTGCATGCGATCTGCTTTATAGGCTAAAATAGCAACCAAATGGGTACCCAAAAATGTGAAAAGCCCCAAAAAAGACAAAAAGATTGTGCGAAGACCTCAACGCATATCTACAAAACTGACAAAGCCGAGAGACGTGGGAAAAGTTAAGAGAGACCGTTGCTCTGCAGTGGGACAACACTGGCTTTTAAATAATAATAAAATATTTTGTAGATTTCACCCTAAGGACAGATCCCAATTTTAGTCACCAGGCTAAATCTGAAATTCTCTCTGCTCTTACACTACTCAAAAACCCAAAACAATGTGCTCTGGCCCACTGATTTCTATAAACAAATAGGTCTTGTCACACTTCAGCTTATTTGCCGTAGCAAAGTAATCGTCTGCTACGTCGTAGCTTTAAAAACCGTACTCTCGTAGCAACCGTAGCACACAATGTAAATGGCTCTTAAAAAGTACCTTTTCAACAGAAGCAGATCACTCTAATATACTTATTAGTTACTAACGATAGCAAGCACCTAAAATGAGCCACTTAAACGATCAATATAAACAAGTTTTTTAACAATTGCCTTTATAGCCGTTGGTTCCAGTTACTATCTATGATAACTAAGACGGCGCTCGTTATACAACTATTGCAGAGGCCTGCTAGTAGTAGTTTCATCGAGTAATTTATAGACACGAAAAGAAGACGAAGATTATAGCTCGATCCCTCAAATAGTAACTGGAGGATATGAAATTAACTTTATTCAATTAAGGATAGCACTATCTCTTATTGACGTCATGATCTGTCACTGCATTTTTTTTACATATATTTGATTCAAATTTAAATCATGATTTTCAAGGTGTTATTCACTTGCGTATAACGAACTCTGAAGGCTGGTGGTACCAACGAAAGCCTGTTTATTTTTCTACCTGTACGGAGGTATGGGCTCTTGGCAGTCTGCACGCGCGAAGTCGCGACGCATAATCAAGCGAGTACACCTTCCGCGCAGGTAACTCGCACACGCACCACAAAGTATTGCGATTCGTGACCGCCACCAATACCACTAAACAAACGACAACCTGAAACAGAAGCCCTGTATGGCTAGCTTTTCATGGTTCTAAAATATTTCCGCGTTGACACAAAAAAAAGATAGACGTGGTTTAAGCTGTTTGCCAACGTCATATTCTATGGAAAAATGATTTAAGCACTGTCTAAAAGGTAGTCTAAACTAATTGTAATAATACCGTTCAAGTCCTTATTTTTGGTTTGTAGTTTCTGGACCATTGGTCGAACCTAATTTATTATTTAGTGTCATTTAAGGTTTAAGCTAACATAACAAACTGGGTTTTTACACTGTGTAAAGCTGGTATATTTATAAAATGTATTTCATTATGGACTATTAAATTTTAATTTATTAGATGAGCTACCACACCTTAATTCAAAAATTGACGCAAGCATTATAAATTATACAAAATGTAATATGTGCTAAACAGACGCACATAACGCAATCGTACAAAAAATTAACGACTTTAGCATTTATGCCCTCAAATAATGTCAGTCGTACCGGACATTTGATGTGGCGACGTGTGCCATGATAATATTCAGTTTTTGTATTGTATTTCGTAAACTCGTTTCGTCTAAAAACATATCTCGCAAATGATGCGGTGTGTGTGAAAAGAACCTGAATTCACTTTTATATGCATCCAACTTTGGTATTCATTACGTTGTTGCTATGAATAACTATCACGTCTGATGCCGGAAGATTGAATAGTGAGGTATTCAGATTTTGATATCATATGGCTGTTTGGTTGACTAGTAATCAATCATTAAATTCCAGTCTTGTAGAATTCTCACTTTCTGTAGGTCAGCTGGAAGAAATTTCTTTAGTAAAAATAAGTTGTCCTGTTGTGTCTTCATTCTTTGTATATTAAGTCTCTTGTAATGTTTCTTGTGTGCAATAAATACATACATACATACATAATATCACGCCTATAATCCCTTGCGGGGTAGGCAGAGCGTAAACGGCCGCAAAACTGTAATTAACGCCACGTCTGACAAATATTTGAGGGTCATTCGGAAAATTGTGTATCGCTATAGTGACAAGTTGTCAGCCAATCGCCTAAAATGGTTAATAATAATTGGTGCAATAAATAGTTAATAATAATAAAAAATTCCAAGCCTTCTTGTATGTATGGTGTAAAATACTTCAGATTATATTTCACCGGCTAAATCAGGCCATGAAAGAAGCCCGAATAAGAGACCTTTCATTTTTCGTGTGGGACACCGAGTCGTCCTTCGACCCGATGACCCGTTGTGACAGAGTTTTCAGGCCTCTGACATGGTTGAGTAACGACCGCCGATCAGACATGAAAAAGACATACCTAGTTGACAATAAAGCGAGCTATTCCAGAAGATTTCGGTTACATTCACATTAAACTTATTCTAGTAATTTGTCTGCACCCTCATTTTAGTAACTCTTGAAAACACGACCTATTGAACTATATTTCGCACAATGACTCTACTCCGGCACAATCAAGCAGATCGCGTCATTACGCGGCCGCAGTGAGCATGCTGAAACCGCCGGGTGCTGAATCAGCCGCTTTCGATATCTGGGTCGCAACCATTCATTCATTCATTCATTCATTCACTCCCACGCTAATGAGAGACCAGCTCCAACAGGAAAATTAACTACTCATAGGACACTTTTTGATGACTTTTAAAAATGAGATGACGTAGCAGAATTTAGGACCAGCGTTTTTCTAGAACATAATCTTTTTGATAAAAGTTGGTGGTGTTTTTTTTATCCGTCTTCTAGCTAATAAGTAGGTATATGAAAGTGGTTGTATCTCGACTGCCATTATAAATAATCAGTAGTCATAGTTTGTAACCGGGACAAATCATATTCATATTTATTTGCTGATCAATGATACAAACATTAGATGGTAAAACAGCTTAATTCTTTTATTTTTATAGAAACTGTTAAGCAATTGACCTATTAAAATAGATTTCGCACAATAACTCAAATGCCTCTACTCCGGCACAATCAAGCAGATCGCGTCATTACGCGGCCGCAGAGAGCATGCTGAAACCGCCGGGTGCTGAAACAGCGGCATTCGATATCTGGGTCGCAACTATTCATTCACTCTTTCATTTAGTTCATTCACTCCCGCGCTAATGAGAGACTCTAACAGGAAAATTATCTTCTATGAGGAAACTTTTTTGATGACTTTTAAGAATGAGGTGACCTCGCAGTAAAAAATGTTAATAAACATGTTTTGCCAAAACCTATCTCATATGAAACGTTATTTGTTTCCGAACCCGTTGAATTAAAACATTTTCGCACGGTCATGCTCATAATACAAACGGTTATAAGTATTTTTTAAATGATGAATAAACAAGTGGTAAGGTTCACTGCAAACCTTTCCGGAGGTTTTTCCCGTATTTGTTAATTTTCAATCCCATTTATGCCAAGAGTCACTACACAAAATGTATGGTCCTGTACCTAACCTAACCTGTGGGTCCTACTGAGTGAAGCACAGATCACTTTACAAATTTGTGACCCAACTAATCAGGTTAATAATGCAAACGTCCAAATCGGGCCTTTTCTCCAACCGATTTATACAATTTAAACTTAAAAATACAGAAAAATATGAGCCACAAAGATTTCTGCCCACCGAGTCCTCGCTATAAAGCAGTGGCACAACCGAAATATATCGGCAATAAACAACTTGCACACTCAAATGGAACGCGCAAAGAACTGCCTTAGCAAGTGAGGGAGACAGTTGAAATTTGAATGGCGCAGTTTAACGAAATAATGTTAGTTGGAAATATGTTTCGAGATAGATAAATTCTAGTGCTCCATCGTGGGTAAACAGCTCAACATGTGCATGCATTTTTGCTAGTTTCACCTCACTCCGCTCGCTCTGCTTGTTGAAACTCAACTGGGAGCGTTTTGTGTACTCCCATGCTGCTTGTAGATAATGGTGGGCAAATATTTTACGATGATTTGGAACTGGATAGTCAGATATTCTTTTAGATTTAATGGAGAAGTAATTTTATTTTATATTATTTTGGGAACTTACAGCTTTAAAAAACTTATGTCCACATATAAAACTTGCGTAACGGGCATTTATGAAATGTCAATTTCTGCTGTTGTGCAAAAAAACCTCTGAAATCACAGCTCAGCTTATCTGGCTGAAAAACCTAGACATTCACGTATGATCCAAGCAGAGATTGCCATACGATATGATGATGATGATATTTAAAGAAAAAGCTAACATATAAAGTATTATTAAACGCAGTGCAAATATTTTAAGGAGGATGTCTACTAGTGAAACTGAACAACTTACGATCCGAAGAGTGTATGGGAAGTAATTTTTTTTTCATATTTCATTTCTTGGACAAAGTTGTTTAGTTCAAAAAGACAAGTTTTCTTCGAGTGGATTGAAAACACAATAGCTGAATAGATAAGAAAGTGCCAGCCCGATAGCCGGAGACATGGGTTTCAATTCTACGTTTATAGATTTTGGTTTCGTGGTTTCTAATATAAAGGTTCTTTGACCTTGGATATTTACATCTTACGCCTATTAAACGCGGCAATAAAACTAACTTTTTCGGCAAGACCCAACTTAACGAGAGGCGTGGAGGTCCATACAGTAGTGGAGGAACATAAAATTACCCTCACAAATGCTTTGGGGTCATTAACCTTTACTTTTATTAGTGCCCTTTTACTTAGCAGTATGTTTTGTAAGGAACACCTGTGTAGTGAAATATTCTTAGTAGTTTTGTGGAGTCGTAAATGTTGTTCACCAAAAGTTTTGTAAGTGCCGGCACTTAAACGAGTCACGTTTCGTACCTGGGCTACCTTTTTCTGTTTTATCTAATAAATAAAAAGTAATTATACAAATTAATAATACGTTTATGCGAAATATTAATTAATATGATGAAAAATATCTAAGGACTTCTGAATTTCTCAATCCGCGTACCTATATTTGAATTGTGCGCGAAAAATCTTATACCCAAACTCGTAAAAAAGTACTTTTTTAATCAAATCAAATAAAATCTTGTAGGTACTCAAACTCGAAAGAAAGCTTGGGTCCATATTTCTTTATTTTAATAATTAATATCTTGGGCAATATAGCCCCACACACAGCCATATATAGCCCCAAACTAAACAAAGCTTTTACTATAGGAACTAGATAGCTGATATTATAAAATACATACAATACATAGAAAAAACCCAGACCCAACACAATTATTTAAAAAGTTACTTACTAATACTTGTGCTGTGTGAGTATCAAACGCACGCCCGCGTAGTAGGCAGGGGTACAATCCACTATGCCATCGGGCCAGTCGACAGTCATAAAATGCATTAAATATCACACTTTGACGTCATGCTCTGTGATCTTATGAAACGCCATTTTAAGTAAATTAATTTTTATCTCTTTTTTTTAGATCAATTTGTATTATTTAGATACAATGCCATTATTGTCATATTCGAATGCCCACTCTATTTCTGACTAACTCACAACGATTTGACTTTAAAGTTAATCATGGCATACAAGGCATCAACGCGTGATGCCATAAGAAATATAACACAAATTCAAAGATGGCTGCCCCCGGCAATCTTGCTAGTAAAATTCACACGTACGTTCACTCTTTCCTCGCTAGCTTCCAAATTGTGCAGTATTATCCGGCCAATTCGCGAACGTCACCCGATAAAATCTTTTCCGTAATAACATGTCAGGCGCAAAGTATGTTTGTATTTAGCGGGATTATACCAGCCCAATTGAATATATTGAGGGCGTAAACGTTCCGGATGGGGGCGGAAATGGGATGACAAGACAACATGCTAAATTGATGAAATGTTTTTTATACGTGGAAATTGCTTTGTTTTTTCTTTCAGTGTAATCTTCTTAGTTAGTTCTCCCACTTTTCGTCACTGCGTATCTTTAACAACGCATATGTCTGTTTGATGCGCCGTGTGATGCCGGCTTAGAATAGCATCACCCCATTTCTTACCCATGGGTGTCGTAAGAGGCGACTAAGGGACTCGAGGGTGTGTATTGCAATTTTAGGCGACGGGCTGACAACCTGTCACTATAGTGATACACAGTTATCTGATTGACCCTCAAACTTTTGTCAGACGTGGTGTTAATATCCGTTGAACGGCCGTTAACGCTCTGCCTACCCCGTAAGGGATACAGGCGTGATTTATGTATGTATGTATGTATGTATGTCTGTTTGACTATTAGAAATTGCGAATTCCGATCTTATTTCTATACAAATACGGCTACGGTGCGTTTACGGATGCGTCTGTCAAAAACATGACAGACGTTAAAACTGGGAGAATCGCCTTAGATGCGTCAGTCAGCTACTAAATTTGTAGTTATACTATATTTAGTAGACTCAGAACGAACTTGATCCAAACTCGCCTTTGCCGCACCACATGCAAACTTACGCCTACACCGGATCAGTTTTATTATGACGTACGATGTACTTTACACTATCAGATTTTTGTTTCAATAGGTGTTCACGGTTATATTTTTACTTGGAATTGAAATTCTTTATTCAATGTAGGAATAGTATTATCACTTATTGACGTCATGATACGTAATTGTAAAAAAAAAGAATTTTGTATCACACAATTTTCTTGTTTTATAACAATAAAAAATCGGCTCGGGTGGGCTAAAAATATAAAAAAGGTACTGTCTCGGGGCTGGCCAGGTTAATCACAGGGCAAAGTTTACTTTACGCCACCACCATCTGAAAACGATATTTGTTACAAATTGAAGTCAAGATTTTCAAAGCGTGTTATTAACATGCGTATAATCAACCGGACCCCCTGAACAGGAAAAACCCCCCGAAAAACCTGCCCAGAAGTTTACTCTGTTTAGTTTATAAGCAGCTGTAATAACAATAAAAAAACTTGAGAAGAATCTTTGCCAATTTGCATTTAATCTGCAGATAAAAAAAAATACTCGGGTCATCTTGTGCAAAAGTGAAACAACATTTTAAAAACTTGTATATTTCGATATAGTAAAACGCATAAAATTTGAGTTATGAGTGAAATAATTAGTTTGAGGTTTTTTTTTAGTTTTTAGCCGTGTGGTGCCGGCTTAGAATAGCATCACCCTTATTCTACCCGTAAGTGTCGTAAAAAGCGACTAAGGGACACTCGCCCAGGGAACAAGCAGCAGCATTTCCTGTCAATGCAATATCTTGCACTGCGCTCGCCAATCCGCCTGCCAAGCGTGGTGAGTATGGCAATACCCCCCGATAGGGGGAGCCCCATGTCCAGCAATAGACTACTATGGCTGTGTATGTATGCTTGTAAGACATTTTTACCATTTAACTTCACATAATTATATATTTATTTAATTGTAATAAGTTGCTAAAATACAAAATTCTGTCACTGATATGGATAAAATAGTTTTTTGTAAAAAAAACAAAATTAATATATGCACTCTTACTTACATTGAAACATGGCACTAAGTAAACCTCTTTCATTTCAGTTTGCTCTTTTAATACTGATCTAAGTTGTTTTCAAGTGCCAATTAGGTAGGAATGAAAAATTCGTAGAAGTTTTACTTAAGTCCACAAATAAATAGAAATAACTTTAAAAAAAAAAAAAAAAGGGGGGGAAGTAGTAAGCCTTCTCGAAGAGCGACACCTGTGCTCGGGCCCTCCCCGTGAGTAGCGGCAGATGCCGTGAAACTAGTTACTACACCACGATGGCAAACACCAATGCATCCTCTAGTCCAGCCCTAAAGCCGGCTTTGTGCGTAGTCTCGATTAATATCGAAGGTTTCTCACAGGCCAAGTCAGAAATCCTTTCTGAACTCAGCCGGACTACACACTGTGACATCATGTGTGTACAAGAAACCCATCGAGACGAAACCCAAAGCCGGCCACACATTACTGGACTCACGCTCATCGCCGAGACCTACCATCCGAAACACGGTAACGCAGTGTTTGCTGCTCCCGGCGTGAGCATAACATCTGCCGAATGTACGACACAGAACGGCATTGAGATCATAACCGTAACTCTTGGTTACTGCACTGTCACCTCTGTTTACAAACCTCCTGGAACCCCTTTTCAATTTCAAGCTCCTGGAAATTTTGACGATCATCCAGTCAAAATAGTGATCGGCGACTTCAACAGTCACAGTACAAGTTGGGGATATAGCAACACGGATCCATGTGGTCAGGCTGTTGAGGTATGGGCTGAGACGAACGATTTAGGTCTGATCCATGATGCCAAACTACCGGCTTCTTTCAATAGTGGCCGGTGGAAACGCGGCTACAATCCAGACCTTATCTTCGTCAGTGAATCTATTAGTCCCCAGAGCATTAAAACTGTGTGTGCTCCTATACCTCGCACCCAACATAGACCGATCATGTGCACAATCCAACCTGTAGTCCGCCCCGTAAATGTCCCATTGAAGCGCCGTTTCCACTACGATAAGGCAAACTGGGAGCTGTTCTCGCAGTCAATAGACCAAGCCCTTTTGAATGTTTCGCCAGTACCCGTAAACTATGAACAGTTTGTTGACATAGTTGCAACAATTTCATGTAAATTCATACCAAGGGGCTGCCGGACTTCCTACATCCCAGGGCTGTCAAAAGAGTCTGCAGAGCTGCTGAAAGAGTACGAGTCCCAATACAGCCAAGACCCTTTTTCTGAGGACACCACATTAGTTGGCGAGGAACTGCTATCACAGATTGGCAAAACTCGACAGGAAAGGTGGATCAGCACTGTTACCAACATAGACATGACGCATAACAGTAAAAAGGCGTGGAACACCATTCGCAAACTAACTTCTGATCCACCTCCTCCTTCATCTCCCAGTAGAGTTACAGCTAATCAGATAGCCCACCAACTACTTCTAAATGGCAAGTCAGTAGGTCGCCTTGCGAATGTTCCTAAACCAGACCGTGCTGGGAGCACCAACCATCTTATTAGCCAGCCATTCAACCTACTTGACATCATCACTGCTATCAAGCAACTCAAATGTGGTAAAGCCTCAGGGGTGGACAACATTGCTGTTGAACAGCTTAAACAACTTGGCCCTGTTGCCGTGTCCTGGTTGCTGCAAATGTTTAACCATTGCCTGGAATCCGCTTCGATCCCCCGTCTCTGGCGGAAATCAAAGGTCATAGCAATTCCAAAGCCTGGAAAACCAACAGACAGTCCCAAAAACTTCAGGCCTATTTCACTCTTGTGCCACACATATAAATTATTTGAGAGACTGCTGTTGTCCCGCTTAACAAGCTTCATTGACCCAAAATTGATCCCAGAGCAAGCGGGTTTCAGACCGGCTAAGTCTTGCAGCAACCAGACACTGACACTGACGCAACACATCGAGGATGGTTTTGAACTGGGGAAGATAACCGGTACTGTATTCGTAGATCTGTCTGCAGCCTACGACACAGTTAACCTTAGGCGACTGTTATGGAAAGTAGAGATCATGACAGGGGACCTCAAATTCGTCACAATACTCCGAGAGCTTCTTCATAACCGTCGTTTTCAGGTACATCTTCTTCAGGACAAAAGTCGTTGGAGGTCGCAAAAGAACGGGCTGCCCCAAGGCAGCGTTCTTGCCCCGTTGCTCTTCAACATATACACCAACGACCAACCATCCTGCCCCAACACCCGCCGCTTTTTATACGCCGACGACCTTGCGCTGACTTCCCAGGCGTCCAGTTTTGAGGAGGTTGAGATGAATCTGTCGGATGCTTTGAATGACTTAAGCAAATATTATAGAGAAAATTCACTCAAACCCAACCCATCAAAAACTGAGTCTTGCGCATTCCATCTCCGCAACAGCCAAGCAGGTCGTAGGCTTAATATTGAGTGGCAAGGTGTGCCTGTAGCTCACACTAGTTTTCCAAAATATCTGGGCATTACTCTGGATAGGTCACTTACCTTTAGTAAGAATTGCCAAAACATAAAAAAGAAGGTGCACACTCGGAACAATCTATTAAAGCGCCTTACTTCTACTGGATGGGGAGCAACACCTCATGTTCTGCGGACTACTGGGCTGGCGTTATCCTTTTCTGCAGGCGAGTATGCATGTCCTGTATGGAGCCGTTCAGCTCATGCAAAGCTGGTGGATACAGCCTTAAATGAGACTTGCCGGATCATAACTGGTTGCCTGAAACCGACCCCGGTTAGCCAACTGTACCCACTAGCCGGAATAGCGCCTCCAGTTGTTCGTAGATCTGTGGCTAGCTTCTTTGAAAGAGCAAAGATGGAGTCAGATGCACGGCATCCTTTGCACGACCACATCCCAGTGACACAACGGCTGAAAAGCCGTAATGGCTTTGTTAAGTGCGTCACTCCTCTTTGCACAGACCCCGAACAAGCGAGGTGCAACCTTTGGCAGGAGGGGGTGACCCTACCAGATCCTTTCGTCCCGATTGCTGAGAGCTTGCCGCCTGGCCATAATTTGCCATGGTCGGTTTGGAAATCTTTAAATAGACTTCGGACTCAGACCGGCCGGAGTAAGGAAAACATGACCAAGTGGGGCTTCTTGGAGGGTTCCGATGTAGGTTGTTTGTGTGGTGCAGTTCAAACAATGAACCACCTAACATCGTGTCCTGCGTGCCCTAGCACCTGCACGCAGGACGATCTTATGACAGCGTCTGTCAGCGCTGTCAACGTAGCCAAGTTCTGGGCCGCGACGGTGTAGTGTCTGCCATCGACACGCTAAGAAGAAGAAGACTTTAAAAAAACATAACATAGGGCATTGAATTGAAGAATTCAATTAAGTAAGTGCCTACTTACTTTAGACTCAAATCTTTTTGTGAGTAATAAAAGTAAGTGCACTTTTGATTTCAAAAGAATTTTATAACGTGTGTTGAAAAAACTATGAAGAAGTTTTGCGTATTTATTAAGAGCTACACAGAAAGTATTTAAGGTTTTGATTACAAAAAGCCGTCATTTTGGACCAACTTTACAGTTTGCAATCTCTCAATTAAGTAACCTGTATCTTTGAAAATGTCTAAACGGATTTTTGATGAAAATTTTGTTGTAACTCTTATGCGACAAGTCTAAAATTAAGAAAAATCCGTTTAGATTTCCTTTTCACTGAACTACTTTTGTGCAATTTGTTACACGCAACTACAACATTTTAGTTGTCATTAACACTTGAGAGTCTACGGGTCCACTGCGCCGTGTGGGCTTAGAATAGCATCGCCCCAATTTTACTCGTGGTGTCGTAGAAAGCGACTAAAGGATAATCATCAAGGGAATGCCGTGTGATGCCGGGTTAGAATAGCATCACCCCATGTCTTACCCATGAGTGTCTTAAGAAGCGACTAAGGGACTCGAGGATTGTGTATTGCAATTTTAGGCGATGGGCTGACAACCTGTCACTATAGTGATACACAGTTATCTGATTGACCCTCAAACTTTTGTCAGATGTGGTGTCAACATCCGTTTTACGGCCGTTAACGCTGCTTACCCCATAAGGGATATAGGCGTGATTTATGTATGTATGTATCAAGGGAATGGGCAGCAGCGTTCCCTGGGAATTCAACATCTTGCCAAGCGTGGTGAGAATGGCAATACCCCCAAAAAGGGGAAGCCCATGACCAGCAGTGAACTAATGCGGCTGTTAATGAAATGAAACACTGTTCACCTTGTGCATACCGCCATCCCACTGTACCTACAGGCTTCTTCAGGCAACAATTTTTTCTCTTTTTATATCTAGACTTTTTACATTATTACCGCGACAAGTACCCGCGCTGCGATTGCCGCCGCTGGTTAAAACCCACGTTTGGGACACACTGTACCAAATTGTTAGTGATCCAAAAAAAATATTGCTTAATTAAAAATGTACTGACTGAGCCGATGGTGTAGCGTATAGTACCCCTGCCTGCTACGCCGAAGGCCGTAGGTTCGATCCCCACAAGACACAAATATTTGTTCAGTCATTTTCAGATATTTGTGTTTAGTATGGGTGTTTCTATGTAAAATATGTATTTATTTACAAAAAAAAAAGTATACAAACATACATACATACATACATAAATCACGCCTCTTTCCCGGAGGGGTAGGCAGAGACTACTTCCTTCCACTTACTACGATCCTGGCATACTTCTTTCGCCTCCTCCACATTCATCAATCTCTTCATGCATGCTCGTCGGTTTAGGGTACTCTTGACCTGACCTTTCTTTAGCACGTCCCCGATTTGATCGAGGTACGTTCGTCGAGGTCTTCCCCTTCCGACGTTCCCATCCACACTTGCCATATACACCTGTTTCGTTAATCTTCTTTCATTCATCCTCTCTACATGACCAAACCATCTAAGCATACCCTTTTCTACACCAGTCACTACGTCTTCTTTTATACCACAACGTTCCCTTATCACGCTATTCCTTATCCTGTCACTCAATTTTACGTCAATCATACTTCTTAACGCTCTCATTTGTACTGCATTTATTCTACTTTCATGCTTTTTCTGCCATACCCAACTTTCACTCCCATACATAAGTGTCGGAACTAACACCCCTCTATGCACAGCCAGACGAGCCTTATCAGAGACTTTCTGGCTGTTCATAAAAGCGTGCAACGCTCCATTCACCATGTTTCCGGCATTCACCCTTCTTTCGATGTCACTTTCACACTTTCCATCTGATGTGAACATGGAGCCCAAATACACAAACTCTTTCACTTGTTCCACCCTCTCTTCTTCTATCATAATTTTACACTCAATAAAAAAATAAAAAAAGTATATAAGTAATAATATCAGCTATCTAGTTCCCATAGTACAAGCTTTGCTTAGTTTGGGGCTAGATGGCGCTGTGTGAATTGTCCAGGATATTTATTTATATATCATGATGCTTAGAATAGCATCACCCCATTTCTTACCCGTGGGAGTCGTAAGAGGCGAAAAAGGGACTTGAGGGTGTGTATTGCAATTTTAGGCGATGGGCTGACAACCTGTCACTATGGCGATACAAAATTTTCCGCATGACCCTCAAATATTGGTCAGACGTGGCGTAAATTACAGTTTTTTGTGTCTGTTTGCGCTCTGCCTACCCCGCAAGGGATAATAGGCGTGAAATGTTTGTGTGTTTGTGTATTTTTGGTTTCATGAGAGTTTATCTAATCTTTCCTACTTATAGTACCTACCTATTTTATGTTATGACACTTTATCTGCAGTCATCGTACCATTGTACATACATGCATACATATATATATGTCGCAGTATTATGGCCGAATTAGGATTTCGGCCGAAATCCTAGGATTTTGGCCAAAAACCGGATTATGGTAAAATCGTAGACTTCATTCGACCATCGTCCTAAGTAGATCCAGGATTTCGGCCATAATCCTAGGATTTTGACCGAAATCCTAGATCTACGTAGTAATATGGTAAAACGAAGGCTTCAGAACACTTTTTATAAATTTTGTAGTGACTATACAGATACATACATAAATACTTGCGGAGTATGCAGAGTTTTAATGGCCATAAACAATTTTGAGGGCTATTTTAGATAAAACGTGAATGACTATAGAAAAATAAAATGGTAATACACATGAAAACTTCCATCCGTTAGTCGCTTCTGGGTGTCGTACCCGCGGGAAAGAATAGGGGTGATGCTATTTTAAGCCGTCATTACACGGAATAGTGACTATCGCCATGCATTACTATTTGTCTTTACTTTAATTTGTATTCTTATTATGCTTTTGGAGAGAAAAATAAGAACTTAAGAAAATTTGATGAAACAAAATAATATAATAATCAAATCAGTCTTTTATTTTTATTGATTCCAGATAGAATGTACTAATCACTATTATTATTAGGTATCTAGTCTCGATATAAAAATTAACCATTTTTATAAACATTTAAGTGCTAACCTCTTCTAACTATGATTAATATAACAAACATTAAATAATTCGTTTTTCTGTCATTAACATAAACTTTTGAGTATCATTTCTTTCATTAAAGATTTTTCAAGTAAAAACAATATTTTTTAGATAATCACATAAGTAACTGTTTATAATATTATTAGATGAGTAATAAAATAAACATTTGGGTGTCTTCTCTTTTACAAAATATAACAAGGTAAACAGAACCTCCTGTTATCATTTGCATCACCTAGTATCTAAATAAAGATTATGATTTTTAAAATAAATAAGTATTTTCGGAAAGAAAAATAATTTCACATAAACAAAAAATAACAAATTTAGCGTTGTTCTTATCGATTGGTCTTAGTTTAATCAACATCGATTCCTTTAATAGATTAGGTTGGTCTTTTCTTAATTATTACTTATTGTGGCACTTTGACGAATTGTGGCACCTTGAATTGCAGAGTACTTCATTTTTTTTACAGATGCATCTGTTAGTTTTGCACTGTGGGGGGGAGGAGCGTATTGTTCCCCCCCGCTCATAGATTCCCCCGAATCGCGATTAATGCCATAATACTAAACAGATCCAGGATTTCGACCAAAATCCTAGGATTATGACCGAAATCCTGGATCTGCTTAGGACGATGGTCGAATGTAGTCTACAATTTTGCCATAATCCGGCTTTTGGCCAAAATCCTAGGATTTCGGCCGAAATCCTAATTCTGCCATAATACTGCGACATATACACAATGGTCTCGCTAACAAAAGGCAAAAACGTCATCTAAACCTGCATGTGCCAGTCTCAAATTCCACCTTCACTTGTAGAGCTTGCGGAAAATTATGCCGCTCCCGTATCGGCTCATACAGCCATGAAAAGTCTTGCCTCAGACACTGATTAAATCATCTGTCACAGACGTGTGAGGCCAATGATTATATATATATATAATCAAGAATGTATCCCTTGCGGGGTTGTCAGAGCATGCACGGCCATATAAACAGACATTAACGCCACGTCTGACACAAATTTTAGGGTCATTCAGAAAACTGTATAATAATATCGCCATAATGACAGGTATCTATCTCTGTATATAGAATTGGTACGTACACACATACTCACTCAATTAATCGATATAGGTCGTTTTTAAGGGAGGTAATTTAAAAAACTTAATCACTTAGAAAAAAATCTAAGTTAAATTACTTAATAACTGAAAACTTTTAAAATAAAGTACAGGTAATTTACTTGCCAACACAAACTCATAAACACCTACTATAACTAAAATAAATATAGTGTGAAATTTAACTAGTGACTGCTAGCAAAAACTCAAGACGGGCTGGTGATAAGGAACAACTTTCCCCAAGGAACATAGGTCGAAATATGAATTAAATATTTGAACCTCCCATATAAAATTGCCGATTAGCTGATATAGTTTACTTGGGGTCAATTATTTTTTGTCATATTTCGACCTATGTGCGTTGGGTAAAGTTGTTTCTTATCACCAGACCATCCTCTTTCAGTATCGGTCACTAGTAAAATCTTACATGATATAATGCTGACCAAAACTATTAAAAAGTAAGGCCGTGTGTAGTTCGGGAATTATTTTATATTTTCGCTACTATGAGATTGCGAGAATGAAATTTGCCGCCCTAGCACTTTTTGTTGTTAGGTTTTATTGAATAATCTTATGATAACAAACTAATCTAGTGAATCAAAGAGCTACAACAATATTTTTGTTTTACAATTTATCTGCAATTTGAATAGTTCTGCAAAAGATTGCTATGGATGGCTTTTTTCATAGTGGTTTATCTATCAAGTTACAATTTCAAAATTCTGTATATTAGATAAATAGGATACTCAAGTGACATTAAAACTTGTCATAATTATGAATCTACTTCCTATCGAAGTACTTTTTTAATTTTTACGGTTTTGTATATCATCATATTATTTAACAATCATTGTTTATATAACTATGATCTAAACGAAAATAGAGAAAAATCCCATTTTAAATAAAATTAAGACGTTTATTGTTAGGTAGATACTTTATTTGGAACAACTCTTAACTGACTCGGGCCTTGTAATGAAACAGCTCAATCGCACCAAACTTTTAATTAAAACACCTTAAGACGTATGCAAAATTTGATGAGTGCTTGAGCTTGTGAAAACAGGGCGAGTGAGGGGGTGAAGCATCCCCCGGGAGGGGCGGGGGAGGTTTCCGCTCTAGTTATCGTGTGAAAACTTTCACCCAATCCGATTTACCTGGGTTAATTACGTTTTCTACTATTACGACTTAATATTGGCGTGCTGTGGATTGGCTGTTGGTTTTCCGGGTTATTTTTTGTGCTGTGTAACCGTATTAGGGTACGGTAACAGCCACAAAAGTCCACTGCTGGTCATGGGCTTTCCCCTATTGGGGGGTATTGCAATACTTACCACACTTGGCATGCGGATTGGCGAGCGCAGTGCAAGCTGTTGCAATTCTAGGGAACGCTGCTGCCATTAACTGAGTGATTATCTCTTTGTCGCTTTTTACGACACCTACGGTTAGAATTTGGGTTATGCTATTCTGAGCCGGCACCACACGGCGTTTAAAAAGTTAACACGCGCGTAATTGTGATGTAGGCTCTTGTCACCTTTTAGTGTCTTAATAGACATGCGTATGCGTTTAAATATGACATCAAAGGTCTTCAACGCAAGTCAAATTTTATACATAAAATCAATGAATTGAATAAGTTAATTTATATACTTTATACAAGCGGTAACATAGAATGTATGACAAGCCGAAAGGAGCTGAAGGTACACATGAATCTGAACAGCTTTCCGATCGGTTTGAAATATAAAAATAAAATTTGGAGTTGCCATACACAATTTCTGTTTAGCTGGTTAATTTTCTATGGGAGGTCCAATTCTTTTTCATATTTTGACCTGTTTTATTGAAAAAATTGTTCGGTTGACCTCTTTTCGGCTTGTTATACCCTTTTTGTTACTCCTTGTAAACATTTATACATAAAACTGGACTATAATATGCATCTTAAAAATACCATAAGAATAGATAATAATACTGCGTATAGAAACGAAACTCCTTTGTCTGGGCCCCAAAAGCCGCGCTTTAAATACCTACTTCCCCCCGCAGCCCGTAACGCCCCGCACTCTCCCGCGCTTTAAGTCGGGGCTGTCACGTGCCAATAATTTTATTCCAGACTAGCGGCCAGTCAAGCGGTTGCGACCGCTGCTAACAGTTTTCCCGTGGGAACAAAATATTTACCCATTTTAAAGTCTTAACTTACCATTTTATTGTTAATAGGTAGGAACAGAATTTAAAAATAGGTGCAAAACATACCTACGATACGAATGTGCTTATTTATCATTATCAGCTAACAATGACTTAGGCACCTAGGTAGTTTAAATTAGAAAATGGAAACTAGGTACCTACGTAAGTAAAAATAGGAGTACACACAACAATTACGTATAATAACGAATGGTAGGTACCTAGGTATTTACAGTAAAATCATCACTTACCTTGGCTTATCTTTAGGCAAATCAAAAAAACTTAGATGCGGAAGTCTTCCTCGCATCACTTTTGCAGCCATACATGCCACAATAATTCGGCATTGCTAAATTTTTCACAAAAAATGAAAATTCGACCCGCATGACGAACGTTTCCGCGGCGAAGCGCACTCCCGACTGAATTGTTCTCTAAGAGACAGCCAGACAGATTGACCTTGAGCGCGTCTGGAGCGGGAGTGTCATCTCTATGTGATTTCTACTCTATGAAAATACCTAACATGGTAGATAGTTATGAAAACTGGTAAGTTTGACGTCAAATACTCTACCTACGAAGTGACGTAGTGGTAAATTGGAATTCTTCATTCAATCAATTATCTAGGAAAGCATGTACCATCATAGTCTGCATCGTCACTTACCATCAGGTGATATAGCACACAAATGCGGGTAAATTTCATAAAAAAACGTATCACTGCGAAGCCAATACACACAGTCCCCACCAGCACACCTCAGCAAAACTTGTATGTGAAATATCAGAAGTTGTCTGGTTGGGTTCTTAGCTGGGATCACTCGAGAGACACGTCAATTATACACTGTTACACTGTTGTGAATTCATTATAATAGTTGAGTGCTCAAGTAGGTGCTTCAGTAATGGATTCTGATTCAGGAGCTATAGAGTACGCTGCGGTTTAGTAGCTATGTGGTCTTTGTGTCTTTCACGAATCTTAAGAGCAATTGTATGGTATCTACTTATGCTGTGTGATGCCGGCTTAGAATAGCGTCACTCCATTTTTGTTGCAAGAGGCGACTATACGTGTATTGCAGTTTTAGGCGATAGGCTGACAAAATGTCATAACGGGGATACCAAATTTTCTGAATGACCCTCAATTGATTGTCAGACGTGGCGTAAGCGTCCGTTTTTTACGGCTGCTTATGCTCTGCCTACCCTGCAAGGGATTAAGGCGTAATATATGAATGTTTGTATCTACTTATATGAACTAGTAGTTGCTCAAAACCAGGCTCTTATTACAACCATTGGTTAAACTACTTCTTTTCGTGTGGGATATGTGTCGCCGAACGACCCAATAAACCCTGGTGTCAGTGTTTTTTGTACCGCTTACTACTAGAAACATTTTGTTATAAAACAAGCCATAAATTATTAGAAACCTGATTTAACTTCAACTTCAACAGCCACAACAGTCCACTGCTGGACATGGGCCTCTCCCATTTGGGAGGTATTTGCCATACTCACCACACTTGGCAGGCGGATTGGCGAGCGCAGTGCAAGGCGTTATATTCACAGGGAACGCTGCTGCCCTTCCCTGGACTCATCCATTAGTCGCCTTTTACGACACCCACAGGTGGAAAAAGGGTGATGCTATTCTTAGCCGGCACCACGCGGGCATTAACTATGTATCTAGTACTTTTTCTAGTAGGCAAATATAGTAAAAGTAGCAGGAACTCTTCCAGCAGCACAAGAATTTTACAACCTTTTAATAGTGGACCGATCCTAGTCCAAGGATAGATAGGTAAGATAGTAAGTTGCACACGTCAACTGCCTGACTTTATGCCTTCTCACTACCCTAGAGCTGCTGTAAGAGATTTATTCTAATGAATAAGCTCCCCTGTTGTATATTCTTCCAAGCGTTATGTTCTTTGTGTTTTATTGTGTACAATAAACGGTTAATATATATTATAAATACCAAGACTCTACCTCGATGACATGTTTATTTATTGCCCACAACTCTAACAACTAACTTATAACCTCACCATGATTACCGCTTCCAACTCGACGTCTCGTCGTTATCGCGCTAAAGCACCTCTTTACAACCTTCAGCGTTATAGTACCGCCATATTTCTCTTAAAACAATTCCCAAGGCCTCCTGTAAATTAATACCACTAGCAGATCCGTTTATAATGAGCGCGATAAAACAATTCCGCCGTTAAGACGCCGCAATGTATGCCTCCCCCCCTTTCACCCCACTAAGAGTGAAATGTTGCAACTACCCGCCTTTTAAAATATATGGGCCTGTGAAATTAAATTGCACCTACCGTAGGCCTAATGTGCCTTTATGAAGAAAATCGCAATATTTAGGGCCGTATTTTAGCTTTCTACCTGCGTGCGAAGGGCGTTGGTACATTGTTGGATTTCTAATTGATTAAATTGAATATGAGATATTTATTGTAATGGCCCTTCGTAGTTGAGAACAATGTAAGAACCATACCTACTTCGAATTTGGTAATAAATAAATAAAAGTTAACAAATATCATTTAAAATATATAGATATATATACTTATATAGTTTTAGTAGCACCAAATTAATAAAAAATGACTACCCGAGCCGGTTTTCTATTTGGACATTACAAAATTATTATAAAAAAAAGAAAATTGTGTTATACAAATTTCTTTTTTACAATGACGGATCATGCATGTCGTCAATAAGTGATAATACTATCCTACATTGAATATTTAATTTTCTTCGATTGACAGTGTTTTAAGACGTGTGTATTTACAATTCTGTTTTTTTTTGTTTCGTGTGGAACAACGAGTCGATAAACGTCCCGGTGAAACCTGTTGTCAGACTTTTTCAACCACCTACTGGACCAACGGCTTAACGTAGCTCCTGAACTACGGAAACCGTCTTCCTTACGGACAATTAGGTGGTGCAGTCTGCTATGTCCTAACCAGACTAGCACCAAATTCACAAAATGATAATACACCCGGTAGGTGCCCCACCGGAAATCAAACCCGAAACCTTTGCGCCGCAGGCAGTCATACTACCACTGCTCCACATCGGCCGTCAGCTGCCTCTTAGACTTTTCAATAAAATTGAGAAAATGCTTAAACAACATACTCATATGCCTAAGCCAAACTGTCTGGGTAAATACATACTTCTGTAAATAAGGTGAAACTACTTTGCCATTGTCTTTTCCTAGCCATTACTAAAACCTTCCGCACCACCGACGCCCAAAAGACTAAGCTCGCCAGGCTTTCAAAGAATCGCGATTGTCTACAATATAAAGTAGTAGAAAAGATAAATTGAATAAAGGGGCAATATTGGCTGCTCAGGGCCCGTAATAGGCAATTTTCGACATCCAATCCCGGCAACCCGGCACAATGGGACCGAGGATTTAAATATTCCCAAGATCCGTCTCTGTGCTAACTCTTAAAATAATTGTACCGATAATTTATTGAAGCTACAGATTAATTCGGAAAAGCTCAATTTCGTGATATCGAACTGGGTCAACGACATTTTAATTTTGATGTAAGTATTTATTTATTGCGAGTTTTCATCGCTGTGGCTACATTCAATCTGTAAAGAATGAAGTAGTCTGGGAGTTAAAACTATCCTGGTTGATGTAGCCATTGAATAATTTGCCAAGGGTAGCTGTGGGAAGAATCGTCGCCACTAATGGTGCCTGCGCTGCTAATTTGCAATTTCTCCAAAAAGTAATAATTTAATTACTTCGCTAAAGACAAGGGTTATGCAAGGAACGCCGTCTCTAACTTGTTGGTAGGTAGTGCGATGTCTTATTTATGTAGGTCAGCTGGAAAATAATGTACCTACATGGAAATAAGCAATACCACTTTTGTCTTATTTTTCATGTATTGTGTCCTGTAATGTTTTAGTATGAAGGAAATCAACCTACATATTAGTAACATAAACTACGCTTCAGCACGGAACCCTAAAGTTAAAATTGAAAAGCAGCAGCCTGCGAAATAGGTGAATGTTACCGCGTCGTCAGTGGCGGTTGCTCGGCAGGTTCCGTCAGGCACTCACTGCGAGGCGGCTGGGGCAACCCGGGCAACCGAGGGTTGCACACGTGCCGTAAGATGTTGGCGGGCAATACACTCACCGCATGATTTTAGCGGTACTTTGTAGTTATAAACAGCTTTTTTTATGAAAGCAGTTTATACAAACTCACTTACATATATCACGCCTTTATAAGTTAACAGCCGTAAAATAAGGTTGCTATCGCCTTGTCTGACAAATATTTGAGGGCCGCCCGTTTTAAAAAAATAGTGCCAGGTTGTCTGTCAGCCTGTCGCCTAAAATTGTTATACCAATGAAACCCTCGAGTCCCTTAGTCGCCTCTTAAACGACACCCACGGTAAAGAAATGGGGTGTGATGGCGGCTTAGAATAGCATTACCCCAAACAGTTTATCTCAAACATAAAACGCATAATAATGTTGACACATGACGCTGCATCAACTTGCGGCTTTCAAAACAGTCTTATTCCTTTTACTATTTATTGCACACAAAATATACACATGAATAATTTACAACGAGGCAAGACACGACAGGTTATGTTATTAAAAAAACTTACAGCATACTTACAAAATTGAGACAACATTATTCGAAACGCAGATATAACGTGCACAATAATAAAATATACTGAATATAAACAGGGTGTCAGGGCCAGCCCTCCGAATCCTGATAGGGTGCATTGAGGACATTAAACTGAACAACTTTCCATAAGAATATATTTCAGGAAACTTGTTTTTTTTTCACTTTCCGTAGTAAATTCAGTAAGCTAATCGTAATTTTTTATGGGAGGTCGAACATTTTTTGTCGTTTCCAGACATATGTTTCTAGGGAAAGTTGTTCAGTGTCATGCTCTGCATGCACCCATTCAGTATTCGGAGGGTTGTCTCCACAGTGTGCAGGAGAAAATTTCACAATCTGATGGCATAAACAGCAAAAGAGTAGGAGTAGACGTCTGTCTTGTGAGATGGTAAAACTTGGGCAATACAGGAGAGTTTTGGCGTTTCAGCGACATGGCCTGTCTTGCGTTTGCGAAACCGCGAAACGCTTTCTAAGATACTTAAGCATTTGTTTGTCAAAAACAGCAAACCTTGCAGTGCTTGTGTGAATTTTGACTGCCAGCAAAGAAATGTCATCCTGTAATGTGACAGTAGCTTGATAACGCAGCGCCGTGATTATTTAGCTTTACTGTACGATTTCTGATACTCCTTTTGTCAATATTTCCAGGCCGGTAAAATACCGCACAACCGTGCGGCGCGTGTAAGAACCGAGTGAGGCTTGCCACGGGCGCGCCGCCCGCCTCATTGTCTAGAATTAATTTTCCGGTTCCTCTCGACGCATCTTTTATGAGATAGTGGAATAAACCACGCAAAAATCTGCATCAATAGGAATTTTCACTTTGTAACGGTAAATGTATTATTTAATTTCGATAGCAGCCTGCTTTTTTGGAAAAAAATATGTTCAATTGAACGAATTTGGCACTTCACAGTTCAGTTTTGTCTTTCGTAACATTTTTTAAGGCGAGTGTAGCCGTCAACGACCTCGACAGTGGCGACATAACAAAAAAAGTTTTCTCTTTATACAAACAATCTATCAGAATGTCTGATGCCCAAGTTTTTAGTATATAATAATAATAATATAACAGCCACAACAATCCACTACTGGTTTTTAGTATAATTCTTAAGTGAAATTAGAACCTGGAAACTTAATAAAATATACGCTTTAATTAAAGTTATTAATTGCCATTAATAACTTTAATTAGTATTAATTGCCATTACTTTAATTGCAGCGAATATTTTATTAAATTTGCAGATTCTAATTTTACTTAAGGAAAATACTAAAAACTTGGGCATAGGACATTATGATAGATTCTTGTTTGTTTCACGTTTACGAGTGCACTCGCCTTAACTTTGTCATTTCAGACTTACGAAACTATTACTACATTTTTTCTCCGGTATTTAGTTATGGGTTAAGAAATGTTTCTATGTATTTACTTCAAGTTTGCTCCTATCCATAACTTTGACTCCGTAACCACATTTCGAAAGACACTTCAGTCATCTAATGAGGAATAATTATTAATTCAATAAATTAAAAATATAATTGAAATACTTTCAATTTGGTAGACCGGTCGATTTCGATCCTGCGCATAAATATTCCGAAGGATCAAAAATAATAAAATAACGTAGCATACATCTATGGGAACTAAATAGCTGATATTATTACTTATAGTTTTTTTTAGTAAATACCACCTAGACATAATACAAATAGCTGGAAAATTTACTTAACAAATATTTGTGCCTTGTTGCCGCAAATATGGCCCAAATATATTATGTTTTATAAAAAGTGATATCCAACATGACAAGAAGTAGTAATTTTAGGCCTTCTTCCTCCGAACCAAGTACGTTACCGTCACTCCTAAGGCGGCCGATGTGGCGCAGTAGATGGGGCGCGTGCTGCGGCGCAAAGGTTCCGGGTTCAGTACCTGGTATGTAATAGTTGATATTATCACTTAGTGGATTTGTTCCCAGTCTGGTTAGGACATTGCAGGCTGAACCACCTTATTGTCCATAAGAAATAATGTTCTGTTCTGTTCTGTTCGGTCGGACCTGGTTGGTGTCTATGATTTCTTAGACGGTGGTCGTTCATCAACCATGTCAGGACCTAATAGTAGTGGGCGGTTGTAAAACTGTGACATCAGGGTTCATCAGGTTGTTCGTCAACTCGGTGTCCCATTCAAAAATAAGAAGAAGAAGAAGAACGCCACTCCGCTACTCATCTAACTTTCATCAACGAAATAGAAATAAAAAATATCTCAACGCAAATACTATAAATTGCAAATCCCATAATGTAAGTTGTAAACCGAATTGCATATTCAAATGATTCATCAAAATCCGCGCAGGCAGGCTGCATCGCCACGTGTAAGTTCACACGGACGGATTTCACCGCACGCGAATCGTCTCGTGTGTGAATCATTGATGCTAATCATTATGTACCGTGTAAAGCCCTGTGCACACTGTGCGTTTGTCATCGAGGGGTGATATGTCAGTGTCGTGTAAAATGGTAGGTACAGTCAAGCTCACATCAGATTAGACACTCGTCTTATACACGCGGCATAGGAACGATCTAAAGTATAAATTGTCTAACTCAGCTTGAGCTTGACTGTACAATGTATGCAATTGAATTGTGACTGATCCGAGGGTCGTGGGTTCGATCCTCATAAGATACAAATATTTGTTTACTATATTTTTAGATCATTCTTGGTGTTTTTTATGTAAGTATTTATAAAAAAAAGGGAATTCAAGTATTCAAATCAGGTATTTAGTTTTCATGGTACAAGCTATGCTTACTTTGGGGCTAGATGGTGCTGTGTGAATTGTCTAGGACATAATTATCATTAATGTATTTCTCTGAAGGTCCGTGTAAACATTTATACGTAAGAACATGTACGTACTGCCCTGCCGCAGATTCGCATTTGTGGAAAATTACACTACAATATAGGTTCCTACATTCCTGGCCCGGTGGCGTAGCGGATGCCTGCCTGCTACGTCGAGGGTCGTAGGTTCGATCCCCACAAGACACTAATATTTGTTAAGACAATTTCTGTTTAGTCTGGGTGTTTTATGCATAAAAGTATTATACTATCCGCCATATAGTTTCCATAGTATCGATACTAGTAGTCCTAAGCTTAGTAGATTCGCTTAGTTTGGGGTTAGATTGCGCTGTGTAAATTGTCCAGGATATTTAATAATTATTATTATTAATACACGTCTTTATCGATAGCAGCCGAAAAATACTATAATTTGCCTAAAATTAAAACAAACATGTAACCCTCGAGATCCTAGTCGCCTCTTAAGACACCCGCGGGACAAAAATGAGGTGCTGCTATTTTAAGCCGCCATCACACGGCATAATGGGTTGGTAAAATTTTAAGCCGTTGTGAAATATTTATTTGAAAATCACTCGCAATTTCTTACACAACCCATTTACAGGTGTTGAATTTCTGAGCACATCTTCGCCGCAGTCGGAGCGACCATAAACCTCAAACGAAGTAAAAGACGTGGTGCGGTAACAGGCAGCCTTCACCCCGCAACCTGTTCGATTCCCGGACCCATCTAAGTGTTTTACCGTGTACTCTGGTGCGGGCGGTGACGCGAAAAATCTTAGCTGTTTCGGTCCGAGGGTTACCAGACAGTATTGAAGAAATAGATTAGCAAAAGATATAAGGAATAATTCGGTCAATGTCGCAGTTAATTATTTTATTTGAACTCTACTTGTATTGCAGCCTTTTTTGTAAAAAGACAAATATTGGCCACAATTCGGGATGTACATTCTCCTTACTTGCCTTAAATTAGTGCTGTCATTTTCCGTTAAATAGGTTTAGAAAAGGATAGGAGATATTTTAGTCGTGTCATGTCTTATAATTTCATGCAAAATACGTGTTATTTGTCAAAATAAGGCGACAATCAAAAGAATGGCGACTAAATTGACTAGGAAAGGCGACAAAACCCTTGACGTTTTTAAAAATGACAGGACTTAGATATCTTCTATTCTTTTCTAAACCTTTTGACGGAAAGTGACAGCACTAATTTAAGGCAAGTAAGGAAAATTTAAATCCCGAATTGACCTCATTATGTGACCATGAGTGCACGCGATAGTAAGAGCCTGAAATCTGCTTGGTGAAAATCGTTTCGGTTGTGTGTCGGTAGTGCGTCAGTTCATAATATTTAACTAAATTAAGAATTATAAATTGAATATAATAATAAATACAGATATAGATAGGTAGAACTTGTCAAAATGTGTTTTATCAAGAGTAACTTTATGGCCGTGTGATACCGGCTTAAAATAGCACTACCTTTGTGTCGTAAGAACCGAGTAAGTGATTCGAGGGTGTATAACAATATTTAGGCGACAAGCTGACAATCTTTCACTATATATAGTGAAACACGATTTTCCTAAAACGGCCGTCTAATTTTTGTCACACATAGCGATACTAACCGTATTTTACGGCCGTAAACGCTTTGCACATCCCGCAAGGAATAAAGGCAATAAAAAGGTGATATGTGTATATATGTGCAACTTCACAATAAATTGGAATAAGGAAGAGATTAAATTTCACATCTGGCAACGACGAGATTGGAGGAGCTCATCAAGAATGCTAAGCGGTCTCTCAGGGTGACTGAGACTGCTTCTTATTGCTGATTATTTGTCTTGAAATTGATTTATCTTAGCTGTTTATTTCGCATGGGTTAATTTCTAAGCAAGATTTTTTGCTGCTTTAAAAAGATTGATGCTTTTTAATACATGTTTTGTCATGTCTTAAAACTCTACATCTGTATTTGTATATTTTCATTTTGTAAACTCAATGCAGTAGCCACAATCCAGTGTATAGCTTTCATTCTATTTTCAAAAACCAATTACATTTTGCCGCCAACTTGAGGGGCAGATAGTACCGAGGTCCGCCCGAGGCTTCGTTCAGAAATTAAAACGGTTTCAATATAACTAATGGCCTCTAAGATTTTATAACAAAGAATTTTATCGTTGTGGAGTTTCAACTCTGATTCCAAGTTTCTGAACGACTCTTCGGAATTGAGAAAGTTTATATTTAAACAGGAGATTGGTGCATCGATACTGTTTCCTTTTAATTAAGTTATTCTCAGCCGGGAATTGTGTTTGAAAATTAAGATTTTGTTCATACATACTACTCAAATCTTTGTTAAAGCTGCTAAATTTATTGTACGTTAGTTGTTTTATTATTTATTACATTTACCAACCAAAATAAAAAGGTACCTTTGTAATTAATAGTGTTTTATAACAAAGACGTTTATTTACTTTCTATTTTTCTTGTTATTCCTTTAATGGAGTACTTATTTAAATTAATTTAATGGAGCACATACAACTGAATGCAGATGTGGCGCAGTAGAAGTGCGACTGCCTGCGACGCAAAATTTTTGGGTTCGATGGTTCCGAGCTTCAGACGGCACGTTAAGACGTCGGTCCCAGTTGCTGTCTATGATTACTTCGATGGTGATCATTACACAACTATGTCAGAGGCCTTATCTCTCTCTCTCTTTTCGTGTGGGACACCGAGTCGTCCAACCGCCTACTACTAGTAAGTAGTAGACGGTCGAGAAACAAAAAAAATACGTCTCTCTTATCATCTAAGTGACACTTGTTGAATTGCTTTTCTCCTAACGCCTTCATATAATACCAAACCTGGCATCTGCCACTGATAGTTATTTATTGATTGAAAATAAAATTTATGACGCAAAATGAACATTTTCACGTAAAAATGTCTACCCTAAATCTGGGTTTAAATTAACATTTTGGGGTGGTATGGGATCTACCTCCTAGCGGTCCACCCCGGGCAACGGCAACACAGGCTTGCCTGTGGATAAGTCCGGCTGAACGATCCCACCAAGCGGTGGAAGGCTCCGTAAGGGGCCGCCTGGCTCGCGACCACCATCCCACCGAAGTCTGGCGCCAAGTAGCTTGCTGCGTTCCGTCAGTGTGTGGGAGTGCCAGTGCCTTAACAGGCTTCTTCTGGGTGAGCTCGCTCCATCTTAGACTCTGTCTCTGTCCTATGACCTAGACTAGAGTCAAGAGCAAACCCATCATTAATAAAAAAAAAAAAAAATTCCTTTGGAAATAAATTAAAAAGGCGACTAGGGGTAGGGTGACTTAATATTCACGAAGATTGAGGACAAAAGGTTGAAAAGTCCGCTGTTTTTATTGATTTAAAAAGGAAACAAATGTTATATAATCCTGACACATTCTTACCTTTGTAACAACACTTGTTTGTCGACTCCGCTGTCGCACACGAACATAAAAAGAAAAAGAAAAAGTAACGTATTTACTTAAAAAATACTATTACCAGAAAGTATTTTTTTCCGTTTCAAGTGTGGTGAAAAAATAATTATAAATAAATTTCATGTGTATAACAAAATTATTAGTTGTTGGGTAGCGATTATAAAGTTAGTATTTTCACTCGTTCGCTCATATACCTAAAAAAAAAAGATAATTGTCACCCTATCCTCAAAGTTGTGTGCATTTTCAAGGTTCAATAGGGTGTGGTATAAAAAATCGTCTTTTTAAATAGGTTTCGCGGTGCGAAGTGATTTAATGATCTTTGCCCGATTCTTATGCTGCACACGAGGTGACGAGCGTTTTTTTTAAATGTGTAATTGATTTCGCCTCCCCCTTTGAAAAAGAGAGGAAGTAATTGAAATTCCGGGCTGAGGTGTGATCAGAATTGGAAGCTATTGTTTGATTTTAAAGGGCGCTTATTGGTATTTGAGGATTTTGCAATACGTCCCTGTATTTTAGTATTAGTATTAAATCAAATATCATTCATAAAAAGGGGAAATCTTTTAGTAAGCGATCTGGGTGTCCAAATTGCAGTTAAATATGTGCAAAATGATCCGGTCAATGGATACTTGAAACCTGGCAAAGACGAAATGGAAGGGACACACCTTTTTTATTTCTGAAATGTCGTCTATAATAACTTATTTCACAAAGTAAGTATTGGCGGCGGCGCGCTTATTCACTGAAAGTCAGTAACACGTCCTAAGTGAAGAAAGATACAGTCGCTGTATATTTTCCATAAAATTTTAACATACTTGCAATACAATACCATCTATATCTATCAATTATTTACTTAACTCTCTAACACAAAAATGAAATTTATTAATACTAATCCCCAGACTCGAAGAACCACAAACTTAGCCGAAAAACTGTAATATCTTCAACTGACAGGCAAATAAATTACCAACCAATTTGGCAAGTCTAGCCGCAGTAAATAATAAACTATGATTGGGTATAAAGAAAACTATTAACGGAGTCAGTACAGCTCTACAAATAAAACTAAATGCAATCGAGACTTAACCTAATAAGTTTTAAACTAAACAGTCAAGCACTGTATTGAAATATAAATTCAAATATAATCTTAAACATGAAGTAATATAATAGAGGTATATAAAACTACATATTTTCTCATTGTTCGTAGGCAATAATGGCCTTAATTTGGGAATTCTCTAAACATACTTTAAATTAACGCTGATACTTTCCGTCAAATAGGTTTAGAACAGGATAGGATATATCTCAGTCTTGTGATGTTTGAAAATGTCAATGGGTTCTTTGCCATTTCTAGTCAATAACGTCGCTATTGCTTTCATCGTCGCCAGATTTTGACACATAACACGTATTTGCGTCAAATTGCCAAAAAGACATGCCATTACGATCTTATAAACCTATTTGTCGGAAAGTGACAACGCAAAATTTTAAGTAGCTAGTTACGTAAAACTAATTTATTTCTCTTATTGAGGCTAGTATCAGACCTTTCTTTCATTCTTGTTTTCGAAATTTCTTATGAGTGATTATTTTCATTACTGATAAGATTCAATTGTCCGACACAAGAAGCTAAACATGTCTTTATATTCTACGGATTCAGCAGATTCTTTAATTCATTTAATTCCACCACGCGCTTTCATTTCTGCAAGATTATAAGCTATACATCAAAAGGGCGCAATAACCGACCAAATGAAGATGTAACCTTATCTCAATCCGACCGAGGTTGCAGGTCACGCTGCGGGCTAGACGACCTAGGGACCTAAGACCTCGGGGCAAGGAACTGTTTCAAAGAGAACCTGGTACAACTAGAATGAAGCCATAAAAAACTCATCGCCATCCGATTTTTCATGATCTACACATAAAATGCTGAATTCTGTATTGGTACAGACTACAGATTAAATAAAATATTGTGATGCCGGCTTAGAATAGTAATACTCCATTTATTTTCCAAAGTTTCATGTGTATTACAACTTTAGGGCACAGGCTGACATCCTGAGACTATAGTGAAAAGTACACAATTTTTATGAAACGATCTTCAAATATTTGTCAAACGTGGCGATAGCGACCATTTTTTACGGGCGTTAACGCTCTGCCTATTCCGTAAAGCATAAAGCGTGATATGTGTATGTATACTTTATTTGATGAAGTGGTGGGTTTTGTGAATATAGTTGTCACATCTCAAATCTGCGAAATGTTTTCATGACTTCAGTATTGGTAGGATTCTCTCTGAAACATTTCCTGGCTCTGAACTATATCTAGAATCCGCTTTGCTATCTAGATGCTAGACTGAGATTATATCTATGTTGCTTTTGTTTGTGAACCAAGATTATGATTTAGATGAGGTTAGGGTTCAAATGCTCTGGAAGTTTGGTTTTGTAGATGAATGTAACAAAAATTAAAATAGTTATACAATGTAAATTATAGAATGATTCCCTTGACAGCAGGCAGCTAGATAGGAAACCAAGTGAGAGTGAAAAGGACAAAAGAAAAATTCGATGAATCTGACATCTGTCACAGAGCTCAAGCTATGAACTTCACACGTTGTTGCAACACGTGGCAGAGTTTTACAAACAGATATGAAAAGTCAATGAAAAATTACGCGACCTAACTTTACGCAAATTTTGTACGACATATCCCATACGAATTTGCCCTTCTTCCTCATGGCCAAACTATTTCGCCTAACTGATTTGGCTACGAGGAACTCTATATCCTTATGGCTAAACTTGTGTAACAGTAAGAAAAAGTGAGTACAGATAAGTACAAATAAAAAGTCAGATGCAGTATTTTGCCAATCCGGTCTAATGACGATAGAAGTTGACAAATTTTAAAAAAATTGTCGAACCATAAATTATTGTTATGAAGGGATAAAATAAAACTTAACTACCCCCTCTTTAAGGGCTTGAAACAACGAAAGTTTAAAATTTTCTACTACCATTTCTTTCAAGAGATTTCTATAAAAACGTTTCAATAAAAACTCTCGTGATTCGTCTTAGGTCGGCATAAGGCTGCTCACACATAATTGCGATGCGATGTCGCATCGGAAAAACGTCCGATGCATTTCAGGCATTTTAAAATAGACATTCATGGGAGGTTTTTCCGATGCAAAGTCGCATTACATTTATGTGTGAGCAGCCTTGGATCCGTTGCTGTGCATCGCAAAGATACAGTAAGAAAAATAGGCAGTATAAGGTTTAGAAAATACAAATTTGTTAGCACGTAATTACGTACGAGCAACAAAGCGAATAATAAAATGATCAGGATCTGTAAACAAACAAACTTATCTAAATTTGAAAAGATGATAATTAAAATAATGCTAGATAAAAAGTAAATGATATGATTTTTTTATCAAGTTGGATCGTTTGTCAACTCGGCGTCGAAAACGAAAAAAAAAAATTCAAGACTCGAATACATACTTAAAAGCGGAATAATTTTGCTAATACATACATAACAGCAACAACAAGTGATTTCAGAGTGCAAATTTGCAAAATTTTACTGTTTGACAGAGAATTTTTTTGGTCTTACTTGACTCGTTCCAAATAGTTTCAGCATGTGCTTTGCTCTGAATTTTATTCAACGCCAAAATTTTTTTTGCATTACTCTAGCCCAAAATTTGATTATTTTCCAAAAAGCACGATTATTTTCCCGAAGCTATCAAGCTGTTTTGGGTCGGAACTCATCTGCATCACTGATAAAGTTCAGACTTCAGACGCATAATTTTAGGAAATTTATAATGTCATATAAAAACTATACAAAATTCTGCGACTGACGTATTGAAAAAGTAACAAAAGGGTGTAACAAGCCGAAAGGAGGTCACGCTTATAACACTGAACAACATTCTCCATAAAACATAGGTCGACAACTTAAGTTTTTTTTTGTCCCCTATTGTTATTAACCAGCTAATCGATAATTTTGTACTGGAGGTTCATTTTTCAATCATTTTGACCCATGTTTCATGGGAAAAGTTGTTCAGATTCATGACTACTATGACCTCCTTTCGGCTTGTTACACCCTAAATTTTGAACTTTCGCTATTCTTAATTATAATTTAAACGGGTTCTTACCTACGATTTATTTTTATTGCGAGTTCCCGAAACCTTGTTACACACTTTGTAACACCCTTTATGTTACTCCCTATATGCAGGTGTGCTTTTTTCCTTACTGGTTTCTTTTTCTACTATGGCATAGCAAAGGAAGCAGAAATGAAGGCGAATTTCGCGAGCTACGGGTTTGCGTTAATTATTATAGTCTAGTGCACCTACAAGGGGATTTCCCCTTCTCATAGCATGTTTCGGTATTAGAATTTGCGGATCAATGGCTTTGTACAAGTTCTGGAAATTTCGACAGGTAGTGTATCGATTACCTTGGGGATTCGGCAGAAACGTACATACTTAGTTAAAATTAAATACATACAGACTTGTTTTAATCTTCGTAGATAACGTTGAAAACTCTTCAAGATAAGTCTATATATGATTGCTTTTACATTCACTGCCAAACTTTGCCATTACCACAAAGTTATTTTAAAGAATTATTCAATGTAATCAGCTAGCTTGTTCTTGCGTGTTTTTCAGACGAGGCGTAAATATTAGTTTTGTGCGTTCGATTGCGCTCTGCCTACCTCGCAAAGGATGTAGGCGTGATGAATGTATGTATAAATGTAGCTTGGCTGGCTGATGATAACAACTTTTAGAAAATCCTAAGATTTATTGGCAATAGGTAAATAGTATGGGAGGGTAAGCTTGGAGCTGTTATTAAAGAGCATATTAAATATCTAAATATGAAAAACGCAATGTACCTAACTTATCTAAAAAGTCGATTCGCTTAAACAGAATCACACAGTAAAAGTATTTGAAAGTAAATCTTCGGCAGCAGTTGGAAACTAAGCGAGCAAGTAAAAACTAAGCGAGCAAGTAAACGTAGAGACGTTTTGTTCCAGACAATATCTTCCCCTCCGATCGAGTTCTACTTTTTAAACATACGCGCGAGTCTTATCTGCAGGTTCCAATATAAGCTATACAATATACAAAGCAGAAGTGATTTAAAGTTTTGTTTTTGTAATTTTATTTTGCATACATACATACACATATCACGCCTTTGTCCCTAGCGACCAAATATTGTTGTTTCAGAAAAATTGAATATCATTAAAGTGGCAGTTTGTCAGCTTGTCGTCTAAAATTCGAGCCCCTTAGTCGCCAATTACGACACTCACGGGAAAGACATGGGGTGATGCTATTCTGAGCTGGCATTACACGGCTGTTTTTTGTTTTATTGTGTGAGTAATAGATAAATTTCCTTATGCTTGTTCTGTGGCGTTAGAAGTGGTTCTTGCACGTTTCATCAACAACCGACGCCATTTGGCAACTGGCTCGCTTTGCTTAGATACTTGAGCGTTAAGCCTGTTTTAAAGTGTCAAATTACAACATAGTCGTAACAAAATGTTAAAGATGCAAAATATAAACGACGTTAAATTTCAAAAATAGAATAGAGCTCCATGTTTCTAGACTTTGTGCTCAGACGAGAGTTGCAGTCTCAGAATCAAAACAGCATACGCAAGAATTTGAGCATTATTTTATTTTATGTGTTCAGTAATGGTCGGCTCCTACCGAGTACATCAGCACAATCAATCCTAATGGTTTTATTGACTACCGGGTTTTAGATGAAATGAAACTGAATAAAGAAATAAGATGTAGGTTTACGCGACTTACTTGTTATTTATTTAGTAGAGAGTTTTGCCCTCTACGTTTCAGCTTTCTTCAACAAGTAAGTCGTGTAAACCTACATCATCATCATTGTTTGTATAAAGAGGTATTTGTTCGATTAATAATGAAAAATGGTAGCGGGCTGTGTTACGCATAAGGTAATTTTATGGCGTCACTTCCGTCTCAACAAACACTCTGTCATTTTTGTTAATGTAAATTAATGTCAAAAATAGAATAATAGAGGTCAGTAATAGAACCTTAATATATCGCAAAATACTGAAACGGGTTCTTACCGCGATACAATTCAATAAAAATAAGTAGGTATCTCGGTAAGACTCGGTACTCCGTTTCTGTATTTTGAGTTATTCGAAAGTTTAAAACAGTTTCGAACCTCTAAATCTCGTATCAACAGCAACATTTTTATTTATTTTTCAAGAGAACAACTTTAGATACGAGATATGCTTCAAAATTTAATAGAGACCCAATGTTATATGGATCCTTTCTAAGGTTCTTTTGAAAGTGCAGGAGAATACAACTTTCAAACCTTAAAATAACGATCTTCAACTATTTTAGCGTAGATACAGAATCAAAATAGTTTCGGAGTTCTTCTTGCTGTATTGTAGCTATTTTTGTTAAAAAATCTGCACATATCTTCAGTTTTATCTTCACTTGTATTTTATTGACTACCGGCCGGCAGTCAGCAGCAAACCCCTAATTTTACACTTCATTTAACAGTCTTATGGCAAAAGGCGCCTCCATAGATTCACTATTAGATCGGCCGAGTAGACCGGACGGTGCGTCCCCTTAAATAAATTCCCCCACGTCAAAAGAAATGTCACTTTTATTTCAGTGTTTCTTATGCGGCCATTGGAGATACTGAAGTTATTTATTGCAATTGATTTTTGATGTGACCATTGGATTTATTTGATGTGTTTCGGGGTATATTGTTTTGGATTTACTATAATAGAGCATTATTGAAAATAATGATGCGGCTGATGAGTGGATTTCGTTTTATCAAATATCAACAATACATTATTTGTAAAATATTATGTAAAATCGCAACCTAAAAGTACAAGCAAAGTAACTCATAGAGGTAAATACCAAGATAACTATACTTATGAATAATTTGTTACTATTAAACTCCGATGAAACATTTACAATTGACTTACAACTTTGCAAGCCTGGTGACCGATTCTCTTATTTTTTGCCATTGTTATGCCCCTAAAAATCAGTTGTCATTCTATTGATTTTCTATACTTCAAACTGTTATCCGAATACGAATCGGCCAACACAATCTAACTAACATTTTATTGAAAGACAACTCAGACTCTTTTCAAATACCGGAATATTTCAGATTATAAAAAGAAGCTTGAAAAGGTGATATCAAAGGTAAACCATTGACTTGACATTTATTTACCAACTTACATCGTTGTCTCTTGCATGTCTCCTTTATTAGCCTGTCATTCTACTCCCACGTCTTTTCATTCAATGTTTCCGTGGAACTCTTGAAAACAATAAAAAAGTGTCGAAACTGGAAAATAAATAAAATAAAGGCGCTTGGTGGCTCACATATGAAGATCCTCCCCTGCCAGTGAGGCGTGGCGGCGGCGGCGGCGGCCTGCTCGCAATCTCCCGGATTCCGTAGACTTATTGTCGGATTACACAGAATACCTACTTTTTACGAACAAAGAGTATTTGCAGATGCGACAAACCAGGAAGAGCTTTCTTAGAGAAGAATCACATATAGGGTGAAATTTTACTATCGAAATCTCTAGACGGGCTCGTGATAAGCAACAACTTTCCCCAAGGAAAATAAGTTGAAACATGAGGTTCCGTTGTAACTCAAACCAGCTGATCAGCAGTTTAGTACGGGCAGTCATATTTTTATTTTTATTTTAACCTATTCTCCTTGGAAATGGTTGTTCCTTATTACAGCTAGTCTTGAGAATTCGCTATCGGTCACTAGTAAAATTTATTGTATATTCTTGTATGTACGGCTTTAGTCCACTAGCAAGAAGTTAAAAATGAAGTATGCATGTCAGTTCCAATTGCATAGGAAGATATCAGAAATAAGTCTGTCCCAACATTTTAAAATCTTGTGGGTTTTCAACTTCGGGTTTGGCCTAAATGAAAGATATCTTTATGTACTTTATGTACTATGGTTTGGTATTATTATTAATATTATTTTCATAAATAAAAACAAGAATAAAACAATTTTAAACGGATTTAAGTTGTGTTTATTTTGGATTTTACAATTCCTACGTTTCGAGCTCTTTACAGAGCCCGTGGTCACGGATGACTAAGGTGTTAGACGTCATTATTTAGAATTGAAATTATTTTTGTTCTACCGCCATCTATTTCTTAATTGCCTAGCGTAACGTCCTGGTTCCACACAAAATGCTGAAACCGTATCTTGTGTAGTAGGTCTTACAGTATGTTGGATCTGGTTCTTCTGCTGTGTAATCAGCGGAGTCCAAGTTGATGAGATTCCCCATCCAGTATCTCTGTTGAAATTCGGATGTTTTTGAATTTCTATGGCTTCCCGTACTTTCCTAGGAATGAATCTCTTCTCTCTCGCTAGGATTGCAGCCTTATCAAATCTGACATAATGGGTGGGGTTATCCATGATATGTTCACACACTGCAGACTGTCTGTCACGACGGTTTTTCACATCAGCAATATGTTCTTTTAGACGTGTAGATACATTTCTCTTTGTTTCTCCTATGTATGAGAGTCCACAGTCACAGTCAAGTTTATAAACACCAGGGTCTTGGAGAGGGATGTTGCATTTGACTGATCTGATGTACTGGCTGATCTTCCTCGGCGGCTTGAAAATGGTTTTGATTGAAGCTCGCTTCAGAATTCTACCGATCTTATCAGTTACTCCCTTCAAGTATGGTAAGTACGCTGGTTGTCGTTCGACTGTGGATGGTTTGGCACGGTTTCTGTGACGTTGACGAGGTGGCTTCAGGTTATTTTCATGGAGTACTCGTCTCACATGCTTGAGCTCATCGTCTAGGTGTTGGGGGTCACAGATACCGCGTGCTCTCTGAAACAAAGAGGTACCAACGGCAGCTAATTGGCTCGGATGATGGTGGGAGTTACCATTTAGGTACCTATCTGTGTGGGTTGGCTTTCTATAAACGGAATGACTGATTGTACCATTTGTGTTTTTAATTATAAGAATATCTAAAAATGCTAATTGATTATTTTGCTCTGATTCCATTGTAAATTTAATATTGGGATGAATTGAATTTAAATGATTTAGAAACGCAGTAACTTGGTCTTGTGGAAGGATGGTGAAGGTGTCGTCTACGTACCTCTTATACATCTTCGGCACAGCCGGAGCGTGCCTTAGGGCTCGATCCTCAAAGTCCTCCATAAAGATGTCAGCCATCAAGGGGGATACTGGAGAGCCCATAGCCACGCCGTCGACTTGTATATAGAACTCATCATTCCACAATAGGTAACCAGATGTTAGGCACCATTCTATAGAATTCAATTCTATAGAATGCCTAACGGCGTGGCTATGGAGAGCCCATAGCCACGCCGTCGACTTGTATATAGAACTCATCATTCCACAATAGGTAACCAGATGTTAGGCACCATTCTATAGAATTCAATTCTATAGAATGGTGCCTAACATCTGGTTACCTATTGTGGAATGATGAGTTCTATATACAAGTCGACGGCGTGGCTATGGGCTCTCCAGTATCCCCCTTGATGGCTGACATCTTTATGGAGGACTTTGAGGATCGAGCCCTAAGGCACGCTCCGGCTGTGCCGAAGATGTATAAGAGGTACGTAGACGACACCTTCACCATCCTTCCACAAGACCAAGTTACTGCGTTTCTAAATCATTTAAATTCAATTCATCCCAATATTAAATTTACAATGGAATCAGAGCAAAATAATCAATTAGCATTTTTAGATATTCTTATAATTAAAAACACAAATGGTACAATCAGTCATTCCGTTTATAGAAAGCCAACCCACACAGATAGGTACCTAAATGGTAACTCCCACCATCATCCGAGCCAATTAGCTGCCGTTGGTACCTCTTTGTTTCAGAGAGCACGCGGTATCTGTGACCCCCAACACCTAGACGATGAGCTCAAGCATGTGAGACGAGTACTCCATGAAAATAACCTGAAGCCACCTCGTCAACGTCACAGAAACCGTGCCAAACCATCCACAGTCGAACGACAACCAGCGTACTTACCATACTTGAAGGGAGTAACTGATAAGATCGGTAGAATTCTGAAGCGAGCTTCAATCAAAACCATTTTCAAGCCGCCGAGGAAGATCAGCCAGTACATCAGATCAGTCAAATGCAACATCCCTCTCCAAGACCCTGGTGTTTATAAACTTGACTGTGACTGTGGACTCTCATACATAGGAGAAACAAAGAGAAATGTATCTACACGTCTAAAAGAACATATTGCTGATGTGAAAAACCGTCGTGACAGACAGTCTGCAGTGTGTGAACATATCATGGATAACCCCACCCATTATGTCAGATTTGATAAGGCTGCAATCCTAGCGAGAGAGAAGAGATTCATTCCTAGGAAAGTACGGGAAGCCATAGAAATTCAAAAACATCCGAATTTCAACAGAGATACTGGATGGGGAATCTCATCAACTTGGACTCCGCTGATTACACAGCAGAAGAACCAGATCCAACATACTGTAAGACCTACTACACAAGATACGGTTTCAGCATTTTGTGTGGAACCAGGACGTTACGCTAGGCAATTAAGAAATAGATGGCGGTAGAACAAAAATAATTTCAATTCTAAATAATGACGTCTAACACCTTAGTCATCCGTGACCACGGGCTCTGTAAAGAGCTCGAAACGTAGGAATTGTAAAATCCAAAATAAACACAACTTAAATCCGTTTAAAATTGTTTTATTGTGATGAGTAATAGTTGTGCAAACTCAAGAAAATATTATAAAAACAAGAAATTGAACATATCTTAGCAACGCGCGGAGATTGAACCCGGGACAAGTAGACTACCGTCCCACCGCTCTGCCACTGAGCTCCAACTGAACACTGAACCTCATGAAAGGTTAAAAAGAGGTTGAAAATTTGAAATGTTCGGTCGGGGCACCGGTACATCAGTGGTAAAGCGGTGGGACGGTACTCCACAGGTGCGGGGTTCTATCTCCGGCCGTCGCTAACATTTATTCAATTTATTATTTTATTTATATTAATGAAATATATTTTTGCTGTGATTTTACCAAATAGCTTTTCTAAGGTATGTCGCATCTACATTGACGGTCCTTACTCTTTGTCTACAGCCGAAAAATCATTGCCACCTTTGTGTTGGTTCTCTTTTATTGCCGTTTTTGGTGTTGAAGAAAAAATGTGATTAAGATGTGGCTTTCTTTGAAGTGGCTGATCCCCGAGATCTTAAGATTAATTCAGTAGATTATATAAGTACCTCAATAGCTACGTGCACTATTTTTCATTGTTTTGTGTTGTTGTTGCCATGTGATACCGGCTTAGAATAGCATCATCCCATTTCTTGCCCGTGGGAGTCGTAAGAGGCGACTTAGGGACTCGAGGGTGTGTATTGTAACTTTAGGCGATGGGCTGACAACCTGTCACTATGGCGATACACAATTTTTCAAATGACCCTCAAATTTTTTGTCGGACGTGGCGTGAATGTTCGTTTTTGCGGCCGTTTACGCTCTGCCTACCCCGCAAAGGGATTATAGGCGTGATATGTGTATGTATGTATGTATGTTTTTGTTTCTTTGTGTTATTATTTTTGATACCTAAATTTTAAAATGAATCAGGTCTTGTTTGTTACAGTACATACCATTTCGCCACACATATAATACGGTTTTTAATATGCCCGTTAAAAAATCGTCCCGATTTACAATAAACTACCCCAAAAGAAAGAAAAGACTTCTAAAGTTACAAATCTCGCTTTTAAAGAAAACTTGCAAAATGTTCTACTGAGAGGTGCTTTAAAATTTGGTATTCAACAATGCTTGCTCCTTAAATAAATGATTAGTGAGGAACAATCTTTAATCTAAGGCTTGCTCTTAGTAGATAAGTTACTAAAGCAAGTGAAAAAAGGACTTAAGTGTTACTTATTTTGAAATCTCATACATTCCGTATTCCCGGTTGTTAGGGATATCGACGCGCGATCGCTATCGTCTCATCTTTCGGAACGCGCCAGTCCCGTGCCGGGTTCGATTCCAGTCCCTGCGTTATATCGCCAACAGGATCTTTGGGACAGGCTTTAGTAGAGACTTTCAGGGAATATGATAATGTTATAAATATGATGGAGGATAGGTAGATAATAAAAAAGGCAGGAAGTTGTAGTGAAAATAAAAATTAAATTAACTTTACTCAGTTCATGCATTGAGCCATATCTGGCACAAAAGCGGTAAGTGCTATTTAACGTGGAGCTTTCGAAATAAGGTGTGTTATGGAATTAGAAAATAGAATTGTTACTAAAGTCAATAAAAGCCTATTTGATTTTTATATTTTACTCGGCATTGGGTGTAATTTTGAACAGATATTTAAAATTGCATAATTTTCTATAAAATGTATTTGCATTAAGCTTGTCAGTACGAATTATATCGAAAAGAATGAGTATGAGAGACGAAAGAAAAAACGTGACGAGGAAATTATAAGTATTTATAATTTGTATTAGGTATAATCGAACACTCAAAAATAGTAGAAAACGTTTCTAGTTTCAGTAGGACAGAAATATTTACTCCTTTTAAATGAATTGAACTTTTGCAACCCGTAAAAAAAATCCGTTTGCTGTAGCTTACTAAGTGCACAAACATTTAAATTTTTTTGTTTTGCATATTTTATGGTTTTATTTTATCTATTATTATTTCTATTTGATATGTAACGGTACCGGTTGGTAGCCGGCGACACGTAGCAGCAGCAGACGACGTGTCGCCGCGACACTACTGGTTTCTATGCATTTCTATGAAATTACCTCCGTAGCCAGCGACACGAAGCTAGCGTAGCGTCGTCGAGCGACAGGCGCTAGTGTCGCCCGACTGCGGATCAGTAGTGTCGCTGACGTGGGAGCAACGACACGTCGAGGGAGTTTTTTTTATAAAACATTTTTTTTTATTCTGAAGAAGACAAACTCATAAACGAGGTGGCTCAACATCCCGCACTGTACGATGCGTCTCACAAAAACTATATGAACACGGTCATAAAAGATAATATTTGAACAGTACCCTCACTTTTTCTCATTTAAGCATAGGACGTGTAGCTTCTTGTCTTTTTCAGTACAAGTAAAACAATAACAACTCATCATCGTCTTCTTTCTCTAATAAAAACTACGATCACTATTATCGAACACGTCAGACATTTTGTTTCACGGAACACTCAGAACCAACTGGATTCCATCTGCTGTTGTCGTCTGCAGTCGGGTTCTAATTCATGACTGCAGCTACACGTCGCGGCGACGTGTCGACACGTCGTCTGCTGCTGCTGCGTGTCGCCCGCTGCCAACCGGTACCTTAAAGCAGTATACGCACCGCCGCGCCGGTGTTACATCAATTACACCCTCGACAAATACGTACTTACATATGACGTAAAACATAATATCACAAATTGCTTGGAATTACCTCAAACCTAATTGCCAGTACTTTTTAAAATAGAAAATATTTCGTTATGAATTTTGAAATATATTTTTTTCCCCGAAATAGAGGATACTTGAGGGTGTGTATTGCAATTTTAGGCGATGGGCCGACAACCTATCACTATGGCGATACACAATTTTCCGAATGACCCTCAAATATATGTTAAACGTGGCGTAAATGTCCGTTTTTGCGGCCGTTTACGCTCTGCCTACCTCGCAAGAGATAATAGGCGTGATATATGTATGTATGTAATAGAGGATACAGTTATACAAAAAAGCCAATAATATTTAAGTTTTGTGGCGCTAAAAAACAAAATTTTTATTTGAAACGGTTCTAAAATGTGACTTATTTTAGTTTTCTTGTCAATTCTACCGCTTCCTGCGTCTACGGTTCACACTATAAAGTAATTATCAGATTATTTGCCACGCCAATAAGGCCCGCCGTGACCGATAGCCGCCTTTGTGGAAACCCGGCTTTACCGGTGACAAAGCGCGTATTTCGACTAGTGATGTCTATGTGTCGATAGAAGAATATCGATAATTGCCACCATAACACCTACCTTAACCGTTGCTTGCGTGGCTTTATCATTTTTCATGTGTCGACGTATACAGGGTGTAAGGGACAGCCCTTCGAATACTAAGGGTGTGCTCAGACCATGAAACTTAACAACTTCCCATAAAATATATATTTCAGGAAACGTATTTTTTCCCGTACTTCTACTTCCCGTAGTAAATGCATTTAGCTGATTATGATTTTGTATGGGAGGTATTTTTTTTTGTCGTTTCCTGACATAATATGTTTCTAGGGAAAAATTGTTCAGTTTCATGGTCTGCATGCACCCTTTCAGTATTCGGAGGGCTGTCCTTTACACCCCGTATATTATCAATAATAGGTACATTAGTACACGTGACATTAGTTGTTGTAGCTTGCTTTGCGATAGAAGAGCTACAAATTATTTGTCATAGGCTTAGATCGCTGCAGACGGGGATTTCTATCCTGTTCATATGGAAATTTTAATTTTATATTTTGAAACGATTTATCATTACACGCTCCTATTTTTCGGATAAGCATAATTTTGTATGGAGGTCCATTTACACATTGTCACGAACCTTATCTAACGACTTGAGTGGTTCATCCTTACTTTCAATTATGTTATAAAGAGAGATCAACTAAACTCAACATAACAAGGTATTTATAGATAAGTAGAGAATTGAATTTATTTAGTCACGTTAAAAAGAGAGATTAAAACAAATCTCTGAAATACTTGTCGAGTTGTAACTAAATCGAAATTTAATTACTAGTTCAAACTACTTCATTCATATATACATCGATATTCATCCTCCACATCCCTACAAACTACACCGCCGGTGACAATGGTCGTGTCTTAATTAATTGTATTGTGTGGGAATAATGAGGAAGCGATCGAGCGATACCGCTACTCCCAGTAAGAACTATTCCAAAGGCGCTGATTAAATTGATCAAATTGATTGTGAGGAAGAAGAGGAAGTTTCTAGCCAACAATAGTTTGATCGGTTTGATGTTTCATGTGTGTGTGATAAAGGTTTTAATATAGGTAGGGGACAGACTGTCTTTGTACTTTATCTCACACGATAAGAAGGAAAAAGGAATTTCCAGTCTACTACGAGTACTTTTGCTTTTCAAAAAAACACCAAGTATGAAGTCCAACGGAATTTTGTTTACAGTAAATTTAAATAATTTATTTTTATTTTTTAATACTTTATTGCACATAGTACAAAAGGCGGGCCCTAATGACACGCGGCGTTCTCTACCGGCCAACCAGAGGGTAAACAGTGTGAAAAAGACCGGATGCACTCGCGTGAAATAATAGAAGATTACAAATTAAACCAGAAACAATAAATAGATAAAATACTTGCAAAAATAAACTAACTCATAATAATAAACATACTCTAATGTAAACGGAAATAAATAAATAATACTCAAATGGAAAACTACTATCGCCACCTGGTTTCAATAAGCGTCTTAGAAGAAAATAAATGTAAAAATTTAAGGGAAATGCTTAGAAACTACAGAAACCTATTGACAAAACTAAGGCTAAATAAATAAATAGTTAAACTAATATTTCTTCTTATCATAAAATTCTAAAGGGGTTTTATTAATGATACTAAGCATAATTTACAGATATTTAATTCCAGTCAACCCGCGACCACAATACATGAAACTGTATTGAAACGTCGGAACACAGGCAAATTACTAATATTTACCTAAATAATATCGCGAAAGACCCGGTCTAATACTTAAAATGAGTGAAAGTGATCGCGAGTGCTTAAAAAATTATATTTAATTCTAAATTGTACACCATTAAACATTTTAGAGGAAAATATTAAAAAGTATATAATTTAAAAACTTAAAACTTCTTTTGAGGCAATTGGGTAAATATATAACGAAACTGAAGTAAATTTTAGTCAGTATGTCCCATAAGCTAGCTAAATAGATGATTTCGGAAACTATTTATGCGCTGAAATGATGAATCTTCAACCGTTTCAAAGCTCGTTTAACATTTAGTTGCCTTTTGAGCGGATAGTCCCAAAACTTCTAGCTTTGTCTTGGTCTTTTGTAGTAACATTTCAGTAAATGGTTCTGCCTTTATGTCAACTTAAAGTTGTTCCCATTAGGTTTGTTTGAGAACTTGGGGAAAAGTTTCAGCAAGCCGCTTCCTTATTATTATTAATACGAATTTTCGGCTATTTCGACAACACTTAAAATTGTTTCAAGTAATACTTGCTTCACTTATCCAGTTAGAAAGATGGTAGCGTTGACACGGTACGCCGAAAGTATTGGTTTTGAATCATATTTGTATGAAATTTTGTAATATGTAAATTTGTAATATGATCCAAGAAATTAATAATGCACATGCGATGCACAATTTTACGTATGACCCTCACATGTTTGTCAGATGTGGCGTAAATGGCCGTTTGCGTTCTGCCTACCCCGCAAGGGACAATAGGCGTGATATGTGCATGTGCAATTAATAATATTCACTGAAAATCAATTGAACACAATTTCAAAGGTTCTTAATTACATTCTAATAAGCACCACCTTTACATCTCGATGCTCTAGGTGGCGCTTTCTCGCAAAGTTTTTCATTAAAAGCTTCTTAACGGTCACTGGCGCCAACATAACAAAAACCACCTTGTAAGATATAAATGCCTACAAAAGTTAATTTAAAGAAAATAATAAGTACAAATAAAACGTGATTTATTCGTTACTGTGGTTATTGATTCGTAATTTACTATTAATATTAATGAAAATATTAATTTTGTGTAATGCCGGCTTAGCATAGCATCACCCCATTTCTTCCCGTGGGAGTCGTAAGAGGCACTAAGGAACTTGAGGGTGTGTATTGCTATTTTAGGCGATGGGCTGACAACCTGTCTCTATGGCGATACACAATTTTCCGAATGACCATCAAATATTTGTCAGACGTGGGGTAAATGTCCGTTTTTTTGCGACCGTTTATGCTCTGCCTACCCCGCAAGGGATAATAGGCGTGATATGTGTATGTATGTATAAAACATAATTTATTCGTTACTGTGGTTATTGATTCGTAACTTACAGTTAATATTTATGAAAATATTATTTTCTTTTGGTTTACCATCAATTAGTATAATAATGATAGAAAATTATCTATTGCATTTTTAATGGTACAAGCATATGATATTTTTTCATGTATAGCAGCGCTAGTGTTCACCCAGTAGCCCACTAATTTATTCCCCCTGTAGAACAATATCGCGTAGAGGGCACAATTGAACACTTCGCGCTCAAGAGCAAAATTAATATTGATGTTCGCCGTAGCTGTTATCTTTGGTTTAATAATAAAGGGTGTCTTGAATTGCTTCTCTTATTGCCAATCTAGCTCGTAAGCAAATTCCCAATTCATTAGCTTCAGTTTGCTACAGCTTTAAACAAAATATCTTGAATTTACACGCAAGTTGTTACTAATAGTCGGTTGCCATTAATTTCATAATAATTTTCAATTCAGTTCAATTCGATTTATTCAACAACCACATTCAGGATGAAGTTGCATAATGTTTTAATATGTATCAAGAATTAGAAATCAAAATGTATAAATTACAATTCACTCTACCATGTCAAATAAAGTGAGTACGACCGTTTTCGCTCTGCCCACCCCGAAAGGGATAAATGTATGTTTGTAAAGTGTGTACAATATTCACAAAGAATAAAAATTCGAAAGTTTGTGAAACAATGTTACTAAATTCGAACACCAAAAGACTAAGAACGATCACAATTCGCGTGAAAAGAACTAGAAAATTTTCCGTTAACTTCTTTACAAAGTTGAAACTTGAGACGGTCTCGATCGCGCACACGGGCCATAAAGCACAAAGAAGTAGAAAAAATAATAATTTAACGGAGAAACACTTTCGGATAAAAGGAAACGTGAAAGTGGGAAAGTTTGAACAATTGGAATAGCGGCGGGCCGTGGTAGCGCCCCTGTGGAACTACTTTTGATTCCACCCCGCTTTTGTCTAAGTTACTATTTGAGCCCAAACTGTGTGCTCTATTGTGAAAAGAAGAAAAAGTGTGTGTAAGTCGCGAGTTCTCATCTTTGTAACGAGTTTGTCGAGTGTCAATAGCTGGCGATACGGAGTCAAGAGCCTCGTTTAATTCAATTAAGATGCTGCAGCGTCATTGCGTCAAAGAAGTATTTTTAGTCATTACATATTTGCATGATAAAAGTTTATTTGCCACAAGGTTATTCTTTTCGTTGTTGGAAAAATAAAACATTGTGTTGAATTTCATAAGTGTTGCTAAGAATATTCAAAAGTTTTCAGAAGCGAAATACAGGTAGTACTTAAAAACGAAAAAGCGCGGTACCCTAAAAATCCTTTGACTCAAAGATTGCTAAGTCGGCTTGAACTCTTTGGGCCGGGTTGCCGGGCCAACTCCAACGAGATTCTTGCATTTGAATTTGGAAGTCTGGAGTAAGAGTTGAAGAACATACGGCGCATAGGAATGCGGCTGAGACGACAAAGCTTTGACAATTCTGAGCTCAGTCTTGTTGCATGCCCAACAACTTTCGAGGGTAAGTGTATCGTGCAGTATACGTTTGGAAGAAATCAAATCCTCCAATACGTGCATAAAGTACCTTCCAACATAGCTACTAAGCTGGTACACAGACTAAGTTGGATTTTTGATAACATTTTGTCATTAAAATAATTGCATTTGCATTCCCAACGACGTGGGAAATATATTAAGTAGAATAACCAAACACACGATGAACTGTCTTTCTTACTCTCAGAAATACTACCATAAAATTAACAATATACCTCCCTTGTTTCAGGTCGTCTTGGAAGCCAATTGATAAGTAAGCAGTTTCTTCAATAAGGTGATACTTAAGGTGATACCGGGGCGATTTTGAAGGAAATTATAAATTTAAAGTGAAGTATCGCAAATCGCCGTCATGTAAATATTTGCCGGCGCCGCTGCGAACGCTGCAGGGGGTACAGGGGATGAAGGGAGGGGGAGAAATTAGCCACTCTACGGTAATACACACGAGCTTACTGAGTAAGGGTTGAAACTTACCTACTATGTATAGTTTGGTCGTAGAATTTAATATCAGACAACTCGCGCGGAAATATTTGATGCCACCTTAAAACAATCCAGAAGTACACAACTGTGTTTCAAACCCATAGGAAATAGAGCAGAAATTAAAATGTTTTCGTAGTATAAAATAATTATTATGATAAGAATGAAAAAAAATCTTGGCAAATATTCGAATACCTATTTTAGAATTTCTTTAAAGAGTGAACAGTCACCGTTATGTTTGACTTGCGGGAAACTCATAATTTCATTGCCACATTGCTAATAAACACCGTATAGCTGTAATAGACGGTAGGTTTTTACTATTCTAATCGTGCCGTGTGTCTCAGTTTATAGAATTAACATTTATTGCTTTTAGTACGAGAGCTCCGTTAATATTAGTCTGACTATACTTTAGTCGGAATCCACACTTGAAATTCATTAGCCTGTCTCTTTCGCATTGATGAGCCTGGGGTGCATTGTTTTATGCTGTTTAAAATATTCATAGACGAAGAGTATTGGCATAGTGCATTTGCACAGTTTCAAATGTAAACGTAAAGTTGAATCCAACAAGTCGTCTAGATAAACTAACCAGTTACCAATTAATTTTATAAATTGCGTATTGGTACAGGTCATTAGAAAAATTTCCTTGTATGGGGTAAGCTGAAATTCCGAGAAACTGATCAACTTTCCCAAAATAATCTCAAGGCAGAAATCTTGGAAAAATCGTTTAGTTTATTGGGCTAGCTTGCCCCTTGAAACGAATGCAGTGCTTTTCCTTGTCACGTATTTATGTTTTCATGACGATGGCTACCGCTCAATAAAAAAAGGTAAACAAACAAACCCAACAAAGTATAAACCATAATGAACCATTTTAAAAATACAATCAATATGGAACCCTTGTTATTTAGATGGGAAACATAATCACATCAATTGTCTCAAAGCAGGAAAAGTCAAACAAAGGCAAATTGCCGATGACAATGTTGCAGATACACGAGTTGAATGTTGAATATGGCTTCGGTTAGATCGGGAAAAATCGGTAAACATCAGGCAATCGGCAGCTTGTGATAGATAATAGAGTCGGTGCCACGAAAGATGTCCCGCAGTCACGACGCTGTCGTCCAAAGAATTTCATCTGCATTGCGTAGAATCACACTGTTTTAGACTCTACGTCTCTTGAGATAAAGTACATTGGAAAAAGCTATTTTCTAATGATGTATGAGCGCGCGCGTGCGGCAACGTCAAATTAGGGGAGATTTGCGGGCCGTTGACGTTCTTAGTTTTTTTAGGGGCCTGTAGATAAAAAAAAATGCAATGTGTACTTTAGTTCAGTTTTTACACTAAAGTGGTAAAGGAGTACCGAAGTACAAAATACGTAAAGTACCTATATTTGCAAAATGAGTAGGCAACTACTTTGCTTTCCATTTAGCTCTCTCGGTAAAGGTAAAGAAGTGTCCTTAACTACATAAAGTATAACGATTGCCCCGCTTGGTTATACGAAGCTTATCGTAGAGGATGAAACTCATACCTAGTTGCAGTAAGACACTGATAAGACCGATGCTTTCAGATTTGCACCAGTAGTCCGTATGGACGCAGTTTCAAAAATACAATGTACATAAAAATTACAACAGCAGCACTAAGTAAGAGACAATTTGAATGAGCATTATGAATTATTATTATGCCGTGTGATGTCGGCTTAGAATAGCATCACCCCATTTCTTGCCCATGGGTGTCGTAAGAGGCGACTAAGGAACTCGAGGGTGTGTATTGCAATTTTAGGCGACGGGCTGACAACCTGTCACTATGGTGATACACAGTTATCTGATTGACCCTCAAACTTTTGTCAGACGTGGTGTTAATATCCGTTGAATGGCCGTTAACGCTCTGCCTACCCCGTAAGGGATATAGGCGTGATTTATGTATGTATGTATGTATGTATTATGAATTATGATGATAAGAGGAAAAGATGAAGCTAAGTGGAATGGCAGTAAGTCGAAATTGTGGAAACTTCGATCACGGTTTTTTTAACAGGTATCAAGTAGATCTTCCTTACAATGAAAGGAAAGATTGAAGGAAAACAAGGAAGAGAAAGACCACGTTTAAGTTATTGGGACCAATTAAAAGAGAAACGCTTCCAGTCATCATTTATAAGGCGCACTGCTAAAGAGTGGAACTCACTACCCGCGTCTGTGTTTCCAAACGCATACAACCCTAATCTCTTCTAAGGAAGAGTGAACAGGCTTCTTCTGGGTGGGCTCGCTCCATCTTAGACTCTGTCTCTGTCCTATGACCTAGACTAGAGTCAAGAGCAAACCCATCATAAAAAAAGGCAGGTGTGATAACCTACAGAGACTTAAAGGATGTTGTCCACAGAAGAGACGATTGGCAATCATTACATTGACAAAAGTGAAACTCTTAAATCATCATCATCATTAAATTGATGGCAACTTGGGTGAGCTCGCTCCATCATCATTAATAAAAAAATTAAAAAAAAAAAAAACATGTATGTCATATTTATAGGATTCTAAATTCTGTAGCTGAATATTTCGCAGATCTTACAAAATATTAGATAACATTTTACTATAACACAATCAACATTTTGAATCTTATCAGTTTGCCATTATTTTACTTTTATATTATTTTTTTCTAATAACTTATTTTTAACAGCACGGAACCGCACAAATTTATTTATTTTCTTACTTGCCAGCTGATCACGTTTTTGCTAAGTCGGCTGGCAGACAATTGATTTGTGTGTGGTCTTGTTTATTTGCCCAATAAAGAAGATTTCGCGAATTGCGGCCCGGCTTAGTGGCTCTGTACTAATTTAATCTTTCTACTTGAAACGCTATTGGTGTTCCATGAAAAGAAAATTGAAATTTCACATAATAAGTAAACCCTTTTTGTGTCAGCTTTTAGTGATTGCATACGTTCAGCTTACACTAGGGTTATAAGGGTTGACTCTTTTTGCTATCGTTATATCATAAATATTAATCTTATCAATACCAAAAAGCCTTGCCTTTTTCTTTCTATAAATTATGAAAATAAGAAATTGAAAAAAAATTATCGCCCGCCGGGACTAGAACCCGGGACCGTGGAGTACCGTCCCACTGCTCTGCAAACTAACTACTGCCGCCCCGACTGACACTTCCAAATTTTCAATCTCTTGGTACTCGTCTCAAAGCGACGTACGATAATAAAATCCTTGTTCTATCTAACAGTAAAATAAATTTCGGAGCGAAAGTTATTTAAATCAAAATATATAAGTTCCGATAAAACGGTTTCCACATACCTTCGAACTTCAGTTGAAAGTAGAAGATGAAGATGATGATGATACCATATATCTAACGTAGCCTTGCCTAATTCTTAGTCTATATAATATATAGCGTAGCCGTATGCAAATCCTTAGTAATCGTAACAACACGAGCGAGGCGAGCCGGGGAACAACTCGGATTACAACGAAACACCATCAGAGGGTACAACCGCTTGTGTGCTCATGACTTTAGTTTATATACATCTGTCTAAGAGAACAAGGAAGCCGATTTCATCATTAGCATGACCAATGACTGAATAGGCTTTAAATGTATACAATCAGAAATCATAAAATTTATTGGCAAGAATACAGTTTTTCTGGTTCTTAAAAAAGAATAAAAAGTCTTATGTATTCGCTTGCATACAAGGATGCAAGTGTAATTTTTTTTTACGCACAGTTTAATTTAAATGTATTTAAAGAAAATTATTATGTAAAGTAAATAAAATGTCACACAAAAATAAAATAAAACAAAATAAATAAAATTACGATGTCAAAAATTCTCCTTCACAAAATAACAAAAAAAAAACAATAAACATTTGGGCTGCAAAAATGAATTTTGCACACAAATGATAAGCTTAGGCAGCCAATATTGAGAGAAATTATAGTAATAAACTATTAGGACAACACAAATTTGTTATAAAAAAAGAAAATTGTGTTATTCAAATTTCTTTATTTTTTGCAATAACGGATCATGACGTCAATAAGTGATAATACCATCGAACATTGAATAAAGTAATTACATTTCAAATGTTGAAGAACACACATAGTGAACTTTCAGCGTAAATATTGCTATCAACTTGCAAAAAAGAAGGCTAGTAAGACGGTGGTGGTCTGATTTCGATAATAAATGGGCGTTTCTCCTACTTGTCGCCCGTCATTGCGTATTTTTAACGTAGGCTTCTGTAAAACGACTGTTATAGAATAGCTCAAATAGAGAAGAGCTAAGAATCGGAAAGATAGTAGGTAGACAAATAACGGGAAAAATAGCCTGTACATTTATTTTACCAGGCGGTATATAAATAAGAAGCTCCCCAATGTTTTTATGCTTGTCTCTGCAAATATCAGCTTTTATATCGTGTTGATTTTGTTTACATGCCGTCAACATGTCGCTGGATTCAATTTGCGCGTCCACCGGCCAGCAGCAGGCAGCCGGTGCCCAGCGCCTACGGACTTAAGGCGGCACCGACCGTCCAGTGGCGCCTTCACCGGTTTTTTAATAATTTCTTCACTTCTTTGCCGTGTGATGCCGGCTTAGAATAGTATCACCATTTCTTTCCAGTGGGAGTCGTACGAGGCGACTGAGGGACTCGAGGGTGTGTATTGCAATTTTAGGCAATGGGCTGACAACCTGTCACTATGGCGATACACAATTTTCCAAATGACCCTCAAATATTTGTCAGATGTGGCGTAAGTGTCCGTTTTTGCGGCCGTTTACGTTCTGCCTACCCCGCAAGGGATTAAAGGCGTGATATGTGTATGTATGTATGTATGTGTCTTCACTACATAGTATAAAGTAAAGTCGCTTTCCGCATCTGTCCCTGTGTCTGTTTGTATGTATGCTTAAATCTTCATAACCACCCAATGGATCTGGATGGAGTTTTCAAGAGGAAGGTTTTTATGTATGATTTATGTCTGGAGAAGGTCTGTTTTCCATGGGAAATCGGTTAGCAGCGGGTAAAACTGCTGGGCGGACCGCTAGTATAATCTTAAACAAGAATTAAAAATCTAACACGGACAATTTGTTGTCCGATGCGATAAGTTTATTTCAAGGTGCAGCAATAGTTATGCGTCTTTAAAATTACTAAAACGGAAAACGGTGGCCACCATTATCCGTTTTAGTGATTAAAATTTTTAAAGACAAGTAAAAGCTTATTTTTATTTTGAAATGTACTTCGTACTGTACAACAATTGGTTCGTCTTAGATTTTTTGTATTTGTTTTAGATTTGAAGAAATTAATTAAAAACATGCGAGGGCGCCACTGGACGGTCGAATTCCGCTTGGCGCAGGCTTAACGCAATCAACTTAATTTCTGTTTACCCTCCTTGATTGTGACGTGTTTTTGCTGACCGTCCGCCATTGATATTCTGTGTATATTTTACTTGGTGTTTTCGAAAACTATATTTTTTGTTTTAGATTTTTATGTTTACTCTGTACTCAGGGGTCCCAATTCCAACAGTGTATTCATATCAAAAATTAGGGAGACGGTTCATAGTTCAGACGTAGACTAGTGAATTTGACATCAAAAGTTATTCGCTTAAGTTATCATATCATGAGATCTATAATTTCTGCGACTAGCCCATTCAGATGGTTTTCAAACCATAAGTTATCAACGAGACTAAATCAATAGCAGTTTTTAATATCATGACATGGTTATCTATGAAATTAGTAAAATATTTGTCCTTTTTGTGTTTATAATATTATTTTTATTTTTAAATAAGCATTTGTTTGAGTAACGATCAGTAGGGAATCCCGCGTAGCAAATTCACGTCTAGGAGTGATGATGTGTTAGAAAAATTACGTGTCAAAATGGAACTGTTTCGATCAAGCACCCTTTACATCAAGTGGATGCAGTTTAGTGTACACTCATCTACATAAGATTTTCCATAGATTCATTTATTTATTTTACAGTTTATTTCACACAAAATATTATAGATAATACACAAAACTAAAGAAATACAACAGGTCAGGTACATCTTATTTCTATGTACAAATTTCTTCCCGCTGCCCTTCGTAAGTGAGACATTATAAAAAAAGGCAAAAAAGACGTGTACAATTTTTGTAAACTTGCAAAATTTTCAAGCACGGGCAAGATTTGAACCTAGCTTACGCATTACTAGTGGCGACGCGTCTTCCATCTGGGCTACCGCAGCTCTTTACTTACCCGCCAATTTGCAAGTGTATTTTAATGCCAGTAACGCGTCGCAGGTTAAAATCCTGCCCGCGCTTGAAAATTTTAGTTTTCAAAAATTGTATACCTAACACGGGAGGTGTTTTGAAAAATTTAGTATTCAAAGAAGACGTGTACAACAGCACAGTTACCTATTCTAACAAGTAAAGAAAAAGTTATATTGAAACTTGAGTGATGAACATTTTAAAAACAAAGACATTTTTAATTTAATATTTTAAGTTAATATTTTAGCTCTTGGCTCTTATACAAAATTGGAATCATCATTGTTCACTGTTATATTTAAGACACTTTGAATCCAGGGCAAGTACATGCTAACTGGCAGGTATTTCTCCATCATCAGATCCGGCGCAGCGTTCATTCCAGCTATTCCAACAATTCTACCATCATACAGCAATACTCCTCCAACATCTCCAATAGGTACTTTGTTAAATTTGTGGCTACATTTCGGTACCGTGCATACAGCAAAACCTTCTGCATAGGGACCTTTGCATCTTACTACACTTCCATCTGTGTCAGCCAAATTTTTAAGGTTCCCAGTAATTATTGTCAATCCAAACGATTTGCATTTGATAGGTAGATCTAATATAGAATTGTAGCGATACGGAGCAATATCAGCATATCTCTTTAGATGCATATCTTCTACTAAGAAGAGACTTATGTCATGGACGGAATCGATATGCGCGAACGCTTCGTAAACCTTCCGGTATTTAGGGTAAGGTATTTTCTTTAAAATTAGTTTCCGGTCCGAAAGTGGTAAGTTAGCATACCGGGCTGAGGTGATCTTTCTGTCAATGCATGTAGCTGCAGTAAGGACCCAGTTAGGACTAATCAGACTCCCGGTGCATAACCTTTCGTCTGTTATCGGTGGCCTAGAGGAGAGCCCTTCCAAACTGACTATGAAAGTATATTTAAATGCCGAAAACACTTCAGTAAACAAACTAAAGAAAATATAAATTATCATAGCGCCGTTTTGTATAACTTATTTATACATAATGCTTGGTTTCGCTCAGCAAAATAACAACAAATTCAATCTCATTTTATTTTTAGTAATATTATATTTTAAAACAATAAATCAAGTTTTATCGTCGAAAAGGTATAAAATTGGTTCTAGAAAATAGCAATTTTGAAGGTGTAGTAGGTAGAAAACGAAATAATGCAAGGTTATAGAAACGAGATAAAGAATATTGTAAACAATGTTACTATGACTGAGTGCAACTATTATGATTCCTCCTTATTTGCTGTGTGGTGCCGGCTCAGAATAGCATCACCACAATTGTGATCGTGGGTGTTGTCAAAAGCGACTAAGGGATAATCATCCAGGGAATAGGCAACAGCGTTCCCTGTGAATGCAACATATTGCACTGTGCTCGCCAACCCGCCAGCCAATCGTGGTAAGTATGGCATTACCCCCCAATAGGGCGAGGCCCATGTTCAGTAGAGGACTGTTGTTGCTGTTAATGCTATCTGTCATAAAGTCTAATGTCCGTTGTCTCTATCTTACATAAACATACATACATATGTCACGCCTATAATCCCTTGACCTTAAAAACGGACATTTACGCTACGTCTGACAAACCATTGTGGGGTCATTCGGAAAATTGTGTATCGCCATAATGACTGGTTGTCACCCATAGCCTAAAATTGCAATACACATGTTACCCTCTAGTCCCTTAGTTGCCTCTTACGACACCCACGGGAAAAAAATGGGTGATTCTAAGCCGGCATCACACGGCACATCGTCTTCTGTCTCTAGCCTAATTTGTTTAAACTATTTATCTTGTAGCGACCTCTGGGAGCTACGACAAGAAGCTCTCTCAAAGTGGTTTACGAGCAAGCAGGACGCAACAGAAGTTCTAAAATATCTGCAAGATGGCGCCACGTGAGAGGTGTGCAAAGAAACAAAGAGCCTGAAACGCGGTATCAAAGTGTTTCACCGCGCAACGCATATATACAACTTCCAATTATATCCAGATGGACCAGTCGGTCCCCTGGCCACAGCACCCGGCCAGACAGGGTAGCCTCTATTCTGCCTATTGACATTACTCCTGTCACCCGCCATAATATAATTGGCAATGCTATAGTTTTGTACTCGATTGTACCAACGCCAAAGGCAGTCAGATAGGTGTAAAAAATATTATAAACGATGTCACCCTTGAGGAGTTACCATCAAACCCTACAGCAAGAAGGGGAAACAGTTTCAAAGGGGACAAAGTTTATTTCACAAACAATTTATCGCTACAAGTTCTATGTAATGGCAGTAAGGACAGGTTAAGTTTCATTGAGAAAAATATACCTGCTAATTTTAACAATATTATTTACGAAAACCAACCTAATTCATGGTTTTATGCAAACTTTGCGGGGTAATTATTCCGTGGTAATTATATTTATGATTTTGAACAACTTCTACGAATACTATGACAATGATCAGATTTTCTACAGGAAAACTAAAAGATATATAAATTATGATATCTCCAAGATTTTATTATGTATTTGTATTTTTCAAAAATAAATAAGAGTTTATATTTTTCACGCTTTTCTTACAAAAAGCAACTTACTTATCTATGTAGCCGACTGCCTCGGAAGGATTATGTTTTTAAAGCAAAAAAAAGAACTTAAGCATGTATTTTTTAGCAATAAATTGTATAAGCTTCTAACCTGAGCCCATTTCCAATACACATTACAACAATCATCAACGCCACGGGATCATTGTTGCGATAAATAAAAAGCGACAAGGATCGGCACGTTCTAGAGTGGAATCATCGCGATCCATTGTCGCGGGCTGAGAGCACCATTGTTCAGATGATCGATAGTATTGTCCACCAACTATTAGTTTGGATTCAATCCAGATTTAGTGCGAGAAAAGTGGCTTATTCGTGTTTGGTAAGTTTTTACAATTTTGTCAAAATTTCCAAAAAAAACTAAAAACTACGAAAAATCTTCAGTAATATATTTTGTAGATTTTTTGTTTCGACTTATAAAATATACCTGTGATACCTAGACTTCCTTCAAATAGATTATCTTACTGCCCTATGGCAGGCCAAAGGCCTTCCTCTTGTATTTCCATACTGTTCTGTCAGTCTTTTACATACATACATACATCACGCCTCTTTCCCGGAGGGGTAGGCAGAGACTACTTCCTTCCACTTACTACGATCCTGGCATACTTCTTTCGCCTCCTCTACATTCATCAATCTCTTCATGCATGCTCGTCGGTTTAGGGTGCTCTTGACCTGACCTTTCTGTAGCACGTCCCCGATTTGATCGAGGTGCGTTCGTCGAGGTCTTCCCCTTCCGACGTTCTCACTAGGGTTTCGTTTTTCCCGGCCTTTTTCAGTTCCCGGGAAACGGGAATTTATTTTTGCTTTTCCCGGGAATTCCCGGGAACCGGGAAAAGGTTAATACTTTTTTGTTTTTCTGTGTTTCGATAAGAAAAGGAGCTAAACACTTTATTTAATTGTTAAAATTACATACTTAAAAAGTTAACACTGTCATACGAGTACTGAACGAGCCTTTCTTAGTCTCTGAGTTTTTAAACCGTCTAAACAACTTAATTAATGATCAGTGTAACTAATTCAAAACAGCGACTGGGATCGATGGTTTAACGTGCTCTACGAAATAAATAATTTTGTAAATAAAAATAAACTGATCAATCAGCCTGAATTGTCAAATAGAAACACCATGGCAATCGAATCCCAAGATCTTCGGGTTGAAAGACCATGGGTCAGACATTTATAGCACAACATTTGTATTAACGGCCACAAGAGTCTACTGTTGGATATGGGCCTTCTCATATAAGTAGTGTTTTCCCCATACTCACCACGCTTGGCCAGCAGATTGGCGAGTGAAGGACAAACTGTTGTTTTACACAGAGAACAGTCAGATATTGATATACAATAATAAATAAAAAAGAAATCAATTATGAATGTTTATGATCCATTTTCATCATTTTCATCAACAAATCGAAAAACGACCCAATGAACCTTGGAGTCAGAGTCTTAGTAGGTATTCGTAACTAACATGGTTAATAACCCCATCTATGGTGGTTTTCCTACTTATCATTCTTGCGTTTACGGATGCGTCTATCAAACAACTAGACAGACGCACTGTAGCCGTATTTTTTTGGGGAAAAGATCGAAATTCGAAATTTATTTTTTTCTGACGGACAAAACATTATTACTGCGTATTTTTAACACTAACGAACGACGATTGGGCAAACTGCCTAAGTATTCATAGACATCAGCCGAAACGATGGCTTAATGTGCCCTCCGAAGCACCGATCTGTCTTTCTTGCAGAAAATTAGGTGAATCAACTTGCAATGCCCTAACGCTACAAAACTGGGTACGATCTCACAAAGTGATAAATTGACAAATATCAACTTTGTGTGTTTCCTTTGAGATTCAAACCAGAGACCTACAGATCCTAAAACAAACGATCAGATCACTAGATCATGGAAACTGTAAAGGTTTATTATTGCTTAATTTTATATTCAGAAATTTTATGGTATCTGTCTGCAAATAATTATCAATATGTAGGTTTTTAGAGCATTAAACAACAATTTAAACTTTCCGGGAATTCCCGGGAAGTGAATAAAAATTTCCCGTCACCGGGAACGAAGCTTTTCCCGGGAATTCCCGATTCCCGGGTCCCGGGAACGAAACCCTAGTTCTCACCCACACTTGCCATATACACCTATTTCGTTAATCTTCTTTCATTCATCCTCTCTACATGACCAAACCATGTAAGCATACCCTTTTCTACACCAGTCACTACATATTCTTTTATACCACAACGTTCCCTTATCACGCTATTCCTTATCCTGTCACTCAATTTTACGTCAATCATACTTCTTAACGCTCTCATTTGTACTGCATTTATTCTACTTTCATGCTTTTTCTGCCATACCCAACTTTCACTCCCATACATAAGTGTCGGAACTAACACCCCTCTATGCACAGTCAGTCTTTTCTAAAGTAATAATAGTATTCTACACTGAGCAAAGTTAGTTTTATGTCATTTAATTTTGTTTCTAAAGGCGTCAAGTTATTAAATCGTTAAAAGTAAAATAAGAAGGTAATTTTAATTCACAGTTCACATTCTTGAAGTAATATTAAGTTTACATTGAAGTTATTTATTGCAACCAAGATTGCAACCCATTAATATACATATTTTTGGTTTTGCGATTAAGTAACAGATTTGCCTTACCACTTACTTGTTAAGGTTTTTTTAATTGAAGGTAAGTTACAAAAAAAACTTATCTACTATTCCTCGCCAAACTAAACAATTTGTTGGCGAGACGCGCTTATTAACACTATTATATATCTATAACCTACCAGACAGCACCGACTAACTATTCAAACAGCTTGATCTTTTTATCTTAAGTACCTAACTAAATACTTAAGTACAGAATAGAAAATAGTACTAACGTAGAAATGGGAATAGCCTCTCACGCGTGAACGGTATCGGTATCTTTTGGGAAGCGGTCGTGTGAGACGAATCGCGGAATGGGGAGCATTGAGTGACTCACTTACGAGTATGGCCTTTATTTATTCTGCGTGATTGAGCATTTTCTACAACATTTACCTATCTTTATTAAATTTTTAATAGAAAGTGATTATTACGTCAGTACGCAGATAGGGTGGTTTTACTCTCGATCATGGACAACTTTGACTATAAGGTAATCTACGTTGAAACACACCCTAGGGCCGTATTCCACTATTTGAAAAGCGTCTCAGTTGATGTGACAGTTGATCACTGCTGTGTGATGCCGGCTTAGAATAGCATCACCCCATTTACTTCACGTGGGAATCGTAAGAGGCGACTAAGGGACTTGAGGTTGTGTATTGCAATTTTAGGCGATGAGCTGACAACCTGTCACTATATTGATATACAATTATCTGAATGACCCTCAAAATGTTTGTCAGACGTGGCATGAGTGACAGTTTTATCGGTCTTTGCCGCTCTGCCTACCCCGCAAGGGATATAGGCGTGATATATGTATGTATGTAAAATAAAAGAATCGAGGCCCTGATTCCAGATACAATCGACTTTTCCACATATTTCAAACGAAACAAAAAGGCAGAAAAAGAGTGAATCTTGTAGTGACACCATATACAGACAAAATGTTAAATAGTTTACCACTACTAATGCGTGAGCCAGCAGAATTTACCAGATCAACAGACGAATACAAAATGTAGAACCGAATCAAAATAATACATACATACATACACATATCACGTCTTTATCGCTTGCAGGGTAGGCAGAGCGCTAACGGCCATAAAAATAAGGTCGCTATCGCTTGGTCCAACAAGTACTTGAAGGCCGTCCGGAAAAAATCGTATCTCGCTATAGTGGCAGGTTGTCAGCATGTCGCCTTAAAATTTAATTTACATGAAACCCTTGAGGTCCCTTCTCTCTCTCTTTTCGTGCGGGACACCGAGTCATCTAACGACACGATGAACCCTGGTGTCAGAGTTTTTCAACTGCCTACTACCTTAATCCACAGGAAAGAAATGGGGTGATGCTATTCTGATCCGGTATCACACAGTTATCTGCTATCAGAATAATCTTGTAAAATGGTGGGAATTAGAGCGATCATTCATCAATTTATCTACCAGTGCTACTATATTATAGAGCAAAGATGTCATCCAAACAAAGGTGAAATATTGGGCAACGCGGTCTTCCGTCTCGTTCCAACCCGTACGAAAGGCCGGGTTGATCGAAGAGGTAAAATGTACACCAGTGACAGTACTTACCTTACCTCATTGACACCCGGTATTATTTTCTTTTCGCGAGCATGACCATTGCTCTATGCAAAATACCCAGTTCACTACCTACTAATGCCAGTAGAAGTTACCAGCTACCAGGGCAACAGACGAATGCAAAAGGTAGAACCGAATAAGAGCGGTCGTTTATCAATCGGCTGTAGCTCGCCGCTGGATTTGTAAGCTGGACTCATTTGTATGTGCAGTGTTGGGATGCTATTAATCAGGGGAGTCAGGCTTCTGTTTTGTTTGACCATAGCGTGCGACATGGATCTGCGAAGATTGGGGTTGGATATGGCAAATTCTTGAGCTGAGAAATTATTTACCGGAGAGGGTCTAAAAAGGATTTCTTATAAAGCTCCTCAGTACGTCACTACATGAAATAAGGGGTAACAATAGTATCGCTTTAAAATTAAAGGTAATCAAGACACCCAGGTGATTCCAATAATCGGGTGTCAAACTAAGGATTCTGCCAACAACACCCTTCGATCAACGCAGCTTTCGGGTTGGAACGACACGGAAGACCGCGTTGCTTGAAGCCAACGCCAAACTAACAGAACTGACGGAACCAACCGAAAAATCCGTGTCAATCGAATTAGAGTCAACCACATTGCATTAGCGTGTTTCATAAACAAACAGCGTCATCTATTGGCTATCATTATAAACTATGTTTACCTTATGCCTTGTCTTCCAAATTTATAGTTTCTCGTTGGTCTAAAGCGGGCGCGTGTTTGCTCAGAGCGTCGTGATAAGAGCAACGCAAACAGAGTAGCGACTAGTACCGAGTGACCTGACATCGGCCGATAGCTACGAGTGATTGCCATTAGATGCCCGCTGTCCTTGACAAGCTCTAATCTCGTGATGGCATTGTTGTGTTTGAGTTATGGCTGCCAGGTGTTGTTCGATTGGCAAGATTTGGCTGTTTATGTTGTAGGCTACGTCGTAATGTTAAACAGTAATGTTGCCAGTCAGGTGATAAATTTAATCTTGAAACTTAGCATACAGAGACACATTACACCTGTGTCTCATGCGGGGAGGGTAGATGGTTAAATATGATCTTAATTATCACCACGTCTGACAAAACTTTTCAGTATCATTTCAGAAAACTTCAAAAGTTATCGTAAATTTTCCGAGTTTTTACGATGCGTGCTTGCTGGTCTTTTTGAACACTCTAATGACAAATGGCCCAATAAAACACCACGGTCAAGTCTACCAAAGGCAGGTCTCTCACTTGTCGTCCGTCGCTGCGTATTTTCAACGAACCGTAACGCATGCATCTGTCAGAAAAAGGAAAATTCCGATCTCATTCCCATAAAAATACGGCTACGCTGTGTTTACGGATGCTTCAGCTATGCATATTCCCAAATCGCATCCAATATAGAGCGGCGCCCGTATCACATTATTGCGCTAATCAATCACCGACAATCACAGCGCAATACTAAAAACAAAACCCGGGCAGATACCGTCGGCCGTAATAGTGGCGTTATACAGGCTGTAATGAAAGCCGTTTGTCAGTATAATGTGCTTGCAGGATAACGCCTAATATGAAATAACACCGACGTAGAGGCCGCGCCACGAGGGGAGCCCCGCAGATAGGCGCTGTCTCGAGGTGGTTGTCACAAATTCTTCACGATTTTGTAGTATTTTTGCTAATCCAGTCTTGTTTCGATTAAATCAGTTTCATATAACCTCATTCGTCGCATACAAGAGAGTGAGTAATTCCAAAAGCTGCTAGCCTCTAATAAATGTTAGATTTAATTGTACTATCAGGTAATTTAAATTATCTGTTTTAAACTTTTGTATAAAATCTAGTCTATTGTTTCATACGACTCATTTCGTCGCATACAACACAAGTTGAGTGATGCTATAATAAGGGGAAACGCCGCGGGATTGCCTCGCGAAGAAGCGTTACACATGGGGATATTTTTATTTAAATTTTAGTTAAGGTTTAGTCTTTAACAAATGTTATATTTAATTATTGCCGTGTGATGCCGGCGTAGAATTGCCGTGTGATGCCGGCGTAGAATTTGCCGTGTGATGCCGGCGTAGAATAGCATCACCCCATTTCTTGCCCGTGGGTGTCGTAAGAAGCGACTAAGGGACTCGAGGGTGTGTATTGCAATTTTAGGCGATGGGCTGACAACCTGTCACTATAGTGATACACAGTTATCTGATTGACCCTCGAACTTTTGTCAGACGTGGCGTAAATTACCGTTTTTCACGGACATTTATGCTCTGCCTACCCCTCAAGGGACTATAGGCGTGATATTATGTATGTATGTATGTATTGTTTTAGGTAAATTATATTAATCTGTTTTAAACAGTGAGCTATTTATATAGAACTTTTTCTTTTGTTTTTGTATGCAACTAAGTTATCACTGAATACCAAAATTTTAAACACTTCCCGTGTTAGGTATACAATTTTTAGAAATCTTACCACTTTAGAATTAATAAACAGCTACCGTAATGTACTTACCTACCCTAAGTCAAGAGTCAGATCTCGAGAAAAACCTACTACGGGTTTAGCGGGACCCTTAGTTCATTTAAGTATTTTCTATGTAATAAAAGTTTAAATAAAAAATAAAATGAAAAGTAAATCACTCCTAGGGTTAGTTTCTCCGAGAGTATTCCTTCGTGGCACGGGCTCTAGATCATGACGTCATTATAGAAGGCGTCTAGAGGCAGTGCGTCTTCATTCCAACTGATCGGAAGATATGAGGAGGTGAGTCGAATTATGAGCACTTATTGACCTAAGTTGAAGGATATTGATCAAATTATGGGTCAATCTGGATACAGAGAGAAGCTATACAGTTAAGTTTTTTATAATTAAAGGATCTGGAAAGTGCTATTTTCCGAAAATATTAGTCAAACTAGTACACTTCACACGACCTCGCTTCTGGCACAGAGCAGTTCGTTTTATTCTCCATTATATTGAAAAAGATCGTTTTATTTTTTTAAGACGTAACGTTACTGCGTTTGAGCCTTTGGGGGGAAAATGTAATTTTTATAGGCAGAATGTTATGCATTCTCAGCAGCTTTTTATACAACTGTTTTCGATTTTGTAATCCGAACATCATAAGACGAGTGTAGATAAACTAGTTATCGTCACAGTTTCTAAGATACATCACCATAATTCGTATGTCACGTGTAACCTGTGCACAGATCCACTTCACCTGTTTGCCCAATGGCGTATCTCCAAGTGTGCCATTAGATCTACAATTAATCCACCTAATGAAGTTTGCCACTGACCAATATTTGCCGTCCACTTGTGAACACTTGTGGTCTAATGAAGCCGCATTGTCCGAATGTATCGCCTGGGTTTGCTGCGTGAGATCGAAATGACCCAAGCCCCCTGAGTGATTGCTAAGCATACAAGTAGGGATTGGATACGCTGAATCCGGCGCCCTTTTACCGGATCCGAAAAACGTAAAAAATATGTGGAAAATAAATTTTGATGTGATATTTACGTCGGTTTGTAATGCGAACGATGTAGCAACGTCAACAAATAGACGTGCTAGCTAGATGAGTGATGGTTGAGTTAATAATTACCCTTCTGCTTGCGCTTAGCAAAATGCCATATCGTATAGTTACTATTTGACTTCAGTTATTTCAGTTAACAAAAATCAGCATGTTTATTCAATAAACAAGTATTTTACACATTTATTAACTTCTATTTAGCTATCTCAAACTTAATATTTCTTGAAAAAATATATAGGACTAGATTTCCGCCCATCAGCGGTAAAATCCGCCCGGATTGAGAATCAGTTCGGATTAAAAACCCTACATACAAGGGTATGCTTAGCACTTTACACATTATTGTCTACTCAGATAAGAAAGTTTATTGCGCCAAAAGGCATGCTAAGGTTCCTAAGCATTCCCATCCCAGGTACTGTCTTTAATTTTAGTTACTTAGATTGCGGTAATTGCAAAACACAATCAGGTCAGAGTCTCAAATTCTTAAACTAGAGTTTTTTTATCTGGTTATTCATGAACTATGTAGGTAAGTGTTTACCAACGTATCTTGGTAATGAAAATTTAATGCACATAGGTTCACAAAAACACATACTACGTAGGTACGTATAGTATTGTTCCGCAAATTTACCTTCATTTAGTATGACATCAACAATTTTCTGCGAAAATTTGCATTAATTCCGTGGTTGACCTAAACCCTTGCACAAGTAAATAAAGATAAAAGGTACACCCTAGTAAGTTGTGACCCTTAGTCAATAAATAAGAATGAATGTATTTATTAATCAATACAGTATTCTTAAAACTAATTAAAACTAATACATAGCCCCACAAAACCACTTTAAAAACTTTATTGAATGAAATTGTAAATTGAATTGAATTGAAAATTTCGAAAAAAGAACGAATAAAGAATTTCTATTTCTATCGGCTGTGTTCCTTTATCTACATTGCACTGTTGCCTCGCAAGTCTGTACCCAACGGCGTTGAACTCCACAAACTTGTTTCCTTCTACAACATTCTTCGCACAATGACAATCAATCGTTTTGCTGACACAGTGTAGATGGTGGATGCCTCAATGCCTATGCCCCGAGCAGTGCACTCCCCGCAAATTGAGTTACAAAACGATTCCTCCAACCACGACTGCTCTCAAACTTTTAAAAAGATCGTCTACCTACAAATAGACTAAGAGGCCATTCACTAAGTCTCACCTCACGAGGATAACCAAATCTGCACTAAATTAACTGAGAAGTCAGATGAAGTAAGTGGCGACATTATTTAGAGCTAGCAATATTAGTGGGTTCACATCTCCAAAGAAGTCTCTTCGGATGGATAAACGTTTCAAATGGACTATGTGATGTAATATTTGAAAAAAAAAATAGATTTCTATTTGATAAAAATAAAAGTAGCTCTGCCAGGAATGATAGTGGATGGCAACCTTTTATTTCCCCAAGCTCTTAAATATTATCAAATTTAATAACTGTAAGTATAATTGAATACCAAATTAAAAAAAACTTCTACTAGACTAGATTCAATCTGTAAAGATAGAATTGGTCTATTAGTTGCAAAACTAACCCGGTAGATGAAGCCATGCCAAGCGTTACTGGCAATAAAATACAGTTGCAAAATGGGCGGGCAAGGAATCAGCTGCGGTAGCCCAGATGGAAGAGGCGTCGCCACTAGTAATGCGAAAGTCGCAGGTTCAAATCCTGCCCGCGCTTGAAATTTTTGCAAGTTAAAAAAAAAACTATATGTCTGATGGGTAGTCTGGTAAGGTAAGACTTTGTCAATGGCCTCCTAGTCCACCGAGCAAACATCACCACAATCGAGTAGACCGTATAGCACAACAGCCGCTTCAAAGTTGGATTGCGATTTTGTACAAAAGGTATGATGGTTGACAGCTAAACAACGAGTTGCAAAGTTTGATGTTAATACTATTTTTCACTGACTTCAAAAACAGGTTATCATTCCGACACTTATGTTGATATTCTCAGTATCAAAATATATTTTGATTAGAGTATTTTTGAGCGTCACCCATTTCTTTCCCGTGGGTTTCGTACGAGGCGAGTAAGGAACTCGACGGTTTCATTTTGACAGGCTGACAACCTTTCACTATAGTAAAACACGATTTTTCTAGTAGCGACCCTTAAATACTTGTAGACGTGTAGATAGCGACCGTTTAAGGCCGTTAACGCTCTGCCTATCCTGAAAGGGATAGACGTGATGTCATATATTTTAGTTGGTTGGTATTTTTAAAGGTTAATAGATATGCCAATATAAAATAAGGTATGTAGGAAGTTTGCCTTATTTGAAGACGCAATTCGAACAATCGCACTGCGTGGTCGAAGTTTAGAGGGTCCGTAATGTCCTTCTTAGATCTAGAGGTTCTCAAAGGATACCTAATCAGGATAAGACCATGGTTCATTTTACACTCACAGTGCTATACTATTTCATAAATATAAATTATGAAGTTTTTTTTTTTGCGTTGGCCGGGTATTGCACCTGGGACCTGTGGAGTACCATCCCAGCGTTCTACCACTGAGCTACCGGCGCCCCGAACGAACGTTTCTAAATTCTCAATCTCTTTATAAAAAAATAAAATAAAATTTCTTTTTTTCACCATAGTTTAACAAATTTAAAATTTTGATCATAACTAGGGTTAATAAAACATAGCTTTTAAGTAATAAAATTAACATTCATAATTTATAATTTGTTTGAGACTTTACAGTTTTACATAACTAACTAAAAGCTTTAAATAACTAGGTTTAGGTACATAGCTTGCTTTCATTTAAATTTATATTATATACATGACCAAAGTTTACTTAAATTTATTGAAAAAAGAAAAACAGAAATGCCCTAGAAATTACAAATATGTGTTTGTAATGTGCATGTTTTGGTGCACCTTCGACCTGTGCTCTAGAAATGGGCTGTCAAATCTACCAGCTATCATGCACAGAATGCTGTTGGCACTGCCTCGAGTTCTCTGCAGTGCTGCCGCGCATCGTTTGCGGATCATGTCATGGCATGAAAATCGTCAATATGCGCGTCCGCAAACATGCCCGACGCACTGCAATTTCGCGGCAGCCCCAACAACATCCTAAAAGCGTTGTTATATCGGACGCGTAAAGCATTCCACGGTTTTTTACAATAATTTGTCCACAAGCTACATGTAGGTATATAGTGAGTTACAATAAGCCCTGAACAGTGTTACCTTGACCTGAGCAGAACAGTATCTTAATCTTTGAACAATCATATTTGCCCTGACCGCCAACGCTCTGCATTCTCTATCCATATCCTTATCATCACTCAGTCTTTTATACTCGTCTTGGCGCTTATATTTTTTCAACGTCTTATTACCATTTAGAATAAGAAATTTGATTTTTCTGAAAGTTGAAAGTTTAAATCGAAAAGTTTCTTTATCTTACGCCTGTAGGCAAACTGGATAAAAATATCCAAATTTTTACAACCAAAGAAACTAAAAAAAAAAATACATGAGCTACTAAGCTATAATCAAACCTACAACTTTCGGCGTCCTGAAGTAGCCGTTTTTTTATACATAGATGTAAGGTCCGTTTACTTAAGAATGACATTTAATGTACTTAAACAAACTTTGTATGTAACTGACAGTCGCGAGCTGTCAGTTTCATACAAAGTTTGTTACATTAAAAGACATTTTTAAATAAACGGACCTTAGGTAAGTATATTAGCACAGGGTTTAACTAATCTTTTTTACAATTTGTATCTACAAATCAGTTGTGGTGCATATAAACAAAGAAACGGTGATTTTTGTTGTAGCTACAGCTGAACTTTTACATACATACGTACATATATCATGCCTATAATCCCTTGTAGTTTAGGCAGAGCGTAAATGCTGTAAAAACAGGCATTTACCCCACGTCTGACAAATATTTGAGGGTAATCCGGAAAGTTGTGTATCGCAGGCAGCAGCCAACAGTATACAGGATGTCAGCCTATTATCTAATATTGCAAAACACATGTAACCCACGAGTCTCTTAGTCGCCTCTTACGACACCCACGTGGGGTGATGCTATAGGTGCAGCTAAATTCTTGGTCCTTTTAATACGGCAAGTAGTGAATGCAAAAGTTTGAGCTCCACCCTGGATTGTTAGCAGGTGACGTCAGCTGATCCTCGTTATGGCTCTCATTACAACTGCTTAGATGAGCAAAGGCTTCTGTCGTATTCAGCGAGAGCAAAGAAACCACACTGGTCTAGACCTCATTTGGACTTTACCTATTTCCTTGAAATTTTGCTGACATCAAAACTTCAGATTCCATCACTCATAGTGACTGATCGATCGACCTTAACGGGATTCACCAGAAAATTTTGCAGAGTCTAAGGTATTGTATGTTACACTTTGTTATTTCTTGATGGAACTACATATTAATTTACGAATAAAACACTTTTCACGAGTTCCACTAATTGATTATATTTGTATAATGTATATTAAACTAACTTGAATAACTGCCCGATGATAATTTTCGAAACCGGTCGCAATTAGTTTAATATCAAATTAAACAAGTGTAATTAATTAGTGGAACTAGTGAAAAATTGTTTTATTAGTAAAGGATCATAAAACATACTTTCAAGTAGCAAGAGGACGTAGATTAATTACAATATTAATTTTAATATTAGTATCATCTTGACGCATGCGACAAATCAGGCCCAAAAATGGGCAAGATCCTTTAAGGTATTGTATTTGTAATAAATGATAACTACGTATTTCAATTAGCTTCCAAATCTGATTACTCGAACAGCATTGAACGGCAAGGAAGGATTCAACCCAAAAATGGCGTCTATCAGTTTCTATTCTCGTCTTATTAGCATGTGACGTAATCCCTAAGCCCGGGCCGACAACTTAGCCAAATGAAGCGATTCTCCCACTTTTCGTCCGTCGCTGCGAGTTTTTAACGCATCGTAAAGCATGCGTTTGTCAGACGATAGAAAATTTAAAATTCTGTTCTTATTCCCATACAAATACGGCTACGGATACGTCTTTCAAACGACTTGATAGTATTTGTATGGAAATAATATCGGAATTCGCAATTTCCTTTCGTCTGACAGACGCATGCTTTACGGTGCGTAAAAAATACGACGACAAGTGGGAGAACCGCCTAATCCTGTTAGCCAACTCACCGAAAGATTCGATGAGTTTTACCAACTTACATTTATGCCAAGACACCAATTCTTGACTCGGTGAAATATTATTTTGCAAGTCGAAATGAGGATTGTTTATAAATTTCAATAGATGCTCTGGGAAAAGGTTAAATTGTATAAGTAAAGGGACTCGGCATGTTTCTATTACAATTTTATTAAAAGTTTTTAAAATTCTTCTAAGTTCTAACCAAATGTTTAAGCTATAAATTTCATATGAGCTCCGGACCGTAATGATTTAATCTGAAAAGTGATCCAACATTTTTCATTCATTCGGTATAACCACAGAATAAATTATAGAACTGGGTACTACCAACCCAAAGGTGGCTCAAACAGAGGCAAAAAAAGAGTATCTTATTTCAAGAAAATTCTGACACGTCTATCGTTAAGTTGATGTCGAACGAATTCTTTTATTGAGACTAGAAACTATTACAAAAGAAGAAACACGACTACAGATAAAGAAAAAAGCGAAACTCTATTACCAGTAAAATTATTATTCTTTTATATGCCTATTTATTATTCTACATATATAGAAAGGATTACGTTTCATTTATGTTGGAATTTTACATCAAAAGTTCGAACGACAGAAAAATACATCCCTAGAAATGGGAGCTAGAATGAGTTCGACTTTGAAACAAAACCGATATATCTGGAAAGTTGAAAGTTGACTTTCAGGGACTCATACGATAAACTTTCATCCCAATATCAGTTCAGTTATTTTGGAAGTAAGCTCCTGCTTCAGTAAATTTCCACGATGAAAGACTTTTAGGGCCGAAACACGTCTAGTGCCATTTGTCGCGAGTGTGTTTTCAGAAATATTTGAAAATGAAAGTAAGAAGTATTTTTTTTTGCGTTGGCCGGGGATTGAACCCAGGACCTGTGGAGTACCGTCCCACTACTCTGCCAGGACACTACTGAGCTACCGAACTAATCCTTTGAAATTGTCAACCTCCTGATACTCGTCTTGAAGTGGGTTAGGTGAGTTGGGATTAACCCCGGCCGACGCTTACATTTTCTCAAATTCTTATTTTCATTTATGAAAATAATATAGCACTGTACCTCTAAGTGCAAAATAAATCATAGTACATTATGAAAATTAAATGTTTCGTAATAGAAATAAACTCGGTATTGGTTGACATTTACGCCAGAGCGGGTTTGCGACTAGATATAAAGTTTGGTTGTATTTTAAATGAAATAGGTGCAACTAAGCGAATATTTTCTATATGCGTACTTCTTCTTTTTGTACTGTTGCTCCTAAAATAAGGTGAGTTCTAATGATTTGAAATCCTACCATTACCAATGTGAAGGAGCAATCAAATCAAAACAGGTCTCAAAAATAATATTGACCCGATGGCGTAGCGGATAGTTCTACTGCCTACTACGCCAAGGGTCGTGGGTTCGATCCCCACAAGACACAAATATTTTAAAATCAATTTTCTGATATTTGCGTTTAATCTGGGTGTGTTCTATGTATTAATTTACAAAAAAGTGTATAAGTATAAAATCAGCTTTTAAGTACCCGTACAAGCTATGCTTAGTTTAGGGCTTGATGGCGCTGTGTGAATTGTCTAGAATATTTATGTTATACTTCTTTTCATATGGGACACCGAGTCGACCCGATGAACGCTGGTGTCAGATTTGTTCAACCGTCTGCTAATAGTAGTAGGCCTCTGACATTGTTGTGTAACGACCGCCGTCTAAGTTATCATAGACAGCAATCGGGACCGACGGCTCAACGTGCCCACCGAAGTACGGAACCATCTTTCTTTTCGGACATCAGGTGGTTCAGGCTGCAATGTCCTAACCAGAATGGGAACATATTCACAAAGTGATATATATCAACTTTGTGAGTGCCCCAACGAGAATCGAAACCGGAACCTTTGCGTCGCAGGCAGTCGCACTACCACTGCGCCACATCGGCTGTCATAAAATATTTATTATTTATTGACATAGACCCAAGGTTTTCTATTACAAACCTTACTTTTTACGTTTGTAATAGGTATGCCGTATGATGCCGGCTTGTAATTAGCATTACCCCAATTGTTTCTCGCGGGTTTCTCGAAGGTTAAAATTTTAAGAAATGGACTGAAAACCTGTCACTATGGCAAACACAATATTCCGAATGACCCTCAAATGTTCGTCGGACGTGGCTTAAGTGTCCGTTTTTATAGCTGTTTACGCTCTGCCGACCCCAGTAGGGATTAGAGGCTTGATGTATGTGTGTATGTGTATGTAAATATGTCTACAACGGGCAATGTTTCTAAAGAGTAGAATTACCTACCCGTCTTTTTGCCGTAGCAACATTTTCCGCTTGACTTTTCCGACTAACTTCACGGCAATAAAAATGCGGTCCTTCCAAACTCAATCCAGTATATTTACATAGGCCCGCTGACGGACTGAGGTATAACGAAATTATTCAAAATGGGCCCTCCGAGTTTCGCAACGCTGGCCCTGGGGTCATCCCGTTCGAATTTTCTTTTGCGGTAGCTTTTCAGATTAGAATACGGTTTAAAAATGTTTAAGAGAAGCTTCTTCGGGAATAAATTACTCTCTTTGTTATTCAAAAACTACTAAAGCCCCATTATATTTTAATTAGATTTCCGCCCACCGTTTCACCCGCTGCCACTCATTTTCCCGTGGTAGTAGTTGTTTTCCCGCAGTAAAAAGTGACTAATTTGTTATTTCAGGTTATACTCTACCTGTGTTTTAAATTTCATCCAAATCGGTCATGCCGTTTGAGCGTGAAGAGGTAACAAACATACATACATACACACACACACACACAAACTCTCAGATTAATAATATTAGTACGGAAGTACGGATATCCATAATGTGTGAAAGTAATCACGAGTGATTAAAACACGATTAAAAATGAAAGTCCAATCCGACAATACTTTTGATTGTCATATATTTTTGACTTCTAACTATGGCATATCATTTGAAATTTGCAGGATTATCAGGATTTCAGATCGCTGTTATATAACACTAGCTTTTTTTGCATTTCAGTCAACGAATGACCCGACAAACCAATCAAAAACTTTCAAATACGAGCTTTATTATTTCATCTCCTTAGTCTTATCAAAGTTTTTCAAACAGATCACAAAACAAACAGTCGCTTTAAACCACTGATAGTCGTAGTCCTTCTCAAGAAAAGTATCTTCCATACTTAACATCTACTCAGCAGGTGAATAGTAGAGTGCAATTCATTGAATTAGGTACTTCCACTTAAGAATACTGCCATCTATGGCCCAATGGCGTAGCGGATAGGTCTCCTGCCTGCTACGCCGAGAATCGTGGGTTCGATCCCCACAAGACACATATATTTGTTCAGTATATTTTCAGATGTTTGTGTTTAGTCTGGGTTTTTCCTATGCATAATTTATGTATTTATTTACAATAAAAGTATTTCAGTATTAAAATTAGCTATTTAGTATCCATAGTACAAGTTTCGCTTAGTTTGGGGTAGATGGCGCTTTGTGAATTATTCAAGATATTTATTTATCTATAGACTGACTATGCATTTAAGCTTTGCACAATACTTATCACTGTCTTGATCGAAGTTATTTCAAGGCAAATGTTGCCTCAGCAGCCGTTTCACTAACATTCTCAAGTGCAAAGTATTCCCAGGTAAGGATGAAAATACTCTTGAAAATATGAAACACATCGTAAACCAGTCTAGACATGAACTGTGCGATTTTATACGGCAGCGTTCTTAGAACAAAAAAAAGTTTCAGAGCGAACCCTCGCGATCAGACTAGGCGCGTGCTGAAACATAATCAAGGTCTTTCGCACAGGTGCCGCGTGATATAGCGGTATTTGAGAGCTAGCCAGAAAATGACCATCTATGACAGCAGTATGCGGTTTAATGCAACTCCTTTTTCTCAATATAATTTTTCTGGCAAAATACCCCAAACAACCGCGGTATGTATGAGAACCAATTAAACACTCATGAGCATGATTACATATTTACACCTCAACTTGTAAAACACTGAATCGATGAACGACCTGCCTATTTATCTATTGAAAAAGCACTCTAAACATAACTTTTTAAGCACTCGCGATTTCTTTTACACATTTTCATTACTTCTTCTTCTTCTTCAACCCGTTGCCACCCAATTTTTATTACTAAACCGGATGAATCGCAAGATTACTTATGTAAATATAATTACTTTCTTATGTCTATGTGTGTGTTATGTGTGTGTGTGGGACACGGTTAACCCTTAAATGCGTTGTGTTGTACATCTGCAACACTCATTTTTGTCTGGTATATTTAAAAACCCATAAATATTTTTTCACATTTATTATTTTAATACTACAGTATAAATACGACTTTTTATAATGGTAACACATTTGTTTTGATTATTTGTCAATATTTTATAATTTGAGGGTAGTTTGTTCTAAGCAACTGACTAGTGAATTTCTTCGATATTCAAAGGACAATTTTTATTGCTAAACATAGAGGTAAGTCTTTCAAAAAAATGTTATCGACGTGAATTATTGCTAAATTTTGTGTACAAAATATAATATGTAAGAATAACATCTAAAATCTGAAGAATTTTGTCACAATTTTGAGTGTTGCAGATCTACAACACTGCGCATTACTAACAACAAAATATGTTATACTTGTTTACAGAATGAGTGGAATTTCTGATAATCAAATAGAACGATATTTGAGTCGCCTCGAGGCTGGGGATATTTCCGAGGATGATTTAGAAGATAGTGGAAGCGAAGATGAGTTTGAGCCGGAAGTATTCTATGGAAATTCTAATGCAATAGCGCGAGATCTTCAAGACTGTTTAGACGGTGAGGAGCAGCCAGCTGATGAAGATGTAGATCCACCGCTAATTAATGATCAGTCTGATTTAATTGATGACCCACCGATACTGAAAGAGCCAGTAAGACATAAGGTAAATCGAAACTTACTTTGGAGAAAACGCAATCTAATTTTACCAGAAAGTAGTTTGGAGTTTACTGGCCATACTGAATATCCACCAGATGTGGTGGCATTAGATACACCTTTTAAGTTTTTTGCTTATTTTTTTAGCTATGACATACAGACTAAAATTGTTGAAGAAAGCAATTTATATTCAACACAAAAAGAAATATCTAATCCATTTATTTTGACAAAAATAGACCTCAGAAAGTATATAGGTATTCTTACCTATATGTCGGTTATTCATTATCCCAGCATACGTCTTTACTGGTCAGATAAATACGGATACGAAGCTATAAAAAATACGATGACAAATAAAAAATTTGAAAAAATTAAATCGATACTGCATTTCAATGATAACAATAGACATTTGCCTATGAATCATCCGCAACATGATAAATTGTATAAAGTAAGACCCCTAATTACACACTTGAATGAAAGATTTTCTACAATACCACTGCCACAACGACTGGCGGTAGATGAACAAGTTTGTGCCTCTAAAATTCATCACTTTATGAAGCAGTACCTACCTAACAAACCTCATAAGTGGGGGTTCAAACTGTATGTCATTTGTAGCATATATGGGTTTGCACATAAATTTGAAATTTATTGTGGAGAAGAAAGTAAAGACTTTCTACCTGGAGAACCAGATTTGGGCGTGGTTGGTAATACTGTCATCCGTTTAGCACGCATAGTTCCAAGAAAGGTCAACCATATTATATACTTTGACAACTACTACACATCTTTGCCATTGGTCTCATACTTGTACAAAGAAGGGATTTACAGTTTGGGTACTGTTCAACTGAATCGACTCCCAAAAGTAAAATTACCAGATAAGAAGACAATTATGAAGAAAGATATACCCAGAGGATTCTATGAAGAAAATATGACTACATATGATGGTGTGGAAGTATCTGCTACAACATGGAAGGACAATAAACCTGTAACTTTACTTTCTACATATGTAGGAGCGCTACCAGCTACAACTGTTCAAAGATATGATAAAAAAGATAAAAAAAAGATTGATATTACATGTCCAAAGATCATCAAAGAGTATAATGGATAGTTTTATTGGTCGTTACCGAATCAGGGCTAAGAGTCGAAAATGGACTATGAGACTTTTCTATCACATGTTGGACATGACTACCATAAATGCTTGGATACTATCCAGAAAAGTAAATGCTCTCAAGGGTCTAAAAAGTCTAAGACTTGCCGAATTTAGACTTGCCTTGGCAGACACACTTTGTCAATTAGAAAATTCTCCAGGTGCTTCTTCGCCAACGCTCAAGCGTGGTAGACCAAGCAGTGCTTCACTTGAAAAAGCAATTCAAGAAATAAAGAGAAAAAAAGTCCCGGGCCAAAAAGCTCCAAATAAGGATGTTCGTCTTGACAATACTGGTCATTTACCATTATGGTCTAACCGTGGAAGGTGTAAATATCCTTCTTGTAAGGGATACACACAGACAATGTGTGAAAAATGTGGCGTTTTTTTATGTTATAATAAAAATAATAACTGTTTTCACAAGTACCACATTCATAACTAAAAAAAGTTATAAACAATTTTCTCTAAGTAAACTTTAATGTTTATTTTCGATTTGTTTTACGAATTGTCTATTGTTATGGAACGGTACTTTTTTGTCATACTTGAATGCGTAGTGTTGTAGATCTGCAACACTCTATTTTTTGGTCAAAATTCAATAAAAAAATGAATAAATATTTTTTTCTTTATTTTTCCCTAAAAGCATCGCATACCATCCATATAATAATTTAAATTGAGCAAAATCTAAAAATTCGCGCATTTAAGGGTTAAAATATGAATGTTTACCAAAATATTATCGCAAAAGACCCAGTTTCATATTAAAAAAGTGCACTCTAAGACATGATGGAGGTGGTATTCTGCGTAACGTATAAATCTGATAGCGACGACTGTTCCATGCCTTTATTATGCCTGTATACAGTTCCCTCTGAAACATGTCTTTCTTCTGAGGCAGCGTTAGAATTAGGCCCTTATTTTCCCTTTACTTTACCTGCAGTTGATGTCTTTGTACTGTGGAGAATACCAAATGTTCTAGAAAGGTATTTACTGTAGCAATTGGTTGCAAGAAGCTTCTGTTTTGTAATGTACGGTTCTATATTTTATATATATATATTAACTTTAACATTATTTTTATTTTATTATAAGTCTTTCCACTGTTTACGATCCTATCTCCGCATACCAATCTTTGGAAAACCCATCCAGTTCGTCTCGCCATCTGCGTCTGGGCCTCCCGAGAACATTAAAAGAAGGGGAGGGAGGCCTTTCCCCAGCAGTGGGATCCTGGCGGATAAATAAGATAAGATAAGACTTTCACGTATTGATTGATGTAGTGCCCGGCTGATGTGGCGCGGTGGTAGTGCGACTGCCTGTGACAAACGACAAAGGTTCCAGCTTCGATTCTCAGTGGGGCATTCACAAAGTGGATATTTATTACTTTGTGAATTTGTACCCAGTCTGGTCAGAACATTGCAGCCTGAAGCACCTGATTGTCCGAAAAGAAATATGGTTCCGTGCTTCGCAGGCCGTGCCGTGAGCCATCGGTCCCGGTTGCTGTCTATTATAACTTAGATGGCTACACAACCATGTCAGAAGCCTACTACCACTAGTAGCCAGTTAAAAAACATACCAGAGTTCATCGGGTTGTTGGACGACTCGGTGGCCCATACTGAAAAAAAGACGTCTTGTTTGAGAAATCACTGTTTCGTTTTCAATTTAAGCACGCTTTTCACGCTCATCTGAATGTCCCTTACAACAAAATTGCCATGTCTTTCCTGCATTTTCCCCACTCCCGACTTTAAGTTAATTTTATTTTCTCTTCCAACTACAAAAGATTTCGAATTCCTATTTATTTGAAGATTTGCTGACAAGACTCGAAAGGAAATCAGCTGTCCTTGTCATTTTGTCCAACGGGGGGTCCCCTTCTGGTCATCGCAGTGGGGGGTCAAGTAGGGGGGCAAAACCCCACTTTGTCTTGCTGCTCATTAAGGCGACACCCTTGAATTGCAAGCGACGTCGATGTTGTTTGCACCACACACACACACACACACATATCACGCCTATAATCCCTTGCGGGGTAGGCAGAGCGTAAACGGCGGCCGCAAAAACGGACACTTACGCCACGTCAGACAATTTTTGAGGGTCATTCGGAAAATTGTGTATCGCCATAGTGACAGGTTGTCAGCCCATCGCCTAAAATTGCAATACACACCCTCGAGTCCCTTACATGTTTGCACCAAGTTTTTTGAAATTGCAGACGAGGAAAAGATACACAAATTGGAAACAAGTATCTTCAATGTACTATGGTTTATTCTGCACTCTCAGTGCTATATTACTTTCATTCATGAAAATAATAAATTGAAAAAATTATTGAAAATTTGATAAAAATAATATAGCACTGTGTGAGTAAAACCAAACAAAACCATAAAAACCTTATAAATACCGTGTGATGCCGGCTTAGAATAGCATCACCCCATATCTTTCCCGTGGGTGTCGTAAGAGGCGACTAAAGGACTCGAGGGTGTGTATTGCAATTTTAGGCGATGGGCTGACAACCTGTCACTATAGCGATACACAATATTCCGAATACCCTCAAACATTTGTCAGACGTGGTGTAAATGGCCGTTTTTTGCGGCTGTTTACGCTCTGCCTACCCCGCAAGGGATTATAGGCGTGATGTGTGTATGTGTGTGTGCAAAATCAACCATAGTACATTAAAATAAGCAAAGTTTTATCGTATGGTTTGAATTCCTTTTTTTTTTTTTTTTTTTTTTGTTGATGATGGGTTTGCTCTTGACTCTAGTCTAGGTCATAGGACAGAGACAGAGTCTAAGATGGAGCGAGCTCACCCAGAAGAAGCCTGTTCACTCTTACTTACACACAACACAGGCGCAGGAAGTGAGTTCCACTCTTTAGCAGTGCGCATTATAAATGATGACTGGAAGCGCTTAGTCCGAATTGGCGGAATGGCAACCAGGTACGGATGGTACCCGGCGGTGCGTCTGGATGTCCGATGGTAGAAGGGAGCTGGTGGAACAAGGTCGTGAAGCTCTTGAGAACACTCTCCGAAGTACAATCTATAAAAAACTGACAAGCAGGCAACCTTGCGGCGATGTGCCAGCGATTCCTTCTGTAATGATGACTTACCATAGTATTAGTTTTTATAACATACACCAGATGTCGATTCAAGACGAGTACCAATCGGTGGAAAATTTTAAGTGTTCGGTCGGGGTACCGGTGGCTCAGTTCTGAAAAATCGTGTTTCACTATAGTGACCAGTTGACAGCCTGTCGCCTAAAATTGTAATACTCACGAAACCCTAGAGTCCTTTTGTCGCCTTTTACGATGCCAGCGGGAAAGAAATGGGGTGATGCTGTTATTAGCCGGCATCACATGCCGACACGTTTTTTTAGAGATCTGAAAAATTTATTTAAAGAAATTGAAATTAACGATGACTGAAGGCAAAAGTTGTTTTTATTGAACCTTTGGCTTTTAAGTGACTAAAAAAGATCAATAACGGCGTAAAATTTATAAACCCTTGAATTTTTGCAAACTTTTCGATTCTGCGTTGACAGAAAAATTACTTTAGTCGTCAAACATTTCAGAAACTTTTCGTTTAAAAGTTTTCATAAATTCATTGGTCCCTAATGAGATTACTAATTACCGATCAAAATTCATTAAGAAGTGATTCATAAGGTCTTCTCACATCGCATGACTCAGGCGCTTTATTCCCACGGGAAAACTAAGAGCAGCGGGCAAAAATAATAAGAACCTTCATAAATGCGTTTTTATTCAATCAGTCTAGTATGAAATATTAAGAATATAAAATGTTTTGTAATGAATTCTATTTTAATGATAAAAATTACATGGTTTGTACTATTGTACTTAATTAATATAAGAAATGAAATACCTTTTTTATGATAAACTTGACACTGTTTGTAGGTACTATTGTACTTATCTAATTATTATGCAATACGAATGTCTTTATAACGCTTTGGTTGATACTGTAATGTTATAATTTGATGAATAAACGAATTATGAATGATGAGTCACAAATTCGTGGAATTTGAATGTGATTTTGAAGAAAATAAATTTGTTGTGAGTACAACATCACGCACTGCGCTCACTTATAGGGAAGGCCATAACCAGCAGTAAACTTTTGTGTTTATATGAATGATAAAATGACTGGGCAGATCTTTTTGGTTCCAGTCTGTTTAGAACATTGCAAGCTGAACCACCTGATTGACCGTAAGAAAGCTGTTCCGTGTTTCAGAGAATACGTTAAACCGTCGGTCCCGGTTGCTGTCAATGATTACTTAGACCGCAGTCAATTCAACTCTTTTTTTATAATGGCCTCTGTCAGCAAAGGACATTTCTGCCAATGTCTAAGTTGGGGGATACACGTTACAACTTAGACCGCAGTCGTTACCTATTATACACAACCAATTACTATAGGTAGTAGGCGGTTGAAAAACTCTGACACCAGTGTTAAGCAGGTCGTTCGTAGACACGGAGTCCCACAGGAAAACAAGAAGACTGGGCAGCTCCGATGAGGTTTCGTCGAATACCGCCAAAGTAATTAAGTCCAGTACTCGTGAAACCACACCGCCCTTATTGAGCCTTATTGGCTAATACTTTAATTAATTTATCATGTTCGGAAGCTTTCGCTTATCGGTTTAATACGGTTCATGTGGTCTGTGATGGACGTCGATGCTCTTAGCTATTTTATATAGGGAAACGAAAATTAAACGAAACTCTGAATACTGTTTCAGGCTTGAAACGGATCATTTCAGCTTGCCACATACTTACATAAAATGACCTACAAAATCCTTAAATTCGTAAAGTATTTATGTATATTTGTATGTATGATTGGTAGTGTAATACATGAAGTGGATTTCACTCACAATTTTCTTCTGCAACTTCTTGCAGAACTACTGAGCAAATCTGTATTATCAATATAATCAAACATCGTCTTCCTGCTGGGCAGCGCGGCTTTTCGGTATCATACCAAAGTGGTACAATTTTTTTAAGCAAGTTAAAATTAAGTACTATTTCTGTACACTTTTTTGTACCACAAAAAACGAGCAGTATTGGGGAGCGCGTCTTCATGAATCAGTATCATTATTCGGACAGAACAAAGGTATTAAAATAATCTTCTAATACCAACAGTTCAGTGTTACAATGTGAATGGCACAGAATAGTAGGCAGACGTGTGACGTGTATAGACGCTAGGCCGGCACGTCCCGCTAACAAGTAAGAGCTTCACGAAGCGCGCCGACCCGACTAATTCATACGCACAGAGTATTGTCGCAGAAGTGTCTGTTCATTGTAAAACTGTAGGCAGACGTGTATAGACGCTAGGCCGGTACGTCCCGCTAACAAGTGAGAGCTCCATCAAGCGCGCCGACCCGACTAGTTCAGACGCACAGAGTATTGTCACAGAAGTGTCAGTTCATTGTTCAATCGTAGGCAGACGTGTGACGTGTACAGACGCTAGGCCGGCACGTCCCGCTAGAAAGTAAGAGCTTCACCAAGTGCGCCGACCCGACTAATTCATACGCACAGAGTATTGTCACAGAAGTGTCAGTTCATTGTCCAACCGTAGGCAGACGTGTGACGTGTATAGACGTTAAACTGGCACGTCCTGCTAACAAGTATAAACTCCACCACGCGCTGGCAGTAATAAAAAGCTTTACTTGATACGAGTAAAAGCGTAAAATAATGCCAAAAATATTGGTCTCTACCGGATAGGCTGAATTACATACATATTAATTTCTGGTTCAAATTCTTTAATAGTAAACATCCCTGCGGCTTTTCTATTGTAGGCATAAATCCCGGCCCTTCGACTATGTCTAACTCCTCTACGCCGTTAGTTCGGGAGCCTACACCGCGTAATTTCCTTACCTGCGTCTCATTAATTGTGGTCACGTGCCGCCCACGTGACTCCGCCGAATCGGGCTCGTTTGTTTTCCTCCGTTTACCTCACATTTCTTCAGTGCTGTTGACAGATCCCTCGACCGGCTGATGCTGATGGACTTCCGTGTACAGTAATGGACGTGCCGCAAATGTTCTGGAAAATTCTTTGTTAAAATGTGGATATTTTTACTAACGACGTTTGGCAGTGAATGTCCAAATGAACCATTATTTTACCTATTTCACATGTAGAAGTTTAAGGCATCATCTACACTGCTACAGCGTGTGTAGTTGTCATTTTGAACCTTACTACAGTCACTTAAAGTTCAACAAAACCTATGAAAAAACTTTATTATAGTTGGTTCGCTCACGTCTCGAAAAAAAATAGGTACGTACACATACTCCATTTTATTCCAAAAAAGGTAAGACAACATGTTTTCAGTTCAGTTGTTTAGACAACGTCAAATCCTATTGAAATATTAGGAAACTAAAAGTTCGTTTTCTTTTGTTATGTGTGATTATTTATTTATTTATTTATTTATTTATATGTATTTGGAAGACTTACAGACAAATTTTAACTGCATATTACTACTTAAGAGAACTTTAGACAGAAGAAAAAACAAGTAAGTCAATCAAATTAAAAGAAAGATGTTACGTACAATCATTTTGCTTGGTTGAGGTGGAATTTTGTCATTTATCGTTTAACAGATGTAGTGTTAGTACAGAAGAGATAAAAGTCAATAGGCAACTTATCAAAACTAAAGCATGTTCGAACTAAAAATGTATGCTTATGTTTTATTTTGTATGTTGGTCCTGCGCCTAAATATCACTGAAAAACTCCCTGCTTTTCCACAACGCCAAAGTATTTTGTCATTTGAACGCATCATCAAAAATTCGCCTATAGGACGCCGGGTCGGGTACCAGTGGGAGAGCAGTTAGTTCATAATTTACCCGAGGGCTGGCGCGTTCGATACGCGGCTTAGTTTGACGGTTGGCAGATTTATGAGCTCTCAAAATGCTCCCCACCGCCAGTAACCGGTTTAAACTGGAAATGCACCCCCCACCACAAGCAGAATTATTTATTAACGGTAGCAAAGATAATTGTATTTAGAGATAATTGGATTGCCGTGTGATGCCGGCTAGAAGAGCATCACCCTATTTCTTTCTTGTGGAAGTCATAAAAAGCAACTGAGGGACTCGGGTGCTTATTGGCGATGGGCTGATAACCTGAGCCTATGGAGATACACGATTTTTCTGAAACAGCCCTCGAATATTTGTTAAACGATTGTTTATTCATGGCCGTTAATTCTTTGCAAACCCCACAGGGGATAAAGGCGTGGTATGTGTGTATGTGGTAAATGGGGCAAATTTAAGATAAGCTTGTGTAGAATCGTATAGAAGTCAATGGGCTTTTGTGAAGGAATTTAGTCTAAAATTGTTTTTGCGGCTAATTTATATATTCATACAGAACGTTTTATAGTAACATAAGCAATACTAAATAATATTTTGATAATGAATGTTACTGTGAACTTACAAATCATTAATATTCAGGCCCTTTTCCGGCTCCAAATAAGGCTACGCTAAAATTACTTCTCGAAGATGTATACAAAAAGTCATAATACCTTCTCAATATGGAACAAGAATCGATAAAACGTTTGATTGCTTCCTCAAAATTCGCCAAAATCAACAATTCAGTTCTTCGCGAGTCATAAAGTGGGAAGATGGATTCGCGTATTTGGAGCGTTACCATTTGCGTAGCATACAATTTAAGCAATGAAAATAATGTTGCCAAATTATACTTAATGCAATAGATAAAGAAATGCGTTTTCAAGGAAATCATGTTCCATCATCGTCTGCATCGTCTCTTACTAACAGGTGAGATGGTAGAGAATTACGAGATCATTTAATATAAAAAAATAGTATTGCCCATGATTCTTATTGTTTGTGTGGTTTTAGAGAAGAATGGTTTAGACTTATTTCCGAACTTGCATCAAAATGCACTACTGATGTTTATCTGAAAATCATTTGCATTCATTACAAATTATGAAGCAGTTCCCACTAAAATAACTGTCGTATTTTGAGTATACTTCTTTACCTAAAAAACCGAAAGAAATACAAAACAGTTGCCGACTTATCCATGAAAAAAATACCTACTTATTGTCTTTTGTACCCTCGTACTGCCATTACTGTAGCTGACTGCGTAAAATTATCTATGTAGAGTAAGTCAGGGTATATCTTTAAATTGCGCTTAAAACCTTCTCGAAATTTACTAACCAGATATTCCTTTCCAATGGTAAGGCCAAATATAAACACTCATACCGATATTACCCGCGCAATAGGTTTAATGCGCAAAGAAATGGGGAAGACCGAAGACGGTAGATACCCGTACAGCTGCACTGCTCAAACAAGGACGATTACGTCACGAATCGACGAGCCACGATCCTTATTCCTCAGGGAACGGTGCACGCTGCAAGTTGCTCTAGATGGTGTTGTTTTAAGAGATCTGTTTTATCTATTTCAAAATTAAAAAGGTGGTATGCTCTTGACTTTAATCTTGGGAGAGTGTGGGCCAGAAAAGATGACCATGTCACACTTGTTAGTATAGAAAACTCACGCAAGAAGTCCATTACATCACATAATAATATTTGCAAAAAGTTGTAAAGTCATGACCTACGGAGCCAAGGCCTGGAACCTCAAAGTACCTAAAACTGACCCACCGGCCACATGTCACTCAGAGAGGTATGGAAAGTGGTATGCTCGGTATCTCTAAGGATAAAGTGTGGCATTCCGCACGATATTTGAAGGAAAGTCTCATTAGACTAGGGTTCTTGAGTGCAGGCCACGCCTCGGCAAGCGTAGCGTTTGACGGCCTCCAGCCAGATAGACCAATAACTTAAAAAAGGCGACTGGTAGCGACTGGGTGGCAAAGAGATCGTGCCCTGTGGCGTACCCTGGGGAATGCAGCAGTCCAGTAGTGGGCGGTAATAGGCTGATGTATGTATGTATGAATGTATGTAAAGTTGTATAAGGGAGTTTCATCATGGAATAATAATGCCTTCATCGTTGCTGGAATTACTTTTAAAGGAGTATATACACCTTCTCATCATGAGACATAAAGCCTGTACTTTGACGTGTTAGGCGAGTTCAAAAATGTGATCTATAATTTTTCATCTGCACTCATAAGAAAGTTACATCATTTTGATTCATTTGAAAAAAAAACGTTTTGCTCAAATGCTCATCAAATTCAATTTTATAAGTTTTAAGAGCTAACGCAAGAAATAAACCAAAAATTGGCATCGGATCGATTCACCCTGCGGCATCTTCCAGTAAGTAGATGAACCTTCCCTGTTCTCCATCTAGAATGAATTTCGGCGACATTGGGCCCCGTCTCCGCTATCCCCGGTCTCCCCGCGCCGGGTTTCAATCAGTCGCCAATTCTTTTTTCATTTTATTCGCTCGAGGCAAGACTATCTCGTGTGTTCGGGCTTTGTTCTTAGTCGATTGTCGGAGCGGAGTTGGATTAGGTACAGGTATTGAAAGAGCTTTTTTTAGGGGACAAGGTAATAGTGCTATAGATTGAAAATGAAATTTTGGTTGTACCTATTTTGACGATATTGTGGTACTTACGTATTTACAGAAAGCTCCCCACTTTGGCAATATGACACACCAATTTACCTTGAAACAATACATAGTTTTTTAAAGAAATCTTTTTAAATTCTAATGTGTCGTTAGTAAATTAGGAACTGATAGACATAGGCTTTTAACCTGCCGGTGGCATAAGAATTTTACTACCAAACGTATTTATTTAAATCTTAGATGACTGTTGATTCCATTATTATAAGACATTTTATTACGTCACAACGTTTCATGTCTTGAGTAGGTATACGTTTCTACGTTACTACGTCCACGTTTACGTGCATTTACTACCGTATCGCTATTAATTTATCAGGTATCAACTGATATTGTCACAAGGCATTAATCAACAGCTGTAACACCTGAAAGATCGGAGGCAGTTAGTCAGTGTTAAACATTTGGGTGGGGGCTAGGTGCAAGCGGGCCCAAAAACGCTCTTGGATTAGACTTGTTGGGTGCACTTGATTATTTCTAAATATCAAGATATCTCTACACTCTGTATATTATAGGATGATTCCTTTGACAGCAGGTGACTACATAGGAAAAGTGAGAGTGAAAAGGACATAAGAAAAGTTGTATGAATCTAGCATCTGTCACAGGGCCCAAGCTTATTTTTTATGAACTATGGTCGGTGAAATAACCGCTACTTGTCTTCGCGCCGCTAGCGATTAGAGCTCCAGTATTACGAGTCCTCAAATGTATTGTATTAGTGAGCATTATATTTCGCTGTACCTTTTGCTTGTCGACTATCCAATTCGTCTACAGTGACGTGTAGAACGTAGTTATACATTTTGTTTGAGTTATGTTTCTCAAAAGTAAAATAAACTTGTTGTCATCAATTAACAACTGAATTTAAGGATGAATACTATCTTCTATTTTAATTAGTGAAATCATATCAATATTTAATTTATTTATATATTACACATACACACACACACACACACAATACACAAATCACGCCTTTGACCCTTGCGGGGTAGGCAGAGCGCAAACGATCGTAATATACGGCCGCTATCGCCACGTCTGACAAATATTTAAGGGCCGATAAAGAAAAGAAAAACCGTGTATTACTGTAGTGACAGGTTGTCAGCCATGTCGCCTGAAATTGTAATACACACGAAACCCTCGAGTCCCTCAGTCGCCTCATACGACACCCGCGGGAAAGAGATGGGGTGATGCTATTCTAAGCCGGCATCACACGGCAATTTATATATTATTTTTTATTTTAGCTAACTATACGGATTGTGATGAATAAAGCTAGACTGAGTTTAGTTTATTGTAATTTTCTTTTCCTTTTAGCACGAAACTAAACTCAGAACTATTGCATGTTTATCCACCAATTTATATTTGTCTTCTCTCAAATATCTGCTTGTAGCGCGACCACACCCGTTATTCCGGGCTGTTCCGACAACGCATGTTAATCAGCTAGATCAGGGGTAATTGCCGACTCGAGTGTGAAATGCGGGCTTAGCGATGAAATTATCTGCGCACCGGCTTGATTTATGCTTCATTAAACGACACCATTTCATTCTTGAGCTAGGCCGTAATGTGACAGTGAGTGACGTCATCAAACGCTCATTAAACTATCTGCGCTCGTTAAGTTTTTACGCGAAATTGTGAGAAAAGTGATGCGCCTAGGGTTGCCAACCGTTTTGTTTTAGCCGGATTTATACGGCTTTTTACAAACTTGACAATTATGATATTTTCGTGTCCAGCCTGTCCTTTACGAAGGCTTTATGTCTGGGCTGCATATTTAGATATTTTACTGCGCTGAATACGCATCAAGGATTGGTATAATATTAACGATTAAATGATTATTCAAGTTTATTTATTTCCTTTTTTATGGATAAATAATTTAATTAAGATATAATTTTTACAATATTTACACAAATATCTCTTAAACCATTAAAACCATTTACTTTGCCACACAAACAAAACAACCGAATATGTAGCTTGTTGGTACAGGTTGGTTATACGTGATTGCATATTGCTATCGCAATGCATGTCGCTGAAATTATATAAAATAATTATTATAATAAATATAATAAAAAAATAGAAACCACTACAATATCTAAGTATTCTACTACCCAATCACTTCAGGTATGTATCGTAGTATCTATTTGAGTGATCCACTACATACCCAATCACCACCAAACAGTTTAGGTGTATGAAATATTATTGTAGCGAGGGTCTGTCTCAATATACTGCAGTTACACAGCACAGCACTGGTTTCCCGACTGTTTCTCTTATATTTTGCCTTAAACAAAGTAGCCTAATGCCTATACTTTAATAAGTGTAAAGTCCGGTTTTGTTTAAGACTTTTATAGCTATAAGACTAAAGAAATAAATAATGTCCGGCTTATTATTAAGTTCTGCTTTTTCAAGACGTAAATTCCGGCTTTTTATATTTAGATCTGGCAAGCCCAGATGCGCTGCTCAGCGTTTTACGTTGATGACTTATTCGGTGATGTTGAAGAGGTGTTTACTGTGAGACACGGGAATTATACGACGGTTTTATCATCCAAAACTAGGACACTTGGGAAGAAACGTTTCTGGCATAACCTAAAAGTTACGATCCGAGTCAAGCAAATATTTCAAACTTGTCGTGTCAGAGTCTTAGCAGCATCAGTTGATGCATGCTATTATTCATTACGTTTGAACCTTGCTGTAAGGTGTCTAAAGTATATATTTATTTCGAAGAAATGTTCTTTTTAATGTATATTATAAGGTCTGCGCTATTTACCTACCTATTTAGTTATGCCGTGTGATTTATGTGGGTGACGTAAGAGGCGTCTAAGGGACTCAATGGTAACAATGTGTATTGCAATTTAAGGCGAAAGATTGACAACCTGTCACTATGGCGATACACCATTTTCTGAATTAAGACGTGGCGTTAGTAAATGTTAGTTTTTTACGGCCGTTTAAGCTCTGCCTACCCCGCAAGTGGTAATGGCGTGATATGTGTATGTACGTAGGTATGATTCAGATTCAGATTCAGATTCTTTATTCAGCTTAAACAACATCTATATGTGTGTGTTTACATTATTAACTCTTTCTATTACATTTTGTACAAGTTTCAAAGTTCAAAAGTTTCTAATTTATCGTAACTTATTCCCTTCACGAGTAATGATACACTAATTATCATACACTAATTATCACCAGCCTATAAGTATTCCGATTTTATAGAGTATCTTGGGGACTCTCTGTCTATCGTATGTCCTAAATACGAATACACATTTCTGTGTGGGGACATAAACTGTGATCTCCTGAAACCCGAGGAAAGTCAACAAAAACAATTTTTTGACCTCCTTAAAAACTTTGATTTGCACTTGGTTGTGACTGAACCAACAAGAACTACACAAACATCTAGCAAACTTTTAGATGTTATCTGTTGTAATACAACTTTGATAGCTGAGAATGTAGTTGTAGCACACGATGATGACCTTAGTGATCACGCATTTGTGTGTGCTCAGTTCCCTTTAAGGATTCCTAAATACTTGCCAAGAATCGTAACATATCGGCCATTCCATCACTTTGATGTTGAAACATATGAAGTAGCTTCTTCAGTTACCCCTTGGGAACTGGTACTGTCTTTTAATGATCTGGACGATATGGTACGCTGTTTAAAGTTTCTCTTGCTCGGGTTATTTGATCATTTTATCCCTGAACGAACCAAGAGATTTAAACGGCCTCCATCGCCTTGGATAACGGAAAGCATTAAGGCTTTGACGCGAGATAAAGATATAGCTTGTCAAGTGGCTAAGAAATCTAAACGTGATGTAGACTGGGCACACTACTGTGCTCTGCGGAATTTGGTTACTAGCACAACACGTAATGAAAAACAAAATTATTTTAATGTCATGGTTAATAATAATATCAAAAATTCACGTAAAATGTGGCGAGGAATAGATAGCGCACTGGGAAATGATTTAGTTCAGGCAATACCTTTAAATCTTCGAGACCCAGAAGTGATTAACAGTTTCTTTTTGGATAATATGCCAATAAGTTCTTCTGGTGTAGAAAGAATGGACCAGAATGAACGTTTTAATAAAGATAGGCAGTATAGTTTTCCAGTTTTTTCGGCAGATGAAATAAATAAATTAATATTGTCTATATCATCGAACGCTATGGGTGCCGATGGAATTACGATGCAGATGATAAAGCTAACTTTACCATATTCTTTGGTGGCAATCACGGCAATAATCAACAAGTCGTTGAGTGTAGGTAAATTTCCAACTGCTTGGAAAACAGCTGTAGTAAAACCGATTCCTAAGAAACCTAACGTTGAATCAGTTAGCGATCTTAGACCAATTGGTATTTTGCCAGCCCTGTCCAAGGTGTTAGAGAAAGCAGTAAATTTGAGCTTACAGAATTATCTTGAAGAATGTAGCGTAATAGCCGATCATCAATCGGGATTCAGAAAAAATCATAGCACCACAACTACGCTTTTACATATTGTAGATGAAGTTTTAACATTTGCAAATGAAAATCGTGCCACGATACTGGTATTGCTCGATTACAGCCGTGCTTTCGATTGTTTAAATAGAAATGTTCTTATTGACAAACTGAAATATTATGGTTGTGACAAAATGGTTTGCGAATGGTTCCGTAGTTATTTCCAAGATCGTACGCAAGTAGTAGAGGTAACTGACTCGAACGGAGCTACTAGTAGGTCGGCACAGAGACAGGTTGTCAGAGGAGTAGTCCAGGGATCGATCCTAGGTCCTACTCTTTATTCACTATATTCAGCAGATTTGCTAAAATGCGTTCGTAATGGATCTGCACATATGTATGCAGATGACACCCAAATAATGATGCACGTGGATCAAGATTGCATTAATCAAGCGATAGAACTACTCAACGAAGACTTACAATCTGTATCTGATTGGTCCGAAAAAAACGACCTCAAACTCAATGTAAATAAGTGTTGCTTCGTTATCCTTGGAACAAAGCAACAAGTACAGGCTGTTAGAGAATGTAGTCCTTCCATTATAGTTGATAATAGGCCAATTGTAGAGTCAAAAATTGTAAAAAATCTGGGGCTAACATTGGATAGTGATTTAAATTTTGAGAAACACATAGAGTCCAAAATAGGTGTATGTTATTATGCTTTAAAGAAACTCTACAAACTTAGGCCATTTATTAGTAAAGAAATAAGAAGAAGGCTTACTGATGCTCTAGTGTTATCACATTTTGATTATTTGGATGTAGTTTATGGCCCTTGCCTAAAGCAGAAAATGATAAAAAGAGTTCAACGCGTACAGAACTCATGCATCCGGTTTTGCTACACAGTTCCACCAAGGTCACATATTACCCCCTTTTTGAACACGTACGACATCCTAAATATGTCGAATTGACGTTCCTTAAAACTTAACACTCTTACTTATACATTAAGGAAAAAGGGAAAACCGTCATACCTTGCCAAAAAATTACATTGGAACGATAGGAGCAACCTCTCAAGGCAAGTGCGCTTTCCGTCTTTAACAGTTTCACCTCTGCCTCGTTTAACGTTATACAATGGAAATTTTAGATGTGCAGCCTCAAGGCATTGGAACATTCTTCCTCCATCAGTGAAAAACTCAAAGTCACTAAATACTTTTAAAAATAAATGTAGAGAATGGCTTCTTAATCAACAAAAGTCTCAATGTAACTGGTCTCCTGTTGTTCTGTAAGTTTTATGTTACAACATTGACATGATAATTAATATGCATTGTATTTTTAGATTTAAGTAATGATTTTTATTAATAAGTGTGTATAATTTTTTTAATTTTAAAATTTAATCAGCCTTAACATTTGAATAACCTATGTATAAGTACCGATTGAATAATGTATTATTGATGTCATTTTATAGCAATAATTTTAGGGAAGTCTGAAAACCAGCAGTCCTGCTGAGACTGTTCCTTTTCATCCCTTTTATTTGCAAATATGTTGTGTGTTTTGGATGAATAAATGAATTATTATTATTATTATTATGTTGGTACGTTTCCGAATCTCGGGCCCACAGGGACCCGGTCCTTTGAGGCATGAGTGGGGCCGAAGCCAACAGCACAGAGGCCTTTTTGCACCAAATAATGTGTTGTGATGTGTACATCAAGCGGATACTCGCTCTGTTTGCACTATAGAAGTACACCCAGAGCCAGCACCCGTCTGATGCAAGGACTATTGCAGGTGAGGGTCGGATTTTATTATTATTTTTGTGTAGTTATTTCTACTCTTCTCGGCACAGGGCCGGTATTTATAGAACCAAGTACGGGCTAAGCCAAGTGACTTGGATCCAATGCTACGTCAATTGCTGGTTGGAAAATAGTCGCGTTGGTTAAGAATCGCCGGACTATTGAGCATGTATCTAGTACTATTGATTTTTGTAAATTAATATATGTAGATTTAGGTAGTTTTAGTTCAGCTATTGCTTTATGCAAAGTTTTTGGGATGATACCGGTAGATGATATTATGATAGGGATTATACGGACTGAATTTTGGTGCCACATGGATTGAATTTCTTCAGCAAGGGGTATGTATTTTTGAATTTTTTCAGTGTGTTTCTTAATAAGATTATCGGTGTTAGGCACGGAGACGTCTATCAGGTAAGTAGTTTTGCTTTCCTTTAAAGTTAAAGTTAAATCAGGTCTATTGTTATGTGTGGTCCGATCTGTTATGATATCCCGATCCCAATATAATTTGGCTGTCTGATTTTCAAGGACGTTTTGTGGTTTGTATTTATAATATGGTTCTGTCTTTTCTATAAGGTTGTATTTTTTGGCTAGTTTTGCATGGATTTGCTTGGCTACATTGTTGTGTCTATCTGTGTATTGTTTGTTTTATTATTATTATTATTATTATTATTAATTTTACTTACCAATAATTCTTATACAAGACAAATAGGTTCTTATATTGGTAACTACTGCAATGTTAATACAAAATTAATAAATCGCAGAAATTATTGTCATGAACATAGGCACAACAAGCTTCGCGTGTCTAGAGGCACTTCATTACATACATCAGCCTATTGCAGTCCACTGCTGGACACTACACTTCATTACTTGACGCTTAAAGGAAACATGGTGGTCCTTTAGTTGGGACAAGAAAACTAATATGTACAAGCAACTGCAGTTCAATGTAACCCTTTGAAGGCTCAAATTTGTACTGGTCTTAATATCCGTTTGATACTCGTAACCTGTCTAACAATGAAGTTGAGCTTGTTGCCTTCTGACAAGAATACATTTTATGGAAGTTGGCTAGCGAAAGGCAAGACCCCCCGCAAATTATACATACACACATTACGCATATATCCCTTGTGGGGTAGGCAAAGCGTACACGGCCGTAAAAAATTGACATTTACACCGCTCATTAAGATAATTGGTGTATCGCCATATAGTGACAGGTTGTCAGTCCATCGAGTCCCTTAGTAGCCCCTTACAAATCCCCTGGAGCAGAAATAGGGTGATGCTATTCTAAGCCGACATCACACGAAAGTTTCTTATGCGCTACTTACTTAGGTTGCTTAAGGGTTACCAATGGCATGTTTTGAGGTTGTCGTAAGACTTGAATGTTTGTTTTTGATCTTCTTAATACATTCATCAGCTTATTGCAGTCTACTGCTGGACGTCAGCCTCCCATAAGGTACGCCATAGGGCACGCACGATCGTTCGTTTTCGCCATCCATTCGTTACTAGCCGCCTTTTTTAAGTCATCGGTCCATCTGACTGGAGGGCGTCTAACGTTACGCTTGCCGAAACGTGGAACCGTACTTGAGAACCCGTTTACTTTTAAATGTAAATAATTTAAGGAAAGTATGACCCACTGCACTTTCCGTGTGGTGACAACTTAGAATAGCACCTCCCTATTTCTGTCCGTGTATGTCGTAAAACGCGACTTAGGGATGAATCCACGGAATGGACAGCAGCATTTCATACGAATACAATACCTTACACTGCACCTGCCAAGCGTGGTTAGTATTGAAACTACCCCCCAATTGGGAGTGGCCCATGTCCAGCAGTAGACTGTTGTGGCTGCTGACTGTTGTTGAGTAATTGTAGTAATCGTCTTCGAGGGTTTTAGCTAGGTCATCATTGGCCACAGCATCTATCTAGATGATTGTTGCAGCGCTCGTGGGTTATGATGATCTACGACGGCCGCACCGTCGTTGATGGTTGTACAGTCCTAGCACGTCCTTTTTTTGCCACAACAGCTGCAGACGAAACGCGAATCCGCCGGAGGAGGCAGAGCACGGCGAATTCTTTTCTGCTTTAGACTTTCAAGCCAGTCTTCGTCATGATTCGCCATTATGCTTGGATATCACGGCGCTATTCAGGTCTCATTTTGGCACGATTTTCCCAGTTACTCGTCTGCAATCCGAAACTATGCATTTCACGCTTGCAGCAGTCCTTAAAGGTCCAATCTCCTAGGTATAATCACTCTTATCATAAACTGTAACTGCCTTTTCTTTTTTGATGTGGCGCAGTGCTACCAAATAGTGGTGGCGTTACGGTACCTGGTTCGTTTCCCTGTGGGGCACCCACAGAGTTGATTTTTATTTATTCATTAAAAAAGAACATTTCACTTTGTAAATTTAATTTAGTTTGGTTAGGACTACGGAGCAGAAAGGATGGTTAGGACATTGCAGGCTGAACCACCTGATTGCTCGTAATAAATATGGTTTCATGCTAGGGCGCGTAAAACCGTCGATCCCGGTTGCTGTCTATGATTACTAAAACGGCAGTCGATACAAAACCATGTCAGAGGCCTAATAATGGTAGTAGGTGGTTGAAAAACTCTAACACCTGAGCTCATCGGGTCGTTTGCCGACTCGGTGTCCCACACGAAAAGAAAAACTGCCCTTTTAGGCTTATGTATGAATGCTTCACCCTTACCTAGGTAGATATTTAGCAACTAGAATGTAAAAGCGACTCAAAGTGAAATAAATCGCTGCCTCCATCGCAGACACCATTCAGATGGTGCCCAATCAGCATCACCACCAGTTCCCAACTACTTAATAAATACAAAGCCGAATGAGCCACCCTAAGCCACGGCGCACAGAGCTACGACGGGGTTCAGATGTGGCATGAAAACTACAGGAAATACAAGCTATAAGCAAAATGTTACGAAACCTATCGCGGGTTTACTACATACATATATATATCACGCTGATATCCTTTGCGGGGTAGGCAGACCGAGCATTTACGCCACGTCTGACTAACATTTGAGGGACATTCAGAAAATTGTGTATCGCTATAGCGACAAGATACTCGGCTCATGAATTTAAGGGATGCTTCATCACCTTGGAAAAAAAGTTTTTAAAATCACCATCAACTTGACCTGAATTATTAATCATCTTGTAAAATAATTATGCGCTTTTTCAAAATCGTAAAAGACGAATAAATTTGTTCAGATTCATGGGCTACACAAGTTGTTTGTAATTTGTTTTACATAATACATAATAGACCTAAGTCGATGGTATTTTTTTAAGAATTTACAATTTTTAATTTTCTGATAGTAATAGCTAGAATAAAAACTAACTTAATTATTTTGTATTTTGTTATATTTTGTACCATTTTTATTTCTGTTGGCGCTGCAACACAGTTTCACCAACTTGCCTTTCCTTTGTCACATCTGCTTCCTACTATTCGTTTTTTGGTTACAGCAAGTAAGAAACGATTTGTAGCTATAATGAGGCCCAACCGGCGGGGGGCCCAGATCCAACCGATAATTGGGGCCCCGCTGCGACTAACACTACTGGTAGGTAGCAAAACTTCTTGACGAGACAGGAGGCATTAGTGCAAATATAAAGTAGTTGGGAAAGTCCGTTTTCCTAATAAGACAGACTTAGTTTTTTATAAGGGCATTTTTAGTTAACATTCATGTTATTTATTAATTTTTTAATTACAAAACATAAATCAACATAAATCACCTTCACACCTATGAATCCATAAAAGTTAGTCTTGGTGCTGACACAGATTAAATATTTTTAAGTTTTTGAACAATGGGTTCTAAGGTCGCACACTAGGCGAAACTTCATTTCAGTTGGAAGAAAAATAAAAAAATTGATAAAAATAGATAAGAAAACGAGCTGGAAATATTTCAGAGAGGGTAACCGGCTTATAACAGGGTTTTTTTTTCTCTTAAATCTTAATAGTGCATAATTTTATTTTTTTTTGGTTACGTTAGAACAGGTCCCATTTAATTAACTTCGAAGGTTTTAGTGTTAGTAAAGTTCTTATCGTGAATCTGAAACACAAAAATGTTCGAAAAATTTGTTATTTCGGGAGGTCTAAATTTGACCATATTATATTATCAAAGTTCAAATCTACACTATATTTAGACTGTTTATAAATTAATAAGTACCGATCTCAACAAAATCTATTCCAACACATCAGACTATCTAAAGCTGAATGCACACTGCAGACAATCAGTTCAGCTGTAACGACAGTTCACATATTACGGCCGAGGCACACCTGCGACTCTGTTCGTTCGTTGCAGTTGGACGCGGGTTGCTGTATTATTACATACTGTTCAACCTTGCTTTAACTGTAGGCAACATCGTAGGTACGGCACTGCAACGGATTGGAAAGATGTGTCAGATTTTGTGTGCTTAACTACAAGGTGTTCGGTTATTTTCTAGAACGAAGTTTCCGAAAATCGTGACAAATGGCGTAAAGTTTTAAAGAACGGACGCAACGCACATGGTCAAGTTCATGGTCCTGGTTTGAGACCTTTTGGCGGCCAGAGAATGCGTCAACATCAAGTTTTTTCTGCCGTTAGCATCAGGCAATAGCCCTGCAAAGTGTGTGACAGAATTTGCCACTAAAGAATTGGATTATACAGCCATGAAAAAATCTGAAGTGCTGGGTACCACGACATCGTTAAATCGTCTAAAAATTACGAATGATTTTGATGATTTTATAGGGTCAAAGATAAAAATTACCATAATATCAGGCTGTTAAATAAACTGCTGAAACGGCTGCACATAGCCTCAACTGACTGGAGTTTACCAAGGCATGGTCGCTAAAATTTACAAAACTGTCTATAAAATCAAAAGTGTTAGGAGGACTCTAAAATATAGAAAAGTTTACTAGTTGGTATATTTCAAATATTATAAAGTCGCTTGACTAAACAATTTAAAATTGAAATTCTTAGTTCAATGTAGGATTGTATTATCATTTATTGACGCCATGATCCGTCATTATAAAAAATAAATTTGTTTAAAAACATGTTCTTCTTATTATAACAATTTTGTAATGTCCTAATGGAAACCCGGCTCGGGCGTGATAAAAAAAATAAAGGCACTGCCTCGGGGCTGGCCAGGTTTATCACAGGCATGTAACTTTACGCCACCACCGTCTGAAAACAACATTTACAAATAACAACTAGACCACCAAACAATATTCATAATAGTGCGAAAATGTTCAAAAACTACAATGGGTAGTCGTCATAGCGCAAAAGTGAAGAAAAAGCGAATGTCGATCTCGCCCCGGTGAGTATTCAAAGCGATCCGACCATTGAATGGCACGTCCGTGAAACGTGTGGTCTACAACATGAGAGATTCTTCTTTTTTTCGAAATTAAATTATCTCATGAATAATTAATAAATTTTTAAATTAACTTAATTTAAATTAATAACATAATAATTTAATTTAATTAATATAATTATTAATTTTTGCTAAATTCTCTACCGCGGGCAGGATTTGAACCTGTGACTTTCGCCATCACTAGTGGCGACGCCTCTTCTATCTGGGCTACCTCGCTCATTCCTTGTGCGCAAATTTTACAAGTGTATCTCGTTGTCATTAATGCGTGGCACGGCTCCATCTACCGGGTTAGTTTATACCCAGTGACTATTTCATTCTTTACGATTTTTCAAAGATTTTTTTGACTGGCCTGATGTTTTGTCTGACTGTATTCTATGTATAATAATTATTAATTTTTAATAAAAGTACAATATAGGTATTAATATCCGCTATCTAGTTCCCATCTTCTTTTTTTTTGAGTGGGACACCGATTCGTCCAACGACTCGATGAACCCTGGTGTCCCCATGGAGTTCCCATAGTATGCCGTGTGATGCCGGCTTATAATAACATCACCCCATTTCTTTCCAGTGGGTATCGCAAGAGGCGATTAAGGGATTCAGGGGTTACATGTGAATTGCAATTTTGGGCGATGGGCTGACCACTTGTCACTACGGTGATACACACACACAATCAGTCACTGACAGCATGGGTAGGCCGGGATAATCAGCTGGTCTTACCCGGCGGCTAATAAAACTCTTACTATTTACAAAAAATCAACATTCACTTTGACAATAACTAGGTAAGTGATAAATCCAAATATTTCCCTTCAGTGAATATGATTTAGACCACACAGAAAGCGTGGTAGTGCTGGAGTCTACAGCAAAAAACTGGTGTCTAGTTTCAGTAACAATGGCGGGGTTCTAAGTCGTGACACAGACGTCGAGATCTGAAAGCAGCATGGAAAGCCCTTTATTTAATTTTCTTATCTCTTTCTACTATTAATCCTCAGGTTAAACTAAATGTGACTCGTAAATTTTCCAAGAAATTTTATTTTTGTTCAGTGATATAGTAAAAGCAGCTTTATTTAGTTTTGGTACTTCTCAATAAAAAGGTGAAATTGTTAATGTTTTGGTAAACGTAAAGTAATAACTTTATGTTTTACTTTCCGAGTCTATCGTGTCATTTGTGGGTTTAAAGTTACCTTGAAACAAAAATAACCGACCAAGTCGAAATTTGATTTTAAATTATCTTGGGAAACATAACGAAACAAGCAAAGAAATAACTCCTTTACTCTTTATTAGTTCAAACGTATATCGTATGAATGACTCGTTGTGAAGTTGAATTCAAGTTTCCCGTACAGAATTCAATAAAACACGTAATGAAAAATTCCTTCGGCGGCACACGGCGTTTCACTTAATGAACCTGCCGTATTCAAAGAAACCGAATGGAGGCCATAATGAGCTCACACTCGCGCGCACACGCTTCTAGAATTTTCTTTTTAAATAAGAACGAACTGAGAATGAGTGGGAATGAAAGAACGAATGGCTCGAGTTCAGCTTTCAGAACGTACTTCAGCGGAACGTGGATGTAACACGAAGGTTTTTCGCGCCTTTTTGGATGTTAAAGTTGCAGCTGCGTTTGAATGCCTACTTGTTGTTATTGATAACGATGCATTTATGTTACTTTTATTTTACTACGATAATACTTGTATCAATTTAGACAATCAGCTACCTTAAAGAAGTTGTCATTAAATAAAGTTGTAATGTTTCCTGCAACGCCTTTAATGCCTAAGTACTTCTCTTGTCTTTGGTTGCTATGTGCTGCCAACCTAAATATTAAACCTCTGTATTTTGATTGCAGGTCTCCATACTACCTTGATTCCTGGATTTCGAGGTACGTACTCCTTCTTATTTGACTAATACATCTGAACAATCCGTCTCATCTAGCTTGTCGGGGAAGTTTTCAGTGCACTGTCCTTTTAATAGATTCATCCAAGCTCCCATTTCTTCGTTAATTTCAGACCTCAACCCAAGGGTGCATGCAACGTAGGTTAAACTGGCGCCTTTGTGTAAAAAATATTCACAAAAAATATGAAAACAAAATAGAAAATACGACAATTAACAAGCCATGCAGATTAATACAAACAAATTAAAACGTTTTGAAACGTATGGTAATCCAAAGGGTAACAATATTATACTACTTGATAAAGAACCACGGTATTGAGAAGTTCACCGTAAACCGCATGGATACTAAATTAAAAAATAATCTCAAATTATGTACATATTCTAGGGCAGCTACCATTTTTCCGACACCGCTTGTAACCCTCCATTCTGCCAATTCGCATTCTTGCTGTCAAAATAATAGGTAAGTAATAAGAAATTAGAAAAGGTGGCCACTTTAGGCTTACTATGGAACCAATGCACATCTTATTTATTAGTCTAATATATATTTTTTGTGGTAAGTTATTTCCACCAAATCATAACTTGGTTTCGTAAGATAGCAAATTCAGCTTTGGATGTTTTTCCTGCTGGGGGACGCCACTAGTCTGACGTTTATCCCGAAGCAATATTCTAGAGCCAATCTGAAAGTTGTTTATTGTTCGACGACTTGCCAACGAGCTTGCGAACGCTAATTTCTAATTAATTTCTCGTGATTTTGGGCCTTGATTAAACCGTGATTGGTGAATAAATCTCGGATATTATTGGCTGTTTCTAGCAAGTCTGTATTTCTTAGGATGAGATTAGTTTCGTGAATTTGTCTGAAAATTTTGCACCGTATCATCACCTTCAGCTAACATCCACTACCTAGACTCTTCTCTACAGCGCCATTCCTCACGTTCCTGTGACAGTCCTGTCCAGTGAGGTCCTGTGAGCTTGACAATTTTGTCAGACTATCGAGCAAGTGGTCTATCCACTGACCTTTTCGCACCTCTTGGTCACCACATTGTGACTGTTTTTGTCCACCAATCGTCGCTTCGTCTCGCCAAGTGTCCTACTCATTTCCACCTTAGCCTCGTTACCTAAATCTTGGATTGGCGTTTTGTATCAAAATAGGTAGATACCTAGCACAGGGTTCATAGGGTTGTTGGACGATTCGGTGTCCTACACGAAAAGAGAAGAGACCTAGTACAGATCAGCCCAAAACTGCGATCTTTGTAAATTCTTGAAGAAGGCCTATTTATGTCTAGCAGGGGGCGTCCAACGGCTTTTAATGATGATGATGTCTAAAAAATATTATGTAGCGACCTTACTTCAGTAAAAGGTTGTAAAAATTTGAACATTATTATGTTAACAGATTTATTTAGTCTTACCTGTCTAAAAGCAGTGAAATTTTTGGAGAGTGGTGTCAGAAATAGTAACTTTTGTAAGCCTACCATGTTAAAAACGTAGGAATCTCCAACTTATTTCACCGTGATTTCCAAACCTTGTTATTTATTGATACACCAAGGACAAATTAATTAACACTTGAATATTCAAAGATACCTCGCAAAATACGGCCATTCAGCAGTATCGAGCTAAAATCCCGCCGTTATTTAAAATTTAGCGTCCAATTTAAAATAGCGGTGGTACATTAATGTGCTTACAATATTTCCCTTTAGAGTTTTGAAATTTAATAAGCGTTTAACACTTCAAAGCGCGCGTGTAAAACAATTTAGGGTAGTCGTGGAAAAACACTGAGTTTTCGGCTGCGCGGTAATTGGTTTAGCGCAGAGGTGCGTTCAGGAATGCTGAGAGATGCACCAAGATCAGGATTATTTACCTGAAGCTGATTTTGTGATGAATCTAAGCTGGAGTGTCTAATTTGTCTGGCTTAAATAAGCATTAAAACATTTAGAAAGAAAAAGAACATAAATTTTAATTACTGTAAAGTCTGGTTGCCAAAAAATGATTGGAAGCAAGTTTTGAAAACTGGCAAAATTTTCAAGCGCAGGCAGGATTTGAATTTGCGACTTTCGCATTACTAGTGGCGACGCCTCTTCCATCTGGGCTACCACAGAAAATTTTGCAAGTTTTCATTAATTGTTTACCCAACACGGCAAGTGTTTTAAATTTTGGTATTCAGATTGGAAGCAGTTTGCCTGTAATGTTGAACTAAGATAAATCTCACCCACACAGCATGTTGGCTAGTGATAGCCATATTTTATAGTACCCAGTTTACAGCCAACCTAAATATACAACCACTTCTGTGGGTGACATAAATTTTGACAGGTAAATGTGTGAAATCCGCGTACTCTGGTCGTTGAACGCACCCCTAGTAAGAGTGCGGCGCCATTCTCCCCTGGAAGAGATTAATTAGCGCTGCAAACAGCGAAACCAGCGCTTTTGAACGTAAAGCTGGTAAAAAGGGATATCTCTGTACACGTGGGGGTAAGATTTGACTACTACGGCAAAGTTAAAAAGCGCTTACAGCACTTTTTGTGAAAAAGCAAACGGAGTACAGAAAAAATGTGGCAAGTCTAAGATGTGTCTTATGCGTATTACAAAACTATAAATTAGTCTACAATTTAATTTCTTAGTAGTAAAAACATTGCGTTGCTGGTAATGGCCAAACAGTTAATGTACTAACAACAATTTTTTTCTATAACATTGTAACTCAGAACTATAATATTATGTATTGATTTGTAGGTTTCAAACAAAGTGTCGATCATTTCATTGATTTAGTATCATTTGTGTGTTCTTCAAGTTTTACACAAAATATAATTTTTTTTTATATTTTTAATACACTCAAAATTGTAATTATAAATTAGTCTGAAACGTATCAGCATTACAAATTCCAAACAATAACAGTTCTAAACAATGATCAATTTCATTACAAAATCTCTTAAATTCTTTTCATAATTACTTCATTGAAAAATGCTTCTTTGAGCGTTGAAAAATATCGTCGGGTTATCAAGTGTAAAATGAATTTTACGCCTTTCGAAGATAAAGTATCAAACTTCCAAGATTCAGATGAGCTTAAAACAACTTGATCGCTCGGGTTCACTTTGGAACTTTTTAAAAGATAATTTTCTATACCTACTCAAATTACATTAGAGTTTTGAACGGCGTGGCAAGACCTGAGTGCTTATGATATATTTTATCTACACTAGTTTCAAAATGGTTGGGTTGCTAACTCGAAAACAGTTAAAGACCTGCTAAGTGCATTCTGCCTATAGAAATTAAGTTATCAGTTTCTTCTCAAACGCTGAAATTACGTTTAATGGAAAGCCAAGTTTTATGATAAAATTGAGAAATTATACGAAGTGTTCTATGCCAAAACTGAAATCTCAAAGGCGACCAGATTATGTTGTTGTATGGTTGTTGTTCATATGCTGTTCATATGATGTTCAGATGTTGTTCAGATGATGTTCAGTTGTTGTTCAGCTGTTGTTCATTGTTGTTCAAATGTTCACAACTGTTCATGTTCAACTGTGTGTTGAACTAGACTTCTGAAAAACTGCTGGAGTATTGAATTTACAAAATTTCACATCATATATTACGTTCTCATATTGAATTTGACCTTGTATTGGACTTTGCAATCATCGGTGAAAATTTTTGAAAAGTGTATTACTGAGTTTTTTTGTTAAGTGAAGATATAATTAAACTTAGCATACACTATGCTAAGTTTAATTAAGAAAGTTAAATCGAGGTGTATTTTAGGCGTTAAATCACGCCTTCATATTTATAATTTCCGATTGCTTTACATCAATGGTTTTGGCATATCTCATATACAAAGCAAAATTCTGCGTTTGAACTGTACAATTTATATTTGTAATTTTAAACCCTGTACCACTACAGAAAGTTCACCGGCTAAACCGCCACTTACTTGACTCAATTTCAAAACTGCTTGAAACCATCTTTTACAACGGTTACCAAATCGTTGAGTTGCCTCACGTGCGTTTCCTGCCTCTAATAACCTGAGAGATTGTGGTGGTTGGAGGCGTCCGATTTGATAAACAAACATGTACCCTGGGTCCTGATTCTCAGTATTTTTTGTCATTGTAATTCCATCGATGCTTAGCTTAGCATTCTATACCCATTGTGATTTTCTATACTTCAAACTGCTAGCGGAATACGAAGCAGCCAAAAGCATCTAACTGATACTCTATTGAAAAACAGTTGAGACGTAAAATAGTAGAAAAGTTGCTGATAGTGGTCTCAAAATATAAATTTCTGTATGAAATATGGCTACTTTGGGATAATGGTTACTTTAAAAAAATATACACACACATACACATACATACATACACATATCACGCCTATTATCCCTTGCGGGGTAAGCAGAGCGTAAACGACCGCAAAAACGGACATTTACGCCACGTCTGACATATATTTGAGGGTCATTCGTAAAATTGTGTACCACCATAGTGACAGGTTGTCAGTCCATCGCCTAAAATTGTAATACACACCCTCGAGTCCCTTAGTCGCCTCTTACGACTCCCACGGAAAAGAAATGGGGTGATGCTATTCTAGACCGGCATCACGCAGCAAAAAAATATTTGTTGTCATATTAAAACGATCCAAAATCCCACTACTTAAGTTTGGCCCCTCTGGTGCTACATAATAGGTCTGTTTTGATACATAAGTACCTAAACAAAAAGTGAGCAGACAATTTAATCTGCTACCATAAAACAAATTTTTCAATTTGTTGCTTAACAAAACGTTTGTAAGACCAAAATGTTTGTATGCTATCTGGGTGATGGTATTATGATAGCAAATTTTGGAGGACTGTACCCGACTAAACTAAACTGTTATTTATATTTTATACTGTACTTGTAATCCGTACTATATAATATTATAAATCTGAGAGTTTGCGTGTGTGTTGTGGATGTATGTATGTTTGTAACCTCTCTACGCTCAAACGGCTAGACCGATTTGGATGAAATTTTGAACACAGGTATAGTTGTAGCAATGCGACCTCCGGCCATCGCATTATTTTGTCAACACTGTCCACCACCAACTTCTATCTCATCTTTCACATTTGAATTTTGAATCGTTGTCGTTCCAAGACGCCATTTTCCAGCAGATCAGGCAGTCTAAAGTAAACCTCGGCATGGACTAGTCGTCCAGAGGGCGGTGGTTTTTAAGTTATCATTATATACAAGCCCTCGTGCTTGCTAGTTTGTGAAAGTTTCCTGTAAAGTTTTCCTGACCACCGATTTGAACCCTTAGAGGTAAGTCACTTGCCTCGGCCTTATTTAGATCCAGACCTTTGTTAAAATAGTCCGTAACCCTTGTAAATATCATCCCTAATCATTATAAATTTTCTAGGGTTCTTCCCCCCACATTAAATCTCTATCAACCAAACAAGAGTTTTTATTGACCTACCCTGACGATTGTCGCAGCGACGTGACAGAGTATACCCTGGGATAACACATAGGCTACTATTTACCGCGGGAAAACACCTATTTCCACGGGAAAATTATTGGCAGCGGGTGAAAAAATCCTTTTTAAAATAAAGTTCTGCGTTCTCAATTCTGAACGTATTCCTCCTAACCGAGCCAGCTCTCTGATCATAAAGGCCGGAACCGCCTAGGCAGCTGAACGTCTGTCGTCGGCAATAAAACGTGTCGTCGGCCAATTTCGGGACACCTTACCCTATCAACACATTTGTATGTATTGCCGAATTCTATGGCGGACGCTATATTCTCTTTCTCAGTAACAATGATAAAATTACTATGTTTGACTGTTTATTCTAAAGAACCTTTTCTTAAAAATATGAAGGAATTTACGCAGTATGTCGTAAAAAGCCCTAATTTTTTTTAAACATTTTAAGCAAGGCTCTTGAAAAACCTAAGCCTGTTTTTCTGAAAATAAAGTCTTTGATAAGATTATTGTAGTAAAGTAATTAAAGAAAAAAATATGTATAGATTTAATCTGTATCAAGAAAAAATATATATGTTAGTTGAATAAAATACACCTGTTTGTTAGGTTTTCTAGCCAGAATCGAGGAAATTTAAAGATATCCACAAAATTTAGCACACTTTTTCAAAACAGACAGTTTTCCCCAAGCGGTTCCACGGTCCACCACTAGTCACACTCCTCAGCATCCTCGGTCGACCAATTTACCGGCACCTATTTCTCGTCTTATGAAATTGCTTTTGTGGACAATAAAATACATAATTTAGTCGCCCCTACCGAAACCGTCAACTTATTGTATTAGATATAGTAAATTCGGTGGCGCACGTGTCTTCTACGAGCGAAGACAATTTTGGGATTTAGCCTCAAATCTTGTTTAGTGGGGTTTGAATTAAAATATAGATAGATTTTGGCACATGCCTGTTTTGGCTCAAGCGAAATGGTGTGAGACACCGAGTCTTCTAACGACCCAATGAACCCTGATGTCATAGTTTTTCAACCGCCTACTACTATTTGATTAATTATATTGGTATAGTTAAATATTTTTTTCTATTTCTAACCTACATAATAATAATACATTATACGAATACTCTGGTTAATGAATGCATAGACGATATAGAAAGAACAAACCTTTGTTATTTCATGAATAGATTTAAAGTTGCTTAGAGACAATCATCCTAAAAGAACCCGAAATTTGGATTCTTGCTCCACATGTTATCACTCCTGAAAGGCTTAAAACTCAATTTTTATAAAGTTATTTGCTCATGACCCGAAAATGATGAATATTAAAGAAAATATGTCTAAGGCAACTGTATAGTTTATGAAATTCAATACATGTTGCACTAAGACAAACTTGTCTCTTAGCAACCTTACACATGTTTCTGAAATAATTCTAATATTTTTCTCTTCCTTATTGGAATAAAAGTGTAAACAACATGCGAATACTGATAAATAATCTAAAACATAGTAGTTGACTGGAATCACTCATTTTATTAACATTTTTATATGTTGAGCTGTCAAAGAATTGGATAACACTTGTAAAGTTTTTATATTTAGGCATTACCTTTTTAATCCGCATTAGGTTAACTATTACGTGACATTAAGTAACTGTCATAATGAAGTACATAACGTTATGAATGAAATTAAATCAAAACAAATAAAGCACACGACTAATACATCAGTTTGCAAAGTGACAGCCAAATATTGTGACAGAATTTATCGCGGCGCGGTCAGTGGCGAGACAGGCGGAGTTGGTTGGAGTGCATATTTTAATAGCGGGTACTAATAAAACAATTTATTATGTTTTCATTAGTAACCGAGTGACCCCACGGACTAGTTTTATGAATGACACTTTTGAATTGATTAGTTTCTTCATTTTTAGCTAATACAAAATAATACCTCACTATTCAGGATCACGTTTAACCTACCAGTTAAACCCGCTGGATAACCGTCTCTTTTTAGCCTAAGGTGTACCTTCCTCTTTCTTTCTTATCAGTCCAGTAGTGTAAAAATTACCAACTATCATAATAAAAAAAACAGTTGCGCTTAAACTGCTCCGGAATGCCTATGATACACACTTGCAGATTATGGCTGGAGATTATGACACTGGGTAGCAATTTAAGTTTCACTATATACAAGGTGTAAGGGACAGCCCTCCCAAAACTTATAGGTTGTATTCAGACCATGAAATTAAACAACTTCCCTTGAGAAAATATTTCTGGAAACGTCAAAAAAATCTACTTCCTATAGTTATTGCAGTCAGCTGCTCCTGATTTTGTAAAGGAGATAATTTTATTATTGTGTTTTCTGACATATGTTCCTAGGGAAAAGTTGTTGAATTTCTGTCCCTTAAACTCCGTATATCTATCTATGCCCATGATTCCCGCTAGTTGTACCACTCTACCCTACAAAAGGGACTAAGTCGTCCTCACAGAAACTCGTCAATAGCCACAGATAATTAACCAGCTGCGTCTGAACTGCTCCGGACTGTCTATGATGCAGAGTTGCAGAATATTGCCGGGGATTGCGACACTGGGTAGCAATTAGGGTGTACGTTCGGAAGTGTAGCGACCTCTGGGAGCTACAGCAAGAAGCTCACTCAAAGTGGTTCACGAGCAAGCAAGACGCAACAGAAGTTCCAACACATCTGCAAGATGGCGCCACATGACAGAACAAAGAGCCTGAAACGCGGTATCGAAGTGTTTCAGCGCACAACGTATATATACAACTTCCAATTCTATCCAAGTGGACCAGTAGGTCCCCTGGCCACAACACCCGGCCAGGCCGGTAGCTACCCTTTTCCCGACACCACCTGGAACCCTCCATTCTGCCTATTGGCATCACTCCTGTCGCCCGCCATATTGGTGACCCCTACCTTGGACTTCGCAGCCCTCAACCACGCATCAACCACTACGTCATCAGCACCCACCGCAGTCACAGCACGGCAGCTTCACTGGTCTTCCATCATCGTCTCGACTCACCGTAGACGTCCCGACTCACCGTGGACATTGGAACCAGCACTGCATCGCCACGCTAGACTGCATCATCACGCTACATGACGTCATCAGCCCCACTTCGCTCGCTGACAGTATCGACCTCCGGTCTTGAGGGGGAGTACTGTAGCGACCTCTGGGAGCTACAGCAAGAAGCTCACTCAAAGTGGTTCACGAGCAAGCAAGACGCAACAGAAGTTCCAACACATCTGCAAGATGGCGCCACATGACAGAACAAAGAGCCTGAAACGCGGTATCGAAGTGTTTCAGCGCACAACGTATATATACAACTTCCAATTCTATCCAAGTGGACCAGTAGGTCCCCTGGCCACAACACCCGGCCAGGCGGGTAGCTACCCTTTTCCCGACACCACCTGGAACCCTCCATTCTGCCTATTGGCATCACTCCTGTCGCCCGCCATAGAAGTATGAGGCCGTGAATAGATTAAATTTTTCAAGTAGCATTTAGTAGCGATGCTAAACATCAAAAAGAACAACTTTAATGAAGAAAGAATCAACAATGCAAAACAAAATTGAGATAAAAAAAAAAACAATTTAACAAAATCAAGTATCGCGGTTTTAGTTTTAGTATTTTGAGTCATTATGTGTGACTGCGAAAGTTTATGTTTAAGAACAATTTTGTTTAACGACCATAAAAAAAAACTATTTTGTTGAGCCAGTAAGCCAGTTATCCGCAAAATATAGAAAATTTGTTGAAAATATTTGTAGATGTGTTCATAGAATCATCGTAATACTTTTATCAAAATTTTCCATGTAATAGATGTTTTTGGATTTTTTTTATTGAATTTGCTCTCCTTTCCTTAGTATATTTCTATGATATTACTTCAAAACGAAAATACTTACCTTAATGAGAGCACAGAGTATTAAATTACAACGGCAAGGAGTAAGATAACACACCTAATTTATCATAACGATGACGCCTCGACGATTCTTCCAGTTTTTTCAGCCCCGCAGCGCCCCTAGCGGCGACCCACGACACTAAATCACAAGCCATGCGACTGGAATTATCAAATAACTCAAGATAATAAAAAATGAAACAGTTTTTTTACACTTTTATATTTCTTCGTTAGATAAACGAACTGCGTGTCCTGGCACTCGAGGATAGGGGATTAGGAGACAATTTTTACTTAAGATTTTTTTGCAAAGTTTCCGGAGGCAACTCTTGCCATTATGTAGCTTTTAGTAAGCGAGCATTTCTTATCGTAATATGTTTGAAGTAGGTACATAGACATGTGCAATAAAAAAAACTATAAATATTTCAAGGGGTAAACTAGCCCATGAAACCAAACAACTGGCCCTATAAAACATGAGTCAAAATATTATGAAAAAAAAAAGCTTTTCAATGTTCCGTGGGGAAATTTATTCAGTTTCATCAGCTAGTTAACTGAAAAATATAATGAAAAATTTGCTTATATTTTACATTCTGTATGATATTGTATATTTGTGAAATTACTCGTCGATACTTATGCCAACGCTCTACATTGTTGTAAATGCACAACAAGCTACAAAATTATGTCATGAAAAATCAACATATAAGATAAGATATGGATAAGATTGAATGTATCTATAAACTATTACTTCAATAGCAGCGACAGTCCACTGCTGGACATGGGACCCCCCCAATCGGAGGGTATTTGTCATACACATCATGCTTGGCAGGTGGATTGACGAGCGCATTGCAAGTTGTTGTATTCACAGGATACGCCCATTCCCTGGATTCATCCCTTAGTTACCTTTTATGACATCCACGGATAGAATTGCGGTGATGCTATTCTAATCCAGCACCAACCAGCACTAACTAATCATAGTTCTAGTAAACAGTAAATATTTTTTATCCCGCCCGAGCCGGGCAATACAAAATTGTTGTAATGACGGATCATGACGTCTAAAAGTGATAATACTATCCTACATTGAATAAAGTAATTTCATTTTCATTTACGTGATAGTAAATATAGGTAAGTGATTCTTTCTCAGAAATGAATCAAAATAATTTACTAAATGTTTACGGACACAATTCAAAATATTTATCATTAAATATAAACCCTCTGGATATTTTTTTTAAATCTGTTCCAAATTTCGTTCATCTTTAAGCACGTACCTAGTCTGAAATAGAGATGGCCCCCAAATAATATGTTATGACAGCTGTATTGAGCACGTTATCTTTTTATGTTACAGCTATACAGCGCAATAAAATTAACCGGCCCTTCCTTTATCTGTTTTTCTACGGATTGTGTAATGCTGAAAGTATATTTGGATAGTTACGAGTTCAAAATACTGAAACGAGGTTTTTACCGCGGTACTTATTTTTGTAGAATCTCAGAATGTACTGTTTTTTCATGCATCATTTTTAAATAGTTTTTGAATCTACAATTTTATACTGATGTGTTTTTGTTGGAAATATTTATTGTGCAGTGGAATATTCAAAATATAAAAAAATTATATACAGTTCCATCTGGTTTAAACTTGGTTCTAGATAAACCTACGGAATTCTGGATTTGTATGAACTGCAAGTCCTATAAGACGGATAATCTTTGATGTTATATTTTTACACACCAACATTATATCACAAATGCGGCAATAATAGGTCCCCGGATCTAAGAGTTTGCTGACGGATGTCAATTTCCTGTATCTGAAGTTTTAAGGTACTTATGTTCACGTTTACGAAAACCACTGTTAATTTTATTTTTATGCTTTATTGCACATCGTACAAAAGCCCTACTTTATAATGCCACGCAGCATTCTCTACCAGCCAATCGGAGGGTAAACAGAGTGAATAAAAAGAAACGAGTACACTAAAAAGTGAAAAAGAAAACAAAAAAAGAAAACAACATGTCGTATAAAAATAAATACCAATAAGTACGTATTTACTAATCATATAATTATACCCACACAAACATTAATAAATAAAACACAAAAAAGTTATCAGAAATAAAGCTAATCAAATTATACTTTAATAGATAAACATACATCTTATATTATTATATGGCTTCGAATGCAAAAATTAGAAAATATTATGTAGATTTAGAATGTTGTACAAGATTATACTAGTCAGTACTTGATGTAGGGCTCGTGGAAACTGGGCGGGTAATAAGACGGGAAGCCAACTATTATGAGTAACTTCAGGTGCTCGAGTTTAAGGTAGCCACGAGTTGTGTTGGCTTTGTGGATGCGCTTTCCGGGAATCACTTAAAAGGAGCAAGTTCGATTTCCAATTTGAAGAACGATACTTGTTAAGGAACTAGTGGTAGATCGAAACTTCTCTCTTAGTAAAAATATGAATTGAGTACCTATCTCAGAATATCTGAAAAGATTACCATTGTTATGAGGTCTAAATATGACTACGGTATCTTTCAAGGTTTTGTTTCAAGATAAGATTTACATGATTAGTTGATGATACGTAGACTTCTCTCCCTAGCTACTTCTACCCCTTAATATAAATCATGTTCTTCTTCATTTTTGTGTGAGATACTGATTCATCCAAAGATCTGACGAACTCTGGTGTCAGCATTAGAAAAAATAAAACATGTTGACACATCCCAGAGCAAAATTTCAATCAAATTCTTTTCTACCCTAAAGTGTTAATTTAACCCGTAAACCCATTAAGGCCATCTTGAAAGCAAGAGCACTTTCAAGCAGCAATAAAGAGTCGCATCCACCGCTTTGCTCATCCAGACCTCTCGGCAAAGGTTCTTCATTACCTTCCAGACAAGGTAATAGCAGGGTCGACACACGCGAACATAACCTCTTAATTTATTGAACGAAACTAATGAAATTCCTCAGCAAACTTTACTGCCGGAGACAACCCTGCTAACAGCTACCCTGTTTCGCGTTTTCGGGCGCTGTTTAATCGTTTCTTTAATTATTTCGGAATTAATGTTTTGTCTCCCGGATGGTGGTAATTCTGCCGGATGTTCGCTCGTTGAATTTATCGGCGATAAGTTCTGTCTCGTTGCCGACCGTTTTAAAACTCGTCCGGTTTTAAACTTGTCACTATTTAACTTTTGTGCTGCTAACAAGGCACTGTTAAGCTTTTTGTAAACTGTTTTATCTCCTTTTTGACTACAATTATGATGTTTTGGCTAAGTATAGCACGTATTTGGCTTTTTGGTAAGTATTTTTGAACTGATGCTAGTACAATACTATACTTTTATACTGTGCCGTTTTCTTCAACAAATCAAATTATCCGGACACACCTGTGACGAATGTTGCTACACGACCCGACTAGTTTAGGGGAACCGTAGCTGATTGCTCGTATACGTCATACTATATTAGCAGCTAATATGATGTCATAAGGGTAGGTATATGTATAATAACTTATACCTACTGCTGATTGCGAAGGTAGGAAATACCAAGAGAAATAATATTATATAGCTATATAAAAATATTCATTTCCTTTGTAAATTTATGTTTCTAATGGCTGTTAAGTGTACTTAAAAATAGTCATGACGACATTTAATTGAAAAAAATATATACTTTTGATCTTTGGTTTGCCATATTCCTAAACCAGTTTAGAAATTCGACTAAAATTATAGGAATTTAGCCAAATTTCTGGATTCGTTTAAGTACGTGGTAGAATGAAGTCTACGATTATGCCATATTTTAATTTTGATTAAATTCTTAAGAATTCGGCCAAATTCCAAATTCTGCCGTATTACTGCAACATAATATAATGTAGTTAAGATTTCTTTTTAACTTTCATAATTGTGAAGTATATCGATAAGAATCTCGTATAAATAAGTAATCCACACACACACACATATCACGCCTATCATCCCTTGAGGGTTAGGCAGAGAGTAAACAGCCGCAAAAACTGTCATTTACGCCGCGTCTGACATATATTTGAGGGTCATTCGGAAATTGTGTATTGCCATAGTGACAGGTTGTCAGCACATCGTCTATAATTGCAACACACACCCTCAATTCCCTTAGTCGCCTCTTACGACTGCTACGGGAAAGAAATGGGGTGATGCCATTCTAAGCCGGCAACACACGGCTAATTCTAAGTAATCCATTCTTAGGTAATTGTTACAATTCTATGCCGAAAAGAATAAGTGTTTTCTTAAGTACTCAATTACAATTAATGTTTGTCAGCTAAATAAACAGGTACCTTTCTTAATTTAGATATCTAAGCTTAATTACAATTTCGGCTGAATAGCGACGGAGTGGGAGCAAAATGCCGAGTAAGGCAAAGGGGATAAGAATGACAACTTGTTACCGTTTAAGGGCCAAGTTATAAGCTTTTGATATCTGAGGTTCACGTTTTGTCTTTTGGAGGAATTCTAAATAGTTGGTCTTTTTTGATTATCAGTTTTAAATAAACAAAGTAGGTTACTCGATATTATTAAGAACATTATGCTGCAGCGATGGTGGTAGCTTTTACCGCCAAACTTGCTATTGACTTAAATTTCGAAACATCCGGCCCTCGGATAATCAAGATTTCAATGTGTACGAATACTAATCGTACATAGGTTTTAGCTGACGCTGCGGTCAGAATGTGGCCACCGCATGTAACTATGTCACCTGTATTAGTGCGCAATAAACCATGGATGAAACAAGTTGTCTGTTAAACTTAACTCAATAACCTAACTAAATAATCCAAACATACATTCACAACAACTACAGCAACATACATACATACATACATACATAAATCACGCCTATATCCCTTACGGGGTAGGCAGAGTGTTAACGGCCGTTCAACGGATATTAACACCACGTCTGACAAAAGTTTGAGGGTCAATCAGATAACTGTGTGTCACTATAGTGACAGGTTGTCAGCCCGTCGCCTAAAATTGCAATACACACCCTCGAGTCCCTTAGTCGCCTCTTACGACACCCATGGGTAAGATATGGGGTGACGCTATTCTAAGCCGGCATCACACGGCAGCAACAGCAACATACGAGTCTGCAAACTGCGGCTCAAACACAATGATTCCTTAGAATAGTTTGCTATACATGTATATCTTGCTATGTCGATATTATTTTTTCACGTAAACTCACAGCTTAGGGCATGCCACTTCATTTTTCGGCGAAATAAACAGTAATTCTGATGAGATGAAAGAATCAAACTGACTGCAGGGGTGGAGTGAACTGCAAAGTTGTTAAAAACACACCATTATTTTAATGGAAGATTGGAAATTAAAACTGTGAAGGGTAACCTTTTAATTTGGCCTACTGACAGCCGTCAACCAACCCCTTTTTTATTAAGAATTTTCTAAATTGATAAATTTTGGCATCAATTTTGTTTTCGAGGATTACTAATTGGATTTTAAGACAAAGATTATTTCCTTCAATCGTCGCTTTGTTGGGATTAAAGTTAACTTTTTGGGGTACATTGACTACTTCCATATTTTTGTTTACAACATATATATTTTTTGAGACTGTTAGTAACACAACTACCATATTATACGTCTACTTGGAGGTTAACAAGTGACACTATGGTCATTCAGATCGTTTGATGATTATTTGTTGCTTACGCAGTTATAACAGATTTATATAGGTAAACAGATTGTTCCATTTTTAATTTTCTAGGTGATAGCAAAGAGAATAGAGTGATAGATGTTTTTTCAAAAAGCCTACCTTCCAATGCGACGTGGCATCGCATTTATCTGTGGGCAACCTTCGGATATATCAACTGTCCATATATATTCCACATCCCTGAATTCAGTAAATTCATTGAATGGAGAATCCTGGATCTAGAAATATCATCCATAGTTCTGTTTTATTCTATAGAAAACTTCATTCATTCATTTGTCATCTGTTTTCTTTTAATAAACGTCATATAAGTGGTAGGCAGATGAATTTTGTTTTCAGCAGCTTAGTTGTTGGAACTAAACTAAGGCACTTTTTAAAATTTAAAATCTCTAATTATGAAACAAAATAAAATATAAAGTGCTTGCCTTTCTATTAATGATGCGATAAACTATCTATTAAAAATATAAAAATGTCTTGTTAGTGATTTGAAATGTTGCGGATTGCAACACACGTGTAACCCTCGAGTCCCTTAGTCACCTCTTACGACGAGAAAGAAATGGGGTTATGCTATTATGATCTGACATCACACGGCATCGATAACTAAGCTTATCGATATTCTTGCAATTTTCTGATTCTACGATCTAAAAGCACTATAAATTCTCAGTTGCAAAGTCTTAGACCCAGGCTGGTCGTTAGGTTCTTTGGGTTTTACTGTTATTGTTCAAGTCTGGATCTGATCGGTCAACGAACGCGATATCGGCTGGAGGTAGATTGAAAATTTCAACATTGGAATGGAGTTTATACTGTAGATTTAGTAGTTAGTCATCTCAAGTGAATAAAAGGAGCAAGTAAATCATTGGAGGGAAAGATTTTTGATTTACGAATATAATTTACTAGATTTCTGCCCAGCGGATTTAACCGCTGCCACTCATTTTCCCGTGGTAATAATTATTTTACCACGGTAAAAAGTGGCCTATGTGTTATTCCAGGTTATACTCTACCTGTGTTCCAAATTTCATCCAAATCGTGAGTTTGAGCGTGAAGAGGTAATACAATAATACACACACACACACACACACACACACACACACACATACACACACCCCCCAATTTAGAATAGTACGGATGATCTTTTATTTTTATTTTTATGACTGAATAAAAAAAAAAGACTGAATTTTGAATACGAGTATAAGTCGAATCCCACACTTTGATGGACTGACGGACGCGTCTGTCTAAACACCTAGGTCTAATCGCATGCGTTACAGTGTGCTATTATATCCGTTTATTATATGGAAATTCGAGTATTTTTTCGTCTGACAAACGGATGCGTCAAAAATACCTCCATCAGTCCGTCATAGTGGAAGCACCGCTTTACTATCTAATCACTCAAAATTACACAAAAACCAATTACAAGTTTATTTGTTGTTAGGCTTGAATTTTTCTAATTTGGACATATTTGTGTACACTAACGCAAAAACAATTTAGAATAGGGTAAATAACATACCTACATTAAGCCACATTAGTCCACTGTTGGACATAGACCTCCCTCTATTGGAGGGTAATGCCGCTGCCCATTTCCTGGATGAATTTATCCCTTAATCACTTTTTACGACACCCACGGGGAAGTATTAAGGTGATGCTATTATAAACCGGCATCACACTGCAAAAGGGTACATACATACATATATCACCCCTATAATCCCTTACGGGGTAGGCAGAGCGTAAACTGCTGTAAAAAACGGACATTTACGCCACGTCTGACAAACATTTGAGAGTAATTTGGATGGAATATTGTGTATCACCATAGTGACAGGTTGTCAGCCTATCGCCTAAATTTGCAATACTCACCCTCGAGTCCCTTAGTAGCTTCTTACGACACCCACAGGAAAGAAATGGGGTGATGCTATTCTAAGCCGGCATCACACGGCAATTAGGATAACTACATTTTACAAAAACAGTCACAATAAGGTAATAATTCATCATGAATAAAAAGTTATATTACCCCGTCAACTGGCAAAAGTGACCGTTCTTCGTGAAGTTAGATTGCGAACAACTCCTCAAACCTCTGATATCCGCTGATTGTGATTAATCACCTGCAACAACCGACTTTTTATAAAACAGCGACAATCTTTTAATGAAGCCATTCATCATCGCCAGATTATAATGTTCTTTCAAGTTTTCTTGGGGTTATCGGAGTTTTTAACCGACGTTAGAAAAGCTAAAAAGGTAGGTTGTAATACAATGGATCTTCTGAGGTGGTTTCAGTTCATTATAATCCTTTTCAAATCAGTTCAAATATTTTAAGTGTTAGTCCTATATTTGAACCGAACAACTTTCCCCAAAGAAGGTAGGTTGAAATTTAAAAAAAACTGTACCTCTCATAAAACATGGAAGACAAAAAAATTACACTTTGAATGGGAGGTTTATATTCATATTTTCATATTTGTCCAATTTATATTCATATTTGTCCTTCTTAGGAAAAGTTGTTCAATTTGAAGAGTAGGAATCACTTTAAACTTTTATTTTATTAATTTAAACAACAAACAAAAGAAAATCAGTCATCTTCAAAACCAAATATAAAAAATGCATTCTCAAGCCTAAAATCCCTGAAATATTTTGCTACTTAAGCAGTGGACACTGTAAGTGCCTCATATTGGTAGGTATTTGCCATAGTTATCACGATTGGCAGGCGGATTTGCGAGTGTCGTGGAAGATACAAATACATAATGCAATACAACAATTGTTTATTCTTCTCACTAAAATAATACACACACACACACATATCACGCCTATAATCCCTTGCGGGGTAGGCAGAGCGTAAACGGCGACCGCAAAAACGGACATTTACGCCACGTCAGACAATTTTTGAGGGTCATTCGGAAAATTGTGTATCGCCATAGTGACAGGTTGTCAGCCCATCGCCTAAAATTGCAATACATACCCTCAAGTCCCTTAGTCGCCTAAAAATATCCTATAAGGGATTCGCCGGTTCCTTTCGTCTGACAGACGCATGCGTTATGGTGCGATAATAAAACGTCAGGACGGACGACAAGTGGTAGAACCATCTAACAACAAAAACAAACAAAACAAAATCTTTTCCCTACAATCTTGGGTCCAAATCCAGACACAAAACATAATTCTTTTTATCTGCAATATGGTGGTAAATCTATTATGTAACAAATATGGTATGATAGAGGCTGGCAACAATACTATCACAATATAAATAGTGAGATGAGGTACGAAGCCCAGCGCCATTTTTGGCGAACGTGCTTATTACCGTAGGAACTGTAATACAAAATATTGTCATGGATTAAATTACAGGATCCAGCGGTAAATTCTATCTGTTACACGCGTATTATCCCTTGCGGGGTAGGCAGAGCGCAAGCGGTCGCAAAAACGGACATTTACGCCAAATTTGACATTATATATGAGGGTCATTCGGAAAATTGTGTATCGCCACTAGAATTGCACATTGTCAAGTACTATCTGTTCACTACCATTCATATAACTTGAATAAAAAAGTTGCGCTTAATCAAAAATCTAAAACGTCTGGCATTTGTCCAGTCTCAGATGTCTCACACAATTTGGATCATTGATAATTTAGAGACAGTAGTAGTTATTAAAAAGTATTTATTTAAGGTAAAATGAGAGTATCTCTTCTACAATAAAGCAAATGTAAATTGTGTTAAGAAACTCAATGTTTTTAGAATAAAAATTCTTTGAGCAAGCGTTTGTGTTTTTTGTATCTTCTATATAATAATGATTATTAGGTATTGATAGGTATTTATTTTCATTGTACGTAAGTGTAGTAGGTACGTGTTGTTCTCATTTTCACTTTCTAGTGCACCCGTCTCTTTTTCTCTCTGTTTACCCTCCGGTTGGCCGTTAGAGAATGCCGCATGGCATGAGGCCCGCCTTTTGTACGATTTAGAATACGAATAAATATATATAATCACAAAAATACCGTATTTTTTTATTTTTGTTTATTAAGGATGGGTTTGCTCTTGACTCTAGTATAGGTCATAGGACAGAGACAGAGTCAAAGATGGAGCGAGCTCACCCAGAAGAAGCCTGATCACTCTTACTTTGAAGATATTAGGGTTGTATGCGTTTGGAAACACAGACGCAGGTAGCGAGTTCCACTCTTTAGCAGTGCGCATTATAAATGATGACTGGAAGCGATTAGTCCGAATTAGTGGAATGGCAACCAGGTATGGATGGTATCCGGCGGTGCGTCTGGATGTCCGATGGTAAAAGGGAGCTGGTGGAACAAGGTCGTGAAGCTCTTGAGCACACTCTCCGGAGAACAAAATTTTATATGAAGAATAAGAATTTATATTTTCGAGTCGCTCATGCTCATACCTCACACTCCATCTCGACCGTGGGCGGGCGGGGATAGGCGTGTTAAAGCCGGGGCGCCATGCATGCCAATTCGTCGGGCGGTCACTGCCGGCTGACGACCGGCCCGATTGTGTCCGGTGGTACTGTCGGCACAAACATTTATTAATTTATTTTTATTTAATTATGTTTAAAAATTACAAAAATGAGGTCATAACAGGTTGGAACCCAAATAGACGTCACTTATAATAAAATAATATCATTAACACACTATCACTCACACACAGTATTCAACAATTCTATGTCCATAATAAAACGTAAATTCTTCATGTCATTATCATTAAATTAAATATCTCATCAAAATTTCAACGCACAACATGCATCGAAACATTGGACAATGGCATGGTTGAAAATATGCGCAATTCGAAACTATTGAATACTGTTCTACCGACTCCTGGCTGTAGTCTCGAATTTACGATCTCTTTTCGTAATTATAATTATTGTCCAAACAAGACTAATTCCATCAGCGTGCACTGTCAGCTGTTGATCGTCCTTTTTTGGACTGTAATACTTCTCAAATCACCAAAATCTGTGTTTTCCGGTTATTCTATTAAACTTATAACCATAAACATTTAAAAATCTGATAAGTTAATGAAAAACACCTAAATAACGAATAAAATTTGCCATAAAACTACAACAACTATGACGCCGGGTAAAACTGATCCATTGTGATTTCAAGCACTTATCAGCATTGTACTGAGTTAAACAGTGAATCGAATGGTTGTACATATCCAGCTATACCGACGAACAAATACGATGAGTAACAGAAAAAAAAAACTCATTTTTCAAATCCCCTAGGGTGCAAATGACACAGCGTCAACAATGCCAGGTTAACAGCCACATTAGTCCACTGCTGGACATGAACCTCCCCCTATCGGGGAAAATTGACATACTCACCACGCTTGGCAGGCGGATTGGATAGCGCAGTATAAGATGTTGGATTCACAAGGAACGCTGCTGCCCATTCCCTGGACAAATTTAATCTTAAGTAGCTTTTTACGACTCCCACGGGTAGAATTGGGGTGATGCTATTCTAAGCCGTTATTACATTGTGAATTATGTAACGTCGCCCCACAATAATAGCGACTTCTAGGGAATTTCACATTACTTACTTACTTACTGCGGTGGCTCAGTATTATCAAAATCTTTTTTTTGTTTACTTTAGAAAGAGGCCTACTGGAAATAATCTAGGAGCGTGACGTGTCACAAATGTCTGGCGAACGTAGCTGTAAAATCCAATAAGTTGTTTATAATTTTGAAAATGTAATGCATTTGCTGACAGTACTAGCTTCTCTTATTGTGTCGCATGTGGATCAGCCCGGTTTCCATTCTAGCACTTACCTCCTTTTGCCTTTACACCGTCCCACGTTCCCAATTCAATAGCCCTTTCATTTTCCCCAGTTATTTCAACATTTTCTTCAACACTGCACTGGAATTTGAAAAATTCCACGCGAGATACAAAATCGAAGCCACGTGTTGATTCGGTTTGAAAATATGATGAGAAATTTTGATAAAATTTGAATATTTCGCTCCTCTAAAAATATGTTTTCGTTGTACGTACCGAATGGAAATTTTTATTTACGCGATTTGAGATTCTCTAGAAAATCGTTGTCGTTGTGAAATGTACAATATTGGACAGGGCGAGGCGTTTCGAACGCCAAATATAATATTTGTGTACCAGCAGCAGTGGTTTATAGTTTGTAATTTTGCATTTGACATTCATATTTTCATGGGCCACGAGTAAGAACGTTGTTGTTGCATATGTTTTTTGTTATTCCTCCTTGAGTCGTTTATCCACAATGTTGAGAGTCGTGACGTCGTCGAATAACTTTCTCCTGGATTAAGTGAATGAATGAATGAATTCATTTATTAATCAATAAAGTATTCTTAAAACTAATACATAGCCCCACAAAACCACTATTCAAGGTTTGTCTGTGGGATCTTCGAGACTTTGGTGCCTCAAGTTGTGCTGATCATACCAACTCTGATCAGATCGACCTATTCTGATCAGATCTTTTTTTTATATAGGTATCCAAAAAAGGCCGGCTTCGAATAGCATCATCGCATTTCTTTCCGGTGGATGTCGTAAGAGGCGACGAAGTGATTTGAGGGTTACATGTCTATTACAATTTTAGGCAATGGGATGACAACCTGTTACCATAGCGCACACTTTTATCTGAATAACTCACTATGTTTGTCAAACGTGGAGTAAATGACCGTTTTAACGGTCGTTACGCTCTGCCTACCCAGCAAGAAATAAAGGCGTGATATATGCCTAGTCTAGTGATCGTCTGAGTGGCTTGGGTATTTTTTCCGTTTCATGATCTTACAACACCTATATTTAAATTACAATGAGCAGGCTGCTTAGTTAAGGTTTTACTGTATCTCTTAGGAATGGCGTAAGCGTGTGTTTGATGGGCGTAAAACACACGATAATGCCTGGTTTTTTGGTCTCGCTAACAAAAGGCAAAAACGTCATCTAAACATGCATGTGCCAGTCTCAAATTCCACCTTCACTTGTAGAGCGTGCGGAAAACTATGCCGCTCCCGTATCGGCTTATACAGCCATGAAAAGTCTTGCCTCAGACACTGATTAAATCGTCTGTCACAGACGTTTGAGGCCAATGATGATAGTGTTAAATGCGTTTTTTACACCGCATTTATTTTGCTGATCAATCATTTCTCATCTGGCAAAGCCTGAGGACTAAAAGCTGGTCAGCAATGTCAGGATACGTCACGGTCGATCTTCGTCTTCCTGAATTTACGAGTGACACGTGCTGGTTGACGGCAATGCATGATGTATTGCTTCCTTGGTTGCTCGAATCGTCTTGGCTGTGATTTGAAATGTGTCATCTTCGGCATCTGTCTGGGACACAAGAATTTTGCCATAATTTCGCTGAATATTTTAGTATAGTTAATAATTGCGTTTGTCGGCTCTTGGTGAAACTAGTGATGTTTTATTAAATTTTAACAAAAATCACTTGTACTCGTTTCAAAGATTTATTGCGGGGTAACCCGACCGGTTTCGCTCACATGAGAATTTTTTATGCATATTTATTAATCAGCAAATCTAAAAACATTCTCGATTATTTATAATTTTTTTGTTGACATCATAATTGTGAAAACACACATAACTCGCATACATTGGAAGAAAAATTAAGTCAGGTACCTAAATGAATTGGGTAGCTACCTACTATTAGAAAAACATTCATTGGAAACAAAATAAAAAAGAAAATAATATACATACATATATCACGCCTATAATCCCTTGCGGGGCAGGCAGAGCGCAAAACAACCGTAAAAACGGACATTTACACCACATCTGACATAATCCCAATAATAATATTAATTGACAAAATAATATCCCATTTGCTATTAGAAAAATCAAAAAATTGGTCAAAATACAGGATGAGGCAAAATTTGCATAAATATTTTAAAGCATGGGTACTTAAAAAACTTTTACTAAAATTATACTGACCCAAACATGACTAATATTATAGTCAAAATTCCAGTAATGCCCCAACCCATCAATTTGGCTTGGTCACGGGGCGTGATTGATACCAAAGTATTGTTATTATAATAAACATAATTATTGTCCAAATTATTGATCCCATCTCATACCTAATGAAATGATGGACAAGCCATCCGGCAACAACGAACTGCATTAACTTTTTATATTCCTTGTTTTTTTGGTAGAGGCGATTGTTTCGTTACCTTTATCATACATTTTTTTCTACAAATTCAGTAAAAAAAAATATATAATATATAAAACTTGCCAAAGTTATTGCTTATTTTTGCTTACAAATTACATGAAAAATTTAGGGCCTCACTATTTATTCAGGCGTGTATAATCTATCAATTTCTTATACTAAGTATCACCTTTTTTATGAAGTCATTCCATGTCAACAGACTACACTGCTTTAACTAGTTATTAATTAACTAATGTCAAAATAGAAAAGAACGAAAGTTTTGTTTTCTATATGCAGTAAAATTTTGCTAGTGGTCGATACCGAAAACTTAGGTCGGGCTGGTGATAAACGAACAACTTTCCCCAAAGAACATAGGTCGAAATAATAAAAAATGGATCCTATACCAGCAAACCAAGTCAATTTGTATGACAGGTATTTTTTATTCATATTTAGTATGTTCCTTGAAAGTTGTTCCTTAACACAAGCCCGTCCCGAGTTTTTGGTATCGGTCAGTAGTAATTCACACACACATACACATAAATCACGCCTATATCCCTTACAGGGTAGGCAGAGCGTTAACGGCCGTAAAATTAATATTAACACCACGTCTGACAAAAGCTTGAGGGTCAATCAGATAACTGTGTATGACTATAGTGACAGGTTGTCAGCCCATCGCCTAAAATTGCAATACACATCCCTCGAGTCTCTTAGTCGGCTCTTACGACACCCATGGGTAAGAAATGGGGTGACCCTATTTTAAGCCGGAATCACACGGTAATAATTCCCCTTATATTATCTGGTCAGGATACCACCGTTACCAACCTCGCACTCACAGCTGTGATTCCTATCAGACCACGTCGTTGTAGAAATCATGTCAAAATAAATCATTTAAGTAACTACGAGATTATAATCAACCGACGACAGGCGTTAACCAGTTGACTAGTCGCGATGTGGACAGATAACTGTCATATTATAGAATTAGCACCTAGTTTGTTCTGCTATGAATGGCTGTTAGGAACACGCGATGATAATAATGTTTTATTTATTGTTTTGATGTTATACGCTAATCTTTTTAAAGCTCGGCATAGTTCAGTCACCCAATTTTGGATCAAAATATATTCGTCACGGGAGTTGTCATATTCCATACCAGGTAGCCGAAAACCGCGACCGAGCAATTCACGGTGGAATTTCTGACCCTAAGAAATATGAGATGGAGGTAGGCAGGACACTCGGCAAGGAAGCATAACGGACGGTGGACAAAAGCAGTCACAGAATAATGGCCAAGGGAAACAAAAAGGTCAGTGGATAGACCATCAGCCCGGTAGTCCAATGTCCAACTGTATGGAGGATATGAGCACAGGGTCGTGAACACACACACACACAAATCACGCCTATAACCCTTACGGCGTAGGCAGAGCGTTAACGGCCGTAAAACGGATGTTAACACCACGTCTGACAAAAGTTTGAGGGTGAATCAGATAACTGTGTATCACTATAGTGACAGGTTGTGAACATTGGCGTTAAATAGAGAAAAGGCCTTTACCCTGCAGTGGGTGGATGTGTGCTGATGATGATGATTAAGAAATATGATTATTAAAGGCGGAAACGTGTTTATGTCATATTCGTACAGAGTTCCGAGATTTTTTTTTTGCGACGGTCGAAGTCATACACTTCATATTTACAGTTGTATGACTTAATATTTTTTTGAGTTTGCTTCTGTTACTCATTACCATAAAACAGTTTTATACGGATTTAAGTAAGAAATGAAGGAATTGCATAATCTAAAATAAACAACTTAAATCCGTTTTAAATTGTTTTATTGAGAAGTTGTGTGACTTTTTAAAATTGTTTTTAATATTTTATTCAAAGCTTTTTTGAATACTTGTAGAGATATGAAATATGCAGCCATTTAGCTACGTACTAATAAAATAACCCAGTAATGATGTCGTGATGTCTGTCATGTTGTAGATTTAGCACCTCGTTTACCAGTCGTGTGCAGGTGACGATTCAGATAATCACTTCTGCGGAAATAAGCTGACAGATAAGGAAATAGAACTTTAAGGAATTGAATTTATTTGTCTTTACATTGTAATCTTATTTGAATTAGCATATAAATTTAAAAAATATAATATTCAGTGTGAAAAAAATACTGAAAGTGCTTCAAATACAAAAAAGAACCACAAGTTTGGACACGTTTTGTGTATGAAATACATCTTTTTTCTGTATATAAAAAATCTAGTTTGTCTGAAAAATATAAATTAAGGTATGCCTTCTATGAAAAAAGTACGATACCTCAAAACTGAAAAATGGTTATCATTCATAACAATTACTTTAGAAAAATATTTTCCACTTTTTGAATATATAACTTTGCATCCTACGCAAGTTTGAATAAGTTTAAAGGTCCCTAACAACAGAATTGTTCATTCAAAGTTATTCAAATCGTGGGCACTCCGAAGCTCAATTATTCGTAAAGATCTATCCTATTGTTAGAATTGACAATAGTCGGGTCAGAAGGATGGCATTGTCGTATCGAGACTAAAAAGTTCAGGTTACAGCAGTGGCACTTTTTAAGTTGAAAGGCGTAAAAAACTGTCGCCTTGATCTACATAGTGTATCTACACCATTATTATAAAGATGAACGATTATATTGTTTGTTTGAATTGAATAGGCTCCGAAACTACTGGACCGATTTATTTTCATTTACCTTTAGAATTTTTTATTATTCCTGATTAACATAGGCTATATTAAAATGTCATATTCCTGCAAGAAAACGGTTAGCAGCGGATGATAATTAAGATGATTTTTATTAAGAACACAGAAAAATACTTGCAGTTGGGACGTATTTGCCATAATCACCTTTCAGACAGGCGGATTGGCGAATGTATTAAAGTGATCGTAGATTCATATTCATGTGTGTCCATTCATAGAATCTGCTCCTCAATAAAGTGGAAAAAAATCACGACTTCATCTAACATCACATATTTCAACCTATAAATAGGGCGTATATTATCACCAAGAAAATAAAAATGAAAACACAAATACTTGTCTCACAAACAAATAGATCATCACGAAAGGATGTAAAAAGGGGCCAAGTTATTATCTCTTCTAGTTATGGGACATAATTTAACGCGTAACGGCCTGTCTTATCCATCACGGATGTCCATTAGTTTTTTAATCTATTTTTAAATCACTTCCTAGCCCGGGGAGAGATTGTTTGGTTTAAGTTTTTATTTATTTACTCTGGAAGAAAGAGAGCTAATTTTAAAGCTCATATTTAAAAACTTGGTCCATGTTTTTGGATTGTGACAGGATTTATAAATTCGTTGTCCAAATAGCTTTAAAGTGTTATGATGAAGAGCGAAGCAAGATCAATATATTATATGAAAATATAGTTTCTTCACGTAGACATGGATCATACAGCTAATCTAAATCTTATCATATTTTTATACGTATAATAAAGCTAAAGAGAATGGAAAGTCTGTACACAGTCCATATTCAAAAAATAATGATTGGGGAAACTTAAAATTGATAACAAAACACGTTACAGTTTTTGAATTTTCGTCTGTTTAGGTGTTTATATGTGAAAGCATTAAAAGAAAAAGATTGGAAGGGATTTTAATGCAAGTTTTACAAATATGTTGAGATTATTACGGGCATTATATTTTACATAGTGTTAAAACACAGTTTGAGTTGTTTTCATCAACTGCAAGCGAAAATATGTTAGCATATACCTAAAATGGCACAAAATAATTAATTGGGTTCGGCCAATGGTCTAGAAACTACCTCTTTAAGCCAAGAATATACGACGTTAATTTGTTTGGAGCATGAAAAATTAGTCATACTGGGCTACTATTCAAAATTTTGTGGTGGATCTTTCTGCAAGCACAGAGTAAAAATAGGTATGATGATAGTCCATAAGAAAAATTTAAGTAAAATTTGAGAGACCCAACATTACATGTCATAAGTTCCTGAGATGTTCGTATTTAATTTTGCTTATAAAAGAAATCAAGACTAACAACAATTCTTTCGCAAAATTTGCTGAACAAGTAATGGGAGGTAAATGACGAAAAATTGCACCGATACAAACCAGGGACTTGATAAATAGTACAGCTTAACCCTTCAACCGGCAGGTATTATGCACTAGTGATGTGACCTTGCATGTTACAAAATCAAAGTAACTGAATTGTATAAGTATTTTTGAACGTATGCACTGTATGAACGTAAGCTTTTATAAGGAAAAATAAAAAAAGATCTCGAAGATTTGTGTCAGAGTTTTTACACATGAGCAATTTTATAAAAGTAACCGTTTTTTATTAAATAACTCATTTTAATTTGGCATCTACATCTTCAACAAATACGTTTAAATCTGATAAATTAATGAACATAACATATTTTATATATCATTTCATCACGAACAAACGAAAGTTTAGTCGCAAAATGTAATAGAATGTGACAATTGATAAGGTATTTCGGAATTTGTGCGTGTTTCCGTGCGTCTTGCACTTTGAAACAGCATATACCAGTGGAAGCTATATGTGTGATTGCTTCACTATAACAACATAGTAGTTGTATTTAAAAAAAAACTTTGCTTCCCGTGGACAGCTAGGCTAACAACAGTAACACAATAACATTTTAGCATCGCATCTCGTTTTCGGCTCACTTCGCTGTGAACAATTTACGCACTTTATTTTTGCTAAAGTTCTGCACGCATGAGGCAACAAAATAAACGCATGTTAGTCGGGCTGGTGAATATAAGGTATTTATGCTTAAAGCTTTAAACCTACGCACCAGATACTGAAGCGTTTTTTTTTCAATAGATGGTAATTTTAAACAGAAGGTTTGTAAGTGTTATACGTGCCGAAAAAAAATACAATTTCCTCAACGTCAGCAACCGGGCGTAGATACTAGTTAAATAAATAATAACAGTAGCAGCTCCATCCCCGAACGCTTCATGCCCTAGCGCTGTCGGTGGCACAGGTAATTAGTGAACTCGAGCGCGACAATTTGTTGTTGCGCACAGTTTGTCATTTTTAGGAGGTGATTTTGTGGCCCTGTTATTTAATTGTTGTAGTCGTTCTACTAATTGTGCCCCGTGTCCTTCAGTGACGACAAATTTGAAATTCGCAACATTTATTTGAGTATTTATTGCGGTTGAGGTACATTTTGATTTGTTGTTTGATCTTTTTGTTAATTGGAGCTATCTTTGATTCAAATCAATGATTGATAGGGTGTTGTTTTGGGGTTTGTACTTTTCGTGTATGTGCGACTTTTTGATTGTCCTCATTTAAAACCTAAAAAATATAAACCCAACTTCACAAGAATCTCTATCGCCTTTACGCACTTTTAGATCAAGTTTTTCTTCTTTTTTTATAATAGTGTGTTAATTTAAATTTTTACTTTTGCTTGAAAAAATAAGGAAATTATATTATTCAATGTAGGATAGTATAATCACCTACTTACAGAACTAGTTTTAAAATAAATCTTCTTGCAACTTCTTATTTGGAAATGTCTGCACATTGTCTTCAAGGCTCGGGTTGCACATAAAAATAAAAGTAAAGGCCAGGCCACAGAATATAACAAAGCTTGGGATATAAAAAACCTAGATAACTTTTAATATCGCACAGGTCAAGAGCATCGAGGCGTCGACGTGCCATCTAATATCTCACAGTCAAACCAAAATAAATTGCATAAAAATGCAACTAGGTATGATCACGATTAAATTATTACGCCCGGAATGGTTTTACGTCGCCTCGGAAGCTGGGAAAACTGGGAAATATTAAAGCATAGCGGTGGTTGGGGTCCGTACCCACTCGGCCCAAGTTCAACTCGGCCCAAAAAAAAAACAATTTATTATGATTGAATACCAAATTTTAAAACACTTCCCGTGTTAGGTATAAAATTTTTGAAAACTTGCAAAATTTTCATCCTGCCCGCGTTTGAAAATTTTGCAAATTGTCTAAAATTTACTATGATTATGAAAAAGTTCAAATGATTTATATCAGTAGATACGATTAATGAAAAATACTCAATTATTTTTGAGAAATTTATTCAATTATAAACTTACGTTAAACTTGGTAAAAATCTAAACTTACAATGTGTCAACTGTTTTTTGCAAGTTTTCAAAAATTTTATACCTATCACGGAAGTAAAAGAAATTAAAATTAGGTATTTAATATGGCTGCAGTCATATAATTGAGTAGAGTGTAAATAAATGCAGAGTAGGAGAATTTTCACGTATTATTTTAAAAATTATGTTTTTTCTACACAATGCCAAAAAATTGTGTGAAATAAAACCTAACTAAAAACTTGTTTTATTCTTATTTTCTATCATTGAATTTTGAAGCCTATGAATTTATCGGGCCGAATGGAACCTAGGCCGAGCAGGTATGGACCCGGTGGTTGCCCCAACGAGAGAAAAGTCCAATTTCGACGCTCATTGTGTATTCGCTTTGGAGTCAAATCATATTTTAGTTGTCGCTTTTGTAGTGCAGGAGCTGGCCGGTTATTTCGTTGCTCTAAACTCAGTAGAAAAAAGTTTGCAACTTGGTGAAAATTCTTTCATAACTGTAGTCAAAGAATGCAGTGCTATTCCTTTCTTAGTAATATTTAACACAACACTAGAATTCTATTCACATCAACAGTCTTTATTCATTGAACTGACTTTGACAAAAGATTGGGTAAGTAATTAGAATAACAGTCTTTTACTTTTAATAAAATGTTTACTGAATACAAATATTTTACATTATTAAATTAAAGCACAGTCGTAGTAAAAGGTGCTGTGCAAAATGTCACCAAAATTTGTTTCTTCAAGCACCTTTTAAAAACACTGCCGTTTTTAAAATAAATTTCACTCAACGCAAATTTAAATACCTCACCCACGTCAGTCCGGACAAGCATTGTGAATGCCACCGATGACTTTACCGATAAACCGGCGCTCGGCTCTCGGCCTACACGCTGCATTGTTGTCTGTTTGGAAATATTAAAAGTATCTTGGATGTTCTTTCTTGACCCGCGATTGTGTGATCTTTTGTCGTGTGGGACACAGAGTCTACAAACGCCCTGATGAACCCTGGTGTTGGGACTTTTTAAGCCGCTTTACACCAGTTGTAGGACTTTTCTGACGATTGCCATGTAAGTTTACATGACTGACCCCTAAAAACAGATGTATCTCTTTTGAGGTCGATGAGTTAGTTCAGCCTACAATGTGCTGACAAATGTGTTAGACGTGGCGTCAATATTTGTTTTTTTACGGCCGTTGTCGCTCTGCCTACCCCGCAAGGGATATAGGCATGATATGTATGTGTGTTGGTTGTTTTAGCTGCTTGTCTGACTCGCGATGTCTTGCATAGATAGCTCGTCCATTGTAGACGAACCTTCTGAGATGGAAACGTGTCTTGTTAAGGAGAAGCGTCATTTTTTAATGCTACAAAATTGCCGTGTGATGCCGGTGTATTGCATCACCCCAATACAACTCGTGGGTATAGTAAAAAGTGTTTGAAGGATAATATTTTCCAAGGAATGGGCAGCAGAGTTTCCTGTGAAAGCAATATCTTGTACTGCGCTCGCCAATCTGCTAGCCTAGCGTGGTGAGTATGGCATTGCCCCCCAATAGGGGAAGGCCTATTCCCAGCAATGGTATTGTGTCTCTGTAGGGCTGTTAATGTATGTTATTTACTGTGGAAACTGATATTATTTATATATATTGCAAAAATATATAATTAATTATCCAGACAATTTACGTACCTACAGTTTCGTCGCAAATTTTTGAATGGCTTGAGTACGACATGAAATCTTAACAAAATTATAATCCGGATACGGTTTTCCTGTAGGATAGGCGCGTTTTCCTACAGTATGAAGTAGTCTTTTGTTTCTTACAAGCTTAGCATTATATGTGTTCTACATGTCATCTAAATTATACATACATACACACACACAAACTCTCGGATTTATAACACTAGTTTGGATTTATATCTTAAATTTTATGACTGAAGTGAACACAAACGAGCTTTTCCTCAAATCACAATACAGTAAAAAAACTACGTATAATATAAAAATTATGCATTAGGAAAAAATCCTCTTTATAAATGCAACAGACTTCGCCTTGAGGCAGCACCAACCATCCAGTGGCGCCCTCACCTGTTTTAAATAAATATCTATAAATCCTGTTTAAATATCAAAAAAGCTACGACGGACAAATTGGTGTCCTATACAATAAATTAATTTCAAGGTGTCTTTAAATCTACTAAACACAAAATGTGGCCCTTTTGTCGATTAAAAATTAAAAACCCAAAAAAAAAACCTCGTTGTCGTATTTAGGAATAAACCTTTCCTATATAGGACAACGATTTGTCCGTCGTAGATTTTTGATGATTGTTCATGATAATATTTTCTTGAGGTTGCACAACTAGATTACTTATCACAATAAAACACAGTAAAATCAAAAAATGTTTTATTTATTGTTCATGATTTATAAAAATATACTTTAAAACAGATGAGGGCGCCACTGGACGGTCGGATTTCATCCAGCGCAGGTTTAACATTGGGGGTCCATTGTAAAACGCATTGATACAAGACAAAGCGAGCCACGCCCCGGGTCGCAGCCTACACTTATGCATTATAATAAGTGGTCATCACACACAACGAATGTATTCTGTACAAGAATATACTTCTTGAATAACATTATTAAGTTTAACACAGGTTTGGACTACACCTATTTCTTGTGTCCTGTGTATGATTAAGTCACGGTATGAAAAACTCTGACACCAGGGTTTTTCATACAAATCATCAAAGAACAGTCAAAGAGTTCATCGGGTCGTTGGTTGACTTGGTTTCCCACACGAAAAGAGAGAGAGGAGTCACGGTCAATATGACATGAAGATTTTTCTCGCACGAACTATCATAGTTAATTTGGCTTAAAATAGCACTACCCTTTTTTCACGAGTTTCGTTAGAGGTACTCGAGGGACTCGAGGGTTTCATGTTTTAAGCGACAGGCTGACAAGCTGTCACTAATAGGTTTTTTCTGAAACGGCCCTCAATTATTTACACAATTTTCTGAATGACCCTCAAATATCTGTCAGACGTCGTAAATGTCCGTATTTTACGCCCATTAACGCCCTGCATGTCATAAAGGCGTATTATGTGCATGTGTATCTGTCAAAATTCTTCAGTTAAATGTGGGAGTACTTTGATTTGACGCCATCTTTGTCATTAATGCTTACTCTTCGACTTTACCTGATCGTCGACTATTTTAAACAATTCCAATGTTTCTCGTAATATAAATTAACCTGAAATCACATACATTGTGATTGGGTGACTGGGCCGATGGCGTAGCGGATAGTACCCCTGCCTGCTACGCCGAGGGTTGTGGGTTCGATCCCCACAAGACACAAATATTTGTCAAGTCATTTTCAGATATTTGTGTTTAGTCTGGGTGTTTCTATGTATAATATGTATTTATTTACAAAAAAAGAGTATATAAGTATTAATATCAGCTATCTAGTTCCCATAGTACAAGCTTTGCTTAGTTTGGGGCTAGATGGCGCTGTGTGAATTGTTCAGGATATTTATTTATTTATTAGAAGCCTCGATAGTCCACTGCTGGACAAGGGCTTCCTCCTATTGGGGGTGCTACCATACACACCAGGCTTGGCAAGCGGATTATCGAGCGCAGTGCAAATGCAATATTGCTTTCTCGTTTCTTGAATGAATTCATCCCTCAGTCGCTATTTATGACACCCACGGGTAGTGATACTCTAAACTGTCACCACACGGCACAGTCATAATCTTATTTCCGATGGCGAAGCGGATAGTACCACTACCTGCTATATTGAGGGTCGTGGGTTCGAGGTTCGAACCCTACGAGACACAAATATTTGTTAAGTTATTTTAGACATTCGTGTTTAGCCTGGGTGTTACTATGTATAACATGTATTTACTTACAAAAAATATATAAGTATTCTTTCTCTCTTTTAGTGTGAGACACCGAGTCGTCCAACGACCCGATGAACCCTGGTGTCAGAGTTTTTCAACCGCCTACTACCACTACTACTACTAAAGCCGTGTGATGCCGGCCTAGAATAGCATCACCCCATTTCTTACCTTTGGGTGTCGTAAGAGGCGACTACAGGACTCGAGGGTTAGATGTGTATTGCAATTTTAGGCGATGGGCTGACAACCTGTCACTATAGTAATACACAGTTATCTGACTGACCCTCAAACTTTTGTCAGACGTGGTGTTAATATCCGTTTTACGGCCGTTAACGCTCTGCCTAACCCGTAAGGGATATAGACGTGATTTATGTATGTATGTATGTACTACCACTAGTAGGCCTCTGACACGGTTGTGTTATGACCGCCGTCTAAGTAATAATAGAAAGCAACCGGGACCGATGGCTTAACGTGCCCTCCGAAGCACGGAACCAAGTATTAACTAATATCTTGATCCCATAGCCTTGCTTAGTTTTGGGCAAGATATTTATTGTTCCATAAATTGTAACCACCCAAAATGCAAGGACTTTTTTCTTAAACATTCCATAAACAAAGCGCGAAACAATGAAACAAGTCCCCCCTCTCAATACTGGAACGTGCTATATCATATAGAGAGATATCAAACTCCATATCAGAAGAAAGTTATAAAAGCATCTCCCAATATTTTATACGGGAGGAATTGAAGTCTCCTGTACTAGAGTTGCATAAGTGACTCGATTGAATCAGTCACAAATGAAATAAAATAAACTTTTTCACTTTAGAATAGTATTATCACTTATTGACGTCATAAATTCACAAAATAATTGCTACGTGCATATCGTACAAAGAGTTGTCAATCTCTGTATTAGAGGAAAAATATTAGAGCCAATATTTTAAATGGGAGGAACCAAAGTCTTCTGTAGTAAAGTGGCAAAAGTAACTCGTTTAAATCAGCCAAAAAATAATTGCAACGTATATATCATACAAAAAGTTGTGTTTTTATGTATCAGAAGAAGTATTTTAGACGGATAGGAATCTAATAAAAATAGAACCAGTCAAAAAATTATTGAAAAGTGCATAATATCATACAAAGAGTTGTCATCAATCTTCATATCATTATGTTACACGAAATGCATTGAAGTCTTTGTAGAAGTAGATGTGCCTATGTGATTTATTTGAATTCAGTCATCAACTAATAATTTTACTCATTTGCTAATAATAAAAGCATTCCCAAATTTTGGTTATGAAAACGGCGATTAAAATATGAATCCAGGGAATGAGCAGTGAATTTTCCTGTGAATACGAAAAATTTGCACTGAGCTCTCCAACCCGTTTATATACGTAGATTCTATGGCAAAAATCTCCAATGCTTAGGTGGAGATCTGATTGTCCGAATGTTGATGTGTAGTATGATTTTTTGGAAAATTTTTATTACTTGTTAAATAAAATAAGTGTATTTAATAACTAAGTTGTGTTTTTTAGGGAAATGGTATTATCTGTAAAATTAAATAAGTACACTTATTTACGGAGTCGTGTCACTTTGCGAGTCATATAAAAACATTAAAAATCGTAACCCTATTGAGAGAGGGGCCGATAGGAAACTTTCTAAGGACAAATCGTCTCAAAGTTGGAACTGAACAATAAATCAATGTGTCGAATAATTGCTCCTCATCGGGACTCGAACGAACTTGGAATCAGAAGTTACTAATCACCTCTCTTTATTAATAAGGGACAACTTTTAGGGCTCTGAGGACCTCCTGGCAGTAGCAGTGTTAAAGATGGCGATTCGTCAACATTGAGGGTGAAAAGTACTTTGTTTCAAAAGAAGGGAGATTTTTTTTTTATAATTGCCACGTTAAATTATGATTTTTAAAGTGTACTTCTTTCTCGTAGTACGCAGAGATTGTTCCCACTTGACTGTACGGGCCTTGAATACTTCTTTCGCTTTCTCTACAATTGGTTTAGTGTACTCGTGATGGACGATGTGGCGCATTGGTAATGCGACTGCCTGCGACGCAAAGGTTCCGGGTTCGATTCTCGTAGGGGCGGTCACAAAGTTGATATTTTTCACTTTTTGAATTTGTTTCCGGTCTGGTTAGGACATAGCAGGCTGAACCACCTGATTGTTCGAAAGGGGATGGTTTCGTGCTTTGGAGGGCACGTTAAGCCATCGGTCCCGGTTGCTGGCTATGATTACTTAGACGGCGGTCGTAACACAACCTCGTCAGAGGCCTAATAGTAGTAGTAGATGGTTAAAAATCTCTCGACACCAGGGTTCATCGGGTCGTTGGACGACTCGGTGTCCCACACGAAAAGAAGAAGAAGAAGTGTATATGATAATATATGAGGTAGACATACTCGTAGATCATATTTAAACATGAATTTAACATAGGTTTAATAAATTTGATATAGGTTTAAACTTTGACATGTCTTTTTTTTTAATTACTGTAAGTTTACTATAAATGTATTATGTTATGTTATGTAGATTTGACTTTCTAAAAGAGAATCTTGTAAATTCCTACTTAGAAATAAATGATTTGATTCAAGTCGTATCCGATGCGATCCAGGTTCAGTTTGTACAATACAAATGTATACCTACCTACATAATACATCAACACATTCAAGCCAATTATATCTGAAAACCGTTACCTTTGCAAATCTCAGCAAAGCGCTCACGTACGGAACAGTTTAAGTTCATTCTTTATAAGAAAGAATGGATCGAGATTGACTTCAATTGTTGGTAGGAACTTGCGCGTGCACAGACGGTTAATAGTCCAGTCACTGCAGGGATTTATTTACTGTTTGTTTGATGAATTGAAGTTGCAAGTTGCATATTTAGAGTGGATTCACTTTATCGTGGACTTATCTGTGACCTAGACCAGAGTCAAGAGTAAACCCATATCAAATAAAACACTTGTATTATTGGTACAAAATCGTAGGAAAAATAATAAAGAAAGAAATATTTAAATAAACAATAAATTATTCAAAACTAAACAAGGAATGAACTCTGTATCCTTGTATGATACAAGGATACAATATAATTAATTGCCCTGTGATTGTTTTTATGTGAAAGTTGAATGTGATTGGGAATAATAAAATTAAATTATTTTCGTTCTTTCTTATACAAAACAAATACTTATTATGATCTCATTCGCTTTTAGTTAGATACATAGAATTAAGGTTTCCTGTTTCTGTGTAATGTATTTTAAATAAATAAATGGATATTTAAGTTCACTATACTAAGACGGCCAATGTGGCGCAGTGGTAGTGCAGCTGTCTGCGACGCAAAGGTTCTGGCTTCGATTCTAGGTGGGGCACTCACAAAAGTTGATTTTTATTATCACTTTCTGAATTTGTTCCCAGTCTGGTTTGGACATTGCAGGCTGAATCATCCGATTGTCCGAAAAGAAAGATGATTCGGAAGGCACGTTAAGCCATCAGTTCCAGATGTTGTCTATGATTACTTAGACGGCAGTCGTTACCCAACCAAGTCAGAGGCCTACTAAAGCTAGTAGGCGGTTGAAAAACTCTGACACCAGGATTCATCGGGTTGTTGCACGATTCGGTGTCCCACATGAAAAGAAAGAAAGAAGTTCACTATACAAAAATATTATCTTACATACATACATATATCACACCTATAATCCCTTGCGGGGTAGGCAGAGCGTAAACTGCCGCATAAAACGGACATTTACGCCACGTCTGACAAATATTTGAGGGTCATTCGGAAAATTGTGTATCGCTTTAGTGACAGGTTGTCAGTCCATCGCCTAAAATTGCAATACACCCCCCTAAAGTCCCTTAGTCGCCTCTTACGACTCCCACGGGCAAGAAATGGGGTGATGCTATTCTTAGCCGGCAACACACGGCGTGTACATACAATATTATCTTTGTTTGGAGTAATCTTGTATGCTTGCAACGTACGTATTGAAATGAAGTGCAGCGCAAATTGTAGGTTCAGGACGAGAGAGCCTGTTCACTCCTTTTACAGGTAACATATTCGTTTAACAACACAAATTTGAGTCAACAAACAAAGATTCAATATAAACATAGCGATATACATACACAAATCACGCCTTTATCGAAAAAAAAAAAACACTTACTACTCTGGAAAAATCAATTTAGATAAAAAATTAGTTGTAGTCATGTTGCAATGACAAAAAAGGTTTTGTTCTTCACTAGTTTTACTATTCAGTTATGTCATTGATATTGATAACTAAATGGAGGTGGAAATAATGAGGTTTAATGCACAAATACATACATACATCAGCCTATTGCAGTCCACTACCGGACGAAGGCACCCCGCAGGTTACGCCATAGGGCACGATTTTTCGTTTCGCCATCCAGCAGCCTATATAAGACATCGGTTCATCGAGCCGGAGGGCGTCCAACGCTACGCCTGCCGAGGCGTGGCCTCTTCTCGAGAACCTGCTTTCACCAGCGTCCATCGTTTCTACGACCGATGTGCCTAGCCATTTGCCACTTCAGTTTGTTACACTTCCAGACTATGTCCATACAACAGAGAAAAATACAAACAAAAGAATCAGGCCGTGCGCCGTGTAATGCCGGCTTAGAATAGCATCACCCCATTTCTTACCCATGGGTGTCGTAAGAGGCGGCTAAGGGACACGAGGGTTAGATGTGTATTGCAATTTTAGGCGAAGGTCTGAGAACCTGTTATATAGTGATACACAGATATCTGATTGACCCTCAAACTTTTGTCAGACGTGGTGATAATATCCGTTTTACGGCCGTTGGGATAAAAGCGTGATTTATGTATGTATGTATGTAAAGAAACAGTTCAATAATGTGGCGGCTACGTAAACTTATCTTCGCATAAATCTTGCCTACTTCCTATTTAAATAATCGAAATCGCTATGTCAGGGAAGTCATTTTATGAGCTAGACTATGACAGAGTCGAATAATAAGCCATTTTGTTACATATCATGGCCATTTTTCGCAAACACAAGCCTGCATCCATTTGACAACTCTTGCATTTGCTGCAATTGCAAAGGAATCTATTTTCAACTTTATTTTCCTTGAGATATGTAACAAGCAAAGTTCGAATATTTTGATAGGGATACCATCGTTTTGCATATTGTTGAAGTTCCTAATATACTTTGGCATACCTCGGCTTGCATATATTTTTTTGTCATACTACCCTTGGGCCACCCCTAAGCCGCGAACATTCTTTTCTACGAGTATGTAGTCGATATTATGACTTGGTAATTTATGCTTCAAGGGTTATGCGTATTGTTTTTATGACTTTGAATAATTATGACTATACATGGTGTAAAAAAATTAGCTAAGAATATTTTAAGGGGTGAACCAGTACGTGAAACTGAACAACTTTCCCCAAGGAACATAGGTCGAAATATGAAAAAAAAATTTGACCCTCCCATACTTAGTGTATTTGTATGGGAGGCCGGGGTAATTTGTATGGGAGGGCCAATTTTTTTTTTCATATTTCGACCTATGTTCCTTGGGGAAAGTTGTTCAGTTTCACGTACTGGTTCACCCCTTAAAATATTCTTAGCTAATTTTTTTACACCTTATATAAAATATGCGTAATACAAATATGACTTAAAATTTTATGCAAACCGACCGACCATTTTGATATGATAAAAAAGTAATGTGAAGTCTGTTTTTATCTTTTTATAGACAAAGAAAACTGACTGTTTTTGAACTGACAAGAGCAACATAGATAATTTGAACTTCAAGCAAGAGAACATTTTTAAACCCTCAACTTTTCCGAATTAGCAAGGTATGTTATACTATTTATATTAATTGAATACGTCGCGATAACGCGCAACAAAAAGTATAGTTAGTTTAAACCGTTATGTTTTACAACTTAGCGAGGTATGGTTGAAGTTGACTATAGGCGGTTTTTCCAGGGACAAGAGTATCATAGAAAATTTAAACTTTAAACAAAACATTTTAAATCGTCAACGTTTGGTTAGGCGTGGTGTCAGAATTTTGATGCAACGATCTTTGAAGCAATTTTTTCGACTCAATGTATGGTACATTCCAGCCAAAGAAGAAGGAACATTTAATATAAACATTAGAAAATGAAAAAACACCCTCAGATGTCCAGACATTCATTACGACTAGGGGCGGCCATTCTTTTTAATCAATCGTACACGTCAAAGACACGTTTCCCAGGAGCAATTAAAAATTGCTTTGTTCACGCTACGGCCTGCCTCTGACTCTACCTACTGTGCCGTCTGGGCCACTGAAAATGGAAACAGGGAAAAACTTAAAATACGCGCGACTGCCTGCGGGGCAAAGGTTCCGGGTTTGAATCCCGGTAGGGCACTCATTTTGGCATATCACTCTGTGAATTTGTTTCCAGTCTAATGTTGCAGGCCGAACCACCTGATTGTCCGTAAGAAGGATAATTTCGTGCTTCGAAGGGCACTTTAAGCCGTCGGTCCTGGTAGCTGTGTATGATTTTTTGAAAACTTGATAAATTTTCAAGCGCGGGTAGGATATTGCAAGTTTCAAAAAAACAGTATACCTAACACGGGAAGTGTTTTCAAATTTGGTATTCAATCTGTCTATGATTACTAAGATGGCGGTCGATACATAACCATGTCACAAGCCTACTAGTAATAGTTGGCGGTTGAAAAACTAACACCAGGGATTATCGTGTCGTTCGTCGACTTAGTGCCCCGACAAGATATAGAATATTTGCTGGCTGGCTCTCAAATACCATCTTTTTTCTTTATTATTGTTGCATTTGGTTTGCAACAAACATCGCATATAGGTTTGCATAAGTGATATAGCAACTTTTTTACGTTACATTCTACACTTTGGAACTACTGACGCACAATCTAGGTAGTTCTCTCCGTATCTGAATGCCTGCTCGGCATGCAATTATTTTTAAAACCATCAAAAACTCCGCGAAACTACTCCAGCCCATTCACAACCTGTGAAAAAAACTTTTTAGTTGCACTCTTCAGTCCCCACTTTCAGAGCGAGAGGTAAAACATTAACGAACAACACCAGAATATCCGGAGCCATGGATTTGCTTAGCGCAAAGCAAGTTTTTAGTTATTTGAGGGGTTTTGTTGAGCTGGTGTAGTTGAACCTTTTCAGTCTTTGTGAATAGTTGGCTTAGCAACACTAATTACGTTAAAAACAACACTTAGGTCTCAAAGGTCTGGTAACGGATGACCTATTTTGGTGTAAGCCACTTATAATATGTCACAGTCCGTGTTTTTTAGCTCTATCATTTCATGAATTTTCCAGAACTATATTATTTCGACTGTTTGGGATCAGCGTAACATTTTTTTACTCGAAATCGTATTGCAATAGGATTTGGTTTAATTTTAGCACCAGTCGTCTTAAGTTCTCTTTAAAATATCTTTAACATATCTCTTGTATTGTAAATATGTCATATCTGACACAAAACCTTTGCTGTAAGTGCAATTTACCCTGGAGGTTTTGAAACTCGGCATGTAATGAAATTAAGAAATAGAACTGTCATTAAAACCAATAAAATCTTATCAAATTTTTCTTTTTACTCCGAGACGAATCTAAAATTTAATAACTTTCCTTTCCACGATAAATGACTATCTCGAATTAATACTCAATATCTCTATAACAATAAAATTCGTATACTAGCATGACGATAAATATCAACTTTCATATAAAAATATTTTCTTTCAAATAAATTGAACTTTTGACACCCGTAGAAAAAAAAACTATGTTAGTTTTATTAACTGGAAAACAACCATCTTTTTTGTTCATCAATAGTTCAGAAAGTTAACAAAAAACCTCAGATGCAATTTGATCTCGCACCACCCTAGGTAAATCTATTATTAAATAGGTAGATTCACCGCCACTATACAGTTGGTCAAAGTAGACATATTTTTATCAATGATCAAAATTTTACACGACCTTTTACGAAATAACGTAAGGTAGCAGTATTTTTACCGCTACCTCACGCCAAACTGATATCACCATACAATTTGTACACATAAAATCATCAACGTCTTAAGCATTCAAATCTATCTCGTCCACGTCTGCCGAAACATCTCAAGACTTCTGAAGGCCCTGAACGCAATTCACCATCTTGCTTCGTACGCCTCAAACGTGCTTTGAAAAAGAAGAACCAATGAATACCTCAAGTAGGCATACAACTTGCAAAGATTCCCGACGCCGCGTCTTCCCTCAACGCCACTATTTAAACGCAAAAACGTGTAGAGCGACGTTGTGAAGAGGTCACTTCAACCGCCGCCAACGCCGTCAGAAGTGGATAATTCCTGTATACGATACAACCATCCACATTATCCATTGCTAGTTATAACCACGGAATGCTTTCTTGGCTCCTATTAAAGCAGTAATGCAAACTGATGTGTGTATCGTGGTGTACGAGAATAGGGGCTTGCAGTCGAGCTGCGTATCGCACTTAGATCAGTGAGTCAGCGTCTGGTATGCGAAAAAAAGTTCTCTAGCATTTGTCAGACGTGAGGTGTCTTCAGAAGTAGGATTTTTCTGTTAATGTAATGGACAACATTGTATTAGTGAAGACTTTTCATGTAACAGTTCTTAACTAGTACTTATCAAGTGTATTGTTTTTATTGTACTTGAAAACTAAATCTATAGTAAACCAAACGACTTGTAACATTTGTTATCAATAAAGTTTACTTTAATTTATCTTTTTTATAATGTCATGGAAAAGGAATCCGTGTGATGCCGGCTTAGAATAGCACTACCCCATTTCTTTTCCGCGGGTTACGTAAGAGGCGACTAAGGGACTCGAGGGTTTAGTGTGTACTACAATTTTAGGCGACAGGCTGCGAAGCTGTAACTACGATTTTTCTGGAATGGCCCTTAAACATATGTCAGACGTGGCGATAGCGACCGTATTTTACAGCCGTTAACGCTCTGCCTACCTACCTATTAACCATAGAATTAAACTTTCAGTTTAGCTTAGCGCCATCTATATACACTTGAAAATTGGTTCGATAATTTTCCTTTGAAGGATCTGAAGTCCTAAGCACATCAAAAACCTTTGGATGTATTATTATTGAAGACACGAAAAAAAAACAGAAAATCAGGTAGCTACTTACGTTCCCTTGAATACAGCACCATGCATTGCACTCACCCATCCGTTTATCAGGGCATGGCAAACACATCCTTATAAAGTGAGGAAGGCCTGCGTCCTGCGGCGGACTGTTGTGATTTCTGATGTAAAACGTTTATTCACATTAGAATAAAAATTGCCGTGTAATGCCGGCTTAGAATAGCATCACCCCATTTCTTCCCCGTGGGAGTCGTAAGAGGCGACTAAGGGAGTCGAGGGTGTGTTTTGCTACTCTAGGCGATGGGTTGACAACCTGTCACTATGGCGATACACAATTTTCCGAATGACCCTCAAATATTTGTCAGGCGTGGCGAAAATGTCCGTTTTTGCGGCCTTATACGCTCTGCCTACCCCGCAAGGGATTATAGGCGTGATGTGTATGTATGTAGAATAAGAATGAATAAGGGTTTGAATAAGAATGAATAAGGGTTTGCTTCAAATAAAGTCTTATCCCAAAGGAGCAACTACAAGGCCTAGCTAATCCAACTTGACAAAATTCTGCTGTGTTTATTCAAAGTTGGGTGAAATTTAATAAAGTGAACAGCGGGCGCGGCAGTGCGCGGCCAAGTTTCGTGTGTTTGTCTTCGCTGTTTTAATTCACCAACGCCATCTGTCGCTCCGCACTGCACCCCAACTTGGCTCGACTTTATAATTTTAGACAGTTTTAGAGTAACAGGCTGTTTTGTTTATTTTTCGGGGTCAAGAGCTTGAGAGGTGAGACGGTGGGATGAGTTTGAATTTAGATAATGATTTTGGAAAGTTTTAGCGATACAGTTTTGAAATATAACTGCCATACTTTTACAGGTTTTTAGATGTTTCTTCTACTTGTCGGCGTTCGCTGCGTATTTTTGACGCATCGTTACGCATGCGTCTGTCAGACGAAAGGAAATTGTGAATTCCGATTTTATCCCCTTACAAATACGACTTTTTTAAATTAAAGATCGGAATTCGCAATTGTCTGTTGTCTGACAGGCGCATACGCTACGTTACATACTTGTCAATTGGGAGAAACACCTTATTTATAATTTGATCATGATTAGAAATTGTTTACCTCGGTACTACTAGAACCACTTCGTGCTACCTGTATAAGGGATTAATTATTAATACTGGTATTTCATACAAAAAACAGCTTCGTTTCCATAAAGATTGTGTTATACAAATTTATTTTTTTTCTCATGACGTCAATAAGTGATAATACTGATAATACTATCGTAAATTTAATAAAGTATTTTTTTAAATCGATTTCAGTATTTTAATATACGTCTTTCATTCTATTGTTTAAATGGATTCAAGTCATAGAAGTTTCAACTAATTTCAATTAACTTTGATCACACTTGTTGAAGCACTTTGCAAAAGCAAGGTCAGTTCGTTTCCTAGATTGAAAAGAAAAAACATCCCTAATCGCTCCGTAAAACGAACCACTCAATCTTTTCCCAAGTAGTCGACATTACCACGGCGATAAATGAGAGAAATCTTAAAGTAGTTGGAGTATCAAGTGGAGACCAAACGTACCTACTTAGGTCACAGTAATTAGAGTTGGTTGTAATAGTGGTTGTTGAACAACCGGTTGAAAAACTCTGACACCAGGGTTCATCTGGTCATTGGATGACTTGATGTCCCACACGCAGAGAGAAGAGAGAGTTGAACAACCCAAATGCGGGTTGGAACTTTGGTAAATAGGGTTTTGAAATATTTTGTAAGATTTTGAGACTGTTCCTATCTGTTGTACAGGCAGTTACAAAAAGAGTACTCTGAAACCAGGTTTCATCGTGTCGTTGGACGACTCGGTGTCCCACACGAAAAGAGAGACAAAAAGAGTATAACAAACTGAAAGTCAAGCAAGGTACTTATGAAACAGCACAAAAAGAATGTACCCCGCATTTAAAATTTCCGTTCAGCTGGTAATAATTAACTATGATAGGTACATACATACAATCTAACGTAGGCAGGGGTCAGCTAAACTATCGAGCTAGTCTGTTATTTCCTTATACTTTAAAAAAGTAGAGAGAAATCTTAAAGCAGTGGTATAACAAGTGCGACCAAACGTACTTAGCGCACTGTAATTAGAGCTAGTTGTTGAACAACCAAGATGCGTGTTGGGACGAGGGAAAAAAAGGGTTCCGTATCTTGTTGTAATAAATTTAGACATACCTTAACTATGCTTCAATAACAAGACTATTTAGATAGAATAAACCTAAAATGGAATGATAAATCTTAAACAAGCGGTATGGACTTAGCTTATTGTAATAAGTGGTAGCTGTAGAATCACGCTGCGGGTAAGTATGAGAGAAAAACATGTTCCGTTGCTTTTGTAACGAATTGAGAACTACTCTATCTATTTGGATGACTTTACTCATTTGGTTGGCATGAGAAAAAAAAATCGTGTCAGGTTGGGCCACTGTAATCCATTTTAATTTAATTTTCCAAAAATGATACCTACCCATAAGACAATTTTTTAACATTTACCATATCAGGTAATTAAAATTTTTGTTGTAATGAAATAACACTTAAATGAAAGAAACGGTGCAATACGATGTATCTCCAAGATGATAATTATTTAGGAATAAAAACGTGTTTCTGTAAGTCAGTCCAGGATCCTAAAATTGTTTGAGATTATTTTGTTTTTTTCATGCAAGTTCTCAAATTTGAATGCTTACTTAGAATCCTCGGCACTTTACCAAACTACCATAAGGTACCACAGGTGTAAACTGACATTGACTCACCAACCAATTTTTTTTTGTGAGTTCAATCGATTTACTATTTTGAACCTACGGACCCCAGAAAAGCGAGTCCTTAAGTAAATTATTCAAAGGAAGGAAGCCTAGCTAACCAGTAATGTGATTAGCTAGGAGGCCACGATCCTAGGTTAAGATAGGAGGATAACAATTGAATTATAGTTGATTTTAACCGCAACAATCCTGTTACGACTTGTGCAGCCATTTTATGCGACTTGTTGGAAAAGTTGGATTGCTCGAGTTGTTTTATTTTGCTCTGTTTTATCTTAGATTCATGCGAATATTTGTTCCGAGTTGGGAAAATTCTTAGGTAAAATAATGGGCTTTGAGATTTGATCTGCATAAAAACCAACTGAATTATGAAACACGTTAGGAGCATCAAGTAGCATAGTCAGCGCATGATAATGATAATATATATAATACATGAAATTATTTTTTTAAACTTTCGTGGACACGTGGATTTCTTTCCTGTGGGAGTGGTAAGTGGTGACTGAGAGACGTGAGGGTGTGTATTTTTATTTTAGGCGATGAACTGACAACCTATCTTTATGGCGCTACACAATTTTCCGAATGACTCTCAAATATATGTCAGACGTGGCGTAAATGACCGTTATTGCGGCCGTTTGCGCTCTGCCTACCCCGCAAAGGATAGTAGGCGTGATATGTGCATGTGTATGTATGTATGTTGCTATGACAATGCTATTGCTCATACTGAGGCACAGAGGCGCCCTCTATTTCCACGCCTATTCACTTTCTACACAAACTCTGTTAGCCGGTTATCTATCATGACGTCAATAAGTGATAGTACTATCCTACATTGATGAAATTTTTATTTTATTTCATTATACTTCTTTGTCTATATTTCGACTCATTATGTAGATTAATATTTCTTAGATACAGTAATTTCAAATCATACTCATATGTGTAGGGGAGGGGGGATGAGGAGGGAGATTTCCCCAATAATTTTGATTGACGGCGCAGAGCACAGGTTAAGTCAATTCAATGCTCACTAATTAGCACAATGATGGAAACGTATCGACTGCTATTCACAACACGATTATTGCCAATCAAATTAGTTATATGCCGTGTGATGCCGGCTTAGAAAAGCATCACCCCATTTCTTACCCATGAGAGTCGTAAGAGGCGACTAAGGGACTCGAGGGTGTGTATTGCATTTTTAGGCGATGGTCTGACAACCTATCACTATGGCTATGCACAATTTTTCTAATGACCCTCAAATATTTGTCAGACGTGGCGTAAATGTTCGTTTTGCGGTTGTTTGCGCTCTGCCTACCCCTCAAGGGATCTATATCCCTTGAGGGGTAGATCTATTCCCTATTTGTCAGTCGTGGCGAAAATGTTCGTTTTACAGCCGTTTACGCTCTGCCTACCCCAAAAGGGCTATAGACGTGATATATGTATTTATATCGTTTTTTTTCTTGTAATGAGAAATTTTCCAACCAATCTTTAGGTATCAGTAGGTAACTACTTAGATGGCGCTAGGATAACTTTTCACTTTTAGTAAATAAATCTTTTGCTTGAAGATTTTTTAAATTATAACAATTATAATTGCAAGTTGAACAGCAAGCTTTATCCATCACATGTCAGTGATTATAATTAAATCGTAGTCGATAATTGTTATTATTACCGCGTAACATTATTACTGTTACACATCTACCAGCTACTAATATAATACGCGAATATTCCTGTTACCTATGATGTGGTTATTGCTGGTGGAGCAACTAATCTGAGGGAGCGGAATCTTACAGAAGTCAAGTTAATGAAGTACATGGATTAGGTTGATTATAACATCATTATCATAACATTGCCGTGTGATGCCGGTTAAGAATAGCATCACCCCATTTCTTACCCTTGGGAGTCGTAAGAGGCGACTATGGGACTCGAGGGTGTGTATTGCAATTTTAGGCGATGGGCTGACAATTTGTCACTATGGCGATACACAATTTTCAGAATGTCCCTCAAATATTTGTCATATGTGGCGTAAATGTCCGTTTTTAAGGGATTATAGGCGTGATATATGTATGTATGTATGTATCATAACATCAGCTTATAGCCATTCCAATACTGGACTAAAGCCTACCCTAGGGTACGCCATAAGACACGACCTCCCGTTTTTACCATCCAGTCGCTACCAGCTACCCACTTTAAGTCATCGGTCCATTTGGCTGAAGGGCTTTCAAAACGCTATATTATCGAGGCGTCGTCTACACCCCGCTTACTCTAAACCATAGGTGCTATGTAAAAATAACATAGGTTAGAATGATGTTCAATAACTTCAGCACCATGAATGACGTATTCACAAAAAGTACTTTACTGCTTTCCAAAGAAGTACCAGCCCATGAAACTGAACTGCATTCCCGTAGGAATTCAGATAAATATGTTGAAAATTATGGTTTTTTCTTCCCAATAACTAAGAATAAATCATGGTTCAAATAATCTTACTTAAAGTGCTACTAATATCATCTAATATTATTACATCCCGTGTGCTGCCGGCTTAGAATAGCATCAACCCGTAGGTGTCGTAAGAAGCGACTAAGGGACTCGAGGGTTTCATGTGTATTATAATTTTAGGCGATAGGCTGACAACCTGTCACTATAGTGATACACAGTTATCTGATTGACCCTCGAACTTTTGTCAGAAGTGGCGTAAATTACTGTTTTTCACGGCCATTTATGCTCTGCCTACCCCGCAAGGGACTATAGGCGAGATATATATATGTATGTATGTATGTATTATTACATATGTTTGGTATGGTAAGTCTCTAATAAATTCTTTATCGTACACATTAATACAATCGGTAAAAACTTTAAAAAAGGCGAGCTTATTTCTATGAGAAATCTCTTCCAGCCAACCCAACGGAGATGAAAGAGGAGAAACAGCGGCAACTTCAAAATAAGTCTTTTCAGCTTATTGGGGTCAGATCTCAATAATTTCTAATCTCTGATTTTCCACATAAGACAAAATCTTCTTCCGACTTTGACGCTCTATCTACCCCTTAGGATTAAAATCAAATGCAGCAAGAAACATCCTCTTAGCTAACAGTCTTGGATTAACCGATGATATTGACCGGCGTCCACTCCTTTTCACACTTACAGTGCGGCGGCGCGCATGCGCTCCACGTTACGTTCAAGTCCTGAAACGCGGTATCGAAATTATTCTACCGATCGCTATAAAAACAACTTCTAAACATCTGGTTGGAACTGTCGGTTCTCTGGTCACAAGACCCGACCACGTAGGTAGCCTTTTCCTCACCGTCGTCACTCGGCCTACTGGCCTCATCATCACTATTTCTAAAACAGTACTTGCTGGTTTTAGACTAGTAAACTTTTTAGCCGTTGATGCTCTGTCTACCTCTTAGAGTAGAAAATGAAGCTATAAACATCCTCTTGGCTTACAGTCTCGGATTAAACGATGATAATGAGGGCGTCCACTCGGTTTTCATTACAGTAACTGTTGTTTTCCCGCTCTAATGGGCGATAAACATCCCGCAAATAGTGTAGGAAGCCTGCAATAATCTTGGTCTTAGACAGTGTGATGTAGCGCGCTGGATGAGGCAGAAAAATCACCAAGACTATTTTGTATCGCAGTTAATTAATTAATTTATTTGTTAAAGTTACACACATACATACACATATCACGCCAATTATCCCTTGCGGGGTAGGCAAAGCGTAAACGGCCGCAAAAACGTCTGACATATTTGAGGGTCATTCAAAAATTTTTGTATCGCCATAGTGACAGGTTGTCAGCCCATCGTATAAAATTGCAATATACACCCTAAAAACCCTTAGTCGCCTCTTACGACTCCCACGGGAAAGAAATGGGGTGATGCTATTCTTAGCCGGCATCACACGACCACTGTTTAAGTTTATGCACAAAAATATGCACAGGCTGACTAAACGCCAAAGGCGTATATCCCATTCTACCTAAGGGCATGTTGAAAGGTTTAAGGCGGGTGCATTAAAAAAAGAAAACGGTATTCAGGTATTTATTTTCATATAAGACAATGAAATTGGAGTCCTTTCGACTTTTCTCTGACTTGTCGAAGTTTATCGGTCCTGATATCTGACCATTAATCGTTTTTTAGACTATGATATAAATGAAGTGTAAATATTGCTTAATTGTTGAATATTTCTAGAGGAGCTTGAAGCAGTCCATGAAACTGAAAATCTTTCTTCATGGCCGAAACATGATTAGTACAGAATGTGCTACTTAACCAAAACGGTACTATAAGCAACGCACCCTAGCCGTATTTGCATTGGAATATGATCTGAATTCTCGATTTACTTTCGTCTGACAGACGCTTGCGTTACAGTGATTTAAGAATGAAAGACAAAAAGGAATCTCGCCTAAAGCCCTTCAAAATAGCTGTTTAATTTCATTTCCTGCTTTTTCTCATTGAGTCATTTTCAGTTTTTTAAATCTGTTTAAAATATATGAATGAACAGAACACATCTAGTGTGGGTAACTATATCTAACAGAGTCGCGTCAGACGCCTAAAGTTTTGGTAGGATAATCTCGCAAATTTTATGCCTCTTTGATTACTACTCGCACTTGCGTTTTCCTTTACAAATGATAGTTTAAACTTGTCTAATGGTTCTTCTTGTGATATGTTGCTGTGTTCACCTTTTACGGCTTAAGTTTCAAGACTGGTTAAAGTAGGGAAGATTTATTTTAGTTATTGGTATTAGATCTGAAGAATAAGTTAAGATTTTTACAAGTGACAACCTGTTACTGTAGCGATACTCAATTTTCTTAATGAGCCTTAAATGTTTGTAAGAGGTACCGTAAATGTTCGTTATTTACGTCCGTTTTCGCTCAGCCCACTCCGCAAGGCATATAAGCGTGATATATGTATGTTTAATTATAACAAGGCCCGTAATTTTTCATATTTTGATTTTCCTATGTTACTAAGGGAAATCTTAAGATATTCTTTTACAATCTACATTTATGATCAGTTCTCAGGTAAGTCCTGTACTAGGTTATTATGACCCCAAGCACGGAACTACCTATGCATACACACATATTTCACGCTTCTATTCCTGGCGGGGTAGGCAGAGTCACGTTTGTCAAATATTTAAGGGGCAGAACTACCCATCGAATATGCATATACTGCCAGTCATATTAATTTAGGTGCAATACCAAAAACTACGAAGCAGTAATAAGATTTATCCTTTGGTATGTCTGTTAACAATAACCAATACTTTGACGATATACTATTTTGGTGTTAAATAAAATAACGAATAATCCGTAGCGTATAGTTCGTAGTTCGTAGTATGTAGTTACGACGTAGCAAAGGAAAATCCCCATATAGAAGTTAGATGCGCGTTCGGACGGTGTAAAAATTATTTTCTTTGATGATTTGACAGCGTCAAACGACTTAAAATGTGCCTCAAACTTTATTGTAATAACACAAAATTATGTTATTTTCTCTCTTTGATTTAAGTTCCCCGAGACCGACATCTACTATCTCCATAGTCATTGTGTACAGACGGGGATTAGAACCCGGATCAAGGGGCGTCGTTACCCACTGAGCCGTCGGAGCCATCGCAGTCTGTTTATTGCCCATTAGCTGTAACCGGCCTTTTGGACATAACAGGAGTTAGGTCCGGATTGCCACGTGCCGGTTGGTCACAAATAAAACATGAGTTCTGGTTAGTCTCAGATATACATACATTTACAGCTGATGGACATGTGCCTTCCCCTGTTTGGAGGTATTGCCATACTCACCACTCTTGGTACGCAGATTGGTGAGTGCAAATATTGCTTTCATAGGTAACCCTGCATTTATCTCTGCAACTGAATGGGCAGCGTTCCCTGTGAAAGCAATAACTTGCACTGCACTCACCAATCTGTGATGCCGGCTTAGAATAAGCCACTGAGTGATAAATGCATCACATGGCTCACAGATATATAAAAAAAACTTTGTCCTGATTTGTCATAATCTATCTAATTCTTGTACGTATAATCAGACTAATCATTCAAAGATACTGTGAAAAAGAGACATAAAATTAAATTATAAATTACTATAATTACTTAATTCTAGCACCGCAGTTTCACTCGCACCTGTTTTTTGGTTTTCCTGTGAGAGTGGCAATATTTTAACCTATGTGTTATTTCAGGTTATATGCTACCTGCGTACTAAATTTCATATAAATCCGTTAAGTTAATTGGGCGTAAAGAGGTAACAAAGATCCATACATACACACATACTCTCGGATTTATAAGTATGAAATATAAGTATGAAATTTAGAATTGAATGCGAACCGGTACTCTTTGTATGGACAAAAATTTATGTGATGAACTGGGACTGTGACAAATCGGGACTGAGTCCATAAACGCACGGACTTTCGGACTTAAACTTCCGCGGTGACGTCATAAATGAGATTATGATGAACTCTATACAGCCGTTATAGGCCATTTAGTCTTTAGTTGCGGCCGTAAATAAAGATACTAATTTTAGGTGCTATACAAAGTTAAGTTGTGATGTAAAATTTGTTGTTTGCAAATTAAGTAGACTCTTACGACATAGCATACATAGCATTGCAGAAAGAAACCAAATAAATCTTCTCAATAATAATCGTGAATAGCTCTACCCCATTTCATTCCCGCGGCGCGGGTGTAAGAGGAGAATAAGAGACTTGAGGGTTTTATGTGTATTACATAAGGTAATACAATATTAGGCGACCAGTCACTATAGTGATACATGATTTTATCAGACGTTTCGTCATTTTGTCAAATGTGGCAATAGCTACCGCATTTTTATGGGGACGCTCTGCCTACCCTGCAAGTGATGATCGTGATATGTGTATGTATGTGTGTGACATTAATAATGAATTTCATTTTCGCAGTCTTATCATAAACTTCCTACGTTCAACCATCTGGATACAATACATACTCTCCCTTTCGCACGTCTCTATCTTACTCTTTCACCCGTCATCTACCACGGAGATTCCACTCCTATATCATTATCAGTCGCAGATTGATCGTAGCAGTGAGGTCTGCCTATATGCAGGTATTGACGCCCATAGACCACGTTCTAGGCCGACTGCATTTAAACATAACATTAACAGCCACAACAGTCCACTGCTGTACATAGGCCTATAGTAATGGACATATATCTCGTAAAAGCTTGATTTGGTGAGGTTGGAAGGTTCTGCAGTATATACATGTTGAAAAGCGCAGCGTTTGACAACCTCCTACCAAGTAGATCAACTACTTTAGAGATTGCGGGCAGCTTTAAGATGCAGCTCTTAGATTGTCGGATTTTGGTGTTGGTTTCAAATAGCATCACCCTAATTCAATCTAATTCTTCTTGTGGGTGTTGTAAAAAGCAAGTCAGGGATATATATCCAGTAAATGGGCAGCAGCGTTACCCTTTTTTTTATTTTTTATTAATGATGGGTTTGCTCTTGACTCTGGTCTAGGTCATAGGACAGAGTCAGAGTCTAAGATGGAGCGAGCTCACCCAGAAGAAGCCTGTTCACTCTAACTTTAAAGAGATTAGGGTTGTATGCGTTTGGAAACGCAGACGCAGGTAGTGAGTTCCACTCTTTAGCAGTGCGCATTATAAATGATGACTGGAAGCGCTTAGTCCGCATTGGTAGAATGGCAACCAGATATGGATGGTATCCGGCGGTGCGTCTGGATGTCCGATGGTAGAAGGGAGCTGGTGGAACAAGGTCGTGAGCAATATCTTGCCGGAGTGTGGTGACTATGGCGATAGCCCCCAATAGGGGGAAGCCCATATCTACTAGTGGACTGTTGTGGCTGTTAATATTATTAGAAGTGTCATAGAATGTCAGTGTCATAGAATGATCATGAATTGTGGCCTGAGAACCGCTTTACATTAAAGCAGTAGCGAGCCGGGTAGGAATCAGAAATAAGACCTGCTTAGCTCCCTAGTTTATCTGCAGTAATGCTGGGGCAGTCTAAACACATACATTAGTACAGGCAGCTACATAAATATTTTTGAAAGTATAAAAGATATACGATGGGCAATAAAGTATAAAAATTAATAAAGAATGCAGTATGTAACTTTTTGTAGCTCGTGCAATGGTCAAAAAGTCTGATTTACAGGGCCAAACTAAGAACTACGTGCAATGCGCAAATCATCTAAATTGGATTTGATTGGAATATTATAAGCAAAATAGTTTATTTTATTTTTCGGCCCGGTCTCACTGATACGTAAAACCACCATAAATACATATACTACTACAGATTTGCCAAGTAAAATTCTTATGACGCACTTAATCAAATTTTTTATATCAGTAGGTTGAAATGGGACCTCTTGTCTATTGGGAAAGTCAACGAAAAAGTTGTTTTTTATCACTATCACCAGCATATCCTCAGCTACTGGCACAAGTAAAGTATACTTTATCTGAACAAATGTTTTGTCCGTGATTGTACACACTCTAACGTCGTATCTCGCGGTACCCTGTACTAGACAGTATGAACCCGGATTCCATTGTACAAATGTACGTTAATTTCTATTTGGCTAAATACTTACGCTGAATTTACTTCTGCCATGGCTACTGTGGTTTTCTGAACGGCTTTTTGTCTTTGAATAAGTAAAATTTACTTTATATTGAGTATCATAGAGAAGAGGAAAATTGTATTTAAATCTAATTATACAGGGTGTTAGGGACGGTGTACCGAAAACTTTGCAGACATGATCAGAGCATGAAACTGACCAACTTTTACTATAGAGTCTATGTGGGAAACAATATTTTTTTCGAGTTTCCGTCGAAAGTCAAGCAGCTGATCGGAAATTTTGTATGGGATGTCGATTTTTATTTCTCGTTTACCATAGTTTAACATAGCTTCCTTACAAATAGTTGTTCAGTTTCATGGTCTGATCATGCCTGCAAAGTTTTCGGTACACCGTCTCTTACATCCCGTATACCTAATCAATAACCTTTGAAACTACTGGACAGGACAGGGAAAAAAACTTCACCGTTAGTTTGTTACATCATCATTCTTCTTCTTTTCGTGTGGGACATCGAGTCGACGAACGACCCGATGAATCCTGTTGTCAGAGTTTTTCAACCGCCTATCTCAAAATCATCATTGAGAAACGTAAGCTACTTCTTATTCGCAATATCCGAAAACGTATGCTGCAGCGCAAATAATTTTATTTTTTAAAACCTCTGCAGCATATTCTTTCTTCCCGCCATAAGAGCCAGCCTTGGCAGTGCAAAGGTTTCTTCATAATACTCCGGCTTCATTTGTCACGCGCCGGCTGCCAAGAGTTAGCAGTGTTAATAACCTCCTGCACCGTGGCCAAATGCCAGGTTTTGGTTTAGGAGTTGCGAGGGTCATGGCATGAGAGAAAGCGAGAAGGGACATCAAGGTCCTCATAGTTGAGTAGCGCAAGCGAAGAAGGTAGCGAGAGATACTTGAAATAGACTGATCTGATCTTGAGAGGTAGCGGACTTATGAAAAACAGGATTAGCCATGACCTTCTAGAGCAAGAAGAAGATTGCTTCCAAGCTTTAGCAATGTACAATAACTTCTGGCAAGAGGTTTTTGTTCGGGACCTGCGAGGGCTGAGGCAAGACAAAAAGAGAGAACAAAAACGATAACGAGAGCAAAAGAAATAGCGAAAAAAATGGAGGTAGCAACAGATGCTTTGCAAAGAGTGGAATAGCCATGGTCTGCTGGAGTGTCAAGAAGATGGCTGCCATGGTGAAAACCTGCACTGTGGCCAGATCACAGGTTTCAGCTTTGTAGCTGCGAAGCAAGTTTGGAAGGTACGTGAAATTAAGAGGAAGGAAGAGGAAAGTACTGAAAATAGCGAGAACTACGGTGGTAGCGCAAGGTGCTTTAAGAAGAGTGGCAAAAGCCATGGTGTCATCTAGAAGACGGCTGACAAATGCCCGGTCAGATTTTGGGAGCTGCGCGCGATGGCCATATTATGAGAGACACTGTGAGCAAATACTAGGGCACATCAAGGCCATACTCAATCAAATAAAACAATGTAATTGAATAAATTAGAAATCCCTATGGGCTAATAAATGGAAATACTTCAGCAGCAGCCAAGCGTTCGTAGCAATATTAATGTTGTCCACGATGACCAAAGGCAGGTTGGCTGATGAAAATGAAAATGAAAATGAAAATGAAAATGAAATAACATTATTCAATGTAGGATAGCATTATCACTTATTGACGTCATGATCGGTCATTGTAAAAAAAAGAAATTTGCATAACGCAATCTTCTTCTTTTTATAACAATTTTGTATTGTCCTAATAGAAAACCGGCTCGGGCGGGATAAAAAAATAAAAATAAAAATAAAGGCACTGCCTCGGGGCTGGCCAGGTTAATCACACAGCACGTAACTTTACGCCACCACCATTTGTAAACGACATTTGTTTCAAATTTTAGTCAAGATTTCCAAAGCGTGTTATTAACATGCGTATAATTAACCGGACCCCCTGAACAGGAAAAACCCCCCAAAAAACCTGCCCAGAAGTGCTCCTACTCTAAATTAACAATCTTTCTAGGCCCTAAACTGCCCTAGCTAATTTTGGAAATAACGAATAATATATATGTATAGCCCAAAAATGGCTACATAAAAAAATAAATATAATAATAACAAAAAATTGCAGTAGATAAATCTACTTGTTTCGTCTAATAAAATATTTACTTTATACGATAGAATGATAGAATGATATGAATAGATTATGATAGAATGCCATGGTATGGGGTGCAACCAGCTCTGAAGACAGTGAACACAAAATGCTGTGAGAGATGCTTGATAATTGTCAGAAGTAATCGATAGACTTTAGATTATAACTCGCACCATCAGCTGTAAAGCAAAACGATGACTCCCCCTCTCCGGCGCCATTTACGCCATGCAAGCTAAGATTGCGGCTAATTCCAATTGAAGACCCTAGCTTCAAATTGACTTCCGTGCAAACTAAGATTGCAGCTAATTTCGATTGAGAATCCTAGCTCCAAATATACTTAAGATTGTAACTTGTACCCTCAGCTGTATAGCAAAGCGATGACTCGCCCTCTCTGCCGCTTTACGCCATGCAAGCTAAGATTGCGGCTAATTTCAATTTACGATTCTAGCTATATCTATATTAATATGATTAATTACCCATTTATTAGAACATAGCTTCAATTATTTCGGGCTCGTTTATCATCATGTTTATGTATTTAGTGTTGAGTAAAAATCGTTGTAGAATAAGAAAATAATGAATTATAGATAGATGTTTTTACATTTTTTATCACAGTACAAATTAAGTAATAATTTGTTTAGTTTTTGTCTCCATAGCATGTTTTAATTAAAACTTACAAAGTCAGGGGCGCTTATTGTTGCAATATTTACACACATACATTTAAAATTTATAGGGTTTATTTCAATGTTTGAGTACAACATTTTACTTTTACGTGTTGATTGGGTATTCAATAATCTTTTTGGATTATTGAAGGTTTAATTAAACCCTGCCTAAGCTGCAATATTGCTAGTTCTCCAAAAAATATTACAAGTAGCGCCATTGCCATGCCATTCGTCGGTCGAAATTACAACATGATGTGATTTCTACACTAATAGGGAACGTTGGTACCCATTCCCTAAATAGAATTTTTGAAACATGGGCAAATAAAGGTGATGCAATTCTGAACAGAGCTGGCACCACAAAGTACCTACTTGTTCCAAGTTGACGATCGGACTACAAAATTAATGAAACCTAAAATATATCCACAAAATTTCTAACTCACGAAAACCCCAGTCACTTATCTCGATAGATCACAAAATTGCGAACTCGAAAGTCAGTCATAAAACTGAAGATATTAATCAAGTCGGGGAGGGAGTAGTAGCAAAAACTTCCGTTTAAAACTAACTGACAGTTAGCGAACTAAGTGCTCCGGTTAATTTATTTTTTACTCTCCGTCGTGCTCCTGTCGGTAACTGAGAAGTTAATTAGATAATCTAGATTTTCTACTGGTTTAACTATGATGTCTTTAGTTTGTTAAAAGCATTGTTATAATTGTGTTCAGGAATCTTTTTCTGTTTTGTTTCAGGTAATGTTGTTTAAGAGCTACGACTGATAGTAAAAGAGAAAAACAATGTGAGTAAGTAAGAATACAGTCAAGGGTTAGACAGTTTGTACTTTGGACCGTTCTTATACTGCGCGCATACGACTTACATTGGCGGTTTGAGTGTCTAACCGGATGTGAGTTTGACTGTACCTGCTAATTCGCATGAGAAAACGCATTATGAAACAACGTCCTTTAAAAAGTAAGTAACTTATAATAAAAATCGACCAAGTTCAAGTCGAACTCGCGCACGAAGAGTTTCGTACTATTATTTACCCGGTAAATATATACTCTATTCCGTTTTTTTACTTTTAATTTTGCTGTTATAGCGGCAACAGTAATACACGTTCTGTGAAATAAATTTTCAAATGTCTAATTTTAACCGTTCATGAGGTGCGGCTTCCAGACCATTCGGTATAGATAAAATAGGGCAGAAAAAGAAAGGTTTCTGTATTCTTATTTTTAGTATTTGTCATTATAGCGGCAACAGAAATACGTTATAATGTGTTTTTCTTACTGCAACGGTTTGTAAGATACACACGGACAGACCGACAGCCAAGTCTCAGTAAAAGGGTCCTGTTTTGACCCTTTAGATACGGAACGCTAATAATACCATGGGTTATGAAACACTTCAACTACAAAAAACATTTATACAAGATGTAAAGGACAGCCCTCCGAATATTGATGGGGGTACATTGAGAACACGAAACTGAACAACTTTCCATTAAAAAAATCATAAAACGTAAAAAAAAAAAAAAAATTAAGTAAAATAAAAATTAAGTAATAGGGCTCATAGGCGACATAAAACTGGTGGACACCAAGCTACATAGCCTGGCACATCGCCGCAAGGTTGCTTGCTTGTCGGTATTTTATAGATTGTACTTCGGAGAGTGTGCTCAAGAGCTTCACGACCTTGTTCCACCAGCTCCCTTCTACCATCGGACATCCAGACGCACCGCCGGATACCATCCGTACCTGGTAGCCATTCCACCAATTCGGACTAAGCGCTTCCAGTCATCATTTATAATGCGCACTGCTAAAGAGTGGAACTCACTTCCTGCGTCTGTGTTTCCAAAAGCATACAACCCTAATCTCTTCAAAGTAAGAGTGAACAGGCTTCTTCTGGGTGAGCTCGCTCCATCTTAGACTCTGTCTCTGTCCTATGACCTAGACTAGAGTCAAGAGCGAACCCATCATTAATTAAAAAAAAAAAAAAAATTTGGACTTTGGGTATATTTTCTGTCGTTTCCTGACGTATGTTTCTAGGAGAAAGTTGTTCAGTTTCATGGCCTGCATACACCCTATCAGTATTCCAAGAGGTGTTCCGTATTTTAATGATCCATCCAAGATTATAACAGTTTTATCCATACTTTCAACACAACCATGCATATTGACTGAGAGCATGTTTTTGTAAAGCGCCCTGAAAAATGTTTTCAGCTTGCAGACGACACAGTGTCGCCATCTATGCAACGCAGTTGGCGGTAATACACGCGCTTAGTTCACAGTTTCGCCGCTTGTTCTGCCGGCGCTAGGGGTTATACTTTTTCTGTTTTCAGGAGATAATAAACTACTTTGAAAAGTTACTTCGGTGCCATAACATTTGTGTGATTATTTTTGATTGTTTCATGAATATGTTATTTATGAATAGGTAAAAACCACGCCACTAATACATACTTTGTGTAAAAAGTACCTACCTGTTTTGTCCTGGTCAAAATTGATACTGGTATTATAATTTTTTTACAATTTTTACAACTTAGAAAGTTATTAAATGAAGCTTATTTTTTTCGTGAGGTCCACTTAAATTTAAGATGTATAGTTTGTGTCAGTCCTATGAACTAGATATTGTCACTAGAGTCAAGATAGATCCCATTTTATTAAATATCTAAAAGTTGCTTTAAGCAGTAGGTATTCAGTATACGATACCAATTGTCTGCCCTTATCCCAACTTGTCCGAGATCGGTGTATGTTACAATAGGAATAAGACCCGAAAAAAGTTACGTTTTTATTTATGTAAAACTCTGAAGTGGGAGGTCAAGGGCGATCGCTTTATCTTTGCAACGCAGGGGATAGCGGGGCAGGTCTATCCGGGAGTGACTCGGGTAAAGTCAAGGACAGGCAGTAGTTGGATAGATCACTAGTATTACATGTTATAGGAAAATAAATTATAAATTTTACTATAATACGGTCAGAAGCACGGGTTCGAAAATGTTAAAATTTATCAATAATATTAAGTACAGCATAATATTGTCTATACTCGTATCTTTGTCGATATATTTGACTGTTTTAATTGTGGAAAGTTCCATTTAAAAAAATAAGATAGCGTTAATATTAAAATAAAGTTGATAATTATAAATTTTCTTTTTACTGAAAAGGCTTATCCTCAGCAGTGGGCTTATTTAATGGCTGTTGTTTACGGTGATAATAATACCTACGTAATCGTAAAAATACCTTTAAACTTGTTGTTAATCTTTGTACACATATATCTCCTTTGTAAAAAATACAGCTGGTCTTCTTGTTATCAGCACTTTTCTTCGCACTGTAGGCATAAAGATGGTAAGTCAGGCAGAGCGGGGTAAGAGCCAGAAACGTACAAATTGAGATCGGCCGATATGTGCCCGGGATAAATAAATCTTGCGAGAAATTGGGCCGCCCCCTCCTCCTCTACGTATCTGTGTTTGGAAATATCCCTGTTTACCCTTTACCAATGAAATGGAAAGGAATCCTGTTTTGGGGAAAAGGTCCAGAAGTAATAATATTGACTTGAAATGATAGTTGATTTCTTCAATAGATAATCTTCCAATGTATAACTTTCTGTCAATGCGTAAAATTGTCATGACTTCCATAAAAGATAAGATTCATTTCAGTATTTCGTTTTGAAGCTTTTTCAAATGGTTACTAAAGCCGCCCTTTTTCCCGCGCCCCTATTTTACCGACGCGGGTAAACCATAATAAAATTTTGATAGGCTAATTAAATCACTTAGTTATCTAGATCACATTTTAACGTTCGCTCGGTTAGTTTGAAAACTTTCATTTTAGACATTTGTAAGTTTTAACGAGTCGCCGTGATGTTCCAACCCTTTTCGTCCGGTTTAATACTTACCTTCAAAATTATCTTTGTAATAAGCCCCTGAAGTTATTTACAATCGCTATAAATTCACACATAAAAGAGAGTAGCTCTAGAATAGGGTAGGGATAGGAAGGTTTGTATAAAGTGAGGCAGTTCAATGAGTCAGGTCATCGCTATTTGATAATCTAGAAAGTTCTCTTTAGGGACAGTTCCTTTAAAACTTTATTTATCCAATGGCTTTAGCTACTGATAGTAAAATGTCAACTTAGGAAAGTAATTGTTTCTTTTTTATCAAAACCGTACCAGTAAAGTTGAAAATTACTCAAATCTCGTTATATTGACTCCTGATCTTGAATAAGCTTCAGAGTGACCTAGCTCAGTCATTCTTGCCAAAATACAGCAAAAGCATATCTCAATCATGTTTAAGTTATAAAAAGTAGATATCTATTTACGTAAATACATAAATATATCACGTCTGTATCCCTTGCGGGGTAAGTAGAGCAAAAACGTTAATTCTGAAAAATATGTATCCCCAAAATGACAGGTTATCAGGCCATCACCTAAAATTGCAATACACATGTACCCTTGAGTCCCATAGTCGCCTCTTGTTGCATTCTAAAATGATAACACAGTGAAATATAACCCAAAATATCCCCGAAAACTTTTGACCCAGCTCATTCATTCACCTCGTTGAAGAACATCCCTAGCAGGGACTCAGGCCGAACTTAAACTTTTAATGGCACTTGAAGGCGAGAAAATGGGGTTAAACTACATTAAAGTACTTTATCCCGATTCTTAGCCATATTCCACACTAGGGACCCGGAATTTTCGACAAGTTTACTACCTAGGAAGTACCAACTACTTTGAAATTACTCTGAGAAATTCTGAAAGTACGAAAGTCATAGAGGTTTCAAGTGACTCATGTTAAATGGGATCGTGTTAAAATTAACAATTTAATAAAGTAAAGAAAAGCACTTTAATTAAAATAATAGTGGAACTAGTGTCAAAAAGATTTTTTAATAACTATAATACTATGAAGGTCGATCAAGAAATCTCAACACAAGTGCAAAGCATAACAAAGTCACAAGGAAATGCTAGTCTGCGCGGGTGCTTGTCAAAAACCTATAACTTACTCGTATAAAGTGAATGAGTCTGGTTATTTGCTTGATTTCTATTAGAAAAGCTTCTTTCGTTCTATTTGAATTTGATAGAGGTTTTTTTCCTAAGTTTCAACTTTATTCGAAAGTCTTCGTAAATATATACACGCTCGGTTTAGTTGCAATACTCTTATCAAATGTCCTAGAAAACTTTGATTTGAAGAAATAAAGTGTGCAAGCCTTTTGCATGTATGCCATCAACTAAAAACATTAAAAGCGTAACTATAGGTACCCATTGGAATGTAAATAAAGTAAATTGGAGCAGGTTTTCTATTAGGATAATACAAAATTATTATGAAAAAAAGAAGATAATTGTGATAAACAAATTTATTTTCTTTACAATGACGGATCATGACGTCAATAAGTGATGTACTTTGAATAAAGTTTATTTCAAAACGTAAAACTCGCTACTCGCAATACCCACCCATTGAAAGAAACACAATATACACACGAATATTGCAGAAATAAATAAGAAGTTGCATCTCAGATTTGGAGAGTTCTCCGGTTGACTGCAATGAGCTCATATTTACTCCTGAAAGTTATACATTTTTAAATCTTGGCTTTCTGCCAAGTAGGTTACCGAACGCGGTGCACCCATATAAGCTTCACTGGATTCTGCCAAAAATGAGCTGTAACTTCTTGCACCACTTACATTGCCACTCAAGCATAATTTGAACCTACAAGAGCAAAGGTCTCAAAGCTTTAGCCCAGTATGGCTAGCTATTTATGTTTCAAAAAATTATAAAACCGATTATTTTTGGCTTATAGTTTCTAGACCATTGGCCGAACCCTATATTATTATTTTGTGTCATTATAGGTTTATCTCTTTTATTTAGGTATATGCTAATATACTTTCGTTTGCAGTGGATAAAAACGACTCAAACTGGGTTTTTAAAACTATGAAATCTTTCACATAGATACTGGTATATTTATGTTAATTACATTTTAGACACTTAAACATTTAATTTAATGAATGAGCTACCATACCTACATGATACCTACATTGAACCAAAAATTTACGAAGGCGTGATAAATGAAACAAAACTTAATATGTGCTTAATAGACACACATCATATAGTCGTCCATTAATTATTCAAGGATTCTTTGCGGCGCTTCGCAAGATATAAATTCGCAACTTCCTTCCGTCTGACAGACGCATGCGTTACGGATACACTAAAAATGCATAACACCGGTCTTCAAGTAAGTTCCCGTCTGAAACTTTAATTTTATTTATTAATTTGTTTCTTATTTCTGTAATTGAAATGGAATTTCAACAAATCTGTCTACTGCTACTTTTCCACAAAAACAAGTTAAACCTTTACAATAACAGACACAACAGTCCACTGCTGGACATGTGCCTACAGCAATTAAAACTTAATAACCGATAATTTGCGATTCTATACACTGAATTGCAGATAATTGAAAAAAGTAACAGTAAAACTTAACTGGTCTCAATTAAAACCAATCATGATGAATAGACGGATGGTTATAACTGGGCAATCATTTTGAAGTCAACATATTTGACCCTATCCTGTCCTGTGCTGTTTCTAACTTTTACTTTCTATTGATAATTTTAGTACCTGAATAGTACCCTTCGGAGATTATTAATTATTATGAACCTGATATTTTATTTATTAGAAAGTGCCGTGTGATGCCGGCTTAGAATACCATCAACACCCAGTTCAGCAATGGGCTGACAACCTGTCACTATGGCGATACACAATTTTCCGAATGACCGTCAAATATATGTCATACGTGGCGCAAATGTCCGTTGTTGCGGCCGTTTGCCCTCTGCCTACCCTACAAGTGATAATATGCGTGATGTGTATGTGTGTTGGTGTGTGTGTGTGAAAGGAAGGTTATTTTACAAATTGTCTACGTTCTATGAAAGCTCAGTTTTTATTTGTGTCATAGGATATTATATATTTATTTATATTTATTGTTTAAATTGTATGGTATTTTATTTAAGTGGCTAAGCAGGCATGTTTTATTTGTATTTTTATACTGTGTGGTCCTGTTTAATACAAATTCATGTCTTGAATCATTGTATCATAAAAATATACAGTGATATATCCCGTATGATCGTCAAACTCAAAATATTCTTTTTGAAAGCTCAATTTGCGTGCGATCGGTAGCAAGTTAATTACAAATTCTATGTAAACAATTTAATAACGCGTACCGCAAAATGTTGTAATGTAGTTGGAAACTTTCGCTCTTATACGTGGTAATGAAACCGTTCAATGTGAAGATAATAACGTATTTGAAGATAATATTAACTTTATAAAGAGATCTCATATTCAGTTATCACTGGGTAGGTAATTTAAATTTAAATTAACTTTATTCAATGTAGGATAGGTATGATCACTTATTGACGTCATGATTAGTGATTGTAAAAAAAACTGTATCATACAGTTTTATTTTTTAATAAGTAACAATTTTGCATTGTCCTAATCGAAAACCGGTTCGGGCGGGATAAAAAATAAATATAAAAGCACTGCCTCAGGGCTGGCCAGGTTAGTCACACAGCATGTAACTTTACTTCAAATTTTTACTTGACATTTGTTTCAAATTGAAGTTAAGATTTTCAAAGCGTGTTAAGTATTCACATGCGTAACCACCCCCTGAACAGGAAAAAATCCCAACATCCTAACATCAGCAAAATGAGGAAAAAGATTTTCTAAAAGACTAGAAGAAGAAGAAGTCGTAAAATATTTTTTAAAGCTATTTTAGAAGAATCACATGTGGAAATCGTCCAAATAAGTATTTTCATTCGACACCTTAAATTTTCGTTCTTTTGTTCGTTTCGTTCCGTAAAATTCTCTTATTTTTACAAGACTGCCCTACCAAAAAAGGAGTTAATGTTTCTAGAGTTCATGTATGTACGTATATATGTGCGATTCTTTAAAGGAAGTTAACTCGTTAAGAAACTCGTTAACCATTATACAGAATCGAATGAGAATTGAATCGGAAGAATCCTTACCTACTTATCAAGGCAAGTCTTTATCTCAGAAAGCTGTAGTGTTTTTTTTTTTCATTTATTATGCTTGTTGGCCATATAAATTAACTTATATTAGAGCCTTTGTGATATTTTGGGCTTGAAGTCATATTTTTTATTAGAAATGGGATTCAAGCAGACGTCAAAGTTGAATTCAAACTTTAAATCCTACTCGTATTTTCATATAATTTCCGAATATAAGAGCTTTCTCTTCAATAAAAAAATATAAAACACTTTTCTCTCACCACTACCACAAGCTATAACAATGACGTATGGCTCTAGATATCATTGATTACGGATACACGGATGATCCAAGATACCGTATCGGCTCGGGTATCGAATCTACGACCAGCCAATTTGGGATGCACCATTTGTACACGTCCGATCGTAACGGATCTCCTCATATTAGCCCGTGAACTGGTGATCAATAAAGACGTTAGTTGGGGCCAGGAGATCAGCGGAAGAAATCGCCTGTAAATATTCAAAATAGGTACATACTACATTTACAAGTATATTCTGATCATAATCATTGATTTCAATTTGTTTATGTATATTTATTGCATGCATTTTAATTTAACTTATCTTTACTCGTTTCGTAATGTTCGTATTTACTAACTCGTTAAAAGTTGTTTAACCTGCTTTATGCTTTGTGCCTCTAGATAATAACATTAGGCTTAGAGCTATAATCTGTAACTTCTTTATTGCTGCAACAATAATAATATATGTTTGACTGTGGAAACAATTAACGGTTACTCTATTCCTCTTCTTCTTAAAAAAATCATTATGTTGCGGCAAAACATAATAGTAGTTTATGCAACTGTCATATAATGGGGGTCATTAGAATGCGAGTGTCTGTTTATCACACGAGGCGTAGCCGAGTGTGATAATAGATTGACACGAGCATTCTAATGCCTAATTATATGCAGGTGCATACACTATTTTATCTTCACTCTAAAAAATAAACTCAGTTGAACACTTTTCCAAACGTCCGCACCGGCGATTGCAAGGCCCGATACATGGTCAAATTCAATACGAGAACGTAATATGGCTTGATATGAATTTTTGAAGATTCTTTACTAACAGTGGTTTAGATGTCGAGTCTCAACAGCAAATAACTAAACAACTGAACAACAACTGAACAACACTGAACAACAACTGAACAACAACTGAACAACAACTGAACAACATTGAACAACATCGGAATAACATCTGAACAACATTGGAATAACATCTGAACAACAACTAATCAACATCTGAACAACAACTGAACAACATCTGAACAACATCTCAACAACAACAGAACAAAAACCTATTAAAACAACTGAACAACATCCGAAAATTACGGTACAACAACAACTGTCAGGTGCGCCGGTAGATAGCGATTTGAGTATTGGAAAAAAAAATCGTTTCATTTCTCAACTTTATCGTATTAAGAGTTTTCTCATTAAGTCATTACGCTTCTGTAATTTATAGTAAACCCTAGTTTTTATAGGCAGAATGCATAAAGTAGGTCATTATGCATCTGCTTTCGAATTCATAATTCGAACATTATGAGACGAGTGTAGATAAAATATTTTTTATGGTTCAGTCTGAACTCATTCATTACATTTTTGCAATGAAATTCATTCCAAGCCATATTGCATTACGTTCTCGTATGGAATTTGACTTAGAGTCATTATTATTACGTTCTCGTATTTATTTATCAAAAATGTTTCATCCACCTATATTAAGACCATTGATTAAAATCAGCTGAGATCCATATAAAATTCTCATATTCGATTTTCATACTTCATAATACATTATCGTTTTGATTATCACTTGCACAATATTTGGATCTTGCAATCGCCGCCGCCGGTGCAGAGGTTTGAAGAAGTGTAGGTACATAATTGACTTTTTATTTTTTATAATATTATGTTTTAACTAGCATTGTAAGCGCTTTGGTTTTTAACTGTAAGCTTATAAATATGATTTATAAAACAAGAAAAATAAATATAACAAGGAAATGCAAAATATAATTAAGGTTTTTCAAAAATACTTGTGTTCGTTTCACCAATCGCAAGGAATAACTAAATGCAATATTTCACCTCACGCGTCAAAACGTGTAAGCCTATTCCCATTACAATTCTATGAAGTAGAAAATAGTTAACTTTGGTCGCATGTTTTATGACTTCGCGTGCACGGAGAAATCCTATATTTTTTTTATTCCTAGGTTTATTGATAATATTGGATTACACTAGTTAGCAATGTCGAAAACTCAAGATGGGCTGGTGGTAAACAACCATATTTTTAATAATTTTGAATTTTTTTTTGGGGAAAGATTTTTTTACCACCAGCCCGCCCTGAGTATCTTTTGGCCACCTATTCATTATCATAAATCATATTTCATTCTATTTTAATTCTTATTTTTTATTTATTTGCAACAACAAACAACCGTGTACAAATGTAAGATATAAGTATTCAATAAATTATAAGAATGATAGTGCACAACCAACGGCGTTATTCAAGTTTTAACTACTATTACTAGCACCCAACAATCCTTTTATTCCTTTAGACTGGTAAGTAAAGTACCAGTTTACCCCATGCTTGCAAAAACGTTTTTTATTTCCATGTAACTTTTGAACCGTTTCGTGGCCCTACTCTCACACACTTTCTCACTATCACTGACTATCCAACAAGCGCCATGTAAAGAGATAAGATAATTCGCCTTCAAAGTTCTCCCAGCGCCTGTTTACCTGTTTCTAGATAACTTCGGTAGGATTTATCTATACCTTTCATTACCGCGTCTCTATCAATGTTTTACAGATAAAGAGAAATGTGAAACGAATTTTGATTACAGATATTGAACATTATACCTTTCATTTACACATTTTTGGTTTTCGGAGATAGGAAAAAATGAAGTGTTTCTATTTTGCTTACAGCACTCTTTATAAACAGTTGCGAAAGATTCAAGTCAAGGAAAGATGTTATTGTAGCAATGAAAGTGATCAATCAAAAGGTGTAAATTTGAATAGCAAATCATTTAAACTTAAGCAAGTGTAAAGCTTAACAGATACATACAAGGCAGGATAATGCTTTAATTAACGTTTTTAAAACAGCTAATAACATAAATTACATGCACTATAATCACAATTTAAAACAACTACGTAACTATTAAGCGATCCTTTATTTTTTATACCCGATCAGGCAGAGTTGCATTCTAGGAATAATTGCCTAGAGCTACAAAAGGACTGGATGGAATAGGAAAGTGGTCTCGATAGATCAGCGTGTCAACGTCTGAAGACCGGTTGCGCAGGAGTCGAAGCCTGGCCAGAACAATTGTAAAATATCGCCGCTTAAGGCTTGAGAGATATACTAGGAGGAAATCTTTGATCTTGTCTTTGGGTGATATAATGAACGTCTAAAGAATTCTGATCGAAATAATGACTGGGCCAAAGGATTCTGGTCCAATGAACGTCTTAAGAATTTAGATCTGTTTTATGACTGGACTAAAGAATTCTGGTCCAAAAGCTGAATCAGGCACCCATGGTCTGAAATATCGCTATACCACAAAACCCTGATCTGCATAAGCGTTAGATTGCTGTACCGATGAACATGATTTTGTTTTGCCTATAGTCGATTTGTTTTTCCTAAGTTTATTTTTATATTAAAGAGCGATGGGAAACGTGCATTCTGTTGTTATGCTTGGTACCAATCTAGAAGAAACAAAAGCCTGGTCCTAATGTTTGCCTAGTGACAAACAAAAATCAAAACCTTAGAATATTTTATAACACTTCGTTTTCTTAGATTTTAGGTATTATCTTTGGAACTAGAGACTTTTTACTGAACAAAAATAAACACTATAGAAAAGGGAAGGGGTCTTGTTGTATCTCCAGCTGATCTGCGTAATTGCGCACGCGCACGTGGTCGGACTCTGACTAATGGCGGGCAGACGTATCGATTATTGTCCCGATCAACCGCCCTGTAATTGAAAACAAGAACTTTTTGCTCTTATTGCGGAGTGCAAGGGCACTGCGTTGCAATCAGCTCATTAGAAGACAAAGTATTGCACGTAATGCATGATAGCGTAATGTAAAAAGACGTAAAGTTAGATCAATAGAAAAAGACTTGCAGAAGCTACAAGTTGTTTTCTCTTAGAAAATATTAATTATATTCTTTACTGATCTGTATTTGAAAACGCGAGATTTTTTGCTCGCATTGCGGAAGATAAGGGCACTAAGTTGTAAGCTGCTCGTTGGAACACAAAAGTGATGCACGTAATGTAACAAGGCAAAGCAAAAAATATGTAGAATCTAGCAGCTTCTTTGTCAAGAAATACTGTTCAATCCAAATAATGTTTGTTTTTTAAATATTTATAATAATAATGAGATGGTTTGATCTGAATGCCGAGATACTTGATGATGCCTAGAAATTTCGTCTCAAGAAGGCACAAAAAGGGAAAACTGCTTGTGCCGATATTTTTAATTATGTTTTCACTGACTTGAAAACTGTATGTGTGTTAATAAAGTCTCGCGGAGTACTTGTTTAAAATTATTTAGATTTTGATTTGCAAAAGAAGAATAACATTCCGCTTGTACTGAAAATTGCTCCAGGCAATAAATTAAAGGTGCATTGTGCTTTCTTTTCTTTGATGTACTTAATTTTTAATTTCATTCAACAAATTACTTTATTTAAAAGATATCAAGGTCCCTCTTCTGGGGGGAACGAAATAATTTGATCAACAGTTTCATCTAATTAACATCATTAAGTCTTATGAACTTTGTTGTTTATTTGAAACAACAAGTGTTTGAAACAACGAGTCTGTCTTTTCTTATAAATTACTGGGAATATTTTGTTTGGAACCTTTGTTTCGTTTCATAATGAAATAATGGCTGTTCAAGTACTTTGGAACAATTTGCGAGATCGCGAGTTATAAATGGAACATAAAGGTGCGCTCGACGAATCTGATTGTGAATTCTACAATTACGGCGGTATTTATAGAATCCTTACATCATTAATTAGGTATAGATTCTATGAACCTGAGAATAATTAATAAACAGAACAATATTTGAATTCTTTTGGAGCATCTTTTTCTGATATCTGGTCTTTATTACTTAGATCCAATTAAAAATACTAAAATTAAGTACTCTTTTTTTAAAGGCGCGCAAACCAAGAGCCTATAAACTTGAACGATTTTTTAATATCCTTTTACGCTGTCGGTGGCCAAGATCCTCTTTGGGTCACTGAGCCACCGCAGTAAGATTTACGCTATCACACCAGGGTTCATCGGGTCGTTTGTCGACTTCGTGACCCACACGAAAGAAAGTTGTTAGGTATAAATAAGCATTAAACAGCGCCTTTCTCACCTAGCGACGTCTGGTGCACAGAACGCGCACAGACAATGCTCTTTGTAGACAAAAGGAAGCGTGACTCGACAATGATCAAGTCTCTCACATAGAACTTCAAAAAATTAGATGGCTTGATGCTGAGGAGAGCTTAGCCCATTTGATAGAAGATTCATTACTTACTCCAAGTTTAGCTACGTTTAATAAAAAGCGGATCATTAAAAATTTAAATATATGTAGGGAGTATAATAATATTGCGTCAATTCGCGTCGTTAAAAAACTACCTATCTAAAATTATAATACACATAAGATGCTCAAACTCTGAAAGTGTAGAAAATTGAAGTGGCAGTAGGCTGGGCAGATTTGTCGTAGAACGATAAGATGGACGGTGAAGTAAGAGGACTTTCGAGTGGAGGTCACGTCTCCACAAACGTTGGACGGCGAAAGCAAGAGATCGTACCCTATGGGAGGCCTTCGTCTAGCAGGCTGATGTATGTAATGACCTTGAGCCCTTTAGTCGCCTCTAACTACACCAGCGGAAACTATGAGATTATGAATTACAAGCCCGAATCTTCTTTATTCAACTATGACCAAACTATTCTTGTATGTAATCTAGGAAACTGAAAGATTGCTACAATTTTAATGTAGTTGGAGCACTATAATCCCTAAAATATTTCATTTCAGGTACAGCATAAAGCAAGCAGGTACAATAGGCGTAAGACAAAAGATGTCGAGACACGCCCGTCATGATAAAAACTCGGGGTAAAGTGACAGGATTGCGAGGAATAATGAGATTGCGGGCTGAATGAGACGTTGCTGCAAAACTAACGCCACTTCACGAAAAAAAACCTATGTTATAATGCATACAATCCACAAGAATATTCTTTGTATATAAGTACTTGGTTATCTGTAAGCAACATTAAAACCTGCAAACGCTTGTATTTTGTTATAAGTTATGGAAGAATGTTGCAAAAACGGCCACATTTGGTACTTATTTTCATAACTGAAATTACCGTTTATCTTAGTTTTTAGGGTCTATCAAAACATTAAAATCGTTCTGAGGTATTCTTTGCATTAAGAGATTAGTATTATTTTTTCCGTGAAGTGGCGCTATTTCTGCGGTACCTACCACTTGCCTTAATGCAACGACATGTCATTAAAAGTGTGGCAGTTTACAGGGATAGCCTGAAGGCATGATGATATACTCATTAAAGTATATGTGTGGTACCGAACTCACTGAGTCGACGAACGCCTAATGAACTCTGGTATCAGAGTTTTCAAGACTTCCGTCCTCATAGGTGCTTCTTCTTTTCGTTTGGTACTCCGAGTCGACGTACGACCGAATGAACTCTGGTGTCGGAGATTTTAAACCACCTCCTACTACTATTAGGCCTCGGACATGGTTGTGTAACGACCGCCGTCTAAGTTATAATTGATAGCAACCGGGATCGACGGTTTTACATGCAACATTAATCTCTCTTTCTTACGGACATTAGGTGGTTCAGCCTGCAATGTCCTAACCAGACAGGAAACAAATTCACAAAGTGAAAATATCAACATTGTCAGGGCCCCACCGGTAATCAAACCCGGGACTTTTGCGCCGCACCATCTGTCTAAGTCAGTTAACAGGACTGACTGTTAAACGTGTTTTTTGGAGCACGGAACCACCTTTCTTACAGATTATCAAATGATTCACCCCGCAACGTCATCACCTAACGAAGCTAAGAAGAATCTGTCTATCTATCAAACTTTTAATATTCTTATAAAAATTACCTTCCTAATCTTTCGTAAAAGTAGTACTCACACTTGAGTAGTTAGTATCCAACAATTTGGTCGGAACGGAAGTTCCAAGTAAGGGTGGCATTCCAGTGACTCTCGAGAGCGTCTCGTTAAGTAATTACCGTAAATTTTGGCAGCGAACGAGTTAAGCAGTCGAGGTTATTGCGACGCTGTAGGTGTTAGTTTATAAGGGGTGGCTGGTAAATAGTTTCACATACTTTGTTGTCGGTTAGGACTTTACTTTTTTCTAATGTGTATACACTGGGAACATACTTTATGATTTTATATGCTTAGGTAGAGCGTAGGGTGCTATTTTAATTTTTCATGAATGATTATGTCAAAAATGCTTTGTTACTTTACTTCAAATCGCCCATAAATAAACTTTCTCTCTTTTTTATTCTGTCATGTAAGACACCGAATCAAACAACAAAATATGTAGGTAAGTATTTTGTTGTTTGTTTTAAAAAACTTACACCTTGAAATATTTTTGAACAATGAAAATGCATGCAAATTTAGTTTTTTCTTATAACGGAACCATAGCATAACACAATAAACTTAATTTTAATATCACAGCAATATAAATTCAAATTCCTAACTTAAATCCACACTTACAAACGATACTTACACACACGATGTTCTTTCGTACAACGACATTAAAATGGCAATCATCATAAAGGTGGTGGCACACCGCACTGTCGGCGACGCACGGTTTTCAGCCGTAATAACAAAGTTGGTTTATTGTAATCGCGATTATAATAGTTAGAGGCGTCGCGAGCGCCGTCAGACATGTTGATGGTGTCTGAGAGGGGGTAGAAGAAATTGTTCCTACAGGATGATTCGTAAGAGAAGGAAAACCGTTTAAAAATACTTAGGGATTCTGCGTCGAACAACTACTTACTTATTGTTATTTTTTTAAAGTGGTGAAAATTCTAGCCAGCGAGCTAGTTGTCGCCGAAGCCTACATGACCGTAAAATATATTATTCTTAGCAATAACAAATAAAACAGTATTGATATTACATTAAAAGAAGACGTTTTCTCACCTTTCTTTGGGTGAGTACAGTCACAGATAACAATATATTAAAAAGTTCATTGTCAGTATTTATATTTAAAGTTAAATTACTTAAAAGACCTAAAATATTATAATTTACCCCGAACTAGTATTTTCCTATACAACAAACAGTTATGGAAAATATCCAAAATAATACTGACGTATTAGTACAAAAAGCCCTTACTACTTTCACGAAGAAGAAAGAATACATCACATAATATTAACAAATTTAAATAGACAATCATAAAATACACATTATAAGTAAAAATAACTTAAGTCTAGACCTGGTTTTGTTTTTTTTGTTAATGTCATCTTGCCCAACCCTGTACATGACATCTTGCCGCAGAAGAGGTTGTAAAGAAAGAGCCTCTATCGTGCCGTATCCAGCGGTCCGGGTCACCATAATGTGTGTCTACCCTTATGGTTATAGTATGGTGGTAACTGCCTACTTTATTAAGGTCCGCAAGGGGCCTGAAAACCAGAATTTAGTGTTATGTATTAAGTGACTTTTGATATTTTTACCAGCGACGCAAGATTTAATAGTGGCGCATTTTGTTTTATAAACTCTTCGCGAATACATTAAGTTGGTTTCTTTAAGCTTCTGTGCAAGCAAGTAAAGACATATCAAGTAGTTCATCTTCAGAACTTCTCGATTAAATTTTTTACCTTTTTCTAAAAACTGCAAAATGTTCTACCGCGGGCAGGATTTAAACCGGCTTCTTTTGCCGTCACTAGTGGCGACGCCTCTACCATCTGGGTTACCGCGGTTTTAACCTTGCCCGCGGATTTGAAAGCGTGTCTTAGTGTATAAGGGATGTTTTTTTTTTTTTTTTTTTATTAATGATGGGTTTGCTCTTGACTCTAGTCTAGGTCATAGGACAGAGACAGAGTCTAAGATGGAGCGAGCTCACCCAGAAGAAGCCTGTTCACTCTTACTTTGAAGAGATTAGGGTTGTATGCTTTTGGAAACACAGACGCAGGTAGTAAATTCCACTCTTTAGCAGTGCGCATTATAAATGATGACTGGAAGCGCTTAGTCCGAATTGGTGGAATGGCCACCAAGTACGGATGGTATCCGGCGGTGCGTCTGGATGTCCGATGGTAGAAGGGAGCTGGTGGAACAAGGTCGTGAAGCTCTTGAGCACACTTTCCGAAGTACAATCTATAAAATACCGACAAGCAGGCAACCTTGCGGCGATGTGCCAGGCTATGTAGCTTGGTGTCCACCAGTTTTATGTCGCCTATGAGCCTCTTGGCCCTGCGTTCCACCGAGTCAAGAGCGGCAAGTTGGTATTTGGCTGAGCCATCCCAAAGGTGACTGCAATACTCCATGCAGGATCGGACTTGTGCTTTTAAAATTAAGTATTCAATTCATTGACTTTGTTGGTATAATATTAAACGAGTCGCAATGACTTTCATTAAAATCAGTCAAATATTGTATTCTATTTAGTGTTTCTCCGCAGTGCTATGAAGCCAGTTATTTGTTTGCCAAAAGACTTTAGTATTACTGCGCAAAGTTTTTTAAACTGACTCCTACTAGTTGAATAAAAAGTCAATCCAACAAGCAAATGGTGGGTTATTAAAATAGCAACACCAGCTAAGCCATACTCGTGTACAAAAATGGCAAAATATTCAATTATAAAAAAGGCAATCGTTAAAAACGATTCGAGTTCGATTAAAAAAGGATAGAGATAGTCATGAATGTAGCTCGTTACACGAAAAGGGGACCTTACGATGTAAGAAGGCTTGAGTTTTACCGGTGTAAGTTCGGTATAAATGCTTTAAATTATTACTGATATTGTATACCTAACACAAGGTGTTTAAATATTTGGTATTTAGAAACTGTCATTGAGCTCCCACTCTGCATGTTAACAATAGTCGCTTATGTTGGAGTGATATGACAGCAAATAAGAGTTAGACTCATTGTCCAACTCGCTATGCAGGAGCATCTTATGATTCAGGACTGTCAAGCGTGGTTAGTATGCCTATGCTATAAACTAGCTAGAGTAAACTAACCGGCAGCTAAAATGACAACTAATACATGCTTCAAAAGTGCACAGATAAGGGTTTCTCAACATTGAACCCCGTATCATTGATACTGGAGCAAAAAGCACAAAAGTAGTGGGTGCACGCGGCGCGGCGACCAGTCCTCCCATAAACAAAGTAACAGCTGCCCTGGATGTGGCAAAAACTCCGCGCGGTATGGCGAGCACAACGATGTGAGAATATATGGAGGTGCCTTGAGCAACAGTTGGGAGCTGTCCACTGCTGGACGTGGACATCATTGAGCCCCGTATCATTTGATACTGAAGCAAGAAGTACAAAATTAGTGGGTGACCAGTCCTCCACAGTTACAGCCGTCCTGGATATGGCAAAAAATCTGCGCGGATGGCGTGCACAACGATGCGAGAATAGATGGAGGTGGCTTGAGCAACAGTTGGGAGCAGTCCACTGCTGGACGTGGACATCATTGAGCCCCGTATCATTTGATACTGAAGCAAGAAGTACAAAAGAAGTCCTCCCATAAACAAAGTAACAGCTGCTCTGGATGTGGCAAAAACTCCACGCGGTATGGCGCGCACAACGATGCGAGAATAGATGGAGGTGGCTTGAGCAACAGTTGGGAGCAGTCCACTGCTGGACGTGGACATCATTGAGCCCCGTATCATTTCATACTGGAGCGAGAAGCATAAAAGTAGTGGGTGACCAGGCGTCCACAGTTACAGCCGTCCTGGATATGGCAAAAAATCTGCGTGGTATGGCGCGCTTAACGTGAGAATAGATGGAGGTTGCTTGAGCAACAGTTGGGAGCTGTCCACTGCTGGAAGTGGACATCAGTGAGCCCTGTATTATTGAGATCGAAGCAAAAAGCACAAAAGTAGTGGGTGACCAAGCGTCCATAGTTACAGCTGCTTTGGATGTGGCAGAAACTCAGAGCGGTATGGTGAGCACAACGATGTGAGAATAGATGGAGGTGGCTTGAGCAACAGTTGGGAGCAGTCCACTGCTGGACGTGGACATCATTGAGCCTCGTATCATTGAGACCGAAGCAAATAGCACAAAAGAAGTGGGTGACCAGGCGTCCATAGTTACAGCTGCCTTGGATGTGGCAAAAACTCATTGTGGTATGGCAAGCACAACGTGAGATTAGCTGGAGGTTGCTTAAGCAAACAGTCGAGAGCAGTCCGTGGCTGAACGTGGGTTAGTTGGTTAGCTGGGTTACCGGATTCCGCATCATTATTCTCCATTTTTGTTTACCAGGTAAAGCGGCGTATTATGTTGTACAATTTCATTATGGAGCCATTTCCATTTGATTTCTAGTACTTTAACACCAGCAGAAAAGCAGCATAATTATGATACCTAAGTTATCGAACGTAAGTATCAAGATTCAAATAAATAACTTATTTTAATTATTTTCGATTGCTTTATTAATGAACGATTGTAAAAACCTAGACAGTGGATATAACACATCAAAAGTAAGCATATTTTCTTACATCCTGGGCATGTGTCCAAACACCGGCTATAGCACTTGCATTTATACCTCGATGATATTACCATACCCGTGCCACAACTAATTCCATTCATTTGCTCCTTTTCTGCCCTTCGACCGTCAGTATTCTATGCAAATTGGTCAAACAAGACTAGTTTAGATTACGGAATAAACGATACATTGTTATAAGACAAAATAGCTTTACTTGAATGTTCAGTCTCACTATCTTTCTACAAAATTTTAGCTGCTTCAAATTAAGGCCCATAATTTTTATATGTTCAGGAATAAAACATAGCTTTTGGAATTAATATCACAATTTTATTGTGAAAAGTAAAAATGAATTACAAAAATGCTGTTCACATTTTAAATGTTGAGAGAAGAAGAAAAAACCTTGCCATAGGCAAAAAATAACACAACATTACAAATGTTGTCACTTAAGACACTAAAATATCTACTAACTTTATTAGCTTTAAATTATATGTTCAGTTGGTTCTGAACATAATTGGGGGCGGGCAAAATACAACTCTAGTTTACTTATTTTATACCTTAATCTAATGGTAGAGGACATAACTTAGTTATAGATCTACGCTACAGTTTACCATTCATTTTTATATCAGCTACTCTAACTCTACCATCAGGTCCTGGAAAAGTTTTTACAATACGTGCCATTGGCCACTGTAAGGGAGCTGAATTTAAATTTTTAACAATAACTAAATCGCCCTCTCTTATATTAGGTTGCTGGTGATTCCATTTGGGACGGCTTTGAAGCTGTGTTAAATAATCATTAGACCATACTTTCCAAAAGTCTTGTTGTAATTTGGTACATAGATGCCAAAATTTCAAACGGTTTAATGAAATATCTGTATAGTCAGTTTCTGGGTATGAAGCATTGATCTTCAACAACCCTAGATTTAGCGCCTCATACAAAATTACGCTAAGATTTTGTCACCTACTGAACTATACAGTCATACATAGCGATTTATAGATTCATTGCGTCCGCCTGATTCAAAATATCACAACGAACCTCACCATAATCTATTGAACTCAGCCTTATTTGTTAGCCCGTACTTGGTCATGTTAACAGTTTCGCGGCCAGCCACGCACTGTGGGAAAGAAGTGCTCGCTTGCAAATTGTGCACTACTTTACCGGCCCACCTTTTGAGCGTACGCGCGTAATCTAGGGTTGTTGTAGATCAATGGTATGAAGTCAGAGCCGTTCCAATAAGAAAGTGTGCAGGCGTTAAGTAATGACAATCAGTTGGATTGGCAGAGAGTAGCGGGCGAGAATTCAACACCGCTTCAATCTGAATTATTACAGTATTTAGTTCTTCGTAGGTTAAACATTGGTTACCTACCACTCTTTTTAAATGGTGCTTAACACTCTTTACACCTGCCTCCCACAAACCTCCAAACTCAGGAGCATAGCTTGGAATAAATTTAAATGAAATATAATTTTGAGAACAAAAATTATTGATAGAGTCTCTATGAGTTTTGGAGTTTTGTAGGTTATATAATTCATTTAGAGTGTTTTGAGCTCCTTTAAATGTTTTAGCATTATCACAAAATACATTTGTGGGCATTCCACGCCTAGAAATGAAACGCTTGAAAGATGCTAAGAAAGCTTCTGTTGTAAGATCAGATACTAACTCTAGATGAATAGCTTTGATAGCAAAGCAAACATAGAGCGCAATATAACATTTTTTGACAATAGGTTTTCTGATACGAGCAACTTTAGTAGAAAAAGGTCCACAGAAATCAATTCCGACTTGCTGAAATGGCCTAGACGCAGTTATCCTTTCTTTTGGTAGAGATCCCATCAGCTGTTTAGCCGCCTCACTTTTTAATCTCATACATTGTACGCATTGGCGCACCACCTTCTTGACCTCTCGAATACCGTTTACTATAGAGTACCTTTGTGATAGAGAACTTAATACTAATCTAGGTCCTGCATGTAATAGCCTAAGATGTTCTGTACTAATTATCAAAGTGGTAACATGGGAGCCTTTTGGGAGAATAGTTGGATGTTTTTTATCATAGGTAATATTTGCACTATGAGTTAGCCTACCTCCTACACGAGCTACCCCGAGATAGTCTAAAAAGGGATAGAGATGACCTATGATGAAAAGGAGGGCTCTACTTTACCTACTGAATTGCAAGTTAGCATTGGCTCTTTGCATGACTCAGTACCTTCAGCAAAAATAGAGACATTATAATTTTCAGGATGTGTGAAATTAATGTCAGTCAAATCTTGTGGACCATGCCACCATAAAGAATTATCTTGCAGCTTTTGAGGCTGGACTCCCCGCGACAATAAATCCGCTGGGTTTTGATTTGTCCTGACATAGGACCATTGTGCCTGACCAACCAACTCTATGATTTGTTTCACTCTATTATTTACATAAACATTTGACTTTACATTGCCCGATTTTATCCATGAAAGCACAATTTGGGAGTCACTGTATAGAAATATTTTTATTTTTGGAGGAAACCTATCTTTTAATACCCTACTAACTCTATTTGCTAGTTGAGCTAAAAGCAAAGCACTGTTGAGCTCAAGTTGAGGTATGGTCAGATTTTTATTTAAAGGTGCTACTCTAGATTTAGCGCACAGCAAGTTACACTGGGCAGATCCATCATTATTAAGAATCCTCAGATAGAGACAACATCCAAAAGCCTTGATACTTGCATCGGAATATCCGACCAACTCTACCGAAGAAATATCATTGTGATTTACACATCTATTTACTGAAATTTTGTTCATTAATCTTAAATTGTTTAAGAAACTATTCCAGTATTGTAACTGGTTTTGTGGAACTATAGAGTCCCAATGAATTTGCGAAGACCATAGCTCTTGCATGAATATTTTGGCAGTAACCACAATCGGCCCAATAAGACCAAGAGGGTCAAACATTTTACCTATAAAACTTAATATTTTTCTTTTTGTATCAATTTTGTCACTTTCAATAAAACTTGGTGTGGAAAACGTTAAAATGTCAGAAGAAATGTCATACATAAGACCTAGAGTTTTTACAATATTATCTGAGCTCATGTCAATGTTTTCAAACTGCCTACTCTCAGCTGGAATATAATCTAAAACCTGGGGTAAATTAGAGCACCATTTATGTAGAGTAAAACTACCCTTACCTAGAAGCTCTACCAGCTGCGTTTTGAGTTCAAAAAGAGTCTCTATATTGTCTCTACCACATATGACATCATCAACAAAAGTATTGCAGAGCATAGCTTCTGCCGCAAGAGGGTATTCATCCTTATACTGCTGGGCAAGTTCCACCAGACATCGAGTGGCCAAAAAGGTAGAGGCTTTTAGTCCATATGTTACTGTCTGCAGTTGCAAACAGCTGATGGGTTTACTGGGATCATCTCTCCATAAAATGTTTTGAAGAGCGGTTTGGTGGCTATTTATACAAACTTGTCTAAACATTTTTTGAATATCACAAATCAAAGTGTAAAGGTAAGTTCTAAACAAAATTAGTATATCAAATAGCTCACTCTGTACAACCGCGCCATTCAGCATGACGTCATTAAGTGATACCTTGCTCTTAGACTTCATGCTGCCATCAAAAACAACACGTAGAGTTGTAGTTTTGCTCGCTGGATTTATCACTGCATGATGTGCTAAAAAGTTACAAGGATCACTTTTAGGATCATATTTTGAAATGTCCACTTCCTTAGCATGTCCCAGCTCTAGATATTGTTCAATAAAGATTTTATATTGCTCTAGCAGTAAGGGGTTTGATTTAAATCTTTTTTCTAATATTAAAAATCTTTGATAGGCAATAGAGAAAGAGTCCCCGAGCTGCAAGTCCTGCATGGCAGAAACTAATGGATAATCCACATAGAAGCGGTCATCTTTGAGAGTCATGGACTCCTGAAAACATTTTTCAGCTTTTTTAAATTCATCATTAGATACTGGCTTTGCAGTCTCGGGCATCCTCTCTGAGAGCCAAAAGTTTTCCATTATATTTTCCAATTTAACTGGGTCTGAAATAGCAAAATTAGTGACAAATTGAAAGTTACTATTTTCAGAAACATGTTCCGAAATATCACCGCCAACAACATAGCCAAACAGGGTGTTCTGTAAAATAATACCTTCCTGAATGTGTATGAGACCTGCTAGTAAACTTTTGCAATAAACATCAGCACCTAACAAAATTGAAATTTCATCAGGGTGGTTAAAATTTTCATCTGATAGCTGAATGTGTTCAGGTATGTTCCAGTTTGAAATATCGAAGTATTGCTGTGGCAATGTTGTTGTAAGTGAATCCATTACATGGCACTTTACATTAATCTTTACTTTATGAAAACATGAATACAGATCTAAGTGCACAATATCACTTGATGTGGAACATTTATTTCCAATACCTACTATTTTAGTAGGATGGTTCAAAGTACTCAAACCTAATTGTTTAACAAGTTTACCTGTTACTAAAGATGCCTGGCTGCAGGTATCTAATGCGGCACGTACAAAATATGATTGACCAGATTTACTCAAAACCTTTACCTTCACGGTGGGGAGCAGCACACTGTTTGAAACAGGATTAGAAAACATAGTAACCATTGGCTCCTCAGGTATCTTTTCATCCTGATTTTCTGGAGCTGGGTGTATAAGAGTATTATGTGCTGAGGATCTACAGATTCTACATTTGAAATTATAGCCGCACTTACCCCCACTACCGTGTGATCTCAAACATATTTGACATAATTTATGGTCCCGTACAAATAGTAGTCGGTCCCTCAAAGCAGCTGATTTGAATGAAGGGCAGCTGAAAATTGCATAATGGTTATTTTTAGTACAGTATAAACAAGCTTTTTGGTTATTGACAGTAGCAGTATTAGAAACTTTATATTGGATAGATTTATAGAATCTTGCCGGTGGTGTACTTTCATAGGAAGTACTTTTCTGTACTATGCTACTATCTTCTAGCGCTATAGAGCGCCTTTCTAGAAAATCTAGAAATTCATCCATGGAAGGCATTTTGTCTTGATCCCTATCTAATTGGTAGGCACGATTAGTAATCTGATCAAGCTTTCTAGTGAAAATAGATATTAAAATCATATCCCAATTGTCAGTTTGTTCCCCTAAATTTTGAAGAGCATGCAACTGTTGTTTTATCTGTGACACAAACATCCTTATAGAGGAAGCTGTGCCTTTTTGCATTACAGGTAAGTCCAACAAAACACCTATGTGGTTATTTATCAGGCGGGCTTTATTTTCAAAACGCTTTTTAAGCAAGTCCAAGGCCTTTTTGTATGATTCATTCACTAAAGGCAAGTTTACTATAACTGACAATGCATCCTCAATCAGATATTTGCGCAGATAAAACAACTTTTGCACATCTGACAAAACATTGTTCCTATCAATTATAGCTGCAAACAAATCAAAGAAGTATGTAGTCTTTTCCATCAAAAATAGGTATGTCTATATTTGGTAATTTACAAGTGGAAACATTATGACTTTCTGACACAGTTTTAGTACACAATACTTTGAGAGTTGCATTTATCTTCGCCAGGACTTGGTAATATTTATCTTCAATAAGACCCACCTCTTCGTCGTCGTTTTCGTCTAAGCTTAGTACATCCAGTTGGGCCGCCTCATAATCCTTGAGAGCCTTGTACAAGGAGTCGCGCCGGGCCTCTAGAACATCCACGCCGGCGGCGGTTAACAAAATTGGGTCATTCACAAATGTCTCGGTTCGAGTAATTGTCGCTTTGCATTGGCCCCGTTTTAATCTGAGGCGCTTCAGCTCTTCGGCTACTGAGGGTGCCATTTTTTTGACGTTTTTGCTGAAAGTTAAGGCTGAAAATGCACTAAAAGGCGAAAAAAAAACACTTGTTTACAATTTTTGCAAACACGCTTCACTGTCACTGGTGACAGCTACCAAAGAGTTTACGAAGATGGCCGCGATGCAGTTCATTCATTCGTTCCGTCAAATTGCGTTCGGAAAAATACGTTTGCATCTAACTTCACACTGGAGTAGTTACGCTCTCGCTCTGCCACAATATGCTTGAAAGTGTAGGTGTTTTGAAATTCTTATGTTGGACAAAAACTTCTCGAAAATGTTGAAAATACATACGATCAACTGGAGACTTTCTTGTATTGATCGGCTTCTTCCCTCTTGAAATGTATGCCTTGTCCTTTATAGAAAGAACGAAATGTTGCGCAGCGCGAATAACTCAGCATTGGCCGAAGTCAAACACACGACGTCACACAATGGCGTTAGCACACGAATATTATAGAAATCGCGCACGATTATGATTTTCCCTCGATGAAATGCACGGAGCTTGGCTTCCACAGTCGCTTTTATTTGTTCTATATAGAAGAACAAAGATGCCGCAGCGCGAAAATCCAGCATAGGCCGAACTACACGGCTACAATGGCGGCAGGCGAACACGTTTAATGCACGTACGTTATGGAGAACGCGCACTTTTTTTATCAACTAACGATGAAGGACCACTCAAATGCTATGTTCAGGAATAAAACATAGCTTTTGGAATTAATATCACAATTTTATTGTGAAAAGTAAAAATGAATTACAAAAATGCTGTTCACATTTTAAATGTTGAGAGAAGAAGAAAAAACCTTGCCATAGGCAAAAAATAACACAACATTACAAATGTTGTCACTTAAGACACTAAAATATCTACTAACTTTATTAGCTTTAAATTATTATGTTCAGTTGGTTCTGAACATTATACAAACGTTTATTCCCTTATAACCCCTTAGGGGGTTAGAATTACGTATTATATTTTTAGCTTCATGATCTAGTCACCATTTTTGAAACGGATCACATCAAAAACTACAAATTTTCGTACATTATTTTTTTACCCCTGTAAAGGCTAAAAATCAAAAACAAGAACATTCTTAGACATTCCCCTGAAAAGCGTGTAAGTGCACAAAACACATGACGTATGTAAATGCGGCGATAGTGTGAAGTTACGTGCTCACTGAAACACGGAGGGCGTTCTTAATGATGTTACCCAGCAATTAGCTCCGCACATAGTTGTACGCTTGTCGAACGTGATGGAAGTTTACTGTATAAACTGTTAAAAGTTTATTTTTATTAATGATGGGTTTGCTCTTGACTCTAGTCTAGATCATAGGACAGAGACAGAGTCTAAGATGGAGCGAGCTCACCCAGAAGAAGCCTGTTCACTCTTACTTTGAAGAGATTAGGGTTGTTTGCGTTTGGAAACACAGATACAAGTAGTGAGTTCCACTCTTTAGCAGTGCACATTATAAATGATGACTGGAAGCGCTTAGTCCGAATTGGTGGAATGGCAACCAGGTATGGATGGTATCCGGCGGTGCGTCTGGATGTCCGATGGTAGAAAAGGAAGCTGGTTTAAAATTAAATCCTTTTTCAAATTGTTTCATGATTTTTTGGCGGTTACACTATGAGGGATTGACAGACATATGTTTGGCGCATCCGTCTGTCACGGGAAAGGATATTTCGAATAGCTATACAAAATACGGATACCATGGTAACGCATGCGATTGAACTAAGGTGTTTGACAGACGCATACGTCAGTCCATGTAGAATGGGATTCGCCTTTCACGATTATGTTTCTAAATTTAATTTATGAAGTGTGATCTACTTGCAATGGCTTTTTACTAGGTAGGTACATATTTATTTAGACCTTTACCGAGGTAAATGCACTCTAGGAATAAAAAATTTCGTGAATCCTTAAACTGCAAAAAGTATACGCTATTATACAAAAAATAGACTATGTGCGTAAAGAAATAGGCGTGGGTAAAAAGTGAACTAGTATTTTTTTCATAGGTTGCTATGACATTTTTCGCACTGAGACTCACAGACGCCCTCAATTTCCACGCCTATTTTCTTTCCGCATAGACTCTAGTATTATAAGTATTATCTCTGTCATAAGTAATATACATTCATACATAAATTACGCTTATATCCCTTTCATCCCTTACGGGATAGACAGAGCGTTAACGGCCGTAGAACGGATATTAACAGCAGGCCTGACAAAAAGTTTAAGGGTCAATCAGATAACTGTACACCACATTAGTGACAGGTTGTAAAATTGCAATACACATCTAACCATCGAGTCCCGTAGTCGCCTCTTACGATACCCATGGGTTAGAAATGGGGTGATGCTATTCTAGGCCGGCATCAAACGGCAAATTACGGCAAGTCATAAGTCACTGGGTGGTAAAAACACAAAATGCCATACCCAGCAAACTTATGACTAGGGAAAACAAACTACAAGCTTAACTTTGTTTCATGAACGTCGTAAATGTACACGATACACGCAAGTTTCAGTGAGTATTCATAACATGTTGCAATAATGTTGAAACATGCTGTTTTTTTGCACTGCGCTCGCCATTCCGCCTGGTGGTTCAAGTGGTATTTCAAGTTTGTTTGAAATATGAAAGCCGTGTGGTGCCGGCTTAGAATAGCATCATCCCATTTCTACTCGTGGGTGTAGTAAAATCGACTAAAGGATAACCATCCAGGGCATGAATGAGCCGCAGCGTTCCCTGTGAATACAATACATTACACTGCGCTCACTAATCTACTTACCAAGTATGGTGAGCATGGCAATACCTCCAAAAAGGAGAGGCTCATGTCCAGCAGTGGACTGTTATGGCTGTTAATGTCATGTTATGCTGATTTTACTTTTCATAATTTCTATTAGTAAGTTTTGTCGAGTTTTAAAAGAAATAAATTATATATTTTTTGTATGGCGGACCCCCACTTGTCGTCCGCCGCTGCGTATTAAAAACGCACTGTAACGCATGCGTCTGTCAGACGAAAGAAAATTGCGATTTCCGATATTGTTCTCATACGAATACGGCTACGGTGCGTTTATGGATGCGTCTGTCAAACAACTTGACACCGTAGCCGTAGCAATTTCCATTCGTCTGACATACGCATGCGTTACAGTGCTAAGAATACGCAGCAACGGACGACAAGTAGGAAAATCGTCTAACACCTTAAGGCGATTGTAGTCGTGAAAGGCCTCGACAGTAGCGCCACTTCACAAAAACACTTTACCTACAAAAAATCTATCAGAACGTCCGATCCTCAAGTTTTTAGTATTATACTTAGCAAAATTAGAACCTATAAACACAATTCGCTGTAATTAAAGTGATGGCAATTTATACCAAAAGTGGCCGTTTTTGGCACTTTTTGCCATAGATTAATAACAGCGAATATTTCATTGAGTTTGCAAGTTCTAATTTTTGCTTAAGGATAATACTAAAAACTTGAGCTACGGACATTTTGATATACTGTTTGTATAAATAGTTATTTTTTTTGTGAAGTGGCGCCACTGTCGAGGCCGTTCACGACTACACTCGCCTTAAAACCACAATTTCTTAAAGTTCGCAAAGCTATTCTGAAGCAAGTAATCAGCAACAATAAAGCAGTGTGACAAACACCAACCGCAACACACAGCCAACAAATAAACAAATAAAGCACAAGTCGTAATGAAACGCGTAAAAAGGAACGTAAATATCGGGCAAGGGTTTGCGTGGACCGTGAACACTTGGCTGTTTGGCTTACACAACTTAACATACATACATATATCACGCCTTTATCCCTTGCAGGGAAGGCAGAGCATAAACGGCAGCAAAAAACGGTCATTTACGCCACGCCTGACAAACGTTTGAGGGTCATTCGGAAAATTGTGTATCGCCATAGAGACAGGTTGACAGCCCATTGCCTAAAATTGCAATACACTCCATCGAGTCCCTTCGTTTTACGATACCCACAGGAAAATAATAGGGTGATGCTATTCTAAGCCGGCATCACACGGCCACTACTTGTGTTATTTGTGTACACAAGATACAAAATATATCACATAATAAAATCATTGTTTACTTACCTAGAGCGGAAAGTTGAACATTTATTTTTAATTTTCACTTCAAACTTCCTCAACTTAAATCCCGTTAAATAAACTTTTCTTATCTGTAAGAACGCGTTAAGGCATTACACAGGGCTAAAAATAAGTGACCTTTTGGCAGCTGAAGTCTCGTCCAAAGTTTATTCAGGAAAAAAACTGTTCGGTGCTTTTACCTTTTAACCTTTAAAAAAATTACATGCTAGCAGATTTTAGCGGTCTTATTCCAAGAACTGTTTATTTAGAAATTGTATTCCACATCTGACAAAATACCTCATGCCACCTGACCATTTCCGGTAGAAGATAAACAGAGAAAAAGAAGCATAAGACTAACGTAATTTTATCTACACTCGTCTCATAATGTTCGGATTATGAATTCGAAAACAATTGTATAAAGACCTGCTTTATGCATTATGCCTATACAAATTACAGTTTAATAGAAATTAAAAAAGCGAAATGTCTTAGATGAGAAGGCTCTTACTTCAATAAAATTAAGAAATGAAACGAAGTTTTTTTTTGACAATATCATAATTGCCATCTTCCGCCGCTCCTGTACCTTTTTTATCCTTAAAACTATTTGTACTGCTTAAAAACCGTAATAAACAATGTCAAATATCGACTCACCGTTTGAGTAAATAAAACTAACAAGAATATTGCGGAAATTTCGGAGGGTAAATACACTATACAATTATGCAAATACTTACCCAAACTTTTAAGCAAACACTACAACTCTCAAACAGCGAAAACTGGTAACTTAAATAAGGCCATAAAAGCCATAATCTTGAACAATTACAAGTCGAAAGATAACCTCAAAATGTTTCGCAATAACATGACATTAGCGTGGCTATAAGCGATTCGCGTTCGCAGTGATAACACCCGGCTCATTTGAAATGCAAAATTAACTTCATAGTACAGGCGGCACAGTGTACACTGTGTTTCAGATTGTGTTACCAGTTATTGTCGTTTAAAGTAACTCGATGTTTGAAAGAATGTAACAACCAACAACCTTGGCGTGTGATGCCGGCTTAGAATAGCATCAACCTATTTTTTACACGAGGGTGTCGTAACGAACAAGTAATAAAAATTCGTGAATCCAGAAACAGCAAAAAGCATACACTGTTATACAAGGGTAAGAATTGGTGTGATGATATTCTAAGCCGGCATCACACGGCAAGTTTGTTTACATTCTTGCCTGATGCTATCCGACATCACACGGCAAATTCGTTCAAATCCTAATTTCTTTCCCGTGGGTGTCCTAAAAGGCTACTAAGGGATTCGAGGGCTACATGTCTATTGCAATTTTAGGCGATGGGCTGACAACCTTTCACATGGTGATATACAATTTTTAAATGACCCTCAATATGTTTGTCAGACGCGGCGTAATTGTTCGTTTTTACGACCGTTTACGCCCTGCCTGAGAGATATAGACATGGTACATTGTATGTGTATTTAAATAACCTTACTTACTGAGTTAGAGCTACTGTTTTATGCCCTTATTTGTCGCAGGGTATGATATTGATCCACTTTATTAAATTCGTTTACATTCTTTAAAACATCTACTTGGACCAAGTGAAAATAAAACAATGCTGAATCCTCGGTCCTCTAACTTTACACCAAAAACATTATCAGCCGCTGTACTTTTATGGTAAAAGCATAAGCATTAAGTTGATAAATAAAGTGAACCTAATACAAAAGAAGTTTAGCCTACCCTAGGTTTGTCCTACATTCAAACTTTCCTGACCTCATTGCTATTTTATTTGTCACGAAGCACATTATAATAAATAGCTTCACAGATATTTATTGTCAACAAACAAACATTGGTAAGTCTGACAGAAAATAAATACGATATTCCAATTTTGATTATTATTGTGTAACACATAAGAATAGGTAGAACTTTTTTTGACCATACACATATTACGCCTTTGTTTCTTGCGGGTTAGGCAGAGCATTAACGGCAGTAAGAATACGGTCGCCAAGTTTGACAAATTGTGAAGACCGTTTCAGAAAAATCGTGTATTACTAAAGTGACAGGTTGTAAAACACATAAAACACTCGAGTCCCTTAGTCGCCTCTTACGAAACCAGCAGGAAAGATATGGGGTGATGCTATTCTAAGCCAGCATCACACGGCAAACTATATTGTACTTACTCTTTTGACATTGCTTAATATGCAATCGGTGGAGAAAACGATAAGTTATTACGACTGCATTCAAAAACATATTTGTGTATTTTCACAGTTGTCACGATTTTGACATTGAATGCGTTATGATAACTTGCATGAAAACTTTTTATGGCACAAAAATAAATTGTTTTTTTATTTTTATTTTATTTAGTTAACATTTTGTAATTCTGTGACACAGCACTATACACAAATGAGTTCCGACTTTGATTAAACTTTATTTGATTTTTAATAATAATACTTCATTTTCATTTTGGTCACAAAACCCGTGAAAATGTCGTATCTCCCCTGAAAAGGGTAAATATAATTTCATAAAAACATAATAATAATAATCGTTTATTACCTAGATAACATATAACATTACATTTCGTATATCAGAAATTAACACAATCTAATAATATAGTAATAGGTACAGTTCATGAACTACTGAATTACTTCCCTTGTCTCTACATCAAAAGTGTCAAAACCTAGACGTCTCTTTCCCTCGTTCGCGTGTTTTGTCCACCATCCATCACAGAGATAGCAAACCTAGGTATACCCTCTTTCCTACATTGAATACTTTCCAACATTAGCATAAACTGTAGAAATTGTTTGCAACTGCCTCTTGAATTACAATTAGAAGGCTAGCTAATTTATATGAGAGTCATGCGACAGAGACTCAAAGTTGAATCTGGAATTGTTGAAGTTAGAAAATTAATTGTTGTAATAAGATTTTTTGGTTCGTGAACTTGAAAAATTTAAATTATTTGGTATTTTACCTACAATTTCATAATTATTGGCACACCTACGTGAACCAGGTATCGTTTTTGGTTAAGGTACAGGGTTAAGCTACCGGTATAATAACAGTACTGGCATACGATTTAAAGGTAGACGGAAAAAGGATTTGGTAAGCCGGAAACAATATCGCTACGTTTAGTTAACCAATATAATTTTAATATCGAAAAATAGATTGTGCTGTATTAAGCGACGTTGCAGAATCGTAGGAAATGTACTATGAAACTCTTTTGATAGCGGTTTAGGTTATTAGTAGGTACCGTAATCGGTGCAGTAACGAAAAATTTCGGCACCGGCAATACGGAAATATACCCTTTACCGCTTGTACTGAAATAATTTCGGTTATAAAATCCCTGATAAGAACAGTCTCAAAATTATTGTTAGTTAGTATGAAATTGTCAACTTGCGCAGTATATCTTTGATGTCATATTATAATGATCTAAAACTATACGCGGATGTGATTTGACTAGCATTTGTTTGATTTGAATTGATTGAACTGAAATTCAACATAATAAAGTGCTCAGTTCGAAACAAAACTTCACAACAAAATAATGTTTCAGCGATCAAAAAGAGCTCGCTTTGAAAGCCTCAATCCACGCCTAAAATATAGCATTTTCACAGGCCTTTCCAGCCAACATCAAAACACAAAAAAGAATTCCGCACATCCAATTAACATAGATACCTTCACGTTCCGTAGCCTCCGGAGTTCAGAAAGTGTGAGATAACGAAAGCCTGAATAAAATTTTCAGTACCGCGGGAATTCACCCTTGTGGGCGAAACGGCGGCGGCAGTCTGGCTGTAAGCTTCGCGAGGGCCGCGCGAGCCTTGCCGACCGAGCTATTCCAAATTCGAACGTATGTGAATGCCGCTGAAAAAGTAAAAAGTATCTGATGTAACGGAAAATTCTGTTCTATTTTCGAATATTATATAGACTTTTGTTCAATAAACTTTTGAACCAGTTAGTTTATTGGTGTGTTGTAGTTTTAGTACTCGTAGGTTGTGATACAAAGTTAAGGATAGTTGTAAATAAGTGTTGTAGTTAACTTGAACTAGTATTTTGAAGTTTGAAATTAAATTAGGTAAGTAGTTTCATAACTAATAGGTACGTTAAGAACAATTTAAGACTAATATTTTTAAGTATTTGGACCGTAGTAACTTTTTAGTGTTACAAAAAGCGTTGAGAAATTATTCTATTCTTAAAAGGTAAATGATTAACGAAAATATGGCTTTTCTTCAATGGACGTCATCATGATTTCATGACAGTTAACGTGAAGTCAAGTTCGCCATTAAAAAAACTTGAAAATGAAAATGAAATTACTTTTATTCAATATAGGATAGTATTATCACTCGTGATGTGAATGAGTTTCTTGAAATAAGTTTATTGAATATATAGATCTGCTCTATTAAACAGAACGAATTCATTCATTCATTTTAAGTTAGATACAAAAGATATATATATCGTTTAGAGTGTTTGGGATGCTTATTAAGATACACAATTTTCATAATTTTTAATGCAATCGTTTCTGAAATATTTTGAAAAGTTGTAAAAACTTCCAAAGTTAGGATTACCATGAAAAAATCCTTTGCTTATAGTAGAAAAAAAAACAGTGGAGAAAACTTCATTCATTCATCTGTCAATGTCAATCCGTTTTTTTTTTTTTTAAATAAAGGTAGGCAAACGAATTTTGTTTTCAGCAGCCTAGTTGTTGGAACTAAACTATCACTTTTTAAAATTTTAAATCTCTGATTATGAAACAAAATAAAATAAAAAGAACTTGCCCTTTAGTTAATGTTGCGATAAACTATCTATTAAAAATATAATAGAGTCTTGCTAGAAATTTAAAATGTTGTCCATTCAGAAACATTCTTGTGGCGGGGCTGGGTTTAGGAATTGTCCTGGGCAGAACTGTAAGTTGAAACATGGACTGAAAAAAAAATCATTTTTTGAAACTTTTTTTCATCACCATAAAACAATTTTAAACGGGTTTAAGTTGTGTTTATGTTGAATTTTACGATTCCCACGTTTTTTTTAATGTAAGCAATTTCATCGTAGGCTACGTATTTAAATTTTTATTCGATGTTGGAACAATGAACACTTTTTTGGTCCACCCTGTACAATTACTAAATGAACTAATCATAAGTGAAAATTTTCGTCTAAAACATTACAGCGCGGCAATTAAAATAAGCAGAATTATTTATAAAAATAGTTTACAAAGACAACCAACTGTGTTCTTTCACACATACATATAACTTGGGCACCTTATTCATAAAGGCCTTAACACAAAAGCGCGTTGAGTGCGTGTCTAGATTTTTTACATATAGCGTGTCCAACTTTTTTGTGATTAAACCCTCATAAAAGACAAGATAATGAAAGATAACTCAATAAAACATCTGCAACACATTTATCACCGAAGTGGATTCAGAGATGACGAGTTAGAGAAAGATGAATTATGTCCAAGACTTATATTTATATAGGAAAGTTTTTTGGCACGCTTGTCGTCTCCACCGCCGTTCGAGTCGTGAGATTATTAGACCCACTGCTGTTTAGACCCAGACCAAATAAATAATGACACCAAGGTTCATCCGGTCGTTAGACGACTCGGTGTCCCACACGATCAAATAAAAGGAAGAAAAGATGGCGCCTCGACTATGACTTTTTTCTGTTATCAGTCGAAACGGTGTCAATGAAATGTTATTTGCTTTGAGTTTTGTTCCCCTTTTCAATTATTGAGGGCCCCTGCTGTTTAGACTCAGTGGGTCTAATGAGGTTGCAAACGGGTGAAATAATACCACCACGACTATACTTATTTTCTGTGATTGGTCAAAAATGTGTCAATGTCAAAGTTTAGTTACTTCTTATTGGTGCTTTTAGGCACTGTCGCGCTTGCTTATATTTTCAATAAGCTTTAAGTTTTCTTTCCCTTATGTGACATTGCATTTAACCTAACAAAGCTTCTACTGTTTATATCCAAGTGAAGTTGGTATAGTCAGCTCCCTTAATAGTTTGATCACTTAATTACCTTAGAATATCTTCATATTTTTTCTTTATTGGGTTTTTAAAAGTCATTACTTTTTTTATGCATTGAGAAGCGGAATCTACTTTATATTTATGAGTAAAGGACTCAGTAGGTAAAACGCAATGCCACAGATTAGATCACTTGGTTCTAATCGGCAGTGGGTCTAAAAAGTGAACGTCGTTCGCAGTACTGTATGACACTTGATTGAGAAGTTAGGTTACAATGTCTGAAAACTTTGCTAAATGTATTTTTGGCCTAACTTAATGAATAAATATATAAATTTTGTATTCGCGACCACAACTTTTTCAAACAAGTTTAAAGTAACTGTGTCATTTTACTCTTAGTAATGTACGGCTATCATATTTAGCCATTAATCCGCCTATCAGACGAAAGAAAATTCAAATTCCAATCTTATTCCCATACAATTACGGCTACGGTGGATTTACGGTGCGTAACGGACGCGTGTGTCAAACAACTTGACGCCTCCGTTACGTACATTGGAATTTGCAATTTCCTCTCGTCTGACAGACGCATGCGTTAAAAAATGGAACGATGGACGACAAGTGAGTGAACCGCCTGAAAGTTGAGAGAATTTCGTGCTTGGAGGACTTAACACATTACTTAAGTCTAGGTTTATCAAATCATCATCATCATCATATCAGCCCACATCTACCCACTGCTGAGTATAGGCCTCTTCTTTTTCTCGCCATCTGCGCCGGTCCTGTGCCTCCCGCATCCACTGTTTGCCAGCAATGGTCGCTAGGTCGTCCGTCCATTTATCAAATGGCTTGGTAATATTCTAATATTTTCTTTGTTTCAACCATTGTTTCAACCCTTAATTTGTTAATTACTTACTGTAACGTACTAAATAATTTTTATTGCCATTTGTCCGCAAGAAAATAACGTGACACTTAATTTAAACGAAAATAACTCTCACCAAAGCGACACGCCTGAAATTTATCGTAGCAATATGCACTCGTCTTTCACAACATGTTGCGACGTGTCCAAATTGGTCGCATGATCGCATGCAGTAGGCGATCTCAATACATGACTTAAAGCAAGGTAAATACTTCAAAGAGAACCCTGTGAAAACCAAAATGAAGCCAAAAAAACTCGTCACAATCAGACTCCGCGCGTGCTAAAACTCAATAAGAGTACGCTTATTGCCGTGTGGTGCTGGCTGAGAATATTATCACCCGTTTCTTTGCGTGAGTTTCGTGAAAGGTGACTAAGTTGTGAATTTCAGCTAATGGGCAGCAGCGTCATTTGTTTACAAACACTACTCTTTGAGTCGCACTACTGGCCTAGCCAAACTGCATGCCAAGTTTGACAAGAAGATACGCCAAATAACCTCAATAGAGGCGTATGTCTTACTGGAAATATAATCACTACATAGTATAAAATAAAGTCGCTTCCCGTTTGATGTCTCCTTATATCTTAAGAATTACCCATCGGATTTTGATGCGGTTTTTTTTATTAGATAGAGTAACACGAGAGGAAGGTTTATAAGTATAGTTTATTCCGGGAAATTGTCACATTCCCATGGGAAAACGGGTAGTCCAACTGGTAGTAAACTTTTGACCCCCTTTTGAGACCTTTAAGGATTAAAATTTCAAAAACGCTGAAACACGTATTTTATTATTTTAAATAATGAGTCTAATCAGAAATTTTGAAACAGATCACATTTAAGATAAAAAACTTTCATACAAACTTTTAACCCCATTTTCACCCATTTAAGGGTTAAAATTTCAAAAATGCTCATACACGTGTTTAATTATTTTAAGTTATTAGTCTAATCATAAATTTTGAAACAGATCACATTCATTTAAAAAAACGAACTTTCATACAAACTTTTAACCCCTTTTTGACCCTAATAAGGGTTAAAATTTCAAATATGCTGAAACACGTGTTTAATTATTTTATTTTAGTCTAATCACAAAATTTGAAACGGATCACACTTAAGACAACAAACTTTCATACAAACTTTCAACCCCCTTTTCATCGCTTGGGGGTTGGGGATTAAAAAGAAACGGAATTTTATGTATAATAGTTGGTTTATTACATAAAACACTTCATGTCTAAGTTTTATCTCTCTAGCTTCAGTAGTTTAGCATTTATACTATCATGAAAACTGAGAAAAAATAATATTTTAGTTCCATAATACAAACATAAATGTCGCTCTTAGTTTTTCAAACGCACTATCGTTATGTTTTTTCAAAAACTATAAGGTATTTTCATTTAATTTTGTTCTTTGCCGTTCTCGATGCTCGAGGTGCTCAATGAAAAATCGTCTAACTTTCTTTTCACCTCCGTCAATGCATCTTGCCAATATAAAGTCTTAAAATTACCTCTTATCTGGGCTTCATACAAAATTTGTATCAACATCCTAGCCTAATGCGTTATCCGTACATAGTATAAAGGTCGCTTCCTACGTCTGTCCCTGTCTGTTTGTTTGTTTGTATGCTTAAATCTTCAAAACCACTTAACGGATCTGGATGAAGTTTGTTTTCAAAATATAGAGTGATTCAGGAGTAAGGTTTTTATGTATGATTTATGTCGGGAGAAGGTCTGTTTCCCGTGGGAAATCAGTTAGCAGCGGGTGAAACCGCTGGGCGGGCCGCTAGTATCGAATAAAATTATGTATATTTTGTGACGTCAATATTATCGGTGCTATGTGCTTGTAATGATGTGAAATAATGTGAAACAATTAACTGTTGTGGCTGTTGTTGATGATAAAGCATTATTATACTACTTTTTCTATGTATATAGTACTTTTTCGTGTTTCTATACTTTTGTGCTTTCATGGCTTCACTCCGCTAGACGTTCGGTTCCCTCTGAAACATTCCTCGGTCATAAATACGCGCATGAATCACACGCGCGTCCGGTGCGTTTGATTTACGCGCACGGGTTTAACTTGCGCGTGCATTTTCATGCGCTTCTTTTTGGTGCTGAAAGTTTCAGATAGAAAGCAGAATGCGTTTACACAAACTTTGCTATCTGTAAGAGTTAGTTTTAAAATATTTTTAATAACAGTTTTGAATTTGGGTTATGTGTAGTGCTAATACCTATGTAAAGAAGCGTTTCTTTCTTGTGAAGGGTGAAATATTGTTAGATATAACGATATTTTTATCATTAAAAATGATAAGGGATGCAATTCTACCCTAAAATAAAAATAAATATTAAAATGACGAAAAACATCATCAAAATTATAGGAATCCTTTCTCTGTAACAAGACAACGTATGCATTCAATTTAAGAAATGAGGTTCGAGAGGCGCCCTCAAACAGGAAAAAATCCTAGCTGGAAACCAAAGTATCTATTTGCGACAATAACTAACTACAAAGATTATTTAGAATCAATAAAACCTTGTGAAAACTATGCAATTTAGTTTTGTATTCCAAAAATGCAAATAGTGGCCACTTTTCGTTTTTACAAGGTTTTATTGATTCTTAATAATCTTTGTAGTAAGTTATTGCCGCAAATTGATTTTTTGTTTTACATATTATGGCTAATGTGTCCAGGCAGGGATTTTTTTCCTGTTTGGGGGCCACTAGCTCTCGAGTCGCCTTAACTTACCTTAAACTAGCGCTGGCACTTTCTGACAAATAGGTTTTGAAAAGGATAGGACATATCTAAAGGGCGGGGCACACCGGCTCCGTATCCAGCTCTCGTCCGTAGTCACGCACGAACTGATGACGTTGTAATGTATGGGACTGTATGAGATACGGCACACCGCTTGCGTGCAGCACGGAACGGATACGCAACGCAAGCGGTGTGCCGTATCTCATACAATCCTATACATTACAACGTCATCAGTTCGTGCGTTACTACGGACGAGAGCTGGATACGGAACGCATACGGAGCCGGTCTGCCCCGCCCTTAAGTCCTGTCATGTTTCGAAATGTCAATGGGCTCTTCGCAATTTCTAGTCAATTTAGTCACCATTGTTTTCATCGTCGCCTTATTTTCAGTAAATGATTTAGTTATGTCCTCTAAACGTATTTGACGAAAAGTAACAGCACAAATTTAAGTTAAATCGAACTTATATCAAGAATAGAGGCAAATGTAGTATGAGGTTGACGCAAATGAACTGTCAAAAGACCTGTGTTAAATTCTCATTTTGAAACCGACAAACAAACAAACATGTATCGTTCCTTTGCATGCGCACGAATGTTTTTTTCTACAATCTAATTGAGAGTGGCGTCGGCGCCAAAGTTCGTTTTGCTCGCCTCTGGTGAAATGTCTTCAGTAATGCAGATCATTAATACTCGAGCATCGACGGATTTGTCGTTTTGCTTTGGCAAAAGGGCAATGAGCGAAATGTCAACTGGGCATAATCAATGGGATCAGCTGTTTTCTGTTGAATGGAATATGAAATTACATGCATCAATCCTGTTTCAAATAACGGTTTGGAATAGCATCACAATATTTCTGCTCGTGGGTGTGAAAAGCGAGGAAGGATATCGCACCACGCGTCATAGATACATATTATGTACACACATCACGCCTTTATCCTTTGTGAGGTAGGCAGAGCGTTAACGGCTGTAAAAATACGATTGCTATCGCCACGTCTGACAAATATTTGAGGGTCGTTTCAGATAAATCGTGTATCACAATAGAAAAACATAAAAGATAATAATTTGTCGGTTATACGCCATACTGATGAATCTTTCAAATTATTTATTTATCATTGATTATTCTGGAATTATTCCACAACTCTATGTACCCTGGCTGAGTTTGATGATAATATTCAAATAATAAATACTGGTTTCCAAATTTTATCATTTTATTGTTACCTCACTGAAAAATAAATTTTTGGTTAAATATCAACTTTAAATACATGCGTCATCACACCAAATTTGTACCATTGCCCGTGTTGGACAAGTGGGTATACAATTTCATAAAACTTGCATTTTTATTATATATATTTTTTAAGTTTTCCAAAACATGCGTCACAATATGACTCAACTTTGACGATTTAAGACTACTTGCACAATTTTCTACCGCAGCAAGCAGGAATTGAAGCGATGCCTTTGGGCTATCGCGGCCATTCAAAACATTCAGTCTGTCAAAAACGAGTTAGTCGATGGGAATTAGTTGCAGATCTATCCCGGTAGATGGAGCCATGGCAGGCAACGATTAAGCCGCAGTAGTTCAGACGGAAGAGAAGTCGCAAGTACTAAAAGCTAAAGTCGCGGGTTCAAATCCTGCCTGCGGTCGACAATTCTGCAAGTTTTCTAAAACTGTATTACCAATACGAGAATTGTTTTAAAATCTGGTATTAGGAAAATAATTATGATTTTTCTAATAAATACCTTGGTAAAATAAATTAATCGAACACATTTTCAATTATCAAATCTATTGTCTCCAGAAATATTAATCACTGACAAATAAACTCTCCAAAAACCGCCATAAACCATAAACCCATATTAACCGACCAAAAACCCACCTCGGTTAATTCTGGCCGTATTATCGTGGTCGTATTTGTATTTCCCTTTTTTCCCGGACCGTAAATTATGTCGGTAAATTTTCCCGGACACATTCCTCCGCTGGGACTAATTACAGCCTATAAGAGTACAGTGTGCACTTCACTTTATTATTTATTTTATGTACATTCTACAGAAATTTGATAGATTGTCTGAAAATGACTTTTCAGACAATCTATCAAACGATACTTGTTTTTCAAAATATTTTTAAACGATTGGTTAACTGATTGTATCACAGATAATTATATTACATACATACATACATACATACACATATCACGCCTATTGTCCCTTGCGGGGCAGGCAGAACGTAAACGGCCGCAAAAAACTGCCATATACGCCACATCTGACATATATTTGAGGGTCATACGGAAAATTGTGTATCGCCATAGTGACAGGTTGTCAGCCCATCGCATAAAATTGCAATACACACCCTCATCCCTTAGTCGCCTCTTACGATTCCCAAGGGAAAGAAATGGGGTGATGCTATTCTAAGCCTACATCACACGGCATTATAATATGTTTATATCCTGTATTGGTTTCGCTTGGAATAATTTGTCTGCGTGAATTAAGTTACGCCACCTACCCGCCACTCTTCTGTAGAACAATCGAGAAGGAACCTTCGGATACTGAACCTTAGCACATGGAGAATATAGCAATATGGATGTTCAGTCGATCGGTTTCCATCGGGGGCATATGCTTCTTGACAAATGCTTTCTTGATCTTCCTCGAATTTATCATTTCAACTATCCATAAGTGTAAAGCTTTGGATGTGACGCCAGCTTAGACATGCATCAACCCATTTCTTTCCCACGGGTGTCGTATGATGCGACTATGCGATTTGAGGGTTTCATGGGCGACAAGCTGACAACCTGTCAATATATTGAGTAATACACAATTTTTATGTAACGACCCTCAAATATTTGTAAGACGTGATGATAGCATATATTTTTTTTAAGAATGAGTTTGCTTTTGACTCTAGTCTAGGTCATAGGACAGATCGTTTTTTACGCCCGTAAACAATTTGCCTACCCCGTTAGGGATAAAGGTGTGATATGTGTATAGGTATGATTTCTGGATCTTTCTAAAAATTATTATTTCAAATTCCCTTCTGTGTGATCTTTTGGATAAAATAATATTAGACATTGCTTCTCGAAACATGAAGCAGTATTCGTATTGCTATAAAAAAATATATCTTTTGCAATATTTGATGAAATTAAACATACTACCTGCAGTAAATTACATTTTATGGGTAATATAAAAAAGTGAGTTAAATATTTTAAAAATGGCTACGCAATTCACGTCACGTTACGTAACTCAGGCGACGTAACGCAAGCCAGCCGCACAGCCGCGCGCTCTACCGGCTATTTTCGATTTTATTGTAATTTATAGAAATTCCGTCTCCACGAAGATTTATTCCAGCGCTATATCCGATTTATTCTCCTTTTTATTTTTACACCGAACTAGAGATTTGGAAATTGCTACGGTTACTTTCTTTGATTGGTACAGCTTTGATACTATTCTCTCTCTCTTCTCGTGTGGGACACCGAGTCGTCCAACGACCCTGGTGTCAGAGTTTTTCAACCGCCTACTACTTGTAGTTCGTAATTCCAATGTCTTGTTCTGCGCTTGCCAATCCACTTGCCAAGCATAGTGAGTATGGCACTACCCCCTATAGGTGGAGGCCATTGTCCAGCAATGCACTTTTTTGGCTGGTAATGTTATTGAATGTCAAACATGTAGTACCAACCTTTACACGTTTAAAACGTACATACATACATACATACATATATCACGCCTATAATCCCTTGCGGGGTAGGCAGAGCGTAAACGGCCGCAAAAACGGTAATTTACGCCACGTCTGACAAATATTTGAGGGTCATTCGGAAAATTGTGTATCGCTATAGTTACAGGTTGTTAGCCCATCGCCTAAAATTGCAATACACACCCTCGAGTCCCTTAGATGCCTCTTACAACTCCCACGGGAAACAAATGGGGTGATGCTATTCTTAGCCGGCATCACACGGCGTTAAAACGTACGGGTTGTAATTGGGTTAACGAAAATCGGACCAGTATTTTTACTCGGAGCCTCATACATTTTGTACGGGGGACGACAAAAATTAAGTATTCTCAGATAATGTTTTGGAGCTTAAGTTAGCTCGGCGGTTCTGCTGCTGGTCGTCCGTCACTGCGTATTTTCAACGCACCGTAACGCATGCGTCTGTCAGGCGAAGAAAATTGCGAATCCCGATTTCATTGTACTTCAAATACGGCTATGGTGCGTTTAAGGTACGAGTGCGGATGCGTCCGTCAAACAACTTTGTATGGGGATAATAATTCGCAATTTATTCTCGTCTGACAGACGCATGCGTTACGGTGCGCCAAAAATTGGCAGCGACAGACGACAAGCAGGAACCCCGCCGGTATGGATTACAGTTAAAAATATTTTTAAAGATTTTTTACTTCCTTAATAGGTGAAACTAGGGGCCTGCCCAGCTGTTTTACCTGCTGCTCGCCGTTTTCCCGCGGGAAAAAGAGACTTTTATATAACCTATATTCACCAGAAATAATTTAGGATTGTATTGGTAAAAGTTTTTTTAAATCGGTCCTGCAGTCTTGGAGCCAATTCAAATAAACAATCAAAATCTTTTTCTTTATAATATTAATGTAGATGAACAGCTTATGCCCATTTCAGCTCATGTTGTATATTTGTACTGAATTTATTGATTGTGGTGCCTAAGATGTGATGAGAAATAAATATATTTGTATTTATTTAAACAAAATTGTTTGCTATAATCAGAGATTACGTCTCCAACATTGTCTCATTCGATTGCTCAATTTGTAGGTACTAATTATATTGGATGTTCCGATCATCATTTATGATAATACTGCTACCTAGTAGGTAGCAATAATATTGCCTCGTAGTGATAGCTTAAGCTTAATACAGTGCAGTAATATAGGTAATGATGTCTACCTGAACCAACACAGATATCAAACCTAAACATTTCCAATAAGCAAGCTATGTAACTAGGCTCATACCAACAAAGTTCTCAAAGACTTTGCTTAGATTCACACACACATCACGCTTCCGTGCCTTTCGGAGTAGGCAGAGCGTAAACGGCCGTAAAAAACCGGCCAAGTGCGAGTCGGCCTCGCACACGAAGGGTTCCGTATAACAAAAAAACACGTGTTTTCTATGGCAGCCCCCATAAATATTTATTTATAATTTTTTTGGTATCTGTTGTTATAGCTGCAAAAGTAATACATCATCTGTGAAAATTTCAACTGTTTAGGTATAACGGTTCAGGAGATACAGCCTCGTATCTGTAGGATGGACGGACGGACGGATAGACCGACGGACAACCGAGACTCAGTAATAGGGTTTCCGTTATTACACTTCGGGTACGGAACCCTAAAAAAGAACATTTACGCTGCTACTGATCAAATTGTGTATGGCTGTAGCAACAATTCATCAGTCCATCACCTTAAATTGCAGTACATAGTAACCCTCGAGTCCCTTAGTGGCCTCTTACATCACCCACGGGAAAAAAGGGTGATGCTATTCCAAGCCAACATCACACGGCACGTGCATAGGTTTACACACAATCATAAATGTCGTTAAGATAATACCACTATTTTTAATTCTGGTTTAGCAGTAGCTAGAAGAATTACTATTCGTAGCAGTTAACAGGAAAAAACACTTTTGAAGCAGTTGCAAATGTATGTCAGAACGTGGCGATAACGACCGTATTTTACGGCCGTAATCGCTCTGCGTAACCCTGTATGTGTATACACATGTTACCTTCATTAACTCATAATTGCAATATAAATAAAAAGTGTGTTGTTATAAAAAATATATATAACTATGAAAAGGTTCACAGTTAATATATTATAAGAAGTTCTAGGTGAGGTCCATTTTCGGTGCACATGTGCAATAACCTGTGCTTACGATTGCTTAAGTTTTAATGTAGTATTTTTTGTTGTTGTATGTTTTCTTTCTTTCTTGCACCTACGTTTGATTATAAAACTCCTTGCATGACAATCTCAACAGTGGTATATGGTCTGTGGCGTGTTACTTAAAGTCGCCCATATATTCGTGTATTTGATACACTATTTACACCTTGATTACGATGTTTAGCTCGATCTGTATATATGATCAATCTGAAAAATACATTTAAGAATTAAATGAAGTGATAAGTTTTGAATATTGAATAGGTACATAATGTGCCTATGCACTTACACTTACACATACACTTGAGAATGACAATAATTATAAATAGCAACAAAGTATGGAAGGGAAACTGATTCAGCCCCTTCAGAGATTTAAATTAAATAAATTATTATATCTTTTAACTAAGGTTTCTAGGACCATATTTATTCCAGAAAAGAAAAAAATATATAAATCAACGAATTATATTAAAACATTAAAACTCAGCTAAACTTTTCGGTTTATAATGATATACCTTTTAATTGTTCATATAATCAAATAAAAGACACAACATCGAATCGTACCTTTTTAGAGAATACAGAAAATTTGTAGGTATGGAAAAACACATTCATATATTCAGCCAACATTCAATATTTCACAAACTTTAAAACACTATTACTAGAAACTAAACATCAAAAAGCACTATCAAAAATGGTTTTTAGTGATAATTGAAAACCATTCCGACAAAAGCATTGATTCCTGAAAGCTAGATTCCTATGATAGTGATGAAAAATGTATTGGAAAAATTCGCTAGATTTTTGCCGAAGTTGATCGTGAAAGGTGCATTGATGGAATCCGCCGAGAATCCACCATCCATCGTGCCTACCGGTGGAGTACGGGCGCTGGCGTTACAATTTATACACATCCACAACAGTCCACTGTTGGACATAGGCCTCTACCTATTATGGAGGTATTTTCTATGCCTACTTCGCTTGGCAGGCAGTTTGGCATTTCAAGGTGTTGTACCATAAAGAACACTGCTGACCATTTCTTGGGTTTGTCCCTTAATCGCCTTTTACTACACCAACGGGTAGAATGGAGTGATGCTAGTCGAAGCAAATTTCAACACAAATTAAAACACGCAATAGCGTGGAGATTGACACATTATGTTTTGAGTGTGCACCAGCTATAGGTATTTACAAATCTTGTTGTAAAATCTTTTACGCAAAAGCCATTATTACTTGTTTTATTATGCCACCTTTAAAATTATGTTAGGATTTTATTTTATTGAATACGCGTTTAATTTGTTTCACTTTTAAGTGTTAATATGCATTTTTATGTTGATTTTCTTTAAGTTATCGCTTACTTTATGACTTTTCATAAATGAAGCACTATTTTACTTAAATAACTAAATTTATTTGATGCTCTTAGGCGACACTTTCATTTGAATAAGTTAAAACTTATCTACATCAACTATATTGTAAAGTTATAATGTAAATGCATCATTTATGCAAATAATACACAAAATCACCAGAAAAAACATATCATTTAGTGAAAATTATAAAGATGGAAACAAATACCGGTTACAAATGTTTGCACAGAAATCCCGCCCAAGCTTCCGTACTACAACGATCGCGGTTCCCGAGGTCTGCAGCTCCATTACATGATTGAAATGTTTTGTGTCGATTGCGGCCCGGCTCGAACCAGCACTATAAGCTAGGAGGTAGTGACTGAATTCCGTCATTTTGTAAAGAAAATTAATAATATTTTTTTTTATCTGGCTGGGTGTAATACGACCTGCTTGGCAGCCGAGAGTTATTGGCTAGTTCTCATTGATGAGGGAACTGATGAGTGGCACCAGAAAACACATTGATCTAATGATAATATATTTTTCTCGATTTTTTATTTGGAAGTAAAGACCTTTAATTCCTTAAGCAAACTCACGAAATGGTTGTAATTATTATAGATATTTTTAAATAATTATTTAAAACGTCGTTCTCTAGATTCCGTAGGTGGTGTCCAACCCTACTTTGCAAAGTGAAACTGAATTAAATCTTGTGTTTTGGTGATACGTACATAGGTTTACTTACATATTGTTGGATAGTGATGGAGAGTATCATATGGTGACATTTGATAGTAATTGAAAAGTAATTTTGCCATAGATAATCTCGTTTAATCATTGGTGTCAAGAACTCGTCTCATATCCAAACGCACCCTTTATGGCGCTTGTCATTCGTTAACAGTTAGATTGAGACGTATGATAACCCTGCCTGCACGTTACCTTAGTCACCTCCCAGGATCTGAACGAGGTAGACACGTTGCAAATTAATGGAAATCCGCACAAGAAGCTAAGACATTTCAGATCTGTCATTTTGTTTCATGATTTTGCCATACCTTTCATTGCGATTTTCTCTAATTCTATGTAAATGTGAGTTTTTCTTTAAATGGCATATGATGTACCACTGCTAATTGAAGGTCATTGTGTGTAACATTCGTACTTGCTTGCTATCAGTTTGCCACAAAGCCAAAAAATATGCTTTGGTTATCAGATCCCTCATATCAGATCCATCACTTTCCGTCATCAGTGCAATGACGGATCTGATAAGGTGATGATGGAGTTAAGAGATTCGGTAAAAGTGGGACTAAATCGGTGCCCACGGTTGGGACTTTTGTTTATATTTTACTAATATATCCTATTATATTATTCTTATTATATATTCCTACTAATATTATAAATGCGATATGTTTGTTACTTCTTCACGCAAAAACTACTGAACCGATTTGCAGGAAATTTGGCATACATATCGAGGTAACATGGATTAACACATAGGCTACCTTTTGTCATCACTTGAGGGTCTGGAGTACCTGATGTATACCACCAGGTGCACCACCAGGAGCCCACCTAAACTATAGGAGATACAGATGTGACACCAAAGCAACAGTTGTTCAGCTTGATGGGTCGCTTCTGCTGGCATATCGAGTTTGAAGGTTTGGAGTACCTGATGTAGACAACCAGGTGCACCACCAGGAGCCGTCTTAAAGTATAGGAGATACAGATATGGCACCAAAGCAAAAGTTGTTTAGCTTGATGGGTCGCTTCTGCTGGCTTATAGAGTTTGAAGGTTTGGAGTACCTGATGTATACCACCAGGAGCCCACCTAAACTATAGGAGATACAGATCTACACAAAGAAAAAGAAGATACTGAAAATAGATTCAGTGTTTCCCTACGCCATGAACTGGAAGTGGAGGACATTAGTACTGTACGCCACACAATTTTGACAAAGGGCAACAAAATAAAGAAATATTTAAGACTAAATAAATTCATAAGAAAAACTAGACATAATCTTAAGTTGTTGAAAATAACTCAAAAAAGACAACCAAATAGAATCAAGAGAATAAATTTATTGAATGAAACTGAGGACCTAAGACTAAAAATTAGAAAAATGAATGTGGCATTTCACGAAGCAGAAGCACACAATAGGCAGCTGACGGTGCAACTTACAGCCTCAGAAAGCTTGCACACAAGCAGCGAGTTGTATATTGACAACCTTCAAACACAACTCGCAAAGGCTGAGACTAAATATGCAGAGAGCCGAATAGAACACAATCAACTTTCTTTTGTAACTTCAGAGCTACTCCAACTACAGCAACAAAACACAGTGTTGCTTGAATTGCTCATGGAAGACGATGAATTGGTCTCGGCTCTAGGTGGAACAAAACCTGCCACACCGTCCTTAGCTGCCGTGACTGCTGCCACTACTGACGCACTCGTCCCAGGAGAACCTCCCTCGCCCGTCTTGCAAGACTCACCAGCCGCGCCCGTCGCTGCTGGTGCGCCGGCCGCGCCCGTCGCTGCTGGTGCGCCGGCCGCGCCCGTCGCTGCTGGTGCGCCGGCCGCGCCCGTCGCTGCTGGTGCGCCGGCCGTGACTTTCGCTGCGTCGGACGCGCCCACCAGGCAAACGCGACGTGGCGGACGCGGTAGAGGTGCTCCTGCACTGCCTGTGGGAACAAAGGCGCGACCAACATCGACTGCGCCGGCCGCGACTACGTCACCCACCCGGCGAGGACGACGCGGAGGACGCCGCGGTGGACGCGGTAGGGGCGCTTCCCGTGCTCCTGCACCCGCTGTGGACACAAAGGCGCACCAGGCATCGGGAGCCGACAGCAACGTGCAGCCTGCGGGGTCACCTGCCTCCCCTACCAACGGATTGCAAAGGGCGGTGAGAGTGCCGCTCACTCCAGTAGCTGCACCGCGTACTTTTAGGGCGCCTACCACCTCAGCCCCCGCTGTCCCGACACCGAAGCCGCGACGGCGTGGCCCGCGCCCGTGTCCTACTCCTCGACCCAACGTCGGACCACTTCTTGACAGTGTGAGTGCAACGAAAACGATAAAGGCAAAATCAAAGACTCTAATTTACTCTGACGAGATAGGTGTAGGTTTCGGACAATTATTAAACTATCGTTTAAATAAACAAGTGACAAACATGTGTTGTCCTGACACCTCATTTGAGGATATTTTTAAACAAGTAGCTGTAGGGAAATTTGATGAGCACACCACCATTATAATTATGATAGGAAATCATTCTAACATTAGTCGTAGTACATTAGACAATAGTGTAGAGGTGTTGCTCAATTTACACAATCAGACAAAGTGCAAGTTCATTTTGTGCAACTTCCCATACTGTACAAACCTGTCAGATCAACAAAACAACTGTGTGCATAGAATGAACATGCACCTATACAATATAACATGTCATCATAGCGATGCTATTTCTTATTTTGACTTGAATAATTTTATTCACACATTTATTTTGACTCAGGATACTATGTACCTGTCTGATTATTATAAAAAACAAGTAGCTACATTGTTAGCATATAATATAAATGACACAAAATCTGTGTCATCTCCTATATTAATTTGTAATGTTACTAACAATAATTTAAACTAGAATTTAAGACAAAGGAAATCCCCTCTTTGACTGATATTAATAACAAACACAAACCGGGGTTTTCTTGCACTCATCCTCAGACAAAGGAAAAGCAAAATCAGTTACAAGTGTTACATCAAAATATTCAGGGTTTTGCTAGCAAAGTATTAGAAATTGAATTATTCTTAGAAAAGCATAATTATGACATAGTTTGTTTAACGGAACATTTTCACAAAGATCCTGAAATTTTGATAAATTATGAAAATTATTGTATTGCCAGTTCTTTCAACCGAAAATCCGCGATACATGGAGGTTCCTTAATACTTATTAGAAACAACATTAAATTCAAAGAACGTAAGGATGTTGTCGGATTGTCGGTTGAGTGTTGTACTGAATTATCTTGTGTTGAGCTGGAAAGTCATGTTATAGTATGCGTATACAGACCGCCAATAGCAAAAAATTTTACCAAATTCCTAGAAATAATGGAAGATGTACTCAAATTAGTCACAAAAACTAATAAACATGTAATTGTTGCAGGTGACTTTAACATAGACATTTTAGAAATCAATGCATTAAGTGATAAATTTTTAGGTCTTTTTAAATCATTCAATTTATTTAATATATTTTTTGAACCTACTCGTGTGACGCCTACTTCTGCCAAATGTATTGATAATGTATTCAGCGATTGTGACCCGGTACAAAAATGCATTATAAATTCTCTTCAATCAGATCACAAGGGTCAAAGTGTAATATTCCCATTCAAAAACCATATTAAAACGATCAAAATAGAAACCAGGCGCATCACTGCAAGCAGGTTGGAAAAATATCAAAATGTGTTAATCGAGAAATTGCCTGTCCATAATTATAATTTTGAAAACCCAAATCATGTATACGAAGACGTTTTCAATTTGTTAAGCAAAGAATTCGAAATCATTTTTAACTTAGAAACGAAAGAAATTAATACGAAATTTAAGTTTAGTGATTGGGCGACCAAAGGTCTTAGGATTAGTAGAGATAGGCTTTTTGAACTTTACGAGCTTAAAAACATGACAAACGATGTAAGTTTTAGTGAGCTAGTAAAAAAATATTCTAAAACCTTCAAAATAGCTTGTGAAATTGCTAAAGCAAACTTTATTAGTAATAAGATAAAGTCTTCAGATAATAAAATAAAAGCTGTCTGGAAAGTTATTAATAGCGAAACAGGTAAAACTAAGCCACGCGAAAATAACTTTTCACTTAAAACCGACAAAGGAGTGATTAGTTTAAATTCAGATGTAGCGCAGGAGTTAGAGACATTTTTCACAAATATACCTCTAAAAACTACTGAGTCATTAAGATCTTCACCTACAATTTCATATTCATTGCTGAAGCAAAATGTAGATGTTTGCAATTCTGAATTTAAATTTACTCATGTAAGTCCCCAGTATATTTTAAAAACTTTTAAAGATATCAAAGTAAAGAGCACCGAAGATTTATGGGGGATGTCAGTTAAAGTTTGTCAATCAGTAATCGAAATATTAGCACCATACTTAGCAGATATCTTCAATGAATGTATTGATCACGGCATTTTTCCTGATTTAATGAAACATAGCAAGGTAGTACCGCTGTTTAAAGCTGGTGACAAACAAGACCCCAGTAACTATAGGCCTGTATCAATTCTGCCAGTACTCAGCAAAGTGTTTGAGAAGATCATACTAAATCAAATGCTGTCCCATTTTAATCAGAACAATTTGTTACACAACCAGCAATTCGGTTTTACAAAGGGACGTTGTACCACAGATGCTGGTGTTGCTCTAATCAAACATGTATTTAATGCTTGGGAAGAATCAAAAGATGCCATTGGTGTTTTTTGTGATCTTTCCAAGGCATTTGATTGCGTAGATCATGAAACTTTATTGCTAAAATTAGAACACTACGGTATTCGAAACGCAGCTCTGAAATTTTTGAATTCATATTTAGATAATAGAACTCAAAAGGTCCAAATAAACGGCGCCAAATCACTGGGGTCTCGTGTTAAAATTGGTGTGCCTCAAGGCTCTATTTTAGGACCATTTCTATTTCTAATTTACATAAATGATTTGCCTTACATGGTAGAGAATTTGTCCAAGATTGTACTATTTGCTGATGACACATCCCTTATATTTAAGGTCGATAGACATGCACATAACTATGACGAAGTAAACAACACTCTTGGACAAATTCATAGTTGGTTTACTGCAAATAATTTAGTTCTTAATGAGAAAAAAACTAAATGTGTATTATTCACTTTACCTAACGTAGTACATTCTTTGAATAATCATGTCGTCGTACTTAATAATGAAAAATTAGAGTTTACTACCAGTACAGTTTTCTTAGGGATTACTCTCGACTCAAGTCTCCAATGGGGCCCTCATATTACATCTTTGTCGGGAAGATTAAGCTCAGCTGCATATGCGGTACGTAAAATTAGAGAGATCACGGATATTGCAACTGCGCGACTTGTTTACTTTAGTTATTTTCATAGCATTATGTCCTATGGAATTTTGCTGTGGGGGCGCGCCGCTGATATTGAAACAATTTTTATTCTCCAAAAGAGGGCCATTAGAGCAATTTATAAACTTTGCAGTCGTGATTCCCTAAGGGAACTGTTTAAGGAAATTAATATTATGACTGTACCGTGTCAATATATTTATGAAAATATCATGTATGTTAGAAAAAATATAAATACTTTCACTAGAAATTGTGACAGGCATAACCGCAATACAAGGAGTAAAAATAAAATAGATCAACCTAAGCATAGACTCGCTAAAGTTAGGACTTCATTTGAAGGTCTAAGTATAAGATACTATAACAAAATACCGGAAGATATATTGAGTTTATCAGAAAGTAAATTTAAGTCTGTTATCAAGAAAACATTATGTTATAAAGCTTACTATAAGTTAGATGAGTACATTAATGACAAAGAGGCATGGAGCTCTGAAATTCCAGCGCAGCACAAGAAACACGCACTCATTTTTAATACCAAAATGGGGCGTGCGTGGAGTTTACAACTGACATAATTTTACAAATCTGCATGGATGTAATTTCAATTGTTTAAAGTAAATATTTTATAAGTTAAAACTGGTAGATTTATCTACTTCAATTTTTACAAAAAAAAAAATATGTAGCCATTTTTGGTCTATACATATTTTTTTTTACTTACAGAATTAGCTAGGGTAGCTTAGGGGCTAGTAAGATTGTTAATTTAGAGTAGGAGCACTTCTGGGCAGGTTTTTTGGTGGGTTTTTCCTGTTCAGGAGGTCCGATTAATTATACGCATGTAAACTACACGCTTTAAAAATCTTGACTTCAATTTGAAACAAATATCGTTTTCAGATGGTAGTGGCGTAAAGTTACATGCCGTGTGATTAACCTGGCCAGCCCCGTGGCAGTGCTTTGATTTTTATTTTTTTCTCCCGCCCGAGCCGGTTTTCTATTAGGACATTACAAAATTGTTATAAAAAAAAGAAAATTGTGTGATACAAATTTCTTTTTTTTACAATGACGGTTCATGACGTCAATAAGTGATATGATAATACTATCCTACATTGAATAAAGAATTTCAATTTCAATTTCAATTTCAGATATGGCACCAAAGCAAAAGTTCTTCAGGTTGATGGGTCGTTTCTGCAAGCATATAGAGTTCTAAGGTTTGGAGTACCTGATAAAGACCACCAGGTGCACCACCAGGAGCCCACCTAAACTATAGGAGATACAGATATGGCACCAAAGCAAAAGTTGTTTATCCTGATGGGTAGCTTCTGCTAGCAAATAGACATGGAAGGTTTGGAGTATTTGATGTAAACAACCAGAAGCACAACCAGGAGCCCAAAAAAATCATTCAAAATAAATATTCAGATTTTAACATAAGTATCCTTTTATTTCATTTATTTACTTTCTCTCACTTCTTTTACTACTATATATTCCTTTTTATTATAAAATAAACAAACTAAAACTATGTTTTACAAAAACACTATTACATTTTATCAAATCCGTCACCCAAATCGTGGGCATTTTTATCAGATCCGTCACCTAAATAGTGGGACTCAATTTTGTACATGAAAATCTAATTCAAATTCAAAATGGATTTAAAATTTTTCATTATACCACAATAATTAATGTGTATGTATATGTTACTCGTGTTAATACTAATGAACAAGGCCAATTGAACCATATTTGTTAGATCCGTCATACACCGAATACAGTTCTCTTGATTCCATCACAGCTAATAGTGGGCTAGCTATATCTTTGTAATTACTCGACCAAAAAGCGGGCCTTTCACATAATTTTATCTGTATTCCTCTAAAGTATGACGCAATGCCCCCAAAATACCAAAAAACATAATTTGAAAAATGATGATGGAATTATCAGGAGAACGCGTTTCGAAGAGAACTAGCCTATTGCGTTTAGGAGTAGGAAGTCGTTCAAGTTCAAACATTTTGTATTAGATTATGAAGGAACTAGACATTGAGAGAATGAATGAAAGAAGATTAACGAAACAGGTGTATATGGCGAGTGTGGATGGGAACGTTGGAAGGGGAAGACCAAGACGCACGTACTTGGATCAGATCGGGGACGTTCTAGAGAAAGGTCAGGTCAAGAGTACCCTAAACAGAGGAGCATGTATGAAAAGATTGATGCATGTTGAAGAAGCGAAAGAGGTGTGTCAGGATCGTAGCAAGTGGAAAGATGTAGTCTCTGCCTACCCCTATGGGAAAGAGGCGTGATTATATGTATGTATGTATGTAGACAATAGTTTTTAGTATAAAAATATGCACAAATGTCGCCAGACTCATTACCTATTGTTGTTGCAGACTGCGATAAGCTTAGAAAACTACTTTTCACCAAGTTTTTTGCAACTTCCAAGTAAACGCAACCCGTCACGGCTGGCAAATTTTGCCTTAATTTGTCCTTCTCAAGCCTAAATTATACGTAATAGTATAAATTTGACATGTCACAGCCTCTTAGACTACAACTGGCACTACCTTTGCCTGAAAGCGATGCCAGAGCGAATGACGGAATTAAATTTTTATATTTGGCGGCTTTGTTTATTCGGGATTTTGGTTCGTTGGATATTTTGGCACGCGTATTTCTGGTACATGCTGGTCATATTTTTGATGAAAACTTTAGAGAGATTTGATGAAGTCATACAGCACTAATGGATTCAATCCGGAATGAGACTATCCACAAAATGACCAAAGTAATGGACATAGTCGGGAAATCTAGCAAACCTTGAGTAGCATTGACTGGGCACATCAGTCATGAAACAGACGGACGGTGGAGCAAGAGGGTTTTTGAGTGGAGGCGACGCCTCGGTAGGCGTAGCGTTGGACGACCTCCGGCCAGATGGACCGATGACTTAAAAGAGGCGGCTGATAGCGACTGGATGGCTAAAATTAGAGATTGTGCCCTATGGCGTACCTTGGGAAAGGCCTACGTCGTGCAGTGGACTGCAAAAGGCTGATGTGTATACAGCACTTATTCGGATCTTGTTTTTATAAATGCTTTCCAGTAAATGAACGCTGTTCCGCAACGTAAATTTAGAGAAAAAATCTGTAGCTGAATGTCTAGTTCAATCAACTGTTCTTTCCGCGTCGAAGTGTAACAGTGATTTGACTCGACATTTAAAAAAATACTTCAATAGTCTTTGAGGTTTTTAAAAATTTGCAAAATTTTCAAGCGCGGGAAGGATTTGAACCTGCGACTTTCGCATTACTAGTGGCGATGCCTCTTATCTGGAAAACTAACCCGGCATTAAAATACACTTGCAAAATTGGTGGGCAAGGAACGAGCTGCGGTAGCTCAGATGGACGAGGCGTCGCCACTAGTAATGCCAAAGTCGCATATTACAATCCTGCCCGCACTTTAAAATATTTGCAAGTTTTCAAAAATTTTATACCTAACACGGGAAGTGTTTTATAATTTGGTATTCAGTCTCTGAGGTACCAGTCCCACCCAATTCAGTTTGTTAAATGAGAGAAATGTTGGCGCAAAAGCTTGATATCCTAAGTTTTCAACAAAATTGGCCCGTGACTAGTGCCTGGTTTGTCCACCCTGAACATTTCACTCCACATAAAATATACAGGAGATATAGTCACATGGTTGACGGGTAGAAAATGGCGCGTTATTTATGTAAGAGCTCTGTCGACCGAAGTGCGATTTAATACACTCACATCACAGACTGACGTGAATGAAAAGAATCAATATAGTTTATACGAACTCATCGATTATTGAGGACATCGACATTTATTTATTTATATAGAAACTAGCAGCTTGTCTAGTTTTACCCGTTGCAAATAGTTTTCCAGCGGGAATAGGACTTTTAATATAGCCTATGTTCATCAGGGGTAATGAAGGATTCTAATGGTAAATCATTTTTTAAATCGGTCTAGTTGGTTTGGAGCCTATTCAATTCAAACAATCAGGTATTTTTTATACAATTAAAGTATATTGTCCTAGATTAGATTGTATTAAAACAATTTTATATTTTTAGTTTGTGGAGATACGGCACATTCACAATATCTGTGGAAAAGCCCTTCGCAATTTTAAGAAGAAAAAAACGGGTCACGCGTAATATTTTATGTCATATTTTAATTCTAAAGCCTGAAGTTTACGCAGGTAGAATTTGACATAATATATCTTTTTAATTTTTGCGTGAGACCACCACTTATGGTATGGTGGGGTTATGTGGCAAGTAAAACTTAGTTTTTTTTATAAAACTGGTGCAAGTTTAATTGTATCGATGGACATATAACTGCTCTTTCTGAGTTGATACTAAATGAAGTGATCATTTTAGATTGAATAAAGATGTCGGCAGCCATTACGATTAGGAATTGAGTCAAGCAAAAACTGTCACAGACTATGAACAAGCACTAGCGGTTATTGTACCTACACACATACAAAAAAAATTAAGCGATTTGTTTTACTTATTCAAATTTAGGTGAAAATCTTTGGACAATAAAGTTTTTTTTTATTGTAGCTAATAGCTTAGCGTTTGTTGTTTTCAAATGCATAAGATATCAGGGGATTGTCACTCAATGTGTGAATATATAAGGTACTAATAAATTCAGTGCAAATATTTTAAAAGGGAGTTCTATTCGCGAAACTGAAAAAAAAACCCTGGAAACATAGATCAAAATATAGAAAACCTCCTATACAAAAATTACAAAAGACGACGTTACTTTGCATGGTAAGTCCAAAGACTTTTTTATATATTTTTGCTTATGTTTATTGGAAAAAGTTATTCAGTTTTATATGTACAACTCAGCCTAAAAGTGTATTTGTTCTTAGTCTGGTTAGAACATTGCAGGGTGAACCTTCTGAATGACCGAAAAGAACGATGGTTTCGTGCTTCGGAGGGCACGTTAAGCCGTCGGTCCCGGTTGCCGTCTATTAAAACTTAAACTGCAGTTGTTACACAACCATGTCAGAGGCCTAATACTAGTAGTAAGCGGTTGAAAAATTCTGACACCAAGGTTCATCGTGTCATCGTGTCCCACACGAAAAGAGAAGAATAGGACCCTATATACCTACATTGAAAAACTGAGATACTATACTGATTCTTCTGCTCTACTAGCTTCGACAGGGCTTGACAAAGTCTGTTGGGATCGTCTGTCACTCACAATATCGATATATATTAATAATGGCTCACGCAGGAAATTAGCGATCTTATGGCTAGACGGGATAGGGCTAAAAACAGGTACAAAAAGCACCCTTCAGAACACAATCTTGCGAGGTACAAGCATTTAAGGAATCGGTGTACTCGTCTGTGTAGGGATGCGAAAAGACGCCACATCCATGAATCTATTGGCAAATGTAATCCGGCACAGGTTTGGAAATTTCTACGATCAATTGGCATAGGCAAATCGTCAGCTAATACAACTGGTTCAGTTAATTTAAATTCACTAAATCTTCATTTTTCCACACCACCAATTACTATTAGTGATAAAGTTAAATCTGCCACTATTGCTAACATAACTAGTAAGCCTCTCCCTATGTGCTCATCATTTTCTTTTAATACTGTTGCCGAGGAGGATGTTAAGAAGCATATACTATCCATTACATCTACTGCTGTGGGTAATGATGATCTATTTTCCCGCATGATATCCCTTATCCTTCCAGAACTCTTGCCAATACTTACTCATATCCTCAACTGCTCACTGGCAACGAGTGCGTTCCCGTCAGCATAGAAACGTGCTGATGTCATTCCCCTTCCTATGGTTCCTAATCCCTCCTCGTTCTCCCAGTTCCAGCCCATCTTGCCATTCCTCTCCAAGGTCCTGGAACACATTGCTCACAAGCAACTAGTTGATTTTGTAACATCTAATGGCCTGCTGTCACCTTTGCAATCTGGTTTTCGCACAGGTCACAGTACAGTCACAGCATTAATTAAAGTCACCGATGACATTCGACTTGCCATGAAAAACAAGTCTTTAACTATCTTAGTACTTCTCGATTTTAGTAATGCTTTCAACTCGGTGGACTATGATGTGCTTATTGCAATAATTCGCTCACTTAACATCTCCTCCTCGGCAATCATGTGGTTTAACTCTTATCTTCGTGGTCGCTCGCAACGGATCCGCTCTGATGAGGCTATCTCGGAATGGCATGATCTCTCTGCGGGCGTACCTCAAGGTGGCGTCCTTTCACCACTTCTCTTTTCAATTTTTATAAACACAGTTACTTTTGTAATCTCCTCTAGCTACCATCTTTACGCAGACGATTTACAACTGTACCGCCATTTCAATGTGGCTGATATAAATAGCGCTACGGAAGCCATCAACAGCGACCTTAGCAAACTAGCAGAATGGGCTGAGTCATTTGGGCTTGTAGTAAACCCGAACAAATCACAATTGCTGATCATCGGTAGTCCGTACATGTGCAGGCAAATAGATCATACTAATATTCCGCCTATTAAATACAACGGGACACCTATTGCATTCACTAAAACGGCAAAAAATCTGGGCGTGTTGCTGGATTGCAACCTTTCTTGGACGGCTCAAATTAACGATGTCAGCAGGCGAGTATTCTATGCTTTTCATTCTCTAAAGCGACTCCAAAACTTTTTGCCCTTGAAAACTAAAATTACTCTTGCTCAAACACTCCTTTTCCCTATTTTCGACTACGCTGATAGCTGTTATCTTGATGCCACCCTTGAGCGGCTGCAAAACCTATGTATCCGTTTCATATTTACGCAACAGGTTTACGCAAGTACGATCATGTGTCTCAGTTTCGTAAGCAGCTCAAGTGGCTACCCATTAGACTTCGAAGAAACTCTCATGTATTGTCCGGTCTCTATAATATTCTTCACAGCCCTTCTTCTCCTTCCTATCTTAAGGACCTTTTCAACTTCTTACGACCTCTGGATAAGCCATGTCGTTCCCATGTCAGAACGATTCTTACTATTCCCATTCATCATTCGGATTTCTATAGCTATTCTTTTACTGTGCCTGCGGCCAGGCTGTGGAACTCTCTTCCACACACAGTGCGCGACAGTCCAACTATCTCTGTGTTCAAAAGACGAGTTAAAGAACATTACCTATCTCTTTCTTAGTGATCCATATATATATATATATAGGTATATATTTATCGAATATTTATACTCATATATATTTATAATATTATGTTTTCATTTTGTTTCAGTATATATGTAGGTATGTAGTTTATGTATGATATTGAGGGGTATTTTATGTAGTTGATATTAAAGAAAATTAAAATTATTATCAAAATTTTTAAATGATAGTGCACGCCTTATCTGCCTCACTTTATGAGATCTCACTGCCCAAGGTCTGCTGGAACAGATTTCTTTTTAGAAATAAGTAGACCTGTTGTGAATTGTTTCATAAATGTATGTGTCCTATGATTTTATTGTGGGCAATAAATGGTTTAATATGAATTGGAGTCAATGTGCTCTCCGCTGTTTTTACTTTTACGGTCATAATATTACTTACTACTTATTAGTTTTCTGTTGCAAAGGTTCGTACATACATACATAAATCATGCCTAATATTTTTTGAGTTTGCACAACTATTAGTTATCAACTTATCACAATAAAACAATTTGAAACGGATTTAAGTTGTGTTTATTTTGGATTTTACGATTCCAACGCTACATAATAATATATTTATATATTAATAGGTATATAAGTATTCTATCATAAAGGTATTTAAGTATTGTAGTATTCGTATATATACGTTATTTTTTTTTTTGCTATTGTGCACGTCTTATCCGCGTCTCGAATTATAGAATGTCTCTTATGTAGGTTTGCTGTAAGAAATTTCTTTTTAGAAATAAGTAAACCTGTTGTGTCTTGTCTCATTGTAAATTGTTCCTGTGTATGTTTTTGTGTACAATAAATGGTTAAATAAATAAATAAATAATAAACACAACTTAAATCCGTTTTTTTTTTGTCGTGAAATCATGCTTATATCTCAAGATTACTTGTGCGGTAGGCAGAGCTTGAACAGCCGTGTAAAAAACGAACGTTTACGCTACGTCTGACAAACATTTAAGGGTCATTAAGATAATTGTGTTTCGCTATAGTGACAGGTTGTCAGCCCATCGTTTAAACTTGCAATACACATGTAACTCTACAGTCCCTAAGTCACCTCTTACGACACCCATGGGACAGAAATGGGGTATGCTATTCTTAGCCGACATCACACGGCATTAAGCACGGCAGCCATAAAATTTTCGACAAACTGCAAAGCCATTTCGATTTGAAAATGTGTGTCAATGGAAGGCGGGATAAGGACGGCTTTCACGCGGACAAAGCCGCTGGCAATAGCTAGTGTTTCATAATTCACGAAACAGCTTTGCAAGTGGGTTACCAGGGCGAAATATCGGCGATGCACTGTGAGTGCATTCATAGGCAGTTAGCGGCGGTATAGAGGTGCTATGATCTTTTCGGACTTATTCGGACAATTTCGTTCTGTGTTTTGATTTTCGTTGCGGATAAATCTTGATAAACTTTGAAGGTTTTTTTTACAGTATATAAAAGTTACGTTTTCACGCCAATAGATAGTGTTACTGGCATTTGGAAGCCCAAGACCGAGACTCGTGGCGTGAAAGAGGGGAGGCCTTTGCCCTGCAATGGGACACAGACAAGGCTAACTAAAAAAACAAAAGATGGTGTTAAAAATATGGGGATTTGTCAAATAACCACGCAAAATAATACAGTAGCGTTCCATAAGTAGTGAACTGTTTACTTTCTCATAATCTTTCTGGCGTATTTTTTTGGACCCGTAGTCTTAATTTCTGTTAGCGATAAAAAAAATACGATTGAATCAAATAAAGTCGGTATATAATATCAATGTGCCGTGTGATGCCGGTTTAGAATAGCATCACCCCATATCTTTCCCGTGGGAGGCAACTAAGGGACTCGAGGGTGTGTATTGCAATTTTAGGCGATGGCCTGACAACCTGTCACTAAAGCGTTACACAATATTCCAAATAACTTTCAAACATTTGTCAGACGTGGTGTAAATGGCCGTTTTTTGGGGCTGTACCTACCCCGCAAGGGATTATAGGCGTGATATGTGTATGTATGTATAATATCAAATATTATATACCAACTTTCTATCAAACTCCAATCATAACTTCTCAATAAATTTTCAAGGACATTTATTGTGTCGTTGGACGACTCATTGTCATACACGAAAAGAACAAGAATGAAAATCCCCAGCAAGAAGCCCTCCAAATGTTTAACGCCATCTATTGTTGATTTTTAGTACGTTTTTAAACAGTTGTCAAAAAAGCTCTTATCGAGCTAGCGTTCTGTCCATCCTGTAGGTATTCCATTATCATTATAATTGTAAGTATGATAATTGGCTGGAGGTGGTGTAGGACAGTGGAGAAAGGTCATTTTGGAGGCCAAGATCCATTTCGGGTCATTGAACCAGAGAAGCTAGTTAGGTATGACAACGATTTTTGGACAAATAATTTTATAATCTGGTGGGTTTCAATGTTATTAGATGAGCTATTCGGGAATGTGCCGTGTGATGCCAGCTTGGAATACAATAACCCCAATATTACCCGTGGGTGTCGTGGAGTGGGCAGTAGCGTTCCCTGCGAAAGCAATATCTTGCACTGCTCTTGCCAAGCGTGGCGAGTATGGCAATACCTGCCAACAGGAGGAGGCCCATGTCCAGCAGTGGTCTGTTTTGGCTGTTGTGACTGAAGTTCTAAGTTCAAATAATTTATTGTCCAGCTGTTTTTCTTTACGAAGTCCAAAGGTGTTTATTATGAGTTATTCAAGGTACTTATCAATGTTTACGGTGTGAGGACTTGGGAATACATACTACCAGATATACTAAATGGGCTTCCGAAGGATGTTTTGTCTAGTATACTCACAAAATTTGAGGTCTGTAAAAATAATTTAAAGAAATATTATTTAAAATTATAATTATGTAGCGAGCACGAACACACTCATTTCTCGCATAAACCTTTCTTAGGTTTTAGATAAGTGTTTAATTACCTAAAACATGTATTTTTCTTTTATTGAACAATAAATAAAAAAAAAAGAAAAGGAAAAACTCTATATAACAATGAATTTGACTCTGAATAACCGTTGTTATGCACATATATCATTTTTTTATTAGAAATAATATCTTAAGCGGATATTGGAATAATAGGAATAAGGGTGGGATTTGTGGGAGGGACCACGCCTCTTTCATCTGGGCTATTTAAATTAAATTGTTTACTTTACACGGGAAGTGTTTAGAAAATTGTTACTTAATATTCAGAAAGTATTCGACAAAATTGTATCTTATGCGGACTCTAGTTGTCGATTTGACGCTGGCAAAAACCGTCGGCGAACGTTGGCTGTTGGTTGTGATACGCCCGCGGTCATAGGCTCTGCAAAGTTGTGTAACTATCCATACTTCCTAGTTAGGTATGAACAGACCGCTGTTGAACTAACTTAGTACGAACGTGGATTAGTTTTGGTTAACTTCTTCTTCTTTTTTTCGTGTGGGACACCGAGTCATCCAACGACCCGATGAACCCTGGTGTCAGAGTTTTTTCAACCGTCTACTACAACCAGTAGGCCTCTGACATGGTTGTGTTACGACCGCCGTCTAAGTAATCATAGACGGCAACCGGGACCGACGGCTTAACGTGCCCTCCGAAGCACGGAACCATTTCTTTTCGGACAATCTGTTGGTTCACCCTGCAATGTCCTAACCAGACCGGGAACAAATTCACAAAGAGATAAATATCAACTTTTTGTGAGTGTCCTACCGAGAATCGAACCCGGAACCTTTGCGTCGCAGGCAGTCGCACTACCACTGCGCCACATCGGTCGTCATTCACAGTAAGTCGTGTGGCTTACTGTGAATGCTGGTTTCAGTCATTCATTACATTAGTGAAAGGAACAACCTAAGCGGTTCTCCTACTTGTCGATGCGTCTGTCAAGTCGTTTGGCAAACGCATCCGTAAACGCACCGTAGCCGTATATCTATTTTTTATTTTATTTATTTTGGAAAACCAACAGCTATTGTAACATTTTACACACCAATAGTAAAGCCAGAAAGCCAATTACATGTTTTCACCACTAGATAATTACATACATACATACATAAATCACGCCTATATCCCTTACGGGGTAGGCAGAGTGTCAACGGCCGTAAAACGGATATTAACACCACGTCTGACAAAAGCTTGAGGGTCAACTAGATAACTGTGTATTACTATAGTGACAGGTTGTCAACCCGTCGCCTAAAATTGCAATACACATCCCTCGAGTCCCTTAGTCGGCTCTTACGACACCCATGGGTTAGAAATGGGGTGATGCTATTCTAAGCCGGCATCACACGGCAAACTAGATAATTGAGTAGATATAAAAAGCATTCACATAAACACTATGGGAATAAGATCGGAATTTCCAATTTACTTTTGTTTGACTGACGCATGCGTGCGTTAAAAATACGCAGCGATGGGTGACAAGTGGGAAAATCGCCTTAAAACATTATAGTACCTATCGTAAAGATTATTAAAAAAGTTAAAGAAATATATCTTGTTCTTAGATTTATTTCTGTTACTGTTATTTTAAATGTGTCTGGTGGTACAATAAAGTTAATACATACGTTATGTGAAAGTTAAAAAAAATACTAAATATTTCTTCTAAGAAGCGAAGGTTGAAATATAAAACTCAAACGAGATCAAACATTCAAATTTTATGGTTTTTCATTAGGTAGGTAAAAATTAATTAAAGTTGGTTAAAATATTAATGAAATAATCGTTCAAACATGTCATTATCTACTCTTTATACTCCCTTCATTCACCATCGTCATCCATCATTGTATCCCAGTACGATGCCAGAAGACAAATATTTGACAAAACCGTGTGTGGCAAGCACGTTTCCATACTCACCAATACGCCGATACGATATTCTGAAACGAAACCCAAGTTTATGGCTTAGAACATTCGTATACGTAACAAAAGTAGAAAAGAAAACAAATTCTATCTTTGATGTAAGAAGCAAGAACTAGAAAGTTTATAGATAGCGAAAAATCAGAACGGGCGGGTGATAAGAAACAACTTTTCTCAAGGAACATAGGTCGCAGGTTAAAAAAAAATACTTTCGGTATTAAATTGCCGATCAGCTGATTTCAGTTACTAAGGAAGCTCAACATATTTTTATATTATTTCGACCTATGTCCCTTGGGGGCAGTTGTCTGTTCCTTATCACCAGCCCGTAATCTGTTTTCAGTATAGGTCATTAGTAAAATTACACCATATAGAACCAAAATACGTACCATTTTGTCTAATTAAACAAGTAGTTACCTACCTCCTTGCATACTCTAATTTTAATCCAGGGCAGTTTAGCTTTGATTTATTCAACTTTCAATTGAATGAGGTTCTTTCACGCACCACATAATTATGTGGTTTTTAGCCGGATCCGGTTTTAATACGCAAGGAATTTCCGAAAACCGGATTTCATGGCACACGTCGTCGTCGTCACATCTGATTGCTGCTATCACAGGTTGTTATTCGTATGTTGGCTGTCACGAACCTCAATATCGTTTTCACTGTGTGCGATTCTCCAAATGTATTATTGTAACAGTAAATTACATATAATGGAAACGCACCGTCTGCGTGCAGTATGTTGGTACAATACACAATACCACGTACCGAGGTTCCCCTTTCTTTGAACCAGCTTTCAACAGCTAATAACAGTTTTGAAAAACCAATGTCTTTGATTTTAATAACAACCGTCTCAATATTTAAAAGTCATGTAAATACTCATTTTTAATCGATGCAACTCAAATACGCAATTTTAGGCGATGGGCTGACAACCTGTCACTATAGCGATACACAATATTCCAAATAACCCTCAAACATTTGTCAAACGTGGTGTAAATGGCCGTTTTTTGCGGCTCTTTACGCTTTGCCTACCCCGCAAGGGATTATAGGCGTGATATGTGTGTGTGTGTGTGTGTGTAAATACTCATACTAACTCGTAGAGGGATAAATCCATATTCTTTTTTCACCTATTCAAACATCAGATCATAAGAATAAAGCGTTTTTTTTTCTTTTACTACTTTTTTCCTCCAAAAAAATTTAACTGGCATAGTGTGGGAATGAATTATTGCATATTTTACTAGCTTTTGCAATTGCATATCTTGTGGGGATGAGTAATTGCATATTAATCTAACCCCCAAAAGTCAAAATAAAACGAAAGTCCTAAGATAGCATTCAGAAAAACAAATATCCTGGACAATCCACACAGCCCCATTTAGCCCCAAACTATGCAAAGTTTTTACTATAAGAACTAGATACCTGATATTTATAATTATATATGTACTTTTTTGACAAAAAATATATTATAATTTATAGAAAACACCCAGCCTAAACACAAATACTTGAAAACTTACTTAACAAACATTGTGTCTTGTAAGATTTGAACCAACGGCCCTCAGCGTAGCAGGCATGGGTACTATCCGCTACGCCATCGGGCCAGTAAATTTTATTTTCAGAAATTTTCTAAATTCCAAAACTCCTCAACAAGGCACTTTCAGACGTGTTTATATTCGCTGAAAGTGTCCTCTCCCTGAATAAATAAAAATACATCGCCGTATAAAAATAAACCAAAACAAACTGATCCCACAAAAATGCAGTAATGGACTTGACAAAACGAACGGCGGGTTTTTTGTTATCGTTTTTGTAACTTACTTTAGGGAAAGAATTGAAGTATTTTTATTGGATGGTGGTTCTCCCACTTGTCGTCTGTCGTTGCGTAAGTATTTTTTACACACCGTTACGCATGCGTCTGTCAGACGAAACGATTGCGAATTCCGATATCATTCCCTTACAAATATGGATGCTCCTGTTAAACGACTTGCTAGACGCATCCGCTACGCACCGGGGTAGTATTTGCATGGGAATAAGATTGGAATTCGCAATTTGCTTTCGTTTGACGGACGCGTGCGTTACGTACGGTGCGTTAAAAATATGACGACAAATGAGAAAACCACCTATTAATTGTAAAAAATATATGAAACAATGGAGTATAATAAGAAGGTATTTTTATTGTATTTATCGTAAAATAAGTAAATAAAACGAAACGAAGGAGTGTTAGTTTGTTTTCTTAATTCAGTTGTCTTACTTGAAAAAGTAATTCCACGTTTCTTTTTGTGGTTATCGGCATTGATTATATTAATTTGAAAAATTCAGAAAAAACAAAAACACTGTGAACCAGTCCTAATATCATGTGTATGGAAAATTATTGTACCGCTGTTGCTGATATATAGTTTGATGCGTCTCTTTAAATTGGATAATTATTTTTTGTGTAAGAAATATGGGAGGACAAACATACCGAAGAATAAGAGAAAAATTTAACAAGTTCTTTAACTTTACACTCTCCAAGTATCGTTTTAGTTTACGATCGTATGACGGCTATTTACTTTCTAATAACAACTAAGATTATGACAAAAATAATTACTTCTTTTGCAATCAAGAGATCACCTTTCTCCATTAATCAGCTTAGTAGATATGAGACGTTGTAACAAAGCTAATCACATATTACAAGTAACTTAAGGCAAGTGATGCTGCAAAAGTAGCGCCAATTCACGAAAAGAAAACATATCACTTAATACAAACAATACATCAGAATGTCTTCTTCCCTTGGTCTGCTGTAAGAAATTTCTTATTAGAGAAAAGCAGTGCCTGTTGTGTCTGCATTCTTTATGCGTTTGTCTCTTTACTGTTCCTGTGTACAATAAATCGTAAATAATGTCTTTTGCCCAAGTTTATGCTGTTATCTTTAAGCCAAATCGAACCCTGCGAAAGCCATACATTTATTTCTGTTATTAAAGTTATGGACAAAAGTGACAAAACAAACACTTATGGTAGTAATTGTTATAACTTAAATTATCGCGATTATTTAATCGAGTTTGTCGCATCAAATTTTACTTTGATATAAAACCGAAAACTTGGGCAAAGGAATTTCGGATGTATTGTTAGTACTATTATATATTCTGCGGTATTGTTTGCATAAAGTGATATGATTTTTTCCGTAAAGTGGCGCTACTTTCGTGGCACCACTCGCCTTAAGAAAAGCTTAATATAAAAGGGCGGAATCAAATCATACGATATTCTGCGTTCAGTAACTTTTATCGAAGTCACATCGAGGATTTGCCTGCATTGGGCAGGGGCGAATTTGGTTCTAATACGTTAATGAACTTTGAAAAATAAGAGTCTGAAGAACCATGGTCAAAAAGAGCGCTAGACCAAAGAAACGGACTGTTGGTTAGGCCGAATAAACCTGGTCAGAAAGATAACTTACCTAAAAAGATCCCTTGAACGAAGAATTCTAAAAAAATATCATCCTTATAAGCCGTTTGACAGCTGCCAGTTCCATACTAAAAGAGATTTCAACAAATGTGAATTCCATGTGATACGGTCAAAGTCATCATCGAAACTTGACACTAGCAAAATCAATACGTAAACGCCATAAAATCAAGAAATTGAATTGATCCGCTGCCACAGCATTAACAAGAATGGCTTACTAGCTGTTACCCGCGGCGTTTCCCGCATAAGTGGTGATAAAAACTATCCTATGTGTTAATCCATGTTACCTTCTATAATATACGTATGTGTGCCAAATTTGATTACAATTGGTTCAGCAGTTTTTGCGTGAAGAAGTAACAAACAAACATACAAATTTTCGAAGTTATATTCTTAGTAGGAATCTGTAGAAACGAATGATTTACATAACTTACAATGATTGTTGAAACGAAAATCGCTGTAAATGTTCTGGCTGGATCTATAGTCGTTGCATCGCCAAACTTTAGTCCGATTGATCGCTGGGTATTTCCAAACAAGTGCTTCCCTGTCTCAAACATATTACTCACTACTTTTATTAATTTCGGTAATATCAAGGGGAGATCGTTAATTTGCTCAGTCTCACCCCCACTCCATTTCCTCGCTCCCCTTCTGCATAATACGTGGGTCACTATTGGGAGATATCTCATTTAATCAACCTGTCGACAATATATAGAATATCGAGTGAATTGATTGAATACCTGGTAAATTGTGTTATTTTTTTTTATAGAAAAAAAAAAACTGAACTCATTGCATTTTATAGAAATCTTTGAACAGTTTGCATTACGTATGATCTCAAAATAACGAAAATCCTATTTATCTGTATGTGGCACTCGAATATCAATGTACATACATACATATGTATGTATATAGATACACATATCACGCCTATAATACCTTACGGGGTAGGCTGAGTGTAAACGGCCGCAAAAACGGATATTTACGCCACGTCTGACAGATATTGGAGGATCATTCGGAAAATTGGCGAATGACAGGTTGTCAACCCATCGCCTAAAATTGCAATACACACCCTCGAGTCCCTTAGTCGCCTTCTACGACTCCCACGAAAATGAAACGGGGTGATGCTATTCTAAGCCGGCATCACACGGCATTTCTGTTTTGCATTGTCAGTGTGGTTTGGAATAATTCACAAAGCGATAAATAAATCAACTTTGTGGGTGCCCCCGGGAATCAAACCTGGGCTTTATGAATCTGAGACCAATGGTACTACTAGACCACAAAGACAGCTTAATATTATAATAATAGCAACCACGAGAATGTCAACAAACCCAACTCCACATCAATCTTGTTTAATTCGAATTTGCACAAATACCATAATCCTTACGTACTAAGAAAACATTGTACTAGTTTTAGGGGCCAAGCCTGGGCTGGGCCATAGACTAGTTAACATGAAAGGTATTTTCACTGGGTATTTGAACAAATCGGTTTTGAGGTTTTTTGTGATATGTAATAAGGCTTTTAAATGTTTTCAAATTGTTATACGTATATAATTATTTCAGCTGATTTTGGTTTTATTTTTACCATGATTTAAGTATACTCGTACTTAGCAGAACTTCAGAATATATATATATCCTTCACTGCATAAAAACAAACGAAAAATTTACAAACAGTGTAAGCAAAGGCGAGCTTATTTCTAAGAAGAGATCTCTTCCAGCCAACCCGTCGGTAGTGCGAGAATCAATATTTTGTGGGGACAAAACAATGCAACAATTAAATGAATTTTAACTATACTATAGTACCAGTACCATATACCCATTTTTAGAATTTTTATCATAAATGTATGCAACACACACAAAACCAGCACCTACCTATTAATATCTTGATTTCTTGGTAATAAATATAGACCGTATCAGTAGAACAACGATTAATTTTTTGACAGTACAACGCATTTACACGCAATATCGACTGTAATATAAAAATTAATACATAATGCCCTCAATTCGGGATGTAAATTCTCTTAACGTACCTTAAATATGCGTTGTCACTTGAATGAAAGTGACAATAGGTTTAGAATAGGATAGGAGATATCTAAGTCCTGTCATGTTATAAAATGACGATTGGTTCTTCGCAATTTAAAGTCTGACCTAATTTATGGGACGTAATAAGTTTTTCGTAGTTTCAAAGATAGCCCCAAAGTAAAAGTTAATCATTGCATGAGTATAATAACCCTAAAATGTTGGCGTACATACATAAACACATATATCATTCCTATGATCCCTTGCGGGGCAGGCAGAGCATTAATAACGGGAATTTATGCCACATCTGAGGAAAATATAGGAATTTGTGTATTGCCATAGTGACAGGTTGTCATCCTATTGCCTCAAAATTGCAATACCTATACGTGTAACTTTTGAGTCTCTTAGTCGCCTCTCACGACACCCACGGAGAATAAATAGGGTGATGATATTCTAAGCCGACGTCACACGGAAATGTTCTTTTTTTAAATATATTTATTTGGGAAATATACAGTCTAAAACAAAACGAGTAACAATAAATAGAAACTTACAGACATCAAGTTCTGCTAATTAAAACTAAAACTTAAATATTTCAAGAGCACAATAATTGCGGGTCAAACAACGCATATGAAAGTATAGAAACAAGAAAGCACTTTACTGATCAATCTCATAATTTTTACTTGGAAACAAACATTTTTACTTGTTCTGTAGGAGTAAGTGCCGTCTTTTGATTACTAGTCTATGGCCCCGTGTGGGTGTAATTAAACAGACCGTGGATTAATGGAGTGACAATAATCTCATGGCGTCACATCCAAAGAGTACGATGGGATTCAGAACCGCCGCAGGGGATAATCCTGAATTTAATGAGCACATTCACCAAAGATGGTTCCGTGCTTCGGAGGGCACGTAAAGCTGTCGGTCCCGGTTGCTGACTATGATTACTTAGACGGCGGTCGTTACACAACCATGTCAGAGGCCTACTACTAGTAGTAGGCGGTTGAAAAACTCTGGCACCAGGGTTTATAGGGTCGTTGGATGACGCGGTGTCCCACACGAAAAATAAAGAACCAAACGGGGACACCCGGCAGTGGCTCTTAGATCTATTACCAATGGCAACAGTAAACACGTGTGACGAAGGCTGTGTGATGCCGGCTCTGAATAGCATTACCCCATTTCTTTCCCGCGGGTGTTGTAAAAGGCGACTAAAGAACTCGAGGGTTGCATGTGTAGGTATTACAATTTCAACCGACTGGGTGACCTGTACTAATAGTGATACACGATTTTTCTGCAACGGCTATATTAGCATATATATATACAGGCAACGAAAATATTAGTCAGAAGTGGCGATAGAACCGTATTTTACGGCCATTAACGATCGCCTGCCCTTCAAGAGATAACGTCGTGATTTGGTATGTATTTATGTGTATGTTTGACTAGGCCGATGGCGTAACGGATAGTACCTCTGCCTGCTACGCCGAGAGTCGTGGGTTCGATCCCCACAATACACAAATATTTGTGAAGTCATTTTCAGATATGTGTGTTTAGTCTGGGTCTTTCTATGTATAATGTGTATTTATTTACAAAAAAAAGTATACAAGTATTAATATCAGCTATCTAGTTTTCATAGTACAAGCTTTGCTTAGTTTAGAGCTAGATGGCGCTGTGTGAATTGTTCAGGATAATTATTTATTATTACATACATGCTTAAATCACGCCTATATCTTTTACGGGGTAGGCAGAGCGTTAACGGCCGTAAACGAATATTAACACCACGTCTGACAAAAGCTTGAGGGTCAATCAGATAACTGTGTATCACTATAGTGACAGTTTGTCAGCCCATCGCCTAATATTGCAATACACATCCCTCGAGTCCCTTAGTCGGCTATTACGACACCCATGGGTAAGAAATAGGGTGATGCTATTGTAAGCCGGCATCACACGGCGCATTATTATCATATTTATTATTTATTTATTGTTATTTTATGTACAGCAAACAAAAAATTTAAATTTGTGGACCGATGGCGTAGTGGGTATTACGTCTGCCTGCCACACTGCGGGTCATGGTTCCTATTCCCGCAATAATATTCTGGATGTTTTTCATAACGAAACCTATTAACATTACCATTAACAGCCACAACAGCCCACTGCTGGAAATGGGTCTCCCCATGTTAACAAGTATGTAAGTAAATATATTATATCCACATCGTATTTATGTAGTATATTAATAAGTAGGTAATATTGTATTCAGTTTGGTCCCAAGTAATTATTAATAACTTTTCGTTCACCTTTTCATTCTAGTTTACCTTACTTACTTCGCCGGCTCGACGACCCAAAGTGAGTCTTGGCCTCCGATACGAGACTCCGCCACTTGTCTCGGTCGTGTGTGGTTTCTCGCCAATCGCTTGCCAGAAGCTCGCGAAGATCCACTAGTTTACCTGCTCACATCGTATCCTCAGAGTTTCTCAAGGGTTGATTGGAAGAGATGCCTTAATGGGATTAGTCCGCCTTTGTGTTGTTGATTTAATAAGAGTTTTCTGTATTAGTTTAAAGAATGCACATTAAAGAGATTAAACATACATACATACATACATACAAGATGATGATGAATTGAATAAGGCAATTACTTGTTCAATAAAAAAAAAAATGATGTCCATCCTAGTCGATTTCGGCTACAGCGACTGCATCTAGAGCGAGGTCTCTGCTAATTAGCCCGCTCGCGTACCCTCATGTAACTGCAACAACTTGTAATAAAGAACTAACACATCTAGATTTACCTTCTACAGCCGAATACCTGTATTGACAAACACCAGTCTATCTATAAATACCTGAAATCCAATCATGAAAATCCCTTACAACCCTCAGAGGACGGACTTCATCGACTAATGATTAGGTCCGTACATCAATGAATAGGGTTAGTGATGGCAAGCCGCTCATATAGGTCACTGGGTATTTGAACTAATTGGTTTTGGGGTTAATGACGCAAAATTATTTGTGATAAAGCTAGGTAACGTTTTCAAAGACTTCAGTTTGTTAGTTCAGCAACTTATTTATATCTACTTTTAGGGTTCCGTACCTCAAAAGGAAAAAAATACAACCTTTATGGGATCACTTTATGGTCCGCCCATCCATCCTTTCTTCTGTCACGATGACCCTTTATCTTCGGAACGCGTAAAGATATCGAGTTAAAATTGAAACCATAATACTCAAATCTGCGGCCGCTTATACTTGTAACAAAATCAAATTCCTAAAGGGCTGTTTATGCTCTAAAAAACCCATGTTTTTTACCCTAACTAGGTTATCAAAATTCATAGGATACTTGACGTGGAACTATGAAAGTTGGCAAGGTACTTCGTTTTAAAGTAAAAATTTAGGAAAAAAATATTTTTATACTTACCTAATATGGTATGAAAATATTTTTTTTGGTAAAGGATCAAAATTTTTAACTTGATTTTTAACTTTAAATTTTTAATTTTTTCATTCAAGGTATCTGATGAAAGAGCTTGATGTGCATGTTACGGTACATGTGCATCTTGCCCGGTTTTTTATTTTCATAATTATTTTACTATACTTGAATCAGCAGCATTTCAGATTTTAACAAAAAATAACATAAACATGGAAACCCCACAAAGTACCTACCTTGCTTAGTACCTATACTTGTTGATCTTTTAATTAAATTACTATTCTTAAATTTTATGAAGTTACGATTTTCTAGTTACTCCATTTATAGAATTGAATATAGTTGCATTAGATCTAACAATTCTGGGATAAAATTTCATTTTTATCGCAATTGCCATCTGTATTGCTCCAAGATATATACAGTTGATCTCCAAACCAGCTAGATTAAAAATCTCGTTGACAGAAACGATACAATACAAGAATTGGACCAAACGCAACATGATGATTACTTACAACTCCCAAACAGGAATCATTAAAATTGTAACATTATAAACAGGGGGCCCTTATAATAGGCCTCGAATGAGGGGCCCAAACCTATTGTGCTTACGGCGCTGGGCAATTCACAAAAAATAACCTTGTAGGGTCAAAATACAAGGGGTCCAAAATAAGTTACATTTCATTCCAGTAGGGAATTATTATAATTTGCCAGATAGTTGACAAAGGGCAGGCGAAAGAGTAATGTTCGTTATAAATTGTGATTTCACGTTGTCAAGGACAGAAGTCTAAAATTAATTTGAAGTAAAATTATACTTTTGGGTTTCTAAATATGAATGAGGGCATATTGAATATTTACTTACAAAGCTGGATTGTAGAATGAAACGATTTTCTAAGAACGACAAACTATATAAGTTTCCTGTGATTATTCTGTGCTATTTCTGTTCAAATTGACCAGATTTTTCTTTATTTGTCGTACCGTACCTACCCACTCATTCAAGCGCAATGTTTCTATTCTACTATTACTACCAAAATTTGACGGCCGATGTGGCGTAGTGGTAGTGCGACTGCCTGCGACGCAAAGGCTCCGGGTTCGAATCCGGGTGGGGCACTCACAAAGTTGATATTTATCACTTTGTGAATTTGTTGCCAGTCATGTTAGGACATTGCAGGACCTGATTGTCCGAAAAGAAATATGATTCTGTGCTTTGGAGGACACGTTAAGCCGTCGGTCCCGGTTGCTGTCTATGATTACTTAGACGGCGGTCGTTACACTACTAGTAACAGGCGGTTGAAAAACTCTGACACCAGGGTTCATCGGCTCGTTGGACAACTCGGTGTCCCACATGAAAAGAGAAGAGACCAAAATCATAACTAGATATTTATTTGTAAGCGTCCAACCACCAATAGTATTATGCCGCGGCAAAAAAATAAAAATATGACGGAATGTTTCGCTCAAACGTTTCTTATAATTATTATTCAGATTATCTCACTTGACTACTCCCGTGACTCATACGTCTAATATGTTATACACATACATACATACACATATCACGCCTATTATCCCTTGCGAGGTAGGCAGAGCTTAAACGGTCGCAAATACGGACATTTACGCCACGTCAGACATAATATATTTGTGGGTCATTCGGATAATTGTGTAATATATTACATGGATTATAAATGAAAATAAATATATTCATATAAAAGATAATAAGAAACAAAAAAAAATGTTAGCGTCGCTTCTAATGAAAATAATATAGCACTATGAGTGCCAAATAAACCAAAGTAGGTATATCCACATACAATAAAACAATTTTAAACGGATTTAAGTGTGTTTATTTTGGGTTTTACAATTCCTAGAAAAGCATCACCCCATTTCTTACCCATGGGTGTCGTAAGAGGCGACTAAGGGACTCGAGGGTGCGTATTGCAATTTTAGGCGACGGGCTGACAACCTGTCACTATAGTGATACACAGTTATCTGATTGACCCTCAAACATTTGTCAGACGTGGTGTTAATATCTGCTGAACGGCCTTTAACGCTCTGCCTACCCCGTAAGGAATATATGCTTGATTTATGTATGTATGTATGCAGTAAATAGTTGTGCAAACTCAAGGAAATAAAATATCTACATATTTTGAAACTTGTGTGCCAGCGAAAATGGATGAAAATTTGCATTTAATAATTACCTACTGTGATCTTACGAGTGAGAGTCCTAAAACGCGGTATCAAAGTTTTTTCGCCGTATCGTATAAATACAACGCCACGCTTCATCTTAGAGGGGCGGGCCGTCTTTACACGGGATGCTGGTGTTGACCGAGCCATTATATAATTCGGTTTTCGTTCCGATGATTGTAGGTCTGTATGAGACCACAGTGTACTTTCTGAGCCCTGAAATGTTTTGGCGGAGTTTAAGAAATGATGCTGAGACACAAATACCGCTGTAGAGGATTTGTTCGCCCTATTTTAGAATTTACAAGGTAAGATGAGATAGTTTTCCAGAAGATGCATCAACATAACCTGTCGTATTCAAAAGAATGTATAATACACATACACATACACACACATACACAAACATATCGCGCCAACAGTCCCTTGCGGGGTAAGCAGAGCGTAAACAGCCGCAAGAAACGGACTTATATTCTGACAAATAATTGAAGGTTATTCGGAGAATTGTGTATCGCCACAGTGAAAGGTTGTCAGCGCATCGCCTAAAATTGCAATACACACCCTCGAGTCCTTCAGTCACCTCTTACGACTCCCACGGGAAAAAATGAGGTGATGCTATTCTAAGCCGGCATCACACGGATATAGTGTATAATACTCCGTACCTACCTTTTTCGTTTTTTGCACCATATAATAATTTATAATACCTATAATACCTATAATAGGTATTAGTGAGTCGAAAAACAAAAAAAAATACCTTTTAAAAATACCGTTTCCTCGTTTCTTTTTGGTATTTAAGTGATTTTTTTATTAAATTTAGTTAGTAATCTATACTAGTCGTAAAAATTGATCTTGCAAAACATCTTATATTGCGATGCGTGTTAGAATCGCCTATAAATAAATACATAAACTGGACATTTCACACAGCGCCATCTAGCCACAAACTAAGCATAGCTTGTACTTTGGGAACTAAATAGCTGATATTATTACTTAAATAGGTTAAAACACATTTATTTCTCATAAAAGACAAAATAAAGTCAATAACATAAGAAAAAAACTAAAAAAAATTACAAAATATCACTAGTATTTTTCGCACTCGCACTAGTTTCGCAGTCTATTTACTTATTGAAACTATTTTTTATTTATATATTTAAGCGGGTACTACTGACTAACTATCTGAGTAGGTTAAAATGTTTTATTAACTTATCATTTGAAATGAATGTTTTTCTATATACTTTTATTTTGTAAATAAATACATAATATACATAGAAAACACCCAGACTATGTTGTCCGGTTGCCCAGAATGAGTACTAGTTGTGAATCGAATACCAAATTTTAAAACACTACCCGTGTTAGGTAGGTATACAATTTTTGAAAACTTGCAAAATTTTCAAGCGCGGGCAATATTTGAACCTGCGACTGTAGTCATTACTAGTGACGACGCTTCTTCCATCTGGGCTACCACAACTCGTTCCTTGCCCGCCAGTTTTGCAAGTGTATTTTAATGCCAGTAATGCGTGGCACGGCTCTCAATGGTTGTGAATCGCAGAAGGCGTATGATGATCAACGAGCGTCAAAATCATGTCGGCGTGTGTCTGTGTGTTGTCCCGATCCCGCGGGGTCGTTGTTGTGTTAAAATCAATTTGGCTCATCCCCAACTCGTGGTGTGCTAGTGATGTGATAGGCTGAGTAGTTGTGTCTAATCTATCGATAGTGTTTATCGAGTCTAACATGCAGAGAGTCACAGGTCCAATTTTAAATTATGCTATATGTTTACGCCACGTCTGACAAACATTTAAGGGGCATTCATAAAATTGTGTATCGCCAGGGTAACAGGTCGTCAGCCCATTGCCTAAAATGGCAATACACATGTCAGTCTCAAGTCCGTCAATCGTCTCTGAAGACACCAACAGGAAAGAAATGGGGTGATGCTATCTAAGCTGACATCACATGGCAAAATTTCATAGGATGAATTTAAATAAAGAATGCAAAAAAGCCCGTTTAAGAGTTACTAGTTATCAGTTCTTGGCTTGTTGTTTGTCCATATTTCTGTCTAGATAGGGCGCTAATATGATAAATGGCGTGTGGTGCCGGATTGGAATAAAGATTACTCAAGGATAAACCCAGGAAATGGGCAGCAGCTTTTTCTGAGAATATCTACAACATCTCGCACTGCGCTCGGTACTCCACTTGCCGAGCGTAGTGAGTATTTAGGAGGAGTGATGATGAGGCCAGTAGGCCGAGTGACGACAGTGAGGAAAAGGGTAGCTACCCGCCTGGTCGGGAGTTGTGACCAGGGGAACGACTGTTCCAACCGGACATATTTGGAAGTTGTATATATAGCGATCGGCGGAATAACTTCAATACCGCGTTTCAGGACTTGTATGTGGAGCGCATGCGCGCCGCCACATCACTCCCCCATTTTGGAGTGTCGAAGACGCTGTGCAGCCGTTGATGTCTTGAGGCAGTTGATTACTTCATCGTGCAGTCAGGCGGTGAGGCTAGCAGGCATGTAGCAGTGGTAGAGCAGGCTGCACGCTGGAATGTGTCGACAGTCGTGGCTGCTGTAGACCGTGCGATGCTGAGTGCCGACCGAGGATAGAGCACTTGTCGTACTGTAGATCCGTTTCTGGTACTGCGATGGTTGCCGAAGATCATGTGGCTTTCAAGATGCGTTGAGGTTGAGAAGTCCAAGTTGCGCTGATGTCCGGTGGAGGTGTAACATCATGAAGCGTGATGGTGCAGTCAGGTGTGGCGATTTCTGGCTCCAGGTCTTCGAGGCGTCGATGACAAATGGAGACAGTGATGATGCTGGATGTGCCTGCAGAGGCCGCTGATATGATGATGTCTGGCTCCGGATGATGAAGGTTGTGGATGTACGTCACGTCGTCGCTGTTGATCACGTCGGGGTCACCAGTTTAGGAGGAGTGATGATGAGGCCAGTAGGCCGAGTGACGACAGTGAGGAAAAGGGTAGCTACCCGCCTGGTCGGGAGTTGTGACCAGGGGAACGACTGTTCCAACCGGACATATTTGGAAGTTGTATATATAGCGATCGGCGGAATAACTTCAATACCGCGTTTCAGGACTTGTATGTGGAGCGCATGCGCGCCGCCACAAGTATGGCAAATACCCCCTTATACGGGGAGGCTTCTGTCCAGCAGTGGACTAGTGTGTATATGAAGAAAGTGTACGAGTCTTACCTCATTGATATTATCTATTGATCAAGACATGGTAATGTGTTTTATTAATAAAATTTATCGACAATTAAATACCAAATTTTAAAACACTTCCCGTGTTAAGTATAAAATGTTTGATAACTTGCAAAATATTATTATTAATAATTATATCCTGCCCGCGCTTGAATATATTGCAAGTTTTCAAAAATTATCGACAATTACTTTAGTACATCACTCGAAGATACACTAGGGTCCCGTCAGAATAGTTAGGGTTTCCATCAGAAAAAAAAACCGGAGAGAAGCCGATATTGTAACAAAAGTAGTAGGACCTCGACTGAATGCGGCCCCTAAATTCTAGTTAATTCGAAACGAGACTGGTTTTGTGGTACCGTGGTACAAGAGTTCATACCAGAACACATTTAGTTTAAAGATTTTTTTACAGGACAAATTTATATATAAAGCTGGGTTTCGTAGGTACCTAAGTATGTCACTTTCATACATATACATATCACGCCTTTATTTCTTGTGGGGTAAGCAGAGCACAAGCGCAAAATATTTTTTGGCGATAGGCTGACAACCTGTGACTTCGGTGCACGCAATTTTCTAAACGACCCTGAGATTTCTTCCTTTTTTGTACGTTTACGCTCTGTGTACCCCGCAAGGGATATATGTGAGATAAAATATTATTTTTATAATTTTATTATAATTGTTTCTATCAAATTTTGTAAATATGATTTTATTATTCAATAGAGTAAACTTACTTAAAACGTAATTTTTCATGGGGTTATGTTATAAAAGTATTGATATAAAAGGTGTGAAGGGACTCGAGGGTGTGTATTGCAATTTTAGGCGATCGGCTGACAACCTGTCACTATGGCGATACACAATTTTCCGAATGACCCTCAAATGTTTGTCAGACGTGGCGTAAATGTCCGTTTTCGCAGCCGTTGACGCTCTGCCTACCCCGTGAGGGATAAAGGCGTGATATGTGTAGGTATGTATATTGTGTATAAAAGTTGTTGTGTTTAACAAAAGTAACTCAATAAATAGTACAGAACCCTTGAGCCGGTTCAAAACCGCTACCAAATTTTGCGTTTTAATTTTTTTGCGTTTGATTTTTTGTAGGTAAGGGCGTTGGGTTGCAATTTAATAGGAATTTGTTTTGTTATTTTTTTGAGCGAACGGGTGTTGTGCAGAAAGGGTAATTTTGTATGTTAATTTGACTCGAATTTTTTGTCCGTTTGATTAATTAACTACTGTTTGTTGCGAGAGCTCTTGAATAATGCAAACTGTTACTAATGATGACGTCATTATTTTGAATTTAAGATAAATGGGTGGGTATTGGGTACAGCTACTAGGTACATGTGGTTAAATATACAGGGTCTAAGGCACAGCCCTCCATAAACTGATAGGGTGCATTCAGAACATGAAACTAAACAACTTTCTATGAAAAAATATCTCAGGAAACGCATTTTTTTTACTTTACATAGTAATTGCAGTCAGCTGATCTTGATTTTGTATGGGAAGTCAATTTTTTTTTTCCTGACATATATGTTCCTAGGGGAAAGTTATTCAGTTTCATGGTCTGCATGCAGTATACATATAAGTATTCGGAGGGCTGTCCCTAACACCCTGCATATCTATTTTTAGCTATGCAGTTCGTGTACATATACTTAAAGAAGAGAAGAGAAGGATTCACAGCTAACATAAATAAATATATGATTCAATGAAGCACTTTTTTTAAAACGAGCGCAGTTTGATAGGACATTGCAGGCTAAACAACCGGGCTCGGTGCTTCGGAAGACACGTGAAGCCGTTGGTACCGGTTGTAGTCTATGATTTCTTAGACCGTGCTTGCACAACCATGTTAGAGACTTATTAGTTGAAATAGGCGGTTGAAAAACATTAACAGCCACCTCAGTCCACTGCTGGACATGAACCTCCCCCTTTGAGGGGTATTGTGGTTCTCAACATGCTTGACAGGCGAATTGGCAAGCGCAACGCAAGATTCTACAACAAGAAAGATGATGAAGATTATTATAACCTTACTTTTACATTTTTCCACGCAAACTTGGCAGTTGGTAGCGTCTGCCAAGAGTTAATTATCACAAATAAAGAGAAGAGGCAGTCTGTTTTTATTGCTCGGATGTTACGGCCCTTCTTCTGCCCTTATTCGTCTCATTGTCTGGTAAGTACAAACGTAGGTACCTACTCAGAACTCACTTAGTAAGCATTGGACGGTGAAAGTATTCCTATTGCCTAAGCTTGAAAATAATAGAGGATTACTTTGTAAGAATTATCAAAATTAACTCACAGGTTTTTTTAATTATGGGTTCGCTCTTGACTCAAGTCTAGGTCATAGGACAGAGACAGAGTTTAAGATGGAGCGAGCTCACCCAGAAGAAGCCTGTTCACTCTTACTTTGAAGATATTAGGGTTGTATGCGTTTGGAAACACAGACGCAGGTAGTGAGTTCCACTCTTTAGCAGTGCGCATTATAAATGATGACTGGAAGCGTTTAGTCCAAATTGGTGGAATGGCAACCAGGTACGGATGGTATCCGGCGGTGCGGTTTTAGGTCTTTTAGTGGCCGATTGAGTTGAATTTTTGGATTAAGATACATAAGTAAGTATAATCTAGAGAAAGGTCAGGGTCAAGAGTACTAAACCGACGAGCATGCATGAAGAGATTGATGAATGTAGAGGAGGCAAAAGAAGTATGCCAGGATCGTAGTAAGTGGAAGGAAGTAGTCTCTGCCTACCCCTCCGGGAAAGAGGCGTGATTTATGTAATTAGTAAGTATAATTCAAAGCATTGTATGCGAAATAATTAACAAGTAACAAGGGCAAATCCAAAATGTGTTTATGTTATTATATTTGATCAAGCAGGCAGTTGTAACAACTTGTCATAGTTCACTTTTTCCCATTGCATTTTTTTAAAGTGATTTTCAAGTTTGTTTTTAAATATCTTGTAATTCTGTGATGATATGAAATTTTTTCTTCTTATCAGAAATATTGACGGTCGATATGGCGCAATGGTAGTGCGACTGCATGCAATGCAAAGGTTCCTGGTTTGATTCTCGGTGGGGTTCTCAAAAAGTTGATATTATCACTTTGTGAATTTGTTCCCAGTCTGATAAGTACTTTGCAGGCTGAACCACCTGATCGTCCAACAGTAAAGTGCTTCGGAGGGCACGTTATGCCGTCGGTCCCGGTTGCTGTCTATGATTACTTAGACGCTGGTCGTTACACAACCATGTCAGAGGGCTACTACAAGTACAAGGCGGTTGAAAAACTCTTGACACCTTGGTTCATCAGGTCGTTGGACGACTCGGTATCCCACACAAAGAGAGGGAGAGAGATCAGAAATAAAATATCTTTTGAAATAAAGTTTCCATGTTTCGTAACGCATAAGGTGGAGAAGGTAAAATCCCTAAAATTTATGTTCATTTAAAAATTTCGCCATTTTGCGAAACAGCACCGCAGCTATTAGTACCTATTGTGCTATAGACACTTTTGTGCAAAATATACTTACGTTCATTGTCAAGGTAAATGTAAAAAAAATGTGTAGGCACATCTGATACGAAGAGAAATATGTGAAACTGGACAGGATTAATTGGTTTTCTTTCTTGTGACAGACGCATCCGTTAACGCACTGCAGCCGTTTGTATGGGAATAAGATCGGAATTGCAATTTCTTTTAGTCTGACAGACGTGCGTTAAAAATACGCAGCGACGGACGAGAAGTGGGAGACAAGTCTAAAGTTTTTTTTTTGAAAGCTTGCAAAATTTCCAAGTGCGGGCAGGATTTGAACCTGTGACTTTCGTCATTACTAGTGACGACGCCTCTTCCATCTGGACTACCGCAGCTGGTTCCTCGTCCGCCAATCTTGACAGTGTATTTTAATGCCAGTAACGCGTGGCACGGCTCCATCTACCGGGTTAGTGTTGCTACTAATTAATTAATTTACCGTAACCCGGCGACTAATTCTTCAGTATTATTATTTATTTATGGCATAATATAGCCACATTCTATATTTTTTCAATGTATAATCAAATTTAAAAACTGTAAAATTTCCTGTTATAAATAAATAACTAAATCAAAACGGAAAGCAAAAACAGCATCGACAAAATTGGTTCACGAATATCTCGCCTTACAAGCTATAACTCCACGTATTTTTGTAGGTGTTTTAACAAAATTTATCGTTTATTTTTGCTTCGGTTTCTTTCCGCTCACGTAGGTCACTGCATTTGTTACGTGTAACGGTTTGCTTTTTTTGTTTACAGGTACGTAAGTGGGATGAACCGTGAAAGTATATATTTTTTTGTTCGACGCTTTTCCTTTGACTGGCGGGTAAGTGAAAAACCACCCTAATTTAGTGTTGGCCGTGTTTTTTCTTAAGATTTATCAGGTTTTGTCAAACCCGTGAAACTCATACAACAATTGAAAACCTTTAATATCAGCAGCACCTTGCATTACTCCTTAAAAAAAATATGCATAATAATGGTTCTTCGATAAGTAATGTTTAAAAAAGATTACCCTAATATTTGTTATAAGCAAAGCTTGTACTCTGGGAACTAAATAGCTGATATTATTACAAATATACTTTTTCTTTATTTATTTATTAAATACATATTATACATAGAAAACACCCAGACTAAACACAAATATCTGTAAAATTTACTTTACAAATATTTGTGTCTTGCGAACCCACGACCCTCGGCGTAGAAGGCAGGGGTACTATCCGCTACGCCATCGGGGCAGTAATATACATTAACGGCCACAACAGCCCACTGCTGGACATGGGTCTGCTTCTATCGGTGTATTGCCATACTCACCACGGATTGGCATGCGTAGTGCAAAATATCGCTTTCACAGACAATGATGGTTTTGGCTTTTTACGACACCCACGGGTAGTTTTAGGGTGATGCTATTTTAAACTGGAATCGCATAATTAGATACGTATAATATGACCTATTATTTTCTAGGTTTAGCAAATAATTAAACTTTAAAGTAAGAGCGTGATAAATAGTTTGTATATATTTATACTCTGTAAAATATAAGATGATTCCATTGGCAGATGGAAAACCGTGAGAGTGAAAATAACAAAAGAAAAATTGTATGAATCTGACATCTGTCACAGAGTTCAAGCTATATTTTATGAACTATAGGTACTTTTAGCGTTCCGTCTTTGAATGTGGAATTATTATGACTAGGTATCCCGCTTCCATTGTCGCACTCTCTTTTTCACCCTAAGGTTGCCTGGTAGAGAATGCTACCTAGCATTAAGGCCGCCAGGTTGTACTGTTTCTTTTATTTGTGTTTATCTATTGTTGTATTATTTATTTAATTTTTGCGAACTTGCATACCTAACACGGGAAGTGTTTTAAAAATTTGGTACTCTATTTATTTAATGTGCAATATAGAATTGTGTTGTGTTATGTAAAGTTATGAACCGCAACAAAATTCACAGAAACAAAACAAATACATCGTCAAAATAAACAGCAGGCGTCAATAGGATTAAATCCAAGGCTGACCTCAATTTGAGCGTAGATTGGTCCCAAACTCAGGTCCAAACCAAATCGGTAGTGATGTCGAACTATCGGAATTTCTTAAATATCGATTATTTGAGCTGATGTACCTAGAATACTGCTATAGATACATTCAAAATATAGACTTCATAATTTATATTGTTTTAATGAATACGAAACTGTTAAAACAAAATTTTGTTTTTTTATTTTTTTGGTGTATATTGTCAGCGGCTTATAGTTTAATGTGTGACTATTGATGTGTTTGAATTGTTTGCTGGAAAAAAGGTGTAGTAAAACATTTATTTTGGTCGCTGTTGGTTGACTAGTCTATCGACATAGAGCGATCAATGGACTACACTATCGGTACTAGAGGTCCCCAATCCACCCGGGGTTTTAAAACCCTGTCACATATTTACTTGATTGATCTGACGTCACAAATTTGTAGTTAAATTCCTAGTTTTAGGGGAAATGACGAATTATGGATTACGTGACTGAGAATGTTGGATTTGCTTGTGGAATTTGATGGATGGTGGATTTAGAGTTGCATTTGCGCATTTTTTTGCTAGAATGTAAAAGATTGAACATTATTATTATTATTATCAGCCATCATGATATGTAAACAATTCTAGGCGATGGGCTGACAACCTGTCACTATGGCGATACACAATTTTCCGAATGACCCTCAAAAGTTTGTCAGACGTGGCGTTAATGTCCGTTTTTTCGGCCGTTTATGCTCTGCCAACCCCGCAAGGGATAAAGGCGTGATATATGTGTGTGTGTGTGTGTATGACATGTAAACAGCGGCACATAGAATGCCACCGGCGCCATTATGGACTCATCCAATCAATAGGCACTACATTGGCGATTCTCGCACTGGTCGTCCGACCGTCCGTAACGAGTGCATCTGTCAGACAAAAGGATATTGCGTATTCCAATCTTATGCCCATACAAATCCGGATACGGTGCGTAACGGATGCGTCTGTCAATTCGTTTGACAGTCATATCCGTAAACGCACCGTAGCCGTATTTGTGTGGGAGTAAGATCGGTATAGGCAATTTTCTTTCGTTTTACAGACGCATACGTTAAGGTACATAAAAATACTTGGCGATGGATGACAAGTGGGAAAACCGCTATATTAGTTCTATAGATTGATACATACACATACACATTTCACGCCTTTAATCCCTTGCGGGGTAAGCAGAGCGTAAACGGCCGCATAGAACGGACATTTACGCCACGTCTGACAAACATTTTAGGGTTATTTGGAAAATTGTGTATCGCCATAGTGACAGGTTGTCAGCCCATCACCTAAAATTGCAATACACACCCTCGAGTCCCTTCATCGCCTCTTACGACTCCCACGGGAAATAAATGTGGTGATGTTATTCTAAGCCAGCATCACACGGCATATATAGATTGATATTTTTATTATTTTGTCAGAACAACATGTAATAACTTCATTCTTAATCAAAGTATTGGACAAATAGTCCAACAGAAAAAAAGAGAACTACATTTTATTTATTTCGAAGTAAGCCGGTCCAGATAGCCTCCAGGCAGAAAACACCAGTATTCAAGCTAAAAAAATACTCTGGTATCGAAAAAACTTGTCTGTCCATGCATATACTTTTTTTAAACCGCTGTAAAACCTTGGGTGTCACTGCTATCCGGCGTACTATGACAATACTACATGTGACAAGCCCTACGGCAAATTGTCGGTACTCCGTTGTTTTTTTTAGCTCGTGACTTTTGAACCGTGTTTGAACTGAATTCTGGCCAAAATATTTTTAAACGTAGTATTTGCACTTGTTGGAAAATATTTTAAAGGTACTTTATAAGGTAGTAATTTGGTTACATAAGGAATTTGATGGTGTGATAAGTTTCGATGGAAAGAGAAGAGCCTATGCCCAGCAGTGGGAACATAAGATAAGAAGAAGATAAGTTTCCACTAATGTATAAGTACATATAACTTCATATTGGATTAATGATTTTAGTGTCGGTAACTGTCAGATTGTGTTTGTTTTTTGTTTATTTTATCTCCTTCTTCATAGAGCTTGATGTCAACTTCAAAACTTTTTTCATTCGCTTTTCACTATTGGTCTTTTGTATCATCTTTGCTGGATATAATATTTAATTTTTTTCCGTGTGATGTTGGCTTAGAATAGTAGTAATGTCGTCGTAAGAGACGGCTAAGGGGCTCGAGGGTTACTTGTGTGTTGCAGTTTTTGGCGATTGTCTGACAACCTGTCTCTATGGCGATACCCAATTTTCTGAATTACCCTTAAATGTTTGTCAGACGTGGCGTAAATATTCGATTTTTACGGCCGTATACGCTCTGGCTACCCTGCAACGGATAAAATATTTTTAGGACACAATAAAACAATATTAAACGGATTGAAGTTGTGTTTATTTTGGATTTTACAATTCCTATGTTACTAGCTCTTTCCAGTTTGTTATATCTATTTAAGCAATATTTTTATTGTTTATTTACCTTTTCTTTGTTGCGTATTTAAACACGTAGTATTTTAGAAATTTTAATTCTTGTTTCCAATATACCTGAACCTCTATTTTACTCAACCACATCCATAAATTGCACTGCGTTGTCCAACCCGATACGGCGTGAATGAAATGACGTGACGTGATGTCACGTCATGCGTCATGGCCACGTCCTGTGAGGTCACTAGCGCGTCACTGGCGCTGCTCAGCTCGGGTTTGGGATCCTACTTTTGGGGTTACATGACCTTTTGATTCAGGTATAAACCGACAACATTACAAAATTAACAGCCACAATAGTGCAAGGGGCCTCTACCCTTGAAAGCAATGTCTTAGCGGATTGGCGAGCGAAGTGCAAGATGATGTTACGATCATAGGAAACGGTACTGCCTATTACATAGACGACTTCATCCCTTAGTCGTTTTTTACCACACCCATGGGTAGAATTGGGGTGATGCTATTCTAAGCCGGCACACGGCCCGGGTATTATCTGAACATTCACTTAATAGCTAGTACTTATAATAGGATTAATGTCCGAATAAGATCACTCTATTCCAAACCACAACAAGGCTAAACTTTCTCCGCACAAGTACGTCCACATTCGTTAATAAGGAAGGGGCCATCCATCAGTGCGAGCGACTTTTTCTGCCCGAACCGTCCGCTGAGACAGCCGCACGTGTTTCCTGCCCAAATTAGCCCCGTACCATCGTTACATAGTTTTTATTCAGCATAGAGTGGTACGTTTTAGTCAGATGCTTGTATATTTATCTATGGAAAATATAGGGGAAAATTTTACTAGTAACCGATAGCGATATCGCAAGACGGGCTGGTGATAAAGAACTACTTTCTCCAAGGAACATAGGTTAACATATAACAAAAGTATTTTGAGTTTCCATTGTAAGTCAAATCAGCCGATCGAAAATTATGTAGGCATATAATGTAGGATGTACTTTTTTTTCTTTGTATTTCCACCTATGTTCCTTTGAGAAAGTTGTTCCTTATCACCAGCCTGAGTTTGCGCTACCGGTCACTAACAAAATTTTTCCACTTATATTTTTTCCTGGAAATCTTTTTATAAATAACAACTCATCTACCTAGTTAGGAGTGGGATACTATGCATGCGCTCCACATACAAGTCCTGAAACGCGGGTACCGACATTATTCCACCGATCGCTATACAGGGTGTAAGGGACAGCCCTCCGAATACTGTTAAGATGAATTCAGACTATGAAACTGTACAACTTTTCCCTAGAAATATGTCAGATCAGAAAGGGACAGCCCTCCGAATACTGATAAGATGAATTCAGACTATGAAACTGTACAACTTTTCCCTAGAAATATGTCAGATAACGACAAAAAAATCGGCCTTCCATACAAAATTACAATCGGCTGATTGCATTTACTATGGGAAGTCAAAAAGAGTTTTACGTTTCCTGAAATATTTTTTATAGTTAATGTTCTGTTTCATGGTTTGAATACACCCATTCAGTATTGGGAGGGCTGTACCTTAAACCCTGTATATACAACTTCCGAACATGTCCGGTTGGAACAGTCGTTGTCCTGGCCACAACACCCATTCAGAAGTCATCACTCGGCCTCCTCATAATTACTCCTCCTAAAACGTTATGAAAAGAAATGTTTTTTTTTATACTTGCAAAATTTTTATCATCTGAGATTGGACCGGACTTCGGTACTACCAGTTGTAAAGTGCGGCGCAAGACCGCGAGGGTTACTGCATGCTGACCTCCGAACTTCAATTTGAAGATAATTTAAAAAAAAAAATTACCTCGGGCAAGATTTGAAACTGAGACTTTCGCCATCACTAGTGGCGACGCTTCATCCATCTGGGCTACTGCGCCCGTCCTTTGACCGCGAAATTTGCAAGTATATCTTGATGCCATTAAAGCGTGTCACGGAAAGAGTTTTGAAAAATCTGGTATTCAAAACTGGTACAGTTTCAAAGTTAACTGTTCTTCAATGATACACTGCTCCATTTTCTAAAACATTCCCAGCTGAAGCCTTCACGTATCAATAAATCGTATTAAAAGCATTCCCGGGAATCAAACTTGTGTCCACTCAACCGCACAGAAAGCTCATCAGGCGCAAACCGCCACCATTTTTCACACCTGATGCTCCACATTCAGGTTCAAATACACCAATAAAACGCTCCAGCCTTACCCCTGCATGTCGAATGGAATTTATTTCTAATTTTGAGCCCCAATTGTCATAGCAGCTTCGATTCTGCGGAACATTTTCAGTGATATAGGCGTAGAAAAATTAGCTTAAAATATATGAAAAGTTTGAACCAGCACATGAAAATCAACAACTTTCTTCAAGAAACATAGGTTGAAATATTTCAGTTTCAGCTGACCGGATCAGTCTGTGGCTAAATTGACTTTTGAATCCAAAAAATGTATTTTATATTATAGTATTTGCATCAGGCCCTGCAATATCGGATTATAATAGCATCACCCCATTTCTTTCCCGTGGTTGTCGTTAGAGGTTACTCAGAGACTCGAGGATTATATGTGTGTGTATTGATATTTCAGACAACTTGGCGCTATGGCTATTCATAATTTTAAAAGCCCTCCGAAGCACGCATCGTTTCGTTCAATCTTCCTTTTCGGAAAATCTGGTGGTTCAGACTGTAATGTTTTTTGAGACAGGAAATAAATTCACAAAGTGATAATATTAACTTTGTAAGCGCCCAACGGAATTCGAACCCGGGTCTTTTGGGCCGCAGATAATCGCACTGCGACTGCGCTACATCGGTCATCATGCGCTCGCTCATCGGCGTGTTAGATGAAGCTCATTCACGGAGTCGTTACAAAATTGGTTCGATTATTTTCAAGGTTAAGAATATTGTAGAAGTGTTTCTCTACTGTGAGGTCGGTTAAGGTTATACTTAATTTAAATTTCCAGTGTGTTTTAAAATAGAAACAGGAATAACTAACAAATGCATGTGAGAATCGAGACCCGTTTCCATGGAGACGAAGGATGATTTATCTTCGCTTTCACGTCTGTGTCTCGATTTGCTATTGTTCTGCTGTATATGTGTTGTGCTGGATTTAATATATCAAATTTTCTTTTGTGGAGTTTGAACGTGTTATCTGTATGTAGGTAATTTTGTTACTTTTGTGCTCAGCTTTCATAAAGGATTTATATCAAAGATTACTTCCTTCAATGGAAGTTGAAGCTACATCATAAATTTATCGTGTTTATTTCATTAGAACAAAACTTTCAGAGAACAAGATTTTGAAATCATTAAAATCCGAAACGATCTTTGACCCGACAACACAAAAAACATAAAATACATGCTTCCAAAACTCATTATTACTTTGCACAGGAAATACCAATACCTCAATTAGTAGAAACAACAAGCGTATTAGTGAAGCCTGTAAGTCGACACCGTTTCGCGACACTCGTGGCGTCAACATGCTGGCCGAGGTGTCTGCGACCCTCTTGCTTCAGGGCAAGTGTCCTGTTACCGAAGAAACTAACGAAAACGACCCAACTGATGATAATAGTCATGCAAATTTGAGCCTAGAGTTTTAAGGGATAATAACTAAAATTATAAATGATGAAGAGGTTATAAAAGATGGTGCAAAATGAGAGGGGATTGTTAGTTTGGGAGCAAACACACGTGACAGTGACAATGTCACCGATCTTTAGATATTATTGGATAGGTCCGTTTTTAAATTATGTAGAGTAAGGATGCTTTCAATTGTTTGAATAACGTAAGTGATTTAGTCGCATGAGATTTAAAACGTTATACTTTACTAAAGTACATCAATATAGGCACATACATTTTTGAAAATGTTCTATTGTTTATTGTGTATTGTCTAACATACAAGTCTGCGGTGTTCGATGCAGTTGAAATACATTCAAGTGATCTGTGAATACACGCTAGGTTAGGTTAGATTACGTTTGTTAGTGTAACAAAAAGTGGGATGACAGGCCGAATGGGGGGAAACAAACAAAGTGTAAACACGTTGTGGGCATGTTTTGGCATAGCCACGTTGCAACTGGCGATGCGTGCTGTCACGCCGGTGACCGGTATTGATCTGAGCTCATAGAGTTGGATAAAACATGTCAAAACACAATTTACTGAATTCTAGGCGTTCAGTCTTCATCAATAGTATTTTCGTTTGTTTGATCAGCGTCGACAATTATTTCGAATTTATTTAAGCAATTGAGATGTCATCACATAACTTATTCGATAATTACGTGATTGCTCATTTAGGAACCGAAATGAACTTTATAAAAAAAGTCGGTATTGTGTCGTTCACCTTTAACCTTTTGAAACAAACACCGTCTCGCCTAAGTTGGCACGACAAAAAATAATACACGTTTCTGTCCTGTTTCCAGAAACAGAAATGTAAAATAACCAAGAAACCTTTTAGCTTAAACAAAAGGCTTGCTAAAACAAATCCGCACGGCAAATATTTGCCGAATCCTCTAAAAGTGACAATGTATCTATGCGCGCTGACTTTGTGCATCGGACACGAACTAACGTCATCAAAGGGGACAATGAATGGGACACAACACCCCTGTTGACAGTCCTCCCGAGCCCACCCCTGTCATGCCGAATTTATTTTGTCTCTCGCCCCTCGTACCCTGTAAACCTAATAAGGATCAGTACTAGTCGACATCAAAATGCCGGTTAAGAACTCTGAATCCTTGTAAATTCTTGCCCTCAGACTTTGCTTCGTGAAATCTTAATTCAATTTGCAGGAAAACAAAAGGGCGACAGTGATGAGGAGAAGAATTTATAAACAGAGGGAAATTATTTCGCAAATGTTGCAGATTTTTGTCCCCTTGCCTGTGACCTTGGTTTTAAGTCGACCCAAAATTTGATTGCGTGTATTTCTACTCGTTTTAATGTGCCAGAGAGGTTTGGTAATCCTATTAGCGCGATTTTATTTTTCGTTACTGTAATGGATGACGTATTTTGTCAAATATAAAAGTGAAATTGATCTTGCCTTGTCTTAAACAATCGATCATTTTATCGTTAAATCTGCTCGGATGTCATGTTATTATTGAACAAATCATATGATAAAGGTACTTAGCCTATTTCAATAATAGTACCCACCAATAGATTTAATTATTATTTATGAGGAATGGGATCAAATCATTAACAAAAAGTGCTTTCAACAATCTTCCTTCTATTTAAACCACGAAAGAAAAAGTTAAATTCAATTTCACCACTAAAACATACCTACACAAAACAGAAACGTCACACACAAGCAAGTCATTGCCTATCGCAACTCAATTTGAACAAATTCAAAGCAACACCATCTCAAACACCGTTACCTTTACGGAGGGGTCAATACATCACCTAAACGCAAATAATGACGCGGACGACATTCTTGGGCACTGGCAGGCGGACTTAAAAAGAAGCACTGGAGCGTGCCTAAGTTGCCGATATTTCTCTATAGCATCATAATAGTGGGCATTTGACACTTGGCAGTTAATTCTTACACGACCTGCAACATAACTCGCTGTAGTTCTGCATTTGAATTACAACCTTAGCTCTTTGGCTTTGCATTTAAGTTTCTAGTTCTTGTGAGGCTCCTTGTATTTTTTGTGTAGTTTTGTCTGTTGGGTTATGGATGGTTGTGGCACGTGCAGCGTTCTAAAAGGTCGTTGACAAACATGTTAATTATAAAGGCCTATGTACCGACTGTTTCTAGGTTGGATAAGTTTATGATCGTCTTCAAAATCAATAGCTATGGGCTTATTTAGACTGTGGTCCTGGTCGTATTACCACTTGGTGACATCCTTAAGCATAAGGGCATAAGTCGACAGGCTAGTTCATTTCATAAACAAGTACCTACGACATAAAGAATTTAAGAAAAAAAGCAGACAATATTTGAAGATAGATTACCAAACATTTTTCGTGTTAGTAATTTTTTTTTACTTGCAAAACTTGCCCGCGATAGAAAAATATTTAAAGATATATTTATCATACATCACCCTTGAAATTTTAAAGCGAATTCAATATTATTTGCCTATCAGCCGTCGCTTTGATCGTTAGATGCTGGAGAGTTGAACTCTCGTCAACTTCTCGATCAATCATCGCTATCAATTTCTTTCAAACCATATTTTATACACGCAAAGGGAAGTTTACGTAAAGGGGACTGGTTTACATCAATAATAATGGGGAAGACGACTTAGCTGTTTTTGTGAAAAGGAACATGCGGTAAGACTGAAATAACTAGACTCTGTGACGTCTGTGAGATTTGATTTAGGTATCAGTTAAATATATATTAGACCGTTTATTGTACACAATAGAAACACATATGGAACAATTCACAACATGTGTATTTATTTCTAAAAATATATCTTAATTTCAATGGTTTCTTTTTTCATAAGTGGTAAAATGTTTATTAAAAGAAAATAATAACTTTAACTGCCTGTCTTTTTACACGACTGCCAAACAAAAAAAGAGTGTCATATTTTTAGAGTTCGTGTAATAATATGTATGTATGTATTTATGTGCGATTCTTTAGAGGACTAGAACTCGTTAACAACCGAACAGATTCGAATAAGAATTGTATCGGAAGAATCCTTACAATATTATCCCGAGTGTCATAGGCTAGGCTTTAGCTCAGAAAGCAGTCGTGTTTTTAATTTATTATACTTGTTTTTGTTAGTATTTTTTATATTGCAGGTATAGCTACTGAAATAAACCATTATTTATAAAGAGCCCAATTTCAGCAACTTTTGTAGCTTATGCATAAACCAAATAAATACCTTATAATTTCCAACGGAAATGCTTTTACTCCAATAAGCTATGCCAAAGGACCATATTCATATGACGTCATTCGTTCAAGATGGCTGCAATGCGATAGCGTACGACGTCGTGCAATAAATCATGTGACGTCACAGCGATGGCATACCGCCTTTTTATTACTTTTTATTCGATAATGTCTCCATTTCCCTGCGAGGTAGCTGTCGGCGCTGAAGGTGCTAAATGGTGAGCAGAATTTGGATGACATCCTGCTTTTTCAGAAAGATAAGATTGTAAGATGGAATATTTTGCTTCAGTTTAATATCTTTTTTTTACGATTTTTAATCGTTGAAATATATTGCGGAGAATGGAGGTTTTTAACTCACACAACCCTACCCCTACACAACCTGTTGTCACAACACAGCCCTTTAAAAATTGTAGTTGCGAAATTGGATTTTCTACCAAAGTCTTGTAGTTACAAGTAAGTCCTGAACAATCTTCTAAGTTAGTGTAACCATAACATAAATAAACGTTGTCCAATGTCCTATTTTCCTTCACAGATTCCTACTCAATATGGCAGCTGAAATAATCACGGCTAGCATTGATGCCGGTTCGGGTTCACATCATAACAGCGGCAAAATTAACCGTCGTGGTAATCCTAGCTGTGACGTCACAGCTCTGCACGTACTAACAATCAGAAGAAGAATAAAGTCGTACGGCTGGACACGTTTCATAAGGCTTCGGCTGTGCAGCGATGAATCATGAAAACTGTGGGGTTTGAGTGTACATTGCTATTTTCTGGGTATGTATTAAAAATATAGTGACATGACTAAAAACGTTAAGCACAGAAGCATAAAGATGCTTCAATGCAGTGCCAAAAATATGTAATTTTAAGTATGTATATTGCAATGTGATTGCACCTTCTAAGAAGAAGAAACCTACGACTAAATATTTCATCTGCGCAGAAATACCTATTAAAATAAACAATGACTCAATTCGAAAACACTGATTAGTTTAGTATTAATTAGGATCAATAACCTCCACGCAATACACTGCTAACTTGTATAAAAGCCATACAAATGCAACAGAGTAGCACCAGAAATGTAAATCGTACTAAGCTTTTTCATAACATGCCGCATAAATATAACTCACACATTAGGCTCCCGACACACGTACGACATATTAACGTACACCGCGACAATACGTGACGGCGTGTGTGGAAGGGGCGAGTCGATTCAATCGTAGCTTAAGGAAAAATAACTTTAGCTGTTTATGATCTGGTTTTAGATATTATTTTTAAAAAAGTTTATAATTAGAATGGCCAATGTTGACTTTGAAAAGGTTATCAAATTACTAAAGGTGATATACCGAAGTTTGGTCTGGAAACTGTTAGTGCAAAATTGGTCGCATAGTTTCAAACAATGTAGACTTATGTAGACTTGTATGAAAGTATTTCGTAATTAATACTTTTTATTCATAGGTCTCTAAATTTCTGATACTTTAGATATATTTCGAACTCCAAACCTTGATAACCTACTTCAGCTCTTAGAAGATAAACTCGAACTAATTCGCACAAAATAATTGTCTCAATGAAATCATTTTTATAGACACTGTGATCAACCATAATGACAATATGACTTCCCACATTGTCTAAACACCTATCACCTTGCCTATCACATTATTTTTTCTTGTCACGCTGTCATTTCTCCGCAATCAGCTGTTGGGGGTTGATCTATGTGTCGTCTTGTGTGGCGGACGCGGACGGAAGCGGATGTCTGTTCGTTTTATCGACACCGCTGTTGTTTTAGCCGGCCGACAAATGATGGGACGAATACACCCCGTGAACTTGGCGCAGGCGACATGTTTATCAGGGTTTTAGGTTACATTTCATCGTTGTTTTCTAAGTTACTTCGATAATTACTAATCAGTAGTCAGATTGTAGATTCTAAGCAAAACCCAACACAGAAAATGGAAAGAGCACTGCCATAGAAAGCCATTCTTAGAAGAAGGGTGTCGAAATGAAACATCTCTGTGTGACGCTGAATTAGATTGTTTGAATATTACATCTTAAATTTCGAGTTGACATATCCATACTTCACACAACGTAGATTTCAGCTAACGCCAACGAATTATACCTACTCAGGGAAGTTCCGACTGACGAAAAATCTTGCTTTGCCAAAGGAGCATCCAATCTTCTTAGACTCAGTGAAATGAGGCCAAGACGAAAAGACTCACCAATGAACATCACACAGTTTACCCCAATAGATGGATGGAATGAATGGAAATCGCCTCAACGTCGCCGGCAGCCAGTTGTCATGACAAATTGACTTGTTTACCAAGTTTAGAAGAAATCCAGCACGTATGAGGAGGAATAATGTCGTGTTGTTTTATTGTTGGACGTGTGTTGAACCTAGTTGACAAACATTGACGAATTGTAGCTGTTTCAAGACTGTTAATAAAGACATCAGGCGTGTAAAGTGGTCAACGGATCAATTTGTCGGTACTAAAATAGTTTTCCAATAAGTGCTTTCATTCGCTACGTTTTGTTCAAGTAAATCTATGGACGTATTATGGACTCAGTGTTGACCCTCATGGTAAGAATGTTTTCAAATGAATTTTCGTGTTTATAATCATCAAGTTTTATTAACCCACTGCTTGCATATGTCTATGAAATGCACGATTCTCGGTTAGCCTCTACCAATTTTTCCAGCCATCATGCAAAAATCATGGCTCCACCTGGCCTGAAGGTCTTTTTCTCTAATAACTTATTTACAATCTCATCAATTATACCATGAAATTTTTTTTTGTTTACGTGGCTTTGAAGAACTGTGTCGTGTATGAAAACGAGGCACCAAGTCCGGTTGTTTTATTATTATTGGGCATTGCGTCCTGCTGACAAATAATGGCCTGTTTTTCCTCTTTCTAGGAATTATCACGTTGGTTATTTTGTTTCTGTGATTTGTGAGGCTTATAGTTTACAAAACGTATTAATTTGCGTTTTATTTTTCCCTAGCGTATCAGTTCACACCTCCTCAAAGTCTGCCGGCAAACCGTCGTACAAAACTAACGCCTCTACCCAATAAACTGGCAGGGCCATCCCTCAGAACATTTTAGAATGATATGCATGCAGGCCTGTTGATGTTTTTGAGGCTGAGAAATTATGATGAAATTAAGCACTCAGAAAATATCTTAAGGGTTTTGTTCGGCAATACTTAATTTCTAAAACGCTAACCATGTTTACTGTATAAACCAACGCAAAGGCCTAAACTGGTGAGTAACAACTAAAGTCCTTCCCCAGGCTTGACTGGAAGTTTATAGATTCTGACAATGCAAAACATAACACCAACATGTGTAACTATGTATACTGAATGAAAGTTAACTCCAATGTTTTCCTTAAACAAAGTTCTTTCTATTTAGAAGTTCAAAGCACTGAACTAGAAAAAAATATCTGTGTCGAGCACAAAACCATTTTTTTCCATACAGAGCAAAATAACCTTTGCACTAGCAAACTTTATGAACAAGTAGTTCAAATTAATATCGTTCCACTGAAATAAACAAAAGTACCCGAGTATCACAGTGGCGCTCAACTTTTAAACTCACATAGCATGTTACTAAAAGCCAACACTTCCCTAATAAAATCTGAGTTACAGCATCCAGACGACGTTAATCAGCAAAACTAAATGTTAACTGTGAGTTGTTCAACTTCATTATAAAGTTGAAAATGCTCTGGGAGATCTATTTTCGGAGCACTCGAGCATATGAATGGTTTGCGTGAGTGATATTGAGCGATTTGATAATGTCATCTATTTGATGTTATGTGAACGATACTGTTCATGATTACCATTATAATCATCATCAGCCTTTTGCAGTCTACTGCTGGAAGTAGGCCTCCCCCAGGGTACACAGGGCACGATCTCCCGTTTTCGCCATCCAGTTGCTACCAGTCACCTTTTTTCGTCGTCGGTCCATCTGGCCGGAGGTCATCCAACACTACGCTTTTCTGCTCTACTGGTCAATAATTTTATTTTGTTTACGGGTAATGAACAAGACCTTTGTAGGATTTCGCCGTTACGAAAACTCATGACGGGCTGGTGATAAGGAACAACGATCCCCAAGGAACATAGGTCGAAAAACTGCAGATTTTATTTACTATGGATTTTATCATAATTTTTTTGTCATTTTTCATTCTATGTTCCCTGGGGAAAGTTGTTCCTTATCACCAGCCCGTCATGGGATTTTGTTATCAGTCACTAGTAAAATTTTACACTATAATTTGTGGCGAAATCTCAAATCGGAGGCCAAGACTCACTTTGGGTCGTCGAGCCGGCGAAGTAAGTAAGTATAATTTTATTTATAATTTGTTTAAATATGGTTTTACACCCGGTCTACGCGTAGTCATTATTATTTGCAAAAAAACGACTTCGTATCATACAATCCAAAAATGATTACCAGGATCAACTTTCAGAAACGCAAACTGACAAGCAAATCATTAAGCTTTACTTGCTAAGTCTTACTTTCATTATATGACTATGATGTTACAGCTGATAAGCAATTTCAGATTTCCTCTCAATTGGCTCTTGCGAGGCAAATTTTGATCAATTTAATTCAATGTTTTTTTTCAAATATTAGTCAGACGTGGCGTAAATGTCCGTTCGGCCGTTTCAGCTCTGCCTACCCTGCAAGGGATATAGGCGTGATATATGTATGTATGTATGTTTTTTTTATCAATTTCTTATGTTTATGGTTCGTCTCAATTTATTCATTTGTAACCTTGGGAAAGCGTGGCATTCCCAACACAATCATTTTTAAATAGCTTACTGGGAGGACCTCATCTCTGATTTTGTATTTCAAATAGAGCAAAAAGAACTATTTTATTTTATTTTATTTATTTTATTGTTTTGAAATAAGAAATGCTGGGTCTGGTATAAAATGCTTCAATTCTAATAGCCACTGTGCCTATATGGGCAGGGAATTAGAAACGGAAGTGGGCAGCGCGAGCATGTAAATAGAATACTCTCGCTACTACTTGAAATGCCGCTGCCACTTTGCGTGCTCGTTTTGGCTTTTTGTGAGAAAATCAAAAGAACGGCATCACGAGCGCGAGTAGAATGTATTTTTATCGCGCTCACTCGTATAGCTGCGGGAAGAGTATGACGGCAGTGTGTGAACACTCACTCGCGTTGATCCCTCCACGGAAGTATTTCGGGCAATATTCGAAAAGCGGCAGGAGCAGGAACAGGTGCATAGTGTGAACGTAGCATTACTTATGTCAATAAATCATATCCTTGTTTGTTTTTTTTTTTAATGCAATTGATCATTTGTATCGTACTCTAAAGTAGGGGACAACTTTAATTATTTACGATACATTGTACACAGGAACAGTAAAGAATACAGACACAACGGGCACTGCTTATCTCTAATAATAAATTTCTTACAGCAGACCTAGAACTTTTTCAGTTTGGAAAAAAAAACAACTGTAAAATTGTTAGCGTAACCAAGGAAACAGGAATTTTGCAGACGTCTAAGAGTCCACTCGGTGTTAAGTATTTAGCCGACAGCACTTCTAGAACCCCAAGCATGTGTTTTTACGACATATTCTTAAGAATATTCTTTTTCCTTTCTTACAAAATTACTTAACTAAATCTAAAGTTGTGAAGAGTAATTTTTGTACAAAGAGTATCCTGGACAAATCACACAGCGTCATCTAGCCTCAGACTAAGCACGCTTGAACTTTGGGAACTAAATAGCTGATATTAATACTTTTTGTTGTAAATAAATACATACTATACGTAAAAAACACCCAGATTAAACACAAATATCTGAAAATGACAAATATTTGTGTCTCGGCGTAGCAGGTATTACTACACCATCGTGCGGGTCAAAATATTATCAAATCTACAAACTTATAAATATTTCTCCTAAAACTTTCAAAATGTAATCAAAATCGAGAGACTGTTTTCTTTTTATTAGACTACCCAACCAAAAAAGGAGTGTAATGTTTTTAGAGTTCATGTATGTATATATGTGCGATTCTTTAAATGACTGAAACTCGTAAACCACTGAGATTTGAATGGGAATTGTATCAGAAGAACCTTTACATTATCCCTAATGTCATAGACACAGCTTTATTTCAATTGCAGTTCAAACAATGAACCACCTAACATCGTGTCCTGCGTGCCCTAGCACCTGCACGCAGGACGATCTTATGACAGCGTCTGTCAGCGCTGTCAACGTAGCCAAGTTCTGGGCCGCGACGGTGTAGTGTCTGCCATCGACACGCTAAGAAGAAGAAGTTGTGGTTTTAATTTTATTATGCTTGTTACTTTTTGTTTGCGTTGAAGACCATCCTCGTAATATTTATCATATCGTTACCAACAATCAATGTCAACGCCACCAAAAATATGTCTCAAGGTCAGCGGAAATGAATGAGGCAATTTGAAAACTTGTGGCCACCGCAAGGGAAATCAGAAGCAGCCTTCGCTCAGATCGGGAGCAGGGACGGGGATTTATGGTGCCCTGTCAGGGAACCCCCGGGGACCAGATCGAACCCATCCAGGGCAAGCACGTGCGTTGAGGCCACAGACTATAAAATATCAGATGATAGCTGTTGTTTTTACTGCGCCGATGGCGTAGCGGATTGTATCCCTGCTGACGCCGAGGGTCGTGAGTTCAATCCCAGCAAAACACAAAATTTGTTTAAATTTTTAGGATTCCGTACCCAAAGGGTAATAAAGGAAACCCTATTACTGAGGCTCGGCTGTCCGTCTGTCTGTCCGTCCGTCCTACAGTTACAAGGCTGTATCTCCTGAACCGCTATACCTAGACAGTTGAAATTTTCTCAGATGATGTAAATCTATTGCCACTATAATAACAAATACTAAAAATTAGAATAAAGTAAATATTTAAGGGGGCTCCCATACAAAAAACTTGTTTTTTGTATGAAGGCTGTATCTCATGAACCGCGAAAGTTAGACAGTTGAAATTTTTACAGATATTGTATTTCTGTTGCTGCTATAACAACAAATACCAAAAAAAAAAAAAAATATGGGGCTGCCATACAAAACACGGGTTTTTTTGTTATAGATAATGGTACGAAACCCTTTGTGCGCGAGTCCGACTCGCACTTGGTCGGTTTTTTAAATATTTGTGTTAAGCCTGGATGTTTTCTATGTATAATAATATGTATTTATTTCTATATTAAAAAATATTAATATCACGGCCCTAAGTGTAATATATAAAAATCATTTCAGTTGTATGTAGAAAGCGTGTCAGTGGCATGGTTTTAGGCGTTTTGTATTCTGCTAACAGTTTGATTTATAGAATACCACGGTGACAATGAAATGACAGTTGAGTGTCTCTGGCATGGCAAGTATAAAAAATATGTGAATCCGGGCCCAGTGTTCTAGTTCCCATAAGTACAAATTTTGCTTAATTTGGGACTAGATGGCGTTATGTGAATTGTCTGACAAAATATTTGAGGGTCATTCAGACAGAAAATTGTGACAGGTATGTAGTTAGGCCATCGGCTAAAATTGCAATACATAGGTATGTAATTCTCGAGACCTGTAGTCGCCTTTTCCTTTTACGGGAAAGAAATGGGGTGATGCTATTCCAAGCTGACATCACACGAAAATTTCACTCTCACACCTTCCTTATCTTAGGAAGAGAACATGGAATATTCCTAGGATAACTTACATTAGTCAAACATTGAGAGTCATGTAAAAAAATATTTCTTTCTTCTTACCCGAACAAAACCTCTATGTCCCTTTAAATATTTATGACAAGGCGCTAAGGAAATCTTTCTACTACAAAAGTAATATTGATTTTGCGACTTACGGTTCCATTGTATAATGCGATCCTCTGAATATTGTATGGGGTTGAAATGGGGTGTCGAACTGTGTTGCCATTTTTTCCACGAATAAGGAAAATTGCATGCCTAGCACTATTTGCTGCAAGACTTTTCAGTACACATACATAAATACATCATGCCTTTATCCTTTGTGGGGTTGACAGAGTATAAACGGCCGGCAAAACGGGCATTTACGCCAAGTCTAATAAACATTTGAGGGTCATTCAGAAAATTTGTGTATCCTCATAGTAACAGGTTGAAAAAAACAAATGAAAAGAACTATTATATTAATCGAAATAACGAATATATCAGTTTGAATACGGAACGTCTCACTCGTACGCTGGAGGCGATTGTATATGCCAGCCAAATACCCAATTTGAACTCTATTTCAATTTAGTAACAGTTCATTTTCACTGTGCTTCTGAAAACAGCGCTTGGCATAAGCGGCGCTAGGTAAGCGCTGGCCCTAACGTGGTCAAGGCAACTGATCTTCGGAGCAAAGCTTAAAATATGTAAAATACAAGGAAAGTAAACGCGACACAGAAGATTGTTTCATAAGAATTGATAATTTTGTTTAAACAAGTGGTAATGTATATTGAGCTGTTATAGATAAGATAAATGGGAATAGTCAAAAATGGTCAGCCAAGTGAAGCCAACCCAGAATAAAATCAGCCGAATTCTAATAATACAGCAAACGAACAGCGCTTTGATGCCGGCTTAGAATAGCATCACCCCATTTATTTCCCGTGGGAGTCGTAAGAGGCGACTGAGGGTCTCGAGGGTGTGTATTGCAATTTAAGGCGATAGGCTAAACCTGTCACTATGGCGATACACAATTTCCCGAATAACCCTCAATCATTTGTCAGACAAGGCATAAATGTCCGTTTCTTTCGGCCGTTTACGCTCTGTCTACCCCGTAAGGGATTATAGGCGAAGGTCTGCTCTTAAGTGGGTTTTTACGCACCGGAACGGATGCGTCTGTCAGATGAAATTACGGAAATTCCCATACAAATACGGCTACGGTGCGTTAAAAATACGCAGCGACGGATGGACGACAAGTGAGAAAACCACCTGTCTCATTTCATCGTCAGTTCAATAATCCGCGTCTTCAGTAATTTTTGTCTTTGCAATAAACTTGGTAATGTGTACTTCTAATGGTACGAGTATGTACAGATGGTTGTAGAACATAAGGTACCAGGGGTGCTACAAAAGAATTGAATCATTTTAGTCTCCAGCAATACTTTTTTATTGTCTTGATAATGTATTTGTAGAAAATGACTTTTTATATGAGAATAAGTTTGAATTTTTACCATTGTATTAACTGGAGATAAAAATAATTCAGTTATTTTGGAGTATCTCTGGTACCTTATGTGCTACAACCGACTGTACATACTGAAAGTAGTACCTCGAGTTACCCATTGAAAGGATCAACGCTGACTGGTTGTAAATACAGGCATTAAGAAAAACCACTATAGGTTGATCCGTTAAATGGTTAAGTTGAAATGCTGCCGATGTACCTACTAGTCTGATTTACGACAGTTAATTGTTTCCATGACGTCCCCTCGCCACAACCCTTGGCGTCTGTTTTTGCCTACTGATAACTTTGTAGACATTTCACTGCTAAAAAGACAAAAATACTTAGTAGACATAATGACAAAATCCATAATATTTTGTCATCTGTTTACATACTTCTAGTTCAGTCTCGGTCTTATTACAAAAAAAGTTAGACGTGGTTTAAGCTTCTAAACAGCGTCAAATCGCATAGAAAAATATTTTACGCACTGCCTTAAAGCGCATCTTACTTTTTGTAATATGACGGAAAATTTTCATAGTGGCTTAATTTTGGTTCAACTCGTCATTTTAATAAAACTTATTTGACATTGTAGATTCCAGTCATATCTATTATACATTTTTGATAATGAGTGGCAAAATAATCTTGTATTATTATTGTAATTTAAGTACTTCAAAGAAATTGCAACGTTTTTGCAAGCATTTGCTTATTTACTCAAATATCTTAGGCATTAGGTTTGAACTTACACCTAAAATACTTTCAAAGTCTAATTAAGTTGTTATAAGTAGGTACATTAACGTGTTAAATAACTTAAAGATAATAGTTTGCAAGAAACTCAATTAAGATGTTCTTAAGACTTTATGAAGTGAGTGTGTGTTGTAGATTAAACTGTAAAGAATTACTCATTCATAAAATAACTTAAACATTCTTTGCAAAGTGGGTCGGTGAAGATATAGAAGTTTGCCGACGTAAGGCCGTCTCCTACATAGAGTTTAAATGTGGGTATTAAAAAGAAATCCACTGTGTAAGGAAGTACCGGGACTTGTTTCTTGTAGGGATGGGACTTTTTCTGAATGTATATTCTGTTAAGTCCAGGTATCGCAGCAGTGTTTTATGAGAATTTTTAATCTTTAAAGTGTGATGAGGTTGAGCATGGCAAATGCTTCACATGACGAGCAGTGATTACCGAAAACGCTGGTACTCGTATTGAATCTAAAATCTAGTCTACCCTGGGTAATGGCTCCACAAAAAGTAAAAAATTACATTAGGCTTTTTAAAACTCCAACTATCTATTCTAACATTTATTAAATCGCCTTTAAAAACGAGAAATCTAAAATATGTAAAACTTACAAATCTGGCGCAAACGTTAAGGATCTCAAAACTATCGACAACAAGTCCGGAAAATAACATCTCTATCCCTGAAAGACGATAAAGAAGAAGGGATATAATGTAGTGCTTTCAAACAGCGAGCCGAAGTTTGCGTACAGTGCGGCAGACAAATGACAACCGGCCTGCGGCGGGAACTCAGATATTAGAAGCCTTTAAGATGGGAAAAATAGCAACTTTTACGCGGGTACTTTGTGTATGGGGTAAGTGGAATAACAATGATTTGAAAATGCCAGTCATTCATATCATGTGGAACACCAAGATGAAAAGCGACCCGATGAGTTCTAGAGTCAGATCCGATGAGTCAGGCGTTTAATATGGTTGTTCAAGGTTTGACTAAGAAGTTAATTATAGAGAGCAACCAGGAAGCAAAGTTATTGGCAATGTCGGAAGGAGCTACAAACATATCTCAAAGTGATAAATCTTTCCCAAGAATCGAAGCAGCATCACCGGTCTTACCCTGAGACTAAATTCAAATAAAATTAATCAAACTTTATTTATTGTAGGATAGTACTATTACTTATGGACGTCATAATCTTTTATTGTAAAAAAAGGAAATTTGTTTAACACAATTTTCGAAATGAAACTAAATAAATAAAGGCACTGCCTTGGTGTTGGTACTGACCACATGACATGTAACTTTACGCTTCCACCACCAGTAAACGTTAAGCCAAACGGCGGTCATAACACAACCATGTCAGAGGCCTACCAGTGGTAGAAGGCGGTTGAAAACCTCTGACACCAGGGTTCATCGGGTCGTTAGACGACTTGATGTCCCACACGAAAAGAGAAAGAGAGACCAGTAAATGACATTTGTTTCAAATCGAAATCATGATTATCAAACCATAATATTTACTTATAGTACTTGTCTCTTTCGCCTGTAAGTTGGACCACAGGCAATGCATAAGATGATAGTGATGTTGCACGTAAGACGTCGTGAGAAAGAATCGGCGACGACATTTGTTTCGAGACCGGCTGTTGTCTCTTACTGCTAGTTCGCTATTTACAACTACGTTATAGCAAATAAGTACAGCTGAAACTTTTGGCATACACGAATCTGTAGTGCATTAGGGGTTGGAAAGTTCGATGAACTTGATATACGAGGATTTAAAATGTATTTTGCAGTTATTGTCTACATGTGTACAACTCTTATTATACGTGTTTTGGAATTTTTATACATTTGAGATTAGATTCTTATGCCTATGATAATAATAGTAGTTAAATTGACAAGAAACCTCTATTTTAGATAATATCTTTGATAAGATAAGGTTATTTATTTAAATTTGTTTTAGTTTAACCTTCAGGATTCCTTAAAAAAAGTGTTTAGGGATAGAACTAACCAGGCCTCCGATTTTCAAAATTTTTAGTCATTGTAAAGTCATTGAATTTGAATTGTCATTCTAATGCCACTGTGCTTTTCTATACATCAAACTGTTAGCAGAATACGAAAAAATGACCAAAACTGTCCCACTGACAGGCCACTGACACACAAATGAAACGATTTTCAGCGAAACGATTAACAGACTTCCTAAAAGTTAATAAAACATTGTATTTCATTCGACAGGGGCCAGTATTCGAAAGATCTGCTACAAAAAAGCATATAAACAGCCCTACCCGAAAAGAAAAATACGTATAATGCCACGGCTTCAGTCTTATCCATATTCTACGCATAACACAAGAACAGTAGGTAAGTGGGTAAACAAAGATGTTATAAAGAACGTAGAAGAACAAGCAATCAGTGCCAAGACAAGGCCCGGCGCAAACAAGGCCTACAGTTGGGCTAGGACTGCTGTTACACCGTGACGCATTTGTAGACGAACATATTGTTAAGAACATGGCCGAAGAAGCTATCAGTGCCAAGACAAAGCCTACAAAGTGAATGTTAGGCTAGGACTGCAGTTACACCGTGACGCATTTGTAGACGAACATGTTGTTAAGAACAGGGACGCAGAAGCTATCAGTGCCAAGACAAGGCCCGGCGCAAACAAGGCCTACGGTTAGGCTAGGACTGCTGTTACACCGTGACGCATTTGTAGACGAACATATTGTTAAGAACAAGGACGAACAAGCAATCAGTGCGAAGACAAGGCCCAGCGCAAATAAAGCTTATAGTTATGCTAGGACTGCTGTTACACCGTGACGCATTTGTAGACGAACATGTTGTTAAGAATAGGGAAGAACAAGCAATTACTGCCAAGACAAGGCCCGGCGCAAACAAGGCCTACAGTTGGGCTAGGACTGCTGTCACACCGTGACGAATTTGTAGACAAACATGTTGTTAAGAACAGGGCCGAACAAGCAATCAATGCCAAGACTAGGCCCGGCGCAAACAAGGCCTACAAAGTGCATGTTGAGCTAGGACTGCTAACACAGCGTGACGCATTTTTAGACGAGCATGTTGTTAAGAACAGGGCCGAACAAGCAATCAGTGCCAAGACAAGGCCCGGCACAAACAAGGCCTACAGTTAAGCTAGGACTGCAGTTACACCGTGACGCATTTGTAGACGAGCATGTTGTTAAGAACAAGGACGAACAAGCAATCAGTGCCAAGACTAGGCCCGGCGCAAACAAGGCCTACAGTTAGGCTAGGACTGCAGTTACACCGTAACGCATTTGTAGAGGAGCATGTTGTTCACAACAGGTACGAACAAGCAATCAGTGTCAAGACTAGGCCCGGCGCAAACAAGGCCTACAGTTAAGCTAGGACTGCTGTCACATCGTGACGCATTTGTAGACAAACATGTTGTTAGGAACAGGGCCAAATAAGCAATCAGTGAGAAGACAATGTCTGGCTTGTAAAGTGAATGTTAGGCTGCTGTTACACTGTTAGGCACTTGTGAGGAAAACGTCTCCTGAAAGATGAAAATTTCTGACTGGCTAGCGCTTTGCGGTGTGTCACTGTCCAAAATGACGGTTCGTGGTGTATAAATTCATGAGGGCCGTTATTTGTTGCAAAAGATAGGTGCATGTCTATTTTTGAAGTCAAATAGGCATGGAAGCGCCCGCGTGACGTTTGGACGTTTTTATGATTGAAACTGATTCATAATGAGCAGACAGTAGCATATAAAAAACCTTACGCTACGGTGTTACAGCCAGCCTAGCCGCGCTGTAAAATAGTTTCAGCTGAAGTGGCCGGCAGCGTCTAGTCTAGACAACACAAAAATAGGTCCTCCACACGAGGGCCTAGATTGATGGACGGTGACGTCACATCGCCTCAGATAGTGCCAGTTAGTAGGGTGTTTCTTTGTGTAAAAACTTGTGAAAAAGATCATCAAAGCATTTTTCCTATCTCGCAGTCTGTCATCCTTCGTTCCCCACTATCTACGGTGTTTAAGTGATGCGTCGTCATAACTATGAAAGGATTGTGGTATTAAAAGGTGTGTTTGGCTAGAGAATGACTTCGTTTCGCTAAGGCTTCACGTGTCCCTATTGGCTGTACGCGTATCACTTTACTTGAATAGAACAACAGACCGAAAAAATTGTGTGGTGCTTAACAATGAGGTTAGGTCTTAATAAAGTGGCAATAACTTTGAGAATTTCTGAAGTTTATGCTAGATCAAAACTTCTAGGAGACCTAACATAACTTTGCCTCAAATTAGGCTTTCATTATTAAATATATTCCTTCCTTATGTTGATTTATGCTATGTCAGATAATTTAGTCAGCTGTGTGATGCCGGATTAAAATAGCATCACCCCATTTCTTGCCCGTGGGAGTCGTAAGAGGCGACTAAAGGACTCGCGGGTGTGTATTGCAATTTTAGTCGATGAGTTGACAACCTGTCACTATACATAATTTTCCGAATGACCCTCAAATGTTTGTCACTCGTGGTGTAAATATCCGTTTTCAGCGGCTCTTTACGCTCTGCCTACCCCGCAAGGGATTATAGGTGTGATATGCGTATGCAATTATTTTAATAAGACCGGTGTCTCTTATTTTATCTTATTGAGCTTCGGCTCTCCAAAAAATCGCACAATATATATTATTTTTCCATAATTCTCAAGTTAATTTATTTTATGATATGTCTCTTAACTTATCATATTGAGCCGATAAGATCCTACTTCTGGGCAAAGGCATACCCTCCCCTCAAACTAAATAAAATCAATACCGGCAGAAACCAAATTTAATATAAGCGTCGAACAACAAAATAAAAGAAATGTCGTTCCGTCGAAGCCTCACAAACGCATGACACGGGTAATGACAGGAATTCACTAACAATTCTATGAGTAGTAGATGGCTAACGAACTACAAGTTAACTGGAAGAGTCTACGAAAAATAATGAAGAAGACGTTTTAAACAACATGGGTTGGAATGGAACTCACATGCCGCTGCATAAGTATTTGGAAAGTGTGAGACATAATTATAAACACTCGTGTGGAAAATTTTGCAAAACCGTCTGATGTTTTTAAAATGATATCAAAATCTTTTAACAAATTAACCTGGATGTATGTATGATGAAACAAATGTCGTTTACAAATGGTGGCGTAAAGTTACGTGCTGTGTAATTAACCTGGCCAGCCCCGAGGCAGTGCCTTTATTTTTATTTTTTTATCCCGCCCGAGCCGGTTTTCTATTAGAACAATACAAAATTGTTATAAAAAGAAGAAAATTGCGTTATGCAAATTTCTTTTTTTTACAATGACCGATCATGACGTCAATAAGTGATAATGCTATCCTACATTGAATAAAGTTATTTCATTTTCATTTGCATTATGCTTTTTTTTAGAGGTATATATGGGACTTATAAAAATAATTTTTGTGTCTTAATTTTAGTGCTATTACTAAAGGCAAATCATTATCTGCCTGCCCTTATCCTAATTTATTTGTGGTCGTCGCAACATGTTTTTATCTCCCATTCATCTTTATCAGCTGTCAAATCTTCGTTTGGGCATTACTAAAGGCAAATAAAGAAACCAATAAATCTAAAATAGAACCAGCACGGTACGCTGAAATCCAAAATGAATCTGACCAACGTTTTCGTTTGTATATTTTCTTTTCAATACTTACAAGACTAAGTCATCAGATAGAAAGGTATTTAGCTTCTTCCGCACTTATGATGGCTAGTAATGCAGCTAGTTGAATGCACCACGCGTACGACCGCAAGTTAATGCAAATGCACAAGCGATGCACTTTACTCGCACTACTTCCACCGTTTTACACTCTACACGTGTTTCGCCCCTCTACGGAGCATCATCAGGAGATCTTCGACAGTCGAGTTCCGAGCACTGACTCATGATGATGTCAGTGCTCGGAACTCGACTGTCGAAGATCTCAAATTCAATCAAGATGGACTTCCGCAAAGTAACGCCTGATACAATTACTTACTAAGTCATCAGTTATATCTCCATAAACAGACACATCTAGCACGCATAGTTCCTCGTGCAGATAGAGACGAAATAAAAGTGGCGACAGAGGCGTCTGGCTCAGGCTTAAACTTGAGGGTCTTCGGCGAGACGGTCTAATTGTCAACGTACTATTGTACTTGCTGTAACAGCACGTATGTTCATATACTGGGTGTGACTAAAAACGTGAGAATCTTTTAAAAATTCGAGTCATATTATGGTCAAGGTATGAATTTCATAGACCACTCGATATTTAAAGGAGGTTGAAGTGTCATTGACAAATGAAATCTTGCACTAGGTTATCTCTAAAATAACTGTTTGATATAAGTAATTAAGTACAGTAAAAACACTTTATTAAACAAAAATTACATATAAGCGGCCTAATTGCTAAAAGCGATCAATTCCAGACAACCTTTAGGTTAAAACAGATCAGTGCGAGAGAATTGGAATAAATAATATGAAGATCAACAATTATTTAGAGTTTAAAGCTCCTGGGTTAAGGGCAATCGGATACAGTCGGCCTTAAATCGCGCTGTATGAAGAAAGGCTTATGTCCAACATGATGCAATATTAATTGTAGTTCTCAAATATGTTATTAGTGGTTAATAATACGCATGTAATTAACACGCTTTGAAAATCTTGACATGAATTTGAAATTTCAATAATTCAAATAACGTTTTCAGATAGTGGTGGTGTAAAGTTACATGCCGCGTGATTAACCTGCCATCGTGTCGTTGGACGACTCGGTGTCCCACACGAAGAAAAAGAAGAACCTGGCTAGCCCAGAGCAATTGCCTTTATTTTTATTTTTTTTATCCTGCCTGCGCCTATTTTTCGGTTTTCTATTAGGACATTACAAAATTGACATCACAATGACGGAGCTTGACGTCAATAAGTGCTATTACTATCCTACATTGAGAAAAATAATTCAATTTAGTTAAAATCTAAATGGCCTTAATGGCGCTGTGTGAAAAGTCCAGAATCTTTGCAATTACACCCTGTATATACAACGTAAGGACGCAGTGACGTAAGACTGTGCGGATACGAACGGTAGAATAGGACACGCGTTTTTGTGAGAGCCTGAATAGATTCATTCTCGTGTAGGCGCCTGAGACGGCATAGTGTTTTGAAAAAGAAATCTTACTTTTGGGAGCCAAGAGAATGACAGGCTTGTTTACGTTTTAGAGTGGCCTAAGTTTAGAAAACTTTACATGAAAATAAGTAATCTTTCAATGGGAACGCGGTGTTTGCGCTATTTTTTTTGAAAATTTTATCAAGCTGAATTTTTTAAACTATCCCCCTATAACTTTTTTATTGCTTTATGTTTTTTACACTATTAATTTTGTTTATTTTTCTATATTTATTTTATTCAATTTTTTTTACCCCACCCCGAAAAACATCGTTTCATCGCTTATCAAGACAAACATAGCTCTACTTAGATTTCACCTCTCACGTTCAGTTACATTACATGACTTCCTACGAAATAAAACGTTTTCCGTAGAACGTTGCTACAGCGTAGCTCTCGTAGCCATCATACATTAAAAAAGCTAGCAAAACTCGGAAGTTAAGCCTTTATTACAGTTATCTTAATAAATAACTTAAATGGGTTACATATTATATAGGTACACAAGTCCCGCCTTTATCCCTTGCCGGGTAGGCAGAGCGTTAACAGCCATAAAATACGATCGCTATCGCCACCTCTTAGAAATATTCGAGGGCCGTTTTAGGAAAATCATGTATGACAGGTTTTCTGCCCGTCGTCTTAAATTGTAATGCACATAAAACCATCAAGTACTTTAGTCGCCTCTTACGACACCCACATCTGTATCTATGTAGGTTAATAGTTAAAATAATAACACTTTAGTCGCCTCTTACGACACCCACATATGTATTAATGTAGGATATCTACTAGTTAAAATAATAACTACTTATATAAAAAAATAACAATAAAGGAAACATAACAAGCGGCATATTGTCGCTTCTTGGTTTTATTTCCAAATTAAATTAGCCGGAGACTGAGATAGGGTATTCCACGTGGGGTGATTCGAGTGAATGATCACTAGGCAGGACTGTTCTTGAATCAAATCACTGTTTATAAGTTATGAGGAATTATGTTAGGTGCTAGATTTTATTGCAATATGAGATATAGTTTTTCAAAGATTGCGTCAATATTCGTTTTTAGGGAAATTTACGTTCTGCCTACTTCGCAAAGGATATAGGCGTGTCATATGTATGTATGAGATAAAATCAGGTATCCTACTAATCTTACTATAATATTATAAATGCGAAAGTTTGTATGTATGTTTATTTGTTTGCTTGTTACTTCGTCACGCAAAAACTACTGAAACGATTGTAATGAAATTTGGCACACATATAGAAGGTATCATGGATTAACACATAGGATAGTTTAACGCGCGGGCAACGCCACGGGAAACAGCTAGTAGTTAAAAATTACCTAATCAAGCCTTTACCTAGTGCCTGTGAGGATTCTATCTTCTTTTTCTTTTGGGACACCGAGTCGACGATCGACCTGATCAACCCTTGTCTCACAGTTTTTAACCACCTACCCCTTCTATTACGCCTCTGACATGGTTGTGTAACGGCCGTCGTCTAAGTTATCATAGACAACAGCCGAGACTAACACGGTTTGACGCGCCCTCCGTAGCACAGAACTATCTTTAGCCTGTAATGCCCTAACCAGACTAGAAACAAATTAACAAACTGTTATAGTCTGTGAAGAAAGAGAATAGGCGTGGAAATTGAGGGCACTTTCGTGCTTCAGTATGAAATTTGTCATAGCAACCTAGAAAAATTATTAGTTCAATTTTTGTCTATCCCTTTTTTATTTCCGAACAGTCTCTTTCAACTTTTTGAGTGCCCGAATCGAACTTGAAACATTTGCGCCGCAGCCAGTCGCAGTACCACTGCGCCACACAAACACCTGCTACTGCAAAAATAAACCATTTGTACCCTGATAAAAGTGTAATAAATCACCATTATTCTAGAGAAAAAATATTTATAAAACACATTACTAGGTTGGAAGTTTGTGCTGGAATGGAGAGCTGTGTAAACTCGGCGCGCGCCAAGACTGTCTACTCATTGAATCCTTTTAGACATATTGTTTGTCTAAGATTTTTCTAAACGACCACGTAAATTGAAAAATAGATGGAAGTTAAAAGAAATGTGAATGGAAAACGATTATGGAACTGTTTTTAATATTTTTTAAGTTTGCTCTCTCTCACATTATAATAAAATAATATCCTGATTAACACAACTTAAATCTCCTTAAACTTGTTTTATTGGGAACTATTTATGTTTATTGGTATGTTACGACAAATATAACTGAGCTTTATTAGAGTTCAATAATTGCCCATAAAACTGAACAACTATTAACAGGTGATTTTATCAGATTTTATGTTTTGTGGAAAAATCGTGATTAAATATTTTCGGAGTTCGTATGAGATGATATAGCATCAAAATATGATATAAAATGGATGTCATTTAAATTGACATATCCTATAGAAATTAAAAAATTCCGATGATGATGGCGATCCTATAATGCTACTTTTCATCTCAAAAAAAATCATCCTGAAGGCTGTTAGTGCAACTGCCTGCGGTGCAAAGGTTTTGCGTTTGATTCCCCGTGGGGCACTAATAAAATTGATAATATCACTTTGCGACTTTTTTCCCAGTCTAGTAAGGACATTGCAAGCTAAACCACCTGATAATCCGTAAGAAAGATGTTCTCGTGCTTCGGAGGGCGCGTTAAGCCATCGGTCATGTTTGCTGTCTATAATGACATAGCCGGCGGTCGTTACACAACCACGTCAGAGACCTTCTAGTAGTAGTCTTATCTTATCTTACTTAGCATACATAGTCCCACTGCTGGCAAAGCCTCCCTCTTCTGTTTATAATATAGTAGTAGAAGGCGGTTGAAGAACCCTGACGCCAGGGTTCATCGGGTCGTTCGTTGACTCGGTGTTCCACACGTAAAGAAAGAAGATCTCAAAAAATACCGTTGTCTCAACGGAAAATCAGGCCATAGCGAGTGAAACCGCTGGTCAGGCCCCATTCAAAACTTTTGTGCAGACTTTGGACGTCTTAATGAAAACGAAAATGTCTTCATGAAAACATGTAATATTTAGGGCTGTCATCCGGTCTGTTTGTCCATAAAAGAATTATGATGTCGCAGACTGTTTTGTAATCGGATTACTGAAGGCTGCTCGATGTCAGTGGCTTACAATGGGCAAGGTGTGGTGCTGGTGTCAGCGATTTTATACGTACTGCCTTTCTATTTTTTATTCAAGTTTGGCCTGATAATTGATCGTGTTTCCCCTGCTTCTCCCATCACACATACTTTGGGGTAGGTTATGCAAAAACTTTGACCCAGCTACGGCACAATATAGCAAGGAGCGGTAGTTTAAGTTGACCACCTTACCAGCTAAAACTACCTATATTACAGGAATTTCAATAATTACTTGATTTTGCGAACCCGAATTTTAATATTGTCATAGGTACAATTATGTAACAGTAAGTATGCATTGACTGGTATTATTATTATTATACGTTTTCTAGGTATTAATTTTCACGAATTCACGATACTCAAACAAAAACGCGCTGCGGCAGTGCGGTTCGCTGTGACACGAGCGGAACGAGAGTCTATGTAGTAGTCGTGTACGAATAGGTTGGCCGGGCTTGTGCATGTGGCATGTGTAAGTGTGCCAACCAAGCATTAGTATGAAGTTAAATTATTGCTCCTTGGTATATTGTAGCTACAGTGTCGGTGTCCCAACGATAAGCAAGGTACCTAATTTAAAAATATTCGAAAAAAATTTGCAATTATTCTAAAATTGTGTTTATTAACACACTGTGCAACAAATGTTTAGGATGATTAAATTGTTATGCATTTCAGATAGGAAACATCTTTTCAGTACTTAACTAGTTATCTTATCTCTACAGTCGGCGATTGAGTAAGATAAAAATTAGGTCTTTTTAAATGATTAACTATTTCATTTCTTTAAAAAAATTTGCTGCCAATTGCACTACACCCATCGCCGCTGTATTAATAATGAATTTTTGTCGACTTCGTCTCGCCGAGGACAAGTTAAATTAGATAGTCGCTTTCTTGCGGGAGGACTTTGTTTATGTGAGTCCTGTTTGGTCCTGTTCCTGACTTCACACTATACCCACGAGAGCTTAGGGCTGAAGGTATTGTTTCTAAATGCAAATTTGTCGGCCTACTGACCCATTTTATGAGTTTTCCGGAGGATGTGTTAGTGCGATAATTGTTAGATAAAAAAATGGAGACAATAGCTTTGGAACAGCAACATTCATAAAAAGAATGTCAATATTAATGCTAGCTTTAGAAGAGCATCATTCAAAATTTCCCCAAATGGACAAAAAAACAACAACAGTAAATACAACTAGGCTTAAACGTTACGTGATCTATGCCCCATCAACCAGCATACCTAAACACGGTTTTATTCTTCATTACTGAGCTACACCTCTAGTTTCTATCTATAGCCAATTATACAGCTAGCTTTAAAGTCTAAATGCTAACTGATTTGCACTAAAAGCCCTTAACATATCGACGACAGCCTTAGATAAGTAAAGTTGAGGTATTATAGTAGTTCGGTGGAGTAAACGGGTTCTCGAGTGGAGGCCACGCCTCGGCAAGCGTAGTGTTGGACGACCTCTGGCCAGATGGACCGATGACAAAAAAAAAGACGGCTGGTAGCAACTGGATGGCGGAAACCGAAGATCGTGCCCTATGGCGTACCCTGGGGGAGGCCTTCGTCCAGCAGTGGACTGCAATAGGCTGATGAAGATGATGATGATGATGAAAGTATTTACAGCTATTTGGATTTTATAACCATGCATCGATTGTCTAGAAGCAAGCCTGCATAAGTAGCTATACGAGGTATAAGGGACAGACCTCGAAACATTTGTAGGATGCATTCTGACCATGAAACTCTGTTTCCCCTTGGAAACATTTAAAGACACGTCAAATTAATGACTTCACATAGCAGTTTTTTGTCGTTTCCTGACATATGTTCCTATGGACTAGTTGGTCAGTATCTCGGTCTGCATACACCCTATTAAATTTGGAGGGTATTGTCCCTTAAACCCTATATTTCAGTATTCTGTGGCTCTAGTTACATGTGTATTGCAGCGATCATTTACGCAATCGGAGATAGCAACTAGGAGCGACGTCTTAACGTGCGTCCAAAACCAAAACCATAATTTCTCCGGCCAACTGGTTTAGCCTGCAATTGTCCATACCCAGGGAAATGAATTGAAATTTACTTTTCATCTCTCCAGCTTGAAAATAACAGTTTTGCCGCGTAAATTCAGTGGGCAAAACTCGTTTTTATCCACTCGATTGAGAAAAGTGATTTGAATTTCGAACATCCTTATTTTATCAGAACTAATGCGGCGGTGCGTTCTGAAAACTATTTCAGAAAGTTATTTATTTCATTTGTAAGCGGTTTTTCTATTAAATATTTCTGACATATCTGAATATTATTAAATTTTATGTAATATTTCTGAACGAATATTGAAAAAAATAATGTGACGGGAATTTTATTTTGTCTGACGTATTCGAGCAGTACAGCCAATTTCCCAAACTTGACATTGGCAGAATTTTCTCACTGGTAGAGGTGAAAAGTTGTGTGTACCACACGAGAGCAAATTCATTCGCATCTCGTGCTGTTGAATCCCTTACAGAGCTCAGGATACAAATAAATTTGTATAACACAATGTACTTCTTTTTATAACAACTTTTTATTGCCCTGATAAGAAACCGGCTCGAGCGGGATCAAAATATAACAATAAAAGCACACCCTCGTGGCTGGCCAGGTTAATCACACAGCCGGTAACTTTACACCACCTAAGTATCAGAGAATCAAACCAAGGACCTCAAAATCCAGATACCATACTACAACTGCTAGACTACCGAGTCAGTTATAGTACCACTTCGTACTGTACCATTAACTGCGCCATCGATACTGCTAAGCCGGTTTAACGACTCCTCTATCCAGAGGAATAAAGGCTAAGTCCAAACAAGTGAAGCAATTATTGAACACTAGTATTTTCCTCGTGGTTCTGCCTGTAATCAATTATTTTTGTACATTTCACACGATCACTAGAGCCAAAAGCAATAAAATGTTATTTTTAAGATTTAAGAGGTGCTGCAACCGAAAATTTAATTTTGATAGTATAAAGTTTTGGTTCAGTGTCACTTTTATACTTTGCCATTTTTCACAAGACTTACTCGGTGTAATAGCAAAAGAAAGACAAGGCATAATTAATTGTTCCATAGGATTTGACGTTGTCAAACAGCTTAACAGCTGAACTGATTCTACTGTGAATTATATCGGAAGAATCCTTACATTATCCCCAGTGTCATAGGCTAGACTTTATCTCAGAAAGTAGTCGTGTTTTTAAATTAATCAATTTATTCTGCTTGCTCCCATCCAAATAAGGCTACGATGCGTAACAGATGCGCCTGTCAAGTCGTTTGACCGAGAACCACCTAAAACAGGCAAGTACACAAACCGCTCCTTTCTAAACAGCCTTCTATTCTATACACATATCACGCGTTAGTGAGAAGACAGAGAAGAGAAAAAATTTACGGTTGCTATCGTGACAAATATTTGAAGGCCGTTATAAATAAAACGGCAAAATAAAATAATATGTATCTAAACAAACAGTCAAACAAAAAACAATTTTTACTAGCAGTACGAACAACAGAAACAGTTTACGCAGCAGACCGTCAGATAAGCCGTGAATACTGCTCAGTGTAGCTGTTTTCAATGCAAAGATTTGCCATGGTATTGCAATAAAAAAGGCAGTTGAAGTAGTTTGATAAAATTTATGAATGAAAATGTTTTTGTTTTCACAAGATACGTGTTTAAAGATAAGAAGATTTTGTTACTTTTACTTACCTAACGGAAAAATACTCATATCTACGTACAACTGACGATATCGCAGTTTCTAAGGGGTTTCTCCCACTTGTAGGTAGTCCGTCGTTGCGTTTGTTTAACGCACCGTAAATTCGTAACGCATGCGTCTGTCAGATGAAAGTGTAATACTACTTCCGCTCTTTATACCTTACAACTACGGCTACGGTGCGTTTACTTTATAAATAAACGGCGGTCTAAAAGTGGGAAAACATACTATGATGTTTTTGAAAACTTGTCTTCGATGTTGATGTTAATTTGTTTTATTTTGTTTGTTTGCAGGTGAGTGGTGCCAAGTTGTGCTGAAGAGAGAAGGATGTTGGCGATTGGCTTCTCATAGATGCAATATACGCAAGGTAAGTCGTGTTCTCTTAATATTTGATCGCTCCATAAACTCATTAAAAATTTAAAAATAAAGTTACTCTAGTTTTTCTTATTACATAATGCATTCATACAAATATCACGCATTTATTCCTTGTGAAGAAGGCAGAGAAGAAAAAAAATTTACGGTTGCTCTCGTGACATATAATTGAAGGCCGTTTATAAAAAACGACAAAATAAAGTGACAGGTTTCAGCCTGTCGCTTCTATTGTAATATACATAAAACCCGCGAATCTCTTAGTTGCTTCTCACGACAACTGATAGTAAGCAATGGCGTGATGCTATTCTGAACTGGCATCACACGGCACTTAATTATTTTTACGTGTTGTAATAATAACTGTTTGCTATGATCGAGGATATATAATAAAGTTCCTCATAAAATAATCAAACTATCAGTAATCAAATAACAAATTATTTTGCTAAAAGCCTGGTGCTTTTGCGAGCATTTTTAATATTACAAACAAACAAGTTTCAGATTAAACACAAACATTTTATATTTGAAAAAATTTATTTAAAAGAATTTCCCTTCGTACCACAGAAAACATTTCTATAATCAACAAGGTAACAACATGGTTAGAAATATCTAGGAAAGTATGTAGGTACTGACGACAATAGAGTTGGGTACGTGTCCGACTGTCCCTGCCCACTCAATTACCTACGAGGGGTCTTGAATTGTCTCTGCAATTCTCTTAACTACTCGTCGCAACATAAAGTTATAGTCCAGGAGTCCATATACACATCTATGCTCTTATCCTAAAATGTTTTTTTTGCACTGATATTACAGAGGAGCTAAGAAGATAAAACATTGCAGCTTACTATATTTGAGGTTATACTACTAAACTGTAAACTGTAGTCAAAAAGTCTCGAACGGTTACTCCATGACTTTATATGATTTGATATTCCATTGGTCGCATGATTTTAATGAGCAATCTTTATATTCCTGCTCCTAAAGTGTTACGCACTTGACAGAGTGGTCGTGGTCGTCGGTTCATGGTTTAAAAAACATCGCCATTCTTTCGCATTTCTAATTCACTTATGAAGAAGCACATTAACTCCAGCCTTCATTTGGTCGCTCCAGCGCATGGGTCATCTTCCGCGCGGTCTTTTGCCTTTTTTAAATCTCTTTACATAGCATAGCAATTTGACCGCTGGCTCCTGCACTATCCACATCATGGATGCCACCGGCCGAGCGGCCTGGCCAGACGCGCCGCTTTGGTTGATTTCACACAATCCAGGGGCGATATATTGTCGCAATTAGGGGGTTCACTTAGGATCGCACACACTGAGCGTTGCTGTATATTATGGTGAAGATATATATTATCTTAAGAATAATTATTGAGTGAAAAATTAAACCGGATAGAAAGCTTTCTCGCAACGAAGAGCCCACGAGCTTCCACTTTTTTTAAAGACTGTGCTCTTCAATTTTAGCCCCGGGGCTTGGAAACCTACACCTGACTGATTGGTGGAAAGCATGAGCTCATCTGGAGAAGTTTGTGTAAACTCCGTTTATTTAAGGATGACGAATAATGTAAACAAACTTTGTATGTAACTGACAGTTGCGAGCAGAAATGACAGCTCACAACTGTCAGTTATATACAAAGTTTGTTTACATTATTGGTCATACTTAAATAAACGGAGCATAGTTTTTCAAACAAACAGCCCAGTCAGCCCTTTTCTCCCAGATACACAGTATAACGGCTGATGTGGCGCAGTAGTAGTGCGACTGCCTACGGCACAAAGGTTCCGGGTTCGATTCCCGGTAGGGCACTCACATAGTTGGTATTATCTTTTCGTGAATTAGTTTCGAGTCAGGTTAGGGCATTGCAGGCTGAACCACCAGATTGTCCGTAAGAAAGATAGTTCCGTGCCTTAAAAATCACGTTAAGCCGTCGGTACCGGTTGCTGTATGAATCCTTAGACCGTGGTCGTTACACAACCATATCAGAAGCCTACTAGTAGTAGTAGGCGGTAAAAAAACTCTGACACCAGGGTTAATCGGGCAGTTCGTTGACTCCCACTAGAAAAGAAGAAGAACTTTAAAAAAAGGTTTGCTATATTATCTTTCTCTGTGAAAAGCCCTTACTCATCAATTCGTACTGCAAACTCAATATTTTAGGTCTCCCCTTGCAATCATGTTTAAACGGGTAACCTGGGGGAGCCAGGACAGGTCTTTTGTTAGGGTACCTAGGCTAGGGTACTAAGGGTGTCTAGTTCATGGCACTAGATTAACGGGTGCAAATTGCTTTTGATTTGCGGTGTTATCATTAATTGGTTCAGGTGTTGTACAATATCAGAAGTCAGGTTTGGAAAGCGGTTGTGATGTGATTTTCAGCACTCTAAAGTGTCGAAGCCTATAATTTCAAAATGTTGGAAATCCAAGAATGTTATATGTAGATAGTCGAGTTATCAACTTTTGAATCAAAAGCTAACGCGAAATGATAAAAAGTTATTCCTTAAGTCCTAGGCCCTAAGGTCGCGATGGGGCTGGTTGTTTGAGCAACTACATAAACTCCTCCGGGTGAGCCCTTGCTCCCCATCAAATAGTTGCCGTAGTTTTAAAAGCCCCGGGGCTAAAATTGTAGAGTTCTTCCAAAAAGAAAAGGCATTTCATACAAATAATGACGCGAATAAAATTCTCCGTGGTGTCAGGATCTAAGAGAAAATAAAGAAATGCATATTCCGAACTTATTTGTGCTGCTAAAGAAGAATCAATAGTGATTTAGATCTTGGAGTAAAGATGCATAATGTCCTTTACACCCCAACCGATTTTCACCTGCACCCCACACAGTTTATCTAATTAGCACCATTAAAGTGACCCCTTTTAGGATCCATATTTAATTTTAATCCGCCATTTTCTGTAATTACTGGACGATTTGTCTCTCCCCCACCCCACCCTTCGACTGGTTTCAGTTTACTAACTTGTTTGCACCTGAGTTTTGTATTTAATCAATTTATACATACATACATACATACATATATCACGCCTTTTATCCCTTGCGGGGTAGGCAGAGCGTAAACGGCCGCAAAACGGACATTCGGAAAATTGTGTATCGCCATAGTGACAGGTTGTCAGCCCATCGCCTAAAATTGCAATACACACCCTCGAGTCCCTTAGTCGCCTCTTACGACTCCCAAGGGTAAGAAATGGGGTGATGCTATTCTAAGCCGGCATCACACGGACAAGCCGGCATCACACGGACAGTTAATTTATATCTTCTATCAATTTATACCTTGCAAGCATATCAACTGTCTATGATTACTTAGATGGCGGTCGTTAGACAACCATGTCAGTAGTAGTAGCCGGTTGACGAACTCTGATACCAGGATTCATCGGGTCGTTGGATAATTCAGTGTCCCACACGAAAAAGATGAAGCATTATATTAAGACACATGACTGAGTAGGATTTATTAAAAAATTGCAGTTGGGAAAAGTGAACTTTCTGTTTTACATCAGGCGGAAAAGGTCATAATTTGTTCGGGAAGGAAATTTAGGCCACTCACAAACCTAATACCGATAATACCGATCTTATAAACTCAGTTATAGCAGACTTAATTCTGAATTCTTCGTGTTTCTGGCGGTTTAGAGCATGAGGTTGTGTTTACTAGCACCTATAGGTTGTATATCCATTTTGCTAGTTGGTAAGCCTAAACAGCTTGGCCCCATACTTTGGATAAAATACCTTTCGTCAATTATTTGAAATAATGTCCATATTCTTTTATTTATCATAAATCCGAGAGTTTATGAACAAAAACATATTATGTTACTTCCGGCATGTAAGACAATCAACTTTGTCACCAATGAGCAATATAGTGTAAAACAACAGCCTTAGATATCCCCGCGCTTATAATCGCTGCCTAGTGTTTAAACCCTCAGTCTAGCACTTCAGACAAGTCTAGTGCCTGGGGCTGTTACCCCTTCTAAGTTCAAGGTTGCTATATTAATAGATCATAGGCGTGAAATATGTTAGGGTAGGTTAATTTTAATAACATACATACATACATACATATATCACGCCTATAATCCCTTGCGGGGTAGGCAGAGCGTAAACAGCCGCATAAAACGGACATTTACGCCACGTCTGACAAATATTTGAGGGTTATTCGGAAAATTGTGTATCGCTATAGTGACAGGTTGTCAGCCCATCGCCTAAAATTGCAATACACACCCTCAAGTCCCTAAGTCGCCTCTTACGACTCCCACGGGCAAGAAATGGGGTGATGCTATTCTCAGCCGGCAACACACGGCAAAAATAATTTTAATAAGTTGACTATTATTTACGCGTGGATATAGCGCAAGCAAGATTTTATTTTGACAATTTCAGCCATAAATAAAAAAAACATATTATTGTCCAGGATATGTCTACAGTTTTAAAGTTATTATAAAACAAAATATGTTATAATTTAGATACATACACTTTCTAGTACGAATACGTATATAAAACACTAAATCGGTATTTATTTAGTTTTTATGTAGGAAAAACCGTCAAATCTTGCAAAAATTTGAGTGCAAAATGATTGTCTGTTTCTTTTTGGCGCAGCGAAAATGAAAGAGAGAAAGTTTTCTGGTGTATTAGGGCCTTAAATCCTCAGTCTAACACTTCAGACTCTTCAGAGGCGGTTACCCTTCCTAAGTTCAAGGTTGCTATATTAATAGATCATAGGCGTGAAATATGTTAGGGTAGGTTAGTTTGAGTAAGTTGAATTTTATTTATGTTCTAAATGAATAAGGCGCTGTGTCATGTCGGCTTAGAGTAGCATCACCCCATATCTTTCCCGTGGGTGTCGTAAGAGGCGACTAAGGTACTCGAGGGTGTGCAATAGTGTGCATTGCAATTATAGGCGATGGGGTGACAACCTGTCACTATGGCGATTCACAATTTTGCGAATGATCCCTCATATGTTTGTCAGACGCGGCGTAAATGTCTGTTTTTACGGCCACTTACGCTCTGCATAACCCGCAAGAGATACAGGCGTGATGTATGCATGTTTGTATGAATAATAAAAATGTCAAAATTTTTGGGAAGTATCTAAAACACTTTAATAACGATCATCTTAAACTTAAAATAATCCACACTAATATAATTAAGAGGAAAGTTTTTATTATTTGTTTGTTTGAATTAAATAGGCTCTGAAACCAATTTAAAAATCTTTAGGTACTATTTGAATCCATACACCATCTTTAGTGAACATAGGCTGCATTAAAATGTCTTATTCCCGCGGGAGAACGGTAAGCAGCGGGTGAAACCGCTAGGCAGGCCGCTAGTCATATATAATACACATCTTGGACACTGCACACAGTGCCACCTAACCCCAAACTACGCAAAGCTTGTATTATAGAAACTAGATTGCTAATAAAATACAAAAACACTTTTTTTAAAGTACATACAATATATAGAAAACACCCAGACTTAACACAAATGTTTGAAAGATAACTTATTTGTGCTGTGTGGGAATCGAACCCACGACCCACGGTGTAACAGGCAGGGGAACAATCCACTACGCCATCGGCCCAATCATAATATGAAAATAATCGTTATGTGTCAAATAATTAAGGTATTTTCATTTCAAGCATTTATTAGGTGCCAGGGGTTTTCGTAACTGCGTAGCAATAGCAGACGCTACGCACCTACGCCGTAGCATTAACTCATGACGTCACATCACATATTACTCCTGTATTTATGCTGGGTTATCTGTTGTTTTGGTGATGCTGGCTTAGAATAGCAATACCCCATTACTTTCCCGTGGGTGTCGTAAGAGGGGACTAAGGGACTCCAGGGTTACATGTGAATTGCAATTTTACCTGTCACTATGGCGATACACAATCTTCCAAACGACCCTCAAAATGTTTGTCAGACATGGTGTTGATGACCGTAAAAACTCTGCTTACCCCATAAAAGATTATAGACGTGATATATGTTTCGAGTCGCAAACATTGCATGGTGATTCTACTCATGATTATGAACAACTTTTTTACTTACAATACGGTCTCGAGTAGGTATTTAATTGTGTATCTAAAAAAAAACTTATTATTTTTCATGATTTCGTAGATGGTCCATAATAAATTTGAATTGAGAAACGTTTTAGAAAATTAAACATCAATATAGTTACAGTTTTTCCGTTATATCAATTCGCATTCACCGCTAACAACAAAACCAAGTTTTGTAACGTATAAATTCATCTCCACGCCACATTTCAGCGGAATCACCGCTACGTCACATTTTTCGGCTTGCACCGGCAGCGTCGCACGTAGCCCGTTCCCGCGTGTACATTATTGAGTGCCACTGAGTGAAGAGACGCGCCACTACGAGTGTTTACTGCGAGGCAGTAGCTGGCTGGAAATACTATTCGCTTGTTTGTAGAAAAAATCTTCTGAAATATGTAGTTGCTTAAGTTTGGTTAGTGGAAGTGAATATGTGAATTTGTGCCCAGTCTGGTTAGGACATTGCAGGCTGAACCACTGGTAATAGGCGGTTGAGAAACTCTGACATCAGGGTTCATCGAGTCGCTAGACGAACTACAACCGTGGATGAACTACAACAACACTAACAGCCTAAAACAGTCCACTGCTGGCCTACTATTGAGGGCTTTTACCATACTCACCACGCTTGGCATGCTGACTGGCGAGCGTAGAGCAAGATATTGCTTTCACAGGGAACGCTGCTTCTTATTCCCTGGATGAATTAACCCCTTAGTCAGTTTTAACAACACTTCCCAGCATCAATGGGAATAAAAGGGAAGTCCCTTGTCCAGCAGTGGACTGTTGTGGCTGTTAATGTATGTAATGTCAATATTTCGCGTGTCAAATCAGGTTCACTTCAACAGTTTAAGCATCACACGGAATGTAAACGTGTAAAGTGATAAATAAAAAAATACAACAAAATATGTTTTTACTTAGAATAGAATAGAATCGAATAATTTATTTATAATCTTAATGTCAGTATTTACATATAAAGTAAAATTACTTAGAAGTACTTAAATATTACAATTTACTTACAATGTGGTGGTGAAATTGGTCATGAAACTAAAAACTTTTGCCAAAAACTAAACAACTTCGTCAAAATATAAAACAAATAGACCCCCTATACAAACGTTACTGACTATATATTTTGTATGAATGGTCTAATTAAAAAAAAACTATTTTTCTTGGGAAAAATAATTAAGTTTCATTATTATTTTGCTTCTGTTGTTGGCTCCACATACACACCAGACTGGGAACAAATTCACAAAGTGATAATACGAACCCGGAACCTTTGCGCCTTAGGCAGTTGCGCTACCATTGCGTCACATTGCTTGTATTAACTTGCACATAAGTAGCTTTGCTGGTGCAAACGAGGCTCAAACCCCGTGACGCCAGACGCTTCCCTCACCTAGCCATACGTACGACTAGCTACCACCAAGCCTACTTGTGTACTGTGAAAAGGTCCGTTAATTATTCCCTACACATTTTCTGTACAGAGAATGTGGGATGAAAAACGTACATATGACGTTGACGAGTATTTCTGTTAGCCTTTTTCGAAAACTGGGCAAAATTGCTCGTATTTGTGTGAAAACATGTTCAATTTTCCGAGCGATGTCGGCCTAGAACAGTATCACCCCAATTCTACAACAAGGTGTAATGAAGACGACTAAGAAATGTTTCTTAAGTTTGCAATACCTTGCAGCAGCGCTTTCCAGTCTATCTGCCAAGGCAAATATCCTCCAAAAAAGGACAGGCCTATGAGCAGATGACAGTGTTTTAGCGGTAGTATGTTTAGTACCAATACTGTGTTTATGTTTAGAAGTAATTTTTGTGGCTCAATGATATAACACCGAGGCCCAAGACTGAGAATGGTGACGTGAAAGAGGGGAAGCCGTGGGACACAAAACAGGCTAATTAAACTACCATTTAACCATTTCATTAATTTTTCACCAAATTGGTAGAAAAGCAGTTAAAATTATATTTGGAACAATATCTTATGCCCTTCCAAAATAGGTACTTACTATTTAGTATTTCACACACCGATAAAATTTAGCCAACTCAAATATGAAATCCATTTGATCCACGATACAATCTTGTATGAGAAGTAAACCCAATACTTATTCAAAGTTAATCTTGTTCGAAGTTGACTAAAGAGGACTGTGGTAAAAATAATCATCATAAATTTTAAGTTAGCAAAATGTGAATAGAAATATATTATAATGGGTTTACTCATTCTAACGTGCCGTGTGATGCCGGCTTAGAATAGCATCACCCCATTTCATTCCCGTGGGGGTTGTAAGAGGCGACTCAGGGACTTGAGGGTGTGTTGCAATTTTAGGCAATGGGCTGACAACCCGTCACTATGGCGATACACAATTTTCCGAATGACCCTCAAATATATGTCAGACGTGGCGTGAATGTCCGTTTTTGCGGCCGTTTACGCTCTGCCTACCCCGCAAGGGATAAAAGGCGTGATATGTGTATGTATGTGTACTCATTCTATTAAGTATATATTTAAACGGTTGGAGATTTGTATGAGTATTTTTTTCCTATATTGATTGTATATATACCTATTATCATGCCTATTATAAGAATGTTAAAAGCGTGTGTTCTGTGCAAAGTGATTGGAAATATCAGTTCTTACATTTACCCTGTTTCTCGTGTAAGTTGGTGTATTATATGTCTTAACTGAGAAAAAAACCTATAAAACAGTAATTAACATTAAACAGAAACAAACTTTATACTTGTTATTTGCAAGTATACAATGAAAATAGAGATTTCGATTTTGAACTCTTTAATAATATAAATAAAGAATGCAATTTCAGGTACTTATGATCCACTTTCTTTTGAAACTTAATTCAATAATGAAAGTTATTTGTGATATGAAAACCATAAAATAATTAAAATACGTACACACACATATTTATATGTTACAGACATCTCAAAAACAATACTCGCCTAGATTCTTCACGTGGTCGGCCGAAAACTGAAACAGGCACTTGACTCCGACCGCATGCAAGAAGATGGTCAAATAAAAATAAAATTTAACCGCCTGAGGGTAGATTAAAACTGCGCGCCACGAACACTATGATCCAATTTGGCAAGCCGTCTTGGTCCGTACTTACTATGCCGTAAAAACCGGACCTATTAAAAGAGTGCACGTGCAGGGTGACCAAGATTTACTGATACTTAGGATGTAGAGTACTAAATTCACTAAGAAAAAGGTATGTTCATAAAGAAAAATTCAAACTAACTTTAACTCGCCGGGTTTCAATAATTTCGAATCCAACACGATTCAACGGACATTGAGAATATCTTAAAGGTTTTTGTTTATTATGTAAGAAATACGAGTATACTACTTATGTTAGTATTTTTAATTAACCTGTTACACTATGTTATCAGAAATCAGGCTTTTGACTTTACAATTTAAAAACCTTTCAAGTATTTGTATCTATTTTATTAGTAAATTGAAACTTAAAAGTAAAATAAAATGAAATTGATACGTGATACAGACGTAAAAAATATATATTTACAACATTCAACAATTCACAACAGTTACAAAATCAGAACATTAATACCACACAAATTAACAACACCTTACTTTAATCTAAGACGGCAATATCCATAATTCACAATGACTCATGTCCACCCTACCCCCACTACTCGAGTCATATTTGTTGGAAGCCAAGTCTAGCTACTGGCAAGTAGCCTATCTGATCGGGACCCGCCGTGCTGCACAATGTGATAACCCAGTTTTATTAGCAAAATGCGGTGCATTTATGACAGGAGATAGTCCGTTTTTGAGTTAGTTTGTTCTTTATATTTGATTGTATTTAATAAACTTTTTATTAATATATATTTAACCTCCTTAGAGACTGAGTCAGAAGTACCCAGCTACCGATTTAAATGTTTTTAATAAGTGTATAAGTCTAATATTTCTAATGCGAGTACGAACGTTTCTATTAATATAAACATTAAAAGAGTTTTCTCATGTAAGCGTCTTTTTTTAGTAATTATGATAAATAAATGTCTTGAAACCTATTGCTTTTCATAATTTGTATTGATTCTGAACTGCTGTTGTTTTGTATTTTTCTAATGAGACATCCAAAGCTACATAGTAGCACTAAATTGAGGTAAGTTAAGAGACTATGTATCCCAAACTGAGAGCAAGTATCTGGTGGGAAATTAATTCCCTATTTCTTATCAAAGGTAAAATTGACCCTCATAAAGAAATCGATGAATCCAGTCTTACATCACTTTCCAACCGCACCAACCAAACCGTTAGCCAGCAACTACCGACTACCGACTCTTTATTGATTATGAGAGTCCTAACCCTGAGGCGATGATAAAAACTCGCTACCACTGCAATTTGAACAAGTATTTCACTGATAACACCCATTGCCTCTTGTCTGGAAAGATAAAAGTTAGCCTATTATTTCCAGAGGCCTCCTATCTCTAGTTTGAGAGCTCCAGGCAAAGAAAACATTCCGCGGTCTATACCTGAGTTACAACTGTAAGGATCTTAAGTTTGAAGATGAGATTCTAGTAGAAGATTATTTTGAAGTGATTTAAATGGCTGCTATTTTGAAAAAACTACTACCTACTATTCTTGCTTTCGAATGCAATATCTTGGTAGACCGTGCAGAACTAGTTTCTACAAAAATTATACAAAACGAAGATTCTCACGGCATTTTCATTCCACATAAGGCGTATCTACAATCAACCTATATCTCTTGCAGGACGTAAGCCTCCTCCAATTAGGGGGCACTTGCTACACTAGCCTAGTCTGTACAGGATCTAGTACTTTTGTCACCTTAGCGAGCTCTCTCCGGCAATTAACCTAGCTTACTGTCAGAAGCCAGGAAAATTTACAAACAAATTCAAAATTCAAAAAGATTAACGCTATAATTAGATTATATAGACAAACACACGCTTATATCCCATGCGGGGTAGGGAGAAAGTAAACGGCCGTAAACACTTGCAAAATTAGCCGCCTTAGCCTAGATAGAAGAGGCGTCGAAACTAGTAATAGTGAAAGTCGCAGGTTCAAATTCTGCCCGCGGTAGACAATATTGAAAGTTTTCTAAAAATATGAGGGTCGTTCAGAAAATTGTGTCACCATAGTGACAGGTTCAGGTCCGACCATATCCTAAAATTGTAAGCTTCGAATCCCTTAGTCACCTCTAACGAAACCCATGAAAACGAAATGGGTCTACAAAAAAAAAATACTAGAACACCACAAAATGATCAATTTTGTTTCTTTTTTTGTAGAGACTACGAGTATAGTCCTCCGGTAGCGCACCGTCAGATTATCTGAGCAATCGGTATGAATTATGTATTTAGTTGGAAAAATTTGTATTATTCGCGACGTTGAGGGATTTATATAGGAAGTTTCGGCGTCGCCTTGTTTTTTATTTCCCCCTATGTTTCTTTATCTTTGTAGTTTTCGGGGTCACGCAGAATAACATATAATTAATATAAGTCGCCATCAAAAATTCAGTCATTCTTGAAATTCATTCAAGCTTAAGGCGTTGCCGACTCAGAAAAATACCCTGCTCTAAGATAGAAAAAAGAAAAATTTAATTTAATTGTAAATGGATATGCAGGGTTATTTTTTATTCACCCCGGAAATTTTACAGGGTGATTCTAGTCATGATTCTGAACAACTTTTATTATGGGGTCACCTGTGAAATCCCGAAAAAAAAACAGCTGCTCCATAGAAAATTTCATACCTGCTCGAACAAAATGTATAGAACCGCTGTTTTTTTTTTCGCGATTTCGCAGGTGACCCCATAATAAAAGTTGTTCAGAATCATGAGTAGAATCACCCTGTAAAATTTCCGGGGTGAATAAAAAATAACCTTGTATATTTACTTAAAATCCTTTGCAAATTTTAACATCTGCACGCTAAGAAATAAGTAGATTTTGTAAAGAACGTTATAATAATAAGAACCATATCATGTTTGTACCCAAAAACATAGCAATTAAAGTAACATTTCATTTTATCAAATAATATGAATGTTTGTAGGTATACCGTGTGGTTCTAACAGTTTCCTATACGTAAGATTCTTGTACCTAATTCAGGCTCTATGATGGTTCAGTCAGCGCCTCAATAAGCGAAGCGTTGGACGCCCTCCGGCCAGATAGACGGATGGCTTTATGAGGTGGTTGTTAGCAGCTGGATGGCGAAAACGGGAGATCGTGCCTGCGGTAGGCCTACGTCCAGCAGTGGACTGCTAATGGGCTGATATGATGATGAAGTGATTTAGTCCTGCGTAATTTTTAACTGTTTTCGTGTGATTACAAATAAAGTTACACATCCACGCAAACAGAAAAGAGGAAGCTGTTTGACAACGTCAAATCCTATGGAAAAATAATCACACTATCTAAACGCTCGTATTACTTTTTTGTAATGACACCGTTGCTATATTTATTAACTTTTCCATAAATTTATGACTTTCTTTGAATAATCAGGACCACAGAGTTCTTAAATATCACATCTACCTATTGCTTTGATTATGTATGTATCTAACCACCGCTTGACTACAAGCTTAAACATAATATGGTGATCGCAGACGAGACATGTTAAGCAGAGATTGATGAGTTTAATATGAGCGATCGCTGAACATATCTTTGCCACGTGTTTGCCAACACCTACATACTTCACCTATAAGGTAAAATTTATCAACCACATACTTATACTTACAATTTTCAATGTAACCTTTTTACGAAACACCTGGACTCGATTCTCTAATTTCTTTGTCATTGTAAAGAAATCGAAACTACATACATACATACATACAATCACGCCTATATCCCTTACGGGATAGGCAGAGCATTAACGGCCGTTACGGATATTAACACCATGTCTGACAAAAGTTTGAGGGTCAATCAGATAACTGTGTATCACTATAGTGACAGGTTGTCAGCCCGTCGCCTAAAATTGCAATACACACCCTCGAGTCCCTTAGTCGCCTCTTACGACATCCATGGGTAAGAAATGGGGTGATGCTATTCTAAGCCGGCATCACACGGCATCGAAACTAAATTGTTATTTTATCGCAATTGTAATTTTCCATAATTCTAACTGTTAGGGAACCAATACGAAAAAGCTAAAGCCATCCAACTGTCTCTCTATTTAATCAAAACTGAGAGGGTTTTCAAACAGCGGAAAACGTCGGTTGAAAGTGTTAAAACACTTCTGTTTGCGTTATTTCGGATTGTTTGCTAGTCGGTTTTCTATTAACCCTTCCTTTGGCGTACTAATATCGTCAACTGGCGGAAGGACCTATAGGTCCGGGTCATTAACCGGCTCTCAACTGGCGCAAGGACCGATCGGTCCGCGCCGTTCGCGCGTATTTCAAGATCGAATTGAAGCTACCAAACACTCGCTATCCTACTTGCACTTGCAGAAATGTGGTTCCCAATTAGACAGAGAAAGGTAGCAAGCCGTCTATTAATGTGGTCTTAAAACCAGACCCCGTTTTTTTGCTTTCATGTGCGAGCACTTTAGTAGGTAAGTTTTCAAACCTGTTTTATACCATATTTTTGTATGAAGCCGTTCATTTTTGTAACATGTGTCGTGTAAGGAATATTAAAAACTAATAAAAAACATGTACAACTTATATAAAAAGTGTTTTATTTAAAAATTATAGTACAATATTTACAAAATGGAAAAAAAAGTATAAATCTAATTTTCAAAATTACACTGGGGTCTATTCATCAAGTTATTCATATCAAAAAATTGCTTATTTTATCTAGATTTAGAATATATATACAATTAATATAGTATCATACAATTTTCTGGAGAAATCGCAGTAAAACTAAACCTCTATCGGACCACCCTTAGCGGCCTCCCAGCCCCCCGCCAGGCGCCATTTTGAAAAAACACTTGACATCTGCCATTAGGGCCTTGGACCGATAGGTCCTTGCGCCAGTTGAAGGGTTAAGACAATACAAAATTGTAATAAAAAAAATGTGTTACACAAATTTCTTTTTCTTACAGTATCGGATCATGACGTCAATATAAGTGATAATACTTTAATACAGTGAATAAAGTAATTTCATTTTCTTGAATTTGACAGTAAAGTAATTTCCGCAATGTTCAAAATTATACAACCCTTAAAATTACCTACTCCTGGCATAACACTATCCAGGAAAAATTCTACGAAAGTCAAAATGCCATCTTGGCATTTTTTTATCCTGGATGGACCTACACTACATCTACCTTTATATCTTTGTGACATTGTCAGACTCGCAAATGAAAGGTTTTGCCCTTGACCCTTTGCCAGACAAAAGTCTCTTTCGCTTCATCCATATTCATAAAGTTTTTGCAACCTCGTCGGTCAGGGTACCCCCTGACATGGCTTTTCTCCAGGACGTCCCAGATTTGATCGCTGTAACATAACAAGTATGTAGGTTCGCCTTTAGGTTCAAAGACATTTATTTCTCATTAAGACAAAAAATTATCAGTCACTTACATGAGAAAAAAGCTTAACATTAAAAAATGATAATAAATCTAGTATTGTTCGCACTCGCACTAGATACTTAAGTATATGCATTTATAACACCGTTCGAGTAGGTAGGTACTACAGACTATCTCTCTAATAAATATATTTATTTTTAAACCTACTTATCAATTTACCTAAGTGAAATTAATATTTTTCCTAGTGTAATCTGCCAGCCTTGACTTAAACATGTTATTGGACCTAAACTTCTTAAGGATGACGGTAACTGATTGTAATGTTTTATTCCATCGTGGGTTATAATTTTTTTGCCGATGTTGGTACGCACTTTGTGCGACACAAGTAAACTGGCTCGACGAGATGAGCGTGTAGTTGTGTGTCTGACTTGTGTGAGTATGATTGAAGTATGAATGGATTTGTGAACGATTCTACGAATTAGCATGCAGGTATGATAGAAGTAAAGTTGTTTAATAGTCATTATTTTGGTTTCTGCGTATACTTTGTTTGTTGATGTTAGGTATGGGTAATGAAATAACATTTTGACTAATTTGTTCTGAATACGTTGTAGTTCCGATAGTTTTGTCTTCCCGGCTGTGCCCCATATTTCAATAAGATATGCTAGATGGGACTTTACCAATGAATTATAAATGGACAATTTTACTTTCCGAGGTAAACAGCGTACAATTCTGCGAAGTGAACCTGTTAACGAACTTAATTTTTTCTTTAGATGGTCATGGCCTTTTTGTCTAATATGTGAAGATTGCCGTATGACATCGGTTTAGAATAGCATAACCCCATTTCTTTTTCGTAGGTGTTGTAAGAGGCGACTAAGAGAATCGAGGATTGCAAGCGTATTGCAATTTATAGCGATGGGCTGACAAAATGTTACTACGGCGATACACAACTTTCTGAATGACCCTCAAATGTTTGTCAAACGTGGCGTTAATGTCCGTTTTTACGGCCGTTTACGCTCTGCCTACCCGCAAGGAATTATAAATTACTTCACTAGTATTTGTCTATCTAATGATACATGTATCCTTTTTTAGTAACGTTATGTTTGACATGTAATAGACGAGTATATAACTTTAATAACTTGGGTAAGAATGCTCTTTTTAGTAGCAAATTTTTCTCTGATCTGTTATTTTTTCGGTCAGATCTTCGACTATAATTTAAAACGTAGGAATTGTAAAATCCAAAAGAAACACAATTTCAGTCCGTTAGAATTGTTTTGTTGAGATGTGTAATTTTGTCACTTGATGTTTTGTGTAGAATATAATATTTTAACTTTGTTTCTATTAAAAAAAAATCCCATACTCATGTTACTGATAACAATCTCTAGTTCGGAATGCACGCTTGCAAATCAGTGTTGAACTGTTAAACGCTGGTTAACAGTGTATGGCTCTGAATGCTCTTTAATTGGACAATGGCAAAAGTGAACCTTTTATAGAGCACGAGCACGCGATGCGAGCAGATTTATGTTGTAGGGTTTGTTTATACACACGTTGTGTTTGCTGACATGTAAATACGTGTGATGCCGGCTTAAAATAGCATCACTCCATTTCTACTCAAGAGTGTTGTAAAAAGGAAAAAAATCCCTGTAAATATAGCAAAGCCACCTTTCACTGGCTTTGCCAACCCGCCTGTATAGCGTGCTGTTAGTTTGGCAATACCCCACAATATAGTATTTGCTGCTGATTACAAGCGCAGATGCTCCTCAAACAGATTTAACGACTTGTCGTACAACTAGTCGTGCAACAAGTCGTGCACCATCCACCAACAACATGAACATCACATATTACGAGTGTGTACGGTCAGCAAAAGTGGTGCGGAGGCGCGACGCGTGAAAGTGGCCCCGGTACGCCTCGAGCAATTAATAAGTTTCAGGCCAGGCTCGCCGGATGTCCGTACTGTCACTCTGTAGCGTTGGCAAAAGTGTCTGTTTGAAGGTCTCTTTGCGAGCTGAAGTTGGGATGTCAGAATGTCGCTGCGTTGGAAATTTGTGATCAGTTCTCTAAATATTGCAGGACTATTTACTATTGTATGATTTCTACGCAGTTGTATGCCTTGAACAATTAATAAGTTTCGGGAATGACAGGACGTTCGTACTGTCACTCTGTAGCGTTGGTAAATGTGTCTGATGTGTTGGCTTCTGAAAGTCTCTATGTGGGCTGAAGTTGAGATGTCAGAATGTCGCTGCGTTGGAAATTTGTGATCAGTTCTCTAAATATTGCAGGATTATTTTCTATTGTATCATTAATATTCCGGTGTACACCTGGAACAATAAAATTAATAAGTTCGGGGCCAGACTGACAGGACGTTCGTACCATTACTCTGTAGCGTTGGAAAAAGGGCTGTTTGAAGGTCTCTTTGCGGGCTGAAGTTGTCAGAATGTCGCTGCGTTGGAAATCTATGATCAGTTCTCTAAATATTGCAGGATTATTTACATTTGTATGATTACTACGCAATTGTATGCCTTGAACAATTAATAAGTTTAGGGCCAGGCTTGCCGGAAGGCCGTACTGTCACTCTGTAGCGCTGGCAAATGTGTCTGTTTGAAGGTCTCTTTGCGAGCTGAAGTTGGGATGTCAGAATGTCACTGCGTTGGTAGTTTGTGATCAGTTCTCTAAACAATGCAGGATTATTTTCTATTGTATGATTAACATGCCGGTGTGCGCCTGGAACAATGAATAAGTTTAGGGAATGACAGGACGTTCGTACTGTCACTATGTAGCGTTGGCAAATGTGTCTGTTAGGAAGTTTCTTGTCAGAATGTTGTTGCGTTGGAAATTTGTCATCATTTCGCTAAATATTGCAGGATTATTTTCTTTTGTATGATTGATACGCCTGGAACAATTAATAAGTTTCGGGCCAACTCTGTAGCTTGGCAAATGTATCTGATGTGTTGGCTTCTGGAAGTTTCTATGTGGGCTGAAGTTGAGATGTCAGAATGACACTGCGTTGGAAATATGTGATCAGTTCTCTAAATATTGCAGGATTATTTTCTATTGTATGATTGATACGCCGGGTACAATTAATAAGTTTCGGGCCAGACTGGCAGGACGTTCGTACTATCAAACCGCGTCAAAATCCGTTGCGTCTTTTTAAAGATCTAAGCATTCGTAGGGACTTAAGGGCACGGGAAGCGACTTCATTTTATAGTCATAAGCAATTAATAAGTTTCAGTCCAAACTGACCGGAAGTCCGTACTGTCATTGTCATGTAGCGTTGACAAAAAAGTTTTACTTCTTCTGATCTTAAGGCCTCTTTACAAGCTGAAATTGAGATATTAGAATGTAACTGGCCAGAAAAATAGTAGCCTCCCTAGATGATCAACGCAATCTATCGATATTTTTGGTACTTTTTTCTTTTTAAACAGGCCTCATTACTGAACAATAGACAAACTAGTTTGCAGCCAGTACGCAAAGCAGCGAAGTGACAAAGTCGGAGTGGCGGCGGCGCGGCGGCAGGACGGTTGCCCAACGGCGGTCACCACACTAACTTCGCCTTAAAGGATTTATGCTGTGATAGGGATTTATGCTGCATTTATTTAGGGGCATGATAAAATATCACTAATCGAAGACCGACTGGCTGGTGAAAACGAGAGATCGTGCCCTATGGCGTACTGTAAGGTCCAGCCTCATTTCTATGGCTGGCACCTCACGAATTCGTAATTTGAATAATCGTCACTGATTGACGCTAGGACAGATTGGGCGAAAAGATAGACACATTGTTTTAGGAGCTGGTATGAGGATGTTCTCAGCAATTACAAAATAAAGAACTAATTAAATAAACTTCGCGTGTTATCACTTAGTAGCCTCCATCCCGTACAGTACCCTGGGGGAGGCCTACGTCCAGCAGTGGACTGCAATAGGCTAACCACTTCGCTCAGGTCGAATTTTGCAACAATAGATTTGTATTGTTCTTCAAGCACACATGTGTGCTTTTACGAGCGGAGTAGCTAATGATGATGATGAATCGAAGAGTATGGCTGATCTCCCGTTTGTCGTCCGTCGATGTGTATTTTACAGACGCATCTGTAAATGCACCGTAGCCGTATTTGTATGGGAATAAGATCGCAATTTGCACTTTTTTTTCGTCTGACAGACGCATTATATGGTGCTTTAAAAATACACAGCGACGGCTGACAATTTTATTGGGAGAACCACCTACGATACATACACATACATACACATATCACGCCTATAAACCCTTGCGGGGTAGGCAGAGCGTAAACGGCCGCAAAAAACGGACATTTTCTCCACATCTGACAAATATTTGAGGGTCATTCGGAAAATTGTGTATCGCCATATTGACAGGTTGTCAGACCATCGCCTAAAATTGCAATACATACCTTCGAGTACCTTAGACGCTTCTTACGACTCCCACGGGCAAGAAATGGGGTGATGCTATTCTCAGCCGGCATCACACGGCGTACACCACCTACGATAATTTGTCATATTTAATACCTGTCAAGACCCCTGCCATGAGACCTTGTAAAAACGAAGCGCCTTAGTCATGCATTACATTATGCTAAAAGTAGCCACTTTTAGAATTTAGGGGGTATATAGAGAATATAAATTTGTTAAATTTCTTACCCGTGGGTGTCGTAAGAGCCGACTAAGGGACTCGAGAAATGTGTATTGTTATTTTAGGCGATGGGCTGACAACCTGTCACAATAGTCATTCACAGTTATCTGATTGACCCTCAAGCTTTTGTCAGACGTGGTGTTAATATCCGTTTTACGGCTGTTAACGCTCTGCCTACCCCGTAAGGGATATAGGCGTGATTTATGTATGTAAGTATGTATAATAAATTTGCATAGTTTTTACAAGGTTATAAATTGATACTTCGGTTTCCAGATAACTAAGCCAGGGATTTCTTTCCCGTTTGGGTGCGCCACTGGGCTCTCAAACCACCCTAACTATTCAATTCTTGACAATAAAATATATTTTGACTGAATTTGGTGGCTGTAATTGTATAAATGACCCGGTTTAAAAATCTTGCTCGCGCGCTTTCCAGCCTTAAGTACAAATAAATAAACTCCGATCAAGCCAAAACAACCTAATGACCCAATCAAGTAAGTAAAAATCCCGTACCTAAACCGATTGGGTAAACCGGGATGCGGGTAAAGCTGTGCCGGAAAACCGGAAAACCGAGAAAGCGGGACGGGTAACGTATAGCCTAGTTCCGATGTAATACTTTATTCATGGATCTAATTTCGTACTATTTGAACGTCGGATAGAAAGCTTTTAATCAAATTAAACACATTGGTCCCAGTCGCGTGTGCCTTTCTTAGGTACTTGAATTTATGTCACGTTCCTGTTTAAATTAAAGATGAACGTATACATGACAACTGTGGTACAGTGGTAAAGCGACTGCCTCCGACACGAGTTCTGGGTTCGATTCTCGGTGGGGCACTCACAAAGTTGATATTTATCACTTTGTGAATTTGTTCCCAGTCTGGTAAGAACATTGCAGTTTAAATTACTTTGTCCGAAAAGAAAGATGGTTTCGTGCTTCGGAAGACACGTTAAGCCGTCGGTCCCGGTTCACATCTATGACTGCTTAGACGGCGGTCGATACACAACCATGTCAGAGGCATACTAGTAGTAGGTGGTTGACAAATTCTGACACTAGGGTTCGTCGGGTTGTTGGACTTGGTGTCCCGCACGAAAGGCAGAAGAAGAATAAAAAATAATAGTGCTCGGTGTGTGAATGTTATTTGCTTTTGACAAAATCGACCTCAACAGCCACACATTTCACTACTTGGCATGGCCCTCTGCTATTGGGGTATGTTGTCATACTCAGCAGCCCTCATTCCAGATATATTCTTGTTATGCCAGAAATGGGACAGTCGCAAGCCGCGCTCCTCAGCAGGACGATGTCTGATATTGTCTTTGATAGTTTTTCTGTGACAGTCGCAAACATCGAATTTCGTAGCGCAGGCATAATTTTGCAGTATTCCAGATTTTTTTAATACAGACAATTTTTTTAAATACACATAAAATGAGGTGCAAAAATTAATGCAAATTGTTAATTAATTTAATAAAAATGATGATGATTAAACAAGTATAACACGTGTGGCAGGCCGATTCGCGAGCGCAGTGGAAGATGTTATCATATCTTTTATTGTATTTACAAAAGTAAACATACAGTTCAAACATAAAACTAAAACAACAGGCGAAGTTATATTTTTAAGAGATCTCATCCAGCCAACCTAGTAGTGGTGAAAGATATTAATACGCGGGAGCAGATTCAAAATTTTTATATTTATAGGATAGGCTGCTTTGCTGTCTATTACCTCAATTTTTATTTTTTATTTTGTCGTTTTATACGATACCAAAGAAATAAAGTGATGCTATGTAAAGCTAGCAACACCATTGACCCATTTTAAAAATAAGACACGTGTTTCTTCCATTGGAATTCTTAAGTTTCGATAGAGTACTTAGTTCAAATCCAAGTATGAATCCTACTCGTATTTGTTCAAAACAACTGGCTTAAACTTTATTTGGATGAAATTGTGACCAAAATACCCAACCCGTTACAGAAGTAACAAAACTCAGCCACCAAATTTCACACTTCAGAGAGCTCCAAAGACATACAAGCCCATTAATTTTGAACACGACTCTTTATTAAAAATTACCGCCACGAGATTGTAACAGCTTGTGTAGGGATGTAAAGCAAGTAAGAAAGTGTCACTGTTATAATATTGGACCTGTTACTAAAATGACGTAGGTACTATAAATTTAAAGGCATTTGAAACACGTGACAAAAAGTAAGACAATAAGTTTCTAATGTATAAAATATACCTACTGACATATTTGGAGAACTTGTATTATTGCATCGCAAGCAAGATTTGAACCTGTGACTTTCGCTATTACTACTAGCGACGTCTTTACCGACTGAGCTACCGCTCAGCTACTCTTGGCGAAATCATGCAAATGTGTCTTAATGTCAGTAACGCGTGGCACGGCTCCATCCACCGGTATATCTTAGTTAATTTTCAGTTATGTTGATCTGGATGTTTTCATATACAATATGCATTTATTTATATTAAAAAAAAAATATATAGGGTGAAATTTTACTAGTGACCGATAGCGAAAGCCAAAGACGGGCTGGTGATAAGGAACAACTTTCCCAAGAACGTATCAAAAATATTTTGAGTGTCCACAGTAACTCAAATCAGCTAATTGGAAATTTTGTATAGGACATACAATTTTTTTTTTGTTTTTACCTATATTCCTTAGGGAAAGTTGTTCCTTATCACCGGCTGGTCTTGAGTTTTCGCTATCGGTCACTACTAAAATTTCAACCTATATAAGGTTTGATATCAGCTAGTTTCCATACAAGTACATAGTTTAAGTGGGTACAAGCTTTGCTTAGTTTAAGTCTTGATGGTGCTGTGTGAATTGTCCAGAATAAATATTTTTTAATTCCAATAGAGTGACCATTCTGAAAAGAAAACTTACCATAATTTATCAGAAGATTTTTATAGTGACGAAAGTAACAACAGGTACTTTAACAATTTTATAATAAGGACATCACTACCAATACCAAATCATATCGTCCCTCCCATCACAAACTGACTCAACTAGCATTTAGTAAAATGTTCAGGGCAACCCTTTTGCGGTTTTGGGTTTCAAATTCCACTCCATAACTTTTGATTAGCGCGTGCTATCAGAAAATTAAAAGTACATTTATGTTGAAAAAAAAATCTAGTTTTTTATTCTATTAACCGCTATTATAAAATATTTGCATTTGTTAATGATTTTTATGATTGAAACAGATGTGACACTTCGTGATAACTTTGTTTTTCTTAGTACGGATGCAATTTGTAGTTAAGTCGATCTTTTCTAGTAGATTAACAGATTTTGACGGGATAACTGAAAGTGAAACTTTGAATTCCTTTAGCTTTTCTTTCAAATAAGAATATCGAAACTTGTTTAATTACAATTTCAAGGTAGTTCAATAATAACTCAGTATAGGTAGGCTAATATAGGATAATTAGATAGATAGATAGGTACCTTATCACTTTTATTGGTAGTCCCTATAAAACAATCAAAAACTTTTTTCTTCTTACAAAAAAAACTAATCACTACTTATTTATCAAGATAAATAACAACTAATAAGTACTATTTATCAGTTTCAACATCAGTTAAAACTTCTGGGTGCTAGTAAATCTTAAAAAATTTGAACCTGTAACTGACTACTTCAGGAGGCATTTTCGGAAAGGGCGAACAGATAAGAAGTCTTAACTTTCAAGCAAGACCTTGAAACTGATGCGAATTAGACGGGAAACACTAGAGGATGCTTTGCCAGATCCCCGGTCATTTAACAAAAATGTGAGACGTGACCTCCGAAGCTGGAACACTCGCCTCATAAAGGAGGCGATTGAGAAAAATCGGGGGTCGAAAGTCTTTGACACTGGGAAGGAGTCATCTAGCAAAGCTAACTACCTCGAATGGTGTAACTGTCACATCGGTTCCAGAGATTCTCGCAGAAGTTGAGGACTACGGCTTCTACGGAAATCTATATGCCTCCCCGCATGCGCAGAAACCTCCACCTGACGCGCCCACAGACCCCAGAGTTCCACCCTCTCGCCACTTTACAGACGATCTCCCGGACGTGGATGTACCTAGACGAAATCGGGGCGGCTCTTAAACAGCTTAAGAATGGAAAGGCTTCCGGTGAAGACGGAGTGGCCTCTGAGTTACTTAAGGCTGGAGGAAAACCTGTCCTGGAGGAGCTGAAAAGGCTATTTATTCAACTCTGTTATAGCCAATGGGACAACCCCGAAGGCATGAAGCAGAGTTGTTGTGGTATTGTTTTTCAAGAAAGGAGACAAAACGCTCCTGAAAAACTATAGGCCGATCACACTTCTGAGCCACGTCTATAAGCTGTTCTCGAGAGTCGTTACGAATCGTTTGGCATTAAGATTTGACGCCTCCCATACACCGGAACAAACCGGGTTTCGTCAAGGCTTCAGCTTCTTGGACCACATCCATACTGTACGGCAGGTTATGCAAAAGTCAGAGGAGTATAACAAAGCGCTGTGTATGGCCTTTGTGGACTACGAAAAAGCCTTTGAATCCATCGAAACCTGGGCTGTTTTGGAGTCCTTGCAGCGGTGCCAAATAGATTGGCGATATGTGGAGGTGCTAAGAAGCCTCTATCAAATGGCAACGATATTCGTTTAAGTACAAAACCACTACTGTGTACCATGCACTGGTAGAATCGTACATAAGTTACAGCTTGAGTGTATGGTAGAACATTTACTTCATACTTGGATCAAGTTAAATCAATTCAGATAAGATTTTTAAATATGCTAGTTAGTAGTGAAACTAAACACAAATGCAAGGATTACTACGAACAGCAGTGTTGTGAGCAGGTGTATGGGATTCTGCCGGTGCATGAGAAAGTTAAATATCTGATAGCTTTAAAACAATGCAACTGCGATTAGTATAAAATATTGAAACCACTAGTAGATCACTTAGGGCCGATAAGAGACGGGAGTATATTGAACCAAGGAGCTGTAATTATTACGGAGAAAGAACCCTTCGTTTTGTTGTACCTAGGTTATGTAATACCATTCATATACTTAATGAAAGTATAAGTAAGCCTGTCCTTAAAACTAAACTTAAAAATAAATTACTTGAGGACAGCTGTACAGCTGGGCTGGGCAGCATTTGGTAATCATATTTTGGAATCACTCATGCCACAATGCCTCAAGACCAAGGTGTTCGATCAGTGCGTCTTACCAGTCATGACCTATGGAGCCGAGACGTGGAACCTGACAGTTAAACTGGCCCACCGGTTACAAATCTCACTCAGAGAGCTATGGAAAGGTGTATGCTCGGTATCTCTGTAATGGATAAAATCCGGAATGAGACTATCCACAAAAAGACCAAGTAACGGACATGGTCTGGAAATGTAGCAAACAGAAGTGGCAGTGGGCTGGGCACATCTGTCATAAAATCGACGGACGGTGGAGTAAACGGGTTCTTGAGTGGAGGCCACGCCTCGGCAGGTGGACCGATGACTTAAAAAAGGAGGCTGGTAGTGACTGGATGGCGAAAACGGGGATCGTGCCCTATGGCGTACCCTGGGGGAGGCTTACGTCCAGCAGTGGACTGCAATCGGCTGATGTAGATGTAACTGACTACTTTGCGGCGCTCAGTAGTGGCTTTCCCCGCTACTGTATTAAATTCAGGCCGTAATGATTCTTATTAATTAGTAGATAACAACTAGTTTTTCATAGTTAACTTATTTTAAATAGTCTCAAATGCTTGAAACTGAAATAATATTAAACCACTAAATGACTTAAGTTACATACGTCTCTGATAAAAGAGAATAAAAAAATATTTTTTATCGTTACTGATAGTCGTATGATATTTACGTCATTTAGTGAAAATAATAATAAATGATTTTGTAGATGCGACATTTCTAAATATGGTATATCTCAAGAACGGTAATACTGAGAGGTGCGACACTTTGTGACATTATAAAGCATAAAAAATCATATACGTAGGTAGTCTTAACTCAGTTACGCCCTTTATGTCAGTTAAGGCAGTTTGTAATGCGAGGGACGATATGAGACGCACACAAGCGCCGTCCATCTTGAAATATATCTTCCTTTTGAAACAAAACGATGTTTTGATGCATGCGCCCGCGCACGCATTGCGACGTCACAGAAATAGAACGCGTAATTACTATCTTCATGAATTAACCAAAGAAGATATTATATTTTCAAAATTATTAATGGCGAAAAGTTTTAAATGTTGGTTGTAGGAATTGAAAACAAAATTAAAAATATACATTTATTCCTAAGCGATAAATAGTTCATCTTTTTCTGACAAGTACTTTTTATCTTATATTAGTCTACATCCACAGCAGTCCACTGCTTAACTTGGGCTTCCGCCGTTGGGAGGTATTGCCGTACCCACCACCGTATGATGCTGGATTTGATACTCACTAGCGACCCGCCCAACCCTTTCTCCCGCTAATACCCGATTTCCTGTAAAAATCTAGCTTTTTCCCATGTTTATGTAATTTCGCATACAGACTGTAGGCGACGCACTGCACTTTCCTACCTTTTGTTTACATGTGGTCATTACATTATGTACTACGTACTTTATACCTATTAATTGCATTTATTATGTTAAATAAATATGAGCGCGGTCGAGCATCGATTAGAACCTTCCATTTATTTCCTTTGACACTTTTTATCTTTGACGCACGCAAGCGCCACCTATAGTCAGTCAAGAGAAAACCACCACCGCGAACATGCTCGAACGCGCTCCATTTTAAAGACAATTTCTCGCCTTCTTATTTACATCCACTACACAGACTGTCTGTTTTTTTGAATAAATTGAATTGATTAAAGCTACCTGAACACCCACATTTTGAATCACAAGAAGCGCATCAAAAATCCGTTGTGTAGTTGATAGATCTAAGCATACAACGGGACACCATGAGTCCAACCAATAACACGGTAAGCGAGTCTATGCATTTATACGTGTTACGTACCTCTTACAAATATAATTGATAAATAACCTACCTACATTTCTAAAGTCACCAATTCTAATGAGATTTTGCACAGTTATGAACCAAGGTCTCAAGCCCATCGGATCGATGTCGTGTCGTTCGTTGACTCGGTATCCCATACAATGATAATGACGCTACCAGTTTCTCGATAAGTACTCCCACTTGGACTTAAGATACTCTTCACAATAGAAAATGCAAACTCGAAACGTAGAAGTGTTCTTCAAATTAATTAAATTTTAAACGCCTATAGAACTACCACCGACTGATGTTCAATGGCTAAGAATAGTTTAGGAAAAGGGGCTCCCAATGCATAATAATGTTACAGATACGTTCAACAGAAGGTAATATTACATTAGTAGTGTCTATATTGTTTGGTATAAATATTTATAAATATTAATATTTATAGTTTCACCCGCTACAACTCATTTTCCCGTGGTAATCGTTGTTTTTCTGCGGCAAAAAGTGGTCTTTTTGTTTTTCTAGGTTAGGTTACCTGTATTCCAAATGTCATCCAAATCCGTCAAGCCGTTTAAACGTGAAGAGGTAACAAACATACATACACACACACAAACTCTCAGATTTATAATATTAGTACGGATTCTAATTAGAATATGAAAATAGATCATTAATTTTGTTGTGTACCTGTTTCGTTCAAGTAACATTTTTTTACCCCTCTTGATCTTAGGAAAGCATTCATACCTATCCTACTAGTTACGTGTTATCTTGTAATAAACGAAATGTAATTTTATCAGCAATAAACGATTTTTATTATTATTCAAATATTAATTAAGAATTAGCATTTTGTATTTTTTTTTTGCATTTGAAATTGATTTTTTATTTGATAAATTGATATTTATTCATTGTTTAAATCTGTTCTTTTTTTATGATTGTGTTATCCTTAGACATTTTTATTTTATGTAATGCAATTACTTGCAATCATGTTTTTAATAATGCAAAATAAATAAATTATATTTTGTTATTATTATTTTGTTCAATATCTTTATATTATATTGGTTTTAAAAAGGTCAAATAAATATAAGTATAACATCACGTAATTTATACAGACAGATTGTTGTTATTACCATGTTATATTTTTTGATAAAAAATTCTACTATATATGATACCATAATAAAATAAAATACCATCGTATAAAATTATTACAAGCCTCCCTTTTGCTATTGAAAAGAATATAACTATTTTCTAACAAAACCTTTTCCATTAATTTAAATACGAAGAATCAGTAACTAAGGTAACTCTACTTGAAAGGCACTCATATTGAGTTATCTGTTATTACTAGGTAGCGTCAGCAGACAAAGTAGAAAAATAAAAATTCAAGTAAGATAAACAAGGATGACTTTTCATGGTCTAAAGTGGGTCGCGAGTCACATCACAAATCAAATTCCAGCAATATATAATATCCCTCCCGACGCATAATGTCCTAAATCATCTCTTTTATTTTTACGAAGAATAGCCACGTCAATTGTAGCACAAAACAGGGAAACAATTGTTTAGGCGAGTGTAGCCGTCAACGACCTCGACAGTGGCGCCGCTTCACAAAAAAAAATATTTTCTCTTTATACAAACAATCTATCGAAATACACGAAAAAGATTTAAACATCAGCATTTTTGTCTCGTTCAATGCCCAACTTTAAGATTCATAATAAGTCCAAAATTTATGTCCGTTTTCAAAAGTGAAACAATAATCAGACTCTTTAATTATTTAACTTACTAAGTTAAATAAGTTACAGTGCGCGCGCCAAGCGTAGTGAGTATAGCAATACCCCCAATAGAGAAAGGCCCATGTCCAGCAGTGGACAGTTGTGGCTGTCAACTTATATACGCTCTGCCTACTCTGCAACATTAACAGAGGCATGCTATCTCAACTTGAAGGGCTCTCATATTGAGTTATCCGTGGGTTAAACGTGAGTAATAATGTATGACAAGGGTGTAGGTGCTTACACGCCGACTAGTTCGATCGGGATTGGCAAACGCTGTAGGGTTATTGGTAGTAGCGATAGCAGGACAAACTATTTGCGGTCGAGGAAGAAGATACCGAGTTATCATAAAAAAGTTACACGCAGTTTTAGGCAGTGTTTAAGTTTTTTGAGAGCTTCAAATCTTATAAACAAATATTTAAAATTATACTGACTAAAAACGCGTCTTACTTTTTTGTATAACACGGTTAGAGTTTTACTTTGTTGTTCTATAGAGCTTACTCTCACACGTGTAAAAAATTAATATCTTTAATCTAATTTAAATTAATTAATTTTGGAGAAATTGTATTTTATATGCGCTATGGTTACCAAACTGAATTAAAATTGGTTTGATACTCGTAGAGAGGAGAAGGAGAATATACATTTGCTTTTATAAAATTTCTTGCAGATTATGAAAAAGTTTTTTTTAATAATCTGTGTAATAACTCTATATAATATAATCTGACTAAGAGATGAATCTAAGGAATGGGCAGCAGCGTTCCCTGTTAACACGTTGCACTGCACTCGGCTATCCGCATGCCAAGCGTAAATACTCCACAATTTGGGGAGGGTTATGTCTAGCACTGGATTGCTATGGCTTCTTGATGAAACGCCAAAAAATTATAAAGGTGATATAAAAGTGGAACTGGTATAAAAAGTGTTTTATGAACTAGAATATACTCATAAACTCTCTACAAACTATACAACAAGTAAGTCGTGTAAACCCATATCATGAGTGATACTTGTTCGTATAATAATAAAATAGAATATACTATTGATATGTCTGTCTTTGCCAACGGTACTGCGCGCTCGCGGAGTTTAGGCCATAAGTTATCGGATGCGTTAAAGGGCCGAATAATTAATAGTGAGACCGACGAGATGCACATGTTTCATAGTAGATCCTGATACATGAATTAGCGGGGTCAATGACCTCACATTAATATTGCGAGTGGTATTGATTCTGAGATTAACAGGTTAAAGGGCGCTAGCAAGGAGCGTAGAAACTAAAGATTATTTCCTTGAATGACACCAAAATCCTTCACCAACCAAGGCCCTTCATGAATCAGCGAGGTCAACGGCCTTACATAAATATTGCTTCTTATTGATGTCTCCAATTCCACGATGTTAAATTTATAGGTAGTTCAAAGGCCTTAGAGAAGAACATAGCAAGTTTTTCATTTTGTGAAATGTACCGAATATGCACCAACGGCAGCAACTCTAGTTATACATACATTCAAAAAATCTAAATAAATAAATATCTTGGACATGTCACTAAGCCAAGCTTATACTATTGAAACTAGATAACTGCATAAATATTTTTTTTGTAAAATAATGTATTCAATACGTAGATAACACCCAGACTCAACACAAATATTTGAAAAGTAACTTACAAATACTTCAATTAAACTTAAGTGAATCCTCAACCCTCGGCTTAGCAGGCAGGGGTACTATCCACTACGCTATTGGGCCAGTTGAATGTAGTAATTGCAGTCCACTTCTGAACTTAGGCCTTCTCTAGGGTAAGCCATAAGGCACAATCTCTCGCCATCCAGTCACTACCAGCCGCTCTCTATAAGTCATCAGTCCATCGAGCCGGATAGCGTCCAACGCTATGCTTGCCGAGGCGTGGCCACCACTCGGAAAACCGCTTGCTCCACCGTCTTGTTTAGTATAACTACAATATAGACGCACCGTTGCACCGTCCTAACCGTATCACACCAAACAAAGCGTAGTCCTGAATTATCATAATTTTCACATCCATGAATATGGCGCAGTCGGTAGGATCTCCAGAGCGGTCAATACTTCCCCCACCCCTTCAATCGCCTTTAAATCCAAAAAACTTGAAGGAAGGATTTTAGAAATAGTTCTATGAATAAGAATGCGGCAATAACTCTTAATACGGTCGAAATATGACCGGATGCGTTTCCTACATTCTCCTGCCGATGCGTTCGTTGTTATGGAGGCTTTACACTGACCAACATAATATTTTTTAATCAATAATGCGTTTTTTTTACTTATATAATGCTTTCTCTCCATCAAATTTTTAGTACCCCTGCCTGCTACGCCAAGGGTCGTGGGTTCGATTCCCTTACAGCATAAATATTTCTCAGTTAAATTTCAAATATTCCTGTTGAGTCTGGGTGTTTTCTAGGTTTTGTATGTAGTAATTTAGAAAAAAGTATTAATATCAGTTATCTAGTTTCCAAAGTACTAGCTTTGTTTAGTTTGGGGCTAGATGGCGCTGTATGAAATGTCTAGGATATTTTTATTTTATCTATCCTGTATAACACTGCAACCTAGGGTGTTATAAATTTAAAATTATACTTAAAAATTACTTTAGTGTAGTTGTAGGTGTTTAGAATCAACAAAACGTTCTATGTAACCAAACCACATAAGTTTAAATGTTGTTTATTGTGAAACTTTTATGAATTTGTATTTGTAATATTTCTTTTTATTTTCAGGTATGTGCTGATGCTGATCAAAATTCCCATCAATAGAAGTACGAATTTAAATAATGTGTTGCGGTTTATGTAACTACCAACATAGTTGTGTAAGCTCCCTTACATAAGACGCTAGCGTTGATCCCTTATGCATAATGTATGTGTATGCATCTTTACCTACAACATACTTATAAGTAGGTATATCGTACATTTTTCATGGTGTGTCGTCAAGGGCATCCATGAATATTTTTCGACATTAAACTAGAAAATTCTAAGTTTTATTTCAAGATCCAATGATATATTTCAGATTAATTTAAAGAAGTTTGAAGATTTGTTCTTTTCAAATTCATTTTGAAAACATGTTTTATAGAAGGATGATGTGTGTACAAAACTTGTCTGTTCTCTGTTTATCGATGGCGATTTATTTTTCTTATCAAGGTTGTAACTAAAAAACGCATTCTAAGATTGCAATGATTCTTCTTTGATTACCTAGTAGGAGTTAGTCATTTTTATAACTTTTCTTTTTACTCAATGAGCACATAGGCGGTTCTCCCTCATATCGTCTGTTATGCGTATTTTTAACGCACTGTAAAGCATGCATCTGTCAGACGAAATGAAATTGCGAATTCCGATTTCATACAAATATTGCTACGGTGAGTTCACGATGCGTAACGGATGCGTCTGCCACATCGTTCGATCGCCTTACTTTAAAGTTTTTCAAGATCTCTTTCTCGCATCTATTTTCCTGTGACAACAACCGATGAAACATTCTAAAGACACTTTGACACTTACAATTCATGGCTTCATTCAAATCAGTTAGGTACCGTATACATTATTCATAGATGTCGGCAATCGCCACTGACTCATACTTGGCACTGCCATGGCCAGTTGGTAAACACTGATCTGATTGTCAAACAATTGTCCAGACGTACAGTCAGCAGAAATGTAAGTTTGACACTCGCAGCGCTGGAGAGAGGCCATCCGTATTGGACCACCAATCTCTTTTTTTAGAAATTGTAATCGCAGTAAAACACAACTGTCCTTCGATTGCCACTTTTATATTTTATACTTCAAACTGTTAGCAGGATACGAAAAGACCAAAACTATCCAACAGACACGCTATCAACTCACAACTAAATAGGTTAATACATACATACATACATGTATCACGCCTATAGTCCCTAGCGGGGTAGGCAGAGCATAAATGGCCGTGACAAACGGTAATTTACGCCACGTCTGACAAAAAATCGAGGGTCAATCAGATAACTGTGTTTCACTGTAGTGACAGGTTGTCAGCCCATCGCCTAAAATTGCAATGCACACCCTCGAGTCCCTTAGTCGCTTCTTACGACACCCACGGGCAAGAAATGGGGTGATCCTATTCTTAGCCAGCATCACACGGGATTTGAAGTCGAGTGATGAAGCCACTATCGTAACATCGAAACAGTAAACATCTAATTTTCAATATTTTATGCCGAGTAGGTGCGCTCATACTAGAATTGAAAGAATCGTATTATGCTTTTAAACAAATTCGTAACAATAATTATGGAATAAAACTGTATACCTTTACCTGAAGCTTACTAATTTGCTGACTGTACTGAGTAACATGCTGTGGTCAACCGAGTGACTAACAGTCACACTGCTTGCTATGTATTGTATGTAATGCACTTTCTTGCTAAGTGTACATATGAAATCTAGCGTTTTGAGTCTTATGAGGTCCCTGGTTTGATTCTTAGAGGTGGATTCTGGACTTAAGCAGTAATAAGCTGCTTTTAAAATTTTTACATTAGATTTATCTGGTCTTTCATTGACTCAACGTCCCACACGAAAAGTAAGACAACTAACATTATGTACCATCAACAAGCAGCAAGATGATGTGTGATGTCCGTTTAGAATAGCATCACCCCATTTCTTTTCCAAGGTGAGTCAAGGGTTACATGGTGGGTGTATTGCATTTTCAGACGATAGACTGACAACCTGTCACTATGATGATGCCCAGTCTTCTGAAGGACCCTAAAATGTTTGTCAGACGTGGCGTCAATGCCCGTTTACGCTCTGTCTACCCCGCAAGGGCTATATGTATGTATGTGTGTAACAAGCAGCAGTTTACCTGCAATTACGTGCATTAGACCGAGAGCCTGCTGGCAATCAGTAGCATTCGGGCGCTTAGGCAGGCGTGAACGATTGCTCCAATTAGGAATAGGCATATTGGCAGATCACTTCTATAGACGGCCGATGTGGCGCAGTGGTAGTGCGACTGCCTGCGACGCAAAGGTTCCGGGTTCGATTCTCGGTGGGACACTCACAAAGTTGATATTTATCACTTTGTGAATTTGTTCCCGGTCTGGTAGGACATTGCAGGGTGAACCAACAGATTGTCCGAAAAGAAATGATTTCGTGCTTTGGAGGGCACGTTAAACCGTCGGTCCCGGTTGCTGTCTATGATTACTTAGACGGCGGTCGTAACACAACCATGTCAGAGGTCTACTAGTGGTAGTAGGCGGTTGAAAAACTCTGACACCAGGGTTCATCGGGTCGGTGGGCGACTCGGTGTCCCACACGAAAAAAGAGAGACTTCTATAGAACCAGGTGAGGACTAGCTTGTATATAAGTACCTAGATAGGTTTAAGGCCTGGAAGACTGGAAGCTTGCTAATGTGCAACCAGTTCCCAAAAAGGGCGACCGTGCCGACCCTGCCCATTACCGTCCAATTGCCATTACCTCCATCCTATGCATGGTCATGGAGAGGGTACTTAACAGTAAGTTGCTGACCTACCTTGAAGACAATGATCTTCTCAGTGACCGTCAATATGGCTTTCGCCGGGGGCGGTCTACTGGTGATCTTCTTGTGTATGTCACGCACTGCTGGGGCGAAGCCATCGAGAAAAACGGCGAAGCACTTGCCGTTTCACTCGATATCTCGAAGGCCTTTGACAGGGTCTGGCATGCAAGTCTGCTCAGCAAGCTTCCTGCTTATGGCATCCCAGCTGATTTTTGTACTTGGATTTCAGACTTCCTTAGTGAACGGTCCATCAGAGTAGTCGTTGACGGCTGCTCCTCTGACCTAATGGCCATTGATGCCGGAGTTCCTCAGGGGTCTGTTCTCTCTGCAACTCTTTTCCTGCTGCACATCAATGACCTCCTTCGGCATGGTATTGTTGGATACGCAGATGATAGTACCGTTTCAGAGAGATACTTGACAGGTGCAGGGACCAGTGGGGATGAAATACGTTCGTTAAGAAAGGCCATGGTAGAGCGAACAGATCTGACCTTAAGTCTTGTCTCCCAATGGGGCGACGACAATCTGGTCTCATTCAATACCACCAAAACACAGGTGTGTCTTTTCACTGCAAAAAGGAGTCCTTTCGACTGGACACCTACTTTTCGGGGTACATCTGTCCCAGTCACTGACAGGCTTGAGCTTCTAGGCATGGAGTTGACATCAAATCTAAACTTCGGCGCGACCATCGAGTACAAGGCTCAGACGGCGGCTAAAAAGCTGGGCGTCCTGAATAGAGTGAAGCGATACTTTACGCCTGGACAGCTTTTAACTCTTTACAAAGCACAAGTCCGATCCTGCATGGAGTATTGCAGTCACCTTTGGGATGGCTCAGCCAAATACCAACTTGCCGCTCTTGACTCGGTGGAACGCAGGGCCAAGAGGCTCATAGGCGACATAAAACTGGTGGACACCAAGCTACATAGCCTGTCACATCGCCGCAAGGTTGCCTGCTTGTCGGTATTTTATAGATTGTACTTCGGAGAGTGTGCTCAAGAGCTTCACGACCTTGTTCCACCAGCTCCCTTCTACCATCGGACATCCAGACGCACCGCCGGATACCATCCGTACCTGGTAGCCATTCCACCAATTCGGACTAAGCGCTTCCAGTCATCATTTATAATGCGCACTGCTAAAGAGTGGAACTCACTTCCTGCGTCTGTGTTTCCAAAAGCATACAACCCTAATCTCTTCAAAGTAAGAGTGAACAGGCTTATTCTGGGTGAGCTCGCTCCATCTTAGACTCTGTCTCTGTCCTATGACCTAGACTAGAGTCAAGAGCAAACCCATCATTAATAAAAAAAAAAAAAAAAAGGCCCTTATGAAACAAGGATACATTTCTTTGTAGGTGTCATTAAGATTGCAAGTCAGAGAGTAATTTTCTTGGACATTGACACCGTTGGACTACCACCTATTTCCTTAACCCTAAATAAGGCAAACTTCCAATTTAGGAATGACATTTTCTAGCGTTATCTGATAGCCGCAATTGAACAAACTTTTGCGGATGAGGTCAGATTCGGGAAGAAAAGAAACTTGCTTATACTGGCAAACTGGCCGGTTCGCGTAGGTAAAATTAATAATGTACAGTCGGTTGTAGCACATAGGGTACCAGGGGTACTCCAAAAAAACTGAATTATTTTAGTTCCCAGCAATATTTTTTTCTTGACATGCATATGTATTAGTAGAAAATGACTTCCTTTATGAGAATAACTGGGGATAAAAATCATCCAGTTTTTGTTTGGAGTACCCCTGGTACCTTAAGTGCTATATCCGATGTACGAATGTCATATTCCATATTCAATATTCAATCAATGTGAGGTCTATAGATCCAGGCAACCAACCAACCCAGTCTGATCCATTTTGAAACATCGAACGACCCATTGTCATATTGCCAAACAAATGTTCCAGCGGCGACAAACTACATAACTACATACATGGTAGAATATCCAGATTTGCCGATTTACTGGTTAACCTTTAGGTTTATTAAGCTATAGGTACCAAAGCTGTAACAGAATCCGTTTAAAATGTGAAAGCACGTGAATACGTCCAATCATAAATTCGTTACGTAATCGGCGGGATTCTTTATTCAAAAATCATGATGCGTCGGCCAATTGAATGAGAGCGAAATGGAGGAATGCAATTAATCGAGTGCTTTTCAGGATTGAATAAAATGACGTCATCGTTGTCGGACATTTTGAGCAGTTGACCGGAATATCGGAATCATAAGTGCTAATAGTTGAAACGGGTCTGAATTTCCGGGTGAGCCCTAGCTCCCCACCACACCACCACAGTCAGATGTAGATTTCAAAGAAATTGAAGCTGAAATAGCAGTTTTCAGCCCTAAAAAAAGTAAAGGGTCTGGATTAAAAAAGCCTAGGTAAGCCTATGCGGTTGGCTACGGTGCGTAACGGTTGCGTATTCGGGAAATTCGTACATATGGGAAAAAGATCGGAATTCGTTATTCATAATTCAGATAATTTAGATTTATTTTGCAATCATATGGTAGGTATAGTTGTTTATTACAATAAAAGAGTGTCTCATACGTACTCTGGAGAGCGTACTGCAAAACTTTTGTACATAATTTTTAAACAATATTTATGATTAAGGCTAATATTGTACATGACGTATATTAAAATCAAAATTATTCAAAATACAATAAAAGATGTCGAAACAAAAAACTTCAATAAATATTATGTGAATGAATAGCTTAGGGCCTAGAAAGATTGTTAATTTAGAGTAGGAGCACTTCTGGGCAGGTTTTTCCTGTTCAGGGGGTCCGGTTAATTATTCGCATGTAAATAACACGCTTTGGAAATCTTGACTAAAATTTGAAACAAATGTCGTTTACAAATGGTGGTGGCGTAAAGTTACGTGCTGTGTAATTAACCTGGCCAGCCCCGAGGCAGTGCCTTTATTTTTATTTTTATTTTTGTTATCCCGCCCGAGCCGGTTTTCTATTAGGACAATACAAAATTGTTATAAAAAGAAGAAAATTGCGTTATGCAAATTTCTTTTTTTTACAATGACCGATCATGACGTCAATAAGTGATAATGCTATCCTACATTGAATAAAGTTATTTCATTTTCATTTTCATTAAAACTAAGCGAATTTCCTTTCAACTGACAGACGCATGCGTTACGGCGCGTAAAAATGCGCAGTGACGGAGGACATGTGGGAGTCGGCTTAGTCTTATCTTCTCTCTTCTCTTCTATCTTGCTATTGCCAAACAGAACATTTAGAACTTTCTCTACAATCCTAATGAAACCAATATCAAGACACGCGTTCCCAAAGCAGAATAAGCTTCCAAATTCTATTCCCAACAAATGCTATCTGATAGGTAATTTTCACACGCGCCGCAAAAAAATTGTGGTATTTTTCCAGTCCGGTGTTACCGACGAAAGGAGTAAAACAACACCGTATGTAGAAGAACACATATGCCACGCAATACTGCGATATTGTCAGACTGACAAACAAACGACAGCCTGTGACAGCCGCATGGCGATGCGGCGTATAAGCTGTCATTACTGTGCTGGATGTTAAATACCGTAAAACTGAGTGGCACGTGTGCAAACGGCCTCCTATTCCCAACAAACGTGCGAACCCGATAGACTTCGCTGAGAATTAGGGACATAAAACGTTTGAAAAGGGTTCCCAGAAATATCTGTGCGTAAATCTTAGTAAACGAGCTAAAACGCGTGATTCTGGCACGGCATTGGAAAGATTCTATCTAGAGTTTACTGCGTTTTGATATACATTGACGCTTTTTTATAGGATTTTGTCAATGAATACTTTCACGAACAGCAATGCAACGCAAAACTATAACCGTTGTTAAAAAATAGTTGTAGAATTGTCAAAGGAAAAGAGTTCTTCGATAGTACGCCGCCATTTGAAAAGAAAGTATATTTAATCCTGGTTTATGAGATCAGAACGGAACGTACTAGAACATGAGTTTAACTGATCATTTGATAAGATCGAGTTTGTCCGTACATTTGGTTCCTGTTAGTATCAAGTGTTGAATGCCTGGCTAAGTAAAAGTAACTACTCATAGTAGTAAGACACGTATGGCTTGGGGCGTCATATTTCCATCTATGTTCCTTGACAAAAGTTGTTATCATCAGTTATCGAGTCGTTGGACGACTCGGTGTCCCACACGAAAAGAGAGACCAGCCCGGCTAAATTTTTTGATATTGGTCACTAGTAAAATTTCATCTCATGTGATATGTGTATGTATCTATACATACACACACATATCACGCCTATAATCCCTTGCGGTTGCGGGGAAAGCAGAGCGTAAACAACCGCGAAAAACGGACATTTACAAACATTTGAGTGTCATTCAGATAGAGTATCGCCATAGTGAAAGGTTGTCGGCCCATCGCCTAAAATTGTAATACATACCCTCGAGTCCCTTATTCATCTCTTACGTATCATATCTGTCAACCGACACCTATGTCAAATAATATGTTAAGACGTCAATTGAGCCGTTTTGACAAGCATTCGAGATATAATGATAATGTAATATTGCTAGCAGCGGAAAGTTCAAACTTTTTAATTATAATGATGCCCAGTAGTACGGGTCCTATTCGGTAAGTACGATACCATCTGGCAGAAAGCATGAAATTTGGTATATATGTAGCTTACAGATGTGTGCTTCAGGAAAAGAAGGGAACCAGGTCGAGACCCCCATGGTTCCCCCCCTTCTCCCCCCTTTTATGCCCCAATTTTCAGTTTTTCGGATTTTTATTTAAAACGACTAAAGATAGAAGAAAACCGTCAAGGCAAAAAATATTCCTTATAAAATTGTCTATATACCAGTCTTTGGAAGTATGTTGATACGATTTATAGTTTTCAAGATATGCTTACATTTATTTTATTATTGCAAGAAATAATGACTTTAATATTAAGATGACACCATAAGCGAGCTCCCACGGAGTTGATGGGATGGGGTGGAACAGTTCAGGTGGAAGGAGGGAATAGGAGGGGGGAGGCGGGCGTTGTGTGTTATGTATGTATTATATGAATATATTATATACTAATAGAGAGATATACTTATATGTTATCATTAAATGTTATTATATTTTGCGAATGCATTGGTATAACGAACGTAGTAGTGCTAGGTTTTGAGTGACTAAGTAAAACATAAGTCTAGGATATTAATTTATTACCCTACCAGATCCTTTCGTCCTGATTGCTGAGAGCTTGCCGCCTGGCCATAATTTGCCATGGTCGGTTGGGAAATCTTTAAAGTTTAAATAGACCTCGGACTCAGACCGGCCGGAGCAAGGAAAACATGACCAAGTGGGGTTTCTTGAAGAGTTCCGATGTAAACTGTGTTGTTGTGATGGAGTTCAAACAATGAACCACCTAACATTGTGTTCTGCGTGCCCTAGCACCTGCACGCAGGACGATCTTATCACAGCGTCTGTCAGCGCTGTCATCGTAGCCAAGTTCTGGGCCGCGACGGTGTACTGTCTGCCATCGACACGCTTAGAAGAAGATTAATACATACATACATACATACATATAATCACGCCTCTTTCCCATCGGGGTAGGCAGAGACTACATCCTTCCACTTGCTACGATCCTGACATACCTCTTTCGCTTCTTCAACATGCATCAATCTGTTCATACATGCTCGTCGGTTTAGGGTACTCTTGACCTGACCTTTCTTTAGGACGTCCCCGATCTGATCCAAGTACGTGCGTCTTGGTCTTCCCCTTCCAACGTTCTCATCCACACTCGCCATATACACCTGTTTCGTTAACCTTCTTTCATTCATTTTTCATTTTGGGGTGGTATGGGATCTACCTCCTAGCGGTCCACCCCGGGCAACGGCAACACAGGCTTGCCTGTGGATAAGTCCGGCTGAACGATCCCACCAAGCGGTGGAAGGCTCCGTAAGGGGCCGCCTGGCTCGCGACCACCATCCCACCGAAGTCTGGCGCCAAGTAGCTTGCTGCGTTCCGTCAGTGTGTGGGAGTGCCAGTGCCTTAACAGGCTTCTTCTGGGTGAGCTCGCTCCATCTTAGACTCTGTCTCTGTCCTATGACCTAGACTAGAGTCAAGAGCAAACCCATCATTAATAAAAAAAAAAAAAAACATTCTCTCAATGTGACCAAACCATCTCAGCATTCCTTTTTCTATACCAGTCACTACGTCTTATTTTATACCGCAACGTTCTCTAATCACACTATTCCTTATCCTGTCACTCAATTTCACTCCAATCATACTTCTTAGCGCTCTCATTTCTACCGCATTTATTCTACTTTCATGCTTTATTAGCTAAGATTAATTTATAACATATTTATTCAATTAAAATCACAATTATCTCCCACGCACTTGCAAAGGCCAGTACAAGGAAGACCTGACTTCCTGCATTGGCACCGACCCCTACTGCAGGTGGTTAATTCCTTTAGGGAGGCTGCTGTTCTTTCATTGTGCTCCATAATGGAGACCAGAGACCATTTTCTTTTCTCCAACCCTAATCTTCGAAACTGGGATATTCTGGATTATGTATGAAACTCTGACCCCAGGTGAAGCCGGCTAAGAAAGACGCCCTTTTTGTGTGTAACCTATCCATGGCCCGTGCCTTAACTAATCATATCAGCATAGAACACCAATATGTTTAAAAACAAACATGATGAACACTTAAAAATATAAAATGAAAAGAGATAAAGTGAACTATGAACAGTGTGATACAGGCACCATCAGTTGTTACAACTGCCTGCCTGTTAAAATATAATAATAATAATAAATAAGCCATCATTACGTAGAACTGTTTCGCCTTTTGTTGATAAAATCGTCCTTTTGTCATATTGAACTTGCTGGAGCCCATCAGATAGGAAATTAAACAGTTCTATTTTATTGTCAGAACAGCGGAGAAATTTTTGCTAGTTTTTTGGTAGCTTCCCTGCTGCTGTGACCCTTTGTCGACCTCCTTCTCCTCTCTTTTCTCTGGTAGTATTCTTCAAGCTGTCCTCTTTGTACACGTCAAAAATTACATCAATTCTGTTCCCTTTGTAGTAGTATTCTGTAGTCTTCGAACGTTATATTGGTATCTCCAGAAGTGACGAGAATATTTCCATTTTAATATCATACCTAACTTACATACACATACACGTACACATATCACGCCTGTAATCCCTTGCGGGGTATGCAGAGCGTAAACGGCCGCAAAAAACGAACATTTGCGCCACGTCTGACAAATATTTGAGGGTCATTGGACAAATTGTGTGTTGCTTTAGTGACAGGTTGTCAGCCCATCCCTAAAACTGCAATACACACCCTCGAGTCCCTTAGTCGCCTCTTACGACTCCCACGGGAAAGAAATAGGGTACCTACTAACCTAAATTACCTACTTAATAAAATAAAATTATATCTAGGTACGTGCCGTGTCCCAGTGGTCCGGTGGCGCCCCTTCGTGTATGCTTAGATCTTCGAAACTACGCAACGGATTTCTATGCGGTTTTTGCGATTTGATAGCTGAAGAGATTCAAAAGGAAGGTTTGTATAAAATACATGCCAAAACAAAGTCTTAGTAAGCAGGAAAACGGTTAGCAGCGGGTGAAATCGCTAGATGGGCCGCTAATTCCTCACAAAATTGGAGTAAATGTAAGCATATCTTGAAAACTATAAGTCCTATCAACATACACCCAAAGACTGTTATATAGATAATTTTATAAGGAATATTTGTTTCCTTGGCGGTTTTCTCCTATCTTTACCCATTTTCAATAAGAATAAAAATAACTGAAAATTGGGACATAAAAGGGGGGGTAAGGGGGGGAAACAGGGGGGCCTCGACGTGGTTCCCTTCGTTTATTGAAACACATATATGAAAGCAACATACATGCCAAGTTTCATGCTTTCTGCCAGATGGTATCATACCTCCATACAAAGTCACAAATTGGGACCCGGACTACAGTGCTTACAGGCTAAAATTCTATAGGTGAAATGCTTAGTACATTACCTAGCCGTTTCTTTTTCCTTGTATCATAATGCCGTGTGATGCCGGTTTAGAATAGCATCACCCCATTTCTTTCCCGTGAGAGTCGTAAGAGGCGACTAAGGGTCTCGATTATATGTATTGCAATTTTAGGCAATGAGCCGACAACCTGTCACTATGGTGGTAGTGGTGGTACACAATTTTCCGATTGACCCTCAAATAGTTGTCAGACGTGGCGTAAATATCCGTTTTTTACGACCGTCTACGCTCTGCCTACCCTGCTAGGGATTATAGGTGTGACATGTGTGTGTGTGTGTGTGTGTGTATCATAATAGCTAAGTGATTACGCAACGAACATCGAATTTCACCTGTAAAATTGTAGCCTGTTGTTTAATTACCTATATCGGCACAGATCTTTCAGCATAAAGTTTTCTTATCAAAATGGAAACAACATCACAAAGCAATACAAAGATGTTGTATCCTATCCTTAATGTATCCAAATCCACAAAACCTAGGATATGACTTATAGCGTACCACAACTTATACCACGAGGCCAAGCGTCTGTATTTTACGACATACGTCATAAAAAGACAAATAAAACTAGAATGTGTCTTGTATGTTCTCATGACCTCCTCAAATAAGGCAAGTAGCAGTCGGATTAAAACTTGAATAAATATTTATGCAGTCCTATGAAACAGATTACAATATGACAGCGTACAGTTGTAAGCCAAAGCTACGTATCTCAAAAGATGAAGGAACTTGCGCTAGGTGTGACAGCACGTGACGTTTGGGTGATCTGTGTTAAAAATAATGCAATGACCGATTTTTATGTGACAATCAATATGAGATAACATTATTTTACCCTCCATCAAATAAAACTCGACACTTTCACTTTTACTTTGATTAGAAATCTGTACAACTTATATGCCTAAGTTGGCAACATAAATAAGATCATTCATAATACTTGCAAAACCTTCCTTACAAATTTATTTCTAGAAATAACTGATATGTCTTTAATGTAATGATTACATATTCCTCGATAAATTATTTCTTTTTATTTTCATAGCGAGTTGTTGACATTTGTCACAGTATATCACGTGCCGTTGAACGACTCAGTGTCCTACACGAAAAGAAGAAGACAGTATATCACCCAAGAACCTAGGCTCTAAGTCTGCTAAATAAAAATCAGTGTGACGGTTTTGTCATTTCGTATTTTGCTAAGAGTATGAAGTATAGTGAATCGAAGTGGCATTATAATGACAGTGGAGTGTCGCACTGCAAGGGTAAACAAAAACATAATCTGGGCCCTAGTTTAAGTTACTCTGTTTTGTTATAAATTTTATCAAAACGTTTGCATTCATCATCATCATATCAGCCATAGGACGTCCACTGCTGAACATAGACCTCCCGTAAATATTTGGCATTGAGATCAAAAATAAGAGATATCGGGCTCTCGTTTTATTCGTTTTGTTATAAATTTTATTAAAAAATAGAAAGTAAGTTATCACCTTTTCCACGAGGCCGTGTCGGGTGCTTATTCCCAGATGTCGCTGTTCAGAGACAAACTGTTCCACTCTCTCTTCATCTAAATCACTTTTTGATGAAAAAACATGCCCCACTGTATCGCTAGTCTTTTTTCTACGTAATTATTATAGTTTTCGTTGAGCGTGGGTTTATGATTTTAATGTCTTTATGAGTGAGTTTTGAAATATGAGTTTTAGTGAGATTACCATGTTTTTGGTTATAAATTATTTGTATCGTACATTCTAACGATACTTTTCTTATGAAAAGTTTTAGTCATGCGACTTAATGCTTGTTACTGTACACCTATAGATTTTTGTGAATACGGAGTAAACCTACTTACAAAAAGGACATAATGCAAGCAAATAATGACCATGAAAACACCTGCACATTATTTGCAGGTAGGCACTAGACATATTTGGCAGCACCATAAATAATGCAACAAGCTAACAGGCGGAGAACAAATTGCCCCATAAACCCCCTCCTATCCTATCCCCACTTACAGGCACATAAAAAGTCTAATCGCACCTTAAAAACACTAAAAAGGGCCGGTTCCGGATCGTACTGAATACCTGCCGGCCTCCTGGCGATAAATCTTTGAAAACAAAAGAAATATAGTCTATAAATTCGACCGCATTGCAATATACGTCTATTAGGTGGCCACTTGAAAGGTAGTAAATCTCTGGCCACCCCCAAAACAGGAGCGTTTTACAGCTTTTAGTTGATACAGGATGTTCCATGATTGAAGGTAATTTTTGTTGCCTTCAATACTAGATATTTACAAGGTATTTTAAAACCAAGATGTTTATTAAAAAACTTTGTTAGATCTTAAAGATATCCATGATATTTTTAGTCTGTTCATGGCTTGCTTTTTCCGCCTTTCATGGCCTCCGAGCAAGAAATGTTTTATAAAGAAACCTATAAATCCCTTATAAACTGTAAATCCTATCCACAGTGTAAAACACATCAAAATGCACCAAATCTGAATGCGATGAGAATATCATACTTCTGACTACATTGGTCTGACTGACTTCATAAAAGGTATTTCTTTAATAAATTCAACTATGATTAACAAAAACACTGCTAAAGAAATTCTGATCTGTTCCACTATTGAAATGGTTCTACCGTTTTATTTTCTATTCAGCGTGTCACTATTTTCTCTTTTGCATTGTGTTTTAATTTGTTAGTGGACGATGCGTTTGTTTTAAAACCAATCTACAACGGAAATGTTTTTCCTGTTACTCATTTGTCCGTTTTCTGAACTATAATATATTAACTGAAAATAGTTAAATTTGAAATCATCCTGTATGTGAAATGTGTACGGCTATTGCAAGACTCGATATTGGGTCCAATGCACTACAATTGATAAATTTTTAACCTGTACAGAATTAGACCCAAGGGGTTCGAGGGTCTACTGGGATCTACAACTTTTTGTTAGCTGACCGTCTGGAATCTATGATAGTTGGAAAATCAATGTGGTTAAGCTATTGAAACAAATTGGAAAATATTTTAACATTTAAGTGTACCAAATTTTAAAACACTTGTTGGGATAAAAAAAATGTTAACAAAATTGCAGCGCAGGCAGGAGTTGAACCTGCGACTTTCGTTATCAGTACTACTGACGCATCTACCACCAGTCGAGCTACCACGGCTTAACATGGTCAAAACCTGGCTGCGGTGCAATTTCTAAACATTCATGTCATCGTCCTACCTATATAAATATTTTTTGTGCGTACAATATGAAACAAAAGTGTCAGTACCAGACGGGAAGACGGTCTCCCTTTTTAAGTTTTGAATAACATACTAAAAGGTATCAATAATATCACAACCAAGAATTACCCAGCTATAGGTACCTATTAATTTCTTTCTTGAATGCACAATTGCAAACTGTTACTTAATCTCCTTAAAGGATCCCTCGATGAGAGTCCTGCAGCATAACACTTTTTGATACATTTCAATACGTTCTTTTTACACCTTCACAAAACTTTCTCCGGGTAGCGAAAAAGCTGTTAAAATATTCAGAATGTCCATAATGTATGAAAGTAACCTGTCCTACCTTTTTGCGAATTCTCGCGCATGGAAATTATGAAGAGGTTATCTCGGGACGGAGTGAGAATACTAATTTAAATACCATGCCCATTCCCGGGGCTTTCTCTGAAGGTAGTTTTTATGAATTTTATTGTCTTTGTGAAAAAGTTGGTGGAACAACGAAAAGGGCTTCTTGAAGTTATGCAGTTTTAGATGAAAAGTTAGCTTTGGGTTATTATCCCTTTTACTTTCAGACATAGTAATGAAGCGAATAACTTTTAACTTGTTATTAACATTGGTCCTAGTTTCAATCCCTGGACGATTATAAGATTTTTTAATTTTTTAATTTTCTTTTATTGGTTTTAACGATTATCAATAGCTTGATGAACATATTTCTGATGTCCTGCTTTAAGCGATTGAAAGAAAAAAATCTACTGTTTGGACATGTTAAGCTACCATTCTAGATAAAAAAGGGAGGTACATTTTTATTCGAATATTACTTATTTATTTAGCTAGTTATATAGTTTAGAATGTCCGTAATCTAGATATTTTCTATGGACCGCCTTACATCCTACTGAACTGTAATGATTCTTTGACAAAAACCTTCCTAACTTAACAAAGCTTTCTTCATACAAGAGTGTTCGTTTTTCTTGTTTATTTGAGTGTTTGGTGAATAATTTTGATAGTGTTTTAAAAAACAAACTATAAATTAACATAAAATAGGAAACCGTAATTGAGGCATATATCTGACATTGTGTAAATGTGACGAGCGGATCAAATCCTTTGGCACAGAAAATTCACTATCAAGTTTTTTTTACCGCACAAACTGCGCAACACAGCACCTAGACTAGGTTTTCTGTGTTGCGGACTCACCTTCGCCGAAATGCCACTTATTTTACATTAACTTGACATAAATAAACAAAAATGACAAAATACGTCTCACATAAAGAGATGTGACGGCAGTGGTCAGCCACCACCAAACTGATAATAATATTTCTTCGAACAAAATCGAATGAGAAAAATCAAATGTATCAGCGTAAATAATTCTTTGTATCCGTCAATAATTTGTATCTCCATTAGCGGCGCCGGCGAGCCTGGGAGGCTAGCGCGGGACTCAGGTTCGAAGCCCGGCTGGGCCCTCAGGCGGCTTTGGGCCTAGGCATAGATTTATGCCTTCGACTTGGACCTACACAACTCGTGCTTTGTTTCTTGTATCTGTGTCTGTGAGGGATGAAGACAGAGGTGAAATAGATGCGGCAGTTTTGCTGCTGAATTTTTCAGAAGAATTTTGAGATAAATCGCGCACAATCTTCAATTAGAATGAAAATAATTTTCGTCACCATTCTGAAATTTGGCTGTAAAAATTTCATGTCGTGCAAGTTTTGCTATTCTTGCAGCCCTGATTTAACTGAAAAGTTTGTCTCTTTCATTTGCACTGCACCAGATATCAACAGACAATTATTTTGCGCTTAAATGTTCCCGAGATTTTACGGTTTTTCCCACATAGAACCTAAAGAAATACCGTTACGATGTTTAATTTGGGCATTTATACTAGAAATGTATCTTAATTAAAGAATTTTTTTTGTAATGACTTTAAAACTTTAGACATAAAACGGTCACTATCGCCACAACTGAGAAATATTTTAGGAAAGTTTTCTTATAATAATCGTACCAAAAGTTATCTTCCAAGACACTACAGCTTTCAGAATTCAAAAGACACACACACACACACACACATATCATGCCAATAATCCCTTGCGGAGTAAGTAGAGCGCAAAACATCTGCAAAAAAACTGACATCTACGTCACGTCTGACAAATATTTGAGAGTCATTCGGAAAATTGTGTATCGCCATAGAGACAGGTTGTCAGCCCGTCGCCTAAATTTGCAATACACACCCTCGAGTCCCTGTTTTGCTTTCTCTATATTTTTTTCTTCACCTATTTTATTCCTTAAACACCACTCTTTGTACGCCTTCTGCCACATATCCGTTACCAAACTCTCAAAGGTGCCAGTGATGCTTTCTTTATTGCCTATTTTATTAATTTCCTTAAACACTAGTCCTTATAAACCCTCTGCCACATCTCCGTTTCCAACCTCTCCAAGGTGCTAGCTCACCCGTGCTTCGTCAGATAGTCAGTTCACGCCTCGTCAGATATAATTTACAGCATACGCGCGCGACCCTTCGCCCGCACCATGGCAAGCCGCTTGATCCATCTCGCGGCCATTGTTCTGTGCCACTCGGGGATTTGGCTATACTATACAGCCAGGTTATTGAGAGATGTCCTGCTATTGTTTGGAGGTATCGGAGGACTTTGTTGTGTAAATATTTTTATCCGATTTTTCGAATTTCCTGTCTTCAATAAAAAAAGGGTTTGAAATGAAATGAAATGAAATAAGTTTATTGCATTGAATAGGGTTAAAATCTAGGTGTAAAAATCAATAATGTCCGCACTATTCAGCCAATTTAAATTAGCATGCAATTCTTGTTTTTGAATTTAAATACAATAAGAATACATTAATTAATTAGGTGTTAAATATAGTTATACATTCCAAATAATAATAATAAAAAAGCATTTTTACATAAAGTTATATTTTAAAATTATTGCTATAGTCATAAATAAAGTAGGTACCTAAGTCATATCATAACAGGAATTCTTTTAGGCCAAATATACAGTTTTTTGCAGAAAACTTTTTGAGGTAACATTTTTAATTTAGTAGGCAATTTATTATATACTTTCACACACATTGCATAGCTACTATTAAGATACAACGTTGTTTTAGGACAATGGTTATAGACTAAGCGATCCGGTAACCTTGTTGCACGAGTGTTTATATCAATAGCTCTTTTAAATATTTGACTGTTTTGCCTGACAAACTTACATTTTGTTAAGTTTTTCAGGAAAATATTTTGTTAAGTTGTGTTTTAAGTGGCTCTTTCCTATAACCATAAATGTAGAAATATTTGACCATTATTATATTTTTTATTAGTTTTCTATGTTTTGTAATGAAAACCTACTAAATTAGGTACAGGAACTTCTAAATTTGAGAAGTACTCATTCAGTCTTATACCTTAGTGTCAAAAATGATAGTTGTGTATCAGATTAAATACTCGTTTATGTTTATTTTATATTAATAATGTATATAAGTTTTGTTTGATGTTACATTCATATTTTAAAACTGTATGTGAACTTTTTAAAGCACAGCAAAATTTAAAATGCATTTCTTTATCTTAACCGCTTCTCTATTTATCATTGTAACAACGTACACAGCTCAAAAACTTACTTGAAAATCCAACTCAAATACAAATAAAAACTCTTATGAACGATAAGGGACGGTGCTGTTTGAACAGAGAATTTATATCAAAAGCATTGCGACCCGCAGAGAGCAAAACCAACAATGAAAGTTAAAATTGTGCTTTCAAACGATGTGTTACGTTAAAACAAGCATCTTAGCGGTAATAAAGTTTGTCTATTATAAAACCTTAATCCCAATCAGACCATTCCTTTATACCCAATACAATACTCCTACAAAACTTATAACACTAAACAATGTTAAAGATAATGAAGCAATGGATGATGTTATAAACGAAAAGATTGAGTCGAGTGGTATAGAGGTAGAGCAAGAAGATTACGTTGTTATGTCACAGAAAGGGAGGCCAAACGATAAGATATCATATGAGACAAATACTATGGACTTAATAAAGACATTTCTAGGGCAATAAAACGTATGAACGGCGTTAGGTTGAACTTATGGGCGTCATAATTTCCGTATGATGTGATGGCAGAACTATACGAGTATCTAAGGAGGTTTCGAAATATATGCTGTATTATGGATAATAATGTACAGGATTTCGCTCCTGAAATCCAGTCAATTTGAGTATGTAGTCTCATTTAAAACTGAGATAAGTAGCCATAGTCAAACAATATTTTTCAAAACATATGAACATGTTTTTAGGCAACAACTAAAAAACTAAACTAACTAAATAATATAACTTTTTAAGCACTCGCGATCACTTTCACTCATTTTAAGTATTAGACCGGAGTCAACCCGCGACCACAATACATGAAACTGTGTTGAAACGTCGGGACACAGGTAAATTACTAATATTTACCTAAATACTATCGCGATAGACCCGGTCTAATACTTAAAATGAGTAACTAAACAATGTTTGATAGAAGTTTATACAAAAAAAAATTAATGTTAGTGAGATTGGACATGAGTCATATTAGTAAACATATTTATAGCATCAACACTTAATTTCTCTAGTTTAATTTCATCAAATTTAAATATGTCCCTGTAAAACTTCAAATTGGTTGGAAAAATTCTTAAAAAAATAGACACACACACACACACATATATTATATTGCCACTATCTCTTGCAGGGTAGGCAGAGCGTTAACAGTCGCCTAAAATTGAAATTCACCATGAAACCTTCGAGCCTCTCAGTCGCCTCTTTCGACACCCGCAGATAGGTTGATGCTTTTCTAAGCTGGCATCACATAGCAATTAAAAAAAAATATCCCAAACACAGATTTTCATCAACCCAACTTAAAATTCAATAACCCCAAACATATTGTAAAAGCTGAGTGCTGGTGGGCGTAAGTACAAAATTTACAACACAGCATTACTACTTTACTGCTTTTCCCACAGTAAAAGTAATCTTTACAGCTTGATTAAGTGAAAATATTACATCACTTGAACATGGAAACGGTAAAACACAGTGGAAAGCCATATTTGTTATGGCGAGCTAAGTAAAAGGTATCTTTACGAGGTACGTCGGAGAGATAATCTAAGTACGTACTAACGTGTTGGTCTTAGTGGTGATACTTGGAATAATGTATTGTGAGGCAAACTAGAAAATATCTATTAACAAAGTTGTGATGCCGACTTTGAATAGCATCACCCTATTTCTTTTCCGTGGGTGTGTTAAGAGGCGACTACACTCGAGGGTTAAATGTTTATTACAATTTTAGGCGTCCGTCGGGCTTGCAGCCGCTATATTCTGAATGTCGCTTAAATGTTTGTCAGACGTGGTGTAAATGTCCTATTTTACGGCCGTTTATACTATGTCTACCCTGCACGGGAAATAGGCGTGATATTATAATAATAAATAAAATAATAATAAAATTCTTTATTGCACATATAAAAAAAACGCTAATAACATTCTTAACATAGGAATTTGTGAAGTAGGTACAACAAGGCGGCCTTCTTGCTATGGTAGCAAGTTCTACCAGGCAACCTTTGGGTGATAGGAACGCGCGTAAAGGTAAGCGGGATAGTGCATATAATATAAACATACTTATCTTGATATTATGCATGTGTGTATCTAAAAGCGCGGTACATTAATACAAGGAAGATATTGTTGTATTTTTACAGTAGCCGGGACTGTGGGGGCAAATAATCCTTAACAAAGGTGTCGTTTTTGTATTTCACGAGCAGAACTCACACTAAAAACATTTGTACTGAATTGACCTTATATTATTATTAAAGTCTTACTCTTACAACTCACAACATATTATTTCTTTCAAATAGAAAGACAAAGACTAGAAGTGGCTACTTATATACATTAGGACAGGGTCAGTACCACTTAGTTTCTTCTGCGAAAGTCTAAGCTCTTGGTAGAGTTAGAATTTCAAGAGACATTGTACTATGACTAACATACACAAAAAAATATGCAATATACTGAATGTTACTAACACTCAGTGATAAACTATATTTACTTGCAAACATAATTTCTTTATCAGAATTGGTCCAATTAAGCTGATAGAAACGTATATTATAGGTAGGCTTGTGAGAAATTTGGATATTGTTACATTTATGACCTCACTAACTACTACTCTACTAGATCATTGTTTTTTTTTAATACTTAGTATTTTAGATATTGGCCTCAATTCGGTACATACATTCTCTTAGCACACCTTACATTAGCGCTGTCACTTTCCGTCAAAGGTAATTCTTAGATATCTCCTTGTTGTCAAGGATTGGAGAGATAGTCATGTCATGTCTTACAATTTGACGCAAAATACTCGATCTATCAAAATAAGACAGAAAACAATGGCGACTAAATCGACTAGAAAAGGCAAAGAACACATTGCATTTTTTCAAACAGTACAGGAATTAGATATCTTATTTCCTTTTCTAAACCTATTTGATGGGATACGACAGCGCCAATTTTAGGTAATTTTGAAAAGAATCGCCGCGTGGTGCCGGCTAAGAATAGCATCACCCCAATTCTTCTCGTGGGTGTCGTAAAAAGCGACTAAAGGATAATTATCCAGGAAATGGGCAACACCGTTCCCTGTGAATGCAACATCTTGCACTGCGCTCGGCAATCCACCTGCCAAGCATGGTGAGTATGGCAAAACCCTCCAAAAAGGAGAGGCCCATGTCCAGCAATTGACTGTTGTGGCTGTTAATGAATGTAATGTAAAAAAAACGAATTGAGGCCATGTAATTACCAACTGCTAACAATTTTCATCTAAGTAGGCTCAATTCTACAAAAGAAATAAAACTGCCTGTATTTTAAGTAATCCTGTCTAAATGAAATTGCCTGAGCATTCAGATTTTATTACTGTTTAGTTTTATTTGTGTGCAATACAACGATTGTTTCTTAGTCAGAAGCAATAAAAAAGTCGTAAAAGATTGGTGACTTTTAATGTGGTCAGCGGTTCAAGAACATACTCCATTTTTTATCTTATACCAGTTGATATGGTTTTATTGCTCATTTTATGTTATAGGGCAGGGGCTTGTTGATATTGTCTTTATCAGGAAGATATAATTTACTGAATAATATAGGGATTTTCTCAAACAACATACACACATACATACATACACATATCACGCCTTTAATCCCTTGCGGGGTAGGCAAAGCGTAAACGGCCGCATAAAACGGACATTTATGCCACGTCTGACAAATATTTGAGGGTCATTTGGAATATTGCGTATAACCATAGTATAGTGACAGGTTTTCAGCCCATCGCCTAAAATTGCAATACACACCCTCGAGTCCCTTAGTCGCCTCTTACAACTCCCACGGGAAAGACATGGGGTGAAGCTATCCTAAGCCGGCATCACACGGCACAGCTCAAACAAGGATGAGAAATTTAACGTGGATATTATTTAGAGTATGTTATCTGTATCTGTACTAATATTATAAATCTGAGTGTGTGTTTGTGTGTGTGTATGCTAGGTGTGACAGCACGTGACGTTTGGGTGATGTGTGTCAAGAATAATGCAATGACAGATTTTCATGTGACAATCAATCCGTATTATAATATTATAAATCTGAGCGTTTGTGTGTGTGTATGTATGTTTGTTTGTTTCCTCTTCACGCTCAAACGGCTTGACCGATTTGGACGAAATTTGGAACACAGGTAGAGTATAACTTGGAATAACACATAGGCCACTTTTTACCGCAGGAAAATAACTATTATTACAGGAAAATGAGTAGAAGCGGGTGAAACCGCTGGGCGAAAATCTAGTATTTTTATAAACCTTAGAGAAAATAGTTATGCTAATTTGTAGGCACCATTGTAACGATACTCGTCTAGTTTTTTTAAAAATCATATCATTTACAAATTGGCAATAGTATTCTCAATTCGTAAAATAAACTATTTTAGCTTACTTTTAATTAGCACTGTCACTTTCCGTCAAATTAGTTTCGAAAATGATAGGAGATATCTAGAGGTAAGTCCTGTCGTGTTTAAAAATGTCAATAGGTTTTTCGCCATTTCTAGTCAATTTTGTCGCAATTCTTTTCATTGTCGCATTACTTTGACTGTATTTAGCGTTTATTTTGCATCTTATTATAAGTCATGTTATGATTGCGATATCTTCTATTCTTTTCTGAACCTATTTAACAGAAAGTAACAGCACTAATTTAAAGTAAGTCAGGAGAATTTATTTCCCTAATTGAGGCCAATATATAGGTATCTACTTTCAATCCAATTTTTTCTGAAATTCAAGAACGAACATAAAATACAAATGGCAAGGCTCAAGAGTAGATACCTCTTTAAAAAAAATTCTTTGGATTTCACGTTGTATAGTAAAACAGTCTTCATGACTTTTATCCCAACATAAATGCGCCTCCCGTTACCCAATTACTGGCAAGTTTTATTTTTATCTCCTAACGATCTCTAATCAGATCAGAACCGCTTAAAACCAGTTTAAACGGGAATAAACTACTATTTTGCCTTTTTGTTAAAAATTTAGGTGTTAATTTATTTACTGTCCGACTTCCAATTTGAATAAGAAAAAAGAATAGTGATAATTAATGAGATGGTAATCGTTCGGCTTCTTTTTAAATACTGACGCGTGATCCTGCATTTGTTTTCACAAATAAATTTGTAATAAATTTTAATAGACTTATATCTATGCTATACAAACAATGTTATTCATTGCATTGTAAATGTGTCAATACTTTGCCATGATTTTGACTCAAATAATTAACACCTCTCTATTCTGTTTTGATTGGAAAGACTCAAATATTTGTTTAACTTCGCGCTTGAAGTGTAAATCAGAACGTCAAAAATAAAAACGCTGAAGATAGGTACTGGCCGCTTACAAACTCTTGTCCGAATCGCAGTTTGGAATTCGAACTCTCCTCGAGTACGATACAGAGTGGTTAAGTGATCGACCCGGCAAACTGGATAAGCGAACAAAATCCTGGGTATTGGTGCATTCCTGCTATGACTACTTTTAAATTGATTACCTTATTTTAGCTGCATTCAATCGTCGAGTCGTTGTAAGTCCAATTTTTCCGAATTTCGAGGAAGAGTTAAGATATCAAAATAGAGATTCTTTAGAATGTCGTAACCATGAATATTATTTATAAATATATTAAAATTTATTTCAAATTGTAAACTACCAGTTTTAGATTTTGTATAACATAATTTGAATCCCTCCAGCTTTTAACGATCTTACGTCCTAGTCTCACTAGTACTTATTAATTCCTTACCCTTGGCTGGTTTTGGGTTATTCAAACACGTAGTTACTTAATATGCAGATGAGTAACAAGGTTAAGTGTATGTACGGTCTTGCTAAAATCGAGACACAAAACAGACATAAATTTACATAGTAACATTCTAATTTTGAATCCATTTTACTGAAGGATTTTATATATATCCGAATAAAATATGCAAGGATTTTAAAGCATTAACGTTAATATATCAGTTCTATATCTGGGATATTATGGCATAAATATTTGCCAATGCAGATATCAGAAATTGCAATTGCTATAAAATTTAATGAAAGCTGCAAAAATTGTTTCTATAGACGGATTCACTACCTACTCCTTTCTTCTTGTTTGGTGTGGAACACCAAGTCGACTAACGACTTGATGAATTCTCCTGTAATTAGTACCTATCCTCAACATATCGTTAGAAACTAGATATTTTGTTTATGTTTATAGTCATTTCATCACCTACCAAGCTTCTGAACATACCTAGCTTTGAAAAATATCGTAAGAAATAGACGAAGTGCGAGTGCACCAGCTGAACTCCGCCATATTTCAGCGTCCAGGCGAATTCTAAATTTGAACTCCACTCCTGGGCATTCCGATTTTGAAAAGACTAGTGCCTCTTCAAATTTACGGGCGCGTCAAATCGAGGTATAATCGACTTTACCGTCTAGTTTGCACGATGCAAATTCCTTTATCTACACGTTACTGTTTCGTAAATTCTAGGGCTGTGTAATAGCTCTATTGCATCGGCGCGTTTGTGTTCCATTTCAGTTTTGCTAATACGTCGTCGTTGTAAGGGTTTCGGAATTGCAGCATTGGATGGTGTTTATTCTGTTGCTGCAGTGTTCTTTTCATTATCGGTAGGTAGTTCTAGTTTATGGATCTAATTTGACGGTTGACAGCAGCGGTTTAAGCTAATACGATGCTGATGTGCGATGGTACTACAGAGTCTATTTATTTGGTCCTTTGTGAGCGTTCGTTCATTATCGGGTTAACGGACAATGGTCAGGTTACATATTGGATATGCATTGTTAGTATTAATGAATGGTTAATGTTGGTCAGAATTATTTGGGACACCTCTATTATGTTATCGTTTTGCATGTTGAAATACTTGTTAAAGTGTTAGGGTTAATTTTCAAAATTTATCAGACTGGAAATGGAAGTGGAGATATTCATTAGGTCATAATTTTAATTTTAAAATTTGACCATTTTCTATGTAACTAGGTATAAAATGGAAATAACAATAATTATATTCGTTTGAAAAGTGACAGTCGGGTTCGATTATATAAATGATCCGTCAATCTAAATGCGCCGTCGAATAAAAGCATTGCCAACACGCGTCCATTGAATGAATGAATGAGTGAGTGTTTTGAATTAGTTCAGAACGAGATATATTGTTTTCATTCAAATTGATTGTTAGGTACGTATGCAAGTATGAAGTTTCTTACGAAAACTATCAAAAAGCTAATTTTAACAATAAAACCTGACTGCGGTTAATGAAAATGAAATTTCAATATTTTGTATTTTCACTGTTTTGAATAAATGAACGTTTTGATAAAGCCAGTGTCACTCGCAAAGCTGAGAAAAATCAAACGACATGTCATATTATGTCTCTATCAATCTATCAGTTTAAGCCCGTAAAAAGAAATTTACGTGTCCAGGTACATAAAAACAAACCTACATATTATATTATTGTCTTGAGTTTTCACAAGTAGTACTCGTCACAAAGCAATTTAACAATTTAAACGGATTGAAGGAAACGTTGAAATTGTAAAATCAAAAATAGATACCAAATTTTTAAAACACTTCCCGTGTTAGGTATACAATTTTTGAAAACTTGCAAAATTTTCGAGTGCGGGCAGGATTTGAACCTGCGACTTTCGCATTACTAGTGGCGACGCCTCTTCCAACTGGGCTACCGCAGCTCATTCCTGGCCGCTAACTCGGTAGATGGAGCCATGCCAAGCGTTACTGGCATTAAAATACACTTGCAAAATTGGCGGGCCAGGAATGAGCTGCGGTAGCCCAGATGGAAGAGGCGTCGCCACTAGTAATGCGAAAGTCGCAGGTTCAAATCCTGCCCGCACTCGAAAATTTTTCAAGTTTTCAAAAACTATTATCGGTTTTAAATTGTGACATACACATACTCCCAAAAAACATAACCCTCCTTCTGATACAATCGAGTAAAAACTGATACTCTGTTTGTAGCACTAATAGTTTCTTTTGGCTTGTAACAGCAAAACTGCGCTTGCCATTCTGCCTGCAAAGCATGGCAGGTGACATACATACAAATGTCACCCCTATATCCCTTGCGGGGTTGGCAGAGCGTAAAAGGCCGCAAAAGATATTCACGCCACGTCTGACAAACACTTGAGATCGCCCAAAATTCCTACACACATGTAACTCGTAACAGTTTTCTTCAACTTCCTTCTAATTTATCCCTTAGCCGCAGTTTAGAACACCTACTGGTATAAATGGGGTGATGCTATTCTAAACCGGCACTACACGGTACACCGGCAACACTCAGTAGAAATATTTAACATTGACATTGACAGTTACAACAGTCCACTGCTGAACATGGGCCTCCCCCTACTATGATATGGCGGCAGCTGCAGGCGGATTGGCAAGCACAATGCACGATGTTGCTTTGTTATTGATGTTGCTTTCACAGGGAACACTGCTGTCCATTCCCTGGAAAAAATTGTATCGACCTCTGGGAGCTACTACAAAAAGCTCACTCAAAGTGGTTCACGAGCAAGCAATACGCAATAAAAGTTCCAACATATCTGCAAGATGGCGCCACGTGACTGATTGACAGAGATACAAAGAGCCTGAAACGCGGTATCGAAGTGTTTAACCGTGCAACGCATAATATAACTTCCAATTCTATCCAGGAGGGCTAGTCAGTCCCCTGGCTACAACACCCAGCCAGGCAGTGTAGTTACCCTTTGCCCGGCACCATCTGGAACCCTCCATTTTGCCTATAGGCATTACTCCTGTCACCCGCTATAAATTCATCCCTTAGTCGGTTTTTACGAATACCCACGAAAAGTATAGGGCTGATGCTTTTCTAAGCCGGCATCGCACGGCTAGGCATATTTAATCAGCATTAAAAGATGCTCTACCTTGCTGTCTCTAGATTTAATTAAAAACAGTAAACACTGTGTTAGTGTGTCGTGTAGACGGTAGTGTGGAATCATAATTGCATAGAAAATATGTACGAGCTTTCATTATGTCCGCCTTTGCTTGCTTAGTGTACGTGCGGGACACCTGCGGCGAATTTCATTCCATTATAAAAAACTGCTGGACACAAGAAGAAAATAAAATTGGTAAATAATTTCAGTTGCCTATAAAACGTTAATCAATTTTGATTAACTTATAAGAAAAAGAAGTTTGTTTGCCCAGTGTGAAAAAAGAACCGCTGGATACTTAAAAAAAAAACTCACCGTGCCTTACCATTACTTGTATAGATTTACCTCAAAACGAGCGCGATAGACCCGGTCAATCAACCAAAATGTGTGGAAGTAATCGCGAGTGCTTAAAAGTTATAAAATACCTTACAGCGGCCTGCAACCCTGCAGCGGTTTCACACGCTGCTTACCGTTTTCCCGAGGGAATAGACATTTTTATATAGCCTATGTTCATCAGGGATAATGTAGGATTCTAATGTAGTTAACAAACAATAAAAATATTTCCTCTTTATTTATTGTGTAGATATAATATTGGTGTAGAAAAACATGGTATCATAAATCATTTTTAATTTTCTTTAAGAAGTATATAATTTTTTTAGAACTGATCAGAAAAAGAAAGTTTTACTTAATTATATTTCTACTTCATTTGTCATCAAAAAACCACACCCATGTCGCGTGCAACACTCGTGATATGAGCTATAAATACTTTTACTATTCTCATGAGTTTTCATACTCGCTATCAGTCAGCCCTATCATTCAACTAGAGAAGAAAAGTCAAAGCTACCTGAATGTATGACTGTGGAGCTTCAGCTTAAAATAGCGTCACTGAATGTCGCTACCTGCGGCTGTCGTTAAAGGTGAGATGAATGTAGTAAATAGCTTTACCCGTGAATACAACGTCTTGCATTGCGTTTGCCAATACGTGTGCGATCGTAGTCAGGTCAAATGGAAAACCTCGGAGTCATGTCCAGCAGTTCACCATTCGACTGATTATTTGCTGTTGCTGGTTCGTCGCAGCAAGCCCGCACCGTTCGCGTGCAACATTCGCGTGCCTACTACCAGCTTTTATGCGTTTTCATACTCGCTATAAGCTCGGCTCCTTAACCTACATAGCCCAGGCGTTTGTAGCTGAAAGGGTGTAATGCATGTGTGTCTCGGATTCTTGATGAAAGTTTAATGGCTCTTTAAGTGATGTTTGAATGTGGAATTGACGAAAATCATTATTTCTCGTTGTCATTCTTTGTGTGGGACACTGAGTCGTCTTGAGGTTTTCAGTCATATAATTTAGTGGTGGTCGCAACACAACCATATCAGAGGCCTACTAGTGGTAGTAGGCGGTTGAAAAACTCTGACACCAGGGTTCATCGGGTCGTTGGGCGACTCGGTGTCCCACACGAAAAAGAGATTTTGTGCTTTCAGCAGTTTTTTGAGTACCACTTCTGAAGGATCAAATTACTGTTTTTTCATACAGTTAAATAAAAAACAACCAATCAAGATTGAACCCTTGATTTGGCAAGTTAAAAATAACATGATAGTTCAAGATGGCAAGAGTGCCGTGATTTTGTATGGAATAATCAGAGACCGGATTAATATATTTGCATATGCACTTGCATATTTAAGCCATTTTCATCGCAAATAGCATTTTTTCCCTGAAATCTTGTAGTTTTTCTTTCCAACCGAAAACGTTTAAGAGAAAAATTGAAATTATTTTGTTTAAATGCAAAAGAAATATATTTTGATCCAGCATATTTTGCCAGTTTTCTTGCATATTCCAGCATATTTCATGCATATATCGGGCTTTTTAGGTTAATAATACTTTATTTTTAACATACATTTTTCAAGGTAAACTGCGTATTGTCATTTTAAAGGAACTTAATTCAATTGAGATAAAAAAATTATCAGTTATCAACAAAAAATTGCTAGCAAAAAGGAAACCTCAACCATCTAAAACCGACTAAAACATGTGCAGATAATTTTAAAGCGTGTACAGTAATCTCTCATCAAACAGACGAGCGGTTCAGATCCCATTAGGATAATAGTCTGACTAATAGCCGTTCATTCCTCTTACATTCACTCATTCAGTCTTTTCATTCACTCCCATTCGCTCGCCACTCGGCTACGCTTTGTGTGGCGGGAAATAGATTTCAGCGTGATATAGCTGAGTAGGAACAGATGATGTTGCGATCGGGTTGCTTTATAATTTTTCGTGTGGAAGCCTATTGGTAGTTTTAAAATCTCGTTTCGAATGCTTTATTTGTTTGGCGTAAATAAAAATATCGGTACGATGAGTTTTAATAGTGCTTGATCTAATTTCGTAAATTTTCGGCGAACTGCTACACTAACGTTTATACGACAATCTTAAACAGTCTGTTTAACCTTCTTTTTTTAAGTCGGTAACATACATACATATATCACATCCATAATCCCTTGCGGGGTAGGCAGAGCATAAACAGCCGCAAAAAGCGGTCATTTACGCCACGACTGACAAACATTTGAGGGTCATTCGGAAAACTGCGTATCGCCATAGTAACAGGTTGTCAATCCATCGCCTAAAATTGCAAAACACACCCTCGAGTCCTTTATATGTATGATACAAATTTCTTTTTTTTACAATGACGGTTCATGACGTCAATAATATGTGATATGATAATACCTACTATCCTACATTGAATTTCAATTAAAAAAAAATCAATTTCAATTTCTGTTTCAATTTAGTCGCTTCTTACGACACCCACAGGAAAGAAATGGGGTGATGCTATTTTAAGCCGGCATCGCACGGGACGAAGTCGGTTACATTATTAAAAATAAAAAAGAAGACAGTGCAAAAGTTGAAAGGCTGAATGAGAACAAACTGCTCTGTCCCAGTTAACTCGATTCAGGACGGCGAATGAAAAATGGCGTCAAATATGTCCCCGTACTAAGTGTGTAGTGAAATACAAAGGATGGCGTTCTGATATTCCTGCCTTGAACGGGGTATGGGGTGAGCAGAGCAGAGAATACAGTAGGTCATCTTGGAATAATAATAATCCAACTTTCTTTCGATGACCCTTGGTTAATGCGAGCAGGCTGAATCATCATTAGTTGCAATCCCGTATAGCGATATAATTTATTTTATTATCGACCACTCTAAGAAAACTCTGTTCTTTATTCTGAAAATAAAATAAGATGATGAGAAAAACTAGGAACTGAATAACACTACTGTTCCTTTTTTCTGTGATTAATCAAAAATGTCTAAATGTCGAAGTCTCTGCTTAGTAAAATGACTTCTTGTTGGTGCATTTAAGACACAGTCGCCTTGCGTGATCTGCAATTATTTTTGAAATATTTTTTATTTATTTAATGAAACCACAATTTTTACTAAATGTTATTAACTTAGAAAGTAAATTAACATTACATAAAGTAACAGCCACAACATTCCTCTGCTGGACATGGGCCTCCCGTAATGGAAGAATTGACATACCTACTCACCACGCTTGGCAGAAGGTTTAGTGAGCACAATGCACCACGACGTTGCATTCGCAGGGAATGCTGCTGTTCGTTCCCTGGACGAATTTATCCCTTTGTCACATTATACGACACCATATGTAGAGTTGAGGTGAAGCTAAGGCTTCTAAGCTGGCATCACGCGGTGTTTTATAATTACGTCATCGATATGTCATGTGATATGATTGTATAATTGCCTCAATTAAAACATATTAAATTTTAATTTTTAATATTTCCTTCCATTTATTTATACTTCATTGCACATCGTACAAAAAGTGGACCTAATGCCACGCGGGTTCTCTACCGGCCAACCAGATTTATTGAGTGGACCATCTGTTGTGCGTACTCTGTGTCGTATTCACGGGCGCATTATTCAAATAGTGCACTATCTATCAATGTCGGCCGACTATTACGCCGCGCCGTCCGATGCAGGTGCTGTGTTGACGTATTCAATACCGTATCTGTAGTTTAAATACATACCTTACTGACGATTTTTTTATACGCATTCGTTTGGTTGGTTTTGGCGCAAATATCTAGTATCCATTGATTTGTAGTCGTCTAGTTCAAAGCATAGCAAAGGCGGTTCTCCCACTCAAAATTTTAAATTTCCATACAAAAAACCGATACCAAAGCACACTTTCCCCACGAAACATTGTTAAAATGTGAAAAAATATATATCGTTCTATAGGAACTCCCATATAAAACTGCCGATTAGCTCATTTGGGTTACTATGGAAGCTAAAAATATTTTTTACCTAAGTTCTTTGCCAAAGTTGTATTTTCAATATCAGTCACTAGTAAAATTTCACCCTACCTATAGATAAAATTCTCACGAGAAAAGGGTGTCCATAACGGGTACTATCTGTTCTTTACATAATGAATGAAAGAAAAAATACTTTGAAAACCTTTAATAACACTCATTACCGACTTGTAAGTAATATTTAACATGGTTAACTGTCAACGTTTGACAAGTGGGTATTAAGATCGTCTGAATAAAAAGGTAGTAGCTACTGTGTCATTATTAGGTACTTATGTAATGAAAAGGGGGCAGATGAAACGACACAGCCGTTACGATTCACCTGTTTTTGTTAATTTGATGCTTTGTTTTAATTTTGCATGCAAAGTGTTTGTAACATGCATGATAAGTGTGGTACTGACGCCATATTGAGATTTTTGACATTTTGCAAAATGGACATTATGCACCTAAAGGATATAAAGTTGTGACATGCGACAGTTATAGTTTTTGTTTTTAAGAATCGGCAGATATGCGACAGATGTAGATTCGAATGAAACCACAAGATGAGTATAAAACTTGGTAAATTCATTATAAAGGCTTCTTTGACAGATAATTTAAAAAGAAAAAGTATTAAAAATCATGCATAAATGATATAAAAAGTCTGGGTGCTGTATTTTTTGCGGAGTTTTGATTCTTATTTTTTCGTGTGGGACACAGAGTCGTCCTACAACCCGAAGTCCTTGAAAATGTATTAATTAGTAATCCAACCCGCGCTTGAAAATTTGCAAGTTTTCAAAAATTTGTCATTTGTTTTAATTAGTTTAGTCATTCAGAAAATTGTGTACCACCATAGCGACAGGTTGCCAGTCCATCGCCTATAATTGCAATACACACGTAACTCTCTAGACCTTTACTCGCCTCTTACGAAACCTATGGGAAAGAAATGGACTGATGCTATTCTAAACTGACATCACACGGCGTAATACAGCCCCTGAAACACCGTATAGCCCAGTAAACATGAGGTTTTCACGTCCACTCGTCAATTTGCGACACTCACACATACATATGCATGAGACTGGCGAGTGACGAAACTCGGTGCTAAATAAAAAACCTCGCTGGTGAATAAAAAATAAAACCATGCAGGCTGGTAAATGGTTGATTAGCTGCCGGTTTTTGGTAGAGCCATTATTGACACTTTTTTATTTCAGTGTATTTTAGTTTCGTTGGCTGCTTTGGAATTACTAAATTGGTAGATGACAAACCTACATCTGGTTAGTAGCCTAGTATAACTAGCTTTTCATGTTTCAAAATTGTCAAAGTTGTTAATTTTTTGGCTTGTGGTTTTTGAACCATTGGCAGAATTCAATTTATTATTATGTGTTGTTTTAGGTTTACGCTAGCATACTTTTGTTTTACGAGGATAAAAACGACTGGGATTTCAAATGTGTGATCAGTCACGTTGACAATACTGGTACATTTTATAATATGCATTTATAGACGCATACAATTTTAATTTAATAAATGAGCTATAGATTAAATTTAAAATTTACGCAAGCGTAACAAAATACACAAAATGTGATATGTGCTTTACTGCCACACATGACGCAATCGTACAAAAAATAAGCGACTTAAGAATTTTCGTAAGTTATGCCCTTAAAACAATGCCAGTAGTAACTGGAGTATGTCATGGAAATGACATCAAAGATTATCCACGTGAAATGTCACATCACGTTCTATCTTAAATAACTCGGTATTAGGCTAAAGGATATATTTAAGTTTAGAATAACACGATTTCGTTGGCTAATTCTTGCAAAACAGTTCTTCTTCTCCTTTCGTGTGGGACACCGAGTCGTCCAAGGACTCGATGAACCCTGGTGTCAAGGTTTTTCAACCGCCTGCTACTAGTAGTAGGCCTCTGACATGGTTGTGTAACGACCGCCGTCTAAGTAAACATAGACAGCGGGACCATATTTCTTTTCGGACAATCGGGTGGTTTAGCCTGCAATGTCCTAACATGACTGGGAACAAATTCACAAAGTGATAAATATCAAAGATTAGTCTGTTAAAAATTATGTCTGGTTGAATTATTATGTAAATTGATTCTAATTTCGTTCCAGCCATCGTGCTTCGGAAGCTATATAAATTGTATAATTTTACAAAATGCCGTTTCGCTCATTCGAATCCTTAAGCAGCAATTTGAACCCTAATTTTCGAAATTCTGAACATCCTCCAATAATTTCATAACACGATTATACATTTCTTTTTGATTAAGATTGCGTTCCGTTTTATACAGCAGGGCTGTAATTTTAAAAATGGCTGCCATTTATACTGTATACTTAAATTATGCTTGTGATTGCACGTGACGAAAGATACTTCTTCATATTTGGAACATGATTTTTAATAACAGCTGATTGTCATATGGTTTAAGGCTGCGCCGACCTTCCAGTGGTGCCCTCACCTGCTTATTATTAATTTCTTAAAATCTAGAAAAAGTATTAATAATCTAAGATGGAAAAACTGTTACCCAATATGATAAGTTTTTTTCCTAAAGGTTTATATTGTTATGCTTCTTTAAAATCGGAAATTATGGCAACCATGAACCGTTAAGTTGATTTCAAATTTCAAACACAAGAAAAGCTCATTGTTATATTGTGCAATAGATATATTTTAACTAAACTTAGAATTATGATATTTGTTTCAGATTTGAAGAGACTACTGAAAAATATGTGAGGGCGCCACTAGACGGTCGAATTTCAGCACAGGCGTAGTAAAAAGAGCGAAAATATAAAACTAAACAGGCTTTGGACATAATGCAACAGTTGGCGATAAAATCCTATTAGAGATAATCATAAACCCTACTACTTTTGAGCCCTACGATACGTTCAACCTAATTTAGTACTAAAACGGTTGGCTGGCTAACCTGACAGATGTCCAATCTAGTACTAGTTTTTAGAGCAACTCCCAGCCCTCTAACTAAACATGCTTTAAGCACTAATGGCACAGCTAATGGTATTAAATTCGGAGTATAATGAAAATATTGACAGCCGATGTGGCGCAGTGGTAGTGCGACTGCCTGCGACGCAAAGGTTCCGGGTTTGATTGGTGATACACTCACAAAGTTGACAGACCAAAGTTGTGGTCTATCAAGGCACCTGGAGGTCTCTTGAAGTTACATGCCGTGTGATTAACCTGGACAGCCCCGAGTCAGTGCCTTTGTTGTTATTTTTCATCCCGCCTGAGCCGGTATTCTATTACGACAATATAAATTCGTTATGAAAAGAAGAAAATTTTGTTTTATAATTATTATTTTTTACAATGATGGATCATAACGTTAATAAGTGATAATACTAACCTACATTGAATATAGTTAAATTCATTTTCACTTTCAATAAACACAGGATTAACGGCCTTCAAAAAAGGACAATACCGTTTCCTTACTTTAGAAGAGCTGTCATATCACCAAATACCACACACAAAGAACACCCAGAACCAGTAAGCAAATTTGCATAAATTCATCATTCGAATATCCGTCCGACCGGGAATGGAATTCGGAACTCCCGCGCAGAATACTAAGTAAGCTGCTTAAAGTCTTCATATCAACGAGGAAATAAGACACCGAACAAGAGAGAGAAAAAAAAACACAAAACTGAAGTGGGGGTGGGCAGGACATTTGGGTAAACGGGATGACGGACGGTGGACGAAGGCGGTAATGGAGTGGCGGCCAAGAACAACTAAACTTCCAGTAGGCAGACCACCCGCTAGATGGACAGACGATCTAGCGACCATTTAATATATAAATAAATATCCTGGACAGTTCACACAGTGCCATCTAGACCCAAACTAAGCAAAGCTTGTACTATGGGAATAGAATAGAATAGAATAGAATAGAAACTGTTTATTTCAGTGCTACAATAATAGGTAATGCAATTTAGGACTTACATACTAGGTTAGGTACACTGAAAAGGGTAACCACTCAGCATAAATGCTTAAGCACTTATTTAAAGCACTTCAGCGCTGGTCTTCCGTGGTTCCCATGGGGACTAGATAGCTGATATTAATACTTAGATACTTTTTTTGTAAATTAATACATATTATACCCAGGCTAAACACAAACATCTGAAAATAACTTAACAGACATTCGTATGTTGGGGGATTGAACCCACGACCCTTGGCGTAGCAGGCAGAGGGGTACTATCCGCTACGCCATCGGGCCATTGCTGGCAAACAGTGGATGCGGGAGGCACAAGACCGGCGTAGTTGGCGATAGAAAGAAGAGACCTATACTCAGCAATGGGTAGATGTGGGCTGATATGATGATGATGATGAAGTCTTCAGATATATAAATCTACTAAACTAAGTTTAGTGGACTTTTTAGTAAAGACTCGCAACTCAAAACAACAACACACAAACGTATTACTCTTCGTCTTCTTTTTTTGTGGAACATTGAGCTGATCAACGACCCGATGAACCTTGGTGTCACTCTGACCCGGTGAATATTGGTGTTTAAATTGGTTAAGGTTTGTTCAAGCTTTTTCACTCGCCACAAGCTTCAAACTTGCCCCAGTGAGTCAGTGATAAGTCAGCAACATCACAGAATGTATTTTTTGTAAACATTATACAATCTTTGCAATCAAAAATTGACAAACGACTCAAGCTGCGTATAGTGTAATGTAATTGTTCGTCATGTTGAAAGTACAACCTGTTGTACATATGACACAGCTGTGTTTAATTCAATCTCTGTTTTTATATGACTGTCGTCACATCAAATAATTTACGAGTATATTGTCGTATCTCATGCAGACCTTAACTGTGCGAATTCACGAAGACTATGAGATTAATTGTCTATATATATCCCTTATTGTAAACGAAACAAGTAAACATACAGTTGAAACTTAAAATTAAAACAACAGGCAAGCTTATCTCTCTTAGAGATCTCTTCCAGCCAACCTAGCGGGGGTGAAAGATGGGAATACACGTGAACAGATACAAATAATAAATAAGTGTTCAATATAATTTACAATATAATAATATACATACAAAAATACTGAATTTAATACTAATACACATATAGCTAAAATAAAAATAAACTAATTCATACTAATAAGTACCTATAGGTATAGTACATGCTAATATATTACACCTCAATTAACAATATAATGATGATGTAAAATGCTCTTTTGATGATGTAAATTGTCATAAATAGACACAACAGAATATTGCTGGACATAGGCCTTCCTTTATAAGGGACTCTGGCACCAGGGTTCAAAAGAGAGATCGGGGGCTATACCATACTCACCATGCTTGTCCGACGGATTGGCGAGCGTAGATGCAAGATGTTGCTCAGGGAACGCTACTGCCCATTGGCTCGACGATCATTCCTTAGTCGCTTTCTACAACAACTACGAGTAGAATTGAGGTGATGCTATTCTAAGCCGGCATCACACGGCATCTAAGCCGGCATCACACGAAGATTATGGAATGGATGGATGAGACGAATATTCAGTCTAAATCTCTAAACACTTTAGCATCCCTTCAGAAGGTTTTTTGTATACAGGGTGTAAGGGACAGCCCTCCAAATACTGATAGACTGCAAGCAGACCATGAAACTGAACAACTTTCTCCTAGGAACATATGTCAGGAAACGACAACAAAATTTTGACCGCCAATACAAAATAACGATCAGCTGACTGTAATTACTAAGGGAAGTATTTTTTTTACATTTCCTGAAATAGTGAAGTCGGTTTTCTAGATTATTTCCAGCAAAATTATTTACTTACCCACTTCTACTGTCCCGAAAGCAAGCACTTCACTTAAATCTGGAATCCATTCTGCTCCCAATAAGCATTACTCTTATTCCTTCCTCGTTCCATTTTGTTTTCAATTTCGAGAACACCGAAGATGTTTTGGCATTAAAAAGTCTCGGCAATCATAGAGCTAAGATTTTTAAAGCCGGCAAATGAATGCTAATACCTCTTGTTCCAAACAAAACAACCGGCGACCAATCTGCACAAGTTAATGTAATCAAATTCTTAGCAGAAGAAGAATATTACTTTTATTTTGATTCAAAGCGGTTATATTTACAAACCTATTGTTGGCCTTTGGAGTGAGATTTACACACACACACATATCACGCCTATAATCACTTACGGGGTAGGCAGAGCGTAAACGGCCGCAATAAACGGACATTTACGCTACGTCAGACAAATATTTGAGGGCCATTCGGAAAATTGTGTATCGCTATAGTAACAGGTTGTCAGCCCATCGCCTAAAATTACAATACACACCCTCGAATCCCTTAGTCGCCTCTTACGACTACCATGGGAAAGAAAGGGGATGATGCTATTCTAAGCCAGCGTCACATGGCAACGAATATTAACAACCTACAATAAACAATTAAAATATACCTATTTACTCAAACCCAATCGTAAGTATCGCGTATTGGCAAATCTTACATGAAACGGAAGATATTTTAGTGCGTAATAGTCTTTTATCTACACTCGTCTCATAATGTTCAAATTATGAATTCGAAAACAGATGCATAATGACCTACTTTATGCATTCTGCCTATAAAAACTAGGGTTTACTATAAATTACAGAAGCGTAATGACTTAATGAGAAAACTCTTAATACAATAAAGTTGAGAAATGAAACGAAGTTATTTTTTCCAATACTCAAATCGCTATCTTCCGCCGCACCTGATAGTTGTTGTTGTACGGTAATATTTCGGATGTTGTTCAGTTGTTTTAATAGGTTTTTGTTCTGTTGTTGTTGATATGTTGTTCAGATGTTGTTCAGTTGTTGTTCAGATGTTGATTAGTTGTTGTTCAGATGTTATTTCGATGTCGTTCAGTGTTGTTCAGTTGTTGTTCAGTTGTTTAGTTATTTGCTGTTGAGACTCGACATCTAAACAACTGTTAGTAAAGAATCTTCAAAAATTCATATCAAGCCATATAACGTTCTCGTATTGAATTTGACCCTGTATCGGGCCTTGCAATCGCCGGTGCGGACGTTTGGAAAAGTGTTCAACTGAGTTAATTTTTTAGAGTGTAGATAAAATAGTGTATGCAACTGCATATAATTAGGCATTAGAATGCTCGTGTCAATCTATTATCACACTCGGCTACGCCTCGTGTGATAAACAGACACTCGCATTCTAATGACCCCCATTATATGACAGTTGCATAAACTACTATTTTGACAGGTTCTTAAAAAAATGTACTAAAGTACATCGATAGACGGCGTTGAACATCTAGGGGACATAATATTTGCTGTAGACATTGATTTTTCCTTTCGTGTCGCACTCCAAGTCATCAAACGACCCAGTCCTAAGAAATGCATTGAGATGATAAAATTACTTGCGGTTTTTAGAATACTTTCTTTCACGGGCAGGATTTAAATCTTTGACTTTCGCCATCACTTGTGGCGACGCTGCGCTACCGCAGCTCTCCCTTGCCCGCCGATTTCGCAAGTGTACCTTGACGCATATAATTACCCTGATATTATGACAAGTGCAATAATATGCGGGTTTTTTGAGATAAGGGATTTAGAAAACTCCGTTTAGCGAAAAATCGGATCCGGCAAAACTCCAGACAGTCATGTACCTAAAAGTGTTTTTTAGCGTACCTAGTTGTTATTTTAAAAGATTCAAAAAATTGTTTGACATGTATTGACAGATTCATAACTATTGCTAAGCTTGCCACCTTCATATTGTTTTATAGTAAAACTTTTGTAATAGGTGTGTTACTCATAATTTTTCTCTTTTTTTTCGTAATCACCTAAACTTTAACACTTCATTACAAACATTATTCTAATAAAATAATTATCTAACTCAACTAATTCTGAACTCCAATTATAAACTTTAATTCATAAGAACATTTAAACTGCGAATTTTAAAGGCTATCTCAAAAGTTAATCTGAGTTAAGATGAAATTTAGATTGATGTTTTAAGGCGGACCTTTAAATAAAATGAGTAAAAATTAACCGCACATCAAACTGATTCATTGAGTTCTGAGAAGCGCATGATGTCTTGAATCTCGATCTACATGGGGAATTTTATGCTTCGATGCATTTTCTCGCAAAACGTATGTGTGAGCCTTTTGTGCTGTATGTAAGTAGTAGCTGTTTTATGTTGGTACTATCAGTAGCACTTCAAGTAAGGTACCTTCAAACTGTTATTTTTAGTCAGTAAAGGAAAATTTACCTTACATTAGTGCGGTCACTTTCCGTAAAATTGGTTTATTAAAGCAAATGTATTATCTATGTCCCGTTATGTTCAAAAATATCAATGGGTTCGCAATTTCTAGTCAATAAAGTCATTGTTTTCTTCGGTGTTATTTTGACAGCGAACAGGTATTTTGCGTCAAATTATAAGACATGAAATGACTTAAATATCTTCTATCATTTTCATTATCTACGAGTATTTGATGAAAAGTGACAGCACTAATTTTAGCTTTATTATGGGATTTTTTATTTTTATTTATTTAATTTTTTATTAATACATATTCCGAATTAAGGCTAATAATGTTTTTGATAGATTTGCCAAAAAACAAGAGCAGTAGTTTATTCTTGTATTTTATTTTAGTATTCCACAGGTCCCGGGTTCAAAGCCCGGTCGACGCCAACATTTTCAATTTCTTGTTTTCAGCTTATACCGGTTTTTATACTCTAACTTGTTACTTAAAACTAAGTAACAAAGAATAATTAGGATAATTTAGTCCTAATGTTTTTCTGATAGTACCTACCTATGTTTAATATTAGGTTCTGCACATAGTTTGATCACTGTCAAAAAACTTGCAGAAAGTTCAGAGTTTAATTTTAATTAAATAAAGGTTTGTTCACAAAATGTTTCCGTAATGTGTTGCGGTTGTCTGATTAATGCTCCGGTCAGCCTGGTGGACATCATTGATCATCTATTTATGCGTTTTATATAAATTACAACGTGATCATTAATTCATTCATTACGTACAATGCTTTGATGGGCTATTGTTGAAATTGTGATACAAACTTTTTGTGTTCTTACACTGACTTATGAACCTTTTGAAATAAAACAAAAATAAATTGCGAAATTATCGCAATAGAGCAGTTTTAATATTCTTCTTTTCGTATGGGAGACCGAATCGTCCAACGACCCGAAGAACCCTGGTGTCAGAGTTTTTTAACCACCTGCTACTAGTAGTAGGCCTTTGATATGGTTGTGTAAGTTATCATAGACAGCGATCGGGACCGACGGCTTAAGCAGGGAACCATCTTTCTTTTCGGATAATCAGGTGGTTCAGCTTGCAATGTACTAACTAGACTGGGTACAAACTGACAAAGTGAAATGTCTGGGAAAATGGTAAGCAGTGGATGAAACCGCTGGGCAAGCCGCTAATAAAATATATTTTTATTAAATTGGTTTATATTTTCGAAAATATCGTAGGTAATAAAAAGTCATAAATATCGCTACCAAAATCGTCGACCACACGTCAGCACTATAATGGAATTTCCTGACCCCGGTATTTCATATGAATCAGGAGCTAATTAGTATGCATATCGTAAAAACATATCAGTTCTAAGATCCGTCTGTCTGTCCGTCACTGGTATGATGAATGGTTCCACTTGACAGTTACTTGGTAATAAGGTAAAGTTTTCTCGTTCATGAATCATAATGGGTTTGTAGATAAATACTTATTCCACATGGTTGTGGTATTTCAACGAAAATTTGAATGAGTCTTTATTGAAACAATAAACTAATGACAAAATAAAAAAATATAATGCCCCATTTACAAAAACATGAATAAGAAACATGTCAGTTACAAGAAGTTTCTAAATTATTATTAAAGTTTTATGGCAAACGTGCGAAATTTTCTACCGCAGGCAGGATTATATACCTAACACTACCCGTGATAGGTATATAATGGATGAGTCGCGGTAGCCTAGATGGTAATGGCGTCGCTAGTACCTAGTGATAGTTAAAGTCGCAGGTTCAAATCTTGCCCGCGTAGTTTTTTTTCTATTTGTATACCTAACACGGGATTTGGTATTCAGTAATTTATAACAGATTTTTTTCTAGCTCGAGTTGTCATACCCCATACTATTTAAAAATGTGCGATATCCAGGTATTCAAATAATAATAATAATAATAATAATAATCATTCATTTGCCATTAAACAAGGTATACAGAGGATGGTAGAATAAAATTGTTATAAACTAGGTTCACTTGTTTAGCCAGAAATAGCATGCAAATATAATTCAAAATAAAATACAAATTGTCACATTTATGAATAAAAATATACAGAAAGTCGGAGTCAACGTAAAAATTATTATAATGCAAATGGTCACACAGAGAAAACAGTAACATAGTACCTACGTGCACATTTACTCTTAAATCCAGTAATGGCATGGAATGGCAAATGGTCCTAGAGGAAATTAAGGCAGGTGAATCTCGATCCTAAATTACAGTATGTACCAAAAATTTGTCGATTGCTGATATGCGATCATAAATCGTATCCAGTCCTGGAACGACAAACCTAAACTAACACACAAAATGTCCAAAAAAATCACTCGCAAAACGACTGCAGTAGTTCACCAAAGGTGCAATGATTGCATTTTTAAATCGCCATCTATTTTAGCTTTTATTGCGCGTTTTACTGCTGGTGGAATTAAAACCTCGGAGTGGAATTTTTGAGTACACTGCACTTTTAGTTTGCACGCGAAAATCGACTGAAAGACCAGTGTAAAGGTCGTTTATTCACGTGACGGGTAGTTTTATAAATGAGTAATGTTTTTTTAGAAGAAACAGTGGCCTTTGTAAGGAGGGCGTAACTCTGGAATACGTATACGTTTCGTTTTACATTGGCTTCCGGTGACTTGTCAGCTTTTTTTACAGCGCGTATTGTGAAAACCAATTTATTTAATCTAACATATATCATACATATTTCACGCTTATAATCCCTTGCGGGGTAGGAAGAGCGTAAACAGCCGCAAAAACGGATATTTACGCTACGTCTGACAAATATTTGAGGGTTATTCAGAAAATTGTGTTTTGCTAATAGTGAAAGGTAGTCAGGCCATCGCCTAAAATTGCAATACACACTCTCGAGTCCCTTAGTCGCCTCTTACGACTCCCACGGGAAAGAAATGGGGTGATGCTATTCTAAGCCGGCATCACACGGCATTGCTATTCTAAGCCGTATTTAATTTAACAGGCATAAAAAGAAAAAATTTAAAAACACGACTGCTCTCTGAGATAAAGCCTAGCCTATGACACTCAGGATAATGTAAGAATTCTTCCGATTTAATAACCATTCGAATCTGTTCAGTAGTAAACGAGTTTCAGTCCTTTAAAGAATCGCACATAATATATATAAACATACATTCATGCATACATGAACTCTTAAAAACATTACAATCCTTTTTTGGTTGGGCAGTCGTGTAAAAAAATTGAACTGAGGTGGATCTCCCACTTGTCATCCGTCGCTGCGTATTTTTAACGCATCGTAACGCATTCGTCTGTCAGACGAAAGGAAATTGCGAATTCCGATGTTTTGTCAAACGACTTGACAGATGCATCCGTTACGCACCGTAGCCGTAATAGTATGGAAATACGATCGGAATTTGCTATTTCCTTTCGTCTGACAGACGCATGCGTTTTGATGAATCGTCATCATTGTCCAGTTTCTTTAACAAAATATTTTAGCTCGGGAATAAAAAATCAAACAGGTGATTATGATTGATTCGCCCCGAGTGCTCGAGGTATTAATTAAGCAACTAATGAGGAGCAGCGAAAAATTTATGCAGCAGTGTGCGCCGACCTTTAGTTTGATTAGTACGATCCACAAAAACACGAGCCATGGCGGCGTGAAGCTACTCTACAGGAACTAACGAAAAGGGTAAATAAAACCAAAAGGAGTTAAATGTACTTCTAAAACTGAACAACTTTTCCCATGAAACCAGGTTCAAAATATAAAAAAAAATGGAAATCCCATACTAAATTGTTGGTAAGCTGGTTAATTTACCATAGGAGGTGCATTTTTTTTCATATTTTGACCTATGTTTCATAGGGAAAGTAATTCAGCCTCATGTGTACCTTGACATCCACCCGGCTTTTCATATCCTTTTAGTTACTCATCTAGTAAATTAGTAGCATCTATAAGCGTCAATGTCTGACGTAATAGTCATCTATTAGAACGATTTTTGTAATATTTTATTTCAGAAATTAAAAGCCACAAATTTTACCTGCTGCCATGCTTGCCATGCTGGTAAAATTTGTCCTCAGAGTCCCCTGTCTCTGTCCTATGACCTAGACTAGAGTCAAGAGCAAACCCATCATTAATAAAAAAGAAAAAAAAAATTAAGCCGTGTTATTACAATAAAGGTAGATGCGCTTTTAGGCAGTGTTTAAAATAATTTTCTAACCCACGTCTAACTTTTTTCTTAATAAGACCGGTGTCGTTTATTATTTACATAATTAACTTTTTATTATGCTGACGCTACATTTACAGGCACAGGCGTCTGATCGGTTATGACACGAGTGTTATCTCATTAACGATCATGAGCGTCAAACAAAATCCTGTTCACACACTTTGACGTGGTTCGATGGTATTGTGTCTTAGTCTACATGCGTCGATACTGGGGCCGTATTTCACATACACATATCACGCCTATAATCCCTTGCGGAGTAGGCAGAGCGTAAACAGCCGCAAAAACTGACGCCTCGTGTGACAAACATTTGAGGGTCAATCGGAAAATTTTGACATTCTATGGCATTACAATGACCAAAAAATAAGAAAATTGGGACCCTATACAGTCATCCAACTGTCTACGTTACTGTCTAAAACGGCTTATTAAAAAAAGCACTATCACTTCGTTTGACGTACTTGGTTTCGTGCTTCTGAGGGCACGTTGAGTTGTGGATTCCGGTTGCTGACTACACAATAGAGTTTGTTGACACGGTGCCTTACGCGACACTTATGCATAAACAAAGATTTTAATGACATGAAAGTAATGATAATTTAATGTATTAAAACCAAAAGTATTTAATAATTTAAACACAAGCACACGGTCAGACAGACATGCGTTTAATTTTACGCAATTTAATTGATTTCGCATGGTACCACCTGCCAAAGGTAGTTCTCACACGTGCCGCATAATATTACGTTTTTTGACAGCCAACAAGCGAATACAAATACAAATCACTTATTTTCCATACAACTATTAACAACACTAGATATTTGTAGGTATAAACAAGATAAAGTAATAATAAATTAATAGACACTGATAGAAAAAGGTGTGAATTCAGCGCAGTGCTGATTTTAAGCCCACCCACTATCAATTTACCTATGATTACCTACAATACTAATTAAGATGTCTTAACATTATTGTTATATTACTTAAATACAAGTCTCATATAAAATATGAGTTATAAATTTCACAACAAATTTTTACAATACTTTCTAATTTGTAATAATGGAACGTATACATTTTTTATGGGACAACAAATATTTTTAAGTTTTTTGTTGGTTTCTGAAGCTTTTAAGTTTAATTTAAAACGATTGGCGTGTCCTTAAAGTGCGCCCTCTTTTCGTGTGGGACACCAATTCGACGAATGACCCGATGAATCCTGGTGAAAGAGTTAACCAACCGCCTTCTACTACTAGTAGGCCTCTGACATGGTTGTGTATCGACCGCCGTCTAAGTTATCATAGACAGCAACCGTAACCAACGGGTTAACGTGCTTTCCGTAGCATGAAACATCTTGCTTACAGGCTGAACCACCTAATTTTCTGTTAGCAAGATGATTCCATACTTCTGCAATGTCTTTACCAGACTGGAAACAAATTCGCAAAGTGTTAATAGCAACTTTGTGAGTGCCCCACCGGGATTCAAACCAAGAAACTTAAAGCCGTAGGCAGTCGCACGCACTACGTCAATTTAAAGTACGTGCAAGTGTTTGAAAACCGTTCCATATTTTAGTTCAAAGCAGCCATGTCAAAGACGCCTAAACCGTTCCGAACCGGGGTGATATTATTATAAATTATTTCATATTGATCTATTCCATTTACAAAAACATTTGTGTCTTGTGATGCCGGCTTAGAATATCATCACCCGATTTCTTTCCGTGGCAGTTGTTAGAATCAACTGAGGGACTCGAGGGTGTGTATTGCAATTTAATGGGCTGGCAACCTGTCACTATAGCTATACAAAATGACCCTCAAATATTTGTCAGACGTGGCGTAAATGTCCGCTTACGCTTTACCTACCTCGAAATCTCGTAGGCTTTGAATTGTATATTTATTTTACAAATAATAAAAGTAGTGTTCAATTATCTTTTAATTACGAATAAAAGTCGACTTTAAATATTAAATAGCAGCATAGTTATTTGACAATATAATCTATTTTATTTTTTTATCGTTTTAAAGAGATACGATCACGGCGACGCAACTCACAATTCTAACTCATGGATTAATAAATTAATTAAAGTAATTTTATTATGTACGCGATATTTTTGATCAACTGATGTCATTTTATTTATTAAAAAGAACATTATTATAACCATTTAACATCTATCATCAAAGAATACATTTGTAATGACAATCTGCGTCAGCCGCACGGCTATGATATACATACTATTTCATTTATGCAACTCCTTTCGTAATTAAAACCGGACCGGCAAAACTATGCGGCATATGTGCAAACCTCCTTAATCATTTTAGCCCTGTGTATAAGGTTTATTACATTTCTTTTTAATTTTATGATTTGCACTTACGCTTTTTAATTAAAGGGCAAATGTGTTAAATAAAATTAATGTTAATAAATTACTATCACGTTACGTTAAAAAATTTCTTAATTTAAATGAACTATTTCATTTTTTAATTAGCAGATATACGTTTAAAATTGTGTAAAGTTCTTTTTCGTAATTTAAATACAGTTGGTAGTTAAAATTTACAAAATCCTCTTATTTCTTGCATATTTTGTATCAGCAGCTGTTTAATTTTCAACAAGATTTTATTTAAGTAAGTTGTAATATTATGTATGGATAAGACCATTGTTTCAACAGAACTCTCTGATTAAAATATTCTTGTTTTATTTAAAAAAACATCGAAACAGTGTATGTATAAGGCGAAATTTTGATAGTAACTAAAAGCAAAATCTCAAAACGTCCTACTGATAAGGAACAACTTTTCCCAAGGAACATAGATCGAAATAAGACAATAATATTTTGAACAGGAGGTTCAATTTTTTTTCATATTTCGACCTATATTCCTAGGGGAGAGTTGTTCCTTATCACCAGCCCGTCTTGAGATTTCGCTATCGCTCACTAGTAAAATTTCACCCTATACAGGATGTAAGGGACGGTGTACCGAAAACTTTGCAAGCATGATCAGACCATGAAACTGGACAACTTTTTCTAAGGAGGCATTTTAGGTAAATGAGAAAAAAAAGCGACTGCCCATACCCATACATATCCCTATCAGCTGACTGACATTCTATGGAAACTCGAAAAAAGAAATTTGTTTCCCAACATAGGCATAACATTAAAAATTATTCAGTTTCATGGTCTGATCATGCCTGCAAAATTTCGGTACACCGTCCCTTACACCTTGTACAGGGTAAAACTTTACTAGTGACTGATAGCGAAATCACAAGACGGGCTGGTGATAAGGAACAACTTTCCCCTAGGAACATAGATCGAAAAAAAAAAAAAAATGACCTATACAAAATTGCCGATCAGCTGATTTGAGTAACTATGGAACCCTTGCTGTTGTTATTTGAAAGATAAAAGTTAAACAGGGTTAAAAATTTCAATACCAAATTTTAAACACTTCCCGTGTTAGATATACAATTTTTGAAAACTTGCAAAATTTTCAAGCGCGGGCAGGATTTGAACCTGCGACTTTCGTCATTTCTAGTGACGACGACCATACATTCAATCTGTAAAGATAGAATTAGTCGCCGGATATTAGTTGCAAAACTAACCCGGTAGATGGAGCCGTGCCACGCGTTACTGGCATTAACATACATTTGCAAAATTGGCGGGCAAGGAACGAGCTACGGTAGCCCAGTTGGAAGAGGCGTCGTCACTAGTAATGACACAAGTCGCAGGTTCAAATCCTGCCCGCGCTGAAAAATTTTGTAAGTTAAAAAAAAAAGGGTTTAAAAATAATAAAACAACCGTGATGGTTGACTAGTTGTACTCAAATAGCGAGTGTTAGCATTGAGTCGAGCATGACTGCCCTATAAACTAGACTTTCCCAACATTAGTCTGCGCTCGTCATCGCTAGCTTTCGCTGGAACAATGATGTCAGAATAGGAAGGACTGTAGAGAAGGCAGTTCAGATTGGTAAATAAAGAAGGTGAAAATATTTCTGTATCTAATCTAAAATCTCCCATAAAACATTTTCATTAACAGTCACAAATTATCTACTGCTGGAGATAAGCCTCATCTATTTCAAAAAACGAAAAATTTGAATAAAAAAGTGTAGTTAAGTTCCATCACAAAATGTGCATCGTGACTATACGCATCATGTAATATTTAATAATATTGACGTGTTCGTACGTTTGAAAATAATTTATTTTAGCAAATTTCCGTGTTATGCTGGCTTAGAATAGAATCACCCTATTTTATACCCGCAAGTGATGTTAACGGCGACGAAGGGACTCGACACGGCTTTCATGTTTATTTTTTTTTATTTTATGAGGGATGGTTTTGCTCTCGACTCTAGTCTAGGATATAGGACAGAGACAGAGTCTAAGATGGAGCGAGTTCACCCAGAAGGAGCCTGTTCACTCTTACTTTGATGAGATTGGGGTGTATGTGTATTAAAATTTCAGGCGACAGCCTCACAACCTGTAACTATATAGATACGCAATTTTTCTAAAATAGCCTACAAATATTTGTCACACGTGGTGATAGCGACCGTTTTTTACTGCCGTGTACACTCTGCCTACCACTAAGTGTATACAGATGAAATTTTACTAGTGACTGATTGCAAAAACTCAAGACTGGCTGGTTATCACCAGGACCAGGAACTGCTTTCCCCAAGGAAAATAGGTCGAAATACGAAAAAAATAATTTGGACCTCTCATACAAAATTGCCGATCGGCTGATTTGAGTTACTATGGAAGCTAAATTTTAATTTTGTTTTATTTCAAGCTATGTTCCTTGGGGAAAGTTGTTTCTTAATAAATCTTTCTTAAATAAATCACTAACCTGCCTTGACATTTCGCTATCAGTCACTAGTAAAATTTCACCCTATATGTATGCAAAATGCCTGACAATAAAACTACCACATCTGCATTTTCACTCACTCCAAAACGATATCACAGTTCCAATCACGTCCTATTTACTTCTGACCCCTAGTAAGATCGGGGTTCAGACAATAAACGGTACTAAGTTATCGGTAATGTGCGGTAATTTCGGGAAATTTACCGATTTTACTGTCGGTGGTGACGGCCCTGTTTAGCTTATATGGCAATGAATGACTGAGATAGTACCTACCTATTGTTCTATTGCTCTCAAAGGGCTCATTGTAAGTCTGTTTAGAAGTTTTGCTTTGCCTTTTTCAAGACTTGGGATAAAATATCTACAGGAAGTTTCACAGGATGTAAACATATTAGCTGCAAATATTTTGAAGGGTGAACCAGCCCATGAATCTAAACAACTTTCCCCAAGGAACAGGTAGAAAAATTAAAAATAAAATTTTTAACCTCACATACAAATTGAGGAAAGAATCTTGGACTCCCATACAATTTAAGGAAGGTGTTTTAATGGGTGTTCTTTGCCTACAGCGCGTTTGGACAACTTTGATAAAGATGGCTATGGAAGGAACCCAAATAATATATGTTGTTCACTTTTATTTCAACTTAATTGCTATAAAATTGATATTAACATACATTTTAACTTGCATTTAACAAAGTGTGGCCCACCTACAACAGGGGCAAATATTTCACGGGGTGAAATAACCTATGATACTGAACAATTTTCCCCAAGGAACATAGGCCGAAAAATAAAAGAAATTGGACCTCCCATACAAAATGTTTATACCTGACAATCAAGTCAATTTGTATGGCAGGTCATTTTTTTTCGCGTTTCGACCTATGTTCCTTAGGGAAAGTTGTTCCTGATCAGCAACTGATGCTGAGTTCTCAGTATCGGTCAATAGGTACTAAAATTTTACCCTATGTACTTGGCCCTAAGGCCCTGTTTTACCTGAAAACTTTGTCCCTTTCATTCGCGTTGCGCCAGAGTAGTCTATAATTTTGCGCTCAAATTTTTGTGCGATTTTACGGTTTTTTCGACATAGAAACTAAAAAAATACCGTTGCAATGTCTTATTTAGGTATGCGTTCTAGATAAAATATATGTATCTATATCATAGCAATTTACTTTTTAATAATTTTAAAACTGTAGACATTGGTCTACAAGACTTTGGTCTTTTTTGCTATCGTGTAAAATTTGACAAAGTGTGTAACTGAAAGGTATATGTTATCTGTTAGATCCTCGAAAATAACATATACATACATATACATATATCACGCCTATTATATCTTGCGGGGTAGGCAGAGCGCAAACGGCCGCAAAAAATGGTCATTTACGCCACGTCTGATAAATATTATAGTAACATATATTTTTTCAGAATTTAAATTGTTTTTAATCAAACTGGTTTAAAATTTTTTCTTGCGCTATATCCCCGCCTTACATTGACAGTATTTACTAACAAAGCGATGCGTTTAGGGGCAAATTCAGTCAATGGATCCGTTATTGGCTTAGTGAGGACAAAATTAGCTTTTGCGAATTACTCTACAAAATTATCGGAATTTAATTAAAATGAACTATGATATTAGTTTGTAACGTATATTATAAAGGTTTTTGAATATGTTAATTCATTGGAAATTTTAAACAAATAATTTGTTCGTGCCTTTTCATTTCGCAGGTTGCATTTTGAAATATTTATTGAGGAAGTTTTATAGATCCTAATATGCTGGTTAATATTTAAATTGTACATAGATACAAGATATACTAGTTAGACAGGTCTCTTAAACCAAGATTATCATGACTTATTTAGGGGCTGCTGATAGTAATATTAAAATGCATGGTATATCTTATGATAACATCACCAACTAACTTGGATGGCCAGTGGGCAGTGTGCAACTTGCCCCTATTCTACAGGGTGTAAGGGACAGGGTGTGTAGGCGACTAAAGGAGTCGAGGGTGTGTATTGCAATTCTAGGCGATGGGCTGACAACCTGTCACTATGGCGATACACAATTTTCCGCGTGACCCTCAAATATTTGTCAGACGTGGCGTAAATGACCGTTTTTTGCGACTGTTTGCGCTCTGCCTACCCCGCAAGGGATTATAGGCGTGATTTGTGTATGTAATTGATTTGAAAAATATAATAACATATTAGTTTGCTAATATAATCCATAAGAACCATCTACAGCCATAAGAGCCAAGGGCCTCCCTCTAGTGCCAAGGTCCTATTGAAGGGTTTTTGCCATGCTCACCCCGTTTGGCAGAAGGATTGCTGAGCGCAGTGCAAGGTTTTTTACTAACAAGGAGCGCTGCTGCCCATTTCCTGAATTTTACCCTTAGTCGCCTTTTACTACACTCACAGATGGAAATAGCGTGATTCTATTTAAAGCTGGCACAATACTTAGAATTTCATAACATTACATGAGGAAGGCTGTTTTTTATTATAGAACGTGAAATCAATGGGGAGTATTAATAGTATTGCCATACTCACCACGCTTGTCAGGCGGATTAGCGAGCACAGTGCAAAATGTTACATTCACAGGGAACGCGGCTGCCCATTGACAAATTTATCGCTTAGTCGCTTTTTACGACACCCACAGGTAGAAATGTGAAATTATTTTATTTATCATTGCACAATACGAGTATGTACAGTACATTTGTAGTAAAAAGGACAAGCCTTTCATTAATATCAAATCAAAGGTAACGTCCATTCAATATTGCGTTACATTATTACATTCTGTAGATATTATTCATTTTGGTTTTCAATGCGTATTGTTTCAATAACTGACCTATCGCAATCCAAACGATTCCATCGTCGAAATAATAATGGCTGAAGCAAATTTAGCGCCATTGGGTGCGAATCGAAAATTTACTTTATTCTTATTGTACCTAATAAAGTCATTGGCCGTGTGATGCCGGCTTAGAATAGCATCACCCCATTTCTTGCTCGTGGGAGTCGTACGAGGCGACTAAGGGACTCGAGGGTGTGTATTGCAATTTTAGGCGATGGGCTGACAACCTGTCACTATAGTGATAGACAATTATCTGAATGACCCTCAAATGTTTGTCAGACGTGGCGTGAGTGACCGTTTTTTCGGTCTTCTCCGCTCTGCCTACCCCGCAAGGGATATAGGCGTGATATATGTATTTTATTTTTCAATTACCCGTACCATAGTTTACCTGCGCACACCATGTCCTCTGGATTTCTCAAAGGTTGACTGGGAGAGATCCCTTAATGGGATAAGTCCGCCTTTGTGCCTTACCTTTTCTGTAATTTGTGTTTTTCTTTGTGTTATTTATTTGGTGCAATAAAGTTATTACATACATACATACATGTATTTATGTATGTAATAAAGTCAATATGACGCCGGTTTGGAATAGCATCACCCTTATACAACTCGTGGGTGTCGTAAGAAGCGACTAAGGGATAAAATCTTACAGGGAATGGCCAACAGCGTTCCCTTTCCCAGCGTGAAACACCACGCGTTCTAGCTCATGCAGCCAGTATGATATTTATTTCAATCAATATGTAAAAAAAAAATAACATTTTTCATTTGCTTTTGAAAATGGCTGTTGCAAATGAGTGCTGCCCAAAATTTTCAAGTATTTGGTTTTAGGTGATGCTTATTCCTAAAGAGATGAATATTAAACTTTTCTATAGCTGCATAGAACATATTTTTTTCGGGAAAAAAGTTCAGGCCACTCACAAATCGTAGTGCTTGGTAACGAAACTTTTATTGATTAAAATCTCTTGAATTCTCGTTAGAAGTGACAAAATTTTACATATGAAACGGTTCAGTTGGCTTAAAGCGTGAGGATGTGTTTGCTAGTACCTGTAGGTTGCATATCCACTTTGCGAATCGATCAGACTAAAACAGCACGAGTTTATACCACAATAGTGTTATTATTTATTCTTTGTCCATACCTTCGATCAAATGTTTTGAATACTGTCCATATCCTACAGCTTATGTGTGTGTTTGTTGTTTATTCCCGCTCCAACGGCTCGACGGATTTGGATGAAATTCGTTATATAGATAAAATATCACTTTGAATAACAAACATAGGCTACTTTTTACCGTGGAGAACATTCCATCCATGGGAAACCCGAAAACATTGTGGTTTCGGTAAAGGTTAAAGACGGTGTATCCGGTAGTTTAATGATAATGATTAATTATTTATTTATAAATATCTCAGTCAAAACTGTTTAGGTGGCCTAAAATTGATGTATCTTTGTTAAGTAAACGGTTTTTAAACTGGGCGTTTTTATCGGTTATTTAAGCACCATTTTGATTTACTGTTATTCTAGAAAAAATACATTTATCTCACCGTTTAGCGTCATATTCTAAATTCACTGCGAATGTCACGACGCAAGGCAGCTATCTACTTTGCTTACTTATTCCCAGCGAATTGAAAATGACTGAATCTTGGCTGTGTACGTACATTGACCGTTTTATATTGTTATCATGCACATCGGGCATTGTTTGACTGGCAAACTGACATTATTATTCAAATTGAACGTTCAACGCTCGCTCCACATACATTTTGCATTGAATAAATGAATTTGTTGCGTTTACAAAGGACCTATTTTAACGGTATTGTTGGTTTCGACGCTGTCAGTACTATCAACCAGCACATTAAGTTATATGAAATTTTACTGTCAGGAGCACATCACTATTCAATCATCACTCTCGTTCCTTGACAACTACTCTCCGGTCATCGGTCAACAGTTCACTCATCCGCCATTACAAGTGCCTCATGTTAACTACTGTTTTGCAATTGTTAAATATTAATAATAATCTAATAAAGATCTCGTGATAATAATCCAGTATATTATTGAAATACAAACACATGGTGCCGAAACCCGGCTGAAAATATGTCAGAAACTAAAGATACGCACGCCAACGTAAAGCCGCCAAAATATTTGCAAACCAACACACCAAACATCGCGGAAGCATGGAAACTTTGGCTACAACAATGGAATTGGTACGCAACGGCTATTGGCATCGACAAAAAAAAGCGCCGAAGTGCAAGTGGCGATATTCATTTCAAGCATCGGTCCCGAGGCTGCAGTAATTTACAATACCTTCAATCTGACAGAAACTCAACAGGCATCCCTGGCCACGATCAAAAAGAAATTCACAAACCATTTCACACCTAAAATAAATGAAACTTACGAACGTTATCTGTTTAATATTATAGTTCAAAAGAGTGAAAACTTTGATGAATTTCTGACTAACCTAAAAAGCAAAGTAAAAAATTGTGGTTATGGAACGCTGGAGGACAGCATTATAAGGGACAGGATAGTCATCGGCATAAATTCAGACAAGACAAGGGAAAGATTACTGGGAGAAAGCGACCTTACATTAGAAAAAACAATAAACATCTGTCACTCTGCGGAACAAGTTAAAAAGCAAGTAGACACTATGAAGCAAGCAGAAGGAGCTGTAGTAGAGGCACTGAACTGTAAAAGACACTCAAAATTTGCAAAAAATACGAAAAAGAACAGTGAACATAAAGAAGTATTTCATTGCAAAAGATGTGACACAGAACATGGAAGAAAATCATGCCCGGCCTATAATAAAACTTGTAAGAACTGCCATAAGAAAAACCACTTCACAAAGTGTTGTAGGGCTAAAAAAATAGAAGCCTTAAAGTCAATAAGTGATTCAGATAACACAGAAGATGAAAGTGACTCCTCGTTGTATGTCCATTGTATGTCAATAGATGGTGGAGATGTAGACACCGAGGATTGGTTCGAAAAAGCAAGACTAGCCGACTTAACTACAGTTCACTTTAAATTAGATTGCGGAAGCCAATGCAATGTGCTAAGCAAAAAACTAGCACTTCAAGCTAATGCTAAAATTACTCCAAGTACAACTAAATACCTAACATCATTCACAGGACACAAGATGAAGGTAATTGGAGAAGCAAAAATAAACACAAAAGTGAAAAATACTACAAAAGATGTAATATACAAGTTAGTAAAAGAAAATGTAACACCCATAATGGGAAAAGCCACTTGTGAGAAAATGAACTTGGTCAAGCGAGTCAATGAAATATCCACAAGTCTGTTCGATGGTATTGGGTGCCTCAAAAAGTTTAAATATGACATAGATCTTATAGAAAACCCAATATTGCCCATATGTCCTGCAAGAAAAGTACCACATATATTAAGAGAGCGAGTAAAAGAAGAACTTGACAATATGGTCAAACAGAAAATAATAGAACCAGTGACAAAACCAACACCGGCAGTATCTCCTATGGTGGTAGTTAAGAAAGATGACAAAATAAGAATTTGCATCGATCCATCAGAAATAAATAAAAATTTAAAAAGAAGATATTATCCACTGAACACGGTTGAAGAGATCACAGCAAGAATTCATGGCTCTAAGTGGTTTACATTACTGGACTGCAGGAGAGGTTTCTGGCAACTTCGAGTGACTAAAAGAACTTCAGAATACCTAACATTTAGCACACCATTTGGAAGATACTCGTGCCTCAGGATGCCATTTGGATTAGCGTCCGCACCTGAAGTATTTCAGCAGGTACTCTCACACTTGCTTGCTGGAATCAAAAATGTTGAAGTATCGATGGATGACATATTAGTTCATGCTGAAACAAAAGAAGAATTAAATAAAACAACACAGAAAGTTTTAGACAAAATTCATGAAGCAGGCTTAAAACTTAACAAAGAAAAATGTATATTTAACACACAAGAAGTTAAATTCCTCGGACATGTCGTCACCCATGAAGGACTGAAGCCAGACCCTAAAAAACTAGAAGCAATAAAAAAGATAAAAAAGCCAGAGAATGTAAAAGAACTCCAAAGATTCCTTGGCTTGATCACTTACCTGTCTAAATTCATCAAAGATTTAGCAAATGTAACAGCACCCTTAAGAATACTACTACAGAAGGATACTGCTTGGTTCTGGGATAATGAACAAGAAAGCGCATTTACAGAATTAAAGAAACTTCTACAAGAGCCACCCGTCCTTGGCTATTACGATCCAAAAGCACCTATACTACTATCAGTAGATGCCAGCAGTTACGCTTGTGGAGGCGTAATGATGCAAAACGGAAAACCGATAGCTTATTGTGCCAAATCATTCACAAAAACTGAACAAGGATACAGCCAGCTAGAAAAAGAAGCTAATGCCATACTGGTTGCTTGTAAAAAGTTCCACAGCTACATCTGGGGCTGTAAAGATCTCACAATAGAATCAGACCACAAACCGCTTGAGACAATATTTAAGAAGCCACTAACAGAAGCGCCTCCAAGATTACAAAGAATGTTCTACCAAATTCTACCATATAACCCAAAGGTTATTTATAAAAAAGGAGCTGAGATGTATGTAGCAGACACTCTTAGTCGAGACTGTATAGATCTTACCTGTGATGAACAAGACACTGAAAACTTACAAATATGTGTCATAATTCCATTCTCCAAACCGCGCCGTGAAGAGCTAAAAAATGAAACTGAAAAGTGTGAAGAACTGAAAGACTTAAAAGAAGTTATAATGAAAGGTTGGCCAGACAATATAGGCCAACTTAAAGAAAATCTGAAAAAATACTGGTACTATAGAGAAACACTAAGTACACATAATGACCTAATTTTTAAAAATGGAAGAGTATTAGTACCCCCTACCATGGTACCACTACTTTTGAAACATTGCCATCTAAGCCACAAGGGTGTTCAAGGTACACTCCGTCTAGCAAGAGATTCTGTGTTCTGGCCAGACATGACAAAAGATATCACCAACTATGTAAGAAACTGCAAGTCATGCTGCAAAATACAAAAAGACAACCCTATGGAACCTATAATCATACAAAAATCACCTGAGAGACCATGGAGCATTGTAGCATCTGACATGTTTCATCTGAAAGGAAAGGAATATCTATTAATAGCAGATTCATATTCTGGATATTTTGACATACAAGAAATGACTACAATCACAAGTTCAGCAATAATTCAAGTTATGAAAAAGTGGTTCTCAACCTTTGGTATACCAGACATACTGGAAACTGATGGTGGTAAACAATATGACTGCGAAGAATTTAGAATTTTTACCCGTGAATGGAAGTTTGAACATAGAATTTCAAGCCCACATTTCCCTAGATCCAATGGATTAGCAGAGAGATATGTACAAGAAGCTAAAACACTGCTGAAAAAATGCAAAGAAGATAACACAGATTTTTACTTGGCTCTACTTCATCATAGAAATACACCCAGACTTGATCTTGGTTCACCTTGCCAAAGATTAATGAATAAAAGAACTAAAACATTGCTACCAATTAATGAGAGATTACTTAAGCCGAAAGTCATTAAAAATATAACTCAAACACTGAAAAAAATTAAGGAAAAAGAGAAAGAATATGCGGACAAAGGAAAAAGAGAAAACATAGAGTTCAGCAAAGGAGAGAAAATACTATTGAGAAAAGAACATGGCAATTGGATACCAGCTGAGATATTACAAAAAACACCACAGCCACGTTCATACAAAGTAAAGACTAGTAATGGAAAAGTTTACACCAGAAACTCTTGGCATCTGAAAAATAACCCTTCTACAATACCGGTCAAGTTCACCCCAAGAAGTCCAAGTCCTTCTCCGTCTCTAGAAACTTCACCGCTTGATGACAACCACATGGAACACCAGGCTGAAGAGCAAACCAGTCCAAAGACAACTCCTGAAACCCAACCTGAAAGAGAACCTGCTCAGCCTGTATTAAGGTCTGCACCTCTGCCACCAGCTGATTCGGGAACACAGATCAGAACCACTCGTAGTGGTCGAGTGGTTGTCAAACCAGTACGCTATCGCTGAAAAAAGGGAGATGTCAGGAGCACATCACTATTCAATCATCACTCTCGTTCCTTGACAACTACTCTCCGGTCATCGGTCAACAGTTCACTCATCCGCCATTACAAGTGCCTCATGTTAACTACTGTTTTGCAATTGTTAAATATTAATAATAATCTAATAAAGATCTCGTGATAATAATCCAGTATATTATTGAAATACAAACACATTATGTGAGATACTGAAAACAGACGACTAGCTGGTGATAAGTTACAACTTTCCCAAGGAACATAGGTCGAAATATGAAAAAATAAATGTACTTCAATTGTAATCCAAATGAGCTGATCGTCAATTTTGTATGAGAGGTCTTTTTTTAATGATTCGACCTATGTTCCTTTGGGAAAGTTGTTCCTTATCACCAGGCAATTTTGAGTTATCGCTATCGGTTACTAGTAAAATTTCACCGTATATTTAAGCTAGTGGAAGAAGGGGAGGGATGCCTGTGCCCAGCAGTGGGATCACGACGGCTAGATAAGATAAGATAAGATATTTAAGCTTGCACCGAGCAAAATCCGACCGCCCAGTGGCGCCCTCGCATGATTTTAAGGTATTTGTTTGAATGTGTAACAAAATAGACGATAAGTTTAATTCAAAATTCAGCTTTCTATTGTGCTTTAAATTTCAAATCAATTAAACGGTGTATGGTGGTCACCATTTTCCGTTTAACTGAATTTAAATGCGTATGACAATATAAAACTTATTGTTATACTTTAAAATTAATTTATCGTACCTCTATAGGGGAAAAATGTGTTTATCTTTTTAATAAAGATGTTATTTAAAAAAACAAGTGAGGGCGCCACTAGACGGACTAAAGGATCAGCCTTTACTGGTTATTTTTTTTTAATGTATAAAAACCCAGTACCTATGATATTGATCCCTTAAAAGATTAACTCGATATGTTGCTGATAGTGCATACAGACAATGTTTAAATCAACATGCCACAAAAACTCAATTTGTGGACGAAATAAACTATCACATATAGCTTAATTTTCTAATGGATTTTCAGTAGAATGAACCAAAAAAGTGCAGCGCTCGTGTATATTTTTGAAGAGTTCGTGGTTTTTAACCAACTTCATAAAAGAAGGTTATTAATTCAGAATTCTAAAATATTTTGGTTGGATTGTTTTAAAAAACTTTTAACAACTCAAAACTACTGGATTAATTTTGACAATAAAAAATAAATAAAAAATAAAAATAGTTTATTCATTTAAGCATGCACACATTACAATTGAATTTGATACCCAAACTAGGAAAGTCCTGTGCTATGGGTATCAGTTCGGCTATGACACAATCAATTTATATTATGATAATTAAAGTATTAAATGACAATTTTTGCAGTTTACAAAAATGCATATTTTACAGAAAATGAATTTAATCACTCGTCTGTCGCTTCATACTATAACACTTTCATTGGTTTTGAATTTTATTGTGGGTAGTTAAGGTTCAAAATTGTTGTCCGGCTCCCGGTACGTGACAGACAAGTGGTTAATTACAAATAAAAAATAATAATTTTAATTATGAAATAATAATAAGTAGGTTTTCTGTTTGGTGGTAATTTAAAATGTACCGTATGTATTCTTACATACGGTGTAGTATCGTCTACTTAAAGCTAGTGGAGATGGAGTATAAATGATTTTTGAGTGTTGCAATGTTAAGACGTTTAATATAAAAAGTTGGCGAACAGAGAGAACTTGACACTCCTGGTATAGTAATTCAGTAGAATGCTTACGAGGATGTTTAGTCATAACTTTGAGAACCAATCGCTGCGCGCGTTCAACCTCAAGTATCTTTGATTTTATAGCACCACCCCACACTATGACACAATATGAGAGTATTGATTGACATAATGCATAATAAATAGTTTTTAATAGATTTAGTTGAGCAATATCTCTGAGAGAGTAGAAAATCCAAATAAGCTTTCGGACCCTAGCTTTTAACAATTCTTTATTGGTTTAGATAAGAAATTGTTAAACTCATCAGTTTCATTAATAACTCAAAAGTGGGAACATCGAGTCACCCAACGACCCGATCAACCCTGGTGTCAGAGTTTTTCAACCGCCTACCTACTACTACTATGCTTTTGCCATTATTAATAATGCAAATGAGCGTGTGACGCCGGCTTAGAATAGCATCACCCCATTTCTTTCCCATGGGAGTCGACTAAGGGACTCGAGGGTGTGTATTGCAATTTTAGGCAATGGGCTGACAACCTATCACTATGGCGATACACAATTTTCTGAATGACCCTCAAAAATTGTCTGACGTGGCGTAAGGGTCCGTTTTTTGCGGCCGTTAACGCTCTGCTTACCCCGTAAGGGATTATAGGCGTGATGTGTGAATGTGTATGTATGTACGAATGAGCTTATTATACTTATTCTGTACCGTGGAGTCGGCTTATTTTTTTATTGAAATCAGTCTATCTTGCGAAGTTATATTAGATTTTTCAGATTCGCGTTTCCTTTCACGTTTTTCTCTCAACGCGAAATTCAAGCGCACCAGATACTTCGGGCCCTTCAAGTAGCCCATTAAAAATCAAATCAGGCATAGGATTCCGGAGTATTAAAAAGCCAATCTAAGTTATCCCATACAATTACTGGGCACTTACCACGCCCTTAGAGGGTGGCAGTGATAAAAATGAAGGCGAAGATAGGGATGGCACTAGAGAAAGAATAAAATAGATAGAAAAAGATGGAGATGAAAATAATCTTAAAAACTGTTTTGATCGTTCGTAGAAACGTACACCTGTACCTGTATTACCTTTAAATAATGATACACACATACATATTCATATCATGTCTTTATCCTTTGCGGAGTAGGCAGAGCGTTAACCGCCGTCAAATACGGATGCTATCGCCACGTGTGAAAAATGTTTAAGAACCGTTTCAGAAAATTCATGTATTACTAAAGTGACAGATTGCAGGCCTGTCGCCTAAAATGGTAATACACATGAAACCCTCGAGTCCTGGGCTGATGCTATTCTAAGCTGGCATCACAAGACATTATTATGATGTATCATCACCAATAGTGACATAATCGAAAATGAAGGTGAAGGGATGGCATTACAAGAAAATTGATCTTGGAGAAAGGAATCGAAGTTGAAAAAAACTAAACAAATATTGCATCCAAATAAACTAATAATGGAACAAACTTTAGATTAGGTAGGATATATGAAAAAATATTGAACCTTCATACAAAATGTTTCAGCCAATTCATATGGAAGGTTCAAATTTCTTTTTCATATCTCGACTTAAGTTCCTTGGTGAAAGTCTGCAGTTTCAGTTCACCCCTTGGAACATATTCTTTCTAATATTTTCACATACTGTATATCACTCACTGCTAGCCACTACTTCCTGAGATATCACGTAGCGACCCTCAGACTAGAGTGACCCCATATCCCCCAAGGATTGCATCGTCCGCGTGCTACTGCATTTCGTCAACACCCCAGTAGGGCCCTGTCGTGTAAATTAAGTCGTTATAGAAGTGTTCCTCGTTACGTACCTGTCGGGGAAACTGCTGAGTGTGGATTTATTTTTGTTTTGGGGTGGATGATGTCAGTTGCAGTGCAGAAAACTACTAAGATCTAATGCTACGTACACACTATGTACATGCTCTTGCTTATGCCAACACTTAACATTAACAGCCACAACAGTCGACAGCTGGATATGATCTATCCTTTTGGGAGGTATTGCCATACTTACCACGCTTGAGCAAGATGTTGCATTCACAGAGAACGCTGATGTCCATTCCCTGGATGATTATCCCTTAGTCACTTTTTACGACATTCACGGGTAGAATTGGGGAGATGCTATTTTATGCTGGCACCAAACGGCACCACTTACTTACAGTCTATCTCCTAACTACCTTCACCTTTCACTTTTAGGCGAAACACGCAAAATCGTGCCTTTGGCTCAATGTTCCAGTACAAACTCTCAGCCTATCTATACAAAACAACTCTAAATATACCTGCCAGCAATGATGTGAGAAACTAAGTGTCTTTTTCGACTGGTCCAGCCTATTTTACGACTACTTTTGATGGACCTTCTGCTGGCTGTAAAAATGTAGACGAACGAATGTCTTTGTTGATTGGTCCTACCATAGCTGGAGATTTATGGTGTTTGACGGGAAGTAATAACGCATTACAGTTCGCAAACCTTGAGAGCATACAAAGGTTACCTGGTATAAAAACCTGTCATATATTGTAACAGTTCAGATTTTAGATTCAAAGTTCACTTTAGGTTCTTGAGTCTCTTAAATTGCAATAGAAAAACAGATACATAGCGAAAGATAAAGTGGAATCTTATTGGCGATTGTTTATAAATGATAATTCATTAATGATAATAAATTTATGACATAATGTTGTCATTATAAAAAATACAGGTTGTCATTACCAAATAACACATAGAAATGCATTGCAACTATTTGCGTCGTTTTGAAAACAATACGGGGTGTAAGGGACGGTGTACCGAAAACTTTGAAGGCATGATCAGACCATGAAACAGACCAATTTTTCTATGGAAGCGATGTTGGTAAACGAGAAAAATAATTCGACCTCCCATACAAAGTTCTCGATCAGCTGACTGACTTTCTATGGAAACTCGAAAAAAATATTTCGTTGCCCAACGTAGGCTCCATAGTAAAAAATGATCAGTTTCATCGTCTGATCATGTCTGCAAAGTTTTCGGTACACCGTTCCTTACACCCTATATAGTGCTCAAAGTCAAACACCTTTAGTACATTTTGAATGCTTTGGTAAAAGAGTTATGACGTAATAATAGCAGATTGGAACGAATGACGCAGGGCAGTGTGTTAGGAGGTATGTTCTTTAACGTGTACGAAACCTGACATATTTTGCAATTATCATATTTCTTACGCGTACGAAGCTTTTTGTTTATGTCCTTCGCACTTGTCTCATTATTTGTATGAATGAGAAAATGTGGAGGAAAATTATGAAGAAGAAAGGTTCATACCCATAAACAAAGCTTTCTTAGAAATCGTAATAGGAGCCGACTTATGATAAAATACTGTTGTCTGGAATGAAGTTATAATGAATTCAGAGAAACTGGAAAAACACCTATTCATTTTGAAATGTTAGTATTCTATTAAATCTCTGTTGTCGTTGAAACAATATTTTAATATTTAATATTATTGACCATTTGCCATTTGTTAAGAATAATTTGTCTAAAATAAGAACAATTTGGTTTTGACTCTAACACAAATATGAAAACCCACAGGAAATAAATTCTTAACAACACCAAATACAACTTCTCAATACATCACATACAATTTCCCTATCAATAAGTCGTCGGAACACCGCAAGACATGACGCGCTACATGCAACCACCAACCTACCGTATACAGCGTATGACATGTATAAACTCCTTGCAGACGAACTGCAAAATCTAAGTTCTTGATGCGCCGGTGCTATTCCAAGGCCAATTGGCTGAGTAATATCGCAAAGAAACCGGTAAACGGTGTTGTGTATAGAGGACTGAATGCTCCAATCGGTTAGATTTGAATGTAGTAAACCTAGCTATAAACTGATTGGAAAAAATACAATAGCGTTTTTCAAGACTTGTATATCAAGCGCATGTGCCTGACCACGCTCCACCACAAGTCCTTATTAGAATTATTTATTTAACAATTTATTGTACACAAGAAAATACAAAAACATAGAACATATGGAAAAATGGTACAACAGGTACTGCTTATTTCTAAAGAAATTTCTTCCAGCAGACCTAAAGAAGCGTGAGTAGATTAAGGATATACGGATAATACGTGCACATATAACAGTTTACTTATAATTTTATCATGATCAAAACACAAATCAAATAAATATATGACTAAAAATAAAAATACACATATATATAACTATATATACCTATACAATATATTATAATACATAAATGAACTACACAAATTACGGAATTAAGGAAAGATAATGCTCTTTAACACGTTTTTTAAAGATAGCTATGGAGGGGCTATCTTAAATAGATATTGTAAGATATTTTGGGCGAGCACTACAAAATATGACGTGGATAAACTAAACGGCTCAGCGAGCAGTTAACAACAGCATCACAACTTCAAGTTCACCTGTAGTTCGTCTGCATAGCCCTTCGTATCGACAACACGACGTTCACAGCTGTTGATAGATGAGGACATAAGCCGTGCATTTTGAGTACGTGTTCAGTGGTCAGGGGATTTGTTGAGTCATCCGTCAAAGTGGCTTGAAAGTATGCGAGTGAGGTTGGCAGGCAACATTTCATCATATCATCAACATACACAACACTTCTGGACGTAGAGATAATATTCGGCGTTATATTAATTGTAAAACAAACGTATGACTTTGATGATATGCGTAATGTAACGTATGACTTTCTTAGCGGTATGTGGGATTCTTGACTTTATCTAAGGCAGAAAAATCATACATTGTTTGTGGTGTCATTACTAGAGCTTTAATTATTATCAACATTTTAAAAGATTTTTGGCAATATCAATTCGTCGGAATATGTTTTAAGTATTTTCCCTGATTTTTTCAACCTTCCTTTTTGATCCTTGGCTTGATAAGAGATAACCCATTTTAATTTTAATGTATATTGCCTAGCTTGGCAGAAATATGGTACTATTGAGGAAACAAGGAAGTTCTTCAAATTTTACGCACATTGCTTTATTTGGTTACAAAAGATTTATATTTTCAATATAATGAACCTTAAGTCTAAAAGTCAAAAATTTTGTTGTCATTTCTCTTTCTCTGTCTCTTTTCGTATGGGACACCGAATCGTCAACGACCCGATGAACCCTGGTGTCTGTTACTGTGACTGCTAGTAGTAGGCCTCTGACATGGCTGTCATTCAAAACTACATACATACAAGAATTCCTATCCTCGACAAACCAATATTTCCTGATGGATGTCCTGGCTCGTACAGAAACAAACAAAACCTTGTCCTTGAGAATTTCTTACACAATCGCACTAATCGGATCAGCCACTCAATGCACTCTCCTATCAATATTCTACTGTATCGTCAATGAACTAAAGCTGAAATTGGTTCGACACTTAGACCATGCGACATCAGGGAATGAAAGGTACTTATAATCTGAGTTGACAAATAAGGGCCATCTTAAACTTCATTAATATAAGGGACAAAGGGACAGGCATGTTTGAGCCCTTAAAAATCTCACGACAAAACGTTTTGTGTTCATGTCAATGTCATCGTAGGGCTGCGTCTGTAAATTTTCTTTAGGTTTACTATGTTCTATTTTTGGATTTCTAATATTGTGCTCGTGCCATTTCATTATGTTTAACTAAAATGTCACCGCAACCGGTCACACTCAGTTGTGCACTAATGTTGTAATGAGTGTGATTTTTCAGTATTAAAATCAGTGTCAAAACACAACCTGTTTAATAATTTATTCGCAACATTTTGGATAGTTTGAGTTTACACGAAAAAAATATGCAAGTTTTAATATCTCTATTCTCAAAAGCTGCGACCAAGCTACTAACAGATATGAGTTTATTTTTGATACAGCACTGTGGTATACTAACTGTGTTATTACATAAAAGTTAGACTCAATTATTTTTCCATATAATTTGACGTTGTCAAACGACTTGAACACTTTTTTATAGCGGAGTATAAAATTTTTAGCAGTCTTTTGTCGATTCTTACCTAAATACAGAATACAGTCATTTTGGCAACCCTAATACGAACCCATGGAAGTGATGTTATTGTCACAGCCGATCGACAGCCAGAGGCAATGATCTCTTTAGGAACGATCCTGTCATTGTGTACATTTCATGCACCACTCGGTCTCTATTAGGCAGATGATTTTGTGAATGCATTTTTGATGATTCGAATGGTCTTATCGTGTGTTTGCAAACTTTTATGTGCATTAAATAAATAAGTATTTTCATTCTCAAGGTCTTTTTGACTATGCAGTAGTATAAAATTGTTGCAGATATGATCAAATTGTAAAATGTTTTCTCTAACCAATCCGTACTTATATTATAAATCTAAGAGTTTGTGTGTGTGTATGTTTGTTTGTTTGTAACCTCTTCACGCTCAAACGGCTTGACCGATTTGGATGTTTTTTTTTGAAAACTTGCAAAATTTTCAAGCGCGGGCAGGATTTGAACCTGCGACTTTCACATTACTAGTGGCGACGCCTCTTCTATCTGGGCTACCGCAGCTCATTTCTTTCTTTCTTCAGCTCAAGTGTATTTTAATGCCAGTAACGCTTGGCATGGCTCCATCTACCGGGTTAGTTTTTTGCAACTAATAATTGCAATTTTGCAAGTTTTCAAAAATTGTATACTTAACACGGGAAGTGTTTTAAAATTTGGTACTCGATTTGGATGAAATTGGAACACAGGTAGAGTATAACCTGGAATAACACATAGGTCACATTTTTCTGCGGGAAAACAACTATTACCACGGGAAAATGCGTGGCAGCGGGTAAATCACTGGGCGGAAATCTAGTGGACTATAAAGTCAGTGGTAAACTGGTAAATGTAATGCTAAACCAAGTAACAAAATGTACCTCTAATGAAGTAGATTAAACGGAAAATGAAGAAATAAACTTTGAACTAAAAGTCAGAAACTGTCTAAACTTTTTACTTGGCTGCACAAGCCGGTATTTTCATTTAAAATGTCATTAGTTGGAGGAACTAATAGCAGGTTAATTGAACCCGCCACTCAACGCTGGCGTAAAAACTCGAGTGAAGATATATTAGTTGTCTATATGAACTGGAAGTATGGCGGAAGCGTTTAGGTGGAAATTTGATGTTTTCGGGCCTAAAATTTTCGGGAAGAGTTATTATACCAAGTAGACGAAAGCTCTCTTGTAGCGATTGGATGGCAAAAACGAGAGATCGTGTCCTATGGCGTACCCTGGGGGAGGCTTACGTCCAGCAGTAGACTGCTAGGCTGATGTATGTATGTAGTATGATGTATGTAAGACGAAAGCTCTAGTAGGCAGGTACATCATCAGATAAAGATTCGAAATATAAGGTGTACGTAAATGCACTGCAAATATTTCAGGGGGTGAACCGACTTATGAAACTGAAGAACATTCCCCATGGAACATATATGTTTCTTTGGGAAAGTTGTTCCATATCACCAGCCCGTCTTGAGTTTTCACAATCGGTCACTAGTAAAATTTCACCCTATAATCTATATTTAAATATCTTATAACCACCACAATCACATACCTAGGTACAATGATCTTATTTGTTAGTTCGTTTGTATAGCTTCACCTGTATAGCGTATATTAAGGTATTAAAATAAAATAAAATATCTTTATTTCAGGTCATAAACCCATAGACTTAATGGTTTATATTATTTGTATGCGAATATACTGAAAATAATCTTAGATGTCAATAAAAGTGAAGTTTTTTTGCTACTAACCTAATAATTACGCAGGTAGGTATGTTTGGAGTTTTTGGCCTTTTAATGATGAACGTATAACCTAAACCAGTTCAAAGACCGCAGTCGACCACGTAAGCACTAAACGGGAATCGATATGTTTTTACGACTGTACGATAAAGTAATAAGTCTAGTAGTTACAACCCGGGCTGCCGAATATCGCCGGCCATGTTTGATTTTATAGTTCTATTGCGTTATGAGTGATTTACAACCAAGATAGCGCCTAGAGATGGGAAAAGTTGATTGAGAATTCATAAAGTCGAGCCTAGATCTGTGGCAAGTATCTAGGTAGGGTTATAAAAGTCATACACATACATATATCACTCTAATATCATTTGTGGGGTCGGCAGAGCGTAAACCACGCGCCACGCCTGACAAATACTTATTTGAAAGTCATTCAGAAGATTGTATATCACTATAGTGATGTTGCATTCACAGGGAGCGCTGCTGCCAATTCCCTAAACAAATGTATCTCTAAGTAGCTTATTTCAACACCCACGAGTAGAATTAGGGTGATGCTAATCTAAGCCGGCATCACGCGTTGATTGATTAAATAATTATTAAAGGAGCAGTAATCTTTCAAGGTACGATCCGATTGGTATTTTATTTTTAATATTTTTTATGAATTTCGAATTTGAAACGGATTTCTTATTGCTGCAATAGTCACGCACGACACTATTTATCCTGTATGAACATTTGTAACCTATTAAAAGCTTAAATCAATGGCGATGTAAAATTTAAACTAATATAAATTTTAAATAACCTCGGCGGGCGATAAGCACAACGATAAATGTTTATAGTATTATGTTTAGAAAGCTATTCGAATTATGAGCTGATTATTATTCAGTTTTTCAAGTAGATTTTATCAGCAGTATACATCCATAAATAGATTACGCCTATTTCACTAGCGGGATAGGCAAAACGTAAACGACCGTAAAAGACGGTCATGCATGACAAACATTTAAGGGACATTAAAAAATTTATATTACTATAGTGGTAGGTTGTCACTCGATCGCCTAAAATTGTAATACACATGAAACCCCCGGATCCCTTAGTCGTCTATTACGACTCTCATTGTAAAGAAATAAGGTGATGCTATTCAAAGCCGAAATCACTCGGCATTAGCATTATAGAGCTAACATCGCAGGAATCAACTTAATTATGGTCATTGTCTATACAATAAAAAATAATTAAAAAAACAAAAAAAAACAATGAAACTTGGTCACGTATTGGTTATTGGATGTACTACTGATAGTACTTATGCGATTTTTGACTCCGATATTTTTGATCAACTAAATATCGAAAAAATACATTGAAATAATTTTGGCGTAAGTATTTTTTTGTTTACAAGTACGATGTAACGTGGATGTAACTGATTAAATATTTGTATGTTTGTTTCAGGTAAACTTGACACAAGGGGTCACTGAACTTCATTCATAGTGCTGTATGAGAGGTAAATGAATAACGTTGCCACATACATACAGGTCAAACTCATAACCTTCCTTTTTGATTTTCTGTAAGAAGTCGGGTAAAATAGACTGACCACCAGCGAAATGGACTTAAAACCGATACGGTATCTTAAATCTTGAATTAGTGGCAGACCCAAGTTTTAAAGAGCTAGTAGGACCTTTTTTGAGTCTATACAGGGTGTAAGGGACAGCCCTCCGAATAGGTACTAGTAGGGTGCATTCAGACTATGAAACTAAACAACTTTCCCATAGAAACATTTGTCAGGAAATGACAAAAAAACTACCTCTCATACAAAATCACGATCAGCTGACTGCATTTACTATGGGAAATCAATTTATTTAGACTTTTTCTGAAACATTTTTTTTATGAGAAGTTGTTCAGTTTCATGGTCTGAATGCACCCTAGCAGTATCCCGGTCTGTATATATGTATTCGGAGAGCTGTCCATTACATCCTTTATATTGATCAGTCATATTTCAAAACAGTTGCAAACAAGATGAGTTTGTTGAGTTTGGCGCCTGTCAACAAAACAGCGAGTACTAATACTTTTAAGCTTCAAATTATTTTCGTTAATTGCCTCGTCTTTACTTTGGTGGCAAGAAATTTAGGTCAGCGTGTGTGTAATTTTTGGATAAACTCTAAGCTGTAAAGTCGCTAAATATAAAGTTTGTCTGGATTTAACGTTTACCAAGTCTCCCCTAGGGATCAAGTGTCCCCAGTTTCCCCTAGAAACACTAACAAGTAACACCAAGAATAAAAACCAATATTTTGAGGTTATGTTTTTGCTCCAGTCGATAAACGAAAATTACTTTGACGGCCGATGTGGCGCAATGGTAGTGCGACTGCCTGCGACGCAAAGGTTCCGGGTTCGATTCTCGGCGGGACACTCAGTTGTTATTTATCACTTTGTGAATTCGTTCTCGGTCTGGTTAGGACATTGCAGGCTGAAATAAATAAAAAAATAAATTTAAGTAGTTTATTCAAAAGGCAATGGATGTCTAAAACATTTTACTCGAGAAACGCTTATTCCACATTTCCCGTTTTAGTCCAAGAGCCGGACTCGAAATTCCCTTTTTATCGCCAACAACAATTACTTATGCAGATGACGGTGCTTTGTGCCTTTCGCTATAACGAGGTTATTAGCTTTTGTTTCTGGCCTTTGCACTAAAATGTCGGGTCAATATAAATTTTCCCGTAAGATTTAAGTTGCGGGCCTTGTTAGAGCAATCTCGGACGGCCGTTGGACCCCTTAATTCGGCTGCGTTATAATGAAACTCTGCTAATAAAAATAAATGTTAAAAGAGCGTTGGGGCTTCATAGCGCTTTGCTAAAATGTTGTAATGGAAGGTCATACTAATTGGAGGAGGAAAGCACTTGCTTTGATGGTTTTCATTTGCACTGCACGATACTGCGATTTTTGACAGTCAGCAAGCAAATGACTTGTGCCTTGATATGCAACGTTTTTATGCCATTTCATATAACTTGTGTTTATAAAACCGGACCGGAAATATACCGCAAAATTGTAAGATGTGTGTGAGAACCACTTTTTTCACGTTGAATGCTGCTAAACACTTGTGATGGAAATGAGACGAGAAGGTTACTCCCATAGGGCGAATCCTGAAGCAACCATGCTGAAGACAGCCTACCTCATAAAATTAAGTCTTAGTTAGTAAATTATGTAATTTACTTCACGCTTTGCAGCACTTGCCCTGATGAAGTTGACGTTACGTTTTAAAAAGTGTTCCTCAAGTTAAGAAGATGGAAAAATATGAATTTGGTTTAAAGATGAAAATAAATAAGGCTATGAACATTGATATACTTTCTGTTTATGAGAAAATTTTATATTGATTCACTCATGTTTTAATAAAAATAGTGTAAAAATACATACATATATACATAAATCACGCCTATATCCCTTACGGGGTAGGCAGAGCGTTAACGGCCGTTCAACGGCTATTAACACCACGTCTGAAAAAAGCTTGAGGGTCAATCAGATTACTGTGTATCACTATAGTGACAGGTTGTCAGCCCATCGCCTAAAATTGCAATACACATCCCTTGAGTCCCTTAGTCGGCTCTTACGACACCCATGGGTAAGAAATGCGGTGATGCTATTCTAAGCCGGCATCACACGGCGTAGTGTAATAATGCTAGCCAAAAATATTCTAAATCAATCATATGCTGAGGTATAACCTAACCCACGAAAAGCACTTCAAATCTTGTTCACAATACACCGCAACAAATTCAAATACGATAATTCTACAGAAACACGATAATTCAAATTTCGAATAGAACTTAAAGTTTCAATATTCAACCAACGATGAGCACTCACGCAGAAGCCGCAAGTACAGTCGAGGCCTCAAAACAGGGTAACAAGTACAGTGCAAACCTCAAAACAGGGTCTGGAGTAAAGAGGACCTTACGAGGACCACATAACGGGGCTGTACCTCTGTATCTCTTCGACCTATATTCGAATGAAGTTCTAGTCTAGAAGCCAGCTTTCAAATTGTTTGGAGATTTTGGATCGTCGCAATATCATACGATATTGTTAAATTTAATACATATTTTTAGTTGCGAAAAAACGACAAATAAAATATATGAAAGTATACTTTGTTTTTTTTGCACTCACAGTGCTGCATTATATACATAAATAACATAGCACGCTTATTAAGCGGGGGAACGGTACTCCACAAGTCCCGGGACAATTCCCAGCCGACACATTTTTTTTCCATTTGTTATTTTCATGTATGTAAGTACTTCTAAATCAGTTTCGATCAAGCATACTTACAGTAAAAATAGCAAAAAGCAAGTATTTGTTTACAAAAAAATAGTATATAAATATTAATATCAGTCTATCTTGTTCCCATAGTACAGGATTTGCTTAAATTCGGGCTAGATGGCGCTGTGTAAATTGTTCAGGATATTTATTTATTTATTATAAATGATTTTCCTCATTCGATAAAATGTTTACATCATTTTTATTTCTCATGTCCTTTTATAGTAGTTATTTCATTAAGATATTTTGCTAAAAGAAAGTACCTTTGTTATAATTCTAACAAATACCCGACGATGGAAACAGAACCATGTAAAATATTGCATCGAGATCCCTGCCTACACAACAATCGAGAACTTGCCAAATCTCAGCAAATTGATTGATCATACATCTGTGCCTTTACACATACATAGGTAGGTATGTCTGTATAGTTACGTGAGGCTTTGGTCTTTACTGGAGTTAGGTACCTTATGCTATGTGATGTCTTGATTGTGTCCGAGGAATACTAACAGAATGGCTAAATTTGATGTGGCATTTCTCAAAGTACGTACGGTTTAATAGTACGCAACGGATTTTGATGCGGTTACTCTTTTGTAGATATAGTGATTCAAGAGTAAGGTTTTTATGTTTTCTTGAGTTTGCACAACTATTACTCATCACAACAAAACAATTTAAACGTAACGTAGGAATTGTAAAATCCAAAATAAACACAACTTAAATCCGTTTAAAATTGTTTTTCACTTCTCAAGCTCTGAAAGAGCTTATTGGTGCAGGATATAGGCTGCACAAAATCGCATTTTATGCACAAGTGCAAGAACGTATCTACTCATAAATGAAGGCAAAGAAAATGAGCCATACACAGCCAAAGGGCGTCTGCCCCGAACGCCGATATCGGCCCGACATAGTGCTATTTCATTTTATATGTATGAAAAAATTGAAATAGCACTATGTCGGCTTAAATAGTAGGCTGTATAGGTCTGCAGCCCAAGCCTAATGCCAATGTAGTAAGATTTAAAAAAAATAAAGCGGCGGGAAACAGCTCTTGTTTTTACTTATTTAATATACTATTGTTTTATTTCCTCGCAATCAAAGTGAAAAGCAGAGTTTATAACTCGTCCACAAAACCATTTTAACCTCGACATTACTATCAGTATTTGCTAAAAGTCTCGGATGAAAATGGTCCGTTTTGTGCACTTGTTGTAAAATCTACTATTATTGTGATACTTAATTCATTATTTGATTGAAGCCATCCTCCACCTGTTGCTGTCCCACACGAAAAGAAGAAGACTTATTGCATCAAGAATCATCTATAAGTTCATGGCGTATCTAGTTTTGTAAAAATTAGTTCATGACGTAGTCCAGTGCAATTATATTGAAATTTTTTGCATCAATATTTGTTGACCATTAGGCAAATAATCTGCTTAGGTATAAGTTTTCCTTCAAACTTTTGTAGTGCCGTGAGATACCGGTTCAGAATAGCATCACCCCATTTCTCACGGATGTCGCAAGAGGCGACTAAGGGACTCGAGAGTTTTATGTGTATTAAAATTTTGAGGCGAAGGGCTGACAATCTCTATAGAGGTAAATTCACGATTTTTCTGAAACAGCTCCCAAATATTGGTCAAACGTGGCGATAACGACCGTACTTTTTACATACATACATAAATCACGCCTATATCCCCTACGGGGCAGGCAGAGCGTAAACGGCCGCAAAAGACGGACATTTACGCAACGTCTAACAAATATTTGAGGGTCATTCAGAAAATTGTGTATTGCCATAGTGACAGGTTGTCAGCCCATCGCCTAAAATTGCAATACACACCCTCGAGTCCTTCTGTCGTCTTACGACTCCCACGGGCAAGGAATATGGTGATGCTATTCCTTGGATTAAGTTGTTCCTTATCACCAGCCCGTTCTTAGTTTTCGTTATTGAATTGATCACTTGTAAAATTTTACACTACATAGTGGCACTTATAAAGTTATGACTTTCATTCCAACGGTTATTTTCTATAACATTTTTAGACAAGCATGACTAAACAACACAAATGGTACATAAACTTCAGAATACTAAAATACTTGTCCGTTCAAGTTTCGATCTAAATGTGGCCGGTCTATACAGATTGAACCCTGCATAGCTCAACTTATACAGGATGTAATAAAAATCCATGTAGTAAAAGTGAGATTTTATTGGCATTTATTTATTTAAAGTCCGTAATTGTGCACGCCCAATCCGCCTGTCTTGTAAAAGTCTTACTTTCTGTAGGTCAGCTGGAAGAAATTTCTTAGTAGAAATAAGTTGTCCTGTTGTGTCGTCATTCTTTGTATATTATATCTCTTGTAATCTTTCTTGTGTACAATAAATGGTTTATAATATAATATGAGAAGGAAGTGGAATGTGACCCATTAAATGTTAAAACATTGAGTTTGCTAATTTCTATATCCTCTGAAATTTCATGACTCAAAATGCTTAAACGGGGTTCTAACCGCGATACTCGATTCTTTTGAATAGTCCGATATTTAGTATTTTGAGTCGTTATGGTTTGACCGCGAGAGTTTAAAACAGTTTAATATGAAATTTACTTTTAAACTTATTATGTATTTTATGGGAAACGTTTGTAAATTCACTTCAGAAAAACATTTTTAATAGGTACCTCACCGCAATTTTTACATCATTAGTCTATATGAATTAATTACCAGACGTGGCCTCCCCAACAATACGCCACTAAACACAATCGTCATCCATGTATTTTCAACTAATCCACAGATCTCTTATATAATATGTCCTAAAGAATTAATCCACCAAAAGATCTTTACTCAGTAGAAGTCTGTCCTACGCTACGTTTGCTTCCTTATTTAAAATCTTTTTTTCTTTTTAATATTTTCTTACCAGCCTGTATGTCCCTGTATACTGCGTCCGTGCAGACGAGAGGAGAGATGGGGAAGTCAGATTCCGACCGGCTATACATTGTTTGGCCAGACAAAGACTGGCCACAGTCAAATGACTGTCTGCCTAACCAAGCGGTGCCTTGCTGGACAAGGCTGAAAATTACCGTTTTCTAGAAGATTCTAGTTAACAAAACACTTATATTTACACTAGTTATACAAGTGATTAATATAGTTTAAAAATGATTATTTTGTTAACTAGAATACCATGGAGAACCATCAAGAAATCACGACACAAAGTGTAAATAATTCTAGAAAGTCATACAGCCGTGAGAATTTTCTGCTGAATGTCTCATTTCATTCGACTGGCCCGATGGTGTAGTAAATAGTATACTAGTGCCTGCTACGGCGAGAGTTGTGTGTTCGATCCCAACAAAACGCAAATATTTGTTAAGTCATTTTCAAATAATTGTGTTTAGTTCTATGTATTATATGTATTTAATTACAAAAATAACACACACACACACATATATATAATCCCTTGCGGGGTACGCAGAGCGTAAACGGCCGCAAAAACGGTCATTTACGTCTGACAAATATTTGAGAGACATTCGGCAAATTGTGTACCGCAATAGTGACAAGTTGACAGCACATCGCCTAAGATTACAATACCACCGCAGCCGCCAATACTTACTTTGTGACAATACACACCCTCGAGTCCCTGAGTCGCCTGTTAGGACTCCCACGGGAAAGAAACGGGGTGATGCTATTCTAAGCCGGCATCACACGATACAAAAATAAATACATAAGGCTTGGCTCTGTTTGGATTATCCAAGATATTTATTTATTTGGGTCTAGAAAGTTATCCAGGCAAGTCCTGTTTGATGTCCGATGCGAACAGATTCCCAGAAATTGAGAGCAATTAGATTATTGGGCTAATATTCATTGTTCGGCTAGACAATGTCCGTTCAGCGAAGGGTTCTTCGAAGTTTAACGTTCTGAGCTACTAAGCCTTAACATTGCTTTGGAACCCAATATTCCGGGAATTCAGGTTTTGGTTTTCAAATGCATTGCGTAATTACATACAAAGAGTAAAAAAAGGTTATTTAACAAACCGAAAGGATTTCAAGGTAAGTACTTATGAACAAATGTATCCATGAAACATAGGCCGAATATTTTTTAAAAAAATTTGACCTCCTATGGTAAAATTACCAGATGATTGGTATTTAAGTATGGGCGGTCCATTTTTTAACCCTAGATTAGTCGCGCTTAAAAACTTACGCAATCGGTCGCATGGGGTCTTTGTGGACCCCTAATTTTTGATTCCGTTATTTAGTTATTTTTGATAAATTGTTTGTTTTTTAGTACTGTTTACCAGAATTGAAATACCTTTAACAATAAATAACAAAAAATAAGGTTTAAAAAAACAATTTATGATAGAAAAAAACACGTTCTTTTACAAAATGTTAGTTATTACAGGTAGTTTGAAACCATAATCGAAAAAGAATTGTTATTTTTATTTAACCTACTTAAAATGAAAAAATATATAATTGTTTCCTTTTTAACTCTTATTAAAGTAACTAAAAAATAAATAAACGGAAAGGTTACCTCCAAAAAAATATAAAGTTTGTGAAAATGAAAAGTACCAAATTTTTAGTAGAACAACAATCAGCATCATCACAACATTCATCCTCTGATCCACCAAGAATTTCCTCCTCTTCCTGCTCCAATCACCCCATAATACGTTCTTGCTGTCTCTCATCCATTTTCAAACAATTTTTGCACGAAAGCAACCAAAATATTTATCTTTCGTCAAACAAAATCGAATATTTTTGTTACGCGAGCGGTCGCGCGGGGTCTTTAAAAGCCTTTGCACTTAAACAACGACTATACCTCCCAAACGCATGCATGCGAACTGATGAATTATAGCTAGGCTTTGGCGTACATACTAATCAGAAAGGTACACAAAATCTCGAACTACCCACATAACCGTATAAAAGAAAAAATCGCAGTTTTCTAATTGCAGGGCTTTAAAAGACCCCACGCGACTAATCTAGGGTTAATATATATCGAGCCATTTTCCATGGGAGAGGTTGTTCAGTTTCATTAGTACCTTCTTTCAGCTTATTATTCTCATTTGTTACTCCTCTATGGTATTTAATATCTTAACTAGTCTAACATTTAATATCTTGTATAGTGTGTTTTCTACGGCGGGGATCACACTTGACATCTGTTGCTGCACATTTTGGCGCATCCGTAACGCATACGTCTGTCAGATGAAAGGAAATTGCGAAGTCCAATCTTATTTACATACATTGCCGTATTTGTATGGGAATGCAGATGTGCTAAAAATGCGCAGTAACGGACTTCAAATGCGAGAAACGGATACCGGTAGTTACTATGCATTTATGTATCATTTAACCACAATAAACGAATAAATAAAGATCTTTAGTTAAGGCCCTGTTTTTACTAAAAGGTTGATTCCTTTTTAACGACCTGCGCCAGAGAGAAGCAGCCGATGATTTAGCTGTCAAATTTTAGCGAGATTTTAGGGTATTTTGGACATAAAAAGTTAAAACATACCGTTAAAGCATAAAACATTTGGTAGTTACTTTAATACTGATTGACTTCTTTTTTTTTTCTATCGAGTAAAGTTTATCAAATTGTGTAACTGACAGTATCTGTCATCACTTCAGCAGTTAGATCCTCGATAATAACATATATTTTTTCAGAATTTTTCGGCTGTAATTGTCTTATTAAGTAGCGGGTAGCTATTGTGAGTATTCTTTAGTTTAGTTGTGGTTTTAGTCCCTGCATATGCAGCTTTACAACTTTTGTTTGGAGAGATAGAAGAGTCACGTTGTCGGCAGGCTAATTCAATTGTCCACGGAACAATGAATGCTCGATCAGGCAAAGTCTAGGTGCTCCCGATAGATATCAATAGTCTACATGTGGACTTGCCTAGGTAGGTATAACCTTGGTATTCAATAGTCTGCAAGGACTAAGTTTACTCTTAATATGAGGTGTAGAAAAATGAACTGTTAATATTTTAAGGGGTGAACCAGCCCAAAAAACCTGATGAATTTTCGCCAAGGACAATAAAATATCCAGCCTACCGGGTCAATTGGGATGGTACGTCCTATTTCTTTTTCATACTTCAACCAATGTTCCTTGTGGAAAATTTTCAAGTCCTCCCGTAAAATATTTGCAACTAGTATTTTTACACCATGTATATCAAAGTGATGGTTTATTTGATTGTGAGTGAAAACTAAACTCATTTTAGCAAAAGTTGTACTGTATTGGTGTTTTGCCGTGTGATGCCGGCTTAGAATAGTATCACCCCAATTCTACTCGTAAAATGACGACTAAGGGATTGTCATCCAGGGAATGGATATCAGCGTACCCTGTGAATGCAACATCTTGCACTGTGCTCGCCAATCCGCCTGCCAAACGTGGTGAGTATGGCAAAACCCCCCAATATAAGGAAACCCATGTCCAGCATTGGACTATTGTAGCATGTAGCGTGTATAATTAGCAGCACACCAATATTCTCATTAAAGTGATCAGACAATATGAGATATGCATATGACGGAGAATAGTAGGGCTGGCATGTACATTATCTTACAAATAATAAGTGGAAATAAAAGTGATAAGACATACAGGTACTGTTAAATCAGTACCTATTACAAAATATAATGTAACTGCAATATACATACATAATATTATAAATCTTAAATATTAAAACGAAATTGATAAGAGGAATGAATGGTTTGGGTCTGATATTTTTGTGTTTTCATCACAGGATTTTTTTACACAGCAATGAATTGACCGTGCCGATTGATTGTACCGTGTGATGCCGGTTTAAAATAGCATCACCCCATGTCTTTTCCGTGGGTGTCGTAAGAAGCGACTACAGGACTCGTGGGTTAATTATGTAGTACAGTTTTAGGCGATGGACTGATAACCTGTCACTATGATAATACACAATTTTCTGAATGAACCTCAAATGTTTATCAGACGTAACGTCCATGTCCGTATTTTTACGGCCGTTTACCTAGGGATATATAATATATATACCTTAAATTATACGTACTAATATGTATGAATTAAAATTTCCATCAGATCTGTACCCCATCGATCTAACCATAACACAATATTTTCAACCATCATTCCCCTAATCTGCGGAACGGGGATGTAATCTTGGATGGAAACTGTAAAAAGAAGCCGCCAGCAACAAAGGGCTGAGATCTATTGGGAAAATGTTGATCCTGACATCCCTTGTGCTGTATTTGCTGAAGCAACAGTTTCGGAGTCTGCGAGGCACAATGGGAGTAAGAAAATCGTATTTCATGTCGAGACTAGTTTTTGTGTGAGCAGTTAAATCTATTTAATCGAGTATTATATAAAAGCAACACTACAGTTCTACGTGTGGGTTTCCTATGAGTGAAATTTTACTAGTGACCGATAACGAAATTTCATGACGGGCTGGTGAAAAGGAACATAAGTTGAAATATGATAGAAAAAAATGATATTTCTTTATGGAAAATAAGTGTATGTTCATCATTTAACATAACATTTTGTGTGTGATACCGGCTTAGAATCGCATCACCCCATTTCTTTCCCGTGGGTGTCGTAAGAGGCAACTAATGGACTCGTGGGTTTCATGTGTAATATAATTTTAGGCGACAAGCTGTCAAACTGTCACTGTTGTGACGACCCTCTAATATTTGTCAGACGTGGTGATAGCGACCGCATCTTGCGGCCGTTAACGCTTTGCCAGTCTCGCAAGGGATAATAGGCGTGATGTGTGTGTGTGTGTTCATCATTTAAGTGGTCAACTCGAGATGCGTTTGATAAATGTAAATTGCAATTACGGATTTTAATTAATGTAACTGAACTTTTTATCTGAACATTTCCAAATATATTACAAACTATATCCTATTTATATGTAGGTATTTATTTACTAGTAACACGCCTTTATCCCTTGCGAGACTGGCAAAGCGTTAACGGCCGTAAGATGCGGTCGCTATCACCACGTCTGACAAATATTAGAGGGTCGTCACAACAGTGACAGTTTGACAGCTTGTCGCCTAAAATTATATTACACATGAAACCTTACAAACAATATTACACAGGGAATGAAATGGGGTAATGCTTGTCTTAGCCAGCATCACACAGCTGTTTACTACAAAATTATCGTGTAACTGTAGGACCAGACATTTTTCATGATGTGACATACCTTTGTTATTATCTTAACTAAATATTTGCCGGGCTGTCTCAATACCATAGATAAGAGTACCAACATGTTAGTAAGCCTGTTACAGAAAGATATCTCTAGCAAAAACATGTCTGTTTCTATGAAGAATTGTTTTGTGGTTTTTATATTTTTGGTGTTCATATTCATTGGAGTGAATGCAGTCGGAGGTAAGAGCCCTTTTCTCTACTCAGTATTTTGGAAAATATATTTTTTAGTAGCTGTGCGCCTGTGTTTTGCTTGTAAAAGATCTTTTTTACGGATTAAAAAAGTAACACAATATTACGACAATAGATGGCGTTAATAATCTGGGGGTTTCTATCCAGTAAAGTAATGAAAAAAGCGTGCTAGTAGTTGTGAAGTTTTTCCTATCTCCTTGCCTTGCTAGCGTGCCTTTTTTGGACCCGCAGTCCTTATTAATTGTAACAAAAAAAAGCAATAATAATATCAATAAACGCTTAAATAAGCGCCACTAGCACCGCAAATATTATCTTCAAACTTTCTATCAAACTCTTATGACAACTTATAATGTTAATTTATATTTTATTATTAATTTTCATTACCATTAAATGTTAGTGATCGCGAAAGTCATAGTTGCAAATCTTTAATATTGCAAGTTTTCAAAAATTTTGGATCAAAATGCCGCTTTTTTATAAATTTTCAAGGATATTAATTGGGTCGTTGGTTCGTTGGTTCAGAGTCCAACACGAAGATTCGAAAAGAAGAAAATTTAAACTCCCCAGCAAAATTCTCCCCCAGACGTTAAACGCCAGTTATCGATGAATTTTTGTACTTTCTGTATTATTTTTCGTTTTTAATTTTCTGTCAAATAAGGCTACATTATAATCGTCCAGAGGTACAAATTTTTGCTACTTACCTTCCTGTAGAATAAATGACTTTTTGTAGTTGGCGGTTGACAAACTGTAACACTAGGGCTCATCGGGTCGTTGGACTCAGTATTCCACACGAAAAGAAGAAGAGATTTTTCTGTCATTATATGTGATGTGATCATTCCACTCTTTCAGAACTGGAGCTGGATCCGCAGACGATGGAAACACGTTTCCCTGATGCTCTGAGCATCCAGCGCAGCATTCCTCGCTCGTGGATCTCCTGGCCGGTCTGGTGGGGAACACTTCAACAACCAGAAAATAATAACACAACTTAGAAATGCACCTGGGTAGCTTCATCATCATCCTCAGCCCACATCCACCCACTGCAGGGTATAGGCCTCTTCTCTACAGCGCCAATCCTCACGGTCCTGTGCCAGCCTTGTCCAGTGCCGTCCTGTTAGCTTGACGATATCGTCGGACCAACGGGTAGCTTATATAGCCTGAAATTTTACTAGTGATTGATGGCGAAACTCAAGACGAACTGGTGATAAGGAACAACTTTCCCAAAAGTAACATCATAGGTTGAAATATGCCAAAAATATTTTGAGTTTCCATTGTAATTCAAATCAGCTGATCGGTAATTTTGTATGGAATAAACAAATATATTTTTTTGTATTTCGAGAAAGTTGTTACTTTTCACCAGCTCGTCTTCAGTTATTGCTATGAAAATGAAAATGAAATAACTTTATTTAATGTAGGATAGTATAATCACTTATGACGTCATGATCCGTCAATGTAAAAAAAGGAAAAGTATCAATCACTAGTAAAATTATACCCTATAAAAAAATTAAACATTGTGTTTAAAATTATTACCAGTATTTTATTCTAAATATGCGCAGTAAGAGTTATTATAATAAATCATTATTTAAGAGACTATAATTCAACGCAATCTTTTATTTTAAATTTCTTTTTACAGAATTTTGTTTTGAAGTTGCTCGTTTTAATAGTAGGAAAATACCATGTCCATGTCTCATAATCATAACTAAAGCAGTACTTTTCGACACCTTTTTTATTTACTTATATATAAGACCTATTTTCGAATATTTAGATGTTAGATGATTCTTATATATGGAACTGAATGGAATAATTCTATTTCTACCCAAGTGATGAAACTGGTTAAATATCAGAATATATAAAATTTTGTGTGAATATTTTTAAAGTGAATTGTACTCATATTTAAAACTAATCAACTTTTATAAACGATAAAAATTTGGAACTGCTGTTACAAAGTAATACATTTTTTGTATGGGATATCCAATTTTTTCTCATATATCGACCTATGTTACTTGGGGACAGTTGTTCAGATTCATGAGTAGAACTCATCCCAAAAAATTTGAACTGAATTAAAAAGGACCTTATATATATAAACGCTTCTATAGCATATACAAGAAGGGAAACAATTTATACAAAATATTTAAGAAAACCTTAATTTAACATAACAAGCATTAATTTTCTAAAGCAACCCAATGATCCGTCTTAAGGACCGAAAAACTTCTTTAGCGCACATTTTTCTTAATTCCCACTCACGAAATTCGTTTAAAAAATGGCAAATAAGTGTAGATGTAATGAAGCTGTCATAAAAAGAGGCCAAGCGTCTCTAATGAGGTCGGGTTCTAAGAATATAATCAAATTGTTTTCAAAATGACGGCCCTTAAGGGAGTTCAAAAGGCCCTGAAATATTACTCAGAATCCCCGATTACCTAAAAGTGCTACATATTTTTAAATTGGTCCTCAGTTATTGACAAAACTGCTTAGAAAATATTTAATCAAAAAATTTGTCAACGAACAGATTCAGCGTATTAAGCGTATTAATTTGATAAAAAGAAATATTTTTGTAGAGTACTGGAAGAAAAAACAAACAATTCAATATACATTTTTTAACATTCGATAAACATTTAGCGATCCAAATCAAATAAATAAATCCCTAATTAACTCAAATTACAAACCAGTGTGATCCAATATGCATAAAGGCTCACGCACACCCCACGCGTTTGAACGCGATATAAATCAACTTTTTACGTTACGATTCTTTTTGTTATTTAATTATCTGTGACTCGGCCGATTCCCGTAAATTGCTGCGTGGGCATGATTATAATTCAAAAACATTCACACACATTTCGAACGACCTTATTCTGTGTTATATAAAGCTTGTTTTATATTGAGTAAAGTATTAAACACCTGTAATTTTAATGTGGTCATACGGTGTGATAAAATCTCTTAACAGTATTTTTTACAGTCATGTAATTGTTAGGTAAGTCTGTAGCGTTATGTGTTTTTTATTGTTTAAAAAGAAAAACACATCATTGTGGCTTATTAAAACTGGCCTAACTTTTCCTTAAAATAAAAGTGATAACCGTACGTTCAGCAGTGGACTGTTGTTGCTGTTATAGTATTAATAGTAATACAGACTACTTGATAAGAAGTTAGCATCTTGATTACATTTTGTTTGTTCAACAAAAAATAAATGAAATTATTTACCAGTCCATGCAACAGATTAATTTTCTCGAAAAAACATATGTCGAAACATAAGATAAGGACGTCCTGTACAATATTTTTTTATTAGACCGAGTTATTTGTATGATTTTAACCTTATTTATTGTTCAGTTTTATAAGCTGATTCGTTCACTATTTAAAACATTACTAAAACTTTTGAACCATAGGATTAAGCTACAAAATCGTAACTATAGTTAAAAAAAGAGACGTTAAATTATTAGCCAATTAACAGAAAGAGGGGGGACGAGTGTAATAGCAATCTAAGATCTCGGATTCATCTGATATCGACGACATGTGGGTGCAATTAAGGACGATTTCGAGGTAAAAAAACAGGGAGTTAAAGACCGTTTAAAACTAACGATGCAACTACCCGTGTTGTGTTCAAGTGTGACGTGGCCTTTAGTTTGTTAAGGAGAAGACACTTTATGTATAATTTTTAGATTTTTAAATATGTTTTGTTTTTAAAGACGAAGAAGAAAGTTTTTAAGAGATTTGACTTATTCAATAAACTAACTACGTTTTCTTAGACTCTATAAGGGGCCGTGGGGATCAGTAGGAGTCTTAATTTTTCTTACACGGGGCGGGGGAGTGAAGGTTTAGACGATCACAAAAGTAAGCAAAATGCCCCCAAAATTGATTCATATTTTGAATATAACATGGCGTTGAATTAAATTACATCAAAACATTCATTTCATATCACTAGAATAATATTCTTTATCATTTTAATCGGAATTGTGATTTTAAACTGATTTTTCGTAAGATTTAAAAGGACGGTTCACCCATTTCATACTTTATCTTACATAGAGGCAAGGGGGTGGAATTCGAAAATGGGTCAAAACTGTCTGACGGAATAAATGAGTAACCCCGAAATTGCATACTTAACAAAGATCTACTTTTTTGAATTAACTGATTCTTAATAAGTATAGTAGTTTTTTTTTAAAGTTAGCATCGACCAAGGCTTGAACCCGAGACCTGTGGAGTACTGCCGCTCTGCCAAATGAGCTACCGGTGCCTTGACCGAACTCTTCCAAATTTTCAACATCTTGATACTTACCTCGAAGCGCCGCGCCTTACCAGCGACATTTATCGTAAGTTATTTTAACTAATTCCACGGTTAATCCCAATTCATTACAGTAGGAATTTAAATCATACGATGAAGATTTGCTTATTTCAATGTTTTATGGTTTATTTTGCACTCACAATGCTATATTATTTTAATAAATAAAAATAAGGACATATCATTCTGAAACCATTTATCTAAATGTATTTTATTTTTAATATGCATTTAAATATATAATAAGTATTATATATTATTTTTACCAAAATCAAAAGCACTTCGCCTTAAGTAAACGTGATATTAATTACCTATGACGGCGCATTATTTACCATCACCTATCTCATTCATTTCTCCTCTAACTAAGAGAGAAAGAATACATTTAAAATGTATGTCTTCCTTCTAACCTGTCGTTTATTTTAAAAACAACTCAATCACTTCAGTAGGTAGCTATAGCCTATAGCACGCATTTGCTTTATGGTTGAGTAAAAGTTGCTTGTCCCGCAAGTTTCATAGAGTGTTTTTTTTTGTTGTTTATTAAACTTTTTTGCACATAAATAACAAAGGGCGTGCCGCCCCTATGTCTTGCGGCATTTTCTACTGATCAACCTAAGGATGAACCAAAAGAGTAAAAGCGGGTGCGGATAAAAAAATCGTAAATAAAAAACAATACATTTTAAGAAGAATAAACAAAACTACGTATTTGCTTACCTTACTAAGCCTACATCGTCCCACTGCTGGGCAAAGGCCTTCCTCTTATAATAATGATTATAAAAATTATACTTTATAACACATAACATAATTACATTGAAAAAAAAACACAGTACAGTGAGGCAGCCTTCATGCTAAAGTATTATATCTCTTCTCAAGTCTCTTCTAGGCAACCTTTGGGTGATATGGAGGGAGAGTGCAAATAAATAAGCATGATAGTAGGTACCATAGTGATAGAGAAAATCTTCTCTCTCCATCCTGTTCTACTCTGGGCCTCAAAGTGCCAGTTTTTGCTAAGATGTAACGTTATAAAACTATGTTACCTATTCAAATATAACCGACGACCATCAATCACATCACATCAGGGCCTAAAGTTAGCTAAATTAAAATCGTTTTTGTTGTGTTTCAATGGCCTTTCAGTGTGACAGTTTTGGACATCTTGGATTCTGCTAACTGTCTGAAGCTTCCATCGGAACGAGACGGAAGACCGCGTTGCTCGAAGGTTTGAAGTATAGAAAATCACAGGTAACATTGTAATGCTAAATAAGAGAATCGTGACCCAGGCTTTAAAAATCTAGTGCTGGACGCACGATACGCCAGGTATGATCACCAGTCCCCCTTCAGTTACAACCACCAACCTTTTTACGTCATCGGTTCATCTGGCCATCATGGAAATAAAAGACGGAAGCAATGGTTCAAAATTAGATAGGGGAAGTGGCATTAGAGTCATTAAGATGATTATCGCATTGATTTCATGGTCATTATAGTGTATTGTTAACGTAATGGACATGACAAGGTGTGTAATTATTTTATTTTAGGTCTAAATAACTAAGTACCCATCCTCCCTACATTACTGTCAATTTATAAATAGGTTCTGTAAGGTCCAGCCTCTTAAGGGCAGGCCGCTCAGGACTTCTGATTTCATAATACTTTCATACGGCCGATAGGCGCAGTGGATGTGCGACTGCCTGCGATGCAAAGATTTCGGGTTCGAATCCCGGTGGAGCACTCACAAAGTTGATATTTATAACAATGTGAGCTTGTTCCTAGTCATGTTAGGACATTGCAGGCTGAAACAAAAAATATGTGCTCAATTTTTGCTCAATGGAGCGCAAAATATTATAGTCAGTAGGTTGTGTGCTAAAAGTTTATAAAAAACTATAAGTAAATAACTTTATTACAAAAAGATATCTACAGGAGTCAGAAGATTGGAAATTTCAAATCAATTTTGCATACAAACACAAATAAACTGCAATTCAAAACAAAGTTTGTACGCGAACTGAAGTTTTTAAGCAAACGTGTATAGTGGATATTTATAACCTCAACTTGCGTAAATGCACAACTTGGTGAAGAGAAAACTTATTCAGGATCAGTGTTGCCAAGTCGTATTAAAATATATTGCCAATTTTGAATATAGACACACACACACATCACGCCTATATCCCTTGCGGGGTCGGCAGAGCGCAAACGGCCGCAAAACGGACATTTACGCCACGTCTGACAAATATTTGAGGGTCATTCGGAAAATTGTGACAGGTTGTCAGCCCATCACCTAAAATTGCAATACACACCCTCGAGTCCCTCAGTCGCGTCTTAAGACTCCCAAGGGTAAGAAATGGGGTGATGCTATTCTAAGCCGGCATCACACGGCACTTTGAACTTCAACAGCCACAACGGTCCACTGTTGGACACAGGCCTCTCCATAATGGGGGGTATTCCCATATTCACTGAGCTTGGCAGGCGGATAAACGAGCGCAGTGAAAGATGTTGCAATTAATTTATTTAAAGCCGTGTGATGCCGGCATAGAATAGCATTTCCCCATTTCTTACCCATGAGTGTCGTAAGAGGCGACTAACGGACTTGAGGGTAAGATGTGTATTGCAATGGGCTGACAACCTGTCACTATGGTGATACACAGTTATCTGATTGACCATCAAACTTTTGTCAGACGTGGTGTTAATATCCGTTTTACGGCCGTTAACGCTTTGCCTACCCCGTATCCCTTACGGGGTAGGTTACAGGCGTGATTTATGTGAAAAAAAAACGAAATATAATCGTACGTAAAGTTCTCACTAAAGGTAGCAATACAATACATAAGAATGAATAAACGGAAAAACAATACTTCCTTAATAATTTTACATGATAAAATAAAAATACATAAACCTACATGTAATAAATACATGCATACGTAAATAAATAAGATATACCAACGACAATTCAATTCATTCATTCGAACACTGCTGCCTATTCTGCGCCGTGATATTACGTGCCGTGTGATGCCGGTTAATAATAGCATCACCTCAATTCTACCCGTGGGTGTTATAAGAAGCCACTAACGGATAATGTTATTCAGTAGCAGGGGAATAAACTTCTTGGCTGGTTTTAATCGGAATGCTACTTTTTGCCTAAAAGTGGGCAACACCGGTACACAGTTGACGGAGTCTTGCTTGCTGAGAACTAGTTACGGCGATTTGAATTTCCTACGTGAAAATACAACTTTGAAATTCACTCACTTGTTTTAGCAAATTTCAAATCACCTTTTTTTAAAAACAATGTATTTTTTTTCTTTATTTAAGGAGTTTTGTCAAAATATGACAATGCCACTCATTCCTCATTAACGAGGAATGCAACATGTATTGCCAGATAGCTCTTTCTACCCGTAAGTGTGGTTAAAACGCATTAAAGGCATAAATTTAAGGAAAATAGCAGTAATGTTCCTTGTGAATGTAATATCGCCGTGTGATGCCGGCTTAGAGTAGCATCACCCCATATATTTCCTGTGGGTGTCGTAAGAGGCGACTAAGGGACTCAAGGGTGTGCATTGCAATTATAGGCGATGGGCTGACAACCTGGCACTATGGCGATACACAATTTTGCGAATGACCCTCAAATGTTTGTCAGATGCGGCGTAAACGTCCGTTTACGCTCTGCATACCCCGCAAGGGATATAGGCGTGATGTATGTATGTATGTATGAATGCTTACACTGCACCAATATCTGTCAAGCGTGTTCTGTCAAATACCTCCTCACATGTCCAGCAGTGGACTGTTGTAAAATGGAGACCTTACTCAACTACTAGAACAAAAACAGTCTACTGCAGGAGATGAACGACCCCATGGATATTTGCCGTACTCGCCACGCTTGGCAGGCGGATTGGCGAGAGCAGTGCAAGGTGTTATAGATGTTTTCAGAGAACGCTGCTGCTCGTCTCCTGGATATCTCTGCCTCGCCTTTACGACACCCATGGGTAGAAATTGGGTGATGCTATTCTAAGCCGGCACCACACGGCCGAACTCTCACACACACACATAACACGCCTATAATAACTTGCGGAGTAGGCAGAGCGTAAACGGACATTTACGCCACGTTTGACAAATATTTGAGGGTCATTTGGGAAATTGTGTATCGCCATAGTGACAGGTTGTCAGCCCATCGCCTTAAATTGCAATACACACCCTCGAGTCCTTTAGTGGCCTCTTACGACTCCCACGGGAAAGAAATGGGGTGATGCTTTTCTAAGCATCACACGGCCACGCCGAACTCAAAACTAAGCAAATATCGAATAGTAAAAGGTCATCGTGCATAACCACTAGGCCAATGCTGACAATCTTTCACCTCTATCAAACAGCAATAAATAATACCTAACAGCACCTCAGGATTCTCACCACACCTTCAAACACAAGTAACAAAAATATAATAAAATTTTATTCGGTACATAAATCGCAGTTTTACAGTCTCCGCGATGGGCGCCGTGTTTTATGGGGAATGTCGGTCGCTAATTTTGAAATGTAGCGAAATAAGACTCTTAAAAACCAGGGACGGAGTTTGATCTACATTTTAGGGCACTAGGTTGCCTATTAACCTTCAAATGCTTGTTGTTTATTCTATTACTCATATTTCTTACAGCAAGGAGATTATGGGTATTTATGCACAAAACAAATGAAATTTATTTCTTAAATAAAAAAAGATGTCCTAAATTGTATTAAGTAAGTACAGGAATTGTATGTTGGTTTATTTATAGTCAAATACATCGCTGGAATCAAGCAATTATATCATACTAGATTTACACCCACAGGTTTCAACCGCTTCCACTCATTTTCTCGTGGTAATATTTGTTTTCCTGCTATAAAAAGTAGCCTATGTGTTATTCCAAATTATACTCTACCTGTGTTTCAAATTTCATCCAAATCGTTGAAGCCGTTTGAGCGTGATGTGGTAAGAAACATACATACACACACAAACTCTCAGATTTATAATATTAGTACGGATTTCAAATAAAATAATGATAAACATCCACGACAGTCTACTGCTGAACATGGGCCTACGCCTATTGGCAGACTCACCACGCTTGGCAGGCGAATTGGTGAGCGCATTAAAAAATGTTGCATTTACAGAAATCGCTGTGGAAAAGCTCATGCCCATTTCCTCTTTGACTCTATCCCTTATTCGCTTTTTACGACACCCACGAGCATAAACTAGTTATCATTATTATGTCACCCATTTTTATCCTAGAGTTTCTTAGCTTTTACGGAGGCCCTAAGCATGGCCTTGTTTAATATTTGTGCACCATTTGGCAAGATTATTTTAACAAACTAACATGTTTTTTCCTGTTATTTTAGACGCATCTATTACAATTTTAGGCCTAAGCTTTTACCGAGACCTAAGCTTTATAACCTAGTAAATACCCGTGCTTCTTTGCGAAACCTCTTTGGCAAGATAATTTAAATACACTCACATGTTCACCTTGTAATTATAAACGTATCTAAAATAATTGTAGGGCCAATCTTTTACTGAGGCCTTTATCTAGTACATATATGCCATCATCATCTTAATCTAGGCCATAACCTAGTACATATCTGTGCCTCTTAGCACAACCTCTTTTTAAATATAATTGAAATACGACTCCTATGTTCATCCTGTAGTTTTAAACGGGTATATTCTATTGTAGGGCCAAGCTTTTACCGAGGCCTAAGAATAACCTAATTACGTATCTGTGCCTCTTTGCGAATCCTCCTTGTCGATATAATTTATGGTGCACGGAGCCGGCTTTTACTGGCTTTTCAAATCGGCAATTTTATTGAATTTTCAAGATGCCCCATTTTGAGTTATGAACCAAAATATAAACACTTGTTTTGTGTACGCTGCGCTACGGTCTAATAAGAATATTTATGTTACTATTAAAAGGTTGTAGAAAATTTACATGAATTTTAATGTTCATTTCATGCATGACTAGCCCGATGGCGTAGCGGATAATAGACACGCCTGCTACGTCAAGGATCACGGGTTCGATCCCCACTAGACAAAATATTTGTAATGTATTTTTTTTAGATATTTGTGTTTACTTTAGGTGTTTTTATGTATTATATGTATTTACAAAATAAGCATATATGTCCGATTTAAAATCAGCTATTAAGTTCCTATAGTACGACTTATGCTTAGTTTGGGGCTAGTAAGCGCTGTTGGAAATATCTAGGATATTTATTTATTATATAATATTATTCATAGTTTGATACTTTGTTTAAAAACCAAACAGGGTAAAAACATAATAATCTAAGTTTCGTATTAGCAAAGAATACTGGGTAGTCCTTAATTTAAGATATATTTCTGGATAGTACTAACTACTTCAAAGAATCTAAATTTATATATTACATACATAAACATATCACGCGTATACGGGATAGGCAGAGCGTAAAAGTCTGTAAAAAACTGACATATACGCCACGTCTGACAAACATTTGAGGGTCATTTGAAATATTGTGTATCACCATAGTGACAGGTTGTCAGCCCATCGCCTAATTTTGCAATACAAGCCCTCGAGTCCCTTAGACGCTTCTTACGACACCTTGACGAAAGAAATGGGCTGATGCTATTCTTAGCTGGCATCACACGGCTTTATCTATATCACAAACCTAAATAAATTATTTATATTCACCGTGATCACTAGTAGTTCTGTGTGATGCCGGCATAGAATAGCATCACCCTTGACTAAGGGACTTGAGGGTGTGTATTGCCATTTTAGGCGATGGGCTGACAACCTGTCACTTTCGCGATACGCAATTTTCCGAATTCCCCTCAAATATATGACAGACGTGGCGAAAATGGTAGTTTACGCTCTGCCTATCCCGCAAGGTATAATAGGTGATATGTGTATGTATGTAATCAATCACTAATTACAAGCCAGCGCATTTTGTTAATCAAATATTTACTTTAACACCGTATAAATATTTCAATCACTATGATTAACTGTGGTTTAAATAGATTGATGTTAATAACAAACATTGTCAGTAAATAAAAACAATAGCTAGTAGATATGGTCAGTAGCACCTCGAGTTGTCTATTTGAGGGACTAAGTTAAGGCCTGAAAAGTTTGTTTTTCCCTTTCATTCGCACTGCACCAGAGAGAAACAGACACACATTTTGCGCTCAAATTTTCGCGAGATTTTACAGTTTTTCCGACATAGAAACTAGAGAAATACCGTTAGAATGTGTTATGTAGGTATTCTTACTAGAAAAGGTATGTATCTAAATTAAAGCATTTTTTTTGTAATATTTTTAAAACTGTAGACATAATATTGTAAAAATTATTCAAAATAGAGGTAGATTAGTAGTAAGTATACGCCGTGTGATGCCGGTTTAGAATAGCATCACCCCATTTCTTTCCCGTGGTTGTCGTATGAGGCGATTATGGGACTCGAATGTGTTTTGCAATTTTAGGCGATGGGCTGACAACATGTCACTATAGTGATACATAATTATCTGAATGACCTTCAAGTATTTGTCAGATGTGGCGTAAGTGACCGTTTTTTCGTCCATTTACGCTCTGCCTGCAAGGGATAAAGCGTGATATATGTATGTTTGTATGTATAGGTATATATTATCTGTTAGATCCTCGACAATAACATATATTTTTTCAGAATTTTATGCCTGTAATTGTCTAAATTAAACTGGTTTAAAAATGTTGCTTGCTCTATATCCCCGCCTTAAACTGGTGTTTCAGACTACTTATAAGAAAAAACAGTATAGGTAGGTTTACATGCTGCAGATAGTTAAATTATTGATTGGTGAACGAAAATGTATTTTTCATGGTGGCGTTTATACTAATGATGAAAACAATGCATATCTGTATTGCAAATTTAGGCGATGGGCTGAATACCTGTCACTGTGGCGATACACATTTTTTATGACCTACAAATTTTTGACAGTCGTGTCGAAAAAGTTAGTTTTTAACGGCCTATTACGCTCTACCCCGCAAGGAATAAAGGCGTGATGTATGTGTGAATAGATTAAATTTTTATATTTATTTATTTATTTTAGAGGTAAGCGTCTAAGGGCACTGAAGTCATTCTGAAAGATTTAAAGCTTTATTATCATAATTAACTAAGATATATTATAGCCGTGTGATGCCGGCTTAGAATAGCATCACCCCATTTCTTTCCCGTGGGAGTCGTAAGAGGCGACTAAGGGACTTGAGGGTGTGTATTGCATTTTAGGCGATGGGTTGACAATCTGTCACTGTGGCGATACACAATTTTCCGAATAACCCTCAAATATATGTCAGACGTGGAGTAAATGTCAGTTTTTGCAGCTGTTTACGCTCTCCCAACCCCGCAAGGGATAATAGGCGTGATATGTGTATGTATGTATGTTCCTTGGAGAAAGTTGTTCCTTATCACCAGCACGTCTTGAGTTTTCGCTATCAGTCACAAGTAAAATTTTGCCCTATATTTACGGCATTTACGAAACAGATAGCAATTCTTATTATGTATGTATGTATTACTATTGTAAGTGTTCTTACTACTACATAAGTGTTATTTTTATTATTATTATTTTAAATTTAATTATTTTATTGTACCGTTTTTAATTTGCTTATGCAACTACTTGCAAATCGTTTTTTGTTTGTCTCTTTTTCTATGTAAAGGTTGCCTGGAAGAGATCGCTGCAAGCGATAAGGCCGCCTTTGCTTACTTTTAGTCTTAAGTTTTCTGTATTGTTTTGTTTCTGTTGTGTATGTTGTAAGCAATAAAGTGTTCATCTATCTATCTATCTATCTTATTTCTCTTTCGCAGCAGAAATTCACCGCTAAACGTTCAAATCAAGAGTATCAGTTTCACCAAGATCTATTTCCGAACAAAAAATGTGGGTTAACATGAACCAGGGCCTCTGGCAGTCTTTCTCAATTTTGTTACGATATTTTATTTAAAATTAACTCTATTCAATGTAGATAATAATATCACTTATTAATGTGATGATCCATTATTGTAAAAACAGTGAAAACAATAATTAATATTAAACAATTATGTATTGTTGGATAGAAAACTGGCTCTGGCGGGATAAAAAAAATAAAGGCACTGACTCGGCGCTAGCCAGGTCAATCATACGGCATGTAACTTATAGCCACCATCACCAATGAATTACATTTTACTCTACTACCCTACTACAACTATAACAGCCGCCACAGTTCACTGCTGAACTGGTTCTAGGCAAACGTTTTTATTTTGTTTTTTGGTTTTTTGGATTTCAGTCAACGGAAAGTCTGATTAGATTTGATATGAACGGGCACTTCTTGGTTTTTTTTGTTGTTGTGATATGATCTACGAGATTTTGAAAATTTGCCATTCAGGTCAACTAGCGATTGTATTAAATGTGTTGTTGTTGTAGTTGTGCCGTGTGATGCCGGCTTAGAAAATAATCACCTCATTTCTTTCTTGCGGGTGTCGTAAAATGCGACTAAGTGAAATGATGTGTGTTATAATTTTAGGGGACAGACTGACAACCTGTCACTATAGGGATACACGATTTTTCTGACCGGCCGTACAATATTTGTCAGACGTGGTAATAGCGCTCAGCCACCGCCGCCGCTAATACGTAGTTTGTGGCTCAGCCCACCCCACAAGGGATAGTTAGATAGTAGACTGGGCCAATGGCGTAGCGGGTAGTACCCCTGCCTGCTACGCCTTGGATCGTGGGTTCGATCCCCACAAGATACAAATATTTGTTGAGTAATTTTCAGATATTTGTGTTTAGTCTGGGTGTTTCTATGTATAATATGTATTTATTTACAAAAAAAAGTATATAAGTATTAATCTCAGCTACCTATCTAGTTCCCATAGAACAAGCTTTGCTTAGTTTGGGGCTAGATGGCGCTGTGTGAATTGTCCAGGATATTTATTTATTTATGTATGTATGTTGTAATAAACGTCCCCAAAACATTACTTCACATTCGGTCAAAGATTTCAAAAGTATCGTTTACAATGTGTCGGAGTCGGAATTCTAACGAACGTAAAGCGATATGTTTGAGTGTCGAGATATTTGATATTTGGAGAAAGCTCCAATTGGACCGGACAGCGGGTCGACCTTAAAATAGACAAGACGTGTTTAAAATAGCCTCGGACATGTCGTAAATTTTTTTACAATTTAAAATAACTGTATCAATGCATCAGGTAGCTTTGGTTTGTCATTCTTTTTACATAACACCCACTATCAACCCTTAAAAAACCCAAACGATCAGATTGTCAACATAATTAAGTATAACTACTTATTAACGTCATCAAGCCTAAATGTCCGTTTTTGCGGCCGTTTACGCTCTGCCTACCCCGCAAGGGATAATAAGCATGATATGGGTATGTCAAGCCTTCCTTTTTTCCACAAAAGCCTAGATTCATTTTAGTAAGTGCTCTACTTAAATTAAATTTTATACAAGGGGTAACAAAAAAAAAGAGATTGAAACTGATAATTTTTCCCCATTGAGAATAGGTCGAAATATGAGAAAAGAATTTTAAATACCGATAGTAATGCCATGTAATGCCAGTTGATGGGTAATGTCGTATGCGAGGTCCAATATATTTTAAATACGAGATTTCTGCCCAGCGGTTTCACCCGCTGCCATAAATTTTCCGTGGTAATAGTTATTTTCCTGCGGTAAAAGTGGCCTATGTGTTATTCCAGGTTATACTCTACCTGTGTTCCAAATTTCATCCAAGTTGGTCAAGCCGTATGAGCCTGAAGAGGTTACAAACATACATACATACACACACACAAACTCTCAGATTTATAATATTAGGTTCGGATTTCGACTCTAGTTGTTTAGTTTCATAAATACCTTGACCTCCTTTCAGCTTATTAAACCCTTTTTGTTACGGCCTGTATGCAACTGTTTTTTTTATAAATATTATCTTTCATCTTATCTAATATAAGGTTATATATTTACCTTGAACTGAATTCATAACATAAATCATAATTTAAACTAAGCTATCTTCAATCCCACGGCTAATAAAATTTAAGTAATTAGAATACGTATACGAAATATTATGTAAATGATCTGTGAATGACAAAAATATCTATCTATAAATAATATCAGAATATCTGCGTATTAAAATGTCTATAGATAAATTATCAAATCCACGACGACCACTTTTCCAACAAAATCAATTGTTCCTTTGCGTATCTTGTCGCAATGAGGATCGAGGGTTGGTTGTCCACACAGCAAAATAAGTCAAATTGATGTCTTGTTTGTGGATGTATTTCCCTGTCATATCGATATGTTCCTTGGATAAAAGTTGTTCAGTAGCGTAGCAAAATTAATAAATAAATAAAAATAAATAAATTCACGTTATTTACTACACAAATTAAACTACCTACTTTTTATGCAACATTTTATAGCGACATCAAAGTTTTTAAAAAAATAAACAGAAACTAATCTTTACATCTACATACATTTAAGAGCATTCACCCAATACCATAGAGGCGCTCGTAAATCAATATTATTTACACCAAGCGGTTTCCCATTAAAAGTGGGTTACGTTAAGACGTGACGACCACACCGGTTACAGTGTTGATGTTGTAAAACCTGTGCTTATCTTCAGATGGATCTCACGACCTTGACGATATGAGTCAGTGGAGCTTTTGGGTACGGTAAGCTTTATGGTCCGAGAGCCGGTTTACATTTATGTATGTTTACAAGATTCTATAAGATTTCTTAACGACTTATTCTCTTTCCGTCGAGTCGACTGATTAAATCTCTCGCATCTAGCAAAACTAGGTGCATGTATGAGTTGTTACAATTGAGATACTAACACATGATCATAATGGGCATAGTTATGTCAGTTATGAGCATACTTATCCGAAAAAGCACGTGTGTCAAGTGGCTTGCTCATATTGAGCATGCTCATGAACGAATTAATGAATTAATTTATTAATCAATAAAGCAATCTTAAACTAATTCATAGCCCCACAAAACCATTATTCGAGGTATGTCTGTGGGATCTTCGAGTCTCTATAAAATAAGTATTTACCTAGGTATTCTAATCAGTTACTAGCACGTCTGAACAAGTGCTACTGGCCACTGGCTCATATTATAATAAGCAAATGTGTAAAGAAAGACGCCACAATCACACTTTTTGCTTGCCGAAAAAAGAATAGTTAAACACGTGACAGCTAATGCCACTGTCTATATGTCTGCGTTTAGATACAAAATTAATATTTAGGCGTATAGATTAGATGATTGGTTCCCCTGTGATCAACGATTCAGCTCAATAACACAGGTAAAAGTATTAGAGGAACGTTCATCTAGCAACCAACTTTTTCTACTATCAGCTCCTGTACTAACCCCGATATTTCACATGTGGCCACCACTCGGTTCAGAGGTAAACAATCGTGGGCGCTATTCCAGTTGTAACAAACTCTAGCATACTCAGCTGTTACGGATGAGTACGAAAATATTTGTCTTAGGGATTTCTAACAGCAAACGTTAGCCTAGCCTATGATATTTTGTGGTTTAAAAGCTTAATGTTTTCACCAGTCTGAAATGTATCGAAGGGAAAATACATTCTATCGAGTCACTTAAGGCAAAAGCACCAGTACCGTACCGTACCAGTGAAACGGTAGCAATGTCTGTTTGGCAGTCTATAAGGGAACGCTTAGCTTGTGACTACATTCACATCACTTTTTCCATGCTAATTCCAACTTTATTTTTCCCATCAATTATCAGGGACATAAGATAATGATGACCATCTTGTGCAGAAGCCTTCATATGAGACTTTTAAAGCTGGGGCCGGTAATTATTTACCTACGTAAGTAGCTTACGTCACACCGAGACGGCAGCATATCGATGCGTCACACTCAAAAAAAGAAACAAGTAATTTATGAAAACGTTTTGAGTTCTGTTTATTTACATATTTTTTAAGTAGCTGTAAGACTTTCATGCATTGTTTATTCAAGCCATCTGCTTCTTGTCGAGTTGCAGTAAAACCGAAACGAGGGGGTTGAAAAAGTCGGTGTTTTGTTATTCAGACATTCTGTAAATAAATAAATATCCAATAAGAAATGAAAAAATATTGTCATAAGCAATGGAGAAGAGAGACGTTAGTGTTGATAAAAAAAACAGAATCTTTCATGTCGGTAAGTAAGTAAGATTTTACGATGAACATACCTACTTATTCAATGTCTGTATCTTAGTCTACAATCTATAACAATCAGTAAGTCGTTGTTTGAACGATACGAAGAATAATTAAAACATATATATCCTTTTCGTTGGATGACTCGGTGTCTCACACGAGAAGAGAAGAGACTGACTACGGTATTATAATAAAAAAGGAGTATCCATCTATTTGAAGTCGGATAAAAAGAATCACAAAAAATAAAAATGGAGAATAATTCTCCAACATTAAAATACCCCTCAGATGTTTACTATCACTTGAACATGACTCACAATAAACGTCCTATCAAAACGTTTAATTGTGCATAAGGATTTCAATTATAGAAATTTTATTATCATAATAAATTCGGCCTGTGCCACGAGATCATAAATACATCGCTTGGATCGCAATGCGTCGCCATGAGTCATGCGCAGGATTGCAATATTCATCTTATACTTTTAGAAATACATTGGTTGCTGGTTTACAAGAATATTTTTAGACATTGAAATTCTAGAGCTACTCAACTGTTTATCACCTAAAAAGTAAGAAGTAATCGCTAGTGCTATTTTATACTTATTGGTATGTCTCAAGCTCTTAGAGGAAGATTCGAAACAGGCAAATCCCAAAAAGGATTCAAAGAGACTCGGATGTTTAGCAAATAGCGGTATTTGGCCCTGACAATATCGTCAGGCTAACGGAAACTCAATGCATGAGACTTGCCTGACACACGACCCAAGATTGTTTCAGTAGAGATTAGGCCATGCGCTGTAGAGGGTGAATGTAACATATCAGACACTGACGATGATGAAAGGACCCCTCAATTTTAAATGAGCAATACTTGTTTGGTTTTGACTTTCTTGTGAGAGGTTTCGAGAGCGATTGATTTTGATTTACCGAAAAACGAAGCAAAAAAGGCAAGCAATGCTCGGTCAACCTGGTACACACCTAAACAAATGCTTCCTGTTTTGTTAACCAATTCCTTGTTCACACGAGACGTTCCTTGGCAACAGATTTGCTTGTATAAAACCTAGCAATGTACGTAATATTATTCTCAAAGGGATCCAGACCTGGGGCGAGTACAAAGGGCTAATTGTAAATGTGCGTTGAAGAAATTACAAATAAATAACGAGCCGCCCACGCTCACTCGTTCACGTGTGGTCAGGCGTGGCCTTTACATTAGTGACAGAATATGGACTGATTTAGTAGGATGCACCAATATATTTAGTAAACTTGGTAGAACGCAAAATCGTCGACACTACGGATCCTTAGATTATCTTCATTGTTGTGCAAAATATTGTCGTGCATTAAAGGGACTCAAATTGGGAACCATCAGCGCACGACATTGATTATGCATTTTGTTACTCACAGATTATTGAAGGCTGAGCTAAGCTAGGTGCTGATTTGCTTTTGCATTCCATGAAAGATCGGTATTTGCGGAAGTAAACACAACCATACATACACATATCACGCCTATTATCCCTTGCGGGGTACGCAGAGCGTAGAAGACCGCAATAAAACGGCCATTTACGCCATGTCTGACAAATATTTGAGGGTCACTCGGAAAATTATGTATCGCTATAATGACAGGTTGTCAGCCTATCGCCTAAAATTGCAATACACACCATAGAGCCCTTTGGTAGTCTTTTAAGATTTGTATTGGAAAAAAATGGGGTGATGCTATTCTAAGCCGGCATGACACGATCGCGGAAGTAAATCTACTCAAAAAACTTGGTGTGTATGTTCTTTCAATAGCGAATTCGTTTCAAGTCATCGGTTAGACTGAAAAACAACTAATGTGAGATATTATTATTATCATTCTGTGTGTAGTAAAACCACAATTTATTTCGCACGCAAATAACAAGATGGTGGACAAAAATGCGTGGCGCTTGCGACAAAAGCGTGTCAGCGGCGCGCGCGCAGCGAGGCATGTTTACGATACTCCTCTTTTGGAGATCCGTACTCTGAGCGACGATAATGTAAAAATATGCTTTAGTGCACTTAAATCTGACACCGAAGTCTATCGGGTCACAATAAGAAGAAGAAGCACGCTTCCTACTTAGCTCTCTCTTTTATAATCATCATTGTCATTATCTCCTCGTACACTGCTAGAAATACGATTTTATCAGGCGCCTACTAGGGAGTGATTTTGGGCTGATTGTATCCAACAGCTGCCCACGTTTCCAAACCATAGGCTACAATGATCATGCCAGTCGCATTCAACGGCTATCCAAAACCCTTACAAGGTTTTCTATGGTTATTTTGCACTCACATTTCGATTACATTTTCAAAAATGTAAATAAGAAATTGATAAATTGTACGAGTATCAAGAAGTTGAACATTTTGAAGTATTTGGTCCAGGTGCCGGTAGTTGGCGATAAAAAGGTACTCCACGGACCCCGGGTGTAAGTTCCAGTTGACACAAAAAAAAAACTGTTCCTTAAAAAGTCTTAGGACAATCTGGAAGGAGTCCGCTCCACGCTATTTCTGCTTCTACGTTAGTTCGCCAGATCAATACCTTGCTAGAGCCAACACTCTCTTGACCACTTTATTTAGGTCTCTAAACGGTTGATATACTTTTTGTTTCCTTTGCACGATTGCGGTTAATGGAGGGAATGGAAGGAATGTCGTGTCGACGCCTCGCTTCTGATTAAAATAGCTAAGGAATCTGCGGTATCTTGTATCACAAATATGTTTTGTTTAGAAATTTGGATTTTTACGTATCTACATTTGTATGCCATGTGGTGCCGGCTTAGAATATCATCACCCTTATTTCTTTCCCGTGGGTGTCTTAGGAGGCAACTTAGGGACTCGAGGGATATAAAGTATATTGCAATTTTAGGTTATGGGCTGAAACAAAATTTTCTAAAAGACCCAAATATTTATCATACATGGCGTAAATTTCCGTTTTATGCGGCCGTTTACACTCTGCCTACCCTGCAAGGGATAAAGGCGTGATACATGTATGTATAATATTTAATCTGTGGGAGTAAATAGCGAAGAAAACGCAACGTGATTGTGTAAAGTAGCTAGTCTGCATATAGTTAATCTGTGGTGTAAAGCTTTTTCATCTTTAGGTTAAACAAACATTGGCCCCAATTCGAGACATAAATTATCTTAATTTATTTTGAATTAGTGCTGTCACTTCCCGTTTAATAGGTTTGGAAAAGGATAGGAGATATTTTAGTCATGTCATACATATTATCTGTCTAAATCAGGTGACTATGAAAACAATGGCGACTAAATCGGCTAGAAATTGCGAAGAACCCATTGTAATTTCTAAACATGGCAGGACTTAGATATCTCCTTTTCTTTTCTGAATTTATTTGATGAAAAGTGACAGCATTCGTTGAAGGTATCTAAGTTATAAGAATTTATATACCTTTCCCGAATTGAGGGCAATGTCTAAAGTATAGCTAATAGAAATTTTGGCTAAGGCATGCTATATTTATTTTATCCTGGAATTCGGTTGTGAGTGCTAAATAAGCTCAAATGTATTCTGTTACCACAACGAAAACAACATACAAACAAAACAGAATATTAATTAATAACAAAGCGCGAAGAACGGGGATAGATACCGAAAGGATCATTTCCTTTTTTCATGACTTTTGGCTTTGGCATCTTGTACCGTAGTCAGTTCAACGCCATCTAGACACTTCCTGGAATACTAAACTTATTCTCAAAAAGAAAACTCCCTATTGCCTATTTATCTGCTAGGTAGTCAAGGTGAGGCTGGGAGACAGTATGGACTTTGGATCATTCTTATACCGCGCGCATAAGAATTACATTGGCGGCGGTTCAATTGTCTAACTAGACGTGAGCTTGACTGTACAAAACTGTTAGCTCCATCCAGGGATACAACATACTCCACTGAACTAGCGATTTAAAAGAAAACAGGATAAATACAGGCAAATTAGAGTTTATTAACAGTTAACGACAATTTAGAACGATATAATCTGTTTCAGCCCAGGCTATTTTGCTCTTTTTTCTTACTAATTTGAGTCATGGCTTTGGAGAAATACTTCATCAAACCAACTTCTTATAATACAGGCGATATTTTGAAAGTGAATAATCCTGGATTGACCCTCAAGTGTTAGTCAGACATGGCGCAACTGTTTACGCTCTACCTACCCCGCAAGGGATAGAGGCATGATATATGTATGTTTGTGTGTCTAATCCTGGTACTTAATGCTGTTTATGTTCTTTTAAGCAAGTTCACTTTCTTTTAGTTCTCCGTTCCTTTTGAATGATAGCTGATCATGATGAATAATCAAAGGTGATGCTAATTTCCTGGGGCAAGTCAGTGACAACCAGGTTTCCAATAAAGCCAGGCCAGCTGGGAGAGGGGTTGTCATTTTCAAGAGTCTTCTAGAAAAACTGGAAGGTTGTCACTTTACAAGCAGCTCTAGACTTCTAGAAAGGCTGGAGCTGAATAGATTTCGTGTCCTCCTGACCGACACACCTGGTGATAGCAGGCGCTGAAGTCTGATTGGGCCTCATTTCGCTGAACTTAAATTTCGTGTGGCTTGGATACAACTGGGTTGTATTCACTTGGTAGTTTTTATTAAAAGCGTCGAAAAACGTTTTGCAAATACGATAAGTTTTTATCTCAGTTTTGATCACATAGCACATGACTGATTTGGCAGAATAATGACAGATTTTACAGAAAAAAAGAAGTGTGACAGTATTTCGTGTACAACAAGTTTCAAATTAAAGGAGTCGCATTGCCAAATTGTCTTCGGTGAGAACATGGTCGCCTGTGTGGAAAGAGAATAGGCGTGGGCAAAAATTGAACTAATATATTTTAAGGCGCCCTCTATTTCCACGCCTATTCTCTTTTTCGCACACAATATAAACTTCAATAAATATTATCAATAATCATACTACTATTAAAATGTTATCTATACTCTAGAGGAAAAACTCACTCATATACTTTTAGGCACTGGAATAAATGGAAGACCGCGGGGCAGGTTCTTTGCGAAGCAGTGGGATCTTTCAAACTAATTATATTCTTCTTCAAATTTAAGAGTTTATAAGTAATTATAAGTTACTATTATTATTTAAATGTACCTATAGCATCCATGTGATTTACTGTCCCGATGGCGTAGCGGTACCACCCGCTGCCTACTGCGCCGAGGATCGTATCGTGGGTTCGATCCCCAAAAGACAGTGTTTAGTCTGGGTGTTTTCTATGTACGATATGTTTTTATTTACACAACATTAGTAATTATATTAGTAATTTAGTTCCCATAGTACAAGGTTGCTTAGTTTGGCCGTTTTGCCGTGTGATGCCGGCTTAGAATAGCATCACCCCATTTCTTACCCATGGGTGTCGTAAGAGGCGACTAAGGGACTCGAGGGTGTGTATTGCAATTTTAGGCGACGGGCTGACAACCTGTCACTATGGTGATACACAGTTATCTTATTGACCCTCAAACTTTTGTCAGAAGTGGTGTTAATATCCGTTGAACGGCCGTTAACGCTCTGCCTACCCTGTAAGGGATATAGGCGTGATTTATGTATGTATGTATGTACAAGCTTGCTTAGTTTGGAGCTAGATGACGCTGTGTAATTTGTCCTGGATATTTATTTATTTATGTTGCATACTTCAGCCTTATTATTTATTTTTTTAGTTTTTATCCATATTTTATTATTAATCTTAGAATCAGCAGTTGCTATTTTTCAATCCTATGTTATTGCTATTTTAAGAACTTATTTGTTATTAATTTAAAGGTATTTGATCAAGGAACTTTTATTTTAAACCCAAATCATGTTACAAAATTTAATAGCACAACATAGGTGCTCAAATTGCATATAAACTTTCAAGATTTTTCACCTAATTCCGCTTTCGCGTAAACATCTTCTCAATGTTCGCGACATAAAGCTGTCGTGGCCGCCATCTTAGCATATTGCACGGTGCAACTGCATGTGATAGTGCATAATGGAGAACCACCGTCGCACCGTGCCGTGCCGCTAGGAAAAACATATTTTCGGTCCCATTCTACCGCTGTCATGAGCTCAGTGTTTGTTGCACCGTTTTAGCAGCTAGAATTAGGTTTGAGATTGTACATACATACTTTCACATATCACGCCGTTTTCCCTAACGGGGAAGGCAGAGAGTTACCGACCTTATGTTTATACATACTGTCACTATCGCAACTTCCGACAGTTTAAGGGCCGTTTCAGAATAATTTTGTATCACTCAGTCAAGTTGTCAGTCTGTCGCCTTAGTCGCTTCTCACGACACTTGCAGGAATGAATGGGGTAATGCTATTTTAAGCCAGCATCACCCGGACCTTTGAAATTGTATTTCAGTGTTATGCTCGTGTGATGCCAGTTTAAAATAGCATTACCTCAATACAACCCGTGGGTGTTGTAAACAGCAACTGAAGGATATATTCATCCAGAGAATGGGTAGCATTCCCTGTGAAAGCATTTACTTGCCAAGCATATGGTGAGTATGACAATGCCCCCTAATAGAGGGAGGCCTATGTCCAGTAGTAGACTTTCTTTACGTGGCTTCAAAATTGTCATTAACTGTCATTATTGGTTTTATGTACCGATTCATTTCGTTAACTTTTACCCTATGCCTAATGAGTATGCTGTTAAAATGCCCAAGGTGCACAATGTCTAAGATTCAAAGTGTGTCGTCATGGCTTAAGGTAACGCATCTCACATGCGTCAGTACTTATTAAGTGGTTTTCTGATGGATGCATAGATTTTCATACATATTACGCCTTTATCCCTGGCGGGGTATGCAGAGCGTTAACGGCCGTTAAAATACGTTCGCTATCGCCACGTCTGACAAACATTTGATGGTCGTTTCATAAAAACTGTGTCTATTACAATACAAAATTGTTATAAAAAGAAGAAAATTGTGTTAAACAAATTTCTTTTTTTACAACGACGGATCATGACGTCAATAAGTGATAATACTATCCTTCATTGAACAAAGTTATTTCATTTTCATTTTCACAGGTTGACAGTCTGTCGCCTAAAATTATAAAACACAAATATAATACACATTGAGACCCAGGGGTGATGCTATTTTAAGCCGGCATCACGCATTATTAGATATAAACGTTATACGAATTCCCAAAGTCGAAGAAATTTGTCGTTGTTGAAAGTAGTCGCTTGCCCTTTTTACGGAAAGTGCTAAGAACATAGATTTTTATAAATTTCAAAATTCGCTATGCCTTTAAAAATAGCTACCTATAGGCACAGTCAGCACCATAAGCCTCCCTCATTTCACGGTTATTAGTTAAACTTGTTACCACGCGTGAATCCCTATTAAAATGCAAATTTACCGCCCCTGAAAATGTTTATATAAGTTTATTTTTTATACATATTTTTCATTCGTTTCGCACTAGCCGCGGGCGGTAGTTGTTCGTTTTTGCTTCTATTTTTGTTGCTTTGTAACTTAATTAGGAAATTCCAGAACATTTTATTCTGTTTCCTTTATTTTTGTTTGCTTCTTTTTCAACTTTGAATCTGATTATTTTAACGACCTCTTTTGTTTTATTTTATACGAGCAAGATATGAACGTAATTGGGTTTTACATTAGCTGTAGAGTAATTTTTTGTTTCAATTATAAAATAAAATAACCATAAACTACAAAACAAATTCAAGATTTTCCAACAGAGAGTCAACGTTGATGCCCTTTCTATCAATGCTGCATCTGTGACTGATTGCTGATCTATCTTCCTGAGTAGGTTCTTTAGGAATCTTCATATACATACAAACATAACACGCCTATATCCCTTGCGGAGTAGGCAGAGATTAAACGGCCATTTACGCCACGTGTGACAAACTTTGAAGGTAATTCAGAAAATCATGTTTAATCCTAATAGTGACAGATTGCCCATCGCCTAAAATTGCAATACACTATACACATGTCAACCTTTAGTCCTTCAGTCACTTCTAACGACACAAGGGAAAGAAGTTAGACAATGTTATTCATAAGCCGGCATCACACGGCTCAAGGATCAAGTTAATAAGTATTTTTCAAAATGCTTCAGGATGGTACCTACGTTCAAATGGTTTGCAAGAAGTTATTCTAAAATATGTCTCCCAAATTCCTACATCAAAACGCAAGAATAGCGAATAATTGGCGACCCTCTTTCGCCGGAAGCGCGGAATATCCAAACCGGAAATGGAAAGCCGTAGTCGGATGTGACGTCACAGGTGTAGATTATTATTTCGCTCCGAGTAAATATGGCTGCCGTATGAATTATAACCGGAAGTTGATACTGTAAGTTGGACATAATTTAAAGGACAATACTGCACCATATTGTGGAACTCGAGAAAACTCCACAGAAAGTTTCGCTTCAAAAATTTATTGTAATTTATACAAGCAGGGCGCTAAGAAAGTTTTTATTAATTAAGATAGGTTCGTGAAAATTTAAGGAAGGTGTTGTGTTTTATTGCTGGGTTCTAAATTATGGGCATTTGTCTCCTGTTTTGTTGGTAGGATAAACTTACTTAGCTTCTTAAATAAATGAAATAGTTTTATTTTCAGGTCTATTAAAAATAATAAATGTAAAATTTTACCAAACCCAAGCACAGTTTGATGTGTAGCAAACTGAAGTGGCAGTGGGCTGGGCACATCTGTCGTAGAACCGACGGACGGTGGAGTAAGGTTCTCGAGAGGAGGCCACGCCTCGGCAAGCGTAGCGTTGGACGATGGACCAGCCAGATGGACCTATGGCTTAAAAAAGGCGGCTGGTAGCGACTGGATGGCGGATACGAGAGATCACGCCCTGTTCCGTACCCTGGGGGAGCCCTACGTCCAGCATGGACTGCATAAGGCTGGTCTTTTGGTCTTTTTGCGAATAGTCTACCAAGAGAGAGATAACAAATATAGACCTTTATTTAAAAAATCTCATTCTCAACCCAACAACCACTACTAATTGCTCAGATCTAGCGACAAACTAGAAGAGATCTCGTAATCAGTCTTACGTACCATCCTTACTACTACAAGTTAACCAGTCCAATAAGACACCCAAAAAACCATGGCGAATACAAGAAGTGAGTTCTAGTTACGTTGGTCAACGAACGAAATCGCACCAGCAATTATGTCCATGGTTAGGGCTGCTACAAATTTTTGTTTTGTTTTGGGTTGGTTTTCAAAAGCTAATCAACTTTTATGCGTTTCAAAAATATTTATGAAAACAGGGTGCATCGGGTAGTTTTGTGACTCATTGTCCTGTCCTGATATAAGATAACAATATTTTTGATACATTATACTTACCTTTTTTGTACACTTGTCAGGTCTTAAACACCTGCTTACAGTAGGAAACAGAAAGAGCATGCGACTTATTAACAAAAACTTAATCCTTTCCGAGTATTTCAGCAGAATAACAGACAGCCGATGTGTCGCAGTGGTAGTGCGACTGCCTGCGGCGCAAAGGTTCCGGGTTCGATTCCCGTTGGGCACTCACAAAGTTGATATTATCACGTAAATTTGTTTCCAGTCTGGTTAGGACATTGCAAGCTGAACCACCTGATTGTCAGTAAGAAAAAATATTGCTTCGGAGGGAATGTTAAACCGTTGGTCCCGGTTGCTGTCTATGATGACTTAGATGGCGGTCGTGACACAACCATGTCAGACGCCTAGGTTCTAGTAGTAGAAGGCGGTTGAAGAACTCAGAACGGGTTGTTCGTCGACTCTATGGCCCACACGAAAATAAGAAGCTTAGTAGCAACCCTATTAACGGTAGCCGGAGCGAAATTCGATTACTTGGACGCATAGAAAGTAACTTGATTCGAGTCGCCAGTTCACCACGTTACAGTGCTTAGGGAGACGCGGATTTTCAAATTTCGAACGACGACGTAGAATTCAGGCGATAGAGGATAGAGATAAAAAAGTTAAAATGATACATAGGTGTATCACAATTGCGGAATAGGCAGACCGTAAACGGCCGAAAAGATGGACATTTACGCCACGCACGTCTGACAAATATTTGAGGGTAATTCAGAAAAATATGAATCACTATAGAAATAGGTTGGCAACCCATCGCCTTAAATTGCACATGTCAACCTTAAGTCCCATAGTCGCCCATTACGATACCAACAGGAATGAAATGGGGTGATTTTATTCTAAGCCAACATACCACGAATTTTTTTTGTGAAATTTTAAAGGGTTACTTTACTTTTAAATCCCATGAGATAGGTAGTACACATTTTTTTTTATCATATCTTATCTTATCTAGCCGTCAGGATCCACTGCTGGGCAAAGGCCTCCTTCCCCTTCATCTATTTTTCGCAATCCTGTTTTCAATCGACATAAGATCAAAGTATATTAAAATTCAAGCCTCTTCTAATTTGTTTGAGAATATGAATGAAGATACTCTAGACCACCGTGTTTAATAAACCGACTTAAAAGACCCCACCTACACGTATGCCAACTACATTATAATAATTTTAGCACAAAATGACCCTAGGTGTGGGCTCAATACTGTCTGTACTAGGAAACGCTTATTTATTCCACTAACCAGCCTATAGCTAAAGCAGGGATACTTATATCAAAGTTAGTGTGTAGTAATAAACCGCAACTTGAAGGTCAGGACTTGTGTATTTTTTTTTGCTTTTATGAGTAGGTATTAAGTTCGAGATTCTTTTTTATTGTTGCTTTCTTATTCATAGACTGTAATGTAATGCATTCTCCTCATTTACTCCGGGTGGTATATACGTTTCTGAATAGGTTCATTACTTAATAGTCTTTTGTCCCTTATACGAACCTCACATTTTGCGTCATCTCTATTTACAGTACTTTTGTATTTAGATAATTTTATATTTATATTATATTTTTTTACTTTGAATGAGAAACAACTACGAAAACGCATCCATGATCAGTCTATTAATATGATTCCAAAAATATACCAGTCAAATTTCTATGCTTAAATTATAAATTGCCAGTGATCGTGGTATGCGTAGGCGCATTCAAAAGTGCCCTTTTCCAAAAGCAAATATATTTCCATAAGGATAGCGTTCAATATTCAATGTTTTGGAAAATGCATTAAGTTACATTTGCAAAAGGATGTCTGCAGTAATCCATACAAATGTGGTTTATAAAGTGAATGTATGAGATCATGAATGAGTAAATGTGATATGTTTTACAATACTTGGATAACTAGTATTGATTTGCAATGTTCAGATTATAGATTTTTTTCCATACTCAATTCCTACTCAAATAAAAATAAATGATAAACTAACATTACCAAAGAAGATGTCGAGACGACTTTGTCTCATTCAGTAGTAACTGGCAAGACTGGAAATCAGAAACAAAAGACCGAGCATAGTAGCGCAAAAGAAGGGACACCGAATAGACTACATACAAAAATAAATCATATAAAATAGTATATAATAGTATTGCGGACTGGAGCCGTCCGTATGGTCTGAAGGTAAATCCTGACAAGACTCAGACAATTATAATCGGTAGCCACTGGTACGTGGCTAGAATCAATTACGCATCGTTACCGCAGATCACTTTTGATGGCACTTCCATTCCTTTCAGCCACAAGGTTAAAAACTTAGGCGTCATCTTTGACGAAAGCTTTACCTGGAAACCTCATGTTTCAGAGGTGAGTAGAAAAATGTTTGCTGCGTATGGCTCGCTAAAGCGACTTAAAAATCTGCTTCCGACCAAAACCAAAATTTCATTGTCACATTCCCTTCTTCTGCCTATACTGGATTATGCAGACGTTTGTTTTCCTGATCTATCCCTCCAACTGCTAAATAAGCTCGAACGTCTGCAGAATCTCTGTATTAGGTTTATTTTCGGTCTGCGAAAGTATGACCACGTCTCCTCCCACCGGTCCCAACTTCAGTGGTTACCTATATCCCGTAGAAGGGACTGCCATATCCTTTCACTTCTTTACTCCATCCTATCCAATCCTAATGCTCCTCCCTATCTTAAAGATCGTTTCACTTTTCACTCAGCAACGTTGACCCGCAATCTGCGTGCCAGCAACAGTCTGAAGATCAATATCCCTCCACACAAGACGGACTTCTTTGCAAATTCTTTCACAGTGCGAGCAATCAAGCTGTGGAATTCTTTGCCTGAAGAAGTCCGTCGGGCTTCTTCCCTTGAAACCTTTAAGGACCGAACCAGGCAATACTATTTATCTTAATCTATAGTATAATATATTTAAGTCTATTCAATTTATACTGTCATCTATTTTTCCCTTCGGAGTATTTCGCGTTATCCACGCTTCCATAGTATAGTTTAAGTATTATTTTATTATGTATTAGTTTATCAATATTATACAGGTATCTATCAAGTTTATTATATTGTCTATGTATGTATTAGAGTGTATTACAGTATAAGTAGTATATGTAGGTGTTTGCACTATCCCGCTATATGTTTGCACTTTCCATATCACCCAAAGGTTGCCTGGAAGAGAATGCTGCTTTAGCATTAAGGCCGCCTTATTGTACTGTGATTTGTCTTTGTTTAATTTTATTTTGTCGATGTTATTTTTGTGTGCAATAAAGAATATTATTATTATTATATAAAATACTTGGCACTCATGCTACCCATTATTTACACCAGCAAAAGCAAAACATTTGTTACCATGCTATAGTCTAATATACTCAGTTTGGGAAACGATTTGTTTGACCATCTTCCGCCACATCGCTTACCATTACGACACCCAATTCGAACAGACAAACGTCTGGAGACCAATCACGATGATAAGACGGAGTGGCTATCATCTTAGGAGTTTTTGACCATCCACAAAAGCATCAAACCGCCTACCCGGAAGATCCTGAATATGAATGTATAGGAACCAGTGCAGCAAAATGCCATACGACATGATCACTGTTTGGTAAACAGCCCGATCTAGGTATTGATCAGATTTACACGGTTCTGATCAAAAGTTGGTCTGAGATACCTTATCGTGCAATCGCCAGACGGCTGGATGCATTGTGTGGATGTAAGGAACTAAGGTAAGAAAGAAATATACAGGGTTTTTATTTAAACAGGGTGATTTAACTAGTGACCAATAAGAAAATTTCAAGACGAGCTGGTGATAAAAACAACTTTTTCCTGTGGGTTGAAATATGACAAAGATATTTTGAGTTTCTATAGTAAGTCAAATAAGCTGATCGGCAATTTTGTACGGAAGAAGGGCCAATTGCTTTTTCGTATTTCGTCCTAAGCTTTTAAGGGAAAGTTGTACTTTGTCACCAGTCCGTCTTCAGATTTTGCTATCGGTCACTAGTAAAATTATACCCTATATACGGGATTTAGGAGATGGTTAAAAATATTTGAAAACGTTAACCAGTCCTTTTTTTTTTAATTATTCCTAAAAAACATAAATTGGTTCTGTCAGTTACTCTATGAGCAATATTGTTATCGAGTGGTAAATGTATTTTTGAAATTGGTCCAGTAGTTTAGGCTTTTACGCTTATAATATTATGTACTAGCAAACAAAAAACAAACAAATATTATAATAATGTGATGTGAAGACCGCAAACACGACTAGATATATCCTATTTAACGGATCAGTAAGTATCACTTAGGTAATACGTTTGAACACCAGCAAATATTTTTATGTCCGTCTGTCTGTGAACTACGTTTATTATCTTGTTTACTATGTTTACCCTTTCAAATTATTTAGGCAAAGCATTCCGTAACCACATAAACTTGTATTACTCTTTCCTAATTTTTGGTATCGGTACGATGTCCTCAATTCTAATAGACAATTATTTGGAAAATCTAGGCCTTTAATGTTATTTTTTTATAATAATTTGAAAGGATTTTTTTTACTGGTATGAGAATTTGAAGTCCTTAAAAGAAACGGAAAGGGGCTATGTCTTCTAAAGAAGGAAGACATTTTTTTAAATATTACAAGTTAGTTATAAAATAAACTCAAACTAAAGGAAGATAATATAAACTAAGGGTAGTGTTAGAGCCCTGTCTATACTGTAAATGGTCTGAAGGTGCCCAGGGCGCTTTCTGCGTAGCCTACTACGCTGTAATTACTTAGGCACGGAAGAAATAAAAACAAGTATCTTTTGTGCCGTTTATTATTTCGCATGTTTTATTTTGGCGTAGATGCAGTAGCTGGTCAAATATTAAAAAAAATCGCTCATAAGAATCGGAACCGATGCCAATAAGCTAGAAGACGTAAGAACTGGCAAATTGCGATGCAAGAAGGCGGAGATATAGGTAGGGGCTATGAATTTATTGAGGAAATTCCTCTCTATTCCTTTTTTACTAGAGAAAGTATGTCAGTATGCAGAAACAGTAAATTGCGATTACATATAAGCACGCAAATAAAAATCTTCCAAGAAAAAATCCGTCGGATAATACTTTTAAATTTGTCAGAGTTAATTAAAAGACATAATGAATCATCTTTGAATCTCTATTTAAAAAAAATACCAGCTACCTCGGGATTCTGAAACTGTTCAGATTCCTAGACTACGGAAACAAGGAGGCAGTAAATGTTAAGCATGGGGATACTGTTCCGTTTATAGTTATCAATAAACACAGGCCATCGCAGTGATTTGAGGATGATTTTGGGTATTCGAACCACTTTCCATATGTTTTGGTCTAAAAATTTAACCTCGGGATCCTGAGACCAACAATCAGACTACTAGACTACGGAAGCAAGGAGGCAGTAAATTTTTAGCATAGAGATACTGTTCCGTTTATAGTTATAAATAAACACAGGCCACCGCAGTGATTCGAGTATGATTTTGGGTATTCGCACCACTTTCCATATGTTTTGGTCTTTGTCCTTTGAAGTAGCTAACCCAACCAAACACATTATCAATATGGGTGTCCTACATGGATGACTCGCTTATTCTCCGCTAATCATTCCTTACTCAGGACCAGTCATTCCTTTCCTAGGGGTTATTTTTGTTATTAGTCCACTATTATGTGATTTTGATATGAGCTTTCGGAGGGTTGGGCTTATTGTTTCCTAAATGATGCATGATGACCTCCATTCTAAAATCGTAAAATGGATTATAAATTCAAATTCACGTATTATTCCCATTTCTAAAAAAGCTCTAACCATATTTTTTTCCTTGCAGGTACACCAACACAACCGAATAATTAAAATGGTTTGTTTAATTAAGCTGGAAAGACACAATTTGTTTCAACTTAATCATCAACATCCAGTGCTAGACGCTTGACTCAATCAGGATTTTGGACAGACTGCAACGAATTTTTGCCGCAACTCTTACAAGATTGTCAGTCCATTTTGTAAAAAGCCGTTCCATGTTGGAGTTGCTCACATGATACGAGGAGTTGAAATTGACGAGATCGATATTTTAAAAAAAATCTCAGAAAGAATATTTAAATAGTCTCTGATTAGTTAGAGACTGGTAAAAAAAGTGTCGTGTGATGCTTTTAATTCTCGTGGGTTTCGTAATGGGCAACTAAGGGTCCTCAACTATTTGCCAGACGTGGTGGTAACGAACGCACTTTCCGGTCGGTTTCGCTCTGTCTACCCCGTGAAAGAAAGACGAAATATGTGTTTGTATGTTAAAATAGACTCGGTTTAAATAACAAGGTTTGACGGGTTTTTCTACAACTAGCTCGATAGAATAAGACTGTTTATTCCTATATCGGTGTGAATGACCACTGTTTTGACTTGACGTTTCAATTGCCTTTTACTAACAAACAGACGGGCATTTACGAGGAAATCCGATAGTTTTATTATTATTACTGTGCGCTGTGTGGTCCAGAGCAGACGAGTTTCAAGGAAGAACTGTGGTCAGATGATACCCCAGTTGGTACTTACATACATACACGATACAATTTAATATCCTCTTTGTATCAAATGGATCAAATACCTTTATCGTTTTTGCCTTTTGGGACAAAACTCATGGGAGACGAATAAAGAATCGTCACATTCACAATCATAACTTTACATAAATGGATGAACAAAAAACAAACTTGAAAACATTTTTGCTATGCTCTTCAAGCTCAGTATTATTATTGGCTTTTCTCAAATACTGAAACATCCACCCACAAGATAACAAACTTCAAATAAATGTGGAGCTCCATTCCTGCACTATTTTAAATAAATAGCAGCCTTAAGGCGAGCCGATCTAAGTAAACTGTCCATATTTACTCTACGACCCGAAAAGGAAAATGTGACAAACTTCATTTCCAGCATCTCAAGATCACAACAAAGAGAAACAGTAGCCTTATTCGCTACACAATAAATAAAGGAGGCAAACACATGAGAAATTGCTGGGATACCCTAAGGAGATCTCATTATTTTAATAGTGTAAACCTTCCCAGACACAGCGAAGCCAACTTTAAAACGGGTGCCGAAAGTTGAAAACGCTTCACTGCAACGTCGAAGAAATTCAAGAATGATAGTGTGAATGCAGTGGGAGGAAATTCGATCTTAGTCGTTTAGTGTTGAGTTTATTTTCATCTGTTCTTGTGGGGTAGTTGTCCGGTTGCACCCGACCGCACACGCAGCCGCCCACGCCGCGTCTTATTATGCGACTTTCCGAATAAGCCGGCGAGATCGGCGAACTTGAATAATTAAAGCCTTAAACCTCCTTTGAGCCTTTGCAGGGCTCCTTATCGGGGCTAATAAAGCATGTTGATTTGTTTAATGTAAGCAGGTATGTGAATAAAGCTGTGTTAGTGCCTTATTGCTCGGCGAATTTGTGTTGAAGGCGCTTTGGTGGTGGAAGGACGTGTAAGGAGTAAGATTCTAAATAGTTGTATGTTCAATCAAAATCTTGGCGGGAAACTTATGGAGCCATTTCATTACTAAACAGGTACCTAATTAAGTAAGTATGTATATGTGTACCACAGTGATTAAACTTCATTCACATAATGACTGCGATCAAATCCCAATCAAGTAAGGTTTTTGATTTCCATAATTTCTTGTTAACTTTTTTAATACCACTTTTTCAATAAAAATATTTGGAATTGACAGACAACTAGCCTAGCACAGATATTATTAAAAATACAATTTGTTCGATTTTTCTGACTTCAACCTTTTAACAGAGTTCCTCTATGACACTTCACAAAAAGTCCAGTTCTCGCTTGGCAAGAAAATTTGAATAACTCAATATTTCTGAATACAATACAAACAGATTTGTATTTAGATGATTCATCTTCATTGTCATGTTAAATACCTTGTCCTTTAAGTCGTACTCGTAGAGTTTCTTAGTCTTTTTATTTATTCTTTCCTGTTCTTAGTTTCTCCGTATCAACAAGAATGCTGATTTTGTTAAACTCGGCTATTGGAATGGTTTTCTATAGAATTGCGTTATTTTTTTTTCATGTCGTACCACAATTTTTTTCTGAAATGCTTCTTTTATTACTGCTTTTCTATTGCAAGTAGCAACAAAATATTCTTTACTTTGGAAAATTCATCATTTAAATTATCACATCGTCATTATCAGTACTTAACGTAAAATAAACACTACCAAATATTCCCCTCATTCACATGCTATGTACGTAATAAATCATGCTCAAAATACCCAGGTCACTGGTTGTAACCGGTCGAAACTGGTTCACACCACTCCGCTACATAAACTAGTGCTCGCAATGACTTGTGCATACCCGCGTGAATGCTTTTGTCAAGTCATCCAGATAGCACAAACAGGTGAGATGGATCGTTGCCCGTTTACACCACTCGTACACTTGCTGGTACACTTGCTGGCCAGTCAAGTAGAATGTCGATGACAGATGATGTTGGTGTATCGGTTAACTTGTTTGCTTTGCTATCAAGAGCGTGGTTGACAGTAACATCATTTTAATAGGTAATTATGTTGACAGGCGTGCCATAAGTGTCTTGTTGAGCTGACTTTTTAATGTCACTAAAACGAGACTTCAAGTAGGTATTCGAATCAAAGATGACGCTACTTAACCTACTCCCATTGTAGTAATTAATACTTTATAAATATAAATTTAATGCTATTATGACAATTAATAAATTTTGATAATAGCCACTAAAATAATGACGTGCTGGTGTTAGATAATGTATATGCTTGCAATTTTTCGGTCTTACTTATTGTCAAAATCTGTCCTAAACTAAAACGCTGGAGCAAGACTTTCGCATTTGAAAATTTCATCAGCAGAAGCTTTTGTTAGAAACATTCATTCAGCTGAACACAAACACGAAACGCAGCACAGCTAGGGTGCACTACACGATTATTGACAGCGCAGTCGGTATTGTACGGGAGGTTAGCAAACATGATTTGTAGAAATGATGCCGTCACCCCGTCTGTCCGACAACCGACAACTGTACGACTACCCGCCGGATATGGATTAAAATGGAAGGATGACAGTGTCGGTGGGATTGTAGAGTTGTGTGAGGATGAAAATGTATTGATTGGATTTACTCAAAGGGTGAGTAAAATTGAAGCAAAACTTGGATTTAGGCGCCAATGCACTGTAAACGAAATGAATCGCGAAGGTCGTCTGGAAATAATTTGAAAATTGTTGAAAGTGAAAAAGTTAAAATAACTTTACAAAAAAAACACAAATAACGTTTGTAAGCGCAGAGTTAATAGAAATATTATTCAGAATTGTAATCATCATAATCTTCCCATACAAAAGCACTGATAAAAATCAAAAGCTTTCAAATTCTCAAGCCTAACAATGAACACGTGTACATATTTAAAATTACAAAAACATCCCTTATTATGAAGAAAGCCGTGAAATTGTAGTGATCCATTCAATCTTCAGCGGTTGTATCTGACCAACGATCTGACAATTTGTTATTATAACAAGAGACGACCGACTCCAAAACCACAAAATACTCTATACAAAAGTCGTATAGATTACTCACGGCTTTTTGACCTCGAGTTAAGGGTCTGCTTGTAAAAAATATCTGTATATTAAAAAACAGTAAATATTGTTTTACATTATGTTTTTTTGCAATCATTATCTTGATATTTTACGGAGTTGCAACTACATAGAAGGAAAGATGTGTGGTTAAAATTACAAAAAATAATAATTATATGATAAATAGTCATAGATGTGTTTTTTTAAGTAAGTACCTTTTATATCACTAAGATAGCATACCTAAAATAAAATGATGGTATTTGCCTCGATACTATTGTGTTTTATTGTAATTTTAGGCGATGGGCTGACAACCTGTCACTATGGCGATACACAATTTTCCGAATGACCCTCAAATATTTGTCAGACGTGGCGTAGTTGTCTGTTTTTTGCTGCTGTTTGCGCTCTGTCTACCTCGCAATGGATTAAAGGCGTGATATATGTATGTGTGTTAACGTTTATATTGTTTGTTTTTATTAGACGTACCTATGTTCATATTAATGAGTTATATATATTCAAGTCTATCTTTCTATATATTTTTTTGTTTAATGCACCTTCCTTGAACCTTTCCACATGCCTTAAGGTAGACTGGGAGATAACGCTTTTGACATTAAGTCCGCTAGTGTACATTTTTGTGTAAAAAAAGATTTTTTTTAAAAAACCGAGCACGTCTTCCCCTTAACTAAAATTTGACGTGTAACCCAATCCACCAACAAACCAACGAGATGTTCTCACGAAGTTGCTGCTGCCATGTTCCAAATCTATTCGGTAATTTGATAATTTCAGCTCTAATAATATCGTCAATATATAAATCAAACTTCTATCGAATGTTTCCAGACAACAGATGCTTGACGTTTGCGGTCAGCAATCATATTTCGTAAAGCTATTATTAGCAATTAGCTTCTGTCATTTTAAGGAGAACTCGTCATTTTCTAAGTAAACCCCTACAAGATTCTTCGTTTAGTCTCTCGTAACATTTATTGCCCAACAAAAATTTAAAATGTAGTACTTTAAACATTTTATTGTTTATTGTATTCCTTTGCATTGTGTATTAAAATCTATCTGACACCTTTAAACGAGCTATTTTTGTATATTAATTTATAATCGGAATATCATAAACGGCTTTAACGATTTTCATGAATTTGTCTATTCTGTTTCTTTTAATTGGTCAACCAGGTGCTATTTCTTAAAACTATGCTTGCTTGGTACTGTTATTTTAAGGCTACCTTATGTATATTATTTTATGGTAAATTTTAGAAAGGTTCATTCTTAAATATGATGTTAAAGTAACCATAAATAATTAATTTAGTAAGTAGCAAGCATTTCCTTGCATTTTTAATTTCATTAAACGTTTTATACATTTAAATAAAATTAAAATTTTACCTCTCCGAATAATTGCTGAGATAAAAACACTCAGCTTTAAAATTCCAGATAATTTCTGCAACAATAATTCACGATTCGTTGGCTGCTCATCCAAAAAACATTACCGCGGAAAAACGTCGCTTCGAAAACGCAATAATCAAGACATAAAACTCCATACGAATGGTATGGCGCGGTAATACGATTGCAAGTTTATCGTTGCCATAAAAATATTTGTAACACCTCGTATAAATGGGATCCTCGCCATGTGCATACACATTTCACACTACAAATTTTGCTGGAATGACAGAGATTTTGATTTTCATTGCTGGTTTTCATTTCTGATAAAAACAAGAATTTTGAAACGCCACGAAAATTGAAAAGCTGAAGCTTAGGTTGTAAAAAACAGTTTGAAATTGGAATAATTTAGTTATTACTCCGAAACTGTTTGAGAATTTACGTAAAACTTCCTTCCGCAGCAAGAGAAAACTTATGCTAGACCCTCGAAGTAACTAATAACAGCAAATAATTAAAGGGCGGGGCACACCGGCTCCGTATCCAGCTCTCGTCCGTAGTCACGCACGAACTGATGACGTTGTAATGTATGGGATTGTATGACATACGGCACACCGCTTGCGTTGCGTATCCGTTCCGTGCTGCACGCAAGCGGTGTGCCGTATCTCATACAGTCCCATACATTACAACGTCATCAGTTCGTGCGTGACTACGGACGAGAGCTGGATACGGAACGCATACGGAGCCGGTCTGCCCCGCCCTTAAAGCTAGAATTTATTTTTTATTTATTTCTATTAATAAAAATGCAGAAGGTAATGTAAAGCGATAAATTGATAGAAAACATCGTATAGTGCACACGTGAAGGCAAAAATAAGCCTACGCTGTATTGAGTCAATAATTCTGCAAGTTTTATGGGTCTGTTTGTTTGAGAAACTGCTAAAATCGAAGCAAAAAACATTTGAGACTATTTAAAATTAAAGAAAAAGCCACTATTATTTAAGTAAGACAATGCTTATCACAAACACCTAAATTAAAATTAGATACACCGCAACAAAAAATAAATTATCTCGTAAATTCTCAAACAATACAATTTTTCTGGTTTTCCGATTGAAATCAGACTACACTAATAATTTATTGAGTTCTTTTGAGATTTTTGCAGTCAGTGACTCAAAATTTCGAATTCACGTGACGTCATCATTCCTTAAAAAAGGGGAGATTGGCGCACGCACGAGCGATTCTGTCTGGCTGATTCGAACCTTAAATATATGCTTTTCTGTTTACGTGAAAGTTTTAAAAGATTTCGTATTTTTAGGGGATACAGGGGAAAGTTTACAGTCTCAGCAAACACGATCTGTTCAAGCGTGAATGTCTCCAATGCGGGATTTTTTATTTCAAAGTTGCATCCATGGATGTAGGCGAATATGCTGGCATTATCAAATGGAAATATTTGTAAAATGAAATAGTTTCAATATTCTGATGGGCTTGCTTTTATTTGTGTTCGCGTGGATGCATTGTTGAGGAACTTCAGGAAGTTTAGTCAATGTAGACTGACACACAGATAGGTATTGCCCACAATTCATTCTGTCTAATAGGTTAAGAAAAAGATAGGAGATTCTAAGTCTTGTCTTATTTAAAAATTTCAATAGGTTCTTTGCAATTCTAGTTCTACTCAATTAAGTCATCATTGTTTTCATCGTCACCTTATTTTGACCGATAACACATACATATCATCACATTATATTATTATGTGTTCGTCATACTAGTTTATTATTGCATTTATTTTGCACCTGCCTCGCCCATTTCCCATGCCCTAAGGTAGACTGGTAGATAATGCCCTCGGCATTAAGTCCGTCCATGTAAATTAATTGCATAAAGTTAAATAAATAAACAAATAAATTATAAGACATAGCGTGACTAAACCTATTTGACAGAAAGTGACAGCACTACTGTAAGGTACGTTAAGAGAATTTATATCCCGAATTGAGGTCATTATTGGACATGTAAAAAGAAATCCTCACATCTTCTAAAACAATGTCATACTGAAATATCAAATTAAATGGTTACAATTTAATAATGTTTCAAGCAGACCAGAGTAAATTATTGTCCTAAATAAACAAAGTACCCCAATTCACAATAAGTCGAGAGCCATCTTTACACATAAAAACTTTTTTACCCTATGCGGGTTGAATCAGGTGCTTTCACGGTGCTTCTTTAGATTTAATGCACTGACTTTTATATTGTTTTCCCGCCTGTTTACCCCCCGAAGGGTAAGGTATTATCGGGTATTTGGGGCTGGTTTAGTGGAATCTTTTTTGGATTAATTATTCATTTTGTTCACTTATGTGGGTTAAATTATTTTGTATCGGCATTATTTACTTAACATACTAAGTAAGAAGATTCTGAAGCTTCAATGGCTTTGCATACATTTGATATTGTTAACAACTGCAAATTGCTTGCATTTACAACCAATGCTTCAATTCATTTCAATATATAATTTTGCATAGACAATACTTGGCACTTGCCAAAGTTTTCTATATTATGATAATATGACACAGTAGCTTAATATTTCGCAACAATTCAAGAACGTTGCGTCCTTTCTGCTTAAGACACGTAGTAACATAGATAATGTACATACATTATTAAACACACAGACCATTATATCCCTAATTAATTTACTGGAGTACCAATGAGTAAGGTGCAATATTGGGCCCTCAGTTCTTCATTGTGTACAAGTCTTACTGCCACTCGAATGCATCGGCGTCTCTCATTTCCACCTCGATCATGTTTATTGCATCGTAAATAAGTATTGTGACAGTTTTTATTGCGGCAAACAGTTCCGGAGCTGTAGCAGATTAACATCTGAACGCGGATGCGGAATAAGAATGAGCAAGTCTACTTTCGGTTTCATGCTGTGTTTTGTCTTCAATCTCTAGGTGCACTGAACTAGTATTCTACACTGTTCGTGTTCTATTTAAAATCATTACTAAAAGGTGCTATAAAAATAACGATGTAAAATAACGCAAAAACAATAATTCTCAAAATTGGGTTGCTTAATTTTAATAATTATTTATTGTTAATCAGACTATTAAAGCCATCTTTTTAATTGAATTGGATTTGATCACCCTTAGTTATAGGTAATGTCATGTCATGACCCTTTCCAATATTTTTCTCGTAAAATTACCATCAAATAAGTAATCAAAGGCGAAGAGCACTATCGATTGGCAAACCCCGAGTTAATATCGTAATGGCAGCAAGTATAGAATGTTTGCAGTCACAGAAGGCAACCATTTTGTCCAATATCATTGGGAATTCTAAACATATTCTGCAGAAAAGAAAGTCTCTCCCTAATACGTCAATCAACGTTTTGTATGTTTATACTAAATGAATGTGTTTGACATTGCATCAGCGCATTCAGCCACTACCTACCTATTGATATATTTCTGAAAGTAAAAAGATTTATGTATCATTCACATTAGCGGAATACCTACCAAAGAAGAAGAAGAATTTCCAAAGCTTTGTATATTTATTTATTTGTGTTTGGAAGATGATAAAGGACTCTGAATCCCAGGTATGTAAAAATGGTATTATAATAAAATTTTATCAAAATCTCCTATTTTAGTTCAACATTTAGTGCGCCTTCAACTGTTTTTCTTTTTAATAATTTCGGATCCTAGGCTTCATCTAAGATTTTGGATTCCAGACTAAACTTAGGAAAAAACCTTACCAGCAGTCTTACCACTGGCTCATAGGTAGGTATTACACGTTTTACAACACAAATTCATTCACACATACCCTTGTCCAGGCCTTGACATAAATAGATAAGAGTAATAGGTAATGCGATGTAAGTAGTTAGGCCACTCATTGCAGTCTTTCGTATGAGAATCAGATTTATACTGATTTTAGTATTCGCCTCCTGGCCAACCCACGGCAGGTTTTGTGTTAAGTCATGTCACACACACATCCGTTCCTTAATCACATTTCACATCAAACTCATTTGACACAATCAAAGTCTATCAAAGTAACATAGCATAGATGTCATATAGACACTCAACCTACCTTTTTGATCTACCGAGCATGTTTACAAAGTTTGGATACTTTTGTAAGCTATCATGAGGAAAAACTTATGATCATTCTGAGGGAAATATGATTTCACAAGAATGATCAGAACACAACATATAAATTTCTAAAAAATAAACTTAGACCATTATTTCGCACTTTAGAATTTAGGGTTCCTTTTAACTATATGTAACTAGATATAATATTACAATGATATAAACAAATCTCCGAAGTAGAATTTGATTTATTATTTATTTTTATGGTTTAGTTTTGTTTTATTAATCTCACACTGATATAATTCAGTCAGATTATAATGATTCAACACGCACTGTGTGTGTCAAAAAAACATACAAGATGCAAATCAGTAGAATTATATGACGTACGACGATAAAGGTCTTCTTCTACACCAGATTATTCTTTTGCAGAAAAGCTAATAATTATATTTTCTAATAGACCATTGAAAAATTTATTCTGAAGTTTAATATTTTCTATTAACGCAAAACTTTTCCAGAAAGAAGGAAAACTGAAATTGAACTGTGTCTTTATAAGCAGGTAGCTAAACTTGCTACGACCTTCAGACTTTGTACATAGGTAGATAGAACTTTAAGCTAAGGATCATCTAAGTCTAGTACTACTTAGACATTCCTTTTCGTGTTTAGTTAACTAAGTTATGTTCTCCGCAACATCATTAGAGTCTACTTAGGCAGAATATAATACTAGTAAAGGAGATTTACTGGGTAAGTATCTAGAAGTTGACATATAATCTACACACCATTTTCAGTTACGAACAAATTTTGTAGAACTACATTGTACGCTTGAGGATGTGTACTTAATGGTTCTTGATTCAAAACGAGCATCGAAATAAACATATTTTCTATGCCCTTCAGCGACGCTCAATAGATTGAAAACTTTTTCGCACAAATATAAATAAATATATTTGATCTATTTCGACAGCATGGGTATGTCGTAAACGCGAATGGGAGGGTTAAATCTCATTACTTTATAGCAGATGTAAAGCGATTTATTGAGGTACGCCCGCTGGCCATATTTTGTTATGTTCCAATAATTCGATGGCCGAAATGCTTTAGCTATTGTCAACGTTTTGACTTTGAAGCCAACTCGCGCAAAGGAAATGGTCAGTTTATCGAAATGAGGGAAATATAGATAGGGTTTGAAGTTTACAATCTTACAATTCTGTATTAGTCGAAATGCCTAATTCACTTAATTAAATATTAAAATGCTTATTCCAACTTATTGAGTTTAGAAATAACATAAACGCTACTAGTAACTACAATAGTTTCAGTTAAGTTAAACCTACCCTAGGTTAGCTACATTATGAGTGGTATCATAGATTTGCTAATTGTGTCTTGAACTTGGGTACTAGAAGTTAAGTATACTTACTAGAGCCAATTCTTCTGACATACATATTTTTTTATGAGGCAGTATTTTGGCAATATATGTTTTGGCTTCATGCCGTTTTCTGAATTCTTATGATGACCAAAGGTTTATGTTACTGATTTATTGACAGTGATCGCTTCCAAGAAAGGTCCTTTGCGAAAAAAAAATTGGAGTTCTATTTTTCATAGTTAATGTCAAAATTAGAGCAAGTTCGTGTTTTTATAAGGATAGGTACTTGACTAAATTCCTTCACGTTGAACCACTTAAAAGACAAAGAAATTATAAAGCACTTTAACAATAACACTTAAACCGGTCAATTGAGAATTCCCATAGCTAAACATACTCGACCTTTCCTTGCATGTTATACAGTAACTCTGGGCAACTTTGGGCAACAAATGGTGCACTAGTCAAAGGACGAAGTTTGCCGCTGCTTGCCGCCGGTTGCCGCGACTTGCCGAGACTTTCCGACTGTTGCCGAGTAGCGCACGAGTGCCTCCGGAAGAATTAGCACGCACTGGCTGGCACAGTGTGACGTAACAAGTTTTAAATTTTAATCAAAGACCGTCTTGTGCCTAAGGGTAAACAGATTATTTTGTTGCAGACGAGCGTTTTTTATTTTTATTGTAGCAAACTTTTAAATACGAAATGCATATAACCAACAATTTAGTAAGCTCTCCTAGAATAGGTGCTCCTAAAAGCCATGGTATTCCTACACGACGACAAAATACTAACAACAAACTTCCTGAAGTCCGATTTCTCCATATTTGCCACTCGATCCACCAAGAGAAACTTCGGGGCATGAAGGTGAATCCAATTATTCCGATTTATGCATCTGTTAATTTTTCACAGCCGCGATATGTTTCGTTTGGTCAATATAACACTTACCGCAGCCACATTGTTCCATATAGACTCCTGCATTCTGAAACAGAATGACATCCTGGGGTGTGCGTGAACAGTGTAATACTTTCGACAATGGAGTGAAAACAACACCTTCCTAATGTTTTCTGTTACAAATAGGTTAAATACGCTGGCCACGTCTGCTAACCTCCGGATATTTTCCTTTCTAGGTTATACAATACAATACAATATTTCCATAGGTTTGCATGTGATGCTGAACTCCTGGATAGCCATTTTGAACCAGTACTTCTTTTACATGGTTTTGTCGTCTCATGTTCTAAATCACACAATTTGTGGATTCTTTTGTCAGTGTCTATGACTGCAGATGACGCGGATGGTGATGTGAGGTTGCGTTTTGTCATCGATCTGTTTGAGTTGACTTTCGCATTCAGCGTGTGCCAGAGACCCATACGGTCTTACCAGTATCTTGACCTCCAGGAAGATCATTAAATAATCAGATCCGTATCTAAAAACACGACGTTTTCTTTGTAGCACAGCCGATGACAGACATCTTTATTCAAAATACACAGTTATGCATGTTACAATTCTTGTACAACAGATGTCGCTACATTTATGTATATTTGATGTAACCAGTGTAAATAAATATCTCATTCTTACAGTATCCATGTGCTTAATATTAAATCCACCGCGTTTCTGCCGCTCGTCTGCACCGCGAGACACGTGGTGCGTTGTCACAGATGCACCAAGTCTCGTACGCACCGCATTGCAATTTTGTATAACGCAATGTCGTCGGAATATTGTGTTTTCTTTTTAATTTTTCCGGCGACGACGACGGCGTGCGCATTTTTATTTGGTATTATTTTTATCACATGGGGAGACTAGGTAGGGAATCGTTCTCGATCTCTATGCGTTGCGAATTGATACAATATTTATGTGAAATAATTTTGAGGGTTTTTTCGAGATTTGTTTGAATTGTAAAAGTTACCAAAGATACAATATCTAGTTTATCAAGGACCGTATTCTGCTATTTGAAGCGTCTCAGTTGTTTCAGTTGGATGTCAGTTGGATAGTTTTTACCGTTTGTTTTGCTGAAAGTTTGAATTATTGAAAATCGCAGTAGCAATAGATTGACAGTTGAGTGTCAATGGCGTTACAATGGCAAAATTAAGATAATCGGAGCTCGGGTAAGAACAAAGATGACAAGGGTCGTAAAAGCACTTTGATTTCTTTAAAAAATCATGATAAAGTTAAAGCAAATTTTCATGGTAAAGCAAATTTTCCTTCCAAAATTAAGCAGCATAAAAATTTTATCAGCGGAAAAAGCACCGCCGAAAAATATGTAAAGCTCCTAATGATTTTTCACTCCTAAGCACCTCAAAGCCCAAAATTAAACATGACCTTGCGGCAAAGCGGAGCTTTCGAACTTTGCAAGAGCTCCAAGAAAAAACTTTCGGGAGCTTAATGCCGCTCTTTAAAACATGCGCCGTAAGACGTAAGCTTCAAAAATCTCTCTCTTACAGCGAAATTAAACTAATTGAAAAAGTTTTCTAATTATCGTCTTAACAGATACTTGGAGTAAATCGCCTTAAGGGTAAACAACACCTAAGGAATTTGCGCCCCGTGCGTTCGAGGGTGTGTGGCACAAGCGAAGAGCCCTCATCTTTACTTTTAAAATAAATCTCCATGTCAAGTAGGATTATTTCGACCACAGATCACTATTTAAAGTTGCTTTTAAATATAATTTGACTTGTTTTACTTAGGTACCTAGTAATGATTTTTGTCATCTGACTCAAGTAATCTAAGATTTTTATTTAAGGTATTTTGACGTGTGCATATCACGCCATAATCCCTTGCGGGGTTGGCAGAGCGTAAACAACCGCAAAAAACGGCCATTTACACCACTTCTGACAAATGTTTGAGGGTTATTCGGATTATTGTGTATCGCTATAGTGACAGGTTGTCAGCCCATCGCCTAAAATTGCAATACACACCCTCGAGTCCCTTGGTCGCCTCTTACGACTCCCACGGGAAAGATATGGGATGATGCTATTCTAAGCCGGCATCACACGGCAATACATATTTAAGGTTAAAAAAAAACAGTAATATATTTAAAGATAAATAAACTTCAAGAGAGGACATTTTGATGTTGTTATCTGCAGTAAAAGAAAATATTAAATTAACTAATAGCTACCTATCAGGTACCCACAACGCTTGCTACCCACTGCATTGGAAAACATCTGCGTTTACTTCAGTCATTATATAATGCACTTTTAATTATATATTATAAGTAGATAATGTTTTTTTTTCGTTTATTAAAGATGGGTTTGCTCTTGACTCTAGTCTAGGTCATAGGACAGAAATAGAGTCTAAGATGGAGCGAGCTCACCCAGAAGAAGCCTGTTCACTCTTACTTTGAAGAGTTTAGGGTTGTATGCGTTTGGAAACACAGACGCAGGTAGTGAGTTCCACTCTTTAGCTGTGAGCATTATAAATGATGACTGGAAGCGCTTAGTCCGAATTGATGGAATGGGAACCAGGTATGGATGGTATCCGGCGGTGCGTCTGGATGTCCGATGGTAGAAGGGAGCTGGTGGAACAAGGTCGTGTCGTGAAGCTCTTGAGCACACTCTCCGAAGTACAATCTGTAAAAAAACCGACAAGCAGGCAACCTTGCGGCGATGTGCCACTTATTTAAACAAGCTGAAATTCCGTGTTTGAATTATTTGTACTTGATTGTTCCAAACCTAACTCATCTTAAGACCTCGCTTACTCTCTTAAACTCTACCACACTGTAAAATCTCGTAAGCTTCTACGAATTAGCGATGCTGCACCTTAAATTCAAGAATTGAATAAAAATCACATTACATATCCCCCTCTACTAAAAATCGTTGTAGGCTGCAGCGTTGGCTCATTATAGCTGTCTCTAACATTAACTTGGTATACTGGATGTTTTTCATCTTCCTACTTTAATTCATTCCCAAAAACTGAACTAAGAAACAAGATTTAAATTTAAAATGGTCTTCTATTTGAGCTTATAGCTACAATATTACAAGAAAAAAAACTGTGGAGTGACGTCGGCTTCGAATAGCATCACCCCATTGTTCCCGTAGCTGTCGTAAGGGGCTCAAGGGTTGTATGTGTATTGAAATCTTAGGCGATGGACAAACATTTTGTCACTATGGCGGTATAATACATATTTTTCCGAATAATATTTGTCAGACGTGGCGTAAATGTTCGTTCTTTGCGGCCGTTTACGATCTGCCTTTCTTGAAAAGGATATAAGCGTAATATATATGTGTTTGTGAAAAAACTGAATCAAAATAAAAAAAATTGTTGTTTTAGAAGTACTATACGATAAGGCGGGCAGTATATAAATTTTTTAATATCTTTATAATTTGGTTGTAGCTAGCATTAACTTTCTTTGATCCAACAACAGAAAATTAAGATAATTTATAATTTCCTGCCCACTAAGTCAGTGAAACAAAATAATTATAAATTCTACGGATTAAAATAACACCCTGTTTATAAATCTAGTCGACTTTAACAACAATAGTTCTTAAGTCTTATGGCTTCCTTCAGTTTTTTTTTACAAAAGCAATTTCTCGTTTGGAAACATCAATGGGAAATTCTTGTAAATTTTATTATAACTGACATAATTTTGCGTAGGAAATTAAGGCAGATTTTCAAATTAGGAAAGATTGCAAACTTTAAGGGGCAATAAAATTTATGTACCTTGATACTTCAATTTCTTCGATGATTGAACTACTTAAGTTCTTTCCTATGTACCCAAAAATGTATTTTAATACCTACTTGATTCAGTATTTAAAATTAACTTAATTTTGATGAAGTTGTTTGTCTCCAAAATCTGCATCAGATTTTTCTGTGGCGGCTCTCAAGTGTTTGTCGAACGTGGCGATGGCGACCGTATTTTTAAGCTGTTGACGCTCTGCCTACCCCGCAGGGGATAAAAGCGTGTTTACATACACGTAATTTATGTAAAATCTGATAAAAATTTGATCTAAGTTTAAACAGTCTATTCCTTTCATTCATGTACTGCTGGAGCGCTGTAAGGAGCTTCTTCCACTTGTTCCACTGTAAGGAGCTTCTTCCACAAACGACTTGACGTACCGTAGCCGTATTTGTATGATCATAAGATCGAAATTTGCAATCCTTTCGTCTGACAGACGCACGCGTTACGGTGCATTAAAAAAATGCAGCAACCTACGGCAGCGACGGATTACAAGTGAAAAAACCACCTTATGTTGGGAAATAATTAAGTAAGTTATAATAATTAAATTTAATAATTACTGTAGGTACATCGTTAATTGTAAAAAAATAAAATTTACTGTACATCGGTAAGTAAAAAAATCATGATGTAAAAATAAACATTATGAAAATAACTAACTACCGGGCAACAAGGTAAAAAACACATTTGAAACCAAATTCCTGCAAACTGCAAAAGACTGATGGGCTCCTTCGAAAACATAATAACTTCCCCTCATACTTTATTCATTGAAAAACTGGAGACGCATTAAAAAAACGTCGGATCTCAACTTCGGCGCGGTCGTTAACTAAATTAATACGAGTATAAAGCATGATTAAAAAAATTACGCCGACATCCTAAGAGGGTGAGGGAACATCCCTTGTGTATGAATGGATGCCTTCTTCATACAAATACAAACTTATTCATGCATAAAAAACTACAAAAACATTGAAAATTGAACGCTAAAGTTTCCGTCTTAGAAACCTAGATTGTTTTCGTATTTGAAAAGATAAGTTGGCGAGTGAATATGGCAAGTTTACCTTCAAGAGCTATAAGTTCTAATGTCCCTCAACGGTTTAATATAACTTGCTCGGGGGGCGAAACAATGAAAATGTTAATGTTAGGACGCACTTGTATATTTTTAACTTCCAACGCCGGTTAATAGGGTAGTTTTCTCTATGCAACTGTAGCGGTATCGAAAGTACACAGGGCCCGATTTTGAATGTCACTGAAAGGTTGATTGGGGCTTGTATAAGTACTTGTTCTGAGGTTGGGGTGAAAAGAAATATGGGGAAAGAGCGATCAGTATTTCTTCTACAAATAAGACAAATAGGTATGACAAACCAATAAAACTTGTATTTTCAATAAGGGTAGTGGTTAAACTGTAATGGAATCAGTTGCCAACGCTTGTCATGATGTGTTTAATAACTTTATTTCTTAAAATTGCCATTTTTATTTGTACCAAGCGAGAAGAAAATCGAGTGAGTGAGGCGAGTGAGTGACAAAACTGACTCGCCGCTCAAATCTATCTCATCTAATAAGTATCTTTAAACGAGGAATTTTTGTATTTTTGGTTACACGTATATATGTACGGTCGCATTCAAAAGTGGAGTCATAGTTAACACAAACCTCAGAAAACAAGTCGCTCGCACCCGCGGCGACACTCACACAATGACACAAATGACGTATAACATACTATTATTTGACGAACTACCATTGTATAATAGGCTGAGTAGTATTGACTATTTCACTACATGAATCATTAGCTTCGGTAGCTTGGTCAGTAGCGCGGTCAAGCAAATTCTTGACCGTTATTGTGGAGACAATGGATCGAATCCCGATATCTTCGTTGTAGTTTTTATTTTATCAAATGAAGCAAAATTTAGTAAATTTTGAATTACATTTTAGTTGTTGCTAGATCGTTTGCGAGATAGTGCGTGTGCTAAGTGTTTTTTTTTAACCTAAGTTTATTTATTAAACTTCAGTGTTTATTTCTTCAAAATGCATACTATTATCAGTTTGCAGGATAAGCAGCGTATTGTTGCGCTGCAATTATCTGTGGCGCTGCATGATATTGGATTTAATTTAACTCAAATTGCTAATCAGACTGGTCTGGCCGTAAGTATAGTTTTATTTCATTACAATTGTATTTTAAATATTAAAAACTTTGACTCATAGTATGTTGGTAGCTGTGAACCGATTAGTATAAACTTTTTTTATTAATAATGCTACTTTGTTTTAGTGGAAGACTGTTAAACGTTGGGTTACACGTTTTGAAGAGGAAGGTAGCGTAAAAACTCGACTCGTCTTATTAATGATTCACAGCGGAGGATGATGGTGTAACAATATGAAGAAAATGCTTCTGCCGCTGGTCCAGGCGAATTAGTAGCACAAGAAACAGGGCGTGCAACTGCCGCTAATTATGTTGATATGCTACAGGAAAGCATGCTACCGACGACGGTGCGAAATGTTTAACTGTTTATCCTGCTAGTGAAGTTCCTCGTTTTGCATTTGTCCAGGATAAATTGTCCAGTGCATCGAGCTGCGGTGGTGTATAATTGGTTTAGCCAGCACCCAGATATCCAAGTTATTTGTTGGCCAGCAAAATCTCCGGACTTAAATCCCATAGAGAATTTATGGGGTTTAATGCTGCAAAGGTGGGACATGCGCAATGAAAGAACTACAGAAGCTTTAGAGGCTCACTGCCTGGGAGTGTGGGAGAGTACCAGAGGAACAGATATATGGAATTATTTGGTCGAGTCTATTAAGTGTTGTTGAAAACAGCGGAGGTAACACCAAATACTAATTATGTAAGCGGCGATTTTTACTTAAGATTCCAATCAGACCCGATCTAGCATACATTGCTGATTATCTTGTGTATTTCATTATAATATATGAATATACACAAAATAATCAGCAATGTATGCCGAAGCGGGCCCGATAAATCGTTGCTCACTCAACCTCTATTTACCTGCTTACCCGCCTACTATTGCAGTAGGTATTTGTGGAGCATTACATTAGCAATTAAACATCGATATATATTTATATAAGATTGATCATTATTAGTCAGTTATCTTAAGGCCTTGCTTCAATATATTTTCATTACGAAAACGAGTACTTAAGCTTAAACCTTGAGATGTAGGCAAATAACTGATTTATTATTATTACAATTACTTTTACTTCCGAGGAAAGTGCATCATCGTTAAACATAGAACAATAAAATAATTACTAACGAAATTATTACTTAAATAACTTTATTGAAAGATTCAATCCAAGATTTGGATCATTCCTATGATCTTATAAATAATTACCTATCGATGTTTCAGCTAATGAACACTTAATATCATTTTACATAATATTGTGTTTTATCATTCAAACAAAACTATAAACTAAGTATTACGGCAGCAAGTATTTTATGTAGTTTTACATACTCGTATATTATGGTTACCCAAAGTTCTCATTCATGTCATTATGTTATTTACATAAAGTAATACTATACCTACCAATAAAATAATTTCTTACCTTACTTTTTGTTTTATTACAATATTATAGGTTTATGTTTTTAGATATCATATTTTGATACATAATTTACAATAAACATTTAAAGATATAATACATAGATGAATATATAGAAAAATATTATATAAAATAATTATTACTGGAGAAAATATGGTAAAAACATATAAAAAAACATTATTCAACATACAGAGATCGGATGGGAACCCGGTTCCGTTCTGATTAGAAGGTAGGAACTATTACCGCTAAGCTACGGTAGCTTGTGATCAATACGACGAAATAAAGATATGTAATCTATTGCTTTACTACAAGTGAACGAATAAGGATAACTATAATACAGTTTTAGACAAACCAGTGTGATGTATACTTTGTGGTGATGTGGTGGCGAATAGGCTATCACCGAGTAATTATTTCAAAGATTACATAGATGTCGCTTATAGGTGGTAATCTGTTTAAGTTTTAATGCTACGCCTTAAGGTGGACTTTTCTACTTACAGTCGATAATCTTACGTGTGTGCGTAAGTTAGTAAAGTAAGTACAGAGGATAATAACCCGAATTGCAATCTGTCAAGTGGTCTAACTATGACTCCACTTATGAATCCGACCGTACATACACAGCCATAACAGTGCATGTATGTTTATTTATTTTTTAAGTACGGAATCTCAAGACAGCTCCAACGATTTGCATAAATTTTGATGATAATGGTTTTGGGGGCAATAAATCGATCAAGCTAGGTTTCATTTGCAAAAAATTAAAAAGCGGTTTTCCAATAGAAAAACCGAGTATTGTTTGGTCAACCAGGATCATTTCACAGGGCATAAGAACACCTGATTGGATCAGTCTGACAAAATTGGACGGTAAAAAATATGATATTTTGCTTGTATTGCCGTCTGCAACTAAACAAGATGAATCTGAAGAAACTCAGAAAGTCCCATTTTAAAGTGCAGTTAGAGTTTCTGATTGCTTTCGAACGAAATTATTATTGTTTCGTTACCAAGTTCATTGTTTTCTTGGAATTGGCTTTTTGAAACCATATTTGCCCCCCAAGTGTTATTTTATTGTTTGATTGTTAATGCCGTCTGATGCTGATGATGCTGACTTAGAAAAGCATCACCCCATTTCTTTCCGTGGGTGTCGTTTAATTAAAGCTTTCAACTGTATTTCAATTTTGTCAACCAACTACCTGTGGCTATAGTACCTAATGCACGTTTTTTTTCACGCTCAAATATTTGATAGAAATGGTTGTGCAATGACTGCAGTAATCATACACAGCAACCGTGCCGGCGGGTTAACGTGCCCTCTGAAGCACGCAACCATCTTCCTTGCAGACAATCAGTTGTTTCAGCCTGCAGCTTAAACCTTGGTAAGATTATTTTGAAAACATGCACAAAAATATCACCTCAAGTAACTACAAAATAGCTAAACAGCCAAAACGCTTGAAATTCCACTGTAAGATCGAACCCATTTCTCTTTCGTAAAACTTTTCGAAGCCTTTTTTTTCCAAATAATTTATTTTTCGTATAAACAGGGCGCCATTGTTAGCTGGGTGCGAATGCGAATGGAACGAGCGGCCCTAAAATATGCGTAAAAATTCCCGCGAGCGTAAAATTTCAATCAGCCTCATATCCATATGCAAAGCGCTTGCCCAAGTATGGGGCGAACTTCAGTGTGAATACGGCCTAGTTTTTGAGGTAAATTCTGTTGAAATATACAAATATTGAAAAGTAAAAAGCTACTACGGTAAATAAACATATTTTATCGTAAGCTTTTCCTACAAATTATACTCGTGTTGTCAACAAATGTAATAATTTGAGAACTCTAAAGTAGTTTTGTCGAGCTACTAGCGTTTCCGCCTGCGGTTTCACTCGCGCATTTTTTTTCACCACCAATCCAACGAACAACCCGACAAACCTGTAAAAGCTTTCAAATACATACTTTATTTTATCTCTTAGTCCAAGCCTTAGTGATATATATTTTTTTTAAATAGATCACATTTAAAAATTATGAATTTCTATACAAACTTTTTATCTCCGTTTTACCACTTTAGGGGTTTTATCTACACTCGTCTCATAATGTTCGAATTATGAATTCGAAAACAGATGCATAATGACCTACTTTATGCATTCTGCCTATAAAAACTATGGTTTACTATAAATTACAGAAGCGTAATGACTTAATGAGAAAACTCTTAATACGATATAGTTGAGAAATGAAACGAAGTTTTTTTTTCCAATACTCAAATCGCTATCTTCCGCCGCACCTGACAGTTGTTGTTGTACGGTAATTTTTCGGATGTTGTTCAGTTGTTTTAATAGGTTTCTGTTCTGTTGTTGTTGAGATGTTGTTCAGATGTTGTTCAGTTGTTGTTCAGATGTTGATTAGTTGTTGTTCAGATGTTATTCCGATGTTGTTCAGTGTTGTTCAGTTGTTGTTCAGTGTTGTTCAGTTGTTGTTCAGTTGTTTAGTTATTTGCTGTTGAGACTCGACATCTAAACAACTGTTAGTAAAGAATCTTCAAAAATTCATATCAAGCCATATAACGTTCTCGTATTGAATTTGACCTTGTATCGGGCCTTGCAATCGCCGGTGCGGACGTTTGGAAAAGTGTTCAACTGAGTAAATTTTTTAGAGTGTAGATAAAATAGTGTATGCAACTGCATATAATTAGGCATTAGAATGCTCGTGTCAATCTATTATCATACTCGGCTACGCCTCGTGTGATAAACAGACACTCGCATTCTAATGACCCCCATTATATGACAGTTGCATAAACTACTATTATCTCGGTTTTACCCCTTTATGGTTATATCTCTGTTTTAACCCTTTAGGGGTTAATATTTAGAAAATTCTGGAACGTGTCTAATTAATTTAATATCTGCCTAAAAGACCATAAAATTTCCTACAAACGTCACTAACTTTATTACTAAGAAACGAAAAAGTGAGAAGACCTAGATTTTTACATTTTTAATCCCTTATGGAGTTTTTATTTTTAGGGTTAAAATTCTTAAAATCCTTTCTTGAATATAGTAAAATAATAAACCTACTACCCAAATTTCATGTTTCCACCATATGTAGTTTAGGCTGGGCGTTAGTGAATTGGTCAGTCAGTCAGTCATTGAAGACATTTGTTTAAATAAGTGTAGGAGATAGTATAACTACCTACTACAGCATGCATACTACTACTCAAACATTAAATGATGAAACAAAAAAAAATTATTGAGTAATTACAAAAATCAAAAAACAAAAAATAAAATACTTAAAGATATTATTTTATCAACTTTTTCTTCGTCTTAACTTTTGAAGCAAAAATGAAAAAATCTCGCATACCTCCCACTCAGAACGCCACAACGTCATTTACAACTTGGCTCGGCTTAACATAAGCGGCGTGAAATAGGAATTTCATGTACATACCTAATTTCCAAGGCTGACCTACTTTGGTAGGGAAAATTGCGAAAAACTGGGAAAAGAATGAAAATTCGGTCATACGTTAAAGCCAGGTGGCAAGCGTGAACGGATCTGAATAAAATGTTTCCAGGTCATGCCTGTGACCTAGGTTTTAGCATATTTTAGTAGATGAAGCCGTTATGGCCGAGGCACATCGAGCGCAATTTTGAGCGCTTCGTCGTTGTGAGTAGAACAAAATGCGTACCTACTTAAGAAAATATAGCCTCGATCTGGGAATGAATTCTTATAACGAACCGAAAATTGGCGTTGTCACTTTAAGTCAAGATATTTTAGTAGGTAAAGCCGCAATGGCCGAGGCACATCGAGCGCAATTTTGGCCGCTTCGCTGTTATGAGTAGAACGAAATGCGTACCTACTTAAGGCGAGTGTAGCCGTCAACGACCTCGACAGTGGCGCCGATTCACAAAAAATTAGTTTTTCTGTATACAAACAATCTATCAGAATGTCCGATGCCCAAGTTTTTAGTATTATCCTTAGGTTAAATTCAAACCAGCAAACTCAATAAAATATTCGCTGTAATTGAAGTTATGACAATTAATACCAAAAGTGGCCGTTTTTAGGCACTCTTTCCATAACTTTTATTGCAGCGAATATTTTATTGAGTTTGTAGGTTCTAATTTAACCTAAGGATAATACTAAAAACTTCGGCATCGGACATTCTGAAAGATGATTGTATACAGAGAAAACTTATTTTTTGTGAAGTGGCGCCACTGACGAGGTCGTTGACGGCTACACTCGCCTTAAGAATATATAGCCTCATTCTGAGAAATGAATTCTCTAAACGAACCTGAAATTGGCGCTGTCACTTTCCGTCAAGATATTTTAGTAGGTGAAGCCGTTATGGCCGACGCACATCGAGTGCAATTTAGCGCGCCTCGCTGTTTTCAATAGTAAGAAGATTTTGATTGAGGCTATTATTAAAAAAAAATAGCCTCAATGGGAAATAAATTCTCGTTTGTCGTTCGACAGACGCATCGTCGCCGTATTTGTATGGGTATAAGATCGGAATTAACAATTTTCTTTCGTCTGACAGACGCATGCGTTATGGATGCGCTAAAATACCTACGTAGCAGTGGATGACAAGTAGGAGAACCACCAAAGTAAGTACGTGGGATCCCGTAGGCGGCCAAAGGGACATTTGCATTATATCTTGTACTACATACACACATACGCATATTATGCCTATCATCCCTAGCGGGGTAGGCAGAGCGCAAACAGCCGCAAAAAACGGACATTGACGCCACGTCTGACATATATTTGAGGGTCATCCGGAAAATCGGATATCTTGTACTAAATCTATAATAGTAGTTTATGCAACTGTCATATAATGGGGGTCATTAGAATGCGAGTGTCTGTTTATCACACGAGGCGTAGCCGAGTGTGATAATAGATTGACACGAGCATCCTATTGCCTAATTATATGCAGTTGCATACACTATTTTATCTACACTCTAAAAAATTAACTCAGTTAAACACTTTTCCAAACGTCCGCACCGGCGCGGCGATTGCTAGGCCCGATACATGGTCAAATTCAATACGAGAACGTAATATGGCTTGATATGAATTTTTGAAGATTCTTTACTAAAAGTTGTTTAGATGTCGAGTCTCAACAGCAAATAACTAAACAACTGAACAACAACTGAACAACACTGAACAACATCTCAACAACAACAGAACAAAAACCTATTAAAACAACTGAACAACATCCGAAAAATTACCGTACAACAACAACTGTCAGGTGTGGCGGAAGATAGCGATTTGAGTATTGGAAAAAAAAACTTCGTTTCATTTCTCAACTTTATCGTATTAAGAGTTTTCTCATTAAGTCATTACGCTTCTGTAATTTATAGTAAACCCTAGTTTTTATAGGCAGAATGCATAAAGTAGGTCATTATGCATCTGTTTTCGAATTCATAATTCGAACATTATGAGACGAGTGTAGATAAATATTATTTAAAAGTCCCGAGAGAAGAAAGGGGGCATTAAATGTAAATAAAAAAAACACAAACGGCGTGTCATTCAAAAAACTTTTTTAAGGTGCGACGATATACCTCTATATAGCAACGGACATCAAGTGTGATCCCAGCAAAAATATTTATTTTGTTACTAATATTATAAATCTGTGTGTGTATGTTTGTTACCTCTTCACGCTCAAACGGATTGACCGATTTGGATCAAAATTTGGAACACACATATTTACCGCGGGAAAAACAACTATTACCACGAGAAAATGAGTGGCAGCGGGTGAAATCTAGTCTTGTTATAAAATGTAGGTGCTTACCATACCTACTAGTTGACTTTTCTTAAACATTTTCCACCTGCAGTTCACAAAGACCTACGAGTCAATAATTTCACCTGTAACTAAATTATTCACCATAGCGTGTGAAACAAATTGGGTGTAATCAGGTGTTAAAAGTGAAGTGAAAAATCAGTACCTTCACCTGGGTAGGGGAGGTGTGATACCCTGAAGGGATTTGAGGGCGTTGAACTTTGGCTGTCCCATGCCAAACACCATGGATTAATGCAATAGGGTGGAGGGGTCAGCTGTTTGTAACTTCCGGACTTTTTTTGAAAAGGGCGGATGATCTTTTTATTGTTGATTGTCGATGTCGAAAAGTAAAGGTAAAAAAACTGTATTTAAGGTCATATTACACACACACACACATATCACGCCAATAATCCCTTGCGGGGTAGGCAGAGCGTAAACAGCCGCAAAAAACAGGTCCTATTAGGTACAGTGCAAATATTGTTAGGGCAAGTTCTGCTCGTGAAACTACTTATCCAAATCAACATAGGTCGAAATATGAAAAAAAGTTCTCCCATACAAAATAACTCATTTGTTAATAACTTTTGTATAGGTGGTCCAATTTCTTTTTCATATTTCGACCTATGTTTTTTTGGGAAAGTTGTTCAGTTTCACGCGTAGTACTTGCCCTTAGAATATTTGCACTGACTTTAATAAGACCTTGTTTATTTCACGTAGTGGAATAACGGTCTGTGGTCTTAACATTTTTACACCGAATGACTCCGGTTTCAATGTTCACTACATTGATGACCCCTTATTTGCGTAAAAATTATGAATATACATGTAGGTACATTCGCGCCGCCGCCAATACTTACTTTGTGCTACAGTCATGCTCAGGCTGGGTCGGACAGTTTACACCTCGGATCGTTCTCATGTCAAGCACATAAGGCTTAAATTGCTGGTTCGACTGTCTAACCGGACGTAAGCTTGACTGTACCTACTGTGAATAGGTTACTTAAAATAAGAATAAGAATAATAGTTATTTATTTGCAGGAATAGGTACAGCATAAAAAATTAAAACAAAAATTTCCATGATGTATTCAGCCTGCAAACAGGCATGCATATCTTAAAAGTTAAAGTTATTTATCTTATCTATAATCAAAGGAAGATTTCAAATGTAGCACTCATATAATTTATAAATTCATCAACATCATAAAGACTATGTAACCTTACCTATTCTTTATCTGAAATATTTGCCAAAGAAGTAAGATCAGACTTTCAGACCCCAAGCCTGCTATCCTCCTATATTCATATAAATAAAAACAACAACTAAATACAGGTTACAAATGTAAAAGACAAATAGCCAACGCACGGTACATTACATACATTTCCAGGCAAGCAATTCATTACCAGAGGGCAAAAACGCTCACTTTTGCCCCCGCCCGGGGTAAAGCCGATGGACTGTACACAATAGATACGGGGCAAGAGAAGATTTACTGCCGCCACTTAATTAATATGCGATCTAGGTACAGAGTGTCCCCAGCTTATCAGATCAGAAATTGAATTAATGCTTTTTACCTGTACTAGGGTTTTTGCGGACGTTGACCTCGGAAGGGCTTGTCGCTATACAGTTTTCCAAATCATTGTTCAGTTTAGCCAGGGTTTTATTTAAAGAACCATTAGTCTGAATGCCGTGTTATGTCGGCTTCGAATAGCATCACCGCATTTTTTCCCGTGGGTATCGTAAGAGGTGACTAAGAGACTCGAGAGTAATATGAGTATTGCAATTTCAGGCGATGGGCTGACAACCTGTGTCTACAGCGATACACAATTTTCTAAATGATCCTTGAATGTTTGTCAGACATGGCGTAATGTTCGTTTTTTACGGCTGCCTAGCCCGCAAGGGATATAGGTGTAATACATGTATGTATCAGTCTTACGAGTTGTTCAAATTTATATCACTAAAAACATTACTTACAACAAAAGACATAGGTGTAAGATTACTGACATTTAAACCCGATCAAGCGGTTAATCTCAAATAAAATCGGTTTAAGTGCTAATAAACTTAAGAGGAACATCGTACAAAAACCGATACAGTAACCGCATTTATAGGTTTACTGCGAATTTTGACCGAACGGACCACAAAAGTCGAAAAAAGCGTTTTACGGTTGAGATATCAAATAAACATGTTATTTTATTGAACAGTTAAGTTTAACACCTTTTAAATAGGCCGAGGGGTTACCTGGATCTATATCTAGAGGATTGTTTTATTGTAATGACGAAGAAATATCCAAGGTATTACCAAGGTTTCCTGTGATAAACTTATATGTTTATGAAGGTTCTAGACAGTTTCTTGATTACAATTTTAAACTAGTATAAGATTTAAGAATATTTTATGATTCATAGTTGCAGATTTTTGAGGCAGATGTTCGTTCACATGACACATTGTTGCAAAAACATTCCCATAAGATAGGAATTTTTGAAACATCTCAGAAACAATTAAGATTAAAGTGATTCATCCATCACAAGTTCACGACTATGTAGGTAGGTAGTGCAAAAACCAATACTAATGTTTTTTTCAGATAGTTGTAGATTCTAGAGAGAAAGTATAAAAATATTGCTAACAGCACCTGTGCTAATAGCACCAAGAATACAAATACTAGTTTCTTTACTCCATAACTTCTACTATAGCTTTACTTTCTTCCCGTTGTAAGTGTATAACCTCTTGCTGTATGGAGAAAGCTTTCATTGTCCACATTAATGAGTGTTATTCTTTTATTGGCGAAACAAAGGCGGCACTTTGGTCGAAAGCGGCGCCAATATTTATACAATCTACGGCGTCGCTAGCCTCTGCCCTCCTTCAGAGATTGGGCCATGGATAAAGGCATAAAAATTGGCGAGTTTATTATCCTACTATGTAGCGGTTTTGCCCAATCCTGCCTATTTAGTAACAGCTCTTATAGTACCTGCTTCACGAATGCCTGAGGTTTTGCAACTGTGTTGTAGGTATGGATTGATATTCTGGATAGTCCTGGTGTTGAATTAACATGGAATTCAAAGTTGTTTCTCCTGCCAGACTTAGGTAGTTTTTAAAACTTAAATGCTTTAAAATCTCCTTAAAAAAAGAGCTATCTCCTACTTTACTAGAGTCATTAGATTGTCTCACACGACAAGCATTATACACTGTTGTGTAAAATAATACTAACTGAAGCTGATTGTGTGTTTTTTTCTACAATAAAGTTCAAATTACACCATACTCAGTAGAAGCATCAGAAAGTGGTGTGTTTTAAGAATGAAAAATCAGAATTTTTTGTTTCAATGGAGTTCGCAACATATTACTACAGTTTATTTTTTGCGAAAATGGAATAGAATCAGCAACTGCCACGCATATAAAAATAGTTCTAACAAAACATAACAGAGAATCCATTTGTCATGAATAAAGATGAAGCCTTAGCGACTCCAGCTAATATGGATGTAGCTGGTTCGACAGCCAAGTTCAGCCAACTGGGCCAAAGCGAGCGGCCCGAGCAGAAAAGACTTGGCATGCTACCAACAGCGTCAACTAGAATTAAATTCTAGTTTTGGGGGTTTAGAAAGAATTAAACTGGTATTGGACGTAGTTTAACTGGAGCTAGATGTAGAGTTTTTTATTATAGATTTATGAAGTACCGAGACAAAAATATATTTTACACTTAGTTGTATTTTTAAACAAAAATCAGAGTCTAAATGGTTACAAGTAAGGTAAAGTAAGTTAAAATCAACTTGTAGAGACTCAGAATCCCGGTTTCTTTTTCGCTTTTGCTGAGTTGGACGGAAGTTATAAAATAGTAGTAAACTATGGTATAATGTATTGCACATTCATTTTAAAATCATGTAATTTTAAGCAAAAAATACTTTCATCGAGTAAATGCATGTTATTTCTAAAATGAAAAACCGTCGTTTCTATTACTATTTCATCGTGTGCATCGAACTATAATCTTTCATAGGCAGGCATGTGGATCAAAAGCGTTCTACGGTCGCAATGTATATTGCTGAATGATTCAAAAGCATTTGTATCATTTTTTAATTATTTTTATCGCTGAAATAGGATAGAAAAGGGGTGGAATTTGTGGTAGCGGAAATTGAGAATACTGATAAAGAAACTAATAAAATAATTCAAATCCAATCATCGATGCTTATATTACCTGTTTCAATCCCTGTAATATTAAAACAAAGCATCCCTTCGTAGGGAATAATTATTGGTTGCGGATAGGGAACATACTGTCTTTTTATATCAATTGTTTTTGCTAACGAAAGGGCTTGGAAAGGGAGCAATTGAGCATTAGTAGGGTCGTGAGTGATATCAAGTGCCGTATTCATCTCAACTAAATGTATTTATTTCAAAGTTTGAAATTGTTTGCCCTTTGATACACAGTTTTTGTGGGAAGGGTTTTATCAATGAATAATATAATATGCAAAAAAATATTTCTTGAATTTTAATTGCCTTTTATTTTGGATTTTTAATTATTACGTTTTGACCTCCTTACAGAGTTTGTGCACGTTTGTGGTCACAAATGACTAATGTTGTAGACGTCATTATTTAAAATTACAACTAGTATATTGTTATACCACCATCTGTTTAATTGCCTAGCGTAACGTCCCGGTTCCACGCAGAATGCTGAAACCGAATCTTGTGTAGCAGGTCTTACAGTATGTTGGATCTGGTTCTTCCGCTATGTAATCAGCGGAGTCCAAGTTGGTGAGATTCTGCTTCCAGTATCTCTGTTAAAATTCGAATGTTTTTGAATTTCTATGGCTTTCTGTACCTTCCGTACCTAGGAATGTATCTCTTCTCTGTCGCTTAGATTGCAGCCTTATCCAACCTAACATAATGGGTATGGGGTCATCCATGATTATGTTCACACTCTGCAAATTGTCAGTCACGAATATGTTCCTTTAGACGTGTGGATAATATTTTCTTGATTTCCCCTCTCAATGAGAGTCCACCGTCACACAAGCTTATAAACACCAGGATCTTGAAGAGGGATGTTGCATTTGACGAGAGATTTTGTGAGAAGAATTTCCTCAGCGGCTTAAAAATGGTCTTCAGAATTATTCCTATCTTATCAGTAACTGTCTTACTGGCTTTAAGTTTGGTTAGTACGCTGGCTGTCATTCGATTTTGCGTGGTAAGACCGTGAGAGATCTGTTTAAATTGTTTTATTGCGAATAATAACAAATTGTAAGTAGCAACGACTTTCAACTTTGTATTGATACTCGTATTTCAAAAGTCATAAGAGAAATAAGTTCTGAAATCGGGGCCAAGTAGGCAGCATATCAAACACGGTGCACAGTACAGCACATTGCAGGCTCCCATTGTGATATTGTGACCCGGATGAAAATGACACTTTAGTTGATACGATCCTCTAAATTACGTAAAAGTTTTCGCATTAAAAAAAACTTGATACGTTTCATGAAATGACACAATCGACGATGAAATCACGGTTTTGAAAAGTTTCCTTTTATTATCAAGGTTAGCGTTTTTAAAACCGCATCCCTATCGTGCGGTTACCGCACTATCGTGGAAGGCCCATTGTCCAGCAGTGGTCCGTATTGGCTGTAATGTTATAGTTGTGATAATCCGGAGGATAAAAAACACCATAGATTCTTATTTAAGCAAACTCCTATACTTAACCACCTTGAGTTTACCTTACTACCACAATTGAGAAACAAAAATGTTGTAGTTATTCCAACTCTACATAACGCAACAAAGTCGCAGGGTGTAAAACAGGCGTCGAATCTGTGCCAATTCTCCAGCAGTCAGTGTGTCGTCTGATAACGAACGGGCCCTTTGTGATAAAATCTGATTGTACTCCTCCCTGTGTTGCCAGACGTACTAGGCGTAATTTGGTTTCGTGTCACGCTGGAACACCTAAATTGATACCTACGATGAGTTGTGTTTTTAGCAAGAGACATGTTTTGAAAGCACTTATAGAGACTAAAATATTCATGGGCTGCAAAAAGCCACAGAGAACTGATTTTAGTCACCGTGTTACTGACTGAAAGGACAGGTAGGGTGAACTTATAAAACTTTTGTCTATTTATATGTAGATTTTTTTTTAAAAAAAGCACGAAAATACCAGTCTATCCAGGGTAATTACACATTATTTGTGACACCTGTATCTGATATATGTTTTTCTGTGGAGAAAGCTAGATACTTTCTAAGCTCTTTAATGTCTGTAAGCAGGTATACTGGGCGTAAAGGATGATGTACCGAAAATTTTTACGTGGTGGTTAGGTCATGAAATCCTTACATATTTCACCGAGGTGAAATATCCAGTTTCATGTATTGAAACGGCCTAAAACTAGTACGCAACAAAACCTTATGTCAGTCGCACCGAACCCGAACACCCCGTGCAAGTCTTAAGTTGGTATGTACTTGATAACGTATATATATATATCACATTTTGACAGCTTATGCCAGTATGCTTATGCCAGTTTGGGTCTTTACATTTAAAAATAGTGTAATAAAAAAACTGCTAGAGCAGTAAAAAAAAAAAACGTTTAATATCTACCAAATTCCTACCCTGTCTAATTCAAAGAACATAAAATATAAGAGCTATCAATCAACCAGGGCAATGAATAAAATAAACCAACAAATTGATACAAAACATTAAAGAACACCTAATCAATTTGAACGGGTAATTAGGAATCATTGCTCACTTACCCCCATCGACTAATCCCCCGTGATTGATGACCAAAACCCTCCAATCGCTAGATATGTACCCAAAAGGAGAACCGAACCTATTATTTATTAATTAACAGTATCGGTAACAGCCGATGAGCGGCCATAATTGAACTATAAATCATAACCTTACTCCAGCACTTTGTGCAACTTCGGCAAGGGTGAAGCACCTAGCTGCTGATTCAGTACATGCCAGGGTTTCTCTTACGCCTGCACAACGTCTCCCACTCCCAAAAGGATCTCCAACTCAATTCACAAGTTTCCCAATTTCACCCTTAAACTTGAGCAACTCGGTAGATTTTCGCGCGAGTACCGCAAGGCTACATACTAGGCTCACTGCTGTAAAGTGTAGTTACTGAACCGTAATCTTAAGATGATTTATGATATGTTGTACGTCTGACATTTACGAGTTAACAACCGTCCTGGGGAGGCCTTTTAATCAACTATGCTAATGTTAGGTGTTGATCCTTCAGTTGAGGCGGGAACCGCTAAGACTAATGTCAATATTAGGTCCTAATTGAATTTACGCAAGCAAGACAAGTTTAATTAGTGATTCGTGTTTCGACTTATTTAAGTGATATATGAGTAAGTGTCACATGTTGACCCATTTTAATATTAAGTGGATGGTAATCAATCAATTATATAATCCATCTTCATACGACTCTCGACCAATATTATGAGACAAGTTCGTTGTACATTTCAGCAAATTTTGGTATCGAAAATATCCAGGTAAGTCACTTTAAAAAGCACATTAAAAATATGTTTTCAAAATAATAGGGTTCGGCCGACCACTCGTTAGAAAGGAACTTTACGAGAGGTGACCGGTCAATAGGGAATCGAGGGTCAGTTTTAAAATTCAACCATAATTTAGATATCAAACCATAAGCATCTCACGTACAATCTGTATTTACCGTAACAGGGGTCAACCGTAACGGAGGGTGGTAGTAAAAAATATTACTGTTCCTGTTAAAAAACAGGGTATCATTTAATTTCTTAGAGAAAGTATGTTTTATATACATTCGGTCATTGGGATCAATAAGTTTTTCTAGATATTAAATTATAATTTCAAATACCATTTGGCACTTTTTGGCAGCCAGTTGGCCATCAAATATCATCATCGTTTTAAAAAGTGAAATAGAGAGCATGTTGGCTCTGTATTTAAAAAAGAACACTCTCCAATTACTCTTATCAAGAAGAAAATGACACTTATCTACATTACTCCTTAGCGTATACCCTGTATTATAGACCTATAGAAGTTTTTTAGAGCCATAAAAACCCTTTAAGTATTTATATGCATCCGTGATAAAATTTAATCTTTTGTATTTTGCAGGTAACCATACGCAGGCTTCATTGATGTACCTGTTTGTTTTTTTTTTCAAAAATAGATCAGTAACTTATTTGTTAGTAAATCTTGCACTCAAATTTCAGTAACCGTTCACTACTCATTCTACGTTTCACTATTCACAGTACTGATCATAGTTATGTCTGTAGTATATTTACATGTAGGTAGATGTGATTCTCAATAATAAAAATCAGTCTTTGTCTGGCAAGCTGTTGTTTCACTTCATGGTGACAGCGGTGCTTTTTAAAATAAGGTTTAAACGTGTTTTTAGTGAATAACTAGCCAAGGGAATCGATTTACATCGCATTTAGTAGCAAACGCAACCAGTGAATAACAACAATGGAGCATGCCAGACCCCCTGCGGACCTACGTTTGGAAGGTGGGCCAGCGAGCCGCGCCGACGCGTGGCAAAAATGGCAGAAGCAATTTAAAATATTCCTCAAGGCTTCAGGAGTCCACAAAGAGGAAGCGGGAGTCCAAGCCAGCCTCTTAATCAACCTGATCGGGACTGAGGGATACGACATCTACACCACCTTCAAGTTCGCGAGCGAGGACGATCGAGATGACGTAACAAAGATTATCGCGAAATTTGAAGAGCATTTCAAAACAAAGAAAAACACAACCGTGTTACGTTTCAAGTTTTTTACCAGAAACCAAGAGAGGGGCGAAACTGTTGACGAGTATGTAACTGCTTTGCGTATTTTGAGTCAGGATTGCGAATTCGAGACTCTTCAAGAAAGTCTAATCAAGGATCGTATTGTTTGTGGCGTTGTTGACATCTCGGTACGCGATAGGCTACTCAGGACGGACGACCTTACATTGGAAAACGCCATCAAAATCTGCCAAGCGAGTGAAATGTCACAGGAAGAAAATCGTCATTTTGAGACAGCTAAATCAAATGACACTTATCTACATTACTCCTTAGCGTATACCCTGTATTATAGACCTATAGAAGTTTTTTAGAGCCATAAAAACCCTTTAAGTATTTATATGCATCCGTGATAAAATTTAATCTTTTGTATTTTGCAGGTAACCATACGCAGGCTTCATTGATGTACCTGTTTGTTTTTTTTTTCAAAAATAGATCAGTAACTTATTTGTTAGTAAATCTTGCACTCAAATTTCAGTAACCGTTCACTACTCATTCTACGTTTCACTATTCACAGTACTGATCATAGTTATGTCTGTAGTATATTTACATGTAGGTAGATGTGATTCTCAATAATAAAAATCAGTCTTTGTCTGGCAAGCTGTTGTTTCACTTCATGGTGACAGCGGTGCTTTTTAAAATAAGGTTTAAACGTGTTTTTAGTGAATAACTAGCCAAGGGAATCGATTTACATCGCATTTAGTAGCAAACGCAACCAGTGAATAACAACAATGGAGCATGCCAGACCCCCTGCGGACCTACGTTTGGAAGGTGGGCCAGCGAGCCGCGCCGACGCGTGGCAAAAATGGCAGAAGCAATTTAAAATATTCCTCAAGGCTTCAGGAGTCCACAAAGAGGAAGCGGGAGTCCAAGCCAGCCTCTTAATCAACCTGATCGGGACTGAGGGATACGACATCTACACCACCTTCAAGTTCGCGAGCGAGGACGATCGAGATGACGTAACAAAGATTATCGCGAAATTTGAAGAGCATTTCAAAACAAAGAAAAACACAACCGTGTTACGTTTCAAGTTTTTTACCAGAAACCAAGAGAGGGGCGAAACTGTTGACGAGTATGTAACTGCTTTGCGTATTTTGAGTCAGGATTGCGAATTCGAGACTCTTCAAGAAAGTCTAATCAAGGATCGTATTGTTTGTGGCGTTGTTGACATCTCGGTACGCGATAGGCTACTCAGGACGGACGACCTTACATTGGAAAACGCCATCAAAATCTGCCAAGCGAGTGAAATGTCACAGGAAGAAAATCGTCATTTTGAGACAGCTAAATCAAACGGTAGTGCAGGGGAGGCGGGGGCGCGGCCATCAGCTGTGGATGCATTGTTATCCAGTTGAAGAGGGCGTTATGCAGCGCACCAGTGCTGGCACTATATTCCAGTAGGGATCCTGTGCTGCTGTCAGTCGACGCGAGCAGCGGGGCGCTAGGTGCCGTCCTGATGCAGGCGGGACGGCCGGTAGAATTCGCATCTCTCACTCTGACTGATACTCAGCGTAGGTATGCCCAGATTGAGAAAGAAATGCTTGCAATTGTTTTCGCATTAGAGAGATTTCACCAATACGTGTTTGGTAGAAATGACGTCACGATAGAGTCCGACCATAAGCCTCTCGAAGCGATTTTTAAAAAAGCGTTAGATTCGGTACCGGCGCGATTACAAAGGATGATGCTGCGAACTCAGGGTTATAGTTTCGAGGTGGTATATAAACCTGGTAGGTATATGTTTATTGCAGACACTCTGTCGCGAGCTGCCTTGCCTGAGTTAATGCATGATAAAGTCTCAGCGGAGTTAGAAGAGACAACGTGTTTCTTAATACAGAATGTTAGGTTTAGTAAGGATCGGTTAGAAGTTGTAAGAGAAGCAACAGCATCGGACAGTGAGTGTAAGTCCATCATTAAGTACATAGTTGAAGGTTGGCCTCACAATAAATGTGACGTAGACTTACGGGCACGTCAGTTATGGGCACATAGAGAAACATTAGAATACATTGATGGCGTAATCTTTAAAGATAATCTAGTATATATACCTACCGACATACGGCGGGATATGGTAGCAAAAGTTCATGAGGGACATCAAGGTATTGATCGCAGTAAGCGTCACGCTCGTGATGTGATGTTTTGGTGCGGAATGTCGCGGGATATTGAGCGCGCGGTCCGCGCTTGTCGCACGTGCACAGAGCACGCGGCGCGGCCGTCAAGGGAGCCACTATTGGTACACGAAGTACCAGATATGCCATGGGTAAAAGTAGGCACTGATATATTCGAGTATGCTAGAAAATACTATCTTGTGATAGTAGATTATTTTTCTAATTATATTGAGATAAATAGGCTACCCAGTATGACATCCTCAGCTGTAATAAGCGCTATGAAAGAACAATTTTCGAGACACGGGATTCCTGTAGAAGTTATCTCAGATAACGGCCCGGCTTATGCGTCGAAGGAATTTCAGAAGTTCGTACTAGAGTGGGGATTTAGGCATACAACTAGTTCACCCAATTATGCTCAATCTAATGGATTAAGTGAGCGGGCAGTGCGAACGGTCAAACAAATGCTAAAAAAAACAATAGACACGGGCACGGATTTTTATCTCGGGTTACTAAATTTTCGAGCAACCCCACGTGATGGCATAAGGTCTCCTGCGCAGTTATTGATGGGTAGGCGTATAGGTACTACATTACCTATGCATGAAGAGAAGTTGCGTCCGGAGCGAGACAACTCGCAAGATTATTTAAACGTAATCCGCAATCGCGAGCGCAGTAAGAACTACTATGACGCGCATTCGCGAACTTTAACAGAGTTGCATCCAGGTGATGAAGTAATCGTAACGGACCCGGTCGGTAGGCGGTGCATGCGTGTACGATCAAAAGCAGAACAACCGCGATCTTATTTCCTCACGGATGGTTCAAACAGAGTTTATAGACGGAACAGGCGACACTTGATAAAGATCGAGGAAGTTGATGTAAAAATAAATAAACACATCGAACGGGGTTTTTCTCATGAGCAGGAGAAACAGGAAGCGCCTGGCAACGTGTCGGAGCAGATTGACTATGATCAAGAGGTAAGCAGTAGCGAGGACGAGTACAATGAGGCTCAGTTCGAGCAGGTCGCCGATGACAGCGGCGCGGCGAGAGTTGGCAACGAGTCATCTCCCACCAGCACAGGTACGTCAGGTGCGGATGAGGATGGTGACACGTTGCCCGAGGAGGGCGTGATCGGCCGTGTTTACAGGGAGGCTAAACGTAAGGCACAAGAACGCTTATCTGAATTCTACGCTAAAAAATAATATGTGAGATCAAATTACCAATTCAATTTAGGTAAAGGGTGTTGGTTACAATGTGGTAACTTTTGAATGAGTAATATATAAATAGTAATAATGAATAAGTAAGCATAGATAAAAACAGATCTTGTGAATCTCAAATACCTACCTACAAAGAAGGAAGGTAAATAGTATAATAGGTAGTGTGTTGCACAAATTGCACAATCTGTCATTAATAAGTTTGCCTTGATAGGACTTTGTCTTATGTTTCGTAATAATAGTTTAAGCACTTAAATTTACTGTATAGGTATGTATGTATTGATATTTGAAATTAGGTTGATAGGAATATGCCTTTAGAGAAGACGATATCCATAGACGATAATGTTTAGCCTAAGTAAAATAGATTAAGAGTGTGATACTTTTTATAATAAGGTTCATGAAATCCTTTCTGAAAAGGGGAACATGTAGTATATTTACATGTAGGTAGATGTGATTCTCAATAATAAAAATCAGTCTTTGTCTGGCAAGCTGTTGTTTCACTTCAATGTCTATGATCATCTTTAGTCCAATTTGGGCTCAAGACCCTTTAGAATTTGGAGACAGATGGCCAATCCACGTCAGGCAGATGTCCTACCCCGGGGTCAGCTTCAATGGGGCATACTAATAGGCGTCCCACCCTATTAATTGTGTCGGCGAGAAAATTTCAAGGCAAGAAATCCTCACCATCAGACTTAATGCCGAATGAAATGGGTTCGCGCGCTGGACCCTTGAATTACTTGTTATTGTGTTTCGCAAGTTAGAAGTGACAGCGGTAAAGGGTTGTGAGGCAGAGTTAAGCATCACATCGAGTTACTATTTTAAGCGAAAATTTTATACTGGTAATTCTCAATAACTGTATGGAGAACCAGTATTAAATGATTCCTTGAGTTAGTTAGTCAAGGTGCTGCTGATAGTAATTTATTTGAGTACTTTTCATGTTTCGTTGCTATACTGCACTTTACACTATTTTCGTCAAATAGATGATATCAATCGTCATTTAATGGTATTTTGCTCTAAGGAGCCAATTTTTAATGCTCAGGCCGAAAAACTATGAATATGATGGCACAATTTTCCTTGATGCGTACTTATTTCAAAGTTATCAACTTAAGTTACACATTTTTGTCTCGGCCATTTTCCTCAGTAACTTACGCCAGTTTCTTTTCCCCTTCTCCACCCAATAATGTCGTCGCGCGGCGATTCATACCCGTCATAATTCCAACCTGTCCGAGATTGCGCGGGCGTGCCAGATATTTGCAGTCTTCCATCTCGCCCTACTCGCCCCGATCACTCTGCTCGCGTCACGGAGATTATTGTTTGGACAACTTTGCCTGTCAACTTTGCTGTCAAAGAAAATCCTGATTGGATTACGCTGGTTAGTTTCTGGCTTATTCGGTCTTTGAACGGGTCCTTAAAAATTATTAAAGGTTCTTCCAGTTCTAGCTACAATAAACTTATTTAAAAAAAGATCATTTAAGGCACGGAATTTAAATATCAGGGTGATAATAAAGAAGAATAAGTCATTAAATAGAGATATCGGATAGCAAGCATTTATGTTTCGGAAGAATACAGTTTGCAAATATTAGAAAACGAAATGTTTTAGTTACTCAAAGCAACAATGACATAAAATTCAAAATAAAAATATGCTAACATATTCATTAATTTCTGCTTCAAAGAGCATGTTGTTGTTTCCTTAACATATCTTGAGCAAACTCTTCCTACTTACGTAATTACTCCGGGAGGAACGCACAATAAGCTATGTGTCTCCATCCCGAAAATAGCGAAATCAGACACAAAACAACTTAATACAAAAAAAGGGGACAAAAGAAAATTGAAACAGGAAAAGCCTTACATAGACGACATTGTCTACCTACAATATACTTATAAAATGGGTGAAATAAAGATATAAGGCATTTTGGAGCGTGTTTAGTGCTTTGCATTGACTACGCAGAAAGTTGTTTTTGTTTCTTCAAAAATTTGTAACTAAGAAATTTGCACGGGATTGCAAGGGATGCACATATTTTCTTTGACATGACATGAGAGTTTTTTTACACAAGTAAATACGATTCAAATCGAGAGGGTATATTTACCTCATAATCACAACTCGTAATTTCTCGGTCCAATAGATACAAATACACATAACATGCCTATAACCCATTGCGGAGAAGGCAGAGCGCAAGCGGCCGCAAAAAACGGACATTTACGCCACGTCCTACAAATGTTTGAGGGTTATTCGGTAAATTGTGTATCACCATAGTGCCAGGTTGTCAGGCCATCGCCAAAAATTGCAATACACACCCTCGAGTCCCTTGGTCGCCTCTTACGACTCCCAAGGGAAAGAAATGGGGTGATGCTATTCTAAGCTGGCATCACAGTGCATCCAATAGATATATGGAGAATTTTTTCACCGTCAACGTTAGAGGACAATCAGATGACCTACTTGCGGACAAATGGATGGCGCTGGAAGAGTTATCACTCTATGCGAACGTACTATGAATGAAGAGGTTCTATTTAAATACAGCTCTACTGTCCTATATTTGTTGGAGAACGTCTTTTTGCCGTGTGATGTCGTCTTAGAATAGCATCACCCCATTTCTTTTCCATGGGAGTCGTAAGAGACGACTAAGGGACTCGAGGGTCTGTATTGCAATTTGAGGCGATGGGCTGACCACCTATCACTATGGCGATACACTGTTTTCCGGATAACCTTCAAATATATGTCAGACGTGGCGAAAATATCAGTTTTTTGCCGGCCGTTTACGCTCTGCCGACAACTCAAGGAATTATAGGCGTGATATGTGTATGTCTTTTTGTATATCTTGTAAAATCGATGGGGTTGCAAGGTCCAGGCACACCTCTTAAAGCACAGTGTGGAACGTACTTCTACTAATGTGGACAGATGAACTTGTAAAAAAAGAATGCAGCTTATCTAGACTTGGTCAAACCAAAATCTGAAACAACTGGGGTAAACCTTGTAAGCCAGGTAGGAGTCTCACGACTTTTCATGTTGTGATGATGTATGTTGTATGCTGAACAGATGGAGTGAGTTCATCAATGAAATTATAATTATAATATAACATAACAAAATTATTCTTCTCGTGTAGGATACCGAGGCGTCCAACCCGATGAACCCTGGTTTCAGAGTTTTTCAACCGCCTACTACTTGTAGTACTAGTACCTCTACTTACTACTTTTAGGCCTCCGACATGGTTGTAAAACGACCGCCGTCTATGTGATCATCGAAGGCTTAACGTGCCCTCCGAAGCACGAAACCATCTCTATTTTTGGACAAACCACCTGAGTTTAGCCTGCATATCCTAACCAGACTGGGAACAAATTCACAAAATGATAAACATCAACTTTTGTGAGTGCCCCACCGATGATCGAACCCGACACTACTGCGCCACATTAGCCGTCAAAAAAAAATTTATTACACAATAAAGAAACTTAAATTGTACAATTGATAACGACAGATAAAAAAAATAGTAGGTACAACGAGACGGCCAAATGTTTAGGTAATACAGATTTTACAATATTAGCAAAAATAACTAAATGGACCGACCAAAGTACCTACTTTATATAACTTTGCTAAATTTTTTTTTAATAGGATAATATAAATTCCACGTAAACAAAAACCATTGTGGATAGTCTCAGTGGAAAGTATACTTCGCAATATTTTATGCTCACTCAAGCTATTGAAAACGTCAGAGATGTCAAAGAACAGCATTCAAGGGTCACGTACAGACAGTCACAAGGTGCCACTTGTCCCATGACAGGCGACACTGGCTCCAGGCGACATAAATCAGAGCTACTTAAAACTCGATCCTGTCTGTCAGAAGCAGGTTTACATCTCACGATTTTTACCGAAACAGAAATAAAAAAAGGCCTAAATTTGACAGTAGTACATGCATACATATAACATATTACACACATCACGCCTGTAATCCCTTGCGGGGTAGGCAGAGCGTAAACGGCCGCAAAAAACGGACATTTAAGCCACGTCCAACAAATATTTGAAGGTAATTCAGAAAATAGTGTATCGCCATGGTGAAAGGTTGTCAGCCTATCGCCTTAAATAGCAATATACACCCTCGAGTCCCTTAGTCGCCTCTTACGACTCCCACGGGAAAGAAATGGGGTGATGCTATTCTAAGCCGGCATCACACGGCCATCAGTAGTGATTATATTTGAGTAATGATCACATTTTCTTCTTTTCGTGTGGGACTCAGAGTCGTCCAACGACCCGATGAACCCTGGTGTCAGAGTTTTACCCGCTAACTACGTAGTAGGCCTCTGATTGTACATCTGATTGAACACTTAATACAAAGAAGACCTTCGTTGAAGTAAATGTCTTCTAGGAAAAATAAACCAGTATTTTGAGGATCGTGGTCGCTTTGTAAAGTTTAAACTTCTCTCCCGCTATCTGCAAACACATGTCACACGGAGAAATTAGTAAAAAAGGATATACAAAAACGGACAAAAACTGGCAGTTTGTTTCAAAACCAGGGTGGTCCTGAACCTGGTAACACATGTGCCATAGAATGCTACTCTCCTGTCTGTTCACTTCTAGTGGATATGATTTTAATGGCTTTTGAATTTTTACGAGTTTATTATCTCCTGGTACTTTTAATTAAATTTAACTATCTAACTATCCAGTGTACTGCCCTGAGAGATCAATACTTATAACCATTGAATACAAAATTCAAAAGATAACAAAAAAATCCTCGGTTAAAAGTTGCCAATGTTCTGTCTCAACTTATTCCCATCATACTAAACAACTTTTGTTTTGGAACTATTTCTGTATCTCTTTTGGTTTAGATGGGCTCCTGATGGTACACCTGGTGGTCTACATAAGGTACTCCAGATCCTCAATGTCCATGTGAAAAGAAGCGGCCCATCATACTTAACAACTTTTCTCACAGAACCATGCATGTATCTCTAATAGTTTAGCTGGGCTCCTGATGGTACACCTAGTGGTCTACATAATGTACTCCAGATCCTCAATGTACTTGTGAAAAGAAGCAGCCCATCATACTGAACAACTCTTGTTTTAGAACCATGCCTGTATCTCTAATAGTTTAGCTAGGCTCCTGATGGTACATTAGGTGGTCTACATAATGTACTCCAGATCCCCAATGTCCTTGTGTAAAGAAGCGGCCTATCATACTGAACAACTTTTGTTTTAGAACCATGCCTGTATCTCTAATAGTTTAGCTGGGCTGCTGATGGTACACCTGGTGGTCTACATAAGGTACTCCAGATCCTCAACGTCCTTGTGAAAAGAAGCGGCCCATCATACTGAACAACTTTTGTTTCGGAACCATGCATGTATCTCTAATAGTTTAGCTGGGCTACTGATGGTACACCTGGTGGTCTACATAAGGTACTCCAGGTCCTCAATGTCCTTGTGAAAAGAAGCGGCCCATCATACTAAACAACTTTTGTTTTAGAAACAGGCCTGTATCTCTAATAGTTTAGCTGGGCTCTTGATGGTACACCTGGTGGTCTACATAAGGTACTCCAGATCCCCAATGTCCTTGTGTATAGAAGCGGCCTATCATACTGAATAACTTTTGATTTCGAACCATGCCTGTATCTCTAATAGTTTAGCTAGGCTCCTGATGGTACATTAGGTGGTCTACATAATGTACTCCAGATCCCCAATGTCCTTGTGTAAAGAAGCGGCCTATCATACTGAACAACTTTTGTTTTAGAACCATGCCTGTATCTCTAATAGTTTAGCTGGGCTGCTGATGGTACACCTGGTGGTCTACATATGGTACTCCAGATCCTCAACGTCCTTGTGAAAAGAAGCGGCCCATCATACTGAACAACTTTTGTTTCGGAACCATGCATGTATCTCTAATAGTTTAGCTGGGCTACTGATGGTACACCTGGTGGTCTACATAAGGTACTCCAGGTCCTCAATGTCCTTGTGAAAAGAAGCGGCCCATCATACTAAACAACTTTTGTTTTCGAAACAGGCCTGTATCTCTAATAGTTTAGCTGGGCTCCTGATGGTACACCTGGTGGTCTACATAAGGTACTCCAGATCCCCAATGTCCTTGTGTATAGAAGCGGCCTATCATACTGAACAACTTTTGTTTCGGAACCATGCATGTATCTCTAATAGTTTAGCTGGGCTACTGATGGTACACCTGGTGGTCTACATAAGGTACTCCAGGTCCTCAATGTCCTTGTGAAAAGAAGCGGCCCATCATACTAAACAACTTTTGTTTTAGAAACAGGCCTGTATCTCTAATAGTTTAGCTGGGCTCTTGATGGTACACCTGGTGGTCTACATAAGGTACTCCAGATCCCCAATGTCCTTGTGTATAGAAGCGGCCTATCATACTGAATAACTTTTGATTTGGAACCATGCCTGTATCTCTAATAGTTTAGCTGGGCTCCTGATGGTACACCTGGTGGTCTACATAATGTACTCCAGATCCTCAATGTACTTGTGAAAAGAAGCAGCCCATCATACTGAACAACTCTTGTTTTAGAACTATGCCTGTATCTCTAATAGTTTAGCTAGGCTCCTGATGGTACATTAGGTGGTCTACATAATGTACTCCAGATCCCCAATGTCCTTGTGTAAAGAAGCGGCCTATCATACTGAATACCTTTTGTTTTAGAACCATGCCTGTATCTCTAATAGTTTAGCTGGGCTGCTGATGGTACACCTGGTGGTCTACATAAGGTACTCCAGATCCTCAACGTCCTTGTGAAAAGAAGCGGCCCATCATACTGAACAACTTTTGTTTCGGAACCATGCATGTATCTCTAATAGTTTAGCTGGGCTACTGATGGTACACCTGGTGGTCTACATAAGGTACTCCAGGTCCTCAATGTCCTTGTGAAAAGAAGCGGCCCATCATACTAAACAACTTTTGTTTTAGAAACAGGCCTGTATCTCTAATAGTTTAGCTGGGCTCCTGATGGTACACCTGGTGGTCTACATAAGGTACTCCAGATCCCCAATGTCCTTGTGTATAGAAGCGGCCTATCATACTGAATAACTTTTGATTTGGAACCATGCCTGTATCTCTAATAGTTTAGCTGGGCTCCTGATGGTACACCTGGTGGTCTACATAAGGTACTCCAGATCCTCAATGTCCTTGTGAAAAGAAGCGGCCCATCATACTGAACAACTTTTGTTTTGGAACCATGCCTGTATCTCTAATAGTTTAGCTGGGCTCCTGGTGATACACCTGGTGGTCTACATCTGTACTCCAGACCCTCGAATGGTGATAAAAAGTAGCCTATGTCCGTTCTCGGTATGCTAGCAATCTCTGTGCCAAGTTTCATGAAGATCGATTCAGCGGTTTGGCCGTGAAAGCGTAGCAGACAGACAGACAGACAGACAGACAGAGTTACTTTCGCATTTATAATATTAGTGTGGATTTATGTCGGGAAAGGGTTTCCCGTGGAAAATCGGTTAGCTGCGTGTGAAACCGCTGGGTGGGCTGCTAGTAATAACATAACAACAAACATTAGTACACGTAACTAGGGCCGAATACCATCTCTTTCTTGATAGTGAAGGTCCCTCTGAACGCAAAACTAATTAAGATATTGGTTCAACATCGTCCATATAAAGGGCTTGCTCAGGAGAGCAAACTAGGAAGCTTGTATATGTCGCAATTATATGGCAAAATTAGGGATTCAGATGAATTCGTAGCAATTTGGCTACTAGTCGGACGGAATATGGCAAAATCGTAGACTTTATGCTACCATTTCAAAAAATAGTCATGACGACATTTTAACTGCGCTTTGCCATATTCTTGACCCAGTCTAGAAATTCAACCAAAATCCTAGGATTGTGTCGGAATTCCTAGACCTATTTAGGACAATGGCAGAATGAAGTCACGATTTTGACGTATTCCGGTTTTGAGCCGAAATCCTGATTTTGCAATTTTACTGCGACATTGTTTAGTGACTTGACCTTACATTCGCATAAAATCAATATCACACCCACAATATCTTGAGGGGTAGGCATAACGTAAACAATCGTAATAAATAAAGCATCTGACAATCATTGGAGTAATTCAGAAAATTGAGTTTCGCCATAGTGACAGGTTGTCAGCCCATCGCACAAAATTGCAATACACATAAACATATAACCCTGTAGTCCTTTGGTCGCCTCTTGCGACGACACCTACGGGAAAAGAATGAGGTGATGCTATTCTAAACCGACATCACACGGTGGCATCACTTGACCGTACCTTGTCAATAACCCAAAAGATTGCTATTTAAAACAGAGTCATGCTTTTATAGTTTCGACGACGATTCATTTTTATAGTTTCACTTTGACTGGTAAAAACAAACCTTTTGAAAATATTTTGTGATACTTTTACCTACACCTTTCAGCTATTTTTATTTTTACCCCACTTTACCTCTCGTCAAAAACAATTACCAAACTGTAAAGCATAAATTTAGTCATTAAATTTTACAACTTAGAAAGTGTATCTAAAATAGACAATAAAATTCAGTAAACGTTAAAGTTTGACTCTAAAAATTTTATAGACCAACCCTTGCAGTTTTCAACTCCAGTTTATTGCACCCTTCAAAATTAGACGGACACTTCTTAATAGCGCCAAAATTTCTACTTTGCGACACCTTTTTACATAAATTTGATTCCTAATTGCATGCAGTAAGAATCAAATTTGCTTGCCTTACTAGCGAATGCAATAAAAAGGTTACGCAAAATTTTTACTGTTACCCATCTAAATTTAAAATTCTCTAATGTCCAGCTTTAGTCATTTCACAGTAAGCCTGTAGTCAGCATTTTTTTTTTTCAATGTTTTCCTTACGTACTGCTAATGTGGCTAATACAATTGCACAATCAATTTAAATAACGTTTTTAGTCAGCATAAAATGATTCCGGACAAAAGTCCTGAAAGTAAAAAAAAAGAAAATTGTGAGATACAATTTTCTTTTTTTTTACTTAATGACGGTTCATGACGTCAATAAGTGATATGATAATACTATCCTACATTCAATAAAGAATTTCAATTTCAATTTTAATTTCCTAAATTATTTTTTATACAATATTTCACGGTCACAGAATGAAACTTAAAACAAAATTCTGACTTGATGTAGAAATTTATAATATATAAAACGGACCCTCATTTGACAACCACTGATCTTCCATTTCCTACCGAGGTGGCCGGTCACTCGCGGGGTGGTTTAGCTAAGTGATTTTGCAGGGGTGGCCAAACAGCCGTCCTTTTGTTTATTATTATAATTGTTTACCCATGGTCCGCTGGCCGCCCTCTGCCTCAAACTGGCAGGTCAAATGAAATTCTTGCTGCAAAATGGTTGTAACAATAAATGAGCATCACAAAGTTGGTGATATTAGAATCAGTGATGCAGAAAGTCATCTACGTATAAACAATTTTTAATCTTTATAAAGTTTTGATTTCTCACCAATTAATTATAATATATTCACAACTTCGCAAACTAATTTGGTGAAACAAGTGAAGTGCATTCTTGTTGAATTACAAAACCTCATTCTCCACAAAATATTTTTTTCTGCATGTTTTTGAGCAGTGAAACGGTTTTCATAGTTTTTGTCTCGTTATAGGAGATGGGCACTTTAGAAGAAACAAAATGACAGCTTCTGATGGTTACATTTTAATCAGTTCTATTAGCTGATTAAAACCTATGTTAAAATTATGACAGTTTATTAATTAGATTATATGAAGTGTGGCATTTTGAAAAAGAAAACATCGATTTTTTAAAATAAATTCATCATTCCATCGTCATCTCTATTGTCGAACATTTGTCTTAATCGTAAGGAGAAAACGTAGCACTGTCAGATTACAGATACTTAAGAGTGTTTGTAAAAACTAAACTGATAAGATAATTAAGATGAAAAAACAATTACCACAACCACAATACATAACCTGAAACTTGAAACGAGTGCTCATCGCCTTTTAACTGTGAGCCTTTTAGTGAAACACCCGGTTAATTCCACATCCATTACCCAAGTTCCCCGACCGAGGGCTGGGGATATCCTTCCAAATGAGATTGCAAGGAATTCGCTGGTCAGCTCAACTGGACTATAGCCGAATAACGCCACCGAGTTTAGTAACATACCCCGACAGAGATAGCCCTTTACACTGCGTATTAGTTTGCTTCAGCCGGGTTATACTTGAGCGCGACGAAATTCGTTCCTTAATCATTGCTGGTTTGATTGAATCTTCGTGAATAGTTTCTCGTGTAACAATAGAAATGGATGCAGGATTAATATGATAATTGGTTTTGTCGTCTGTGTTATCAGTGTTGCAAGACGGCTGCTTACCCCGGCTTTAATTTGGGTCTCGATACAATTTTCCGGGAGGATGCATTTTGAATTTATAACAACCAAATTGGTTGTTCAAATTTATACGTACAATATCTTGTAATTAATTGCTTAGTGACCGTTATGGATACTTGACGAACTGTTGCAAGAAATTCTATGTTAAATAGCGAAAGTTACGATCAGAACAGCTAATATAAGAGTTTAGTTTCAGTTTACTCTGGGAGCAGGTTTGAAGACGGATTTTTGAAGAAAAATAATTAAGCTAAATTACTAACACAGAGCTACCAGACTTTTTTCCGATAATTTCCATTAATAATATCTTTAAAGTGAAAGCAAACCCTTGTTATGTAAATATGTTCAAACCAAACAATGTCCTAAGGACCCAAAAATAACTAAACCAAACAGCATAATTTTGGCCTTTCAATGAGCACTTAGCACGATTTCCCAGACATAAACCTGCGTAATTTTATTTGAACAGGGTCAAATCCTACGGAAAGGTTCTGAAAATAACAATTTCTCTCTGAAGTGGTAGTGGGCTGGTCACATCTGTCGTAGAACCGATGGACGGCAGAGTAAGCTGATTCTTGAGTGGAGGCCATGTCTTGGCAAGCATAGCGTTGGACGCGCTTCGGCCAGATGTATAGATAGATGACTTAAAGTGGGCGGCTGGTAGCGACTGTATGGCGAAAACAGAAGATCGTGCCTTGTAGTGAACCCTGGGAGAGGTCTACGTCCAGAAGTGGAGTGCTACAGGCTTATGTAATGATGATGGTCTGAAAATTTCGGATCATGAGACAAATGGTTTTATAAAATTCTGCTGTTTTTCTAGAAGTACCGTGTATATACAATATAGCTTCATATAGCTGAACTGGGAAAATACGTTCATACATATATTACGCCTTTTATCCCTTATGGGGTAGGCAGAGCGTAAACGGCCATAAAAACTAACGTTTACGCCACGTTTGACCAACATTTTAGGGGTTTTCAGAAAATTATGTACCGCCATAATGACAGGTTATCAGCCTTTCACCTTAAACTGCAATACGACACCTACCGGAAAGAAATGGGGTACTGTGAAGCCGGCATCACACGGTGTTCTAGGCCGGCATCACACGCATTGCCTAATATGAATATACCTACGTTCTGCTCGGAAACTTTCGACTCATTTTATTAGCCCTGAATAATATTTCACCAGGGTCCCATAACACCTCCATAAACGCACGCAGGCGATTAAAGGGCGTCGTAAAAACTAAGTGCGTACAGACCTTAAAATCTGAATTTCTAATAACGTCTCTCGGGCTGGGTGAACACGAACATGCAAATATTACAAGCTTTACGGAGAGCTTACTCGTGAACGGCCTCGACAGTGGCGCCACTACACAAAAAAAAAACTCTTTATACAAACAATCTATCAGAATGTCCGTTGCCCAAGTTTTGAGTATTATATGTATATAAAATTAGAACTTACAAACTCAATTAAATAATCGCTAATTAAAGTTATGGGAATTAGTACCAAAAGTGGCCGTTTTAAGCACTTTTTGCCATAACTTTAATATCAGCAAGGTTCTAATTTAACTTAAGGATAATACTAAAAACTTGGGCAACGGAAATTCTGATAGATTGTTTGTACAATAAGTTTTTTTTTTGTGAACTAGTACGGAGTCTCTGCTTCAAGTATAAGTAGGTAACTTCTACTACAACGGCACAAAAATGAGTAATGTATACCTTTACATTTGGTTGACCGTACTAAGTACAATGTATTAGATCACCTAACCTGTATTAGATCCCCAAAATGTTTAATTTTGTCCCCACCTTAACCCCCTTCCCTCTTAAAACGGTAGCTTTATTCTGCTCTCAGAACAATGATATATTTTAGAAGGAGCGCTTAAACATAATACAAAAATGAAGCCATAAAAAAGTGGGAGAAATCAGATTTGGTGTTTGATAGAACTCATTGTATAATAACTAAACGCACCGACTATAGTTTTGGCTAACTAGCCAACTTCTGACAAATCGACTTAAAATCAGCAAACTAGTAACCGAATTGTCGCCGAATACAAAAATAGCTAACTTTCCCGAATAGTGGGATGAGCCGACCTTTACTTCAGTCACCTTTAGCGACAGTTGGAATTTGGAGTATTCGTTGGGCGAGTTTTAAGCCTTACCAATGAACAGTTGTGGTGTTATTTCAAATATATTTATCTTTAGTTTTATTAAAATATCTCATCATCAGCCGACAATAAAACTAGCTGACTGAAAAAATGGTTAACAAGTCGGTGTATCTGTAATGATAACATACAATATAAAATAATTCACTTGACGACATACAATATAAGTTATCCTTATGTTTAATAATTTTAACTTCATCAAACTACAAAAGTCGTTGTAAATGATAATGCATCAAGAATTAAACATATTTTTGTGCATTTAGTTATATTTTAGCATCAAACATTGGCCCCAAATCTCTTAAGTTTTTGTCGTTGTAATTCCAGCAGAACTCAACTGCCATTGTGTCTTAAATTTTTTGTTGGGTAACAAACTGACTCTTTGTCAGTTGACATCTTTAAAATAGTGGAATTGCAGCCCAGGTTGCGACTAGTTCCTCGGTTTCGTTCTGGTTATTCCTTCTGAAAAATGTCTTTGTTCTGAGACCCCTTTCCTTTCTCGAGAAGTCTCTGTTATGTAATCTATGAAGGGGTAGTGTGTAGTGGCACCTTAATCACATATTTAATTGCGACATTTATTTTGTTGATTAAAATACTTGTTTAGATAGGAGAGTTGGCATAAAAACTTCTTCGTCAATTAGTTATTTTAAAAACTGATTAAATTATTTTATAAGTAATAAATTTTGTATCATAGTATCAGTTCTGGTTCAGTTTAGCGCAAGCAATAAAAATATAGAATGACATTCGAAACAATGCAATATTATTTCAATAAATTGTGCTGAGTAAATATCTTTATAATATATCACTTTCTAATAAATTAGGTACGTTTTCAAAAATAGTTCCATACGGGCCTGAAATCAGTGAAAATTGGATTATAAAATTATATTGTTTCAGCAAAAAAAAACCTGCGTAGTAAAAAAAATTGTACCACAGCGTGAGCAGTCTCCTAAAACTTTACCGCTGTTTATTATTACCAAAATACATTTTCTTTTCTGGTTTTTCCACGTTTTTGCTGCCATTACCTCTCATGAGAAGAATGTACGGTTAGCAACGAGCGTCGACAATTTAAACGGTCTCACTCTTCACGAGGCAAGTTTATCGTCGGTCGTAACTAGGAGCCCCATGTATAAAACTACCAGTTTCTGCTGACCTTATCCTTGTGGTGGAATCTGTTTTACTTCAATTGAAACAAAAAATTAGATTTTTTTGTGATGCCGGATTAGAATAGCATTATATACCATAGGGGTCATAAGAGACGACTAAGGGACTCAAAAGTTACATGGTGTATTGGAATTTGAGGCGATGGGCTTTCAAGTCGTCTTTATAGAGATTCACAATTCTAAATGTCCGTCGGATGTTTGTCGGTATGTAATTTTTAATAGTCGTAGGCGTAATGTATGTTAAATTACGTCTGAAAATTGTTCAAATTCAGTCAATATTTAAAAACGTTGGACCTGTCGTACAAGAAGTCTAGGCCGCCTGAGTTTCATAATTAGTCTAGATTTTTATATTAAAATTTCTTGCTTTTGTTCTCAGGGCAAGTTTTTTGTAGTGATTTGTATTTTTTTGTTACATTCCGTCGAAGCAGAAAATTTTTTAAGTTACAAACTATTTGTTTATATTATTTTATTTCATTTATCTACCGCCACTTATCAAGATGAACTATAAAATTATGTATACGCAGCTTTTTTCTCCAATCTGTTTCACAAAACACACAAACAGATGTCAGGGGTCAACTTGTTCTGGGCTTTGGAGCAAGGAATTCCAGATATTAAGTACTCTCCCAAACATTCCCTGTTAGAGGTCCAAAGAAAATTTCGGAAGCGAAGTACCTCGGTGCACAAGAGGTTAATAGTTTCCAACTGCTTAGAGATAAATTGAAACTAGTGTTTTCGTTAGTTCGGTAGCTGCTAGAATGAGACAATGAAATTTAAAATGCTCCGAAATGTTCCTAATTTCACTAAATAGCATAAAGTGATGTCGCTTCCCGTGTCCCTAAGGTACGCTACGGATTTTGATGCAGATTTCTATAGTAGATAGAGTGATTCTAGAGAAAGGTTTTTATGAGTATTTTAACTATGCCGAAAAAATGACTTTTTCCCGCGGGAAACGATAAGCAGCGGGTGAAACCGCTGAGCGGTGGGCTAGTGTGATAATATTTTCTTGAGTTACCACTACTATAACTCATCACTATGAAAAAATTTTAAACTGATTTCAGTGGTGTTTAATTTAGATTTTACAATTCGTACTACACAAGATACGGTGTCAGCATTCTGCGTAGAACCGGAACATTACCTAAGCGAGACAATTAAAAAACAGATGGCGGTAGAACAATCATGACGTCTAACACCTTTGTCATCTGTGACCACGAACTATTAAATCCATTAGACGAATTAAATCCGTTAAAAAAATGTTTATTGTGGTACTACGAGTAAATGATGTTCTCAATAACGTTTATCTACACTCGTCTCATAATGTTACAATTATGAATTCGAAAACAGTTGCATAAAGACCTACTTTATACATTCTGCCTATAGATGTCACGGTTTAATAGAAATAACAGAAGCGTAATGATTTAATGAGAATGCTCTTACTACGATAAAGTTAAGAAATGAAACGAAGTTTTTTTTTGCCAATACTCATATTGCCATCTTCCGCCGCACCTGTCAGTTGTTGTTGTATGGTAATGTTGCGTTTGTTTTATTAGGTTGTTGTTGAGATGTTGTTCAGCTGTTGTTTAGTTGTTGTTCAGATGTTGTTTAGTTGTTGTACCGATGTTGTTCAGATGTTGCTCAGTTGTTGTTTAGTTGTTGTTCAGTTGTTGTTCCGATGTTGTTTCGATGTTGTTCAGATTTTGTTCAGTTGTTGTTCAAATGTTGTTCAGATGTTGTTCAGTTGTTTAGTTAAGTTATTGTTAAGACTCCACATCTAAACAACTGCTAAAGTATAGAATTTTCAAAAATTCATATCAAGCCATATTACGTTCTCGTATTGAATTTGACCTTGTATCGGGCCTTGCAATCGCCGGTGCGTACGTTTAGAAAAGTATTTTTGATTTTTTTTTTGGATAGTGTAGATAAAATAGTGTATGCAACTGCTATAATTAGGCATAAGAATGCTCGTGTCAAACTATTATCTATAGATAAACAGACACTCGCATTCTAGTGACCCCCATTATACGACAGTTGCATAAACTACTATTATACAAATCTTTAAGTTGGCAGAAACTTGCAAGGGTATTTATATGTAGCCTTGAAGATAATAGAGCAGCGTTCTTGTTGGACATCCTACACAAAATGTGTCAGAGTTAGAGCCAGTAATTTTGTTTTAAAGCCCTTTTTTGCCCCAAGTTGTTCAGCATCATGGTCTCGTTCACCTCTTATAACATTACATTAACAGCCACAACAGTCCACTGCTGAACATGGCCCTCCCCCTATTGGGGGGGCATTGCCATAGTCACCACGCTTGGCAGCGTTTGGCAAGCGCACTGCAATGATGTTGCAATCACAGGGAGGGCTGCTGCCCATTCCCTGGATGTTTATTCCTTAGTCGCTTTTTACGATACCGACGAGTAGAATTGGGGTGATGCTATTTAAAGTATCATATTTATCACCTCTAATATTATCGGCATATGTTTACGTTTTGCACGATGCATTTGCGCATTTACACGGTTTATTTCAACTTATCTGTCTTACAATACGGTTGTATGTGCCTGTCCACAAATTCATCGTCACCATAAATCAAAGTGACGGACCTTTTCAATTAATTTTCGTCGCTTCCGAAATAATTTCGCATCAGGAATATGAAAAGCCACGAGTTACCATTGTGGTCCTGGCAACGGTCCCGGGTACCCGAAGGGTTAAGAATCGTGGGCCATTGTGATACAAAATGGCCGAATTCCCCCCATGTTTGTCTTTCTCATTTTGTGTTTACATTCATATTTGATTTTCGCGGAAATTATTCAGAATATGGAGGTTTTTAAAATTAAAAAATCCTGGACAATTCTAACAGCGCCATCTAGCCTCAAAATAAGCAAAGTTTGTACCATGGTAACAATAAAGCTGATATTAATGCAGGACTTGTATGTATTTGACAAAAAGTGAATAAGTATTTACATCAGCCTTCTAGTTTCTATAGTTATTTGCTTCGATAGCGGTAAGATGGCAATGTGTAAATTGTCCAAATTTTTAATTTATATTTAATTATTATTTGCCGTGTGATGCCGGCTTAGAGTAGCATCATTGCTGTGTGATGCTGGCTTTAAATAGCATCATTGCTGTATGATGCCGGCTTAGAATATCATACCCCATTTCTGTCTCGTGGGAGTCGTAAGAGGCGTCTAAGGTAGTCGAGGGTAGTGTATTGCAATTTTAGGCATTGGGTTGACAACCTGTCACTTTGGCGATACACAATTTTCCAAATGATTCTTAAATATTTGTCAGACGTGGCGCAAATGTACCTATGTTATTTGCGGTCGTTTGCGCTTATCTGCTTATCCCGCAAGGGATTATTGGCGTAATATGTGTGTGTGTGTGTGCCTTTTTTAATTTTAATTTTTGTCACAACTCGAGGGTCTGGATTACCAGATGTAGACCACCAAGAGCCCAGCTAAACTAATGGAGATTTAGGACAGCTAATACCACACACGCAGTTTCACTTGAATGACCACAAGGAAACGTCATTGACCTTGTCTAGTTCGTACAATAAATGGATTATTGTTTTCCTAGAATACTTGTGGTGACTGATGATTATTATTATGTACTTACAACTGCGTACGTGAGTGTAGTCATGTACATTTTTGCCTATGAATATTTGAGTTTTGAACTAGTTTTGAACAGTTATAACGCCACATAATGGTTAGCTACTTCTACCGCGGGAAGAGTTTTATTCCTACAGGAAAACAAGAAGCAGTAGGTATAAGCGTCTCAGTTAAGGTTCAACAGAGTGTCAGTTGGAAGGTTTTGGCCGTTTTGTATTCCGCTAACAGTTTGAAGTATAGAAAATCTTAGTGGCAATAGAATGACAATAATGTTTCGATGTAATTACAATCCGTACTAATTTTATAAATCTGAGAGTTTGTGTGTAAGTATGTTTGTTACCTCTTCACACTATAACGGCTTGACCGGTTTGGATGAAATTTAGAATACACGTAGAGTATAACCTGGAATCACACATAGGCCACCTTTTAATGCAGAAAAACAACTATTACCACGGGAAAATGAGTGGCAGCGGGTGAAACCGCTGGGCGGAAATCTAGTGACTAATAAATTAGGGAATCAAGGGCGGACTGCTAGTTTATTAATAATACACTTTTTCGCTAGAGATGATGAACGACACCATTGGTAGCTTCCCAAATTCTTATCCCATATTGTTTCCTATTTCAATCCCATTTTCAAAATAAATGAAACCATCCAAAATGATTCAATGCCTTTTCAGTACTCTCTATGCATACAATCTAATACCTACACCATTCAAAAAACTTTGCCCTTTAACTCTCTCTCTCTCTCTCATTGTTCGCTTTCTAACCAGGTTTGCCCTTTTTAAAATCACCCGTCGAACCTTTAGGCCGGTCAAACGGCGTCCCGGCTGCGTAAGTCCAAACCTGAATACGACATAGAGTTCTCTGTCTGAGTTATAGTATGGCCTGTTCGTAAAACAGCATTGAAAGGCGGCAGAGAGCACTACTGGTTCATAGTAAAATGTTATTTTTATACTGTTGCTTTTTCCAAAAAATTATGATTGCATTCTTTTGCGTCATAACAATGGGTGTGTCAGCTTATAGTCTAAGCGCTAGGCTTATTAGATGAGAATCGTGAGCATGCCTCGGCAGCGTTTGATAAGGGGCAGAATTTAAACTGGACTCTCTACGAAATTAAATAAATAACAGTTAGGCGTTTTTCTGTGGCGTAGTCGGGCATAGGCGTCTTCACTCTCTTCTAGCCTAACTACAGCAAAATGACTCATAGTCCTGAGAGTCTAAGACAGACTGCGTGTACTGAAGTCGGTTTTGCATTAACGTGTCCCAGCTCCGGCTTTGGCCAGAGGGGGCAAATTGCCTGATCACGCGCATGCTAGGCTAAATATACTTTTTCTAGGGCCCTTAGGGCTCGCATTTGCAAGTAACGTTGTGTAGAAAGTTCTGGAAATGGTAAAATTCAAACAAACATTGATAAGTTGACAAAAAGGATACATTTTGGACTACAATCTCAAAGCTACCTACTATAGGTAATAAAGCTCTTTTGATACAAAAATAAAACAAATATGGGTTAAATACCAAATTTTAAACCACTTCCCGTGTTAGGTATACAATTATTAAAAACTTGCAAAATGTTTAAGCGTGTGCAGGATTTGAACCTGCAACTTTCGCATTACTAGTGGCGACGCCTCTTCTTTCTGGGCTACCGCAGGTCGTTCCTTGCCCGCCAATTTTGCAAGTGTATTTTAATGCCAGTAACGCGTGGCACGGTTCCATCTACCGGGTACATTTTGCAACTTCTAGATGGAAGAGGCGTCGCCACTAGTAATGCGAAAGTCGCAGGTTCAAAAGCAGGTTTTCAAAAAATATGGGTTATCATTGGGATGGCGTTACTTAAGCGGCACTGAGGGTTGCGGGTTGCACAAGCCTAATCTCGATTAGGATTACAGTAGAAGCAACAAGCGTGTTTCGGTGTGGCTGGCACCAGACACGTCGGGTATGTCTGCGTGAACACAGTTTTCTTCGTAAATGGGTTCAAAGGCTCCGGTACTGCCGACCTCTTCACTTCCAAGCAGATCTTCGCCCATTTATCGTCCTTCTCTTCCTCTTTCTTGATGAAGAGGAAGTACGGCCGGAACTCGTTTGAGAACTTGTCATTCTCGCAGATGCAGCTACCTGGTGTATGTTTGTGGGTGTGATTGTCTACCCTATAGCATCTGCCGCACTTTTTTATATTAACACGTTGTTGATCCATTTTTTTACTTTTATTATTTATTTATGAGGATTAATTATGAATTGTTTTTGTTATTTTAAAATGATGTGATGTCAAGTGAAATACAATAAAAAGGCGCCTGTCACAACTATAGAAGACACTGACGTAGTACTTTCATAAAAAGTTTTTTCAAGCATTTGAGGGTTATTCAGAAAATCGTTGCCTCTTATGACATCCACGCGGGTCGGAACGAGACGGAAGACCGTGTTGCTCGAAGCATCCACGGGAAAGAAATTAGTTGATGCTATTCTAAGCCGACAGCACACAGTGAGATAATATTAAGAAATTTGTATCATAGATAGCTTAGTATACAGTAACTTTTAGCAAGATATGTATAAAAATTTATTGGGGTGGTATGGGATCTACCTCCTAGCGGTCCACCCCGGGCAACGGCAACACAAGCTTGCCTGTGGATAAGTCCGGCTAAACGATCCCACTAAGCGGTGGAAGGCTCCGTAAGGGGCCGCCTGGCTCGCGACCACCATCCCACCGAAGTCTGGCGCCAAGTAGCTTGCTGCGTTCCGTCAATGTGTGGGAGTGCCAGTGCCTTAACAGGCTTCTTCTGGGTAAGCTCGCTCCATCTTAGACTCTGTCTCTGTCCTATGACTTAGACTAGAGTCAAGAGCAAACCCATCATTAATAAAAAAAAAAACAATGTTTATTAAAATATGTCATAATATTAACCTGTTTATTCTTCACCTCATAGCAGTGACTTTCTTTGTAAGAAAGGTGCCTGCTACTGTGTCAAAGGTTTCAAAAAAAAATTTAAAACCAAAACTAAAAAATGCATTAAAAGTTTAGCAGTAGCATCAGTCTCTAGTATTGTTCTTCTTAGCTTGTCGATGGCAGACACTACGTCGACACTTGCCGATGGCCAAAAACTTGGCAACGTTGACAGCTCTGACAGACGCTGTCATAAATTCATCCTGCTTACAGGTGCTAGTATCTTATTCATCTGTGGGTGCTAGGGCACGGAGGACACGATGTTAAGTCACACCTCGGACACTGGCGCTCAAATGTATGAATCAAACGCGTTGCTACGCTCATAGTCTAAGCTCGCGTAGGTGAACGCGGACCATGCTTGTGTGTGTGAGACAACACGTCAGGGTTGCCGCCATTTTGCGTTCGCGAATCGAGAATGCAATTTGCGGCAGTATGAAATGACCTTCGTCGTCGCGTCCTTGCTAGCCGGTGTCTGAGCGTCCTCCGAGCGCGGGTGGGCGGCGCTTGTAGGGGGAGGCAGGGAGTGACCATACTGTACGCTAGTACTATTAATTATACTGTGGTTAAGTGGTTCATTGTTTGATCTGCACCACACAAACATAGCTTACATCGGAACCCTTCTAGAAGCCCTACTTGGTCATGTCTTCCTAGCTCCGGGACTGAGTCCAAAGTCTGTTTAGAGAGTTCCAAACTGACCATGATAATTTATGATCCCTAGTATTTCATATTACATTGTATTTAGTAGTAGAGTTGTAGTACTTCATTAAATTTACCCATATACAGGTGAATTCAGACCATGACCTGAACAACTTCCCATAAATAAATATTTCAGGAGACGGCCAAAAATGTTTGTCTTCCTATAGTAAATGCAGTCAGCTGATTGTGATGTCGTATTTTTTTGCTTTTTCCTAACATATGTTTCTAAGGAAAAGTTGTTCAGTTTCATGGTCTGCATGAACCCTATCAGTATTCGGAGGGCTGTCCCTTACACCTCGTATAATTAACAGCTACCTACATCGAGCAAAGAATTTACAATGAATGCCAAACAAAATAGGACGAAACTGAACAACGCTGGGAGGCTGTTTAAACCTTTTCAATTATTGTAAATCAATTAAGTACTTGTCTAGATCTTACAATATTATTTTACTTTAAGAATAACATCACCTACATAATTATAGTAGTACTTAAAATGGAAAACTACTTGTTTACGTAAAAAATATGCATAATAACATCAATTTGGTCGGAATCCGCTCGGGGTGTTACACGTAGGCAAGCCGAAGTAATGTTTGGCAATTAATATAATATGCCGCAGTAATATTAGGAATTCGGCTAAATTCATAGGGCTTTGCAAAAAAACGGAATATAGCTTATTCGGAAACGTTCGTTCTAGCATCTTCGTAAAGAAACACGAAAATTTTAACACAAAAATAGTCTGCCATGACACTCAATTGGAAAAAAGTATCTTTTGAACATCGTTTTGCCGTTTTCCTGAACAACTTTAGCAAATCGAATTAGGAATTGTTGTCCAGGAAACGATATGTTAAAGACGATGGCAGAATTAAGTCACATTAATTCCATATTCCGTCTTTTTTTCCACAATCCTAAGATTTCATCCAAATTCCTAATTTTGCGTTTTGCTGCGACATATTATATTATGCACCAGAACAAAACCTTTAAAAAACGTGACCAGTCTGTATGCCGCAAGGTAAAAACTACTAGGATACTTACATGTTCAATGAGATTTTGCATTTGTGCATTCGGTTATTAAGGTGAGTCTCTCTCTCTCTCTCATCATGTGAGACGACCGATGTGGCGCAGTGGTAGTGCGACTGCCTGCGACGCAAAGGTTCCGGGTTCGATTCTCGGTGGGACACTCACTAAGTTGATATTTATCACTTTGTGAATTTGTTCCCGGTCTGGTTAGGACATTGCAGGGTGAACCACCTGATTGTCTGAAAAATAAATGGTTCCGTGCTTCGGAGGGCACGTTAAGCCGTCGGTCCCGGTTGCTGTCTATGATTACTTAGACGGCGGTCGTACCACAACCATGTCAGAGGCCTACTACTAGTAGAAGGCGGTTGAACAACTCTGACACCAGGGTTCTTCGGGTCGTTGGATGACTCGGTGTCCCACACGAAAAGAAAGAAAGAAAGAAGATCATGTGAGACACTTAGTCGACGGACGACCCAATCAACTGCTGTCTGAGTTTTAAATCACCTACTAATAGGCTTTTGAAAATTATTGTGTTTAAATTAACAATTGTGTGATGTCGGCTTTGTATAGCATCAGCTTATTTCTTTCCCAAGTGTGTCATAAGATGAGTCTCTAAAGACTCAAGAGTTTCATATGTATTGTAATTTTGGCGAGAAGCTGACAACCTGTCACTATAGTGGAACATGGGAAGCAGCCGTCAAATATTTGTAAGACGTGGCGATAGCGACCTTATTTTACTTTGCCTACCCTGCAAGGGTTAAAGGCGTGATATGTGTATGAGTATGAATGTAAAATTTTAGCCGTCTACTAAATCCTACTAATATTATAAATACGAAAGTTTGATGTATGTTTGTTACCTATTCACGCAAAAACTACAGAACCGATTGTAATGAAATTTGGCACACATATAGAAGGTAACATGGATAAACAGATATGTTAGTTAATATCTCCACTCGAGGGTCCGGGCAAGGCTGCGGGTAACAGCTAGTTTCTCATAAACTGTAGTTAACTGGTACAAATTTCGAGCAACACTGTCTTCCGTCTCGTTCTATCCGGGTACGGATGGCCGCGTTGATCGAAGGGTACAGAAATGAAAAAATGACAATCACAATGATTCAGGTGGTAAAGTTTCAAAGTCCGAATCAAACGGGGGCAACGTCACCTCGCCAAAAATCGGTTATTTCACGTATTTTTTTATTTCAACCGTAAAACAACAAAGTGAGCAACCACTTGCCGACCAACTTTTTAATTAATACGCAGTTGCAATGCAACAACAATAACTCACTAATCTGCCACCGGCCCAACAGCTGTTCCGGTGTTATTCCGGCCCGGATAGACTAAGAGCAAGACACTATCGAATCATTTCTATTTGGGGTGAAATTTGACTAGTGACCAATACTGGAAACAAATGGCGGGCTTGTGATAAGGAAGATTTTTTCCTGAGGTATATAAGACGAAATATGACTAAATAATTTGATCTATGTTTCTTGGGTAAGTAAGTTGTACCTTATCACCAGCCCGTCTGAGTTTCCACTATCGGTCACAAGCAAAATGTCACCCTATAGTTCTAGTTCCTACATTGTGTTTAAGGCGAAATTGAAAGCGAAAAAACTGAAAAAACATTACAATGATTTAGCAATACTATGACTCAGTGCTTAAAGCGTTAGAAATTGGCTCAGTACGCTCATAGACGTAGTCTTCAATATTATATTACATACATATTTATTCTTATATTACATACATACATACATACATACATATAATCACGCCTTTTTCCCATAGGGGTAGGCAGAGACTACATCTTTCCACTTGCTACGATCCTGACATACCTCTTTCGCTTCTTCAACATGCATCAATCTGTTCATACATGCTCGTCGGTTTAGGGTACTCTTGACCTTTCTTTAGAACGTCCCCGATGTGATCCAAAATTCATATATTATATTGCATAAAATAAAATGTAACGAATATCTACCAAGGGGAGGCCTGTGTCCAGCAGTGGCCTTGTGGCCGTTGTAGCTGATGATGATAATTGACACAATACTATCCTGGCTCTCTGTCTAGGCGTGCCGGACGGTCCGGTAATTGAAAATAAACACAGCACGGCGACGCAAAGATTTATAGACGCCGCCTCTGTCAGCGCGCAAAGCGACGTTAATAACGACGCAGTCAAAACATATGAGTAGTTGCGCCCATTTGCGGGTAGTTTGCACGTGTAAACACGAATATTTAATGCCGTTTTCATAATATAAGTATAAACTATTTTGTGAATATCTCAATCGTGATTGCTTCGTTGCTATTGCGTAATGGCTGTGAATTGGTAATAATTTATATTTTCTAAATTATTTGATTTTTGGTGAATAAATCTGATAGTGTTTTATACAACAAACTATTCTTAAACTAAACATTAAATAAGATATTGTAATGAAGGCATGAATCTAACATTGTGTGATAATGACGAGCAGATCACAACGTGGTGCAGGAATTTTACCATACGTATCTGTTTATACACAAACTGCGCAACACAGCCCCTAGTTGTAAGACTAGATTATGTGTTGGTGAATCCGTAATGTTACATACCTTACTGACTTACCAACTATCCTACAAAACTGACCTTACTCAGATGGCAAAATACGCCTCCATAATAGAATTGTGGCGCCAGTGGCTCTGCCACCACTAAATAATAATAATTATAATCTCAATCGTGTCCATTATCATAAAGTAGATTAGCTGAGTCTAAATCTAAAGTGGCAAACCCACACGAGGAAGTATTAACGCAAAGAGGTTCGGCGCTAGACTTTTGGAGTCTTAGAGCGATTGTAAGCGGTTCCTTAAGTAGCCTTTACTGTTTAAGTGGAATACTTCAGCTGCCCTTATCCATAATTTTATTACAGTCTGTGCAAAAAGAGACTAAACAAAAAATGTTTTTTTTTCATAAATAGCTATGACATTTCTCATACTGAAGCACCAAGGCGCCCTCAATACTCACACGTATTCTCTTTTCGCACAGACTCTATTTATCCAGATGAAACACTAGAGTCTATGCAAAGAGAGAATAGGCGTGGGCAAAAATAACTCATATTTTTTTCATAGTTTGCTATGACAACTGTTTCTCAGGCTAAGACAGAGAGGCGCCCCCAAATATCACGCTGGTTCTTTTTCCGCACAGACTCTACTATGAGATCCCCATAGAGAAAATAACTCGCTGGCGTCGCTAACAGTGCATGACGTTACGGTCATCTGTGAAGATCCCATAAATTGAATACTACATTTTTAAAACACTTCCCGTGTTGGGTATACAGTTTCTGCAAAATTTTGAAATCGTCTGCCACGAACATAATACAATACTTGAACCTTGAAAAGTATCATCGAAAGTTTTCAAGTACTAACTTTATGTCGCGTGATTACATTAAGACATTATTTTGCCTTAGGCTCATACAAAAGTAGAGTAGCTACCATAATAACTTGTTTTCAACTGTTTCATCGCAAAACCTTCCAACATCCTGGGGCTGATATTGAAAACACCAGCTTAATGTATGTAATTACTTTCATTTCGCTTTTAGAGCTACATTTTCTTGTAATAGGAAGTTAATTTGTGGCAAATAACACGGTAAGTATTTGTGTTGCCGTCATCAGCAACCGCAATAGTCCACTGCTGGACATGGGCCTTACTCTATTAGCGTCTTCTTACCGAGTCGTCTAACGACCCGATTGGAAGGTGCTGTATGTCTTTCTGTTAGGTGTAATTGACTAGTGAACGATATTTTTTTTTTGCTGCTTTACAGAAAAACAGACGATGACGACTCAGATCCAGTTAACCAAAAATTGTTTTAATTATTAAAATATAAAACAAATATTTCAAAAAGTGAACCCAAAGATTGATTACTCATTTAATACGGAAGAAAAGGACACAAAATAAAAAATGAAATGATGGATAACAATCAAATCGTTCAGATTTTTATTGTAAAAAAGTGACCAAAAACGCAAAATACGAGCTTACTTTGCGTTTTTTTTCTATAAAAGTAACTTCAATAAATCGTGTTTTTTGCCCCAGAGTTTTGTAACATATTTTTTAGAAAAATATCGTCTCATAATTTGGAGATTTTTAGAAATGAGATTAGGGCGGTTAATTTCTAAGCCTATTTCACCTTAAGGATTTTCTTTCGCATGTGATTATATACCAATTTCCCCAGGTACATAGGTAAAAATATGAAAAATAAAAATGAAAAGTCTTGGGGAATATTCCAAGTTTTCCCGGATACTTGAAAATTTACTAAGAACATTTCATTATGAATATCTCCAGTAACTCTCATAAATGTGAACTGCACATTGCTAGCGATCACAAAGCACAGTCTTACCTTTAGCATAAAAATATGTCTCAAGGTTCAACAACCGAGGCCCTGGCACACCTACCCACCCTAGGGCAACGCATTGTGCTGCGCTCGCCCATCCAGCTACTGAATTAACATTTATCCATTCGAGGCTCAATTATTGTGCCCATAATCGGAGTAAACCCTTCAATAGCCTCGTAACTATGCGCTTAAGCATTGAGACTCAGTGTCTTTGCCAATGAGAAACTGAAAAGCGTTATAAACGGTTTTGTCGTAAGAGCCAAGGATTATTTACTGTGTGCAATAAAGTTAGATGCGCTTTTAGGCAGTGTTTAAAATATTTTACGATACGATTTGACGCTGTCAAAAACGCTTAAGCCACGTCCGGTCCCTTGTTTATTTTGTATTATGATTGTTAGAAGTTTACTAATGGTACTGATATAAATAAAATTATACGAGTAATTACTAAGAACTATAATTGTATTTTTTGTGTCATATCGGCTTAGAAAAGCATCACTCCATTTCTTTCACGTGGGTGTCACCAAAGGCGACTGAGGGACTCGAGAGTTGCATGTGTGTTGCAATTTTAGGCGATATGCTGATGGTATAAACATATTTTAAACGGCCCTCAAAAGCGATCGTACTTAACGCCCGTTAACTCTCTGCCTACCCCTCAAGGGATAAAGGCGTGATATGTGTGTGTGTCCAGTCGTTGAGGTGCAATTTTTTGGCTCTCTTCTCGCCTCTTACGACACCCGCGGGAAAGAAACGTAGTGATGCTATTCTAAGCCGGCATCACACGGCCGCACACACAACTTGACCAATATTTTTAACAGATGTGATTAATTATTTTTTGTTTACATTTTATAAAAATGTTTGCCATTCTTTCCGACAGTGTTACACAGGGCAGCATTATCCGCTTCTGGGCTTAAAACCTGGACTTGTACTTACAAATCAACGCGTCCATTATAATAATACACCATATCCCATATCTCATTATAGCTTTCTAAGGATAAACGCATTATTTATAACACCACTACTGCTTCTAAACCAAAAAGCCTTTTAACATCTCTACTGCTGCTTGACTAAGAAAAGCATGAAGCTCGCCACAAAAAGTTGAACGCGTGTTTTAAAATACACACACATATCACGCCTTTATCCCTTGCGGTGTAGGCAGAGGGTTAACGACCGTACAATACGGTTGCTAACGTCAAAGTCTGACAAATATTTCGAGGCGTTTTCAAAAACCAGTCGGGATAAAAGGCCATTGTATTTATAAATTGCCACACATTGGATTGGGTCATTGCGTTACTTTATTAGGAAAACTAATATAACATTTTTGCAAAATAATAAAATAAATTATAAACCTTAGGAAGTCCTTCCTATAACTGATTTGCTACTTTACGCCAATAGATGGAGCTACTGCTGCAAATAAAAAAGTTTGAAGTACAGACGAAACATTCTTTATCTTTTAACAAAAAAAGCTTGCGCTGAATTTACGTTGGCCTGTATCATTGCGCAGAAGCATTTGATAAAAAATGGCTCTTCATCGCATGTTTAAGTCCATTGAATTTAATTTTTTCGTTTGTATGTATAAAACTACTTTAAGTCTAAGTAATGGGCACCAGCGAAACCGTGGCAGCAGCTATCTAGTTAAAAGTGTGTTCGATTTATCTGCAGATTTATTGGACACAATCATATGTGAACTATTTATTTTAACGGTTATGGCTGACGGGCGGCTGGGCGTTTATATATTATTCAATTACAATTTTATGTTAAGATTATTAGTTTTGTTTAATGTTTATTTTGTGTTTTAATCACACTTTAACAATATCAGTTTTATTGGGTAATACCTATCAAGCTAAATGTACTTCAATTATTCATTAAAATTATTAAAAATCATAAATGTAAGGGTTTAAGAAGTTTTAAAACTTACGTAATTAAGTACCTGCACTGCAAATACGCAAGTTTTCTTATATCCTAAAAGAACAAAATTTTATTTTGTCATATGTATTTATACATATGACGAAATAAAATTGAAAAGAAAACATTTACAAAGTACATTTGAAAAGAAAACTGGAATCGATATAGCTAGACGGTTTAGTGGAGGAATAAATAATTTCTAAATCCTCCATTCATCCAATTTAAAATAGTCTAATACTGAATTATTGTAAATGAATTGATACGATACCATCTTAATAGTGAACCAAAGAAACAAAAAATACGTAAAAATTGTTCGATACAAATCTGACCAGTGCCGCGACCAGCCTAACTGAGAGTTCAATTTTCGCTGGTAGCGCTACAATCTAAATAAATTAACCTGCGTATTTTGACCTTCAAGTTAGGCTGGCCACTGCACTATCTAAGCAAATGAAGTATACATCAAATACAGATTTAATCTTACAGTAGGTAATAGTGAAGATTCTCGATTTATCCCAATTTATTGCAATTTACTAACATAGTGCCATACTTAGACCAAGTGATGAGGGAGACGGAGCGCTGCAAACAAAGTGAAAATTAAAAATCTGCTTATTCAACGCCTTCTTCATGCCGTGTAATGCCAGCTTAGAATAGCATCACCCCATTTCTTGCCCGTGGCTGTCGTAAAAGGCGGCTTAGGGACCGACACGGTTACATGTGTATTACAATTTCTGGCGGTGGAATCAGCTTATTCAACGTGTACACTCCCTCTTGCCGTGTGATGCCAGCTTGGAATAGCATCACCCCATTTCTTTCGCGTGGGTGTCATAAAAGTCGACTAAGGGATCGACGGTTACATGTGTATTGCAATTTTTGGGCTGACAACCTGTCTCTGTGGTGAAACAAAATTTTCTGAATGATCTTCAAGTGTATGTCGGACGTGGCGTTAATGTTTGTTTACGCTCTGCCTACCCCGCAAGGGATATAGGCGTGATATATGTATGTATGTTAGAATGTACACGCCCCTTTATTTAAAAGAAGAAGACTTACGAGTGAAAGAAAGAATAAGAGTTTCTTTTTTCAGATAAAGGTACCTAGATTTCGTAAGACGACACAGATGATTTTTCATCGAACTGTCTGTTCAGTCAATATCAATCAAGAATAACATCAACAGCTGTAACAATTCACTGCTGGACATGGGCCTCCCCCTATTGGTGGGTTTTCCATACTCAGCATGATTGGCAGACGGTGCAAAACGTTCACAGGGAACGCTGTTGCCCATTCCGTGGATTCATCCCTTAGTAAAAAATTCTTCAAATACTATTTTTATTACGCTAGGTTCACAGCGCTCCATCTTTCATAAGACTTGCTCTTATAAGATACTTACTAAAGGCGACTAAATTTAGTTTAATATTAAATAAGTATTGGTGCCTTTAAGGTAGTAACATTAAGTAAAGATTACGGTAAGTACTTTAATGTTCTTTTCAATGAGACAATTCCTATTTATGACCTAAATATGCATAAGTTATTGAAGTTGTGTGTCTATAAATATGGATTAAAACGGTTATTAAAACTGAGACATATCTAGCTCAAACATTAATACATACATATAACACGCCTATATCTTTTGCGGGGTAGGCAAAGCCTAAAAGGCTGTAAAAAAAGGAAATTTACGTATAAAATCAGCAAGTAACTACCTAGTTTATAAATATTAGTTAAATGTTCCTTTACACCTTGAATACCACATTTAAATTTTTGGTACATTTTATCATTGTGTAATAATTATGATTTTCAACTTTATATGTAACGTTAGTCATCATAGCAGCTGAGATTATGATATTTGGTCTGTTGGTTGACAAAACGGCTTAAGCGCCAAATCACAGCTTTTCGATTTTAACTCTACGTCTTTTGGTTTTATGTTGGCATTCGAATGAAATATTCCTACTGAAATTTAAGCTCTGGTAAAAATGTTGCTCACAGAACTCTGTTTCCCATTTTTCTCATTTCAAATGCATATGTTATGTTATGACGCGCGAATGCATAATGAAAGAAATATCTCGTGGACAAACAAATTATAACGCACTGACATCAGGTAACGAAATCTTACTGCATAAAGTTTAGCGATTGCTCCGCTCGGGTACAAGAAGCTTATCGTAGAGTACGAAACTCATAAGACCGATGCCTCGCCAGATGATGATGATAGATGCCAGATACACATTAATAGTCCATATGGACGCAGTTTGATACAAACTGTTATAAGGTAAATTACCTTACCTGATGAGCTAAATAGAAAGCAAATCAGTTACCGACTTATATTGCAAATATACTTTTTGCCTTTCGTATTCCTTTTAAAATTAATTTAAATTAATTAAATTAAATATTCTTTATTTCAGGCATAACAGGCACTGATATAAAATTTATTACAGTCAATATTATAATAAACTAGATTTCCGCCCAGCGGTTTCACCCGCTGCCACTCATTTTCCCGTTATAATAGTTGTTTTTCCGTGGCCTATATTTATTCCGGGTTATACTCTACCTGTGTTCATTCAAATCGGTTAAGCCGTTTGAGCGTGAAGAGGTAACAAACATACATACACACACAAACTCTCAGATTTATAATATTAGTACGGATTATTGGTAGGGCAGAATAGAATAGAATAGAATAGAATAGAATAGAATACAATTGTAGAATAAGATTTTAAACAATACTTATTTATCCCTAACGTCCGGGTTGTCCTTTTTATAAAGAGCAATGATGTCATAGGTAATATCGTTAGTCTTTGAAGGTGCAATGGCTAAAGAATAAGCAATCTCCCTACTTAGAACAAGGTATCTTGTATAGTCACATAGCACAACTGGCGTGGGCCGCGGCTTGGGGCAGTATCTCCGGCATAATCACTTTGAACAGCCGAGTGCCACGATACGATCTTTAGACCATTAACGTAAATTTTCTATTGGAGAAATAGGATGTGTGTATGTTACCTATGTTTCAAAGTACGGTAAATGTTAGCTTTTTTACAACGTTTTGATGCTTTTATTGATTCAATGTAGTAGAAAAGGTAGTTATGTGTAGAAATTTAATAAACAACCATAACAATAACTAACAATAGCCAAATGATTTATTATCGTCTAAATTTAGAGCGTTAAGAGTAACTTTAACATAGTAATAATTGTCTCTAACTATTATCGTAAAGTCAAACAACTTCGCTAAAGGTTAATCAAATATTTCAAGTTCACTCCTTGAACACGAACTACTCCAATTTATCTCATTCCAATTATTCTCCTCTAAATGACTTCATTTCTTTCAAGTGATCAAAACTAGTTACAACCAAACTCTGAAGCCTCGTTATAACGAAACAGACCTCAGAAAAAAATACACGAATAATTTCATCATCCACCCTCTTGTTGATTGCAAAATTTCAATCAAGCTCGTAAATGGTGTACAGTCTCGCATCGACACTCGAAACCAATTTTTTGGGGTAGCACTCCCACTGTATATTATTCCATTCCCATTCAATTTTCAGCTCTATTGAGCTATGTCCACGTGATATATTCCTGAATTCTGAATGCAGAATTGGATATAGTATAGTCAAATGACACAGATTTATTTGTCCAATTCAAATGGCAGTCCTAGTAGGATTTAGTATCGTGAACTTCACTAATTATGAAGGGATAAAGGGCTCGCCAAATGGAGCAAAGCCATCTGGCAATTTGTATATGAGTCATAAACGATGCAGATTCTGAAGTCGACGAAGCTTAAGATTTTATAGCTAAATGCACTCACGAATGCATTTCGCAAATTGACATCCAAGTTGTGAGTTATGAAAATGTATTATAAATAAAGTATAAATTTTTGGTCGTAAATGATTTCAAATTTCGTTGGAACTTTATAAAGCTATAATTTTATCTGTTTTAATTACTGGTTTCATCAGCTGTGGTAAGTGGTATTAAATATGTAGATTATTATACTGTCATTACTTAGAGCCCGAATAATTATAATGTTACGCAATTTACCAATACAACTTCGTTTGTACGGTAAAGTAAACCATTTAATTATGGATACATTTTTGTTTGAATTTACCGTTTTAGACTGTAGTCATTGATTTATTAAAACGTAATATATCTACCAATTAAGCTTTTTGCAAAAAAGATTTTTTTATTGTAGCTCTTGCCTGTGTCTATCAACAAGTGCATGTGTCTGAAGAAATAATTTTAATTGCACATTGTGTATTTTAAACAACGCATAGAATATGACCCTTTGGTAATAAATAACTAACGGATCCCGCTGAGTTTATAAGGGCTTAGAAATAATAACTACCCTGTAATTTGACTTGAAATAGTGCACCCTTCTTATTTCTATATTAAAATTATCATCTCGAGGGTCAAAGAACATTTTACTACATTTTAACATCGTGCTTTCAGCACTTTACTTTGCAATGTTAAGTTGCTGTTATCAAGGAAAATCTTCGCTAGTTACTATTCAAAACAACACTCTATAACGTAAAGTTTAGCTTTCAAATTCACGAGAACAGTTTAAAAACAATCTGTGTTTTCTATCCCAGGAGAGCTTGCGATTCAATTTCAACTTTGACTGTAACCCTGAAAGCGAATTGTCGTAAAAGGGCGTATTGGCGCTTAAGCTGTTTGGAACTTTGCGTATGTAGTTAGGTAGCACGTGCCACCGTACCCCACCGGTACGCACTCGGTACTACCAAGGACTCCAGCCCTGTAATTACACACAAATTAGACAAGATTTATTGAGGGGCCCCGCACCTTGGCAAACTAAAAGTACCTACGTACTAATAACGGTCGACCAATCCAGATATTGCGATTAATTTGGGCGAGAAGAAAGAAACGAAGAAGGGGACCCCTGTTGCTCTTGCATACCGGATTACTACTGAGCGTAAAATTTACAGCATTTAAAAAATGGGATGTATTTTGTCAAGTGTATGGCGCGACGATTCACACACAACAGAACAGGGCAACCATACTTCGCCTGGGAACATGACATGTCAATTTAAGGAATGTATTGATTGTTAAAATACAAGAGAAAGTTTACCGTTAAGCCATGAATTACGGTACCAATTAGACGAAACAGTTTACCAAAACGACGATAATAATCTCGACGCGTGTAAAACGATAATTGAACGTAAAATAGTCGTAACGCACGTTGAGTCTAATTGTCATGTGCACAGTATAGGGGAATCGTACATGCACCGGACTATTACGGTTTGTGACTACCATACAAATGACAAACTGTGACAGCCGCAATTTGACGCGGTGACTTTTGGCATGTTATCCGCTAATGAATGATTTTTAAAACCCCTGTTGTCAAAATACGACAAAACACCGGAAAATCATGTGGTGCGTGTAAGAAACGCTTTGACCGACGACGAATAAAACGGCAATCTCAACATCAATATAAAATGCATCGTAAAAGCATTACAGTTAACCCTTTGAACGTTTCACACCACGCAAAATTTGACAGCTTCATTACATCGGTAGATTGAACAAAAGGTGGACATTTAGCAAATAATAATGGCATTTTTAGTGCGGTCTTTCATACTTTATGGGGTGTTTATTGGCCATTGTACGAAGTTTCGCGGCCGGCGCCGGCGATCCGGCTGGGGCACTAAAAATGATTCATTCCTGCAGGTACGACTTATCGGGCTCTCCACGTCTTTTTGGCTTAATGAGCGAAAAGAATGGCCCTCTCACTTTCGCCGGGATTCCGTCTTATTACCACCGTTTTTGTTGCCAAACAGAGTTGGTCAACTGTGAAAGGATCACTTGCCCCGTAATCTGATACTTAGTCGTCGTCAGGTATAAATCACAAAAGCGAGTCGTTTAGTCGGCAAAATTAAAAAGACTATCGCAGAGTTCGAAGTTTGGTAATCAAGGACCTCCTAAATTAAATCGTATAAAACCTTGTCGGCTCCTTTTACCTGGGCGCGCTCCCCTAAGGAAATAAAAACTTATCACGGAACTTTATTCCCGGTTATCTTTGGGGCAAGTAAACACTTTTTATTTTATGGCCACCCTCAGTTTTACGATCGGCTCGGGCTCTAGGTACTGCAGCAATGAACTGTCTAGAACTGCTGTTTTCATCTATCCAATTTATTTTTACAAGTGTCTGTGATTCGACTTTAACAAGGTATTTATTATTGCGAAAACAAAGATATGTAATTTTAATTCATTCTTTTTAGACTGCAGTCAGAGAGTTGATCTTGTTGGATTCCCTTTTACGTCTTTATTGATTGCCTTTATATAGCGAACTATAAATAAAATTGGATCCACCTTCATAAAATTCTACTCATAAAAATATTGACTTGTATACCTACATACTCCGAAACCAATTACTTAACCCAATGATGATTTTATAGGAAACCACTTATCGATTGAAGCAAATCAACCCCATTGCATGCCTTTTCCACATTTGAAACCGGCATAAAACCCCTATCTGTAGTACTTCCTTATCATTTTTATATTCCTTAAATAGGGTAAAAACATGGCGAATGCATCCCTCTACTAAAAAATAAATCTAGGAAAGGCTATCAGTGTCGCTGATAGGGCAAGATATGGGAAGATTTATCGCGTTGTCAACCTGCCGTCTTGGAGGATAGATATGTTGGGTTCGCGAGATTGGGGCGTTTGGACATGTGACAGTTTGGGGTTTGCTGTTTAAGGCGGTCCTCCCACTTGTCATCCGTCGCTGCGTTTTTTTAATGCACTGTGACGCATGTGTCTGTCAGGCGAAAGGAAATTATGAATTCCAATCTTATTTCCGTACCGCCTAAGCCAGCACTTAAAATTCATTCACTTTTCGTCGAAGAAGATGTACTTTACTATTTATTAACATCCATCATCATTCATTAACCAACTTTTGATTTATCTTTTAAAACAGAGGTTGCATAATTGTGTGACTTATCTTCCAATTCAACATTACAAGTAAATACAAGTTAAACATTTTTGCCCTAATCGTTACACCCAAAACACTTACAGCACCAAAACTCTTCCAATCCCTGTCTTCTAAATCCCACAAAAGCCCTGTTAACGCACCAAAGCCGGGACGTTTCTATTTGAGGCAATCTCCTTAATTATTGACTGAGGCGTACGAAATCAATTCATTAGTAAACCGGTGGCTTAACACTATCTGACAATCGATATGGAGTAGCTAGGTGTTCATTTAACTTAAGATTGGGCTGAGGATTAAGCTGGATGGGTGGGCCAGTTTTGGGTTTTGGCGTAAAAAGGGTTGAAATATAGGAAGCTTCTGCAATCTTAAATTTGGTTCGTTTTATAAATTTCATGGAGTAACGTTCTTGAATTGAAGAACTATTAGTTCAGTAACAAGTTACATGCCTGCATGAAAGAAAAAATAGTTTGGAAACAAGAGCGAGTAAAGAAGGTACTTGATAATTACATTTCGGTATTTATTTTTATATGAGTTTTTTTGTGATGTCTAGTCTGTTCCTACAACGTGTCGTCCTCTCGTGTTTTGCACCGGCTTCTATTTTGAGGGGCATTATGCCTCCTTATCGGCACTCGTTAGTCGCCCCTAATAAAAGCTCGCCCCTCTAATCTCAAGGGTTGCTGCAGCTCGTCCCAAGCAAATTTAATAAGAGCAACTTTAAAAAGAGAAACAATGCCCCACGATGCCTAGCCGATAAAATCAGATGACGTAATTGTTTGTTTAGAGTTTTACGGCGAAGCTTGATTACAAGCATTCAGCGATGTAATTTTATTTTATTCACGCTGCTCTTCTTGTGAAATTTTCACAACCATTTCTTCTGTGACCTTCGTAAGAAAATCTTTTGAGACCTTTTCAAACGCTTTCACGTGTATAGAATCACAGTTTGAAACTGTACTGTATTCTAAGGGTATTACTCCAACTAAGGCAATTAAAAGTTTAAGCTTCATTCATGTGAGCTGAAACGTTAAACATACCAACTTTACTAAAATAATATGCGTTATATTACAACAGAACTTAGTTGAGCGTATGTAATGAATAATCGATAAGTTTGAGCGAACTACGCAGTCGGCAAATGTAAAATTTTGCACCCTCTGTCTATAATGTAGGTACCTACTATAGTTTGTGCTGACTCAACGTCGTAAGTAACGGTTATTTACAGACGGGGAGAAAGAGCAACTTGTAAGTTTTCTGTTTTTACAACTCGCTTCTCAAATGCAGTTTGATTTTTTCGCTTTTAATAACAGATGCCACGTTCTAGTCATACATTGAAACTGAGTTTATTAATAATTTTACTCATAAAAATATTTGTTTTGGTTGATAATTGTTTTAGACTTATGAACAAGGTTTCCTTTTGAGTTTTTGAATTTCAAAATGTCATTTCTAGCAACGACTACAAATCAAAGTTACTCAAACGATGTATTATGCCCAATCATTGAGCTCGTCAACCTTATCATCATTGTGACCCGAATCGCACATCCCAAATGGGCACCAATGTGCCCTTGAATCAAAAGGTAGTTATGGTAACCCCAGATTTAATGCAGCCCACTGTTCTAATTTTGAAAGTCATTCGCCATTATCGTTGGAGTTGTCATCATTGTCATTCTGACACTGATAGACTGTATTCTAACTTTGTCATCGCTCTTATTGGGTAGTCTTACTATTGTGTCCGTTGTTAATGGATCTTTGGGTAATGATGGTCTTGGAAGTATACTTGTATTTTCAGATTTAAGGATTGTGAATGGAATTTTGCAAATCATTACTTGTTTCTCTTTCCAATTGATATTGTGATCAATGGATCGCACCTACTTTGCCCTCTTCAAACAAATATTACAACAAACAATATTTAGTAGTAACTAATATTATTACTTGAATTTGTATTGTCATATTTTTTTACGATAAAATTAACTGTTATTACTTTGAAACTAATTACAACAAGTTTATCGCTGGGTTCAGTAGGTGATTGATACAGATTTTGGCAAGAGTTTGTTTTATTTACATACTATTTAACTGCTTTTGATATATGCCGAGGATTATTATTTTCATTCATAATCACATTAATACCTACCTATTGGTCAATTTAAAATATATTCGTTTAATTTACCTTAAATTAGCGCTGTCACTGTCCGTCAAATAGGTTTATAAAAGGATAGGAGATATGTAAATCATTTCATGTCTGATAATTTGACGCAATTTACGCGTTACAAAATAAGGCGACAATGAAAACAATGGCTTCTAAATTGACTAGAAATGGCAAAGAACCCATTGACTTCTTAAAACATGACATGACTTAGACATCTCCTATCTTTTTCTAAACCTATTTGACGGAAAGTTTTAGCGATAATTTGATCATTTAAGCTAAGAATTCTTATACCGAATTGAAGCCAATTCATCTAAAATGGTAGTTTTTACCTACCTACGTGAACGTATGTAGGTAACCTCATATTATATAAAAGCATTATTAAAATATTGTGAAGTGTTTTCTTTTTATGACTTTTGATAGATGCATCTGGAGGATACGCCGTATGATGCCGGCTTAGAATAGCATCACCCCATTTCTTTCCCGTGGGTGTCGTAAGAGGCGACTTAGGAACTCGAGGGTGTGGATTGCAATTTAGGCGATGGGCTGACAACCTGTCACTACGGCGATGCCCAATTTTCCGAATGACCCTTAAATGTTTGTCAGACGCGCCGTAAATGTCCGTTTTTTGCAGGCGATTATGCTCTGCCTACCCCGCAAGGGATTATGGGCGTGATATGTGTATGACGTATGTATGTATCTGGCGGATACAAAAAAAACACTAAACGATTTTCAGAAATTGTTTGCAATTACATGCACGTTCAAGTTTATGGCTATTGACAATATATAGAATAACATACGTAGAACAACATTGAAGAATGTAACAGTTGATCAATATTGCAGACACAAAGACAAAACGTGGACCAAATGGACCATTGTTCGCCGATCGTGATTCAGTACTCGAAATAACTATTAAACCGGTGAACTGCCATCGTAGGCTAGTCAAACAATGTAATACTTTGTTAAAAACATCAAACACGTACACAAAATAATTCTTTACCTTGCAGGTTGAGCCGTCAAAATGACATATATTGCCTAAGAGAATATTATACTACTATGGTATTATTAGTTCTTTAGTAGTACTATGTGTAGCTCTTTATATGTGATAAATGAGGAAGAGTTTCTAAATTTTCTAAAACAAAACAAGAACAGTTCATATTAGTTAGCCTAAAAAAACAAGTTGATTAGATCTTACCATCATTAATACTATCTCCAAAAAAAAACGATGGATCTGTTGATGTAACCATCATTAATACTATTTCCAAAAAAAATGATAGAGCTGTTGGTTTGTGTGACTAAAATGTTTTACAAGAATTATATTTTACTAGATTCCCGCCCAGCGTTTTCACCCATTGCCACTTATTTTCCCATGGTAATAGTTGTTTTCCTGCAGTAAAAAGTGGCCTATGTGTTATTTTAAGTTATACTCTACCTGTGTTTCAAATTTCAGACAAATCGGTCCAGCCGTTTGAGCGTGAAGTGGTAACAAACATACTTACATACACACACACAAACTCTCAGATATATAATATAAGTACGTATTGAATTTGTATTAACTGGACTATTACTCTGGTAGACTGAGTTCAGCTGATAACACTTGAACCCAAGATATAGACAGCGCTTTCGATAAAGCATAATGAATCCTTTAATTATAGTTCTAAGAACATTTGTGTTGTATTGTGAATGGGTAGCGTGGGTTGCTTTTCTAGAATAAATTCTGGAGTTGTATGCATTATTGGCAGGAGACCTTTGTTGTCATAGTAGTAGGCGGTTGAAAGACTCTGACATCAGGGTTCATCGTGTCGTTGGATGACTCGGTGTCCCACACAAAAAAAAAACGGGCAGTAGCGTTTCTTGTGAAATACAACACCTTACACTATGCTTACCAATACCTTCCTATACAGGTGCAAAGGTGTTGAGTATAGTAAGCACTTTTCAATAGGCGAAAGACCATGTCTAGCAGTTGTTAACAGACAGTTGCTATCGACGATGTAAAAAGGTCATGTGTTTTTGTATAAGTTGAACCTTGTTAGATATTATTTAAAAGTTGTTTTGATCAAATTTTTATTTCATATTTTTGATATTGATAATTTTATTGTATTAGAGCTATTTATCGTTGACATTGTACTTTTTTCTATTTTCTATTTTTGACGATCACCATCTTTATTCAATTTAAGCACTGTAATTATGAATTGGATAATGAGAAATAAATAAAACTTACCTAAATATGTCCAACATTTTGCGATTGCCCGTTGACCTCCTATATACTAAATTCGAAATCGATTAATTTTTGACTAAAATGTGTAAGCTACGGTGAATCTGAAACTCATTGGGCCCTCCTACCACAAAAAAATTTACGCGCATTAAACGCGTGTTTAATAAATACCTATCTCCATACAAAATAAATCTAGCCACGCGTTCAACGAGCTTCTAACTTTTGTGGTAAGGAACATTGAATTTATATCATTAGGTATCCAATCATCCACGTAAAGTGAAAATAAAGTGTGATCCATAACTGCCGATACCAAAAACGAAATAACCCAATAACCACATTGCAAAAGTTCATATCTTATCAATAAACATGAATCAATATACACCACCTGCTTCACCTCCTGACCTGGAACTTTTTTTATTATTTCCAGAAGATATAAAGGAAGTCACGACAATGCCAGGTGCGATCCGTTTCGATATTGAAATCGTAATTAAAGATTCTGATCACACATTCGTGTCTGTATATGTGTTTAAGCATGCACAAGTAAGATCACCTAGGCGGTTGTCCCACTTATCGCCCGTCGCTGCGTTTTGTAACGCATGCGTCTGTCAGACGAATGGAAATTTCGAATGGTGAGGCGTTACTGTTATAAGCTATTTAGGTTTATCGCACACGCACCGGAGGTTCTTGCAGTCTATACAAATGACAATCTGTCTTCCTCTTTTCGCGTGACACCGAGTTGCTGAACGACCCGATGGACCCTGGTGTCAAAGTTTTTTAACCGCCTACTACTGGTGCCGTGTGATGCCGGCTAAGAATAGCATCACCCCAATTATTTCCCATGGGAGTCGTAAGAGGCGACAAAGGGACTAAGCAGCCATACTCAACCTTTTTTTTACTAGGGCCAAAAAAAGTTTCGGTCATGGGATCCCAAGCGAGAAATTATTAGGTCATAAATAAAATTTCAATCAAAGGTAACGATGTATTTACTTTATTGATCAGAAGAAAATTGAAATAACTATATTTTAATGCAATATTTGAAACTGTGAACACTTTTTCACAATTTTTTTCAAGATCTGGCTTTTTGCTACATGCTACTCTTATTATTATCACATCATCCAGATGAGAATCTGTGAGTTTATTTCTGTATACATTCTTTGTATATTTCATTTTAGAAAAAGAAGATTCGCACACATACGTAGATCCAAAGAATGTTAGTAAGATTTGAGCGCATTTTTGTACGTTTTTATATTTTTGGGGAACAATGCTCCAAAACTCGACATATTCTCTGTTCTCCCTTTTTTCTTTAAACACGACTTCTAGGTTGGTGTCGCTTTGAAAATCAATAAATTCATCAAACAACTCTGCGTAATTACAACATTAAACCGAAGCCGACTCTGTGATAGTAGTTGTTTCTAAATGCTATGGATTTTCTATAAGCAACGAATTATTTTTTATTTTTGAAATTTACCAAGTTTCCCACTCATCTTGAATCAATCTATTTTCACTTGTTATTTTTCTTTTATACTTTGATGACACTCCTGACATTTAGTAGAAAATGCAATAACAGTTTGCACTAAATAACAACAATTACTTGCAATTATTAAGAGAGATGAGATATGTAAAAAACTCAAAACAAGTTACGACCGACTGGCAAACAAAGCACTATAGGCTACGTTCAATATTTGTTTTGAATCACTCGTTCTCTGAAAGGCGCGAAATTTAAAATAGAATGGAGCATAGAAACTTCAAGTGGGCCAATCAAAAAGGCCCGGCGGGCCGCATGCGGCCCGTGGGCCGCAGGTTGAGTATAGCTGGACTAGAGGGTGTGTATTGCAATTTTAGGTGATAGGCTGACAACCTGTCACTATAGTGATACACAGTTATATGATTGACCCTCAAACTTTTGTCAGACGTGGTGTTGATGTCCGTTTTGTGGTCGTTGGCGCTCTGCCTACCCCATAAGGGATAAAGGCGTGACTTATGTATGTATGTATGTACTACTGGTAATAGGCCTCTGACATGGTTCAGTAATGATCGCCTTCTAAGTAATCATAGACAGCAACCGGGACTGACGGCCAAAGCACGGAACCATCTTTATTTCCGAAAAATCAGGTCATTCCGCCTGCAAGTCCTAACTAGACTAGAAACAATTTCACAAACTGATAAACATCAACTTTTGTGAGTGTCCCATCGAGAAAAGAACCCAGAACCTTTGCGTCGCAGGCAGTCGCACTACCACTGCACCACAACGGGCATCAGTGACAATCTGTGACAGCCACAATTTGATGTGGCAGGGATAAGACGTAGCCCATGCCTGACATGATTGCATAGGATATGGTAAATTATTTCGTTAAAAAAAGCAATGATGCCGTGCGATATCGGCTTAGAATAAAGAAAGAAAGAAAGAATAGTTAAACCCAATTGATTTTCCACGGATGTCATAGGAGGCGACTAAGAGCAACGAGGATTACATGTGTATTGCGATTTTAGGCTATAGGCTGAGAACTTGTCACTATGGCGATATACACTATTCTGAATTACACTTAAATGTTTATCAGACGCGGCGTAGATGTGCGTGTTTACGGCCGTTTACGCTCTGCCTTTCCCGCAAGAGATATAGGCGTGATATATATGTGTGTATGTAAGTACGCATTAAAATCTATTAAACAACACCCACGCTTAAAATTACCTACCCTTTGTAGAAACAACCCCTATTTGCTTAACGCGTACGTTTACGTAACTCAAACTACCGTACCCAGCGGCGATTGGTCGGACCAGAGAGTTCTAAAGTGGCAACTTGGCGACTTGATACTCCCGGGTCAAGTGTGAACTAACAAGTGCTGACCTCAAAGTAGAGAATAAGACTAGATGGTGCACTGCAAACTAAAAAGTGAAGCCAGAAAAACAACGACAAGTGCATGTAACATGAAATTCAGAAATAAGTTATCCTCAATATTGCCAGCATCTTGTGTACTCTGCCCTGGTACACCACTCTGAGCAAAGAACTTATGTATTTGCATTAGGAATTGTATCTATTCATTTTAATATTTTTCTTAAATATTTCGTTTTTATTTCTCAAATAAACTATCGTTTTACAATCGCCTGCTTTGCAAAGAATGAAAACATGATCGTAACATGTAGATATTATGTAAAAAAAAATGGTCTACTTACAAAAATCATGCCGTGTGATGTCGGGATAACATCACCCCATTTCTATCCCGTGGTGTAGTAAGAGGTGACTTAGGGATTCAGTGGCCACATGTTATTGCAATGTTAGGCAATCGGCTGACAACCTGTCACTATTGCGACACATCATTTCCTGAATGACCCTCAAATCTTTGTGTACCCCGCAAGGGATAAAGGCGTGTTAAATGTATGTATACAAAAATCATTGACATAATTTTTTGTTGTCAGTATTTTGTGTTTATCGGAGCATGCATACAACTTGACAGCTCTATTTTTTTTCCGGCTTCCTCGTATTTCTTCTTACGGTTCTCTCTAGAAGAGTTTATTTTTCTCATGTAGAGACCGGGACGGCACAACTTTGTACATACAAGGGGCAATCAATGCATGTTGCTAGTTTACAGTTTCCAGATCTATTTTTGAACATCTTCGACTTGTTGACCTAGTTTTGAAGAATACGGCAGTCCCCCCACTTGTCATCCGTCGCTGCGTATTTCTAATGCTCTGTATCGCATTCGTCTGTCAGACGAAAGGTAATTGCGAATTCAGATCTTATTTCCATACAAATACGACTAAGGTGTGTTTACAGATGTGTCTGTCAAAAGACTTGACATAAGCCTATACAAATAAGATCTAAGAATATTTCACACGATCGGAATTAGAAATTATCTTTAGTCTGACAGACGCATACGTTTCAGCGCGTTTATAAGACAAGTGGAAAAACCGCCTACAAGTAAACTTCATATTTTTTTGTGATCATACCTACTTATTTTTGAGTTGCGACTCAAAATTTGCAAATTCTCTAAATGTTGGTGAATCAACAAACGAATTGATGGCTGATCTGGCACAGTGGTAGTGAAACTGCCTGCGGCGCAAAGGTACCAGGCTCTATTCCCGGTGTAGCACTCACAAAGTTGATATTAATGAATTTGTGAATTTGTACCCAGTCTGGTTAGGATATTTCAGGCTGAACCACCTGATTGTCCGTAAAAAACCCGTGCATCGGATGGCATGTTAAGCCGCCGGTCCCGGTTGCTGTCTATGATTATTTAGACGGCGGTAGTGACAACCATGTCAGAGGCCCAGTAGTAGTAGGCGATTGAAAAACGCTGACATCAGTGATCATCGGGTGTTATATCGACTCGGTGTTCCACACGAAAAGAAGAAGAACCGATTATGATTTATATTACCTGTTTGTATCGCGTGGACAGGTTTGGATGGTTCAAAACGCAGGAATCTTCAGAATAAGCCTTTATTTTACTTTATTTTTACTATAGCAGCATCTTTCACACGTTGAAGGAAACAGAAGAAAAAGTTGTCATTATTCCATAGATAAACTTATGTTTCACAAATGTTGCTAACAAACTCTTTGCTCGCAACATTACCTCATCACACACCAAAAATCAGACATGGCATGCATTCTATTAATCGTTTTTGGGTTCAACGTGTCCTATCTTTCAATCTTCGCCCAGGGGTATTCAAAATATAATTATTTTTCCCATATTCCTACGACATGACAGTATAACACGTCGAGGGTCCTAAGGGCTTTAACTTTAATTTTTGTTTTGGACCCTCGTTGAGTTACCTATAGATCGGATATTAATGCCCACGGTACAATTGAGATAATAATCAATATTATGGATAATATAGGGTGTGAAAATTGATCAACAAACTTAAAGCACTCAATTAATTATTTTTAAATTTAAAGGTGTTTCTGTTACAAAAGGTAAAATAAGATACCTAATGATAAATAATTGGTATCCACGTTATGAGCTCAAACGGCAAATTAAAAATAGCACTTCTTCTTCTTTTCGTGTGGGACACCGAGTCGTCCAACGACCCGATCAATCCTGGTGTCAGAGTTTTTCAACCGCCTACTACTACTAGTAGGCCTCTGACATGGTTGTGTTACGACCGCCGTCTAATTAATCATAGACAGCAACCGGGACCGACGGCTTAACGTGCCCTCCGAAGCACGGAACCATTTCTTTTCGGACAATCAGTCATAGCACTGTCAATTTCCGTTAAATAAATTTAGAAAAGGTTAGAAGATGGCATAGAGTATGTCATGTCATGTTTCGATTTCCTTGTATGTTTTACCGCCATATTTTTAAATGCTGTTTAATATTGGCTTACCGCGTAAAATGCTTAAAATAATTGAAAATTTAACAGACAATCATTTTCTATCCTTGTCAAAGCCAATTTTATTGAAAGTGACCGTACTATTTTACTTAGAGATATTACTCGGTTTCATAAAATTGAGACTACTTACTACCTCAGTTGATGAATTTGCTTGGAACATTATACCTGTTATATAATACTTTATCATCACCAAATGCCACAACAATCCACTGCAGAACATAGTCCTTCCCCTTTTAAAGGGGTGTGTTCTATACATATCAAGTAAGGTATATTTATGTAAAAACTTAGATGAAAGATTGAAAGACACCAATCTTATCATTTATCTAAGTGTAAAAAATATTTTGATGTCTCTTATCAGAATTTGAAGCTTGTTGGAAATAACAGATTCCATCCACAAACTGACAAGAAGTAAAGTTCAAAATGTATCGATTAGTTAATTACTTCTCTATCTAAGCATGAATGAGTTTGTACCTGTTTACGACACATTATTAGGTATGTCATCAACTCAATTTAACTTCAGAAATGTTTCGAGGAACATCATTGTTATGCTTTGTTGTTATTTGATCGAAAGGAAGTACTTTGTCAAGAAAATTCAACGAATTTAGAATTTATTGGCACAAGAAAAAATGCAAAATATTCTATGTCGATATCATTATTGGCAATTTATATATGCATATAGCGTACTCTGAAAAACCCTAAGTAATATCAGTAAAATTTACCAAAGGAATAAGAATCTGCAAGGCGAGTTGCTATTGTAGGTAACTTATGTTTTTGTATAGAGAGACTTAAGTTTTCTATTAAAAGGATTTTATTTTTTCTATAATTTTGCAGCTGATTTATATTTTTGTTTCAGTACAAAACACTTTTTGCAAAGATTCACTTGTTTCCAATATAATGGGTCTACCAGCTTTTTAACAAATCTACCTTTTCGATATCATAAGTCCTTTCATTTTTACCTTTGTATTATTCAGGATAGTAATAAGCTATTTGAACACTCAATCTTACAACAACGTTAATTTTAAAATAAATTGTTCTTTTTGTTGACCGCAATCCACATTGACCACTATGCCCTTTAGTTGGAACGAATAATCTCCTTGAGCATATTTATATTTCTTCTATAACGTTTTTACCATTATTTACTTTTGAAGATCGGCTATCCCATCATTCCTACACTGCATGTTGGCCAAAATCGGCGAATATGCCAATACCTAATAGGCTTTCTGAAAGCAATTACTTTGTACTATCAAAAATACAGTCTAAAATAATAACTTTAATGCATAGCCACATAACTCAGCTTCACTTCCTCTTCCCAATACTGATGTAGACATCCCCGAGTAAGCGACATAGATTCTGAAAGCAATTACTTTGTACTATAAAAAATACACATACACATATCACGCCTATAATCCCTTGCGGGGTAGGCAGAGCATAAACAGCCGCAAAAAACGGCCATTTACACCACGTCTGACAAATGTTTGAGGGTCATTCGGAAAATTGTGTATCGCTATAGAGACAGGTTGTCAGCCCATCGCCTAAAATTTTAATACACACCCTCGAATCCCTTAGTCGCCTCTTACGACTCCCACGGGAAAGAAAAAACATCACACGGTAATTAACTATTAAAAATACAGTCTAAAAATAATAACTTTAATGCATAGCCACATAACTCAGCTTCACTTCCTCTTCCCAATACCGATGTAGACGTCCCCGTGTAAGCGACACAGACAAACAATACAACTGGAATGTTCGACACTGGACACTTCTTTACCCCACGCGATGTGCTCGATAACCGATGTTGCAGGCAAAGTGGGAGAAAAGGACATTTTATTCTCGTATGTGGAGGCACAGGATTGAGATCAGTGGAGGAAGGGGAAGTGAAGGGCCTTTGCCTAGCAGTAGGATCCCGACGGTTCTATAATATAAGATAAGATGCTTATAATATTTAATAACACATTTACAAAAAAGAAAATATACAATTACAAAAAAACACAACAAAAAGCTGTCAAGGTTTGCATCACTGAAATTATCTCATATAGTCCGTTTTGAGCCGTTAGGGACGGTGTTTTCTAGTAGTTTTCAGAAATAGATCTTGCGGTAAAATCTAAAACATATTACTGTAAACATCAACAATTATTACTTTAATCAAACCAAGAATAAACACAAGTTAGACACATACTTAATTGGTAAAATATGTGTGACTAATTTATTTGACAAAACATTTTAGATTCAAAAATATAAAAATCTTTTAAATTTTAAACTTGACCTGCAACAAATACACTAAACTATTATCCGATCGTCTATACGTCCCACGTAAATGCATGTTATACTTTATCTCCATACATTCTGTTACAGATCTCCTGTCTTGTACCATTTTAAAATCTTCATACTTCATTTCGGCCATGTAACCCAATTTATCTTTCTCATCTTCTTTAACCTTAATAACATCATCTTAGGGTTCAAATTCCAGATCAATGTTGCTTTTAGGAGCGTTGTCGTGTAATATGCTGGTATTGTTTGTAGTTTTGTCATTCGTCATGGTTGACAGCTAGTAATGGATAATGTGATTGCGTGTTCGCTTCGATGGTTCTGTTCTGGAGTTGTTGCTTGTTACTTGAATTGTATAACGAATGACCTGTTTTTTATTCTTTTATTATGTTGCTTTATTTTGTCCATTGAGTTAGGGTCACATTTTCAAATGTATTCCTGAGGGTTGCACATTAGGTCCAGCGCATAAAATTTTTCTTAAATCAATTTAAGGACAGAAATAAATTCACCATCCTAAAATATGTGCATTTACCATATTATTTATTCATTGACACGGGCGTACTTACTATTTTGTGAATTTTAGCACATATACTTTGTAGTACTTTTATTTTTTTACAAGACAATTATAGACACAAAAATATTCACACAAGTAGAATTTAAATTTACTACCATACGGTTCATCTCGCTCAAGTGATAGTTTTGTTATTTGTATTTTCTTGTATACTTAGTCCTTACTTGACTTGAACACTATCACTTATCCCTCCCCCGTTACCTACATAAAATATCTCGTCTATCATCAAAACGCTTGCTTAATAATAAAGAGAATTAAGTCAAAAAATGCGAAATTTTAGTTTTAATCATAAAAGGAAATAACTTAACGAGGAGAATAGGTACACTTCAATCGGCGTTGAAATCGGAGCGAGATAACTGATTGCGCCATTCATGATTCTCTTTTTTATAGAAAAAATTACGAAACCGCTTCTGTAAAAAAGAAGTATTTTGTTATGCTCCCTATATGTTTGGGAGAAGTATTATTATTATTTTTATAAAAAAGAAACATCTCCAAATAATACTCTTTAATATTAAATGCAGGTAATGATGTGTCCTATTTCTTTTTTTGTAAAAAGAATCATTTCGACTTAATTCCCTTTTTTAGTAAAATATTTGTAGATGTTAGTGAATTATTTTGAGTTACTTCGGTTTATTTTCAAACTTTTTTCAAAAAACGTATACTATTTCGATTTAATGCACTTTAGGTTTTAATACTTATTTAATTTTAAGTCATATTTCATGATAATTCTGTTTATTACTTAACTAAAATGTTAATGTCTGAAATATTTTTAGTTATTTCCGTTCATGACTAACTTCATTTGTTTATTGATACAAACATTTAACTTAATTTCTATATCTAAGTAAAATTTACGTGAAAACGTTTAATTAATGCAGGCGTTATTCATAGGTTTCCGAAATTATAATGTCTATTATGTAATATAAATACCTAATCAATGTTTTTCGTTAGAAAATTTCATTTGAATTCTTCGTTAATTATGATACGATTATTATTTTTGTACGATTAAACAATTATTATATTTGTAGAGTACTAGGGATTTACCTACTTTAATTTTTGATAGCTCTTTGAGTGACTTGCAACCAGTGGGCCAGTTAAACTCTCAGATTTTACGTTTTAGCTCCGTAGGTATGACTGGTAAGACGCACTGATCAAAAACCTTGGTCTAGAGGCATTTTGGCAAGGATAGCTCAAGGATTTGACCCGTCTTCCGAAACACTGCCTATCCAACGGCACTCTTATGGTGATTTCACTCTCTAAGTTGTCTTTACTTAGCTGCAATTGTCCAAGGTCCAATACATACGTACTTCTGAACACCTGTAAGAGCTACACCTTCGAAGGAGACCGGACCGGGATGATTGTGTTGTATGAACAATACATGCCTTGAGGTAGTATAGACTGCACAGCCCTCCTTGCAGATCTGTACAGTCTAAATACTACCTATAGCAATTCAGGCTAGTGGATACATAGTCATAATTGACTATATCATTAGCAAAACGAAAATGTCTGAGATATTCACTGCTAACGTTGACGACTGCAGACTTTTGAAGAAATCCTACAGCGTGTTGGTGAAGTTTTTCGGGGATACAACTACATCTTGTCTTACACCTCAGAATGCTGAGTCTTGATTTGTGGTTTTGGACTTGAAAGAACATCGTGGTCATTTGGTATAATATTTCTTAGGACCTCCACATATCGCCAGTTGGCCAAGAAGCACTGCAAGGACTCCAAAAACCATAAACAGCTGTTCCTATTCTTATATGCCTCTGACTTCCGTTTAACCTGCCATACAGTATGGCTGTGGTCCACGGTGGTAGAAAATTAAGAAATCTGGCCTGTTCCGGTGACTAGAAGGTGTCAAATCTTAATACCAAACGTTTCTTAACGACTTAAGAAAAGCTTATAGTGTTATTCAGTGACTCAGAAGTGTGACAAACTTATACGCCTACGACTTACGCCAGGGTGGTTTAATTGGCTATAGCGGACTTGAATAGCCTCTTCAGCTTTTTAAAGATTGTTTTCCTCCAGCGTAAAGAAGCTCAGAAGCCATTCCATCTACCTCCGGGAGCATTCTTGAGCTGCCAGATAGCCGCTCCAATTTCGTCTATACTTACGTCCGGAAGATCATCCGTGAAGTGGCAGGAGAAGTTAGTCTAGGTAAAAACTTGAAAAAAGAGATGTTTTTCAATCGCCTCCTGCGTATAAGGGAGTTTTCTAACTACGTAGGTCGCCTATCACCATCCTTTGGACCTTATTGATCTGGCTAAAGTCCCCAGGGCCTGGTGTTTTGTTGATGTTTAAAAGCCCAAGTATGCCCTCTAAGTGTCTACATTTTCCGGGTCTCTACTGCTGTTAATCGGTTTTTAAATGAAGTTGATACTCATCGTATTTTACTTTGGGCACATAAGGGCCTCCCTGTGTGGCTCATTTCCTGGCTGAAGTGGAAATTTAGGTTAATTTAGCAAATCAGTGATCACTTCTGGTATGAAACATGTTGTTAACCTGAGACATCCCTGTATGCTTTAAGGCCTCATCTACGCTGGTACAGTTTAAACCGTACCACTCTTACTTAAAGTTCAAAACCTATGAAAACAATAGTGATTACACTAGGAGTTAAACCGTTATGATGGAGTCAATCTCGATTTGTTTTCTATCTTTAAGACGCTTGCAGCTCGTTGAAATCCCCCATGATAACAGCGAAGTGGGTAGTTCAGTGTATAGCTTTCAACAGTTTGTTGAAAATGGCTTTTAACCACAGCTGCTCGAAGTTGGCACCTGTACGACCTTGAGAGAGTACATTTCATTTCAGCCAATTTCAGGACGAGGAACCATACCCGGGTCGACACGCTGCAGTTATAATAAATAGGTGGCCTGATTTTATAGTTATCGTGTCCTCATATCGTGTATCAATATTAATGCTGCCTCCAGGATTCAAACGCTTTCGTCCTACCGTAAACTGCATCCGTCGAAGACCGGGTCCCCGGATCCGTCGGTTTTGGCAGTTGTCATACCCTGCCCAACCATTCCCTACTATGTACCGAGCCGCTACCGTGGCTTTGAATAGTAGGGCGGAAGGAAAGGGGTGGTTTCTTGTCGGAGCTGTTCATCGGGTGGTTTTGCCCGTAGTCACCACGTTGGGCAGGCAGGTTGGTGACCACTGAGTGTGATTTTGTCATACCGGGAAGCGCTGCTGCCCACCTCCTGAAAGCTTTTAATTGCCTCTTAGGATACCCACGTGCAACCACAAGGTGGTTGTATTCTACTCTGCTAGCACCATACATCACATTCATAGTTTATTCTATTTAAATTAACTAAAATATAAAAAGATTTTTATCTAAACTGAATTATTTCATAGAATAATAAAAAGATTTAATATTAAACTGCATCAGTAGCAGTTAGTCCACGAATACACTCATTCTGTTTAATACTAAACGGAAGTATATACAAATAATTCATGAAAGTCTTGCAATCGTTTAATCATAAAAGGAACTAAGTCTGAACTCCATTCAGAAAAGTCCCATAAATACGGATTACAAGTTAAATAATCCAATGTTTTTATCATTATTTTAATGTACTAAGTATGCTCTTAAAGTGACAGGCAAAAAAAACCGGACCTTCATATCAATTTCTTTAAAAAAATACTGAATCGTTCAATGATATTGATGAACCAAAACTTTGATCACGATTTCCCACAAATTTGGTTTTTTGAGTTATGGCTGTTTATTATTAAACAAGCGAAAATATACAAAATACCTAGACATACCTAATTTTGATTGCTAAAACAGCTTACTTTCAAAATAAACGATAGATTTTAGCTATCGAATGTTTGCTGATTGAGATATTCATGAAGCATTTAGGTTCGACAAACGTGGAAAGCTAAATTATTAGGGTTCTGCGATCAAAGGTGAAATAGCCGGAGCAACGGAAATTATGAACTTATTTGGCACGATATACGTAGAATTTGGATGCTGAGTTATTATTTTAATATCCTGCCACGTCAGATTCAGCTCTAGTAGTCATAATATACATTATGCTTTAAAAACTCACAGTATTGACATTAATTTTTCACTCCTAATGATAGCATCACAAAGTAAGTATTGGCGGCTGCGATAGCATATTACGAGTAGGTATCTAATGAAATAATTTAAAAGCCTTTTAAAATATCTCTCATTATTATTTTTGTTCACAATGTTAAATTAATAATCTAAATGTTTTCTTCTCGTTTTGAGCAACTGTGGTAATAGTCACCGATATTCGTTATTTTTTTTTTCATTGTTTGGAACTGATTAAATTTGCTGTCCAATTTCTACTATCTAATTCTTATAATCCTCCATGTGATGCCGACATAGAATAGCATCGCTCTATTTCTTACCCGTGGTAGTCGTAAGAGGCGACTAAGGGATTCGAGGGTGTTATTGCAATTTTAGGCGAGGTGCTGACAACCTGTCACTATGGCGATACACAATTTTCAGAATGACCCTTAAATATTTTTCAGACGTGGCGTAAATGTCTGTTTTTTGCGGCCGTTTACGCTCAGCCTACCCCACAAGGGATTATAGGCGTGATATGTGTATGTATGTTCGTAAAGCTTATAATTGAAATAATAGGCAAATATGACAGCAATGCAGCTCCCTTCTTTTATTAAGAGTCTACCATATCCAGCATGGGTATAAAAGTCATCAAAACTGACATAAATCAGAAAAAGAGCCCGTCTCATAAAATAGCTAACAGGAATCGATTCCCGATTGGCATACCGATATCTCATTCCGCCGTATCTCGCCAATCTCAAGATATGTCACACGACATGCGCCGAGCACTCATACACTCATAGTATACCAACGAATGACCAAATATTCTTTGGACACTGCATGGAACAATTAAAGTTGAGAACTGAATTTTGGGGATATCATGAGAAATTAAAAAGTGAAGACGACCTAACGACAAAATAGTAGAAAAGTTAGATTTGCATAGCTCAGAAACTATTTATCCCAACAAAAACACAATGTAGAAAGGAGCCAAAGTGCTAAGCCAGACTTCAGATAATCTACAAATACAAATATTATATTTAATAATCTAACTGTAAAAAATATTGAGATTTAAAAACGAGTTATTATTATAGAAAGGTTATTTGTTCACTGCTTTACCTCGGTAGATTTCATTTGAAACGAAAGCAACAACGCTTATGTCGAATACTTTTATCGAATAGGTAAATATAGGAAATTTTCTAGCTAATTTTAGTGCACATAAATGGCGCTAAGCTAAACTGAGAAATTTTCTATCTAAGAAAATATTTTATGTAAATGGATGCAATATAATATTATATAGGTGAGTCAAATTTCAACATAACACAACGCCATCGAGAATGATTTATTTATTTATTAAAAAAGACATATAAAGCATCAACTTTAATTCGTGCCGTTAAACCTTAGAAATAGAAAAAAAAGAAAGAAATTTTCTAAATAGAAAAGACACCATTGAGTTTTAACATCCTAAATAATAAAATTTTATTTATTTTCTTTGTAGCACAATCTTGATCACATGTCTGATCTGTGGTTCAAGTACAATATTTGCATTGAATGGCTGAGACAGGGACAATCTTAATTTCACCTCGAACGTGTATTCGTGGAACGAACCCGGCTGCAATATTAAACAGAGATCATGTTTGATTGAAGATTGGTTTTGTTGGTTTCATTTTAAAACTTGACTCAGTTTATTACTCGTACGTATGTGTGTATGATGTGGTGCCAGTTTAGAATTGCAGCACCCCATTTCTTACCCGTGGGCGTTGTAAAATGCGACTAAGGAACTCGAGGGTTTCATGTGTTTTTCAATACTTATAAGGCTACAGCACAGTATTATTAATATGGGGGTGGTATGGGATCTACCTCCTAGCGGTCCACCCCGGGCAACGGCAACACAGGCTTGCCTGTGGATAAGTCCGGCTGAACGATCCCACTAAGCGGTGGAAGGCTCCGTAAGGGGCTCCGCCTGGCTCGCGACCACCATCCCACCGAAGTCTGGCGCCAAGTAGCTTGCTGCGTTCCGTCAGTGTGTGGGAGTGCCAGTGCCTTAAGAGGCTTCTTCTGGGTGAGCTCGCTCCATCTTAGACTCTGTCTCTGTCCTATGACCTAGACTAGAGTCAAGAGCAAACCCATCATAAATAAAAAAAAAAAAAAAATAGTACTCGACAGGCTGACAATTTATCTTTCTAAAGACACACGATTTTACCGAACAAAATCTTTGATGTCATATTTAGATAATGCACTTGTTACTGCGACTTTTTTATTATTAAACGAACAAAAATATCACTTATGATGTGGGTTTACGCGACTCTCTCTCTCTTTTCGTGTGGGACACCGAGTCGTCAAACGACCCGATGCACCCTGGTGTCAGAGTTTTTCAACTGCCTACTACCACTAGTAGGCCTCTGATATGGTTGTGTTACGACTGCCGTATTAGTAATCATAGACAACAACCGGGACCGAAGGCTTAACGTGCCCTCCGAAGCACGGAACCATTTATTTTCGGACAATCAGTTGGTTCACCCTGCAATGTCCTAACCGGACCAGGACCAAATTCACAAAGTGATAAATATCAATTTTTGTGACTGCCCCACCGACATCCGATTCCGGAACCTTTGCATAGCAGGCAGTCGCACTACCACTGCGCCACATCGGCCGTTGCGTTTACGCAACTTACTTGTTTTTATTTGGTAGAGAGTTAATCCCTCTACGTTTTGGCTGATTAAGACAGCCTTCTTCACGGAGGTCGACAGATCACATACGCCCGCCCGTCAGCTGTGATTGCTGAACACAAGCGGAGAGACACGGGTTAATTTTTAGTTCAGAGATATTATCAAACCGACACTAACTTCTAACTATAATAACTAACTTCCAAAGATTCCAAAAAAAACTTTAAACAACAATAGAGAACAATCCTCGGTCAACCTGGCACTTAACTCTACCAGTAAAAATATTTAATACTAGCTGTTACCCGCGGCTTCGCCCGCGTACTCATAGAGTTTTATTAATTAGTTGTGTATTCTAAACGACACATCGTAAGGCGAACAACTGTGTAAACTGGGAGGGCACTAAAATCACTATTCACCGATACACAGACGACACTACACTGGAATGGTTCACTTCCTTGAAAAAGTATATAATTTGTGGTACCTGGGCGCTACCATCACTAATACAGGCTATTGTAAAATCAAGTAATGAGGCGCAAGAATGATCCTTGAGTTCTTTTGCCACTTTGCACTCATGATCACTGGAAAAGTCGATGGCAAACGACCAAGAGGTTTCAGTACAATTAGGTGGTCTCATTAAATACACTCAGCGCTCTATGTCGCCAAAGATACGCAGCGATGGAAAAGAATCCTGAATGAGAAAAATATTTCCCATCAGGGGAATTACGACCTTCAATAATGAAGATATTACGACGCTAGAAAGAAGATTATGACACATTTATAGTGTAACTGCTTTCCAAAAAAAAAATGCTTTACATCGCTGCATGATACTCATTTATGTACGTAGTATGGATGTATTCTATTGCTAAACATTAATCGGTTTTCCGAAGGGAAAAATATGTTTTTCCGGGATAAAAAATAACCTATGTCACTCACCAGCTTTTCATTTAGCTGCTCTCAAAAAAAAAAATGCTTTACATCGCTGCATGATACTCATCTATGTTCGTAGTATGGGTGTATTCTATTGCTAAACATTAATCGCTTTTCCGATGGGAAAAATATGTTTTTCCGGGATAAAAAGTAGCCTATGTCACTCTCCAGCCTCTCACCTAACTGCACACCTAAAAAACACTGCATGATATCGCTCTGTTGTAACGTGAAAGAAAGACAAACAAACAAACAAACAAACAAACAAACACACTTTCGCATTTATAATATTAGTATGGATTTCCTTAACATTACCAAATTTCGGTAGATTTTCATAAAAAATTGTTCTGTTTTTGAAAATTGCAATTGGCTTTATCATAGCTTTTATTTTTATTGAGCCAAATTTTGATAGCGAAATTATAAAAATCGGCCAGTCGGAGTCGGAGTCAAGTGCGAGTCGGACTCGCCCGCCAAGGGTTCCGTGACATGCACATAGCCTAAGCCTTTCCATATAATACCGGACTTGGTATCTCAATTAATAGAAACATATTGAAAAATAAACATGAAATATTTTGTAGTTTTTCAAAATGTATACTTCAAAACAAAGTTTTATAGTTATAGGTACACGAGAAGTACCATCTGAATTTTGATTTCCTTGAGAGGTCGGAAAACGCATTTTTACAGCTTAGGTACCTAAACAGCCGTATCTTTGTTTAAGTTAAGTTCAGACCTTGCTTTTTTTAACTACAAGCTGTAAACTTGAGTATGTGGTTTTAATTTCAACTCGATATCTCTATGCGTTCTCGAGATAAATATCTTGACAGGCAAACCAACGGACGGACGGAGAGGCATCTCTTTATTAGGACTATTTTTTTTTCTTTGGAACTACGGAACCCTAAAAGTGCTTAAAGTTTGTTTATTTCGTACAAACCACAGTTTTAATTTAACGTACTTAAAAGGCACTAAAAGCATATCGCCGTCCATAAATTCTTTAACCCTTTCAAGAAACGCTAAGCTTACCCCTCACATGGCAGTAAATTCACAATAACACGGCAATTCGTGAACTAACGAAACCCGCAGTCTCACTGGTAAAACGGAGTAACTTAACTACCAATTAATTTTTGATTTAATTTCAATTTGTTTTCCAATTTATTACTCCAGCAATTGCGATTCGAGTTTTTCAATCAGGTGTAAAATAAAGGACAATTACAAATAATTTCTTTTACGTATAAATATAACTATCATAGGCAAAAACACAAAATAAAATTGTAGGTATCGACAAAATAATAGAAGAAAAGTAAAAGTGAGAGTGAACAGGCTTCTTCTGGGTGAGCTCGCTCCATCTTAGACTCTGTCTCTATCCTATGACCTAGACTAGAGTCAAGAGCAAACCCATCCTTAATAAAAAAGAGGAAAATATATTTTATTTTTAATTTCTCAATACATTTACAAAAAAGAAAAATAGTATGAGCACAGTGCTGATTTGAAGCCCACCCCTGTCAATTAATACCTATATCTACAATACTAGATTTATTATCAGATAAAAAATAATAATACTTGTGCAATAGTTTAACTAGCTAGTCAGTAGTCACACACGGAATTTAAAATACATGGTGCATGCCGTCTCTTTACGTACATACAGATTATCGGGTATGACATTAGATGTTGAGTTTTCCAATTTATTCGATGACACACATATTTACGTACGTTTAGATATTCTGTATTTACCTGCTGTCTGTAAACCTTATAATAATAATGTAAATGAAAAATATTTGATGTCAAATTAAAACTATCAAAAAATTGTGTTGTACGTATATTTGTGACAACATGCGAAGACATTTTTTGACGTCACACCCGGATAAGTTTGTGAGGTTGAGCAAATAACTAGAATGGACTTAGGAGTTGTTCTCGGAAGAACGGATCGGAATGAATCTACCCGGTACATGCCGTTAGTTCCTAAAATCGGGAACAAATAAGGGACTTTCGCCCTTGTGAAGTTAGATCAACTCGCAATGGCTGCAGCAGCGGGTATCGTCATCATCTTCCGACGTATTCATCGCTAGCCCGAGATGAGCTTAGTACGCAGAAAAGCGCTTTGTGCGTTTGAGTTACAAAGTTCTACCTCCAGACTACAGAGATGACATCGCTCTGCTAACGAAGTAGCGACCGCGCCTTAATGAAGTCAAAGGGGAGAACAATAGAAGGGGGTAATCTTTAGAGGGGGGAGGAGCAATAGTAACCAAATTTAATGTTACGTCAAATAATATTGACGGCGTTGTAGACGGTAAAGGATTTGTTAGTAATGTTATTATAAATATTGTTTTTTTGTTTGTTGAATATCGATGTAATAAGTAAAATAAGGCCATTCATATTCACAACAAAAAAAAACAAAGTTGTATTTTTTTTTCAACGAGGTGACTCTTTCTTAAATGTCCTACGGTGCGCTTTCTGGTTACGAGGGGTATTTAATTTAATAAAAAACATTTCTTACAAAATTAGATCGAAACAATTACAAACGTTGCAACTATGACAGTTTAAAAAAATATAAACTAGATAAACCCAAGAGAAACACAAACAAAATAATCAAAAACTAAATAACATATTCAAGAGCCTCTGCTGTAATGAGATGAATATTCTAATATTGTTAAGCATAGTAATAAAGGTGCAAATTTATATGCTAAACAGCTTGTTGGGTGAGATGCGTCGATATTAATATGTAGCTTAAGGGCGCTTTTCTTAGCCCCCCTCAACCCGTATTAATTGGTGCAGATAAGATATTGTTTAGGGTGAAGTTGTACTTTCACTGATGGTTTTAATAACTATCGTAATCATCGAGACGGTATGTTTTCTTGGTCGTTTTGCCAACTGACGCGATTCACCAACTGGCTCGCTTTTGTTTCGTGTTGAGCTTACTTCAGCTATTCATATTTTTTACTGTTTATTGGCAATACTTTATATCTATATATACATAAATAATAAACTATACTCTGTACGTGTGGGTACTTATCTTGTCAAATTTGACGGATCAGTTATACGATCAAATATAAGTGTAATGCATAATAGAGGTGACAATACGAAAGCACCGTTCTTTTTAATTTTGTTGCGTTATATTGTTCAGGTGTTTTATGATTTACTCTATACGTTTTAAGTGCATAAATTATTATTTTTACAAGAATTTGTTTTACCTACATACATACATAAATCACGCCTCTTTCCCTGGGGGGTAGGCAGAGACTACTTCCTTCCACTTACTACGATTCTGGCAAACTTCTTTCGCCTCCTCTACATTCATCAATCTCTTCATACATGCTCGTCGGTTTAGCGTAGGTATTCTTGATTTGTTTTACTAATTTTATTTTGATTGTATTCAACAGCATTAAAATAACAACTATGTTTTTTTTATAACAAGTATGTTTCATTGATTAGAAATTAGTCCGAAAATATTGAGCTCTATAGTACGTAAAAAGCATATAAAACATGCTTTCATTAATTTACAAAAACATAAGTACCAAACTTACAGACTATAGGCTATAAGTAGTAATATATTCATACTCGTGTGCGCTGTTTGTGTACACGTGTTGTTTGCTTGTGTGCGTGCAAACTTCGGCAACTTCTCGCTTGAGTGACCACATCAATTAATTCCAAACTTACTCTAAAACTATGGTCGAGTTAACAGAGTTTCTTAACTAACGCCTACATTAGGTTATTGAATCGATTCGCGCTGGGTATCGATTTTATGGCCTGTAATAATCGAATGATCTTTAGTGTTCGGGTTTGATGGCCCATAGATGTGTGATGGAGACATTAAGAATTCAGAATATGAATGCATCTGGATTAAAGTATTCTAGCACATAGTTTATCAAATTAAGTTATTGTAAGTGAGGTGAGGTAAGTGAGGTCGGGTTAGAATAGTCATGACCCGTTTTTTTCCGCAGGTGTTGTAAGACCACTGCCGGTCCGCCGTCTTTTCCATGACCTAGCTTTACATACAAACACATATCACACCTATAATGACTTACGGGGTAGGCAGAGCGTAAAAGGTCACAAATATTTGGGGGTTATTCGTAAAAGTGTGTATCCCCATTATATATATTGACAGGTTGTCAGCCCCTCACCTAAAATTGCAATAGACACCCTCGAGTCCCTTAGTCGCCTCCTACGACTCCCACGGGAAAGAAATGGGGTGATGCTATTCTAAGCCAGCGTCACACGGCACAAGGTGTCTCACAATTTATCAAAGTTAGTATTAATTGCCGTGTGATGTCTTGTTAGAAAGGCATCACTCCAATAATTTTGCACAGATGTCGTAAGAGAGACTTTTGACTTTTGAGCCGCAGGCAGTAGAGCTACTACTGCGCCACATCGGTCGTCATTTCATATTTTTTAAAGGCGTTGCGATTATTAGGCTCCTCACACAGAGAACGCGCCCCGACGCGTAGCGCGGAGCGGCAGATCCCGCCACTGCGCGTTGACGCTTTGTCGGTGTGTAGCACTAGGCGGTTTTTCGATACGTACTGATATACCTACAACTTTAAAATCTGCGATCCCGCGCTACGCGACGGAGTGCGATGCAGTGGGAAAGCCGCCTTAGGCTTTAAAATTGCATAATACGAACACCTACTCTATTATTCTGATACTAGCGGCCTGCCCAACGATTTGACCTGTTCTTACCCGTGTTTCCACGGAAATAGGTTTTTTTTTTCGGGATCTTAAGAATCACTCAAATAATCTACTCAAACCGTATTATAATAATCCGTTGCGTAGTTTTAAAGCTCTAAGCATACAACGGGACACCATGACACACCCCATGACACGGAAAGCGTAAAAACTGCTGCTATTATCATATTTTCATGTGGGAAACCGGGTCGACCAACGACCCGATGAACCATGGTGTCAGAGTTTTACAACCGCCTACTAGTAGGGCTCTGACATGGTTGTATATCGCCCGCCGTCTATGTTAATTATAGACAGCAACCGGGACCGACGGCTTAACGTGCATTTTGAAGCACGGAACTATCTTTCTTAGAGACAATTAGTTGGTTGTCTGCAATGTCCTAACCAGACTGGAAAGAATTCACAAAGTGGTAATATCAACTTTGTGAGCCCCCACTGGGATTCAAACCCGGAACCTTTGCGCCGCAGGCAGCCGCACTACCATTGTGCCACATTGGCCGTCTTTTCCATGACCTAGCTGTACAAGTGGCTGTAGATATTTAAGCCAATATGGGTGTATTCGTACTGAGACTCCATTTCTGTGATATTTGCTCTAAACCGGTGCATCTATTTAGGTTTGCAATGCGATCCTATTTTGGTCATAATGGCGTCGATTCATCCAGAGCTGTGCAAAGAAAAAGGCAAAAAACTAGGTTCTTATTTACAAAATATTCATTAGTATTATCATCATTAGCCCAAACTTGCTACGCTGAGCATTGCCTCTTCTTTTTCACGCTAGTTCTCTCTCACGGTTTTGCTGGCCTACGCTGTCAACTGTCAGGGCCCGGATTTTCCTATTTTTAACTCTTTCAATAGCAGTGACACTCAACTGTCATATAATTGTCACCGTGATATTTTATACTTCAAACTGTTAGCAGAATATGAAACGCCCAAAACCATGCCACTGACACGCTATCTACATACAACTGAAACAATTTTCATTTAACAGACTTCGGGCCCTGGTCAATCATCATGAACCTATATTTGTCAGGTTAAAAATCCGTAAAAACACATAAACGACATCAAGTAAACTCCCATGTTTTTATTTATTTAAAGAAGACACAAAACTACCTTAAAAAAATGTTCAGTAGAATTGAGCCCATTGACCAATTTCCTTTACAGCCGAGTGGGTTGGCCGCAGTGCCTTCTCGAGATATCTTATGCGCTATTATATAAGGACACTATTAGCTTAGGAAACGTCGAGCAGAATTGACCGGTTACCTATACAGGGGGTGGCATACCGAAAATTTGCGGGCATGATCAGACCGTGAAATTGAACAACGTTATCTATACAGGCTATGTTACAAAACGATTTTTTAAGGCTGAACTCTTCGATTTTAGCTCCAGGACTTTACCAACTACACCTGACTGATGGTGGGGGTGTCAGTTGCTTGAAGAGCTTGTGGAGTGTGATCTACTTGCAATTGCTGCAGCAGTGGCTACTGTGATGTTGTCGTCATCATCCGAAAGGATGTGTCTGGGATGGTGTTTAAGACGCGAGGTTAAATAGGGGAAGTAATTGGACGCAGCAACATTTTAGGGCTATTTGCCGTGTGATGCCGGCTTAGAATAGCATCACCCCATTTATTTCCCGTGAGAGTCGTAAAAGTCGACTAAGGGACTTGAGGGTGTGTATTGTACTTTCACTATAGCGATACACAATTTTCCGAATAACCCTCAAGCATTTGTCAGACGTGGTGTAAATGGCTTTTTTTTGCGGCTGTTTACGCTCTGCCTACCCCGCAAGGGATTATAGGCGTGATATGTGTACGTGTGTTGACGCAGCAACCAATAACGAGTAGTTGGACGCAGCAACAATTAAGGGAACGTTAGTCAACGAGAAAAACAATCTACCTCCCATACAAAATTCTCAATCAGCTAATTCACTTTCTACGGAAACTCAAAAAAAAATATTTCTTAGATAGGCTTCATCGTAAAAGTTGTTCAGTTTCAGCTGTCTGATAATGCCTGCAAAATTTTCGGTACACCGTCCCTTAGACCCTGTATAGCCGAGTGGTCTGGGCGCAGTGCCTACTTGAGCTTTCTTATGCGTAGAATTATAAGGACTTGTCTGTCTATTGTTGAGCAACAATCTGAGTAGCAATAGGAAAATCTGCTGTTTGTGTACCTCAGACCTACAACTTGCTTTGGTTAATATTTCTATAAATCCGTACTAATATTGTAAATCTGAGAGTTTGTGTGTGTGTGTATGTATGTATATTTGTTACCTCAAACTCACGCTCAAACTGCTTTCGATTTGGATGAAATTTGAAACACAGGTTGAGTATAACCCGGAGTAACACATAGGCCAGTTTTTATCGCGGGAAAACAACTATTACTACGGGTAAATGAGATGTAATTTTTTGCCGTGGAACCGTCGGAAATTGCGAAGTGCGTAAAAGCATACTCCTTAAAATCTAGCCAAGTTAAGAGTCCAGAGAAAAGTTCGTACTAATGAGATGGTTTCGTATAAGAACATGTTCTTGGTGAACTTCGAAAAAAACTAATAAAGATGCAAAAGCCACTACTAAGAAATTTAAATGTATGTTTTTTAATGGTAGCAACGCAAGACCTACTACACAAGATACGTTATCAGCATTCTGCGTAGAACCGGGACGTGACGCTAGGCAATTAAGAAAGAGATGGCGGTACACCAAAACAAATTAAATTCGAAATAATGACGTCTAACACCGTAGTCATCCTTAAAACGTAGGAAATGTAAAATCCAAAATAAACACAGCTTAAATCCGTTAACATTGTTTTATTGTCACTTTTGCATTCAAATGAATATTGTTTCCAAAGAAAGTTAAGTACTCCATGCAAAAAAACAGCTTTCATCCTTAACTAGCTCATTCATGAGCTTAATTTCTTTAAATATCCAAATCAAATGAAGCTATCAGATTTGAAACGAAGAGCGCTCAAATCGATATGAGTTTCGATAAATCGGTTATCGAATTACAAGAACAATGGACAGTCGATGTTTCGACGTTATTCTTTAAGTGTAATGGGAGAATGAAGATACTGGAAATGGCTTGGGCTTTTTTACTGGGTGAGGATATAAAAATGTATCTTTTGATTCAATAAAAAGCCTTTTAATAACTGGCTTTGCTAAGTGCCAAACTAATTTATTTGTTCGTGATGCTGGTACTTAATTTGGTCTAATCGTTTTTATCTATTCCTTTAGTTAAAACTATGGTAACGGTAGACTAAAAGAAATAAAGTAATACAAACAGGCCAAGTGAAGTGTCAGTTTTAGGCGATTGTAGAAATTTTAGTAGTCTTAATGTTGATAGATAATATCCATTATCTATAGCAAGCTGCGTACCCAACCGTAGCAAAACACTGATTGGGTACTTTTTTATTAAACAATGCAGATGTAAAAACTGAAATAAACTATATTTTGATTATATTTAATGAGTGTACTTTTAACAGATGTAATTTATTTTTTCTTACAGGTAATTCCACTCAACTTTCATGATCCTCAATTTCAACACCAAGTGAGATATTATTAGTAATTTCTACAGTTTTTTAGACCGCATCACTTTTAATCACATTAATATCTACGTTTAGCAGTAGTATTATATTATCTGTGGTTTAGGTCATCCTTGTCTTACTTAGAACGACGGTCCCAAAAATGAAAATAAGATTGCGACTTTTATTATTTTATTTATTAATTAATATTCACACCACATAACAAGCTCGTATCTTAACTTTCACACTTGTCTGATGAGCTCTTCTAGCAAATCTACATCAGCTACCAAGGAGTATTAGTATGCCAGAGAGCACGCGTGATGCACCGATACATGACCGGTCCGATTCATTTTACCTTCTTTGTTTTTTTTTGTTTGTGTTCTTTGGTACATTGAGTATTAATACCATAAGCGATATCCTGTTTGAGAATTGTGTTATTGTGAGCGATGTTTTCAATTATTTGAATTATTGGTGTTCGACTTTCATGTTATGAAAGACAGGTTAGTTAGTCTGAAGTATGTCACTTTGTAACGCGTTTTTACTATTGTTTTCTTTGACCTTGACTCTGGCAGAATCATCGTCTGAAGGCGATGGAAGCCAAATAAAAAAAAGTTACAAGGGAATAAAGTCTTCCAACCTTGACATTGGCAGAATTGACCCTGTTGACAGAAGCCATATTTATAAAATTAAATTGAATTTAATTCAACTGTGAAGGATGATTTATGACGTGGTGATGCCAGTGTGTGGAAGGAGAACGATGTCAAAGAAACGGCATTGCTTGATGATGGTCTGCCAGACCGATACAGCGACAACTTGGGAGCTGATACGTAATGGCACAGGTAATGGTAATTGGACAGTATGGTTCTTTACCATTTCATTGGTAAGAGATGGCATTTGATTCAGTATTTTTACGGGATTTGGCGAGTTCACGCCCACGCTGTGTTATTTTGTATCCTGACAGTAGATTGGATTGTTTTGATTATGTGTCATACTGATATCAACTTTTATTTTGTTCTCGTCCCATAAAGGATACTTTTCTTTAGTACGCGTACGTTATGTGGCAATCAGGTTTCCATATTTCAAAATCTTATCTGAATCCGTGTTTCTCTACCCCATTTTAAAATGACACAGCTGTTTTCACCCCATTTCAATGCAAAATGATATTCATATTTTAAAACTGCACTCCTAAATCCTGCTATCAGTAAGATGATCCCTTGACTTGGGGCGACTTTGGGTGACTAAAACTGTAAGGGCGCGTGCACTAATCTCCATTTCAACAGTTTATCTAAAAACTATAAATTTTGTTGCAGTATTGTTCGTCCCCTGCCGCATCTATTTTCACTAGCTGTAGGGTGGCTGGTTTTTCAAATATTTATTTGGGGTATTCCTGGAGCTCTATGAACCCAGTTTTCATGATAAGTAAGTTTTATGTTTGACATCAGAAAGAAGTCTATAACGAAGAGTAATGCTTTAATTAAAAAAAAAACTGTAAATCCATTTTGAATATCATTTCTTTTTATCATTATTTAGAGTGAAAAATATCATCAAAGTTACATGTCTTATAAGTTTTCTGTCAATAAACATTTTGCAAAATGATTTTCTTAAAAAGTTTTGATGTCCTGTTTTTTGCTGTAAAAATGGTCACTACACACAAGCAAGGGTGTATAATGCCGCCCCCACCGCAAGCCACTAAGATACAGCCAAACAAAGACAAACTTTATAGTCAGTCATTGTTTGAATTTCCCTTAATTGTTTTTCCATGATCGGCGTAATCAGGACGCGTTAATCCTATACAGTTAATCGAATCTTCATATCCAAGGGACCGTGGGCTTAGGACAGCAAGGGGTGTTAAATGTCTGCGAATTGTCTGAAAAGATGTATGGATGTGGTCATGGGGTTGGTTGGGCCTGTGTTTTATGTTGATTGGGAGACAAGGGTTACAATTGATATGCCCAAAGCAAATCAACTATTTAAAATACTTTGAAGTTAATTAATAAAATCATTGATGCCGAAAACGCAAAAAAGGTTGAAATTCACAAAAGATGTTGTTTTTGAATTAAGTGGAATTTGAAATATTCATCAAATAATGTTGTTGTTAGTTTCCTTAAACATGAATTTCCAGGAAACCATTATATCATATTATTTATTTGGTAAGCAAATATTCAAAACCTTTTATGCAAATATTGTAAAAAAACATAATATTATCGGACCGAAAAATAGACTTTACTTTATTCTTTAAGAAGATTTTATTTGAATCCATGCAGCAGTTTGACTGTCCAGTTCTAACAAATACACAAAGCCTTAATAATATCACAACAGAATTCATACGTTTGTTTTCGGTGTATTCAGCACTAAAACATAAGAGTTATTGGACGCTTCAAAATGAAGCGGCCACTTCCCAGTCCTTGTTTGGAATACGTCCAGAGATCTGATGTCACGATACGCGGAATAGTCTCCAATATTTCCTTACGAGGTAATCGCGACTATACGACTAGTTTGTTTCGTTGTATGTTCGTTTCTATAAAACCCCTTCATTGCTCGGACATATTAAATTCGATTCCATGTTCCTGACTAAAACGGCGAACTAAAAATATCGCTGTCACTTTGTGTTCATTAGGTTTAGAAAAATAAAGTAGATATCAAAGCCTATTTAATTAAAAACATGTGATTTAAAAAAAACACTAGGGTTTCGTCGTCGGTTCTCACATTTTCTTGTAAGATCTTTTATATATATTATTCAACATCCCTTAAGATTGATAGATGCCGTCTAAATTAAAGACAGTTTTAGATTATCTTCTGTCCTTGTCTAAGCTTTTTTAACTAAAAGTGACAGTTCTATTAGCAATATAAGATGGTACCGTGGAATCGAGTGTATTACTCGGACAGTCTACTCAGTCGACTCAACGATGTCCTTATCTTCTGATTTATACCGTTCCCACTAATGCAATTATTGCAATTTATTATGAAATTAAATAAGGTCGGCGTGGCACTCCCCCTAGCTCTGCACTTAAAATTTATACCCCAAGAAAACTATGGTAACCCCAGTCTTGAAACGACCCACGCGGATCCACAAATGGTTGACTTTTGAATTTCGTACGCTGTCTTCAAGGTTTGCTTTCCTGAGAGAGGGTAGTCTTAAGATGGTTACGTCTTTTTAAGTGGGTAGTTTGCTTATTTTTCTCGGGGCTTATGTTGTCTCTGTCTGTGGTAGGACATAAATTATTTGCGCCCCCAACACCTTGTCGGGGGACGAAGGAGATAGCGTCATTTTTATAAAAGTGTAATGCGGTTTTCTTGTTGTGATTGAGTCTCGTTTCAGCGGCGTCGCGTGATTTGTTTAGAAAACTTTATTTTTTGCTCCAGTTGTTTGGTTTATTTGAAAAGATTTTGCATATGTACTGAATTTCGAAACACTTCAATGTGTTGAGTATAAAAATTTTTAGTGCTTGCAAAATTTCAGCGCAGAATGGTATTGAACCTGAGACTTTAGGTGTCAGAATCGTCTGTAGTACTGATATTAAAAGTCACACACACACACACACACATATCACGCCATAATCCCTTACGGGGTAGGCCGAGCGTAAACGGCCGCAATAAACGGACATTCACGCCACGTCCGACAAACATTTGAGGGTCATTCGGAAAATTGTGTATCGCTATAGTGACAGGTTGTCAGCCCATCGTCTAAAATTGCAATACACACCCTCGAGTCCCTTAGTCGCCTCTTACGACTCCCACGGGCAAGAAATGGGGTGATGCTATTCTATGCCGGCATCACACGGCATGAAAGTCACAAGTACAATTTAATTGTCTGAGGTAACATTTTTCAAGTTCTCAAAAAAAGGCTTGTTTAGTTTCTTGCTAAATGTTTTCTTTTGTCATAAATTTGAAAACACTTTGTTTAAACGCAGCTTTGAAATTCATTTCAATATTTGTAAAATTATCGAGATTATCATCAGAGTTAACTACATACACATACTCTTCAAGACATTCACCTTTCTCAGAGGGTTCAATGGATTTAGGGCCGACTGCAGTGCTTTTTCAGAAAAATTGCTTGTCGCTAAAATTGTGATAAACATGATTCCCGCTTCTGTATTTTGAGGAATCAAATTTTCTTCATTCATTAGATTGCAATAGGCTGATGTATGTATGAAGGTCACACCTTTGCCCTTATTACTACCTTGAATTTCCCAGCTGGCTCCTAGCTCAGGCGTTAACAAGAAAACACACTTTGTTCGACACAACGCGCGAGTGTCAAAGTAATCGCATGATAGAATACTCAAGTTTGGCAATTAACAAGTATTTTACGCCGTAAGATGCCGGTTAAGAATAGCATCGACCCATATCTTTCCCATGAGTGTCGTAAGAGGTAACAAGGGAGTCGAGGGTTACATGTATATTGCAATTCTAGGCGATGGGCTCACAACCTGTCACTATCCAAAAATTAGTGTAATGCACTGTAGTCGTATTGGTATGAGAATAATATCGAAATTCGCAATTTCCTTTCGTCTAACAGACGCATGCGTTACGGTGCATTAAAATACGCAGCGATGAACTATTAATAGCATTTAAGTCGCGATTGTGTTGACAGATAACACGTATTTTGCATGAAATTATAAGACATGACAAGACTTAAATATCTCCTATCCTTTTCTAAACCTATTTGACGGAAAGTGACAGCACTAATTTAAGGCAAGTAAGGAGAATTTATATCCCGAATTGATGCCAATACCTACCTATAATAAAGTTTCTCTCTGTCAGTGTCAGTAAAAGCTTTTTTTCTTTCTGTATCAGCCAGCACATCATTAGTCAAAATTAAATTGCTACACCAACATGGTTATAATAAAATCACCAATAACTAGTAAGCAGGTGTGTTTGTATTGTATTTTAGTTGTCCGGTTGTCACATACATTTAACGTTGCGGCGAGGCCGACCGTACAGTAATTAGGCGCAAATTAAATGATGCTGCGTTTCATGCCAAAATGGCTGCACTACGTTGGCATAGACTAAGGAATCCACAGACCATTCAAACGGATTGTCACATACGTCAAGTACCGCCTTTCCGATAAGTCGTATTTGACAGCTGTCATCTCCATACTAAAATAGATGTGAACAAAGGAGAATGGACCCTCTGCCATAGTATTATCACGAATCTGACAGCTGTCAAATACGACTTATTGGAACGGCGGTACTTTAGTCATCAACCCGTACCTTAACCAACTCATTATGAGTGGACTCATAATGTAGAGTCTAACCTTGCAATCACAACAAATTTCGACGCGCATTTTGATGCTATTAAAATTATCTTTCCATACGATTTGACGTTGTCAAAAGACTTGGACACTATTTAACTTTTTTTCTTTTAACCTACCTTCACTCTACCTACCTTCGTACACCTTGGGCAATAATAAAATAGTAAGGATAATGGCCAATAGTAGGCGGTTAAAAAACTCTGACACCAGGGTTCGTCGGGTCATTGAACGACTCGGTGTCCCACACAAAAAGAAAAGAAGAAAGGATTAAGGAGTGATGTGTGTATGCGTATATTTTTGGATATGAAACCAAAATAATCAAAATAAATTATTAGTTCTATTATATTTTTCGTGTTAAGTACCCCGTAAGGGATATAGGCGTGATTTATGTATGTATTTAAGTACCATTCAGTTACTGATTAACGGCATTCCTGTGACGTATTTTAATTAAAAACATTATACGCTTCTGTTGCAAAATTTAATAATACCTATTTAACGTATTGTTTATTTATTTTTATTTTTATCAAATCCTGCCGCGCTTGAAATTTTTGCAAGTTTTCAAAAAATTTATATCTTACACGGGAAGGGTTTTAAAATATGGTATTCTATTTAACGTATGTCATCTATAAACTGGCCCATCTGTGGCCATCGCCAATGGCTAGTAAGCCCACCTATTAAACTGCGCCCTATATAATCGGGAGTGCGTTTACATGGCTAACTTAGTTATTGTCACTGATAAACATTATGCTTCAGTATTAAATATTTTGAGTTATTTTGCATCGAGCTCAGTATGTAGGTATTATTCCGCAAAAAAATCAAAACAATTAATACACAGTTTTGTGTCAGAAATCAGCTGCAGTCGCGAAATATTGAAAAATCTATAGCGATTTGTTTAGAGGAAAATTCCCGCTGTAATTTTAAAAACAAAACATATTGCATGGGAGTTCGCAGTTTTCTTTCGCCTGGCAGACGCATGCGTTGCAATGCGTAAAAACTAAAAACTTAGACATACGTTGAACGCAACGCTTTTTTATTGAGTTTTATTTAAACACGCGTCCATCAAACGCATGTCAAACTTTTTTTTGTTATGTTTGCATATGTTTTATTAAAGAAAAAGAATTTCAAAGTAGAATTTCTGACTTTGAAACTTAAGGTTAATAAATCGTGATGAACTTTACCAAAACAACTTCCCTTCCACTAAAACTGCGCTATCACGAGAAATTTTCACCGAAAGTCGATTATTCACGAAAACGTCAAAAACTAAAATCTGCTCCTCACTATGATTTATTATAGCCTCGCGTAGTTCCCAACTTGATTTATAATGAAAAGTTATTAACTTAATGTCTATTGAATCATTATCTAAATTGTCGTTCAAATAAGTTGCTACAAGTGACAAATCATCGCATTTAAAACCGTTGTCACTCAATTCCGAGGTTTCATTAAAATTGTTCAACACTACATTATGTTGAATCTCATTATCAATGTTGGACACTGCAATGTAAATATTAAACGGTCGCGCTTTAATTCCATTATTGACTGTAGTTTCGGGATTCTCTTTTTGATTATCATGATCTTTATTTAAATGAGGTTTAAAGCTCAAATTCGTTTTGGCAATGGTCTGATTAAGTTGGACTTGTTTGTACTCGTCTCGAATGCTATCGATTGTTGCTACAAGCGATGTTTAAGCGATTTGGTTTGACATACAAACAGACAAATAGTTGGATAAAACGATGGATGATTAGTTTTCGCTGGTTAAATTATAATATGCTGCTTTAAATGTATCAACTTGTTGATTAAATGATGTTAATAATTTGAGCAACGGGAAATTAAATTGTGAATTTTGCGCATCATTTTGACTTCGAGGCATAATAGGTGCAAGTTTTAGTATGAAACATATGGGTCTCCCGCAGGGTACGCCGGTAAAGCATGATTTCGCTTTTATTTCTATAAGGTGTAAAAAAATTTGCTGAGAATATTTTAAGGGGTGAACCAGTACGTGAAACTAAACAACTTTCCCCAAGGAACATAGATCGAAATATGAAAAATTAATTTGACCCTCCCATACTTGGTGTGTTATTAATTGGGCCGGGATAATTTGTATGGGAGGGCCAATTTTTTTTCTCATATTTCGACCTATGTTCCTTGGGGAAAGTTGTTCAGTTTCACGTACTGGTTCACCCCTTAAAATATTCTCAGCTATTTTTTTTACACCATGTATATTGAGCATTAAACACTGTAAAATTTTGCACAATCCTTTTATATTATTTGATACTGATGCGGTAGCCCAAAATAGAGGTGGATGGAAGGAGAAGAGGGAGGTTTTTGCCCAGCAGTGGGATGGTGTAGGCTAGAGAGGACAGGACAAAGTTGGTTTGATTGTAACCGAGAAAAGAATAAAATACACATGATTGTCCAAAAAACTCATACATAGGATTCGAAATAAATAAACATATACCCAAAAAAACTGAAACTGAACAACACTTATTTCAATAGCCTCAATTTATTTACCAGTTCTTTTTGTCTTTCACGTAGTTATATCTACGACGCATCATTAGAGTAATAGTTTAACAAGTATAACGCTTATCTCTTTACCGATGACCATCAGATCATCAGTACATCGGAATCCGTTAGTTGCTTTACGGTACCTGCACCGGATACGATCTCACTTGTCAATCAGAAGTCGCGGAATGTTTGTAGAGTTATTAGGCTCAATTTGACCTGAGCATCGACTCCGTGTAGTGTTAGAGTTCAATTTTTTACCAATGACACAAAACTACTCATATCTATAAGAGATAAAAAAATACTGGTAAGCATAAATGAAAATAAGAAATTGAAAAAATGTCAGCGCCCGCCGGGACTTTTTTTTTTTTCAATTTCTTATTTTCATTTATGAAAGTAATATAGCACTGTGAGTGCAAAATAAAACCATAGTACATTTAATTAAGCAAAGCTTCATCGCATGGTTCGAATTTCACTCTTAAGTGGACTGACCATAGTATAAGTTTCAAATAACTTATACTAGATGTCGCTTGTCGTCGCTTCGAGACGAGTACCAAGAGGTTGAAGATTTCGTCAGCTTACGTCGGGGCGCCGGTAGCTCAGTTGGCAGAGCAGTGGAACGGTACTCCACGGTCCCGGGTTCAAGTCCCGGCGGGCGCTGACATTTTTTCAATTTCTTATTTTCATTTATGAAAGTAATATAGCACTGTGAGTGCAAAATAAAACCATAGTACTGGTAAGCAGTATGAAAAACCAGTGTATCCAGATTCATTATAACACAAACCATATGAAAGTTCAAAATGTTTAATAACAGTACCATTAATATGATAATTAAGACCTTTTAAAATTACAAACATCACAAAACCGACATTATTAAGTCCGTGTAATTTTAAAATTGCCGAAAAAATTGTCTGACGTTGAGTAGATGCCCTAATCATAGGGTATACACCTGACACGATTTTATCGGACACGTGAACATTATTATTTAAATATACACTGACTATTAAGCATACATTGCTTTCTTGTCTTGGCGAGACATAATTTTGGTAGCATAGGCTTATTTTTATATTTATCACTAGAGGCGGGATTATATGCATAGCATATTTAAGCTTTTTTCATCGCAAACTGCATATTTTCTCCAGAACCTTGTTATGATGGATAATATTGACACATTTTCAATATCTTATGAGCGCAGCACGTATTTATTTCGTTCTCCTCCCCTCCCTCCTTTAGGAGTAACATATTTGTAATTTTGTTTATATTACTAAAACTTGGAATTCGATCTTGCATATTTTGCCAGTTTTCGTGCATATTTTAAGTATTTTAGTGCACATATAATTTTTTCATATTGCATTAAAGCCGGTCTCTACTTATTTCTCGATAAGGCGTAAACAAAATTTTTGAGAAGTGAATTTTGATAGCCTTTTCATCTTTTTTGCTGTTATCTCAGTTCTTTTATCTCATTTTATCATCAGTTGTCCATAATTTTACTGGCTATTAGATGACGGAAAATTCGATTTTCAAAAGCTTTAAGTATTAAGTGTCTATGTGGAGTGTTGTCGTGTTTGCTGGCTGAAGCGTAATGTATAACAAATTTCTCATAGAGCTCGTGTGATACGCCTGTCATAGCAGGGGCGTAATAGCCGCAATTACAACACAATTTACACGTCACGTCGCTCGGACGGTCCCGCCTAATTTGATTTGATTGTCACCCCATTCGACGTTTATTTAAATTTCGAACCCGTTAAACGTCGCTCGTGATAAATAAAATCAACATTGTTATTGGTCATTTCGCATTTTGGGTCTTTATCGTACGTGGATTTTGCGAAATGAGTGGATTTTTATTGAGAATATTTTATGAAAACACTTTAATATAATATTTTTAACAGACGTTTACATTACGTTTGTGTTATATTATGCAATAATTGGTTAAATATTGGTTATTTGAATTACAGTGTTCAAAGTAAATAAGTTCCATTACATTCCGAAACGGAACCTCGAATTCAGGACATTTTTATCTCGACATTTTTAAAATTTCCGTCCAATAACGTCCGGAACCGATATTGAATCGTATTTTCTACGCCATTGGGTTTCGATTTGACATACTGATAGAGATTGGCTCTGGATGCCGCTGGTTCAATTCCAGGTTACACAGTATTGAGCTTTACCATGACTTTTATAAGGTTGTTTTTTAGTTAGTTTGTGTCATGTGATAGGCTGGCCATTATCTGTCGAACAATGAGTGCAATGTGAATCAGGCATTACTTATTCAGAAATAATTTGCTCTGAACTAAATGTGGTCCGCTTGAACGTAAGTTACATGGAAAATTTCTGTTATTTGTTCCTGAATACATATATCACTTGCGGGGCAGGCAGAGCGTAAACGGCCGTAAAAAACTAATATAAATGTCACGTCTGAAAAATATTTGAGGGTAATTTAAAAAAGTATGTTGAACCATAATGACAAGTTGAGAGACTATCGCTTAAAGTTGCAGTACCTTTCAGTCCCTCGGTTGCCTCTTACCATACCCACGGCAAAGAAATGGGGTGATGCTATTCTAAGTCAACATTACACGGACATTGTTCCTGAATTCTGGCAATAATTACTAAAACTAAGAAATTAAACGATCCGTAACATATATACATACATACATTAATAGCCAAAACAGTCTACTGCTGCGACGACCGATGTGGCGTAGTGGTAGTGCGACTGCCTGCGACGCAAAGGTTCCGGGTTCGATTCTCGGTGTCCCACTCACAAAAGTGGATATTTATCTCTTTGTGAATTTGTTCCCGGTCTGGTTAGGACATTGCAGGGTGTACCACCTGATTGTCCGAAAAGAAATGGTTCCGTGCTTCGGAGGGCACGTTAAGCCTTCGGTCCCGGTTGCTGTCTATGATTACTTAGACGGCGGTGGTAACACAACCATGTCAGAGGCCTACTAGTGGTAGTAGGCGGTTGAAAAACTCTCACACCAGGGTTCATCGGGTCATTGGATGACTCGGTGTCTCACACGAAAAGAGAAGAGAAGAGAAGAGAAGAGATAGTCTACCGCTGCCACGAGAAAAAGTGGAGTGATGCTTTTCTAAGCTGGCACCATACGGCAAGAAATAAAATAATCTCTATCTTGGTAAAGACTGACGTCCTAATTCACCAAACCTTTGTTGTGTAAAGTCTGGGTCAATGATTTTCCGATCAAACTACATTAACCTAAATAAGTAGAGTTTAGCCTGAAAATATATTTCCCAAAGGACACATTTCAAAGCAAAGTAACGAATATTGACTAAAAGAATGTAACTATCTATATAAGGAGTCATCGATGCGATACGTATTGGTTAGAATCTAGTAGGGTGCTAGTTACTAGTTATTATTCTGTGGTAGGGTTTTCTACCCGACTAGTAGGGGCACCGGGTAGATCTGGGTTTTTTAGAACTTTTTGTACCCAGGTCTATTATGACGGGCGTACTCGGAAACCTGAGGAAAAGCGATAAAAAGGCAGATTTAGTAAAAACACACACATGACTATATAAGTTATATTTTTAGGCACATATTTAAATTTTGTTTCTCTAGAGTTGATTCAATATACTGCAAAGTGAGAGCGATTGAAATAATTATGTGTTTTCTTAGTTTTATGTAATATTATAATTGATATTTGTATGTGTTCATACACCTAGTTGATACTGAGAGTAAGCCGACCTAAAAAAAAGTGGATTTTCAAATGCTTGTGTCATAATAACCTATTCTTAACTATTCCATTTGAATACCCGGATGATCAGGTATAGGTACGCGAGTTTTTAGAAAAGATGAACCGTTACTTGGGTTTTTAAAAAGGTGACTTATTAGAAAACCCTGGTATCTAGTCTAGGTACCTACTGTGGTTCGTTTTAAAACTCAGTTTAACTACAAAATTAGGGAGTAGCGCGAGGTGACACACGTGTCAGAGCAGAAGCACACTGAACTTATGTGACGACGTAATACGCCATCTGATAAAAGTTCGTAATTCAAATTATTACACCGCAAATTGGTCTTATTGACATACCCGACGTCTCTTCTGTTTCAAAAATACATAGTCTACTTTTCTCAGTACTCATTGGATGGATTCTACGGCGGATTAGGTTACTGACTAGTATTGGTCTAAGAAACATTACGCACTATTCTGAGACGCACTTGAATGGATAAAAATAGTGAAAAAATAGGGATATGACGCTACCCTGTGCAACACCGATTACAGTGGCACACCGGGAGGATATAGTACGATTTACTTTTTGAATGATCTAAATGTATATTTTTTACACTCCTCGGTTATGAGGCATTTTAGTTATTTGGTGAATTTTAATATAGTCTATTGTGGTCTAGCACTACTGAACCGGAGGGTTGCGTATACTTAAAGCAAATAATTTCAAGCTTTTGTACGTCCTTGCACACATGTTTAAGCCACAGAATCCACAGATTACAATATTTGAACCTGCGACCACATCCGTCATCAACAGTACTGCTAGCGAAAGGCGAATCCCACAGTACGACGGGCTGACGTGTACGTCTGTCAAACACCTTGGTCAAATCGTATGAGTTACAGTGTGCCATGGTGTGCTTTTTTGTACATAAATTCGAAATTTCTTTTCGTCTGACAGACGGATGAGTCATAAAACGTCCACAAGCCCGTCACATTGAGAAAACTGCCATATTACCTTTTAGTATACATCTCCATGCTTTGGGCTAACGTGGCGATACCTTCCAGCAGAGAATTTCTCAAACGTATTGATAGTCTATCATTTGGGATAAGTTAAAATGCTGCTTATGATTTTTGTTGAAAAAAAGTAAGTTTCCTTACAAAAATCATAGAAATCAATCAATCTGATGTACGACGGCCGATGTGGCGCAGTGCCTGCGACGCAAAGGTTCCGGGTTCGATTCTCGGTTGATATTACTCACAAAATTGATATTTATCACTTTGTGAATTTTTTCACGGTCTGGTTAGGACATTGCAGAGTGAACCACCTGATTGTCCAAAAATAAATCATTCCGTGCTTCAGAGAGCACGTTAAGCCGTCGGTCCCGGTTGCTGTCTATGATTACTTAGACGGCGGTCGTTACACAACCATGTCAGAGGCCTACTACTTGTAGTAACCGGTTGACAAACTCTGACACCAGGGTTCATCGGGTCATTGGACGACTCGGTGTCCCAGACGAAAAAGAAAAGGATCTGATGTACATGAATACGTTTTAGCCGTTTTGGATCATTTATAAATTTTCTAGTGAAAATGCCTAACCAGGGGCTATCGAACCTTGTACCTCATGGTAACAATGGCAATCGATCAGTCGGTGGTATGCCGAGCTGCGTTAATTAAGGGCCAAGTCTCGAAGCGCGAGTGGGCGTGCCGGCCCTCAGATGTGGTTGTTAAGGGGAAGACGAACACTGGTAATAATTAAATAATGAGACTTTTGATGATCTCATTATTGATGAAGATTCTGACTTAAAATGGTGGTCTATTGAAACACCTGAGGGAGGATTATGTCCATTAGTGGACATAAACTGTTGATGCTTATGACGATGGATCTGATAATGAGACGAAAATGATCCATTTTCCAGAATTCTACGCCAAAGTTAAAAATTTAATGATTTGAATGTTATTATTTTAAATTTTTTTTTTCAAATTTCACGCTAATTTCTAGATTATCATCGTTATTTGTTGTAGCATTTTTTTATTAAAAATATATAAAAATAATTATATATACGTATAAATAACAACTCCTTTACTTAATTTCCTACTATGACTGCAATTTTGAAGATAAAATGACGCATTTATTCATACCCTTAACAGAGTCTTAAGTAATTAAACACTTCAATCGATATAAAATATTTTTACTTTCATCACAAGAACAGTCTTGTGCGTTATTATTTTTAATTGAATGGGAATCGTCTTCAGTCTTGAAAAAAAGTTGTTTATTGTTATGCGATTTTGTATTGAACATTTTCAAATAGGAAACAGTCTTGTGAAAATAAATTGGCTCATTAATTAGTGAAGCATTCGGCAAGTACATTTCGATTTACTTGTACTAAACTAACAGACCCAGCAGTGCGTTAGTCAAAGAATTAAATATTTTTGAGCAATTACCTAATTCATTTATCTCTAAAACTACTGCTCCGAAATCTACGGTTACAAAAAGACATTAAAACGATTTAAAAGGTATTACGCTCTATAACTCCTAAAACGCAACAGTCACTAAAAAGGCACTTTTGAATGGTAGTTTTTAGAGGCTATTGTTTAAAACAGCTGATAAACAGTTAAAGAATGACCACCATAAGGTTTAAAATTGCATAATTTGCAACAGCAAAGAACATTATGAAAGTAGGATATAAATTATTAGTGTGTTATATGAAAATATTAAAAAATATGTTGAATGTACAGATATATTGTAATTAAGCGTCGACAGTGGCGTCACTTCACAAATTAATCTCTTTATACAAACAATTAATCAAATCTCCGTTGCTCAAGTTTTTAGTATTATCCTTAAGAAAAATTTAAACCAGCAAACTCAATGAAATATTCGCTGCAATCAAAGATATGACAAAAAGTGCCTAAAGTGCACTTTTGGTATTAATTGCCATAACTTTAATTACAGCGAATATTTCATTGAGTTTGCAAGTTTTTAATTTTACTGAAGGATAATACTAAAAACTTGAACAACGGACATTCTGATTGACTGTTTGTATAAAGATATTTTTTTGCGATTTGGTGCCACTGTCGAGGCCATTCACGTCTACACTCGACTTAATAAGAATGGCTCAGGTTAGTGAGATTTACTTACTTACTCTTGTGGTTCAAGGCCCGAACGATTTATATCTTATAAGAATTTTTATTAAATTAAATTTCTAAAGGTAGTGAATGTTCTTATCAAACCACTTAACCAAAACAAAATAAAACAAGCATATTATATTGACACCATAAAACATCAAAGCGGGCGAACCTCAAACAATAAACAGACAACTATTAGCTTTGGGCAGGTTTTACAACAACTATAAAACAATTACAAAGAACCTCACGGTAGCCAACTAGCCACTCAGCTGATAACGGTCGCACGAACAACCGTTTAGCGTATGTTGGCGACTATGTCAATTTAAAATGTTATTTAATATAATTAGTCATGAAAGAGAAAGTGCACAACATGTTAGGGACATTTATGATAGTATAAACAAGCTGGTAAAAGGTTCAATAAAATCCTGCTAGGTATATTTTATTTTTTACCTCAATAGGATAAGACAAACTCGTGATTCTCAGAAATTTAATATTGGGTTGGATTGTGTCTTTATTTTTAGACATAACAGGTTGAGATTTCTTTTTTCAAACTGATACATGCTGTACACACCGAAAATATTTCAATTGATTTAAGAACTATATAAATTGTAAGGTACTAATTGAAACAAGTCACTTGTAACAGAGCATCAACTAAAGCACAAAAATAAAATTATTAATGATCCTGCTCATACATATGACGGTAGATCACATGAACATGACTAATCATAATCAGTCACAGCACCGTTACGTGACGCCCACGAAAACTTACAAAGATTTTATGAATTGACAAGAAAACTGTACAAAGATACCGAAGTTTTTTTTGGTAATTTCCGTCCGCAGTCATCTAACTATCGTTTCTCCACAAAGACTTACAAATTGTGTCCATTTAGCACATTCTGTTTCAGTTGACCCAGTTTTGAATGTGAAAGAAAATACACAGGCATTTGACTCAGCCGTTTTGAATTTGCTAATGATGGGCGCACAATTACATAGAAATTTTTATCTAGCTGCTTCCAGCTAATTGAAGAAATTGTGTGAATTTTGAAGCGTAATTGATTGTACATGAACTCTTATATGTTTGTAGTGAACATCGAGTTGTTAGATCAGGTCTCTATAGTTATTATGAAACCAGAAATTATGAGAAGAATAAATATAAGTATAATTTTGAAAGTAGTTACCTAAATAGAACAATTATGAACCAGATTGTACTTAATTAAGACAAACTCCTAAAAGGAACGCACTAACAAATAAATCCAATCAGACAATACAAGAATAACGGTAATTTAAAAATATTTTTATAATCAATAGACCAATTAACGTTTTCCTCCTGCCAAATAAGTAACTACAAACAAAGAGCCTAATGTGAAACTAAATAAGGTTCAAAAAGAGCAGAGTGGCAATAAAAAGGAAGCAAACGTTACAGGAGGTAATAATGAAAAGAAAAGCAGGACCATTACTTCTGTTTCTACGCGTTCGGCCCACACGTTCGACTGAGAATAAATGAATGCACCTATTCCGCTCTAGTCGATCCTTCATTTTGATAAATCGTCCGTAGTTGTATGCTGTTGTTGTTGCTTTTTATCTCGTATGGATTTAGATGTAATGTGGTTTTAAAGTGTTCTCTAATGGGCGATGGGTGCATATAGACGATGTCTGTTATATGGACGATACGATGTTTTGTAACGGGACCTTTTCATATAGCGGCAATGCTTGCGATGGTGAGAGAATTACTGAGTCATGGATTGAACGATTATGTTTTGACAGGATTATTGACGGCTACGAATTTAATGGTGGATTAACGCAGTAATTTGTTTAATAAGTAGGTACATCAAAATAATTACATATTTATCTAAGTGTTTAGAATTTGTTCACCTTAGATACTATGTCATAGAAGATTTGTATCTGACAAAGTGTATCATTTAGACGGAAATAAAGTCAATACCCAATAGTTGCTACAATAAGGTAACAATGTTACAAGACAGTCTCATACTCGTAATTCGAGTGAACCTAACCTTATTGGCCCGAGGCACAATTTGCTGGAACAAATCTTACAGGTGTAGATCTAATTGAAGCTAGATATTAGCGGCAATTATACTCCAATAGAGAGTATACGTATAGGAGTCAAGCAGTTTTAAGATCGAAACCCGACAACAAAAAATTAGTTTAATTCTTAGAATTTTATATAACATCAACTGAACGATTGATTCTTTGAAAAATCAATTTCTGTATTTAAGATGTTCGGTGTAACTAGCGTTATAGCTTGCAATATATCGCATAATATTTTAAAGATGAATTATAAACTTGCCGTGTGTTGCCGGCTGAGAATAGCATCACCCCATTTCTTGCCCGTGGGAGTCGTAAGAGGCGACTTAGGGACTTGAGGGTGTGTATTGCAATTTTAGGCGATGGGCTGACAACCTGTCACTATAGCGATACACAATTTTCCGAATAACCCTCAAATATTTGTCAGACGTGGCGTAAATGTCCGTTTTATGCGGCTGTTTACGCTCTGCCTACCCCGCAAGGGATTATAGGCGTGATATATGTATGTATGTATGTATGTATGAATTATAAACTCAAAACAGCAGAATGCGCGCGGGATGACCCCGATCGCTGTACTTTTCTCACTTTGTTTTCCTTATATAAAACAAACTTAACTAAATTTTTTCGTCGTGTTAAATTAGTGTGTAACTGCCTCAAGTTTTCTCTCTTCCATAGTCTTCTAGCAAATATTTGATCATTTCTCAATTTATATCAAATTCTGAATTGCAACCTCTGCTTGCTTCCCTGTGGTCGGGTAACATTGTTGGTACGTCGTGTATCGGCGATCGCGGCCCTGGGCGCGCGCTTTGAACCAGCGGCGCGTTTGATGTTGGAGCTTGGAGAACGGTCAGAGGAAGAGCCACTTGACGCAACGCAACAGCTGTTACACCGAAAAAATATGAGATTAGAAAAACGGTGTGGAGTCGCGACTTATGTAGGCTTCTGGGTGAGGCCTGTATTCAGATGATATCTCACTGCTATTGTTGATGATGATAATGTGGCCAGAGATATAACTTTCAAATGTCAAATAATGCCTTATTATGTAAGTATTCGAGTCTTTCCTTCATACTGTAAAGATTTCATAGTTTTACAGCCAAATGTTATGAAGCAAAGCTAGGAAGTCATTGGCGCTCCAACCAATTTGTCACTTTTGGTGCCTTCACTTGGTACCGCCTCCTCCTTGTAGATAACATGAACACTTGGTAACTCGAAACATACAGCTCCGGAAAACATCATTAGCTAATGCAGCTTGGCCCGATGGTGCAGTGTATGCGATTTCCACACAACAAAAGTGTTTGTAAGTTATTTTTGAAATATTTGCGTTAAGTCTGGATGTTTTCTTTGTATTCTAGTTCCCATAGTACAAACTTTGCTTAGTTTAGTACTTTATGACGCGGTATGAAATGTCCGAAATATTTATTTATTATTATTTATTTTATCCACTGCTACTACGTACGTCTCTAATTGTCCGCGATCCTCGGTTAGCTCTGCTCTATCCAGTCTTTTCCAGTAATCTTGCAAAGAACATAGCTCTACGAAGTCTAAAAAGGTTTACCGCGTTTTCTACAATCTCGACATTTTACAAATATCAGGCCTCAAATATGTTTAATCGACGACTGTGTGATAGGCGGCCATTTCGGGTGTTCCTTCTATTTTTGTAGTGTCAGTTTGAATGGGCCTCGAGATGCGTTAGGTCTTTTCGTAATGGCTTTTTTCTAATTAAGATTTGGACTCGACTCCGACTTGGATTGAGATGTTTTAGCGCAATGCCTGTTCCTTGTCAAGAAGGTTTCTAGGTAATTTGTCTTTTTTTGTTTGAAATAGTTCCAAGAAATAAAATACACCTAGACCTAGAGTATTTTTCACATTGGTTTCGTCTGAATTCACTTCTGTACCAAAAAACTAACAAATACTCTTCGTTACATCATTTTTCCCTTCTATCTACTTACACCTTGACCTCTATAAGCAGTCTTTTTTCGTTTAGAAATATTACTCAAGCTACAAACCAGAGTAACAACTACACTTGGACTCTTATATTCAGTGCTTTTTCGTCTAGAAATCATCAAAGCTACAAATCAAAGTAACCTCCATCTACTTACCACATTCGTCTAATTGCTTCCACAGCCGTACTAAAGAGTTCTCCGCCCCATTTCTATAAAAAAATCTCCTGAGTTACTGCACTGGGCTATTTTGGTTCATAATTAATGCCTTTCAATAAAATAATAGGAGGATGAATAGTTGAGCTTGCTTTTTTTCTTGATGGGTTTTAACTTGGAATCCTTTAATCACAAATGTTTGTAGGAATATATATATTTTCATTTATTGTTGCGTTACATAAATTTTGCTTTCAATGCCTATATGTAAATTTAATAGATTAATTTAAGTATAAAAAATCTTTACCTTTAAAATTCCAACCTACGATGATGATGATAAATTTCAATCAAAAAAATAAAAAAATCTGAGTTTGAATACTAAAACTTAAAGAGAAGTTTATAGTTATTCTCTTAAAAAAGTAGGTAAGTACAAAGTAAACTAAATATTCAATTTAAACTTGATCAAATTCTTTCTCCTATTAATTTATACTCTTTTCAGTTCATAATTTATCTTTTTGTTATGTTATTGACACGAGTTTTTAACTGGAAAACTTTCACAGAATCAGTGACGGTTCCCGTCAAATTTTATTTTGACGGTATTTTTTTATTTTATTATGGATGGGTTTGCTCTTGACTCTAGTCTAGGTCATAGGACAGAAACAGAGTCTACGATGGAGCGAGCTCACTCAGAAGAAGCCTATATATAGATATTTTTTGGAGAAAGTCACTATTTAAAAAAATACTTAGTCCAGTTTATGTAGAGTTTTCGTAGCTTTAGCGTAGTTCATTTGATTATCGAAACTAAAAACAACATTCCACGAGTTTGAAAATAAACTGTATTTTTAGGGAGTAAAACTAAAGAACAAACCTTTAGCAAGCACAAAGAAACAGACATTCTCAACAGATAACTAAGTATGTAGGTAAAATCTAGCGAAATCTAAAATGTAAAACTTTTGTGTTGTCAAGAACAACTCTTTCTAAGCAAAGTTTTAGTTGGAATGTTTTGAACAGTACGCTCTAGTTTGTTAGAAGAGAGAATAAAATATATCTCTAGAAGACAAGGAAATGGATTCTGGAAACTGATTTCTTTGATATGTAACTCGTAAGCAAAACGATCACTACAGCAATTTGTATTTACATGGATGATGTTCTTACAGAAATCAGATTATTCTCTGAGTTGACTTTTTTATTTCGTTAAAAAATGTTTAGCTAGTTTTTTTTTTATATTTCTGTTTAAAATAAGCAAGATTAAGCATAACATAATTAATGTCTGCGATGATACATATCTTATGATCTTTAAATTTACTTACAAAATGCAGAAAATCAAAACTTAATCCTGAAATCAAAGTAGAATAGACTAAGTAGCCCCAAGTGACCCGCATCCTCTCAATTCTCAGAAGTTCCACAAGCAATGTAAACTTTACAACAAACACTGGTTTAATATTACTTCTATACTTCATTTCACGAGTCGAACTCCCAAAGAAAATCACCCGAGCCAACTCATTGGCCCATGCGCGCGACCTTCGTTTAGCAATTACTCTCTTAAGAATGTCTTACATGTCGCAGTTTTCTCAGTTCGTTCATAGCCCTCGCAGTGTTCGGTCGTGTTGTGTGTGCGTGATAGTAATTTTTTAACAATGGCTGATTTTGTGGAAGTGAAAAAACGTAAAAGACGCCCTTTTTCATCGACAGAGAAAACATTAATTTTTAATACTTACAATGCATTAAGAAATTTGTGCCCCTAAGATACTACAAACAATGAAGTAGCAAGAAGTGTTGGTGAATCTATGGGAATTCACTGGAAATCAGTGTTAAAGATAGTAAAAAAAATTGTAATAACGAGGAACCCTCAACTCCAAAAAAGAAGCGACCACGGCTGACAGCAGACCAGAAGCTGGATGAATTTACAAAATGTGCACTGAGAAGGAAAGTTCATGTATTTTTTGTTAAAAATGCAAATCCGACTATTGACAGAATTATGGAAGAAATTAATAAGGATACTGATTTACCACATTTTAGTAGATCGACTCTATATCGCATTTTGAAATCATTAGGGTTCAAATACGCCAAACGAGGCAGAAACAGCCTTTTATTAGAAAAGCCAGAACTGGTGTTATGGCGTTGAAAATACTTGGACACTATAAAAGATGCAAGAAGAAAAGGTATCAGTATATTCTTTATGGGCGAAACCTGGCTAAAAGCGATGATCTATATATTTAAGATTTAAAATTTGATAAGTTATTAAGTTATTATTGTATATTATTAGTAAGTTTTGTTGTATTATATTGTATAATGTTTTAAGTAAAATGTAAATATTTTATTTTAGATTAGAATGCATGTTCCCGTTATAATTAAAAGTTACAATATGTTCGGAAAGATCAAAATAAGTAAACCTACGAAAATTGCACAAGTTGTTTATTTAACTGCCAGCATGTAAACCATTCCTTTGAAGCGGTCCGTCAAACGCCCCGCCTTCTATTGTCTAAATCCGCGCGCTTTGACCATTGCGGTGCAAGTATTTCTTCCCTAGGAGTTCGACTCGTGAAATGAAGTATAGTTCGACCTAATTCTGCGGGCAGGTTTATATTTTGCAGGTTCTTAAACAAATTATAGGTGCGATTGAAAAAAAAAAGATCTAATGTAGGTAGCAAAGAAAAGGCATTGAATGTGAAAAAAGCTATAGAAATAATAATTAGGTAGAAGAGATAAAAAGTACTCGTACTTATAGAGAAAACTTTAAAATTTCTACGGCGGGCAGGATTTAAACCTGCAACTTTTATTTTTTATTTTATGATAATTTATTTAAGTTAAAATTTATTGAATGAAAAATTAAATTTACAATAACAAAATATGTACCTGCAACTTTCGACATTCAATCTGTCAAGAATGAATTAATCGTTGGGTATGTTTGCAAAACTAACCCAGAAGATGCAGCCGTGCTACGCGTTATTGACATCAAGATACACTGGAAAAATTTGCGAGAAATTGATGAGCTGCGGTAGCCTAGATTGAAGAGGCATAGCTACTAGTGATGGCAAAAGTTGCAGGTCAAAAACCTGCCCGCGGCAGTTTTGCAAGTTTTCTAAAATTATACCTAACACGGAAAGTATTTAAAAAATTGGTATTCAGTACCCGTTCATTCTTTATAGATCAATGCTGGCTCGTTTTCTTATTATTTGCTCTTCATAGATTAGCAGCCATAACCGTCAGAACAGCTCAAGACAACTTGGTGTTCATGAATCATGAGGATTTTTATCTTGTAACTTAAATAATTACATTGACCCGGATTTTTGTGCTTTTTTTCTTTGACTTACTTTAAAATTTACAATTTAAGGTATATCCTCTCACGTTTGTAGTTTTCTTTATGATACACCCAGAAATACCAAATTCACCCCGAGCGACAAAAGAAAATGGGTCGTTACTCCGAGTAGATTCTATGAACTAAAAGTCATTAAAATTATCGTCCAAGTTGGTACAGCGCTACGCCTTGTCGGTTCTTACTAGTTCCACAGCGCTCCTAAAACTTATAGTGACCGATACCGAACACTCAAGACGGCGTGGTGATAACTGATAAGGAACAACTGTGACACTGCCTATACAAAAATAACATATATTTAAAATAGTAAATAAGTATATTATTTACCTTAAAATTGTGTTTTTTTTTGCACACCGCAGCCTGTTTTTGTTTCTGAATAATTAGCTTGTTTTATCCAGAGATCACTTAGTTATAGGACTTAGATGAGCCGTGTGATTTCGGTTTTTATTTCTCACTCTCCTAGCTGATAGTTTTATCACAAATTGAATATCATCATATTATGGTATGCCGTGTGATTTCGGCTTAGAATAGAAATGCCCTAATACAAACCGTGAGTGTCGCATTCCCTGTGAAAGCAATATCTTGCGCTACGATCGCCAACCCGCTTGCCAAACTTTGTAAGTAAGGTAATACCCAATAGGGAGATGCTTATGTCCAGCAGTGGATTTATGTGGCTGTTAACGTATACAATAGTTATTTTTCGTTTTTGCCGTGGATAATTCAGTGGGGTTAGAAAGTTTCTCTGTGCAATAGTTACCTCCTTTCTTGCAGACACAACAGTCCACAGCTGAACAGCCTTCCTCTATATTGGGGTATTGCCATCCACGCTTTGCCAATCCACCTGGATTGGCCAGCGATGTGCAAGATGTTGCATTCACAGAGAACGCTGCTGCCATTTCCCTGGATGAATTATCCCTTAGTCGCTTGTTACCACACCCGCACCCGGGTTAGGATGATGCTTTTCTAAACCGGCAACACATAGCTACACACTTCGGGATGGCCAGTTTGATGAGTCTTAAAGAAAATTTTTGTTTCAAATTTGGTTTTTTATTGTTTAAATTGTATAGTTAGTAAATATTTTGTACCCTGGTTATAAGTAATGTAAATTACTATACTCTAATATGTTTATTTTGGTGTTGCAAAACTTTTTAGCGCCTGTCAATATACCGGCAAATATATAAAAAAAGTATTTAGCAGTGAAATTAAAATAGAGCACGGTGCAACTCCGCTACATAGGAACTGTTTGACCCACTTTGGTTATCTGCGCTTTGTATCTGGACGAAGATTGGCTTCTTTTTAGTTTTATTAAGTGTAAAATGGAACCAATTTACATTTTACCTAATACCTATTTATAAGCTAGCACTGATACAATAAATGAATTGTTTTTGTAATATTTTTAAAAAAATCTATAACGATTTGATAATAACAACATTAGTAAGACGCCCAATGTTGGATAGAAAAGTGACATAAGCCTATCGAATATTGCTGCGTAAAATCAAGTAAAATGTAAGCAATAATCGATGTGTTTTTGATCCCATCGATTTATGTAGATATTACCGAATCAATTTTTCTGACAAGTATTAAATCGATTATTTAAAAAGTCAATTTATTGTTTTTTAAGTCACATCCCTACCCAATTTTAGGATTGCGCATGCAAAAAGACCATTGCGTGCATGATTTCAATGGGGCCTTTTCTATCTGATAGTTCTCGACCTTTACTTGAAATTTTTTACATTTCAGTCGCATTACGTTTCATCTACTTACATGCGTTTCTATAGAGATAAACTTTTTCAGTTAAGCTTTGCGCCATCTATATAGTCTAGATCAGGCTGGGTTACACATTTTGTACTTTGGCCGTTCTTATGCTTCTTACATTGGCGGTTTAAGTGTCTAGTCGCACGTGAGCTTGTCTGCACATTTGAATATTGGCTGAAAATTTTCCCATTACGAATACTTCGAAAATTGAGCCTCTGATCATTTGCCATCCTCATTACATAGATAAACAACCCAACTAATAACAAATGAACAAATGTTACGCTGTGATCGATAACCAGGCGCATCCATTACTTATTATGACAGTAGTTCTGTGTTCGTCATTAATAAATTGCATACCCGTATCAGTCTGTCTGTTTGTAATTTATTTATCGGGCTTATTATCGAAGGATATCTGCTAATGGTCTGCTAAAGGTTAAAACATTTCTTTCGATCCAATCAGAGCCTCCAGGTTTGAGAGGCGAAGAACTCCACTCAATGCATGACTTTGCGGATTTATTTAAAAAATGTTAGGAGGTTAGGTCTGTTTCAAAATAAGGAAGGACTACTTTCGGATCACTCATCGAGTAATGGTCTTTTTAGCCAATTTCAAGTATACATAGATGGCGCTAAGCTAAAATAAAAAAGTTTATTTTTGAAAATGTATGTTTAAATGAAATGTATTTGTGACTCAAATGACACAATTTCAACTTAGAACAACGCCATCTGGCATGATGGAAAAGTCCTCATTCGTTTAATAAGTATAACTTAGTTAAAAGTTGTCATAACTACCTGACATGCAGATAATGGTTGTGAAAATGGTCATTCAATACATAACATCACATAATTACATTATACCTCTAGATTGAGAGATTGAAAATGCCTAAAATAGAATATTAACTTTTATCTATGGAAAACTTTATCCTACACATTGAAAATTATTTGTATGTTCTAATAAGAGCCAGATTCGGAGGATCGTATTAATCTACCCTAAATTTATACATAATATTATTAAGATTATAAGAAATTCTAATATGACTTCCTTTTCATTACAGGTAATACTTTGAATCCACTTGACAGCTTCTGCAAACAATTTCAAACAGTGAGTATTTCGAAGTCGTAAAGAAAACGAACAAATCTCACCTTCTATTCACATTCCAAATTCGAAACCTGCCATACAATCAGCACAATGTCGCGCACACGTCGAAAACGCATAATAAAATCCGTGGAGGAAATAAAATTTCCCGTTGCATTTTTCTTATTTTTCGTGTGGATTAAATTTGCATGTGACGTCATAAGCGACGGCTGTAGAGGAAATGACCTTCCACGTTTCACCGCGGTGTTGCTTCACGACACAACTTAAGGAAAAAAAAATACCGGCTTCGTACTAAATCCTCATCACATTAGGCTGCAAACGTATTTCAAACAAACGAAAAATGAACATGAGACTTACAGTATTTGAAAGAAAATATGCTTATGTGATATGATCAAGGCTCACGTAAATTTGGCGCAACTTATGGTTATGGTTTATGGTTAAAAGGTAAAACTAATTTGTCCACAATAAATTAAAAATCATATGCCGTGTGATGCCGGCTATGTCGTGTGCTGCCGGCTTAGAATAGCATCACTTCATTTTTTTCCTGTGGGTGTCGTAAGAGGCGACTAAGGGACTCAAGGGTGAGTATTGCAATTTAAGGCGATGGGCTGACAACCTGTTACTATGTCGATACACAATTTTCCGAATAACCCTCAAATATTTGTCAGACATGGCGTAAGGGGCCCGTTTACGCCCTGCCTTCCCCGCAAGGGACTATAGGCGTGATATGTGTAAATTAAAAATAATTTTTGGCCTCAGTAGCTCCATCTATTGGCGTAAAGTGGCGAATCGGTTGTAACAGGGAAATCTTATGGTTTAAAAATGTATTTTATTATATATCAAAAAGGTTACTTAAATCAAGTACAGCCCATGGAGTTTTTGATTTATTGACAAAAGTCCATGTAGGCAAGTTATGCCGCACGAAAAGGAAACATATTTTTAATGCAAGCTATACATCAGAATGTCTTTTGCACAAATTGGTATTACCTCAGTCGAATTATAACATGTCAACGTAACAAAATGATAATGAGCTGTTATTACAATTATTGGGTTTAGAACGGCCACTTATGGTACATATTGCTGTTACTGAAATTTCTATGAATATTTTATTAAGCTTGTAGAGCTTGATTGTACTTTAAGATAATACTAAAAACTTGTCAAAATGATATATTATATTCTGATGTATAGGTATTGCTAACATGAAGAGTGTTTAATATTTAGCGTTGTTATGCTGGGGTGAGTTAGGTATTAATGACGGTCTATGAATGCGGCGCGGTGCTCGATCGCACGCGTCGCTCTGGGCGTGTGTTGTCCCTTTCTCACTCGCAGGGCGAGACTGGCGACGTGCGCGCAGACCGCCTGACGGCGCCACGCGGTGATTTCTGCACCGCAGTCAGTCACTCGTAAACCGTTCGGACGTCGAGTATCGTGTTTGTGCGGATTTCCCGCCACGAGTTTTGTGATGCCGCGTGTAATGGACGATTCAATTTGAGATCGCGCGTGTTGATGCATCGTATTATTGCGGTTTTCCTGGGTTGTACTAGAATACCAGGCTTAGTGATTGTTGGATGTCTCGACGTCTTCCACGTGAGCGTCGCGTTGAATAGGCATCAAGTGGCCATATCGGCTCGCGTTTGTACGACCCAAATTCGGGTTGGGTCACGCGTAATGACTAATATCAAAGTGAAATACGAACAGAAGCTGTGAGTGGTTTGAAGTGAATAACGCGCCAAGGCTGTAGTGGAATGCTGGGTGTCGATATCTTTTCCACCCAGCCCTGTAAGTACCCACGGAATTCCTCTTTGATCCATTCCCTGTACTTCCTTTCTCCGTTGGGTATTTTATGCATTTGGACCGGCGTTAACTGTAAGTGATAAATCTAGTTGTTTTAGTATAAAACTGTTTATGGTGTGTTCCCTTTAGTCATATTTGTTGTACCATATCATTGTGACTCCTTAGTACGAATTGCGGAATTCGTGGGGTGATATAATTTGGAGGTACTTACTTATAATCTAGTGCTAATACGTGTGACGTAACGCCAGATCGGCAGACGGTATTTACTACCGACTTGAGTTATGTAAAGGTTGGAACACATCATTTGCCAATTTCACTCAACTTAGTTAATTAGGTTAAATAGATTTAGGTTCACGTTTAATTCATAGTATGCGCTGCTATATTGTGCAGCGTATGTTATTTAGCGCTGCGTAACGCAGCCATTGTCTGCCTCCAGTTGAACTCCTGGTATTTTGCTCGAAATTTACCTGTGTAAATCGCTTCCACTGCGGGAGTTTAGCTTGGAATTAGACAATTTTTGGTAGCAGAGCGTGGTTCAGAAAACCACTAGATTTAAGATTATTTAGTATAAGATTTTTAATCTACCTACATAAAAAAAAAAAAATATTTATTGTGATTGTAGTGTGTGCCCTGTGTAGTATATCCTATCGGTAGGATCAGGGCCAATCAATTAGTGAATTGCTTTATTATCGTTGTGTTTACCCTGTGCGGATATCCTAGCGGTAGGATCAGGGCCGATTGTTTATTATTGTTTTTTTTTTATTGTAAGGTTCGGTGTTACTTTGAGTTGGTACCATGGCTCCCACAATTACACAGCTTCAGGCAAAAATTAGAACGCACCTAATTTGGTTCGCGACTAAGCAGGCGATGGTCGGTCGCGGGGACCGAGAGGACGCACTCATCGCTTGTGCGCAACGGATTGACGAACGGGCCGCGGAGGTGTTGGATTGCCTCACTGGATGCGAGGAGTTATTTGATGGGACGCCTGATGAGGAGGCCAAACTTATGGTCCGGGCGAATGTGACCCAGTGCCTGGAGATGGGGCAGGAGATCCAGCAGGCGGCTGCTGTGATCACCAGGCGTAGGGCTGGGGAGCCGGACCCATCCCATGGTCCGCGGGGACCGGGGGTGCAAGTGCCCCTGCCGGCTGTGGCTATTCCGGTCTTCCACGGGGACTACACGGATTGGACCCGATTCCAGGATCTGTTTGACAGTGTGATTCATAACCGCACTGACTTGCAGCCGGCATATAAAATGGCACAATTGATGGCCAAGCTGCAAGGTGAGCCCCATGAGCTGGTAAAGCATCTACCAGTCGATGATGCAAGTTACGAGACGGCTCGCGGTTTGCTGATCGAGAGATACAGCAACAAACGTCTCATGATTGACCAACTCCTGGAACAGTGGCTCACCGTGCCGACCATCACACGAGGGACGGACCTCAGGGCCAAGGTCCTCAACCCTGTCTGCGTTGCAGTGAACGCTCTTGAGAGACAGGGGATGCCGGTGTCAGGCTATGATTATATCCTGGTCCACACGTTGTTGCGCCGCCTGCCGAGCGACATGGCCGCTCGTTTTGAACAGTCGCACGGAGGTAAGACATCTGATTACCTCCCGACCTTCGAGGAGCTCAAGTCCTTCCTCGAGGCCGAGTGCAGGCGGGTAGATGCCCAATTTGGAGAGTCGCCTCACGCGGAGTCTGCGGCCGCTCGCCGCCCGGAACGGCCGGGTGCACAGGCGCGAGACGGTAAGAGTAGGCCACCCAGGCGATACAATGTCGCTAATTTGGAATCGAGGTGTGCCTACTGCAGAGAGGCGGGGCATCAGGTGACTGCGTGTGAGGAGTTCGCTGCACAGCGGGTGCAGAAACGTCGTGGTGTGGTGCAGCAACGGCGTTGGTGCTTTAGGTGTATGGGGCCGCATCAGGTGCGAGAGTGCCCATCAAGCACCAACTGCAGGTACTGCCAGGGTGCCCACCATCAGCTCCTATGCATGAACCGCAGCGGAGATTACGGAGGCAGAGCTGACGCGGGTCAGCGGACGGAGTCTGCCCTACCTAGACGGGAGCAACGCTCCCCACCCCCTCCAAGGAGGAGTCCTCTTCCACCAGGGTTTCAGGGACGAGGCCAGGGACATCAGCAGGTGATGCCCCCTTCACCACGCGCGAGACAGTCACCACCTCGGCAGCAGGTGCCGGAACAGGGTAGGTGGTCACAGGTCCAAGGTCAGGGGCACCCATCACAAGTACGTGATGCTACGGGCGGGTGCCAATACCAGGGCCAGTACATGCAGTACTCGGCGGGACTGAACAACATGGTGAGGTCTCATGACCCACGCATGCCTCTCCCCTTGGCTGAGCACCCGCGGCTACAGGCGCATCCACGGTACGCGCGCCTGCCGCAGGGTTACTATAGGCTGCCAGCCATGGCGTACAGGACCAGAGGTCCCTATCAGCAGGAGTGGGACCCACTCGAAGGTGTACGGAGAGAGGGGACCCACCCGCAGGACGCGAACACTCCGCGCTTAGGTTCCTGCTAGGTAATCGCCGCCTACACACCAGCTTCGGCCCCCCGGCCAATTACGGTATTGTTGCCTACGGCAATGATTTGGGTATGGGGATACGGTGGCCGCAGCATACAGGTAAGAGCCTTGTTAGATACAGGGGCTCAGGGTTGTATTGTGTCTAGTAAGCTGGTGAGTAGGCTACGCTTAAATATAAGGCCCACAACGGATGGGGCTGTAGGTATTGGAGGTGTAGATGTGCCTGACGTTCGGGGTCAGGTGAACTTCGAGTTCACATTAGGTAATACAGGTACAGGGGTCAGCTATCATGCCTCAGCAGTGGTGCTGGATGAAGTGGTAGGGAAACTTCCTCAGGTTCGGTTACCGTCAACGGTACGAGGGTTAACCACAGGCTTAGAGTTAGCTGATCCTGAATTTGATACTCCTGGTACGGTGGACGTTCTCCTCGGGTCAGACGTCCTCGGGAGATTCTGGTGTGGCAGAAAACGGGTACTTCAGCAAACTGGTTTAGTGGCCGTTGATACCACAGGGGGGTATGTTATTTTTGGCCCAGTTTGGAGACCTCAGGACCTACCAGAGGGCGATACGGTACTCTATGGTAGTGTGTTGTCGGAGGTGCTGCAGAGGTTTTGGGAGTCTGAGGAGCCACCCACAGCGGATAGACGGAAGCCAGAGGATGACGAGTGCGAGCTGTTCTATCAGTACAACACTGCACGAAGTTCGTCAGGTAGGTTTGTTACCAGGCTGCCATTTCTCCCAAACCGCCCCTCCTTAGGTAGTTCGCGACAGATCGCGGAACGGAGACTACTGGCTATGGAGAGAAAGATGAAGCGAGATGCAGCACTTCGGCAGAAGTATATCGAATTCATGAGGGAGTACCTAGAGTTAGGCCACATGTCGGTGTCCAGCATAGATTGGAGGTGTGTCGAGCATTACTATATACCACACCTGGCTGTTTTGAAGTCACCGGAGGCGAAGATACGGGTAGTGTTTGACGGTTCTGCTCCTACATCGAATGGTGTGTCTGTGAACCAGTGTCTGCACGCGGGTCCCAAGTTGAACCGGGACATTGTGGACATCCTCACAGATTTTCGGTTGCACCAAGTAGCGTTCGTCGCAGACGTCAAAATGATGTTTCGCCAAACAATTATACACCCAGATGACCGTCGGTACCAGCTGATTTTGTGGCGTGAGAGCCCTGACGAGCCGATGGTCACTTATGAGCTTAACACGGTAACGTATGGTCTGAAGCCAAGTCCGTTTTTGGCAGTACGCACGCTGCGAGAGTTGGCCGCACAGGAAAGGGTAAGATTCCCTCGAGCCGCAGCAGTACTGGATCGCGACGTCTACGTGGATGACATCTGCACGGGTGCAGATAGCGTGCAACAAGCACTGCTACTACGAGACGAGCTGATCGCGATCATGGAATCAGGAGGTTATGAGTTGCGGAAATGGCTGTCCAGCTGTCCAGAGCTCCTGGCCGGGTTGCCAGGTGAGTTCCAGCAGGACCCGCACCTTTTCGAGAACCCGGACAATCCAAATACGTTGAGCATCCTAGGGGTGCAATATAGGCCAACGCATGATGTCTTTACGTATCAGATCGAGCCAGACCTTTTGCAGAAGACTTGGACGAAGCGTTCGGTATTATCGACGATCGCCAGAACTTTCGATCCTAACGGGTGGATCGCACCGGTGACGTTCATGGCGAAGTGCTTCTTGCAAAGGTTGTGGATAGCAAACTTGGGTTGGGACGACCAGCTCTCCGGAGAGCTGTTGAATGATTGGACCAAGTTTGTGACCACCTTACCAGGGATCGTACGCATCGCCATACCTCGCAAGTTGCTCCCATCGGTGGGATGTAAGGCTACCCTACATGGGTTTTGTGATGCCTCGGAGCGAGGGTACGCGGCAGCTGTCTATTTGCGGACAGTCAGTTCAACGGGAACTGTAGACGTGCGTCTAGTTATGGCCAAGAGTAAGGTGGCTCCGGTTAGGACAAGATGGACCATTCCAAAGTTGGAATTGGCGGGAGCAGCGCTTCTCACGCGCTTGCTACATCATGTCGCTAGTAATCTACGCGGTACCATCAATTTGGATGAAACGGTGTACGCATGGACCGACAGTAGGATAGTTCTGTGCTGGTTACAGACGTCGGTACATACTCTTGAGGTTTTCGTGGCAAATCGGGTGTCACAGATTAAAGGATCGGAAACTCCGTTGGTATGGAGCCACGTACCGGGAGAACAGAACCCAGCGGACTGCGCCTCACGGGGATGTAGGGCCCCTGATTTGGTAGGTCACTCACTGTGGTGGGGACCTCAGTGGCTGACTGAGTCACCTGAGAGATGGCCATACAATGAGTGCGGGTCGCCGCTTGGGCCACCTGATCGAGGTTTGCGAGTGAACGTAGGGCAGATCGTACCTAAGCCTAGTGCGGCTTTCTTGCTGGAACGATACAGCTCCCTCGACAAACTTCTAGGGGTGACAGGTTGGATCAAACGGTTCGTGAACAACTGTAGAAAACCTCAAGCAGAACGGAACTTGGCACCTGTCCTCTCGCCTGCGGAGCGGAATGCGGCTCTAAGTTTATTGGTTAGGGTCGTCCAGGCGGAACATTTTGAGGAAGAGGCCAGGCTGCTCAGGGATGGCCGTGGAAAGCTGAAGGGAGGTCTTGTGCGCCTCAACCCGTTCGTGGACGAGCATGGAATGCTCCGGGTTGGAGGTAGACTTCGGAACGCTAACCTGCCCTTTTCAGCACGGCATCCGCTGTTACTCCCAAAGAAGGGACCTTTGGTAGAACTTATAGTTAGGGATCGTCACCAGAAAAACTCGCATGCGGGCTGCAATGCACTTTTGGCTATTCTGCAGCGCGAGTTTTGGATCTTGTCTGGACGACGTACGGTACGGAGCATTGTGTTTCGGTGCTTGCCTTGCTATCGGTTGAAGGCAGCCACAATGCAACCTCAGATGGGAGACCTCCCACCGGACCGGGTGACGGAAGCCTGGACGTTTGCGGGTGTGGGAACGGACTTTGCGGGGCCTTTTATGGTAAAGGCATCACGCCTTCGCAACGCGAAGTCAATCAAGGCGTATTTGTGCGTGTTTGTGTGCCTAGCAACCAAGGCCGTCTACTTGGAACTCGTGGCCGACCTCACTACGGAGGCTTTCTTAGCAGCTTTAGATAGATTTGTGTCGCGAAGAGGGCGACCAGCGCTGATCAGGTCGGACTGTGGTACCAACTTTAAGGGCGCTGATCGATGTATGAAAGAAATTATAACGTTTTTATCGGAAAACGAGGAAGCTATCGGCACGAGCCTCTCCCGTCAGGGCATTAACTGGGTGTTCGATCCACCAGGATGCCCACACTGGGGTGGTATATTTGAAGCGGTTGTAAAGTCCGCTAAGACGCATTTGATGCGCGTTATAGGTTTAACGATATTAACCTTTGAGGAGCTAGCGACCGTGTTTTGTAAAATTGAGGCCGTTCTCAATTCACGTCCTTTGTGCCCGCTTAGCTCAGATCCGAATGATCTGGAGGCCCTGACACCAGGGCATTTTTTAATTGGCCGACCACTTAACGCCTTGCCAGAATACCCCTACACAGAGGTCAGTAGCAATCGTTTGACGCGTTATGAGTTGCTGCAGCAAATGTCTCAGAATTTTTGGAAGCGATGGTCGCTTGAGTATTTGCACATTCTGCAGCAACGCCTTAAGTGGACGGACAGAACTGAACCCCCTCGCATCGGAGATCTCGTTCTGGTTAAGGATGCCAACCTGCCGCCACTGCGATGGCGCAGAGGGCGCATTCTCAACTTGTTCCCAGGTAGTGATGGCACTCCTCGAGTCGCGACAGTTCAGGTAGGGGATTCAGTTCTTAAGCGAGCAATAGCAACGCTATCTCGTCTCCCCAGTAGTGAATAGGCCTAAGGGATTCGGCCTAGGGCGGGTGAATGTTTAATATTTAGCGTTGTTATGCTGGGGTGAGTTAGGTATTAATGACGGTCTATGAATGCGGCGCGGTGCTCGATCGCACGCGTCGCTCTGGGCGTGTGTTGTCCCTTTCTCACTCGCAGGGCGAGACTGGCGACGTGCGCGCAGACCGCCTGACGGCGCCACGCGGTGATTTCTGCACCGCAGTCAGTCACTCGTAAACCGTTCGGACGTCGAGTATCGTGTTTGTGCGGATTTCCCGCCACGAGTTTTGTGATGCCGCGTGTAATGGACGATTCAATTTGAGATCGCGCGTGTTGATGCATCGTATTATTGCGGTTCTCCTGGGTTGTACTAGAATACCAGGCTTAGTGATTGTTGGATGTCTCGACGTCTTCCACGTGAGCGTCGCGTTGAATAGGCATCAAGTGGCCATATCGGCTCGCGTTTGTACGACCCAAATTCGGGTTGGGTCACGCGTAATGACTAATATCAAAGTGAAATACGAACAGAAGCTGTGAGTGGTTTGAAGTGAATAACGCGCCAAGGCTGTAGTGGAATGCTGGGTGTCGATATCTTTTCCACCCAGCCCTGTAAGTACCCACGGAATTCCTCTTTGATCCATTCCCTGTACTTCCTTTCTCCGTTGGGTATTTTATGCATTTGGACCGGCGTTAACTGTAAGTGATAAATCTAGTTGTTTTAGTATAAAACTGTTTATGGTGTGTTCCCTTTAGTCATATTTGTTGTACCATATCATTGTGACTCCTTAGTACGAATTGCGGAATTCGTGGGGTGATATAATTTGGAGGTACTTACTTATAATCTAGTGCTAATACGTGTGACGTAACGCCAGATCGGCAGACGGTATTTACTACCGACTTGAGTTATGTAAAGGTTGGAACACATCATTTGCCAATTTCACTCAACTTAGTTAATTAGGTTAAATAGATTTAGGTTCACGTTTAATTCATAGTATGCGCTGCTATATTGTGCAGCGTATGTTATTTAGCGCTGCGTAACGCAGCCATTGTCTGCCTCCAGTTGAACTCCTGGTATTTTGCTCGAAATTTACCTGTGTAAATCGCTTCCACTGCGGGAGTTTAGCTTGGAATTAGACATAGGACATAGACATAGGTATGTTTTTTTCATGAAGTGGCGCTAGTTCTTCATTACTTACCTTAAATCGTTTTCCAAATTTCTGTCGTTTAAGAGTTCAGGAAAAAACAATTATTCGAAGTATTTTGAGCAACTTTTCCTTTTTCGAGTAAGTTAAAAATGGTTTATTTATTCCAACCGAATTTGATGTTAAATAGTAATTTTTGCCGAGAACAATACAAACGCGGGGCATATCTGTCGTAGAACCGACGGACGGTGATGTAAGTGAGTTCTCGAGTGGAGGCCACACCGGCCAGATGGACCGATGACTTAAAACGGCGACTAAATGGCAAAAACGTGACACTGCACGATCGTGCCCTATGGCGTACCCTGGGGGAGGCCTGCGTCCAGCAGTGGACTGCAATAGGCTGATGTTTGTATGTATGTAATACAGACGCTCCTCAAATTGCACTCGTTCCAAATAGACGACAACAAAATCAAAATACGTATTTTTTACTAGATTTCCGCCCAGTGGCTTCACCCGCTACCACTCATTTTCCCGTAGCAATAGGTGTTTTACTGCGGTACGAAGTGGCCTATGTGTTATTCTAGGTTATACTCTACCTGTATTCCAAATTTCATCCAAATCGGTCAAGCCGTTCAAGCGTGATGAGGTAACAAACATACATACACACACACACACAAACGCACAGATTTATAATATTAGTACGGATTCCAAAAGTGGTAGCTTCTTTAATACTTTCTTTTTCGAAGTCGGTTAAGAATAATAATTTAATTCCGTCTTAATTCGCAGAGTAAGCTGTTTCTATGTGGTGCCTTTTTAATTTTGTCGTGCCCCAGTTTTAGCTTAGCGTTTAAATTGTTTTTAAAACTCTTTTGCTTAGGAATTTTTGTGCCGTTTTAAGGCTAAATTAAGTGATTTAAAGGAATAGTTTTGTTTGTACTTTGCCGTAGCCTTGTTGTGCACGTTCAAAATAGCATCACCCCAATTTTGAAAATAAAAATTACTTTATTCAATGTAGGATAGTATTATCACAGTTATCACTTATTGATGTCATGATCCGTCATTGTAAAAAAATAACTTTGTCTTACACATTTTTTTTATAAAAATGTTGTATTGTCTAAATAAAAAACCGGCTTGTACTCGTGAGTGTGGTAAAAGGCGATAATCATCCAGGGAATGGGCAGCAGCGTTCATTGTGAATGCAACGTTTTGCACTGCGCTCGCTAATCCGCCTGCAAAACGTGATGAGTATGGCATTACCTCAGTAAGGGGGAGGCTAATGGCCAGCAGTGGACTGTGACTCTCATGTTTAATGTACCGGTCTCTGTCTCCAATTTTTTTTTTTTCAGGTAAGTATGTATGTTGTTTTTTTTTTTTTTTACAAAATAAAAAGACTCACTACTGAACAAGTAGGTAGGTAGGTAGTAAATGTAATATAATACTGCATCCTGCATCTAAAAGATATTTAATCATGTGGCAAATCTCTCTTGTAGTAGGCACAAAGCATGAAAAATATAATATCCCCGAAACATACATACATACATACATAAATCACGCCTATATCCCTCACGGGGTAGGCAGAGCGTTAACGCCCGTAAAACGGATATTAACACCACGTCTGGCAAAAGTTTGAGGGTCAATCAGATAACTGTGTATCACTATAGGGACAGGTTGTCAGCCCATCGCCTAAAATTGCAGTACACATCTAAACCTCGAGTCCCTTAGTCGCCTCTTACGACACCCATGGGTAAGAAATGGGGTGATGCTATTCTAAGCCGGCATCACACGGCACCCCCGAAAACCCCCATATTTCCCCGAAACTACTACCAAAAATAGATTTACTAGACAAACAGTTTTATCTCGTAAAGCCAACAAAATAAATAATTCGAAATATCGCAACTAGACATCGGCTAAACTAACCCGATCGATCATCACCGCGACATTAAATGCGTATTGTCGGCCCCCGAGATGTTCCTATGGGATTAGAGTTGCCAGATGTAATGGGTAGGAAATCGGGATAACCATAGTTAATTTAATCATAATACTTTCAAAGGTTGTTAATATTTCAAATTATTATTAATGTTTTGCCAACGAAGCAATCAATACCTGAAGATATGACTTTCTCCTTTCTAGAATTTTAGGAGGTAGTTGGCTGATGGCTGCACGAATGTATAAGGAACGTGCTATTAAGGCGAAAGCTAAAAATTTTACATAGGTATATTTCTCACAAAGCATTTGTCAAATTTATACCACTATGTACACAATGAAATTGAGGTCTGATTTTCAAAAGATTTCTAGATAAATACACAATGGTTAACAAACTTAAAAGTTTATTAACAAAGCCCGGTTTCGAAAAATTAGTAGCACGCTCTATCGAAACTGTGTCTCTCTCAGCACTATTCGAGATGTTCCTAAGGGACCCCTCTATATTCGGAATTAAGTTATTGTCGAGTTTATTGCACTAATGCGCTGGGGTAAGCTCTGCTGATGTGTGACGTCAGAACCCCGCGTGTTACCATTTCACACCGGTTGGTTCAAAATTTCGTGTAGTTGTAATTAAATTTTACCTTTTACCCTATTTTAGGCTGATTGAGTCAACATGCCTCAATGAGTGCCAGCTATACCCGCTCCTAACTGACGACTCTCTTCAAAATATCCAATGTTAATGAGTTGTTTAAAGCCAGCACTTCTTCTGAATCTTTAAAAGTAGTTATATGAGCAGTATCACACCTTTTGGAACTAGAATTCTAAAAAATAATTTTTATAATTTCGGATTTCATACAAACAGTTATCGACAGCGATATCTGCGCTCTAGTATGCAGCCCTTTGTAATGCACGCGTCACGCTAGATTACGCTACAAATTGTGATAAATATCTACACCAAATCTATACATCTACCTAGAGCGGGGCAGTATGATGTATTGTCCGTATTGAAAACGAGTTCGGCACAATTTCGATCATTAGCATTGTGAAATTGCCAGTAATGTATTTTTGTGATTTAAAATGGAACACGTGGCACTGCACCTCCTAATTATTTGTACCTAACTAAAGCAAATAATAATTTCATGTTTTTATCCCGTGCGGGGTAGGCAGAGCGTTAACAGCCATATAACACGGCTGCTTTCGCCACACACATACACACACATCACGCCTATAATCCTTTACGGGGTAGGCAGAGCGCAAACGGCCGCAAATAAACGGACATGTGTATAGTGATACACAGTGTTTCTGAATCAACCCTCAAATATTTGTCAAACGTGGCGAAATAACAATAACTAAGTCGCTAAAATAGATTTTAATGTCGGTAAACAGAATTTTACAGTTATGTGTTAAGAACAAGGCGCCGACATTTTCATAACATAAGCAAAAGCAACTTAACATAAACATCACTTGAGTGTATCAAAAATTCTTGCTTTTCCCACAGCTATCTAACACGATACGGAGCATAAGATTTTTATGTTATAGCCAACAAAATGCACAAGGCTAGGAGCAAATTATTTCGCATCGCGTTTGGCTAAGTGCTCCGCCGAACTTCTGACTTATTTTACAGTACCGAACCACACTTTGTAGCCCACTTTCTGTGTGATCAATGACACTTTTATGTGAATATTCCTTTCATGTGGCTTATTTTAAAGTCGGACGTTTCGTTTTATGTAGCCGTATTAAGTTCTTTCGAGAGGGACGTTAAATCTGAGAGTGATGGCAAGGGAAGGAAGTAACTTTAGCCTCAAGCACATAATTATATTGTTTACTGCTAAACTAAAAGATTTGTACCATTGATTAACAAATATTTTTTTTGCTTACAACTACAAACTAGACAAACTTTTTTGTATACTTGTTTATAGGTATGTGTTCCAATTCGTTTATCTTAAGTAAAGCCTAGCGTAAGCGTAAAAACGAGTTTTAAAACACTGGATATAATGTCTTTAGCTCTTTTTGTTATTAATTTAACTACATACATCCTGCAGGCAAAGTTATTGGAAAACTTAACTACTCCGCACGTAACAGCACACATGTGTACTTGAAGTACAATACAAATCTATTGTTGCAAAATTCGACCTGAGCGAAATGGTTAAAACTATCTTCTATTTGTATAGATTCGGGACATTTAGGCAAAATATAAACTCCCACAGGGCCGTATATTCGGGCCGCTATGTTAAAAGCTGCATATAAATGACTTGGATGGAATACCAACCATCATTGTTTAATTAAAACCTCCTCACATATTCCTGCGCCCCATTAGTATCGGCGCCATTAGAATTCCGTTGTCGAGTGAGACGCCAAGCGATGGTAGTAATGTCATGCACGAACTAGAAGGGTTAACGTGACAGATGACATAAACCACATTTATGTAGGTATCGCATCTATAGAGACTGCGCTTAGAATTTGGCGTAGCGTTAATTTTTTATTCATTATGCCAGATTTTAAAGAATTTTAGGCTGCTATTTAAAAGGTGAAATTTATTCTGATACTATTCATTCACACTATTTACAAGTAGCTAAACACAAATCAGCTTATTCAACGGCCAAAATGAAAACTTATTTAATTTAAAACTGAAGCTTCTATCTATAGTTATCCAAGTTGTTGCACAAATTTATTTATGACATTAGAGAAGCCAAGAATGTATCAACAAAAACGATTTAGCGTTAGACAAATATATTACGGACTTTTGCAAAACGCTCATAAAGTGATACGTGGATGATATTGCTGTTCATTCAAAAGATTTTTTAATTCATCCATCATTACTCACATACGTCAGTTATTCTCTCTTCAATTAGTGAGACAATGAAACAAATGTCGGATCCGGTTTCAAAATAGATCCCGGTAAAAAACAGCTGTTTTAAATTTTAGAGTTCCTTAAGTTTGACAGGTGCTATTATATTTAAAGCAGGGGTTGTCTTTCTTATAAAGCAACGGTTGCTTATTATTCGAGGACTCGATTTTTTGTGATACACAATTAGGGTTCATACAAAAGCCATACAGCGAACTAATAGGGATCACAGTGAAAAATTGTGTCACAATAATAGCACAGCAGCAAATAATACAAAACAAGCTCAAACTTGTGACATTATCCAAGAAGCAAAAGGTCCAAAAGAAAAAACCGTCACACAATAGGATAAAACGGAACCCTCAGAGCACATATGCAATATGGCCGTCACAGTTTTTTTCTCGGAACACTAATCGTAAATCAAAATCAATCGCGCAGTCGAAAATTTCTACAATAACTCTATGAGTCAACGAGCCCACATTTAGACAAACAAAAAACGGTTGAGTGCGAGTTTGATTTTGCATTGGGGATTCTTATATATATTTGTTTCAAAGAACAATTTTCGGGTGGTAACCATAAAATGGTACTTATAGTTTAGAGTTTATGTAGTGGTTTACAACTGCCTACCTGATAAAATATAATAATAAAAATATATTATCCTCATCACCATCTACATTGCCATTCAGTCGTGTCGCAACCAGCAGCGGCTATTTTTAAGTCATCGGTCCATCTGGCCGTCCACCAGTCCGGTAGTTGAATGCAACGCTACGCTTGCCGAGATATGGTGGTCCACCGTCCGTCAGCTCTACGACAGTGCCCAGCCCACTGCCATTCAGTTTGCTACCCTTGCAGACTATGTCCGTTACTCCGTTAGTCTTTTGGCGGACTTATTCTAGACTTAATCCAATAGAGAGATACCTAGCATAGACTTTCCATTAGCTCTCTGATTGACATGTACCTATCACTCAAGAATTTTAGTTGAGAATTTAGTCGGAGGAGGCTTTTATTATAATAAAATAACTAAAATATGTTTGTCTTCTAGACATTCATGGGTTCAATGGAAAGCACGGAATTCTAAAATTTTAAATGTCTGTCGAAGTAGAATTGTAGAGCAAGTGAACTAAAACCCGCTGATGAGTGACAAAGAGAGATAAGGAGGAAAGCACGAGACCACCGAAATAGCTTTTTAAGAAACGCATTAACTTTTTGTCCTTACTATCTTTTGTATTATCCTTTCTTGGTTTTATGTTTTTCGTTCGAGAATAATGTTTTTGAAAGGATTCTAAATGTAGCGTTTCTTGTAGCTTCTTGTTTAAGTATAATAACAAGGTATAAAGATGAATATTTTGGGGCTGATCAAATGCAATAAATAGGTTGGTATTTGAAATTTACATTGAAACATGAGTTCATGCAACGCACCGGAAACCAAGAAACAAAACGAGAACATCAGAAATGCAATAACAAATACCGGCACACCGCCACTTAACTAACATTGATACTATTCGATACATTAATAAAAAACAACAACACCAACTCAAGTGTTATTCGCGCGTTATTAATAGCTGCAGTGCATATAAACAAGGTTACAGCAAAACATCGCCCTCAGGCGTATCGATGCGTCGACGGGCTGTGCTTTTAAAAAGCTAACCCGTCCTGTAAGAAAGGGACGGCGGCGTGCGAGCACGTGGGAAGTGGATTCCGAAAGCACGCACCCGCTCCCGCTGGCGCCCCTCTTCCCACACCCCTCGCCCCGCTCGGTCCCACTCCGCGCGCGCGCTCCAGTCGCGCGTCGACCGCCGAACTGGCAACACGTCCTATGGACCCGTTTGGACCTCACTAGCGCCGCCCAGACGTTGTGTTGTGCAGTGATCGCAGTGGGAACGAACTCCGTGATTTGTTTTGAGTGTGACATAATAGTGCAACTTGTGAACGAAACGACGCATAGTGTTTCAGTGATGAGGTTTTTCGCTACGTTATGAATGGTCTGGATCGGTGCTTCTTCGATCAACGTAAGTGTTGTTTTGGTGGCCGTAAGGGCTGAATTGTGCGGAAATGGTAAATTGCCTCGTTCGCATTGCGGTTAGTGGAGGCTTTATTCGCGTGTAATGGTACGTGGCTGCGGCGTTTCAATATTTTCAGCGGTCTATGGGTAGCACGACTTGCGTTAATTATTTTCGGGTTTATGTTTCCCATTTCCAATTAGACATTCTTGGCCGCGAGGGGAAATTGTGCTTCATTCATAAACTGCCTCTTGGCAGATATTAATATCCGGACAGGAGTTCCTCTTTCGATACATACATTTTAGGTTTTCTATTAAAACAGTAGTCTCATGCAAACATGTTGACACCATCAATAATAAAGTCGTCCCACATTGGTATTCCTCGATAATTTGATAGAGATTCATTCTAAGCGAACATAATAAAAAATCGTTTAAGCCAAGATTATTACCACTTCTGAGTTCACTGGGGCTTACACAGCAAAATCAAGAATATTTTAGAAGATTACAAACGATAATAGTAAATACATGTCGATAAATGAAAAATAATGCAAATTGTAGAGTTTACAAACCTTTTACGCACTGTTTGTCTTCACCAAAACAAAACGAAAACTGTTCTGATCCATACCAAAAATTTGTTAATCTTATACCTATTTAAGTAACCAAAAGTGTCAAGAAGATTGATGAAATACAAGTTAAAACTAAAACTATCTTAAAATAATAATTCAGTTATAGCTGGAGTCAATGAACTTGACGGCAATCCATAAATGCTACAGAAACGTCTTATTGGACTACGAGTTATTGGAGAAATGTGATCTTTTAGCCCAATTCAACTTCTTTGAGTTAATGGTGTATTTTAAGATATTGCCAATGTTATTAAAAGATAGATATATCTGAACGATAAAATGTACTAATTCTAGTTTGTGAGTTGATTTATAAATAAACACCGAAGTTATGGAATATTTAACGTACCTACCATAAATTGATAAAAATAATCAATGTGCATATTTCCAAGAAAACATTAACTTTAGAGATAAGCTCACTAATGACTGAGCAACGTACACTAAACATCTTTATTTTGTTAAGATAACTACCAGTTAACAAGGGATGGAATGGTGCGGTTAAATAAATTGATGATGATTTGTTCAATTACGACTGGAAAGGGCCAGCGGACTTGTGAATGGGCGAACTAAATGATTCTGTTTAAGATTAAATGGTTTTATAGTTTTAGAAGCTCACAATGAATACATTTAAACAGCAACATAGTGTGCCGATGGAATTAATCTGATAGTTGTTGTTGTCACTCGTTAATCAATAATTAAGGCAAACCTTGTGAGTATTTACGTTAATTAAATTACACGTCATATCAAGACCAATGCTAAAATCAATGCTTCAGATCCTAACGAAGCGGTAAACCGCAAGTATGGTAACATTAGCTATGATGTTGGAATTGTACATGTAAACAATGATTCATCCACACGAACATAGTGTCAACTCAATAAAATAACCAACAAAAACCTCTTTCCTCAACAAACAGAACCACGTCGTTTATAGCCCGAACATTGCTCCGAATAAACGAAACTCATAAAATAAATATTAACACTTTTTTATTTACTCTATAAATCATAACTACAGCGTAAAGTGGTTGTCACATAACCCGTAGAGAAGTGGACCAAACACTCTGTTAAAAAAAATTGGGGCATTTTGGACCATTGAAACCGATAGCCAATACAAATCACACGGTGTCCCAACACCTTCGTGTTAAACAAACATATATCACCAAATAGAGCTGGCAAATAATAAAAAGAAATATTTAAATAGTCAACCGCGGACCACCCGTGCGATCCAGTCGATGCCGACCGTGGCACGCACGACCCTATTATACTATCAAAAGATACTGGGACTTTTATATTCAGTTTTTACGTAATTTACATCTCTTCCATTCTCGTGTTGTTTTCATTTGAACTGGGACGGTTTTTGTTCGAAACTGTCTTGGTAGTGTTGCTAGAAAGTGCACCGTCATGTGGTTTTTGTTGTGATTCCATCCTGTTTATAATGGAATCAAAAATGTCGATTGTACTATCGACTACCGGTAATTGAAATGTGTGTGTCAAAGTGAAATTTCAATCGTTGGAGGCAAAAAAAAAGTGTATGTGGATTTTCTTCTTCGGGATATCGATTAAAATAGACTCGGGGCTTTTGTGTCTATTCTAAAATGTTAAGCAAATACCAGGGTGGCATGTTTAACTTTCTGAGTGACTGCAACAGACCCGCACGGAATCTTAACTGTTTCCCCTTAAAGTTTCCGGTTAATTTAACGCGGGCACGACACATGCATCCAAACGGCAGCCGAACAGAACTCCCACGTGTGAACAAACAAAAACCTTCCCAGAACACACGATGTCATCAGAAACAAAAACATTGTGCCCTAATCGTCTACACTATTACAGCAATACTCCCGGCGACTCTTCCCGCTAACAACACAAAACCAGCATTATCTCAAATTACAAGGTAATTAACCTAAAGGTACGGATGCGGCATCGAAAAAAAGTCAAGATACTTTTTTATGATCAATAAAACATTAATGTTTAGGTAAACGATCAAACTTAAACGGCGTAAAAAGCGAAATACTTTCGCTCATTGTTTGATGTTTTAGCTGCGGCCGTAAAACAGCAACAAATTGGTTTTAAAGGACCGCCGGTTCAGCTTATGGGTTTTTTGTGGAGTTTATTGCAATACTTTTGCGATTGTTGCGTATAAATTTTCCTACCACTTGTGCTGCTGGCCGCTGGCGTTTTCGGCTGATGTCCATATATCGCCAGTAAATTCCATCGCCGTTATGCATTTGTGCAAGCAGCATATTGCAACGGCTTTCTCTTGAAGTGCCCTGGATTTTACAATGTAGTTTTTGGCCTCATAGAATTATATGTCAATGGTATTTTGTTCACTATTTATTGAAAATGAAAATGAAACAACTTTATTCAATGTAGGATAGTATTATCACTTATTGACGTCATGATCGGTCTTTGTAAAAAAAAGAAATTTGCATAACGCAATTTAATTTTTTTATAACAATTTTGTATTGTCCTAATAGAAAACCGGCTCGGTTATTAGGTATAATTATGTCACTTAAAATTTAACAAAAAAAGGCAGAGATTATGATAATATATCAACAATCTGAAATTTCTAAAATGTGTGTTACGTACCTACACACAAACCCCAAATCTATATATTTATATCCCTAGTTGGTTACGCCTTAGTAATGTAAGTTACATGGTTATACCAAAGTATACTTTTCTAAACCAGTTGGCACGTTCAGGAAATAATTTAGTTAAATTTATCTACGACTGTTCGTTTATGAATTTATTAATGAACTGAAAATTATACATACGGGATGTATTTGCACTTCTCATATTAGCTTAAACATTAAACCAAATTACGACTGAAACAGTGTGTATTTAGATTCCATGTGCGGTTAGTGTTTAACCCAAATATTCAACTAAACATCAATCATTCAGTTAGCTAAAGATAAAAGCTTTTATACCGACTGAGCTTGATATGTACCGACAAATTAAATCCATCAGCTAATATAGATTAACTTCTTTCTAATACCGTTTTCGGTATTGTATTTTGTAGATGTATCTTATCAAAGGCTTCTTCATTGACACTACTATTGGCCTTAAATTAGTCCTATCCCTTTCTATCAAATAGGTTGAGAAAAGGATAGAAGATATCTAAGTAGGTAATGTCATGTATAAAATATATAATAGGTTCTTTGCTATTTTTAGTAAAATTAGTCTTCATTGTTCATCGTCGTTCTATTTTGAGAGATAACGCGCAATTTATGTCAAATTTTTAAGATCTGACAGAACTTCGATATCTCTTATCCTTTTTTGAACCTATATGACGGAAAGTGACAGCGCTAATTTGACGTCTGTTAAGAGAATTGTTATCCTGAATGAGGTCATTATTATTTATTGTACTTAAAAATACAACCTCTTGCAGTTATAAAATTAGAGTCATCAAATCAGCCTTAAATAAGCGAAACAAATGAGGCTAGACTAGAATATGTAGGTAAGTATGGATCTGTTCAAAACATTCAAGGAGGTAAAAGAAAATATTATGATAAATACATTCACACCCATCCACGGCGGCGTATGGTTCAATGAATACATGAATGGTATATTAATACCGGTACTATTTTTCAATTTTCCGGTACAATAGCTCCAATCGGTACATTATCATATTCATCGGATTATGTTGGATCGTTTGATTGATGAGTTGGTTTAGTTTAGTAAGCTTCTTAAAATAATGGACGATGGCTTCTATGATAAGAACAATTTTATAAGATTCTTTCTAATCTTAGAGATGAACCAAATTCTTAATATTCTGGAGGTTTTTACTTAGATTATTGTATTACCTTAATTGTTAAAAAGTGTATCACAAAGATTACTTAAAAACTTAGGTAGGTGTATATTTCAGTACGAATGAGAAATTGTTTCTTTACGGTAGCAGAATATAAGTAAATAACCTGTTTCTATTAACAAAAAATTCGACCAACGAAAACAGATGGGACCGAAAAATCATGCTATTACTTCACACACTAAAAACACTGATGTTCGATTCCGATTCAAATAACATTGTTCCCACAAAAAACTCCACCCAAGAACAAAAATAAAATGTTACCGCAACAAAAACTGATAATGCAGCAGTAAACACTTTTTTCTCAATCTCCCACTATTACGAAATAACGTCTTCAGTTCGGACTCGACGGGGCCTTTGTCGATTATTTTCGGAGAATAGAAATTGCTCTGAGAATAAAATAAGAACTAATAGGCCTCATAATAGTCCATGGCTCTATTCTGCATTTTTTCAGTCTGAGTTGCCGCGTCTGCAAAGAGATTTCAACAATTTAACAGAAGGAATCCAGCTATGGATATCGAAACACGTCGCAGTACAAAAAGGGCGATAGGACGCACCGTGAAATGGGATGAATAAAGCGCATTGGTCACGCTCGCGCTCTGGCTTCGAATACAATAAAATGGGTGTAGAGAACTTTAGTTTTGAACGGGACGCTTAGCGCCATCTGTTATTCGAGGATGGAACTATAGTTTGAATTGCGAGGTTATGCTATTCGGTCTAGTTTCAAGAAAAATGAATATTTTTACGTAGATGACATAGTATTTCTATTTATGGTTAGTGTTAATTCAAATATGCTTATAACAAAAAAAAAAATCTAACGCAGTACCATACGTTCATGTTGGTTAGTAATGTTGATTGGTAATAAATGAAGGAAGATAAAGATAAATGTAGCAATCGCAACATAGGTGCCTGTATCCTCACCTAGTTTAAGCTTCACAATTTTGCATACCTGACACTACGCCGTCAGCAATATCTTTCCCCCGATCTCCCGCATTCCTCCACAAGACGGTATCGTCTTGATTGATGTCCCGTATTTGCCTTTCTTTATCTACGAATAGATTTAAAGCGTTCACAAACACAAACCTCACATTTGGACTGCTTTCGCACAGGTTGCCGCAGGTCTACGTGAGTATGACGTTGTATGAACTTAAGACCTCTACGGCGTGTCTGAAAGCAGCCTTAGGGTTGAAACTTTGCGTGCAATTTATCAATTCATTCTGTCCGTCAGGATGAGATAAAATGGGTGCGTCATTAGGCACTGGTATAATCTAAAGCAGGAAACTGGTTGGACATTATTTAGTATCGTAGTGATAATTGGGTACTGTTTCTGAACAACAATGTAAGAATATAGTGCAAGATATTCAAAGACTTGTGATATAACGTACCTACAATCATAGCCCTGGCTTATTTTAAGTGGTTTAGAAACAGAAAAACTCGGGTTTTTCGAGCGGACGACGGACCGTTTTGTGAAAAGACGAATTTACTTATACATCGTAATATTGCTTAGCAAGCTTCATTATTTTTTATTATATTTTTGCATTTCTCAAATCGTCATGAAATTTTTCATGATACCTTACTGTAGAAAAATACTCAGAAGAAGGCGCGACATTAACAGAAGCTTATAATTATGACATAGCCGGGCCCGTAAACTTATTTACCTGCTGGAAGTCTATAAATTAACGTGTCGCCGTTGAAGGCTGAGGAAATTGAAATCTTGGAAGCAGACAGGTGATTGACGCACTTTCAGGTCAGCTTCAGAGCTGGATCGGGTCCCGGTTTCAAGATATCTTGATGTTCGGCTCTGAAATTGATTGCTGAAGTGGGTAGTTCAACAGAACACCGTGTACCTCGATAGACCCGGATAATTAATTAAACGAATTTAAGTTGTGTTTATTTTGGATTTTACAATTCCTACGTTTCGAACTCTTTACAGAGTCCGTGGTCACGGATGACATCAGTTCGAAACGTATGAATTGTAAAATCCAAAATAAACACAACTTAAATCCGTTAAAAATTGTTTTATTGTGATGAGATGAGTAATAGTTGAACCAACTCAAGAAAATATTAAAATTAAAATATGTGTAAAAAATAGAACGAATGCTTACAAAGTTACACCTACTTTGAGTTAAGTAAACTGATATATAAAAGGAAAGATATTTCAAAAAGTTTTTGACATCTTAACGCCTGCTGAAAGTTAACCAGACTCAGTATAACAACGGGATTGCAGTACCTATTTAAAAAGTCTATTGAACTAGGTACTTTATTAAACGGGACATTGTAATAAAAATAGACGCGTTTTTAGACAGTGTTTAAAATATTTTTCTATGTGGTTTCGCGCTGTCAAAATGCTTAAAACACGTCATATTTTTTTGTAGTAAGACCGTTACTGTTTAAAACTTCCAAACTACTTTAATGCATTAAATATCTTCAAACTTTTCAATCAATTTTACACTATTGAGACGGTAATCAATATTATGACCCAACGTTCCCTTTACTTGACAAGCGATAGGAACAAAGATGGTGTTTGTAATATAAACTTAATTTGGGTCATGATCTGCGGTTCGTATGAAATTGATTGGATTTGAGGTTGACATGTTATTGATGGCCGGTTAAATTTATTCTGTGGTACTCTTTGAAGCTTAATAACATCCGCAATTACTAGTTACATTTATCGGATCGGAATTCACTGTTTTTATTTTCGTTGATGATGTTTTTATTTCTTTTTTTGTTACAATAATCTCGATTTTATTAGTAACACTTACATTTTTGCTTGGATTACACGCTCTCTAAAATTAGTTGAGCCCGCAAAAACAGTATCGTATTTATTAGAAAATAAGATGGTATAGAGCATCGACATAATATCAAATAAGACTTTTCTTAATACGTTTTTTTCAAGTTAAAGGCTGATTGCCTAGATTTTTCACCAGTTTTATAAGCAAAGGGATATCAAGCTATAACTTAAATAAAAGGTATAAATTAACACATCTCTCACAATACCTCGTACAGCTCGATAAAATTGTCACGAATTTTATAAAAGGCGTCCAAACAACAATGGTACACCGATACCGCGTCAAGCCATATATTTATAATTTGACGATTCTTCGAAATAATTAATTCATTCGACAGGTTATTATAAGCGCCGTAACAGGCACTATTGTTCAGTGTTTGTTAATATCCTGTCGAGTATCGGCAATCGGGAATTTCGTTCGAACCCGGAAATTAGTGTGCAGCCTGATAAACTATAGATAGGAGAGGGGCTGACCTAGAAATTCGGTGGGTAAATCGAAAATGTATTGCTCCGGGAGACCTTGTTCTCGTAAAATAAAAGTGTAGGGATAAAAAAGCCCTTGTTGTACCCACTAAAAGGTAAATAGAAGACAAAAAATATTTTTTTCAGTTTACCATAATAAAATAACCTTTGAGTGCTAAAGTCTTAGAACATGCAAGTAGAAAACTATCAAGAATTCTCTTCCTAGGAAGTCTTCTACTTGCTAAACTTAGCACTAAAAACTCAGTGCTCGACTCAAACTCCTAACTTAGGGCTACACCTGTCCAAGTCAAAGCTGTAGGTGTATTAGATCCCCGATGCCATAGTTCACCAACTGGATCTACCGAACTTGTACACCGCATCAAACATGTACATGCCTTGTTCATGTATAACCAAACTTTCCTGACCTCTCCCGCGTTAAGGTAGATCGCCATCTATGGGCAGCACCTAGAACTACAAACGCAAGGACGTGTCGTGGGAGGGGTCCAGTCAAAATAGATATAGGGCAGGGTAAGTTAGTAATCTCCACTCTGTGACATCACAGATTAGTAGAGGCGACGCCTGGGCTGTCAATCAATGTCGTTTTACCCTACAAGCCACGGCCTCAATTCGGTCATAGAATTAAGGACTGGGATTTGGTACAAAATGGCCGCCAGAGAATGCTAATTAGTACGAGTAAATGGATAAAATGTGGTCGCCATGACGTTCGGAGGATTACTGCGGAAATGTAGATTTCGACAAGGAAAAATGTCTTTTCGGCGTTGTACTAAGCGGCGAATTCACTTTGAAAGCAGTTCATAATCCTCAGAAAACGATTTCGAGTCGTGCTATGAAATTCCATGAAATTTGTATTACTGTGTCTCCAGTTTTAGTTAAAGAACTTAAGTCTACTTGGGAAATTGTTTTTTATCGAAATGCGCCATATGGCTATATTTCAACAACCTTTATAAAAAAAACATTGAAAACTCTCTTTTGCAATCATGTTACATAAAAAATTGCTACAAATCGTCATAAATCCTTCGAAGGCGAGTATAGGTATGAAAGTAATTGCCAACGATACGAAGCCCACACCTTATAAGTCGGAGCTTATGTTAAAAGATTGGAAGGCCGTTAAAAGCGCCGCGTTCGTCTCGACGCGGCGACCAAATCTGGTGACAGTTATAAATGTAGCAGGCAACAAGCTTAAACCCTTCAGAATCTAGTTTTAAACCAATGTCGAACAAAGAAATTCTCAAACCAGATATAAAAATATAAATAGAGTGGAAGTACTTACACAAAACATGAGACCCATGACTATTTGGACACTACTCTTAAAGATGAAGAAGAATTTTCAGTCGATGAAAATCATCTAAGTAAGAAGATTTATTTTATTGGTGACGAAACTCTTGGATAATACCTAAGACATACCAAAGCTGATCGTGAATTGGACTGAATTAAAATTAAAATATTTTATTACCTTATTAATATTTGTTATCTTATTTCAATAAGACCGGAAACACCACAACATGTAACAATTTTGTAAATGCTGTCTTTCGTCTTGCCGTGTGATGCCGGTTTAGAATGACATCACCCCTATACAACCCGTGGGTGTCGTAAAAAGCAACTAAGGGATAAATTCATCCAGGGAATGGGCAGCAGCGTTACCTTTAAAAGTAACATCTTGCACTGCGTTTGCCAAGCGTGGTGAGTATGGCAATACCATCTATTAGGGGAAGGACCATGTCCAGCATTGGTACGTTATGGCTGTTTATGTGTACGTACATTTGTATCTTTCGTCAATAGGCTCTCTGATCAAGACTAATGGTTTCCCTCAATAGGGCTTAATGAACTAGCTTTTACAATTACCTAATCTTTATTTGGAATGTCCAAAAATGTCAACGTCTCAATTTTGAAATGGATTAACTTTCAGAAAGTTGTCGGTTGGATTAGTGTAGATAATCTCCGTCTATCACGTTAAGGAGAACGTCTTGACATGTTGAATGGTTTATGTAGATTAGTTAGTATACACGTCTAAACCTATATTTGTATGTTGGTATATTTTGATTGTGTCGGAAGTGTTCTGTTGTAAAAGAAGTAGAATGATTATAATTTTAATAATAATAGTATGTACGAGTATGAATTGTTTATGAATGTTTTTTTATGTATAGCTCTTATTCTCATGCATTGCTCTGGTTTCTTTACCGGTTCCTTTATCCAAAGGTTGCTTGGAAGCGATCGCTTTTAGCGATAAGTCCGCCTTTGCGCACTTTTTATTTGGATTTTCCGTTTTATACTATGTGTAATAATAAAGAGTTTTTACTTAGGTATTTACTTAAATAAAATTATAAGGTGGGAACTAATTATGTGGTTAAGACTTCTGAATTTGTTTTAGCATTTTAAGCTGTCAAAAATATATGAAAACCTATAAACTAACCAACCTCTTTAGTTGAACCAAATTTAAAATGTAGATGAGTGGTTAAATTATGCCACCATCTTACCAACGCACTGTTATGTATCCGAGATGTCAAATAAAACCGACAATCGATTGCAGACGACGAAATTCGGAATGGGCGTTTCCTTTCAAACACAATTCACCCTTCATAAAACGTGGGTGCCTCAATCAATATGTTTCATTCAAATTTTCCCCCTAATTTGAGTATTCGCTTAGAACTGTCTTACGAGTTTTGCTTACTTGGCAATCTTGTTTACATAAAAACTTTACGAGAATGTTTAGACGCGACAGCACTTCATTCTTTCACACATAAACGTGCTTATGAAACGTCAAGCTAAAATGTCTTAAGCTTGGTAGGCATGCAATAACTTGCCACGCGGTGACACACGGTTCCTGGGACCATCAAACAAACTTACATTTCATCTGGATATCTCAAACCGACAAAAATAGAAGTAAAATTAACAATTGCGTTTTATTAAGTTTCATAATATAGCTGACTACTTTAAAGAGTCACTGTCTATATAAGAGTTGAAGATAAAGATACGAAATTTAATAGCAACATTATTTTTAATAATCTATTTCTGCTTTTTTAGGTAAATGTTAATGAATATGGTTTGTATCGTTGGATTTGTTCATACTTTAGACTTGAAAGAGAATTCATAAATCGCTGTAAGTACATTAACCGCCTTTACAGTGTGTATATCTAGTGACTTAATTAAGCCTCCGTAATGAGCTGAAGTCGCGAATATTTCATACCGAATTATGTTTCCGAAGCCCCAATGGCTTAGCGGGTGTTTCCTTGTCTTTCATTTTAGACGCGCGCTGGCAGAGATACATTGTTCTGTTGTTCATTTTTAAAGGCTCATTTAGGTCGAATTTTGCCTGTGGTGTAATTTTTGCAATGTTTAATTTACCAACGAAAGTGTCATAATTTACTTATGACGAAAATCGCATCCGCATTAAGGAAGATCTTAAATCTACACGGTTATCTCTGAACTGAAAATCAATCCCAATTTTTCCAAATAATCAACCCTAATTCAATTTTTTCGTAATTAGAATCACACATCTTAAGGCTATATGTGTACAGTAAAATCCTTTCAAACTGAATATACATAAACTACGTAGCTTAAAAGGAAAATAAAAAGTTCGTGCTCCAAATTTTACTATCTATTTTATCTGAACTTTTAAGCAGAAAGCGTTGGAAACCGTGTTTTGAACGCGTTCTTTTTAGCCGCAAAAAAGTCGGAGAAGTGGTCAGAGGGTAGTTTATCAAAACGGTTGACATATCGCCGTATGTCCAAAAGTGCTCTGCAAAATTCGAGTTTAACTCCGAATTTTTTCACTCCAAACAGTTGTTGTGATAGCGCACAACAGTTGTCCGAATTAAAACCGCGCCTGAAGCGATTTGCTTGAAAAATGTGCCACAGTTTTTGGTTAAAATTATATCGTTGCGTGGAATCATGTCCACATTATGTCTTTCCTCCTGAAAGTTTTTTCATATTTGAAATATCGCAGGTTTGTTGCGGGAAGAATACTTTTGTTTATTTTACCAACTAAAGACGTCCTCTCTATCGACATGTAGCCGTCTCACCGCCCATGGCATAGCTTAAGACTTAAGGGTTTTCTATGGTCTGCAATTATAAACACAATTAGTGAGTTGAATATAATAGTAGTTTATGCAACTGTCGTATAATGGGGGTCATTAGAATGCGAGTGTCTGTTTATCACACGAGGCGCAGCCGAGTGTGATAATAGTTTGACACGAGCATTCTAATGCCTAATTATAGCAGTTGCATACACTATTTTATCTACACTCTCCAAAAAAACTCAAAAACACTTTTCTAAACGTAGGTACGCACCGGCCATTGCAAGGCCCGATACAAGGACAAATTCAATACGAGAACGTAATATGGCTTGATATGAATTTTTGAAAAATCTATACTTTAGCAGTTGTTTAGATGTGGAGTCTTAACAATAACTTAACTAAACAACTGAACAACATCTGAACAACATCTGAACAACAACTGAACAACATCTGAACAACAACTGAACAACATCTGAACAACATCGAAACAACAACTGAACAACATCTGTACAACAACTGAACAACATCTGTACAACAACTGAACAACATCTGTACAACAACTGAACAACATCGGAATAACATCTGAACAACAACTAATCAACATCTGAACAACAACAGAACAAAAACCTATTAAAACAACTGAACAACATCCGAAAAATTACCGTACAACAACAACTGTCAGGTGCGGCGGAAGATAGCGATTTCAGTATTGGAAAAAAAAACTTCGTTTCATTTCTCAACTTTATCGTATTAAGAGTTTTCTCATTAAGTCATTACGCTTCTGTAATTCATAGTAAACCCTAGTTTTTATAGGCAGAATGCATAAAGTAGGTCATTATGCATCTGTTTTCAAATTCATAATTCGAACATTATGAGACGAGTGTATATAAAATTTTAAAAGACTTCGCGTGTTAGGTACAAGGTAGTTTTCAAAAATTATAGAGTTATTTTTAATGGTACTATAATTTTGTAATTAACAAATGATTTGACGAAGAGGTAGTGCGCTTGCATGCTACGCAAAGACTCTAGGTTCGATTTCCGACCGGGGCAGATATTCAAATGATGAATTTAAACATCTGTTCTCGGGTCTAGCTGTTAATTGCGCGTGTTTTTGTGTAAGTCCATGGAACCCTAATATAAAGAGAATTTTAATAGGAATTGCCGTCCGAAAACAAAATTGCAGTTATCTATCTCCGGGTTATTTACAAACGTTCCGGCTGCATTCTCGGTTATTCCCGGGTTCGAATCCCGCACGGCCGCTGAAGAGCTACGACAGGTGCACGGCGCCGGTTTCAGATGGTTAATCTTGACAGAATGCGAGCGAGTTATACGAGCTTATACGGAGGAAATCACTAATCACTAAATAGTATAAAATGAAGTCGCTTTCCGTGTCCGTATGTCCCTATGTATGCTTAGATCTTTCAAAGTACGCAACGGATTTTGATGCAGTTTTCTTTAATAAATAAAGTGATTTGAGAGAAAGGTCTTCATGTATAATTTATGCCGGGAAAAGGTATCTTTCCCGCAAGAAAACGGTTATCAGCGGGTGAAACCGCTCGGCAGACCGCTAGTACTATTTAAATTAGAAATGAAGATTTTGCTAGACATTTCTTTGTTGTTTGATTTCAGAAAAAACTGTTATGGTATGTTTGTATCGGTTAGGAATAAATTACCAAATTATTGAAAAATAAATTAATTTAAAACGTAAATTTCAAAAAGCATTAAAGTTATGGCTCTTGCATTACTTTTTTTACTCTATAAAAGATATTTAGAACATAAAAATAAGACCTAAAATTCCATTTTGACCTATGTTCCTTTGGGAAAGTTGTATCGATCACAAGTAAATTTTCTCCATATATACCTACATTTGTATAGTAATTAGAATATGGTCTATGTTACGCAACCAATCTAGTTAACTGAACCTAAAACGACCAGTTAAGATTGATAGGCTACTGGTTACTTGAGCCGTCCAAATGCGATTAGGTCAACCCACTTAGGTGCTTAATCCAAATCGATTAAGAACCATGCAGTACACTTACTGGCAATTATTTGTGTCTGACTGATTCTTTATATCTCACAGCTACACATTTAGAAATGCCTTTAACTCTTGCGGAGTAGATAGAAGGTCAACGGCTGTAAAAACCACCGTTGTGAAATTTTGTGTACATAGTTCGGAAATGATTCCAAAATCGAATTAGAGGTGAAACTCTGACAACAAGGTTTATTAGGTCGTTTGTCAACTCATGTTTGCCGTATCACACGGCTTAGAATAGCATCACCCCATTTCTTACCCGTGGATGTCGTAAAAAGAGACTCGAGGGGCCCGTGCTGACAATCTGTAACTAAAGCGATATTTGCCTTTAAATATGTATTTGCCATACGTGACGATAGCGACCGCATTTTTACGGCCGTTATCGCTCTGGCTACCCCGCAAAAGGTATAGGTGTGATATATGTATGTATGTTAGTCAAGTAAGTGTGAGCCAGACAATTTTGTCGTACACTGTACCCGGTTCAATAACCAAAGAGATAAAATCTAATTGATTTCTGATGTCGCAACACGGCTTGAAGAAAGCATATTTCAATGTCTTGTTTAGTAATTCTGATTTGTGTTTTAACACTATGTCAGTTTCAATTAAAATAGATGTTATTTATTTATTTACAAACACAATTTATCAGCATAACAGTAATAAATAATAATACGTCGAGGCGCTGATAAACTAAAATTCAGTACTTTTGTAAAATAAGATATAAAGGGCACATCTGTCGTTGTACCTAAGGACGGTGGATTAACCGGGTTCTCGAGTGGAGACCACGCCTGGGCAAGCGTAGCGTAGGACTACCTTCGGCCAGATGGACCGATGATTATAAAAAGTCGGCCGGGAGAGAGAGACGAGAGATCTTGTCCTATGGCGTACCCTAGGGGAGCCCTACGTCAAGCAGTGGACTGCAATAGGCTGATGTCTGTTTGTACGTGAGAGAACAAAGTAATTTTTGCTGTGAGTTCCACGATTGAATCTCGAGCTAAAAAAGAAGTTCAGAATTGAACCTCGAGCGTAGCGAGTGATTCTTAAATAGACTTCTGAGCACAGTAAGGGATTCAAAAGAACGAGTCAGGAAAAATGTATCGTGTGCTTCAGTCATTTTTTCACTTCGTCCAATGAGTAAATTTCATACCAATAATACCATAGCACAATAAAAAAAAAATTAGAAATGCGTCACCAAAATTTCTTCAGCTCATTTTGTGTTCGCCACTTTCGTTTTTTTTCACAAGTGATTTTTATAATTTTAAGCAGACAACTCGAATGCTTCAAGTAAAAAAAAATACACAACATAAATTCGTTTAAAATTGTTTTATTGCGATGAGTTATTAATCGTTGCGCAGACTGAACTTGTTCATTGACTTACCTTGATAGAAAATATCCTTCCCTAAAACACGTGTATTTCTTTACCTACACGTGTAAATAAAATGTGTTTTTGTTATTTCCTCTCCAATTCTCTGAGGCACCCAGTTCTAGAGAGAAGTGAAGTAGACGGTGTCACTCGAAGCTAAGAGTAGCGAAGCTTTTAAGCTCAACAAAGCTGGGTCACAAATACGGGGTGTAAGGGACAGCTAACGAATACTGATATGGTGTATGCTGGCCATGGAACTGAACAACTTTATTTCAGGAAACGCCATAAGAAATCACCTACCATTGACAAGGCAGACAGATGATCGAAATTTTGTCGATTCTAGACATAATTATGGTCCTAAGTTGTTTAGTACATTGTCAGCTTCTGAGGGTTGCCCCTTACACGCAATATCTATTTCCTATTCAACTTTTTTTTTTAAAGACTCAATCATTCAAACCTACTAGAAAAATTAAGGTTTGTCAACAGTGTCTGTCTGGTAAAACGCTTAGAAAATACTCAGAGGTTTTAATACAGAACGATTCGTCGTTTCGTTACTCCATTTTATCGAAAACCTTACAATTTCCTTAAGACGTAATGTAACCCGTTTGAGAAGAAATTGACCTTTCGAAAGGCAGAATGCATAAATGAATGCATGAATGCAGTTCTTGAATATGTAATCCGAACATTATGAGATGAGTGTAGATAAAAAATATTTGGAGCTAACATACTGATTGCTCAGTAGGCTGACATGATTTATTAGTTTTAATATTTTCAGCAATTATTTGCTTTAAGTTGCTACTATTCTAAATTTCTGAAGCAAACTGAAGTGGATGGTGTCATTGGAAGCTAAGCGGGAAGCTGGAACTAACTCGATGTACAGAACTGGGTTGAAACCACCGCAAGCCTGCACTTGCTTTTAAGTTTATAGAGCTGGGTTACTCGTTGTTCCATATTCTTGTTTATCGCTATACTGCGGTGCTGGCTGAGAATAGCATCATTCCATTTCTACCCATAATGGGTGTCGTAAGATTGGGCAACAGCGTTCCCTGTTTTCTTGTACTACGCTTTATAATCTCCCTACTAAACGAGGTGAGTATGGCGAAGCGAAACCCTCCACGAAAGGGGGGAGGCCCATGTCCAGCAATGGACTGTTGTGGCTGTTTATGTTACGTATGTATTTCAATACTATAGACCCACTCGACGGTTTCACCTATTGATGCGCTTTTTACTGTAACTACATAGTATTTATAAAATAATGTTGATTTCCGGTGGATGGTGGCCAGTTGTATCTTCAACAACGGATTTAGATACTTTTTTTTAATGGATAGAGTAATTCAAGAGTAAGAATTTAATGTAAAACACATGCCGGTGAAAAGTCTTATTCCCGCGAAAAATTGGTAGGCAGGCAGCGGGTGAAACCGCTAGGCGTTAACAATAAAAATTAGTTTTTTATTACTCAGGGCTTATGCAAACTTGTAAAGATGGAAGTCCCAAAATCTGTTGAGTACATCCGGACATTTGAACCAACTCTATTCATTTTCAGTTTCACGTAGTTGGATAACAAATACAAGATTGATCATACTCAAGGGTGCTATTCAGCTATGAAATTGCAAACCATACACAGATTTTCCGCACACATTTCAGGAGTAAATTTTGTTAAAAACTGTTGTGTTTGCCGTAGCGTTCGGTCGGAGATCGTATCATGTATGGAGAGTGAACCAATAGCCTGTATCCACAATGGCAGAGTGTACATTAAGCCGGTGGTGCAAGTAACAGAATTATGTTTGAAAACAGTTATAACATAACTAACGCGAGCGAGATCGAACCGACGTTGTTCTCAAATCCAGAAAAAGGAGTTCTAAAATGTGAATTAACACGAATATTATTTTTGTTTCAGATTTTTCGCAAATTTGGTGTCAATAATAATATTTTTTTGAAATTGCACAAATATTTATTATTTATCACAATTTGAAATGTGTATATTTTGGATTTAACAATGACTAAGTTTTGGGCTTATTATAGAGCCCGTCCTGCATTGTCGATATCAGTCACAAGTAAAATTTGACCCTATATTGAACGACATTTAACCCTTTCTCCGCCAAAGCATGTCGCTCAGGCCACACTGTAAAAGCTTACCGCACTAAAGTACACAACTTGCTTCTCGCGCCGTAAATTTACGTTGCACGCGCGCCCGGAATTTCGTTACACCTCCGCAAGGGGCTTTGCAACACCGATTTTTGCACTATTTTCACGGTTAATAGCTGCTCTGGGAATATTAATTGAACGTTTGAAGTTTTGTTACTGTTTCATTTATTTTGAGTGTATTTTTGTTTTGTGTTAAAAAAGTAATTTCTTTTTTTGTAATAACAAAACATGTAGGTATTAGCTTATTTTAAAAATGGCTTACTAATGTGATGCCGGCTTTAAATAGAAACAGCCTCTTTCATTCCCGCGGGTGATGTAAGAGGCGACTTAGAGAGGGTTTCATTGTATTACATTTTTAGGCGAAATACTAAAGAGACATGTTGTCAGATGTGATAATCGATTTTTCTTAAACGGCCCTCAAATATTTATCAGACGTGGCGATAGTGACCGTAAATTTACGTCCGTTAACGCTCTACCTACCCCGCATGGGATAAAGGATTATATAGGTATGTATGTGTTTACGAATAACTTAACTAATTATAAAACAACTGCGAAAATAACCAACTTACCAACTAATTAAACCCGCCTTATTATTTTTATTTCTAATTAAATAACTTGTTAATTATCCTAATTATGAATTCTGATAACATTGACGTGTAACATTTGCTAATTATGGGGTTAAAAGTTTTCCTTCAAACCGCGTAAGACTATGATAAATATTATCCAAGCCAAGTAGAGGATTAAGCTAGATTTTCGGCTTAAGTAAGTATTATGCCGAGTTAAGTGTGTTATTAAACTAAGTTATACTATTTAAGTAGTTGGAAGATTTAACGATGGAATAAACGTGGAGAATTTGTTGATTTCGGTTTAAGTGTGAGTTAATCTTTGTTTAGTATACCTCGCTTTATTTAGTTTAGTTTAACCCGCAGTTTTTATGCGGGCAGGATTTGAAAATGCGATTTTCGCCATCACTAGTGGCGACGCCTCTTCCATCTGGGCTACCGCGGCTCATTCCTTATCCGCGAATTTCGCAACTGTTCACGGTTCCATATACTAGTGATGGCTAAAGTCGCAGGTTCGAGTCCTGACCGCTGTGGAAAATTTTGAAAGTTTTCGAGAATATAAAAGGCGATAATTTTATTGACATGAACCGCGAGACAGCCGCAAGCATATTTAATTCCGCACTCCGCAGCCCCGCGAGCCCTAAGCCCCGAGGTTTTTTTTATCTATGGCAGCTTTAAACCCCCCTGTACGGCCGTGACCCAATTTAAAGGTCATTATTTCAATATGCGGTTTAATTAAAAGCTTTTACTTTGAGAATGTTTCCATACACATACATACATACACAAATATATATCACGCCTCTAATCCATTGCGGGGTAGGCAGAGCGTAAACAGGCCGCCAAAACGGACATTTACGCCACGTCAGACAATTAATACTTGAGGGTCGTTATAGTGACAAGTTTTCAGCCCATCGCTTAAAATTGCAATACACACCCTCGAGTCTCTTGGTCGCCTTTTACGACTCCCATGGGAAAGAAATGGGGTGATGCTATTCATAGCCGGCGTCACACGGCTATGTTTTCATTAGAGTCAATAGTGAAATAGCGTTTCGTGTGTATTACAATTTTAGGCGACAGGCTGACAACCTGTTACTATAGTGATTATCGATTTTCTTAAACAGTCCTCAAATATGTGTCGCACGTGGTAATAGCGACTGTATTCTACAGCCGTTTACGCTCTGCCTACCTCGCAATGTATAAAAGCGTCTATAACTAAAAAGGAAGTAAATTTCCTTCCAAAGATCTGGCACATTGGCACGCCAACAGAAATTTGTCCAGAGTCCCCAAAGAGAGGATAGTACGTGAAAATTCTGTCGATAAATCTACAGAATTTTTTGTTAGCCGCAGTACATTTTGAAAGATTTATTTTCTTTTCGCGGGCGGTAGTTATAACGAAGGAAAAAAACGTTTTGGTCCCTAGTTTCGATTCAATCCGATTTAAATTTGGAATTCTAATGGTGTTACAGGGCTTTTGTGCTACTTTTTTCTTGCTAGAGTCCTGAAATTTATCTCTAAAATTCTACCTAAATTGTTTTAATCTGTCTGTTTTACAGATAAAGTGAAAGGATTAGTAAGAAAAGCTTTGAATCGTGTCTATTTTTGATATTATAGATGTGTATCGAAAATGTGTATTTGCCGGCCTTTTTGAGGCTATGTCGGTAAACGAAATATTTGTTATACCTCTCATAGAAAATTCCCGACTATTTCCTATGGAAAATTTTAAAATATAAGCCCCGTAGTAAAAGTTGTTCAGTTTCATAGTCTGATCATGCCTGCAAAGTACACCGTCCGTTACACCTGAGTCCCAATGTATAAGGTCCTTTTAAATTAAATGCCAATATTTGCATTAAATTCAATGTCAATATTTTCATTGAATTTAATGATTTTTGGGATGATTTCTACTCGTGAATTGAACATCGTTCCTCAAGGCGCATAGGTCGAAATATGAAAAAAAAAATTTACTTCTCATACAAAACTACATATTTCTAAACATGTAAATTTTTCATGTAAAGTACAATCATACAAGAACAACCTTAATGCACCTCAGTCAGGTGTAACGGAAATGTATTTTTAAAACGCTCCCACGTATTGGTTGGCGTTTTTCAAAAATAGAATGCGATATGCGATTTGGTGAACGCACGGCGGGAGGCCGAAATAACCTCAATTCGAACCCAGATTGACCTATTTTTAGGAAATGGTGTATATCTTTACGAAGTATCTTTTGTGAATTTTACTCTTTATAATAAAACCAACAAAAATAAACATAATGAAAATGTCTTAATTGCTTTTAAAGCCGTATTCATTAAAAGAATCCTAAGTTATTAAAGAAAGTTACCTTATTATCTAATTAAATTGCCTCCTTATTTGGAAAATAATGAGTATGAGCTTTTGTTTACGAATTTGTTGATATCCGATCGATGACTAATTAAAAATGTGATAACAGTTTTATGAAAAAAACTGTCGTTTAAGTTCCAATAACAACAGTTTAATTAATCTGAAGGCCTTTCCGTCAATAAAATCGGGAAAGAACTAAAGAGGAAATAAGAAAAAACGTTCGCAGGATCTTTTAAAATTCAGAGCGTTCGAATTTTAAAATTCCGCATCGGCAGCGCGCCGATCGTAGCTTCGCGTCAAGTGGCCAGGAGTCCACACGTACCTACTCAATCGGGACTCGGGAGCTGGGCCGTCCGAAATCGACGGCTATCCCGAAACCGGCGTGACTTTTGCCCCCGGAATTGACGCAAGCCGCGGGGGAGGGGTATTGATCGCAGACGCTCGTGGCCACTTCGGGCCCGCTCGGCACTTTTCGGCGCACTTCGGCCTTACTTGGCCGTCATACTTGCTGCACTCACATGCCGCTGCCGCCGCTGGGTCACTCGTCGTGTCAACTTTACTGAAAGGAGTTGATTCTAAGTTTAAAAGGAACAAGGTTAAAGCTGGTACAAAGCTGCTTCGCCTTTCAATTAGACCGGAATGTATGGCCGAAAATGTTACAGTATAACATGATAAATAACTTTTAAGGTTTGTTTACCAACAGTAACACAGAAATTTCAAGTAATGTTTAACATGAATGGGATTCACAGAACTTTTTCTAGCTTAATAGAGGCATTCACTACTCCAGACTCTATTCATACTTTGAATATAAAGTACCTGATAAAAAAAAACTTTAAAAGCGTTCTGCTTATCTACCGTTTCACCCCGGGACCCCAGGGGCCTCTCACAAACACAATTTGCGAGTGAATGACGAAGAATTGCGTTGATAAGACCGAATATAAGGAGATTGCGAAACTCCATGCAAATATCTTGAGATATGTTCCTACAGGATGATGTAAAAGAGACAGGTGGGCAAAGAATTAAACCCTGAATTTCATACAGGGTGAAAATTCATAAGTGACTGATAGCGAAAATTTAGGACGGGCTGGTGATAAGGAACAACTTTCCCCAAGGAACATAGGTCGAAATACGAAATTTATAATGATTAACGATCTTACTTTTGACCTTCAGTACAAAAGCTTATACCGCGTGTAATTTCTTCTCCTAAGTGGTAAAATTTTACATGATGTCTGATTATTTCTAGGCATATGTTTTAGTTTATGTTCGATATTAGTGATTAAAAATACTCATGAAACGATTTCCTAACTTTAAAACACACTTATAAATTTTACCTTTATTTTATGCACTACTCTCTTCTCCCCTTTGAATTTTCCTCCACCCAAAGGTTGCCTGGTAGAGATCGCTTTCAGCGATAAGGCCGCCTTTGCGCATTTTTAGTTTTCATTTTCATAACCTTAGGTACCTTATCCAAAACTATAGATTTTTTCAGTTTGTCAATGTAAGATGAAGGGCCTTATTCTGATATTTCGTTTCTAAGTGGATCCTGTATGCATAAGACAGAAACCGTTTGCAGACAATTCGATCTCAGATGGTTCGGAGGCAAATTGGAGCTCAGATCCACCCTTTTTTTTATTGCCAATGAGAAAGTTTGTTGGAGCCACGTGAAGGGTGGATTTTTGCTGACTTTTTCTAATTTGCGAGTCAACGGGTTTCTTATGTAAAAAGTAGCTATTTTTCGAAGAAGAATTTGAATAACATTTGAACAATCTAATTACTTAAATAAAATATTGATGTACCACACCGACCTATCACAACCTTTACAAGAGTTTTTTTTCTCTATTTTGTCCACGAAACTACTGTCAACTTAAAACATTGTCGTTGCCTTAGTGTCGATCTTCGACTAAAAAAAACTTTAACTTAGTCACTTGACCAACATAGTTACAGGCTATATAGGAAGGTATAGGGCGAAATTTTCCATAGTAACTTAAATCAGCTGATTGGTCATACCTAATCAGGTGATTGTATTACAAGCTTTTTATTGTTTTTTCGTATGTCAGCCTTTGTTCCTTGAAGAAAGTTGAACCATATCACCAACCAATTCGTCTTGAGATTGCACTACTCTAATTTCACCCTGTATAAAGAAAATTGGCTATAGGTTTATACATATAGTTGTATTAGACTTCTGCTATTATTCATGCTTTATGTTTCAAAAAAAATAGTTAAAAAAATCTTTCACGTCACACCCATCAAAGTACAGAGCTAAAAACAATCATCATACATTCTTTTTTTACTCTATTGTTCCACACGAATGGGCCCACAGAATGAAATCAAAACGGACCAACATTTCGACGACGCATCGGCGCGTATTCGGCTGAAACTGGTCAGTGTGGCCGCGTGTAGCTAGACCCTGCTATTTCAGAAGTTTCCTAGATAAATTGTATACAGCCTGATAACAAGAATAATATACTAAAAAAAAAAAAAAACATGACTGCTTTTTGAGATAAAGCCTAGCCTATGACATTTGGGATAATAAAAGAATTCTTCCGATATAATTCCCATTCGAATCTGTTCAGTGGTTAAGGAGTTTCAGTCCTTTAAAGAATCGCACATATATACATACAAACAAACATATATTATGTACATGAACTCTAAAAACATAACACACCTTTTTGGTTGGGCAGTCGTGTAAAAAGACCATATTATTTTGAAACTTTTGAAACTCATTTTAGTTGATTAACCGGGTCTGTCGCGATAGTTTTAGGTAAATATAAACGATTTACTAGGATCCTGATGTTTCAGTTGAGTTATATTTACTTTGACTGTGGTCGCGGGTAGACTGATCGACACAATAGACCCGGTCAATCAACTCAAATGAGAGACACAGTCGGTTAAAACAGTTTTCGAAAATTTCGTAAAAATTGAATTTTTTTATCTAGCTGTGTTCAATTTTGCAACAAAACTTCTGAAATAGCAGTGATTTAAAAATATATATATATATAGTCTGTATCTCTCATCTATAATTCATTAATCATTATGTTCTGTGCCGTTTAGTTTTGTGTGTCTGATTAGGTTGTTATAATACGCTTATGATTTTCTCAACAGAAGAAACCAATATCCCGTAAGATCAGCGTTGCAATTTGGCTGACAATATGTCTTATTTCCTATTTGATGTAAAGGCGATTAAAGTTTGGCAGAATCAGAAAGATTTCAACGCCAAAGGTGGTCACACTGTTTCGCTCGAGAGCGGGCGAGTCCCAAACGGCAGAATCCGGATCTGGGTCAGAATAGGACCGCTTCTCGTGCGCGCTTAATTGAAAAAGTTAAATCGGCCATTTTCGCAAAATCGTCCCACTTTTTTTCAAATTCATCGCGTCTTCGAATGGAGCTGTTGCGATTTTCATGGGGGGCCCTAATGGAGTCTTTTTGCAGATATTGCTTTAGTTTTCATTAAAGATTTTTGTTTAAATTAAATAGAATTTTCCTTCAACTTAATAGGGTAATGCCGAACCCGTTTTACTTAAATATAACGCAAATAAAATACAAGCTAAATATTATATACACTTAAAATACAAATGTCCTATCTAACTAACTGATTATCTCATTCATCAACGCACATCCTTATCTACTAATACTAGAAACATGAAATTTGGGCAGTATGTTTATTTTACTACTATATAACCATCCGCTAAGAAATAGTTTTAAAAATTTCCACCCCTTAAAGTGCAAAACGTCGGTTTGAAAGTTTGTGGTCTTGGAAGCGATCTGTTTCAAAATTTGGGATTCGATTAAGATACTAAAATAAACAGACACGCGTTTCAGGACTTTCTAAATTACCTCTATAACCCCGATAGGGGTAAAAAAAGGAATTAAATATTTGTCTGGAAGTTTCTGGTTTTTAAATGCTATCCGTTTTAGAATGAGTAAGTAGACTAAGAAGTGAAAGTTGTAAAACACGTGTTTCAGCATTCACAATTTTTTTAATCCATGAAGAGGATAAAAAGGGAGTTTAAATTTGGTATAAAAGTTGAAAGTTTTTAGTCTTTGATGTAATTTGTGTCAAAATTTATGATTAGATCATGAAGCTAAAATAGCTGAAAATTGTTTAAAGAGTTTTAGATTTTTTGCCCCCAAAAATGTAAAAAGGGGATAAATATGTATTTAAAAATGATAGGCTTTTATATCGACGTATTTATATTTTTGGATAAAATTAAAGCGCTAAAGTTAAATAAAACAAAACAAAGGTGACAAAATGTTTGTATTAAAATTTATGGTGTTTAAAAGTGATCTGTTTCATAAATATTGAATTAAATAAGGAAATAAAATAATATGGTACGTATTTTCAAAAATTTTGTAGCTTTGTCAGGTTGTTCGTCGTCCTTAACTAAAAAAAAACGCGCGAATGAAACCGCGAGCGGAAACGCTATGACATGAAATCAATAGAACTAACAAAAACATCACCAAATAAGGCGAAGTAAGCAAGCCATTTGCTAAAATAACTTGCGTGCCCCTCTGATTCCCACTTTCCTACTAAAAGGAAGGGGGGGGGGGAGAGGTTACAATAACAAATAGTTTTTGTCGAACGAGCAGTGCTAATAGATAGCGATGGTAGTGGTGATAGTCCAGGGAAATAAGGAAATCAGTGAAACAGGTTGTATTTCACGATTGCCCAACCAAAAAAAGGAGTGTAATGTTTTTAGAGTTCATGTATGTATGTATGTGCGAATCTTTAAAGGACTGAAGTTAACCACTGAACAGATTCGAATAGGAATTGTATCGGAAGAACCCTTACATTATTTTAGGAAGCAGTTTTTAAATTTATTATGCTTGTTAACAGTATGCAATTAGTGCCATACTTAATTTTTTTGTTGTTGTAGATATGACGTAGTTGAAGAACTTTGGATTTTATTCGCAATTATTTATATAAAAAATCTAATAAATAATTTCTACCCGTACCCGCTTAGTAGTAAAAACACACTCATATCATATATTTTTACAAGTGATGATGCAAACTTTGATTACAGGTACTTAACGTTGTATATTAGGTATGGGTACCAAGAATGCCAATTCAGCTGAAAGCAGCTGAATTTGAACACTGGTTGTGCAATCAGTTTCCTCCCATTGACTGGACTATAATGATAGTGGTAGCCATTGCAGGTCGTAGTGTTGTAATATATTTGTTGGGAGTAGACTCCTTCGTTTCCTATCGACAATAATTACCAGGTTTCCGTTTGCGGTTACAGTCTGAAACTCCCCTTTCTTGTTCACATAGTGCTTTGGAATTGTTAGCAAACTCGACATTATTTGAAATTTGTATAAAACTATATATACATATCAAGACTATATCCCTTGCGGGGTAGGCAAAGCGTAAACAACCGTAATAACGAACATTTACTCCACGTCTTACAAACATTTGAGGGTTGTCAGCCAATCGCTAAGTCACCTCTTACGATACCCGTGGGATAAAAATGGGTTCATGCTACTCTAAGCCGATATCACACAGCATTACTTTATTGGATAGTATAAATTGTGTAAAATACTTAAATAAAATCCAAAATGACCTTACGCAAACGAAATCGATAGACGTCTCGTTCATTGCGCCAAGCCTCCGAAAATCCTCCTTACAAAAAAGCCATTGCGTATTTGGAATAATTTATCGGTTCCCAAACGTACTCGCATTTCAATCGCCGCCTGCAGTTGAAGGGTATTCATAGCTTGAAATAAAACTGAGTGTTTCGCATTATTCAAATGTCGTTTGTTTAGGCGGTGTAAGCGGCTCTCTGTCGGTGATTTTTCAGCAAAGAGGGATTTCCAAAATACGCGCCGTCCAAATGGAACGCACTGTTATGGAATAATAAGCAGGGCTTACCGCACAATTAAAGTGTGACCAACGGCAACCCCCAATTTTCGAACGAAACGGAAACTTCGTTAATTCTTTTTTATGACCTTTTTATTAGAGTTCGGAAAGCACTTGAATGGGACTCGTTAAAAGTCTTAAAGGAGCTGCTGAAAGAATTCTCGAGAGCGGTTCATTTATTTGTTCCGTTCATTACTTACTTAATATTTAAATTTACTTTTTCATAAAACTCGGTTGAAAGACCTTCGGCTCCTTTTTGTGGAGAATTTTCCAATAATCGCGTCTTTATTGAGTAAGCAACACGGCTTAGGATAAAAGGAATTCGGTGATTAAAACGGCTCCATAAAATGTCTGGGAATTCATAAAAATACTTCACATATTTTTTCTTTTCTACCTTCTGTTCACTCTACATTTATTTGCCATTGTAATGTGATTTTACGTTTATTTATTTTTATTTAGATCAATTCATAATTTACCAAAAATTAACATATTTAAGATTGTTTAAATAATTTCTGAATAAATATTTATACCCAAGTCTCTTAAAAGCCGGATGATGCCGGCTTAAAATATTACCATCTCATTTTATTCCCGCGGGTGTCATAAGAGGTCACTATAGAACTCGAGGGTTTCATGTGTACAACAACTTTAGGTGACAATCTGACAACCTGTAACAAAACGCATCTGTAAACGCACCGTAGCCGTTGTCACACCTCGGACACTGGCGCTCAAATGTATGAATCAAACGCGTTGCTACGCACACAGTCTAAGCTCGCGTAGGTGAACGCGGACCATGCTTGTGTGTGTGAGACAACATGTCAGGGTTGCCGCCATTTTGCGTTCGCGAATCGGGAATGCAATGTGCGGCAGTATGAAATGACCTTCGTCGTCGCGTCCTTTGCTAGCCGGCGTCTGAGCGTCCTCCGAGCGCGGGTGGGCGGCGCTTGTAGGGGGAGGCAGGGAGTGACCATACTGTACGCTAGTACTATTAATTATACTGTGCCGTTGTATGAGAATATAATCGGAATTTGCAATTTGCGTATCGGTGCGTTAAAAATTACAGCGACGGACGATAAGTAAAAAACCGCCTTAAATGCACACTTCCTCAAAAGCAACCGACAAATTAGAATTCTGAAAAGGTTATATTATAAAGGTCGCACAGATAGGTAACGTCCTTTTTTAAATTCAATTTAAAGAAGCCAACGGACCCTTTGATTTTGACATGGCTTACCCGTATCAGGCGAAATCTCTCACAACATTACCCCGAAAATTCGCAGCAAAACTTCGTACCCGGTTTGGACTTATTGATTGCTAAAATATGATGTTGCCAACTAGTTGCCAATAACACATGGCGCTTTGAGAAAGGTCTCGAACCATCTATCAGTGGCGTTTGATATTTATTCTGTGGTTTGATGTCATATGTTAGGATTTGGATTCACTAGATAAGGTTTCCTTTCCGTTGAACAACCTTGAACCACGATTCGTTAGACATTGGCATCAATTCGGGATATAAATTCTCCTTACTTGCCTTAAATTAGTGCTGTCACTTTCCGTCAAATAGGTTTAGAAAAGGATAGGAGATTTTTTAGTCGTGTCATGTCTTATAATTTCATGCAAATTACGTGTATTACGTATATATACGTGTTATCTGTCAAAATAAGGCGACGGTCAACACAATCGCGACTAAATGTACTAGAAAAGGGGAAGAAACCATTGACGTTTTTAAAAATGACAGGACTTAGATATCTCCTTTCCTTTTCTAAACATATTTGACGAAAAGTGACAGCACTAATTTAAGGCAAGTAAGGAGAATTTATATCCCGAATTGAGGGCATTGGGGAACTGCCCTTAGTGGGAAATGCTAAATAGAATTTGTTTTTTTTCTCAAATAATTAACACATACTATTTTTGATCATGATAAGCTTACAATCTATCACTTTAGTGATGCACGATTTTTCAGAAACGGCTCTCGAACATTTGTCAGACGTGGCGACAGCGACCGTATTTTTACGGCCGATAGAGCTCTGCTTACCCCGCAAAGGATAAAGGCGTGATACTTGTATGTACGTGTAGATAAAGTCGCATTTAGATGGATAATCCGTTTAATATTCTTATGTTTAATAGTTTGGCAAATATTAGCAATAGAGTGTCGCTAAATTACAATGATCAAAAGGCAAGAGACCTTCGTCCCAATTCTCTTATTTTTTAGCCATAATGCCATCGACACTCAACTATACCCTATTTCCACTGTGATCTTCTTCTTCAAACTGTTATCCGAATATGAAACTGCCAAAATCCTATAATAAAACATAATTGAGAACCTTTTCAAATAGCGGAATACGGCCGGTCGTATCTATATCAGTCTAACAAATATTTTCTAGACCACTGTGCCTACATTGCACTTGACTGGTTTTGCTGTTATACAACTTTATCCTGGTGGATGTTCCACTTTACAGACGATCTGGCGATACATATGGATGTGTAAATTCAACACACGTACATATCACGCCTTTATCCCTTGCGGGAATAGCAGTGCGTCAACGGCCGAAAAATACGAGCGCTGTTGCTACGTCTGTCAAATATTCGAAGGCCGTTTGAGAAAAATCATGTATCACCATAGTGACAGGTTGTCAGCCCGTTGCCAAAAATTCTATTATACATGAAACCCTCGAGTTCCTTAGTCACCTTTTACGATACCCGCGGAAAAGAAATGGGGTAATGCTATTCTAAGCTGGCATCACACGGTCTCAATTTTGGCCATCACACGTCCTTAGCAAAACCAGATTTTTCTGGTCGGGGGTTCGATTCTCAGCACAATAAAATAATGCTTATCTGCCTAACTATATTCACGGTGCTTACTAAGATAATTTAGTATTTTTAAATACTGTCATATAAGGGGGATATTTCTGCATGGCTAAAGATGGTAATAATAATAAAAAATATTTTCAGGTTATTGATAATGCAGGCTAATTAAGATAAGATAAGATATTGGTAATCAATTAGCTTAAAAAAATTGGCATGTATATCAAAGGTAAATTGCTATAAGATGTCGGCTTAGAATAGCATCACCCTTTTTTTTCCGTGGGTACCGACCGTAAGAGGCGATTAAGGGAGTCGATGGTTACATGTGTATTGGAATTCAGGCGATGGGCTGACAACCTGTCACTATGGCGATGCACAATGTTCTGAATGACCTTGAAACGTTTGTAAGACGTGGCGTAAATGTTCGTTTTTTACAGCTATTTACGATCTGCCTACAAGCAAGGGACATAGGTGTGATAGATGTATGTATGTTCACTTCAAGTTGCGTTGACCATATCAGTTACTAGATATGTTTTTTTTAGTCCTCGACTCTTCCCCCGGGGCTAAAAAATCTACACCTGACTGTATGGAAAGCAAGAGCTCACGCGGAGAAGTTTTGTGGTTGTTCAACTGTGCTCACGAGTTGTCTAAAAGAACGGATTGGACTGAATCTACCTGGCACGTGCCGGTAGTTCCCAAAATGGGAAACAAATGAGGGGACCTCCGCGCCCCTACGGACGTCGGTTGCTTGAGGAGCTTGTGGAGTGTGTTCTACTCGCAATGGCTGCAGCAGCGGCTGCTGTGATGTCGTCATCATCATCCGCAAGGACGTATCATCATCATCCAAAAGAACGTAGATATCAACATAGTGAATATCCCGCCTTACAAACGACAAAACGATACATATGTATGTTTTGATGTGAGCGTTTCCACACATTGGCTCTGCGGGTAAGCGGACCGGGTAAAATATCAATTTCCTACCCGCTGGCCGTGTTCAGTTCATTTATCAGAAACTGTACGAGCTAAATAAAACATCTCAATGATACCCGTCCTTTAGAGCAGGGTTTTGACGGTTCTGCCACTTGTCGTATTTTAACGAACCGTAACGCATGTGTCTGTCAAACAACATGTCATTGCAAATTCAGATCTTATACATACAACGCTAGTTACTAGTTATTATTCTGTGTACATACATACATAAATCACGCCTTTATCCATTACTTAGGCAGAGCGTTAACGGCCGTAAAATGGATATTAACACCACGTCTGACAAAAGTTTGAGGGTCGATCAGATAACTGTGTATCACTATAGTGATAGGTTGTGAGCCCCTCGTCTAAAATTGCAATAACCCTCGAGTCCCTTAGTCGCCTCTTACGACACCCATGGGTAAGTAATGGGTTGATGCTATTCTAAGCCGGCAGCACACGGCCTCTTATCAGATCTTATACCAATATAAATATTGCGAATTCCGATTATATTTCCATACAAATACGGGAACGGTGCATTTAGAATAATTTATTTATAAGAATAATTTATTTATAAGCATTTACGGATGCGTCTGTCAATCGGAAGGAAATTGCGAATGCTGATCTTATTCCCGAGTCGTTGGACGACTCGGTGTTCCACGTGAAAGGAACAATCTCATTCCTATACAAATATGGCCACGGTGTGTTTACGGATGCGTCTGTCTAGTCGTTTGATCGTTTGCATCTGACAGGCGTTACGGTGCGTAGAAAAAAACGCAGCGACGGGTGACAAGTTAGAAAACCGCCTTTCCTGTCAATAACAGTGAAACACTTTTGTTTTTCTTGTTTGTGAGTAAGACAAGCTTTGAGGTACTTGCAATGGAAAATTAAAATAAGGACGTTGGTCCTACCTATTTCGTAGGTGTTTTAGTACATTACGAGTATTTATTGGCATTATCAAGGTCACAAAAATAGATCAAAAATATTTGACAGACAAGTTTGTAGTTTTATGCCGCAAAACGCGCTTAAATATATTGGTATTTAGTGGTTAGTATTTTTTTTAACAAGGGCCTCACGTGATTTGTTGTTCACTGTTTTAGATTACTAGTTCAAACACTGTATTTACAATAAATAATGAATGAAAAACCTTTTGACATTTACCAAAATTAATAATTATTTCTCTTACAGGTAAGTAACAATCGCGTCCAATTGGATGTCGTCACCAACAACGCGATACGACGTCAGTATAAGTTTTTGTAAGTTCTATGAATTCGGAAGCTCAATCTATCACTAATGAATACTTTATTTGCCTGCGGACTTGACCAACTAACTGTCCGTCAACAAACATTCCTTACATACCTACTAAAATAAATTTTATAGACTTTTTCATAGCATTCAAATAAATAAATAGTATAATAAATATTCTGGACAATTCACACAGCGCTGTAATTAAAGCAAAGCTTGTATTATGGGAACTAAAAGCTTTTTTAAATAAATACACATAGAAAACACTCGGACGAAATACAAATATCGGAAAATTTATAACAAATATTTGTGTCTTGTGGGAGGGAATCTAACTCACGACCTTCATCGTAGCAGGCAGGGGTACTATTCGCTACGCCATCGAACTAGTCGAAAATTAAGCCACTCTAAAAAACTTTGAACGAAAACAAACTCGTACGGTAGTAGAACTTATTCCTGCCATTCGCTATTCACAGTCTATCTATCGGGACCGTCAGTAATTTACTGTTTGTTTGTTTGCACTCGCCTGGCTTGCCTCGCTTGCGCTAATAACATCACAATAAGCTTGGTTACTTTAGAGGCCAGTTACGTTCTCTGCTTAAGTTTAAAGGATGGTTTACAAAGAAATTGGTTGCAGAATCAGTTTTTTTAGTGCTATCATCGAAATGAGTTAACCTTTGCATTTGCAAATTTGCATCATATGAAATGCTAGCATTTTATTTTGATTCTATTTGCATATCAAAGTGTAAAGGATGCAGAATGAAAATATATTTAAAATTTTACCAGATTTACAATTGAAATCTGTTTCATCGATCAAATTGGTATTTATTTAAACTGAATTCATCAAAAAACTATGAAAAGTAAATATCATCATCATCATATCACACTATACAGATGCTATACAGGTGTAAAAATAAAAGTTTCAACCAGCCTATTTAACTACTTTGCCCAAGGAACATAGGTCGAAATATAAAAAAACCATACAAATCCACCCGGTCGGCTGGATCATTTTATATGAGACGTCCAATTATTTTTCATATTTCGATCTATGTCCCGTGGGGAAAGTTGTTCAGTTTCAATGTCTGGCTCACCCCGTGCAATATTAGCAGTATTTGTTATACACTTTTACCCTGTTTCATAAATTCGGTGTTCTACAAAAGAAAAACTTTACTATTGAATTCAGGTTTATTTATGTGCAATGGTGCAAATATCTAAAACCACCATTGCGAAAAGACTCAGTTTCAAAAACTGACAAGTAACAACAATCTAATTGATAGGTACAGTCCAGCTCACGTTTGGTTAGGCCAGTCCAAAGTCTAAACTCTAACCCAGACTTAGCTTGACTGTACTCGCTTTTAAATGCTGACCTAATAGCTCCACGAAATTCTCCAAAAGACACAATCAACAGTTCTTGACAGGCCGGAAGCGGTGAACGTCACGAGACCTAAGCTGGTACGTAACCGGGCCAAGTTGTGCTTAATAATTTTAGCTTAAAAGCTCGCTGCACTATCGCTTCCACGGAAAAGGCTTACGGAAGTTCCCCCCACCCACTTTTTAAGCTAATTTCAGTTGCACTGCCCGAATTTCAGGCGAAATTTACTTCTCTGGATAAAATTAAAAGGTGATAGTATAGCTGGTAAATTTTTTGCATTTTGAAAGTAACGTTTTAGGCGTGCAGGTTTGAGTAAGTTTTCTACATCAAAAAGACAATTCTTGCTGTTTTATATAGCAAACGCTCCAAGTCTCATTTATTTCAAATCCCAAAGGAGAACGTTTTCAATATCAAATGCTAGAAATCCATTAAGCAAACATGATCTATAAATCTTATCTACTTTAAGAAATATCTGACACTCCCCAACTTCTTAGATAATATTTGCATGAACGCACATTTCGTAATAATATTTTGAGAGCTATTCACATCTGAGGTATAATCACGAAATGCTTTTACAAGATCACGTAGATTTTAGATAAATCTGTCTCTTGACTGTTATATTTTTTTACAACTATCAGTGCATTCTTCGACAGCAGGAAGTGAGTAAAAAATAGGGGCTAAAGAGGGTTATCGCTTTTTTTTGAGAATCTTTACCTGACAGGGATGAGATCGACAAACAGTGATAAGTACTGTTGACAGCGATAGGCTTTTAAAGGTTTTACCGAAGTTTAATCGCTAAAATGATTCACGCATAAAGCATTTTTGAGAAAATTCACGATAATAAAGTAAACAAGTGTGTCTTGTGTGATCAGTAAAAAAAAAAGATTAAAACATTTTTTTACTTTTAAAAATCTTTAATGCGAATAGTATTTTTGTTGTTATGTCGCTAACACTGAGAATCTAAGAACTTAATCAAAGATTGTATAGAGACTGGTCATAAACAGAATTTCTTGCAATAAACTAAATTCTAGCTGGAGTCATGAGTCAGATAGTTTTCCTAATTTATTTCCAAGTGAGGTCCCCGAGAATTGCAACGTCTAGATCTGGAGCTACAGTAATGAATACGCTCTCCACTGCGCCGGTCTTTGAAAGAACCACTAATTTATGTTCCTGATTACTCATCAGACTGCATTTAGATGCGTAAATTGCCATTTCCTGCAGACCAAAATGTTTTCCTTTCGCCATGAATAGAGTCCAGCCCTACGAATTAATGGCTATGTCCAGTTACCATTCAAAAGGCGATCCTGAGGGTAGGCAAAAAGAAACGATACATAGTAGTGGTAGTTAATTTAGGGACGAGGGAGGATTTGAAAGAAACCGGAATCGTATTGCCTCGCATAGCGAATGCAGGGGAGAGCCACATTGACTTTTCAGTTGAATAGGCGTTTCAGTAATAACAACTTTTTATGTTGATAAAATTGTTCCTGGATTCGTGGGGAGGTCGAAATGTCATGATGTCGAAATTGTAAAAGAAGACTGATGAATGGAGGGAGACCCACCATCTCATGTTTTGACAAAATTGCTTTTTATACTTTCGTAGTTAGGCAGAAAATATAATTTCACATATTGACGTGTGTAAAAGTATATACCACAAAAAAAGATGTTCTAAGAACGTAGGTGCATTACCAAGAGCCTCATAATATGATTAAATAATGTCTTTAAAAACACCGTATGAAAAAGAAAGGCGAAATGCACACCTATTTTCGATGTCCATAAACATGTAAACGAAAACGGATATATCGCATAAGCGGCGCCGTCAGTGCCGGAACAACGCACAGTAAATCACAGGTCGGCCGGCCCATGTATAATTCAGCAGGCTGAAAGCGACATCCAGCGTACACACATAATTCGGCCAAACACCGAAGAAGATACCGAATAACCTGGTACTGACCGTGCCGACCAATTTTACGGTCTACTGCCGTCGGCCGGCCGATTCAATTTCGGTAAAATTTTATTCGACCGAATTCGACCATGCAAGTGAAATTCTATCGATGGTCGAATATACGATTCCCTGACGATTTCAAGTGGCTTTTGCTTTTGGCAGCGGCAAAGGACGCAAAAGATCGTTTGGGATCCACTAAACTATTTTGCCGACTGTTGTGGAATACGTGCACCAAATAGAAAATCTAACATGATTGCGAGTTATTGGAAGAGGTCATTAATTTCAATAAAGTTGTAAACAAGATTTAAAATTAAATCCTGTTAAATTTGAAGCGATGTTGATTCACGTCTTCATTTGGTTTCGTCATTAATATTCATAAAACAGAGACTGTCCCCTCAGCAACTGAGATCGTTTATCAAAAATCATTACTCAGTATCTAACACACATTAAGAGACCATTAGTTTGCGACAAAAGAATTGCTACTGAAGGGAAAGATGAAAAAAGACGTTTGAGTATCGATGCACATTTTAATGAGAATTGAAAAGATAGGGGATCATCTAGATATGCAATATAATTCGATCCCCTATTTCATACCATTAATCAAACGTCAGGCCATTCGACTAGGGCGACGAAAGATGTACGTACTCGAATATATTGTCTATATGCGCAATATTTATTGTGTGACGATGTAGTTGTAATAAAGAATGTTGTTTGTTCGAGGGTTGGGAATTTGTTTCTATCCCTTCGGTAGGTTGAAAATAGTTTTCGTTAAAAGAAATATTTTGATAAATGATCTGGAGTGTTTTATCTCTTTTGACGTGTCTATCGAAAGTATTTTTATGACTTCGGAATTCCAGAACAAATTATTTCGTAATTAAAAACTTCTCCTGCGATTTCTTCATCAATTCCGTCTGTTTTGTCGTTTTCTTCGAATACCAAATTGTGTTTTCCTATAGAAATTCCAAGCTGAACATCGTAGTCAGTCGGCCTGGCTTCCACGCTAATCCTATGACGAATGCCTCTAACTGCCGCCCATTTGTATCGGGTTGCATAATCTCTTATTGTCATCGTTGTACATTCAGTGTATCTATACTATTGATAGATATAACTATGTTCTGTCCTTCTATGATATTCATATTAAAGCTTAGGTACGAGTACATCGTCTTCCTTTTCATAGATATACTTTTATTGTTGTCTTACTAATGGACTTTTTCTAGCGCGATAACGTTCAAGTTTAAGTTGGCATTTATATTTAAGAACTATCTTTCAATATTTAATCGTTTTCGTCAATTGTCAAATATAGGTAATATTATACTTTAGAAAAAGTATCTAAGTGAAAAGTCTAAAAATTTACGTGTTATTTGTTTGCTGTGAGTATTTACGCCTGAAAAATTGCTTTCACAAATTCCGGCTATCTTTCCACCGAAAACACCTCGCAATACCGGCGGGCTTCAATAGTTAGAGATCCGAGCTGCGGAGCTAATCCTGTGACGGATGCCCCTAACTGCCGGGCATTTGTACGCTTGCATCATCTTTTATTTAGAGCAGCTCCCTCTAATGGCGGCTCTGATTGTGCGTAGGACATCGCGGTAATCGCTACTAATGGGTTCTGGTTCTGGTGGTACACGTAAGATTGATATTTGGATCGATTTTATAGTTTTTGACCATATTGGATCAATATTTTGTTTAGTTCATTTGAAACACAATTTGAAGCATCTATTGAAGGTATTTTGACTTAAGAACGTAGAATCTTTATTAATGATTGGTCTTATCTGAAAGCGTTGCACTGCACGCAGGACAATTTTATGACAGCGTCTGTCAGCGCTGTCAACGTAGACAAGTTCTGGGCCGCGAAGGTGTAGTGTCTGCCATCGACACGCTAAGAAGAAGAAGATCTGAAAGTGTTAGCATTTGGTAACGAAATTGGATACTTATGATTTTGAAAGATAGCTGATTTAAAATTGCAGCTTCAATTTATTTTTCTTCTTTATGAAAACCATATTAATTTTAAAAGTAGCAAATTACATTACTTTCTGTGTCTTATCTTTAAAAAATAAAACAGATTTAACTTATTAGAAGATGAAACTTGTTATTGGTAGAATTTCATTACATCTAACAAGATTCTACTGAAATACAACCTGTTGATCAAAATATTTCTTATATTGAATGCTGTTTTACTGAATTTAGCTAAGACATTTTTAGACATATAATTTTGTTTTATTTATTTTGGAAAACCAACAGCTGTTGACACAATGTACATAAAAAATAATAACAACACTTATTAGATAAAAGAAACTAGAAGTGACGATGTATTTGATTAATTAAATTAAAAATATTGGATTACGAATTATTTTACCTGAATTATATTTTATTGGAACAATAATCATGCATCTTATCAATTCTGTACATGTTTGATTTATGTTGTTTTTTTTCATATAATTTAATAAGACGTGATAATCATAAAGTCAAAAAGTGATAATACCTACTATCCTAAATTGAATAAAAATTATTTCAAATCAATTTTCATGAATTAAATTTTTGAAGAGATTATGTGATAGATTTAGTAGTTTATTATGCCTTAAACCAGTTCGTTCGTAGCAAGACAAATCATTGTCTGTTTCGTTAGCGCCGTCAGGGGCTATTTTCTTCGTGCCTTATTTTTAGTGTTGCCATATTTTGCTTTTATTTATCCACTTGTCTGTCACGTACCGGGAGCCGGACAACAATTTTGAACCTTAACTACCCACAATAAAATTCAAAACCAATGAAATTGTTATAGTATGAAGCGACAGACGAGTGATTATACTTTTTTTTTCTTAGGATTCTTACAGAGTCATGGAGAGGGCGCTGAGCTTATCTGAAAAAACGTAATAACTGATGTGATATTTGATGATAAAAATTCACAGTTTTGTTTTTATTACAATTGTAAAAAAATCAATTTCATCCCAGATAATCTTTTCTCTACGTAATTAGGTAATACAGTAGCCAGGAAGGCAGTAAAATAGGAAGCAGATACTTTCGAAAACGAAAGGTGTCTACACGCCTTATAATGGCAACACTGTACTCCTATTTAAAGCGCGGTGATGGATTCCTTACATTTATTGAAAAAGGTTTTATAAATAGCGCTTTCGCTTTCCACCGTCGTCGCAAATATTTTTCCCACAGTCTAATGAGTTTCTTGCTATTTGGTTTTCAACAAATCGCGGTTGCCAGTGATTGCTTTCTGAATGGCACGCTGTCGAATGAGCCTTTATTGACACTTTTGCAATTTACTGCCGTGGTGTAGCGGTGACGACCTTCCAGAGGGTGGCGGGTTTGATTTTTGGAGGATAAACGGAGACTTTTTTTCAATTTATCACTTTACTTCTATAGTAACCCACCATTTTCTGAAGTTACAGACGTCTTCAGTTCGGTTGGAGACATAGCAAGAAAATCACTTTTTTAAATCATCCAGATGATCATTAAACCTTAAAATTTTGTTACAATATCAGGTTTTACTCCAAAATTAATTTTCAACACGTCAGAAATGGTATTAACACTATACCTAGCAAAATAAATCCGAGTCTCATGTGGAAATAAGTATATCATCCAGGTAAAGGGTTTCTACGTGGATCCCCAGGATTAAGCCCAAGGATTCTTGATGAATGGAATTTCACCTTCGCTAATAGTTTTGTGACATTGAATGTGGCGAAAATACTAGTGTTTATTGGGAAAATTCCTGTTGAGACAAATCTGGACTTTGCTCGGAAAATGGACAGGATTTGGATCTAAAGGATGTTTGTTTTGTGTGTATATCTTTACTTTAGTTTGCACTATCAGTCAGTAGCATAGCACATTAATTTACTTATGTAATGGATCGTCAAACGCTAATTTTTAAAGCAGTCAAATAAGATGAAATAACCCTTAAAGAGTATTCCGAGTTGATATTCCCTGGTATTAAAAATTTCATAGGGACACTTAAAAATGTCCTTTAAATTCCCCAAAACATATTTCCCTTATCGTTTGTCCCACAAATGACGCACTTAATCACTACAAGTATGAAAGATGGTCACCATCAACCACCATCAGAGCGGTGTGTGTTTTTTGCCGTCCGACCTCCGGCCTAATCGCTGATAATTCAACTTGTGACGTTTTAGGCTTTTAGCTCCTGGGTTATGAATGCCTTGTAATTGCGAGATTTTGAGTCAAACCTAGGTGTTTTTGTTTGGGTAATGGGCAGCCTATTTTAGCACTGCTGGTAAAAAAGGAAAGCTATTTCAGCAAAAACAAGATAACATTGTACTAGGGGTAGTCTAGAACTCTAATCTATATTTTTAAGCTATGTATGTGCTGACACTTTCAGCAACTAATTACTGTTTCACATTTATTTTATTAATAAATGAAACAAATAACTAGCCTTTCTGTAGCACATATTATCTTAATGGATTTAAGAGTTAGTAAAATTAACTTAGTTTAGCAACTTTGGGTTACAGAAAATATTATTTCTATGAATAATTCAAAAGTGGATTAGGCAATCAATTATGCAGCCTCAGAACGCTCACAGCTTAATCTTTGTGAAAATTAATCAAATTCTTAAATTAATTCTCATTAAAAAACATTAATTAATCAAACGTCGGGATAATTCGATAATTTTGTTTGCACCTTTTCGGCAAACGTTTTAATCGTTTAATTTGAATTAAATGTGCTGAGTACTTTTACATTCTTTACGGTATTCGAATTTTTTTATATGTTTATGTAGCTGCCTTGAAAAGTGATCGGATTTCTTTCTTCAATTTAATTATTTCGTTTACATGTCCGAAATTATTATTGTTGGTGCCGTAAAAAGTTTTACTATGTTAAAACATGACAATACACAGATCGCCCTTCATCTTACACATTTTCCAGTTTTCTTTTTGTCTAAGTAAAAATTTTATTTTACTAAATATTTTAAAGTGAATTTTCAATTTTAATCAGTGTCGCTCACACGGCATTTTCCCTGGGCCTGATAGTCCGGCGACACGGGTCCCTAAGTCTATCCGACTCGCCCAGACTCACCCTTGGGCTATAATTCGTCGCTGGACCGACAAGGCAGAAGGGAAAGGGTTAGAGAGTCTCCACTGTTGCAATGGAAACGATCCGATATTTGTTATTCGGAAGATCGACTAAAGTACAAATACAAATACAAATCATTTATTTTCCATCACAAAATACATACAGAAATAAAAATATAAACCACAACATTCCAATATTAAACCTAGGTACACAAAAGTAAGTACAGCATGGAAAAAAGGTATTGGCACAGCGCAGTGCTGTTTTTAAGCCCACCCTTAGTCATTAACTAACTAAAGTTGGTTTTTTACTTTGTAATTTGTTTCACACACAAAAATTTGCTTTTATGATTATTGCGATTTAGTTTGTGTTCTTACAGCTTCTGACGGTTTGTAGATTGATTCGAGATTCAGAACTATGAATCTAATAAAAGGTATGCTTTTTGAAAGATAAACGTAGATTCATAAAGTGATAAATATCAACATTGTGTGTCCTCCACCGGGAATTCAATCCTGAACCTTGTGCCGCAGGCATTCGCACTATCTTAGCGCGTATTGGTCATCTGGTACTTCTATACCATTTAATTCAGTGATAAGATTATAACTTCTTGTCAATTTTATTTGATAACAGCCAGCTTTCACAGGCGCTCACCTAATTCCTCCCGTCATGAAATGTCGATCGTCGTCCGTCACGGGATGTCGGTCGTGACAAATGAACACACGCACTGAGGGTAGTTATTTATAAACCAATTAAAACATCCACCGGGCAGGGAGATAACGCGCAATCATGCAGAAACCCCCCTTGACTTTTAACACTCGGTTTTCCAGCTAAGTTTGCGTTTGAAGTCGGTAACTGGTCAGTTTAAACGATCGTACGGAGAAGAATCCTATAGGACCAAATGGTCGAATTTGGATGTTTTTTATATAAATATTACGTTGGCTTTCAATATATTCTAGATAGAATACTTTCAATATTTACAAGTTTTCATGGGTAAGTTTATCTATAGCATTAACGTGCTGTGTTAAATTTGATTTTATTGTGTCGGTAAGAAAAAACAAAATTATTCAAAGACATTTTTTATCTAACATTATTGAAAAGTAAAATGAAACTAAACTTAAAAAGGAAGGCCCTGGCAACCCTGTAACAAGTTTCCTTAGAAAACCGGATATCAAATTGTATCGTAGTAAACACCTACGCCGTAGCTTCGTAGTCAAACGCTACGTTTGTAGTTACCTACCCAGTATCTATTTGAATTACGTAAACTATGTATGTATATGTTTTTCTAGTTAGAACTTTGTAGACTGATTGCGTGTTTATCCAGTAAAAGTAAAAGTTATGCCAGAGACCATCTCAGGTCAAAATTTTTGTAAACTCTTCCTCAAATAACTCTCATATTATGTGAAAAAAAGATCCGTAAATCAAATAATATTTATCTCTTTTCTTTACTGAATTGCAATTTAAATTCACAAATTATGCAAATAAATAAGTAGAAATATAATGAAATTGAAATAGCTATCTGTACTTATTTAACTTTTACTAACTTCAATATCGTGCATCAGGTATAACGGCCAATAAAACCTTTGTGTTGTATTTCAAAATAAATAATGGCAAATAAAGTGCAGTTATCAGGGTAGCACTCAGGATAAGGGGGTCAGATTAAAACGTCGTCGTAAAATTTAATAACCTCCTTGAAAACGTGGATCGCGTGGTAGGAAAGTTGAATGTATCTTTTTAGTAGAAACATAGTTAAATATATGATACTTTCAGACAACAGTCAACAGTCGCCAATTTTCTGTCTTTTTTAATTTAGAATTTATTAGACAGCAATTCATTACTATAAATTGATGCAAATAAATGCTGAACTTTTGTCATAGAAACTTAATATTATTATGTTCATTCCACATGATGTACACAGTACTATTTACAAAAGAACATAGACAGGTAATTTATGTTATAAAAATTATCAATTTGATACAGAACAGAACAAGCTCAGCATTTTATTGATGTTAACAAATTTATATTTAAAATCATATTCTGTAAATTAAATAATCCCTGGCATTCTTATTCAAAATAGCCATTTCGTTTTTACTTTGCTTATTACCTACTGATTTAATTTATTTATTTCATTTTTTTTGTTTTAAACGGGTGGCCATATCCCACCTGCGTCCAGGCCTGGCGAAACTAAAATTCCTGCAGGAAACAGCCAAGGAATTTCGCTACAAAAATCTAGAAGTTGCCCGGGAGAGCCAGGATTTATTAGCCGTATAAAAGTTAGTTTCGCAGTTTATGTAAGTCATAATGCGCAGGTTCGCTGGCCGTTATATGACCAAACAGTTGTATTGCGGAGAATTGCGACCGTTGCGGGCCTAGGACCAAGTATGTGCTTTATTATGGCAATCATGTGAGGAATAGATCTTCTTCTTTTCGTGTGGGACATCGAGTCGACGGACGACCCGATGAATCCTGATGTCAGAGTTTTTCAACCACCTACTACTAGTAAGCCCCTGACATGGTTGTGTAACGACCGCCGTCTAAGTTATCACAGACAGCAACCGGGACTGACGGCTTACGTGCCCTTCGAAGCATGGAACCATCTTTCTATTTAGATAAATATATGGTTTATCTGGGATATCCTAACTAGATTGGGTACAAATTCATAAACCGATAAATTTCAACTTTGTGAGTTCCTCACGGAGAATCAAACTCGGAACCTTTGCCTCGGAGGCAGTTACGCTACCACTGCGCCACACAGGCCATCTAAAAAAAGAAGTATAATTATGTATAACTTATAACGACCGGACGTATGTAAAACTAATCAGCTGCTTTTCTTATGTGCAACAATTTTTACCTTCACTACTTCTTCTTTTCGTGTGGGACACTGAGTCATCCAACGACATTCCTTAAATACCTGCAGTCAAAGTTTACTAAAGACTACTCAACAAATTAAAAAACGTAGCCATAAATTACGTAGTGTTGTCGTAGTTTTGTTCTCGATAGCCGAAAATCTCATCTCGAACTGCGATTGTAAACTTTCGACCGGCAACAACACAACAACACCTATAGCTACGTCTGTGGCCACCTCCAGACTAACTGCAATGCCACTGCAGTGCCGTGCAAAGAGCCTAGACATTAGAATACGTCACCAGTAGGCGCTGGGCCATGGAGTGAGTGCGACACTTAATAAGGAGTCTCAAATACTAGGGAAATAACATTCGAATCTCAATAAAATTTCACATAGCCCAGCTTTCCTGTTTTTTTCAATAAGACTCTAAGTCACACAAGTGATTTTCATATCAAAATGGCTTATTCCTCTGTAACTTTTGGCTTATTACATTTAGGCATACAAAGCTTTTCGCTGTTTCTGAAAAAACTAAAAAACTTGACATCACCCTGTTTGAAAACAACCTCCTCAAATATTGTTGCCTATAATAGCATCACCCCATTTCTTTCCCGTGGGAGTCGTAAGAGGCGACTAAAGGACTCGATGGAGTGTATTGCAATTTTAGGCGATGGGCTGACAACCTGTCAATGTGGCGATACACAATTTTCCAAATGACCCTCAAATATTTGTCAGACGTGGCGTAAATGGCTGTTTTTTGCGGCCGTTTATTCTCTGCCAACCCCGCAAGGGATAATAGGCGTGATATGTGTATGTATGCGTATGTATGTTAAAATTGTGAAGCTCTGACTTCTTTTGGTTGAAATCTACAAATGAAATAAGACCTGTTTCAAACAAATGTTTTTATTATGTGACTGTCATATCATAAGTCTTATTCCTAATCCATAAGTATGCCACATGTTTTTACTAAACACAAACCGTGTTAATACGAAAAATTTGGTTTAAGCTCTTTGATATCGTCAAATCGTATGGAATACTATTTTTAAACATGCGTCTTACTTTTTAGTAATAATAATTAAAACCGAAATACAGTAACATAAGTACAGGTTAATCTCCGCTTCTATAAAACACTTAAAATGCAATTGTTACTCTTACGCTTGCGGAATAAGATCGATTCCCAATGCAAAACTTGGTAAGCTTAATTCTGCGTGTCTTAATTTCATGCTATCATTGCTCCTTAAACTCAATTCAGATCACACTGTTAATTCAAGTTAAGTGGTGTATCAAAACGTGACTGTAGATACAATATTAAGCTTGATGGGCAGGTTTTGCAATCCTTTTTTGACGCGATATGCAAAAACTCGATCGTCGTCCGATTTCTCTCCCAAAATGGTATCTTGAAGAAGGTCCTTGATAAAAGTTGACCATATTAATTACGTTGATGCCGTTTTTGCGTTTGTGCAATTTTCCCTTGGTACGAAATGTCTCATAATAATTTCTTTATCAATATTTATTATCAATACTTACTACTACCAAATTTAGAAGACGAGTTGATTGAGTAAATAATAAGGTATATTTTAAAAAGCTTATTCATTTGGTAGCCTGTTGTTAAAAAACGTGTTGCAAATTATGATACTTACTTTTGGAAACTTTCATATTTTGTAATGCTACACAGCTGTTGTTGTTACCTAAAGTATAATAAATTAGTTTAATGAAAACTCAGCTAGTCTGAATTGGACCTAAAAAATATACTGTAAAAATAGTTAGAACCAATACAGTGCGTTTTTTGTAAAGTGGAAACTTGTTTTTAGCTCTAGACTTATATTTATATTGCTCAGCTATAAGATAATTTATGCTGTTAGTTTCCCAAACAGCCTAAATAAATAATAATAATATTTTATTTCAGATTACTTATCCACAGTTACAATACAATATAAAAGATAATAGTAGTTAGTTATTAAACGCGTATTAACAAAAAATTAGCCACGATAAAAAACAACTTTTTTTTGTATGATCTATGTGGAGAGATGTCCTTAATCCTCAATGATCTGATCCGCTGATCAGTTAGCTGGCTGGCCCAGTCAGTCCCCTGGTCACAACCCCCGATTCCGCTCTGTCGCCACTCGACTATCTGTCTTTCTCATCACTGTACTTAGCAATGCTCTTACTAATCAAGACGTTTTACCTACTTGTTGTCCGTCGCTGCTAATTTTTAACGCGACGTAACGAATGCATATTTCAGACGAATGGAAATTACTAATTCCGATCTTTTTTTGTATACAAATATGACTAAGGTGCGTAATAAATGCGTCTGTCAAACGGCAGCACCGTACGTGACGCACCGTAGACAGGAGCATGCGAAATACGCAGCGACGGATGACAAGTGTGAGGACCACCTGATTACTTCATGGCCCCATCAGTACAAATTAGGACGACATTGCACTGCGAGCTAGAAATGGGCGTTCAATTTATGCGTGCGCTCTAAATGGCCCACTGACCGGTGGACAGAGAGTAATGGTGATTGCCTACTGTTACCTATGTAACTGCTTTCGATATCTATACTGCTTGGCAACACTGGGATGGGCAGCGGAAATAGTTGGTATAAGTGGCGTCTGATAGTTTATTTTACTGTGAACCGTGGTAAGTATTGTACGAGTAAATCAGGTACGATTTTGTCCACAATGTAAAAAAACACCAATTGGACGATCACATTGCATTAGGTAGGTATGCGTTTGGATAAATGGAAAATTTTTCATGGATATTATATTTTTCTTCTTCATTTCGTGTGGGATACTGAGTCGTCCAAAGACTCAATAGATCCTGGTTCAGAGGTTTTCAATCGCTACTACAACCTAGTAGGCTTCTGACATGGTTATGTAACGATTGCCATCTAAGTAATCATCGACAGCAACCGGGACCGACGGCTTAACGTGTCTTCCGAAGCACGCAACCATCTTTTCTGACTATCAGGTGGTTCAGCCTGCAATGTTCTGACCAGGTTAGGAACAAATTCATAAAGTGTCAAATATCAACCTTGTGACTGCCCCATCGAGTATCGAACCCTGAAGCTTTGCGTCGCAGGCAGTCGCATTACCGTTGCACCACATCGGCCGCTAATGGATTGATTTTGTAATGAAATAGAGCGATATATTATTTCAAATGCGATTTGGCCCTATACAAAAATAAAGAAATTTTGATGAATCTAGAAACACTGAAAAACTGTAATATTCTAGCATAAGTTTTATTATACACGAAGATAAAAGCGACTTTTAAACAAACTGAAACCATGTAAGTAAAGTACCTATGTAGCCCTGTGTTCAGCGATAAGGCGCTCATTCAAACAACTTCGCATCCCAGAACGAGCCTCCCTGCAAATGACTCGAATAACGCTTGTTCCTTACACAGCCATTTTGCTGAACAACTTCCCGAAACACTACAAAACAAGTACTTTGTAAAGAAAATTTGTAAAGATAAACTTACGCTTTCAGTTTGGTGTAATTAACCATAGTCAGTCCCTTTCAGGCTTGCAAAGGAGGCTCGACATAATACCGTCTATTCAGGGAGCTATGAAGGGACTTTTGCTGAGTCTTATTTCGTCGGTATAAGGGTGAATATTGCCTGAATGGTAGGACTTATATAAATGAGCGTGTGATTGCTGTGGCTTGGCGACAGTTCGTTATTTTTGTGAACGCAACCGTGTAGCGCTAGAAAGGTTTGCATAGAATGTTCTGCGCTTGATGAGTGAGGTTAGGTTATTTTTAGATGTTTCCGTAAAAAATATACCAGGTATTGAAAGTTTAGTATAACATCCATTCAATCTTGAAGTCATAAGTATTTTATAGATAGAAAGATCCGTCTTCTGTAGAGAAAAGTATTCTTATGAATACTTATTTGTGAAACTCTACATTTATGTATTATTATCAGCTATCTAGTTCCCGTAGTAAAAGTTTTTTTTTATTATTATTATTGATGGCTTTGCTCTTGACTCTAGTCTAGGTCATAGGAGAGAGACAGAGTCTAAGATGGAGCAAGCTCACCCAGAAGAAGCCTGTTCACTCTTACTTTGAAGAGATTAGGGTTGTATGCGTTTGGAAACACAGAAGCAGGTAGTGCTTATGCTAAGTTATGCTTAGTTTGAAGCAAAATGGCGCTGTGTGAAATCTCCAAAATTTTTTTTTTTTTTGATATATAGATTTCTCTAATATTTCACATAATGCGGCACAAAGTGGGGTACTCTCTTTCTGTACAGAACTATACTTTGTTAGAATCTTTGTACCACTTAGTTCTACCATGACACAACAAGTGACTATCGCAGTAGGGGTAGATAAGGGGTGTCTTGCGATGCGTATTTCAGCTGGTTGGCTAATTAAGAGCAGTTTTCATTTGACACTTGTCACGGAACTGTCAAGCTCTTAAATAACACCTTCACTAAGAGAAGGGTTGCTTTTTTTCATTTCTCTATTATGACACTTTAGTCGAAACTTTAGTGTAGAGAAATAATGAACTATTTTTCGCTTTAAATTGTGCTTCTTTTTATATATGTTGTGCTTCTTTTTATCAATATGTGCAATTAAATTTACCATAGGTCCCGGGTTCAAGTCACGGCGGGCGCAATAATTTTTTCAATTACTTATTTTCAGTTTTGTGCATAAAAAGTTTTTTTTTATATTTTTATAACCTCTATTTCATACCGCAATTACTTTAAGTACCTATTGGTTGTTATTTTAAAGTGTCTATCTAGCTCTACCCTAGTTTTTACTCGTAATATCGAAATTGGATCGACATTAATTACTTATCATGAGAAATATAAATATGTTTCCGATAGTTTTCAATTACTAAAGTTCTTAAAATGTTTCACCGTTCGAAACTTTCATAAAACTTTTTTTAGTACGGTCTCAATTTTATCTGTGCAATTACCGAATTGAACGGCAATCTTGAGGCGTCCTTACCAAATTTTCAATTGGTATGACCTAAATACACACTATACGGACAAACACAGTTTATTTTATACCCCATTGAACTCTTTTTCGTTGCCATAGAGTTGATTTTTGTTTAAAGTGTTTGCATGTTTGACTGTACAAGTGCTGTCCCGTTAGCTGCAGAATAGTTGATACTTGGTTTGTTAGTTTTGATAGCTCAGGTGTTTATAAGAATAGTGCAAAATATATTTAATACATAGAGGAGTTAGGATTTGTCTATCTCAGTCATTAAGTTGAATATTCCTTTAATAATAATAAAATGGCACTGTCAGTTTAACATGAGTTTTAAATCGACTAATATTCGGAACTTATTGCATGACTGTATGAAAGAAACAATGATTTTACTTAATGTCAGAGTTTTTAATTTAAACAGATTTATGGAAAGCTAGAAATTAAATCCATTAAAAAAATTCTCAAGCAATTCCCATAAAACAGTCACCACAAGTCTAATTATTGCCACTGGGTTCACATAAACGTAATGTACATTTATAATTGTTGTGTGATGTCGGCTTGGAATATCATCACCCCATTTATTTCCCATGGGTGTCGTAATAGGTGTCTAAGGAACTCGAGAGTTACAATTGCAATTTGTTTAACTATTTTGCAAATAGTAGTAGATTTAAGTCGTGCTTTATCACACACCAACTCTGCATACATACATACATACATTCACATATCATGCCTATAATCCCTTGCAGGGTAGGCAGAGCGTAAACAGCCGCAAAAATCAACCATTTACACCACGTCTGACAAATGTTTGAGGGTTATTCGGAATATTGTGCATCGCTAGTGACAGGTTGTCAGCCCATCGCCTAAAATTGCAATACACACCCTCGAGTCCCTTAGTCGCCTCTTACGACTCCCACGGGAAAGAAATGGGGTTATGCTATTCTAAGCCGGCATCACACATCACACCAACTGATTTTGATTGCATTAGTCTAGTGCTTTAGGCTATTATTATGTATTCTGTGGTTTAAGTTTTCAATCTGGCAAATTCCCTTACTCTGTAGGTGCAGCTCTAGGAGCTACTCGTGCGTGGCAGACCACGAAAGTGGCATGATTTTGATGACTTAGCAATTGGTTCACGACTTCATTTGAGCATGGCTATAGAAACCTGTAGCGGTAGAAATAGTACATACATACGTATAAAACGCCGATATCCCTTGTGGGGTAGGCAGAGCGTTAACGGCCGTAATATACGGTCGCTTTCGCCACGTCTGACAAACATTTGAGGGGCACTTAGAGAAAATTATGTGTCACTAGAGTAACAAGCTGTCAGTCTGAAAATATTATGGGGTGAACCACTGTATAAAATTTTTAAACAAATCTGTTTCCCGCCAGCTTAATTATTTTGTATGGGAGCTATAATTTTATTTTTCTTTTCTTCTTAGCGAATCGATTCTTTTTCTTTTTTGCCCCATGTTCCTTCAAGAAATTTGTTCAGTTCTATGGACTGGTTCACTCCATATAACAATGTTTGTTTTTATTTAACCTTCTGTATATTAATAGGACCGTGAGGATTGGTGCTGTAGAGAAGAGGCCTATACCCTGCAGTGGGTGGATGTGGGCTGAGGATGATGATGATGATGATATTAATAATATTCAGTTAAACCATCAGCTGCAAAAGCAAATAAAGTTTTATAACCAAACCTTTATTTCTATAATATTTTCTTGAGTTGGCACAACTATTACTCATCAAAATAAAACAGTTTTGAACGGATTTAAGTTGTGTCTTTACGTTTCTTTAAAGAGCTCGAAACTTAGGATTTGTAAAGTCCAAAATAAACTCAACTTAAATCCGTTTAGAATTGTTTTATTGTGATGAACCTTTATTTCTAATTTTATAAAATTTCCAATCTACGAGTTTTGCTCAGTCTTAGCGAACTCTACAAAATCACCTCAACCAACACTACATGTCTAGTAAGTCTAGATTCCTAGCTCCGACCTCCTTCCAACGATTGGCATTAGAAGAGGCTTTTCAGCCCTCCCCTTCCACCCCCTTCGCCCCTTTGATAGTTAATTAAACGTCAGCCGGGAAATATTCGCGTCATTAGGAAAAGACGGCGCTGCATTCGCGGCCGGAAGTAGCGTCGCCGCCGCGAGGGAGGCAACCTCCCCTTTCAGAAGTACTCACGGTTTTCGATTTGATATTGGTGCGCCTAGATTTACTTTGTGTTTCTGAGTGCTACTTACTTCGTGGTGATAGATAGAAACAAAGTGATCGCGAGTCCTTAAAAAGTTATATTAGAAACAAAGAATTACAAAAAATCGTTGTTAGCAGTATATTTGTACACATACACATATCATGCCTAACATCCCTTGCGCGGTAGGCATAGCGCAAAACATCCGCAAAAAACGGACATTTACGCCACGTCTGACAAATATTTGAGGGTCATTCGGAAAATTGTGTATCGCCAAGGTGACAGGTGGTCAGCCCATTGCCTGAAATTGCAATATACACCCTCGAGTCCCTTAGGCGCCTCTTAAGACTCCCAAGGGAAAGAAATGGGGTGATGCAATTCTAAGCTAGCCATCACACGGCAATATATAGTATATTTGAATAAGAAGAAATATTCGAATTATTTATTTATTTACCATTCATTTTACACAAAAACATTACAAGAGACACACAAACGAATAACGACATAACAGAACAACTTATTTTTACTCAGAAATTTCTCCCAGCTGACCTACGTAAAGAGATTACGCACGAATTAGGCGTGCACAATTTAATAATTTCTTTTTTATTTGAGAATGTGCGCATTCTATGATTCGTATTTTTTTTTTTTCGTAAATTCGTAATTTTGTACTCTAACCGCAATAAGTTTGATTGCTGTGCCTAACAACCGCATCCATTCTCCGTATTGACTCTGACAATGTTTTTATCTTTTCCACACACAATTCAATTGATTTCAATAATTCTAAATTTATTTCGATATGCAAACAAAATTGACGATTTCACTGTGTTATCTTATCACTAAAACATTAATCTGAAAATTTCAATCACCAAAATTGCCTTTAACGGTATGTCGAATCTCGCCCTCTATAACGTAAATACTCAAATTAATGGAACCAGATATTCAATTGTAACCAATTAAGTAAACTGGAATGATTCGAGTTACCATGGTAATTGTCTAGTCATCGGGTGAACTGTGAACTGTCTAGGCCTCAGCATGGTTTGCTCTAAGAATTTTAATTGAATACCAATATATTTTTTTAAAGACACTTCCCGTGTTAGGTATACAATTTTTGAAAACTTGCCAAATTTTCAATCCCAGGCAGGATTTGAACCTGCGACTTTCGCATTACTAGTGGCGACGCCTCTGCCGTCTGGGCTACCGCAGCTCATTCCTTGCCCGCCAATTTTGCAAGTGTATTTTAATGCCAGTAACGCGTGGCACGGTTTCATCTACCGGGTTAGTTTTGCAACTAATACCCGGCGACTAATTCTATCTTTACAGATTGAATGTAGCCGATGTATGTAAGCGATGAAAACCCGCGATAAACTGAATACCAAATTTCTAATGAGCTGCGGTAGCCCAGACGGAAGAGGCGTCGCACTAGTAATGCGAAAGTCGCAGGTTCTAATCCTGCCCGCGCTTGAACATTTTGCAAGTTTTCAAAAAATGTTGTATGTACGTATGCCTTTAGTTACGCATTGGTTTTTCTGGTGCTATTGTATTCATAATTCCAGGACTTAGTAATAATCATTCATTGTATTTGAAATTCGAATTCAATTATACTTCAGCCATATCAGCCAATCAGATTCGATTTATTAGTAACAGGAATGCCTGTGTGTTACGATATGAGGACGTCTGTAATAATATTTGATCGTGTTTGTTTGTTATAGGGAGTGTGTTTACGTGAACAGTTGATATTTGCTATATGTAAGCTAACTTTGGATGATGTAACTTCGATATTGCCGGAGAAGAGGGCCTACTTCACTTACCTACATGCAAAGTTGTTGGAACTAAGATATCTGTAGTCAGTCATACAGGTTTTGGAATTATTTAGTTTTATCATGGACCAATTAATTGGTCCATGGTTTTATCATATAACAAATTATCGAGTAAGAATTATAAGAAACTGTATGTAAACAGTAGCCTCTTTAAGAAACTGTAAATATTTCTAAATATTTTAAAATTATTTTCTTTCTTGTTAAATATAAAATGATAATCGAACGTACCTAGTAAAAAGTCCAATACGTTACTTTTGTAAATAAAAACAAAACTATTTTATGATGATCGTGAGATTCATGAAGTTTCAAGTTATATTTTTAGTAATGTTTTCAAATCGTATAAAATAAACAAATATCATATTTACAGTTTATTGCACAAAAAAAACATAACAGAATTAGACACCAAACCGACAATAGAAATACAACAAAACAGGTACAGCTTATTTCCAAGAAGAAATTTCTTCCAGCTGAACCTCGGAAGTGAGTCATTATAAAGAAAGAACCATAATATATCTTCATATATCATGTAAGTGACTTTGTCCATATTTAGCAACCTCACATCAAGATGAGTAAAAAAGGCAAGATTCCATTTCATCCATTCATAGAAAATGTCGTGACTTTGTAATCTTAAAGAATGGGACAAAACATCCGGAATGCTACTTAGGAGCCTACTGTTAGGTACAACATGTTCTATTTTATCAAAAGTAAAATAAACTTTCCTTCTAAAACAATAGAGACAAAATTGACAAAACACGACTTAAAAATATAGAAGGAAAATTAGAATTTCTTCACCATAATCTAACCCAAACATCGTGAGAATATGTGTCAGAAATGCCAAATAATTTCCAGCCGTAAAACAAAGAACATAAGCTACAAAACCCTTTATTGACACGAATGCTATGACAACTGTAACCAAGGAAACCGTCATCTCCTGCGCGAACGTCACGTCGTATCTCGTCCAATCGTCACGAGGTTGAAGATTTGAATCTGGAACTGTTTAAAATGCCGTAATAGAGAGCCTTCTTTGCCTTGGGTGAGATTTCAGAAACGCTCATAATAGTGACGTAATGGGGTGATAATAGTCCGTTTAGCTTGTGGGTTATTTTGAGTAGTTGTTTGATGCAACCGCATTTCCTGTCCGTAAACATTTTTATTACAATTCAAGGTGCATTGAATGTCGAATTTATTCATTCTTTTTATTTATATTGGACCGACAGTGAGACTCAACAGTCGCAACTTAATAGTGCAGAAATTAAACTTGGAATGCAAAAAGCGTTGCAATGACAAATCTCCTTCATAAAAAGTAAAGTTCCAGCGATAAAATTCGCTTTTTCGAGCGAAAATTTTGCCGTTCCACCAGCCGTGGCGTAATGACGTAATGCTATACTTTATGGGCTGTGCGGAATTTAATTTTGGCCCTTTATATTTTTGACCACGTTGCCCGACCGCCCTCTTCCCCCCTTCTCGCCTCTCAAGGTTCTTTATCGTGCCCACTGTGGGCCCTCACGTACGCATATTAGGAGTCTGGGCTCTCCTAAAAACTCGTAAAGGGGTCAAGAGAGGTCAGCTCATGTTTATGATCTGTCTTTTGAAGTTTGTCGGATGCCGATTGGTGTTTCAAGTGGTATTGAGAGTGGGGTGTAACGATGTTGTTCGACACTGTTAGGCCTTTTTATATGTTTTTATTTGTTCCTCAATATGCCATGCTCCTTTGTGGAATATAACTATTAAGAGTAATGAAATACTTACATAACGTCCAGATTGATCACCCATGACAACCTATGCAAATCCACGAGCCATCGGTCTGATAGTATCTTGACGACATCTCGTTTGAATGTGTGTAAATGTTGTCAAGAACCTGCTATGAACACACCATAGAGTTATGACAGATAAAGGTTTAATACTCATTCTTGTTCAATAGCCACAGACGAAGTTCCAAATTCAAAAATGTACATCACACGACAGATACCAGGAGTGCATGACAGTTGAATGGATGGCACGTCAAGGTGACTGGAACGGATGCGTACGAGAGATACGGGCGTATTGACAGCCGAGCACTCGGCTGCCGCGTGGCCTCAACGATGACAGGCATAACAGTGTTTTGTTGTTTTTGCGGCAAAAGTGGCATGGTAGAAGTGGCTGACGCACTGGATTTTAAGAGTTTGAGATCTTGTTTTATCTGATCAACAATGATTCGCAAACACATAAGATCCATATACCTACAACAGAGCGTCGTAAAAATCGAAATTTGACGAATACGCCCAGGGAATGTCACTTTAATGACTCCAGCCCAACAATAAATCAGAGATTTCCTCAAATTTTCAGTTTGACAAATTTTTTATAAATACTTATTTAAAATGTTTTTTTGTTGTTACAGGTGAGTCGCAACAGAATGGGGATGACAGCGGTTATAGTTATATAAGTGAGTAGAGTTTTGGTTTTTTATCTCATATTTGCTTTCATATTTCTTTTTTTTGCTTTTGAATTGTAATTTGAAATGGGTATGTTGATGCAGAACCATGTTTTTGTGTCAAAATATAGTTATAATGCAAGGTTATAAATAGCTACAATTACAACATAATAATGATAGAATGGACTTCAGGAAATTCCACAAATTTTAAAAACCTATCAGTAGTAGCTATATAAGATTCATCTTACGAGTACTCAAATTGAATTAATGATAACGCTGTTCACAGATTTCATACAGCTCACAAAATTTCATAAAAGTACGATATCATAAAGTTGCTGAGTGATTCCAAAAAATCGCAGTAAAAGGAATCCTATTATCATCTACGTACCTACTGTAAATATCAATTTTACCTTATTTTTGATGTTAAAGTAAAATTCTACGAATTTACTTGACATAAAAATGCCCGCTAATTTACTAATTGCTTTTAAATTCCCAGAAAATATATCGAAAATATAAATATACTTGCCACTTACCGCATAAATAGAACAAGTGTTGAACGCGTGTTCAATAAAAACATAATTTTCCACTCCTTTTATATGAATATTGATAAGAATAGTCAGACAGTGTTGAAAAGTAGCAAAGACTCTGCCGTTGTGCTTTCGGGTAAGGTACAATAGAATGTATTTATTTAAACCTCCTTGGTTGGAATAAAGCCGTATATCCAAGATGCAGAGATAGGGCAGGAGAAGAGAAAGATCTCAAAAAATCGCTTTACCGACGCGGAATTCGTCGGCGCCGTCCAGATGTCGAATACGAAATCAGACTTGTAGGGTTAGCACTAAAACAAATTTAAAAATGTTTACTTATTAAGGCCATCTTCTTCTTCTTTTTCGTGTCTCACCGAGTCGACGAACGACCCGATGAACCCTGGTGTCCGAGTTTTACAAGTAGATCAAGGCTCTGTGTGATGCTGGTTTGGAATAGCATCATCCCATTTCTTTCCCCTTGGTGACGTAAGAGGCGACTAAGGGGCTCGGGGATTTTATTTGTAGTACTATTCTAGGCAGCAGGCTGACAACCTGTCTCTCTAGTGATACACGATTATTCTAAATTGGTCCTCAATTATTTGTCAGACACATCTGACACGGCATTAACGACCGTATTTTACGCTTTGCGGATGCGTGAAATTTGTATGTATGTAAATTTATCATCATCACATGGGAGCCCAAGTTCACGAGTGATTCAGTAAGACTTACTCAAGTCAAGAGTTTTAAAACCACCTACTTAGCAACTAGTGGATCTCTCTGGCGTGGTTCTAAACAAGTTGGTTAGCTGTGAAGTGAGAGAAAATAACTTTTTCTGTACTTTACTGTTATTGTTAAAAATATTCGTTCTATGTGCCATTTTTCTTGTTTTTGACTTTTTTATTTTAATTCATTTTTATAATAGCTACATTCATATCGTGTGGTAATTCAATAAGATATTCGTGACTCACCAGAGTGAGTCATATAGGTAAACTAATTCGAGAAAATTATGCAAATTTTTCGCCAACCCTGGCCGTTTTACACGTGAAACGAAACAAATGTGGGGGCCGCCGTATCCTGAAAATCGCTAGCTGCAATCGAATGCACAGTGTGAGAGAGATATGGAGATAGGAAATGCTGTAGGAGGAATAGAGAGAGAAGATATGCGGACAGCCGAGACGCGGACTGAATTGCAAATGTGTGAATAAGCTAGTCTAGGTGCACTATCAGATGAATTCTGCTAATAGGTACAAATATAATAATGATTATGAGTAAATCTGAATAATGTGAGACTGGAAATAAAATCAATTCTGAACCAAACAAAACAATTTTAAACGGATTTAAGTTGTGTTTATTTTGGATTTTACAACTCCAACGTTTAAATTACTTCTACGTTTTTTTTTGTGATGAGTAATAGTTGTGCAAACTCAAGAAAATATCAAATCTGAACACTTTTTTGGTAGTCTAAGCATTTGTAATATTTGTCTTTGAATTACGAAATTTGTTCCTTTTATAACTTATTGGTCTTGTATAATAAATCACATAAGTTAATTTTGATTATGTCCTCTTACGACGCGACAGAAAAGAGTACTGACGTGAGTCAATTGGCTACGCTCTGCCTATCCCGCAAGGGATATAGGCGTGATTTATGTATGTTATTCAAATGTACAGCTCACGAGACTTGATAAATATGTCTAAGAGATCACACTTGTCGTCCGTCGTTGCGTATTTTTAACGCACCGCACAAATACGGCTACGGTGCATTTGTCAAGTGGTTTGCCAGACGCAACGTTGCTGTTTTTGTATAGGAATAAAATATGAACTTGCAATGTCCTGCCGTCTGACAGACGCATGCGTTACGATGCGTAAAAAATACGCAGCGATGGACGACAAGTGGCAGCACCGACTTTTGCACCAATATTCAGCTACTTTGCGTTAAATTTCTCTATCAATAAGTAGTTTTCCGTCAACTAAAGGAGTAAGTCCATTAATTGAGTTACAAAGTGTCCGGCAAGCGCAGTAGAAACAGCGGAGATTGTTTTTACGCCAGCGTATAATCAAACTAAAGAGTGATAGAGAGAGGGTGAAAGTAACAGGTTGAAATAACAGTTAATAAACAGCTCACATAGCTTGTTTTCATACGTACCTACCTATACTAAGTCAATGCGATTCGTGTGAAAGATTGGCGTTTTAAAAGTACAATTCAACATAAGATAAAAATTATCACGTGAATGCAAAAAAATATTTATCATTTGTACAATCGATCAAAACTGATCAGAAAACAACATTTTTGTCTCTAAAAATATTTGGGAATTCTCGTCCTATTTTTAAGTTACAGCCCATTTATCCTGCATGTGCTTGTGTGTTGATGATTACGATAAAATTATGACTTGATTATAGCTAATAAGTGTAAAAACCATCAATTACTATATTAAAAGCTAGTATTCTGACTGTTACCACCTAATATTGAAATTGGCTCTATTATTCGGAATATTCTCAAAGGTAAACCCGGACGCCTTCCTGCAATTTTATTATCACTGACTTCTTAGTTTATCTGCAAAGTTTGTTTTCAAGATCCTCACTATCGAATTTTAATTGAAGTGGTGATTATGCTACGTTTTCCAGACCGGGGTGTTTTTTAAGAGATGAAAACAAGTAATAAAATTGTGAATCAAGTTTATGTTTTTACAAGATGCCTACGATCGTGTCATATTTTGGTATTTTATTTTTAAAACATTTGAAAACTATTGGAACGCGTTGTTATGTAAATTTTAAGTATTCCTTAATAATTTATGTTAGAATACGAGTATCTCTTCTGGCAGCCTTTTGACGATCTTACACTTTTTTATTTTATAGATACAGACTTATCCCAAAATGGTATATAATGACAGTTTTAGAATATCTTTGAAGTAAGTGCTGACAAATAATTACAATACAACAACTTGTTGATAGGTAGGTTAGGTACATCCACGATACATCGTTATTAAGTAAAATAACATGACTTAGAATCTATTCCCCCAACAACTCCATAAGACCATCTAATCAAAGAAAACAAAGCTACTGCTACTCTATTATTATAACTTCCTCGCCTTCACACGACCAACCACATCCATTAGAAGTAAAAAAAAAACAATAGGCCCAATGTCCTCTTTCCACACATGACAAATTCGATTCGTCCCGGCACGCCTCGCTGGGCCGCAAACGGATTTTAGTGATGGGCAGATATCGATAAACATCGTTATAGATTGTGGTAATGGGCAGCATGAATATAATTCCGTTGACTTTTAGCGATACATTTTATCGTAAAATTTATTCGGTAATTCAAATGAAATGTGATATTTAAAGTCTTTTTTGGTATGCTGAATGGTTCATAAATGAAAATAAGAAATTGAAAAAATGTCAGCGCCCGCCGGGACTTGAACCCGGGACCGTGGAGTACCGTTCCACTGCTCTGCCAACTGAGCTACCGGCGCCCCGACGTAAGCCGACGAAATCTTCAACCTCTTGGTACTCGTCTCGAAGCGACGACAAGCGACATCTAGTATAAGTTATTTGAAACGAATACTATGGTCAGTCCACTTAAGAGTGAAATTCGAACCATGCGATGAAGCTTTGCTTAATTAAATGTACTATGGTTTTATTTTGCACTCACAGTGCTATATTACTTTCATAAATGAAAATAAGAAATTGAAAAAATGCTGAATGGTTGCAGTAACTTCATCAAAAATTATATATTTTATTTAATGACATTATGACCAAGGCATGTCTCCTACATGTCGTCCGTCACTGCGTTTTTTTAACGCACAGTAATGCATGCGCCTGTCAGATGAAAGAAAATTGCGAATACCGATCTTATTCCCATGCAAATACAGCTGCGGTGCGTTTTCGGATGTGTCTGTCAAACGACCTGACAGACGCATCCGTTACGCACTGTGAACGCACGGTAGCCTTTAGTGGGAGTGAAATTGCGGCTACTAATTTGGCAATATGCCATAAAATTAAAATATTTAATCCTTACCCTGAAAACAAATACTACAACTACCAACCTTCCCAACAACAACAAAAAAAGCATTTGGAACAAGATTGGAAAACATCAAGTATTTTTATATACCAAGGTCTAACAAAATCATGAATATTATATAACCCACACTTCTTCATCGATTTCAGTCGCTTCACAACCAGGCACCAAACCTGTGACCGTCCCTGACCGCTGCCGTAATCTTGACAATAGACAATGACCATGCATTACTGTTTGGGTTTCGGGACGCACCCTGTAGTTATAATATAACTACGTAGTTACGTTACGTAATATAAGACTTTAGATGCCCTCACTAAAAGTTTCAACTACCCGTGACTGTCATAGTTATCATTATTTTTTACGTATGATAACTTAAAAGTTGGTATGAAGATATAAAGTAGGTACATTAGATCGTGTAGTGCTTGTTTTAACTACAATAATAATAGTGATACAATAAAAATAAGTATAGGTACCCCGTGTCAGTATTTCGAGTTATTATGTGTGACCGCAAAAGTTTAAAGCAGTTTAAGGCTTGTTTTGTAGATAAAGTGTTAATAACACTTCTAATATGGACCTAATTTATATAAAAACATTTTTTTGTTGTGTTACACGCGTGTTTTAATAAAAACTAATACAAAAAACATTAGACTTGCGTTAAACGCAGGACATTATTTGAATGTTTATTTTAAACTATGTTACATACTGACTTAGTAGGCACATCTAAATTAACAATGTTATATGCCGTAAGATAACCCTGGATGGGTGAAAACAACGCAGAGCCTTTATATTTATTTCTTTAAAAGTTCATCTAAAACTCAACAAACGAAATGTTCAAAAGTAATTTTCTGTTTTTTAGCTCCCGTTCGGTAAGTGGAGATGCCCATCGGAAGGTATTTATTACATACATACATACATACATACATATATCACGCCTATAATCCCTTGCGGGGTAGGCAGAGCGTAAATGGCCGCAAAAACGGACATTTACGCCACATCTGACAAATATTTGAGGGACATTCTGAAAATTGTGTATGGCCATAGTGACAGGTTGTCAGCCCATCGCCTAAAATTGCAATACACACCCTCGAGTCCCTAAGTCGCCTCTTACGACTCCCACGGGTAAGAAATGGGGTGATGCTATTCTTAACCGGCATCACACGGCAGTACGCATCACACGGTATTTATTTTCATAAAGATAATTAATCACAATCCTGCAACAGCTTTGTAGTCTCCAATTAGTGCCTCGTGTTGGAGTTCGAATGAAAGAAACCCAATCCTAATAGACCCTTGCATGCTCAGATCAGAAAATTGAATAGAAGAAGCATCAAAAACAAAAGCTCAAAGATATAATAGACTTGTTACCTCAAAATATCCTAAGTAACACTTAGGGCAAGTTGTAGTAATGTAGAGTTATTATTTACATTTAGTCTAACGTCTATAATTTGCAGGTTGAATTTATTTATCAAAAAGTACAAGCGGGGTACCTTCGGAGTAAGGATCAAAGAAAAACACAGCTTTTACTGAAGAGCCATCGTTCACATATTTTAAGTACCATCAATTACTATATTATAAGCTAGTATTCTGACTGTTACCATCTAATATTGAAATTGGCTCTATTATTCGGAATATTCTCAAAGGTAAACCCGGACGCCTTCCTGCAATTTTATTATCACTGACTTCTTAGTTTATCTGCAAAGTTTGTTTTTCAAGATCCTCACTATCGAATTTTAATTGAAGTGGTGATTATGCTACGTTTTCCAGAGCGGGGTGTTTTTTAAGACTTGAGATGAAAACAAGTAATAAAATTGTGAATCAAGTTTATGTTTTTCAAGATGCCTACGATCGTGTCATATTTTGGTATTTTATTTTTAAAACATTTGAATACTATTGGAACGCGTTGTAATGTCAATTGTAAGTATTCCTTAATAATTTATGTTAGAATACGAGTATCTCTTCTGGCAGCCTTTTGACGATCTTACACTTTTTTATTTTATAGATACGGACTTATCCCAAAATGGTATATAATGACAGTTTTAGAATATCTTTGAAGTAAGTGCTGACAAATAATTATAATTCAACAACTTGTTGATAGGTAGGTTAGGTACATCCACGATACATCGTTATTAAGTAAAATAACATGACTTAGAATCAATTCCCCCAACAACTCCATAAGACCATCTAATCAAAGAAAACAAAGCTACTGCTACTCTATTATTATAACTTCCTCGCCTTCACACGACCAACCACATCCATTAGAAGTAAAAAAAAACAATAGGCCCAATGTCCTCTTTCCACACATGACAAATTCGATTCGTCCCGGCACGCCTCGCTGGGCCGCAAACGGATTTTAGTGATGGGCAGATATCGATAAACATGGTTATAGATTGCGGTAATGGGCATGAATATAATTCCATTTACTTTTAGCGATACAGATTAACTTTATCATGGACATTTTTTCGTAAAATTTATTCAGGAATTCAAATTAAATTAGTTATTTGAAGTCTTTTTGTGGTATGCTGAACGGTTGCAGTAACTTTAATAGCATTATTTCATTAAATATAATATATACTTATTTAATGGCATAATGACCAAGGCATGTCTCCCACATATCGTCCATCGCTGCGTTTTTTTAACGCATCGTTATGATATCGTTACATGCGCCTGTCAGAAAAAAAAATGCGAACACCGATCTTATTCCCATACAATTACAGCTACGGTGCGTTTTCGGATGTGTGTGATAAACGACTTGACAGACGCAGACCGTTACGCACTGTGAACGCACGGTAGCTTTCAGTGGGAGTAAAATTGCGGCTACTAATTTGTTAATATGCCTTATAGTAAAAATATTTAATACTTACCCTGAAAACAAATACTACAACTACCAACCTTCTCGACAACAACAAAAAAAGCATTTGGAACAAGATTGGAAACTATCAAGTATTTTTATATACCAAGGTCTTAACAAAATCATGAATATTATATCACCCACACTTCTTCATCGATTTCAGTCGCTTCACAACCAGGCACCAAACCTGTGACCGTCCCTGACCGCTGCCGTAATCTTGACAATAGACAATGACCATGCATTATTGTTTGGGTTTCGGGACGCACCCTGTAGTTATTATATAACTACGTAGTTACGTCACGTAATATAAGACTTTAGATGCCCTCACTAAAAGTTTCAACTACCCGTGACTGTCAAAGTTATCATTATTTTTTACGTATAACTTAGAAGTTGGTATAAAGATATAAAGTAGGTACATTAGATCGTGTAAGGCTTGTACATACATACATACATAAATAACGCCTATATCCCTTACGGGGTAGGCAGAGCGTTAACGGCCGTTCAACGGATATTAACACCACGTCTGACAAAAGTTTGAGGGTCAATCAGATAACTGTGTATCACTATAGTGACAGGTTGTCAGCCCGTCGCCTAAAATTGCAATACATACCCTCGAGTCCCTTAGTCGCCTCTTACGACACCCATGGGTATGAAATGGGGTGAAGCTATTCTAAGCCGGCATCACATGGCGGCACGGGTAAGGCTTGTTCTAGCACGAAATACTGAAACAGGTTTCTAACCGCGATACTTACTTCTGTTGAATTGTCAAATATTTCAACCCAGTTTCATGGGCGATGATCTCGAGTTGTTTCTTGATCATGGCCCATGCAACTGAGTCGAAATATCGAACAATTAACAAAAATAAGTATCGCGGTTAGAACCCCGTTTCAGTATTTAAAGTTATTATGTGTATGTGGCCGCTAAGGCTTAAAACAGTTTAAGGCTTGTTTTGTACATTAAGTGTAAATAAAATCTTCTACGATGGGCCTAACCTCTTTTATATTAAAATACAAAAAAAGAGCGAAACTTTTGCTGAACGCATGTTTAAATATAAACTAATTCAAAAATCGTTAGACATGCGTTTCACGCTAGGACGTTATTTGAATGTTATTTTAAACTATGTTACACACCGACTCAGTAAGCACATTTAAATCAACAATGTTATACGCCGTAGGCTAACCCTGGATAGGTGAAAACAACGCAGTGCCTTTATATTTATTTATGTATAAATTCCATCTTAAACTCAACAAACGAAATGTTCAAAAGTAATTTTCTGTTTTTTAGCTCCCGTTCGGTAAGTGGAGATGCCCATCGGAAGGTATTTATTTTCATAAAGATAATTAATCACAATCCTGCAACAGCTTTGTAGTCTCCAATTAGTTCCTCGTGTTGGAGTTCGAATGAAAGAAACCCAATCCTAATAGACCCTTGCATGCTCAGATTAGAAAATATAATAGAAGAAGTGTCAAAAACAAGAGCCCAAAGAAATACTCAGCAGAGTATTTTAAAGTCTGTTTACTTTAAACTATTCTAAGTAACACTTAGGGCAAGTTGTAGTAATGTAGAGTTATTATTTACATTTAGTCTTACGTCTATATTTGCAGGTTGAATTTATTTATCAAAAAGTACAAGCGGGGTACCTTCGGAGTAAGGATCAAAGAAAAAAAACAGCTTTTACTGAAGAGCCAACGTTGATTGCAAATGGTTTTTCAAACAGCTGATATTGACAACATTTTTGGAGATGGCTCATAGGGATTTTTCCTGATTGAAGAATTAAATTTTATAATTATATCTAGCCTACAAGATTCCGCTGTTGGAAAAAGGCTTCAAAGGGTGTCATTCAGTTCTTTTGATCGAAAGTATACAGTTCGCTATTAATCAAAAAAGTTTACAGTTAAAATATATTACTCCAATATATGTATTTAATACAATATTGGGTGAAATTATACCAGTGACCGATATCAAAAACTCAGGACGAGTTTGTGAAAAAGAACAAAATTATGTTCCTTGAGCATAGTTGTTCCTAATGTTTTCGTTTTCAATCACAAGTAAAATTTCACCTTATATAATGTGGTAAAAGCGCAAAAGACTGGTTCATATTTTACTGAGAACTATATCTATTTGCAGCACTTCTTCACTCTTATTTCTGAGTCTGAGTCCGTGTGTAAAAGCAGGTCGACATAATTATATGGAGCCGTCCAGTACTAATGAGCGGGGCAAAAAGAACTTCATGAGAAGTTATAAGTTTTAATTATTCCATTGCGGTCCAGAAACATCTATGAATAGGTGATTTTCTGTGATGAAAATTATCCACACAATATTATCACATACATAAATCACGCCTATATTCCTTAAGGGGTAGGCAGAGCGTTAACGGTCGTACAACGGATATTAACACCACATCTTGTAAAAGTTTGAGTCATCTGGGTATCATAGTGTCAGGATGTCAGCCCATCGCCTAAAATTGCAATACACCCACCCTCTAACCCAGCATCACACGGCAATTCTAAACTGGCATCACACGGCAAAATAATAAATAAATATTATTAGAAGACAATGGAAAAATCTATTTAAAACAATTCGAGAATCTTGCATTGTAACAAATACTTCACGTGCTTCGTTTTTGCATATAGAGTACCTATTTAAGTACTCTATTATTCAATATTTAAATTAAAAAAGAAACATAGAAAATGAAATCTTTGCGCAAACAATAAATTTCGTAAAAAATCCTCATCATTCAAAAAAGTTGAACAAACATCTTCTTCTTTACAAAAGCAAATAACTCAAAAGCCCAATACTCTCTGGAACCCCTACACGCTATAATTATTCACATTCCCCACCTCTTAAAGGTAAGAATGGCTATCATGCCGCCGCAAAATATGGTCTTTCATAACAAAAAATCCCTTATAATTTAATGCCCTGTAAAAAATAATATGTAAAAATACGTGGGAGGGTAACGGGGCCACAGGAACTTGCCCCATTCCGGCCAGTGCGGTATTACCCCTGCCGAACATTACGTTCGTCCTTTCGTACATCTTTCGCACCGTTTTCTGCCCCTTGCGAATAAATCAGGATACTATTTTCCCCGCGAAATATCATTCTCCATATCTAATCAGTAGGTCAAGAAATATGGATATGGCATGGGAATTTTATTTATGCGTTTCGATTTTATCTTTCACGTACTCTCTCGTATCTTTGTTTGACGGTGTACAAGTTCTTTCGTATAATATTCAAGTTTGCGCAACTTTGCCTCGACTACATCAATGTATTTCCATGAATAAAGTTTTTAATGTACTGAGCAACTGGAAAAGAAGTTTCAGGAGGTGTTTTTCGTTCGTTTTTTAGTTATAACTTTACGGTTGTGATTAGAATTTTATGATTTTTTCTTGATAAAAAGTTGGATTGGTAAGTACTTGAAGCAAAAAGTCTGGGTGCTGCTTTCTATTGGCATACGTTCCAGCGTTTTTTAGTCGGAATCAATCCACTTAGTTACATACCAAATATTATGGTAACGTCCAGGCCAATTTTTCTACAGCTTATTTTGGTAAAAAGAGTAGCTATTGCCGTAAAGACATGATATGTCATTCATTATACCCAAATAAATAACATAAAGTTCGTTAATACGAGTATTTACTTCAAATCCAATATAAACACATCATAACTTACAATATTAACTCTCTCATTCTCTGTAAGAAAATATTTAAGTGTCAAAAATAATTAAAAGAATACGAGTATAACATTAAAACCAGCCAGTACCAACTACTTAACTTAAACCAACTATGTTTAGATAAAATAGTATCCAAAACCAAAGCAAATGAGAAACCTAAACAAGTAATGTTTTTTGAAGAAAATTAGACAACAAATTGCAGGGAAACCTTTGAACAAGTCAAAACAAGCTTCTGTTTTCAAACAGCCCGCCAAACTCAACGCGACACTTTCAAGTTACCTCAATTTGTAGCCACAGAATTCTACCTAGGTAGAACCTTCAATAGGCATTCGAATTCATAAGTACTTTATACTTATAGAAACATTGGTCTTGCTTGTTGATTAAAGTTTGCTTCCCGTGCATGATATCAAACAGTTGATACTTTTTTAAATATATTTCGTATGATTTTATAGGTTAGAAAACACTAAGCAAGCTTAAAGTATTTGCAGATGATTGCACAATTTACTTATCGGTCAAATTATTCTTACGTCTTTTCACAAGTCTAACCATTGGACATTTATATAAGATGGGATGAAAGTGATCTTTACTTAACAAAAACGTTTATATAAATAACAACTACAAATTACAAACTTTAGCTGTCTATAAATTGAAATAAATTAGTAATGAAGATACGTACTTGATCGATACTGAAATACTTAATTAATTTTCAGGCCTGAATTAATTCTCGAACTTAAATTTTTGCGTTCGAAATGTTTCAAATTGCTGCTAAATTGGAATTCACTATAAATATTTAATTAAACCTTCAGAATAAAATAATGTAATTTTAAAACGATATTAAAACGTCATGTCAGTATTTAATTTAGAAATTACTAGAACGGTTTATATTTCAAATCTGGCGTGTATACTTGATGTATGTACTGAAAGTTATAAAGGTGGGATGAGTACATGAAACTGAACAACTTTCACCAGAGAACATTTATTTTTATACACTTTCTCATAAAAAGCCAATCGGTGGAGAAGGGGCCGTATTCCAATATTTGAAAAATGTTTCAGTTCTGTTTCAATTGAGAGTCAGTTGGATGGTTTTGGCGGTTTCATATTCCGCTAACATTTTGAAGTACAGAAAATTACAATAGCAATAGAGTGACAGTTGAGTTTCGATGTCATTACAATGACAAAATAAATAAGAGAATGAAGACCCGGGTTTATATGAAAGGTCAAAAGATTTTATACAACAACAAATACCTACATAAACTTCAACATAATTTTAATCAAGTAATTTTGTCGTCTCGCTAATCAAAGGAAAACTTAATAGTTTGCATCACCTGATACTACTCAAGGCTCGAGATTCAACGAAAAGCTTCAAGTCGTCTTAGCTGAAGTGTAATGACAGAGTGAAGTTGTAATACAAGAATGAGGTTTCCTATTTGAGGATTTAATAATTATTCGTGATATTTTTATACTTTGAATAAGGCAGAGAATACAGATAGACAGATTGGACGATATTATAAAAGTTTGTCATCGACTAAATGAAACCGCGCATTGAACACGTCGTAAAGTCACATACATACATACATACATGCATATATCACGCCTTTATCCCTTGCGGGGTAGGCAGAGCGTTAACGGCCGCAAAAAACGGACATTTACGCCACGTCTGACAAACATTTGAGGGTCATTCAGAAAATTGTGTATCGCCATAGTGACAGGTTGTCAGCCCATCGCCTAAAAATGAAATACACACCCTCGAGTCCCATCGTCGCCTCTTACGACTCCCACGGGAAAGAAATGGGGTGATGCTATTCTAAGCCAGCATCACACGGCGACACGGTGAAGTCACAGATTACATAAAACGAGAGTTTATAAGAAATAGAGCGATATGACAACTCGGGCTGAAAATCTTTGCTGTCACATTTCTGACAGTTTTAATCAGAAATACTGTGTACAAATAAATGTGACTGAAATATTCGCACTAAACCGACTCATTCATGAATAAACTGTCCAACAAAATCAAATGATTTTATATTGCTAGTGTTTTGTCCTATTTCTTGTACATGAGAAAGTTAACGTACGATTTCTCATTTGAATTACATTAAAGGTTATTTCACACTAGAGTAGATAAATGTTAGTTACACTCAAGTTCAAATGGGCTATAGGAAATAATGCCCTATTGTCTTTTAGAATACAAAGACAATGTTTGTCGTTACGGGAATTAACCTCGAACTAATACCATTACTGATTTAAATAATTATGTTTAAGTCATATGCGAACTGATCTTGCAACCATATCGAAGAAAATGAATCAATAACTCCTATAAACCAATTTTAGACAGATGCAGTTTAATGTAGGTATATACATTTATTTACATATGCTGAACAAAACCTCGATTCAGATTTCAAAATATTGGCAGAGTCATCAACCTCTAAAAATATCTCCTAAGAAACAAGTTTCATTTCTGATATAAGATTTGAAAAAAAAATCCCAATCACCAAAAAGTATATCTCATAAGCAGCTGTGTCAATTTTTCTGAACATATCTCCTATAAATCAGAATTTTGTATAACTTGTTTTATTTTGTGCTGATTATAAAACGTTACATTTTTGCGGCCGTTTGCGCTCTGCCTACCCCGCAAGGAATAATAGGCGTGATTATGTGTGTGTGGGTGTATGTAAAACAGTAAATTGGCAAAATACAGTAATTTAATAAGATTTCAAACAAAATACTTTTATCAATACCTCCTAACGCCAAAAATCTCGTCACAATTTAGAAGCAAATCGTCTAAACAACCACTAACTTCAAAACCGTTATTGCTATCGAAAAAATATTGGTCTAACTACTACTTACGTGACGAAAATACTTGCAGTACATGATATCACAGTGAAAGTTATGAATAAAAACATAATCAGGTTTTTAAAGCCTAAATGTTTGGGTTAGTGGTTTATAGGAATAATTAGTTCCTCCTCCTCAATATGCTAAACATGATGAACCCGGGTTCCTTGGGTCGTTTTTCGAATCGATATCAGATAAAGGAAGGCTTAAAACACCTGATTTTTTTTAAAAAAGAGCGTGTGTAGTCGCAAGTATAAAGAAAGATACCTTCCCTTTAAGTAATTTTCCAATTTCCACCTCACTCATCATTAATATCATATAACACCACCTGCAGAAACGAAAATACCTTACAAAACAAAATCCATAATTAAAGACGTTCTATTTTTGTTAGTCGATAGCTGAGGCCACTCAGGTTTGTTATATTGATTTTTATATCAAATACCCGTCTATATGACTCGATAGGGTTACATAACCCCAATTTTATCCGTAGCATAGAAAAAATCAGTGAATACAATATAGTTTACACATTTTACACTGCCTTCCAAGCGGCAGGCGAATTGGTGAGCGTAGTAAATAGTGTTGTATTCACAGGGAACGCTGCTGCCCGTTCCCTGGATTCATTCACGTGTACAAATATGTACAACTACTAAATAGATGAGGCCACTCGGGTCTGTAATATCGATTTTATATCGAATAACCGTCAATACGACTCGATAGGGTTACAACTGTGGGTTTGTGGTTGAGCGGCCCTTTGCGGTCGTATGCAATTGTCAGCTGTATTTTGGTTAGTTTATTGTAAAACAGAGGCTTGGTATTACTGTTAATTATAGCTCTTATATTATGCTAGTTGAGATATATATTTAAGAGGTTTAATCTTATTCGTGACTTTTACTAGTTAACATAAATTATTCAACATATACATCATCATCATCTTTGTTTCTACTAAACAAAAGAAAAGTAGCTACATGAAAATCACTAATCAATTATTCCTATGTAGGCTAAAATATGCAGTAACTGAAATAAATAAAACTTTATTACTACTCCGAAAGTCATCTTTCAACATAGGTAATAAAAATAAAAATATCCGCAAAGTACTCCCTTGAGAAACTCCAATTAGTGTTTATGTCCCATACGTAGTTGAACCTCATTACAACAAATTTTATATAGGACGTAATAACTGCATAGATAAAGTTAGCAAAAATCACTACAATCGTAATACGTGTATTCTCTCAAGGTGTTCTAGAAGGTCATTCATGAAAATAGTTTGTTGAACCCTTTTTATGGTCTAGCTAGCTAATGCTTACGATAAGTCTACTTTACGCGCAGATTATAATTCCTTTTTTTACGATTGTTAGTTTAATTTATTTAAGTAATATTTTTATTCCTTTTCGTTATCTATTGCTTAGCTTCGCTTCACAAACATTCTCGTTCGAATAGATTCGTCTATACCCCGGCTATGCTATAAGCCATATGGAAAATTTATACTCAATAGTTCGGGATTCTGGCAAGTCAGCCCAAAACTTACGCCATCATCTGCAATTTACTCAGCAGTAATGCAAATGTTCCATAAATTGTCAATATAGAGGGACTGCTCCGTCGAATAGCGGAGGGAATAGACCGACAACCTATTTCATTTACTAGGAAAATATTTATTTGTAAATTTAGATAGTCTATATCCTAGTATTGGATATAGACAATTTGATAGAAATGAAACAAAATGGCGAAATAACGAATCATTCACTGATAAGACTAGTGAATCCAGATCTAGACTGTGTCAGTCTAGATCTGGATTAAAATGTTTTAAACTTAGTGTAGGACTTATCATGTTATCATATTCGGCTTCTGAATGAGTTTTACATGTTGCTAAGAAGGATTTTAAAAGGTTATTTGCAATTATCTCTGATCGATGAACATTAATTAACTCAACTCATAGATTTTTGAAATTGTCTCAAATTGCACGTCAAAACCTTCAAAAACTAAAGCAACGACCGTCGATAACTATTCGGTTATAATTTCGATCATATAGACCGATAACGTTATACCCGGAGCGTCTCTAGCCCAGTGGTCCATGACGATTTATAGTGTAAGTTTTAGATGGAAAAAGTTAGTAATCCTGTCTCTTGGTCCCTTTGAGTCTCCTAATGCTGCTGTCGCAAGATCCGGTTAATACTGGTTATCAGATCTAAGGATTTTGATGCTTGAACATATTCATTCTTTTACAAAGACGAAAATTTGTTTCTCACTTCAATGACTATAATAATGGAAGTGCAGTGACTTCGTGTATGAACGTAGGAAATAAACTTGAAGGTTTTTATTTTTGATTACCAAGAATTTCCAAACTAATTTAGATATCCTAAGTTGAACATAATAGATACTGAATATTTTTATGACCTAAATGATAACAAACGGTCAGGTTCATACAGGAGTCGTAAACCTATTTAGTTTCGACTGACATTTAAAGTTGAAAATAGTCTTGTTTTTTATGAAAGTTCCTCAGGGTAGTTTTGTAGCACCACTCGTCTTCTTTATGTTTGTGACAAGGTTGTGGCCACAAAGGTCAAAGAGGGCAGTTGACTTTTGTGTTTGTATTCGCAAGTGCCAATTAGTATTTCTCGTGAAGCTGTGACTAGTATAACGAGGAGGTCAAGCTTAGTCTTGGAATGATGGTTGAAACATACCTACCTGTGTATAGTTCTGTGGCAGAAATTGTAGATAGTATGGACACGTATGAGATATGAAAACATAAAATTCTTGTAAGGTTTTGTCCATTATATTAAAGCATTTGACTAATTAAGGATCAACTCAAGAAAATATTATCTGACATTCGCTTGCGCTATCCAATGATGGATGATCGATGGAAATTAAAGTGCACGTGTAGAAATATATTGCTTAAACCTGCGGAAATTGATCAATGCAGAGTCCTTTGCCATAATGACATCCTGCACAAAATACATTTAGACATAAAACATGTAAATTGTAGTAGATATACTTTTAAGTTCAAGTATGTTGGTATAGCTGTTGTGGAACCGGAAGCTTTATTTAAGTTAACATAGCTCGTCGCAAGTTGTGTTTGCAAACTTCTCGAGTTTGTCAGTCTCATTCACGCGATGTGTGTTTTATGTAAAATTCGTTTCGGAGTTCCGTTAAGTATGAAATACATAAATTATAAAAACAAAAATTTGTGATCAACTTCAATAAAACAGGTTATAAATTCGATTAGATCTGCAGATATGTAACATTCTCAGAATTAAAAGAAAAATTGTTTAAGCTGATTCCTTAAGGGTTCTTCATTTTAGGAACCGTAAAACTAACTTAACACAGATTCCAAACACAAACATCATTTTTTTTCTACGTTTAAATTTATTTCCTCAGAATTCAAGAAAAAGACTACAGTAACAAAGAGCTCACTCAGTTCATAATGAGACCGTACATCAGCGCATAAATGGTGTAGAAAAACAAAGATGGCGTCACCTCGCCTTAGACACTAATCCCTGTATATTTTTCTTATGGTGAATATTGTAATCAGATGGAAGTTGAGCGTGGCATTTTATACGACCGATGTGGCACAGTAATGTGTCAGTTTAGGATAACATCAACCTATTTGACATGTACATTTGATATAAAGCGACTAAGGCAAAAATCCAAGAAATGGGTCGCCAAAAATTCGTAGAAATGAAAATTTTCAGACTTTCAAGTTTTAGTTTGATCTATGTTACCTTTTTTATTTAGTCTACCTCACTAATACACATCATAACACAACCAAGCAATAAGATAAGTGAGTTCTAATAATTAATAACTTAATTACCAATAAGGTTGTTGTTTACATTAAAAAATCCAAATCGTTCAACAATGCAGTTCATTTCACCCTTGTTGCACTCAATTAGCACGCAAGCTGTTTGACACCAGTTTAAACTAATAAATTACAAAAATAATAACTACAACACATGTGACATGTGATAGCCATCGTACAAAGCGTAACAGGGACGTAAATCAGGCCGCCAATCTAAATCCGTCATCAGGATATTAAAGATGGCGGGATGGGACAGTTTGGGAACCATAGATATAAAAATGTGGACGACTTGTAATGAAACTTACCGTACTGGATTTTTTAAGTTTATGTGAAAATTGATTTGAAGTAAATAGTTGCAATCTAACTAACTGTTTTTATAATATGATTTCATAAGTTAATTAAAAAAGTAAAATAGCTTCGTGCTTCGGAGGGCACGTTAAGCCGTCGGTCCCAGGGACTGTCTATGATTGCTAAGACGGCGGTCGTTACACAAACATGTCAGAGGCCTACTACTAGTAGTAGGCGGTTAAAAAACTCTGGGTTCATCGGATCGTTGGACGACTCGGCGTCTCACACGAATAAAGAAGATAAGTTATAACTTTTGACTTGCAGATTGCCGTGAACAGCGTCTATCACTTCGAGTTACAGTGTTAGAAAATAACCGCCAAAACTTTCAAATAAAATGGAATTAAAATTTCACCTCGCTCTTTACGCGTGGAATTCTTTCCAGCCAACTTTTGAATTTCGAAGCGTTACTTTTGGAAGCGTTCGGAATAAGAACGTGGGGTAATATAGAGTGAATCGCTCCCCAGTCGGCTGTTACCAGCGCCGTTACCCGACAAGGGCACACAGCCCTATTACCTATCCAGCCAACAGAGTTCGATTCGATGTACATTGCTGGTTAACTTGAGCTTATTGCAATGACTTAACTGTGGCAACCAGCAATGTATGCCGTATCAGGTCCCTCTTAGCGGGGTACTATAATAGCTACAACAGACACATTCACCCTGGCATTTTGATAAGGACCCGCATTGTGCGTCGAGCTTGCAACGATGACGGCTACTGTAAAAGGGCGTAAGTGAAAAATGACATTAAATGCACTTACAGCGTTTTAGCTTTGAGCAATGTAAGGCCAAAAGGCGAATATGACAGTATGTGTCATACACATTCGCGTCCTATTTTCGGTTAGCTGTGTCAAACATAGTTCCGTCCGTTTATATTGAACTTTCTAATCCCACTTTTTGGTAAATATAGTTAGGAGCTATAGTTTAGGATTTTTAGTTCGTAGTTTCAGTTTATTTATAACTTTATTTGAAAAATATTTTTATGACTTGTACTTAACTTTCATTTTTCTTTTTTCAGGTAAGTTTTCAGCAGATAAATCCGAAAACCTCTACTTAGAAAACATCTAAGGTAGACTACTAACTCTATGATATTTAATTTGAATTCGAATCCATGTAATATTATATCATCAATCTTTGAAAATATCTTAATTATTTAATGCTCATCTATTTATCAAATGACACATCACAAAGCTGCGTTCTAAAAATAAAATAAAAAAGCTAATATCCCTTGATAAAGGCTGTTTGTTTGAATCAAACACATTTGTAGGCCAAAGGGCAAAAGATAAAAATAATGTTAATCATAAGACGAACAAGTGATATTGTTTATTGATATTTACAGACACAGACATTGATCAATATTTATTTGTAGGTACTATCTTACAATCGGCATTGTCTGATCAAAATAGACAATAAAGGCAAAGTTTGTATAATGAATTAACTTAGGTAGGTATAAAAAAAACACATTCTTATTGTCGCTAAAATACTGTTTTCATAAACACACACACATTACACCTACACGAAAATACACATGGAACTCTTGAATTGAGTAACTTCTTACGACACCTACGCAACGAAACATTGTTTTTATTTCATACGTAAGTCTTCTCTCTGCTTTTCGTGTGGGACACCGAGTCGATGAACGATCTGATGAACCCTGATGTCAGAGTTATTCAACCACCTGCTACTGCTAAGAAGTAGATTTCTGACATGGTTGGTTTTGAAGTTAGTTGTGAATTTTCTGATTAACGAAATGATTTATTTCACAACTTTATTATACAGGGTGTTAAAAAAAGTAGTTTCTTTCAAGGAATGAACCAGCCCATGAAACTGAAAAACTTTCCCCTAGAAACATAGGTCGAAATATGAAAAAAAATACAACCAGTCTTGGTCAGCTGCTACATTTTATATGGAAGGTAATTTTTTTTTATATTTCGACCTATGTTTCTTGGGAAAAGTTTTTCACTTTCATGGGCTGGTTCATTCCTTGAAAGAAACGCAGTTCTCTTCCTAACACTCTGTATAGGTAACTAAAATCAAACAAAACATGGACTTAACTACATAAATCGACTAGATGTACCTTCTTTCTGTCACTTACGCCCTTTTGTCTGAACTCCGAGAGGAACCATATGGAATATCTATTTTTGTACTGACGAAATAGACATAAAGATAAGTTTATAGCGTTCGAATGTCCCATGTCTTATACTGTTTATTGTTCAGTTGGAGACAAAGAGCTTTTTTTAAAGCTTTTAAGTTCGGCTCCCAATTTAGTATTTACGACTTTTTGCGTAAGAAGTATTACTGTTAGCTTTTGTTTTCTCTTTAGTACTATAAACAGTAGGAGTATGAGGATTTGAAATCATCCTAAAGACTTTTGTAGTAAAAGGGCGTTTGACGTAAGTAGGTAAAATTAAATATACTTTCGTAAAATTTTATTAAATACTTATACTTACAACTTTTCGCGTAATAAGCACTCACGGCATGATATTTATATTTTAAATAGCTCAATAGAACTGGAAAATATCTTGATATCCCATAAAACTGTCCAGTAATAGCAGGCCATAAAGTAAAGGATTCATCCTTTGAAAATGGAACATAAGTGTCAATATCTTACTTGTATGCTTTCCATAAAATCAATGTAGGTGGCACGATAAACCCGTGATAGTGCTAAGAAAAAATAAAATTATTAAAACATCAAAATTATAGGACCAGTTTTGATAGAGCCCTTACTGTCACTCAAAGCTAACGAAACGAGAAGGAAGAGAGATGCCAATGGCATTGGTCGTATTGACATGTAGGCGGTAAAAGGCACTGCAACTGACACTCTCTGACATTTTAGCGAGATGTCTTACAATTTTACAGCAGCGCTTCCCTTTTGTATTGTCGTTGGTTTAAATACAGTAAAGATTTTTATTTTCAGTTTAAAACTCTTTACACGAGAATTTCTTATGACTTACGAAATTGGATAGTGTTTCAATTTCATAGACGGTTGAATTGAAGGTAAAGAATTTCGCTATTGCATTTGTGAAGTTGCTGTCTTTTAAATTCATATATTTTAAGATCGCGCTTATTTTTCCGTCGCCTATTGGTATGTGTTATTCAATCGAAGTTATTTTAGGTTCACACAATTTCAGGCTAGTAGAGCACTAAGCTTGTCAGTTATTTAACCTCGTACAAGTATTTTACGATTGAATGAGTAGATATCAAAGTGATTCCATCCATGTGGGAACAACCTAGTTTAAATAACTTCTAAACAAGATTGATACGCTTTGTAACAAAGAAGCCCTAAATTTTCTGAATAATTGTCAATACTCAACTAACCCATTTCAATCTACGTAAATGGCAATAAAGTATTACCTACTAGTATTAAACTAAATTTTTATGTAGTATTTATTGATTTTAATATTAGCTCTCACTCTGGGGACTATATTAATTTAAAAAATGTGTTCATGAACAGCAATCTATTCCGTGTGAACTTATAATTCCGATGAGATATTTTACAAAACTTCTTATTCATCATTTTCTTTTCTGAAATATCACTCGGAGATAGATTAGAAATAGCGTCATTCAAATTTAGAACGGAACATAGCATAACACTCACAGGAACGTCCAACATGGCGGCTATTTTAGTAACCTTGACGTATGTGTATCGGATCAGGTCTGCATCATCCAATGTCCTAGATCCAGTTGATGTAGGATGAAATTTTGCTAATCACCGATAGCAAAAAGACGGGATGGTGATAAGAAACAACTTCCCACTAGAAAAATAGTTTGAAATATGACATATTATGAGTTTCCTTAGTAATTTAAATTAACTCATCGGCAATTTTGTGTGAGAGCTTCAGATATTTTTTGCGTTTTTCGACTTAAGTTTATTGGAGTTTGTAACTTGTCACCAGCCTGTCTAAGGATTTTGCTATCAGTCACTAGCAAAATTTCACACTTTTAAATTTTGAATATTTTTTTAGCTTAAATATTTTGTTACATACAGAGATAGGATATTGTAAGTTATGAGTTTGTTTCTATTGGGTTTGAAATAAATACTCGTAGTCGTACGCATTACCATAATATTTGGTATGTAACTATATAGATTGACTCCAGCTGAATAATGCTGAAAAGTATGTTTTTTATGTATTTATTTACAAAAAGAAAAGTATATAGTAAGTATATTAGCTATCAAGCTATGTGAGATGGCGCTGTGTGAATTATCTAAGATATTTATTTATTATATTATTTACCATAAACAAAGGAGTGTTCAATACAGAGACGGCCTACGGGTTTGGATACAATCGTCAATATTCGTCCGTTGGATGATTAATTGACCCGAAACGACCCACAAATTGCTCCAATATCCCGTACCTGTATCGTGTTTCACTCTATAGTCTATAGTCCTTTAATTTTAATTGTCGGTTTTCGGGGAATAATTAAAGAGGTCGCGGCCTTAAGATCCTATTTCTGTTCCTACGTCTACGTTTATACAGAGTCTTGCACTAAATTCATAATCAATGAAACGGAAAACATTAAAGTTAAACTGAGAAACAGGCAGTGCTTCTTAGTCGAGGAATTTTATTAGGTACGTAGTTGAAATATGACAAACATCCTTCTGCTATTATATATGCGAAAGTTTGTATCAATTTTTGTTTGTTTGTTTGTTACTTCTTCCCGCAAAAACTATTGAACCGATTGTAATGAAATTTGGTACATATATGGAAGGTAACATGGAATAACTTATAGGATAGTTTTTATCACCACTCGAGGGTTATACGCGCAACGCCGCAGGTAACAGCTAGTACATACATATATCAGCCTATTGTAGTCCTCTGCTAGACGTAGGCCATAGGGCACGATCTATCGTTTTCGCTAGACAGTCACTACCAGCCGCCTTTTTTGAGTAATTGGCACATCTGGCCGAAGGTCGTCTAACGCTACCCTTGCCGAGGCGTGGCCTCCATATTATGACATATCTCCATGTGGAATATGACAACGTGCGGAAATGTTTAATGTCATATTCCAGTGATCTGAAATTCTACGGCGTGACTAAACATAGATGTGTTTTAACCTAAAAATTAATACCTATTTAGGTATGGGTATCAAAATATAATGACCAGGAATGGAATTAATTTTCATCATCTCTTTAAGGAAATGACTAAGTAATAATAGTTATTATTGGTTAGTATAAATGACCATTTAGACTTCTTTACTGGGCACCTATTTTTAAATAACTAACATCAGATTTCGTGTTGGCTTAACCCTTAATGTTATCCTCATTCAGTGGTTGTTTGGGTGAAAATCGACCCATAATTGTTATTTTCTCACCTACCGATAAAATAATTTGTAAAAGATCCAGTATTTATGTCCAAGAATATATTATTTCGCTAACACGACTGTCGTCTGCAGATATTGCGCGTTTTCGTAATATTATTATGTTGAGAGGAATGGATATTGCCGTTCGCAGCGCTCATATGTATTGGAATATTAATATCATATACTAATGTTAGGATATTTCACACATTTGTCTTTTTATTGCCGTGCGATGCTGCGGTGTTGGATTAGAATAGCATCACCTCATTTCTTTCCCGTGGGTGTCGTAAGAGGCGACTAAGGGGTTTCACGTTTGATAAAAACTTTCAATTCATAATAAAATAATTATGATAAGAATTTAGTTTAAAAGTATCATCCCTATATAATCATTCCTATAAGCGTAGCCAATCGCGCCCAAAAAATACGCAATTTCTGTAATGGCTCTACAACATCTGTCAAACGTGATTTAAATGTTTATCACTGACGAACTATTTGCCATAAGAAATCCAAACAGGATTGTGACTGTATATTCGTATCAAGCACCTTGTATCGGCTCTGGTCGAATATTTCGGCAATAGTTCGTGTTTTATGGCCAAATGGGAATTAGAATCAGTTTGCAGGACGGTCACGATCACGCCTGCCCCGCTATCCCCTACCGGGCGCCGGGCTGGCCTACCCCAGTCTCCCCTCGAACTGAAATTTTCATGCGCCATACTGTTATCTTTTTAGCCGGTGGATAAATAATGAGATTGGGGATATACGATTCAATTCGCAAACAGGCTGTAATATAAATTACTAACTTTTTAGACTAATTTGGACGATATATAATGGAACTTGATACAAAGTTTGATGAATATATAGCTTTCTGATATCAACCTGCCTACTTCATTTTAAGGGAATGTATAAAATACACATATATTATTCATGTAACACAATACTCACCTTTCTGGCAATAATACAAGGTATAAGGAACAGCCCTCCGTATACTGATATAGTGCATTCAGACCATGAAACTGAACCATCTGCCATAAAAATATCTGGAAATGTAATTTTTTTTGGACTTCCCATACTAAATGCAGTCAGCTGATCGTGATTTCGTATGGGAAGTCGGATATATTTTGTCGTTTACAAAACATATGTTCTCAAGAGAAAGTTGTTCGGTTTCATGGGTTATTAGTATTCGGAGGGCTGTGCCTTACACTCCGTATATACAAAAAAAATATTTACCAACAATATACTGTCTTTGTTGTTGCTCTCTTCCCACTTTTTCTAATCATTTGCAATCACAAGATTGATTCCAAAAATATATAAGAAAAGGAACCCAGAACTCTTTCATTAAAATTGAATGAAATGTTCCCGATCGAAGAGTAGGGCGGGGTGGAGTGAAACACTCCATGATTATTTGTACAGGAAGTTAACAACGGGACGTGAGTGAGCATCTTCCACTTGACCCCGATTTCCTCTTCGACTGTCAGTTGTAACGTGAACTCTGACATCTTTGATTGACTCGAAACAGAGTTAGGAGTAAGTTGTTAATGTATAACTTTTTAAGCACTCGCGATCACTTTCACTCATTTTAAGTATTAGACCGGGTCTATCGCCAGTCAGGGTCAGTCAACCCGCGACCACAATACATGAAACTGTGTTGAAACGTCGGGACACAGGTAAATTACTAATATTTGCCTAAATACTATTGCGATAGACCCGGTCTAATACTTAAAATGAGTGGAAGTTGTTAATGGTCGCGTTCAGCGTGTTTCAAAACCTACAAAAAAATATTCATATATTTTATCTATATTATTCTAATATGATCACTTCACTCAAATGTCATTAAGCATATTACAAAAGTAAAACATATTGCAAAACATTTAAATAACTTTGTGTATTACATACCGGGTCGGAACGAGACGGAAGACCGTGTTGCTCGAAGATTACATAGCTAGAAATTGATATAATATTTTTGAAGTATGTTCGGATTGGCCTCCATTTGGGAAATAAAGTCCGTTAACTTACAATAAATTTGTGTTGCCACCTTCCCTCAAACAGGCTTAGAAATGAAACGGAGATATCTTAGTCCGGTCAAATTATAAGATATCTCGATTATGACATGATAAAAATATCACCTATTATATTCTAAACTTTTTTGACTGAAGGGACATCGCTAATTTAAGGTAATTTCTTCCCAAATTGAAGCCACTATCTACAAAATTATGCTGTTTTTTGTATAGAAAACCGTTGTACTATGATAGGTAGCTAAATGTGTTGCTGATAATGTCCTTTTACCATAGAGAGCACTGCATTCCAAAGAAATAGCTTCATACCTAAGATTAATAAGTAAGAACTTTATATTAGCATAAATAGCCCCAACAGTCCACTGCTGGACATGAGCTTCCCGCTATTGCAGGCTATAGCCATACTCACCACGCTTGTCGGGAGGATTGGCGATCGCAGTGCAAGATGATACATTTACGAGGAACGCTGCTGCCCATTCCCCGGACTAATTTATCACTTGGTCGTTTACGACACCGTTTTCTAGAATTGGGGTGATGCCATTCTAAACCAGCATCACATGGCCGAATACGTGACTGCATAACGTGAATGTAGGTAACGCTTTGAATAGGTATATCATAAGAACTGCCAATAACAAGTAACGCCAATAAAATATGCGACGGAAGAAAATCCAATAGACATCTATTTTATAAAAGATTTTTCATGTGAGAGCATACTTGGAAACTCTTAAGATATTTTCTCGGAGATATCCTTATGTTTCCATTTGGATCCTGGTTGCATTTCCACATTCAGATGCTTTCTCAAAATCTGTGTAAAAGCTTTTAGCCACTTATATGTTATTTACACGGAAAGCAAAAAATACCACAACTGCTACAGATATTTTGCATATTTCCAGCATAAAATGGTTGTTGATATTTCGATATTCAACGACGACAAGACGGCTACTGGTCATAACGGGAAACGTGTTTATCAGAAAAACATCTAGGATTAGAATCATATTTAGAAGCAGGTTGTACTATATATTGCAGAGATTTTTTAAATACTTTCGCCTCAGTACAGTCTGCAAACTTTTCTCTTCTCTTTACCCTTTCTATCTTCCTTTTTTTGCGTGAGGCATTTCTTTATAAATTGAGAACATAATATAATCAAATTTAAAACTAACAATAATAATTACTAGACTAACCATTCAAACTTATTTATTGTAATACCTAGAATTAAGATTAATGTCATGATTCATTAATGTGATCAAACTAATAAGTTCATTATTCCTATCGGTATACATTGTGTGTTTTGCGGATAGTTACTGAAATTTGAACTAATTTAGAAGTCCCCTGTACCTTTGATGTGAAAACAGTAAAGGTACACAACGGGTGCCTAATTAGCGGTTATAACCAGTTAGGTCTGATTATAAGCGGATCGCACCAGTTTCCACCGGATTCGCTAATCTACTAATTTAACTCACTGATGCTCTATTAATTTCAGTTCATTAACAGTGATTTGCCTATAGATTGACGTTGATGACGCGGTATTTAGATTGTGGGGGCTGGTTTTTGTGGTTGCGCTTAGATAGCTGACATGTGTGGCGCAGGGCTTATGAATTCCACAATCCGCTTTAGCGTTGCTAAGGATACAATTAATTATTATTTCTCCTTGTTAATCCATGATTAATTAACATAATATGTAAAGGTGGCGTCCTCTTTATTGATCTTGTTTATTTTCCAGTAGATTTTATTATGTGTAAAATTTGTGATCATCTATTTAGACATTGCCGTGTGATTCCGGCTTAGCATCACCCGATTTCATTCCCGTAGAAGTCATTAGAGGCAACTAAGGGACTCGAGCGAGTGTATTGCAATTTTAGGCATTGGGCTGACAACCTGTCACTATGGCGATACACAATTTTCCAAATGACCCTCAAATATTTGTCAGACGTGGCATAAATGTCTGTTTTTTGCGACCGTTTACGCTCTGCCTATCCTGCAAGGGATTATAGGCGTGATATATGTATGAATTTGTGAATTTTGAATTTTTTGATTTCTGTTTTTATTTTATGCTGAACCTTACGAGATTTTCACCAACCGAACTTTAAATCTTAGTCAGAAGTCCGAACATGGTAGTAGCCACTAGCGATCCCGACCGAGGCCAATCCCGTTCCCGAGAGTGGCATGCCGTCACTCTGTGAGTCCGTTTGACGCCATATGTGGACACGACAGAACTAAAACATCCTTTATCTCAAGGCCAGATAAACTGAAATCAATTCTACGACGAAGATCGTAAAGATACTTTTTCGTTGGAGTGAATTCTGGAGGGTGATGTGCAGGAATGGGGTGTACTCCCAAAGGTGACGTACGGTGCGGTGCTCATCATTTCCCCATTGTCTCGTTAGACAAAAATCAAAAACAAACACTTGGTATGGGGATTTTTGGTCCTAACCTCTTGTGGGATGATTCGCGATGATTGCGTATTGCTATTGTTCGGCGATTGCGCCTTTGGGATTCAGAACATTTGGTATTGAGTTGTTTAGACTCAGTTTCTTCAATTATGTTATCAGTAGACCCTTTATTTAGGAATTTACGGAAAATTCTTAAATTACAGTAAAGAAATTGCTAGCAAGAATGAGACTTAATCAAAACTCTAAGTTTTTAAGGTGAGAAGTTTGTGAGTTTGCAAATTTCACCAAAATTTACTACATATGAGGTTGGTACAAAAAGCACGTAGCTTCGATTACTGTCACCAACTTTGCGGTAGGAATTTTTGAAAGCGAATTCGATTTACTTACAATATTCACAACCCCATTCAATTTATTTGACAGCCCATCTACGAGATTGGTATAGTTTTAGCAAATTGCTTCAAATTCAGTCCCAAATCAGCTGACAACTATCTGAAACCTTCTTTGAATATCAATTTGTTACCTCTCTGGCTGAACTTTCAGACTTGGTACTCGTAGTTGACTTATGAAAAGTCCATTATCTTGATATAAACGATTTATCAAAGTACCATTAAGTTGCTTTCACCGAAAGTATTTTGTTAGAAAATTTTGTTATAACAACAAATTTACCAGCCGGAGCTTTTCAAAACATTTAATTGATACTTAGAATTTGAACTTAGAAAATTTCATCCGGCGGAACGTTCTCGAAATTTCCATCATCGTTAAACTTGTCATTTAATCTATAAGCTTTGCAAAAGTTATTTTATCCGACGGCTTATCGTATATACTGGGCGATATCTGCATGCGTTCGTCGCGTCTATGCATTGAATTACTTGAGATTCCCCCGTTCTTTGGATAAATGTAATTCTTTCCTCGAAGATTGCGCCTCCGAGTCTCGGCGCTACGTGACCACCATACCAAGCGTCTCGCGCCGGCTCCGGCCTCCTAGTTGTCTCCAACAGCCTCTTCTCCACATCTATCATTTATTCCTCCAATACGCGAATGTCAGCATTCGACTCCATTCATGACGAATAAATTGTCGGTAAAATCTGCTAAGAGTTATTTATGACTGTTCTCTCCGCTCGCCTATGTTGTCCCCTGATTTATTGTCTGCTTTGTTTTTCAAAATTTTCGCTTGCGTTTCCACAATCCCTTTTTTCCTATCTCCCGCCAAAGGGATGGACCTGTCTTAAAGTAGCGCGTCTTAAATCTTCCGTTAGTCTTACAGCGGTCTAAAATACACCCCTTCAGTGAAGATTATTTCTAATGCTCGAGCTCGAGACGCAATAAACTAGCACGATGATAATAAAAATGTTCAGCTTATCCCCTGTGTACTCGCTGTAAATTTAAACTGTGGAACCTGAGCGATTTTCAACCTTACCGCTTTTTATTAATGTCACGATAGAACATTTTAATTTTAATAAAACGGAACATCGGCACGCTCGACCTATTTGTCAACCTTCTTTACTTTTGCTGGCATAAAATCATACAGTGGCACTCGGCGGAACTACAGTGGCGAGCCGGCGACGTGTCGCACGCAATCAAAAACGACCTTTTCGATTGCGTCGGTAAGATACGAATTCGCGCGATAATCCAGGGCCGTGCGAGTATGAAATATGAAATCCCTAAAGACGCCTGCGCTGGATTTGAGCTTTTCCCTTTAAAGTAATAAAGGTGTGTTTTATTTGGAAGGCGAGGGATTATGTTTGGGATTTGAGCGGCGAAACACGTAGGTGAACCATCGCTCATGTGACAAATTTCTACGTTTGCCTTAACGCGGGCCGTCGTGTTTAGAATATTATATCTGAAAAAGGGATTGTGAACTTCCCATATTGATTTACATATGAATTCAGCATTGTCTTCAAAAATTCTCTGTTATCTGATGCTAGAAGTGCAAAATTTAATTCAAAGTTTCTTGTTACAAATACGAAAACAACAAAATGAAAATGCTTACAAGTTGCTAAATCCTCGAAAACTCTTGTCAATTCCATAGGGGGTTGGCGTAATGATATGTATGAGTATGCAATTTTTTTTTACATTTACGTGGTGACGAATTGTGACAGTTGGTCCCCCAAGGAATCCAGGTTTGCCGGTTCGTTTGTTCGGATTTCGGATTCAAATTTGTAGTTTCTTTAGTAACGAACACAACAATACGTGCGTGTGCTGAGCCGGGGTACGTTTTGTCGAATGTTTTTCCTAAAATCTTTTGGGGTTTAGCAAAGACGTGATTTAAGTTCGCAAGCGACATACCAATTGTATATTTATGAGTTCACTATTTCGTTGTGCCTATTGAATTTTGTATGTAATCTTATTTAGTAAAAAGAGTTAGGATTTTGATTTAGGAGAATTTTTCCATTTACATTTCATACATTAACAGCCCACAGCTGGTCATAGGTTTCCCCTTATTGGCGGGTATAATTGCCATACTCACTCACCAAGCATAGCAAGCAGATTGGCGAGCGCAGCGCAAGATGTTGCTATCATAGGGCACATTGAATGAATTTACCCCTTAGTCACTTTTTGCGGCGGCCACCGGTAGTTACTATTTTAAGCCGGTAGCACATTTTCTATTTCATAAAGCTTTGTTAGGTTTAGAAAAAAGTATCTGAAAGCAAAACGACAATGTAACTGACTTATGAAACGCACACCACTTTCGTGATCAAAGTATTTAAAATTTGCATACTCTGCCCATTTTTTACAAACATGAATTAAATTCTGCTTTATAGTGCATTTTTTAATAAGTTTAGACACTAAATGATGCAACATTAGAAACAAGTTGATAGGTTTAGTCTTTTCTTTTACTGTAAGTAAACTTTAGATAAATATTTTACTCTTTTCTTTAACTGTAAAGTAACATGAAATCAAATGCTAAGAAAATTAAATTGTTGTGTGTGTCAAATTCAAATAGCAATCCATTCTAGCATATCAATACCTAAAAGGTGATAAACATCTAAATCCAGAGAATAGTACCCGTTGTAAATGCGTTGATGGCAAGTACGCCTTAAAAAGCGGAGGTCTATCTTCAACATTATACTGATTATTGATTGCTGACGATGATGACAAGAATAAAAACAGTGATGCATCGTCCAAAAATTTGAGATATCACATTGACTTGTGATTGTGAATGATGTTGGTATTTCAACAATTACCAGATCATTTTATAATGACCGGTCACAAGTTATCATCAGGACATCCTCTGGCGCTATCGTCGACACTATCAAAGGAAACAGACATGTTGTTATTTATAAAGCAAGTGACACAATATTCACATCGACACGTGCTTACTTACTCTTACTGCAAAAAAAATATAAAAATACAGAGTAGCGAGGTTCTTTTTCTTCTTTTTTTTTCTTTGCTTATATTTCAGGGTGTTTATTTTACATGTACGCAAGTACTCGTATTAACTTCTTTTTCTTCTTTCGCGTCGATGACTCAAATAAAAACTCAACCATATTTCGACCAGATATAAGCCGCTGCTATGGCGCTGTTTATGGCGTCATACAATTTCATAAGAGTCGAACCATTTTTTTGCCATCTTGGGATATAGCGAGCGCAGTATGTGAATTAAGCTAATTTTAATTTAGCCGTAGGCATGAGTTTGTCGATTTTCTAGTGTCATGTTTTGATAGCTTCACTCTTTTTACTATCATCAATGACATCATGCTCCCCCGATGTGTTTCCAGCTTTATCTTCGTTATTCCCCCGCCTACATATTTTGCAGGATTCTAGTGTATCACTATTATGCGAATTAGTTATTTTGTGATCTCAAGCGAAGTAAACGTGATTAGTGTTATTGGATTTGAAATCGTGTCTCAGTTCGTTGTACTGTGAAAGTGGAAATTTACGCTTATAACTTTGTTGAGTGTGAGACATAATTTAAGTGGCAGTTTATAACTGTTATATTACTTGAACCACAATTATCGAGTGTGTTAATTACACAATTGGATATTAAATTGCGGTATTAAGCTGTTAAAAGCTTTTCGTGAATCATGTTTTTAGTTAATTACAACGAGAACCACCGCAGTGCAGGGGATTAAGGTATTTTTCTGTTATCAATGACAAACAAAATGGTGGTCAAGGTATATTATTTGGCATAAACCAAAAATGCTTCATTTAAATTCAGAAAGAGCCTTGGTTTGACTATAAACTTACTTGGTAAATATATAGCTACGTATGAAGTAATGACTGGTTCCGTAATGAGGCAGTCAAAAGTAATTTTATTTTCCTCCTGGGTCCTTTGAGACGGCCTCCTAAGATGTTCGCCTTAAATTAAAAAGTTTCGCCCTCAAGAACTCTGGCACGCTCGGTTTATTTTCTTCTGATACTTTAATGATCTCATACGATTAATATACGGGATCAAATTACGTACAAAGTTCTTGAGAGTTCTAAGGATCTCCATTAAAAAAAATATAGAGGCTGATGAAAAACGAAACGTTTTAAACAACCTTTAGATATTAATACCAGTGTTTTAATTAGGCATTTTACAAACAAAATAAGATCGTAACATCCCAAGCTAAATTATCACAAACTCCCCTAAAATTAAACATCCAATTTCTGTATTCAAAGAAGCCACATCTTTACGTAATAAACATTCTCTGCGATCAAAGAATGTGTGATTTAATACTACATCAACGTTATCCGTATCTTTACTTTTGAATACGAGGTGTTCTTAAATACATATTTTTTTAAACTTCATGCTAGCAATCTGTTTCTAGCTTCTTACTCTTAATGAAAAAGAATTTTCTCTACTGTGCCAATCTTTACGGTCAAAATATAAAACTAGATTATTTCAAAGTTTACAATCACTAAGTTCTTCGAGTAGGTATTTGTTATTAAGGCGAGTGTACTCGTGAATGACCTCAACAGGAGCGCCACTTCACAACAAAAAACCTCTCTATACAAACAATCTATCAAAATGTCCGTTGCCCATGTTTTTAGTATAGTAAAATTAGAACCTGCAAACTCAATGAAATATTCGCTGCAATTAAAGTTATGGAAAAAGTGTCTAGAAACGGCCACTTTTAACTATGAATAACCTACACAATATTTTTTCCAAAAGAAATATACATATATATTTTCATCCTGTATATATAATATTTGTACGTATTTGTAAGAGGTTTTTCCTGGTAATTACTTTTTACGGTTTCAAACTCAGTATCGCGTTTTCCAAGGATATTTATGAATATACTTATTAAAATTACTTTTGAATCATTATTTTCTTTGTTTAATTCAATGCAATATTAATTTCAAGGCTATTTTTTATAATTTTGACTCATATTACTGTTTCTATTTTATTAGTATAAACCTAATAGTTTTGCCTCTATTTGTACCTACTCTAAGTATTTAGTTTGTGAATATTTTACTTAGTGGTATTTATCAGTTAAAACTTTTTAACGTTTTGACTTCTTCTTCTCTTTTTATTATAAATGTTTTCATCTATTCTATTCTATATTAAATAACAATGGAATACAGAAAATGTAAAGGTAATAAGAATAAGCGAAGCCAGCCTTAATTGGCATCTTATTACAAGGAGGCTAACAGCAACTTACTGAGATACAAAAGTTCGTAATGAACCTTGTGGTAGTGTTCTACCTGCCTACTTTAGATAAAATGTTTTAGGAGACAAACATGAAACAATAAAACAAATATCTGCAATCACTAAATTTGAACATGTAGGTAGCAACACTAGCGTCGGTTGACACACACCTGTGAAAAGTTTGGTCACGAATTTTTAAACTGTCCGAATGAGACATCAAAGATTAATCTCGCAAGTTGTTGTGATGATTGTGTCATGATTCCATACTATCGACTCGTATAATATTGGGCTTTAGCGCTGTCCCTCTCCATAAAATAGGTTTAGAAAAGAATAGAGGATGTATAAGACATTTGATGACCAGCCATTTGACTCAAAATACGCGTAATCTGTCAAAATAACGCAACGATAAAAACAATGGGTACTTTTACTAGAAATGGCGAAGAACCCATTTTAAATGATAGCACTTAGATATCTCAAACCAATTTTTAAACAAATTTGACCGAAAGGTACAACACTAAAAGTTTTTTTCCAAATTGAAGCCATTAAGAACTTACTATTCTTTGACGGAAGTAAGTTTAAAAACTATGAGCAGAAAATGGATGCTTGTGTTAAATCCCCAAAGTGTCAGAAGCTCCATCAATTACTATCATTGATGATAGATTTATAAATCCTTTAAAAAAATCTTCAGGCACTGTACAGATACATACACAAAGTAAACCAACCAAATCGGCAACACTACAATCTGGGACGTGAAGAATGACACCCATTGGCTTTCCGCCACTACTGCTGCTGATAAATACCTCCATTCGACTTTATCTCTGTGTACCTCGCATCCTCTTTCACGCTTTCCCGGTATATTGTGCTCTTTGTATCCCGAAGCCTTATTATTCCTAATTATCTTTTCCCTTTCTATTTCAATTCCTTTATGCGGCTTCCCAACCTTTGTTATTTATTTTTGATCAATTCTCCTCTCTAGATAGGTATCGCCGTTATGAGAGAATAGGAAATGTTGCTATTTTAAAATGTACCTTGCGTCGATTCATCTTTTTGTCTTTTCACTTATTGTTATCAGCTTACTGCTCCTTATTTTTGCCTTTTGATGTTTTTTGTGGTATAAGCCTTCTTATTTGCTTTTTTATGATGTTGTTCTTATATTTGATGAGCGACGGTATATTTAAATTTAGTATACCAAATTTTTCTTACAGTACGTTTGTCTAAAGTCAAAATTATGACTCTAGATTTTATGGGATTGTGAGGTAGCTATATGTTTCGGCGTTCTTAAACGTGGACATTGTTTATCTTAATCTGTCGTGTGAGTGACGTGGTACGTCTTCTCACCAAGATCTTGCTCATTAGACACAGAATTTAGTATTGCAGCGAACTAATGCCTATTTACTATACGGGGTGTAAGGGACGGTGTACCGAAAACTTTGCAGGCATGATCAGACCATGAAACTGAACAACTTTTTCTATGGAAGCTATGTTGGTAAACGAGAATTTTTTTTCGACCTCCTAAATGTCATGCCTCAGACACTGATTAAATCGTCTGTCACAGACGTGTGAGGCCAATGATAAATGCCTATTTCTTGTTGTTGCAGGCCTGGGCCGGCTGCACCCGTACGGCTCGGGCAGCAGCGGATCAAGCGGGAGCGGGCGGCGGCGCGCGCGCACCCGCGGGCTCTCCGACTCCCCCGCGCCCACTACCCCTACCTCCGCGTCCGATAACGCGTCCGACGCTACACTTACCGACTCTGAGCTGCCGACGGCAAGGGACTCCACTCTTCTCGTGCAAAACGGTAAGCCTTCCACTGACCCCATCATTATCAACAGTAATATCAATGTACCGCTTAACATTAATGAACATAATATGCTTTGATTTCGATTTAATTTATAATTTACTTTTGCATGTATTAATGTTTTGTATGCCTGTTGGCGGATCTCAGTGTACTGAACCTACCTTTGCTAACAACTTTTATAACCTGTGTGTCACAATAAATAAATTTGATTTGATTTGAAACATGGACCTTCCACTATTGGGCTGTATTTGCTATACTTACCACGTTTGGCAGGGTTATTAGCGAGAGCAATTGAAAATTATGGATCCTTGCTGCCTGTTTTTTGAATTTATCCCTTAGTCGCTTTTTACAACACGCTATTTAAACTTTACTGCTACACATAAAATATTATCAACAAACCCTCTAATAATACATTCAACGGCTTATAAGTGAACTCTCAAATTTTAAAACGCATACTTACAAACCTCTCACCATTCTTGAAAATTTTAAAAACATTGTCTTATTATGCTTTGCCCGTACTAATGAGATTCATCCAACCAATAAAGTAGGTATTTCTTCAAGTATCCTTTGGAACTGCTCAATCAATACAAAGCTTCGAAAAAGTTATGGTTCTCAAAGCGATCTTAATTCACAAAGGCTCCTGGAAGCTTAGCAATTGACGGAGCTCTAACGTTCACAACTTTTGACTAGCAAAGCTCGCTTCTGGGTTGTACGTACTCTATATTGCCACAGCGTTCTTGACAATTTCCCATCGTTTCCATATTTTGTCGTGGCCCTGTAACTTTGATTCGTCGTTTCACCCCTTTTGTTGAGTTTAAGTGAAATATAAACGACACTTTTGTGTGCCACTTACATTTTCCGTTCCGTATATCAAACGCTCGCATTGTTTCCGTGAAATTCGTCTGTATTTCGCTCTTGCGTTTTTTGTTTGAAAATATTTGTCTTGTGTATAATGAAATGTATTCATTCATCCATTCATGTTTTATTGCTCGCCATTTCACATTAAATTTTTCATACACGTACAATTTCTGTTTTGATGAAATGTAATTTGTAGTCTTTCAGTGATTTACAAAAGCCGGTTTTAGATTGCATTTTGTGTGTTGAAAAAGATAGCGATGCCGGGAAAGTACGGAGGGGAAATAGGTATAACGGCGCGGTACTGACAGGATTCCGCACTAAAAGTATTTGCCGAAATGCAAAATGAAGCATGTGATTGCAGGCGAATCGGATTATAGCACACTCCTGGATTACACTCACGTACTGGTTTTCTAGATAGATACTAGATAGTACAGTTCACTTTTATTAAACTTTGTTTAATAAAAGTGAACTGTACAATTCGTATCATTAAAATTACAAAACAGTATATTTTAAATAGTTGGTGAATATTTTAAACATGTAACTCGCATTCAAAAACTTATTTAACACTCGTTATAGTTGTAGAGTACATGACTACTTATGTAACTAATATAAAAAGCAAATGCGAGCCGAACTCGTGCCCGATGGGTTCCTTACTATATTTTATATCAAAACGTTTGTTGTATGCGAGCCCCCTTTGTATGCATTTTTTTATTTGTTGTTTTAGACACATTTTCTGTGAAAATTTCAACGTCTAACTATGACCGTTAATGCGATATAGCCTCCAAGCTATAACAGTCCGAACTAGTGAATACCTATGTTTTTAATGTGGGACTTAAATTTAAATTTAGCGTAGTAATACACAAAATTCTGCAAGTAAAAAAAATGATATTCTATTGACCTTTTTTATAGTTAAATTCCATTTTTAGTATTTGTTGTTATACTGGCAACAAAAATACGGCATCTGTAAATAGTTCAACTCTTTGCTTATATACGGTTAATGAGATACATCCCGGTGACAGACAGACAGACTGATGGACAAACAGACGGACAGCCGAGTACAGAACCCCAAAAATGAGAATCTGACGTGATTATAATGACATAGCACCAAGATGACTCTTATGACTATTGATATCATTGCTAAGTTGTATCTGTTAACCTATATCATGTGATGTCACATCTAGAAACTCCACCAACACCACAACTACCAGAGCTCATACTGACACAGACTCGGGCTCAAAGTAATGGATTTTTATCGCACCGAAGTCCATGAAAATTGAATAGAGAATCCTAGCCAACCCCGCTTTAATTTGCCTACGATTCAATTCTATAATCGTCCTAGATTTCATTGAATGCAATTTAATTGAAATTCCTCCGGTTTGCTGCTGCGATTTAATCGCACGGTTATCGGGTCGAATATTGTGTTCTCTCCGGATCTTTGCCTTCATTATAGTTTCTACGTCCACTATTTATATTTCGAATAAAGGTCGTTCGAAGTTGCCTCTCCGAATAAGTAAAGTTGGAAATAACAATTGTTCCTATGTTTTCAGAACACCGATGGTAACGACTTCCACAAATTACAAGCGAACATTTCCGATCCAACCGCTTGTTCAATGTTTTCCTCTGGTCCGTAAACTTTGCCACCAAAATTTGGGATCTGTTTGTTTGCATTCAGTTTTTGGGTCCCAATTTAAACTATCGCAGCTTTTATTTGTCGTTTAGTACGACATTTGTCGTGCCGTGGTCAGGACGAACCAGCCCTTTGTTTGCGGCGAATTTGCCCCGGCCGTGTTTTGGTTTTCCCAAAATTCGGGAAAATTTGTCAGCGTATAAAAGGATCTTTAATTTGGGTCACAGACGTGTCAAACATAAGCCATCGCTGGCTGGTTTACGTTGCTAACGTCTCTTGTGTTGCTACTACACACATGGTATTTACAACATCATATTGTGATTCCCTTTATGACTATACTTTCAACGCAAAGACAATAAAATTTTACAGTGCCAAGAACCGATCAACCCCAAATTCTATACTTAGCCACGAAAATATCACAAATCGGTTGGATGACCGTCGTAAACGAGCGACAAGTCGTAAACGGGGGCTCGTCTGACGAATGTGTCAAACAATTTGATACGCGGCTACAACGACGTTTTTATGCTCCGATATTTCGGTAGGCGAGTATCCCCTTAATTGCCGCTATTAAACGCATGTTTGTGACGTATCGCCGAGCGATAGATGGCTTTGAATGTAGTCTTTTTTCAAAATTAGATCGCTTACCTATTTCACTCACACATAGTATACTACATAGTGAGAGAGCGGGATAAAATATTTTGAGTGTTTCACCACTCGTGGGACAATCATAATGAAAGCCGGAAATTCGTTAACGAATATGGCAGTGCTTCGTTAAATTTTATGTGTGTTTGTTTAATGAATGAATGTCTTTTTAAATATCCATGTGTTGCTGGTATGTGTTTTTCCATTGCTCTATGTTAAGTATGACAATTAACCAAATGTTCCTTGATTTATTCTCCAAGATTAGGTTTCAAAATATTAGAAGCACTTGTACAAGAATATGCTCTCGTTAGCGCTAAATGCTGCTTCTTTCTCATCTTTTCCACTGCTTTACACCCCAAAATTGCGGAATTAAGGCTCCTGTATTCATCCATCAAGGGAATTCCGTGAAATTTCGTTCGCTAAAGGCACCCCTTAATCCTTAAGACGAATATCTCAAACTCACGGACGGAGTAGAATAATCGCGAGGTTACGACAAGCGAAAAAAATATATAATTTGTCGCTTAATCCTTACGACTACAGGATATTGTAACAAATAATGAGAGTTTACCTTGACAGAGGCAAAAAACACTGAACACCTATATGAATATATATCTAAGCAACCAACAGAGAAACCAGAAAATACAGCAATATCCTCTAATGATACAAAATTTTTCACTTCCATGGTTTGCAAAAGACAAACGATTAAAATAAGGCCACAAAGGACCGCAAATAGTAAAGATTTTTACAGTACATTGAGCATAAAAATGTTACCGAAACTGGGAGATCCCATAATGCGTAATGAACTGAGGGTCTTTAGCACACTGGGCTTAGCCGTCGCAAGTTAAAAGCGAGTGTAACAAGATTAAATAATAATGGTATGAAGAGAGAGCCCTGAGGGACAGCAAAAGTTTTCTACACTCAGAAAACGCTATCGCTTCCGCTTGTGCTGTGTCGATGTATATTTTGCAAGTACAGAGTATTTCCGCTTGTTATTTATACCGTAAGCTTTATACGACAAGCCAAGTACAAAGCTTGAACCTCCTTAGTTTGCTCGAAAGCACAAAGGAGGACGACGGTATCATTCGCCGACTCGGCAGACCCGAAAAACTCCTTTGAGCGACCAATCCTTTAATACTAATTGAATCATAATTTAGAGGCAGACAGTTTCTTTTTATGTAAATCTTTTGGCCTCTGAAGGCTCAAAGCTCTGAGAAATTGTAATATTATAATGTTGAAATTCGAGATGGAAGGTTTAATCGCGATTAAATTTTTTGGGAAACGGATTTTAAAATAATAATTTAGAAGGGGTTTTTTAGGCGATTAATTTGATCCGCAATGCGATAAAGACTGTGCGTGATTGAGGATATCTGATTAACTGTAATAAAATCCATTGATTCTGAATCCATTTCAATAATTTATTTTATCTATTATTATAGGCGTGTAGATTGTTACTTACATATTTTTATGTAAATATCTATGAGTATCGCATAAGATAAAAAACTCAGCTTCTTAGCAGTATATCACTCGTAGCGTTTCTGTATTCTCGGCGACTTTGTCTTTTTATAATCCTTACAGACGTTGAATCAGAAAACAATTTACCGTCACACGCGGCACGGCGATAAATCTCGTCGACAATTTCCGAAATTTTTCTATCTCCGAGATTTACACGGGTGCCGCGAAAGAAAATCGCACCTACAATCCCATTATCGATCCTCTATTCCAGTACAATTTGCGCTGCGCTGGCGAGGGCGAACAATTTTCAAACTTAAATGAAAATATAGGGGAAGGAAGGAACGAAGCTTGTCGTGCTCGTATCTTGCGTCTCCGAACTCTTCTATAGTTCGCATCCGTTCGACGTCGTCAGGCACAGGTTCCGACAGCCTTTGTCTCAAATTTCGAAACAAATCTTGTTCTATAATTGTTTACTGGTATCGGCATATTGCTTTCCAAAATAAAAGTTTATTTCACTAAAGTATCAGGATTCTACTTTCCCAATAATTTTGAATAAAGAAGAATCCTGAATTAATATTCAAATCGACTAGAAACCTAATTTTCTAAAAAAATAATCTTAAAAATGGCCGTTTTATGGCGAAGAAAATACAATAAGCTGGAGATCCAATAGAAAACTATTACGGCATTTAAACAAAAAAAATGTGGCGATTTATTGGTACAAAGAATGGAGTGGGGCGTCGAAAGCCCCTATTTACATCGTTAGCCTTCCATTTTCACCTTAAAGCAATCCAAACACTATAGTTGGGTTACAGAGTCGGCAGAATGTATTCGCCAAAGTGTATTGCCAATAGAGATCTTAAGCTTATAGAACTCTATCCATTTATTTTACATAAATGCACAGAGATACATAGAGAATGTGTGCATTTGCTTTCTGTGCTGGCACGATGTAAATTGTTTTTTATATCTAAAATGTCTTGGTCTTACGCAGCTTTACATTAATCGACAGTTTTGGATACAACATCTAAGGCATCATATTTTAGACTTTGCGTTTGAGAATCAATCAACTACATTGCATCATTACCTAAATAATCATCCAAATAAACAGTATAAACCTACAAAATCTAATGCTGCTGAATGTATCCTACACAAAGTAAGTAGCCAGCTTTATAGCTTTATTCAAAGCTTGGCAACACTGGCTGTCAACGAAACGAAACACGCGCGTATCGCGGCTGTATATTATAGAAAGACAAAAGCCCGAGAATCGCAGTAGTGAATAACGAGCAAAATAATAGCGAAATAGGTGGTGCGATACGCGAAACAATATGGTTAACCGAATGTATGGAGAGAAGTTATATTAAATTCCGTATCTGTGAAAATGTGGACGCGTAGATTTTGATTCAATTATTTGGGGAGTGATCGGGAGTTTAAAATTAAGCTTAAAGAGAAATATTTGTTATTCTTTATAGCAACGTTCAAATTCATATCTCTATTCATTAATATCAACATTATGATCATTCATTATGTTGATTTTACTCTTATTTTGGTATGTTCAACAGTGGACTGGTTGTGGCTGATATTGTAGTGGTAGTGGTAGGTATTTAGGGTAGACACAATATGCTCAATAATGATGATGATGATGTTGATACTACTTATATTATTTACGTTCTGTTTCGGGAAAAAAAGTGTGCAAAGTTTTATAACTTGTTTGAAGACACTTCACCAAAGAAGGGAGACCGGTACCTCCCTTCTATCCCCTATAAGGAAAGTGGCAATATTTGGACTCTGCTGCAACTTTTTTACACTGCACATGTTTTGATTCTTACTGCACTGGAATAGAGTCTGAAATACGAGATATTAACAGCAAATGAGTAGGTAAGTTTAACGCAGATAACGTGTTCAGTTTTTTTTCGCCACAGGAGGGATAAAAGTTTTCAAGTACCATACATCGTTTAAGGCTACATTTAGTAGACAAGTTGGGAATTAAATTTGGTTCTGAAAATTTGTATGAAATTGTATTGCATTTTATAAGAACTGACAATGTGCAATCTCTCGTGAATACATTGCGTCGTTTTTACATGTAAATCTTTTTTTCTTTTGAAAGTATATGCAATGTTTTTTACCTACCTATAGTTTGTTTTTGGGTCGTTATTATAAATGTGTGCGGAGTTTTTCTTCATTTGTATATTTATACAAGTATGATTGCACTACGTGTTAAATAAACAACTATTCATTTTATGGTTTTCTTTCCACAGTAGGTCTAAGCACAATGAGTGCATTAGTTTAGACGAAAGTTTTTATAATCGACGATTAGGGACCTTTCATAAAATGAGATGACAATAATAGGAAACTCATAACGAAAAGAACCAAAATTCACTTCAGCGTCAAAATTCTTTAGAATCCAGTATCTAACTCGAGGAATTAAACTCGACTATTTGGTTGGTGCAAACTTTTCGCGATAACAAGAGACGCTCCCATTCGGCCGACAATGTGGGATGGGATGATGGGTGTAAGGAAGCTAGTGAAAATTCGTGAAAAGAAGTTGTTAACAAAAATGCGGCAGTGGCGCCTGCGGGCGTCTGATAAGGGCCGCGTAAACACCCGACTGGGAGGCAGCGTGAAGGAGAAGAGATCGCGATTTATGTTGACGATGTTTTAGGCCTTTACCTGGAATGTATCACAGACAGAACATTCAATATGGCTTGGTTTATTTAAAATGACAAAATCAAAATAATACAAAAAAGAAACAGCTCAACACTTTGCCATGATAATAAATAGTACCTAGCTATTGTGTTAGATGCGCGTCTGAAAAATCACATAACTTAGTTATACCTTATTTATAAGTTACCAAAGACAATTAGATAACTCATTCGATTCGTCGCATTCTCTGAATATATTGTAACTTTTTTTAAATTGTATAAATGAATAGTTATTTTTTTGTTGTTTACGCACAATTGAAACAGGTAAGCCTAGAAACACAGAATAGAAATAATTTTCTCAATATTGCCAAATCATATTTTGATTGATGCCGCCGTGTGATGCCAGTTTAAAAAAGCATTACCCAAGCTCTAGCCGTGGGCTTCGCAAAAAGCGACTAAGTCATAGATTACGCTTTGAATACAAAATCTTGCACTGTGCTCACCAATCCGCCGCCCAAGCGTGATGAGTACATATAGTAATACTCCCAATATGGGAAGGCCCATATCCAGCACTGGACTGTTGTGGCTGTTAATGAATGTAGGTACTTATGTAAACTTTGATTATCAGAAACGCAGCATATTTCACTCATGGCTTTATTCAGAATTACTCTTAAAATTTCAAACAATAAAAAAACAATTTGAACCGGATTTAAGTTGTGTTTATTTTTTATTTTAAACTTTCTGTCGCACCATTAGAGATTCTGTTTCCTACAAAAAAAGGATATTTATATCTTCCTGTCACTTGTACCATACATTTGGCACCTACTATTCATCGCTTATTATAATTGAAAAAATACTTAAAGAATGTAAACGATGGCGATATTATGGCTATTGATTATTTACGAAATTAAACTTTGTACTTAGTAAGCAAAGTTGCCTAAATACGTGTTTGCCCAACAGTAATTTAAGTACAAATTACTTGCTGAAAGTTATCCAATTTTGTGAATAATCTACTATGTTTAAAAGGTAGGTATACCTACATGATTTTAATCATGAATTTATTATAAACTTTTTTACTGACAAAATAAGTAGGTAAGTACCTTCTGCTACTGTATTTGTATTTGTAACAATTCCATTTACATATTTTGGTTAAAAAAAAACAAGTATCAATTATACGTAGCCACGTCTGAAAACGTTGATCAATGTCAATAAAACGAATTATTTAAAATAAATCTGTTATATTTAAAGCATGTGAACTACCACTTCAACCAATAATATCTTATTCATAGGATTATGAACTTTCGCTCTTATACTTTTAAAGTAAAAATTATAAATAATGCATAAGGAAGAAATCTCTTTGCCTTTGGGAAAATTTTATTAAAAAGTTAAACTCTTTACAGAGTTTTTTCCTGAAAAAAGAGTATGAACAAAAATTGAGTTTGGGGCAAAATAAAAATAATAAAGAAAACTGTTACAAGGACAAAAGAAAATGAGGAAGTAAGGAAATGACGTTATAAGAGATGGGAGTGGATCTACAAGCTGAAGATCAAAAGGTTTTAAGAACAAAAATCTGGTTGTTTAGTACTTCCTTTTAATGAGGATTATTTTTAAGAATTATATATAATTACGATATACAATGATAATGATTATGATTTAGTGGGTAAAGAATTCAGGTAACAATATTGTAGATTTTATACATGTTTTAGAGAGCACCACTGAAAACTGCCTTTGCAGGCGTATACACAAGACTAATTAGAGTCAAATTTTAATACAAACAACAAATGCAGCATACCATGATAAATAACTAAATAACATTTCATCATTAATAAAGTCAAATTAAAATATTCAAATCATCGGTCAACATTTAAATCAGTGAATTGTTTCAAGTCAAAATATTCTTTAAGATTATAAAAACTTTTATCAATAATCCACTGACTTAGCTCATTTTTAAATTCGTTGCGAATTTTCCGAATAACCGTATATTATTTGTCAGACGTAGCATAAAATGTTCGTTTCTTGCGGCCGTTTACGCTCTACCTAACCCGCTAGGATTATAGGCGTGATATGTGTATGTATTTTTAAGAATTAAATATTTTCTAAATATGTGCCAACTAATCTTGGTTTACATAATTTCAGGTTTCTTTGTAACGTATTTACACAAGCATTTTCTTTTTTTAAATAAAATGATTTACCCGCTTTTAATTGTGTCAGAAATATCATTAGATTATCGTACAATATCACAACGCAGTTTCAAGCACATAATACATAATGTGTTAAAAAATTTCAGTAATTTGCATCAACCTGAAACTTAATTACGTAAACACAATATACCAAACATTAATTTAATTGCCGACTACAATTAATTAATTATTGGAAACATTCATTACCTCTGCGTAAAAGCCACAAATCATTATTCCAAATAGCAATGATAAAACATTTTTTTAAATCTTCCACACATACACATATCCAACCTTTATCCCTTGCGGGGTAGGCAGAGTGTTAACGGCCGTGAGTACGGTCGTTATCGCCACGTCTGACAAGTTTTTTAGGACGTTTCAGAAAACTCATGTATCACTATAGTGACAGGTTGTCAGCCTGTCGCCTAAAATTGTACACATGAAATCCTTGAGTCGCCTCTTACGTTACCCGCAGGAAAAAAATGGAGTGATGCTATTTGAAGGCGGCATCGCACGGCTGAATCATACCAGATACGGTCTAATACTGACGTATCAACTACTAGAGCCATATAATATCTTCTTATTTTTCGTGTGGGATAAGAGTCGAAGAAAGACTCGATGAACCCTTATATTTACCCGATGTATAACAACACAATAGAATTTTCAAAAAATATTTTGTTTTTGAAGGATGTAAAATTATGACTTGCAAATATTTTAAGGGGTGAACCAGCCCATGACACTGAATAACTTTCCCTAAGGAACATAGGTCGACATATAAAAAATATATTTAGACCTCCCATACAAAATGTTCAATTTGTATGGGAAGCCCAAAAGGTTTTTTCATTTGTTGACCTATGTTTCTACATCCATGGCGGAGATGCATGGTACCGTTAAAAATTCGAGTTAACTTTTTTGATGTATTGCAACCAGTAATAAAACCAAAACAGCCTTTCGGTGTGTTGCTAACAAGACAACGATACAAAACAAAATATCCTTGATAGTAATCTTCACCGTAAGAGATACAGACATGATTTTATCCATGTTTGTATTTTATATTGTAATGTGCCCCGTTTAAACTAGCCAAACGAACTAGTATTCCTGAAATCTTTTGTCGAAAAACGTCGCATCGACGCGACACCTTAACAAAAGCGCCCCTCTCGCACCTAGCACCCACAACACTCCCTGTACACTGCCACGCTAGGGTTGCCAGGGCTTTTTTTTTTTTTTTTTTTTTGTGGACCCTACGATTTTGAGCCCCGGGGCTTTTAATCTACACCTGACTGTATGGTGGGGAGCAGGAGCTCACCCGGAAAAGCTTGTGGTTGTTCAAACAACCAGCTCAATCGCGCCCTTGGGGCGCGATTGGGCTTACGAGTTGTTCTGGGGAGAACGTATTGGACTGAATCTACCCGGCACGTGCCGGTAGTTCCCAAAGTGGGGAGCAAATGAGGGACCTCCGCGCCCCCGCCGGCGGGGGCGTCGGTTGCTTGAAGAGCTTGTGGAGTGTGATCTACTCGCAATGGCTGCAGCAGTGGCTACTGTGATTTCATCATCTTCTTCCGTAAGGATGTGTCTCGGACGGTGTTTAAAACGCGAGGTTGGATGGGGGAAGTAGTTGGACGCGGCAACTATCAAGGGGTTTTTATGATGGGGAGCATTATCGAAGAAGCGACGGGACGCTTCTTTCATATACGCTTTAATGGTAGGGAGGCCTAAGTCGATGTGGAGGTTGGCGTTACGCATGTACCAGGGCGCCCCGGTAGCTTTGCGCATGAAACGGTTTTGGATGACCTGCAGCATTTTCAGATGTGAATCGAAGGTGTGAGCAAAGGCTACGCTGGCGTAGGTCATAATAGGCCTTACGCAGGTGGTGTAAATTCTCACCTTATTTCTAAGGGAGAGTTTGCTCTTTTTGTTCAACATCGGATGTAATCTGCCCAAAACAAACGCGGCGCGGTCGCGGACTCTCATAATGTGGCTACGGAAGCTAAGTCTTGAGTCGAGGGTGACTCCTAGATATTTGGTCTCGTTGACCCACGGGATGGGTCGGCCGAAAAGCTTTACAGCGGGGACGTTTAATCGGTACGAACCTCTACGAAAGTGCACGGCTGCACTTTTTTCAGGATTTACCTCGATTCTCCATTTACGGAACCAGCTCCCGAGGGAGTCTAGAGCGTTCTGGAGAATCTGAACTAATTTTAAGTGGTTACGGTGGGACGCGTAGATGGCAGTGTCGTCGGCGAACATAGCCAGCTGTGACATGGGCGATTTGGGGATGTCGCTAGTGTATAGCGTGAAAAGTAATGGAGATAGGACGGAGCCCTGAGGGACTCCTGCCTGTATGGTGTGGGGGGAAGACAGAGTGCCTTCCACCCTGTAACGAAAGCTTCGATCCGACAGAAAGTTACGTACTAAAAGCACGAGACGATCAGGCACAGCGAGCTGGTGTAGCTTGTATACCAGCCCGTTGTGCCAGACCTTGTCGAAGGCTTTCGCCACGTCGAGAAAGACTGCTCCTGTCGGGGTCGGTTTGGAGGTTGCCAGGGCTTTAAGTTAAAAAGCCTTTTGTATCTAAGCCTAACTCTCACAGTCGAACGAAAAAGCAAATTTTTGGTTCTTTTTTTTACTTCTTGATATTTTATTTCCCAAAAACTCCAGAAAATAAAATTAAAAGATTTACCATAATGATGGAACAGGCGCATCGTAAATCTCACTTTGAGGTCATTATTAAATTAAAATTAAATTAGAATAGAATAGAATAGAATTCAAAATATTTTTTTTTGTGCTACTGTATGTGTGTGCATGCTTTAGTAAGTATTTAGAAACCAAGGGAATCAAACTAATTCGTGTGATAGTTTCATACATATTTTTTCGGCGCATAGGTGCCGGCTGCACCCCTATTCTACTCGTTTTTGTCGTAAAAAGCGACAGAAGGATTGATTCAGGGTATTGGCTGCTGCGTTTCCTGTGAATGCAAAATCTTGCACTGCGCTCGCCGATCCGCCTTTCAAGCGGGGTGAAAATGGCAATACCTCCCAATAGGATGAGGCCCATGTCCAGCAGTGGACTGTTGTGGCTGTTAATGTTTCTCAGGCAGCTCTTTGTCTTACCCCATCCGACTTTAATCGCGTGCATGGCAACCCTAGACGGGTGTATTCGGGTGCATCGCAAAATGCATCATTACGCCTGCCATGCCCAAGTCGAGTGCGAATGACAATACGTAGCGATATTGTATGCAATGTATAATGGGTATTTTTTGGAAATATTTCCAAGGGTGGCTTACGATTTGTTGTAAGGATTTATATGGTTAGAAAAGTTTACATGTTTACTTACAGTGCCGCCGTTCCAATAAGTCGTATTTGACACCTGTCATCTCCATAATAAAATAAATCTCAACAAAGAAAAATGGACCTTCTGCCATAGTATTATCAGGAATCTGACAGCTGTGAAATTCGACTTATTGTAACGGCAGTACTTTTAATATCATTGCCTGTACAACCGTAATAGGTGTATCAAATAAACCCTCGCTTAAGTCTCTGACAATCTATCGGCTGAGATATTACGTAAATTTGGCAGTAGAACAACCCGATCGTGTGATGCCTTGCGGGGTAGGCAGAGTGTTGATGGTCGTAAAAGACGGTCGCTATCGCCATGTCTGACAAATATTTGACATCCGTTTCAAAAAAGAAAACGTTTATCTCTGTAAGCAGGTTATCAGCCTGTCGTCTAAAATTGTAATACTTAAAAAAAACCTCGAGTCCTTTAGTCGTTTCTAACGGTACCCGTCGGAAAAAGGTAATGCTATTCTAAGCCAGCATCACACAGACATTCAATTTATTTATAGTCTATACGGGGTGTAAGGGACGGTGTACCGAAAACTTTGCAGGCATGATCAGACCATGAAACTGAACATATTTTTCTATGGAAGCTATGTTGGTAAAAGAGAATTTTTTTTCGACCTCCCATACCAAATTACCGATCAGCTGACTGACTTTCTATGGAAAATCGAAAAAAATACTTCGTTTCCCAACATAGGCTCCATAGTAAAAGTTGTTCAGTTTCATGGTCTGATCATGCCTGCAAAGTTTTCGGTACATCGTCCCTTACATCCTGTATATAGTCCTTTAATCCCAAAAAACTCCGAATATAAACTTGTCAACAGAATACAATCTAAATTTCTTTCACATGCCATAATTCCTTCTTTCCTTTTAAAAGCTGAAAAGTTGAAGGCGTCTCGCAAATCCGCACTGTTGCAGCCCTAACACCGATAATAGGTTTTTTTTTGCCAAAGGAAAAACCAATTTCGTTGGTAAAACATCAAAATATCTAAGGAAAGTTAGAGATAATCCCATAAGCTTACGGTAAATACTACCTTTAGATGGTACATCTTATTTTTTTGCCTATTATTATAAAGGAAGATGATTTTATGGCATTGGGTGTGATGCCGGCTTAGAATAGCACTACCCCATTTCTTTCGCACGGGTGTCGAAAGAAGTGACTTAGGGACGCGAGGGTTTCATGTGTATTACATTTTTAGGTTAAAGACTGACAACCTTTTACTATAGTGATACACGATTTATCTGAAACGGCCCTTAAAATAATTGTCATACGTGGCGATAGCGACCGTACTTTTGCTGCCGTTAACGCTCTACCTACCCCGCAAGGGATAAAAGCGTGATATGTGTGTGTGTGTGAGGGTTAGAAAACTTATGTTTTTTCTTTTTTGTCTTTAGAATATAGGACACTCAATCGTTTTGTACAAATACAAATATGTATCGATGAATAAATCCCCCTAAAATGGCAAATACATTTCCCATAGATAAAACATAGTGAAAATAAGCTACAGCACGATTTATTTCGCATCACTTCTTAGGCACCACATTCAATAAATACAGTACAAATATACAACATGAGCTGAAATGGGCGTAGGCACAACACACTGCTGATTTTAAGCTTACCCCTCGTCAAAAATGGGTGTTCTTAAATATTTTATTTCATAGAATGTAAGTTAGAATTTCGCACTCATTATAATCATTATAACGATGAGTATCCTGCATTTGAGTCTTTTACGCCGTTAAGATTTGAAATATAAATCATTCAAGTATGGCATTTTGATAATTCTAATCTTCAAAAAAGATGATACCTAACACGGGAAGTGCTTTAAAACTTTGGTATTCAAAAAAGTAAATGGCATTATTTTATTACTTATTCTTTTTTAAAGTTTTATTTCGCTCTTCTCTGGAATCGGCATGTACTGCTAATAAGTACTTTTAATACCACTGTAGTAGAATTCAACAGTGTTAATAATAAACCTTCAATACGAGTATAGTGGTTTTCACACGTGCCGCACTATTTTGCGGTATTTGACAGGAAACATCGCATACCTATCGGTGGTGCGGCGTTGTGTGTGTTTGCTTCTACATGAGATTTTATCATAGATATCACATCAACTAGGCCTTACGTGACGGCTATCATATCATGTTTCAGTAACACCGAAAAGCAAAATTCCGCAATATCGTGCGGCACGTGCGAAAACAATCCAGTCAAGCAACGCTTCTCACGTAGGCCGTAACCGTGCGATTTAAGGCGAAGCGCCGTACAGTAAATAAATTGAATACTTTTGTAGTGATCGTAAAACTTGTAGATCCGATCCACATCCGGATCCGAAACAGTGCAACCGTGCAACTGTAAACTTTGGAAATCTATCTGAAAAGCTAGTCGTAATTCCGTTCTTTCACACGTACCGCAAAATTTCCCGGTGTTATGCTGGATCCGATTTTTAACGAAAGTAGTGTAGGAAATCAAATCATATTGAAAACCGCATTATCATGACGTACGTTATCATATCAACCATACACACACACCACTGAATTGGCAAAAATACCCAATGACTGGACTAAAACGGTTTACTTATCTAAAAAATTCAACAATCCATTAAGTAGATGTAAGCTGAAAAGGATTATGGAAACATGAACGAAAATGGATTTTGCAAAGAACTCACGATTTTAACTTGCCAATTTACTAAAAGCTCATAAAATAATATTTTTGGATGATTTTTTCTCTAAACTCAATGAAAGATTAGTCCTTTGCGAATAAAATTACATAGGGTTACGAAGAAACGAATACAAAATTCTGTCATAATATATTAAAAGCTTTTATATTGACTGTACTATCTGCAACGCTTCAATGAATCCATTTAAGGGATCAGTCTATACTGTTTATTTTTACTACATACACATATCACGCCTATAATTCCATGCGAGGTAGGCAGAGCGTAAATGGTCGCAAAAAAAAAAACAGACTTTTACGCCGCGTCTGATAAATATTTGAGTTCCATTCGGAACATTGTGTATCACCATAGTGACAGGTGGTCAGCCCATCGCCTAAAATTGCAATACACACCCTTGAGTCCCTTAGTCGCCTCTAACGACTCCTATGAATGTTTGTTACATCTGTACGCTCAAACGGCTTGACCGATTTGGATGAAATTTGAAACACAGGTAGAGTATAACATAACATAGGCCACTTTCCACCGCAGGAAAACAACTATTACCACGGGAAAATGCGAAATCTAGTTTTTAATAACTGTATGAATAACCAGAATAATCAGTTTACGTTGATCGCTTGAATCTCTGACTAGTCTAAACGAAACTTACCAGTGCAGTGAACTAAATTCACAAATATTTTTCTGTAGTTAAAAAGCTACAAAAATTGACATCTTTAATAAAATTGGGAAACAAAATAAACAATAACAAAGATCAATTAATCATGTAAAGATTAAACGCACATGTGCGTTCACTAGAGATGTACCGAAGTCGACAAAGCTGACTAATCGGTCATTTCATTTTGTAGTCGGCGACTTTTGGCTGTTATTATGAAATAATAATTTATTAGGGAAAGCCGACTCGTCGACTATTTTTGCAGTCAGCGACTACATATATATATGTCACTCCTTTGACCCCTTGCAGAGCATAAACGGCCAAATATGGTAATTTATGCTACGTCTGACAAATATTTGAGGAACATTTGGAATATTGTGTATCGTCACAACGACTAATATTGTAATAACATAGTCACCGCTGTGTGATGCCGGCTCAGAATAGCATCACCCTATTTCTTTCCCGTAGGTGTCGTAAGAGGCAACAAAGTGACCCGAGGGTGTGTATAGCACTTTTATGAAGGACTGACAACCTGTCACTACGGCGATACACAATTTTCCGAATGACCCTCAAATGGGATCTTACCCCACAAGGGATTATATGCGTGATATGTGTATGTGTATGTATGCACTGCTGACACTATTAACAATCTTATTAGTCAAGCTTAGGATGGAGCTTATTAGTCGGTAGTCGGTTTGAGCAAAATCGTAGTCGCTGGTTTATCACTAGTGTTCACCCTTATCGTACACATCTGTGGTATAGAACACTCACAATGTTTTGATAACTTATACAAATATCTTGTGTCGTATTATTTCTATCTACCCCGTTGAATGTATTACAGAAATTCCTTGTTGTTTTAATATTCTTTATTGAATGAGTAAGTACTTCATAGCAGGGATACGCACCTGGGTTAGAAAAACTGCTCGAGTATTATGGGTTGTTCACCCTTTTTCCTACGTCAACATAGTCAGCGGGTGTTGTTTTTGTAACAACTAGATTTCCGCCCAGCAGTTTGCCACTCATTTTTCCGTGGTAATAGTTGTTTTCCTGCAGTAAAAAGTGGATTTTGTGTTATTCCAGGTTATATTCTACATGTGTTCCAAAATTGCAATACACTCCCTCGAGTTCCTTAGTCGCCTCTAATGACTCCAACGGGAAAGCAATGGGGTGATGCTATTCTAAGCCGGCATCACACGGCCTAATCTTACACAATACTAAAATTAAAACAAGGGTAGGTTAGTTACTTATCCTTACTTCACCGTGTGGTGCTGGCTTAGAATAGCATCACCCTTATCTGACTTGATTCAAAAGATAGTTGTAAAGTCGTTAAAACTAGCAACAATAATGTCTTAATACAAAGTAATACTAACAACCCGACATAATCTAAAATATAAACTCATCTATTTTCTTTAAAAACACGCTAGTGCGCATACTTCGCCGGCGAAACATGCTCTGTTTTCACCCGTATAAACAAGACTTGTTGTACCGGCGGCCATATTGCATTATTTATTGGGAAAAACTTTATATTGCCGCAACATAACCAAACAGATGCTTGGCTCACCTGGGCACACGCAAGGAGCTACAAAATTATGGAGCTGGCATATTCTTCTAAAACTTCAAAGGCGATTTTGACGTAAATGTTGGGAATTCCTGATGAAAATCAAGATCAGCCTGGGTTAGACAGTTTAGACTTTGGACCGTTCTTATGTTCTTAAGACTTACATTGGCAGTTTGAGTGTCTAACCGCATGTGAGCTTGACTGTACTCGTCTTCATATAATTCGCTTTTTGCGTGAGTAGTTAAAGAAATGCGGAACATGACTGTTTAAAATTATTGTCCAAAATTATTACTGAATGAATGAATGAATATGAAAATATCACGCCTCAATTTTTTGCGGGGTAGGCAAAGCGTAAAGGAGTAAACGTAAATGAACGTTTTTTGCGGCCGTTTACGCTTTGAGATTTTAGGCGTGATATCTGTATGTGTGTTTATGTATGTAATATTTATTATCTAGTATGAATCTAAACAATTTTTTTACTTTCACATCCTAGCTTCAATAGCCTATCCATATATTTCCTACCTCCAAGTCCTTATTACCATATTGCGGCTAAAAATATACCCTGCGATTAAGGCAACAGGGTGGCAATTCGGGTGGTTTAGGGGCGCGTTATGTTTTTACAGCTATACGTAATCGCGATCGTCGACGGCACTCGTCGGAGAACTCTTTGCTTGAGTTTTTACTTTTAGTTCAACATTTGTGATGTATTTTAGAAGCTTAATTTTGTGTAAAGGGTGAAATTTTACTACTGATCGATAGCAAAAACTCAAGACGGGCTGGTGATAAGGAACAACTTTCCCAAGGTACTTATCGAAATACGAAAACAAAATATTGGACCTCCCATATAAAATTGTTGATCGGCTGATTTGAGTTACTATGAAAATTACTCATTTTTTTCGGACATATTTCATATCGCACATGACATCCTAAACTGATCTAAGTCAAAAAAATGGCAAATCTAATGAATACTGTATTAAAATAATATATTTTTTTCTCTACCAATGGATAAAACAATCACGGCGCTAAATGATTTAGTTCAAAAATTATTCAATGAAATGTCCATATTGCCCGCGCCACCCCTCACCGCCCCCGCAAGTCGACAAAGATTTTTCTCAGTTAGTGCGTCGGCGCCGGGACAAACGCACGCTGCGCGCACTGCTAATTCAAGATAATACGCCCATTTTTACGATCTCCGCTGAGGTAAGAAAGTCTATAGTGTCACTTTTGAGTTATGCCTGTTTATCCCGTTAAATACTTTGCTAAAACGGTGAATTGTTTTGAGTTAGTGCATTGTTGTCTTTTTAAATGAAATATTTTTTTTCTATTGTTTCGTATTATTTGACTTATGTCTGTATAGCGATCATAAATTTTGTGTTAGGTCACTATAAACTTTTCAAAATATATATTAAGGGCGTATTTTTTTTGTTACGTCAGTTTTGGGTGTACATAATTTGTAATTTTTGAGTTAATCCAAGGATTGTTGTTGTATTCGCAGATCAAAATGGATCCGGACGAATGTGATAATAAACGGCCAAGCTCAAGTAGCAGCAATGTTTCAATTCCTAGCCTAATATTACCGAACACAGACAGTTTTGTAATGCTTCAAGAGTATGCTGCTAACCTTATACGCTGTGACAGTTTTCGAATAGAAAGTGTACCATGTTCGACACCAGTTAAAGAGTTATTGGCCATACCACCCGCCCTATTAGCACAGAAAAATGAACATCGTAAGAGTGATCACTCCGAAGAAGAATCGACAACGTTGCGTTATTCTACGGATGACTCAGTTAAGGACCCCACGTTCAATGTCGGTCAAGATGAAATTTCTCAAATCCAAAGTGATGAGTCGATTCATTCTCCGCCGCGAAAATTGCATAAATCTAACAAAACCTTACCAACAACTGATGCCCACAAAAAGCAGCACTGTGAGTTCAAAAATTGCACATCGGAGGTTTTCAGTGCCTGTCACATATGCTTATGTTTACTTTGCTATGAACACTTCATTCACATGAAAGATTGTGAAAACCACACGGCTTATGTAGCTCCTACGCCTATCAAGAAACGCCCAATAAGTCGTCAATGCTTGGAACAATTAGATAAAGAAAATAGTCCACAAAAATGTATAGAAAATATTAATGGCACGGATAAGGCTAGCGATAATTTTCAGCATTGTGAGTACGAAAACTGTAGAGGGGCAGTCTTTGGTTCATGTGAAATATGCTCTTCTTTGCTTTGTTATAACCATTTTGGCACTACTTGCGAATTTCATCAGCCTTTTTCTTCTGAAGGCCAAGATATCATTAAAGAAATGCGTTCAAAAAATCCGAGGCTAAGATATTGCGCAACAAGGGCAAGGCTTACTGCAATAGCAAACAAAAAATTGTTCAGCCACGTCAACTCAAACCGCCGTGTAATGAAAATTGTAAATTGAAATGTAGTTCAAAATTTCCGGACTTTATAAGGCAACAAATTTTTAATAAATACTGGGCATTAGGAGATTTAAATAGACAGAGAGATTATATACAGAAGCATATACAGGATATTAATCCTAAATACCGCTATGAGAAACTGGACTGTTGCCGACAAAGAAACCGAACGTTAAATAAAGCGTATTATTTGACATTAAATAATGAAAAAATCCGGGTTTGCAAGCTCTTTTTCAAAGCCACTTTAGACATTACTGATAGAGCAATACGTACAGTCATAGAAAAAGCTGATGAACACGGCGTTGTTGCAGATGACGCTAGAGGGACGCACAGTAAGCATTCGAAAAAAACTGAAGAACGAGCAGAAGTACATACATTTATTAACCAGATTCCAAGAGTTGAAAGTCACTATCTTCGCGCTCAAACCACCAAAGAATTTATTGACGGAGGTTTAACTTTAACGCAGATGTATAATGATTACAAAAAAAGTTGCATGCAATCTAAAACAAAATTCGTCAGTAAAACTGTATTTTCTCAAATATTTCACGATGATTTTAATATTTCATTCTTTATTCCTAAAAAAGACCAGTGCGAAACGTGTGCATCATATAAAAACTCAAGTGAAGAAGAAAAGAAAGCAAAAAAAGATGAACAAGATAAGCATTTGAAGGAGAAAGACTTAAGTAGGAAAGAAAAGGAATGTGACAAAAATAATGTGAGTCCAAACTATGTTGTAGCATGTTACGATCTACAAGCTATTCTGCCTTCGCCAAGGGGTGATATTTAATTATTCTTTTATATTTCTAAAGTAGCAACTTATAATTTTACGATCTCTGAACTAAAGACAGCAGAAACATTTTGTTATGTTTGGCATGAAGGCCAAGGTAACAGGGGAGTGACAGAAATAGGATCTTGCGTCTACAAATATCTTGAAGCAAAATCGAATTCTTATGCAAAGGATGACTTGGAAATTGTATTCTTTTCCGATAACTGCTGTGGACAACAGAAAAACAAAATGATGATTGCATTGTATGTTTACGCGGTACATAAGTTCAATATAAAATCTATAACACATAAGTTCCTTATAAAAGGTCATACACAATCTGAAGGAGACTCCGTTCACTCAGTGATTGAAATTAAAAGAGCTCTAAAGTCAGGTCCAATTTATGTTCCCGACGAATACGTGTCCCTAATCAAAATCGCAAAAAAGAATCCTCCATATTTTAAAGTAAAACAGCTTTGTTTTGAAGACTTCTACGCCATTAAGAAGATGGCTGAAGATATTGGCAGCAATTTTTCAAAGACAGATGACAATGCCTCTATTAAACTTGGTGACATCAAAGTGATTAAAATATACAAGGACGATCCCTACTCTTTCCTTGTAAAAACGTCATATGAACAGAGTGACTACATGAGAGTCAATATTCGGAAAAGTAGGCGACAATATTCTACTCCCACGGATTTAAAAAAAGCTTATTCTGAGAAGATGATAGTATGTGAAAAGAAGAAAAGCGCGATTATAAAACTAATAGAGAGCAACCACATTCCAAAGGCTCATTTTGATTTTTATAATAACCTATAAGATTTTATTTCTGTTAAATCAGGTGGTTAAGTACCATTTATTATTATTAATTAAGATTGTCTGATTTTTGTCGAAGGAGCGTAAATTATGTTTGTATAAGATCTCATAAATAAGTGATCTATTTTTATGTTTATTACATACTAAGAATGACTGATTGTTAGTTATTAGAAATTAAGAATTACTGATTTTTAAATGTCTACATTTTTGATAATCTTTCTGGTTTAAGAAGTCTTTTGTTGTTTTTTTTTTTGTACTGATCTTGTCTTTAAACTTAAGAAGTTAATAGTTTTTTGTATTTTTATGTAACGTTGCAACGCTGTGATTGTTTAAGATTATTATAGTTTGATTAAGAACTTATACTTTGATTGTTAATTATGATTAAGATTCTTACCCACGAAGTTTGTTATAATGTTACAAAGAACCTCGAATTTTGAAAACTTTATACCTTAAAAGCTAGTTAAAAATAAAGCATCGTATTTTTCACCTAAATGTAGTGTTCTTTTAGTTTAAAAATAATATTCTATGTTTTACTTTGAGTAAACACTCCTTTATCTCATACTGTGTTGGAGCAGGTTAACTGACACATTTGAATTAACACGAAAATTTTAAATAAAGAATTCAGTCTAAATAGGCATAAAACTAAAAAGTTTTAAAAATATCGGGCAATAACGTCATAAGTCAAAGTACTTTTATTGATCTTAAATATATAATAATAATAATGTTTACCATGAAAGATAACTTACACTTAAGTTTAAAAAAATATCCAAAGTTTATTTTTCTATAGCAATCAAACCCCTAAGATGAATGGTTTATTTTTAAGACGTATCTGAAGTTTAAAACCCATTTTCCCACAAATTTGCTTTTTTGAGTTAAGTCACTTTAGGATGTCATGTGCGATATATATATGTACCTTGGGAAAAGTTGTTCCTTATCACCAGCCCGTCTTGAGTTTTCGCTATCGGTCAATCGTAAAATTTCACCACATATTTTTATTTGTTTAGAAAATGCATAAGTTTCTTTATCAAGGGTGACAAAACAGTTTTAAAATGATCATACCGTATTCTTTGAACTTTGCTTTAATTTCTTAAATAGAAATAAAAGCAAACAGATTATATATATATACCTACAGATTCATCGTATAATTTTAAATGTAATAGAATAAACTAATTATAAAGTGGCATCCGCACAAACAGTTAAAGATTCAGTAGTTTTAAAATATTGCATGTTTACTTTTAAGCTATTATCATTGAAATTCTAAATTTAAATAGCAAAGGATATTATCTAAACTGATATAATTCATTCTTCGCCATATTTCACTGGCATTACCTTCCTCAGTACCCCGTCTGCGGAAACTGCTTGTTTATGTATGATAATGAGACGTTTCAGTTTTAAAACTCACTTTTTTATTGTGCAGCTGTTGTATTTACCAACAGAAAATGTTAAATTTCATAAATAAAAATAATAAATTTGAAATAAGTTAAATAAGCATTGAGAGAGAGAGAGAGAGAGTTTGGAGTACCGTCCAACAGATCCCGGGTTCAATCCCCGGCCGACGCTATAATTTTTTCAAATTTGAGAAAATAATATAGCACTGTGATTGCAAAATAAACCGTAGAATTTCAGTTACTAAAAGGTTCAGTAGGCAATTCAGTTTCTTCATAAGTGAAACAGTCAAAATAGGAATATAAGCTTTAAATAAATTATCCACAAAATTTATGTCATTCTCACATGTACCGATAATGTTCTGTATATATTTGACATTTAAAATAAAATGTGCAAAGTTTCAAAGGTATTATAAAAATAGGTATATTTTCGAGGAATCATTCATGAAAAACCGGCTAACCCCAAAGTAACAAAAAAAATATTACATACAAATCATACTACGACAGTGAAAAGGTATTTTTTGTTTCAATATCCGCTCTTGTTGTTAGTTTAGTTTGTACCCGTATCGCGTGATCCTACCCTCAAACGCCACATTTCAAATAGAACCTTCAAATGCTAAGAAACCGCATAATTTCTGAATCTAATAAAGCAGCTCCTCAGACATGCGTTTGAATAAAACAACAGTTTAAACAGTGAAAAAGTTAAGTAGACGGTTTATTTTGCCGTCACTGCACAGTTTCGTTCTTTACGTCAAGGCGATATGTATTGTTTTGTATCACAATGCCCCTAAATTTGGGATATAAATTCTTTTAACTTACCTTAAATTAGTGCTGTCACTTTCCGGCAAATATGTTTAGAAACGGAAAGGAGATATCTAAGTTCTGTCATGTTTAAAAATGTCAATGAGTTATTCGCAATTTCTAGTCAATTTAGTCGCCATTGTTTTCATCGTGGCCTTATTTTGACAGATAGTAATGTATTATGCGTCAATTTTATTGAATAATAATTATGTATTGGTAAGTATTATGTTATAAAAATATTATTATAGAAACAAAATTATGATCAGCAACATGCTTCGTCAAATGGAGTAAAGTATTTATATTCAGCAACATGTGTCGTCAAAATAATCTAGTCAAAAAGACTACCCCGGCTCATACCTTGCCCAAATGTTCCCAAAATACTTGCAGCGTTTCCTCGCTGAATTGCAATTGACATTCTTTGGACAATATATGACCCGGAACGCGGATATAGATTATGCGTCAATTATAAGACATGACATGACTTAAATATTATGCTCTTCTCTTCCAAACCTATTTCAAGGAAATGTACAGCACTAATTGAAGGTAAGTTAAGAGAATTTATATCCCGACTTGAGGCAATTATGCTATTTTCGTACTGTTCTTACATGTTTAATATCTATCTCCCAATAATAATGCATTCAATATTATATATTTTGCAGTAACACAAAGCAAATTTTTATGATCTCCGCTATAGCTCTACGTGAGTAAGTATAAAAATTTATTAGAGTTGCTACATTTACTACGCCGTAGCAAAGTTCTACATTTTACTCAGATGAAGTCTGATGATAATATTTCAGATAGGTACCTGGGAGTTCTTTTGTTTCAACAATACAATGTTATACATTATACAATTTACACGGTTTTACGGACTATTAAAATAGAAGTTCTTTGAACTTACTATCCTAGCGACAAAAACAATAGCTAATTATATTAGTTCATTGCAATAATACATTCAATGGAGGAAACTATGGCGGAACAAATTACAAATTCAATTTATGGTACTACCTCTATTTTCAATTTATGACCCAATGTTACAAGGAAGCAAATAACGAGACTGTTCTCACAACTACCGCATGGTTTTGGGTGTACTGCCGGATCCGGTTATCAGACGAAAGTAAATTACGTAAATTACAAGATCCCACAAAAAACCACACCACAGCGTCAATATTGCGATTGTCATCAGTTAGCATCTGTAGAGGTATAGTGTCTGTTATGAACGAAAATTTGTCTCGCTTCCACGTTACTGACTAAAAGAGCTAATTAAAAATAGCACTGTAACTTGCCGTTAAATAAGTTTAGAAAATGGGGTAGATGTCATATTTACGCCATTTTACAGATTTCCGTGTATGTTTAACCGCCATATTTTTAATCGTTGCTTAATTTTGACAGATACCGCGTAAAATCATACACAATTTAAGAGGCAATTATTTTCCATTCTTGCCTAAGACTATTTAAGAGAAAGTGACAGTCTTCTTCTTCTTTTCGTGTGGTACACCGAGTCGGCGAACGACCCGATGAACCCTGTTGTCAGAGTTTTTCAACCGTCTTTTACAATTAGGTAGGCCTCTGATGTGGTGGTGGAACGACCGCCGTCTGAGTAAGTATAGGCCTACTATCCTTTTATAAACTTATATAATGGAAAGTGACTCTGCTTTAATAATTAAGACTTGGAATTGAAAGAACTATCGTTCGGTTCATGTGAGATTCACCCCAATGACGTCATTCTACATGTTTGCCCAGCTAAAAGATTTGGTGCAGTGCAATTATTTATTCAACGACGGAAGCGGTTTCTCAGTTTTAATTGCGTCGTAGAATATAAAGCTACGATAAACCGCCGCGCCTTCATGGTCTAGTGGTTTGAGTTTGGTATTATGATTCCGATATTTCCGGTTCGATTCCAGGAGGGTGGACGAATAGACAATATTTGTCATTTTATCACTTAATGAAATGACAATGTTGTCAGTTTGATTTTGGACGTAGCAAGCCAAACCACTGTATATGACAACTTAGTTCGCTTTATTTCTGTGTCCTAATTATTACCTAGTAGGTACCCGGTTTAAAACTCTGACAACGGGGTTCATTGAATCGTTCCTCAACTCATAAAGTGTATCGCGAATAAAACTCCGATTAAACTTGTCACTATTTCTTGCCTATAACGTCACATTTTCAGGTACAGCTTATATGGCAGGTCTCAAAAATCATTTCTTTTTCGTATGGGAAATCGAGTAACCCAACGACTGGATTGAACCCTGGTGTCAGAGTTTGTCAACCGCCTACTACTAGTAGTAAGCATCTGACATGGTTGTGTAACGACCGCCGTCTAAGTTATCATAGACAGCAACCGGGCACAACGGCTTAACGTGCACGGAAGTTTCCGAAGCACGGAACCATCTTTCTTTACGGTCAATCAGGTGGTTCAGCCTGCAATGTCCTAACCAGACTGCCAACATATTCAGAAAGCGATAAATATCAACTTTGTGAGTGACACACCAAGAATTGAACCCGGAACCTTTGCGTCGCAGTCAGTCGCACTACCACTGCGCCACGTTGGCCGTCGCACAAAGTGGCAGGTCTGTACATGTCAGATGCTCCAATGACGTCATCCTACATGTTTGCACGAGCTAAAAGGATTGGTGCAGCGTAATCATTTATTCAGCGGCTAGCGTCCTAGTTACATTACCCGACCGACTTCGGTGGTATAAGCTGAACTGCAGTTAATTGTAAAGAGAAATTGTTGTTCTTGTTTCTTGCTGTTTGCGACTGTTCACTGTTGTTTGACAAGTAATTTTACGATGGTTAACTTTATAGTTTTCATTTGCCTGCAGTTGTGTAAAATAAAATAACTGAAATAACCTAGATAGTGTGCATAAAAGCAAGTGTTTATATGTGTAATATCTGCTATCCCCTCTAAAAAAGAGGCACAATTTATATATATTACTTACTATACATTATAAAATCCATTGGCATAATATAAATTCTTTAAGTAATATACTGAGTGGCTGTCTTAATATCTTCTTCATACTTCAACTTTTCGACTTATGTTGTTTGCGAAAAGTTGTTCAGTTTTTTGCGATGGTTCATACACACACACACATTTTACGCCTATAATCTTTTGGTTGGTTAAGGTTGCAAAAAACGAGCATTTACTACCACTACCACGGGAAAAAAAAGGGGTGATGCTATTCTAAGCCGGCATCACACGCCACTCGCGCTGATACACCCCTTAACATATTTTTTCTCTCTGGTATTTGCAACAGTATTTTAACTTGATTTTATGACATGTTTTTACTGCTGTGCAGAATGGCCACGCTGAAGCCAAAAGATGATAATGGCGTTTCCGAATCGCTGCTGCCAGTTGGAAAGTGAGAGAATAGCCAATCGCCAAAACGCGATGTTTCACTTGGTGTCACTTTCCATGGGAATGCTGCATTATCTGTACTAATATTATAAATCTGAGAGTTTATGTGTGTGTTTGTTACCTCTTCACGCTCAAACTGCTTAACCGATTTGGATGAAATTCCGAACACAGGTAGAATATAACCTGGACTAACACATATGCCACTTTTTACCGCAGGAAAACAACTGTTACCACGGGAAAATGGGAGGCAGCGGGTGATACCGCTGGGCGGAAATCTAGTATAGATATAATATCATTGGGTGTCGTAAAAAACTTGAGTGAGAGACTAAGTTCATCTAGAAAATGGGCAGCAGCGTTACTTGTGAAAACAATATAATTTTTATTTATATATCTATTATTTCATTTATAGAACCATTACAGGAAAAACCCAAGGCGATTGCATAAGAAACAATATTATATATACTTACAAATAAGTAATTTTAAACTTTTAAGAAACAAATGACATCTGTTAATATAATTATGTAAAATTACAGCTTGACATAAGCTAAACATGGTGCGTATGGCCATACCCCCCAATAGGGGGAGGCCCATGTCCAGCGGTGGACAGTTGTGACTGTGAATGTGTGTATATCATTACATTACTACACATTTATAGTATTTTTGTTTTGCATGTTCTGACATCTATTGAAGCATAATTAAACTTACAAACTTCAGAAAACAGAAATTTCCAAGACTATGTCATTTTCAAAATATTAACAGGTTGTTGAGTATGTAAATGCCATTTGTGAAAACTACTAATTAAAAATATTGTTCTTTTCAGGTATGTAATCAAAGAAGTCATCCATACATAAAACCAGTCTGATTCTAAGGTAAATAAACCACATCTGCGAAACACATAGGAAATGAACGATGTTATTTTAAGCTAGTAGTATAATGACGTGTGAAGCCGACTTAGAATAGCATCACCACATATCTTTCCCGTGGTTGTCGTATGAGGCAACTAAGAGACTTGAGGGTTACATATGTTATGCTATGTTATGTTATGCAAATTTCAAATATTTTTTTTCGATAACCTCTTAAATCTCGTTTTTTTAAACGCGGAATAAAGCCAATGTGTCGTTGACGTGATGGGCTGATCGAGAAAACGGCTCGACTCTGAGCCGAATCTGATTAAAATTCCGATTCCAATTCTTACTATATGAGTATTTCGGGAATTCGTTTTTGGTTAGAGAGGAAGGAGAGGAACGAAAACTTTATAGGAGTAAATACGATTAACATTAAAAGAGTTTTTTTTTTCTTTTTCCAGTCATTAAATACTTTCAGATAGGCAAATGATCAATGTTAGATTAATGAAAATGAAAGTAAGTCGTAATTCTATAGCGCAATGACATAGCTAGAATACTATACAGTCTTATAAAATTCAAGTAGGTACATAGTAAAACCAATTACTTTTCTTCAATATTAAGATTAAGTTTTTATTCTTTGACTCTTTTGTACTTTCTGTTTAATAAATAATAATAAAATAAAATGAAAGTATTGAGTTATATCGATAACATTTTGTTCCGCGATTTGATGTTCCCATTTGAACTCCCAAAACTTAGGTGATTAATATGATTTACTAAGATTTCTGCATAAGACAAGATTTTTAGTATTTTGTATAGAGGCGCTAGGCGTCAATGCTTTCTCCTTTATTGTTATTTTACCCGTTAATTGAGACCGAAATAAGATCGTAATCGCGTATTTGATGAGTACCCCTTATAGATTATTCGTTCAATTTGATGAAAATGCAGAGTGTTAGGAATACAAGTTATACGTACTACGTATGTTTTACAATCAAATATATTCGAAGCTAGTTTAAGCTAATCTCTTAGTACTTGTGAAGAAAATTGTGATGCTGAATCCACGATTAACTTAAAGTAACCTGTTAACAGACGCAGCCTGACAAACCGTGACGTCAAACTTTTTTACCGCCAAATATTTAGATGAACACAACAAGGCCACTGAATAGGTATATTTCTTACGAATAATTGGTGCACTGAATTACTGAGGAACTTCATAAGAGGCACTTTCTAAGAGTATGACATAATATTATATCAATATCTTTAAACTATTCACCTTGTTTAATAAGTCTTATCGGTTAAGGCGATAAGAAGCGACTTAGGGACTTGAGAATGTGTATCGCAAATTTTGGCGATGGGCTGACAACCTGTCACTATGGTGATACATAGGGCTGAAACTCGTTAACCACTGAACTGATTCGAATTGGAATGGTATCGGAAGAATCCTTACATTATCCCGAGTGCCATAGGCTAGGCGTAATCTCAGAAAGCAGTCGTGTTTTTAATCTTTTTAGTTGATTATGTTTGGTATAAAATTAATTTCTACCCCGTATTTAACCCTGTATCTATAACAGTAGGTACTCTCGTTCAATTTGAACACGAGGCGTCGGAAATATTTTAACGCGTATGAAAATGAGATAACCCCATTTTTGCCGCTTGTCCTCTATTGTGTAAATTGAATGACGTTATCGAAAATTCAATTGCATATTGAATGTATTGACTATTGTATTTGATATGTACCAACTTGATTATATAGACATACATTATGTGTGTCTATTGTTGGCGGAATTGGGTTTGACAGCGAATAATTTGGTTTAAAAAAGGATTTGGAAAAATGGCTAGCGAGTTTGCTAACGAAAGTGGATAAATGAATGTTTTAATAAGAAACGTGCAGTGAAAATCGTCAAAGGAACTCAATTTGATGGCTTCATTTCACATAACATTTATGACAAAATCTAAGTATTCAGTCAAAATTAGGACGGAAGGAATACCAAATTATCCAGTTAAGTAAAAGTAATTGACTCTGTTCGAATAATCTGTGGTCTACTCAAATAAACGTCAAACAAAATGTTCCGCAGAACAGCACTTAAAACCAAGCTAAGAACTCCTAATTAATAAGTAAATAGATATAAAATAAACATAAATATAGGAAGAACATTTCTCCCGCTAATTAGTTAAAGTTTGAGCTATTGACGTGCACTTAGTTTAGCGTCTGGTAGTGATTAGCTGGTTACTTCCACTGCGCTCCAAAAATGACTGTGCTTAAAATTTCTCGTGCTTACTGACAGTAAACAGTAAGTTACTGTTTCTGCTGCCTTTTTGATGTTAGCATCAGAAACGATTTTTTGTGATGGTGGCTTAGAAATACCCCAGTACTACCCATGGTAGTCATAAAAAGCGACTGAGGGATAAATTCATCCAGGGGATGGGCAGTAGCGAGCAATATCTTGCACTGCGCTCGACAATCCGCTTGCCAAGCATGGTGAGTATGGCGATACCCCTCAATAATGTCCAGCAGTAGACTGGTGACGTATCTTTGCGCTAGATATAAGCAATTATGATTCAATTAATTGAAGCAGCAAGCAAGTGGCAATAGCTGTACAAATTCAATACGCCTGACAAATATTTGAGCGTCATACTAGAAATTTTGTAATTCTCTGAACTGTGAGCCTCAACCACATAGCAAAAACGAGGACCCGTCATCATAATCATCCGCCCATTCCCACTGCTAGACACAGGCCTCGTCAACTGCACGCCATAAAATAAACTCTTTGGTGAGCCTCCAGCCATCTTGGTTTCTGTTCGATTCATAAAAAATTGATAAAGACAGTGTTGCATACTTTTTTTGTGGCCTGTACGGTTTTTTCCCGGGCCCCCTAAATCCACGCCTGACTATTTGGTGGGGAGGTAGAGCCCATCAGCACCAGTGCCCGATATTACCGAACTATCGGCTACTAATTTACTGTTGAAATTTGACGTTCATTGCGTAGTCGTTAGGCCAATATGTTGCCAAGAATATTAACCGGCTACGCAATGTACTAAGTGTATCACCTGTAGACTTGTACCCTGTAGTTTCATAACATGGGGCACAGAAGGTATTTTGTGAAATCAGTTTGATTAATTTCTTGGAGCACGGTGGAAGCGCCCGCTCGCTGATATTATTATTTTTTTTTTTTTTTTTTATTAATGATGGGTTTGCTCTTGACTCTAGTCTAGGTCATAGGACAGAGACAGAGTCTAAGATGAAGCGAGCTCACCCAGAAGAAGCCTGTTAAGGCACTGGCACTCCCACACACTGACGGAACGCAGCAAGCTACTTGGCGCCAGACTTCGGTGGGATGGTGGTATTTGCAACTAGCGGCCTTGCCGACGAGCTGAAGATTTTCAGACTCATTATGGCGTACGCAAAGTTATTACTTTGCGAATGGAAATTAAAGGCCACGAAATAATATTTCTTGATTAGCAAAAATTTAACCACTTTCACAGTAGAGAAACACGTACCAGGCGTATATCGTTAAAAACACTTAATATTTTTTAAATGAAATTTTAAGTAAATAGTACAAATTCCAAGGGTATGAATAGAATATGCCGTGTGATGCCGGCTTAGAATAGCATCACCCCATTTCTTTCCCATGGAAGTCGTAAGAGGCGACTAAGGGACTTGAGGGTGTGTATTCATCACAATAAAACAATTTTAAACGGATTTAAGTTGTGTTTATTTTGGATTTTACAATTCCTACGTTCTGACAGTCTGCAGTGTGTGAACATATCATGGATAACCCCACCCATTATGTCAGATTTGATAAGGCTGCAATCCTAGCGAGAGAGAAGAGATTCATTCCTAGGAAAGTACGAGAAGCCATAGAAATTCAAAAACATCCGAATTTCAACAGAGATACTGGATGGGGAATCTCATCAACTTGGACTCCGCTGATTACACAGCAGAAGAACCAGATCCAACATACTGTAAGACCTACTACACAAGATACGGTTTCAGCATTTTGTGTGGAACCAGGACGTTACGCTAGGCAATTAAGAAATAGATGGCGGTAGAACAACAAAAATAATTTCAATTCTAAATAATGACGTCTAACACCTTAGTCATCCGTGACCACGGGCTCTGTAAAGAGCTCGAAACGTAGGAATTGTAAACACAACTTAAATCCGTTTAAAATTGTTTTATTGTGATGAGTAATAGTTGTGCAAACTCAAGAAAATATTAGGGTGTGTATTGCTATTTTAGGCGATGGGCTGATCACCTGTCACTATGGCGATGCACAGTTTTCTGAAAGACCCTCAAATATTTGTCAGACGTGGCGTAAATGTCCGTTTTTGCGGCCGTATTCGCTCTGCCTACCCCACAAGAGATTATAGACGTGATATGAGAGTATGAATAGAAGAACTCAAAGCGGTTCAGTATTCAGTATTCAACGGTTAGACTTATTTAGGAGGTATATTAACTTACAAACAAACCTGCATCTACTTGTATCTGCATATTTGCAACAAAGCCTTTTAAGACAATTATGGAGTAGTATAACCTTATTTTTTGAATTTATAAAAAAAAATAACAAGTATCAATTAAATAGGTCTTTACCTACCAACTGCCGCCTTTGACGTTTAAGTTAATTAACGTCTATTTTTGTAATGTGTTTCGTGGTTAAACGTTCTAACTTACACGCTAGTAAGAAGCCTACATTGTTAACGAATTCGTTCTCACATATATTATAACCTAATAACCACAAAAAGCCGTTTATAAATTACTAGATACAGATTGAGCCGTGTTTTGCCGGTTTAGAATAGCATCGTCCCATTACTTACCCATGGTTGTCGTAAGAGGCGACTAAGGGACTCGAGGGTTAGAGTTTATGGCAATTTTGGGCGATGGACTGACAACCTGGCACTATAGTGATACACAGTTATCTGATTGACCCTCAAACTTTTGCCAGACATGGTGTTAATATTCGTTTTACTGCCATTCATGCTCCGTTTACCCCATAAGGGATAAAGGAGTGATTTATGTATGTATACGTATGTAAATTTTTAGAAAACCACCCAATGGTTTCACCCGCTGAATGTTGCTACCTGTTTTCGGTTGAAGCATTTTCCCGCAGTTAAATGTAGCCCATGGTACTCAGGCATAGTGTTATTGTCAATGAGGATTTTTTGATAGCTCTTTAAAAAAGTAAAAGTACAAACAATCATCGAAAGATGGCGTTGAACATCTGGGGGTTTGATTCGACTCCTTTTCATATTGGACACCGAATCGTTCAACGACCTAATGAACGTCCTTGAAATTTATGAAGAAGTTATAATTGGAGTTTGATTGAAAGTTTGGAAATAATATTTGCGATGCTAGTGGTGCTTATTTAAGTGTATTTTGATATCGCTAACAATAAGGACTGCAGGTCTGAAAAAGGAACACCAGCGAGGTTACGAGGATCAAAACAGTTCACTATTACTTAGACGGCGGTCGTTACACAACCATGTCAGAGGCCTGCTACTTGTAGACGGCGGTTGAAAAACTCTGACACCAGGGTTCATTGGGTCGTTGAACGACTCGGTGTCCCACACGAAAAGAGAAACTACTACTATAACGCTAATTTTATTACCTTGCGTTTCTCAACTAGCCAATTGAGTAACCCCCAGATCTTCAACGCCATCTAATGGCTTAAAAAACGTATTTTTTATAATCTATTGAAAATACCTTACAGTGAAAGTTTTTTTTATTAGGCCAGTAGTTTCAGAAATTTTCGACTATGTACGTAAAAAATAACTTGATGTTTAATACAAACAATAGTTTTATAATTTACGACAACCACATCTTTATAATTTTATGAGAACCTGTAATTTCTCAACAATAGAACATACTAATAGTGGCCGTGAAACAACCTAAAGAGTAAATTATACCCTTTGAAACTTCAAACTTAGTAGTACATAAAAAACAGCATAAAAAAAAATATCACTCAATGCCTGTTCATTTCTGCTGATGCTTAAAAAAGTTTAAAAAGAACTCACTATCTACTGACAGAATTCTAGTCACACCACACGCCCACTTTAGCTAACTATCAATTTAATATAAACGCTAGGTCTTAATAACAGCCTTATAGTGATAAAAAAAAACCGTTCCCAGTCTTTAATTACGGGGCTGTCGGGGCGACACGGACAGACCGTCAGTTTATTTTGCTAGGTAATTAGATTTTTCTACAAAACGATCTACACCTGACTTAAGGGTAAGCTGAGCTGTTTGAAAAATAGGCGAAGTTTTGTGATAATTTCGATTCTAGATTGAAGTTTTTATGGTAGAGAAAAGTTTTTTCTTTTTTTAAAGTAAGCGGACGGGTGATGCCGGCTTAGAACAGCATCACCCCATTTCTTGACTAAAGGGTTTTATGTGTATTAAAATTTTAAGTGATAGGCTGACAATCTGTCGCTAAAGTGATACACTGAAACGGCCCTCAAATATTTAACCGATGTGACGATAGCGATCGCATTTTACGGCCTTTAACGCTCTGCCTACCCCGCAAGGAATAAAGAAGTGATAGATATGTGTGTGTTTTTTTAATTTTTTCTTCAGCCTTTTCTTTTTATGGACATTTCCCTTCTTAGCTGCTGACGGCTGAGACGGTCATTTAAGTTTATCAACTATCGATATTAAAAGGATGCTGCCCTTGATATGTTCCGGGGACTTTTAAAGAATCACTTCCTGATCTTGTGGGTCCATTTTAGACTCCATCGCTAGCATGTCATTACTCGCTGTTCAACTTGTTCCAAGAATAAGTATTTCCTTTACCAAAGGTTTGATCGAACGCCAATGCACAAGCTAAGAAACTAAATATTTATATCTCAGCACAGCTTAAAACCTGTTAAAGAACTAAATTCTACTTTAAATTCTTTCTAACGCCACGATTAAACGCATGATCGTGATACCAGGGCATCAGAATCAGGAGCGAGTTAGAATTTTCCGGTAGCGGCCAGAGGCAGGCATTTACATAATTGTAGACAGACCATTCGGCTGTAAAACTAGAGTACCGACTCAGACCGCTTTGGATTAGGAAAGTAGACTGGTAATTCAAGGAGCGGCTTAGATTTTTTTCCTAAATCATTTTGACTTCTAATGCGTGTATGAGTTAGAAAAACGACCCGATGAACCCTGTATCTCAATTACTCTTACGGGTGTGCTTTTAGGCTAATCCCTACAAAGAAAATAATTATTTGCAACGGGTGTAGGTAAATTTCGAAAGTTCAAAAGAATTACATACCTATATGGTTGTACATAGAAAATAAAGTTTATATTTTAAAGACAAAACCTACTTTGATAACCACAAGATTGAACCTCAAAATCAATTTCCAGAGAATTCTTATCAAGAAACCCGTAAACTGGATTCCACGTAACAATACCAGGTACCAGGGTTCCATCATAGGCAAAGAGATCTCTCTGTACCGTAGTTTACATTTTCAATTGGAGGCTCGCGCGGCCTGGGGCAGTGCATTAACATAATTGCAGACTCTATATTGATTGGTCGGAGCAAGGCAGTACTGGCTACCGGGTACTAGGCGCACAGGAATGTTGAAGAGGTTTCGCTACTGTGTGTTTAAAAATTATCAACAGTGCAGATGTTGGGTTAGCGCTGGTAATGTGTGGATAGGGATTTTGAATGGTTTTGCGCGTGGGCAGGAAGCGCAGCTGATACAGTGGAATAATTGGCGATATGAGTCCATATCTTAGGAAGTGTTTGATACAGGGTTGGTAGGAATTGCTATAATTAGTCACAAATATTTGCAGGTACTAGGAGCGTTGCATCCATAAAAATCATGATTCGATTAACCTGCGTAATGTACGTGTGCTTTTTGCACATTGCTTAGCTATAATTAACTTCTGTATTGAATACGGAAATTATAGATGTGACGGGATTGAACATTGTACTTTTATGCAATTATATATTTTTGCAGTCCATCCGTTTCTCTTGTAGAAAAATCGTAATTAATCAAAATTAAAACAAATAAAATATGACCAATCTTGCAATTTTGATGATAGAAATGAATTATTCAAAATATATATTTGTCGGCTATTTAAAAGGTTCCTTTGAAGTGATGATTTGGAGGCGATTTGAGAGAAAACTTCAATGTAGTATTTTGTAAAGTAAACATTACAAGATTATGACGTTTTACTTTGTGTAAATTTTGTAACAATAATGGTTACTTATTGCCTGCGCCAAACATTAATAGAAGCTAAAAGTAAAAAATATATTCAAGGTATATAAAAAATACTGCAACAATTTTAAGGGGTGAACCGGCCTATAAAACCGATCAATTTTTCCCAAGAAACATAGATCTAGAAATGTCAAGAAAAAAGGTTTTTGGATATTCAACTCATTTTCATATTTCGTTCCTTTGTGAAAGTTGTTCAATTTTATGAACTTGCTCAGCCCTTAAAACATTTGTAGTTAATATTTTTTCATCCTGTGTATTGAATACAGGTTTTTTGTGGTTATCTACGCAACGTAGGGATCGACAATAATTTACATCTGTATTTTAAACGCTTAAACTATTCTTTATTTTGTTTGTATTTTAGAATTGATAGACGGCTTCAAAACTGATAAGCGCTATACTTTTTCAAAATTAACCGTAACGAATTAATAAAATGAGATGCTCCCTCGGTAATAAAAAGATCAAACCACATCTGTGTCATTCAAAAACGTCTCATTATTTATTCCATGTTTCTTGAAAATGATCACCCCTTGTAAGGGACGTTGGTTGAATCGACAATGTACCTACCTCAAATTGTCCATCAGGGATGTCAAAAATAATCGATAAAAATAAGTTTATTATTGAAAATATAAAACAATACAATATCAGAATCAAATAGTAACTCGATCGATGATATTAGAAAGAGATTAAAATTGATCTTTGTCTAACGGTTTCCGTACCTCGAAAAGAAAAAATCGAAAGCTCTAATAGGATTACTTTGATTGTTGATAAACAACACGTAAAATGCACATCAACCTCTTTCATTACTATACAACACTTAATCTACAAGCCTCAATTTTTAAATTTAGTTCTTTTTTGGTTCCCTAAAATTCCATATTCATATTTTTTTTTTTTCTAGTGTCTATGCACCCCTGTTATCAAACAGAGTTGTGTTTAATCTGCAAATTTTCCACCAATAGCTGATGAGGGTATTGTCATCAATTTCTTTAGCTTGGCTTTAATGAGGAACACCAACTGCATTTTGCAAAATAAAACGGTTCTTCAGAGGACAGACAGGGTTCAAACCTGTGACTTTCGGTATCAGCACTACCGTCGCCTCTACCGACTAGGTTACCGCGTCTTACCTGCAGTCGGTGAAATTATGCAAGTATATCAAGGAAAGTTAAAATACGCACATTTACGCCACGTTTGACAAACATATTTTGAGGGTCATTCAAGAAATTGTCGCCATAGTGCCAGGTTGACAGCCTATCGCCTAAAACTGCTTAATGTATAGAAAACCAATAATATCATGATTCCATAAAGTTTTATGATGCCGTGCGGTGCCTTTTTATAAAAGCACCACCCCAATTCTACACGTGGGTGTCGTAAAATGCGACTGAGGGATACTCATCCAGATCATGGTCAGCAGCGTTCCCTGTGAATGCAACATCTTGCTCTGCGCTCTGCAATCCGCCTGCCAAGCGTGGTGATTATGGTTTACCCCCCAATAGGGGAAGGCCCATGTCCAACAGCCGACTGTTGTGGTTAATGTAATGTCATTAGTACAATAAAAATATTCACAGACTTTTGTAAACCTTATAAGCTTGTTCCACCAGCTCCCTTCTACCATCGGACATCCAGACGCACCGCCGGATACCATCCGTACCTGGTTGCCATTCCACCAATTCGGACTAAGCGCTTCCAGTCATCATTTTTAATGCGCACTGCTAATGAGTGGAACTCACTACCTGCGTCTGTGTTTCCAAACGCATACAACCTTAATCTCTTCAAAGTAAGAGTGAACAGGCTTCTTCTGGGTGAGTTCGCTCCATCTTACACTCTGTCTCTGTCCTATGACCTAGACTAGAGTCAAGAGCAAACCCATTATTAATAAAAATAAAAAAGTACTTATGAATCCAAACCAACGTAATATCCTCTTCGAAACACAACTATACTCAAAATTATTACATACCAGTGAACGCGCGAGAACATCTGTGGCCTAGTAATATGAATAACTCGCTGAATAATTCTCACAGGCAAATAAAAGCGACTGACATCTCAAGACAGGTCTGAAGACAGATCTTCCTCGATTCGTCTTCGACGCGTCTGTTTCTGTGCCACTAATAAATAATATTAAGTAAAATATATTTTTTTTATCAAGGACCTTTAACATAGCTTGGCGAGAAATTTTGGTTACAGTTTTTATTTAAATATTAAATTTATTTGACTGGCCTGATGGCGTACCCCTGCCTGCTACGCCGAGGTCGTGACTTCGATCCCCATAAGACATAAATATTTGTGAAGTCCGTATCAGGAGTACTTATTAAATCACGCTTACCAACATTGTCCAATCACGAAATTGGCGTTTGTTTAATTGCCTTCAAACATTATTCGCATTTTCATATTTCACCAGTGAATCTTAAACTTTGCTACTCATGCAGATGAGTTCCGACTTTAAATGCTTTAGTTTCTTTATATAAAACAATTATTCAAAACGTTTTACGTTTAAATAAGGAAATTCATAAATATTAAGATATGCGAGAGCCCCCTTTTCTGTTATTCTATTATTCCGTCCTCGTATAATATCTCCGTTTCCGCCGTGTGATGCCGGCTTAGAATAGCATCACCCCATTTCTTGCCCGTGGGAGTCGCAAAAGGCGACTAAGGGACTCGAGGGTGTGTATTGCAGTTTTAGGCGATGGGCTGACAACCTGTCACTATGGTGATACACAATTTTCCGGGTGACCCTCAAATGTTTGTCAGACGTGGCGTAAATGTCCGTTTTATGTGGCCATTTATGATCTGCCTACCCCGCAAGGGATTATAGGCGTGATATATGTATGTATGTGTATGTATAATATCTCAAGCATACATCTAAGAGGTACTTGGTTCAGGTGAGAGCAACATTTAAATGCAGCAATTTTCATCCCTAATTCTGGAGGCGTATTCGAGAATCAGTAGTAATCCAATTTCGTATGCGCTAGTCTGCAACGAGGTGGTCTTACTACTCGGTCGCACATTTTACTAGAATCCAATCCTAGATTTTTCTAGGATTGGATGCATGTGGTAATAGATTAATCCAGATTCAGAGCCAAAACATATGATATCTGTTAATCATTCAAAATAAAATGTTTTTAATGCGTTTAATTTTTAATTTTCGTGGAATATGGGTTAAATCATGACAGAATAAGCTTTCAGATAGTAGTTTTCCAGTGTTTTAGACTATTTGTCATTCTTGATTATACTCCATTATGTTTACCAAATTTCATCTAAGCCGTTTGAGCGTGAAGAGGTAACAAACGTACATACACATAAACTCTCGGATGGATTATCTTACCAACGAACGTAATCCCGTTACCAATATAAAAATGATTCAAAAATAAGTACCCTTCCTGTACCCCTGCTAGATACAACCTGCTAATTATTTGGATACAGTTTCTGTTTATTTTAAATGTACTCTCACTTTGTAGGTGTTGATTAAAGCGTGAAATACTCGTACAATTTGGTTTTAGTTGTTTGCTAGTGTGATATGAACAGTTTAAGTTCAGCTATTGTTTATTAATTTAAGAAAATACACTTAAATACATATCACTCTTATCACTTGCGAGGTAGGCAGAGCGTAAACTTTAAACGGCTGACAATTGAGGTTCTCATTCAGAAAATAGTGATTTTTGAGGAACAAGGAAGTTACATGCCGTGTAATTAACCTGGGCAGCCCTTAGGTAGTGCCATTATTTTTATTAATATTAACCCACCCGAGCTAATTCTCTATAAGGACAATACAAAAGTGATAATATTCAATGTAGAATCATTGGCTAAAGAAAACTTATTTTTTTCATTTCATTTTCATATCTTTTTTTTCAATTTTTATTTTCACACACACACACATATCACGACTATAATCCCTTGCGGGGTAGGCAGAGCGTAAACGGCCGCTAAAAACCGACATTTATGCCACGTCTGACAAATGTTTGAGGTTCATTTGGAAAATAGTGTATCGCCATAGAGACAGGTTGTCAGCCCATCGCCTCAAATTGCAATACACACTTTTGAGTCCCCTAGTCGCCTCTTACGACTACCACGGGCAAGAAATGGGGTGATGCTATTCTAAGCCGGCATGACACGGCAAATTTTTAATTTTCAATGAAGTTACATAAAAGAAGCGCTTTTCTATCATCTCTCTCCTTGTTTTTATCGTGTATATATCGCTAGCAAGAAAACTCATATTAACATGATCTTATTCATAGCAACATTTATAATTTAAAGCTCAAAGTGCTGGTAACCAGTGTATTTAAATAATGCCCGCTAGGCGTTATATAGTTATCACCTAAAACGTTTTGTGATCATGACATCTAACACAATTTTGTCATAACGTGCTTTATTTGATTAAATTAAATAACATATAACATATTCAATGAGCGACACAGTAATGAGAAAGAATCGTTTTAGCCATAATAATTTTCAGAGTAATAATGACATTGTGTTAACAAATTGATATTAAAAGAGATATTTTAAACATTATTCCTCCAAACGATGTGATTCTGTAACATACACATGACACACAACACTAACAACTAACATTTACGCCACGTCTTACAAACATTTGAGGGTCATTAAGACAATCGTGTATCGCTATAGAGACAGATTGTCAGCCCATCGCCTAAAATTGCAATACACATGTAACCCCCGAGTTGCCTCTAATGACACCTACGGGAAATAAATGGGATGATGCTATTCTAAGCTGACATCACGCAGCAAGCGATTCTGCAATAATAACTGAAAAAGCATTCATAGTGTAGGTACGAAGAATTGTATTATTTGAATGTTTTGTAACGAATAGGTTTAAAAATTATTGCACCAATTTTCATCGTGAGAAAGCTAAATTATCCCTGGTTTGCTGCTTTTTATTGCGGGAAAAATATCTTACATCCACGTTAAAACTTTCATAGTACAAAATAGTACTTATAGTCAGTAGATAATGTAAATATCAATCAACGAATTTCACAAGCCAATCAACAGAATTACACATTTATAGTCAGAACGAGTAAACACTCGAATATATCGGTACGGAACACCTGCACTAATTTGGACAGATGTTCGTAACTGTTGCCGGTGATGTTAAAACACTCGCTACATCGCAAACATTGCGAACTGACTAATGAGACACCCCCACCCAATACGGCAATAAATGGTACCAGATACGGATACAAATCACTAGTGATGGGAAGAGAAGAAGTACTCATTAAAACAACTTGAACTTGGGTCACTCCAATCAACCAATTTTGAAAGATTTCAAATCAGACTGATGCTATGACATAAGGTAAATGTTGCTTTGTTGATATTATGTCTTCTAGTATGGGTTTACCACATGTCAAAATTGGCTTATTGCAGTGACACAAATAAAGGTAAATCTATCTTGCTCGAGTGGAGTGAGTCGGTAGTAATTTCAAGTCACGCTTGTAGTTTTTGTGCGTATACATATAATCTAGTTCATTAGAGAGGCTTCCCCAAAGCACAATACCATATCATTATATGATTTTTTTTCTACTGTGTCAGAAAAAAGGTGCAAGTTATGGCGCTGCAAGAGTATACTTTTCTTTGATCGTACTGTAGGTTCTAACTAGCTTTTTTTCGGTTAATTAAAGCAGATACTTTGCAATTAAATAATAGAAGTTAAAAATATTGTAAATAAAGGAAAAAAAAACATTTTATATACGGTAGCAGTAAAGAAAAGATTTTGCCTATCAGTAAAAAACTGAATCATTTAATCATTACATGGTGATTCAACTCGCTGATAACTTAATCATTTTCTTTACACATCCTTATTCCCCATTGTAGCAAGCCCCGGTTATCCTATGCGATCAAAGCTTAAGCTGATATAGACCAATTTAATGCCTTGCTGGTGTGTATGATCCCTTATATGAGTATTAACTTTGGCTTAGGTATTGGTAGAATGTAGGATGGTAGATTAATCAGGGTAGGAAGCACTGACTATATAGCTTAACGACTCAACTTATAAATGAATAAATATCCTGCATTATTTACAAAGCGCCATCTAGTCCAAAACTAAGCAAAGCTTGTGCTATGGGAACTAGGTAGCTGATATAGCACATATTATTTTTGTAAAAAAAAAATCTATTATTACATAGAAAACACAAGTATTCAAAAAGTTACATATTTATACTTGTGCTGTGTGGGGATCGAACCCACAACTTTTGGCGTACCAAGCAGGGGGTACTATTCATCACACCATCAGGCCAGTCAACACTTAGTCTTACCGATGCAGGAAGGTTTGTTTCCTGGTGCACCTTTAAAAAATGGCTCTGGACTTCAACCGTGTTATAGATTTAGAAAATCGACATTGCTCTCTTCTAGTGAGTGTCGTAAAAAGCGACTACGAGATGAGACCAGGTATTGAGTAGCAGCGTTACATAGCTCCCTGCAAATGTGTATTAATGGCTACGTTAAGTTTTACTGCAGGTACATACCTTTTTCTCACAGTAAAACACTTTTTTAGGATAAACTAGTAGCTGCTGGTGAAACAGCTATCAGTTCTAGTTACAATTACTTAATCAAAAATTTTTATAGCTTCGATGGTTTCAGTGCCTAACTCTTGGCAAGCTACATGGTCTTTGACAGTACAATAATTAATCTGTATATATACTTATGTAGAGGATAACAACATTATCTCATACGTATTTAGTTGCTCCTTACAAGGATAATTTGTACATAAGCTTATCTTAATCATAATGTTATTTCCGTAGTCATCTAAATGTATAAACGATTTGTGCACTCGATACCTGTGCGTACCTATTGCAGACACATTAACGAATACTAGGACACATTGGGCATTGTTCGTGTCAAATATTTATCATTAGTTTGCATACATCCATATATATATCACGCCTATATCCCTTGCAGGGTATACAGAGCGTAGACGGCCGAATAACGGTCACTTACGCCACGTCTGAAAAAAATTTGAGGGTCATTCAGATAATTACGTATCACTATAGTAACAAGTTGTCAGCCCATCACCTCAAATTGCTAAACACAATATGTAATCCTCAAGTCCCAATACGAAATCCACGGGAAAGAAATGGTGTGATGCTATTTAAAGCCGGCATCACACGGCATCAATAATTTGGACGGGTAAAAACCATGACTTCTGCAAATTCAAACTCTACTCAAAAACAAAACTGTCTCACATTCTGCTAATATGTATGGTAAACAAAGCCAGACTTCTATACAGCCTATAAAGACCTTATCCGGTCCATTCGTGGATATCAGCGCTTATTTAATTAGCTTTCCAAGGCTCAGGGTTAGCATCAGACCACCATTAGACAATAACAATCGGCTGTGCATTGTTGGCCAACGATGCCAGTTTGAACTTGGACCATTAGATGAGGGAAAATGTGTAGATGGTATACTAGGAGCGTGGCTGCTGAAGCGCCGGTTTTTAGCTGGGCGCAAATAGCCAGTTTTCAGACGAAGATTGGACGATAATTGGTGCGTGTCTAACGCACTTATGGCATTTTTCCGGTCCAGTTTTGATGAATGGTAAATGGTGAATTAAAAGCAACAAAAATTTGGGCCTATAGTAATAGGCCTAAGTTTTTGTGGCTGTTAATTTACTGGACTGGACTGATGATGCCGAACAACTTTCGCCAAGGAACAAAGATTGAAACTTAGATAAATAATTCGTTCGTGAGCAACAGCGAGGAACCAATCTTTCATCTAAGATTGAAATATGACAAAAATATTTTAAGTTTCCATAGTAACTCAAATCAGCTAACCAACACTTTTTTCCTAGGGTAAGTAAAGTTGTTCCTCACGTTGTTAAGTTTTCACTATCGGTCACTAGTAAAATTTCACCCATTATATCTGTTACATTGGTTTTAGTTCTTCCAGCTCTATCTACAATTTCTCCTAGTCCCAGCTTATACCCTGGTAATCTTTACAGCGATCGGTAACCTTCGCTCTTAGAACTACCCGAGCTGCGCTCGCGAAGCCTGCGGACTTAGGGACGAGATGCGGAATTTGAATATAAAATTATCGAATAAAAAGTAAGGGCGAACAGGCTTCTTCTGGATGAGCTCGCTCCATCTTAGACTCTGTCTCTGTCCTATGACCTAGACTAGAGTCAAGAGCAAACCCATCAATAATAAAAAAATATTAATAATTTACTAGTGACTGATAGCGAAAACTTAAGACGCGTCGGTGATAAGGAACAACTTTTCCATACGAAATTGCTAATCAGCTGATTTTTGAAACTCAAAATATTTTTGTCATATCTTAACCTAAAATAGAGTAGAATGGAAGAAAGGGAGGCCTTTCCCCCTTTGGGTCATTCAGAAAATTGTGCCATAATAGCAGATTCTCATTTTATATTGCAAAACATATGTAACACTTGAGTCTCTTAGTCGCCTCTTACGACAACCACGGGAAAGAAATAGGGTGACGCTATTCTAAGCCAATATCAAATCCCACTCTTGTGAAGTATTTGTTTTCTTTTTTTCTTGCAAAGAAAATGTCTTTACTCTACAGTTTACCTACACGCTGACTGACTGGCTCTCTCCTTGATATTCGTCTATCTAGCGGTCGTGACAAGACGTCGTGGTTTACGCTCTTCGCTGTCAACATTTGCCCGTAATTGCCAGAACTTGGATACTTTCACGTAATTAATGGACAATTCATGACGGCGACTATGTTGTTTACTTAAATACCTGTGTTTTTATGCAAGTGATTTAACATTGCAACGGCTTTTTTTTAGAAAAGGGCCTATAAAAGTATAGGTACTTATTTTGTCCAATTCAACAGAGCAAATTATTCGACCAAATTTTAATGTATTGATAATGATACAGTTTATGTTATCAAAGTACGGATCTTTCTAGTTAAGTCTCATAATATTGGCCCAAGCGAGTTTTATAGTACATAGATTAAATTTTAAGTGCAAAAAGTATTTGATCAATGGTTTTTTTATATAATTTCTTTTGTTTGTATTAAACGGCGCCAAGTAACAACTACTTTTGTTTAGCATGTTTTGTTGAGGAGAAATTCGTCCTGTTTATTGAAAATATATAAAACTGTAGTGTGAAGAAACATGTTTAATAAAGCGCCTGCTATGGTTTGTTTACAAAAAGATAACTACATATCCTCATAAAGTATAGATAGCTGAATGCCTAAACAACAGTTTAGTATGAACGCACAAAAATTTTTGCCTGTTGAACTATCACCAATGCTTTGCGTTTCTCTTATTGATGTTTCAAAGAGCCCACTTAATATCCTAACGAACGAACGAAACGCCTTAATGTACAGTCAAGCTCACGTGCGGTTAAACACTCAAACTGTCAATATTAGTCTTATGCGCGCGGCATAGGAGGGTATAGTCTAAACTGTCTTACCCAGTCTGAGCTTGACTGTACAACCACTTTTAAAATCAATATTCAAATTAACAATATACAACCACTATCACTCTAGAAATCTTCTAAATGAAGCATAAGGAAAGGCTACACCAGCATGAAAGAATACATAATAAACATTGGTATAAATAAATATACATACTACCATGCTATAGTATGGACCGGGGTACCTACATATTTCCAATAATAAGCCACAACAAAAACTAATCCAACTCCAGCCGTAAAGATAACATAGGTCGGCCTTGCTACTATTTAGCCGCTTTTACAACTCTCTTCAACTAATGTAGAGATTGAAACGGAACTGGTATTTTGTAACAGTTGTTAACACTAATACATTGATGATGTAGGTTTACGTGACTTACTTGTTTATGATTTGAGACAGAGTTTGGCACTCTATATTTCGGCTAGTTAAGCCCATCGGCTGTGATTGCGTTACACTGAAAGTCGCGTAAACCTACAGCTTGAAAGTACTTGCTCGTTAAATTAAAAAAATAATATATTAATGCAACAATCCATGTATTTGGTAAGTGGTCATACAAAAGAACACGTTATGCCTTTTTATAATTTTCTTATTTCACCGAATCAGTTTTGTTATCTTAGTTATCAATGTACCTACCTACCCTAGATAATTAAATTGAATAATAATTAAGTAAATAGTAACAATTTACTTTTATAATAAGCTTTGCATTTTTATGGACTTTAGTTAAAATAGTTACTGATAAACCTGTTGTTTAATAACTGTTATTTTCAGCCGGTGCTCAACTCTAATTCACGATAATTCAATGGGGTCTCGCACAGTCAATTTCGTTCAATACGAAAGGTTATATCTTGGAAATGGGGTCCGGCTGGTGCCTTCTTGCCCTTAACAATTAAAAGTCAGTGAATTACGTAAGCTTTAGAAAAAGTTAATGAGATCCGAAGGTCATGTGATAATAACATTTGGATGGGCGAAACTAAACATTGTTTTTATACATTGCAATACTGTTTGTTTCGAGTCTAACCACAGAATATTCCGTTTGCGGCGCTGTAATTATTATTTCATAACAATATACCCTGCTGTACCTATGCTATATGTTTTAGGTAACTTTAATAGCTTTTCCCGCGTTGCAAATAAAAAGTTCAGCTCTTGTGACTTGATACTTAAAAAGCAGGTGTAGACCTTCGTTTCTCAAACGACTATTTTGATATTTTACTATTGTAACCCTAACGTATAACTACATTACGGCAACAATAGAAAAGGTCTTTACCCCAGGGCGAACTTTGCACAAGGCCTTTCGCCAATGTTTGCGCTACATAAATGTTAGCAAAATAATACTTAAACAACCCATTAAACATGGCAGATAGGCAATTTACTAACTCCATGCAAGCATACAAAAATAAATACGTTTCTCGAACCTTATAGCAACTTCTCGAGTTCCCCTTACGAAAATCCACGTCAGACAAGATTGATTTGAACATCTAAAAGGGAAAATTAAGGCTTCGAAAGCAATATTTTAAATGTATTTGCTTCTACAATGCAAATTATGAAATAGAGATGGGGTGCTTTTTTACATTTCATTTTTTCCCTCCATTTTGCGAGTTTTTAATCGAATGGGGGACTATTGTAGGGAAACTGTTTATCTTGCGTTCCGTTTGATGCAGGCTGAATTATGATGCGTTCTACTATATGCAAAAATGCTTGTTTAGTTGTGACTTTTTGTAAGTTTCTTGGGAAACGATGTTTATTTGTATAAAGAGGAAAATGCAGTAAATAAAATAGTAGGTTACAGTTTAATATATTCTAATGCTGTTTCAGTTTTCTTTGATATATTTTATAGATAAGTTTATATTTGAATCATGAGAAGAAACGAACCAATTTTATAGTATGCCTTATTGACACACCTGTCTTCGGAAACACTTAATTCAAAACTCGGTCGCGCAATTTTCAATAAAGGCTCGGTTCCACTTGATGCTACTTGTAAAACGCCGGACCATGTACGGTATTCAGGAACAGTGCAATTGGATAATCGAAGAATAATATAAGATGTTTTACCTCGGTAAAAGGTAGGAAAGAGAATTTCCTTAAATAACCCCATGAGATTGCTTGATATTTGTAAAAGGTTAAACCAAAAACCATAATAATAAATTATGAATAAATCCTTCGTCTTCTTCGGTCCTTAAGCCGATTTTGTTCGGGTTTAGGTTCTTGGAAGATAAACATAAATATGCGTCACAAAAAACACAAATCAAACTTAGTGAGTCTGCCTTTCTTTCTGGATCTCGTTTTCTTTCTTCATTTGGATTTCCTTTTGACCTTTCCTTTTTAGTTTCTTCAAATATTAAGAAAACCTGGACCTTTTAGCTGTTTTAATAGTAATTTTTATAGTTACTTCATCATTTTATTTTAATTTTTGTAATTTCGAAGGTAGGTCTTTCTATCTAGGAACAACTAATACTATCGTATCAAAAATAATATTTTACCCTTAATTGTCTCTTTAGTGCATAATGAATCATATTTTTGGGATTCAACATGATTTTGTCTTTGTCAGTGGGCTTTAAAGTGTTTTTTTTAATAATATTATCTTGCATGTCATCGGTGACAAAATAATGAATAATGTACACATAAACATATGAAATATTTGTAAAAGTGACTTATCAAAACAAGTTGTCAAAGCTAATTGACAAGTTGGGAGAGAAACCGTAGCAGTTTTGCATCGTAACGTTGTTCTATGCATGAGCTGGCTAAATCTGGGACTTCAATAAGTGACTCAAACAACTGTAAGGTTGGCAACTTGATAAATGATTTGATAAGTGTGGTATAAAACATTGCGATCTATCGTTATTCTATTTTTGAAACCTTAACTATTATATTTCTTTAGGACACAGTTCCCTTAAACCTAAATGTTTCCTACATAAAATTCAATTGTAACAGTTACCTTATCAAGTTTTTTATTTTGGGTTTGATCAACCTATGAAGTCAACTCTATTCAGACTTTTCTGTGAACTCGGTGACCCTTGTCAACGCTGATAACCAACTGAGCTTTTGTTTGTACGTTTCTTCTTTGACAGTTGTTTAAAATCTAAATAAAAGCTTGCAGATCATTTTGACAACCCTGTCCATGCGACGTTCCGTTGTCGTAATATTTGTCCACCATGTACGGCGCGCAGTAATTTGATAATTGCATGAAATGGAACGGCGTGTTCCTATATGTTCCGGCTACTGTTTACTTGCGTGGATTGGAACGTTAGAGTTTGAAGGTGATTGGCAAAGGTTGATTAAATTTGTTCTTTGACAGTGTCAGTAGACAAATAAATCTATTTTAAACTTATGAGTCGTATAAAAGTCATAATTTCTAGAAGAGTGAAAAACATAACGATAGTTAAAAATGGTTCTTGTTTAATACAAAATCTGAAGGATCTTATTTTATTACCACTAACCTAACTAAGAACAAGTTTTATTTTAATTTTGTATCTTTGTACGTATCTTTACCTTTCATTAAGGGTCACGATCCCTGATAAATAATTTAACATCAGTATTTTTTACAACTCATGCTATTAACTAATCACCTGATAATTTTTAGTTTATCACTAACGATGCTCTTCCGTAGGGTTAACATAATCAAATTTGATAATAGTAAGCAGAACACGTTGGTTTCAATCAAAAATATCATTAATATAACCATATGGTGTGTTTTTGGGGTGAAACTTACCCCTCAAATTCTTAATTGGAGGTAGATTGACAAAACTTTAATTATTTTTCTCTTTTTTCAGGTAAGTCAGCTTTTCCTGATGCTTGGCATGGAATATTGAGGTAAATTTTGTTTTGAAAAACATTTGGTGGCGTAGATAGGTACGTAAGAGATCTTTTTTAAACATACATTTTTACTTTGAATCTTTGCCGAGCGCAGGTATATTGATTGATGCTGTTTTTACACTTCGACTAACTAATGAACATAACCAAATGCATTTTTTTTAAGAATTACATACCTACAATCTGAACATTTAAATCTGATATCGGCGAAACTAAGAGCTCCTAAGCCAAATATTTATGTACCAAGTAATGATTACTCTAAACGTTATAAATTGAATGCTAACCCTTTGCTTGCAGCTATCAGGTAGGTAACTGTTAATTTGCATTTTGTTAACGTGTTCCTGCAATGATATTACACACAATCACGTAGGTACACACTTATCTGGCCTGTTTAAATACTATTTAAATGAGGAAAGGTAGCGTTTTTATGAAAAGTAATTATTTTTTGTATAATATGCTTATTTGTAAAATAAGTACTCAAGTGCAATTTCAACCAAATTATGTAATAGTCATTTATACGTATCATAAGCTTGATCTGAGTTTGTGTGAACTACGCGGTAAATCAACTGATCCCTTGCTTTTTCGACAAATTTGCTGAGGATTGTGCAACCGGTAAAATAATACCTAGTATAAAATTGTATAGAGACCAATGAAAATGCTGTCCATTGTAATCACGTACTTTTTCCACATCAGTAACGAAATCACGCATACGAAACAATATAAAACCCTCATTAAATCCTAGTTCAGGCTTTTCTAGCTAGTTTACGATCACTAGGTTGTAAAAGTAAGTGAGGAAGTGAAAACTATCAAATTTATTTTATTTTAAAAGTAATTGAACACTTTTACTTCATTTGGTAATACCTCCTTTTACGTAAGTCCAGAAGTGGACGCATAAAACCCCAAGTATCACATAATAGTGTCCTGACTTTAAATATTCACATTATTTTGTATGTATGTATGTAATCCATATTATTTAAAACAATCTTCCAAAGCATTTGACTGCCTAGATTTACCTCTTCTTAACCAACGATATACATTTAAGAAGGAAAACAAAATATAACTTCCAAATAACTACTTAGTTACCCTGGACACGCAAGAATAACAAGTAATAATGATACGCCCATACATTTTACCTTCAACCTTTGCTGCGCTACCCCAAGGCTCCGTTTTAGGCCCCTCTTTTAAAAGTAGGTACAACGGACTCCAACGGAAGTGGCTCGTCGGTTACGTGAAATTTATAACCTTAGGGTTGAAATCGGGGGTGTAAATTGGTTAATGCAGGGCCGAGGGTTTGCTAGTTTGTGCTTTATAAACTTACCGCGGCTAGACATTTTTTTGTTTTAACCATTTTAATGATGGGGAATTTGAAAGAATGCTATGATTTGGTTTTAGCCATTGCCTGCTCGTACATGTTTAGGTTAACTTTGAGCACTACGTTTAAAGACGAGGTTAAAAAACTATGATAATACTCAAAGAGTAAAGAAAATTTATTCCATCATGAAATAAATACTAAGTCTAAATAATATACACTAAGCTAGTGAGATCACTTTGAATCCACATTGCGTCTCGGCTTATAATATACTTTGTAAGGTATCGTGCATAATCTAGTCTAAAATAAATTAAGCATTAAACCGCGATACAGACATAAGCTAGGTCTCCAACGACGTAATTTCAACCCACCCTTTTCAAATGCAGACGTAAATCCGTTTTAGGACCGAATTGGAGTGCAAAGTGAACAGTTGAACACCCCAGAGACTTAGGTGGAGTAATCTCGTCCTGCCCTAATAAGACACGTGAGATTACCACACCAGCTATCCCAATGGACTAATACTAAATTAGTATATATTTTGATACATCAGTCATCATCATGGTTTCACTTAAATTTGCTTTGTATCTTTAGGTGCTGTGTACAGCCTAGCTCAGGCTAGGTTTAGACCTTTAGACCGTTCAATGTACTGTGTTTAGAGTGTGCCTATTACTAGCAGCCCGCCCAGCGTTTTCACTCGCTACTTCTTGTTTTTCCATGTAAATAACGCGGCAAATCGTAAATGTTACTTAAAGATAATGTATCTTTCTTGTTTTTCCATGTAAATAACGCGGCAAATTGTTAATGTTAGTGTTAGGATAATGTATCCTTCTCGATGTTTTAACACTCGTATTTAGTCAAGTATATTGGGAAATAATCTGTCACATCACACAGTCTGATCAAAAATCCACCAACTTTTTTCTTCTCCTTCACACGTAGTATAAAAAATAAAGTATCTATTTTTATCTCTGCGTAACAATCATAAAATAAAACCACAAAGCACTTACAATTGAATAGAAATACATTCTACAAACGCGATATATATTTTAGTAAGATTTATGCAATTGACTCTCTAGGAGTAAGAGATTCCCCCGTGGCCCTGAGGTGCCACAATCTGTGTTAACTACATACATTTGCTACTTGTATATGTCCTAAGAATATTAGATTACTCTAGCTCAGTCCCGGTGGAGATGTTTGATTTATATTTTAGTACCAGTTGTTTACTCTGATAGTAATCTATCTAATCTTTGTATTAAACATGAGTAAAAATTATACAATGTTCATATCTATTTATGAGTTTATCATTCTGTAACAATGCCTCTAATTAGAAAAAAGCTGTATGAATCGCCTGATCGTCTATAAGATAGTTATGTTTCTCTGGTAGCATGTAAAATAGTCAGTCTTGGTTGCCTTACCATTTTCTAACATTAAAGTACATTTGGTCGTTTCTTGACTCGATGTCCCACTTGCTATAATTCACACAAAATCAGACGATTAAAAACATTAATGATAATGTGACACCGGGCTTACTCTTCACTCCAAAAACCGTCAGAACGCCACCCGTAACGAAATTTGTAGTTAAGGTGTTAAACCACTTTAATATACATACATATATCACGCCTATATCCCTTGTTAAACCACTTTAATTTGTGATATTATCGACTTTATTTAAATACGAACCCCACGTGTTCCTAACGTGCCCCTCACCTGTATGTAATAAAATGTAGTTGTTATACTAAGGGCAATTAAAGGTTACCGCTAGGGTGAAATGGAACTCTGATTTTTAAAGTCATCCACCCACACAAATTATAGTTAGTTTGCTTTGGGGAATAAGTTGGTCGAAAGATTCTATTGCTTTTCTGACTTCAAACTTTGAAACTTGAAAAATACAAAACAGAAGTTTTTGAAATTGTTTCTACAAATTGAAATTGAAATTTGAAATTGTTTTGGGGTTGTTTGGCCCATGACACAGCTAACTGCAAAGAACAGAGGTCGAAATCATCACCATCATCAACTCCCTGCCCATAATCTAATGTATTTAGGGTCGTCGCAACACAGGTCGAAATGTGGTAACAAATTTGGACTACTCATCATCTGACCCAAACACAATACTTTTCATAATTTGCCCTAGGTTTCGCCGGAAAAGTTTTTCAGTTCAATTCTTTTTACACCGAGTAGTCACAAAAATATAACAAAAGATTAATCGTTACCTATTTGAATGTAAATTTCATGTTAATTAAAAATGATGGCGAAATTATTACTTAAAACAATATTTCCTCAGAATTAAACAATTTATCGTTCTTTTCACAATCCACTGAGCGCAAAACAAAACAAGAAAACTTAAAACTCTCCTCAATTAAAAGTCGTCTTGATTATTCATTACCTACTCCAGGAACTCATTCCGAAGTAGCCGAGTTCGATTCCCGACTGAGAACAGCATTGTCTTTTGAATTTGTATGTAAATGTCCGCCCAGAGGGCGACTGTTTATTATTTGCGTTAAATTCCTGGATTGTGGCGAGTAAATGGGGCGGTTTGGTGAGAAGATGAATTCTAGATTGTTGGCAAACCAACACAAATTGTAATATTTCGTGTAGAAACAGCTTTGATTTTCTGCGTTTTCAAATGTAACAAAATGAACAACAACAAAGGCGTTATTGGTCGTTTGCTAAGTACTCCCAGCCAATAGAGACGACGTCTATGTAAAATCTCTAAGTAAACAATCAGAAAAAAGAAAACGATAACAATGTTCATATCTGATTAATCGAAAGAAACGTTACATTAAGTGTATCTCATTTTGTTTAGATTCAGTCTGGATACCGATTGTACATTTGCTGGGATGATTTTCAAACGATTTTTTAGTGCATTTTCATAGCGGTCAACAAACTTCCCTAGACGTAAAAAACTCCGACAGTAAACAAAATTCCTTAAATCCATGTCCGGAACCTTCAAGGGTCATTCATAGAGAGGACTTCACAAACTACCTACGTCCGAACACGACATCCGGTCCTATTAACTTGCTACAAAAATATCTCCGAACAGTTTCCTAGTCTTGTAAGTTCGGGACCTGTATTGGACGCAAATCACCCCCTGACCCTCCTCCGTCCCCCGGGACCCCCCAGGGTGCCTTCAGGCTTCCCCGGGTCACGGGACTGTCGAACACATCCGAGGGCATCGTTAAAATTGCAAAAAGACGATACAGAAATTTTAAGAACATTTTGCTACAGGTGCCGCAATATTGGGCATGACAAGATTTGATGTAAGTTAAAATATTCAAAGAAGTGTTTTCTATGAAGTAAATCAGGTCACTAATGAAAAGGCAAATTAAAATGAGTAAAAGTTAGACAATAAATAAGTAAGAACGTAGGTAATTGAAATTTAAGGTTTCTAATTTCCAACCCTGAAACTTGTTAAATATGAAATTCTTATAGGACCAAAGAAAAAGAAAGCTACCTATTCTCTACCCAATTAGGTGTAATTCAACTTCAGAAAATTACTTTTAAGGTACAAAGTTGTTTAAATAAATTCTTGTTGATAAGATAAGGAAAAAATATTTAAATGAATCTGCCCGGATAAAAATCTTGGGAAAAATACGTATACAGGCTGGTCGCATTTTATCGCACGGTGAAAGTTTAGAGCACAAAAGGCTGTAGAAAAACAAAAGCAATACAAACTTTGCCACTGAATAAAAATAACGAAATCAGCAAGCCTAATTCGTTTTCAAAAGTGAGCGTCTAACTAGGGTGGGCTTTTTTACATCGCGCGATTCGACTACGATTATGCTGAACTACATATTCGGCTACAAGACGAGGCACCTAAAAACCGTGTTTATTTTGCTGGTATCAATGGTCAACTTTTCTTGGCACTGCATCTAACATTTGCGGAATTAGAGATTGTATTAGATCACCACATACAAGGAAAATTTTTGAACTAATATTTGAACAAACTAAAATTCGGCACGTATTTCATTGACTTGGAAGTGTTTAATTCCAAGGTTCAGATCACATTCACGATAAAAAACAACAATAGGTATAGTGGTGACAATATGTGTATGACTTTTATTAAACGCCTGAAAATCACCTTTACTGTTTGATTTCTTGTAAATCTACAAAATAATGTATTGTAAATCCGCATCGTATAAAGAGCACCACAAGATAATACAGCTCCCAGAAATAAAATTAAAGAAAAGAAAAAGTGGAGGGTAGCAAGAAAAGTTTCCTTCGAACAATGGAAGTCTTCACGACAAAACACATTGCTGGGATTAAAGGAGTGGAACTTGCTTCTTGCTACAGCACCGGGGGTAGGTCCCTTCAAGGGATGAATCGCAGTTTTATGTTGAACTTGGACGGAAAACTTCACGATGGAAAAAAGTATGAGAGGTAAGTGGAGGTTGGGCGAGGCGCAATGCATTGAGAAAATCGCAGGATATAGGTACCTAAAAAGTATAATACGGTACAAGAAAATATAAAAACCGTTAAAATTCGCTCGGGTCGGATCGAAACGATTTCGACGACGTGAGGCGTTGTTAGCACGAACTACCAAACTTCTCTCGAAATTCAAACCCTGCACTTTTAGCGAAACTACGTTAGCACCAAAATCTATAACCACTATATGTACGCCGATCCCGCACGTGTGAAAGTTCAGTTTATTTATTTAATTGTATAAAAACAGCCGGTTTTAAGGAGAAGGTTTGGAAAAGTCACATTTTTGAATTCCGATTGCGTGGAAATAGGAATGCAATCGAACAGAACGAAGTAAAAAACTAATGGAAAGGATTCAAAGAGATTCCACTTAAAGGTGTTGGTGCATTGATCCTTATTCTTAGTTTAAATGACTTTTTCACTTGTTCCCTAACTCTGGATTGCGAGGTCTGTTTAGAAGTTAGCAGTGAAACAGTTAAGCTTGTAGATAAAGGAGAAACTGCGACTTATGTTGAAGCTCTTGTGTGTTGAAGTGGTAATTGGTGGAATTCAAGCTAATTCGATAAAGATCCATTTTCGTGCCGAAGAGATGTCAGATATAGAATGACAAACTATTTCGGAAGAATCCGTCTCCTTTTTATGGTTAAGGTCAAGTTACGAGAAAAAGTTTTCTTGAGTTAGAATTTTTTTTAGAGGTTAGAGTTTCGAAATAATAGTTACTTATGATGTTTTAATCTTATATTTCTTTGTTTGTTTCAGGTAAATAACATTAATTTTCAACACTGAAACATCCACATTTTGTTATGTAAGTTTGTTCGTCTGTATAAAGTAACATTATTCATTTTACGCTTTCAGAATTAACACCTTTCACAAAATCATTTTGTTAACTTAAAGTTATTAGACTAACAGTAAAGTTAAACATAGTTATAATTTCATCAATCACGAATGACTTGAAGCTATTGTATAGACTGAACAGCATTACATAGAACTAACAACAGAGTAACAGACAGCAGGTACATAGTTGGCAATCACTCAGAAACTTGTGGCGCTTCTGCGACCCCAAGTTTGTCAACATCAACGTAGGTATGTTTGTGTGTCTGTATCTGTACAAGCCCGAGCTTTTCATTTGTCTTGTTCCTTTGGAGAAGAATGGCCAACTTTCCAACAAGCTCCAGGTAAAAGAATTTTCCATTAAAAAAGGACAACGGATCAAATAGCTTTCTGTAAACAATTCTCAGTTGCGTCTTTTTATTGGTTTTATCGGGCGCGTGTGTCAAATTCTTTCTCGGATCTTGTCCAAAGTTTTTAACTTTTCGCCCCCATCTAATATTGGAAACGAGATTTTTTTTCTTTTACAGAACAACTCACTTAGTTATTTTTTAAGAAAATTGGAAGACTTTTCCATTAAGTATCTCATCCAATTTTGCAAGAAATATTTTTTTCGAAATATGTATCTTTTGAAATTTAAGATGAATGAATTTAAATTATTACTTAGATTGTTTACTTAATTTTTGAAACACTTCCAAGTGTTCCAAATAGGCATACTTGCATAATTTTGCCTAGTATAGCTTAGCTGCGGCAGCCCAGTCGGTAGAGGCGAAAGTTGCAGGTTCAAATCGTACCTGCTGTAGTGCCATTTCGCAAGTTCTCCAAAATATAACTTAAATTGCTATAACGAATCTATCAAATTCGCTGGCTTCCACATTAGATGCCCTTTTGCCCTCTCATACCCTGTCTCATCAACTGCCAAACCTTGTATTATCTCTAGGGTCAAATTGGCCCTCGGTTAATTATAACTTTGCTACAGAGTCCAGTGAACACTTTAATTTAAAGTCTCCATTTAAACCCCGTGTATTTGAGTAATTAAAAAGCGACCCTGTGAAATTGTGCATCAAAACTGAGGTCTGTAATTTTTGGCGAAAATTGAAAAGTGATGTCAGATGCAAAATGTATGTTTGTGAAAAAGGAAATTTTAAGAGAATGTATATTTTCAGCATTAGGTAGGTAATTTTAAGAGAATGTGTAACCTAAAATTTGATTTATTTTGATTTTGATTGGGTTTGATTAGATTTTTACCATTCTATTAAAAAACAAAGTGCATATTGGTTTTCAACATTTTTGTTTTGTGATTTATACTATGTGTTGCACAATGGAGTGGCATTGTCATATTTTGACAAAACTCCTTAAATAAAGATTTAAAAAACAAACATTAGCGCACATAATTACCAAAAAATATAATTATAGAAGTCGATTAAACTAAAAATAGAAATAAATTATTTACAATCTTCAAGTACATGTTATACGCTTCAAGACTTCTTATTATTTTTAGATACTTACTAAGACACGAAACTTTTGTTTTCTTAAAACAAATCAAAAGTCTTGTTTTATTCTCAAACAATGTGAAATATAATCCGATTTAGTATAACGACCAAACTCCAAACAAATAATTATAACAAGTCTGAAGGGTGTGCTGTTATAGTGTTGTTTACTTTAACCTCAAAAACTTAAAATCAACATTGTGCCAACTTATTAATAAAATAATTACATGAAAATACATTCACTGCCAGTTTAACAAACATTTTGTGAGAGAAAGCTGTGTGTAGTATTGTAAATTTTCACACAAGTATGTAAAATAAAACACTCCCACGTAACTTTATACTGAGTTGAGCTGAGTTTACTGTGTAAATATTTTAGGGCAAGTCCTTCAGGTATAACTAAACAACTTAGGACCCAAGGAATATAGATCAAAATATGAAAAAAATGGACCTCCTATTAAAAATGACACTATTTTAGTCATTTTTGTATGGGAGGTCCAAATTTTACTTCCTACTTCGACATATGTGCCTTGGGAAAAATTTATCAGTTTCACTTGTGGAACTGACTCTTAAAATATTTGCCGTGAATTTAGTAATAGCAGCTTATTAAATTTATAAATTAAAGGCACATGGGTAAAAAAAATTCACAGACGAGCGGGATCGAACCCCGACTTTCAGCTTTGCTTACTACTAGATTTCCAAATTCACGTACGTAAAACGCTACATGTCCATTAAAAGGGACATTAACAGGACTGTGTAACACGGAAGCCGCCTTATCCACCTGCTAACCAACCCCGAAGGCTTGGTAATTTATGGCCCCTTCTCTGCTTGCTTTATGGGGCCCAAAAGAATTGTTGTGGTGTGATTTGCATGCCTCGTAGCAAGTGCCCCTTTGGGCCGGACTCAGGGATACTCAGGACAGTCCTTCGTATGGCATTGACTAATTGTTGGACGGCAGAAGGACAATTGGCATTAAAGGAATGCATTAGAGTTTGGGGTTGCTATATGGATGATGGTGTTCACTTAAGGCCACATGATCAAGTTCTTGAGGTTGAAAAATAAAGGTCTGATTTTGAATGGATTGGTTTGTTGTTTTATTTTTAGTTAGGTAAAGAAAGAAGGAAGAGGTTCTTGATTCGCCTTATCTTCATATTGTATACCAAGTAAAAATCAAAAGGCTAAATTTCTAATTGCTAACATTTTCAAATTCCATTTCCTGGGTAGTTTAAACCAAGTTCGAACTTACGATAGGTATTTGCTTTATATTTGCCGTGGCGAATGGCACTCTAGCAATTAAATGTTGGTTTTGCATATTAAACTTGTACGTAGCCGTGGGTCACTCATAGTCTTAATATGCCAAAGTATTTTACTGTATTTGAAATGACAGAGGAGGCATATTTATCCACCTGAAAATGCTTTTAACCCTAAACGATCACAAAAAAGTAAACACCTATTTAAACACATGTAAGAAAATGCTACGCTGCGTAGTGATTTGCTACGTGCGTAGTAAAATCATTGCGTAAATTTTCGGCTACGGCTCTACGACGAAAAGTTGAATGATCTCTCTCTCTCCTTTCGTGTGGGAGACACCTAGTCCAGTTGAATGATGACATTTAATGATTTCATTGCCGTGTAATGTCGGCTTAGAATACCATTTAAGACGACTAAGTGACTCAATGGTTACATTTGTATTGCAATTTTAGGCGATGTGCTGACTACCTGCCTCTATAGCGATACACAATTTTCTGAATGACCCTCAAATGTTTGGCAGACGTGGTGCAAATGTTAGTTCTTTTACGCTTAGCCTACCCCGCAAGAGATAAAGGCGTGATATATGTATGTATGTTTTTAAATTCAGCTATCTGGTCAAAATATATTTGAGTCATCGACACGAAAGAAGAAGAAGAAGAATTCAGCTATCTAGTAAAGTCAAGTAAATATTAACCTTGTTTCTACCGAAATAATTCACTATCGTAGAAATATGAAATCAGCCTCACAATTTAAATGATCAAGTACACAAGCATATTATTCTTAAAAAATAAAGATCGGCTACCAATTTACTTAAGATACAGGAATTTTAATTCGTTTAAAAACTGAAAAACCACATAACTTTTTTAATTTTTTTGTACCTATTAGTAATTAAGTTTATTAAAAAACGAAGAAGTAAGAAATTGAAAAAAATTTAGCAATTCCCGGCAGCTGCTTACATTTTTCAATTTTTTATTATTATTTTTAGCACTGTGAGTACAAACCAATGAAGAATGATTTTATCTGATCATATGAAGAACCATAATATGTTTATGCCTTGAATAGGCAACTCGAGGTTCAGCTGATAGTACTGTAGTAAACTAAACTACATACAGTTGAAATGAGTGTCTGTATCGCTCCACGTTCCCCTTGCGACGTCTCGGACTTACTGTTTTACCTCAAACCCGAGGGTTCAAGTCATAGAATGAATAAGCTGTTAGATAGACAAACAAATAAAATAAAAAACTACCGAACCCACAACCCACGGCGTAGCCGGCAGGGGTACTATCCGCTACGCCGTCCATAAATTAATAAATTTATAATTATCAGCATGTACTTAATTGATCGCCCATGCCAAACCTTTGAACCTACAAAAAAAAAGATAATTTAATGACAATTTTTAAAAACTATGGTTTTGTAACGACCGCCGTCTAAGTAATCATAGACAGCTCTCCGAAGCACGGAATTTCTTTTCGCTTTTCGGACAATCAGGTGGTTCACCCTGCAATGTCCTAACCAGACTGGGAACAAATTCACAAAGTGATAAATAACAACTTTGTGAATGTCTCACCGAGATTCGAACCCGGAATCCTTGCGTCGCAGGCAGTCGCACTGCCACTGCGCCACATCGTCCCTATTTCTTAACCCTTCCTTTGTAGCGCACTTGGACCACACATAGAAACACACGGGACACCTCGCAACCCCCTTGATTTATCTGACCGCGGCCGGCCGCAAACTAGGCGTCCGTATTTATTGCTGCAATAACCCTATTAATTCTCTCCTAGCGACTTTGAACTTGCAGGGTTGTGCCAGGGATGGTTCTTATACGATAGAGTAAGGTAAGGGTAGACGGAGCGCCGCGAAATAAATTGAGGCATAGAAAGCAGCGAAATGTTGGTACACAAACTCATGCAGACCTTATATATGAATATTTTTCCTAAATGCCGTGTGATGTCCGATTAGAATAGCATCATCCCTATTTCTTTAACGTGGGTGTCGTAACAGGCGACTACATGTGTATTGCAATTTTATGCGATGGGCTGACAATCTATCACTTTGATGATTTTCTGAATTTTCTTCAAATGAAGCCGATTACGCTTTGTCTTCCCCGCATGGTATATGGGCGTGTAGGTGTATGTACGTTTTCCATAATGCGTTTTTAAAATAAACACAGTAATTTATGTTTGCTGATAGAATGATGGTCGTTTTTAGGTGCGTCATAGATTGTAACTTCTTTAAGATTTTAATAGATTTTTCATTAATGAAGCTCCGTCTGCTCCCTTTTTTGTATCTGGTTTAAACCGGGGTGAACCAGTATGAACCCTCTATTGGAGGCAAGGGTTTAGATCAGAGATAATAGTGGGAGTAATTTATTGATCACAGGATAAGTGTGACGTAATGAAAAGGACCCCTTTCGATAGAATTTCAAGGGTTGCTTTTGGATCATCATTTTCTCATCTAAGCTGTTTTATTTATACACGGGAAACAGAATTAGCTACGTATTTCCGTATTTTCAGCTGTGTAATTCATCTTTTTGCTCCTATAGTCCCTTCTTGCTCGTCTCGCCAACTTTTTCCCCATCAAAGTTTCGGCCAACTGACACCCCTTAAGTCTTACGTCTACTTGCACTGGTACGTCTACTGACAACCCTAAGATCTTGCGTCCACTAGCGTCCATGATTGTACAGCTTTGCGGTTTCAGTAGGGAGCTGCGGTGCCATCAAGGCGCTTAATGCTGCTTTTCCACCGGTGCTGTGGTGAACGAAGCTTTAAAATTAAAGTGAAAACTCATCGCTTATTGCAGATGACGCCGCTTTTCTTGAAAATCGCTCAACTTTGACATTGAAAAAGTCAGTCAATAGTGGTGTGATTTTTTATTTGCAGAAGCGGTCCACCATACTAAACAACTTTTGCTGGAGAGCTATTTCTGCATCTTTTATAGTTTAGCTGGGCTCCTGGTATTCCATATTAGATACACACACCAGACAAGGGTCTGGTGGTCTGGGAACATCGAGGGATGTCTATGTGCTAGCAGAAGCAATTCATCAATTTTGATATTGAACCATTTCTGTATCATTGTTATATCGGGGCTACGTGGATGTTTTCTTCAGACATATCCAGTGGAAAAGCAGTCTTAGGCGTAAGATACGTCGTAGAAACAGTGGAAATTATTTTATTGTTACGTCACACCTCTCGGGAGCCGTTGCAAGGGTACTATGGGCTATCAAACTATGGGGAATGGGGCCTTTCTTATGTATGAAGAGGCTGTTAATTGAAAACTGGGTAGGTTTTGTTGTGTGGTTGCCGGCTGTTTGGATTAATTTTGAGATTGGGAAGATTTAAATGTGAGGTGTCTCTCAGTAAACTCCGTGGCTTTAGTTATACAACATCATTACCCAAAAAGAAAATGTTATAGAAAGGTTTTTAACTAATAGTATCAGGCGTTATTTTATGGAGTAAGTAAATTTTGATTGATTGACATTGAAGCTTGTTACTGGCCTTTTTATAAAAAATTGAAGAAGCTTAACATATTTCTATCTCATTCAATTTTATGGAGACCTTGTTTTTACTTACAGCTCTAGTAGTTCTAGAAAAGGCTGAATCCTTTTCTAGAACTACTTAATGAAGATGCTAGTAGTTCTTAAATATAATGTCGTTCCTATCATACACATATCGCCTATGATCCCTTGTGAAGTAGGCAGAGCGTAAACGGCCGCAAAAAACGGACATGTACGCCGCGTCTGAAAAATATTTTAGGGTCATAGGGTGAATTGTGAATCGCCATAGTGACAGTTTGTCATTCTATCGCCTAAAATTGCAATACACACCCTCGAGTCTCTTTGTTGCCTCCTACGACACCCACGAGAAAGAAATGGGTTGACGCTATTATAAGCTATTAACGTCGTTCCTATCACACACCTAAATATCTATATTGAGTTAATTATTTATTAGCACTACAGAAGCGACAGTGTTTTCCTCAAATCCCGGCCAGTAGTAGGCAAAATTGAATTTGATTCATTTCACTAATGTGGTCCGGTCACGCAACTGACCGACCGAAAAATTCGACGCGCCTCGGGATTCGAGGTCGGGCGAGCAGACGAGCGACTAGGCGCAGCTTTTTGCGACTTTATGCAGACATAAGTAGAGTAGGAGCACTTCTGGGCAGGTTTTCCTGTTCAGGAGGTCCGCTTAATTATAAGCATGTAAACAGGATTTGAAAATCTTGACTTCAATTTGAAACAAATATCGTTTTCAGATACAAGGTACGGTCGGATTCATAAGTGGAGTCATAGTTAGACTACGAGACAGATTGCAATACGGGTTATTATCCTCTGTACTTACTTTACTAACTTACGCACACACGTAAGATTATCAACTTTAAGTAGAAAAGTCCACCTTAAGGCGTAGCATTAAAACTTAAACAGATTACCACCAATAAGCGACATCTATGTAATCTTTGAAATAATTACTCGGTGATAGCCTATTCGCTACCACATCACCACAAAGTATACATCACACTGGTTTGTCTAAAACTGTATTATAGTTATCCTTATTCGTTCATTTGTAGTAAAGCAATAGATTACATATCTTTATTTCGTCGTTTTGATCACAAGCAACCGTAGCTTAGCGGTAATAGTTCTTACCTTCTAATCAGAACGGAACCGGGTTCCCATCCGATCTCTGTATGTTGATTGATGTTTTTTTAAATGTTTTTATCATATTTTCTCCAGTAATCATTATTTTATATAATATTTTTCTATATATTCATCTATGTATTATATCTATAAATGTTTATTGTAAATTATGTATCAAAATATTATATCTAAAAACATAAACCTATAATATTGTAATAAAACAAAAAGTAAGGTAAGAAATTATTTTATTGGTAGGTATGGTATAACTTTATGTAAATAACATAATGACATGAATGAGAACTTTTGGTAACCATTAGATACGAGTATGTAAAACTACATAAAATACTTGCTGTCGTAATACTTAGTTAATAGTTTTGTTTGAATGATAAAACACAATATTATGTAAAATTATATTAAGTGTTCATTAGCTGAAACATCGATAGGTAATTATTTATAAGATCATAGGAATGATCCAAATCTTGGATTGAATCTTTCAATAAAGTTATTTAAGTAATAATTTCGTTAGTAATTATTTTATTGTTCTATGTTTAACGATGATGCACTTTCCTCGGAAGTAAAAGTAATTGTAATAATAATAAATCAGTTATTTGCCTACATCTCAAGGTTTAAGCTTAAGTACTCGTTTTCGTAATGAAAAGATATTGAAGCAAGGCCTTAAGATAACTGACTAATAATGATCAATCTTATATAAATATATATCGATGTTTTAGCATAATTCAATTGCTAATGTAATGCTCCACAAATACCTACTGCAATAGTAGGCGGGTAAGCAGGTAAACAGAGGTTGAGTGAGCAACGATTTATCGGGCCCGCTTCGGCATACATTGCTGATTATTTTGTGTATATTCATATATTGTAATGAAATACACAAGATAATCAGCAATGTATGCTAGATCGGGTCAGATTGAAATCTTAAGTAAAAATCGCCGCTTACATAATTAGTATTTGGTGTTACCTCCGCTGTTTTCAACAACACTTAATAAACACTTATTAGACTCGACCAAATAAGTGCATATATCTGTTCCTCTGGTACTCTCCCACACTCCCAGGCAGTGAGCCTCTAACGCTTCTGTAGTTCTTTCATTGCGCATGTCCCACCTTTGCACCATTAAACCCCATAAATTCTCTATGGGATTTAAGTCCGGAGATTTTGCTGGCCAACGAATAACTTGGATATCTGGGTGCTGGCTAAACCAATTATTCACCACGGCAGCTCGATGCACTGGACAATTTATCCTGGACAAATGCAAAACGAGGAACTTCACTAGCAGGATAAACAGTTAAACATTTCGCACCGTCGTCGGTAGCATGCTTTCCTGTAGCATATCAACATAATTAGCGGCAGTTGCACGCCCTGTTTCTTGTGCTACTAATTCGTCTGGACCAGCGGCAGAACCATTTTCTTCATATTGTTACACCATCATCCTCCGCTGTGAATCATTAATAAGACGAGTCGAGTTTTTACGCTACCTTCCTCTTCAAAACGTGTAACCCAACGTTTAACAGTCTTCCACTAAAACAAAGTAGCATTATTAATAAAAAAGTTTATACTAATCGGTTCACAGCTACCAACATACTATGAGTCAAAGTTTTTAATATTTAAAATACAATTGTAATGAAATAAAACCATACTTACGGCCAGACCAGTCTGATTAGCAATTTGAGTTAAATTAAATCCAATATCATGCAGCGCCACAGATAATTGCAGCGCAACAATATGCTGCCTATCCTGCAAACTGTTATTAGTATGCATTTCGAAGAAATAAACACTGAAGTTCAATAAATAAACTTAGGTTAAAAAAAACACTTAGCACACGCACTATCTCGCAAACGATCTAGCAACAACTAAAATGTAATTCAAAATTTACAAAATTTTGCTTCATTTGATAAAATAAAAACTACAACGAAGATATCGGGATTCGAACCATTGTCTCCACAATAACGGTCAAGAATTTGCTTGACCGCGCTACTGACCAAGCTACCGAAGCTAATGATTCATGTAGTGAAATAGTCAATACTACTCAGCCTATTATACAATGGTAGTTCGTCAAATTATAGTATGTTATACGTCATTTGTGTCATTGTGTGAGTGTCGCCGCGGGTGCGAGCGACTTGTTTTCTGAGGTTTGTGTTAACTATGACTCCACTTTTGAATGCGACCGTACATGCCGTGTGATTAACCTGGTCAGCCCCGTGGCAGTGCCTTTATTTTTGTTTTTATCCCGTCCGAGCCACTTTTCTATTAGGACATTGCAAAATTGTTATAAAAAAAATGTGTGATACAAATTTCTTTTTTTTACAGAGACAGATCATGTCGTCAATAAGTGATAATACTGTCCTACATTGAATACATAATTTCAATTTCAATTTTATGGACAGGCAAGCCGGCGATCGTGAAATAGCCCAATCCTATTGCAACACGATTTTACATACATACATCACGCCTATCTCCCTTGTGGGTAGGTAGGAACATTTACGCCACGTCTGACAAACATTTGAGAGTCATTTCTGAATGAATGTATGACAATCAGATTATCTGTAATCTGATTGTCATACATCGCCTTAAACTGCAATACACATATAAGTAATCCTAGAGTCCCTTATTTGCCTCTTACGCCAGCCACGGGCAAGAAATGGGGTGATGTTATTCTAAGCCGACATTAAACGATAACGATTTTTTTCTGAGCAGGTTTTTATCTAGAAGTCTTGAAGGAATTTCATCTAGGAAGTAGCGATATATATTTTTTTTAAATAGCTGTAAGTTAGGGCGTGTTAGTTCAGCAGTCGCCCGTGTATCTTCACTCGATTTCTTCCTGCTCCGGGAATCGATCCCAGCCGATCGTGACCTCTCGTTTAATGGCTCGTGCTCGCGAGCCGCTTAATGCCTTCCATTGACTTTTTATGTCGAGACCGTGCTAGGCCAGTGATGCCAGGAACCTAGAAAAAGCATCAAAATGTAGAACAAAAATAAGAATTCAATGTGTTGTTAAATAATTATTTATCAGGACTCGGGTTTTCCACACGTGAAGAGACAGATACACAGAATAAGAAAAATATAATGAACCTTGGAACATTTACAAGAAAGAGTTTCCTTTGGAGAAATAATTTTGTTTGTGCGCTGTATAATCTCTTTTATAATATCAATAATAACCAACATATTATAAAAGAAAAAAAAACATATTTTTTACAGTTTCAACACAGTTCACAGAAAAAGTGACTTATATATTTATAGTAGGATAATTTTAATTAGAATAGGTAATGTATTTTTTAATTAGTATAGCTGGCAACTCTATGGTAAGCCAGCAATATTTTACGTTAGGTCAAAACTAATCTTGTACTTCACTATACGAAATTCAACTTTAAAGCATTATTTTGGGTCAACTTTTTCAAAAGAGAAAAAATCGTCTTGATAAACCTACGTATACAAGTATCTTCTGAACTCTAGGAACATTTTGGATGTATATTACTATTAAAGATTTCCAGTGCTATAAATTGTTTAATTAGTTCATTCATAGCGTATGGTATACGAAGTCAACGAACGATCCAGAACTGTTAAACCATAAAGTAGGTAACAAGCAGGCCGCTGAAAATATTGTCTTACATAAAATATTTACTAGACAGGCGAACAAGTTGTTCTAGCCAACACTAGTCATTGAATTATTCACTCGAATACTTCCTAGAAAGGGCTTCAATACGTTAATCAACTGCGATGTTATTTTTAACCATATTTATCGATTTACAAAGTTACAAACAAATGCAATAACTGGGAACATTCCCAACTGCATATGAGGAGGTGGGGGCAAAACAGAAAACAGACCACAAAAAATTTACGTTTATTACAACGGTTTCATTTTTAAACCTTTGACGGGGCTAAATAGGGCGTTATTGCTTTCGTAATAAAGTCCAGCTACAATACTTATTTTAGCTGAAAGCTGAATTCGACTGAAATTCTGGTTTCACGTTTTGCTTGTACAGTCAGACGGTACAACTGTATAGTTTTGTAATACTAGAGAGACGAGTTTTATGTTCTAAATATTTTTTTATGCTATTTATTTACATCGCCCGTGTGATGCCGGCTTAGAATAGTATCACCCCATTTCTTTCCCGTGGGTATCGTAAGAGGCGATTTTGGGACTCGGGGGTAACATAAGTATTGCAATTTAGGCGATGGGCTGACAACCTGTCACTATGGTGATACACAATTATCTGAATGACCCTCAAACATTTGTCAGAAGTGGCGTAAATGTCCGTTTTTACGGCCATTTATGCTCTGTCTACCCCGCCAGGGATATAGACGTGATATATGTATGTATGTATGTATGTTACTTTAGTATGATCGTTTTTTTATGAACGAGAAAAGAGAATGATTTGCATTCATAATATTGTCTTAAGTAAATATTGACATCAATTTCCTTATGTTGAAAAATTAATTTTCAACTTTTAATACGTAGGTTTAGTTTAATCCCGGAAAATATAGACTTTAGAGTTTAGACTTGTGTCCAGTTTTTTAGCCACAAACTTTTCAAGATTGTCACTGCCAACTGTACTCAGAGAGACAGTCTGCGGGTAGTTGGAAAAAGGTCACTGTGACAGGATATTACGAAGCCGCAGCGTCACTCGCATCCGCGCCTCCCTCTTGCCCTGGCCTCCCCTCTCGCTAAATGAGAAATGGTGGAATAACAGTCACACTCTTCGCTTTTTAGCCACCAAGTTAAGCTAAAGTTAGTGCTGAGGATTAGTGGTTTTTATTGCTCTAGTTTTTGAGTTTGCTGTTAGATTTTATTCGACTTTGTTGCTTCTAGTTCAAACCAAATACAGAAGTTATAGTGCGAAAATTGACAACGACTTCTACAAAATTAAGCAAACAGCTAAATACATTTCAATTCAAAAAACCACAACACATTATAATACCCGCAAAACCAAAAGCACGCCCTTTAATTCTCTTTTTCGGTAAACAGAATGAACTCAATGATATATACGTAGGTACTCCATAATAATGGCCTAACTTCCATCCCTCTGAAGCGGGTTGCCATTAGAGACAATTTATATACACATGTTGTTAAGAATTTACTTTAATGTGTATCTGCCCGCAGAGTGATTAATCTCTTACACGCCTGCGCCATGTTTGGAAGGGTAAAGATGTTATTACACTCTGTATAGCTGCAGTAAAATTGAAAACGCCTATAATTCCTAAAAGCCTTATTAAGAATTTATGTATCTCGTCTTGTTTGGGTCAAATAAGACGGTTGTTATCTGTGGTAACTATGCTATCACTGATATTTATATCGGTCTAAAAGCAAACCATTTATTATTCAAGAAGCGTTTGGTCTAGACTGCGAACCTAATAAGTATGTTCATGACACGAAACGCTATTAAGAAATATCTACAATTATTTCTTTGTTTAGTTTGTATTGTCCTGTCATGAAAACAACAATAACAAAATACCGAAACAATGTGTCACGAACAGTTTTCTTCCCTCCAAATCAATGAAGTCAAACACAGCCGTTGCAGCCCTACCTTTACCCCATACGTACGCCATGCTGGGCCGTTATTTGCTTCCGACCCCCTGATTAGCAGCCCGTACCATCTTACCCCATCTAATCCATACAATACTTTTCGCGTGAACTCAAGATTAATGTCTCCCAGTTTTACCCCAGTTTACTAAAGAATCTAGTGCACAAGTGAGAAACTCTTGCCTTATACCAGCTTTTGTAAATTATACAATAGGAAGCGTGCCGGCAAGTGGATTTATAAGCTAGTGCTCATTTGTTCAAGAATTTTCGCTGTGCTGAGTTGTTGCAGAGTTTTATAGCTGACCTTTTATGAGGGAAAAGAGTTTCTCTACACCTGAAAATTCTAGTTTTTGATAACTTTTGTAGTATTTATATTTAACTTTACAAAATCTTGAAGAACATTGTTTTGCTTTTGATTTAGCTACGTAATAGCTTTAAAATCAAAAACAATTTCAAATTTTTTCGCATCAAGAGCTGTGGTTTCACCCAAATCAATTTAAACGTCTTGATTATCGCCGTTCTTTTTCCCTTCCCAAGATTCCTTGTCAAGAGCACCGCTTCGATCGAATCTGTCAAGTCATCCTTCACACGTTACGTTCTTTTCCCCGCCCATTTCCATTAAGTACCCACTAACATTTTAACGGCACCGTACACGGGGCAAGATTAAATTTTTAATCATTTTTAATTCACGCTCATCTGTCATAACATGAAGCTGTTCGGGAGAGGTTGAAATGTAGAAATTAATTGCCCCTGTGTCGCGTACACCCCGCGATTTGTTGTGAAAAATCATCTGCTATTGTGTGCCGCTTAGAGGATTCGCAGAAAACTGTTATATCTGTGCTGAAGATAATAGTAGTTACCACACAATAAATACCTAAAAAATGCATGAGCTATCACTCAAATACAATTTGTTTATAGAGCTACACAAAGTAAACCTTTTAAACGTTTTTAAATGAAACAATGTCAATCCTGAAAGAGCTCGCAAATGTTATTTAAGGATCGTCATAATAATCACCGAAGAGCAAAAGGCTCAACATTTACGTTATTGCAAAAGGAAAAGATTCCAAGAAACCATTCAAACGCCCTTTATTCCAATCAAAAGGCCATTCCGAAACTGAAGCACAAAACATAATCATAGACGGGGCGAAACTCCTTTCAAACTCGCAAAAGGGTCAGCAATAAAGAAGATTAAAACTATGGCGGTGCTGCCATTATCATCGGGGACGAGTCGAAACGGGCCCGTCCAGTATATCAGGGCAATTACCTCCTTCCCCGACACACATGACCTGAAACTTCAGCACTTCATTATAGAACCATCGGTAACCCAATTTCGCTCGAAGCAAAAGTAATAGCCATAATTTTTGCAGGAGCGGACTCCCTTAAAACCCCATTGTGAATTCGAAATCTAGATTTATTTAAATGGGCGAACCTTTGATTGCGACGTGCGGAAAGCTTGTTATATTAAAACACGTTTGCGTTTGCCTTTTTGATGGCATTGCTGGTTAGGTTACAGAGTTGATATTCGCATAGATCAATGTAAATTTTGGTCAGTCGGTGTACAGTAACCCCTTCCCTCTAATAAGAGGATGAAAGGTTTTGAATGACTGTTGTTTCTTTTTTTACGGTGAATGCTTCGGATGCCGTTTGATATGATAATTCGGTTAATAGGATGAGATGACCCCAAAGTGTGGGGCCGTGTGCGCGCATTTCTGATGCTTAATTTCTGAATTTTATTGTTTATAATCCTGTTGGCATCCCACATGGTTGGTGGGAGATTATTGAATTATTTCTTTTGATTGCCAGATTCGTTTTATACATGCCTCGTACTCACGTATATGGAGATATAAAATTTGGGAAGATTTGGGATATATTTTATTCGTGTGTCGTAAAATAAGCAATCGGAAGTAATCAGACTGGAGTGCTCAGAAAAGTCGTGTGGCTTCATTCCCGCAGCCGAAACACGTACAAAAACAAATAAAAATAAGTAAAACAAACTTTGGTAGGAGCTCATTGGTCGAATTAGAAATCGGCGTCCCGAAAAAATAAACAGACAGACCGTTTTAATTGCAAATTGAATTAAATTTGACTGGTAAAGGGATGGTTGCAAATATTCTTTTTAAGGCGAACTTATTAAAATTTTCAATTTTAGTCATGAAAAGCGTGGCGACTGATGCAAATGAAGATGAAAGTGTTTTAGATTAAATGGGTGCTCTGCAAGAATTAATGAAAGTTTAAATAAATTTATAGTGGACGAACTATTAATTGTTTGAAATGAATTTATTTTAATTGGAATTGGGAACAATTATTATTTTCAAATATATTTTCTAATTATAAAATTTATTTAGTCCAAATCTATAACATCTTGTTAATGATATTAAGGAACACTTTTTTATACGCGTTCTCGAGTAACACACATATACTTAAGCAAGGGACTTTAAGTAAATTAGTGTTTATTTATCCCTTGCAAATTTTAATGGAATTAACCTTCGTTTTAAGCTGTTTGCTAATGACGGTACCTACGTACGATCATCCACATAAAGTACTTTTACGTATCAAGTATAGCTTTTACTGACTAATAGATAAATAAGGTTGAAATTCAACTGCATTTTTATCTGTGGTTGCCTGTACTGGGGGAAATGCCCTTAAAATTCCGACAGGTTTTTTGATTAACCGAAAAATTTACGCCATGATCGTAATTAATGGGGGAGTGTTCCTGTGTATTTTTTTTAATCTGGAAGAAGTGAGTGATTCACCGCATTTTGCGGACAATTTGATTAAGGATCGCGGAAGGAAAGGGTGTCTGATGAAGAAAGATATATATTTAACTGTAGGTATATCGTGTTTTGAGTTGTATTACAAAAGTGTCTTAAATGTTAGTTTAACAACGAGATATTCAATATACTGTGCCATTTATGGTACAATTTAAAAGATATAGGCACTTATTGATTTTCGAGCTGCCATCCTAAGTCCAATTTGGACCACACCTATAAGTACTACTTAAATCTGAAAAGCCCACTATGGAAAGCAGAATGAAAACTGGCAATGATTGGAGACCAGCAAACGAAAAACTTCATCGGATGCACAGTATAATTGCATGCAAAGTAGTTGAATTACATTCAGCCGAAGGAATCAATGAAATTCATAGACTAGAGAAAGATTCTTGCAGTTACTTATAGTCGATAGGGACTGAAGAGATGGGCTATTATGTTAAGAAAAGTTTTTATAAAAATCATAGCTGGGTCGTTTGATGCCAGCTTAGAATAGCATCACCCAATGTATTTCCAGTGGGTGACGTAAGAGGCGACTTGGGAATTGTCACTGTTGCCATACCCAATTTTCTTATTGACCTTCAAATGTTTGTCAGATATGACGTTGTTTTTAACGGTTGTCTACGCTCTGCCTACCCGCCAAGGGATATAGGCGTGATGTAGCTGGATCTAAAAGTTCATAGAACGAACACCAATCTTAGCAGCAAAAATCTATTCAAATTTATTAAATAGTTTTTTTTGGGATATGTGCTATTTAAGTGCGACTAAACTTGATTGTCTTTAAAGATCTTTCAAAAAATTTAAGATATGGTGTGGTGCTATTCTAAGGCGACGGCACAATAAAAATGGATTTTTTCTTATTTAGGCTGCCACCATTCCTTGCCAACTTACCAAACAATGGTCCCCTCAGTAATTTCCTTGCGTCTCATCATAATAAGAACTCCCGAATATTCTAGATATCAAAACTGTTCGAATCGCCAGACTTCTTAATGAAATCTTCGGATTACGACCTGCCCTTGTGTCCTTCTCCATCGCACTTACGGGAGTTCCTATATCACCATCTCTTTCGTTACTTCATGTAAAGGTGCAGTTGGGAGTTTTATGTGAAATTTATTCATAACAGTGTAATTTATCCGGGAGAAGTAAAACGCCCGGTAATGGAAACCGGGGGATAATGTTTTCGTGTATTATTATTTGCAAGTTCAGCTTTAATCTTGGTACGGCCGTAAGTTATCATTTAGGAGGAAATTTGAAAATCGCCATTAAACTGTGGCCTTCGTTCAGCAAGTAAATAATAATTAAGTATTGAGTCTTGCGATCTAACAAAAAGTTTTCCGACTTCATTATGTATGACTTTAGTGTCTCGAAAACTAGGTACAACACATATCACGCCTTTATAGGCGATTTAAGGGATTATCGTAATTATCGTATCGTGAGCGTAAATGGCCGCAAAAAACGGTCATTTACGCCTCGTCTGACAAATATTTGAGGGTCATTCAGAAAATTGTGTATTGGTTGTCAGCTCATTGCCTAAAATTGCAAAACACACTCTCAAGTCCCTTAGTCGCCTCTTACAACTCCCACGGGAAAGAAATGGGTAGATGCTATTCTAAGCCGGCATTACACGGTCTTGAAAACTATCCATTACATATTCCGTAAGTTAGACAATTCCTAAATCAAATATTTGATTCATCTTTGACTATCTTAAAGTCAACAAACATACAAATATATTTTGCATCTGAGTGTTAGGGGGGTGTAAAGGGGTGAAACAGTCCTGCATGGTTTACTTGAACAACTTTCCCCAAGGAATATAGGTCGAAATATGAAACAATATTAGGACTCCCATACAAATTGACCCGGTCGTTTGGAACATTTTGTATAGTGGGTCGGCGGATATCGGATATCGGTGAATAATGGCAATATGAAAATATGCCTCGCGATAATTACATCAAGAAACACTTGCAAAATTCGCGGGTAAGGAACAAGCCGCGGAAGAGGCGCGCCACTGTTGATGGCGAAAGTCGCAGTGTCAAATCCTGACCGCGGTAGAAATTTTTGCCTAAATATGGAAATAGTTTTAGAACCGACCTCCCTGAATGTTTTACAGAGCTAGAAAATATGGTACAAAAAGTTCAAAAACAATAAATTTACTGTTAATACTATCGCATTGAGACTTTTTTCCTGCTGGCAATACTGATATATAAACCTGTATTATTTGTTGTACGTCCGACAGCTCTTATTTCCTGTTAAACATGATACTGAATATGCAAATGAAAATGTACAATAATTACCTACTTTTAAATATAATAAAGTGATTGTATCGTTTTCAACGCAATGAATACAGTACTGACAGTTACACTGGTTTAATTAAACTAACTGGAGAGAAGCAGAAAATTAATAAAAAAAACATGCGTTTTTTGGTTTGGGACACCAGGCCAGACGGACCGATGACTTAAATAAGGCGGCTGGTAGCGACTGCATTGCGAAGGCCTACGTCCACCTGTGGACTACAATAGGCTGATGTATGTATGTATACTTTTATTTCAGCGTAGAATTCCATTCCATTCCACCAATTCGGACTAAGCGCTTCCAGTCATCATTTATAATGCGCACTGCTAAAAAGTGGAACTCACTACTTGCATCTGTGTTTCCAAACGCATACAACCGTAATCTCTTCAAAGTAAGAGTGAACAGGCTTCTTCTGGGTGAGCTCGCTCCATCTTAGACTCTGTCTCTGTCCTATGACCTAGACTAGAGTCAAGAGCAAACCCATCGTTAACCACTTCGCTCAGGTCGAATTTTGCAACAATAGATTTGTATTGTTCTTCAAGGACACATGTGTGCTGTTACGAGCGGAGTAGCTCATAAAAAAAAGAATTTCAAAGAACGCGGCCTTTTTGGGTCGAAACGAGATGGAAAACCGCTTCCTTCAAAGAGCGTAGCAATAATGATGTTTTGGTGTATTCTTCTCATACGTCGATCTTTACCAAACACTTTTTCAAAGAGTTCAGAATTTTTCACAATAAATACCTATTTATTTAATCACGCTTTAATCCTTGCGAGAAATACAAGAGACGTCGATTTAAATACAATTCTTATAAAATTTTTGGTTCTAGATACTTGGTAGCTTATCATCTTCCTTATGTAAAGTGAACAGAATAAAAACGTGCGACGATTATAAGGTTAGGTTAGGTTAGGTTGACCGATACTGAAAATAGAGAACGAGTTGGTGATAAGAAACAACTTTCCCCAAGAAACATAAGTCGAAATATATCAAAAATATTTTGATCTTCCATAGTAATCTAAATCAGATGATCGGCAATTGTTGAATGTATACATGGTGTAAAAAAAAATAGCTGAGTTTTGGCAAAGGTATAATACCTGCCTGCTTATTTTTAAACATGGTATCCAAACAATTGCTCAAAAGAGGATATTTCCCGAAGCACTAAGCGCCGTGGTCATTATATTATTACGCTGCGGTAACCGTTTGCGGCGAACACTTTTGAAAATTACGCGCAAACTCTCCGACTGAAAGATTCTTTCAAACTCACTCGTCTATGAATGTATAATGATCATTGCAAGTGCAGCTTTCAAGTTTTTGTGGGTGTTTTGTTTGTTTTTATATTAAATTGATATGTATGTGTTTATTGTGGTTTATAACGCACTCACAATGCTATATCATTTAAATGAAAATAAGAATGAAGATTTGGAAGTGTTGGTCTAGGCGCCGGTAGCTCAGTTTGTAGAGTAGTGGGACGGTAACCTACGGTCCCGGGTACAAGTCCCGGTGAGCGCTAACATATTTTCAATTTCTTATTTGAAATTTATATGTATCTGAAAGTAGATATATAAATGAAGTGTGGGGAAGGAAAATAAAAGGCCCGAAATACTTTGGTAATTTAGTCTTTGTTTGTAAAAGTGTTTTGTTGTAGTTACATAGGTAAATATAGGTGCTATTTATGCATTAATTGAAACTAAAACTATTGTTTAGATTTCTACCGGGGATTTTTCCACGAATAAATTGGCCGAATACTTGTCGCCTTGGAATGTTTTCACGCACTACATCACACTAAAATATCTAGATATTATCAAAAAAGTTTAATGGAAATCCTATTGAAAATAACCTTGTTAATTTTTTCACCTTTTTATTCAAAGCCCCATTTATACACCAATAGCTATTCAAACATAAAATCTATTACTAAAATCTGTAATAAAATTATGCCCCAATAAACGCGTCCAATTAAGATTTTCTGGGGCTTTCAACCACTTTAGGTCCACTAAAGTTAAAATTAGAAGGTTATAATGGCTTTATTTGGGCCATAAACCCACAGTTTGTAATTATAGGCGCACGTGACCTTGGCATGGCGTGACCGAAGTGATAAAACCTGTCAACTTAGATCAAACAGTATATAAGACCGAGCGCTCCATAGAGAGTGGAGTATAACCACAAAATTTTAATACACCATGGACAGTATTGGACAGTACTGACAAAAATATATCCTACTAGTTATTGAATGAATAAATGAATGAGTTTATTTATTTATTAATTAATTAGGTATTTTAAAACAAATACATTGCCTCCCATTACCTTATCATTATCCTATGTGTTATCCACGTTATCTTCTATATGTGTGCCAAATTTCATTACAATCGGTTCAGTAGTTTTTGCGTGAAGAAGTAACAAACAAACATAGAAACTTTCGCATTTATAATATTAGTAAGATTGAATAAATTTTGCCTTCTTTGCGACTGGCCCGATGGCTTAGCGGATAGAACCTCTGCCTGATACACCGAGAGTCGCGAGGTCGAGCCCCACAAGACATGTCAGACGCATCCGTTGCGCACCGTGAGCGTATTTGTATGGGATTCGCAATTTCCTTCGTCCGACAGACGCGTGCGTTACAGTGCGATAAAAATACGCAGCGACGGACGACAAGTGGGAGAACAGCCTTTATTTCATAATCATGCGTGACCCCCGTTATAAATTTTACTTAAAAGTAAGCAAAAAAAAGGAATTGATATATATTATAAAATTAGTTTTATTTTCTTCCCTTCTGTTTCGAAGTACAGAGTCTTCCTTAATTTTTTTGTCTAATCCCGTTAAAAGATAAATGTAGGGCCACCCTAACTAGGTACAAAGTAGTCGGTGTTCTGCAAATTATACGTGTTCTGTACTGAACATGCCTTTGAGCAAATAAAAACTGATTTATAGTTAGGGAGTCTAGCTTTAAAATTACTTTTTCGTTTTAGGTAAGGCAAGTTTGTTTCAGCCATTTTATTACGAGCTATTCCTGGTTATGATGTAATAGAATTTTATATTAGGTGATATTTTACTAGTGACCGATAGCGAAGACGAATCGAATAATCTTAAGACGGGCAGATAAGGAACATAGGTCGAAATACGAAAAAAATGACCTCTGATACGAAATTTGCGTTTAGCTGATTAGAGTCACATCGGAAAAATGTGTCACCTGTATGGAAGGCTCCAAACATTTTTTCATATTTCGACCTACTTACGTTCCTTGAGGAAACTTGTTCAGTTTTACGAGTAGAACTCGCCCTAAGAATATATGCACTGAATTTAATAGGACCTTTTGAGTCACATAATTTTTACAAATTACTTATATTTCTGATAATACCTGAACTACTTATTTTATCGATAGATGTAGGTACAGTATCAAAATTCTGTTTATTTCACTTGATTTAACAAAAAAGCAATTTAACAAAAAAGTTGCGTGACTATAAATAGGCCTCATATTTTCGATTAAGGCATAAGCTGAAGCGAAAATTGTCCCCAAATAATACAAATTGATAGTATTAAGGTAAATAGACAGACAGAGAGAAACACTTTATTGCTCACATTAATAATTATAATATATTCAAAAATTAACGAACTACTTAAATAGTAGGGCATTACCATTTATATTTCTTTCGCGGATATTTTATTTCGTTCGAATTTTTAATTCACACTTCCATTTTCGAGATGACATTTACACAATGTGAAGCGCACTGTAGTTAGCCCGCCAAGTTTTCAGCAGAAGTCACACGTACTCTGAGCACAACTTACCTGACCCACTTTGAGCCACATTTGACCCCCCGCCCTTATCTAGTAGGTATAACCTACAGTTTTAGGTTAATTATAGCTATATTTATAGCTATATTCAGTTTAGTTTAGGTTATCTATGGTCATACCGTGTGTATTAATTTTATTTACCTACGCAAAAAAAGTAACTTTACTTCACAAGAACAATTTAAAAAATTAAATTTCACATACCTAACCTATGGCGCTCAAGTATGGGCGTTAACAGAAGCACAAAAGTCCAAACTCAGGGTTTGCGCGCCAAGGAGCGCAGCATATTAGGTGTGAAACGGATCGACCGAGTAACTAACACAATCCTGCGCTCCAAAACTGGCATCATGGATGTAGGGAAAAAGTCCGCGAAACTGAAGTGGGACTGGGCGGGACATGTCTGCCGCATGCATCCCGACAGGTGGGTTATAATAGCTACACAGTGGGTGCTAGAGAGTGGTCGCCGACGACGAGGCCGGCCTCGAAGAAGATGGCGAGATGTTTTAGTCGCATTTAGCAGTGACTGGCAATCAGAAACCGGGACCGAGCAGAGTGGCGTAAAAAAGGGGAGACCTTTGCCCAGCAGTGAGACACAAAACAGGCTACATAATAAATAATCTCATAATCAAGATTAATTATTGTAGCTTATATTGAAAAAAGTTATAGTCTTCAGAGAATCGTAAAATTGGTACTCACTAACTCACTGATAGATAGTTTTTATTTAGGATAGTAAAATGTATACGAACTTGGCTTAAGTTTTTACTTTTTGGAGGGTTGAGAGATATTCTTTAACAAGTGAAATACCTAGTTTCGTAGAAATAGAAATTAGTTTCTCTAAAACACCTTGTTAAGTATAGGTGTTATTAAGTGGAATTTTGCACCCCAGAGTGAATCTTTAATGTTACTCTTCGTCTGCTTTAATATTAAATATTTTGAGTTGTATAATATTACTTGTTTACCGCAGATAACTTAGTTTTTAGAGGTTGTCATAGAGTATGGTTTCATTTAAGTTTGTCATCATTATTATTTTTATTTGTAAGTGGGGCGTGAATTTTAGTTAATAGGCACTTTTCTACTGACTCTACATACATAAATCACGTCTATATCCCTTACAGGATAGGCAGAGCGTTAAAGGCCGTAAAACGGATATTAACACCACGTTTGACAAAAGTGTGAGGGTCAATCAGATAACTGTGTTTCACTATAGTGACAGGTTGTCAGCCCATCGCCTAAAATTGCAATACACATAACCCTTAAATCCCTTAGTCTCCTCTTACGACACCCATGGGTAAGAAATAGGGTGATGCTATTCTTAGCCGGCATCACACGGCATCAGTTCTTAAGCTGTTGTATAATGTCATACAAAATGGCTAACTTGAAATTTAGTCATTTGATTCAAAATTACATACGTTCCTATGGCAAGAGTTTTTTTTTAGTTTAGCTCAAAGCCATTAGTATACCTACTTGAAGATTGACTATTACCGCTCTAGTTGTCATAATATATGACAGAGAATATTATCGCAAATATACCAAATCAAGCGCATCTTGACATATTTTGTAGTCTTTTTGTACGCAGCTTCCTTGTAATTAAAAGGTAACATGTATTTATTTTGTGCCGTGTGATGTCGGGTAAGAATAGCACCACCCCATTTCCACCTGTGGGTGTCACCAGCGTTCCCAGTGAATACAATACAATGCACTGCGCTTACCAATCCGCCTGTCAAGCGTAGTGAGTATAGCAAATACCCTCCAATTGGGGGAGGCCCATGCCCAGTAGTGGACTGTTGTGGCTGTCATAGCAAAAGTATTTATAGAGATTAATGCGCGGAGTAATACGGTGACAAAATTTTGTCATGTCGCAACTTTTTAACCCTAAGTAGAATAGACAACGTTTGCCTTTAATCTAACACTTCTCCATGTCAGTACCCACGGCTTTATGAAGTAATGTTGTCTATTTATAGGTTGTAATAGTGGTGTAAAAACACGAGTCGGCCCGTGCCTGTAATCCTGTTAATCCGAGACGCCCGCGGCGCATACGTGTCCTGTTTCAAGTGTGGAGCCGTAGTGCTAGCGAATACTGGCTGTTTTACTGCGGAAAAAACTCAGGACAAAAATAACACTTATTTGTATTAACTTATGCCTTGCCGTGTAGTTCTGAATAGCGTCACGCACAACATATTTTTTATCATTAATTATAAAACAAACAAGGTAATACAAGAATTGAAACACAGGCGAGTGTCGTAAAACACGACTAACCGGCTTATTACAAAACAGATAGATGTGGTTTAAGCTTTTTGACAGTGTCAAATAAAAGTTAAAAAAACACTGCCTAAAAGCGCTAACTTTTTTGTAATGACACAGAAAGCGCTTATAATAATATTGGAAACATTAAAGCATAGATACGCACACCAACCGTTTCCGCTTTCTTTTGTCATTGTAAATTATCGTGTCATATATTTTAATAACACAATTAAGTAAGTATCATTTTGATAGATACCTACAGTTAGGTCACTTAGCTTAGCTTAGGTTCGTGAGCTAGAACTATGTTCATTCGCCAGTCGCAAGCTAACCTACATTAAAATGTGCCTATGCTACAAATGTGTGTTCATTGGCTATTGCATCTCCGATCGTTCTGCTCATCAACTCGCTATATTTGCAACTCCACCTTATCCGGCAGTTGACGTATGAAACATGGCGCTTGTTGCTTTAACAAGCTCCAATTATAGATCGCTCTGCTTATGAACCCGCTATACCTGCAACTCCACCCTAGTCTGGCTGTTCACGTATGAAGCTTGTATTCACGGCGCGTAGTGCCCTAACAAGCTGCAATTCTATTACCAAATTAGTATTTCCTTCATATTTCTGTGGTCAGTTTAAAAGATTAACTATTTCATTAACACTAGTAAATGTTAATTTTATGAAGTTTTAATAAAAATCACTGGAAGCTTTTATGAATCGAAATAATTTATTAACAAAAGTAAATGTCGCAATGTTATTTTTTAAAAGTTTTTATAATCACTGGAATTTTTTATGATTCGAAATGATTGGCTGCACAAACCACTTTAAATCATCACATCATTCATAATGTATATTGGAAAAAAAGCTGACTCGATATAATTACTGTTTTACGACAACAACTCAAGGCAGAGATAATTTTTAAACCGGTTTTATTAAGACAATGACAGCCATAAAATAAAAATAAAAAAACTTATCGATTATCTAACAAATAACAGATACTATCAGTTACACAATTTGACAAACTTTACCAACTTAATAGAAAAAAAAATCCAAACCTTTTTTCTTCTAATGTGATGTCTACAGTTTTAAAATTACTATTAAAAAATTATTCCATAATTTAGATTCATACCTTGTCTAGTAACTTAGACATTGTATCGGTATTTTTTTAGTATCATGTCGAAAATATCGTAAAATCTCGCGAAAATTTAAACGCAAAGTGATTCTGGCGCAGCGCAAACGAAAAGGAAAAACAGGGCCTTAAATGGCATCCTAAGCCAGAACTTACATCGTTATAATAAAATAATATTTTGTCTCACGCTATAACATACAAATCAAATTACTTCCACCATCGTTGGAATAACACGTCCGCGCTGAAACCATCTCGCTCGGAAGTGTTTGCAAAAATTTCGATTGACTCCTCTCGTCCCCTGCCTACCCCCTAGCCCCCCACGTACAATCATAAGTGTTTTCTTTGTGGATAGCGAACAGTCAACAGTATCCTTTAGGCTGCCCGCACACGTCAGACTTTTTATAGGACCGATAATCGGGCAGATTTTTTCTCCGATTTTTAAGACCGATGTTGTGACCGATTCAAAGCACACGTCCGTCACTTTGTCTGTTGTTTTCGAGGGAGTAGCACGTCATGGACGGCCGACTGTCGGTGAGTAGTGTGCGTTAACGCATACATTTCCGAGTGTTCCATTTTTCACCGACAATCGGATCGGTCGGGATGCACCGATTTTTATTTCTGACCGACTATTTGTAGGATGTGGGCGTTACACCATTGTAGTCAATACGTTCCATTTTACTCCAACAAAAAATCGGTCACCGATTATCGGACGTGTGCGGGCAGCCTTTAACGTGTTTATCCCGTTTGGGCGAACCTCCCCTTTCGAGCGCTGGTAGTGCCGGGAAAGTTGTTTTTTATTTTTTACAAACTGTATGCTTTGTAGTGTTAGGTCGAATCTCGTTTTGAGAAATTCTACATGAGGCTGCATTGAAATTTTGTTGGATCCAGTTAATTTGAATTTGAAAATACTTTTATGTGAGAGTGGTGGCCATTGTGAAAAAACTTTATTTTTTAAATGAAATTTAAAGAAATATTACGTCAAATCGTAAATGATTATTATGTAAAATAAAACCGTACCGCTTTTTGGGGTAAAAGGTAAATAAAAACCTGACTCTTGGATCACTATATCTATTTAAAATCCGTTGCGTAATTTGAAAGATCTAAGCATACACAGGGACTCGGAAAGCGACTTTATTTCATATTTCAGATTTGGATTGTATTTTTAATCTAACCTTACTGAGTAAAATTTTTAATCTTACCTAAGCCGTGTGATGCCGGCTTAGAATAGCATCACCCCATTTATTTCATTTGGGAGTCGTCAGAGGCGACTAAAGGACTCGAGGGTGTGTATTGCGATTTTAGGCGATGAGCTGACAACCTGTCACTATGGCGATACCCAATTTTCCGAATGACCCTCAAATATTTGTAAGATGTGGCGTCAATGTCTGTTTTTGCGGCTATTTGCGCTCTGCCTACCCCACAAAGGATTACAGTAGTTATATGTGTGTACCTTACTGAGTAGCTGTTTTAGTTATTAAATCATACCAATACAACTTACGAGTACAAAACATGCGCCTGATTGCATCGCATCTTTGATTTATTAAGCTCATCGCACACCGGGCCGATCGGCGGCTTAATCTCATGAATTTATAACAAGGATACAACAATTAACAAAATTAACGGCCATAAAATAAAAGCCATTCACAGAGTAATGGCTCGTTGAACTCCAAATATATCGCCCTCATGGTTTTTATTAATGAATTTTTAATAAATTAATTTATGAACTCATTATAAGGTAATTAGTAGTCATTGGTAGGAATTCATTAGCATACTTAACTATTGGTAATAAGTGTGATCTTCTTCCGCACTTATGATGGCTAGTAATGCAGCTAGTTGAATGCACCACGCGTACGACCGCAAGTTAATGCAAATGCACAAGCGATGCACTGACGTCAGTGCTCGGAACTCGACTGTCGAAGATCTCCTGATGATGCTCCGTGGAGGGGCGAAACACGTGTAGAGTGTAAAACGGTGGAGGTAGTGCGAGTAAAGTGCATCGCTTGTGCATTTGCATTAACTTGCGGTCGTACGCGTGGTGCATTCAACTAGCTGCATTACTAGCCATCATAAGTGCGGAAGAAGCTAAATACCTTTCTATCTAATTCAATCAAGATGGACTTCCGCAAAGTAACGCCTGATACAATTACTTACTTAAGTGTGATCTGTTAGTATTATTATTATCCTCGGTAAAATATATTATTTTACCAAACTATTTATTTCGTACTAAAGGTTTGCTAATGACTCGAGTTAATAGTGAATTAAGTTGCAACTTCAGCCGTGATTCAAATATGTATCATAATAGTGCAAAAAGCATTAAATGATACAAGACACTTAAATCCCTTATAAAACGTGGCATGTATAATATTATTTTATTAAAAGTTAAGTACCTGTTTTGTAACTTTCTTTCATGATAAAACTAAAACCAATGATCTCGTAATTTCCTTTCGTCTGGCTGGTTGGTAAAGTGCGTTAAAAATACGCAGCCATCTTTATTAAAAGCGCCAAAAAATCTAATCTGGCAACCCCATTACCGAAGACAACTCAAACTGTTAACTGTCAACTATTTGCAAAGTACCTCAGTCAAATTTAATAATCAACTTATTCGTAACTTAGATAAATCTAGCAGTGAGCGATTCAAATTTTCGTATTCAATTATGCAAGTTGCCGTGTGATGTCGGCTTAGAATAGCATCACCCCGTTTCGTATCTGTGGGTGTCGTAAGAGACAACTAAGGGACTCGAGGGATCGCAATTTTGCAAAAATTAAAATACCTAACTTTCTGAATGACCCTCAAATGTTTGTCAGACGTGGCGTAAAAAAGGGCATTGATCATCTATGATTGAACATTAGGTAACCTTAATAGCCACAACAATGGACATGGGCCTCTCCCTATCGGGGGGTATTGCCATACTCACCACGCTTGGCAGACGGATTGGCGAGCGCAGTGCAAGATGTTCTATTTACAGGGAACGCTGCTGCCCATTCCATAAGAATAGATAATAATACTGCGTATAGAAACGAAACTCCTTTGTCTGGGCCCAAAAAGCCGCGCTTTAAATACCTACTTCCCCCCGCAGCCCGTAACGCCCCGCACTCTCCCGCGCTTTAAGTCGGGGCTGTCACGTGCCAATAATTTTATTCCAGACTAGCGGCCAGTCAAGCGGTTGCGACCGCTGCTAACAGTTTTCCCGTGGGAACAAAATATTTACCCGTTTTAAAGTCTTACCTTACCATTTTATTGTTAATAGGTAGGTACAGAATTTTAAAATAGGTGCAAAACATACATACGATACGAATGTGCTTATTTATCATTATCAGCTAACAATGACTTAGGCACCTAGGTAGTTTAAATTAGAAAATGGAAACTAGGTACCTACGTAAGTAAAAATAGTAGGTATTTGCTGTAAAATCATCACTTACCTTGGCTCATCTTTAGGCAAATTAAAAAAACTTAGATGCGGAGTCTTCCTCGCATCACTTTTGCAGCCATACACACCACTATAATTCGGCATTGCTAAATTTTTCACAAAAAATGAAAATTCGACCCGCACGACGAACGTTTCCGCGGCGAAGCGCACTCCCGACTGAATTGTTCTCTAAGAGACAGCCAGACGGATTGACCTTGAGCGCGTCTGGAGCGGGAGTGTCATATCTATGTTATTTCTACTCTATACCCATTCTTTGGATGACAATTCCTTAGTCGCTTGTCTTGCTCATCTAAGCCGGCACCACTTGGCCATCATAACACACATACATACACATATCACGTCTATTATCCCTTGCGGGGTAGGCAGAGCGTAAAAGGCCGCAAAAACGGTCATTTACGCCACGTCTGACATATATTTGAGGGTCATTCGGGAAATTGTGTATCGCCATAGTGACAGGTTGTCAACCCATCGCCTAAAATTGCAATACACACCCTCAAGTCCCTTTGTCGCCTCTTACGACTCCCACGGGAATGAAATGGGGTGGTGCTATTCTAAGCCGACATCACACGGCACATCATAATATTGATAGTCATAGTCATTATCGTGAAATCTGACCCAATAAAAATAGAATGATACAATTTATGTATAAAAAAAAAACACTGAAGTATACTGAAGTATCAAAAAAACCTAGCTTTATATCAAAGTACATTGAAGCTATTATATGCAAACATTTGTCGCCTTAGCCGTCAATAGAGTGTTATCCTTACATCGTTTAAGGCGAGGTGAGCCCACGCCCGCGTTAAGGTGAAGTGTTTTTGTAAGCACATTGCACATTCAATGTTTGCGTTCGATCTACGTGTGGGTATGATAAAGGCTTGGGGAAAAATACAGAATATAAAAAGTTTGCTGAAAATATTCCCAAAATACCTAGAGACATTTTGCACGAGGTTTTACAACCTATTCTTTTTATTGCCGTGTGTTGCTGGCTTAGAATAGCATCATCCCACCTCTCTTCAGCGGGTGTCGTAAGAGGCGACTAAGGGGCTTTAGGGGTCCAATTTTCGGCGACAGGCTGACAACCTATAGCGATACAGGATTTTTCTGAAACGGCCATAATTTTTTGTCATACGTGGCGATAGCGACCGTATTTTCACGGCTGTTAACGCTGTGCCTACCCCGCAAGGAATAAAGGCGTGATATGTATATGTATGTATATATGATGTATACATAAGTATATATTTATACAGTGTATATATATACATATACATACAACACCTTCTATACAAAAACTATTACAAACAAATTTTACGATCACGTCATCTCAGCGTAACATAAAAGAATCATGAAAAGCAAAAAATGATTTACACAATATTTGATACAATATTTTTTACAATAAACATGTGAGATAATATATCTTGAAAACCGCATACAATTTTATACAATATGCTGTAACGTGATGTTTTCGTAACAATAGCTCTGAAAATGTACGAGCGAAGCATTTTTCTATAATAAATAAAAAGCCTTATGAATACTTTTCATGACATAAAAATTCAATTCAATGCCTTTGTTAGGGTTAAAATTAACAGTAGAATATTAAATAAAAAGTTTGTGTTTCATTCAATGTTTAGATTTAGATTTAGATTTATTTATTTTGCATTATCAAATACATAATTACAAGTAATTACATTACATAAATAAAAATGTCTAAGGATAACACAATCGTCAAAAAATCAATAAAAATAAAAATAATAATAAAATTTAAACAATTAATAATTGTTAACTTATTCAAATTGGTAAAAAAATAATAATTAATAAATTAAAAAGAAAAATACAAAATTATAATTATTGATAATCTAGCAATTTAACAATGTCTCATAAATGTCAACTTGGCAAATTAATAACAAATGTCAGATTGGTAGATTAATAATATCAAATTATGGAAATAGAATTTCAATAACAATGTCAACATATGTAAATATAAATGTCAAAAAGTGGAAATTAAATAAATCTAATTAAATAGGTATATTACTACAAATTATTGTAGTTTATTTAAAGTCACATAATAAAAATTCATTTATAGAGTAAAATTCGTTTTCCAGCAAAAGACATTTTAGTTGGCGATAAAATGCTTCGTCTTTGGCTTCATTTCTGAGGCTTCATGTCTGTTTCTTCTTCATAACTATTTGCTTAATCTGAGTATTTATTCACCAATGGCTCGACTATTTTGTAAAATAATCCATCACTAAAGAAGTTAACCATAATTAAAAATATTATGCATTTGTAGTGAATAGTCATTTCTATCGATATATTTTATCTCACTGTCCCATCTCTGTCTATTATTAGGTCCTTACATATGAAATTGTCGTTTTGTCGTACTGGCCACTTTGATCACAAATTTCTCCTTTTTGGTTAGGAATTCGAAATTCAAATTTATACAGCTATTTCCACATGTAGTTGTGTTTCCTAAACCGTCATTCATTTGTTTTTTTACTTATCTTTTTTCTGTTTGCATCGCTCAATTTACAAAATGGAAAATTTGAAATATCGCGTTATTTACGAGTACGAGTTCCACCGTGGCACCAGTGCTGCGGAAACGGCTCGAAGGGTTAATGATGTGTATGGCGGTTGTGTCGCAAAAGAAAACACAGTGCGTTTTTGGTTCCAACGTTTTCGTTCTGGAAATTTCGACCTGCAAAACAAGCCCCGTGTTGCCGGAGACCCAAGTTGATAATGAAGAATTGAAGGCTATTGAGGAAGCGGATCCATCGCAAACCACGTCCGAATTAGCTGCAGGCTTCGGTGTTAGTGATAAAACTGTTTTAATCCACTTGAAGCAAATTGGAAAGATTAAAAAACTTGAAAGGTGGGTTCCTCACGAATTGAGTGAAGCAAACCGGCAAACGCGCGTCAACTGCTGCGTTACATTACTTGACCGGCACAATAACGAAGGGATTTTAAATCGAATCATTACCTGTGATGAAAAGTGGATTCTCTACGATAATCGAAAGCGCTCATCGCAATGGCTGGACCCTGGCAAGCCAGCCAAAGCCTGCTCCAAGCGAAAATTGACCAATAAAAAGTTACTTGTAAGCGTTTGGTGGACTAGCGCCGGTGTCGTTCATTACAGTTTTTTCAAATCTGGCCAGACGATTACGGCAGATGTCTACTGTCAGCAATTGCAAACCATGATGGAAAAGCTAGCTGCTAAACAACCGAGGTTGGTCAATCGCTCTACGCCACTGTTGCTTCACGACAACGCTAGACCACACACTGCACAACAGACGGCTAGCAAATTAGAAGAGCTTCAATTGGAATGTCTAAGGCATCCACCGTACTCCCCGGACCTTGCTCCAACAGATTACCATTTTTTTCGAAATTTGGATAACTTCTTGCAAGGGAAAAAATTCAACTCAGATGGGGCAGTCCAAATCGCCTTCAAAGATTTTATTGATTCCCATCCGAATGGTTTTTTTAGTAAAGGGATCAATGAACTACCTATGAGATGGCAAAAGTGCATAGATTACAATGGCTCATACTTTGATTAAATAAATATACTATATTAAAAAAAACGACTTTTTGTTCCTCCCATACAAAACGCCAATTTCATATGTAAGGACCTAATAGTTCTATGGCCAAAATGTCAAATTCAAATAGCGGCACTTTGACGCGGCTTATCGTATATCCAGCGTACTAGTAGTATAATAGAGATCAGTGCTAATAGGTTTTTGTTCTTTGATGTTTTTGAATTAAGAACAAGCGTGAGAATATTATCTTATAGCAGTTGCATACACTATTTTATCTACACTCTCAAAAAAAAACTCTGAAACACTTTTCTAAACGTACGCACCGGCCATTGCAAGGCTCGATACAAGGTCAAATTCAATACGAGAACGAAATATGGCTTGATATGAATTTTGAAAATTCTGTAATTTAGCAGTTGTTTAGATGTGGAGTGACTTACCTAAACAACTGAACAACATCTGAACAACAACTGAACAACATCTGAACAACAACTGAACAACATCTGAACAACAACTGAAAAACATCGAAACAAAATCGGAACAACAACTGAACAACATCTGTACAACCACTGAACAACAACTGAACAACATCTGAACAACAACTGAACAACAACGGTACAACAAATAAACAACATCTGAACAACAACTAAACAACATCTCAACAAAAACCTAATAAAACAAACGCAACATTACTATACATCAACAACTGACAGGTGCGGCGGAAGTTGGCAATAAGAGTATTGGCAAAAAAAACTTCGTTTCATTTCTCAACTTAATCGTATTAAGAGTTTTCTCATTAAGTCATTACGCTTCTGTAATTTATAGTAAACCCTAGTTTTTATAGGCAGAATGCATAAAGTAGGTCATTATGCATCTGTTTTCGAATTCATAATTCGAACATTATGAGACGAGTGTAGATAAAAATAAGTGATGTATTTGTTATGTCACGTTCACACTATGCCTCTTTGAGCAGGGAAATAGTAAGGGAAGTGGGGATTGCGAGTATGTAAACAGGTTACTCGCGCTGCTACTCGTCATGCCGCTGCCACATCCCGTGATCTCTTGATTGTGGATTTTCGAGCGCAAAGGAATGACAGCACGAGCGCGATTGGAAGGCTTTGCTATGTCGCTCACTCGTGTTGCTGCGAGAAGATTTTGACAGCATTGTCTGAACTCACTCGCGTCGATACTTCCGCGGAATTATTTCGGGCAATATTCGCGGCAACGGCAGGAGTAGGAACAGGAACATAGTGTGCATTACACTAGCAGATATAAAATAATCTGTGCCCTGGTTTATTATATTATCTAATAGTTTTATCTTTTTTTACAGGTAATCGTCTTATTACAATTAATTACCTGTAATTAATTTGGAGCTCATGCGAGGAAATATCTGGTAAGTAAAAATAGCTGGGGGTCATTCAATAAAGCTGACAATTGTAATTTACAATTACAATTCAATATTCATTGCATGGTCAGTGAGGCAATTCGCTATATAAGTTATACTTACAAGTTCCAAGCTACGCAATGTAAATCGAAATGTCCCCCTGGTATAGGTAGCACAATCAGCATACATACAAACATTTTCACGCCTATATCCTTTGGGAGTAGGAAGAGCGTAAACGTAACGAACGAAAGAAGCCGCAAAAAGCAGACATTTACGCCATGTCTGCAAAACACTTGATCGTAATTCAGAAATATGTATATATCCTAAGTAACAGGTCCATAGCCTATTTTTTCATCTAATACATATATAACCTTGGACTCCCTAAGTCGCGTCTGACGAAACCCAAGGCGGCACTATACAACAAAAACCAAGTTCAAAACTCTCTGAAATTATTATGATTAGACCCCATTATTTTAATGTCTTTAACTTGTAATTACGTATAATTTATTAATGGAGATAGTTTGATACTCAATCCTATTAAATAATAATAAAATAAAACATCAATTCAAAGATAACTTTTCCCAAAATAATAATCAAATGAAAATTGGTACTAATTGGAAAAAGTTCTGTACGTAACTAGTTAGATCTAGACACATACCAAGTTATTTATTTTTTGGAAATTACCAAAGTAACTCTACTTTACCAATTGGCTTACGTTCACACTATACCTCAATGAGCAGGGAAATAGCAAGGGAAGTGGGCAGCGCGAGCATGTAAACAGGTTACTCGCGCTGCTACTCGTCATGCCGCTGGCTCATGCCATGATCCCGCTAGTTTCGGCTTCTGCTTTTCGTGCGCGAGTCAAAGGAACGGCAGCACGAGCACGAGAAGAATGGTTTGCTATCTCGCTCACACATATAAGTGCCAGAGGGGTATGAAGGCAGTGTGTGAGCACTCACTCGCGTTGATGCTTCCGCAGAATTTCGGGTAATATTCGCGACAGCGGCAGGAGCAGGAGAAGGTGCATAGTGTGAACGTAGCATTAGATGTAGGTGGCTACTTGTATTAAGTGTAAATCCTTATTTACTTATCATCATCATCCCAACTACCTAAAAGACTAATCAAAATGGTAACAAAAACCGTATTAAATAGCAAACTGTTCTAAGTATAAGAAGAAAGGTTTTTTTTAAATAAGGTGCAAAATTAATCTCGTAAATCCTGAGAAAATTATAGTCACTCATTTAACTCCCGTCCGAGCACAATGAAATAAATTCCAGCTAAGTCGAGTAACGTGTAGTTTAAAATAAGTCATTGAATTAAATTATCCCATTTGTTATACCAATTTTATAAATGGTAGCCATAAATAATGGAAACATATTCTTGGTAAAAAGTGCGCTGAAATAATAAAAATATATTTAGTTAGAAAAGACGGCCGCTAGATTATAAAATAAATTAAGCTTATCTACTGAAAATCGGCAATTTATTTTGGTTCTTTTTAAACGTTCTTGCTAAAATTGCTGACGTAAGTATTTTACTTAAAGTACTGGCCACTGAAAAGAAAAATTCATTAGTGTCAAGCTGGCGTTTGGGTTTTCAAACCCGTGTTCGATTTACAAACGCTGGCTGCCAATCAGAGCGAAGGGCGCGCGGGTATGGCGCGGGTCGTTTCCGTTCCGGTGGCATGGCGCGAATGGGCGCGAATTTTTTCGTCGCGTAGTGCCTTGACGTCGACAAACTTGCTGCATTCATCACCCCGAGTCGCGTAGAGTTCGGAGATATCAGACAAGCTTCGAATAAATAGCCTGACTTTGGTTATTTTTTATGATAAATATGAATTTATGAACGGAAATATAAATCTTCAGATTATTTTTGTGTCGTCGACATTGTCAGTTTAAGCTATGAGCTTTTGAGATAAAGCGAGTAGGTTATACGCAGCGAACCTTCTATTCTACGTGTGTATAAGAATTTTCAAACGGTTGATTTGTTTGTAGATACCTATTTTAGTTGGTTTTAGTCTTAGGGAATTTATAATTCAAGTATTCATTTTACTTACCAGCATAATTTATTAAAATATGGTAGAATTAAAGAGATTTTAGAACGGTGGGTCTTACCAAGCAAGATTATAAATCATACTGTTTTTATGTGACAACATTTTCATGCTTTTCCGAAGCGAAAGTCAGATCATGACTGTACCAAGTCCCGCTTCTTCTTTTCGTGTGGGACATCGAGTCGACGAACGACCCTAGTGTCAGAGTTTTTTAACAACTTTCTACTACTATTTTAACCCAATAAATGTATTTTACCCAAAAAAAAAATACCAGCCAAAATATTCCAAAATAGTATCCACCACGTCTGACCATTCGTAACTCTACACGCTAGCGTATGGCGGGAGTTTTTAGCAAATGAGTCGACTCGCATTCGGCACGGGCTTAAAAATTCCCGCGCAGCCTACTTACCCTTACCAGCCAGTGCTACGCTTATATAAGAGGTGTATGGCAAGCAATATAAGCAGACTATTGTGAAATGGTTCATTTTATGCGTAGATTTGGCATGCTGAATAATTATAATTACGGAATGTGACTGGATAAGTGGATTAGTAGGTATTTATTGTATATTGCACGTTTATTGGTGCAACTACCTATTTCTCGATCAACTTGCCTACCTGCGATAACCTACTTTTTGGGCTGATGGCACAGATGAATAAGTTTTGGAAAAGCGCAAATAATGTGTTTCCATTCAAAAATATCACCATATCGATATCGGTCCAATGTTGGCGGGTGTACTGGTGACTAAAACAATTATTATTCACAGTTGCAGAAAATTAATGTTATTCAGTTTCACGAATAAGTTAAATAGATTTACATACTATCTACGACTACTGTGTTTCTTCCACTTGACGTCCGTTCCTACGCATTTTTAGCACATCCGAAACGCATGCGCTTGTCAGACTAAAGGAAATTACGATCTTATTTCCGTATGAATATGGCGACGACGGTGCGTTGATGGATACCTCCGTACGCATTGTACTTACCTACTGGCATAAAATAACTAGATATAAATATGTGACAATGTTATTATGTATTGCAATTTTAGGCGATGGGCTGACAACCTGTCACTATGGCGATACGCAATTTTTCGAATGACCCTCAAATGTTTGTCAGACGTGGCGTAAATATCTGTTTTTTGCTGCCGTTTACGTTCTGCCTACCCCGCAAGGGATAAAGGCGGGATATATGTATGTATGTAAGTACAATGTTATTATTAAGATTTATGTTAATGTATATTTAACATAATATTTCATTTCATATGATTTTAATATAGTATGTCATGCAATATAGTACCGTGTGATGCCGGCTTAGAATAGCATCACCCAATTTCTTTCCCGTGGGAGTCGTAAGAAGCGACTAAGGGACTTGAGGGTCGTGTATTGCTATTTTAGACGATAGGCTGAAAATCTGTCACTATGACGATACTTAATTTTCCGAATGACCCTCAAATATTTGTCAAACGTGGCGTAAATAAACGTTTACGCTCTGCCTTCTCCGCAAGGGATTATAGGCGTGGTATGTGTGTGTATATCTTTATTAATTCGCAAATTCTGCTTGAAAAGCGTACCTTAACTCGAAAGAAGACAATATCACAACAAAACAATTTTAAACGGATTTAAGTATTTTATTTAAGAGCTTGAAACGTAGGAATTGTAAAATCCAAAATAAACACAACTTAAATCCGTTTAAAATTGTTTTATTGTGATGAGTAATAGTAGTGCAAACTCAAGAAAATATAAAGAAGACAATAATATTCATTTCAGGCACCCGTTTTGCCCAGATCCCATGACCTAGTTAAGGGGTCACCGGATCTTAGCTTTGCGGCATGTTTTGATCTCCAAAGTCATGTTTCGGCTGACAACATGGATCATGGGGGTTCAGTTTCACAAGTTTACCTGTTTTGTAGTCACCGGTTTCATTGAATGATGTAGGGAGAAACTAGGATAAATTAATGGAGTTTATAGTTTACTTATTCAAGGCATCGGTTAACCGGAAACCGGATTTTCACACAGTTACTATGAGCAATCACTGTTGCTTGATCCATTATATAGGTAACTCAAAATCAAACTAATAGTACTTACCATGTATAATATATTGCATCAAATCTCAATATTTTCGACTCCTGCTGAATTTCATGATTCCTTGTTAATTTTCTAAATGAAGATCATAAAACATGTAATTTTGAAGCCAGCAAACCACAGCAGACGTTATGCAAATAAAAGTAGTAAACACCATTTTAGATAATTTATGCCTGCCGCAAGGTTAGACTATAACTCCACACGGCAGCTGCCGACTTTGTTTATTGCACAGAATATGTCATATGTCACTTTGCACATCGCAGTGCCACAGGTACATTACAATATTTAAATGTAGGTAATCCGACCGTAAAAGTCCAAGGTTTATATTCGATTTCGCGTCGTCGCATCAGGCAATAAATCCAAAGTGACGATTTGGTTCGACATAAACCCAGAGCTGCACTTCAGTAGGCTCCAAACAGGGTTTTAACCGTTTACGACAGGCCTCGGCATCGACACCCTTAAGTATTTACAGCACGACTGTACCATAAAAAGTCACATAATATCGGTAAACGTTTGACATCCAATCTACTGGCCGTAAACTGAGCTATTTTGTTCAAAACACTCGATTCGACGATTTTATTGTTCGCTTTTAAAGCTACCGTTTTACTCCAAATCGTACCTGGCTTTGATCGATTTTGCGTCCATATTGTGCTGTAGCTCATGTCCCACTGAACGTACAAATTCTTCACAAATTCGAACCACTACGGAAGTCTCTGGAGATAAAAATGCGAGAGCTTTTATTGTATTTTTCCAGACGTCTAATAATCTAAGGCAACTGGGAACAGGAAAATTAATTTGAGTCCCAATGCGAAGCCACGGAAAAGTCTACTAGCGGCAGACACCGTCTCGGGAATACCGCTAATCGGCTTTCATATCGAGGACCAAAGATATATAAGTCAGACACAAAGATGATAACTTACCTATACAATCCAGAAAAAGAGTAGTTTACCTGCCAACGTGTGTATTTTTCATACAAATCTCTCTTGCAAAAGTTGACGAAGAGCGTATCCCGGCGTCCGCCTTTTCCCACTATCTGAATTGCAAATGGCGATGCGATGACGGCGCCATACAAAACTAAAAGTGTCGGCAAACTTCGGATTAAACTTCCACCGCCGCACCGCAGGTACAGAAACAAAAACCTCACTTACAATTATGATAATTCCGTCGCATCTCACCGGATTGAATTTGCATGGACGCTATCCGTGGCTATGTCAACTAAGCTACCTTACCCGATGAATTATGCAAGCGCGCTACGCCACTTACCTGGAGTATTAACATATTTATTAATAAAATAAATATCAGACGTCCGCTCCTCGCGAAATCTAGGAGTCGAATGAGCGATTCAGCGTATTCTGCAAATTCTACCGTCTGCCTACCTGCAGTGTTGACATAGCCGGGAAACTTGCGAATGAGAGAGCTTATAGTGAATTGTTAACTGTAACGACGTAATGTATGGCATTCATTATGGGAATTGAGTTAGGAGGGCGCGAACGGAGCTGTTCATTTCATTAATGTGTACAGAATTAAACACAAATATCTACACGAGCGTGCCGACAGGAGTGTAGCACAGTTGTTTACTTTTATGTTGAGTAATTTGGATGACAAGCTGTTCAAAACACTCTCTATCTTGCATTTGGTAGACAACTTCTTAGTGCATACGACCTATGTAGAGATCTGAAGATGTAATTAAATTTTGCTAAACATATTTCTATGGTGGAACCAGTCGGTAAAAGTGAAGTAATTTTCTTCGAGAATTGTACTGAATATTAAAGGAATTATAAAATCCCCCATTTAAACACCGAGTAATTTTTCAAATTTTGATATATAGTTCTGGTCCGTTCCTTGTTTGATGCCATAATCTTAGTGAACCTTAGTATGGTTATTTTACTGTGTAACAAAAAATATAAATTTAAAACACGGCTGCTTTCTGACATAAAGACTAGCCTATGCCAATTGGGATAATGTAAGAATTCTTCTGATACAATTCCTATTCGAATATGTTCAGTGGTTAACGAGTTTCAGTTCTTTAAAGAATCGCACATATATACATACATACATGAACTCTAAAAACATCACACTCCTTTGGTTGGGCAGTTGTGTTAAAATGCGGAAGTGTACTTTAATGGGGGCTTTTCTATCCAACAATTTTCGATCTTTTTTACATACTTAACGAGTACATTTCTTTTCATCTTGGTTTTTGTTTTTTAGTCTAGCTCAGTATCATCTATGTACACTTAAAGATTGGCTAGAAAAATTCCCATCAAATTACTTGCACACAAAACGGACTGTAATCCATAGGCCTTTTTTATCCAGGCTTCATTGTTATTCACAAACAATTTCTTACCACTTTCTGCTATTTTCCGATCACATGATTACTTACCCGTTAGACAATTGAACTAACTAGATAAGTGTGGTTTATTTGCATGCGTTTTTCCCTCATTATAGCTGTCATGCGTTCTAATTCATTTTTTTCTATTTAATTATTGTGCATGTTACGAGCTTATATTTCTGTACCGTTTCAGATTTCAAATTAAGAACATGGTTTTGTTTTATTATTCATGTGTAGTTCTATTCGTGTAGATTTTTTTATCTTATTATATTCTATTGTGCACGCCTGTCTTATAAAGTCTCACTGTCACGTCACTGTGTCTTATAAGGTCAGCTGGAAGAAATTTCTTAGTAGAAATAAATAGCCGTGTGATGCCGGCTTAGAATAGCATCACCCCATTTCTTTCTCGTGGGTGTCGTAAAAGGCGAGGAAGGGACTCGAGGGTGTGTATTGCAATTTTAGGCGACAGGCTGACAACCTGTTACTATGGCGATACACAGCCATTTACGCCACGTCGTCGTTTTTTGCGGCCGTTTACGCTCTCCCTACCCTGCAAGGGATAAAGGCGTGATATATGTATGTATGTAGAAATAAATTGTCCTGTTGTGTCGTTATACTTTGTATGTGTCTCTTGTAATGTTTTTGAGTGCATTAAACGGTAAATAAAATTTTGTTTTTAACCGGGCAGTGAAATCATCCCTTTAAGTTCAATGTAACTAATTGGTTCTGTATTGCATTAATAAACTGTTGTATTGTCAAAATTTGTGTAGGTATTTTATCAACATAAGTAAGCCAGCCAGCCTTATAATCGCCAGTGTTATGAACCCTACGTAGAACCTACTTAGGTACACAAAATGCTGGCCTAGCTGGCCATAAAATAACAAACAAAAAAAACAGTATTTTCATCAACACGCGTCGAATACTCCCGTCCGATCGTCTCAAGGGCTCAATTCTACCGGCCCACCGAATTCACCTGCAACACACGTATTTAATTTGCCGATATAAATTTACGGCAATGCACTACCTCTCAACTCTCGAGGGCCGGCAGTTTTTTACGACTTTTATGACCAAGGGAGATCTTTGATTAATGCCCGCGTTGAAAAAATACGGCGATTTTTTTCTTACCTGTGAGGGGTGGCAACCCTCAAGATTCTTTGATGTTAATTTTAATATGGAACCCTGAGGGTATCCTTGTTAAACACATACAAACATGAAAAAAAATATTCATATTTTGGGTAAACAAACAATATATTCACGGAATTAAAATTGCTATTAGACTTTCTTTTACCTAATTACTGGAATTGACTTTCTTCTTCCTACTTCCTACACACATACACCACAAAAATCCCTTGCGGGGTAGGCAGAGCGTAAATGGCCGCAATAACGGACATCTACGCCACGTCTGACAGACATTTGAGGGTCATTTAGAAAATTGTGTATCACCATAGTAACAGGTTGTCAGCCCATCGCCTAAAATTGCAATACACATGTAACCCAAAGGAAAGAAATAGGGTATTGATATTCTAAGCCGCTATAATTAGTAATTCCTTGTACCACAAACTGAACTATCAATGTAAATTAAAAGTATTTGCAACTCATTTGGATACTTCTTCTGACGTCTTGATCCATTAAAATGACACTTATTTATTCTCAAGCTTGACTTTAAAACAACTGTTTATTTTCCCACAATTTAAGTATAGGACTTTCGCATTACACTTTAATCGCTTTGAAGAAAAAAGTCATTTAAATTACATACCTACGTCTTGAAGTGGGTTGATAAATGTGATAATTTATGTTTTAAAGTGGTAAAGTGTCGCAAAATTACCAATGGATAATTTGTGGTTTTGTGCAAAACTCGGTGTTCCCTTGTGGAACTATTTTCTTTTTACTACACCTTTGAAATGGAAATTATATCAATTTATAAACGATTCCGATCAGTTTATTTCTAAACGAAAGGCTGGTGACGTCCTAACCCTGGCGGACTCCTATTGGCCAATAGAAGATTGCTCTCGAACGCGGTGCCGCGCGCATGGCGTTTTCGTCGTTGTTTTAATTTCTAACAAAACAATACTAAGGCTTGAAGTGAAATAATACAAACCTCTTTGTCTTGGTTATCTGGTGATTGTGGTGTGGGCTAGCAAAATCACCAGCACATGAGACAGTCCAGTTTTTAAGAAATTACAAAAATGCACTGCCTGCAGGGTTCCAACCTGCGAATTTTGGTATCAGTACTACCGACGACTCTACCGACTGGACTTCCACGGCTCACTTGCCTTTGGTGAAATTAAGCAAGTATATCTTAATGCGATAACGCGTGGCATGGCTCGATCTATCGGGATAGTTAAGAAACAGATTGAATGTAGCGATGCGATGAAAACCCGCGATATATTCCCAACACGTTGAAGTGTGTTGAAATTTAGTAAATGACTCAATCCAGCTTAGGTCTAGCAATGTGTAACACATTTTTCTGACCCAGTAGTGTCAAGTGTGACTCTCGTTCTAATAGATGTATGTATGATGGATGCAATAGACGTTGTTTATTTACCTACATGTTAACGAAGACAATATACAAACCAAACAGAGTATTATTTATTATCAAAGCGCGAAAAACGTGGATAGATTCAGAAAGATCACTGACTTTTTTCATGCTTTTTAGCTTTGGCATCTAGACGCAATCTTCACGTCAAGTCAGTTTAACGCCATCTACAGAGCCCTTGAAACACTAAACTTTTTTAATTCTAAAAATAATACTCCCTATTAGCTAAGTGAAATTCATTACACAACCAAAATGTTAGAGTTAGAATACAGGTGTGTTCTCAAACACCTCTTCAGACAGTTTTACCCGCGGCAAGTTCAGGGCTGCCTGCATCTTGCATGCTTTGCCTACATTATACCGATAAAGCCGCCAAGCAGATTAAGGCGAGTGTACGTAAACGACCTCGACAGTAGCGCCACTTCACAAAAAAAGTTTTCTGTTTAATACAAACCATCTATCAGAATGTCCGTTGCCCAAGTTTTTAGTAAAATCTTTAAGGCAAGTGTAGCCGTCAACGACCTCGACAGTGGCGCTACTTCACAAAAAAAAGTTTTCTGTTTATACAAACAATCTATCAGAATATCCGTTGCCCAAGTTTTTAGTATTATCCATACTTAAGTAAAATTAAAACCTGCAAACTCGATGAAATGTTCGCTGCAGTTAAGGTTACGGAAAAAAGTGCCTAAAACCGGACACTTTTGGTAATAATTGCCATAACTTTAATTACAGTGAATATTTCATTGAGTTTGCAGTTTCTAATTTTACTTGGTTCACAAGGTTCGTTCGTAGTACCTCCTTATATAATAGGAACATTGTAAATTTGTTTTTTACCCTGCTGCTTTTCTTGCTACAAATATCCATTAAAATAGCTATCGTTTTTGGCCTTATTACTTAGTGAGAAATTCCTTCCAGACAACCATTCACGTACCTTATTGACTATTTTGAACTCTCAAACGCATAGCGCGAAAGCAGTATCCAAGTGGGCCGCCATCTTTGTTCACTCATCAAATTAAACTGGTAAAGCAAACGACTCTAATCCTGAACTAGTTGGATGACGCGGCAATCGGCGCTTGGGCTATTCCACTGCACTCCGAAAACCTTGCCTAAAGATAAAAACATTTAAACGGGATAAACAGTGTAAACAATCTTTTTATAACGGAGTGACAGCTATGATAATATGGTCTGTCAATATCTGTCATAATGTTATAACGTCAGCTGTCTTTATCAAGCTTGTTTTCATTCTTTATCTCGTCTTATTGGCCTTGCTTTAGTCATTTTACATAGATACAACAACAGCCACAAATGTCCACTGCTGGACATGGGCCTCCTTCTATGGGGTATTTCCATATTCACCACGCTTGGCAAGCGTATTGTCGAGCGTAGTGGAAGATATTGCTTTGACAGGGAACACTGCTGCCCATTCCCTTAATTAATTTATCCAACAATTGCTTTTTATGACACCCACAGGTTGTATTGGAGAGATGCTATTATAAGCCGGCATCACACGGCACTGCTTTAGTCATTGCTACGAAAAATGCCCCACAGACGCATTATTGTCATCTAAAGAGAATATTTATGTCATTGCGTGCGATTACAGACTTTCACAGTACTTACGAGTAACTGCCACCGTGGTCTAGCAGTTTGATTTGGTGTCAAGATTTGAAGATCCCTGGTTTAATTATCTTCGGTATAACTTTGATGTATTTTTCAAAGTTAATCATACTTTGTGCAACTGACCCTAGTTTTTGACTGTAGTGGCGGAACCACTTGATAGAAGGTAGTTGTATGCTACGGCAGGCATTTTAAGTCACCGATATCAATGCGTTCTCCATATGACCAGAAACATAGTCTTAAAAAAACCATTTCAAAAATTCAAAATATTTAATTTGTGTAGCACGATAGAATAACCCTTAAAGCTGAAACGGAACGTAAAGCGTATTTGCTGCGAGAGTTCGGAACGGAACGACCCGTCTGCCTTTCTTAATGGAGAGCAATCGATACTTTCTCAGGATAGGATCGCAGGATAGGTATATTAATTGCTACAGTTTGTGGGAATTTTGGATTCTTGGAGCATATTGTAGGTGATTTGAAACGGGTTAATGAAGCAAGGTGTAAATTGGAAGAAGACCTACCAGTAAGAGCAGCAAATGACGCTGTCATCGCAGCGGTCTCTACATTCAACATTATACATCAGCCTATTACAGTCCACTGCAGGACATAGGTATCTACGCCATAGGGAACGATCTTCCGTTTTCGCCACTACCAGCCGCCTTTTTTAAGTCAACGGTCCATCTGGCCGTCCAGCAGTGGACTGCAATAGGCTGTATGTATGTATGTCGACGGTCGTTACAAATACCACGTCAGAGGCTACTAGAAGTAAAATTAGAGTATTCATTTCATACAATACAGCCAGGCCAGAAAATTGTAGGTTGGTGTGTTTAATTATTCGAGAAGCTGGAATTATGTAGGCACCTAATATCCACAATATCCAATTCCGAGTAGTAACATGAGTTTGTATAGCCTACATGTCAAGTTGAATTCCTAGAAGTACCTGTATTTGAACTTTCATTATTTCTTTCATTTCCTTGGGTAGGTTAATGTTTATTCCTTGATTTTACCACATTTTTATTCGACCCAGTGCATAATTTATTTCCAACCGACTTAGATAAAAATACGGTCATCATAAAATAGTTTTTTTAAATACGCAATTCGAAAAACATACACATTTTGTCATGTTTTACAGTCTACGTTTAATAAAATCGCATTCATCTAACTCAGTCCTAACTTCTTTTTATCTTTTGTAATAACACTAGGTATTATTAACAAATAGTAAACAATAAAATTCAAATATTCAATTGTCATATAAGCATGGTGTTCGAACATTTAATAAACTTAATTTACTAATCAATTTGAAACTTTGTATTTCAGATACAATTGTTTTTTATACGGATGTGTTTACCCGAGTGTTACATTTACCTCTATAACATTATTATTGTAGGTTTTTTCCCTCCCGACGCATAATGTCCTAAATCCTAAAATATTCCTAAACTCTCAATGACCTAAACTCACATGTACTAAGGTACGGTCGGATTCATAAGTGGAGTCATAGTTAGACCACTTGACAGATTGCAATACGGGTTATTATCCTCTGTACTTACTTTACTAACTTACGCACACACGTAAGATTATCGACTGTAAGTAGAAAAGTCCACCTAAAGGCGTAGCATTAAAACTTAAACAGTTTACCACCTATAAGCGACATCTATGTAATCTTTGAAATAATTACTCGGTGATTGCCTATTCGCCACCACAAAGTATACATCACACTGGTTTGTCTAAAACCGTATTATAGTTATTCTTATTCGTTCACTTGTAGTAAAGCAATAGATTACATATCTTTATTTCGTCGTATTGATCACAAGCTACCGTAGCTTAGCGGTAATAGTTCTTACCTTCTAATCAGAACGGAACCGGGTTCCCATCCGATCTCTGTATGTTGAATAATGTTTTTTTAAATGTTTTTACCATATTTTCTCCAGTAATAATTATTTTATATAATATTGTTCTATATATTCATCTATGTATTATATCTATAAATGTTTATTGTAAATTATATATCAAAATATTATATCTAAAAACATAAACCTATAATATTGTAATAAAACAAAAAGTAAGGTAAGAAATTATTTTATTGGTAGGTAGGTAGGTTGGTATCACTTTACGTAAATAACATAATGACATGAATGAGAACTTTTGGTAACCATAAGATACGAGTATGTAAAACTACATAAAATACTTGCTGTCGTAATACTTAGTTAATAGTTTTGTTTGAATGATAAAACACAATATTATGTAAAATGATATTAAGTGTTCATTAGCTGAAACATCGATAGGTAATTATTTATAAGATCATAGGAATGATCCAAATCTTGGATTGAATCTTTCAATAAAGTTATTTAAGTAATAATTTCGTTAGTAATTATTTTATTGTTCTATGTTTAACGATGATGCACTTTCCTCGGAAGTAAAAGTAATTGTAATAATAATAAATCAGTTATTTGCCTACATCTCAAGGTTTAAGCTTAAGTACTCGTTTTCGTAATGAAAAGATATTGAAGCAAGGCCTTAAGATAACTGACTAATAATTATCAATCTTATATAAATATAAATCGATGTTTTAGCATAATTTAATTGCTAATGTAATGCTCCACAAATACCTACTGCAATAGTAGGCGGGTAAGCAGGTAAACTGAGGTTGAGTGAGCAACGATTTATCAGGCCCGCTTCGGCATACATTGCTGATTATTTTGTGTATATTCATATATTATAATGAAATACACAAGATAATCAGCAATGTATGCTAGATCGGGTCTGATTGGAATCTTAAGTAAAAATCGCCGCTTACATAATTAGTATTTGGTGTTACCTCCGCTGTTTTCAACAACACTTAATAAACACTTAATAGACTCGATCAAATAAGTGCATATATCTGTTCCTCTGGTACTCTCCCACACTCCCAGGCAGTGAGCCTCTAAAGCTTCTGTAGTTCTTTCATTGCGCATGTCCCACCTTTGCACCATTAAACCCCATAAATTCTCTATGGGATTTAAGTCCGGAGATTTTGCTGGCCAACGAATAACTTGGATATCTGGGTGCTGGCTAAATCAATTATTCACCACGGCAGCTCGATGCACTGGACAATTTATCCTGGACAAATGCAAAACGAGGAACTTCACTAGCAGGATAAACAGTTAAACATTTCGCACCGTCGTCGATAGCATGCTTTCCTGTAGCATATCAACATAATTAGCGGCAGTTGCACGCCCTCTTTCTTGTGCTACTAATTTGCCTGGACCAGCGGCAGAACCATTTTCTTCATATTGTTACACCATCATCCTCCGCTGTGAATCATTAATTAGACCAGTCGAGTTTTTACGCTACCTTCCTCTTCAAAACGTGTAACCCAACGTTTAACAGTCTTCCACTAAAACAAAGTAGCATTATTAATAAAAAAGTTTATACTAATCGGTTCACAGCTACCAACATACTATGAGTCAAAGTTTTTAATATTTAAAATACAATTGTAATGAAATAAAACTATACTTACGGCCAGACCAGTCTGATTAGCAATTTGAGTTAAATTAAATCCAATATCATGCAGCGCCACAGATAATTGCAGCGCAACAATACGCTGCTTATCCTGCAAACTGATAATAGTATGCATTTCGAAGAAATAAACACTGAAGTTTAATAAATAAACTTAGGTTAAAAAAAATCACTTAGCACACGCACTATCTCGCAAACGATCTAGCAACAACTAAAATGTAATTCAAAATTTACTAAATTTTGCTTCATTTGATAAAATAAAAACTAGAACGAAGAAATCGGGATTCGATCCATTGTCTCCACAATAACGGTCAAGAATTTGCTTGACCGCGCTACTGACCACGCTACCGAAGCTAATGATTCATGTAGTGAAATAGTCAATACTACTCAGCCTATTATACAATGGTAGTTCGTCAAATAATAGTATGTTATACGTCATTTGTGTCATTGTGTGAGTGTCGCCGCGGGTGCGAGCGACTTGTTTTCTGAGGTTTGTGTTAACTATGACTCCACTTTAGAACGCGACCGTACATAATAATTGATCTCGGAACAAAATGTGTCAAAAACAGAGCCATTTTGTCTATTAGGTCTACAACTTTGTTTCCCATTTCGATAATGAGTGCCAACAGGAAAGTTGATGAATTTCACAGGCTGGTTTCTACCTCTCAAATATTTCTTAGCAATTTTTCACACGTCTAACAACACCGTAGGGTAACTGCACCTGTAGCCGTCTACCAAATTACAGCTCACTTCACCGTGTAAGGTATCTGCCCCCATCTTGGAAACTTTGCGTTTCTTTCTTAAAACTTTTATAATTCCCCGGTTCCGTTTGGCTGCTGAGTGTTCGTTAAGCCACCTTTGTACCCCCGTTTGGCTCAAATGACGCGCATTCAAGGAAATTTGTCATGATTATGTATATTGTAAATTTTAAGTGGGTTTTATATGAAAAAATATTTTTTAAGGTTTTTTTTTTTTCATTATTGATGTCCTTTCTAACTAGCTGCTTGAGTGTAGAATTGAATCCCACTTACTAAACTCATTTTTGATATTATGACACAAAAACAGTGTCTAAGTCGTTTGGCAACGTCAATTGTATAGAAAAATTATTAACTTATTTTTTTGTAAGCACGATCGATGTCCAATTTGTAATTTTAATATACAAGGTGTAAGGGACTGCCCTCTGAATACCTATAGGGTGCATTCAGTCAGACCACGAAACTGAACAAATTCTCATGAAAATATATTTCAGGAAACGCCAAATATTTTATGACTTCTTAGTAATTATTCTTCTTACTAATCTTGATTTTGTATGCGAGTTAATTTTTTTTACGTTTTCTGACATATGCCAGGGGAAAGTTGTTCAGTTTCGTAGTCTGCATGCACCTTGTCAGTATCCAGAGGCCTGTATATATTTTTGGTAGTTTTTGTAACTTATAAATGCTTACCTCAACAAATCAACACTATTGTTTTCCTCGAAAACTAAACAAAGTGTTCAAAACGAAACGAAATCTGATTCATACTTCCCGCGCTTTAATAAAAGATGGCGGACGAAAATGTCACGAGAAACGAAGGCTGCCTTATCGGTATTACGGATTCCATAAACAATGTTCGCGGCTAGAAATATCGCTGCAGGTAGGTCGCACTAGTGATGTGCAGTGAGACGGAAACAGAAACAACACGATGGCGTGCAAATCAGGCCATTCGGTTTGGTTGTTGGCTTAGGTTCGTTTCACGGCTTTCTTGAAGACTTTACAAAACTTCAACACCTATCCGTATCTTGTTCATAGCTTATAGGTTATTATTTCAAATTTTTTTAAAGTATTTTTATTAATTTTGCGATAGCATGAAATGGTTGTAAACCACGCAGCAGGACTGAACGTCAGAGACGGATTTGAAAAACGAAGTTTTTCCCATCATTTGTGAAAATAAAGAGTTGCACTACCTCTGTCTACTCAGTAATGCCGTAAGAGTAAGTAGAACACTATATCATAGGTACAAATTTCTTTTGAAAATGCATACTTATTGCAGCACCTAATTCAATAAATTATTTCTTTTTATTAAACGAACAAGTATCACTAATGATGTAGGTTTACGTGACTTACTTGTTAATTATTTGGATAGAGAGTTTAGCCCTCTACGTTTCGGCTGGTTAAGACAATCTTTTTACAGTTGTCGACAGACCAGATACGGCCGCCCGTCAGCTGAAAGTCGTGAGTACAAAAAAAATGTACCCATAAGTAATATCGAAATGTATAAATAACTAATGGAGCCTCTACACCGCTAAAAACCTGCACTGCAGTGCAGCGTTTTTTTTATATGCAGTTTTTGTAATTTTTTATTGAATAAATGCTTTTTGAACTTGAACTGTGATTACCGAACACTCACAGCAAATCGGCAATCACAGCTGTCGGGCGGGCGTATGTGATCTGTCGACCTATACAACCTACATCATCAATTCTTTCTTATTTCGTATGTTTGGCGGTTTCAGAAACGGAACCCATATTTTCCCCATCACTATCGAACATAAGGAGTCGCACTACCTCTGTCTACTCAATAATGCAGCGCTAGATCGATAGAGTTACAATAGAACACTATTCAATATCTCCAGCTAGTAGTTAGACAAACTGTTTGAGCTTTTCCATGTTTTGTGAGCTATTGATCAATCCATTGGTAATTTAATTTTCAACTGTATGTAAGGTATTATTACCTAAATTCAGTGCAAATATTAAAAGGGTGAATTCTACTCGTAAAACTGAACAACAATGCTTAAAAAATATACGACGAAATATGAAAAAAAGTCTTTGGGACTTCTATACAAAGTGACTCGTTTGTATGGTAGGTTTTTTTTTTCGTTTTTTGATCTATGTTTATTGGAAAAATATGTTCAGTTTTACGAGAAGAACTCATCCTAAAAATATTTGCACTGAAATATGCACCATATTAATCCAAAAAGTCAGAATAGCTTGGCAGTCAAAGAACGCAAAATTGTGCTGCACGTGTGTGAATAGCCTAATTTATTAATTATGAGAATAGTTAAATAAGGAAGAGTGTATAATCCACCAACTGGCGGTAAAATACTTACCTAATTACATAATGGTATGCCTTTATTTGCTTTATAATTAATCCTATGTACACACAATATTGTTACGTAGAATTTTGTGGATATTTGGTAAATAATTATCTAGATATTATTTACAAATACCGACATTGAATGTTGCTAATTATTACTACACTAGCGGCCTGCCCAGTGGTTTCACCCGCTGCCGACCGCTTTCCCACGGGAAAAAGACCTTATCTCGGCATAAATAATTTATTACAACCTTTCTTTTGAATCACTATATATTTAAGAAAACCGCATCAAAATCCGTTGCGTACTTTTAAAGATCTAAGCATACATAGGAACACGGGAAGCGACTTTATTTTATACTATTTGATGATTTTTGAATCGTTCCGCTTATATTTGCTTCTATTATATTTATACCATCTAAGATTTATAGGTATTTATGGCTAGAGTAGCAATCTCCGAGCGCATCAACGCCTCTTTGATTAGGAGTTAAAGTGGTCGCCATGGCCGAAATCGGTCGGAAAAGATCATCATCATCATCATTTATAGGTAAACATTACTTTTATTTTAACCTAAGGTTTTTGGGCTCCCGAAACTAAAAAATCGTCAGAATTAATTAACGTAATATTTTTTAACAGTGCACAATACGCGAAAGATAACACTGACAAGAAATAGGTTAAGTATTTTTAGTTTTTAGTATATTTAGAAGACCTATGCTGCGTTTCAAAGATGCGCCAAGCGGGATATGGCTGCGTTTAACATTGACCATCAAAGCTGGGAGAAGCTTGCTGAGGATAGGGACGAATGGCGTAAGCGTGTGTTTGATGGGCGTAAAATACACGATAATGCCTGGTTTTCTGGTCTCGCTAACAAAAGGCAAAAACGTCATCTAAACATGCATGTGCCAGTCTCAAATTCCACCTTCACTTGTAGAGCGTGCGGAAAATTATGCCGCTCCCGTATCGTCTTATACAGCCATGAAAAGTCTTGCCTCAGACACTGATTAAATCGTCTGTCATAGACGTGTGAGGCCAATGATGATTTAGTTTTCATTCGTTAGTGTGTAATTTGCTTTAGAGAATCTAAGTAATAAGATTTTATTTAAAAAAAAAAGCTATTTGTAACATAAAGTTTTATTGAAGTAGTCCTTAAGCATCTACAAACTATTTACTTAATCCAGACGTCCAGCCAACCATAAACATGTCTAAATGCATCCGAATATTTTCATAAACAACTGTTTATTTTGTTTACAGCAAGTTCTGTTGCTGACCCAGTTACCTTTCCTTGTTGCTACAATATTAAATATGAGTGCACTCAATAGAGTTTTCTTTAGAAATTCACGTTAAACAAGTTTTTTATTTTATGAAATACTAGATTTCCGCCCAGCGGTTTCACCTGGTGCCACACATTTTTCCGTGGTAATAGTTGTTTTCCTGCGGTATAAAGTAGCCTATGTGTTATTCCGAGTTATACTCTACCTGTGTTCCAAATTTCAAATCAATCGGTCCAGCCGTTTGAGCGTGAAGAGGTAACAAACATATATACATACACACACACTCTCAGATGTGAAAATGAGTGGCAGCGGGGAAACCGCTGGGAGGAAATCTAGTATCATGATAACTTTTAGGTGTTTTATCTACACTCGTCTCATAATGTTCGAATTATGAATTCGAAAACAGATGCATAATGAGCTACTTTATGCATTCTGCCTATAAAAACTAGGGTTTACTATAAATTACAGAAGCGTAATGACTTAATGAGAAAACTCTTAATACGATAAAGTTGAGAAATGAAACGAAGTTTTTTTTTCCAATACTCAAATCGCTATCTTTCGCCGCACCTGACAGTTGTTGTTGTACCGTATTTTTTCGGATGTTGTTCAGTTGTTTGAATAGGTTTTTGTTCTGGTATTGTTGATATGTTGTTCAGATGTTGTTCAGTTGTTGTTCAGATGTTGATTAGTTGTTGTTCAGATGTTATTTCGATGTTGTTCAGTTGTTGTTCAGTTGTTGTTCAGTGTTGTTCAGTTGTTGTTCAGTTTTTTAGTTATTTGCTGTTGAGACTCGACATCTAAACAACTGTTAGTAAAGAATCTTCAAAAATTCATATCAAGCCATATTACGTTCTCGTATTGAATTTGACCATGTATCGGGCCTTGCAATCGCCGGTGCGGACGTTTGGAAAAGTGTTCAACTGAGTTAATTTTTTAGAGTGTAGATAAAATAGTGTATGCAACTGCATATAATTAGGCATTAGAATGCTCGTGTCAATCTATTATCACACGAGGCGTAGCAATGTTGAATGATTGATCGAATTGATATTGATTGATTGATATTGAAAAGTATGGATCGTCCAAGATTTTAACTAGATCTCTAGGGATCCTGTAATTGAACTAATAGACCATGGAGGCAATAATGCGAAAAGATGATAATTTGAGAGATCGACCTGGGAAGTCACAATTCTACCTCAGCATGTAAATTAGAACCAAGGAACAGATTACAATACCCCTAATTGTCTTAAGGACCTTTGGTTGTCACTTCATAGGACTGAAACTGAAAGTATGTTAGACATATTGTTCTGTACATTGACTCTGAAAATATTATTTGATGAAGATAGATATGATATGGGTAATGCTGTTATAAGCCGTGTGGTGCCTGCTTAAAATAGCATCATTCCGTTTCGAGGCGAATGAATGGTTTCATGCGTATTACAATTTTAGGCGACAAACTGACAACCTGTCGCTATTGAAATAACTTTATATAATGCTCTCCTAGCATCACAGTTTTGACATGTCGCCCAAAACTAGCAATGAACTGCAAAATTAAAACTTCTATAGCTAAGTGTACACCCTTGTAAGACACCTGGCCTTAGCCAAGGCTGACCTATAGCCAATAATGTCAATTAGGAAACCACGACCGCACTAATAAGTCAAATTGAACAATGGACCGATGCCTAATTGCTTAGGAGCTTGGTTTACATGCTATAATCTAATATTGGAACGTTCAATAGGTTTCAGGTATAAACCAAAAAAACATGAATGCCCGCAATGCAATGTACGTACGTATACCAATATTACTCGAATATAATGATAATTTCTATAAGGTCCTATTTAATTCAGTGCAAATATTTTTAGGGTGAGTTCTACTCGTAAAACTGAACAACATTTCCCAGTAAATATAGCTCGAAATATGAAAAAAAAATTGGTCCTACCTACCATACAACAATGTTCAAAAAAAATTTCACTTTGTATGAGAGGTGCAATTTTATTTTTCGTATTTCGACCTATGTTTATTGGGAAAAGTTGTTCAGTTTTACGAGTAGAGCTCAGCCTAAAAATATTTGCACTGAATTTATTAGGACCTTATATAGTAAAAATAATTAATTATCCTAGACAATTCGTACAACCCCATCTAGTCCCAAACTAAGCAAAGCTTGTACTTTGGGAACTAGATAGCTGATTTCTAATTTCTAATTTTGATTATTGTACATACCAACCTATATATTTAAAATGTCTGTTGCGGAATGGTGCCGAGACAAACTTTGAAAGTTTAACGGCCCCAATGTTTACTATGTAATGTTTCTTTAATAAATGATTAATCTATCTATCTAATACGTATATACTTGTTTAAAAAAAAAATACATATTAAACCTACTTAAAAACACTAGGAAAAAGATGCTGAAAATGACTTAACAAATATGGTGTTGTGTGGTGACCGAACCCACGACCCTCGGCGTATCGAGCAGGCATACTATCCGCTACACCATTGGGCCAGTCATAATGTCTTTAATATATAAAATAAATTTTCAAATTATGCTAGGTAGAGTTTAGCAAATCGCTTTTTCTCACAATAAGTAAAACTAAGTTAAATTTTTCGATTTATTTCTAATCTAAGTTTAACCATTCATCCGTGACGATGACAACTACAGTAGCCCCCCATACAAGATAAAGCGGAACTTTTCCAAATAACCCGCCAAAAACCGTGTTCATATCGGCCAGTGATTTTCAACATTTAACATAAAACCCAAAATGTATTAATATTATTACACTAAAAAATATATCAATAGGATTTTTCTAGAATCTTCAAGTGTACTTAGATGGCGCTGAGTTAAACTGAAAAAGTTTCCATACAAACGTATGTAAATAGATGACATGTATTTATGACTCAAATGGCTGAATTTCAATTTAACACAACATCTGGTATGACATTATACAAAAAATCTTGACAACTGTCAGTAAAAAAGTCCTCATTGCCGAATGACAATCAAGCTACTGAATGTATCAGTTAAATATACACATACATATATCATGCCTATATCCCTTGCAGGGTAGACAGAGCGTAAACGGCCGTTAGAAAACGGATATTTACGTCACGTCTGACAAACATTTGAGGGTCATTCAGAATATGGTGTATCACCATAGTGACAGATTGTCAGCCCATCGCCTAAAATTGCAACACACACCAAGTAGTCCCTTCGTCACCTCTTATGACACCCACGGGAATGAAATAGGGTGACGCTATTCTAACCCGACATCACACGGTTTCTTTTTCATTATATAATTATTATTTTTTTTTGCTAATAATTTACTGTTTCTTTTCAGGTAATCATCATAATATTCCATCAATTTTGGTGCTCATGTGAATTATTGGTAAGAAGTAGCTGTTACCCGCGGCGTTGCCCGCATAAGTGGTGACAAAAACGATCTTATGTGTTAATCCATGTAACCTTCTATATGTGTGCCAAATTTCATTACAATCGGAGTAGTTTTTGCGTGAAGAAGTAACAAACAAACATACAAACTTTCGCATACAATTGGGGTGTAATAAGTAATCGATACAGATACCAAAGCACCAACTTTCGGAAATTTTGTCTGTCTGTTTGTATGTGTGTTTGTGCACGCATCATGTAAAAACTACGAAACGGATTTTATCAGTTTTTGGTATGGTGTAAGTTGTAAGCTGGTGGTAAGCTGAAGGTCTGGGTCGACATCTAAGATACCTTTTACGGCAGTAAAATATCTTATTCCTACGAAAATATACAAAATACCAGTTTTAACCATCTAGGATTGGACATGTAGGATTACTTTCGTTCAATTTCGTGCGATAGAATGTATCCATCCGTTTTATCCTCAAATTTTTCACTCACCTACCGATGGAAGTATGTTTCAATCACATGTCCGCTTTATCAGATCGAGACCCCCTCTCTTACTCCTTTGGTTTGAGAACCGATAACCTAACCTATTAGGTAGGTGCTTGTATAGAGAGGGTGCGAGGGTGAACCACCCCGTGCCTGGCACTGAAAAACGCCAGTAATAGCCTTTTGTTATTTAAAACGAGAAATTAAGAGGCATAAACCTGCTCGGGATTTCATTTAGAGCCGGGCGGGCGATTATTGGTACGGTTACCCTACACGAACGTAATGAAATTTGGGGATATCCATCATAAATCGTGGGTTATTAATACACATACATACAGATATCACGGCTTTATCTCTTGCGGGGTAGGCAGAGCGTAAAAGGCCGTTAAAATACAGTCGCTATCGCCACTTCTTACAATTATTTGAGGGTCGTATTAGAAATATCGTATTCAAGATGCTATAGTGATTCTAGTGGTAGGTTGATAGCCTGTCGCCTAAAATAAATATACATAAAAGCCTCTAGTACCTTAGATGCCACTTACGTTACCCGCGGGAAAGAAATGGGGTGATACTATTCTAAGCTGGCATCACACGGCTAATTCATATAATTTTTCTTCAATATTTGTCTAACGTGGCGATAGAAACCGTATTTTGCGGCTGTCTGCCTACCCCGAACGGGTTAAAGACGTGATATGTGTATGTACGAATGAAGTTTTCATGAACAGACGTAATAATAAACCAACCAAATCAAACTCCACAAATCTAAAGTTATAAATAACCGTAGTTTTATTACATTACAACCGCAAAGGCACTAAACTGGCATGCAACTAGCATGCCCATTGGCCGCCTTCGTGATTTGGCCGCGTGAATATATTTACTTAAAATAATTACGTTTGTAAACTCTTATAATAATTTTCCAACGAAAACATTTCGAGGCAAAAACGTCGAGGTTGCCCGATTAGAAACGGCCATAATTTTCAACCTAGTGTACAATCAGAAGCTAGTAAAGTTGTGACGTAGCAATTCACTTTTCGTGTGGGACACCGAGTCGTTCAACGACCCGATGAACCCTGATGTCAGAGTTTTTTCATTTGCCTACTACCACTAGTAGGCCTCTGACATGGTTGTTTGTTACGACCGCCGTCTAAGTAATCATCTAATCATAGACAGCAACCGACGGCTTAGCGTGCCCTCCGAAGCACGAAACCATTTATTTTCGGACAATCAGTTGGTTCACCTTGCAATGTCCTAACCAGACTGGGAACAAATTCACAAAGTAATAAATATCAACTTTTGCGAGTGTCCCACCGAGAATCGAACCCGGAACCTTTGCGTCGCAGGCAGTCGCACTACCACTGCGCTACATCGGCCGTAGCAATGAAATTGTAGTTACTGTTGTTGTTGAAAATGTTTCGGGTTTTAATCGCAGTTTTATGGGGTTAAGTTAGTCTGGCAATATCCATGACCCATGTCTAGCAGTGGACTGTTGTGGCTGTATATGTATGTATATATGCTTGGATGAAAGATTGGTCCTCGCTGTAGCTAACCAATCATTTATCTTAGTATGTATGTATATGTGTTTTCGGCGAAAAATATTTTGTTGATTTTTTGTAGTCTCTCTTTAGCCCAGTAGTATGGCTAACTTTTAAGGTTTCAAAAATATTAAAGTTGTTTATTTTTGGCTTATAGTTTCTGAATCATAGCCCGAACGCAATTTATTTGTGTCATTTTAGGTATATGCTAACATACCTTAGTATGCAGAGGATAAAAAAGACTCAAACTGGGTTTGTACACTGTATTAACTGTCACGTTGACAATACTCATAGATTTAATTATGTTAATTTAATTATAAACACTTAAAAAAATAATTTAATAAATTAACTGCCATACATTGAATCGGAAATTTATGCAAGACAAAAGTGACACAAAATGTAATATATGCTTTACAGACGCACATAACGCAATCGTACAAAAAATAAACGACTTTAGATTTTTTATAAGTAAGTTTTACCCCCAAATAATGCCAGCCGTATCGGACTACTAGTGGAGAAAGAAAAGAATATTTGACGTAAAAGATTTTCTTCAAAACGTTGTCATCATGTTCTACCAAAATACAGATAGCATAAAAAACGTTGGTAAAGACTTCCCGTTTTCCGTTAAATAAACGCTGATGCAGCAGAAACAGCCGTTATCGCTCGCACTCGCTAACACACGTTAAAACCATTAATGAAAAGGATATTGACAGGGTTTTTTCCATTTATCTTTCGGCTCCCTTAATTTAACTTGGGCCCTCGCGAATCTGCAAGTCAGAACCATCAGAAATGTCTTGCACGCACGTCTTGCTTACGTATTAATACCGGGTTCTTTAATTGAAATATTGATATTTTAAATTGATATTCTATTTTCTTTTCTCATTGTGTATTTACCGAAATCTCTACAAATGGTTTGGCTGAAAGATAACTCGTCTTAAGAGATAAGCTCGCCTTTGCTTCTTTTTTATTGCGAAAGATGGTTTTTGTTATTAATATGCAATAAATAATATATACATAATAAGTATGTAAGTTAAAAGTTATTAATTGAACACTTCAATGTTAATGTAAATAAAATGTAATTGATGACTCTGATTTGAGGTTATTTCAACAAAAGTTAACTCGTGTATCTCATCAATACAGTTGGCGTATATTAAATCAAGAGAAATCTAATTTCCCGTCTACCGTTCGATTTTTTATTGTCCATAACATTCAGGTAGGTATTTGATGTAATCAGCCCATAATAAAATCCACAACCATTTCAGATCCATAACGGCTACCTATCCAAAAATCACATCTACAAAATTGCCGCAAATATTCCAAATACGCATTCAACATTTAACGATTCCGTGAATAGCTGAGTCCTGTGGGAGGACAGTGCATTTATCGTATTCATTGGGATTGAGCGCGTCCCACGGCGCGGGCACGTCCGCTCGCAACGAGCGCCGACAATTGAATGTGCATATCAATGCGGGCATGAAGACAGGTGCGTGCAGCCGGAGGGGGTAGGGGGGCGTTTGAATAAATTCGGCAGGGGCTAGTAGGACAGCGGGAACACTTCAGGGAAAAACCTCGTATCAGTATTTCAGGGAACCTTTCGTATTAATTAACTTTCAAAATTCTCACTTATCATTATATTACATGTAAGCAAATTCAGTTTGTACAAGACAATCTTAATCAGAACTATTGCACCTATACCAAATATTTAAAACACTTCCCGTGTTAGGTATACAATTTTAGAAAACTAGCAAGATTTGGATCATTTTCTATTTTTCGCGGGTTTTTATCGTTTAGGCTACATTGAATCTGTAAAGAATGAATTAGTAGCTGGATATTAGTTGCAAAACTAACCCGGTAGATGGAGCAGTGCCACGCTTATTGGCATCAAGATACACTTGCAAATTTGCGGGCAAGCGATAACCCCCGGTAGCCCAAACGGAGGAGGCGTCGCCACTACTGTTGGCGAAAGTCGAAGGTTTAAATCCTGCACGCGGTCAAAAAAATGCAAGATTTCTAAAATCAGAACTATGGTAACAGCTCAGTCCACTACTGAAGAAGGGTTTTGATTTTGGAAAATATTAGTATTTGTCATCTCTCTCTTTTCGTGTGGGACACCGAGCCATCCAACGACAAGATGAACCCTGGTGTCAGAGTATTTGCTATAGTTAAGCGAGATGGCAAAAACTAGGTAAAATGATTGATTCGCAAGGAATGCCCTGCCTTTTACGACTACCTTGGAGAGAAATGGAGCGTTATTAATTTTTCAAATTTAAAAAATCATTGTCCAAAAAAAATAAACTACCCTCCAGACAAAATGGCCGCCATTTTGGTGGCCGCGCTCGCATTCCGCGGTCTCCGACGAGGTAGGCTTGCACATTTCCATGTCAAACGCTCAGTGGCGCCGCCTCTGAATTTTTAACTGCAGCACTGTTCAACTTTTGTGCGCCGACAAAGACTTGATTCGTGACTCGTGTGTGTGGTTTTGATGTATCCTTGGATTTTTTGGTGATAGTTACATTTAAATGTAATATCCATTTTGTGGTTATAGTTGCCACAAAATGGATACTACAGGATGGTCGTCCGCGTCGTCGTCGTGGTCGGCCTAGGAAAATTTTAAATATGTTTTCTTTCTTTCTTTCTTTTCTTTAGGAAAAGATGGCGTGATGATATTGAAGCCTTTCTCCGAGACTGGCATTTGGAGGCCCAAGACCGAGGGGAGGCCTTTGCCCTGCAGTGTGACAAAAACCAGGCTTAAAAAAGAGTTTAATTTTACTAGTGACCGATAGCGAAAACTCGAGTGCTGGTGATAAGGAACAACTTTCAAAAAGGTCGATATACAAAAAAATATTGGATATAATAAGTGATAATATCTTACATTGAATAAGTAATTTCAATTTCAATTTCAGAAAGTTGGGTTAAAAATTCACAACTGCCAGATATTCTTTTATTAGGCTTTCAAAACTTAGTGCGTGGATATTTGGAGTCATATTCTGACAAATATGACTCCAAATATCCACGCACTTACTACCTATAGGTAAATACATTTATTTGCATTGGCAGTGAAGCTCAACTTCAATTTACGTGCCCACATCTTACTCCTATACAATTTAAAGGTAATCTAGTGAGGTGCTTTCATTCGCAATGTATTAAAATATGATTGCGTAAGGTGAGGGGAGCGACGCAATCAGTATTGGATCGGCTGCTTAACTTACAGCGCGCGCAACGTAAACCCAGCAGCTTTCAAATTCCATTGCTTCCTGGCCGAAAAGCTTCCTCAACGCATCACAGCTGAAAGAAGAAATGGAAATCGAACTGTAAGAAAGAAATGCTTAGCGTGGAAGTCCGTAGGAGCTTATCCGGGGCAGGGGTAGCGCATCTTCGGAGAGGATTAGAATTACTTTCTGTGTAGTCAGCGGTTCTGTTGGCAGAGGTTGAGAATTTTAATTCAGATTCAAGGAAGTAGTACTTAGACTTTTGTAGACGGTCGGTAAGCACTGGCCAGCAACTATTTCTTTGAATGCAACGTCAAGCAGGCTATGAAAAATAAATATTCCCCTTTCACTTTAGGTGAAATCTTGTTATTGGCCTAGTTATTGTTTACAAGGTTTATATGTTATTTAAGTATAGACTGTAAGATTTACATGTTAAAATTAAATTAATAAAACTTAAGGGGGGGCCTCGTCCAACTGTTAGTAGGACATCAATAAAAGTGAGATTACAAATATAAAATAAATAACCAGAGTTACAACATATTTTTAACACTCTACAATAATATTGAATAGGTACCTACTTACTTACCTATCTATTTACCTTCTTTTATATATGACGTGTTGTAAAATGATTGAACATAAATAACCGAAAAGGTTGGCAACTACTTCAGACTTATCTAAGCAATTTCTAGAGACGTTCCAAATTCCGCCTAAAGTCAAACGGTATGAGATCCATTTCCGATAATTTGTCGAATATTCGAATATTCGCTCGCAGAACGAATAAGGAGGTCTTCCGAGGCGGCATTACCTTTGAACGCGTAATTACGGTGGTATTCTACGGAATTAATACAAGATAAGCCCCTATCCCCCTGCCTTCCCTTTAAAATCGCATAAAAATGAGATGGGCACGGCGGTACCTCATTTTCGATGTATTTTGGTGCAAATTAACGCGGTTGCGCTGAATAAGACAGGGAAGTCGATAGGGAATTTCATGAGATTTGTGGCGTGATCTTATTTAGAATTCATATTTAAAAGGTAAGTAAAAAGCACCTAATATAATCGAAAGAAAGATCGAGGGAAGAAGAGGCAGACCTGGACGGGCTTACATGGATCTAGATAAAGAGAAGATAGGAGAAGGCTCATAAGTTATTGATGATACATACATACATACATAAATCACGCCTATATCCCTTTCGGAATAGGCAGAGCGTAAACGGCCGCATAGAACGGACATTTACGCCACGTCTGACAAACATTTGAGGGTCATCCGGAAAATTGTGTATCGCCATAGTGACAAGTTGTCAGCCCATCGCCTAAAATTGCAATACACACCCTCGAGTCCCTTAGACGCTTCTTATGACCTCCACGGGCAATAAATGGGGTGATGCTATTCTAAGCCGGCATCTCACGGCATATTATTAATATGAATTATAATATGAATTAAGGTTCCAAATATTTCGTTCTGTTCGAAACCATCTCCAGTCGAAGCCTCTCTCATATCCAAAGAACTTAAGATTTGTTAATTACTGGCCGTATTAAAAGTAACAGCCTTTGCCCGAGCGAGCTTTTCCGCCATCTTGTTTGCGAATCGGGCAAACCGTTTTCTTCGACCAATTGAACAGTGAAAATCCAAAGTTCGGATAACGGTTTTTGATGTCTTTGTGGAGCTTGATGTAGGTAAGGACATTGATTAGCTACTTACTTTGCGATTTTTTGAATATTTGTATTGGATTTAATTTTTATATTTGAGTAGGTACTTGAAATTGCTTTAGAAAACATGCTACGCCGTAGTTTCGTCAAATAAACATTTCAAAGGCCAACTCGACGATTTAAAAAGAACTCTCTAGTCTCAGGCACAGGTAAGCAATTTTAAGGGTTCCACGGCCAAAGAGTCAAAACGGGACTCTGCTGCTAAGACTTGGCTGTTTGTCTGTCTCTCACCAGACTGATTCTCATAAACCAACAACAACTTGTCACTATAGTGATACACGATTTTTCTAAAATGGCCCCTAAAATATTTCGCTAACGTGGCGATAGCGACCGTATTCTACAGACGTTAACGATCTGCTGACCCCGCAAGGGCTAATGTGTATGTGTAAATTGTTACTTGTACAAAACATTGTTGAAGGAAGGAAATGACATCCACTAACTGCTAATAAAATTTCTTTAATTACTCATTCGTTTAATGCTGTTAGGACAAATAATATTCGGGTTGTTAGGAGAAGTTACCCCAAAGTCTTTAGTCACAAATTTTTCGCTTCAGGCCTTTCGCGGTCTCTAGCAGTAAGCTGTGTTGCCATACTTGATAATTTATACGAATTCTGTTTTATCCTGTTTCTGTCGTACCGCCCCTGGCTTCCGGCGTCTATCGGTGTGGTCCATTCTACGTCGCTAGTTGCTACCTAATAAGGACTAGCAGGCTTTGCCGACTACTATTATTAGATAGATAAACAGTAAACAGCTTGAGAGTAAGTTTTTTTTATAATTAAATAGAGACACCGAGTCGTCCAATGAACATTGATATAAAATATTAATACATACACACATTTATGACGCCTATATCCTTTGCGGAGTAGTCAGAGCGCCTTGCCACGTCGTCTGATAAACATTGAGGCTGATTAAGATAGTTGTGTATCGCACACAGTGACAGGTTGTGAACCCATCGCCCAAAATTGCAATACAACCATCGCATCTTATATTCGCCTCTTACGGCATGGAAAGAAATAGGGTGATGCTATTCTTAGCCGATATCACACGGCAAAATATTGTATAATGATAAAAATATCTATGAAAGATTTTTGAGTTTATAAAGTTTAAATATATCCATAACTTAACTCTGGCAGAAGTGTGTTCGAGATAAATTAAAGATTGGTTAGAACATTACAGGCTGAACCACCTGTTTTTCTGAAAATAAAGATGGTTCCGTGCTTCGGAGGCACGTTAAACCGTCCGTCCCAGTTGCTGTCTATGATTACTTAGACGGCGGTCGTTACACAACCACGTCAGAGGCCTACTACATACTAGTGGGAAGAGGTTGAATAAATCTGACACTAGGGTTCATTGGGTCGTTGGACCACTCGGTGTCCCACACGAAAAATAAGATTCTTGAAAATGATACAGCAAAGTGAGTGCAAAATTTGCCATAGCACATACAAAGAACATTTTCTAAATGCCTTATCCTGATTACCATAGATAAAGAAATAAAAAAAAAGAGAAATTCGTTGCCAGTATTTTTTTGCTACTAAACTTTCTGCAGACAATCTGTATATAGTATAAAGCCATGAAAGGCATCTCAGTAGCAGCTGCTAAGCTATCTATCTGCTTCAAGGGCGAGTAGTGCGAGCAGGGAAACTGCATTAGCTCCAGATCATGTTACACGCTAAGTGGATGGCTAGCTTGTTTTTTTTTCTAAGCTGTACTTGTGTTTAAGAAAACTTGTAAAATTTTCTAGCGCGGGCAAGTTTGAACCTGCGGATTTCGCCATTATTACCGCGGTTCCTCCTTAGTCCACAAATTTCGCAAGTGTATCTTGATTCCAATAACTCGTCGTAGGTTAGTTTTTCAACTAATACCCAGCGACTATATTTTCATTCTTTACAGATTGAATGTAACCGATGCGATGATATATTTGGGTTGATTACCTAGTTATAGATATACAACTTGGCTACGTAGTAAACTCGTTCAGTTTCATGGATCTGTAAAGTTTTCGGTACACCGTCCCTTACACCCTGTATATGAGTTTGAATTTGCGCAAATTTTAAGAATAGTCGAAAAATTTATGTATTTTGGACTGAAAATTATGCCCTTTTTGGCGGTTCTTCGACTATGACAAACTGACGGCCGTAGTTTTGACGCATCCGTCTATCAGAGGAAAGGAAATTTCGAATTCTCATACTATAAACATTCTTTAGTGTGGGATTCGCCTTTTCACTCTAAAGCGTAGGTTATTATTGTAACACCATTTAATACCATGTTTAAAGCAAATAAAGTTATTTGAATTTGTATTTGTTGGTTGTTGGCAGAGCCAGATGTCACATCTGAATTCAATTTGCCATTGACAATGACAACAATTTTTTGACTGAAATTTGGACCAAAAATCACATTAACCCCCAAAATGCAAACATACCATAACAGTATACATATACTTAGCAGTCACATTCGTCCGTAGACGTTTCACTTGCCCGCTATCAGGAGGCTAATGTAAAGCCTGCGCCACACCGGCGGCTGACAGAGATAAATTACGCTCGGTGTGCCCCTGCCCTGCCTGCCGCTACCGAGCCGACGTCCTATCAAACGGGCATAGCCTGCCATGCCTGCCTACTGACACTGATTATACTGTGTGTGCTGTTAAAGTTCTTTATTTAAGTAATTTTGTATTAAGTGTGTGTGCCGTGTGATGCCGGCTTAGAATAGCATCACCCCATTTCTTTCCCGTGGGAGTCGTAAGAAGCGACTAAGGGACTCGAGGGTGTGTATTGCAATTTTAGCCGATGGGCTGACAACCTATCACTATGGCGATTCACAATTTTTCGAATGACCCTCAAACATTTGTCAGACGTGGTGTAAATGGCCGTTGTTGCGGCTGTTTACACTCTGCCTACCCCGCAAGGGTATAATCCCTTGCGGGGTAGGCGTGATATGTGTATGTAAATAAATAAAATATTCCAAGGAATAAACCAATCTACTGGATATAATTTCGCAAAAAACAATAGACCGAAATTAAAAAGGATTAAAATATTACTGGGTCCCATACGCACCCATTTTGTTTTCCGAAAGTTAAGCACCCACCGCCGTTTGCCTGGTCGATCGTTGACTCCGTGTAACACAAACGGGTTAGAATATAGTTTATGTTCTATAGCTAGTATTCTTTGCCCTTGGGTATCATAAAAGGTAACATAAAGATGAATACAGAAAAATGGCCAGCAGCCATTTTGGATACTTGCAACCCGCCTGCCAAACGTGGTGTGGTGAGTCTGGCAATGAACCCCAAAAGAAGGATATGAAATTGAAATTGAAATTCTTTATTCAATGTATGATAGTATTATCATTTATTGACGTCATGATCCGTCATTAAAAAAAATGTATAACAAACACAATTATCTTTTTTTAATAACAATTTTGTAATGTCCTAATAGAAAACCGGCTCGGGTGGGGCACATCTAGTGCCCATAGCTATGTTATGAAACTACAAGTCTACGGGGGAAATTCTTAGTACATTGCGTAGACGGTTAATATTCTTGGTATTATAATGGCTAACCGACTACGCAATGCACATTGAAATTCACCTGTATTGTAGCCTGTAGTTTGATAATGCCGGCACAGGGTCCATAGATTGACAGCACCACACTAGGTAGTAATCACAGATATAAATTATAAGTTATAAGGTGCCCACAGATTAAGAAATACAGTGTTTGTAAGATGTCTCGACGAAGGCGGCACTCGACGATAATTAATATGCTAATACTTTACTTCGTTGAGCTGGCAACTTCGTAAATTTTTTCATTCAATTTAACTCCTCAAAACTTACTTCTTTCTCGTATTTATTCAGGTGCAAGAAAGAGATGGCGTTTTAAGATGGCCGAGTGATTTATAAAACAGTAATTTATGATTTATTATTAAAAATTTCAAATTTTAGGTGGTTTTGTTAAAAGAAGGAGAAGTTAATGAAATTTTAAATTCGTTTCCGAACTGAGCATGTTTACGAATTCTAGTAAGTTTTAAATTTTTAATATCATCCATCATTAACAGGCACAACAGTCCACTGCTGGACATTGGCCTCCATTATAATATTTATAATTGATAATTATTATGATCGTTTAAGTATAAGATTAGAATCGTATTTCCACATTCTAAGGGACTCGAGGGTTTCATGTGTATTACAGTTTTAGGCGATAGGATGACAACCTGTCACTATAGTGATACACGATTATTCTCAAACGGTCCTCAAATATCTTACAGACGTGGCGATAAAGACCGTATTTTACGGCCGTTATCACTCTCCCTATCTTGCAAAGGATAAAGCCGTGATATTGTGTATGTGTGTGTATGTAATTATAGAAGCTATACTTTACTCAACATAGCAACACAACAAACTGGCCGGAATTTGCTCGTATTAAAAAGTCCCTTTCAATTCCAAATTTAAACGTGTGCGCCAGCGCAGCGGGTAACGACAGTCCTAATAAGGGACCTGACAAGCCCTTGTAGGGAAACTCGCTTGTCCGACACAATCGGGGAGACCCTTATAAAACTACAAGCTACAATTTCACAGGTAAAGTTCGATGTACATTGTAAAGAAACCTTAAGTAACTTTAAATTAAAAACATTTTCAATTTCACTCTTTAAGTGTGTGTATTTTTTAGGTACTTACTTACTGTAGAAGAATTTATGGATAGCCTATGTTCAATTGTAATAGCTATTTTCTCTCGGAAACTATAGGTCTGTGTTTTAATTCTTGTATTACCATACTAAGTTGTTTATGTGACTGTTTGTTTCAAATAAATAAACAAATACCCGGTTATCCATTTCGAGCATAACAAAAGTAAACGGCTACGCAGTGTACTACGAATTTTATCTGTTGACATATAGTTTTGTAACATGGGGAACAGAGGACAAATATGGCGGGTCTGGAGACAAGCTGGGTTGGTAAGCTTGCTAAATATATCCTAAGTTTAATGGTCATTCACACACGTGCCGCTTGATATTACAATGTTTGACATCCAGCAAATGACATCCAGCCCGGCAGCGGCGGCGGTCCGGCGTCGTGTGTGCTTCTACAGGCGGTTTTATACAACTCTTTTTGTTAATAACATACCGGTCCAAAAAAATAATGGAAAATCATGTGGCACGTGTGAGAACTAAAGAAGAAAGTGATCATATTGATAGCTTATATGTCTAATATGTTCTGTGTCATTCGATCAATCAGTTCGTATTCCTAGTTTAGTATTTCCAAGCCCTTTGAGCTTCTATATTTTCAACAAAACTAAGTTAGTCTCGGCTGAGGTGTAGTGAACCGATCATTAGATTCTCCTTTAAAAAAACTAACATTTACCAAACCTATGTCCTAAGCGAGGTAGACAGAGCTTATACGGCCGTATAAACGGACATTTACGCCACCTCTGATAAACATTTAAGGAAAATTCTGACAATTGTGTATCACCATGGTGACAGGTTGTCAGTCCATCGTCTAAAATTTAATACACATCTAATCTTCGAGTCCCTCAGTCACTTTTTACAACAACCACGAGAAAGAAATGGAGTGATGATATTCTAAGTCCACATCACACGGCAAAACCATTACTAAGCTTTTTCTAACACATTAAATGTGTCATATTAGTGTACCACTCCAGTCCAATGAAAGGAACACATTTTTTAATCACAAGGATTTTAAATCAATCTTTTCAATTGAGACAAAACTCAAGAATAAACAGTTCAGACCATAATTTGAATAGCGCTGTCCAGAAAAAGGCTTAAAGCAAAGCACTTAAAATAATATTATGCAAAGGGTTCCAATTCCAAGACCTTAATCTGAAAAAAGTAATATCGTCAGCGCCAAGTCAAACCTCTTCCTGAGATAAAACTTCATAGTGCCACAAAAACTCTTGTCAGTCTGGCCGAACGCACCATAAATCATCTTGACAGAGAGAGATAGATATCTACTTGTTGATCTGACTTGAATGATAGTGAAAGGAGACATTTGGGCTTTCGCGAGTATGCAAAAAGGAAAAGATTTACGCTACAAAATATACGTTTACGCCAAATCTTTTAACAAATACATTTATAAACAAGTGTACGCCATACGATGCCGATTTATAATAGCATCACCCCAATAATTCTACTAGTGGGTGTCTTAAAAGCGACTAAGGGATAAATTCGTCCAGGGAATGGGCAGCGCGCAACCTGTGAATGTCACATCTTGCGCTGCGCCCAAAATCATTTTGCAAGTTTTCTAAAAACATGTACTTGAGTTTGTATTCTGAATTCAAAATTGTGAAATTGTGTCGCGTACTGGCCAGTAAGGTTGTCAAGAATGGGTGTGGTACAGCAGGGTTCACCACAGAAGCCACGATTATTGCATACTCTACAATTGGATCAAACTATACAGGTCATTCTTATTATCTGTGTGGAAACCTGGTATAAGATTGGTCCCTCAAACGAGTTACTCGGCGCACAGTACAATCCATCAATGTATACCGTTTATGGCAAAAGTAAGCTTTATAGGGAGTTATACCATAAACAAGAAAAGGTGTAATGCAAGCTATGACAGTGCTTGTTGAGTAAGAGCCTTTTATTGGCCTGGATAATGCGGTACTTGAACTTCTTGATTATACTTGAAAAACGAATTGATGTAACTGAGAGATGGTGTTTACCTTGCAAATTATATGTTCGATATGCAAAATAAATAAAAATTATGTCAGTTACCTAATTACTTACACATTTCACCTCCTATACATCACGCCCAATCACGTCTATGTCCCTAGCAGAGCCTAGACGGCCGTCAAAAACGGTTATTTACGCAACGTCTGACAAGCATTTGAGGGTCATTCAGAAAGTTGTGTATGACCAGAGTGGGTTGTCAGCCCTTAGTCGCCTCTTACGACACAATCGGGACAAAATGGGGTGATGTTGCCGTGTGATGCCGGCTTAGAATAGCATCACCCCATATCTTTCCCGTGGGAGTCGTAAGAGGCGACTAAGGGACTCCAGGGTGTGTATTGCAATTTTAGGCGATGGGCTGACAACCTGTCACTATAGCGATACACAATATTCCGAATAACCCTCAAACATTTGTCAGACGTGGTGTAAATGGCCGTTTTTTGCGGCTGTTTACGCTCTGCCTACCCCGCAAGGGATTATAGGCGTGATATGTGTATGTGTGTATGTGTATGTTATCCTAAGCCGGCATCATACGGCGTATACTGATATTTGAGGATACTTACGGCCCGATAGATAATAGAATAAAATATGCTTGTATACATCTGAGATCTGAGGCTTCAAATGTATTGAAAACCTTTTAATGCTATTCGAAAAGACTTCCCTCATGTCCCGCAAATTACGATCCAGAATCTAATCCACGACAATAACAAGAAACGTAGGCCACGCTCATCGCTCACGACTCGCCTACTGTCCAGCGGTGGGCTAATAAATAGCTTCCGAAGTCCCGACAAAAACCGACAATGCGGTCGTGCCCTGCCATGCGGAGTCGCTCACTTATTAGACCCACTGCCTGTAAGTCCCAATGGGTCTAATGGTGATATTTCATTTTGACTACTGAACTTAGTACTATTAAGACGCACTGAAAAACCTAGGTGAAACTTCGTACAAAGTGAGATTATTGTAACTTTGTTGCGGTTTTGTTTTCAAGTATAGTTGGCATATCAACGGATTAAATCAAAATCAAGATATAATAGACACTGAATTTAAAATATAAACAAAAAATAAAACAAATAAACTCTAAAACTAAAGGACAATTTCAGTAATTAATAACTTCGATTTTATTTTGTTTCCTATATTAGCAACGTTGATTAATAACAAATAAGGATTTAAGTAGGAATGACGTCTGCTGTTATAATATGAGGTAAATAAATTTTACTACATAATAAATTCAAGACCACGTGCTATCTGTTTCTAGCACCTGATTGTGTCAAGAACAGGTGCTGTAAGCAAACGCAATGTCACCAATCAGACCCACTAAGTCTAATCAGCAGTGGGTCTAATAAGTGACCGAACCGTTGTGTGATCGTGCTGTAGAGGCACGTGTACGGAAACGGGCTTCCCTGTCACGACTTTACATGGGCAGTGTCACTTAAAGTGGTAGTAGGTGCTTTAGCTAGCAGTTATTGATTTCTAAGAGTTCTGCATCAAAAGCAAAGGTTCGAGATGTGTAAGACCAGGATACGTATATTTTATTAGGTGGATTCTTGGACCCACTGGGTCTAAACAGCAGTGGGTCTAATATGTGAACGTGTCGCCGTGCGGTCGTGCAGTTAAGGCGAAGGCACGTGGACGGAAGCGGCCATCTTTGTCACGACATTACATGGGCGGTCTCTTTTATAGTGGTAGGGCAAAAATAAGGGCAAAGAATACTCTGATTAGGATCAGGTGTACGTTGTAAGCCTTAGGTCTAAAATCGTATAGGCCTACATGTAGGTGGATGATAAACTCTGACACCAGGGTTCATCGGGTCGTTGGACGACTCGATGTCCCACAAAAATAGAAGTTAAATACACAATTTATTTTGAGACTGGACTATACGATTTGAAACCCGGGGCTTTATAACCTACACCTTATCCTCATTATAGTATTAGTAGTAGGAGGCCTCTGACATGGTTGTGTACTGACCGCGGTCTAAGTAATTATTGACAGCAACCGGGACCGACGGCTTAACGTGCACTCCGAAGCACGGAACCATCTTTCTTTTCGGACAATCTGGTGGTTCATCCTGCACTGTCCCGACCAGACTGGGAACAAATTCATAAAATGATTAACAAGTGAGTGCCCCACCGAGAATCGAACCCGGAACCTCACTACCTCTGCGCCACATCGGCCGTCATTTTGTTACTCTAGGTATCATTCATTGTTTATGAGATTGCATAAATAACTTTCCTGTTGATGTAAATAATACTTGCGACTCTTATCAGTCGAGAGTTCAATGCACGGCTATTTCTGGCATTGTCGTGATAGCTAGCGACTAAAGTACCGCCGCCGTTCCAATTAGACGTATTTGACAGCTGTCATCTCCATACTAAGAGCTATGTCTACAAAGGAAATTGGACCCTCTGTCTTAGTAGTATCACAAATCTGACAGCTGTCAAATACGACTTATTGAAACGGCGGTACTTTAGTGTCGGATACATTGGTCCATATAAATGTCTTATTTATTTTATTTTTATTTATTTACCGTTTATTGTACACAAAAACATTACAAAAGAAACACATACAAAGAATAACGACAGAACAGGACAACTTATTTCTACTAAGGAATTTCATCCAGCTGACCTACGTAAAGTGAGACTTTATTAGACAGGCGGATTAGGCCTAACAAAAATTTGAACAGTAGTTTTAAAAGAACGAACTACTCTGAATACCAATTTTTTAAAACAATTCCCTTGTTAGGTATACAATTTTAGAAAAAAAATCGGCGGGATTTGATCATCACTAGTGGCGGCGCCTGTTCCCGCAGCTCGTCCCTTGCCCCCGAATTTTGCAAGTGTTTCTTGATGCCAATAACTAGTGATGGCTAAAGTCGCTGATTCTAATCCTGACCGCGGTAAAAAAAATGAAAGTTTTCTAAAATTTTACAAGTACGCTCTACGCCCGCGCCCCAGGTAAATGGCAAACTATGACGACATTGTTTCATTGATATGAATAACCTCGACAGGCGCCACTTCACAAAAAAGTTTCCTTCTTACACAAACAATCTATCAGAATGACCGTTGCCCAAGTTTTTAGTGTTATCCTTAATAAGGCGATGGGAAGAATGTACCTACCTAAAATTGAAGATCAAATACCCGCAATAGATTTAAAAACCAATGAAAAAATTGGACATTGACAATATTCGCTGCAAAAGTGCCTAAAGACGACCACTTTTGGTATTATTTGCCATAACTTTAATAACAGCGACTATTTCATTGAGTTTGCAGGTTCTAATTTTACTTATGGATAATACTAAAAACTTGGGCAACGGACATTCTGATACAAGATACAAGATTCGTTTATTGTCAGATTATGGTATTACAAGTATAGCTTGTTTGTATAAAAAGAAAATAGTTTTTTTTGAAGTGGCGCCATTAGGGTACGCCATAAGGCACAACCTCCCGTTTTCGCCGTTCAGTGACTACCAGATTTGAATATCATAAATTATTTTTAAAGCAGAATCAGATAAAAAATATCGATTACTAATAATGATAAGCGTCCCGAAACTACATCAAATTCACAACATCCGTCTAAGAAAAGATATTTAAATTCAAATTATGTTGCGTGTACCCGAATTTTCATATTCTCTGTGACATCCGAGGGTCATATATTTCGTAGCATCATCGATACAAACTCAAAATACACAAAATATGTGACTGTCAACAAACAGTTTCTATGAGATATAGTGCGCTGCCTCGAGGGCTCTCTCAGGGAGTAGGGCTGTCTAAAAGGTCAGAATATTCCTGCCGTATGATGCTGGCTTAGAATAGCATCACCCCATTTCTTTCTCGTGGGAGTCGTTACAGGCGACTAAGGGACTCGAGGGTGTGTATTGCTATTTTAGGCGATGGGCTGACAACCTGTCACTATGGCGATACACATTTTTTCGAATGACCCTCAAACATTTGTCAAATGTAATGACGTGGTTTAAATATCCGTTTTTTGCGGCCGTTTACGCTCTGCCAACCCCGCAAGGGATTATATACGTGATGTGTGTATGTATGTATGTATATTCCGACCGTAATGATGCATTTAAAAAAATTACCCCATAAAAAGATATTAAAAGTTATTCACAATGGAAAAGTTTCTAGAAAATCTTCATGTGTATTTAGATGGCGCAAAGCTAAAATAAAAATAAAAAAAAACTTGCCACAGTAAATGGATGAAATGTATTAATGACTTAATTGTCTAAATTTCATGCCAACTGGTATGACATTATGAAAAAACAACTGGTATGAAATTATTAACCATTTTTTTTTTGAGAAGCGATATTTATAGTTGGCAACTTTAGTAAGCCCTAGTAAGCGAGGAAAATCCTCACATTTTTAATTCTTCTTCTTTCCGTGTGGGACAACCAGTCGTCAAACGACCCGATGAATTCGGATATTGAATATTAATCCGGTAAAATCTTCAATATCCGTTGCTGATACGGTCCGGCTATACCCGGACGCGTGACAACCCTATCAGTTGGAGACGCAAGAAAATTTGCTTGGCAAATAATAAAGAAAAAATATTCCATTCCATACTCACACAGGGCGAGTGTTTATTATTTCATTGTGTGAGCTCGATGGACTCCCCTCTCTTAATATACGAACGCGGAAATGTGTGAGTTCCTTTTTCAAATGTAATTCGAGCTTTATAATACCGCGTTTCTATATTTACTGGAATTTATTCGATGTTGATATATTTTTTGACGATCGCTTCAATTTGTCGCCAGTAATATTTGGGTTAATTTGAAAATAGATTTAACCTCGTACCGCCCAGATACTTTTTAAAATTTATGCAGCTCTATAGTGGTACGAGCATTACATTAGAAAGCAACCTTATAGCTATAAACACAGGCATAATATTCATCCTTTATATAAACATACTTTTTAAAAGGCATTTGGACCATTATTTGTAAAAAGCTCCCAGTGGCGTTACGAGGTCCACCGATCTTTCAATATTATATTGTATTATCTTTTATTATATCAACAGCCATAAGACACCATTTTAAACACCCACGACGAGATATTTTTTTACATAAAAATTAATATGCTGCTGCCCATTCCAGTTAAATTTCTTACTATCCATAATTGAAGAGACAAAATTAGGAATCAGTTATTCTGAAAGCAGTAAAATGCCGCGAGCGAAATAACAGTTCAGCCTCACAGCTGTTTCTAGCCTAGGACATCAAAAATAGGTCCAAAAACATCGACCGCCGCAAATATCCCGAAACAAAACGGAACAATGCATACGGTCAGAGTTGGCAATTAGCACGTGTCCACAGTAAACCGGTTGCCATGACAACGCCCGCTTTCGACACACTAAACAAACTAATTGGCCTCGCTGTATTGCTGCGACTGTACTGTGAATGACAATACGAATGGGTGAATGGGTCCACGTCGCTTTCATTTATGACGTCACAAACATCACTATTTTTATGGCTGGCGACATACTGGCTACTAAAATTCGCTCTGGTTTCTTTTTGAATTTGGAATAAAAACGTTCTCTTTTTCTTTTCAGGCATGCTGAGAAACACATACGACCGGTCAGACCACGAACGTAAGTACCTAACTTTTACTTGAGTATATATTTATTAATCCAAATGCAACATTTTATCGCGCACTTCTCACGCGGCTGACCAATCAGGTGCGTCTAATTTTGTCAGTTGCCAAAAATACTGCGCTACCATTTCTTGCTGCAATCGCGAGCACTAAAATATAACTTTCATAGAGATTGCAAACATTTTCTTCGTCTATCGGATAATATTCTACAAAGTTACCTAAAGATAGGTTCTCTGTAATTCAATTCATTATGCTACGGATAGCCTGCGGGCAAAAAGACTAACTACTCCACCGGACTTGTTCAATGTTTTCACTCGTTAGCGAGCCAACTTTGAGTTTACTAACTCAATGTCGAGTTAATATCTATAAGTTTTTGAATAATATTTTTATAAGGCGGAATATTGGAAAGGATTTTTGTTTTGCATTACGCATACCTAGAGGCAAAATAGGTAAGTATATTAAACTATGTTCTCGCGTTCTTATTTTAAAAATACAAGATAGTTCGGTTTCGAAAACTAGTAATAAAATAACATTCGACGCATTACTTTTTTCTATTTTTCATGTGCAAATATCTTTGACTATATTTACCCCAGCTTTGAGAATCATAAATCCAAAACCTAGCTTGCAAATGGATCTATCTATGTACATCTATATAGGTACCGGCTAAACAAGACTTGTCTATGTAGATATATTTATAAAGTACAGTGAAGATCAGAGTAAGTTAGACACTCAAACTGCCAATGTAAGTCTTATGCGCGTGGAATAAGAACGGTCCAAAGTCAAAACTGTATAACCCAGCCTGATCTAGACTGTACCTATACAGGGTGAAATTTTACTAGGGACTTATAGCGAAATCTCAAGTCGGACTGATGATAAGGAACAACTTTCCCCGAGGAACATAGGTTGAAATATGACAGGAATATTTTGTGTTTCTATGGAATCCGATTCCCGATTACTATGGTACCTCAAAATCAGTTGATCGGCAATGTTGCAGGAGTTTATTTTTAGTATTTGGACCTATGGGAAATTACAACCTTAAGGATATTAATTCCTTATCACCAGCCCGTCTTGAGTTTTCGCTATCGATCACTAGTAAAATTTCACCCTATACAGGGTGTTAGGAAAAGTACTGCGTTCCTTTCAAGAAATGAACCAACCCATGAAACTGAAAAACTTTCCCTAAGAAACATATGTCAAAATATGAAAAAAATAAGACCCCCCATACAACTAGACTTGGTCGGCTGCTATTATTTTGTATGGGAGGTCTAAATTTTTATTTTATATTTTGACCTATGTTTCTAGCGAAAAGTTGTTCAGATTCATGGGCCGGTTTATTCCTTAATAGGAACGCAGTACTTTTCCTAACAGCCTGTATATCTACATAGACAAATCTAGCTATAGCTAAACGGTAGATCGAAGTCATTCAGTAGGAGGAAGTTGAACATATACATGCCTACCTATGTAGAACTTCCTAGATGTGTTTGACGACAAACTTCCACAGCAAATACCAAATGAATTTCACCCAAATTGAAATTACGACTAAACCTATTCTACTGATTAAGATGTTCAACTGGTATTTTTGGTCCAGTACTTATAGTGAAACTGGTTAATTTTGTGTGTAGTAGCTACATAATCTTCACTTATTTCTAGAGAATTTTAAAACCACTTAAATAATCTTAAGATGCTGTATAGATTATTTTTCAATACGATTTGACGTTGTCAAACGACTTAGACACTGTATAACTTTTTTTCGAATTACAATTTAGTCTTATTAGAAAAAAAGTTAAACGTAGTTTAAGCTTTTTGACAGAGTCAAATTGAATTTTTAAAAAAATCAGTGCTGCCTAAAAGCGCGTCTAACTTTTTTGTTATAACTTTTACGAGTACAATAAAATTAAACCTGCTGAGGTAGGTATTTTACTTATATCTCGTCAACTGGCGCCTTTAAATCAAAAAATACTTAGCATTTGTGTCAAAATATGGAATTTCCTAGCTTAATAATAATATATTTCAAACACTAATGTATTTTGTTATTGAAATGAATTCAACAAAAACTGCAAATCGATTAAAAATTGAATCCGCAAGTGCCATATTTGAAATCACAGGCTTCCAAATTCAAACAACTAAACGCGAAGGCAGTTACCCGTTAAACACCGAACATTCAATACACGAGTTAAGTTCCAATTGTTCCTCTAAGTAGTACCTATAAACAAGACAAGTTCCCAGATCTCCAAACTGAGTTCCTAAATTGTTCCCGAATTCGGAACTCACGAGTGCTTATGTCTGGAATTAATTTCTGGAACAGATAAACCCGTTTTCGGAACTTGATTATGAGAATTTCTACGTTTAGAAGCTAAATAGACTAGTGAAACTAAACTTTGCCGTGTGATGTCGGCTTAGAATAGCATCGCCCCATTTCTTTTCCGTGAGTGTCGCGAAAGGCGACTAAGTGACTTGATATTTGTCACAATAAAACGATGTTAAACGAAATTAAGTTGTGTTTATTTTGGATTTTACTATTCCTACGTTTCGAGCTCTTTACAGAGCTCGTGGTCAAAGAATTTTTCTTTCTTTTCGTGTGGGACACCGAATCTTCCAACGAAAACCAATGGTGATACACAATTTTCCGTACGACCCTCAAATGTTTGTCAGACGTGGCGCAAATGTCCGTATTTTACGACCGTTTACGCTCTGTATACCCGGCAAGGATTATAGGCGTGATATATGTATGTGAAAATAAATACTTTCCAGTCTCTCTCTCTTTTCGTGTGGGACACCGAGTCATCCAACGACCCGATGAGCCCTGGTGTTAGAGTTTTTCAACCGCCTACTACCACTAGTAGGCCTCTGACATGGTTGTGTTACGACCGCCGTCTAAGTAATCATAGACAGCAACCGGGACCGACGGCTTAACGTGCCTTCCGAAGCACGGAACCATTTCTTTTCGGACAATCAGTTGGTTCACCCTGCAATGTCCTAACAAGACCGGGAACAAATTCACAAAGAGATAAATATCAACTTTTAGTGAGTGTCCCACCGAGAATCGAACCCGGAACCTTTGCGTCGCAGGCAGTCGCACTACCACTGCGCCACATCGGTCGTCTTTCCAGTGTAACAATTAGACACTTATATATAATTACACCGAAATGAAATCAAATTATCTTTTTTCGCTGTAGCATAGTACTATCACTTACCTACTGACGTTGTCACAATAGGGAGAGGCCCATGTCCAGCAGTGGACTGTTGTGGATGTTGTAGTATACTTTGGTTTATTTTGCACTCACCGTGCTATATTATTTTTATAAATGAATATAAGAAATTGAAAAATTGTTAGCGACCGCCGGTGATTGAACCCGAGACCTGTGGAGTACCGTTCCACCACTCAATCCTCGGCCGTTGCTTTAAAAAAAAAAACATTTTCTTATTTTCATTTGTTGTAGTATAGTTTTAGTTTTACTTCTAAATCGAATTACTTCTACTACTATTAGAATAAGGATTTTTTTATGATTTAAGATAGGTTTATCTGGAATCCTCTCGATCATCTATATGACAAACTTTAATAGATCGTAAAATATTCCCACAAAGACTATTTCAGTGAAAAGGAAATTATATTTTTGCCTCGGAAATTACTTTTTATCATTTTCTATAAATTGGCGGCCTGGCATAAGAAAATTGATATAAAAATTGTTAGAGACACAAAAGAAATTTAGGTTTGACAGCCATAATAGATTGCCCTAGACGGTCTAAAATTATATCGAATTGTAACTGAGTAATTTCGAAAAATAAATAATAATATAAGGTAAGTAGAAATCGTTGTTGAATTTTGACTAAAATATAATTGTTCAGTAATATTTTAAAATTCAAAAATACCTACTTGGGGATTTAATTTAGGTGCCTAGTTACTTATACAAGAAGTACTAAAAGGGGTATAACAAGCCGAAAGAAGGTAACTTGGTCATGGTACTCATGAAACTATACATAGAACATAGGTCAAAATAAAAAAATGGTGCTCCTATACAAAATTTACTATGGAAGCCTATACGAGGTGTAAGCGACAGCCTTCTGAATACTGATAGGATGCCTGCAAACCATGAAAGTGGACAACTTTCCCCTCGGAACATTATGTCAGGAAACGACAAAAAATATTCTACCTCCCATACAAAATCGCGATCAGCTGTCTGCATTTACTATGGGAATTTAAATTTAATGACGTTTCCTGAAATATTTTTAATGGAATGTTGTTCAGTTTCATGGTGTGAATGCACCCTATCAGTACTTGGAGGGCTATCCCTTACATCCTGTATTTACCTCTATATTTTCATTATGAGTACCTTTGAGGTCTCTTTTTGACTTGTAGTCCAGAAGACATTTTATATTGCAACGTAAAAACAATTTGTTGCTCTTTTAATATTTCATCTTGTCATAATCAATTCGATGAACTTATTAATGAAGCAATTACTTTAAAAGTTTCGTTTATACAAATGATAAATTTATTGTTTTACTTAAAACAATCCTTTATTTAGAGACAATTAAGAAAGTTTGTGCCAAATGAAGCGTCCCGGTTTCTATCGAAAAGGGAATTCGAATTTTAAATGTTGTTATATAGCTATAGAAATAATAATTATAGTAGCTACAGTTTCAAACAAGAAAAGTATTTCAGAGGGAATCTTACCAATAACCAGAGTGACTTAGACGGCGGTCGTTACACAATCATGTCAGAGGCCTACTACTCGTAGTAGTTGGTTGTAAAACTCTGACATCAGGGCCCGAAGGCTGCTAAATGAAAATCGTTTCAGTTGTATGTGGATAGCATGTCAGTGGCTTGGTTTTGGGCGTTTCGAATTCTGCTAACAGTTTGAAGTATAGAATTTATTTATTTTTATTTATTTATTTAACTTTATGCAATTAATTTACATGGGCGGACTTAATGCCGAGGGCATTATCTACCAGTCTACCTTAGGGCATGGGAAATGGGCGAGGCAGGTGCAAAATAAATGCAATAATAAACTAGTATGACGAACACTAATATATGTAATTAATAAATGTATATACATACATACATATATACACATATAAATAATATAAAATATATACATAAATATTAGGTATACCTTATCACAGGGCACAATAATCGGGCAAGGTGAAGAAGATATTTGGATTAAGAAATTAATTCCTGAAGTTACACAACCAAATGGGTATGTAATAGATCCGATCAAGACGATTGGAGTGACTTAAGAAAGTGTTCACGTAATTTGGCCTTGAACACCCGGCGACTGGGGGCTTTCCTTATTTATAGAGGCAACTCATTCCATATTATGGCAACCCTGGGCGTAAAAGAGTCCCCAAGAAATCCCGTACGGCACACTTTACCAGCCAACAGCAAGTTGTCAGATGAGCGAGTTAGCCGTTCGTGGGTATCACATAGATACTGGAATTGGTCCCTCAGATAAGCTGGCGCACAAGGTTCATTCAGAATAGTGTAAAGAACACACAGAGCTCGCACATTCTGCCGCTGTCGTATCGGGAGCCACTTCAGTTTCATACGATATTGTGACACGTGGTCATATTTACGAAGGCCAAACACGTACCTGATACACCAGTTCAGCAACCTGTCCAACTTATTCAGTAGATCAGCATTCAAATCAACAAAGCACACGTCAGCATAGTCAATGATCGGGATAACGAGAGCCTGAACCAATAAGAGCTTAGTCGGTGTTGGTAAAAAGTTTTTCAACCTTGAAAGTGAGCGAAGTGACCAGGTTACTCTTTGACTGACGAGCACTATGTGTGGGATCCAACTAAGTGTGGAATCCATGTTCAGACCGAGATTGCGAACACTGGGGCTCAAAGGCACTTTCGCACTGTCGTACAAAATATCAGGCAATTTGGACTGATCGATGCGCGCCATGAGCCGTGAACTGCCAATCAATATCGATTGACACTTAGTGGGATTCACTTCAATTCCGAACCTTCCAGACCAGACCCGTATTGTCTCAAGGTCAAGATTAACCCGAGCAATCGCCTCATCAACGCCGTCGACGTCAGACTGCGCATAAATCTGTAAATCGTCAGCGTAAAGGTGATAAGAGCACCGAAGATCCGCAGTGATGAGATTAATAAAAATCGAGAAAAGCAAGGGAGAGAGTATCCCACCCTGCGGAACACCAGCACCCACATTACACCAATCCGAAATTATATCTCCAACTCGCACAGCCTGACGCCGACCCCGCAGATAAGAGGAGAACCAGTCTACACTTGTCGGGCACAAATTCAGGTTGCTCAGAACGGACAGCAGGATTTCGTGGTCAACTGCGTTGAAAGCATTTGAGAAATCAACAAGAGCAAGTACTGTCACTTTCGTATCATCCATTCCAGCTCTGATGTCTTGAGTAATTTTTAGCAAGGCGGAAGTAGTGCTGTGACCCCGACGAAACCCAGACTGGTACGGACTGAGCAGGTGGTTAGAAAATATATAGTCCGAAAGTTGTTTATGGGCACAAGCCTCCAACACCTTGGACAAAAAAGGCAGTACGGAGATTGGCCGTAAGTGCTTCATAAGTGTGGGTTCTGAAATTTTTGGTAAAGGCCGTACATAAGCCTGGCGCCATAGAGAGGGGAATTGACCACTGCGAAGGGAAAAGTTTATAATATGAGTGAGCGGTGTCAGTAAATGATCGATAAGTGTTATGACCATGTAACGGCTTATCTGGTCACATCCGATGGCATGCGACTTAATATGCAAAATTGCTTTGCGCACCTCTCCCTCAGTAACCTCCTTAAAAAAAAAGAAAACGTCAGGATCTGAGGACAATAAACCTGCGAGGTATCTAAGGGTACCATCCTTGGTCCTATGGTCAAGTGTCGCTGCTGATGAAAAATGCTTATTTATGTCGTCAGGCTCAAAAGTATTCGGGATGTTGACAGCATCATGCTTTTTTCCTATCCCCAAAGTACCAAGAAATTTCCAGATATCAGCTGGAGAAGATACTGCAACGTTTTCATGTATGAATTTTCGTTTAGCAGCCCGAACCATCACATTACAACGATTTCTCGCATGCTTAAAAGCAACCCAATTTTGATCACAACGATCTCCCTTAAACAGTCGAAACAGTTTATTTCTGCGTCTCATGGCCATCCGAATCGCATTGGTCATCCACGGGGCACTTGGTCTTTTTATCCGCACTCGTCGAATAGGGGCATGTTTATCATAAAGTTTTAAGACGGTGCCATTGAAGACCTTCACTTTATCATCAACTGTAGTAGCATTAATAAGACTGTCCCAATTAATCTCCGAGGCATCATTTAACAGCTGATCAACATTCATTCTCTTGTATCCACGCACATATTTTACGTCAGGTTTGGGCTTCGGAACTTTTAAAATGTATGAAAGATACAAAAGATCATGCTTGGAAAACCCAGGTGCATGACATATCACGGGGACGATAAAATTTTAATTACAGTTGATTGTTGCTAGCGTTGCAAGGGAAAAAGATCTGAGCTGGGTCGTTGGACGACTCTGTGTTTCACACGAAAAGATAAAGATGACCAGAATGAAGTCATGTTGTTTTTTATGGCGCGAGCTCAAATGCATTTATAAATATGAAATACATACCTACTTAATGCAAAAGGCAATCAAATATGATTTAACACTAGATTTCTGCCCAGCGGTTTCACCCGCTGCCACTAATTTTCCCGTGGTAATAGTTGTTTTCCCACGGTAATAAAGTAGCCTATGTGTTATTCCGGATTTTACTATACCTGTGTTTTAAATTTAATCTAAATCGGTCAAGCCGTTTGAGCGTTAAGAGGTAACAAACATACATACACACTCAGAAACTCTCAGACTTATAATATTAGTAAGGATATGCATACTACATTGTATATTGCAGAGTATTTTAAGCACGAAAAGTGTTTATTTTTCTTAAGTTCACATAATGCTTCAGATTGGTTTTTCGTGGATTCTCTCTAAAAAAAAGATTAGCTCTGAGATGAAGATATAGATAGAAACGTAATAGCTACAGAGAATTCGAAGGATAATATTGTTTTATCGAAGTTACGACGATGTTGCCAACGACCCGAATCACTAGAGATGTGCTCAATTTGAAATTATTGTATACTTAAGTAAATCAATTTAATGTGATGCTGCGAGTTATAGAAATCTGGCTTGGTTACGGCTTCATATTGATGCTAGAAGTATGTACATCTCGACATAAGTCAATTAGGTCCAAAATTGTCAATTCCTAAATTATGAATCATATGACCTTTCCAATTTTGATGGTTACATTGAATGCTTTATGTAATATTTTGGTAGTTATATGCAATGCTGTATCATCATCAGCTTTCAAATTATTGACTAAGACTGAGCCGATGGCGTAGCGGATAGTACCCCTGACTGCTACGCCGAGGGTCGTAGTTTCGATCCCCACAAGACACAAATATTTGTTAAGTCTCTCTATCTTTTCGTGTGGGATACCGAGTCGTCCAACGACACAATGTTTGTTAAGTCATTTTCATACATACATATAATCACGCCTCTTTCCCATAGGGGTAGGCAGAGACTACATCTTTCGCTTCTTCAACGTGCATCAATCTTTTCATACATGCTCGTCGGTTTAGGGTACTCTTGACCTGACCTTTCTTTAGAACGTCCCCGATCTGATCCAAGTACGTGCGTCTTGGTCTTCCCCTTCCAACGTTCCCATCCACACTCGCCATATACACCTGTTTCGTTAATCTTTTTTCATTCATTTATTATGTTTAGTGTTTCTATGTATACTATGTATTTATTTACAAAAAATAGTATATAAGTATTAATATAAGCTACTTAGTTCCCATAGTACAAGTTTTGTTTAGTTTGGGACCAGATGGCGCTGTGTGAATTGTCCAGTATTATCTCAATTTATTTAATTATGGAGTTATTTGTTGTAAATTTTATTTAAGTTTATTCGAACTGTATTGTATAGTCAAGTCATTTTATAAAATAATAGTAAAGTTATGTTATATAAGCTAGCTATTTACCTAAGGTACAGGAATTTCAATTCTTAGTTTAGGAAATGGCTAAATCTCATAGTTATTACGTATAAGTGTATCTATTTGTAATTTAGTTTATTTTATCTTATTATTTGGAAACGGCGACCAGAAAGGGTGTTCTACCACTTATCGTCCGTCGCAGCGTATTTTTAACGCACCGTAACGCAGTGTCTGTCAGGCGAAAGGAAATTGCGAATTTGGATCACATTCCTTAGGCAAATACGATGACGGTGCGTTGACGGATGCGTCAGTCAAATGACTTGACGCAATTTAGCCGTATTTGTATGGAAATAAGCTCGGAATTCGCAATTTCATTTCGTCTGACAGACGCTTTGTTACGGTGCGTTTAAAATACACAGCGACGATCCACAAATGGGTTGCAAAAGCTAATTCTGTATGGCATAAAAAATAAATTGCCTATTGTTTTTATTTATGTATTTAAACGAGAACAGTTATTTCTAAATCAGCACTGCCCCATCTCTACAAGGCGAGTACAGTCGCGGGATAAACTGGCATTCCACAACCCGCTACAATAAACTTGCAAGACTTTTTTTCCCCATTCTGGAAAGGGAATAATTTAAAAAACTTCATTTCAGACTCCGACGTATTGTCGAATTGGGCCAGTTCTTTTTTTGAATTAGTATACATAAACATATTATTCAGTCAAATGACGGCCGATGTGGCGCAGTGGTAGTGCGACTCAAAGGTTCCGGGTTCGATTCTCGGTGGGACACTCACAAAGTTGATATTTTTCGCCGCAAAAACAGACATTTCCGCCACGTCTGACATCTATTTGAGGGTCATTCGGAAAAATTGTATATCGTCATAGACAGGTTGTCAGCCCATCGCCTAAAATTGCAATACACACCCTCAAGTCCTTTAGTCGCCTCTTACGACTCCCACGGGAATGAAATAGGGTGATGCTATTCTAAGCCGACATCACACGGCATGCAAATACAATCTTTTAAAAAACAAACAGATAAGTTTCAAGTTGTTAAAGACTTCCTGTATTAATAAAAAAAATGTTTCTTATTTCAAATCCATCATAATATATCAAATTTAAGTGCGTCTAACCATTCATTGACGACCGATGTGGCGCAGTGGTAGTACGACTGCCTGCGACGCAAAGGTTCCGGGTTCGATTCTCGGTGGGACACTCACAAAATTGATATTTATCACTTTGTGAATTTGTTCCCGGTCTGGTTAGGACATTGCAGGGGAACCACCTTATTGTCCGAAAAGAAATGGTTTCGTGCTTTGGAGGGCACGTTAAGCCGTCGGTCCCGGTTGCTGTCTATGATTACTTAGACGGCGGTCGTTACACTACCATGTCAGAGGCCAACTACTAGTTGTAAGCGGTTGAAAAACTCTGACTCCAGGGTTCATCGGGTCGTTGGGCGACTCGGTGTCCCACACGAAAAGAAGAAGACCATTAATTTTTTATATTCAGGGAAATAAAATAAGTAAGTTTCATATATTATTTATCGTATTCTATTCCCAAACCAATTACATATCCAGCTAACGTCGAAATCGGACCATAAGTAAACCGGTTTAGTATAGTTATATATGGTTATATTATAACATACCCGGTACATCGCCGTGTGATGCCGGCTTAGAATAGCATCACCCCATTTCTTACCCATGGGTGTCGTAAGAGGCGACTAAGGGACTCGAGGGTGTGTATTGCAATTTTAGGCGACGGGCTGACAACCTGTCACTACAGTGATACACAGTTATCTGATTGACCCTCAAACTTTTGTCAGACGTGGTGTTAATATCCGTTGAACGGCCGTTAACACTCTGCCTACCCCGTAAGGGATATAGGCGTGATTTATGTATGTATGTATGTATACCCGGTTCGCCAGCGCTCCCTAGGGAACACCACAGATACCAAACACCAGCAAATTATAAGTGGGCACACGAAACTGCTCCTTAGGCAGCCATAATAATATCTCCAGAAAAATTGCGAGGGGCTTTGGCGTGAAACTGCTTAAGTCTAGTTATCGGGAAAGGGGTAAGAAATTAAGCGATTCATTTCAATTTTAGTACCCTTTGGGACTTTCATTTGTAGGGTTTTTTTTGCTCTTGCGCGATTGTCAATAAGCTATAATAATTTTTGGTTGCCAAATTTGTTTCTTATCCATTTCGATATTATCAAAGTATAGGCTACAATTCGACAGGTGACATTTTATAATATTAATAAAAAAAATACGTTTAGTACTGTTGTCCCCGTTGGCCATGTCCCCTTTACGGGGACAACGGGACGTTATTATATTTCTGTACCGTTGTCCCCATTACGCAAATACCGCCAAGGGGACAACGGGACGTCAATATTTTTCTGTACCGTTGTCCCCATTACGCAGGTACCACCAAGGGGACAATGGGACGTCGAGATTTCACGTGTCATTATCATCACGTGTGATTACAGAGGGTGGGGGAGGAGCGCTCGCGCCCGATTTTTAGAAGAAAAGTATACTTTTCACGCGTATATTTTTGTCAAAAAAATCGGCAAAAAATTTGTAAAATTTTGCATTGACTATACCTACCTGGTAATTGATGCAAAATTGTTAATAAAACATATTTGATGTAAGGAGGGTATACATTTATACCCACCACTATTAGTAAAATAACACGTTAATAGTATATTTTTTGAAAGTCATTATGGCATTAGGGATAAAGGGACTAATTTTCATTTTTTTATTAAAGCACCGCTGTCCCCATTCAAGGGGACACGGCTAACGGGGACAGCGGGACTAATTTTTATTTTTTTATTAAAGTACCGCTGTCCCCGTTCACGGAGACACGGCTAACGGGGACAACGGGACTAATTTTCAAATTTTTTATTAAAGTACCGCTGTCCCCGTTCACGGGGACACGGCTTACGGGGACAACAGGACGAGAGGAAAAAATACTGCACATAAAAAAAGCAAATAACATCTTAAACATAGAAATATGTGAAATACAGGTAACAAGGCGGCCTTCTTGCAAACGCAACAGCTAAAAAAATGTCGTTCCATTTTCTGTTTATTTTCATATATTACATGCATCTCACTCGCACACACTGGCTTTTCCTTTGCCTAACAACCTATACTATTGAAATATGGTGAAATCTTCACGCTAATTCCAAAAATTGCCCAGAGGCTCATAGGCGACATAAAACTGGTGGACACCAAGCTACATAGCCTGGCACATCGCCGCAAGGTTGCCTGCTTGTCGGTATTTTATAGATTATACTTCGGAGAGTGTGCTCAAGAGCTTCACGACCTTGTTCCACCAGCTCCCTTCTACCATCGGACATCCAGACGCACCGCCGGATACCATCCGTACCTGGTAGCCATTCCACCAATTCGGACTAAGCGCTTCCAGTCATCATTTATAATGCGCACTGCTAAAGAGTGGAACTCACTACCTGCGTCTGTGTTTCCAAACGCATACAACCCTAATCTCTTCAAAGTAAGAGTGAACAGGCTTCTTCTGGGTGAGCTCGCTCCATCTTAGACTCTGTTTCTGTCCTATGACCTAGACTAGAGTCAAGAGCAAACCCATCATTAATAAAAAAAAAAAAAAAAAACCTAATTAAAACTAATAATATTGCACCGGTGGTGCTTCGGTAAACTTAAAAATAAAACTCAGCACTTTCGATAAACTCTAAAAAAAATTCAAACTTACTTATTATTATTAAAGTCATGGCAGGCCCAAACCACGTAAGAAGTTTATTTAAAAAAGCAACTATAACTTTTAAAATCAAGAGCAATTTTATAAAATTGTTGCCAACTCATCATATTCTGTGTATAACTTAGACAGGCGAGTTTGCAATAAAATTAGCATAGAAACGGTGCAGCGGTAATCTTAGAAAATTTTATCACTTGCTGAACGACCTGCCATGAAAATGAGTTAAAAATCAATACCTCAAGACCTATTTTAGGCGTTTATCGTCAGTTTCAGCCGCAACAGTGGACAGCTTATCAAGAGGTTGAAAATTTGGAAAGGTGCGGTTGGGGCGCCGGGTGCTCAGCGGCTGAGTGGGACGGTACTCTGCAGGTCCCGGGGTCAATCCCCGGCCGACACTAACATTCATTATTCAAAATCAACAATAGGATATTGCCATAGTCAAGTTTTCAGCTTATTCGATGCTAAATAAGTACGCTACATAAAAAATATGTAATTTCTCATACATACATAAATCATGCCTTTAATCCCTTGCGGGGTAGGCAGAGCGGAAACAACCGTAAAAAACGGACATTTACGCCACGTCTAACAAACATTTGAGGGTCATTCGGAAAATTGTGTATCACCATAGTGACAGGTTAATTTCTCAAATTATATAATATCATCTTTGTTAAAAAAGCTTTCTAACACGTTTTGTACACCTTATAAAACTAAAGCAGTTAACACATAGTGTATGGCCATAAAAGCTTTATTCAGTTTACGGCGTGTAGTGTAATCATGGCTTAGTGGGGGCGGGCGGTGTGGTAACTACGTGGATTTGCCGGCTCAAACGTAATATGATAATCAAACACGAGAAGAATCTACAATGTATTATAAACACCCCATATTATTAAATATTACAGGTGTAGAACATTCGGTCTTAAATTTAAAACGGCAACAACAGTCTAGTGGCGCCCTTAACTGTTTTTTAATAATTTCTTAAAATCTGATGTCGTGTGATGTTGGCTTAGAATAGCATCACCCCATTTCTTGCCCGTGGGAGTCGTAAGAGGCGACTAAGGGACTCGAGGGTGTGTATTGCAATTTTAGGCGATGGGCTGACAACCTGTCACTATAGTGATACACAATTATCTGAATGACCCTCAAATGTTTGTCAGACGTGGCGTAAGTGACCGTTTTTTCAGCCGTTTACGCTCTGCCTACCCCGCTAGAGATATAGGCGTGATATATGTATGTATGTATGCAAAATCAAGAACGAGCATTACAATTCGAAGACCGACAAATTGTTGTTCTATACGATAAGTGTATATATAGTACAACAATTAACTTTATACGGGGTGTAAAAGACAGTATATAGGGTGCAACATTTATGTCAGGAAACGACAAAATAATCGAAGTCCCATACAAATTTGCAATCAGCTGACTGCATTTACTATGGGGAGTAAAATTTTTGCACCTTATCAGTATTCAGACGGCTGTCATTAACATCCTGTATTTTCATGCGTTTTTATCTATGAACCGATAAGTTGATATAAAATTTAAAACGCAAGTAAAAACTCTTTGTTTTGAAATAAACTGTGTTAGGTATTCAATTTTTGAAAACTTGCAAAATTTTCAAGCGCGGGCAGGATTTGAACCTGCGACTTTCGCATTACTAGTGGCGACGCCTCTTCCATCTGGGCTGCCGCAGCTCATTCATTGTATTTTAATGCCAGTAACGCGTGGCAAGGCTCCATCTACCGGGTTAGTTTTTGCAACTAATACAACAGATAGAAGAGGCGTCGCCACTAGTAATGCGAACGTTGCAGGTCCAATTCCTGAAAGCTTTTCAAAAAAACTTATTATACCATAAGACAACAATTTGCTTGTTTTAGATTTTACATATTTGTATTTGATTTAAAAAAAAACGTTTAAAACATGTGAGGGCGCCACTAGCAGTCGCATTTTTCTCGGCGCAGGCTTAAACAAAAGATACAGAGCAGATTATCCTGAGTCACACTTGCCTGTAGCGCAAAAATGTTTCGCAAGCGACATAATACAAAGAATTTCATATTCCGCACCCAAAAGCGCCCGCCCGGTCACAAAATTGCTGGCACTCGAAAATGTACGCTGTCACTACCAACAAAGTAATTTTTCACCAAGAAAAAACAAGCTATTCAAACCTTTAGCCGAAGAATCAAACTCATCGCGTATTGTTTGAACTACAAAAGGAATTTCTGAACATCAACGCTTAAGTGTTGACGTAAACGATAAAAAATAATGCAAATTCACTGGTGTTCCCATCTCGGGAATAATGCCCGATCGTTACATAGATAACGGAGTTTTTCCGTAAAATCGAGACTCTTTGAGCCTCTTTTTTTTGGGGATGAAAGTATTCGTATCCGGAACTCGAAGTTCGGAAAATCCGATGCGATTGTCAGCTTTTGGTATTGAATATATATATTTTTACTAGATTTCCGCCCACCGGTTTCACCCGCTGCCACTCATTTTCCCGTAGTAACAGTTGTTTTCCCGCGGTAAAAATTGGCCTATATGTTATTCCTGTACTCTACCTGTGTTCCAAATTTCATCCAAATCGGCCAAGCCGTTTGAGCGTGAACAGGTAACAAACATACATACACACACAAACTCTCAAATTTATAATATTAGTACGGATTAGTTCTGTAGGCATGACTTCGAGTTATGCGTTTAAAAGGTCAAATGACGTTGTTTATTCTGACTTTTTTCCATCATCATCATCAGCCCACATCCAATCACTGCAGGGCCTATGTCTCTTTTCGATTGCGCCAATCTTCACGGTCCTGTGCTGAACTCATCCAAAGAGATCCCTTCGACTTGGTGAAATCATCGGACCACCGGGCTAATGGTCTGCCCGCTGACATTTTTGCTCCCCCGTATATTTAGTTTATATGTTATATCCCTTAGTTGCCCACACTTGAAGTGCTAAGTAAGTACAGACAAAATCTGTCAATACTTCAATTTGGAAGGACGATTTAAAGTTGTATCAACTGTTAAGCTTTCTGAATTGCAACCACTTCTAATGTGTTTCACAGTACTTCTGAATTCACAAGCAAGTGCAACTCGATATGCATTACACGATGTATTTTCGCTTTTGACAGCTATTTCGATTCATTGTGAATTTGCAATCATGAATACGAAATAATTGTCTCGAAAATCAACAGACTCCGCTCTCGGCTAGATAATTTCATTCATGTAAGAAGGTATTATGTTAGTAGTTTATAACATACCACTAGGAGAGCAATCATTGTTGTTATTCAATTTATATACTTACGTATATCACGCATATCCTTGCGGGGTAGGCAGAGCGTAAACGGCCGTAAGAAACTATCATTTACGCCACGTCTGAAAACATTTCAGAGACATTCAGAAAATTGTGTATCGCTCGACTCTCGAGTCCCATAGTCGCTTCTTACGACACCAGCGGGAAATATGTAGGGTGATGCTATTCTAAGCCGGCATCAGACGGCAATTTATCAATTTATTCTCCGGTAGTTCCTACTTTGGACCGTTCTTATTCCGCGCGAACAAGACTTACATCGGCGGTTCGATTGTCACTTCGACACAATAAGATTGTTTAAAGATAGTATTAGTCGCCGAGTATTAGTTGCAAAACTAACCCAGTAGATGGAGCCGTGCCACGCGTTACTGGCATTAAAATACACTTGCAAAATTGGCGGGCAATGATCGAGCTCCGGTAGCCCAGATGGAAGAGGCGTCGTTACTAGTAATGACGAAAGTCGCAGGTTAAAATCCTGCTCAAGCTTTAAAATTTTGCAAAAAAGAAAAGGTTTACATTCCTTATCTCGATTCTTTGACATTCATTTAAAGAGATAAAAAGGATTCTAGGTTTGAATAGTTGCAAAAACATTACACGCAGTTACACATATTCTGGTGGTAAGAACATTAGCAAGATACGTCACAAGTTATGGCTTGTTATCTCGCTTAGGTTTTTTTTTCGGATATTTATTTTTTCATATCCCATCTCTAGTCTGTTTTAACGACATCTCAGCGAGTGATTCAGGTAGTCTCATCACTGAATAGCGAGTCTTTTTTCATTTCTAAACGTTATAGGATTAAAACGGGATCCTTTATTATTATTGTTATCGTTGTTTGTAAGTGGCAGGTGCGATGGCGGCCATTTTTTTCTGCAAATGCTTCTGAAATAATTGTACGGTTTGTTTTTCAAACAATTTAACCCTTTATCAATGGTTATAACAAAAAAATACCTGCTAAAAGAAATATCAGTATATTATCTTAAACAGAAAATGCGTGGTGTAACATCCACTGTTGTACTTTTGTGCACATTTACAGTCACTACAGTCCACTGCTGGACATGAGCCTCCTTCTATTGGTGCCATACTCACTACGCTTGGAAGGTGGATTGGCGAGCGCAGTGCAAGATGTTGTATTCACAGGGAACGCTGCTGTCCATTCTCTGGATGAACTTATCCCTCGGTCGCCTTTTACGACGCCCACCGGAAGAATTGGGGTGAAGCTATTCTAAGCCGGCATCACACGGCAATTGTGCATGAATGTATAATCCGTACTAATATTATAAATCTGAGAGTATGTGTGTATGTACGTATGTTTGTTACCTCTTAACGCTCGAACGGCTTGACCGCTTTGGATGAAATTTGGAACACAGGTAGAGTATAACCTGGAACACATAGGCCACTTTTTACCGCAGGAAAACAACTATTACCACGGGAAAATGAGTGGCAACGGGTGAAACCGCTGGGCGAAAATCTAAAACATAAATAAATTAAATATACCGAACATTTCGATACTAGTGCATTTCATTAACTTGGAGATTCTAAAATTTCAATAGACGTTAGAATTGTTGTCACAGGGTAATGAAAATTGCAACTAAGTAGGCGCCGCCGGACTTAACTTTATCAGTCCACTTACATTTTATCACATCTATATCTTTGTCTTCTTCCAACTTGCTAAAAAAGCCGCCGTTATCTCACTCACTCGTTAGTGTAGAAGTCGAGAAGTGTAAAGTTTTTACGGCGGAAAAAAATGAGACGGTGTGCGTTGAGATTTTGATTAAAAGGTTCTGCATTTATTTATCAAACACAGAAATTATATGCAGCATGCATTTCTATTATGTTTGCAGGTGGATGGCTAAGTTGCAATATTTATATATATTTTGTAAGGCATAGATAAAACTGGCTGCTGCCAAACATTCATCCATTGATTCATTACTTATTATCTCCCTGCCCTAATCACAATTGGATTGGCGCAATATGTTTTGTAGTTCAAATCGGATCGGGTTTTTACAACTGCTTGCCGGCAAGGCGTCAAACTTCTTGAAGCCTATTGTAGGTAAATAGGATGGATTTACTGCCACTATGTGGTTGACCGCGTCGATGATGGAATTACTTAAGCTCGAACTATTTATTGATTCAGAAATCATCATCATCTGCCCACATTTACTCATTATTTGGGTAATAAAACCCGTGCTCTAAATCGCTAATCCTCACGGTCTTGTGCTAATCTCCTCCATACAGAACCTGTCGACTTAGTGATGTCATCAAACCTACGGGCTGATGGTCTGCTAGCATCAGCTTTCCACAGCAGTAGATATCATAGAGTGGTTCTGTGATTACAACTGCTATGAAAACATTGTTGCATTCTTCATGTATTTTTCCACGGATCTCCGAAATTTGCGAAGAAACCGTCCCCGGGTGAAGTTTCACAAAGTCCTCGTAATGTGAGTGTCCGTTAATTGTTTCAATTAACTAAGTGAAGGGAGATAGTAAAAACTTTCCAACAAAATTGCTCCTGAACTCCTTCTGATGATGAGCTGCTTCTGCAAGAATACTACTCCTGTGTTTGGAAGCTATGGACTTTGTTTAAGTTACGGTTGTTTTTCCTACAAAGTTCGTTTCTATTTTCTACTATATTTCCAACGACAGCCGATATGGCGCGGTGGTAGTGCCTGCGACGCAAAGGTTCAGGGGTCGATTCTCGGTCGGGCACTCACAAAATTGATATTATAACTATGTGAGTTTGTTCCCAGTCTGGTGAGGACATGGCATGGCTGAACAATTTGATTGTCCGAAAGAAATAAACTTTCAGAGGCCTGCTACTAGTAGTTGACGGATGAAAAACTCTGACACCAGGTTTTATCAAGTTGTTCTTCGACTCGGTGTCACACACTAAAAATAAGAAGAAGGAAACCAAACTACATCATCAAGTGATCCTCAATATCTCATGGAACGCCAAGTCAACAAATGACCCGATGAACCTTATTTTTTTACCGCCTGTAAACTCCGATTGCAAATATAACTACCTAATTTGAACAGTTGTGAGATACCGGCTTAGAATTGTATCACCCCAAAGTCTACCCCTGGGTGTTTTAAAAAATGACAAAGAGATAAATTCAATGCCAGCTATGCCACTATGTCCAGCAGTGGACTGTTGTGGCTGTTAATTTGTGTATGTGATTTCAACAGTTATTTTACTCCCTCAATAAACAATTTAATACTGTCTGTTTATTCCCCCATCTTTTACCATCAGCAGTTTTTTTATGACTCAACTACCCTCAATTTAAAAGCTCTTAACGAACTGTCACCGAATCGCCACTGAAAACACGTTGTTATTCGAAACGCCTCGCGCACTGTTGAGAGCAAAACAACTAGATGTAATAATTGCTCCAATTTGCTGAGCAGGCGCCGATGGCTAATGACGTCACACCTCTTATTGTCCTGGCACGGCCCTATTCAAAAACGTTCGGAAATTGCAATGCGGAAGTGCATCTTTTGAATTTTTGTGGTGGAATTGAGGAAATTATAGAAAGCGTCATTTAAATTAAAGTACCTGGTTGGACTAAATTTACTTGGTATTTTGTTTTTACACGCTACAATTGATGGTGTTGTTTGTAAAAAATAACACACCAAACAGGTTTAACATAGATGTTTGGAAAATTAAACCTAGCTAGATCTGTATTTTTATGAGTTTTTAAAATACCTACAATACTGCAAGTTAAACGGCATCATAAAGATATCGATAAAAGATTTTCGCGCCCCAACTTGCGATCATTAATTTGAAAACTCTTATTTAGACTTAAGACAAGCAACGCAAACGTTTCCCGTCAATATAATTATTATCTCAGAAATATTCGCAACAAATACGAATATCGCCCGGGGCGCAGAGGGCACCGGGGGCGCCGAGAGGGGCGCGTTCAAGGGGCGCTTAATTAGTAGAAAACTTTGCAGTCATTGGCAATCGTAGGCCTTCAGTTGGTGATTTGTTTTTTCAGCTGTTTTCTTTGAAACGTTCACTCGACGATGAGTCTTAGAAATTGGAAACGATTTTCAAAATTACTAGGTATCTGTCTGCACGTGATGAAATTCATGAAAATAATTACTAACTAAGAGAAATGCGTAGCTCAAAACTACGGCGTAGCAGCGGCGTAGTCGCGGCGTAGTCTTTGAGAAATATGGGTATTTTTGAATGTAAACAACTTCATTGGTAGATATAATACACTAATTATTTTAATGTGTCATGATTTTCTAGATTCTGATTTATTTACAAAGTTGCATTTATTTTTGCACTTTTTCGCCTGGTGTTTCGAAATCTTAATAACATAACACATCATTTTTTGCGAATATTGTAGGTGCATTACTAGATTATCTTCATACAGTTTAGTGTTAAGGCGGTTCTCCAACTTGTCATCAATCTCTGCGTATTTTTAACGCACTGTAACGCATGCGTCTGTCAGACTTAAATAAATTCCAATTCATATCTTATTCCTATACAAACACGGCTACGGTGTGTTTTCGGATGCGTCTGTCAATCAACTTGATAGACGCGATTTTTCTCTGTTTTCACACACCATTTTCCTTTAAAGAAAATGGGATGCAGGCTGGGTTTAAACTGTACCTATGAGCCTACCTATATGTACAATGATTCCTAATAAATAAGATATCGATAATAAAAATCGTGGCTCCTGTAGATAGATAGATAGATAGATAGATGAACACTTTATTGCTTACAACATACACAGCAGAAACAAAACAATACAGAAAACTTAAGACTAAAAGTAAGCAAAGGCGGCCTTATCGCTTGCAGCGATCTCTTCTCTTCTTCTGTAGTTAAGATAGCAGACTAGCGGGACGGTACTCCACAGTCCTAGTCTCAGCCGCAATAAAAAACAGTTTTTCATATTTTATTTTGTTCTATGAAGCCAAATACGACTAATCTACTACAAAAAAAAATCATACTTACATGGTAAATCAAAGCTCAAATACCCGCAAAAATGTACGCAATATTGGTAATATTATAGAAAGCTGTAATATAAATCACTACTCCATCAGTATCTAGCCGAAGCCATCCCTAAGGAGCTCGTTACTGCAAGCCAAGGGTCCAGCCTGACGTATATTCTAATAATACGAAATACCCGGTATTGCCGGCTTAGAATAGCATCACCCCATTTATTTCCTGAGAGAGTCGTAAGACGCGACTATGGGATTTGAGGGTGTGTATGGCAATTTTAGGCGATGGACAGCCTGTCACTATGGCGATACATAATTTTCCGAATGACCCTAAAATATTTGTCAAATGTAAGGGAGTCCGTTTTTTGCAGCCGTTTATGCTTTGCCTAGCCCGCAAGGGATTATAGGCGTGATGTGTGTGTGTATACGAAATACATGATCCAGCTGGGGTGTCTTCTTCAAACTTATAAGTTTCTTTCAAAGCCATTAAGGCGAGGAATAAGCGCGTGCAAGATTTCAAACCAGTTTTATTTAAACAATTACAGCCATAAAATTCTGAAAACAATATAAATGATTGTCGAGGATCTAACAAATAACATAAATCTATCAATTACATAATAAAATTGGACAAACTTTACTCGATAGAAAAAAATCTAAAGTAACCTCTATTTTTGTTCTTTTGTTTTTAATTTTATGTATACTGGTTAAAGGCTGTCGCATGTCGGTGTCCCACACGAAAAAAATAAATGATAGAGCGATGATCATGTACCTACCTACTCCTTGAGTTGCATAAAAAGTTAATAAATAAATAAATAAGTATATGAAACACCGGCTAAGCGCTGATGCAAGAAAGAGACTATAAAATAGCGCCACAATTTACCAAATTCAGTTAAACTCACGGCCCATTACTAAGACATTTCAAACCTTACTATGTAGCATATTATCCTTCCCATTCAAGGAATCATCTTATACTGGTTTTTCAAAACAGTTACTAAGCATAACCAGTATAAGTTGATACCTCAAATAGACACTTACTTGCTCTGGATTATCGTTCAGTCCCAAGCCTACGAATATCGAAATATAAACAAAATTGGAACGAAATAACAATATCAGCGATTTATATCGCCGTAAATGACAAAATAAACCGTTGGAATAGAGCGAAACGGCGCACAGATGGCGCCACCGGTGAAATATTAAGTAAATTTAAAAAAAGAACGCGATTTCGGTACGCGCCCGGTGTAATGGCGCGAGAGAAATTTACTATTGCGCCAGTAGAACGATCGAGCGCGATGCGAACGTATTCGGTACGTAGTTACCTTTGTGTGAGGCATTCAGCTATTATTATCGAATAGGTGGAGTATTTTTGAAACAATTTCGCATGCAAAAAGTCTGCAAAAACAGTTCGAACCATTTCTACTTTTTCGTGTAAAGTCTGCAAATATTGGTACTACCAATTCTTTTTCGTTTTGGACACCGAGTCGATTAGCGACACGATGCATCCAAATGTCAGAGATTGTCAACCGCTTATGACTAAATCAAGAAGTGGTTATGTATCGTCCACCGCCTAAGTAATCATAGACAGCAACCGGGACCATCGGCTGAACAATTAGGTGGTTAAGCCTGCAATAAAATAAAATAAAAATCTCACGTACTACCACTACGCCACATCGGTCTCATAATTAGTATTACTCTTTCTACTACTGGAATTTAATTCATGTTTAGACTAAGAGTGAATATATTTGTGTAATAAACGGTCCGTGGCAGATTTTTGCATGCAAAGTTGTTTCAAAAATACGCCGCCTGATGCGATGCATTGTCTGAATGAAAAATGCAGTGAGAGAAAATATAATTGGAGGAATAAATGGGTCACGATTTTGTGAACAATAGGTCCTAGTTCCTACCTTTCGAGCGAACTTTTACTTTGTGTATATTTGCTGAACATTTCAGGAATCTCAGAGTACTTTTAATCAGTAAAATTTTTAACACATATCACGCCTATAATCCCTTGCGGGGTAGGCAGAGCGTAAACAGCCGTATAAAACGGCTATTTACACCACGTCTGACAAATGTTTGAGGGTCATTCGAAAAATTGTGTATCGTGTAAATTTTTAAAGGATACCTAAACAGGAATCTTTAGTATAAACTTGCTAATGATTTATTTTTAAGACGAGTATAGTCGTGAACGGCCTCGACAGTGGCGCCAGTTACCAAAAAATATATTTTCTCGTTATACAAACAATATATATCAGAATGTCCGTTGCCCAAGTTTTAAGATATAAATCAGACTAGAATAAACATTAATTTGGAATAACACTTACACCTGTATATTTACTACTTACCAAATGATTATTTTTGAAGAAATTAGTTTAACCAATAAACTTACACTGTACTTAATATTGTTTAGTACACATAATATTAATTTTCAGAGTGAAATTCAAAGTTTGGTACACTAGAAGTTAGCCCGGGCAGAGCCCGCCCATTCTAAATCAACACAGCAGCCGTATTAGCTCGCACAGTACAGATTTTGAACGATTATGTTATCGCCCTTCGGTCCCGGGTTCAAACCCCGCGGCTGCTGATAACAATTTTACGATTTCTAATTTTTATTTAGGCATGAAAATAATATAGCATTGTGACTGATTATATGTCATATATATGATTTATTTTTCAGTCACAACGCTTCTATTTTCAATATAAATCATACAACAATAACAAGTATGTACTTATATTATTTATTTTGCAGTCACAATGCTTTATTATTTTCATATTAGGTATATACAATTTTCAAAATAAATCATACAACAATAATAAGTATGTAATTATTATTGTTGTATAATTTTTTTTGCAGTCACACTGCTATATTATTTTCATACCTAAATGCAAATAAGAAATTGTAAAAGTATAATCAGCGGCCGCGGGGTTTGAACCCAGGACCGTGCGATACCGTGTCACTGCTCTACTAACTGAGCTACTGGCGCTTCGACAGCCACTACCAAATTTTTAACCTCTTGATACTTGTCTCGAAGTGACGTAGAAGTAGCATCTTCCTTGGATGAATTAATTTTTAGTCGCTATTTACGACACGCACGACTAGAATTGGGGTGATGCTATTCTTAACCAGCATCACACGGCAAACATATTACTAGTTGTAAATTCGAATATGTGTACTATGTGTATTAAATAAGATTCAGAATAATTGAACTCTGACCAAGAGGTCATGCCTCTAATGTTCACGTTAACGTCAATCACGTAGTTACCCTAATTAGGGCTAATTAGTTTCCCCTTATTGTGTTTATCTACTTGCCAGCAGATATAAAAGACCTTTGGTATCTATAAGAAATATTATTATTTTACTAAACTGTCTAATTAATTGATAGCATAAAAGAAACTTGTTTTTTCTAAAAGTATCTGAAAAGAAGGAATAAAAAGCTATTTTAATTACTTTTACTACCGATAACAAGTTCCGAATATAGGAAAAAAAATATTAAAATAAGCTGACTTGAATTATACTTACAGTATTACCTACCTATAATCTTTAAAATCGAACCCATAACTTCCATCTGGACGCCAAGATTCAAATCACTAGATCACAGCGGCAGTTTTCAAAAATCAAACATGAAAAAAAAAGTCAAGCTACGTACACTAAAGTTGAACTACGAATACGCTACAGCTCTACAAAGATGCTACGCCGTAGCACAGCAGCTACGCCAGCGCTACGCGATAAAAAAACAAAGCAAAAACGCCCACAGTGCTTGTAAAAGTTAATAGTGTGGAATACAACCGCGCCGCGCGATAAATATACTTTTTTTCTTGTTTGTCCATAATAAAATCGGTCCAGGAAATAATGGGGAATCGTACAATCGCTTTTCGGTACAATATGGCGAGCCAGCCACGGTCGTAAGTATGGTTAGTTACGGAGTTGTTTTTTTTTGTGTGTTTTGTGAGTGCAAGGTTTATAAACTACATTGTTTGGTTTTTTTTTTATGAAACACTATTTACTTATTTGTACCTGTACCTAACAGGACTTTAATTTACTTTGTGGCTTTTAGACTTTTGGAAGAGCTTCAGTTGAGAGTCAAGAGAAATCCTTTGAAAAAACATGTATTAGACTGCCGTTTATTTTTATCAACACAAACAATAACTAAAATACGTACCTAACATACCAATATAATGGGGTCCAACTATAAAGTGTAAAAAAATCTGCTTTATAAAGCTCAGCGAACTTTTGGAATTAATTCAAAGACAAAATCATCAAAATACATTATTATTTTCTTATGAAAACTCAGCTGAAGTTTAGATGTCAGTGTCTAAGGAGTGGCATGGCAGAGTGTGTTGTCAGCAGGATCTTGTAGACAAATTGGAGACCACAACACAAGGGGCAGTGTTGCCAGCTCGGGGTAAACCTGGAAAGAAATCATTATTATCAAGATAAAATTGAATCTGTAATATTTGTAAGCGTCTACCGTGAGTAAGAAATGGTGTATTGAAAAAAATGCAGGCTGTGGCGATTATGATGGGTCACGTTTTTAAGTCACCATAGAAAGACAGTCAGATCGATACTCAGCACGCTTGACAGGTTAATTATTATATATTATCAAAAAATCACAAGAAACAGTCCTAATGAGAATGTCTTAGTGAATGTATGGCATCTGGCAACCCTTTAATTCCTGCTAAACAGCGACTTCGTAGTGTGATTGTCTGACTTCGTAAATTCGGTGTCTTAGCAAAAACTGACGGATGTAACAAGATGGTATACCCGGCAAATATTGCTGGCTGAGATGATGGAAAATAATACAAGCATGTTTAGTTTCAAGTGCGGTGTGACAAGAAAAGATAAAATAATGAATGAGTATATTAGAGGAAGTTTGAAAATAGCACCAGTTACAGAAAATATGAGAAGTAGTCGTTTATCGTGGTATGGGCATGTTTTGAGGAGGGATGAAAATCATGTGACAAAAAAGTATTGAATCTAAATGTGGATGGATGCAGAAGGAGAGGGAGGCCTAAAAGACTTTGGATGGATTGTATAAAAGATGATATGAAGCAAAAGGATGTAAACGAAGATTTGACAGCTGATAGAGATGAATGGAAGACAAAACATGTTGCGCCGACCCCAAATAAATTGGTGTAAGGGCAAGCAGATGATGATGATAAATATCAAGATATTTATTTATTCTTACATTCTAACCTCACAAGCGAGAAGCGCATACTATAACGAAGATAAGAAAAAGTATGCATTTTCCATTTACAATTATACCTGACGACGGCTCGTAACGTAAAACGAAACGCATTCAATTTCTCGCAGCAAAAGCCTTTCTAAATTGTGTAACCTTTTATTATGTGTTTTCTTATTTAATGTTATGAATTTTGCATGTTTCAAAAATACGAAAATAATTGGTTTCGTATTGTAAGTTTTATCAAGAAAATAAGTCGCTCAATTGGTTTCATAAAGAGGGGACCAATGTCCGTGCGGGCTTGCGAGTGACGTTAGCGTCAGGCTATCGCAGTGGGGGAGTAGGGACGATTCTTTATAAGCGCTTTGCGCCTGTGGTGGGGATCAGTAGCTCTTGTGCCGTGGCGCTAGACGTTCGCTCGCAATTCTGCAATCCTCTTTACAGTGAAATTCTGAAAGAGTGTTCAATCTCTAAGAGTTTAAATACTGTGTAAATTCTCAAGTGAAGTGTACACAATAAAATCTTATAATCAGTAAAAAGTGGTGTTTATTGGATTAACCGTCTTCCTATCACCCATGGCTGCCAATAACTCTGGCCTTCCACTCGGTTATCCGTCATACCCTGTCTAATTCCAAGCTAAACTCGCGCAGTGGAAGCGATTTACACAGGTAAATTTCGAGCAAAATACCAGGAGTTCAACTGGAGGCAGACAATGGCTGCGTTACGCAGCGCTAAATAACATACGCTGCACAATATATCAGCGCATACTATGAATCAAACGTGAACCTAAATCTATTTAACTTAATTAACTAAGTTGATTGAAATTGGCAAATGATGTGTTCCAACCCTTACATAACTCAAGTCGGTAGTAAATACCGTCTGCCGATCTGGCGTTACGTCACACGTATTAGCACTAGATTATAAGTAAGTACCTCCAAATTATATCACCCCACGAATTCCGCAATTCGTACTAAGGAGTCACAATGATATGGTACAACAAATATGACTAAAGGGAACACACCATTAACACGAATAAACAGGTTTACACTTACAGTCAACGTGCCGGTCCAAATGCATAAAATACCCAACGGAGAAAGGAAGTTCAGGGAATGGATCAAATCGGGATTCCGTGGGTACTTACAGGGCTGGGTGGAAAAGATATCGACACCCAGCATTCCACTACAGCCTTGGCGCGTTATTCACGTCAAACCACTCACAGCTTCTGTTCGTATTTCACTTTGATATTAGTCATTACGCGTGACCCAACACGAATTAGGGCCGTACAAAACGCGAGCCGATATGGCCACTTGATGCCTATTCAACGCGACGCTCACGTGGAAGACGTCGAGACATCCAACAATCACTAAGCCTGGTATTCTAGTATAACCCAGGAGAACCGCAATAATACGATGCATCAACACGCGCGATCTCAAATTGAATCGTCCATTACACGCGGCATCACAAAACTCGTGGCGGGAAATCCGCAACAAACACGATACTCGACGTCCGAACGGTTTTCGAGTGACTGACTGCGGTGCAGAAATCACCGCCTGGCGCCTACAGGCGGCCCGCGCGCACGCCGCCACCCGCGAGCGAGAAAGGGACAACATATGCCCAGAGCGATGCGTGCGGGCGAGCATCGCGGCGTATTCACAGACCGTCACCAATACCTAACCTACCCCAGCATAGCAACGCTAAATTAAACATACCCATTATCGATTACCTAAATATATCGATCGAATAGTACCCACCTTCTTTGAAAATAAACATGCATTATTATTTCTACATCATCATGGACACATCAGCCTATTGCAGTCCACTGCTGGACGTAGGCCTCCCCCAGGGTACGCCATAAGGCACGATTTCTCGTTTTCGCCATCCAGTCGCTACCAGCCGCCCTCTTAAGTCTTCGATTTAATTTAAAAAAAGATGTAAGCTTATACACTCAAACAAGGCCTAAAATATTCAGAATAATACTCGATTCTATTGTAATATATATTACAGTACTTTACTTTAATATCTACAATAAAGAAACACACAAATAGCAATAAATTGAACATGAAGTGCTAAATTGTTAGATTGTATTATCAAAACCTACATCATCCCTTAACTTAGCTCATGTAGGCATTACAATTCCGAGCAATACTGGCATGTTTTCAAAGTGTTCATACATACATACTTCATGCCATTATCCCTTGCGGGGTAGGCAGAAAAATCACTGATGTGACCAATTGGCAGCCTGTCACACATGAAATCCTCTAGTCCCTTAGTCGCCTCTTACGACGACACGGGAGAGAACCTTACCATATAAAATAAATATTATGATGTCAAGTTTTTATAAACACTCTTTTTTTCTCTAGCCGTGTGATGCCGGCTTAGAATAGCATCACCCCCTTTCATTCCCGTGGGTGTCGTAAGAAGCGACTGAGGGACTCGAGGGTGTGTATTGCAAATTTAGGCGATGGGCCGACGACCTGTCACTATGGTAATACACAATATTCTAAATAACCCTCAAATGTTTCTCAGACGTGGCGTAAATGTCTGTTTTTACAGCCGTTTACGCTCTGCTTACCCCGTAAGGGATTATAGGCGTGATATGTATGTACGTATGTATTTTTCTCTAGAATAATCCCATAAGCCATATTTGACAGCTGTCATCTGCATGTTAAAAGAGATATCAACAAAGAAAAATTAACCCTCTGCCATGCTATAAGTGCAAATCTGACAGCTGTCAAATGTGGCTCATTGGGATGGCCGTACTGTAGCGCTCTTAGCCCAGCGCGGCGCTTCCTTGAATTTTAAAAAGTAGAAATTACCACCCGGAAGAGTTTCTTGCTTTGTTTGCATTTTCCGGAGTTGTTTATTAAAAACAACTTGTACCGAGTGGTACATATAAAATTCAGCCGGCATCGCGAAGTTTAGCGGTGGCGTTGAAAAGTAGGTCTTTCTGTGGAGCGGGAGGAAAGGGGGGTTTTACAGGGCATTGCGTTCCAACATAAGAATTACGTAAAACTTTAACTCTTCTTAAAAGTTACCAATAATTTAAAACTTTTTATAAATTAAAGCTACTTACAATTTCGTTAAACCCAATTATTCTGTTACCATACGAGATGATGTTTTTTTTCTGGTAGCTAGACTATAGATTCATAAGTAGGTACTAAAACCTATCTCTAATCAAAAATATTTTAAATATTTATACCGGCCATTACTGAAAATGCAAGTTTTATCTGATTATATTTAATATCCCAATAACTCTGAATCTATCAGAAAAGAGTATTCTTAGTTAAATATAAACTTACAAAGATGATTCAGTAAACGATAATCTTAGCCTTCCTAGAATAGGTATTTAGGGTTCATTATAAATTGAACCAAGACCACAAATACGGGGTGTAAGCGTCAGCCCTCTGAATACTGATAGAGTGCATGCAGACCATAAAACTGAACTACTTTCCCTTAGGAACATATGTCGGGAAATGAAAAAAAATACCTTTATTACAAAATCAAGATCAGCTGACTGCAATTACTATGGGAAGTTAAAAGGAGACGGCTTAACGTGACATCCGAAGCCCGGAACCATCTTTCTTTTCGGAAAATCAGGTGGTTCAGCCTGCAATGTTCTAACCAGACTGAAAACAAATTCAGAAAGTGATAATATACTATACTTTGTGAGTGATATACCCCAGCGAGAATCGAACCTGGAACCTGGTCGCAGGCAGTCGCACTACCACTGCAGCACATCGGCCGTCAATTATTAGGTATAATCATTACTTATATTTAAGTACCTAAGATTGTTACATATTTAAGTAAATTATTAACAAATCTCTTCTTGTTTGTCTCTATTCCTATGTAAAGGTTGCCTGGAAGAGATCGCTGAAAGCGATAAGGCCGCTTTTGCTAACTTTTAGTCTTAAGTTACCTGTATTGTTTCGTTTCTGTTGTGTATGTTGTAAGCAAATAAAGTGTTCATCTATCTATCTATCTAAATTACTATTATATGCCAGTAATGCTAGAATACGTTTGGGTAGCGCTGCAATGTTGCCTATACTGCCTGCACCTTCAAAGTTCTCATGATGTAAGCTGACAACTGACTAAGAGGGTGATGAAAAATGCAAGATTTGAAGACGCCCGTGCCCCGCGCCCCGCACCCCGCACCCCGCACCCCGCACCCCGCCCCTAAGAACGACCCGCGTTTCACTTTAAAATGCTGTTTCACGCTGAAAAATAACGGTTTCCGTTCCATTTTCTTTTTTTAAATCTTTGTTTCCTTGTAATAAACCGTTAATCATAATTTATGCGAATGTATTATATTTTGGAAGACAACGTTTGAATACGAAGAAAAATAATTTGTATTCGACGTTGGTAAGATCAAAAGTAATAAGTCAGCTTATTTATTATAGTTGGTTATTTCACAGAATTTATAGTAAGTACTTCAATAATTCTTTGTTCATTGCTTTCTAAAGATAGACTTGACACATTTAGTCAAAACGTAATAAATTAAATTTGCATAAATAGATACAAATACCACGCCTACATCCCGTGAGGGGTAGGCAGAGAGTATTTACGCCACGTCTGACAAACATTTAAGGGTCATTCAGAAAATCGTGTATCGCCATAGTGACAGGTCGTCAGCCCATTCGCCTAAAATTGCAATACACGGGTAACACTCGAGCCATTTAGTGGCCTCTTACGACACCCACGGTAAAGAAATGGGGTGATGCTATTCTAAGCCAACATCAAACGGATTTTGTTTATTTTGTATTAAAAATTAAATTTGAATTAAATAAATAATAATCGATCCAATTTTAAACATTTAAAAAGAAAACAGGAAACACTTCACAAAACACCTCTTCCATTTTTAAATTGCCGCTACGGATTCAGCAGGAGTACGAAATTCGATTACAAGACTCCGCATAGCAGCTAATAAAGTAGGCGCAGCTAATTCCACGCGGTCGGCTCCCTTGGCAAGGAATTGGTGTTAAAAACTATACCAATATAGTGGGAATTACTCGCTGGGTTACGTAAGCTCACGTACTACACTTGGCAACCGGCCGAAAGTCGGATGGATGAAGAATTCTTTAGTTGTGCTTTTAGATTTAGAATGAAGCTTTGGTACTTGTCTTTTATTGGTTACTCATGGATTCAAGTAGTTGTGACTGAAGCAATTTGATACTTAATTATTAAAAATGCTTGCTAATAGTAGGCATAAAACGTGAAAATCGATAATTCTATTCTTTCTTTAGTATTTTTATTCTGGTAGTGACTTAGTACTATTAATTATACTGTGCTTAGGTAGGTAAATTAATTTAATTGTTGTATCATTTGAAAGTACTAAATTAAATGTTTGTTTTTTTTCTAAATTCTAGATAAAATGCTTGTTTTAGAAAACTTTTGCTGTATTTTAAAACTACACCGACACCGAGAAATACGACAACCAGATGAATCCTGGAGTCAGAGTTTTTCTTTCGCTATCTACTAGTAGTACGCCTCTGACATGGTTGTGTCACGACCGCCGTCTGAGCAATCATAGACAGCGGACCGACGGCTTAACGCGCCCTCCGAAGCACGGAACGATCTTTCATTTTGGACAATCAGGTGGTTCAGCCTGCAATGTCCTAACCAGACCAGGAACAAATTCACAAAGAGATAAATATACACTTTTGTGAGTCCCACCGAGAATCGAACCCGGAACCTTTGCGTCGCAGGCAGTCGCACTACCACTGCGCCACATCGGTCGTCGAAATGGGGTGTTGCTATTCTAATCCGACATCACACGGCAAATATTTCTAAAGAAATGTAGATTATCGAACTGAATATTCACGACTCAATACAATACAATACTCATAGCGACTGGATGGCGAAAACGGGAGATCGTGCCCTATGGCGTACCCTGGGGGAGGCCTACGTCCAGCAGTGGACTGCAACAGGCTGATGTATGTATATGTATGTACGAATACTCAATCAGACTCCTGCATAGGCCCGCAGCTCCCTCTGTATGTGAGACACGTAGCGCGTCCGGTCGAAGTAACAATCGGCCCGGCTCCAAATAACGTTTAAAGGTTTAAAGAACTTGGCTTGGCCGGGAGGATTTTGGAGATTTCTGTATTGTTCGTTGGGTGAAGGAGGTGGAATCGGGATTTAACCGATTTTGGTAAAAAGAGGTTATCTAATTGATCAGTTTTCAGTAGATTTTTCGTATTGGTCCGTATTTGCGACAGTTAAAATAAATAAATTAATATATACACATATCGCATTTATCCCTTTCTAGGTAAGCAGAGCGTTAACGGCCGTAAAATATGGTCACTATTACCATGTCTGTCAAATGTTTGAGTGCCGTTTAAAAAAATGTGAAAAAAAAACTGGCACACCATTAAACAGAAATAAATATGAATTCCAAAATTTGTTATAGCTACTAAATACTAAATAAATAATAAAATAAAATGTTCTTTTTAATTAAGAAATAAATAAAATCGGCGGTGGTCTTAAAGCAAATGCCCTAAAAGGCTGATTTATAAATGAACGTACGTAGAGAAAATTGCCGTGTGATGCCGGCTTAGAATAGCATCACCCCATTTCTTACCCATGGGTGTCGTAAGAGGCGACTAAGGGACTCGAGGGTTAGATGTGTATTGCAATTTATGGCGATGGGCTGACAACTTGTCACTATGGTGATACACGGTTATCTGATTGACCCTCAAACTTTTGTCAGACGTGGTGTTAATATCCGTTTAACGGCCGTTAACGCTCTGCCTACCCCGAAAGGGATATAGGCGTGATTTATGTATGTATGTAGAGAAAATGTGCAAAATGTATAGCTGGCAATGATGAAAAAAGAAAATCGTGCCTTATGGCGTACCTTGGGGGACACCTACGCCCAGCAGTGGACTGCAATATGATGTAACGTGTGGTTATTTTCACCACTAACCGAAATCAAGTCAGCGCTCAAACTAAATTGAATATTACGTAATTGCAAGGCGCCGCTAGTAATTAAACACCGCTATAGGAATGGAATTAAATCCAGCGCCGTTCCTGAGGGAACCCTCCAACCAACAATATCACATCTTAGTAAACCGAGAATACAGAATACATATAATTAGTATAAATAAATAAACAAAATTTCTTTATTTCACACTTTTACATCCATAGTCTAAATTAAGTTCATAGCTAGGGTGAGGAAAACAGCTTTAACCAATAAAAAAAAATATGATTTGACTTTGAAATTTGATATTTATAATTTACTATGTAGGTACCTATGTATTACAGTCAAGATCAAACTAGCTTAGACAAATTGGACTTCGGACCGTTCTTATACCGCGCGCATAAGAGTTACATTGGCGTTTCGAGTGTCTAACCGGACGTGAACTTGACTGTAGTACCAAGACACAGTATAATTAATAGACCAAGATCTAGTATCTTGCCACGACCGATGTGGCGCAGCGGTAATGCGACTGCCCGTGGCGCAAAGGTTCTGGGTTCGATTCCCGATGGGACACTTACAAAGTTGATTATTATCCACCTGATTAAAATGCTTCCAAGCTTTGGCCACCGTCCCGGTTGCTATCAATGATTACTTAGACGGAGGTTGATACACAACCATGTCAGAGGCCTACTAGTAGTTGAAAAACTGTGATTCCAGGATTCAATGGGTCATAGGACGACTTCATACGAAAGCAAAATACCGTGTTGAGATGAGTTATATGTGCGTAGATTATTTTCCATGAAGATTGTTTACGGCTGTTGTGATTGCGACGTAGTATGAACTATATGTATAGGCGAAGATAAACTTTCTAACGGCCTGTTTTTTTTAAATATTTTGTTTTAATTTACTTTGTTGATGTATGTGATTGTTTCGTATCATTTTACCTATTTGTAATTAAATTTATTCAGGCTTTAGAAATATATTTTTTTGTCAATCAAGCAATGCAATTTGTGGTCGTGTCTTACTACCTCATCTATGTGTAGTGTCTATATAATTCTTCTTCTTTTCGTGTGAGACACCGAGTCGTCCAACAACCCGGTAAACTCTGGTGTCAGAGTTTTTCAACCGTTTCTACAAATGCAAACGTCAGTGTTTGCTGCAACTTACTGCTGCAACAATATCAGCCTTTTACAGCCACTGAATATTGCCACAATGCATTTAAACGCCATTGTCTCCCGCTGTCCGCGCCAAATGTTTCAAGATATCTGCGGTTCTCCTGCCCAGCGACCGTTTCATGGAACAACCAGTGTAAATTAATTGGTTTTCTTAGATAAATTTGATGTAATTACATAAGAAAGTTACACAGTGTCTAAGTTGTAATCAATCGTATGGAAAAATAAAGTGAACAGCGTCTAAATGCGCGTCTAACTTTTTTGTAATAACAAGATTTCTTTCGACCATTTTCGCTGACCTTTAATCTAAATTGGCTCGTGCTGGGTAATTTAGTGAATCTGAAATAGTAAGCTTTTACTCTTTCTGTTTATCTTTTGGTTGGCCGGTAGAGAATGCCGCGTGGCATTAGGCCCGCCCTTTGTACTTTCTGTGCAATAAAGTTTAATAAATAAATAAATAAGCTGTTTTGAAAGATTTGAAGAATCACCTATTTAGTGTAATATGTAAGGCGTATGATATTTCCGACACAATGTTTTTGAAAATTTAATAAATAAATGTGAAATTGAGTGCGTAGCCCAACATAACTAAATTTAATGGCGACAAGTTAACAAAATAATCATTAGCTTGATTACTAATAAGTTACTCTCAAAGCAACTGGACTGCTATAGGCTGATGAAATCTTTTTCTCTCTGTATACCCTCTGGTTGGCCGGTAGAGAGTGCCGCGTGGCATTAGGCCCGCCTTTTGTACGATGTACAATAAAGTATAAAATAAATAAGTAAACTAATAAATGAAATGGATGATATAATGAAATGTACTCGCTGCAAAGAGGTACAAATCATTTTATTAAATTTAAATTAAATGAAATTATATATTCTTCATTTCAGGCATAATAAGCACCCGTATATTGCGTGTTCTTACAACTTGAATATAAACCAACTTTTATTGCTGACTTTCAATGTTCTAGCTGAAATTGACAAGGGGTACTTCCGAAGTCTTTCAAGTAAGCAAGATCTTTCAGTGACTATAATTAAGATGCAGCTCAGATTGCTATTTAAAAGATGTTAATTTATTTCTTTATTGTTTCGAAAAGGGTGCAGTTTGAAAAAGTTTTCTGCGCAATTTGTTTTTATTGTGTCTAGTTTGTTTAAAAAGGGTTGTCCCTGTTTTGTTATTAATTTAAATCACAACACAGTAAAGAAATATCAAAAAACATACTTAATCTTTAAAACTACGCAGCGGTGTTTGATGCAGTTTTTTAATAGATAAAGTGATTCAAGAGGTAGGTTTGTATATTGTATGTTTAATTTATGCCGGGAAAAGGTTACGTTACCATGGGAAAATCAATAACAGCGGTTGAGCTGCTAGTAATGAATAAGTAAATAACGAAAAGAACCGATACGGCCTCAAAAAAGGCACATTTAGTTTCAAAGATTCTTTAATTAAGCTTAATCAAAACGAAATAAGGCTAAGCAACTGGCACGTAAAGCACTTAGAAAAAAAGATTAATGGACTTCATTCAAATAAAGAACATTGAAAACCGATCGAACAGATACGGGCCCAATATAAACCTCGTACAACTAAGCATGCCGTGTGATGCCAACTAAAAATAGCATCACTCTAATTTTACCCGGTGTCGTAAAAAGCGACTTAGGGATAATTTCATCCAGGGAATGGACAGCAGCGTTCCCTGTGAATGCAACATCTTGCACTGTACTCCAATCGTTGTGAGTATAAAAATACCCTCTTATAAGGGGAGGCCCATGTCCTCTCAGCAGTGAACTCTCGTCGCTGTTAATGGTTATGTTAACTAAGCATTGCACAAAATAAAGTCACACACAATAAAAAATAAAAATAAGAAATTAAAAAAATGTTAGCGACGGCCGGGTTTGAATTCAGGACCTGTGGAGTACCGTCGCACCGCTCTGCCACATAGCTACTCGCGCCCTGACCGACAACTTCAAATATTCAACCTCTTGATACTCGACTTGATTACTGCGACGTAAATTTTTTCTATTTCCTATTTTCATTTTCCTATTTTTACTTGTTATATTATATTTGTAAAGACTGAACTGAGACTGAGTCGCATCTTGTGTCGTTGACAAACCCAATTTGGGTTTAATGGCATTTACCATTATTGCCGTGTGATGCCGGCTTAGAATAGCATCATCCCATTTCTTTCCCGTGGGAGTCGTAAGAGGCGACGAAGGGACTTGAGGGTGTGTATTGCAATTTTAGGCGATGGGCTGACAACTTGTCACTATGGCGATACACAATTTTCCGAATTACCCTCAAATATTTGCCAGAGGTGGTGAAAGTGGTCGTTTTTTGCGGCCGTTTACGCTCTGCCTACCCCGCAAGGGAAAATCGGCGTGATATGTGTATGTATGTATGTATGTACCATTATCATTTGTATTCAATATATTTTTACAAAATGAATAAATAAATAATAAAATGAATAACAAATAATTAAAGAATATAATAAAGCACTGTGAGTGCAAAATAAACCATAGTACATACTAATCTAGTTTCAAAGATTCTTAAACTAAGCTAAATTGGAGCGGAATAAGGCAGCAAGCCAGCATGGCGCTTAGAGCACAATGAAAATAATTACCAGGGGCGTTTACTAAACCGATTATATACGACAGTTTAATGCGTTGCGAGTCGAGCTGCAAAGGAAATAACTCGTAGAAGTGGCTTGCCCGTGTGATGCCGGGTTGGAATAGCATCACCATTTCATGATTTCATTATTTTATTTCATTTTGATTCTCGTTGGGACACTCAGAAAGTTGATATTTATCACTTTGTGAATTTGTTCCTGGTCTGGTTGGGACATTGCAGGGTGAACCAATTGATTGTCCGAAAATAAATGGTTCCGTGCTTCGGAGGGCACGTTAAACCGTCGGTCCCGGTTGCTGTCTATGATTACTTAGACGGCGGTCGTAACATAACCATGTCAGAGGCCTACTAGTGGTAGTAGGCGGTTGAAAAACTCTGACACGAGGGTTCATCGGGTCGTTGGACGACTTGGTGTCCCGCACGAAAAGAGAGAGAGAGAGATTAACAGCAACAACAGTCCACTGCTGGACATGGGCCTGCCCCTATTGGGGGGTATTGCCATATTCACCACGCTTGTCCAGCGGATTCGTGAGCGCAGTGCAAGATATTGCTTTCACAGGGAACGCTGCTGCCCATTCCTGAATTCCTTCTTCAGTGGCTTTTAACAACACCCACGGGTTGTATCAGTGATAGTGTTGAATAAATCAAGAACCCGATGGTACCGACATTTCTAGTATTAGTCGTAACGTTTTCAATGGATACTTTTGTATATGACAGTTCTCGAGCTTTTTTTAATGATGTCATACCAGATGGCGTTGTGCTAAATTTTGACATTTGAATCGAAAATGCATTTCATTTATTTACATACCTACGTGTAATTATGGAAACAAACCTTTTCAGTTTAGCTTGGCGCTATCTAAGTACCTACACTTGAAGTAGGTAGTTGCGGGGTAGGCAGATCGTGTATGGCTGTAAAACAAACATCAACGCCACGTCTGACAAACATTTGAGGGTCATTCAGAAAATTGTGTATCACCATAGTGAAGGTTGTCAGCCTATAACTGCAATACACATGTAACCCTCAAGTCCCTTAGTCGCCTCTTACGACACCCACGGGGAAAAAATAGGGTGATGCTATTCTAAGCCGATATCACACGTCACTAGAAATAATTCAGTACCACTAAAGATAAGTGCTACACGAGTTTTCCTACAACTATTGGTGAACAGAAACTTAATTACGACAATCAAAGCTTGTACATGTGTACAAACGAGATGAAATTCCGAATATCGTTCCGAGAAATGTCTGTCGGCGTACATTTCGATATCTAGAATTTCTAATCTTCGTCTTTGTCTAGAGGAATATAGACACGATATCTAGGTATACAGTTATGTGCCTCTCAATGTACCTAAAGCAAATATAAGATGTAAAAAAATACTGAAAATATTTCAAGGAGACCAGGGGAACCAGCCCATGAAAATAAACAATTTTTCCTATGCAATATAAGTCGAAATATGTGTTGAAAAATTGGACCTCCCATACAAAATATTTCATCCGACCGGGTCAATTTGTATGGGAGATCCTTTTTTTCATATTTTGACCTCTGTTTCTTGGGGAAAGTTGTTTGGTTTCATGAGTTTGACCCTGTAAAATATTTGCAACTAATATTTTGTCTATATGTAACTTTTTCATAAGATCTTCCTTTTTTGGTAACGTGGTTTAAATTTTGGTCTCAGGATTCAAAGATTATGGAAAATAATCACATCTATGCATGTTACCTTAAAATGGAAAGGAAGAGTAGGAACTAAGCTGTGGATGTTTTCTGTGATTGGTAAAAAATGTGTCAATGTCAAAGCTATATTACTTGTTATTGGTGCGTTATGGTATGGCACAGCCACGCTCGCTGCCATCCGGAATAAGATATGATATGAATAAAGAAATCATTGGAATTGGTATGCGGAGACACAGGATCGCGAACAGTGGAAGAAGGGGAGGCCTTTGCCTAGCAGTGGGATCCTGACTGCTAGATAAGATAAGATAAGATGACTAAGGATTTTACAAGTACTCTTATGTTGTACGATGTAGAAGTATATATTAGTTTCATGGCTATGCCATTTCCTACCAATTCCCTTCTACTGAAAAGTGTAAAAGTATACTGTGGCGAAATGGAGTCACCACTTACCTAGAGCCGGGAGCTATTTCAATGAGAATTGCATTTGTGCGCTCAGCGATTTCATACGAACGTTTGGACAATATTGGAGTTACCAATGCTGGGCTAACGTAGGACAATGTTAGACCCAATAGTTACCAATGCTAAGCCAACGTAGTTCTACGTCATTTAGTTACCAATGTCGGGCCAATATTAGAGTCAATAGTTTCCAATGCTAGGCTAACGTAGGACAATGTTAGACCCAATAGTTAACAATGCTAAGCCAACGTAGTTCTACGTTAGAGCCATTTAGTTACCAATGTTGGGATACATAGGACAATATTAGAGTCAATAGTTTCCAATGCTGGGCTAACGTACGACAATGTTAGACCCAATCGTTACCAATGCTAAGCCAACGTTGTACAACGTTAGGGCTATTTAGTTACGAATTTTGGGGACACATAGGACAATGTTGGAGCCAATAGTTTCCAATGCTGTATTGTAAGATGCTGTGCCAAAGTTGATCAATTTTTGAGTAGTTTTTTTACCAATTCTGGGCCAAACGTTTTACCCTGAAGCGAAATTTTTCCTGATCACCAGTACATCCGTAATTAAGCTTCCCAAATATCTGAAACTATTCAGTCCAATCTGTTTGAATATAACATCCATGTTTTCAAGTAAGTCTTGTAATTGTGTACTATTTTCTGCCAATGCTGCTATATCATCTGCGAATCTTATGAATTGAATCAAGAGGTCAAGTTGCTGGTAGAAGATATAAAAAAATTGCAATTACTCCACCGACAAGAGCCAAGCTCTTAAAGAATGAATGAACCAGTACATCCTTGGTTTTTAATATAGGTCAATAATAAAGTTTCAACTTGTAATACTTCGGTATGTAATTCCAGAAACGACCAAGCCAATTCAATACACTTCTCCAACATTTTAATTATTACTTAAAACCTCACTGGCGCCCGGCATTGGCTCAAACAATGGCCCAGTATGGCCACGGACTCGGCAATTGTGAATAATGAATGTAAATCCCCCGCATTAAAAGTGGAGATAGCGCTTTGAGGTCTTATCTAGCCGCGGTGACCATTTTCACAGAATAAGTGGACTAATGTGGCCGCCATTTAATTAGCTCACTATTAGGTGCCCTTTATTTGAACTAGGACACGCCGTTGCGTTATTTCAGAATGATTGAATTTGAAATCAAAGGGTTTTCTTCGCAAGTTTGAATTAAATCTTAAACAACGTTTATTCCATGCTCCTGCCGCTGCTGCGAATATTGCCGGAACTCCTTCCGCGTGAGTATCAACGCGGGTGTTCGCACACTGCCGTCAAACTCATCTCGCAGCAATACGAGTGAGCGTTCTCGTAGCAATATGCTCGTGCTACCGCTCCTTTGACTCGCGCACGATAAGTCAACACTCACGGGAGCACAGGAAGTAGCAGCGGCATGACAAGTAGCAGCGCGAGTAACCTGTTTACATGCTCGAGCTGCTTATGTCCCTTACAATATTTCCCTGCCCATAGAGGTACTGTGTGAACATGGCATTACAATTCAATAACCTGGTAGGTTTGTTGTGGTTACAACCCTAATCTACTGCTACGATAAGCTCGCTTGCCGTAGCAACCGCTACGGTGGCGTAGGCTTTTAAAAATCCATCCGGTAATAGCAGAAAACAATTTCCAAGAAATGAAATACTAATTCATACATACATACATAAATCACGCCTACATCCCTTACGGGGTAGGCAGAGCGTTTACGGCCGTAAAACGGATATTAACACCACGTCTGACAAGAGTTTGAAATACTAATGCTATATTATAACAGCATAGCAAGAATCTGTAGGTTTATAAAAAAACAACAGAAGTAAATTATGTTAATACAATATAATTCAATCGCACCACAAACACTATTCTTCGAAAGATAATAAAAATAGCTCTAGAGTTTATCTACAAAGTAAAGGTTCCTCTGCGATATTTATCGGAAAATAACTTTTTTACAAAATAAACGGTGGAAACACAAGCAATATTCCTTACAGTGCATTACCCGTGGCATGTCAGTCTGGTCCGGGAAATAGCCAGCCTATATAGCCTAGGTACTAGCCTAAGGGGGGGGTTAGGCTAGGAGGATGTAGGAGGGGGTAAGACCCGCCCGGCTCCAGTCTTGGGTAAAACTGGGTATCTGATTTCTTTGCACTCCACAAATTGATTTTTGATATCCTTTACAAAGCTTGAAGTTCGGATAGGGGTCCGTGTAGCACCGTCGGACCAATCTTTGATAATCTTGGAAAAAGACGGCTATTTACTGAAGTAGCTGTCTAGATTCTTGCAAAGAAAAAGTTATTTTAAGTGCATTATTGGGTCGCAAGATGCTGTTGTCTTAAAATTCAAATTGGAAAGAAGAAATTGTAAGTAATTTCGCTCGACCGATTCTTACCACCGAATTTTGTGTATTCTTTAACCAACGAATGTCATTGATTGTTCTGTTCAAGAAACAGTATTTTACGAAGTCTGAGCTATTGTTTAATAGACAGAAAAACAGTATCTAGTGCGGCGTTCCCAGCTCACTGCATTAGGATTTTTCAACTCACAGTGCTATATTACAATATCACGAGGTCAAGAATTTGGTGGTAACAATCGGTGCTCCGGTAGCTTAGTTGATAAAACAGTGGGACAATGCTCCACGGTCCTGGGTTCAAGTCCCAGCCGTAGCCAAAGTTATTTCTTTTTCTTATTTTCATGTTCCCAATTACACAAAATACTTCTTCCCATTGCGAGTAACAGCCGTTTACGTAACGGTTCTGTTTTAGTGTGGCAAGTGGCGAGTGGTAGCGTGGCAAGCCAATGAAGGCATCGATCACGTAGCGTGGAAAGCCGACACTTATCTGATGTGGCCTATTTGCTTTACTTAACTCACTATATAACTAATTTCCTCGGATCGATTTACTCGGTGGAGGAAAAGTGGACGGTGACAGCCCTAAGCGGGTGTATAATGGGCCAATTTTTATTTAAAATTTGCGGATAATTGAATGCTTTTCGAAAATATTTTGTTCCAAACCGAAAAACAAACAGTACATTCAATGTTATGATCATGACTTAGAATCAATTATTTACCTAAAACGTTACTTTTACATATTCAAATTCTCAGACAAGTAGAGATTTTTTAAATTAAGTACATTTTGATTTTGGAAATCTGGTAGTCGTCCCACAGAAGGCTAGGTTCCTATTTCATTTTTTCTTATAATCTATACAATCGAATAAATACCTACAGCAGTAGTAACATCAAATTTGCCGGCGCCGCTCCCCGACTATTGCAAATTTACCTACGTAGTGTAGAAACAAAGCGAGCTGATTCGATTTAGCAAGAACGAACGGATCTTCTTTGATGTGACGAATCAAAGGCAGCGATCCGACTGTAATACACTTAGCTGGGCCATTTCAGCCCCCCCAGTAGGGGGAGGTCTACCCTGATGCACTCGTTCTCCAATAAGATTTTCATTAAGCGTTGAAAAGTTTTTAATGAGTACGGATTTTGTACCCTCTACAGTGTACCCCTTTAGTTTAGTGATTTTGAAGGTTTCTACTAGTATTGTGCCGCAGTGAGTTGAGCTTGCATTTACCTAGCTACTGATCTATGCATGTTGCAAGTTTTGTGTAGCGAGCGGGGTTAGTAAACATTTGAGAAAAATGGTACTTATAATTGTTTTGTTTATTTTAGCTGCCGGCTTCGTATAACTGCTACTACGACAAACGTAAGTATTAATTTTTAGAAAACTTGCAAAAATGACAAGGATTTGAACCTGCGACTTCGTCATCACTAGTGGCGTTGCCTACTCCACCTGGGCTACCACAGGTCATCCATTGCCCGCTTATGGAAGTAACACATTTAAGTTGATTAATCGGGTCTATCGCAATAGTTTTGAGGTGAATGTAAACGATTTACCTGGAAGTCACTTTACCGCAACGCTGTTTTCCCTGACACGAGAAGTGTTGAAAAAATTAGGTATTCTATCCGAAAATCTTCTTGTAGGCTCCCGTACTACAAGGAGTAGTTCCATACGTTTCGATAGCGTAGCTTAAGTGGGGTCAGTGCGATTGGAGCTATGATATATGAGATTACGTGTGCGCTTGTTGAACCGAAGGAATCTCTCATGTAAATTGTTCGTGTATCGGTTTACTTGCAGAGATGTTTAAACTATTTGATTCATATCGGATTAGACTAGTACTATCAGCAGCAGGCTACTGAACCCTACCACTTACGATTCTTAGACGGGTTGCCCACTTGTCGTCCGTCGTTGCGTATTTCATGCGTCTGTCAGACGAAAGGAAATTGTGAATTCCGATCTTATTCCGAAACAAATACGGCATCGGTGTGTTTATGGAAGCATCTGTCAAACGACTTTATGAACGCATTCGTTACACACCGTAACGCAACGTAAACACACCATAGTCTTTGTATGGGATTAAGATTGAAATTCGCAATTCCTTTCGTCTGACAGACGCATGTGTTACAGTGCGTTAAAAAACGCAGCGTCAAATGGGAGTACCGGCTTAATGTTTTTGGGACTTGCGTGGACAAAACATAGGTATTTATGTATGTAAAATTCTATGTTCTGTCTTATTTTTTTACTCAGTGACACTCAAATGTCAGTCGCAAAAACCATTAGCAGAACACGAATCAGGCAAATCATCAACCTGATATTCTATCGACACACAACTTAGACGCTATTCAAATAGCGAAATTGGGCCCTGAATTGATGGACATGAGGCAGTAAACTTACAGACACAATAGACGCTAATATTGCAAAAGCCCTGTTTACCATCAATCTACAGCTAATTTTTACTATTCTGTACAAAGAGTCAATACCTAAGCACCTTTCGTGAAGGTCGCACCCTCCTCGGAACTTTTGTTAAGGTCACACATTTCCATATAGATACAATATATTTGTGAATTGGTAGATAGATTGATGGGCGTTTTTTGAAGAAACGAATCCTGTATAGGGCGCTGTACGCCGCCATAGACTAAGTCAATACAATACAATAATTATTTATTTGCATAAACATGGTATATAGTGCCGTGTGATGTCGGCTTAGAATAGCATCACCCCATTTCTTGCCCATGGGTGTCGTAAGAGGCGACTAAGGGACTCGAGGGTGTGTATTGCAATTTTAGGCGACGGGCTGACAACCTGTCACTATGGTGATACACAGTTATCTGATTGACCCTCAAACTTTTGTCAGACGTGGTGTTAATATCCGTTGAATGGCCGTTAACGCTCTGCCTACCCCGTAAGGGATATAGGCGTGATTTATATATGGTATGTATGTATGTATGGTATATAGGATGTTGTCGGAATAACTATCTAAGTCTTCTTCTTTTCGTGTGGGTCACCGAGTCATCCAACGACCCCATGAACCCTGGTGTTTTTCGATTGCCTACTACTAGTAATTGGACAAGTAATCTGGCAAAGTCTGGAGTCTGGAACGCCATCTTTTAAATTAGTTTTTATAAAACGCACATTTAAAATGCACGTCAGAATACACTTTTGTAACAAAGCTGAGCTGAGGACCATTGTAATTGTTACCATTGCAGAAAATATAATAAAACATGTGGTATTTTACGAGGGCAAAACCATTCCGTAAAAACCTTATTATGTGGCATCATTAAAAACAATAATTAAAAAACATAAAAGCCAGAAGTGGATTCATTATTAAACATTATTAAAACCAGAACAGAAAGGTCAACCTTTGTGTTTCATATTACGGGGAAATACAATACTTTTGATATTTCGGCCATGTTTAAACTTTGGACTTAACAATTTCCATGAAGTATTAGACAAATTGTTGTATATATTACAGTTAAACATCAAATTATACAAATTACATAATTTCTACGTATAATAATATTTAATTCTTACAATTTAATGTTATCATTAACACGATCAATGTCATCAACTAAATTACAACAATAGTACTTATACCATCCTAAATCATAAAACATAGGGATTTGTGCAAAAAGTAGGTACAGTCAAGTGAAAGCTGGGTGAGAAAGTTTGGACTTTGGGCCGTTCTTACGACGCAAGCATAAGACTTACACGTGAGCTTGACTGTACTTCCATTTCTACGAGAATATGACTCACCGAGTTTTTAGTGTAGGTATTTAAATCATATGGCGTGTCTGTTTGCAGGCTTTTCCCGATACTCTATGTCCCTAAGTTTTTTGCCAAAAGGTTTCGTGATATTTCGTCAAAATATCGCCTCACTCGCGTATGAATTAGCGATCAGCGTTAAACCCGCTTTATAGCGGTTTAAGGCTGCTTTTTACCGGTTCACGCAGCTTTTTAGCGCTTTTAGCAGCTTAACGGCACGCTCGATGTTGAATATGGAATTATTGTTAGGCAGGAAGTTTTGTATCGGCTTCTGAAAATGTTTTAAATATTCTGAAGATTGCTTTTATTTGCTTTAGAAATCAAAGGTGTTTTGGTCGTTTCATTGCTACGAGTATGAAGATATAATTTTTGACCTTCGTTCCTTCGAGAAAATATTCAGTTTGATGATGTGTCTTGATATTTATGACTAGGTACAGGTAGATGCGTTTAGATGCCTACGTCCTACGTTCTTCTACATGGATGATTACCTATAGGCTGACAACTATCGCTAAACCCAAAATGTTTTTACTTTGCGGTCTCCTATTTTATACACTCGAAAGTATTTTTACTTTCACTTAAATATTTAAATGTGGAACTAAATTACACAAGTTCTTGACCGTTTTAAGGGCAGGTAGGTTTCCTGCTACCTACGGAATTCCATTAGCGATATTTTTTTCTGTAATCCGTGAATATACGGGTGCAATATTACCCGCGGCTTCACGCAAGGGGACTTTAGAAGGGGATCAAAATAACATCGCCACTAGGGTACACTTTTAAGCTTTTTTAATATATGGGTTTTTGTAAAATGCCTCGCCCTTTCGCTCTAAGTAGTTCAAAGTTTATAGGCAGTTCTACCTCTCGTCGTCCGACGACAAAGCATCCGTTACTCACCGTAGCCGTATTTGTATGGGAATAGGAATTCGCAATTTTTCTTTCGCCTGACAGACGCACGCGTTGCGGTGCGTTAAAAATACCCAGTGACAGACGACAAGTTGGAAAACCGCCCTTGGTGCTTGATATTTTGGTGAGCTACGTATTCAATTGTTTTGAAGGTTGACTTTGCAAAAATTTGTAGGTAAATAAACTTACAATTTGACTGTGCTTTACTAATTAAAATATGTTATTGTTTCAGGTAAGTTACATTTGGAGTTCAGCATCCTGCAGTATGTTAATTTCCGGAATATTTTTTTACCAGAAACCCGTCACACATTATTTTTTTATCGATAAAAGACAGAAAATCCTGTGGTCAAAAATCATGTCCTCATAAGTCTATCCATACAAATTACACATACATACAGCAGCCTATTGCAGTCCACTGCTAGACGTAGGCCTCCCCCAGGGTGCGCCATATCTCTCGTTTTCACCATCCAGTCGCTACCAGCCGCCTTTTTTATGTCATCGGTCCATCTGGCAGGAGGTCGTCCAACGTTACGCTTGCTGATTACTCGCATTGCCTTGCCATACAAATGACACAGCACGAATTTTGCCAAAACTGTCGACAGCGCAAACTTTGTAGCACTTCGGTCCTCTCAGTAATCAAGCAAAAGCGTCCCTCAAATCAGTAGGAGGTCAAACCAGTATTAACCGCTGAAGTTTCCAACGACCACTACCAGATGGACCTTCTACGTATAGTAGGAATAGGTACAGTCAAGCTCAGGCTGGGTTGGACAGTTTGGACTTTGAACAGTAATTGCGCGCAAAAGATAGATAAATGAACACATTATTGCTTACAAAATACATTAAAAAAAAAACAATACAGAAAACTTCAAACTTAAAATAAGCAATGTCGGCTTTATCTCTTCTAGACAACCTTTACCTTAAAAGAGAGACAATTAGGAATGATTTGCAAGTAGTTGCGGAAGCAGACTGACAATGAAATCCCTAAATTTTAAAATTAATACTTATGAAGTACACTCACAACATATATACATAGGTACATTAATACATAACATATACTCAAATAGGATAAAAATAATTATATATAAGGTTATAGAATACATACTACTATAAATATAGAAGTACACATTTTAAAGGAAACTTAAATGCCAGCCGATTTCATATAGAGATAATTGTGCAATTTAGATTAAAAAGACTTTCATACATACATACACATATCACGCCTATAATCCCTTGCGGGGTAGGTAGAGCGTAAACGGCCGCAAAAAACGGAAATTTACGCCACCCACGTCTGACAAATATTTGAGGGTTATTCGGAAAATTGTGTATCACCATTGTGACAGGTTGTCAGCCCATCGCCTAAAATTGCAATACATACCCTCGAATCCCTTAGTCGCCTCTTACGACTCCCACGGGAAAGAATTGGGGTGATGCTATTCTAAGCCTTACATTGGTGGTTTAAGTGTCTAACCGGCCGTTATACTGGACCTACTTGGCTGGCTAAGTAGGGACATAGTATAAGTAGGGAATGGTGCAGAAGGTCCGCTTTCAAAGCGCACTCAACTGCCGTCAACGCGGCCGCAGTCCACAATTTTCGAAGCCGCAAATTGCGCGTCTTTGAGGCACTAGTAGGGTTGCCAGGTTTTGAGATTTGAACTAAATGCGGCAAGTTGTTGAGATGGCATGTCTTTAATGGGACATGGAGCTATTTGACGAAACTCCTAGGGGAGGCTTACGTCCAGCAGAGGACTGCAATAGGCTAATGTATGTATGTATATTCGACGAGTGATTTAGTTGGCTCGTAAAAAAAATATAACGGTCTAGATTGAAAAAATAATCACTTTGTTCTGAAACAACATAATAATAACAATAATAAACATGTTCTTCTTAAATTTCTGGTCCGATGCACATCTAGGAACATATTTATTACCGGTAGCACATGACAAATTGTATCTATGTGTTCATAGAACCTATATACATACACGTTTGGATGGAACGGAGCAAGTTGAATGAAACGGGCTTTTTGTCAGCACTTTCCACCTCTGGGGTGGCAGCCCTGACCCCAAGTAGAGCGGAAATAGGCGAAGTCGCTTCGTTAGTCCCCGATTGCGAGTATTGTGCGCGACGTAATCGCTGGCCGACAATAGGACAGAGTAATTGTCGCTAAATAGTCTGTGGTGACTGCTCCTGTTGCAACTGGGCCCCCTGAAAACGCAGATTTAATTGTAGTCCAGTCAGAGTGCTGCCGTAAAAGCATGTAAAAGTAAATATCCTGAACAATTCGCACTGCGACATGTAGTCCCAAACTAAGCAAAGGAAACTAGATAGCTGATATTAATATTAAACTTTTTTTGTAAGTAAATACATTTATATATAGAAAAAACCCAGACTTAACACATATATCTGAAGAGAACAAAATATTTGTGTCTTCTGGGGATAGAAGCCACGATCTTCGGCGTAGCAGGCTAGCTAAAAGGGTGTCGTAAAAGGCGATTAAAGAGAAATCCAGGAAATAAGCAGCCTTACTTGTGAATTATTCTGTGCTTGTGATAAAACATCTTCAAGCTGCAAGGTCGATGGACCCCTTTAGTGTAGGTGCTACTGAACAAATAAATACGCCTACTGTTACGAATGCGTCTCGCAAACGACTTGACAGACGCATCACCGTAGCCGTATTTATATGGGAATAAGAACAGAATTCGCAATTTCCTTTCGTCTGACAGACGCATGTGAGTACGGTGCGTTATAAATACGCAGCGACGGACGACAAGAGAACTGCCTTAGATAACTCCCCAACCTGAAAATATTTACTCTAGGTGCAATACCCACTTTCAGGCAGTTTATGTTATGTTACTAGTCCCATTTTTTGATACCTAAGCTAGTAAAAACTGTTTTATAAAGGATTTTTATCACAAGTCTGTTTTGAAACTGGTGAAAGTCGAAACGTCCATGTTGATTGGTGTATTGTCTGAAATCGCAAACAGCGCCGTGCGCACTTTTTTGCGCTGGCAACATTAAATTTTACGCGTTGATTACTGTCGCTCAAATGAGTCGTTCCGAATCAGAATGTCGAATTAAATTTTGTTGATGACGTCGTAATTTTCACGCGATGAATTTAAAACGCTAATTTACTGAGGTTTCGTTTACGCGTCCGCTTAAAATTTTAAGATTTTTAAAGGCAAATTTTGATCAAAACGGCCGTTTGTTTCCGTTTAAGAATAGCATTACCCCATTCCTTTTTCTTGGGTATTGTAAAAGGCAACCAAGGCACTCGAGGAATTAATTTTATTTTAAATTTTAGGCGACAGGCTGACAACTTGTGACTATAGTGATACACGATTTTTCTTAAACGTTCCTCAAATCATACGTGGCGACAGCGACTGAATTTTGTGTCCGCCAATGCTCTGCCTACCCCGCAAGGGATAAAGGCGTGATATGTGTATGTAATTTTCAAGAGAAGAAAACTAAAAAACTGGCGCATGCAGAAACTGTTAATTGAAACTATAAATATAAAACTCGACGCTTTCCTTTGCTTCTATTTTCATAACGTTTTTTTTCCTGATTTATAATGCACACTCAGAGCTGAGGTTGTTTTTCTGGGTTGAAACACGTGCATTTTGTACCCTCGTACATACTTAAAATGGCCGCTTGTAATAATTTCAATGCGTCATCGCTAATTCTGAAAGCGGTGTAGAAAATGTTGAAAATGAAGACACATGTGTTTCACTTATCACCCTCTACCAACTAACCGCAAATAAATACGATCTCGTCAACGGGAACTCTTACATTACGCAGTTGTATATTGGAGTTTGTTGTAGCGTTCACAGTGACACGGCAATGTACTTAGTACAGCCGAAAAAGTTACTCAAAAGTCGTGTTTCGCTAGATGTGGTCGTATATGACTATATCCGTTGATTATTTTTTCCTCCCGCGCCTTCCTGCGATGGGCGTGATATTATTGATAGAAATATGTAACAGTTAAACTGTACTATGCTGTTAAATTGGATCCAAGTAATAATTATAGAAACACGGTTAGTGTTACAAAGAAAACTTTGAAACTCCGGCTTAGATTGCCGTGTAATGCCGGCTTAGAATAGCGTCACCGATGAAGAAGCGCGAGTATTGCAATTTTATGCGAAGGGCGAACTGATAACCTGTCACTATGAACCTGCTATTTGTGCCAAAAAAACACTGTGAAAGAGTTGACGGGTTGACTTTGTTCAGGTTTGCAATAAAGACACTTTTGAAATGCCTAATCCTAATTATTAGACTATTTATAAATCTATAAGCTCTATCGGTAACCACACAAACATTACAAAACAATATCTAAGTTATACTTACCAGCATAGAAACACATAACAACTACGCACGTACGTTTTACCAGATACTCCAGTAACAGATACTTTAGTAGCAGATACTCGACTAGGAAAACACGCGTCACTAGCCGCCCGCGCCCCCTTCGCAGGCGCTCGCGATAACTGCTTTTTATACGCATAATGCTGGGGATCTCCTCTAAGCTGATAGAATTGTGGAGAATCACCCCGAATCCCCAGCCTTTTTGAACTTCAATTAGATCGTAACACCAGCCAGTTCGCACCAGCGCGCCAAAATTGTGGTTATATTGAAATTGTTTGGGATTATTTATTTCTTTTCACTCTTCCGTTCCTCTTTCGAATTGAATGAGTCGTTCGGCTTTGAAGTGCGAGGGAAGATTGGAAGTAGCATGTGCTCTATCTAAATTGATTATTTTGCATTCTGATAAAAAGTTATAGGGCTCAATGTTCTAATGGTTTAGTAATAAGACTTACGTATAATATCTCCCGACACAGAAACGGTCGTTATAAATAACTTCTCATGTTTCTAAAAGAAAACTCGCAGTACGCAGTGTCATAAATAAAATGTTTTTTTTTTTATGCCTGAACTATGTACTTATTTTTGTATTGTATTTTTTATTATTATTATTTAAATTAACTTTGTTATCATGCTGTAGCTTTATTTCATGTAGGATAGCACTATTTCTTATTGACTTCATGATCCGTCATTGTTTAAAAAATATTTTTTTATAAGTAACCCAATTTTCTTCTTTTTGTAACAATTTTGTATAGTTCTAATAGAAAACCGGCTCGGGTGGAATAAAATTATAATAAAGGCACAGCCTTGAGGCTGGCCAGGTTAATCACACGGCATGTAACTTTAGGCCACCACCACCAGCAAACGACATTTGTTTAAAATTGACCGTTTACAAACTGCCTTCACGGTTTTGATAGGTACTTTTTGCGAACACCATTACTTACCTACTTATACTGTTTAATTTAGCGTTGCTATGTATTTGCACATTCTGCAGCAACGCCTTAAGTGGACGGACAGAACTGAACCCCCTCGCATCGGAGATCTCGTTCTGGTTAAGGATGCCAACCTGCCGCCACTGCGATGGCGCAGAGGGCGCATTCTCAACTTGTTCCCAGGTAGTGATGGCACTCCTCGAGTCGCGACAGTTCAGGTAGGGGATTCAGTTCTTAAGCGAGCAATAGCAACGCTATCTCGTCTCCCCAGTAGTGAATAGGCCTAAGGGATTCGGCCTAGGGCGGGTGAATGTTTAATTTAGCGTTGCTATGCTGGGGTAAGTTAGGTATTAATGACGGTCTATGAATGCGCCGCGATTTCGCACGCATCGCTCTGGGCATATGTTGTCCCTTTCTCGCTCGCGGGGCGAGGGTGGCGGCATGCGCGCGGGCCGCTGGTAGGCGCCAAGCGGTGATTTCTGCACCGCACTCAGTCACTCAAAACCGTTCGGACGAGAACGTATTGTGTTTTGTACGGATTTCCCGCCACGCGTTTTGTGATGCCGCGTGTAATGGACGATTCAATTTGAGATCGCGCGTGTTGATGCATCGTATTATTGCGGTTCTCCTGGGTTATACTAGAATACCAGGCTTAGTGATTGTTGGATGTCTCGACGTCTTCCACGTGAGCGTCGCGTTGAATAGGCATCAAGTGGCCATATCGGCTCGCGTTTTGTACGGCCCTAATTCGTGTTGGGTCACGCGTAATGACTAATATCAAAGTGAAATACGAACAGAAGCTGTGAGTGGTTTGAAGTGAATAACGCGCCAAGGCTGTAGTGGAATGCTGGGTGTCGATATCTTTTCCACCCAGCCCTGTAAGTACCCACGGAATTCCTATTTGATCCATTCCCTGAACTTCCTTTCTCCGTTGGGTATTTTATGCATTTGGACCGGCGTTAACTGTAAGTGATAAATCTAGTTGTTTTAGTATAAAACTGTTTATGGTGTGTTCCCTTTAGTCATATTTGTTGTACCATATCATTGTGACTCCTTAGTACGAATTGCGGAATTCGTGGGGTGATATAATTTGGAGGTACTTACTTATAATCTAGTGCTAATACGTGTGACGTAACGCCAGATCGGCAGACGGTATTTACTACCGACTTGAGTTATGTAAAGGTTGGAACACATCATTTGCCAATTTCACTCAACTTAGTTAATTAGGTTAAATAGATTTAGGTTCACGTTTAATTCATAGTATGCGCTGCTATATTGTGCAGCGTATGTTATTTAGCGCTGCGTAACGCAGCCATTGTCTGCCTCCAGTTGAACTCCTGGTATTTTGCTCGAAATTTATCTGTGTAAATCGCTTCCACTGCGGGAGTTTGGCTTGGAATTAGACAATTTTTGGTAGCAGAGCGTGGTTCAGAAAACCACTAGATTTAAGATTATTTTAGTATAAGATTTTTAATCTACCTACATAAAAAAAATATATTTATTGTGATTGTAGTGTGTGCCCTGTGTAGAATATCCTATCGGTAGGATCAGGGCCAATCAATTAGTGAATTGCTTGTTATTATCGTTGTGTTTACCCTGTGCGGATATCCTAACGGTAGGATCAGGGCCGATTGTTTATTATTGGTTTTATTGTAAGGTTCGGTGTTACTTTGAGTTGGTACCATGGCTCCCACAATTACACAGCTCCAGGCAAGAATTAGGACGCACCTAATTTGGTTCGCGACTAAGCAGGCGATGGTCGGTCGCGGGGACCGAGAGGACGCACTCATCGCTTGTGCGCAACGGATTGACGAACGGGTCGCGGAGGTATTGGATTGCCTCACTGGATGCGAGGAGTTATTTGATGGGACGCCTGACGAGGAGGTCAAACTTACGGTCCGGGCGAATGTGACCCAGTGCCTGGAGATAGGGCAGGAGATCCAGCAGGCGGCTGCTGTGATCACCAGGCGTAGGGCTGGGGAGCCGGACCCACCCCATGGTCCGCGGGGACCGGGGGTGCAAGTGCCCCTGCCGGCTGTGGCGATTCCGGTCTTCCACGGGGACTACACGGATTGGACCCGATTCCAGGATCTGTTTGACAGTGTGATTCATAACCGCACTGACTTGCAGCCGGCATATAAAATGGCACAATTGATGGCCAAGCTGCAAGGTGAGCCCCATGAGCTGGTAAAGCATCTACCAGTCGATGATGCAAGTTACGAGACGGCTCGCGGTTTGCTGATCGAGAGATACAGCAACAAACGTCTCATGATTGACCAACTCCTGGAACAGTGGCTCACCGTGCCGACCATCACACGAGGGACGGACCTCAGGGCCAAGGTCCTCAACCCTGTCTGCGTTGCAGTGAACGCTCTTGAGAGACAGGGGATGCCGGTGTCAGGCTATGATTATATCCTGGTCCACACGTTGTTGCGCCGCCTGCCGAGCGACATGGCCGCTCGTTTTGAACAGTCACACGGAGGTAAGACATCTGATTACCTCCCGACCTTCGAGGAGCTCAAGTCCTTCCTCGAGGCCGAGTGCAGGCGGGTAGATGCCCAATTTGGAGAGTCGCCTCACGCGGAGTCTGCGGCCGCTCGCCGCCCGGAACGGCCGGGTGCACAGGCGCGAGACGGTAAGAGTAGGCCACCCAGGCGATACAATGTCGCTAATTTGGAATCGAGGTGTGCCTACTGCAGAGAGGCGGGGCATCAGGTGACTGCGTGTGAGGAGTTCGCTGCACAGCGGGTGCAGAAACGTCGTGGTGTGGTGCAGCAACGGCGTTGGTGCTTTAGGTGTATGGGGCCGCATCAGGTGCGAGAGTGCCCATCAAGCACCAACTGCAGGTACTGCCAGGGTGCCCACCATCAGCTCCTATGCATGAACCGCAGCGGAGATTACGGAGGCAGAGCTGACGCGGGTCAGCGGACGGAGTCTGCCCTACCTAGACGGGAGCAACGCTCCCCACCCCCTCCAAGGAGGAGTCCTCTTCCACCAGGGTTTCAGGGACGAGGCCAGGGACATCAGCAGGTGATGCCCCCTTCACCACGCGCGAGACAGTCACCACCTCGGCAGCAGGTGCCGGAACAGGGTAGGTGGTCACAGGTCCAAGGTCAGGGGCACCCATCACAAGTACGTGATGCTACGGGCGGGTGCCAACACCAGGGCCAGTACATGCAGTACTCGGCGGGTCTGAACAACATGGTGAGTTCCCATGACCCACGCATGCCTCTCCCCTTGGCTGAGCACCCGCGGCTACAGGCGCATCCACGGTACGCGCGCCTGCCGCAGGGTTACTATAGGCTGCCAGCCATGGCGTACAGGACCAGAGGTCCCTATCAGCAGGAGTGGGACCCACTCGAAGGTGTACGGAGAGAGGGGACCCCCCCGCAGGACGCGGACACTCCGCGCTTAGATTCCTGCTAGGTAATCGCCGCCTACACGCCAGCTTCGGCCCCCCGGCCAATTACGGTATTGTTGCCTACGGCAATGATTTGGGTATGGGGATACGGTGGCCGCAGCATACAGGTAAGAGCCTTGTTAGATACAGGGGCTCAGGGTTGTATTGTGTCTAGTAAGCTGGTGAGTAGGCTACGCTTAAATATAAGGCCCACAACGGATGGGGCTGTAGGTATTGGAGGTGTAGATGTGCCTGACGTTCGGGGTCAGGTGAACTTCGAGTTCACATTAGGTAATACAGGTACAGGGGTCAGCTATCATGCCTCAGCAGTGGTGCTGGATGATGTGGTAGGGAAACTTCCTCAGGTTCGGTTACCGTCAACGGTACGAGGGTTAACCACAGGCTTAGAGCTAGCTGATCCTGAATTTGATACTCCTGGTACGGTGGACGTTCTCCTCGGGTCAGACGTCCTCGGGAGATTCTGGTGTGGCAGAAAACGGGTACTTCAGCAAACTGGTTTAGTGGCCGTTGATACCACAGGGGGGTATGTTATTTTTGGCCCAGTTTGGAGACCTCAGGACCTACCAGAGGGCGATACGGTTCTCTATGGTAGTATGTTGTCGGAGGTGCTGCAGAGGTTTTGGGAGTCTGAGGAGCCACCCACAGCGGATAGACGGAAGCCAGAGGATGACGAGTGCGAGCTGTTCTATCAGTACAACACTGCACGAAGTTCGTCAGGTAGGTTTGTTACCAGGCTGCCATTTCTCCCAAACCGCCCCTCCTTAGGTAGTTCGCGACAGATCGCGGAACGGAGACTACTGGCTATGGAGAGAAAGATGAAGCGAGATGCAGCACTTCGGCAGAAGTATATCGAATTCATGAGGGAGTACCTAGAGTTAGGCCACATGTCGGTGTCCAGCATAGATTGGAGGTGTGTCGAGCATTACTATATACCACACCTGGCTGTTTTGAAGTCACCGGAGGCGAAGATACGGGTAGTGTTTGACGGTTCTGCTCCTACATCGAATGGTGTGTCTGTGAACCAGTGTCTGCACGCGGGTCCCAAGTTGAACCGGGACATTGTGGACATCCTCACAGATTTTCGGTTGCACCAAGTAGCGTTCGTCGCAGACGTCAAAATGATGTTTCGCCAAACAATTATACACCCGGATGACCGTCGGTACCAGCTGATTTTGTGGCGTGAGAGCCCTGACGAGCCGATGGTCACTTATGAGCTTAACACGGTAACGTATGGTCTGAAGCCAAGTCCGTTTTTGGCAGTACGCACGCTGCGAGAGTTGGCCGCACAGGAAAGGGTAAGATTCCCTCGAGCCGCAGCAGTACTGGATCGCGACGTCTACGTGGATGACATCTGCACGGGTGCAGATAGCGTGCAACAAGCACTGCTACTACGAGACGAGCTGATCGCGATCATGGAATCAGGAGGTTATGAGTTGCGGAAATGGCTGTCCAGCTGTCCAGAGCTCCTGGCCGGGTTGCCAGGTGAGTTCCAGCAGGACCCGCACCTTTTCGAGAACCCGGACAATCCAAATACGTTGAGCATCCTAGGGGTGCAATATAGGCCAACGCATGATGTCTTTACGTATCAGATCGAGCCAGACCTTTTGCAGAAGACTTGGACGAAGCGTTCGGTATTATCGACGATCGCCAGAACTTTCGATCCTAACGGGTGGATCGCACCGGTGACGTTCATGGCGAAGTGCTTCTTGCAAAGGTTGTGGATAGCAAACTTGGGTTGGGACGACCAGCTCTCCGGAGAGCTGTTGAATGATTGGACCAAGTTTGTGACCACCTTACCAGGGATCGTACGCATCGCCATACCTCGCAAATTGCTCCCATCGGTGGGATGTAAGGCTACCCTACATGGGTTTTGTGATGCCTCGGAGCGAGGGTACGCGGCAGCTGTCTATTTGCGGACAGTCAGTTCAACGGGAACTGTAGACGTGCGTCTAGTTATGGCCAAGAGTAAGGTGGCTCCGGTTAGGACAAGATGGACCATTCCAAAGTTGGAATTGGCGGGAGCAGCGCTTCTCACGCGCTTGCTACATTATGTCGCTAGTAATCTACGCGGTACCATCAATTTGGATGAAACGGTGTACGCATGGACCGACAGTAGGATAGTTCTGTGCTGGTTACAGACGTCGGTACATACTCTTGAGGTTTTCGTGGCAAATCGGGTGTCACAGATTAAAGGATCGGAAACTCCGTTGGTATGGAGACACGTACCGGGAGAACAGAACCCAGCGGACTGCGCCTCACGGGGATGTAGGGCCCCTGATTTGGTAGGTCACTCACTGTGGTGGGGACCTCAGTGGCTGACTGAGTCACCTGAGAGATGGCCATACAATGAGTGCGGGTCGCCGCTTGGGCCACCTGATCGAGGTTTGCGAGTGAACGTAGGGCAGATCGTACCTAAGCCTAGTGCGGCTTTCTTGCTGGAACGATACAGCTCCCTCGACAAACTTCTAGGGGTGACAGGTTGGATCAAACGGTTCGTGAACAACTGTAGAAAACCTCAAGCAGAACGGAACTTGGCACCTGTCCTCTCGCCTGCGGAGCGGAATGCGGCTCTAAGTTTATTGGTTAGGGTCGTCCAGGCGGAACATTTTGAGGAAGAGGCCAGGCTGCTCAGGGATGGCCGTGGAAAGCTGAAGGGAGGTCTTGTGCGCCTCAACCCGTTCGTGGACGAGCATGGAATGCTCCGGGTTGGAGGTAGACTTCGGAACGCTAACCTGCCCTTTTCAGCACGGCATCCGCTGTTACTCCCAAAGAAGGGACCTTTGGTAGAACTTATAGTTAGGGATCGTCACCAGAAAAACTCGCATGCGGGCTGCAATGCACTTTTGGCTATTCTGCAGCGCGAGTTTTGGATCTTGTCTGGACGACGTACGGTACGGAGCATTGTGTTTCGGTGCTTGCCTTGCTATCGGTTGAAGGCAGCCACAATGCAACCTCAGATGGGAGACCTCCCACCGGACCGGGTGACGGAAGCCTGGACGTTTGCGGGTGTGGGAACGGACTTTGCGGGGCCCTTTATGGTAAAGGCATCACGCCTTCGCAACGCGAAGTCAATCAAGGCGTATTTGTGCGTGTTTGTGTGCCTAGCAACCAAGGCCGTCCACTTGGAACTCGTGGCCGACCTCACTACGGAGGCTTTCTTAGCAGCTTTAGATAGATTTGTGTCGCGAAGAGGGCGACCAGCGCTGATCAGGTCGGACTGTGGTACCAACTTTAAGGGCGCTGATCGATGTATGAAAGAAATTATAACGTTTTTATCGGAAAACGAGGAAGCTATCGGCACGAGCCTCTCCCGTCAGGGCATTAACTGGGTGTTCGATCCACCAGGATGCCCCCACTGGGGTGGTATATTTGAAGCGGTTGTAAAGTCCGCTAAGACGCATTTGATGCGCGTTATAGGTTTAACGATATTAACCTTTGAGGAGCTAGCGACCGTGTTTTGTAAAATTGAGGCCGTTCTCAATTCACGTCCTTTGTGTCCGCTTAGCTCAGATCCAAATGATCTGGAGGCCCTGACACCAGGGCATTTCTTAATTGGCCGACCACTTAACGCCTTGCCAGAATACCCCTACACAGAGGTCAGTAGCAATCGTTTGACGCGTTATGAGTTGCTGCAGCAAATGTCTCAGAATTTTTGGAAGCGATGGTCGCTTGAGTATTTGCACATTCTGCAGCAACGCCTTAAGTGGACGGACAGAACTGAACCCCCTCGCATCGGAGATCTCGTTCTGGTTAAGGATGCCAACCTGCCGCCACTGCGATGGCGCAGAGGGCGCATTCTCAACTTGTTCCCAGGTAGTGATGGCACTCCTCGAGTCGCGACAGTTCAGGTAGGGGATTCAGTTCTTAAGCGAGCAATAGCAACGCTATCTCGTCTCCCCAGTAGTGAATAGGCCTAAGGGATTCGGCCTAGGGCGGGTGAATGTTTAATTTAGCGTTGCTATGCTGGGGTAAGTTAGGTATTAATGACGGTCTATGAATGCGCCGCGATTTCGCACGCATCGCTCTGGGCATATGTTGTCCCTTTCTCGCTCGCGGGGCGAGGGTGGCGGCATGCGCGCGGGCCGCTGGTAGGCGCCAAGCGGTGATTTCTGCACCGCACTCAGTCACTCAAAACCGTTCGGACGAGAACGTATTGTGTTTTGTACGGATTTCCCGCCACGCGTTTTGTGATGCCGCGTGTAATGGACGATTCAATTTGAGATCGCGCGTGTTGATGCATCGTATTATTGCGGTTCTCCTGGGTTATACTAGAATACCAGGCTTAGTGATTGTTGGATGTCTCGACGTCTTCCACGTGAGCGTCGCGTTGAATAGGCATCAAGTGGCCATATCGGCTCGCGTTTTGTACGGCCCTAATTCGTGTTGGGTCACGCGTAATGACTAATATCAAAGTGAAATACGAACAGAAGCTGTGAGTGGTTTGAAGTGAATAACGCGCCAAGGCTGTAGTGGAATGCTGGGTGTCGATATCTTTTCCACCCAGCCCTGTAAGTACCCACGGAATTCCTATTTGATCCATTCCCTGAACTTCCTTTCTCCGTTGGGTATTTTATGCATTTGGACCGGCGTTAACTGTAAGTGATAAATCTAGTTGTTTTAGTATAAAACTGTTTATGGTGTGTTCCCTTTAGTCATATTTGTTGTACCATATCATTGTGACTCCTTAGTACGAATTGCGGAATTCGTGGGGTGATATAATTTGGAGGTACTTACTTATAATCTAGTGCTAATACGTGTGACGTAACGCCAGATCGGCAGACGGTATTTACTACCGACTTGAGTTATGTAAAGGTTGGAACACATCATTTGCCAATTTCACTCAACTTAGTTAATTAGGTTAAATAGATTTAGGTTCACGTTTAATTCATAGTATGCGCTGCTATATTGTGCAGCGTATGTTATTTAGCGCTGCGTAACGCAGCCATTGTCTGCCTCCAGTTGAACTCCTGGTATTTTGCTCGAAATTTATCTGTGTAAATCGCTTCCACTGCGGGAGTTTGGCTTGGAATTAGACATAATACTTTTTTACTAGAGGTGTTTTTTTGCACGATCCACTTCCAATTTGTTATTTTAAAAGCTTGAAAGTGTCCCTTAAAAAAGCCTTTTAGCTACGGTTTCTTATTAAATGACACTTAAACTTAGGGCTTTCGCATAAGAGATTCAGCTAGTCTACTTAAATATAATTCAGTTTATTTTCACTTAAATTAGTTGAAAATAATGAAAAGAATCTTATTGCAGTCTATTAATGTCACTATAGTGATACCATAATTATCTGAATGACCCTCAAATGTTTGTCAGACGTGGCGTTAGTGACCGTTTTTTCGGCCTTACGGTTATGGCAATTAATACAAAAAGTGGCCGTTTTTAGACACTTTTGCCATAACTTCAAATGCAGCGAATATATCATTGCGTTTGCAGGTTCTAATTATACTTAAAACTTGGGTATCCGCCATTCTGATAGATTGTTTGTATAAAGAGAAAACATTTTTTGTGAAGTGGCGCCACTGTCGAGGTCGTTGACGGCTACACTCATATTAACTAATTCATACTTTACAGATTCAATTATTCTTATTATAAGCCTATAGATTCTCTACTTAAATATTTAACCTCTCTAGTGCTACCACAAGAGTTGTCCTATTAAACTTGCTGCCACAAATCCTAGGTCTCAAACTCATTAGCTGTTTGCCAAATAATTTATTTTCCCGCCAAGTTTTCATCCGCCCGGATAAACGTGTTAAGCGAACCGGGTAGAATAACCGGTTTGAGAGTAGGTATACTATACAGGGTGTAACGGACGGTGTACCGAAAACTTTGCCGGCATGATCAGACCATGAACCTGAACAACTTGGGATACGTTTTTTTTTTTGAGTTTCCTTAAAAAACCAGTTATCTAATCAGGAATTTTGTTTGGGTGGTCGAAGAAACTTTCTCGTTTACCAACATGTCTTCCGTTTAAATGCTTGTTCAGTTTCATGGTCTGATCATACCTGCAAAGTTTTCGGTACACCGTTCCTTACACCCTGTAGTAATATAGGTGCTGGGTTGTGTACAATATGTTTTAAAACACTTCAACGTTTTGAGTATAAAATTTTTAAGAACTTACGAAATTGCACGGCAGCAGGTGAACCTGCAACTTTTTTTTTATTTTTTATTAAGGATGTGTTTGCTCTTGACTCTAGTCTAGGTCATAGGACAGAGACAGAGTCTTAGATGGAGCGAGCTCACCCAGAAGAAGCCTGTTCACTTTTACTTTGAAGAGATTAGGGTTGTATGCGTTTCGGTTTCAGTTTCATCTGCCTTTGGTGCAAACAAAAGATGAAAGTTTGTATGAAACTTAAAACTAATGTGCGGTAATCTCGTTACTAAATGTAAGACAAGAAACCGTAGCATTGTCGTGTCACACAGTGAGTGCTTTTAAATTCCCAAATTAACTACTTAATTTATACTAATGCGTTTTGTGAGTTTACATCATAAACTGCCATGTTGTAAAGCGTTTTACTCGTAAAATATTACAAAAATATTTTTTTTATCAGAAGCAAAGTTGTAGATATGAATGAATGAATGAATTTATTTATTAATCAATAAAGTATACTTAAAACTAATACAATATAGCCCCAAAAAACCACCATTCGAGGTTTGTCTGTGGGATCTCCGAGTCTCTATAAACTACATTTTATACGTCATATATCTTCAGGTAGATACACTGTAAAAACTATTTTGTTGGTGAATTAAGGCCCTGACTCACCTGAAAAGTTTGTACCTCTCATTCACGCTGCATCAGAGAGAAACAGACACACTCTCTCTCTCTCTCTCTCGTTTTCTCTTCATGTGGGATACCGAGTCGTCCAACGACCCGATTAACAGACACTTATTTTTCACGGGATTATACGGTTTTTCCGACATACCTCTATCAACTAGACAAATTCCGTTATAATGTCTAATTTAGGTATTAGCATTATTATTATCTATTCTTATGGTATTAGTACTAGAAAAAGTATGTATCTAAATTCTAGTATATTTTTTTTGTTATAACTTTATAACTATTGACATAATATTGACAAAATGTTTCAAATAGAGGTTACATTAGATTTTGTGTTGTTGTTGTCTATCGAGTAAAAATGTACAAATTGTGTAACTGATAGGTATTTTTTTGATCTGTTAGACGTTAGATCCTCGACAATAGCATGTTTTTTTTTACAGCATTATATGGCTGTAATTGTTTAAAAAATCGTTTAAAAATGTTACTCGCGCTATGGCCTTAAAGAGCGGGGCACACCGGCTCCGTATCCAGCTCTCGTCCGTAGTCACGCACGAACTGATGACGTTGTAATGTATAGGATTGTATGAGATACGGCACACCGCTTGCGTTGCGTATCCGTTCCGTCCTGCACGCAAGCGGTGTGCCGTATCTCATACAGTCCCATACATTGCAACGTCATTAGTTCGTGCGTGACTACGGACGAGAGCTGGATACGGAACGGATACGGAGCCGGTGTGCCCCGCCCTTTAGTATGATCTCATAGTAAATTTTCCATAACAACAAATTAGAGACTAACAGATAAAACGACTAACTCTACTAAGAACTGAAAATGCAAAACAAATTTAGCCACAATAAGATAGCATCAGCCCACGATATCCCGCTTCACGCAAGAGAGCCCCGATTCCATGTGACTACTAATCTGGATTAACCTCTTCCAGTGTGTACCCCCACACGAGTATACAGGGTGTCACAAAAAGTACTGTTGTGAACCAGCTTGTAAAACTGAACGATTTCCTCTAAAGAACATACAGGTTATACAAAATGTCTCGGCCAGCTGAAACTGTTTGATTAGAAGGTCCGATTTATTTTTCTACTTAATTTCAATCTAAATTACTAAAGGATAATTAAATAGTTTCAGCGGCTGGTCCGTGCTTCGGAGGGCAGGGTTTATCCGCCGGTTCCGGTTGCTGTCTATGATTACTTAGCCGGCGGTCGTTACACAACCATATCAGAGGCCCACTAGTAGTAGCACGCGGTTGAAAATCTCTGACACCAGGGTTCATCGGGTCGTTCGTTGACTCGGTGTCCCGCACGAAATAAAAAACAGCGGCTGGTTCATCATTATCGATTAGCAATATAACTTTAACACTTCCGCTGTGGACCACTTAAAAAATTCAAGATGGCGCCTGTGGAGCGCCCACGGGTGGCAAGTACTTGACTCGACTCCGGTAACATAAACAAAGATTTCTCAGAAACTAGAGACCGATAAGGATTGTATGTTATATTGCCGTGTTCGTCGTGATACATGCTACTTTGTTGCAGACTAATATAAACATTTGAGGCATAATAATTATGTCAGTCTCTAGCAGAAGTGGTAGTTTTTTTTTATAACCCGGATTTGTGCTTTTGATTAGGCAAATTTTTGCGTGCGAATAATTTGGCAAATTTTGGCTTAAAATTATGTTAGATTGGCAATGTATTACATAAAAAATGTTCTGTTCATCGTTTATCTGCCACTAAACTAACACAAACCACTTCAAAATACGTTTTTTGTCGCTTAAAAACTCCCAGGGTGAAATCTGACACCGCGCGCCAAAATCTCCAAACACACACTCAAAGTATGACATGTTTTTTCTTAAAAAAACTCTATGGTTGAGAGCTTGATGTTGCCATATTTAAGTTCCTAAATTCTACAACACTATATTTCGTTCATTAATTTACCGCTACGTTCAGTAAAAACTAAAATAATGAACGAAATATGGGCACCCAGCTGTAAAGCCGAATTTCGGCTTTTACACAGTTGTGACCCAAAATGGCCGCGACCGAAATACGGCTTTTACACAGACCAGAGGTTAAAGCACTCACCATTACTTTCACATTTTAAGTAAATATTTATAATTGACGTGTCCTGACGTTTTATTACTTAAAACATGTGGTCCACTCCTTAAAAGGAAGGCAATACTTTTAGTAACACCTTGTATGCCTCCACACCGGGTATACCCACAACCGGGTAACCCGGGTATTTTCTGTAAGCCAGGCGGTTAATGCCTGTGGAGATAGTGATATCCGCTTCTGGATAAATAGTGGAATAAGAAACTTGAATTATAAAGTGCTAGTGGTAATGCAACATTTATGTATACAGGGTGTAAGTGACGGTGTACCGAAAACTTTGCAGACATGATCAGACCATGACATTGAATATCTTTGACTATGGAGGCTTTGTCGGGAAACGTTTTTATTTTTACATTCCATGGAAAGTCAGTCAGCTGATTAGGAATTATGTTTCTCGTTTATCAACGTTCGTTTTGGGGTGGTATAGGATCTACCTCCTAGCGGTCCACCCCGGGCAACGGCAACACAGGCTTGCCTGTGGATAAGTCCGGCTGAACGATCCCACTAAGCGGTGGAAGGCTGCGTAAGGGGCCGCCTGGCTCGCGACCACCATCCCACCGAAGTCTGGCGCCAAGTAGCTTGCTGCGTTCCGTCAGTGTGTGGGAGTGCCAGTGCATTCTGGGTAAGCTCGCTCCACCTTAGACACTGTCTCTGTCCTATGACCTAGACTAGAGTCAAGAGCAAACCCATCATTAATATAAAAAAAACATATTTTCCATAGAAAAAATTGTTCACTTTGATGGGCTGATCATGATTATGCCTGCTAAACTTTCTTACAGCCTGTATATACCTATTAACGTATCACGCCTTTATCCCTTGCGGGGTAGGCAGAGCAAGCTACGTATGATAAACATTTGGGGGTCATACAGAAAATTGTATATCGCCGCAGTGACAGGTTGACACTACATTGCCTTAAGTTGCAATACACATGTAATCCTCAAGTGTCTTAGTTGTCTTATGACACGGAATGAAATGGGGTGAAGCTATTGTAAGCCGACATCACCCGACAAATTCTAATAATTGATTTTGTCTATCAAGGTACACAGAAGATCTCAAGTTTGGAATAGACATAAGGTACATTATATTTCCTTTTTGCAAGTACCTTCACAGCATGATTTAGAAAAACGCTTACATCACCATACTTTATAATGTTGTTTTGGTCCGGGTTTAGCAAATGAAATTCAGGGGGTACATTTACTTGCCCGGTTACCCGGGTAAGATAGATAGAGCGTTGCGGGCAAAATGAAGCCAGAAGAAACTTATATCGGCGACAAACCACTGCTGAATACATACCTTTTCCTTTGCCATCCGCGTTGATCTTGCTTGCTGTAAAAACCACTTGTTTGACCGGTCATTTTGGTAAAGTGCTCTTTTTGGTAAATAAGCCTTTATGTGTCTAAAGGGAACCTAGAACCATTAAATTTGGCAAGTACATTTTTTCAAGTACAAGTTTAGGAAAAATCCAAATAAATTAAAAGCAATATGTTTCTTAGGCAGTCGAAAAAATTAAAAGTTTTTAAAATAAAGTCTATGAGTTCAAGTTTGATAGGGCTTGATATGCATGTTGCGGAACCCTTGGTGGGCAAGTACGATTGGTACTTGGCCAGTGTTTTGATATTCATCTGCGATAAATAATTACTACTATTGAATCACCTATATGCACGGTAAGACCACTTACTTTAAGTTCATAATATTTATTTGTGAACACAGATTTTCATATTTTTCTCACGTGCTTACCAAGTGGTAATTCGTTCACAGCCATCACACCATCTACGCTATTTTTGGTCGTAGGTTGGACCTGGTTTAGCCCTTTTTTTTCATAAAAACCGGTTTAATCCAGACGCCGTAACTCATGCCTTTATTTAGTCACTTAGATTACCCGAAAGAGGACTTAGCCCTCTTTCCTTTTTATTTATTTTGTAAAGGGTTTAGGTACCATGTTTATTATTAAAAAGTAAAAACGGAGTTATTTACTACTTAAATAAAACAATTATGTTTCATTCGTTATCGCATTTCGCCTTCATCTTCTTCTTGTCGATTCAATGGCAATCTTGTCAAATTTTGCCTAAAAATATTGATTGACATTCAGGATTTAAATAAATATCCAGGATAATTCACACAGCGCCATTAAGCCCCAAACTAAGCAAAGCTTGTATTTTGTGAACTAAATGAAAAACTGTGAGAGCATAATAAACCATGATAAACATAGATAGCTGATATTAATACTTAAGTATTTACTTTTCTTTGTAAATAAATACATGTTAAACACAAATATCTGAAACTTACATAACAAATATTTGTGTCTTGTAGGGATCGAACTCACGAACCTCGGCGTAGCAGGCAGGCAATTTATTAGTTATCTATGATTTAAGTAGTATTTTCTTGAGTTTGCACAACTATTACTCATCACAATAAAACAATTTTAAACGGATTTAAGTTGTGTTTATTTTGGATTTTACAATTCCTACGTTTTACAGAGCCCGTATCAGAGTCAGTCATCCGTGACCACGGGCTCTGTAAAGAGCTCGAAACGTAGGAATTGTAAAATCCAAAATAAACACAACTTAAATCCGTTTAAAATTGTTTTATCTATGATTTAGTATGATTTAGTGCGGCCGTTTATGCTCTGCCTACCCCGCAAGGGATTATAGGCGTGATATGTGTATGTATGTGTATGTATCAACTATACCTACCGACAAATTAATTCTAACAATAAATAAATGTTATGCCATCATTGATCAGTGAGTGTGGATTATTTTAATAAATTTTGTTGGCCATAATCTGCAGCACAAGTCGTTTTATTTATGAGGTGTAGTTATTCACTCGTGTCAAATGTACTTGCACCAGCAACTTGCAATATATTCCCAGCTTAAGATGTCTATGCGATCCTCATTTCTGTAGAAAGCATAAGTCTACCTGAGTAGTACCAGGTTGTTAGGAAATATACTTTCCAGAAAAAAACTCCCACGCCTCAAACTTGAATGGCCGTGTGATGCCGGCTTAGAATAGCATCACCTCATTGCTATCCCGCGGGTGTCATAAGAGGCGACAAAGGGAGTCGTAGGTTTCATTGCTATTTAAATTTCAGACGACAACCTGTCACATAAGTGATACACGTTTTATCTGAAACGGCCCTCAAATAATTATTTGTAAGACGTGGCGGTAGCGATCTTATTTAACGGCCGTTAACGCTCTGCCTACCACGCCAAGGATAAAGGCTTGATATATATTTGTGTGTTCTTATACAGATGATACATGGTGTTGAAAATATTACCGCAAATACTTCAAAGAAGAATAGAATAGAAGTATCTATTCTTAAAGATATAGACGCGGTAGGTAGGGAACAAGGTTCCTGCATCAGTGTTCCCACTTCACACCTCGAGTTTTTATGTTTTCATAAATTTCTCCTTAGATCAATATTTTATATTCGCGCCCGCACCTCGGATAGGGATTTTTAGGGGTCCCTATGCAAAAGCGGACAAAAATACCATACGATAAAGACTGTGTAATTATGTAAGTATAATAATTTTTATTATTTTATCTAGATTCTGGTCGCAGGAAAACACGATTAAAGAAAGTTTGCTCAATAGATTTATTTTTCAAACTTGAGTCCATTTTTACACTTTTTTGCATAGTGTATAGCAATCTAATGAACATAACATATTATTTTTTGCGAATACGATACTTCTTGTACGTTACTAGATTCTTGTCGTACAGTTTTTTTATAAGTTCTTTATTTGGCGAGAAATTTCCAAAAGAGTGAAAAATCGTCTAAATCGTTCCGCTCTGTTCTCACACACAGGATTACACCTATTAGTGGGAAAGGGACGTTTAAACCGTTCGAAGCGGCCCTTAAAGAGGGCAAAAGGATGTAGGTTTACGCGACTTATTAAAATATTATACATACATACATACATACATAAATCACGCCTATATCCCTTACGGGGTAGGCAGAGCGTTAACGGCCGTTCAACGGATATTAACACCACATCTGACTAATATTATAAACCACAAGATTTCCCTTTTAAAACTGATCCGCTACTTTACGCCAATAGATAGAGCTAATGCAGCAAAAAATTGTTTGATTTTATTGCGAACGACCATTAAGTCCCTTAGTCGCGGGGATAAAATCGGGTGATGCTATTCCAAGCCGGCATCACACGGCCATTGAACATTATACATACACACATCACGCCTATAATCCCTTGCGGGGTAGGCAGAGCGCAAACAGTTGCAAAAAACGGTCATCTACACCACGTCTGACAAATATTTGAGGGTCATGCGGAAATTGTGCATCGCCATAGTGACAGGTTGTCAGCCCATCGCCTAAAATTGCAATAATCACCCTCGAGTCCCTTAGTCGCCTCTTACGACTCCCAAGGGAAAGAAATGGGGTGATGCTATTCTAAGCCGGCATCACACGGCCATTAAACATTATCCTTTAAGTTAAATACCTAAAGCTAAAGCTAAATAGATTTTCTATATCGCCAGTGACTACCCATTTAGGTCGTTAACGAGCACCTCCCAAATTTCGTTTGAGCCATCCCACGAGAATGGCCACTTCCATTTTGCATACATTAACACGTGGGGATTGACTTTGAAAATGTTGCTGGACCGTGCACGGGGCTATCAACTTCCTGTTGAGTAAACTGATGTTCAACAACGGTCTTTCGGCGCCAACGGTTTTAAACAATAAATCATGTACTTAGTAGTATGTATGAAAATGTAACTTTTTCAGATAGTTTCTTCTTTCACAGCCTTTTTTCTATAGTTTAGTCAGTACTACATACCCAGAATATTTCTAGCAATTATTTTAATATCGTATTAATTAACATGTTAGCCTTCTGTACTCACTCGTTTCATCTCTGACGGCTCTAACTCTGAGCCGTGTTCCGTTAGTTGAAAAGCATCTCAATTGTGTTTCAATAGTGTCAGTTGGCTGTTTTTGGCCGGCGTTTGGCCGTATTCTGCTAAAAGTTTAAAGTATAGAAAATCACAGTGGTAATAGAATAGTAATAAATATTTTTTTAATAAGAATAGAGAACGGGGCCTAGACTAATCTCGACTGGCCTAGACTCAAGAGTGATACAAAGCTATTAATTTATTGAATTTTAATATTTTATTTTTGCAAACCAACAGCTGTTGACACAATATGCAAGGCGTAAGGGACAGCCCTCCAAACACTTATAGGGTGCACTCAGACCATAAAAATGCACAACTTCCCATTAAAAAATATTTTAAGAAACGCCAAAAAAAATACTTTCCATAGTAATTGCAGTCAGCTGATCTTGATTTTGTTTGTGAGGTATTTTTTGTCGTTTCCTGATATATTATGACCTTAAGGGAAAGTTGTTCAGTTGCATACACCCTAACAGTATCCGGGGAACTGTCCCCTACACCCCGTATAAAACTGGTGTAGTCGGTAACAATACGGAACCTCCGTTAAGATCAACCTACATACACTTTTTCCCTTCGAACCCCTGTCTTTATTTATGCGGTAGTCTCTCGAGACCCGCCACTTGTATGCTCGATACATTTTTCTCTGGAATAATGTTATCACACACTCAACTACGCAAGCACCTTTAGATCTTGAACTTACGATACGTGGATGATGTTGTCATCAACTTTCTTTTCATGGGTTTTTTTGTTAATGGAATCCTACTGGAATTTGGACAGCAAATCATCAACGTAAGCGAAAAACCTCTGGTTTGAAAAGTTGCTGTCATAATATCAACTTTTTACTTCACCTCACCAGATCCAGTTAAAGAAATAAATGTTTCTTACTTATGTTTAGAGAAGAGCACAAAACCTGAAAATATTTCAAGGGACGATGGAATTACGAATAACTATCTCTTAGAAAAATTGGTCGACATAAGAAAGTCGTAGGATGAGGAAATTACGAATATTTCACAACCAATTTACATAAAGACATCAGCAGGTAATGTCCGCAATTCGGGAAGTCAATTCTCTAAAACTTTGTCACTATCCGTCAAATACGTGTAGAAAAGGATAGGAGATATCTATAACCTGTCATGTTTCAAATGTCAATAGGTTCTTCGCCATTTCTAGTTTATTTAGTTGCTATTGTTTTCATGGTCGCCACATTTTGACAGAGTCGTGTTTTGCGTCAAATTATATCTTCTATCCTTTTCTTAACCTATTTGACGGATAGTGACAAAGCTTATTTAAGATAAGATAATTAATTTCCCGATTTCAGGCCAATACTTTCATTATTTCAATTTATACTCTACGCCAGTTTAATTTATATTGTAAAACCTTGCGATAGACACCGACAGTCCTGATTTTCTTTCTTCTCCCGCTTAACGTCACCATTAGTATTGCGTTTTTTCAGCATTAGTCCAGGAGCTGTCGTCCTATTCTCTCACGAACGTTGGGTGTGGTCAATATTTTGCAAGTTGCTTTGAAAAGCCAGTAGTGTGTTTTATTTTCTAGTAAGGAAGTATACCTACATTTTATAAACATTAAGTGCAATGCAAGGCACCTTTTCTGTTTGTTATTTTGTATAATGATTTTCCGTTCCTTTCGTTCCTGCGTTAAATTATGTGACATCAATTATATTTTTACTGTGTTCCTATAACTAACTCATGAAAGTTAGAAAAATATAGGTAAGTCGTAAGCGTGGACAGCACATTATATACCAAGGTTAAAAAGTACTAGTGTTGTTTGACAAGTGACCACACCCAAAGGCAGTGTCCCGTTTTGTCCCGCACTCGTTATCGCGAGACAAATCCAATCGCGCCGCGACACGGCCACGCTGATTGCGCGAGACACCTCCTCCAGGTTTTTACGTGTTAAGTATTTTTATTTGTCAAGATATCGGATAAACCGAGGATTTCTCGGTAACACAATCTCTAAGCTTTTAGTGGCACCTGTCAAGTTTCAGGCCCGAGCTTTTTCTTAATGGCGGAAATGTCAAGTTAATTTTGCGGGGTTTGGAAAAGTATTATTCTCTTTCATTAGAAAATATAATTCGTTGGAGGAGCAATGCAATAACATTCCCTAGCTAACGGGTGTTAACCCAGGCCGCAGTCAAATTAGAGACGGTGCGGAAAAAAAAACAGTTTAAGATTTGGGGGCGCCTCTGTGTCTCAGTATGACAACCCATGAAATTATTTTTGCCCTTGCCTGTTTTCTTTCCGCACAGACTCTTTCCTTATGTATTGAGAAAATCGTAAAAAATCTGGAAAGACTGTTCAGCAAAATAAAAACTTCAGACAAATTGAATAATTACTTTGGTGCACCACACCCATTTTCAATTTCGCGAATCAAATCAAAATTATAGTTACCTAATACCATCACAACAATGCACCAGCCCCTAAACGCAAAAAGAGATCGATGAACGCCACAAGGTATTTTCTAAAACCGCCTGCTGCGCATCGTCCGGCAAAAAATGACCCACTGTGCTGGCCCCACTGTATACGCCGGACTCCTGCTAATCCTATTTACCCGCGCAAATAAATTACGACCGACCACTAATATATACGGTTCGGAACCGTACACTGGCACCAGATATATCGGGGGATTTGTCACTTTGTTACCGATATTTACCTCGCAAAGGCAATGTGGGTTGCTTCCTTTTTGAAACTATTTTCTGGTGGTCGGCTGCTGGTCTAATAAATGGTTCAATTAGAACATGTTTTTAGGACAATCAGAACGTTTGGAATAAAAAATAATGTTAATTATGTTTTGCATAAGTTAACTGGAGGTATTTCTAATTATTCAGTAAAATGGAGTCTTGACTTGACTTAACTGATTAACCTACCTTATAGTAGATAGATAGTATAGTAGATATTAGGTGTAATTTTTGAATTCTAGTAAATTGTATTCTAATACATAATTTACAAGGGCAACCCCAATATGTCTCTTTTTATACGGGGTTTAAGGGACGGTGTACCGAAAACTTTGCAGGATATGTTGGTAAATTAAAAAAATGACCTGCCATAAAAAATTGTTGATCAGCTTTCTAAGGAAACCCGAAAAAACTTTCGTTTCCCAACATAGACTCCATAGTAAGAATTGTTCAGTTTCATGGCTGATCATGTCTGCAAAGTTTTCGGTACACCGTCCCTTACCCTGTATTTGCAGAGCATTTTTGCTACCGTTTCTACAAAAACTGTATCAACATTATCGTCGCATTTTTTTAAATACATATTAGCGTCAGGGAATAGGCGTCCGTTGCAACTGCGCCTGTCGACTTCACTTGATGGATGACGTCATTACGACCCCGTGTGACGTCACGCCGATCCCTTGGCGACGAATTAACAAAGCACAGAGCATGTGCGATCTTTGTTCTGAAATAACTGATTTGCTTCCCGAACAAAAGAGCTCTACGTCGATGACATGGTTCAACTTTATTGCGTTACTGTAAGAGCTGTTTTGGCGATTTGGTATTCGCATATTTTTTTAGGGGCAGATTTTGTGTGTGGGTAATATGGGTTACTTTTTTTGATAGTTTATTCAATTGAAGCCAATTATTTACGCAGTTGAAGCTAAGGACCTTGCTTAAGGACAGTTGATGTCGTATTGTCTGACGTATAGATTGTACCAAAATCAGACGCCCGTTGGAGTAAAACATTCGATGATAAACGGTATTTTTCCATGTTTTTGCTTCGCTAGATTCCAGCGCCCCTAAACAGCCTTTAACCATCCAAAAGATATCGCGACCTTTCCGAGCCCCGAAAATAAATGGATCGTCTAGTCAATCCCAAAAAATGGGACAAGGACCATCAATCCTTTACGCGTTTGCATCAAATATGTACACATAAGCCGAGCAGAGAACGCGCGGAACGAATCGCAACATGACACATCCCCGATATAACCCCTCATAAAAAGCCTCCAGCCGATAAAATATGGAGAGTAACGGATAGTGGAAAAAAAACTATTACTCCGTTCTAAGAAATGGATTTGGGGTCATCGCATTGTGTCATCTCGCATATCGAAGGGCCATCGTTCGTCCACACTCACCGCTATCCGGAAGATGGATGGGCCTCAGATCTCGTGCTCTCAGAGCGGTCCGCTAACATTTCTTAATGGGTTTTAAACTCGAGTGCTTGACCCTGCCCCGAACGCTTTTTCGTGTTTTTCTAACCCTTTTCGGTCAATCCTTCAACCTCCATCACACGTGAGTAACGAAGCACTAAAAATAACTAATATAATATGCATAGTGGCAATTAATTAGAGTGAGCGCAAATGTTTGTTTAAGACAAAACCCGCAAAGCGCAATATGTTAATACTGTTTGTTTTGTGTTGAACTCGTCCATATCCAGATCTCGCCCCCTTTCCTACAGAACGAGTGTGATGTATAATGATTGCATATATAAATCAAAATGACATGCATTTAATCGAGGAATCCCGCGAACCAGCCGGAAAGGAAGGGTCGTCTTCCAGGAAAGAAGTGTAAGAAAATCGACCCTCGCTAATGCACACAGAGCTATTCCTATTTGTGCACAAAGGGAGCGGAGTATACTTGACCTCTGGATATATTTCCGGGTCTCGAACCCCCGACCTATTTAAGCCTGTTTGCTTTAAGACGCTCGCCAAATTTCGAAAAATAAGCAGACGTCGTCGGATCAGAGAGAACAAACAAGTAATATCCGCAAACGAAAGCAAACCTTTGTGTTTTCTTTCCATAATACCGTTTATTTAATTATGCTACCTGGAGTACAGGGTAAGAGATAAAAACATGCATTATCTGAAAATTAATACGATTGTAAATTTAACCCTGAGATTCAAACAATTCATAACCGTCACAAAAGACATATAAAATTGGTATGTAGAAAAAAGAAAATTTCTGAAATCCCGATGCAAATAAAGCAATTAAAAACAACAACGCAACGTGACAGCGCACCTGTCACTGTCACGTCAACTCCCAAGCCGCCATTTTATTTTAAAATGCAAACATCAAATGGAGGGTGTAACCCGATCTGTGGCGAGCCGTCTCTACGCAGATTTATTTCATACACGATATGATTTTACCGCAATTGAGTGCCCTCAGCGGCTTACAACCTAGTAGGGGCTTCGGGTAACCGCACTAGATCGTTATTTTTTACTAGAAGGGCTCACGGCCAATTACGCAAAGAAAATGCACATTTTTTCGCGGCATAATAGTGGTCCTTGTCTACGGCGTGAATGAGCCACTCAGTCGGTGTCGAATACCTCTCCAGAGATTCAAGATGGCGGCGCGGTGCATCAAGCTGTGACAAATGCGCATCGCACGCTCCCTACCCGCACTTGTTATTGTTATTTGTAAGATTTTTTATAGTTAAAGGGTGCCGCCGCCCGCGGAGCCGCTAATTAGCCCGTAATAGCAAATCAAATTACACAACAAAACGGTGCCGCAAAAGTGTCTTTCACAATCGAGTGGAGAAGCGACGTTCCGCCAAATAAGCGCAAATGGCTGAGTAAGCGCCCTTTATGGACGACGGCAATTTCGCCATCGAACCGGCTTTGTGCATTATAAATATTACTGGCGTATGACCGGATGGTTCGATTTGCGAGCACAATGGAGCTCCGATAAAATAGCGGCAGACTTCGCTAGTATGCTCCCTTTAAATATTGAAGACTGCATTTCCAGCGGCTGAAGGAACGCCAGAGCTATCGATTACGTCAATACGTACGCCAAGGGATTATTACGGGGGTAGTTATCCGCGTAAGAAACGTCCATCAGGAGCGTAATTTGGATATATGCGAATCCCCTCTGGTCGGCGCGTAATCGCGTAAGCTCAATGACCCGCGAGGGGTGATGCGGGGTGAAGGAGAGGGAAACCAGGGGAGAGGGGTACCCGCGCGCATCATCAATCTCTATCAGGGCATCGCCGACGGCGGGCTCGCGCTTCCGCTCCTGAAAAAAACAGCGACGAAAAATATGACCGCTTCCGTGTGGACACGTGACGCGACACGTCTCCCCGCTGAATAAATTCCCTCAAACGTCACGCTTTTTACCCTCGCATATCGCACTTTTTAAAGAAGAGATCCCTTACGTCATAACCGTGGCAGCTGAGAAATGGTCCGCCATCGTCCGATTCCGGAAACCGTCTGATAATAAAACGTGATGTATCCGCGACATTAATACCCTGCCTTTGATTACGCCCGCCAAATTACATTGTTATAGAAGCAATTACACAAAACATTAATTTACCGCTGGAATCTCGTTTGTGAATCGTTCATTAGCGGTAAGGGGGGCCGATACGAAAAGGAAACTTTTGACAAAAGTTAAGACGTAACGGCAAATGAATCTGCATTATTCCGTCTCTCGCCGGAGAAGACGGGAGACGCTCTTCTGATAAGACAATTAAATAACTATCTCGCCCCATTTATCTGTTGAAGTTGGTTTTGTTTGTTTCTATTAGGGGTCTTTATTTCCTCGCGGACGGGTAAAGGTTAATGAAGGCGGTGGTTATCGGTCATCTGCTGTCTGGGAGTCTAATGCCTATTGTCCCTTGAGAACCTGTGTTCAGACCAAAGTTGACACTACGAACCTCGTTCAAAGTCTCTGCAAGTCACTTGTGAAAAACACAAATGGTTAACATCATACCTGCATTAGGTAGTGTCGTTGGAGTAACTTCCCAGACGCTGCCTCCTCTCATAAAATATCCATTGAGGCGAGACTGAACAACTAATAAACATTCCTCCCAGCCCCTCGTCCTACAAAGTCCTGCCGAAACAAAAGCACCAACGAGGTATGCCCACAATGTCACGGTTCATACTGCGCCGTTTCTCATCCCGGCTCTTTGCACCTCGTCTAATATCGAATGGAATTTCCCAATTTCGAGAGCCCTTATCGACGATCCCGATGACACCTATGAATCTTAGTCACACTCCCTTCGATGCCCTCGGAGGAATCAGTCAGCGCCTAACTGCATTCTTCGGCAGACAGCTAATTTGGCCCCCCATTTACGTGTAAGTCGGGCATCTATCACGACAGCTCGGCATTTCTTCCAATTTCCCAAGTACTTAGGTACTACTCCTCTATCGAAAGATTCAATGAATGATAACGAGCCTAATAAATACGGAGTCGGCTCCCCAAATGGCTGTAATTAATTTAATGGATTTAGACAAAGAAATATGTACAATGAGATAGTGAGATTAATGGTGCACCTCCACGTTGTTTTGACCATTAGCGGACGAGGATCGGCGGATATTCAGTTACCGACAGTTGCTGTCAGCTGCTGAGTTTTTTCTCTCTATTTACTCGTAAACACTAATGAAGGCGCGTCCAGGCGGGTTTCCTAACGAGCAGAGGTAACGCCGCGCTCTATCTCCAACGTAATCAAACTTCGCCCCAGTTATTTGCTTTACTGGTTTCTTTTGCAAACTTCCTCAATACGGCCATTTCAATTTCTAATGGCGACCGCAAGTTTGTATGCAGATTTTTGTTTCCTCATGGATGTTACCCCAGACAATGTATTAACATAACGGCCCATAAAAACAGTACGAGCGGTGAAGGACGGGTATGTTGTATCTGACTGAAATCAGTGCAACATAAATTAGTAGAAGGTCGCGTGACGGCCGAAGCTAGCCGTCGTCTCCTTATCGGTGCCGGAAGCACGGCTAACCGCTCCATGTATATCCCTCAGCATAAACCTCGGCCTAAAACCTTCCGTAAAAAAGCTCAGTTTCCCTTAGCAGTCGCTTCCAAGAAAACCTTTACAATTTGAGCTCTATTTATACGACACACAGTCTGATTCTGACCTGCAACAATACAACAGTAACAACAAATAAGGTAACATTGCCAGTATGTCAACATAAATAAAGCTGAGTGTCCTTTAACGAAGCAGACGTTGATGTCGGGACACTAATAAAGGTTGCCCATGAGAGAGTAGACTCTATGGCGAAGAAGTTAGAATTCAAGTTGGCTGTGTTGGCACTGGGGGTTGTAAACGAAGGTTGGTTGGTGCTAGTGATATGGGTGGACTTCCTTTGTCTGGCAATCTCATCAGCGACGTACGGCCACGTCTTGACATGATACATTGACCCAACCTATACATTTACATCCCACTTGGGCTCTATCGATGCAAACTTTACGAACCGTAATTAAGTCCATAAACTTAAGCAGATAGTTCTGGTTTTAGGTGTGTGGCGTATGCTCTCTTAAAATCGTAGCAATGTTTTACGTGACCGCGCCGTTTCGCCAGAACTTCCTGAAACGTTAAAACATTTCATGCAAAATATAGCTGTAGTTCGGACGTTGCAGCAACAGTCTTTCGCTTTTATAACATTACCATATTTAACGAATACAAATCGATAACGTTTTGTTTTACGTGCGGGCCCGCTTTTAGCTCGGAAACGGTGAACTAGAAGTTGCTATCGTGTTGGGAGCTCGCATCAATTAGGAACGCGCCGCATCAGCGTTTCAACACGCAAATTCGAGCGAAGGTTAATCAATCAAATTTAATAGAACGAATCGTCTATACATTAAGAGATAAGCTGAATATCGGATTCGGCTCCGGCCAACCGTGAGCCGTCGATTAAAATGTACGCGTAATGTCATTACGGACGAAGTACTGGGGCAGTGGCCCGCAGATAGGCCCTGAATTTCGTTAATACCCGAGAATTTCCGCGATAATTTTCGGAAAACCTGCCGATATCGAAATGCTAAGGAAATTACGGACACGTTTCGGCTTGTATTTATAATCGAATGCCTTATTCAAGGGTCTCAATGGATATGCCCAGGTTCTTTTTAATAAACTTTTCCAATAAAAGAAATAGCAGAGATAGCTGGAACCTTTAGACCTCTCGAATAGTTTCGCCTTCTAAATCTGATAATGGAGGGAACTGTTCAAAGAGATCAGGCGCATCAAAATCGGGTCCACAAAAGCCGGTCCCTTTCCCGGCTTCCCAATCGCAAAGTTAGAATACACCTCTTTCGACTATCGAAAAGTTCCCGATAATGGATTTGTTCGAGGACTCAATTGTTCTACGATGAATGGGTACTAATTAAAACGAAGTCAGGACGACGCCGGACCAAGTTCCCGATTGTTTCCCAACTATAAATCGCGGCGCTCGCTCTCATATATAAATATTGTGCGGAGTTCCGTGGTGGCGCCACTGGCGCTCCCTGCGCTACTCCCTGGCCAACTTCGGTGCTAAATTTAAAATTGGAAATGGGAATCGGTGCCCAAATACGGGCATGACTCGTTTTTGCAACCAATATGTTCGATCAATAAATCTTAGAGATGAAGATTCCCCAGTAGGACGCTCAATCCGCCTCGAATATCAACGGGGTAGATTCAAAATGGATGAAGGAATGTTTCGCTTAACGAGTTTAAGATTGTGGGCACGTGTTGCCATCGCTGTTGGCTGTAGGCACGCGTCTATCGAGCGACATCTCGCGCGTAGAGACAGCCATACATCAACGTCTCTTATGAAACTACCTGAGAGAGATATGTGCCTGACAGCCGCGCCTTAACTTTCTGAATAAAATGCTTCGAAAAGTCGCCGCCGTTCACATAATAAAACCACAGACTTACTCACTCAACCCGCTCAAAGCCACGGTTAGACCGATATTAATCTTATTAAAAGAGAAATAGAGACGGAATTAGCCCCTTTTATGGTACATTCACGACGGTAAACCGCAGTTTCTCTATTACGCGCGCCGTCTGCTTCTTTTCCGATAGCAATAAGAAATCACGTTTGATCGGCCTCGCCCGGCGCCGCCGCCCGCAAATGAGCCGAAACACACCCCCTTTATCTTCCAATAAGTAACCGAGCTTTGCTTTTCTTGTGAGGGAAAAATGCGAAGTCTAAACGGCAACAAAATGCCAGATGGCTCGAGAAATATAAAAATACATGAGCCGGAATATGGATAGTGGTCGCTGTCTGATTGTTATTCGGCTTTATGCATAGAGGAAGGCGGCGGATCAATAAATGATACGAGCAGTAAAAGCGAGCGGCGAAAAGTCCGCCCAAGCTGTAAAACGTAGCAAAACGTGGCAAAACTATGTTTTCGTTCCGTAAACAAATCCCAAAAAGGCAGGGACGTGGCCGCTTCAGCGCCGGATTCGCGAAAGCCAATTTCGGGAGAAGTAAAACAAAAAAAGGAGTTTGTTCCGGTTAGTAGGAAATCCCTTGACGGCATTCAAAATCGCGTTCCCTTTTTAAAGTTGAGACGATTCGCGTAACGAGTGTCGAACCTCGAGCCCCTACGCCCCGGGGCCCCCTGGAAGAGACGAAGTGTCCCCCGGAGGTGCCCAAGTAATTACCCACCATTACAGACAAAAGACACGACTCGCCCGATTACCATAACTCCCAGGGCCGAAGCGGGGATATAAATGGGACACATTTTGTAGTAGCTCGACGAGTGACGTGTGTATTAATGACTATACTTGTCCTCTTAAATTAGGTGAAGGGAGGTGATTCCGTTTTTCATTGGCGGCTCTTGGGGCTCCGTTGTTCGGCGATCCGAGACAGATAGATGGCGCTGTTTAGACGATGTTTCAACGCACTTTATATGCAAATGACGTATTAACGATGCTCCTTGATTTATCACACGGCATCTTCGTGCTGAAGGCTCGTTCATTACACCCAATTTTGATAGTTCACGACCATTAGCGAGGGCGCCTTAGATACTCAAATAAATTAATTGATCTCTAATTGCCACCGAAAGAATGGGCACAAAGAACACAGCCACAAAGGGTGATATTATCGAGCAATCGCCATTTTCTCCTGCAGCAATAAAACTTTGAGGGCGATCGTGAAAAAACAACACAAAAACCCTTTTAAAATTAATTGAGTTTTCTTGTGGCTGGTACAATAAATTAATTAACGCTTGAAGGAATTTTTAAAATTTGTCGAGGATCAAAAGTTATAAGGGGAGCGAGTAAGGCAAGCGAAGAAGCAGTCGGGTGGTTGATAATACTTCGATTTTCCATTAGGTTATATTAGCGATGGGAGAGGCCTGAAGCCGCGCCCCGCGGTTTGAGCAATGGCTACCGATCTAATATATTTCCTCTGAACTGAACACGCGATCGTCGAACGCGTTTCATCCATTTGCATCGTCCACTGTATTTTTATTTATTTATGGTCTATTAAAAAGCCCTAATTTTCTTTCTGCGAATTAGCAGGATAGAATTTATGAAATCCTCTTTAGGTACCTAACTACCTTCTAACACCCAAGTTGTAGTTACACAACCATGTGAGAGTCATAATATAATAGTAGTAGGCCGTTGAAAAACTCTTACACCAGGGTTCATCGGGTCGTTTGTCGAATCGGAGTCCCACGCGAAAAGAAGAAGAACACTCCAAAAGCAATTTATATTTGGTTTTATTTGTGTCAATCAATTTAAGATAAATTATACGCGATGCATTAATGTTTAGTTCAATCAAATACTTATTTTTATTATCACAAATGTAAATATTCGTTAGGCCACCATACATTTTATCAAAAACCCATTTCTAGATAATCTGAATCTCTAAACTCGATTTTAATCTGGATAAGGTGATGAGAAATATCTTTTGCGTTTCTAAGCATTCCCTGATTAAATCTATATTAGATCTGCCTTCATCTCGTGGGTTATTTGGTAAAAGGGCACCCACGCGTTTCTATTCAACTCACCGAAAAAAAATTACCTTTTTCCATTCGGGTATTTCGGCTAAACCGAGTAATCATTTAAAAAGCTTGTAATTCTTTACAAGCTTCTAATTCTGTAGCCCGACTGTCTGGCGGGAGCCTGCATTAATTATAAGCTGTCTTGGGTTTGGGAAACTAAAGAGTTGTAATGAACAAATCAATTGCGATGATTCCGGGTTAGAATAGCATCACCTCAATTCTACCCGTGGGTGTCGTTAAAAGCGACTAAAGGTTAAATTCGTGAAGGGAATGGGCAGCTGTGTTCCCTGTGATTGATTGTAACAGTTTGCAATCCGCCTGCCATGCGTGGTGAGTACGGCAATATCTGCCAATATTTTTGATTTCATCTTAATTATTGTTACATTACATGTAAATAACTACGGTTATGATACCTTTGAAAGATTTTTGCATTACGCATACTTTACTCAACTGTTTGGAACATGTCGAATTCGCCATACTTATTACTTGTTTTTTGAATTTGTGAAATATTCTGTACTTATACATTTTCTAAACTTAAAGTAAGATAAACTTGTAGGTACCTGTCATTCTGGCATGTCTCAAGATTGCATTAATTTAAGTGCAGTGACAGAAAACGAGACATAACTAAGCGCTATTTGCGCTCGACTCTAGATAGCACTGACGTAGACTTAGGTAGTATTGCGATTTTAAAGAAATGTTGAATTTAAGGGGTTTTAATCCTGTTTAATTAAGTTAATACCGTTAAGGCGGTTCGAAAGCTAGTGGCATAAACAGGAAAATGCGATTTAGTTATGTATTCCAAAAATGCTTAAAGTGGTCACTATTACCAAAATTACAATACATAACTAAAGCTCTTAGTTTTTACAAGGTTTATTGATTATAAATAATCTTTGTAGTTAGTTATAGCCGCGAATCGATACTTTGGTTGCCAGATGACTAGCATGTCCAGCCAGGAATTTTTTCCTGTTTGTCCGCCTTAAGTATATTGTAGGGTACTAGGGTGCCTAATAATTAATAAATTTGTAGGACAACGATAAAATGACTGTTGTCAGACATCATGACATCATTAATGATAATGTGGGGCAGCTTCCAATTTATTATCTCAATTGCATATCCTGTTACAATGATCTGAGTGAGAATTGAACATGTTGATGCTTACGAACTACACATAATTCTATTTCAGTGTAATCCATCGAAATTATATAGTGTGCTTACAAAATATTCGTTTTTATTTCTGAGAAAAAATATTTTAGATAGTTAATAGAGACCGCATCTTTTCACATGTAGCAAAATAAATTCATTGATCAACATTCGCCATTCCTTTTTTTTAAGTAATAATAAAATTACCGTGTGATGCCGGCTTAGAATATCATCACCCCATTTATTTTCTGCGGGTGTCGTAAGAGGCGACTAAGGACTCGAGGTTTCACGTATGTCACTTCACTATAGTGATACACGATTATCTGAAACGGCCCCCGCATATTTGTCAGACGTGGCGATAGCGACCGTATTTTTACGGCTGTTAACGTTCTGCCTACCCCGCAAGGGGTAAAGGCGTGATATGTGTATGTACGTATGTATGTGTATGTAAATTTACTCATTTGGGTGTATTTTTAGAGAACATCCCAGATGTGGTCCGGGTGCACGTCGTTCACCCTATTTCGTACCTTTAATTCACATCCGTCATTTGTTGACAAGTTTATTCCAAAACTCTCGCAGCAGAGTGATTCTTTACGGAATGCATTACTTAATTTTGGTCTTCTTTGTCCCCAGGTTGTCTGCTAGAAGCGTCAAGGCCCCCACCTGATGTGCCCCCAAGGAACCCGACCATGTCTCGCCTGAACGGGCGCATTACGGGGAACCCCGCGGATCTATCCGACTTCGAGCCGTCGTGCCTAGTGCGCACGCCTTCTGGCAACTTCTATGTTCCCTCAGGTATATAACACACATACAGTGTATATTTGATCAGGTAATATGATGCAAACCATAGTCTTGTAAAGATCTCCCAAAAAAGTCTAACTGAAAAAGCTTGAGACTCAGCTACAAAGATATTGTTTTGGCAGAATGAATTTGGTGCTAAATGCGATCAATACATAATAAACTGCAAAAGCATATTTTCCGGCTAACAGTGTTCTTAACTCCACAACGCAAGTCGTAAATTTTAAAATCTTTGAAAGCATTTAAAAACTTTCCGCAGAAACGTTGCCGAAAGAAATATAATTTCGCTTTTAATTCTACAGTTTCTAAAAGCTCAAGTTGTTTGACTCGAACGCGATCGATGTGATCCTATTACCGGGACTTTGGGGAAACTTGTTAAGGACGCCATTAGATAACCGTCGAAACTTTACGATCAGTCCATTAAGATCAGTAAACAAATATCCTTGTTTTGCAGGGGACCTACAAAAGAATCCGTCTATGGACTACAAGTCGAACTCGTCGTGTAGTAGCCCAGGGAAGCAGGATAAGAGTACGTTAGAGAGGATGGACAGAAGCGAGAGGTCCCACCCCGCGTTCGGGGTGCCAGTACCTGTGTTGCCAGTGCGCAACAACCTGAGATCCACACACTTCCCCCCCAACGCATCGCGATTCCACTTCAGGAAAGACCTGTCGTCCAGGTGTTCCTGGAAATGTACCGCAATAGTGTTCATAATCCTCTTTGTTCTCCTCTTAGCCATTGCATCTTATATATCAGGTAAGAAACAACCTTTTTGCTTTCTAATACTTTTTTAAAACGCAATACGTTTCTAACATAAAGTTCTTATTTGGTTTCAGCTTCATATTTTGTTAACTGGTCATATCAGAACCCAAAGTCATGTAATGTGGTAGTCGGCGATTCGCCGGAAGCTTTTGCAGCGTCAAAAGCGACGACGCTGGAATCAGCGAATAGATCTTTAGTGAGCAGACCCCAAAACTCGCCGTCAACCGGCTCAGGTAACGCTGCCCATTCACGCCATCGTAGAAGCGTAGATGAGCATGCTTCTGAACCACCTTCTGTTTCTATGGATTCTTCTTCCACTGTAGATATGCATGAACTAATCACTACGCCTTCTGTGAACACTGTTAGCTTAGTGCATGGTGTGGTGTCTGCTTCGGGAGCCGATGACGTCATCAAAGCAGCAGAGGAAGGTAATGCTTCAATCGGTGTTGATAATCCCACGGCTAATATTGGTGATCTAACAAATGAGCTTAACGCAAAGGTCCATGAACCGCCAGTCAAAGAAATATCCAAGGCTGTTTTGGCAAGACCAAATATGACTGAAGAAAATGTAACTAGCAAAACCACTACAGTAACTGTAAATAGTAAAGTTGAGGATAACATTGTTGTTAACGCTCGGGATTTCATTGAGGATCCTCCCCCAGAACTATTTTCCGTAACTACTGTCAAAACGCAACCTAATAAAGTGGAGACTAAAGTATTTCGTACTGTAGAACAGCCCTCAGTAAAAACACCTTCTACCACAACTGAAAATGCGGAAATCACAAAAGAAGACAACAAAAAGGATGAAATAGCTTACGAACCAGAATCTATGCAAGGAGACGCCTTTCCTTCTTTATACGCATATGGTGTCCAAAAGCTCCAATATTTAAAACTTCTTACTAGACTTAACGAGGTCAATGAGGAGCTTCATATTTATTCTAATAATTCTGAAGAAGGCACTGAACCGGACAAAAATATTAAAAAATTGCATTATGATAATGACAATTCAATTAAACTAGTAGGAACTACGCATATACCAATCACTGATACTCCAACTCCAGTAACAACAACTAGTGAAAATACTCCTATAACAAATAAAACATCTCCAGAAGCTGTTTTTATCACAACACATAATGAAGCACCTTATCAGCATGTTGTGACAACAACACCGAGTGTTACTAACTCTTACCCTGTTAATAAAACTGATTCTTCTTTTGTCAAAGAAATAGATATTGTTAAAGAAAATATTGTAAAAACCAGCACGGAAAGAACTACCTTTAAAGATAGTACCCCTAATATGGCAACAGAATCAAAAACACCAGATATAACTAATACCGCAAAACACGTTATGATTAATCTCACTATATCATCCGATGGTTCAGAGAATTATGATTATAAACCACTTTATTCATTAACAGTAAAAGTCCCTACAGCTGGGGAATCGAATGAAATACCAACAATCAAAATCACGTCTATGGAAGCTGAACCTACTCAACCTAGCAACTTCAATAAACCCGTAACTTTAGAAGGTCATAAGAAACCTAATAATTTAGTGACAGCAGAACCGGATTGGGGTGGCAGTTGCGAATGTTCTTGTCCGGTATGTGAAGCAGAAAATACTTCAGATGACTTTTATGATGATGAAAATGGATCTTCTACTCCCTCTCCGGATGTTTACATTGACACAACAGAGAATAATACAAGAATGACTGAGTCTCAGACAGAATCTGATCTCTTTACAAGTGAAAGTTCGCCTACCAGTAGCAATCAATTTTGGACTGATGAGACCTGGACGGGTGAAACTGAATCTACCACTGATTATGCGACTGAAACGGAAACTGATGGCTTGCCAACACCCGATCCATCAAAATTCGTATGTCCTCAGGTTAAACCTCCACCAATACTTATATTGGAAGGTGAGGTCTCACAAGATCAATTCTTTGAATAACGTACTAACTCTCACAAAACCCATCTTCAAACTTCAAACAACTTCTTGGTGTCTAACGTTCTAATCCGCATGTTTTTTAACTTTTTACTGACAGGGGAAATATTTTCAGGTCGAGCTCTTGAACGCATGCTTTATTCATAATAGTTATAGTAGAACTAAGGTTACTTTAAATAAACACTTAGGTAGTATGGAATATTTATAATTAAGTTTAGTATTCAAGTTTGTCTAGTATTTCACCACATCGTCGCATGTTGTAGGCTGCCAGAAGAAAGCTTATCAATTCATTTATCCGCATAATATCATAAAAGACTGACAATTTATTTTTGCTTTATAGGTGCGCGAACGTTCCCAGCGCAAACGTTTCCGCCAGATGGGACGACATTCAAAGAAATTACTTTAGGTGAAAAATTATCTAATGAAATCCCTCCATATAGTTACTGGAACGTACAGTTCTTCCGGTCGGAAGCTTCGTACGTGCGGTTCGATTACATGATTCCTAGAGGGGCCTCAATAGGGGTCTACGCGAGACGGAATGCTCTGCCCACTGTGACGCAATATCATTTCTTAGAAGTACTAAGCGGCTTCAAAGCGAGGACTACTAGAGCTTCACATGTAAGTATCGATCAGATCCAACGAAATCAACTATAAAATAACATTAAATGACAAAAACAATATTAATTTAGAATTTATTGCAGCCATCAGTTAAGAAAGAAGTAACACACTACATGGAACAAGGTCACTGGTTCCTTTCTCTATACAACGACAACGGCGATCCAGCAGAAGTCTCTTTTATTGCAATGGTTGCTGAAGATATGACACACAACTGCCCCAACGGTTGCTCCGGCAAAGGCGAATGTCTGATGGGACATTGTCAATGCCAACCTGGTTTTGGAGGAGACGATTGCAGTGAAAGTAAGTCATAAAAGTCTTAATAATACTACACTAACGATGATTATGATTGAAACATTTCTAATAAATTAAAATTTCACAGGTGTTTGCCCAGTCTTATGCAGTCAACGAGGTGAATACATCAATGGAGAATGTCAATGCAATCCAGGATGGAAAGGCAAAGAATGTTCTTTGCGTCACGATGAATGTGAAGTACCCGACTGCAACGGCCATGGGCACTGCGTCAATGGAAAATGTGGTTGCGTTCGCGGATACAAAGGGAAATTCTGTGAAGAAGTCGACTGCCCTCACCCGACTTGCTCTGGCCATGGTTTCTGTATCGATGGCGGTTGTGTCTGCAAGAAAGGTTGGAAAGGTGCTGACTGTGCCACCATGGACAAAGATGCTCTTCAATGTCTACCAGACTGTTCAGGACACGGCACGTTTGATGTAGATACGCAAACGTGTACCTGCCATGCAAAGTGGTCTGGAGAAGATTGCTCGAAAGGTAAAATATTATCTTTATAACCTTTCAAAAAATTACTTTTCAATGCTGTGAAGTTGCAATACAAACATAAAACTTTTTACAGAGGTATGCGACCTTGACTGTGGACCTCACGGAAGATGCGTGGGAGAATCCTGCGTTTGCGATCCTGGGTGGACCGGCGAGTACTGCACATCAAAACTTTGCGACGCCCGTTGCAGTGACCATGGACAATGCAAAAATGGCACCTGCCTTTGCGTGTCTGGTTGGAACGGAAGACATTGTACTTTGGAAGGTTGTCCTCGTGGCTGCGCTGGTCACGGACAGTGCAGAGTGGCGAATGATGGCCATTGGGAGTGCAAATGCTTCGACGGTTGGGATGGTCCTGACTGTACCACGCTGAAGGAACAAATCTGCGATGATGCTAAGGATAATGACAAAGGTATGTAAATAGCAACACACAAACGGATATAAAAAAAGAAATGTATTCTTGATACTCACTAATAATTTGATTTCTTGATCAGATGGCCTAGTCGACTGCGAAGATCCAGAATGTTGTCAAAGCCCAGCCTGCAAAGGCAGCCAGCTCTGCGTGTCTTCCCCGAAGCCAACAGACATCTTACTCCGCAAACAGCCGCCAGCGATCACCGCTTCCTTCTTCGAGAGGATGAAGTTCCTCATCGACGAAGGTAGTCTCCAGAACTACGCTAAACAGGAAACCTTCAACGAAAGGTAAAATAGGTGTTTGATGTTATTTGTTACTATAAGCTCTGTGTCTTGGGTTGATAAACGCTAAACTGATTAACGTCAATTAACCCCTGATGATTAACATTATCATTTAACAACCGAAAATTGATAAAACAATATTTGTTATATTATAAGATACGCAATGTTGTGCCCCAGTCAGTCCTCATGTTTATTTACCAAACAAATGTGTTCCACAATGTTGTCCTTACTTATCCTTATTTTTGTTTTACCTAAATATTTTTTGTTTACAAAATTATCCAATATATTAAAATGTGATTCGGCACTTGCATGTTCATATGTTCATCTACCTGTATCTAAATCGTTACTAACAATAATTTCCTCTTCTAAATTAATATTGTATCCAATGATGATACTTACTTATTCTTTCTCGCCTTTCTAACGCTGCGCAGTATGTTTTGGAATCACTTCAACACGAGGTAAGAAACCAATGTAGGGATGTGTGTTTGGATTTAGACAATTTATAAAATATATATTCTTGATTGGCAAATATATTCGATATCATATATCTTTATATTTAGTCAGTTGCATGTTGTGATATTATTGTATTTAGTTGTGTATTCATGTGTCCTGTGAGTTTTGTGTTCGCTTATTATTTAATCATATTTACACTGTTTTACAAAACAGAAAACGTAGGTAGAGTATTCCTTGAACATAGAAATCATAAACATGAGTTTTAGATGTAAAAATAATTATAGTATCAAATTAGTAGAGAAACCATACACGATGGATTTAGATCATAAAAATCATATTTTTGACATATAATAAAAAGTTAAGTAGCAGTAGACTTTAGCACAACCTTTGATAGAGAATAGATTTCTTAGAGTATCTAAATAATCAAAATAAAGAGACAGTTTTGTGATTGAAACATTTAAGATTTGTTTTTGTGATCAGATCTTTACATAAGCATGAATGAAATTCATCCATGAAGCTCATTCTAATAATTGACATTTCTAATAAATTTATTACTGTTTACAGTCGCTCTGCTGTAATAAGAGGTCGAGTAGTAACCTCTCTGGGTTCAGGCCTTGTAGGAGTCAGGGTTTCCACCTCGACTCCTCTCGAAGGCTTTACCTTGACTCGGGAAGACGGATGGTTTGACCTGCTGGTCAATGGAGGCGGAGCAGTGACCTTGCATTTCGGAAGAGCACCATTTAAACGGTCTACTCAAGTTGTTTACGTGCCTTGGAATGAGGTATGTTCAAAATTTACATTATCTATTCTAGAATACGCATTTTACGGTACCTTTCCCGGAGAAAGAATCGCTTTAGGCAACAAGACCGCTCATAAAGAGTCCCATTTACATAATTACGTTTAGATGTACGCCTCTTGGCGTCAATATTGCTCCTAATTTAAGGTGCTGGTTCCATAACCAGACTAGCGGCAATGACCTTTCCGGACGTGTTTTAAATTGTCTGTAACTGCTAAACAAATCACCCTAGACCATGTGAACGTTATGAAGCAACATTAACCGAGCCTTAAACTTGATGCAGTCGTTATAAAGCCAAACGACGCGAGTTAACACGAAGCGATTTTAATTTTTTCGCGAACATGCGATCCTGTTATTAAAGTGGCATTATAATTTCCAAGTCTCACTCCTCATGTCATTTATATAAATCGTTTAATAATCACAGCGGCCATGTTTGTATAATTTAAGTTATTACCATATAAGTGTGCAACGATTTCGGAAATTGTTTCTTTTAGGAGTTCTGCTACTGCTATTAGCTACAGCTGATTTATTTTTACTGTATTTTTCAGGTTGTGATAATCGATTCGGTAGTAATGACAACAGCTGACGAGAAGACTGGAATGGGACCTCCGCAAGCTTGCCTGGCACATGACTACGACACTATGAAACCAGTTGTATTGGCTACGTGGAAACATGGATTCCAGGGCGCTTGTCCCGATAAGAGCGCCATTTTAGCGGAATCACAGGTATGCGAAACGTTTAGTTATTTATTCATGATAAATTCTATGTATCAGACACTTAAGTGAATAAATATCCTAGACAATTCACACAGCGCCACCTAGCCACAAACTTAACAAAGCTTATACTATGGGATCAAGATAGCAGATATTAATACTTAAAAACTTTTTTATCGTTAATAAATACATTTCATGCATAGGAACTAGACTACACCCAAATAATTATTTGAAAATTTACTTATTAAATATTTGTGTTTGTGGGGATCGAACCCACGACCCTCGGCGTAGCAGGCAGGGTTAGTATCATTTACGCTATCAAGCCAGTCACTACATCAAAAAAAAGTGTGTGAAATATGACATGTAATTGACGATTTTATTTGAACTGAACCGTAGAATTTCAATCTGACGAGTCTCAACTCAACCATTGCTATTTTACCGATTTCAGGTGGTCCAAGAAAGTCTTCAAATACCTGGAACTGGCCTGAACTTCGTCTACCACAGTTCCCGCGCAGCTGGCTACCTCTCCACGATTCAGCTCCAATTGACTCCTGAAAAAGTTCCTCCAACTCTGGCCCTCATCCACCTGAGAATCACCATTGAAGGAATCCTGTTCGAAAAGACCTTTGAAGCTGATCCAGTCATCAAATTCACGTATCCCTGGAACAGACTGAATGTCTACAGGCAACGAGTGTATGGTGTTACGACAGCCTTGGTGAAAGTCGGCTACCAATATACGGATTGCAAAGATATCATCTGGAATGTACAAACGACGAAATTAAGTGGCCACGATATGAGTATTTCTGATGTTGGAGGGTGGAACTTAGATATACATCACAGATACAACTTCCATGAAGGTACGTAAACTTGATTCAATCTGTAACAAATACAATCATATCAAATATGATTTGAAGGTAATTTCCTAAGTAAAAACATGTTTATTGTTTCCAGGAATACTGCAAAAAGGTGACGGTTCAAACATCTACCTAAAACACAAGCCTCGTCTGATCATTACAACTATGGGCGACGGAAGGCAAAGAGCTTTGGAATGTGCAAACGAATGTTCCGGTCCAGCGACTAAGCAAAGACTGCTGGCACCAGTAGCGCTGGCTGCGGCGCCTGATGGATCGATCTTCGTTGGAGATTTCAACCTCGTCAGGAAGATCAACACAGATGGAATTGTACGCACTGTGGTCAAATTGAAGTAAGTATAGATTAATTTTAATTATTCTAACTTTCAAATAGGAACAGTACTTTTACCAACATAATACTAAACTTATTTTGTTTTTCTTACAGTGCCACTCGCGTATCCTACCGCTACCACATGGCTCTGTCTCCTCTCGACGGTACACTCTACATCTCTGATCCTGAGTCGCACCAGATCATCAAAGTGCGTGATACCGAAGACTTTAGCGACCCTGAACACAACTGGGAAACTATTGTTGGTTCTGGAGAAAGGTGTCTTCCGGGAGACGAAGCTCATTGTGGCGATGGCGCTTTAGCCAGAGATGCTAAGCTAGCGTACCCGAAAGGAGTAGCCGTGTCTATTGATAACATCTTGTACTTTGCTGATGGGACTAACATTCGAATGGTAGACCGCGACGGAATAATCACAACAGTCATCGGCAACCACATGCATAGAGCTCACTGGAAACCAATACCATGCGAAGGCACCCTGAGCGTTGAAGAAGTGCACCTGAGGTGGCCTACTGAACTTGCGATCAATCCATTAGACAACAGTTTGCATATCATTGATGACCACATGATATTGCAAATGGCACCTGATGGCAGGGTGAAAGTTATAGCTGGCAGACCTTTACACTGTCCTTCGCCACTAACTGGCGCTGACATGGAACTCGCTACATACGCCACCTTAGTAATGCCTCAAAGCATTGCATTCGGTTCAGCAGGAGACTTGTACGTCGCTGAAAGCGATTCTCAAAGAATAAACAGGGTCCGTCTGATCACAACTGACGGAAAGATCTCCTTGTACGCGGGTGCAGAATCAAAATGTAACTGCCTAGAAAGAGGTTGCGACTGTTTCGAAGCTGATCACTTCCTGGCTTCTAACTCTAAGTTCAATACCATTTCTGCTGTGATTGTAAGCCCAGACGGTATCGTTCACATTGCAGACCAAGCTAATTACAGAGTGCGATCAGTCATGGCCAGCATTCCAGATGCAAGTGGCACAAGGGAATATGAGATTTACGCACCAGACACACAAGAAATTTACATCTTCAACAGGTTTGGGCAGCACATTATGACAAAGAACATTCTGACAGGTGAAAACAACTACGTCTTTACTTATACCGTCAACACGAGCAATGGCAAGTTGAGCACAGTAACAGACGCTGCTGGAAACAAAGTCTTCCTTCTAAGAGATTATTCCAGCATGGTCAACTCGATAGAAAACACAAAAGGTCAGAAATGCAGGCTAAAGATGTCGCGAATGAAAATGCTTCAAGAATTCAGAGCGCCTGACAACTTCAACGTAACCTTCGACTATCATGGAACGTCCGGACTGCTGAAGTCGAAATATGACAGCACTGGCAGAAGTTACATCTACAAATACGACGAATTTGGCAGACTTACATCAGCTGTGACGCCTACTGGAAGAATCATTAATCTATCATTTGACCTCAGCCTCAAAGGCGCCACTGTGGTTGTAAGCGAAAACAACAGGAAGCCCATCTCAATTTTGATAAAGGGATCTTCAGTAAACTCTAGGGTTGGCGAAGCTGAAAAGAAGACAATTATTTCGACGGATGGAAGCATCTCATCTAGCATGCCGTGGGGTCACGTAATTTCCACCGACACTGTTCCTTACACAATCTTGTCAGAAATAGATCCGATCCTTGGTGAGAGCTACCCCGTACCTGCTAAGCAAAGGGTTGAAGTTGGTGGTGATCTGGCAAACCGTTTCGAATGGCGATACTTCTTGCGAAGACTAGCTTCAAACAAAGGAAAGAGCAGCAAAGCAGTCGCTCAAATAGGTCGCAAACTACGAGTCAATGGTGAAAATCTGCTAACACTGGAATATGATAGAGACTCCTCAACTGTGGCTGTCTTCATGGATGACAAAGTAGAGCTATTGAATGTCACTTACGACAGGACTGCTCGACCCGTCAAGTGGGGACCAAGAAACGGCATCTTTGCAGAAGTTGAATTAGAGTATGACAGATTCAACAGGCTTACAAAATGGAGTTGGGGCGAACTTAATGAAACCTATGGATTTGACAGAGCTGGAAGACTGCAAGAAATTAGATACGGAGATGGATCGTCTTTGGCGTATTCCTTCAGAGACATGTTCACGAATCTACCACTGAAGGTTACAACTCCAAGAGGTAGCGACTATCTTCTTGATTATGATGAGTCTGGTGCTCTTCAAAACTTGACCACACCAAGAGGTCATATCCATACATTCGCCCTAATGACATCGCTGGGCTACTTCAAATACCAATACTTTTCGCCAATGAACAGACATCCGTATGAAATCCTGTACAACGATGACGGACACATTCTTGCCAAGATATTCCCACACCAATCCGGTAAAATCCTTTACATTTACGATGGCACTGGCAAACTTGAAAACATCCTTGCTGGTGCATCTTCGATTCGCTACGTCTATCACGACAACACTCATCTTGTCAAGAACGTTGAAATCACAGACTTTGATTACGAACTTAAGCAAGACTACAAGTACCACGCAGGCATCATGAAGGATTCTAAGATGAAGTTTAACGCCAAGAGTGGTTTGAACAACGCGCACTTCAAATATCAATACGATGGCAACGCACGACTTTCTACCATTGACGTAAACATCAATAGCAAGGAAATACCCCAACTGCGACTAAAATACAACCAAAATCTCGGCAGTCTTGAAGCGGTTAGTGATTTGAGGATTTACAGGAATACCTTTAACAGGTCTGTCATGCAAGACACAAGCAAGCAATACTTTACAATCACCGACTACGATGATCATGGCAGGATTAAAACTATGCTCATGAACATCAAATCTTTCGATGTCTTCCGGTTAGAATTGGAATATGACGTTCGCAACCGGATTAAGACGAAGAAGATGATGATCGGAGACACTTCATCTAACGAACGAATCAGCTACAATTATGACGGCCATTTGATGGAAGTTGTTGGATCCGAAGATGATTGGAAGTATGTCTATGACGAGAACGGTAACGTTATTGGTGTAATAGAACGTGGTGATAAGCGCTACTTGGGTTATGATATCGGGGACAGAGTTGTTCAATATGGTGACCTGGAATTCAGCAGTTACGACGGACGCGGATTTGTCATTCGACGAGGCGAACAAAAGTACAGATACAACTCTCGAGGCCAGTTTGTCCACGCATTAGAAAGAGAGAAGTTCCAAACATGGTACTTCTATGATGATAGGAACAGATTAGTAGCCTGGAAAGATGATAAGAACAATGTCACTCAGTTCTACTACGCCAATCCTCAGACTCCTAATCTAATCACGCATATGCATTTCCCGAAGACAGAAAAGACTGTCAGATTTCTTTACGATCAAAGAGATTTCCTTACATGCATTGAAACTGAAGACCATCGTTTCTACGTCGCAACAGACCACAACGGATCACCTCTGGTAGTCTTTGATGTAAATGGTGAGATTGTCAAGGAAATCAAACGCAGTCCATTCGGAAAGATCATCAAAGACAGCAACCCAGACTTCTACGTTCCCATCGATTTCCATGGAGGCATTTTTGATTACAACACCAACTTGATTTACTTGGAGAATCGTCTGTATGACCCCGTGGTTGGACAATGGATGACACCGAGTTGGGAACACTTGGCTTCGAAGTTGAGTCTTCCCACAGACATCTTCATCTACAGATTCAAGAACAACGATCCTGTAAATAAAAACCAGAATGTGCCTTACATGACCAACTTAGGAAGCTGGCTGCAAATGTACGGCTACGACCTGAATAAGATAATGGGATCTAAGTACATTTCAGACATGATTTTCCATCCGATGACATCTGTAACTGCTACTAAATTGGCTCCTGACTTTGGCGTAATGTCCGGTCTGCAATGTATCATTGAAAAGGTAAGCATACCCGAAACATTCATGCAGCATTCAACTTTAAAATTACGTTCAAAATACAAGCAATAACAACTTTTTTATGTGTCTTGTTTACAGGTGAATGACAAACTTTCTGACATGGACTTCGTTCCGACACCACTTTTGAAAATGGAGCCTATCACAAGAAACCTTCTTCCGAGAGTCTCGTACAAGCGCGGCGTATTCGGCGAAGGGGTTCTGATATCAAGAGTTGACGGAAAAGCTTTTATCAGCGTCGCAGATGGAGCAAACAGTGTCGTAGAAGATGTCATAACAACGGTCTTCAACAATTCCTACTTCTTGGATGTCCACTTCAGTATACATGACCAAGATGTATTCTATTTCGTGAAGGATAACACCTTGAAGATCAGAGATGACATGGAAGAATTGAGAAGGTTGTCTGGCAAATTTAACGTATCGCAGGACGAGACTAACGACCAAGGACTAGAGGTATCATTCGCATTGTTTTATTTTGATATTATTAAATATGACTTTATACCTACCCTAAAAGGGAAAATGAAGAACAGAAAAATCTAACAAGGGAACATGTTTCATTCCAGGTTCGAGTGCACGCAGTCGGCAAAGGCTCTGCTCAAGCGGTCATCGTGCTCCGCTACGGAGTAGACCCGGCTCAAGAACGCATCAAACTCTTGAAGCACGCACATAAGAGAGCTGCAGCCAGGGCATGGGAACGAGAAAAGGCTCTGGTCGCCGCCGGATGGGAGGGTCGGGGAACGTGGACGGAGGAGGAGAAAGAAGAGCTTATATCTCACGGTATCGTAGACGGGTGGGCCGCAAAAGACGTCCACTCGCTATCCAAATACCCTCAACTGGCTGACGACCCAGCCAACATAATGTTCGTCCGAGACGGCAGAAGGAAAAGGAGAAAGAGCGGCCGCGCGAGGCACCGCTCGTGACTTTCTTAAATGTGCCATAGCCGCCATTGCAAATTCGACCGTTAACTAACGGACTCTTTTGAATTTTGAAACTCGGTAGGCTTTTGATTCTTATTTTTAAAGGACTGGAGTGTCTTAATGGCAATGAATGAGTTGTATATGAATGTGTAAATGAAAATCAACGGACTGAGGACTTTTAAAAAAGAAATGGATAGGTTAGATTAAGATTGGAAAGAACGGACAATCGACTATGTTTCGTTAAGCCATAGTATTTTGTTTATGAATTTTCGTACTTAGCTTTACCATCCAGTCCCTGTTTCAGCTATTTTCCTTTCGATTGAAATCATGAAATAAATGAACTAACAGGGTACCGAGTCATAAATAAAAATGAAATTAAATAATACGATAAAATGAGCATAATATTCAAACCAAAAATACTCAATTGCGATCACAATTATTTTATTAACCTTTGATATTATTTTACAAACTTATTTAATACTTTTAAATCATTTATACGACAAGTACCATTACCTAGAATATTTTCACGAGGCATATATTCCTAACACATATTTTAGCCAAATATTTCGTTCTATCCATATGTTTAGATATTTGTAAATAAAATTTTATTCTTGTAGTTGTTCCTTTAACATTAGGCCTAAGGTCTTTTTTACTTCGCAATACTATTAACTATTTAAGCAATAATTTTATATTTTTTTATATCCTAGCGCGTCTCTTCAAAGTTGACCCGCAAGGTATCTGTGGAAAATCTGTGGAACCTTGTCGCTTCAAGTTTGCAGAGATTTGAGTATGTAATCCCCACTAGCCAGGCGTATAGTTTCGGAGCGACAGAGTTCTAAGTAGACATTGTAACCCCCTAAACTAGGCCTCAATAGAAAAAGTAAATCGAAAAATTGTTGGAAAGGCACTGACAGTAACTGTTAACGATAGTAAAAATAAGGAATTTCTTTGCATTTTTTACCATTTTAATTAAATTTTTCAGTGGTATTTCAACAATATTTAGTACCTACATAGCACAAGCGACCAGATATCATTGCCATAGAATTACAATGTAGATACCCTATTGTATTGATCAACATTCACTCAATGATAGACAGAGCCATCTAGTGATAGAATCGAAGAAGGTCTTTCTGTTTAGTGATTCATCAATAACTTCAGATAATTGGAAATTCTACTTAACCCTAAAAACTTCGATTTTCTGATTACAACTTTTTGTATGGAGAATCCTAAAGTTTCTGGTTGTAAGTGCTCAGTTGAACAGAAAACGGTAATACGTACGTCTGCATGTGTTGTGCAATAATCAAGGAGTAGTTTCTTATTCATTCTAGGCCCTTCCCGCTGACTCGCTGTTGCTGTTTTAGACTGAACTGTTTTGGTTTTAAGTTTGATTTTTGATTGCATATTGTCAACAACATCCTCCAGATTATTATTCAATCTTCACGAAACAATCAAAAGTCAGCTAAGTATGCCTCGAGTGTTTCCGAAAAGTAGCAAGTCAGCGAGAAGTTTAAAAAAATGTAATTAAATATAAAAAGTAGATTAATAGTATATGTCCATAAATGTCTCATTTAAATTGTGGTGTCTACTCCGTGTTAGAAGTATCGTAATGCTAGAGGACTGAGTGACAGGTGATAAATGTTCGGATATTTTTTACAAAAGATTGATAGTGTGAAAATGCCCTTAGCTCAGCTATACTTCATTTCGTTCAGCTGTATCTATGAAAATTCAAGGTCTATAACAGACGTGACGTATAACTTTATGATTCCCGTGGTAAAAATGCCTTTCATGAAATGCTAGCTGTATGAAATGATGGTAATAGTTGTACGAGCCCTTTAGCGGTGATATTTTTCCAAATTGTGACTAAAAACGAAGCAATACATTGTAATGTAATACGTCTCTTTATTTAGTAATAAGGTGTATTTTTTATTTAAAATAATATATATTATTCTATTGTGAATGTAGTTATTGATTTCGCGGTGATATTTACTAGAGCAGTATAGATATCCTTTTTTATAATGTATAAAGAATTCTAATTTGTAAATAGGTACTTAAAGTTGAGGAATGTAATCTGTAAAAATATTGTACATATCTTTACGCTTGAATTATTTATAAAATGTAAGGTTATAGATTACGGAAACTGTAATATATCGTGGAAAATGGCGGCAAATTGAGGCTGTAGTTAGAAAGGAACACCTCTTATGTGTAAAATGCGAACTTGGAGTGCTAAAATAGTAAAATTTCCTTACTGAAAAAAGGCTTTGTTTTAAAATAATATATTATGTATCTTTTTTATCTAACTAGGGTGAAATAAGAAAGATTACGTAAACAACTCTTTGCGTCTGCCTTGTGACCTTTAATCGACCTTGACCTTGTTATTCACTATTTTAGCACTTTAATATCGCAAAATTCGTAGGTCTTTCTGATCGGTTATCCGACCAACTTGAATCGTCTCGTCACCTATGTAAGCCAACTTATTTTAGACTTCTCAATTTGGTTTATTAATCGAGTGTTGCATAGGGGGTCTTAGTTTTTAACGAAACGGCAAAACGAGCATATTTTTGATAACATAAAAATTGTTTTTTCTAACAAAAAGAATACAACACTCCATGCTAACTGGCCAAAAATATTGACTTATTATTTTTCGAGTGGGACACAGAGTCGTCCAATGATATTTACCTAAACTATATCTTTCTACATACATACAAAGACAGATCACGACTTTTTGCGGGGTAGACAGAGCATTACTGCCGTAAAATACGTTCGCTATCGCCATGTCTGACAAATATTTGATGGTCGTTTCAGAAAAGTTGTGTGTCGATTGACAGATTGTCAGCTTGTCGCCTTAAATTGAAATCCTCCAGTCGTGACGCTATTCTAAGCCGGTATCACACGGCTATCTCTTTCTAACATACTTTAATCTATACCTATGTTCCTTTCTCGCCGTTTCGTTGTATTTTAAGACCTCATAGCTCGCCATAGAGCCTTACAATGGCTTAGACTGTTACTTTAGGGGCTTCTGTCCATCAGGATAAGTATCGTTAAGCGGGAGCTCATAGTTAGACTGGTCGACGTACAGACTACATAAACCAACCAGTAAGCATGACCTCACGGGTCAAGTCTTCCTGGTCAGTGCATACGTGTTATAAGTCGACCAGCCTAACCTGGAGCTCTAGTTAGCCGATGCTCAGTTCATCATTCGCATTTACTTGTAGATCTATCCGAAACTGCATTTTTGTGCTATTGTATATAAGACCGTAGTTCCGGTGGCTATTACACTGACAGATATCTATTTACATTTGACCTGTATTTTTAAGCGAGATATTTATTAATCTTATATACTCAATGTTGAAGAGCAATTTTCATAGAAATCCGAAAATGTACCGTACGCCATTGAAATAAAGATGACATTGCCTTGAATGACAAACGGCACTCACTGTCGCCCGGCGACAAGTAGCGGCGTTTGTCATTCAAGGCAATTTCACCTTAATTTTAATAGCGATAGAGTTCCTTTCGGATTTCTAGCGAAAAGTGCTCGAGCTGTCACTCGCAAAAATGGCTTTTACTGTGCGGCGGCCTTTATATTTTAAACGACACAGACATCAAGCCATGACAGGTTGTTTAAGACTACAAAATAATTGCATAACTAAAGCGGCGAAGTAGATAGGGCTCATGGCCATTATACTCACCATAATTTAGAAAAAAAAAAAGGTTTTCTTTAAAAAAAATATTAGTTTTGAAAGATGGCATGGCATCGGGTACCATTTATGGGTAGAATAAGAATGTAAGTAGAAATATCGTACTACATTAGCAGATAGAAATGAAAACTGTAAGTCTAACACCAAACTTTATAGGGATAAAATAATAACTAGATGTTTACTCAAGCATGCGTCGAGTTATAACTTAATTTCATAGATTTTTATTGATAACTAGATTTCCGCCCAGCGGTTTCACCCGCTGCCACTCATTTTCCCGTGGTAACAGTTGTTTTCCTGCGGTAAAAAGTGGCCAATGTGTTATTCCAGGTTTTACTCTACCTGTGTTTCAAATTTCATCCAAATCGGTCAAGCCGTTTGAGCGTGAAGAGGTAACAAACATACATACACTCACATAAACTCTCAGATTTATAATATTAGTACGGATAGTTTCAATTACTTACTGGCTTAGATACTGTGAGCGAACGTTTCGGAGGACTAGAATCTCAAAATAATTACGTGTAATCTCATTTATACTCAACGATCATCATAGAATCTCGTACTTTGTAAGCATTCATATAATGTTACATTAAATTAAGTACAAAATATTATAAAGGATAGTTCTACTCATGAAAACTTTTATGAGTAACATTTTTCGAAAATTGCACATCCCATACAAAAGGTTAAAAAGAAAACTTTGTATGGAAGAAGTCAATTTCTTTTATATTTCGAAAAATTTTCATTTTAAAAGTTGTTCAGTTTCACACACCGTTAAGTTGTACTTAATTAAAAGTAACCTTATATTATTAAGATACCATCAGGTTTTTTCGTATCGCAAATGTATAGAGATCTGTCAGTGTTTAAGCTTAAACTCTGAATGTGTATAGATAGCTGTCATTCCTACTCATAGCTCAGACCGTGCTCGGACGATATAAGCACAATAAATATAGAAGGTATTCTAATGGAATATGTAATAAAAAATATTAAAAATATAATATTTGTTTCAATTACCCACGACCATTCCTATTGCTATATCATAACTAAGATAATTAAAATAATAAAAAAATATATCTCATATACATATCACGCCTATAATCCCTTGCGGGTAGGCAGGTCGTCAGCCCATCGCCTAGAATTGCAATACACACCCTCGAGTCCCTTAAGTCGCTTCTTACGATATCCACGAGCAAGAAATGGGGTGATGCTATTCTAAGCCGGCATGACACGGCATGCACGCCAAAAAATATCCAAGAGAAAAAATAAAAAAAATTAAGGGTCATTACACCAACATACACAGGTCATTACACCAACTTGGACCTTTTTACCGGAGTTACCCGACTGCCTCAGAAGGAAGGTAATGTTCTTCAAGAGTATATACAACTATATACACACATAGTGTTGCCGTGTGGTGCCGGTTTGAATAGCATCACCCCTGTTCTACTCGTGGGTGTCGTAAAAAGTGACTAAGAGATAATCATATAGGGAGTGGGCAGCAGCGTTCCCTGTGAATGCAACATCTTGTATTGCGCTCGCTTATGTGCCTGCCAAGCGTGGTGAGTATGGCAAGCAGCAGTGGACTATTGTGGCTGTTAATTATAATGTAATGTATGTATTTATGTGGATTTTTTTCACGGGCTGCAGCCTAAACGACTAGACGGATGTTGATATACAATGTTAGATTTGATAATGGCTATATTAAAAGTTCGTAAATTCATAAGCTTGGATTTTAAACGAATAATATTAGGTTGAAATTTATTTTTCACGAGGCGCAGTTGGGGTTTTGTTTTTTATTAATTAGCTCCTTCATACCTAATCATATGTCCATGAAATGTTTAAGGCTATAATCCGAATAATTAGAATGATGTTATCGTAGAATATAAAGATAATCATGAAACTATAAAAATATTTTATTCCAATATACAAATACACAAATAAACAGACCTTACGACTAGTTGTACACAAGTTGTGCAATGATATGTCTTTCAAGAATAGAGTTATTTAGACTCGCAACTTATCATATAAACTATAATTATCTATGCAGTCGTCATATATTTAAAATACAATTTCAGATAATTCCGTAGATAAATTTAACGATTCATTTGTCTCAATTCATTGTTACTGACTAAAATCTGGAACTAAAAATAGCAGTGTCACTTTCTGTTGAATAGGATTAGACAAGGATAAAAGATGCCTCTTAAATTGTCTATGATTTTACGCGGTATGTGACAAAACTTGGCGGCTATTAAAAATATGGCGGTTAAACATTAGAAGGCAATCTGGGACTTGGCGCAGAAATCATAGGAGTATTTAAGACATGACATGACTAAATGAAATGACATTTACTATCCTTTTCTAAACTTATTTAACGGAAAGTGACAGTGCTATTTTAAAGTAGCCTTTTCAGTCAGTAGTGTGAAATCGAGACAATTATAAAACTATATATCTACTACCAAATACATCAAAGATTTTGTATAAATGATACCTGTATATAAATAAAACATTTAAATGCACAGTTCATAACATAAGACATAGTATTCTTTATAACACCCATTTTCTCCTATTTACTTTTACTACTAAAATAATATAATACAATAGTGTCAATTCGATAATTTCTCTTAACATAAAATAGCGCTGTCAAAGTAAGAATAGGATAGCAGATATCTTAGTCATGTCATGTATAAAAATCTATGGTTTCTTTGCCATTTCTATGCATTTAGTTGCCATCATTTTAATAGCTGCTTAATTTTGGCTGATAACGCGCATTTTGCGTCAAATTATTAGGCAATTTTAGTCGCGTTTGTCTAACCTTTTCTAAACCTATTTGACAGAAAGTGACGTCGCTATTTCAGGTTAAGAGAAATTATCGAATTGACACCAATATCACTGTACTTACACAGAATAAGAACCTAAATTTCATTTCACCAAGTGAAGTTACGTCAACGAAACTAAACGACAGAAAATCATACTTCTTTAAAAACAATACAAACTAAAAACTTAACCACTTATACACTTTTATAATACTTACTAAAGTAAAACCTACTTATCTCTGTGTCTGTAAGGAAAGAGAATAGGCGTGTTAATTGAGGGCGCCTCTGTGCCTCAGTATGAGAAATGTCATAGCAACCTATGACAATAGTGAGAGAGAGAGTGTGCTCAAGAGCTTCACGGCCTTGTTCCACCAGCTCCCTTCTACCATCGGACATCCAGACGCACCGCCGGATACCATCCATACCTGGTTGTCATTCCACCAATTCGGACTAGCGCTTCCAGTCATCATTTATAATGCGCACTGCTAAAGAGTGGAACTCACTACTTGCGTCTGTGTTTCCAAACGCATACAACCCTAATCTCTTCAAAGTAAGAGTGAACAGGCTTCTTCTGGGTGAGCTCGCTCCATCTTAGACTCTGTCTCTGTCCTATGACCTAGACTAGAGCCAAGAGCAAACCCATCTACACTAATATTATAAAGAGGAAAGATTTGATTGTTTGTTTGTTTGTTTGTTTGTTTGTTTGTTTGTTTGTTTGCATCGAATAGGCTCCGAAACTACTGGACCGATTTTAAAAATTCTTTCACCATTAGAATCCTACATTATTCCTGATGAACATAGGCTATATTTAATACGCGAAAAAAATAGGGATCCGCGTGAAAATTTCGATAATGTAACCCAACGTGTGAAAAATGTACCAAAAAAATATCTTATATCGCGTACGCTGTGGAAATTATTGACAATAGAGCAAAGTGATGTACTACAGTTTTATAGAAGACATCAATATCTATAATAATGTCCCAGATACCATATGTCTAACTATTACAGTTATGCCAGAATAACTACTTTTTCATTTAAAAATTTACCAACTACGCCACATTATTCGTACCAGCGTAATGATTAGGTACATTTGATCATTACTGTATTAAAGGGTGTCAGGGATAGCCCTCAGAATACTAATAGGGTACATTCAGACCATGAAACTAAACAACTTTCCCCTAGGAACATATTTCAGGCAACGAAAAAAAACTGACTTCCCATAGTGAATGCAGTCAGCTGATAGTGATATTGTATGGAAGGTAATTTTTTTGGCGTTTCCTGACATATGTTTCCAGGGGAAAGTTGTCCAGTTTTATGTTTCATGCACCCTATCAGTATTCGAAGGGCTGTCCCTTACTCGGTATAAAAAGACGACAAAAAACATTAAATAATGCATTAAAAAAATCTACACTAAAATAATACATACATACACATATCACGCCTATTATCCCTTGCGGGGTAGGCAGAGAGGAAGTACCTTACTAACTCAGTAACAACAGACTTCTACAGTGAACCCTCCTCACTTGGTTAAGGCCCGTGGGGAGGGAGATATACCTCTGAAAGGAGAGAACATACATACATACACATATCACACCTATAATCCCTTGCGGGTTAGGCAGAGCGTAAACGGCCGCAAAAACGGACATTTACGCCACGTCTGACATATGTTTGAGGGTCATTCGGAAAATTGTGTACCGCCATAGTGACAGGTTGTCAGCTCATCGCCTAAAATTGCAATACACACCCTTAAGTCCCTTAGTCGCCTCCTACGACACCCACGGGAAAGAAATCGGGTGATGCTATTCTAAGCCGGCATCACACTTAAATAATAATTATATAATCTACACTAATATTAGAAACAGGATTTTATTTATTGTTTGTTTAAATTTAATAGGCTCCGAAACTACTGGATTTAAAAAAACAAAAAATTTTACTGTTAATTTAAATTGAAATTCTTTATTCAATGTAGGATAGTATTATCACTTATTGACGTCATGAACCGTCATTCTAAAAAAATAATTTGTATCAACAAATTTCTTTTTTTTTTATTACAATTTTGTTATGACCTAATAAAAAACCGGCTCGGGCGGGATAAAAAAAATAAAAATATAGGAACTGCCATGGGGCTGGCCAGGTTAATCACACGGCATGTAACTTTACGCCACCACCATCTGAAAACGATATTTGTTTCAAATTGAAGTCAAGATTTTTAGAATCCTACATTATCCCTGATAAACATAGGCTATATTAAACTGTCTTATTCCCGGGGGGAAATTGTTAGCGGCGGGTGAAACCGCTGGGCGGGCTGCTAGTCCTTAATAAAAAATATTTATATATTAGTTAATTTTTGCCCACGCCTATTCTCTTTCCGCACAGATTCTACCAAAATTATCACTAAAATAAATATCCAAAGATATTGAATAGAAACACACATTCGTTGTGAATTATGGCAAGTTGTGTCAAGAATCTTTCAAAGTATTTATACTCGGGCCAAGTAGGTATTTAAAATAATGTTAACAAACTTTATTAAGTGGAATATTCTACTTTTAATTATTGGCGTTTCCACATAGTGATTTCGCCAACCTCAGAGTTTAACGATCACAAACATAAATTGGCGAGTGCGCCAGTATCAAGTCTTAAGTGGAATAACATTATACCCTGCGACTTAAAATAGGTAATAGCTGTCACTCAGTCATAGTAAGATTATTTGGGGTGAAATTTTACTAGTGCCCGATAGCGAAAGCTCAAGTCGGGCTGGTGATAAGAAACAACTTTCCCAAAAGAACATAGGCCGAAATGCGAAAAAATATTTGGACCTCCCATAAAAAATTGCCGATCAGCTGATTTGTGTTACTATTTGTGTGCTGATTTGTAATTTTTTAACCTATGTACATTGAAGAAAGTTGTTCCTTATCACCAGTCCGTCTAGAGTAAAATTTCACCCTATATATTCCTTTTTAAATACCTATTGGCAACAAGTATAGGGCCTACGTCCAGCAGTGGACTGCAATAGGCTGATGTATGTATTGAGAAATACTAACATACGTGTTTATAAAAATCTCAGGAATTAAAAGTACCTTACTAAATAGTAACTTAAAATGAATAGTTTGCATTGAGTGGTTAATTATAATTACTTTGGTTTCATAATTTCTATATTTTAATACAGTAAAAACTTGGGGAATGTCGAATTAAAATTATGAGCTATAATTTAAATTGTATAAAATTAATACTGCTACAGCAGTCTAATAATAGTAATTGAATTAAGTATTGTAGAGACACCATTTTCATAATTTTTTATATCATTTAAGTACAAAACTATTCTAAAGCTTCCTATATCTACCCATTATTTGGTTTACATCTTATGCTACTTTCACATTATGCCTCTGTGGGCAGCGCGAGTGTGTAAACAGGTTACTCGCGCTGCTACTCGTCATGCCGCTGCCACTTCCCGTGCTCCCTCGATTGTCGGCTTTTTGTGCGCGAGTCAAAGGAACGGCAACACGAGCGCGAGTGGAATGTATGACTTTCTTGCTTACAATATATCGACGAGTAATTAAGTACCTAAATATTTTCTCGTATTGCTGCAAGATAAGTACGACAGCAGTGTAAACACTCACTCGCGTTGATACTTCTGCGGAAGTATTTCGGGCAATATTCGCGGCAGCGGCAGGAGCAGGAGTATAGTGTGAACGTAGGATTATAATTACATTAAGAAGATTCCTATAAGCCTCTAACATCAAAAAGCACCTTGCTAGTTCTAACAACCAGTTTTTATGAAAACATTGAAATAACTTATTTTTCTTGCTGCTACACTATATCATATCACCTTAATAATAAAAAAGTGAATATAATAATGTTTTTTTAATGTCTTTCTTTTTGTCTTTTTTAAGATGATTGGCATTAGTAATAAGCACGTAATAAGCCACGCAACAGTTCGATTAAATACTCTATTTTGGTTTACCTTACTATCGGCCCGCCCAGCGGTATCAGCCTCTGCTTTTCCCGTGGGAAAAAGTTGCTTATAGCTATATAAGGTGTATAAAAAATATCAGCATATATTTCAAAAAGTGAACGATGCAACTAAACAATTTTCCCCAAAAAAGACAGGTCGGAATTTTAAGAATGGGCCTCTCATACAAACTGACCCAGCCGGCTATAACATTTTGTATTTTCATATTTTGACCTATATTTCTTAGACAAAGTTTTACAGTTTCATGGACTTGTCCCTTAAAATATATTTTGAGCTGTCCAAAATAAAAACTCTTCTCTCCTGAAAAACTGCCTACAACCCAACCATCTATCTTATCCCCTGTCAGACCACAGACTAGAAGAGATGACCACAAAGTGTAATGGTAATAATCAATACATAGTTCTATAGCAATATGATTACCAATCATATTATCATGAATCTGGCATATACGAGGTGTAAGGGACTACATTCAATCTGTAAAGATAGTATTAGTCGCCGGGTATTAGTTGTAAAACTAACTGGATGGAGCCGTGCCACGCGTTACTGCATTAAATACACTTGCAAAATTGGCGGGCAAGGAACGAGCTGCGGTAGCCCAGATGGAAGAGGCGTCGCCACTAGTAATGCGAAAGTCGCAGGTTCAAATCCGGCCCGCGCTTGAAAACTTAGCAGGTTTTCAAAGATTGTATTCATTATTCCACGATTGCTTTGGAAGTATCTATATTTTTAAGTGTATACAACTCATATATATTATAATTCTACTATCTAAAGTTCTACAAGTATACCTCAGTCCTCTTGAGTGTATACAACTCTTAAATATTATCATCATCATCATCATCATTATATACCTACTAAAATGAAATTGAAATTATTAGTACATTGTTGTCGAGGTATGGAAAATAAGACTTTGCTGGACGAGTATAGTTTGAAGTCCGAGCCGCAGGCGAGGACTTCAATTATACAAGTCAAGCAAAGTAATTTTCCCCGAGGCTAAGCACTATGTAGCTTTTCTCAAAAAAAGGCTAGGAAATGAAGATTGTACTTCTTATAAAGTTAGCTAGCGACCACAACACAACGAAACAAATAAAAATATACAATTTTCCCACCAATTGTGATTTTTTAAAATAAATTCGCCTGTAAGGCACAGTATTACGTAATATTCAGCCATACTCAATGTTTAGTTCATTCTTTTCTTTTTTAATTCTGGACAGGCAAGGGTCTTCACATCATAAAGCCTCGTCTTTAGTTACCTGTTTCATACAAAATTACGTTCCGTTTCTATGAGTCATCGAGAGAATTTTGAAATCAAATTATGTGGGTTTAGCGTATAACGAATTTATCTTAATGGACACTAGCAAAGGATTTCCATACAACTTTGCTGGCGTGATCTGAGACGTGACAAACAATGTGAAACTTCGCGGTTTCTTTTTTTGAAAGAAATGAACACATTTCCTAGCATGTTTGAGAAAAATTCTTTATTTAATGTAGGATAGTATTATCACTTATTGACGTCATGAGTTGTCATTGAAAAAAAATGTATAACACAATTTTTTTTTTATGGATTTGACAGCTGTCAAATTGAGCGCTTCCTAAAGACCTCACTCAAGATTTTTTATTTACTGAAAAAGACGAAGTACGAAGTGTGAAGTACGAATTTCCAGCTACATTTGAAACGGGTTTGTTTCACAATGATATATTGCATTGAAAATTGCATTACATTGCATTGTATTATATTATATTGTTTTCATTTTTACACATTGTGTTTATATTGTATTCATTATTACCCGATTGTCTTGGAAGTATCTACATTTTTAAGTGTATACAACTTTTATACGGGGTGTAAGGGACGGTGTACCGAAAACTTTGCAGGCATGATCAGACCATGAAACTGAACAACTTTTACTATGGAAGCTATGTTGGTAAACGAGAAAAAATTTTCGACCTCATACAAATTTCCCGATCAGCTGACTGACTTTCTATGGAAACTCGAAAAAAAAAATTCGTTTCCCAACATGGGCTCCATAGTAAGAGTTGTTCAGTTTCATGGTCTGATCATGCCTGCAAGTTTTCGGTACACCGTCCCTTACACCCTGTATATAAGAGGTATAATTCTACTATCTACTGTCAAGTATACCTCAGTCCTCATAGGGCAGCGGCCCGGTGACCCTGTCAGGTTGGTTCCTGTCCCGTTCCCTGATGAGATCCACGTCGACGTAGTCGGTGAACACCCACTGCTGGCGCGCGGCGTCGGGCAGCCGTTAGCTTTTTAGTTACATTTAAGACGGGTTTGTTTCACAATGATTGCATTATATTGTATTGTATTCATTCTTCCACGTTTGCTTCGGAAGTATCTACATTTTCAAGTGTATACAACTTTTATATATTAGAGGTTTAGGAGGAATGATGATGATGCCAGTAGGCCGAGTGACGACTGTGAGGGAAAGGGTAGCTACCCGCCTGGTCGGGAGTTGTGACCAGGGGAACGACTGTTCCAACCGGACATGTTTGGAAGTTGTATATATAGCGATCGGCGGGATAACTTCGATACCGCGTTTCAGGACTTGTGTATGTGGAGCGCATGCACGCCGCCACAGAGGTATAATTCTACTATCTACTGTCAAGTATACCTCATTCCTCATAGGGCAGTGGCCCGGTGACCCTGTCAGGTTGGTTCCTGTCCCGCTCCCTGATGAGATCCACGTCGACGTAGTCGGTGAACACCCACTGCTGGCGCGCGGCGTCTGGCAGCCGCGCCGCGCACTCGCCCACCACGAGGGCAGTGGTGTTCGAGTCCCAGCCGAGGCACTGCGAGCTCGAGTGTTTTATTTGCTTCTTTTGCTACAAGTCAAATATAACATACATACATATATCACGCCGTTATCCCTTGCGGGGTAGGCAGAGCGTAAACGGCCGCAAAAAAACGAACATTTACGCCACGTCTGACAAACATTTGAGGGTCATTCGGAAAATTATGTATTGCCATAGTGACAGGTTGTCAGCCCATCGCCTAAAATTGCAATACACACCCTCGAGTCCCTTCGTCGCCTTTTACGACACCCACGGGAAAGAGATGGGGTGATGCTATTCTAAGCCGGCATCACACGGCAAATATAAGGTGTAAACAAATTAGCTGAGAATATTTTAAGGGGTGAAGGTGTAGGTTGAAATATGAAAAAATAATTTGACCCTCGCATACTTAGTGTGTTACCCGGCCGGGATAATTTGTATGGGAGGGCCAATTTTTTTTCATATTTCGACCTATGTTCCTTGGGGAAAGTTGTTCAGTTTCACGTACTGGTTCACCCCTTAAAATATTCTCAGCTAATTTTTATACACCATGTATACATACTTAATGTACAGTCGGTTGTAGCACATAAGGTACTCCAAAAGAACTGAACTAATTTTGTCCCCAGCAATATGTTTTCTTGAAATTAATATTTACATACATAACATACATACATATATCACGCCTATAATCCCTTGCGGGGTAGGCAGAGCGTAAACGGCTGTAAAAACGGACATTTACGCCACGTCTGACAAACATTCAAGGGTCATTTGGAATATTGTGTATCACCATAGTGACAGGTTGTCAGCCCATCGCCTAAATTTGCAATACACACCCTCGAGTCCCTTAGTCGCTTCTTACGACACCCACGGGAAGGAAATGGGGTGATGCTATTCTAAGCCGGCACCACACGGCATCAATATTTATTGGTAGAAAATCACTTCTTTTATGAGAAAGAATTTCTTTTTTTATTATGTATTTAACTGGGGATAAAAATAATTGAGTTCTTTTGGAGTACCCCTGGTACCTTATGTGCTACAACCGACTGTAGAGGTACTACCGTGATTCTCACTAATTACTTATTCTATACCGTGTTTTAATGTTTAAGATAAGAACTATGTAATACCTATTGTAAATCATGTCTGTACCTGCGTAGTCTGATTAAGAGCGAGGCCTCCCATCACAAGTGTCTTTAGACAACTTTCTGGGAAGCCCCGACAAAAAGATTGTACTGATTTACAAAATAAAAACATATTTTATTTATTTTTACTATGGTTTTGCACTCAATGTACTATAAGGGGTGTAAGTGCCCTCCGAATACTGATAGGGTGCATGCAGACCATGAAACTGAACAACTTTCCCCTAGTAAAGTATGTGAGGAAACGACAAAAAACCAAACTTCCCTAAGTTATTGCAGTTCTCGATTGTATGGTATTGTTATGGTTATTGATGTAACTAAGGGAAGTCAAAATGTTTTGGCGTTTCCTGAAATATTTTTTCATATGATGTTGTTCAGATTCATGGCATGTGCTTACAAAGGATGGCCGTTCGAATACTGATAGGTGCACCCTATCATAAATAATCAAAAGAATTTTAAGTATTAGACCGGGTCTATCGCGATAGTATTTAGGTAAATATTAGTAATTTACCTAAATACTTAGGTAAATATTAGTAATTTACCTAAATACTATCGCGATAGACCCGGTCTAATACTTAAAATGAGTGAAAGTGATCGGGAGTGCTTGAAAAGTTATAAATCAAAAGAATGTTGGCCACATCATAAAGTGGCCAACTGTAACTAACTAGTTTAAAAATATAAAATAGGCCCTATCAGTATTCGAAGCGCTGTTTTTTGTATGCACATGCCATGAATCTTGACAACTTGACATGAAAAAATATTTATAGGTTTTAAGTATTAGACCGGGTCTATCGCGATAGTATTTAGGTAAATATTAGTAATTTACCTGTGTCCCGACGTTTCAACACAGTTTCATGTATTGTGGTCGCGGGTTGGTGGTGAGTGAAAGTGATCGCGAGTGCTTAAAAAGTTATATTTATAGGTTATAGCTGCATACTGATAGTGTGCACCTATCAGTATTTGAAGGGCTGTCCCTAACACCCTGTATACTGGAACTAGTCGAGGTACTTACCGGGTCATACCTCCAGAGCTGGTTCCCGCCTCCTAGATGGCAGGAGTACAGTACAATGGGCTTCTTCGCGTTGGTATCGGGCATGTCCCAGCACATGTTGCGAGTTTTCAGCCTGAAACAACCAAAGTAACCAATTTTTTTATTAAGGATGGGTTTGCTCTTGACTCTAGTCTAGATCATAGGACAGAGACAGAGTCTAAGATGGAGCGAGCTCACCCAGAAGAAGCCTGTTCACTCTTACTTTGAAGATATTAGGGTTGTATGCGTTTGGAAACACAGATGCAGAAATTGTAAGAATAAAAACTGGCCAAAAGCAAGTCGGACTCGCCTGCTGAGAGTTCTTTAACATGCATATATGATACACTAGATTTCCGCCCAGCGGTTTCACCCGCTACCACTTATTTTCCCGTGGTGATAGTTGTTTTCCTGCAGTATAAAGTGGCCTATGTGTTATTCCAGGTCAAGCCGTTTGAGCGTGAAGGGGTAACAAACATACATACATACATACATACACACACACACCCCGTTCCGTTCCGTTCCGTTCCGGTGACCACACCAGCCAGCAGTTCTGCTGCAAGGACGCAGGAGCGAGGAGTACCTCCGGTTGCTCTTGGTGATACCACCGTAAAGGCTATATTGTTCGCTTATTTGTAAGTAACAATATAGCCTTAGGATAGAGTCACCGCCAGCCGTACAGAGTTAAACACTGACTCCCTGTCCAAGACACCGGTGGGCCAAGTAGATAGGATTGGGAGTGTAGGGCGGAGCAGCCAGGTTAGGGAGAGACGGGAAGTTTTAGCCGACAAGAATACTAGCATCAAAGTCAGCATGAGGAAGATAGATACTATACTTGGTGTGTAATATACTAAAGAGGGGAAAGGGGCTGCGATAGTCGTGATTCTTCAGTGTTTGTAGTCCGCGGTGTCCGTTTTTGATTTAGTCTCGACCGTTCCTGATCGTCTCCCAGTATGCTTTTGATTTCTCCGTGTAGTTTGCAATATCATGGTTTGCTTTTCTCATGTCAGTCAGCCTATCGTTCCTCCGAAGTCTCCATCTGTATGCTTTAGGTAGTTGACGTTGAGATGTAAAATCTGGTAAGCGATGGTGCATTGTAAGCAGTTTCCATCTCTTGATGTCTCTTCAATTACGAAAGTCTTGTATTGTGTTGCGCCATAATACTCTGTAAGGCGTGGATAATGGGCAGTGAGATATTATTGCCCATTGTAATGTTTCCAGGCTTTTTCTATCGTTTTGTTCTAAGAAGCTTATGCACGTGCGTAGTCCTTTGTCTATTTGGTGTTTGTCTAGAATGAATTGCCTTTGGACGAATTCTTACAACAACGTTTGGGTTTTGCCTTTTTTTTTTTTTGTCTTGATTTGGGTCCGAAGTGTTGCGCAAGTGCTTGCACATGTCCGGACTTGCGCGAATGATCTGTCTGGGCCGGTCGTTTACAGCAGGAGGTAAGAGTTATGGGAAGACAGTTTCTTTGTTTTATCCGTTGACTCTAATATCCCTTTTTTTAAGGTGTTTCTTTGAAATGCGGAGGATTTTTTTTCCTTAATGGCTTAATTGGGATGGCACTAAGTCGTAGCTTGTTAGCCAATTTCTATTAGTAAGACTGCCGGTCTTTTTGTTTGCTTGAAATTAGGTACCTATAGCCGTGTAAGAGCAGACTAGCTATACCTTCTTAGCCTGTTTGTTTGATGCACAGATCCTGTTATGTGATCTATGGTTTGAGGTATGTGACCTGATACCAATATTTTCTAATTTACTTAGGCGGCAGCTCTGGGGCGTAGCTAGATTAATTTAAGACTATGAATTAAGACTAATAATGAGAGAGACTACGAACCTGTTGTGGGTATTTCGGTGCAGGTCCTCCCGCTTGTCTTTGGTCGCGTTGTTCATACTGTAGATTGTTTGAAGGTACGAGTACTCTTTTCAATTTACCGTTGGCCAGGTGCGCAGGCGCCGGGTGACCAGAGGGCGTGGCGTTAACGCCTAGTCCTTTTCGGTGTTGCCTGCAATGGTGACCTAGGGCTGAAATATGAGAGGCATTTTCGGGTATTGTAGTTTGGCTGGCCTAGCTAGACCTTACCTTTTTTTGTGGATTATATTTGCTTGTAGCCATCAACTCGTCGGATAGACCCAATTAGGGCGTTTTATTGGCAGGACGTAATTGCTCAGTCGTGTGCTCTTGACACCAAGGTTAGCTAAATATAGGTCCTGAAAAAAAAAACTCTCCAACATAGAATTTCCTCACCGGATTCCTAAGATGTTAGTAGTCACTGCTGCATGAGTAGGTACAAGGACCGTAGATTCAGAGCTGTGACAGTCCTCTGACACCTTTCTTGCACTTGCACACACATACACAACACAACGTTTATATCGGGGAAAAAGTAAAATTGGGTAAATATTGCACTGCAAAGCCGCGCGCGGTAGGCCAGTCCTTTCAACGTCGGACAGCGTAAAAAAAGTGAACTATTAATACATACATACACACACACACATATACAAACTCTCAGATTTATAATATTAGTACGGATACACACACATATCACGCCTATAATCCCTTGCGGGGTAGACAGAGCGTAAACGGTCGCAAAAAACAGACATTTATGCCACGTCTGACAAATATTTGAGGGTCAATCGGAAAATTGTGTATTAGCCCGAATTTCAAAATTTTGATCCGTTTTCGGTCAGCAAAAAAAAGATATTTAAAAATAACTTTTTTTTGGATGTTTTTCTAAGTTTGTACTTCAAAACGAAGCTTCTTGCAAAATTTTATAGTTCTAGGTCCCCGGGACCCTATGAATTTTGATTCCCTTGAGACGGTCAAAAACACGCGTTTTTATAGCACGAACGGCCGTATCAGTTTAAAGTTAAATTGACAGCTGAATGTTTAACAACCACAAACGGACGTAGACGTGAGTATACATACATACATCAGCCTACTGCAGTCCACTGCTGGACTGCTGCCTCTTCCAGGGTTACGCTATAGGGCACGATCTCTCGTTTTCGCCATCCAGTCGCTACCATGGGTGCGCACAATATGCGACAAAAATTGTTCAAACGAAAATGTTCAACACAAAATGTGCAGCAAATATTTTGCGTTATGACAAGAGTTGTTCTAGAAAATCTATCTATCCTTGTCTCACTAAGGCGAGTTTCATATTTGTATCCTGCTCTCAGTTGACACTCGTCAATTGACGCGTAATATTTGCTGCACATTTTGTGTTGAACATTTTCGTTCGAACAATTTTTGTCGCATATTGTGCGCACCCGCTACCATCCGCCTTTTTTAAGTCATCGGTCAACACCAACCTGATATCCTTGTGCCAGGTGAACATCCACTCGCTCTGCTTGCTCTGCTCGCACGGCCTCAGCGCCATCTGTTGCATTTGTCAATAACTAGCAACACCAACCTGATATCCTTGTGCCAGGTGAACATCCACTCGTTCTCCTTGCCTTGCTCGCACGGCGTCAGCTCCACCGGCGCCATCTGTTGTCGGTGCATCGCGTCTATGCAGTAGTCTGCGTTGTGCGTCTTGATGCGGCCGCGCGCGAAGTGCTGCGGCTCCACCGGCGGGTAGCGCGCGGGCAGGTCGAATGCTACCTGGGTATTATGTACATACGCACAATATATTAGTTTATGCAACTGTCGTAATAATAATAATAATATCGTCATAATGACGTGATAATAGATTGACACGAGCATTCTAATGCCTAATTATATGCAGTTGCATACACTATTTTATCTACACTCTAAAAATTAACTCAGTTGAAGAATTTTCCAAACGTCCGCACCGGCGATTGCAAGGCCCGATACATGGTCAAATTCAATACGAGAACGTAATATGGCTTGATATGAATTTTTGAAGATTCTTTACTAACACGCGGGCAGGTCGAATGCTACCTGGGATATCATGTACATAAGCACAATATAGTAGTTTATGCAACTGTCGTAATAATAATAATAATATCGCACGTTGAAAGCGTTACCGTCACTATACGAAATATGCATGTTTTTTAGTAAAAGCGCCATCTGTGTTTACACGTTGCAAAGAATATAATGCAAAGACACCTATTTTTCTAGCTACATTACAAGTGCCTGGGTTAAGTAGTGTCGGTATGCAGTTTTTACCAATTTGGTACTAAGTAAAATGTAATAGTGACATATTTTGTATAGTGACATGTATGGCATATATTATAGAGTAAACACTGAGAGGAAAATCGTCATATTTTGTTTAGTGTCATTCTGATATTAATTTTCTTTAATAAAGTGTTAAAGAATTACTGAAATAACGTATTTATCCATGAAGTGTCATTTTTACATTTAACTTTTATGAAGAAATGAAATGAAGAGTTAAAATTAAAGCGTCATTTTGTGTATAGTGTCTATATATCTTCACAAATTGATACTAAACATTTAAAACAAAACGTCATTTTCAATTTAATGCCACTTTTCCTTTCATTGTTTAATTACAATTGGAACATACGTTTCAAATTAAAATGACCGTTTACGTTTAGTGTCTTTTTTAATGTCTTACAATTGAAATTTTTCTCTCAAAATCATCGTCATGTTAAAAATAGTGACAGTTTAGTCTGAAAATATTTTAACTTATTGTGTATGATACCGCACAATCCTTTCATTTAATGCTTTAAGGTGCTGTTCCGAACCGAGCGGCCGACGGCCGACGGCCGACAGCATATGCCGCGGCGGCCGTCCTTGGCCGCCGCGGCACTACTGGTTCGTATGGACTTGTATGGGATAATATCCGAACCGAGCGGCGACTGCACATGCCATCGGCCGCCGCGCATCTGCCGCGGCGGCCGACGGCCGACGGCCGACGGCACATAACTGCAGACCAGTATAGCCGCGGCGGCTTTACGTTGGTTGGGTCGGAATATAGTTTTCATGACTAGTTATTATGTATAGGTTATTATGGTTCATCGGGTTATTATGGTTCATCGGGTCGTTGGGTTCATCTTGTCGTTCGGGTTCATCTTGTGGCCATAGTTCATCGGTTCGCTAGGTTCATCGGGTTATTATGGTTCATCAGGTCGTTGAGTTTATCTTGTCGTTAGGGTTCATCATGTGGCCAGAGTTCATCGGTTCGCTAGGTTCATCGGGTTATCATGGTTCATCAGATTATTATGGTTCATCGGGTCTTTGGATTAATTTTGTCGTTAGGGTTCATCATGTGGCCAGAGTTCATCGGTTCGCTAGGTTCATCGGGTTATTACGGTTCATCGGGTCGTTGGGTTCATTTTGACGTTAGGGTTCATCATGTGGCCAAAGTTCATCGGTTCACTAGGTTCATCGGGTTATTATGGTTCATCGGGTCGTTGAGTTCATCTTGTTATTGAGGTTCATCATGTGGCCAGACTTCATCGGTTTGCTAGATTCATCGGGTTATCATGGTTCATCGGGTTATTATGGTTCATCGGGTCGTTGGATTCATTTTGTCGTTAGGATTCATCATGTGGCCAGAGTTCATGGGTTCGCTAGGTTCATCGGGTTATCATGGTTCATCGGTTTATCATGGTTCATAACCATGATAAACCGTAATAACCATGATAAACCGGGTTATTACGGTTCATCGGGTCGTTGGGTTCATCTTGTCGTTAGGTTTCATCATGTGGCCAAAGTTCATCGGTTCACTAGGTTCATCGGGTTATCATGGTTCATCGGGTTATTATGGTTCATCGGGTCGTTGAGTTCATCTTGTCGTAAGGGTTCATCATGTGGCCGGACTTCATCGGTTCGCTAGATTCATCGGGTTATCATGGTTCATCGGTTTATTATGGTTCATCGGGTCGTTAGGTTCATCTTGTCGTTAGGGTTCATCATGTGGCCAAAGTTCATCGGTTCACTAGGTTCATCGGGTTATTATGGCTCATCGGGTTACTATGGTTCATCGGGTCGTTGGGTTCATCTTGTCGTTCGGGTTCATCATGTGGCCATAGTTCATGGGTTCGCTTGGTTCATCGGGTTATCATGGTTCATCGGTTTATCATGGTTCATCGGGTTATTACGGTTCATAGTGTCGTTGGGTTCATTTTGACGTTGGGGTTCATCATGTGACCAAAGTTCATCGGTTCACTAGGTTCATCGGGTTATTATGGTTCATCTTGTCGTTAGGCTTTATCCAACGACCCGATGAACCATAATAACCCGATGAACTATGATAACCCGAAGAAGCTAGCGAAACGATGAACTCTGGCCACATGATGAACCCTAACGATAAAATGAACCCAACGACCCGATAAACCGTAATAACCCGATGAACCATGATAACCCGATGAACCTAGCGAACCGTTGAACTCTGGCCACATGATGAACCCTAACGACAAGATGAACCCAACGACCCTATGAACCGTGATAACCCGATGAACCATAATCCATACTCCATACTATTAATATTATAAATGCGAAAGTGTGTTTGTTTGTTTGTTTGTTTGTTTGTTTGTCTTTCTTTCACGTTACAACAGAGCGATATCATGCAGTGTTTTTTAGGTGTGCAGTTAGGTGAGAGGCTGGAGAGTGACATAGGCTACTTTTTATCCCGGAAAAACATATTTTTCCCATCGGAAAAGCGATTAATGTTTAGCAATAGAATACACCCATACTACGAACATAGATGAGTATCATGCAGCGATGTAAAGCATTTTTTTTTTTGAGAGCAGCTAAATGAAAAGCTGGTGAGTGACATAGGTTATTTTTTATCCCGGAAAAACATATTTTTCCCTTCGGAAAACCGATTAATGTTTAGCAATAGAATACATCCATACTACATACATAAATGAGTATCATGCAGCGATGTAAAGCATTTTTTTTTGGAAAGCAGTTAGATAAAAAGCTGGTGAGTGTCATAGGTTACTTTTTATCTCGGAAAAACATATTTTTCCCATCGGAAAACTGATTATTGTGTAGCATAGAATACATCCATACCACATAAAAAAGATGTTTATACAGGATGTAAGGGACAGCCCTCCGAATACTGATATTCCCATAGTAAATGCAGTGAGCTGATTGTGATTTTGTATGGGATATAGAAAAAAAGAATTTAATCTATGGCAGGTTGTTCAGTTTCATGGTTTGAATACACCCAATCAGTATTCGAAGGGCTGTCACTTACACCCTGTATAGCACTACTATGAGAATGTCTCTTGAATATGAGTTTTGGGATATGAATGTGGCTTTAAGGGTGATGTGGGTATGTACTTGAGATACTTCTTACCACAGTAGTAAAGTTAATTTCTACAGTTAAACATGATTTGAAAGTCCATTTCTATAATAATAACCATTTTTAGCACAGTAAGTTTGCCCTGCGTATACTTGCGAAGACACATAATAAACTTAAATTTTTTGGTACCATAGTCCTGAAAATTGAAGACTAGGCAAAATCATTATACTGCGTATTCATATTATTTGACGCCTTTGCTGCGATTGAGCATCTGATTCAGTGGCCCTCAAAGCAGCTTGACGATCTACCTGATCCTGCCTTCTCAGTTCAGCGTCTTCGAGAGATTCTAACGATTCTAACAATTTTCCGGTTTAGTGACTGCGTCTCTATTAAAATTACGTTATCTTTACTTTTAACATTAAATGCCTGTTTTTCCTTACACTATAAATGTGTCATAATCTTCTTTCTAGCGTCGTAATATCTTCATTATTGAAGGTCGTAATTCCCCTGATGGGAAATATTTTTCTCATTCAGGATTCTTTTCCATCGCTGCGTATCTTTGGCGACATAGAGCGCTGAGTGTATTTAATGAGACCACCTAATTGTACTGAAACCTCTTGGTCGTTTGCCATCGACTTTTCCAGTGATCATGAGTGCAAAGTGGCAAAAGAACTCAAGGATCATTCTTGCGCCTCATTACTTGATTTTACAATAGCCTGTATTAGTGATGGTAGCGCCCAGGTACCACAAATTATATACTTTTTCAAGGAAGTGAACCATTCCAGTGTAGTGTCGTCTGTGTATCGGTGAATAGTGATTTTAGTGCCCTCCCAGTTTACACAGTTGTTCGCCTTACGATGTGTCGTTTAGAATACACAACTAATTAATAAAACTCTATGAGTACGCGGGCGAAGCCGCGGGTAACAGCTAGTAACCTAATAAACATAATAACTAAGTCCTGAAAACTATACTCTGCCATGTGCTGTCGGCCGTCGGCCGCTGCCTTCGGAATGACATCTGCCGCGGCGGCCGACGGCCGACGGCCGATAGCCGCGGCATGTGCCATCGGCCGTCGGCCGTCGGCCGTAGGCCGCTCGGTTTGGAACAGCACCTTTAGGGTAGTGTTATTAGAGTAATTTAATGAATTTAACTAGTTTTTTAAAATCAGGAGTGTATTTGTATCCATACAGGCTTTTAATCTTTGCAATATTAGAAGTTATGTATCCAACGAATCAATACCAAATAGACAGATTCAAAAAACTAATTTACTTCTAATATTTTGGTTTGATTGGCTATAAATTTAATTAGTATGGTCTTATTTGATTTAATGCCCAAAGTCCTTTAATTTGAAGTAGATTGATAAGGGATCGGTAAGTGATTTTAGACTCTATTGTATACATATTTGACGTGAAAGTTTTTTATTTCCATACTAAATAACTTAAATAATAATTGAATTAATTGGTTTTGTAATGATCGTTTAAATTCGTAGAGCAAGTTCATAAAAGCATCATACTTAGCTTGTAATTGCACATAATTCGTTTGAATAGTGTAATATGGTCCAAATTCTCCAGTATACTGTATCACTGGCTAATGTTATACCTATAGTTTAAAGTTTAAGTTTAAAAAGAAAATAGGCAAGGAAAATAAATTAATTTATCTCATTATTTAATCCATCAGTAGTTGAATTAGTAAGAGTGTTAATAGGTATAGGATAATAATTCGTAGAATTCTGTGCATCGGAGCTTTAACCGTTATCCCCCCTGCTTACACAACATACATGTGGTACAAATTGAGGACTAAAGGTGCATATATCAAGAAGATTTTTCTTGATTTCATGATGTTTATTCTAATCTTTGACTATAATGAGTACCATGACATGAATCAACATCTTTGAAACCTTTTTTTAAATTAGTAAACTGTTCTATTTTTATCTTTGGTCAGCAAAGGTAGAGAGTCAGCACTGATGTTGGTAACAGTGGCATCGTCCTTGTTTTTCATTAGTACTTTAATTTAAATAAACAGAAGATAAATACCCATAGTAGCGAGACTTTTGGGGTAGATACTGAATCGACAATTATCAATATCACTCCTGCTCTATTTATTTAGCAGTGTACGGCATATATCGTGCAATAAACGTTTACGTTACAATACCAAGATTGTTTCAGATGTCAAAAAGTAAATTTTTAGCACTGTGAATACAGTTGTAATGGCAACGCCAAATTTATGTAAAAAACATGTTTTTGTCAACCGGAGGGAATAATTTATACACAGTCGTTCTGTTATGTAACCATGTAACAGTTCTTTAAAGAGTACCTACTCAACAGTAAAATTTACCTACCTACTACTTGTTTAGACATTCTTCAATTTATAAGAAGTGAAACATGTATTATTTGAAATCAATTAGCTGAGGTTTTCTTCAGGCAGCTCATGATACTGAAAACGGGAAGGACAAACAAACTATAAGAATAAAAAGTTACATATTTAGGAGGAATGGATATTTTAAAATGCTTTAAATTAATACTTATTATAATCAAAGTTCAGGGGAGAGGGGTTAGTTAGGGTCATTTGTTTCTTGTCTGTAGGTAGTACAGTGGAAAAAGTATAATATTCTTATAATATGCTGGCATTATACGGCAAACTAACTAATAGTTTTTATTATTTTGCTAGGTTTTATATCTATATTAATAAATGTTGTTTTACGATGCTTATGTCACTAAACGAAAAGTATTCTGATTTTAACTGTAATAATGACACCTTACAAAAAAATACACGAAAAACATAAATAAATAATTTAAATATAATCATGCGGGTTTGAATTCATAAGCAGCTTAAAAGAAATACATTTTTTTATATTTGTCAAAAACAACGAAATCTCAATTTTTTTTAATTTTGTAAAAATGATTAAATTAAATTTTCAAAAATTTACCAGCACTTTTCTCAAAAGTAGGTTTTTTGTATAGTGACGGTAACGGTTTCAACGTGCGATATCGTCATAATGACGTGATAATAGATTGACACGAGCATTCTAATGCCTAATTATATGCAGTTGCATACACTATTTTATCTACACTCGTCTCATAATGTTCGAATTATGAATTCGAAAACAGATGCATAATGACCTACTTTATGCATTCTGCCTTTAAAAACTAGGGTTTACTATAAATTACAGAAGCGTAATGACTTAATGAGAAAACTCTTAATACGATAAAGTTGAAGTTGAGAAATGAAACGAAGTTTTTTTTTCCAATACTCAAATCGCTATCTTCCGCCGCACCTGACAGTTGTTGTTGTACGGTAATTTTTCGGATGTTGTTTAGTTGTTTTAATAGGTTTTTGTTCTGTTGTTGTTGAGATGTTGTTCAGTTGTTGTTCAGATGTTGATTAGTTGTTGTTCAGATGTTTTCCGATGTTGTTCAGTTGTTGTTCAGTGTTGTTCAGTTGTTGTTCAGTTGTTTAGTTATTTGCTGTTAAGACTCGACATCTAAACAACTGTTAGTAAAGAATCTTCAAAAATTCATATCAAGCCATATTACGTTCTCGTATTGAATTTGACCATGTATCGTGCCTTGCAATCGCCGGTGCGGACGTTTGGAAAATTCTTCAACTGAGTTAATTTTTAGAGTGTAGATAAAATAGTGTATGCAACTGCATATAATTAGGCATTAGAATGCTCGTGTCAATCTATTATCACACTCGGCTACGCCGCGTGTGATAAACAGACACTCGCATTCTAATGACCCCCATTATATGACAGTTGTATAAACTACTATTATGCAACTGTCGTATAATGGGGGTCGTTAGAAAGCGAGTGTTTGTTTACAACACGAGGCGCAGCCGAGTGTGATAATAGCTTGACACGAGCATTTTAATGCCTAATTTAATTATATACAGTTGCATACACTATTCTATCTGCACTCTCAAAAAAAACAGTTATATACACTTTTCCAAACTTCCGCATCGGCGATTGCAAGCCCCGATACAAGGTCAAATTCAAATACGAGAACGTAATATGGCTTGATGTGAATTTTCGAAAATTGAATAGGTACTTCAGCAGTTGTTCAGATGTAGAGTCTGAACCACAAATAACTAAGTCATTACGCTTCTGTAATTTATATTAAACCGTAGTTTATATAGGTAGAATGCTAAAGTAGGTCTTTATGCAACTGTTTTCGAATTCATAATTCGAACATTATGAGACGAGTGTAGATAAAATTAAAAACACGACTGCTCTCTGAGATAAAGCCTTGCCTATGACACTCGGTATAATGTAAAGATTGTTCCGATACAATTCCCATTCGAATCTGTTCAGTGGTTAACGAGTTACGGTCCTTTAAAGAATCGCACATATTTACATACATACATGAACTCTAAAAACATCAGACTTCTTTTTTGGTTGGGCAGTCATATAAAAACGAGGAAAAAAAATGTAGTCTGTTCTGTGTCCCACTGCTGGGCAAAGGCTTCCCCTCTTTTACGCCATTCTGCTCGGTCTCAGGTTTCTATTTGCCAGTAGGTGAAAAAAATTAAAAAAAAAAAATTATTTATTGTAAACGGGTTCTCGAGTGGAGGCCACGCCTCGGCAAGCGTAGTGTGGGACGACCGCCGGCCAGATGGACCGATGACTTAAAAAAGAAGGCGGCTGGTAGCGACTGGATGGCGAAAACGGGAGATCGTGCCCTGGGGGAGGCAGCAGTCCAGCAGTGGCCTGCACTAGGCTGATTTATGTATGTATGTTATAAGTTTCTTTCCAATTAGCAAATTAAAAAAAATTAAACCTAACACGTTGAAGTGTTTTAAAATTTAATACGCAAAAAAAACCTGCTAATATGGAATGGAGAAAATTAAGTTAAGGAAATTCTTTCAGGTGCCAAGTTCTAAAAGTATGTTCCCTATTCTACCAAAATGTATGAAACAGTCGGTTCTTTTTCTCGCTTTATTGCAGGTGGCCTCATATTTAAAGCTGTTTTATCTACACTCGTCTCATAATGTTCGAATTATGAATTCGAAAACAGATGCATAACGACCTACTTTATGCATTCTGCCTATTAAAACTAGGGTTTACTATAAATTACAGAAGCGTAATGACTTAATGAGAAAACTCTTAATACGATAAAGTTGAGAAATGAAACGAAGTTTTTTTTTCCAATACTCAAATCGCTATCTTCTGCCGCACCTGACAGTTGTTGTTGTACGGTAATTTTTCGGATGTTGTTCAGTTGTTTTAATAGGTTTTTGTTCTGTTGTTGTTGAGATGTTGTTCAGTTGTTGTTCAGTTGTTGTTCAGATGTTATTCCGATGTTGTTCAGTTGTTGTTCAGTTGTTGTTCAGTTGTTGTTCAGTGTTGTTCAGTTGTTTCGTTATTTGCTGTTGAGACTCGACATCTAAACAACTGTTAGTAAAGAATCTTCAAAAAATCATAATAAGCCATATTACGTTCTCGTATTGAATTTGACCATGTATCGGGCCTTGCAATCGCCGGTGCGGACGTTTGGAAAAGTGTTCAACTGAGTAAATTTTTTAGAGTGTAGATAAAATAGTGTATGCAACTGCATATAATTCGGCATTAGAATACGAGTGTCTGTTTATCACACGAGGCGTAGCCGAGTGTGATAATAGATTGACACGACCACGACCACGACCCCCATGAGCACGACCCCCATTATATGACAGTTGCATAAACTACTATTATTGATAAGCATAATATTACGAACGTCCGCAAAAACGGCCCTTTAGCCCACGTCTGACATAGATATATTTGAGGGTCATTCGGAAAATCGTGTATCGCCATAGTGACAGGTTGTCAGCCCATCGCCTAAAATTACAATACACACCCTCGAGTCCCTTAGTCGCCTCTTACGACTCCCACGGGAAAGAAATGGGGTGATTCTATTTTAAATCGACGTCACACGGTAAATTTAATAAACAGGATGTAATTTTATGTAGGTAATTCACGTAACGCAAAAATTAATTTAATAAATGTTATTCTAAAAAATAATCCTTTTCTCAAACATGCTAGGAAATGTGTTCATTTCTTTCAAAAAAAGAAACCGCGAAGTTTCACATTGTTTGTCACGTCTCAGATCACGCCAGCAAAGTTGTATGGAAATCCTTTGCTGGTGTCCATTAAGATAAATTCGTTATACGCTAAACCCACATAATTTGATTTCAAAATTATCTCGATGACTCTCATAGAAACGGAACGTAATTTTGTATGAAACAGGTAACTAAAGACGAGGCTGTATGATGTGAAGACCCTTGCCTGTCCAGAATTAAAAAAGAAAAGAATGAACTAAACATTTAGTATGGCTGAATATTACGTAATACTGTGCCTTACAGGCGAATTTATTTTAAATATTACAATTGGTGGGAAAATTGTAAATTTTTATTTGTTTCGTTGTGTTGTGGTCTCTAGCTGACTTTTATAAGAAGTACAATCTTTCATTTCCTAGCCTTTTTTTGAGAAAAGCACTATGTAAGCCTCGGGGAAAATTACTTTGCTTGACTTGTATACTCGTCCAGCAAAGTCTTATTTTCCATACCTCGACAACAATGTACTATTATATGCTTACCTGCGTGATGAACCACTTGAATGGCTTGCAGTTAAGGCGGTCGCGTATCTCGCGTCGCTCCGTGAGGTCTCCGGGATCTATTTTCAAGTACTGAGGGCGACGCTTGTACAAGTATTGGGCGTAATCGTCCATCCATACTTCTGCTACTCGTCTGTAGTTCTGTAAATCGAGTAATTACTGTTAATCGATTGATAAATCCAGTTTTATATGATTAAGGTGGTTCGAGGAGAAACAAAACTGAATTTTTCAAACTAGATGGCGTTAGTGAGCAAAATTTGGATTTTTACCAATTATTTCGTAATTTAGATAAGTTTGAAACAAAATTGATATATCCGCGAGCCCTTGCATTTAACTTTTACTGATTTAGTTATATTATACCGTTAAATATTGTTTTATTCGCCCGGGTATTGGTCAAATGTGAAAAATATTGTTCTCTCGCACACAAATACACGCGAAATGTGAGTGTGTGCGTAATTCATTCATTAAAAATTTGCGTATCATCCGTCAGTTTGCCGATATATATGTGAAGAACTAAATAAGGAAATGCCTGAATTACGATTTTTATCTACACTAATATAATAAAGAGGAAAGATTTGTTTTTTTGTTTGTTTGTATGTAATCGATAAACTCCGAAACTACCAGACCGATTTCCAAAATTCTTTCACCATTAGAAAGCTACAACATTCCTGAGTAACATAGGCTACTTTTTACTACGGGAAAATTCCTCATTCCCACGGGAAAGCGGTTAGAAGCAGGAAAGCGGGAAATATAGCGGATATTACCCAAATTAGCCAAACCGATTTAGCGATCTTCGTGAACACTGGCACTGATATTGGTGGTATATTGAAAACGGACTTGGACTACTTTTTGTCAGCACTTGAGGATCTGGAGTACCTGATGGAGGGCACCAGGAGCACAGCTAAACTATAAGAGATACGAAAATGGCTTCATAGTAAAAGTTGTTCAGCATGACGAGGCGCTTCTGCTGACACATGGTTATCGAGGATCTGGAGTACCTAAAGCAGACCACCAGCATCCCATCTAAACAACAGGAGATAAGGTATCGGCATCAAATAAAAAGTTGTTTAACATGACGGGCCGCTTTTGCTGGCACATGGTCCTGTTGTGTCACTTCTGCTGGAACGGAGTAAAGAAGTAAACTACCTTTTACTGCGGGCAAAGATCCAATTTCTACGGGAAAACTGGTAAGTAGCAGCAGGTGAAACCGCTGGGCGGGCCGCTAGTGATAAATATTTTAAGATTTGGGAGAAAAATAAAGAATTTTAATTTCTTTTCATTTTATATTTTGTCCTTACTTGAAACAATTAGTGATACTTACCTTAAACCTCAATAGATCTGGGGAATTGAAACTACGATATCCGAGCCGGAACAACCAGGGTTCAGTCGCTTAACATTTAGATTTATTAATTTTAGGTAGGTATCACTCTTTGTAGGATTTATAGGGGATACCTACTTATTAAAAAAATAAATAAATACATATCAAAATAATTTTTAGAGACAAAGGTTTTTATTTCTTTTAATTTTGGTATATACAATACATAGTACCTAATACAATAGTACCTACACAGGTGCACGCTTGTAAATTTACACATGTATAATAGAGCAAGAATATGGATTGGAAAAATATTCTTCACGTCCAGTGGAGCTGTGTGTTTGCAAGCCTGTAGTCATGACTTCTGTGTTGCTGACACTATCTTCAGACCGAACTTGTACATGCCTCGTCAAGACCCGTCTTCAGCTCTTGTTGAAAACAAATTATGGATATGATATCAATGAGGCTTTTGTCTTTGCTCCTACGCTGGCTTCTACTTTTTCTATCCTTTTATTACGCGCAAACGTAGGAGGGTCCGTGCACATGTAATTTGCTGGAACACGTCGTAACACTGTTTCCGGCAAAACACATGTTTTGTAAAAATCCACAAGTTTTTCCAGCATTTGTTTTATAAAAGTCTCGTCCTTTTTTATTTCTAATTTACTAAAGTATATTCATAAAATCAAAGCACAGAAAAAACGAAAAACTATTCTAAACTCTTTGAATCGGCCCGACGCCATCAAAAATTGAAATGTCAGATGACTGACAAATGTGTGTTCAAAAATCATTAGCGCATTTTTCAAAACTAAAAAAAACATGAAGTATCTTTGTATTTGCTTTGTGTAAATAAATGTCTGTACCTATAATTTTTATAATGTTTCTACCCATAATTGCGGCGTAATAAATTAAAATAAACATAAGATATTGTACTTAAACAATTTAAAATATTTTTCACAAAACACGAAATACTCATTGTATTTCGTTTCAGAACACGCTGTTCACGAATAGCTTTACGTGGACTTACGTATGCATGTTGTGTAAAACTAACGCACACAAACTTAACAGGGACATAATTTCATCAAGTTTTTAGATCAAAATAACTTTGTAATTTATAGATGTATCGCAAATCAGATTTGATTCGCGAGAACTAGATTTTGTAAAGAATTTTTCGACATACTTTGATAGCATAAAACTATAACACACACAGTGTATATTGGTCAAACGTTTTGTATGGAAATGTCAGCTCTCGAACCACCTTAAAGTTCGATATTTAAAACAGAACTATTAACACTGCTTCCATACTGGTGCCGCACTCCAAGGCATCGGTCTCATGAATGTCTTACGACAACTCGTGTATGAGTTTCGTCCCCTACGATAAGCTTCTTGTACCCGAGCGGGGCAATCACTAAACTTTATGTAGTTTTGTTCAGTAACTGGTAAAAGAATTCGAAAGACGAAACTTTACTTTTCGTAGTTTCATGCCAACTGGTAAGGAGATTACTTAATCTTAAGAACTGAATAGAAAGCGAAAATTTTACCGACTTGTTTTGCAAATTTACTTTTCGTCTTCCGATTTTTTTTACCAGCGCAGCGTAAAAACTGAACTAAACTACATACGTATATGATTTAAAGAATTGGCCCTGATATGCTCCCCTGAGGTACACAAAACATATTTAACCAGTGAGCTTCAACTTTGGAGCAAAATAAAGAAACCAGTATTCATTTTATAGAGCTGGTAGTTCATTAAACAGTTTCTGTTACAAAACTTTTCAATAACTTGACTGAAAATAGTAACTAAAATAAGTTTCAGTCGGCAACATAAATTTCTCATTTATTGTAAGGGTAGACATAAATGTTTATATGGTTTATGGAAAGTTGTTCAGTAGCGTTTTCGACATCTTGAAATGTTAACAGCATATTTTTTTCACATCTTGCATTCTTCTTTCAGAAGAAGAAGAAAGAAGATCTTGCATTGCTAGATCCAAAATCTAGTGACAAACGAAACTGAACCTACCTTGCCAACAAAATCTCCGTGTCCCGGATTGGGGAAGGGCGCGAATTTTCTGTAGATGTGTCCGATACGAGAACACGGCGCGTCTACCATCCGCCCGCCGCACTGCCAGATCTAGAACATAGGAGATAATAATAATAATAAAGTACATACATACATACATCACGCCTATAATCCCTTGCGGCGTAGGCAGAGCGTAAACGACCGCAAAACGGTAATTTACGCCACGTCTGACAAATATTTGAGGGTCATTCGGAAAATTGTATATCACTGTAGTGACAGGCAGGTTGTCAGCCCATCGCTTAAAATTGCAACACACACCCTCGAGTCCCTTAGTCGCCTCCTACGACTCCCACGGGAAAGAAATGGGGTGACGCTATTCTAAGACGGCATCACACGGCTAAGCCGGCATCACACGGCTATCTAAGCCGGCAAGCAACTTATCTTACCTTGAAACTGATTTCGTACTGCTCTCCGCCCCAAATGTCGAGCCCCGGATCGTATCCGCCCAACTCCCAGAACCATTTGCGCGATATAGCGAACAGCCCGCCCGCCATCACTGGCGAACTGAAAATAACAAGAGAGATCATTAAGGCGAGTGTACAGTGGCGCCACTCCACAAAAAAAAACTCTTAATACAAACAACCTATCAGAATCTCATTTTAAGTATAAGACCGGGTCAATCTATAATGAGTGAAAGTGATCGCGACTGCTTAATAAGTAATAATCTATTAGAATGTCCGTTGCCCAAGTTTTAAGTATTAACCTTAAGTTAAATAAGAACCTTCAAACTCAATGAAATATTTTCTGTAATTAAACTTATGGTAAAAAGAGCCTAAAAACGACGTTAACGTTATTAGTTGCAAAACTAACCCGGTAGGTGGAGCCATGCCAAGCGTTACTGGCATTAAAATACACTTGCAAAATTGGCGGGCAAGAAATGAGCTGCGGTACCCCAGATGGAAGAGGCGTCGCCACTAGTAATGCGAAAGTCGCAGGTTTAAATCCTGCCCGCGCTTGAAAATTTTGCAAGTTTTCAAAAAAAAAAACAAAAAAAAGCCCTAAAAACGGCCACTTTTGTTATTAATTGCCATAACTTTAATTAAAGACAATATTTCATTGAGTTTGCAAGTTCTAATTGTACTTAGAGATTATACTAAAAACTAGGGCAACGGACATTCTGATAGATTGCTTGTATAAAGAGAAAATATTTTTTTGTAAAATGGCGCCACTGTTGAGGTCGTTCACGATTACACTCGCCTTAGATAAACAGTCCAAAAACCTGCCGGTTCCTCGTATCACAAATAGAAACTGACAAACTGGTAATGGTGACTCTCATCTGGTCAGAACACACGTGACGTTACATCTTCAATCAAGAGATGGTAATATAGCTATGTAGCGACCTCTGAGTGCTACTACAAGCTCACTCAAGTGGTTCACAAGCAAGTCGTAACAGAAGTTCCAACACATCCGGAAGATGGCGCCACGTGACAAATTGGCAGAGATTAAAAGGCCTGAAACGCGGTATCGAAGTGTTCACCGCGCAACGCATGTTCGGGATGTGAGGGACAGCCCTCCGAATACTGATCCTGAGTTTCATGGTCTGAATGCAGCCTACCAATATTCGGACGGCTTTGCCTTACACCCTGTATACAACTTCCAGTTCTATCCAGGTGGATCAGTCGGTCCCCTGGACACAACACCCAACCAAGCAGGGTAGGTACCCTTTTCCCGACACCACCTGGAACCCTCCCTTTCCCCTATTGGCAATACTCCTGTCACCCACTATTCTTCTTCTTCTTCTCAGTCGATGCCTCATTCCTGAGGGACGTGACCATGGGGAGCTACTGCTCCGCCAAACTCCTCCAGGCTCCGCGGTCTTGTGCAACTATAGCTAATATTATAAATTTCTCAAAAAGAACAAGAAAATAAAAATAATACCCAATATTCTGTCCAAACTTGCAGGTGGTAGGCCTCTGATCTGATGGCACTGTCTGTTCCCACACGATGACCTAGATACTTACAACTGATAGATATCTCTTTTGGTGGGAAGATAGTGGTCAGGTGGTATTTTTATGGGTGTTCAATCAACCCATAAGTAATTAATTGTATATTAGATGTACATACATATTAGATCCTTACATATGAAATTGGCGTTTTGTATGGGAGGAACAAAAAGTCGATTTTTTTTAATATAGTATATTTATTTAATCAAAGTATGAGCAATTGTAATCTATGCACTTTTGCCATCTCATAGGTAGTTCATTGATCCCTTTACTAAAAAAACCATTCGGACGGGAATCAATAAAATCTTTGAAGGCGATTTGGACTGCCCCATCTGAGTTGAATTTTTTCCCTTGCAAGAAGTTATCCAAATTTCGAAAAAAATGGTAATCTGTTGGAGCAAGGTCCGGGGAGTACGGTGGATGCCTTAGACATTCCAATTGAAGCTCTTCTAATTTGCTAGCCGTCTGTTGTGCAGTGTGTGGTCTAGCGTTGTCGTGAAGCAACAGTGGCGTAGAGCGATTGACCAACCTCGGTTGTTTAGCAGCTAGGTTTTCCATCATGGTTTGCAATTGCTGACAGTAGACATCTGCCGTAATCGTCTGGCCAGATTTGAGAAAACTGTAATGAACGACACCGGCGCTAGTCCACCAAACGCTTACAAGTAACTTTTTATTGGTCAATTTTCGCTTGGAGCAGGCTTTGGCTGGCTTGCCAGGGTCCAGCCATTGCGATGAGCGCTTCCTTTTATCGTAGAGAATCCACTTTTCATCACAGGTAATGATTCGATTTTAAATCCCTTCGTTATTGTGCCGGTCAAGTAATGTAACGCAGCAGTTGACGCGCGTTTGCCGGTTTGCTTCACTCAATTCGTGAGGAACCCACCTTTCAAGTTTTTTAATCTTTCCAATTTGCTTCAAGTTGATTAAAACAGTTTTATCACTAACACCGAAGCCTGCAGCTAATTCGGACGTGGTTTGCGATGGATCCGCTTCCACAATAGCCTTCAATTCTTCATTATCAACTTGGGTCTCCGGCCGTCCACGGGGCTTGTTTTGCAGGTCGAAATTTCCAGAACGAAAACGTTGGAACCAAAAACGCACTGTGTTTTCTTTTGCGACACAACCGCCATACACATCATTAACCCTTCGAGCCGTTTCCGCAGCACTGGTGCCACGGTGGAACTCGTACTCGTAAATAACGCGATATTTCAAATTTTCCATTTTGTAAATTGAGCGATGCAAACAGAAAAAAGATAAGTAAAAAAACAAATGAATGACGGTTTACGAAACACAACTACATGTGGAAATAGCTGTATAAATTTGAATTTCGAATTCCTAACCAAATAGGAGAAATTTGTGATCAAAGTGGCCAGTACGACAAAACGACAATTTCATATGTAAGGACCTAATACATACATAAATCACGCCTCTTTCCCGGAGCGGTAGGCAGAGTCAACTTCCTTCCACTTACTACGATCCTGGCATACTTCTTTCGCCTCCTCTACATTCATCAATCTCTTCATGCATGCTCGTCGGTTTAGGGTACTCTTGACCTGACCTTTCTTTAGCACGTCCCCGATTATATTAGATGTAATTTTTTGAAGTTGATTTTTGTGACATTGTTATTTATTGATTCATTTTATGATTTATAGATTTGCATACTATAACTTGGTGCAACATGCTTGGCCTTATAAATGTTTGCAAGCATATAAATGTTTCATCCACTCATTCATTCATTTACTCATTCATTCCATCGCGCCCTTGGGCAAGGCTGGATCTAGGATTAGTGTTCGGAAAACGGCTTGAACTGAACACTATACATTGTGATACTCACTCAAAAGGCTCGGGCATGTTTAGTTCGTCTTTAGGCAGCACGGGCAGCCGCTTGTAGAAAAACTCCCAGTCGAAAGCGCCTCGTGCGCCTTCGTCCTATACAAAGACAACGTCAGTTACTTGCCAGAACATGACATCCGTTTTATTTATTTTTATTTATTTAAATATGGATAGCCAACATAATACATACATGTTAAAACATTAAAAAAAATCTTACATCTAATTTACACTTGCTGGTATGCATTACACTTACAGGCTACCACAGCTTGCAATACATTTCATTCAGAGCATAATAAAATTTAATTATAATAAAAGTACTAAATTATTTTTCAAGTATTTTTGTAAAACAATTATTAGGTTCTTAACATATCTAATCTAATCTAAAATATAGCATATTGAATTATTTTAATTAAAAATGTATTTTATTATTATATTATTGTTTGTTGAATAAATATTTCTTTATTTTATTTTTGAAACAAGTCAAGCTATCATTAAAAATATCTAGATCACATTCATTACACATATCATTATAAGTTTAAATAATTCTATTAATAGGGGCTGAATCACCAAGATTAGTTCTGGAGACATTTCTTCTAAATGGTAAATATTTTTTCAGTCTTGTGTTTGGCCTTGGAATACAAAATCTTATCTTATTCAAAAGTGATGGAGAATCTATCGAGTTGTTAATTATTTTATGCAGAAAGCATAGATCTAATAGGATTCTACGGTTAGATAAAGTTAAAGCCTTATACTTTTTTAGGTGTTTCGCATAAGAGTTGTACTCTTCAAGTGAATTTTCTAAGTAGCATAAGTGGCGAAAAAATTTACTCTGAACTCTTTCAAGTCTGTTGGCGTGTACCTGATAGTGAGGGTTCCAAACAACCGAACAATACTCAAGAATGCCGCGTGATAACGAATTAAATAAAGTCATTCTGCTGTTTGTTTTCTTAAAACATTTTGTTGTTCTTCTTATTAATCCAGACATTCTAAAAGCTCGTTTTATTATGTCATCCATATGAGAGATAAAACTCATTCTGTTGTCGATTGTTATACCCAAATCTTTAATGCTACACAACTCAGCCAGACTCTTTTCCCCAATGTGATAATTGTACTTGATTACATTTATCCTCTTTGTGAAAGTTATTTGGTAGCATTTATTGCAGTTAAGAGACATGTTGTTATCCGTGCACCACTGGTCGAGTCGAACTAAGTCATGCTGAAGTTTAATTGCATCATCAATTGAAGTTATTTCTCTATATAATTTTAAGTCATCTGCATATAATTGAAATTTACTATTAATGAAACATTTCTCTATATCATTTATAAAAATATTGAATAGCACAGGGCCCAAATGAGAGCCTTGAGGTACCCCACTTGTAGCAATAAAATTGTAAGATTCATAACCACCTAAAGCTACTTTAAGCTGCCTGTTAGCTAAATATGATCTGAACCAATCAAGAAGACTACCATCAAACCCGTACCCCTGTAGCTTAGAAGCCAATAAACTGTGGTCCACCATATCGAATGCCTTGGAGAAGTCAGTGTAGATTACATCCACTTGACTGTTAGCATCAATCATTTCTATAAGATCATCTGTGTATAGTGCTAGGTTCGACATTGTAGATCTTGCAGGCAAGAACCCATGCTGATTCAAAGAAAACATTGACCGCATATGCCAGTTTATGACAGGGCAGACCAAACTCTCGAACACTTTAGCAAGAGCAGATAATATGCAAATGGGCCTATATTTAGTAATATCACTTCTATCACCGTCCTTAAACACAGGTACAACGCGTGAGTCTCTCCACATTGCTGGGAACACACCCGTTTCTAGAGATTTGCTATATATTCTAGACAAAGGTTCCGCAATGCTAGAAGCACAGTTTCTGAGAAAAACCGGTGGAATATTATCCGGGCCCGATCCTTTATTGATATCTAACTTAGAAAGCTTGTTTCTTACATCAACCTCAGAAAATGAAAGTGCACTTGTAAATTGCATCGATTTAGCTTGTGATAGACACATGTTAGGACCCGAAGTATTCGTGCATGGTCGTGATATGTAAACACCAGAAAAGTGTTTAGCAAAGTTGTTACATATATCCTTACCATTAGTAAACAATTCGCCATCAAGGAACATCGCGGATGGGTAGTCAGGTCGGTTGTCTCTAATTTTTTTATTGTAGGACCAGAAGAATTTAGGATTGCATTCAATACTGCTTTCAATTAGTGCAATGTAGTCAGTGTAACAGGACTGAATCAGGGTTTCACATTCGTCACGTAGACTCTCAAAATTGAACAGATCCAAAGGGTTGTCATATTTTTTGAAGCGTACACGAAGTTTGTGTTTTTCGTTTAATTTTTTAATAAGAATTCTTGAATACCAATGTGGAAATCTTTTTGATTTTGGTTTAGTTTTAGGCACCATTTTCTCAATGATCTTTCGCAACTCTACATAAAATACACGCAACATTTCATCAACATCTAAGCAGAGACTAAAAACCTCATCCCATTTGATACTCCTAAGCTCATTGTTAATTAAATTATAGTCAGCTTTAAAGAAATTAGGTTTTGGAGACAATAGAGGCTCTATATTTTGTTTGCCCTTTTTCAAGGTTAGCGTAGCCTCAATAGGAGGGTGAGGTTTCATAACTCTGCTCAAAGGGTTACTACTTTTTGAAACAATAACCTCTAATTGGGCACTGCCGAATATCAAATCCAGCAATCTACCATAGTCATTACGAATATTGTTTCGTTGTAATAGATTATTTTCATTCATAAAGTCAACAATACAAGTTCGCAGTTTACCATTATACACTAATGGAACCGTATAGTCCGCCAAACCATTATTACACCAATCCAAAGAAGCCAAATTAAAATCACCTAGTATAAGGGCATCAGTATCGCCTATGAGAATGTTGCTCGCCCTCTCAGTAAAAGTTTCCAGCAATTCGAACCTTAATGGTGAAGGCAGGTAGACACCACAGATCATAAAATTATGTCTTACGTTCCCATCAGAAAATATGACATTCACCCATAGATCCTCACATGTACTTTTAGGCAAAGACACCCTATAGCACTGGTATTTTTTAAGAACTGCAATTAATACACCACCTCCACCAGACTTGTCCTGTATTAAATTCAAACAACGATCTTGTCTAAAAACCGTGTAACGATCATCGATAAATTCAGCATCACGCAAGTCATTCTGTATCCAAGTCTCTGTAAAAACTATTATATCGAAATCAGAGTTAAGAATTTTCAAGTATATATCTCCAGTTTTGGTGTTCATACCCTGAACATTTTGATAGTAACATTTTAACCGATTATTACCCATTAACAAAAGAGGAAAACGACTATTAAATCATTCTATAGTAACATTTAAAAACTTAAAGTAAATAAATAGATTGATAGATACAAATATTACTTAAGTCTATTTTTTCTTGGTCTGTGGTTGCGTATTTGTTTTTTCGATTAGCTTGAGAGTATCAAGTGTGCTAGTGTCACGTATTACAATATAATCGGAAGTATCCGTTGCACGTACTATAACTCGTCCATTTCTAACAAGTACATGTTTGTAACCCAGCTTCTTGGCATGTATTCTTGTTGCAGCGTGAAGTTTTTTTAAAGTAGGTGTAAGGTGTTCAACGACGTAAATAGGGTGAACTTCTCCAGTTATACCAGCATGGCTTGTGTTTAGTTTTTTGTCAATTGTCTTGCTCTTTTTGTTAAATTTCAGCACTGCAGCATAGAAAGTGTCTCTTACTCTCGGGCTAGCAAACTGAACAACCACCGATCGAGGTCTGGAGCTCTCGTTATTAAACTTAGCTACTCTGGTGCAGTGGTGTATTAGTCCCTCCGAGATGTTGCTACCGGTGGATTTACTTATTTGGACGACTACATTTATCAGGTTTTCAGATTTTCTTTCTGGGAGGCACTGTAACTCAATGTTAGAGTTTCTTGAATGCTGTTCCATCACGGATAATCTACTATTTAGATTTAGTATGGTGTTGTTCAATTCTGTTTTTTCTTCAGTGGTTCTTTTATGCAACTTCTCCGTTTCGGCGAACTTCTTTTTCATTGATTCATACTCATTGCTTATAAATTCTTGTGACTTTTTGAGTGCTTCAATTTCCTTGTTAAATTCAGTAGTCAGATCTTTTATCAATTTCGTAAATTTCATTTCAAGTTTTCTTTGTGCATCAGCTAACTCCGATCTGATTATTTCTCTTATATCACCAGCAGTGAGTGATCCATTACCTCCAAGAGATTTGCAAGGTTCAATTGTACCAAGTGATATATCTGCATTAGAGTTTGCAGGGGGTTTTCCATCAAGCTCGACAGTTTCATTAAGATCTATGGCCGTAGAGGACTGTTTCCCCCTCTTGATTGTGACATTCTTGATTTCGGTGGGTGTGAGTTTATATTTTCCTACGGGTGATGATGAATAATCTCCTACTTTTCTTATACTTGCTGTGCAATGGGGGCAAACCCATGTTGAAACCTCCGCGTCCGATTTTAAAACTCCACCCATGCATATTGGATCAAGATGGTACGTTCTGTTGCAACTACTCATTCGGCATGTAATTGTCTGTGTTACATCCGTGGCACCAAGGCAACTAGCGCAAATCTGTTCATATGATGTCTCTGCCATTTTGTGTAATAAAGATAACTATAAGAAAAAATATTTATATGTAAGAAAAAAGTTCCCAAAGTAAAAAAAAAAAAAAAAAAAAACACGCATATATATTGCTTAGGAACGATCCCGGATCTTTCTATTCATCAGATCAAACGCACAACCATTACGCTATTAAGGCTTTACGTCACAAAGTGAAACAACCGAACACTAGCCTCCGGCCGGCTTGCAGGTATGTGTAGGGTACAAAGATCACACACGAATTCACACGAATGGTTCCGAGTCTTGTTTACAATTAAAATAGTCAAACGTTAAGATTTTATTTTTAAATTTTAGCACTATTTTCGTAATAATTTGGCACTTTTGTTATGATCATTTGGATATATGTTTAAATTATTATGTTTATCACTGTAAAAATAGTCATGAAAGATTGTCATTCACAGGTTAATTATGGTAGGACAAAGTCACTTGTTTTTGCAAAAAATACGGATTATTAAATGTCACAAACAATAGTACACAATATTTAGAGAGTATATGATTGATTTTTAACACAATTATGTTTAAACACTGTTTCAAACTATTTTTTGTAATTAAGAAATACGGATCCAATGTTTACTATGAAACGCCCTCTGGTGGTTTTTGATGATACAAATGAAACAAAATTGTTATAAAAAAAAGAAAATTGTTTGATACCATTTTTTTTACAATTACGGATCATGACGTCAATAAGTGATAATACTATCCTAAATTAAATAAAGTAAATTTCAATTTTATTTTTTATTTACAGAATGTTGTTTTAATAATAAACGGCAACACACTGGACCACTTTTACTAGTATTAAATTCTGTAAATAAGCTAATAAATGATAAAAAGCTTAATAATTCGTAAATAAGCTTCAGTATCTGCACAATCTCGACTTGCGGATATTCGACAATTTAGGTTTACATTGAGTAATGAATTTATGAGTGATATGGGCAGCACCTACCCAAAAGAGGCATCTTAAGCCTTCATCTACCCCGGTACAGCGTGTGTACCAGTCATTTTGAACCGTAGAAACATAAAAATAGAGGCTACATTAGGATTTAAGAGGAGTTTTTACCTGAGCGCGGTATTCGAACGTTGCGTAGTCTATGACGTCTATGAACGGACAGACCACTGTGCGGTAGTCCAGGGCTATTGGTTCTGTGGACAGAGGAATTGAATAAAAATAATAGAAGCTGAATTTAGACAAAAAATTGGAGTTTTAAGGGACATACATACATACATACATATATCACGCCTTTATGCCTAGCGGGGTAGGCAGAGCGTTAACGGCCGTAAAACGAATATTAACACCACGTCTGACAAAAGCTTGAGGGTCAATCAGATAACTGTGTATGACTATAGTGACAGGTTGTCAGCCCATCGCCTAAAATTGCAATAAACGACCCTCGAGTCCCTTAGTCGGCCCTTACGACACCCATGGGCAAGAAATGGGGTGATGCTATTCTAAGCCGGCATCACACAGCACGGGACAACCCTCTGAATACTGAGAGGATGCATGCAGACTCCATAATACTGAACCATTTTCCCATAGAAAAATACGTAAAAAAACCTACAACAAAATATCGATCTTCCATACAAAATCACGATCAGCTGACTGACATTCCATGGGAACTTTTTTTTGTCGTGTTTCCTGAAATATAGGGTGAAATTTTACTAGTGACTGATAGCGAAATCTCAAGACGAGCTGGTGATAAGAAACAACTATCCCCAAGGAACATAAGTCGAAATATGACAAAAAGTTACTCAAATCATTTAAGGGACATCCATTTCTTCTTTCGTATATCAATCTATGATCCTTGGGGAAAGTTGTTTCTTATCACCAGCTCGTCTTGAAGTTTCACTATCGGTCAATAGAAACATTTCACCCTATAATATATTCTTAGTAGTAAGTTGTTCTGTTACATGGTCTGAATGCACCCTGTCAGTATTCCCTTGCCCACCCCGTATTATTTATGTGAATCGGTAAGTTAAAAGTTTTGAAGAAATAACAGTCCGTAAGTTAAAAGATATTCGGTAGGATAAACTCTTACCCAACAACGGAGGTAGCCAGTTGACATTAGCTTCAGTATGTGAGTCGAGGAATATCAGTACATCTCCCGTAGCCTTTTTAGCGCCGGCTAAACGCGCCGTTATGAGTCCGCTACGTTTCTTCACTCGGACCACTTTTACTTTTGGCATATTAGCCGCTAGATAGTCTTCTAGGGTTTGTTTTAGGAAATCTGGAATCAGATTAAATGCTATGTTTTAACGATATGAATATATGGTTAATAATATGGGGTTAGAGTGTAGGTAGGCTTCATTCAATGTAGTGTGGTTTCATCATTTATTGACGTCATGATCCGTCATTGTGAAAAAATTAAAATTTGTTTATCACAATTTTCTTTTTTTATACCAATTTTATAAAGTCCTTATAGAAAACCGGTTTAGGCGGGATAAAAATAAATAAATAAAATCACTGCCTCAGGGCTGGCCAGGTTAATCACACGGCATGTTACTTCACGCCACCAGTTACTTTACGCAAATTATTTTATATTAACATAGTTTCTGCAGATTTAGTCGTGTGATGCCGACTTAGAATAGCATCAACCCATTTGTTTCTCGCGAGTATCGTCCAAAATTTCCTACATGCATAGTATACATACTCGCGCTTCTTATATGTCTATCATACCGGATACTATAAAACCGGAACTTTCAACACTAAATTCAGATATGCCACCAATCTGCTGGTCGATTACAGGCCAGATAAAAATTTGCGTTAGTTTGCGTGTCTATACAGGGTGTAAGGGACAACCCTCCGAATACTGAAAAACTGCAGACCATGAAACTGAACAACTTTTCCCTAGGAACATATGTCAGGAAACGACAAAAATATTACTCCCCATACAAAAATCACGATCAGCTGACTGCAATTACTTTGGAAAGTCATTTTTTTTACGTTTCCTGAAATCTTTGTCATGGGAAGTTGTTCAGTTTCATGGTTAGAATACACCCGGGTTCATCGTGTCGTTGGCCGACTCGGTGTCCCACTCGAAAAGAAGAAGAGTACACCCTGAGTAGACAAGTAAAAATAAAAGTATTCGAAGGGCTGTCCCTTGCACCCTGTATATACGCAGAACACATACATACACATATCACGACTTTATCCCTTGCCGGGTAGGCAGAGCGTTAACGGCTATAAAAATAAGGTCGCTATCGCCAAGCATGAGGGCCATCTTAAAAAATCGTGTCGTTCTATATAAGGTGTAAAAAAATTAGCTGAGAATATTTTAAGGGGTGAACCAGTACGTGAAACTGAACAACTTTTCCCAAGGAACATAGGTCGAAATATGAAAAAATAATTTGACCCTCCCGTACTTAGTGACCCGGCCGTTATAATGGGAGGGCTAATATTTTTTTCATATTTCGACCTATGTTCCTTGAGGAAAGTTGTTCAGTTTCACATACTGGTTCACCCCTAAAAATATTCTCAGCTAATTTTTTTACACCATGTATAGTGGCAAAATGTCAGAAAATCGCTTAAAATTGTAATACAAAAGAAACCATTACAAAAAAAATGGGTGATGCTATTCAAAGCCGACGTCACACGGTAAACTTAATTAACAAGATGTAAATTTAAGTACGTAATTCACGTATTGTAATTGTAAAGCAAAAATAAATCGGTGCTTGCAATTTCTTATCGTTGCAACAAGAGTGACCATGTGAAACGATGTAATCACGTGTTGATAACAAACTTGACACGAATTTGCTTAGAACATACCTACACTTAACATACACACGCGTACATATAGGGTGTAAGGGACGGCGTACCGAAAACTTTGCAGGCATGATCAGACCTTGAAACTGAATAACTTTTACCAATGGAGCTTATGTTGGGAAACAATTATTTTTTTCGGGTCATAGTCTCCATAGAAAAAGCTGTTAACTTTCATAGTCTGATCATGTCTGCAAAGTTTTCGGTACACTGTTCCTTACACCCCGTATATAGGGTGAAATTTGACTAGTGACCGATAGCGAAATCTCAAGATGAGCTGATGATAATGAACAACTTTCCCCAAGGAACATAGGTTGAAATATAGCAAAAATATTTTGATTTTCCATTGTAGGTAACTCAAATCAATGGGAGTACCAAATTTATATTTTAGTTTTACGACTTATGTTTCTTGGGGAAAGTTGTTCCTCATCACATCACCAGCTCGTCTTGAGTTTTCGCTATCGGTCACTAGTAAAATTTTACACTATGTGCAAATGTTTATACGTAGCTTGCGGGGTGAGCAAAGTGTAAACGGCCGTTAAAATACGGTAGTTATCGCTGAATGTACTTTTATTATGCACTCGTAGGCGAATTGGCGAGCGCAGTGCAAAGTGTTATAGACGTTCACAGGGAACGCTGCTACCCATTCCCCGCATTCATCCCTTGGTCGCCTTTAAGGACACCCACGGGTAGAAATAGGGTGATACTAAGCGGTGGAAGGCTCCGCAAGGGGCCGCCTGGCTCGCGACCACCATCCCACCGAAGTCTGGCGCCAAGTAGATTGCTGCGTTCCGTCAGTGTGTGGGAGCGCCAGTGCCTTAACAGGCTTCTTCTGGGTGAGCTCGCTCCATCTTAGACTCTGTCTCTGTCCTATGACCTAGACTAGAGTCAAGAGCAAACCCATCATAAATAAAAAAAAAAAAAGATACTATTCTAAGCCGGCACAACACGGCCAATGAAGTACCGACTTAAACATAATAGTTAAACTGTGTTTATCGAATGGTCTCTTGCTGATATACAATTGCATAACTGATTCAGCACTTACAACCATGTAATTTGTTTTGGTTTAATTGCACTTTGAATTTTTATTGATAATGATAATTCATAATTGATTTAGTAAACAGGTATCGTAAGAGATAAATTTTTCAAGGTGCCTATGGCGTAAAGTTCTTTGTGAATGCAATAATATCTTGCACTGCGCTCACTAACCCGCCTGAAAAACGTGGTCAGTATGAACAGCCCCCCAAGTTGAGTGTTATGTTTGTTAGACTAGACTGCAATTTGTCACAGGGAAAAATACTTCATGCCGTGAGATGCCGGCTTAGAATAGCATCACCCCATTTCTTTCCCGTGGGAGTCGTAAGACACGACTAAAGGACTCGATTGTGTGTATTGCAATTTTAGGCGTTGGGCTGACAACCTGTCACTATGGCGATACACAATTGTCCGAATGACCCTCAAATGTTTGTCAGACGTGGCGTACACGTCCGTTTACGCTCTGCCTACCCCGCAAGGGATTATAGGTGTGATATGTGTGTGTGAAGAATACTTCAAAACGTCTTACCTTTGGTACTAGCATCGTCGACTAGAAATATTTCTTTGATCAGATGCTTTTCTTTTCGTGTGGGACACCGAGTCGTTTAACGACCCGATGAACCCTGGTGTCAGAGTTTTTCAACCGCCTGCTACTAGTAGTAGGCCTCTGACATACAGCACACTGTACGCCGTACGCAGTAGCGTACTCCAATGTTCATTGTGAAATGGCATCACTAGTGGGGTGATGCTATTCTAAACCGGCATCACAGGAAAAACTGTAAAATATGTCTTACCTTTGGTACTAGCATCGTCGACTAGAAATATTTCTTTGATCAGATGCTCAGGCGATCTATATAACACACTGTACGCCGTACGTAGTAGCGTACTCCAATGTTCATTGTGAAACGGCACCACTACGCTTACTGTTGGCAAATCTTTTATGTATCTCTTCTTTTGACAGCCCTTGTGGCGTATGTCTGGGAGTGACCTGAAAGAAATTGGCGGTTAAAGGTTTGATTCCTGGCTAGAGCAAACATTTTAAAATATACATACATACACATAAACACACATCACGCCTATATCCCTTTCGGGTTAGGCAGAGCGCAAACGGCCGAAAAACAGACATATCACAACTTTATCCTTTGCGGGGTAGGCAGAGCGTAAAAGGCCGCAAAAAACGGACAGTTACGCCACGTCTGACAAACATTTGAGGGTAATTTGGCAAATTGTGTATTGCCATAGAGACAGGTTGTCAGCCCATGGCCTAAAATTGCAATACACACCCTCGAGTCCCTTCGTCGCCTCTTACGACACCCTAAAGAAATGGGGTGATGCTATTCTAAGCCGGCATCATACGGCATTTGAGTAATACTTGTTGGCTTAGTAATAAAAAACACTACAGTTCATTAAATTTTAAACTTTTGCGAATGTTTACACTATTCATAGTTATAATTTAAACGGGTTCTTACTGACGGAAGCGTCGTCGAAATATTGGGAATTGGCATTAAAAATAATTCGTCGGTAAAAACCCGTTTAAATTATAAAGCCCGGTTTACATTGTCTTAGTGTTTAGTCGAGTGCTTTACAAGTTGAAAGGCAAGTTCAATTCCAGTAGAACTGTACTAAAATGTACTAAAGCAAGTAGCGTTTACACGTTTCAACTAAAGTACTATCCTAAAGCACTCTACTAAACACTAAGACAATGTAAACCGGGCTTAACTATGAATACTATAGTTCATACCTATTTAGCGGTATCCTATCGCTAAGGGCGCCGTTGAAGCCGTTGACGGCGTACAACTGTTTCTCCAATAATGCATCTGCTTGCGGCAGGTAAGCCGCCTTGCCTTGCTCTCCAATACCTTCAAATATAGATATTTAAATGTAAGGGTTACAGGCGGCCGTACACATGGCTCAAGACAGAGAAGTTTGGAGGAAGCTGGTGACGATTGTAGCACAGAAAAGACACGTCCCTCAATCATGAGGATACGACGAAGAAGAAGAAATGTAAGGGTAACTAATAAACTTTGCAGGACCCTTCTGGGTAGGTTCTTGGGGGGTTTTCCTGTTTAGGGGGTCTGATTTATTATACGCATGTAAATAACACGCTTTGAAAAACTTGACTTAAATTTGAAAATAAAAGTTTACAGATGGCGGTGGCGTAGTAGCATGGCGTGTGATTAACCTGGCCAGCCCTGAGGCAGTGCCTTTATTTTTAATTTTATTTTAGGACAATACAAAATTGTTATAATGTTATACTTTACAATGACGGATCACGACGTCACATCACATACACACATAAATCACGCCTATATCCCTTACGGGGTAGGCAGAGCGTTAACGGCCGTAAAACGGGTAATAACACCATGTCTGACAAAATTTTGAGGGTCAATCAGATAACTGTGTATCACTATAGTGACAGGTTGTCTTGTCAGCCCATCGCCTGAAATTGCAATACACATCCTCAAGTCCCTTAGTCGCCTCTTACGACCCCCACGGGAAAGAAATGGGTAGATGCTATTTTAAGCCGGCAACACACGGCAAATGTCGTCATGACGTCAATAAGTAATAATACTATCCTACATTGAATAAAGTAAATTTTGTTTTCGTTTCTTTCATTTTCCTAAGGGCCGGTGCAAAACTAGCTACATTAGACGCGAACCAATAATAGAAACAAATAGAAGAGTAATTTATATCGATTTAAATCTAGTCAATACTTGGCTTGGAAGTTTGGTAATATCGAGATGATTTTAATTAAGAAACAGTTCGTTTTCTATCTACTTGCAACCGAAAATGCCTCGCGCAAAATGGCGCTAGTTTTTAACCGTCGATGCGACCCTTATTAGAGACGTAAGACGTCCACTACTGGATATGGCCCTCCCTAAAAGGTTTCTTTAGACGGTTATTCAAGCAGAGTTTGTATTAGGGCCGCCGCAGAGCAAAAGCAGTTTTAGCGAGCGTCAGCGAATAACGAATAAATAACTTTGACAAGATATTCGAAAAGGAACTCTATCGTATTTGAAATAAAGGTGATATTGGTTAGAATGACAAACAGCTCTCGCGGTTGCCCGGCAGCAACCGACAGCTGCAATTGGCATTTTAGGGAACATCACTTTAATTTCAATGAACTGAAGTCAGTTTTGCCAGATGTAGACAATCCAGATGAAGCTCGTCGCAAGCTTTGGTCTGAGAAATATCCCCCTCTCCCTGACTACATTAAACCCGCTGAAGAGCTCCCAAAAGGTCACAAACTTCCATGGTCAACCTGGAAAACTCTAAATCGGCTGCGAACACAAGTTGGCCGTTGCAGGTTTAATCTAAATAAGTGGGGATAAAGCTCTAATCTAACCCATCTTGCGACTGTGGTGCCTTACAGACTATGCCACACTTGATGTCTTGCAGTCAGTGCCCTAATACCTGCACCTTGTCAGATTTGTAAGACGCCACTGACAGCGCCGTAGCCGTGGCTAATTTCTGGTCGAAATACATTTGAGTCATCGACACGAAAGAAGAAGAATTTCAATTAAGTAGGGCTCTTTTTTTAATTTCTTTGCAGACATTTGCAAAAACATATGTTTTGGCCTATGGCAGCCCTTTAGTTGTCTGCAAGCTTAGCAAGGACATAAGTTTACATGTCTCATGCTGAACATAAATTTTATTTTATTTACAAAATTATGTTAATCCTTTCAATCATTGCATAATTAGATAATTTGTTTTAATTATGATTAGATTCTTTGTTTTATCTGATCATGATTATGTGAAATTATCTTATTTTCATTGTATCTTTAAATAGGTAGCCATTGTACAAGCAAATTTTACCTTTTCTGCCAGCCTCATGTTGTATTTGAGTATAATTGTGCCAATCTATTTTCTGAAATATAAAACATTATATTGTTAGTAAGTATTTGTAGGAATAACATGAATTAAATTGTTTCACTATTATAATTTTCTTCTAAAACAAATTATAATGTAGGTATATACAGTAAAATGAATACCATATAACTATCTACAAAAGGCTATTCTCGTACAATAAAAAATGCTGATAAGTTTTAAGTCCAATAATCACTATTTAGCTACACATGGGTCAGCCCTCCAAATACTGATAATGCATACTGAACAACTTTTATAAAAAAATTACTTACCATAATGGCAGTCAGCAGATTGTGTTTTGGTATGGGAGGTTGTTATTTTTAACATTTCCTGACATGTTCCAGAGGGAAGTTAATCAGTTTCATGGTCTGAATGCACCCTATCAGTATTTGGGGGGTGGTCCCTTACACCCAATATACAAAAATCTAGTATCTTCAAAGAATATATTCATCTAATTAATTATAGTGTTTATAGTTTTATTGGTATGCAAAAACTAACACAAAACCATTTTGTCTTTAACAAAGGCAGGCTGCACATCCAAGGCTGTAAAGAATTGTCGTTTTAATTATGACAAATTTATAAGGAACACTACAGTAATTCATTTGTATTCTTTGTAGTGACAGTCCATTGCTTAGAATTATAATATATAGGTAACAGTTGCTTTCCCATGGTAAAAAGTGACCTATGTGTTATTCCGGGTTATAATCAACCTGTGTTCCAAATTTCACCCAAATCGATCAAGCCCTTTTAGAGTGAAGAGGTAACAAACATACATATACACACATAAACTATCAGATTTATAATATTACTAGCTTTTACCCGCGACTTCGTCCGCGTTAGATAGTTTTTTTTTAGGCAGAAGTTCTAAAGTAGGTATGTGTATACATAGTAAGTGTGACAGTGATATTAGAACAGTTCTTATCTCTACTGTTTAAAGATGACTTGCTTGCTTCTGTTGTTAAAGGGACAATTCAAAATTTGCTATCCGGCCTGAGAGATCAATATTTATAACCAATGAATACAAAAGTCAGTAGATAACAGAGTACTTACTCCAGAGGTGCCGATTTGAGCACACTAAAATGGTTAGCATAAGTAGATTAGACAGATCAAAAGGTAATATAAGTTACTGTTATACATTTTTATACCTCTATATACCACATTTTTTGTTTTTCTGTCCTCGGTAAAGAAGGCAATGTCCTTTCTCAACTTATTCCCATCATACTGAACAACTTTTGTTCTGAAACCATTTCTGTATCTCCAATAAGGTGGGCTCCTGATGGTAGACCTGATGGTCTACATACGGTACTCCAGATCCTCAATGTCCTTGTGAACCACTTTTGTTTTGGAACCATTTCTGTATCTCTAATAGTTCACGTGGGTTCCTGATGGTACACCTGGTGGTCTACATTATGTACTGCAGATCCTTAATGTCCTGGTGAAAAGAGGCAGCCCATCATACTGAACAACTTTTGTTTTGGAACCATGCCTGTATCTCTAATAGTTTAGCTGGGCTCCTGATGGTACACCTGATGGTCTACATAAGGTACTCCAGATCCTCAATGTCCTTGTGAAAAGAAGCGGCCCATCATCATGAACAACTTTTGTTTCGGAACCATTTCTGTATCTCTAATAGTTTACGTGGTCTCCTGATGGTACACCTGGTGACATAAGGTACTCCAGATCCTCAATATCCTTGTGAAAAGAAGCGGCCCATCATACTGAACAACTTTTTTTTTGGAACCATTTCTGTATCTCTAATAGTTTACGTGGGTTCCTGGTGGTACACCTGGTGGTCTACATAAGGTACTCCAGATCCTCAATGTCCTTGTGAAACGAAGCGGCCCATCATACTGAACCACTTTTGTTTTGGAACCATTTCTGTATCTCTAATAGTTCACGTGGGTTCCTGATGGTACACCTGGTGGTCTACATTATGTACTGCAGATCCTTAATGTCCTGGTGAAAAGAGGCGGCCCATCATACTGAACAACTTTTGTTTTGGAACCATGCCTGTATCTCTAATAGTTTAGCTGGGCTCCTGATGGTACACCTGGTGGTCTACATAAGGTACTTCAGATCCTCAATGTCCTTGTGAAAAGAAGCGGCCCATCATACTGAACAACTTCTGTTTTGGAACCATACCTGTATCTCTAATAGTTTATCTGGGCTCCTGATGGTACACCTGGTGGTCTACATAAGGTACTCCAGATCCTCAATGTCCTTGTGAAAAGAAGCGGCCCATCATACCGAACAACTTTTGTTTTGGAACCATGCCTGTATCTCTAATAGTTTAGCTGGCCTCCTGATGGTACACCTGGTGGTCAACATAAGGTACTCCAGATCCTCAACGTCCGTGTGAAAAGAAGCGGCCCATCATACTGAAAAACTTCTGTTTTGGAACCATACCTGTAGCTCTAATAGTTTACGTGGTCCCTGATGGTACACCTGGTGACATAAGGTACTCCAGGTCCTCAATGTCCTTGTAAAAAAAAGCGGCCCATCATACCGAACAACTTTTGTTTTAGAACCATGCCTGTATCTCTAATAGTTTAGCTGGGCTCCTGATGGTACACCTGGTGGTCTACATAAGGTATTCCAGATCCTCAATGTCCTTGTGAAAAGAAGCGACCTATTATACTAAACAACTTTTGTTTTGGAACCATACCTGCATCTCTAATAGTTTAGCTGGGCTCCTGATGGTACACCTGGTGGTCTACATAAGGTACTCCAGATCCTCAATGTCCTTGTGAAAAGAAGCGGCCCATCATACTGAACAACTTTTGTTTCGGAACCATGCCTGTATCTCTAATAGTTTAGCTGGGCTCCTGGTGGTACACCTGGTGGTCTACATAAGGTACTCCAGATCCTCAATGTCCTTGTGAAAAGAAGCGGCCCATCATACTGAACAACTTTTGTTTTGGAACCATGCCTGTATCTCTAATAGTTTAGCTGGGCTCCTGGTGGTACACCTGGTGGTCTACATCTATACTCCAGACCCTCGAATGGTGATAAAAAGTAGTCTATGTCCGTTCTCGGTATGCTAACAATCTCTGTGCCAAGTTTCATGAAGATCGGTTCAGCGGTTTGGCCGTGAAAGCGTAGCAGACAGACAGACAGACAGACAGACAGACAGAGTTACTTTCGCATTTATAATATTAGTGTGGATTATATATTATAAGTATGGATGATAAACTCTCGAGACCCTTATTAACTCTGACAATGTCATTGGGAAAGAAATGAGGTGATGTTATTATTATCATCTTTAGGTACTTGCAGACAAGCGCTACTTGCAGTATGGTGGAATCATTGCACCCAATCTCTAGTTTGCTATTCAACATCAGCAAAACATGATGATTACTAAAAATACTAACCTGTACTGAAGATGGTTTAAATTGTCTTGCAGCGCGTGAATCATTCAAACTGCTGATCTCTTGTACATTTGTTTCATTGAAGTTTTTAAAACTATACAATACAATGAGTATGAATGTGAGTAATAGAAGGTTACGGACTCTGAACAGTCTTAAAAAGTTTCTTCGCAGTACATGAATTATGGATATAACCGACATATTTCCTGAAATAAAAGAGATTGTTTAATCCACAATTTCGCAGTCTGAAAAAAAAAGAATTAGGTTAATTAACATTGACTGGCTTAAAAGTAATATTTATATACATTCGAAGGTATATAGCGAAAGCCTATGAGAACATTATTCTTATTAGAAAAGACCTATATAAATTTTCTATGAAAATATTATTTTTCTGCATAGAAACAGTATAAGATTAACCAAAAAGCACTTAAAAGCCTACTCAAACAATGTGTTAAGCTACGCTTTACGTGGTTTTCCAATGAAATATTAATTCTTAACACTGATTTTTATACCCTGTAAATCTTGACATAGTACCTATCACCTATAAACTATTGAAATACCAAAAAGTATTTTTTAAATTACCTAGCAAAAGCAAACAAGTGTCAGTGGAATAAATATATATATAATAGTATACAACATTGTAATAGCAGCGGAATTAAATAGTGAAAAAAGGTAATGTTTTCAATAATGTTTACACAGCTTATCAAACTCACCTGTTTTAGGCAATAAACTATTACACTTGGAATAATAATTGTATTCCCCGGTTGAATTACAGTGATACGATCAATACAATATTTTTATAACCATTATCTCAAATGAAATCCGTATAATGCATTTTTTGCATTTATTTTCAATATTATTTTCAATAAAACTAGATTTGGTATTTTCGTAAAATCTGGTTCGGTCAATCAACCGGTTCACAGATGAATAAGATAATGTACTAGGGTACAGATAGGAATCGGACCAATCACAGGCGGAGACGCTAATTATAGTTCCATTATATCAAGTGCATGTCGCTAGTGTTCTCATAGAAAGAGACAAGTATATATAATGCTATCTCTTACCACCTGCTAGTGTTGCGCCACTACTATCGATATGCATACCACGCTGTTCACTTAGTGAACTTGAAATAAAACTATGTAAGATTTGTTAATTCGTTTATTAACTGTTACATATATCTAGACACGCGGTAAGCGTGTAATATAAGAATGATTTATTTATTTGTTTTTATTGAAAAGAAACACAGTCTTATTTTCTTTTAAATATTACAACTTACATAAAGATTTGTTTGCATGTTAAAACTATCCAAGTATTGTCTACTCAACATGGCAACCATTTTACATATCACTACTTTTGTGGATTGTACGATGAACTTGGCTTTCAACGTTCACATTTTTTTTTGGTGGGAAAATAGTATACTTTGCCTAAGATTTTTTTACATGATATAAAATGAAATTGACAACCAAAGATCTCTGAAGAAATACTTCGTAGACTTACATTTAAATTAAATAGTCCCATATTTTACTCAAAGACTCCAGGGTTGTGATCCAGTTACGTAAGGATGGAACAGTGATAATTTTTTGGTTACCTTGCCTACCATGTGTCACGCACGTATTTCATATTTTTAACAACTTTATAGCATCTTCATCTACAAAACTTAACGTGGCCGTTGTTGACTGCAACAGGAGTACGCATTTTTCCCTTGCATCAAAGCTCCTTTTTGAGGAATGTACACTGTCGAAAAGTTTATCATAGAATAGTAGCAGAGCAGCGGTGTTAGGTACTCATCGTCGAATATTCGTCATTTTTCGCAGCTTAAAAGAAAAATAAATAATTAGTAGGTACCATTAATTAGTAAAGTGGCTGGAATAGACTAAAATAAGTAAAGCAGTGTTAATTTCTAATTGACCACATTATATTCCTATTTTAAAGTAGCGTATTATGGCATTGTCAAAACATCGATAGCCGATAATTTTTTGGACATCCCTATTTTTCATCATATTTTCAAAAGTACTAAATTTTTGTTTACAATAAATATTATTATTTGAAACAAAGATGATGATTTGAATGAAACACGAATTTAATACCCTGCCTGACCAAAGTAAACAGAAGAATATAGACAGAAATCTACTTACTTTTTCCATTTGGAAAACCACTGCTAATTTCTGCCGCCGTAAATAAAGTTAGCTGGGCAATTAAGGAATTCAGGCGATCATTTTCGTAAAATTTACGCTCGAAACGGTTGTCACAAACTTTTTTTCTTGATTATTGATTAAAATTAAGTGAATTTAAATATTTACTGTTGATTTTATTCAGCCACAAAGTCCGCCGGCTTGGCGGTCGCGGAAAATTGTGCATTATGACGCCACTATTGATTTTGGTTGAACAATTAGGTGCGCAACATTTCATTACACCAATTTTAAACAAATTTTGATGTAATTTATCTGATTTAACAATAGAAATAGCACACAATAAGAAACTGCAGGTAACTTTCACCGTGATAAAACTTCAGACCACAGATAACAAGTAGGCGTCGTCTGACAGGTCGTCAAACGTCATTACATTGAACACTAGCGCTGCCTTCTTGAGATCCATGTACTACGACCTGGTAAAAGTGATTATGAACTCTATGGCCAAACTATTAATGATTAAAATTGAGTGTGGTAGATAATGTCCCCCGATTCTAGTATGGCGATTCAATAGCGTGAACCGGTTTGTTGGTCGCTTTTTGACGTTAGTTAAAGATGTTGCCATAATTTTTACGTCATACGCCAGTAGTATATAAGCATGTGAAAGGAGGAGACAAGCATATTTCTTTGCAATTATTACACAAAATAAAGAATAATTTATATAGTGGTACAGTTTTTATTTAAAGAAACGTTATTTCAACCACGGAAGAAAGAAAGCTTTCTTTCTGCTCCGTGATTTCAACTAAGCTCAGCGCCCTCTACATGACACTCGAGAATCCCTAGAAGATTTCCCATTAATACCAAAAGTGGCCGTTTTTAGGTACTTTTTTCCATAATCTTATTTGCAGCGAATATTTCATTGAGTTTGCAGGTTCTAATTTTACTTATGTAACTTAACGGACATTCTGCTAGATTGTTTGTATAAAGAGAAAAAAAATAATGTAAAGTGGCGCCACTATCGAGGTCGTTCACGGCTACCGGCTACACTCGCCTTAAATAGCTTCGTCTACTGTAAAATCCTACGCTCACAAAAATATAATGAATGTGAATGCTTTTTCATTACTAGCAACTTTTTTTAAGTTATGCCAACCTACAGAAAACGGAAAAGTTTTTTTAATGGTGCAATACTAGATAAGTAATAGCATATACTAGGTGGTATTCAGCGTCATCTATCGAGCATGTGGCTGTAACAATTTTATTAAAGCATACTTTTATCCCTTGCGGGGTTTGCGGATCGTCAACGGTCTTACAAAATGCTTCTTGCGCCGTGTTTATGATTTATTAGGTTATTGACAATCAAAGGCAAACAGAACCAAAAATTATTAAATACTTAGGTTCCCTCGCTCCCCTCGGTGGCCTTTCTTGCGGAAGAAATTTTTAGCGGAGACGCATCATCCTCTCCAAAAGCGGCCAGATCTGATCTGATCTAATATTGGCTCTCATAACTTCATTATTTAATTCTAATTAATTCTATTATTATATTATATTTAATTCTAATTAAATAATGAAGCTGAAATAATTTACCTACTTAGTTAATAAGACGTAGGTATAATCCTTTTATGATATCCTTACAAGAGACATGACTGAAGCCGGATTCCTGTTTCAGGATACCTGGCTATGCGTGTCTTAGAGAAGATAGAACTGATGGGTCCCTACGGAGGTTCTGCCCTACTCATCAAGCATGCTTTTTCCTTTACTTAATATACATTGACGTGAATTTACAAGGATTTTTAGCAACGGATCATACTGCGTATCATACATTAATTTACTTAATTCATTCATTTATTTAGTTGCGCACAAGTCTTAGCCGGCCGTCGGGATTCTGTAAGGGTACGAAATTATTCATAATCAATAAATAAAATAGAACATAGGAAGGTAAACACAAAGCACAGATCTCTTATATATATGTCCTAAAACACAAAGAGAGGATATTTGACAAGTCATTCCCTACGCGAAGTTAGACAGGTGATGAAAGAAGAGTTTTTTTTTGTTTTTATTAATAAGTAGATAGATAATATATTATGTTCATTTATTTATTTATTTATTTTTTATTTATTTATGATGGGTTTGCTCTTGACTCTAGTCTAGGTCATAGGACAGAGACAGAGTCTAAGATGGAGCGAGCTCACCCAGAAGAAGCCTGTTCACTCTTACTTTGAAGAGATTAGGGTTGTATGCTTTTGGAAACACAGACGCAGGTAGTAAATTCCACTCTTTAGCAGTGCGCATTATAAATGATGACTGGAAGCGCTTAGTCCGAATTGGTGGAATGGCTACCAGGTACGGATGGTATCCGGCGGTGCGTCTGGATGTCCGATGGTAGAAGGGAGCTGGTGGAACAAGGTCGTGAAGCTCTTGAGCACACTCTCCGAAGTACAATCTATAAAATACCGACAAGCAGGCAACCTTGCGGCGATGTGCCAGGCTATGTAGCTTGGTGTCCACCAGTTTTATGTCGCCTATGAGCCTCTTGGCCCTGCGTTCCACCGAGTCAAGAGCGGCAAGTTGGTATTTGGCTGAGCCATCCCAAAGGTGACTGCAATACTCCATGCAGGATCGGACTTGTGCTTTGTAAAGAGTTAAAAGCTGTCCAGGCGTAAAGTATCGCTTCACTCTATTCAGGACGCCCAGCTTTTTAGCCGCCGTCTGAGCCTTGTACTCGATGGTCGCGCCGAAGTTTAGATTTGATGTCAACTCCATGCCTAGAAGCTCAAGCCTGTCAGTGACTGGGACAGATGTACTCCGAAAAGTAGGTGTCCAGTCGAAAGGACTCCTTTTTGCAGTGAAAAGACGCGCCTGTGTTTTGGTGGCATTGAATGAGACCAGATTGTCGTCGCCCCATTGGGAGACAAGACTTAAGGTCAGATCTGTTCGCTCTACCATGGCCTTTCTTAACGAACGTATTTCATCCCCACTGGTCCCTGCACCTGTCAAGTATCTCTCTGAAACGGTACTATCATCTGCGTATTCAACAATACCATGCCGAAGGAGGTCATTGATGTGCAGCAGGAATAGAGTTGCAGAGAGAACAGACCCCTGAGGAACTCCGGCATCAATGGCCATTAGGTCAGAGGAGCAGCCGTCAACGACTAGGTACTCTGATGGACCGTTCACTAAGGAAGTCTGAAATCCAAGTACAAAAATCAGCTGGGATGCCATAAGCAGGAAGCTTGCTGAGCAGACTTGCATGCCAGACCCTGTCAAAGGCCTTCGAGATATCGAGTGAAACGGCAAGTGCTTCGCCGTTTTTCTCGATGGCTTCGCCCCAGCAGTGCGTGACATACACAAGAAGATCACCAGTAGACCGCCCCCGGCGAAAGCCATATTGACGGTCACTGAGAAGATCATTGTCTTCAAGGTAGGTCAGCAACTTACTGTTAAGTACCCTCTCCATGACCTTGCATAGGATGGAGGTAATGGCAATTGGACGGTAATGGGCAGGGTCGGCACGGTCGCCCTTTTTGGGAACTGGTTGCACATTAGCAAGCTTCCAGGCCCCCGGCACCGTTCTTTCTTTAAGAGAGAGGCGGAACAAGCGTGTCAGCACAGGAGACAGTTCAGGCGCACATAGTCTTAACACTCTCGCTGGTATGCCATTAGGTCCGCTGGCCTTGTTCACGTCTAGACTGCACAATACTCTTCGAACCTCTTTAATGTGTACTGCGATCTCCGACATCTAAGAATCGCAACGAGGTACAGTAGGTGGTTGCTTGGAGCCAGCGTCCAGACGTGAGTTGCTTGCAAACAAGGAAGCAAACAAATTTGCTTTCTCACTTGCAGAGTGAGCCAGCGATCCATCAGGTTTCAGCATTGGAGGTAAGGTTGGACGACAGAAATTAGTTTCAACCGCTTTGGACAGGGACCAAAATTTTTTACTACCCGGAGGGTGTGATGCTAGTTTGGCCCCTATTCGTCTGACATGGTCAAAACGCGCCTTACGTAAAACCCGTTTGCAAGACTTGGTGGCAGAGTTGAAGGTTCTTTTCTTCGCGCGAACCCTACGTGCTCTTAATTTGCGGTCGCGAGCCTTGACCCAAGCTTGGTATGCCGATTCTTTACGCGCCTCAGCTTGGGCGCATTCTGCGTTAAACCAAGGCTGGGCTTTGTGACCGAGCGGGATGTCGGAGAATGGAATAAAATATTCCATCCCCTGCCGAATCACGTCCGCAACCGCATCTGTACAACACGAGGGGTCACGCGAAGAGAAGCACACTTGACGCCACGGGTAAGGTGCAAAGAAGTGCCGCATCTCTTCCCAATCTGCTGACTCGTATCTCCAAACTCGCCTCGTGCCCCTGGGGCTGTCATCGAGAGGAGAGCAGGTCGATACGGATTTTACCAGACAGTGGTTGGACGTTCCCAGCGGAGCTGAGACCGAAACTGAATGACTGTCTGGATCAGTTGTCAGCAGCAAGTCCAAGCAATTGGGTGTATGGCCGTCGATATCCGGTATCCGCGTAGCTACATTCACCAGCTGGGTCAGATCTAGCGATAATGCAAACTTGCGCGCCTCTAGCCCAGCATGGTCAGTTTTCTGGAACGGGAACAACCACTCCTTATGGTGGGCATTAAAGTCCCCCAGAAAAGTTAGCTTCGCTGTCGGGTATCTTTGCTGTGCTACGTCTGTCGTTTCAACGAGGTAATTGAAAAGCGCTGTCGTCTCCTGGTCACCGCTGTGCGATCGGTAGACGCCGACATATAGAGTTTTCTCCACGCCAGAGTCCTCCAGTAGCCAAATGGCAGAAAAACCCGATTTCTCAAAGCAACGGAGACGACGACAACAAATGTCATCGCGGACATACACACAGACCCCAGCTTGCTTCTTGAACTTATGCCCAAGAGAGTAACCCGGGTAGTTGAGGTACGCCACGTCCGACGGTGTTGTTATCTTCGTCTCCGTTAGGAAGAACAGGTGCGGCTTCTTGGTCTCAAGGTGGTGATGGACCGGATCGAGATTGGAGTGCAACCCTCGGATGTTAGTGAGGTGCACTTTTTTTGGGAGGAAGTGCAGCCGTTGTATAAACCTATTCTTCTTTTTTACTTTTTTCATAATTTGAGAGTTTGTGGGGGAAAAGTTGAATTGTCGAGGCGCATTTCAGTTAACCACTGGAACACTAGAGCTTAACCGACCTATGGGAAACTCATTTGGAGACTGCGGGGACGCCCGAACCCCCCTGAATATGGCCACCGGGTCCTCCCATCCAGTCGCCGGCTGGCACGGTGGAGCATATCGGGATTTTTCGCGAGTTGGCGGGGCAGCCTTTGGCACGTGGCTGGCGTGCTACTTGGGCCCCCTACTGACTGCGGTCGGCCGACGGCTGGGGCTGGCACCGTGCTTCGGATCCCGCTACCCTCCAGAATGAGTTACCCGGTACAGTATCGCCCAGAGTCCAAGACCGGTTCTGAATAGCGCAACTGACATCCTCCAATTCCCCCAAAGGCACTGGCACTCCCACACACTGACGGAACGCAGCAAGCTACTTGGCGCCAGACTTAGGTGGGATGGTGGTCGCGAGCCAGTCGGCCCCTTACGGAGCTTTCCACCGCTTAGTGGGATCGTTCAGCCGGACTTATTCACAGGCAAGCCTGTGTTGCCGTTGCCCGGGGTGGACCGCTAGGAGGTAGATCCCGTACCACCCCAAATAATCCCGTACCACCCATTAATATAATTCAGAAAATATAAACTTAGGTTTGGGGCAATGAAACAACCGAACCGATAGGAACCGAGGCGTAGGTAGGTAGGGCACAATTGAAATTAAAATTTAAATTCTTTATTCAATGTAGGAAAGATAGTAGTATTATCATATTCACGTCATGATCAGTCATTATAAAAAAATGTATAATACAATTTTCTTTTTTTATCGCAATTTTGTAATGTCATAATATAATATATAATAGAAAACCAGTCAGGATAAAAAAATAAAAATAAAGGCACTGCCTCGGGGCTGGCCAGGTTAATCACATGGCATGTAACTTTACGCCACCACCATCTAAAAACGACCAAATTGAAAATATAATTTTGAAAATATAGCATTACGTTTGGGGCAATGAAACGACCGAACCGATAGCCGTGCCGATAGGAACCGAGACGTAGGTAGGTCACAAAACAATGATTTCAACGAGTTACAATGTTGAAATTATAAATTTTCTACGTGAGGTTTAGGTACCCTTAGCCTGATAAGTAGGTAGGTACCTATTTGTCAAGCAGTGACCAACATAAAAAAATCTACTTCCACTGTAAAAGGTCGCATAGCACCCTAATTTAAAATGCCGTGTGATGCCGGCTTAGAATAGCATCACCTTATTTCTTTCCCAAGGGTGCCGTAAAAGGCCACTAAGGGACTCGAGAGTTTCATGTGTATTAAAATTTTAGGCGATGGGCTGACAAACTTTCACTATGGTGATACACAATTTTCTAAATTATTCCAAATATTTGTCAGACGTGGCGTAAATATCCGTTTTACGGCCGTTTACGCAGCTTACCCGGCAAGGGATATAGGGGTGATATATGTACCTACCTGTGTATGTATGTAACTTAAAATCCTTACTTACTAATATTATAAATCTGAGAGTTTGTGTGTGTATGTATGTTTGTTACCTCTTCACGCTCAAACAGCTTGACCGATTTGGAACATCCACACTTCCACACTAATATTATAAATGCGAAAGTAACTCTGTCTGTCTGTCTGTCTGTCTATCTGTCTGCTACGCTTTCACGGCCAAACCGCTGAACCGATCTTCATGAAACTTGGCACAGAGATTGCTAGCATACCGAGAACGGACATAGGCTACTTTTTATCACCATTCGAGGGTCTGGAGTACAGATGTAGACCACCAGGTGTACAACCAGGAGCCCAGCTAAACTATTAGAGATACAGGCATGGTTCTAAAACAAAAGTTGTTCAGTATGATGGGCCGCTTTTTTTTACAAGGACATTGAGGATCTGGAGTACCTTATGTAGACCACCAGGTGTACCATCAGGAGCCCAGCCAAACTATTAGAGATACAGGCATGGTTCTAAAACAAAAGTTGTTCAGTATAGAATAAGAATAGAATAGAATAATTTTTTTATTTATAAGCTTAATGTCAGTATTTACATATAAAGTAAATATACTTAGAAGTACTTAAATATTACAATTTAGCCTGAACTAGGATTACCCTGTATCTCAGGCAAACAAGGTCATATTTATTACTTAGTACTTTAGTATGATGGGCTGCTTCTTTTCACAAGGACATTGAGGATCTGGAATACCTTATGTAGACCACCAGGTGTACCATTAGGAGCCCACCTAAACTATTAGAGATACAGAAATGGTTCCAAAACAAAAGTTGATCAGTATGATGGGCTGCTTCTTTTCACAAGGACATAGAGGATCTGGAGTACATTATGTAGACCACCAGGTGTACCATCAGGAGCCCACCTAAACTATTAGAGATACAGAAATGGTTCCAAAACATGATGATGATGATGGGAATAAGTTGAAAGGATATTGGCAACTTTTTACCGAGGATTTTTTGTTATCTACTGACTTTTGTATTCAATGGTTATAAATATTGATCTCTCAGGGCAGTACACCGGATAGCATTTTGAATTTTCCCTTTAACAACAGAAGCAAGCAAGTCATCCTTAAACAGTAGATATAAGGACTGTTCTAATATCACTGTGATACTTACTATGAATATACATATCTATTTTAGAACCTGTGCCTAAAAAAACTATTTAACGCGGACGAAGTCGCGGGTAAAAGCTAGTAAGTAAAATATAACCTGGAATATCACATAGGCTACATTTTACCGCGGGAAAACAACTATTACCACGGAAAAATGTGTGGCAGCCGGGTGAAACCGCTGGGCGGAAATCTAGTGACCTTATAAAGGTAGGTGCTTACCTACTTTACCAAATAAGCTTCGTTAATGTTAATGGTGTGTTACATTTTACCGTTTTAGGTAACAAGCTTTTACGGTAGGTAACACGTGACAATTTACGTAACGTAACGAAAGCTCTACGGCAAACCATTAGTGAGCGATGCCTATTGTAGTTATCAATATTTTCATTATAATTGTATGGATATTCCCCTGAAAATGTGGCGACGCGCTGGATAAAATAAACTAACAAAATTATGAAAATGTGCAATCAAATAAAAAAAAACTTAGGAAGGCACAGTAGAGCGTTCTTCGTGCTTTATAAGGCACGATAAGCTGTAGGTTAGTGTTGGTTGCGACTACTGTCATGTTCTTATCAATACTTGTTCTTGTTAATATTATTAATAAAATACAAAGGGTAGGTACTTAATTCCCACAAACCTCCATTTAGACTAATATTATAAAGAGGAAAGGTTTGATTGTTTGTTTGAATTTAATAGGATCTGTAACTACCGGACCGATTTAAAAAATATTTTACCATTAGAATCCTACAGTATCCCTGATGAGGCCATATTAAAATGACACAGGCTATATAAAATTCCCTCGAGATAACGGTTAGCAGCGGTTAGTGATAAATAAGTAGCTAGGCCCGGCCCAGGACAGTATCTTGCTAGATGTCGGATAAAAGCATTGTCTTTCTATTGGTGTCATTAGATTGATAATAAAATACACACAGTTTTTTTTGTTGCAATATCCACACTAATCTAACCAACATTATGACATCAAAGCATGTCGTGACAACCTAACCAGGGTGACAGTTAACGGTGACCACTGATCATATCGCGGCGCATCCTCGCTGCCATCGCACGCGTGACGGCTTTCGACGGCCTCTGACGGCTTCTGACGGCTTCTGACGGCCTTTGACGGCTTCTGACGGCCAGATGAGCGTGGCCAAAAAGGAACAATGGCCACCGCCGCCGGACTAGAGCTGATTATATCTACGGTCTGCAATGCAACGTTCTGTGAGGCGATATTTGACAATCCTTTGTTGGGTAGGTTGATTGGTGACCATATTTTTTTCTCTTTCTCTTGAATAATCATTTTTGTGATACATACATACACACGCCTATATCCCTTGCGGGGTAAACAGCCATAAAAACGGACATTTACGCCACGTCTGACAAACACTTGCGGGTCATTCTGATAACTGTGTATCACCATAGGGACAGGTTGCCCATCGCCCAAAATTGCAATACACATGTAACCCTTAAGTCTCTTTATCGCCTCTTACGATACCCACGGGAATGAAATCAGGTGATGCTATTCTGAACCGGCATCACACGGCATCGCCGTGTCATTACTTTCGTTATTTACTTTGTTTTTACCTAGCCGAGGAAAATGCAATACGTATACGTCCAAAACGAAAAGTTATGTGAAAACCACTAGGTAGGTAAATTTCACTTATAAATTAAAATACCAGTGTTTCGAAAAGCACACAACTTATTTCACTATTTTATTAACGTCGGTAAGTCTCCGTCGCAGATTGGTTAGAAGACTAAGATAATTTTAGTATATTATCTGGAGCTGGTTGATAGTTCATCATCATCAGACATCTCATCACACAATTATTAAGATACTGCCGTGTGGTGCCAGCTTAGAATAGCATCACCCCTTTTCCACCCGTGTCGTAAATGGCGATAAAGGGATAAATAGAGGGAATGGGCCGCAGTGTTACCTGTGAGTGCAACATCTTGCGCTGCGCTCGCCAATCCGCCTGCCAAGCGTGGAGAGTATGTCAAAAACCCCCAATTAGGGGAGGCCCATGTCCAGCAGTGGACTGTTGTCTCAGTTGAAGTTGATGAAACGATTATGTATTAAAAGATCGCGTTGACAATTTATTTGTGCGCAACAACGAATTGTGTATATAAAGTTCGTAGTCATGGCGTAGCTCGTAGCACTTGCTACGATTTTAGTATTTATCTAAAGTTTTATTTATCTTAAACCAGAGAACATTCTCACGGCGTCAGAGAAAAAACTCCGGAACCTGACCACCGAGCTCAATGGGAAACATCTCAAAGTAGCTACCTACACGGTAAGTAAGTACAAGAGAGAGTAAGGTTTACTTTACAAGTTAAAATTACAAAATATACGCTCTACATAAAAGATTCACTCGTAAAACGCACGTAGCTACGCAGCTTTCATTAAATTTGTTGTTCCTGCTACGTGCTTGCCTTTTTTTACACGACTGGCCAACCAAAAACGAGTGTAATGTTTTTAGAGTTCATGTATGTATTATATATGTGTGATTATTTATAGGAATGAAACTCGTTAACCTCTGAACAGATATCGGAAAAAACCTTACGTTATCCCGAGTGTCATAGGCTAGGCTTTATCTCAAAAAGTCTCTCTTATTATACTTGTTCTAATCAAAGATGTTTCTTGAGCTTGTACACAATTTATTATAGAATTATTCACGCGTAGGTATATGAATTGAAATTATTATATTTCTTCTTAATGGTATTACTCTGATCTCAATTTATAGACCAAAGAAAGTAGGTTACTGCACCCCTCATTTGGCATTCAGATAACGTGGCATTCTAGAATCAGCCGAGATCAAATTTTGAAATAACCATATTATCCTAATAATATTATAAATGCTAAAGTTTGTATGTTTGTGTGTTTGTTTGTAACTTCCTGGTGCAAAAACAACAGAACCGATTGTAATGAAATTTGGCACACATGTAGAAGGTAGCACGAATTAACACATAGGATAGTTTTTATCTCAGCTCGAAATCATAGTCATGTCATGCCTCTAGCAGGTAATTTGTGACTTTTTGAAATTTAATACCAAAGTTTAATACCAAGTTTTGGGAAAATTGCAAAATTTCTACCGCGGCCAGGATTGAATTTCTACTCACGCTTCTTCAGGTCTGCTAGAAGAAATTTCTTTAGAAATGAGCAGTACCTGTTGTACCATTTTTCCGTATGATTTGTGTTTTGTATTTTCTACATACATACATATATCACGCCTATAGTCCCTTGCATGGTAGGCAGAGCATAAATGGCCGTGAAAAACGGTAATTTACGCCACGTCTGACAAAAGTTCGAGGGTCAATCAGATAACTGTGATCACTATAGTGACAGGTAGTCAGCCCATCACCTAAAATTGCAATACACACCCTCGAGTCCCTTAGTCGCTTCTTACGACACCCACGGGCAAGAAATGGGGTGATTCACACGGGATGTATTGTATTTTCTTGTGTACAATAAATTGTTGGTCTGCCCGCAGTTTGCCTACTTGTACGTTTTGCCTACCGGCGCGATTCGCCAACTCGCTTTGCGCCTACTAGCGTATTTAGCCTACTTAAGCGGTTCACCACCTGCGCGGTTTGTAAACTGTCATGATGTACAGTGATAATAAAAACTCTTTTGTCAAAGTATCAGGCATGTAATTTTTTTTCATATTTGCCTTCGTTCTGTCAGATTGTGTCTGATGCGCCATTGTTTACTGCCATAAATATCGATCGTGAAAAACTGTAAAGTTCCGTACCTAACGCGATAATTCCTCATCCAAAATCATTCAAAAATGGATATTCACGGAAGTAGTGGTTCTTCATCTGATATGAATATATTTGAAACCAGTACTACTACATTAGAAATGAATTACCCAGGTAGCAGTATTTGCCCCCTTGAAATGAATATGCCAGGAACCAGTAATTCTCCACGAGAAATGAACATCCCAGGAGGCAGTAGCTCTTCACCGGATATAATTTTTGTAAAAAGCAAGAGGGGTGGGGACGTACTACTCCGGGCTGGTCATCGTTACCTCTTTTCAAAAAGAAACATAAATGACTCTAGTATATGGCGATGTACGGATCGGTCATGCCCGGGAAGTTTGACATTAGGATCCGATAAAAAAAGTATACATCGTGAAAAGATGCATACTTGCATCCCAAATTACTGTGCAAACGTCGTTGAACAAACAATGGACAAAATAAAAAAGCGAGTGAGTAAGGATTTTGTTGGTTTAAAGCGTATTTATGATGAGGAGACATTGCACTTGAAAATTCAACATGATTACGTGGAAGCATTGCCTCATTTTAACCAGAAAAAAGATACCATGCGGCGAGCAAGAAATAAAGCTTTGAATGTGGCTAAAACAACATTTGATGCCCTCAAAAATGTTGAGCTTCCGGAACTTTTCATAAAGGATTTTTTAATTATTGATGATGATGAAGACGGTAACAGAATGTTAGTATTCATGTTGAGGGAAATGGAAGGCATGCTGGAAAAAATGACCATATTTTTCAGTGACGGAACATTCAAATCCATTCCGAACCCGTTCGCACAACTGTACTCAGTTCATGGGGACTTCAAAAGTACAGATTCTTCGACCAACATATTACCAATATTTTTTGCATTTCTTGCCGACAAGACGGAGCAAACATATGTAAGACTATTCAAACTTATAAAGGAAAAACTACCCCAATTCAATCCCTTACACTTCAAAACGGATTTTGAGATTGCCGCAGTTAATGCTATACGTATAGTGTACTCTAACGTGAGCATAACAGGCTGTTTCTTTCATTTGGGCCAAGCTGTTTGGAGAAAGGCACGCTCATTAGATATTTCTGAAACGCAAGAGAATGTGAAACATATTTCTAAATGCATTGCGCTGGCACATCTACCAGTTGATATCATTCCTGAGGCTTGGCCTCATGTAATAAAAGGATCACCAAGTGAATTGAAGAGTTTCAATGAATATTTTGAGAAGCAATGGTTGAGTGAAAAAAATATAGCAATTTTAAGCTGCTATAACGAGCGACACCGCACTATTAATAGCCTAGAGGGATGGCACTTTAAAATCAACAATCTATGTCACCGAAAAAAAACAACACTCATCCAGTTAATCGAAATTCTCCGCAATGAATCTATAAACAGCATATTTGAAATGTACCGGGCTGAAGCATACTTGATTAACAAGAATCGGTTAAAAAATGCTCTTGAAAAAGAAAAGCGCATTGTGAAAATAGTTTCAGACTATCTAAACTACGAGATATCTTTAGAAAGCTGCTTAAAATCATTATCCCGTATAAACTACTAAAAAATAAAAATACTGGTATACTTTTATTCCATAACGTAGTACCTATAACTAACTAAGGTAGTGAGTGAATTAAAATGTGTTAATTTTTAGTTGTGTTCATTGTTTTTCATTGATTCTCAAATATATTTTCTGTTTCAACTGTTTATATTTGTTTATATTATCCACAAAGAAACTGACAATCTAGCATGTTGCATGCGTAGTCACCTAAAATATAGATCTCGTGAAAACATACCATTTTCACAAATAAACTGCGGGTCTAGCATGCACGGTTTCGGAGATAAACGGTGTTTTAGTTTGACAGCTGTCACCTAAAATGTAGATCTCTTGAAAACATACAACTTTTCCGATGAAAGTAGTAGTCTAGCATGCACGGTTTCGGAGATAAACGGGGTTTTAGTTTGACAGCTGTCACCTAAAATGTAGATCTCGTGAAAACATACAGCTTTTCCTAAGAACGTGTTTCAGAGGGCATGTTACTACAGCTTGCTTTTTGGGGTCGTCACTTAGCGCGGCGTTCAATCCTTCTGACTGGACCATTTGCGAACTGGATTGGATTGGATATTCAACATTCTGCAAATTCAAGTTTATGAGATTCAACAAGGATTCAACACTTTGCAATTTAACTCACACGAAATTCAACTTTATGCAAATTCATGGTCCGAAAAGACGATAATAGGTATATTATAACATACTAATTCGATATTGTACCCGTACTTTGACATCATTTATTTTGTAAACTATTCCTGCCTTCCGACATTTTGTATGAAAAAGTTGAATGTTTTTGTACTTAAGTGTACAATTTATCTGAAGTTTAACAATCGCGCAGGTGGCGAATCGCTGAAATAGGCTGAACACGCGAGTAGGCACAGAGCGAGTTGGCGAATCGCGCCGGTCGGCAAATAGGGCAAGTTGGCATACCGCGCATACTCCAAATTGTTTAATAGATAAATCCTTAGTGGTGATGCCTCTTCCATCTGGGCTACCGCGGCTCATTGCAACAAGATACACTTGCAAAATATTTGCAATAAAAAATAATTAAAGAGGTAGTGTTTGTTGAAGTGGTTAAACAACTCTAAAAATTAAGTGTCTGCGTTCGTTACTTACTCAATTGTAGAGGTATATTACCTACATCTAGGATGAAAGACTGGCTTCCCATAGCACAGGGAAACCTAGTTTGGGGACCAGGCAAACAGAAATTGTACGATGTAAGTTACAAATAAAACTTTATTTTTTATTGCTAAAACTAATTGAAATGTTTTCTTTCACATGTCTTCTCAATATGGTCTAGAACTACCCGATGAGCTGGGTGGAACGCTTGGAAAACGGCACGCTGGTCGGTCAAGGAGTCGCCTTCATCATCATGGAAATCCTGAAGCAGCATTTCAACTTTACCTTCGACGTACTGGTCCCGAATAGGAACTTCGAAATTGGAGGGGAGAAGCCTGAGGATTCTTTGGTTGGATTACTAAATGCCAGTGTAAGTGTTATATGTATAACGCCGGCTTCAATAGCGACCGTATTTTACGGCCGTTAATTTTCTGCCTACCCTGCATGGTATAAAGGCGTGATATGTGTATGTGATGTGTGTAAGTGGACCTAACATGTCTACCACATAAGTAACTTTACGGAAAAAATCGCTACGGTATCAAGCCACAAAGTAAGTATTGGCGGCTGCGCGCCCAATACAGAGAGCTCACTTCAAGCAAACGTCACGAAACTCTACACAATTTGACACGCCGCCGTTTACAAGGAAAGCCAAACCAATCCAAACACACTTGTAGTCGAGTGTCAACCGCGTTTGGTGCGGACGTGCAAAATGGCTTCACACAAATATAAATAGGTAATAAATAGGTTTTTTAGTATACGATGTGATTTGTACAATGATCCTATAATATTTTGTACCAACTTAAATAAAACTTGCTTTCATAAAAGAACAAACAACATTAATAACTCTAATCAGTATATTTTTTTATAATGTGATTTGAGTTTCTACTTAAATAATGGCAACTCTTTATTTTGATGTACATACATACACATATCACGTCTATTATCCCTTGCGGGGTAGGCAGAGCGTAAACTGCTGCAAAAACGGATATTAAGGCCACGTTTGACAAAAATTTGAGGGTCATTCGGAAAATTGTGTATCGCCATAGTGACAGGTTGCCAGCCCATCGCCTAAAATTGCGATACACACGTACCTTTGTTGTCTTTTACGACTCCCACGGGAAAGAAATGGGGTGATGCTCAGTCTCAACAGCCCCAGAGCAGATATCTACCTACTTGTCATTCCCCATTTCATAATAATTGTGCTATGTAGGTAGTATACGTAATGTCAATACAGGGAGAAACATAAAGGTTATATCAAGCCGAAAGGAGGTCAATGTAGGGAAATGGGGAAAGTTGTTCAGTTTCATGAGCACCTTTCGGCTTGATATAGCCTTTCTATTACTCCCTGTATGTTTAGGTACCTACTCCATTGAATCAAATCGGTAAGAAAACTGTGGCAGCCCTTGCCGAAAGCGGGAATAATCGAAAAAAGGGCCGAGTGATCCTTCTGTACATTCTCTATTTTGTGATCAAGCTAAGCTATAAAGTCGATAAAGGTTCAGTTTTTTTAATTATAAGAGATTATGAACACGTCTTTGAAATTCACTATTTTAAATAAACAAATAAAGTATTCTGGACAATTCACACAGCGCCATCTAGCCCAGAACTCCTAACTATGGGAACTAAATAGCTGATATTAATACTTATATACTTTCTTTTTTGAAAATAAATACATATTATACTTAAAAACACTCAGACAAACACAAATATCTGAAAATAGCTTAACAAATATTTGTGGCATGTGGGGATCGAACCCACGACCCTCGGCGTAGCAGGCAGGGATTCTATCCGCTACGCAATCGGCTCAGTAAGTATTTTAATTTCACAGATGATGTATTTCTATTGCCCCTATTCCTAAAACTAAAAACTACAATAAAAATACATAAATATTTAATGGGCATTCGTACACAATCGTGATATTTTAATGGTTCAGAATCCTACTTGCGCGAGTCCGGATCGTAACCGTGATGCTATTCTAACCCAGCATCACGAGGTATAGGGGCCCGAATTATTTAGTTTTATTTTATTAAACTTTATTGCACAAACGTACAAATGGTGGGCCTAATGCATCGCAGCATTATCTACCGGCCAACCATAGGGTAAACAGAGAGCTCAAAACGGGTGCACTCAAATATAAAAAAGGTTAAATGAGAAGTTACTTTCTAAAACGGAGAAATTATATAATTATATTTATTATATCAAATAATAAATGTCAATAGACATATAATTATAATAAATGAGTAATTTTAAATCTTTTAGAGGCCCTGGGCACATTAATTCGACATTATCACATACACCAGTCTCCACAGAACAAAACTTGTGAATAATGTCATACTTTTTCAATTTATGTTAAGGCTTTGCTTTTGTTTTGTCGAGAGAAATAAACGAATTTTTATTTTATTATTCGAAAAGCCCCTATCCGTTTAACTTTCAAGAAACTTGTTTACAATCACTACTTTCAGTTGGTCACTTAATCAATATTATTTTTCGTAACACTCGTGGGTGTTGTGTGTAGTTATAAATAATATTTATTTGTTTTTTTTTCTTATATATACAAAAAAATATGAATAAAAAAAGGTGTTAAAGGTGTGTGTTAAAAGGTTAAAAGGATAATAATCAACTCTTCGTTCAGATAGTGATAATGTTCAATTCTTCACCAGATGGCAGACATGGCGGCAGCGTTCATCCCTACGTTGGTGAAGTTCCGGAGCAAGGTGACTTTCTCCCGCGACCTAGACGAGGGGATCTGGTCGATGATGCTGAAGCGGCCCAAGGAATCCGCCACCGGCTCCGGCCTACTGGCGCCGTTTGATACCAACGTGTGGTATGTACCAAACTCTACCTACCTAGAGGTATATTATTTAAGCGGCCCAAGGAATCCGCCACGGGCTCCGGCCTACTGGCGCCGTTTGATACGAACGTGTGGTATGTATCTAACTCTACCTACCTAAAGGTATATTATTTAGGACGAAATTTTACTAGTGACCGATAGCGGAATCTCAAATCGGCTCAAAATATTTTTGTCTTATTTCGACCTATGTTTCTTGGGGGAAGTTATTCCTTATCAACAGCCCGTATTCTGTTTTCAACATCGGTTACTGTAAAAATTTCACCCTATATACAAGGAGTACCAAAAAGGTATAACAATCCGAAAGGAGGTATATTTTCGAATCAGGAATTTGATTTCACATGCGCTAATCTGCCACAGCGCAAATTCGTTCTGACGTACCCTATACCACAGCCTATACCTACCCTTCACACTTAACCACGCTTGATCCGAATGTCAGAAAGTGCGAATAGTAAGAATACTCGTTGCAGTCTGTCGCATGCAAAATAATTACTACTGATTCAAAAATAGGCCTCTTGTCAAACTTTTCTTAGGTAAGCCGACAATCGAAAAATATAGGCTTAAGTTCACCCCATTTTTGTTTGGGGTTCAACCATTGAAATACTTTCAGCTGATGTTTACGTTACCACAGGTACCTGATCTTAGCAGCGCTAATATCCTACGTGCCCTGCATCACACTACTCACGAAGATCCGCCAGAAATACATCAAGGATGGAGAGGAACCGATCAAAATGTCTCCCAGCTTTTGGTTCGTGTATGCTGCCTTCATCAAGCAGGGGACCACGTTAGCTCCTGAAGCAAGTAAGACTTTAAAGTTACTTCTTTTTTTTTTCGTTAATTATGGGTTTGCTCTTGACATTAGTCTAGGTCATAGGACAGAGACAGAGTCTAAGATGGAGCGAGCTCACCCAGAAGAAGCCTGTTCACTCTTACTTTGAAGAGAGAGTGGAACTCACTACCTGCGTGCTGTGTTTCCAAACGCTAGGGTTGTATGCGTTTGGAAACACAGCACGCAGGTAGTGAGTTCCACTCTTTAGCAGTGCGCATTTTAAATGATGACTGGAAGCGCTTAGTCCGAATTGGTGGAATGGCAACCAGGTATGGTTGGTATCCGGCGGTGCGTCTGGATATCCGATTGTAGAAGGGAGCTGGTGGAACAAGGTCGTGAAGCTCTTGAGCACACTCTCCGAAGTACAATCTGTAAAAAACCGACAAGCAGGCAACCTTGCGGCGATGTGCCAGGCTATGTAGCTTGGTGTCCACCAGTTTTTTATCACCTATGAGCCTCTTGGCCCTGCGTTACTGAAGGGATATCACCTTTTCATCACCAGCTCACATCCATTCACTGTAGGGTATAGGCCTCTTCTCTATTGCGCCAATCTTCACGGTCCTGTACTAGACTCATCTATTCAGGGTAATTTTTTATTCACCCCGTAAATTTTACAGGGCTATTCTACTTATGATTCTGAACAACTTCTGAGCAATTTTGCTCCATAGCAAAATTCATACCTACTCGAACAAAATGTATGGAATAGCTGGACTTTTTTACACGATTTCGCAGGTGACCCCATCGTAATAGTTGTTCAGAATCATGAGTCTACTCCTGTAACTTACATCCTGTAAAATTTCCGGGGGTAATAAAAAATAACCCGTAGAGATCCCGTCGACTTGGTGATATCATCGGACCACCGAATGTGACTGCTTTTGTCCACCGCCTGTCAAGCCTACTTGACACGTGTACCTATTACAGTTGAATAGGTTGAAATTTTACTAGTGAGCGAAAACTCAAGACGGGCTGGTGATAAGGAACAACTTTCCTCAAGGAACATAGGTCGAAATAGGAAAAAGAATTGGACCTCCTTTACAAAATTGCCGATCTGCTAAATCTGGGTACTACGGAAGCTCAAAATATTTTTGACATATTTCGACCTATGTTCCTTGGGGAAAGTTGGTTCTTATCACCAGCCAATAATCTGTTTTCAGTATCGGACATTAGTATATTCTTATCTACTCTACGATTAACCAGTACTTATAGTGCTTTTAAGGAACCCTTAAATAGGAATCTCTAGTTGTTACCATTTACTACTGATTGACAGTATCTACTAACATACCTACATACACATATCACGCCTTTATCCCTTGCGGGGTAGGCAGAGCAGTAACGGCCGTTAAATACGGCTCGTCAACTATTTGAAAAAAATCGTGTGTCACTGTAGTGATAGATTGTCAGCCTGTCGGCTAAAATTGACACATGAAACCCTCGAGTCCATTAGTCGCCTCTTACGCAACCCGCGGGAAAGAAAGGTAATGCTTTCTAAGCCGGCATCACACGCCTACTATCTATGACTTATTAAATATCTACTTATTTAATTCAATTGATGATTTCGTGTAGGGTGTGTAGGTCCATCAAGTCATGCCTCCATAGGCGTGCCGAGATGGCCCTGAAAATCCAGCAATGTATAGAATATGGCTTTTAAATATAAACCACCACTTTGAAGCCAAGAGCCGACAGACGTCGTCGCGGGCGGCCTAGACGCAGATGGCGAGACGAACTAGACGGTTACACAAAGAACTGGTATGCGTAGGCACAGGATCGAGATCAGTGGAGGAAGGGGAGAGAGGCCTTTGCCCAGCAGTGGGATCCCGATGGCTCTATAAGATAAGATAAGATAAGTGAGAAGTAAACCAGCGCCCGGCTTCTTTTATTTTTTTAGCCTTGCAATGCCAGCGACCCATTATAAAACTGTCCCACTGACAGGCCAGTGACACACAACTGAAACGATTTTTATTTAGCAGACTTCAGTTAAAGGTCCCATCAGTGATTGGTCAATTCATTCACCGCTGCTGGGCTCTGCTCTGCGCCGCTCCGCCTAAATCCGCGTCCCAAGGTCCTGTTAGTGCTACGGCGTAGCAATCACGTAGCAGGTGCTACAAAAAGTTAAATGGCACGTTGTTATCTACCATGTATGTGATCACTCTTTAATTTTAAAGAAAACTTACAAAAAAACTACCGCGGACAGGATCCCGTAAATATTTCAAGTTTTCTGAAATTGTATATTAACCATGGTAAGTGTATTAAAAATTTGTTATTAATTTCTTTTGATAAATAAAATAATTCATAGTTTATTTATTGCAAATCACATTAAATCATTACAGAGATGGCAGGTACTTAAATAAACTAAAATTGAGAATAAAGTAAAGCACTTATTTACTTTCCACGTTACAATTTAATCTTTCATATGATTAGGCAAATATACTTTACTTTGAATTAGACTACGTAAGTAACCAAATTATGCTTGATCATATTTGTGTGACCACTTTCTTTGATTACCTTATATGACCATAATGGTACTACTTACTCAATTCTATCAATATTTGCTGATGGAATTATTGAAAAAGTCACGGACGTAGAAAGCAAAGGGTAGACTTGAGTTATTGAAATCAATCTGTTATAATATGTAGGTACGGAATAGATGTTTTATTGTGACTAAATAGTATAAAATTAAGTCGCTTTTCGTGTTCCTATGTATGCTTAGAGTCGGTTTATAGCAAGCGGCCTGGACGTTTGTCACGAATATAAAGGATTTTTATGCTACGAATTATACTGCGTATCATACATTAATTTGAATGAATGAATTCATTTATTAACCAATTAAGTATTCTTAAAACTAATACATAGCCCCACAAAACCACTATTTATTCAATACATTTATATAAAGTCTTTGTAATCTCGCGAGAAACGGTCTAGCCGTTTTCACGCCGCAGCGGCTGAGCCGCTTACTATCCAACCCTTAGATCTATAAAAGTACCTATGCAACGAACTTGGATGCTGTTTTCTTTAATACAAACAGTGATTCAATAGAAAGGGTTTTATGTGAGAAAGGTTTTTATGTATAATTTATGCCAGAAAAGGGTATTTTTTCCGCAGGAGACCGGTTAGCAGCGGGAGTAACCGCCCGGCCGCTAGTAAATAATAAAATCATGTATCTCTTCATGTACTGGACGGCGACGTAATCGTTAGTGAGACGAGCTGTTTTTTAGTAACAAATTGAAAATGAAGCGTATTACAATAAAAATAAGGGTGAAATTGTTCTACTTGTGTAACGCCGTGGCCTTCGTTTATTTCTTATTTTCCTTGCTTGTGGCAGGGATCACACTTTCGTTGCATATGGCGGTCAAGTCGTTTGACAGACGCATCCGTTAACGCACCGTAGCCGTATATGTATGATCGGATTCCGCAAATTCCTCCGTCTAACAGACGTATGCGTTACGGTGCGTTAAAAATACGCAGCGACGATAACCACACCACTTGGCAGACCGCGTATTGTAGACTTTCTTATACACAACTATCCAACCAAAAAAGAGTGTAATGTTTTTAGAGTCCATGTATATATGTGCGATTCTTTAAAATACTGAAACTCGTTAACCACTGCACAGATTCGAATGGGAATTGTATCGGAAGAATCCTTACATTATCTCGAGTGTCATATGCTAGGCTTTATCTCAGAGAGCAGTCGTGTTTTTAATTTTATTATGCTTGTTGGCTTGCGCAAAAACTACATTCGACATACAATAATTTTATTCGTCACCGTTATTACTTTACATGAACATGTTTTCACATAATTTTGAGTCTAGGCCTGCCTGACCCACAAAGCTTAGGGCGTGGTCTGATGATGGATGTAAGCCCATGGTGTGCTATGGTGGAACATTAGCTGGTAATACCATGTCGGTGCCATTAACGATACCATCTGATTCACCACAATGGTACCATGATTATAATGTAAGCAGTTGATGAAAGAGTCGTATCGATTTGTCAAGGTGTTTATTGTTGCTTTCTACAGTTACAAAATCACGCTTTTATCCATTGTGGATAAGAAAAGCGTCAACAGCCGCAAAAGAAACAGAAATATAATGTATTTATTTACAAAAAAATATATATAAGTATTAATATCAGCTATCTAGTTCCCATAGTGCAAGCTTTACTTAGTTTTGGGTAAGATGGCGCTGTGTGAATTGTTCAGGATATTTATTTATTTATTTATAATGAGGATTATTTCAGTAATAGCTTAGTCATGTAACGACCATCGCCTTAAATATAGTTCCATAGTAATATAATAATTGCTGTGTGAAGCCGGCTTAGAAAAGCATCACTACATTTATACACGTGGCTGTTGTTAAAAGCGACTTAAAGATAATTTCATCCGGGGAATCATCACAAGCGTTCCCTGTAGAAGCAACATCTTGCACTGCGTTATTTGCATTAAGATCCGCTTGAAAATTCGCGGGCAAAGGATGAGCCGCGGAAGCCCAGATGGTAGAGGCGTCGCCACTAGTGGTGGCAAAAGTTGCAGGTTCAAATCCTGACTGCGGTAGAAAATTATGAAAGTTTTCTAAAATCTTGCACTGCGCTGGCCAATCCGGCTGCCAAGCGTGGTCAGTACATGGCCATAAAAGGGGGAGGACCATGTCCAGCAGTGGACTGTTGAATTTTAAGAATATAAAAATCGGGTTGCGCGCATGTCTTTACAATCCGTGGGCTGCTCACTTAACGTGGGTTGTGTAAGTATCCTGGCAGGGTCGCCATGCGATGTTGGCTGTTAGGGTAGGATCAAGAGAAACACGTATGTGCAGTTCAGACGTATATTGGCGACTGCCGCACGCTACAATCTAACTTATACATAACTATTATATACCTAATAGTAGGGAGTGATGTGTCACCACAGTACAAAGTGACTTGGCACTAACACGTGCATCGCGTTAAGCCCGTGTACGTCTCAACGCAAAAACACTGGTTTTCCATTTAGATTTCTACGGAAAATTTGAATTGCAGCTGTCCACTGTACAATACACATGTAATTTCAGACACCACCCGTCTCCTGTTCGCTACCTGGTGGATCTTCATCATCCTGCTGTCCTCGTTCTACACGGCCAACCTGACTGCCTTCCTGACGCTATCCAAGTTCACCCTCGAGATCAAGAACGCCGAGGATCTGTATAAGAAGAACTATAGATGGGTCAGCGAGGAAGGTGGCGCGATACAGTATATTATAAACGATGTGAGTTTTTTATTTTATTTAGGATGGGTTTGCTCTTGACTCTAGTCTAGGTCATAGGACAGAGACAGAGTCTATTATGGAGCGAGCTCACCCAGAAGAAGCCTGTTCACTCTTACTTTGAAGAGATTAGGGTTGTATGCGTTTGGAAACACAGACGCAGGTAGTGAGTTCCACTCTTTAGCAGTGCGCATTATAAGTGATGACTGGAAGCGCTTAGTCCGAATTGATGGAATGGCAACCAGGTGGCTAATTCTCATTGATAAGGGAACTGATGAGTGGCACCAGAAAACTCATTGATCTGATGATAATATATTTTTGTCGATTTTTTATTTGGAAGTAAAGACCTTTAATTCCTTAAGCAAACTCACGAAATGGTTGTAATTATTATAGATATTTTTAAATAATTATTCAAAACGTCGTTCTCTAGATTCCGTAGGTGGTGTCCAACCCTACTTTGCAAAGTGAAACTGAATCAAATCTTGTGTTTTGGTCATACGTACATAGGTTTACTTACATATTGTTGGATAGTGATGGAGAGTATCATATGGTGACATTTGATAGTAATTGAAATGTAATTTTGCCATAGATAATCTCGTTTAATCATTGGTGTCAAGAACTCGTCTCATATATCCAAACGCACCCTTTATGGCGCTTGTCATTCGTTAACAGTTAGATTGAGACGTATGATAACCCTGCCTGCACGTTACCTTAGTCACCTCCCAGGATCTGAACGAGGCAGACACGTTGCAAATTAATGGAAATCCGCACAAGAAGCTAAGACATTTCAGATCTGTCATTTTGTTTCATGATTTTGTCATACCTTTCATTGCGATTTTCTCTAATTCTATGTAAATGTGAGTTTTTCTTTCAATGGAATATGATGTACCACTGCTAATTGAAGGTCATTGTGTGTAACATTCGTACTTGCTTGCTATCAGTTTGCCACAAAGCCAAAAAATATGCTTTGGTTATCAGATCCCTCATATCAAATCCATCACTTTCCGTCATCAGTGCAATGACGGATCTGATAAGGTGATGATGGAATTAAGAAATTCGGTAAAAGTGGGACTAAATCGGTGCCCACGGTTGGGTCTTTTGTTTATATTTTACTAATATATCCTTCCTACTAATATTATAAATGCGATATGTTTGTTACTTCTTCACGCAAAAAGTACAGAACCGATTTGCAGGAAATTTGGCATACATATCGAAGTAACATGGATTAACACATAGGCTACCTTTTGTCATCACTTGAGGGTCTGGAGTACCTGATGTATACCACCAGGTGCGCCACCAGGAGCCCACCTAAACTATAGGAGATACAGATATAGCACCAAAGCAAAAGTTGTTTAGCTTGTTGGGTCGCTTCTGCTGGCTTATAGAGTTTGAAGGTTTGGAGTACCTGATGTATACCACCAGGTGCACCACCAGGAGCCCACCTAAACTAAAGGAGATACAGATATGGCATCAAAGCAAAAGTTGATTATCCTGATGGGTAGCTTCTGCTAGCAAATAGACATGGAAAGTTTGGAGTATTTGATGTAAACAACCAGAAACACCACCAGGAGCCCAAAAAATCATTCAAAATAAATATTCAGATTTAAACATATCCTTTTATTTCATTTATTTACTTTCTCTCACTTCTTTTACTACTATATATTCCTTTTTATTATAAAATAAACAAACTAAAACTATGTTTTACAAAAACACTTATCAGATCCGTCACCCAAATCGTGGGCATTTTTATCAGATCCCGGCATCTAAATAGTGGGACTCAATTTTCTTCATGAAAATCTAATTCAAATTCAAAATGGATTTTAAATTTTTCATTATACCACAATAATTAATGTGTATGTATATGTTACTCGTGTTAATACTAATGAACAAGGCCAATTGAACCATATTTGTTAGATCCGTCATACACAGAATACAGTTCTCTTGATTCCATCACAGCTAATAGTGGGCTAGCTATAACTTTGTAATTACTCGACCAAAAAGCGGGCCTTTCACATAATTTTATCTGTATTCCTCTAAAGTATGACGCAATGCCCCCAAAATACCAAAAAACATAATTTGAAAAATGATGACGGAATTATCATGAGAACGCGTTTCGAAGAGAACTAGCCAGGTATGGATGGTATCCGGCGGTGCGTCTGGATGTCCGATGGTAGAAGGGAGCTGGTGGCACAATTTAAAAACCGACAAGTAACGTTCGGTCTTCGGGTCAGAGGGTTTTGGAGTGGCGGCGAAACATCGAAAATCGCAGCGTGAGGCTACCTCCTACTCCTTTCAGATGTGGGTTGCAAGCAGCAGTTTGAAGCAATCGGCCCAAAATATTGCGGTCAATGGAAGAATTATGACCAGCAGTGGACGTTTTAAGGATGTTGATACATTACATATTAACTTTGGGAATTCTTAAAAATATAAGTAGGTAGGCAAAAGTTGAAGAATAGATGGAAATCAGATAAAGAAGCTATCACGGCAAAACTCTGATTATTAACAAAATAATTTAGATTTTAAATTATTTCCAAGTGCTTAATTCAAAGTACTTACCTAGTACCTACTTAAATTATAAATAATCATCTTAGACAATTCTCTAGCCCCAAACTAAGCAAAGCTTGTGCATGGGAACCAGATAGCCGACTTAAATACTTACTTGTTTTTATAAATAAATGCATATTATACTAGGTACATAGAAAACACCCAGAAACTAAACACAAATATCTGATAATTTACTACTTTACAAAAGGGATCGAACCTGCAACCCTCGGCGTAGCAGTAAGGGGTACTATCATCAACGGCATCGGGTCAGTCAATGCTAATGACAACAGTCCACAGCTGGATATGGGCATCCCGCTTACCGCCGTACCTACTCACCACGCTTGGCAGGCGAATTAGCGAGCGCAGTGCAAGTTGTTGCATTCACAGGTAACGCTGCTGCTCATTCCCTGGATGATTATCTTTGTCACTTTTTACGATACCCACGGGTAAAATTGGGGTGATGCTATACTAACTATATACTACTTATACAGGGTTATTTTTTTCAGCACGGAAATTTTACAGGGTGATTCTAGTCATGATTCTGTACAACTTTTGTTATGGGGTCACCTGCGAAATCGCGAAAATAAAACAAAAATTCATACCTACTCTAACAAAATGTATGGAACAGCTGTTCTTTTTTTTCGCGATTTCGCAAGTGACCCCATACTAAAAACTGTTCAGAATCATGAGTAGAACCGCCCTGTAAATTTTCCGGGATGAATAAAAAATAACCGTGTAGAATGATGAATAATCTAATCATTTTCTTCTTTCAGCCTGAAGAAGATCTGTTCTACCTAAGTCGCATGGTGTCCACCGGCCGCGCTGAGTTCCGCCCATTCGTGGAAGATCGAGCTTTCCTGCCCCTGGTACTGACTGGCGCTGTGCTCGTGAAAGAACAGATCGCGATTGACCATCTCATGTATGGTGATTATCAGATGAAGACAAGGTAAACAGTTAATCAAATAAAAAATAAAAAAACTTCATTTCTGTATCTTAAATTTACATTTCCAGTCAGTGGATCAAAAATCTTTATTTCTGTCAGTGGCTGGTGTCTCCAGATTTGCCTGTGTCAGGAGACACCGCTGTGCCTTAATCTTATCATATTTGTTTGTTACAAAAGAACTTATAAACTAATTAATTAATATTTGTTTTTTACTTTTTTTAGTTAATACTTACTCAGTTACTTGTTGTGTCTCTGAAATGGATGTTGTTCTTTCAAAGTTTGTGGGCCTACGAATGTTCTCCAATTCTTAATGCTTCCTTCTTCATTTTTAAAGCGTTTTGCTGAGTTATGGTCCAAATATATAAAAAGCGCCAGAATTGATCCGCTAAGAAGAAGAAGAAGCTTTTTGCGATATTAATTAATCACTTAATATTTTTATTGCATAAAAGGTGGTATTATGACTCTTACAAGAAGGACACAACAGTATTAGAAGAGAGGAAGACTTATTATTTAAGATGATTAGTACTATAGATAACTAGGTAGGTACCCAGTTATCTATTTATTCATTCAGTCATTCTTGATCTTTAAAAGAGGTGGCATTTATTATTTGATTATAAATAGCTATAATCAAATAATAAATGCCACCTCTTAATTAGGTACTAAACAAAAGTGTGTTTAAAACTTGGATACACCAGGGTATATTTACTTTACTTTGTTGTCTCTGTCTCTACGAAGAAAAAAGCTCAAATCTTAGTTGACAGCAAATAGCTAAGTAGGCGCAAGTATTTTTTGTGGTATTATAACATTTTTCGTAATCCCCAGGGACGGTATCGAAGAAGCTGACCGGTGTACTTACGTAGTCGCGCCAGAGGCATTTATTAGGCTCCCCCGAGCCTTTGCCTTCCCTAAGGACAGCAACTTGCCCGCACTTTTTGATCCGCTGTAAGTACTTATTTATGCGTTTCATCATTGGCTTCACACGTCTGTGACAGACGATTTAATCAGTGTCTGAGGCAATACTTTTCATGGCTGTATAAGCCGATACGGGAGCGGCATAGTTTTCCGCACGCTCTGCAAGTGAAGGTGGAATTTGAGACTGGCACATGCATGTTTAGATGACGTTTTTGCCTTTTGTTAGCGATTTATGCGTTTATACTTAATATTTTAAGGGGTGAACCTGCCCATGAAACTAAACAACTTTCTTCAAGTCCTTAAGGAACATAGGCACTCACGAAGTTGATATTATCACTTTGTGAATCTGTTCCTAGTCTGGTTAGGACATTGCAATGCAGTGTAAGCCACCTGTTTGTCCGAAAATAAAGATGGTTCCGTTCTTCGGAAGGAACGTTAAGCCTTCGGTCCCGGTTGCTGTTTATTACTTAGACAGCGGCCGCTACATAACTAAGTCAGAACTATGTCGAAAAACCGACTCAGGAAAATAAGAAGAAGAACTTCGTCTTATCACTTACAGGCTAGTCTACCTACTCCAAGCGGGAATAATCAGCTATCTCCAAGTGCGGGACCTGCCCAGCACCAAGATGTGCCCCCTGGACCTGCAGTCCAAGGATCGCAAGCTGAGGAATGGGGATCTGTTGATGACATACATCATAATGGGCGTCGGACTGGCCATTGCTGCTGTTGTGTTTGTCGCTGAGGTAAGAATATGAGTAAAGACCGGATTATGTTGAACATAAAAAGTTTGATGAGTGCCGTGTGATGCCGGCTTGGAAAAGCATCACCCCATTTCTTTCCCGTGGGAGTCGTAAGAGGCGACAACCCGACAAAAGTGTCGGGTTGTCAGCCCATCGCCTAAACTAAGCCTAAAATTGTGTATCACCATAGGGTGATACACAATTTTCTGAATGACCCTCAAATGTTTGTCAGACGAGACGTGGCGTAAGTATCCGTTTTTTACGGCCGTTTACGTTCTACCTCCGATGAAATTGTATGTAAAAGCACTTTTAAACTGTTAAAATTAATCTACTTACCTGATTCACAGATCTTCATAACTCGTTACCTGCACATCAAAATTAAAAAGGACCACATCCCACGCAAAGATGGAGGGAAACGCAGAAGGAGCAAGTCCAAGAAAATTCGTTTCAAAACACAAGACGATGATAGTCGCCCGCCACCTTACGATTCACTTTTTGGCATCAATTCTCGGTACACACAGTCTATGAGTCATAAAACCAAGATAATAAATGGCAGGGAGTATTATGTTATGAATGTAGCCAATGGGGACACAAGATTGGTGCCTGTAAGAACGCCTTCGGCTTTGTTGTATCGATAGATTTTCCTTATTTGGCAAACGCTGCGTCGAGCGGGCTTGATTTATCAAAATATATAAGAGCAGCGCTGTGGGCTGGGGCACGTTCATGCTGTTTCTCCTAGTAGGTATTTTCTCTGATGACAGGTCATAAAACCGCGTTTTAGCACGCCAGTCAGGAAAAATTTTCTACCATGCGCTCCAAAACGCGGATTTACGAACTGTTTAAGTATAAAAGAGCGACGAAAGAGCTATGAAAGACAGCTTCTTTCTTCTTCAGCATGCAGTCCACTTGACGCAGCGTTGGCGCTTTGGCAAACGGAAATTTGTGATGAACCAATCAACCAATATATAGTATTTAATTTACAACTGTTCAGTTGCAAAACTTTGGTAAACTTTTTCGATTCTCAGGCTCATTAGAGTCATTATCATTTACCTATTTAGTTAAAAAACATGAAAAATACCTCAGCGTTTAAGTAAGTGTGTGATATCAAATTATGTATTAATATTTTGCGGTAGAAGTAGAAATAATTGTCTCAATATGGGAAATGAATTCTCCTAACTTTTCAAAAATACACGTTATCTGTCAAAATAAGGCGAAGATGAAAACAATGGCGACTAAATTGACTAGAAATGGTGACGAACACATTGAAATTTATGAACACGACAGAATTTATCCTTTTCTAAACCAATTTAATGGAAATTGACAGGCGCTTATATAAAGTCAGTTACGAGGATTAATATACCGAATTGGCCATTATGGAGATAAAAATAACTAGATGGTAAGTAGGTAATTAAAATGATATTCAAGCACATTATAGCACTAAAATATGCACAAAACGGAGCAAAACATTATGTAAGTAAGGATTAAGTATAGAAATAAAATATATATTTAATACATAATCTTTTATTTATTTGTGAAAATAGTTCCACAATCGCTCTAATATTCGAAACATGATTCATCAACGAACATATCCAAAAACAATAAAATCATCATTCTATTTATAAATAAGAAAAATTAAGCCTGTTAGACAACTTTTTGTTTGGCCAAAATAGAAAAGAAATGAAAATAAAGATATTGAACAAAATGTTATGAAACAGGCGTAACTTTAAATAAAGGCTGGGCCTTAAAGTACAATATACTACATTTTGTACACATGTAAATACATTGCTATATTGAGCAGGTATTCCAAACTCGTCAACAATCATTCATACATCTGCATAATATATACAGGGTGTAAGGGACAGCTTTCCGAATACCTACTGTTATGGGAGCATTCAGACCATGTAACTGAACAACATTCCATAAAAAAAAAGTAAACGTCAAAATTTTTTGGACTTCCCACAGCAAATGAAGTCAGCTGATTGTGATTTCGTATGGGAGGTCGAATATTTTTTGTCGTTTCCTCACATATGTTCCTTAGGGAAAGTTGTTCAGTTTCATGGTCTGCATGCACCCTATTAGTATTCGGAGAGCTGTCCCTTACACCCCGTATTTATAATTATAATAACTAACTTACCAATATAAAAAACTCATAGTCTATAATACATTCACATAAACACGAATACCTTAATTAGATCTTAAGACTGACAGCGATCTTAAATCCACTTTGGAAACTTCATATTAATTTGAAAAATAAATCGTACTTGAAAAACACTCCTGAGATCAAATACGCATATAAACTCATTCATAAATTCATACTTAAAACATTTTTTTTTAGCTGAACGCAACATGTTTTTTATAGTGTGTTAGAAAAATTACTGTACACATTTTCGAGGCGCGTTCTTGGCGTGAAACTGATACATTTTTTTTGTACAAGTTTTTCTAAATATGTAAAAAATATATGGTCGTCCTAAATATTGTTGCGGCTTGAGTGATTTTGTATGGGAGGTAATTTTTTTAAATTGTATTTCGTAAAAATTGTACTAATAAAATTTTAACACGCCCTGAAAATAAGTACAGTCATTTCCCTAATACAGTGTGTATTGATTGTATAGCCATTGGCTTTTGAGACATACCTAAAAAGTGCAATGTGCATGGTATAAAAAAATTAACTGCAAATATTTTAAGGGGTGAATCAGTTCGTGAAACTGAACAACTTTCCCCAAGAAACATAGGATGGAAAAAAATGGCCTTTCCATACAAATTAACCCGATTTGCAGTTGATTTTTTTACACCTTATATAACGTTTTTGGTAGCTTAATTACTAATCAATTACATAAAATTAAAAAAATTAATAAAACCATATTTTTGACGTTTAAAATTTGAGGATTTTGATACGTATGAAAACTAATGAAAAAATCAAGCTCATCTGAATTAGATGTTTAGTCATATTAATGCAGACACAGAACAAATAACTGGCGCGGTAGAGGTGACAGCGTATGACGTTTCGATACTCTGTGAATGCGGAGAAATATTTATGAGGACGTCAAGAAATTACGTAACACAAAATTTACAATTTTTTGCCGCCTCTCTCCCCCAACGTAACGGGACCGTAACGCTTGGTCAAGAACCCTTCCCCTCCCCCAATTCCATTACGTAAAAGTGCTTTACAAGTAGCTACTTGTTCGACGACAATTTTAATAAAAATAAAAAAAACTGCACAAAAACATTGAAAAAAAAGTTACGTAACACAAAACCTGACCACCCCCTTCCCTAGCGTAATGGAACCGTAACTTTTTTGCATAACGCCATTAGTGGTGTGCCGTGTGATGCCGGCTTAGAATAGCATCTACCCATTTCCTTCCCTCGGGAGTCGTAAGAGGCGACTAAGTGACTCGAGGGTGTATTTTCCAATTTTATGCGATGGGCTGACAATCTGTCACCTTTTGCGATACACCCTTAAAAATTTGTCAGACGTGGCGTGAATCTCCGTTTTTTGCGGCTGTTTGCGCTACCCCGCAAGGGATTATAGACGTTATATGTATAATGTTATTACTGGACGAGCCTTTTGAATATTAAGAGAAATAAAATTACAGATGATAATACGGACATCAAAAACCGCTCGATTTTAGCGAACTATTTATGGAATATTTCTAATAAATGAACATTTTACACTATTTATAATAATTATACTTTTATCGTTCTCAAACTATAGTATTCGATTGAACTATAACTAGTAAGCCACTTTAACTATTTCAATGTAATAAAGATTTCAAATAATCTATGCTTTGGCTATACGGCTAAAAGTATTTACTAAGGCATGTTGTTGGTAATACATTGTATGGGTGATTTTTACATAAAAAACAACAAAACAATTTAACAAGAGTGTCGTCTACAAATTACGTAAATTACGCAAATTTTTCAATTTTTTGACTTACCCGCTCTCCCCTCGTAGTATGGACTTTTTTTTATTATGGATGGGTTTGCTCTTGACTCTAGTCTAGGTCAAAGGACAGAGACAGAGTCTAAGATGGTGCGAGCTCACCCGTAACGCCCTTTCAATTGTATTACGTAATTTATGGACGACCGCTAATTATTTTTCTAACTGTTTAAAAATCTTTTCAAAAAAGATATCGTCTATTGAAAAATTTCATAAATGTTCTACAGCTGCGTATCGAGTTTTTTACGATTTTTTCTATGAATGCCTAAACAAGCTAAGGCTAAGAATTTAATTTTAAAAACTTTTGGTGAAGATACGCTATAAACTTGAACTCGGTGGGCCTAACCACAAAAATGTTTCATTTTTCTATACATAGTTTTATTTTAAATACGCTTTCGATAACTATCCAGCTTTTTGTGGTAAGGCCCTATTAATCTAACTAAGATATTATTTCAACGTGATACCCGCAAAACTACTTAATATGAAGTCACGAGAAATGTGAAAAAATTATCATAACACAAGAGTTTTGATATAAACTTGATAATACGGAAAAATTACATTAAGGCCCAACGCTGCCTTGAGCGGTCTGCACGCGCGGGCGCTTGACCGATTTTAGAAGGTGCATCGGCGCGGTCCGGGCGACACGCGTCACACAGCACTGCTTTTGTATTTTGCCAAATCTAGCAAGCGCGCGGGCAGCCTGTGCGTGCTGACCGCTCGACACAGCCAAACTGACACTGTCAAACTTGTGTTCACTTACTAGCGAGTGTTCAAGAATAGCTGATAAGTTGATAACACACAATAGCTGATTGTTCAGAGATTGGCACGGTAAAGTGGTGATTTCGAATCTCGTTTAAGTGAAATTTTTGGTTGTCTATATATTCTTCAATATATATTTATTTATCACATTTCCCAAGACAATATTAACCATTTTAACTATAAAATGCTCGCCAACGAAGGCATTTACTACTTACACTATATCGAACGATCACAATTTTAAGTATAAGAATCGTTATACCCAGAACTTTGGATATTTAGCCAGCAAACTTCTATTGTATTTACCTAAAAATGCACCCAATTTTATAAAGTCCTATTAAATTCAAATAATTTTAGGGTGAGTTCTACTCTTAAAACTGAACCACTTTTCCCAATAAACATCGGTCAAAATATGAAAAAATGGATCTCCCATACGAAGTGACAAATTTTTTGTCTATTTCGACCTATGTTTTTTGGTAAAAGTTGTTCAGTTTCAGGAGTAGAACTCACCCTAAAAATATTTGCACTGAATTTAATAGTACCTTAAAAATAGGTACTTAAATGTTAGCTTATTAGGATATTATTTTACTGCTTCTGGTCTTATAAAGTGATTGATAGGTAATTACCTAATTAGATAAGCTTAAAGTCTTGGCTATAGTTGTTGTACTCTATGTCTATATAATTAACGTTTACTTGAATAACTCAGTTTGGTCGTAGGCAAAAGCCATCATATTGATAATTCCTAATTTACATAACTATTGAATACATAAGCTATTAAAGTAGTCTCAAGGTACCGCTCCAACGATTTACGACCGAGTCTGCAAGGAGCCAATAACACTACTATAGTAATAACTTCAAGGTTCTTATTAGGGTACATATTATATGTAAAAAGACGAAGATAGTTTTAGACAAATAAATATGATGAAGATGCGAATACTATTCTAAATAGGCTTAAATCATCATCACAATAGACACATTTGTTTTTAAAACGCAGAATAATTTACTCAGTTTACTCACAACGTCAATGCCTGGACAAACGGACTGCAGTCAACTAGAACGGTAAAGCATCTGAAATAACAATTTTCATGTAAGAGAGTCATAACGGTGCGGTGCCGGCTCAGAATAGCATCACCCCATTTCTACCCGTGGGTGTCGTAAAAAGCAACTAAGGGATGCATCCAGGGAATGGGCAGCAGCGTTCCTTGTGAAAACATCTTGAACTGCCGCTTGCCAAGCGTGGTAAGTATGGCAAATACCCCCAATCAGGGGGGGGGGGCTATGACTAGCAGTGGACTGTAGTGGCTGTTAAAGAAATTGAGGAAGAAAAGTACAATTTATTTTACTTTTTTAAGACAAAACTATCAACATAATATGACCTTGAGTTTGCACAACTGTAACTCATCTCATCACATTATTTTTTGAACTGTTTAAGTTGTGTTTATTTTAGATTGAACACAAGTACTGTTAGAGTAAAGGAATGGAAAGGAAAAAGGAAAGAGTTTTTAAATCATTTCATCAGGCATTGAATATACTAAAATGCAATGCTTGATGAAGTTATGTGAAAAGATGCAGTTGACCTGACTGCAGTTTGCAGTCCGTGTGCAGTCCCAAGCACGTGAATTTAGCTCGTAAAATGGATACATAATTATGCGCATACAATTATCGCTATTGATATATTAATATTACTATGTTATTTATTTTACAGTTATTTAGTAAGATAAAAGATTTATATTAGCTACTTTATGTTCAGATATCACTTTTTAGCTTGAACACTTTTGTTTAGGTGGATGCGCAAAAATAAAACATCTTTTTGTTTAAAATTGTAATAAATCAGGGCAACCGAAAAATATTAAAAATATGAATCGCAAATAAAACATAAAAAGGATCACCAGTGCTTTATGTTATGAAACCAAAGGCCACAAGTCTATAGGTGGAATTCTTGTACATTGCATAGCCGGTTAATATTCCTGGTATTATAATGGCTGACCGACTACGCAATGAACATCGAACTTCATCTGTAATATTGTAGCATTGGGGTGTTCATACAAGCCCCAAAATGGGCCGTTCCTTAATCGTGTCTATGATTTGTATGAAAATAAAATGCGATTTTAGTACATTACGAATTAGGTGCAACAACCCTAAAACTGACATTCAAATTTGTGGTTTTTAGTATGAGTTTTCAGTACGGGTTCTTGAGTGGAGGCTACGCCACGGCAAGCGTAGCGTTGGACGACCCCCGGCCAGATAGACCGATGACTTAACAAAGGCGGCTGGTAGCGACTGGATGGCGAAAACGGGAGATCGTGCCCTATGGCGTACCCTGGGGGAGACCTACGTCCAGCAGTGGACTGTAATAGGCTGATGTATGTAGTATAAACATTATTTTGACACCACTAATATGAAAGAAAGTTTTAATAATTTCTGTTTTAGAAACAGCGTTAGTAAATTGCCGTGACTTACGTACAGTCAAGCACACGTTCGGTTAGACACTCAAACCGCCAATGTAAGTCTTATGCGCGCGGCTTAAGAACGGTACAGAGTCCAAACTGTTTCACCCAGCCTGATCTAGACTGTACAAAGTATAGTAATAATGAAAATATGTCCCTACTAGCTGTTACCCGCAAAAGTGGCGATAAAAACTACCATATGTGTTAATCCTATTACCTTCTATATGTGTGCCAAATTTCATTACAATCGGTTCAGTAGTTTTTGCGCGAAGGAAAAGAATCAAAGATACACACTTTCGCATTCATAATATTAGTATGATGTGATCCATTTCAATGCAAAATAGGTTCAGTGCTTGAAATGTGTGCAGTGACATATGAAACCACTTAAACAACTTAACATAGTTATTTTATAATCAATGATAATGTTCATGATAAGATAAAACGCGGCAACCACGTGCAACGAGTTTGTTGACCTTATTTTGTTCACCAGAAATAATACAGGACGTACAAACCGCGATAACATTATAAGGACTGATTCTAGCTATGAAATTAAACAATTGTTTGAAAGAGACCATTGTGATTAAGGCGAATGTACTCGTGAACGACCTCGCCAGTGGCGCTACATTACAAAAAAATACTCTTTATACAAACAATCTATCAGAATATCCGTTGCGTAAGTTTTTAGTATTATCCTTAAGTAAAATTAGAACCTGCAAACTCAATGAAATATTCGCTGTAATTAAAGTTATGGCAATTAATACCAAAAGTTACCGTTTCTAGGTACTATTTTCTGTAACTTTCGGACGGCTACACTCGCCTTATGTTGGACTGTTGTAAAATAATGTAAATGACTTCATTTTATACCAACTTACATAGTGATTTGAATTTATTTACGTCGTATTGTGGCTATGGATATTTCTTTTAGTAGGTTAAGCATAAAGGATGTTAAAAAAACAAATATTTTAAGAGGTGAACCAGCTGATGAAACTCAACAACTTTCCCCAAGGAATATAGGTCGGAAAAAGAAAAATAATTTGGACCATACAAATTGACCCGGTTCATTGGATCATTTTGTATGGGAGGCTCGGAGGCCCTATTTTTTCATATTTCGACCTATGTTCCTTGGGGAAAGTTGTTTAGTTTCATCAGCTGGTTCACTCCTTGTAAATAGATCCAGTTTTTTATTACACCTTTTATGTATTTACAGCAAAGTGCATAAAAAAATAACAAAATTAAACTGATGAAAATTTAAATATATTTCAGAGATTTTTTAAGTACGTAGAAAAAATATTGATCCGTACTGTGCGTCAACATTTCAATCATTTCTTTCTTAGACATACAGGCAGTAACAGGCAGCCCTACGAATACTCATAGAGTGCATTTAGACTATGAAAATGAACAACTTCCCATAAGAAAATATTTCAGGAAACGTAAAGAAAGAATTTACTTCCCATAGTAGTTGCAGTCAGCTGATATTGACTTTGTATGGGAGGTCATTTTATTTTGTCATTTTCTGTCATATGTTCCTAGGGTAAAGTTGTCCAGTTTCATGGTCTGCATGCATCCTATCAGTATTCGAAGGGCTGTCCCTTACACCCTGTATTGTATGGTCATAAAATAATTAATGTACAAAAACGATTTTACATTTATTTTATGACCACACAATATCCGATGATAATCAACTAGGTACGCCTTTCCATACGCAATTGAGAAAAAAAATACGAACTGGTATTAATATGCAATAGTTGTTGTACTTCAGAATAAATAGGTTATAAATTTTTTAATTTAATATTTATTATTTAATTTAATATTTAATTTTTATTTGATGCCGATTCAGAATAGCATCACCCCATTTCATTCCCGTGAGTGTCATAAGAAGCGACTAAGGGACTTGAGGGTGTGTAATGCAATTTTGGGCAATGGACTGACAACCTGTCACTATAGCAATACAAAATTTTCTAAATTATCCTCATATGTTTGTCAGATGTGGCATTACTGTTAGTTTTTAGGGATTATAGGCGTGATATATGTATGTATGTATGTTATTTAATTTTTGGTTTTAGTATTTTGATGAAGTGATTCATAGTATTAAATAAAACAAGGATACTTTTAAAGTAAGTGTCGTTGCGTAACGATTTTTTATGGCCAAGTAAAAAAAAATGGGTAAGATGCATGCAATAGATAGAAATTAATAAACAAGTGTTAAAATATTAGCTGCAAATATTTTAGGGGTGATCCAGCTAATGAAACTGAACAACTTGCCTCAAGTAACATAGATCGAAATATGTAAAAAAAATTACCTCGCATACATAATGTTTTAGCCAACCGGGTCAATTTGTATAGGAGGTTTAAACATTTGTTTTTTATTTCGACCTATGTTCCTTGGGGAAAGTTGTTCAGTTTCATTCATGGGCTGCTTTATCCCTTTACATATGTGCAGCGAATACTTTTACATCCTTTATTTGTATACATACTTTGAACGTTATTCGCTTCTCACAATTTTCAGTAAAATCGTTAGTCATTATTTGAAGGTGCATTTATTTATAATTTATTTACATAATTTCATCATGAACATCATTTTGCAACGAACTTAATAGTAAGAATAATCATAATTTTACAATGTGTGTCCTACAACAGGGGCAAAAAAATTAAAAGGCGTAGTTATCCATGAAACTGAACAACTTTCCCCATGGAGCATTTTGTATGGGTGCATTTTTTTATATTTCGGCCTAATTCCTTTGGGGAAAGTTGTTTAGTTTCATAGGTAACTACGCCCCGTAAAATATTTGCCCTTATCTCTGGCCACACTTTGTACAACGATAAAACAAATAGGCTAAAAGGCAACTACTAACATAATTTACCTAAAATAAAATTTACTCATAGTTTAACTATCAACAACTATAGTTTTGGTATAAACCAACCTCCATTTTACTTAAAGACTGATTCACACTTCCACAAAATAGTAACTTATCATGTGTAAAACGGCCTTAACCATAACTTTTTTGTAACGTACAATGTTAGTAACATATTAGACCATAGGTCTTAATCTTGTCCGTGAAATCGTTAAGTAAGGCATAAAATGTTTGCCTTTCTTTCAAATAAGTTTAATTTTATGTTGTAGTTGTATATTATTTCTGATTTCATATTTATGTATCACAAGATGAACTTTTAACAATAACGTTTTAAGGGCTATTGCACATGAGATGTAACGTAATAGGTTACATTTTGTTACACAAACGTCATGCCAACCAAACACAAGACAATTTATTTTATGAAAATGCGAGTTGATTCTTTTACGCTACGATTTATGTGCGTCAACCTTTACTTGTTAATAAGATAAATGAAAAAAAGAAATTGAAAAAAAATGAGCCAAGCCCGTGTCTTTTTCAATTTCTTATTTTCATTAATGAAAATAATATAGCACTGTAAGTGCATGATAGTACACGGTACTTTGGTGTTTACGGTCCTTATGGTCACAGTATTTTAATGATATTCTTAGCTCGTTTCACAAATACACAGTTTTTGATGATCGATCCTCTAACCCTTTCGTGAAGCATAGGGTCTCAACAATATTTATCTGCACAGTTTTTAGTTTTGTCCCACGCGTTACTTAGGCGACACTCTAGTCCGTTTAGACAGTTATGGTACTTGCCTAGCAGTACCCAGGTGGTGTATTTAGCCGGTTGCGACGGCGACCGTCGGTCAGACGGCCAGTCGGTTGTTTTCCATGGGAGACGGTAGGAGGGAGCTGAAATGTTAATAGATTCATTATAATTTACTATAAACAAAATAATACATACATTAACAGCCACAACAGTCTATTACTGGACATGAACCTTCTCCTATTGGGGGTATTGTCATACTTACCACGCTTAGTAAGCGGAATGGCGTATTGCTTTTATAGGGAACGCTGCTGCCCATTACCCATATGAATATATCGGTCAGACGCTTTAAAAGACGGGGTGATGCTATTCTGAGCCACCATCACACGGCGGAAAAAATTAACTACCTTTGACAAATACCTAAACGGTTTCTCCTGCGAAGCGATATCTAAAAGTTCATTGCTGCTACCCGACACCCTAATTTGCCAATAAAATGCCTATAGAATGTCCAAAACTTCTTTTATTTTACGTAAAGTTTTGTTTACGTAAAATAAATCATAATCTAGTAATTAAACTGCATATTATGTTATTCTTATCAGCTACATATTGCCATTGAGATTACAAATTAGAATCATGTTTACTCATGCGTGCATAAATATGCATAAAAATTTCAATTACATTTCATTCAGAGTTTATTGTTAATAATTTCCCAATAGTGTGATGTTCAAAGAACGAACTGCTTTTCGTAATGTACAATACAAAAATGCCAAAAACAATACAGTATGTAAAAAAATTGTTGCAAATATTTTAAAGGGTGAATAAGTGTATGAAACTGAACAAATTTCTCAAAGGAACATGGTTGGAAATATGAATAAAAATTGGCCTTCTCGTACAAATTGACCCAGCCGACCAGCACATTTTGTTTAAGATAGCTGGGAGGTAAAATTTTTTTTATATTTCGACCTATGGTCCTTGGTGTAAACTGTTCAGTTTTATGGACATGTCAAGCCTTAAAATATTTGTAGTTGTTTTTTACACCTTAAATGTATGTTCCTACCTTTATTTGGATTCCCTGACTCTGCGCTTGACCCTCATTATTACATTACTTTGCTATACCTTAAAATTACTGTAAATGTCACTTACCCTCATTCCAAAGCGTCTAGATTTCTCGCAGTGGGTTCCTGCTGATTTCCACCGATATTTGAATTCATTTACTAAACAGATCTTACTGATAGACGTCTTGCCCAATCTTTACTGCATATTTTCACTTACCCGCTTTCTAAGGCACCTGCTGATTTAAAACGCCATACCTTTAATTACTGTAATTTCACTCACCTACACTCTAAAGCGTCTAGATTGTTGGCAGTAGGTCCCTGCTGATTTCTACCGATATTTGAATTCACAGACTGTTCTGTACCCCATATTTCTTTACAAACCGTTCTCATTAAATAACTGGGTCAATAATATACTTCCTCCCCAATGTTTACATAAAAATTTTCACTTACCCGCATTCCAAAGCGTCTAGATTTCTCGCAGTAGGCCCCTGCTGATTTCCACCGATATTTGAATTGACAGACTCTGCCCTGGACCCCATATTTATTTACAAACATTTCTTACGCATAGACGTTTTCCCCAATCTTTAATGCAAATATTCACATACCCGCATTCCAAAGCGTCTAGATTTCTCGCAGTAGGCCCCTGCTGATTTCCACCGATATTTGAATTGACAGACTCTGCCCTGGAGCCCATATTTCTTTGCCGACAGAGGTACGGCGTGACGGCGGGAGATGGCGTGCTACGTTCCTGTAAAGTTATATGCAGCTATAGAAACAGTGACCGCTCAACTGATAGCTATGTTGACGTTGGATGATAGCTTATTTTCACACAATGAGAACGGGCGTCCAGTGAAAGCCAATGTAAACTGGTTATGAAGCAAGAAAAAAGTAGCCAGTAAAACTTCAGGCTCGCAAACGAAATCAGTGCTTTGCGAGTTCGCAAAAGTCGAATGTCATTGGTAGATCTTAAATGCAATGAGGCCTTTTTGACTGCCGTTCGACAAGGAAAAAAGTAAAAATCTTCGATAGATGGCGTTCAACATCTTTGATGGGAAATTTGACTCTCTTTCTTTTCGTGTGGGACACCAAGTCATCTAAAGACCCAATGAACGTCCTTGAAAATGTAATAAGAAGTCATACAAATAGTTTGATTGAAAGTTTGAAAATAATATTTGCGGTCCTAGTGGCACTTATTTCAGCGTTTTTTTTATATCACTTACAATGAATAAGGACCATTGGTCCGAAAAAGGAATGCCTGCAGCGAGGAAGAGAACAATTTACTACTACTCTCTCTCTCTTAACGACCCGATGAACCCTGATGTCAGAACTAGAACGCTAGGTTTACCCTGGCGTGGCTAGTTGAGGAACCACCATTTATGTTTAACGCCATCTATTAGCGAGAAACAAATGTGAAGGCAAAAAACTTCATTACACGGTAAATTTTTTGCTTCATAACCAGTTAAAATTGAAGTATCGTATAATATAGAGGACGCCCTAAGAATCGCAAGCAAACGAGTAACTTGTATGCCAATAATTGCCCATGCCAATGGTTTTTAGCGAATGATACAAGCTGTTTTTGCAAGTGATATGCTCTCACCGTTATCATACAGCATCAACTTTTTTAAATTTATGTAGCTTGTTTTTTTTTCTGAAAGGTCTCGCAAAACATTAGTTGGACGTGACGACCATTTTTGAAGGCGTTCATTCTTTGCCTATCCCGCAAGGAATGAAGGCGTAACATATACCTACTGGAGTAAGGGACGATGTACCGAAAACTTTGCAGGCATGATTAGACCATTGAACTAAACAACTTTTACTATGGAGCCTATGTTGGGAAACGAAACAGATTTTTCGGCTTTCCATTAAAAGTCAGTCAGTTGATCGAGAATTTTGTATGTGAGGTCGTTACTTTCTCGTTTACCAACATAGCCTCCATATAAAAAGTTATTCAGTTTCATGGTCTTATCTAGCCTGCATTTTTTTCGGTTCACCATCCCTTAACACCCTGTATGTATCTCGGTACAATAACATTATTTTTAATAGTGAGTATACTTGTTTATTCTTTAATAATGCTAAGCAATTTTTTACCAAATTTAAAAGTTATTGAACCAAATTAAGAAATAATAATTAACACGTCAACACTGACCATCAGTTGAGCCGATAATAAAGATCTAAAATAATGATAATGAACTAATCAAAACTAAACTTACAACTACGCAATATTTAACTTATTATTGACAATGAAAATTAAAATATACTGATAACTGAAACATGAAACTACAATACTGGTTAAAGTATTAGCTACAAATATTTTAAGCGGTGAACCAGACTATGAAACTGAACAACTTTCCCCAAGGCACATAGTTTGAAATATGAAAACATTGGACCTCCCATACAAATTGACTCGGTCGCACGGAATATTTTGTATGGGAGGTCCAAAGTATTCATATTTCAACCTATGTTCCTTAGGGAAAGTTGTTTAGTTTAATGGGCCGGTTCACTCCTTGAAATATTTGCAGTTCATTTTTTACACCTTATATAAACATTATTAAAACACGATGATTTTATGATTGTGAATAACGACTAAACAAAGAACATTTATGATGAACATTAATGAGAGGATCGCGATAGCTAAGTAGCCAATAGGGCATCAGTTTAATCCACAATATACCAATCAAACAATTTCAATGTCAAATTTAAAACTTATAAAAAGTATAGATACATTATGCATGTAAAGGGTGGACCGTTAGCAAAAAGCCCAAAGCAGACATTAAAATGATTTTGACAGTGAACAAAAATTTATTAATTTACTCGTGTCATCATAACTTGATTGAACTATTTTAGCACGTTTTTCCGTGCTATGTTTGACAGTAGTCAGGTTCATACGATTCATACGAAATCAAAATTAAAAATAACTCTTTCTTTCCATGTGGTTAGAACGAGATAGCCATAGTATCGTCTGTGTAGGCCTCAAATCTGTAATTTTGTAATGATGTTGGCATGGTATGTAAAGGCCATCTAATGATTTAATGTAAAACAGCAGAATGATTAAAAAAGAACAGTGACTTACCATACTAGACTGGATCAAACGTATCAAGTGTACATATTTGAACTATACAGTGTTTAAGCATCAAACATGCACACAGTATAACAAAATCTCGTGCAAAATTTCGATAAATATACTAATATTAAAAATAACAAAATCGGAACAACGTGTATATAAGCTATATACCTACTATGAAAGTAACAATATAATATGATAATTTGAAGTTCCAGTTACCTTACCTTACCTTTGAAGAGCTATTTCTATTCAAATAGCCCAGCAATTTTCATAGAGAATGAATGTCAATGCGATTGAATAGAATACTTGAGTGAAATTGAATAGAAACCTTGATAAAATGCCTCGATGATCAAAAGCCATTTCGCTGAAAACCTTTCTATTAAGTTTGTAATTTGTGTGCCTTGACATTCGAATACCATGGAATCGATTTTTTTTTTTAATTAGGTACAATTTTTTGTTTTGTGTCACATATAATATTGGTGCATCCTTGATGTGCAAAAAATCAGTTAAGTGTAAGTCGGACTCGCGCAAGAAGGGTTCTGTACCATATTATATCAAAATGGCGTAAAAATCATGTTTGTTGTATGGGCGAAAAGTATACATTTTACTCCGATTTTATTATTTGTTGTTATAGTGGCAATTGTAATACATGTTCTGTGAAAATTTAAACTGTCTAACTATTACCGTTTTCATTAGATATAGCCGCCGAACAATTATAACAAAATCGAGGAAAAAAATATTTCTTTTGTATGGGAGCCCCCTTAGTTTTGATTTAATTCTATTTTTTATTTTTGTTGTTATAGCGGCAAAAGAAATAAGGCATCTGTGAAAATTGCAACTCTCTGCCTATCACAGTTTATGAGATACAGCCCGGTGACAGACAGGCGAGTGTCACGGATAGGGTCCCGTTTAGATCCTTTGGTTACCGAACCCTAAACACCAAAATATAAAATGAAAAACCAAATTGAACCAAAATATTAATATTTTACTATTTTTATAACATTTCACAATATGCATAGTTACCTTTTGTTTCATAAACATTTCATTACAATCACAATACAACAGCATGATTCATACAACACAACAAATTCCTATGTAAAACGTCATACAAAAAATCTAGTTGGCACGTTTCAGTCTTGTATGGTTCAATTTTATAAAATATCTTCGCTTCTTACTTCCTTGAAAAACATTATCGAACTCTTAGCATTTCAAGGCTGAAAAACTGCAAGGAAACGGATTCGTGCTAAATACAAAATAAAAATAAACCTCGAAGACTGTTTCTACAAAAAAATACCCTAGAAAATCTATAAATGGTTATTTTTGGCAAGCTAACAAAAAATAAAATCTACAAAAATAATATTCAGGAGCACAGCACAAAAACTATGTTCTAAAAGCATAAGAAATAAACTGATCGACTTAAATATTATCACAACAAACCCAATATTTGGGTCTATAAAGTTAAATATTTATACAAAATCAATGGTAACCTTTACAAGCAACACTATAGTGCAATGTCTGTCTAAATATGTCTACTTATACACCTATTTCTACTTTTAATCGGGCACGTAAGGGATATTTTTTAGATTTGAATTTTGAAATCGATATCGTTAGTCGTAAAATATTTTAATAAGATTTCAATCGCCCAATAACAAAAAGTAGCCCTTATTATCGGCCCTTTATAATTGATGAAGAGCGGTAGACACATGTACCTAACAATCTAAACAAGTAAATTGTGCAACTGATGTCAGCAATTCGGCCATATTATGAACATTGCTCTCAATATGAGCAAGAAAATTGTAAAAGATATTAACAATTCGGGCATTTTGTGAAACATGACTTTAAAGATATTGTAGGTACATATGCTATCACAAGAATAGAATAGAACAGAAAATGTTTATTGCAATGTACATAATAAAATAAAATACATTTAGAGCATAATTACTAGAAATTGTACAGTAAAAAAGGTAGTCACTCAGCAATATGCTAAAATACTAAGTAGGAATAGCAGTGCTGCTATTCTGTGGTACCCATTTACAAATTAGCAGATATGATTCAAAAGATACTATCTACATTCTACAACTAGTAAGACAAGTTTGTATTGATCTGTGCAATAATTGTTAGTAAGACTAAGAATTAAGAGAAGAAGAAATAGTAAAAGGTGTAACAGCATCTATATTATGAAAAAGGGACGTCAATTACAAAAAGTTATATTTCAAAAGATGTTAACAAATCGGCCATCAAATTAATTTAAAAATACTGCATACGATAGCAAGAACCATTGTAAGACACCTCAGGAGGTCGTATTTTTATCAAAAATTGTCGCTGGCATTGAACAATATGTCAACTATTTGGCCATATTATGAGAAAATGCCTTTATTTTTGTCGCATAAGAAGAACTAGCAAGCTTAATTGTATAAGAATCAAATCCGGCATTTTAGGGAAAAATGCTGTCAGTTGCATCATGCGCCAGGTAATACTTAGTTTTTTTTTTTAAAAAGGTTTTCTTTCTTGTTGTACACATAAGCCACAAAATGGCGGATATGATTTCAAACGAGTCTCTCTAGTTCAGTGCTACTATGGATTTTAAGGCTGAGATTGACTAGCAGAGTAGATTCGCAGCAAGCAAAATAGTAACTAAAAATTGTCCACAATTCGGCCATTTTATGGAAAAATGCTGTCAACTTCAGCATGCGAAATGTAGTACATGTCAACAATTTGGCCATGTTTTGAGAAAATGCCATTTTTTGTACAAATGGCGGATATGTTTCAAACTAGTCTGTCTAGTTCGGTACTACTATGGCTGTTGTTAAGGCTGTGACTGACCTGCTGGTTAGGGCCGCAGCAGGTCGCGTTGTGGCAGAGGTCGTTCGGCGGACAGTGCAGCGCGCAAGGCGCTTCGGCAGACGCACCGCTGATTATCTGTGGAAACGAAGCTGCATTAACACGTTTATACAAAGTTTGCTTCGAACATAAAGTATTAGTGTCTATCCAATCATATCTGAGCCGAGTTCGGGAACTACTGTCAAACTTATGTCTGCCAGATACATGTCTGACCATTTCAAACCAACCGAAAAATCTAAAAAGAGCACGACCCGAACACGGCTTGGATGTCAGCGCAATTCTACTAAACAATTAACACACTTTTCGTGTCGGTACTTTAAACATAACAATTAAATATTCTTCATTTTCCGAGTCACGAAGAATTGACATCATTGAACACTGTCAAAAACTTTTCTAATCATAATCATAGATTTAATTCTGTGGGACAAACTTCGTCTACATATTAAAACCTACAGTCGCTTAAAATAACAGCAACTGATTTTATTTTTTGGGTAAGAAATATAGCAATTATCGTGCGAAAGAAAAAACCTTCCACGTGGATCAACTCGAGTAATCAAAACCCTTAGAAACTAATCAAACCCACTCAAGAAAGTTCTCAGAACGTTTGTTTCCACGTTAGCAAGTTATACAATTATGAAGCCTGTTAATTGTAACAAAGGGTGTTTTGTCTGGCGCTAACTTTACCTTGTAAAGTTATGGGAATTTATTGATATCATGTAATTCTATGGTAGTGCTACTTCCTAGAACATAAATATTTTGTATACTTTGCAATGTACTCTTAAGATAGATTTGTATGGCTTATGTTTAACTAATCACCTGATTTAGTGAAATATAACAGGCAAAAATAGTAAATGATCACCAGAATTAAAACCGCATTTTAATTTAAAACTGTAACCAAAGTTTGTACATCTTGCTATCCTATTAAAGCAAATGACTCCAAACAAGTCATAGTTGACCCAAAAATAGTAACTGATCACCAAAATTTAAACCGCAATTTAATATGAAATTATATCCAAAGTTTATACATCGTGGTATCCTATTAAAGCAAATAACTCCAAACAAATAATTGCTGGCCCAAAAATGGTTAATGAACATCAAACTATTATTCACATTTTAATTTAAAATGACATGCAAAAAATTTAACATCTCGTTTTCCAATTTAAGTAAATTACGCTTTATATTTTTTTTTTACCCAAACATAGTAAATGAACTCCTAGTTTGACCCTTTACTATTGCAAAATGTTTACTAAGCTCTGATGTATCTAAACTGATTAATCACTGCAATAAATATGATTTTCTTGGGTTTTTGTCTACCAAATGTCTATATACCTCTTAAACAAATAAGAGTCATACAATTTCAATAAATCTTTTATTAAAATTATAAGTAACAAAATCAGTCCTCCTAAAACTAATAATTAAACCATTAAAAAATCTTAAGAAGAATCAGTCTTCTGTAATAATTTATTGCACAATTAGTGCTTTTTTAGCTTTGGCTGGTCGTCCTCTTTTACGTTTCATGCCAATCGGAATAGCTCTTGCCTCTGGAGGTGGCTGGACATGCCTAAGCCGAATTGCCAATCCAACGAGATGTTTACAAATATAATCTTTGAGAAATTTTGGATCTTAATATGGCATCATTATACATTATTTGGTAATGCGCCAACATTTTATGGCAATCATAGTGGTTTAACTGGGCAAAAATAGCGCATTAATTTGCTCGCAAAAATTTGGTGATCATTTACTACTTTTGGTCTTTAAATACAATTTTAAGTACAGTCGTGAGTAAAACAGCTAGAACTATTGTTATTTTAGACTTCATTTTTTTGGTGTTAAGTATATATTTTTGGTAAAAGAGCTTAGGGTATCGAAGTATTATCTGGTGGTCATAATATTTTATCCCGATTTGTATTACTATTTTCATTCATTATATTTGCCGTGTGATGTCGGCTTAGAATATTCCATTTCTTTCCCGCGGGTGTCGTTACAGGCGACTAAGGGATTCTAGGGCTTCATGTGCATTACAATTGTAGGCGACGGGCTGTCCACCTGTCACTATAGTGATACACAATTTTTCTGAAACAGCCCTCAAATATTTGGCAAACGTGGCGATAGCGACCGTATTTATACGGCCGTTAACGCTTTACCTACCTCGCAAAGGATACACGCGTGATATGTGTGTGTGCTCATTATAAAATAATTAAAGTTCTTTGGATTAGTAACGACGAAAATAATGCTCAATTTCAGCCCTATGACTAGAGCCGTGGTAGCTCAGTTGGTGAAGCGGTGGAACCGTTGTTCACGGTTCATTTACGAAAACCCAGTGTTTTACTTTACTTTAGATTGCAATCAAAGATTTGGCCGGAAGATATGTGGTGTCTTCTTTGTTTTCATTGCTTTTGCACATAAATATTTGGCATAAAACCTCTACATACATACAACAACAGCCACAACAGTCCACTGCTGGACATGGGCCTCTCCCTATTGGGAGGTATTGCCATGCTCACCTCGCATGCCAAACGGATTGGCGAGCGCAGTACAAGATATTCTTTTTACAGGAAACGCTGCTGCCCATACCCTGGATTAATTTATCCCCTTCGCTTCTTACGACACACACGGGTTGAATTGGGGTTATACTATTCTAAGCCAGCATCACACGGCAACAAACCTCGAGACAAAAAACCTGTAATTACTTATCCTACTAATATTATAAATGCGAAAGTTTGTATGTTTGTTTGTTTGATACTTCTTCACGTAAACACAACTGAACCGATCGTAATGAAATTTGGCACACGTATAGAAGGTAACATGGACTAACACAGAGGATAGTTTTTTTTTATGATGGCAACACGCGGGTAACAGCTATTAAATTATATATTATGAAAAGAACACACCCTTTGAAACACAAATACATTGTATTTAAGTTCCGTCTGTCGTCATTTACATAGATCATTCATGAAGCATACAATGTTGCGCACTTTCGCTTTATCATTTCGATTGTTTTATCAGCGCAATCAAGATATGAAGATTATGCAAAGAAAACAAACGTATCGACCATTGGAGCAGACCGAGAAAATCAGTACCAGTCAAAACACAATAAACAGGGTGTAAGGGACAGCCCTCCCAATACCTATAGGGTATATTCAGACCGTGTTCTGCTTGGCGCTGTAGCAAACGCTAAAAGAGGGGTTGGAAGACCTATGCTGCGTTTCAAAGATTGCGCCAAGCGGGACATGGCTGCGTTTAACATTGACCATCAAAGCTGGGAGAAGCTTGCTGTGGATAGGGACGAATGGCGTAAGCGTGTGTTTGATGGGCGTAAAATACACGATAATGCCTGGTTTTCTGGTCTCGCAAACAAAAGGCAAAAACGTCATCTAAACATGCATGTGCGACTCAAATTCCACCTTCACTTGTAGAGCGTGCGGAAAATTATGCCGCTCCCGTATCGGCTTATACAGCCATGAAAATTCTTGCATCAGACACTGATTAAATCGTCTGTCAATGATGATATTCAGACCATGAAACTAAACAACTTTCCATAGGAAAATATTTCAGGAAACCTAAAAAAACGACTTTTCATAGTCAGCTCGTGATTTTGTATGGAAGGTAATTTTTTTGGTCGTTTTGTGACATATGTTTCAAGGGGAAAGTATTTCAGTTTCATGGTCTGCGTGCACCCTATCAGTATTCGGAGGGCTGTCCCTAACACCCCGAAATTGAAAAACGTGAAATTTTACTAGTGACTGATACTTAAAACAGTTTTAAGTTCTGGACTTTTCAATTTTAGCCATGGTGATATGAAATCTACACCTGACTGTATGGTTGGGAGCAGGAACTCACCCGGATAAGTTTTGTGGTTGTTCAAACAACCAGCCCAGTCGTGTCCATCAGAATGACGGGTGTATAATCTCGAAATAAATCAAGATTAAATGTGTTAAATGTACACTAAATGTTCGTATTTGTACTTAAATATGCACGTTGTACATTTATCGGATGCTTAGAAATAACGATTTCAAAGTGAGCAGCCATTCTGACGCCAGGATGGCTAGTGTATTTTGAACGGATGCAACAAACCTGACCATTCGTGTCTCAAATAAATGTACGAGAAATGTACGCATCACTAAACATAATAAACACTACTTTACTCTCAAAATAAGGTCCTCAAATAGGTATCAAAAGTTAAATCAGAACTCTGCTCTATAGACATCGCTTATAAATCTTTCTAGTAGACTCAAATAGATATAATTTGATTATCAATTTTTCGTCCAACGTCCGCAAAAGATGGACATTTACGCCAAGTCTGTCAAATATTTGAGGGTCATTCGGAAAATTGTGTATCGCCATGGTGACAGGTTGTCAGCCCATCGCCTAAACTTGCAATACACACCCTCGAGTCCCTTAGTCGCCTCTTACGACTCCTATGGGAAAGAAATGGAGTGATGCTATTCTAAGCCTACATCACACGGCAACACAGTTAAACAGACAATAAATGGATATGCTACGATGACATGAACCCTATTCTAACAAAAATCAATAAGACTATAATTGCACAATGTATTGTATACGTTAAAAAATAATATTAAAATTAAACTTTTATTGTATCTGTTAAATTATCTATATCTAAGAAATATTATTATAACTTTGATGAATCAAAAAATTGATCTTTAAATTAAATACTAAGTATGTGTAATGAAAAGCATAATGGTATTTATTTTATTAAAATAATTCAAAATATTGGTGATAATGATCAGATAATCAGAATTTTGTCATATTAAATGAGTTTGATAATCAAATTATATCTATTTGAATCTACTAGAAAGATGTATAAGCGATATGTCTATAGAGCAGAGTTCTGATGTAACTTTTAATACCTATTTTAGGACCTTATTTTGAGAGTGAAGTAGTGTTTATTATGTTTAGTGATGCGTACATTTCTCGTACATTTATTTGATACACGAATGGTCAGGTTTGGTGCATCCGTTCAAAATACACTAGCCATCCTGGCGTCAGAATGGCTGCTCACTTTGAAATCGTTATTTCTAAGCATCCGATAAATGTACGACGTGGATATTTAAGTACAAATACGAACATTTAGTGTACATTTAACACATTTAATCTTGATTTATTTCGAGATTATACACCCGCCATTTTGATGGACACGCCCAATCGCGCCCTGGGGCTGGTACATACATACATACATATATCACGCCTGTAGTCCCTTGCGGGGTAGGCAGAGCATAAATTGAAGCCGTGAAAACGGTAATTTACGCCACGTCCGACAAAAGTTCGAGGGTCAATCAGATAACTGTGTATCACTATAGTGACAAGTTGTCAGCCCATCGCCTAAAATTGCAATACACACCCTCGAGTCCCTTAGTCGGCTCTTACGACACCCATGGGCAAGAAATGGAGTGATGCTATTCTAAGCCGGCATCACACGGGGTACTATGATGTAAAAAACAAAATGGGGGAAATATGATGAAAACTTACCTCGTTGCCGTCTAAGGGCAGCTCGACGAACTCGGGTTGGATGGTTGTAGAGTGGATGCCCTCGTTGTGGAAGAACTCCTTCACCTTCTCAGCGATCTTCATGTACTCAGACAGGTTGCGACATCTGCAACAATAATATAGATTTTTTTAAATTCTTTAAAAAACCGGAACCGTTCAAGATCACTTTGTTGTCCGTCTCTCCGTCCGTCTGTCACGTCCTCATACAGCTCTTTATACCGGGAACGCGCAGAGATAGGCAACAGGCGAGTTTACGTACAAGGGTAAACCTATAGCTATGATGTGGTGCCGCCGTGTGATGCCGGCTTAGAATAGCATCACCCCATTTCTTTCCCGTGGGAGTTGTAAGAGGCAACTAAGGGACTCGAGGGTGTGTATTGTAATTTTAGGCGATGGGCTGACAACCTGTCACTATAGCGATACAAAATTTTCCGAATGACCCTCAAATATTTGTCAGACGTGGCGTAAATAACCGTTTTGCGGCCGTTTGCGCTCTGCCTACCCCGCAAGGGATTATAGGCGTGATATATGTATGTATAGCTATGATAAGTTATGAACTAAGGAGCTCCCATACAAACTGTTCCAGCCGCCGACGACCGGGTCAATTTGTATAAAGGTCTAATTTTTTTTTCTTATTTCGAATTTATTTCCTTGGAGGAAATTCTTCAGTTTCATGGACTGTTATACCCTTTCAAATTTTAGCATACTTATAACTTCTCCGAAACCGTATGAGTTACGACTTTTCTAGTCGGAAAAGCCAAATAGTCAACCATGTTTGTAGTCAGCGACTAGTCGTTTACTAGTCGGCTGAATTAAATCCGATTAGTCGGTAGTCGGATAGTCAGCTAAAACCATAGTCTGTGCAATTATAGTTTCAACTCTTTCCGCGAAAGCTTTTCTTGTATCAAGGTCATAGGTTTTCCAACCACGTAAGGTACCAAGTGTTTGTATAGATTGTGATTCAGATGAGAGATACTATAGTTTCAATAATATTATGAATCTCATCTTCCCTCGGCGTTGAGAGACGTTGTCGTTCAGATCATTTGGCCAGCGTATGTTATTAAAACAGTTCAGGTTGAAACAAAAGGAGTATAGTACTAATAATGATAAATAATATACTGTTTTATAAAACAATGCACAATAAGTTACTTATAATAACCTTTGAAGTATACTGTATTTATAAACTTCCGTTTTTTATTGGGAAGTCTTAAAACATAATGTTTGATTTATATACATGCGGGGTAGGCAGAGCGTAGACGGCCGTAAAAATGAACAAACACGCCACGTCTGACAAAGATTTTAGGTACATCCAGAAAATTGTGTAGCGTTATAGTGACAGGTTGTCAGATCATCGCCAAAAATTGCAATGCACTTGCATCTTTCAAATCGCCTCTTACCCATGGGAAAGAAATGGGGTGATGCTAGTCCAAGCCGACATCACACGGCATTATTTGATATAAATAAAATCTATAGAAGAATTTACAGCGAAGGTACCTAAGATACTGGTAAACATACTTATAAGAAAATATAGGGTGAAATTCTACTCATGACCGATAGAGAAATCTCAAGACGGGCTGGTGATAAGGAACAACTTTCCCCGTCATAATAAAAAACAAATTTAGACCGGCTGTGATGCCGGCTTAGAATAGCATCACCCCATTTCTTGCCCGTGGGAGTCGTATGAGGCGACTAAGGAACTCGAGGGTGTGTATTGTAATTTTAGGCTGACAACCTGTCACTATAGCGATACACAATTTTCCGGATGACCCTCAAATGTTTGTCAGACGTGGCGTAAATGTCCGTTTTATGCGGCCGTTTATGCTCTGCCTACCCCGCAAGGGATAATAGGCGTGATATGTGTATGTATGTATGTATGTAATTTAGACCTCCGGGTCTAAACTGCCGATCAGCTAATTTGAATTATTATGGAAGCTCGAAAATATTTCAGTCATATTTCAAGCTAGGTATGTCTCTTGGGGAAAGTTGTTCCTTATCACCAGCCCATCTTGAGTTTCACACACACACAAATCACGCTTATATCCCTTACGGGGTACGCAGAGCGTTAACGGCCGTATAACGGATATTAACACCACGTCTGACAAAAGTTTGAGGGTCAATCAGATTACTGTGTATCACTTTAGTGACAGGTTGTCAGCCCATCGCCTAAAATTGTAATACACATCCAACCCTCGAGTCCCTTCTTACGACAGACACCCATGGGTAAGAAATGGGGTGATACTATTCTAAGCCGGCATCACACGGCATTGAGTTCATTGAGTTTTCGATATTTTCTTATAGCTTTCATTTATAGCTCGGATAAATCCTTGAGCTGTAAAAAAACAAGTTCATTGACCTTCCTACTGGGACAAAGACTGGACTGGAGTGTTGCCAAAATACATTTATTTTGGAATGTTTTTCAAAAACATACGTTCGCCGTTGCAATATGTATTCGCAATATAAATTGCTGCGAATCGGAATGCGAATTCAGTTTAGTGTTAATTTTAGAATTGGTCAGTACTTTAAAGTTGTAATTTTTCTGCAATAACCGAAATAAAACCGAAACATGTATTTATGTATTACTAAGTTTACGGCTAAAACCGCTGTGCAGATATATGTTCATTTTTCCGTGGTAATAGTTGTTTTCCCGCGGTAAAAAGTGGCCCATATGTTATTACGGGTTATACCCTACCTGCGTTCAACATTTCATCCAAATCGGTCTAGCCATTTTAACGTGAAGAGGTAACAAACATACATACACACGAACAAACTCTCAAATTTATAATATAAGTACAGATATGAGCTATCTAGTTCCCATAGTACATTGCTTAGTTTGGGGCTAGGTGGCGCTGTGTAAAATGCCCAAGTATTTTTTTCTCTATGTATGTATTATATTGTCGTTGTTCTTTAAAATTAATATTGAAACAAAAACAAGAAATGGCACAAAGGAGGACTTATTCCATTAAGGGATCTCTTCCAGTCAACTCTTCGGAAACTCTGAGGATACATAAACATTTGCCAGACGTGCTAATTTCTTCATTCTCTACAGTCATTAACGCTCTGCCTAACCCGCAAGGGTAATTTAGGTGCGATTCGCGCATGTATGTATGTGAAGGATACCATTCAATAACCAATAAAAATCTTCATGAGAGAGCTTTTACTTTAAGAATTCGTGAATTAGTTTTTATCTATTTATGGTACTATTAAATTCAGTGATTATATTTGTAGGGTGAGTTCTACTCGTGAAACTAAACAACTATTCAAAGTAATTTTCGAAATGTGCAAAAAAGAATAAGACCTCCCATACAAAGTAAAATATTTTGTGCACTTTTTTGTATGGGACGTCCAAAAATATCATATTTTCATATTTCGATTTATGTTCTTTGGGGAAAGATGTTCAGTTTCACAAGTAGAACTCACTCTAATAATATTTGCACCGAATTAATAGGACCTTATATACAGTACAACAGATATATTAAATTAGTAATCTGTTACGTGTGTAAATATTTAAAGAAAGTTCCGTGTGTAAACATTTAAAGAAAGTTACGTGTGTAAACAAAAACAAATTGAAGTAAGTCAATACGAGCTGAAACATTATCAGCTGTGAGCATTTGTTATCAAGGCACAGAATAACCAATAGTATGTAGTATATATTATACATACAGAACGGTCACCTCCCCGCACCCCAGCCCCCGACCCGCCCTCACCCGAGAAATGTCAAAATACCAGTGAAGAATTAACTAGAAACTAGCGCTAGGCTTGTTAAATTCTCTTTGGTAGTTACTGCATGTATTCTTCAGGTTAGATTTAAAAATCAACCTGCATGCCAACCCTGCACTCACATATCTGTGTTCACCCACACATGCACATGTAGAAATGACAGATGTCTATACAGAGTCCGCTGTATGGAGTGTCCGAGGTGTGATCAAGGTTTAGGAAAGCTAAGGCTAAGAACTAACACTAGATAAAAACCAGGTTTCGCTCGGGCGAAAGGACTGTCTACTTTTTAATTGATTGATTCTCTTTTGGTGTCGTCCAACGACCCGATGAACCCTGGTGTCAGAGTTTTTCAACCGCCTACTACTAGTAGTAGGCCTCTGACATGGTTGTGTAACGACCGCCGTCTAAGTAATCATAGACAGCAACCTGGACCGACGGCTTAACGTGCCCTACGAAGCACAGCAAGCACAGTCATTGATTGATTGATTGACATACCTGATGTGCGCACTGGCGATGATCCTGTCCCCGGCCAACTGCCACACGTGGAACTCGTGGACAGCCAACACGCCGTCCACTTTTTCTAGCAGTCTTCTTTGGATCGCGTCCACCTGATAAAGAAGAGAAATCTGAATCACATTGACTTTGTACATATTTGCTTCTTACTAAGCCATGAAAAGTCTTGCCTCAGACACTGATTAAATCGTCTGTCACAGACGTGTGAGGCCAATGATGAAGCTGTGTAGTAGATATCGGATACCGAGTCACCAAGCTGATATGGGCTTGGGCTGGACACATGTGTCGCCGAAGAGACGGGAGATGGAGTAGATGCGTTCTGGACTAGAGACTCCGATTAGGGAAACACAGCGTAGGCAGACCACCCGCCAGATGGACCGACGACATCAAGGATCGCGCCGGAACATTATGGATACAAAAAAACGGAACTCCGAGCAGAATGGAGAACTTTAGGAGAGGCATATGCCCAACAGTGGGCGAAACCGTGCTGACGAAGAAGAAGAAGAAGAAGAAATCTGTATGGGACAGCCCTCAGAATACTGATGTGCATGCAGATCATGAAACTGAACTACTTTCTCTAGAAACATAGGTTGACCTCATTGCCTTTACTACGGGAAGTCAATAATATTTACTTTTCCTGAAATAGATTCTTAAGGGCAAGTTGTTCAGTTTCATAGACAAAATGCACCCTATCAATTCGGAGGGCTGTCCCTTACATACATAGTTACATCACCTGGCAGCACTGTTAATTTTCGTTTCTCTTATGCGTTAATGAGTAAAAATATAACTGCAAATATTTTAACGGATTAACCAGTCTATGAAAATGAACCACTTTCCCAACCAACCTGGTCAGTTTGTATGCAGGACCAAGTTTCTTTTTTCATATTTCGGCCTATGTTCGTAAGTGAAAGTTGTTCAGTTTCATGTGCTGCAACCCCTTAACATATTTGCAGCTAATATTTATACATCATGTATGTTATGTATGTATTTATAAGTAGCGACTAAGTCAAATAATTTAGAGGTCAATATCCTTAGGAAAACGCAAATATATTTCGTCATAAAAGAGTATTTATTTATCCAATCCCAAATGATGTATAAAATAGAGCACTGTGTGACACGATTACCGGTTAACAATGTGTAAATACAAGATAGCTAATAAGGATGCATTTGTCCTGTCCTGATATTACACACACCTATCTCTTGCGGGGTAAGCAGAGCGTTAACGGCCGCAAAAAACGGATATTTACGCCACCTCTGATAAACATTAGAGGCTCATTCAGAAAATTGGGTTTTACATCACCAGTAATAGGTTGTCAGCCCATCGCCTGAAATTGCAATACACACGTAACCTCCGAGTCCCTCACCCACGACACCCATGGGAAAGAAATAGGGTGATGCTATTCTAAGCCGGCATCACAAGGTGTCCTATCCTGATAGTAGTGACAGAAAAACAAGTAAAAATCATCATCATTGTCATCCCCAGCCTATATCTCAATTCATTTGGGCTCGAGCCGTGTGATGCCGGCTACGAATAACATCACCCCAATTACACCCGTGGAAATAAAAAAGCGGCTAAGGGATAAATTCGTCCAGGGAATGGGCAGCAGCGTTCCCTGGGAATGTAACATCTTTCACATTTACAAATTTCATCAATATTTGTTTAAAAATAATCTTGCGGCTTGAAACAGATGCTGCCCGTGATGCCGGCTTAGAATAGCATCACCCTAATTCTACTAGCGGGGTTCGTAAAAAGCGACAAAGGAAAAGAAATATCCAGGGAACGGGCAACAGCGTTCCCTGCTAATGTAACATCTTGCACAGCACTGGCCAATCCGCCTGCCAAGCGTGGTGAGTATGACAATACCTCCCAATAGGGAAGCCCATGTCCAGCAGTGGACTATTGTGGCTGTTAATGTAATTTGGGGTCGGCGCAATATGTTTTGTACACAAACTCGTGTTGCTATACGATTTGGCTTAGTTTTACAACTGGGCGCCTGATTGACGCTAACCCTTTGGGAGTTCAAACAGTAATATCAAAACAAATATTTATGAGAACGGTAATTAAGGGGATTACATAGGCTAAGTGCTACCTCCATCACCTTAGCATCATAACTCGATTTAAATGTACTTGATCGTAAATCCGCTTCTGTCAGATCGAAGTACAGGTACTTAAGTATAATTACTGAATGTCGTATTAGTAAGAAAGTGGTCAAGGTAATTACAGATAGCGAAATTGCTAAAAGTGGCCATTTTAGCAATGTCATCAATAGTGTAATGCAGTGTGATGCGGGCTTAGAATTGCATCACCCCATTTCTTTATTGTGGGAGTCGTAAGAGGCGACTAAGGGACTTGAGGGTGTGTATTGCAATTTTAGGCAATGGGCTGGCAACCTGTCTCTATGGCGATAAACAAATTTCCGAATGACCCTTAAATGATTGTCTGACGTGGCGTAAATGTCTGTTTTTTGTGGCCGTTTACGCTCTGCCTACCCGGCAAGGGGTTATAGGTGTGATATATGTGTGTGTGTAATTTCTCTATATGTAACTACAGCGACACTTTTATTACTAAAACAACATGCTGTAAACAAGCTTTAGCATCTCAATTTGACAGAAGCAGATTTTCGATAAATTACGTTTCATTGAGTTACGATGTTCCTTTAAGTGATGGTGCCAGCACTCAGCCTACGTAATCCCCTTAATAAATATTGATATATGTATAGATAGGTTATTTATACATATGTATCTGGCTCATTACACGTGTATATTAGTTTTAGGTCATCAGAACGTATCCGCAAAAATGATAGTTGTTCAAACTATGATATATGGGTGAAATTTTACTAGAGACCGATAGCGAAAACTCAAGACTGGTGATTGATAAGAAACAACTTTCCCAAGGAACATAGGTTGAAATATGTCAAAAATATTTTGAGTTTCAATAGCAACTCAAATCAGCTGATCGGCACTTTTGTATGGGAAGAATTTTTTTTTCCTATCTTGACCGAAATGCGAAAATATGTTCTTTGGGGAAAGTTGTTGTTGAAAGGTCCACTAGTAGTGTAACGTCCACTGTCTAAGTAATCAATTAATCATAGACAGCAACCGGGACCGGCGGCCTAACATGCCCTCCGAAGCATGGAACCATCTCACTTACAGACAATCAGGTGTTTCAGCCTGCAATGTCCTAATCAGACTGGGAACAAATTCACAATGTGATAATATAAATTTTGTGAGAGCCCACAGCGAATCGAACCCGGAACCTTTGCGCCGCAGGCAGTTGCACTACCACTGTGCCAGATCAGTCGTACTTGATACAGCCCTTGATAAAACCCTTAATACACGTTACGGACCTTATCATCTATAAATAAACTAACCAATAGAAATATGTATAAACAGAAAATATATAAATGTTTATCCTTAAGACGTCATCAATACTATGATTCATTGGTTAAACCATTTTAAAACTCGGTTGAATATTTGGATTTATGTAATTTTCCATGAGTATGTTAATTTTAGTTTCCGCCATCTGTTCCAGAAAAGTGACAAGGATGTCAATATAGCTAAGATGTTTTAGGCCGTGTGATGCCAGGTGTGTATTACAATTGAAGGTGTCCAGCTGACAACCTGTCACTATAGGGATACACGATTTTTCTGAAACCGCCCTCAAATATTTGTCAAGACTTGGCGATAGTGACCGTATTTTACGGCCGTTCAAGCTCTGCTTACCCCGCAAGTGATAAAGGCGTCATAAGTGTATGTATGTTTTCGACCAGTTTAATCTTTAGGCACATACATTTTGAAATTATCATAATTAGAAATATTTAAGTAACATTTAATAAATTAAAGTGAATGTAATATAAAATTTATGTGAGAAATAACGTTTATTGAATTGAATTAGCAGAAGCAAAGCGATTTATCTATAATTGATCTTGCGGGGATCGAACCCACGACCCTCGGCGTGGCAGGCTGAGGTACTATCCGCTACGCTATCAGGCCAGATTACCTATAGACTTGTAGCCTGTAGTTTGTAAATGGATATATAACGCTTTGGGTAATCTTTACAATCGAAGTGGAGCAATATACAGGGTGTAAGGGACAGCCTTCTGAATACTGATAGGGTTCATTCAGACCATGAAACTGAACAACATTCCATAAAAAAAATATTTCAGGTAACGTCATAAAAATTTGGTCTTCCCATAGTAAAGTCAAGTCTGCTGACCGTGATTTAGTATGGAAGGTCGATTTTTCTTTAACGTTTCCTGACATATATTCCAAAGGGAAAGTTGTTCAGTTTGACGGTCTGAATGTACGCTATAAGTATTCGGAGAGCTGTCCCTTACACCCTGTATGTGAGCATAGCAACAACAGACGATATTGTGATAAAGTTATCAGAAAACAAATTTGATTATCAAAGGTAAAATTCCGGTGAGGCAATCGATAATAAAAAATACTTAGAAATTAGAAAGTGTATTATGCTGTTGCCGTGTGATGCCGGCTTAGAATAGCATCACCCCATTTCTTTCCCGTGGGTGTCGTAAGAGGCGACTAAGGGACTTGAGGGTACGTATTGCAATTTTAGGCGATGGGCTGACAACCTGTCACTATGGCAATATACAGAAGTCTACGAATGACCCTCAAATATTTGTCAGATGTGGCCGGGTTACGGCCGTTTACGCTCTGCCTACCCTGCAAGGGACAATAGGCCTGATATGTGTATACATGTATGTATTATACTGAATGTGACTAGGTTATAGGTAACAAAGATAAAGATAAAGGTAAGTAGATATACTATTTCTATGAATGAGCAGCATCGTTCCTTGGGAAATGCAACACCTAGCACCAGCTTGCCTCTACCATACCCCAAGAGCGCCAGAGTCACGACTTTCTTTAAAAAATAAAGCAGACTTTCACGTTTTCTTTTATATAGGAATTTCCCCGAGGCTTATAAAATATCTCGTAAGGGGTTGTCCACAAAATACGTAACGTTAGGGGAGAGAGAGGGTCTGACCAAGCGTTACGGTGGTCCCGTTACGTTGGGGTATGGGGAGTGTTCAGGCTTTTTGTTACGTTACGTTTAAAAAAAAATCGTTATTTTAGGTTTTTGTATTAGAATTTTCCCCGAACAAGTACAGTTCGCGCGCAAGTTTATGGCCATCATGAAATACGCGTCTCCTAGTCATACTCGCCGTGATACTGGCGTGTGCGACAAGGTGGCGCATATAAACTAAATTCTTGTTAAGCAGTTGATGATGATGATGAAATTCTGTTATCCCTCACTAGGGGACATAGGGCTTTCAGAAGAATTGTCCACAACTCGCGATCTTTATTACGTAACAAAATAGGGAGAGGAAGCAGTCGACAAGCGTTACAGTCCCGTTACATGTCTCAAAAATATGTAAATTTTGCGTAATGTAATTTATGGACGACTCCTAAGCAACAAATGATATAGGCCTTATTGAAGGATAAATTAGATAAGCAACGCATTGATTGACCGAATTTGCTGATAAGGAAGCGACTGCTAGACGATTTGATAAAATAGGAGATATTCTTTCATATCTTGTGGGACAATCAGACGAAAGTAAAACGAGTTTTTGGGAAAAATATTTAAAGTCAATGTAGAACTTAGTAACTTGCCGTGTGATGCCGGCTTAGAATAGCATCACCCCATTTCTTTACCTTGGGAGTCGTAAGAGGCGACTAAGGGACTCGAGGGTGAGTGTTGCGGTTTTGGGCGATGGGCTGACAACCTGTCACTTTGGCGATGCACGGTTTCCGCATGACCCTCAAATATTTGTCAGACGTGGCGTGGATGACCGTTTTGTGCGGCTGTTTGCGCTCTGCCTGCCCCGCAAGGGATTATTGGCGTGATATGTGTATGTGTAGAACTTAGAATAAGATATGTACTTGTTATATTAAGGTATTGATAGAGCTACGTATTGAATGCCCAATTTTAAAACACTTCCCGTGTTAGGTACAAAATTTTGGACCTGCGACTTTCGCCATCAAGCGCCATGCTCCTCCAATTTTGCAAGTGTATCTTAATGCCAATAACGCGTGGTACGGCTCCATCTACCGGGTTTCCAGGTTCAAATCATGCCCGCGCTTGAAACTTAGCTACAATCTTTATAGTCAGAATCTTGCTATGATCTTCTTGTCTTGTCTAGCCCACACCATCCCACTGCTGGGCAAAGGCCTTTGCTACGATCTAGGTTCCAATAATTTAACCGACGAAATATTAGTATTTGTCTATTTTACTTACAGTTTGGAAACAATAAGCAACCAGCTTTTGACGTGGCTTCTTACACGGCACAAGAAGAAGTAAATTACTGTCAACTTCTAGCATGAAAATAATCAATACAGTGATATCGACAGTTTCAGTCGGAGGTCGCGATAGCCAAGCGACAGTCAGTAATATCACAATATAGCAAGAAGCAGTAGTTGAACTCTAGCACCTTCCCGCCTGAAGCTACCTACTTATTTAACCATTTATTGTACACAAAAACAAACACAGGAACAATTTACAATGAGACAGGACACAACAGGTTTACTTCCAGGTCTACCTACAATGACAAATTGATGTTGCAAACCTGAATTTCAGTGATGTCACACTTACGCACCATAATGCTAAGTGACAGTAAGAAAACAATGAATTACATTATTATTTAATTAATAATTTGTTTCTAGGTATACATTTTTCAGATTTCCCGATACTCAATTAAATACGCGCGGCGGCGGCAGTGCAGTTAGCTATGACACGAGCGGCACGAGATTCTATGTAGTAGTAGCGTACGTATAGGTCGGTCGGGCGTGTGCATGTGTGAGTGTGCAAACCGGGCTTTAGTATGAAGTTAAACTACTGTTCATTGTGGTAATAGTACCGGAACTCACTGCCTGCGTCTGTGTTTCCAAACGCATATAACCCTAATCTCTTTAAAATAAGAGTGAACAGGCTTCTGGGTGAGCTCGCTCTATCTTAGACTCTGTCTCTGTCCTATGAACTAGACTAGAGTCAAGAGCAACCCCATCCTAAATTTAAAAAAACTTACTTGTATATGAGTGGGTACAGTCTGCAGCAGAATAAGTGCAGACTCCCGAAGCAGAGGCCACACTGAGGCCAGAATGAGGATCACCAAGACCAAACTAAGCGCTGGGTCAATGTACTGTTTGTACTCCCAATTGGTAAGCCACACGACAAGCGCTGACGCGACTACTATAAGGGAACCTGCGGAAGAAAACATACCGATATAATACAAGAAAATAAATTGTTTACTTTACTGGAATCTTAAGCGACATGACTTGTTACGATTACAGCAGTTTTGATACTTTATTTAGTTCTATACAGGATGTACAAATATTAGCCGCAATTTTTTTAAAGGGTGAACGGAAACTGCGAAACTGCCCGCGAAACTGATCAACTTTCCAAGGTAGAAATTTAAAAAATAATGGACCGCCTATCCAAATTGACCCGGTCGGTTGGAACATTTTGTATGGGCGGTCCAATTATTTTTTCATATTTTGAATTATGTTCCTCGGGGAAAGTTGTTCAGTTTCATGGACTGGTTCAACCCTTAAAATATTTTGAATTTCGTTTCAACCGTACGTTGCTCTAGTACGAATTATTTTTATCTGAACATAAAACAACATTATGGTGTTTGACCAATTATAATTTGAATTGAACATAATAATGAAAAATGACATACCTAGTCATTAAAATTGCCCCAATTGCAAAAAACTGTTGTAGTTGTAACTATGTGTCCTCAATCAAGTATATACCTATCTATCAATTGTGAAACGGTACTTTTTTGCACTGCCGTCAGTTCAGTAGTATGTAGGTACTATAGTACCGATGTCAAAGACCTTAGAATCAGGCCTTAGTATGTTGTACGGAACAGAAACACAGAATGCGAAGAGAATGTTAAATGCTTCCTATTCTTGTACATTTCCGTGAACGGCCTCGACAATGGCGCTACTTAACAAAATATTTTCTCTTTATATGTACAAACAATCTATCAGAATGTCCGTTGCTCAAGTTTTTAGTGATATTTTCTCTACAATATTAGATTGTTTGTATAAAGAAAAAATATGTATTATGTAAAGTGGCGCCACTGTCGAGGCCGTTCACAACTACACTCGCCTTAACCGCTTTTTTAAATATGCGAGCATGTATCGCATTTACGAAGTCGGCAGATTGGTAACGTTCCTAATCGTTCCAGGAATACATTGTGTATTTAATGTTTTTTTTTTTTATATTTTGATAAATTTTATTTTTATAGTTGAAATTTTTCTAGTTGACCCTCAAGCTTTTGTCAGACGTGGTGTTAATATCCGTTTTACGGCCGTTAACACTCTGCCTACCCCGTAAGGGATATAGGTGTGATTTATGTATGTATGTATGTATGATAAATTTTGACAACTTTAAAAAGAATATCCACAGTAATATAAGTAAAGTCGAAACAAATAGACCTATATGTAGTGCGGCTGCCTGCGACGCAAAGGTTCCGGGTTCGATTCTCGATGGGGCACTCACAAAGTAGATATTTATCACTTTGTGAATTTGTTCCCAGTCTGGTTAGGACATTGCAGGCTAAACCACCTGATTGTCCGAAAAGAAAGACGGTCCCGGTCGCTGCTTATTTTTACTTAAGACGGCGGTCGTTATATAAACTCTGACACCGGGGCATAGAGTAGAAATCACATAGAGATGACACTCCCGCTCCAGACGCGCTCAAGGTCAATCCGTCTGGCTGTCTCTTAGAGAACAATTCAGTCGGGAGTGCGCTTCGCCGCGGAAACGTTCGTCATGCGGGTCGAATTTTAATTTTTTGTGAAAAATTTAGCAATGCCGAATTATTGTGGTGTGTATGGCTGCAAAAGTGATGCGAGGAAGACTCCGCATCTAAGTTTTTTTAATTTGCCTAAAGATGAGCCAAGGTAAGTTATGATTTTACATTAAATACCTAGGTACCTACCATTCGTTATTATACGTAATTGTTGTGTGTACTCCTATTTTTACTTACGTAGGTACCTAGTTTCCATTTTCTAATTTAAACTACCTAGGTGCCTAATTCATTGTTAGCTGATAATGATAAATATAATATGATAATGATGAATGTTTTTTAACGTAGGTAAGTAGGTACCTACTTAACACCGCTCGACTGCAACAAAAAGTTCATTTGATAAGAAATCCTTGAAAAGGTTTAACAAACAATTAATATTCATCGCAAATCTTTTAAAATTATTGCATTTTGGTCAATCGGCGAGGCGGCGAATAGGTAGGTATCAAACGGAGGCGGCGGCGTGGTGGCGGTGTGCTTTGTGCCGTGTGCCGAGCGAGAATAACCTAGATCGTCCGTCAATACCACGCAGTAGGTAGATAGTTCGGTGAGGTAAGGTATTTAAATACATACTTATAAGCCAGTACAAGAGTAGGCTGTAATATATTACCTACCTATTAACAATAAAATGGTAAGGTAAGACTTTAAAACGGGTAAATATTTTGTTCCCACGGGAAAACTGTTAGCAGTGGTCGCAACCGCTTGATTGGCCGCTAGTCTGGAATAAAATTATTGGCACGTGACAGCCCCGACTTAAAGCGCGGAAGAGTGCGGGGCGTTACGGGCTGCGGGGGGAAGTAGGTATTTAAAGCGCGGCTTTTGGGGCCCAGACAAAGGAGTTTCGTTTCTATACGCCAGTATTATTATCTATTCTTATGACCGGGGTTCATTGGATCGTTGAACGAAGAAGAAGAATGAAATTACGTAAACGCTTAGTTATTTACGGTTACACAAGACGTAGGTAGTTTATTATTATTTTACCCAAAAATAGATCACAAAATATCCGCAAGGTTAATCTGCGGCCTTGAACCACGCTATCATAATCATTTAATATCAACCATTATCATGTTTTTATCAATCTATACAGGGTGTGAAAAATTGCTGTTGATACTCTTTCAATTGTTCTTATTTTTGTGAGGGACACCGAGTCAACAAACGACTCGATGTCTACTCTCTTATACAAACAATAATTTATTGAATTATCATCATTTTTTTAAAACATACATACACATACCGTGTGATGCCGGCTTAGAATAGCATCACCCCATTTCTATCCCGTGGGAGTCGTAAGAGGCGACTAAGAGACTCGAGGGTGTGTATTGCAATTTTAGGCGATGGGCTGACAACCTGTCACTATGTCACCTGTTACCTGATACACAATTTTCTGATTGACCCTCAAATATTTGTCAGACGTGGCGTAAATGTCCGTTATTTGCAGCCGTTTACGCTCTGCCTACCCTGCAAAGGATTAAAGGCGTGATATATGTATGTATGTATGTATGTACATACACATATCACGCCTATATCCCTTGCGGGGTAGGCAGAGCGTGTACGTGATTGCTGGCTACTGCATAAATGTCCTTATATTTTAGCTGCGGCGCTAGCGACCGAGACGTTTGTTGCGAATTCACAATGATTTTTGCAGAAAATTATACTGCATATCGAACATTAATTTATTTAATTGATTTATAAAATTCGTTGCGAAAATATCTTTGTAATTTTGCGAGAAACGGCTTGAATCCGATCCTTAGTCGAGATAAAAAGTCGATCTATCAAACAGACACCTAGGTATGTAATGTAGGTATCTTATACAGGCTGTAAGGACAACCCTCCGAATACTTATAGGGTGCATTTAGACCATGAAACTGAACAACATCAAAATTTTACTTCCCATAGTAATTGCAGTCAGCTGATCTTGATTTGGCCCTATCCATGAGGGGTTTGTATGAGAGATCAAATATCTTGTTCGTTGAACACCAAATTTTAAAACACTTCCCTTCTTAGGTATACAATTTTTGAAAACGTGCAGAATTTTCAAGTGCGGGTTTTGAACCAGCGACTTTCGCCAATACTAGTGCCGACTTTCGCCAATACTAGTGCCGACGGGACGCCTCTTCCATCTGGGCTACCGCAGCTCGTTTCTTGCCCGCAAATTCAGCAAGTGGATCTTAATGCCACTAGTAATGGCGAAAGTCGCAGTTTAATTACATATGTTTCTAGGGGAAAGTTGTTGCACCCTATTAGTTTTCGGAGGGCTGTCCCATACACCCCGTATATTGGACCACTCCTGTTTTAGGACCTGTTTGTATGGGAAGTTCAATATTTTTTGTTGTTTCCTGACATATGTTCCTAGGGGAAAGTTGTTCAGTTTCATGGTCTGCATGCACCCTATCAGTATTCGGAGGGCTGTACCATACACCCCGTATATTGGACCACTCTTGTTTAGGACCTTGGTGATTTAATTGATATTGATACGAACGCTTTCATAATGACCAATGGTTTGATCGAGATAAGATTGGTAGCAGAAGTGGGGCAAGGATGAGATGGATCGCTGTACACGTGTCGGTCTAATTAAAGGAAGTTAATAAATAGTCATACATTTTAAATACTGCCCAATCTCGTTCGTACATGATTTGTCAATAAATATAAAGTTGATTTTTTAGGGGTAGCAATAGAGTGTCAGTTAGATGGTTTTGCCGTTTTGTATTTCGCATACCCTAACAGAGGTATAAATTTGCATAGTGACAATGGAATGATAATTGAGTTTGCATCGCAAAAAACAAAGAAAATCGGAGCCCTGTTTAATCTTTAGGTGTCAAAACGGTTGTTAAATTCAAAGGGTATGAATAATGATAGTCTTTAATAACCAAAAATTGTGTAGTTTAAGAAACCGAAAATAACTTGTGCTTTAAATAAAATTGTATATAAGTAAATAAATAATAAAAGCTAAACAAAGTATTATTATTCAACATACATACATACATACATAAATCACGCCTATATCCCTTACGGGGTAGGCAGAGTGTTAACGGCCGTTCAACGGATATTAACACCACGTCTGACAAAAGTTTGAGGGTCAAACAGATAACTGTGTATCACTATAGTGACAGGTTGTCAGCCCGTCGCCTAAAATTGCAATACACACCCTCGAGTCCCTTAGTCGCCTCTTACGACACCCATGGGTAAGATATGGGGTGAGGCTATTCTAAGCCGGCATCACACGGCGGCATTATTATTCAATGTCGTGCTAATTTCACAGCAATGTTTAGTTCAGAACAACACATTCGCATTCTATCGCACATGCCCGAAATGATGTCAATGACAGGAGACGTCACAGACAGATTAACATGTTTGTTTTTACAAGAACACGATCTTTTGGTAAATGTGCGGCAAACAAGCAATAGGCATTTTTTTATAAGGTGAAAATTTACTAGTGACCGATAGCGAAATCTCAGGTGATAAGAAACAATTTTCCCCAAGAAACCAAATATAAAAAAAATACTAAATTGCAGATCAGCTGTTTAGGAATGTGAAAATTCTATTTTATTTTTTAGACATATTTCTACCTATGTTCCTTTAGGAACGTTGTTCCTTATTACCACCCCATCCTCTGTTTTCAGTATCGGTCACTAATAAAATATTACGCGATATTTTTTTTATTTCATGTTAATTTATAAGGATTCTGGGCAGAGCATACTTCCTTTTCGGGTGGAATACTGATTTAACGAACGTTCGATGAAACCTGGTTTTAGAATTTTTAATACGATTTTTTATAGTGAATTTGAAAAGCACAACATGCCATTATCACTACGCCTGGCAGGCGGATTGGCGAACGCAGTGCAAGGTGTTATAGATGTTCACATACATGTTGGTATCTTAGTACACGTAAAGGAATTTTTCATTCCATGAATGTTGGTATGCTACCTAACACCTGACAATACACCATTCAGAATTATTTGGAACTAATAAATTCTCTACGCTACATACCAAGTTCCTGTTCAAAGTTATGGTTCACATCACATCAGCCCAGCCTATTGCAGTCCACTGCTGGTCGTATGCCTCCCCCAGGGTACGCCATAAAGACACGATCTCCGCTAATCGCTGTACATACATGCATACATACATAAATCACGCCTAAATCCCTTATGGGGTAGGCAGAGCGTTACCGGCCGGAAAACGGATATTAACACCACGTCTGACAAGAGTTTGAGGGTCAATCATAAACTGTGTATCACTATAGTGACAGGTTGTCATCCCATCGCCTAAAATTGCAATGCACATCTAACCCTCGAGTCCCTTAGTCGCTTCTTACGACAACCATGGGTAAGAAATGGGGTGGTGCTATTCTAAGCCGGCATCACACGGTCATGCTAATCGCTATCCAGTCGCTACTAGCCGCCCGCCCTCTTGGCCCTGTTTTTCCTGAAAAGTATCATCTTAGACTCTGTTTCTGTCCTATGACCTAGACTAGAGTCAAGAGCAAACCCATCATTAATAAAAAAAAAAAAAAAAAGTAGATCTCTTTTTTCGCGGTGCACCAGAGTGACACAGAGAATAATTTTTCGCACAAATTTTCGCGAGATTTTACGGTTTTTTCGACATAGAAACTAGAGAAATACCGTTACAATGTCTAATTCAGCCATTTTGACCAGAAAAGGTATGTATCTAAATTATACCATTTAAAAATTAATAATTACTTTAAAACTGTAGCCATAGTATTGAAAAAAAAAACAAGTAGAGGTCACGGGTTCTTTCCTTTCAAGAAAAGTTTGTCAAATTGTGTAACTGGCAGGTATATTGTTATCTGTTATATTCTCGAAAATTACATATTTTTTTCAGAATTTTACGGCTGTAATTGTCTAAATAAAAATTTTTTAAAATGTTGCCCTCGCGCTATTAAGTAGTTTAATGTTTAAACACTATTTATTTTTAAATACTCGATTTGATCTATATTTATTTTGGCATATCGCCAATATCACACGCTTGACAACTAAAAGATGCTAAGTTTGATAAGTACGTGTTAGATATCAATCTATTGATATTTTATCAGTTTGTAAAAGCGATTGAACGTAGGTAAGTAGTTAATTTTACTCCCTAGGATTCTTGCTCAAGATTTTACAAACATACAAACACACATATGTCACGCGGATACCCCTTGCGGGGTAGGCAGAGCGTTAACGGAAGTAAAACGGACATTAGTACCACGTGTGACAAACATTTGAGGGTCATTCAGAAAATTGTGCATCACTACCTATAGTGACAGGTTGTCAGGCCATCGCCTAAAATTATAATACACATGTAGCCCTCGAGTACCTTAGTAGCTTCTTACGACACCCATAGGAAAGAAATGGGGTGATGGTTCCTATTCTAAGCCGGCATGACACGGCGAAAAGTTAATCCAAATGTCGTAAAAAGCGAATGACGGATAAATTCATCAAGGAAATGGAAGTGTGAAAGCAATATCTTGTACTGCGCTTGCCAATCCGCTTGCTCAGCGTAGTGGGGGAGGCCCATGTCCAGCAGTGGACTGTTATAGCTGTGAATGGTGTATAAAGTTAATTAAATAAAATTCGCATTTTTAATCGACTTAAGTGTAAGGTAATTGTCTGTACAACTAAGCAAGAAAAAATGCGGAAAACTAATCAGTTGAAAAATTATCAAGACTTTTTCATTAGGAAGCTTTCGTCTTGAGCGAATCAATTAACCCTTTGAATGGCTTGATAAAAAAAAACACAAAGTGAATTAGTCATTCAAAGTCAATTTCCTATTGAAAGTGCCGACAAGCCAAGGTGAAGTTAATTATCAAAGAAACCTGTCCAGTAGTTTTGGAATATTCATGGACAAACTAATATTGGGTAAAATTTTACTAGTGACCGATAGCGAAATCTCAAGACGGGTTGGTGATAAGAAATAACTTTCCCAAGGTACACAGGTTGTAATTTGACATAAATATTTTGTAATACATAAATATTTTTAGTTTCTATAGTAACTTAAATCAACTGATTAGCAATATCGTATGGGAGGTATAAATATTTTTTTTAGTTCCTAATATAGGGTGAAATTTTACTAGTGACCAATACTGAAAGCAGAGGCCGGACTGGTGATATGGAACAACTTTTCCCTAGGAATATAAGTAGTCAATAATATTTAGAGCTTCCATAGTAACCCAAATCAGCAGATCGGCAATTTAGCATGGGCGGTCAAATTTTTTCATATTTCGACATATGTACCCTGGGGAAAGTTGTTCCTTATCACCATCCCGTTTTGAGTATTCGCTATCAGTTACAATTAAAATTTTACCCAATGATAACCGACATACATGTTTATGAAAACTTGCAAAATTTTCAAGCACGGGCAGGATTTGAAACTTCGACTTTCGCCATTACTAGTGACGACGCCTCTTCTATCTGGGCTACCGCAGCTCGTTCCTTGCCCGCGAATTTGCAAGTGTATCTTAATGCCAGTAACGCGTGTCACGGCTCTATCTAGCGGGTTAGTTTTGCAACTAATACCCGGCGACTAATTCTATCATTACAGATAGAATGTAAATAAAATTATGTAAAAAAAACTTTTAAAACAAGCTTTTATTTAAGTGCTCTGAAAAGATGAAAATAAAATTTTGAATGACATTAACCACATTCATTTATGACTTTACAGAAATGAAAATATAATAAAAGCTTGTCGCGATGCCTAGAAGAAACTACCTAATTACAGTTAGGTGCGTACCTTATTACAAAATTTCAATCACAAATTGAAAGTTTCGCGCCAAGCTTTTATTATATTTTCATTTCTGTAAAGTCATAAATGAATGTGGTTAATGTCATTCAAAATTTTATTTTCATCTTTTCAGAGCACTTAAATAAAAGCTTGTTTTAAAAGTTTTTTTTACATAATTTTATTTTATATTTTTTAGTTTATGTTACGATAGTTATTGATCAATACGAAAATCTTTCTATAAAACGGAGAGACCTTCAATAGAAAAACTTAAGGCACGGGGAAAACTAAAATTAGGATAAAGTATAATTATCTCTTTTATATTCTATAGAAGTAGGTTGGTACCTACTAGGGAATGCAATCCGGATAATCCGCGATCCGAAAAATCCGGATATCCGCCTATTAAAACGACATTTTCAAATCCGAATTTGCTTAACCAAATCCGGATTTTTTGATCATTTTACGTTTTCATACCTAGATGATAGATGGTACTGCTAGAGCATATGTCCAAATGTAGCGCGATGGTAGTGCGACTGCCTGTGACGCAAAAGTTCCGGGTTCGATTCTCGGTGGGAAACTCACAAAGTTGATATTTATCACTTTGTGAATTTGTTTTCGGTTGCAGAACATTGCAAGGTGAACCAACTGATTGCCCGAAAAGAAATGGTTCCGTGCTTCGGAGGGAACGTTAAGCCGTCGGTCCCGGTTGCTTTCTATGATTGCTTAGACGGCGGTCGTAACACAACCATGTCAGAGGCCTACTAGTTGTAGTAGGCGGTTGAAAAACTCTGACACCACGGTTAATCGGGTCGTTGGACGATTCGGTGTCCCACACGACCGGAGAAGAGATATGTCTAAATGGCTTAAGTATGTCACGTCGCCGCGACAATCGTCAGGGTAGGCAATGAAACTCTTGGTTTGGTTGATGGAGATTTAATGTGGGGGGAAGAACCCTGGAAAATTTACAATAATTATATTTACAAGGTTTACGGACTATTTTAACAAAGGCAAGGCAAGACCAAGGCAAGTGACTTACCCCTAAGGGTTCAAATCTGTGATCCGGAAAGCTTTGGTGAACACTTCACAAACTACTGCACGAGGGCTTGCATACGATTATAACTTAAAAAGACTCTGGACGTCTCGTCCAGCCTGGGGTTTACTTTAGACTGCCTGATCTGCTGGAAAATGGCGTCTTGGAACGACATCGATTCAAAATTCAAATGTGAAAGATGAGATAGAAGTTGGTGGTGGACAATGTTGACAAAATAGTGCGATGCCCGAAGGTCGCATTGCTACAAGTAGATCTGAAAAGCTATATAAGCTTCACTAGGACCGAGATTCAGTTAATCCAAGATCTACATCTATCTTCAGAGATATTAAAAGATACTGTAGAAGCTTTATGAAGAAGGGACGCAACATTAATCACTGCTGATACTGCACTGAGGCTAATGATGAAAAGTAGAAAAACACAAATCACACATCACGCCTATAATCCCTTGCGGGGTAGGCAGAGCGCAAACAGCCGCAAAAAACGGACATTTACGCCACGTCTAACAAATATTAGTAGGTAGGGTCATTCGGAAAATTGTGTATCGCCATAGAGACAGGTTGTCAGCCAATCGCCTAAAATTGTAATACACACCCTCGAGTCCCTTAGTCGCCTCTTACGAGTCCCAAGGAAAAGAAATGGGGTGCTGCTATTCTAAGCCGGCATCACAAGTAGAAAAAGCAGGAATATTAACAAGAAGTTACATGGTCGAAAAATATTTACAAGAAATCATGAAAAATCCGAATAATCCGGATTATCCGGATTGACCCCAGAATCCGTTTTTGAGAATCCGGATATTTGATTTAGAACGGATTTGCATTCTCTAGTACCTACTCCTCCGGCATCCCTAATAGAAGAATTAGCTTGAAATATGTCTTAGTCTTTTCATTTCATTGATGGCGTCATTATTACATGGCCGAGTCCCAGTTAATTTCGAACAGTCTAATTCTTCTATCAGGAGGCCTTCTATTGACGTGACCCTAATTCATGGTGGGCCTACCAACTGCCTATCATGAACGAATTCGTATACAAAATTGCAAGTCCCAGCAGTTGAATATTGAGGAGTTCCATAGTTCGAAGACAACCCTGGATGTAGCGTCTGATTCATGGTGGGCCTACCAACTGCCTATAATAAACGAATTCGTATACAAAATTACAAGTCCCAGCAGTTGAATATTGAGGAGTTCCATAGTTCGAAGACAACCCTGGATGTAGCGTCTAATTCATGGCAGGCCTACCAACTGCCTATAATAAACGAATTCGTATACAAAATTGCAAGTCCCAGCAGTTGAATATTGAGGAGTTCCATAGTTCGAAGACAACCCTGGATGTAGCGTCTAATTCATGGTGGGCCTACCAACTGCCTATAATAAACGAATTCGTATACAAAATTGCAAGTCCCAGCAGTTGAATATTGAGGAGTTCCATAGTTCGAAAACAACCCTGGATGTAGCGTCTTATTCATGGTGGGCCTACCAACTGCCTATAATAAACGAATTCGTATACAAAATTGCAAGTCCCAGCAGTTGAATATTGAGGAGTTCCATAGTTCGAAGACAACCCTGGATGTAGCGTCTAATTCATGGTGGGCCTACTAACTGCCTATAATAAACGAATTCGTATACAAAATTGCAAGTCCCAGCAGTTGAATATTGAGGAGTTCCATAGTTCGAAGACAACCCTGGATGTAGCGTCTAATTCATGGTAGGCCTACCAACTGCCTATAATAAACGAATTCGTATACAAAATTGCAAGTCCCAGCAGTTGAATATTGAGGAGTTCCATAGTTCGAAGACAACCCTGGATGTAGCGTCTAATTCATGGTGGGCCTACCAACTGCCTATAATAAACGAATTCGTATACAAAATTGCAAGTCCCAGCAGTTGAATATTGAGGAGTTCCATAGTTCGAAGACAACCCTGGATGTAGCGTCTAATTCATGGTAGGCCTACCAACTGCCTATAATAAACGAATTCGTATACAAAATTGCAAGTCCCAGCAGTTGAATATTGAGGAGTTCCATAGTTCGAAGACAACCCTGGATGTAGCGTCTAATTCATGGTGGGCCTACCAACTGCCTATAATAAACGAATTCGTATACAAAATTTTGTGTCCCAGCTATAAACCGCTGAGGAGATCTCTCGTACGGAGCCGATCCTGGCAGCAGCATCAGGTCAGGTTTATGATTAACATGCATTGTCATCGGTTCTGGACCAACATGCAAAATTTCAACTCAATCGGATACCGAGAAGTGGTTCAAATTAAACTTGCAAGATTTGCACCGAACAAACATTGTTACTTACTTACATACACTGCAAGTTAAATAAAAGCTTTTAAAAAAACATTTTCCGTGTTAGGTATACAATTTTTTGAAAACTTGAAATATTTTCAAGCATGATTTGAACCTGCGACTTTCGCCATTACTAGCCATACATGTTGTAAATTCGGAAACTATGAAACGTATAGTGAGACAAACGTCTCAAGGTAGTACAGCCTATTAGACCACAAGGCTGAAAAATGATTAGTTATTTGCCTTGACATTGGTCAATGTTGAGGTTTAAATTAACCGGTTGATCAAATGTACCTACTCAAAGCGTAAAAATATTTAATTAACTTGAGATGTTTTTCAAACATTCCAGGTTTGGTAACGCATTTTTAAACCTTTCAGTTTTGCTAACCAATTGACAATTACAATAATAAATTTAAAAAATGAAAAACACGAGTGCTTTCTGAGATAAAGCCTAGCCTATAACACTCGGGATGATGTAAGATTCTTCCGATAAAAGTCCCATTCGAATCTGTTCAGTGGTTAAAGAATTGCAGCACTTTAAAGAATCGCACGTATATACATACATACATGAACTTTAAAAACATAACACTCCTTTTTTGGTCGGGCAGTCGTGTAAAAATGACAGGCTTTTTACAGTATTTTTAAATAAATAAAAGATAGAAACTAAAAACTCAACACACAAGCGGGCACGTTGGTACACCTGTGGTGTGGGTGTCCCCACAGTCTTCATATTTGGTCTACCCACAGTTGTCTATTAATCTAGCTTGTGGGCATCCTCATAATAATGATAAATAGTACACCTTCAACTGAATATTATATTAAGTTCACATTTTGTATAAATAGCGGTGAGAACTTGAATAAACTGGCACCCCACACCATACAGGCAGGAGTCCCTCAGGGCTCCGTCCTATCCCCATTACTTTTCACGCTATACACTAGCGACGTCCCCAAATCGCCCATGTCACAGCTGGCTATGTTCGCTGATGACACTGCCATCTACGCGTCCCACCGTAACCACTTAATGTTAGTTAAGATTCTCCAAAACGCTCTAGACTTCCTCGGGAGCTGGTTCCGTAAATGGAGAATCGAGTTCAATCCCGAAAAAAGTGCAGCCGTGCACTTTTGTAGGGGCTCATACCGAATAAACGTCCCCGCTGTAAAGCTTTTCGGCCGACCCATCCCAAGGGCGCGATTGAGCTGGTTGTTTGAACAACCAACAAACTTTTTCGTTTGAGCTCTTTCTTCCCACCATACAGTCAGGTGTAGATTTTAAAGCCCCAGGGTTAAAATCATAGGGTCCACAACAAAAATAAAATAAAAAAGATACTGGCATTCAACTACCCAAGACCGAACCAAACCGTAAGGGACAGCCCCCCGAATACTAATAGGTTGCATGCATACTATGACACTGATCAACTTTACCGAAATGACAATTATTTTAGATTTTTTGTGGTTCTGTCCCAGTCAGCTGATCTTGATTTTGTATAGGAGGTCGATTATTTTTGTCGTTTCCTGACATTTGTGACAGGGTTTCATAACCATTTTGCGGTATACGCAACCCCTTTTAGAAATTAAAACCCTTTATTTAAAATATTTTTTACTGATATGATATTATAATTAAATATTAATTAATTACTTTTCTTGGTAAAACCAGCCAGCTATTAATTTTATTTTCCAAAACAACTCTTCACATAACCAAATCTCTTCGCATTTTGTCACGGTATTATCATAATGTTAAACATCACATCCCGTTAATGAATTCCACAAAACATACCTTGTTATGATAAACTGCCTTGATGGTGCGAGGCAACCAGGAACATAATCATGTTATCGTAGTATAACGTACAACTTACTGACTTTGGATACAAAATATATATTATACAGGTTGTAATAATAAGTACTGCGTTCCTTTCAAGGAATGAACCATCCCATGAAACTGAAACACTTTTCCCAAGAAACATTATATCGAATTATAAAAAAAAATTTAGACCTACCACACAAAATGTAGCAGCCGGCCAAGTCTGGTTGTATGTGAGGTCTAAATTTTTTATCATTTATTGGTTTATGTTCATTGAGGAAAGTTTTTCAGTTTCATGGGCTGGTTCATACTTTAAAACGAACGCAGTTCTTTTCATTACAACCTGTATATTTGTAAAGGTACATGTCCCACAGACTACAGGTATATAACCATTCTTGGTTGAGCAGTGGTGTAAAAAACAGCTTACCTAAGGCATCAGAGAGAACATGGAGGAAGATTCCTCTCATACTCATATGGCCAGGAACTTGCGTCGCTTTGCACGGCGCCGGTTTGCTATTAGGGATCCTCTCATTCTTGACCATCTCCTCGTTGTCTGTGACGTTGTGACCTAGGGCCATGTCCTGTTTTGGTTGGACAGTTGTGTAAAAAACAGCTTACCTAAGGCATCTGACAGCACATGGAGGAACACTCCTTTCATATTCATATGTCCGGCATCTTGCGTCGCTTTGCACGGCGCCGGTTTGCTGTTAGGGATCTTCTCATTCTTGACCATCTCGTCCAACTCTTCGTTGTCCTAGAGCCATGTCCTGTTTTGGTCAGGCAGTCGTGAATAAAACAGCTTACCTAAGGCATCAGAGAGAACATGGAGGAACACTCCTTTCATATTCATATGTCCCGCATCTTGCGTCGCTTTGCACGGCGCCGGTTTGCTGTTAGGGATCTTCTCATTCTTGACCATCTCGTCCAACTCTTCGTTGTCCTAGAGCCATGTCCTGTTTTGGTCAGGCAGTCGTGAATAAAACAGCTTACCTAAGGCATCAGAGAGAACATGGAGGAACACTCCTTTCATATTCATATGTCCCGCATCTTGCGTTGCTTTGCACGGCGCCGGTTTGCTGTTAGGGATCTTCTCATTCTTGACCATCTCGTCCAACTCTTCGTTGTCCTAGAGCCATGTCCTGTTTTGGTCAGGCAGTCGTGAATAAAACAGCTTACCTAAGGCATCAGAGAGAACATGGAGGAACACTCCTTTCATATTCATATGTCCCGCATCTTGCGTCGCTTTGCACGGCGCCGGTTTGCTGTTAGGGATCTTCTCATTCTTGACCATCTCGTCCAATTCTTCATTGTCAGCGGCGTTATGGCCTAAGGCCATATCCGCGTTGCTGTTGACTATTTCAGTGAGATGTCGCACGTTTGATGGCGGGGGTACTACGCCGTGGGAATGGCCGTGGCTGCTGCCGTGTTCTGTCAAAAGGGAAGATGTTATAGTACACAGGTCTACAAAATACGGAATATTTTTTGGGGTGAACCAGACGATGAAACTAAGACATGATTCAAATTTCCTTTTCTAAACCTATTCGACAGAAAGTAACAGCACTTATTTAAGGTACGTTAAGAAAATGTATATATCCCGAATCGAGTCCATTATGCCTCAAACTAACATAGAGTTCTGACAACGATTGAAGAATTACCCACACGCAAAACAATAAGGGCTGACCACAGAAAAGTTAGACGCGCGAATTCAGCGGTTTTTTTTACCAAGTGTCAAACTTCTTTGAGGTGAGGCCTCAGTTCATGCAACTGGGTCGATATCCAGATAAAAAATCGTCTATCGTGTTAAAAATCGCGTGTAAAATATATCGAGACATAAATTATGATGGCAAAAATTTATTTTACTAACATCGTTTTTTTAGTTTCTTACCAACATTGTGGATTCATTTCATTTTATTTGGATTGTGGATTCATTTCATTGCATTTTAGTTCCAAAACATACGTTTTATGCGGCAGCGTCACTACAAGACGTACCCTACCTTTTTGTGTACTTTTAAAAATATACAACATAATATGTTGTTTCACTACGAGCAGTTTAAAGGTACACTCTTATACCGAGCAGCAGCATTACCGTATCATTGGGTTTGTCTGAAATGCCAAAAAGACCGAGAAGAAACCGCATGCGTCGTTCTTGGGTAGCGCGCTGTCAATTTGACAGCGGCAGGCGGTTATGCTGTTGCTCGGACTTATAACATTGCCTCTATGAGCAGGGAAATAATTAGGGAAGTGGGCAGCGCGAGCATGTTAACACGTTACTAGCGCTGCTACTAGTCATGCCGCTGTCAAATCCTATGCTCCCGCGAGTATCGGCTTCTCGTGCGCGATTGGAATGTATTGCTATATCGTTCACACGTATTGGTGCGAGAAGAGTATGCCGGCAGGGTGTGAACACTCACACCCATTGATACTTCGGCGTAAGCAATTCGGGCTATATTCGCTGCAGCGGCAGGAGCAGGAGCAAAGTGTAAACGTAGCATAAGGTTGTTAAACTTTACAATTCAATAAACTTATGTCTTTTATAGACAATACATGATATTGATATTGCATTAACATCAACAGAATTTCTTAATCTAAATTATTTTTTAATTCACGTTAAGTTATTTTCATGTTATGGTTAGGTCATGCTCACGGCCGCTGTATTTACGTAATTATAACAAAACAAAACGATACCGCGACGAAACAAAAGCAAAGCCGATGTTATTTAACGCCATTTGTTTGTTTACATAACACGATTATTCTAAAAGAACCGGAAAAACCACATTCTTTCTGGTTCAACCTTTGAGTGACGTAATGGTAGATACAGTTTTAATACGGTGTAGATTAGGTACCTACTCCGACTACTCCAACGACAACCAACATTTGGCATTTAATTCTACTCTTCACAGCTTTCGACAATCTACTAGGCTAGCATGAATCATAGAATCATGAACCATGAATTTTGAACACGCCGACAATATTGGCTATGAGTGTTACTAATCCAATGCCCACCAACATCATGGTCTAATTTTCACCATCACAGCTTTTACAATCTAGCAGAAAGGTACTAGGATAGCATGAATCATAGGAAACTCACCGAGGAAAAAGAACAGGCCGACATTGACTATCTGCCCTACATCTACTCCAATGACCACCAACATATTGATCTAATTTCTTCTCTTCACAGCTACAAGGATCCAGCAGAGAGTTACTAGGATAACATGAATTATAGGAAACTCACCGTGGAATAAGAACAGGCCGACAATATTGACTATCAGTCCTTACTACTCCGACGACCACCAACATCGTGGTCTAATTTCTACTTATCACAGCTTTTACCATCTAGCAGAAAGGTACTAGGATAGCATGAATCATAGGGAACTCACCGTGGAATAAGAACAGGCCGACAAATTGACTATCAGTCCTACGGGCAGACCCCACCATCAGATAGGAATAATCATTGCCAAGGAGAAAGAGAGAGAGAGTCCTACACCTACTCCTCTGGCCACCAACATCTTGGTCTAATTTCTACTCATCACTGTTTTTACAATCTAGTAGTAAACTACTAGGATAATATGAGTCATAGGTAACTTACCGTGGAATAAGAACAGGCCGACAATATTGACTATCAGTCCTACTACTCCGACGACCACCAACAGCTTCGGCTGGTCTATCTCTTCTCTCTCCACGAATCTCTTGACTGCCTCCACGGTGATGGTAAAGCATAAGGCTACCAGGAACACAGCATTCACGAGAGCTCCTAGCACTTCGGCGCGGGCCCATCCGAACGTGTTTTTGGACCATTTCTTTGGTGACATCTGTGAACAAGTATTTGGGTTAGATTCTTACGCTTTTCGTGTTTTTGCCAGAAACAATTTATTATAGAGAGTCAGTTGGCAGTGTGGTGCCCGCTTAGGATGGCATCGTCCCATTTCTGCCCGTGGGTTTCGTAATAATGGAATGGGCAGCAGCGTTTTCTGTGAAAATCGATCACACCTTGCACTGCGCTCGCCAATCCGCCTGCAAAGCGTGGTGAATATGGAAAATATCCCCCAGAAGGGGCAGGCCCATGTCCAGCAGTGGACTGTTGTGTTTGTTGTAGATATAGTAATCAGTGTGTTCTACAACTCTCCGATAGTATCTTTTATTAACCTGCTGCTTAGACCATGAATCATAATCGAGAACATAATTATAATTTTTGGTTTGCTCTGTCTACGTATAAAGGACTTCCGAACGTGATTCATAAAACATCTTATTTACTTATCAAGCTTTCATAATATGATTCAGATAATCTGTATTGTCTCAACCAAAACAATGTAAAACGATAACAACTTTGTGAACCTTTACATCTATTGATCATTAAGGCGAGTGTAGCCGTGAACGACCTCGACAATGGCGCCACTTCACAAAATCAAAGTTTTCTCTTTATACAAACAATCTATCAGAATGTCCGTTGCCTAAGTTTTTAGTATTATCCAAGTTAAATTAGAACCCGCAAACACAATAAAATATTTGCTGTTATTAAAGTTATGGCAAAATGTGCCTAAAAACGGCAACTTTGAGTACTAATTCCCATAACTTTAATTACAGCGGAAATTTAATTTTACTTAAGGATAATACTAAAAACTTGAGCAACGGACATTCTGATAGGTTGTTTGTATCAAAAGAAAATATTTTTCTGTGAAGTTGCGCCACTGTCGAGGCCGTTCACGAGTACACTCGCCTTAATTAAAAGTTAACAAAACCAGCTACTGATTGGACTGGCATCCCGTTTGTATTAAATCTATTCTACAAGGAGTAACAAAACGGTATATAGCCGAAAGGTACTCATCTGAACAACTTTCCTCATAGGTCGAATACGAATAAAATGTGGATCGTTGAGCGTTCCCTGATATACACATTGCACTGTGCTTGCCAATCCGCCAGCTAAGCGTTTAGAGTATAGCAATTTTGGGGAGACCCATGACTAGCAGTGGACTGTTGATATGAAGTAAAGGGACACTTTTTTCTTATTGAGTGGAAACTGAGTCATCCAAAGATATAATACCCAGGTGTTACGAGTTTTTCAACCGCCTTCAACTAGTAGTAGGCCTCTGACATAGTTGTGTAACGACTGCCGTCTAAGTAATCATAAGACAGCAACCGGGACCGACGACGGCTTAACGTGCCCTTTCGAAGCACGAAACCATCTTACTTTTCGGACAATCAGGTGGTTCAGTCTGCAATGTAGACTGGGAACAAATTCACAAAGTGATAAATATCAACTTTGTGAGTGCCCCACCGACAATTAAACTTCTGGTTCAGTTTAGCGTTGCAGGCAATACCACTGCGCCACATTCACATGAGCCATCAAAAAGGTGATGCTATTTTAAGTCAGCGTGCCTAGCTAAATAAAACTAAGGCCTAGAGCTATACATATTTATTCCAAGTTCGATCTTACGCGTGTAGACGTTCGCCTCGCATATTAAGTAGGCCGTAACATGTACACACACGTAAAGCCACAATGCTACATAACATTCCTTGTGTTATTTTCCTTCTTTGGTTTTCCTTGTCACATGTTTTAGTGTTAAAAATAAAAAAATATCGAATAAAAAAATTTTTTTTAAACAAGATTTCATTTATTTGAGTGCACTAAAACGAAAATAATAGCCCAAACTCGATAGGGGTACGTAGTTTCATCTCTGAGATGCTATGACCACCTTCCGGCTCCAACATCATATCAGCTTTTTGACATCATAATATTGCATTGTCACCCAATTTACATGTCTATGCAAAATTTTAGATCAATCGAAAGTCGTTAAGTGGCGCAAATTTTGGTTCCAAGATTTGACCCGTACAAACTAACGAGCACGGCAAGTCAAATAAAAGCTTGTAAAAACAGCATGTTTACACTACGTACGTACGTATACCCATAAATACGTACCTACCTAGCGTGGTTTTCTTCTTTTCATGTGGGACACCGAGTTTACGTCGGACGCGATGAACCCTGGTGTCAGAGATTTTCAACCGCCTACTAGTAGGCCTCTGACATGTGTATCGAACGCCGTCTAAGTAATTATACACAGCAACCGGGACCGAGACGGCTGAACGTGATCTCCTAAGCACGGAACCATATTTCTTACAGACAATCAGGTAGTTCAGTCTGCAATAAGCTAACCAGACTTGAAACGAATTCACAAAGTGATAATATCAACTTTGTGAGTTTACGCCCTCCTAAGCACGGAACCATATTTCTTACAGACAATCAGGTAGTTCAGTCTGCAATAAGCTAACTAGACTTGAAACGAATTCACAAAGTGATAATATCAACTTTGTAAGTTCCCTACCGGGTTTCGAACCCGAAACCTTTCCGCCGCGAGCAGTTGCACTACCACTGCGCCACATCAACCGTCCGTCACCCAGCGTAGTAGGCAACTATATCGTATGTCGTAAAATTATCTGTTTGTTACATTTGATGTTGCCGTGTGATGCCGGCCTAGAATAGCATCACCCCATTTCTTACTCATGGGTGTCGTAAGAGGCGACTAAGGGACTCGAGGGCGTGTATTGCAATTTTAGGCGATGGGCTGACAACCTGTCACTATAGTGATACACAGCTATCTGATTGACCCTCAAACTTTTGTCAGACGTGGTGTTAATATCCGTTTTACGGCCGTTAACGCTCTGCCTACCCCGTAAGGGATAGAGGCGTGATTTGTGTATGTGTTACATTTGATCATTGAACCGATCATAATTCAATTGAGCACACTCATAAATTAATGAGTAGACATTCAGGGAAAGTAATACAGTGTGACTGGTACAGATCTGATATGATAATTTCATTAATATAAGCTATAGTTTTGTGCCTTCCAAAGCACGGAAGCTATACGACTGGCGGTAAAGCAATATTCAGCACACATTTTGCTAATGTACAGTCATATCAGTGCACTTTGCTGTAAGAAATTTCTTTTTAGAATCAACTAACCCGTTGTGTCTTGCTTGTCTCATTGACAATTTTTTCCCGTGTTTAATTTACGTACATACATTGTCTAATTCCAAGCTAAACTCCCGCAGTGGAAGCGATTTACACAGGTAAATTTCTAGTAAAATATCAGGAGTTCAACTGAAGGCAGACAATGGCCGCGTTACGCAGCGCTAAATAGCATACGCTGCACAATATAGCAGCGCATACTATGAATTAAACGTGAACCTAAATCTATTTAACTTAATTAACTAAGTTGAGTGAAATTGGCAAATGATGTGTTCTGACCTTTACATAACTCAATTCTGTAGTAAATACCGTCTGCCGATCTGGCGTTACGTCACACGTATAAGCACTAGATTATAAGTAAGTACCTCCAAATTATATCACCCCACGAATTCCGCAATTCCTACTAAGGAGTCACAATGATAATGGTACAACAAATATGACTAAAGGGAACACACCATTAACACGAGGAAACAGTTTTACACTAAAACAACTAGGTTTAACACTTACAGTCACGTGCCGGCGCAAATGCATAAATACCCAACGGAGAAAGGAAGTTCAGGGAATGGATCAGATAGGGATTCCGTTGGTACTTACAGGGCTGGGTGGAAAAGATATCGACACCCAGCATTCCACTACAGCCTTGGCGCGTTATTCACTTCAAACCACTCACAGCTTCTGTTCGTATTCCACTTTGATATCAGTCATTACGCGTGACCCAACCCGAATTTGGGTCGTACAAACGCGAGCCGATATGGCCACTTGATGCCTATTCAACGCGACGCTCACGTGGAAGACGTCGAGACATCCAACAATCACTAAGCCTGGTATTCTAGTATAACCCAGGAGAACCGCAATAATACGATGCATCAACACGCGCGATCTCAAATTGAATCGTCCATTACACGCGGCATCACAAAACGCGTGGCGGGAAATCCGTACAAAACACAATACGTTCTCGTCCGAACGGTTTTGAGTGACTGAATGCGGTGCAGAAATCACCGCTTGGCGCCTACCAGCGGCCCGCGCGCATGCCGCCACCCTCGCCCCGCGAGCGAGAAAGGGACAACATATGCCCAGAGCGATGCGTGCGAAATCGCGGCGCATTCATAGACTGTCATTAATACCTAACTTACCCCAGCATAGCAACGCTAAATTAAACATTCACCCGCCCTAGGCCGAATCCCTTAGGCCTATTCACTACTGGGGAGACGAGATAGCGTTGCTATTGCTCGCTTAAGAACTGAATCCCCTACCTGAACTGTCGCGACTCGAGGAGTGCCATCACTACCTGGGAACAAGTTGAGAATGCGCCCTCTGCGCCATCGCAGTGGCGGCAGGTTGACATCCTTAACCAGAACGAGATCTCCGATGCGAGGGGGTTCAGTTCTGTCCGTCCACTTAAGGCGTTGCTGCAGAATGTGCAAATACTCAAGCGACCATCGCTTCCAAAAATTCTGAGACATTTGCTGCAGCAACTCATAACGCGTCAAACGATTGCTACTGACCTCTGTGTAGGGGTACTCTGGCAAGGCGTTAAGTGGTCGGCCAATTAAGAAATGCCCTGGTGTCAGGGCCTCCAGATCATTCGGATCTGAGCTAAGCGGACACAAAGGACGTGAATTGAGAACGGCCTCAATTTTACAAAACACGGTCGCTAGCTCCTCAAAGGTTAATATCGTTAAACCTATAACGCGCATCAAATGCGTCTTAGCGGACTTTACAACCGCTTCAAATATACCACCCCAGTGGGGGCATCCTGGTGGATCGAACACCCAGTTAATGCCCTGACGGGAGAGGCTCGTGCCGATAGCTTCCTCGTTTTCCAATAAAAACGTTATAATTTCTTTCATACATCGATCAGCGCCCTTAAAGTTGGTACCACAGTCCGACCTGATCAGCGCTGGTCGCCCTCTTCGCGACACAAATCTATCTAAAGCTGCTAAGAAAGCCTCCGTAGTGAGGTCGGCCACGAGTTCCAAGTGGACGGCCTTGGTTGCTAGGCACACAAACACGCACAAATACGCCTTGATTGACTTCGCGTTGCGAAGGCGTGATGCCTTTACCATAAAAGGCCCCGCAAAGTCCGTTCCCACACCCGCAAACGTCCAGGCTTCCGTCACCCGGTCCGGTGGGAGGTCTCCCATCTGAGGTTGCATTGTGGCTGCCTTCAACCGATAGCAAGGCAAGCACCGAAACACAATACTCCGTACCGTACGTCGTCCAGACAAGATCCAAAACTCGCGCTGCAGAATAGCCAAAAGTGCATTGCAGCCCGCATGCGAGTTTTTCTGGTGACGATCCCTAACTATAAGTTCTACCAAAGGTCCCTTCTTTGGGAGTAACAGCGGATGCCGTGCTGAAAAGGGCAGGTTAGCGTTCCGAAGTCTACCTCCAACCCGGAGCATTCCATGCTCGTCCACGAACGGGTTGAGGCGCACAAGACCTCCCTTCAGCTTTCCACGGCCATCCCTGAGCAGCCTGACCTCTTCCTCAAAATGTTCCGCCTGGACGACCCTAACCAATAAACTTAGAGCCGCATTCCGCTCCGCAGGCGAGAGGACAGGTGCCAAGTTCCGTTGTGCTTGAGGTTTTCTACAGTTGTTCACGAACCGTTTGATCCAACCTGTCACCCCTAGAAGTTTGTCGAGGGAGCTGTATCGTTCCAGCAAGAAAGCCGCACTAGGCTTAGGTACGATCTGCCCTACGTTCACTCGCAAACCTCGATCAGGTGGCCCAAGCGGCGACCCGCACTCATTGTATGGCCATCTCTCAGGTGACTCAGTCAGCCACTGAGGTCCCCACCACAGTGAGTGACCTACCAAATCAGGGGCCCTACATCCCCGTGAGGCGCAGTCCGCTGGGATCTGTTCTCCCGGTACGTGTCTCCATACCAACGGAGTTTCCGATCCTTTAATCTGTGACACCCGATTTGCCACGAAAACCTCAAGAGTATGTACCGACGTCTGTAACCAGCACAGAACTATCCTACTGTCGGTCCATGCGTACACCGTTTCATCCAAAGTGATGGTACCGCGTAGATTACTAGCGACATGATGTAGCAAGCGCGTGAGAAGCGCTGCTCCCGCCAATTCCAACTTTGGAATGGTCCATCTTGTCCTAACCGGGGCCACCTTACTCTTGGCCATAACTAGACACACGTCTACAGTTCCCGTTGAACTGACTGTCCGCAAATAGACAGCTGCCGCGTACCCTCGCTCCGAGGCATCACAAAACCCATGTAGGGTAGCCCTACATTCCACCGATGGGAGCAACTTGCGAGGTATGGCGATGCGTACGATCCCTGGTAAGGTGGTCACAAACTTGGTCCAATCATTCAACAGCTCTCCGGAGAGCTGGTCGTCCCAACCCAAGTTTGCTATCCACAACCTTTGCAAGAAGCACTTCGCCATGAACGTCACCGGTGCGATCCACCCGTTAGGATCGAAAGTTCTGGCGATCGTCGATAATACCGAACGCTTCGTCCAAGTCTTCTGCAAAAGGTCTGGCTCGATCTGATACGTAAAGACATCATGCGTTGGCCTATATTGCACCCCTAGGATGCTCAACGTATTTGGATTGTCCGGGTTCTCGAAAAGGTGCGGGTCCTGCTGGAACTCACCTGGCAACCCGGCCAGGAGCTCTGGACAGCTGGACAGCCATTTCCGCAACTCATAACCTCCTGATTCCATGATCGCGATCAGCTCGTCTCGTAGTAGCAGTGCTTGTTGCACGCTATCTGCACCCGTGCAGATGTCATCCACGTAGACGTCGCGATCCAGTACTGCTGCGGCTCGAGGGAATCTTACCCTTTCCTGTGCGGCCAACTCTCGCAGCGTGCGTACTGCCAAAAACGGGCTTGGCTTCAGACCATACGTTACCGTGTTAAGCTCATAAGTGACCATCGGCTCGTCAGGGCTCTCACGCCACAAAATCAGCTGGTACCGACGGTCATCCGGGTGTATAATTGTTTGGCGAAACATCATTTTGACGTCTGCGACGAACGCTACTTGGTGCAACCGAAAATCTGTGAGGATGTCCACAATGTCCCGGTTCAACTTGGGACCCGCGTGCAGACACTGGTTCACAGACACACCATTCGATGTAGGAGCAGAACCGTCAAACACTACCCGTATCTTCGCCTCCGGTGACTTCAAAACAGCCAGGTGTGGTATATAGTAATGCTCGACACACCTCCAATCTATGCTGGACACCGACATGTGGCCTAACTCTAGGTACTCCCTCATGAATTCGATATACTTCTGCCGAAGTGCTGCATCTCGCTTCATCTTTCTCTCCATAGCCAGTAGTCTCCGTTCCGCGATCTGTCGCGAACTACCTAAGGAGGGGCGGTTTGGGAGAAATGGCAGCCTGGTAACAAACCTACCTGACGAACTTCGTGCAGTGTTGTACTGATAGAACAGCTCGCACTCGTCATCCTCTGGCTTCCGTCTATCCGCTGTGGGTGGCTCCTCAGACTCCCAAAACCTCTGCAGCACCTCCGACAACACACTACCATAGAGAACCGTATCGCCCTCTGGTAGGTCCTGAGGTCTCCAAACTGGGCCAAAAATAACATACCCCCCTGTGGTATCAACGGCCACTAAACCAGTTTGCTGAAGTACCCGTTTTCTGCCACACCAGAATCTCCCGAGGACGTCTGACCCGAGGAGAACGTCCACCGTACCAGGAGTATCAAATTCAGGATCAGCTAACTCTAAGCCTGTGGTTAACCCTCGTACCGTTGACGGTAACCGAACCTGAGGAAGTTTCCCTACCACTTCATCCAGCACCACTGCTGAGGCATGATAGCTGACCCCTGTACCTGTATTACCTAATGTGAACTCGAAGTTCACCTGACCCCGAACGTCAGGCACATCTACACCTCCAATACCTACAGCCCCATCCGTTGTGGGCCTTATATTTAAGCGTAGCCTACTCACCAGCTTACTAGACACAATACAACCCTGAGCCCCTGTATCTAACAAGGCTCTTACCTGTATGCTGCGGCCACCGTATCCCCATACCCAAATCATTGCCGTAGGCAACAATACCGTAATTGGCCGGGGGGCCGAAGCTGGCGTGTAGGCGGCGATTACCTAGCAGGAATCTAAGCGCGGAGTGTCCGCGTCCTGCGGGGGGGTCCCCTCTCTCCGTACACCTTCGAGTGGGTCCCACTCCTGCTGATAGGGACCTCTGGTCCTGTACGCCATGGCTGGCAGCCTATAGTAACCCTGCGGCAGGCGCGCGTACCGTGGATGCGCCTGTAGCCGCGGGTGCTCAGCCAAGGGGAGAGGCATGCGTGGGTCATGGGAACTCACCATGTTGTTCAGACCCGCCGAGTACTGCATGTACTGGCCCTGGTGTTGGCACCCGCCCGTAGCATCACGTACTTGTGATGGGTGCCCCTGACCTTGGACCTGTGACCACCTACCCTGTTCCGGCACCTGCTGCCGAGGTGGTGACTGTCTCGCGCGTGGTGAAGGGGGGATCACCTGCTGATGTCCCTGGCCTCGTCCCTGAAACCCTGGTGGAAGAGGACTCCTCCTTGGAGGGGGTGGGGAGCGTTGCTCCCGTCTAGGTAGGGCAGACTCCGTCCGCTGACCCGCGTCAGCTCTGCCTCCGTAATCTCCGCTGCGGTTCATGCATAGGAGCTGATGGTGGGCACCCTGGCAGTACCTGCAGTTGGTGCTTGATGGGCACTCTCGCACCTGATGCGGCCCCATACACCTAAAGCACCAACGCCGTTGCTGCACCACACCACGACGTTTCTGCACCCGCTGTGCAGCGAACTCCTCACACGCAGTCACCTGATGCCCCGCCTCTCTGCAGTAGGCACACCTCGATTCCAAATTAGCGACATTGTATCGCCTGGGTGGCCTACTCTTACCGTCTCGCGCCTGTGCACCCGGCCGTTCCGGGCGGCGAGCGGCCGCAGACTCCGCGTGAGGCGACTCTCCAAATTGGGCATCTACCCGCCTGCACTCGGCCTCGAGGAAGGACTTGAGCTCCTCGAAGGTCGGGAGGTAATCAGATGTCTTACCTCCGTGTGACTGTTCAAAACGAGCGGCCATGTCGCTCGGCAGGCGGCGCAACAACGTGTGGACCAGGATATAATCATAGCCTGACACCGGCATCCCCTGTCTCTCAAGAGCGTTCACTGCAACGCAGACAGGGTTGAGGACCTTGGCCCTGAGGTCCGTCCCTCTTGTGATGGTCGGCACGGTGAGCCACTGTTCCAGGAGTTGGTCAATCATGAGACGTTTGTTGCTGTATCTCTCGATCAGCAAACCGCGAGCCGTCTCGTAACTTGCATCATCGACTGGTAGATGCTTTACCAGCTCATGGGGCTCACCTTGCAGCTTGGCCATCAATTGTGCCATTTTATATGCCGGCTGCAAGTCAGTGCGGTTATGAATCACACTGTCAAACAGATCCTGGAATCGGGTCCAATCCGTGTAGTCCCCGTGGAAGACCGGAATCGCCACAGCCGGCAGGGGCACTTGCACCCCCGGTCCCCGCGGACCATGGGGTGGGTCCGGCTCCCCAGCTCTACGCCTGGTGATCACAGCAGCCGCCTGCTGGATCTCCTGCCCCATCTCCATGCACTGGGTCACATTCGTCCGGACCGTAAGTTTGACCTCCTCATCAGGCGTCCCATCAAATAACTCCTCGCATCCAGTGAGGCAATCCAACACCTCCGCGACCCGTTCGTCAATCCGTTGCGCACAAGCGATGAGTGCGTCCTCTCGGTCCCCGCGACCGACCATCGCCTGCTTAGTCGCGAACCAAACTAGGTGCGTTCTAATTTTTGCCTGAAGCTGTGTAATTGTGGGAGCCATGGTACCAACTCAAAGTAACACCGAACCTTACAATAAAAAAAAATAGACAATCGGCCCTGATCCTACCGTTAGGATATCCGCACAGGGTAAACACAACGATAATAACAAGCAATTCACTAATTGATTGGCCCTGATCCTACCGATAGGATATTCTACACAGGGCACACACTACAATCACAATAAATATATTTTTTTTATGTAGGTAGATTAAAAATCTTATACTAAAATAATCTTAAATCTAGTGGTTTTCTGAACCACGCTCTGCTACCAAAAATTGTCTAATTCCAAGCTAAACTCCCGCAGTGGAAGCGATTTACACAGGTAAATTTCTAGTAAAATACCAGGAGTTCAACTGAAGGCAGACAATGGCCGCGTTACGCAGCGCTAAATAGCATACGCTGCACAATATAGCAGCGCATACTATGAATTAAACGTGAACCTAAATCTATTTAACTTAATTAACTAAGTTGAGTGAAATTGGCAAATGATGTGTTCTGACCTTTACATAACTCAATTCTGTAGTAAATACCGTCTGCCGATCTGGCGTTACGTCACACGTATAAGCACTAGATTATAAGTAAGTACCTCCAAATTATATCACCCCACGAATTCCGCAATTCCTACTAAGGAGTCACAATGATAATGGTACAACAAATATGACTAAAGGGAACACACCATTAACACGAGGAAACAGTTTTACACTAAAACAACTAGGTTTAACACTTACAGTCACGTGCCGGCGCAAATGCATAAATACCCAACGGAGAAAGGAAGTTCAGGGAATGGATCAGATAGGGATTCCGTTGGTACTTACAGGGCTGGGTGGAAAAGATATCGACACCCAGCATTCCACTACAGCCTTGGCGCGTTATTCACTTCAAACCACTCACAGCTTCTGTTCGTATTCCACTTTGATATCAGTCATTACGCGTGACCCAACCCGAATTTGGGTCGTACAAACGCGAGCCGATATGGCCACTTGATGCCTATTCAACGCGACGCTCACGTGGAAGACGTCGAGACATCCAACAATCACTAAGCCTGGTATTCTAGTATAACCCAGGAGAACCGCAATAATACGATGCATCAACACGCGCGATCTCAAATTGAATCGTCCATTACACGCGGCATCACAAAACGCGTGGCGGGAAATCCGTACAAAACACAATACGTTCTCGTCCGAACGGTTTTGAGTGACTGAATGCGGTGCAGAAATCACCGCTTGGCGCCTACCAGCGGCCCGCGCGCATGCCGCCACCCTCGCCCCGCGAGCGAGAAAGGGACAACATATGCCCAGAGCGATGCGTGCGAAATCGCGGCGCATTCATAGACCGTCATTAATACCTAACTTACCCCAGCATAGCAACGCTAAATTAAACATACATAAATCACGCCTATATCTCTTACGGGGTAGGCAGAGCGTTAACGGCCGTAAAATGGATATTAACACAGTGTCTGATAAAAGCTTAAGGGTCAATCCGATAACTGTGTATCTCTATAGTGACATGTTGTCAGCCCATCGCCTATAATTGCAATACACATCCCTCGAATCCCTAGTCGGCTCTTACGACACCCATGCGTAAGAAATAGGGTGATGCTATTCTAAGCCGGCATCACACGGCGCTTGTTTGTCACGGTGTTCAATTTTATGTACAATAAATGGTTAAATAAATAAATAAACACCGTGAGTAAATTGTCCATAAAAGGTATCTAAAAGTATGCGTCAACTTTGGCTTTGGAAACTTATGAATCAGCAGAAGGAAATATTTGCTGAGCGATTTGCGAGAATCGAGAATAAATTAAGTGACGTCATGAAACCGAACACAAGTTCTCAGAAGAACGGTGTTACATTGATTTAGGAAGGCTGTGGAATGTTTGGTTGACATGACGTATAAACAAAGAGAGATAAATAACATTCTTACATACTAGAGAAGCACCGACTATGGATTTGACCGGTGCGCCGCTCTGGATGAAGTTTTTTATTTGCAATAATTGTATTTACATACATAAATCACGCCTATATCCCTTACGGGGTAGGCAGAGCGTTAACGGCCGTAAAACGGATATTAACACCACGTCTGACAAAAGTTTGAGGGTCAATCAGATAACCGTGTATCACTATAGTTACAGGTTGTCAGCCCATCGCCTAAAATTGCAATACACATTTAACCCTCGAGTCCCTTAGTCGCCTATTACGACTCCCACGGGAAAGAAATGGGGTGATGCTATTCTGAGCCGGCATCACGCGGAAATAATTGTATTTGTTTGTTATAATGTTTATTAAACAAAAATATTTGAACGTAAACGTTGACTCAACTTACTTTGACAGATAGGAACGCGATGACAAGCGCGGCCACGTCGCTCAGCATGTGAAACGAGTCGGCGACCAGAGCCATCGAGTTGGTGACGTAGCCCACTATCAGCTCCACGAAGAAGAAGCTGCCGGTCAGCCACAGCATCGACAGCAGCCGACACTTCTTGCCGGTGTACCGACCCATTGTTTCTGTGAACAACACAAATAATAATAAATAAATATCCTAGGCGACAAAAAACTGGTGGACACCAAGCTACATAGCCTGGCACATCACCGCAAGGTTGCCTGCTTGTCGGTTTTTTACAGATTGTACTTCGGAGAGTGTGCTCAAGAGCTTCACGACCTTGTTCCACCAGCTCCCTTCTACCATCGGACATCCAGACGCACCGCCGGATACCATCCATACCTGGTTGCCATTCCACCAATTCTGACTAAGCGCTTCCAGTCATCATTTTATAATGCGCACTGCTAAAGAGTGGCACTCACTACCTGCGTCTGTGTTTCCAAATGCATAGAAATAGAAATAGAAATAATTTATTTGCAATAAATGTGGTACAAATGGTGTTACAATATTAAAAATCCTCACATTTAACCAATTTTATACTGGTATGCAAATAGGGAGGGACTACTCTATTATTATGTATGACTAAAACAAATTTATAATAATTAAATTAAATACCATTAAAATTTGAATTAAATATCATTAAGAATAAAATTAATTAACAATTCATAAATTCATTCATGGAATAGAAACATTTTTCACATAAATAATTAAATAACGATTTCTTAAACAAATTCAGTGGTAAATCTTTAAATTTATCGGGCAAGTTATTATAAATTTTAGTGCACATAACATAGCAATTTCTTTGTTTAGATGTTGTGGAGCATGGTGGAGCCACCAGTCGATTACCACCATACAACCCTAATCTCTTCAAAGTAAGAGTGAACAGGCTTCTTCTGGGTGAGCTCGCTCTATCTTAGACTCTGTCTCTGTCCTATGACCTAGACTAGAGTCAAGAGCAAACTCATCCTTAATAAAAAAAATATAATAATAATAAATAAATATCATGAACAATTCACACAGCGCAATCTAGCCCCAAACTAAGCAAAGCTTGTACAAATGTTTAATGTTGCAGTGAAGGAAACAGATGACCGTGTGTGTGATGCCGGCTTAGAATAGCATCACAGACAGAAACACTTAATTCACAATCACATATCACGTCTATAATCCCTTGCGCGGTAGGCATAGCGTAAAAGGTCGCAAAAACGGACATTTACGCCACGTCTGACAAATATTTGAGGGTCATTCGGAAAATTGTGTATCGCCATAGAGACAGGATGTCAGCCCATCGCCTAAAATTGCAATACACACCCTCGAGCCTCTTAGGCGCCTCTTACGACTCCCACGGGAAAGAAATGGGGTGATGCTATTCCAAGCCGGCATCACACGGCGCGTTTCGTCCTGTTGTCCCCGTAAGCCGTGTCCCCGTGAACGGGGACAGCGGTACTTTAATAAAAAATTTGAAAATTAGTCCCGTTGTCCCCGTTAACCGTGTCTCCGTGAACGGGGACAGCGGTACTTTAATAAAAAATTAAAAATTAGTCCCACTGTCCCCGTTAGCCGTGTCCCCTTGAACGAGGACAGCGGTACTTTAATAAAAAATAAAAAAATTAGTCCCGCTGTCCCCGTAAGCCGTGTCCCCTTGAATGGGGACAGCGGTACTTTAATAAAAAAAAGGAAAATTAGTCCCTTTATTTATCCCCAATGCCATAATGACTTTCAAAAAATATACTATTAACGTGTTATTTTACTAATAGTTGTGGGTATAAATGTATACCCTCCTTACATCAAATATGTTTTATTAACAATTTTGCATCAATTACCAGGTAGGTATAGTCAATGCAAAATTTTACAAATTATTCATAATACTAATAATATAATACTAAATATTTTTCCTTAACTTCCGGTCCGCTTTTGCGACCGATTCAAGAATATAGATTCTTAGATTTGCTTAACGGGCCTACTTCCATGAAGTGAGGTGAAAACGAACTACGAGAATGCATTTTATGCATAATCTAAGGCACATCACTGTCAACAAAATTTTGTTTTTTAATCTTCAAGATATGAGGAATACGCCAGGGCAGCGCAAAATCTCATTTTATATTTAATTACGGAGAAATTAAAATTTGAAGTTACCTCTATTTTTCAGTGATGAAGCGTGGCGTAAGAGATTTCTTCCGCCAGTGCTAATCGAACTGTATTGATCTTAGTATGATTATTAATGGCAATTTCACGTTGAACCCGCCCGGGCGGCTATTTTTTGACAAAACGTCTTAGTTATTATGAAATTTAGCAAAACACTTACTGTTTCCGGCTGATTTCCTTGGGAATAAAAGGTTTTTGTTTTGATGTGTTTCCTCTGCTGTCAAAACTGACGTGGAATTGATCATAGATAAACGGAATATGATGCAGACGCGACACACACTACATTTGTTCGATATTTTGACCGTGAAAAATTATTGTAGCTAGAATTTTGCCGTAAAATATATCAACTATCTACAACAACGGCATTCTATCCGCTATGGATAATTTTGCCAATGTCAATACTACGTTGATTGATACATCGAACGAAACGCAAAATATATACCGATTAGACGTAGGTATTAAAATTTTTTTTAGGATCAAATAATAGGATGACGTGGTTGTTAGTGCAGATTAGTATGAAGTAGTAAGGTTCGATTTATATGCAACACTAGACGGCGGCACGGCGGCACAAAAGCAGTTTTTTAACCGCGGCGGAAATTTTTAATTGTAAATATGGAGCGCTGCGCATACGGTCACCACCAGCCACAGTTTTAGGATAAATTATAAGAAAGCAAGGATAATAATTATGTACATGTACTTACGTACATACATACATACACATATCACGCCCATATCTCTTGCAACTTGCGTACCTAGTATACAAAAGTATTATTTATGTTGTAAAAGATTTTTGACAGATTTCAGTTCAAGAGTGGGATCAATTGATTCGGAAGGTTTTTAGGTTATGGGGTAGAAGGGTACTAGAGTGGCACTGGGTCAAGCAAGATGTTCATGCTAGGGTAACACTGGGTTGAAAGGTTCTAGACTTATACCTAGCTGGAAAGTCCTAGAGTGTCACAGAACAAAATGCCAATACTAATGTTAAAATTTCGGGAAGGTCGAGAGTATCATTATATTAAAGGTTGTGGTCACCCTGGTTCGTTGGTAACACCGAAATATACCAAACATTGTATAGGGCTATAAATCCCTTTTCTAAAAATACCAATTTCAAGACCAAAAATTACAGGATTATCCAGATAGGAATGGATTAAAAACCTAAGTCAAAAAAACAATTAGAAGCACCTTCGATTTTACAATTTTCTTAGTTACTTTAATAGATATCACCAAAATGTATGATAATTTTTAACTATGAAGCAATTCAACTGGTGTCGGTGATTAAAGGAAAAAGATTGTAAAAGGTGTTCGAAGGTTTGAAATTTTTAAGGCATGCGGCTCTGTGTATGTCTGATGGTCAACAAATATTGTTCAAAACCTAATGAACGGTGCGAGAATGCGACCGCTATATATTATCATATCATAATATCATACTCGAATATATAATGGCCGTCGCTAATTGGTTTTTGCTATTTATATTTTGAACTTACATCTATGTATACCTACTGCTTTATGCAATAAAAGTTTAAAATTGAAAGTGAAATTTAACAGTATTAGTTGCGCTTAAGGTGCACGCAATGACGAAAATGACAAAGAAATATCAAAAAAAAGTTTCTTAATGTCGAAGTTCGCAAAAAAATTCACAATACCAGGATGGACAAAAACGAAACAAAAATATGTTCGCGCAAAGTGCGTAACATGATACTGGCCACTTGCATTTTTAAACCTGAACTAATAAGTTGGCTTTATTTAGTTTAATGACTTTGCTTCTTCTGAAATAACGTTAAACTAAAAAGTTGTAAATATGATTTGAGATGTTATGAAGATAAGTGTTTTGTGAACTGATTAAGCCCTTATTTTTAGATGAATTCTTTTCATGTACTGAAAGTGTAAGAATAACAAACAAACAGACAGTACAGTTTATAGAGTTCATAATTAATATGGATACTATGCGTTCAGCTAAGTCTTGGCGAATGGTTCAGCTTATTTCAAAATATGGACCTTATAATATAATGTAGGTTAATATTTCTTCCAAGTTATAATATCAACTTTGTGAGTAGTCCACCGAGAATCGAACCCGGAACCTTTGCGCCGCAGGCAGTCGCACTACCATTGGTCGTCAAGTATTGTATCAGTACCAGTTAGACTAACATTATATGAAATGGTGACACCTCTATAATATACTCTTTGACATGACTTCCGAATTTCATTTGAATTTCGTTCCTTCCGGCGAAATAGGACTCTTAAAATAAGAATTCCTTAAGGCTTTACGATACGTGAAATGTAGTTTTTCAAGTCAAATTGTTTAAGAAATAAAATATTTAATCCATAAAGAATCAATATGGCATTAAAATTAAGGATTCAAACAACAATTTCAGTTAATCAGTATAACATTTTTGTTTACCCCGTTGTAGAAAAACAGTCCCAAAGTGAACCTATTTTTCGCCATATTTTGCAAATTCTCTTGGAAACGGCTTATTTAATCTAGTTCATTCTAACCGACAAAAAAAAGTTTTTAAAAATATCAACATTTTGAGTTGAGAGTTTTATTTTTATCGCGCATTATACGCGTGAAAAGTATACTTTTCTTCTAAAAATCGGGCGCGAGCGCTCCCCCCCACCCTCTGTAATCACACGTGATGATAATGACACGTGAAATCTTGACGTCCCATTGTCCCCTTGGTGGTACCTGCGTAATGGGGACAACGGTACAGAAAAATATTGACGTCCCGTTGTCCCCTTGGCGGTATCTGCGTAATGGGGACAACGGTACAGAAATATAACAACGTCCCGTTGTCCCCGTAAAGGGGACATGGCCAACGGGGACAACAGTACTAAACGACACGGCGTCACCAGAAACACTCAATTGCTTAAAATAATAATTCTAACTAATATAAGAACAAAAACAAACAACACAATATAAGCATAGACGGCCTTATCGCTTTAAGCGATCTCTTGCAGGCAACCCTGCACACCAAGAGAAAACACTCTAAATAGCAGTGGCAACACATAAAAGGCAGAAAATTTATTACCACTAATTTAAGTTATCAATCCACTTCTTTCCCGTAAGAGGCGACTAAGGGACTCGAGGGTTACATGTGTATTGCAATTTTAGGCGATGGGCTGACAATCTGTCACTATGGCTATATTAAATTTTCTACAATGATCTTTTTTATGGCAGTTTACGCTCTGCCTACCTCGCAAGGGATATGGGCGTTATAATATATGTGTGTAGAAAACAGATAACAGTTTTGTGAGTCTGTATTTAAAAAATGACAGCAAGGATGAAACCTACAGGGTTACTGGTAATAACTATGTCATAATCCTGGCAAGGAGTGAACCAGGGCATGAAACTGAACAACTTTCACAAAATTTCTTTGTATTTTAGGAGTAAATCAAAATTATCATTTATTTTTATTTTTGAAACTTTCTTATATTGTTAAGTGTTTTCAATATTATGCAATAAATATATATATACATATTATTATGTATACACGGGTGTTTAGTGGATACCTCCTCGTGTGGAGAGTTAGTATGATTCCATGTGGGGACTTGTCCCCTGTTGAAGAATACTAACTCTTCCTGGTGCACCTGGGCAACAGCGGTTAGCGACTGGTTTACGAACCTCTTTCTAGCTGATGGCTAAAGTCTACTCGGTTTCGCCGGGCGCAGTGGGTAAGCCCGGTGAACTATTCCCCCCACCTGCGCTAGGGTCTGCGCAGTTGAGCGCCGAATGCGGGGATGACGGAGTCCTGGGGGGTTGAGTCGAGCGGTGCTTGGGGTTTTCGCATCGTGAGGCAACACGCCCTCTTTGGTCCCGATTTCACGCTTAACGGTAGACCTGCCTGCTAGCCACAGGCAGGGAAACGGCCTTGGTGTCCCATCAGAGGGCCACTGGCGAGGGGTGTTGGGCAAGATGGAAGGTCATGCTGAGGGCTCGCGGCGGGTGATCAGCACTGGAGGCTACACTGGATCCACCATCGTAGTCCTTCGGCCACCCAACAAGAGCCTGATGTCGCGCTGAAAGTCCCCCAATGCCCCTATATCTCTCTGGTAATCCTAACGATCCGAGGCTTCAAGCTTGTAGGACGTTCCCAAATTGCGGGCTCGATGGAGGGTGGGAAACCAGAGGGATGAATAAATATTTAAACAATGTATGGTTCTGGATCCAATGACAAACTCTACAAACATGACAAAACAGGTTCGGCAGCGCAAGCAGCCGGAACCACAAACAGTGGCGGTACGGCTTCGGCCGGATCTCCATCCGTAACAGGAATGACCAAACCCGATGGTTGCTTGGCGGGGAAACCTGATCAAAGCGTCCAGGGCGAGGTCACGCCAGTTGCGAAACAAGTCACAATAACTAAAGTGACGGAACTTCAGGCGCCAGACGGCACTGAAAGCTCCCACGCACGGCTGATAGACCAGGCCTGGCAAGTGGTGGAAAGAAAGAAGAAGCACCCAAAAGGTGCCAATCCGAAATCTGCCGCGAACCAAGAGGCCAATCCTAAGCCAAGAAAACCAAGCCAGAAGCAGCGGAGACGAGCCCAAGAGAAGGCGAGAGCCGAGGCAGCTGCAGCTGGCAGCACGACACAACACCGTAGCTTGCCCCAAACCCAGACCAGCGGTACGGCAGCTGGTGGCGCTTGTGGTGGGACCGTGCCAGGAGAAACCCGGCCGCGGGAACAACACAGCGTCACCAACAATAGTCCCGGCACTGCTGAGATGGTTAGGGGAGCTGAGGTGCCGAAACAGAAGGCAGCAAACAGGCCCGACAAAAGAACACGCATCCGCCTGGCTAAGAAGCGAGCCCGCATGAACGAGACAGTCTCGCCAAGCGGTGAGCTGAAGAAGCCCAGGGTGGAAAAGCCACCTCAACAACAGCCTCGCACAAGCTATGCCGAGGCTACAAAACAAGACTTCGCGGTTGCCATAGCAAAGGCAGACGGGATCCTCACACAAGAAGGTGCGGACTCAATTCTCATGGAGATCCAGTTGAGAATGATAAGCGAGGCCCGCGCCCGATCGTCTGATGACAAAGGCCCGGTCTTCAGGGCGAAACCTTCATTTGCGGAGGGCTACCTACGCTTATGGGGCGACGACCAGAAGACGGTGGACTGGCTGAAACAAACGGTTTCTGCCATGACACTCCCATCCGGCGAAAAGCTGACGGTGAAGAGTCAGGCAGACATCCCGAAACGCACGCGCGTCGGCATCCTCATTCCGGACCCCATGGGTGTATGGAAGGAGACCAAGGACATCGGTCACGTGCTCGCCTGGCAAAACAAGTGGGCACAGTGTGAGAGATGGCTGGTGCAGAAGGCGCTAAAACAAGCAGTGGGCTGGTTCATGGTAGTATCAGTCCCAAACGACCTCGTACCAACCTTAGTAGAAAAGAGGCGATGCCTTTCGTGCCTCCTGGGGGCCGTGTACATACGGTTCCAGGGGCCGGGAGGCAAATACTACGAAACACCGCCAGAAGGCACCATACAAGGCACAAAGGGCCTCAAAATCACAGGCGTGCAAATGCCCAGATGCAGCAGTCCCGCACAGGGGAGCAGCACCATGTCAGTCGCCGAGGAGGTGAGAGGGAGTTCCGAGGTGACCGACAGCGACATGGATGAAGCTCAGAAGCCTACCGAAGATGCCACCCTCAAGGCCTTCGAGGATCTGCTGCTCGATTCGGAGGGGGAGATGTCGTCGAAAGATGGCGTCCCCTTCGTCTGAAATCGAAGTTATACAGGTTAACCTCCAGCACAGCGTAACAGGAACGGCTCAAGCAAGAAAATGGCTGGAGGTTAACCACACAGCAATTGCCCTGATCCAAGAGCCGTGGATTAGAGGTGGCCGTATACGAGGGCTCTTCAATCTTGGAGGTAAGCTTTTAGTCTCCACCGACCATGACAAACCAAGAGCCTGTATATACATTACAAAAAACATAAATGCACAGCCTTTAACAGAGTTCTGTTCCAGAGATCTGTATGCCGCCAGGCTACAAATACAACACCATCAAACTATGTCAGAATTGGTCGTCGTGTCGGTCTACATGCCCGAAGACGATGATCCGCCATCGCACGATTTCGCAAGACTCATGGACTTCTGCGAAAGAACAGGGTTAGAAGTACTGGTGGCGACTGACGCAAACGCACACCACACCCTATGGGGTATGGACACATGCAACAATAGAGGTAAGACCCTAGTTGAATATCTATTCACTACCAATCTAAACCTACTCAATACAGGCTCAGAGCCAACCTTTGTCACTAAGCGTTGTAAAACAATTATTGATCTAACTCTAGCCACAGACAAAGCAAAGGATCACATCCGGGGCTGGCATGTCTCCACGGAGGCATCGTGCTCAGACCACAGGTGGATCCGATATAAAATACAAGTAAGCATACCACCGATTCCTCCGAGCAGGAACCCTCGCAGGACTGATACGGCAAAATACAAAAATATGCTAGATCAGAAACTTGCGGAAGTTCCTGCCCCATCGGTACTAACAGACATCGCACAAATAGAAACACAGGTAACTACAGTCACTAGGTCTATGACGGAATGTTACACGGAAACATGCCCGCTGACCGCCACATCAGACCACCCACGAAGCAGTAGCAAATGGTGGGGGCCAGAGCTAGAGCGCCTGAGAGGTAAAGTCAGAAAACTACTTAACAGGGCCATGAACACATCTGCAGACCGAGATTGGGAAGCCTACAAGGCAACCAAATCCAAATACAAAAAACGTCTGAGATACAGAAGCACGGCCTCGTGGAGGCGCTTCTGCAGCAGCATCACGACCTTTGAACAAGCAAACCGGGTAAGGAAAATCCTATCCCAACAACCACAACATGACGTCGGAAGTCTTCGAAAACCCGACGGAACTTATACAAACTCACCTGACGAAGCCAATCAACTACTCTTGGAAACTCACTTCCCCGGCTGTGAGATAGTACAGGAAGTTAATTGGCAAGATACCAACACAATCACACCCACAGCGCAAGACTGGGAATATGCCCAAAAGGTAGTATCCCTAGACAAGATCACATGGGCCATAAACAACTTCCAGCCCTTCAAGGCGGCGGGACCGGACGGAATCTTCCCCGCGCTTCTAAGGTGGGGAGGTCAAGCTCTGGCACTACACCTTGCTTGTATCTACAGAGCATGCCTGGCGCATAGATACATTCCGAAAAGCTGGAGAGAGGTTACAGTCATATTCATTCCCAAACCAGGTAAAGGGGATTACACCAATGCCAAAGCCTTCCGGCCGATCAGTCTCACGTCGTTTCTTTTGAAGACCATGGAGAGGCTGTGCGAACGGGAATTAAGGGACAAGGTACTGAAAAACATACCACTCCACGGTAACCAGCATGCCTACACATCAGGAAAATCGACTGAATCAGCCATACATATGGTAGTAAGTCAGATCGAGGCAAGTATACAAAGCAAAAGCATATGCATGGGCACCTTTATTGACATTGAGGGGGCCTTTGACAAAACCAACTTCACAAGCATTGGCGCAGCTCTAGTCAACCACGGAGTCAACGATGCTCTCACAAACTGGATAAAAAACATGCTCAGCAAACGCAGCGTCAGATTTGCAGGTAACAAACAAACAGCTATTGTGGCAAGAGGCTGTCCCCAAGGGGGCGTCCTTTCACCACTTCTGTGGAACATGGTAATAAATAGCCTAATCACAGAACTCAACACAAATCACTTCTACACCATTGGATACGCTGACGACCTAGCTATACTTATCACCGGTAAGTTGGCCAGCACAGTCTGCGACCTAACACAAGCAGCACTACGCATTGTGGAACGCTGGTGCACCAGGTATGATCTTTCAGTCAATCCTACAAAAACTGAAACAGTTATGTTCACACTGAAACGGGTTTTGGGTAACTACCATCTACCAAAACTGTTCGGGACAAGACTACAACTCACTAAAGAGGTTAAGTATTTAGGGATAACCCTTGACCACAAATTAAACTGGGGTACCCACATAGACAACAAACTAAACAAAGCCTGTATTGCGTTTTGGCAGTGCCGCAGGATGATCGGAAAGAAATGGGGACTCTCTCCGAAAATCATTCTATGGCTGTACAAGATGGTGATCCGCCCGATGGTGTGCTACGGCGCACTTGTATGGTGGACAAGGTGCAAACTCGCAACAGGTATAAATAAGCTACAAAAGTTCCAGAGGATAGCATGTATGGCGATCACGGGATGTATGAGGACAACCCCAACTGCAGCCCTGGAAGCCATGCTGGATCTGCCGCCGCTTCACCTGTTCGTCAAACAGGAGGCGGCGGCGGCTGCTGTAAGACTCAACTCTCTGAAACTCTGGCGTAAAAGCAGCACCCCACACGCCAACATCTTAAACGAAGCGCATACGGATCTGCCAGTTCTCGCAGCTACAGGTGACAGAATTCCTAAGCAGTTTGTCTTTGACAAAAAGTACAAAATACAATTATATGAAGACGACCTCTACGAGGGCCTTAATCCCAAAGAACTAAGGATCTTCACGGATGGGTCCAAAACGAAGTCAGGAACAGGGTCTGGTGTCTTCTCAGAGGACTTAAACATCAGACTATCAACTCCACTGGGATACCTTAACTCAGTTTTTCAAGCCGAGTGTCTGGCCATCTCATTAGCTACAACAGCCATCGCTGCCAGGGAAGTAAAGGGTCACTCAATCCGAATACTCTCAGACAGCATGTCCGTACTACAAGCACTGAGCAGTCACACAATGACCTCAGGGCTAATCTACGAATGCCACCAGCGATTGACGGAGGTATGTAAACATAATCACTTAACCCTGCAATGGATTAAGGGACACAGCGGCTCCAGAGGCAATGATGCAGCGGACGAACTAGCCCGAAGGGGATCGGATACTGATGCCTTCGGGCCGGAACCGATCATACCCATCCCGGCAGGTAAGTTCCGCTCCCTACTGAGAGAACGCACCAAAAACGAACATAACACATACTGGACCGGGTTGGAAGACTGCATGCAGGCCAGAGAGGCTATACCTACACTGACTAGCCGTCTATCCAACAAATTAATAAAACTCAAAAAACCCCAACTTCGCATGGTAACTAGCGTTATAACCGGTCACGGTCATTTCAACAAACATCTTTCAATCATAGGTGTTACTGACAGCCCCCTATGCAGAGCATGCATGGAGGAAGAAGAAACAGCTGCCCATGTGGTGATACACTGCAAAGAGGTGGCATTATACCGGGCAAAGTACCTCGGAACCCCGAGGTCGATCCCTGAGGCACTCAGTGACTTGGTAGGGTTGCTGAACTTCCTCAGGGAGCTAGGATGGCTCGAGTAGTGAGCCCCCACCCTGTACGCAAAATAGGCGCAAGAAGACGTCGAGTTGCGGAAACCTGCCCGTTTTACCATTACCATTACCATTATGTATACACATATTCTTCTATGTACCTCCCATGTATTTATTGGACCGGGTAATTTTATGTGGCAAGAAATATTTATGGCATACCTTGAAACAAACTGTACTTTTTAAGAATATTTATAGTTCAATAAATATAATTTATAAGTTGTTCAGTTTAATGCCATTTCTTTCAAGTGGCTGTGGAAAGAGTCGAGGGTTTCATGTGTATTACGAGTAAAATTTCAGGCCACAGGGTGACAACATGTCAGTATAAGTGATATATTTTTTTGAAATAGTCCTCAAATATTTGTCAGATGTGGCGAAAGTGACCGTTTTTAGGGCCATAGGCTGACAAATATATATTTGAGGGCTGTTTTAAAAAAATTGTGTACCACTATAGCAACAAGTTCTGGGAATTGGGTGAAATGGTTCCCGCCTAGTGGAGCTGATCACCCGTCTGCGAGCTCCGCAGACGTCCCAACCCGAGGAAGAAGAAGAAGAATAGCGAAACGTTGTCAGCCTGTCAAACTCTGTGAAACTATAGAGTCTCTTAGCCGCCTTTTACGACACCGGCGAGAAAGAAATGGGGTATTGCTATTCTAAGCCGGCATCAAATGACATTAATACAATGTATAAATAGATAATACCTCAATCACCTATTAAACTATCATAAATAGCTGATAACATAATCTCATAGTATTTATATTAGATTAAAGGCCTATTTTAAGACACTTTGTTTTAACAAATAAAGAATTCTCAAGATTTACTCTTGAGCAAAAAGAAAAAGATAGGTTAATCTGCTACATACATCATTGATTTAAGCATTTTATTTACCTAATTAACTAATGATGTAACTTACAGGATGAAATTTATATAGTACTTAAATAATTAAGGAATTTGTTTGAAATATAGGGTTAAACTTTAAAATCTCTAGCCAGGCTGGTGATATTGGAACATCAATCTAAAGGAACATGGGTTGAAATATGAGAAAAATAATTTGTGTTTTCATAGTGAATTCAGCTGATCGGCAATGTTGTATGGGAAGCCTAAATATTTTTTAGTTTTTGACCTATGTTTCTTGGGAAAAGTTGTTCCTTATCACCAGCCTATGGTGAGTTTTTGCTATCAGTCACTAATAAAACCTTTTTTATTTAAATTATCAATTTAAACTAATGTAATGATGATCTACTTCACTTATAGAATGATGTGTTTGTTAAAGTTGCATGCAGAAAAATTATTGACTCTCATTACTAAGGTGAAGACAAGTGCCAATGACCCCCACAGTCATTGATTGTTGTGGCCCAGTAACTCAATGAAATGCTGAATGTTGCTTAGCAACTCATTGGCTATGAAATTAAAGCCGGTAGTTGAATAGGTATGGCATTGAATGTGAACCATGTGATTTGTGATAAGGCGAACTGCAGAATTGGCAATGAAATTAAGTAGCTCTGTCATGGCAAAATGTATATTTGGGAAAAAGCATCAGAAAATTACACAAACTTAGAATACCACAAAATTTAACCTTTGCTTATGTAAGGCCCTTGTTGGAGTATGCGTTCCAAGTGTGGAATCCATTTATTGTGAAGGATATAGACCTTCTAGAAAAAGTAGAACCTAAACTAACTCCCAAGCTCCCCAAATAATTGAAAAACTTTGAGGAGAGATTAATGAAACTGAAAATGACTACTCTTAAAGAACGCAGCGAGTGTGGAGACTTCATTGAAACATTTCATATTCTGAATGGCCACTATGACATACAGAAGTTTGAGAAAATATTTGAACGAAAACCGAGGTTTAAGGGGCTACAATTTTAAACTTGCCAAGACTAGAGCAAATAACAACCTAAGAAAGCACTTTTAGAGCAATAGGGTGGTGGCGGCCTGGAATAAATTACCAGAAGATCTTGTAAATGGTAACTTATGCCACGTCTGACAATCATTTGAGGGTCATTCAGATAATTATGTATCACTATTGAGACAGGTTGTCATTGTCAGTCCATCGCCTAATATTGCAAAACACATGTAACCCTCGAGTCTGTTAGTTGCCTCATATGATACCCATGACAAAGAAATAGGGTGGGTGATGCTATTTTAAGCATCGGCATCACGTGGCAATTTGATAAAACAAACAAACTTGATAAATCTATAGCCAACAATAGTTCTACAACTGGCTGCTTGCCTGATCTCAACCCTCTTTGGGAATCTTCTCTTATTCACCACCATTGATTGCAAATATTAACCATTAATAAAAAGTTTCATAATAATAACAAAATTTGCAAAACTTCATTAATATGTATAATATTGATGACTGCTAACTAATTGCTACCACAAATTTAATGACCACATGATAAATGACTCAGTGCTGTGTGAGGTTACCAACAAACCTCTACTATGTCATTCTACCAAAACTGTGTATTGGTACACACATATCACGCCTTTATCCTTTACATGGTAGGCAGAGTGTTAATGGCCATAAAATGTGGTAGCTATGGCCACATTTGTCAAATATTTGAGTGCTGTTTCAAAAAATTATGTATGACTATTTTATTTATTTATTTAACTGTTTATTGCACACAAGATAAGACACAGGACACTTACAATTAAGAAAAACAACACAACAGGTACTACTTATTTCTAAAAAGAAATCTCTTCCAGCAGTCCTACGGTAGAGAGACAGTATAAGGTGAGGCTGATAGATCGTGCACAATGTAATAATAAAAATATAATATAATAAAAATAAGTTTACTTAGACTATAGTAAGAGGTTGACAGCAAGTCGCCTAAAATAGTAATACACATAAAAGTCTTAAGTCTTTTAGTCTCTACTTATGAGACTCACAGGAATTAAATGGGGTAATGCTTATCTGGCATCACACAGTCAATGTATGAGTGGTTGCTTATTATACAAAGCTACAGGACTCGTAGAACTAATGCCTTTCAGTCACTTTCAATAGCATATTTATGAGGTGCCCAACATTTTCCTTGAAATTCTCTTATTGCTTGTTACCCTTAGGGCTTAGCGTAAACTTAAGAAAACAGACAAGGTGGAAATAAGAACACGAGGTTACTATGGCCTATCAAAGAATGGCTAGACAATGTATATTATGCAAATGAACAAAAAATTATCTTGTAAACATGATGATAACAAATAAAGCATGTCACTTACATGCGATTGCGCTTTAAATCCTCTTGAACTAACAGCACACATCCAATGGTGGGTATCACTCAGAATGCAAATTTTGCACTATCATATCACAACAATAGGCTTGTCCCTAATCGCGTATCGATTCAAAATTGAGCTCACGAGTAAACACAGAACTACTCTAATAGTTGAAAGGTAAACATCTAACACTGGTGCGCAATTGAAAACAAACCCTTTGTGCCTCTCGTTCACAGAATTCCGTAAAACAATAAATTCAATCGAGAAGAAAACAGCCGCGTGAAAGCTATGGGTGTTCTCGAAACACTATCTCCGATTTACACGGCGAATTTTGTACTGTTGTTGAAAAACAAATGATCACGGTGATCTTATGCACGTTCTTGTAAACTTAAACACTTTTATAACAAAACACGAAATAATTTTATCTCAAATCTGTCCGAGCTGGCCGAGCTCCACACATATAACTGTCAAAATTTAATAGTGTTTCCAACGCCACGGTCGATAGTCGTATTAGGTTATCGATAAATGATCGCTTAATTTTGTTAGATACTTGAAGAATGAATAGGTCAGGGTAAGCAATCTGAGCTAAACTGCATCAAGAAGATTATATGCAAATATAAATTACAAGAATCAAGATATTAAGATGCTTTTATATAATTTATAAAAGTATTTAAAAAGTATTTTTCTATTTCATGAGATTTTTTATATTTTCATAAATTTTTGTTGTATTATTGTATGGATATACCTGCATATTTCTTCTAAATCATATAGAAACAATAAAGATTAAATTTGGAATTTTTCTAAAAATTTTACCCTTGTGATAAACTGTTGACTTGTTTCACATTACTAGTCAAAAGACAAGTAATGTGAAATGTGAGTGAAAGTGTCGAAGAAAAGTTGAAATAGAAGCTTGTTCATTGCTATTTCGTAATGTCGGATAAAAATTGGTCATGATTTTGTTTTTTTTGTTATTTGAGTGTTTTTTGAATAAATTCGGGCAGCGTTTTAAGCAACAAACTGTTCTTAAACTGAACATTAAATAGGCAATCATAATCAATGCATATATTTGATATTGTGTTATAGGTACTGCTGTGTGATGCCGGCTTACAATAGCATCACCTCTAAGGGTATTACTAAGGGACTTGATGGGCTGACAACTTATCACTATGGCGATACTCAATTTTCCAAATGACCCTCAAATGTTTGTCGGACGTGACGTGAATATCCGTTTTTAGCAGCCATTTACGCTCTGCCTACCCCGTAAGGGATAATGGTCATTATATGTGTGTATATGTTGTGTGTTTATAAGTGTAATACTTCGAGTGGGTCAGCAGCACGTGGATTCAGATTCAGATTCTTTATTCAGCTCAAACAACATCGTCAACAGAGTAAAAATTATTGTGTTTCGTAAATATTTTGCATCAAAGTTTTTTCCGGGACTTTGCGGGATCTCACTTAAATAAGCTAGATACTAGATATATACTTTACACTATGGCATTGGAGAACCTTTTAAGAGCTCCGGCGGCCTTGAGAAACCCGTTATTTATTCCTGATAGGCCACCAGGTAGCGGCTTAGGGCTATAGTCCATTTGAATATCAATTTCTTTATCAAAAAGAGTTTGATTTCGAAAAATTTAGATTGCCTGAAATACCATTACCGTATTATTAAAACCAGTATGTTATACATCATAACTAGAGTTACACCGACTGTGTGTTGGTTAATCGGGTGAAAATCAATGGCAAAATTAGACTTTGTTCTATTGTTGTACTTACAAATACCCATTACCTGCACTGCTTCTATTGGATTATCGTACTCAATCTTAGCTGAGTGTTGTTCGCAGTTGAACTCAATTCGTTTTACATGGCCGGCCAATGAAAACACTTCGCGAAGCTTGTCTTTGTCTACACATTCGTGGAGCTAGATAAAAAGAGACAGGTACCTACTAAGTTATGATTATAATAATTGGTGAAAGGTAGGAAGGTTTAGAAAGCAATAAAACGCAGCGACTGTGGATGAACGATGATTTATTGTCCTAAGGAAAAGGCCCAGGTATTAGCAAAGTTGTTCAGTATTCATTGTTAAACATATACATACCGACACATATCACGCCTATAATCCCTTGCGGGGTAGGCAGAGCGTAAACGGTCGCAAAAAACTGACATTTACGCCACAAAGGCATCCTATGTACACCTTCTCAGAAGTTTAGGTAAATATACTCTACCTATTTTAATCACTTGTGATTACAGACAGCAACCAAAAATCGACGGCTAATATATCTTTCATCGCTCTTTTATACTTTGACAGTTCGTAAAACCGCGTTTTAGAGTGCTAAAACCATGCTAAAACGCGGTTTTATGACCTGACATGTCATCGGAGAAAACACCAACTAGGAGAAACAGCATGAACGAACGCGCCCCTGTACGGTACGGCGAGGCCACTTTAAAAATTAAAAGAAGATAAATTTTCAATGAAGACTATATTATTATTTTACAATCATTTTGGGGCAATGCCCTACACAAGAATGAAACCTAAATAGTCTGATCTGTCCTGGCGACAGCCAAAAAATTAGTTTAAATTGAGAATGATTTGAGGTGCCATCTATACGAAGGAGACTGGACGTCACAGTACTTCATCGATATCGTTACGTAAGCAGTACTAATCTCGTCCCTACTGTTTTTCTTTTTAAAATAAGGTCTTTCAATTGTTGACTTTCTCTTGCTAAATACTAGTATTATACTAGCTTAATACTAGTTATCCTTTTCTCAGTATGGCTAACATGACGAAAAACCGTAATGTCACTTTGACAAATAGGCAAATAGCCGACTCTGTTACTGTTGATTTTTGTGTAACCTGATTATCTACATACATTGCGAGATTATCATTGAACTGGTGAATATGCGTTCTGCATTCTACGCAATGTTTATCCTTATATTGACTCAATGTTGTTTGAGTTGAATTTCGATAAGAAAGAAAAATGTCAAGTTGATGTCAGAAGTTGTCTTATTTATTTGTATTTCTATTTAATTATATCTAGAATTTCAATAGTTTTAACTCGGAAATCAGGACCGCGGACACACCAATGTTTTAACCCATAACATACATAACTGATAAACATAACCTAGCATGTTGTTCAGAAAAGTTACATAAAAATGGGTTTTCTGAAGATAATTGGGAAATCTTGTGGTTTTGTGGGCTACGTCGTGCAGTATGCCTGTGTCACACACTGCACGTTTGAATATGTTGGTGATTTTGTCATGGTAAGGTTATAAAACCAGTAGCACATTCACATTTCATTCACAGTTTCTTTGCAGGTTATTGACTAACTTTTTATTTTGTTCTAGTGTTCCGGACCTTCAATGGAGCCAACATTAGAAACCAACAACATATTGTTCACTGAACATATTACTCCTAGACTCCAGCGACTGAAGCGTGGAGATATTGTTATAGCAAAAAGTCCAACGAACCCTAAACAAAATATATGCAAAAGAATCGTAGCTCTACCTGGTGATAGCATAAAAGGAGCATTCCCGAGACGGTCTAAAATGGTTCCTAGAGGTCATGTGTGGTTAGAAGGAGATAATTCTAGTAATTCGGCAGACTCAAGGGTGTATGGGCCTGTACCCATAGCTCTTATTCGTAGTAGAGTAGTTTGTCGGGTGTGGCCATTTGATAAAATTACATCTTTGACATATGACTAATTGCCTAAGTGTTTTTCTGTAAATTAGTAATTTAATTATAGTGCTCAAATAAGTGTCTGTACAGAAAAAGAACCGGCATGACATTGTGGGGCACCTCTGTGCCTTAGTATGAGATATGTCAGCAACATATTTAAAAAATATTAGTTCACTTTCCTCCCATGCTTATTCTCTTTCGGCACAGACTCTACATTGAATGATCCTAGAAACAGGGATGATACTTTGTATGACAAGGTTTCTGTATTCTTAAGTTTCTTGTTAACTTTTGTATTAAATACAAAAGTTAGATGTACATGGAAAGTGAATAAATTAAAATTATTAATGCCCTAAAAATGTAGATTTTTCCATAGCCACTTATCTACTCCCACAGGAACTAATGCTATCAATGCCAGAAAAATTCAAAAATGTAAGGTCGGGCTAGGATTTGTTAGCTAGGTATAAGGTATTTTTTGTCCATGTTATAATTCCTAAAATAACTACTTATCATTAAATAAGCGGTTGATGAGGACTTGGTGTCCCACAAGAAGAAGAATATCAAATGGTTTCTTTTGAAATTCCTGGCTTTGTTAACTTAACTTTTTCAACTTTTGTATTAAATACAAAAGTAAGATAATAATAATAATAAGATGCATGGAAAGTGGATAAATTAAAATTATTATGCCCTAAAAATGTACATTTTTCCATAGACTCTTATATACTCCATCAGACCTAATGCTATCAATGTCAGTAATAATGAAAAATATAAGGTTTAGCTAGGATTTGTTAGCTAGGTGCAAGCTATTTTTTGTCCATGTTATAAGTTAAGTTATATGTTACTGAAGATATCCGTCACGCTATGGATAACACCAAGCTGACCATTATTGTACTATTAGACTTCAGCAATGCATTTAACTCTGTTGACTTTGACATCCTTCTTGGTTACCTTCGTTCTCTTAACGTTGTTCCTGCTGTGATTGACTGGTTTTACTCATATCTTCATGGCCGCCAGCAGTGTGTCAAATCAGAAGATGTTTCATCTGACTGGTCTACCTTATCTGCTGGCGTTCCTCAAGGCGGCTTTCTCTCTCCTCTTTTATTTTCGATCTTCATCAATAATCTTTCAAAAGTAATTTCCTCTCCCTACCATCTTTATGCAGATGATTTGCAAATTTATAGACACTTTTCACTAAATTTTGCAAGTTTTCAAAAAAAAAACTTTTCACTAAGTGAAGTTGATGGAGCAGTTGCTGCTGTAAATGAAGATCTTGTTGCTGTGCAGGACTGGGCTAAGAGATTTGGTCTCCTTGTAAATCCTACCAAATCACAGGCCTTGATTGTTGGTAGCAGCAGGCTCAGATGCAAAATCGGGGTTGGTGATTGGCCTAAGATTTACTACAAAAACGTGTGCATACCTTATACAAACAAGGCAAAAAATCTAGGGTTGATCTTGGATTCCGACTTGTCATGGTCGGCACAAGTCAATGCAGTAAGTAAACGAATGCATTATTCATTTCACTCCCTCAAACGACTCCAAAATTTTCTCCCCTTTCAAACTAAAGTCATGCTGGCACAAGCACTTCTCCTTCCCATTCTCGACTATGCTGATGTTTGCTATCTGGATGCGACTGAGGAGCTGCTAAACAAACTCGAGCGCTTACAAAACTTAGCTATTCGGTTCATCTTCGGCCTTCGCAAATATGATCATATCTCAGAGTTTCGTGCTCAGTTAAAATGGCTCCCAATCCGAATTCGTCGCGATGTGCATATCCTTACTGTCCTTTTCAAAATCCTGAATGATCCGTCCTCTCCTGAATATCTCCGTTCCCGTTTCCGTCTGCTAACTCCTGACTCCCGATCTAGGCGCGCTTGCATTACAAAGATGCTTGAGTGTCCTAGATCGAATACAAAATTCTTCTTCAACTCCTTTACTGTGCGCGCTACTCAATTGTGGAACAAGCTTCCTACCTCAATACAAGGGAGCCCCACAACCTTCACTTTTAAAAAGAGGCTAAAAGAGCATTTTACAACATCATTATATTGTTAATTGTGGTGTAGGGTAGGGTAGGAAACAGTGACTCATGCGGGTACTCTGACTCACGGCTGTATCTCCCGAATGGACAAAAGTATCTACCTGTCTCCCTCACTCATTGGTAGTTCGCGACAGCCGAACGCGCATAAACCAGTAACCCGCCTGCTCCAGCGCCGTTCAGTAGTGAAAAAAGTGTGTGATAGTTTTTGTGCCCTCAAAACAAAATTACGAGGTAAGTTACACTTCGTTTTATTCATTGATAAATAAAGATTCGTACAATTGTCATAGTTTTGTTGGATAGTGGTGTTATTAAGCTAGGCAATGCGATAGATTTGCTGGCCGTACGGGAAGAATTGTAAGATGTGTCACCTATTGAATTCAAATTGGCGACGAAGCCTCACTGACTCAATTTTAGGAAGTACACAATGACTCGCGAGTCAGTGTGTACTTTTGTGAGTCAGTGTTTACTTTAGATGGTTAATACAATTAATTAGAAAAATATAGTCATACGAAGTATATATTATGTTAATTACATACTATGCGTAGGATATCAAAACGGGAAACAAATCTTTTTTAACACATTTGTAACCTAAAAATGCTTACTTATTCTTTGTTTTACTGTCATGTTTCAAGATCGCTAGAATAAAAAATATAGGTATGACCATAACCATATGTTCAGAGGGTATCTTTAAAGTCATTCCAATACAAAAGTTTTCAATTCTAACAGATTATGTGGAAGCTTGAATTCTTAAAAAGTGTTATTAGTATTATTAATACGATAGATTTCACGAATTGTTTGTGATAGCCAATTTATAATATCCAATAATTTACTAAATATTTGTTTTTATTTTATTTTAGAATGCCGCGTCGCAAAAGCGACACTGGACGGAAAGTTCGAAACCACACTGAGGATGTCAAATTAGCGTGCTGTCGAGATAGCGTTTGTTGAAAACTGTCGAAATACTGTGTGTCGTGATTATGTGCTGTCAATCTACCGTCATCTACTCCAACTTTGAGAACAAAAACAATCAGGACCTTTTTTTTCAACATAGAAGTTCAATAAATGATTTGGTACATGAACATGTGATTAATGTACCAAAGGCATAAGTTGTGATAATAAATATTATTTGACTGATTAGAAAATTGTTGTTTTAATATAATGTTTTATTAACGAGCCAGTGTGTACTACTGAAATGAAATAAGACTAGTACTGGTACACACTGGCTCATGTCATTGTTGAGCCAGTGTGTACTGCAAAAAAATGTTAGAGTCATTGTGTACTACAGGGTTGAGTCATAGTAGTCTGGTACCGGTACAGAGTGGCTCAATTCCCATTTTTTTTTAAACCGTGCCTGGAAACTTTACTGCAGTGTAAATCAAACAAGTGACACTGCGAGGAGAAAGGCAAATAATCAATGCATATAAGGTATAAATTTCAGTTGGCTACTTTAACGTTATCTATAAAATTTTACTCTCCGAAAAAATCCGAGTCACTGTTGCCACCCTGACCCTAATATATTAGCATGTACTACATAGGTACTTATTAGTATGTATTAGTTTATTTTTATTTAAGCTATATGTGTATTAGTATTAAATTCAGTATTTTTGTATGTATTTTATTATATTGTAAATTTGTAAATTATATTGAACTTTTATTTTTTAACGTTTTAATTGCGGTCAAAACTGAGTTTTGTGTTGTTGAACAATTATCCTGGCGTACCTCTGCGGAGGATTTGTGGGTGAGTATTAAATTAGGTCCATCATCAAAACATGACTACTTGCACATATCTTGCGTGTATATACCTGGAGACAGTAACTTCGAAACTCAGATTAAATCCTATTTTGAAAATGTTTGTTCAATATGTACCACTCAGTCCAGTGATTTGTTTCTCATACTAGGAGACTTCAACTTAGAAACCGTTCAATGGAATAAGCAATCAAACTGTGACTATTTACTACCGTCGGCGTCTGCTTCTCAGTTAGTCAATTTTGTCTTTGATTCTCTGTCTTTTAGTAATTTAAAACAGTTCAATTATTTGCAAAATTATAGTGACAACATTCTTGATCTAGTTTTGAGTAACTTCACGCCAGTAGTATCGGAAGCGGATGAACCCTTGGTTAAGGAGGACAAAGCTCATAGGACTCTTCTTATTGATGTCAACGCTGATGGGGCAAAACTTCTTAGTGAACAATGCAATATTTCTTATAACTTCTTCAAAGCAGACTTTACATCTCTGTCACATGAGTTAAATCAAATTAATTGGATAGATTTGTTCTATAGCTTATCATTGGAAGATTCAGTTGAGGCCTTTTATGATAGGTTGTATTTCTTTATGGATATCTATATTCCAAAGAGACGAGTAATTACGCAAAATTACCCACCTTGGTATACATCTGTATTGATAAAGGTAGTAAAAGAAAAAATGAAGTACTTTTATAAATATAAAAAATATAATAGTAAGATAGACGAAGATAATTACAAAAAATTGCGAACAAAACATAAAACTTTAGAGGAAAAATGCTATTTTTTATATATAAATAGAATACAAACAAACATCAAAACAAATCCTAAGTCATTCTTTAGTTATGTAAAACGCAATAGTAAAGATAAAGGTTTACCTAATTTAATGCACTATAACTCTGATACTGCCAATGATGGACAAAATATCTGCAATTTGTTTTTAAATTACTTCTCTTCCGTGTATGAAACGTCTCACCCATTAGCTTATACCAAAGCATCTGCTAGTCTATCTGCTGAAGCACAGAATGTTATCTCAAATATTGAAATAACGGAAAACATCGTTAAAAGTACATTAAAACACTGGATGTAAATAAAAGTGCTGGTTCTGATCGTATTCCCCCGATTGTTTTAAAGGAATGTTCACAGTCCCTTTCTGAACCGCTTTCTCTACTTTTCAACTTATCGCTGAGGGTTGGCAAATTTCCTGATAAATAGAAGGAAGCTTTTATTTCCCCTATTCACAAGGATGGGTCTAAAAATGACACAAAAAATTATCGCCCAGTCTCAAAATTAAATACAATAGCAAAATTGTTTGAAAAAATTGTTTACGATCAGCTATACAACGTTTTAAAAAGCTCATTTAATAACTTCCAACACGGTTTTATTGCCGGCCGCTCAACTGTCACAAATCTAGCTACTTATAATATGCTTGTACTTTCGGATATGGATGAGGGAGCGCAGGTGGATGCCGTGTATACCGATTATAGTAAAGCATTTGATAAAGTAGATTTCTATGTCCTTGAGGCTAAACTAAAAGTGATCGGTATACACGGAAATCTACTTCGCTGGCTTATCTCCTACCTGCGCAATAGAAATCAAGCAGTCGTAATTGGTGGGTACAGATCAGATTGGTACAGTCCCACTTCTGGAGTCCCGCAGGGATCTTTGTTGGGACCACTCCTTTTTAACATTTTACTCAATGACATCACTGATTGTTTTCATTACTCAAAAATTTTATTATATGCTGATGATCTAAAAGTGTTCAAAGGTGTAAAAACCATAGAAGATGCTGAGAGGCTTCAGTGTGATCTGAACCGATTCGATGAATACTGTATTATGAATAGACTGCACCTAAATGTGCGTAAATGTTTTGTAATAACGTTTACAAGAAACCATGTGGTACATACATTTCCATATAAACTGCAAAATAATATTCTTGAGAGGAAGGAGATTGCCAGAGACCTGGGTGTTCTTCTAGACAGCAAATTGTTATATGACCAACACATTAATTTTATTGTTAATAAGGCAATGAAGACCCTTGGATTTATCATAAGGCAATCTAAGAAGTTTACTGATATTCAGGTCATTAAAACACTTTATATAACTTACGTTCGCTGTCAATTAGAATATGCTAGCCAAATTTGGAACCCTCAATATATAGTATATACTTCTCAGATTGACAGAGTTCAGAACAAGCTTCTTAGATACTTAAACTATGCATGTGGAATTAAATGTGACAATTATGAGGAGGCTTGTGAATACCACAAAATCGAACCTCTCAATGTGCGACGTGAAATAGCTGATCAACTACTTCTATATAAGATTATCAATAATCATCTTAACTGTCCTGACCTTATAAATAATATATATTATCTGGTACCCTCACGGTGTAACCTAAGATACAAGCGGCTTTTTAGTCATGATCAAATTAGTACAAAACAATATGTTAAAAATGGTTTCCTATACCGAGCTTTATCTAACTACAATAAAAAATATACTGATCTTGATATATTTCATCTCTCCTTTGCACAGTTTAGAAAACAAATTAAAATTAAAAATAATTTACTTTAAATACTTAGTCATGTTTTTTCTTTTTGTATTTTTAAACTGTGCATTTACATGGCATAAATTAGAATATGCTAAAACTTTATATACTAACTTAAAATAAGCAACACGTTTGAATCTTGAAGTCATATGTGGATACCTATAATTGGTTACGTTTGAAATTCATGTACTATGTGTATCATAATCTGTGATTAACTGTTGGTTTCCCTAATAAAAATTTATTAAAAATTTATTATTATTATTTATTCTTTGTATCTGTTCCCGTGTATTCCCATCTTTCACCCCCGCTAGGTTGGCTGGAAGAGATCTCTGAAAGAGATAAGCTCGCCTGTTGTTTTAATTTTAAGTTTCAATTGTATGTTTACTTGTTTCGTTACAATAAAGGATATATAAGGATATATAAGTTGTTATAATAACTGCTTATCATTTAATAGGCGGTTCGTAAACTCTGACACCAGGGTTCATTGGGTCGTTGGAAGATCAAATGGTTTCTTTTGGAATTCCTGGCTTTGTAAGTAAAAGTAATCTGGAATGTTGGATTATAATAAAAGAGATAGGTATATATTAAATAGCTGTTTTATTGCATGTTTCGTCACTGGTTTATCTCCACGGTAGTAATGGACTGCGGATCCATCAATACTTCGATGAATTTGGATGAGCTTAGGTTTACTCGGACATTTCTTGCATCATTAGCTCTGTAATAAAAATAGTAGTTTAAGCTTAAGTAATAAGATTACTTCTTAATCGAATTGTGTGAAAAAAACATTTTGGGTATTTGCAAGCAATATATGGACCACTGTCTATCATTGCTGGCGGGCAGAGGATGTGTGAGGTCTACAGAATGTAAAGATATAAGCTGCAAAAATTTCAAGGGGTGAACCATCCTATGAATGAAACTGAACAACTTTCCCCAAAAACAGGTAGAAATATGAAGAAAAGAATTGGACTTCCCATAAAATATTTCAGCCAACCAGGTATTTTTTTCCATATGTACCTATTTCGATCTATATTTCTTAGAAAAAGTTGTTCGGTTTCATGGGCAGGTTCACCCCTTAAAATATTGCAGCTTATATTTTGACATCATGCAGCAATGGGCATTGATTAATAAATAAATTCATTCATTCCATAAGTGCCACCAAGTTTGCTTGTTCCTTGGGCTGTTTTTTTCCGAAGCAAGGATCGCTAGGCTCGTATAGTAGAAGTCAAAAGATACACACACATATCACGCCTTAAACCCACGCCGGGGTAGGCAGAGCGTAAACATTTACGCCACGTTTCACAAATATTCGAGGGCCATTCGGAAAACTGTGTATCGCCATAGCGACAGGTTGTCAGCCCATCGCCTAAAATTGCAATACACACTCTCGTGTCCCATAGTCGCCTTTTACAATTTCCACGGGAAAGAAATGGGGTGATGCTATTCTAAGCCAGCATCACGGCAACTATTCTAAGCCGGCATCACACAGCAATTCTAAGCATCACACGGCAAAAGTCAAAAGATGATCTTACGTATTCTGCAGAACGACCACCAGGTTGCCGTCAGGCTTGATGACAGCTAGGTTCTGGACGGTAGCGAGACTTCGCCTGGACAGCTGGATGCGCCGAGAGCCGCGAGGAATCCACTTGGAGAAGTGGCCCATTGCATAGTACATGGGATTCTTTATAAACTCGTCCTGTGAGTTGAAGATTATAGGATTATAATTGGCGAAAAATAAAGAGGTAGGTTTAATGCAAGATGAGCGCTGACTGGCCCGATGGCGTAGTGGATAGTACCCCTGCCTGCTGCGCTGAGGGTCGTGGGTTCAAATCCCACACAGCACAGGTATTTGTAAGTTACTTTTCAAATATTTGCCATGATTCTGGGTGTTTTATATGTATTGTATGTATTTATTTACAAAATAAAGTATTTATTTATGTATCATATTAGCATAATATTAGCTAAAATAAATCTGTGTAAACCTAATTTGTAAAAACTGTTGGTATTCCAAATAAAAATTTATTTATTTATCTAGTACCCATAGTACAAGCTTCGCTTAGTTTGGGACTAGATGGCGCTGTGTGAAATGGCCAAGATATTTAGACACGGAAAAGTAGAATCGCGAGCGAAGCGAACTTGTCATTTTGAGTAAAATAATACAGTGCACAAGATCCCCCCTAACCATGAAAGAATGGAATAGGAAGAATCGCAAGCGAAGCGAGTTCGACCTTTCAAGGTACAGGCAGGAGAAAAAATTAACTTTGCTGATATTACTATTTACTACGGTGCTACGACGTAGCTAAATGCTACGCCGGAGATGTGATTCTTTGGGGCTTGCGTTCAGATGATAGGATTTCATAAATCGGCAGTGGTTACCTGTTCACCGTAGACCAGGATTGGTGCGTCGACGAAGTTTTTGGCCCAGTTGGGACCGCCGTCGGGGTCCAGGCACAGGTTCCAGTCCATCCAGCCGACCACGTAGTTGTTTAGATCCTAAACAAAAATATTATTATGTTCATTCGTGCTCTTTTTATTATTTTATCTACTCACGTCTCATAATGTTCGGATAACAAACTGAAAATTTTTAGCGCCCGCCGAGGCTTGAACCCGGGACCGTGGGGTACCGTCCCACTGCTCTACCAACTCTTGGAAGAGATTGAAGATTTGGTAGTGTCAGTTGAGGCGCTGGTAGCTCAGTTGGTAGAGCAGTGGGATGGTACCCCACGGTCCAGGTTTCAAGTTCCGGCGGGTATTAATATTTTTTCAATTGAATACCAATTTTTGAAAACATGCAAAATTCTCTAGCGCGGGCGCCTCTAGTACTTCTACTTCTAACGCCTCTTCCATATGGGCTTCCGCAGCTCGTTCCTTGCCCGCCAATTTTGCAAGTGTATTTTAATGCCAGTAACGCATGGCTTCATCTACCGTGTTAGTTTTGCAACTAATACCCGGCGACTAATTCTATCTTTACAGATTAAATGTAGTCTAAGCGATGAAAACCCGCGATAAATTCTATACCAAATTTTTTCAATTTCTTATTTTCATTTATGGTGATATCAATTTTATGAGATTATACGCTACAAGTTCTTACATTGAATGTATGGAAATTACTTGTCGCCATATGTGAAGAGGCCTATACTCAGCAGTGGGTGGATGTGGGCTGATATGATGTTGCTAAGCGTTGGTTCCGTGTGATGCCGGATTGCAATAACGCCACCCAATAACTATCAGTGGGTGTCGTAAAAAACTAGTATGAGTGGCAGTATCAGTCTATCGAAACTTCAAACAAAAAAAAATAATGTATGAAACGCAATAGCATTTTCATGGCGGCTATATCTGTTTCACTCATTTCCGTTTTCTTTCTCTTTTGTTTGACAATAATGTCAACATCATTTGATCTGTTGTTCTGTGGACATAATTTGGCAGTTCAAGTTTGTTAAAACGAAGTAATTATTGTTTGTGAAATTATTTTCAAGTTCCTAGTTTATTTTGCTTTGTTTCATTTCAAAAGTGACAAAACTTTAGTATTTGGCTAAACCAAGGAATAATGAAGTGTAGGAAATGTGAAATTTGTGGATTAAAAGCCGCAAGAAAGAATGGACAGAAACGGCATTTCATGGCTCAGTTTCCTCTGGATGAAGAAAGGTTAGTAAAGATAATCATTATAATGCTTGGAATATGACTCATAAACATCGTAATTATAGCAATAAACATTGATTTGAGTTGATATTATTATTTAGTTGAAGAAGTTGCTGTTATATAGTGCGACCAAAAATAATGTATAATCGATATCGATACAATGCGTTGTCACTTGTCACAAATTTCTTTTTAATGGAGAATGTTTCTAACATTTCCTTACAACCGAGTTCTTGGAGTAAACGCTTCTGGGCCCTATGAAACGTCGAGATTTACCATTTGCAAAGCCTTTCTCATCTGCGTTACCGCGGCTCGTACCCTGCCCGCGTAAGATAAGATAAAGTTCACGGGCAGGGGACGATCCGCGGTAGCCCACATAGATGAGGCGTCGCCACTAGTAAAGGAAAAAGTCGCAGGTTCATATCATGGCCACGGTTGAAAAAAAAAGCGGGCTTTCCAAAATTGTATACATAACACGGGAAGTGTTTTAACAATTTGGTGTTAAATTAAATGTATTTATTATTTGATAAGATATTATTATATGTTTCAGGTGAAGAATAAATGTACCGATATATAGTCCTAAACGAATGGTACAAGAAAAAATCTTCGATCTACCCTACAATCAAATTATGTGCAATGATTGAAAATATGGTCAAAGTTTTTGATCAATAAAAAGGACCTCACTAATAATAGTAGACGATTAAATGCATGGACATGCTTGTATGAACTCCGCCAAACCAGTTGCTCTGTTTTCCTGTGGGAATGGGGTGTGTGGGACTTTATTGAAGTAAAAAGTATCCTCTAATGACCAGTTATACAAAATTTGGTAAAAATTCGTCTAGTTCTTGTTGCTTGAAACGTGGAAAAACAGACAGATAGATACAGTATTTTTTTTTACTATTGTTTTGAGACCTATAACTTGAACGGAATTTTAAGTATTCAAATGTACACACTTGGTTGACTTACTGTTTTATTATATTTATTTAGAATTTTACAAAAGCAATAATTATTGAAATCCTTTAGCTTGTTTTACTTAGAAAAAAAGTCCATTAATTATGTTTCGGCAACTTATTGTTATTGAAATATTGAGTTAAAATTGTTTCGATAATATTCAAATACGGGGAGGTTCCGAACGACCGTCTTTCCCGAAAACGCTAAGCTCCACCGGCTAAACTGAACAACTTTCCCCAAGAAGCATAGGTCAAAACTTTAAAAAAATTACGTCCCATAGAGTATTATTCGGTCAGCTTAATTTTTGTATGGGAGGTATTTTTTTTAATGTTGTCTATCTCTATCTATATAGGAAAGTTGCTAAGTTTGACGGGTTTAGCTGAGGGTCTTCGGAAAAGTCGGTTGTTCGGAACTTACCTGCTAAATTGCTGAAACATAATTATTATAAAAATAAAAATATTATTTTGAGCTGCCGCACCGTTTCGGCAGCTACGTTGTCGATATCGATAAATTGCAGGCTGTCGCGTAGGTACATCACTACGTGTGTTCTTTATGTTGGCTATACTAGAATTGACTTGTTTTGACATGTTGGCAATGATTTGGGAACTGCGTTTTGACATTTTGCGTCGTTCATTTTTTTTCTTCGGAGTCCCAACTCTTAAAACGCTAGTTCTATTATATTCTCTTTGGGCAGTATCTCACGGGATCCGTAGCCGCGAGCCGTATCCATCCAGGGAATAGACAGCCACGCCAGCCCGCTTGCCAAGTTTGGTAAATATTTATGACCAAAATCTTCCAATATGGTGATAATAGGGAAGCTCGTGTTTCGTAAAAAAATATATTTATTTCATTCAAAATATTTTACTTACGACATTTTCACTCACTCAATCTATAATGTAAAAAATATGTGTGTTTGAATTGCCACCTTCGCAGCCATTAGCTGCAGGTCAAGTAGGTACCTATGACAACTTTATATATAGGTAGGTTATATTTAACGAATTACTAGTTTATTGATCTGGGAGTAGTCCTCCCTTCTAGGAGGTTGGTAGTGGACTGTTATGGCTGTTGACATTGAAATTAACTTACTTGTAAGATGCTCTGCGCGTACCTGCGTGCCCTGGCCCAGGAGCCAATCTCCACTTTGTTAATGTCCCAAGGCATAGGACCTGCGACAAACAAAAACATCTTGTATTAATTGAATATATTATGGATCAACTTACTTTTATTACAAGTATGAAAAGGTTTTATTCCTCAAAGAGTAGTTCGAGGTGCTAGAGGTGTTTGTTTCTAGAACGGTATACGGTACCTATGTGAACGATATTTGACGGCCGATGTGACGCAGTGGTAGTACGACTGCCTGCGACGCAACGGTTCCGGGTTCGATTCTCGGTGGGGCACTCACAAAGTTTATATTTATCACTTTGTGAATTTGTTCCCAGTCTAGTTAGGACATTGTAAGCTGACCCACCACCTGATTGGTCTAAAAGAAAGATGGTTCCGTGCTTCGGAGGGCACGTTGAGCCGTCAGTCCCGGTTGCTGTCTATGATTACGTAGACGGCGGTCGTTACAGAACCAGTAGGCTGTTGAAAAAGTCTGATGCCAGGGTTCACCGGGTCGTTGGACGACTGAAGAAGGAATGCAGGTAGCTGAAAAAAACCTGACGACGCGGCGCGTCAGTAGTATTTTGTTGGAGAAGAGTTTTTGCAGCTCGCTGAGGATGGCCGGAGGGAAGAAGTTGCCGTAGTAATGGACCGCTATGCCGTCGATGTAGTCCAGAGCCCTTGGCTCTTCTCTTTCCATCAGCTTACCTTCGCAAGCCTCAGTAGACAACAGCATCTTGTTGGGGTAGCGGTTCTGCAGCTCACTGAGGATGGCCGGAGGGAAAAAGTTGCCGTAGTAATGGACTGCTATGCCGTCAATGTAGTCCAGGGCTCGCGGCTCTTCCCTTTCCATCTGGAATAGTTTTACGAAAAGTTAGGAAAAGTTTAGCGGCAACACCATCGGTTTCATCATTTCATGGAATAATTGTAAGCTCTTTTGCGTCACATGTTTATTCAGGTGCTTGGTTTCCATATTGTTTCTGCCTAATAGTACCACCCTATAAATACCCATGGGTGAAAGATAAAGCATTTTCTGTGAATACACGACTCGTGCATAGCGCTCAAACAAGTTCCATACATACCCAAAAAGAGGTCGAACAGTGGACTGTTGAGGCGATTGGTGATGATAATACATTGATGGTGTGTGATCTATTTGGCTTCTACGTCATAGAAGCTAGATCATTGGACCTTGGACAATCTTAGCGCGAACAAACATCCTTTATTCTTCTTCTTTGCGTGTCGGGGCGAGTTAAATTTTGTCGGACCAATAAGTTGCCACGCGAACGGGATTTGGATAGGCTGCCCACAGATCTTCTAGGCAGGAACCTTTATTGAAATTAATATTCCATCTAACTGGATTCAAACTCACCCCAAGCATATAAATGTGCAGTAGATACCGCTGGTCGTCCACAGCGAAGATCTTCGTATCATTGAAGGGCGAGTTCCTTATGGTGGGTCCTAAGTTGTTGAAGACCCATCTGGCGAGCTGCGACGGCAGCCAGCCGATAGAGTTGAACCTTGCAAGTGGAACGATGCCATTCAGTGGCTCGTTGGACGTGGTAATCGCCCAGATCTTGATGTTTGCTTTCGCGTACTCCTCTAGGAATCTGGAAATTGTAGCCAAATTTTAAGGTTAAAATGTTTCTTCGCTAAATTAATCTACACTATTATTAAAAAGAGAAAAGATTTGATTGTTTGTTTGAATTGAATAGATTTTGAAACTACAGGACCGATTTTAAATCATCTTTTACCATTAGAATCCTACATTATCCCTGATAAACAAATATAGGCTATTTAAATGTCTTATTCCCGCGGGAAAACGGTTAGCAGCGGGTGAATCCGCTGGGCAGGCCGCTAGTCATTGATATATTTAAAACCGACAAACATACGCACTGCATGACTAAGTGATGTATATTATCGCTGGGTACCTATTAGTAGCAAAACTAACCCAGTAGATGGGGCCTTGCCACGCGTTACTGGCATTAAGATACACTTGCAAAATTTGCGGGCAAGGGACGAGCTACGGTAGCCGAGATGGAAGAGGCGTCGCCACTAGTGGTGGCGAAAGTCACAGTTCAAATCATGCCCGCACTTCAAAATTTTACTAGTTTTCTAAAATTGTATACCTTACACGGGAAGTGTTTTAAAATTTGGTATTCAACTCTGCGATATTTTACCGGATCCGTTTTTTAACGAAAGTTGTTTATGAAGTTAGAAAAACCGCATTAACTTGCGGCTGTCCTAAGCATAACAGCAAAATCGTGTGGTACCTAAGTATGAACCAAGTGTGTTCGCCGTCTTCGTGCTGTTTCAAAGGCCATTTTCGATAGATCTGACTACTTACTTAATTTACTCTCATTTAGTTTAATTTTTGTCCCCTATAAGGTTTATAACATTAATTTACATGGAGTTATTTTAAGAAACAGGCGCTTCTTCCACTTGTCATCAGTCGATGCGTATTTTTAACGCAACGTAACGCATGCGTCAGTGAGACGAAAGGAAATTGCGATTTCCGATGTTATTCTCATACAAATACGGCTACGGTGTGTAACGGATGCGTCAGTCAAGTTGAACGCAACGACGGACGAAAAGTATTAGCTTTATACATACATATATATCACGCCTATAATCCCTTGCGGGGTAGGCAGAGCGTAAACAACCGCAAAAAACGGACATTTACGCCACATCTGACAAATATTTGAGGGTCATTCGGAAAATTGTGTATCGCCATAGTGACAGGTTGTCAGCCCATCGCCTAAAATTGCTGTACACACCCTCAGTCCCTTAGTCGCCTCTTACGACTCCCACGGGAAAGAAATGGGGTGATGCTATTCTAAGCCGGCATCACACATATGTGATCTTTAGATGATTATTATAGCTTTATGTGATCTTTAAATCTGAACACCGATACCACAGTATAATTAATAGTACTAGCGTACAGTATGGTCACTCCCTGCCTCCCCCTACAAGCGCCGCCCACCCGCGCTCGGAGGACGCTCAGACACCGGCTAGCAAGGACGCGACGACAAAGGTCATTTCATTCTGCCGCACATTGCATTCCCGATTCGCGAACGCAAAATGGCGGCAACCCTGACATGTTGTCTCACACACACAAGCATGGTCCGCGTTCACCTACGTGAGCTTAGACTGTGCGTAGCAACGCGTTTGATTCATACATTTGAGCGCCAGTATCCGAGGTGTGCCGATACTTACTTCAAATGGTAATTCGCGAAAGACTGGTAGTACTGCGGCCTGAGCTGGCCAAAGCCGGTGATGTTCTCATTGGTCTTCATCCATATCGGTGGGGACCAGTTGCTGGCGGTGATTTTGATTTCGTTGTTGGCTTCGGCCGCGGCTCGGCGGGCGCGTGCTATCATTGGTAGCTGTAATGTCAAATTATTATTATTGAGGCGTCTGTGGCAATGCTTCAATTGTCTCAGGCAATGTATTGAATACCAAATAAAACACTTTCCGTGTTAGGTATATAAACATTTTGAAAACTTTTAAGCGTGGACAGGATTTGAATCTACGGCTTACTAGTTCCATCTGCAACTCTCTGAGCTCATCTAATCTGAGCTGCGGTAGCCCAGATGGAACTAGTAATGGCGAAAGTCGCAGGTTCAAATCCTGCCCACACTTGAAAATTTTGCAAGTTTTTAAAAAACAGGCAATGTATCTTTTTCGAATCAGGGCTGGGTGTTCGTTCGTGATATGTTTCTGTATATGTCTCACCCAGCCCTGACACATTATAATTCTAGTATCTATGAGAGTAGGTCGAATCGTATTTTTTTATTATTATGTTTATGAGATCCGTGTGATGCCGGCTTTGACTAGCATCACCCCAATACAACCCGTGGGTGTCGTAAAAAGTGACTGAGGGAAAAATTCATCGAATGGAATGGGCAGCATTCGCTTACCAAGCGTGGCCAGTATGGCAATACCCAATAGGGGGAGGCACATGTCCAGCAGTGGACTGTATGTACTGCTACTGTTATGTTTCGTACGAGTCTACCCCCGACACCCTCCAATGGGAGTGTATTTACTTGCTGTGATCCGGCGTAGCGTGGAAATGCCAGTACCCTTTTGGTTTCTGGATGTGCACACACTTTTCTTCCGACACTATTCCAGACTATAATTTGTCATATTTAAAGGCATTTAAAATATGGTTAGAAGCGTTACATTAAAAAAAACCTACATACGTACCTTCAAAAACAGGTCCTCATGAGTCAGCGAGTAGTTGGTGAGAGCAGCATCGCCCCAAGGCATCTCGTTGTACGTGTAGGGATGAGTAGAGAAATCGCTGCCGGCTATCGGGACACGGATCATGTTGTACTCTATGCCTTTGGGGCCGAAATATGTGCTGGGGATAGTGAAATGAAATGAAATTTATTTATTTCTTTACTTAATCTTATGTCCATTTCAATACCATTGGAGAAAAGCACTCTGTTGCGAGAAAAGAGTTTGTTAGCAACATTTGTAAATCATAAGTTTATCTATGAAATAATGACAATTGCTTCTTCTGTTTTTCTTCAACGTGTGCTAGTGAAAATTATGTAAAATAAAGACTTAAAACTATCGTTTTCAAATCGGCATATTAGATTTGCCACTCGTCTAATCTTCCCACGACATAATACGGCTGCTTTTCGTGGCAGCTTTAAATACGCTGCCACGAAATGTTGGAATAATCTGCCACCGCCTATAAGGAACTCTAATTCATTATTTACTTTTAAAAAATCACTCAGGCAACATCTTCTCCTCCTTCAAAAAACAGTTCCCTCTGCAGCCGTATTGGGTCGTACCAACAGTTCTTATTTCTAAGTTAATTTGTTCTTACTAAGATAGCAACTTATTCCTCTATAATAATTGGTGTTTTATGTTTTAATATTCTATCTAAAATTTTAAGTGAGTTAAATAATCTTAAAATAATTAATTGAAACTAATTGACGTATATTAAGATTATTGATATTATTATTCTTATATTTCTAATAAGTTTTAAACTTATTTATACACTTTTGCTGTGTACATCAGGCTTCACGGAAGACCAGCGTTACAGGCAGCTCACTCTGCTTGTAACATATGCTGAGTGGAGACCTTTTTTAGTCGCATAAGTACCTACATTTCAGATATATGTATTTTAATTTAGTGTCTAATTGAATGTGACTAAAATAAACGTTTTTATCTTTATCTTTATCTAACTTATATTTTGGAGATTCCTGCGTTTTAACCATTCGAACCTAAAGTCCACGCGATACAAACACACTCGATAAACCATTACTTATCTTAGGGTGTTTTTAGACTTATAGCAGCCCAAAAAAGCGTAAAGCCTGAGCTAGGGCTAACTTTTTAAAAACGACAAAAAGGAGAAACGTCATTATTATCGTTCTAAAGTCTGAAAAATGAAATCAACTTTATTCAATGTAGTATAGTACTATCACTTATTGACGTCATTATCCGTTGTGTAAAAGAAGAAATCGGATAACACAATTATTTTCTTTTTTTTTCATATATCACTCTTGTAGAATACAAGACTGTACTGAAAGAAAAGCGGCTCGGGCGGAAAAAAATAAAAAAATAAAGGCACTGCCTCGGGCGGGGCTAGTTAATCACACGGCATTTAACTTTACGCCACCACCACCAGGAATTGAAATCGTGATTTTCATAAAATGTTATTTGACATGCGTATAATTAATAAGTAGATTTTGTTTCCATTATTTGTCGAGTAGGAAGGTAGGCAACTTTTAGGAGTAGGTTCTTATATTTCTGAAATCCTGATCCCGATAAGCATGATCTAATATTACTAGCGTAAGAAGAGATAATAGCTAAGTCGGGTCGGGACATGATAATGTAACAACCGCCGTCTAAGTAATCATAGACAGCAACCGGGACCGACGGCTTAACGTGCCCTCCGAAGCACGGAACCATTTTTTCGGAAAATTCACCCTGCATTGTCCTAACCAGACCGTGAACAAGTTCACAAAGTGATAAATATCAACTTTGTGAGTGTCCCAGCGAGAATCGAACCCGGAACCTTTGCGTCGCAGGCAGTCGCCCTACCACAGCGCCACATCGGCCGATGTCAGAGGTCTACTAGCAGTAATAAAAAGCTCTGACACCAGGATTCATCAAGTCGTCGGACGACTCGGTGTCCCACACGAAAAGACATACATACATACATACATAATATATCACGCCTTTATCCTTTGCGGGGTAGGCAGAGCGTAAACGGCCGCAAAAAATGGACATTTACACCACGTCTGACATATATTTGAGGGTCATTCGGAAAATTGTGTATCGCCATAGTGACAGGTTGTCAGCCCATCGCCTAAAATTGCAATACACACCCTCGAGTCCCTTCGTCGCCTTTTACGACACCCACGGGAAAGAAATGTGGTGATGCTATTCTAAGCCGGCACCACACGGCACACGAAAAGAAGACTTACTCAATAAGATGAGCCTGCGCACCCTCGGACAGCTTCCGCCAGTTGATGGCAGCAGCATCAGTGACTGATCCTCCGAAACCCTCGATGTACTGGAACCGCCTGATCTGGTACATCCTGAGCACCACGTTACGCGCTGACCTTTCTAGATTGGAAAAAGAACAATAAATACAGGGTTAGTTTTTAGTTAGTTTAAGCCGTGTGATGCCGGCTTAGAATAGCATTACCCCATTTCTTGCTCGTGGGAGTCGTAAGAGGCGACTAAGGGACTCGAGGGTGTGTATTGCAATTTTAGGCTAAAGGCTGACAATCTGTCACTATGGCGATACACAATTTTCCGGATGACCCTCAAATGTTTGTCAGACGTGGCGCAAATGTCCGTTTTATGCGGCCGTTTATGCTCTGCCTACCCCGCAAGGGATTATAGGCGTGATATGTGTATGTATGTATTTTTTAGGTAAAGTACCGCTGTTCCAATAAGTCGTATTTGACAGCTGTCAGATTCGTGATAATACTATGGCAGATAATACCATTTTCCTTTGTTGACATCTCTTTTAGTATGGAGATGACAGGTGTCAAAAACGACTTAATGGAATGGCGGTACTTTGGTACTCAAAGTTTGTAGGGTAAATCTACTCATAATTATCACAACTTTTAGTATGGGGCCATAACATACCTAGCTTCAGAACCTCCACGGTAAATCGCACTTACCGCTAGGGTTTTATGACAGATATGATCTACTTACATTGCATGAGTATGTATGTTTTGTCAAGTGGACTTATATTGCAATTGTAAATTCCGTTAAAGTGCAATGGAATAAATCAATACCACTTCTGCAGATCTCGTTAAGTATATCAATAGCAACCGAGATGGGGGCGTATTTTAAAATATTTTTCCTACACTTAGGCACGGCTAGTACCTGATACCGTGGTCCACGTCGTAACCTGGTGTTTGGTACACAAATCTCTGATGTCTCCAAAAGCATGGGGTTGTCTAATTTTCCTCTAAAACCTTGAAAACATAAGTGGTCAGAGCCAATTTTCTTCTTACTTCAATACTATTGTATCCTATCATGCCTAGCAAAAATTTTGTGGGATATATTATTGGGTAAGCCGGATATACACCGAATTGCTTTTTTTGGACATGCATCTCAGGAACTTATATTGAAGTGTTTTTATCATTGAAACATATTTACTTTCATGTTGGTTCCATATCTATATAACATGGTTCCGTGCTTCGGAGGGCACGTTAAGCCGACGGTACCGGTTGCTGTTTATGTTTACAGACGGCGGTCTTTTACAGCCATGTCAGAGGTTTACTCTGACACCAGGGTTTTACGGGTCGTTGGATGACTCGGTGTCCCATGCGAAAAGAAGAAGCAGGTTTGGTAAATGGTGCTTACTTTCACCTACCTTCAAAATTTTCTTCCCAATCTCCTGTAGGTTCATCATCGGAGTCATCTGCTGCATTATTTGTCCTGTTCTGTATTACTCCAAAGCTTTTGAAGAATCTTTTTCCTGCCTAAAACAAATCGTGACTTCATTTAATAGGAACGTTTTTGGCTTAAAGAATAACAGAAGCACCTACACATACATACATACATATATCACGCCTTTATCCCTTGCGGGGTAGGCAGAGCGTAAACAGCCGCAAAAAACAGACATTTACGCCACGTCTGAGAAACGTTTGAGGGTCATTCGGAAAATTGTGTATCACCATAGTGACAGGTTGTCAGCCCATCGCCTAAAATTGCTATACACACCCTCGGGTCCCTTCGTCGCCTCTTACGACTCCCACGGGAAAGATATGGGGTGATGCTATTCTAAGCCAGCATCACACGGCGACATCACCTACACATATCACGCCTATATTCCTTGCGGTGCAGGCAGAGCGTAAAGACCTTAATGTGCTTTCTCTGCACCCAAAGAGAGCGTGTTTAGCGATATGGCCGCCATTGCGCATATAAGCCCTGAATTTTTCTGTTATTTTGTGCAATAAAGTGTGTTTTTCATAAATGTCAGTTTTTAAGTAAGTACTCACTTAAAAAACTGACATTCTTTTTAGAAATTCATTTTTTAAGTACTTACTTAAAAAACTGACATTCGCCACCTCTAACAAACATTTGAGGGTCATTCAGAAAATTGAGTATCACGATAGTGACATGTTTGTCAGCTGATCGCCTAATTGAAATTGAAATTCTTTATTCAATGTAGGATAGTATTATCATATCACTTATTGACGTCATGAACCGTCATTGTAAAAAAAAGAAATTTGTGTCACACAGTTTTCTTTTTTTTATAACAATTTTGTAATGTCCTAGTAAAAAACCGGCTCGGGCGGAATAAAAAAAATAAATATCAAAGCACTGCCACAGGGCTGGCCAGGTTAATCACACGGCATGTAACTTTACGCCTAAAATTGCAATGCACAATAATGCACATGTTACCCTCGAGTCCCTTAGTCGTCTATCACGACACCCACGGAAAAGGAACGGGGTGATGCTTTTCTAAGCCGGCATCACACGGCAATAAGATTATTAATATTTTTGACCTCTTGTTTTGATGTTATAAATTCTTTTATAAGTACTTAAGTAAGTAAGTACATTACAGGGAGGGTGCTTCTAACAATAAGGCGGTCCTCCTACTTGTCAAACGACTTGACAGACGCATCCGTTACGCACCGTAACGCACTGTAAAAGCACCTTAGCCGTATATGTATGAGAATTTCCATTCGTCAGACAAACGCAAGCGTTACGGTGCGATAAAAATACGCAGCTACGGACGGCAAGTAAGACAACCGCCTAAATATGGTGTTTTAACTGTTAAGTACTTATAACTTCTCAAAGACATATGTACCTACACGTGTAATTCTTTATACATTACGTAGCCGATTAATATTCCTGGAATCCTAATAGCTAACCGACTACGCAATGAACATCGAATACATGAAGAATCACCTGCTAAATTTTAGCTAGTAGTTTGATAGGTAATATCAGGCAATGATGAACCCTGTTAGAATTGAATATAAATTTTAAACCACTTCCTGTATTAGGTATAAAAATTTTGAAAACTTGCAATAATTTTGATATCCGGCCCACGCTTGAAAGTTTTGCCAGTAAAAAAACCTTGTTAGAATTTTGGTTGAAGGTTTTTGAAATTCTTTTTTCAACATACAGAAACCGTGTAATTTTTTAATGTGTTTCCATAGATACCGCTAAACGTGTCGTCCGTTCACGATTCGATATTTTAATTTAGATCACGCTTTCTTAATGATTTAGTTATCTATTCTTAATGATTCATATCTTAATCCTGCACGAATATTTTAACTTCGCTGTACTTTCAGCAGCTCATCAAGTAATACACACAAGCGTCAACTAACACTGGTTTTCACATCAGTTAGATATCATCATACATACATACATACCATCCATCAGAGTAGTCATATCCATCAGAGTAGTCGTTGACGGCTGCTCCTCTGACCTTATGGCCATTGATACCGGTTCCTCAGAGGTCTGTTCTCTCTGCAACTCTTTTCCTGCTGCACATCAATGACCTCCTTCGGCATGGTATTGTTGGATACGCAGATGATAGTACCGTTTCAGAGAGATACTTGACAGGTGCAAAGACCAGTGGGGATGAAATACGTTCGTTAAGAAAGGCCATGGTAGAGCGAACAGATCTGACCTTAAGTCTTATCTCCCAATGGGGCGACGACAATCTGGTCTCATTCAATGCCACCAAAACACAGGCGTGTCTTTTCACTGCAAAAAGGAGTCCTTTCGACTGGGCACCTACTTTTCGGGGTACATCTGTCCCAGTCACTGACAGGCTTGAGCATCCATCTAGGCATGGAGTTGACATCAAATCTAAACTTCGGCGCGACCATCGACTACAAGGCTCAAACGGCGGCTAAGAAGCTGGGCATCCTGAATAGAGTGAAGCGATACTTTACGCCTGGACAGCTTTTAACTCTTTACAAAGCACAAGTCCGATCCTGCATGGAGTATTGCAGTCACCTTTGGGATGGCTCAGCCAAATACCAACTTGCCGCTCTTGACTCGGTGGAACGCAAGGCCAAGAGGCTCATAGGCGACATAAAACTGGTGGACACCAAGCTACATAGCCTGACACATCGCCGCAAGGTTGCCTGCTTGTCGGTTTTTTATAGATTGTACTTCGGAGAGTGTGCTCAAGAGCTTCACGACCTTATTCCACCAGATCCCTTCTATCATCGGACATCCAGACGCACCGCCGGATACCATCCGTACCTGGTTGCCATTCCACCAATTCGGACTAAGCGCTTCCAGTCATCATTTATAATGCGCACTGCTAAAAAGTGGAACTCACTACCTGCGTCTGTGTTTCCAAACGCATACAACCCTAATCTCTTCAAAGTAAGAGTGAACAGGCTTCTTCTGGGTGAGCTCGCTCCATCTTAGACTCTGTCTCTGTCCTATGACCTAGACTAGAGTCAAGAGCAAACCCATCATTATAAAAAAAAAACATACATAAATCACGCCTATATCCCTTACGGGTAGGCAGAGCGTTGACGGCCGTAAAATGGATATAAACACCACGTCTGACAAAAGTTTGAGGGTCAATCAGATAACTGTGTATTACTATAGTGACAGGTTGTCAGCCCATCTCGCCTTAAATTGCAATACACATCTAAACCTAGAGTCCCGTTGTCGCCTCTTACGACACCCATGGGGTGATGCTATTCTAGGCCGGCATCACACGGCTATCTATAGATATCATCATCATCGTCATTATTACTACATTGTTTAAATTCTATAATTGAGGCAGTTCTCCTATTTGTCGTCCGTCGCTGCGTATTTTAACGACTTGACAGATGCATCCGTTGCGCACCGTATAGTAGCCGTATTTGTATTGGAATATACCTTTTACCGCGGGCAAAAAGCATGATTCCTACAGGAAAACGGGTAGCAGCGGATGAGGTGGGTCGCTGGTTAATTAAGAACATTCAATTTAAGGGAACTAGCTGAATAACACCGCAGGCAGGATTTTAACTTATGACTTTAGCCATCGGTACTAGCGACGCCTATACCCAGTGGGCTGAAGCAACTTACTAGCCTTTGGCGAATTTATGCAATGTATCTAATAATGCGTGGCTTGGCTCCAATCGCATACCTAACACGTTCAAGTGTTTGAACATTTGGTATTTAAGGTGCTAGTTCTGCGGCACTACTCGCCTTAAAACGTTACGTATCGTACGGTGAAGTAAACGGGTTCTCGAGTGGAGGCCACGCCTCGGCAAGCGTAGTGTGAGTGTGAGACGACCTCCGGCCAGGTGCCTATATTATGAAATTACAGGCTACAAGTCTACAGGTGAAATTCATAGTACATTGCGTAGCCGGATCATATTCCTGGTATTATAATGGCTAACCGACTACGCAATGAAGATCGAATTATACCTGTAAAATTGTAGCCTGTAGTTTGATAATATAGGCACCAGATGGACCGATGACTTAAAAAGGCGGCTGGTAGCGACTGGATGGCGAAAACGGGAGATCGTGCCCTATGGCGTACCCTGGGGGAGGCCTACGTCCAGCAGTGGACTGCAATAGTCTGGTGTACCTATGTATGCATGTCCAGTAAGGTTGATCCCTTAAAGATATTACTCGAGGTGCTGGAACTAGTATGTAAGTTAGGGTTACATAAACTTAATTTTATATATACCACAAGACCATTACGACAGTCGTGAGTTAATACTTATAATTCGTAATATAAATATGTAGCACAACCATTACGAAACATACACTTTTCAAGATCTTGTACGTTAACTGTCTTTCAACCACCAATTTTAGAGAGAAAAAAAAATGATACGTCAAATCATGAACATCTTTGAAAAAAATATTTTCTTTGTTGTATTAATCTTCGTATTATTGGCAGCACTGTTTGAAGACACTGCTGCATTTACTGGTAAGTTATTTTACTGTTTATTGACACGCTTTTTTTGCGTACAGGTCCCATTAATAGACCGATAGTGGAACGAGATTTTGACCGCAAAAGTTATAATTTTATTAAAGTTAGATTTTGCTTCTTTATTATCTTAGGAGCATTATTCTCGGCATATTAAAAAAATATTAGAAGTTTTTCTCATTTGTGTCTACTATAAAATAGATATTTTCAATATCTTTGAATAACTAAGTAAATATAAAATTTAAGTTTAATATTTTGATTGTAACTGACATACACACGTTTTAACTTTATTTTATATAAATTTTAGAAAATTTAAATACCTGCGAATATGGAAAATAAAAAATAGCTTCTAATTTTGGTAAAATTGAATTAGAGTTAATGAAATTCATAAAATATTTTTTAAAGCTTCATATAAAGCTACCAACAAAAGATTAGAAATCTGAGAACTCAGCTTGACTTAGTTATCGATGTTTGTTGTCGTAGTAAGAGTAATATTAAATCTAAGTGAGCAAGTCCGAATCCATTTCATTATACTAATAAACCAATCTATAATTCCAAATATTAGAAATGTAGGCCAAAAGCTTTAGAAAATATTAGGAATTTTACAAATGCACGTAGTCTAGGGGGTGGCGGGCATGGTGGTGCGCCCGCCAAGACGAGCCAAGCGAAGCGTTACGGCACTACATTTTATTTATTTAATTACAGTTTATTGCACACAACAACAATACAGAAAAGACACAAAGCAAAGAAATGTGACACAACAGGTGAAGCTTTTCTCGAAGTGATTAGTCGTTTTTTGAGCCGTTATAATACCAGATTGATCTAATTATTAGTTAAGATATTAATAGTTGTATTATTATGACTAAAAATTGGGATATGAGGTCTTGTTATTGCAACTATCTGGTTAATTGCAAGAAACTAAAATAATGCCTTATAATGTTTGACCTATCATTTACATATTTTATTAAGACTTTGTTAAGCAGTAAGTACTTAATTATGTCAGATGCTGTACAAAACAGTAAACTTTGAAAACTTTTCAAAATAAGTTGCACAATAAACGAAAATAAGAAGTTGAAAAAAATGTTAGCGTCCTATCACTCTGCCACTGAGTTATCGGCGCCCCGACCATAACCTTAAAATTTGTCAACCTCTTGATACTCTTCTTGTAGCGACGACGTTCAAGCGACATATAGTGTAAGTTATTTTTCACCGAGTGAAACCGCAGTGTGAACATAGTATACATACATACATCAGCCTATTGAGGTCCACTGCTGGACGTAGGGTTTCCCTAGGTTACGCTATAACATAACACGATATGATCTCTCGTTGTCTCTATCCAGTCGGTACCAGCCGCTTTTTCTAAGCCGTCGGTCTATCTGGCCGGAGGGCGTCCATCACTACACTTCCGAACTATGTCCAGGCTTCATTAATTATTGAGAACATCATATATTCTTATAAAAAGGTAACAGAAAATGTATTTCAAAGCAAAAAATAATAATTGTACATCAGAACTTAATTTGGATATTAAATTCTCGTAGTCTGAAAATCTTACCAAACTTGGCAATCTTTTCACATGTTTAAATACACGGAATACACGGAATGGGAACTACAGTACGGCCATCCCAATATGCCATATTTTACAGTTATCAGTTTTACACTTATCGAGATGTAGCAAAGGGAAATGGACCCTCTGTCATAGCATTAGCAAAAATCTGATAGCTGTCAAATATGACTTATTGGGATGGCCGTACCGTACTGTGGAATAGTTTTGATGGATGACTGACATTCCCACGATATGTTGTACGGATGGCAAAAAAGTTCAATACTTAAATTGGACAATCCGGATAATCCGCAATAGACCTAAATTGGACTAAGATGGGTGTATGGTGACAAAACGTTCAGAATGTTTTATATGGCAAGAATTCATCCTTATTATCATATCTTTCTATCGAAATTTTTTAAAATCCTGCCTATCCTGATAATGTCAATACAATACATATGAAAATAGTTTGTACAATTTTATGAGCTTACATATCGATAGTGGAGGCTAATAATATAGTACAAGCAATTTTAGACCCTATTGACATTAATAAAATATAAGATTTTAAAGATGTAGGAACATATCCTATGGGTAAAAATGGGCTGATGCTATTCTAAGCTACCACCATGCACTTCACCGAATAATTCATTTTTTATTCAACCTTTTTTCTAACTTGTGTTAAAAAAACTAATTAATCTTATAAAATAATGATTCGCCGATTTTTTTTTGTCATCGTTACCTCTCATTTACATTCTATGACTTGACAAAAGAGTTTTCCAAACCATAAATCGGTAGGCCTTGAGGCATTCGATAAATTGATTCGGTAGATTTACATTATAACAAAAAAATATTTTTGATTCGGTAGATTTACATTTTTGGCTAAAAAAGTGTACATACCTAGACATAGACACTGCAATTTATAGGCAAATTTTGATTTTAGTTACCAAAGGAATTTGGATTACAATCGGTAGATGAAAATCGGAATCGGTAGTACTACCGATTATTGGATAGCTCCGATTTGAACCCATGTGAACCTGTAGGAATTACATTTATATTCAGTAAATTACAAAAAAAAGTTTGTTAAATCTCTATGTTGCCGTACAGATAAACTTCTGATATTTTGTAATAAATAATAAAGTAGTATTAACTTCATATCATCTAATTCAATATTGGCACTTATATGAAAAAAAATGTTACTTATTACTATAGCATTAATCCTAGGCTTCTAAACTTTTATGGACAAACTCAGTAAAAGCTAAAAGAGTATTTAACTAATATTAGAGCAACTTAAATTTTATATTAGCGAAAGTATAAGCTTTTTTTCGTTTAGGTATGTACCACGTACATCAGATTTCTAATAATTTAATAACAATTAGATATTGCTATTTCATTTTAGATGCAATTATTTTTTTCTACTCTAATTCAATATTGACTGATAATGTTGATAAATATGTAAATGTTTAAACAGTACCTAAAGCACGTATTTAAAATTTCTAACTTTTTAAACAATTGTCTAAAAATATGTCAGTTACCAGGTATTACAAGTTGGAGAACTTTAATATTATCAAAACTCAATTATTTCCCACTATTGGTCTATAAGAGCATGAGGCGTAAGAAAGTTTGTTTAGTGAAACGACTAAACAAACTTTCAGGGCATGTTCTAGACGTGAAACTGAATAACTTTTCTTAGTAAATTTATTCGAAATATGAAATTGCGGTACTTCAAAAATTACTCGAAAAGCAACAAAATTTGTATGGGAGGATCAATATTGTTTTTATATTTTGAAAAAAATGGTACTTAGAAAAGTTGTTCAGTTTCACGTATAGAACACGCTCTGAAAGTTTGTCCAGTCGTTTCACTTACACACTGTTTAGTGTAGAAATACGCCTCCCGCTCTAAATAAATATATTTCAATTTAGCCTGAACTAGGATTACCCTGTATCTCAGGCAAACAAAGTCATATTTATTGCTTACATATGTAACACATCTATTTTATACACACACACACACACACACACACATATCACGCCTATTATCCCTTGCGGGGTAGGCAGAGCGTAAACAGCCGCAAAAAAGGCCATTTACACCACGTCTGACAAATGTTTGAGGGTCATTCGGAAAATTGTGTATCACTATAGTGACAGGTTGTCAGCCCATCGCCTAAAATTGCAATACACACCCTCGAGTCCCTTAGTCGCCTCTTACGACTCCCACGGGAAAGAAATGGAGTGATGCTATTCTAAGCCGGCATCACACGGCAAATTTTATAAATTATATAAAATACCTAAAATATTTGCATTATCTAGATGGACACAGTTAAAATATTAATACTTATCAATTAGGTGTGTAATTATTTAACTAATAGCTACAAGGTTTATGAAAGGACCGTCAATAATTTCTCTGTTTCCTCATACGAAAACAATTGTTAGGCTTCTTTCAGTACCCTTTTACATTCATTGTATGTAACATTAAGTGTAAATCGTTAGAGTTGCAATTAGAATCTCGATGTAAAGGCGAAGTTTGTTTGTGTTTTATGTGTGCAGATAATATCTGTACGTCTTGTGTTAGTAATATCCGTGCTATAGGAAAGTGCTGCGTGTTGTTTTAGTACAGTGCTTAAAATGAATAATTGTCGAACTTTTAGTACTTAGCATGACTTATATAAAAGGTTAGTAGGGTACAGGAACGGACGAAAACCTAATACCTTTAGAACGGCTCGTTGTGCCCTTTCAAGTGTTGGAAGGAAAGTTTTAGAACCACCCCATGACGATATGCAATATGTAAGAAGTGATTGACATGGGGCAAAGTAGACTAGTGTAATCAGCTGTGATCCCGCAAAAGAGCGTAAATTTTTAAAAACAAAATTTACTTGCAACCTTTGCCGCTTAAGCCTTTAATGTGCGGTCTGAATGAAAGCAAATGATCTATTATGATGTCCAAATATTTTATTTGGTGTGCGTGTAAAATTACAGGACAGTCGCAATTTGTGTACGTTGGAGAATTACAGTGATGAGCGTAAATGATTGCAATGGGATTTTCTAAATGATAGTTGCTTTTTGAGAACTTTAGATACATAAGACCGATTCTCAAAAAATTGGCCCCAAGTTATTATTATTGCATGTTTTCAAAAAGTTAATGTTTTCGCGAAAAAAACAATTTTGTTACCTAGAAAAGTGGTTTTTTATTACATATTTAATGGAGGGAAGCTTTTTTTGAAATTACTTTAGGAAATATATTCAATCTCAGTTACGAGATTGGCAGGTGAACGACAACGTCATCAGGTTAACGACACGAGGTGCAGGTTATCGACATTTCAGTACAAATTTACTAAGTCACATCAGCAGGTTAACGACAAGGGTTAGCAGTAGTAATAACTCTGCAATAAAAACACCAAATACAGAATCATTTATTAACTTTAATTCTTACAGTGCATATAATAACCTTCTTGCACTTCAAATAAATAAATTATATATTATAATAATAAATAAAAAAAATATTTTCCTCATATACAGTTTTTGAGAAAAATCATGATATTGTTTATATATTGTTTTTTAATAAATGTAGGACTATTTTGGTTTATTCAGAAAGCTATTAAACAAGTAATTAGATCATTACGTCTACTGTAAATCCAATATTTCTATAATAATTGTCGCTAACCTGTTATCTATGTCGTTCACCTGTATTCCTCGGACAGGTGAACGACATGCAGGTAAACGACAATTTAGTAGTTATTTTGTCATCACAGGAATATTATGTTGTATATGTAGTTGCTGTGTGATGCCGGCTTAGAATAGCATCAACCCGTTTCTTACCCATGGGTGTCGTAAGAGGCGACTAAGGGACTCGAGGGTGTGTATTGCAATTTTAGGCGACGGGCTGACAACCTGTCACTATAGTGATACACAGTTATCTGATTGACCCTCAAACTCTTGTCAGACGTGGTGTTAATATCCGTTGAACGGCCGTTAACGCTCTGCCTACCCCATAAGGGATATAGGCGTGATTTATGTATGTATGTATGGAATATTATTACGTATATGGATTACCCACTCAGACACAAGAAAGCAAACACTTGTTTACACCATATTGCCTTAATATCAATTAAATAGATAACACAGTACTTCACATACAAAAGGCATAATAACGACTACTTACCCGTTACAAACTCCAAAATCCAATATAAACGTCGCCTTTTCTCCGGGAACTGGACAACTGACGCGGCCTCCTCCTAGCAGGTGTTTGCGAGTGACTGGCTCGTTCGGCTCGTGAGGAGTGAGGCGGGGCAGGTGAAGTGGTACTCGCGGTGCGATCGTGTTTTCGCGTTTGCAGGTTAACGACAAAAATAGGCGTACAAAAACTTAAACTTGTATAAATATACAGGATTATTTTTTAGTCAGTGCGCAGCTTCAACATACGTAATGGTTATCAAATTTTAAAAATATGTATCTATTTTTTACACATGACTTAGAACAAATAAGTTGAAATAATCGCACTTAAACATATCCCAGGATCGTACGTAAGTGTGGATCACCCTATTAGGTACACTAGGTGGCATTCGGCTTGGCAACGTCGCGCGCGGCCCAGTTATACCTATCAGCTGACTTTGTACTAGCTTCTACCTACAGCACAGGTCAATGACCAGTCCAGGTTAATGACCGCTATTGGTACCGGGGTGCGTGCGGGTGATACCTACAACAACTAAGTACCTATCTCACAAGTACCTACACTTAAACTGCCTCCGTGGTGTAGTGGTTTGAAAGTTGGTCTCTTGATTTGATGGTCCCTGTTTCTAGAGATTATTTTGTTAATCACGTACCTAGTTGGATTTTTCCCAGTTTGGTTAAGAATTAGCAGCTACAACTAGCATAAGCAAGACATGTAAATGTTTAATCCATAACGGTAACTCGGGATTGTACAGCACCTCGAGTAACCATCTACGTGATCAACTTAAGAATGGTTTTTCTTACAGTTAACAAGAATAACCAGAAAAGATTGATACCCATTTTAAAAGATTACATTCAAAGGTTTTTCTAATATTCTTTAAAAATAACCAGTAAAGACTTTAATGGCAACTGGAGCCGTTGCTGATATTACCTAAAAAGCCTACACAACCTGCATACAACAGAGGTTGTGATGGTTTGACAACGTCGCGATTAGTCACCGCGTCTTACAGCGCCAGACATAGTGGCGCCAACACGGTTCAATTTTTAGAAGAAAACTGACGCCGGCGCCGGCCGGCCGACCGCCGCCGCCGCCGGCACGGCGTGGCGGGAAATTCATCTGCACTGCTAGAAAGCTTTATGTACAGCTAAGTACAATAGTCGTTTAATTAATAGTTACTTACTGTAAACTGCCCGTGATCCAACAGCCGCTGCATAACGTTGAGGAATGTTATTGGGTTCGGTACACTAGGGTCCACAACGCCAGCATTACGCAGTCGGGTATTTTCCTCACTTAAAAAGTACGAACGCACCATTTCGTAAAACTCGCGAAACGTAAAATTCGACATGGCGAAATCAATTCGGGATCGGCGGGAAAAGTAGTGTCACACAGGTGCGCGCCCGCCCGCGACGCAATCAAAGCGAGAACTGAAACTGACTGAAGGGTGCGCTGCGTGAGCGCTGTTGCCATTTTCACCCACCTCCGATTGAAAAGTAGTGTGTCCATGATTTATTCTTTATGAGGCAGACAAAAATAAAAAATAAATAAAAATAAAACATATTTTTTTATTTGCCTAAAATGTCCTATTAACGATTCTGATATCATGGTATAAGTTTGCGCACTGACTAAAAAATAACCCTGTATAAAAACCACGGATATAGAATTATTAAATTGTGTGATTCTAATATTGAGGATATTTGAAAATGAAATGGTGTTGTAAAATATTTTTTATTTGTATATAAATATCTTTTTTGGATGCTTAAACTTGAGGATATCGTGTCAAGACACACAAGTTGGCGACAAAATATGCTTATAAAGTAATTTAAAAGAATATAATGTACCTTAATTTATATCATTAACACATGGCCTCTATGCAAGAAACCTCTTGAGTATCGAATGTGGTAAAAGGTATCAGCTGAATGCGTAAATAAAAAAAATATCTGTTGAAAACTGATGTACAGGTTGCGTGGCCATTTTTTTGAGAATCGGTCATAACTTGTTTTATCGGCGTTGAGGGTGAGTTGATGGTACCGCGACCATTTACATACAACATTAAAACCATGCTGTGCATATTTCAAAAGCTGTTCATCAGTTTTGGCGGAAAAGATTATGGCTGTATCGTCAGCATATGAAATAATCTTACCGCAGTCTAATTTAAGGTCGCAAAGGTAATTGATATAAATCAAAAATAGGGTTGGACCTAAAAACTACCCTGTACGACCCCAAAGGATGTATCAGTTCGAAAAGAGCTCATAAGATTACCTTTTTTGACGCATTGACACCTATTTGATAAATAACTTTCGAATAGTTTCAGTTGCGTACCTCTAAGTAAGAGGATTGGGGTAGAGACAGTGTCAAAAATGAAAATGAAATAACTTTATTTAATGTAGGATAGCATTATCACTTATTGACGTCATGATCGGTCATTGAAAAAAAAAGAAATTTGCATAACGCAATTTTCTTCTTTTTATAACAATTTTGTATTGTCCTAATGGAAAACCGGCTCGGGCGGGATAAAAAAAATAAAAATAAAAATAAAGGCACTGCCTCGGGGCTGGCCAGGTTAATTACACAGCACGTAACTTTACGCCGCCACCATTTGTAAACGACATTTGTTTCAAATTTTAGACAAGATTTCCAAAGCGTGTTATTTACATGCGTATAATTAACCGGACCCCCTGAACAGGAAAAACCCCCCAAAAAACCTGCCCAGAAGTGCTCCTACTCTAAATTAACAATCTTTCTAGGCCCTAAGCTTTAGCAAGGTCAAGAAATATACCTACCTATAGTTTTTTCCCCTTGTCAAGTTCTCTTATAATATGATCGGTTAGTTGGTGGATAGCATCGGAAGTTGAAAGTTTGGCTCTAAAACGAAATTGCATATATGATAGTACTCTAGTACTTCTCTAAATATTGCATAAGTCTGGTATTTATAATTTTCTCAAGTACTTTAGATATTGATGTCAATAGTGATATAGGCCTTTAATTGGTCACAAGATTTTTAGGGCCGGATTTATAAATGGGTACTACGACCGCTTTGTTCAAACAATCAGGAAAAATTCCTTTAGTTAGGCGTTTTTGAAAAGTGTGTGTGAGTGGTTGGACCAGTAAAAGCTTATTTTTTTTTGTATTTTGGTTAAGATACTATCCCAACCTACTGCACAATCCTCTTTTAATCCTGTAATTAATCTTTCAACCCCTTGTGCATCCGTATCCAGCAATACAAAGGACTTCGACGTTCGTTGTGTGTTAGTATATGGAAGGTGGAAGGTGGAGCGCTGTAGTTTTTTAGACAGGTTTTTGCCTACATAAACAAAGAAACCATTGACATTATTTACAGATTCTGTATCAGAACTATATGTTTTTAATAATTTTGAGGATGTTTCATGCTGCTTTGACGTATAGGTTAAGGTCTTAACATGTTTCCAGACCTGTATATTATACAAAATACAAAAAAAAAAAATATTTATAAAAAAAACATGTGTAACCTACATAACATACATTAAGTGATTACATTAAAATGCAAGCAGAGTATGAAAAATCGAAACTCCAACATGCAGTAGCGCTTAGCAACCCTCACTATAATAGGAGTGAACCTGTATCGTAGTGTGAGCAACCTCATGTCGACTACATATTGAAGCTCTTGTTTTTGTTTTGTAGTGCGTAGGCTACTGTTTAAAATGCTATCAAATTCTCAGACTAGTTTAGACTTAGTAGTATATCATTTCCAGCCTTTGCCAGTTCACTATTAACGTAATTGTTATTTAGATTTTTTAACAAGTCAATACCAAAATTGCGGTATCTTTTGTAAGATGTTAGTAGAATGGTCCAGGATATTTATTTTATTTATTTATGAACACGTTGAAGTGTTTTAAAAATTTGTAAGAACATAACTAATTAAGTTCTCTTTTTTCAGTTCTCGATCATGTGAAAAGAGTTTTGCCTGGAGACGGAGGAGTGGTGGCCGTGGTGACCCTTCTCACAAACGGTACGGAAACAACAGCTTAATAATTATTGTTGTTTTTGGCTTTTTAAATAAAGACAAAAACCAAAAAGTGTTTATCATTTCAATAGCCTTTCAACTAATGTTTCAGTTTTCGCATCTTTAGAGGCCTATAAAACTAAATTTATTTATTTAGCCGTATTGTACACAATATAATACACGGCTGTTGTCTTTTCGGGTGACTCCTGGACTTCAGTTAAGGGCGGGGCACACCGGCTCCGTATCCAGCTCTCGTCCGTAGTCACGCACGAACTGATGACGTTGTAATGTATGGGACTGTATGAGATACGGCACACCGCTTGCGTGCAGCACGGAACGGATACGCAACGCAAGCGGTGTGCCGTATCTCATACAATCCTATACATTACAACGTCATCAGTTCGTGCGTGACTACGGACGAGAGCTGGATACGGAACGGATACGGAGCCGGTGTGCCCCGCCCTTAAGATTAGCACGGAGCTGGGAATGGCCCGAATAGCGAAGTGGTTGAATCTCAATCTGCTAACGTTAAACACCTTAAAAACTAATTATATATGCTTCGGCATATATAATAATTCCCAACCAGCTCATGAGTTTAATATAAAAATACATATGTGTAGTCCTTTACATCAAAACAATTGTAACTGCCCTATTATCGACAAGGTTGCACAAACTAAATATTTGGGTGTACTTCTTGATCAGCGTCTATCGTGGCATCCTCACCTTGAATATGTCGTAAATAGGATCCGAAAGCTTAGCTGGATATTTAGAACACTAAGATATATAGCCCCCAAAAAAACAACTAAACACAAACATAAAGATCCCCGTACGTCTGACTGCATTTTAAAAGAGGTATATGTATCGCTGGTAGAATCCGCGGTCATCATCTATTGCATCTCAGTATGGGGTGGCGCTGCAAAAACAAGCATGATAGATGTGGAAAGAGCGCAGCGTGGGTTATTGAAAGTAATGATTTTAAAAAAAAGACAATTTTCTACCGGATCTCTGTACAAATGCTGCAGCTTACTGACAGTTAGGAAGTTATATATTTTACATTTAATCCTAAAAAAACACAAATGTCTTACATTCGACCCATCTATGAGTGGATTTCTCAAGCGGAAATTTTTCATGTCCTCGCTAAAAACGAGGTGACGCTTTGCAGATATGACTATGATATTTTTTTTCAAAATATAAGAAACTTGTTCTGATATGAAGCCATAAAAATAATGTTTGGAGAGTTATTATTTTTTTAGAAAAAAAATAGTAAATGTCGAATTTCAATGTCCGGTGGCTTGTCCTCAATCCGTTTTTCACAACATATTCATCTCTTAGGAAGATTATGTCCAACATATTTAGGAAAATTAATTTTGATTATATTAAGGATAACTGACCCTACGAGAAATTATTAAAAATTGAATTTTTAGATGAAAAGTTTATGAACTATGTCAAAACTAGATTTGTCCCAGCAAAAATAGCAATATCGGTGGCAATTTTGTTTCGACGCTTCCTGCTCACACTGTTGAGGATATCCAGCCCTAAAACCCTTTCCCCGCTAAGATCAGCCGAGCAATCACGCGCAATGTGAACGGTTGTGCACTAACTCCTTGCGTCTTCTCGCCAAAAATGTTAGTAAACAATTTCCGTTTACTCGGAACAAAATTTTGCAATTTCGGTGCTCGGGGTTAAAATGTTTCCTCAAGGTTTAAAAATATTACAGTAATGCATTCTAAAAAGCCTTTAGGTACACTTTTGAGGTATAAGTTGCAAACTGGAATAACCTTGATACTTTTGTATATTTTTTAAATAAATGACTAGTTTGCAATTTCAGTGGGCACATTTCGGTGGCTTTTAGGGCTGCTAGAAGCCCACCGAAATTGCAAAGCTCCACCGAATTTGCTCAATTGATACAAATTACAAACATATTTAGAAATATCACGCTTTCACTCCTTGCGGGGTATACAGATCGAAAAAGCCTGTAAATTGCGGTCGCTTTAGGTCGGTTGTTTGACAAAAAAATTGCGGTTATTTCAGAAAAAACTAAATCTGCGTCGTAAAAGAAGACTAAGGAATAAAGTAATTGAGGGAATAGAGAACAGCATTCCCTCTGAATGCAAAATTTTGTGCTGCGCTCGCCTATCCGCCAGCCGAGCGTGTAGAGGATGGCAATACTCCCGATAACGGGAGGCCCATGTCCAGCAGTGGATTTTTGAGCCAGCCCGGCGATCCCTCGTGGCCTTTCTTGCACGGCAATCCCTCGTGGCCCTCCAGCCCGGTGCTCCCGCGAGGACCTCCTGCCCGGCGATCCATCGTGGCCCTCCAGCCTAGCGCTCCCGCAAGGTCCTCCAGCCCGGCGATCCCTCGTGGTCGTCTAGCCCGGCGATCCCTCGTGACCCTCCAGCCCGGCGCTACCACGAGGTCCTCCTGCCTGGCGATCCCTCGTGGCCCTCCAGCCCGGCGATCCCTCGTGGCCCTCCAGCCCGGTGCACCCACGAGGTACTCCTGCCTGGCGATCCCTCGTGGCCCTCCAGCCCGGCGATCCCTCGTGGCCCTCCAGCCCGGCGCTCCCGCGTAGTCCTCTTGCACGGCGATCCCTCGTGGCCCTCCTGCCCGGCGATCCCTCGTGGCCCTCCTGCCCGGCGATCCCTCGTGGCCCTCCAGCCCGGCGCTCCCGCGAAGTCCTCTTGCACGGCGATCCCTCGTGGCCCTCCTGCCCGGCGATCCCTCGTGGCCCTCCAGCCCGGTACTCCCGCAAGGTCCTCCTGCTCAGTCATTGACACCCGTCAGCGATAGCCGAAGACGTGGCTACTATTTGTAGTCGCAGGTATCAGTTGATTTGTCGACCGGCAGGTGCTAACAGGTATGGACGGCTGCCGCTAACAGGGGTCTAAAGCTATCTTCAACACAATGCCATCCATATGTAAGCAGCCAAACAAGGCTTTTTTTTATTGATGGGTTTGCTCTTGACTCTAGTCTAGGTCATAGAACAGAGACAGAGTCTAAGATGAAGTTAGCTTACCCAGAAGAAGCCTGTTCACTCTTACTTTGAAGATATTAGGGTTGTATGCGTTTTTGGAAGCACAGACGCAGGTAGTGAGTTCCACTCTTTAGCAGTGCGCATTATAAATGATGACTGGAAGCGCTTAGTCTGAATTGGTGGAATTGCAACCAGGTATGAATGGTATCCGGCGGTGCGTCTGGGTGTCCGATGGTAGAAGGGAGCTGGTGGAACAAGGTCGTGAAGCTCTTGAGCACACTCCCCGAAGTACAATTACTTACTTACTTACTTACTTACAATCTGTAAAAACCGACAAGCAGGCAACCTTGCGGCGATGTGCCAGGCTATGTAGCTTGGTGTCCAGCAGTTTTTTGTCACCTATGACCCTCTTGGCTCTGCGTTCCACCGAGTCAAGAGCGGCAAGCTGGTATTTGGCTGAGCCATCCCAATACTCCATGCAAGATCGGACTTGTGCTTTGTAAAGAGTCAGGCGTAAAGTATCGCTTCACTCTATTCAGGATGCCCAGCTTCTTAGCCGTCGTTTGAGCTTTGTACTCGATGGTCGCGCCGAAGTTTAGATTTGATGTCAACTCCATGCCTAGAAGCTCAAGCCGGTGTCAAAGTAGGTGTCCAGTCAAAAGGATTCTATTTAGCAGTGAAAAGACACGCCTATGTTTTGGTGGCGTTGAATGAGACGAGATTGTCGTCACCCCATTGGGAGACAAGACTTAAGGTCAGATCTGTTCGCTCTACCATGGCCTTTCTTAACGAACGTATTTCATCCCCACTGATTCTTGCACCTGTCAAGTATCTCTCTGAAACGGTACTATCATCTGCGTATCCAACAATACCATGCTGAAGGAGGTCATTGATGTGCAGCAGGAAAAGAGTTGCAGAGAGAACAGACCCCTGAGGATCTCCGGCATCAATGGCCATAAGCTCAAAGGAGCAGCCGTCAACAACTACTTTGATGGACCGTGCACTAAGGAAGTCTGAAATCCAAGTACAAAAATCAGCTGGGATGCCATAAGCAGGAAGCTTATTGAGCAGACTTGTATGCCAGACCCTGTCAAAGGCCTTCGAGATATCGAGTAAAACGGCAAGTGCTTCGCCGTTTTTCTCGATTGTTTCGCCCCAGCAGTGCGTGACATACACAAGAAGATCACCAGTAGACCGCCCCCGGCGAAAGCCATATTGACGGTCACTGAGAAGATCATTGTCTTCAAGGTAGGTCAGCAACTTACTGTTAAGTACCCTCTTCATGACCTTGCATAGGATGGAGGTAATGGCAATTGGACGGTAATGGGCAGGGTCAGCACGGTCGCCCTTTTTGGGAACTGGTTGCACATTAGCAAGCTTCCAGGCCCCCGGCACCGATCTTTCTTTAAGAAAGAGGCGGAACAAGCGTGTCAGCACAGGAGACAGTTCATGCGCACAAAGTCTTAACACTCTCACTGGTATGCCATCAGGTCCGCTGGCTTTGTTCACGTCTAGACTGCACAATACTCTTCGAACCTCTTTAGTGTGTACTGCGATCTCCAACATCGAAGAATCGCAACGAGGTACAGTAGGTGGTTGCTTGGTGCCAGTGTCCAGACGTGAGTTGCTTGCAAACAGGGACGCGAACAAATTTGCCTTCTCACTTGCAGAGTGAGCCAGCGATCCATCAGGTTTCAGCATTGGAGGATCTAAGGCACAATTGCAACTTCGGTGGCACAAACCCAATTTCGGTGGCATGAATTCAATTTCGGTGACAAGGCAATTTCGGTGACCCAAATAACTCACCAAATACTATTGTTACATATTTCCCTATAGTTAATATATTATGTTCAAAATGAGTATCTTTTTCTATACAGCTACAAAAAACATCAAATAAGCAGAAAATTAAAAAATCCACCGAAATTGTCAAAAATATGCAGTTGTTGAAAATTACTCCTATCTTAAAAAAAGAAGAATGGATGTATGCCAAATACCTTCTACTAGAACATCTTTTGCCCGGTCACAATATTATAGAAATTCGGCATACATATATAATAAAATAAATAAAAAAGTTGTTTTAAATTAGTGCTGTCACTTTCAGTCAAATAGATATACGATAAAACAAAATACGAGTGTAAAATAATTGTAAATAACTATCTTAAAACACAAACTTACCAGGAAGTAGAAAACCTATTAGGTCACTTAATATAACAAACAAGAAACACACACACACACTCACACACACACACACACATCCGCATGCTTTTACTGTTAAGTTTCATATCTTTAAATCTTGTCCACAGAATATCTAATGTGTATCACAGTTAGGAAGTGTATAGTGTATAGTTTCCTGGTACAGGCATTCAGTTTCTGTGAGAAATAAATATTTTTGTATTTGTATTTTTGTATAACACATCGGAGATACCATACCATAATATTCATATTCATATTCATATTCGTTTATTTTTATTCATATTTACATTATCTACAGGAATTAACCTAAAACGATAATGGTACTTATACAAAACAAAATAACTACATACATACATACATACATAAATCACGCCTATATCCCTTACGGGGTAGGCAGAGCGTTAACGGCCGTAAAACGGATATTAACACCACGTCTGACAAAAGTTTGAGGGTCAATCAGATAACTGTGTATCACCATAGTGACAGGTTGTCAGCCCATCGCCTAAAATTGCAATACACACCCTCGAGTCCCTTAGTCGCCTCTTACGACACCCATGGGTAAGAAATAGGGTGATGCTATTCTAAGCCGGCATCACACGACTATGATGAACAAAATAACTACTTACAAATAATCCAAATAACATGTCAGATAAAAAAAACAAATTAATTAATTAGACTCTATGTAACAATGTCCTACTAAAAATTATAGAATTACATTAATAAATTTAATTAGTAAGTAAATAATCAAATCATAATCAGTCTAAGTATAATTTTATTCTATTTACATAAACAATCTAACACAGTTTTATTGAACTCCGCTATTGTACAATGAAATAAGTCAACCTGTTCGCCAATAAGGTTAAGAATACGTAAAGCTACTGTCAATGGTGCAAATTTGAGTATGTTCGTCCTACATTGCGGCAGCACGAATGTGTATTGTCGAGGTCCTATTCGCAGACGCGTATTGGGTACATGTATATTAATTGCACCCAACAATATGCTATTTTCAAGCAGTCCCCTAATTACTTTGAACACGTATGTAGTTAGCGCTAAATTTCTTCTCACTTCAAGTTTATTGTAACCTATCATACCGAGGAGAAAAAGTGTTGGATATATTATTGGGTATGATGGATATACTCCAAATTGCTTCTTATACATACACCTTAAGAATTTATTCTGAATTTTTTCCATCATTAAAATATATTTCTCTTCGTAGGGACTCCATATTATTGAACAGCTCTCTAGTTGGCTTCTGACTAGTGCATTATATAGGGACTTAATGGCTAGAATGTTGTTAACGTCTCTTGTTTGTCGCATTACGAATCCTAAATTAAAAGCTTTTCTACAGATTAAGCTTATAAGCTTTTTTACAGATTTTCGTTATATGATCCCGAAAAGTTAAGTCCTCAGTCATTTGAATTCCCAAGTCCCGCACAGCTGTAATTTTAGTAAGTGCCTTTCCGTTAATCTCATAATTAAAGTGACAAGGCCGATTAGCACGCGTATAGGACACAAGGCTACATTTCGAAACGTTAAACTCTAGTTTAATATCTTGACTCCATTTAACAACTCTGTCTATATTGTCTTGTAATCGCTCACAGTCAATAATATCCTTTACCGACGTATACAATTTAAGGTCATCCGCAAATAATAAGCAACCAACCCCTTGAACCACCTCAGGTAAGTCGTTGATCATAATTAGAAATTCAAGTGGCCCTAGGTTACTGCCCTGGCTAACCCCCGAGTTCGTTAAATACGCTTCTGAGATGTATCCTCTATACTCTACATACTGTTTTCGTCCTAATAAATAACTGGCAAAAAAATTCAGTAACGCGTTTGTGAATCCAAATTTAGCAAATTTCTCTAGAAGGATATCATTATTTACAGTATCAAATGCCTTTCTTATATCAAAATAAGCTACGTCTACTTGGCCACCGATACGAGAATCCAAACCTTGCGTCGCATATTGCATAAAAGTAAATAAATTAGTGTGAGTACCCCGACATGGGCGGAAGCCATGCTGATAGTCAGAGAGCTGCGAGTTTATTTGTTTGAAAATTTTTCTATAGAGTATAGACTCAAACACTTTTGCAAAAGTTGGAGGTATAGCTACTGGCCTGTGATTTGATATTTCGGAGCCAGAGCTACTCTTTGGAACTGGGGTTACTTTTGTGACTTTCCAGCACTCGGGATACTCTGCAGTCGCTAAGCACAAATTAAATATATAATGTAATGGTCCAGCCAAGGCAGACGAGCAGTCTTTTACGATGTAAGGCGGCACCTCATCTGGTCCAGCGGACTTCTTTGGTTTCAAGCTTTTTAAAGCAGTCAGAACCTCGGATGACGTAAGACTAGGTACATGAACGAATTCTGCATGCAAGCCGGCTGCAGCAGCCGCAGATTTAGCGTCCAAGCGCGGAGGATCAGAATCATACACTGATCCAAAATATTGTGCAAAAGCACTCGCGCATTCATGTTCACCTAAAATTAAACCGTCATTTGTTATACGAGGCTGACCTCGCTCCTTCTTTTTGTTACTAACAAATTTCCAAAAAAATCTAGGATTTGTTATAAACTCTCTAGCCAGTTTTGCCTTATAATCTTCATAAGCTAAAAATATTTTACTTTTGGCTTGAGCTCTATAGTAAGAAAATATACTGTAATCATACGTAGAGTTACTTCTTTTATATGATATATGCCACTCAATTTTTTTCTGTATATCGCTAATTATATCTATTGTGTACCATTCGGGATAAGAACTCTTTGGAAGATCATGTCGAAGTCGCTTTTTAGGAGTGCTTGCATCGATTAATTCGTTGAAACGTTTGTAAAACAACTCTACTGCCTCTTGGACGTTTTTGAGGCCTACCATGACCTTTTTAAAATCCTTCCCTATTCCATTCAGTTGCTATGCAGGCTTGAAACAGGATTGTTTAAAATCGTACCATGACGACCCCTTTTTTGAACGATAACTGCCCTGCAACTGCCCTGATTCCAAAAAAGGTGAACGATTAGGCTTGTCTCTGACTTACTAAAATGTGATTGAGCGACGTTCTGAAACTTGCTTATTAGAAAATGCAGCAGTTTTGAAATGCATATTTACATAATGTTTACTATAAAAAATACCTCAAAAACGTAAAAGACTCGAAATAAAATTCACAAATATTAAACATGAATCGAAAAAACATAATAACTGTTGAAATATAGTCTCTGAAAATAGGATTTTATTGACGCAAGAAAACCGGAACTTAGCTTAGGAACGCACTTCGGAAAAGTGACAATTCACCTCTACTATAATGCTACGTTCACATTACGCACCTGCTCCTGCTCCTGCCGCTACCGCGAATATTGCTCGAAATATTTCCGACGAAGTATCAACGCCAGTAAGTATTCACACACTGCCGTCGTACTTTTCTTGCAGTAATACGAATGAGCGAGATAGCAATACATTACACAAGCGCTCCTGCTGCCGTTCCTTTGAATTCACGAAATACCAACAATCGAGGGCTCACGGGAAGTGGCAGCGGCATGAGATGCTGCGCGAGAAACCTGTTTACATGCTTGCGCTTCCTACTTACCTTACTATTTCCCTGTTCATAGCTCGAGTGTGTGAACGCGGCATAAGCTCTTATAGCAGGGCTAAAAGAAGACCGCTCAGATTTTTCGTACTACCACCTCTTTTTAACGAGCCTTCTTCAAGGCTGCTTTGATTTGACATTTGAATCGTTCACTTGTCGTTCACCTATTTCTTATGTATAAAATTCGTACCATGAGACCAAGTTTGACAACGCAAAAACGGATATTGCACGTCTGGGACGTCAAATAAACCGATTGCTAAAAAGCTAGTCGAGAGTAGATAAAACAAGATTGTTTTGAGTTTATGTCAAAAGTTTCTGATGATTTTCGTGTATTTTTTCGTTGAAAAGTGTAATTTTTTGTTGAAAAGTGTAAGTCGATCGTTAAAGGTTTGTGGAATTTTAAATTGATACCTAAATATTTCAAAAAGATAAAAGATTGCATTTGTGTTGTGGCTGCAGTTGTTAAGTATAATATTATTGTTATTATAATTTCATTCATTACAGGTGTGTGATGACTATGAAATGTATGAATTTCTGCAAAGCGAATATCGTTAGGACAGGAAACAAAAACGTTTAAGGAATCTTTTGAATTAAAGGATGACGAATTTAAATAGGAATACAGGTAATATTAATTGATTTACTTATATTAACTAAAACAAACAAGGTATCTACAAGTTACCTATTATCCTAATGCTTGTTTTATTAGGCTATCATCAGATTTAGCCTCTGTGATGAGCTGGAGCCATTCATGCCAACAAATCCAAAAAGAGCCAAGGATTTGCTAATAGAAACAAGCAATTTGCAAATGAATTATATTATTTAGTACATAGCATAATATGTTAAAATATACTTCCCATAGTAAAGTCAATCAGCTGATTGTGATTTTCTATGGGAGGTATTTTTTGTCCTTTCCTGACATATGTTTTTAGGGGAAAGTTGTTCAGTTTAACGGTCTGAATGCACCCTGTTAGTATTCGGCGAGCTGTTCCTTACACCCTGTATATATAAGTTAGGATACAACTACAACAGCCACAACAGTCCACTGATGAACTTGGGGGAGGCCCCAATGGGGGGAAATTTGCCATACTCACCACGCTTGGCAAACGCAGTGCAAGGTGTTATATATGTTTACAGAGAACGAAGACATGGCTCTATTATAATCGGCGTCTATATAATTATAGACAGCAATAGGGACCGATGGTTTAACGTGCCCTTCAAACACGGAATTCGCGCAATTTTTACTTCCTGTTTTGTAACATATCAAAAAATGAAAAAATCTGTTTGGATACTCGTGTCGTTTTATTCTATTTCTTCTTAGTTTAAATTGCGTATACTCGGAGTCGATGGCTCTGAAAGTACCTAATGCATTTTATAGCGACTTCTTTAAATTATCTTGCAGTCGAAATTGCCTCGCTGTTCCTTATAGATATGTATTACAAATCATTAAACAAACAACAATGAAAAAAAAAACATTTTTACTAAAATAAAATTTATTTTTATTAAATTTATGTTAGAGATTTAACAAATAAACTTGACGACACCAAGCATATAATTATTTTTAAAGGTACTTAAGTAAAATAAATTAACTGTTACAGGTGATTCTGGTTATCCTCAAAGAAAATACCTGATAACACCGATTTTGGATGCTGAAGCGGAGACTCCAGAATCGCATTACACGAAAACGCACGTCCTCACCAGGAACATTATCCAGCGGACTATCGGTGTGCTAAAAGCATGCTGTAGGTGTTTGTTGGCGCATAGGGTTCTTCACTACGAGCCTGACGTCACTGGTTCCATTGTTAATGCTTGTGTCATTCTACACAACATTTGCAATGCAGCTAGTTTGCCAGTTCCTGAGCCCACAGAAGAAGAGGCTCGAACTGAAGCTCTTATGCAGCCAATAACAACGAGCCTACAACGAAGAAGGACGACAAAATTAGCCATTGCAGTCCGGTTTTGTAGCTAGGCGAGAACTCCTTAACTCCTTTTGTGGGTTCTGCGCCAGCGACCCTGAAAGTATAAAATAATTGTTATGTTAGAATTTAAAGTAAAATTACTGAATTTACTTCAGTTTAGACTCATAAGCTATTCAAAATTGATTCATTGAAGAAGAAATAATTAATGTAAATAAGTTAAATAAAAATATTTAAACATAGTTTAACTATAATTTCAAATAAAAATTGGCCAAGTATGAGTCAGATTTGCCGACAGATGGTTTCGTAATAAGGTGAAGATACATTTCTGTGATCCCATCCCTAGCCATAAATTGCAAAACCCATGTAGCCTTCTAGTCCCTTAGTCGCCGGTGTCTTTTACTGATAATATATTTTCTCACCTTGATTCTACCTCTATTCTCTCTAGAATAGACAGTAGTAATCACCGCACCATGCGGCTGGTCTCCAGTCCAATCCACGTCGCCTTTTACTACATATTTTGAGTGAGGGGGGGCAGTACCTATTCATATCCGCTCCCACACATGGTTGCCCGCAAATGCCTATTAAAATTTAAGTATTGAATAACTATCGCATGTATTTTTCTTCAACAGGGCAATCAAGCTGCTGATACTTTTGTATAAAAAGCTATCTCTAGGGCATACTCTACTCCAGCATTTGCCAAAAATGTATCTGTGGGCCTCAGAACGTTGTTGGGTACTACTGGGGTAGCTCAGGGCGGCGCGGCGTCTGAAGGTTACCGATACCAGGGAGCGGAGCAGATGATGGCAGCATTTTATTTTTTCACCAGAGGACAATAAAAAATGGGCTAAAATAGGCTAATTAGATAGATAGATATATTGATAAAAAATAAAGAAATATTACATCATTTTATAGGGATTATAGGCGTGATATATGTATGTATGTATGTATTACATCATTTTGAGTATTTTTATTTAAAAAAGTTTGAAATATATATAAAACAGGTACCTACTTAACTATCTGAATCTTATTTATACAGGTTGTTGGGAAAAGATACTGCGTTCCTTTGAACCACGCATGCTATACGTATAACAATGAATGTTTGCTATTTAAAAAAAATTGTGAATTAAATGTCGTGCTTCTTCAGAGGACTTCTGGCATGGTATACTCCTTAGATACATGGTAGATAGCAGTTATAATCTGAAATAATAATTACAGAGTAAACGTAACTATGCAAGGAAGAGTATAAAAAACGAATGCTTCGGTACTTACAGTCTCAGCTCATTTAGGTAGGGTTTGACATTTATTGGTTAAAATCACATGAATTATTGGATTGTTTTTTCTTGGTACGAAAATGGCATTCCAGAAAATCCAGTACTTCATACTCCTCATACATCTGCAAGAGGTTAAACAAAACTATTAAGTAAAAAAGTAGACTATATTGCAGTATATTTTACAATACCTAACGACAATATTTACCTACAAGTTTAAGGCTTTCCCCTTTATGAGCAATTCAGCAAAAAATCACAAAATAATATAGCTACAACCAAGCCATAACACAAAAGTCCACCTAAATATATTACCCACATGTTTTTTTACAAACCTTTAACGTCCAACGAAAGATACTGAGCCGCTTCATTAAAAATTGCACAACTCAATATGAGAAAAGTCTAAAAAATCATAATACTTATATTAAAATATTTTCGCAAAATATTGTTTTTAAACTACTGTCACTAGCTTTTAGCATTTTTGATGTTTCTGAAACGTCAAATAAACCGTGCAATATCCGTTTTGGTGTCATAGTACGAATTTTCAAATATTTTCATACAAAGAAAAAGGTGAACGGTTATCAAATGTCAAACTAAGCAGCCTTGAATAAGTCCTGCTATAGAGGGGTGGTAGTACGATAAATCTAAGCAGGCCTGTATAAGCCCTGCTATAAAAGCTCATGGTAGGCCTCTTTAACACAGTACAGAAAACTCCAGTCATATGAACCTAGAGTTGTGTATAAAGACAGAAAATCGCACTTATAAAAGTTCCATTTTGCTTTACAACTTGATGTATCTTGTTTTGTCGTAATAGTGGGAGTGGTGGTTTGCGTTGCTTTACATTTGATATATAAAGGAGGATGCTGCTTGTCAGTAGGCACCAAACATTCACACTCTTCGCCAACGGATATTTTATAGTTAGACAAATTTGATAAAACAACGTCCAAAATACGGCTCTTACAGTTTGTTATTTCATTGTACTGGTAAAATTCACAATAGGTCAGCATATATTCAAAATAAAATTGTATTTCTTGTGATGCTGAGTATAAATTGAGGTCACCCATTACTAAAACATTCTTATACTTTGTACACAGCTCTTCGATTATATTAAACAGTTGAAAATATTCACTATTGCTGTTACTCGGTGGAATATAAACTACACAACATGTAAATAAGCGCTTGTTATATTTTAAGACATGCGCACATACTATTTCAAAAGAATTACTGTCAACATTAGGAATATCAGTCAAAGATTGAAGATGTAATACTGGAGCCGAAATCAACATTGCTCCACCAAGTATTCGCCCATCAATTCTATCGCAGCGCATTACACTATAACCGCGTGGAACAAGTTCACCATCATAGATTGATTCATTCAGACCACTTTCTGTGATTGCCCATAGATCCGCCGATGAAGTGCTAATATTTTCATGAAATGTTGATAACTTTGAACGGAGCCCTCTCGTATTCTGGTAATAGACGTTAACATTAAACTTACACACTCTACTAGTGTGCTCTTTATTACTATTAGTCTCGAAAAAAAATGCTGTCTGTTTGGGTATGAACGTTATGTTTCACCTGCGGTTTTAAGTTCTGCGCTTGACGATAAATTTTATTTTTATGACCTATTAAAATTATATCCAATACCAATGATCGGCATGTATTTAGTTTATCAAATCTTTTACTATTGTACATAGAGGAAACTAGCTTTGAATAATGAATTCCATTCAAATTTAACTCTATTATTTGTATTATTTCATTTAACTTTTGTTCATTTAAATAATCATTATTATAAATTTTTCCTATTAAAATATTCGTATTGGTACATTCTTTTTCACAGCAATACAACGCCGATTGGAATTTTATAGCATTTTTGTCGTGCGAACCGGCCAACACGATTACATAATCGTCCTTTGTAAAATTATTACACAATTGACTACACTCTCCAATTATTTCAGTTAAGGGTGCATATGGTTTCAAAATGGATCTTACTTCAAATTTCTCTCCAAGCAGTTTTTCAAGTGTATCGCGATAACCTCTACCAGACTCATCTGCCAGTAATAATACTTTACTTCTCCATGGTTGATTTTCCATGCGTTGATGAGCACCTGCTTCTGTTGCTGCCGTGTTACCGATACTGCCCGATGGGGAACCTTGTGTAGAGTCGGTGGTGCTGGCAGAATGATCTAGTCTGCTATCGAATTTGATTTCAGCTTGAACGTGAACATGATTAGAGCAGGAAATCGGCATCGTTTTGTTAAGTTGTTTTCGGTTCAAACTGGAAATTTTGGGATTAGTTGTATTTGTACACAGTCTTGTTAAGAGTTCCATCTTTTTCCCATAACTTAACAACTCCGATTTAAGTTTACAATTTTCAGATAGTTAATATATAGAATAATACACAACTGGTCAGTTTATTTCTAAAAAGAAATGTCTTACAGCAGAATTACCGCTATTATATGATAACGTTATTATCTCCTTGTGTGTCATACCTACATATCGTTATAATTTAGATATCGTTTTAGAACTTAACGTTATTTTCACATCAGAATACCGCTTTATCGGAAAACCATAGTAATAAAATAGCGATATTTTATTTCGTTATTTGCTGAACGCGTCGTTGCCAGACTGTGCATTGCATGCATGTGAACATTCTTCTTCTTTCACCCCATGTATTTCTATTTCTCTTTTTCAATTCAAACACTTTTCTCTTCTCGCCACCAAAATCAAAGTTCACATACACACATCACGCCTATATCCCTTGCGGGGTAGGCAGAGCGTAAACGGCCGTCAAAGACCGACATTTACGCCACGTCTGACAAACATATGAGAGTCATTCAGACAATTGTGTATCACCATAGTGACAGGTTGTCAGCCCATCGCAATACATATGTTAACCCCGAGTCCTTTAATCGCTTCTTACGATACCCACAGGAAAGAAATGGGGTGATGCTATTCTAAGCCGGCAACACACGGCGAGAAAAGTGTGGTTATACATATGTTGAATTGATGGCAAGCTATAGAATGCGGTAGAATACTAATGGTAAATTACTTACTTAGGTACTTATTTAGAACAACGTGGGTAATACCTTGTGACTTTGAAAGTTATAAATAATTTATGTAAGTAGCTATATCTATTCATCTTTTGTTAAATATAGCTTCCTCAGTCGTCACCTAGGACTAGTTATTATTCTGTGGTATAGGTATCTATTTGTATAGGTATCTATATGTTTGTACCTAAACTCGTAGTACTTTTTGTATATTGGTGCTGTTAGCATTCCTCAAAAAATAAAAATAAATAAAATAAATAGAGGAGGTATACCTACTTATTAGGTAGGTGAGTCCGAATAGTTTGGTTAACTTTAATTAATTCTAATAACTATGTTTACCTTATGTATGATTTTTTGATATTCCGACTATAATTATTTAGACTGGAGCCGACTTTCGTCACAAGGGCTCGCAGTAAGATACATACATACACATACATATATCACGCCTATAATCCCTTTCGGGGTAGGCAGAGCGCACACAGCCGCAAAAAACGGTCAATTACGCCACGTCTGACAAATATTTCAGGGTCATGCGGAAAATTGTGTATTGCCATAGTGACAGGTTGTCAGCCCATCGCCTAAAATTGCAATACACACCCTCGAGTCCCTTAGTCGCCTCTTACGACTCCCACAGTACAGAAATGGGATGATGCTATTCTGCTACAAGTCTACAGGTGAAATTCTTAGTACATTGCGTAGCCGGTTCATATTCCTGTATCATAATGGATAACCGACTACGCAATGTACATCGAATTTCACCTGTAAAATTGTAGCCTGTAGTTTGATAACATCGGATACTGATCACAAATACATCAGATTCAACATTGCTCTGTAACTTGGCAAGCATGCTGAATCCTGTCGGAACCCCAAAAAGATGGACTGGGAAGGCTACAAAGTAGTTAACCTGACCCAAGAGGTGTTTACTATAATGCGGTATGTAAAAATTTCGGGACACATAAAATAAGAAAACCATTTGGAGATTTTAGTCTAAATTAAAACATTATAATTAGTAAGAAAAAAATTAAGATTACTCTTATTTATGAAAAAAACTAAATAACCTTCATTTGACCTGTGAGACGTCGTACTGACCAAGTATGAAACGAATCTCTTTCATGATCTCCTTCAAGATAACCATTGGTATTAGAAACTATAAATCCTAGTTCGTCAGTCAACGTTCAGTGTCAAATTTATGAAAAACAAAGTCTGATTTATTGGATTTTTTACGAATGGAGCCATAAAGTTCTACATATAGTTAATTTGTGCATAAAGTTAATTTGTGGGATGGAGTTGTTCGCTGCAATGATTGTGCGCAACAATGATGTCATCAAACAATATATTTTAAAAATTCATTATAAATTCACGGATGATCCAATAAACAAAAAAACAAATTAGTTTTTTAAAATGGTTTATTCTTTCAGAAAAAAATATATTTTTTAACTTTACATACCGAATTGCCGTCAAATCACAAACACAACTACAGTACGCGGCGGGCGCAATAGTTAAAGGCATGATTAAAGCCTAAGTAATTGTATCAGGCGTTACTTTGCGGAAGTCCATCTTGATTGAATTAGATAGCAAGGTATTTAGCTTCTTCCGCACTTATGATGGCTAGTAATGCAGATAGTTGCATTTGCATTAACTTGCGGTCGTACGCGTGGTGCATTCAACTATCTGCATTACTAGCCATCATAAGTGCGGAAGAAGCTAAATACCTTGCTATCTAATTCAATGATTAAAGCCTATCACGAAAATTACACATCTTCCTTCAAATAACACGCCCCATACACCTTGACTACCAATAGGAAGGTACCATGGTGAATTAACAAACTTAAGAGGCTTAGCCAGAATGCCCAATGTCTCTTCAACAGAGCAAATCACACCGATGACTGGGATGCCTATAGCAGGGCGGGCCTTTAAGGGCTTCAATAAAAAACTCAGGAATTCAAGATTAAGAGTAAGTTAGTAAGTAAAAACACTTTATTGCACAAAATAACAAACAAAAATATCAGGAAAAATTATTGCTAACATGCACAGAGGCGGCCTTATCGCCACAAGCGATCTCTTCCAGACAACCTTTGGGTGGAGGAGAGAGTATTGAAAAACAGAGCAGTGCGAGAGTAATCACGAAAGAAAAGGTAACTTGAATAAACGCAATAAATACAGAATACAACTATGATAAACCTACATATATATACACGTATATTTTTATATATATTATAAAACATACTCATCTATATATACATCATTACACAAAAAGATATAAGTACCAACTTATTTGTAGTCAATTCTTGCTTTTGACAGGTAATGTTCATGTATCTTCGTTTTTAAAGTGTCAAGCATCCTGCAGTGGCGTATTTCACGCGGCAGAGCATTTCAGATGTGAAAAGATTTTATCACAAACGACTCCCTGTAGTATGCCGACTGACTCGTTGGGGCATTCAAAATGAGATTGGAGATGGTTTTGTTAGGTTATCAACAGCACTCCTCACATAGCCAAAATTCAATAGAAGCTATCGAAGATGCCTCCGTCGCAGCTGAGGCTGCTGAGAGGACTAGATGGGACCTCTACAAACTCTGTGGCAGAGACACTTAGGCTCCTTGCCAAGGTTAATTTTCCTGGATCTGAGATACTGTTATTTCGTTTAGATTACGTACCTCATTTCATTCGGTATGCATGATTATATTATGTTATGGTCACCCTACTATCATGGGGACACTCGGGAGCAAAGGGTAGCGTGTCGTTTTAATGTATGGGACTGTATGAGATATGGCATACGGAAGCAGTGTGTCATCCGTACTAATATTATAAATCTGAGAGTTTGTGAGTGTGTATGTATGTTTGTTACCTCTTCACGCTCAAACGGCTAGACTGATTTGGATGAAATTCTGAACACACGTAGAGTATAACCTGGAATAGCACATAGGCTACTTTCAACTGCGGGGAAAACAACTATTACCACGGGAAAATGAGTGGCAGCGGGTGAAACCGCTGGGCGGAAATCTAGTATCTAATACAGTGTCATACATTACAACGTCACGGTACGTGCGCGTGATCACGCGCGTGTATAAACATACGGACACGGTGTGCACCGCCCATAACCCGGGGTAACTTGGAAAAATAAGAAAGAGTGAAGCGTAACTGAGCTTTGTATCGGTCAAATAATCTAACTTCACTGTTCAAACAGAGTACGGCTTCCAGGTTCATCTATATTTCCTTGGCTCATCCTCTAAATTCGATCTTACACTTAACTAGTGCCCCCTAGGTTTCACCGGCTGCCACGCGTTTTCCTGTAGGAATCCAGCTTTTTCTGCAGTACAACGTAACTAAAAAACTGTTTCTTGAATCACTCTATCTATACGTATCAAAATCCGTTGCGTAGTTTAAAAGATTACAATGACAACATACATGACACCACCAATGATGCGGAATGCAACTTTAATTTTATACTATGTAGTAATATTAAGAAAAGAAGAAAATTTTCTTGCACTAAGAATATATGAGACTGGACCGTGGACAACGCGGAATAATTAATACGCATGATATGACTCGTAATAGATTGACATATGGACAAATGGTCGCCAACCTCCGGGATGGAGATAGCGCTTGTACTGAGTTCACACACTCGAGCTATGGGCAGGGAAATAGTAAGGGAAGTGGCAGCGCGAGCATGTAAACAGGTTACACGCGCTGCTACTCGTCATGCCGCTGCCACTTCCCGTGCTCCCTCGAACATCGGTTTTTCGTGCTGAAGTCAAAGGAACGGCAGCAATATCGCAAGTGGAATGTATTGCTATCTCGCTCACTCGTATTGATGCGAGAAGAGTATGACGGCAGTGTGTGAACACTCACTCGCGTTGATATTTCCGCGGAAGTATTTCGAGTAATATTTGCGGTAGCGGCAGGAGCAGGAGCAGGTGCATAGAGTGAACGTATCTTTAAAGAAGAAGAAGTAACATTAACATGACTTACATTGCTGGATGTGTAGGCCACGAAGGTGCCAGGTTGGGGGGCTTCGCGAGTAATGGTGTCGCAATATGTAGCGTCACATACACACACGATCGACCGACCCGCGATGCCCACGTCCCGCGGGCGGCATGGCAGATCCTCTTCTGAAAATTAATATTACCAGAAGTAAGTATAGAGGTGGCTAAACACTCGAGAGCAATTAATAAGGATCACTACAATAATACGAAAAAATCCGGTAATACTAATACTTGCGCAAATAAAGAAATGATCCCAAATGGCAACATTGTTGTTCATCTCTCTATTAAAATAAATGACATTTATGAGGGGGATGTCAATGATGCCATTTATGCATCCTTTCTCTAACTGTGCCACTTATAGCTAAGAATGATAGTTGAATGAAATAATGGACAATTTATTACTCCTGTAGTTAGGAGACAGGAGAGGGAAGATGATTGGCCACTTGCTACGACACGACAGCTTCATTAAGAACATTATTGAAGGGAAGGTGGAAGGAAAGAGAGGCAGAGGTAGACCTAGACGCACTTACTTTACCCAGATAAAGGAAAAAGTCAATGTCGTGTCGTATCAAGAGGTCAAGTCACTGGCGGAGAGGAGAGAAGATTGGAAGTTACTCCACCGACAAGAGTTTGACTCTTAAATTTGAAGAAGAAGTAGTTACCTCTGAGAGCGACTACAAGAAGCTCACTCAAAGTGGTTCACAAGCAAGCAAGACGCACCAGAATTCCCACATATCTGCAAGACGGCACCACATGACAGATTGGCAGAGAACAATGGGGCCGGTATCGAAGTGTTTCACCGCGCTACGCATATATAGAACATCCAATTCTATCCATGTGATGCCGTGTGATGCCGACTTAGAATAGCATCACCCCATTTCTTTCCCGTGGGAGTCAATTGATGGGACTCGAGGGTGTGTATTGCATTTTTAGACGATGGGCTGACAACCTGTCACTATGGCGATACACAATTTTCCCAATGACCCTGAAATGTTTGTCAGACTTAGCGTAAATGTCCGTTTTTTGCGGCTGTTTAGGCTCTGCCTACCTTATATATGTATGTATGTATGCAATTTTATTCAGGTGGACCAGTCGGTCCCCTGGCCACAACGGCGGGTAGCTACCCTTTTCCCGACTCCACCTGGAACCCTCCATTCTGCCTATTGGCATCACTTTCGTCACCCGCCATATTACGACTTTGAAGGTTGTGTCAAATTACATCTTAAAAAAGCAACAACATTTGACAAGCCAGCCAAATAAATAAGTACAATTTGAAAAAGGAAGACTTTCGGAAATGACTGTCGGTAAGTAGCTGTCAACAAAACAATTCAGAACGGTCTCAAAACTTACGAGGACACTGCTCCAATCTACACAGAACAGAAACAGGCAAAAGCAAGTGTTTAGCAAGAAAAGATCGATTCTTGGGAGAATACCAATCTTCTTAACCGTTTTCTGTATGAATTGAACTCACAAATTGTTTCGATGCCTCGTTGGAAATAACCCCAGTGCAGTAAGACAATGACTTGCTGAAGCTAAGTTGAAACCACTTTCACCTTAAAATACCACCGTAGGCATCGTATTGTAAGAGTAAGATGTTCCCAGCAATTTCTAAATTGGAGTATTGAAGATTGGTCAAGAGTTACGGTCTCCAAAGAATAAAATGTTGTGCTCTACAAGCACGATGGAAGACCCAAAGTGTACGGACACACATTTTGATCTGTCTGAGAACACAACTCGTGTCAAATCTTCCATACTCCAATTTACAAGGTTCTGGGAATATATTACACTTGCAAAATGATGCCCACGGTGTTTTTAGGGGTGTTTGAAGGTGTTAGTGGATGCAAATGCAAGTTAACTTCAGCAAGTCATCTTGTTACTGATTCTTTCGAGATGCTGAAACTGATTTTTTTGGTTCAAATAGTGCCGTGTGATGCCGGCTTAGAATAGCATCACCCCATTTCTTGCCCGTGGGAGTCGTAAGAAGCGTCTAAGGAACTCGAGGGTGTGTATTGCAATTTTAGGCGATGGGCTGACAACCTGTCACTATAGCGATACACAATTTTCCGAATGACTCTCAAATATTTGTCAGACGTGGCGTAAATGTCCGTTCTATGCGGCCGTTTACGCTCTGCCTACCCCGCAAGGGATTATAGGCGTGATATGTGTATGTATGTATGTAAATACTGTAAGAAAGCGATTACGCAGCATGATGTTCACCAAGGTACACCTGATTCTGCTTGTTCCTGGGCAACGTGGTAGACCCGTTTACTCGTAACGCCCGAGAACTTATTGGACTGTTGATAGTGACACACGGACGGTTCTGGCAAAATCACCCTGAACCCAGCCGGTTTCCAGCATTATGAGAATTCTGGTGCACAACATTTCACATAATAACAGACTTGACATTTAGTAAAATTTTCGATGCCAGTAAATATGGTTTTAGATGGGTAGCCAAATCTGCTTTTTCCCATTGCTTGTCAATCAGTCTTTTAAGCCGGGTTGACATTATCAAGTATGCTTGGATAGACAAGATGAACGCAACTACTTGGATCATGACTAAACTTATCAGTTAGATGACTGTCCAACCGAAGTCGACTAGGACCGCGTCCAACTTTTATCCAAGCTACTTGGTCAAAGTTACTTTGTTTAGTATAAGTTGGTACTTTGATAGTGTCAACGCGGTTTTAAACCAATATTTAACTACCATCTACAATAATACATGAAATTAAAATTAACTTTATTCTATGTAGGATAGTTATATCATTTATTGACGTCATGATCCGTCATTGTGAGTTAAGAAATGAAATTTGTATAACTAGAAAATTGTGTTTTCTTCTTTTTATAACAATTTTGTATTGCTCTCATATAAAATCGCCTCGAGCGGGATAAAAAAATAAACATAAAAGGCACTGCCTCAGGGCTAGCCAGGCTAATTACTTAACCTACTTTTATTCATTGAGTATTAGATCCAAGATATTTAATGAAGAGCTATAATTTTTTTGTAATCGTACTTACCAGTCCTTGTCAATGAAGTTAACGAAAATATTATCCCCAATGTCCATCTTAATTGCCGTTTCAACTCCATTTAAAATTAATACTACTAAATAAATACCTAATTATCACTACTTAAGAATATTTTGTCTTTCTGCCTCTACGGTACAGTAAAGACTGCTAAGCAAGTAGGTAATTAGCAATTTTAATCTAGGGATTACCGATAATCTTTATCTCATTATCAATTAATAATCATATCACTTGATAATTAAAAACACTGTAATACAAACATAGAGAGACAGGTATTTTAAATAAAAGGGCAGCATAAAAAGTAAATCTAACGTGACAAGTGAGATTGGAAAAAATGAGCACTGTTCCAAATTCATCGTCACTTCCTAGGTTCAACATAACTAACTATAAGAAGAGGAATATTTACTTGCTATAAACTAATACCTACTTCTATTTTAACTAAACTAATTCAATGAAAATATTTACAGAAATAATTAACCTAAAACTAAACTATGTAATTTTTTTTGGACTCAACAATTGTAGCCCCGGGGCTATGAAATCTGCACTTGACTGTATGGTGGGGAGCAGGAGCTCACCCGGAGAAGTTTTGTGGTTGTTCAAACAAACAGCCCAATCGCGCCCTTGGGGTATGGATAAACATTTGAAGTCCCATACAAAAAAAAAACATAAAATTTGTCACTTTGTATGGGAGGTCCAATTTCTTTTTTCATATTTCGATCTACGTTCCTTGGGGAAAGTTCAGCTTCACAAGTAACACTAACCCTAAAAATATTTGCACTGAATCTAATAGGACCTTATACAGTAAGGGACGGTGTACAGAAAAATTTGCGAAAAATAGCGCCTATGTTGGGACACGAATTATTTTTTTCGAGTTTCCATAGGATGTCAGCCAGCTGATCAGAAACTTTGTATGGGAGGTCGAATAAATTTTTTCGTTTAACAACATAGCCTCCATAGAAAAAGTTGTTCAGTTTCATGGTCTGATCATGCCTGCAAAGTTTTAGATACACCATCCCTTACACCCTGTATATCTGCTTAAAGTGAACACAGTAGTTTTGCCGAGGACGCTATAAATCAATGGATTAATGTGATTATTATTTTGTTTACTTCGTAGGAGTCGTAATTAAGATTACGTACCTATCTACTTTATCTTATTATCATACTTATATGATTTCGTGAGATACTTATAGTAAGGCAAAATATAAAAATGTGTAAAGCTACTCTTAAGAAAAAATTTAAATGTGCATTACTCCAGTTAGGCTAGACGATATGCCATACTTTAGTAAGACAGTGCAGAGTAGGTAATACATAGTTTGTAAGGTTGCATGCATAGTTTAGTTATTAAATTGAGATAGATATTACAATTGTATGTTAAGAGTGCTATCTTGCCAACAAACTGTTTTCGCAGCAAGAATATTAATGTAAATTATTGTAATATCTTTAAGTACACTAATAAAAAAGTAATTTGTTCACGCTACTCTCTTGGACGAAGCTGTAAAATGAATAAAAATAAAATAAAATTCCGAACACAAAAGTCCAAACTCAAGGTTTGCCAAGGCGGCATGGCGCGCAGTATTAAAAGGATGGACTGGATCAGGAACATAACTCTTCACTCCAAAACCGGCATTAGATGTTTGCGAAAAGTCTGCGAAACTGAAATGGGACTGGGCAGGTCATGTCTGCGGCATGATTTGCAATTGAAATTGAAATTCTTTATTCAATGTAGGATAGTATTATCACTTATTGAAGTCATGAACCGTCATTGTAAAAAATAGAAATTTGTATCACACAATTTTCTTTTTTTAATATTAATTTTGTAATATCCTAATAGAAAACCGGCTCGGGCGGGACAAAATAAAAATAAAGGCACTGCCACGGGGCTGGCCAGTGGCCAGGTTAATCACACGGCATGTAAGTTTACGCCACCACCATCTGAAAACGATTTTTTTCCAATAGATAGGCGAAAAATTGCAACAAAACGGGAACCCAAAAATAGTCGCCGTCGTCGTGAACGTCTTAAAGAAGATGGAGAGATGACTTGGCGCTTTTCTCCAGAATCACGCAAGATCGAGACGGGTATAGCGCGAAAGAGCGTGACGCTGAATGAACAAGCAACATAAAAAAATATACTCGGCAAAATACAAGAGCAGTTGCGCCACTGTCGAGGTCGTTCACGGCTACACTCGCCTTAAATAAATTAAACGTGACTTTTGCAGACAAATGACTGAATGGGCTGAATGAAACAGACCTGTCTTATTAAAATTTCAAATGTCAGCAATAAAAGAAAAATGAGAACACTTGTATGAAACAAAAGTCCGGTACGGCTGGCATTATTTAAGGGCATGACTTACCAAAATTCTCAAGAAGCTTATTTTTTGTATGATTGCGTTATAGCCCAGTGTGGCCGCAGCTTTGAATGTTTCAAAAATATTAAAATAATTTATTTTTTTATTATAGTTGTAAGAGCATTAGCCAAATTTCGTTATTTTGTGTTATTTTACGTTTATTAAAATAATCTTTATTTAATAAACATATTTACTAATAGCTATGCTGACCTAACTATCGTTTGCAGTGGATAAAAACGACTCAAAACTGAGAGTTGAAACTGTGTAAACTGTCACAAGACAATAATGGTTTAATTTATGATTATGATATTAATTTAGTTATACACTTTAAAATTTAATTTATTGAATCGAAAAAATGGCACAATATTATAATATGTCCTTTACATACTGGGCTATTAAAAATCAAGAATGTTTTAAATAATGTCCATTTTAATTTGAAGAATACCGAAATGATACACACGTATTTTTAAGAAGACAATATAATTAAATTTTCATACAAATCTTTAACGTAAATTATATTTAAAATACTGTACATGATGTCGGCTAGTCTTGTAGGAAATCATTTGCTAAGATTATAGACAGAGATATAGTGAGCATTTAGGAATTGTCATTTTACACTGCAAAAAAATTCAATAATATTTGTTACAACTTTCTTCGAAGTTTTAAGCAAGCAAATGATTGTCTCCAATTCAGCCGACTAAATCTTTTATATTTTCATCTTGATATGGCAGATTGTCGATATGAAAGACTTTATGAAAAGCAAAAAAATCACTTAAGATTACTACAACTGAAAATGCACTAATATTATTTTTCTATTTACATTTAGTAAGAAACGCCTGATATCAACAAATATTGCCTTTGCTTTTCATATGAGCTAATAAAAGAGCCATATAATATGAGTTAATCTCCATTGAGTACATATAATTATAACATTAAAGTATAAAATCACAACAAAGCAGATCTCTTTGCTTGAACACGTTGTATTATTGCAAACATTCTCATTATTTTTTAAGTTTCACATATGAACCCATATCCAACAGCACTAAAAATAGAAAGAGACAGCGTTATATGTTTTTCTCGTGAAAAGATAATGCAAAAGCATACCATCCCTTTCTATTTAATATGCGGTTTGTATAGGTCCAAATAAATCACTCACAAGATAAGTTAAATTAAGTAGTGTTTTAAGGTCCGTAAAGGACCCGAAACGAAGAGTGATAAACCTATAGCAACAAAATTTAAGTTCAATCGCTTAAGTACTAAGTTATTTACTTAGAACGTTACACGACCATCGCCATTTATGAAAAAAAAAACTTACCTCTATTCACTTTACAATTTATCTAATATAACTCTATTTAATAAATACAAAAATCTCTTATTGTTACTATTATCTAAGATAATATTTTCCTACCTCATGTCTTGAAACTAAACGCTAAATTAATGCACATAACGTAACACTGTAAACTTAGTATGCTCAACGCACAGGGAGGGCCCTAAAAATATTTTGACTAAAAGAGAGATCAAATCATTGCCACGTCGACTTATGGATAATGGAGGCAGTCTGTTGGAACCACGACACTCATTTGTACTTTGAAAATTGAAAGCTAAAGCGGTCACGGTGCTGCAAGGTAAATATGCTTAGGTCTCAGGTGTAAAATATATAAAGATACTTTTCTTTTGCACACAAAATTAATCTTTTACATTTTTGAAGCATGAAATCAATTTTTATTGTAAAGAAATATTTTTTATTTGAATACATTTTTAGCCAATCATATTTTGCGAACGTTGTCCACTTTATTAAAAGAATGCACTCAGATTATATTTTACACCCTATAGTCCAAGAGCCGGTGAACAGTTACGGTTAGGCAAATTATTATAAGAAAGTTTATAGCTGCCACTGCCATAACATTTTAAAAATACAAAATAAAAAAGCTCAAAAAAGAAAAAAAGTAATAAAAAGGATAGATTCGTTTGAACAAAACAGTAATAACGCGAGTACATTATATAGAACTATGTATGTACATATACTTGTGGCAAAGACTTTTAATTATATTAACGACAACTAAAATGACAAATGTAAACTAAATACAATTGAAATGCTACGTCACGAAGACCTAAAATGTAATAAGAAAAAAATGAGAAGCTAGTGCAAAAAACTGTACGACATATTGTGTCGATTTCGTTCTCGAAAAAAATAACATTAAGACAAGGAACAAAAGAAGGAAAGTATTAGGTAAAGTTTCAGTTGCTGACACATCCTGCATCGATCAAGTTTCTTTTTGAACTATTGGACAGTAATCAAAATCTCGAGGATGAAATAAAAGACTCGATAATAAATTGAAGAAAAGAATTGTACCACGAGCACTTAACAACTGATAAGTTTAGTTTACTTGACATTTCCTTAACATTTTTACTCTTATCAAACTTACATTACGATTCTCTGTATCCTACACTAAGTTTTAGTTTTGTCACTGTTGTACATCCCTCTCTTTCTAATCTTCAGAACGCAGTGACAAGACTAAAGCATGCTCATAAATTTATGTTAATGTAACATAATTGTTAGAGGCACTGTGTGTATTCAATTCTATATTTTTCTTATTCGACATTATTTTTACAGGCAACTATGCTGAACAATATATTACTAAGAATTATATGTAAAATATTGATACTTTTGTTTGAGTGAGGACAATCTCATCGAGTTTTAGGAAAAAATTCAGACACCGAAAGAAGGTACGCAAATAATATAAGTTCGTGAACCAAGTATCAAATATAATAAAGTTATTCAAAATTGAGCTATACAATAAACATTCAGTTACAAAAATACTTGTAGCGTAAATTTCAGATCACATTTTTCTATGACGATAACCTTTTTGATCTATACAAATAAACTGTAATCTGATGATTATGTTTTTACCGTGGGAACGACCGCTAGAAGGTATCGGAAGACCAATATCCAGACTTACAGGTACACTAGGAATTGTTAAAGCAAGTCGATAGGTCCACGACAACTCTATTACATTTTAAGCGATACTATGTTTGAAAAAGAAAAGAGGTTTTAGTTGTTACCAGCGCCATTTACATAATTTGGAATGAGTTTTCAAAAAGTTGGCAAATCTTGCTACTGGTTTTTATTAAATTAGGTTTTTATTAATCTCAATAATTTGTGAAATTGAAGATCAAAACAAAAGAATAATCAATCAACTTTCTCATCAGAAGTGGGATAATTTTGAAATGTTACCAAATTACGACTTTTCACTGGATAATTTTCGTTACCTCCCCAATTCTTCCTTCTGATGGCGCTGGCGACTTCAGCAAGGAATGGTGTATGTATAACTACGTTCAGTCAGTGTGTATGTCTGTACAAGTCGACCACGCAAAGTAGTGAAACGAAATGTATGAGTTGCTATAATTCTTCTACTCAGCTTGGTCGGCTGTGTGTTCAGTTCACGGGTCCTTGACCAGCCTGTAGATGTGATGCTGCGCGCCATGCTCGCTGTTGGATACTTCGAACACGAACGCTGCACATAGTAGTGTTTCTTGTGTATCTCTATTTGATACCACCTGTGGAGAAAAACGTATTTGAATACAACATTTTCAAACGTATTTGAATCTCCCGTGTTAGGTATACAACTTTTTACGTGCCACGCGTTACTGGCATTAAATACACTTGGCAGGGCAAGCCCAGATAGAAGAGGCGTCGTCACTAGTAATAACGAAAATTGCAGGTTCAAATCCTGCCCGCGCTTAAAAGTTTTGCAAGTTAAAAAATATATATTTATAAGTCTGATTTCAAAACTGATAGTCTTCGTTGTTTACCTAATCGACAAACTTAGATGAATATTTTGACAAGGTAAGACTACTAGACTACTAACAAAAGACTACATTTTAAAAACTAAAAAATTTAAATGTCAGAAAGCTCCAGTTTCGAAAATTTGAAGAGAAAAAACGGAAGGTAACATAAATCTAGCTTTATAGCATTAGAAGTGACAATAATCACGCTATCCTACAAATATTATAAATGCAAAAGTTTGTTACTTCTTCACACAAAAACTACTGAGAAACTTAGCACACATATAGAAGGTAACATGGATTAACACAAAGGATAGTTTTTATCACCTTTCAAGGGTTATGCGGGCAACGCTGCGGTTAACAGCTAGTTTGTTCATATTTAATTCATATATAAGGGAAGACCATTGAAAACCGTAGAGGGCAGATGGTTGGTCACTTGTTACGGCACGACAACTTTATTAAGAACATCATTGAAGGAAAGGTCGAAGGAAAGAGAGGAAGAGGAAGACCTAGACGTACATTCTTCACTCGGTAAAGGAGAAGATTAATGCCGTGTCGTATCAAGATGTCAAGTCGCTGGCAGAAGTTAGAAAAAAATGGCAATTACTCCACCGACAAGAGCTAAGCTCTTAAATTTGAATAAATGATGAATAAGGGAAGAGCAGTAGGCTACATTAAAAAGTATAAGGAGAGTGTGCTCAAGAGCTTCACGGCCTTGTTCCACCAGCTCCCTTCTACCATCGGACGTACCGCTGGATACCATCCGTACCTGGTTGCCATTCCACCAATTCGGACTAAGCGCTTCCAGTCATCATTTATAATGCGCACTGCTAAAGAGTGGAACTCACTACCTGCGTCTGTGTTTCCAAACGCATACAACCCTAATCTCTTCAAAGTAAGAGTGAACAGGCTTCTTCTGGGTGAGCTCGCTCCATCTTAGACCCTGTCTCTGTCCTATGACCTAGACTAGAGTCAAGAGCAAACCCATCAAGTATGCCAATAAAGTATACGTTATTTACCTGTAGTATAGTGAAGTTCTCTAGTACACTGTTCATCATGTACTTCTCGGGCAAGTGCTTCAGCTTGTGTATGAAGTTGACCATGTACTCGCACATGGGGCTCCGGTGTATGCGGTACACGAACCGACCGCCCTCGAACCGCGCGTACTCCGTCTCAACCTTCTCGACGACCTGTTTGCCGAACGAACACACCTTCGTACTGCACGTTATCGTCATGTTCTCGTTGCTCTCGTATCTGAAAAAAAAGCATAGAAATGAGTCCTGTCTCGTCTTGAGGATGATATCTTGCCTGTTGGATATCGTAGAAAACAATTAAGAGAACATACATAGACATATTACGCCATTATCCCTTGCAGGGTAGGCAGAGCGTTAACGGCCGTAAAATACGGTCGCTATCGGCACGTCTGACAAATATTTGTATCGCTATAGTGACAGGTTGTCAGTCTGTTGCCTAAAATTGTAATACATATAAAACAATCGAGCCCCTCAGTCGCCTATAACGACACCCGCGGCGAAGAAATGGGGAAAACTATTCTAAGTCGGCATCATACGGCCAAAAAAAGAAGAGAGTCCTTATAAAATGTATGAAGTTAATACAAAACAATTAATACTCGTATTAGAAATACAAAATAAATTGATGCCAAATACATCATGAACATGTACACAGTATTTATTGCCAGCGCCAGGAAAATGATCGCCTTAACATTATGTAAAAACAAAACACAGTCCACAGGCATCACAACATGATAAAGATAAGGGGCCAAATCATATTCAGAAGACAGAGCAAATACTTACACACTGGTAACCCCATAGAACGCTCCGGGATCATCCAAGTTGTTAGTATTAAGGTCGGCCCAGAACTTGACGAGGAAGAACGCGTTCCGCGGCCCTTTATCGTACAACTCCTTCAGCCCGCCTTTCTTCTCAGGGAATTTGTCGTTTATCTGTTGTACGTCTACCGACTGCAAAACAAAGAATACTTTTTAAAACATTGCTATGTTAAAAACTCTTTTTTGAGGTAGCTGCTTTCTGGATAACTCGTTTTTTAAAATACTTTATTGCACTTTTTTTTTATTTTATTTTTTATAAAGTATGGGTTTGCTCTTGACTCTAGTCTAGGTCATAGGGCAGAGACAAGAGTCTAAGATGGAGCGAGCTCACCAAGAAGATGCCTGTTCACTCTTACTTTGAAGAGATTAGGGTTGTATGCGTTTGGAAACACAGACGCAGGTAGTGAGTTCCAATAGTACAAAAAGCGGGCCTAATGACTCGCGGCATTTTCTACCGGCCAACCAGAGGGTAAACAGAGAGAAAAAGACACGGTAGTACTCGGGTGTGAAATCATAATAATGAAAGATAACATATGAAACTGCTACGAAATAAATATTTAACATAGATATCATTCCTATTGATTTTCGTTCCAATTGATTTAAAACTGAATTGAATAAGACCTAAATCAAAATAATCGAAATCTTTATAAAAACGTAAAAAATCGGAGTGCATAATTATACATAATTTGAAAATTATAAATAATTTCATTCAAAACTCTGATTTAAAGAAAATACGTTTTCGTGAACATAAAATGAGTTGGCTCTTATACTAAGACTTGGTCGATGGTCGAAAGTGTTGCTATAGTTAAATATGGGTTCTATCGAGGTAGTTAAAAAGTCATTATTAATATCAGCTATCTAGTTCCCAAAGTAGAAGCATAGCTTAGTTTGGGGCTAGATGGCGCTGAGTGAATTGTCCAGGATAATTATTTATTCTCACCTCTAATAACGGGTCGGCGTATGTGACTGTACCACCTATATGCACAAACAGATGTTGCGCTGGCGCCGTACTTGGAGGGTACTGGAACAAACAAACAAAACAAACTTATTAGTATAAAATAAGAAAATATTAATGTGAAAAAAAACTAATTAAAAAAGTACGTAGACATTTTGGGGACAGAAAATAAAGTGAATGAGTTCGTAAACCCTGTTTAACTCAATTAAAATGAGTTAAACAGGGTTTACGGGACAGCCCTCCGAATACTCATAGGGTGCATTCAGACATTTCAGACCTTGAAACTTAACAACTGCTCATAAAAAATAATTACAGGAAATGTCAGAAATTTTTTTTCCCGTAGTAAATGCAGTCAGCGGATTGTGAATTTGTATGGGAAGAAATTTTTTTGTCGTTCGACATATGTTCCTAGGGGAAAGTTGTTCAGTATCATGGTCTGCATACACCCTATCAGTATTCGGAGGACTGTCCCTTATACCCCGTATAATAAAAAGGTAGATGGAGCCGTGCCACGCGTTACTGGCAATGAATACACTTGCAAAATTGGCGTGCAAGGAACGAGCTGCGGTAGCCCAGATGGAAGAGGCGTCGTCACTAGTAATGACGAAAGTCGCAGGTTCAAATCCTGCCCGCACTTGTAAATAGTGCAAGTTTTCAAAAATTGTATACCTAACTCGGGAAGTGTTTTAAAATTTGGTATTCAAAAAGTGTTCTAATAAAATACAACTTCACCACTGCGTTTTCTTCAATTTTGAGTATTAATTTAACATAAACCAACACGTGCAGTAATTATTATGATAAACATTACCCATGAGATGTTTATGTTATCCGTGTGATTCTATGACTAGTAAAGTCGCAATTTACAGTTCAAGGTGATTCTCGTCTTTTGTATTGTTCCATGCCCTTTCTTCAATAAAATAAACAATATTCAAATGGCGCATGACATTTCAATATTCACAATAGTATTATTGTGTCGCAATTGCAACCGAGTCACAATCCTATAGCATTTTGTACTATTGTTGAGATGTCGTAAACTGTGCGATGTCGGTTAGGAAAAGCATCACCCCATTTCATTCCCGTGGGTGTCATAAGAGGAGACTATGGGACTCGACGGTTACATGTGTATTGCAATTTAAGGCGATGGGCAAACAACCTGTCACTATGGCGATTTAAGAATTAAACATTGGACAACACCTAGTATCTAAAATACAGGCAAGGCCTAGTTTAGATACTAGCAAAATTGTACTAGATTATAAATTCTACCTAGCTTTAAGTTTTGTTCTACGAAATTAGTTCATGTATCTAATGTATAAATCATTCTTTTTGCGATAAATAATTTATTAATATGTTGGTACGTTTCCGAATCTCTAGCCCACAGGGACCCGGTCCTTTGAGGCATGAGTGGGGCCGAAGCCAACAGCACAGAGGCCTTTATGCACCAAATCATGTGTTGTGATGTGTACATCAAGCGGATACTAGCTCTGTCTGCACTATAGAAGTACACCCAGAGCCAGCACCCGCCTGATGCAAGGACTATTGCAGGTGAGGGTCGGATTACTAGGGCTATGGGGAGGAATTAGCTGGACTGGTTGCTGGGTTATTGATTGAGATAATGGGACGCCTGCCAAATCAAATGTCTCAATCTTGATAATCTCGTCAGTATTATTTAGAGAATTTGAGTAGCAGCTTACCGTGTCTGGGTCTCTGGGGTGTTCCACGAATGCTGAAAACTCAACAAGTCGTAGTTTATGTGTAGCAATAGCTCTGCCTTCCCACGGTGGTGGTGGAGCGACGTCTGTACCACCACCGACCCCCACTCCTCCCACACCTGGGACGCCTTTGTAACCCGCTCCGGGGAAAGGTTTTACACTGGAATTAAGAGAAAAATTATTTATTTAACCATTTATTGTACACAAAAACATACACAGGAACAATTTACAATGAGACAAGACACAACAGGTTTACTTATTTCTAAAAAGAAATTTCTTACAGCATACCTACATTTATTTAAAGATTTGGAAGATTGATCATATAATTTTATTTTATTTGTTGTTTTTATTTAAGCATTATAACATATATGTATCTTTTTTTCTTCTACACATATAATTTGTATCATATCTCATTCGTCTTTCAAAATGTATATTTATCCATTTATATTTTTTTAAGTATCCTTACAATTTAAATTTTAAAATGACAAACATTGTAATTGGCTTTACAAAATTTTATATAACTTGTTTGTAAAACAAATTAGTTATACGCTGTAATGTTTGCCTGTCAACAATAAAAATAAATAATAATAATCTTCAGAAAGCTAGCATAAAGCTTTGCTTAGATATTGACTTGAAAAAGGAACTTACTCTTGAGATGTTCCAGCCTGTAGACCTGGTTGCCAAAATTGCTGTAAAAGAAAAAAATATATTCATCAATCTTTTGTATAATTATTAATTAATTCATTCAATAATTATATCATGTTACTAAGCATCTATGTTATAATAATTATAGAAATAGCTCCACTGGTTAAGTCAGCAAAACTACACACTTAAGACGAAGCTGAAACACCTTTTAGCAGTGTAACACCCAAATAACATTTTATCTTTGGTTGGGCCAAATTTTTATTGTAGTTATTATAATTCGTATTTTGTCCTGATATAAAGTACAAACGAACTATGTGAATAAGCCTGTGCCAATTCGTGTGTTATAATTTTATTATTTTTTGCAACATCACGCTGAAAATAACAATATACAATCAAGTTTTGCACGTGTTTCATGATTTTTTCTGAGCAGGATGAACAGTGGTGATATTATATCTGATCCATTCGCTTGCTTATTGTGTAGGATACAGAGTCCATAAGGCGGTTTTCTCACTTGTCGTCGTGTCGTTCCGTTTTTTTAACGCAACGTAACGCATGCGTCTGTCAGACGGAAGGAAATTGCAAATTCCGATCTTATTCCCATACAAATACGGCTACGGTGGGTTCAACGGTGCGTTACGCTACGTATCAGGGGCGTCTGTCAAGTCGTTTGACACACGCGTCCGTTAAGCAGTGTAACAAAATAAAATAAAAATAATTCATTTCGGACATTTATCCATATTTCAGAATTAAATTAAATTGAAATTAATGTAAATTCTAAAACGTAATTTAATGGACCTTTAAACCCACCGTAGCAGTATTTGACGACTCGACGACAAGCGAGCGAACTGCCAATATATCTTATTGAGGCCAGCGTGTCTAAGAGTTCAGAACCTTTTCGTATCTCAAAAAACACGCGCAAAACTTCAAACTGATTAAAAAGCGTTAGCATCTTGTCGCACACAGACATGCGTTGTGCCTGTACCGAGTGATGGTGGTGGTAAGCCGGGTGTGGCAAGCCTGCGACGATCTGAGCACTTGACAACGCACTCATCGACTGCATAGCTTTTTCTTTCAATACACCACCGTCCTAAATGCCATAATTACCTTAGTTATGTATTTATTTTATTTACACTAATATTATGAATGAATGATTTGATTGTTGTTGTTTGTTTGTTTGAATTGAATTGGCTTCGAAACTACTGGACTGATTTACAAAAATCTTTTAACATTGGAATCCTACATTATCCCTGGTGAACATCTTATAGGCTATATTAAAATGTCTTATTCCCGCGGAAAAACGGGCAAGTTTCAAGTCAGTATATATTTTAGCGTTTTGATCAATATATAGTAACTAGCAGCCCACCCAGCGGTTTCACCCGCTACTAACCGTTTTCCCGGCATTAATTATACATAAAAACCTTCCTCTTCAATCACTCTATCTACGAAGGAAAACCGCATCATAATTCGTTGCGTACTATTAAAGATCTACGCATACATAGGGACACGGGAAGCGACTTCATTGAATACTATTTAGTGAAGTAAAATCCAAGTTTTTTTTATATAAAACTATACTCATTGCTATACAAGACTAAAATTTCCGCTACCTCTTAGACTATCAAAAAAAATATTATTAAATGATTCCGAGATTTCAAGTCTTCAAACTCCAAGATTGTCAATGTGTGTTGCCACAATAAGACTTTTCTTCTGACAATTCTTGAACTTATTTTATGATGTCATAACAGATGGTATTGTGTCAAGTAAATAAAATAAATAAATAAATATGCTGGACATTTCACACAGCGCTATCTAGCCCCAAACTAAGCATAGCTTGTACTATGGGAACTAAATAGCTGACATTATTCGTCATATACCTACCTTTTATTTTAAATAAATACAAATTATATTAAACAAATATTTGTGTCTTGTGGGGATCGAACCCACGACCCTCGGCGTAGACCTCGGTACTAACCGCTACGCCATCGGGCCCGGCACTCAAGTTGAAGTTTTGACGTTTGAGTCATAAATTTACTATATATTTTTGTATTATACAGGGTTATGGCGATTTTACTCATGATTCAGAACAACTTTTATTATGGGGTCACCTGCGAAAGGTATGAATTTTTCTATGGAGCAGCCGTTTTTTGTTTCGTGATTTAGCAGGTGACCCCATAATAAAAGTTGTTCAGAATCATGAGTAGAATCACCCTGTAATTTTTTTGGTTCAATAAAAAATAATCCTGTATACACTTGAAGATTATCCAGAGAATTCCCAAATTGATGTAATACTTACGACTTTGAGTTTGGCCTGGATCTCCCTGAGCTTCCGCCTGGCCAGCACTTGTATGTGCGACGAGACCTGCTTGCGCGTGCGCGTCTTGCCCGTGCGCAGCTTGATGTACCGCGCTATGAGCTCGTTACGACCTGGAATAGAAGACACAGTAATTCTTAGTATCTCAAATTACAAGTTCATTACAAGTTTTCAAGTTCCAAGATTCTCCATAGGAAAATCACAGTCTACAAAACATAATACATTTAAAAAAAGAATAGGAAGTTTACAGAAGTGTAAAAAAAACATGTCAATGTTTAAACTTATGTCAAATTCATCCATATTCGCTCATAGATATTCGCTACCTGACCAAACGTCTGTATCTTTAACATAATTTTGTAATGTGCCTTTGAATATAAAGATGTCAGCTTAGCATAGCTGCACCCAAGTTACGCACCGTAAATCCACCGTAGCCGTATTTGTATAAGAATTAGATCGGAATTCGCTATTCGTTCGACAGACGCATGCGTTACGTTGCGTAAAAAAAAGGACCAACGGACGACAAGTGAGTGAACCACCTTGAAGTTTTTAACAAATTAAAAATAAAACTCCATAAATTTTCCCGTCCACATCCAACCGAAATACCTCATACGAAAAGTAAAACAACAGTCTTTATCAATTGACATAACGTGCTGCATATTTGGCATTCTTCACAGCGAAATCTGAACAAACGCTACTGGAAATACGCAGCCGAATCGGCACGTTATGAAACATATTTTCAAAATATTTTGCATACCAATTTGCAATCATTGTTACTGCAGCTGTAACGGAATGCCGGAACACCGTTAGTGAATCGACAACCCTCCCGAATTTTGGGAATGGATTTCGGTATGATATTTTAAACATTGCGATTGGAGCTCCGCGTTTGTAGAAGCTTAATTTGAAACTAGGAATTGCAGATATGTTTCTAATTTTTACGCTTTGTAAAGCTTCCATTTTGAAGATTAATGGCAGAACGAGATGAAAGATTATGGGAAAGATTGTTAATTTGGAGTAGGAGCACTTCTGGGCAGGTTTTTGGAGGCTTTCCTGTTCAGGGGGTTAATTATACGCATGCGATTAACACCTTTTAGAAATGATGATTTGAATTTGAAACAGATGTCGTTTTATGTACTATTTCTTAAAACAAAACTCCTAATGTTTTATTAAAAAGAGTCAGACGCGCATTTAGGCGCTGTTAAAACAAATTTCCATACGATTTAACGTTGTCAAAGACTTATACACCCGTCACTTTTTGTAATAACACCATTGTTAACACCGTTAACAATATTTTAGCACCAAGTTTTCACTTTTTATTTATTTATCTTTATGCACAAAAATTATGTCGGACAAAAGCAAGTCCCCCTGGGGCATATGGAAAGGATCAAGGCAGGCGCATTTAACAAAAAAGTTTTTTTTTTTTTTACTGAAAGGCTTAAACGTATACATGGTGTAAAAAAATTAGCTGAGAATATTCTAAGGGGTGAACCAGTACGTGAAACTGAACAACTTTCCCCAAGGAACATAGGTCGAAATATGAAAAAAAATTGGCCCTCCCATACAAATTATCTCGGCCGGGTAACACACTAAGTATGGGAGGGTCAAATTATTTTTTCATATTTCGACCTATGTTCCTTAGGGAAAGTTGTTCAGTTTCACGTACTGGTTCACCCCTTAGAATATTCTCAGCTAATTTTTTTACACCTTATATAACTCAGTATTATGTAGGTACGTATGATGAAAATCACCAATCATGATACAGATATTCAGAACTCAAGTTTGCATCCCAAAGTGAATTGAAATCTCATTGAGCCAAGGAATGCCATAGCTGGTGGCAATTTAATCAACCCCTAGCCTGCCCATACAAGCGTGCTCTCGTATACTGTATGTTAACTATTGAATCGTAACTAAACTGATCGTGTAGACGGACTGCAAAGCAAACTGCAGTCCAACGAAAATAAAAACTTTTTACAAGGTACCTACTCGAATAATGTAGCAGTCAAGACGCAGAAAAAACATCCTGTCCTGAGAAAAGAGCTTCAGCAATACTTACCTAGTTTTTGGATACAATACATTTGATGATGTCATCGTATCAAATTAATGGTATTTATTTTGCACTAGCGGCTCCCAGCGGTTTTATCCGCTGCAAACCGTTTTCCCGTAGGGAAATGACCTTTCCCCGGCATGAATTAAACATAGAACTCTTTCTCATGAATCACTTTGTAAAATCCGTTGCGTACTCTTGCGCATTCATAGGGACACGGGTAGCGACTTTATTTTATACTATTTAGTGATTGTAGCACTGTAAAATGTACTTTGCAGTTGCTTTGCAGTTAGTTTGTAGACCCTTAGTGTACTAACCACTGGATTGACTGGCCTAACCGAACTTGATAACGATGACGACTATTGATTCAATGAAAGCCTCTATGTTGATGACATAATATAGTAGAGTGAACAGTTTTAATGAGACGTATTACGAGATATTGATTTTTCAATTTGAGTTACTATATAGAACAGAAAATAAAATTATTCGACAGCTGCGCAAGGTATCTTCATAATGGATTATAACATACATACATATATCACGCCTATATCCCTTGCGGAATAGGCAGAACGTAAACGGCTGTAAAAAAACGGAAATTTACGCCACGTCTGACAATAATTTTAGGGCCGTTTCAGAAAATTCGTGTTTCACTGTATTGACAGGTTGTCAGATTGTCAGCTAAAATTGGTATACACGTAAACCCTCGAGTCCCTTAGTGACCTCTTACGACGACCGCGGGATATAAATGGGATGATGCCTGCAAGGGACGTGATATGTGAATGAATAATTTTTCCATGAATTCTAAATACTATATTTCTTGAACCAATACTCTGAATCGCGATATTGTTACTAAATTCAACTCTTTGACAAGTCTATCAAATCGATCACTTACCATGAAGTATTCCCTGATCGGAGAGTGTTTAATAAAACTCTAAAATTACGTAACAACTAGGGGGAACAAGCTACGAAGACTGTTAAGTCAGAAATTCTTGAAATTACTCCAAAATTATGGCACTGCCGTAAACTTTCACGTCGTCGCAGGATAAAATTAGTAGAGGCCGTGCCACGAAAGATGCCCTGCGCTGCTGTCGTCCAAATATATATTAAGGATATCACTGACAGTTCCACGCGACGACAGATATTGGCCTCAATTCGGGATATAAATTCTCCTAACTTACCTTAAATTTGTGCTGTCACTTTCCGCCAAATAGGTTTAGAAAAAGATAGTAGATATGTAAGTCCTGTCATGTTTAAAAATGTTCGCCATTAATAGTCAATTTAGTCGCCATGGTTTTTATCGTCGCGTTATTTTGACAGGTAACAAATATTTTTTTATATAAGACTAAAATATCTCCTATCCTTTTCTAAACCTATTTGACGGAACGTGACAGTACCAATTTAAGGGGAGTTAAGATAATTTATATCCGGAATTGAGGCCAATATCTGTCGTCGCGTTGAACTGTCAGTGATATCCTTAATATATAAGGTGATATGAAATTCTGTCCAAATATTTCTAAAGTGAGTTCTTAACGTGGAACTGAACAACTTTTTCCAAGAGCATAGGCCGAAAAATTAAAAACAAACTAGAAGGAAGTTACTGAACAGGATACTGTACAGTATAATGTTCTGAATTGTGTCACATTTCGACTTATGTTCCTAATGGAGATTGTTCAGTTTTACGAGTAGAACTCACCCTAAACATATTTGCACTGTATTCAATAGGACCTTAGAAAAGTAGGCAGACGGTTTAAAAACTCAAACCCAGCAGGGTTTATCGATTCTTTCGTCCAATTAAACCATTCAACACTTTGTATTATCATACCTTTGTTATTCCACACACATTTTTAGTTTTATCATCGAATCGAAAAATAACGAAAATTTAGGGCTATTTTACTTACTTATTTTTGTCCACGGGATTCCTTCCGTGGCGCGGGCTCTAAAACAAGTATTCTAACAAATTTAGTACTGACGACCACTCTAACGAATTGCTGTTAACACGAATTAGTATAGAAAATACACGCGCCGTGTGTTAACATTGTGTCGTCTGCGGTCTTATTCTGGAAATACTCTAAATAGCGTATTTTCTGTCCCTTTCTTTTCAAGTGTGTAACGAATCAAAGAACCTCATATTGATAATTAAGTTAGACGACCGATGTGGCGCAATGGTCACTGCCTGAGATTTCCCTGGTTCGATTCCCGGTGGAGCACACACAAAGCTGATATAACACTTTGTGAATTTGTTCCCAGTCTGGCTAGGACATTGCAGTCTGAAAAGAAAGATGGTTCCGTGCTTTAGAGGGCACGCTAAGCCGTCGGTCCCTGTTGCGGTCTATGATCACTTGAAAGGCGGTACCAGTATCTATATATACCACACATTAAGCACTTATGTTTCGAACAATATATTTATTCCGTAATTTAAATTATGATTAAAAAATATTACATATATTCTTAGCGCAACACAGTCTTCCGTTCCAGGCCGTGTTGCTTCAAGCATACATTACATTATATTCGAAATTTCGAACACATTCGAAATTCGAATACCGCCATTCTCGGAAACCGCGAATCGGGCATTAAACGTGCCTTCACCCGAAGCGCATCACTCTATTTATACTCGGGTGCAATACGGACGTTTCTATTCCACATGAATAGAAAAACAAGAGATCATAATTTATTAGTTCGTTAGTTGGCTAATTTGGTCCCGTGCCAGGGTGCCGGTGACAACGGGTTGTTCCCAGTTGATGATGTGGAATTAAGAACAGACATCAACATTTTTTTTTCGTGTTGGACATCAACTGAATAAGAAGAAGATAAAGTTCACTTTTCATGTTTTTTATTGTCGATGGCATAGTACACTGGCTCTACATATTATTATTAGGGCCGCCGTATACACTATGGGTCATTTTTGCGGGTGACGTCCCACGTAAAAACGGCTTATACTGTGCGGCGGCTTTTATGCTCTCATTTGCGAAGCATATCCTCTAGTTTAAGAAATTAAAATGATTGTCATGATATCAACTACTGTGAATGATTAGTATTTTTTAAATAATGAGCGTGATGTCGCCGTAAATTTTCGTGTTTTGTATTTTGATTTAATCGAGAAACGATGCTTAGTTTGATTAGTAACTTTTCCGAAAACAATGTGATCAATCACATAACGACAGTTCCGGTTGCTAAACGAAAGGAATTTTCGAAAACCCACACAAAAACCGGATACCATGGTAAAATTGCGGCTGTCAGTGGTTGTCATTTGTAGTTGTCACGAACACCCCAGTCATCCGGTGCGTGTGCGAATCGTCTTAGAATAAAGATAAACGTTGTTATTGCAAAAAAGATAGACGCGTGTTTGGACAGTGTTTTAATGATTTTCCCATCGTCAATATAAGTAATAATAAGTGTCTAGCACTGACGAAAAACATTCCTTTTATTAATTAGAACTACATACACATATAACGCCTTTATTTCTAGCTTGCCAAACAAGGTGAGTATTGTAAACACGCTCCAAAGACACATCACGCCTCTATCCCTTGCAGGGTGAATTAAAAACTGTAATAACATTTTTTTTTAGTTCTGGACTCTACAATTTTAGCCCCGGGGCTATGAAATCTACACCTGACACTGTAATAACCAACTGAGAGCAGCCCGGATGAGTCACAGATGCGCGGGCGCAGCGCAGACGACGCTACGCTCTCGCGCGTCTCACGATCAAATTGTGCGTGCAGCGCGCATGAATATTGAGAGTTCTCCGCGGTTATTGCTGCTGGTGCCATTCATATCATACTTACATATTGCATACCAAACTTTTTTTTTAACACTTCCCGTGTTAGGTATCTATACAATTATTACTACAACAAAATGGTGTCGTGTTTCATTGTAAATGCTTATTTCAGCTTACTCTATTGTCTGCTGGTGAAAACCTAATTGGCTTTCTGTTTTTGTGTATATTGTGTCAACAGCTGTTGGTTTTCCAAATTCAATAAAATAGAATAAAATCAATTTTCATCCAGGTTTTCAAAAATACATACTGTCATATTGATGTGTTTTATGATACCCTCTTTAGTTTTAAAACTAAAGCCTTTCAAGTACTGAGTATTATGTAGGTATGACAGATTCCAAATCCCAGACACTGTTACTAATATTGAATTATACATTCATTGTTACTTATCCATTTTTGTGCATGCTGATGTAGACGATTAGATGCAGTGCAATTATGTTTCTCTCTTATGTACAAATTACATCATTGTAACTACAATTGGTTGTTCTAATAAATTATAATAACTGCTACCGTTATAGCTTTAGAAACTAAATTTACATTAACAGGTGTCCACTGCTGGAAATGCGGCCGTAGTCGCCACGTTTGGCAGAATGATTGGCGAGCGCAGTGCAAGAGGTTGCATTCACTAGGAACGCTGCTGTCCCTGGATGGGTGTATATTTTTGTTGTTTCTGCTATTGCTGCTAGAATATCATTACCCCGTTTCTTTCCCGAGGGTGTCGTAATAAACGACTAAGAAATAAAGGCATCTGTCCAACGACTTGACAGACACTTGCGTTACGCACCGTAACGCAACATAAACGCACCGTAACCGTGAATAAGATCGGATACCAAATTTTTGAAACACTTCCCGTGTTAGGTATACAATTTATGAAAACTTGCAAAATTTTCGAGTGCGGGCAGGATTTGAACCTGCGACTTTCGCATTACTAGTGGCGACGCCTGTTCCAGCGAAAGTCGCATGTTCAAATCCTGCCCGCACTCGAAACTTTTGCAAGTTTTCAAAAATAAGATCGGAATTCGCAATTTCTTTTCATCTTACAGACACCTGATTGACCCTCTTGTCAGACGTGGTGTTAATATCCGTTTCACGGCTGTTAACGCTCTGCCTACCCCGTAAGGGATAAATGCGTGATTTATGTATGTATGTTACAGACACCGCGTGATTACTTTGCGATAAAAATACGCAAAAACAGACGACAAGTGGGAGAACCGCCTTATATTAGGTGCATAATTTATTCATACATACATACATATATCACGCCTATAATCCCCTACGGGGTAGGCAGAGCGTAAACGGCCGCAAAAAACCGACATTAACGCCACGTCTGACAAACATTTGAGGGTCATTTGGAAAATTGTGTATAACCATAGTGACAGGTTATTCAGCCCATCGCCTAAATTTGCAATACACACCCTCGAGTCCCTTAGTCGCTTCTTACGACACCCACGGGAAAGAAATGGGGTGATGCTTTTCTAAGCCGGCATCACACGGTATAATATATAATAATTTATTCATGACTTTATCATACGTACCTACCTATACTTATAATAGTACAGCTTTACATAAATCTATTGAGAATCCATCAGAAATGCATTACCGTCGCGAAGCACGACTGTTTTCGGTTAAAGAGATATAAACGGCCCGCTTATTCGACTGCGGAAAAAACAGTTATTTATTACTAGATTTCCGACCAGCTGTTTCACCCGCTGCCACTCATTTTCCCGTGGTTATAGTTGTTTTCCCGCGGTAAAATGTAGCCTATGTGTTATTTCAAGTTATACTCTACCTGTGTTCCAAATTTCATCCAAATCGTTTAAGCAGTTTGAGCGTGAAGAGGTAACAAACATACATACACACCCACACAAATACATAGTAAAATTTTAGGGGACTATATTTATATATTCCTATCATGGAGTCCGTAACCACATTTCGAAAGACACTGCATCGAAGAACTGAATATCGAATGAATTTCATAACGAAAATTTGTAGTTCGAATGAATTTATAGTCGACGAACTGAATATCGAATGAACATTGCAACGACGCGCCATACAACGAATCGTTGCAAAGTCGACAAACGGAATCTGTGTACAGTCACAATTCGAAGAACCAGTAGGGCTTTATTTTAAGCGATCTTCATTTTTAGTGACAGCTGTCAGACTTTATAAACTCGTTTATATCGGAAACTTGGGATGCATCGATACGCTTTTTTTGCCGATACGATACCGATACTCTTATCAAATTTAAATAAAGGTAAAATAAATGTAAGTAGACATGCTGATTTATTGATTTTATTTTAAGTTGAATGTGAATATTTATATTTAAGCTCAGTAATTGAGGTTTATTAACAAGAGTTTGTAACTAAAATTAACATTAAACTGATTTTTAAGTACCTATTCTCAAGTTTTGCAGAGAGAGCCGATTTCGCAAATCTGTTTGAATGAGACCTAGAAATAGTCGGGGCCTCGTTTGCAACGAAAATTACAAAACAAGAGGCGCATATTTTACATTAGGTACTTTTTTTAAACATGCCATTTGAACAGTATCGTTCTATCGGCCAGAAATATATCGCCGATACCGATATATAGGAAAACCTGCCGTATCGCCAATATATCGGTATCGGATGCATCCCTATAGGAAACCATGCATGCTGGATTATTTGTTTTTTTTGGGAATGTCAATTCAGTAGTAATTCTACTAATACCCAGGGTTGGCAATGTTTAAAACATTCGTTTAAAACATAAGTTTAAAACAATGTTTAAAACATCTTAAAAAAAACACGTTTGTTTAAAACAGATTAAAACAAGTTTTGTTTTAAACACGTTTAAAACATCCAAAAAAACAGACCCGTTTTAATGGTCTTTTTATTCACACGTTTTATAAATATTATAGATTTTTAGCAATCTCGGTATGGCAACCCATAAAATTAGAGCGCGGGGATTCACCTAACGCGCGGGGCGGGCACTGACCTGTATAACTGCGCGGGTATCCCCCAAACCAACACGCGGGAGTTTCCCTTTGGAATGGTTTTGTTCGGCAGTAGTTCAGTTGTCCGCTTTTCGTCGTGAGCTCTTGAGTCGTGTGAATACATAAATATAAAAAGTCGGAATTTTGAAGTAAAATGTTGTCAAAACAAGAGTTAAATGTTTATTTTATGTTATGTGACCTTAGCTTGGTATGGTACCTACTTATGTTATGTATTGTTTAAAACTGTTTAAAACATGTTTAAAACCGTTTTAAACAATTACTTTGAAATTTAAATTAAACTTTGATTTAAAACATGTTTTTTTTGTATTTGAAATAAAACACAATGTTTCGATCTTTTAAAAAAAACATGTTTTTTTTCCAACCCTGCTAATACCTATCGATTTCAAAGCGAATAAAGTGGTGCAAGCAATTTTCGACCTTATTGACAGTTAATGAAATGCATTTTTTTTTATTATTCTTGAATAAATATGTAAATACAGCCTTTTTTAATCAATTTTGACAAGTGTCAATAAGGTCGAAAATTGCTTGCACCATATTTTTGACACCACTCTTGATTACAAAGTTAATGAAATAGTTCACACGATTTTTGAAATTTTTGACAGTTTAAAGATGAAAACAGCTGTTATTGATGTTGCAGAAAAGTATATTATTTCAAAACTAAATCCATATTTCTTTCATTGTAACAAAAGGAACTAAAACCTGAACGAAACGCAAATCTTATTTTTTTAAATAGCAAATATAGGCCAGTCCACTTATTAGGTCCAAATAATCTGTCTCTCCCTTTTTCTGTATATTTTTCCTTGTTTGATTATATAATCTTTTTTTAGGTGTTAGGTTTAAAAAAATTTGATCGCATAAAATAAAGCCCTACTACTTAGTTCTTCGATTGTGACTGTACACAGATTCCGTTTGTCGACTTTGCAACGATTCGTTGTATGGCGCGTCGTTGCAATGTTCATTCGATATTCAGTTCGTCGACTATAAATTCATTCGAACTACAAATTTTCGTTATGAAATTCATTCGATATTCAGTTCTTCGATGCAGTGTCTTTCGAAATGTGGTTACGGACTCCCTATCATGAGTAAGTACCAACATTATGCGAACTTAAATATACCTAGTGGGCCAAAATCTGTCTTAAGTTGATATGTTTTTTAAGTCACAATTTCAATACTATTGTAAAATAATTAATAGTAGTTTATGCAACTGGCATATAATGGGGGTCATTAGAATGCGAGTGTCTGTTTATCATAACAGATTGACACGAGCATTCTAATGCCTAATTATATGCAGTTGCATACACTATTTTATCTACACTCTAAGAAATTTACTCAGTTGAACACTTTTCCAAACGTCCGCACCGGCGATTGCAAGGCCCGATACATGGTCAAATTCAATACGAGAACGTTATATGGCTTAATATGAATTTTTGAAGATTCTTTACTAAAAGTTGTTTAGATGTCGAGTCTCAACAGCAAATAACTAGACAACTGAACAACTGAACAACACTGAACAACACTGAACAACAACTGAACAACAACTGAACAACACTGAACAACATCTCAACAACAACAGAACAAAAACCTATTAAAACAACTGAACAACATCCGAAAAATTACCGTACAACAACAACTGTCAGGTGCGGCGGAAGACGGCGATTTGAGTATTGGAAAAAAAAACTTCTATTCATTTCTCAACTTTATCGTATTAAGAGTTTTCTCATTAAGTCATTACGCTTCTGTAATTTATAGTAAACCCTAGTTTTTATAGGCAGAATGCATAAAGTACGTCATTATGCATCTGTTTTCGAATTCATAATTCGAACATTATGAGACGAGTGTAGATAAAAGCCTTTACTTAATTTTGACCCTGTATCATCAATTTAAAAGCCTCTTTAAGGCGACGTTAGTTCAAGGACTACAGGTTCTACGGCGCATAGAATTTGCTCAACTGTGACCTTAATCTAAGCGAGTGACTCAGATTATTAAAAGCTTGTTATACATAAGAATGAGCTTGGCAGTGTCACTGTGAAGTTGAGCTTATTGTGTAAATTTAACAGTGAAACAAAGCCTCTACCTTATTTCTGTTGGCTATTTAAAGTGATTGAAATAGTATAGGTTTTTATGGCGCTGTGTGAATTGACCAGATTTATTAATTTTATTATTTCAACGGTAAGGGATTATAGGCGTGATATGTGTATGTGTGTATGTTCAAAGTTAAGATACAAACCTTAACCGCGTTTCTACAAAAAAGTTTGACATGATTTAAGCTGTTCGACAACGTGAAATCCTATGGAAAAGCTCGACTAACTTTTTTTGTAATAACGCGGTAAAATATTATGTGAAGTCAAACTCAAAGCTCTAACCACAGCTGTCTATGCGTCATATCCCAGTAGTAGATTTTTTGTTTGAATAATGAATATGAAATCAAAGATTTTACCGCATGGGTTGTCATATATTATTCTATCTAAAATTTTGCAATTGAGATAGCGTCATCGGCGCTATTTTGGATCAAATGGAACCGCCACAAACAATTCGTACAGTCAAGCTCGCGTGCGGTTAGACACCCAAACTGCCAATGTAAGTCTAATGCGCGTGGCATAATCACAGTCAAAGTCCAAACTGTCTAACCCAGCCCGATCTTGCCTGTACCAATAATTTCGCGCGCCAAAAAAGGCTACATCTTCAGGTAGTAGGCAAGACAGATGAAAGAAACGTAAAACCCGTCGAAGTATGGGTGTCGCGGGAATGTTGCGCTGACCCGCGCACAGGCTATGCGAAATCGCGACGCAAAGGGTTGGGCAGGACTAAGGAGGGCTCTGAGACAATCGGGAGTTATGCCGTAGTGATGTGCCATTAGCTCAACGAATGACGAAAAATCGGAACTGAATCATGCCGAAGATTTCTTTTTTCAAAGCGGATGATTTCAGACGGGCTTAAAAGAACTCTTATGGTGAGTTATGCCAGTAGTGACGCGCAAAGAAAAGACTGAAGTGGCCGAAGAATACCGCAAAGTAATTTAAGGATTCAACAGATGCTCCGAAGAGGACTCGCATGGCTGATGCAGTCATCGGAAATTATGATTTTGTAATTGAAAGGTAAGAGATTGGAATCATTAAAAAGAAACAAAATAAATTTAGGTTTAAATTTCTATCGCTACACAAATAGAAACTGAATTGCTAGATACGAAGTACGAACACTTATAATTTAAGTCGAAGGTAGAGTTTTCTAAATGAAACTAAACACAGTCTCCATAGCCAAAAAACTCATATTTGTGCGTTGTTGCTACGCCTTAGCGATGAAACTTTCGGTGTTGAGTTGATTCCAATGTATAATCCGTAGTTTTCGGCCACACCAGCCCATCCCTGCGGAGGACGGGCGGGGCGCTAAACATCGGCCGTGCCCGCCCCTTCTTTATATTTTCTTACTGCGCTCGCCGCCTAGCGGCCGGGCCCCTTACACGCTCGCTCGCTCACTAATTGCGCATTCTTCGCATAGTTTAGCCCTCCCAGCAAACCCTCCTTGGGGCCTCACCCCCAGAAACTGGGACCACGTGAAGTCGTGCCCCGGCGAAACTTTCATACGGCGGATGAGTGGTGCCAACTGTAGAGTCCGTATTCATATTTCTCGGTAGCATTTCGTTACAAGACCACGTTACGGTCTAACGTTCTAATTAATTGATTGTATACCTACGGACTTTTATTATTGATTTTGTCTGAATTATGTGATTTCTTTTTTTCGTAACAACTAGCATTGTGAGCGCTTTGGTTTAGAGCAAATGTAAGCTTGCAAATGTAATTTTAATAAACAATAAATTAGCTACTGCAAGACTAGTACGTTGTTTAAAAAATCTGACTCGAGGGTTTATCGGGTCTTTTGCTGACGCGGCGTCCCACACCAAAGTCGATCGTGTTTGGATAGTCGGTATGCTTTGATTGCTCCATTACTTTGTAGAGTCATAAAAAACGGACTTGAAATCGTCAGTGCCTATCGCCCGTAAAATTGCGTATTGGCACCAAAAATCACTATAACAATTTACTTTTAATATTCAACGTAGGCGGCGTTATTGCAAAAAAAGTTAAACAGTGTAAAAGTCGTTTGACAACGTCAAATCTTAAGGAAAAGTAATTTAAGCAGCATCCGAATTCGCGTGAGTTTTTTTGGTAATGGTACGGTGGATGTCAAAATGCTTTAATAAAAAAAAATTACGTACCTACCTACCTACAGAATTTTTTAACCATTCTGCAATAAGTTGTACTAATTTGAGTGCAATTAGTTGGCAACCCTTTCATACTCGTGATATTGAGCGGTTTTGAATGTCTTAACTCACGAACTCGCAAGGCTTTGCAGCCAAACAGTTTCCAAGTACCTCGATGACTATACGCCACATAGTCCCAAAGTTGAACTGACGCTGTCTATTCAATAACTTGTAATAACGCACTGCCAATAATACAGTTTAATATAGTAAGAAGCTATCGTGCGGTGTCTTATAGACTTTAGTGGATGGATAGTGCCTGCTATGCCGAGGGTCGTGGGTTCAATCCCCACACAGCACAAGTATTTAAACTTATTTTTCAAAATATTTGTGTTGAGTCTAGGTGTTTCTTATGTATTTTATGTATTTATAAAAAAAAGTATTTATTTATTATATTATATCAGCTATTTCGTACCCATAGTACAAGCTTTGCTTTGTTTGGGGCTAGATGGCGCTGTGTGAAATGTCCACGATATTTATTTATTTTATTATTTATATTTATATCATCATCATTATTGATTGTATTCAAATTACCATTCCTTTTTTATCTATTACTCTTGCACTGCTCTGTTTTCTATTTTTTCTCCTCCACCTGAAGTTTGTCTGGGAGAGATCGCTTTTAGCGATGAGGCCACCTTTGCGTATATTAGCTATGAATTTTCCTGTGTGTTTTTTGGTTTTGTTATTATTGTGTTTTTACTTACTCATTACCAGAATACAAGGGATTCACGACTATAAACGGCTTTATGACTTGATTTTTTTGTAAGAGGCAAATAAGGGACCCAAGGGTTCATGTGTATTACAATTTTAGGGGAACGGCTGACAATCTGTTACTATAGTGTTACACGATTTTTCTGCAACGGCCCTCAAATATGTCAGACGTGGCGATAGCAACCGTTTTTTAAAGCCGTTAACGCTCTGCCTACCCCACAAAGGATAAGGGCGTGATATGTGTATGTAAGTAAGAAGGCGGTTGAAGAACTCTGACACCCGGGTTCATCGAGGCATTAGACGACTCGGCGTCCCACTCGAAAAAGAAAGAAGAAGAAAGAAGTAAGTATGTTATAATGCTTACTGGCGACGCACTCTACTTGATGTTTTTGTCTCGGATTTTTATACAAAGCTAATGGTCTCTATAAATATGTTATTATCAACGAGGTTCCACACCAATGTTGAGTTCAAGTTATTATCATTTCTACTTTTGTTCATCACAACCACTTCCCTTCAAATAACTTACCTCCGACACACAAGCCTAAAATGTTCTCATTCCGCACATGCCGAGCAGTAATTCGTAATGCACTATTTCTGTACATGGGGTCATCCCATGGCTAGGAACCCAATTTTTCGTAGATTAGATTGAGGGTGAGGGCAAGAATATTCTCTTCACGTGAGCCCTTATTGCTTTGGACTTAAGGATCGCAATCGAGGGTGAGTATACTTGACGTGTGCTTTGTTGTAGGGGGTGACGCACTACTGTTAGATTAAGCTTGACCGGACACGTCCACAAGTAATGTCCCTGTATATTGTATGGACGACACGTCACCGCAATTATTACTTATATTATCATCTATTATTATGCTCTTTTGTCATTTACATTTCTTTTGGGACGTGGGGGATTTACATAGATGAATTGTTTCGAGATTGATAATCACAATCGGTATCTTACGGCTCAAAATTTGAATTTGAAATCCAGCGGGCAAGATCAATAGATTAACTTAAATATGACAACAGTTACTAAATTTGCGATGACAGAGCTATTTTATGTTCTAAATTGTATGCAGATTGTAGGTAATCTAAATAGTACAACTGGCATTATTTGAGTGCATAACTAACAAAAAATCTGAAGTCGCTTATGTACGATTGCGTTATGTGTGTCTGTAAAGCACATATCTCATTTTGTGTTTTTTTTAACGCTTGCTTAAATTTTCGATTAAATGTGTGGTAACTTATTTATTAAATATTTTTAAGTCTTTATAATTAAATGATGATTAAAAAATATAGCAGTTTTGTCTATGTTGCAGTTTAAACAGAGTAACAACCCAATTTGAGTCGTTTTTATCCACCGCAAACGATAAAATGTTAGCATATACACAAAATTATAAATTAGGTTCGGCCAAGGGTCCAGAAACTTTAGGCCAAAATAAACGGCTTTAATATATTTAAAACATGAAAAGCTACCCATACTGGGGCTAAGAAGCATACTCTTCTATTTTCTGCAATATGATCGAATTACCTACACAAAAGTTCGTGCAATTGGCAACATAGGGATTGTCGCTTTAACCAAAAACAAAGCTATCTCAAGCTATTAAACTCTCGCTCGAGATTCAGTTGTAAATTTCTTTCCGGCTATTAAATCACTTAAGGTGGACACTTCGTCTGCGGCAAATTTGTTTAGCAATTCCATCTGGCAGTCCTTTAATTAAAGCAGGGGTAATGTCGGTCTGGAGCGGACTTAATGTGCGTCCAGTAATGGCGGCGGTGGCCTTTAATTGTTCACGTCAATTGTGCCCAGGAAAGCACTGAGCTATATCCAGCTGTGGACTGTAAGGACAGAAATAACGCACCACCTTATGTATGAACACTCGTGAAAAGATATGGTCTTATTTTACCTGCGTTTTCAATACAAGGACAAGGAGTAACAAATAGGGTATAACAAGCCATGAGTATGAAACTGAACTACTTTACTCATGGAACATAGGCCAAAATATAGAAAACACTGGATCTCCCATTGTAAATTACCAAGCTAATTGGCAGTTTTGTTTGGGAGGTCCATATTTACTTTTAATATATTTCGATATGTTCCATTGGGAAAGTTGTTTAGTTCTGATGCGGAAAGTTCAGAGATTGTTTAAACATGGCATCAAAGATTCCTGCTGAAGTATCTACGAGTAGACATGTTGCAACTGATCCCTAGTTAAGGCGAATGTAGCCCTCAACGACCTCGCCTTTTCCTAACCAGACTGGAAACAAAATCACATAGTAATAATATCAACTTAGTGAGTGCCCCAACGGAAATCGAACCCGGAACCTTTGCACCGCAGGCAGTCGTCAGAAACGAATATAAAAATGTACTGTTGATATCGCAACAGTTTCAGCGAGGGTGAATTTTTCCACGTTCCGGAGTAAGCTCGTTAGCGAGACGTGACCATCGCTTGAAACAAAGCTTTCTTTGCAAATTAACTGCTACAGCTACAACAGGCTTTGCTACGATTATTGCCTCGCATCATTCTACTGTGCTTTTATTTTTTCTTCCACTAGCGGTCCGCCCAGCGTTTTTTCTCGCTGCTAATCGAGCATGAATTATCTATGAAATCCTTCCTCTTGAAAAATAGAAAGAAGATTAATCTTCCTGAAGTCCTGAAGAACAACACAGTCCATGAAAAATGCATTACAAAAGTCGCTAAAAGAGACTTTCTTGGAACCGAACTCTAATTCCCGAATTAGAATATAATCGAACACACACGTATTACGTCTTTATCTCTTGCGGGGTAGGCAGAGCGTTGACAAATTTCAGAAAAATCGTGTAAAGTAAAATATTGACAGGTAACCCTCGAGTCCCTTAGTCGCCTCTTACGACACCCTCGGGAAAGATATGGGGGTGATGCTATTGTAAGCCGACATCACACAGAACTGTAATAATGAGAAAAGGGTGCAGAATTATCATGACAAAAAGAAATTCCAAAAATCGTGGTGACGAAACGGCTATCTACATCAGATTCCTGATAAATTGTAAGTATACCTAGGAAACGAACATACATATATCACGCCTATAATCCCTTGCGGGGCAGGCAGAGCGGCTGTAGAAACGCACATTTATGCCACGTCTGACATCTTCTCTTTTCATAATATGGCAATCATCGGAGAGACAAAAAGCGGTCCTTAATTCCTCGAAGCGTGGTTTGTCGAGCTGGCGACAACGGCAGATCTGCCGATAATGATTGTCGGGCCACGTCGATTCCAAGAATCTTATTACGCAAACGCTTTGTCGGCATCAATGGTTGTATACTTGTAGGGTTAGCAATGTTGGAACTCATCTTTAATCATACATACATACATGAAGAACAAGCCGTGTGATGCCGGCTTAGAATAGCATCACCCCTCTTTCTTTCCAGTGGGTAAGAAGCGACTGAGGGATTCGAGGGTTACATGTGTATTGCAATTTGAGGCGATGAGCTGAAAAACTGTTACTATGGTTACTACTCTCTGAATGACCCCCATATTTAATATTTGTCAGGCGTGGCGTACATTTCCGTCTTTTACGGACGTTAAGCTCTGCCTACCCCTCAAGGAATATAGGCATGACATATGCAAGTATCTATGTACATATATAAAACACGCCTCTTCCCGGAGGGGTTGGCAGAGACTTCTTCCTTTCACTTTTGATTCTTAGATACTGCTTTCGCCTCTTCTACAAACCTACATCAATATTTTCATGCACGCTCGTCGGTTTAGGGTACTCTTGACCTGACCTTTTTTAAATTATTTGCGTTCAAAATTGATAGACGACTTTAAGAAATAGAAAAAAAGGAACAATATGAAACCAGTCTGCGACTTACGCGACAAAATATTCAAAACTAAAAATTACAGAATTATCATAATTGGCAGAAAATAACTAGAGGAATAAGCTTTTCGCAGTCAAAATAGCCAAAAAAGTATTCCCACAAAAACAAACACTAAAAATACGTACTTAAAGGAATAAAACAAACTCAAGGGTTTACAATATGGAATTCTGGCTTTCCGTAAAAGCTTTGACGGACTAACACAGAACATAACAGGCGTTTAATATAATTTATACTTTAGAGCTAACAAGTAACGTACATTCCTAACTGTTAAAATAAATAATAAATATTCTAGACATTTCACACAGCACCATCTAGCCCCAAATCTTGTACTATGGGAACTAGATAGCTGATATTAATACTTATATACTGCCTGCCTGCTACGCCGAGGATCGTGGGTTCTATCCCCACAAGACACAAATATTTGTTAAGTCAATTCTCTAATATTTGTGTTTAGTCTGGGTGTTTTCTATGTATAATATTTACTTATTTACAAAAAAAGTATGTTAGAATGAATATCATCTATTTAGTGCCCAAAGTACAAGCTTTGCTTAGTTTGGGGTTAGATGGCGCTGTGCGAATTTGCAAGGATATTTATTTTATTTTTATTTATTTTAGTCGACAACCCTAAAATCATATCTACCAGTTTTTGTCTCGTGCCATATCCATTGTTCGGTGACCTTGATACCACTTCATAATCGAATCGAGGTGCAAACGGTGCTGATTCGCTAAGGTATACATATAGGTAGGTATATGTATGCTGATTTCGTGAGATGCTCTTACGAAATGACTCCATGAGGCGGTGAACTTTCGTTTTCGTATCAGATGGTTGTGTGCCATTATTATATTCGAACTATCTTTAGCTTTCAATAAAACTGGGTTGTTAGTGGAGCTTTGCCGAAACACGCTTACCTTTAGAGCTTTTTGTTGCTAACTTAAAATTTATCTAGTATTTTATCAGTTGTAAGTTGAACGAATGAACTATAAAAACTATTTGTGGAAATAAGGAAATATTAGATTTTTATCATTCATTCATGACTACGCTTGTAACTCTATTTACGATTCATTTGTAGTTTTGAACTAGCAGCTGAAATCAAATTTTTAAAATTTGAACAACATTTTAATGTCCTTTATCGTGTTTGAAAAAGACTAAAATTGAAAAATTCACTTGTATCTGCATCTTACTACCAAATCCCAAAGCACCGTACAAATCTCAACTGCAGAAAAAACTTTGATACCGCATTTTAGGACTTTTCTTTTTTTAAACTGTTCTTTTTTTTAAACGATTTGAAATATTTTATTGTATTTTTAAACCCTATTAGCTGCCAGCATGTCCGGACTCACCGTACATCTTGCCCTCGTCCGAGAGGATGATTTTCCGTCTCCCGCATGGCGGGTAGATGGCCAGCGCCTCCTGGAAGCTCTGCTCGATGTCTGGACTCCATACTCCTTCTGCATCTGCTGCCGACAGGTCCTGGAGACGGAAAGAAGTTTATTAGTAATTGGACTAATTGGGCAGATAGACTCTGGCACCAGGGTCCATCGTGACGTTGGACGACTCGGTGTCCTACACGAAAAGAGAAGGGAGAGAGACCGATGTCTTAAAGAAGGCGGCGAGTGTGACCGGATGGCGAAAACAGGAGATCTTGCCTTATGGCGTACCATTAGGGAGACCTACGTACAGCACTGTTACTAGCTAATGTGATAAATGGATCTCCGTTACTTTTAACAACAGAAATACTTTTTTTCCAATAAGTAGGTGGCAGTTTTAGTGATCTACAAAAAGTATATACTTCTAAGAGTCAAATCCAAAGATCACGATTCCTAGAAACTGTTGCGCTTCTGAAAGAAAGATAAAATCGTAAAACGATCCAAGTTGAATTTTATTAGGTCCCCCATCCTAGTTGAAAGCTTTTTCCGTTAAAAACTGCAATTCGCAGAAAGAAGTGCTTTGTAACATTGAAATCAAAAGGAAAATTACTAACTGAAAATAAGCTTTGGCTTTTTGATTAGATTTTATATTTAAATTTATTTTATTAGCCTTAGCTGTCTCACTGCTGGGCCGGGCTTTCCCTTTCTTTTTCCAGAGAAAAATTATTAATCGAAAATAAGTTTTGGCTTTTTGATTGGATTTTATATTTTTTACTCATTATTTTAGCCTAAGCTGTCCCACTGCTAGGCCTCCTCTTTTTTTCCAGAGTCTAGACTGCGGGTTCCACGGCTCTTTAAGACCAGTTCGGATCGAAGACGACGTCATCCCGCCACCATTTCCTAGGTCGAACGAATTATGTTATTAGTTGATTGGATTTATATTATTGAAAAGTTCATATCATCACAATACTTTCCAAAATTGAATCTCGATGATTGATTCGCAGTTGTCAATGTTTGGTTCTAAGATGCATTAAACAAGTTGAAAACTAAATTTGACATTGAAAAACAACAAGAAATAGAACTATTACTCATACATAAAACCACCAAAGGCCTTGACATTAGTTGATTGAACATCTGCTCAAGATATATGTGGTTTTCATATTTAAATCTATATAATGACACTTCCATGAAAATTATAGATGATAAAAAGCTTCATAAATATGTATATTTGCTTGTACTCGTACCGGTGCTTATGAACCGCTGGTTTATATGTATATGGATGATATTTTAAATAGCGGTAGGGCCGAACGAAATAAACCCTTAAAAATTCTCGCCATTTTAGTACGTGCGCCAAGAATAATATTGAATAAATTGAATAAATAATGACTTTTAAAAGCAACCAATAATTGTGAAAAATAAGAATACGTCAGTTATTCAAAGTTTTAGGAAACATTATGTGCGTTGTGATTAGGTTTTCCGTCCAAAAGATAAAATATAGAAAACTGAAAATCGTAATAGAGTACGACTATGTAAAACAAAGATCGAATATTTGTGTCTGTCAATATATCTTCCTAACATGTTTTTACCCCAATGTCAGACACTATACGTACCACATCGTCATTGCTTTCAGTAAGGCCAAATCGGACGTCAATCGAATACATCTTCATTTCAAAGAAAAAAAGCGCAAATGAAATGAGCTTATCAAAGAACACGCGGTAGTACATAAAACAGATGTATCAACTGCCCGTCAGTTTCACAAGCGCAGAGTGCGTCATATAATTAATAGTTCAGAGTCTATTCTCAAAATAAAATAAAAAATATCACGGCGCTTTCCACTGGAGTTTTGTTTCGTCTTAACTTCTTTGATTCATATGATTAGGACATCAAACATGGACGAAAGAAGAAATTTATATTTATTTAATTGTAAGGTGGAATATCAATTGTCATATTTATAGTATTATGCCTAGTTTCTTGATCCGATCGATCTTGCAAGTGGCGAGCCATTTCAGTTTCCAATATTGGTCAAGGAAGATTTAACTGATGCCATCGATTCAACAAAGTAGAATCCAATCAATCGTGTCTATATATATCTAAACAAAATTGTCTCCAGGATCTCCGCTGTTTTTACGTGAAAAGTATTTCTCTTTAATGTGTTTCAAGTTTTGGCTGGAAGCTAAAGTACCTACTCATAAGGAACTTTAGAAAAACGCCACGATTTTTTTTGGTCTGGGGTATAAGTTTTATCATATTTTCCAATTACAGGTAGGTACCTAGTAAATAAGGGCTCTGTAACATGTTCATTAAAATTAAAACCATTCTGCGAATCTGCCTTACCAATCAATGTAAGCAATCACTTAAAAATTACCTGAGGCACAAATTCAAAACGCGTAGAATAGATTCGAAGTTATTTCTCCTTTATTTGAAACAAGACCAAACAGAACTATGACCAAATAACACATTTGTTCAACTCTGATCGAAAACATAGTGAATCACAGTTCGCCGAAACGCTTCATGTCTGGTACGAGAGTCAATATTCGCCGGTGCCTTCTGAAAACTGTTAGTAATAATGTATTTTGATGCCACACCATTAGTTCTTTAAGGTGGTAACAGCTGTTATAATTTGTTTTATCTGTTGTTATTATTACAGCCATTATCGTGTTCGTCTCTGAGTGGAACATGTTACTCATTGGGACATGATATTACTAAGTCGAGAGAAAACTTATTGACTCTTAGTGAGATCTTTATGGAGTATCTTTAAACTATATTAAAGAAGCATACTCATTTCATCAGTTGAAGTTTTATTTTCTTCTACATTTAAAACATCAGCAGTTTTGTTGTTTTTCTCATTATTGGATGTCTGCCAACGTTTGGATATCACTTCTTACACAAAGCCGTAGCCTTAAAACCTGTCATTTGAAGAGGATTACCTTTTCATTCATCTGTAGCGCGCCTGCGTCGTGTTGCTTCAGCGGATGTTTTTGATGATTAGAAATGGCGTTTTTAGAATTTGTCCTCTGATTGTTTCGTAACAGTCACCTTAACAACTTTTGTGCATCATTAATTTTGATGAGTTTTCAGCAGCGAGCTACCCATCGATTTACCCATAGCTTCGACCGTTCTGTAGTCACAAACTCACAATTTATCTACACCTAGGGTACCAAAATCGGGAATTTTGATGTCTTACGTCTCGATGATAGTGTGGTGTACTCTATTTGCAGTTTATGTTCTCTCTCTTCGAACGTCCTGATAAACCCTGGTTTCAGAGTTTTTCAACCGCCCATTACCACTATGCCGTGTAATGCCGGCTTAGAATAGCATCACCCCATTTCTTTCCCTTGGGAGTCGTTAGAGGCGACTGAGGGACTCGAGGGTGAGTATTGCAATTTTAGGCGATGGGCTGACAACCTGTCACTATGGCGATGCACAATTTCCGCATGACCCTCAAATATTTGTCAGACGTGGCGTAGATGACCGTTTTTTGCGGCTGTTTGCGCTCTGCCTACCCCGCAAGGGATTATGATATGTGTATGTATGTGTACTACCACTAGTAGGCCTCAATGTTGTGTTACGACCGCCGTCTAAGTAATCATAGACAGCAACCGGGACCGACGGCTTAACGTGCCCTCCGTTCCATTTCTTTTCGGACTATTAGTTGGTTCACCCTTATGTTAATAAAGGATAATAGTTACCTTTTCATCGTCGCTAGCATCGCCGACGTCCAAATGCTTGGCGTCCGCGCCGCCCGCGCCGTTGCTGTCAGGCGCGCCGGTCGCCGCACTCCACGGGGACGCAATTGTGCCGGCTGCGAGCGCCCCGCTCGCTGCAACAACAGCAAAACAAATAACTTTAGTAACATCATTATCTATCACAATATCACCATCAGCCTGTAAGTTATTTCTACAGAATACGTATAAATCACGCAAATCCATCTGTTAAGTAAGCCCATGAAAATGATCAACTTTTCTTCTACGGCTTTTTTGGAAATTGATTTTAGTTTTGCGTAGATCCGAAAAATTATTGTATGCCATATAGTGTTATTTGCAGTTTTCAAACAGTAATAGAACGGAGGATTAATTTTATTTGTTTGGTATTGCAATATTTGTCTATCTTTACCAAGGTTTTGAATGGTAGCAATGAAAGAATTTGTAGGTTGAACTACTTCAATAATCTAGTGGGTAAAGGTTGCATGATTCCGGAGTCTGAAAATAACGCCGATGCAGCATAAACATTTCCCAGAAATCTCTACAGCCATTAAAAGCCGAATCACTATAATGTAGTGAAGATGATGACGTCAGTGGGGTTGTTTGTTTGTGCTTCGGATGCCAGCGTTGTAAACATCCAAGCGTATTGTGGTCGCAGCCAATACCACAGAATAAATAATAGTACTCCAATACATATGTAAGCAACAGTTTGTGTACAAACTGGGGTAGTAGTTATTATTGAGATTTTGTTCATAAATATCGATGATGATCACAGACTTTTAAATATTAATGTAATAGATCTTCATGGTTTTCAAATGGCTGTTTTCACCAAAAATCTAATCTAAATAGGCTAAATAACATAAATCAGCCATCTTACTTTGGCTGGTTTTATATTGAGAAAGTAATATAAGTAATTTAAAAAAGTAGCACAGCGGTCGGCGGTTTCGCAATTTTTTGTGATGGCTACTTTTTGGAAAACGCGGACTAACGAAAATAACAACTATGTACAATGTCTTCGTTAAAAGGGGAATGTTATACCACAGCAAACAAATGTGGGGTTTTCTTATTTTATGAAAACGGTTAAGAAAGTAGAAGATTAAATCCTTTCACGTCAAGTATTATTTACCAGCTCAAAAATAACCGACCATACGAGACGCAATCAGAATAAGATGGTCTAGACCTGCAGTTTCCTAAAGCAAAATTAAAATCAAAATTAAGTATCCAAAGGAATATCTATTTCATCTACATTTCCTGAATTCTTGCTACAATGTAGTCTGCAGGTAAATCGAGGAAAATGTAAGCGGAGGGCTGCATTTCCACTGATGCTTTTAACAATAAACATCCATTGCTGTATTTGTTCCATGGTGTATCATAGGTTATGGTTTCAAAGCAGCAGTGCACATCGAACAGAGTTGAAAATATGTTACCAAGCTTGCCACTGAAGGCAGCAGAGGACACAGCGTCGCATACTTTACTTTCTTACTTCCATCGGATCTTCATAAAGAAATTCTCCGTTTTGATATTATATTTATATTCCGTAAGCTACCTGCATATTTCTAACAGTAAATATGAAAATTTCACGAATACCTGAGCTGCGATCTTGGGGGGAACAAAGATTATTCGGTATTAAGAAAATTTTTGGCCGCCGATTTTCGTTTTTATTAATATTAAGAGGAATATTTTGAATTTTCAGATGATATCCGAGTCATAATTTGTGTATAAATAAATAGATATATTTATAAAATAATTTTATCCTGAGAGCTAGATGTTCTATGTATTATGCTTCCGAAAAAAATAAATCAAAATTGTATTTGCTGTAAAATAGTGTTATTAGTTCGTCGACTATCAGTGTCCCACACGAAAGAATAATTAAAAATATATTCTTAATTATTACAGCTATAAAAATAATAAATCACTTTATATTTGATTTTAATTACTAGTTGATTAAGTGCAAATGTGGTGTCAAGTAAGAATGTATTTTGTCTCATTCATGCTTCGTTACATAATGTTACGTAGCTTACCAATATGTATTTAGGTACCTAATTTAATTACGGTGTGTAAGTAATTCTTACGTCTTGATATGACGTAGACGAAATGCTAGCTGTTCACGTTTCAAAATTTTGTTCTGTTTTTTGCTTACAGTTTCTGGACCATTGGCCAAACCAAACTTATTATTTGTGCCATTTTAGGTAAATGCTAACATACTTTCACTTGCAGTGGATAAATAAGACTCAAACTGGGCTTTTACACTGTGTAAACTGTCACATAGACAATATCTGGTATATTTTATAATATAAATTTAAATAGAGACACTTAAAATTTTATTTAATTAATGAGCCACTATAAATTGAATCGAAAATTTACGCAAGGGTAAAAAGACATTAAATGTAATAAGAGCTTTACAGATGCACATTACGCAATCGTACAAAAATATGCGACTTCGAATTTTTGTAAGTTGTGCCATTCAAATAATGCCAGCCGTACCGGACTTAGATACTACCGTGGAGTGCAGTTTTGAGATGAAGATCAGCAAATCGCAATTTGAACTTATCATATCCGACCGAAGGTGCATTCTAATTAGCCAGAACTAGAACAATATAGGTACAATAAGGTTGAAATATACTTCCTGATACAGTTCAGCGATTGTGCCAAATTGAAGCCAAACTCAAACAGCGAAGAGCACGTTCAAACCAAGGATGTTCAATTACGACAATTCAGCAATGACTAATTTACGCTGCGTCATAGCCGAGATGTCGCAGGCAGGTCGGGAAATCAGGCGTTATGAAAATAGTCGACGCGAAATTTTCGTATTCCTAGATAGTTTCAGAAAGACTGCCAGCGGCTGACGGAATCATCCTCATTAGATGAGTCATTTGGACTAGTATAAAAGCATGGCACGGACAAACCTTGACAGGTTGTTGTTGCGTTTGATTGTAATTGTTGTTTTTCTTTTTTGTCAATGTATTCATCCATTAAATAATCATAAACTAATTTAACCTTCAGAAACATAATTTTACACACATTCGAACACATCTCTTCATATCTGTCTATATCTCTATAGTTATAGTTGTCAAATTTTGCTAATGTATTTTTTTACAAACCGAACAGAATATTAAACACACAGCTAAACCATTTATTATACAGTATGATCATTCAAATAAACTGGGACAACTTGCATAATACCCAAATTTTCTGTTCACCCGCGCCACGGGCACAAAGGGCGCAACGTGCAATAATTAAAATAATAAAGCATCGCTTCGTGGCCCCTCTCATTGTCATATGACAAGTGTCCGCAATAAAGGGAGCTGAAGCTCTTGAGCAGGGAACATTTCGAAGGGAAACCTGTGTAGCGTGTGTTGCTGGCTTAGAATTGCATCATCCCACGTACACCCAAGAGAAGAAATCTCATAAAAAGAAGCTTAGAGATATATCCATCCAGGTCAAGAGCAGCAGTATTACCTGTGAATATCTAGAACATCTTAAATCATATAACCCCTTAGAGGAAGGCCCTGTTCAGCAGTAGACTGAGGTGGCTGCTGAACACGTCTAACAACCACAATGAAGCCACGAAAACATATCGCAATCAGATTTTTTAATATGCGGTAAACGAAATTTGGTTTTTAAGAGATCAACGGCCACTGCGAACTTATGTAGATCTATTGTTGCTTTAAGGACCTATGTATCGTCAAGTGCCTAAAATCGCGTTCACACAAGTCAAATGTTTGAAAAAACTAGTTATCGAATTAGTAAAGATAAATTATAGATTGATTTTTAAGTAACATTTTTGGTTGAATGGAATAGCATTTTTTGTTGTTTTTATCTAGAATAAAACAAAGTGAACCTAATTTCGATCGTTATTTGCTATTGTTCTTCAAATATTTGGTTCGTTTTTAATATATTTTAACAACATAAATATTTTGTGTTGAGAGTTTAATTTTTATCATGAATGGAGGGCTCCCTCTGAAAAACTCTGTTGCTCTTAGGTTGGGATGTTACCCTGTATGTATGTATGATACACCGTACTCGAGACCCTTGATACGAATATTTCACTGTTGAATAGCTTTGTGTGCCGTCTTTTTGTTCTATTATTCGTTTTAATGCGGTTATGAAAATAATATCAATGAAGGGCAATATTTTAGCACTTTTTCCGTAGCATAGCATACCTTGTAGTAAGTCTTATTTGTACTTAGGTAATCGTAGCTTTTCTTATCGAAGTAGAACTGATTGTGATTCGGGACGGATAGATGGCGGTGTTGTTTAATAAAAGATGCCAAATATTTTGAGGGGTAAACCAGCCTATGAAATTGAACAACTTTCTCCAAGGAACATAGGTCGAATTATGAAATAAAAGTTGGACCTCCTATACAAATTGACCCGGGCGGCTGGAACATTTTGTATGGGAGGTCCAATTTATTGTTTTCATAATTCAGCCTATGTTCCTTTGTCAAAGTTGTTCAGTTTCATAGGCTGGTTCGCCCCATGAAATATAAGCAGTTTTTTTACATCTTTTAACACGAGTTCAACGCGCGTCTGACTTCTTTGTCGCAGTCTGATTTACACTTCGAAAACTACTACTACTAGGCATCCTAACTATCCGTAGTTGGTCATATTTATTTTCGGAAATAATAATTTCTGTTTTTATTCCGTACCTTTGTTTTATTCAAAATCGACAGCTTGTCCACTATATTCTAAATAATGTATTACTACATTCTCAAATTATGGAGTTACATAGTAGGTAAGTAGGTACAGTAATAGCAGTACGTGTGGGTGGCACAACACAACACAAAGCTGACGTATTTATAGAACCAACTACCTACATCTCGCTGGGCAACACAATTTCCGAGAAATATTATTCTAATGTAAGTAAAAGGAACTTATCCATCTTCATAATTAAGCTTGTGAAGTTGTAAAATGTGCCACGTAGGGTGTTTATTATGATTTTATGTTATAAATTAAGAGGCCGTACATGAAATTGCGCTGGGCGAAAGTAGGTAATTAGTATTAGAACACGTCATCGTGCAGCCGAGCGGCGGCGATATGCAGACCCAGCGGCGGACGGCAGCGTATAGTTCGATCAATCAGTTTTGATCCTATTTATAGTTTTTTGTGGCAATTGTATGAAAAAGTTTTAAATTATTGCGTACCTACTAAGAATTTTTGGAATTTGTGGACTGATTAATTACCGACTACTATTCAGGGGTGTTTGGGTGTGATTAATCTGTACTTACCTTTATGTATGTTTATCAGTCATGTTTTTATTGTTTTCAATTTGAATGGATAAGCCTGAGGGGTCAAAATATGACTTCCATATACACTTTAAATTGGAGCGTAGATCATGTACATTACACTAGTTTTTATTTCACTTCAATACATGCAATATATATTTTTATTTTATATATTTATATATTTCGCAAGTTATGACGAAGATAAGTTTTGCCCCAATTTTGAATTTCCGAGATTACGAGCGCTAAGACTGTGACGTCACGGCTCGGGACAAGTTGCGACCGCAACACAGCGCGCTGCACGTTTCGGTGATTTTGTTTCGATTTTCTTCGTTCTTTCAAAGAAATACTTTATATGGTGTTTATGTGTATGTTATATAAGTGTAATGAGTAAAATAGAAGCAGGATTTGTGAAAGGTCAGTCGGACAATCTGCCAAAATTGATAGTTTGATGGTGGCCCAATATTTCATGATGAATAAAGATTTTACCGCTGCCGAAATTCGTGGACTAAAAATAAAAAGGTATGTAATATGTAAGCATTACCTCAACTGAATCATAGTGGTTTTTTTTTTAGTACCTACACACCTACTATGGGCGGTGATAAAAATACTTTCACTCGCGTGTTCATTACCATCCTGCCTGAAGTACCTACCCGTAAGGTTCCTAGTTGTACCTACTCCCTCAACTCAATCAAAATGTGTGTGATAAAAAATACTAGATATGGAACCTAGGTACCTACAGTTTGCGCTCGTTAAAACTCGCCGTCGAACTGGCGGGTGCATGTGCGTCCATCCTGAAGTAGGTACCACGGCGGCGGCCTCCTTGACAAGGAGGCGCATACGCATACCTACTCTAGCCAACTGTTATACCTACAGTGTGGGTCAAGGAGGCGCATGTCTACTCCACGCATCTACCTAAAGGTAACCCTTTTATTCACCTACACACACTCGCCTGTACCATTGCAAGTAGAGTAGGTACGACAAGGTGGTACCTACATAGGTAGGTACTTCAGCAATCAGGATGGCCAAGTAATCTAAGTACGTGAGTATGTAGGTAGGTATACTTTAACATTAGTTTCTGCCACCGGCGGCCGTCGAAGTTCAGCTTGGTAATCTTGGTAGTCTCCACAGCAGTAGTGCGCTACAGTTTTAGGGCCTATTGAATCAACTCTTTTCACATAAAAGAAGAGTTTATTTGGTGTTTTAACCGTGGAGTTTAAACATTGCGGCACAATACAGTATTTCCCTGGCATTTTATTTTATAATATGTAATTTCACTGCGCGACGGCGTGCGAGCATAAGCGCGACTGCCGAATGACTCGAGCCGTGACGTCATCGGCTAGTCTGCGCCCGCCCGCGTTTTTAAAAACCTTCGCCCGAAACTACACAATTTGAACTTTAATATCTCGGCCATTTTTTGAGATATGAAAAAGTAAAAACATAGTTTTTCTCGTAATTTTTTTGTAGATTTATTAGACATAAAAGTAAAACGCACCATGGTTATCCATTGTAATTATACTATAATAGTTTTCAAATTTGTTTTTTAGCATAAATAAAAAATCTTATTTATTCACTATTATATATTTATTTTAAAAACTTGTGTCTCTTAGCACCATTGATCGATTTTTTCGCGAGTCGACTATTTCTGGAAGTAAGCAAGTGTAAAGAAATCATCATCCCTTTCAATGAACGCAGTTTTAATTTCATAATCAGGGCCAGTCCAGACACCAAACAGGCAGTATTTTTTTTTGGTTATGTAACTGACCCTGTACTTGGTAATACCAATTGTGGTTTTTATTCAAGACTATTTTACATTCTTCTTTATCATTTTTATTAGTCATCTTTTTAGCGCTTTTATTTTATTTTTATATTGTTATGGTATGAGCTTCTAAATGGTCGCACTATAATTCCGCCTGTGACGCGTGATCTACTGTCCTCTACGCGCGCGAACGACACACATTCGTAATTTTGTATGTGTGCGTGAGTGTGACGCAGCAAGCTACACGTCCTTCTCCCAAGAGCGCGGCGCGCGGTCTGCCGAAACAGCATTTGCGCTCCCGTATATAATTGATAATTCCGAAGAACTTTAAAATATTCGATGAATTTCATAAAATACATATTTGCAATTTTTTTTGACAGCAAATGTGTTAGCATGAATCTATTTTTCAATGTGTAAATTGAATTTTTTCAAAACTTGTTGTATTGTACGAGAAATCCGACGCTGTATACGTTTAAAATTTCTTCAAAGTAGGGCCATTTTACCGTAGTTTTTCTTTGAATTTTTGAATAAAATTACTAAAAACTCCTCGGCCAATTTCTAGCACTTTTCATTGTCTTTATTGCTGTATACTTTATAAACCACTCCATATTTTAAAATTCATGTAAACAATAATGATACGAACGTCCGCATTGAAAACAATTTAAAACACGTCTCAGGTTATTAACTATAAAACAAACTGAACAATCAAAATCAATAATTTGTCTGGGCCAATTTTTAGATATTGAATTAATCTTCAATAAAACATATCATACCACATTGTTAGTTATTCTGTTTTTTTAAACTAGGTCCTACAGAATTAAAGAAACAAGACAAAATTACTCAAAAATATGTACGGCCTCTTAATTAACAGCCACAGCAGTCCACTGCTGGACATAGGCCTCTTCTTGTCAGGCGGATACTGCCATACTCACCGCGCTTGGCAGGCGTTTTGGCGAGTACAAGGTATGGCATTCACAGGGAACGCTGCTGCCCATTCCCTGGATGAGTATCCTTAAAGTAGAATAGAAGTGATGCTATTCTAAGCCGGCACCACACGGCACATTGATTCAAATTCGAAACGAGTGTAGAGCTGGATTAGAATAGCATCACCCTATTTCTAACCATTGCAGTCGTTATAGACTACTAAAGGTTGGAGTAGCCTAGTGGTAGTAGCGTTCCTCGTGAATGCAATACCTTGCACTGCGCTCGCTAATGCGCCTGCCAAGCGTGTTTCTCACATGTCGTCCGTCGCTGCGTTTTTTTAAACCCACTGTAAAGCATTTTTTTTTAGTTCTGGACCCTATGATTTTAGCCCCGGGTCTATTAAAATCTACACCTGACTGTCGCTCTGTAACGCAAGCGTCTGTTAGACGCAAGGAAATTAGGAAAACTAACCTTATAAATACGGCTACGGTACATTACCGAATATTATATTATACGGTACATTAAGAAATTGCGAATGCGTCTGTCAAGTCGATTGACAGACGCATTCGCAAATGCTTTTCGACTGACAGACGCATGCGTCAAAAATACGCAACAAAGGAATGTGTTAATGCGAAACGAGAACAAATGAGGAATCATGTATCACACACTAAAGACACCTTAGGATTAGCCAAAACTCTTTTTTTGTAAAACCTATAGAAAAACTTGTGACAAAATATGAAATAGCAGTTAATATTCTACATACATACACATATCACGCCAATAACCCCTTGCGGAATATGCAGAGCGTAAACGGCCGCAATAAACGGACGGTCTGACAAACGTTTGAGGGCCATCCTGAAAATTGTGTATCGCCATAGTGACAGGTTGTCAGCCCATCGCCTAAAACTGCAATACACAACCTTGAGTCCTTCAGTCGCCTCTTTCGACTCCCATGGGTAAGAAATGGGGTGATGCTATTCTAAGCCGGCATCACACGGCACTATTAATATTCTGAATGAGAATTAATAAATCCTCATGTCGGCCTATTTCTTGGTCCGTGAAGAGACGGTCGACGGGTTAGGCGCTGAATAATTTAATACGACGAGGCGACAACAACCGCTAATCGACTATTGATTTTGTTAATTATGAGCCTTTGTTCGAAAGCTACTCGTCGTGGTAACCACAAAATACAGTCCCTATGTATGCTTAGATCTTTAAAACTACGCTACCGATTATGATGTGGTTTTTTAAATAGATGAACTGATTCCCTGGCTGCGACTGTGTGCTGCCCACCTCATTTCTTTCCCTTGGGAATCGTAAGAGGTGACTAAGGTACTCGGGGGTGTGTATTTCAATTTCAGGCGATGGGCTGACAACCTGTCACTATGGCGATACACAATTTTCCATATGACCCTCAAATGTTTGATACACGTGGCGTAAATATACTTTTTTATAGCCGTTTACGCTCTGCTTACTACGCAAGGGAAATAGGCGTGATTTAGATATGTATATATGTATGGTTAACCATATATGCTGGTCCGATACAATTTCCATTCGAATCTGTTCAGTGGTTGACGAGTTTCAGTCTTTTTAATAATCGCATATATATACATACCTACATACATAAATCCATGAACTCTGAAAACATTAAACAACTTTTTTGGCTTGGCAGTCGTGTAAAAATACAGCCCATAACAATCCTCAACAAAAACTACACGAGTAAATTCGCCAAATGAAAATGTTGCTCTTAATTAATCCAAAAGCGGACCTCCCAAAGAATGTCAAAGCGGTTTAATATGGAAAATGAAGCGATTCCTGAGTACCTTTCGAAAAATTTACGAAAACCACACGGTCAGCCGATTCCAGTCGGGTTGACGAGCCAGTAAACGGCCGAGTGAAAATTAATTAACATACTTTGGCGCGCAACCCTCGCGGACGCTCACAGGTGGCCAAAACTCCCCCACTCACCCTACTCGACACCCCTTCCGAAATGACAGAGAAATTATTTCCCTATCTCCTCAATCATATTGGGTTATGAACCGGCTGTAAATTGTGTCCAATAAATCACTTTAGTTGTTTGACTGAGAAATAGCTAATTTTACTACGTTTCCGGAAACTTTCCAAGTAATAACATATTGTTTTAATGCTGTAGTATAACTTGCCTACTGTGAATCCGAAATTACACACGTGTGAGTAAGTGTATGCAATTTTGTCCTCTCACATCAATGTATGCAGTTTATAACATAAGTTTATTACTGGTAGGAAAACTATTCTCACGGGAAAATCTGATTGAAATCGCGCTATAAAGACTGAACGTTATATTTATATAATAAAATCGATTGCACAAAAAAGATAATAAAAATAATTATCTGCGATTCACTACGAAATTTCAATTTCTACGTATATGATATTACAGATTTTTCGTCCTATCTGTCATATGCGCCGTGTCATACCGGCTTAGAATAGCATCACCCAATTTCTTTTCTGTGGGTGGCGTAAGAGGCCACTAAGGGACTCAATGGTTACTTGTGTAGTACAATTTTAGGCGATGGGCTCTTAAACTATCTCTATAGTGATACTACTACTGATTTCCAGACGTTTGTCCTCAAATGTCACAACACAAATGTTTGTCAAACGTGACGAAAATGACCGTTTTTGCGTTAACGTTCGTAACCCGGCAACTTCGAGCAACGACGGCATGGAAGACCGTGTTGCTCGAAGCCCGGCAAGGGATATCAGCGTGATATATGTTTGTCATATTCAATGCTAGTAGACATTTCGTCAAATTCTGGTACTCCGGGGAAATCCATACAAACAAAACCCCTCGAACAAAAACTTTTTCTTTGGAAATCGTGTTTCCCATATACATACTTAGATTTTACAGTTGTCACGCTAGCCCAAGTGGCAACGGCATTAAATTACCAGAAACCGTTCCACGGCCGATGTTAAATGCATTCCTTCCTCGAGGATCGCGTGCGAACAAGCAATGTACACGAAATTATGAACCCGAGGACGACATGATCGTTTTTGTTATAATTTGTGTATTAATATTTTCTTGAGTTTGCACAACTATTACTCATCACAATAAAACAATTTTAAACGGATTTAAGTTGTGTTTATTTTGGATTTTACAATAGTAATAGTAGGAATTGTAAAATCCAAAATAAACACAACTTAAATCCGTTTAAAATTGTTTTATTGTAATTTGTGTATTGCCTATAACAATAGGGACAACACGGGGACCAACCATGCGAAGAATAGTATTTTAAAACCTATGTTCATAGATTAACCGCTACGCAGTTTAAAAAGTAAGTATATTTGGCTAAAGGAAATCTATGTTCAAAGAAAATCTTTGTTCATAGAGTTACCGCTACACAGAATCTATCTATCTATTTCATAGTTTAACCGCTGCGCACTTTGAAAAAGTGCGTATATTTGGCCAAAGGAAATCAATGTTCATGAATTTACGTATATTTCGCTAAAGGAAATCTATGTTCATAGATTTACTGCTACGCAGTTTCAAAAATTAATTACTTATATTTGCTAAAGAAAATCTTTGTTCGTAGATTTACCGCTACTCACTTTGAAAAAGTGAGTATATTTGGCTAAAGGAAATTTATGTTCATAGATTTACCGCTACGCAGTTTAAAAAAGTGAGTATATTTGGCCAAAGGAAATCAATTTTCATAGATTTACCGCTACGCACTGTGAAAAAGTGAGTATATTTGGTTAAAGGCATTCTTTGTTCATAGAGTTACCGTTACGCAGTTTAAAAAAATGAGTATATTTGGTTAAAAGTAATCTATGTTCATTGATTTAGCCAGTATATTTTGGCCAAGAAAGCCTACTTTGTGTATCATCGCGACTCTAGCGTTTTTATTAAATAATGTCACTAAAAATATTACCATATTTAGTCAAACAAGTTAATTTATTATTATTAGTCACATACGACTAAATCTCATGTACGCATTTCCTTTGTGAGGGCTGTATACAGTAACTTTATTATGGATAGATGATTAATAATGGCTTACGTAGGTAAATTAATATAAATAATAATTATGGACGTCATATTATATAATATTCATATACCTACTTCTCAAGGATAAGTCCATTCATTCAATATTATTTCATTGAAGAGTAGCAAAATAATTAGGTATTTTCTAATTTTAGTCATGGGCTTGTGTTTGTTTATACATTTCTTAAGGCGAGTGAAGTCGTGAACGGCCTCGACAGTGGCGCCAATTCACAAAAAAGTATTCTCTCTATACAAACAATCTATCGGTATGTCCGTCAAGTTATTAGTATTATACATAAGTTAAATTAGAACCTGCAAACACATTGAAATATTCGCTGCAATTAAAATTATGCCGGAGCGCCTAAAAACGGCCACTTTTCGTATTTTTTGTCATAACTTTAAAAACAGTAAATATTCATTGAGTTTGCAGGTTCTAATTTTACTTCAGTATTATGTTATGGCCTAAAACCGGCCACTTTTGGTATTTATTGCCATAACTTTATTAAACGCGAATATTTCGTGGAGTTAGTGAGTTCTAATTTTACTTAAGGATAATACTAAAGGGTCTAATAGAACTTTAAGATTGTACCAAAAACTTGTGCGAAAGACATTCTAAGGTATTGTTTGCTTGAAGAGAAATGTTTTTTTTTTCGTGAAGTAACACTAGTTGACGGCCGCTATGGCGCAGTGGTAGTGCGACTGCCTGCGACGCAAGGCTTCCTGGTTCGATTCTCGGTGGGACACTCACAAAGTTGAGACTTATCACTTTGTGAATTTGTTTCTGGTCTGGTTAGGACATTGCTGGGTGAACCAAATGATTGTCCGAAAAGAAATGGTTCCGTGCTTCGGAGGGCACGCTAAGCCGTCGGTCCCGGTTGCTGTCTATGATTACTTAGACGGCGGTCGTAACACAACCATGTCAGAGGGCTACTAGTGGTAGTAGGCGGTTGAAAAACTCGGGCACCAGGGTTCATCGGGTCGTTGGACGACTCGGTGTCCCACACGAAAACAGAAGAGAGAGCACTAGTTTTGCGACACTACTCGCCTTAAATCGCAGCTGGCGTAGCACAATGAATCATTTATGGTATCCACTGACCCCCACGACTCGAATTAGCACTCATTACGAAACAGTTACGGTTGCAATTTGCATAACCGTGGAACTCGAATTAAAGTAAGGCCGTTCCAAAAAGCCATATTTGACAACTGCCATCTGTACACTAGAAGAGATGTCAACAAAGAACAATGGAACCTCTGCCATAGCTTTAGCACTAATCTGACAGCTGTCAAAAATGGCTTATTGGGATGGCCTGACTGTACACTGTTTTACATGAAATAGCTGATAGTTGGCAACAAAGCGGATGAGTCAGAGGTGCCTCCCGTGATTATCTTTGACTCAGTCACTTTAAAGAAAAAAGAAAAAAATTGGCAACGTGTTTTAGGGTTCCGTACACAACGAGTCAAAATAGGACCCAATTATTGAGAGTTCGCTGTCTGTCCGTCTGTCACCAGGCTGAACCTCTTAAAGGGTAATAGTTAAACAAAACGTGTATAGCTATTGCCGCTGTGACAACAAAATACTAAAGTAGGTACGAACGTGATTTTGATGCTATTTCTGTACATAATGATACGGAACGATTTGTGTGCGAGTCCAACTCGCACTTGACCGATTTTTTTACGAAAGCGATAGTTTTTCAGCGTCAACACTTTCGCAGTAGCAATAAAACTAATTTTATTGTGTTTTAGTGACTGCTACGGATTACTTACGGCGCAGTGCGATTAGATGGCAAATGTTTGGCAATAAAATGAACTTTTTTGCAAACGAAAAGTATTAAAAAAAATCAGAATTTTACCGTCAATCTGCTTCTGCATCTACTGGTAAATCTTTTCTATTTGACTCTCTTTTAATGTAAAGGTTGACTGGAAGATAAAGCCGCCTTTGCTTACTTTTAGTTTATAGTTTTCTGTATTGTTTTGTTTCTGTTGGGTATGTTGTAAGCAATAAAATAATTTCATCTATCTATCTTTCTATCATGAACGGCTTAGTTTTTTATTCATTATATCTTTCCAATACGTACGTACTTTATTTTATTTATACTTAATTATTTCACGTATCTCATCTCTTCCCCCCAAAGGTTACCCCAGGGTACGCCATAGGGCACGATCTCTCGTTTTCGCCATCCAGTCGCTACAGCCGCCATTTTTGAGTAATCGGTCCATCTGGCAGGAAGTCGTCCAACGCTACGCTTGCCGAGGCGTGGCCTCCACTCGAGAACCCTGTCCGTTGTTTCTACGACAGATGTGCCCAGCTCACTGCCACTTCAGTTTGCTACACTTCCAGAAACCCCTAAGGTCGTCTCGTACAAATTTCAATCCTAGCGATAAGACAGCATGTGTTGTAATTGCATTGTCTTTTCTTTTGTATGTATCATTGTTTTAGTTATATTTATTTCGCTGAATATTTGTTTGATGATATTGTAGAAGGCATAAATGAAAAATGAAAATGAAATGAAAATGAAATAACTTTATTCAATGTAGGATAGCATTATCACTTATTGACGTCATGATCGGTCATTGTAAAAAAAAGAAATTTGCATAACGCAATCTTCTTCTTTTTATAACAATTTTGTATTGTCCTAATAGAAAACCGGCTCGGGCGGGATAAAAAAATAAAAATAAAAATAAAGGCACTGCCTCGGGGCTGGCCAGGTTAATCACACAGCACGTAACTTTACGCCACCAGCATTTGTAAACGACATTTGTTTCAAATTTTAGTCAAGATTTCCAAAGCGTGTTATTAACATGCGTATAATTAACCGGACCCCCTGAACAGGAAAAACCCCCCAAAAAACCTGCCCAGAAGTGCTCCTACTCTAAATTAACAATCTTTCTAGGCCCTAAACTGCCCTAGCTAATTTTGGAAATAACGAATAATATATATGTATAGCCCAAAAATGGCTACATAAAAAAAAAATTATAATAATAACAAAAAAATGCAGTAGATAAATCTACTTGTTTCGTCTAATAAAATATTTACTTTATACATTTGTAAATAAATCAATAAATATGATCATAAATCATAAATGAGAATCAATCCAATTGCCTAGTACCTTCATGATCACTAGCGTTAACTTATATTCTGCGGTTTTGCTAACACCGCTTTACGTCATTTACTACGAACTATGATTAACCGTTGCATAACAATTACTGACAATGAGGACAATGTATACGGGGGTAAGGAACGGTGTACTGAAAACTTTGCAGGCTTAATTAGACCATGAAACTAAACAACTTTTCTTCCCAGTCAGCTGGAACATTTTGTATGGGAGCGGCAATTTATTTTTTCATATTTCGACCTCTATTCCTTAGGAAAAGTTGTTCAGTTTTATAGGGCGGTTCACCCCTTGAAATATTTTTTATTTTACCTTATTTTCAGTCATTCTCCTGAAACAACGTGTATGTGCTTAGTCACAATAGGTAGGTAGTAGTAGTGATAGGTTTGTTTGATGCAGAACGCACGAAAAAGTAATGTAACAATTTTTAAGACTTTCCTCTACTATGTTATAAGTTCGTGATCTTTGATCAAATTTAAATTTTTATTAAGTTTGCTTTCCCTCTCTCTCTCTAATATAAAAAAAAGATTCACTTAAAAAATATAATCATCATTCTTTCTCAAGTACACCCTGTAAATTCCATAGTATTGATGTTGCTGACGTAGCGTTCGGGGTAACCGTACTAACACAATGCAAGTAGTAAGGTACATGTTCACAATGCAAGCAGTAGGGTCACACGTCCAACCACTGCCCACGTGCGCGCGTCTGTTCAGTTTGTAAACAATCGTGCATACAGATAAACACGGTGCCTTTTGAGGTCAGATGTACTATTCGGTTTACAGTTCTTTTGATTTACTACTGTTAAAAACAGTAGTAGTAGTGGGTGCCGAAAGTGGCGACTAAGGGACTCGAGGGTTACATGTGTATGGCAATTTTAGGCGATGGGCTGAAAACACATTATGATACACTGTTTTTTAAGTGTTCCTAAGTTTTTGACAGAAAATGACCGTTTTTTACAGTTTTTTACCCTTAGCCCACCACGAAAGGGATTATAGGCGTGATATATGTATATAGGTAGATAGAAGGTTCTTAACAAGTTCTTCATCATAATTTAATATCTGTAACTAATAAAGTATGTAATGAATATATATGCCAATAATTAATTTTGTTTATATGTTCTTATTACTTGTTAAACTTATTCATACCATCAGCTTCTATGCGATTTTTATTTTACGCACGTTTGGTGTCAATTCAATAATATCTCATAACTAAATATTGCACAGTCACTTTCCTTTTAATAGTTAAGTAAAGTTAGGAAAAGGATACGAGATGATCAGGACTAAAATTTACTAATAATTTGACGCAAAATGTGCGTTATCTGTAAATATAAGGCGACGCTAACAAGATGGCGACTAAATGACTGAAAATGGCGAAGAAACCACTCACGTTTTAAACATGAAATAACTAAGACATCTCCTGTATTTTTACAAACCTATTTGAAGGTAAATGACAGCGTTATTTTACGTTCAGAGAAATTACCGAATTGACACCTGGCCAAGTTATAAAACCCCATTAGGCATCATAATTAAACAAAAACCAAGCAGGATGAAAGTGGTTCCCAATTAAATAAATAAATATCCTGGACAATTTACACAGCGCTATTTAGCCCTAAACTAATCAAAGCTTGTACTATGGGAATTAGATAGCTGATATTTATACTTATATACTTCCTTTTTTATAAGTCAATGCATATTATACTACATAGAAGTACCCAGACTAAACACAAAGATCTGAAAATTATTTAACAAATATTTGTGCTTTGTGGGGGATCGAACCCACGACCCTCGGCGTAGCAGGCAGGGGTACTATGCGCTACGCTATCGGGCCAGTCAAAAATGACCTAAACCAAAAAGCTACCACTCACTCATTTTGCCATCTATTATATGTAGATGGTTGGCAACAAAGAGGTAAGTACTTATGAAATTAAGGTGATAAATCAGTAGGTAGAATGGGTCCAGCGCGCAACTACCCTGCAACGGACCAACCTCTACTGTTCTTCGTAGTAAATGTACAGAAAACCAGCTTCTGTTGATCCATTAAATTGGTAGCTCGTGGAACAACGGCTGTATGTAAATAATGTCTTACCCGAGAGCGAATATCAGAGTAATATGTCATAGGGCCGGATATTAGGGGAAATTTTATAGGACGTCGCTGCTTTTAAGTAAAATTTTGCGTAGAGAAGTAAAATTGATGCGTATCATTGACCTCTATTCGGGAAACAAATTGACTTCTTACCTGAAATTAGCGCTGTCACTTTCCGTCAAACAGGTTTAGAAAATGATAGGAGATATCTTAATCATGTCTTGTCTTAAATATTTGACGCAAAACTATAGTCCTAATTTTACTCACGCTGCAGTCACCAAAAAGATAATGTTGACACTTACCTGAAATAATGAAATAGATAATCATTATACATTCATAAATAAGTGAATAACAAAATTATACATAAATCATACATACATACATAAATCACGCCTAACGGGGTAGGCAGAGCGTTAACGGCCGTAAAACGGATATTAAAACCACGTCTGACAAAATTTTGAAGGTCAATCAGATAGCTGTGTATCACTATAGTGACAGGTTGTCAGCAGATCGCCTAAAATTGCAATACACACCCTCGAGTCCCTTAGTCGCCTCTTACGACCCCCACGGGAAAGAAGTTGAGTGATGCTATTCTAAGCCGGCATCACACGGCATCTAAGCCGGCATATAACAAAACTATGATGATGGTAATACTTTTGGTTTGCCAGCTCAGAATAGCATCACCCCAATTCTGCTCCTGGGTGTCGTAAAAGTGACTAAGGGATAATCATACGGGGAATGGGCAATTCCGGGCAGCAGCATTCCCTGTGAATGCAATATCTTGCACTGCGCTCACGAATCCGCCTGCCAAGCGTGGTGAGTACGGCAATACCCCCCAATAGGGGGAGGCCTATGTATATGGCACAGTTAAAATATATAGGGGGTGTAAGGGACAGCCCGCCGAATACTGATAAGGTGCATGCAGACTATGAAACTGAACAACTTTCCCCTAGGAACATATGTCAGGAAACGACAAAAAATATTCGACCCTGCAAAATGACGATCAGCTGACTGTATTTACTATGAAACGTAAATTTTTTACGTTTCCTGAAATCTTTTTTATGGTAAGTTGTTCAGTTTCTCAGAGGCTTTGCCGTGTGTCGCCGGCTTAGAATAGCATCACCCCATTTCTTACCCGTGGGAGTCGTAAGAGGCGACTAAGGGACTCGAGGGTGTGTATTGCAATTTTAGGCGATGGGCTGACAACCTGTCACTATGGCGATACACAATTTTCCGAATGACCCTCAAAAATTGTCTGACGTGGCGTAAGTAAGTGTCCGCTTTTGCGCTCTTTTACGCTCTGCCTACCCCGCAAGAGACTATAGGCGTGATATGTGTAGTATGTTCAGTTTCAAGGTCTGAATGCACCGTATCAGTATTCGGAGGGCTGTCCCTGTGTATACATACCTACCTATGAAACTAATTTAAGTGTGGGCTGATTATTCAGCTAGTAGGTACCTATAGACATTTCTTAAGTAGGTAGATACCTACCTACATGACATTGTTTCGAGAACTTTCTCACGGTGTATATTTTTGACCATCCTGTTTGATGGTCACGTTCTGAAATCTAATAGCAATGGAAATAATAATACGATTGATGACTCACTTAAACATTTTTATTCGTACTTGTGATTAGAATGATAAGTACCAGACAAGTATCTATTACACTTTAAATATTTTAGCTAAGTAGCCTAGAAATTGGCGTTTTTAGCTTTGAATATAGATATTATAGCTTTAATAAAGCATTATAGCCAAGCTTAGATTATATTCTATATTCAAATATAGAATATAATCAGCAATACTAGCAATGTAGCAATAGGTAAATAATTATGGGTCCATACAGCAGAAATTTCGGTCGCGGAACGTTCGACTCGTGGCGATATTGTACTCGTATCAATTTGACAAACGAAGGTCCAAAAACGTCATAAAATATGTAAGAAAAATAGTTTTCTGTGTAATGTTAGTTTTTCGTGAGGGACACCGAGTCGACGAATGACTCGATGAGCCCTGCTGTCAGAGTTTTTCAACCGCCTTTAACTCCTCCGCCTCTGACATGCCAGTTTTTTATATTATGTAAAATAGGTCCGCATTTGTCTGCTATCTCACCTGATGGTAAGTGACGATGCAGAGGATGATGGTACATGCTTGCCTAGATAATGCCTATTCGCTCTTGCTTAGAAAAGGCCCAAGTTATAATGTTCCGGAAACGTGTTTGTAATCATAGTCAGCAACCGGGACCGACGGCTTAACGTGCTCTCCGAAGCACGGAACCATCTTTCTTATGGACAATCAGGTGGTTCAGCCTGCAATGTTCTAACATGACTGGAAACAAATTCACAAAGTGTTTATATCAACTTTTTGAGTGCCCCACCGGTAAACAAACCCGGAAAGTTTACGCCGAAGGCAGTCGCACTACCACTGCGCCACATCGGCCCTGTATATGTAATGCCAGCAATAAAAGTTATTGCGTTTGGAAGAGGCATTAAAATACCTACTACTTAAGGTCATTGACCTATGAATGAGTAACCTATTAAAAGAACCGCTCTTTCCTTAACAAAATTTTTCTTTTAGTTACTATCACCGGCTCCTCAAGTTAACCATATAAAAGGGATCAAATTATTCATGTTCTATAAACAGTTATTAAGAATAACCGCAATAGGTTGATCCCTTGATGGTACATTTCTAATTCAGATGTAATCGTGTTATAGACGCCGTGGTAGCGGGCATTATAATTATTTTGCAAAACGGACGTTCAAATTTCACGTGGCGCAAATGGGCGTTAGAGCGAAACAGGAGCAGATAAGCTGATTGTAGGCAACCATAGTCGTCTAGCGAGCAACTGGGAACGTATTCTGCTAAAAGATGCGCAGTTAAAGAATCCCTAAATGGCAACATTATTGTTGACATCCCCTTCATATGTCATATATTTTTATAAAGCGACTAAAATTATGTTGCCTTTTTGGGATTATTTCTTTAATTGCGCAAGTTATAAGAGGTCGCAGCATAGATATCGCACTAGGCTTGAGTGAGAACGAGACGACTGTAGGTGTTGGATCGGAACAGGAGCAGGTAAGCTGATTGTAGGCAACCATAGTCGTCTAGCGTGGAGCAACTGGGAACTTAATCTGCTAGGAGGTCCTAGCACAGAAATCGCTTTAGGCTTGAGTGAGAACGAGACGGCTGTAAGTGTTAGAGCGGAACAGAAGCAGATAAGCTGATGGTAGGCAACCATATTCGTCTAGCGTGGAGCAACCGGGAACGTATTTTACCAAGGAGGCATACGTAGTCATGCACAGGGTCTATCTACTGAAGCTTAAATATGCAATGACACTTTGCGACGTGTGATGGTAACATTGTTGGCAAACTAAAGTTTTTGGACAGTATTGGCAAATATTCCAAATCTTTTTCAGTCTTGCTTTACTTTTCGGCAGGTATAGGGTGTAAGGGACAGCCCTCCGAATACTGATAGGGTGGATTCAGACCTTGAAACTGAGCAACTGCCTGTAGACTCTACAACAGTTGTAGTGCAATTGTAGTGCAAGTGCAAATATTTACTGGCAGTTGCACTAAAATTGCGCCATATCAGCCGTCAAGGCGGTAAAACTGATGAATGTATATTATCTTTATTTTTATCCGCTCTCAAAGGTGATAAAAAATTGTCTCTTTGCGGAACACAATCCAAGCCCCAGTAGAATCCGCTCCACTGCCGATGGAAGAAGAAACAATGGGGATGCAATAGAGCAATCCCAGTGAGTGAATTAGTGCTACGACTGTTTTGTTATCGCACGTATCTTACTACGAATACTTAGTTATGTTGCTAGCAATTATACCGGTGTTAGAAATGTTACAATTAAAAGGTTAATAATTTGACGCCTACAAGTTTATATAGGGGGTATTTCAGATACAAAATTACAGCTGATTTAAGTTACTATGGTAGCCGATTTGAGTTACAAAAATATTTTTGTCCTATTTCGACCTATGTTCCTCGGGGAAAGTTTTTCAGTTTCATGGGCTGTTTTACCCCTTACAATATTTACAGCTCAAATTTTTACACCCTGTATATTTTAAAATAAAAAAATAATACCGAAATATTATATGTATCGTGGCCGAGGGTTGAACCACAGAATATATAATAGTGTTGAACCTGGAACATGGAATGTCGTTCCGTTGCTGAATCATCTGAGCTACCACGGGCCGTGGTCAAAACTTTAGGAGCTAATTAGAGTGTGCTAACTGCGTAATGTTTAGTAATAAAAATATTACAACCAGCAGCCAAAAAAATACATACTTGTTTCTAAGGCACATTTTTCCCGAATTAATCAATTAGCCACACTTCGAAAAATTTACCATACAATATGACTTGTATTCAATATTCAATACACGTATTTAAAATGTGCGTCCACGCACTTTATGTCGTCAGAAAAAAATTTATTTTATAGACGGACCCCTTTGAACAGACTTTTAGAAAAATATCGGGAATCTATTACCATTTGTAATAATCTGCCTAATAATTTAACAAGTCTTAAAAATAGTCGGAAACATGCTTAAATAAATTTTAAAGCAATTTTTTTCCTTCTGGTGATCCTGAATAACGTTTGAAGAAAGTTTGAAACCCAAAGGACCTTAATCCATCTAGTGCTGGGCTTACGCAAATATATACAAAAAATACAAGGAATACGACAACACTATACTCAATTGTAGTAACATTTTTACATAAGAGCGACCTGTTGAGTATATTTTATTTGGGCTATCGTCTGTAAGTTTGGTACTCATCTGTTTGTAAACAAGTGAAAGCAGGTGCTTTATTTTTCAAGTTTTTATGTACAACAAAGTTTAATATTTTTCGAACAATACGTACTAATTTATAATCAACGAAACATACAAAAACAGTAGTAGTTGTTATTGGATGCTGTCAAATAGGTACAATTAAAATAAAAGTAATCAAACAATTTCTTATTGAGAAAACAATTTATGCACCTGCTCGAACAATATAACGCGGATAAACGAAAAAGACGGTGTTTTCGTATGTTCATATGTATTATGCATTACAATTTTATTTGGTCGTACAACTGATCTGTCAAATTTGGCAACATAAGTATCTACATGTCATAGAATAGTACCTACGTGTCGTACAGTACCTACGCGTACAGACTATAGTCTTCCTTAGCTTCACTTTGATTGTTTTCCGACCACTGTCTATCATATTGTTTAATCTCTTCATTGTTTTCTGATATAAACCCGTAGAACGAAGAGTTCAGGTCACGTCGTCCGCTACGGACAAGGAATAATAACACCCGCTATATTGAACGGGTTAGAGAATTCATGTTAGGGCCAATGCACATCTAGCGCTGTTTTCAGTAACGACGACTAACGTGACGCGGGTCGTCCAGCCAGCGCTGCCTATGTATTTGGCCCGCGCGTTCAGCCCGCTCGACGCAGCGTTGGCGCTTAAGAAGAGCGGTTGGTAGTTACTAGATGTCGAAAACGGGAGATGTTACCTTATGGCGTACCCTGGGGGAGGATTACGTCCAGAAGTGGACTGCCATAGGCTGATTTGATGTGATATTCTCTGTATCGTCTACTATCTAGTCTACTTCATTTTACAGCTTCTCAAAGACCTTCCAGTAAGATGTCCTGGGCTCTGGACAGCCACAGCCAGTCTTTAGAGTATTTGTCAAACAGCGATTTAAGAAATGAATTATATCGTGATTGAATTAATTTGACTTTGCATGGGCAACTGCCGTGTGATGTCGGTTTAGAATAGCATCACCCTATTTCCTTCCCGTATGTGTCTAAAGAGGTGACTGAGGGCCTCAAGGGTCGGTCACATGTGTATTGCAATTTTAGGCGTCGGGCTGACTACCTGTCTCTATAGCGATACACAATTTTTGAATGTCCATCACATGTTTGTTAGACGTGGCGTAAATGCCCGTTTTTACGCCCGTTTACGCTATGCCTACCCCGCAAGAAATTGATAGGCGTGATATGTTGTATTGCCAGGTTAAACTTATCTCTTGTATGCCAAGCCAATAATGAATTTAATTTAATTGTCACAGAGTTTTACTCTTTTTTTTCTTTTTTCTTATTAAATGGTAGTTGCCTAACGTCGTTGGATGTGCGGGGGCCCTAATCGTTAGCTTTTGAACCAGGTATTTTTATTTGGTGATTGACATGAATAATAATAGGTTTTGAGGAAATAAGTTTCGGGATCATTTGCACCTTTTTCGACGTAAGGGTCGAAACACACCACCATAGTCAGGACGTAAAATTTCAGATTGATTAAATTTATGTACTGTCAAAGATTTTTGCGCAAAACTAGAGAAATATGTGCCGTGTGATGCCGGCTTAGAATAGCATCAACCCATTTCTCTTCCATGGGAGTCGTAAGAGGTGATTGAGGGACTCGAGGGTATGTATTGCAATTTTAGGCGATGGGCTGACAACCAATCACTAAAGCGATACTGCGATACACAATTTTCCACATGACCCTCAAATGTTTGTCAGACGTGGCGTAAATGTCCGTTTTTTGCGGCTGTTTACGGTCTACCTACCCCGCAAGGGATTAAGGCGTGATACATGTATGTAAAACTATGATAGTCATCTATATCATCTACGGTCGTTTGTCGACTCGGAATCCCACAGGAAATGAAGAAGAATGGAATACATACACAAACCACGCTTTTATCCTTTGCGGGTAGGCAGTGCGTTACCGATTACCGACCGTATAATACGGTCGGTATCGCTACGTCTGACAAATACTTGAGGGCCGTTGGAAAAAATCATGTATTACTATTAAAACATTGATAGGTTGGCAGCCTGTCGCCTAAAATTGAAATACACATGAAACCCGCGAGTCGCCTCTTACGACACCCGCGGACAAGAAATGAGGTGATGCTATTCTAAGCCGGCATCTCACGGCATATCAAGGGTATACATGTAGGTAATAATATGTAAACCTAGCGACACACATATGCTAATAACAAACCAGGATCGAGTTTGCAACATCGCGTGCAGTTCAAAAACAGTGTTTTACATCTATTATCAGTTAGGCAGGTGATTCACGTGCAAATAATACGCAGCGGTTTCATGCTAGACAATACTGACAAATAAGGGTATGTTATGACGGAAGGAATTGTGTTCACTGTTGATTTTCCTTTCAAAATAAAATACGAGTAGCTTGCCTGCGAATTTTGCAAGTGTATTTTGACCACCGGGTTAGTAATTTATAAAATACTTATTGGAAGACGATGCGATATGTAGCCATCAAAAGGACAACTGATACAATTTCTATGAAATCAACGCTTCTGACGGTAACTTTTCTACTTACCACCAGTCGATTGCAAATAATTTTGTGTTTAAATTTGTACTTTTATCTTTAAAATCATCCTATCCTGGAAGCAGCGAACGATATCTAAAAAAAAATCTACCTACCTATGGACTTCATGATAATGCCCAAGCCTTTAATTGCCTCGGTTACGGCTATTGCTCTTATTTTTAGCCATTGTAAAGCCAGCGACACTCACCTGTCATTCTATTATTTATACTTAAAACTGACTTCAGATCCAGGTCTCGTATGAAAAAGCCGTGAGTCTCGCATGTGTACCCCCGCCCTTACACTGGAGAGTTAGGACACATTCATAGGACCTAAATGACCGTTGTAGTATGAAGCTATATCGTATCATTACGTCACACCGTGGTCTTGTGGTTTGGCGTTGTCAATGTATTCGTGTGGGACACTGGGTCGACGAAAGACCCGATGAACCCTGATGTAATTATTTGGCGTACTAGTAGACCTCTGACATGGGTGTGTAACGACCGCCGTCTAAGTTATCATAGACAACAACCGGGAACGACGGCTTAACGTGCCCTCCGAAGCACGGAACCAACTTTCTTACGGACGATCAGATGGTTGGATATCCTCACCGCACCGGACTGAAAACAAATTGACATAGTGATTATATCAACTATGTATGTGAATGCCCTACCGGAAATTGAACCCGGAACCTTTGCGCCGCATGCAGTTGCACTACCACTGCGCCATATCGGCCTCAATCAAGATTAGGTCCCTAAAGTACCGCCGTTCCAATAAGTCGTATTTGACAGCTGTCAGATTCGTGATAACACTATGGCAGAGGGTCCATTTTCCTTTGTTGACATCTCCTTTAGTATGGAGATGACAGCTGTCAAATACGATTTATTGGAACGGCGGTACTCTAGTACGATACCTGAGTGAATAGGTAAGATAGCTAGGAATTACTCTAATAGTAAGTCTTCAATTTTCTTAGTCTCTCTTTTCTTTTCGTGTGGGACACCGAGTCGTCCAATGACACGATGAACCCTGGTGTCAGTTTTCAACCGCCTACTACTAGTAGTAGGCCTCTGACATGGTGGTGTAACGACCGCTGTCTAAATTATCATAGACAGCACCCGGGACCGACGGCTTAACGTGCCCTTCAAAGCACGGAACTTTTCGGACAAAGAAACAACTTTCTTAGTTGATTTAGCCTAGTAGGTAGAATAATGTAATTCATAATTTGCCTCCACAAATAGTATGAAATGAAACGAAATTATAGTTTAGAAGTGCCTTACATCCTGTTTACTATAATTATGCATCATTTTCCTAGTTTCCTGATTCATTTACGACCGAAAATTAAACTAGATTGTATACAGGGTGCGAGGGACAGCCCTCCGATTACTGATAGGGGTACATTCATACCATGAAACTGAACAACTTCCCTTTAAAAAAACAGGAATCGACAAATTGTTTTAACTTCCCATGATAAACGTAGTCGGATATTAACACCACGTCTGACAAAAGTTTGAGGGTCAATCAGACAGCTGTGTATCACCATAGTGACAGGTTGTCAGCCCATCGCCTAAAATTGCAATACACGCCCTCGAGTCCCTTAGTCGCCTCTTACGACACCCATGAGTAAGAAATGGGGTGATGCTATTCTAGGCCGGCATCACACGGCCGTTAACGCTCTGCCTACCCCGTAAGGGATAAAGGCGTGATTTATGTATGTATGTATGTATGTATGTATAAACGTAGTCAGATGATAGTGATTTTGAATGGGAGGAGAATTTTTTGAGGGAAAGTAGTTCAGTTTCATGGTCTGCATGCACCCTGTCAGTATTCGGAGGGCTGACCCTTACACGCCGCCGTATAGAGCTAAACAGAGAAAAAAGATGAAAGATGCGATGTATTAGTTGATGATATAAAAAACAATTATATATATACCTACTTGGAATGGAATGGATATAACAACTTGTAAGGACAATCTTTAATTTACCTATGACATTCAAACTATGACTATAATCTTAAATACCTACATACACATCACGCCTTTATCCCCTGCGGGTAGACAGAGCGTTAACAGTATCAAAATACTGTCGCTATCGCCACGTCCGACAAATATTAGCAGTCTGTTTCAGAATCGTGTTTCACTATAGTGACAGGTTGTCAGCCGGTCCCCTAAAATAATCAACACGTCCCCAACCCTCAATTGTTTGTCAGACGTGGCGTAAAAGTTTCGTTTTTATGGCCGTTTACGTTCTGCCTACCCTGCTAGGGATAATGGCGTGATATATGTATGTATCTTTGTTATTTTTTATGTTGAGATATATTTCAGTTGTGGTAGAGCTGCCACTATCTCTTTCTAACCGGTAGTGTTTAAATGTCAGCCATTAACATTACCGTTACTACTGCTAATTATGACCATTGACCACTATCTTTACAAGTTCGCCGTTCACTTAACACTAACATTAAACTGTAGAGCGCAATTTGAAGTTAAATTAAAAATTGTGCTGTCGTTTTGCAAAAAAGTTAGTAAATAAAACTGGGCCCGAATTCCACTTTTTTAAAACGTCTCAATTGTTTTTCAACACCATGTCAGTTGGATGGTTTTGGTGGTTAAGTATTCCGCTAACAGTTTAAAGAATATCACAGTGGTCACAGAATGACAATTGAGTATTTATGGCATTACAAAGACTAAAAATGTAAGAATGGGCCCAGAGCTTTTAAAGTCTGCATTTTTATTTGATTGCCATATATTCTTCACGAGTATTTTACATATTTTTGCAGATATTCACGGACCGTGTTTTTTAATTAGGTTTCAATTTAGGAATCGAACGTCAGCTTAGGAATCGAACGTCAGCTTAGGAATCGAACGTCAACTTAAGAATCAAACGTCAGCTTAGGAATCTAACGTCATCTTAGGAATCGAAGGTCAGCTTAGAAATCGAATGTCAGCTTAGGAATCCGTCAGCTTAGGAATCGAACGTCAGCTTAGGAATCCGTCAGCTAAGGAATCGAACTTCAGCTTAGGAATCGAACGTCAGCCTGAGAATCGAACGTCAGCTTAGTAATTAAAGGTCAGCCTAGTAATAACGTAAGCTTAGGAATCAAACGCCAGCTAAGGAATCGAACGTCAACCTAGAAATAACGTCAGTTCAAAAATCGAACGTCAGCTAAGCAAGGGAATGCGAATGTGAAGAGAGATTTCCCGTGCCTATATTTTATTTTCTGTTATCAATATATTAAGAGGAGTTGATAAGAACAAGCTAAGGAAACATGCAGCCAGAAAAAACGTATATCATCGATATTTCATAGTAAATAACGCAGCTTTACACTGAACTTTAACCTAAGTATGAATAAGCTTACACACACTATATAAACAAGAATTTCAAGCGTTACATAGTTCAGGTTACTCCTAGTTAATCTTGACTGTAGCCTCGATTCTGACAAGATATCAAGACATCTAATTCTAAGTCTTAGCCATTCTTGTCACTGTCACAAAAAATTTAAAAAAAAACGGACAAGAAATATGCCGCTGCTATTCACCACTGATTTCTGAAACTTTAGTCTAGTATGATCCTGTGTAAATAAACGTAATATTGAATGTTGAATGAAACGTTACTTTGGGAACGCAAAATGTCGGCAGCAGGCTTCAAGTCTCTTCATTCAGTAAATATAAGTATTTACTGTACGAAAATGACAGGGATGTATGGGGTTATTTACACTAACAGTGTTAGAAATCTTCTTCTTTTCATGTGCGACCTGATGAAACATTGTGTAAAAGAAACTACTACCACTATTAGGCCTATTATTATTGGTAGGACGGCTTAACACGCCCTCCGAAGCATGAACTATCTTTCTCACAGACAAACAGGCAGTCAAGTCTGCAATGTCCTAATCGGACTGGAAACAAATTCACAAACTGATAATTATCAACTTTGTGAGTGCCCCACTGGGAGTCGAACCCGGAACCTTTGCGTCGCAGGCAGTTGCACTACCACAGCGCCACATCAGCAGTGTTATAAATTAAAAGGGCTAAACCTAAAACCGTGGTATACTGTTCCATTGCTCTTCCATTAGACCGCAATAAAAATATATTTTTTATTTCTTATTAACAGGATTAACTAAGTTTCAGCTAAGAAGGTGTCCCATCAGAATCGAGGCCAATAACTAGTAACACTCCAGCCGTTGAAGCTTAACCGATTGAATACTCGCGTCAAGTGCAAGTTAACTTGTTGCTTTATATCTTCATAAACTTGGTGATTGGCCACATTGTTATAGAGTAGACAGTTTTTATGTGGAATTGTAGTAAAAGTATATCTGTCTATCTGTAAAGATTTTTTTATAACCTGTATAGTAATTTTAGGAGATGGGCTTAATTTAATTTTGCTTTGAGTTACACCAAAAACTTGTGCAAAGAACATTCCGAAGTAATGATAAAAGATCATTTTTTCGGAATGATATGATATAAAATCAAGAAAAGATATGATTTTTTTTCGTGAAGTGGCGCTAGTTCTACGGCACCACTGGCCTTTAATACACTGCCTGGCTTTGTTTGCCCCAACACTACTAGGGCATGAAAAATCGGAAAGTTCTCATAACCGGTTTTGGGTGTCGATATAAAAGCTCAATTCCAAAATAACGATTTAAATTCCGGTTTTGTTTAGTTATAATAAACATGGCAAAATGTCTAACGCATCATTTTTTTCGATTTCAGGAAGTTTTCGCGGAATTTATAAGCAATTCTTAAGTATTTGCGTGACAAAATACTCGCAAACTAAATTATTTTCAATGGTTTTGCCCCGAAATGTGTAGGAAAATCATAAAAATACCAGCTTTTTTCCTAAACCAGTTTACCAGTTTTAAAATCATAAAAACCTTATGATTTTAAAACTGGTAAAACCAGAATTGAATTATCGGAAAAGCCGATCCGATATACCGATTTAAGTAATTTAATAAGCAATTTAATTATTTTCAATAACCAAATTCACCAGATTTTTTCAAAACAGAAAATTGAAGCATCGGAAACATCGATTCGGTTTTTGGTAATTCCAGAATTCCGGTTTCGATTCCCTAAGCACTAAGATAGACAGAGTGTTCTAATTCGATTACCAACGCACCTTGGCTTGATCTCAGTACTCCCTTCAATGCACTTGGTTAACTTGACTACCTACCTGCATAAACTCCGGGAGTAACATTGGTAATGCAATTTGCTTTGAGGATTTCAGTTCAACTTTTATCAGGGAACCTAAAAACAAAGATACTCAAGAAGTAATTTCGTGACAAAATGCTAGCAAACTAAATCATTTTCAACTATACCCCGAAATATGTAGTGAAATTAATAAAATACCAACTTTTTCCAAAAGTGGTTTAAAACGATTTTAAAGCTTTGAAAACCGGAATGGAAATATCGGAGAAGTCGATTCGATATACCGATTTAAGTAATTTAATTATTTTCAATATCCAAATTCACCAGATTTTTTCAAAACAGAAAATTGAAACATCGGAAACATCGATTTGGTTTTAGGTAATTCCGGAATTCCGGTTTCCATCCCCTAAGCACCAAGATAGACCGAGTGTTTTAATTTGATTACCAACGCACCTTGGCTTGATCTCAGTACTCCCTTCAATATACTTGGTTAACTTGACTATCTACCGGCATTAACTCTGTGAGTAACATTGGTAATGCGATTTGCTTTGAGGTTTTCACTTCAATATCTAACAGGCAACCTAAATAGTCCGATTCGGCTGGCATTATTTGGGGGTTTATCTTATAAAAATTGTAAAGTACGATTGAGTTTTATGTGTCTGTAAAGCATATATTATATTTAATGTAATTTTTTATGCTTGCGTAAATTTTCGATTCAATGTATGGTAGATCGGTTATTAAATTAAAATTTTAAATGTTTATAATTAAATTACATACATACATACATGAATCACGCCTATATCCCTTACGGGGTAAGCAGAGCGTTATCAGCCGTAAAACGGATATTAACACCACGTCTGACAAAAGTTTGAGGGTCAATCAGATAACTGTGTATCACTATAGTGACAGGTTGTCAGCCCATCGCCTAAAATTGCAATACACATCTACCCCTCGAGTCCCTTACGACACCCATGGGTAAGAAATGGGGTGATACTATTCTAAACCGGCATCACACGGTTAGTTAAATTGACATTATGAAATGTACCAGTATTGTCAATGCGACGGTTAATACATTGTACAAACCCAGTTTGAGTGGTTTTTTATCACTGCAAACGTAAGTATGTTAGCATACACCTAAAATGACAAAAAATATAAATTGGTTTCGGCGAATGGTCCAGAAACTGTGAGCCAAAAATAAACAACTTTAATATTAAATACCAAATTTTAAAACACTTCCCGTGTTAGGTATACAATTTTTGAAAACTTGTAAAATTTTCAAGCGTGGGCAGGATTTGAAGCTGCGACTTTCGCCATTACTAGTGGCTCTTTCATCTGGGCTAGCGCGGCTCAAATATTTCTACTGAACGAATTAAGCATTGCAATAACTAGGACATACTTGCAATAAGTGAAGGGCCACAGATGGGTGGCAGCCATGACACACGCGTCCAATCAATCAGGAAACGTTGAAACTAAACATTGCAGTTGCAGATATTACCTTAGTTGGTCAACACGAGATTCCCACATCAATTATGTGTCGTAAATCAAATACAGCAATAATATCAATCTAGGGTTACCATTTAAAAGTGTCAGAAGCTTGTATATTTCTTAATAGCTCCCAGGTTCTTCTAAAAAAGATAATATAAATGTAGATACTGCTGCGGTGCTTGCGGGGTAGGCAGAGCGTAATCGGCCGTAAAAACAGACATTCACGCCACGTCTGACACACTGAGGGTCATCTGGTTAATTGTGTATCGCTATAGTGACAGGTTTTCAGCCCATCGCCTAAAATTGCAATACACATGTAACCCTCGAGACCATTTGTCGCCTCTAATGACACCCACAGGAAAGAAATGGGGTGATGCTATTCTAAGCCGACGTCACACGACATCATTCTACTATTTATAATTATAATTATCAATAGTAGAATAAGTTTGAGCACAAAGAGTATGACTGTTTGGCCTTTGAACCGTTCTTATACCCCATATATAAGACTTATATTGGCAGTTCGAGTGTCTAACCGGACGTGAGCTTGACTGTACCAGAGACGATCTGATAAATCGAGCGAAAATATGGTCCTCATAGCTAAAAATCATTTATCATAAGTTTATGACCATTGAAACAGACACGGTACCGTGTGATGCCGGCTTAGAATAGCATCACCCCATTTCTTTCCCGTGGGAGTCGTAAGAGGCGACGATGGGACTCGAGGGTGTGTATTGCATTTTTAGGCGATGGCCTGACAACCTGTCACTATGGCGATACACAATTTTCCGAATGACCCTCAAATGTTTGTCAGACGTGGCGTAAATGTCCGTTTTTTGCAGCCGTTTACGCTCTGCCTACCCCGCAAGGGATAAAGGCGTGATATATGTATGTATGTATAAAACAGAATAAGAAGTAGAATCTTGCCGACCAATTGCAAATATTAGTTTTTTTCGTATTGGTAAATTTTCTACGACAGTTTTGTCATTTGAGTCATATATTCGTTTCATCTATTTACACACGTTTCTATGGATATATTTTAGATGTTTAGTTTTTGCGTAAGGTCTACAACCGATCAATTGTCAGTTTCGATCTTTTTCTCTTTTTAAAGTTGTAACGTGTATTCCCCAACTTAGACATTGGCAAAATTGTCCTATGCTGACGAAAATAATTTATTGATTGACATTTGAGTCATATATTCGTTTCATCTATTTACACACGTTTGTATGGAAAGAAAGTTTTTCAGTGTAGCTCAGCGTCATCTAAGAATACTTGAATATTGGCTACAAAATTTTCCATTTAATTTTGCAGTCATTTAATTTTTTGGGAGAAAACTTTTTAGTTTTTAAGTAATTGGCAGACTTATATGAACAGTTAAATATGCCCTCTTTGCTTACAAAATAACGTTATTACTCTGCATTAAAAAAAAAACTTATATAACTAACCTATGCCACGGGCTGTTGAACCGTCGCTATCCGCACTTATCTGCCAACCCTAACCGTATCTGTATCAGGTATAAATATAATTAGATCGCGACACGCGGAAGAAACAGCGCAGGCGCATACATCTCTGGTTACATTCTATGTGTGTTTCTGAGAATGCCATGGGAACCCTCCATGTAATGACACCACTATACGACTCTCAGCTACTGTTGCATAGTATAATTGAATTCTTGTCTTCTGTAATGATAGCAATTATAAGTGTTAATGAGAAGGGTTCACACTATAAGAGCTATATAATGCTGTTTGACGTCTTTAGCTTAGAGTTGACTCTCTCTTGATGGAAATTTTATGACTGACTAATATTTCTTGCATATCTTTACGTTTTGGTCGTGGTAAAGATAACTAACAGATAAATAAATTGTTCAATAGTTGTAATGGTTAACGTAACTATGTGTTAATCTAGTCTGTTGCTAACTTCACAAATATGGCATAACTGTAACCATACGGGGGCTTTAACAACAAAGAAAATAATATTATATCGCATTCTATAGTAAAGTTCTTGTGTTTTAACGTCAATTTCTTTTTAACTTAAGCACTCCGATGGAGAAAGGAAAAATATTGGAATTCAGGTTTTGGCCCACATGTTAACCAATCATTTCATTACCAGGCTAGTGATCGCGATTTATAGTTGAATGTGGATAAACAACCTACTCAAGTCAGGAAAATCGCAAATTAATGTAGCGAGCCTCAGGTCCACAGATTAGGGGTTTGGTCGGCCCATAGCCAAAACCGACACCTATTTCTCTGTCTCACCACGCAGGTGTTATCTCGCCCACTCGCTGCGGGTAAATCACGAACACGACGCCTGCGCCGCCGCTCACTCACACTGTATTCAGTGCAGGCTTTTAGGACACAACTGATAAAAATGTTCATTCAATGAAGGATGTGAAAAATGCTCGTGTGTCTACATACAGTTTTTGTGTAATACTATCAGCTGAGACATGACCTACCGCACTGATTACTACAATTCGATATGAATTGAGAGCAAATAACCTATCCAGAAATTCCAGTAGCAGATAGGCTATACAATCAAATTGGATTAGAGCCTTTTAATTCCGTTGTTGTTTCACATAGACACAGTAGTACATACCAACAAAATGAAACCCAGCTTGAATAAACGTCCTACAGTTCCGATTTAGCAAACCTGGATGCAATGTGCCGCCACCGCGTCACCCGCACACCACTACCGCAATCTATGCAAATAGCAAACAAACTATTGCTCTCGCCTCGACTCCTTTCCAAATGCATACTAAACAGTTCCAGCCACGCCACCTTTTGTTCACAGTTTTTCATTAACCGACGACTTGGCAATGGTATTCGGAAGTAAAAAGTTTGAGGTTGAACTGTCACGCTTATTGCTTTTGTGGGGTTTGACTTTTATTTCCAATCCACATTAAAATAAGTTTTATAAGTGTACTATTGTTTATCATGCATTCACAGTGCTATATTATATTCATTCCAAAAAATGTTAACGCCCGCCGGGACTTGAACCCGGGACCGTGGGGTGCCGTCCCACTACTGTTACAATAACTTGTACTAGATGTCGCTTGTACGTCGCTTCGAGACGAGTACAAAGAGATTGAAAATTTGGAAGTATCGTGCAGTTGGCAAAGCAATGGTACCCAAACGTCCTGGGTTCTAGTCGCCGTTTTTGAAATTTCATATTTTCTTTTCTGAAGTTTTATAAGCTTTAGATAAACGCTTTACATAATTTGTACTTTTGAATCTTTACTATGTAAAAATGTCATCGTCATACATAAGGTAGTCAATATTCTTTGGACATTGCAAAAGGCAATGAATGTTTTTCAAATAACGAAATCCAGAAGATATGTTCATCTTCATAGATTAAATCGGATCAAGAGTTAAATGAAAAAAATGTTTAATGCGATTCAGCTAGTCCGATAAAGTATTTTTATTTTTGTCATACGGGACTCGAGGGTTAGATGTGTATTGCAATTTTAGGCGATGGGCTGACAACCTGTCACTATAGTGATACACGATTATCTGATTGACCCTCAAACTGTCAGACGTGGTGTTAATGTCCGTTTTTACGGCCGTTAACGCTCTGCATACCCCGTAAGGGATATAGGCACGATTTATGTATGTATGTATGTATGTATTTTTGTCATAATAGCGAAATCTAAGACCAGTGAAGAATCACCGGCGGGTAAGATCAAAACAACGAATCAAAACAAAGCAACATGTTTATTGTTTTATAGTTTGTTGGTAAATAAGGCGAGGAATCATACTAATACACCTATTCTTGTATAGTAGCCGATTATTCATTCTTATTTTTAGCTTTTAGCTTTTGCAATTTAGCTTTTGCAACTCGACTAAAATACTAATCAATAACATAAAAAATGACCTCTCAATTAAGATTTAAATATAAACATTGCTTTTTATCAGTAAAAATTAATGATCGCGCTGAAGTAATTTCGCTATACATTACTACAAATTTAACCGTATAATGCCGGCTTAGAATAGCATCTTCCCGATACTACACGTGGGTGCCGTAAGAAGCTATTGAAGGATTATTTCCTGTAAAAGCAAAATCTTACACTGCGCTCTTCAAAACTCTTGCCAAGCGTGGTGAGTATGACAATACCCCCCAATAGGAGGAGGCCCGTGTTCAGCAGTGGACTGTAAATGATAGTACAAATGATACTATCTCAGCACAGCCATCAAACACAGCTATCCGTCAACAACCATAAGTAGTCACAGGATCTGAGGCTAAATTATCCTCGTTTAGACCAGCTGCAACGTCTGAGGCACGCTGAATATGTGGCCGGCAACGATTAGTTGGATTCCTTCATCGCAATAGAACATATAAATGGTAAAAAACGAGGCCTTTGCAACATACGTGAACGTGTATACGCCATTTATGGCGGCAGTTGCCTTATAGGCGGTTAGGTGGAATCATCAGATACAGCTTGTTGTTTTTTTAAACTCTGTATTGTACATGTTTTTAATTAATGAGTGGAGTATTTTATTGCAACACCTAGTTCAAGTATTGTAAAAAGGAAAATGAGATTTTAGTGCTTATTGGATCAGGTGTCGAAGAACGGAACAGATATGTTTGAAAAAATAAATAAATTATGAAGTCAACTCAATCAGCTAGACGTTAAGATAAGTCGGATGAATCAGATATAAAAAGCATGGTGTAGGTAGTTAATATTTTTGATCGATAAAATTGTGTATTTTATGTATTTAAACGAACAAGTATCACTCATGCATGATGTAGGTTTCCGCTTACTTGTTATATATTTGGTAGAGAGTTTAGCCCTCTACGTTTCGGCTGGTTAAGGCAGACTTCTTCACGGAGGATGACAGATCACATGTGCCCGCCCGTCAGCTGTGCTTGTTGAACACTCTACCAAGTAAATGATAAGTAAGCCGCGTAAACTTACATTATTTAGAGATGTCACGTCCTACACAGCACAACTGCTAATCAACCAATCACAGACAACTCCGACGACAATTTTCGCAACAGCTAATGTAATCGGTACAATAATTAGAAAATGAGTGGCTGCGCCGCGGCACGATCTATGGGTGGATTGCGACAGTAGCAGCTATGCGGGCCATTATCTACAACATTGTTTAGCTTTTTGAATAAATAGTGAAAGTTCTGGTAAACACTAATGGTGCTGCAAGAAATAGTAAATGTTCCGGGTGTAAAAGATGGCGACAGAAACCGACAAAGGGACTCGAGGGCGTGTATTGCAATTTTAGGCGATGGGCTGACAACCTGTCACTATAGTGATACACAGCTATCTGATTGACCCTCAAACTTTTGTCAGACGTGGTGTTAATATCCGTTTTACGGCCGTTGACGCTCTGCCTACCCCGTAAGGGATGGAGGCGTGATTTATGTATGTATGTATGTAGAAATCGACCAGTAGGCAGACAATTAGTTCGATGGTCACATGACGTTAATATTTGTTGTGGGAAAAGGCTGGAGACGTTCGGCAGAGGAGTTGAGAGAATTGCACGATAAAGAAGAGACTTATGTCCAACTTGTTGTGCTAGTACTTATACCACGTGTTACAGAATAACAAGTAAGGGCGTAAGGATGTGCAAGGGTCCCTTGTAAAGAGTCTTTTGACTATAAATTGAAGCGAAGTTTCGATATTAAAAAATAACGGAAAATATTGTTTAAAATCAATTTACACAAAAAAAAAATCGCTGCATCGTAGCACTATTTTGACAATTTATTGTTCAACTGAAGTTGTCAACGTGGCGCAGCGAGATTCGGCAAACATTGCTTGTTATTTAATGGGTGTCATCATTTCAATAAACTGAAGATAACCAGCTATGTATGCCAAATCGAAATTTGTTGGAAGAGAAGTGTAGTACTCACCTAGACCTGTGATGTTATTATTTCATCGACTGATGATACTTGAGAATAATATTATTTATGGGTTCTTTTGTAAAAGCTTTTAAAAAGATAAGATCGATTTCAAAATTCTCTGATCCCCCCTTAATAAAATCCCTATTTTCACCATGCACATGATCTATTAATTTTACTATCCAAATATTGCAAGCGTTATGATCAATAAATATGTTACTTTTACTATCATAGCGTTAGCTAAATCCGGTTTTGTCGTAAAACCGAAAATAAGGGCTAATAAAAAGCAAAAGCTATATCAGTATGAATGTCATCCTGCTGTTCATTTGTGGAGTTTTTATGGCACTTGAAAACATTGTTATAAGAACGAGGAACTTCGACAAGATGGCAGGCCTCAACAAAGTTATGTTTAATATTGTTTTGATTTAGTGCTAAAACAGTAACAGTTGGGTTTACTTCAGACGACAAAATATCTTTATTAACCTACACTCTACGAGTATTCTTTTCAATTACCTATTTATTATTGTTAACACACAGTTTTAGATTTTTACTTAGAAACTTATTTTATTATGCTATTAGGTTGTCTAAACATGGCAAGTCATCATAAAAATCATCTTCACCGACATCTCTGTTGTGTTCTGTCACGTTCCAATCATTTTATGTACTCGTAAGTTAATAAATGATGAAATCAATAAATTTGTACGAAGTTGGCACATTATTGTGCTGATACTCAATTGAATCGAACAGTATAAATTTAATTTTGCGAAATTATGAAAAGATTTTTCAGACTCTTGTATTTTGGTTATTGGGTTGATTAAGCAAATTAACCAAATCATACATTTAACGTATTTTGTTTGACCATAGAAGTTTGTGTACTTGCCAATTATTTAAAACTAGTCTTATTACTTTACATGTTACATGATATACTACGTGATCGTTGGTTCATAATAAAGCTTTATAATAGTATTAGACGAAATAATTTCTGGTCATAAATCGACAAAGAAAAACAGATCGGACAAACTTTTGAATATCTTACGACGTCTTGTATTCTACGGCCACATGAAATAAAATGGTCTAAAAAGGAAGCCTGATCGCCTCCATAAACCACTTGAATAACTCCAATACGGGACTCAAAAAAAACTCGTCGTACTGTACCAAGTACCTGTCAAACAGCTTGTCACTTCAGTTCACCTCTTAATTGGGGAGAATATCGAGCTACCATTTGCTCCAGTTTAAATTAAAACCAAACGGACAGTTATACCGGAAATTATCGGCAAATCTCACTGAAAGTTGAATTTATATACGGATTCGTTTACCGTTAAATGTACCGATAAAGAAGTGAAAGGAATAAAGGATTTTATAAATAATATTATGTTGTACCAACTTAAAAGTGGTGGCAAAATGATGTACGAGAAGATTTAATTTTGTTAATTGTTAGCACGATCTTTATTAGATTCTAAACGTGTCGAATATAAAGATTGTTTCTTGATACCTACACTCTTGTAAAAATAATTAGAAGTAACAAAAAAAATAAAAAAATACTGTCTCTTTTAACTAGAAAATAATATTGTTGGAGAAAGAAATCCAGCCAAAGACAAAAAGCAACATTACCCAGTAGGTAAATCTCAGCCAATTAGTCGTTTATAAAAGGTCAGACTAATCGACATTAATCACAGAGCAATTATTAAGTAGTCTGGAACTGGACTTGTGAAAGAACTTGCAAATATTAGCAAAGAAGAAGTTTTTGAGCAGGTGTCAACAAAATCTATAAATAAAGTAGCTACTTCCTTCTTTTTCGCGTGGGACACCGAGTCGTCCAACGACCCGATGAATCCTAGTGTCAGTTTAACAACCGCCTACTATTATTAGTAGTCCTCTGACATGGTTGTGTAACGACCGCTGTCTAATCTTTCTTTTCGGACATTCAGTTGGTTCAGCCTGCAATGTCCTTACCAGACTGGAAACAAATTTACAAAAAGTTAAGTATCAACTTTGTGAGTTCCACCCTACCAAGAATCGAACCAGAAACCTTTGCGTCGCTACTATTATTAATATTAGTAGAAACTAGTACATTTAGTACCTGCTACATTGATCTACAACAACCCTAGATTACGCGCGTACGCTCAAAAGGTGGGCCGGTAAAGTAGTGCACAATTTGCAAGCGAGCACTTCTTTCCCACAGTGCGTGGCTGGCCGCGAAACTGTTAACATGACCAAGTACGGGCTAACAAATAAGGCTGAGTTCAATAGATTATGGTGAGGTTCGTTGTGATATTTTGAATCAGGCGGACGCAATGAATCTATAAATCGCTATGTATGACTGTATAGTTCAGTAGGTGACAAAATCTTAGCGTAATTTTGTATGAGGCGCTAAATCTAGGGTTGTTGTAGATCAATGACCTGCTATTAATAAGTGAGTTCATATTAATAGACATGATTTTGAGAATGACATAATATTAATATTTCTGAATCCAGTTGATTAGAAAAATTTACGGCTTTGCATATACATACCTACCAAAATATAACAGAAAAAAATTAGAATTCTTATTAATATCCTACTTCTTCTACACACTATGAGTAACAAGAGCATAATAAGAAGATACTTGTAGGCCGTGTGATGCCGGCTTAGAATAGCATCACCCCATTTCTTTCCCTTGGGAGTCGTAATCGTAAGAGGCGAATAAGGGACTCGAGGGTGTGTATTGCAATTTTAGGCGATGGGCTGACAACCTGTCAGTATGGCGATAAACAATTTCCGCATGACCCTCAAATATTTGTCAGAAGTGGCGTAAATGTCCGTTTTTTGCGGCTGTTTGCGTTCTGCCTACCCCGCAAGGGATAGAGGCGTGATATACATGGTGTAAAAAAAATTGCTGAGAATATTTTAAGGGATGAACCAGTATGTGAAATTGAACAACTTTCCCCAAGGAACATAGGTCGAAATGTGAAAAAAAAAATTGGCCCTCCCATACAAATTATCCCGGCCGTGTAACACACTAAGTATGGTAGGGTCAAATTATTTATTCATATTTCGACCTATGTTCCTTGGGGAAAGTTGTTCAGTTTCACGTACTGGTTCACCCCTTAAAATATTCTCAGCTAATTTTTTTACACTTTATATGTTTGTATGTTTGTTTGTTTGCAAAATATAACAGAAATAATTTAGAATACTAATGAATATCCTACTTCTACTACACATTAGGAGTAACAAGAGAATAATAAGAAGATACTTGTAGAGCAGGTCAAAGATCAATTAATTTTAAAGACGAGAGCTAAATCTCAAACAGTTGCTGATGGCTATCGTGTGATATTGTTCGATCGATTCGACCTACTTACATCTAATAGACTAATTGGTAGACACTTTTTCTTGATGCACTGCATAACTGGACTTATATGGATGACTTTTTCTAGAGAATTGAGTGCATATATATTTATTTATTTTTACAAAATATTTTATTACTACTGTCATTCATCACATTAATCATGATCATAAGGAATCATGAAAGTTAGAAATGAGTTAACCGTCGTGTAATACTGGCTTAAAACAGCATCACCCGTGAGTGTCGTAAAAAGCGACTGAGGGATTAATTCGTCCGTAGAAGCAATATTTTGTACTGCGCTCGTCAATCCGATTGCCAAGCGTGGTGCGTATGGCAATACCCCCGATAGGGGGAGGCCCATGTCCAGCAGTGGACTGTTGTGGCGATTAATGTAAAAAAAAAATTATGAACAGATATTATAAAGTTAATTTTCACGCTTAGTTTATGTATTTCATAACCATCACAATTTCGGTCATCGACACGAAAGAAGAATAAGATACTTAATTTTAAAACCATTTCTTTATTGTTTAGTCTACTAACTAAACACTGCTTTCCGTTTCACATATTTTTTTCTTTTGACACTTAGCTTCTTTTGTTTGTAAACCTTTTTAGGAAACTAACAAAGTCATTTGTTAGGTCAAACAAAAACAAGCTACCATTTGTACTTCGACTTTACATATCCACACCTGACTTTAAGCCCTTACGACGTTTGCATCTGTTTCGGTTTCCGTTGCATGTTTACTTCTGTCACCTGTTTTGTTTCTTGCTACAGATGGAGTCGTAGAGGTCAAAAGTTTGAGTTGTTCGGTACACTTACACTTAGAAGTATCGTTTGGATTATGTTAATTTTTGTTTCGCATTTGAATAAGTGTGGGCAAAACTACAACAAGTTTGGAAACTTTTTTCGGTGGAGTCAATATAACGTTGAGAACAATTTTCTGTAAATCATGCTAAACCAACTATATAAACTAAAAGCAAAGCTTAAATACATAATTTAGAGATATTTAAAATGAAGTATCCAGCAAGGCTCGCCACTGGCTCCAAAATTATTTATCGTATTCAATAATGGCTTTATGATATGAATATAAGTAATCCTGTAATAAATTCGCACATAAGCCATCACCGCAGGGGACATATTGTATATTACAAAGGGTGTAAGCGTCCAAGTTGTCAAACGAGAACTTTTTATCGCCGTGCTTGTCGTCGAATAGAAATGAGGCTTGAATAATGCATAGAGCCGCCCCGCCAACGAAACTGATTTGTACAATACTTTGATACTGTTCAGTAGATTAAAGAACAGTGAGTGTTTTTGCACCGGTTTGTTTACGGTAAAGAGGCTTGTTTATGTTTAGTATAAAATTGAAGTTGGGGTTTTCCAGAAAATTTACTACTTGCCACGTGTATCCTGTTATTATAAAATTCATTCATAAGTCTAGGAATTATATTACGATGTGATAGATTAGGAATTACCTCTTAATTAAAGGTATTGGCTGAATAATCGTTTAAGATTGATAAAATTATAAACCAAAATATAATCTGACCGGCAAAACAAACTACGTCAGAATTAGAAAACGTTAGGAAGATTCCAAGTAAAAGTATATTGCGAAATGATTCAACATTACCAGATTGACTCGGTCTCGTTCAACTTCCAATAGACGTAAATCCTGAGATATTCGCTAGTCACGATCTAGTGCAGTTTCTATTAAAACATCTCAATTTATATCAAATCAAGCGAGGCTTGTTAGCATTAGCTGTATGGAAGGTTGTGTTTATTTGCTTTCGATTGCCTCTTACCTTTGACTTTTTAGTTTGGAAAACATAGGTACATTTATGAAAAATACTCGTACCTATAATCTTTGGAAGTTTTCTTCTTCTTCTTCTTCTTCTATCGTGTCGATGGAAAGCCGATCGCCTCAAATTTCGTTCGACCAGTATTTTGCCACTCTAACAGCATTTTCATTGGCTGTCATCAGCTGCTCCTGCGTACAGGTGGTATTTGGAAGTTTTGAAGCGGCATAAGTCGCAAGTTATTTTAAATCCGCAAAGTAAAATCTCTTCCCATCAATGATAATAACCTCTATATTTTGATATCAATAATTTTATAAAGTACTATTAAATTCAGTGCAATTTTTTTTAGGGTAAGTTCTACTAAACTACTTTTCCTAATACATATAATTCTTTTTCATACATAGATCGAAATATGAAACAGAATTGTACCTCCCATACAAACATGTTCAAAAATTGTGTTTGTTATATTTCGATCTATTTATTGGGAAAAGTTGTAAGTAGAACTTACTCTAAAAATACTTGCTCTGAATTTAATAGGACCTTATATAACCTATAAAAAAAGCCTATGCAATCAATGAAACAGTTACAGACTAGAGTACAGGCTGTATAGAAAGCAGGTCTTTTGTCTCAACTATGGATGTTATAGTTGTTTGTATCGACGGAGATGCAGATTTCATTGAGCTAGACGCAACGGCTGTGCGTGTAGCAACGGGGTACTGACCTGCGGTAACCGAGCTTTTAGGGCTGAGAGCTGGACTTTGTCGGTCCGTCTTTTTATGTAATGCCCTACTCACCACGCTTTGCAAGCGCAGTGCTATATATTGCTTTCACAGGGAACGCTGCTGCCCATTCCCTGAATGAATTTATCCAGCAGTCGCTTTTTACGACACCTACGGATTGTATTAGGTGATGATATAGTAAGCTATAGTAAAGCATCACACGGCAATGTTAAGGATAAAGTCATAGGAGCTATAAAATTATCAGTTCACTTTTATCACTATACGTCTCGGTATTGAAAATACCTAATACCTATAGACACCGTCTCTTAAGTCTCTTTCGAGTCAGCCAGAACGAATCAGGCAGAGAAAGTTTTTTCAAGAAGAGCACTCTCTGGGATATGATAAGACGAGCAGCTAGCAAAAAAAAACAGACCACAACTGACCAACTTTGCCGCCAAGACCTTACCATACTGGCCACTATTTATTTATATATATTCAGGTAACCTGTCCACAAAATCCGTGAAAACCCTAAATTCTATGGTCTTCCGTATACGGAAATCTTTTTACGACTTAGCTAATGCCCAAGCGCAGATAAATGCAATAGATCTTTATTGACTGACTGAGAGACACCCGCAAAAACGTCGGACCGTGGGACTGTACGTTGACGACTTCATGCATATGCAAAATCGTGTGCATATTAATAAAGGTTTTGGCATGGACGTTTGACTAAGAGACAGCTAAAATGTATGTATGTAACTAAATAAATTCGTGACGCTTTTTGGAGACTGAGAGAGTATGTAAAAATCAAAATACAGATAGGTAAGAGCGAGTGTTTGTTGAATAAGATATTTATTCATCAAATCATCACATTCAATTAACATTTACATACTGAGCCTAACATGTGCAAAAAAGGGCAGAGTGCGACCTGAATTAAAAATCTTACCCAAAAATAAAAAAAACGTAACAAAGTTTCAACAAAGAAGCAAGAAATTTTATGTTAATTAAGTATTTTTATACTTTAGTGATTGCTTTATTGTTTGTCAGACCCAAATTTAATTTGCGTAATTTTTCTGCCCTCGTTGATTCCGCATTTTAAAAAGCTTTTAAGTTATATCTTGATTTTGTTTAAAATATATTTTACTTAATAAATTGTTCATTCAAGACCGTAAATGAAAGTTGGTAGCAAAACACCGCAATTTTGTGACTGGCAACAAGTTTGTACCTAAATAAAAAGTCAATGGAACTATCGTATCGTTAATGATCTTACTCCCAAGGTATTATAATTCCCTTGTTATATTCGTGTTGGACACCGAGTCGAAGCTGACGAAAATATTACCTTTCTAATTAAATATACTATGGTTTTATTTTGCACTCAGGTCTTATTTTCATTTCTAATTAAATAATAAATAAATAAAGCTAATGAAAATCCTATCAAAAGAAGCAATACTTGAAATCACCCACCGGCTTCTAACTATGATAGATCGCAGGCAGTCAAATCGATTAGTCCAATTGAAAGATTTTCTAACCGGACCATTTGCCGTATCGATACGATAGTTTACAGTGATTGCGAGTGAGATGCAAGATACAAGCTCCACACAATGCTGCTACGTGAAAGCTTAATCGTGTGCGCGAGCGCAAGTAATAGGGCTGTCAACTTTTAAATCCATTTCACTACTTGCAATCATCCCTTTACGGAACGGGCAGATCGTAAACGGACATTTACGCCAAGTCCGACAAACACATGACACCATAGTGACTGCTTATAAGTCCGTCGCCTATAATTGCAATACTCAAGTAAACCTCGAGTCCGACGCCCACAGGAAAGAAATGGGGTGATGCTATTCTAAAGCGACATCACACGGCAGCATTTAACTCAAATTGAAACAATCCCTTTATTCAAAATATATTATCTCTGTCCAACTTTTTAAATATATCTAAGCTTTTTGTCAGCGTCCAATCGTATGGAAAAATATTTTACACACGGCCTAAAAACTTTTTTTGTAATAACACGGATATTTTTTTTGCTTTCGTTTTTGTATGATTTTTACTTGGATCTTAAATATGCTGGAGGCAACCCTAAGCAAATCGCTCGAAGCTCACGAACGTTGCAACATTGCAATCGTCGCCTCTATGTATATCGACAAAAGGTCAACTAATACACAACCTTAGGTACTGTGAAAGCACCCTTCTACTCCGTCAAATAGGTCACCTCAGTCTGTCGGTTCATCAACACGAAGAGTTTAAAGAAATTTTCGTTACAGTATAAATGGTGTGTTTAAATGTAATGCAATAAGAAAAGTCTCTAATTTATTCCATTTGTCCTTAATATAATAATAGTGTTAGAAATACTATATTTTTTACTTCAGATTTTAGGAAGCTTTTTTCAATTTGGATTTCTCTAGGTGAATCATCTAGGTATCAAGGCCAATCAAACTATAAAAGCCTACCTCGCAAATTTCAACTTCTGATTCCATTTCTGATTTTCTTGCTGGTTTAACTTGGAATTAGTTTAGTGCTATGAAAAGTGCCTTGTAACACTATGAAATTCCGCGTTTTTTTTAATTAGGATAACTGGTTTTTAAATATTTGTATAGTAGTATTAATGATAGTTAGCCGATCATATGGAAATATCGAGATTAAAAAATACATGTAGCAAGATTTTTATAATGTTGAAGAGTTGCTCTTCTTAAAACAACGTTTCAGTCAAATAGCTAATACCAATACCTACTTTTTATTCCAAAACTTTAATGATAACCACGTTGAGTCATCGTATGATGAATAACTCAATAATTTAGCCTTACTGATTCCGGAAACTGCAGATGAGATCGATTGTGTAAACTTACCTGTAAATAAGAAAAAGAAATTAAGAATTACAAAATCACATAAAATTAAAACAGATTAATCCATCAATGACGATCAAACACTAGTGCTATGAGACGAATTATAACGAAAGTGACATTGATTGGGCAAAAAAATGGTTACAAAAAATGCCATACTTTATTGTAGTAAATTGTAGAGGTATTTGAAAGTACAGATTTGTGTAAAGATGTACTTCCATATTTTTTTAACAAGACATCCGTAATCAAACGAAAGCGATCTTATTACAAAAAAGTTAGACATGTCGTTTTTTCACAGCGTCGAATCATGATAGGAAAATATATATAACACTGCCTAAAAGCGCGTTTAACTTTTTTGTAATAGTACGGTAGATCTTAAAAGAGTAAAAAAATACTAAGATAATCACATATCTGATAATAGATCAAACAGATTCTTTAAATCAACTAATGACTATCAACCTTGATAAACTAAACAAACTAAATGAAAGGACCTACCTATTTCGAATACATGGTGTAAAACAAACGTACCCAGAACTAAGAGGAAGTTCGTAGACAGCTGACAGAAAGGTAAACAACACTTTTCAACTTTATACAGCTTTTACAAAGGATACAATGAAGTCTTAATGAATGCTTGTCTCGACAAAGTTGACTTATTCGCAATTACATTTGATTCTACTCTCTCTCTCTCTCTCTCTTCGTGTGGGACACCGAGTCGTCCAACGACCCGATAAACTCGAGTTTTTCAACCGCCTACTACCACTAGTAGGCCTCTGACATGGTTGTGATACGACCGCCGTCTACTGGAGTAGCTTATGTATTGGGCAGTTCATCTATTAACTTGCGTACAGATTTATTGAGTTATCTCAAAACGATAAAAAAAAAGTTTACTAATTGAAGAATCTATAATTATAGTAAGAACAAATTTAGAAAAGTACAAATTTTCATACTAAAACATTTTTATTTTTTCATAGAGCTTCTTGACGATAAAATTTTACAATTTCAGGCATTCAGTTATAAATGATCCAGTTGTTCACATACCTACACAAAAGTAAACAAGTCACACATAATTTGTATTTATGGCCGGTGACGCACTGCTTACATCGAATGGGATGAAGGCGTGATTTTGTGATTGGAATATAAAACTGTTCAGTTAACATTGATGACAAAAGACAAATTATTTATCAGCATGTAAGTTGGTACTTTCACTAAGGCATTCAATCATCTCAATTGGGTCATATATCAGTCGTCACTGGCCTTAAGGGACTCAGATTCAGAACAACAGTAAATAAATGAAAATAACAGTTGTTTGGGTTGAGAGGAGTATAGTTTCTTAGTATAAATATAGTGAATACAATAAGGTCGCCCACGCGGCCGCTGCGCTTGAGTCGATGATTCACGCTTGCCACAACACAGCGGGCAAAAACATTACCCACTTTGGGTCTCCTTTCTCTTTCTACACCTCTGAATGGTGCACGACTGGCTATACTTTGATAAGAGATGCATCCACTTACAAATATAGAGTTATACACTATACAGGTGGCCCGAATAGTGACGTCCAAATCTTTATAGTTCTGGACAATGTTTTCCCCGGCGGCTGGGCCTCGAAATATACACCTGACTGTTTGTGAGATCCAAAGACAAAATTTGCATGCCTTGTACTGAGGGGTATCCGAATCATCCCCATGTACCTATGTTCCGTGGTTTTTCGTAATTTTCGAGGTATTCAACTTATAAAGTTGTTCTTAAAAGTGACATCACACGGCACACAATAAAGCAACTCCATTAGTAATGTCAGCATTGATGAACTTTTCATGATAAAAGTAGAAACTTTCACAGAATCAATAATGTACGAACAGTTATTTATGCATTGGAAGCTAAATAATTTTATGACTAAAACGGAACGTGTATTGTTCCATAAATCTATTACTTTACTATACCTACCTACTTACCTACTTTGTTTGCGCATGCGTCACGGAAAAGTGTTATTTAACTTGACTATTATGAATTTCTCGAAGTCGAGTATCGAAGCATGTGGAAATTTTTAGAATTTTCTTCAGTACAATGGCGAAATTTAATTAGAAATTATGTAGAATTGTAGACAGGTAGGTAAACGTTTCTCTACATTTGTATGTTGTGTAAAAAAAGTATTTCGTAATGCAAGAACAGAAAGAGGGAAGTGTTGAAAATATCTGTAACGAATGTTTATATGAATGCAAGCCAAATGGCGACAAACTTTTAAACAGCAGTAAATCTTGCTGTAATCTCTGTTATTTGGAGAAACTAATAAGGAAAATGTTTTGGTAACAGAATGATTAATACGAAATTGCAAATATTAGCAAGTGACTGGTGAAACCAAATACATTTAAAATGTTAAACACATTTAATCGTATAATGTTTAGGTATATTAAAATCAACGCTTTCTTGTTCTCTGTAAGATTTTTTGGGGTTTTAAATAAGCAATTAAATGTAACCAATCGGTTTGCCAATCGAATAAAGAACATTGCAAATCTGTATTATATGTGCCTTTCACGACAAAATTTTATTGATCTTTTTGCGAAAACAATCACTTATTAACTTTATTATTGCTCGATCTTGCGCAACGTTATAAATCGATTAGTTACGTTGTAAATTGAATGAATTAAAATTATACACAAAACCTATTTAGGCATTGTAATAAGTAGAAGTCACATTTAGTTGCAGTCTATGCAAAGCGTGACGGTGTTGCCCCGCTTTATCACGCAAACGCTAACATCATTAATAAAAACATTGTAGTCATCATCCAATACAACATTAACATGAACGTAAACAAAGTAAGTGAAGCAAAAACTGCAATGTATAACAAAGTGATCGATGTCGTCACAACGATAGCAGTGCGTGTTCCGAGTGACCATGAGAACTCGGCTGAGTGCGTAGAGCGAGCGATACGTAGAACGGTGACTCACCGACGGAGACACAGCATAGAGAAAGCCACATGCAAGAAAGGAACAGAGAATGGCAGAGAACCGGTTTTGAGATTTCGAGTTTCGATCCGATATGCTCCTGTCCTGTCTACCGAGTTGGCTGCAGGAGGATGGAGCTAGGAAGTCGATACTATCGGATTTAAATTTAGAACAGACCACGACGGCCATCAATAATCGTTCATGATGTTTATAACTCTAAAAATGGTAACCAAAGATGTGGAAAATCAAACATAAAGAACCAAAAAACTTCAAGATAGGAAAAATCAAAATAGGACTGCACAAAAATGGGTATTAGCAAAATTTATATTTCTTTTATATCTTAATTGTATATTTCAAGTTATATAGTTACGAAAGCCTTTGAATAGCATTGTTTATATTTTATGACTTCTATACTATACATAACCTACTCAGTATATTGTTCATCATAATGTTCAAGTGTATTAGCAAACAGTTTATCTTATCCACATGCTACCGACAACTTTCTTTAATCATCGGTGATGTCATTCTCTGTCCGCTCTTATCTTGACTTTGATAAAATACAACTTTGCTTTGGAATTTTCTATAACTCCTCTGTCTTGGAAACAGTATTATCTAATTACCTGCCTTTTTCGTTCTCGTAATTCTCAATGATGTTTCCTTAAGTATTTTAAACAGGTGTTTTGCTTTCTTCGTTCATTCTTTCTGTCTCTATTTGTTTTTATATCTTTGACATCTGTCCTATTAAAATTTTCGTTGATTTCTAGATCTTGGTTCTACTTGTCACTATTGATTATAACTTTAACGATGATATTGTACCTCTTACTATTTTCTTGTACAATTTTTATACATTACCTACCCAAGAAGTGATTGCCATTTTGATTCATCATAATTTAAGTAAATGTTTGTAGAAATCAAACACACCTTCAACTAAATGTTGACTTGGCATCCATTGTATTGTTGAAATTAGCATTACTAGATGTCCTGTTCCTAAGATTTTATGGTAAATTGTGTCATTTTTGCACAAACATACATACATAAATCACGCCTGTATCCCTTACGGGATAGGCAGAGCGTTAACGGCGGTAAAACTACTTAATTCTCCTGAATAATTAGAAATAAGATGTAGAAATTACAATGATAAGGAATATATTTAGACTCATACTGAGTAGCAATTTACATATTCCGATTATGTAATTACTTATTTATTGCTTTCGATTATAACAAAACAATATCTATTTTATGTGCATATTATTAGTGAAGATAATGATGTACTATAAAATTAATTTAATCGTTTGCTATAACATTTAACGATTGCATGTGTTAAATAACTAGGTTGCCACATTGAGAAGTTAAATAAGTATACAGTAGGATAGGATTTGTATTAAAAGTTAAATATTTCAGAAACATGAAATTAATTAGGAATTGACAGCATTTTTCAATCATGGTGCCAATATGATCCATATGAATACCCTGGGGGATGCCTACGTCCAGCAGTGGACTGCAATAGGCTGATGTATGCATGTATGTACCTGACTAGCATAAATAATAATATGCCACTAGTATAACGGAATATTTACTTAACGCACCCGTGAGAAAACTATACACATAAAATATAAATTTTTACTTGGCAGCAAGTAAAGATTTATAGTGTTTTGATAAATTCTTAGGACTTTTTCTCCTATGGGAAAATGCTTTGTATTGCATTACTTAAGGCTAAGATAACATTAATTATAATTAACAGTTCGACAACATTCTCGTTGTTATCTCAAAACGGCTCATTAATCCAAACCCCAGCTATAAACAGATCAAAACAAACACCGACCGTTTGATGGATCGCACACGTGCCGCATGATATTGCGTTTTTGACAGCCAGCGAGCAAATGTGCAAAAGCACTGTGTGCGTGTGCCCGAAACGTCGTGTCTATGCGATGTCATACAACCCTTTCGTTAACAAGCAAACATATACACATATCACGCCTTTATCCCTTGCGGGGTAGGCACAACGGCCGTAAAATAACATTCTTATCGCCACGTGTTACAAATATTTAAGGGTCTTTACAGAAAAATCATGTATTACTATTGCCTATCGCCTAAAATTGTAATACACATGAAACCCTAATGTCGCCTCTTACAACACCCGCGGGAAAGAAATGGAGTGAAGACTAATTCTAAGCCGACATCAAACGGCAATTCGTTAATAAAACTCCGGCAAAATATCGCAAAATCATTTAGTCTGTGTGTGAACCATATTTTTGTTTATTATCGCCTTTATCTACGCGTTTCTCCAGTGTATGATATGTATGATAGTGGCAAAAACGCGTAATGAGTCAGCGCGGCGCGGGCGCGGGCAGCGAGACGGAAAATTCCTGCCAACTAGAGATGCACCGACCGACTAGCTGACTACCGGCTAATAGAATTAAAATCAGCCGTCTACAAAAATGGCCGACTACACCGCTTTTCAGATTCGGCTGTGCCGATCATTACTTTGGCGACGTTTGGAATTAGAAATCGCGTCTGTGTATGCCGTGTGATGCCGGCTTAGAATAGCATCACCCCATTTCTTGCCCGTGGGAGTCGTAAAAAGCGTCTCGAGGGTGTGTATTGCAATTTTAGGCGATGGGCTGACAACCTGTCACTATGGCGATACACAATTTTCCGGATGACCCTCAAATGTTTGTCAGACGTGGCGTAAATGTCCGTTCTATGCTGCCGTTTACGCTCTGCCTACCCCGCAAGGGATTATAGGCGTGATATGTGTATGTCTGTGTAGGTATTAAGAGCCTATCTACGAATCAAAACAGGGCCCGGATTCTCATAATTTTTACCCTTGCAGCGACACTCAACTGTCATTCTATTGTCACCGTGATATTCTTTACTTCGAGCTGTTAGCAGAATACGAAACGACCAAAACCATGCCACTGACACGCTATCTACATACAACTGAAACGATTTTCATTTAGCAGACTTCGAGGTTGTGGTTTAATTTCGAACATAATATTTGCTGCTTGCTAAAAATTAATTATAAAATTAAAATGCAATCTAGTTATTGCAGCCGACTAGTCACTGACTATAAAAATGGGCGACTAATCGGTGCATTCACAATATACCAAGGAGCAGTAGTTAAACTCGAGCACCTTTCCTCACATCCGATGTTGAATTACATCCGATGTAGAACAAGCGGAGCAAACTCTCCCTTAGAAATAAGGTGAGAATTTACACCACCTGCGTCAGGGCTCGTCAGGTAACCTTTGCTCACACCTTCGATTTACATCTGAATATGCTGCAGGTCATCCAAAACAGTTTCATGCGCAAAGCTTCCGGGGCGCCCTGGTACATACGGAACGCCAACCTCCACATCGACTTAGGTCTCCCTACAATTAAAGCGTATATGAAGAAAGCGTCTCGTCGCTTCTTCGACAACGCACCCCATCATAAAAACCCCTTAATAGTTGCCGCGTCCAACTAATTCCCCCATCCAACCTCGCGTTTTAAACACCGTCCCAGACACGTCCTTTCTGAAGAGGATTTTTTACTTCGGAGAGTGTGCTCAAGAGCTTCACGACCTTGTTCCACCAGCTCCCTTCTACCATCGGACATCCAGACGCACCGCCGGATACCATCCGTACCTGGTGCCATTCCACCAATTCGGACTAAGCGCTTCCAGTCATCATTTATTTTATAATGCGCATTGCTAAAGAGTGGAACTCACTACCTGCGTCTGTGTTTCCAAACGCATACAACCCTAATCTCTTCAAAGTAAGAGTGAACAGGCTTCTTCTGGGTGAGCTCGCTCCATCTTAGACTCTGTCTCTGTCCTATAACCTAGACTAGAGTCAAGAGCAAACCCATCATAAAGAAAAGGATGACGACATCACATTAGCCGCTACTATTGTGGAATTGTGGTGCACCTCTACTGGTAACGCATACTCGCGGCTTTCTTCGAGACGCGACGCGCTCTCCATGTGCGGAAACACGCGAAACACGTGCTAGGAAAACCTGTTGCGATTTTTTTACCGATGATACTGTCACGTTTATTGGTACAAGGTATTCTGAAGTGGATGATGATGATGAATTTTAATCAGAAAATGATAATGATCTTGAGACATGTGATTGCTTCCGTTAAAATTCTACCCTTAAATGCATTTAAGCGTAAATTAAATAAAATGGAAGTGAAAAAACTAAACAAACTAATTACTTTTGTATATATAGGGTGACAAACTAACTACTTATAAAGTGTTTAATTTAGCGTTGCTATGCTGGGGTAAGTTAGGTATTAATGACGGTCTATGAATGCGCCGCGATTTCGCACGCCTCGCTCTGGGCATATGTTGTCCCTTTCTCGCTCGCGGGGCGAGGGGGCGGCGTGCGCGCGGGCCGCCTGGTAGACGCCAAGCGGTGATTTCTGCACCGCACTCAGTCACTCAAAACCGTTCGGACGAGAACGTATTGTGTTTTGTACGGATTTCCCGCCACGCGTTTTGTGATGCCGCGTGTAATGGACGATTCAATTTGAGATCGCGCGTGTTGATGCATCGTATTATTGCGGTTCTCCTGGGTTATACTAGAATACCAGGCTTAGTGATTGTTGGATGTCTCGACGTCTTCCACGTGAGCGTCGCGTTGAATAGGCATCAAGTGGCCATATCGGCTCGCGTTTTGTACGGCCCTAATTCGTGTTGGGTCACGCGTAATGACTAATATCAAAGTGAAATACGAACAGAAGCTGTGAGTGGTTTGAAGTGAATAACGCGCCGAGGCTGTAGTGGAATGCTGGGTGTCGATATCTTTTCCACCCAGCCCTGTAAGTACCCACGGAATTCCTATTTGATCCATTCCCTGAACTTCCTTTCTCCGTTGGGTATTTTATGCATTTGGACCGGCGTTAACTGTAAGTGATAAATCTAGTTGTTTTAGTATAAAACTGTTTATGGTGTGTTCCCTTTAGTCATATTTGTTGTACCATATCATTGTGACTCCTTAGTACGAATTGCGGAATTCGTGGGGTGATATAATTTGGAGGTACTTACTTATAATCTAGTGCTAATACGTGTGACGTAACGCCAGATCGGCAGACGGTATTTACTACCGACTTGAGTTATGTAAAGGTTGGAACACATCATTTGCCAATTTCACTCAACTTAGTTAATTAGGTTAAATAGATTTAGGTTCACGTTTAATTCATAGTATGCGCTGCTATATTGTGCAGCGTATGTTATTTAGCGCTGCGTAACGCAGCCATTGTCTGCCTCCAGTTGAACTCCTGGTATTTTGCTCGAAATTTATCTGTGTAAATCGCTTCCACTGCGGGAGTTTGGCTTGGAATTAGACAATTTTTGGTAGCAGAGCGTGGTTCAGAAAACGACTCGATTTAAGATTATTTTTAGTATAAGATTTTTTAATCTACCTACATAAAAAAAAAAATATATTATTGTGATTGTACTGTGTGCCCTGTGTAGAATATCCTATCGGTAGGATCAGGGCCAATCAATTAGTGAATTGCTTGTTATTATCGTTGTGTTTACCCTGTGCGGATATCTTAACGGTAGGATCAGGGCCGATTGTCTATTATTGTTTTTTATTGTAAGGTTCGGTGTTACTTTGGGTTGGTACCATGGCTCCCACAATTAGACAGCTTCAGGCGAAAATTAGAGCGCACCTAATGTGGTTCGCAACTAAGCAGGCGATGGTCGGTCGCGGGGACCGAGAGGACGCACTCATCGCTTGTGCGCAACGGATTGACGAACGGGTCGCGGAGGTGTTGGATTGCCTCACTGGATGTGAGGAGTTATTTGATGGGACGCCTGATGAGGAGGTCAAACTTACGGTCCGGGCGAATGTGACCCAGTGCCTGGAGATAGGGCAGGAGATCCAGCAGGCGGCTGCTGTGATCACCAGGCGTAGAGCTGGGGAGCCGGACCCACCCCATGGTCCGCGGGGACCGGGGGTGCAAGTGCCCCTGCCGGCTGTGGCGATTCCGGTCTTCCACGGGGACTACACGGATTGGACCCGATTCCAGGATCTGTTTGACAGTGTGATTCATAACCGCACTGACTTGCAGCCGGCATATAAAATGGCACAATTGATGGCCAAGCTGCAAGGTGAGCCCCATGAGCTGGTAAAGCATCTACCAGTCGATGATGCAAGTTACGAGACGGCTCGCGGTTTGCTGATCGAGAGATACAGCAACAAACGTCTCATGATTGACCAACTCCTGGAACAGTGGCTCACCGTGCCGACCATCACACGAGGGACGGACCTCAGGGCCAAGGTCCTCAACCCTGTCTGCGTTGCAGTGAACGCTCTTGAGAGACAGGGGATGCCGGTGTCAGGCTATGATTATATCCTGGTCCACACGTTGTTGCGCCGCCTGCCGAGCGACATGGCCGCTCGTTTTGAACAGTCACACGGAGGTAAGACATCTGATTACCTCCCGACCTTCGAGGAGCTCAAGTCCTTCCTCGAGAACGAGTGCAGGCGGGTAGATGCCCAATTTGGAGAGTCGCCTCTCGCGGAGTCTGCGGCCGCTCGCCGCCCGGAACGGCCGGGTGCACAGGCGCGAGACGGTAAGAGTAGGCCACCCAGGCGATACAATGTCGCTAATTTGGAATCGAGGTGTGCCTACTGCAGAGAGGCGGGGCATCAGGTGACTGCGTGTGAGGAGTTCGCTGCACAGCGGGTGCAGAAACGTCGTGGTGTGGTGCAGCAACGGCGTTGGTGCTTTAGGTGTATGGGGCCGCATCAGGTGCGAGAGTGCCCATCAAGCACCAACTGCAGGTACTGCCAGGGTGCCCACCATCAGCTCCTATGCATGAACCGCAGCGGAGATTACGGAGGCAGAGCTGACGCGGGTCAGCGGACGGAGTCTGCCCTACCTAGACGGGAGCAACGCTCCCCACCCCCTCCAAGGAGGAGTCCTCTTCCACCAGGGTTTCAGGGACGAGGCCAGGGACATCAGGAGGTGATGCCCCCTTCACCACGCGCGAGACAGTCACCACCTCGGCAGCAGGTGCCGGAACAGGGTAGGTGGTCACAGGTCCAAGGTCAGGCGCACCCATCACAAGTACGTGATGCTACGGGCGGGTGCCAATACCAGGGCCAGTACATGCAGTACTCGGCGGGACTGAACAACATGGTGAGGTCTCATGACCCACGCATGCCTCTCCCCTTGGCTGAGCACCCGCGGCTACAGGCGCATCCACGGTACGCGCGCCTGCCGCAGGGTTACTATAGGCTGCCAGCCATGGCGTACAGGACCAGAGGTCACTATCAGCAGGAGTGGGACCCACTCGAAGGTGTACGGAGAGAGGGGACCCCCCCGCAGGACGCGGACTCTCCGCGCTTAGATTCCTGCTAGGTAATCGCCGCCTACACGCCAGCTTCGGCCCCCCGGCCAATTACGGTATTGTTGCCTACGGCAATGATTTGGGTATGGGGATACGGTGGCCGCAGCATACAGGTAAGAGCCTTGTTAGATACAGGGGCTCAGGGTTGTATTGTATCTAGTAAGCTGGTGAGTAGGCTACGCTTAAATATAAGGCCCACAACGGATGGGGCTGTAGGTATTGGAGGTGTAGATGTGCCTGACGTTCGGGGTCAGGTGAACTTCGAGTTCACATTAGGTAATACAGGTACAGGGGTCAGCTATCATGCCTCAGCAGTGGTGCTGGATGAAGTGGTAGGGAAACTTCCTCAGGTTCGGTTACCGTCAACGGTACGAGGGTTAACCACAGGCTTAGAGTTAGCTGATCCTGAATTTGATACTCCTGGTACGGTGGACGTTCTCCTCGGGTCAGACGTCCTCGGGAGATTCTGGTGTGGCAGAAAACGGGTACTTCAGCAAACTGGTTTAGTGGCCGTTGATACCACAGGGGGGTATGTTATTTTTGGCCCAGTTTGGAGACCTCAGGACCTACCAGAGGGCGATACGGTGCTCTATGGTAGTGTGTTGTCGGAGGTGCTGCAGAGGTTTTGGGAGTCTGAGGAGCCACCCACAGCGGATAGACGGAAGCCAGAGGATGACGAGTGCGAGCTGTTCTATCAGTACAACACTGCACGAAGTTCGTCAGGTAGGTTTGTTACCAGGCTGCCATTTCTCCCAAACCGCCCCTCCTTAGGTAGTCCGCGACAGATCGCGGAACGGAGACTACTGGCTATGGAGAGAAAGATGAAGCGAGATGCAGCACTTCGGCAGAAGTATATCGAATTCATGAGGGAGTACCTAGAGTTAGGCCACATGTCGGTGTCCAGCATAGATTGGAGGTGTGTCGAGCATTACTACATACCACACCTGGCTGTTTTGAAGTCACCGGAGGCGAAGATACGGGTAGTGTTTGACGGTTCTGCTCCTACATCGAATGGTGTGTCTGTGAACCAGTGTCTGCACGCGGGTCCCAAGTTGAACCGGGACATTGTGGACATCCTCACAGATTTTCGGTTGCACCAAGTAGCGTTCGTCGCAGACGTCAAAATGATGTTTCGCCAAACAATTATACACCCGGATGACCGTCGGTACCAGCTGATTTTGTGGCGTGAGAGCCCTGACGAGCCGATGGTCACTTATGAGCTCAACACGGTAACGTATGGTCTGAAGCCAAGTCCGTTTTTGGCAGTACGCACGCTGCGAGAGTTGGCCGCACAGGAAAGGGTAAGATTCCCTCGGGCCGCAGCAGTACTGGATCGCGACGTCTACGTGGATGACATCTGCACGGGTGCAGATAGCGTGCAACAAGCACTGCTACTACGAGACGAGCTGATCGCGATCATGGAATCAGGAGGTTATGAGTTGCGGAAATGGCTGTCCAGCTGTCCAGAGCTCCTGGCCGGGTTGCCAGGTGAGTTCCAGCAGGACCCGCACCTTTTCGAGAACCCGGACAATCCAAATACGTTGAGCATCCTAGGGGTGCAATATAGGCCAACGCATGATGATCGAGCCAGACCTTTTGCAGAAGACTTGGACGAAGCGTTCGGTATTATCGACGATCGCCAGAACTTTCGATCCTAACGGGTGGATCGCACCGGTGACGTTCATGGCGAAGTGCTTCTTGCAAAGGTTGTGGATAGCAAACTTGGGTTGGGAAGACCAGCTCTCCGGAGAGCTGTTGAATGATTGGACCAAGTTTGTGACCACCTTACCAGGGATCGTACGCATCGCCATACCTCGCAAGTTGCTCCCATCGGTGGGATGTAAGGCTACCCTACATGGGTTTTGTGATGCCTCGGAGCGAGGGTACGCGGCAGCTGTCTATTTGCGGACAGTCAGTTCAACGGGAACTGTAGACGTGCGTCTAGTTATGGCCAAGAGTAAGGTGGCTCCGGTTAGGACAAGATGGACCATTCCAAAGTTGGAATTGGCGGGAGCAGCGCTTCTCACGCGCTTGCTACATTATGTCGCTAGTAATCTACGCGGTACCATCACTTTGGATGAAACGGTGTACGCATGGACCGACAGTAGGATAGTTCTGTGCTGGTTACAGACGTCGGTACATACTCTTGAGGTTTTCGTGGCAAATCGGGTGTCACAGATTAAAGGATCGGAAACTCCGTTGGTATGGAGACACGTACCGGGAGAACAGAACCCAGCGGACTGCGCCTCACGGGGATGTAGGGCCCCTGATTTGGTAGGTCACTCACTGTGGTGGGGACCTCAGTGGCTGACTGAGTCACCTGAGAGATGGCCATACAATGAGTGCGGGTCGCCGCTTGGACCACCTGATCGAGGTTTGCGAGTGAATGTAGGGCAGATCGTACCTAAGCCTAGTGCGGCTTTCTTGCTGGAACGATACAGCTCCCTCGACAAACTTCTAGGGGTGACAGGTTGGATCAAACGGTTCGTGAACAACTGTAGAAAACCTCAAGCAGAACGGAACTTGGCACCTGTCCTCTCGCCTGCGGAGCGGAATGCGGCTCTAAGTTTATTGGTTAGGGTCGTCCAGGCGGAACATTTTGAGGAAGAGGCCAGGCTGCTCAGGGATGGCCGTGGAAAGCTGAAGGGAGGTCTTGTGCGCCTCAACCCGTTCGTGGACGAGCATGGAATGCTCCGGGTTGGAGGTAGACTTCGGAACGCTAACCTGCCCTTTTCAGCACGGCATCCGCTGTTACTCCCAAAGAAGGGACCTTTGGTAGAACTTATAGTTAGGGATCGTCACCAGAAAAACTCGCATGCGGGCTGCAATGCACTTTTGGCTATTCTGCAGCGCGAGTTTTGGATCTTGTCTGGACGACGTACGGTACGGAGCATTGTGTTTCGGTGCTTGCCTTGCTATCGGTTGAAGGCAGCCACAATGCAACCTCAGATGGGAGACCTCCCACCGGACCGGGTGACGGAAGCCTGGACGTTTGCGGGTGTGGGAACGGACTTTGCGGGGCCTTTTATGGTAAAGGCATCACGCCTTCGCAACGCGAAGTCAATCAAGGCGTATTTGTGCGTGTTTGTGTGCCTAGCAACCAAGGCCGTCCACTTGGAACTCGTGGCCGACCTCACTACGGAGGCTTTCTTAGCAGCTTTAGATAGATTTGTGTCGCGAAGAGGGCGAACAGCGCTGATCAGGTCGGACTGTGGTACCAACTTTAAGGGCGCTGATCGATGTATGAAAGAAATTATAACGTTTTTATCGGAAAACGAGGAAGCTATCGGCACGAGCCTCTCCCGTCAGGGCATTAACTGGGTGTTCGATCCACCAGGATGCCCCCACTGGGGTGGTATATTTGAAGCGGTTGTAAAGTCCGCTAAGACGCATTTGATGCGCGTTATAGGTTTAACGATATTAACCTTTGAGGAGCTAGCGACCGTGTTTTGTAAAATTGAGGCCGTTCTCAATTCACGTCCTTTGTGTCCGCTTAGCTCAGATCCGAATGATCTGGAGGCCCTGACACCAGGGCATTTCTTAATTGGCCGACCACTTAACGCCTTGCCAGAATACCCCTACACAGAGGTCAGTAGCAATCGTTTGACGCGTTATGAGTTGCTGCAGCAAATGTCTCAGAATTTTTGGAAGCGATGGTCGCTGGAGTATTTGCACATTCTGCAGCAACGCCTTAAGTGGACGGACAGAACTGAACCCCCTCGCATCGGAGATCTCGTTCTGGTTAAGGATGCCAACCTGCCGCCACTGCGATGGCGCAGAGGGCGCATTCTCAACTTGTTCCCAGGTAGTGATGGCACTCCTCGAGTCGCGACAGTTCAGGTAGGGGATTCAGTTCTTAAGCGAGCAATAGCAACGCTATCTCGTCTCCCCAGTAGTGAATAGGCCTAAGGGATTCGGCCTAGGGCGGGTGAATGTTTAATTTAGCGTTACTATGCTGGGGTAAGTTAGGTATTAATGACGGTCTATGAATGCGCCGCGATTTCGCACGCATCGCTCTGGGCATATGTTGTCCCTTTCTCGCTCGCGGGGCGAGGGGGCGGCGTGCGCGCGGGCCGCCTGGTAGACGCCAAGCGGTGATTTCTGCACCGCACTCAGTCACTCAAAACCGTTCGGACGAGAACGTATTGTGTTTTGTACGGATTTCCCGCCACGCGTTTTGTGATGCCGCGTGTAATGGACGATTCAATTTGAGATCGCGCGTGTTGATGCATCGTATTATTGCGGTTCTCCTGGGTTATACTAGAATACCAGGCTTAGTGATTGTTGGATGTCTCGACGTCTTCCACGTGAGCGTCGCGTTGAATAGGCATCAAGTGGCCATATCGGCTCGCGTTTTGTACGGCCCTAATTCGTGTTGGGTCACGCGTAATGACTAATACCAAAGTGAAATACGAACAGAAGCTGTGAGTGGTTTGAAGTGAATAACGCGCCGAGGCTGTAGTGGAATGCTGGGTGTCGATATCTTTTCCACCCAGCCCTGTAAGTACCCACGGAATTCCCATTTGATCCATTCCCTGAACTTCCTTTCTCCGTTGGGTATTTTATGCATTTGGACCGGCGTTAACTGTAAGTGATAAATCTAGTTGTTTTAGTATAAAACTGTTTATGGTGTGTTCCCTTTAGTCATATTTGTTGTACCATATCATTGTGACTCCTTAGTACGAATTGCGGAATTCGTGGGGTGATATAATTTGGAGGTACTTACTTATAATCTAGTGCTAATACGTGTGACGTAACGCCAGATCGGCAGACGGTATTTACTACCGACTTGAGTTATGTAAAGGTTGGAACACATCATTTGCCAATTTCACTCAACTTAGTTAATTAGGTTAAATAGATTTAGGTTCACGTTTAATTCATAGTATGCGCTGCTATATTGTGCAGCGTATGTTATTTAGCGCTGCGTAACGCAGCCATTGTCTGCCTCCAGTTGAACTCCTGGTATTTTGCTCGAAATTTATCTGTGTAAATCGCTTCCACTGCGGGAGTCGCTTCCAATCGGAAATTTTGTATGGGCGATCCATTTTTTGTATATCTATACAGGGTGTCATTTTTCTAGTGACCGATAGGAAAATCTCAAAACGGGTTGGTGATAAGGAACAACTTTCTCCAACATAGGTTGAAATATGACAAAAATATACGCTCACTTAAATCTGATCCTATGATCTGTTGACGGAAACACGTTTCGCTCAACAAGTGTGAATTGTGTTGTGATAAACCAGACTGCCGTCCATCTGTGTATCAGTCTAGTGTCTGTTATGTCATTCGTGACTCGGCTGAACAATATTTACGATTTATTGTATAGATGTTATCTACTAGGTGCAGTCAAATGGTTTGATTCTTCAATATGATTAAACAAATATTGTAGGTACAGAGTTATTTTGTGATACTCTGGCGAAATCGTAGTCTACACTTATACTATAAAGAGAAAACATTTGATTGTTTGTTTGAATTGAATAGGCTCCGAACCTACTGCCCGATTAAAAAAAAAACTGTTATTATCAAAACGCTATATTATCCCTTATGAACATAGGCTATATTAAAATGTCTTATTCCCGCGGAAAAACTGTTATCAGCGGGTGAAACCGCTGGGCAGGCTCCTAGTCAAAGGTATTTGAAATGAGTTGCATTTAATTTATCTTTTTTACATACATACACACATATAATACGCCTATAATTATTTGCGGGGTAGGCAGTGCTAAATCGACTGTAAAACTGATATTAACGATACGTCTGACGAATCTTTGAGAGTCATTCAGAAAATTATGTATTGCCTTAGTGACAGGTTGCTGATCAGGCGCCAGTCGTATAAATTAAAATATAACTAGCAATGAAAACAGAATAAATAATCGATAATATCAGTGATGATTTCAAACATTTCTTTTACATAGTTAAACTTTACAACTTTTACAACAAAACTAAAACATAAAGAAAAATAATGCAACTGTAGGTAAAATAATACTGTCTATAAAATCTAAATTTTATATAAGAGAATAAAAGAAAGAGGAGGCGAAAGAAGTATGCCAGGATCGTAGTAAGTGGAAGGAAGAAGTCTCTGCCTACCCCTCCGGGACAAAGGCGTGATTTATGAATGTATGTATGTACACAAACTGCAGTTATTGTAGATCATTCCCATTATCAATCAAATTGTCCGATTTAATTAAATTTTAAATTAATGTTCTCAGATTAGCATCAATGATCAGGTTGGGTTAGTCATGCTACAAGTGTTAACGATCCGTTTATCGACTGATAAAGTATTGATGGTCGCTTAAACACTGATACTTTGAGAAAGCTTATAAAAGATGGGCTCTCGTTTGAGATCAAGATAACAGCCTCCGAATATGCATGGAGCCAGTTTTGGTAGAACCCAGAATATTTAATAAAATTAATAGACTTAAGGCCCTAAGTATCGTCTTATGCCTCAAATCGCGTTAATGTAAATCAAATACTTGAACAAACTACTAATTGAATCAGTAAAGAAAAATATAGTGTAACAGATTGGTTTTCAAGTAACATTTTTGGTTGAATGGAATTGCATTTTTTGTGTTCATCTAATCAAATGTTCTTCAAAACGACTTTAATTATTAAGTTACACTCACTAAAAGAGATTAAAAATATTAATACTTTTTGTTGAGAGTTTTGATTTTATCTCGCATAGGTATTGCACGTGAAAAGTATTTAAAACCACCAAAAACACGCGGAAATTCGTTAGAAATCTGATTGGGTATTTCTCTTTGACGCAGCGGCAATGAACGGGACAGTCGCATCACCCTTCTTAGAGCCTTCAGTATTTCACTTTACATTTAAGATGATTTCTGAAAGTGATAGTGTGATAGATTTATCTTTCAGTTTTAGTTTTCTAAAGAAGTGGGAGATAATTGTCTTGATTCCACGTTACTGACTAAAATGGCTAATTAAGAATAGCACTGTCACTTTCCGTTAAATAAGTTAAGAATAGATTAGTAGATGTCATCATGACAGACTAGAGTTTAATAATGTCATGTCTTAAACAGTCTATGATTTGTGCGCCATTTCACAAATTTCCTTGTATGATTTTATAGCCGCTTAATTTATATAAATTTAATTAAATTGACGAGGCGATAGTTAGGCTAACATTAGGCTGAATACCTGTCCTTATGGTGATAGTGTGATACACAATGATCTGTTAACCCTCAAATGTTTGTCAAACGTGTCGTAAATGTCTGTTTTTTACAGTCGTTTACACTTTGCCTTCCCTGCAAGGGATATAGGAGTGACATATTATGTATGTTATTTAATCATACATACACTCAAAAGAAATGTTTTTAAATATCTTTATCCCTCTTCACACGAGAAGTCTCGGCTCCAATCACTCCAGCCACGCAAAGGCTCAACTAAATCACGCCAAGCGCAGGCGCAGGCCCGGCGCCGCCGCCGCCGCGTCGTTTCGGCAGCGGCGGAACCGGTTATTACACCAGTAGTCGGTCGGGCGGTTAGAGCCTTTAGTTATACCATTATTACTATAGCCTGTTTGGCCCTATTCAGAATACATTGCTGGTAAGTTTGATAGGCAAATAAGACGTTGGTTCAAAGATAGAGAGGTTAGAGATTTGATCCACACTTTGACCCTTTTCACACTAAATGTTTTATATTGCCATACAGCGTGGAAATTCTAGTTCTGTACAAAATTCCTTTATCGCTAAGGGTGGTCTTATTAAGTTAAACTTGTTTTTATTTTTGTAACATGTAATTGGTGGCTCTTCTTTTTGGTGTGGGACACCGAATTGCCAACTACCCGATGAACCCTGGTGTCAGAGTTTTTGAACCGCTTTCTACTATGTACTAGTAGGCCTCTGTCATGGTTGTATAACGAACGACCGCCGTCTAAGTAATCATAGATAGCATCCGGGACTGAAGCACGGAACCTCTTCCTTACAAGGGCCTGCAATGTCTTAACCAGACTGGAGACAAATTCACAAAGCGATAATATCAACTTTGTGAGAGTCCCACCGGGAATCGAATCCAGAACCTTAGCACTACAGGTAATCGTGCCGTACTACCACTGCGCCACATCGGCCGTCAAGATTGGTGGTTGTCTTGTGTATACAACCCGCAATGTAAGACGAATCCCGATAAATTTAAAGACTATTAAGTTCTACAGTAGGTAGTTGTTTGGGCTTTAACGTTTGTTGGGCGAAGTTAAAATTATACCTTATACTTTATCCCTCCTTACACAGTTTATTAGAGCAGGCAGATGTAAGAGCGCCATTCAGGATATTTTTTGTGAATGAAACGTATGTACTTGCTAAATCATTCATTGATGGTGAAAATCTTGACTTCAATTTGAAACATATGTCGTTTTCAGATGGTGGTGGCGTAAAGTTACATGCTGTGTGATTAACCTGACCAGCCCCGAGGCAGTGCCTTCAATATATATTTTTCTAAAAATATACACATATCATGCCGTTTTCCTTTACAGGGTAGGCACAGCGTCAACGGCCGTAAAATGCGGTCATCATCGCCACGTTTAAGGGCCGTTTCAGAAAAATCGTGTATCGCTATAGGTTGTCAGCCTGTCGCCTAAAATTGTAATACACATGAAACCCCTTAGTAGCCTCTTACGCCACCGGGGGATAGAATTGGGGTGATGCTATTCTAAGCTGGCATAACACGACACCATTTAATTAAGATGCATGTTTTATACCTACTCTTAAACGAAAGCAATAAAAGTTCCCAAACTGTAAATAAATATAAATAAAAAATTTCAAACTATTTATTTCAATCAAAAACATTTTAGGTACTATAGACATTTTCAATCACTCAATCTATAATGTAAAGATTATGTTTGGTTGGCCAGTTTCTATGACAACTTAAAGCTAATGATACGATTATTATAACAACTTAGTAGGTAGGTGCTTAGTTGAAATAAGACTCCGATGCACTATGATCCTTCAAGCCGGATATGATTCAGCAACCTTTGGAACTATCCGATTTACTACGGTTAGCATTATTCTGAACATTGGTAAACAAACCCGTTAACTCTTCTCGTTACAAAAATTCAGAATAAAACTTATTTAATAAATAAAATATTTTGCTAATAATGTTACAAAGCCTTTGCCCAACAGTGGGACAGTTTAAGCTAACATTTAAAAAAAGGTTAGAAAAGTTTGAGCTTCATTTAGTAATCGTTGGGTTCGTTCGTTGCTATTCCGTAATGGCGGATGTGAATTTGTTTTTCTAGTTTATTTGAGTGCGATTTGGTAAATTTTCATGGAAATTATTGATTTCTCTAAATGATCTCTGATTGAAGAATTGGTTAATATTGAACTCTGTAAGTGAGAACCTCTACAAACGAGATAATTCTAATTTTAAACCTCGCTAATTGGGAAACTGGGTTAGTAATAAACCTCTATATATGAGAAAAATAAGTACTAAGAGGTCTCAGTTAAACTTTCACTGTTATAATCAAATGATTTGATTGAATAAAACTACTTTATTTCCGACGTAACAGCACAGGAAACCAGATAATACACGTACATTATAAATCAAATCGTTGATTACCATACTCCTTTGCCAAGATTTGAGCAGCATGCTCGACGCGGATTTGATACGCTTCCAAAAGATTTTTTTTATTTCATTAATTTAACGGATCACTGAATCTTGTTTTAATAAATAAAATAAAGTGACATTTTCAACGCTTTGGTGACGTCCAGAGCTTACACTGAAAAAATGTTCGGGAATCCGACACTATAACGGATGCGTCTGTTAAACATCTTGGTCCACAAACCTCATGCGTTACAGTGTGCCTAATATCCGTCTTATGTATGAGAATTTGAAATTTCGTTTCGTTTGACATACGGATGTGTAAAAAATATCTGGAAGAACCTCTTAAGGGTTGCTTCTAGCCTTTTAGTAGAGAGGGCATAGGGCGTCGCTAGATTGCCTTGTTCTAATAGCAAAGGTCAAGGAATTGAGGATACTGTTAAAAAAATGCATGTTGACCCACTTGTATGTACCTAAATTAAACATTAACAGCCACAACAGTCTACTGCTGGACATGGGTCTCTCCCTATGTGGATGTATTGCCATACTCACCACGCTTGGCAGGCGGATTGGCGAACGTAGTGCAAGATGTTACATTCACAGGGAACGCTGCTGCCCATTCCTTCAGTCGATTTTTACGATACCCACGAGTAGAATTGGGGTGATGCTACTCTAAGCCGGCACAGCAAGCTTGAATGTACATTGGTATAATTTTGTTGTTTAACCGACTTCAAAAAATAAAGAGGTTGTCAATTCGTAGTTTTTTTTTATTAGAAACTTTTGGCTTTATCAAAGGTGTGATGGAATGAAGGGACGCGTGACAATCACGCAGAATAAATTACGAATATAGTTACCCAATCCTTGGCAAGTCGATCGTATCACACATGCCTAAATTATCACATGTATCGGTGCCAATACAAGACTGATTGATCGCTCATCTATTGACTATTTAAGTAGTTTTCACACGCACCGCATGATGGTGCGGTATTTTGTCGGTCCAATGTTATTGACTAAAAGAGCTGTATGTGTCGTCCCGTGTGATGCCGGCTTAAATAGCATCAAGCCATTTCCTTTCCGCGGATGTCATAAGAGGCGACTAAGGTACTCAAGGGTTTCATGTGTATTACAATTTTAGGCGACAGTCTGACAACCTGTCGTCATAATGTAGTGCTGTCGTCAAATTTAAGTTCTTAGGTCAGCATGTGGAAGCCCTTTTGGTTTAGCGCCGCCCTGTTTAATTGGTACCGAAATCTGAAGACCGACCAATCTTAGATGTCATATATCCACTTCCGTTTGGGCTGGCCTTATGCTATAGTGACAGGTGGTCACTGTAGTGATACACAATTTTCCTGAAAAGGCTCGCAAATATTTGACAAACGTGGCGATAGTGATCGTATTTTACGGAGTTATCGCTATGCCTACCCCGCAAGGGGTTATTCGCAGAGAAACACTGCATGCCATGGCACTCGACGACGGTATCTCCGTGCGGTTGTCGCAAGCTATCATTGGATTGCTGGCAATCAAAAACCGCAATATCGTGCGGCACGTGTGCGAACATTCATCTCGTCGTAGGCGGACGGCGTGACGAGCCAAAACGCTAAACAAAAGGCGAAAGTGCTTTCAAATTGCGATTTCCTGTGAAGATGCAATCAAAATCGGCCACCGAAATCCGTTGCGCTGTGCGTGTTCAAAATTGGAATAACAAGGGTTAGACGCTTCGGGGTACGCACCTGCGTTCATTCATGGGAGTAGAGCTCGGGAATAATCGGATAATAACAGTTGGCTTTTCTTAGAAGCGGAGGCTTCGGAGGGACTGTTGCCGTCCCGCTCGCACTTACAGCGAGGAAGCGGGACGAAAGGGGGCGTGGCGTGACGTCGAGGTCCTCTCTCGCGATGCAACCGGTAACGCTGCACCGATTTCAGATGCAACAGAACGCGCATTTCAGTATACATTACTCGCTTGTAACAGCTTCAAGTTTTAGAGCATGTTGACATACATCGGTGTAACATGAATTTTGCGGTTACGTTGTTAACATGTTTGAGGCTGAAGTTCATTTACGAGCGTTCATCAAAAGAGCGTTCGTTTCATCGTCGATATTTAACACCTCGCTATGTTGGTGGTCGTTTCATTCACGTTATCTAATTAGAGCCAGCATCAGGTGGCTACTGGTTTGATTTGATCATTATTTATGTTGTTCTAGCTCTACTTATGTGTGAGTGAGATACCTCGTTGTTATTTATTACGATTCATATCCTTAGTTCAAGTTTTGGAGAATAAAATGCAGCCTTATTTTCTCTTAGGACTTTGATATTACCTTTATTCTATTTATATCATAATTGGGTGCAATGAAATCTGGCAAAAATACTTATTTCCTAATCAATTAAAATTGAATAGTGGGCAATGTTCTTGAAGAAAGTCATGGGTAGTAACCTCTGACATCAGGGTTTATAGGGTCGTTGGACGAGTAGGTGTCCCACATTTTCAGTAAAATGTAATATTTTTACGAAAGTTGTCGAAAATAAATCTTAAATAGGCTTAAACCAGGTCGATGAAGGCACACTACACCGCATAGACTACACATGGCAGTCGATTTTATTACGGCAGGCGGTGGCGACGCGAATAAATCATACTTTTATGGCTATTCTGTGCGATAAAACACTTCTATTCTAACGTGGCTTAGGGTCGTTCCCATATGCTCCCAAGAATAATTTAATTTACCTACCTAATTTAAAGATCATCGATTTTTATAATGTCATACAAAACGTATTTAAATTGACAGAGACATAAAGTTACTGGTCATACAAAGTTACTGGTAAGTTGGCTCCTGTAAATCATTCGAAATGCCAATGCGTGAATTTGCAAATCACCGTTGAGCGCAGCCGCCAATACTTACTTTGTGCCGTTGACATGCATGTTGCTGATAAATGACTTGTAAGTATCTGTTCTAAGTTTTTTACGAAGCATGTTTGATTATAAAAATGTATCTGATTAATAAATAGCACTTTTAGTATTTGCATACAGCATAAAGACTGTCAATTTCGACTGTGTCTACTGTAGTTATCTATGGTTGGAAGACAGAAGCTTTAACTATGCTATGACGTTTATTCTGTTCTACTTTGACAGTCGCAGCCTGCAGCTGGCCAGCTTAACTCAATCACGTCTGCCATTTGAAAGCCTTTACAGCACTGCATGCCAGTCTGAATCTGAATCTCTATACATATGATATAGGACAGGATTTTAACGAACGACCCGATGAACCCTGGTGACTGTAACTTCTAGTTATTATATTCATATCTGCGAATATCTGTCGACAAAATTAATAGTGCTTTCACAGAACTAGAAGTGTACATTATGTTAGGTATACATTTTAAACTGGAATTAAAATTTGTTCTGTATTTTTTTCGTTTTTCTTACGTGATTACGTACTTATTCATGACATTGTTAAAAATATATTATATAAAACAGTCGTAAATAAAGATGAATCTATTAGCAATGTATTTTAATAATTACTTTGTCATCATCCAACAAATCATTTGTAAGTGGATGCTGTTAAGTCCCATTTAAATGTTTGGCAACCGTAGACAATCCACATACCTACCTATAATGTGTATGCTATGCGAACTACCTCTTGTCTTATTTAGAATGTCTTGTATATTAGGCAGCAGCGTAGGAGTAATTTTATTTTAGTTAGAAATATAAATTTTCATTGCCGTGTGGTATCGACTTAGAATAGCATCACACCATTTCTTTCCCTTAGGTGTCATCAGTGCCGACTCATGGACTCGAGGTTACATGTGTTTTGCAATTTTAGGCTAACAACCACTGGTAATACACAATTTTCTGAATGACCTACATAATGTTTGTTAGACGTGGCGTTTTTACGTCCGATTACGCTCAGCCTACCCTGCAAGGTATATAGGCGTAATATATGTAGGTATGTATGTACATTTTCTTGAGTAAAAGATTTATTGTGAGAAAATTAAGGAACCGGGAAGTACCCGAAAAGTCTTGAGCGTGTTGGCTTCAGGCAAAGTGTACATACGTGGAACCTTTGCCTTTCGCTATGGCTGGAGAACTGATTATAATAAGCTTAGGCAAAGAAAATAAATACCAGTGAGTCTGAAAATGTATTTGAGGCTTATAAGGAAGTTGCAGAGTCCTAGTCAATGGTTAGTAGTGTTTTTAATTCTTTAAAACGACCACTGCTAGGAATAGGCCAAAAGCAAAATCTTTGAAAAACGACTCGAGAAACCCAGATTACGCCGTGTGGTGCCGGTTTAGAATAGCATCACCCGATTTCTTTCTCATTGGTGTCGTAAGAGGCGACTGTTTTGCAATTTTAGACGATGGGCTGACACCCTGTAACGGTGATACACAATTTTCTGAATAACCCTTAAATATTTGTCAGACATGGCGTAAATGTCCGCTTTTACCCCGTAAAGAATAAAGGCGGGATACATGTATGTATAGTATGTCAAAGTTTATAAACCAGCAACTTCTAGGAGACTGACATGGTCCCATAACGCCCGCCATCTAAATTCCTAATCAAAGATTGCATTTAAGATCCAAAGACAGCTTAACGTGCTTTTAAAGAACGAAACCTGTTCATCATCATCTTACAGGCGGTTCGCTCTTCGGCATCCTATAGTTTTCAGTCCAATCCGTTCTTCCCAGAACAAATCGTAAGCCCAGTCATGCCCCTAGGGCGCGATTGGGCTGGTTTTTTGAACAACCACACTTCTCCGGGTGAGCTCGAGCTCCTCACCGACTAATCAGGTGTAGATTTCAAAGCCCCGGGGCTAAACTTGCAGAGTCTGGTCTTTAAAAAAAAACAAAGTCTGTACGTGTGTGTAGGTACTTATCTTGTCAAGTTGTACGACCAAATATTAGTGTGATGCATACAGGTGACATTGGGTAATATTGGCTCAAACTGAAGGTATCTGAAGGTGTTTGACAATTCACTATTTACGTTTTAAGCTCATATATTATTTCCTGAATAAGAATTTGTTTTATTTCTTTTCTATTGATTGTATTTGACAGCATTAAAAGACAGCAGCAAATTACGTAGAAACTTGGTAAATGATATACCTGCTTTCATTTCATGACTGAGCCGATGGCGTTAAGGATAGTACCCCTGCCTGCTATGCCGAGGGTCGTGGGTTCGATCCCCACAAGACACAAATATTTGTTAAGTCATTTTCAGATATATGTGTTAAGTCTGGCTGTTTCTATTTATAATTATGTATTTATTTACAAAAAAAAGTATATAAGTATTAATATCAGCTATCTAGTTCCCATAGTACAAGCTTCGCTTAGTTTGGGGCTAGATGGCGCTGTGTGAATTGTCCAAGATATATTTTTTTATTTGTTTACAAAAAGATAAGTACCTAAACCAACAGAATTTATTTTATTATATATTTATTTTTATGTTAAAAATGTATATTCTTATTATAATGCCTGCGGAAAAATGGATCCTCCTGGCACAGGCATTGTTATGCTTAAAAGGAGGCTCCGATACCTAGCTTTTAAAGAATACTGTTAGAATGAAATAAACATATTTATTTATTTATTTAATATAACCAAAGTAAGAACAATCTGCCAGAGCGAGTTTACTTGGTAGAAACAAAAACATCCCTAACATATTTTTCAAAACAATTTAAACCAGTAACAAACAAAACGTCCGTAATAAAATAAAGCTACTACAATCGTTACAAAGACGAATTTCCACTATTAAGGAGACGTTAGCGCGGTATAAATTAGCCAATCAATTCGTTCACTGCTAACTACTGAAAGAGGCAATTAGAGAAACCTACCATTTGTTTGTTTCTTCTGTAAGGGAACTTCGCGAATAAAGTGGGTGCCTAAGCAACTTTTATAAAGGAAGAAAATCCTATAATTGCAATCTTCATCAGCCGAGATTATAGGGTCACAACCATTCAAATTCAAATCATATATTTGTAAGTAGGAATTTTCAACATTCTGTTTTAGCAAGTCATAGTGGTTTCAACATAAAAAAATGGACAGTACAGAAATGTAAAAAGAACGTATTGTATTGTACGTATTAAACCTATGTCAAATTCGTTGAACTTTGTCAAAATCATGTTTAAATATGATCTATCTATCTAACTCATACATTGTGTTTGAGCAACAGTTGCTACTGACCAAAAGTCAGATAATTTTCTGTCTTCTCGTATGCCTTGAATACATATTTATATAAATAGATTATTATATTATAACTTTAAAATTTCGTATGGACCGCAGCTATGTACCCACAGTTCATACATACACATACACATATCACACCTATTATCCCTTGCGGGGTAGGTAGAGCGTAAACGGCCGGCATTTACGCCACGTTTGACATATATTTAAGGGTCATTCGGAAAATTGTGTATCGCCATAGTGGCAGGTTATCATGCCTAAAATTGCAATACACACCCTCAAGTCCCTTAGTCGCCTCTTACGACTCCCACGGGAAAGAAATAAGGTTATGCTATTCTAAGCCGGCATCATACGGCTCAGTTCAGTTTCGGTGTTTTTTTCACTGTCATTCAAATAATCCAAAATTCTTTCACTGAATTAAAGGTGTGATTTAACACTAAATCACTACATAGTATAAAATAAAGTCGCTTCCCGTTTGGTGTCTCCTTATATCTCTAGAATTACCCAACGGATTTTGATGCGGTTTTTTTTATTAGATAGAGTAACTTGAGAGGAAGGTTTATAAGTATAATTTATTCCGGGAAATTGTCACATTCCCATGGGAAAATGGGTAGCCCAACTGGTAGTAAACTTTTGACCCCCTTTTGATACGTTTAAAGATTAAAATTTCAAAAATGCTGAAACACGTATTTAATTATTTTAAGTTGAGTCTAATCAGAAATTTTGAAACAGATCAGATTCAAGATGAAAAACTTTCATACACACTTTTAACCCCCTTTTCACCCACTTCAGGGTTGAAATTTCAAAAATGCTGAAACACGTGTTTAATTATTTTAAGATAATAGTCTAATCACAAATTTTGAAACAGATCACAATCATTTAAAAAAAACGAACTTTCATACAAACTTTTAACCCCCTTTTGACCCTATTAAGGGTTGAAATTTCAAATATACTGAAACACGTGTTTAATTATTTTAAGTCATAAGTTTAATCACTTATTTTGAAACGGATCACACTTAAGACAACGAACTTTCATACAAACCTTTAACGCCCTTTTCATCCCTTAAGGGATTAAAAAAAACGAAATTTTATCTATAATAGTTGCTTTATTACATAAAAAACTTCATGTCCAAGTTTTATCTCTCTAGCTTCATCAGTAGTTTAGCATTTATACTATCACGAAAACTGAGAAAAGTAATATTTTAGTTCCATAATACATGCTTCCCACGTCTGTCCCTGTCTGTTTGTTTGTATGTATGTTTAAATCTCCAAAAGCACGTAACGGATCAGGATGAAGTTTTTTTTAAAAGATAGTGATTCAAGAGGAAGGTTTTCATGTATGATTTATGAAGGAAGAAGGTCTGTTTCCCGTGGGAAATCAGTTAGCAGCGGGTGAAACCGCTGGGCGGGCCGCTAGTTAATAATATATTCAACAAATGATGACATAATTGGTTTACTGATATCCACGTTTTTCATAAAATGTTTGCTTGAAGATAAGGTGAGATTGCAGAAAATTTCGCGGAAAACAGCCTATGTGATAGATAAGGAAGCAAAAATAGATAGGCAATAGCGGAAAATTATGAAAAATATGGTCTCGACAGACAGGTTAAGGTTCGAATAACAGGGTGTGAGGGACAGCCCTCCGAATACTTATCGGGTGCATTCAGATCACAGAACTGAACAATTTCCCATTAGAAAATATTTCAGGAAACGTAGGTAATATTTTTTGTGATAAAGTCAGCTGATCGTGATTTTGTATAGGAGGTAATTTTTTTGTCGTTTCCTGATCTGTGTTCCTGAAGTAAAGTTGTTCAGTTTCACGGTCTACATGCACCCTATCAGTATTTGGAGGGCTGTCCCTTACATCCCGTATTGAGCGAGTCTGCCGCTGCGGCTTTTTGTCGCGAATTAACAAGATATTTTTGTAACAAATTATACTGCGTATCATATTAAAAATACTCAATTTGTTCGTACAATTAGCTGCAATGTTAGAAATGAAACCACAACTGTTTCAGTTGGTAAAAAGGCTCTAAAACGTGCCCAGAGACGCTTTCTGTCTTTTTTCTAACATCACCATACCTAGTAATGATTTGCTCAGCCATTTTAGTAGTCGGATGATTTTAGGCCGATTAGTCGGTAGTCGGCTCATCCAAAACATAGTCGGTGCAGCTAAAAAACCCTGGAGAAACGTCCTGGTCGCGCTGGCCGAGCCGCTCACGATAATTCGACACTAACGGGAACCAGTAGTGATCTTATAAGGGTTTTTTAGCTGCACCGACTATGTTTTGGATTAGCCGACTACCGACTAATCGGCCTAAAATCATCCGACTACTAAAATGGCTGAGCAAATCATTATTATGGTGATGTTAGAAAAAAGAAAGAAAGCGTCTCTGGGCACGTTTTAGAGCCTTTTAACCAATTGAAACAGTTGTGGTTTCATTTCTAACATGATTATTACTATTGTAATAAATTCAATGTCATTAATACAGCCGAACAGTCACCGACTATTAGCTGCCTATAAAAGTTTGGTATTGTATTTTTAATTTGATATTTAATAGTTTTAGAAGTTGAGATATTTTTTAGAATAGCATCAACCCATTTCTTTCCCGTGGGAGTCGTAAGAGGCGATTAAGGGACTCGAGGGTGTACCTCTATGTTGCAAATTAAGGCCATGGGCTTACAACCTGTCACTATGGCGATACACAATTTTCCGAATGAACCTCAAATGTTTGTCAGACGTGGCATAAATGTCTGTTTTTTGATGCCGTTTATGCTCTGCCTTCCCCGCAAGGTATTATAGGCGTGATATGTATACTTAGTTCTAAGTACAAAGAATAAGAGTGATTAGTTCATCACACTTATCTATAACCACACAGCTGTAGGTAACTATATGAACTTCTATACATTATCACGTTACCATGTTTAAACGCAACTTACTATAACAAGTAACTAAACTTAGGCCATCCCAATTATCCATATTTGACAGCAGTCATCTCCATACTAAGAGAGATGTCAAAAAAGGAAAATGGGGCCTCTGCCTTAGTATTGGCACGAATCTGACAGTTGTCAAATATGGCTTATTGGGATGGCTGTACCTTAGTTAGTTGGTGAATCATTCTCAGATAATTCTGTCAACGATATGAAAGAGACCTGCTGTCTTAGATGTAGAATAAAATAAGTTCTTGAGTATTGCCGGCTGAGTAATCAATAAGCTATCAGCAATTTATTATTTTTACTAGATATTTTTAAAGACCGTCGCAGGTGGCGCGACTAGCTAGATGCCTTTAGCAAAGACTGGCACTCGGAGGCCCAGAGTAGAACGGGATGGAAAGAGAAGAGGGAGGCCTTTGCCCAGCAGTGGGACGATTTAGGCTAATTAAGATAAGAAGAAGAAGATTTTTAAAGATATTTGTGTTAACCACCCACAAGTGACGGTCGATGTGGCGCAGTGGTAGTGCGACTGCCCGCAACGCAAAGGTTCCGGGGTCGATTCTCGGTGGGGCACCCACAATAGTTGATATTTATCACTTTGTGAAGTTTTTCCTAGTCTGGTAAGGACATTGCAGGCTGAATCACCTGATTGTCGGAAAAGAAAGATGGCTCCGTGCTTCGGAGGGCACGTTAAGCCGTCGGTCCCGGTTGCTGTCTACGATTACTTTGACGTCGGTCGTTACACAACCATGTCAGATGCCTCACTCTGACACACACGAAAAAGAAGAAGAAGAAAGAAGCCGAAAGGTAGAAGGGTAAACTCTCTACTTATTCATAAACAATTAAGTCGCGTCAACCTACATCATCAGTGATACTTGTTCGTTTAATAATAATTAAAAAAATGTAAACAAAAAGCTTTCTTTTCAAATTGTTGAAAAATAGCATCTTAGGTATTCTATCCATTTTATTCTATTTTACAAAATATCGTTTTATCTAATTTTTTCTGTTACTTGCCCGTTTCCTGGATAACTTTATCCCCTAGTCGCTTTTTACGACACCCACGTATAGAATTGCGGTGATGCTATTCTAAGCCGGAATGACACAACAAAAATATAAATAAATAGTCAACATAAAAATGTAATAGTTTTGATGACGTTTTTGTAATTGTATGTAGGTATCCCCTTACCGAGATTCGCGTAGTACCCAGCTGGATGCATCATGACGTAAATATCACCGAGATTCCATTTGTCACTTACCTATAACGAAACAAAACAAAATTAAAATAAATAAAATAAGAAAACTAAATTAAAATAGCTAATAGATACTGCCACTGGCTTTAAGAACACACTGTTTTGGAAATGTTCAATAAAATTGAAATAAAAGTTGAAAAAAAAAATAATAATATTTTTTTGGTTGTGTAATAAAATCTTCTATGATAATTTAACCCAAATTAGGTTATTTTCTTTCAGTAAAATTCCTACAGTTGGTAAAAATTCATACAATAGATCAGATAGGTATAAGTGACTGGCTCGATAGCGTAGCGAATAGTAACCCTGCCTGCTACGCCGAGAGTCTTAGGTTCGATCCCCACAAGACACATATATTTGTAAAGTCCTTTTGCAAGTATTTCTATGTATTTATAAAAAAAAGCTATCTAGTTCCCACAGGACAAGCTTTGGTTCGTTTGGGGCTAGGTGGCGCTGTGTGAAATGTCCAGGTTATTTATTTATTTATTTTCATTTTATTAATACTTTTTTGTCAGCTGAGTAAATACCACGATTATTTTACTCACATGTAGATTATCTTTTGTATAATATCGATAATCCTTTTCATAATTAAGTGGATTGAATAATTGGCTTAATGAACGAATTTCGTTGACCGCAGAATGTTCATCAGAATGTCAAAATACGTCGGGTATTCAGCTATCGTATTATAATATTACGTAAATACTCGTAGTTATCATATTATATTGTACACACGATACATTAATACAAAAACAGTCCATTAAAAAGGCCGTGTGATGCCGGCTTCCAATAGCATCACCTCATTTCTTTTCCGCGGGTGTCTGAACTTCTTCATGTATTACAAGTTTAGACGACAACCTGTCCCAATAGTGATGCATAATTTTTCTGAAACGGTCCTTAAATATTTGTCCGACGTGATGATATGGATCGTATTTTACCCCGCAAGGGATAAAGGCGTGATATGTGTATTTATGTAACAGCCACCTGCTGGACATAGGCCTCAACTTATTGGAAGGTATTACCATACTCGATCATCACGCTTAGCAAGCGGATTTGCGAGCGCAGTGCAAGATATTGCATTCACAGAGTACGCTGCTACCCATTCCCTGGATGAATATATCTCTCAGTTGCTTTTTAAATCACCGGATACGGATTGTATTGGGGTGATGTTATTCTAAGCCGGCATGACACGGCACGATTGATTACTTAATGAAAAATACACAGAGATTGAAGAACATGTAGATAGTAAAGAGATGTTTCCACATTTTTGCCGATCACCTGGTCATCCATTTATTTTTCATAATTCTACATACATTACGCTCCATAGGGAAAGTTGTTCATTTTCATGAATAACTTAACCTCCTTTTGGCTGTTCAATAAAAGCACAAACTAACCAACTCGAAACCAAAACACACGCCGGCAAATACAAAATGGCGTCCGAAGCCACATTGTTAACTGAGATTCGCTGGAATACTCCACATAGGGGTCTGGCGCATGCATGTGCATATCCGAGGCATGTGAGGCACCTGCCTATGGATGCCTCATGCCTCATGCCACGGCCTCAGCCTCAAGGAATCCGACCAAATGCCCAACGGACATCGGGCTTCAATTGTTTCGCCAAATACCTACGGCTTATTTATAATGCTTAGGAGCGGGAGAGGTGACTGTATATTGTACTGGGAAATTGTTAAAGCAAATTTATCGGCAATGAAATAGCTTAATATTAGCGTCTTCGGCAAGAGTTAAATCGGGAAAAAAAATACAGTGACTGATAGCGCAATCTCAAGATAGGCTGGTGATAAGGAACGCTTTTTCCCAAGAACATAGGTCGACATACGAAAGAAAAACATTCGGACCTCCCATACAAAATTGTTGATTTGGGTAACTATGGCAATTCAAAATACTATTGCCATATTTCAACGGGAAAGTTGTTCTTATCACGTCTTGAGATTTCGCTGTCGGTCACAAGTAAAATTTCACTCTATAAAGGCATTTCTGGTGAAACGCAAATCAATTCGTAGGTATTGCAGCATAAATAGACTAGTAGGTACGCAAAGATTAGGCTAGGTTAGACAGTTTGGACTTTCGGCCGTTCTTATGCCACGCGCATAAGACTTACATTGGCGGCTCAAGTGTCGGACCGCAACCGCATGCGAGCTTGACTGTACAAAGTTATGGCCGAAACAACTTTCCAAATTATCCATAGAGTATGAATTACAATACTAAAAACTGCTACTACAATTCTTATTTCTCTAAAACATAAAATTGATAGAGACGGAACATTTTCACGATTGGATCAAGCCAAGTTTTTATTAATGTCCTATTGTTTCTTAATCGGTCGATCGGATTCGAGATAAGTTTCCGTTAAAACCATAAAGTTGGTAACCCAGTCACACTGCCGGTAGTTCTACAAAGGGATTGTCTGATATAGAGGCTGATTAGAGGTGTCGATTCTACTATGTCGACGCTTGTGTAACGACTAGAGATAAAATCAATTTAGCTTTTCTACACGGAGTAACAAAAGGGTATAACAAGCTGAAAGGAAGTCAAGTAATTCGAGAAACTGAAGAACTTTCTCCATGGAACATAGGGCGAAATATGAAAAATAAATTGATTCTTCTGTTAATTACCCAGCTGATCAGCAATTTAGTATTGGAGATTATTTTTTTTTATATCGGCCCATGTTCCAAGGGGAAAGTTGTTCAGTATCATGAGTACGTCGACCTCCTTTTGGCTCGTTGGCTTATTTATACCCTTTCTGTTAGTTACTAATTGTAAAGGGCAAAATGGAAGGCAGGCAAACTGATGTAAATAGTGAGACTGATGAAAACGAACGGTCAGTAAGATTACATTAACATTAACAGCCACAACAGAGCACTGCTAGACATGGGGCTCCCCCTATTAGAGGGTACTGTCATACTCACCACGCTTGGCAAGCATATTGGCGAGCGCAGTGCAAGATATTGCTTTCACAGGGACGCTGCTGCCCATACCCATACCCTGGATGAATTAGTTCCTCAGTAGTATAGGTGGTATTAGGGTGTTGCTATTCTAACCCGCATCACATGGCGGATTAGACTAAACAAACATTTTATTTATTTTCTTGTATATTGTTATTTATAAAAATGTGCTTATTTTGACAAGCATATATCGGAGTTCCGTCATAAAACTGTTTATGAAGATACTGGCTGTAACGAGGGTTTTTTATTCTTTTGAATGTTAAAACGACGGCACGGTTTAGTAGAATACGTTTCCAGTTTATCTTAAAGTTTGATCGCTATGTCGTCGGTTTGAAGACGGCCATCTAGACATTTAGTTCAAACATACCGGTCAAATAAAAACACAGAGTACATAAGTAACCCTTCATTAAAGTTTAAAACAATGACTGACGGTGTCCATTAATTAGTGCATTTAATGAAATTCATAGTGTTTTTATCAAGACAAAACCAACCATTGTACTAATCTCTAGAAAATTTTGATAGGCTATTTGTGTGTTTCGTTCAAAAAATAATTTTAGTATGATATACCTATATTTAATCGATAATCCTACTAATAATATAAATGCGAAAGTTTGTATGTTTGTTTGTTACTTCTTTACGCAAAAACTACTGAACCGATTGTAATTAAATTTGGCACACTTAAAGAAGGCAACATGGATTAACGCATAGGATAGTTTTATCACCACTTACAACACCGCGGGTAGCTAGTTTATTAGACTTCATGATCATTATTGGCCACGAAATCTTCTCAGATGATTGTTGCAGCGACCGTCAATTAACTATTTTTACATGAATTATTGGTCAAAAATTTAACAGGCATCTAAATATTTAAATGTTATGATGAGTATCGTTAACATCGTACGTGTTCACTTTTCAGCTATCTGTAAAACCGAACGCAATCTCCCGCGCAAAACCAATCTTGAAACGAAGGAAACCGTTCAATGGACATCAAACCTGAACCTTCGCGTAGTCATTAGCGGCTGCCGGGACGCGGGAACTCTGACAGGAGCACTTGATGGATGACGCTGCGTTATTACCAGCCAGCGCACGCCGTTAGAAAAAGTAAAGCAATACAGATAAGAAAAAACACGGATTCGCTGCACTGGAGTCGTATAATGGTGTAAATAAAGCTACTATACGACAAATTGGTGTTACCTATATCGGGAATTGCTGAGCATTATCAACAATACACTATTATTTCATTTGCCTAACAGACTTTGAAAAACTAATGCAAAAGGGATAAGAAAAAACAAGGATTCGCTGCAGTGGAGTCGTATAATGGTGTAGATAAAGCTGCTATTTGACAAAATGGTGTTATATCGGGAATTGCTGAGCATTATCAACAATACACTATTATTTCATTTAACTAACAGACTTCGAAAAAGTAAAGCAAAAGGGATAAGAAAAAACAAGGATTCGCTGCAGTGGAGTCGTATAATGGTGTAAATAAAGCTAGTATACGACAAAATTGTGTTATATCGGTAATTTCTGAACATTATAAACAATATACTTTTATTTTCATTGGACTAACAGACTTCGAAAACGTTAAGCAATAGAGATAAGAATAAACAAAGATTCGCTGCAGTGGAGTCGTGTAAAGGTATAAATAAAGCACTATTATACGACAAAATTGTGTTATAGGTATCGGAAATTGTTGAACATTATTGACAAAACACTTTTATTTCCATTTCACTAACAAACTAACTTATCATGATATTGCATATACATTTATCTTCGTTCTGCGGGGCTGCCGGGGCCTCAACTAATTCTTATTCGTAAAAGAAAAAGAAGTGCAGAGATTTGTATGCAATATTTATGCTGTAAAAGTTTTATCTCCTCTGTAAAAACCTGCAGAAAAAAGGTAGTTAGGAAACTCTAAGTGCTGAGCATTTAACCTGCCCAGTGCAGCGTTTTTACAAAGCGTCGCGCGAATGTAACGTATGCCGTATCGCATTCCAGCCGGAAGAGTTTATAATTTATTTGCGTCGCAGTTTTCTGGCGACGATTTTCCCAGGCTCTACAGAGTCAAACGAGCCGCCCTTTATGCGGCTTTTTGTGGAGAACGAAATGTGGAAAACATTCAGTGATAACTGGTAACAATCGCGGACCGCCGGATGCTTCTGTCATTCCGCGCATACCGGCCGCCCTGACGCTTTTTCATCCAAACCAAACACGAGAGTGCGTCTCATTCGTGACCGGATCTCGAAATGAGTATCATTATTCGGAGTTGATCATTTTAGATCACAGATAACGCTGTTATGGATTTATCAGCGCTCATTTTACGGAAAGTAGGCGGTGACTTAGCTATCTACTGTAAACCTCTCGAAATGTAAATGTCATGGTAAGCGATTAACATTTGGCATGGCAGATATTCTGACGCGATTAAAATTCTATCTCAGTTATGTTGTTCACTGAATATAATACAATTATTGTTTATACATACGAGATGAGATATACAGTAGCAACAATGTTAATAAAAGCAAGTCTACTCTGGAGATAATTTTGAGTGGCAAAATGGGCAAAACTAATAGTAGCCGAGGGGCAAGACCGTTCTGTTTCTGTCCGGCAGTCCATTAGAGTGGAACAGAGACTGCTCGCGTTTGCCCGCGTATTTCATTGTTCCATTGTTTTATTTTGCTGTCCTGTCCTGTCCCGCGGTTACCGAGAGATATACCGGTACTACGTCACTTCACTCGACACGTGTAAACATTGCTTTATCTGATTTTCACCACAGAGTAAACGATTCTGGATAGTACTTACTACTTACATACACATACTTTAATGGTGGCCAATAGACATTGGTATCAATTCGGGAAATAAATTATCTTAACTTACCTTTAATTAGTGCTTGCCGTCAAATAAGTTTAAAAAAGGATAGGAGATGCTTGTCATGTTTAAAAATGTCAATGGGTTTTTCACCATTTAGTTCTAGTCATTTAACCGCCATTTTTCTACGTTGGCTTATTTTGACAAATAAAGCGGTATTGGCAAATTAAACATCACACGAACCTTTTTGACGGAAAGTGACAGCACAAATTTAAGTATATTTAAGATATTTTTTTCCCGAATTGAGACCATTGTTGACAGACGGAATATTAGTCGTAAATTACAACCATTATAGACTTCTAATTAGTTGTCACGCGGAAAAGAAAAATATGAATAATTTCGCGCAAACGAAAGCGCAAGTTTTAGAACAGAACGACAGGCACGTAAATTTGAAGAATGTAACTAACTCGAAACAATTACGAAACATCTTTGAAGCCCAAACCAAACGAAGTATCTATTAGCCACGGCTCAGTATAGATAATCCTCATAAATAGCAATTTGCGTCGTGACAAACGATCTGCGACGCTCAGCTTTGCTTTGCTCTAGGTTTGGAAATCGCGTATAATGCCGCCATTGTTAATTATACAAGTCACTGCGCGCTAAATATACGATTTATTGTCGGATAACTGGAACGGTGTGGCTAGAAACTGAGGCCAGAAAGAAAGCGAGGTAGCAGACGCTGATTCAACGAAAACGAAAAATCAACAAAAACCAGAAAGCACTTATCGATTGAAGCAAAGTCAATGTGACCTATGCGTAGTAAGAACATTGATAAGTTCTAGTTAAATCACTAAAAATTACGAACCAAGTACCTAAGTTCTCTCATCCATCGTCCGCAACAGTTAGTGTTACCAAAATGTACATGAAGTAGCTAAGTGCTAATATAGATTTGTAAAATTTGTTATAATTATTATTTTTAATAGTGTTTTTCAAATGTTTTCTCTTAAAGTCCAGGGTTGGCTGGAAGAGATCCCTTAAAGCGATAAGACCGCCTTTGCTTATATTGTGTTGTTTGTTATTGTTCTTGTATAAGTTTTAATGATTAATGTGAGCAATAAAGTGTTTCCATCCGTTTGTCTGTGTCATCCAAAATTTTTTTTTTGTGGTACAGCTTTCTCGCTTATTTTCTAGCCTAAGCTTGGAGTAGCGTGAGACTAAGCCACTTGAATAGTCCAAAACGTTGAAACATCAAGACTAATGATTGCACTCGCCGTCATAATGTCAACACCTTCGCAGAAATAGCTTTCTATGATTCTTTGTTACATTTTTCTACTCATTAACTGTTGGTTAAAACATATTTGCAAAGTGAGCATCCTTCTTTATAAAGTTTTTTTTAATCAAAAAAGTATTTAGTTATATTTTACTAGATTTCCGCATGACGGTTCACCCGCTGCCACTCATTTTCCCGTGGTAATAGTTGTTTTCCACGTTGTTAAAAGTGGTCTATGTGTTATTCCAGGTTATATTCTACCTGTGTTCCAAATTTCGTCCAAATCGTTCAAGCCGTTTGAGCTTGAAGAGGTAACAAACATACATACACACACAAACTCTCAGATTTATAATATTAGTACGGATTCATATAATTAAACAACTGTATATCAAGTAGGTTTGAAGAGATTGATGAATGTAGAGGAGGCGAAAGAAATATGCCAGGATCGTAGTAAGTGGAAGGAAGTAGTCTCTGCCTACCCCTCCGGGTAAGAGGCGTGATTTATGTATGTATATCGAGTTATTCAAACAAAAAGAAACACTCGAGGACAAAGCAGCCATTAAAATAAAATCATCGCTTGACTATTTGGTTCGAAGACTTCAGAGAATGCATTGTCGATAAGAAAAATCAGTGTGTCCACCGCTTGCACACAAGTATACGCACACTGTTGCATACAACAAGTAAGGCTTTATAGGGTTTGTACAGACCATCTCATCAATATAGATTGCTTCTTCAACTGTGTTAATCATGACGATCAAATTTTGCCGTGTGATGCCGGCTTAGAATAGCATCTCCCCATTTCCTACTCGTGGGAGTCGCAAGAGGCGACTGAGGGACTCGAGGGTCTGTATTGCAATTATAGGCGATGGGCTGACAACTTGTGGCGATACACAATTTCGTGAATGACCCTCAAATGTTTTTAAAGTTTTTTTGTTGATAAAGGCGTTATGTATGTATGTATGTATCTCATCAATATGGATTGCTTCTTCAACTGTGTTAATCATGACGATGAGATTGTATCAATGCGATCAAACCATCCAAACAAATCACCTAAATTTTTCGAATCAATGCTATTTCTTTGGAACTGGGTTCACTTTATTGATATCTGTATCTAATAGAATGAATCTGAATGACAAACGCAGACAGCTTTGACAACGGCTTTTGACTACTAAAACTAAAATAACGTGTGTTTATAGTTGGCGCCAAAACGGTAGTCTACTTTCGCTCTTCGTTATGTTCTATTCACTAGCTATAGTCCTTGACGGTCAACTACCGTTATCTTCAATAGAGACGTTTCTTAGAACGATCTTTTAAAGTGCGACCGACATCTAATATTTTCTCCTTCGACTAAGAACACTTGGTCCGTACGAAGTTTAAGCTTTACGAGTAGGTACGCAAGACAGCAACGTCGGTGACATTCCCTGGGAAATTCTTCACATATTCAGCCTTTAGTCGTTTAACGATTGCAGCTACGCCATGGCCAAAGTAATATGGGCAGTCGGTAGACTATACAGGATGGTCAAACTAATAGATACTAATTCAGCTTAAAGTGATGTTTAGAGATATAAAACACTTTTATACCACCTCTTGACGACAACAATCTTAAAACCATTCACAAAGATATTACAAGTTAATACATTTGTTAGAATCAGTCAAGGAGGTAAATTCTGACGTTCGCAAATTTTATACACTTGAGGTGATATAGGAACACAATACGCAAATGCGTATTGCATAAATATGCAATTGTCAAAATTTTACAAAAATATTAATTTAAAAACGAGAAAATGCGATAAGATTCGTATCAAATTGCTTCAATATAAATTCCATAATATTCTAAATAAAATACTTATATCACGCGTATATCACTTGCGGGGTAAATTATGTTATTATTACTAATCAGCTTCAAAAAATGAAGTAAGTAATATACTTTAAAACTATACCCTAAATATTCGCACACCCTGCACTTGTAACCCAAATAATCAAGAAATACTTCTTTTGATGGTGGTTGTTTTAATGAGCTACTGAGATCTGCACAGGTTCCCTAATTAAAATAGTTTAGTTGTAATTGCAAGTTGGTGCCTAGCTTAATTTTTTTAATGGGAAATTTTTGTGTATTCGTAATTTTTACTCACGGTTTTTATGGCTTTAGGCTAAATGCCGTTTATGATTTTTAAACTTTTAGGTAGCGTGGTTGGCTAACTAAATAATTAAAAATAGCATTACGTGAAAAAGGCAAGAAACCATTCAGTTTACATGGATGAAGAAATGGCGCTATTTGAAAGAAATTTTAGTGATTATATTCTATAGTCAATAAATAAAAACAGTTCAGTATTCCCCAGAGATGAAAGTTAAACTAAAACAAATCCAACTCTATTTGTGTGTCATTAAAGTCACAAAGTGCAGCGTGTAATTAAACTGCAAGAGACTTTTTTCATCAACACAAGACTTCATTACAAACCCGACGTCTTTACTTAACCGTCTTCAAGGAACAAAGTTACATCTAACGGGTCTGTACAAAAAAAGCGGTCCTGTCGGGCCGCACTCTCCGACCCTTTCTTACTCAACGTAGGCTGCAGGAGTGAGGGGAATAGCGGCATGTTTGGTAGTGCCACTTGGAATATAAGACGCTTTTAATTTATCGTGTGACAGCCGGTCGCAGCACCAGCGGCATCAATCTTCGACGCTCGTCCTCTGGAGTTGTAAAACAAAACATTGAACAGAAATAGAGAAGGTTTTAGATATTTCTGGTTCTTAGAAGTCTCAATTAATTTATTAGGTTCCATTGTTGAACAATTTAAACACTCCAAAACTTAACTGAGGAAATTTTCGAGATTTGTCTTAAGGTATTTTGAATTTGATACTTAGATCTGGAGTTGTAAAACAGACTATTGAACAAAATAGAGAAATTTTCGATATTTTTGGTTCTTAGAAGTCTTAATTAATTTATTTGTGATCATTGTTGAACAATTCAAACACTCCAAAAGTTAACTGATGAAATTTTCAAGATTGGTCTTAAGATATTATTACCTATATTGAATTTTGTTGCTACTAAATTGAGTTTATGTAACTAAAGTACTAACTTGCCCATACCTTGTTAACTTTAATTCCTAGACATACTTCAGTACTGATATCTAAATATCGAATTTAATTCAATTGAGTAAAGTCATAATAAAGATAAGTATAAGGCTGCATGGTCTTTCATGATCTTCGCCTGTTCCTTGCGAACGAAATTGAAAAAAAAAAGTAAAGGATTTAAAACAACATGCCTCTGATTGTTTAAAGCTATTCACAAAAGACGTAAATGCATGTAACGGTTACGGGCCATAGACGATGGCACGTAGTACGTGAAAATCAATATACCGGACTGTCCCTTACATACACTATATATACACGGTAACATATTCAAATTATGTATACGACCTGCGTTCGGAACAATGACAAATGGGATTTGCTTCTTGTGTAGTGCGGGTTTTGAGGTTAGATTACAATAAATTTCCCGCCATTATGGAAAAATTGTGTTATTATTATAGTAAAGGCAAATAATACTTATATTAGCGATACTTTATTCATACAGGTTAGTTTTGTTTTAATTCTAATGTCAATTATTCGAAGGGAAAGGACAACTTGAAAGTTACGTTACCTAGTACGTATTAAAAAAATGAGAAATGATAGTTCAAATAGTAACTGATACAATATAGCATAAAGTGCAAAGGACATGAATAAACCACAAACTTATAAACGTTTACTTGACAAAAAGCAGTTTTCAGCCAACAAATAGTCATAGCTTTTGTAAAGTTAATACTTACATAGCTAATCTTTTGCAATGTGAACTCATCTAAAATGCATTAAGTGATAAATGTGCACCATATATTTCTCAGTGTACGCTCGAGTTTCGCAAAAATAACAAATAAGGCGTAAGAAACAAACATCACATCCTATGAAAGCCTTATACAAAAACAACGTTGTGTCTGTTTAACTGAAATAAAGTTTGCATGACAAAATTATATCATATTATTATTACTAGCATTTTTTATTAGATCTTATTATTTTATGCTCATTTCAATATAACATCGCATAATTTAATATTGGTAGTAAGTATAACGTCCTAATCGTAATTTTATTTTTAAATTAGGTAGGTATGGTTTTTAGTCTTGTTTATGCTTGTTATGTTGCGAAGTTGTATAACATCGATCGAACGGATTAAAAAATCTAATAAATATTATACAAATTAAATATTTTTTGTATCTCATGGATTCCCAATCAAAATTATTTTATTGGATGATATACTCGAATTTATATTTTTAAGAACTCATTGCCGCCGTAGCAAAGATAACCCAAGTTTACCATAAAATTTAAATTGGTACCTACTCATACCTACCCAGCTATGATATGTCACGAAATTTAATTCATTGTCTAGATTTGTAAGTTTAAAGAAATCCGAGTGTTATTGCCAAAATGATTTAACTTTTCTAGAATCTTTCTCGCTTCAACTAAGTTCATAGATAGTTTATTCAATCAATGAATTCTTTATTTCGCCCTCGCTACCCCAAGCCTAAAATTTACAATATAATTTTATTATAATAATAACTTAAGTTATGTTTATACATTTGACATGTAAAATTTATACTTAGTATATCAATAAATATCTGAATCTGAATAGTATTATGTATAATTTGTGTAGATTCTATTTATTCGTTTTCAAGGAAAAGTTAGTCGAATGGAAAGTGCAAATGAAAACGTTACAGCAAAGCAATTAGAACTTTTCGGTAAAAGACAGATCAATAGCAGTACTAGCACAGACCTTAAGTTAAGTATGTTTCTTAGACTTAAAAAACAATCCTATAGGTGATATAACTGTATAACTACATATGAACGTAAGCAAAAAACCGCAAGTGTTCATTCACCGTTTTGTGGTTAGTTTTCCTGTCCAGTAGAAGCTGTGTAATTAATATTCTTTTCAACTTGATAGCTAATTAAACTCATTTCCAATTTCTCATAAAGCTCCAACACAGGCAAACAAAAATTGTTGAACTTTCCAATATACAGGTACCTAGTGATTTTCACGGAACTTTTTTATTCCTTTACTCCATCCAGGAGTATAAAGGCTGGCGGACAAAGGCAATACACTGGCCGACAGACAATCAAAGCGAACACGGGCCAATTGCGAAATAAAACGTACAAATAACAAGTTTAATTAAATCCATCGTACTAGGGCTGAAGCGATATACTGCTACTGTACGTGCAATAATAGTTGAACAACTGAACTACGCCAATCGGATACCTGTGTTCAATCGGGACTAAGTTACTCTCGAACATCGCGTTATGAGTCAAGCGGTTTTGAAGCGGGTTCCGCTTTCTGCCAGTTTCAGGTTCAATTTTGGGCTGCGCAAATATTTGCTGCATCTCTTACGTCTATATAGCTTCTGAGTTCCAGATTATAACCGCACATGTTTTATTCTAATGGTTATATTTATTTTGTTCTGTTCCTAGAAAAAATTATGTTTATAGCTAAGTTGCAATTTACCTCTCTCAAAACGACTCCTATTTTATGAAAACACGATTATAGAAAGTAACATTTCCTAGAACAACTATGAAAAGTCTTGCAATTCTTGATTTAAAATAAATTACATTATGTGCAATAAATTATATGTCAACGTTATATATATTTCTCTGGTAAAATTACAAACGAAACTATTAGTAGGTACTATTAGTGTCCCTTATATCACTATATATTTTTATACAACCTTTTCTTGGTAGATCTCAATTCACATTCACTTGAAATATACACGACAATAAGGTGTTAAGTACTTTAGCTCCTAAAGAGTAAAAAGAAGATTGTCACTAACCGCACTCGAATAATTCAATGAATCAGAGAGGTAACTTGTTTCCTCGACCGGTTTCAAATTGATACATCTCACGTACATGCAAATAGAGTTGATTTTCATGCACCAGCTTATTGATAAAAAGACGTAAGAACAAAATGAATTAGACCATGTTACAACCGTGTTAATGTTTCTGACGCACATTACATTAAGGGATGTAATACAAAACCGTGAACAAGATGACTTCGCAGAAGCTTGAACCCCATTTGTCATTTCATTAGGAAATGAAGATAAATAAGTGGCAAAGAATTGGACCTTTATGTCTCTGGCTGCGAAACGTTGTGTGCGTTAATAAGATAAATTTTAAATCAAACTTTGTAGCTTTGATGTTACGGTTGATTTCATTGGGACAGTGCAGAGTATCTCGAGAGAGCAGTCTACAAATAGTGGTCCGAGAATAGAGCGAGGCTACTGGACAGTCGCACTCATATCTCCAGTTACTGCTGCAAAAATTTTCAACGTTAACATTTTTCGTGACAACTGACTAAAGCGCTAAACTGGCAACATGCGAACAAATTTTAAAAATAAAACGTTGTATAAACGTTTTTTATGACTCTTTAGAACCACTTACGAACCAGTTGATTTATGTGTTACACTAAACGATAAAGGGACAACTTTTTACAGCCTCGACAGTTTTAGTATGAGCTTGTTAATATTGTTTTTAATTTTAACGATTATTGACGTTAATTTCCAATCCATTATATTAAAAAAAAACAATCTTAGTTTACCATAAAGTGATAAAAAGACAATAACAAATGCAAATGGTTATACAACGGTGCAAGACAACGTGACTTGCGGATTTATATTAAACAAACAATGTTGCGGGCAGTAGGTAGACTAGGTAGAGTAGTGTGACATGATTGAATGACTCTGATTCGTGGTCGGAGCCTTCGCGGAGGGATTAGGGAAACGTGGAATGAACCCTCGCAGGTCAATAAGGACAGGTAAAACCACGAACCCGACCCATTCAATATTGCTTTACTTGCCGACCTCCGGTAAATATCACCACTCTGTAACTTGGGGGAATGTTATGATTTTCACAGCAATTTTGAATACATATATGCAAGTGTTTATTTGTTTTAATAATTTGTTCTTCGTTATTTAAAAATTAATATAAAAATGATCTTTACTTAGGAATTTAAAGACACCTTTAATACCCTAAGAAACCTTTCTTGATGAAAACTGATTGTTTATTGTGCTATGAAAAATTTAAATCACTTGGCTGCTACTGGGTGGGTGAAATTTTACCCAACGGTAGTGGGCCGATCCGAACTCTACGATTACAGCATCCGGATGCACATCAACCGCTTCTCAATTAAGTGTGCATAATAAGTAACCACTCAAGCTGTAACTATACACTTGAGAAAGTACACTCTTATTAACCTTTGGAAATAGCCCCAGCTAAAACGAACTTTTATGAGAAGAAATAAAATCCGTAAAAGTACTGCCTTCAAAAATACGTACAGCGAAAGCAGTGTCTAATCTTATACAAAATGACAGTATTTCGTTTGATTGCCGTATTCTCTCATATAAGGGGGGGAAACTCATCAACTCGAACTTAGAGCTGAACAACGGTGTAAAAGGCGAAATAGAAGAGTTTAATTAAAAGACATAATAGTCTGCGAAGAGGCAAGCGGCGTTAAATTCAATTTTCGCGACGGAATACGTGATAAATCGCTCCGGAGCGGCCATTAGGTGTGAGTTCGCGTGAGGGCCCGAAGTGTCAGCAGTTTACACGTCTTATTGCTTGTCTCTTCGTCGCTCGCGTCGCGCCGCGCAATAAAAACATCAGCCGTATTGACCAAAATAACTCTTGGCACAGGCACAGCAACAGACATTAAGCGCTTCAAGATCTCTAGAAAACTATACGTCACATCGGGAAATGAAACTGTGGGCCAAGCGACGCGAACTGGTTTCGCCGAATGCACGATTTACTACTTATTAAGTTAGTTTAATTTACCAGGTGTTCCAACAGATTTATTTATTCTGTTAAGGACTACATAATTAAAAAAATATTCAGTGTAAAAAAACAAGTTACACTACATATTGATGGTAAGATCGGACAAATTGTATTCAACAAATTAATCTATGTAGTAGGTATAAAGGAATACAATCGAAAAAAAAATTGCCACTTCTTAAAATAAATGATTATACGTTTGTTCAATTTACATATTGAAAAGCAGTTACCAATAAAATCAAAATGTAAAATTTATAATCATAATTTGCCGACGGCGCTATTAAACACACTTCATATTTTCAACACTTCTATAAAATTCAAGTAAAAATATCTAGAAAGTGTTATCTATCAAGTTGTAGTGGAAAGGTTAACCTAGTTTAACTGAACAGTAAATAATTTATTATTCTATTTTCGAATAGTAAGTAGGTATATGTAGTTAGTATAATTATTGGTAGAAAATTAAATCTGGTCAAAATTCTGTTGTATTGAGGAATGCAATTAAAATACATCCATGCAACGCAATTAATAATTTAGTTACTTTCATGCCAGTAATAAATATTAGATGTTTATTATTTTAACATTCTTGTTGTGTAAGAGTGGTACAAATTATTATTGTAACCTTCTTGCTGTATAATACAACTAATCACATCCCTTATATAACGATATTTTCAAAACTTGTAATTTTATATCAATAAAAATATCAATTTACTTAAGTTAGCAGTAAAACTATAATTTGAGGAAAATAATAAGAATTATTATGTATAACTAAGCTGCCAAGGTATCAAGTGTGTAATTTAAATCTATTTGATAATTGGTAATATCGGTTAATGTTTGTTTATCTGCTAATGACGATTGATATTTTAATGACTAATTTTAGTTAAGTCTGATTGTCATTTCATTTTATACGTAACCTACCGAAGCTAAGTTGTTAAAGTTTTTTTTCCTTTATCACTAGATGATTATTTTGATTAATTCGGTAGCTTGGGTTGAGGCACGCTTATTTGTTTTAAAGTCGATGAATTTAATTTAATTTATTTAATTAAGTTTTATTTAACTTATATATGCCTGACATTACTATCCAATAAACATTCACCATCCATTTTAATAATTAATAAAAGTAATTGTTAAAAATATTTAGTCACAATAAACGATCACAAATATGCACCAATGTGTTTTGGCATTTGAAGAATTTAAGGAATTTGTTTGTTTGTTTTTAGGAAACTAGTACAATACTTACGCCTGGGATAAAATTTAGAATAATAACAGTCCATGTCACTCGTTTAAAATATTCACTGCAATAACATTAGTTTCACTGTCAATTTGTTTACTATTCACTCGCGCGATACATATAAAACGTTTGACATTTCATAAAATAAGCTGACAAGTGACATCACATCACCACGCGTAGAATACGTCAAATCGCATGCAGCCACCAACGCGACTGAAGTATATCGCGGGCGAACCATACCTTACCGCGTCTTTCGAAAATTGCGCCATACCAGTAAGCACACTCAGGCGAATTCAACAACACAAAAGCACCTTGAGCACACTTCATTCCCGACGGCTTACCTAAACGCGTCCCAATCCCTAAACTAGATAATGTTTACATCGCGAAATGCCGACACCCGAACGGCCGGAAGTCGAAGTGAAGCAAACGCGACAACTATGTAAAATATTGCAGGATCGCGATCGCATTGTTGACATTCCCGAATAAAATTCACCAAAATCTCGCGTTAATTGTATGAAAATCACTTAGAAAATTATTTTCACTTACCTATAACGGTGGACGAAGAAGAAGTGAAGGGCCGAATTTTGATAAAAGGTTAATTTGGTAGTATATTTTAAGAATATACTCTTATTGGTATGCGAAGAATGGCACAAAGAATCTCGACAACGCACGCGACGAATGCGCACCTCGTTTGCGCATATGCTGACACAACTTCACGGACGTTACTCCCCTTACCCCGCGCACACCCGGTTTCGCGCGTCTGTGTGCGTGTCCAGAGTGGTCAAACGTGAAATTTTGTGTACGTACACACCAACACATGCAGACTTTCTACCTGCCTAGCTCCCGTTCGCCGCCATCTTGAAAACGTACGACAGAGAGCGAGCGTTTCTATTTCGAGAAACCACGCTTTATGGCGCCCTCTAGCATTACGATTGAATACTTATAGTGCAAACCTGTTAACGTAGGTGGAACTAGTAGTGTTATCACAGTAAATGATTCTAAACGTAGCAGTTGTATAGCATGTGATAACTTAATACTTAATCGAACTTTCATTTTATCTTTAAAGACAATATATAATAATGAAGATGTTATTTTGTTAGTCAGACATAAATAAGAACAACCTGTGTAATATTTAAGTGTTTATTGTAACATGAAATTAAATTGTTATGTTCAATTAATAAGAATACTGCATAAAATGTACTTAGCTGCTAAAAATTAAACTGCACATTAGTTATGAAAAGTTAAATAAAGTAGAAATCAACATGTTTTATTGATTAAATAAATGTACTCAGGTACAGCATGCTTGTTTAGTTATGTAAATAACAATAAATAGCTAACAATTAAAACACACAAAAAACTTTGATTGACTTATTATTCGGTTAGTTTATATAAGTGCGAAGCAGGCTTTGGTTGTGCGAGCTGTTTCTAACAAATATAAAATAATTTGTAATGAAAAATATAAATTAACAACATAAATTATTTTATAATCTCAAGTTACTGCTAAAAATAAACATAGATTATTCAACAAACGGTATAACTCACTTCTTTTGTATTATTCAATTTTAGTATTAATATTAAGTATAAATTTTAAGAAGAACGCGCTCCTTAGATCTATTTTGTTAACTTACATACACGTTTTTATCAGATAAGGAATTGAGTAGCAACTTTGCAACACAAAATATTTAGTGACCTAAGTACTTCTTTGTTAAAGAATATCAAAATTATGAAAAAATCCACACAACTTATTCTTAAGCGTGAAAACCAATCTTAACAACCATGTGTTCATTAATTTCCTATAGTTAACAATTTGCACAATAGACAATATCCATAGTCCTAGCAGTGGTGCAATCGGTTGATCTCTTGCTGTCATTGTGAGTTGTCTTTTTCAAAATCTGAACAGTTAATTTACCTAGCTTTTTATATTTATGTGCCAAACGGAACAGTTCTTTTGCAGATCCAATGTAAAGTTGCCGCAGACGTACCTTTAAATGTAGTGTTCTTGCTTTTCCATATGTAACAATCGTTGTTAAGAAAACTGCCATGCCAGGTATGATAAAGATTGTATTGTTTGAGTGTATGTAGATAGCTGGTTAAATTAATTTATCGAGCTATTCGAAAATAGACGTCTTTATATGCCATGGAAGAGGTATTTTTTATTGTGAATTAATTTGTTTATAAAAATTTTCGACTATCGAGAAGTAACACTACAACAACACTACGTAATTTATAGCTATGTTTGTGGCCACCTTTTGGTATTATTGTTTTTTTCTAAAACTGTCCAAGGAGGCTGTGTCAAATTACTCGTAACCTCTGTAGGTATATTCATCTTACTATGCGGCACAAGGAACAAGGACTTATCCTTAGTAAAAAGGTACTTAATTGAATTTACACATTTTTACTCACATTTTTCGAATGCATGTTAAACTCTCGTTTCTTTAAGATATGTTTAGCTTGACTATTCATTTAACATCAATTTGGTCCTTTTGCAAACAAGTAATTTTTATTTTAGATAAGCAAGTAACTTAATAGAGCATGAAAGACTTAAGTACCTTTTAAAAGCAAAATAAAACATAGTACAGAATAAGAAACATTTAAGCTACGTATTTCTATGTAACAAAATGAGGTATACAATTCATATAGCTTTCTATGAAAAAATATTGGTAGTTCACTGAGATTTGGTTAGCTGTTCTTTATTAAACTAATCTAATAAAATATCCAAATTATACTTAACTTTGGAGCAAAATGGAAGCAACTGTCAGTATTAGCCTACTTATTTACCTACTTGTTTAATTCAAGTGAAATACTAAAACGTACTTAACTATAAAATACTTTTTATTGAATATCTACAATTATTTCAAATGTAACATTCTTTTTTCAGTTTGTAAACGGCGGCGTAGAAATGGCATAACATTTATATGACTTCTCAGTCATATAAAGTCAATCGTGAGATCTTTATACAGCTAAATTTGGCATTGCGTACATCTACTTAAACTGGATTACGTACGTAATTTATGTTAATGTAAGTTAGATTAGTTTTTTGTTACTGGTACATTCAAGACATGCTTGCTTACCCTATGTATAAATAAGCAAAGGGGAACGTGGAAATATTACAATATCTGGAAGTTATTTAGTCATTTACGAATTTAGTATGTACTTCCGTACTTATCTTCTAAATGTAGACAAGTCTTTCAGAAATGGGGATTGCATGGAAGCTAAGAAAAAGTCACATCCTTTACATTTAAAAGTAGTAACGTAGTAGTGCCTTTTCACACACACGCTCACAACTCACAGCATGACGCTAGCCTGGCGGTGTGAGTGGTAGCAGTCATACCGTCTGCTAGCATACAGGGTGTAAGGGACGGTGTACTGAAAACTTTGCAGGCATGATCAGACCATGAAACTGAACAACTTTTACTATGGAGCCTATGTTGGGAAACGAAATTTATTTTTCGAGTTTCCATAGAAAGTCAGTCAGCTGAGCGGGAATTTAGTATGGGAGGTCGAAAAAAATTTCTCATTTACCAACATAGGTCTCATAGAAAAAGTTGTTCAGTTTCATGGTCTGATCATGCCTGCAAAGTTTTCGTTACACCGTCCCTTACACCCCGTATTTGCTGATCACTTATATTTTGTGAAGAGATCCAGCGACTATGGTTTTGGCCGACTATATAACCGGTGGCCTACTATCCAGCTCAAAATCAGACTAGTCACTGACTACTAAAATGGCCGATCATTACATTGGTGAAGTTTGGAAAAAGAAAGAAAGTATCTCTATGCACGTTTTTCGAGCATTTCTACCAACTAAAACAGTTGTGGTTTCATTTCTAACATGGTTATTACTGGTTTAAATAAACTATTATAAGTAATAAAATGTTTTTCGAGCTTTGTTACCAATTAAAATAGTTGTGGTTTCATTTCCTACATGATTATAGTTTAAAATCATAGGGTACAGACAAAAAATCTTTTGGAAATAAATTGTAATAACAAAATTTTATGTCATTATTACAGCCGACTATTTGCCGACTATAAAAATGGTTTTTCCTACTAGTCAATGTATATCAAATTTTGTGACATTTATTAGTGGCAAGATCGTATGGAGTTTTTGCATGTACCAATTCATGCGTTTTTGACTTTAGTTATTTCCTAAATGTGGATATTTTTGTAACATTATTAAATTGACCTTTTTTGCAAACAACTGCATAATCTAGAGCAGGCAGCTTACACATATATTTTCGATCTTTTTTTTATTTTAATAGTTTAAATACCTAAGTAGGTACATCACTATACTACAACTATTTAACAATACTTATAATTAGTTACAAAATTTCTGCTCCCTAAAACCTATGTTCAGATTTTTTGGTATTTTTTATACCTAACTAGGAAGCATTATTTTTATTTATTCGTACGGAATAGGTATCGGTGTTTTGTTCTGAACTTAGGTATGTAATATAATGCCAATTTAAACCATCGGATTTAACTGTTAGCAGACCATGGGTGATGTTTTACAAAATAAAAACTTTCATCAGTTAGTCTCTCAATGCTAATGGCCATCAGCTTAGTGAAGGAAAAATTTTCCTGTAATAAAAATAAAGAATTCGCAGGAAATTATATTCAATTTTTCTTTTCTTCAAAAGATTCACAATAGTCAAAATAAACTTTATTTGACATAAGTTTGTTTGCTCGCACCCTGTCTACATCGCCGTAGCAAGTACAACCGTAGCAGCGCTACGTCGCGTAGCAGCCTGTTGTAATTGTTGGGATCACAATCACTCACTAACACAATGTCCTTCATAATTAATTTGTAGCACATGTAATACAATACTCAAAAAATTGCTTACTGTGTTGCTCACTAACAAAATGGTCTCCACTCACAAAGTAGTTACAAGATTCACATAAATATACTTATTTGTCCTTACTGTGGGGGCTCACCACCTGCAGTACGTGTGAAGGCAAGTCTCGAACTACTATCGCGTGAAACGCCATATTGGCCGTCGCTAGGATGTACTCGCAGATGGAAAACCAGGTGAATGCTGGAAAAAGAATAAAAAGAAATTGGTGTTCGCTCCTTTATTAACCTAAGTATATCGGTCAATTCTGGCATCAACTTAAGCGACAACCTAAAACTCTCCGACCTAATCTTAATTTATTTGGTGTCGCCACATCATGTTTAATAATTAAATCGTGTATAATAGGATTTGGATTAGTTTTACGCCTAACAACAACGAAAATTACTAACAGGCAGGCCGATTGGCGAGTGCAATTAAGGCGATGTAGGTATTTACAAAGAACGCTGCTGCACATACATCCCTTACTTGGTTCTTACCCGCGACAACACTACATACAGGGTGTAAGGAACAGCCCTCCGAATACTGATAGGGTGCATTCAGACCATGAAACTGAACAACTGCCCATAAACAAATATTACCTACAGAAAACGTCTTAAAATTTTTTTGTCTGCCCATTTTGTATGGGAAGTCGATTTTTGTTCTCGCTTCCTAACATACGTTTCTAGGGGAAACTTTTTCAGTTAATGCGACCTATCAGTATTCAGAGGGCTGTCCCTTACACCCCGAATACTATCCATACCAAAAACAACTGTTCGTTTTAAAATATTTCCTTACCTAGCGGTCGACATAACAGACGATGCCTCGCGAAGTGTATTACAAGGCCAATAGTGGCTGCAATGGCCACGTAGAAGAGTATCCACACCAGCCTGTTGGTTTTGACAGGCGGTACTGTTTCGCTGGCGACACAGCCGACTTTGGCGCGACACAGCATGTGGACTAGCGCCGCTACCATGAATACTATGAAGATTTTTTCGTGGACATCTGAAAAAACATATCGGTTTTGTTAGGGTTTACATACATACACATATCACGCCTATAATCCCTTGCGGGGTAGGCAGAGCATAAATGGCCGCATAAAACGGACATTTGCGCCACGTCCGACAAATATTTGAGGGTCATCCGGAAAATTGTGTATTGCCTTAGTGACAGGTTGTCAGCCCATCGCCTAAAATTGCAATACACACCCTCGAGTCCCTTAGTCGCCTCTTACGACTCCCTCGAGCAAGAAATGGGGTAATGCTATTCTAAGCCGGCATCACACGGCATCACATATGTTAGTGTTTCGTATCTCAAAAGGAAAAAATCGGCACACTTATAGGATTTTATTGTTGTCCTTTTTAGGGTTTTGTACTTCAAAATGAAAAAATCAGTGCCCTTATAGGATCACTTTGTTGTCTGTTCATCAGTCTGTCAATATCCTTCATCTCACGAACGCGTTAAGATATCGAGTTGAAATTAAAAACATTTATCTACACTCGTCTCATAATGTTCAAATTATGAACTCGAAAACAGTTGCATAAAGACCTACTTTATGCATTCTGCCTATAGAAATTACAGTTTCATAAAAATTACATTAAATTCTTATTTCGATAAAGTTGAGAAATGAAACGAAGTTTTTTTTGCCAATACTCATATCGCCATCTTCCGCCGCACCTGTCACCAAACAGACACTCGCATTCTAATGACCCCCATTATACGACAGTTGCATAAACTACTATTAATCAGTGTTGTTGTAAAAAGAACACGAACAAATCTTAAACTTGACTTCAATCTGAATCAAATGTCGTTTTCAGATGGTGTCGGCGTACATTTACATGCCGTATGATTAACCTGGCCAGCCCCGAGGCAGTGCCTTTATTTTTATTTTTTTATCCCGTCCGAGCCGGTTTTCTATTAGGATATTACAAAATTGTTATAAAAAAAGAAAATTGTGTTATACAATAAAAGAAATTACAAAGACGGATCATGACGTCAATAAGTGTTAATAACTGAAATATCAGAAAATGACTCAACAAACATTTTTGTGTTGTGGGGATCGAACCCACGACCCTCGGCGTAGCAGGCAGGGGTACTATCCGCTACGCCATCGGACCAGTCAAGTTATAACTTACGTAAGCCAGTAAGTCTGTCCACAGCTCTTCCTGTCGCCAATGTTTGTTAATTTACGATACGCTTGCTTTGCCAAATAAATGTCTGAGATGATTTACGAGCAGTTCGAATTGGCAAACTATCTCGTAATTCTATAAAAGTGAAATAGACTTAAGTTATTGTTTAACGTAAATAAGATTAGATTTTTATTATTTACCATATTTTACCGTGTGATGCCGGTTTAGAATAGCTTTACCCCATTTCGTAAGTAGCGACTTAGGGACTCGAGGGTTGCATGTATATTTAAATTTTAGGCGATAGGCTGACCAGCTGTTACTAAAGTGATACAAGATTTTTCTGAAACGCTTCTTAAATATTTGTCATACGTGGCGATACCGATCGTATTTTTACGGCCGTTAACGCAATGCCTACCCCGCAAGGGATAAAAGGCGTGATGTATGCGTGTATGTGTATATTTTCTGTGAAAATAATATCTGCTCAAGGTAGTTACATAATAAACATAAGCAACAATGGATTAAATAACAATAAATGTATAATGATATCAAAAGATATAATAATAATTGAACGAGTTATTATTGCTAGATACAGACGTGTGAGGCCAATGATGAAGTAAAAAATATAAATATATCAAAGATTTTCTGTGCATGTTGTCAGATTAGCCCAGTATGGATAGCTTTTTAGGTTTCAAAAATATTAAAGTCGTTTATTTTTGGCTTATTGTTTCTAGACTATTGGCCGAACGCACTTATAAGTGCGGAAGAAGCTAAATACCTTTCTATCTAATTCAATCAAGATGGACTTCCGCAAAGTAACGCCTGATACAATTACTTACTTGCAATTTATTATTTTGTGTCATTTTAATTAACAAATACTTATGTGTTGTGGGGATCAAACCCACGACCATTGGTGTGGCAGGCAGAGATACTATCCGCTACGCCATCGGGCAAGTCATTTTGTCTTGCTAATAGATGTCAGATTTGTCTCACTAATATAATTCTACTTCAAAAATGATTGGATTGGCGGCTGATGTGGCGCAGTGGTAGTGCGACTGCCTGCGACGCAAAGGTTCCGGGTTTTATTCACGGTGGAACACTCACAAAGTTGATTCTCTGTCAATTTGTTCCCCGGTCTGGTTAGGACATTGCAGGGTGAACCACCTGATCGTCCGAAAATAAATGTTTCCGTGCTTCGGAGGGCACGTTGAGCCGTCGGTCCCGGTTGCTGTCTATGATTACTTAGACGGCGGCGGTCTACTACTAGTAGTAGGCGGTTGAAAAACTCAGACACCAGGGTTCGTCGTGTCGTTGGACGACTCGGCATCCCTCACGAATAGAGACTTCAAAAATATACTTACAATAGTTTTCCCTATTGGAGACATAGGTTACTCCGGTGAGAGCGCTCAGCTCCACAAGATTCAGCCAATAGCAAACCTCTCCCAGTTTTGTAGCCAACGATCGAGCCTGAAACAATACGGACACTTATTCAGGAAAATTGCTCTCAAAACTAAATAAAATCAAACGTATCTTTAGGGTTTCTTCTTCAACTTTAAGAGTCAAACTCTTGTCGGTGGAGTAACTTCCAATCTTCTCTCCTCTCTTTAGGGTTTATCCTACTAATATTATAAACCAAATTTCCGCCCAGCGGTTTCACCCGCTGTTACTCATTTTTCCGTGGTAATAGTTGTTTTCCCGTGGTAAAAAGTGGCCTTTATGTTATTCCGGGTTATACTCTACCTGTGTTCCAAATTTCATTTAAATCGGTCAAGCCGTTTGAGCGTGAAGAGGTAACAAAAATACATACATACACACACACACAAACTCTTAGATTTATAATATTAGTACGGATTCGAAAGTTTGTATGTTTATTTGTTTGTTTGTTACTTCTTCACGCAAAAACTACTGAATCGATTGTAATGAAATATGGCACACATATAGAAGGTAACATGGATTAACACATAGGATAGTTTTTATTTTCGGGTAACAGCTAGTAAAAATATTAAAACCTTTCTTGAAAGTAAGCAAATTCAGACGTTGAATACCAAATTTTAAAACACTTCCCGTGTTAGGTACACAATTTTAGAAAACTTGCAAAATTTTCAATCCTGCTCGCACTATTAAATATTGCAAGTGTTTTTTTTAAAGACGTATCTTTCGGATTTATTTCAAATAGATAAATATAGCGAATTGTAAAAAATATGTTGATTGCCTTGGCTCATATTCTTAAAAAATGTGTTTAATATTTTTAATGCACTTGAAAGAAATGCACATCGGAAATAATTGTTTTTGAACGCTCCCAACGCCTTAATGAAGAAATCAAATTCGGCCTTACATTTACTTTTTAGTTTTCTATGAAAACTCACGAATGGTTTGCGTCTCGCTGGAATATTATATGAACTTAATTTGATTTACACATTTTAGTGGATTAACCTATTTATTCTAGTCTATTGCTGTAGTTTTGAGGTAAACATATACCTACCATTTACCTGGATTCCAACGCTTCAAAACAACTTATTGATGTCATTGTTTAACAGATAATTGTATAATTGTAATAATTGTATAATAAATTTATTTTTTAATCTTGTTTTGGGGCAGAAAAAATCAAGGTTTAATCCTTGGAAGGTTTAAGCAACTGTTTGCCCGTGTAATTACAGACATTGAGCTAATTACTGACTCGATTGAACAAGGGCAGAGGTGCAGACGTTAGGCAACTGTGTAAAATTAAACTGGCATTTTGCCAGAGGCTTTTGAAGCAAATTATTACCGGTGGCAGAAAAACTCTTACGGGATTTCACCTTGAACTTTCAGTGTCATCATTATTTTTATACAAATTGTGTTGGCATGAATTCTTAAGTAAATATTTGGGATCTAGGTTTTTACAAAGACTATTTTATATTTTAACACGACTCTGTTATGTTCAAATTCGAATCGAACCAAATAAGCAAAAGCAAAAATAAAAAGTCGATCTGCTACGGCGCGGCGTAGCACTCGTAGCCGGGCCGCTACGTTGAAAGTTATATTGAAGTTTTTATAACTTAATAATTAATATAATTATAGATGTAAGTGACTTGTATAGAAATATAGAACTTTAATGATGCAGCGAAGTGAAGGATTTGGGATCTCATTCCAGGATTAAATTCCTTTTTTTTCGTGTGGGTGACCGAGTCGTCCAACGAACCGATAAACCCTGGTGTCAGAGTTTTCAACCGCGTACTATTAGTAGCAGTCCCCCATGGTTGTGTAACGTACCACCGTCTAAGTAATCATAGACAGCAACCGAGACCGGCTGCTTAACGGGCTCTCTGAAGCATGGAACCATCTTTCTTTTCGGACATTCAGGTTGTTAAGCCTGCCTGTGGAAGGCTTCACATATTCGCCACACGTACAGTGCGCAAATGAATAGGCTGCACAGGTCTAACTAAAACTACGAATAACGCCATCTATAATAAAAATCAAATACCTCTGAGCCGGCAGAACTCAGAGAACCTGTTTTACGCGCACGCATATCATGCGCAGCCGCATACATCATATTCGCACTTTACAAATTATAGCAAGGGTCGGTAGGACGTCATAGGTAAGTAGTTAAGTGGTTTAAAAATTCGATACACTCGTCACAGCTGGCATAGCCGAGATAGTATGCGTCTGGATTAAGAGCGAGTTAAAATTATGGTAGGACACTGGGTCGATCCCGCCCCCAATGTGTATTGTTTTATGTTTTTGTTTTTTATATGTAAGATAATTTTTAGTTAACGGCCCATTTGTTATTTTGAATGAATGATGTTTGTGGGTATTGCACATAATCATTATAACTATTAGACGGTAAGTAATAAGCACAGTCATCTGATCTGTATCGACTACTGCCTACGTATCTAACCGTTAGCTTTCGATGTTTCTTTGTGTTGTTGTTTGCTATCGTTTTATCGTAATTATGTCTACCTATAGTATGCTCCTTTGTCTACATACAGTGCTTAGAGCAAAGATCATAGTGCTATATGAAGATAATCTTAGTATTATGAAATTTCTCGACGTCTTCAATTAAATGTAAGTTAAATATTTTTATTTTACAAAATTAGCGCAAATGCTTCAGGTCAGGTCGTTCATATTATCCAAACATTAAGTTTCTAGATAAAGATACCTACTACATACTACCTGCCATACGTTCATTATTTAAAATGTTTAAATAGGTATTAGATTGCTTATTATATTTACTTACTTAGTTTCCTATTTATTATTATTAGCATTTACCTACATTAAATACTTGTAGATTGACTAGGTATTTTTCTTACAGAAAAGAACTGTTACGGTGTGGGTTACGTTACGCCGATACCGGTGACATCCTGCCTGCCCGGAAAGGTCGTAAGGCCGTGATGTTCACGGATGCATCAGCGCGTCACCGAGGGATAGTTGCCAAGCATGCTAATACCCCATTCTTGTCAACTCGCTCAACAGCAACGGAGTTCGGAGTGACATTACAAACTGTAAGGACCTATTTACACGCAGCTGGTATAAGTTGTTATCGGCCAGCTCAAAAAATTTGCTGTCAGCTGCTCATCAACAAGCACGAGTCCGCTTTGCGCATATTTATAGAAACTTTGATTGGGAGAATAATGTAGTAATATTCACTGATGAAAAAGCTTTTAAATTGGATACAGATTGGACGCAAGATTTTATGGCGCTGGAGAGGCAAGCGTTACAGACCAATTCACATTCTCCCAAATAGAATGAGTGGGACTGTGGTGTCTTCTATCTATGGGACCTAGAAAACTAGTTGAAATAGAAGGAAGGTTCATTAGCGAGAGTTATGTGGAAATATTGCAGGACGTAATGATGCCTACAGTGCGTATTGCTTACCCAAATCAGTACATTTATTTTGTGCATGATAATTGCTCTGTGCATAAAGCCCGTATCGTCCAGGATTGGTTGCGAACCCAGCACGACGTGACTGTTATTAACTGGCCGTCAAAGAGTCCGGATTTAAATCCCATAGAAAATTTATGGGGTCAAATGGTCCTTAACTGGGACCCATCTGAAGACAGGACCAAGAAAAATTTACGCGACTTAGCCATGTTCACCTGGGAGTCCATGCGTGGTAAACCAATGTGTTCGAACATGGTAGCTAGCATGCCAAGCCGTTTAAATTAAAATTAAATTATTATTAAATTGAAATATTTAAATAGGTAGATATTAATATATTGGGTTGGGAATTTTGCAGAAGATTTATTTTATTCGATACTTACTGCTTAGTTAATTTCTGAAACTGTTCAAGCTCTCAAACAATCAAAATACCAAGTTAACCTGTCACTTAATACCTAATTATTCTGCATAATTATTTAACTTTGTTTACACAATCTAACGAAGAATGTAAATGAATTGATCCCCTGGTTCAGTTTAGGCTTAATGTGTTACCAATAAAAAATATGTTAAGTGATGTTATTGTTACAATAAATGCAGGAATGAGGCTACCTCGTTATCTCATTTATAACATGTTTATTCACTTTGACATACCTATTTATTGTTGCACATTAACAAACATTATGCAACCCAACCCAATATCATTGAATAGTTAAAAACCAAAATAAATACCTAACTGATAAATATTATGGTAGTTTTATTCATTTTACCTTATATCCTCAAAACTACTATATTTATTCGATATCACACACTATACTACACAGATAAGTATAAAAATTTATCAGCAACAGCAAAATAATCATTAAAAAATAGTAAGTATAACCTATATAAAAAAAAAACAGGCCTAGACCTGCGACCAACCACGACTCGATCCTTAGCTACCTGTTTCCAAAGTCCGCTATGTTAACCATTGAGCTACGACTGCTGTGATGCAAGCAGCGAAATTAAGGTTTAAATTATTATTAGTCATCAAACTGCGCGTCTTAAATTCTAGTGTGTGTGCGCGCCAGTCAATGTGTGTGTTTTAATGTGTCTATAATGGTATTCAATGAATTCAATTTGTCGTTAAAAGATGGCGTTGTCTGGCTGTGCAGGTTTAGACCACTTCGTGTGTACTAGGAACTTGACAGTAACATACCTTCTCATCAACGATGTGCTGGGAGCGTTCCTTGTGGTAGTTGTAGTAGAGGGAGCCAATCAGCAGCCGCGGACCCAAGTGGAATGCTACGCATATTCGCCACACGTACTAGGAACTTGACAGTAACATACCTTCTCATCAACGATGTGCTGGGAGCGTTCTTTGTGGTAGTTGTAGTAGAGGGAGCCAATCAGCAGCCGCGGACCCAAGTGGAAGGCTACGCATATTCGCCACACGTACTAGGAACTTGACAGTAACATACCTTGTCATCAACGATGTGCTGGGAGCGTTCCTTGTGGTAGTTGTAGTAGAGGGAGCCAATCAGCAGCCGCGGACCCAAGTGGAAGGCTACGCATATTCGCCACACGTACTAGGAACTTGACAGTAACATACCTTCTCATCAACGATGTGCTGGGAGCGTTCTTTGTGGTAGTTGTAGTAGAGGGAGCCAATCAGCAGCCGCGGACCCAAGTGGAAGGCTACGCATATTCGCCACACGTACTAGGAACTTGACAGTAACATACCTTCTCATCAACGATGTGCTGGGAGCGTTCTTTGTGGTAGTTGTAGTAGAGGGAGCCAATCAGCAGCCGCGGACCCAAGTGGAAGGCTACGCATATTCGCCACACGTACTAGGAACTTGACAGTAACATACCTTGTCATCAACGATGTGCTGGGAGCGTTCCTTGTGGTAGTTGTAGTAGAGGGAGCCAATCAGCAGCCGCGGACCCAAGTGGAAGGCTACGCATATTCGCCACACGTACTAGGAACTTGACAGTAACATACCTTGTCATCAACGATGTGCTGGGAGCGTTCCTTGTGGTAGTTGTAGTAGAGGGAGCCAATCAGCAGCCGCGGACCCAAGTGGAAGGCTACGCATATTCGCCACACGTACTAGGAACTTGACAGTAACATACCTTGTCATCAACGATGTGCTGGGAGCGTTCCTTGTGGTAGTTGTAGTAGAGGGAGCCAATCAGCAGCCGCGGACCCAAGTGGAAGGCTACGCATATTCGCCACACGTACTAGGAACTTGACATTAACATACCTTGTCATCAACGATGTGCGGGAGCGTTCCTTGTGGTAGTTGTAGTAGAGGGAGCCAATCAGCAGCCGCGGACCCAAGTGGAATGCTACGCATATTCGCCACACGTACTAGGAACTTGACAGTAACATACCTTGTCATCAACGATGTGCTGGGAGCGTTCCTTGTGGTAGTTGTAGTAGAGGGAGCCAATCAGCAGCCGCGGACCCAAGTGGAAGGCCACGCATATTCGCCACACGTACTAGGAACTTGACAGTAACATACCTTGTCATCAACGATGTGCTGGGAGCGTTCCTTGTGGTAGTTGTAGTAGAGGGAGCCAATCAGCAGCCGCGGACCCAAGTGGAAGGCCACGCATATTCGCCACACGTACTAGGAACTTGACAGTAACATACCTTGTCATCAACGATGTGCTGGGAGCGTTCCTTGTGGTAGTTGTAGTAGAGGGAGCCAATCAGCAGCCGCGGACCCAAGTGGAAGGCTACGCATATTCGCCACACGTACTAGGAACTTGACAGTAACATACCTTGTCATCAACGATGTGCTGGGAGCGTTCCTTGTGGTAGTTGTAGTAGAGGGAGCCAATCAGCAGCCGCGGACCCAAGTGGAAGGCTACGCATATTCGCCACACGTACTAGGAACTTGACAGTAACATACCTTGTCATCAACGATGTGCTGGGAGCGTTCCTTGTGGTAGTTGTAGTAGAGGGAGCCAATCAGCAGCCGCGGACCCAAGTGGAATGCTACGCATATTCGCCACACGTACTAGGAACTTGACAGTAACATACCTTGTCATCAACGATGTGCTGGGAGCGTTCCTTGTGGTAGTTGTAGTAGAGGGAGCCAATCAGCAGCCGCGGACCCAAGTGGAAGGCCACGCATATTCGCCACACGTACTAGGAACTTGACAGTAACATACCTTGTCATCAACGATGTGCTGGGAGCGTTCCTTGTGGTAGTTGTAGTAGAGGGAGCCAATCAGCAGCCGCGGACCCAAGTGGAAGGCCACGCATATTCGCCACACGTACTAGGAACTTGACATTAACATACCTTGTCATCAACGATGTGCGGGAGCGTTCCTTGTGGTAGTTGTAGTAGAGGGAGCCAATCAGCAGCCGCGGACCCAAGTGGAATGCTACGCATATTCGCCACACGTACTAGGAACTTGACAGTAACATACCTTGTCATCAACGATGTGCTGGGAGCGTTCCTTGTGGTAGTTATAGTAGAGGGAGCCAATCAGCAGCCGCGGACCCAAGTGGAATGCTACGCATATTCGCCACACGTACTAGGAACTTGACAGTAACATACCTTGTCATCAACGATGTGCTGGGAGCGTTCCTTGTGGTAGTTGTAGTAGAGGGAGCCAATCAGCAGCCGCGGACCCAAGTGGAAGGCCACGCATATTCGCCACACGTACCGTTGCGGGCTTATGCCTGTGATTGCGCTTATTGACGGCACTACGTTGTAAACCTGAGAAACACACAATGTATGATGAAGATTTAAAATGTGCTCACAAAAACAATTTTTATAGGTGGGTACTTATAACTAGCGGCCTGCCCAGCGGTTTCACCCGCTACTAACCGATTTCCCACGGAAAACAGACCTTCTTTCGACATTAACCATAGGTACTTAAAAACCTTCTTCTTGAACTACTCTATCTTTAAAAAAACCATCTAGATTCGTTACATGGTTTTGAAGATTTAAGCATACATACAAACAAACAGACATACTCGTAGGGACAAACGCAGGAAGCGACTTTACTTTATACTGTGTGGTGATGTAAATGGGTTTATACCGACGAGTTATTACTGTCTTGAACTCCAGATATTACGACGCTGTTGGATAAGTCAATGATGATCCCGGGTTCGTCAGTAAGAACCCGTTTAAATTATAAGTTACTAGATTACCGCCCACCGGTTTCACCCGCTGCCACTCAATTTCCCGTCATAATAGTTGTTTTCCCGCGGTAAAAATTAGCCTATGTGTTATTCCAGGTTATACTCTACCTATGTTCCAAATTTCATCCAAATTGTTCAGTAACAAACATACATACACACACACACACACACAAACTCTCAGATTTATAATATTAGTACGGATAACTATGAAAGTGTAAACAACCGAGCAAGTTTAATATTTCGTATTACAAAAAATAAGTTGGGAATAGAAGATTATTGTAATCCAATGGCGAAGCAAGGATCGGATATACAAGATAAGCTTTAAGTATAGGTTTACCCGAATGATGTGTGTAGATAGATCTACTTTCATTTATAAAAGTTTCCCAAAAAAGCATAATGTACCACAATTTTTAGCTAATAGGAAGTTACATAAAGTTACTTTAACGATGAAGACAGATCTAAAAATAACCTAATTCACTTCTTATGGAAAAACAGTAGCTCAATCCAAAAATTGCTGATGCAATGTTTTTTTTTTCTGGGAAGTAAGCAAAAATTATAGGTTTATAGGTAGTTTCGTCAGCGGAAGCATGAAACGGAAAGGTCACAAATAATAGGCAGCTGCCAATAAAGATTGATGGCTGAAAATATAGCTTGAGTTATCATGCCGTTTAACGTTCAGCTATGCAAACATAGTACGGCTAGTTAGCTCTGAGTACAGTCCCATCCGGAAGCAAGCATGAAACTTGGTATGCTTGTAGTTTTTATTATGCAAAGTTTATTAGTTGCCGTGTGACGCCGGCTTAGAATAGCATCACCCCATTTCTTTCCCATAGGAGTCGTAAGAGGCGACTAAGGGACTCAAGGGTGTGTATTGCAATTTTAGGTGATAGGCTGACAACCTGTCACTATGGCGATACACAATTTTCCGAATGACCCTAAAATATTTGTCTGACGTGGCGTCAATATCCGTTTTTTGCGGCCGTTTATGCTCTGCCTACCCCGCAAGAGATTATATGCGTGATATGTGTATGTATGTACCTAATAATTTAAGAAGGCACAAGTCGTCAAATGAATGTACCCTGAACATGGGGTGTCCCACAGAACCATGACTAAAGCTATAGAACCTTTTCAGCGCATTGAAAGAGCAATAAGTAAAAGTAGAGTGAAATGTTATATTCTGTTGTTATTTTAGTCTGGTTTCTATAGCTTTGGTCATAGTTCTGTTAGTTCTCACTGTTTTAAAATTTAAATCCATTAGCATAGAAAATGATAAACTATGTTGACTCTATTCTAGTTTGCTTTATTTCGCTGAAATTTCCTACTTATTCTACATTATATTTTTGGTTGGACTCTTTCATACGTCAGCCTATTGCAGTCCACTGCTGGACGTAGGCTTCCCCCAGGGTACGCTATAGAGCACGAGATAAGTCAATACATTTGTTAAATAATTACTACTTACCCTACAATGTGTTTCATGGATATCATCCGCCTGGAATATGGAAGCTGTGACGTAGCAAAATATAAGAGCGCCCAGCGGAAGCCATAAGGCCGCCAGGCATATCTCCCGCAGACCACATGACCAGAGCACGCCCTGAAATATAAAGACAAACCTCTCAAGGCTCTGTTTTTCCTGATAAATTGGTACCTTTCGTTCGCGCTGCGCCAGAAAGAAACAGCCAATCATTTTGCGATCAAATTTACGCAATATTTTATGTTTTTTTCGACAAAGAAAATTGTCGAAAAAAATTGAAAAAAAGAAAATTGTTGTGCCGTGTGATGCCAGCTTAGAATAGCATCACCCCATATCTTTCCCGTGGGAGTCGTAAGAGGCGACTAGGGGACTCGAGGGTGTGTATTGCAATTTTAGGCGATAGGCTGACAACCTGTCACTATAGCGATACACAATATTCCGAATAACCCTCAAACATTTGTCAGACGTGGTGTAAATGGCCGTTTTTTGCGGCTGTTTACGCTCTGCCTACCCCGCAAGGGATTATAGGCGTGATATGTGTGTGTGTGTGTGTGTGTGTGTAAGAAACGTTACACTGCCTAATTTGACCACTTTTATTAGGAAAGGTATGAATCTAATTTATAGCATAAAAATTTGGTAATAACTTTAAAGTTGTGGTGCACTTTTTCAATATAATATTACAAATTTTATGTCTTTTTCAGTAAATATTTTTTAATTAAAAACGGTTTATCAAAAAGGGTATAACAAGCCCAAAGCAGGTCAAGGTACTCATGAAACTGAGCATATTTTTGTCATAGGTCTTTTAAAATAAATTATAATAATGACCTTCATACAGAATTGCCGATCAGCTATTCTATGCTATTTATTACGGGCGGTCCATTTTTTAAATCATATTACGACCTATGTTCGTCAACCGGCATCGGTAAAAACTGTTCTAGCCAAATCTGATCGCGATCAATGTAGATGACCAATTTCAGAAATAATTGCAACGGTTGGAGAATCGGTTGAGGCAAGTTTTCTTCTATTTTGAATAAGACATAAAATATTTCAAAACTTCCTTGCGCAAAAAATCTTTGATGCCATAGGTATTTAAAGAACCCTCCGGTGCATTACGGATTATTCCCAAAATCAAAATGTCTGATAACGAGACATAATCCTACAACGACTGAAACCAATTGAGACTAAATTTCAAAATGAATCAGTATCATCATAACGCATGAAAGACTAAATGTGTTTAATCTCAAAATTGACTTTAATCAAATCAAATCTTCTGAGCTACCGGCGTCTCCACCGACCACTTCAAAATTTCAACGTCTTGATACTCATCTTGAAGCAACGTATATAGCAAGGGACATCTAGAGTAAAATTATTTTAACAAACACATTCATACATACATTTATGAAAATAATATAGCACTGTCAGTGCAAAATAAATCATAGTGCAAGTTAATATAGAGCAGATTTTTAGCTAGCTAAACCATTTACTTAGTTCAGTCTATGACTTTTGGTAAAGAGTAGGGTAGGGTAGGAAACAGTGACTCAGGCGGGTACTTTGACTCACGGCTTTATCACCCGAACGGACAAAAGTATCTACCTGTCACCCTCACTCATCGGTAGTTCGCGACAGCCGAACGCGCATAAACCAGTCACCCGCCTGCTCCGGCGCCGTTCAGTAGTGAAAAAAGTGTGTGATAGTTTTTGTGCCCTCAAAACAAAATTACGAGGTAAGTTACACTTCGTTTTATTCATTGATAAATAAAGATTCGTACAATTGTCATTGTTTTGTTGGATAGTGGTGTTAATATGCTAGGCAATGCGATAGATTTGCTGGCCGTACGGGAAGAATTGTAAGATGTGTCACCTATTGAATTCAAAATGGCGACGAAGCCTCACTGACTCAATTTTAGGAAGTACACAATGACTCGCGAGTCAGTGTGTACTTTTGTGAGTCAGTGTTAACTTTAGATGGTTAATACAATTAATTAGAAAAATATAGTCATACGAAGTATATATTATGTTAATTACATACTATGCGTAGGATATCAAAACGGGAAACTAATCTTTTTAACACATTTGTAACCTAAAAATGCTTACTTATTCTTTGTTTTACTGTCATGTTTCAAGATCGCTAGAATAAAAAATATAGGTATGACCATGACCATATGTTCAGAGGGTATCTTTAAAGTCATTCCAATACAAAAGTTTTCAATTCTAACAGATTATGTGGAAGCTTGAATTCTTAAAAAGTGTTATTAGTATTATTAATACGATAGATTTCACGAATTGTTTGTGATAGCCAATTTATAATATCCAATCATTTACTAAATATTTGTTTTTATTTTATTTTAGAATGCCGCGTCGCAAAAGCGACACCGGACGGAAAGTTGGAAACCACACTGAGGATGTCTAACTAGCGTGCTGTCGAGATAGCGTTTGTCGAAATCTATCGAAATACTGTGTGTCGTGATTATGTGCTGTCAATCTACCGTCATCTACTCCTACTTCGAGAACAAAAACAATCAGGACCTTTTTTTTCAACATAAAAGTTAAATAAATGATTTGGTACATGAACATGTGATTAATGTACCAAAGGCATAAGTTGTGATAATAAATATTATTTGACTGATTAGAAAATTGTTGTTTTATTAACGAGCCAGTGTGTACTACTGAAATGAAATAAGACTAGTACTGGTACACACTGGCTCATGTCATTGTTGAGCCAGTGTGTACTGCAAAAAAATGTTAGAGTCATTCTGTACTACAGGGTTGAGTCATAGTAGTCTGGTACCGGTACAGAGTGGCTCAATTCCCATTTTTTTTTAAACCGTGCCTGAAAACTTTACTGCAGTGTAAATCAAACAAGTGACAATGCGAGGAGAAAGGCAAATAATCAATGCATATAAGGTATAAATTTCAGTTTGCTACTTTAACGTTATCTATAAAATTTTACTCTCCGAAAAAATCCGAGTCACTGTTGCCGCCCTGACCCTATACTTTGACCCTGCGTATATTTACTTTCGGAAACTTTGTCAAGTCTCTACAAAATATGCAGTCTCGTCTATTTTCGTTCCAAATATCGTATCTATGCAAATTTGCTAAGGTTCAGGACAGTCACTAAAACTTAAAGACTATCTAGCCTACGTAAAGTAATGCATAATGTAGGTAGTACTTGGCTTCGAGCCCAGTGTGCTCTCTGTGAATAGTTTATAACAAAGTTTTCTAAGTGTACCTAAGAGGTACGTTCCGCTACCTAAAGATTCATTACAACTTTATGACTTGCAGCCCACTCTACAATCAAAGAAACCACAAATGTTCAGAATAGTTTGTTTTTTAATTAGCTTTTCTTAGTATTATTTTTTAAGTTTAGTAAGCTCTACAAAAAACTATCACTACGACACTCAACGAAGCAAGATTTGTCCAATCAATTTTTGAGGAAGAATCTCGGTATATCTCTTCTCATCCCCCATAAAGTTGGCACACGTAGGTACGTAGTGTTATCTAAGAATACTGCATGTTACCTCAGCCTATTACCAAATCGTTCACCCATGTGATATCAACTTAGGTACGCCAAAAATAATGTTTATGAAAGAGCTTTCGGGAGATTGACCGGGTCTATCACGAGGTAAATAATATAAACGGTTTATCTAGATCTTGACATATCAGCTGAGTAACAATGTGTGAAACGTGTGAAAGTAATCTCGAGTGCTATAAAACGTTAGTAGACCTTTTGCTTCTAGGAGGAAAGTAACTGATTAATTCTAACGATTCCAAGAAAATCAAAGCTTCGTCTCACGCTTGCGAAAGCTCCTCTCAATGAGATGACTGATGTATTGTCTTGACTTATTCAGCAGTAGGTATGTATATGAAACTTTCATTATACATTATGTTACCTACCTTGTACTCCAAAGGGGCATTGACTGCACAGTGTACTGTGCGCTTATTTGTGCGTTCGTCGTTCCGAACCAGATCCGGCGGCGGCCCGTTGTCCATATCAACCATTATTTTTCTCCGCGTCTTTTAATACCACATCACCTCATTATACCCGACAGCTACACTCTATGTGACAGTATGATTTTTTAAGAGTTGCAAAACATTGTGGAAGTGTTAGACCTCCTTTGTGCTGGTTTAAAAAGAGGATGTAATGCAACGTTAGATTTATTCTGTAGACTGAGCGCGTGTGGGTTCCCGAGGCGTGGATTGTAGAAGGTTATTTGGACATGCGCGTTGGGGCGAGGGGTGACACCCCCCACCAGTAGCCCCCTTTTACCCCATTATTTTCTCGTTTGTGCAGGCTGTGGTAGCTCGATAAATGCATTCTATTGTTGGGTCTGAACCTATTGATTATTTTTTTTGTTAAGTGCCGCTCTACAATGTCTTAAAAAAAGGTCAAGTGCGAGTGAGACTCGCGCACGAAGGGTTCCACACTATAATATTACTTATTTTGTATCGGATCCCCTTTAAATATTTATTTTATTCTGCATTTTGGAATTTGTTATTGCGGTCACAGAAATATAATCAGTGGTAATTTCAACTCTCATACTGTCAAAGTTTCTGAAATAAAAACAAAAATCCGTTATTGTATAGGAGACCCCTTTCATACCTTATTTTATTCAAATTTCAGTACTTGTCGTAATAGCAGCAGCATTATAAATTCTGCTAACAATTCAACGGTCTAACTATCACGATTTACGTGGTTCAGTTCAGCCTGGTAACAGACAGATAGACAACAGAGTCTCAGTAGGTAATAGAATCCCGCTGGGTATGGAACCCTAAAAATTATAATACTATTTATTTAGACAAGGAACATAAAATATTACGATAGTTGACTTAGAATATTTAGTACCTACCTAGAACCTGTGCTAGAACCTATCTATAGGTTTACCTACAGGATGATTAGTGCCTACATAGAGTATTCTGTGTAGGCATCTTATATTCCCTAAGGCCGTGTGATGCCGGCTTAGAATAGCATCACCCAATTTCATTCCCGTGGGTGTCGTAAGAAGCGACTAAGGAACTCGATACTCACCGTATTGCAAATTTAGGCGATGGGCTGACAACCTGTCACTATGGTGATACATAATATTCCGAATGACCCTCAAATGTGTGTCAGACGTGGCGTAAATGCCCGTTTCTTACAGCCGTTTACGCTCTGTCTACCTGGTAAGGGATTATATGCGTGATATGATAAGTGTATGTGTATCTTAAGTAGGTATAGTTCCTGAGTACTTACCGACTACTTACTAAGAAATTACTTAGTGATGGAAAGAAGTTTCATTCAAAAAGGCTTCGGGAACCATCGTAGAGAGCAACATTTTGTTTCCACCCGTAGTTTAATTAGGGAGGATATTATTGCAGGCTTAAATTATTGTTCATAAAAAAGACAGTCCCGTGCTTCGGAAGGCACGTTAAACCCGTGGGTCCGGTTGCTCTCTAAGATCAGTCGTTATCGTTACAAAACCCCGTGAGACGCTTACGCTTACCTACTAGGAAGTAAGTAGAAGGCGGCGTTACCTATTCGTCAACTAGGTACTAAAAGACTCGGAGCAAAATTATTTTGACGGCAGGTCTAATGCCGCGGGTCTAATGGTCTAATATCTAAGTGCCCCAAGACTTCACAATTACCATTATTTTACGTATTATAATCTCGGGGAGTTGAGAAAAGTTGTTCAGTTTACATAGGCTTTTTTGGCTGCTCTGCCCTGTTACGCCTATCTACGTTATCTTTAGTTACATGAGTTACGCGCAACAAGCTTAATCGTATTCCTCAGGTCCCATTTATATACGTACGAGTTCATATTTACAAGAAATATAAGTAATTTTAATATTACATCCAAAAAACAAAACTCATGTAACTCAATTTTTGTATGGAGTAGCTTTGCGTATCTACTATAACTCTAGATACATGAGATACGCAAAACCGTACGCATCGAGACGAGTCGCGCGGACCTCCGGCATATTGAGTTACATGAGATAGGCAAAACAAAGCTTGTATGAACTTGTCGGCGTCCGAAACAAAATTGCCAGTAGGAGATAAAGTTTCTACCCATGGGTGTCAATGAGGCGACTATGGAGTGTTATCCAGAGAATGGGCAGCAGCGCTTCCTGTGAATGCAACACCTAGCACTGCACTCGCCAATCCGCCTGCCAAGCGTGGTTATGTTCAGCAGTGGACTGTTGTGGCCGTTGAAGTTAGAGTTGAAAGGTACATGGTGTTTATTTTAATTATATTAATTTGTACTTATTTTATTCAGAATACCTTTTGTGAACATAATATACAAGGTGTTTGTTTTAATTTATTTATCAACCCTACTTTGTAAATCAAGAATAATGTCAAGGATTCAAATGATAGTGCGGTGCAAGGTGCAATAAAAGCTTCAAATTAGTGTAAACTTTTTGATCTCCATTTTCTATAATTTTCATTCAATTGCATGTTTTAAACATAGCTTATAGAGGTAAGTACATTTTGTGATCTCTTAATACATTAATGATTGTATTGAACTGCTCATACTCATTTGAAAGATTTTATTATTATGATTATTGAGAAAAACAAAAGATTTCGATGACGTAGAACACAAATAAATTATCAATCACTTTTTAATTTTTTAAATAAAGTTAGCTTTTTGATATCACTTTCTGCTCAAAGACATTATCTTATTATGTAATTTCATTGTTTAATTGGTTATTATAATAATGAATACTTTAAATAATTTTATTTCACTTGCTTTGATTCTTTTCATAATATTCCCCAAAAATTAAATATATTCTCTACCTAAGTAAACTAAATTTTTGGCAATCGTTAATAATGCCCACAGCATCAATTCTACGCTCCCCAAATGTCTTTAATTGATCAACCATCAATGTCAGTGTTTTACACGATAAGCAAACTAAAAGATTTGCAGCATACATTTTTTATTTCTAGTAATTTTTAATTTCCCTCAATAATTTTGAATTTACTCATAGATTACCTTAAAGAGTGTAAAAATCAATAACTGAAAAATTAAAAAAGTTAATTAGACCTCTTATACAAGACGACTTGGTCAGCTGACACTTTTTGTATGGGAAGTAATTTTTTTTTATTTTGGCCTGAGTTTCATGGTAAAAGTGGTTAAGTTTTAAGGGCTGGTTTATGTCTTTAATTATTTAGGACAATTCCTTTTTACACCATGTATGCTGACCAGTCTCAACGTCGCCTCGAGACTTGTTGGACTCGGGATGCACTTGGACAAGACGAAAGTCATGTTCAATCAACACATCATCCCCGAGCCGGTCTCCATCGAAAGTATAGCCCTTGAAGTTGTCCAGAAGTATGTGTACCTTGGGCAAACTCAGCAGCTGGGTAGAGACAACTTTGAGGCTGAAATCACCAGAAGAGTGCAGCTGGGCTGGGCAGCATTTGGGAAGTTGCGTCATATCTTGGAATCACCCTTGCCACAATGCCAAGGTGTTCGATCAGTGCGTCCTGTCAGACATGACCTATGGAGCCGAGACGTGGAACCTGACAGTAAAACTGGCCCACCGGTTACATGTCACTAAGAGAGCTATGGAAAGGTCTATGCTCGGTATCTCTATCTCTATAATGGATAAAATCCAGAATGAGACTATCCGCAAAAAGACCAAAGTAACGGACATAGTCTGGCAGTGTAGCAAACTGAAGTAGCAATGGGCTGGGAACATTTGTCGTAGAACCGACGGACGGTGGAGTAAACGGGTTCTCGAGTAGAGGCCACGCCTCGGCAAGCGAAGCGTTGGACGACCTCCGGCCAGTTGGACCAATGATTTAAAAAGGCGGCTGTAGCGACTGGATGGCGAAAACGGGAGACTGTGCCCTATGGCGTACCCTGGGGGAGGCCTATGTCCAGCAGTGGACTGCTATAGGCTGATGTATGTATGTGATAGATCAGCCTGTAAGTATATTAAAATACCTAGCTTACGTTTAAATCTGATGTATTTTCAGATTTTTCCATAGGCACTACCACACCGTAATTGATCACCCTGTATACTATCCAAGAAGTAAATTATCTGAGATAATACTGTTTTGCCCATGTCCTGTAACTAAACTTGTAGGAGATTAGCATTTCAATAAAATGTTGCTCTTGACGCGGCTTTCTCATGTATCTTAGATACAGTACCACGCGTAACACGATTTGTATGAGAAATAAAGGAGCAAAATAATTAAAATCGTTATATTTCACTACACACTTGAAAATAAGAAAAAAATTAAATGAGGTTTGCATTCTATGATTGTTTTGCTCCAATTCATAAGAAAAAAATCTTCATAGAGTCAATTTTATGTAAGTTATGAGCAAATATTATTTCCAAAATATAAAGTGGATTTGTGGCAAATGGCAGTCTGAGAGATACATTAGATAGGCGTAACAGGGCAGTGCTGCCCGCCAAAGTAAGTACTAACTAGCGCCCAAAGATTTTAGAATATTCGTTCAAAAATTTCTCATGCAATTTTTTGTTATACATTAAATTTAATTTAGTACTCAAAAATTGATATTCAAATATTTTTTTTTTTTTTATAAATAGAGGCACACTTAAATTAAAAAATATTTTGCATTGGTTTACATAAGACGAAATGAAGATAAAGATAAAATATGTTTATTTTAGTCACATTCAATTAGATACTAAACTAAAATACAGATATCTGAAATGTAGGTACTTATGCGACTAAAAAAGGTCTCCACAATATACGTTCACACCATGCCCCAGCTCCTGCTCCTCAAATACTTCGGTGGAAGTAGGAAGTGAATGTTCCCACACAGCCAATATACTCTCTCTCTCGCAGCCATGGACGTATTATTTAAACAGGACTGATAACTGTTGCAGAAAAAACGAGCCGAGCGAGACCGCACACACCGAGGCCTTTCGTCTCTTTCTAATAGGACATCAATATTTTGTATTACAATGAGCTTAAAGATAGGGAAATTTACATACATACGATTCACTTGGACAACCTCGAACACAACATTTTTTCACCACTTTGAGTGAGAAATTTCGTCAAATACTGATTTTAAGTAATAAATTAGGAATGTAATTTTTTGTCGCTAAAGTTTAAACTTGCCGCCAAAATTCAATCTTAAAGGGATACCATAAGAAAATTATTTGATTAATAGTTTTTACATAATTAAAATTAATCAGTGTATAATTTTATGATTTCCAACATGTTTTTGATATAACTGACGCAAGTTGTTTTATTATATTACTTTAATATAATTATATTTGACAAAAATAAGTTAGGCAAAATTTTATCTCCAGTAATTTTTTACACTGGCAATATGAAAGAACGAGACACACAGCCTCTCTACGTGCTATCTCTCTCGGCTCGGATTAGCCTCTGGGAAAGACTTAATGTAAAATAGACCATATTTCAGTACCAATAAAGTTACTATTCGTAAATAACTGTTTTTGAAGTTATCAGTCCTGTTTAAATAATACGTCCATGCTCGCAGCAGTAGTCTCTCCTACCAATGAGCGAGATAGCCCTACATTCCAATAAAATTGTGCTCGCGCTGCCGCTGTTCCTTTACCCGGTGCGGCTGTGCCCGAAAAGCCGACACTCGCAGGAGCACGCAAAGTGGCAGTGGCATAACGAGTAGTAGCGCGAGAAACACAGAACACTTATACTCCTGGCGAGAAACCTGTTCTCATGCTCGACTCTCGAGTCTCGAGCTGCTCACATTCCTTACTATTTCCCTGTCTATTGGGGTATTGTGTGAATGCGGCATCAATGCGGCGTATTATATTATTTTAAAAAGAGGTTCATCATATTTCTGAACGAAATCTGAGTCGTGTTTTATATTGTACAGTTGCAAACTCTACCAAAACTTCCAACGAAAAAGCGCTACTACCGAATACTGCAGTGCTTTTTCTCATTCTACATTAATTCACTCTATAAACAAATCAAAAAAGTTCAGTTGTCAACTTTTCTCATAATGTGCCGATTTTCAGAAGCGCAATTTCGAGAAAATTAATGTGTTTTTAGACTAAAAACTATATTGTTTTAGTGATGGAGTGACAGAGAAATATCTAGTGATGGCGTACACTGTTCTTCTTTGGTTATTCGGGCTCTGGACGACTGATGTCCGGGCCACAACACATTGGTTGGTCACGGAGACTGGCCTAATTCAACCAAGGGTATGATAACAGCTTCCTGTCCTCTTAAACTAAGAAAACAAATTGCTGTGAACCGTACTAAACCAGATAACATAAGTTTTTTATCACTCATTTACGGACAACTTGAAAAATACATGTTATAAATAAGCCATGTTTTTCAGGTCGATTCCCCGTTTGAAATGGCTCGTCCGTACGATTTGCTAGCGTTCCTCAATCAAGACACTCGATGGGACAACATTAGAAAACTCTACAATGAGCTTTCGACGCGCCAAATCGACATAAATAAGCTATGGGCTGAGTTAGAATTTGATACAGATATAAACACTTGGCTAAGTAAAGATAAGAACTGTAAAAAGACTGGTCCGTTGAACTATTTGGATTGGTATGCTACTCGGTTGGAAGACGGGCTTACTAAGCATATTCCTCAGGAAGATTTTCAACTGTACGATCCTTCTTATGGTGAAGACGTAGATGTGCCGGATTGTAAAAAAATTTCTTCACTCACATTTAGTATGTTTGCTTTTGAGCACTTAGAGGTGGGTAATCTTTTAGACACTTAAAATATCAGTTACTTTAACAGCCATAACAGGCCACTGATGGATATGGGCCTCCCCCTATTGGGGAGTATTGTCATGCTTGGCAGGCAGATTGCCAAGCTCAATGCAAGATGTTGCATTCACAGGCAAAGCTGCAGCCCATTCCCAGGATGATTATCAGACTCTTTTTACAACACCAAAGGGTAGAACTTCCGGAACACCAGTAAACCCAGTGCCCCAAACCTGGGAATTGGGTGAAATAGTTCCCGCCTAGTGGAGCTGATCACCTGTCTGCGAGCTCCGCAGACATTCCAACCCGAGGAAGAAGAAGAAGAAAGGGTAGAATTGTGGTTATGGTATTCGAAGCCAGCACCACACATTGGCTTCTTTAATCCTATATTACCCCAAAATTATAAAAGCATAAAACTAAATATCTCTTTTTTCCTATGTTCCAGGCTATGGTAAACCGTGAAAACCTTAGTATACATGCGGAACTATCACTCCCTGAGCTAATAGCGCCAGTGATGACTGTAGAACAGTTTGGTCACTGGGTGGCAACAGTCCTGCGTAGAAACAGTTCCTCATGGCTACACTACAACATGGCATCGTTGTATTGGAGGGTGCGAGGGAATGCGCCTAAAGCACTTGAGTGTAGTCGACGGGCTGTGCACTATGCACCGAGGTTAGATTAATTAAAATAAGGCTTGAATAAAAACATGTTTTTCTATAGTCACATTTTCATACATGCCTGTATCCCGTGCGGGGTAGACAAAGCAAAAACAGGTGTAAAAACAAACATTTACTCCACGTCTGACAAATAATTGAGGGTCATTCAGATAACTGTGTATCACTATAGTGACAGGTTGTCAGCCCATTGCCTAAAATTGCAATACACATCTAACCCTCGAGTCCCTTAGTCCCCTCTTACGACACCCACGGTAAAGAAATGGGGTGATGCTTTTCTTATTCAACATCACTCATAATTTTAATTAGCTGTCTTATTCTTTATGTTCTTGTACTGATGAACCCTGGTGTCAGTGTTTTCTATTGCTAGTAGGATATAGTTGTTTAATAACTACCTTTACTATTTAAACCTGCTACCCCATTTCTTACCCATGGGTGTCGTAAGAGGCGACTAAGGGACTCGAGGGTTAGATGTGTATTGCAGTTTTAGGGGATGAGCTGACAACCTGTCACTAAAGTGATACACAGTTATCTGATTGACCCTCAAACTTTTGTCAGACGTGGTGTTGACATCCATTTTATGGCCATTAACGCTCTTCCTACCTCATAAGGGATATAGGCGTGATTTATGTATGTATGTTTACTATTTAATTATACAATTTGGTTCCTTTACTATTTATAGATCTTTTTTACAGAATACCTTCTTTAATTTTTGAAAACATGCAAAATTTTCAAGCGCGGGCAGGATTTTGCAAGTTTTTAAAAATTTCATACCTAACACGGGAAGTGTTTTAAAATTTGGTATTCAACCTTCTTTAATATTTCAGGGAATACAAAGACATTGCCCTGCTAAGCATGGGCACAGTCCTCCACCGAGCCCGGCGGCCTGAAGACGCCATCATAGTTCTAGGAGCAGCCGTGGACCATGACCCTCAGTCTACCGAAGCCCATTTCGTACTGGCCCATGCATATGCCGTGCTAGGGGAGTTCAATAGCTCCGTGAATCATTATGAAGAGACATTGAAACTGGACTCCGGGTATGATCAGGCCGTGAAGAATAGATTCGGAGTGTTCTGTGTCAAGGAATTGATAAGGAAGATGAGGGGTATACATAAGTGAGTTATACTTCTTACTTTTTCATGTCACCAATTGGGACTTTTCTATCTGACAGTTCTTGACCTTTTTTATAATGTCAGATGGCGCTATGTTAAATTGAAATTTTGACATTTGAGTCACAAACACATTTCATCTTTTTACATACATTTCCATGTAATACTAATAAGAAACTTTTTCAGTTTAGCTTAGCGCCATCTCATAGATGGCGCTTAAGGATTTGCTAGAAAAATTTCTTATTCTAAATGAAAATATCTCCATTAGTCTCATTTCATTTCATTCAAAAATAGCACCTGCACGCAGGACGATCTTATGACAACGTCTGTCAGCGCTGTCATCGTAGCCAAGTTCTGGGCCGCGACGGTGTAGTGTCTGCCATCGACACGCTAAGAAGAAGATTCAAAAATACCTCACAAAGGTTATTCATCATCCAAATCAACTGACAACAAATCTGATGATCCCAATGTCGGGCAAACACAGACTAAAGCGTAACAGGCCGTGTGATCTCTAGCTTGTGAACATCAAAGGAAGTTTGCAAGACACAATCCAACTAGCCACACAATTTGCTAAATGTCCGAAAAGCGACAGTTGCAAGATACATACTTACATACATACATATATCACGCCTTTATCCCTTGCGGGGTAAGCAGAGCGTAAACGGCCACCAAAAACGGTAATTTACGCCACGTCTGACAAACATTTGAGGGTCATTCAGAAAATTGTGAATCGCCATTGTGACAGGTTGTCAGCCCATCGCCTAGTATTGCAATACACACCCTCGAGACCCTCTCTCGCCTCTTACTACACCCACGGGAAAGAAATGGGGTGATGCTATTCTAAGCCGGCATCACACGGTTGCAAAATAAAGGGTATAATAAAAAAAATTGTCTCATTACAATGTGTGAAGACTGATTGAGTTGACCCTTTGTTCTTAGTAGTTTCTTTCTTAGTTCCTTTGAAGAAACTATTGGTACCTAAAGGAACTATTGAAACCGCATTGGTTCCTGTACTGTAAACAAAACAGATTTTATGCTGTTTTCTGATTAGGACAAGCATAAACAGCTTAAATCCGTTTACGATTATTATGTTGTGAAAAGTAATAGATTGCAAATTTTAGAAAATATTAACCTGATGAAAAGTTTGTTTAAAAAAGCCTTTGAAATTGTGCATCATCACATTTACTTGAAAATTATAAAGATAGTGTAATTGACTTTGATAATTTTCAAATTCAATTGTGCTTAAAATTGTAAATTAATATGATTTCTTTCTTTATGTTTCAGGAAACTACTTAAGCTGAAAAGTGAATTAATAGAGTATGCGGGCAAAGAAGCCCTGTGGCTAAAGTCTCAGGCCGCCTTCCTTAGGACTATGAAACATAATGAAGACTTTGGTAAGTACCTGTTGTTCATTTTCCATGCTAAAAGTAATAAATCTAATACCCACAATGAAAGCCACTTGAATTAGCGATTACACTTACCTTACCCTAAATCCCTATTTGGTACAATATTTGTGTCTTGTGGGGATCGAACCCACGACCCTCGGCGTAGCAGGCAGGGGTACTATCCGCTAAGCCATCAAGCTAGTCGAAACAATATAAATAGCAACTGTAGCTCCAACACAATGTATGAGGTAGATAGACAGATCATATTTAAACATGAATTTGACATAGATTTAATAAATTTGACATAGATTTAACTTTGACATGTATTTGCTTTTTACATTACTGTAAGTTACTATTCTTTTTTTATGTATTATGTTAAGTACCTAGATTTGACTTCCTAAAAGAGAATCTTGTAAATTCCTACTTAGAAATAAATTATTTGATTTGAATCCTTGCTTTTCGCGACTACTCATATAAAAATGCACTAATTTCCCATAAATTAGATTTCAGGAACATCGAAAAGATCGTCACAAAGATGTCAGAAATCACCGGACTCAACATAAAGGATCTAAAAAAGGAGGGTGATAAGAACTCCCTCATACAGTATTTCCTGGACGGGCGTTTGTACAACGAGAAATGGTTCGCTGAAAAGGACCTGTTAGCCGTGGAAGCAGCTTTCAGCGTCCACAGATTGATCAAGCATATTGGGAAGCATGCAGACATGGCGGCAGACTTCGTGATACAGCCTCACTTAGTGCAGCTCTCCGATGAGAAGATTAAGCAGGAGATTGGTCCGGTGCCCCTGATGCCACTATTAGGTAGACGCGATTGGTTATGTATGTAGATGATTTTATTTTATTTTGCTTCTTTTTAGTTTTCCGATTTAAATTCAGTTTAACTTTTTAAGCACTCGCGATCACTTTCACTCATTTTAGACCCGGTCTAATACTGAAAATAAGTTAAATTCAGTTGGGGTTTTTTTTTGTTTTTTATTACATTTAAATTCGTGTATTGCATCACCCTAATTCTACCCGTGGGTCGTGAAAAGCGAATCAGAATGGGCAGCCAAGTTCCCTGTGAATGTAACGTCTTGCATTCCGCTCGCCAATTCCGCCTGCCAAGCATGCTGAGTATGGCAATACCCCCAATTAGGGAGAGGTCTATATCCAGCAGTGGAATGTTGTGGCTGTCAATGTTAAAAATAATTAAATCATTGAAGCGAAGAAATAATAAAAGCTTTAATATTTATGAAGACTTTTTGATTTTACTTACTTTGATAAATTTTCCAGCAAAAATTGCAGAAGACTCGAATACAGAATCTCAATCTAGTGATAAGCCCAGCAGCAAACCAGATGATGACACATACGAATTAGAAATGGGATTGCCTCTGTAAGTATTGTATGTACACTTGTATCATAATGTTCGGATTATGAACTCGAAAACAGTTGTATAAAGACCTGCTTTATGCATTCTGCCTATAGAAATTACAGTTTCTTCTCAAACGCTAAAGCGTAATGTTAAGAATAATGCTCTCATTTCGACGAAAATTAAATGAAATGAAACACTTGCAAAAATCGCGGGCAAGGGACGAGCCGCGGTAGCCCAGATGGAAGAGGCAGTCGCAGGTTCAAATCCTACCCGCGCCAGAATTTTTTTGCAAGTTTTCTAAAAATGAGTACGTATTTATGCACTTAAACTACAATAGTTATCAAATCGTTTACCCAGGTACCCATCATCAATGAAAGTGAGCCGCAGTATGGAGGATTTCGACCGCGACCCCGACTGGCCGAGCGACAGACTGTGCAAGGAGAAGCCGGCCAACGCCGACTTCAACATTGAAGCCGTCTACCCCGTCTTCTTGCCGTTCGAGAATAAAGGCCTGAGGTAAGGTGGAGTTGTTCTTGGCAGGACTATGGCCGAGCGACAGACTGTGCAAGGAGAAGCCGGCCAACGCCGACTTCAACATTGAAGCCGTTTACCCCGTCTTCCTACCATTCAAGAATAAAGGACTGAGGTAAGGTGGAGTTGTTCTTGGCAGGACTATGGCCGAGCGACAGACTGTGCAAGGAGAAGCCAGCCAACGCCGACTTCAACATTGAAGCCGTTTACCCCGTCTTCTTGCCGTTCGAGAATAAAGGCCTGAGGTAAGGTGGAGTTGTTCTTGGCAGGACTATGGCCGAGCGACAGACTGTGCAAGGAGAAGCCGGCCAACGCGGACTTCAACATTGAAGCCGTCTACCCCGTCTTCCTGCCGTTCGAGAATAAAGGCCTGAGGTAAGGTGGAGTTGTTCTTGGCAGGACTATGGCCGAGCGACAGACTGTGCAAGGAGAAGCCGGCCAACGCGGACTTCAACATTGAAGCCGTCTACCCCGTCTTCCTGCCGTTCGAGAATAAAGGCCTGAGGTAAGGTGGAGTTGTTCTTGGCAGGACTATGGCCGAGCGACAGACTGTGCAAGGAGAAGCCGGCCAACGCCGACTTCAACATTGAAGCCGTCTACCCCGTCTTCTTGCCGTTCGAGAATAAAGGCCTGAGGTAAGGTGGAGTTGTTCTTGGCAGGACTATGGCCGAGCGACAGACTGTGCAAGGAGAAGCCGGCCAACGCCGACTTCAACATTGAAGCCGTTTACCCCGTCTTCCTACCATTCAAGAATAAAGGACTGAGGTAAGGTGGAGTTGTTCTTGGCAGGACTATGGCCGAGCGACAGACTGTGCAAGGAGAAGCCAGCCAACGCCGACTTCAACATTGAAGCCGTTTACCCCGTCTTCTTGCCGTTCGAGAATAAAGGCCTGAGGTAAGGTGGAGTTGTTCTTGGCAGGACTATGGCCGAGCGACAGACTGTGCAAGGAGAAGCCGGCCAACGCGGACTTCAACATTGAAGCCGTCTACCCCGTCTTCCTGCCGTTCGAGAATAAAGGCCTGAGGTAAGGTGGAGTTGTTCTTGGCAGGACTATGGCCGAGCGACAGACTGTGCAAGGAGAAGCCGGCCAACGCCGACTTCAACATTGAAGCCGTCTACCCCGTCTTCCTGCCGTTCGAGAATAAAGGACTGAGGTAAGGTGGAGTTGTGTTTGGCAGGACTATGGCCGAGCGACAGACTGTGCAAGGAGAAGCCGGCCAACGCCGACTTCAACATTGAAGCCGTCTACCCCGTCTTCTTGTCGTTCGAGAATAAAGGCCTGAGGTAAGGTGGAGTTGTTCTTGGCAGGACTATGGCCGAGCGACAGACTGTGCAAGGAGAAGCCGGCCAACGCCGACTTCAACATTGAAGCCGTCTACCCCGTCTTCTTGTCGTTCGAGAATAAAGGCCTGAGGTAAGGTGGAGTTGTTCTTGGCAGGACTATGGCCGAGCGACAGACTGTGCAAGGAGAAGCCGGCCAACGCCGACTTCAACATTGAAGCCGTCTACCCCGTCTTCCTGCCGTTCGAGAATAAAGGACTGAGGTAAGGTGGAGTTGTTCTTGGCAGCACTGGTCTCGTCGACGTTGCACAATTTAAGTACCGACCAAAAATAGCTTTATAAATAAAAGATAAGAAGATACCAAGTATTCGCCATGTATGTATGTATGTTGTGCCTCTCCTCAAACAATGGTACATCTATTGATCTGCCCTGCGTGTCCTTCATCGTGCACGCTAGTGGACCTTCACAACGCCACTGACATCGTAATGCGTCTGGCTGAATACTGGTCCGGATTAGTTTAATACCGCCAAAGCCGATCGAAACGACAATAAAAAACATGTATTAAAGTTTTTTATTCATTATATTAAAATTATATACATAAAAATTTTTGCTTTTCAGACAATACCTGGTAAGCTAAATAATTAATTAATAAAACAAAGTTCAATCAAAATGTTTATTTATTAGCTTAGTGACAATATGACACCTATCCGTTTGAAATGGTACATCATCCTATTATCCCTTATTCCACAGATTAAAAGGGCTACTAACAGACAGAATAGGCGTGGGGGTCCATACTGAACATGAGCTGCCGTGGCACCCTCCAATGTGTCCCTCTGCGAAGGAAGCTGCCTTGATTCAAAAGCGAGCACATAAGTAAGATTATAACATCATCTAGGTATATGTAGCTAACAGACAGAATAGGCGTGGGGGTCCATACTGAACATGAGCTGCCGTGGCACCCTCCAATGTGTCCCTCTGCGAAGGAAGCTGCCTTGATTCAAAAGCGAGCACATAAGTAAGATTATATCATCTAGGTATATGTAGCTAACAGACAGAATAGGCGTGGGGGTCCATACTGAATATGAGCTGCCGTGGCACCCTCCAATGTGTCCCTCTGCGAAGGAAGCTGCCTTGATTCAAAAGCGAGCACATAAGTAAGATTATATCATCTAGGTATATGTAGCTAACAGACAGAATAGGCGTGGGGGTCCATACTGAATATGAGCTGCCGTGGCACCCTCCAATGTGTCCCTCTGCGAAGGAAGCTGCCTTGATTCAAAAGCGAGCACATAAGTAAGATTATATCATCTAGGTATATGTAGCTAACAGACAGAATAGGCGTGGGGGTCCATACTGAACATGAGCTGCCGTGGCACCCTCCAATGTGTCCCTTTGCGAAGGAAGCTGCCTTGACTCAAAAGCGAGCACATAAGTAAGAATATACCTAGAACATATCTATATGTAACTCCTTCAAGAAACAGCTCTGACTGTCCTGACAGCCGATAGGCCGGAAACCCAAAAACCGACCAAAAAATGACATGAGCATAATTTTCATCATTACTTAACCATTTGTTTTTAAAGTGTATGTAACTTGTTAGTTTTATTGTGCAGGCTTCGGCTGTCATGCTGTAAAATGTATTTTTTGAATGAGTAAAATAAAATTAAAATAGCCATATTTCTAACAGAGCAATCCCTAACAGACAAAATTTGAGAAGAACCGTTAGATAATGAACATTTTTCATTTTCAGACAACAACTGCTCCCAGAAATAGCTGTAACTGACCATTTACATCAGAAACTGCTGGAATACGTCGGGGACGGCTACCCCGACCAAGTGACGCACATGCAAGACGCTGAAATCGGACAAAGAATCTATACCGCTATGCAATCTGTAAGTGTATTTTAGAAAATGCATTAAATAAGACATGTTCAGAGCATTGTTCTGAAAAAATAATAATTAATTTTATCTACACTCGTCTTATAATGTTCGAATTATGAACTCGAAAACAGTTGCATAAAGACATACTTTATGCATTCTGCCTATATAAACTACGGTTTAATAGAAATTACAGAAGCGTAATGACTTAATGAGAAAACGCTTACTACGATAAAGTTGAGAAATGAAACGAAGTTTTTTTTTGGCAATACTAGTTTTAGTAGTAGTTGTTGTTGTACGTAATTTTTTCGGATGTTGTTTAGTTGTTTTAATAGGTTTTTGTTCTATTGTACTCGTAGTTTAGACGTTGTTCAGTTGTTGTTCAGATGTTGTCCAGATGTTATTCCGATGTTGTTCAGATGTTGTTCAGTGTTGTTCAGTTGTTGTTCAGTTGTTTAGTTATCTGTTGTTCAGACTCGATCTAAACAACTCTTAGTATAGAATTTTCGAAAATTCATATAAAGCCATACTACGTCCTCGTATTGAATTTGACCATGTATCGGGCCTTGCAATCGCCGGTGCGGATGTTTGGAAAAGTGTTTAACTGAATTTTTTTTTTTAGAGTGTAGATAAAATAGTGTATTCAACTGCATATAATCAGGCATTAGAATGCTCGTGTCAATCTATCAATCATATAACAGGCACTCGCATTCTAATGACCCCCATTATATGACAGTTGCATAATAGTACATTGTTGTCGAGGTATGGAAAATAAGACTTTGCTGGACGAGTATAGTTTGAAGTAAATTTCCCCGAGACATTTGACGATTTGACAAGCAAAGTAATTTTCCCCGAGGCTTACATAGTGCTTTTCTCAAAAAAAGGCTGAAATGAAAGATTGTACTTCTTATAAAAGTTAGCTAGCGAACACAACACAACCAAAACCAAATTTACAATTTTCCCACCAATTGTAATTTTTTAAAATAAATTCGCCAGTAAGGCACAGTATTACGTAATATTCAGCCATACTAAATGTTTAGTTCATTCTTTTCTTTTTTTAATTCTGGACAGGCAAGGGTCTTCACATCATACAGCCTCGTCTTTAGTTACCTGTTTCATACAAAATTACGTTCCGTTTCTATGAGAGTCATCGAGATAATTTTGAAATCAAATTATGTGGGTTAAGCGTATAACGAATTTATCTTAATGGACACCAGCAAAAGATTTCCATACAACTTTGCTGGCTTGATCTGAGACGTGACAAACAATGTGAAACTTCGTGGTTTCTTTTTTTGAAAGAAATGAACACATTTCCTAGCATGTTTGAGAAAACTACTATTATCTACACTCGTCTCATAATGTTCGAATTATGAATTCGAAAACAGTTGCATAATGACCTACATTATTCATTCTGCCTATATAAACTACGGTTTAATATAAATTACAGAAGCGTAATGACTTAATGAGAAAACTCTTACTACGATAAAGTTGAGAAATGAAACGAAGTTTTTTTTTGCCAATACTCAAATCGCCATCTTCCGCCGCAGTTGACAGTTGTTGTTGTACGGTATTTTTCGGATGTTGTTCAGTTGTTTTAATAGTTGGTTTTTGTTGTGTTGTGGTTGAGATGTTGTTCAGTTGTTGTTCAGATGTTGTTTAGTTGTTGTACTGATGTTGTTCAGATGCTTAGCAGTTGTTTAGATATTGTTCAGTTGTTATTCCGATGTTGTTCAGTGATGTTCAGTTTTTGTTTAGTTGTTGTTCAGTTGTTAAGTTATTTAGTTATTTATTGTTCAGACTCGACATCAAAACAACTGTATGTAAAGAATTTTCGAAAATTCATATCAAGCCATATTACGTTCTCGTATTGAATTTGACCATGTATCGGGCCTTGCAATCGCCGGTGCGGACGTTTGGAAAAGTGTTCAACTGCGTTAATTTTTTAGAGTATAGATAAAATAGTGTATGCAACTGCTATAATTAGGCATTAGAATGCTCGTGTCAAACTATTATCAGACAGACACTCGCATTTTAATGACCCCCATTATACAACAGTTGCATAAACTACTATTATCTTATTTTATTCTATTGTGCAAGCCTAATCCGCCTGTCTTATAAAGTCTCACTTTACGTAGGTCAGCTGGAAGATTTTTTTTTAGTGGAAATAAGTTGTCCTGTTGTGTCGTTATTCTTTGTATGTGTTTCTTTTGTAATGTTTTTGTGTACAATAAACGGTAAATAAATGAATAATGGGACTAATGCTGAAACACAAGAACACATTTTTGACTGACATACAAAAAATATCGTGAATTTTATACTGGGAGTAAAGGACAGCCCTCCGAATACTGAAAGGGTGCACATAGACCATGAAACTGAACAACTTTTCCCTAGAAACATATGCCAGGAAACGACAAAATCAAAGTCCCATGCAAAATTACATTTAGCTGACTGCATTTACTGTACAAAGTATTTTTTTTTTGAGAGACTTTGTAGCGACCTCTGGGAGCCACGACAAGAAGCTCACTCAAAGTGGTTCCAACATATCTGCAAGATGGCGCCACGTGACAGATGTGAAACACTTCTATACCGCGTTTCAGGCTCTTTGTTTCTGTGCACATCTGTCACGTGGCGCCATCTTGCAGATATGTTGGAACTTCTGTTGCGTCTTGCTTGTTCGTGAACCACTTTGAGTGAGCTACTTGTCGTAGCTCCCAGAGGTCGCTACAACTTTAATGAGAACTTGATCAGTTTCATGGTATGGATGCACCCTATTAGTTTTCGTAGGGCTGTTCTTTACGTTGGTGTTGTATGTTTCCATTCCTCTTCGGGAATCCTGTGTTTCACTTATGTTTTTTATTAAATTGTTTTCAGAATGTAGCCCCAAAATGGGTAGTCTACACCTTAGCATCCCTCTACTGGCGTGTGCGAGGGAAAACCGACAGCGCCCTCAGCTGCCTACTAGCGGCCTCCAAAAATGTGAAAGTTAAATATAAGGATGTAGTGCTGACTTCCCTGGCGTCCGTGTATTTGGAGATGGGGTACTTTGAGGAGGCCCTATTGGCTGCTGAAGAGGCCTACAAATTGGGGCCCTATGAGGTAAATACGTCATCTTATTACTTTTCACTTATTTAGATAATGTATTTGTTCCAGTAAATAATCAATAAAGTACCTACTACGCTCAGTATAATAAGTAATTTAATAACGATATATGTAAATAACTTTAAGTTTCCCATAATAAGTGATTTGTTCAAACTTTTAAGAAAAAGAAAAGTTTCTTCAACGTTTCTAACTATAATTAAAAATGTGATGGAAGAAAGATAGTAACGGCTACGGCTAAATCGACATCGAAAAATTCTGGTGAAAGTTATTTGCAAACAAAGTTTTTTTTTTAAATAAATACAACTAAATAGTTATCTAATAAGTTTTTTTTCAATTCTTCTAGCCGGCAGTAAACTTCCTCCTGTACCAGATGAACATGATAAAGAAACAGCGCAATTCTCAAATGTTCCACTTGAAGCAAGCGCTGAGAGTGGAACCCCGCTACCTGCACGGGACTGCCCGGCGTCTACTGACCGCGTGGGCGTGCATGTTGAAGCAAGTCAATGCGTTGCAGGGCTTTGGTGAGTCATCATCATCATCTACTGTCACATACCACTCACTTACTTACTCAGCGAGCGAGCGACACAAGCGACACTATACCAGGTGAACATGATAAAGAAACAGCGCAATTCTCAAATGTTCCACTTGAAGCAAGCGCTGAGAGTGGAACCCCGCTACCTGCACGGGACTGCCCGGCGTCTACTGACCGCGTGGGCGTGCATGTTGAAGCAAGTCAATGCGTTGCAGGGCTTTGGTGAGTCATCATCATCATCTACTGTCACATACCACTCACTTACTTACTCAGCGAGCGAGCGACACAAGCGACACTATACCAGGTGAACATGATAAAGAAACAGCGCAATTCTCAAATGTTCCACTTGAAGCAAGCGCTGAGAGTGGAACCCCGCTACCTGCACGGGACTGCCCGGCGTCTACTGACCGCGTGGGCGTGCATGTTGAAGCAAGTCAATGCGTTGCAGGGCTTTGGTGAGTCATCATCATCTACTGTCACATACCACTCACTTACTTACTCAGCGCGCGAGCGAGCGACACAAGCGACACTATACCAGGTGAACATGATAAAGAAACAGCGCAATTCTCAAATGTTCCACTTGAAGCAAGCGCTGAGAGTAGAACCCCGCTACCTGCACGGGACTGCCCGGCGTCTACTGACCGCGTGGGCGTGCATGTTGAAGCAAGTCAATGCGTTGCAGGGCTTTGGTGAGTCATCATCATCATCTACTGTCACATACCACTCACTTACTTACTCAGCGAGCGAGCGACACAAGCGACACTATACCAGGTGAACATGATAAAGAAACAGCGCAATTCTCAAATGTTCCACTTGAAGCAAGCGCTGAGAGTGGAACCCCGCTACCTGCACGGGACTGCCCGGCGTCTACTGACCGCGTGGGCGTGCATGTTGAAGCAAGTCAATGCGTTGCAGGGCTTTGGTGAGTCATCATCATCATCTACTGTCACATACCACTCACTTACTTACTCAGCGAGCGAGCGAGCGAGCGACACTATACCAGGTGAACATGATAAAGAAACAGCGCAATTCTCAAATGTTCCACTTGAAGCAAGCGCTGAGAGTGGAACCCCGCTACCTGCACGGGACTGCCCGGCGTCTACTGACCGCGTGGGCGTGCATGTTGAAGCAAGTCAATGCGTTGCAGGGCTTTGGTGAGTCATCATCATCATCTACTGTCACATACCACTCACTTACTTACTCAGCGAGCGAGCGAGCGAGCGACACTATACCAGGTGAACATGATAAAGAAACAGCGCAATTCTCAAATGTTCCACTTGAAGCAAGCGCTGAGAGTGGAACCCCGCTACCTGCACGGGACTGCCCGGCGTCTACTGACCGCGTGGGCGTGCATGTTGAAGCAAGTCAATGCGTTGCAGGGCTTTGGTGAGTCATCATCATCATCTACTGTCACATACCACTCACTTACTTACTCAGCGAGCGAGCGACACAAGCGACACTATACCAGGTGAACATGATAAAGAAACAGCGCAATTCTCAAATGTTCCACTTGAAGCAAGCGCTGAGAGTGGAACCCCGCTACCTGCACGGGACTGCCCGGCGTCTACTGACCGCGTGGGCGTGCATGTTGAAGCAAGTCAATGCGTTGCAGGGCTTTGGTGAGTCATCATCATCATCTACTGTCACATACCACTCACTTACTTACTCAGCGAGCGAGCGACACAAGCGACACTATACCAGGTGAACATGATAAAGAAACAGCGCAATTCTCAAATGTTCCACTTGAAGCAAGCGCTGAGAGTGGAACCCCGCTACCTGCACGGGACTGCCCGGCGTCTACTGACCGCGTGGGCGTGCATGTTGAAGCAAGTCATTGCGTTGCAGGGCTTTGGTGAGTCATCATCATCATCTACTGTCACATACCACTCACTTACTTACTCAGCGAGCGAGCGACACAAGCGACACTATACCAGGTGAACATGATAAAGAAACAGCGCAATTCTCAAATGTTCCACTTGAAGCAAGCGCTGAGAGTGGAACCCCGCTACCTGCACGGGACTGCCCGGCGTCTACTGACCGCGTGGGCGTGCATGTTGAAGCAAGTCAATGCGTTGCAGGGCTTTGGTGAGTCATCATCATCATCTACTGTCACATACCACTCACTTACTTACTCAGCGAGCGAGCGACACAAGCGACACTATACCAGGTGAACATGATAAAGAAACAGCGCAATTCTCAAATGTTCCACTTGAAGCAAGCGCTGAGAGTGGAACCCCGCTACCTGCACGGGACTGCCCGGCGTCTACTGACCGCGTGGGCGTGCATGTTGAAGCAAGTCAATGCGTTGCAGGGCTTTGGTGAGTCATCATCATCATCTACTGTCACTTACTTACTCAGCGAGCGAGCGAGCGAGCGACACAAGCGACACTATACCAGATGAACATGATAAAGAAACAGCGCAATTCTCAAATGTTCCACTTGAAGCAAGCGCTGAGAGTGGAACCCCGCTACCTGCACGGGACTGCCCGGCGTCTACTGACCGCGTGGGCGTGCATGTTGAAGCAAGTCAATGCGTTGCAGGGCTTTGGTGAGTCATCATCATCATCTACTGTCACATACCACTCACTTACTTACTCAGCGAGCGACACAAGCGACACTATACCAGGTGAACATGATAAAGAAACAGCGCAATTCTCAAATGTTCCACTTGAAGCAAGCGCTGAGAGTGGAACCCCGCTACCTGCACGGGACTGCCCGGCGTCTACTGACCGCGTGGGCGTGCATGTTGAAGCAAGTCAATGCGTTGCAGGGCTTTGGTGAGTCATCATCATCATCTACTGTCACATACCACTCACTTACTTACTCAGCGAGCGAGCGAGCGACACAAGCGACACTATACCAGGTGAACATGATAAAGAAACAGCGCAATTTTCAAATGTTCCACTTGAAGCAAGCGCTGAGAGTGGAACCCCGCTACCTGCACGGGACTGCCCGGCGTCTACTGACCGCGTGGGCGTGCATGTTGAAGCAAGTCAATGCGTTGCAGGGCTTTGGTGAGTCATCATCATCATCTACTGTCACATACCACTCACTTACTTACTCAGCGAGCGACACAAGCGACACTATACCAGGTGAACATGATAAAGAAACAGCGCAATTCTCAAATGTTCCACTTGAAGCAAGCGCTGAGAGTGGAACCCCGCTACCTGCACGGGACTGCCCGGCGTCTACTGACCGCGTGGGCGTGCATGTTGAAGCAAGTCAATGCGTTGCAGGGCTTTGGTGAGTCATCATCATCATCTACTGTCACATACCACTCACTTACTTACTCAGCGAGCGACACTATACCAGGTGAACATGATAAAGAAACAGCGCAATTCTCAAATGTTCCACTTGAAGCAAGCGCTGAGAGTGGAACCCCGCTACCTGCACGGGACTGCCCGGCGTCTACTGACCGCGTGGGCGTGCATGTTGAAGCAAGTCAATGCGTTGCAGGGCTTTGGTGAGTCATCATCATCATCTACTGTCACATACCACTCACTTACTTACTCAGCGAGCGACACAAGCGACACTATACCAGATGAACATGATAAAGAAACAGCGCAATTCTCAAATGTTCCACTTGAAGCAAGCGCTGAGAGTGGAACCCCGCTACCTGCACGGGACTGCCCGGCGTCTACTGACCGCGTGGGCGTGCATGTTGAAGCAAGTCAATGCGTTGCAGGGCTTTGGTGAGTCATCATCATCATCTACTGTCACATACCACTCACTAACTTACTTAGCGAGCGAGCGACACAAGCGACACTTTACATCATCATCTACTGCGAAGCGATCTTATCATTTCACGATAAAATAATAACTAAGTATTAGTATTTTTTTAACACCCAATTAAACGCATTTCATTATTCCTTACAGAGTTCGGCGAGGGCGATGTATGCACAGAAGTAAAGCCTGGCGTGAGCATGGTGTGCAACAAGGGAAATGTCAACTGTCAGTTCGCAAACATACAGTGCTTCACACATAACGAGAAAGGTGAGAAAACCTAGTCAATGGAACCCTTTAGGGCTAGCACAAATCTATCATTTGGGGTCACCAATGAAACGGCCCAGCAGCAGACAGGACCACGTCCTATAAAGGGGCTGCTATATTACAAACACGGGTTAATAATTCTTTGCATAAAGCTAACTTATATTATCTGTAAAAACACATCTCACTCCTAGAGCTGTACAAGAATAAGTGGCTATCGAAAATAGTCTGTCACGGTGTCTTGCCGTCATCACGACACCATGACAGCAGGTGCATCCAGCCAGGAATCAACCTAAGGAGGATGCAAGCCACACCCTGTTTTCTGAAGCAAATCAAAAATTACCTGCTTGCTATGCAGAGGGCCCGGATTCGTTATCCGCCTGGAGCAGCTTGAATATTACGAATTTGATATCTTCATATTTGACTTCATTTCTATCTAGGCATTACAGCGACTTACGTAACTTATTGCTTGCGCGCTTGATAGGAGATCAAGTTACGCTAAACATTTTTTCTCATCTTAGAAACCAGTATAATGTGTTGAACTTAAACAAAACACTCAATAAAAACTCTGAATCAGCTACGAACACAAGTAAGGCGATGCAGGTTTAATCTAAATAAGTGGGAATATACCTGTAACCTGTAACCCGACTTGGAACTGCGGGGCCTTGCAGACTATGCCCTCAATTCGGGATATAAATTATCTTATCTTACCAATTCGAGATATAAATTCTCTTATTTTGTGTAAAAAAAATTGCGGAGAATATTTTAAGGGGTGAACCAGTACGTGAAACTGAACAACTTTCCCCAAGGAAATACGTACGTACGTACGACATAGGTCGAAATATGAAAAAAAAAATTGGCTCTCCCATACTTAGTGTGTTACCCGGCCGGGATAATTTGTATGGGAGGGCCAATTTTTTTTCATATTTCGACCTATGTTCCTTGGGGAAAGTTGTTCAGTTTCACGTACTGGTTCACCCCTTAAAATATTCTCAGCTAATTTTTTTACACCATGTATGTATGTATCTATCTCTTTCCAGACAGTACAAGCACATTCGTGCGCCTAATGGAGATAAAAGACGACCATATCCAGCCAGAATTCGATGAGTCTGTGTTCGAGCCGTTCATACAACACATGCCCTTGGAGAGGACAGACAAGGACGGCCACGCGGAGAATCTGCAGAAGATGGTCGCCATCTTGGACCAGCTGAAGGGATGTGGGCCCAAAGGGTGCCGCAGTAAGTATGTGTTTGGTTTTGATGTTTTATTTTTTTAGTTTTTTAAGATATTGTTTAACAAATTTTTAAACGCTTCCTGTGTTAGGTATACTAGCAAAATTTACTATTGGTGGTAGATTTTTTTTTTAAACTTGCAAAATTTTTAAGTGCGGGCAGGATTTGAATCTGTGATTTTTGCCATTACTAGTGGCGACGCCTCTTCAATTAGGGCTACCGCGGATCATCCATTGCCCTTCTTTATTTAACTTATATCAATAAAGGAGTAATTCTTGTATATTTATTTATAATGGGGATAACGGAAACGGCTCCAATGATTTTCATGAAATTATGTATGTATGGGATGTCCGTGTGGTGCCGGCTTAGAACAGCATCAACCCAAAACAACTAGTGAGTACCATAGAAAGTGACTAAGAGATAATCGTCCAGGGAACGGGCATCAGCGTTCCCTGTGAAAGTAATATCTTGTACTGCGTTCGCCATTTCGCTTGCCAAGAGTGGTGATTATGGCAATGCCCCCCAATAAGAGGCCCATGTCCAGCAGTGGACTGTTTTGGCTGTTAATGTATGTATATAATCGATTAAGCTAGATTTCAAATTCCGAAAAACGCGTTGTACTAAAAAATAACAGCCGAGCAATGCCCGTTCAATCAGATCCCTTTTTTTATTGATTTTTGTATTTTTTTTGAGTGAATTTATGTGATGAATTTTTGTGTGGTTGTATATCTGCATGTGTGTTACACGTTTACACAACACATATCTCTAGAAAGCTCAGATAAACAGAATCTGCAGAAAATGGGCCGGAATATTTTTTTCTGAATCGGCCGTGTCGTGTGGACGTTAAATAAATAAAATCCCCAACATGTATTAAGAACTTCGTAAATATTTTAATTCTTTTTCATTTTATGTACCTACTGTTTTAATTTAATATATATATACAGCCGACAGTGGGACAAATTAATTTAAACTAAACTTTATAAAATCTGTGTTTTTAATCTTTTAATCGTCTCTGTCCCGAGAATAAATTAGCGTACTATGATTTTATTATGCACTCACAGTGCTATATTATTTTCATAAATGAAAATAAGAAATAGAAAAAATGACAGCGCCCGCCGGGACTTGAACCCGGGACCGTGGGGGTACTGTCCCCAAAAGAGCACTTTTGCAATTTCTTATTTTCATTTATGAAAATAAATTACCGTTTACATAATTTCACCTAAATTTGGAATCCATGATTCTAAAACTAATGCATAGGGTGAAATTTTGCTAGTGAACGATAGCGAAATCGCAAGACGGGCTGATGATAAGGAACAACTTTCCCCAAGGAACATAGGTTGAAATATGACAGAAATATTTTGAGTATCCATAGTATTTCAAACCAGGTGATTTTTGTATGGCAGGTACAAAATTGTGGTTCATGTGTCGACCTTGAGGAAAGTTGTTTCTTATCACCAGACCATCCTCTGTTTTCAGTATCGATCACTAGGAAAAATTTATCCTTTGTAGTAACATAGGTCGAAATATCACAAAAACATTTTGAGCTTCCGTAGTAACCCAAATCAGCTGATCGGCATTTTGTATGGGAGAGGTCCATATTGTTCATTTTTTGACTAATGTTCCTTGGAGAAAGTTGCGCCTATCACCAACCCGTACTTTGTTTTCAGTATCGGCCACTTATAAATCTTCACCCTATATTACGATTAATTTACATTATCCCGCATTCGAATAGTATTTTATCTACACTCGTCTCATAATATTCGAATTATGAATTCGAAAACAGATGCATAATGACCTACTTTATGCATTCTGCCTATAAAAACTAGGGTTTACTATAAATTACAGAAGCGTAATGACTTAATGAGAAAACTCTTAATACGATAAAGTTGAGAAATGAAACGAAGTTTTTTTTCCCAATACTCAAATCGCTATCTTCCGCCGCACCTGACAGTTGTTGTTGTACGGTAATTTTTCGGATGTTGTTCAGTTGTTTTAATAGGTTTTTGTTCTGTTGTCGTTGAGATGTTGTTCAGATATTGTTCAGATGTTGTTCAGTTGTTGTTCAGATGTTGATTAGTTGTTGTTCAGATGTTATTCCGGTGTTGTTGTTCAGTGTTGTTCAGTTGTTGTTCAGTTGTTTAGTTATTTGCTGTTGAGACTCGACATCTAAACAACTGTTAGTAAAGAATCTTCAAAAATTCATATCAAGCCATATTACGTTCTCGTATTGAATTTGACCATGTATCGGGCCTTGCAATCGCCGGTGCGGACGTTTGGAAAAGTGTTCAACTGAGTTAATTTTTTAGAGTGTAGATAAAATAGTGTATGCAACTGCATATAATAAGGCATTAGAATGCTCGTGTCAATCTATCAGACACTCGCATTCTAATGACCCCCATTATATGACAGTTGCATAAACTACTATTATGCAACTGTCATAATGGGGGTCATTAGAATGCGAGTGTCTGTTTATCACACGAGGCGTAGCCGAGTGTGATAATAGATTGACACGAGCATTCTAATGCCTAATTATATGCAGTTGCATACACTATTTTATCTACACTCTAAAAAATTAACTCAGTTGAACACTTTTCCAAACGTCCGCACCGGCGATTGCAAGGCCCGATACATGGTCAAATTCAATACGAGAACGTAATATGGCTTGATATGAATTTTTGAAGATTCTTTACTAACAGTTGTTTAGATGTCGAGTCTCAACAGCAAATAACTAAACAACTGAACAACACTGAACAACAACTGAACAACACTGAACAACATCGGAACAACAACTAATCAACATCTGAACAACATCTCAACAACAACAGAACAAAAACCTATAAAACAACTGAACAACATCCGAAAAATTACCGTACAACAACAACTGTTAGGTGCGGCGGAAGATAGCGATTTGAGTATTGGAAAAAAAAACTTCGTTTCATTTCTCAACTTTATCGTATTAAGAGTTTTCTCATTAAGTCATTACGCTTCTGTAATTTATAGTAAACCCTAGTTTTTATAGGCAGAATGCATAAAGTAGGTCATTATGCATCTGTTTTCGAATTCATAATTCGAACATTATGAGACGAATGTAGATAAACTACTATTATGCAACTGTCGTATAATGGGGGTAATTAGAATGCGAGTGTCTGTTTATCACACGAGGCGCAGCGGAGTGTGATAATAGTTTGACACGAGCATTCTAATGCCTAATTATATGCAGTTGCATACACTATTTTATCTACACTCTCCAAAAAAATACTCATTTATACCTATTCCAAACGTCCGCACCGGCCATTGCAAGGCCCGATACAAGGTCAAATTCAATACGAGAACGTAAAATGGCTTGATATGAATTTTTGAAAATTCTATACTACAGCAGTTGTTCAGATGTCGAGTCAGCAACTGAACAACAACTGAACAACAGCTGAACAACAACTAAACAACATCGAAACATCAACTGAACAACATTTGAACAACAACTGAACAACATCCGAACAACATTGGTTCAACAATTGAACAACATCTCACTAACAACTGAACAACAATCTAATAAAACAACTGAACAACAACCGAACAATTACCGTACAACATTTGACAGGTGCGGCGGAAGATGGCGATATGAGTATTGGCAAAAAAAACTTTAGTTTCATTTCTCAACTTTATCGAAGTAAGAGCCTTCTCATTAAGATATTACGCTTCTGTAATTTCTATGATAAGCAGGTCTTTATGCTTCTGTTTTCGAGTTCATAATTCTAACATTATGAGACGAGTGTAGATAAAGTATTTCTTATACTGATTTTGTTCTTACAAGAGTTACATCTATCAAACATAGCAAAAACCAATTAAAGAATTTATTTAACATAAAGTCAATCTTAAAAATTTGGTCTACGCACATGATCCGTATGTATCCGATTATTTTATATTTCGCTAGAAACTTTAATGTATATTTCTTTTGTGAGTGTGACCTTGCTTAATGTTTATACGTTTTACAGAAAAACACAAAAACAATCATTAAAAAAATCACCATAATATTAACTAAAAATGCTTTGCAACATTTTAAACTGTCGTCGGTAGATTGGTCCACAGTAAGAACGTTTATATTAGACTGGTCCGTGATTTGGATGTACGTATTTGATTGGCCCGTGATTGGACGGGATGTATTTGATTGGCTCGTGATTGGACGGGATGTATTTGATTGGCCCGTGATTGGACGGGATGTATTTGATTGGCCCGTGATTGGACGGGATGTATTTGATTGGCTCGTGATTGGTGTAGGCATCACGCGAAGTTCGTAGGTTGGTGGTTGTTCCTTTCCCGCTATCACGTCCTCGTAAGCAGGAGGTGCCGTGATTGGCTGATCCATCACAGTTGACGCAATTTGATTTTGATGTTTTCTTCACTTTTATGTAGCGCAGATCTAAGGTAATCAATTCAATTCAATTTTGTAAATATATATGGCTTCTGTCAACTTGGACAATTCTGCAAATGTCGAGGTTGAATGATACACGGAGATTTGAAGTACTGCTAAATGACCGGTCTCTCATATCTAAAACAATCAATGCAATACAATGAAATACTTATGCTTGTAAATAGCATCTAACTACTACATTAATGTTAGCTACAGGGATCAGGGGAAAAAATAATTTAATCATATTAAGTGGTACCTTCCGATCGTTACCTATATTTTTGACAGCTGTCAGGTGTATAAAAAAATAATTTTGTCCCACGCCAATTTTAGTATCTTTGCTCTCAAAAATCAAATAAACGCTTAGAATAACTATAGCTCTAAATAAACACTTAGAATAACAAGATAATATCGATAGCTCAATCTATTAAAAAATCAAGATAATATATTCTAAACAGAAATTATCAAACACATATGACTTTTTCCTATCTTAAATTTATTTTGACTATTTAAATACCTAATGTAAAACTGCAAACAAGCCTTGCTGATTTGTTACAATGGAAACTCTAAATATTTTAGGCATATTTCGACCTACGTTCCTAAGCGAAAGTTGTTCCTTATCACCATCCTCTGTTTTCAGTATCGGTCACTAGTAAAACTTCATCCGATATTTTGTATTTGTGAAACCATCCACTCCATTCATTTCATTCTTCCATTTTGCCTATGTAATATAAAGACTTTTTTTTTTTGCTTTGTTCAAACATCCAGTTACAGACAGTGTTACTATCGCAATAGACCCGGTCTAATACTTAAAATGAGTGAAAGTGATCGCGAGTGCTTAAAAAGTTATAGTGTTGACTTAATTTTTATCAGAATGACTAAGAATAAGAGTCGCTTACTTACAGCATATTATGCATACTATACGTTTTAATATCAGTATACTAGCTTTAACCTTATTATATGTACATATATCAGCAAAACAGAAGTTCTTAGTCCAGCAACCCAAAATTGGACCTCCCGTTCAAAATTCGGCACTTTGTACGGGACGACCAATACTCTTATACATAACATAGGTCTTATTCGACCTATGTTACGAGTACTTAGGAAAAGTTGTTCAATTTCACGAGTAGAACTCACTCTATAAATATTTGCACTAAATATGTAGCTCATTATTTTTGGGTGAAATATATGCGATATTGAAATTTAAATTATAATTTTTGACGTTTGCCAAGTACATAGTTAAATGCCGGCCACAGACTTTTATGTTTGCGAGGCAAATTTTTATCACTTGATATCTGAGACTGAACCTGCGACCTTTGCTATCAGTGCTTGCGTTTACTGACAAGATTTTTACTATAAGTATATCAATTTCTGTTTACGTATTGACACTGAGTGAAATATTTTAAATATTTCAGTTTAATGCCGTGTGATGCCGGCTATGCTGTGTGATGCCGGCTATGCCGTGTGATGCCGACTTAGCATAGCATCACCCCATTTCTTACCCAGGGGTGTCGTTTGAGGCGACTAAGAGACTCGAGGGTTGGATGTGTATTGCAACTTTAGGCAATGGGCTGACAACCTGTCACTATAGTGATACACAGTTATCTGATTGACCCTCAAACTTTTGTCAGACGTGGTGTGTATATCCGTTTTACGGCCGTCAACGCTCTGTCTACCCCGTAAGGGATATAGGCGTGATTTATTTATATATGTATGTATGTACTTTTATAGCAGATCACCTAATAATATGATGAAATAAATTGAGGATAAATTAATTCATATCCTGGAAAATTTACAGTGCCATTTAGCCCTGAACTAAGCAAAGCTTGTACTTTAGAAACCGGCTGATATTATTACGTAAATACATTTATTTGTATATAAATACATACACCCAGACTAAACGGCACAAATAATTTGTGAACTTAAAAATCAGTAATTCATGCCAATATTTTTTTTTGTAGTACACTACGACACTACCAAAGAATGAAACGAGAGTTTTTTATAGAAACACATATATTTAAAATACAGACTTACTATTTTTTGTGTCTTGTGGGGAACGACTCCACGACCTTAACTATCCGATATTCCATTGGGCCAGTCAGTAAGATGCATGTAAATACACTAAATTTTAAACTGCATTTCGCTTTTCTCATAGGTATGTATGTATGTACGTATTTATATTATAACTTTATGGCACCAAACAATAACTTGTTACAAATGTACTTAAATGAACTAAGAGATTGTGTAGGTTACGGTAATTATTGTGATCACGATTTTCTGAAACGGCCCTCAAATATTTGTCGGACGTGGCGATAGCGACTTTATTTTTACGTCATTTAACGCCCTGCCTACCCCGCAAGAGATAATGGCGTAATATGTGTGTGTGTAACTACAATTATTTCTGGCAATTTTATTTACTAAAATTACATACAATATGATTCACTACAATAAAATTAATATGTATACACTAACACACTAACACAGTATTTATACTTTCTTATCTTTTCTTAAGATAAATAGGTTCATTTAGTATTTTAATGAAAATTTGTGATTTGTACTTATTAAGCATTTTGTATTTAACTACTGTTAATTTTCTTTAATAATAAATAATATATGAAAACCAAATCAACTTTAGAGGTATAAAACTATAGTCACATATTAAAAAGCTTATTATAATAAATAATAAAATATTAACAAAAAAAATATGACTATAATAGAAATGAGAAATGCTTTTTTACAATTTTCTTTGTCAATAACAACGTTCCTATTTGAATGGTCTGATATTCGAATAAACGTATTTGATCGGCCCGTCACTGGACGGTGTGTATTTGATTGGATCGTCGTTGGACGGGATGTATTTGATTGGCTCGTGATTGGGCAGGATGTATTTGATTGGCACGTTGTTGTACGGGGTGTATTTGATTGGATCGTGGTTGGACGGGATGTATTTGATTGGATCGTGGTTGGACGACGTATGTTTGATTGGCTCGTGGTTGGACGGGATGTATTCGATTGGCGCGTGGTTGGACGGGATGTATTCGATTGGCGCGTGGTTGGACGGGATGTATTTGAATGGCTCGTGGTTGGACGGGATGTATTTGATCGGCCCGTGATTTGACGATGTGTATTTGATTGGCTCGTGATTGGGTGGTGTGTACTCAGTAGCTCCGTGATTGGTGAAGGCAAAGCGTACAGTTTGTAGGTTGGTGGTTGTTCCTTTCCCGCTATCACGTCATCGTAAGCGGGTGGTGGCGTGATTGGTTGATCCATCGCAGTTGACGCAGTTATTTCTCATCCACTTACTATTTGATTTTACAATTCGAAAATAGAAATAGGTTTATCCAAAAGCCCACTGGTTATTCAACAATAGAATATTGAAATGAGTGGTAACTACAGGTAGGCAATCGGAAAACAAATAATTGAAGTAATTTTCTTATAGTTTCATATATATTAATTTCAATGCGTGTCGTAACTATAGGTCAGGTTCATTGTCGATAAAGGAACCCACAAATTACAAAAAATCGATCTTATCTAAAACATTTTTTTTGGACTTGGTCGAAACTTGTTATTTTTGTATTGTAGACAATACAAGCACTTGTTGTCTGTTGATGAGCTTGGACGCACGTAGGCTGAGATATTATAATTTATAATATTTTGAAATTAACTACTCCGCTCGTAAAAGCACACATGTGTGCTTGAAGAACAATACAAATCTATTGTTGCAAAATTCGACCTGAGCAAATGGTTAAATATATTTTAGGTTAATTATCGATACTTATATTTACCTCTAGTAAGAGTATGATTGATTTTGATACCTCTAGATTGAGATAATTAAATTTTTGACTGCCTCGGTCACCTCTGAAAGTGGTAATATAAAAAATTAAGGAAGTTCAACAGCTGTGACACCGGCATGGCAATAGATCAACAAACTTCTCCTGATTGAAGGTTTCTATGGATCACCCAACCCCACCGCCCTCTTATTAAGACGTTGACGACCCGATGAACCCATGTGTCAGTTTTTCAACCGCCTACTTCTACTAGATGCCGTGTAATGCCGGCTTAGAATAGCATCACCCTATTTCTTTCCCGTGAGAGTCGTAAGAGGCGACTAAGGGACTCGAGGGTGTGTATTGCAGTTTTAGGCGATGGGCTGACAACCTGTCGCTATGGCGATACACAATTTTCCGAAAGACCCTCAAATATTTGTCAGAAAGTATCGATAAATTGATTTATTTTTAATTGAGTACTAAACTTATAAAACACTTCAACATGTTAGGTATAACAATCTTGGGAAATTGCACAATTGCACCGCAGGCACGATTTGAACCTGCGACTTCCGGTATCAGCACCTATGCTTCTACCGACTGGACTACCGCGGCTTAGCTGCCGTTGGTGAAATTATGTCGGAGGTTCAAATCCTGCCTGCGGTGCAATTTTGCAAGTTCCCAAAATACTTTGATTGATTTATTATGTTTATATGCAGCTAGGTGTCCTGCAATTTAATTTCACAACAATAAGGTTCAATATTTTCGGCGTGTCTTGACTAAAGAAAACTTAGTGTAACAATTTATTTCAAATCTTACCTTCAGTTTTGTAACGTAGATCAATATTTTCAGTATTAAAATCCCAGTTACTTCTTGCCGAGTAGTTCAATGCCAGTCACAGATTGTAATTTATGTTTGTACTAAATCTTACTCATTAAATGTCTCAAACTGACAGGAATTGTTTAAATTATTACAGTTCACGTAAACGTGCCTACTGATTAAATGATACCAAAAACCACAATTTTATACCAGATCACCTGATAAAAATATTGTGAAATATAATACAAGTGCACGTAAAAACACCACAAATAGAGTTTCTCTTTGGATACGTCTTATTTTTTGGCACTAATGAATGTGACATAAACTGAAATAATTAAGAGATAAAATTAAGAAACATACACTACCCCGCCTCACCTCGCCGCCGTTTCGCACTCGACTCTCGTTTGAGCTATGCAAATATTTACTCAAAGTATTATAATTTTTAGATAAACGTTTTTCCTTAATTTCTTAATATTGTGTTTTTTGCCTCCATGTGCCTGCCGGAGTGATTCATCATGTCTTGTTGCTTAATATCAACTAAACAATTTTCCTCAAATAATACGTGTGGGAAAACGACAAAAATAAAATACATTCCATTATAAAGTCCATCAGTTAATCGTGCGTTTCATACGTAAGGTCGAATCAAATCACGTTTCTCAGGATATTATGGTCCTTAGGTAAAGGTGTTCAGTTTACCCCTTAAAGGAACAGTTCTTTTGCTAAAACTCAGCTTATTCAATCTGTATTAGATTGTTTTAAGTAGCATATGTTTTCATATGGGGTGTAAGGAAAACCCCTTCGAACATTGATTGGCTGCATTCAGACTATGAAACTGAACAACTTTTCCAAAGGAATTAATTTCAGGAAACGTAAAAATACAACTTGACTTTCCATAGTAACGTCACTCAGATATTTATTTATTTATTGAAACATAATTTGACAGAATAACAGCATCAAGCCAAGGCACTGGCAAACTTAAACTAGATTAATACTATGTACAATATTATTCAATAATTCCACAATATTATGAGATAGTACGGCACAATTTATCCCAAGGATCAGCAAACAAGTCGCAGTCTGGTGTAATAGCAAGCAAGTTATTGAGCTGCGTCCGGGCATTCACGAGTGGAGATACACTATGTGCCACCGTGCGCGCTCCCTCATCAGCCAGTAGCCGATGGTTACGACCCCTGAGATATCTGTCAGGAACATACAGCACACATTCTCCAGCAGTTAATTTCGAGCAGTCTGATTCGCCACATAACAACTGACATCTGTTTCTAGGGAAAAGTTGTTCACTTTCATGGTCTGCATGCAGTCTATCAGTATTCGGAAGTATGTCCCTTGCACCCTGTCACCGTGCGCGCTCCCTCATCAGCCAGTAGCCGATGGTTACGACCCCTGAGATATCTGTCAGGAACATACAGCACACATTCTCTGGCAGTTAATTCCGAGCAGTCTGATTTGCCACATAACAACTGACATATGTTACTAGGGAAAAGTTGATCAGTTTCATGGTCTGCATGCAGTCTATCAGTATTCGGAAGTCTGTCCCTTGCACCCTGTCACCGTGCGCGCTCCCTCATCAGCCAGTAGCCGATGGTTACGACCCCTGAGATATCTGTCAAGAACATACTTCACACATTCTCTGGCAGTTAATTTCGAGCAGTCTGATTCGCCACATAACAACTGACATATGTTACTAGGGAAAAGTTGATCAGTTTCATGGTCTGCATGCAGTCTATCAGTATTCGGAAGTCTGTCCCTTGCACCCTGCCACCGTGCGCGCTCCCTCATCAGCCAGTAGCCGATAGTTACGATCCCTGAGATATCTGTCAGGAACATACACCACACATTCTCCGGCAGTTAATTTCGAACATTCTGATTCGCCACGTAACAACTGACATATGAATATATATCTATCTATCATAGTTAGTTTATATGTTATAATTTATAATATTATTAGGTTATTGAAGTATTAGTGTTTACAAAAGTATTTAGTATGTGTAAGTATGTTTATATAAAATGCACTATCCCGCTTACCTTTACGCACTTTCCTATCACCCAAAGGTTGCCTGGTAGAATTTGTTACCATAGCAAGAAGGCCGCTTTGTTGTACCTACTTCACATATTTTTATGTTAAGGATGTTATTTGATTGTATTTATGCGCAATAAAGAATTTTATTATTATTACTTATAAGTATGTTACTAGGGAAAAGTTGTTCAGTTTCATGGTCTGCATGTACTCCATTAGCACAGAATAACCAATAGTATGTAGAATATATTATACATACAGAACGGACACTCACCTCCCCGCACCCCAGCCCCCAACCCGCCCTCACCCGTGAAATGTAAAAAACCAGTGGAGAATTAAGTAGAAACTAGCGCTAGGCATGTTAAATCCTTTTTGGTAGAAACTGTATGTATTCATCAGGTTGGGTATAAAAATCAATCTGCATGCCAACCTTGCACTCACACATCTGTGATCACCCACACATGCACATGTAGAAATTACAGTTGTCTATAAAGAGTCCGCTGTATGGAGTGTCCGAGGTGTGCTATTAGTATTGGGAAGTCTGTCCCTTGCACCCTGTATATGTTTCTATTTTATTTTAAGTTGTTTTGTCCACAGGCATAAAGTCGGACGACCTGGCGCTAAAGGAAGAAGACTGCTCTTACCAGTCCCTCCAACTCGGATACTGGTTACATATAATTAGCTTCAGACAACTTGTCACAGAGTACGACCTAAGGTAAATACCTTTTTTATTTTGCAGTTATACCAACTTCAATAATACATTCGGGTAGAATACGTATATACTTATATCACGCCTATATCTCTTGCGAGGAGGCAGTGCGTAAACGGCCGTTAAAACCTACATTTACGCTACGCCTGACAAACTATTAAGGCTTAATCAGAAAATTGTATATCGTCGTGATAGGGTGTCAGCCTGTCGCCTTAAAATGCAATACACATGTAACCCTCAAAGTCCCTTAGTCGCATTTTACGAGACCCACGGGTAGAAATAGGGTGGTGCTATTCTAAACCGGCACCACACGGCACAACGGCTAGCGTATATTTCTAAACAAATGAATTTTCATGAGAAAAAATTAAGTCGAGTGTAGCCGTCATCGACCTCGACAGACAAAAAAAAAATCTATATAAAAACAATCTATCAGTTTATTCTTTGCCCAAGTTTCTAGTAAAATTAGAACCTACAACCTCATTGAACTATTCACTGCAATTAAAGTTGGAAAAAAGTGCATAGAAACGGCCACTTTTGTTATTAATTGCCATAACTTTAATTACAGCGAATATTTCATTGAGTTCCCAGGTTCTAATTTTACGTAAGGATAATACTAAAAACTTGGGCAACGGATATTCTGATAGATTGTTTACATAAAGAGCAAATATATTTTTGTGAAGTGGCGCCTTTGTCGAGGTTGTTCACGAGTGCACTCGCTTTAACTCCGTATGTATATTTCAGACTACCACCAGAAATAATTTCCTTAACGCCGTCAGCGAAGAAAGTCCCAGAATGCCGCATCTACGGCGACCCATCGCAGGATATATTCTTAGAGAGACTCATGAAGATAGAGACGGAGGGATGGGAGCCGGTTGTCTCTCTCATGCACCAGCTCGCTGAGATGTTCCAACACCAGGACCACGTCACTCTTGGAGCCAAGTTCGCCAAATACATCGAGAACGTAAGTTTTTTTTTTTTTTTTTTTTTTGCTCTTGACTCTAGTCTAGGTCATAGGATAGAGACAGAGTCTAAGATGGAGCGAGCTCACCCAGAAGAAGCCTGTTCACTCTTACTTTGAAGAGATTAGGGTTGAATGCGTTTGGAAACACAGACGCTGGTAGTGAGTTCCACTCTTTAGCAGTGCGCATTATAAATGATGACTGGAAGCGCTTAGTCCGAATTGGTGGAATGGCAACCAGGTACGGATGGTATCCGGCGGTGCGTCTGGATGTCCGATGGTAGAAGGGAGCTGGTGGAACAAGTTCGTGAAGCTCTTGAGCACACTCTCCGAAGTACAATCTGTAAAATACCAACAAGCAGGCAACCTTGCGGCGATGTACCAGTCTATGTAGGTTGGTTAGTAATTTTTATTATAAAAATGTAGAATAAATTATTTATATTATCATGCGATCCGTTCTAATTTGCAATGCCCTGACGGGGCTCATTTACTTTAACTAGCAAAATGTAACCAACACCAATACCTATATATTAATACTTTGTACATGAAAGCTAATAAATGGATTGAATTGAATTTAATTAAATTAATAACTTAAGTTAGCCTTATCAAGACTTAGTTAAAACTATGGAACTATATAGATGAACCTGGAAGCCGTACTCTGTATTGAACAGTGAAGTTAGATTATTTGACCGATGCAAAGCTCAGTTACGCTTCTCTCTTTCTTATTTTCCCGAGTTACTACCGAGTGTCCCCGACGTTTGCCCACGATAGTAGGATGACCATAACATAATCAGTTTTTGAAACCGGTATTCATACCGAACGGAATGAAGTCCGTAATCTTAACGAAATAACCATTTTGAAATTGAAAATATATTTAGTTCATTGCTTGGATCATATTTGTACTCAGTAAAATCCGAACACAATGAATATTTTGTAGATTGGCGTTTTTTAAGTTTTTAAATACTAGCTTTTCTAAAGAGCAACAAAGTATGCTTCCTTTTTATCTTGTTTGTTGGGAAGTAAAAATAGTCCCAGTTAATTCCGACATGAATTAAACTACATGGTCAGCCTACTAACAACCTATTAGAAAGGGGATACCATCGTTTTGCATATTGTTGAAGTTCCTAATATACTTTGGCATACCTCGGTTTGCATATATTTTTATGTCATACTATTTGTTTGGCATAATATTTATGTCTCATACTGCATTGAAAATCATACTTTTATTTTGACCTATTTTATAATTTGAAACACTTTTAAAGTTATGGTGCGGCCCTTGGGCCACCCCTAAGCCGCGAACATGCTTTTCTAGGAGTATGTAGTCGACATTATGACTTGGTAATTTATGCTTTAAGGGATATGCGTGTTGTTTTTATGACTTTGAATAATTATGACTATAGAAAAATATGCGTAATACAAATATGACTTAAAATCTTATGCAAACCGACCCCAAACCATTAGAAAAAGATAGAAGGGTCCAACGAATTTGGAGATCATATTTCTTGACTGCACTCCTTGTTTCCGAGTACGGACTCCAGTTTTACCTTCAAGCTTCTTGGTCAAAACGCTTGTTGTTAGTGACATCTATATCATCAGCTCCGTGTTTACTCCCCATGCAGACGCTTGAAGATAATTAATGGCTCTATAGACACCAAGAGAACGTCGTGCTACTACTACTAAACAACAGATGGCGTTACTTTCCATACAAATTGTATTGTACTTATTAGAGCTCTGTGCTTACACCTACCATACGACCTTTACTTAGTTAACACCATTCCTAAGAAAGCTTATAAAACGTTTTCGTCATATTTCAAATATATAGTTCACACCATGGTTCATACTATGCCTATATGGGCGAGGAAATAGTAAGGGAAGTAGGCAGCGTGAGCATGTTAACAGGTTACTCGCGCTGCTACTCGTCATGCCGCTGCCACTTACCTTGTTCCCGCTATTGTCAGGTTTTCGTGCGCGAGTCAAAGGAACGTCAGCACGAGCGCGATTTGAATGTATTACTATCTCGCTTACTCATATTGCTGCGGGAAGAGTATGACGGCAGCTTGTGAACACTCACTCGCGTTGATACTTCCGCGGAAGTATTTCAAGTCTTATTAAGTAGCGGCAGGAGCAGGTGCATAGTGTGAAGTTGCTATCTTGTCGTAGGTTTACGCGAGTTTCTTGATTAAGATTTGGTAGAGAGTTCAGACCTCTATCTTTGTGCTGGTTAAGGCGAGTGTAGCCGTCAACGACCTCGACGGCGGCGCCACTTCACAAAAATTAAGTTTTCTCTTTATACAAACAATATATCAGAATGTCAGATGCCCAAGTTTTTAGTATTATCTTTATGTAATAATTGAACCTGCAAACTCAATTAAATACTCGCTGCAAATAAAGTTATGGAAAAAGGTGCCTAAAAACGGCTACGTTTGTTATAAATTCTGATAGATTGTTGTATAAAGAGAAAACTTTTTTTTTGTGAAGTGGCGTCACCGTCTAGGTCGTTGACGGCTACACTCTCCTAAAGACAGCCTTCTTCACGGAAGTGGACAGATCACATACGCCCGCCAGTCAGCTGTGATTGCCGAACAAATCTTAAACAAGTCGCGTAATTCTACATCAGGAGTGATACTTTTTCGTTTAATAATAAAATGATCAAGACTTGTTCTTAAAGTGTAGTCGCTATAGTTAACAGCACACCAGATCCAGAGACGGCGCTAAAACCATATTTTTTACTAGATTTCACCGGCTGCCATTCATTTTCCCGTGGTAATAGTTGTTTTCCTGCGGTAAAAAGTGACCTATGTGTTATTCCAGGTTATACTCTACCTGTGTTCCAAATATCATCCAAATCGGTCAAGCCGTTTGAGCGTGAAGATGTAACAAGCATACATACATACACACACAAACTCTCAGATTTATAATATTAGGTACGGATATAGGGTGAAATTTTACTAGTGACTAGTAGCAAAAACTCAAATCGGTCTGGTAAAACTGCACAACTTTCCCCAAGAAACATGTCAGAATATGAAAAAAAAGTACCTCCCATACAATATCGCCAATCAGCTGCTTTAAGTTACTATGGAAGCTCAAAATATTTTGTTTTATTTCGACCTATATTCCCTGGGGAAAGTTGTTTCTTATCACAAGCCAGTACTCTGTTTTCAGTATCGGTCACTATTAAAATATCAATCTTTATGTGTGAGTTTGTAACATGCCGTGTGGTGCCGGCTTAGAATAGCATCACCCCAAGTCTACCCGAAGGTATCGAAAAAGCGACTAAGGTTTAATCTGCCTGGGAAGCAGCATTCCCTGTGAATGCAACATCTTGCACTGCGCTCGCCAATCTGCCTGCCAAGCGTGGTGAGTATGGCAAATAGGGGGAGGCCCGTGTCCAGCAGTGGACTGTTGTGGCTGTTAATGTTGTAAAGTTAATGCTGGATAAAATTGATTAAGTATTTTTGAAATATTTCATGCTTTATTTAATAATTTTACATACATACATACATATATTACGCCTATAATCCCTTGCGGGGTAGGCAGAGCGTAAATGGCCGCAAAAACAGACATTTACGCCACGTCTGACAAATATTTGAGGGACATTCTGAAAATTGTGTATCGCCATAGTGACAGGTTGTCAGCCCATCGCCTAAAATTGCAATACACACCCTCGAGTCCCTAAGTCGCCTCTTACGACTCCCACGGGTAAGAAATGGGGTGATGCTATTCTAAGCCGATATATTTTTAATGACTAATCTGAAAGGTTATTTACTTTTATTTCTTACTTACATATGACATAAAATGAATTTTCAAATACATATAATGTAAGACTTTTTATATGTAGTTGATGTTAATGAAAATTAAAATTATTATTTAAATTTGTAAATGATAGTGTACGCCTTATCTGCCTCACTTTATGAGATCTCACTGCCCAAGGTCTGCTGGAAGAGATTTCTTTTTAGAAATGAGTAGACCTGTTGTGAATTGTTTCTTATATGTATGTGTCCTATGTTTTTATTGTGTGCAATAAATGGTTTAATAATAATAACTTTTATAAGATTTCTTATACTAAGTACATTTTAATTTAAACATTTAATAAAGTGAATTGAAATGTAATAAGCTTAAGTGTAACAATTTCTCGATAGCGTGGGCGGTCGTGGACTGGCGCGCTGGGCGCGGGGTGGTGGTGCGGCGCGGGCGGGCGAGGGCAGTGCGCGCTGCGCTGTCTGTCCGCCGCGTACGCACTCGCGCCCCAGCACCAGCGCGTGCATGCGCTGCGCTCCCTCGCCGCGCTACTGCACATGTGAGTACCTATAGCTGGATATACAATAACAAAACATCAATTAATCATTCAAACGACAATGATCCATGTAACAATCCATTCAAAAATAGATTTTTTTTTCATCCTCATTAGGTAAATCATTATTTTTACAACAAAGTCTTAAACACAGCCAACATATACTTGTGGCAAGAGGCAGGGTTATGTGTGGCACGCTAAGATGTGTGTTAACCCCCTTCGGGGGAAGGGGTATGTGTGGCACGCTAAGATGTGTGTGAGCCCCCTTCGGGGGAAGGGGTATGTGTGGCACGCTAAGATGTGTGTTAACCCCCTTCGGGGGAAGGGGTATGTGTGGCACGCTAAGATGTGTGTTAACCTCCTCCGGGGGAAGGGGTATGTGTGGCACGCTAAGATGTGTGTTAACCCCCTTCGGGGGAAGGGGTATGTGTGGCACGCTAAGATGTGTGTTAACCCCCTCCGGGGGAAGGGGTATGTGTGGCACGCTAAGATGTGTGTTAACCCCCTTCGGGGGAAGGGGTATGTGTGGCACGCTAAGATGTGTGTTAACCCCCTTCGGGGGAAGGGGTATGTGTGGCACGCTAAGATGTGTGTTAGCCCCCTTCGGGGGAAGGGGTATGTGTGGCACGCTAAGATGTGTGTTAGCACCCTTCGGGGAAAGGGGTATGTGTGGCACGCTAAGATGTGTGTTAGCATCCTTCGGGGAAAGGGGTATGTGTGGCACGCTAAGATGTGTGTTAGCCCCCTTCGGGGGAAGGGGTATGTGTGGCACTCTAAGATGTGTGTTAGCCCCCTTTGGGGGAAGGTGTATGTGTGGCACGCTAAGATGTGTGTTAGCACCCTTCGGGGAAAGGGGTGTAAGGTAGATTGATGGGTTGTGGCCAGTAGGCTCAATGCAGCTTGATGGAAAAGGGGAATTCCCGCCGAGCGAGGTGTTCAGCTCGGGGACCGCGGCCCAACTGGTAGGACGTGGATTTTGTATTTATACTAAGTCTTCGACAAACTTCGTAACCGCGTTTTAGGTCTTGACTTCTGATTGGCTAATCTTCTATGACGACTATGACGCGTCGTTTTTACATTGTGCAGGCAGCGTTGTCGTCGTCGCTTCGTCAGCAGTAGATGCATCCAGCGAAGTCAGCGCATTCTGTGTGCAGCGCGCGCTTCATATTTCTTTGCAATCCGCGCCGCTACAGGGGTATGTGTGGCACGCTAAGATGTGTGTTAGCCCCCTTTGGGGGAAGGGGTATGTGTGGCACGCTTAGATGTGTGTTAGCCCCCTTCGGGGGTAGGGGTATTTGTGGCACGCTAAGATGTGTGTTAGCCCCCTTCGGGGGTAGGGGTATGTGTGGCACGCTAAGATGTGTGTTAGCCCCCTTCGGGGGAAGGGGTATGTGTGGCACGCTAAGATGTGTGGTAGCCCTCTTTGGGGGCAAGGGTATGTGTACACGCTAAGATGTGTGGTAGCCCCCTTTGTTGGCAAGGGTATGTGTGGCACGCTATGATGTGTGGTAGACCTCTTTGGGGGCAAGGGTATGTGTGCACGCTAAGATGTGTGTTAGCCCCTTCGGGGGAAGGGGTATGTGTGGCACGCTAAGCTGTGTATGTAGAAAATATTATGCAGTTATTTTACAATTAATTTTATATCGATTGTTTAAGGCAAAGCAAAACAAAAGACGCAATGGACATCGCACACCTGACGTTCTACATGTCGCCCAAGAGCAAGACAGAAGCCTTCCTAGTCGCTGTGTCATACACTTACAAAGTAAGTGATTTACTCAAAATACTTATGTGAATATTGAATAATATTGTGACGAATTTGATTTGCTAGTTCAGTTTTTATGCTGCTTTCGATGCTATTTTTTATAAAACATAGGATGTCTTGTGGGATGTCCTCTTCTTTGGTTGGTGATCTGTAAAATAAAGATAACTGTTATTACTCGATGGTCAATAAAGTTATTAGTTTGGCACTGGCCTGGGCATTACTATTAAGTTAAAAATGCCATGGAAAGTGTACACGGCAGAGAAAATAAAATGGCGTTTTGTGAAAATACAATATACCTATCCCAGGGAATATAATAGTTATAATTATAAGGTTGAGTTAGATTTAATTTAATCTTTTGTAGTGTAGTAATAAAATAACTAAAAGCTTTTTGAGCTTTTTACATGATAGATGCAAGTAATTGGAACAAAACAACAAGCAATAGTAATGTGTTGCATAAAATTGCAGAAAACTTATTATCATTGCATAGCGAGTTATTTTTCTTCATCTTCAATATGTTTTCTTATAAAGCTGTTCCATTACATTACACCCGTTTACAATATCGGTTAGAATATTACCATTTTATGTTATACGGCTTGTAAGAGACAGTGCACCGAAAACTTTGCGGGCATAATCAGACCATGAAACTGCACAAGTTTTTCTATGGAGGCTATGTATGTTGGTTAACGAGATAGAGGTTTTAGTCCGATCCGTTCTTCGCAGAACAACCACACAAACTAGCTTCCCACCAACCATCCAGTCAGGTGTAGGTCCAGTAAAATAAAAAAACGCGAAAAAATCGGTCTCCCATACAAAATTCTCGATAAGCTGAATGACTTGTAAACTCGTTTCCGACAGAGGCTTGTATATTTTCATCATCCGATCATGCCTGCAAAGTTTTCGGTACACCGTCCCTTACACCCTGTATAAAGACATCTGTAATCTGCTGTTTAAATTCTGAATGAATTCTTTCCAGGAGCAATATGAACAAGCGGTATGGATGTACCGCTACGCTCTATCGTTCGACGAGAAATACCTGCCAGCCAAAGCTTGTCTACACGCTACCATGTGCATCATGCTTTACGGTGAAGGCACCACCAAGTCCGGGAAAGTACACCACGAATTGTAAACCAACATCTGAAAGATATGATTTTCCAAAAGTTTTTTATTTTCGAGTTTCTTTGGAAAAAAAATGACGTCGTTATATCAACTTGGCCTTGAGCTACCTGACAGTTTAAGCTTGGCTACACGCTACCATGTGCATCATGCTATACGGTGAAGGTACCACCAAGTCCGGGAAAGTACACCACGAGCTGTAAATCAATATTTTGAAAGATATTATTTTTCAAGAGTTTTATTATTGAGTTTCTATGGAAATAAATGACGTCGTTATATCAACTTGGCATAGAGCTACCTGCCAGCCAAAGCTTGTCTACACGCTACCATGTGCATCATGCTCTACGGGGAAGGCACCACCAAGTCCGGGAAAGTACACCACGAACTGTAAACCAACATTTTGAAAGATATTATTTTCCAAGAGTTTTTTTTTATTGAGTTTCTATAAAAATGACGTCATTATAATTATCAACTTGGCCTAGAGCTACCTGCCAGCTTAAGCTTGGCTACACGCTACCATGTGTATCATGCTATACGGTGAAGGTACCACCAAGTCCGGGAAAGTACACCACGAACTTTAAACCAAAATTTTGAAAGATATTATTTTCCAAGAGTTTTTTATTATTGAGTCTCTATGGGAAGAAATTCAATGACGTCATTATATCAACTTGGCATAGAGCTACCTGCAAGCTTAAGCTTGTCTACACGCTACCATGTGCATCATGTTGTACGGGGAAGGCACCACCAAGTCCGGGAAAGTACACTACGAACTTAAGATATTATTTTCCAAGAGTTTTTTACTATTGAGTTTAGGTACATTATAATTTTGCGTTACGTTTTTTGTGGACGACTTCTTGGAAGTTTGATTTGTTTATTTTGATTTCAATCACATAACAATGTGAGATCGATTTTACCAAAGAATATTTGGCTGGTAGATGTAATATCCATTCCAAGTTTTTGAAAGATCTGATATTAACAAATTTTATTTTACAATACAAAACCTATAGTTTTAATTATATATATTTACGTTTATTGCATATTTTGATCTGAGAGAACATGCCTCAATAAGAAAGATTGTTGTATTCATAAAGTCTCTTCTCTTATCGTGTGGGACACCGAGTCGTCCAGCGACACTATTTGTAAAGCAATAGATGTTCTCTCTTCACCTTACAGTGAATTTTTTATTTTTATCGTCAGTGCACAAACTTTCCAACATAGTTCTCATTATCAATATGAATGGCTTTTGAGTACAATTTTTTCAAACTTCTATTTGTTATTTGTTAAACTACAATTTTGGAGAACTTGAAAACTTGCACCGCAGGCAGGATTTGAACCTGTGACTTTCGGAATCACTAGTAGCGACGCTCAGCAAGCCCTGTAGGTAGCGATATGTAAGTCTATCTTCTTATTTTCGTGTGGAACACCGAGTCGACGAAGGTACCGATGAACCCTGCTGTTAAAATCAACTACTTACTAGCACTAGTGGGCCTCTGACAAGTCGCAAGTTCAAATCCTGCCTGCGGAGCAATTTTGCAAGTTCTGCAAAATTGAATGACTTCCGACAGATTGTAACGTAAATGGCGATAAAATTCTGACTTATGTGTGACTGAATAGAAACAACCCCCCCTTGTATTTAATGTAATGTCTGTATTAAATGTTGCACCCAATATAACCGATAAATGTTTCAACCGTAGTTTAAACACATAAATGTTATTCAAAGTATTAGAATCTTTTGCATAGTATCTCAGATAATCTGTTTATTCAATAATAAACCAAAGTCAGTGTTAAATATTGTTAATGCTTACTCCGGCAACTATACTCGTAAATAATACATAATTCAAACAAATATTCTAGTTAAGATAATATTATAATAACTTTCTGTTTTGTTTTGCTTTGAGACCACATAAATGGATAAAAAAAGGTTTTTTAAGGTGGATAGTTCTACATACAAACGAAAAACTTAAATTTAATGGACTTAAACATGCGATGAAGAGCAATTTTTTAACATATGCTTATGCTAAATGATGAAGGCACATGTAAATTTGGCGTAAAACTACTTTTGGTTAAAAGATAATGATTATTTCGTCCACGATAAAATGAAACACATTTTTTCGCTACAGTAAAGTTAACAAGGAAATCTTATGGTTTTCAATTTATTTTATTAGTTTGTGAAAATATTAAAACAACACGGGATATCTTATCGAGTTTTTGTCTCCTTAAAAGACATAAGTCTATTTAACTTTTGTATGAAAAACGACCCACCTTAAAACTTTTGAGTCACTTGTTCATTACAATCCTAGAACAAAAAATACTGGTTTCTTCTTTTTCCTATATATTTCATGGTGGTCATTTCGAATGTTTTATTTGTCAGGATTCCACAGGGTCTATATTAGTTGTAATACCTTCAGGGAAATAAAATTTATTAGAATAAGAATGAAGATTGTATTAATGATTAAAATATGATATTTGTATTAATAAGCCCACAACAAAAAAAAACAAGCATAATGCATTTTAAGGGCTATTTTCTTGATTTAAGAGCTATACTCTACTCTTAAAATCATGGATTTCTTATAGGATGTAGGTATAAATGAAATGTGCACCCCAACTATTTGTCTTTAATAAGGGTTCATAAGGTACTAAGTACATATTTATATGACGACACTAATCGAACAATTTTTTATTCTCACTACTCAGGTGTTTACTTATACAAGACGCGGCAAGCGGAAAAAATATGTCTTAAATGGCTATTTTCTTGCCTCGAATAATATACATCCGCCGACCGGAGCGGATGCAAATAAGTCGTTGCATATAATTTCTTGTAAACTTGCGACGAAGCAACTTGGCCACTAACGGCCGTTGGACGAATGTAATTTTATTGCAACTCTGACTACTTTTTCTGTTGTATATATAGGTTATTATTTTATAATTTTGTTACGGTAACAAAAACCTGTGTTACTATGTTAAGTTTGCATTTTAAAGGTACATTTTGTTATTAGTGCTCTATGTAAGACTGAACCAAATAAAATGTTTTAGTAATTAATAAATGTTTCCAAGAAATAATCTTTGCATTTTATTTTACCTTACGAGTATAATTAAAATATCATTTATTTTTCCGAACAAGGCATTTTAAAATTACCAATTTTGTTCCACGGAAAAGTAAGATCAAATTCCAATCATCCTACTTGTGTTAATATTATTTGCTATATTCATTATTCATATGTAATTATTAAGTATATGAGCACTTTTTTACTTACCGGCATAACCTTCGCGCACGCAAATATACAATACAATTGAAAGCCAAAACGTACAGTCAAATACTAGCGACCAAGCCAATCAGACAACTGTCAAATCTGACGTCATTCGCAGCATAGTAGCTAAAATGACTCTAATTATATAGCTCCGTCAGCTGCTAGCGGCCAGGCCGCTCGTCGTAAGTTAACTATATAATGCGAACGATAATTATTTATTGCATGCATTTTCTTGTAAACTTATGACGAAGCGACCTGGCCGCTTCGGCCGGCGAACGAGTATAATTCAAGCCTACGCATGCCTATATGTTGCATGGTTATATTTCACGCGCTCGTCGAATTGACTTGGTCGGATATAAATTTAGTTAAAATTTTGGATATTTTTTTGAGTGCCAATTGTTCGTCGTGCTGTCTTCAAGCGCAGTTTATGAAGCTGCCACAATAACTGTTGGAACACGCACAAGATTATACGGTTATTACTATTCCTGTGCAGTGACCAATAGTTATTTTGGGCTTCGTCTCTTCTCTCTTCCACGCCGATTGGTGTGCTGGAAAGAACTGAAATAAAAAAAAGGAAAATAAATGAAATAAAATTGTGAAGAAGAAAAATTATAATGTAAATAAATCTTCAATGAAACATAGTAAAAAGGTAAATTACCGAAAACTTAAGAAAAATTACTAATGTAATAGCATAATTCGTTCAATATATTTTGACTCTATCATAGTTAACGGTACCTACCTATACCCACACCAAATATATTTATTTAATATATTTGTAATATTACGTTTGTGCCGTGTGACGCCGGCTTAGAATAGCATCACCCCATTTCTTTCCCATGGGTGTCGTAAGAGGCGACTAAGGGACTTGAGGGTGTGTATTGCAATTTTAGGCGATGGGCTGACAACCTGTCACTATGGCGATACACAATTTTCTGATTGACCCTCAAATATTTGTCTGATGTGGCGTAAATGTCTGTTTTTGCGGCCGTTTGCGCTCTGCCTACCCCGCTAGGGATTATAGGCGTGATATATGTATGTATGTATGTGTATGTATGTAATATTAAAAATAGCTTGAGAGGTAGAGACAACGTATGCCTAGAAAAACAAACTAAATAGAAATTTAAAAAAGAGCTAGTGAGGTAGATCCCTGCAGATATTGAGAGCTGTGCTACGCCAGATGGTAAAGTCAATTAAAATATCTTGCATCAAATCTCGAGTTTCAAACATCTAAGTTGATGTTGACGCTATGGAAAACGTAAGTCATCTGTTTTAGATGTTCGGAATCCTCAAGAATGATTGCCTGTAACCTTAAACTAGTTTTTCTTTCTTTAATTAACCTGCTAAGTTTTATTTTAATAATATTTTATCAAACTTTTTACACCGGGAAGAACCGACCCTGATAATATTATTGTAATTTTACGTCCCAACATGCCTTTCTATCTAAATTATTATTTTTCAAATAAACAAACCACGGATAAAAATTCAAATAGAAAGAAATATATAAATCATAAAAAGTTTTAACAAACACAATTGAAATCACATCAAATACAAATTCATTAATCATTAAATACAGACAAGTTGAAAAATATAACTGCACTGCGAAAATCGCATTGTGATGCGGCACCGCAACGCAGTTTAAGTACCTATAGGTACGGGGTGTTAGGGACAGCCCTCCGAATACTGATAAAGTGCATGCAGACTATATACTAAACAACTTTCCCCTAGGATCATTCTTATGTCAGGAAACGACAAAAAATATTCGGCCTCCCATACAAAATCACGATCAGCTGACTGCATTAACTATGGGAAGTCCAATTTTTTTAATGTTTCCTGAAATATTGTCTTATGGGAAGTTATTCTTTTCATGGTCCGAATGCACCCTATCAATGTTCGGAGAGCTGTTTTACACCCAGTATAAGGTCCTATTAAAATCAGTGCAAAACTTTTTAGGGGCTGTTCTTCTCGAGAAACTGAACAACTCCCTTATTTCTTTAACTGTTCAAAAAACTAGGTCCATTTTTACCCATGTTCGTTGGGTAAAGTTGTACAGTTTCACGAGTAGAAAATAAGAAATCAAAAGATATCGGCTGGGGCTGCAGTTGATTTCACCTTTATAAGATTGAAATTTAGACTGTCTGCAACTGATCTCGGTAGCTCAGTTGGTAGAGCGATGGAACGGTGTTGCGCAGTTCCGGATTGAAGCCCCGCGTACAGTCGATAGTTTTCAATTTCGTTAAAACTGTGTTTTCATTTTCACTGTGTGTAAAAATCCTAATACAAATAAAAAACATTAAACAGCATAAAACTCCAGTCCGATATATAATATAAAACAGCATAAAACAAAAGTCCAGTATACATAACATAAAACAGCATAAAAATAAAGTCCAGTATACATAACATAGACCAAAAGTCAGTATACACAATACGTAACATGAAACAGCATAAAACAAAAGTCCAGTAGGTATGCATAACATAAAACAGCATAAAACTAAGTCCAGTTACGTTGCAGCGTATGAAAGACCCGCAATAGCCGCTGTCACACGCACAAGAGTATATTTACACTAATCTTGGGCAGTGGTCAGCAGCTGCTTTAGGCTTCGTACTTCTTCTTTCTTCTGCTAGATGGTAGAAGATTATAACAATATGCTCTTTAGGTAGAAGTTGACTGGCCCGATTTCGTTGCGAATAGTAGGTACCCCTGCCTGCTACGCCGAGGACCGTGGTTTCGATCCCCATAAGGCACAAATATTTGTTAAGTCGTCTGGGTGTTTTCTATGTATACCTTATAATTGTATTAATTTCTAAAAAAGTATATATTTATTAATATTACCCAATTCGTTTCAATAGTACAAGCTTTGCTTAGTTTGGGGCTATAATATGGCGCTATGGGAATTGTCCAGGATATAAAAAAAAGTATTGAAACTGCGTCGCAGAAAACTAAATATATAGCGCTTGCGCTCCTGTACAACGAAACACGATGATAACTCGAATTTACTATTGACTACTTTAAGTGTTCCGACCTTTTTACTTTAAAACCGATAAAAAAGAGCATAATATGCTAATGTAAAATAATATCTGAGTCTCTATGAGTGTATTTATTTGTGTGTGATAAATATTCAAGGAAAATGCAGATAATTTATTGTTTTTAGTTTCGTAGTTGTATCTACGTATTTATTAGACATGTATATTATGTAGGTACGTAGTCTTCAGTCTAAACATCCACCTATTTGTACTCTAAATTCGACATTGCAGCGTATAGATTTTTGACCCATGTTTTTTTGATTTGAACAAGTTATTATTATACAGGATGTGAAAATATTAGCTGCAAATATTGTAAGGGGTGAACCAACCCACGAAACAGAACAACATTCCCCAAGGATCATGGGTCGAAATGATGAGAAAAAAATTGAAGCTCCCATATCAAATGTTCCGTTCCAGCGGGCCAATTGCCTACTATAGGAGCTCCAGTATTTTTTTCATATTTCGACGTATGTTTCTTCTGGGAAGTGTTTTAGTTTCATAGTCTAGTTCACCCCTTACAATATTTGCAGATAATATTATTACAACAAACAAATACCTAAAGAACTTTAAACATATTATTTTTTAGATAACGTTTACAGGTAAGTACGTGCTTAACTCATTATAACAATCTTAAATTTGTGTTGATCGGTATTTAACTGTTTTAAATTATCCAAACCCTAAACTAAACTACAGTTTAAACCTTTTAAAATATTTGTAATTTAACATTTGTATCAGAAACCTAAAAAGCTTGCGAAGCATGAGGCAACAGCATAAAAAAACGGACGCGATATCGGATACCGCAGGAAGCCTTACCGTAGGAAACCGTACGATCCCGGCTTAGCACGCGTAACTCAACCATATGATACGACATGCGATCTTTTTATTGACAAGCGGGGTATTGAGTCGATCAACGACCCAATGAACCGGCGTCAATGTCCGCAAGCGAGGACAGATATTTCGGTTATCATTAGCTTGAAGTTGCATCAACACGGCTTACGAAATGCAAAAACCGATGATGTCATTAAGATTTTCATTAGTTGGACTGTAACCTCATTTATAACGATTCCTTTTTAAACAACAGATATAGATATCATGGCTGTGAGCGTAGGTAGTTTTAAGAAACAAGTTACAGCCATATTTGGCTTGATAGTGTAACATTTTTTTATTGCAAACTAGTTCTACCTTTTAAAATTGTGTTACTACCATCTTTCAAAAATCGAGATTTGAAACATTTATTAATCTGTGGTTACCGGTGTGGTTCATAAAATTATGTTTAGGTTGATTAACATATTAAATAAGTATTAGACCGGGTCTATCGCGATAGTATTTAGGTAAATATTATTTAAATATTATTTTAAATTATTATTTAAATGAGTGAAAGTGATCGCGAGTGCTTAAAAAGTTATATGTTAAATAAGATTTTATTGTATAAGTGTTTGGTAATCGCAATAAAGAGAAAAAAATAATAATAACATAACACCATATGTTTTATGAATATGATGCCTCGCGGTTTTAACATTTGTTTTTTTTTATCTTTTCATTTAACAGTTATTTTTTTATAAAGACCTAATTCTGTCTAGCGCATCTTCCTTGAATGATTGAAAATTGAAATTCTTTTTATTAGTTGTAAGATTTTTATAGAAAACACTTTTCATGCGATATCTGACATCATGTCGGCATGAAAGTGGATTTATATCAAATGTTAAAAATTACACAAAAAACAGGCTTTTCGATAGCAAGACAGGCTATTTACCCCTGGTTTGGAACGGCGAATTACTTTAACTCTGGTGTACGTAATTAATATAGAGTAAAATTTTACTAGTGACCGATAGCGAAATATCTAGACAGGCTGGTGATAAAAAACAACTTTCCCCAAGGAACACAGGTTGAAATGTATTAAAAATATTTTGAGTTTCCTATTTTCTAGTATAGTAACTCAAATCACCTGACTGGCAAATTTTGCCTGGAGCTCCAATTAGTTTTTGCGTATTTCGATCTATGTTCCTTGGGGAAAGTTGTTCCTTATCACAAGCCCGTCTTGAGTGTTCGCTATTGGTTACAAGTAAAATTTCACCCTGTATAAACTCGTATTTATAAAGTATTCAAATCATAATCAGAGAGCTAAACGTGTCCTCCGTAGCGAGGAACCACCTCGGAAAATAAAGGTGATTTACTTCAATGTCGTAACTAGGAACAATGTCACCAAGGGACAGTTGAGAAAAATAGATTGTATCTATGTTGAAGTCTCTTTTATTGAAATCGGTTATATAAATAAGAGCTACGAACAAATACCCAACAAAACGCATACAACCCTAATCTTTTCAAAGTAAGAGAGAACAGGCTTCTTCAGGGTGAGCTCGCTCCATGTTAGACTCTGTCTCTGTCCTATGACCTAGACTAGAGTCAAGAGCAAACCCATCATTAATAAAAAATTATAATAATAATAATAATACATAAAAAGTCAAGTTTCAATAATAAAAACAATTAAAAAATACTTTGATTCACTTAAAACATAAGAGTCTCACGTCTAATTATGATTCTTCTTAATTACAATCAGCTGATCAGTAACTATACATTTTAAGTAATAATTAAACAGATGATCGTAAAACTAAAAGTAAAGACTTACGTTGATCCGTATCGAAACAAAAAAAAACAAATAGGTAAAACAGAAGAACTTTAGCAAAAACGAGCACTACTATATATCACTTCCATGAATATTTTAATTTTATACAAATTAAAAAAACGTTGTTAATACGTGCAACCTGGTCAAACTCGGTGGTTGGAATGGAGGTTCGTACCAGAAGCCTTATGACCACCACGTCCTGTCTGCCACCCTTAATTCTATTAACGGCTTAAGGCTGTTACTATACCGCCCTTGTCATCAAGCCCTATTCAGCATACATTGCTGGTTTATAAGTGTATTTTGTTACAATACGCTAATGATAAGCAGCAGTGCATGCGATCGTGTTTTTGTATAAACGCTACCAGCTGATTCTTTCGTTCCATTTTATTTTGTTTGAAATGCTTTCGGAATATCGTGTATTGAATTTCAGATCAGAATAACGTCCATTTACTGTTTTCCTGTCAGAATACAATGTTTTCATGCTGAAAAGAGTTGATTAAATAATTAATTTATTAATAAATAATTGATTTATTATATAATAAATCATTGATTTATTAATAATAAATCATTGATTTATTAATAATAATAAAAAAACAATAAAATTAAATGTCATATGGTGCTGGCTTAAAACAGCATCTCTTCATTCGTGAGTGTCACAAATTGTGAATAAGGCATGGATCCAGATAATGGGTAGCAGCGTAGCCTGTAAATGCAACATGTTGTACTGAGCTCGTTAACTGGCCTGCCAAGCGAGGTGAGTATGGCAATACACACAATGGAGGGGGCCCATGTCCAGCAAACGACTCTTGGTCTTACTCTCTTCTTCCCTTGGACTTCTCCTCCACCCAAAGGTTGTCTGGTAGAGATCGCTTTCAGCGATAAGGCCTTTGCGCATTTTTAGTTTAAGTTTTCCTGTTATTTATTTGAATGAATAATAAATTGAAATTGTGTTTTGAATGTGCAAAAAAGTGTACTTCCTCTTTTTACTTACTTGGGACTTTAATACATCTTTATAGATACATGCGTACGGTAAAATTTACAAGTGACCAAAAGCAGATCTCAAGATGGGTTGGTGATAAGGAACAACTTTCCCCAAGGCACATAGGTTCCGTAGTAACTCAAATCAGGTGATCGGCAATTTGTATGGGAGGCCTATTGGTATGGGGTTTCTTTTTCGTACTTTGATCTATGTTCCCTGGGGAAAATGGTTCCTGATCATCAGCATTGCTATATCGATCTAATAAAATTTCGCCCAATGTATTCAACTTAGAGCCAGCCTCGAAGCAGGCTATTACAAATGATGTAACATACAAAGAATCTTTGCGTTCGTAATGTCGGTAATCCTGTAAAAACGGCGCCGTCCTCATTCCTACGGCTTCCACCGTCTACCGTTACAGTCTATGTCTAGATCTAAATATCTACCTATACCTACTTTTGCAGGCAGACTAATGTGCAACAAACATTCATAAAAATGTGCAACATATTTTGTTGGTCAGGGAACAAGGAAAATGACAGCAAATTTTCGATTTCTTACTTAGAGTGTTTTACTAGTGACTGAAACAAAAAATTCAGGACTGGCTAGTGGTAAGGAACAACTTTCCCTGAGGAACATTGGTCGACATTTGTTTTTTGGACCTGCCATACAAATTGACTAGGTAGGCTGGTACATTTTGTATAGAAGTTATTTCCTTTTTGATATTTCGATCTTTGTTCCTTGGGAAAAGTTGTTCCCTATCACCATTCCTGAATTTTTGGTATCGGTCACTAGAAAAATTTCACTCTATAGTGGCTGTACCTACTGATCGTGTATTTTGTATTGCTAGCCAATTTTGTATCGCTTTCCCCAAAATTATCTAAAGTTGCTTAAGCCTGCAATTTTGGATACACCGGTTTTTACACCGCCTATACCAAAAGGTACAACATTCGAATTCAGATAAACGTAATACTGTCGTTATTTTAATTTGAATTGCGCCGTTAAATACCTCTACAATGTTCCCCGATCGATGATACTCAAACGTATGAAATAATTAATGCACTTTTAACAAGTAAGTAAATTTCGCGTGGAATAGACAGCTAATACTAATAACCCGTTATTACAATGTCCAGGTATTTCTACTAAGTGCAACTTATTAGGTTGGTATTTCTATTTTGAGTTCTTATTAACAGTTTTATTGTGTTGATGCCGTGTGATGCCGACTTAGAATAGCTTCACCTGATTTCATCCCCGTAGGTGTCGTAAGAGAAGATTTAGGTTACTCAAGGGTTTCATGTGTATTACAATTTGAGACACTAACAACCTGTCTCTATGCACATTTTTTATGACCGTCAAATGTTTGTCAGACATGCTTCAAAACATGCTTATGCTTATAACCTAGCCGAAATAATATGACCGTGCCCGTGCCTTCCAAAGTACAGACCGATCTACGGAAAACCAAGTGCTTTATGACGCAAAGACCTAGCTAGGAACTAAATCATGCATTTTTCTCCATCTAAAATGCCATGTAAAGGCAGACCGTCTGATCAATACGAGTTACCTACTCGTACTATCGCTGAGTAGGCGCTGTAACTTATAAAACTTGTATCGCTGCATAAATTACCTTATGCGCCGATAAATTCACTGGCTGGTATGCACTTTACACAGCAATTATGTTATGAAAAGGTAAACTACGTAAATACTACCATCGATTCTTGCTAGACATTTCTATAGCTGTTCCTGTCACTTTTTGAAAAGTGAAGTAAAATAGCAGCTGGTATTTGCCTTCATAAAGACATAAATATGGTCAAATGCCTAAAATCACGTTAATATAAAGTCAATATATTATTTTCATAAATGAAAATAAGAAATTGAAAAAATGTCAGCGCCCGCCGGGACTTGAACCCGGGACCGTGGAGTACCGTTCCACTGCTCTGCCAACTGAGCTACCGGCGCCCCGACGTAAGCTGACGAAATCTTCAACCTCTTGGTACTCGTCTCGAAGCGACGACAAGCGACATCTAGTATAAGTTATTTGAAACTAATACTATGGTCAGTCCACTTAAGAGTGAAATTCGAACCATGCGATGAAGCTTTGCTTAATTAAATGTACTATGGTTTTATTTTGCACTCACAGTGCTATATTACTTTCATAAATGAAAATAAGAAATTGAAAAAATGTCAGCGCCCGCCGGGACTTGAACCCGGGACCGTGGAGTACCGTTCCACTGCTCTGCCAACTGAGCTACCGGCGCCCCGACGTAAGCTGACGAAATCTTCAACCTCTTGGTACTCGTCTCGAAGCGACGACAAGCGACATCTAGTATAAGTTATTTGAAACTAATACTATGGTCAGTCCACTTAAGAGTGAAATTCGAACCATGCGATGAAGCTTTGCTTAATTAAATGTACTATGGTTTTATTTTGCACTCACAGTGCTATATTACTTTCATAAATGAAAATAAGAAATTTAAAAAATGTCAGCGCCCGCCGGGACTTGAACCCGGGACCGTGGAGTACCGTTCCACTGCTCTGCCAACTGAGCTACCGGCGCCCCGACATTTTTTCAATTTCTTATTTTCATTTATGAAAGTAATATAGCACTGTGAGTGCAAAATAAAACCATAGTACATTCAATATATTATGTTCGAAAAAAAAACTAGTAACTGAATCAGTACTAAAAACCATTTTTTTAAAGGTGTTATTGTTAGATTGATTCACAAGTATAATTTTTGGTTGAATGAAATTGCATTTTTTGTTGTGTTCACCTAGGAAGTTAACCTAATTTCGGTCGTTACTTGCAACTGTTCTCCAAAACTGCTTTAATTATTTAGTTCGTTGTTACACACAATAAAATATATTAACAACACTAATGTTTTGTGTTGAGAATTTAATTTTTTTCGCATATTATCTACACGCGTAAAAATTTGCAGGGAATACGATTGGGTGTTTCTCACTAACGCAGTGGAAATGAAAGGAACAGTCGATTCACCATATTTAGCGCCTTAAAGTTCCGTTTGATTCCTTAAGGCGGTTCAAGAGCAAAAAATCCCCCGGTCCTAGGGTTTTTTTCCTGTTTAGGAGTCGCCACTAGCTCTCATACCGCCTCAAATCGTATAAATAAAATAAAATTCATACAAACCAAAGCACATGCGCTCTACTTTCATCCGTCAAAAAATCCAACCGTGCCGGGTGATGCGGCCTTAGAATAGCATTATCCCGTTCCTTTCCCGCGGGTGTCATAAGAGGCGACCAAGTGACTCAAAGGTTTTATAATTTTAGGCGACAAGCTGACAACCTGAAATGATACATGACTTCTAAAACGACCCTCAAATGTTTTGCAGAGGTGGCGATAGCGACTGTATTTCTGCGGCCGTTAACACTTTACCCTGCAAGGGATATAGGCGTGATGTGTGTAACGTCTGCGTGGCAACAACCTGCTATGTCACCAGTCACTACTTGCTAACCGGGTGTCGGGTGACCCGTCTGACCGGATCCTACTTCCGTGGGGCTTCCAGCTCTGGTAACTAATCTGTTGTTCTGTTACCTTACCTGACACATTTTTTTTATTAAGCTAGAAAAAATGTGTGACTGGCCCGATGGCGTAGCGGATAGTACCCCTTCCAAGCTGAGGGTCGTGAGTTCGATCCCCACAAGACAAAAATAAATGTAAAGTAAAATTTTCAGATATTTGTGCATATGTCTGGGTGTTTTCTATGTATAATATGTATTGATTTAAAAAAATATATAAGTAATAATATCAGCTATTTAGTTCCGATATTACAAGCTATGCTTAGTTTGGGGCTAGATGGCGCTGTGTGAAATGTCCATGATATTTATTTATTTAATACAAATAGGGTTACGGTGCGTATACGGATGCGTCAAGTCGTTTGACGTATATACTTAAAACAAACCTAAAAAAACGGGCTACCCAATTATGCAATTCAATGTTATAATAATGATCAATAAAAAATAAATCTTCATCATACCTATCGTAAAATGTTCATGCTAAATCAGCAAGTTTCTTCTTTCATTGATTTATTATTTAATTATAATAATGTTATTTAATTCTTTTTCTGTGTATTGCAATAAAGAATATTATAACTAGACTCATACATACATTACATACATACACATATCACACCTATTATCCCTTGCGGGGTAGCCAGAGCGTAAAGGGCCGCAAAAACGGACATTTACGCCACATCTAACATATGTTTGAGTGTCATTCGGAAACTTGTGTGTAGTTGGAGCCGTGCCACGCGTTATTGGCATTAAGATACAAAATTCGCGGGAAAGGGACGAGCCGCGGTAGCCTAGATGGAAGAGGAGTCGCCACTAGTAAGGGTGGAGTCGCAGGTTCAAATCCTGCACGCGCTTGAAAATTTTGCTTAGTTTAAAAAAAAAAATAAGTACCTAACACGGGAAGTGTTATATTTGGGATTCAATTTATTTTATCATTTTCTTTTTATCTTTTCAAATTAACGGAACCCTTATAGCTATCCATTCATTTCATTGATCCTTCGAACAAAGTTAGTCATGTGTGTAACTGTAGTATTATGTTCCTGAGGGTGTTTTTTTCCGGTCAATGCAGGGTTTGGTTTCATTTCCTATTTGGAAGTGATGATCCGGAAGTGTTAATTGATAGTTCAAACTGACACCAGGGTTTATCGGGTCATTCATCGACTTAGTGTCCAACATGACAAAGAAATTTAAACTAACAGTACGAGAAAATAAAAGTTAATTCCAAACCGATTTAAATTTTTATCGTTTCGGATTTCGTAGGAGTTGACATCACAGATTTTCCGATTACTTAATTTATCTTAATACATAGAAAATCGCTTTCAACAGAAGTCATCACATCACCATCGTAAAAAATACAGCTGTCAAATCCATTCTGTCAAAATACTTAGGTTAAATTTTTTTTTATGGAATTGAACTGTAGGTACGTACTTAATTTATTTTGAAGATGGGAATATTTAAATAGTTGATCATCTTATTGAGAAGAGTCGACTTGCAAAGTTTACGCACTGCCTATAAAATTACCCTGTTTGCCTTAGCTAGGTACGTTTTACTTTACATATCAATCAGAAAACACCAACATTATCACCCTAAACCATTCCATAAAGCACCAAATCACAATAAAATAAGATCGTTCATACGAAACGGCCTCGAACCACCCCGCGCCCCGCACCCCGCACCGCCCGCACCATTCTCTATAAATAAACCGACCTTCAAATTAAAAATAGACGCCGATCCCGCCGGCTGGGGTCAGGAAACTGGGTCACTATATCCATCTCTGTCTATCCGTAACACACCCTCGAGGAGAGAGAGGGACGCGAGCTTGCAGCGCCCGTGACGTAGGCACATTCATTGAATCTCAAAGCTTACTGGAAACGCTTTTGGTGCATTGTCTTGGCTTTACGGCTTAGTTTTTAGAATTTTCTTCGGTGTTTTATTGCCAATTTATTCTTTTTTAATGACTCTATATGCGATCGCTAAAAAATCTCGTTAATCTTGAATAATAAAAAAAATACAGGCATTCAAAGTTAGACAAAAAATAGCGTTAACTTTCCAAAATTTCTAAAACTTGGTTTTTGTCAACAACTTTGGAGCTCTATGTTCTCCGTAAAAACATAGTTCATTCCGACTTTACCCGCATCCTTGCACGTATCCCGCTATGCCAATGATGACGTCAAATGCGGGTGTGGCAGGGCCCTCTGACGTCACGGGAACTGTGTGACGTCAAACCGCGCCCCCCGCGCCCCGGCCAAGCCTCCTCGCCCTGAGAATTCCTCCTACAGCACAGTTTTATGGATATTGTTTCTTTGTGGCGTTTGGGGATTATGCGGCAAAATTCTCAAAAAACTAAACCAACAGTTCAGACCAAAAAGTCCCAATTAAGACAAAACTTCATGCTTATGTGCCTTCTCAATTACACCTGGCCTAAGAAGCACCCAGCATGCTTGACTTAAAGAACACAAATAAAGATTTGGTAGATCTGAATGTCAGGTTTGACGACATCTAGACTTTTGTTCCGAGTATGATTCCATTACTATAAATCATATACGCACGCGCAGGCAAATTATACAGAAGATCGAGAAGTAAAATCGGCTTTTATGCCTAGGGCTTGTGGCTAACGAAAAAGCCTTCGATCCTCCGTGGATTCAATCGAAACCTGGGCTGTGCTGGAGTGTCTACCTAGGCTGTACTGTATTGACCATTGGTATATCCATGGGTATATCAAACTGCTAGAGTGTGTATAGCACAGATCACCAAAACATCATGCGCTGTCTTTGGTCTGTGTCGTTTCGGTACAGTAACGCCACGCTGTTAGTTTAAATCCAAGACAATAGAACGAACTCATTCAAACTGCAGAAAGTAACAAGGCGGTTAGGTATCTGACTTTTAGTTTAATTATTTTTTTATTTTACCGACTTTTATCTTTTAACGATTTGCCTCTGCCTCTAAATGCGTTTTGAAGCTCTTGAACTAGGAAGGGATTGGTAATAACATCAATTGAAAAAAAAAAACAGGTTCCATTCCCCGATGATATAATTAGTCATAGCTGAATGGACGACATTTCATATAACGTTAGATACTTAAATTAAAATATCATATGGAGCATATAATCAAAATCATACATTTCTTTTTTTTATTAAGTAATGCAAACTATTTGTGAAATATTAAATATTTTGTTAAAATCTGAAAGTCTCTCGAGGCTGGATAAAAACGAACACTATTCTTTGCATGATAAATAAAGAAACAGACTTTCTAAAACCTTTTGTTAAAACCATTAATGTCAACTTTACGTTCCAGTTTAAGCATGCTATTCATTTTTCCTCAGGTATTCTAAACATCATAATTTAATTTTACATTTAATTGCAGAAAACAACTTTGATTATAAAGAAAAATTTAAGACTGTCAGATGAATGGAACAGTAGAATGTTTACAACGAAAAGTTTTACAGTAAACGTCACTTTTGTTTTTTAGTTAAGTGTGTGGCAATTGAATTTGTTTCTAGTAGCCTATATATTTGGACTTGTGACCTTTTAGAATGTGTCACTTAAAAAAAAATTTTTTTTCTCAATAGAAAGCGAAATAAAATAAAACAAAAAGTATTTGCCTCTTATTTAATGATAAACTATTAATTAATTTATAAAAAGGTCTGTGATAATGTTGAAAGGATTGATGAACGGCTCAGATCCCATGCTGTGGAACTTTTACAGTTTTTCCGAACTTCAAATGAACATTGAAAATGCAAATTTATACATTTTTGTTATCAGTTTACACCATTACACGTTAGGAATGCTTCTATTGAAATTGATAACACATATGTTTTCCGTTGGTTGTTTATTTGTTTGGTTTTGACAGACTATCCACTAATTCCAACTTTGAGTAAGAGTACGTGCTATAGTTCAATATGCACTCATAGTGCTATATTATTTTTATTTTGCAATCTTATTTTTATTTGAGTTAGAGGTTACACGAAAAATCCGACTCTGATGAGCAGAATTTGAAAAATCATAATATATACCTTTACAATCAGTATGTATTTTCTTCCAGCGACGATCGACGCAGTAAAACGGGGCTGTTTGACTACTATTAGCCTTATTAGAAGCCTTGCACACAGTCAGAGTGCACTTATGTGAAAAACAGCTAGCTGTTTCGTTGCACGTTAAGATAAAAAATTATGAAATCTGTAAACGAACTAAAGTAACTGACTGGTTAAGCATTTATTTTATTTATTTAACAATTTATTGTACACAAGAAAATACAAAAACATAGAACATATGGAAAAATGGTACAACAGGTACTGCTTATTTCTAAAGAAATTTCATCCAGCAGACCTAAAGAAGCGTGAGTAGATTAAGGATATACGGATAATACGTGCACATATAACAGTTTACTTATAATTTTATCATGATCAAAACACAAATCAAATAAATATATGACTAAAAATAAAAATACACATATATATAACTATATATACCTATACAATATATTATAATACATAAATGAACTACACAAATTACGGAATTATGGAAAGATAATGCTCTTTAACACGTTTTTTAAAGATAGCTATGGAGGGGCTATCTCGAACAGTGGGCGGAAGAGAGTTCCACAGTCTGACAGCATGGACAGAGAAAGAATAAGAGTAGAAATCGGTACGATGGGAGGGCATAGAAAGGAGAGTCCTGACGTTTGTACGACAGGGCTTGTGAAGAGGACGAGAGAAAGAGAAACGTTCACGGAGATACGAAGGCGAAGAAGGATTGTGAAGAATATTAAAGAGAGTACAAAGAATGTGAGTATTCCTGCGAAAACGGATTGGGAGCCACTTGAGTTGGGATCGAAACTGAGAAACGTGGTCATATTTTCTAAGTCCAAAGATAAAGCGGATGCACAAATTTTGAAGTCTCTCAAGCATTCAAAATAAGTAAGCTCAAATGGCAGTGGGCAGTGGGCAGGGCACATGCAGTGTTGGTACAATTACTATTATTTTCAATCAGTTGACGAATGACATTAAAAAAAATTACACCAAATTAGTGATCATTGCAAATATAGTTTTAGTAGTGACTAAATATTTAATCGTTACATATTCCTTAGACAGAATATACGATACAAAGGGGTTGGAAGGTACTACAGTGGCTGCCACGCATCGGAAATCGCACCGCGGTATTGCCTCCTACCAGGTACACCGATGACCTTGTAAGATTTTCAGGTAACCGTTAGACGCAGTCCGTTCGAAATATCGGTATATGAGAGCATCTGGGAAGGCCTATGTCCAGCAGTGGAAGAATCGGGGTTTATTATGATGAAGGATAAATTACTTTACTTAATAATTTAATTACTTTACTATTTGAGCACTGCTGAAACAAAAAACAAGGCGTTTCAAACAAGAGTTTATTTCTTTTAAGGTGTGTCTTGTCGTAGGTCCAAACGTGGAGACCTGCCAGTAGGTATCAATGTTTATTTAAAAGATTGTTCCCGTCTTTGGACGATGTTTGTTACTTACATTAGCATGAACATTTGCAAGATATTCCATATGTAATGGTTTTGTACAGCAATAATGTTGTTGCTAGTTCACTGGTTATAACTACTAATATTTTCTTATCTTATCTTACTTAACCTACATCATCCCACTGCTGAGCAAAGGCCTCCTCTATTATTGCTTTTTATTTCATCCGCGAAAAGAAATAGGATGTTACTATAAATTGTAAGCACCACCACAATACTGCATACAAAATAATTTACTATAAAAGATAGTACTATAGGTAAATAGGTGGTTTCCAGAACAGTTTGGACAGTCTGTAAGTCCTTTAGACTTGGCCAAAGTTTTCGCGTGGGCGAGTCTAGCGTAGCTAGCGTAGGCGGTGCGTAGCCCGTAGCAATGTGCTACAAGGTTTTTCGTAAACTTCCAGTTTCTTTGTGGTTATGTTTACTTTGAGATCTAAATCCTAGGACGTGATATTGTAATTGTTCTAAGTTTGTTAAAGGTGCCTTTTTTCAAGGCCAGCTGTGCTCATAAGATCGTAGTCAAAAACCATTGTTTGTTTCAAAAGTTTAACATTTAAATGTTTCTTATATACTTGACATACCCACCTGTCCAAATGCGAGCCATAAAGTTTCCTTCGTCCAACTCACCAAGTCATCCAAATAGAAACACTACAACTCCAAGGGTTCTCGTCTACGGACCCCCAAAACGCGATATCTCGACCACAACCCCGTCGAACGCGCGCTGTAGCACTGGCTTCGTCCCGTCGAAATTTCGCTTCAGCAGTTCAGCTTGAATGGGCCTGCGTGCTGATTGGTGGGCTCGGCCGTGACGTCACGCTTGCGGGTGTGTGCGTGGGGTTACAGGCCCGTGCGCTCATTGGTGGGCAGTGTTTCCAGATTGGTTCGCCAATTTTGGGCGATATTACTGTTCAAAAGGTACGGTAATATTTGATGTTTCAATATAAAATTTTCTAAACTAAAATTCAGAGTCTAGACTGACCGAAAAGAATGAATAAAAACGTACTATAAAGAAATGAAAACCCGTCTGTATTGGCACTCCTTATTAAGTGTGGAGTCGACGAACAATCCGTTAAACCCTGGTGTCAGAGTTTTTAAATCAGACTACAAATCGAAACGATAAACCGCTAAGCCTCTGACATAATTGTATTACGACCGCCATCCATCTAGTTATAATAACCAACAACAGGGACCGATGGCTTAACGTGCCCACCGAAGCACGAAACCTTTCTTACTTGAAATCAGGTGGTTCATCATAACCTTGGTTTTAACCAGAACAGTAACAAATTCTCAAAGATTTTTCGAACGGTCTGGCAACACTGTTGGCGGTCCCTGTTGTGACGTCATACACGTGGCTGTGTGCGTGAGGGCATGAATGGGCCGAGCCGCCGCGCCCGCCGACGTCACGGACTTATGTCACCGTACCAAAGGTGCTATACCATTTACGCGTTATCATGGCAATAGCGTACATTGACACGACCGGTCCCAAAAACAACATTTTTAGGCGATAATTATCGCTCTCCATACAAACTATCGCTAGAATTCACATCGCTAAAGTATCATAATTTCGGGTATTCCCCCGGCACAACCCGGCGTCATTCCACAACCATGTATATCCAAAATTTTCAAAAATGAGTGTACTTGTAGCCAATTCGAAAAGTTGTTTTTTTAACTACTTATTACTTTTATATGTCGATAATTTTCGCTAACTTTTGAAATGAGTTCAATTCTATAACATACGTTTTAAAATATTGCCCAAAATGTATTCTCTATTATAGGTATAATACCGTAAAATAAAAATGATTCTGGGTTGCAATTATAATTTGAGCAAATAAGAAACCAAAAAGCTTTACAAAATACATTTTTACCATAAATAAATATAAAACAAAATTAAGTATTAGACCGGGTCTATCGCGATAGTATTTAGGTAAATATTAGTAATTTACCTGTGTCCCGACGTTTCAACACAGTTTCGTGTATTGTGGTCGCGGGTTGACTGATATTTAATTACTAATATTTACCTAAATACTATCGCGATAGACCCGGTCTAATACTCAAAATGAGTGAAAAAAATCGCGAGTGTTTAAAAAGTTATAAAACAAAATTGTTGACACTAAAACTAAAATTTTTGAGTTACGTTGTTTTGTAATGAGCCCCTAGCTGGCCAGAGGTGCGGTCCCGCAGGCTCAATTTTGTTTTCATTTTGATCGATCGTCGTGAAGTGCGCTTGCGTTCGTTCGTGTTTGGAAGTCTTTCTTGCTGTTTCTCGGTGTTTTGGTTATTGTTTGTTTGTTAAGTTTATTTTTGTTACATTACTTGTTAGCCAGTCACGTTTTGTTATTGTAGTGCGGCTCAAATTATACCCATGCATTTGCGTACTACCCAGATGTGTGTGAATAAACCTTTAGGCTTGGAAAAATTAATTTTCTCAAATTAAATTAGATTTTTTGGTTTTTTCCTTTTTTATTTGTTTCACATTTTTAAATTTTTTACATTTTGGTCACTTAGAATCAAATAATAAATAATAAAAGACTAAACAAATAAAATAATTACTACAGACGTGTTTCAGCGTTTTCTAATTTCAACCCACAAGGGGTAAACAGGGACTTGAAGTTTGTATGAAAATTCGCGTTTTGTATGAAAATACAGTTCATACATCAGAATAATACACACATCATTGGCTACTTTTAACCACGAGAAAATAATAAATTTTCATGGCAATTGAAAGCAGACGAAAACTAGTAGAATTACTTACAATAATGATCTAAAATATGATCACAAATAAAAATGTTTCTGATCCCTGCAGCGACCTTGCCCTAAGCTCATGTACTCTAGCGATATTCATGTCGCTAACTTTTTCAAGGAAATACGATGTATCGCTATCGCAAATGAGAGTACAGTAGTAGTTAAGGTCAATGCACGCTATCGCCATGATACAAAAAAAACAGTATACTGCCCTATATTTAGGGGTCCTAGGTTGACAAAATAGTTGCAAAGCTATCAGAAATAGTTATATCGATTTCAGTGAGCTGTTGCAATAAAAATCAGCAGCAATAAGAAGCAAGTAACATAGATCGAAATATGACAAAATATTTTAGGCGTCCATAGTAATCAAATCGGCCGACCGGAATTTTTTTCGGGAGGTAAATTTTTTAAATCATATTTCGACCTTTGTTCCACGGGGAAAGCTGTTTCTAGTCACCATCCCGTCTTGTCAGTTTTCGCTATCGGTCACTTATAAAATTTCACCCTATATCGCCGTGTGATGCCGGCGTAGAATAGCATCAACCCATATCTTTCCCTTATGTGTCGTAAGAGGCGACTAAGGGACTCGAGGGTTACATGTGTATTGCAATTTTAGGTGATGAGCTGACAACTGTCACTATGGCGATACAAAATCTTCTGAATGACCCTCAAATATTTGTCAGACGTGGCGCAATTGACCGTTTTTACCCCGCAAGGGATAATAGGCGTGATATGTGTGTGTATGTAGATATAAGAAAAGTATTATTCTCGTTATGGTTTTTCTTTGAATCGACTATTTTAGAATACCGTGACCCCGTGAACTTTACCAAAATCTCGAAACGAGCTAGGAGCAGGACATAGTCAAAGAAATAAAGATTGAAATATGAAAAAATATCATTTTGAACCTTGATATAAAGCTGCTGATATAATCGTTTAAATACTATTGTTATCCGTAAGTAATTCCACTGGTTCAGAACTGTTTGGTTATTATATCTACGTTTTTATTAAATCTTAACGTCTGTCCAGATCCTGTGATTAAAATCAGATCACTAAATCACGGAGGCAGTTGTGCTGACTCCGTCATGTAAGTAGGGTGAAATTGCAAGATGTGCTGGTGATAAGGAACAATTTCCCTAAGGAACATAGGTAGAAATATGAAAAAAGGGCCTCCCATACAAAATTTCCGATCAGCTGATTTGGAAGTTACTATAGAGTAGGAGCACTTCTGGGCAGGTTTTTTGGGGGGTTTTTCCTGTTCAGGGGGTCCGGTTAATTATACGCATGTTAATAACACGCTTTGGAAATCTTGACTAAAATTTGAAACAAATGTCGTTTACAAATGGTGGTGGCGTAAAGTTACGTGCTGTGTGATTAACCTGGCCAGCCCCGAGGCAGTGCCTTTATTTTTATTTTTATTTTTTTATCCCGCCCGAGCCGGTTTTCTATTAGGACAATACAAAATTGTTATAAAAAGAAGAAGATTGCGTTATGCAAATTTCTTTTTTTTACAATGACCGATCATGACGTCAATAAGTGATAATGCTATCCTACATTGAATAAAGTTATTTCATTTTCATTTTTCATTTTCATATGGAAGCTCAAAATATTTTTGACATATGTCGACCCCTGTTCCTTGAGGAAAGTTGAACCTTATCTACAGCCTGTTTTGAGTTTTAGTTATCGGTCACTAGTAAAATTTTACCCTATATAGGTGTAGCCGTGGGTGTAGCAGTGTTTTAATTTCGCTACGATTGCTACGCCGTAGCATAATCTTGGTATGCGTTTCTACCAGTGCATTGTTTGAATCAGCCGAATCGTGAAATGCAGCAAAGCGTGACAAGTATTGTAAAAAAAATATAGGATGAAGTTTTACTAGTGACTGATATTGATAAACAGAATACGGGCTGAAGATAAGGATCAACTTTCCCCATGAAACATAGCTCGAAATAAGACAAAAATATTTTGAGCTTCCATAATAACTCAAATTAGATGATCGGCAATTTTGTTTGGGAAGTAAGTAATTTTTTTTTCATATTTTGACCCATGTTCTTTGGAAAAAGTTGTTCCTATTCACCAGGGCGACCTGAGTTTTCGCAATCGGTCACCAGTAAAATTTCTCAGTAGGTACACAAAGTAAGTATTGGCGGCTGCGCGCCCAATACAGAGAGCTCACTTCAAGCAAACGTCACGAAACTCTCCACAATTTGACACGCCGCCTTTTACAAGGAAATCCAAACCAATCCAAACACACTTGTAGTCGAGTGTCAACCGCGTTTGGTGCGGACGTGCAAAATAGCTTCACGCAAATATAAATAGGTTTATTAGTATACGATGTGATTTGTACAATGTTCCTGTAATATTTTGTACCAACTTACATAAAAAGTTGCTTCCATAAAAGAACAAACAAGATTAACCACTTCGCTCAGGTCGAATTATGCAACAATAGATTTGTATTGTACTTCAAGGACACATGTGTGCTGTTACGAGCGGAGTAGTAATAACTCTAATCAGTATGTTTTTTTTATAATGTGATTTGAGTTTCTACTTAAATAAAGGCAAATTTTCATTTTTGATGTACATACATACACATATCACGTCTATTATCCCTTGCGGGGTAGGCAGAGCGTAAACGGCTGCAAAAACGGATATTTACGCCACGTCTGACAAAAATTTGAGGGTCATTCGGAAAATTGTGTATCGCCATAGTGACAGGACAGGTTGCCAGCCCATCGCCTAAAATTGCAATAGGTACACACCCTTAAGTCCCTTAGTTGCCTTTTACGACTCCCACGGGAAAGAAATGGGGTGATGCTCAGTCTCAACAGCCCCAGAGCAGATATCTACCTACTTGTCATTCCCCATTTCATATAATCATTGTGCTATGTAGGTAGTATACGTAATGTAAATACAGGGAGTAACAAAAGGGGTATATCAAGCCAAAAGGAGGTCAAAGTGGGGAAATGGGGAAAGTTGTTCAGTTTCATGAGCACCTTTTGGCTTGATATAGAATTTATGTTACTCCCTGTATGTTTAGGTACCTACATCATTGAATAAAATCGGTGAATAAAATCGGTAAGAAAACTGTGGCAGCCCTTGCCGAAAGCGGCAATAATCGAAAAAAGGGCCGAGTGATCCTTCTGTACATTCTCTATTTTGTGGTAGGTATATAATTACATAACCAAGCCTTACCTATCGAAAAACAATTGAAGTTATTCCAAGTATCAGTTTACAGTGTAAAAATAACCATGCTAGGAACGATCTCACTTATCTCAATTGTTTTCACATGTTGCTTGTCAATTTGAACACCACATGATTTTTAAAGATGAGAGTAAATCCAAGAAGCTCCGAATACTAGATCCAAACTAAAACCAGAATCAGTATACAGCCAGCTTTCTTTCTCGAGTGGGACACAGAGTCGTCCAACGACCCGATGAACCCTGGTGTCAGAGTTTTTCAGTATACAGTTAATAACGTGTTTCAGTGCCTGAAACTTAGTTTCCGTGGTCTATTCTATATGCACATGCACGCAGTCCAGAAATAGCTACCGGGTCAATGCCTTGCACCCGGGTGGGGGGTCTGAGGGGGGGTGTAGACCCCCCCCCGCGCCGCGCCACCCCCCTCTCTGACCCGGTCATCATCAACAAGTGCTATATCGACTGTGTTCCTTTGACATTTAGACGCTGCAGCATCCGATTCTGAGTAATGGCTGAAGTTCATAATAGTTATCTGTGTGCTGGGTAAAAATAGTGCCGTGTGATGCCGGCTTAGAATAGCATCACCACATTTCTTGCCCGTGGGAGTCGTAAGAAGCGTCTAAGGGACTCGAGGGTGTATTGCAATTTTAGGCGATGGGCTGACAACCTGTCACTATGGCGATACACAATTTTCCGGATGACCCTCAAATGTTTGTCAGACGTGGCGTAAAAGTCCGTTCTATGCGGCCGTTTACGCTCTGCCTACCCCGCAAGGGATTACAGGCGTGATATGTGTATGTACACAATTACACAAACATATAGGGCGAAATTTTACTAGCTACCGATTGCAAAAACTCAAGATGGGATGGTGATAAGGTACAACTTTTCCCAAGGGACATAGGTCCAAATATGAAAAAAAATGGCATTCCCATACAAAATTGGCGATCAGCTGATTTGGGCTACATATATTCCCTGGTCAATTTTTTTTTATCACCAGCCTGTCCTCTGTTTTCAGAATCGGTCACTTGTTCCTTGTGGTGTAGGCAGAGCGTTAACGACTGTAGAAATACGGTCGCTATCGCCACTTCTGACAAATATTTGAGGCTCGCAAAAATCGTGTATGCTTAGTGACAGGTTATCAGCCTGTCGCTTAAAATTGTAATACACATGAAACCCTCGAGTCCCTTGGTCGCCGTTTACAACTCCCGCGGGAATGAATTGAGATGATGCCATTCTAATCCGGCATCACGCGGTCAGAAAATATAGAATATTATTTTTCATATAAGTGGGGTTACATCCCACGATATTCGAGGTATAGGTTAATGAGGCGTCGTACAAAGGTGATCGAGAGTAAAGATATTAAATATATTAGTATTAATACGTACTTATTTTAATAGTAAGTAGATTTTTCAGATAAAGTATTGATCTCAAAATGGTATTGAGCTTTTCCTTTAAATCGACCATCTTAGCATGCCCAATTTAACCCAAAAACCTATTACGAAAGTCTTGCATTCTTTTTCTTTTTTGCAGCTGTTAACTTTGTTAAGGCAACTTTGTAATGATGCATAACTGCGTTACTATTAACAGGTGATATCTAATGATTACTTAGACGGCGGTTGTTAGACAAACATGTCAGAGGCCTATAGTAGTAGTAGACGGTTGAAAAACTCTGACATCAGTGCTCATCGGGTCGTTCGTCGGTGTGGTACACAAATAAGAAGAAAGTAATTTCCAACCTAGCACTTTTTTGACATGACCGATGACCTTTAGAAATTTTCCGTTTCATCAAAGTCCCATCCCATATTTTTGCTGCTACAAGCCTGTAAGGTCACAACCTTCGCCTGTGACGCGCTCACACGCCCAGATGCCTCCAGCCTTGATGCTGTTTGAAGCTAGATTTACAACATACAGGGTGTGACGGCCGATGTTGCGCAGTGGTAGTGCGAAGGTTCCAGGATCGATTCTCGGTGGGGCACTCACAAAGTTGATATTTATCATTGTGTGAATTTGTTCCCGGTCTGGTTAGGGCATTGCAGGCTGAATCACCTGATATGTGAGGAAATAAACATGGTTCCGTGCTTTAGCCCTGCCTTTAGTACGATGTGCAATAAAGTATAAAAATAAATAAAATAAAAAGCCGAAAGAAAGGCGAAACGCTGACGTATTAATGCAGAAATAGTTGTTTTGTTCAGTTTCATCGACAGTTGTGTTTCAGTGGTCTTCTTCTTCTTCTTTCGTGTGGGACACTAAGTCGTCCAACGACACGATGAACACTGGCATTCCGGGTTGGATTCCTAGCTGGTGCAATTTCGTATGATGAATTTTCATCAATCAATTCAAGAAAAACCCAAGAAAGGTATTTTCAGTTTGATAATATCTTTTCGCTGGCATTGCTTGTGGACAACTGTTGTCTTGTTGTATAATTGACAGGTTCACACGGTTCTTTTCTTAATATTCTTATTATCTGTATAAGATATAAAGTTCTATCTTCTATCTTTGATTCTGTTTGCAGATAGTTAGTTATTTTCCTAATGGTGTTAGCCCAGGGCGCCGTAGTACCAGGTAGACCTCAGAACTAACCTGGAGGCACAGTAAATTGAATCACAAGCTGTGCAAGATTCATGCTGGATAATTATTACGGAATTTTTTGTAATTTACTGCTAGCTGTACCTGCGCTACACTGCAATTTTACTTGATGATTTTTTGTAATTTAACTTACTTGTAAAGTCATTATGATATATGGATTTGTAAAAATTATTTGGCAGAATTTGTTTTAAATGTTGGATCCAATACCTATCCTACAATATAATATTATATTTTATCTCACAACTTTTGGAATTCAAGAATTTCTGGAAATCCTAAGTGTGGCTGTCAGTATGCTACCACATACCTAGTATCATTCTGGTATTTTGCGAATAAATATTACGGTTAGAATTTTGTTCAAGGACATTCTTAGATGATGTATTCCTAAAATCACTTACGGTGTTTTAACAAACATTTTAGTTACACATTTAGAGAGAGATAAAAATATCTGTCCATACAATTTTACGTTGTCAAACAGTAAATACCATACATTTTATTGCAATAACACGGTTAATGTTTTTTGTCTTAATTTTTACAAATTTCGAAAGGTCTGCCTACCAGGTAGACTTCGATTAACAACCTCGGGCAAGAATGAACGGGGGTCGGGCGTGCGTCACTGCGCGTGTTTCGATTCATGAATAGCATGCACCCTGGATGACCTACTTTTTGACTCCATACCCTCAGAACCTCACAACCAGAACGTAGCAACCACCGTAGCAACTGCTACGGGAGTGTAGCAACTACTTTATGGGGTTACGAGCAATAGTCAAGCGGCAGGTCAGAAGAAGGATGTTATGTTTTGGTTTTAAGGTGTTTTGTATGACGTCATTGGGTGCGGGGGGCTTGCACACCAGAAATTGGGTCAGTTTCATTCTGAAACAAGTTAGGCGCGGGGCGCGGGGGCACAGGCGCGGGGCGACGGGGGAAGACGCGCCGTCGCGGTGCTGTATGCTAGGTTGTGACTATTTATAGAAGCAAGACATGACAATTCCTCAATATACCTTGTTAAAAAGTCAGGGATTTGATTGGCTTACAATTTTTTTTAAAAGGTTGTTTATTATGTAGGTAAACAATGGTAATATAAAGGGACAAATAACAATTAATACTAAGCTAATTTTAAAAAGGTCTGATTTCAAGTACTAACGAAAAACTGACTGAATGTTGATTAAGTATCTCACTCAGATCAGTTCTAAATTCAAATTTTACGTTGTATATCCTAAGAGTGATAAAACTTATATAGGCATCTATGTCACTTTTCTACCAAGGGTAGGAAAACTAAACCTGACTTGACATTGGTTATCAAAATTTGAGACGTTGGAACTGAAGCAAAAGCTGGATTAAAGATTAATCGTATACTTTATTTTACCGTCTTCCTAAAAATCCAGTAATCCATTTTGAGTTCCGTTTTGACTCTTGGGAACGGCACCCTTAAAAATTAAGTTTAGGTACTTATATTGTTTTACGATATTTACTTATTAACTACGGACTGTAACTACCTACAATTATACTAAAACAGTCCACTGCTGGACATGGGCCTCCCCCTTCTGTCCCATTTTTGTCATTCTTACCACATTTGGCAGGTGGATTGGTGGTCGCAATGTAAAGTGATGGAAATAAATTTATTTTTTTGTTCTGTCCAGTAAAATAAAACACATCTTAGAAAGTTGAAAAGAAAATGTGTTCCTAAGATGAGGGAGGATGTCCACTTCTCTATATACTTTTTGGGAAAGTTGTTTAGTTTCAAAGGCTGGTTCATCGGTTGAAATATTTTTAACAATTTGTCAAGGGGGGGTGCGGCAGTAGGATAGTAGGAGGGGGGTATATGACGTCACGACTGCGTGTGCAGGTCAACCCCACGAGGTCACCTATTTCACATGCACTTTAACTTTTAAAGTGAGAGCTCATCGGCGGAAAATTCAGTCAAGGAAAACACAGTTTTTGTGAAATTGTTACTAGCCCGATGGCGTAGCGGATAGTGCCTGCTATACAGAGGGTCGTGGGTTCGATCCCCACAAGACACAAATATTTGTTTGACTGAATTTTGTGTTTAGACGTGTGTTTTATATAGAGTTTATTTTGTATATACACACACACGTATATATTACGCTTATAATCCCTTACGGGGTAGGCCGAGCGTAAACGGCTGTAAAAAACGGACATTTACTCCACGTCTGACAAACATTTGAGGGAAATTTGGAATATTGTGTATTACCATTGGAACAGGTTGTCAGCCCATCGCCTAAATTAGCAATACACACCCTCGAGTCCCCAAGTCGCTACATACGACACTAACGCGAAAGAAATGGGGTGATGCTATTCTAAGAAGGGCCGCCGCAGAACAAGAGCAGTTTTTCCGAGTAACAGCTAGATCACTTTTGACTAGCAAGTCGAAAGAGAACTTTATCGTAATTAGAACAACGGTGACATTGGCTAGAATGACAAACGGCTGTCACGGTCGCCCGGTGGCAACCGGCGGCGTTTGTCATTCTTGGTAATGTCACCTTTCTTTCATTTACGTACGTTTTTTTTTATTTCTATGAAAAGTGCTCAAGTTGTCGCTCGCAAACATGTACGTTAGGTCTGCGTTTGGTTCTTTCAAAAACGAACTACGACTACTTGTATGAGTAAGTGGCGCTACCTAGCAGAAGTTTCTAGAAGCTATTGGTCGGAGAATAAAACAAAAGGTTGTTCCACAACATTTTGACTCAGAGGGGATAGAGGAAAGAACCCTCCTTCCTCTACTATCACCTCTTACGCACTCGCTTAAATATAAATCTCTTCTCACAGATGGCAGCACCGGCTTATAGGTCTTTTTTGATATCCATTTCTCTACTCCGTGGAAATAGTTGAATAAAAGCCTAGTGAAACTTTTTTTTCTCTCTCTTTTTTCGTTTGGGACACCTAGTCGTCCAATGACACGATGAAATTGGAAACGATGTTTTTTTTTCCTCAATAAGATAGGTGTTTGAAGGAATAGGTATTTGAGCATGGTCCACGGTTCAAGAAATTTCATGAAGGATCATCTAAACGCGAACCTACTTTGGGTTCGTTCACGTCCCTATAGGTTCATGTTCATGGATGTTTCCACGCGCTGAAACAAGCGACGACGGATATTTAGTTACCTTCAAATTGCAGAGATGGCGCCAGCCGTATCGTAAATGTGAAAGTGATCGAATGATATGTGATAATTTTGTACTTCAGCACAGTAGGTAGGTATGGAAAGGTTTAATGGTGACAAGATGATTAAACAATATTGATGTGTGGTGTGAATATAAATAATAATAATATAATAAAAATAGTTTATTTCTCTCACAATAATTCATAAAAAATAAAAATTTCCATGTAAACTAGTGAGAGACTGGTGTCTGTTATAAGCGTGAGCCTGTGTTACAGATCACCAGGCTCCCCCACTCGGATCGATTAGAGCTTTATGCTCTAGTTTAGAACTGTTTTATATGAGAAACGTTACAACTAACTTAAACTAATTTAGCAAATTAATAAAATAGAAACAACTGCAAGTGGGTGTGATGTGTGTATGGCGTATAGGTATGTTTGAATTTGTGAGTGTGTGAGTTTATATGTAACTGAGTGTGTGTAACTTATTCAATTTTAATATTTAATTCGAATTCATATTATTTCATTTATTTTTTATTTTATTTTATGTTGTAATGGTAAAAAGGTTTTCAGTAGCATTGTAGTCCAGAGACAGAAGCCAATTTTTTATTGCTTTTTTATTTTCGTAAATATTTAGTGGGTAATTAGAAAGATATTTTCTAGCTACATTATATAAACTAGGTCCGACTATATAAGATTGTCGCGAAGCAAGGGCAGTTCTGTGGCGTTCTATGTCGCAAATGCGATCTTTTCTGCGAATAGAAGACCAAAAATAATATAAATAAATAAATCGTATATTAGTACAGTCAAGATCATAAGATAGTTTGGACCACGTTTGGACTTTGGACCGTTTTTATTCCTCGCACATAAGACTTACATTAGCTGTTCGACTGTCTATGCCCATATAGTTAATTTGTGGTCTAAGCGGACGTGAGCTTGACTGTACTACTTCGGAGTTTATTTTATTTATTTATTTGTATTTGGAAGATTTACAGACAAATTTTAACTGCATATTACTAGATATATAGAATATTACAATGCTATTAACAAATCTTAGGTAGGTATTTCGCTAAAAATAATTTTGAAAATAAATAAGCCGGATAGTTTTCAATATGATGTTTTTCCATAATTTAATCGGGGAAAGATTTTCAGTTCTGTTTGATCCTATAAAATATTTTAAACTATTTCTCTTTAGTACCTATTTCTACTCGTTGTGCATTTGTTCCCGTAGCTCTGCTCGCAGACGGCAAAGGCAGAAACGAAAGCTTTTTGAGATAGATGTCGTCATCACTCAACTAGATATAAGCTGACAATCACATACGCCCCTCTACTTGAGAGACATCAAATGAAAAATGGCTGCTTTTTCAGCTTTTAGGGTCTGAAACTGACGGTCGCATAATCTACTCGTACTTTGTTAGCAATGTGACACTATATAGTGTAGACTTGTTACTTTGCCGTGCCGTGTGATGCCAGATTAGAATAGCATCACCTCATAACATTCCCGTGGGTGGTACAAGGTGACTGACACTTTGTGAGTTTCATGTGTTTTACAATCTGAGGCGACAGGCTGATACTGTAACTACTTCTTCTTCTTTTCGTGTGAGACACCGAGTCATCGAACGACCCGATGAACTGAACCCTGGTGTCAGAGTTCTTCAAACGCCTACTACTAGAATAATCCTCTGGCATGGCTGTCTAAGTAATCATAGACAGCAACCGGGACCGACGGCTTAACGTGCCCTCCGAAGCACGGAACTATCTTTCTTTTCTGAAAATCAGCTGGTTCCAGCGTGCAATGTCCTAACCAGACTGGAAACAAATTCACAAAGTGATAAATATCAACTTTGTGAGTGCCCCACCGAGAATCAAATCCGGGCCGGAACCTTTGCGTCGCAGGCAGTCACACTACCACTGCGCTACATCGGTAGTCAACTATCACTACTAGTGATATACGATTTTCTGAATGATCCTCAAATGTTTGTCAGACGTGGCGTAAATTACCGTTTTTACGGAGGTTACGCTCAAAATACCCCGCATAGCATAATAAATAGCGTAATATGTGTATGTTTGTAACATTTTAGTGTATACTTTTCAAGTAAATATTATATATTTTAAATATAAGTAGTACATGAAATTAGGCCATTTATTTACTAAATTTTTACCTTATCACTTCCAATTTATTTCCAAAGGCAGATTAAGCTAAAAGCCCGGTACATTTCTAAGTTAAATGTGAAATGGATCCTCCATTATTGTCCAATACGGAATTTACTCGACGAATAAAAGCATTTGGACCCTTGAATTCATCAAACTGAATATCTGTTTTTATTTCGTTAGGGAGATCCATTTTGAAGTACCTGCCTACTTTACTTATCTACGTTTCGAATATCATTAGCTTTCAATCTCGTTCCTTACTTATCCGAAGAAAATGTAACGAGAAGGTTCATGAATAAATATTTTATATTTAGTATTTGTATATATAAGTATACGTGTATTTATATGCAGCTCTATATGTATGTTATAGTTTTGTATTCTGTATTTATTACGTTTATTTAAGTTACCATTTATTTTCTGATTACTATCGCACTGCTCTGTTTTTCTATACTTTCTCCTCCACCCAAAGGTTGTCTGGAAGAGATCGCTTGTAGCATATTACCTATGAATTTTCCTGTTATTTTTGTTTCGCATTTTTTTGCAGTTTCCGAGTTAATCAACTTTAAAAGTTGAATGGAAAAATTCCGACTGATATGCATTTTTCCTATTTTTCCGTAATAGGGATCTTCGAGCGGTTGTTTCTGTAGCTTCTTATAATTTGTGCAAAAAATGGAAAATAGCTGCCCAGTAAAATACACATAGGCCACTCTTTACCGCAGAAAAACATCTATTACCACGGGAAAATGAGAGGCAGCGGGTGAAACCGCTTGGCGGAAATTTTGTAATTTATAAACGCTTGAAGAGTAATTTTGTAGGTACCTAATTAGATCCCTTTCCTATTGAATTAACAAATTTATTAGCAGTAACTCCGGTAAAATCTTTTTACTGGCAAAAAGTCCTTTAGTACAAGTGGTATTGTACTATTTCCTAAAAACCCTGCATAAGTGGAGACCCTAGCATGAAGTACCAGGATCCCATAGAGTGTAGGATATTTAGCGACGTCATCCAACCCATTGAGGGCTCAATAGCGTAGGGGAAATGCTGATATCACGTAACATAATGCTCGCTACTTATGCGGCCCTAGTCAAGTATTTCTAATTTATCTCTAGGGGGTTAAATGATGCGTGGCAAGATTGGCTTCTTGTATCATTTTGTATTGAAGGTTCAAATATTATTTATTCAATTTATAACTAAGTGCTTTGAAATAATTATGCTCATTAGAAAAGTTTTAGTTCCTAGGGTACATTCATTTCAAACACTTAATTTAAGTTTGAATCCTATATAAACTACTATTTAAACATCAGCGTTTTGTGAACTACTTCCCAGTCTGGTTAGGAAATTGCAGACTGAACGACGTGGTTCATAAGGAGGACACGTTGAGCAGTACGTCGCGGTTGCTGCCTATGATTACTTAGACGGCGGTGGTTATACAACCATGTCAAAGGCCTACTAGTAGGCGGTTGAAAAACTCTGATACCAGGGTTCATCGGGTCGTTGTTCGGCTCGAAATCCCACGCGTAGCGTTATTTAGGTCATTTAACACTGAAACTTGGTGAGCGAGTGTGATTCTGGATTCTTTTTATGCTTTGACGCTGAATATCTGTTTATTATTAATTATCTGTCGTCATCTCATTTCATGTAACGTTTTCTGAAGCCGGGTTGTGCCGGCTTCGAATAGCATCACCTCATTTTATTCCCGTAGGTGTCGTAAGAGGCAACTTAGGAACTCGACAGTTTCATGTGTATTACAATTAAAATCGACCGGCTGACAACCTGTCTGCATTGATGCATGATTTTTCCGAATGCATGAATATTTGGCGTGGCAACCGTATTTTTACGGCCAGTATCGCTCTGCCTACCCCGCAAGGGATAAGGGCCTGATGTGTATGTGTGTGCGTGCATGTATGTTTTCTAAATAAGCAGTAAATCAGCTTCCGTTATTTTCAAAATTAACTTATAGATAGCTAGGAGTAATGTTTTTGTGATAATTAATTTTATATTTGTTCATTAACATAATACTAACAGCCAAAACAGTCCACTGCTGGACATGGGCCTATCAATATTGGGGAATTGCCATACTCACCACGCTTGGCAAGATGTTTTCTTCACAGGGAACGCAGCTGCCGATTCCCTGGTTGATTGTATCCCTCAGTAGCTTGTCACTACACCCACGTGTAGTTCTAGGTGATGCTATATATGGCATCACACGGCACTACTGTATTTGTACGTTAAGGTCAAATCTCTTCAGCTGCGGAAATATCGATTTGTATGACTTTGGCAATAAACTCTGATACGATCTACTTACTGATATAATTATGCGACTTGTGTCAATCTAGAGAAATACATACACACATATCCCGCCTTTTATCCCTTGCGGGGTAGGTAGAGCGCAAACGGCTGCAAAAACGGTATTTTACGAAACGTCTGAAAAGTTTGAGGGTCATTGGAAAATTGTGTATCGCCATAGCGACAGGTGGTCAGCCCATCGCCTAAAATTGCAATACACACCTCAAGTCTCTTAGTCGCCTCTTACGACTCCCACGGGAAGGAAATGGAGTGATGCTATTCAGGCAAGAGAGAGAAATAACCAAATTAAAACCCAGTACAAGTTGACCCGTCGAATGAATAACATTAATTTTATTTGAGGGAACATAGCCCCATGCTTTGTTAGTTTAATTATTTTTTAGTTATTTCATAATTTATACAATACCCAGCATTTGTGGTTTATAATAATTCCAGGCAACAAGTTAAAATAAAACAATAAAATATTACTTAAAATCTAATACAAATACTATAAATACATACATACATACAACACGCCTTTATCCCTTGCGGGGTAGGCAGAGCGTAAACGGCCGCAGAAAACGGACATTTACGCCACGTCTGACAAAAATTTGAGGGTCATTCGGTAAATTATGTATCGCTATAGTGACAGGTTGTCAGCCCATCGTCTAAAATTGTAATACACACCCTCGAATCCCTTCGTCGCCTTTTATGACACCCACGGGCAGGAAATGATGTGATGCTATTTTAAGCCGGCATCACACGGCAAAATACTATAAATACAATACAATAATGTGACTTAATTAAAGCTAAATATTCACTTTAGGCAACGGCGACTCACGTTGCACAAGGGATCGATAGCGCCTGAATACGATTCCTTGTGGCCTCCAAGTTCGGAAACAAGGAAGCGATTTTCTCCAGTTACTCTAAGAAAAACATTATTCAATCTCAGAACTCTTTCACAGTAGTTTGTTCCTACTTAGGTCTAGTTTGTTCCTACAAACTCGTTTTGGTAACTTTTATCATGCCGCGGGAACTCTCCAAAGCTATTTGCTAAAGTATTCATTTGAATACTCGAGGGTTTGAAATAAGGGGTAGGAGTTATTTGTGCTTGAATTTAAGTTTCAAATCTGTTGATAATAGCTTTTAAAATAATACTGGTATTTTAATTACTTTTGTATTATGCAGATTCAGACATTTATTTTCCAAGAAAATGGTCGAGTATTGCAGATCTTATTCTTTTCGTGTGGGACAACGAGTCGTCCAATGACCCGATGAACCGTGGATTGCTTTGATAGGCTTATAATTAAAGTTCTACATTTTAGTCAATCGTAAATCGTAACATGCAAAAAGTTATACTATTTATCATAAAAATAAATAGACAAACACACAATCACAAACAAACAAAATTTGAATTTAAATATTCACTTATAGTATAGATTCTTCACTCTGGTAACAGGTTAAATAAAGTCATTTATGTTAAGTGGAAGTTCTTTTATATTATTTGGAATTTTGTTGTAAATACATCCCCCTGCTACTACAAAAATCCTCCATTGAAGAAATACACTATTATTATATCAAAATGTTTCATCCAAATTAGAAGAGAGGATAGAAATATTTGACATAAAGACAAATAAGTATAAGTTTAACTTTACTTTTTATTGTTTGTGAAAATTACATCATAATGAAAATTCATCTTAGGTTTTTATTATTTAGTATTCCATACTTTAAAATAATCCACCTTATAATAATTTGTAGTTAATATTCTAAAACTAAATTATTTTTTATTGAGATGAACTTTATAATTTAACATCATTTTACTTTTAATCAGTTTCCATTGATGATACTTTCTTTAACGAATAAAATAACTCACAACCAAACAAGATGTTTTGGCTGTAGAATGTCGTCAATTCAGGGAATAAACTCACATAAGTTACCTTAAATATGCGTGCGTTGCCACTTTCCGTCAAATAAGTAAGTTCAGAAAAGTAATATAAGATATCTGAATTATGTCATGTCTTATAATTTGACGCAAAATACGCATTATTTGTCAAAATAAGGCGACGATAAAAACAATGGTTACTGAATTGTCTAGAAATGTCGAAGAACCCATGGAAATTTTTAAACATTACAGGACTTAGATATCTCCTATCCTTTTCAAAACCTATTAAACGAAAAACGACAGCGCTAATATAAGGAACGTAAAGATAATTTATTTCCCGAATTGAAGCCAATTTTTTTTTTATTGTTGGCACCAATTTGTATCAGCTGTCTTGTGATAAACACATTAATACGCATTTAATACAATAAATATAATATACATATTTAAGGCAATATGTCAGATTTTTAACTAGAAAGTAAAACAAATCTTTCATCGAATTACCGATGGCAATTTACTAGTTACCGATGGCAAAAACTCAAGACGGGCTGGTGATAGAATAAGAAAAGAAAACTTAGACCTACCATACAAAATTGCTGATCAGCTGATTTGAGTTACTTTAGAAACTATTTTTTTTTGTCAAATTCCAACCCATGTTCCTTGTCAAAAGTTATGTTTTATCACTAGGCCTTCTTGAATTTTTGCTCTCGGTAACAAGAAAAATTTCACCCTATATGCGATCATGTGTATCATGAGAATTCGCGTGAGTCATGAGTGCTGCAAATATAGTTTAATATTTATGATTATCTGTTTATAGCTTAGCCTGTTTCTTCTAGCCATTAATTGTAATCAGAAATAATTTTTTGGTCCAGATTTTCCAAAGGTATTTATTTTTTATCTTTCATATATTTGTGTTGAGTCTGGGTTTTTTAGATAAAGATAAAGATAAAAACGTTTATTTTAGTCACATTCAATTAGACACTAAACTAAAATACAGATATCTGAAATGTAGGTACTTATGCTACTAAAAAGCATATGTTACAAGCAGAGTGAGCTGCCTGTAACGCTGGTCTTCCGTGAAGCCAGATGTACACAACAAAAGTGTATAAATAAGTATAAACTTATTAGAAATATAAAAAAAATATCAATAATCTTAATATATGTCAATTAGTTTCAATTAATTATTTTAAGATTATTTTACTCACTTAAGATTATTTTACTTACTTATTTTACTAACTTAAAATTTTAGATAAATTATTAAAACACCAATTATTATAGAGGAATAAGTTGCTAGCTTAGTAAGAACAAATTAACTTAGAAATAAGAACTGTTGGTACGACCCAATACGGCTGCAGGGGGAACTGTTTTTTGAAGGAGGAGAAGATGTTGCCTGAGTGATTTTTTTAAAGTAAATAATGAATTATTATTATATCTTATATTTTTATTATATTGATTGTATTTATTTACAAAATTAAGCTAGTCAGCTATCTAGTTCCCATAGTACAAGCTTTGCTTAGCTAGGTGGCGCCGTGTTAAATGTCCAAGATATTGAAACTGTTTTAAACTTTGGTGTCCCACATAATGATTTATAATACTAAAACGGGATTCTTACAACGATACTTGTTTTTATTGAATTGTTCGATACTTCGGCCCAGTTGCATGGGCCAAGATATTTATTTATTTATTCTATTGTATCTGAACTTTGCTTATAAATTACGTTCAGTCGTGTAGTCGTGTTGTAGAAAAAATACGGGGCATTCGTTTCAGTCTACTTTAGTACGGTGTGTTGGATTTGAGGTTATTTTTGTGCCGGTGTCAAAACTACACTGCTCTATAAATATTTAGAAAGAGAAGTGCGATAACTAACGTTTCCTTTCTCTGATTTTTAGGGAAATTATGAAATGTATCGATAAAAGTATGATGACTGTAGGTATACATTTTAGATCTCTCACGTACTTGCATCAAATATATGCATATAATATATTTCAACGCGTTAGTAGGTATCATGTGATACATACTTTTACAAAGTATACACTTATTTTATCTAACTGTCGAAACAGCTGCGTTTAGATCAGTTACAGAATGTTAGATTCTTAAAATATCACATACAAGGACACAAACAAAAAAGGTTACTTAAGCCGAAAGGAGGTCAAGTTTACTTATGAAACTGAACAACTTAATCAGGGAACATGGGTCGAAATATGAAAATAAATTGGACCTCCCATAGTAAATTAATCAGCTGATCGTCAGTTTTGAATTGGAGATCCAATCTAAAAAATATTTCGTTCCATGTTCCATGGGGAAAATTGATCAGTTTCATGAGCAAAGAATACTATATTAACTGGCGTGGAGTTCAAGAGTACCTTGACCTCTTTTTGGCTTGTAATACCCTTTTTGTTGCCCCCTGTATAATTAAAATTTGATTAAAATCCACGTAAATGTCACATGTCAAACAATAAAAAAGCATTGTACAAAACATGGATGAGTTTCGATCCTAAGAAGAAAGATAAAAAGCATTTTGTGATACGGTCAAAGCCGTCATCGAAACTTGACACTGGCGAAATCATAACAAAAACGCCATAAAATCAAGAAATTTAAGATGAGAGAAACTATTTAATCCTTGTTTTAATCTATATTACATATTTTATTCTGCTTCCCATAATCAGAAATAGTCTGCGTTTGTAATTAACCATTAAATAGCACAATCTCGTAGCTACGGTTCCGTTGATTTCTCCTGCATCCGTTTCATATGTAGAGTTCAAGACTCGCCCGAGTCAGCTATGACACTCAGAAATCTCAGAGTCTTATAATTCCGCGCGCAGTATTTACTTTCACCCACATCTCATAGAAAAACTTGCACACTTGTGTAAGTTGTCTATATGTTTAGTGTATTATTTTCCGAGCTTTTCAGTTGCGCGGGCGGTGAAGCGGGAGCCGCGGGGCTTGGCGCGGGGCGGGAGGGGGGAAACTGCGCCTACGCAGCGCCCGCCGCACCTTGCCGCCCGCCTCGCAGTCAGCAACAGTGACTCGTGTTGGCTGAACCATCTGTAGAGCCATCCTCTTTTTCTTTGCCGTAGGTGAGTGTGGAGTATTCTGCATAACCTCAAAAATAAAGTGTCAAGTGAAGTGTGAATTCGAAGTGTGTGAACGGGTAACGTGTAATCAATGTGTAGAACGAAAATTACTGTAGATATAAGTGACGTCTGGCTTTGATGTTGGATCTGCGCTTTGATGGACGTTTTCTTTATCGTGACATGACATCTCGTAATTTTTAGTGTCGATTATTGACGATCAATATGTCTAGCTAGGCCTCGACGGATATTAACACTAATTCAAATAGTTGTAATACCTGTAAATCGTAATACTTAGTAACTTACACAGTAGATTTCAATCGTGAAAAATAAATATTTTACAATAAAGAAACTAAGATTTTACAAATTTCTGTTAAGCATCCGATTGCCACTCGCAAGATATTTTTTACAAATGGCCTTCCTTAAACTAAATTTATTTTTAAAATTAGATAAAATATTCGGAACATCTTGTTACCAATTCGCAATAAACGTGTCTAGTTCCGTTGAAATTAGAAATTCGAGTAATTTTACAACAGCACGCGCACCAAATTAGGTTGGGCGGGCGCGGAGCCAACCTATTTCAGTCGCTTGCGCATCCGATCGGCACCCGAGCGCTCCCGACCGCGCACGAACGCTCCCGAACCTAAAATTACACTTTTCATAGCTTTCACGTTACCGCGCGGAAAACCGACAAACTTTATGACGTTCTACATAAATTGTGTCATGATTTTTAGCTTTTATATAACCGTATAATATAAAATTGAAAACGATGCAATAAAAATAAGCATATCGGAAAAATGGAAATGGCTTGGAAAGAAAATTACACGAATAACAATGGAATGCGCGGTGTCAAGTGTCAAATGTTCACACCTAGACATTTGGCGTCGAGCCAACTCGCTTCAAGTAACAGACTTGTTTTTAATGACGATAGCCAAAGACGCAATCATCTTATTTTCGGTTCACTCATATAATGTTTTATTACTGCAGGAATTTAGCTATTCGGTTTTAATAGCAATAATCTCTATACATATTACATCACGTAACCTCACACACAGTTTGAATTACATACGTATGAAAATATACATGTTTTGAAGACCATGACCTACTTAATATTTAACATTAGAACAGAAAAGTAAACTTTGCAACTCTCTGTATTTATCACAGGGTATCAAATTACAACAGGTTACTTTTACATATTTTCAGGACATCTAAATCAACACTTTCACAATGGCGGATGATGACGTGAGGTATGAAAAAAAACACTTAAATAAGAAATAATAAATAATTTAATAATTCATAATTATTTTTAATTTTGACACACTTTACATGACCTTGAAAGTTACTTTTACTAGTTATAAAAAGTTAAGATTTATTTTCATTATAAACAAACATAGAGTTCCGTCAATTTTGATGTAGATTAAAAATATTTTTAATTGTCGAAATCTTTCTGTAGATTTGAAAATTATTATAATAGACTAATGATTTTTTTTTAAATAATGTTTTTACCTAAATAAAATTTAAAATAGAAATTTGGAGCTATTTCGATTATAATTACAATGTATAATGAAATGAAATTAGAAATAATACACAAATATATATCAGAAAGCAAGAATATCGAAACACCATAATCATGTCTAACGTATATTATATGATTTCTTCTTCTGTTCCATTTCAATTCCCGTACCCTTCCTGGACATTCTCTGCATCGGCTTTGGATCCTCACTTGCGGCTTGCTGATGCTGACTTCTTCCTGATGACCTTGACTCCTGATGACCATCTCCTGGGTCTACCTGCTTTGGCCAGTGCAGTATTATGACCTATAACTCCTCGAGACATGGGTAAATATTTGTTGTGACTAATATTGCACATTTTATACACTGAAACACCAACATTCTATCAAATTTTTTAATTCATTTTATTTAAATACAGATTTTTCAGGTATTCACGGAGATTTTTTTATACAGAAAACATACGTGGCTACATTAAATTTGGAACTTTGAACGGAAAAAAAGATTCATTGTTTTATAATTATATTTATCTACGTTGCTAAAATGTTCACAATATCAATACATTCCTTTGTGACACATCAAGATTCAGGTATCTTATGGTTGCAATCAAATGAAAATATTTATTCGAAAGCACACAAGGTAAAATTACATACGCCGAAAAATGGCATAATATTTGCAAATATCTAAGTAATCAAATAAAATAAAATAATAATGCAATAGAATATCAGTCAAACAGAAATTAAAAATAAATATTATAGAGCTAGTAAAATATATAGAATGTCAATATGTTAACGAATTTATTATTAATTATTTTATATAATGCAATTTCAAATGCACTTTAATGCCACTTTTAAATATTTTGTACTCAAAAGTTATTTTTTTTGTCTAATATATTTTTTTGAGAAAAGGTGTAAGTTACCTCTGTGTATACAAATGTGCGTTTTGACCCTAAACACCGCTGCTCCTAATGTCAATTGTTTTTAACCACATTTTGTCTTGTACATGTCACCAATGTTTGGTATATTTGTCATAAACACACTAATTACACAATGCACAGTATTTTAAGTAATTATAAGTATTTACCAATAGGCAAAATGTATTTATAAAACATACAGAATAATCTGTAGCTTTTATGATTTTCTACAAAATTTGCCTTTTCTGATAATTTTTTTAAATACATTTTGTCAATTTTTTATGTTGCTAAAAGCACATTTAATGTTGCACGCAAGAAGTATCAGTAAATAAGCACATTTTTTAATAAGTTTTATGTAAAAGTAATATTATGTCCATTCAAATAAGTGGTAACCAATTTATGTTTTATACGTAGGACCCTTACCAACTCTTTTAACATATTTACAAAAATATATTCTCTGACAAAATAATTGTAACTAAATTTAATTTATACATTTTACATTAACTGATGTATAAATTTATTATAATTGTACGTCTGTAAATATATATAAAGGATCCTATGTATAAAATTAATGTTTCTGTGATGATCTTAACTCTAATCAAAGGTTGTTGGTAGAATAAAATTCTGATCATTTCGTTTCTTTTTACAGAAAAAGCGTCTCGAGGAGGTAATGTAAAGAAGAAGGATGAAGAGATAATCTTCAAACTACATTATATCTCACATATTTACTTATACACGTTTTTATCACCTTAAACTTTTTTTAAAATATACCTCTAGATGTTGACCCACTAATAATTCATACAGTATTTAATTTCTATATAGAGGTAGATCTATGATGAACCTATGGTTACTTATAAATAAGTGATATTAATACTTACTAGTGTGCCAGAATAAACTTCACTGTTGAGATTTTATACTTAATTGTCATACTTTGGGACCTAGACATATTGAAATAGATAGGCACACTACAGCAATCAAAGACACAAATATACATACTTACTTTAACACTAGCTTTATTTGATTTTGGCAATGTACAGGCGAAGAAGGCCAAACAGGCCGAAATCGACCGCAAGCGTGCCGAGGTGCGCAAGCGTATGGAGGAAGCCTCCAAGGCCAAAAAGGCGAAGAAGGGTTTCATGACCCCCGAGAGGAAGAAGAAGCTTAGGGTAAGTGACATTCTATATTATTTTTAAGGATATATCCAAAGGTGGTAATAAAGATTTGACGGACGATTGAAACGAGAAAGAAAAAGATATTAATCCTAAAAGGAATGATTCTGTTCGGAAAGAAATAGAAACAGAAAGTTTTGCAAGGATATACTGGCATCGTCAACTCCAAAACAAATAGGCGTTGGTAAGATTCTACTTGATAAATAGTTCATTTACTAGATTACTTTGTTGATAAAGTTAAACATAGACAAGGAAGATACGTTACTGATCAAGTCAAGAACAGAAGTATTACAACAGATAATTTCGTACCACAGTTGCTCCTCCGTAAGAAAGCCGCCGAAGAGTTGAAGAAGGAACAGGAACGCAAAGCGGCCGAAAGAAGGCGCATCATTGAAGAGAGGTGCGGACAGCCCAAGAACATTGACGATGCTAATGAAGGTAACCGCCTCCATCCTATATCTCCACCAGCTCTATTTCCTAGTATATAAAACAAACATTCAAATCATCTCTCAAAAGTGTATTAAATTATATGTTTTTTCATACACATCCCCGAATCGGTATCAATCATCGTCTATATGAGTGAATCACTAAGATTTAGATAGATACCCATAACATTTGTTGTATATGTCACATTGTAGATACTGTAAGGGAGGTATGCAAAAAGTACCACAACCGCATTGCTGAACTTGAAGACCAAAAGTACGATATGGAACTCATCGTTAAAAGGAAAGATATGGAGGTAGTGAGCCGAGCCGCGCAAAGCTGCTCTCTTTACAACTCACACATACTTACAATAATAATTCTTCTTCTCTATACTTCACGCGATGGAAGTGAATGTTGTCTCTGTGTCTGTTTGGAAAGAGATTGAGCTGCCGACTGCGTCCGGCTGAAGACGAGCCGGCCAGTATGCCTTCTCTAATGCGTTTCTTCACTTCTTCTAAGCTCTATGTGAAGGTTAATCTAAATGCAAACTCTTACTACCTTCTGTTTTTCCGTTCAATTTCTTCTTGAGACTCACACCTAACTCGTCCAATGCGCGGATGTCGCTGTCGGCTAGTAGTAGGGCACGTGTAGGACAAGTTGCGTCGGCCCGAGTGTAACTCCGTTTGATGTTATAGCTTCTTTGACGAGCATCATTACCGGTTACCACCAGCGTATCGCACGACTCGAGGAGGAGAAATACGATCGTGAGATTGAAGTCGCCCGAAGAGACATGGAGGTCTGACCTTGTTTAAGCGCCACGCTATTACGCTCTCCGCATTGCGTAGCTCATGCTGATAATGTGACTAGTCTAAAATACTTAATTTGTTTTCGCAGCAGACTTATTATCTATTTGCGGAGCTGAACATAAATGTACCTCCAACCTTAACCGTGTGGATAACCAGATTATTTTCAAAGCGCTAAAGTAACAAGGACCCGTTGTAGCCACTCCGGAACTGCAATAGTTTGATTCTGTAGATAGATACCTACTTTTATCGAGTTTTCAGAAAAATAACAATTAGATTATGGAGCCGTAACGTTCATTTGATGCCAACCTATCTAAACAATCAAGTAGCTTCGCTTACGCTTTATACTCCACCGGTTTAGAGGTCCCAGTTAGATACACCACAGCAACACAGACTCAGGCGGTCACCGAGCGCCGAAATGATGCCATGTAATTCTTAAAATGTGATTCTGTTTCTTCTTTAGCGGAACTGCAGACGATTTGTCAAATGTACTGGCACAGAATATACAACCTTGAGGGGGATAAATGGGATCTAGAAAGAGGAATCCAGCTTAGGAAATTGGAGGTAAAACTGCATACTAGGATTGGGAATGCACATGATATGATATGAGTTGATACTGATCTAGTTGTTACGACATGACATGATAGTTGTACGGCTCACCGCACACATGCACACGTCGAGCGGCCGCGCCCGAGCGGCGTCCGCGCAATCCGCTCACACTGATGCCCGTGCTCATTCTGCTGGCTCAATAATCTGTCTTTCCTTTTTCATAGCAAAGCTCAAGAGAATCATTGAGGAGTATTATGACCGCATGTATGTGTGTGAGGGCCAGAAGTGGGATTTGGAACATGAAGTCAGGAAAAGAGATTATGAGGTATTGACCAATACTTTGTAACCATTGTGAATATCACAGTCATCGATTCTGTAACAAACGTACGCGTGTGAAAAACGTGTTTATACATTGATAACGCTTTGTTAGTTTTCGGTGGTTTGTTGTTGAATTGTAAATAACGGTTGGGGCCGGGTTAGTGCTGGAATGTAATGAATTGGTTACAACGCATCGTAGAGGAGATGTGTGAGTAGTAGAGGTCTCGGGGAGGCTCGAACCCCGCAAGACCAGCGGTGCAAAATCGATCTCGAGCGCCGGCGGCGCGTCATCCGACATGGAGCTTACACCATTAATACACTAACGAGTAACCGCCATCGGCGTAACAGTAACACTGCACTCACTACTGGAGTGGTAGCCCCGTGGCCACCGCTGCATGCCCGCGTCATCAACTTCATCATTACCATTATTGTCATCATCATCATCTTCATTTTAATCATTCTGAATCTCATCAACCTGTCTCCTTCATTTATCGTTTCAATCCATCATCTATTTTTACGACGATGTATGAATGAGACTTCATCAGCTATCCTTCAGAGTTTTTAATGCCTTCGCTTACCAGCTTATCAGCTATGCATGTATCTTGTTACTATTAATAACAACAATGCTTCCTGAGTCCTGATTAATACATCCCTGAATAGTATGGCACTTTAATATAATAAATAATATTTAATCGCGACCCGTTGCTGCATCCGCCAGTTTGACGTGACGCTTCATGTGTGGTGGCGAGCTTAGAGGCCTTACTGAATTTTCTCTTTTAATGTTAACAAAATAGAGATGCCGTTGAAGTGTACTTGGAACACTGGACTGGTTCCTCTATTGGCACACGCAAGTGCATAGTGTAAGTGAAACTTCTTGTTCCAAATCTCCAACTTTCGTGTATGCGCCGTAAGATCCGCGCGAGATGTTTGCGTGTTCGGTTTTTTGAGATACACCCTATAAACCTTGCAATACCTACCTACCCGTATGTTAGTCACCGAGTGTTAAAATGAAAGTGCCATGCTCTGGTGGATGCCCATCCCCTTCCTGAGCGACTGAGTTCGCCAGTGTACATTGCATCATATTCAGGGACACGGAGTGTATGCTATGCTCACTTGCGAGATCAAAACACAACAGAATATACGTACTCACAAAGCAAGTCTGGATCGATTTTGCACCGTCACTCAACACATTTCAATGCGGTACGATGTAAATGATAACAAAAAACGAGTTCGTCTCGTGGGAAACTCACTGCACATCTATACAGCGCTCAATATGTTACATCTTCGATCACTGGACTAGACGGGATTGCGTGATAATCACATGTGAATACTTGCTTGTATAGTTGAGGCCCAGCGTCGAAGCAGTAATATTGTTGTCGCTGGTGTTGCTGCACATGTAATTATATCCTGCACTTGATGTACATTTTCCGATGTGGAGGGCACAGGAGCTGCAAGAGACCAGCTACCTCTACCAGGCACGATGATAGAATGTATGCACGAGAATAGCAAGTATCTTTTGGTACCATAGATAAAATAGTCAATATAGTTAGGCAAAGAGCACAGGTTAAAGATATTAAGGAAATGGGACTGACTTAACGTAACATTTTCAGTACAAACTTACAGACTTCAAATTAGAAACTGACGTACAGTTCGCAATTAACACAGCCTAATCTACGCTCAGCTCAATATCTTGTACTGTGCTTTTCTCTGAATAACTTCTATCAAACATGTTTCAGTTCGAAGTTTCTTCATAAACATCGTTCGTTGCGGGTGCTTCTAAATGTGCTATTTTCAAATCTTTTATTTTTCTTGTTTTATTCTTGCATGGACTGTGACTTGTGTTTTTATTATATCTTTATGATGCACAAGTTTATTAATATTAAACTTAATTGTATCTCTATTTTTCTCTAAGTTATTGATGATTCAGAATTTATTACAAATTCAAACTTGTGAATCGTAATATTTTTCTTCAAAATTTGTGTTTTTGTACATGTATAATTTTTACTTAATCATTTATCTATTTATCACGTCAACTACCTTTATCAATTTACCTGTTCTACCTTTTTTATAATTAAAATGAGTGGCTCTTGTTCGTTAAATAATAAAATATACGTTTTCTATTTTAAATGTTTCATACTAAATATTTTTTCTGTACCCAATTCATATTTTTCGTACTCTTATTAATATTGTTGCTTTTGACTTCCATCTATCTGTTGTGTCGTCATGTTTTTTTCCACTGTCCTGTTTACTTAAATTTCTATTTACCAACTTTTTAATTGAAACCGAATGAGTTATCTTTACATCTATTGAATAATTTCTATTCTGTGTAATAATTTTTATTATTGTTATTGTGTGTATACAATTTGTTATAATATTTTATTTTTATTAGATCGCCGACCTGAACACTCAAGTAAACGACCTCAGAGGCAAATTGTAAGTACCTTAATTATTATTATTTTATACATACATATAACACACGTTTATCCATTGCGGGTAGGCAGAGCGTAAACGGCCATAATAAACAAACATTTTCGCCACGTCTGATAGACATGTAAGAGTCATTCCGAAAATTTTAGGTCGACATAGTGACAGGTTATCAACCCTTGGCCTAAAATTGCAAAACACATGTAACATTATTTTAGTAGCATTTAATGCAATGTGACGTTTTGGTATATACCCACGTTTTTCATAGGTTTAATGTACGATAAAGTAAATAATCCCATAAGGACCCACGTCTAAAAGCCAACCGCATTTCAGACGGTTCGTTTGCAACTTTATTGCACTTTATATGGTAGCAGTAGAGGTGGATTTCGCTGTGCCAGTCTGACCACATCTCTGCGGTGGACTGCTACACTAATCCAATTGCCAGACCGCTACGTGACGTTCCACGCGACAGTTTAGATTTATCCCATGTGGCTTTCGCATGTGACCGGCATATCAAAGTCTCCGACGACTTAGCGGCTAAGCCAGAGTGGCAAAAAATTATCATTGTCATATTTTTTGTTATATTTTCTATTTGTCCCTTACGCGGATTTAGATAAAGTCGTGGAGTATTTATCTTAATTTGAATGAATTTAAACTGGAAAGATTTATAAATGGAATCGGTGTACCTTAAATCGTAGAGTAGATCATATGTAGACCAAGAAAAAAAACTACGGCGTAGAAAATAGACTACGATAATATTTTAAAAATATGTATTACAAAATGTGCCCGAGATGATCAAACTATAGGTTTAAAGGTGAAATTCGATGTTTATTGCGTAGTCTGTTAGACATTATGATACCGGAAATATTAACCGGCTACGCTATTTACTTAGAACTACAACTGTAGACTTGTAACCTGTAGTTTCATAACACTGATTAAACTTAACACAACGATGTATCAAAGCTCGCACAAATTTCAAAATACGTAACGAAATTTTAAAGAAATTGCTGACTGAAAATTCTTGGGGAATAAAACGAAGTACCCTCACATTCGGTTAGTTACGCAGATACGTAATATAAGATGTGACAGTGAATACAATTACGTCGCTCCTCGAGATCACATGTCAAGAAGAAGGGAGAAAGGAGTAGGGCATGTCAAATCGGAAGGTTCCCAAAACCGGATTTGTCCTTCGATACATACATAAGCCTATTGCAGTCCACTGCTGGACGTAGGCCTCCCATAGCGTACGCGTGTGTTTCGATATCAGAGCTCAAGTCAGTAAATCCGGTTTTGGTTAGTTATAATAAACATAGTAAAAATATCTTTAGGGTCAAAAAAAACCGATTTCATTGATTATTGATTCGGGTCAATATTTTTCCGATGTTTTCGCGAGAGTCGTGAATAGTTAAAGAATACTAATGTATTTGCGTGGCAAAATCCTTGCAAATTGAGGTAGGTAGTAGCAAACTACATTATGTTTAATGTTTATGCCCCGAAAATGTAGGAAAAACATTACTAAACACCGGTTTTAACGATTTTAAATCTCTGAAAACCGGACTTCAAATTTCGGAAAATCGTTCCTATATGCCGGTTTTTCGAAATTCCGGTTTCCATCCCCTATAAGGGGGTAAGAGGATATCATGCAGTGTCTCTTAGTATTTCATCCGTGAATTTGAGAATCTGATGGGCGTAACGGAAGAATTTGGATAATATCGAATTTCGAAATGGTTGACAACGGAAATTTAAAGTTTATAAAAAGTCGTAAAGTTAACATAGTGACATAGCGACCTTTTACCGCAAATCTCTTTTTTATGTGATATGATGGTTTAGAATCGCATCACCCTAATGCTACTCATAGATCCGTCCAGGAAATTGGTTTAGCGTTACCTGTGAATGAAACATCTTGCACTGCACTCGCCATTCCACCTGCCACGCGTGGCGAGTATGGCAAAACCTCCCGATAGGGAGAGGCTTACGTCCAGTACCTAGTAGATTGTTGTGGCGGTTAATGTATGTGGTACTTTTTTTTTCTATGCGTCGGCTAGAAATATTCATGTGGAACAGGCCACGAAAATGACGTTCCGGATCTTTAAATAGCCACCCGACCGCTGCGTTCGTATTTTCGTAAAATGCTCATGAAACATTACAACACTTTTATCGGTCCCGGGTTCGATTCTCGTCTATCTATTCTGGTATGGCTAGTTCTGTCTTTAGTGAAGAATGTAAATCCATGGTTGCTCCATAATTTATTTTGATCACAATATCGATATAGGATGGAATTTTATTAGTGCCTGAAGCGAAAAACTCAAGACGGACTAGTGTTAAAGAACAACTTTTCCTATGAAATATAGATCGAAATACGAAAAAGAATTTGGACCTCCCAAATTGCCGAACAGCTGATTTCAGTTCCATCACAATGGAAACTCAAAATTTTCTAAACGTATTTCAACCCTGGGAAAAACTGCTCTTTATCACCAAGCCCGTCTTGAAATTTTGCTATCGGACACTAGAAATTTTTCACCCTATGTAATATAACAAGGGGTTGGGCAAAGTCTTGGGTTTCTACCCATAGTTTTAAGGGTCGTAGGTACACATTAATTCCCTTTGTTTTCGTTTCAAATTTGATAATGTAAATTTGTTTTGCCTCCAGCGTCAAACCCACATTAAAGAAGGTGTCCAAATACGAAAACAAATTCGCGAAGCTCCAGAAGAAGGCCGCTGAATTCAACTTCCGTAACCAATTGAAGGTTGTCAAAAAGAAGGAATTCACCCTTGAAGAGGAAGACAAAGAGGTAAACACATTTTTATATGAGTATTTAACAGCTGATTGAGTTACCCATTTACTTGTTTTCATACAATTATTAAACCTAGATACGATAACAAGTATGTGATCCCGTGAATGAGTAATTCGAGGAGTTATTGTTGCGGTAAAACATAGAACCTACGATTACATTAGTAGTTACTTAGTCATATATGTCTAAGGATGTATGAAGCTACATTTTAAATCAAATATTAGCTAATATATAAAAAACATTCCATAAAAAGTATGAAACATGATAATAAGAAACATTGCATGATATGAAAAACATAAGTAAACAGATTTATGTTTAAAATGAAAGGAGTTTAAATTAACAAAGCAAACATCCTCAGAATATCGTACTAACTACAGACCCATCTTACTTTAAGACTTATAAATTTGCTGGGCCCGACCTTACGGCCCTTTTGACTAAATTTATACATTGGGTCTGGGTCGTGAAAGTTTAAACGAGCGAACTTCATGCCGTTTTCTATAATAAGTTTCAAGGACTTTCTAATTATAACATAACCCTTAGGCATTATGGTAAAAAGTTTTATCAGATATTTAACGTTATTTCGTTTTGAAAACTTACAACTCCAAGTCTTTGTCAAACAAATAAGTAAACTTTCTGTTATTTTCAATTTTATCTTTGAATTAGTATACAATATCCAATGCATCATAATTACAACAAGTGACTAAGAGGGTTTAACAGGCCGAAATAAGGTCAAGTTACTCATGAAACTGGGCAAAATTTTTAATGGAACATGGATCGAAATATATTTTAAAATTTGGGCCACTCGTAGTGAAACCATAAAATAGGCTATTTCGGCCGTTTTCAATGGCAGATCCTTTTTTTATTTGATGAGTACCTTGACCTTCTTTCGGCTTGTTATTATATTTTTGTTACTGCCTGAATATTTTCGAAAAAGTGGCAGATGTTCAAACACTGTACTTGCCCATGTATAACTGATGTCAAAAGTTATATGTATATCCTTGTTTTTGTTTCCTACATGACATAAATGTTCCCAATAAATACAAATCTACCTTCTGTCTCTTCTCTAATATATTTCTTTAGTTGCTACATATTAACCACATTTCTACAATCCTTTCCTCATATTTCTACAGGCTAAGAAAGCAGAGAAGGCTGATTGGGCTATTGGAAAGAAGTAACAACAAACTGATTAACATGAAATAAAAAATAATGTTCAACCTTATTATGAAATCCATCATTGTACTCTTGTTTTGATGGTTTATCGCTAAGTTTTTAAATTAAATATAAAATCTATTACAATTATATTTTTCTGGTAATTTTGACTTGAGCCCTTTTTCGTAAGAGTACAGTCAAGGTGAGAACTTCAAAAACAGTAAATAAAGCTTTAGTTGTTATTTTAAAAAGTTTATCCGTCCACCAGCTTTAGCTACGATTTGGAGAATCGTACATACTTGAGTGTATATTTTTACCCAAGCCACACCCGCTTCGCCAAAATCCTTTACGACTATGTTGATGTCAAAGGGACCTGTACAATGTTAACACCTTCTTTTTTCTATCTATATCCGTGACTAACTCGCTTGCCAACATAATCTTCCTTATTCGGAAGATCTTCCACACCTAGTAGTACACATTTTACAAGTTGTGAAATAGAGCCAAATCTGGTCACAGCAAAGAATAACCAATTTTTTCTTTAAGTTTTAAGTATTTAAGTTCCTCCAATCTTCAAAGACCACTGGCACTACAGTTCCCAAAACAGTGCTATTCGATTTGTAAATAGTCAACATTTGATTAATCCAAATGCCCAGTCCCTATGATACACGCCCTTGTTTCCAAACTTTAGCTTCCCATTAGATTTAAGATCTAATTGAGGCATACGTCAAAATATAAATAAGTTCTGAATCTTGTGTTAGATGACAACTGTATACCTCCTAGGACTAGATGTTTGTATCCATACAGTTGCAGTTTAAATAAAGCCCAACAGATTGCATGTTCTTTGGCCTTCTCAAAAATAAATGGTACCAACTAATCCACTATTTCACAGGGTGGTGCCGGTGGCAAGGTAACTAACACCAAGTCCAAAACTTTTAGACCGGCATGTCAAAATTAGTTAGCTCTGCTTGACAGCCATTCTTAGAATGGAGTCGACACTGCCCTCATTTCGGAAAATAATATCTCTTATCTTACCTTAAATTAGTGCTGTCACTTTTCATCAAATAAGCCTAGAAAAGGATAGCAGATATTTAAGTCATGTCATGTAATATAATTTGACACAAAATACATATTACCGGTCTAAATAAAGTGACGATGAAAACAATGGCGACCAAATTGACTAGAAATAATCAAGAACCCATTAAAATTTTTAAACATGACAGGACTTGGATGTATTCTATGCCTTTTTAACCTATTTGACGGAAAGTGACAGCGCTAAATTAAGGTAAGTTCAGATAATTTCTTTCTCGAATGGAGGCCACTATACAGTATTTGTGAGCGCTACGTTTGGCAAGCACAACACCAATTGGCTCCATCTGTGCACTTGCATTTGGCAAATCGAGATTTACGACTATTTTGTACACTAGCTTTTTATACACACGCCGCATAGGGCGTTGTTTGATACACATTGTGTAAAAGTGTATATAATATTAAGTGGCAATACACTCAGCTTTATTTTAATGGTGAATTTAGACACTTTTACGGTTTGGTGTCATGGCTTCAAAAGTTTGAGCAGCTTGACAATTCTTACTGTTACCAATAAAAGTATAATCAGTTTGAAGATTAATATTAGCAAAATGTCCCTTAGACGACTTCATTTTTTATGTCATACTTAATTACGATGTGCGAGCATGTTCAGTCCGTCGAAAATTTTCAGCCATGTTTTAAGAACTCCTTTAAACTCAATAACATTGGTAACAGTAGACAAAAAATCATGCTCAGTTTGTACAATTAGCGGCGCACAGTTCCACAGAACTACTGTCAGGGAGACGAATTTGTGTTTAACTTCCAAAAGAGTTCTTCCTTAAATATAGGATGAAAGGTAATTCGATATTTCTCTGAAAGGGATGAGAGAGGAGATCATTACCAACATATCCTTTAATAGAATTATGGGTCGAAAATCATTAGTAAAATCAAGCTCCTTTTATAAGGAGCTTGATTTTGTGAAATTCGGGTTTAAACGCCGGACCATAATAAGTTGCAATTATGGTACTTTGTTGTAAAACATCACTATGAAAAACCGCGTACAAACTACATAAATTACTTATCTATTTAACTGAAAAGGCCAAAAATCTTCCATTAAATTCGATCAAAAATTGGTGTGTGGTGCCAAAGCAAATGACTGATGCCCGTCGTACATTTTTCAAAAATCAATGGACCAATTTTTTTTGTTTCGACTCATAGTTCTTTGGAAGAAAATGTTATAAATGTCCTTCCCCTCATACCACCTCCGGGGAATGTATCGAATATATATTCTACCGCGACGTGACGCGACGTATGAAGATGCCAATAAATCGTTTATTTATAGGATTGTAGATATCTGACATTGTACATTTATGTACATGGAGTAACAAAAAGGGTATTACAAGCCGAAAGGAGGATAAGGCACTCATGATCATGAAGCTGAACAAATTGGAAAAAAATTGGACCTCCCATAGTAAATTACCAAGCTGATCGGCAATTTTGTATTGCAGGTCCAAATTTTTTAAATATATCTACCTATGTTCCATGGAGACAGTTGAACGAGAAAGGAGAAAAAGGCCTTAAAATGATTGGATGGATTGTATAAAAGATGAAATGAAACAAAAGGCCTGATTGAGATGAACAGAAGGAAAAAACATGTTGCGTCGACCCCAAATAAATCGGGATAAGGGCTGGCAGATGATGTTGTTCCATGAGGACAGTTGTTCAGTTTAATGACAACCTTGACCTCATTTCGGCTGGTATACCCTTTCTGTTATTTCTTGTATATGTTCTGGCACTTTCAATCGTCGAGGATCTTTGTGTTGTGATGTATTTTAGTCTTTACTGTCAAAGATTGAATGATTTGATTCCACATTCGTCTTTCTGATAGAACTTTGCACTGGACGTTTAATTTTTTTCATGAGATTTATTTTATGAGAAGTTATGTGATGAATATAGATTTATTCTAAGCAGATAATGTACAGTTTGATTTTCATCTCAAATAGCAGAATTTGATGAAGTTGTACCTATTGATTTTCCATAGACAAATACATTAATTTTCTTCTACAAACTTGGAATGAAATCTATATTTGGCGACAAGTATTTCTTACTTGATGACAAAACTAATGTGTTTCGAATGTTTTACAGAAAAAACCAGACTGGTCCAAGGGCAAGCCCGGCGAACAGAAGGTAAAAGAGGAAGAGGTTGAGGCATGATCACACCCACTTCCTTACACACACTGTGACATCTCTGCCAGCTGACCCTAAGAACCTATGTGATAATAATAAAAAATCCTCTGTACGGGACCCAACACCCAACCCTACACCAGCCATTGGCAAAATTCTTTCATATTTATGTATTATCATGACCAAACTACACCATTTTGAATCGTCAGTCAAAACTACTTTTTATATAATTTATTATTTATTTATTAAAATAATGTTTTTTGTAAGATAAATAATAATATGTTTAATAAAAATTACTTTTCTGTATTATACTATGTGTCGTTGTGCGATCATTTGTCACCGTTGTTGTTTGCACCTAGTCCTTTGTTTTCCTTTTCTGCCACATCCCTGTTTTTCCATTATCCATGACAATGCAATTAAAGAACCCACATTCTCTGAATTGACCCAGTTTCCATATAAAAATTTAATTAAAAAAAAAATTGTTAAATTAATTATTATGTCGTACGCAGATACTTGTGTGTAGTTGGAATATGACAACTTATTTGGAAAGTCTATTTAGTCGTATCAAAAGTTCTTGAGTACTTACACACTTAATTATATTAAACCTTTCAAAAATTATGTCCTGCCTCCGTCCCAGTTGTTTTTTTTTTAGAATTTAATACCTAAATTAACATCCGCTCTATCCAGAAATAATATAGACATATATACCAAATAACAAAGTTTTCCCAATAATATTTGAGAAATATGTGTAAAACAATCTAGGAAAATACATCAGAATATTAGATCAAAGAATATTTTTCTAGCAATAGCAGATAAAGTTAATTCACATAATATACCTACATACCTGAAAATTACCTGAGATACAAGTAAATATATTTTATATTTACTTAGTTTAGGTATAGTAAATAAATGTATGCACAACTTTAATTTTTGTATCTGTAAATTTACTATTTGTATGCCCACTTTTATTTTGAAATAAATTATCTTTATCTTAATACAATTTTGAAACAATAATTAGACAATAATGAACAGATGGGCAAAACTGTTGGTCTGGATAGACCGGCAAGATAATATTAATATTATTAAAACCCTCTGAAAAGCTAATTTAACCTAATCCCTAGATGTCTGGTACCTAAAACTCAGCTGAAACCTTTGTTTAAATGTAGAAATTATTGTTTACTTGTTTTTGAATAGTACTCCAAGTTATTAGATGTAGAATATTGTAAGTAAGTACATACTTCTAGACTTATACTCTACACGACTATTTTATTTATGATAATTACAAAATACTCATAAAAATATTTCTACTATATCAACCTAAGTATGTATTTCTACTTATAAAGTAGAACTTTACTGTCTACGTAAAATCTACTATGTGTTTTCAAGAAGCAGACAGAATAGATTTCTAATTTTGTTAGCAAATCCAGCATTTATGTAAGTAAACAAAAAACGTTATCACATTTATAAAATATTTGTTTTCAAAATTTAATAACTACGCCTGTTGGAACACGTGCAGCAAACTTTCACGCTTTTAACAGTAAAAAATTGCTTCAAACACTTGTTAAGCTTTTAAAAGCACATTTCAGAGTTGACTTCCGTGGTTTTTGTTTAAACAACGCTTAAGCTTCGGCAAAATGAATTAACATTTTCATCGAATAAAAACTATTAAAAATATTCTTTCATACTTTTGCACACTTGGAACCTAAAATGTTTTGCTATCCTATGATCATATTTTTAAACTTACCTATAATTTAACAATCATATCCCTATGACACAATCAATATACTTTACTTACATATCTATTTCTACAATACTAAACCAAGACCTTTAAAGGTTCTGATCTGTTTCTAAAATAATCTTTGAAATAATCTATAACGCATTATTCAATTCGGGGCCTTGATTAACATATTGTATCTTATCCAGCTTAAGACAAATATTGCCATTAATTTTACAACTGACAACTGTTTTGCAGGAATATGAAACAGATATTTTTTTGCAAGAAATACTTTTTTGGTCAACGATAATCCGACTGCTTTATATGGGTAAAATGTTGTGGTTTCTCTACATTGTGTTCTTTGCCTCAACTCAATCAGTTTTATAGACTGAAAATACCTGCAAAGTTTTCAGTTCATCGTCCCTTACAACCGGCATCTATTGAGTCTCAGATACTCAGAAGAAACTTTGATAATATCATCAATCAAGATAACTGTTGTAACTTATTTTCGTTTCTTTATTTATTTTTATACTTTATAACATAAGGCGAGCCTAATGCCGTGCGGCATTCTCTACCGGCCAAACAGTGGGTAAACAGAGAGAAAAGAAAAGAAAAATAAAGAATAAAAAATGATAGATAAAAGTGTAGAGTAATAATATAAAGGAAAATAACACATTAAACTACTGCGTAATAAATGGATGACATACACATCAATCCTAAAATATACCTACATATATAAATACTTACTTATACTAAAATACATACTCTAATGTAAATTTTCTTCTAGCTTCGCATATTGCTGAGCTTGTAAATAAAGCTTCGCAATGAGTCAATGAATATTTCTTTGGAATGGGAATTAAAGTTAATATGTTTATAGGAAGGCGAGGCCGCCGCTGCACCCGCCGAGGGTGCTCCACCTGCGGAAGGTATGGAATAGCCTTTTATTAAACTCTCTTAAGGCGAGTGTAGTCGAGTGATGCTGGCTTAGAATAGCATCACCCCATTTCTTTCCCATGGGAGTCGTAAGAGGCGACGTAGGGACTCGAGGGTGTGTATTGCAATTTTTGACGATGGGCTGGCAACCTGTCACTATGGCGATGCACAATTTTCCTAATGACCCTCAAATATTTGTCGGACGTGGCGTAAATGTAAGGTTTCCGCCCAGCGGTTTCAGCGGTAATAGTTGTTTTCCCGCGGTAAAAGTGGCCTATGTGTTATTCCAAGTTATACTCTACCTGTGTTCCAAATTTCATCCAAATCGGTCAAGCCGTTTGAGCGTGAAGAGGTAACAAACATACATACATACAAATACACACACACACACTCAGATTTATAATATTAGTACGGATGACATGATTTAGATATCTCCTAGCAGTGAATTGTTGTGGCTGTTAATGTAGGTAGGTATGTATACATATACATACATACATACACATATGACTCCTGTAACCCTTGCGGGGCAGGCAGAGCGCGAACGCCTAAAATTGCATAATTGGTATGTATAAGTAATGTAAATGTATTCCCCGGATTGAGGCAAATGTCATGCAACACTGTGAGTTACCCCTTTAAGAGATTAACTTATTCTGGTTAGATTATTCTAAATAACTGTATGAAAAAAATACTGTATAACTATTGATTCTTCAAATGAGGAAATTAGGGTGCTGCAGGCTGCTGGTATTAAACACTTAACGCATTTTTTTGTCTGTTAATCTACCTAGGTGATATTTTGGTATTACTTCTTTTCGAATTTTCGTACTAATATTAAGTAGTAATTTTGTATGTTTGTTTGTTACCTCTTCACGCAAAAACTACTGAACCGATTGTAATGATCTAATGATACTTGGTACACTTATAGAAGCTAACATAGATTAACACAAAGGATAGTTTTTATATCCACTCGAGGGTTCGGGCAACGCCGCTGGTTACAGGTAGTTGAATAAATGTTCAACTTTGTGACAGGTGCGCCGCCAGCGGAAGGCGCCCCACCCGCGGAAGGCGCCCCCGCCGCCCCGCCCGCCGAGGGGGCCCCACCCGCAGAAGGCGCCCCCGCTGCACCACCCGCGGAAGGTGCCCCAGCCGCCCCTCCAGCGGAAGGTATTGAAGTTTAGTTATTTACTTCTTCGAATAAATTTAAACGGAATTCTTACAACACGGTTAGCACACGACTTTTTAAATTAACTAGTGTTTTGAACAAGATCTATCAAGCATTTTTTTTCAGTACCATGCCCTTAATAGCGTCTCCAATTTAATGAATTTACTCCAAAACATGGAAAATCACCCATAATTTGACTTGGGGAAATCTTGAAACTAGCAGTGGTCTGTGTATATCTACCCAGTTCTGCTCATCATAATATTGCCTGTTTGGATTGTTTTTGTAAACTAAAGCGTCTTCATGTATGGACAATAAAATGTAGAGTCATATTTTACTAGTGACCAATAGCGGAAACTTAAGACGGGCTGATAATAAGGAACAACATCCCCAAGCAACCAAGTTCCAAATACGAAAAAATAATTCGACCTCCCATACAAAATAGCCGATCAGCTGATTTGAGTGAGGTATTATGGAAACTTAAAATATTTTTGTCATAGGTTTGTCAAAAATGTTCCTTATCACCAGCCCGTCTTGAGATTTGGCTATCGGTTACTAGTAAAATTTCAATCAAGATGGACTTCCGCAAAGTAACGCCTGATACAATTACTTACTTTCACCCTATATATTATATGTCTATGTATTAAAATGTGATGAATGACGTTGCGTTGACCTACATTTATTCTAATGTTTTCGGTCTTGCTGTACTATATTGTGTGTTTACGATATTGTTAGATTTCTATCTACATTATTACGCTCTTTAAATGAAAAATATGTTTGTATTGTATAATATTCTCATGTAAGTGAATTCAGGCAATTCTTTTTGAGAATAAAATGTGTTTAAACCTAAAGGTGCCCCAGCCGCCCCTCCAGCAGAAGGCGCCCCCGCCGCGCCACCGGCTGAAGGTATGCATGCATGGTTCATCAACATCGTTCTTTTGGCAACTTGAGCGTGGAAACTAGGGACGAGACTTTAGGAACAAAACAACGTTTTTTTAGTAATCGGGAAAGAATCGAACAAAAAAAAAACCATCAATTATTGAAATATTTCATTTTTACTTATATCTCACTTGATATGAAGTAATATTTTATTTTTATCATGTAATTACTGATAGAGATAAAATAAACATCATACCGCCGACTCAAAATATTGTAAGGGGCCCATAATATAAGGTGACGTATATTTTGCTTGATGTGTAAGCAGGGCCTAAAAATTTTTGGAAGCAATAAAGTGTTACAAAAAACGATTTTGAATAAATCGCATAATTTCGAAAAAACATCGATTACTAGTTCACATAATAAGATAAATCATAAATTCGCGAAGAGTCCTTCAAAATTTTTGTCTTTTCTATTCATCAGCGGTAACTGTTTTTTCACAAGCGCTTTATCTAATCAACATCATGGTTATCAACTAATATATTTATTTAGAATTAATTATTTTATGTCGTTTTTTGTACTTGTGGTAAAATGATAACAGATAAATGTTTATTTTAAACTTGCAAAATTTTCAAGCGCGGGCATGATTTAAACCTGCGACTTTCGCATTACTAGTGGCGACGCCTCCTCCATCTGGGCTACCGCAGCTCGTTCCTTGCCCGCCAATTTTGTTTCCCGTTTAATGCCAGTAACGCGTGGCATGGCTCCATCTACCGGGTCAGTTTCGCAACTAATATAAATTTAGCAAGTTTAAAAAAAATTGTATACCTAACATTGGAAATGTTTTAAAATTTGGTATTCAATATAAATGTTTGTATTTAAAATGCTCTTTGTTGCCTGCTTTTGCTAACAATATCCTCACCATACAGAAGCCTCCGCTGCGCCTGCCGCCACGCCAGCAGAAGGTGCACCACCAACGCCTGCTGAAGGTAGGGATTTGACTGGCTCGATGGCGTAGCGGTTACTACCCCTGAATGCTACGCCGAGGGTCGTGGGTTCGATTCCCACAACACACAAATGTTTGTTAAGTCATTTTCAGATATTTTGTGTTTAGTCTGGGTTCTATGTATAATTTATTATTATTTATTTACAAATACAACTTATCAGCATAACAGCATAATACGCCAAGGTGCCGATAAACTTATTTATGTATTTATTTACAAAAACAGGTATTTAAGTATTAATATTAGCTATCTAGTTCCCGTAGTACAAGCTTTGCTTAGTCCAGGATAATATTATGATATTATTACTTTCAAAACTAAAAAACTAACATTGTTTTTGTTGATTTCCTGTTAATGTGTCCTTAACACGGTAAAGCATTTAAAAATTAGTATTCATACATACATACATTAATCACGCCTATATCCCTTACGGGGTAGGCAGAGATTTAATGGCCGTAAAACGGATATTAACACCTCGTCTGACAATAGTTTGAGGGTCAATCAGATAACTGTGTATCACTATAGTGACAGGTTGTCAGCCCATCGCCTAAAATAGCAATAAACATCTAACCCTCGAGTCCCTTAGTCGCCTCTTACGGCATGGTTAAGAAATGGGGTGATGCGATTCTAAGCCGGCATCACACGGCAAATTTAAAAAAAATTGTATTCACCGAAGCTAATTTAGTTTCCTGGTACAGGCATTAATATGCTTAAAAGGAAACTGTAAACGCCTTATTAATAAGTACCAGTTTCTGTGAGAAATAAATATTTTGTATTTTGTATTTGTATATATATATATATATATATATATATTATTAATGATGGGTTTGCTCTTGACTCTAGTCTAGGTCATAGGATAGAGACAGAGTCTAAGATGGAGCGAGCTCACCCAGAAGAAGCCTGTTAACTCTTACTTTGAAGAGATTAGGGTTGTATGCGTTTGGAAACACAGACGCAGGTATAATTTATTTTCCAGGTGCTCCAGCTGCCCCAGCACCTGATGCAGCTGCTCCAGCTGTTCCAGCTGAAGGTAAGGATCAGTTAGTAAGCTACTCTCAATAGCTAACTAGCTCTGCTAGCTTAGTGACCCAAAATAGAGCATGCCTCCGAAACAAGCTCCCATTGACCGCGATTTTAGGCTGATTTCTCCCAACAGCATTCGAAACCCTTAGTCACTCAAGCCCAAACTAGCTCTGCTAGCTTAGTGACCCAAAATAGATCATGCCTCCGAAACAAGCTCCCATTGACCGCGATTTTAGGCTGATTTCTCCCAACAGCATTCGAAACCCTTAGTCACTCAAGCCCAAACTAGCTCTGCTAGCTTAGTGACCCAAAATAGATCATGCCTCCGAAACAAGCTCCCATTGACCGCGATTTTAGGCTGATTTCTCCCAACAGCATTCGAAACCCTTAGTCACTCAAGCCCAAACTAGCTCTGCTAGCTTAGTGACCCAAAATAGATCATGCCTCCGAAACAAGCTCCCATTGACCGCGATTTTAGGCTGATTTCTCCCAACAGCATTCGAAACCCTTAGTCACTCAAGCCCAAACTAGCTCTGCTAGCTTAGTGACCCAAAATAGATCATGCCTCCGAAACAAGCTTCCATTGACCGCGATTTTAGGCTGACTTCTCCCAACAGCTATTCGTAACCCTTAGTCACTCAAGCCCAAACTATATAGGCTGTAAAAAAAATTGCTGAGAATATTTTAAGGGGTGAAAGAGTACGTAAAACTGAACAACTTTCCCCAAGAAACATAAATCGAAATATGAAAAATTAATTTGACCGTCACATACTTAGTGTGTTACCCGGCCGGGATAATTTGTATGGGAGGGTCATTTTTTTTTTCAATTTCTACCTATGTTCCTTGGGGAAAGTTGTTCAGTTTTACGTACTGGTTCAGCCCTTAAAATATTCTCAGCTAATTTTTTTACACCATGTATGTCTACTTGGTAGAAGACCTATTCACGCTATTGGGTGGACGCCTCGATAGATCCTTTCGACTACAGCAATTTTCTAGGTTAAAAAAATAATCTTGAATATTTCATTTCAGCCCCAGCACCAGAGCCTGCACCAGCGCCACCGGTTGAAGGTAACGCAATTTGAGTATAATAGAAGTGTAAGCAAATATATTAGACTTCTAGGTCTGATGACGGCTTAGAATAGCATCACCCCATTTCTTACCCATGGGTGTCGTAAGAGGCGACTAAGGGACTCGAGGGTTAGATGTGTATTGCAATTTTAGACGATGGGCTGACAACCTGTCACTAAAGTGATACACAGTTATCTGATTGACCCTCAAACTTTTGTCAGACGTGGTGTTAATATCCGTTTTACGGCCGTTAACGCTCTGCCTACCCCGTAAGGGATATAAGCGTGATTTATGTATGTATGTATGTAAGTCTAAGAATAAGAATAATTTATTTAAAAGCTTAATGTCAGTATTAACATATAAAGTAAAATTACTTAGAAGTACTTTAATATTAGGTACAATTTAGCCTGAACTAGGATTACCCTGTATCTCAGGCAAACAAGGTCATATTTATTACTTACATAATACGACTATTTTTAATAAATTATATAAAATACCTAAAAACATTTACATTATCTAGATGAATACAGTTAAAATATTAATACTTGTCAACTGGGTGTGTAATTTTTTACTAATAGCTGCTGTTACAAGGTTCAAGAAAAGTAAGTCTAAGTAGGAAGGGCTTTGATTAGAATGCCAGACATAGAGTCGACTTCTCTATTTTCCGTATCAGAATAATAGAAGTAGAAAAAGATTTACATGAAGAACTCTAATCATCGGTCAAGCGAAATCTCTGGCTAAAGATATATGAAGTTACTTATTAATATTCAACATAAAAAGCCTGAAATATGCATGGAAACTAGTAAGTAAGTAAGAATACAAAATTAAATGACAAGTTATAGGTATATTAACATAATAACAATAATGTTTTCCCAAACTTAATAATGTAGAATATTTCTGCCATATAAAAGATATCCACGAAGACACCGTTTTTTTTCAAGAGGTCCGCTTACAAATTTTTACCGCCTAAATTTTTAGCAAAGCATGCGTGATAGACGGGAGGGAGAAAATATTTAAATATATCCCTCGAAAAATATTTAAAATGTGTTGATATTAAGCATTATATAAGGTGTAAAAAAATTAGCTGAGAATATTTTAAGGGGTGACGACGTGACCAGTACGTGAAACTGAACAACTTTCCCTAAGGAACATAGGTCGAAATATAAAAAAGTGACCTTCCCATACTTAGTGTGTTACCCGGCCGGGATAATTATTTGTATGGGAGGGCCAATTTTTTTTCGACCTATGTTCCCTGGGGAAAGTTGTTCAGTTTCACGTACTGGTTAACCCCTTAAAATATTCTCAGCAAATTTTTTTACACCACGTATTTGCGTTGAAAAGGATAATCCGGGCTTATTAAATTACAGTCTATAGATGACATTGCACTGCTGTTATCTATCAGTCAATCAACGACGATTCACTTTTTTTTATAACTGACCCTAGTTTATTTTTGTTTCAGCATCCGCCTAAATACACATCGCCTCATCAACAACTCACCACCTTCGGACTTAGGACTGATCGTTACTTGTACGTACTTGACTCGTGGTTGTCGTGTTTAGAACTAAGTATTTTTGTACCATAACATTCATTTATCACATTTGTACATTTTGTACCATAAGTAAAATAAAAATAAAGACAATTTCATAAAAAAACATTTTATTTTGCTTTTTCTACAATCGTATTCAATAGTGGAATATCTTTATTTGTATGAAATATGACAGCTTGGAAGGAAAATATATCCAACATTAATTATTCAAAATACTACGACAAGAAAAAAGTATCTTGGAGGCATGGTATTTCAATCGGTAGTAAAGTTACAGGGTACCTAGTGCATAGTTGATACCTAATATACGATGAAATTATACTAGTGGCCGATAGCGAAAACTCAAGACAGGCGAGAATAAGGAACATAGGTCGAAATACGAAGAAAACAATTTGGATCTCCCATACAAAATCGCTAATCAGCTGAGTTACGATAGAAACGCAAAATAATTTTGTCAAAGGATCTTGCCCATTTTTGGGCCTGATTTGTCGCATGCGTCAAGATGATACTAATATTAAAATTAATATTATAATTAATCTACGTCCTCTTGCTACTTAAAAGTATGTTTTAAGCCCGGGATTTTATTTAATACATAATTAGATCTTGCTTTGATTGGTCATGAAACACAGCATGTTTTTCCCTTAGTTTTTTCCTGTCAGAGGACAGTAAACTCTTTTTTTCTACATGTATAGTTCCTTTTTCTTCTTTTCCTTTGACTTGTGTCTTTGACGTTAATTAATATGTTGTTTCCTATCTGGCCCTTTTTGAGTTTTCGCTATCGGACACAAGTAAAAATTATTTCTTAATTTGTACTATCTAACTGCGAATTTTAATTATCGATTGCAAATTTAAAACCATTCTAAGTATTTCACAACATTACTACTTTACACAAAGTAGCATAACTTGAAAATCTATTTAAGTTGTTCCATCTCAAGAAGCTCATAACATGGTATACATTCAAGCTTATTACTACAGCTAGTTCTAACTTCCAAGTTTAATCTAGTTTCACTATTCTCGCGGAAGCAATTTGCTCAACGATGAGACTGCTTGGGATTCTATCCGTGTATTCAAGGGCTGAAATATGGGGGAAAGGGCTTCATTGGGATATTATTGTCCCTTACTTCGGTCCTAGAAACTAATTTAGAAACCCTTATAGAATGAACAAACCATGATAAGAGAGAATAAAAATACCGAAGTATTTAACTGTTTATACTGTCAAAAGTATACTGGTAATTCTTCATAAATGTACCGATTTTTTTTGAGGAAATTTTATTTCTTGTATTTTTTATTTGAATGAATAATGATACAACATCAGCATCTAAAATGATTTTAATATATTATTTCACATGCATCGATTGAATGCTTTAAAATATATATATTTAGCTACTCTACTACCACGAACATTAACATACTTAACCTAGTCATAGTCATTTGTCAAAGAAATAGTAACAGACCTAAATGACCTCGATTTAAATAATTACTTTCCAAAATCTTCTACTTAGGCAAATCCCATGCTATAACAGACTGATGGATACGTCTGTCAAATACCTTGGTTAATCATAGCGTTACCGTCTTGGTATCCGTTTTATCTATTCAAAATTTACTTTCGTCTGACAGACGTATGCGTCAAAAATACGTCCGTCAGTTATAGGTAGTGGGACAACCGCCTTACGCTCTCGAGATTTATCCATTATTCAATACAAACATTCTTAAATTAGTGGAGGATAGACGTTTTCATGGTCAATTTAAGTTTCCAGCAATATAGGTGTTTTCAGATCTGGGTTGACAATGGCTTTGGGAACAGTTGGAATGGAGTGCGGCAGCGGAGTGGAGATGTCTTGGTTCAGCAGGAAGTCACTCGAGTTGAAAATCGTGCAGTCTTTTATTTGATTCCTGAAAGTAATAATTTAGATATCATTATTCTTATCCACATGTAGGTACTTATTAACAACTTTCTTTAGCCTGCTCTATTATTTGAAGAAATATAAACCCTTATTTACCGAAACAATTTAATTTGGTTGTTTGAAAGCTTACGGTTTCGCACATGATACTGGCATCAATTTGCAATATTAATACTCATGGCGATAAAATTTGCGCTGTCACTTTTCGCCAAATCATCATTGGCCTCACACGTCTGGGACAGACGATTTAATCAGTGTCTGAGGCAAGACTTTTCATGGCTGTATAAGCCGATACGGGAGCGGCATAGTTTTTCGCACGCTCTTCAAGTGAAGGTGGAATTTGAGACTGGCACATGCATGTTTAGAGTTTCGCCAAATAGGTTAGAAAAATATAAGAGATATCTAAGTCTTGTTATGTTTAAAACTGTCAACGGGCTGTTCGCCATTTCTAGTCAATTAAGTTGCCAATTGTTTTTATCGTTGCCTCATTTTGACAGATAACGCGTATTTTGCGTCAAATTATAAGACATGACAGGACTTATATATCTTCTACCCTTTTCTAAACTTATGTGCCGGATAGCGACAGTGCTATTTTAAGCTAAATTAAGAGGCTTTATTTTCTGAATGGGAAATGTTCTAGCTAATCTACAAGTGTGCTTAGATGGCGCTGAGATGTACTAAAAAAGTTTATTTCCATAACATATTTACATAGATAAACTGTTTTTTTGATTCAAATGTCAAAAGTTCAACATAGCACAACGCCATCTGGTATGACAATATGAAAAAAGCTCAATAGTTCTGGAGACTATTCTCGACTCTGTTGTAGTTATACAATACATAAACTCCATGTTACAAATATGAATGCAATACACGAATCTATCTGTACCAAACCAAATTATATTTACCACAATGCAAAAGAGACGACTGGTCTCATCTTCGGAACGTCAATGCGAGAGAACTTCCCGTGAAATCCGTAGGTGTAAGCGCCCTGGGTTCTGAACACCAGCCAGTCGAACGGAGAGCATCTTGGCAGTTGGACCGTCGTGTCCGTGAACAGACGGTCTGTGGAGTCGCAAGTCGGACCCCAGATGATGGCCTCTTCCTCATTCGCTGCGTCTTTAATGCTGAGGCTGTTTTTGTGGCTCCTCTGGAGGAAATATAGGGTAAATTTTACTAGTGACAAAAACTCTGAGCGAGCTGGTGATGAGGAACAACTTTCCCCAAGGAACACAGGTCGAAATATGAAAAAAGTATTGGACCTCCCATAAAAAATTGCCGATCAGCTGATTTGAGTTACTATGGAAGCTCAAAATATTTTGTTGTATTTTGACTTATGTTTCTTGAAGAAAGTTGTGTATTATCACCAGCCCGTTATTTATTTTCAGATAGAAAGGATTGGATTTGACAAAAAAAGGCAAATTACAGCTTACACGCTGGGCACAAGTACAATCCCGTAGAGTCAAAGGCAAAAAAGTTATGAATGTGTGACATAAGGGACAGCCCTCCGAATTCTGTTGTCACTAATTGCACCCTGCATTTAGACCGTGAAATAGTGACAACGAACAACTTTTCCCTAGGAATATATTTCAGGAAACGTCATATTCTAAACGTCAGCTATTGTTTTACGTTTCCTGTTCCTAGGTAAATTTGTTTTGTATCATGGTCTGTAGGCACCCTATCAGTATTCTGAGGGCTGTCCCTTAAACCCTGTGTAAATTAATCATGTCATTGTGAAATCAACGGCAAAAGTTAGTAATGTGCATTTCTAGAGGTACATCATTTGACAGTTCTCTAACCTGAAGTTTTTCAACTCTATGCCAGGGTTCAAGGTATCGCAGTGTCCCGTGATGTCCGTCATTCACGTAAATCATGTTCACTGTTTTACCGTTCCTCTCGATCTGCAAGAAAGACAGCAAACATTATTAATATGTGACTCTGAACTCCGTATTACAAATTGATGACGAACGAACAGGTTATTCTTGGTGAGAATTAATATCTATCATGAGGCCTATGGCGATTTTTCTACTTGTCGTCCGTCGCTGAGAATTTTTACCGCACCGTAACGCATGCGTCTGTTAGCCAGGAATTGTCGGAATTCGCAATTTCCTTTCGTCTGACAGACGCATGCGTTACGGCTTGTGGTTACGGCGCGTTTAAAAAACGCAGCGACGGACGACAAATGGGAAAACAGCCTTAGGCTTGGGTCATTTCTGTATATAATAATAATACTTTTTTCTCATGCTCATCCATAATTTAATATCTAGAATAATTCAATAATACAAAATACAAATCAGAACTCTTGGAGATGGTCTTTGCCTTCCCAACAGGGTTAAGACTGTGAAAATCAAACTATAGTGGTGTTATTACAAAAATGACACGCATTTAGACTGCATTTAAGTAAATTAATTTTCCATAGAATTTGACGTTGTCACGTTGTCAAGCAGTTTTATATATTGTCATGTTTTGTAATAAGAAGGTAGGAATCATAGACAGCATATACCTCATAATATACCTAGAAACCTAAATGTAAGGAACGTACTTACTCTGCGAATGTTCATGATGCTGTTGTAAAGTGTTGCTGAAGAGTCCACCAAGTACCTCCCTGGTTCTGCAATCACTTGTACACTAGGGTCGGGGAAGTACTTCTCCAGAGCTTGGTTAATTTGAACTGAAACCTGTGAAGAAATAAGTAGCAATGTGTTAGGAAGATGTATTATTTGTTTATGAGAAGCGATGATGAGGCTAGTAGGCCAAGTGACGACTATGAAGAAAGTGGCTACCCGCCTGGTTCATCCGCACATGTTTGAAAGTTGTATATATAGCGATCGGCGGAATAACCTCGATACCGCGTTTCAGGACTTGTGTTGAAGAACGATCCCGTTGCTCCATTAACTCAGTTAAAGATGTATCGAGCCCTCAATCTAGTCCAGACTTAAGTCAAGAGCAGCCCATGATATTGTAGTAAAATAACATCCTAACTCTATTCCGTATGAGTTTCTATTGAGAGATCTGGCCCTCTTGCCGTCACATACCTACTGTTTTAGTGACCTTCACCAGGCTTTGCAAAATATTAAGATTTAAAACCGATTGTAGGCACACAAAGAATATCGTCATCTAACACGGCTTTAAAATTGGTATAGTAAGAGAGCTGGTCAAGGTAAGTTTCATCATCAATAGCATCAGCCCACAAATTGGGTTTAACTTGGTGAAATGCAAACCTCATCAATGTCCTCAGTCTTGTCGCTCATGAAGCCTCCACCGATGTCCACGATCTTCATCCGCCTGCCAGCGCGAGCCTCGTGATCGAACAAGACCCTCGCTCGCTGCAGACCTTTGGTATGGGCGTCGAATGAGGAGCAGGCACTGCCCACGTGAAACGCTACTCCTACAACCTAATAAAACATATTTGCTGTGTTAAGAAACAAGTCAACAGATACATACATATATAATATATATACAGGGTTATTTTTTATTCACCCCAGAAATTTTACAGGGCAATTCTACTCATGACTCTGAACAACTATTATTATGGGGTCACCTTTGCAATCGCGAAAAAAATTCCAGCTGTTCCATACATTTTGTTCGAGTAGGTATGAATTTTTCTATGGAGCAGCTGTTTTTTTTTTTTCGCAATTTTGCAGGTGACCCCATAATAAAATTTGTTCAGAATCATGAGAAGAATTGCCCTGTAAAATTTCCGGGGTTAATAAAAAATAACCATGTATAAATCCATTGCGCGGTAGACAGAGCTTATAATGCCGTAAAAACAAACATTTACGCCACGTCTTACACACATTTTAGGGTCATTATGAACATATCGCCACAGGTTGTTAGCCCGTGGCCTAAAATTGCAATACACATGACACCTAGAGTCCCTTAGACCTCTTACGACTTCCACGGGAAATGGGGTTATGTTATTCTAAGCCGAGATCACACGGCGGTTTAGAGATAGTAGATCATTCATTGCGGACATGGTTTACCGCGTCGTTCGTCGACTCAGTGTCCTACTAAATATTAATGAATTGATCACTTACCTTCAAGCCGAGGGATGCAGCTTCATCTAATAGTTCAATGCCCTCGGTATCGAATTCGCAGCCAAATTTCTCACCTAACTTGTAAATGCATTCTCCGTCCACACGAATCCTTAATAGTAAACTGCAAAAAGAAAACATCTTTATAGTCTTCACTTTAATAGTAATAATATAATAATTAATAATAACATTATAACGAGGAAAGATTTGATGGTTTGTTTGAATTGAAAAGGCTCCGAAACTACGGGACTGATTTCAAACATTATTTTACCATAATAATCCTACATTATCCCTGGTGAACATAGGCTATACTAAAATGTCTTATTCCTGCCAGAAAACGGTTAGCAGCGGGTGAAACCGCTGGGCAGGCTGCTAGTGTTAAAATAAAATGCTATGTTTTAAAGCATACTGTCAATTAAATATACAGGGTGTAAGGGACAGCCCTCCGAATACTTATAGGGTGCATTTAGATCATGAAACTGAACAATTTCCTAAGAAAAAAGATTTCAGGAAATGTAATTTTTTTTTTAATTTTCATAGTTGTTGTTGCGGTCGGTCATACGTAATTAATAAAATAAACTTAAAATAAATTAAAAATAATTTTAAGTTGTTTTTAAATAAGTTTGGGATTGTCCTTGATTGAATGAGATCGACTTTGCTTTTGCAATATATTTACCATTTTTAATAAGGATTTTTTAAATATTTTTTGGTTCCTTATCGATACTGAACTGCCCTGAAGCTATGGCACGCATTTAAAGTAACACTCTGTATATAAGACAAATACAGCAGATGTACTTACTTGGCTTCAGGCCAGTACTGTTTAATTTTCTTCAATTCGTACGAGGAGTCGAATGTTGTGTGCTTCACCCCGGCTTCTCTCGCGAATGTCATTTGTTCTTGGGTTTTTGTTGGCATCGCATATATTATGCTCCTGAAATTCACATTCAGTTACTGGGCTAAAATTATAACATACATACATACATATATCACGCCTTTATCCCTTGCGGGTAGACAGAGCGTAAACGGCCATGTCTTTCTCTTTTTTCGTGTGGGACACCGAGTCATCCAACGACCCGATGAACCTGGTGTCAGAGCTTTTCAACCGCCTACTACCAAACGGACATTAAAGCCACGTCTGGCCAAAGAGTTTCATGTGTATTACAATTTCTGGCGACAGGCTGACAACCTATTACAATTTACTTATTTATTTCAGCGAAAAAGATTCTATATCTATGATTTATATATTGAATATCAAATATAACATTACAGTTACATACTAATACAGCTACGGTGGATTTACGGTGCGTAACGGACGACAAACAACTTGACAGACGCCTCCGTTACGCACCGTAAACCTACAGTAGCCGTATTCGTATGGAAATAAGATTGGAATTCGCAGTTTCCTTTCGTCTGACAGACGCATGCGTTACGTTGCGTTAAAAAAATGTAACAAAGGACGACAAGTGAGAGAACCGCCAGTTTTTGATATAATAAGGTATAATGTTCAATTCAATTAGCCTACCAACTTGGTGAAATATTAGTGGTATTTTGAGTTATAATCATTAGTACAAAAAATGACGGTTTTTGGCATTATCACCCAAAACTTAATACAGCACGTATTTTTGGCGTTTGCAGGTTTTAATTATGCTGTAAGATTACTCCAAAACCTAGTGCAAAAGAAATTCAGGTGCATTCTAATTTATTTATTAAACTTTATTGCACAAATGATTCTTGGAATGAATCAATTTTTTTTGTTAAGTGGCGCTAGTTTTGTAGCACAATTCGCCTTAAGTGAATCCCATAAAGGGGTAGGTTGACGCGTGCTGCTGATAATACGATAAGAACTTACGTAGGAGAAACGCCTAACTTGATGATTTTGTTGATCTCTCCCGGCGTGGCGCAGTCGAAGCCCACTCCTCGACACGCTGACAGCTTCAGCATCAAGTCCCAGTCGTTGGCTTTCATGGCTGTCAGTGAAAAATTAGTTGTCAATATTTCTAGAGGCAAACCAGCTCTTTTTTGCACATTTCACCCAATTTTCTATGGATATTTCGTTTTCGGTTCGGTTTCACCTGTTTTGTTGGTTCAATTGTTGTTCTATAAATATTGACAAATAAATATAACGAACGATCCATAAAAACATTTGGTGAAATGTGCAAAAAGAGGGAATAAAAATACAAAGTAAGAGTGAACAGGCTTCTTTTGGGTGAGTTCGCTCCATCTTAGACTCTGTCTCTGTCCTATGACCTAGACTAGAGTCAAGAGCAAACCCATACTTAATATATGTTACACTTTGTGTTGTTATTCCGTAATATTTGACATTCTAATTTTGATCGATCCTCCACTGAACCGCAACATGAAAATATTGTAATACCGACATTTTAATAATATAATATTGTTGTGTTTTGTTTCGATTTTAAATAACTGCCCGATGATGAAGTTCGAAACCGGTCGCATTTAGTTTAATATCAAATTAAACAAATATATTTAATTAGTGGAACTAGTGAAAAAGTGTTTTATTAGTAAAAAAAACATACTTAATAAAAAAAACATTTAAAAAAAACTGTCACTTGTCTCGATTATTTTATTAAAAATGGCACTGTCACTTTCTGTTGCATTGGTTTAGAATAGGATAGTAGATGGCGTAGACTATTTAAGTCATGTCATGTTTTAATTAGTCTATAATATTCGCGCCATTTCGTAGATTTCCTTGTATGTTTAAACGCATTATTTTTAATCGTCGCTTAATTTGGCAGATAGCGCGTAAAATGCGTAAGATCAGTGACAATTTGAGAGGCGATCATCGTCTATCCTTGTCTTACTCTATTTAACAGAAAGTGAAAGTACTATTTTAAGAGGGAAGAATACCTTCGCCATTTCAAAAAATTAGGTATTTAAGAAAACTCATTCTGTCGCTCGCGCGCTGAAGTCCCCGCGTAGTGCGCACAACACATATACAGAACCTCACGCACACAGACAAACGCTGCCACCAGCCCTGCGAGCGCAGCGACGACGACTGCGCAACGCGGGGTGCTATTTTGTTTTCTTAGATAGATCAGTATGGCGTAACCGAAACTAAATTGAGGATTATTTTGATAAATCCAAGTAAGTATTTTACTACCTATGTTATGTAATGTGTATAAACTAAATATTTTTTGATGATTTAGCTTGAAAAAAGTAAGTACCTACACACAGAAAATTAATAAGTTACATGGGGATTCTTAAAACGAATTGAAATATAATAATTCCCAATAAAACATTCTTGTAGAGGTTGTTATTTTGTACCAGTCTTTTTTTTAGATTTTTAATATTTTTACTGGATATAAAAATATTTCGATTTGTTTGGAGTACCCCTGTGTAGCTTAATCATAATAGACTGTACCTAGGTAGTAGGTAGGTTGATATTTACGAAATATTATGATTGTTGACTTTGATTAGACTACAAAACTACTGCATTTGCTGCTATAATTATCTATCACATTACAACTAACTATAATGTTTTCAAGTACCAAATTTTTTTTCGGATTCGTGGTCTCATATCTAAAACTGAATAGGTATGTACCTAATGTAGGTATAACATTATTTTATAATTATTGCAGGTTCCGATTTATTAATAGTCACACGATAATGGCTATGACTATGTGCGCCTGAACTGTCTCCTGTGCTGACACGCTTGTTCCGCCTCTCTCTTAAAGAAAGAACGGTGCCAGGGGCCTGGAAGCTTGCTAATGTGCAACCAATTCCCAAAAAGGGCGACCGTGCTGACCCTGCCCATTACCGCCCAATTTCCATCACCTCCATCCTATGCAAGATAATGGAGAGGGTACTCAACAGTAAGTTGCTGACATACCTTGAAGACAATGATCTCAGTGACCGTCAATATAGCTTTCGCCGGGGGCGGTCTACTGGTGATCTTCTTGTGTATGTCACACACTGCTGGGGCGAAGCTATCGAGTAACACGGCGAAGCACTTGCCGTTTCACTCGATATCTCGAAAGCCTTTAACAGAGTCTGGCATGCAAGTCTGCTCAGCAAGCTTCCTGCTTTTGGCATCCCAGCTGATTTTTGTACTTGGATTTCGGACTTCCTTAGTGAACGGCCCATCAAAGTAGTCGTTGACGGCTGCTCCTCTGACCTTACGGCCATTGAGGCCGGAGTTCCTCAGGGGTCTGTTCTCTCTGCAACTCTTTTCCTGCTGCACATCAATGACCTTCTTCAGCATGGTATTGTTGGATACGCAGATGATAGTACCGTTTCAGAGAGATACTTGCAAGGTAAAAAAACCAGTGGGGATGAAATACGTTCGTTAAGAAAGGCCATGGTAGAGCGAACAGATCTGACCTTAAGCCTTGTCTCCCAATGGGGCGACGACAATCTGGTCTCATTCAACGCCACCAAAACACAGGCGTGTCTTTTCACTGCAAAAAAGAATCCTTTCGACTGGACACTTATTTTTCGGAGTACATCTGTCCCTGTCACTGACAGGCTTGAGCTTCTAAGCATGGAGTTGACATCAAATCTAAACTTCGGCGCGACCATCGAGTACAAAGCTCAAACGGCGGCTAAGAAGCTGGGCATCCTGAATTGAGTGAAGCAATACTTTACGCCTGGACAGCTTTTAACTCTTTACAAAGCTCAAGTCTGTTTGTCGGTTTTTTACAGATTATACTTTGGAGAGTGTGCTCAAGAGCTTCACGACCTTGTTCCACCAGCTCCCTTCTACCCTCGGACATCCAGACGCACCGCCGGATACCATCCATTCCTGGTTGCCATTCCACCAATTCGGACTAAGCGTTTCCAGTCATCATTTATAATGCGCACTGCTAAAGCGTGGAACTCACTACCTGCGTCTGTGTTTCCAACGCATACAACCCTAATCTCTTCAAAGTAAGAGTGAACAGGCTTCTTCTGGGTGAGCTCGCTCCATCTTAGACTCTGTCTCTGTCTTATGACCTAGACTAGAGTCAAGAGCAAACCCATCCTTGATATAAAAAAATGGAGGAAAATTAGGAAAATACTTTTAGAAGGGGCAAAAAGAAACAAACAAATACGTTTATTTGTCCGCAAGAAGAAATTTCACTTCAAGAGAAAGAATAATGCTTGGTTTGTATTTTGTTTACCTACCTACACCTCACTAAGTAGGTAGGTATACACATATTTTGAACATTTTGTAATCTATATACTATAACAACAATTAGGGAACAATTCAAGTTTCATCGAAATCTGTTAAGAAGTTTTAGACATAATAATAATAAATAAATAAATAATCAAAACTCATAACACGTTTTCATTGTTTCGAATTTTCCCGTTGTCGGGAATCAGTTTTTTTAAAATATTTATTAATTTTTCAACTTTTCCGTTTTAAGAATTATGTAACTTTAGAACCACGCATTCTGCCAGCAGAAAGGGGTCATCACGTTAAACACTCGTTTACTATTACTAACATTTACAAGCTCGATTGAAAAATAAGTTAATAATTAGTACACTAAAATTGGTAGTTGTTGATTACTTTGCCTTGATCGAAATTTTCAATTTACCAAACTTGCATCGTAAAGTACTATACCATCTTTCTGGAGCAGTCCGATAACCTATTGTAATATGTATGTAAGTAGGAGCGAAATTTATTTTCTCCTTACATCTAGAAACAGAAATTGGTATTAAGGGATATCGATTCCTTTCTCATCTCTACTATCGACTTTTTCGTTAACATCTCTATAATACGTGAAACATTACTTCACCCCCCGACCCCCGATAGTGCGATAGAGAGCGTTGCCGCTCGCGACTGACTGTAGGTATTTTTAAGGTGAAATTTGCGTCTCGGGAGAAAACGTTTCCCACATACTAAATCACAACCAATAGTTTTGATTTTGGTGTCCATCGTTTCAGCATATTATATTCTAGGTTTATAGCTTTTTATTTTTTCTGAAAACTACTTTGTTTTTAAAATACAAACGTTTTACTTCAAGGAAGATTTTGTCATTAAAAAAGTGACTTTTAGACGCCTATAATTTTCAATCAATTGCAAAATTCGAAAAAAGGAAAAACTATAAACCTAGTTTTTTACTGTGTCAACAACATTCTAAAAAATCATTGAGATCGGATTACATTTAGGGGTAGGAAAACGTTTTCTCTTTTTGTATGGACGAGAGCTCGGTAGTCGATTCTCTTAAGTCAGAGATATAACATGATTGAGACAACTAACACACTTGAATACCAAATTTTAAAAAAAAACTTCCCGCGCCAGATATAATACTTCCAATTTTGAAATCATGCAATATTCATGGAATACTAACACACTTTGACCATATATTTTGACACAATTATTGTTTAATAAATCAAAATCTGAAAGTATCAGTCGGCTTTGTCGTTACATACATACATACATATATCACGCCTAGAATCCCTTGCGGGGTGGGCAGAGCGCAAACGGCCGCAATAAACGGACATTTACGCCACGTCTGACAAACATTTGAGGGTTATTCGGAAAATTGTGCATCGCCATAGTGACAGGTTGTCAGCCCATCGCCTAATATTGCAATACACACCCTCAAGTCCCTAAGTCGCCTCTTACGACTCCCATGGGAAAGAAATGGGGTAATGCTATTCTAAGCCGGCATCACATGTCGTTACATGTGTTTTTTATTCATAATTTTAATACGTAAAGAACAAATTAAGCCAAAGCATAGTATTAAAACATAGCAAGCTAAATCCACAAGCAAAATCATTAAAAAGGTTAAAGCCATAATTTCTACATGCATTAAAAATGCATTACTGTTGGCTTGCAAGGAAATAAGACTATACTTCAAGCGGCGGTGAAAAATTTTCCATTGTGAAAAATTGCATTTTGTCGGCGGCAGACACTATCACTCATAAAGTTATATAACCTGTCGAAACACATTTTTGGTGGTTTTTTGTTTAACCTTTCATTCGCCTTTTTTTAAATAAATGTTATTTGTTAAATTGTTTGAAGTAAGTATTAATATTATTGAATTTAAAGAAACTGTGCATTGTATGATTATTATTATTTTTACTAATTATTTTGATGTTTTTCGTGTTACTTATATTTTAATTCTTTTAACGTAATTTTATGTCGTTACCTGAAATTTATAGGTAGGATGAAATTTTACTATTGACCAATAAAGCGAAACCTCAAGACGAGTTAAAGATAAATCTACGCAGGAATGTTCCTCAGGGAAAGTTTTCCTTATCATCAGCCCTACTTGAGATTGCACTTACGGTCACTAGTAAAATTTCACCTTATATTCTTAGGGGCAAGTTGTAGAGTTTCATCGTTTGCATGCACCCTATTAGTATTAGCTGTCCCTTACACCCTGTATACCTAGTGAATGATATGACCAGAAAATCTTTGACATTAATTAATCGGAAATTTTGCAACTGTGTGTTTTGTTGATTTGCCGTTGTATTTTGATTATGTCCCGATAAGCATCCAGCATAAACTATCAAGCCTAATTTGTATTAGGCTGGTAGTTTAGTTAAGATGAGTGTAGACGTGAACGTCCTCGACAGAGGCGCCACTTCACAAAAAAACACTAAATGCAGCGAATATTTCATTGAGTTAGCAGGTTCATATTTTACTTAAGGATAATACTGAAACCCTGGGCAACAGATATTCTGATAAACTGTCGAGGTCGTTGACGTCTTCACTCGCCTTAAGGATAGAAATATAAATTTGAGCAACGGACATTCTGATAGATTGTTTTTTTATGGAAAAAGTTCCTAAAAATCATTAGTATTCGCAATTAATTTTCGCTGTAATTAAAGTTATGGCAACGAATACAACTTTTTGCCATAACTTTAAGTACAGCAAATATTTCATTAAATTGCAGGTTCTAATTTTACTCATGAATAATACTTAAAACTTGAGCAACGGAAATTATGATTGATTGTTTGTATAAAGAGATTTTTTTTGTGGAGTGGCGCCACTGTCGAAACCGTTCACGACTACAGTCGCCTTTTGTTATCCAATAAAATTATAAACAAAACTACTTAACTTCTGCTATTTGGCTAAACTGGCCTTTAGTGACCAAATAGGAAAGATAAGACTTTAATTAGGACTTAAGAAGAGGAAATAGTTCTGTCGAGTGGTATTGATAAGTAAATAGTACTTGTTAATACCACTTGTCTTATACTTAATGTAATATGGAGTAGTGACCGGTTAAGCGCTTCGCAAATGCTTTGTAGTTATTCTTACTATAAGGTAAAATTGGGCTGGTGATAAGCAACAACTTTCCCCAAGAACATTTAGGTTGAAATTCGAAGAAATAAAATTTGGACCCCCCGTACAGCTGATTTGCGTTACTATGGAAACTTAAAATATTTATGTCATATTTAGAAATCGTGTAGGTTTGCTGTAAGAAATTCCTTTTTAGAAGAAGAAAACCTGTTGTGTATTGTCTTATTGTAAATTATTCCTGTGTATGTTTTTGTGTACAATAAATGGTTAAATAAATTGTTCCTTAATCGTAGCCCGTCTTGGTACTTCGCTATCGATTACTAGTAAAACTCCATCCTGTATATTTACAGGTAATTTGAACTATAGGTTTATCTATAAAATATAGAATATGATATAAATCTAAAAATTATCAAATAAGCTATAGGTTTAGCTATGCTTTATACAAAGAAAATGTTACCATGTTTACTATAAGTATACCTTAATAATTTAATCTAGTTTCTGCTACAGTTATAACTTTTTTAGGATTCCGTACCAAAAGAGTCAAAAGGGGACTATAACTGAGACTTCACTATTTGTCCGTCTGTTCTGTCACCAGGCAGTATATCATAATCATCAACCGTGATAGTAAGAGAGTTGAAACACAGATGTCGCATTAAAAAAAGTTCTCATACAGACAACGTGTTTTTTATGTAATTTTTATACATAATGCTACAGAATCCTGTGTGTGCACGCGCACTTGGCGGATTTTTAATAATTTTATTAGTCTCTCTTTTCGTGTGGGACACCGAGTCGTCCAACGACCCGATGAACCCTGGTGTCAGAGTTTTTCAACCGCCTACTACCACTAGTAGGCCTCCGACATGGTTGTGTTACGACTGCCGTCTAAGTCATTTATTAGTGGTATTCTTAAACATACTTTACTTTAAAAAACATTGCGTAAGCACAGACTATAAAACAAAATAAAAAGTAACTTTATCTGTTTGTAACCTCTGAAAAATATCTTTTATATCATAGTTAAAAAGATGTAATGTTTTGCAACTAAAATACTTGTCAACAGCTTATATAGTAAATACATATAATCCGGTCTCTCGTATGAGTTACATGATCTAGTTATAAATTATGCCTTACCATAAAATATCTTCACTCTAGGCATCATTTCCTTGAAATGCTGAATGCGTTTGTCAACCTCGTCCATGCTGAAGACATGGAAGGGCTCTTTCTGCACGCCCTCAATCATCGCAAGGGCCACATCCTCGGGAGTATGGCCTTGAAGGACGAAGGCCCCTTGATCGCCTTCTAGTGCCATGCCCTGTTATAAAAGGAATAATATAATAATATGTAACCATTTTTGGTCTATATTTTTTTTACTTCTAAAACAAGCTAGGGTAGCTTAGGGGCTAGTAAGATTGTTAATTTAGAGTAGGAACACTTCTGGGCAGGTTTTTTGGGGGTTTTTAATGTTCAGGAGGTTCGGTTAATTATACGCATGTAAACTACACGCTTTAAAAATCTTGACTTCAATTTGAAACAAATATCGTATTCAGATGGTGGTGGCGTAAAGTTACATGCCGTGTGATTAACCTGGCCAGCCCCGTGGAAGTGTCTTTATTTGTGCCCTCATATGACTGCAGTAGCCAATCTTGTTTTGCAGAGCACGTGAACATATAAGGCATTATACACATAAATTATAATCATAAAGTAAAGGTTCGTGAAGGTTGATTTTTAACTACGCGTCGCTACAGTAAACGTAAGTTTCATTTGCCAATTCTTAACAAGGATTATATTTGGGTATTATTTTATTGAAAACCTATTTAATGAATTTTCAGTCATCTAACAAAATTTGTTTCTAAAATAGGAGTCGTAAGCCGCTAATTGAAAAACATCTCAGTTATGTTACAATGGAATGTTAGATAGATGGTTTTGGCCGTTTCGTATTCCCTTGAAGTTATATTTGAATTATAGACAATCACAATGGCTGTACAATCATAGTTGAGTTCATATAGCATTACAATGGCTAAAAATAAGAGAATCTGGGCCTAGTTCTGTTACAAATGTTATGATTCTGTGTTAATTTTATCTAAAATACTTACAAATTTAGACACAATTTTCAACAATACGCCTCAATGCTTCAATGAACATAATATAACAACAATGTGATTCCAGTAGAGCCTTCTTAAATAGACACCAGTTACTAGGTATTTTATAGATAATGCTTATTTATTTAAGATAAAGTGAGTTTAAGTATTTAACTAAATTTTCCTGTGTCTTTTGATATCTGTTTGTGATGTTTCGTATACAATATAGCAAAATATACTTAGATAAGTATTATTTTGGGGAAACACAGCTACTATCAGCCATACTTAAAGTGTCATTTAAGGGATCCACTTGAATTATTTATTTATATTAAAGTATTAAATCGACTTACTATAGCATATTTAAACTGAGGGTATTGTTGTTTTCTCTTTTTTAAATAAATGGCACTTGTTCGTTTTGAAACACCAATATTTGATGATGTCATAATGCGAGTGCAGCCGTGAACGACCTCGACAGTGGCGTCACTTCACAAAAACAGTTTTCTTTTTTTACCAACAATCTATCAGAATATCCGTTGCCCAAGTTTTTAGTATTATCTTTAAATAAAATTAGAACCTGCACACTCAACGAAATATTCGTTTACGTGTGTTGTAATTATAGTTACATACATACATATACATATATCATGCCTATAATCTCTTACGGGGTAGGCAGAGCGTAAACGGCCGTAAAAACGGACATCTACGCCACGTCTGACAAACATTTGAGGGTCATTTGGAATATTATAGTTACGGCAATTAATACCAAAAGTGGCCGTTTTTAGGTACTTTATTCCATAACTTTAATTGCAGCGAATAATTCATTGAGTTTGCAGACAATTGATACCAAAAGTAGCCGTTTTTAGGTACATTAAAACTATAATTGCAGCGAATAATTCATTGAGTTTACAGGTTCTAATTTTACTTAAGGATAATACTAAAAACTTGGGCAACGGATATTCTGATAGATTGTTTGTATACAGAGAAAACTGTTTTGTGAAGTGGCGCCACTGTCGAGGTCGGTCACGAGTACACTCGCCTTAAATGGGTGGTCAACCTGAGATGCTGCTGTGAGTACCAGTCTGTTAGCAGGTCCATGATACTCATTGAGTCAAAATCGAGGTTAATAACCTACGGATCTTATCAAGAATGATAAAAAGATAATATTTTTATAATAAGGATGATTATTACGGTTACCCGTGTGATGCCGGCTTAGAATAGTATCACCCCATTTCTTTCCCATGGGAGTCGTAAGAGGCGACTTAGGGACTCGAGGGTGTGTATTGCAATTTTAGGCGATGGGCTGACAACCTGTCACTGGCGATACACAATTTTTCGAATGACCCTCAAAGATTTGTCAGATGTGGCGTGGATGTCCGTTTTTGCGGCCGTTTGCGCTCTGCCTACCCCGCAAGGGACTATAGGCGTAATATGTATATGTATGTATGTATGTATAACACGGTTAATGTAGTTTAGTATTAGGTAGGTAGTTCTAACACGCACCTCACGAGTGTTTTGCCGGATCTGTTTTTTTATGATAGCAGTTTACATCCCATACAATAACCGGATAGCATGGCACACATCACCTCATCAAATTGCGGCTGTCACATGTAGTCATTTTATGTTGACTAGCACGAACCGTATTATTGTCCGGTGAGTGTGCAATTCATTTTACGTTATCGTTTGGTATAATTCGGATTTGAGATGAGATTTAAAATACCCAACCATTTGCAGATTTAGCAGTAAATAAGTACTTAGGGTACTGTAAACAGTAAATAAATCTGGATTTCAATAAAATGCTTTGGCAACAATTAAATTTGGTGGAGCTGTTAATACTAGGTATTAAAAATTCTTTATTTAGGCTGCGACTTCTTGGTAACAAGGAAAAAAGTCGGGATACTTATGAAAAATTTAATGAATTATATGGGCTACTAATATTATAAGTATAGCGACAAAAAATATTTTATTATGACTGTTGGCTTCTAAAAAACCACCTTTAAGAGCTAATTTCTTAGCAGTTGCACTATAATATCAAACTTTTATCCCTTGGAGTGTAGGCAGAGGGCTAACGTCCGTAAAAGTAGGTGTGGTCGTGATCGCCATTCCTATAATTGAAAGCCGTTTCAAAAGAAGCTTTTTCAAGCCGTTAACTATCTTTGCTCATGAGTTGTCTTTTGTTAATGAGTGAGTCGTTTTTTTCTCCGCATTGTTCCTCCAATTAAACACAACAAGTCATGAATAAGTAAGAAGGTTTTTTTTTATCAAAATAGGCATAAAATAGAATACCAAATTTTAAAACGCATTCCATGTTAGATGTAAAATTTTATGAAAACTTGCAAAATTTTCAAGCGCAGGCACGATTTAACCCTTCGATTTTCGTCATTACTAGTGACGACGCCTCTTCCATCTGGCAACTAATAACAGTAATAGTAATAACAAAAGTCGCAGGTTCAAATCCTGCGCGCATTTGAAAATTTTGCAAGTTTTCAAAAAAGGCATAAAATAAGCATAGAAGACACCATGGAACATAAACCGTCATAAGCCCAATAAAAAAGTAAAAAAATTGCCTATTTTCAGACTATTACAGTCCATAGTTTATTATTAGTAACACAAACCAAGGCATGACTCATAAAACTATGTAAGTTTAATGTTTGTTTTGTTTATGAATTAGTGAACACGAAAAAGAGTTAATCGACTAATCGGCCATTGTTAATTAAGTACTTAGAGGTATACAAAATTTTAGTAAATCTACTACATCGTAGTGTTAAAATCATTCAAAACTATATATTTTCGCCTTAAAATTATAATATTCCCAAAAACTAAATGACGAACCACAGTATAATTAATAGTACTAGCGTAAACTCTGTTCATATAGTTACCAAGGCTTGTATAATAACGATATGCTACTTTCTGTTTTATTTGCAGCATGTAAAATTTTGTACTGTGTGATTAGCATCACCCCATTTCTTTCCCATGGGTGTCGTAAGAGGCGACTAAGGGACTCGAGGATGTGTATTGCAATTTTAGGCGATGGGCTGACAACCTGTCACTATAGTGATACACAGTTATCTGATTGATCCTCAAGCTTTTGTTAGATGTGGTGTTAATATCCGTTTTACGGCCGTTATTGCTCTGCCTACCTCGTAAGGGATAAAGGCGTGATTTTTGTATTTATGTATGTAAAATGATGCAAAATACCAAAGTTTATAAGATCCTATTTACATTTATTTCTCACATCAAATAAATTTTAATTAAATTCCCATTTTACAAATTACGAAATGGATATGCAAAATTTTACAAAATTTATTAAGAATTGGTGACAACAGTACTGAAAGTATAGAATAATTCCTATTTTTTACTAGTCCACGCAAGTTATATAACCCCTCCTCTGAGTCAGCGCGCGCACTAAGCGCGCGGATCTGCGGGGGGTCGCGGCGGGTGGCGGCCACTTGACTGACTCATGTTACATAAACAAATATTTCTAGGAAACTATTAAGACGATAAGCGTCGGTTTGTATATCGTTGAGTGCGTAATAAAGCAAGCTACTGTGTTGTTAAACAATGTATACTTGAACGGCTATGTGATTTTGTCAATGTTTAGCTAAAGTGGAGGGTTTAGGGATTTTTTTGTTTATATGTTTACAACCTTGTATTTTTTTTTGAAAATAATGTTTTATAGAACTGCGTTTTTATTTTACATGGCCAAACATAACTTGAAAGTAATTGAATGTAAAAACATACACTCCAGTACATTTTTTTCAAAGGAAGAGCATGAGAACAGAGCCTAAAACGGGATGTTCGCGCGCGCCCGTCAAAAAATTATCTAATAGTTACAAAAATCTCTATGGGCGAATGTATAATGTTGCCATTTTATCAATCCTTAATTAATTCTGAGTCCATTTCATTCATTCATTGACAGATAACTTCAGTGTAGAATAAATTAAAGGCGGTAAAATATGCTGACATCGCGGACGCCCCCTGAGGGCGTTGTGGCAGCTGCACTTTTTGACCGACGCCCTTAGAGGGCGTTGTCGCAGCTGACCGGATAACATGTTTCTAATTCGGAACTTTTCTCCCACTTGTCGTACGTCTCGTTACTGCGTCTGTCAGACAAACGGGCATTGCGAATCCCGATCTTATTTATTCCCATGCAAATACGGCTACGGTGCGTTTATGGTGCATTGATGGACCGTATAAGAATATAATCGAAATAGGTGAACAGTCTTAAGGCGGCATCAGTCCCAAAAATGGAAGTCCCTTTCCTTTTCGCTGCGTTAGAGAAAAACAGACGATGACAGCTCAGATCCGGAAAACCGAACATTTGTTCTATTATTACAATATAAACAAATATTTCAAAAAGTCAGTCAATAGATTCATTATTCATTTAACACGTTCACAGACAGTACGTCACCCATGTTTGACACAAAAAAAAAATATGGAAAATTGACGTCTTCTATAGCATCGACGTCATATTAAATTCATATCTGACCATTAAATGTGACAACTAAATGCTATAGAATTCGAATGCTATAGAAGCACCGTCCAGGATTAAGATTTTTCACCACAATATAGGACAAGGACTGCTATATCAGTCGACTGCTGTCACATCTCTGTCATGTCATAAATCAGATTCTTCAACGCTAGTGCTCCGCCGAAGATCCATCGTCAGATGCTTCTATAAATAATTTCAGAAGCTTGCCTTCTTCGTTGACATTGGCAAGTTTTTTCCATTTTGGCGACATCTGTGACCATAAACAGTAATATTTACGGTAACAAATCCTGATGCACGTCTGAGTCGGAAAATTTATATGAAATTCTACTGCGATAGAAACAAATACGATAAAATTACAAACACTAATAACTGAACATATTTTGACTTAGATTTAGAGTTGATAAATCAATCGTTTTGGTTCTAGGTTAGCACATCTTTTGATACCTTTATAATCCCGCTTTTTGTTTATTTAAGCAATGCAGTCTAGGCTATTTAGCAAATATAAAGTGAAATAAGATGTGTTTACTTATACTCCAGTCATAATTTTCACATAAATAATTCAAAAACAATACTTATGGTGGTATGAATGAAGTAGCAAAATGGCGCCAGAGCGCGAAAATCACTTGATGTGTACGTGTAAACACTCCAGCGCACATGGCACGCGATTGAGCAAAATCTCATACAAACATGTCCGCTATAGCGTTCGTGTGCGAAAAAGGGGGCCACGGGGGGCGGGTTGGAACAGTTTTTTAGATGTGTGTGACAGTTAACGCATCCAGATTGAGCAGATTATGACAGTAAACTTTATACTACATACTTTTAGTAAGAAAACCCGCCTTCTTAAGCATTTCTGCCCACAACAAGCGGTCAAAATTAGGATGCTATAGCAGTCGCGTCCAGATACGAGTGCAAAATCGACTTGCATAGAATTTCCGTCCGTGAACGTGTTAATAAGGAGAAGAGGACACAGAAAAAAATATGAAATGATGCATAACAACCAAATCTTTTAATTTTTTTTGTTTAAAATCAGGCCGAAAAAGCAAAATTAGAGCTTACTTTTGGCAATTTCAATAAATCGTGTTTTGAGCCCCATAGTTTTGTAGCATATATCTTGAAGTAGTACTAAGAAAAATATCATCTCATAATTTTGGAGATTTCAAAAAATGGAATGCAAAATTTAGAACACTATCCAAACTTATGCTGTTGATTTCTAAGCCTATTTCACCTTAAAACTACCACTTACAAGTTTATCGTAATATTTGGATCACCTATTGTCCCAAACACACAATATAAACTGATCTGGGTCGTCCTGACACACGACTTATCACCTAACTTTTATATGAACGCTACTACTTATATTATTATTAATTATGTAGACATCGGTAAATATGCATGCATTTATATAAATAAACTTTAATGAATCAAAAACTGGTCTCTTTAATTAGAGTTCTGAGCAACATTTCTTGAAAAGTTGATAGTATAATTTTGAATAAGATAAAGGTTAATGGCCTTTTCCTTATAATATACTTAGTACGTAAATACGGTTATTTTGCCTGTTTAGGTACATGGCGGCTGGTAGTGACTGGATGGCAGAAAACGGGAGATCGTGCCTTATGGCGCACCCAGGGGGAAGCCTACGTCCAGCAGTGGACTGCAAAAGGCAGATTTGAAAATAACTTACTTTATGGTTGCATCTGAAAATCCAAAGTTACTGCGTAGTTCATGTGATATGATCATCTGTTGAAGAAGTACGTATACTGCTTCCAAACCGCTTCGTTAATGCGAAAAACCAAAAGTGAGTAATCCTTTTTAGGGTTCCGTGCGTAAAGGGTCAAAACGGGACCCTATTACTGAGACTCGGCTGTCTGTATGTCTGTCTGTCACCAGGCTGTATCTCATAAACCGTGATAGTTAGACATTTGAAAGTTCCACAGATGATGTTTTTCTGTTGCCGCTATAAGAAGAAATACTTAAAATTAGAATAAAATAAAATATTAGCTGATATTTTACCAGTGACCGTTCGCGAAAACTCAAGCCGGGCTGGTTAAAGAGTAACTTTTTTGATGACTATGGGCTGGTGCAATATCTTCATCATCAACAGCCACAACAGTCCACTGCTGGACATGGGTCTTCTCCCTATTGAGGAGTATTTGTAATACCCTGCCATTTATGCCATTTACTCACCAAACGTGGCAAGTGGATTGCAATTCATAGGAACCGCTGCTATCCACAACCTGGATTTATCTTTTGGATGCCTATGCCCTGCAGTGGGTGGATGTGGGCTAAAAATAATGATGATGATGCCTTTAACAACACCCACGGTTATATGGAGTGATGCTATTTAAAGGCGACAGGCACCACCCCTGGTACACACCTTAAATTTTTTTGTTTGTTTTTCGACTCCTGTATTATGTAGGTACACTTATGGATAGTAGGTTCTACTTTGTTAAGTTTGCAATTTCTAGTGTTGGTTAATAAAACTTTTGCAAATGCAACATTATCTGGGCATCAGGGGAATTATTTTTCGGTGTATGATCCTGTTCAAAATATATCTTATTCATAGATACTATATCATGAAAATTGAGTTCTGAATTTAAATATATTTTGGATACGATTGTTTTAAAAATAATCAATATTGTTAACTTTGTGATATTATGTACTAAACTCTGAATGAAATATGAGTATTTAATTAAAATAACAGATCACGTTGATTGTCATTTTGTGCCTCTGCTTTATTATTAGGTGCGTAATAATTATTTTATTTATACATTTTTTTAGAGATGACATTTATTAAGACATAATAACTTGTTAAAATCATTCATAAAGATTAACAAGTGCCTTATGAAAGAATCCTCGTTGGAGATACATTTGTTTCTTTGCCAGACCTTCTTATTACGATTTTGAGTGAAAAGATCGACAAGGGTAGGTACTCATTCATTCATTCACGTGCTCAACCGTTCTTTTATACAATTTTCACATTCATTAGGAAAAGAAATACAGTATTGAGCAACGTCATAATTAGTACCTTTGTTAGTTGATATAATCTTCTTCTTTTCGTATGGGATATCGAGTCAACGAACGACCCGATGAACCTTGTACTACTCAAGTTGTGTAACGACCGCCGTCTAAGAAATCATGAATAATCAGGTGTTTCAGCCTGCAATGTCATAACCAGACTGGAAACAAATTCACAAAGTAATAAATCAGCATGTAGTTGATAAAATATAAAATAATATTAAAGTAAAATGACTAAACTAGAAAGAAAAATGGTTATATTTTTAATTTTAATAATTAAGAGGCCTAACTCCATGATTGAGGTGAAAATGAGCTATGAGGATGCATTATATTATAAATTATCTTGTGTATCTTATTGTCTTTTTTAATTTAAATTAAGGAAATTAACGAGCGCAGCTCAAAATCTAATTATATATAAAATTATGATGAAATTATGTTTGAAAATGTGGATATGGAAGGGTTTGAAAATTTAATATAAAAATTTTAGGCGAGCGACATCTAATGCTCAAAAAACATTGTTTAAAATTTTGATTCATTCATTATCATAAAATATGTATAAAATATGGGCGTCACTGATAGTTTTTAACAGTATAAGATGTGTATAAGTTAAGCCCAGTTGCGCCCCAAGGGCGCGATCGGGCTGGTTGTTTGAACAACTACAAAAACTTCTCCGGGTGAGCTTTTGCTCCCCACCACATTAGTCAGGTGTAGATTTCATGGCCCCGGAGCTTAAAATTGAAAATTCCAGAAAAAAAGTTGTCTTTATGTGACAACGAAATACAAATAAGTTCCATAACATCAAAGTTCGCAAGAATAATGTTTACAAAGACGAGGCGGTATGGTCTTGGACCTTGAACTAGATTACCAGAAAGGACAAAAACAAAAAATAATATGTTCGCGCGCGATGCGAAACATGATGGCCACTTGCGTTTTCTAAAAACATTAGTAAAACTGAGCTAAATAGGGCTCTATGTTTTTTAAAGAGATGGATTTTTTTGAAATAACGCAATAATAAAAAGTTATAAGTATGATTTGCAGTGGAGCGGTTTATTTACCGATTTTTCAATATAAAGGTAAGGCTTTTGTAGTCTGATAACTTGCTTTTTTTAGATGAATTATTTTTATTAACTTGAAGTGAAATAATACCAAACAAACAGAAGGTACAATCGCGTTCAGTTTATAGAGGTCATATTAATACGGATATTATAGATTCAGGTAATATTTTCTACATAATGATGTTATAAATCATCAAGTATTTTTCCTCTCGATTCGATAGGATAATTATAACTTAGGTTCATATTTATTTCAAAAGATTGGCACTTTTGTATTGTATTGTAACAGTAGCATGTAATTATATGTTCTAACACTATTCGGAATAGTGACCTCATATTATACTCTTTGACAAACTCAGACACGCTTTCCGAATTTCATATAAATTTAGAAACTTCGAGACCTTCCGGAGCCTTAAGGTAGAGCGTTTTTCATACAAAAATTAAATAGACTTATGTCTTTAAAGGAGACAAAAGTCAAATTAAATAACTTAATGAAAAGTCCCGTGTTGATTTAATATTTCTTATTAAAAGCATTGCGCAATTAGATGGAGCTCCTGCTACAAACAAATCGTTTACTTTATTGTGGACAAAATATTTTTTATCTTTAAGGTGCTATTCCAAACCGAGCGGCCGACAGCATGGAGTTCCTATGGATTTGTATGGGATACTATCCGAACCGAGCGGCCGACTGCACATGCCGCGGCGGCCGACGTCGGCCGCTCGGTTCGGAATAGTACCTTTAAACTGAGTTTTGCGCCAAATTTACAGGAGCCTTCGCATCAATTAACGCATTTGTTAAGAAAATTGCTCATTATCGCATATCAATTGAATTTCAGTTTTTCGTTTGAATGTAAACCGTACCTTAAGTATTATTTTATATCATTATTCATGTTTGTGTGACGTGTTTTTTAAATATTTTACTTTATAGCCCTCTTAAGTTGTTCTTAAGTTGCTTTGCTCAGGGAATCACCTGCATCTATATTTACCTAATAGACCGTTATCTACCAATAATTAAGTAATGTATTTAAGTACCACTTCAGTTATGATTTAAAGTGAACTGAACTCAACAGGTTTTTTCTTCAGGTTTGACTGCCGATGTGGCGCAGTGGCAGGGCGACTGCCTGCGGCGCAAAGGTTCCGGGTTTGATTCTCGGTGGGACACTCACAAAGTTGATATTTATCACTTTGTGAATTTGTTCCCGGTCTGGTTAGGACATTGCAGGGTGAACCAACTGATTGTCCGAAAAGAAATGGTTCCGTTGTTCGGAGGGCACGTAAAGCTGTCGGTCCTGGTTGCTGTCTATGATTACTTAGACGGCGGTCGTAACACAACCATGGCCTGCTAGTGGTAGTAGGCGGTTGAAAAAATTAGGACACCAGGGTTCATCTTGTCGTTGGACGGCTTGGTGTCCCATACAAAAAGAGAGAGATTCTTTTTCTGATTCTGGATTTTATTTATATAGGCTGAATTTTTTTGGGGATCGATAGCGTAAACTTAAGACGGGCTGGTGATAAGGAACAACTTTCTCCAAGGAATATGACAAAATATTTTGAGTTTCCATAGTAACCCAAATCAGCTGATCAGCAATTTTATATGGGAGGTCAATTTATTTATGTATTTTGACCTATGTTCCTTGGGGAAAATTGTACCTCATCCATCATCAGCCCGTCTTGAGTTTTCGGTATCGGTCACTAGTAAAATTTTACCTTAAATAACAGGTTTATTATCAAATTCAGATAACAGAGATAATTTATACTATCGTATGCTAATTATATGCAGCAGTGATTATTAAAACTCCTATTAATAAATAAAAAATATTGTGTAGGTAATGTAATAAACGTATGATACATATTTACATACCTTTTATCTGCCTAGTATCATGCCGGGTGAGATGTACGGAACAATTTACTGAAAATTTATTAATTACTAGCTGTTGCCCGCGACTTCGTACGCATGGTGTAGTGACTTGTGAGTTAGTGAAGTTGATGTATGCATATTGTTTAATATTAATATCATGTTTGTATAAAGATTTTTCTCTTTAAGATGTGCAATGAATAGGTACTGGTTAACTTGTTTTTCGGTTAGGTACTTGGTTTTGATACTATGGACATCAGCTACAAAACATCATTATAAACTACTTTGGTAGTTTTACCATCGGGTGCTTAAACGTACAAATTTTCAGGAGAACTGACTCGAGAGCAAGCGACATATAGCTGCCCGTGTGATAAACAGGGAATCGTAAGACCTACGCCTGCGGCTTTCAGCGTCTGTCCTTGCAATTTGTTTACAGTCATTGCAAAGAAAACGCTGACGGGAAACTGAATGCCCTGAAATTGAAATAAAAAGTTGTTGGGAATGAGTGGTATACGCGCCACAACCAGTGAAAATATCCACCTCGAATACATTCATCTTTAAGCTTAAGATCTTCAGTCTGGTTCCATTGCACAGCTTTGGCGGAGTGAGATTGCAAAAAAGCATGAAAGGAACACCAAGTTTAAGTAATATTTGGTGTGCAGAAAGACCATTCGCACTCAAGGAGTTTAGGAATTCTATTAGGTAGTTAGTGGCTTTGTCTAGATTCATAACAGTGGTAATTGACGCGTCTACCACCATATCCCCAGTGATTTGTGACATAATGGTATGGTTTATTGAAGCAGTCTGATCATTTTTGGGTGCAAAAATAGCTCTTCCACGTAGCTACGAATCTTTCTTTTGAAGGAAGGAAGGCTCGCCATACACAGAAGAAATGATTCTCTTAAGTAAAGTACCTCTGCCGAGTTTTAATAAAGCTTGTGAAAACTCTTCAGCCCGTGGATTACCTCCGAGACGGGTTCGCATGATCACCGTCAGCTTGTGAATTTGTGGCCAAAGAGCCGATGATTTTAGTAAGGCATTCACCTCATCAGCCCTGGTACCTCGAGTAACAACTGGAAGTGTTTGACGAAAGTCACTGGAAAAAAGAACAGTGATATGGCCCATGGCCCTATTATCTCTGCGTATGTCTTTCAAAGTCCTATCCATAGCTTCTACCGTTTTTTTGTTGGCCATCGTACACTCGCCACATGACTACCAGACAACAATATCAGAAAACCTTTGCCTTGTAACTATTACGTGATACAGCACATATTGGAGTATCGTTTGTGTCCAAATCGATTGGTATTTTGAAAGTTGTATGCGCCGTTTTCTCTCCTGGAAGCAGTGTGGCAGCGATACTTGAAGATACTACAGCAAGTGCAATCCTACCTTGCCTTCTGAACTCTGCAAAAATGTTTAAGGCGAGTGTAACCGTGAACGACCTCGATAGTGGCGCCACTTCACAAAAAAAGATTTATCTTTAAAGAAACAATCTATCAGAATATCCGTTGCCCAAGTTTATACTTACATACGTATATCACGCCTATTATCTCTTGCAGGGTAGGCAGAGCGTAAATGTCTGACATATATTTGATGGTCATTCGGAAAATTGTGTATCGCCATGGTGACAGGTTGTCAGCCCATCGCCCATGTGAAAGTCCCTTAGTCACCACTTACGACTCCCACGGAAAAGAAATGGGGTGATGCTATTGCAAGCCGGCATCACACGGCATAGTTTACAATACTATATTATTTTTTTTTTAGAAAACCTGCCGTCTGTCAGTGGCTTTGTTATATAGTTTTGGAGAAAACATTTCATTAGCGGGTTTCACAAAACTAACAGCGACATCTATGAAGTAATTTTAAACAAATTTTACTCTAACATTTTTGATTCTAACTAATGAAGGTATTTATATTTTTTTAGGTTCCGTGCATCAAAAAGAAACGTACAAAAAAACGGAACCCTTATACGATCAGTTTGTTGTCCGTCCGTCCGTCCATCCATCTCGTAAGACGCTTTATCTCGGGAATGCGCAGAGATATCGAGTTAAAATAAAAACTATATTGGTAAATAGGTTTTAGGCTGCAATATGGAACCCTTATAGGTTCACTCACTTTGTTGTCCATTTGTCTGTCTTTCAAGACTCACTATCTCGGTTACACGTAGAGATGTCGAGTTAAAATTAAAAGTATTATAACCTTTAACTCAGGCCAACGGCCTCTTGTAGTGGTAAAAAAAATAACTAATTTTACCCAAATCATAATTTGTCTTCGCAATAAAACAATTTTCAACGGATTTAAGTTGTGTTTATTTTGGATTTCACAATTCCTACGTTTCCACAATAAACACAACTTAATTCCGTTTAAAATTGTTTTATTGTGATGAGTAATAGTTGTGCAAACTCAAGAAAATATCACAATTCATCTGTCTTCCATCACATACCTTGACCATGACCAAAGGTCAAAGTAAAAGTCCGAAACATTTCTGTAATAGTTAGAACGGCCCGCATATATGTCAGACGTGGCGATAGCGATAAAATACTTACGGCCGTTGACGCTCAACCTACCCCGCAAGGATTAAATGTGTGATTGTTTGTTTTTTGTTTGGTTAGGTCGTTTCACGGGGTCGTTTAGAAGTTCAGATCGTATGTCAGTCAATACGTGGTCAATACCGCGTTTTACAAAACTAACAGCGACATCTATATTATTTTTTAGGAAAAAAATTCGGAACTCGCTTTGCGGAACCAGTTACTGTGTTTTACCATGGGAATGAAAGATTTTTTCGAGGTAAAAAGTGTCCTAGATGTTGACCCGGGTAATAAGCTACCACAGTATAAAATTTTGTAGAAATCTGTGCAGTAGTTTTTACGTGAAAGAATAACAAACATACCGACAGACAAACAGACAAACAGACAAACAGACAAAAATCAATTTTACTTCTGTTTTGATGTCTGTATCTTGAACACAATTAGAAGCAAAAACCCTTTTTTGAATCTATTTCATGTACAGAATTGGTTTCGTTTCTGTTTTATTATATGTATATTTTTTAGGAAAAAAATTCGGAACTCGCTTTGCGGAACCAGTTACTGTGTTTTACCATGGGAATGAAAGATTTTTTCGAGGTAAAAAGTGTCCTAGATGTTGACCCGGGTAATAAGCTACCACAGTATAAAATTTTGTAGAAATCTGTGCAGTAGTTTTTACGTGAAAGAATAACAAACATACCGACAGACAAACAGACAAACAGACAAACAGACAAAAATCAATTTTACTTCTGTTTTGATGTCTGTATCTTGAACACAATTAGAAGCAAAAACCCTTTTTTGAATCTATTTCATGTACAGAATTGGTTTCGTTTCTGTTTTATTATATGTATAGATTTTTTTATTAAAACTTTAAGTTAAAAATTATGAAGGAAAATAAAGTTCCCATAAAAAGTCTAAAATAAACTAAACGGGAATTTTGTATGGGGGGTCGATTTTTACATGTTTACCAACGTAGCCTAAATAAAAACTTGTTCAGTTTCATGGTCTGATCATGCCTGCAAAATTTCGGCACACCGTCCCTTACACCCCGTATTAAGATTATTGCTAGCGGCATTTCATCAATTTACCTACTAGTTAAGTTACCAGCTCTTCTTACACATACATACATATCACGCTTTTATCCCTTGTGGGGTAGGCAGAACGTTAACAGCCGTAAAAAAGGTCGGTATCGCTACGTCTGACAAATATTTGAGAACCGTTTCAGAAAATCGTGTACCACTACAGTGACAGGTTGTCGGACTCTTCTTATACCTATCGGTTATTTTTATACATGTATAAAAAACATAATATTTACACAGTGAAATATAAACTCACAAGTCAAATTGTTTTTAAAACCAATACCCCCTTTCAATGATGTCCCTAATTGAAGACTTTAGCTGGCTATTACGACGTCTTCGAATTGCCAAACTTCCCCGAAATAAAAACATATTAACCACAAAGAATATCTTAACCGAAATTCGATACAACATTAGGGAAACGTGTATTTCCCAAATCGCTTATTATTCAGAATCGATATGTCGCAGTAATATGGCAGAACTAGGATTTCGGCTGCATTCTTGGGAATTTGGACTAAAGCCGGAATATGGCTTAATCGCGGACTTCATTCTACCCTCCCTAAACTAGTCCAGATATTGGGCCAAATTTCTAGGATTTGAACCGATTTTTAAGTACTAAATATGTCAAAGGGAGGTTCACAATTAAATATTGCGAATACGCATTTTTTTGTTATTCCTGGTTTCTTAATTTATAAAGGAAATAAATAATAAAATTATATTTTATTGAGATAAATATAGTCTGTTTTTACGGCCGTTTACGCTCTGCCTATCCCGCAAGGGATAGAGGCGTTATATATGTATGTGTTATATTCTACTAATTGATCCCTACATTAAAATTAATAGTAAAAATGTTCCAGATGGGTTGATTTCCTTCGCCATATTTCTGAAAATCTTCATGAACTACAAAAAAACTTTTAATTTTCAAAAAGAGGTAAAGGCTTTTTAATCAGTCTTTGTAAAGTTTTATAAAATCATTTTTTTTCCATTTTAAGTTATTTTTTATTTAATATTAAAATAGTCATGATGACACTTAATTGAAAAAGGTATCTTTTGAACCACGTTTTGCCATCTTTTAAAACCACTCTAGCAATTCGGAAAATTCCTAGGATTTTCACCAAATACCTGAAGGCAAAATGAAGTCATGATTTTGCCATATTTCGGCTTTAAGCCGCATTCCTAGTATTTCGGACGAATTCCTGATTCAGGAATTTTACTGCGACAAATTCAAACTTAGATGAACACCGCCATCCGTACAGGACAGAAGGTTGTGCTGCTCTAAGGATACAAAGGAAGCTACTTTACTTTGATGTCACTCCTTGATGACGTCATAAAAAATAATGCCTCCCCGACAACGACGCTTAAGATTTGTAATGAGGACTTTTCTTTCTGATTAGTTAATGACTCAAAATACTAAAACAGTGTTTTTACTTGTGATACTTGTTTTTGTTGAATTTAGTATTATGAGTCGTTAAGTTTAAATTTTGGCATCTATGTCATAAATACATATCATCTGTTTACTTACCATAGAAACAATCTGTTTCAGTTTAGTTTAGCGCCATCTAATCCAAGTGTACTACTTGAGGAAAGACTAAAAAGTTTTCCCATTATTCGTTAAATAGTTCCACTGTTACTTGTTTTTAATATAAAATGGGCCACAACGGCAATGGCAATCGTCTCTGAGATGATTTTGTCCTTCGCAAGGCACGTGTTTTCTGGCCATGTGCTTTTAAATGCTTAGAATAGCATCACCCCAATTCTTACCGTGAGTGTCATAAAAAGCGAGTAAAAAATTCATCCTGGAAAAGTGCAGCAGCGTTTCCGGAGAATGCAACATTTTGCACTGCGCCTGTCAAACCGCCTGTCAAGCGTGGTGGGTATGACAATATAGCTTATAGGCTAAGGCGTGGACTGTTGAGTACCAAATTTTTAAAACACTTCCCGTGTTAGGTAGGCGTGGACTGTTGTGGCTGTGATTGTAAGAAAAACATAACTTAAGTATTGTTTATACGAGAAACTAATCAAGCATCCCACATGGCAAGAGTAGGCGCAAAAGTAATGAATTGGCATTTCCTTCAAAGATATATGTTTAAAAGAATCACAGTTTTACTAAGCCCATATAAGTGAAACGATTACATTTCTCAAAGGTAACGAATAAGGACATAAAGTGGTGGAGACAATGCCCCATAAATTCCCACATAGACATTTATTGCCGTAATAGACTTTACCTTAACGGTAGTTTGGAGATTCCACAAGTAAAATTTAAACGGTATTTTTGGAATATTCGTTCTATTGATTTCATTGCTTTAAAACGCAGTTTTGTTTCCTGTTTCGTGTTTCTGCCTCCAACATTTTATGTCATAAACTGAATACCAAATTTTAAAACACTTTCCGTGTTAGGTATAAATTTTTTTGAAAACTTGCAAAATTTTCAAGCGCGGGCAGGATTTGAATCTGCGACTTTCGCCTTACTAGTGGCGACGCCTCTTCTATCTGGGCTACCGCAGCTCATCTCTTGCTCGCCAATTTTGCAAGTGTGTCTTCATGCCAGTATCGCGTGGCTAAGTTTTCAGCTTGTATTTAAGTAGAAACTAAAATCACATTATTAAAAAATGTACTGATTAGAGTTATAAATCTTGTTTGTTCTTTAATGAAGCAAGTTTTTATTTAACTTGGTACTAAATATTATAGGTACAAAATCACATCGTACACAAATGAACCTATTTATATTTGCGTATAGCCATTTTTTCTTGCGCCGTGTCCACCCGCACGGCCGCACCGAATGCGGTTGACACTCGACTACGAGCGTGTTTGGATTGGTTTGGATTTTCTTGTAAACGGCGGCGTGTGCATGTGTGCGAGAGTTTTGTGATGTTTCGTTGGAGTGAGCTCTCTGTATTCGGCGCGCCGCCGCCAATACTTACTTTGTGCTTCTGCCCAACTTCTGCCTACGTCTGTGTTGAAACCTTTGGTTGAAATAGGTAGGTTGACAAGTATTAAGTGCCGTAATAACTGCGTCATGAAAACTTTTTCTAAGGCAAGAAAATAGTCAAAAGCTCAAATCAGAAGTATAACTAAAGTCAAAAAATTTATGTCAGGATAAAAGTCAGAAAGCAGATTCTTGAGAAAAACTAAAAATAACAAAAACATGATATTTAAAACATAAATAAAACAGATTGGTATCAGCAGCGAGCCAATCAAAATAAATTTGCGTAAATTAACTGTCCTACCGCTTTTGTTAGAAAATGGCGTACCAACTCCAGTAAGTATTCTGTCTAGTCTTTTAAAACACTATTTAAGCAAATTCTTAGAGTTGTTTTTTTTTGCCTCAGCGCATGCCATACACACATATTACTATCAAATATAGAAATCTATGTTTTTAACGTTTATTACACATATCCGTATGATGCCGGCTTAGAATAGCATCACCCCATTTCTTACCCATGGGTGTCGTAAGAGGCGACTAAGGGAATCGAGGGTGTGTATTGCAGTTTTAAGCGACGGGCTGACAACCTGTCACTATAGTGATACACAGTTATCTAATTGACCCTCAAACTTTTGTCAAACGTGGTGTTAATGTCCGTTGAACGGCCGTTAACGCTCTGCCTACCCCGTAAGGGATATAGGCGTGATTTAAGTATGTATGTATGTATGTATTACACATATCAACAATCTATTCTTTGGTCGTCTGATTTCGAGTCGACGAACGCCTCGATCATGCAAAGGTTATACTGTAAAGGTGCACAGCCCACTGCTGAAAATAGGCTTCCCCCTTTAAGAGGGTATTTGCCATACTTACCACGCTTGGCAGGCGGATTGGCAAGGGCAGCACAAGTGTTATATTCACAGAGAAGGCTGATGCCTATTCCCAGGATACACCTCTTAAAAACTCAGGAAGAACAAGCCCTAAAAGTTTGTACAAAATTTTCCCGTATATGGCTGTTACGACCACATTTTCACCGGCGTTTCAAAGTTTCCTACTCTTACTCTTCTTCTTCTCTTCGTATGGGACTCTTGAGTTCGTCCAATGACCCGGCGAACCCTGGTGTCAGAGTTTTTCAAACTGCCTATTACTAGTAAAGGCCTCTGATATGGTTGTTTAACGACCGGCGTCTAAGTAATCATAGACAGCAACCGGGCCCGACGGCTTAACGTGCCTTCCGAAGCACGGAACCATTTTTCTTATCGGACAATCAGGGTGGTGGTGGTCTGCGCTGTCCTAACCAGACAGGGAACAAATTCACAAAGTGATAAATATCAACTTTGTGAATGCCCCAGCGAGAATCGAACCCGGAACCTTTGCGTCGCAGGCAGTCACAATACCACTGCGCCACATCGGCCATCGTCATATTGTAAGGATAAGTCTATCAATTATTAACTGTTAGGTACTAACATATGTTTTAATTTATTTTCAGGGAAGCACTCAAAAGTAATACATCATGCCAACCAATTTTTAAAGATGGCGCACTTACGGTAAGTAGATTTTGTAAACGGCGAAGCACTTGCCGGTTCACTCGACATCTCGAAGGCCTTTGAGAGGGTCTGGCATGCAAGTCTGCTCAGCAAGCTTCCTGCTTATGGCATCCCAGCTGATTTTTGTACTTGGATTTCATACTTCCTTAGTGAACGGTCCATCAGAGTAGTCGTTGACGGCTGCTCCTCTGACCTTGATGCCGGACTTTCTCAGGGGTCTGTTCTCTCTGCAACTCTTTTCCTGCTGCACATCAATGACCTCCTTCGGCATGGTATTGTTGGATACGCAGATGATAGTACCGTTTCAGAGAGATACTTGACAGGTGCAGGGACCAGTGGGGATGAAAAACGATCGTTAAGAAAGGCCATGGTAGAGCGAACGGAACTGACCTTAAGTCTTGTCTCTTAATGGGGCGACGACAATTTGGTCTCATTCAACGCCACCAAAACACAGGCGTGTCTTTTCACTGCAAAAGGAGTTCATTCGACTGGACACCTACTTTTCGGGGTACATCTGTCCCTGTCACTGACAGGCTTGAGCTTCTAGGCATGGAGTTGACATCAAATCTAAATTTCGGCGCGACCATCGAGTACAAGGCTCAAACGGCGGCTAAGAAGCTGGGCATCCTGAATAGAGTGAAGCGATACTTTACGCCTGGACAGCTTTTAACTCTTTACAAAGCACAAGTCCGATCCTGCATGGAGTATTGCAGTCACCTTTAGGATGGCTCAGCCAAATACCAACTTGCCGTTCTTGACTCGGTGGAACGCAGAGCCAAGAGGCTCATAGGCTACAAAAAACTGGTGGACACCAAGCTACATAGCCTGGCACATCGCCGCAAGGTTGCCTGCTTGTCGGGTTTTTACAGATTGTACTTCGGAGAGTGTGCTCATGAGTTTCACGACCTTGTTCCACCAGCTCCCTTCTACCATCAAACATCCAGACGCACCGCCGGATACCATCCATACCTGGTTGCCATTCCACCAATTCGGACTAAGCTCTTCCAGTCATCATTTATAATGCGCACTGCTAAAGAGTGCAACTCACTACCTGCGCCTGTGTTTCCAAACGCATACAACCCTAATCTCTTCAAAGTAAGAGTGAACAGGCTTCTTCTGGGTGAACTCGCTCCATCTTAGACTCTGTCTCTGACCTATGACCTACACTATAGTCAAGAGCAAACCCATACTTATTAAAAAAAAAAAAAAAATTACGTAGTCTCCGTTAGGTACCCAACGAAACATAGAAAAATGATCTTCATTGTATACAAAAGCATAATATTTTTATCTACACTCGTCTCATAATGTTCGAATTATGAATTCGAAAACAGATGCATAATGACCTTCTTTATGCATTCTGCCTATAAAAACTAGGGTTTACTATAAATTACAGAAGCGTAATGACTTAATGAGAAAACTCTTAATACGATAAAGTTGATATGAAACGATTTTTTTTTTCTAATACTCAAATCGCTATCTTCCGCCGCATCTGACAGTTGTTGTTGTACGGTAATTTTTCGGATGTTGTTCAGTTGTTTTAGGTTTTTGTTCTGTTGTTGTTGATATGTTGTTCAGTTGTTGTTCAGATGTTGATTAGTTGTTGTTCAGATGTTATTTCGATGTTGTTCAGTGTTGTTCAGTTGTTGTTCAGTGTTGTTCAGTTGTTTAGTTATTTGCTGTTGAGACTCGACATCTAAACAACTGTTAGTAAAGAATCTTCAAAAATTCATATCAAGCCATATTACGTTCTCGTATTGAATTTGACTATGTATCGGGCCTTGCAATCGCCGGTGGGGACGTTTGGAAAAGTGTTCAACTGACTTATTTTTTTAGAGTGTAGATAAAATAGTGTATGCAACTGCATATAATTAGGCATTAGAATGCTCGTGTCAATCTATTATCACACTCGGCTACGCCTCGTGTGATAAACAGACTCTCGCATTGTAATGACCCCCATTATATGACAGTTGCATAATAGTAGTTTATGCAACTGTCGTATAATGGGGGTCATTAGAATGCGAGTGTCTGTTTATCACGATAATAGTTTGACACGAGCATTCTAATGCCTAATTATAGCAGTTGCATACACTATTTTATCTACACTCTCAAAAAAAACCTCAGAATCACTTTTCTAAACGTACGCACCGGCCATTGCAAGGCTCGATACAAGGTCAAATTCAATACGAGAACGTAATATGGCTTGATATGAATTTTTGAAAATTCTGTAATTTAGCAGTTGTTTAGATGTGGAGTGACTTACCTTAACAACTGAACAACATCTGAACAACAACTGAACAACATCTGAACAACAAGTGAACAACATCTGTACAACAACTGAACAACATCTGAACAACAACTGAACAACAACGGTACAATAAATAAACAACATCTGAACAACATCTCAACAAAAACCTAATAAAACAAACGCAATATTACCATACATCAACAACTGACAGGTGCGGCGGAAGTTGGCAATAAAGAGTATTGGCAAAAAAAAACATCGTTTCATTTCTCAACTTTATCGTATTATGAGTTTTCTCATTAAGTCATTACGCTTCTGTAATTTATAGTAAACCCTAGTTTTTATAGGCAGAATGCATAAAGTAGGTCATTATGCATCTGTTTTCGAATTCATAATTCGAACATTATGAGACGAGTGTAGATAAACTACTATTAGTGTCGCAGTTTAAACAAGGCTGCGAACAGTTACATACTATTTGTACAACGCGGCCATTCCAATAGGCCATATTTGACAGCTGTCAGATTCGTGCAAATGCTATGGCAGAGGGTCCATTTTCCTTTGTCAACATTTCGTTTAGTATGAAGATGACAGCTGTCAAATATGGCTTATTGGGATGGCCCACGGAACAGAAAGAAAGAGGAGATGTCATAACAGTATTTTGTATGAAAATTGTTGTCGCCGAGTACAGGGGAAGCGGGGGGTATAAAACGCACCCACACATTGACAAATTACAGTCGCACTCTAACGGCTAATAGCAGAACTAGTAAGCACATAAGTGAACGCGTGAAGCAAAAATAATAAACGCACGCAATACTCATTGTTTCGAGACAGTTTCGCTATTATTGTGCAGTCTAGACGTGAACAAGGCCAGCGGACCTGATGGCATACCAGCGAGAGTATTAAGACTATGTGCGCCTGAACTGTCTCCTGTGCTGACACGCTTGTTCCGCCTCTCTCTTAAAGAAAGAACGGTGCCGGGGGCCTGGAAGCTTGCTAATGTGCAACCAGTTCCCAAAAAGGGCGACCGTGCCGACCCTGCCCGTTTACCGTCCGACTGCCATTACCTCCATCCTATGCAAGGTCATGGAGAGGGTACTTAACAGTAAGTTGCTGACCTACCTTGAAGACAATGGTCTTCTCAGTGACCGTCAATATGGCTTTCGCCGGGGGCGGTCTACTGGTGATCTTCTTGTGTATGTCACGCACTGCTGGGGCGAAGCCATCGAGAAAAACGGCGAAGCACTTGCCGTTTCACTCGATATCTCGAAGGCCTTCGACAGGGTCTGGCATGCAAGTCTGCTCAGCAAGCTTCCTGCTTATGGCATCCCAGCAGATTTTTGTACTTGGATTTCAGACTTCCTTAGTGAACGGTCCATCAGAGTAGTCGTTGACGGCTGCTCCTCTGACCTTATGGCCATTGATGCCGGAGTTCCTCAGGGGTCTGTTCTCTCTGCAACTCTTTTCCTGCTGCACATCAATGACCTCCTTCGGCATGGTATTGTTGGATACGCAGATGATAGTACCGTTTCAGAGAGATACTTGACAGGTGCAGGGACCAGTGGGGATGAAATACATTCGTTGAGAAAGGCCATGGTAGAGCGAACAGATCTGACCTTAAGTCTTGTCTCCCAATGGGGCGACGACAATCTGGTCTCATTCAATGCCACCAAAACACAGGCGTGTCTTTTCACTGCAAAAAGGAGTCCTTTCGACTGGACACCTACTTTTCGGGGTACATCTGTCCCAGTCACTGACAGGCTTGAGCTTCTAGGCATGGAGTTGACATCAAATCTAAACTTCGGCGCGACCATCGAGTACAAGGCTCAGACGGCGGCTAAAACGCTGGGCGTCCTGAATAGAGTGAAGCGATACTTTACGCCTGGACAGCTTTTAACTCTTTACAAAGCACAAGTCCGATCCTGCTTGGAGTATTGCAGTCACCTTTGGGATGGCTCAGCCAAATACCAACTTGCCGCTCTTGACTCGGTGGAACGCAGGGCCAAGAGGCTCATAGGCGACATAAAACTGGTGGACACCAAGCTACATAGCCTGGCACATCGCCGCAAGGTTGCCTGCTTGTCGGTATTTTATAGATTTTACTTCGGAGAGTGTGCTCAAGAGCTTCACGACCTTGTTCCACCAGCTCCCTTCTACCATCGGACATCCAGACGCACCGCCGGATACCATCCGTACCTGGTGGCCATTCCACCAATTCGGACTAAGCGCTTCCAGTCATCATTTATAATGCGCACTGCTAAAGAGTGGAATTTACTACCTGCGTCTGTGTTTCCAAAAGCATACAACCCTAATCTCTTCAAAGTAAGAGTGAACAGGCTTCTTCTGGGTGAGCTCGCTCCATCTTAGACTCTGTCTCTGTCCTATGACCTAGACTAGAGTCAAGAGCAAACCCATCATTAATAAAAAAAAAAAAAAAAAATTATATATTAGAGGGCAGCACGTTCAATACATTTAGGTAATGTTGCCAGCATGTGATTAAATTAATCAGAATTTGGACCTCCCATACTAAATTGCCGATCAGCTGATTTGAGTTACTTTGGAAAGTCATAATATTCATCTCATATTTCAACCTATGTTACTTGGGGAGAGTTGTTCCTTATCACCAGCCCGACTTGAGATTTTGCTATCGGTCACTAGTAAAATTTCACCCTATATATTCGGCCGTTAATGCCCTGCCTACCCCGCAAGGGATATAGGCGTGATGTGTGTATGTGTATGTATGTATTCGGCAAATCCAACTTTCGGAAGTACAAGCAAATTTTTTATTTTTTGTATCCTTATAAATATTTAAATTATATCTAAATAAGTTTATTTTATATTTTAGGGTGGCGGCAACCCCACCGTCATTCTTAGTAGTTATTCTACCCAACAGTAGATGGCGGGAATACCAATTTAGCAAATAGAAAGTTCCAGAATTTCAAATGACGTGCGTAACTAAAATAATGAAATTATATACTTAAAGATGAAAACTGATCCTGTGTACATTTAAATTTTGTTTATTTGAGTCACTTTTGCACCCAGGAACGCAGCACTTCATAATTTTTAATGAATTGCACGAAAAAAAAAATATTTTCTCTCGCGATGCCAAAATGTGTTTCCGCGGTGACGGAAAGAAACACACTGCGGACAGCGCTACTAGTGAACAGTAGTGGAACTTAGTTTTAGGCCCGGCTGGCACGCAGCCTTATGTCTTGTGACACCTCCTCTTTCTTTCTGCTCCGTGGGATGGCCTTACTTTAATAACAATTATAGGACTGTGGGCCTAAAAACTTTAAGGCGTGACGTGAAACTGATATTTTTTTCTTAAAACTTCTCATGCAAGCCTATTGCCATAGTTGCTGCCTGGATCATTTATTCTATATGGGGGCACCGCAATTTTTTAGGTGCGCAAAATATGTGACGAAAATTACATACATAAACTACGCCTCTTTCCCGGAGGAGTAGGCAGAGACTACTTCCTTCCACTTACTACGATCCTGGCATACTTCTTTCACCTCCTCTACATTCATCAATCTTTTCATGCATGCTCGTCGGTTTAGGGAACTCTTGACCGAGCTTTCTTTAGCACAACCCCGATTTGATCGAGGTTCGTTCGTCGAGGTCTTCCCCTTCCGACGTTTCTATCTACATTTGCCATATACACCTGTTTCGTTAATCTTCTTTCATTCATCCTCTCTACATGACCAAACTATCTAAGCATACCCTTTTGTACACCAGTCACTACGTCTTCTTTTACCACAACGATCCTTTATCACGCTATTCCTTATCCTGTCACTCAATTTTACGTCAATCATACTTCTTAACGCTCTGATTTCTACCGAATTTATTCTAGTTTCATGCTTTTTCTGCCATACCCAACTTTTACTCCCATACGTAAGTGTCGGAACTAACACCCCTCTATGCACAGCCAGACGGGTCTTATCTTATCAGACACTTTCTGGCTGTTTATAAAAGCGTGCAACACTCCATTCACCATGTTGCCGGCATTCACTTTCACACTTTCCAAACAAAAAATTGTCAAAAATTGCTAAATATAAAAATATAAATATTTCGCGCCATGAGAAGGATTGTGCCAGAAAATCTATCTATTCTTGTCACACAAGCGAATTTTAAATTTCTTTACTACTCTCAGAAGACACTCTTCAATCATCATCATCATTGGCCTCATACGTCTGTGACAGACGATTTATTCAGTGTCTGAGGCAAGACTTTTCATGGCTGTACTGACACTGCGTTGCCTGGGACGCAATTATGGAAAACGCAGGGCTGCCCAGGACCTGCGCCACCCTCTCGGCCTTCCTGGCTGGATTCGCAGGAACGACTAGTCGATACGTGCGGAGCCAGGTCGGGTGCAGGAGTCTGCTGCACGGTAGATCTCTGTCACACGCGCCTGACGGAGACCCCGTTCCGGGTTTAATTGTGGAGTTGGCCTCTCCAGGACCGTTGTGCTTGGGTCGGATTTATCCCTCGGTCGCTTCTTACGACCCCTACGGGAAGAGATGGAGTGGTGCTATTCTACTCTGCCGGCACCACATGGCTCAACTCTTCAATAGACGTATAATATTTACTACACATTTTGTGTTAAACATTTTCGTTTTAACTTTTTTTTACATCCAATTTACACTCACCAAGATGATACGAGTATTATGACTTTGTAATTCTTAATGCAGTCTGGTAAGGACATTGCAGGTCAAACCACCTGATTTCCTGTAAGAAAGATGGTTCCGTTTTTTGGAGGGCACGTTAAGCCGTCAATCCCGGTTGGTGTCCATGATTAATTAGACGGCGGTCGTTACACAAAAATTTTGAGGCCTATTAAGTAGTAGAAGAAGGCAGTTGAAAAACTCTGACACCAGGGTTCATCTGGTCGTTCGTTGACTCAGTATCCCACACGAAAAGAAGCAGAAGAAGCACCTAATTATTTACACATGGAACACGCCCTTAAAGTTTAAGCAGTCATTTATCAAACAAAATATAAAGCAACACAAAAAATATCAGGCAAAACTAACAATAAATAGCAGAGTATTATATGCGTGATATGTATGTATGTATGTGTGAATTTATGTTATCGTTTATATGTGTGTGTTGCTGTTAATTCTAAACTTAATTTAAAATCTTTATTACTTTATTTCTACTCAGTTGCTGAGGCACAGAAGCGAAATACCGGATTGCTGCTTCAACGCCGCGCAAAAACGAGGCGATGTGAACTACATTGAAGTGGAGGCCCCTACGACACGTTGGGCCGGTGGACCACCAGAAGTTCCAAGGATCCTCCCCCCACACCACTTCCAAGAAGCAATTCAGTCGCTGAACGCGTCACGCGCCCAGTACCGCTGGCCTGGACCACCTTCCTACCCTTGCCTCAACAACTTTCCTTATCATTTCTCCCCGAAAAACGAACGCTGGCCATCTTCATATTCATGTCATAATCAGGGGTGCAACGAGTGCAACCGTTGTCAACATAATATTCCAAGGAATCAGCATGTAGGAGGGTCAAGTATTCACTGCACAAGAGGGTCAAGTAACCACTGCACTGGAGGGTCAAGTAATCACTGCACAGGAGGGCCAAATAATCACTGTACAGGAGGGCCAAATAATCACTGTACAGGAGGGCCAAATAATCACTGTACAGGAGGGCTAAATAATCACTGTACAGGAGGGCCAAATAATCACTGTACAGGAGGGCCAAATAATTACTGTACAGGAGGTTCAGGTAACCACTGCACAGGAGGGTACTCGAGCCACTCCAAATGTCAAAATCATCATCAAATGCGGGAACCTAAAGATGGTATCAGATGTCAATCGATTCAGTTTCCAAATCACATGTTGGGAAGCTTGAAAGACTGTTCAGAATGTCAGCATATGCCTATGCATCACCACCCGAGTGAACCTACTTGTGGCAGAGGCCCGAATCTGCCCATGACCAAACTTATAAAAGGGGCTTTGGGGTTGGGGCGTACCGATTGTTCTGGCCGTGGATTCACCAACCAGACACCAATTTATATGAACCGAGGCGATCCCGAAAAATTCGAATTCTGCATACCCATAAAAAACCATTAGACATTTTATTATAATTAATGAAAAATCTGAGTAGGTATCTGATCTTTATCTTTATTTAATAAAGCCGGCTAAATTCAAGTCTGACCGGCCCACCGAGGGTTCCGTGACATGCGCATTAAGCTTTTTTGATAGCATACATATTAAAATCTCGTTTTTTTTTCGCTTCCCTAAAAATATATTTTAAAAAACATATTTTAGATAATATTCTTACTAAATTTGTACTTACTTGAAAAAAAGCTACTTGCCAAATTTCATATTTGTAGGTCTACGGGAAGCTCCCTGATTTTGGTTCCCCAGTGAGGGTTAAAAGTTAAAATCACGCGTTTTACAATTACAAAAAGTTTGGCTCTTGATTTTCACAACTACAAGTGGCCGTAGATTTGAGTTTGTGGTTTTATCTTTTTGCAACCCCGAGATAATGAAATAGACAAACAGGCGGACGGACAACGAGGTGATTCTTTCCTTTTTTCCTTTTTTAGTGCGGATCTCTAAATTTTATATAATAAAAGTTATTCTCCTGTATTTACTTGTTTTTTAATTAAATACTGATAGGCTGCATGGTGACAGCTAAGATCTATTCTAAGCTATCACCTCTCAGCCAATGATTCCATATATTAAAAAGTACTCTGTGTTTCTACCCGAGGGATAAAATAGGCCCCTCTGCTAAAGTGCTGTATTCATAGGCAGCAGCATTCCCTGTGAATACAGCACTTCACCATTTCTTCCACTCGAAACCGCCAAAACGACACCACCGGTGGTGTCCTATGGAATCTCTAGTCCATACGACAACACCGACTATTAGTGAGGTTACCTACATACAAAGTTGATGATAAGAAAACGACAATTAAGTTCAAGCAGATATTTAACTATAGATAACTTGAAATAATAACTTTGGGGTCGGATCAATGTATGTGAAGTTGCCTGATATTTATTTATTTTAATAAACTGGGACCTGTTTCTCAAAAACACGCGTTTCTGGACATCACTAGGGTGGTGTCGTATGGACTAGAGATTCCATACGACACCACCGGTGGTGTCGTTTTGGTGGTGTCGAGTGGAAGGAAGGCACTTCACAGGGAGAAAAGTGTGGTCGAGTAAGTACGGCGTAAATTCGCCCAATCGGGGGTAGCTCATTTCTAGCAGTGGACGGTTTGTGGCTGTTGAAGAAGAAATGTACATATACGCAGCCCCTTTCCCGGAATGGATTGATACAGAAGGTGCTTATTAGATTTATATGGTAAATTTAAGTTCACATCAGTCTATAGCTTCTCCATAGAGAGAGACAATCCTAACTTAACAGCGTATTAGTAATGACGAAGTCTGATCTACAACGACTGGGTCAATGTTTTATAAAATAGGCCCGCATTCGTCTGCTATGTCACCTGACGGTAAGTGACATAGTGATCATGTTTGACAGATGCAGACGATAATACCTACCGGCTACGGTACTAACGTTTGGTCGGCTAAGAATTGAAGCTAAAATTATCTTCTTTCTTCTTCAACCCGTTGCCACACAATGCGGTGTGCAGGTCACGTCCAATAAAAATATACTTTTTAATAAGTAAATAAATGATAATATCGTGAACAATTTACACAGCGCCATCTAGTCTCAAACTAAGCAAAGCTTGTCCTATGATACTTTTTGTAAATCAATACATACAATACAATATCTGAAAATCGACTTACCAAATATTTGTGTCTTGTGGAGATCGAACCTACGATCCTCGGCGTAGCTGGCAGAGGTACTTTCCGCTACACCATCGGGACGGAACAAACTCTACAAACTTTATGCTAAAGGTATGGATTTTTTAAACTCTATGATTACTCTCTATGCTTGCCATTTTAGTATCAACATCACTCATGAACAAGGAACATCTCATGAATGACATCACGCTATTGAATCGCCATACTAGAATCGGGGGACATTATCTACCACACTCAATTTTAATGATTAATAGTTTGGTCATAGAGTTCATAATCACTTTTACCAGGTCGTAGTACATGGATCTCAAGAAGGCAGCGCTAGTGTTCAATGCAATGACGTTTGACGAACTGTCAGACGACGCCTACTAGTTATCTGTGGTCTGAAATTTTATCGCGGTGAAAGTTACTTGCAGTTTCTTATTGTGTGCTATTTCTATTGTTAATCAGATAAATTACATCAAAATTTGTTTAAAATTGGTGTAATGAAATGTTGCGTACCTAATTGTTTAACCAAAAGCAATAGTGGCGTCAAAATGCATAATTTTCCGCGACCGCAAAGCCGGCGGACTTTGTGGCTGAATAAAATCAACAGTAAATATTTCAATTCACTTAATTTTAATCAATAATTTTTTATCAATAATCAAGAAAAAAGTTTGTAACAACCGTTTCGAGCATCAATTTTACGAAAACGATCGCCTGAATTCCTTGACTGCCCAGCCAACTTTATTTACGGCGGCAGAAATTAGCAGTGGTTTTCCAAATGGAAAAAGTAAGTAGATTTCTGTCTATATTCTTCTGTCTACTTTGGTCAGGGTATTAAATTCGTGTTTCATTCAAATCATCATCTTTGTTTCAAATAATAATATTTATTTTAAACAAAAGTATGAAAAATAGGGATGTCCAAAAAATTATCGACTATCGATGTTTTGACAATGCCATAATACGCTACTTTAAAATACAGAATATAATGTGGTCAATTAGAAATTAACACTGCTTTACTTATTTTAGTCTATTCCAGCCACTTTACAAATTAATGGTACCTACTAATTATTTATTTTTCTTTTAAGCTGCGAAAAATGACGAATATTCGACGATGAGTAACACCGCTGCTCTGCTACTATTCTATGATAAACTTTTCGACAGTGTACATTCCTCAAAAAGGAGCTTTGATGCAAGGGAAAAATGCGTACTCCTGTTGCAGTCAACAACGGCCACGTTGAGTTTTGGAGATGAAGATGCTATAAAGTTGTTAAAAATATGAAATACGTGCGTGACACATGATAGGCAAGGTAACCAAAAAATTATCACTGTTCCTTCTTTACGTAACTGGATCACAACCCTGGAGTCTTTGAGTAAAATATGGGACTATGTAATTTAAATGTAAGTCTACGAAGTATTTCTTCAGAGATCTTTGATTGTCAATTTCATTTTATATCATGTAAAAAAATCTTAGGCAAAGTATACTATTTTCCCACCAAAACATAAATGTGAACGTTGAAAGCTAAGTTCATCGTACAACCTACAAAAGTAGTGATATGTAAAATGCTTGCCATGTTGAGTAGACACTTCTGAAATTAATTTATTCAGGTATAGGATCGTTTAGCATTCACTAGTAAAATATAGCCAACTTCGATTCTACAATACTATAAAATTTGCCTTGGATAGTTTTAACATGCAAACAAATCTTTATGTAAGTTGTAATATTTAAAAGAAAATAAGACTGTGTTTCTTTTCAATAAAATAAAATAAATAAATCATTGTTATATTACACGCTTACCGCGTGTCTAGATATATGTAACAGTTAATAAACGAATTAACAAATCTTACATAGTTTTATTTCAAGTTCACTATGCATATCGATAGTAGTGGCACATCACTAGCAACACTAGCAGGTGGTAAGAGATAGCATTATATATACCTGTCTCTTTCTATGAGCACACTAGCGACATGCACTTGATTTAATGGAACTATAATTAGCGTCTCCGCCTGTGATTGGTCCGATTCCTATCTGTACCCTAGTACATTATCTTATTCATCTGTGAATGACATGATACAGACTTTTCAAACTTTTGGTCACTCATAAAATTTAAATACTGGTAAAATGCTAAAAAATAAGAAATTGAATTGAAAACCTAGTAAACAGTAAAAACAGACAGAGAAGTTTCAGTTTGTAAATATAAGTTTACGTGATTTTCTACAATATGTGAGTATCTTAATTAATGTAGGTAATTCTTGTTCAGTTTTATGAGAGTATAACACCCTGAATATATTTTAGGTACTTAATTAAATATATCTTGAACATATGCTTTGTGGTGCTGGTTTAGAATAGCATCACCCCAATCATAGCTAACCATTGGTGTTGTGAAAATCAACTACGGGATGAATCCAGGGAATGGGCAGCAGCGTTCCCTGTGAAAACAGCATGTTCGCCAATCCGCCTGCCAAGCGTGGGGAGTATGGCAAAGAAGCATATAATTCCTCGTCGGAAGCATATAATTCACCACCATACATAATATTTGCTATCGACACTCTAGAAGAAGAAGATTGTCAAAGACCCCTTTATAGGGAGAGGCCTATGTTCAGCATTGGACTGTTGTGGATGTTAAAGTAGTAAATATAACCTATCTTCTTCTTCATGCTGTGTGATGCCGGCTTAGAATAGCATCACCCCATTTCTAACCCATGGGTGTCGTAAGAGCCGACTTAGGGACTCGAGGGATGTGTATTGCAATTTTAGGCGATGGGCTGACAACCTGTCACTAAAGTCATACACAGTTATCTAGTTGACCCTCAAGCTTTTGTCAGACGCGGTGTTAATATCCGTTTTACGGCCGTTAACACTCTGCCCACCCCGTAAGGGATATAGGCGTGATTTAAGTATGTCTTCTTCATCATCGGGGCATTCGTCAGTTATGAGTAATTATATTAGAAAACATACTTTACTGTGTTTAAGCTATAATACGTTTTTCCAGGAATCCATTTGTTAATGAATTCAGTACTGAAGACTTGTCGGCTTTGTCGGTAAGATTTTTGTATTAGCTTTTTAGATGCACAACAGTAACTCAACTCGGGTCTGCAATAGAAACCATCGATTATGCACAACACTATTATGCTCGACAGCGTTTTGTAGAACATGTCTATGTGCGACACAGTCATTAGATCGTATTCAATAACTGACCCGGACAAATAATTCACAGGGGTGTTATTGGAATCAAAACAAAGCGACGTCATAGTGAATGAAGTGATTTGTGTTGACTTTGATCGACTTATCGATTCATTATTCGAACATGACATATGAGGCAACCCGCCGAGGGAATTGGGACGGCGCGGGGGGAGACGCAGCCACACGTGGCAAAAGTAACTTTTATGACACAGTACGTTAGGTTCAGTAAGAATAATGACGTGTGAAGCGAACAAAATGAGCGACCAAGCTGCAATATAGAATATAAAATAAAATTTAAATATATACGGAGTGTAAGGGACAGCCCTCCGAATACTGATAAGGTGGTGCATGTTGACCATAACCATCCATTAAGTAATGCAAGTATGTAATATAAGATTTCCGCCCAGCGGTTTCTCCCTCTACCACTCATTTTCCCGTGATAATGATTGTTTTCCCGCGGTAAATAGTAGCCAATGTGTTATTCCGGGATATACCCTACCAATTTTCCAAAATGTTTGTCCAAATCGGTCAAGCCGTTTGACCGTGAAGAGGTAACAAATATACATACACAAAAACTCTCAGATTTATAATATTAGTACGGATTATGGATCAAATCACATTTTACTAGGAGATTTGAGAATGGTCACGTGATGTTTTCGATGAATGTGTCGTGCATGTGTGGGGTGTTCATTGTTGGAACTGTACGGTTGGGCGTTACTGGCGACATTGTTTTGGTTCCAATATTACTATCGTGCAAGATTGTGTCGTACTTAACCGTGTCGGCCATTATTATGCTATGCAAAACACTATTGTGCAGTATACGGACTATCTGGAATTTAAATATTCGTCAAATCCACAATACAAAATATAAACATGTTTAAAAAACTGCAAATATTTTACGGGGTGGAAGAGTCCACGAAACTAAACAACTTTCCTTCAGGAACATAAGTCTCAAAATGAAAATTATTTTTCTACCTCCCTTATATTATGTATCAGTCGACATTAATTTGTTTGGGAGGCCTAAATATTTCTTTCAAATTACGTCGTTCTTATGTTGCGTGGGGATAGTTGTTCAATTTAATGGGTTTGTTTGCCCCGTAAAATATCATAATGTAGCAAACATTTTAACACCTCATTAAATTAATCTTGCACGCTCACATACACGCTGTACATACAACTGCTTACTTGCCAGATTCTCAGAGTTCCAAAAATCCTGATGCAATCCTTGCGCCCTTATCTTAAGCAATTATACAAATCATAATTTTTTGTTTGGCTTTTTGAACTTACCTTTAATGATCATTGGCTTTCAATCATCCAAATAGTGTACAGTCAAGATCAGTCTGGAAACTGGATAAAACAGTTTGGACTTTGGACCGTTCTTATGCCGCGCGCATTACACTACGCGGGGGTTCGATTGTGTAACCGGACGTGAGCTTGACTGAACATCAACAGCATCACCATCATCATCCGCCCGCTTTTACTCATTGCAGAGCAAATGCTTCTGCTTTATTGCACTAGTCTTTACGGTTCTGTGCTAAACTCATCCATAGTGATTCCGTCTACTTGATGATATCATAAGACAACCGGGCCGATGGTCTGGCCGCTGACCTTTTTGCTCCATTTGGCCACCACTCTGTGACTGCTTTTGTCCACCATCCGTCAAGCCTCCTTGCTACGTGTCCTACTTACCTCCAACCCAATTTTGTGATTCGCTTTCCTATATTTTCGACTTTATTCCTACGAAGAATTTCGACGTTTGGTACGCGATCATCGTGACGGGAGATGCTTAGCATGACGCGCTCCATTGCTCTCTGTGCTACTTTAATCTTACACATGTTGACTGTACAGTTACATTTTTATATATTTCAAGTTAATACAATTTGCATTATTTATCTTCAGGATTACATGGCAAGATATAGTTCTCATCCTATCCAGACCAGAAGCAATGCACCGGCTTCTACTCCACAAGAAGTATGGATTTCACTGGAACCTTGGCTAGCCCATGGGCAGGGGCCTTGTCAATCCTGTAGAAAAGGCCCTCACACTTTACTACCAAATCACGTAGTACCACCACCGACTCAGCCAGAAAAACCGGTATGTCATACAGAACCACGCTGGCCTGGAGGGAATCCTGGTACAATCACACCTCCACCAGAATTAAAAATCGTACGACCAACACCGCCATCCGAGATGTTGTATTTACCAGTGAAACATGAAGAACCACCATGTGATACAAAATATCGGTGGGCAGCAGGTAACAAAGAGCTTAAGTGTTGCACACCAGAGCAACGACAATCAAAGCATGATAATAGATACAGGGCAACTTGCCGCTGCAGAGAAACCGAAAGAATAAACAAACCTGGTAGTGCTCAAGAGATAACCATACAGCAACCTTCACCACAAACTTTCATTGAAACTGTTGCTGAAACTGAACGCCCAAATTTTAATTGTAATTATGGCTACGAACAAAATATGTATTTAAATATACCGGTTGCAGGACAGGCCACCAAATTAGGTTTCCAGTGTCCTGATACATGTAAAGACAAAATCCATGCTAGTGTTCTTCCTTCTAACAATAATACAGAAAAAGCTAATTTAGTGATTCTTCCTACTAATCAAAATATATTTCACCAGAAACCGGCAGTTAACCGAAATATAACTGGACCTGGAATTCCAGGACCTAGAATTCCTGGACCAGTTGTCAAACGGCAGAATCGTAAGCCACCATGCACATGTAAACGGTTGAGTTCATTTGACTATTGCTCACAATGGTGATACAAGCTAAAATGTTGATTGAAAATACAAAAAAAAGAGCACGAATGTAGGTAAACAAAGTAAAAATATTAAACAAGGTGAATAATATATCAACTCAACTCAAAATGTTTATTATTTAATTAAAATAGTGTTGTAACTTTCCGTCAAATTGGTTAAGAAAAGGATATGAGATTATTGAATTAAATTGTTTAGAATTTGACGCTGTCAAATTACGTGAATTATAATTAATTAGGTTGACGAAATATCTGTTCAAATTAAGTAACGATTAAAAAGATGGCCACTTAATTTCTGGAAGTGGCGAAAAAACCATAGTAATTTCTTCTACACTTTTCTTGACCTATTTCATGGAAAGTGAAAGTGCTATTTTAAGGTAAAAGAAATTATCGAATTGACAGTAGTAGTAGTAGTCTGGATTTCAATCTAGTCATTTAGCTTATTCAGTATTTGTAGGTACGCGTAAGACTATAACTAGAAATTTTTGCAAACGTTACCGGTTTTCATCATGTGTTCCCGATGTCACCGGTGACCCCGTTGAGGGTAGGGTAAGGTGGGGCAGGGTGGGACAGGATAGGTCAAGGTGGTGCAAGAAGGGGGAAGTTGGGCGAGGTAGGACCAGTTGTGACAGAGGGTGGGGCATAGTTGGGCAAGGTGGGGCGAGTACCTTACAATGTCACACCTTGCAAACCCTCACGCACTATCAACGAGGACAACGGGAAAACACCGTATACGATTCGCTAGCAGAGTAGATACCGAACTTACAATCAGGCTTAATTACATCCATGTCAATGCTTTCCAAGAATACAGTACTCCTTGAAGCAGTGAATTATTTTTCATAATTAGCAATTAGGTAATAATGTGTAGAAGACTAAGTTAGAAGAGGAAAGTCAGAAACTGAAAAGCTTTTTCTTGCAATTCTTGAAATCATCATAGGTAATGGCAAACCAGCATTTTTGGGCTTCCTTTTAAATTATCTACCTATACTAAACGCATTATTATCACGCATCGAATCTCGCTGATATAATTTAATGCACGACAGTGTTTTGCACAGCATAATGAAGCTGTGTCGTAAATGTTCATAATGTACCCACAGCACATTTCTTTTTTTTTCGTGTGGGACACCGAGTCGTCCATTACAGAACATTGTCGGGCGTAATCGTGTTGTGCGTAATCAATGTCTTGCATTGTTGGCTCCTATTTTATATTGATCCACCAGCACAAACTAGTTTTATTATATCCTCTTTGTAGCTCATTTCTCACCAGCCGTTACCGATCTATCAAAATCTGAACGTGTCTGAACTATGGTTTGACTTAACTCCGTCTGAGATATTTGACGCCTTTCAACTAAACCTTTTTGACGGTTTGTGGCTTTGTATCAGTATTTGGTCCACAATGAACCTTAATCAAAATAAACAATAAACCTGCAAAATAACTCGCAAGCTAAGATGAATGATTGGTTGAGTCGAGCACTATTTGAGCGCAGTAGCGAGACCAGTCATTATTCTAAGCTTGTAAACAAAACTATCCGAAAATTGTGGTAATAAATAGAAACCTCGCAATGCCTACGTAAGTATTTTACTTATATACATCAGACTATTGCAGTCCACTGCTGGACGTAGGCCTCCCCCAGGGTACGCCATAGTGCATTGGTTGTCAGACTATCGCCTAAATTTTTAATGCACACCCTCGAGTCCCACGCTTCTTACGACGACACCCACGGGAAAGAAATGGGGTAGTGCTATTTTAAGCCGGCATCACATGGCCAATAATAATTGCCTACTCTAAATTCAACTGAATAGGCCCATACGGCATCTCAATGTACAATTGATATACTTACCTCATGTACAATACTTATACTTACCTACTGTACATTGGTCAGTACTAATAAGGCAAATAAATTTAAAAAACGTATTCGAGAAATTATTTGTTTGATTTTTTTAAAGAGTAATAGTAATTAAATTTATCGTGGGTTTTCATCGCTTAGACTACATTCAATCTGTTGTTGTTGTTTTCGTGTGGGACACCGAGTCGTCCAACGACCCAATGAACCCTGGTGTCAAGAGTTTTTCAACCGCCTACTACTAGTAGTAGGCCTCTGACATGGTTGTGTAACGACCGCCGTCTAAGTAATCATAGACAGCAACCGGGACCGACGGCTTAACGTGCCCTCCGAAGCACGGAACAATTTCTTTTCGGACAATCAGTTGGTTCACACTGCAATGTCTTAAGCAGACCGGGAACAAATTCACAAAGTGATAAATATCAACTTTGTGAGTACCGAGAATCGAACCCGGAACCTTTGCGTCGCAGGCAGTCGCACTACCACTGCGCCATATCGGCCGTCAATTCAATCTGTAAAAAATGAATTAGTCGCTGGGTCGTCTGCTGGGTGTCGAGCCAAGCGTTACTGGCATTAAGATACATTTGCAAAATTCGCAGCCCAGGACGAGATGCGGTAGCCCAGATGGAAGAGGTGTTGCCAGTAGCAATGGCGAAAGTCACAGGTTCAAATACTGCCCTCCCTTGAAAATTTTGCAATGATTAAGAAAAAGTACTAGTAATACTTGATTTATCAAGTTCAATCAAAAGAATAGGAAGCCCTTTGATTCCCACAGCAGGGCACGATCTCTCGTTTTTGCCATCCAATCGCTAACAGCTGCCTTTTTGCATTCATCGGCCCAACTGGCCAGGGGTCATCCAACGATACGCTTGCCGAGGTGAGGTCTCTAATTGAGAACCCGCTTACTCGAGTTTGGAGATGATTCCAGGTTCTGATTAGATTGAAGAGTAGAAGTAGGTATAGGACCAGCAACATCCGCTTCTGCGCGTTGGAGTCGGCCGATATGATAAGCTCCAATCATGCTCCAATCACTCCCTCTTTCAGTGGCCAACAATGCCCATGAACTCTTGGCTAGACACGCTTTCGGCAGGTTAAGTGACCCTTCACTTATTGCGCAGGAACCTGATAGAAGTCAGGTACTTGGAACACAACTCGGTCATTAGAACACAATATATGTCAGAAAGTAGAAAAATATAAAACATCTTTTCCAGGCATCCTAAGTGCAGACCTAGTTACACTTGCCATGAGTACGTTGCTGAAAACGGCAGTAAAGAAGTAAGTTTAATTTTTTATGTGAGTAGTATAAAACAATTTACATAGATGTTAAAAATAGCATCTATGCCAATAGATACATAATAGGGCACGCTGGAAATTTTTTTTTTTTTTTTTTTTTTTTTTATTAATGATGGGTTTGCTCTTGACTCTAGTCTAGGTCATAGGACAGAGACAGAGTCTAAGATGGAGCGAGCTCACCCAGAAGAAGCCTGTTAAGGCACTGGCACTCCCACACACTGACGGAACGCAGCAAGCTACTTGGCGCCAGACTTCAGTGGGATGGTGGTCGCGAGCCAGGCGGCCCCTTACGGAGCCTTCCACCGCTTGGTGGGATCGTTCAGCCGGACTTATCCACAGGCAAGCCTGTGTTGCCGTTGCCCGGGGTGGACCGCTAGGAGGTAGATCCCATACCACCCCAAAAAATATAAAATAGCTAAAAATATCTATATGTCATCTGTTTTGAAAATCCAGCTATATCCAATATAACTTTTCAAGCACTCGCGATCACTTTCACTCATTTTAAGTATTAGACCGGGTCTATCGCGATAGTATTTAGGTAAATCCATCAAATTTATATTTCCAGCTGATTATCTGCAAGAAGAGCAGAAGATCGTGCTGCGGCAAACCTTCAACTTACAGATATTGTAGTAAAACTTCGCCACGAGTCTGTCCAGTGCCGCGCTGGCCTGGTGGTCCCTACGAATGCCCTTTACGTGCATCTGGTCGTACGTCGTCACCACTCGTACCACCATACGAACTCCAAACGTACAACAACCAATATGACCAAGACCATACGTGGAAGAACCGATATTATCAGCTGCCTGAATCATGTCCATATCAGGAAGAAAAAAGTTTTTATCACCAAGTTACGGGAGGTTGCAATGCTCGTAAAGAGTACAGGATGTGTCCTCCTCGATGTGGTGAATTTGCCCGCCCATGGTCCACTCATCAATACCTGCCAAACAGTCCCGAGCTGTATATGATAAGAAAACAGCCCCAAGAGAGATGCTGCTGCAGAGAATATCATGGATTGAAGCGTTTTAATTGGTTTGATTATAATTCGCAGTGGTAGTTTTTATTCCATGATATATTTTATAACCGCAATAAGATCGCATATTTTTGAATGTTCATATGTTTAGACAATAAATATTTGTCCCACACCTTTGTTATTTGTTTTTAGTTGCATGGTTGAAAAACTCTGACAACAGGGTTCTTCGAGTCGTTGGACGACTCAGTGTCCCACACGAAAAGAGAGAGAGAGTTGCATGGTGTTCTTGAGTCGTATGGGACACCGAGTCGATGGACCACCCGATGAAACCTGGTGTCAGACTTTTTATACCGCCTACTAATCATACTTGGTTTGATTTAATCTAGTGCTGCGTGATGCCGGCTTAGAATAGAATCACCCCATTTCTTGCCCGTGGGAGTCGTAAGAAGCGTCTAAAGGACTCGAGGGTGTGTATTGCAATTTTAGGCGATGGGCTGACAACCTGTCACTATGGCGATACACAATTTTCCGGATGACCCTCAAATGTTTGTCAGACGTGGCGTAAATGTCCGTTCTATGTGGCCCTTTACGCCCTGCCTACCCCGCAAGGGAATATAGGCGTGATATGTGTATGTGTGATTTAATCTCGTGATAAGTGCATTGTTTTGACCGTGTACATAAACAAGGAGTAACAAAAAGAGTATAACAAGCCGGAAAGAGGTCAAGGTTCTAATGAATTTGAACAACTTTCTCCAAGAATATCGACCTGTGTGGTCGATATATTAAAATATATTTTGACCTCCCATAAAAAAAAACCGTTTAGCTGATTAATAAACTATAAGAGATCCAATTAAAAAAATATATTTTGACCTATGTTCCATGGGGAAAGCGATTCAGTTTCACGAGTTATTTTTTATTTATCATCACTTCATCACTATCACTACATAGTATAAAATAAAGTCGCTTCCCGTTTGGTGTCTCCTTATATCTTTAGAATTACCCAACGGATTTCGATGCGGTTTTTTTTATTAGATAGAGTTACTTGAGAGGAAGGTTTGTAAGTATAATTTATTCCGGGAAATTGTCACATTCCCATGGGAAAACGGGTAGCCCAACTGGTAGTAAACTTTTGACCCCCTTTTGACACCTTTAAGGATTAAAATTTCAAAAATGCTGAAACACGTGTTCAATTATTTTAAGTTATGAGTCTAATCAGAAATTTTGAAAGAGATTACATTTAAGATAAAAAACTTTCATACAAACTTTTAACCCCCTTTTCACCCATTTAAAGGTTAAAATTTCAAAAATGCTGAAACACGTGTTTAATTATTTTCAGTTATTAGTCTAATCACAAATTTTGAAACAGATCGAATTCATTTTAAAAAACGTACTTTCATACAAACTTTAAACCCCTGCTTGACCCTATTAAGGGTTAAAATTTCACATATGCTGAAACACGTGTTTAATTATTTTAAGTCATAAGTCTAATCACAAATTTTGAAACGGATCACACTTAAGACAACGAACTTTCATACAAACTTTTAACGCCCTTTTCATACCTTGGGGATAAAAAAAACGGAATTTAAAGTAAAGTCGCTTCCCACGTCTGTCCCTGTCTGTTTGTTTGTTTGTATGCTTAAATCTTCAAAACCACTTAACGGATCTGGATGAAGTTTTTTAAGAGATAGAGTGATTTAAGAGGAAGGTTTTTATGTATGATGTATGTCGGGAGAAGGTCTGTTTCCCGTGGGAAATCAGTTAGCAGCGGGTGAAACCGCTGGGTGGGCCGCTAGTTTATTTATATTCTCGTCACCGTAACCGAGATGGCACCTTGTTTGTTTACATCATATTTCAACGATAAAAAAGGAGTAGGGCGTTTGCAAGGCGTTTGTCCACCGCCGCCGTCACCGGACCGTCACCGAGCACGAGATGACGGCGCCGAAGTAGCGGTACATACATTTACTTAGCCGCGTGTCCACCGCACCGTCACCCGAGCGCCGTCATCCCGGCCGCCGAAATTGCGAGTAGATCGACGTGACCGCTAGAACGTGGCCCGAGATTTTGACGGACCGATGTGCCGACAATACAAGCTGCCTGCGCCTTCGAAGGTACAAAAGCAGTAGAAGAAGTTATCGCCGGGTAAACTTAGCCATTTCTTCAAAAACGCGACTACCACGCATGACAGCTGGAACAAACTAAATCAGCGAAATCGGTCGCAGTGGACAAACGATCGCCGTCACGTACGTCGTCACGTCATATCAAACTCGGCCCGAAATAATCTCGTTCTCGGTGACGGTCCGGTGACGGCGGCGGTGGACAAACGTAGTATTCTTTCTTTATAATCGTTTACTAAACTTGACATTGGAAAAATCACAATGTAGAAACGCCATTCATAAATAATATTAAATTTAGCATTCTACAACTACAACACAGCTTTACAAAAAAATCTAACAAAAATAAAGCAAAAATAAATAACATCAAATACAATTGAAAGAAAAACGCTACATAGGCGTGTTGTGTTTACAAACTATAAAAAAACTGTAAAATAGCGAAGGTCTTAGGTGCCAGCGGAATTTTGCATTTTTCTTTATCCATAAAAAATTAAAATTCTGCAAATATTCAAATAGGATTATCTCACAGATTTATCTAGAATGCCGCACTGTATACCCGCGTAAGTATTTGTGAATTCAAATAAAATTGTTTTAACTAACAGGTAGACTGCCGCATTAAATCGCATAAGCCCAGAGCCCGATAATATGTAGTTTTTTTCAAACCTTAATAAGTTAATAATAATAATAAGTTTGAACACATTAAACATATCCCTGCAAATAATAAATACTTTACAAAAAGCAACCATTTTAAACACCTGTCGAATAACGCGCAAGTTTCTTGCAACCTTTGTCACTTCATCTATTCTGAATACAGACCCCATCTCACTTGGCTAAGGCCCGTGGGGTGGGAGATACCTCCAAAAGGAGAGAAAAGAAAAGAAATAAATAAAAAAATAATAATAATAATAATTCTTTATTTCAGGCAGTAAAAAAACCCATAGTTACATTAACTTATTCTGCGCATATTTTTTTCAGAGATCGGAGCAAGTTTTGTTATCATGGTCAACATGGTTCTTACAAAGGTTGTTACATGTGCCCTGAATTTGGAAACGAACCAGCGTCGCAGCAGTAAGATTTATAACACAACACCAAACTTGGCAAAACTACTATTAAAACTATATTTAAATATGTATATAAATATCATTATATTTAAATTTACAGGACTGCTGAAAAAAGTGCACGACAGCCTACTGCTGCAGAAATTCACATGCAAAACAATGCAACAAGCATTCACCAGTCTAGTCAATGATGCGCTGGTCTGGTAGTCCCTAGAGATTTGTTCTAGAAGTATCTCAACCATATCAAAAATCCTACGCTGACAATAGTTACCATAATTCAAATGTCCAGACTTACCTTCAGGAGGACGAAGAGAGAATTTCCACTATGTGACTGGTAAATACCTGCAGGGAGCACAAGGGTTGCCGCCCTCGTTGCAAGGTGCACCATCGTCCATGGGGCAATTAAACTGACCACTCATAAACTCTATGGACAAGAACTGTCGCAAAAACAAGCAACAAGAGAGGTGCTTTTGCCCCGAATTTCATGGACTGAAACTTTGATTCGTCTATCTTTTTCTGAGTGTTTAAGAACGTAAATGAAAGTAATTTTAAGTCTGCAAAATTTGGCTTCTGGATATTTTTAAAGTCTGATTTAAGAATAAATAAACTTTTTGAATGTCAATTTTGATAGTATTTATCAAACTTTATAAATATTATCATCACATTCTGATGTTTAATTTGAAATCGAATTTAAAATGGACCCAGTGGAAGAGCTTACTCTGCCAGAAGTATAAATATTCGAGAATAGAGCGTTATATTTATCGTTATCGGTTTTGGCACCACAATACAGGTAGAAATATAAACCGCATCAGCAATCCCTTGAGAAGGCCTTGCTACAAATATATTATGAGTAACAAATATGACGTGCTATCCACCACCAAAAATCCCACAGCCGCGCAAATTTCTACAAACTCCCAGCAAGTAGCTGAAAGCTTATCATGGAGAGAGTGAGATGGCTTCTGATCGATGGTGCCGTAGAACACCTAAACGTCATACGCCGTCACCCTGCGCTAGGGTTCTTTGGTCTGTGGCTTCGAGCAACTCGGTCTTCCGTCTCGTTCCTACGAGCACAGAAGGCCGGGTTGATCGAAAGTCTGTGGATCGGGCTTACTGCTTGACCGGGTTGGCCAGTGGTCGCGTCAGCTCATAAATCACCAAGCATATCCAAACGACTGACTGACCTACAGGACTGACGTGACTAATGCGCGCGATTTGTACATCAGTGATATCTGATATATTATAAACGGTTATTCGATATAATATTCACGTCATATATTTCCTGTAGGTTGTATGGGGGACGGAGGTCATTTCGTCACGACATACTTCTATAAGACTATGGGACAAACGAATCATTAAAAAAAGTGTTTTCCAGGGGATCTAGACACAAAGTAAGTATTGGCGACTGCGCTAGATTAATGTCTTATCAGAAAGTATTCGCCTTAGGTAGGTTTTGTGGATATTGTGCATTACAAAATACAAATACAAAATACAAAATATTTTATTTCAGTAAATACATTGGTTACAAGTTGTTAGTCGGCTGGAGTCTCCTTTTAAGCTTTAGTAAGCCTGTAGTAGGAGCCTCCGCTCTTCCATCATTAAGTGATGCTTATAATAAAATGTAATTACCTAGTTATACACAAAATTTAAAACATGGGCAAGAGTGATATTCATGTAGGTGAGTAAATACGTTTAATTAGGATAGTGGTGTGTGTGTGTGTGTGTGTGTGTTTGTATTTGTGTGTATCAGCTTGTCAGTAGAAAAAAAAACAATTAAGTATTCAGTTGGTGTGTTATGTTACTGGCTGAAGTAATAGTTCGGTATGGTCATAGGTTTGTGATTTTAAATAGGCAGTTACAAGTTTTTTACATTCTCTGTATAATGCTGGATAAATAGGTGAAGTCGTGACTTTGTTTAATTTATTATACAAGTAAGTTGATAGTCTGTAGTGTTGTTGCCTAGCAAACGTGGTGCGGACTGTGGGGACTTTAACTACATTGCATTACATTATCACAATGTATTTTTCGGAATCTGTGCAAAATGGCAAAAAACCACCGCGGTGATCTGATTTTCCAGGAGTCATGCAGGTGTTGGGCTTCGATCAACAGCACCACGCAACGTGATAGAAGACGCCGTTGCATGGGGGTGTTGGCACGTGTTGGGCAACTGTATTAAAAAAACGATACTTTTATGGCAATAACTTCCTGAACTGCCCTCAAAACCTTTGTCAAATGTGCCGTAAATGTTTGCTTTATAGGGTCATATTTTCTACCTCTACTATATAATATAATATTAATTCTGCTGAGTGCATTTACAGCATCAACCCATTTATTTCACCCTTCCCAGACATGTGTATTGCGATTCTAGACGATGGGCTGTCAACCTGTCATTATGGCGATACACAATTTACTGAATGACCCTCAAATGTTTGTCAGGCGTGGCGTAAATATTTGTTTTACACGGTTGTTTCCGCTCCGCCTACCTCGCAAAGGGTATAAGCGTGATTTATTGTACTTCTTTTAAATTGGTCTTCGTTCAAATATTCTTTGTCTATTGTTAATATTTTTGGTTATGTATATGATTATTTTTAACTTGACACATGTATGACTTTTGGTATTATTAGATAACACGCCATAATTGGCCATAAATACAAAATCATTCAAAATCTCAATCACATAAAAATTACTCAAAAAATATCAAGTACCGGCTTTCCGTACCTCATAAAGTGAAAATAATTATACTTGAACATCATGTCAACCATGATGATGTAAGAATCATTAGTAACAGTTTATATAATTTAGCAAATAGATCAGATTTCAGCCAACAAACCCTATAAGTATTTATTTGATTTATACACATACGTGTAAGATACATTGCTATGTAAAATTTCGGTTCGTAAGTCCGTTGCCTGACATAGGCCTTCCACAGTCGTTTCCATAGACGCTGATTTTGAGCTAAGGCTTCTGGAAACCCTTACAAGGTCACCGGTCTACCTAACAGTTATCAAATTTAAACCTTTTACAGGCATCCCTTGTGCCGGCCTAGTTTTGCTTGCCACGACATTAGCACAAATAGCAGTACCACAGTAAGTATTCTTATTTTTTTGCGGTGTTATAGATTTTTAAATCCAGTAAGTACACACTGCACACTTCTTCAAACCACTGATTCATTGGACTCTTTTGCAGACATCGGGTTGCCGAAAAAGGAAACGCCGCCGTTGTTGTCACTCAAAGAGTTTTAACCCAAAATGCAGCGTACATTGCTCTCCAAGGTCACCTTCACCTAGACGGTGGCCAGGCGGACCTCGAGCTTGGCCTGGAGAGACACCTGACCGTCCTAAAACATTCTATGATACACCTGGCTTGTGGTATGAAAGCGGAAGCTGCGCCTCTATTCCTCAAGTTTACGTGACAAGAAATGATTCTTATCACAACCCAAGCTGCCAGTGTAAAGAATGTGAAAACATGATGTTTTGCCCATGTAGGGATGCACGGTTAAGGAAACGATTTACTGGAATTGAATTTATGCAACAGTGGATTTGATTCATATTGGCACTGCACTGGATAGAGCCCTGAAAAACGGACTATGGTGGATAGTCCTATATAAACTGAAGCCGTTAAGCAAGAGAGTATTTTATACAATAGAAAGAAAGATTTTTTTTTTATTCGGCATACATATTAGTAATGGAATAGAAAAGTATATTAAAATTAATAATTAATTAGACAAAGATACCTATTAGTACAGTGTTCATCACACTTGATCAAGGCCAATTCTGCAAACGCGGATATAACGGAACAAGCAGATAAATTTAGAAATAACATTTTAAATTTGGAAAAGTAAATTTACTTATATAAAATAATAAAATTTTAAGTTTGGGAATAATAAGAGTAAAGACTCGTCTAATAGCATTTATTAACGTGCCAAAAAAAAAATGTTAGATGTAACACTACAATTCATAAATATTTTGGTGACTTTCTTACAAAAATGGAGTAAATGTTAATATCTTCCACCAAAATTTTATTGTTTGATTTTTATGTGAAAGCAAAAAAGTAAAATGACAAAAACAATTTAATTTGTGATCCCGTCCGTTCGCTATTTGTCACGTTTATTTGAAAACCTGCTCCTAATGTGATTTAAAACCAAGATTTCTAGCCGAGATAGAACCACACTATAAACCACTTGTAAGGAATGTTGCTGAGTATGCGATTTTGCTGAGTATTGATACTGATTAGTATGCATTTGTACTTACCAACTTACTACTAAATAATTTGTTTAATGGATTTGATTACGTGACATCGTGACATTAAATGAATAGCATGGTAATCTAACATATCACGTGGTGTGAAGGTTTTACCCTTCAGTAGCAAAATGTCCATTTCTCAAAATGTCCAAAGCAGCTAAATATAGTTAATTCTCAGAATGTCCAATTCGCAAAATGTCCAATTAGTAAAATGTCCAATTCGCAAATTGACCAATTAGCAAAATGACCAATTCGCAAATTGTCCAATTCGCGGAATGTCCAATTTTCAGTTTATCACGCAAATTGACCAAATAATGGGTTCACTTCTAGTGTGATTCAAGGGTTTCCGTGTTTCGGCAGGTATCGTTACATCATTGGTTCCGATTATTAACGTAAGCGTAGAATAACATCACCCTTTAATAATTTGTTTCTTATCACCAGCCCGTCTTGAGATTTCACTATCGGTAACTTGTAAAATTTCACAACATCATTTTAATCTTCCTATGGTTGGGAAACTTTGATAATCAGCAAAAGCTTTACTTGCTATTCTTGAAATCGTCAAGATGTCGGGACCAGCATTTTGGGCTAGATCTCAGACTTGTTTTGAAATAATCAGAATCACATCACGTTTTCTTTAGGTAGTTAATATACGGGGTGTAAGGGACAGCCCTCCTAATACTGATAAAGGTGCATGCAGACCATTCAACTGAACAACTTTTGCCTAAGAACAAATCTCAGGACAAAAAATATTTGTCCTCCCATACAAAATCACAATTAGCTGACTGCAATTACTAAGGGAAGTCATATATTTTTTTTGTTTCCTGAAATATTTTCTCATGGGATGTTGTTCAGGTCTGAATGTATAAGCACGCCGCCGCCAATACTTTTACGATTATTATTATGATAGTCAAGATGGCGATACAATACTTTTTTGTAAATATGTTTAATTTAATTTAATTATTTTTTCTTAATGTAGCAATTTGGTAGAAAGCGTAGACAGAGTCTATGGTAGAAAGACTTCGTCCCGCCATCGTGACAGAAACTTCGCCAACCGACGTAAGTGTATTATATTCTTTTGGAACCGATGTTTGACTTTTGAAATTTTAAGAAAATTATTTCTGCTGCTTTTCATTGAAAACTGGAAAGTGTTTTGAAGTTTTCTCAAGTGAGAGGCTCAACTGAGAACCGAGATATTTCTATGAACACATTGGCCTGAACATGCGAAAATACTTTGCTTGAACGCGTTTAGACTGGTATTAACAAGATAAAATTAGCCTCTCCTCTCTTAGGTTGGGTACGGAATAGATCCTATAAATAAAATAAAAAGCCTTTATTCTACCAAAGATTTTCTCAAATCAAACTATTATATATTATTAATTCATCGTAACTTATTTTTACGTTTTCTTTTTTAAATGACAGTGGGCAAAATTGTATGGAACTTGGTCCAAGAACCTCCACTATTGAGACTTATTGGAAATGGAAGAACACACTTATCAGATTATCCGAGACAAGTATTACCGAAATCTGCAACGAGACTTTTTTTTTATAGTCAATTGAAGTTACTATAAAAATATTCTTAAAAAATGATTTTAACAGGAGCGTGATATTTATTTTAATAGATTTTATTGATATTGCGTGTCTCTCGAATGTGCCACAATGTAAACTACATGTAACGACACTCCACATAACGTCAAACTCCTCAAAACATTCAAATAAAATGACTTTGGTTTGACAAAAGTGGTCCAAGACCTTCCACTGTTGAGACTTATTTGAAATGGAAGTAGGTACATACTTGTCTGTGACACATTAATATTGATATTGCGTGTCAGTCGAATGTAAAACAGTGTAAATTCCATGTAACGACACTCCACTCCATATAACGTCAAACTCCCCAAAACATTCAAATAACATGACTTTGGTTTGAAAAAAGTTGGCCAAGACCTTCCATTGTTGAGAATATTTTTATGGTTACTCTGAATAAAAAAAAAATCCGCAGCCTATTTCGATAAAACTTGTCTCGAATAATCTGACAAGTATGTATTTCCATTTCCAATTAGTCTCAACAGTGGAGGTTCTTGGACTACTTTTTCAGACCATGTTATTTGAATGTTTTTGTGAGTTTTGTATTAAGTGGAGTATCGTTTCATGGAGTTTACACTGTATTACATTCGACTGACACGTAATATCAATATAAATGTGTCACAGACAAGTATGTACTTCCATTTCCAATAAGTCTCAACAGTGGAGGTTTTTGGACCACTTTTTTCAAACCAAAGTCATGTTATTTGAATGTTTTGGGGAGTTTGACGTTATGTGGAGTGTCGTTATATGGAGTTTACATTGTGGCACATTAGAGAGACACGCAATATCAATAAAAGCTTTCAAAATAAATAGCTCGCTCCAGTTAAAATCATTTTTGAGCAATATTTTTATAGTATCTTCAAGTGACTATAAAAAAAAATCCCAGTCTAGATTTCGGTAATACTTGTCTCGGATAATCTGATAAGTGTGTTCTTCCATTTCCAATAAGTCTCAATGGTGGAGGTTCATGGACCACTTTTGCCCACTGTCCTTTATTCTTAGTCTTTTAATAAGGTAGTAGTTTCTTCGGCGTAGGCTTCCCCCAGAGATTTCTACAGTTTTGTTTTCCTTGCTTTATGCGTCCAGTTTGTTCCTTCTCCATACACAAACACGTCCTTCCATCTTCTCTTCGGTGTTCAACTTTTTCTCTTACCTACATCATCTTTATATCCATTCTGACATTCTGAGACCTTCTCCGTCTGTCGATATCTGATATATATACGTAATGTTTTGTGATTTTAGGGCACGATGGTGAGTAGTCACAAGTTTAAATACAAACTTGTGACTACACAACTATATTAAAGATAATTACAATTTCAGCTAGTTATATAGGGTGAAATTTTAGTAGCAACCGTTAGCGAAAACTCAAGACAAGCTAAGCAACAACTTTCTCCAAGAAACATAGGTAGAAATACGAAAAAAGATGTGGCTCCCATTCAAAATTGGCGATCAGCTGGTTTGAATTTGTCCTAAGTTTTTTTTTTATAGAGACAGAGTCTAAGATGGAGCGAGCTCACCCAGAAGAAGCCTGTTAAGGCACTGGCACTCCCACACACTGACGGAACGCTGCAAGCTTCTTGGCGTCTGACTTCGGTGGGATGGTGGTCGCGAGCCAGGCGGCCCCTTACGGAGCCTTCCACCGCTTAGTGGGATCGTTCAGCCAGACTTATCCACAGGTAAGCCTGTGTTGCCGTTGCCCGGGGTGGACCGCTAGGAGGTAGATCCCATACCACCCCAAATTTTGTCATATTTTAACCTATGTTCCTTGCGAAAAGTTGTTCCGTATCACCAGCCCGCTTTGAGTGTTCGCTATCAGTCACTAGTAAAATTTCACCCTTTGTAGAACACTCTCGCAATGAAGCAGTTTATGAACATTTTGTAAAACACATCACTGTTTTTTTTATTGGGAAAACCTCAAACCATCACATTGTTTTAAGCTGAGCTGATATGAAACAATCGTTGAGATAAATATGTCCTGCGGCATATTGGTAGAACGGACAGTCCCTGTGGGGTACTGAATTACAGGCCTATCACGAGATACTTTATGGACACATTTTGTAGTAGTGAAACGAATACATACATACATATATCACGCCTATAATCCCTTGCGGGGTAGGCAGAGCATAAATGGCCGCAGAAACGGAAATTTTCGCCACGTCTGACAAATATTTGAGGGACATTCTGAAACGAATTTTGGCAGTTATACCTATGGCATACCCAGAAATGAAAATGTCACCATTTTATACCTGTGATATTGATGATTATGATGTTGCCGTGTGATGCTGGCTAAGAATGGCATCACCGAAATACAAACCGTAAAATTTATCTAGGGAATGGGAAATAGTTCACTGTGAAAGCAATACTTGCCGTGTGATGCCGGCTTAGAATAGCATCACCCCATTTCTTTCCCGTGGGAGTTGTAAGAGGCACCTGAGGGACTTGAAGGTGTGTATTGCAATTTTAGGCGATGGGCTGACAACCTATAACAATGGCGATACCTAATTTTCCGAATGACCTTCAAATATATGTCAGACGTGGCGTAAATGTCCGTTTTTGCGGCCGTTTACGCCCTGCCTACCCCGCAAGGGATAATAGGCGTGATATATGTATGTATGTATGTATGAAAGCAATATCTTGCACTGCACTCGTCAGTCCGCTTGCCAAACGTAAGTAAGGCAATACTACCCAATAGGGGGAGACTCGTGTCTAGCAGTGGACTAATGTGGCTCGTAATGTCATGTATTATGTAGTGCACTCATACATTTCGCTTGCACTCTGTGAAAGCTACGTAATATAGGGTGAAATTTTACCAGTGACCGAAAACAATAACTCAGCACAGGCTGGTAACAAGGAACGACTTTCCCCGCATCGGATGAAATTTGAATAAAATAAAGTCTACGATGACTGTTTTTTCCGGTCTAACACAGTCTAACTTCATTCTACCACAAGAATCACAGAAAATTTACACATTGACGTGAATGGATTACACACTCGTCGGAGTTTCGCGCACGCGAGACGTGATTTCTACTGTTGTAAATATATGCCCCCTGAGCCGTAATTTGCAATTTAGTAATTTTACGGTTCATCAACCTAACTTTTTTCTGGATCTTCAAAAAGAAAATCCCTTCCCGTCCCACCGAAGTCTGGCGCCAAGTAGCTTGCTGCGTTCCGTCAGTGTGTGGGAGTGCCAGTGCCTTAACAGGCTTCTTCTGGGTGAGCTCGCTCCATCTTAGACTCAGTCTCTGTCCTATGACCTAGACTAGAGTCAAGAGCAAACCCATCATTAATAAAAAAAAAAAAAAAAAAAAAATCCCTGAGTTCGACTTACATAAGCTCTTTTACCAATATCTTTTCCAAAGGAGTCCCATTTATTTTAATGAGTCAAGTTCATACAAAAATGCGTACAACGGGTATAACAAGCCGGAAAGAGGTCAATGTACTCATAACTCTGAACAACTTTTGAAATTTGAAAAAAAATAGACCTCCCATATTAACTTAACCCGCTGATTGGCAATTGGTATCGGATATCTAAGTTTTTTTTTTTAATAATTATAATTGACCCATGTTGCATGGGTCAAAGTTGTTCAGTTTCCTGAGAACCTTATTTATGTTTATTTATTTATTTACCGTTTATTGTACACAAAAACATTACAAGAGAAACACATACAAAGAATAACGACACAACAGGACAGCTTATTTCTACTAAGAAACTTCTTCCAGCTGACCTACGCAAAGTGAGACTTTATAAGATAACCTTGACCTCCTTTCGGCTTGATATTCCCTTTTTGTTACTTCCTGTATGTTGCAAAACTTATTATACCTAGATGTACAGTCGGTTGTAGCACAAGGTACCAGGTTACTCCAAAAGAACTGAATAATTTTAATCCCCAGAAATATTTGATTGTTTGTTTGCATCGAATAGGCTCCGAAACTACTGGCCCGATTTAAAAAATTATTTTACCATTAGAATCCTACATTATTCCTGATGAACATAGGCTATATTTTATACGAGAAAAAAATAGGGATTCGCGTGAAAATTTCGATAATGTAACCCAAAGTGTGAAAAATGTACCAAAAAAAATATCTTATATCGCGTACGCTGTGGAAATTATTGACAATTGAGCAAAGTGATGTACTACAATTTTATAGAGGACATCAATATCTATAATAATGTCCGCGATACCATATGTCTAACTATTACAGTTATGCCACAATAACTACTTTTTCATTTAAAAATGTACAAACTACGCCACATTATTCGTACCAGTGTAATGATTACATTTAATCGTTACTGTATTAAAGGGTGTCAGGTATAGCTCTCCGAATACTGATAGGGTACATGCAGACCATGAAACTGCACAACTTTCCCCTAGGAACATATTTCAGGAAACTTAAAAAAACTGACTTCCCATAGTGAATGCAGTCAGCTGATTGTGATTTTGTATGGAAGGTCATTTTTTTGGCGTTTCCTGACATATATTTCAAGGGAAAGTTGTTCAGTTTTATGTTTCATGCACCCTATCAGTATTCAAAGCGCTGTCCCTTACTCGGTATAAAAAATATGACAAAATATATTAAATAATGCATTTAAAAAATCTACACTAAAATAATACATACATACACATATCACGCCTATTATCCCTTGCGGGGTAGGCAGAGCGTAAACGGCCGCAAAAACGGACATTTACGCCACGTTTGACATATGTTTGAGGGTCATTCGGAAAATTGTGTATCGCCATAGTGACAGGCTGTCAGTCCATCGCCTAAAATTGCAATACACACCCTCAAGTCTCTTAGTCGCCTCCTACGACTCCCACGGGAAAGAAATCGGGTGATGCTATTCTAAGCCGGCATCACACTAAAATAATAATAAAATAATCTACACTAATATTAGAAACAGGATTATTTTTATTGTTTGTTTGAATTGAATAGGCTTCGAAACTACTGGACCGATTTGATCTTATTTCTTATTATTGACGTCATGAAATAAAAGAAATTTGTATCACACAATTTTCTTTTTTTTATTACAATTTTGTTTTGACCTAATAGAAACTGGCCAGGTTAATCACACGGCATGTAACTTTACGACACCACCACCTGAAATCGATATTTGTTTCAAATTGAAGTCAAGATTTTTAGAAGCCTACATTTATATACTAATTGTTAGCGGCGGGTGAAACCGCTGGGCGGGCTGCTAGTTTCTTATAAAAGAAGTCGTTTTCTACTAAAACATATTCAGGTAATTTTTTTTTTATTGCTGAATACAAAAATAATTCAATTCTTTTGGAGTAACCCTGGTACCTTAAGTGCTACAACCGACTGTAATAACCGTCAACAGAACCTCGTGTAAAGGATCAGGCTTGGGATCAACATATTATACTGGATTTCCAAAGAGTTATTAGAAAAAATAGTATAAGACTATACTTTAATGGGGAGGCTAGGGAAAGCTTAATGAGGTGCCCTAGTATCTAGAGTACCTGCCTACTGTAATAAAAATAATAATAAGTATTCTGGACAATTCACACAGCGACATCTAACCCCAAAATAAGCGAAGCGTGTACTATGGGAACTAGATAGCTGACATTAATACCTATATACTCGTTTTTTACATAGCATATAGCATACAGCTTAAATGTTTATCAACTCTTTCTTTATTAATAATAATAATACATACATACATACATATATCACGCCTATTATCCCTTGCGGGGTAGGCAGAGCGTAAACGGCCGCAAAAATGGACATTTACGTCACGTCTGACAAATATTTGAGGGTCATTCGGAAAATTGTGTATCGCCATAGTGACAGGTTGTCAGCCCATCGCCTAAAATTGCAATACACACCAACAATAATAATAATAACTCTCTTTATTTATAATTATAATAAACTAGTTCCACTGGACTACCTTGTCACTTCTGAATTTTAAACTTCAACGTTTCTTACAACTTACAACTAGGTGACCACTCCGTCCGTCTCTTTCAGTCGCGTAAGTAATAACATTAGCTACATTAAGGTGGTTCGAGAGCCCAGGAAAAAATCCCTGGCTGGACACGCTAGTCAGCTGAAAATCAAAGTATCAATTCTTACTACAGATATTATTTAGAATCAATTAAAACTTCTTGTTAAAATTAAGCGCTTTAGTCATATATTGTAATTTTGCTAATAGTGGCCACTTTTAGCATTTTTGGAATACATAATTAAATTGAACGGTTTTTTGATTTATTATTATTAATGATGGGTTTGCTCTTGACTAGTCTAGGTCATAGGACAAAGACAGAGTCTAAGATGGAGCGAGCTCACCCAGAAGAAGCCTGTTAAGGCACTGGCACTCCCACACACTGACGGAACACAGCAAGCTACTTGGCGCCAGACTTCGGTGGGATGGAGGTCGCGAGCCACGGCCCCTTACGTAGCCTTCCACCGCTTAGTGGGATCGTTCAGCCGGACTTATCCACAGGCAAGCCTGTGTTGCCATTGCCCGCAGTGGACCGCTAGGAGGTAGATCCCAAACCACCCCAAGGCTTTCCAAGGTTATATTGATCCTAAATAATCATCATAGTTAGTTATTGCCGCGAATTGATACTTTGGTTTTCAGAAAACAAGCGTGTCCAGCCAGGGTCGTTTTTCCTGTTTAGGGACGCGGGCGTTGATTTAATCCATATTGCCAAAAACGCAGTTGCATTCAGGTAACTATAAATTATCTGTAAACTGTCGGCGAGCAGAAAATCTTGCTGTAAAGTGTAACCGCATTGGACCTGCAATGAGGCGACGGAAGCAGACGGACGTGACTTGAAGTAAATCGAGAAAAGCACATGTTTCAAACTTCGATCAACGCGGTCTTCCGTATCCGTATATAGGTTTCAAATGACAGCACCATTGGCAAGAAGAAAATGCAATTTTTCTCTCCTTCATATTTGAACGATCCGATGAACCCTGTTGTCAGAGTTTTTTGCCTGCCTAATACACTTGTAGGCCTCTGACATATATGATTGTGTAACGCGTGTGTAACGACAGCTCTGACATGATTGTGTAATGCCCGAGCCATTTTTCTATTAGGACAATACAAAAGTGTTATAAAAAAATAAAATTGTGTTAAACACATATCTTTCTTTTATAATGACAGACGTTTACTGTCCTACATTGAATAAAGTAATTTCATTTTCATTTTTTATTTTTCGTCACCGTCTAAGTAATAAAGACAGCAACCGAGACTGACAGCTTAACGAGCCCTCCGAAGCACGGAACCATCTTTCTTACAGTATAATAATGTTATATTGTATGAACCTTATAAATTTGTTTGACATGTATAGTTTTATTAATAATTTTGTGTTCTTATATAATTAAAATGTAATATGTACGTGTAAATCTGTACGCCATCAGGCGGAGCGCATTGGTCTTTTAATTTATATACCACCATATATTGTAACCTGTGTCTCACAGAAATAAATGATTTATTTATTTATTTATATTTATTTATTTACAGACAATCAGGTGATTCAGCCTGAAATATCCTAAACAGACTGGAAACAAATCCACAAACTGATAAATATCAACGTTGTGAGTGCCCCACCGGGAATCGACCCCGGAACCTTTGCATCGCAGGCAGTCGCACTACTACTGCGCCACATTGGATGTCAAGAGTTAAGCTGTGGTCCAGTGAGTAGATGACGAAATAACTAACTTTGATTTATTCCTCAAATGTTTATTTATTTATTTATTGTTTATTGGTTTATCAACATCTTACATGTTAGTCAGACATGGCGTAAATTTCCTTTTTTGCTGCTGTTTACGCTCTACCTACCCCACGAGGGATTATAGGCGTGATATATGTGATAAGATAAGATAAGAATACTTTATTTGCACACAAAAGGAAACAACATGAATATATACAGCCAAAGTAGAACTTAATTAGCGTACAATTAGGCGGCCTTATTGCTAACAGGCAATCTCTTCCAGGCAACCTAGGTACAGGAAATTGTATATGGAGCAGCGTGTGTGTATACAAATCATTTTATAAGTATTCAAGAAGATGTAAATCATTCCACACAGTCACAAAATATTCCTCTTTCGGGTTGCCATTTATCAAAAATCTCGCGGGTTATGAATGAAAATGGTTTTCATTTGAATTTTATCTTTTCAAACGGCGAAGAAAAACGTCCCAAAGGGTTCATTTCTCAAAAAATATCAAATGAATATAACGTGCCGTGCTGAGTATCAATTTCGTAGAAAAACCTCGGGAAAATATTACCGGAATTGGTACGCCTGCAGGATTACAGTGCAAAAATTTTACATTCATATGAGACGGCCATTTTTCTTTTGAGGGTAAGTCACGATTAACAAACAAAATATCCAGTTACTTATGCAGGATGGTAGAAAAATAGATGTAATCATATAAAATATTCTCTATCTCCCATACAACGACCTGACATCCGTTTTTGTAGTTATAGAAATTCAAGTTATCTGGAGAACTTAATTTTTACAAGCATAATAAAAAAGCCGTGCCGTGTGATGCCGGCTTAGAATAGCATCACCCTATTTCTTTCCCATGGGTGTCGTAAGAGCCGACTAAGGGACTCGAGGGATGTGTATTGCAATTTTAGGCGATGGGCTGACAACCTGTCACTATATAGTGATACACAATTATCTAATTGACCCTCAAACTTCTGTCAGATGTGGTGTTAATATCCGTTTTACGGCCGTTAACGCTCTGCCTGCCCCGTAAGGGATATAGGCGTGATTTATGTATGTATGTATGTATGTAATAAAAAAGCATATTAAAAATAACACGACTGGTTTTTGAGATAAAGCCTAGCCTATGTATGACAAACGGAATAAAGGATTATTTTTAACAAATTTCCATTTGAATCTGTTCAGTGTTTAACGAGTTTCATCGCACATTTAAACTTACATACATGAACTCTAAAAAACATTGATTTGGTTGGGCAGTCATGTTAAAACAGTTTATTGTGTTAGGTATACCATGCCACGCGTTACAGGCAATATGATACAATTGCATAATTTTGATAAGAATAGCTGAGCCGCGGTAGCCCAGTCGGTAGAGGCGTCGCTCAAATTATAAAGAAAGTCGCATGTTCAAATCCTGCCTAAGGTGTAATTTTTCAAGTTTTTTTGTTTATTTTGAAACGCCCTGAATTCTATCCATGGAAAGTATTGGTAAGTGGCACTTGTTGCATGAACAGGTTTATGGCTTAAAAATAATGTTCCTACTTAGTTAATTTACTTTTAGTTACACGCTATATAAATACATACATACATACACATACATAACACGCCTATAATCCCTTGCGGGGTAGGCAGAGCATAAACAGCCGCATAAAACGGACATTTACGCCACGTCTGACAAATATTTGAGGGTTATTTAGAAAATTGTGTATCGCTATAGTGACAGGTTGTCAGCCCATCGCCTAAAATTGCAATACACACCCTCAAGTCCCTAAGTCGCCTCTTACGACTCCCACGGGCAAGAAATGGGGTGATGCTATTCTCAGCCGGCAACACACGGCAATCTCAGCCGGCAACACACGGCAAATATAAATAAAACTACAATAAGAGACTCGAGAGGACTCTAACAAACTTATTTACGCAAAAGCTCAGTAAAACTTTTGACCAAGCCGTGCTTGGGCTTAAAATTGGGTTTTCCCAAAATTACTTTTCAGTGGTAGATTTAAACTGATGAGCACAAAGTCAGAGCTTAGCCTTTCAGAATTAGCCAGGATTAGCAGGGTAAACGACTACAGCATTTCCGAGTTCCGACACTACAGTCCGATTCAGCGTGTTGACAGCAAGAAACTCCTTACCACTCTACATCGGTTTAAAATTGCATAATCACTCGCTAGAAATCCATTGCCTCTTTTCCATCGCAAACTTGGAAGACTGTGGATGAAACGGAGAAGTGAATTACAAAATTAGAGACTACGCGATAAGAGGAGTGTACGGAAGCTTGGTACAGCGCAGTGATTTTCGCTAGTACAGCGGTGACGCTCAAGGTGAGCGGACGTATGATTCTCGTTTCTCCTGCAGCATAAGAATCGCGAGTCGAAATACGTGTTGAATGTATGTTTTAGCGGTTTTCAGTGGGAAACAGATTAAATCTTGTGAGAGCTAGAGTGTGTGTTTGTGTGTGAAGTGGATTGGATAAGCCGGATTGTAAATCACATTGAGCACTTCAGGATTGGATTGAATTTTCGCGAACGAAAGGGTGAGTGATGGATGGATACTGTGATAATCTTTTTTACATTTAAAGGAATTGATCTTATAAACAATAGGATATCTAAGTAATTAAATTCGAAAAGGACTGTATAGTAAATTATTTCAGTATTTTTGAGGAAACGCAATCAATAAAGCAAATAAAAAGACACTCTACAAAGAGTTTCGTGCAGACAAAACCGGGGGAAAACCAATATTCTACTTTTAGGGTTTTGAAGTAAAACAAATTGAAATTTTCTTCTACAAATTTACGATATTCAAATGCTCTACTCATAGCGTCATAAAAACCCCATGAAAATGAAAGAAAACTCCCGAGAACATTAACGATTTGACCTCTGAATTTATTAGCGTTATAAAAATTGGGGTCTGTCGTAAAAACTGTTTGTCTGTCGGTTTTAGGAGCAGACAATTGAATCTTCTACAATTGAGTAAACGGGCGTCATCAAAAAGTGATTAAGAATAATTGCCCAATCTAATCTTTCATTCTTTCAGTTAATGAGATGTAGGTTATACAGAGAGTAACAAAAAGGAGGTCAAGGTCCTCTTGAAACTAAACAATTTTACCAAAAAAAAAAATGCAATGTCTTTTTTGCATGGTTTCAAAAACTGTATACCTAACACGGAAAGTGTTTTTAAAATTTGGTATTCAACTTTACCCAAGCAACATTATGACGAAATTTTTGAAAACTTGCAAAATTTCTAAGCGCGGGCAGGATTTGAACCTGTGACTTCGCCATCACTAGTGGCGACGCCTCTTCCATATGGGCTACCGCTTATAAGCTTATAAGTTTTCAAAAATTGTATACCTAACACGGGAAGAGTTTTAAAAAATAAATGTTGTATTCAATGGGGCGAAATATATATAATATTTACCTCCCATACAAAGTTGAAGATCAGATCAATTTAGGTTATAGCAGGTAATTTTTTTTCAATATTTCAACTTATGTTTAATGAGGAATGTCGTCAGTTACATGAGTACTTTGACCACCAACTTGTTATACGCTTTTTGTTACAAGAATGCCGTGTGGTGCCAGCTTAGAACAGCATCACCCCATTTCATTTCCGTGGGAGTCGTAGGAGGTGGGAGACTAAGGGACTCGAGGGTGTGAATTGCAATTTTAGGCGATGGGTTGACAACCTGTCACTATGGCGATACACAATTTTCCGAATGACCCTCAAATATTTGTCCGTTTTTGCGGTCGTTTACACTATGCCTACCCTGCAAGGGATTATAGGCGTGATATGTGTATGTATGTGTGTATGTAATGTTTTTTTGCTATTGTAACAAAGGTCATCTTATCAGCAGCTGTGAATAGAGATAAAGTTCAATTAAAATACTTGGTTCATCATCATACAACTAGGTTAGAATGCCGTGTGATGCCGGCTTAAAATAGCATCACACCATTTTATCCCGAGGGGGTCGTAAGAGGCGACAAAAGGACTTGAGGGTTTCAGGTGTATTACAATTTTAGGCAACAGGCTGACAACATGTCGATATAGTGATACACGAATTTTCTAAAACGACTCAGAAATAAGTCAGCCGTGGCGATAGCGACCGTGGTTATTGGAACAAGCGTATTTTCTCACTGCTTACCCCGCAAGGTGTAAAGACGTATACGTGGTATGTGTACGTATTTATACTATTAGGTAAGTATAAAAGTTAAACAAGTATCGATTACGTTATATTATACCAACCTAGATAAGTATTAGGTTTTGCAATAACATTCGCAACAATCAATCGACTGTATCTTTAGTTCAAGGTAATTTCTCAGACTCCGTTCCGTAGAATATCCAAACATCATATTTATCATATTATCCAACTATGGACAAATCACATATTTGTATTTCGACTGAAAAAAACGTCTATAAATTTAAATTAATTATTAATGATGACTAATTTAAATTTATAGACGTTTTTTTACCATCATAAAACAATTTCGATTGTAGTTTACAAACTGTTTCGCTCGTATAAAATATCCGATATACGATAATACAATTTAATAAAATTTAAATTCCATGTTCATTGCGTAGTCTTTTAGCCATTATTATACCAGGAATATTAACCGGCTACGCAATGTTCAGTCGGTAGTAGCACATAACGTACCAGGGGTACTCCAAAAGAACTGAATTATTTTTGTCCCTAGCAATACTGTATTCTTGACATGCATATGTATTAATAGAAATTGACTTATATTATGACAGTAAGTTTTAATTTTGATTATGTATTAACTGGGGATGAAAGTAATTCAGTTTTTTTGCAGTACCCCTGGTACCTTAGGTGCTACAACCGACTGTACTAATAAAATTGTAGCCTGTAGTTTCATAACAGGCGGGATACAGGTTGAAATGCTGGTCGGGGGCGGCGGGCGTAGTGGAGTCAAACTTTCATAAACTCTTTACGGTACCTGTCTCTTGGGATATGCTCTTAGAGTTCGACAACCCAGGTAAATAATATTTGTCTTTGCAGATCCTGAACTGGGTTTCATATGTGAATCTTTATTTACTTTTCTATTACCTGTAATACCATATGAAAACAATGAAGAATTATGATTAAGATTATAATTATGGTCCATGAAGAAAGTTGTTCAGTTTCATAAGCACTTTGACATGCTTTTTATTTATTTATTTTATTTACAGTTTATTGCAATTAAAAACATTACAGAATAGACACAAACCATAAAGAAATACGTCACAACAGGTACAGCTTATTTTCAAGTAGAAATTTCTTCCAGGTGACCCTCGGAAGTGAGACATTACAAAGAAAAGCGGAAAAAACGTGTAAAACAGCACAGTTATGCCCTTTTTGTTACTCCTGGTATAATTCTTAACCTTACAAAGACTACAATGTGTATACAGTTTGTTAGAGTTTTCTGGATTTTTCCAGGATCCTCCCATTAGGTTCTGATTTGACGACTTTAGGACTCTCGATGTGACCACCAGGAGTTTTAAATTACTGTCACCTCTCTAACTTGTATTGCCGCATAAATCCAGTGGGCGAAAGTCGTTTTTATCCAATGAATGGAGAAAAGTGATTTGAATTTCAATATCTCATTCTCTCAAAAAGCGGTGTGTTGTGAATATTCGGCGAATATTTACTTATTTCTTCTTGTAAGGGGTTTTTCCAATAAAATATTTGATATTTTTAATATAAGTAGACATATTTTGTGATATTTCTGAACGCACCTTCAAAAAATGTTTAATTTTGCTTCAAGCATTCGAGCTGTACAGACAATTTGTCAAATTTGATATTGGTAGAATATTCTCACTGGATGGGGTAAAAAGTTCTGTGCACTACACGATAGCAAATTCATTTACAATTCTCGCTTTTGAATGCCTCACTGAGCTCAGGATTCTACTTTTGAATCCTTTGCTAACTCAGGATTCAAAAATTTGCACTTGTATCAAAAATTAACTTTACTCTCTTGTTGCAAAACTATTTAATTATTACTCACGTACTTACTTTACTCATGATTACTTTGTTTAACCTATTCATATTTATCAACAAGTTTATTAAATGAAGAATAATCTTTAATTAAATCGTTACATGCCTATATAAAAGGAAATGGCAAACAAAAACATAGTAAATTTCCGATGAGTTCAGAACAACTTAATTCACAACCTCGTCATTTTCAAATCTGTTCAAAATAGTCAAAAACAAACTACTGTGATCGTGAGTGAATGAAATCTCATTTAAGTGGCAGTTTGCGAGAAAAAGCGATTTCTTCCACATCACATCGTTATTGGGATCGGCTTTCAAAGGAAAGGTAATATTTCTGTCATCGCCCATCTGAACTGCCACTCCAAACAAGTGATTGATATTCAGCGAATCGGTTTTCTTGTCTTGGCAACTTTTTTCACAATTTCCTTTGGGAGTACAAGATGCTTATTGGAGCTCAGAACTAACAGTGATATTTATTTAAAGGGTCAACTTATGCAAGCTGATGTGGCGCCGAGGTAGTGCGACTGCCTGCGACGCAAAGGTTCCAGGTTCGTTTCTCGGTGGGCACTTACAGAGTTGATATTTCTTGCTTTGTGAATTTGTTCCCAGTCTGCTACCACACCGCCTGTACCACTTGATTATCTGAATATGTAAATAGTTCCGTGCTTTGGAAGGCACGTAACTTAGTAGTAGGCGGTTGAAAAGCTTTGGTACGAAGGTTATCGGACGACTTGGTGTCCCAAAAAAAAAAGTACTAGTATCTTACTAGTACCTATCGGATGATCCCTTAAATAGGCAGCCCTAAGTGCCTGCTGTGAGAGTCAAAGCGTTTAAAGCAAAAATATGGTTTGAGAAATTAATATAAGATGGTGGAATAAACCGCAGTAGCCTATAACCTCATCAGGAAATAAATTATCTTGGCTTACATTAAATTAGCGCTGTCACTTTCCGTAAAATAGGTTTAGAATAGGATGGAGATATCTAAATCTCAGCATGTTTTTTATAATTCAGGCAAAATACGCATTATCTGTTGTAATAAGGCAACGATGAAAACAATGCCGACGAAATCAAAGAATACTATGCTCCCACATACAGGCAAACGTTTCATTTCAAGGCCTAGCCGATTCGAATTCTTTACAAAAAACTCTTTACAAGAAAACAGAGCCTTATAAATCAGTAAGTATATTCAGTCAATAAAACATTAAATTTGGTTAAAACCTTCAAGCATAGCAATATTGGAATATCAATTTTGTAGAAAACAGTCGCCGACTGAAGGCGAAATGTTAGTCCGTTACGGCTGGCATTATTTGAAAGCATAACTTCTAAATCCAAAGTCTGTTATTTTCTTGTATAATTACTTGATGTGTTTCTGTAAAGCACATACCTTTCCTTTTTTTTGTATTTTTACGTCTGCATAAATTTAAGGTATAGTAGCTCATTTATGAAAAATATTTTTAAGTGACTATAATTGAATAAATATTATAAAATAGTTACACAGTGTATACACTTAGTTTGAGTTGTTTTTATCCATTGCAAACGAAAGTATGTTAACATATACCGTTAAAAGATTATTCTAACGATGTAATTTTTTTATTATAAAGAAGAATATTTTAAATAAGGACAATAAGTTTTTTATACAATTAGTTGGTAGTAAAGTACGTAAACAATTTTATCCCTATTCACCCGACCATTTCGATACACCTCGTTTTACCAGTACCTAATATTATTAATAATTTATTGGGTTCGCCCAATGGTCCAGAAACTATTATCTATAATGAACGACTTAAATCCTTTGAAACATTAACAGCTAGCCATACTGGGCTATGTATGTGGGAGCACCTCAACGAACGGCCTTCATTACCTACATATGACTACACTAGAGTATTAGCTAATACAGTGACGTCACATCGGGTCTGGCCTAGCCTTGCCTTTAACAGTCACATGTTACATGCAAATAAACAAGCCGTGAGTCAGTCATGTGTAGCATATCTAGGTAACTATTCAATAATTGTCGACATGCCTTTTCTGTAGACACATACACCTATAATATAGAGTGAAAAATCAGTGACCGATAGCGAAAACTTAAGACGGGCTGGTGATAAATGTTATCCTATACCTTTACGCCTTACTATAGGCATCTATAGGTATACGTCAACTTTAAATTATGTTGAATAAAATAAATACTATCACTATGTCTGCAGTGGGGCACAATAGTCTAACTTTGAAAATAGTAATAACTAGGTATATCGTTTTTGTTACAGATAAATGCAATTAAATAATGAAAAAATAACTAATAGAGCTAACATTTTAATAAGTACAAATGTGGAAAGATGTTAGCACAAATGTTAATTCCGTTAATTAAATGGAAACATGCAGTAATTAATTATTTTCCATTACAAATACGTATCATGTTATTTGTGAGAAACGTATTTTCTAGGAAAATCATGATGATGCTATATTTATCTGTGGTAATGATGTAGTGTTCCAATATCATACATACAGATATCACGCGGGGTAAGCAGAGCGTAAACGGGCGCAAAAATGTTAATTTACGCCACGTCTGAAACATTTGAGGACCATTCGGAAAATTGTGTATCGCCATAGTGACAGGTTGTCAGACCATTGCCTAAAATTGCAATATTCGAGTCCTTTAGTCGCCTCTTACGACTCCCACGGAAAATAAATGGGGTGGTGCTATTCTAAGCCTGCATCACACTGCGTCATCGAAATAACTTTATCGTAACTTTAAGGTTAGTTTCAAAATACTGACAATCAAGAGGATTTTGTGCAACGATCACAAAACCTTTATAGACACCTAAGGCCAACGCAGAGTGAGATCGCTTTTAACTAAAAAATCGAGAAGGAACTCTTGTATTGAGGAATTCTATCATACTCGTATTTAAAATAAAGATGACATTATTGGCTAGAATCACGTACGTTTCAAACGGGCATTTGTTATTCTAAGCAATGTCACTTTTATTTCAATAACGTGCGGTTTGGTTTTTAATTTCTATGAAAAGTTCTCGACCTGTCGCTCGCAAAAACTTATCTTTCTTTACAGCTGTCCTTATTTTTCTCTAAGTATAAAAATGTGTTCGTGTTCGTGGGTCTCAGGGGCGAGAAAATGCGTGCATGCTGATTTGTCAGTGGTCGCGTCATTTCATCAATGACAACAACTCACCAATGCGCGCGATTTTACATAAGACATATAGGTCTGATGTGTTGCCAGGAATTACCTGTTCCGTCTGCCGTCTATAATGGCTCTGTGGTCGTTGATTGTGTTACAACTGCTACAAGTGAGTTTTCTATTAATAAACATCTGCCTACGCTACGCGAACAGAACAGAATCTCAGTCAAGGCCAAAGAGACACAGTTTTTGTCTAGAATAAAACAAATAACCCTTTTACAAGTCCATAGTCTCTATGTGTAGGTGTAGGTTCTAATCTTAACAAATTATACGACCAAATGTAGGTAAGTGTAATGCATAATACAGGTGGCAGTACGAAAACGCCGAACTTTTCGTTTAGCCGCATTGCATTGACTCGAGCACGTGTTTAATTTTAATTCATTTTTTACGTTTTAAGTACATAAATTATTTTCTAAATAAGAATTTGTTTTATTTATTTTCTTTTGATTGACAGCATCAAATAACAACTTCTTCTGTTTTTATAAATATGGCCGTTTTGGTTGAAATAAACATAAAACTAAAAACACTACAAACTTGGAAAATAAAACACTAGCTTTAATTTGTTTACAAAAAGATAAGTACCTACATTTATAGACTATAATAATCGCATTGTCAATGTACAAATCGTTTCCCTTTGCGTCGTGTTTGTCCGTGCGTTAGTTATTATGGTTATTTATTTGAATGTCGCGATTTATCTAGTCGGCGTAGTAATCGGATGAAACGCGTTCACGGGTCACTTAACACTAGGGCTGCCATTTGTCACTCGGTTCCTAAAACAGAAAACTTATCCTAACTTTAGTTTATTTATAGAACGGATTTATAGTTCCAACCACACGTTTTGTATAAAGATTAATACGCAAGCGACGAAACTGTAAGGCGGTTTACTCACTTGTCGTCCGTCGTTCCGTTTTTTTTACGCAACGTAACGCATGCGTCTGTCAGACGAAAGGGAAATGCGAATTTCATTCTTGTTCCCATACAAATACGGCTACGATGGGATGGTGCGTTACGGAGGCGTCTGTCACGTCGTTTGACACACGCGTCCGTGAATGAGTCAACCACAGAGTACCTAATCCGCCTAAGAAGTCTATTTCACTGCAATATAAAGTTTTTCTTTTTCGAAACTCTTCCCTAGTCTCTGGATAGATGGCGCTGTTCTTAGTTCGTTAACGTAAGGAACGTTATATTGTTTCGATTTTTTAACTAGTATGTATGAGATCGTAAACGAAACGTAACTAATCATTGCTACATCATGGAAATCGTCAAAAAACGAGGATAGATTCGGAAAGAAAAATAAAAACAGTTCAAGCATTTTGGCTCTGGCATGCAGTAACGTAGTCAGTTCAACGCCGTGCCTTCATTTGTTTTTTTGGAATACTAAACGTTTTTAATTCTCAAAGCGACAATTGTCTAATAAATGATTTAAAAAAGTATTTTTATATTTTCTATAATAACGGCTCAGATAATTTCTTGTCTTTCGATTGCCGGCAGGGGGACAATTTATAATGGCGGTGCGTCTAGGTTAACACATTGAGTTATTATATAGGTACTAACGTTAGTACATAATATTTCAATGGAATTCCATTGAAATATTGTAGCAGGCTAATTGATAAAAATTACTCAGTTTTAGTTTTATCTTTTTTCAATCAAAGATCATTCTACCTGCATAAGGGATAACCTACTGGTTTTTGCTTTCAAACTCTATGAAAACTGTTTTTTTTATTAAGTTCTTTTAGAGGGGTAGAAATAGAAATGCTGCTCATGTACATTCTTGCTTCTAAAAGCCTTCTTTTGCCACAGTATATCACCTCTTTCCAAATTCACTGCATACAATTTGTGGTAGTGGCGTGACGAGTTTGATCCACAAATTGCGATGAGAAATCGTCGCACAGTATCTGCAGCATTTTCCAGTTATGCTGTGGATTTATATCAATTCATGCATGAACAACTGTAATGTAGCCAACTATGATTTATGACTACAGGGTCACAGACTTTATGTAGACTAGATAAACGAGCCGTGTGATGCCAGCTTTGAATAGCTTCACCCCGTTTCTTTCCCGTGCGTGTCGTACGAGGCGACTAGGTGTAATACAATTTAAGATGAGGGTAGTCGTGAACGGCATCGACAGTAGCGCCACTTCACATAAACGAAAATCGCTTTATACAATAATCTGCTAAATTGTTTGCACTCGTGAAACTGAACAACTTTCCCCAAGGAAAATCGGTCGAATACCTATGAAACAGCAAATGGATATCCCATATAAAATGATTAATTTTTGTTTGAGAGGTAAAAAAACTTCATATTTTGGCCTATGTGCCTTAGGAAAAGTTGTTCAGTTTCACGAGTAAACTCACCCTAAAATATTTGCACTGAATTTAAAAGTACCTTGCATTCCCTTTAAAATAAGGTAAGAATTTACACCACCTGCGTCAGGTATGTCATGCATGACCTTTGCCAGCGTAACCTTTGTTCACACTTTCGATTCACATCTGAAAATGCTGCAGGTCATCTAAAACCACTCCCCATCATTCATAAAAACCCAGTTATTGTGGCCGCGACCAACTGCTTCCCCCATCCAACCTCGCGTTTCATTGAACGCCGTCCCATACACGCCCTTCCGGATAATGATGACGACATCACAGGTACCTATCCGCTGCTGCAGCCATTGCAAATAGATCACACGTTTGTTCCACATTTTGGGAACTACCGGCACGTGCCGGGTAGATACAATCCAATCCGTTCTTCCCAGAACAACTTGTAAGCACAATCGCGCCCCTCCGGGTGAGCCCTATATAGCACCCCACCAAATAGTCAGGTGTAAATTTAAAAGCCCCGGAGCTAAATTTGTAAAGTCCAGTCCTTAAAAAGTCCCAGTATAAACAGCATCTCTTTTCAGTAGCTTTTTAAATGTATGCATATGTAATGTAATTTTTCCGCGTACCTCCTCCGAACATCATAAAATTATAACTTTGCTACGTCTTTACACTTCAAAGTTCAAACATAAATAAAACATAATTACAGAGAAACCGGCACACGTGGAACATTAATAAAGTATTACATCTTAACTTTACAAAGTCTACAGTGTTGGGTAACAGAACAAGGAATGTTCCAGAAGGATTCCTACAAAGAACCACATCGGTGCAATGGTAAACTCATCGCAATAAATGAAAACACACTTTCTGCCGCAGGTAGGATTCAAATCTGCGACTTTTTCTATCAATACTAGCGTCGTATCATACTTTTAACAGCAGCCAAATATGTATAACGCTAAATATCCCAAAATTACAAATATCTCGGAAACTAATGCTGACAACTTGACCATTTACGCGCGGAAACCAACAAGTACTTACCTACTTCTATTTTGTTATTCTGATTTTAATTATTTAGATGGTATAAATTTCTACCTTTCGACTAATTAAAATTGATTTTTTCCACATATCTACGCCTGTTAGCGTGTTTGAGCGCTCCAATAGTGTTGTGTGGCGTGCGACGAGTTTTCATGGCATCACTGGAGTTGTTCGTAGAATCCCGCTGATACTTTTACTCGCTCTGATTGTTGAGTGTACTCACTACTCACAATGCGATGACATTCCGACCGAGTGCAGAGCCGGGCTGAGATACGGGTGCTTTGTTGTCATACACTTTGCTTACTCCAAGCAAGCTCCAAGCTCCAAGGCCAATGACGCAGATGTATGAATTTGCAAGAAGTACAACATGAAACTTAAACAAAGCAGGCTTACCTACAACATATACATACATTCACACATACATACATATACACATTCACACATACATATATCACGCCTTAATCCTTTGTGGTGTAGGCACAGAGTTAACGGCCGCAAAAACAGTAAATTTACGCCAAGTTTGACAAACATTTTGGGATCATTCAGAAAATTGTGTATCGCCATAATGCGAAATTGTCAGCCCATCAACTAAAATTGCAATACACATGTAACCCTCGAGTCCCTAACTCGCCTCATATGATACCCATGGGAAAGAAATGGGGTGATTCTATTCTAAGCCGGCATCACACGGCAAACAGGCTTACATATGGTATACAAGCTGAAACAGAACCAGGAGTGATTCGTATGACTTGTGACAAAAAAAAAAAAAGCAATATTCAGCCATGGAACTAGTAAGTCGTGTTCGACGTAGGAGTTCTTGTTAATTCCTTGGATTCAGGAAATATGTCATACTTATAGCTTACTAGATGTCCGCCCAGCGGTTTTACCCGCTGCCACTTATTTTCCCGTGGTAATAGTTGTTTTCCCGCGGTAAAAAGTGGCATATGTGTTTGTCTGGGTTATACTCTATCTGTGTTCTAAATTTCATCCAAATCGGTCAAGCCGTTTGAGCGTGAAGAGGTAACAGACATACATACATACACACACACACAAACTCTTAGATTTATAATATTATAGTAGGTACGCATTTCCTGAAGTCGACCAATCTCATAGGGGGAGAGAGATGGCGCTGCCGTCACGTAAACATTAGCTCCGTATAGTCTATGTAATTAAAAATAGTTAAAGTGTTTATTACTACAGTTTAAACATATAATTTTGTTAAAGAGCATAAGACTCTTAAGTGAAAGTGTTTGTGACTCGTTTCGCGACGATTTAAGTGAACTGCAAATCAATAACTCCGTGCATAATATCGACATAAATTTAACTAATCTACAAATATAATATAAAAATCTCGAAGTGTACAGTGAAAAACAAGTTACGATCATCATCATTAAGACAGTAATGTGATCTAAAGTATCAGAAAGTATCAGATTTCAATCAAAAACTGTTTTTGATACCGTTGGTAATTTCAAATATTGACATTGTTTGACATTGTTTGACATTCTTTTGTTGTGAATCGCGGCCATACTCAAACCATTTTACCGCGACTACGAACTGCAAATAGTCCGAGGCTACAACAACAGAGGGCGCTTATTGGATTAGTTTGTCTACTCACCAACAGATGGCGTTAATAAAAAATATTGAATGACTAGTCATAGTCTATACTCAAACCATTATCACTACCTAGAACCCGAACCTTCAAGTAGTTTAGTTTAGCTAGTTACCGATAGAGGGCGCACCAAAAATTTATGTTTGCGGTCGGAGCTGTACCTATCAAAGTGTGACCACCAAAAGACGCTAAGAAATTAATTAGTATAATGGCTAACCCTCACACTACTAAAAAAATGGAAAAAGTTTGTGACAAATGTAAGAAAAGTATAGACAACAGAGAGTTCCTAATCTGTTTCAACTGTAAGAAAATATTTCATGTTTTATGTACTACAGTTCCTACATGTAGATTCCGAAATACGATGCAAGCACACCATAAGGAAAATTGGAAATGTCAGCCATGCCAGACAATTATTCAAGGTACGAAAAAACCAACTCCTAAAACTAAAAATACTAGCAGCAAAACAAAAAAGCAGCAAAAGGACAGCCAAACACCTTGCCCAGTTTCCCGGAGCTCTAACGCAACATCCATATTACTTACCAAAACGAAAGAGACAGTTTCAGGTTCGATTTTTATGGAAACACTTCCAGTGAAGCCCACAGAGGCAAGTCCAAATGTAGAGGAGAGTTCCTTACCATGATGCTCAAAAGCTCTGCCACCTGTTAACTCTATCACATTAAACACGTCTAAAATCGAAACTTACAGTAACCCGGAACCCGGTGATGAATTGGAAAAACATGATTTAATGGTGAGGGAGAGTTCAATAGAATTGTATAAAGAGATTGACTTTGTCACCATGCGGAAATGTAAGCAAATAGTTGTAAATGTGCCTATTCACAACTCGTTCGAATCGTTACCAACAGATGAAGAGGATTCGTCTTTACTACAAAAGACTTTTAGTTGTCCGGATCTGAGCTGTACTGAATACACTGAACTGAAATTAAAAATACATACCTTAAAAACATCTCTAGAAAGTACAGAAAATGAACTTGAAAACACCATCATCGAAAATAATGAGCTTAAACGCCAAGTAGACAAAATGTCTCTAGAAATTATATCTTTGAAAAATATTTGTAAATCTCCCAAACAAATAAGGAATACTTCGAAAAAATACCTTACCTCACAGTTTTCTTTCGTTGAATCGACACCCCGAAAAAGTCCAACCATGCATTTCATTCTGCAAATAACAGCCCTACAAAATCATTCAATGAAACTTCAGCTCTACTGCGTTTTCTAGATGATCAGATACTAACACTTCAAACTCAATTAAAGGCTGCAAACGAACAAATTGATTTATTAAGCAATAAAATACAAGACTTAGAATCTACGGAGACAGGACGAGAGCAACATCATCATACTAACAATTCACGTCGCCTGCATAAGATAGACGCCAACCAGTTTCGTGACATACTTACTATGCCTCTAAGAAATCTGAGTAACGAGAGTCCAAATTCAGTCTCTACTTTCTTCGGAAGTACCGGTAAACCTAAAGTTCTCTTGCTCGCTGACGAAAATGGAAGAGGTATGAGAAGAGTTTTGGAGAGATGTGTTGGAGATGATTATTTTGTTACCGCTATCTTGAAACCTTATGCTGATTTAGGAGAGATTCTTCACGAAACTTTGAATTTATGTACCAGTTTTACGAAATTTGATTATATCATTATTCTGACTGGCATTAATGGGAACCGTATAGAGAGTTTTGTATCTGATTTAAACTTTTATCTTGGGCAATTATCCCACACTAATGTAATATTATTATTCAATGGTTCCAATTATAATTTTTTTAATGTAAAACAAATTAACAAAAGTAGTTCCAGGTATGAATTTGTTTTCCCTACTGACTTACATTTTTATAGAGACGGTAAAATTGATAAATTAAACACTTGCAGAGCGATTACCTCTAACATGTCACGAATTGATCATCTTTTGAAGTATACGTCTACCTTAAACCCATGCACAATCTGTTCTCAATCTAGTGAATATCATGAAAATAGTTCTGTAAATAACTCTAGCTCACGACCTGACATGGAGACACCGATTACGGAAAAAGAAAAAAATGGTTTTATCCAGTTTTTTCTCTAATTCGATTACAATTTTACATCAAAATATTGCGGGAATTCTCAATAAATTAGATGATTTTCAGTGTTCCATAGAATATATAGAGAAGAGGGCGCAGAGTAATATTGATATTATCTGTCTATGTGAAGGAAATTTGAAACAAGGCACGGAAAACAATCTTAAAATAAGTAATTTTAAAACTGCTGCACATTATTCAAGGCCAAAGAAAAAGGGAGGTGTAGTTATTCTTGTTAGAGATGGATTAGATTTTAAAATACTTAAAAATTTTGAACATATTTCGGAATACTTTATATTTGAATGCTGCGGGATACACTTAACCGAATATAATATAACAATCTTATGTATATATACAAACAAAACCCCAACTTCACCGAAATCTATATTCTTTCATAAACTAGGTGAATTGCTGCATATTGTGTGTAGAAATAAGCGTAAAAAGTACATAATATGCGGGGATTTTAATATTGACTCATTAGTGAATGATAGCGTATCAATAGAATTTAGACGGTTGTTAGAAAATTACAATTTAGAGTCTAGGATATTAGAGCCGACAAGAATAACAAACATAACTCAGAAATGTATTGACCATGTAATCTCAAATATTACGGACGGAAAAGCTGAAGTCCATAACTTGGAGTTATCTGACCATAGTGCACAGACATATCGAATTCCTGTAAAAACTTCCCATAAACCGCCGGTGACTTGGTGGTATGAATACAAACGCGATTATAGTAACGACAATCGAAGGAAATTTTTGGAATGTCTGTCTTGTTTATCTTTTAATGAAATTTACCAGGATAATATACTAGCTGAAGAAGCATTTAATACATTTTATGAATTATACGTTCTTTTTTACAATTTATGCTTTCCGATAGTAAGAGTTCGAAAAAGAGCAAACCAGCCGAAAACAAAATGGCTCACTAAAGGTATAAAAACTAGTTGTAGAGTCAAACGCGGGCTTCATGCAGATATTCGACATAGAAGAGGTAACAAACCACTTTATAAAAAATACTCACGTATCTTACGTCAATGCATGACTGCATCACAGCGTAAAATAAATACAACATATATAAATAAATTCAAAAATAAATGCAAAGCCGTGTGGAACATAATAAAAGAACACACAACCAATACATCTCTTAATTCTATTACAAAATTAAGAATACAAGATATTGAAATAAATAATCCCCAAGAAATTTCTCAATCACTAAATAACTATTTCCTGACTTCTATCTCCCATAATTGTAAAATGAATTTAAATAATGACATTATTTCCCAATATGTGACTTCCAAAGAAAAAAGTATGTTTTTATACCCAGTCTTGTACTCTGAATTGTCAAAAATTATTAGAGAACTAAAAAACGAGGGCAGTTGGTTATGATGACATATCTACAGAAATAATAAAAATGAGCTCTGACCTTATTATTTACCCACTCGCACATGTAATAAATAGATGTCTTTTAGATGGTGTGTTTCCAACTGTTTTAAAAAAGTCGATAGTGAGACCACTTCATAAAAAAGGTGCACGTGACTGTATGGAAAACTACCGGCCTATAACCTTGGTACCGGTATTTTCAAAAATTCTGGAAAAAAATATGTACAATAGGCTTCTAAAGTTTCTAGAATCTCAGAAAATTTTACGTGATGAACAACATGGATTCAGAAAAGGTAAAAGCACATCATTAGCAACTTTTAAATTAATTAATTCTATAATGAAGGGCTTAAATGATAATAGACTGGTAACGGTCTTGTTCATGGACATGAGCAAGGCTTTTGATTTTGTATCTCATGACCGATTGCTTGCGAAGTTACACCTGTACGGTATTAGAGGACCAGCTCATGCCTGGATTAAAAGTTACTTAAGTGATAGAGTGCAGTGCGTTGAGGTGCAGAACTACTGTGACAAAGATAAAACAGTTGAAGGTGTTCGATCTCCTTTCTTATGTAACAACTTTGGTGTACCTCAAGGTAGCATCTTAGGCCCGTTGCTCTTTCTTACGTACATAAATGATCTACCTAACGCAGTTTCAGATGAATGTATTTTGTTTGCAGACGACACATCTATTGTGGTTAAAGGTAATAACAATGAATCTCATGAGCAAGCTGTTAATAATGCCTTACAACATTCCATAAATTGGATGACACAGAATAACCTCAATGTTAATATTAATAAAACTAAGTATATTCAGTTTACGGCTAGTAATAAGCAACCTGTGCAATTAAATATAAATTTTGAAAACCAATCTGTGGATGGTACACTAAGTACAAAATTTCTGGGTATAATTATCGATAGCCACTGTAATTGGAAACAACATATTGACAGTCTTTGTTCAAGGTTAAATAGTTTTGTGTTTCCATTAAGACGTGTAAGTCAAGTGGTATCGAGAGAAGCTGCCATTACTGCTTATCATGGTTATATTGATTCTATTTTGCGTTATGGCATTATAATTTGGGGAAACTGTTGTGATATGCAGAGGCTCTTTATAGCCCAAAAAAATGCATTAGAGCTATATTCGGTCTAAATCAAATTGATTCTTGTCGTCCGTACTTTGTCAAACACAAGATTTTAACTGTTACCTGCTTGTACATTCTGGAACTTTGCGTGTTTGTTCACAGAAATGGTGCTTTATTTAGACAAAACCATATGGTCAGCAACCGTGAACTACGTTCACAATATCGAAATAGATTATATAAACCCCGTGTCAGACTTACATTGATTCAGAAAAATGCCTATATGATGTGCATTCAAATTTTTAATAAACTTCCAGAGGAATACAAATCATATGATTTCAAAAAATTTAAGACAACAATTAAGTTTTGGCTTGCAGAAAAATGTTTCTACGACTTAAATGAATACATGGAATGTTGTTAATTGCTCTGTTTGTTGTTTTGATACTTTTAATTTTATTTTAATTTTATTTGAACCTGAAATTGTGTTTATTGACTTATTACTAATTGATTCGACATTTTATTTTGCCCTGACTTTATTATAATAATACTTGTATGGCAATCTGACATTGCTGGATTAATTTATTATTGTATAGATCTAAATTTTTACTCATTGCTTTGATTTTTATTTTTATTGTGTCGTTTTTATTCATTATTTAATTTTATTGTCTAGATTTTATTTTATTTCTTATTTCCTTGATTTTTATTTTATTTTGGACATTGATTTTTAATTTTTATTAGAATTTGGACATTGTAATTTTAATAGAAGAGTTGACAATAATTTTAATTTCATGTACATGCCTGCAAAGGCAGTTTTCAGTGAAACTTAATATTAATTGCTTTTATATCTGCTTATGTACCTGATTACTTAACATGAATAAATGAATTACTGAATTACTGAATTACATATTAATCTGTTCCGTTCATCTATGGAACTGAGTGTGTTCTATGGCATATTAAAATTACTAAAATATTAAAACTATGTATTATCAAATCACAGTCTGTTGTTCAAAAAAATCCTTTTCATCCGGATGGTTGGGAAAAATACAATTTTATATCGCATACGTAAAGGTATTGGCTCTTCTAGTAAACCATGTATCTTTGCCTCCTCTCCCTATTCATTTTTGTTCTTTGAAAAATGTCTACACTGTCACCACGTTTAGTAACTAAACACAAAAACGGTGTTATGCTATAATAGGTAAAATAAATTTTCCCTTTTCTACTTATTTGTGGATAACATTAACAGCCACAACAGTCCACTGCTGGACATAGGCCACCCTCCGTTGGGGGGTGTAGCCATACTCGCCATGCTTGGCAGGCGGATTAGCGAGCGCAATGCAAGAAGTTGCATTCATAGGAAACGCTGCTGCCCACTCCAAAGATGAATTTATGCCTGGGAAGAATTAAAGTGATGCTATTGTAAGCCGGCATCACACGACAATTTGTGCATGAATACATAAAATAACTTTTCGACATCTCGAAAGAAATTTGCAGACAAGTGGGAGAAAACTATACGATGTTTTTACAACATTTTTATTGATCTACGAAGTAATAAACAGGCTCATAAATCGTAGAAGAAAAATCTTTTATTTGATAAGAAGCAAAAAGGGATCGGTTATGGTAACTTAACTTAAGTACCTACGAAGACTTACTATTTTATAAATTGTTAAGTAGATACTCGTAGGTGCTTACAAAAAATCAGTTCACGCGTGGCCCTATTGTAAAAGTTGTTCATATTGATGAAAATTAATTATTTATTACCCTAAAAAGATACGTACATGTTGTTTTAAGAAAAAAGCTAGAAAGTCACTCTTAGAAACTCAAAGGCTAGGAATTCCTAAGCGCTTTGTGTAGGTAGCGAAAGCAAAAATACATTTTACAGGTAACAGGTGACAAAAAACTCAGCGCTAGCTTCTCTTTGAGGGTCCTTCTGGCCGGAGGGCGTCCAACGCTACGCTTGTCGAGGCATGCCTCCACTCGTGAACACGCTTGCTACACCGTCCATCAGTTCTACGACAAAAGTGACCAGCCTAGTGCCATTTCAGCTTGCTTCACTTCACCTAAAAACCTCGAAATGCTTAACCACTAAATTGAAAAAGTACGTGTACCAAATCGATAATTCTGTACGTTACAAAGTCCTTAGACAAACGAGTAGTCGGGAGTTCTAAAATGCATAATGCATGGCCAAAACTTTGTTGGCAGCCAAGTCTGTGTTTACATGTTACAGTAGTTATTTCATATCGATTCGGCAAACTTTATAGAGATTACACATTACATTGCTTGTTCGCCAAACTCTAACAGCGATAAGTCCCGAAGTTACTCAGTACTAAGCACTCAAAATAAATTTCCATCGAAAATTCGGTTTCGTGTAACAAAACAAGAACATTTTACTTTAAACTTCCGCATAGTATTTCAATTTGTGTACCTACTACCTACGAGCAAACTTTATACCTTGCGCGCTCTACAGCTTCCCGTAACTAAAGTTTCGAGGCAACTCAGCGATGTACAGAATAAACTATGAAACATGAATATGTATGCCTTGTAGTTTGTAGTTAGATTGGTTTATGCATTTTGCCATTAGATCAACATCCGTCTGAAACAGATGTTCAAGCCATACATTATGTTGGCCGGTAGGTATTCCTGGTATTATTTATACTATTATTAGTTCAGATAGCTGTATTAAACTAATTGAGAGAATGAAACGATCTGTGCGGAAATAGTAATTCAATTATTTTTAATCTTTATTAATGGCATTTCCACATTTTGTGATTTCGCACAGTCTCAAGTCTTCTTTTTGTGTAGGACACCGAGTCATCGAACGACCCGATGAACCCTGGTGTCAGATTTTTTCAAGGCCTCTGACATGGTTGTGTAACGACCGCTATTTAAGTAATCATAGACAGCAACCGGAACCAACGGCTTAACGTGCTCTCCGAAGCACGCATCCATCTTTCTTTTCGGATAATCAGGTGGTTTAGTCTGCAATGTCCTAATCAGACTGGGAACAAATTCACAAAGTGATAAATACCTATCAACTTTGTGAGTGTCCTACCGAGAATCGAACCCGGAACCTTCGCGTCGCAGGCAGTCGCACTACCACTGCGCCGTAAGTATCGGCCGTCGGTCGTCGACAACATCAAGTAATAAACGATTACAAAATAATATAAATTGGCGAGTGCGCCAGTGTCAGTAATTGCAAGTCCAGCGCTGCGCTGGGTGCTGGCTCCAGTAGTGTGATAGTGTCATCTACAGGAACCGAGGGTGTCGTCCTCTTGATGCCATCTGGAAATGTAGTGTAAGTTCTTCAATTTCGGTTTTGTAGTAAGTTTACATTTAGAATAATTCATTGATCAAAATACCTACTTTCAAAAATAAACACCGAAGACTGAAATAAACTTTATCTACACTCGTCTTATAATGTTCGAATTATGAACTCGAAAACAGTTGCATAAAGACCTACTTTATGCATTCTGCCTATAAATAAAACTCGAAACTGTATCGAAGAAATTACAGACGCGTATGAGAAGGCTCTTACTTCGATAAAGTTCAAAAATTAAACGAAGTTTTTTTTTGCCAATACTTATATTGCTTCTCTTCATCTTCCGCCGCACTTGTCAGTTGTTGTTATACGGTAATTGTTCGGTTGTTGTTTAGTTGTTTTATTAGATTGTTGTTGAGATGTTGTTCAGTTATTGTACAGATGTTGTTCAGATATTGCTAAGTGGTTGTTCAGCTGTTTTTTAGATGTTGTTCAGATGTTGTTCAGTTGTTGTCCAGATTTTGTTCAGTTATTTAGTTAAGTTGTTGCTCAGCTGCTGACTCGCCATCTGAACAAATGCTGAAGTATAGAATTTTCAAAAAATTATATCAAGCCATATTATTATTACGTTCTCGTATTGAATTTGACCTTGCAATCGCCGGTGCGAACGATTGGAAAAGTGTATAACTGAGTTTTTTTTGGAAAGTGTATATAAAATAGTGTATGCAACTGCTATAATAAGGCATTAGAATGCTCGTGTCAAACTATTATCACACTCGGCTTCGCCTCGTGTGATAAACATACACTCGCATTCTAATGACCCCCATTATACGACAGTTGCATAAACTACTATTAATTATAAAATTCAAAATGAGTAGTTGTGGCTGAAACAAAAGAACCTTACAAATTCAATTAATCCATCGTTAGAAAATATACAATGAGCAGTGACACCGTGCCAAACTCTTCAATCACTTTAATTCAATATCTTGTTTTTATGGGGTTTTTTTATGATTTCGCCAGTGTCAAGTTTCGATTATGTATCACACTTCGGCTGTATCACAGGGAACACAATTTATTACAGAAAACGTTCTTAGTCGTTTGACAACGTCAAATTGTGCGGAATAATAATTTAAACAGCGTTGAAATGCACGTAAATTTATGGAAATAATTTAGGTAGAGTTTAGCAGCAGATACGTAGACAAATCTTCTTAAATGTGACTATAACATTATTTTCAGTTTGATTTGTATGAAAAACCAGTAGGTAAGTATACAATGATTCTGTAAATGTATAAATAAGTGGATGCGATCAGGGGCGTGCAGTCCATATAGGCACAAAAGCACCGCCTACCCTGATATTTTGATCCACACAAAATTATAAATATTTATATTATTTGAAGAACGATACCCATTCGTAAAAAGGAACGTCATTTTCAAAACTTTCGCGCCCCTAGTGAACTTGAACATTACCAATGTCAATCGAGCTTAGGCGCCTCGAACGCTGCCTGCTTTTATGAATGAAATAGACTATTACTACGTGTTCAAACCGGTTCAAACTAGTAGCGCTAACAGAGCCAAACATCATCCTCCAAAGGTGCTGCTTATTAAAAAAAAAACGACTGCATACACACGGCGAGTCCCTATACTGCATAACAGTGTTTTGCACAGCAAAATCATGGCCGACACAGCCTTGCATGCAGCATTGCATGTCCCAAGCCTGCACGACAGTGGCAATTGTGGCTTGATCGCTCGCTTCATTCGCTCCAGGGGGTCACAACTCTAACCTTACCTACTGTATTAAATCTGTGTCAAAAATGTTTAGTTTTAATGGGCTTCGCCCCCTAAAGCCCCTTGAAGACGATCCTATGACTGTGTCGTACACAGTCATGTTGTACAAAACGTTGTCCGGCGCAATCGTGTTGTGCATAATCAACGTCGTGCAGTGATGGTTGGTCAAAAATCTAGTAACCAAACGCAAACACTATAGAAAAAAGCGCGCGGTTGGAGTGTGGGAGGGGCGGTGCGTATAATCCGACCAATTTGTGACACCTTTTTTTTGAACTATTTGCATAATAATGAGGTGCAATTTTGCTTGATAGTATTTTACTTTAGAAGACATTGCAAATTCCTCCATTGTTGTTTACCCGTGTTGTTTATTTTAGGTTAGGTTTTTCAAGTAAAGCTTTAAAGTTTAATAGTGAAAATGTAATTCGGTTGGTGTTCTGTGATAGAATAGAATGAAAAATTACAGAACTTCTATCATACCTTCTAATGTGCGCGATAAACAACTGTAATAAGATTTGAGTTGTGTGTTTACAAAAGTTAAAGTACTGTTTTCAATACCTAAGTTGATATTATGTGTGATAAAATGCAGATCAACAATTGGAAATTTCGCAAATAAAAGCTAACAATAGGTCATACTTGAAAATTTAATTTTGTCAGATTGTTGTGTGCAAACATTGAAAGAGATGAACAATCATCTTCGTGAATCGCACGCATTGGACCACCACCACCACCACCGGACAATACTGCGGTTCTTTACATCTTTGGTGACAGCCCCCGCACACATGGCATCTTGTGACAGCCGCAATTTGATGCGGTAACGTACTAATGATACCTATCCAAATTTTGTATGGGATCTCGTAAACTATTTTCCCCTAAAAACCGGATACGACAAAACACTGAAAAAGATGAGGTTCGTGTGAGAACCGCCTTTGTTTGTACTGCCTACCCAGTCGTGAAACCCTGTGCACGCCACTGGATGCGATGCTGATTGTTAGTAAGTACCTAGATTAATTTTACGGGGTGTAACGGCAAATATTCAGGAAACATTATTTTACTTTCCATAGTTTAATGCAGTCAACTGATCGTGATTTTGTATGGTTGAGGTCGATCTTTTTGTCATTGCCTGACGTTTGTTCCTTAAGGAAAATTGTTCAGTTTTATGGTCTGCGTGCATCCTATCAGCATTCGGAGGGCTGTCCTTTACACCCTGTATTTAAAGTATTTTTTCCCACGCTAGTAATGATAAACGTAGTAGAACTATAACAAAAGAATACAAGAAATCAGGTTGAATTAATTGTATGGTAATACCATAGCCTTGGACAAATGCCAATGAGATTAAATAACTGGGAAGGATTTGAAGACAACGTTGCAATTCTATAAGTAAATATATATCCAGGACAATTCACAGCGCCATCTGGCCCCAAACTAAGCAAAAGCTTGTACTATGGGAACTAATAGCTGATATTATACTTGCATCCTTTTTTTGTAAATAAATACATATTTATACAGAGAAAACACCCAGAGTCATGAGGGGATCAACCCACGACCCTCAGTGTAGCAGACAGGGGTACTATCCGCTACGCCATCGGGACAATAATACATGCTAGTACAAACGTTGTAAAATTATAACAAAACAATGCTTAATATTTGTTTGTTTATACATACTGCGGTGAATATGCTAAACATGACACATGCCACCGCCGCGCTTCTCTGCGCCCGGCATAGTGAACCAGCCTTGGCTAATGTGATTAGAGTACTGGCAGGGATTTGGAGGCGTTTCTACTGATTTCTTTTCATCATTGGCCTCACACGTCTGTAACAGACGATTTAATGTCTGAGGCAAGACTTTTCATGGCTGTATAAACCGATACGGGAGCGGCATAGTTTTCCGCACGCTCTACAAGTGAAGGTGGAATTTGAGACTGGCACATGCATGTTTAGATGACGACGTTTAAATAAACGATTCTGTATGTTTTTGCCTTTTGTTAGCGAGACCAGAAAACCAGGCATTATCGTGTGTTTTACGCCCATCAAACACACGCTTACGCCATTCGTCCCTATCCTCAGCAAGCTTCTTCCAGCTTTGATGGTCAATGTTAAACGCAGCCATGTCCCGCTCAATATGATGTCTTTTATTATACATAAATATAGGTAGAAAAACAAATATCTCAATTCCATATTACCGACTAAAATCTCTTAATAAAATTAGCACTGTCACTTCTGTTAAAAATAATCTTAGACAAGGCTAGATGATGGTCGCTTCAGAAATTGTTTGTCATTTTACGCGGTATCTGTCAACATAAAGCAATCATAAGAAACATATACATCGAAATCATTGACTATTTAAGACATAAGGTGAATAAAATAGTCAATAACATGTACTATCCTTAACTAAACCAATTCCACGGAAAGGTTTTAGTCAGTTACGTGGAATCGAGATAAATTCTCAATTCTTTATTTCTGCTTACATGTTGAAAATGCATGACGTGATCAGTTCATGCCGCGGTAAATATGCTAAACATGGGGTGGTATGGGATCTAACTCCTAGTGGTCTATCCCGGGCAATGGCAACACAGGCTTGCCTGTGGATAAGTCCTGCTGAACGATCCCACTAAGCGAAGAAGGGGTCCGTAAGGGGCCGCCTGGCTCGCGACCACCATCCCACCGAAGTCTGTTCCGTCATGGTGTGGGAGTGCCAGTGCTTTAACAGGCTTCTTCTGGGTGAGCTCGCTCCATCTTAGACTCTGTCTCTGTCCTATGACCTAGACTAGAGTCAAGAGCAAACCCATCATTAATATATATATAAAAAAAACAAGACACGTGCGTGAAGATACTGTGTTCTTTTACTATGAGGGCAATTTTATGACATACAATTACCTGTCTCATTTATTCCAATGATTTGTTTTTTTAACCACAATACCCATATTTTCCAGAACGTTCAAGTTCCAAAATGACCATATTCTTCCTAAGTTTTGAACATGACGGCATTGAATAGTCTCAAAATGCATGACGTTTTTCTACTATGACATATTGCTCTCATGTAATTTTTTTTATTGTAAGCCATAGAGGTCCGTGTAGCCATCCCCCTATTGTTGTCTAGCTTATGCCAGAGAGTCTTTGTATATTTTCCTATGCATCTGGGTCTATTCTAAGATAAGGAAGAGAGTATATAAATCACGTTACATTATTTGGACGTGTGCCATTGTCTTGTGTGCATAGCGTGTTAATATAGCCTTAATCCTTGAGGTCTTAGTTGCCTACCGTACCGTTTAAGATGTGTTCATTCAGTTATTTTAAACACAAATTTATATAAATACTTACATCATTGTACAATGTATTGTTTTCAAGAATGTAGGCTTAGTATCAAAGAAGTTACGAGACATGTATAGATGTAATTTATGTACGTATCGTTATTTTGAAAATATGAATAGGTATATGCTTGAATAAAAGTTTGTTTGAAAAGAGCTTAAAGGCGGGTGTAGTCGTGAACGGCCTCAACAGTGGTGCCACTACACAAAAAAAATCTCTTTATACAAACAATCCATCAGAATGTACGTTGCTCAATTTTTTGTAGTATCATCCTAAAGAAAAATTAGACCCTACAAACTCAATGAAATACTGTGACCTGTTATTAAAGTTGTGGCAATTAATACCAAAAGTTGCCGTTTTAGGCACTTTTTGCCATAACTTTTTTAAATATTTCATTGAGTTTGCATACTACAAAAAAACTTGAGGACATTCTGATGGATTGTCTTATAAAGAGATTTTTTTTTTTGTGTAGTGGAGCCACTGTCGAGGCCGTTTACGACTACACTCGCCTTAATGAAAACAATCGACCTCTTTGCACTTAGCGACAAGTCACGTTCTAATGCAACACACCACATGTCGCAGTCACATACCATGACCAGGCTATTCATGAAATGCCCGCTTTTAATTACGACAGAAAGTGGCACGACCAAATATGGCGGATCTAACGAACAGTTTACAGTGGAATCCTGTTAATTGCCTATTCAGTGAATTATTGCTTTAAGCTGCGGAAATATCTAGTGAATAAAAACTTTTTATATTGGGTAATTGTGGTATATATTATGTTTTCTCTTCTTCTTTTCGTGTTTGATACTGAGTCAAAGAATGTTCTTATCTTAAATTTTCTGACATGGTTGTGTAACGACAGCCAAGTAATCATAGACAGCAACCGGGACCAACGGCTTAACGTGCCCTCCAAAGCCCAGAATCATCTTTTTGCGAACAATCAGGTGGTTCAATTTGCAAACTCATGACCAAACTGAAAACAAATTCATAAAGGAATAATATCAACTTTGTGATTGCCCCACCGGAATTTGAACCTGGAACCGTTGCGCCGCAGGAATAAGGTTATGGTAAAGTAGTTTTGATTTCATGGCAAACCTGGCGCTTTTTTATCTTAGAACACAATGCCTAATTCAATGATGAATGTTTGATTAATACTGATACCTTATGAGCTTTGGGCAAAAACGTGTACAATTTGGATCCCTCCTAATGCAAAGCGGGCGCGCGGTAGACCTCGAAAGAGATGGAGCATGAACTACGTGCACACGCCCCTTTTTGGATAAAGAAGCAAAACAGGGAAGAATGGAAGAAAGGGAGGGAGGCCTTTGCCCTGCAGTGGGACATTACAGGCTAGAATTAGAATCCCTTATCCAAATCTCCTGTTTTGTATATTTTTTTTATTTGTCTTTCCGGGTCATAAACAGCTTCATCCTAGCTTTGCGTACGCAACCTAAAGCTCAGTATCGAAAGAATAATTCTAAAAGCAACTTAACCATGAGATTATCTATTCTTATGCCATGAGTAAAATCCCTTATATACCCGTTAAGTTGGTACCTACGTAATATGATTCCTAACTACTAAATTGGCTCTTCCATTGGCAACAGTAGTTTTTCACCACTTTGATATAACATACATACATATATATCACGCCTATAATCCTTTTTGGGGTAAGCAGAGTGTATTTACCGTAAAAACGAACATTTACGCCACAAACTGACAAAATTTGAGGGTCATTCGGAAAATTGTGTATCGTCATTAGGTAGACAGCCCATCGCCTAAAAATGCGATACATGTTTAACCCTCGTGTCCCTTAGTCGCCTCTTACGAAACCCACGGGAAAGAAATGGGGTCTAAACCCTCTAAACCGACATCACACGGTATGATGTAACCACATATATTTAGTACAAACCTACCTACCAAAGTTCATAGATCCGCAAAAATTCCCATCTCCAAATCTTACCGTAACTGTAATTTGATGTTCGTAAAAAACCCGCCTGCTCGTAAATTCAGTTTTATCAGTAATGTAATAAACCAACGAAACAGGCTATAGAATTGGCCCGAATAGATTTATTTGCTATTGTTTTTACGCTCTATTTCTTTCAACAATATAATCTGGGTTGGTTTCAACATTCCTGTGGTTCAATAGCAGCACCAATTTGATTTATTAGCTACGTCACATGTGAGGGAAAAACGCGTTTCAATGCTGGCCTTTGTTACCAATTTTAATGTATCATCGTTTACAGCTTTTTTTGTACAGTTTATAAGAAAAACCATTTTAGGCTGATCCCTTAAATGTAAGGTTAGTGTGCAGCCATATGACATAAGTAGTTAGTACAATCTACAATAATTTGGTAACTGTGCTTTTTAGGTCGCAAGCAGCCAACTCAATCAAGATGTTCTGTGTCCCACTGCTGGGCAAATCTTTAACGCCACTCTGCTGTGTCTCCGGTTTCTGATTGCCAGTCACTACTAAATATAAGATGTTTATAGGTACACACAAAAATAAATTTGGGAAAAATCGAAATGTTGCCTAAGTATCTACTGTCTGCCATACCTCAAGCTTGGTAAAGTTAAACGACACCATCACAGGCGCCACACGGCGCAAGAAAATATATTTTCTCAAACATGCTAGGAAATGTGTTAATTTCTTTAAAAAAAAGAAACCGCGAAGTTTCACATTGTTTGTCACGTCTCAGATCACGCCAGCAAAGTTGTATGGAAATCCTTTGCTGGTGTCCATTAAGATAAATTCGTTAAGTATACGCTAAACCCACATAATTTGATTTCAAAATTATCTCGATGGCTCTCATAGAAACGGAACGTAATTTTGTATGAAACAGGTAACTAAAGACGAGGCTGTATGATGTGAAGACCCTTGCCTGTCCAGAATTAAAAAAGAAAAGAATGAACTAAACATTTAGTATGGCTGAATATTACGTAATACTGTGCCTTACTGGCGAATTTATTTTAAAAAATTACAATTAGTGGGAAAATTGTATATTTTTATTTGTTTCGTTGTGTTGTGGTCGCTAGCTAACTTTTATAAGAAGTACAATCTTTCATTTCCTAGCCTTTTTTTGAGAAATGCACTATGTAAGCCTCGGGGAAAATTACTTTGCTTGACTAGTATAATTCTCGCCTCGCCTGCGGCTCGGACTTCAAACTATACTCGTCCAGCAAAGTCTTATTTTCCATACCTCGACAACAATGTACTATTATCGCGACTGGCGTTGTCACCTTCATGGCATAAAAAGCCGGTGCGCTGTGTCAACCTATGACCCTATGAGGTGCTACCATCGATGTATGTAGCCCAGCTAATGCGATTTTTATGCGTCGCCACTCAGTGTGCGGATGCAATAATGTCGTCCATGTATGTAGAATTTAGCTGTGGTTCAGTGAGTAGTATATGAAAAAGAAATCATGGTGAATTGAGAACCTCCTCCTTTTTTAATGTCGGTTAATAAAAAAGCTTTGATTTATTCCTGCACCATTTACACCTATTTGAGCTTGGTGATTAGTTAGGTATTTGATTATTCATGCTAACAAAAATTCAATAAAATAGTGATCTTCATCAAGGGAATGCCGTGTGATGCCGGCTTAGAATAGCACCACCCCATTTCTTTCCCTTGGGAGTCTTAAGAGGCGACTTAGAGACTCGAGGGTGAGTATTGCAATTTTAGGCGATGGGTTGACAACCTGTCACTATGGCGATGCACAATTTCCGCATGACCCTCAAATATGTGTCGGACGTGGCGTAGATGACCGTTTTTTGCGGCTGTTTGCCCTCTGCCTGCCCCGCAAGGGATTATAGGCGTGATATGTATTATGTATGTATGTTTGTGTCTTCATCAAGGGTTCAAGGGTCGTATTCAACTAATAGCTATGGTTTGGCCGTTTCATATTCTCACGTAAAAAAATATTAGAAGGACAGTTGAGTGTAGATGGCATTACAATGGCTAATAAATAAGAGAATCGCGGCCCTGAATATGCTTCACAGGAATCGAACCGAAGACCATCGCATGTAAAGTCAAGAACAAATACACCATGCGTGGCACAGTCGGGTTACTAATAAAATAAACCACGCAGCAATAACATTAGGCATGTTGCATATGGCCCGGCACGTGCGCTACGAAAATAACTCCTGCCTTGTTTTACTGAGTGAACTCGTAAAGTTATACCTTGTATACATACATACATACGGAGTGTAAGGGACGGTGTACCGAAAACATTGCAGAAATTTTTTTCGACCTCCCATACAAAATTCCCGATCAGCTGACTGAATTTCTATGGTAACTCGAAAAAAAAAATTCGTTTCCCAACATAGGCTCCATTGTGAAAGTTGTTCAGTTTCATGGTCTGATCATGCCTGAAAAGTTTTCGGTACACCGTCCCTTACACCCTGTATATCAAGCCTTTATCCCTTGCGGGATAGGCAGAGCGCAAACGGCCGCAAATAACGGACACCCACGCACGCCACGTCCGACAAACGTTTGATGGTCATTCGGAAAATTGTGTATCGCCATAGTGACAGGTTGTCAGCCCATCGCATTAAATCGCTATATACGCTTCGTCGCCTCTTACGACTCCCACGGGAAAGAAATGGGGTGATGCTATTCTTAGCCGACATCACAGGGCATACCTTGTATATGTCGCAGTAAAATGGCAGAATCAGCAATTCAGCTGAATTCCTAGGACTTTGTACAAAAGCCGGCCTTTGGCAAAATTGTAGAACTCATTCTAGCATTTTCCTGAACAAATCCAGTTATTTAGTGAAAAGTTGTTCCTTTCAAGGCCTTCTCTGTTTTCAGTATCTGTCACTAGTAATATTTCACCCATTATCGCGATGGTATTATTTCAAATAACATCAGTCTATTTCGTGAGTGTCATAAAAGGCGACAAAGTGATCCAGAGAATGGGCAGCAGCATTTTAAAATACAATATCTTGCTCTGCGCTCGCCAACCATTGCCGATTGATTAGCAGCAATAAGCTAATAACATTAGGCATGTTGCATATGCCCGGGCACGTGCGTTACGAAAATAACTCCTGCCTAGTTTTACTGTGAACTGGCATGGCCATATGTTACTCTGGTCACCTTGCATATGTCGCAGTAAAATATCAAAATCAGGAATTTGGCCAAAATCCGGAATATGGAAATTATTAAATTTCATCTTGCCATCGTCCTTAACAGATCTAGGAAATCCTAGGATTTTGTCCGAATTTCTAAAATTCTAAAGTTGTTGAGAAAGATTACACTAAGGGATCAAAAGACACTTTTTGCAATTAAGTGAGGTCATAATTAACTTAATTGATAGAGGAAATAAATTATTTTTATATTATGACCCAGCACGTGCGTTCCGAAAATAACTCCTGCCTTGTTTTACTGTGAACTGGCATGCCCATATTATTAATGTTACTCTGGTCACCTTGTATATGTCGTAGTGAAATGGCAGAATCAGGAATTCAGCTGAATTCCTAGGAATTTGACAATTCGTGACTTTATTCTACCATTGTCCTAAATTGGACAGAGAAGAAGACAAACGTAGAAGTGCTGGCACTGGTAGCGGAAGAGCGTTGTCTTCTGAAGACCATAGAAAACAGGAGAGGGAAGATGATTGGCCACTTGCTACGACACGACAGCTTCATTAAGAACATTATTAAAGGAAAGGTGGAAGGAAAGAGAGGCAGAGGTAGACCTAGACGCACTTACTTTACCCAGATAAAGAAAAAGTCAATGTCGTGTCGTATCAAGAGGTCAAGTCACTGGCGGAGAGGAGAGAAGATTGGAAGTTACTCCACCGACAAGAGTTTGACTCTTAAATTGTAGAAGAAGTCCTAAACATATATATGAGTTCTGCCATGTAAAGAATTCCCATACGATGCCGGGCTCGAATCGCATCATTTTAATTTCTACCCGTGGGTATCGTAAGGATTGGAATGGACAAGAGCGTTTCTTCGTACTTACTGCAATTTAAACACAGCAGCATATTTTCACAATTTCATTGACATTATATTCATATAGATACCAAACAAAAAATACATGGTTAGAGCACCCATATTATGCTATGGTAACCAAAAATTTTTAAATGCACGGACGCTAGAGTTGTGATAAAGTAATCGACTATTATTTAAAATGATATTAGATCTTTTTGCCGTTTGGTGCCGGCTTAGAATAGCATCAGCCCATTTCTACCCATGGGTGTCGTAAAATGCGACTAAGGGACAAGTTTACAGGTAAAAGACAGTAGCGTTCCCTGTGAAAGCAATATCTTGCACTACTTCGCCAATCCGCCTGCCGAGCGTGTTGAGTATGGCAATACCCCCGATTGGGACAGGCTCATGTTGCCCATGTGGCTGATATTGAATAAACTTTGAAAAACAAAGGAAAATTTTATCTTATTCCTGCTAATTGTTTTATTTTTTCGTCAAAAACATCGATTTTTACATCGTTATCGCCCTAAAAACAAATCGATGATTAAAACGAATTCGAATTATTTGTACAGCAGCCACATCCCTAAATGGACACTATAAAAACTGTTTCCACTACCGAAATACATAAATTGGTATCTGAATTTATGATATTGTGTGCTGTCTGCATTTTAATACCTCCCTGACTTGTTGCAGTTTTATCTTTTTCTATTTATGGTTTCGTACTTGGCTGGAATTCTTTATCATTTTGCAACGGCCAATGTGGCGCAGTGGTAGTGCGACTGCTTGCGAGGTAAAGGCTCCGGGTTCGATTCCCTGTGAGGTACAAACAAAGTTGATTTTATCAGTTTGTGAATTTGTTTCCAGTCTGGTTAGGAAATTGCAGCCTAAACCACCTGATAGTCCTTAAAATATGGTTCCGTGCCGTCGGCCCCGGTTGCTGTCTATGATTACTGAGGGGATGGTTACACAACCATGTCAGGGGCCTGTTTGTAACCTAACGGACACTATTTTTACATGTAATAGGTAGATTTCATTTATCATTTCTCTGAATGAAGTAATTAAAATGAAATTACTTTAATGTAGGATAGTATTATCACTTATTGACGTCATGTTTACGCTCTGCCTACCACGAAAGGGATAATAGGCGTGATATTATGTGTATTTGTAATATAATTCATAGCTTGATAGGTACCTTTTTTATCAAGCTCGTTCCTAAATATTATAAAACGTGGCTTGAATCAAGCTTAAATACAAAAATATTTACAAAAATGTCACGTTCGCCCGTCTAAACTCTGAACCCAAAAGTACATTCAACAATAAATACCCTGAAAGAAATTATATCGGTAATTATTGGTATTAAGGCGAGTGTAGCCGTGAACGGCCTCGACAGTGGAGTTTTTTTCTGTTTTTACAAATTAAAGTTATGGCCTAAAACGGCCACTTTTGGTATTAATTGCCATAACTGTAAATACAACCAATATTTAATTGAGTTTGCAATTGGTTGTAATTTTACTTAAGGATAATACTAAAAACTTGAGCAACGGACATCCTGCCTGATAGATTGTTTGTGTAAAGAGTTTTTTTTGTGAAGTGGCGTAATCCATATTATATTACACTAATATAAGGTCGTAGGTATAGCTGATCTGTCAAATTAATATAAAGACAGAGCTAAAACTTTGAAACAGAGCTTGGCAATGAACATGTAGCTGATGAGGCGTCCATCACACTTCATTAAATAGCATGTCGTGTCGTGTCACGTCACCATGTCATCAGAACAACCAATGACACAGTTATTTCTACTGGTTCTATTTGTATTACGACTGTGGGAACAACGTCATTTGTTTTGAACACCGGAGGATACGATACACATATCTTGACGATGTTTTATCACTTTGTGAGTTGGTTCTTATGATATCTCATTGCAAGAAAGATAGAAATTAAGAAAAAAGTATTTTTTTTGTAGTGCAATTTTGTTGGTTCTAAAAAAAACAATGTTTATTTATGTTACAACTTAAAAACATCCTTTGTTCTCTGTAGTTCCATTGCTAGTTCCTTTAAGTCTAGTCACACCTCGGACACTCCATACAGTGGACTCTTTATAAACAACTGTCATTTCTACATGTGCATGTGTGGGTGATCACAGATGTATGAGTGCAGGGTTGGCATGCAGGTTGATTTTGAGATACCTAACCTGTGACTAGATACAGTACCTACCAAAGAGGATTTAACAAGCCTAGCGCTAGTTTCTACTTAATTCTCCACTGGTGTTTTGACATTTCTCGGGTGAGGGCGGGTCGGGGGCTGGGGTGCGGGGAGGTGAGTGTCCGTTCTGGATGTATAATATATATTACATACTATTGGTTATTCTGTGGTCCAGTGTAACTTTTTAGTATCAGTATTTCCGTCATGAGAGCAAAAGGAACTACTGATACTATTCTTTACCGAATACAAAAAAGATTTATTCTATCATAATTTTTATTTTAGTTATAACAATATTGCAGGTTTTGCTAAAGTTACTGTCCATCATTGCCGGTCGTTACATAACTCGTCCGAAGTGTACTATCTAGGTAAAGCGGTTTTAAAACTCTGACGCCAGAGTTCTTTAGATCTTTTGTCGACACAGTATCCCACAATAAATGGATGAAGAGTTGTAACTTTGTTCCGTTAATACAAACAAATACCACGCCTTTATCCCTAGCTGGGTGGGCAGAGAGTTTATGGCCGAAAAATAAGGTCGCCATTGCCGCGGATGACAAATATTTGAGGTTCGTTTCAGATAAATCCTGTATCACTATAGTGACAGGTTGCCTGCCAATGCCTATTCACATAAAACCCTCGAGTCCCTTAGTCGCCTTTTACGACACCCGCGGGAAAGAAATGGGGTACCTAGTGCTATTCTTAGCCGGGATCACACGGATGTTCCAACGTCCTTGGATCCAACTCTCTCTTGGTTAGGTATACAGAATTTTCTTTACTTAGACTTTCCCATTTCGACGGCCGAAGTGGCGCAGTGGTAGTGCGACTGACTGCGACGCAAAGATTCTCGGTGGGACACTCACAAAGTTGTTATTTATCACTTTGTGAATTTGTTCCCGGTCTGGTTAAGACATTGCAGGGTGAACCACCTGATTGTCTGAAAAATAAATGGTTCCGTGCTTCGGAGGGCACGTCGGTCCCGGTTGCTGTCTATGATTACTTAGACGGCGGTCGTTACACAACCATGTCAGAGGCAGAGGTCTACTACTAGTAGTAGGCGGTTTGAAAAACTCTGACACCGGGGTTCATCGGCTCGTTGGATGACTCGGTGTCCCACACAAAAAGAGAGACTTTCCCATTCAACATTAATTGAATTATTGTAGTAATTTGTATCTTAAATTTGTCACAGTTTTTTGGTAAGATTGATTTTTGGTTTATTTTAATTATTGTATCGTGAATTCGATGTTATACATTATCCAAACTTTATACAAACTTTTGATGAAATTCATTGTAATTCGCACATAGATTTGTATTAAGATGAATGACATAAATGTCAATGGAATATAGGCGAATATCGAAGCGAAATATCGGAGACCCTTCATGTTAGTAGGGATGTGAAATTGGAATGTTCTCAAAACCGGTTTTGAGTTCCGATATTAGAGCTCAATTCCTGAATTCCGGTTTTGATTTTACTTTGTATGGATCATTTTTTTTAGGTACCTAGTTTTCGCGGGAGTCGTGAACAGTTCTTAAGTATTTGCGTTACAAAATGCTTGCCAACAGAGGTTATACAAAAAAAACATAAAAATACCTCCTATTTTGAAAACCGGTTTTAACGATGACATCCCGATTTTGCGGTATTTTTTTAAGATTCCGGCATGCCCGGTTCCATTCCTGACCTGTCAGAGGCACTAAGGTTACGCTTGGTGGCTTCCATATCAAACAGGGCCAAATAATTATTTGGATGTTTTATCTATGTTATGTTATTTGGGGAAAAGGATTTGTTTGTCATTTCTATTTATACTTTTCGGGCACGCTCTTGTTACATGATATTATGATACATTATATCTTCCGACGGTTTGAATTCTCGGAGAAATCTTAACTATTTTATGAAAGATAGCTATTCCAGCTATAAACAATTTTCTTTTTAAGGTAGCTAGTACTTATTATACCTACCTATCCAATCAAATCAAATTCTTTATTTAATCGTTCTGTTAGAATACAAATTAATGCATGGTGTGCGCATTACATACTTCATATTGACATGGATACGTCCCTCAGTTAACGTAACTTAAAATTCAATTAAAAAATAGTAACTCCATGAAAAGTTTTTTTTTAATAAGGATGGGTTTGCTCTTGAGTCTAGTCTAAGTCATAGGACAGAGACATAGTCTAAGATGGAGCGAGCTCACCCAGAAAAAGCCTCTTCACTCTTACTTTGAAGAAATTAGGGTTGTATGCGTTTGGAAACACAGACGCAGGTAGTGAGTCTACTCTTTAGCAGTGCGCATTATAAATGATGACTGGAAGCGCTTAGTCCGAATTTGCTGAATGGCAACCAGGTATGGATGGTATCCGGCGGTGCCTCTGGATGTCCGATGGTAGAAGGGAGCTGGAGGAACAAGGTCGTGAAGCTCTTGAGCACACATTCCGAAGCATACAATCTTTAAAAAACCGACAAGCAGGCAACCTTGCGGCGATGTGCCAGGCTCTGTAGCTTGGTATCCACCAGTTTTATGTCACCTATGAGCCTCTTGGCCCTGCGTTTCACCGTATCAAGAGCGGCAAGTTGGTATTTGGCTGAGCCCTCCCAAAGATGACTTCAATACTCCATGCAGGATCGGACTTGTGCTTTGTAAAGAGTTAAAAGCTGTCCAGACGTAAAGTATCGCTTTACTCTATTCAGGACGCCCAGCTTCTTAGCCGCCGTTTGAGCCTTGTACTCGATAGTCGCGACGAAGTTTAGATTTGATGTCAACTTCATGCCTAGAAGCTCAAGCCTGTCAGTGACACGGATAGATGTACCCCGAAAAGCAGGTGTCCGTCGAAAGTAATTAAATTTAAATCCGCTTCTGTCAGATTGAACGTCGTACCTATTAGTCAAAAAGAGTTCAAGGTAGTTATAGATAGCGAAAAGTAGCTACTTTTAGCACTTTCTCAAATTCACAAATCCTCTATCCGTAACTACAGCGACACTACTATTACTAACACAGCATTCTGTAAATAAGCTTTACAGCTGAACTTCAATCTGACAGAAGCGGATTTTCAATAAATTACGTTTTCATCAAGTTATGAATTTTTAAGCGATGAGGGCGCTAGTTACGCTCCAGAATCTCCTGAAGAAGCTTAAATTTAAAATTCCATTAAAAATATAAATCCAACCGCAGAATTTCAAATTACCTCCATAAATCAAGCTTGCATTCGCACGTAACTTTTTGCAGGCTTTTATAGTTCAGGATTCTAGGCGCGACCACTTTCACTAATTGGGTGAGGGTGTGTTGTGTGACGCTGAAATTACACTAGAAATTACGTCATGATTTAAAAAAAGTTGTTTCTATTTTGCCATTCTTTCCCTTGTTTTATTCAAAGTGAAGAATACTAAAGTTATATTTAGTGATATTATAATAACACGAATTTCTGCCGCAAAACATTCATCATTGAGTTTAACCAATAAAAATACTCACACGAATGCGATAGCCTCCCCTGGACATAAACAAAGAAACAGGCCTTTTCCTCAATACCGGAAAAAAGTAGCTTGGTACAGAATAGCCAAAAGGTAGGCTACTTACGATTGGGTATACGTACTATGAAGCTTAAATCCCGAAGTGGGTGCACGAGGGTTTTTTATTAGGTCAATACAAAATTGTTATTAAAAAAAGAAAATTGTGTTATACAAATTTCTTTTTTTTTTACAATGACGGATCATGACGTCAATAAGTGATAACACTATCCTACATTGAATAAAGTAATTTCATTTTCATTTTCAATCAGTTCACGAGGCACAATATGGTTGCATGCATCTGCACCAAACATCACCCTGTGTTGTAAGGGACATACATTGATCAGTCCCTTACTACACAGGGTGTAAGGGACTGATCAATGTATGTCTGAAAAGTTTTCGATACATTGTCCCTGTGTTGTAAGGGACATACATTGATCAGTCTCTTACTACACAGGGTGTAAGGGACTGATCAATGGATGTCTGAAAAGTTTTCGATACATCGTCCCTGTGTTGTAAGGGACATATATATATTGATCAGTCCCTTACTACACAGGGTGTAAGGGACTGATCAATGACATGACCAGACCATGAAACTGAACAACTTTTACCATGGACCCAATGATGGAAAACAAATTTATTTTTTCGAGTTTCCATAGAGAGTGAGTCAGCTGATCAGGAATTTTGTCTGGCAGGTCGATTTTTTTTAACTTTAATTAAACTATCGCCCATAGAAAAAGTTGTTTAGTTCCATGGTCTGATCATACCTGCAAAGTTTTTGGTACATCATTGCTTACACTCCGCGAAATAATTTCAAATTAAATGTTAAAGGTAATACACATCACATCAGCCTATAGCATTGCACTCTCGACATGGATCTCCCGCAACGCACGATGTCCCGTTTTCGCAATCAAATCGCTACCAGTAGGTAGCGAACGGAAAGTAATACTTCGTAAAAAACAGTCAAAGTATTGGTAGTAAGGTAGAAATCAATAAAAACAATCACACAACTTTGTGTGCAACCCCGCAAAAACTTGAACCTAGGAGCTTCACAACGACAACTAGACCACGAAGGCAATTGTAATGTCCTGTCCTGTCTAAAGGCCCTGTTTTACCTGAAAAATTAGTCCCGTTCATTCGCGGTGCGCTGGAGAGAAGCAGCCAATAATTTTGCGCTTAAATTTATGCGAGATTTTACAGTTTTATCGACATAAAAACTAGAGAAATACTTAAATGTTGCACTAAGTCTGCCTTTTTTACAAGAAATGGTGTATGTATCTAAATTATGGCATAAAAAATAAAGTTTGTCAAATTGTGAAACTGATAGTATCTAATATCTGTTAGATCCTCGACAATAAAACTCCTCTGTTTATTCAGGTATAATGGTTGGCCTGTAGAAAATGCTGCGTTGCATTAGGCCCGCCATTTGTACGTTTGTGCCATAAAGTTTTATAAATTATATATATAGTATATATATATAAATATATTCAGAATTAAGAGGTTATAATTGTCTAAATAAAACCACTTTGAAAATCTTGCTCGCTCTCTAGGTTCTCCTCTCCCGAAAATGCCTGAAGACAATTTAGCTTGGCATTCTTATTTCCCGCTCATTTTGCTTTGAAAGCAACCTTCTTATTTGGAGCTGATTTTTCTTTTTGTTTCTTTCGCTTTGTTTATTTGTGAATGCTAATACTAATTTGGTTTCAGCAGTTTTTGTTAAACAAAGTTGTTTTCTTTTTACAGTATTTTACAAAAGAAGTTGCTTTGTATTTTAGATTAAAGACGCGATTTCAAGTTACTGACTAGGACGGCTCATTAGGATAAGTACTGGCACTTAGAGTAAATAAATAAATTGTGTGTAAAATTAATTGAAAGTAACACAGACTACTTGAACTTGACAAATAATCATATTTTATCATTCTACCGACAATAAAAGATCTCAGCCGTACACAGAGGTTTATTGTTCTTCCCCTGGCGACAATACAATGTCGTTTTATCCCTTGGCAATTCTTCATATCATTAAGGTCCTCAATCCAAAACACTGACTTACAGAAAGTTTTGTCTCAGAAATTACAATGGTATTGATTGACAACTCACGCGAAAACTATACACATGGTAAACCGACTAGTTTCCTTACAAGACTTTTCATGGCCTCTATAGTTTTTTGTAGGCATCCCTCTGAGATATTCTGCTCTAAGGTTATCATTGAATCCGAAACGATCCGATTCCAAAGCTTGAAATGGGCCCCCATTATTTGATTCCGAGCCAATTAAATTCGATTAATTTATGAGGACCAACTCGTATCTCTGAGGGCCAGCTTTTGCAGAACTTTTATCAAATTTCCCAGCACCTAAGTGAATTTGTTCTCGGCGACGTTAGATGATAAAACGGCAAATGACAGTTGTTTACTTACTCGAAGTATTTTGCCATTAAAGCTTTAGAAGTTAAGATTATTGCCGATTTTCTTAAATGTTATTTTAGTTATTATATTGAAATTCGAAGTTATGCGCTGAAAATCAATAAGTATAGGTAGTAAGTTTTACTGATTTTGGCACCGATGCGACGAACAACATTAAAATTACCCTGCACTACACAGAGAATGGAATGAAAACATTAAAATGGAACAAAACCTACAAAAAATTATAGAAAGAAATATTTTTGTAAGTTGGCACAGCTATACTTATCACAGATAATCAATTTAAAACGAATTCCAGTTGTGTTTATTACAGCTTAAATCCATAAAGAAATGTCGGATTGTGACGAAGAATAGAAAGAATAACATTAACGAAAACACGATATCAGAAATTCAAAACGTAACGAAATACGCTTGAATAACTCTACTTACGAAATATCCTTTCAGTAACCGAATGCTGTATCAATATTACGGGCGGTGTACCGAAATCTTTGCAGTCATGGTCAGAGCATGAAACTGAACAACTTTTACTATGGAGCCTTTGTTGGGGAAGATATTTTTTTTCGAATTTCTTTAGAAAGTCAGTCAGCTGTTTGGGAATTTTGTGTGAGAGGTCCAATGTTCTGTCTCGTTTACCAACAAGCCCGTATAAGTTTGGGTCTCGAAAGAAACAGTTGTTTCGTACAAAGTTTTAGAGGTACACAACCATGTCAGGTGCCTAGTAGTAGTAGTAGTAGGTGGTTGCAAAACTCTGACACCAGGGTTCATCGGGTCGTTCGGAAGCCGATATGGCACAGTGGTATTGTGACTACATACAACTTGATGGATCCGATGGATGGTATCCGGCGGTGCGTCTGGATGTCCGATGGTAGAAGGAAGCTGGTGGAACAAGGTTGTCAAGCTCTTGAGCACACTCTCCGAAGTACAAACTTGGAATTTAAATTTTCAGAAACGTTAGTTTCAATGTGACTTAAATAAAGCTAAATAGGCACTTTAAGCGACGGCGACTCACATTGCACAGGTCACAGGGGGTCGATAGCGCCTGAATACGACTCCCTGTGGCCTGAAATCGGTTTGCATGAATTCGCACACGTATTTCACGGCAAACACGCGTTTATGTATGTAATAAGTTTATTATATCAAACAAGAAATAGTAAGAAAACAAGATCACAAGTCACAAAGGCGGACTTATTCTATTATCTACCACTCAACCAATCAATTCAATCAACCACTCAATTTATCGTATTTTTGTGACAACCAGACTTTCCTAATATTTACCTTGTGTCCTCGTCCAAAGTTATTCGGTTCCTGCTTGCTACAGTTCAGCCATCCCAATAAGCCGTATTTGACAGTTGTCAGTTTAGTGCTAATGCTATGGCAGAGGATCTAGTTTTCTTTGTTGATATATCTTTTAGTTTGGAACTGACAGCTGTCAAATATGGCTTTTTGATATAGCCTTACTTTAGGGTTTTGAGACACTCTCACAAGAAGTCAAAGAGACGGTAGAAAGGAAACGGAGGAAAGTGTATGATATGATAACACATTTAGGTACATTAGTACGATAAACATTTCAGGAGGTATTATTATTGGTACGAACGTACCTTTTTTTCTTCAATTTCGTCAATTGTTGTCATATGCATAATTTTGATTAAAAAACGCCATAATTCAACAACAAAAACCCGACTGAGGCTTGTGAAAAATAAATTTTGAAGTTATATTTTTCATTTAAAGTCCACCATTTTGAATTAATGAATTTTAATTTAACCAGTGCGATTATGTGGCTAGTTCTCATTGATGAGGGAACTGATGAGTGGCACCAGAAAACACATTGATCTGATGATAATATATTTTTCTCGATTTTTTATTTGGAAGTAAAGACCTTTAATTCCTTAAGCAAACTCACGAAATGGTTGTAATTATTATAGATATTTTTAAATAATTATTTAAAACGTCGTTCTCTAGATTCCGTAGGTGGTGTCCAACCCTACTTTGCAAAGTGAAACTGAATTAAATCTTGTGTTTTGGTCATACGTACATAGGTTTACTTACATATTGTTGGATAGTGATGGAGAGTATCATATGGTGACATTTGATAGTAATTGAAAAGTAATTTTGCCATAGATAATCTCGTTTAATCATTGGTGTCAAGAACTCGTCTCATATCCAAACGCACCCTTTATGGCGCTTGTCATTCGTTAACAGTTAGATTGAGACGTATGATAACCCTGCCTGCACGTTACCTTAGTCACCTCCCAGGATCTGAACGAGGCAGATACGTTGCAAATTAATGGAAATCCGCACAAGAAGCTAAGACATTTCAGATCTGTCATTTTGTTTCATGATTTTGCCATACCTTTCATTGCGATTTTCTCTAATTCTATGTAAATGTGAGTTTTTCTTTCAATGGAATATGATGTACCACTGCTAATTGAAGGTCAATGTGTGTAACATTCGTACTTGCTTGCTATCAGTTTGCCACAAAGCCAAAAAATATGCTTTGGTTATCAGATCCCTCATATCAGATCCATCACTTTCCGTCATCAGTGCAATGACGGATCTGATAAGGTGATGATGGAATTAAGAGATTCGGTAAAAGTGGGACTAAATCGGTGCCCACGGTTGGGTCTTTTGTTTATATTTTACTAATATATCCTTCCTACTAATATTATAAATGCGATATGTTTGTTACTTCTTCACGCAAAAACTACTCAACCGATTTGCAGGAAATTTGGCATACATATCGAGGTAACATGGATTAACACATAGGCTACCTTTTGTCATCTGGAGTACCTGATGTATACCACCAGGTGCACCACCAGGAGCCCACCTAAACTATAGGAGATACAGATATGACACCAAAGCAACAGTTGTTCAGCTTGATGGGTCGCTTCTGCTGGCATATCGAGTTTGAAGGTTTGGAGTACCTGATGTAGACGACCAGGTGCACCACCAGGAGCCGTCTTAAAGTATAGGAGATACAGATATGGCACCAAAGCAAAAGTTGTTTAGCTTGATGGGTCGCTTCTGCTGGCTTATAGAGTTTGAAGGTTTGGAGTACCTGATGTATACCACCAGGTGCACCACCAGGAGCCCACCTAAACTATAGGAGATACAGATATGGCACCAAAGCAAAAGTTGTTCAGGTTAATGGGTCGTTTCTGCAAGCATATAGAGTTCTAAGGTTTGGAGTACCTGATAAAGACCACCAGGTGCACCACCAGGAGCCCACCTAAACTATAGGAGATACAGATATAGCATCAAAGCAAAAGTTGTTTATCCTGATGGGTAGCTTCTGCTAGCAAATAGCCATGGAAGGTTTGGAGTATTTGATGTAAACAACCAGAAGCACAACCAGGAGCCCAAAAAAATCATTCAAAATAAATATTCAGATTTAAACATATCCTTTTATTTCATTTATTTACTTTCTCTCACTTCTTTTACTACTATATATTCCTTTTTATTATAAAATAAACAAACTAAAACTATGTTTTACAAAAACACTATTACATTTTGTCAGATCCGTCACCCAAATCGTGGGCATTTTTATCAGATCCGTCACCTAAATATTGGGACTCAATTTTCTTCATGAAAATCTCATTCAAATTCAAAATGGATTTTAAATTTTTCATTATACCACAATAATTAATGTGTATGTATATGTTACTCGTGTTAATACTAATGAACAAGACTAATTGAACCATATTTGTTAGATCCGTCATACACCGAATACAGTTCTCTTGATTCCATCACAGCTAATAGTGGGCTAGCTATATCTTTGTAATTACTCGACCAAAAAGCGGGCCTTTCACATAATTTTATCTATATTCCTCTAAAGTATGACGCAATGCCCCCAAAATACCAAAAAACATAATTTGAAAAATGATGACGGAATTATCAGGAGAACGCGTTTCGAGGAGAACTAGCCATGTAAGCACACCTGAAATTAAATTAACTTTATTCAACATAGAATAGTGCTTTCACATATTGACGTCATGATCCGTCATTGTAAAAAAAGAAATTTGTATGAAAACCCTCTCGGCATTATATAAAAAAAGATATGACATCTCAAAATATTTTTGTCATATTTCAACCTATGTTCCTTGGGTAAAGCTGTTCCTTATCACCAGCCCGTCTGGAGATTTTGCTATCGGTCACTAGTAAAATTTCACCATATGTAAGGAAACAAAGCATGCTAACAGTTTTGACGTAATTTTCTAAGGCGCTATTTTTGCTGGTGTCGGCACAAAGCCCTCCAAGCGCGCCGTACTCGCGTCATCCTTCTATTTTCTTGTGCACATATCTGTTGGCTGCTCACTGCATGTCTAAATATTATGAAAGAAAATATAAATTCATAGCCCCTTAATAATAAGGGTGAAGCCTTTAGTTCTACTTTTAATAGAAGGTACCTCTTTATAATGAAACGAAAAAGTATCACTCATGATGTAGGTAGGTTTACGCGACTTATTTGTTTATGATTTAGTAGAGAGTTTAGCAATCTACACAGCTGACGGGCGGGCGTATGTGATCTGTAGATCTTCGTGAAGAAGGCTGTTTTAATTAGCCGAAACGTAGAGGGCTAAACTCTTTACCAATTCCAAAAAAAGTAAGTCGCATAAACCTACATCACACTTGAGGATCAGAAAATCGTTGTCAGCCCATCGCCCAAAATTGTAATACACGTGTAACTCTCGAGTCTCTTAGTCGCCCTTAAAACACCCACGGGAATGAAATGGGGTGAACGAAATCACACTTCACCTGTAAAAGTAGTGTTTAATACATCTTGTTACTTTAATTGTATTTAAATCTTGTAGGTGTCTCCATTTTTTCTTAGGACTCTTGTTTTCATGTTGATGATAATGCACCGATACTTATGTAATATAAATAATAGATCAATTCCAAACAATTCACACAATGCCACCTAACCCCAAACTAAGGAAAGCCTGTACTATAGGAATTGGATAGCTGATATTAATACCTTTATTATTTTTTGTAAATAAATACATATTATACATAAAAAACACAAATACAAATATATTTATTTCGCATCACATCTTAGGCACAACAATCATCAATTTAGTACAAATATACACTATGAGCTGAAATGGGTGTAGGCACAGCACACTGCTGGTTTTAAGCTTAAGTACCCCTAGTCAAAAATGGGTGTTCTTAAATATTTCATTTCATAAAAAGTAAGTAAGTAAGAAAAGTAAAGTAACAAAATTAAATCAATGATTATACATTTTAATATCAAATAACACATTTTGACATTTTGGTGACTCATACCATACCATCCTTGTTAGCATGATTAGTAATGTATTGTACTCTACTCAGGGACAGGCGATATTTTCAACACCCAGACTAAACATATTAAATACTTGAAAATGGACTCTACCAATATTTGTGCCTTCTGGGGATCAAACCCACGACCCTCAGTGTAGCAGGCAGGGATATCCGCTATTCCATCGGGCTGGTCAATATCGGAACGGGTAAGCACTCTCCGTTTCCAATACGAAAATGCCTCCAAGTTTCATTTCGACGTATTTTACAGAATATTAGAATTCGCTCACTCAACATTCGGGGACTGAGCAACTGGGTTAACATTTTTATTCCGTTACTGAGTTATACCAGCCAGAAACTGAATTATTCCAGGTTAAATGTATTTCCTACTTATGCAGGTACTACGAGTACCTACTATCTTTATTCAGAAGCCGCCATTAAACTATCCAGTCAACTTTAGACAGAGACAGAGCTACGTCTTTCTGAAGACTGATTTGTACACTTAGATGTAAAAGGTGCTATGAAAAAAAGTCAGCTTAGATGTTCGTTTTGTGAGTTTGTAACGATCGTCAGCCTGTGCGGACCATCGTACACACAAATATAATTCTAATAATAATATTTATATGTTTACTAACAACTCAATTTCTTTGAAACTATTTTTAATAGAGTAAAGTCATCATATCCAAACCAGTTATAATGCAAATCGATTTTATTCTATTATTGTTTATTAAACTAAGCTATTATTTAGCAATTTCTTATTAATAAAATCACTTGCATTCGATTTAAATGCAAACCTGAAAGCGATACAATTGTTTTGATATTTGTGGCAACGGAACGTTCATTACTCTTTTCTTATTGGTCAACTTTATGCAATGAAGTAAGATTCATTCATGCTATTCATTGATAAACATGTTACGTTACGTTTTACGCAGTGATCAAATAAATACTGATTCTGGTAAGCTCGGGTGTGCCCTCTGTCGGCTTAGGTTAGTAGTTTCGCTGAGACGGGATGTCAATCGAAGGGACATGGATGTCGTCATTAAGTCAGCTGTGGCACCATCTACCGGGTCGTGATAATAGTTCTGGGTGTTCCGGAAATGTCAGGGAAACGGATGTTAATGTTGAATTGTCAGCTGTTGGCAGGATGCATGGGTTAGTTTCTACCGTCGTTTACAGTTGGTAGTATTGCTTGTTGATATCCAATGAGATTGATTTTTAAACGGAAGTGGAGTATGTACTACATGTTTTTGCCAAACAATTTATTAAAGAAATTCATTAAAAGTCTCAATACTGGAGGATTTACAGATATATATGTCGTTAAGTTTTATGAACAAAAATAATTAAAATAAATATTAAGTATTTTGTAAATAAGTAGTTTTTACGTGTAGTTGTGTAAACAACCGAAGTGGGGACTAGTGGGTTAACAAAGGGAAATGGTCGTATATAAGCCATTGGTCCCTTCATTCGCGCTCTTATCTCTTAGCTCTTAGTTCAGATTTAGTTTTCTTAGTTTACTTTTATGGTGGATCTCTTGGAAGTGAGATTGAAGAGGCGCGGCGAAGCTGACCCACCTGGATGGCGATTCGTGAGTTTTTAAATTTGGGTGTCTTTTAAATTTTATTTTACAATGTCTATTTTTCTAGTCAATTTCTCGTGGTTAGCGTTTTTATTTTATACTCTGAAGGTTCGGTATTTAACGGAGATACGGGCTAAAAACCGCGTGTGAGTTCTTTGTTTAAATTAAACACGTGTTCCTTTAGAATGAAGAAGAGGGGTTCTGTTTTATTGAATATAAAGAAATGTGGAAGATTTCTCGTGGTTAGTGGTTTTTTTTCATACCTTGAAAGGTCGGTGTTTAATGGAATCACGGGTAGAAACCACATGGGAATTTTCCAGATTCAACGCGTGTATTTTCTTAAAACGTGGAGTCGGGGCGTTGTTTTTATGCTTTTTAGTCTCATTTTTTTATGAGAATGCGTGTTTCTTTTAAACCCTACATATTTGAGATTATTTTGCATTTTACCCTTTGATAATTTTGCTGTGCTATTATTATTGAGTTTATTTTTATTTGCATTTCCGGTTTTATTTCCGTTACGGATTTATTTGCGGTTTTCATTTTGCCTATTTTTTTACTGACTTTTTGATTTCATTTGCGTTATGATTTTTATTTGGTTGTTTTTATTTTGCCAATTTATTATTTTATTTATTGGTATTTCAGATTTTATTTGCGTTACGGTTTTTATTTGCAGTTTTTTTACTCGCGGGTATTTTCATTTTTATTTGATTTTTGAATTTTATTTTGAACATGTGCCTTTTAAATATATTATACTTTTGTTTAGTGCCTTTTATTTTTGCCTCTGATTTCCTATGTTTTCTGTTCTTTTCTATTTTATTTGTGCCTATGTTTTGTTATTTGATGTGAAATTTCAGGTTCCACTTACTTTAGCAGGTATGCTTAGGGCTAGCTAGGGTGATAGGCATTTCAGGGCTCGGTCCGTACGTAGGGATTCTCAAAACAACTTATATTTTACCGCGAATGTTTCGTTGTACCCGCGTAGTGCATTATACGTTTAAGAGATTATAGTTTGTAGTAGGAATGTTGTTCCCCAGTGACGAGTTTTCCTATTATAAGGTATCCACAGTTACTTGTATTTTTACTCCTACGTTCCTTTGCCAGGGTAAAGATTAGATAGATAATTTAGTTTACTCGAGCGAGCGAATGTGAGCGAGAAGCGACCCAATGGTTGATCTAGGTATACCTAGGTATGGTTGACCTATATCTCCTCGACACCGACTCCCGCGCACCCGACGCGAAGTGCACCCGACACCCGCTGCGCGACGCGCATTTTGCTTGGTATTTCAAGTCTTACACCTAAGGGTTTCTTATCATGCACACTAAGCTCGGAAATAATTTGTACGTGAGTTCGTATGTATGCAGGAATATTCTCCTTTTATTTTATTAAGACTTGTTTCATATTTACGTTTGTTAACCCTTGTAGTTGTATATTTCGTGAGGACATTGTCCAGCAGTGATATGTGTAATTTACTGTGGGTTGTATAGGATCAATATTCAATGACTTTGCATATCTAAGTATATTTTGTTTAGATCAAAACGTTTTATACTGCACTCGCCACTCTGTCCTTTTCTTTCATTCGTTTTGCCTTAAACACTTAATAGTTTTATTCCACTGTAGGTACCCTTTTGAAACACATGCGTATCTCAGTTCGTCATACTTCTTAATTTAGTCGTATTATAGCCGTGGAAGCTTAGTAGTTAATGTATTTGCAACGCGCGAAACAACTAGGGTTCGATTCCCACTCGATACGTAGTTGAGAGTAGCATAGTTTAGTAGGTAGGTAGAAAGCCTTCTTAAATTAGTTGCATTTTAGCCACGGTGGCTCGGTGGTTAATACCTTCTAGCAATGGGGTTCGATTCCCGTAAACTTCGGACGCAATTACGGAGGGCGCGCGGGGCGCCTAATATCCCTACAAGTTGTTCTGTAGAAATGCGTATGAAGCTAGACCGTAGGTAGCTAATCAGTTATCAGAGGCGTGGGGTGGTACTATCGGCAAAATGTCTACCTGCCTGTATAAAGTGTAGACTTTATTGTTTTTATTCATGAGTACTTTTGCGGTGTGATTCCGGCTTGGAATGGCACCGCCCCGTATCTTTCCTTTGGGAGTCGTGGGAGGTGACTTGAGGGTGTGTCGAAAGTCTGTCGGACGTGGCATGAATGTCCGGTTTTTGAGGCCGTTTACGCTCTGCCTGCCTCGCAGTGGATTAGTGGCGTTATGTGTATGTATGTATATACTGTTGGCGTCATATCTATCTTTCCCTTGGGAGTCGTAATCGTAAGAGGTAAATGAGGGTGTGCATTGCAACTCTGCCTGCCCCGCGGGGAATTAGAGGTGTTATGTGTGTATGTATGTATGTATGTACTTTCAGCGTCAGGTCTACCTGCCTGTATTAAGGGTCGAGTTATATTAGTTTTATATATAGGTACTTCCAGCGTCATATCTTTCTGTATGTATGTATGAAGGGTCTATTTATATTGGTTTTGTTTTACGTATCGGCGATATAATATTTCGTAGGCTACTTATTTGGGGGGTCGACTTGTACTGGTTTTTCATACAGTTGATAGGAGTGCTTTGATCCTTCTAGTGTGCTTCTGGTAGTACGTACGTACGAATTTACGGAGATTTAGTGTGTGTAGTAGAATACGGTCTATGAGAGTATAATGTCAGTTTTATACTTAGCCGATTTAAAGCTCGTAAGTGCAGAGGCGGTCTTATTGCTTATTCTTAACTGCATTTTGAATTATATTTTTATTACCATTAGTCACAATTGTAGGTTGCAATACAAAGGCTAGGGAAGGTAAACTGTTTCCGAAGTATGTATGTATGTTATTAACTTAATTGTATCACAAGTATTAGACGATAGGATTCGTGTTTCAGAGTGCACGTTCGTTTGTGTTTACTTCGGAAGAAAACGGTAGGTACATGTTTGAGTAAGCTAGGTAATTCCGCGTTAGTTTCCATATATGCGAGGCTCTGGTGGGTTTATGGGGTTATAAGGTTTCTAGTCGTTTGACAGACGCATCTGTGGGCGCACCGTGGCCGTATTCGAATTCGCAACTTCCTTTTGTCTGACGGACGCATGCGTTGCGTTGCGATGGAAAAACGAGGTACGATGGGTTATTCATCAACTCGGTCGATTCGGTTTCGTAATTACGTGATAGTTCTTAGCGGTTTTATTTGTGATGCTGGGAGTTGTTGGGACGTTCGTGGACTTGGTGTACCACCCGATATTTAGATAGAACAGTGCTCTTTAGTATTGGTGACAAAGTAGTATCTCCCTAGTATTTCCTTTCAAGTAGTATTTCCTTTAAATACGGCATTTTAAACATTTCTTACGTACGGGTATCTGTTAGACAGGGAATATTCGCAGGTTAAATTATCAAAAGCTAAATTCATCTACTGGTTGGTGTTTATTCTTTGCCGAATCGGTTCTTTGTCACAATTCTCTTTACTTAGCTTTAATCGTGGCATTGACGAGTGCCTGAAAGAAGTTTTAGAGCTATAGTTTATCTTGTAGAAAGTAAACGCAATTATTTTTAACTATTTGAAGTATTTGTTATGTTAGGAAGCTTTGACAATGGTTTATGTTTAGACAATTAGTTAAATGAGTATTTTACAATTTGAATAAATATTATAATATCATAAATAGCTTAAAAGGGGGGCGTTTATACTTGGGTTATTAGATACTTTCTTACACAGGAATGATTCAGATATGATTTGAATTCTTTGAGTACTTACTTACCTTATGGATAACTATTCTTTTGGCGTAGTTGAGTTCAAACTTAAGCATGTGGATCAGTATATAGGTTTGAGTCTTAAGGGCGGACGACTACTATACTTTATTTTATAATTTTATAATTTCAAATTACTTTATTTTGTTTGATAGTACTCTGGCGTATTTATAGTGTGGTTGTTTTTCAGACATTCAAGAATTTTAATTGAATTAATGAGTTATTGGACTTTGGGAAAACCTTGAATATAGAAACATTTAAAATTAGCTTTCAATTTTATTTTAGAAATTCGGGAAGGATTAAATTGTGGTTACCCTATTAACTTTCGAATTATTATCTTACCTTTTAATACAAATGTTTTTATAGATTTTAAATTAGGTTTAACCTCGTAAATTGTATAACCTAGTCAAGGTGTACTTGGGGTTCTTGTTCACTTTTACGTTTACTTGTACTTGTACGATTTTAGCATTTATTTTGAAATTAATAATTTTACAGTTGGTTGTTGTTTAGACTGGAGTGTTTAAAGCCTTGTGCTTTATTTGAATTAAAATATTTAAGAAACTTTTGAATTTTTGGATTTACATTTGATAATATTTAGTTGCGCTTTCGCTGCCACTTATACTTGCGTTTTACCTACCTAACCTTAAATTGCAATTTATCTTAATAAACTCTTTAATATTTATACCTACATAAATTAAACAACGCGCTTTATAGTTCCATGGTAAAGTCTTGTTTATTTTAAAATTAATAAATCAATTTCGGTTTGCATTAAGTTTTATGGTTTTAAAAGTAAATTCATTTTTGCATTTGATATTTATTATCAACCTTTTAGCTCTGACTTCACGTTTACTTCAATTAAAATTAAAATAATACTAAAGACGTATTATCTTTGTAGATTCTTGTAAGTTAATTAAAAGACGATTACTTACTTGAATGTAATGTTGAAGTTAATCATACTTAGGCCAAGCAGGTCAGTGCCTCGATAGATATCCCTATACTAAGATGGAATGGGTTACTATCATCAAGTTGGTTAAAGTCACCATTACTTAATTAAAGTTACTATGGTTAAAGAATTACCAAGTTATTTTACAGTTGAATTGAGACTGGAAGGTTGTAAATAAATACCTATTTAACTCAAATATAATTGATGAACTGCTGCTGTGGGAAATGATGACTCAGTAGTAAACTTTTTCTAAATTCTAAATTTTATGCATAAATTTGTGCACTATACTTTTGGCTTTTGATTATTAAATTCAGGTGAGGCCGAGTAAGAGTTTCGAGGGGACAATTAAGGAGGTTGGAAACTCTCGCATCCCTTTAGGGATGCGATATTTTGTACGAGCATTTTACCCACATAAGTAGTAAACTTAAACTCATAGTTAAGTATAATCGTCAAGACTTAACCATGAAGCATTTTAACTGGTCTACCTATTTATTAGTATTTACTATTTATTTATTCATATTTATTAGTATTTCGATATATTTTACGTTATTACAAATCCTTTTACACTTATATTCCACACTGCGTACTCTTACCCTGAATCGTCTATTAAGGCTCAAACCTTTTTGCGTACTCTTACCATTTTATCTTTACTCTTTTTAGCTTAAGTATTTTTGAAGGAATTTAATGCTAGCTGTTTGATCTTGTACTTATTGACAAATTAGTAATTTTATAAAAATGAACTTTATTACAGACGGCTCTAATTTGAATTATTTCTGTGGATTTTTATGTTACTTCATTTTAGTTTAACATCACTTACCTTTTACATTCTGATTAAGATTTCGCAATAATTTCCTAATTTATTTATTTTCTTATACGTCATCTTTCTGTTATTTGTTTTGCTTTTGGTTTACAGTCTCTTTAAAAAACTATAATTGCGGGGTCTTTTGGACAATGTAGGGGTTAGTTAAGCTAGTCTATACCATTCCTTTTCATCAAAGAATTTAGGGTTGCTTTTTACGGATTACAACGTAGGGACGACTAGACGATCACCTGGCCATTTTATTAACCTTAGTGAATTCAATTCCGGTAACCAGTTTAAGTTTAATTTAGGAATTTATTTATTTAGGTTGAGTTTAGCAATGTAGGATTTAAAAAAAAAATTAGGTAGGTAGGGCGACGTTACAAGGTGCAAAATAAGAGTTAGCATGTAAGTTTGATTAATTCTAGATTCGCAAATTTCGAATCGAATGAAAAAGCCTGTCATATTTTGTACTGATTTTCGTAGCTCTTTTTATTTCATGGGGATATTATTTCTGTTGTTTATAGTTATTATTATTGATATATATATATTATTAAATTTTACTAATGATCGATAGCAAAATCTCAAAACAAGCTGGTGACAAGAATCATTTTCTCTGAGGAACATAGGTTAAAATAATATTTTAGCAAAAATATTTTGAGTTTCCATAGTTACTCAAATCAGCAATTTTGTACGCGAGACCCAAATATTTTCGCCAATACCTACTTTGTGTCTTTGTGGAAAGTTGTTCCTTTTGACCAGCCTGTCTTGAGTTTTCGCTATCGGTCACTAGTAAAATTTCAACCTATATTAACGTCACCAATAGACCCATTACTGCGATTAGCTGCGATTGCAACTGCGGTACATTCCATTCATATTGTTTCATTTTTATTACCACGGTTTATTTTATTTATCGTAATGGTATCCCATTATGGATATTAATCTGTTTTTTTTTTTTTTTGACGTTTTCGAAACAGCTTTATCCACGTCAATTTTCTTGTAATATCACGGTCATTTCTTCTTTTCGTGTGGGAAAACGAGTCGTCCAACGACCCGATGATTAGTAGTAGGCCTCTGGCATGGTTGAGTAACGACCGCCGTCTAAGTAATCCTAATCATAGACAGCAACCAGAACCGACGGCTTAACTTGCCCTCCAAAGCCCTGAACCATATTGCTTTTCGGACAATCAGGTGGTTCAGCTTGCAGTGTCCTAATCAGACTGAAAACATATCCACAAAGTGGTTATATAAACTTTGTAAGTGTCTCACCAGAAATCGAACCCAGAACCTTTGCGTCTCAAGCAATTGCTCTATCAATGCACCACATCCGACGTCAGATTCGATGAGATATAACAACTTGTGCGTAAAATTCTTTGACGTCATATTTAAATAATCAACACCTTTTATACCGGTAAGTCAACGGAATTACCTACTGCTTTTAGTAAGCTGTTTATAAACTTGTTTTAAAAATTAACTAGGTACAGTAGAACAAACCATTTAATAATCTGAAAAACTGAGTGGCCCATCTAGTTATAGAAATTGCTTTTAAATTAAAGTTTTGTTTTAATCTCACGAAGCAATGAAAACGAAGATTATGTTTGTCCGAACACAACTCTGTGTACAGCATTGGCAGATTTCCACTGAGACTGAACCAGCCTTAGTTGGCTTGCTTCATGGTGATCGTCCACTTAACTATCAAAATGACACACTTATGAAAGACTTCATGAGCTATAAGTAGTGAACATAGAAATATTATTAATTAACATTAGATAAAATAGATTATTGTTTTGTAAATATCTTTAGTACCTAGATGTAATTGTTACTTATTTTGATAGTTTTAATAGATTTCTAAGCTTACTTTATTGAAAGTTGTTTGTTCTAAGTTACACCGTGTGATGCGGGCTTAGAATAACATCACCCCAATTCAACCCGTGGGTATCGTAAAAGCGAATGAGGGATTAATTCATCCAAGGAACTGCAGCAGCGTTCCCTATGAGAGCAATATCTTGCACTGCGCTCGCCAATCCGCTTGCCAAGCGTGGTAAATATCGCAAAACCCCCAATAGGGAGAGGCCAATGTCCAGTAGTGGACCGTTGTGGCTGTTATCGTAGTGTATATTCTAAATTTAATTCCTTGATCAATTTTTTTGTTATTACCTATTTCTTACATTTCTTCTATGCAATCACATGTTTTAGTAAATCACAACAACATATAACAGCTCATCAAGCTACCTATTCAATAATTTAACTTATACCTACTTTTGGTTCTTCACACGGTTAAAAATGAATAACCGGCATGCGGAATATAACGATTTAAATACAGAATGAAACATGATACACAAACAAAATTTTCAAAGAGTTCGAATCAGAATGTAAATTTTGTAGCTACAAAACAAGCAGTTTATATGTCTCACTATTACTTCATAAATTTTTCATGGATTTTTTACTCTAGTTAATTTTATTGTTATGATTTTGAAATATTACTGCCTGATTATGTTGTAAGGAAACCAGTCGCATTATTGTACAATTTATACATTTGTTAGTAGAAATTGTGTAAAAGGGTTATAAGTTACCCACACGCAGTTTTATAATCAGTTTTAGTCCGTTTTATCCACATCCACACTAATCCACACTAATATTATAAATGCGAAAGTAACTCTGTCTGTCTGTCTGTCTGTCTGCTACGCTTTCACGGCCAAACCGCTGAACCGATCTTCATGAAACTTGGCACAGAGATTGCTAGCATACCGAGAACGGACATAAGCTACTTTTTATCACCATTCGAGGGTCTGGAGTACAGATGTAGACCACCAGGTGTACCACCAGGAGCCCAGCTAAACTATAAGAGATACATGCATGGTTCCAAAACAAAAGTTGTTCAGTATGATGAGCCGCTTCTTTTCACAAAGTCATTGAGGATCTGGAGTACCTTATGTAGACCACCAGGTGTACCATCAGGAGCCCAGCTAAACTATTAGAGATACAGGCATGGTTCAGAAACAAAAGTTGTTCAGTATGATGGGCCGCTTCTTTTCACTAGAACATTGAGGATCTGGAGTACCTTATGTAGACCACCAGGTGTACCATCAGGAGCCCAGCTAAACTATTAGAAATACAGGCATGGTACTAAATCAAAAGTTGTTCAGTATGATAGGCCGCTTCTTTACACAAGGACATTGGGGATCTGGAGCACCTTATGTAGACCACCAGGTGTACCATCAGGAGCCCAGCTAAACTATTAGAGATACAGGCATGGTTCTAAAACTAAAGTCGTTCAGTATGATGGGCCGCTTCTTTATAAAAGGACATTGGGGATCTGGAGTACCTTATGTAGACCACCAGGTGTACCATCAGGAGCCCAGCTAAATTATTAGAGATACAGGCATGGTTCCAAAACAAAAGTGTTCAGTATGATGAGCCGCTTCTTTTCACAAGGTCATTGAGGATCTGGAGTACCTTATGTAGACCACCAGGTGTACCATCAGGAGCCCAGCTAAACTATTAGAGATACAGGCATGGTTCTAAAACAAAAGTTGTTTAGTATGATGGGCTGCTTCTTTTCACAAGGACATTGAGGATCTGGAGTACATTATATAGACCACCAGGTGTACCATCAGGAGCCCAGCTAAACTATTAGAGATATAGGCACGGTTCTAAAACAAAAGTTGTTCAGTATGATGGGCTGCTTCTTTTCACAAGGATATTGAGGATTTGAAGTACCTTATGTAGACCATCAGGTGTACGATCAGGAGCCCACCTAAACTATTAGAGATACAGAAATGGTTCCAAAACAAAAGTTGTGCAGTATGATGGGAATAAATTGAGAAAGGACATTGGCAACTTTTTACCGAGGATTTTTTTGTTATCTACTGACTTTTGTATTTTAATGGTTATAAATATTGATCTCTCAGGTCAGTTCACCGGATAGCAAATTTTGAATTGTCCTCTTAACAACAGAAGCAAGCAAGTCATCCTTAAACAGTATAGATAAGAACTGCTCTAATATCACTGTCATACTAACTATGAATATACATAAATATCTACTTTAGAAGCTGTTTCTAAAAAAACTATCTAACGCGGACGAAGTCGCGGGTAAAAGCTAGTGCTAAATATCTTTGGAAAGTGTAATTTCATTGATCATTGCAATTGCGCAGCCTTGAATAGCATTAATTTATTTTAGTTTTTAGGTTTCTAGGTTTTCACATAGCCGATGGACAAGCATCTTTGAGATTTTCTACTTCACTGATTTTTATTAGCTCGTGTGGGAAGTTCAATATTGTGAACACATAAAGAAAATTTTTGTTTTAATACAAAATGTAAATAAAAATGAGACTTCATTTCAGTTAGAAAGATTTCGCATGTGTGACTCAAACTTACCTAACTAAAATATTTCTTACAAATTATCTCCAACAACATTTTATACTTTCAAAGTCTTCATGAATAAAATAATTCAGTTTTGGCTGTCATGTCACCCAGATAAAACCCATTTGGGACATGGTGATGTCGGAAGGAATACAAATGTGCACGTAAATGTGACGCGAATTTTTGATAAAACTGACGAATATACCAGCGGCCTGCTTAACGGTTTTACCCGGTGCTTACCATTTTCCCGCGGGAAAAACACTATTTCCCGGCATGAAGTATAAATAAAAAGTTTCCGTTTGAATCAATTTATCTGTTACTTACTTTCAAAGATCTAAGCATTTATAGGGACATAAGGCCACGGGTAGCGACTTTATTTTATACTATTTAGTGATGTAACCGTGTGATGCCGGCTTAGAATAGCATCACCCCATTTCTTACCCGTGGGAGTCGTAAGAGGCGACTAAGGGACTCGAGGGTGTGTATTGCAATTTTAGGCGATGGGCTTACAACCTGTCACTATAGCGATACACAATTTTCAGAATGTTCCTCAAATATTTGTCAGACGTGGCGTAATTGTCCGTTTTTGCGGCTATTTACGCTCTGCCTACCCCGCAAGGGATTATAGGCGTGATATATGTATGTATGTATGTATGTAGTGATGTAAAATTCGTTTTATAAGACATTTTAATATAGGCACTTCACTATCTTTTACATATCATAATTAGGTTTCATTATGATAACGCTGTAGAGTACGTTACCGATTAATGAAGCCTCATCTCACTAATACGAAAGAACAGTTTTAAGATCTCAATCCATAGATTTGTCAAAGTAGAATATAGGGTGAAATTTTACTAGTGACCGATAGTGAAAACTTAAAACGGGATTGTGATAATTAACAACCTTCCCCCTTAGGAACAAACGTCGTAATATGAAAAAAGGACCTCCCATACATAATTACTGCTTAGCTGATTTGGGATACTATGGACGCTCAAAATATTTTTGTCATGATAGTATCTGTTATCTCTTAAATTCTCGACAATAACATATATTTTTTCAGAATTTTACGGCGGTAACTATCGAAATAAAACCGGTTCAAAAACGGTTAACCTTATATTGATGTCATTGTCTTATTTTGTTTAAATTCTTGCCGGCGACGGACGCGTTGGTGCAGATAGAGTTCACAATTTCCGTTGAATTTCCTCGTATTTACGCTAACGCGCCTCCATGCGCTTGCCCTCATTGGAAGAAATGAAGGATCCATTTTCCTTGATATATATCTCTGTGGAAATGGAGTTGTCCTCATCAAAAGTCTCGTTGGCAAATAACTTAGAATATACAAAATTTATTCGATATTCTACGCGGCTTTCTTTGTTGGTGTTTGTGCCTTTCTTTCTAGTTTTGAAATTCTCTATATAACGTTTTTGTTTTACTTTTGTTTTTGTATGTTTAATTGAGCATCTTTTTGAAGTAATGAAAGGTGGATGAGCTTATATTAAGGTGTCTTTATTTACTTGAGTACAATAGGCAAACGATCTGTTATTACTACCTACCTACCTAATATTTTCCAATTACATTAATAGCCATAACCATGTCCACCGCTGAACATGGGCCTCCCCCTATCGGGGGGAAATGCTATCTCACCAAGCTTGGCAGGCGGATTAGCGAGCGCAGTACACGATGTTGCATTGGCAGAGAACACTACTGACGAATCCCAGGATGATTATCACCCATGGGTAGGATTGGGGTAACGCTATTCTAAACCAGCACCACACGGTACTTTTAAATAGTTCCGCAAAACTTAGATGAAAAAGATAGGAAAGGAAGGCACCACTTGGAATTTCAGGCTCAGTGAACGAGGGATGAACAATCCTAAGACTTCGAAAATGAATAAGGCAACTCATCCGTACTAATATTATAAATCTGAGAGTTTGTGTGTGTGTATGTATGTTTGTTACCTCTTCACGCTCAAACGGCTTGACCGATTTGGATGAAATTTGGAGCACAGGTAGAGTATAACCTGGAATAACACATAAAGCCACTTTTTACCGCAGAAAAACAACTATTAGCACGGGAAAATGAGTGGCAGCGGGTGAAACCGTTGGGCGGAAATCTAGTTGGAAATATATCAGGGCTGCTAAGCGGCAAAGGATTGTTCTTTATTCTAAGTGTCTCTTAGAAATAAGTACACCTCTTCTTGTATCCTTTTTTTTAACATGCAAATTGAAAATTTTATGATGTAACGGTTGAATGGACGTCACAGGTTGATCCTATCGTAGAGTCCGATTGGGATGCAAATATAAAATGTTTTGTAACTTTTATTTGGCAAAATAAACTTTATTATTTATCATTTATTTATACGACGCGCTTTAAATTTAGGTTGGCATGTTGTTCTGTGCATATCTACTGCAATTCAATGCGGTGATTGAAAGCAAATCCATCATTCATTAAATACTCAGGAACCCAGTCAACTATTACTATTTAATGATAGTCTATAGTATATGTTTTTGATGTTTTTTAATAATTCAGCCTAAGATTCTTGGGCTATTTGTCACTTTTTAAAAGAAACTTATAATTAGGTATTTTTGTACTGCTCTGTTAAACGCCGCCCAATATTGATTCAAGCCGTCTCAACTTTAATTGAAATACTCCAGGGCCCAGTCTCCAGCCATTGTAATCTCATCTACACCCAACTGTCATTCAATTACTTCTGATTTTTTCTATAGTTCAAACTGTTAGCGGAATACGATACATCCAAAACCCTCCAACTGATACCCAACTGAGAATCTTTTATAATAGCTGAATATGTCCCAGATGATCGACAGAGTAACTTGGCAACCCTAAAATGATTACTTAAAGCTACGCCAACTTTTTTGAAAATAATCAACGCTGCAATAAATTTTTCGAATTTATTCGTGTCGGAAGTTTGCGAATTCGTTGTTCTTTATGATTTAAAAATACAATTTTACTTCTTTAAAATTGGAAGATACTAATTGATATATGCTTTTGCTATTAAGCGATAAACTGTGAATCTTAGATGCACTTTGACACGAAACAACAAGCGCGATTTCCTCAAATTAGATACCTACTGATTGACTGAGAATCTTTAGAGCATGGCCATTCCAATAAAGCATTTTTTACAGCTGCCATGTCCATACTAAAAGAGATATCAACAACGGAAAACGGACCATCTGCCATAGTATTAGCACGAATCTGACAGCTGTCAAAGATAGCTTTTTTAGATGGCCGTACATATAAAGTTCATTCTTGTATTTATGAATTGTTTATCATTACATCAACTATTTTCAGCGCTTGCCACATTTCATACGAACGAAAATAAACGAAAAAAATATTACGCAGGAGAGTTCCCACTCTGAGATTTTCGGAATGTTAGAAATATTAAACTGCCTACCCGCAAGGGATTACAGCATGATTACGTAACCTTTATCTGTAAAATTGATATATTTTTAGTTTTTCCTGTCCGTACTTTCTAATTTTCCACCGCGGTGAGTCTCAATGGGTCTTTATCCTGAGGTCAAAGGCGCTTCGGCCCAATAGCCAGGGTCCAAGTCGTTCATAATTGATTTCCAGGGCTGTTGTATAAGCTTTCCAGATCTTGACCAGATTGAGAACCTTGGGTATGGGGGCTCGATGTTTGGGATCTTCCAATCATGCGTAGTCGCCATGTATTCCGTAGCTATGAATCATAATCCTTTTTGCTTTGCTGTAGTCGGGTAAAAACGGGTTGATGATATAAGTAACATAAGGCTACTTTACCAAAACATACCTATTTATGAATTACATACGTACATACTTGAATCACGCCTATATTTCTTGCGGGGTAGGCAGAGCATTTAAGGGACATTCTGAAAATTGTGTATTGCTATTATGACAGATTGTTAGCCCATCGCCTAAAATTGCTTTACACATGTAACCCTCGAGTCCCTTAGTCGCCTTTTACGACACCCACGGGTGGGAAATTGGGTGATGCTATTCCAAGCTGGCTTCACACAGATGATAGTGTCATTATCAAAACTAATATGTTCTTTTTTATTTGCAGGTATAGTCTTCTTCTTCCTTCAAAAAGTCAGTAACATAAGTATTAACCTTCATACCACCTTCATATTTATGAAATAGTAGAGGGAAGTATCTGTTTACTAGCTAGAAGCTACAAACCTAAAATGATAATTATTAAAGATGCATCAACCATGGTGTTGACCGACTAGCCGACTACCGACTACCGGCTTGAAATCTGTTACAAAAATGTCTGTGCCGATTATTACTTTGGTGCGTTAAGAAAAAGCAATTGTATCTGCGTTCGTTTATAAAGCCAATCAAAACAGTTGTGGCTCCAAATTGTGGCGTGGTATATATATATTTATTAACTACATTTAAATTGGATTCATATTTAAATGCAATGTGGTTATTATAGCCGAGTAATCGGTTAATCACTTTAAAAATTTTCGGTTTTCCCGAAGAGTCGGTGCATAACAGCAGATAAAACAATATATCAGTAAAACAGTTTTAATTAATAAGAAAGACACATAGTATAAATGTTATCATCATGGCTCAGAATTAATGATAAGTTGACCGATAAATCCAATTTCAATGTAAGTAGTAAAGAGATATACCAGTAGGTTAGGGTCACACTTCCCACTTTGTTGAGTGACTTCATGAATATACGTAGGTTATAAAATCAATTTGTACTTATATTTATGGTAACATTTGTAATTATACAATATTTTATACTTAAAAGTGTGTAGATCTCTAAATTTTTCTAGTAATAGTAGGCGTATGAAAAAACTTGACAACAGGGTTTATCTGGTCGTTCATCGACTCGCCGTCCCACACTAAAAGTAAAAGGTCTCTGAACTAAAGACAATCCAACATCAACTAAAGATCAAAGGCCTTCTAGCCACGAGCAGTAGAGAGTGGTATACTTTCGTTTGAAAATTTATACTTGGATAGACACATTCCTTACATTCAAACAGATTTCATAGAAAGCATAATACACCAAGTGGCCGCTACAAAAGAATTACCGTACACACAGTGATGTAAGTTTACGCGACTTACTTAGTTGTTCATGATTTTGTAGAGTTTAACCTACGTTTGAGCTGGTTAAGACACCCTTTTGCCGAATAAGAGAACTTATCTCTGTACCAAATCATAAACAAGTAATTCGTGTGAACCTACATCATGAGTGATATTTGTTCGTTAAATAATAAAATTATACATATTGATCAGTGTATTCAGTCCGATCCGTTCTTCCCAGAACAACTCCTAAGCCCAGGTGCGCCCCAAGGGTGAACCTTTGCTCCCAACAACCAGTTAGGTGAAGGTTTCGAAGCCCCGGGGATAAATCGAAGAGCCCAGCTTTTTAAAAATCCTCTGATTTACAAAGGTACAAATCCCTTAAACCATGGTATTTCCACATGATTACGGGCAACTTTCCCTAGAAAACTCAGATTGAAATATGTGCTCCCACAAAAATTGCAGATTAGCTTTTAAATTTCCTATCAAATTCACCTATATATCTAAATTCCGTACCCAAAGGGTCAAAACAGTACCCTTTTACTGAGACTCGGCTGTCCATCAGTATGTCAGCAGGCTGTATCTCATATACCGTGAAAGGTAGAGAGTTGAAATTTTCACAGAACATTATTTCTCTATATTAATAACAACGAACCCCTAAAATATAATAAAATTAATAAACAACAAACGTGTTGATTATGTAATTTAATACAAAATAGTATGGAACCCTTTGTGCGTGACTTCACGCACACTTGACCGATTTGTTGTCTTTTCTCGATGTTGGAGAAAATAATTGTGGGTAAACATGAGGACCGACCGGGGTTTAAGGGATTTGTACCTTTGCAGATACCTACATACACTCTTAAATACCTACTTTCAAGCTCAGGCTTAGACAGTGTGGACTTTGGACCATTCATAAGCCGCGCGAATAAAAATTACATTTGCGATTCCGGTACTAACCCGATGTGAGCTTGACTGTACCTTCTCTTTTGTCAACCATCATACCCATTTTTTACATTTTGTTCATTCAGTAGGTTAAAGACATTAAGTTAGCATCGGACTACTAATAATATTGTATTAGTATTAAAAACTTGACCCGCTATCTTTAGTGGCCTTGCAATAAGTGCACTTAAGGCGGAGTGCGTCGTAAAATTGAGTAACGTCCCGTAAAAGTCCTAAACTGTTACGGATGTGTGTCACAAGTGGGCTAAGTTAAGGTTCGGCCACCAGCCAAGTATAAGAGGTGTGTGTTTCCGTAACACAGTCCGTTCCGCCATTTTATGGAAATGTTTTTGTATGCTATTTTATTTTTTCTTCGGTCATGTTTGAAAAAGCTCTCTTATTAATAATACATACACGCCGCATCAGAGCGTTAAATACTGTAAAAATACGGTCGCTGTTTCCACGCCTGACCAATATTTGAGGACCGTTTCAGAAAAATCGTGTATCATTAATTCATTAAAGATACAGTTTGTCAGCCCAGCAGCTTAATCGCCTCTGACATTACCAAAGGGCAAAAAATGGGATGATGTTTTTCAAAATCACACGGTATTATGAATAAGTTTGTCAAATTGCTTCTTCATAACTAAAAATTGTAACAAATAGTAGGAACGTCAATAAAAATGGGGACTTCTACTGACAGTTATGGACCTTATCTTAAAATATCATACTAGATGGCTTTGTGCTAAGTAGACTTGTTTACACTTGAGTAATTAATCATTTATTCCATCAATTTGTACACGTTACAATAAAAATTAACTTTTGCAGTTTAGCTCAGCGCCATCTAAGTACCTACAGATTGGCTAGAAAATGTCCCATTGAGTCATAAACACTACGACGCGACGTCGTAAGTGACTCTCGAGAGGTTTCATGCGAAGACAGTGGAGACAAACTTAAGTTGAAGTGTCTATTTCTATACTTCAAGTACCGACTCAAAATATTATAATTTTTTATGCTTATTGCGACTTTACAAAAATATTTTTAAATGGTTTTAGTTTTGTCGCAAAGAAATTTGTAATTAGTCATCGCGGATATAATAAGTATGTAACGCTGTTTTTTGTAAATTGAACATTCCTCAAAGTAGGTTTCAATCATGAGGGCGTGTTTCAAAAAGCTCCATTTGCTCTTTTTAATATCTCTGCTTTGAACTTAGCTGATAGATTTTTAAAATATACTGTGTTTATGTTTATTAACTTAAAAGTTGTCATAATTCGTCTTTCCCCACTTTTTTCTATTCGTCTTCTTTTTTTGTGAAGGACACCGAGTCTACAAACGACCCGATGAACCCTGGTGTCAGAGTTTTTCAACTATTACAATCGAGAAGCAAAATGGGGAACTTTTGGCGCCACTCTCGACTGTGCCTTTTTTCAGTAATTGGTCATAACTCTGTCAATGTCAAAGTTCAGTTACTTCTTATTGGTGCGTTGCATACCTGCAATATGATTTTAGGTTCTTGTTCCTATTTTGAGCGTGTTATGGCTAGGGTATTCAATTTCATTCAGGGTCCGCACCCCGCTCCAATCTCCTCGCGAAAATGTTTGACCGGTAGATTATCCCGGATATGAAGCCGGTACCGCTATTGCAAATTCCGATGCACTGGTGCCCAACTTACCCATTTGTCTCTTGGGGAAATTTGTTCCGTATCATCAGCTATCCTCAATTTGCAGTATTGGTCACACTAGTTGATTTTCCCACTGCACGCACGTGCAGGATGAAAAAAAAACAGGAAAATTCATGCCGTCCTAATAAGCCATATTTCACAGCTAGAATGGCCTAAGTGGCCCAACCCATAAAACAAAACAAATTCCTTCAAGACCCATACGACTAAGTAGGTTTATTTTTTAGATGTCCCCGATACATTAATTAGCCGACTGCTACAATTATAGAATGTTCAAATTTTAGACGAGGTTTTAGACAGTGCTTAAGGCAAGTGTACTCGTGAATGACCTCGACCATGGCACCACTTCACAAAAAAAAAATTTTTTATACAAACCGGAATCTAACAGCTTCCATGTCTAACTTTTGTAATAATGCGGCTTGAGTTTCCATTTTGAGAACCGCTGCTACAACAGCACGGCGCTGCAGGAATTTTTGCTTTTAGGGATTTTAGTTGAAAGTAAAGTCGTTGTTCCGTGCTGGATACAACTTATTGTGATGAAGTCTACAATTTATAACTGCAACAAGCCTCTATAATGTTGAGGTTCATAAACGAAAAAGTTTTCTCATAATATTATGAAATTTCAGTAGCTGCGTTGGAAGTTATAGTGAGATACTAGACTTGATTCCACGACAACGTCAAATATATATAAAAAATACTTTCAGTTAAATGAGTTTAATAGCCTTGTCTAGCTTTTTATGTTTTAAAAATATTATAGTCGTTTATTTTTGGCTTATAGTTTCTGAACCATTGGCCGCACCCAATTCATTATTTTGTGTCATTTTCGGTATAATAGTAACATACTTTCGTTTTACCACTGTGCAAACTGTCATATAGAAAATTATGACATATTTTGTAATATTTTACAATTATAGACACAAAAATTACACAATCGTTAAAATAAAAAAAATATATAAATTTGCTTTACAGACACACAAATCGCAATCGCACAAAAAATAAGCGACTTCAAATTTTTGTAAGCGAGCCTGAGTAAGTGTGCTCTCAATTAATACCAGCCGTACGGGATTATACCTACAAAAAATTATCATTATATTTTAAATTGTGTTTTTTTAAACAGTTTTTCTCAAATTAAAGCAGTTTTGTGGAATCAAGTCTACTACAACTTCTATGATAGCAACTGAGCTGAAAAGTTTCACCTTAATTAAATTTGTATCCCGCTAGGCAGGTGTTTTCAACGCGCTATTGGGCGAAGCTCGCACGTATGAAAACAAGCGGAATTATTAATTTGGGTTACTTACTATGCTAACACACGCTTTTTCTTATTGCTACGGGTAATGCCATTATGATATATTTTGTAGAATTTCAACATCAGCAGGTGAGTAGCGAAACTGATACCTAATGTCGAATGCCGGCCTGCGGCGTAATTTTGCACATTCTCAAAAATTCTGTAGGTACCAAACAAGGTGAACTGTTTTGAACTTTAATATACAAGGACAATCTTACTTTGTTAAGCGATTTTACAAGAAATTAACTGAACACTCCCCTCTTGAGGAAACTAGTAACTAGATTACTTGTAAACTAGTAACATGTAAAAAAGTTTTCGTACTTCTCATACAAAAGTCACATAATGTGTCAGAGCCTAAACATTAGTTCGTATATATATGTATCATTATAAGTTTCTCTATTAGATAATTAATAAAAAAAGGTTAATGGATAGTTGTTCAGAATTATTGGCTTAAAAAAAATTATTTTCACTACATTTAACTTCATAGTAAGAAACACTTTGATCTAGTGAAGTCAATCTTACAAAAAGTTTGGCTCCAAGTTTTTAAAACCATTACATTCCATTATTGTCACCTTCTAGAACTCGGTGACCTAACTCGGTATCAGTCGAAATGTTTTCGGCCAAGTCTCTACTGGGATGTAAGTTGCCATTACTTATACGGAAACGCCGGGGGAAATGACGAAACCGGGATAAGAAGGCAAATTTTGAAACAGTAAAATTCACTTTCGTACGCTCTATTCAGAGAAATGGAAGGTTCAAGTGCTCGTTTCATTGTATCTTTTAAACATATTCACTTAAAACATATTAATCCCTCCTTATAGGGTTAGGATTAGGACCATTTCCATCAGTTGACTGTTGTGGCAGTTACAGTTACCTACAGTAAAGGTATTAATCCCAACAAATTATCAAAAAACATTCGTTAACTGGACGAACCGTCTGCTCAGTAGGTAGTCAAAAATATATTTGAAACCAAAATATGAGCTTTGATGGCTTGAGTGGATTTGTACAGTTTATGTTTTAGGATCTAGATGGTGATTTTATGAGTACATTGTTCCTACAAGAAGATTCTTTCTACTGTTTTTGAAATCCGTCTCCAGGTAACATTACCGAAATTCGAGCAATGATATATCGTGTTATACATGGACGATGTTCTCGTTACTAGTGAGTATGCCCTGAGGGGTTGACCTCGCTTTTTTGAAGATACGAGATACGGAGTTTTTTTTTTCCTATCATAATTATTACCTACCAAAAACACGTAAGGCCTTTTTAATCTAGGGCTCTTTTAATGATTGATTATTTTGAGGACCTTTCGTATCTCACCCCTTAGCGAATCAAAATGCAACTTTGATAAGAAAGTCCATAATCCTTCATGACGTCAATAAGTGTTAATACTATCCTACATTGAATGAAGTTAGTAATTTCATTTTCAGTTTCATTTTCATCCTAAAGATTTTATTAAGCTGTTTCAGTTTTCATATTCCCTAATTTGCAACTAAGCGCTGGAGCGCTTACCTTACGTAGGTATCACTTTACCAGACTCTAGATTGGCATCTACAGTTTGGTAAAGCGGTACCTACAGACAAATGGGAGGGTAAATTTAATCTTTCTGTCCAGGGAATACAACTACAGGTAGGTAACCTAATCAGCTGTGATTGCCCATTAGGTAACCTGTGCAACAAGTTTTAGGGTCGGAGTCATTTGCGTATCCACATTAACATTAGCAGTCACAATAGGCTATTTGTGAAGTTTTAAAAATCCAGTTTATTATTACTTAGAGTAAAGCATGTTTTCTTTTTAATTACCGATACATATTAGCTGAATAATAACAAAATTAATGATTCGATATTGAAATAGCGCGCCAAAACGCTACATTGACAAAATGGCTGCGCATGTTTTTAAGAACCTATAAATGCGATGTTAACTACCAATATAAACCACGATATGCGCAATTTCTACATTTCATATCACTACGCAAAATAGTGCGGTGCGTGTGAAATCACCTAACTATTACAACAAAGCAATAAAATTACTAGGTACGAGTATGCTACGAGTTATTATAGGCTTATTGAAAAACACAAGTTCAATCCCTTTTAATACGATAGTTTTATTTTTTGATTGATAACAAAGAAGCTCGTTCTACTTGGAGCTAATTACACGAACCACCGAACGTCAGACGGAACCTCTATCGGCGCAATCTGGAACACAAACTTGTTGCTCCGGAGATTAACTGATTTGATTACCCGGGGAGGTTGATTAATACCGCCGCTTGGGAGATATTCTGCGCGCTTTTGACGAGCTGTTTCTTGTTTCTGAAAAACGAATATGGCTGTTGTATGGCTGTATGGCAAAGTCATGCCTAAAGGCAAAAGGGAGAGTTCCAGATGCTTTCGGGAAAAGCCTAGCCCGGTGTTGTGGCTAGGGGACTGACTGGTCCATCTGGATGGAATTGGAAGTTGTATATGTGCGGTGCGCGATGAACACTTCGATATCGCGATTCAGGCCCACTATTCTCTGCCAATCTGTCACGTGGTGCCATCTTGAGGATATGTTGGAACTTCTCGTGCGTCTTGCTGGCTTAGAGTTAGTTTCTTATAATCGCTCCCAGAGGTCGCTACAGCTGTGATAGATCTGCCGAATATTGTGGCTTCAGTGTCGAAACAAGGTCGCGTATTATAAATATTATTATTGTGGGATAGTGATGACAACTCACACTAAATATCTATGATGTTATATTTATACAAATTTGAAGCCTGCGATTAAACTATACCCTGTTTTGTTTCGACGCTAAGCTACTATAGATAGCATACCTACTATTTAAGGCGTACCGTATCCCAATATAAAATTGAGTGGATAATTTATGCAAATTTTATTTGACTTGTCCCTTACTTTGTATTGAAATATTGAAAAGGTTATTTGGTTTTGGGATATATGCAGACAAAGCAATTTTGTTGAATACACACATTTTCATTACTTTATTTTGGTTTTGGGTGAAACTGTGCGTTCCAAAATCCTTATCAATCAGCACTTTTTACTCACCTATAAATAAACACATTTTTGGCAAATAACATGTATGACGCTACATACATTTGGTAAGAATAGAAGTCAGATTTTATCTTCAATAAGCCTAAGCTCGTACATTGAAGAGTTTTTCTTTGGTCTACGCGCGGAAATTCTTTCATGTCGGGTAAGGTGAATATTTTCCTAAACCTACTACTAACAGCCATAACAGTCTACTGCTGGACACGGGCCTCTCCATATTATGAGGGGTATTTGCCATGCTCACTAGCGCTCGTGAGCGCAGTTGAATGTGTTGTATTCACTAACTTTTTTACAACGGGTAGATATGGGGTGATGCTATTCTTAACCGGCACCACAAAGCGGCATTATTTTTCCATTTAAATATTATGCTTGTACACTAGATAACCAATCACTTAGTATAAACTCGTATCTATGTATACTTTAACTTGATATAACATGTGGATAACATTACAGCGCAGGTTCAGCGAATCTGACAGTCAGATATAATCCGATTCCGTCCCCAATATAATCAACCCTGATCCTCTTGAATTAATTAATCTGAATATATTGGTGAAATAAAAATTTATACACGATGGACCGAGTATTTATATTATAATATTCATTAAATAAAAAGTTAATCGCGTTAGGCATCAATCAGATTTGAAAAGATATATTATAACACTATTAGATGGTTTTGGCCGTTTCGTATTCTGCTAACAATTTGAAGAATAGAAGTTGGAGTAGTATTATTGAAATTCAGTTCTGGCGTCAAAATAACATTGGCGAATGATAATTGAGTGTGTGAGGGTTCAGTTCTTTTAATTTCTACACAAGTAACTCAATCTCTTTCAATACGATAGTTTTATTTGGCATTGATTACAAATAAGGATGTTTTACTTGGATATAATTACTGAAGTAGCAACTGTATGAACGTATCTGTACGAGCATCTAAAGATAAAACCAAAATTATCATCATAATCAAAGTCAATATCAATATTATTATCAACATCGTCATTATCTTCATTACAATTATCATCATCCTTATCATCATCAATCACAACAGTCCACTGCTTTGAAACTGTACGAGGTATGTGTTGCGAGGAATTTTTATAAAGAGATATTTTCGTGACGGGGTCCATGCCTATGTCTAGTCATTGGGGGTTGACGCTCAGATATTGCACAGCTCCACAACACATCCTCGCACCGAAAACTGACACTTATTCTTCTTCGCGTGTCGATTGATTGGCTCTAAAAATGAATATAGATTCTACGTCAGCTAGACTGGGGTATGGTCGCTTCGTATAAATTTATTTGCGTGCAAGATGACGGGCAAGCGGGGCATAAAATTTTTACAGCTCCAAGACTGAACACACCTCACCCTTGAACGAGGCACTTTTTTGTAAACATATTTGGTGGAAATTATCTCACATTTCCACAGCACAGCACACATCTTTATACTACACATTACCTTACACTTTAATTTGAAAAAAATGACGTTTACGTCGGTGGTAGTGGCGTGAAGTTACAAGCCTTGTCCCCGGCCAGCCCCGAGGCAGTGCCTTTATTTTTTCGAACCGGACAATACAAAATTGTTATAAAAAAAAAAAAAAACTTATAATTTTTTTTTTGGTACAATGACAGATCATGACGTTAATAAGTGTTAGCACTATCCTACATTGAATAAAGTAAATTACATTTCATTACATTTATGTCATCCATCATGGGTCTTGTGTGCTTTGGATGTATTTTTATATCAACTATCGATCTTCTTACCTTAAAATAAACACGTTTTGTTATACTTGTATAATGACTCTTGATTTTGAAACTCTAACTTAAATGTAGAAAAATGTTTATTGATAATTATGTAAAATACTTATGATAAAATGTTTGAGAATTGTATTATAGCTATCGCATAAGAAACGTAGAAGGAGAATACGCCGAATATAAGTGTTGCGTCGAGAGATATCGCGCGAGCAATGGTGTACCGCAACGGTCGTACACGCATGAGTTGTAGGAGTTGCTGTAGATCACTGCGCGTGCATTCATCTGTAAATTATTATTATTTATTAAAAAGACAAGTAACTGCACATTCCTCAAAAATATCACACTATCACTCAGATTCTATGGGGATATTTTGAAGTGACAGCTTTGCAAATTCGAACTATATAGCATTTTTGATTTCCGAACGATCGAAATTTGTGTTTTTTTTTATATTTATGTAAGGGCATTGTAGGTTAAAGCACCTTATTTGACCATACTTTAAATAATATTAATATCCCCGTTTTGTGAAAGACATGCCGTGGCAATTCTTCGCCAAAATTTACGATATTTAATTTGATTTGTAATGCGCCGCTACACATTTTGAGGGTAGTCAATTATTTGACACGATTAAGGAAACATTTGTACCAAAACTTACCGGTGTAAACATTTCGTTGACGTGTTACTAATATCATTAGTTCATCTTGTACACCTTTGACTAACTCGGCCCAGTAAATAGATACCATCGTATATATGAATACGTATATAAATACAAATAAATTTTGAATTGTTACTACATGCACGTTCTGAAAAATAACTTATGTTTATAGGGTGAAATTTAACCAATAGCAAAATCTCAAGACAAATACAAAATACAAATAGAGGTACAAGACAATCTGGTGATAAGGAACAACTCGAAAAAAAAATTGCCAATCAGCTGATTTGAGTTACTAGGCTAACTCAAAATATTTGTATCATGTTCCAAGCTATGTTCCATCGGGAAAGTTGTTCATTAAGACAAACCCGTCTTGAGATTTCTCTATCGGTCACTATTCACATTTCACCCTATGTAACTTAATTGATCCAAGCAAGAAATAAGTAGTTACAAAAATATATAAAATATATACATATAATCACGCCTCTTTCCCATAGGGGTAGGCAGAGACTACATCTTTCCACTTGCTACGATCCTGACACACCTTTTTCGCTTCTTCAAAATGCATCAATCTTTTCATACACGCTCGTTGGTTTAGGGTACTCTTGACCTGGTGCCTAAGTTATGAAACTACAGGCTACAAGTCTACAGGTGAAATTCTTAGTACATTGCGTAGCCGGTTCATATTCCTGGTACCATAACAGCTAACCGACTACGCAATGAACATCGAATTTCACCTGTAAAATTGTAGCCTGTAGAAAATGAACATTTCTCGGCATGAATTATGTATAAAAACCTATCTCTTGAATCACTCTATCTAATTAAGAAACCTACATATTTAATTAGCCTTTATTAGCCCACAGCTGGACATAGGCCTCTTCTTTATTTCGCTATTCTCTAAGAAAACTGCATTAAAATCCTTCATGTTATGCTATTTAGTGATATGTGTTATACTCACACTATTTTTAAAATCATGGATTCCATTTAATAGTGAACCTGTACCGAAGATACCTAAGAAATATAAACTGATTAAAATCTGAAAATGAAACAAATTAATAAGATACTCGTAAATAATTCATGTGTTTTTTATAAATATACATATAATAAATCGTATTAAGATTGAATAGTCGTTAACAAAAATGTGAAAACTTGTTATGGTGTAGTGTATTAAGGGGCTGAGCTGAAACGAGTTGAAAACTGGTCTCTTTTTAATTAATGGTAAAATGCGCGCGTCCGAGCAGAACGGAAGCATGCCAATTTGACCTTCTTTCGATGATAGCTAGGTCAAAAATAAATTATTTGAATGTCTAAAAAAGTCATTTACTAAACTCTGTTAAGGCGCTTATTATGATAACAAACACTGAGGTACTTTTTTCGTTTGTATTTTTCACACAGTACCTACGCATGATAATGGTTTAAAAAGATCACATTGTGTTTTTTTTCCTGTCAAGCCGAATGATCAGTTTCATGTTTTTAAAACTATGAGACAATGTGACTAATGAATTTCAGAAGGTTATCTGCATTTTAACTTGGATAAAAATTACTTATAAATGTCACTTTTAGGTCAACTCAGGCCTTTAACCAACTACTAGTGCTAGAGTTAGGTACTCAGAAACTCGATAAAAGGTAGCCTAAACTCGAGGCATCATTCTGAATCTGATCTATGATATATTATGTGATCCCAGTGTATTTATGATCCCAGATAACTATAATGATTTTGATTCACGATGATACCTATCCTTCCCAGAGTCCTACAACACGGTCTCAAAAAGTTCTTACCATTACTTTTATTGTTGATTCGACACGTTGAAAGTTTATATGTATACTGTCATACATTTTTGTATAGTCTTGCGAGTTCATAGCACGTCCAAATCCAAATTTTTTCATAGTTGTCAGGAGATTGCTGATATCGCTGTATAATAACGAGCATGCCATATGAGTTGCTGTCAGGACCAAATTTTGAGAAAACCACAGCAGTTTACTATTTACAATAAGCCAAATCTCGCCTTCACACGAAGAAGATATTATTGTACAAATCAAAATTTGCGATATTATTTCAATCAATATTAGCATTATAGAAGGCAAAATGGCAAACAATAAGTTTTTAGCCAATAGTCTTCTTGAAACAGATAGAGTGCAACGTGATAAGACCGCTTGGAAATAGTCTCTAGGACATGGGTCTCTATACAATTCGAATGCGTTAAATACGCAAGTTCTTATAGAAATCCACTTGACAACCTGGTTGAATATAGTTTGGGGTAAGAAAAAATGTGGCAATATAAGACCTAAAGAGCAAAGTATGCAATAAATTTGTGTAAAACGACGCTGTCGGTTTGTTTTGCAAAAACTAGCGGTGTAGCTGCCCAACAATATACGGATTATTGATACTGAATTATAAATCTTTACAGGATTTAATAGTCTTCTTGTATCACGTAACATGTCACTTATTTCTGTCTCATGAAATTATGATCTCTTTTTTTGAATCATTTTAAAACATAGCTGTCTTATGCTTGCTCATATACGCTATATAATGTACGCTGTGTAAATTATGCTGTAAGCTCCCCGAACACAATAAAATAATATAAGAAATATAGCACAAAAAGTTAAATTCTCCATCACTTTGAACTTGGAATGAACACGGACATATTGATCAACTGCTGACCCTGTTATGATTATTTCTGTTTCATTATTGATTGTATCGCGACAATGATTACTACAGTAATTTAATGTACAACCAAAATTATTTTATATGTCGTGGCCATATCGCAGAATTGGACACATCATGAAATGCACTTGCTTTTACCACGGGAATTTGATGTTCTCTACAACTAAATGACAAGATCTTTACTTGTTTTAATAAAACCCATATGATTTGACGCGTCTGAAGTCTTCTTCGCGAGATGACAAGTCTATCTACGGTGCATATCATTAGACTCAATATCGTTTAATCCTAAACGTTTAATGATTTAGATATGCACGCAATATTCGTATTTTAAAATAAGGCGGTTCACCCACTTGTCATCTGTCGCTACATATTTTGAACGCGGCGTAACTTTGAGACGAAGAGAAATTGCGACTTGCAAATCTCAAGTCGTTTGACAGACGCATCCGTCAACGCGACGTACCCGTATATAAGATCGGAATTTTCTATTTCCATTCGTCTGACTGACGCATGCGTTACGGTGAGTTAAAAATACACAACGACGGACGACAAAGTGGGGGAACCGCTTATGGGTTAGGTAAATAACATAAGCTTATCTATACTTATCCCTTAAAGTAATTGGTGCACTGATAAAATTTCACACTTTACAAAATGTATAAAAATAACTGCAAATATTTTAAGAGGTGAACTAGCCCCATGAACAACTGTACCTAAGGAACATTGGTCGAAATATGAAAAAAAACAAACCAGTTAGTTTTGTATGGGAAGTCCAAATATTTTTTCATATTTATGTTTCCTGAGGAAAGTTGTTCAGTTTCATAGCCTGGCTCACCCCTGAATATATTTTTGCATCCTGTATATCAATGAATGCCTCTTAACTAGACTCGATTGGTATTGCAATTGAACCACAAGCTATGGCCAGCTATATTTCCGTTTCGCTGTTGGCTTGGCGCCAAATGAGAATACGCTCAATTATTTACCCTGATAGCCGCTTTCCGTACTACTTCTGTTGAGTGGAAAACGCATTTATAATAGATTTGCGGCCACTCATTAGTTTCAACCGCTGCTAACGGTTTTCCCGCGGGAAAATACCTTTACTCGGCATGAATCATATACAAAATCGTTTTTCTTATATCACTTAATCTGCTAAAGAAAACCGCAACAAAATCCGTTCCGTATTTTTAAAAATCTGAGCGTACACAGGGACACGCGAAGCTACTTCATTTTATACTATTTAGTGATGAGTGATTTCGTCCGACGACCGATGTGACGCAGTTGGTAGTGGAACGCCCCGAGACGCAAAGGTTCCACCTTCGATTCTTTAGTGGGGCACTCATGAAGTTGATGGTATTTATCACTTTGTTTAGTTTGTTCCCACTCTGGTCAGGATATCGCAGGCTGAACAACCTGATTGTCCGAAAATAAAGATAGTTCCGTGCTTTGGAGGGCACGTTAAGACGTCGTCTCGGTTGCTGTCTTGTTTTTTTTTACACAACCATGTCAGAGACCTACTAGTTTTAGGAGGTTCAAAAATTCATCAGGTAGTTGGATAACTCGGTGTCGAAACGAAAATAAAAAGCAGAATAGATAGATGTAATTTTTTATACTTGAATAATTTTCAAGTGTGGGCAGGATTTGAACCTGCGACTTTCACCATTCGAGTGGCGACGCTTCTTCCATCTGGGTTACCGTAGCTCGTCCCTTGCCCGCGAATATGCAAATGTATCTTGATGCCGATAACGCATAACACGGGTATTATTTGCAAAACTAATCCGCTGAATGGAGCTGTGGCAGGCGTTATTGGCATCAAGCTACACTTGCAAAATTCGTGGGCAAGGGATGAGTTACGACTAGTTAAGATTTCGCCCTGTATGACTTAAACACTTATGCATTTTAGTAAGAAAAATATAGTAATATATAATAATACAGAAACAATGCTTAATTAGGTACCTATCGGTTTTCTGATTACCTGCAGAAATTACGGCAAGTTCTGACTTTGTGCAAGTTATGTTATGATTATGAGTTATGACAGCGTTTTTGAGTCCATTGGGCTTCAAAGAGCTTGCTTACTTAGGTAAGTCAGTAACTTCAGATACTAATCATTGTTCTTGCTTCATGTTTCAAACCCAGACTTCAAGTAATATCTATATATTGTAAGATTCTGGCTATTTCTGAATTTGCTTCACTCCAAAAGTATTGATGATTCTCGTATGCATTTATTTTAGTTTTGCTTAATTGTTCATAACTTTCCAAATAGAAGATCCTTTTTTCTCATTGTTTGTTGTATCTCATTTAGGTCTAGTTGGGTAGTCTGGTAGAGATCTTAGCAAAAAGGCTGTCTTTGCTGCATTTTTTAAGTTGTGTTTTTTATCCAAAAATAATAGAATCTCGTGCTTACTTGAATTTGAATATCGGTATCTATATTTCTAATTTTGTTTTTTAATAACTTGGAACTAAATTATTTAGGAATTTTGTTTATCCCACAGTAAAATTTAGTATCAAGAATTTTTACATAAAGTATGTACCTACACGGCCATGGAGGCCCCAACTTTGTGGCTTAACCCTTTATAAGGGCCTTATTTATTCATAGATATTGTGCTTCAGAGGGGTATATAAATATATATAAGTGAACATTAATGAAAGCAGTAGGCTGCCCGCTATTTTATTGCCCAAGTTTTTATTTGAAAGTTCCTAAAAAGTTTCCTCCTCTTTCGTGTTCAGCTTTTCAGAAGTTTCAACATTAATGCTTGAAAAGCAGTTTAATCTTGTAAGCAGGTATCTAATAATATTTACTGTTAAGTATAATTTTAACTAGTTCTTACTGATTAATTATTATAGTTATAAGCTCACGATATTGCGAAGCTTATTAATTAATTCAAATTATATATAAAGATTTGACACCAGTCGGATCGCTTGTCGACTCGGTGTCCCACACAAAAAGAAGAAGACTTAGTGTCGAAAGAACTGTGTATGCTCGATACATCTAATACAAAAAATCAACTCTTTCTGACTTTAAATGCGTACGTAAATAAATTTAGTCTGTCTTCACAAACTTTACTCGGCTCCAACATTGTCAAATTCAAAAGCTGCGCATTAGGAGTTTGTACTCAACAAGAAGAGACTTTTTAATGTTGCCGGGTGTTCGCAACTTGGTGCTTTGGGTTGGGTTGAGACAAGTTTCAGTCACTTTGGATAATGTTGCGTAGGTAGGTGCTACTTAGGAAACGTGTAGAAAATGATGTAGGTTTACGAGACTTACTTGTTTATGATTTGGTAGAGAGTTTAGCCCTCTACGTTTCGGCTGGTTAAGACAGCCTTCTGCACGGAGGTTGATTGACAGATCACATACACCTGCCCGTCAGCTGTGATTGTCAAACATGATGCTTTGGGTTTAAATACGGAAAGTTTCAGTTACTTTGAATATTATTTCGTACGTAGGTGCTACTTACGTAACGTGTAGAAAATTAAATTTAATAAATGGTACAGCTGTAGTACCTCAAGACAAGACTTTCTCTTTTGTCGCACAGAACATCGAGTCAACAAAAGCCTTTGTTCCCACTGGTTTGAGCTAGAACTTCGTCAAACTAGTATACGTGTAGGCTTTATGTGTTCATGTGTGTATGTACTTTAGTAGTAAAGACTTGTTCATTGACTAGGTGTCCCACACGAAAATAAAGAGGAAGTAGTATAGATCAAAGTAAAATTTTCATTTTTTTCTTTTTATGTGACCTTAAAAGATAATTTATTGACGAATTATTATTGTTTTGAGCTCCTGATATTAAGTTGCTATTGCAAGCGTCATGATCGCGGCTAAACTGGTGAAACTGCGAGTAGCTGCTGCATTTCTGTCTACCCTCATTCTTTTTCGTTTTTAAATAACGCAATCGTCACTACCGGAACTCACTCGATAGCCGTCCCGATAACACAACTAAGTACATCACATGATTTTGATGCTGTTTGGACAAAGTTTTATTTTTACACAAGTTCACCATTGGATTTCAAGTACACGACAATTTAAACCCATCTCTATTTAAATTCCTCATCTCTATAATAACTATGGAAAGTGTATACAATCGCGAAATTTTAAAATTTATTCTAAATTGATTTTCAGCTATACTCTTTAGTGCCCAGTGGTGTCCCCAAACAGGAAAATAATGAAACGTAGAGACAACTAAGTATTAGTTACATTTTGGTCCTTTAAAGCCCTGGAGCCGTAATCCGCTACTTAAAAAGCGTCTTAATTGTGTTTCAATAGAGTGTCAGTTTGACTGTTTCGTATCCCGGTAAAAGGTTGAAGTATAGAAAATCATAATGGAAATAGAATGACAGTTGAGTGTCGATGGCATAACAATGGAAAAAATAAGAGAATCGGGGCCCTGTTTATACAGTGTCCATCGCAATGTAATGCAAAACATGGTGATTAAATCAAACCAACCGATTTGATTTATTTTTTGCCCCAATTTCGTATCCACCGAGACCGTAACAAGAAAATGTTGTGCGATTTGCATAAGATCTGGACGATTCTTCATTTTTATGTTTTGAATTTATTACTCGAAAAAAAAATTAGTACGTTGCTGTAAACAAATGAAAAAAGATTGTATGCTGTTTTATTCCCATTTGTTTTTTTTTTATAGAATTACGTTTAAAATTAAGTAGCTAGCTTGATTTTTTTCTTCACCATAGTCATTCGGTAACATTTTGTGGCTTATGAAAAGGGACGGATTTCACCCACGTTTAGATCAATGGCGGAGTTTTACCTATCGTATGTGATATGACAAGTTGACTACTTTCGCGTGTTTCGAAGTTGTGTTACTATACATTAATACAGTGAAACCTGGTTAACTCGTAAATGGATAGATACGTGAGAAACCTCGATGACCAGTTCTCTTTACTTTTGAATCGAATTACCTCAATAACAGAGAATTAATAACCTCATTAGCTGAGATTTATTTTTAAACATGTTTTCCATACCTATTTACCATTTTTATTTTTGGGCTATAAATATATAGATTTTTAATTTCCAAAAATCTACGACAAGGCATATACCGTGCGCACTAAACGCTGTTTACACTCTACTATTTGCCATACCGAGGCGGACTGTTTCGGTCGTGAATGTTGTAGCCGTCTATCTGCCTTAGGCATGCTCGACAATTCTTGATTTGTGCCCGAAGACTCTTAGAAGAGTAATAAATTGTACATCATTGTGGGCATGTAAATGATTGGAAATGTGATGCAAAGTGTGTGTTTTATATTAAGTTTCCGAAGAGCTTTTTTGTTTACATTTTTTCACATGGAGTGCGGTTCAGTAGCCGCGTAAATATTGTAAACATGCAAACGAGATGGTTTCAACGTAATCTGGATACTGTTTTTACGCTCGTTGCAACACTTTATTAGAATATCTGCTGGAAAGCGGTCAATATTCATTATTGCATGTATTTTTTTATGCTTAAACCTACTTGAGAATAGGGAGCCTCTGTCACTGTATGAGAAGCATTCAGGTTTTCCTAGCTATTGTAATCTGATTGATTATTAAGTAGAGTCATTAGCGGTTCTTCCACTTGTTGTCTGTCGAAAGGAAATTGCGCTCATAATCTTATATAAATACGGCTACGGTGCATTCACGGATGCGACTTACAAACGACTTGACACACTATGACGGACTGACGGATGCGTTTCTACGCGTTACAGTGTGCCATGGTTTCCGTTTTTTGTATGACAAGGCAATCTAAAATTTCCTTACGTCTGACAGACGGATGCGTCAAAAATACTTCCGTCAGTCTGTAATAGTTGGACAACAACCATAACGTTATAGGGTTTAGTGCTGAATCTTATTCTAAAACAGAAAATAATGCAATACAGTCACACTAGTTGGGGAACCACCACTGACACATATCTGAGTAATTGATAGATAACAATGTTGTGCATTGTTGGTAAAGGATTGGCCATTGATTGTAATCTATACTAAATTGTAGCCAGATAACTGAACCAATAAACAAACAAGTGTAAATTCACTCCAAGCCTTTAAATCAAACGGCTATATGGACACAAACCTTTTGTCTGACTCCAACAAATTGATCACCTCGATTTGTCAGGCTGTCGAAAATGTGGTCGAAAAGCCAACCAGTGCGGGGTGACTGTATTATTTCGGTTGTTTTGTGAAAGCGTATACACATTATGTACATTATTTAGGCTTAGTGGACAACTCGCACTAGCCAAAAACTGGCGCATGTGCCAGTTGCGATTTTCAATTTTGTTGGTGGTCATCTCGCACGCACGTGCGTGCCAGTTGCGACTCCGTATTTTACTAGTGGTCATCTCGCAAAATGACACAGATGCATAAGCAAATCAAAGTTAATCAGAAAAGAAAAATGCCAATGTCCAAAAATTACAGAAACGCAAATTGCCACGGTTGTGAAGTATAGTTTTTTTAAATGTCTTAGGTTAAAAAGATAAATAGATACCTATGCATTCTAGAGTATTTTTTTTTTCACAAATACACCTAAATAATAAAAGCACCAATGGGAATTTTAGTTTCTCAATGTGTGAAAAGCAAAATGTCATAGACGCAAAATGTCAAAGTTGTGAACACGAATAAACACAAAATATCTCACACTGGATTTTGACAGCATAATTTCTTCTAAATAACTGGTAGTCTGAAAATATGCTACTTAGTAACTTTTTAATCTGTCATTTTATTGAAATTTTACAAATTCCTTTAAAATAAAATAACTTACTTTATGAATTCTTATAACAAAAACTTCAGACTAGTATCATGATAGAACATTATTATAAAAATAAAAATTACATGTTGAAAACTTGTTTTAGAAACATGAGTATAGTGTTCTTTGTTTAGAACACTTTCTGTTAGATAGTATAACGCCATTAAATCAAGAAATTGTTGTTCCAGAAAGAAATATTTTAATTTGCAACAACGGCTAGTAAATATAGCTAAAATAGAAGAACTAACCCGGTAGATGGAGCCATGCCAAGCGTTACTGGCAGTATTAAACACTTGCAAAATTGGCGGGCAAGGAATGAGCTGCGGTAGCCCAGATGGAAAAGGCGACGCCACTTGTAATGCGAAAGTCGCAGGTTCAAATCCTGCCCGCGCTTGAAAATTTTGCAAGTTTTCAAAAATTGTATACCAAACACGGGAAGTATTTTGAAATTTGGTATTTAAAATAGAAGATTTTACAATAATTACATCCAAAAGAGGCGGAAAAATTCTTATAAGGAAAGGTTATAAATATACAAAACGTGTTGAAAACATGTTGTCAATTTTATTTTTATAATAATGTTCTGTCATACTACTAGTCTGAAGTTTTTGTTATAAGAATTCATAAAGTAAGTAATTTTATTTTAAAGGAATTTGTAAAATTTCAAGAAATTGACAGATTAAAAAGTTACTAAGTAGCATATTTTCAGACTACCAGTTATTTAGAAGAAATTATGCTGTCAAAATCCAGTGTGAGATATTTTGTGTTTATTCGTGTTCACAACTTTGACATTTTGCGTCTATGACATTTTGCTTTTCACACATTGAGAAACTAAAATTCCCATTGGTGCTTTTATTATTTAGGTGTATTTGTGAAAAAAAAAATACTCTAGAATGCATAGGTATCTATTTATCTTTTTAACCTAAGACATTTAAAAAAACTATACTTCACAACCGTGGCAATTTGCGTTTCTGTAATTTTTGGACATTGGCATTTTTCTTTTCTGATTAACTTTGATTTGCTTATGCATCTGTGTCATTTTGCGAGATGACCACTAGTAAAATACGGAGTCGCAACTGGCACGCACGTGCGTGCGAGATGACCACCAACAAAATTGAAAATCGCAACTGGCACATGCGCCAGTTTTTGGCTAGTGCGAGTTGTCCACTAAGCCATTACTGGTTTCGAACATTGAACCTACATTTCTTAACGTGACATAATCGGTTACCACATAAATCCTATATCATGCACAATGTAACGTAATTTATGTTCTATACACACGTATATGTACACGTATATACAGCTAACAGTAACGCACGTAGAGACAATTCGATGGGTCTACAGTTGGGCCGGAATCTTATTACTTTGTTAGAGCCGGCGCGTACCAAGCGACGTGGACGGCTTTAATGCTGAAATAACTCATGAGATTCAAGGGCTTTTTACATGCCACTGTTTATTTACAACTTCTTTCTTTCTTTTTCGTGGCATAGTGTGTTACAAGACTATCCAATAAACCAGCAGGAAAAGTGTTAAGCTGGATATTCCAACTACGTCACATTCCGTCAAATATGTCACGTTTTACGTTGCTCTATAAACGCTTGTTAAATTAAACCATGATTGTATTGCAATCCTCTCATATTTCTGCACACGGACAACTCAAATAACTGCCTCGTTTTCAATCAGGCATCGCATTGTCACTTCACACTGCTGTGTCAATATTGTACAATCGGTGCACTTTTAATGGATCAACGTAATATAATGGCTACGAATAATAGTAGTTTATGCAACTGTCATATAATGCCTAATTATATGCAGTTGCATACACTATTTTATTTACACTTTAAAATAATAAACTCAGTTAAACACTTTTCCAAACGTCCGCACCGGCGATTGCAAGGCACGATACATGGTCAAATTCAATACGAGAACGTAATATGGCTTGATATGAATTTTCGAAAATTCTTTACTAACAGTTGTTTAGATGACGAGTCTGAACAACAAATAACTAAACAACTGAACAATACTGAACAGCATCTGAACATCATCGGAATAACAACTGAACAACATCTAAACAACTGCTCAACATCTGAACAACAACTAAACAACATCTCAACAACAATAGAACAAAAACCTATTAAATCAACTGATCAACATCCGAAAAATTGCTGTACAACAACAACTGTCAGGTGCGGCGAAAAATGGTGATTTGAGAATTTGCAAAAAAAAACTTCGTTTCATTTCTCAACTTTATCGTAGTAAGAGTTAACAACCCTAATCTCTTCAAAGTAAGAGTGAACAGGCTTCTACTGGGTGAGCTCGCTCCATCTTAGACTCTGTCTATGACCTAGACTATAGTCAAGAGCAAACCCATCATTAATAATAAAAAATAAAAAAAGTTTTCTCATTAAGTCATTACGCTTATGTAATTTCTATTAAACCGTAGTTTATATAGGCAGAATGCATAAAGCAGGTCTTTAAGCAACTGTTTTCGAATGTATAATTCGAACATTATGAGACGAGTGTAGATAAAGAGGTCGTTTATTTTATTGTATATAAACGACCTACCTGGCTTATTAAAACACAAAACCATTTTGTTTGCTGACGATGTAACCGTACTGATATCATCACCCAAAAGTTTGACCATTGAAAATCATGCCACAGAAATAATTAATACTATTGACATAACAGCAAACTGGCTCAATCATAACAATTTACGGATCAACATCGATAAAACTAACTATATAAATTTTAATCTACACAATTATTTAAATTCATTAAGTTACAAAAATCAGACACTTAAACACGCTAAGTGTGTAACCTACCTAGGCTTAATTATTGATCAAGAATTAAACTGGAAGGCACATATGGAAAAAGTCTGTAGTAAAATTAACAGCTTTACATATGCATTATTTAAATTGACGAGAACTGCATCACAAAAAACAGCAGTTATTGCCTATTTTGCATACGTCGAGTCTATTCTCAGATACGGCCTCAAAATATGGGGAAACGGCACACATGCAAACAAGGTATTTATTGCACAAAAAAAGTGTATCCGTGCTATTACAAGCATCGCTCCAGATGAATCGTGTAAGCCGTTTTTCAATATGCTAAAAATTCTACCTTTGCCATGTTTGTACGTGTTCGAAGTCGCATGTTTCGTTAAACAGCATCCTCGCTTATTTACCAAAGCAAGTGAGGTATCTACTCGACAAAACATGCGCTATCCAAACAGACTTATTTTAAACACAATTCCAAGATCCACCCGATATCAAAAAAATTGCTTCGCTATGTGTGTGAAAATTTATAATAACATTCCACAACACTTCAAAGATCAAACCTTCACAAAATTCAAAAGAGATTTACGAAATTGGTTACAAGTTCACAATTTTTATTCTGTAAAAGAGTTTTTGGAATTTAAATAAATGAACCAAGTGGACGGTGATTTCCATGCCATTACTGGATTTAAGAGTAAATGTGCACGTAGGTACTATGTTACTGTTTTCTCTGTGTGACCATTTGCATTATAATAATTTTTACGTTGACTCCGACTTTCTGTATATTTTTATTCATAAATGTGACAATTTGTATTTTATTTTGAATTTATATTTGCATGCTATTTCTGGCTAAACAAGTGAACCTAGTTTATAACAATTTTATTCTACCATCCTCTGTATACCTTGTTTAATGGCAAATAAATGATTATTATTATTATTATTATTATTATTATTATAAAGTTATTAAGAATATCCAGGAAAAATTACAATGTAAAATGAAAATGAAAATGAAATAACTTTATTCAATGTAGGATAGCATTATCACTCATTGACTTCATGATCGGTCATTGTAAAAAAAAGAAATTTGCATAACGCAATTTTCTTCTTTAATAACAACTTTGTATTGTCCTAATAGAAAACCGGCTCAGGCGGGATAAAAAAATAAAAAAAATTAAGGCACTGCCCCGGGGCTGGCCAGGTTAATTACACAGCACGTAACTTTACGCCACCACCATTTGTAAACGACAAGGATAGCTTGAATCAGCCTTCGCATTGTGACCTTACACTGCTACTGTGTTGATTTTGTACAATCAGTACGATTTGCAATTTTAAGGGATCAACGTTATACAGTTACTTAGAACTACCAGTATAATTCGATGTTTTTTTTAAATTGGAGTCGTTATTAGAGTAGCACTTTTACGAGATCAACATGTTATAGATATTTATACATTTACTAAGACAAACCAGGTTAGATTTTCCCTTTAAAATTGTAGAAAACTGAACTGGTGCTGATAGTACAGACTCCGATGAAAAACGTAGCAAAGCCATTGTTTGTATTGGGATAAAGGCAGTTAATTTCGTGTTTGTATTTTGTTCATCCTTTTGGTTTAACAATGGTTTTATTGGTTGTTCCAGGTACTTTACCTACAATACCTATGGCTGTGAAAAGAAATATGAAATAAACCTGACACTTTGGCGATACACAATTTTCTGAACGACCCTCAAATGTTTGTCAGACGTGGCGTGAATGTTCGTTTCATGGTCTGAATCTGAATGCACCCTATAAGTATTCGGAGGGCTGTCCCTTACACCCTATATATAAATATACACAAGTTTCAAGTGAGTGAAAGCAAAGCTGCAAGGCAGACCCTGGTTTTATTATGAGCATATACCGTTCAATGTCAACCTCACCCAGATGCCTTGTTAAATGACGTCACACTGCCGGCCATCATATTGTTACCACAAAATAAAGAGATTTACAGAAGTCTCACTATGTACTAAGTCATATTATAGGCGTCAAATCTTAGGGTTTCTAATGTAATTGCACTACAACTTATGTGTTTTATGTTATGAAACTACAGGCTACAAATCTACAGGTAAAATAATGGCTAACCGACTACGCAATGAATTTTACCTGTAAAATTGTAGCCTGTAGTTTGATAAAAACGAACACTGGAAAGAACGGTGAATACTGCATTTATCACTCGGAACACTCATGAAGGATTCTTTGAGAACTCCTGTTTTACAAGTAGATACGTAGTGAGTGTTAAAAGCTCGACGCCGTAAGATGATAAACAAGCTCAAATGGGCGTGGGCAGGACACTGTTCAAGGGAAGAGAATTCAGATGAACAAAAGCAGCGATAGAGTGGTGGTTGAGGGACAGCAAGCGTCCAGTAGGCTCAGTCCGATGGTCAGATGATAATAATAATGTCTGCTTTAGCTGGAAAAGTCTCGCACAGGATCGTAGATAATGGCGCAACAAGGAAGAGGCCTTGGTCTAGCAGTGGGCTACATCGTAAAGATAGATAGACGTAGTGTGTGGTAGAGTGAGTCATCTGCATAGGGGCGCCACCAGTTGTAAATAATTTGTGTTGTTACGTAAGTTGTTACATCACGAGTCCTCAGTTAATTAGCGCACTAATAGCCCTGAAAGCTTGAAGCACTGTCCTTGTGCTATGTCGCATTGGGTGTGACAGGCTGACTAGGCTAGGCTGGGTTTAATTACAAGTCTGTTTGTTGTCAGTCTGGCAACAAGAGGGTTCGGAATAGGTACCTATTTCTAAGGTATCCTACGGTGTGTTGTTTTGAAATTGGACCGTTACCGCTGGCGTCCGAATAGAAAGGTGTGGATTGTGCTAAAGGTACGCAGCCTAAGGTAGACAGGAAGTTATCGCCTGCGTGAGTAAATTTATATGCATAAATAAATAAATAGGTACTTTTGTTTATCAGTTAGGCGTTCCTTAACTTAAATCGTCCGTCGCTGCATATTTTTAACGTACCGTACTGCATGTGTCTGTCAGACGAAAGGAAATTTCAAATTCAGATCATATTCCTATACAAATACGGCAATGGCGCGTTTACGGATGGGTCTGTCAAACGACTTGACAGTACGGTTTAACATGTCGCATTTTGTTTTCTTTTCGAAAGTTTATGGCTTACATTAATCAATAGCTAAACATTTAAAGTAGTAAAATGTGAAACAGGTCTTTAATATGTATTTAGAAAGACAAATTGTTCTATAACCACGGTCAACGAGTGGAACGTACCTTATTTCCCTGCCGCTCTTTTAAGTCAAGTTCCGTTGTTTATTTCTCTCTCCATATTGAAAGTTGGAACTCTCCCAACTGGTCATTAAAGTTGGCCTAGCGATTATGCCGTGTGATGCCGGCTTTGAATAGCATCACCTCTGTGCTACCCGTGGATGTCGTAAAAGTTGACTAAGAGATAAATTCAGGGATAAACAGCAGTGTTCGCTGTTAATGCAACATGTTGCACTGTGCTTGACAATCCGCCAGCCAAGAAACTTCGAAAAGGGGAGGCTCTTTTCCAGCAGTAGAATTTTGTGGCTGTTGTTCCTAAGACAAATCTTTTTGTTAACACGGTCAACGAGCGGAACGTACCCCATTTCTCTGCTACTGTTTCAAGTCCCTTCGTTTATTTCTCTTCTCACCCGTTTAAATAGTTAGCCCGACTTACCACAGTACCGGCTCGTCATATATAAAAACGAGTAACAATTCGTCACAGAAATATAATTTTTTTATATAAGCCACAATCTACCAAAGGATTCTAAATCCAGTGGAAAAAAAACACTAAGCAAATATTAAAGCTGTAAATAAAATAAAACCAGGAGTACTATCCGCAACATCATCGTCAAATTCGTTAAATTCGTCATCGTCAATTCAATTAATACTTTTCATTAGACATTATGTATGACAAACCTGGCAAATGGTACGAATTTAAACAAAATCGTTAAAGTTCCAGCGGATATAGTGCAAGTTGTTTACGGAGCAAATTTGTGCGCCCTAAAGAAGAAGGATGGGGGGATTAGGCCTATTGCGGTGGGGTGCGTTCTTCGTCGCCTTGTGGCAAAAGTTGGTTGTCGTCTTATTTTGCCTACTTTGCAGGACATTTTCCAGCCTAGGCAATTGGGATTTGGGACTAAGGATGGTTGTGAGGCAGCGGTCCATACAACGCGTACGTTTTTAGAACAGCCAGGTAGGGACGTCTTACTAAAGGTTGATGTGAAGAACGCGTTTAATACGGTTGACCGCGGCGCTCTCTTAAAAGAAGTCAAGGAGCACATTCCCAACATGTATCCGTTTTTGTGGCAGTGTTATAGTCAGCCTACAAAGCTAATTTATAGGGATCAGGAGTTGTCATCGTCCACAGGTTGCCAGCAGGGCGATCCACTAGGCCCAGCTATTTTTGGTCTGGCAATACATCCTTTAATTTCAAAGTTAAGGTCACCTTTGAATGTTTGGTATTTGGATGATGGCACTTTGGGGGGGGATGTCATTACCGTCCTTGAAGATTTGAAATCATTAATAACCGCTTTTGCCTCAATCGGGCTGGAATTGAACACGTCGAAGTGCGAGTTATTTGTAAACTCCTCAGTTTCGTCATCATCTAGAGAGGAGATAATTCAGAAGTTCAATAGTTTGGCCCCAAATTTAAAGGTTGTGGACTCGGACTTTTTGTATATGTTGGGGGCACCTGTTTTCGATTCAGCATTCCCATCGTACGTCGAGGAACAGATAGAGATATTTCAAGTTTCGATGGACCGGCTTTATCAAATAAATGCTCACATGGCCTTATTTATAGTGAGGTACTGTCTATTCGTGCCAAAATTTACGTACGTCCTGCGGTGTTCCTGTTTTTGGAGGCATCGGGACGCCTTGGCCAAATTAGATAGTGTCGTCAAGGATGCTTTGGTTGAAATTCTTAACTGTGTGCTTGATGGATTTGCTTGGGATCAAGCTTCACTACCCATTCGTTTTGGTGGTTTGGGAGTAAGAAGACCTTCCGATGTGGCTCTGCCCGCTTTCTTGTCATCTGCTCATGCTTCTAGCCTCATTTCCGGAATGTTACTTGGCCCTACTTTGGGTGCCGAAGAGGTGTCGGGGTTGGCAGATGCCAGGGATGCGTGGTGTTTGTTGTCTCGGAAGGATCTTCCTTCTGAGCTCCATTTGCAGAGACAGTGGGATGAGCCACTTTGCGTACGTGTCCAACAAGAACTGTTGTCTGCTTGCACGAGTAATGAAATTCGGGCGCGTCTGTTGGCGTCGTTTGAGTGGGAGTCCGGGCTTTGGTTGCAGGCTTATCCATCGTCTAATATTGGTACCATGTTGGATAAGACCACTTTATCATTGGCCGTTGGTTTGCGTTTAGGTGTTAAGACAAATGAGCCACACCGGTGTCGTTGTGGGGAGCGAGTCGGTGAATTTGGGCACCATGGCTTGTCGTGCTTAATGAGTGCTGTATTCCAAGACACGCGTCGATAAACGATATTATAAGGAGAGCATTGGTGTCAGCGGGAGTACCGGCTGTTTTAGAGCCAAATGGTGTCTGTCGCTCGGATGGTCGAAAACCAGATGGTATGTCCCTGATACCCTGGAAACAGGGTAGGGTTCTGGTCTGGGATGCCACGTGCGTGGATACTTTGGCTCCGTCGCATTTACCGGGCACTACTGCACGAGCTGCTTCAGCGGCGCGGTCGGCGGAAATTTTAAAAAGACGAATGTATGTGGGATTCTTATGTATTTGTGCCTTTTGGGATTGAAACGATGGGTCCTTGGGGTCCGGAGGCAAAAGGGACTTTTTAAGGGACTTATCAACGCGCCTCATTGAGTCAACTGGTGACCTGAGGGCTGGCAACTTTTTTGCTCAGCGTATAAGTCTTGCGGTTCAACGGGGCAACGCTGCCAGCGTTTTAGGTACCTTGCCTCCTTGCCTAAGTGTTTAATTTATAAGTTAGTGAGTAGGTTTTTCTTTTGACAATTTATTTAAAGTATTTTGACGATGCATGTAGCGGACATATTTTGTTATTGTAAATTGAATTTTTACCCCGAAATAAAGTTTCCCTTATCTAAAAAAATAAATAAAAAAAAAACAAAATCGTGACGTGGCAAACTGGGGTCCTTTGCTTTTCTCTGCGTCTGTTGAAAGTTGGAACGTTCCCAACTGGGCACATTAGTCTCGGTCCAGCGTGACTGTTCAACTAGCGATCAACTCAGACCTAAGAAATTTATAGACAACATTCCGAAAAACCAGAATCAAGTCATGAGGAACTCGTCACAATGAGGTTGTTTTAATTTTAGTGGTGTTTTACAAAGGTACTGATAACAGAAGTTGTACTCGGCCAACCCCTAGGCAATGCTTTAATTTTTATTTTATTTTATCGCGCCCGAGCCAGTTTACTATTAGGAAAATAAATAAATAAACTGTTATAATGATAAGAAAATTGTGTTATACCATTTTTTTACAGTGACGGATCATTACGTCAATAAGTAATAATACTATCCTTCATTGTATAAAGTTGATTTTATTTAATTTGATTTATGAAATCGCTATATAGAAGCACACGACGATGCACCTCCGTGCGGCTGACAAGGGCTGCAATTTCTTAGCTGACTGTCAAATACCGCAACGTATTTGAATGGTCTAAAACTAAGCGTGTGCTGTATACAGATTGAATATACACACTCTCATATTTGATTTAAGTAACATTTAATGTTTCTGATTTATTATTTGTTTTAACGAGTGCCATATCTGATTGCGACGGGCTTTTCTCGGCTTCATTCTGCTTCTTTACCTTTTTTCTGAAATTTTGTCTTGTTCTGAGGCGATAACTGGCTCTTTTTGCTCCCATTCACCCGCGTTTTTCTACCACCAATTAACAACGGCCAGATTTCAAACGGTTCATTCAATGCTTTTAGTTAATGTTCTTTTCGTAACACAATGAATTTTATGTGCTATTTCGGAATGGATAGGAAAATTATATTTTATAGTATTTCATAAATTTAGAAACCCAAAAATAAATACATGTAGATTGACTTTATCAATTTCTCAAACTTCTCCATTCCCTGACTCGTCCACTTCCTCAATCAGTCCACCTGCTATTTTTATCTCTACCACTTTTTTTGACGTCCACTTAAACTCGTAAATTTCCAATGGCAACATTATTCACACTTTATCAACATTATATTAATTTGCTTGTTTATATATTGTTAAATGTAACTCCTGGGGCTAACCTGTATTGTTTTGTTTACATAATTGAATAATAATGTATTTAATTGAATGTAGTTGAGTTTGGAGGCCCACTCGTGTTCGCTGCTTTGCTCACATCAAGCGACATCATTAGCGCGCTACGTATGCCACTACCAAAGTATACAAGAAACTTTGACAAAGTAGCTTGGATTAAAGTTCAACGCACTCCCAGTCAAATTTGATTAGATGACCACCCAAGTGTGATTTGATCAGTGTTACTATGACCAGAGTAGCGCGTCAACTCTACTTTGTCCAAGTAATATAATAAAGTCCTATTAAATTTAGAGCAAATATCTTAAGGGCAAGTTGTAAAAGTTCGGGTAGTGAAATTGAACAACTTGTCATAAGGAATTGGAGTCGAAATATGTATAAAAAAAATTACCTGCCATACAATCATTTCAAAAATAGAGCCTTTTTGTGTGGGACCTCAATTTTTTTTCTTCGTATTACCTTGGGGAAAGTTGTAAAGTTTCATGAATGGAATTCACCCTAAAAATAAAATAGCGATTATATACTGCGAATTGACAGTATTACAGCTTCTTCTTCTTCCTCGTTCCCTCAATGCTGAGGATCGCGACAACATGACAGCTTCCTCCATTCCGCGCGATTGTAGGTTGTGTGGAGTGCTCGGTGCATGCTACCGCTCGCAGCGTTCCTCACAGTATCCGACCATCTAGTTGGCGCCCTGCCCCGGGCACGCTTCCTCTCCACTCGACCCAAAATAATCTGCCTCTCCAGATCATGTCTAGAAGACCGCATAATGTGTCCGAAGAAACCCAAAGTGCGTTCTTGACAGATTGTAGAAAGTCGCTTTGTGATATTAAGCTCCTTCAATATGGACTCGTTTGTTCTCATGGCAGTCCATGGTATTCGGAGTAGCCTCCGCCAGCACGACATTTCAAAAGCGTTGATCTTGCTGCTATCGCCACTTTTTATGGTCCAGGTTTCGGCACCGTACAAAAATATTGAAAAGACGAGTGCTCGGACCAGGCGCACTTTAGTTTTACGTCGTATACTGCGGTTTCTCCACACCTTGTCGAGATTTGCCATAGCACTTTTGGCCATACCGGATCTCCGGCGTATTTCTTCAGTGCAGCTACCTTCACTTGTGATCAGCGATCCAAGGTACACAAACTCGCTGACTTTTCCATACTTATCGAGTGCATCGGTATGATGGAGAAGTTGTGCTCTATCTACCACCATAATTTTCGTTTTAGTATGGTTGATCTTAAGACCGAGCAAGGCACTCTCCATTTCAATTTTCTTCAACAGACTTGCCATCTCTATCTCACTCGATGCAGCTTAGTTATTACAGCTTAGTTGCTGCAAAATCCAATCTCCAAAAAAATATACAAAAATTGGTGTCCACAGGTCACGATACCCGGTCGCGTTTACCTTATTCCTTCCCGATCACAATGCAAACGAGTGTCCGCATGAATAATTCAGACTGCCTCGGTTTACCTCTGTCTCCTCACATGGATTTGTCAAGTCAATGAATTTTCTAGTTCGTTGCGTTCGTGTCAACTTGGATTTTGTCATCAAAACACTAAACGTCAAACAAACAAAGCGGATTCCTATTCAAATGTGAAATAAAACCGGCAAAATGCGAGTTGGACTCGCCCACCGACGGTTTTGTAAAATGCACATCATGTGCTTTTATACGCCATTCCAATTGAGTTACTAGCGTCAATCATATTTCTATTTTCTTTTTTCGGCACCCTAAAAAACAATATTAAACAAAAAATGGTTATTTCCCTGAAATTGTATTTCAAAACAAAGTTAACCAAATGCATAGTTCTAGATCCACGGGAAGTACCCTATTAATTTTGATTCCCTTGATAGGGTCAAAAGAACCCGTTTTTACAGCATAATTCCGGCCGTTCTCTTTTATTTGTTAACGTAAAGTTAGGAGCTTTATGTTTTTAAATATACAAACTGTTCAAGATTTAATTTCAACTCGATATCTCAACGATTTCGAGATAAACAGTTGTGACAGACGAATGGACTTATTCGTTGTATCAAAAGCTGGTTCATACCTTGATATACTACGACGGGTTCCGGTCTATTTGTATTAACCGTCATTTTTTAAACTTTACATCAGAGCAGTTTAAAGTTTCGATTTTCAGAAAAAAATTCATAACATTGCCAGATTGCATTATTTTTTTCAAAGCAAAGGTAATTTCTGTTTCTTTTACATATAACCCATAATCTGATTAATGTTTTCTCCTGATTTTCCTATTTTTAACGAAAATAAGTGTCGTTTAATACAAAATGACCCATATTTTACTTTCTCTTGTTACAGGCTAAATGACGTAACCGCCTCAGATTATTGTTTTATGTTCCAGGCTAAGTGACTTAACTACCTAAGGTTATTGTTTTCTGTTCCAGGCTAAATGATGTAACCGCCTTAGCTTATTGTTTTTTGTTCCAGGCTAAATGACTTAACCGCCTAGGTTTATTAATACATGTTCCAAGCTACTTGACTTAAGTGCCTAAGATTTCAAATTATAGCTCTAAGCTTAGTGCTTTAACCAATAAGTTGGTCATATTTTAAGCCTAAGCTAATTGATTTAAATACCATATCTTGAAATTATTAATGTATGGCTAATAAGTTAATGCGACTCATTTATTTTTCTTTTTATTGTATGATTATTATGATTATACTAAAATAATGGGACGCGTTTTAAGCGACACTGGACATAAATTTGACTAAGAGGCTAATTGTATTAAGCGACACTTGATATAAATTTGTCTAAGAGGCTAATTGTATTAAGCGACAAAAGGCAAAAAAAATACTAAGAGGCTAATTGTATGAAACGACATGTCTTTATATTTATATGGTCAGGCTAAATGCTTGAACCTACGCTGCCTGTAAATTTTTGCTTCAGGATAAAAGGTTTAAACGACTGTGTGATATTTTGGCAGTGAGCTTAAGTACACAAGTCTTAAATTTGACAATATTTTGTGTCGGTTCATACATTGCACTGCAAAATAGGCCCGAAAAATGCGGTTGTATTAAGCGACATTTTTCTGCTCCGATCTTCACCAAACCGAGCTCAAACGACGCAGAAAAAATTGCTGATTCCAAATATGTATAAAAGTCTATATCGCAAAAAATTTCGCTTAATACAAATAGCCCGGAACCCGTCGACTAGATAACTTAATAAACCGCATATGATTTCAAAGTAATCAGCTAAATTGCGCAACACTTGCTCTCATTCAGTAAGCTCGGAACAGAACCGAGCAGCAAATTCGCAAACTATACAAGGCGAAACTTCAAGTTCTCAAAGTCGTAGGAATTTGCTGAAGTAATTAATCTAGTAGTTCCATCTTTCATTGAAACTTGTAAACTTGCAGGGATAGTTGTGTATGATTCGAAGTAGATAGGTGTTTCATACAAAGCGGATATATTGTCAATCACTATGTGAGGTTGTTTGAAGTTAGATTAATATATTACAGCTAAAACCACCTGATCGTCCGTAAAAAGATAGTTTCGTGCTTCTTAGGGTATCTCATGCCCTCGGTTCCATTTACCGTATAAGATGAGATAAGCGAATCCGATGCGTCAATTGTCATAGTATTAAAATGTTCTTCGCCGAGTTCAAATTGTGCGTCTGACACGCGCGTACGCGAAGGCACAAGGCGCGCAGCTGACACAACATACTTGCACCTTTCGTTGGCTTGGCTGTCATTACACAACTATGTCATGGGTACTACCTACTACGGCCGATGTGGCGCAGTGGTAGTGCAACTGCTAGAGCCGCAAAGGTTCCGGGTTCGATTCTCGGTAGGGAACTCACAAATTTTATATTTGTAACTTTGCAGGCTGAACCACCTTGATTATCACTTAGATAGTTCCGTGCTTCGGAGAGCACGTTAAGCCGTCGGTTCCGGTCAGAGTTTTTCAGCCACCTACTACTAGTAGTAGTCGTTGTGTAACGACCGCCTTCTATCGTCACCCTTCTTTTCGAACAATCATGTAGTTCAGCCTGCAATGTCCTAATCAGACTAAGAACAATTCACTAAGTGAAAAATATCATATTTGTGAGTGCCCGACCGAGAATTGAACCCGGGAGCTTTGCATCGCAGGCAGTCGCACTACCACTTCGCCACGTCGGCATCACAAAGTAAGTATTGGCGGCCGCGCGCCGTCGGCATTTAGCTAAGCTTCGAGGTATTATTCTGGAAATGGGAACAAAGCAGCCGAAGCTTCATTAAACTGTCACGAAACAAACAGACTGGCTTCAGTGCGGTGTAGTAGTTGCAGTGTCAAACGCAAACATCCACTTTGTTACTAAAGGATGAAACTAGTTGATGGTTTTGAAAAAGGTTGCTTAGTTATATCCATTGATGGAACTAACAATGTACCATTGAGTTGCCTTTAAAGGGATCAACTTAAACTGGTTTACAATACAGTTATAAATAAAAACTAGAGCAAGTTGATCCTTTAAAGGGGTAGTTGAAAAGCGTAAAGACAGCTGATATTACAAATGATTTCACGGAAAATTGTAATGTAATCATCATTGCCTGTGCTACATCGTAGCTGGTCGTAGCGCTACGAGCGTAGCAGTTTCGTAGATGTCAATGTAAAGGGTACTCATTTACGTTAAGTTAAATTGCGAAACAGATTATATGAGATGTGTGTACTAAGCGATGTATTTACTTGATTGTACCACAAAACACGTTTTGCTCAAAAGTATTTAATAGGAATGCATTTACAATTGATTATAAAATTTCAACTAAAACCTAAGATATTATTTGCTTTAGAAAGTAAACAGATGACATAATGCAAAAATGATCATTTTAAAAATACAAACGAAAATTGGCACATTGTTAGAAGTAGACTTCATATAGCGGAAGCAGGATATTTGCTACAGCAATACCAATCCTATTACTTCCGGAACGTGAACAGGTGGTCAATGTTGTTAGCGGCGGGGACTCATAAAGGAGAATGGCGCTGGCAATATTTACATAGAGAGCGTAATCGTAGCAGATAATAAGAAGGAGTTGTAATAGTTTTTTAGATAATTGTCGCATATTGGTACGGGTCCGATGGCTTATTGAAAAAAGATAACTTATTTTGAATACCAAATTTTCAAAGCACTTCCCGAGCCACGCGTTATTGGCATCAAGATACACTTTCAAAATTTGCGGGCAAAAGATGAGCCGCGGTAGCTCAGATGGAAGAGGCGTCGCCACTAGTGATGGTACAAGTCGCGGTTGAAAATATTGTGAAGCCTTTTAAAATTTAATACATTTATTATTTCGTCACAAAATACTGCACTTATTCACTTTCTCTCGGGTAAAATATGACAACCCCGGGTAAAGGCACCCACGGGTTTCTAAATGAGTGGGCTTGTTTGTTGACACTACAGGGTTATTTTTAGGCGAGTCTCACTTGTCGTCGTTGCTGCGTATTTTACACAACCGCATCAGAGGCCTACTACTAGTATTAGGCGGTTGAAAAACTGTCAGGGTTTATCGGGTCGTTGAATGACTTTGTGCTCCACACGGAAAAAAAGAGTAGATCATGCATCTGTCATACATACGACTTCACAGACGCATTTGTCACTCACCGATGCCGTATTTGTACGGGAATAAGATCGGAACTCGCAATTTTCTTTCGCCTGACTCAGACTTCAGTCTTTGTCTAAACACTGCATCACAGATTAATTTTCTATTAAATAAGTATCCCCGCCAGGTACAAGCTAAATAAACTCTGAACAACACGTCACTAAACAGATGATAGAGCGGTCTGATCCAGGAAGTCATTAATAAATAATGTCCTTTGTCTTCCTGTGATTGATGGTGAAAGGAAACAATTATCCTTAGGGAATATTGCTTCAAATGAAGATGCTACACAGGGTCTAAGGGACAGCCATCCGAATAATGATTTGATGCATAAAACTGACGTACAGCCCTTCGAATACCTATATGGTGAATCCAGACCATGAAACTGAACAACTTTTTCTCAATTACATAAATGAGAAAAAGAAAAATCTTCAGTCAGCTGGTTTCCGATTTTGTATGGGATTCCGTGAACTCCTTCACGGCAAAGTGATTTTCATTAACTTAAAATTTTCATCAAAGGAAAATGGACCCTCTGTTGTCAGATTCGTATTATTGCTATGGCTTCAGCACGAATCTGATGGCCTTATAGGGAATAACGCAATAACATGATCGAAAATCCGTAAAGAAAAAAAAACAACGCAACATGATGCTACGATATCGTAAAAGTTTAATAAACTGAGCCATAAACTGTGTGTAGGTACTAAGTATTTTATTTACGGTGCAATAATGTTTAAACCAAATTGTTTGCTGTTTTACAACTTTATGTAACAGTACAATAATTTTGGATTAATTGCACACTCACCGAAACATGTTGCGGTTTATCACAGCCATGATAAAAATGTGACAGCCGCAATTTGATGCGGTGGAGTGTGCCTTATCCTGATAAATATTTTTTAAAGGGAATTTTTAGACTCGTTACTTCAAAAAACTTGATCCGACAACCCACCGGAAAGTCATGCGGTGCGAATAATAACCAGCTTATAGGTTGTCGTCGTTGGATAAGACAAGAGTAAGAGCCGTAAGCCCGTATGACTTTGGCTTCATTATTTTGTTTTTTTATGTTCTTTGGGGAAAATTGTTCTATTATATGAATCGGTTCACTCCTTGATTAATTAACATTAACAGCCAAAAAAGTCCACAACTGGACATGGGACTCCCCCATCAAGGGTATTGCCATACTGTGGATTGGCGAGCACAGTGCAAGATATTGCTTTCACATGGAACGCTGACGCCCATTCCTTGGTTGAATTAATCCCTCAGATGCTTTTACGACACCCACGTGTTGTATTGGGGTGCTATTCTAAGCCGGCAATTTTTTCACTCATTGAAATTATTTAGTTCTTTTTATATACTTTTTATATTGTGCATAATGCATAGATCCACGTATAAAATACTACAAGTTTTCAATACAATTTCTTAGAATCCCAAATCCCGTTATTCTCATTAAAGGTTTCCCGAGATGGCGTTGTTGCCGGGTATAAAACCCGCGACCGTCATCCGAGCCATCTGCGCTTCCCGGGACTTTGATTTATCCCGGAATGCCTGCCAGCTGATAACAATGATATAAGGATAGATCTCACTTAAGGTCGCATCAGTCCCAAAAAGTAAGTCACTTTCCACGGCTCAAATCCAGTAAACTGAGCATATGTTTAACTATTAAAATATATAAACAAATATTTAAAAAGTGTGTCCATTGATTCATTACTTATTAAACACGGAAGAAGAAACAAAAAAAAATGATAATGGATAACAATCAAATCGTTCTGGTTGTTAGACTAAAAACGAGCTAAAAATGGAAAATTAGAGATCTTTTAAAAACTAGCAAAATTTTCAAGCTCGGGCATAATTGAAAATTTTGCTTGTTTTCAAAAGTTGAATACTTAGGTAGGTATTCAACGCGGGAAGTGTTTTAAAATTTGGTATTCAATTCTTTTCGTTTATTCAACTCTTTTCGTTTTTTTTCTATGGAGGAAAGTTTAATGAATCAAGTTTGAAGTCCCATAGTTTTATAGTATATACGTATATCTTAATGTATTACTAAGAAGAATATCGTCTCATGATTTGGAGATTAGAAGAAATGGGATACAAAATTCGGAACATTATCCAACCTTGCGCGGTTGATTTTTAAGCCCATTTCACCTTAAAGGGCTAAAAACGTTAATAACACGTGACAGCTGTACCTTGCAGGGGCTGTTTTCCAAACATACGTACATATATCACACCTATATTCCTTGCGAGGTATGCAGAGCGAAGACGGCTTTAAAACAGGGACATTTACGCCACGTCTGACAAACATTTGAGGGTCATTCAGAAAATTGTGTAGCACCATAGTGACAGGTTGGCCTATCGCCTTACGTTGCGATACACATAATAACCCTTGAGTCCCTTAGTCGCCTCTTACGGCACTCATGGGAAAGAAATGGAGTAATGCTATTCTAAGCCGGCATCAAGCGACGCTATTCGTTTAGGTATCACGTTTTTCGGACAGATGGATAAAAGCCTATAATTAATAATGCAGTGTAGAGTTTAAGGCATATAGACAAAGCCTTCGAATGAACGTTGCAGTGTCATACATTTTGCGCGGATCGTTTATCACCGTACATTGCTCGCTATTGTACCCAGCTGCTACAGAATCCTGCCAAAATAGGTCACATTGGTATAACCTAGCAGAGATTTCACAAAAAGCTAGCAGTGTTTGTAACGAAAGTTTTAAGAAGTATTTTTAGATAGCGGCCAATGTGGCACATTGTTAATGCCTGCGACGCAAAAATTCTGGGTCCGATTCTCGGTGGGGCATTCACAAAGTTGATATCTATCACTTTGTGAGTTGGTCCCAGTCTTGTAAGGACATTGCGGGTGGAACACTAAAATATATGGTTCTGTGCTTCGGAGGGCATGTTAAGCTGTCGGTCCTGGTTGCTGTCTATGGTTACTGAGACGGCGATCGTTACACCATGTCAAAGACCTACTACTAGTATACGGTTGAAAAACTCTGACACCAAGGTTCATCGGGTCGTTGGAAGTTATCAAATTATAAATTTACAGAAATTCATATACATCACAAAGTTTCTTGGCCTTTTTCACAAGCTGTATTTTGAAGCCAAACAAAATATTTAGTTCAACACGTTCTAGCTATTCGAATAACAAGCTAAAGCGGCTACTGCTTGGCTGGAGAACATGTAACTTCAAGCTTAACCCGGCTTGAAAACTCTAACAGATCCAGCTTTCCGAGTTTTAAAACAGCACTGAATTTTCAATTTTTATCTAAGATATTTGTTTCGTATTTATTCGTACACAAAGAAAACTGGAAGAAGGCGACTGGTAGAAACTAACAAAAATAAGCGTATATGTACCTATGATTAAGAATATTTTACAAAGAAAAGGTTACTTATTTTATGTAGGAACCTGTTTTATGTTTCTTTTCCCTAGATAATTTTACCTACCTTAACTACTCTCACAACTCCCAGAAAGATTTCATCAATTAGAACTACACTAGACTACACTATAACTTACACTAGATGTCGCTTGTACGTTGCTTCAAGACGAGTATCAAGAGATTGAAAATTTGGAAGCGTTCGGTTGAGGCGCTGGTAGCCGGCAGAGCAGTAGGACGATACACGATACTCCACAGGTTCAATCCGCATCCGACGAAATGAAAATAATATAGCACTGTGAGTGCAAAATAAATACATGGTACATTTAGTTAATTAATGTTCAACCCTAAAGTGTAGTGAACTCACTTAATTATAACTAAAACAAGTATAAAGTCGTCTTCTGACAAGTCACAAGAACCAGTAAAATGTAGTCGTTAAGCTCTGTTTAATTAAGTTCAGGCGACAGTCGTTGTCGTTTGCCAACAAACTAGCAAGTGAGGCTGTAAATGTGTGTGCTTGGCCTTAAATTACGTTCTACTTTGTGGAACTAGTAGTTTTGTTCCATGCTTATACTATAGTTGATCATGACTTATTTTAAAACTATTTTTAAGTTTAAACTTTGTAAGCACTTGTGACTTCTATCACACATATTATTGTCGTGATTCTGGTAAATTGTTGTTATCCAAATCGCAATAAGAGAGACCAGTCTAAGCCGGTTCTCTCACTTGTCGTCCGTCTCACATTGGAAATATTCCTAGTAAATTACAATAAATGGGAACGGTACATTGCTAATCAGCCAGTATATCTAAAGACCAACCAGACCCTCGTATAAAAATTTGCTTCAAGTATCAAATTTTGTATCAGTTGACTCGATGGTATTGCGGCTTGTGACAACCACAATACGATGACAATCTGTAACAGCCGCAGTTTTATGCATTACATGTGCCATGATTATCCAGTATTTGCATGGCGTTTTGTAAGCACTGTTTATCAAAAACCGGATCTGGCAAATTCCGTAAAATCATGCGGAGCGCGCCTTAATCAAAGCATGTTCTAACAATTTCCTTTATACGCAATGTAAATAACACCTTTTAAAAAACATGATTTAAATTTAAAAAAAAGTTGTCGTTTACCGGTGGTGGTGGCTTAAAGTTCGATCCTGAGGCAGTGCCTTAATTTTTATTTTTCATGCCGCCTGAACCGGGTTTCTGTCTACATGTACATCAGCCTATTGCAGTTTACTGCTAGACGTAGGCCTCCCCCAGGGTACGCCATAGGGCACGATCGCCCGTTTTCGCCATTCAGTCACTACTAGCCGCCTTTTTTAAGTTATCAGTCCATCTGGCCGGAGGTCGTTCAACACTACGCTTGCCGAGGCGTGGCCTCCACTCGAGAACCGGTTTACTCCACCGTCCGTCGGTTCTACGACAGATGTGCCCAGCCCACTGCCACTTCAGTTTGCTACACTTCCAGACTATGTCCGTTACTGTGGTATTTTTGCGGATAGTCTCATTCCAGATTTTATCCATTATAGAGATACTGAGCACAGACTTTTCCATAGCTCTCTGAGTGACATGTAACCGGTGGGCCAGTTTTACTGTAAGGTTCACGGAGCAGGTCAGGTTCCACATCTCGGCTTCATAGGTCATGACTGGCAGGAAGCACTGATCTAGGGTGATTCTAAAATATGACGCTTCCCAAATGCTGCCCAGCCCAACTGCACTCTTCTGGTGATTTCAGCCTCAAAGTTATCTCTACCCAGCTGCAAAGTTTTCCCAAGGTACACATACTTCTGGACAGCTTCAAGGGCCGTACCTTCGACGGACACCGGTTCGGGGATGGTTTGATGATTAAACATACTTTCGTCTTATCCAAGTTCATCCCGAGTCCAACACGTCTCGAGGTGCCGTTGAGACTGGTCAGCATTTTTTGCAGATCCTGCAGCGATTAAGCCATTATGACTATCGTCGGCAAAGCGGAGATGTGTGAGATATTCACCGTTGTCGTTGATGCCTAGTCCATCTTTAAGTTTCTATCAGGACAATACAAAATTGTTATTTGAAAATGTGCTATACGAATTTCATTTTTTTACAATGACGGATCATTACGTCAATAAGTAATAATACTTCCCTACATTGAATAAAGTTATATTCATTACTTTGCCCCCTCGATGTTCGTGAACCACAACACAACAAACGGATATATTCTTCAGTCTTCAACACGGAATTAATTATTTTCAAATTACTTTCCTTTTAGCGCCACGGCTTTTTTACTTTTCACAGAAAAGGGACCGAACAAAGTTTGTGGTTACTTTTTATTAGACGCTTAATTGAATGGGCGTGACGGGAATAAAAGGCTTTTTACTTTTTGGAACAAACGCGTTTCTTGACAAAAGCAGTTGAAGGGTAAAACATAGGCTTTTGAGCACCCGCGATTACTTTCACACATTTAAGTTGATTATCCGGTTCTATGGCGATATTTTTGAGGTAAATGTAATCGGCTCACCTAGATCCCTATGTTTCAGCTGAGTTACATCAACTGTGGTCCAGGAAAATCGTTTTTATTTACCTTAAAACTATCGCAATCGACCCGGTTAATCAAACTATGGAGTCAACATCAATTATCAGTCAATTAAAGATTCTGCAGCTTTAGAATACTTTAGATTAGGAAAAGTTCTGCATGAACCCCGTTTTTCGAAAGTTTTTCAAATTCATGTTTGACTAGTAGGATTTGCCATCCAATTCGTTGGAGACCTTGTTTTCAAATAATATCTTACTGTGATCTATGTTTCATAATTTTCAATTACTTTGCTAACTTCCTGCTTCCGGATTTATAATTATAACTTTAATAATTTATTTGTTTTGTGTTTAGTTAAGATTTTATAATATTTAATTGCCAAACAGCGTCAACAGTCCACAGCTGAATATGGGCGATACTCACCATGCTTGGCAGGCGGATTGGCGAGCGCAGTGAATTGTGGTATAGATGTTCATAGGAAACGCTGCTGCCCGTTCCCCAGATTCATCCCTTAGTTGCCTTTTACGACACTAATGGGTAGAAATTAGATGGTGCTATTCTAAGCCTTCACCACGCGGCATATACTATCCGAAAAACCAAAATTATGAATACCTATTTGATGATTTGAAGCAAAAGTTTGAGTTTTTAAGAAATATGATACAATTTTATAAAAATATTTAGGAACTTATGTCATTTCAATTTTAAAACAATCTTATCTTATAGAGCCGTCGGGATCCCACTGCTGGGCAAAGGCCTCCCTCCCCTTCCTCCACTGATCTCGATCCTGTGCCTCCGCATACCAGTTCTTTGTGTCATTTGACGGTGAGAAATCGCCACCCAGGGATTCTTAGCACCCCATGCTCCGGGGTTCATCTGTCTACCATCGTTGACAGAGCCACCGCCGGAAGCGCCGTGCACTCAGGGCCTGTCTTTAGAGGATACTGTCATAAAGATGAGAGGGGTTTGGACAGATAACCTACCATGTTTGTCCAAGAGCTCTAGGTAGGTAAGCAGTAAGCTGGTTCTACGTACCAGTTCTGTGAGCGCTATCGGTCAAGTGCAAGACATTGTCCCGCTTCCGCCCTAAGTTGATGCCCTGCTTTGACACTGACTATTCCAATCGGACCTTCAGCAAATTTGAATTTTTCCTACCAGGGGAAACTGCGACTACCTCGTAAGAGTCGCGGGCAGCGGTTGAACGCAGTCAGCCCTAAACTGTGGTCGTGCGTGGCACCTGGGGGAGGCATATGTCCAGCAGTGGCCGTTTTACAGCTTTTGATCTTCATCGCATGGAACTTTCTTTCTTTTCGGATAATCAGGTGGTTCAGCCTGCAATGTCCTAACCAGATACTGACAATGATGACATAATATTAAACATAACATTAACAATCACAACGATACACTGCTGGCCTCTCCTTATCGTGGGGTATTGCCATTTTTTTTTTTTTTAGTTGTGGGTGGACCCTACGATTTTTAGCCCCGGGGCTTTTAATCTACACCTGACTGTATGGTGGGGAGCAGGAGCTCACCCGGAAAAGCTTGTGGTTGTTCAAACGACGTTACGAGTTGTTCTGGGAAGAACGTATTGGACTGAATCTACCTGGCACGTGCCGGTAGTTCCCAAAGTGGGGAGCAAATGAGGGACCTCCGCGCCCCCGCCGGCGGGGGCGTCGGTTGCTTGAAGAGCTTGTGGAGTGTGATCTACTCGCAATGGCTGCAGCAGTGGCTACTGTGATTTCATCATCTTCTTCCGTAAGGATGTGTCTCGGACGGTGTTTAAAACGCGAGGTTGGATGGGGGAAGTAGTTGGACGCGGCAACTATCAAGGGGTTTTTATGATGGGGAGCATTATCGAAGAAGCGACGAGACGCTTCTTTCATATACGCTTTAATGGTAGGGGGCTTTAATGGTAGGGAGCCGCTTTAATGGTAGGGGGGGGGTATTGCCATACTCACCACGCTTGGAAGGTGGATTGAAGAGCGCATTGCAAGATGATGAATTCACAGAGAACGCTGGTGCTTATTCCATGGATGTTTATCGGTAAGTCGCTTTTACAACACCTATGGATTGTTGGGGTGGTGCTATTCTAAGCCAGCTCCACACGGCACATTATGACATAAGTAAAAAGAGTAGGTAATCAAAATAGTGTTGTGGAAGCTACAAATCAGCATTATTCCACGTAGGGGACTTAGTTGTTATCTCACTGCCTTACGTGATTTGCTTCATAGTTTAAGTTAAGTCAAAATCCGTGTGATGCCGGCTTAGAATAGCATCACCCCATTTCTTTCCTGTGGGAGTCGTCGTAAGAGGCGACTAAGGGACTCGACATCGACTGTGTATTGCAATGTAAGGCGGTGGGCTGCCAACCTGTCACTATGCCGATACACAATTTTCCGAATGGCCCTCAAATATTTGTCAGACGTGGCGTAAATGGCCGTTTTTTGCGGCCGTTTACGCTCTGCCTACCCCGCAAGGGATACTAGGCGTGATATGTGTGTATGTGTAAAATCCGAAACGAAACGTGCAGTAAGAAACGAAACGTAGCTACTTCCTACTCCTCTGCCGCTGCCGACCATCGGCATAAATAGTATAAAAGTTGCACGCTCATGTTTAAATCTACATTTTCTGTCTGAATGGATTCGAATAAAGCCCCATTTGTGGTTACGCCTGTTCAACTTGATGCACAAGTTGTACAACATTTACTGACCACTAAATACTGAGTTTTAACTCAGCATATCATTATGGTAGGGAATATAGTGTTATAATAAATTATTGGGTTTGAGAGTAGGTTTATTGTATTTGCATGCACTTGCAAAATTTTATTTTCAAAAAGTTTGATATCATCACATAATTTATTTATTTATTGTTTATTGGTTTATCAACATCTTACATATATTTATATCATCAGTATCTTAAGAAGTAATAAATCTAGTTCTTATATGTAAGACAGTTACAGACAATCATAGTATTCAAATAAAATTTCAATTGAGCAACGATAGGTACTTAAAATAACGATAATAATAGAGACGAACTGACTTCGATGACAATTTTTACGCTAGCCGATTCAGATTTTGACGAATTTCTTGTGGCTTCATTCTGGTTATTTTTGTTGTTGAGTTTCTCTTTGAACTATTATTCCCTTACTTTTACACTTTCTCATAGTCTAATACTATCAGACAGCGCAATTAGCGTGGATACAGGGGCGGGTACCCATCGGGAATAAATCAAGTAAAGCTTTTGAGCATTACCCATTCAGGTTTTTTACAGTCAAGCTTATGTTACGTTCACACCGTGCACATGCTCCTGCTCCTGCCGCTACTGTAAATATTGCTCGAATTACTTTGGCAGAAGTATCAACGAGAGTGAGTGTTCACACACTGCCGTCAAACTACTACATAAACGAGCAAGATAGCAATACATTCTACTAGCGCTCGCGCTACCGTTCCTTTGACTTCCACACAAAACTCCGACAATCGAGGGAGCTCGGGAAGTGGCAGCGGCATGACAAGTAGCAGTGCGAATAACTTGTTTACATGCTTGCGCTGCCCACTTCCTTTACTATTCCCTTGCACATAGCTCGAGTGTGTGAACGCGGCATTAGGCTGGGTTACACAGTTTAGACTTTGGACCGTTCCGTATGCCACGCGCATAAGATTAGTGGTTCAAGTACTGGACGTGAGCGTGTCTGTATCACAGCTACAAGTTTGTATCTCCTGCAACAGTAGGGTGAATCGCTCACGCACCGGACTATGGCGGGTCTCTGCCTATTTTTACGCACCGTAACGGATGCGTCTGTCAGACGAAAGGAAATTGTAAGCTCCGATATTATTCCGAATTCTTTTGCACGCACCATAGCTTTTATGCGAATTCTTTTTACGACACTCACGGGGAAAAATGGGATGATACTAATCTACGCCGGCATCATAATTTCCTCAAACGCTTTTAAAAAATGTCAGCAGTAACGACCATATTTACCATCATTTACAACCTGCTTACCTATCTACCCCGCAAGAAATACAAGCAACTTTTTGTATATTTGTCTACGTATATTATGATAAACACCTTTTATAACGGTATTGTTATAGTTGAACTATTAATTTTGCGATAATTACTCCGACGTCGCCGTAGACACAAATAATAACAGAGGCGATACTGCAAAAACCGCAAGATTAATGAGGAGAGAAACTAATTACCATTACAGCACCATTCCCCCATTGCGTTTTCTCCTAAATAGATTGTAGTGAAAAATGCGAATAACTAGTGTTTGCATTGGTAAAATACTAAGCAAAGCTACAAAACAATCGTTCTTTTTTTATGTTGGCAATGGAAAATTTTCACTTACTGCGCTGTGGTAGTGGTAGTACAGCAGGCTGCGACGCAAAGGTTCTGAGTTCGAATCTGTTAAAACAATAGTTAAACTTGCAATCATTCACAATGGTCCCAAAAAGATGGAGCAAAGTTGCATAAACTTTGCCAGTAATTAAGCTTCAGCTGAAATGTGACCGTAAGACCTAATGCTAAAAGTTGTAATTTATCATTATCACTTTGTGAATTTATTCCCAGTCTAGTTTGGATATTGTAGGCTGAATTTTCACTTGATTGTCTTCCGTGCGGAGGGTTACGGTTGCTGTCTATGATGAGTGATGCGATAACTTACACGACGGACGACGCTTTTTATCATACACAATCCTGTCAGAGCTCTACAACTAGTAGTCTAGTTCTTTTCGGGTGTGACACAGAGTACTAGTAGTAGGTGGAAAATCTGTGATGCTGGCTTAGAATATCATAGCCCTATTTCTTTCCCGCGGGTGTCGTAAGAGGCGACTCAGGGACTAGAAGGTTTCATGTGTATTACAATTTTACGCGACAGGCTGTCAACTTGTCACTACAGTGATATACGATTTTTCTAACACAGCCCTCAAATTTTTGTCAGACGTGGCGTGGCGACCGTTTTTGTAGGGCCAATAACGCTCTGCCTACCCGTGTGAAACGCATGACATGATTATGAATGTGGTTTAAACACTCTTACACTATGGTCCATCGGGTCGTTCGTCGACTCAGGGTCCCACAAGACAGTTGAAAAAGTCTTATTGTGAGTCGATGAAGTGTATATTGGATTTTAACTTGATGCCGCACTAAGCACTGTAGTGAGTCGTAACGTGACTCGACTTGAAATTGCTGTTTTCTAGTGATTTATACGAACAGGAACTTTTATTGCCTTTTGCGCGCAACTAATAAGTTGTTTATTGGCAAAAAAATCTTATTTTTCGAGTATAACGGTGATATATTAGGTACTAGTGACTGATAGCGAACAATTTTCCCCACGGAACAAAGGTTGAAATACGATACATAAAAACCAACCATTAAAATTGCCGATCAGCTGATTTGAGTTACCTACTATGGAAGCCAAAGAACTTTGTTTCATTTTAACATATGTTGAATCCTAATCAACAACCCGTCTTGAGATTCTGCTATCGGTGACTTATAAAATTTCATCCTATTTTCTAACCGATATTCAAAATATTGAACATAAAAATAAAACATATATCAGTGGTAATATGTTCATATCGTTAGCGAGGTTAACTTTGTGGTCAATATGATTAGCTCACCCAAAGCTGAGAGAAATTCGATCCAATGTATATCTATATAGCCATCAGCCAGCAACAGTAACATGGTTTCAGAAGCCCAAATTCTATATAAGATTGTTTTCTGCAAGCATTTGCCTGGTATAATGTTAAATACCTGCTAAGTTACCCTTCCAATGGGAACCAGTGTTTACGTGATCAGATCACGTGCTACGATCGGCTCTTTATTTCATTTCACTTTAGGAATCTCTCCGACACATTCCCGTTTCAATTTCAGTTGAATAGAGTGGAGCTGGACGAAGTAGTTTGAATACTTATCCGCTGACAAAAGTGCTTTTATCCGCTGAAAACACTCCGCGATATTAAATTCGCGAAGTATCTATTGAAATGACTGATTTGGGTACTTGTAGTTTTCAAACTTAGTTCTTAACAGTAAAATGCTACAAATTTATGCAATAACCTACTCTTTCCAAAGGGTCTGTTGATCTTTGTGGGTGTTACTGCCAATGCATCTCGGCGTGAGTTTCCGTACACCCCACCCAAAATCGTAGTAAAGCTACGAGTGTGATCATGTAGAATTTCCTGGTTTAAACATGGCTTTAGACCAAAAGCTTACCGGTTTTCTTTGAGACTGCACTCTACGACATTAACCCAGAGTCTTTGAAACATACACTGGTTGGTGGCCGGGAGCTAGGGCTCACCCGGAGAAGTTTTTGTGTTTGTTCAAACAACAAGGGCGTGAGTTGTTCTGGGATGTATAGATCGGACTGAATCTACTCGGTACATGTCGGTAGTTCCCAAAATGGGGAACAAATGAGGGACTCTCACGGGTATTTGCTTACTCCGCTGGATTGTTTTATGTCTTGGAAAATGAGTCTGTCTCGTGTTTAGTATCGCCCCGCGCTCCAGGTACCGTACCTTGGTAAATGCTCACTAAGCATGATTCGGCATACATTGCTGGTTATTCTATGGAATTCAATACAATAAACTCAAGCTAACCAGCAATGTATGTCAAATCGGGTCCTGTTGGTAAGGAACGCTCCGCGCTCGCAAATTGTTTAAGGTGCGGCGTTTCCCGGTTTACGGGCGAGTTTGTGTCTTTGAAACGTTTATTGCGCTTTGTTTATGGAATAAGAAATTCGTGAGATTCAGTTTGCGGATATTTAAAGCGCTGAATACTGTTTTGCACGTACTGTGATTTCTCGTTAGAACTCCATGGCATTAATTATTTTGAGCCAGTTCCACATTTGTATTGAAACTTGTGGCCCGCCGATCGGTTTCACCCGCTGTTAACCGTTTTCCCGTTGCTTAGTAATATTAAAAATAACAATGAAGCATTAAAGTTCAGTCACAATACATTCGATTTTACAAAACATGACGAAAGCCTTCATGACAAATAGCGCAACAAGAATTTTATTTTCCATGACTTCGCAGTTTTAGCTTTTATTTTCTAATCCGCCATTCGTATTCGAAAGAGCGGAGTAAATAAATAACGGCAGTGTCATCAGCACGAAGTATTGCCTCTGAGTGGACCTGCTGGAGTGATGCCAACTACGTAATGATGGGCCAAAACAGCAGTTTGGTACAATCAAGCCGGACACACATGGCGAACATTTCTCTTACTAGCCTAGTAGTAGAGACCAAAGATAGCATTTTATAACTGTCTTGGGCGGATTTTTCTTTTGTTTTCAGTAAAGAACAAAGTTTTCAGCCAGTCATTTAGTTATGTGACGAAAGTTTAAAATAAATAAGGTTTTATTCTATAGTATAGTACTTGTACGGTCTAGTGTAAATAAAATGCGTTTTATAAAGAAATTCTGTATTAAATTCAAGGAAGCAAATTTTCGCTTCATCTGCTTTTAATTCTTAAGATAGCTGTAGAATAACTGAATAGTAATTTGCAAATGAATATCCTGGACAGCTTCATCTAGCCCCAAACTAAGCAAAGCTTGTTCTGTGGGAACTAAATAGCTGACTATAATACTTATATAAATTTTATTTTTTCTAAATGATTTTGTTTTATACATAAAACTCACACAGACTATAACATATATTTGAAAATATACATAACAAATATTTGCGTCTTGTGGGGATCAAACCCACGACCCTTAGCGTAGAATGAAACTGTTGCCTTATATTATGATATGAGATATATGATAGCGAGAGCGGGAAACGGCAGATGTTTCACGACAAACTACAAACTAGTAGAAAAAAAACTGCACTCTATTTGCAGTGTATTTTTTCCAACAGACATACTCATCTTTTTTTGTTCAAAAACTCTGCAACTACAGTCATAGAGTAGTTTGCAAATCTGATAACACACACAAGAGACGAACAAAATTAAAAACAAAAAAGGTTTTAAGAAAATCTAATCGCAAAGAGATAAAGAGAAAGGTTTCTGATTCAATTTAGTGCGGGCGAGTGCTCGCAGTCAAAGAATTACCCCTGGGATCTGATTATTTGCTATTTCATTTCACCTTTCCTTTGTCTTGAGATAATAGTAGTTTATGCAACTGTCGTATAATAGGGGTCATTAGAATGCGAGTGTCTGTTTATCACACGAGGCGCAGCCGAGTGTGATAATAGTTTGACACGAGCATTCTAATGCCTAATTATAGCAGTTGCATACACTATTTTATCTACACTCTCCAAAAAAACTCAGAAACACTTTTCTAAACGTACGCACCGGCCATTGCAAGGCCCGATACAAGGACAAATTCAATACGAGAACGTAATATGGCTTGATATGAATTTTTAAAAATCTATACTTAAGCAGTTGTTTAGATGTGGAGTCTTAACAATAACTTAACTAAACAACTGAACAACATCTGAACAACATCTGAACAACAACTGAACAACATCTGAACAACAACTGAACAACATCTGAACAACATCGAAACAACAACTGAACAACATCTGTACAACAACTGAACAACATCTGAACAACATCTGTATAACAACTGAACAACAACTGAACAACATCGGAATAACATCTGAACCACAACTAATCAACATCTGAACAACAACAGAACAAAAACCTATTAAAACAACTGAACAACATCCGAAAAATTACCGTACAACAACAACTGTCAGGTGCGGCGGAAGATAGCGATTTGAGTATTGAAAAAAAAAACTTCGTTTCATTTCTCAACTTTATCGTATATCGTAGTTTTGTCATTAAGTCATTACGCTTCTGTAATTTATAGTAAACTCTAGTTTTTATAGGCAGAATGCATAAAGTAGGTCATTATGCCTCTGTTTTCGAATTCATAATTCGAACATTATGAGACGAGTGTATATAAAATATGTAATGGATTACAGAATAAGAAAACCCCCCGAAAAATACCGTGCTTTTTCTTTCCATTGTCAGATTTACTTAGGAAGGTATAGAATGCAAATAGTCTAGAACCTTAAGGTTACACGTCACTCGAAAGTTCGTTCTAGAAATATTCGATTCAAGGCGGGTCTCACACTTGTCGTCCATCGCTGCGTATTTTCAAAGCATCGTAACGCATGCGTTTGTCAGACGAAAGGAAATTGCCCATTCCGATTTTGTGCCCATACATATACGGCTACGGTGTAAACGGCGTAAACGCACCGTAGCCGTATTTGCCTTAGTATATGAGAAATATTAGTAACAGGGCGGAAAATTTTTGGTCGAACACACTTGCGAGAATTTGGAATTTTATATGAAATATTTACCCACTCGTTGTCATATTAAATGGAATAAAAAATTCTGTCAGAACTCTTAAGTTCAATAGAAGTCCGTTAAGGCTGGCATTATTTGAGAGCATGACTTATAAAAATTACACAGTCGCTTTAGTTTTTGTACGAATGCGTTATGTGTGTCTGTAATGCATGTGCTCATGTGGTCATAAATGTCTTATAAAAATCGAAAAAAACTACATTGTAATTTGGTGTCAATTTTCACACATAAGCGAGCCGTAACTTTTTCATGTTATTTGCTTTACTTCGTATTGAGTTTCACGGAAGCGTTAAATCGTTTGCTGAATTCCATGTCAATATTTTGTATTTACATCGCCTTTTACTGATTTTCATTATTTACTTACTCTGATTTACCATTTATTTGGTGAAATGTTTTTTTTTCTTACAACGGACTCTCTTATTTGGCCTTTTGAGCACGTGTGACAAATTTGTTTAGCATGTACCTATCATAAAGCCGTGTGATGCCGGCCTAGAATAGCATCACTCTTGGGCATCGCCCCATTTTTTTCTCGAAGGTATCGTAAGATGTGACTAAGGTACTTCGAGGGTTTCATGTGTATTATAATTTTAGGCGACAGGCTCTATAGAGATAAAAGATTTTTCAGAAACGGCTGTTAAATTTTGTCAGTCGTTGCGATAGCGACCGTATTTTACGGCCATTAATGCTCTGTCTACCCTGCAAGCTGCAAGGGAAAAAGGCGTGATATGTGAGTGTGAACCTTTATACCTTTTTAAAGGTATAATGTTTTGTGCTTTCCATCTACGTCCTGGCCAATTTCAATTATTGTTTTTCAGCTGTTATTTACAAACTATTTTATAGCTTTTAAGATTTTCGTTATCTAATGTTTTCCCCACTAAGACATTTGTTTATTTTTTGCTTAATTGTTTCAGGTAAGCACCCAACACACATTGATGTAATCCACAAAAAAAAATCTATTCCTGTAAGTATTTAGATTTAAAAAAGCAGTAAAGTGAAAGAAAATAAGAAAACACACTTATTAAAAAATTGTGGCAAGGTACACATAAAGGTAAAGACAATTATTGTAACATTTTTACATATACGTATAGAAAACAAACCTATGCTCTACATAGGTGTGTAGAGCGCTTATTGTCGGCCTTTGAATATAATATCACTTACGCAAAACCAGCCTTAAACATCTAAAACTTCTTGTTTTCATGAAATCCCGCTATAAAACTCTCGTCGACTGAAGATTTACTGAAGTTGCGATAAAAAGCGTTGTCGTGACGTTGTATTGCCGAGCAGTTGCCCAGAGAAAGCTTTTGTCCCTCGTCTTTTGTGTGTACAACAACTCTTTTATGTTGAATTGTAATATATTTGTAGCAAACATTCATTCCAAAACCCTTTTTCCTTTTGCGGGAATGCGTTAACGGCCGTAAAATACAGTCGCTATCGCCAAGCCTGACAAATATTTGAAAACCTTTTCAAAAAAATTGTGTGAGCAACGAATAAAAATAGGTTGCTCGGCATCTAGGTACATTTCTATCAACGAGCGAAACAGTTTTCGTCACAAAAAGTGCAAATCTCTGAGGGTTGCTCTCACCGGAAATGAGGGTGTTTCACGTAGATTGCTCAAAGTGATAACGAGCGGTCTGCTCACTCGCGCCGACGGGGTTTGCAGTACTGTGACAACTCAGGGTTTTTGCTACGAGTCGACAAACAACCCGATGAACACTGTTTGTCCAGAAAAAAGGTGTTTCACGTAGATTGCTCAGGAGTATTATAAATGCACCGTTACGTATGCGGCTGTTAGACGAAAGCTGCGAATTCCGATGACAAGTGACGACAAGCGGGCGAACCGCCTAAGTACCAACAAAAATAAAATTATGTAAAAAAAACTTTTAAAACAAGCTTTTATTTAAGTGCTCTGAAAAGATGAAAATAAAATTTTGAATGACATTAACCACATTCATTTATGACTTTACAGAAATGAAAATATAATAAAAACTTGTCGCGATGCCTAGAAGAAACTACCTAATTACAGTTAGGTGCGTACCTTATTACAAAATTTCAATCACAAATTGAAAGTTTCGCGACAAGCTTTTATTATATTTTCATTTCTGTAAAGTCATAAATGAATGTGGTTAATGTCATTCAAAATTTTATTTTCATCTTTTCAGAGCACTTAAATAAAAGCTTGTTTTAAAAGTTTTTTTTACATAATTTTATTTTATATTTTTTAGTTTATGTTACGATAGTTATTGATCAATACGAAAGTCTTTCTATAAAACGGAGAGACCTTCAATAGAAAAACTTCGGGCACGGGGAAAACTAACATTAGGATAAAGTATAATTATCTCTTTTATATTCTATAGAAGTAGGTTGGTACCTTCACCTCCGGCATCCCTTATAGAAGAATTAGCTTGTAATATGTCTTAGTCTTTTCATTTCATTGATGGCGTCATTATTACATGGCCGAGTCCCAGTTAATTTCGAACAGTCTAATTCTTCTATCAGGAGGCCTTCTATTGACGTGACCCTTATTCATGGTGGGCCTACCAACTGTTTATCATGAACGAATTCGTATACAAAATTGCAAGTCCCAGCAGTTGAATATTGAGGAGTTCCATAGTTCGAAGACAACCCTGGACGTAGCGTCTAATTCATGGTGGGCCTACCAACTGCCTATAATAAACGAATTCGTATACAAAATTGCAAGTCCCAGCAGTTGAATATTGAGGAGTTCCATAGTTCGAAGACAACCCTGGATGTAGCGTCTAATTCATGGTAGGCCTACCAACTGCCTATAATAAACGAATTCGTATACAAAATTGCATGTCCCAGCAGTTGAATATTGAGGAGTTCCATAGTTCGAAGACAACCCTGGATGAAGCGTCTAATTCATGGTAGGCCTATCAACTGCCTTTAATAAACGAATTCGTATACAAAATTGCAAGTCCCAGCAGTTGAATATTGAGGAGTTCCATAGTTCGAAGACAACCATGGATGTAGCGTCTAATTCATGGTAGGCCTACCAACTGCCTATAATAAACGAATTCGTATACAAAATTTTGTGTCCCAGCTATAAACCGCTGAGGAGATCTCTCGTACGGAGCCGATCCTGGCAGCAGCATCAGGTCAAAATGATTAAAATGCATTGTCATCGGTTCTGGACCAACATGCAAAATTTCAACTCAATCGGATACCGAGAAGTGGTTCAAATTAAACTTGCAAGATTTGCACCGAACAAACATTGTTACTTACTTACATACACTGCAAGTTAAATAAAAGCTTTTAATAAAATCATTGGTTTTCCGAATATTTACAATTTATTTGCGCCTTTATTAAATAGTATAATTCTTAAAAAGTAAAATTAGACTATTACTTTGAGATTTGTCTAAATTTTTTATGAAATATATTTTCAGAGTGTAGCTACCTATACCTTGTATTTTTAGAAGTTTCAAAGTATTCAGCATATTGTAAATACGACATTTGACACAGTTTCATCAGAGGCGCATTCAGAGAAAGCGCAAGAAAGATGAACTGTACAGAGAGAAACATAAAAATTGTCTACATACTTATGACTGATTAATTTTCAATTATAGCTTTCGGAAAATAACCTTATAGCGTCAATTATGGTCAATTCAATTCAAGGACTTCTATTTTTCTAAACGCACTTTCTTTACCTATCCACCGGGGGCTGGCAATAATTTACGTAAACAACCAACTTCTCGTATTGTTAGCTGCTCAAATAAAGCAAGGTTTAACCGGTACGAGTACCTTACAGCCGTCCTAAACTAATAAATGTGCTGTAATAAATCCTTTCCTACGAGAAGTGGGTAAACGCCATTAGAAGAAATGCCTCTTGGGTGTGTTTTACTCTATTGGGTGAAATTTTAATAGTGACTGATACTGAAAACAAAGCACGGGTTGGTGATAAGAAACAACTTTCCCCAAGAAACAAAGGTTGAAATATGACAAAAATGTTTTGATTTTTCCAATTTCCAAAGTAACTCAAATCAGCTGATTGGCAATTTTGTATGAGAGGCCCAATTTTATATAGTATTCTGACCTATGTTCCTTGGGGAAATTTGTTCCTTATCACCAGCCCGTAATCAGTTTTCGCTAGCAGTCACTAGTAAAAAAAACCTATATATTCTAAAAAACACACACTTGTCGTAGTAGCTACATAAATGGTGGGTATTTAGGTATAATATTACCTGTATAACTAAGGTTAGGTAGTGCCCTGCCCTCGTGTATTGCTCTGTTCGTCTTGGCGGGGCCACGACAATGCCCCTAGATAACAATAAAATCTGTTGGTGCTTGATAGGTATGTGGTGCTGGCTTGAAATGACATACACACACACATACACAAATCACGCCTATTATCCTTTGCGGGGTAGGCAGAGCATAAACGGCTGCAAAAACGGAAATTAACGCCACGTCTGACGTACATTTGAGGGTAATATGGAAATTATGAATGATACGTAAAAGGTGACGTAAAAGGAACAGAAAAAAATTGTCTGACGAACATGTGAGGGTCATTTTGAAAATTGTATATATAGCCACAGTGACATGTAGTGAACCATTGCCAAAATAACAATACTCATTCTTTACGGCACCCACGGGAAAGAAATGGAATGATGCTGCTAAACCGGCATCACACGGCAAGTGATGCGATGATGATGATAAAGAAAAAAGTTGTTCCTCTTTCTCGTCTAGTCTATTTTACGTAAGAACAGACACATGTCATCAAAATAATTACTTATTCATGGGCAACCCTCCCCATTTACATAAACAACACACTAACCATGTAAATACTGACTTAATTATCTTAATGTGAGGGAATCATTATGACTATTTGTTATGATAACAATGTTTATTATTGCAACTTGTGCTACGTGTAGAATTTGCTTATAGAATAAATAAAAGCTTATTTAATTTTTACTTTTTTGTCGTGTCGAGAAAAAGGTAGCTACCGACACCAGGGTTTATCGGATCGTCCTTTGGCTCGGTGTCGCGCTCGAAAAGAAGATAGTAAAATTATCTATAGGTACCTCATTCATATACCTACCTAACTTGCTTCCTACGCTGTACTTCCAACCTACAATTTTTTAAAATTTGTTTATTAAAAGAAATTAACATTAAAGTGCTTTTTTTAAAACTTGCAAAATTTTCAAGTGCGGGCAGGATTCGAACTTGCGACTTTCACATTACTAGTGGCGATGCCTCTTCCATCTGGGCTACCGCAGCTCACTCCTTGCCCGCCAATTTTGCAAGTGTAGTTTAATGCCAGTAACGCGTGGCACGGCTTCATCTACCGGGTTAGTTTTTTGCAACTAATACCCGGCGACTAATTTAATTAAAGTGCTTATACTACTACTATACTATATCAGCCACAAAAGTCCACTGCTCATCAATAAGAAACTATTTCCGAAATAAGTAGTGACAAGCAGGGTAGCGTATCTTGTGGTCCCCACTAGGTGTTGCTTTTATCGGGGACAATCGTGCCATGCAGTAAACAGGCTGCACGACGAATCTAAGAGACTATTCTAAGAGATTTTAAGTAACCACATATAATTTTTAAGTAAACATTCTGGAATGAAATATCAAATACATAGTGTATACGGGGTGTAAGAGACAGCCCTCCGAATACTGATTGGGTGCATGCAGACCATGCAACTGAATAAGGTTCCTCTAAGTCAGGAAATGATAAAAAATATGATTGCAATCAATATGGGAAATCATTTTTTTGACGTTTCATTAAATGTTTTCGGTTGGGAAGTGGTTTAGATTCATGGTCTGCTTAAGTATTTGCTGGGCTTTCCCTTACATCCTGTATATTTTGTGTAAATACAGGTACAATTTGTACAAAATTTTTAACAAAATTTCTGTTTCAGTGTAATTTATAGCCTATCTATCAACCTACCTAACCGTACCTTATCTGGTTTAGATGTATAGCTAGATAGATAGCTAGGTATACACAGGCTCGTCTGAGTGGTTGTCGTGTGCACGCAAATTGCGGTAACGCTGAATCAAAGTCAAGCCGAGAGCGTCTATTGAGACATATCCAGTGAATATTACGCTATGAATACAGTGCTGGGATCTGTGGACTTTGAATGACCCTGAATTTGTGATTTTGGTGCCTTTTTGGTAATTTTTTCTTATCGTGTGGGACTCTTACCTTGTTTTTATTTTTTGATGTAAGCACCAGGGATCGGCTGCAAAACACTGGTCAAAAAAAAAATTTTGTCGATCGAGTCAACAAAGAAGACCTTTTAGATTCCTGTCAAATAAATTGGAGGAAAGTTCTGTTCAGCTTTTAAATATCTGTTATTACATAAATTTTAACTATCTACTTTTCAGATTTCAAATAGCTACCCAATAAATAGTCGTTTCTTCATACTTCAATTCTACTGTTTTACTTTAAAACAGGCGTTCCAGTTGCAGTTTAATTGCTTTGTAATTGAAATCCTAACGAAGTGATATTGGACTCCGCCGTCTGCGAGATGTTTCAGGAAAACAGACAAAAGAATGAAACAAGATTTACTGCTACGTCCATTTGTTAGTGTTTTAGTTCAGTTGTTTTACGAAAAACCATTAAGTCTTTGATAATTTTTAGCAAGCTTCTAACGTTTATTTACTTTGGCAAATGATTCCAATTTAATCATCACACATACTTGAAGAAATTTTGAGGCGGTTCTTCAACTTGTCCGTCGCTGCGTACGCGTATCTGATGCGTCTGTCAAGTCGTTTGACTATCGCATCCGTAAACGCACGGGAAATCACACGGCATAAGATCAGAATTTGAAATTTCCTTTCTGCGGACAGACACATGCGTACGGGTGCGTTAAAAATACGCAGCGATTGATGACAAGTGGGAAAACTGCCAAGTTCCGAACCAAAAGATCATCAATATTTCCACAGTTCAATTTATCTGTGCCTTTTTAAGAAATAAAGCTCTTAAAAACTAAAATTATATTACGTTTGAAATTGTTCTACTTATTTTATAAATATATTTCCAAAGTATACTTACAGTATTTTCTGGTGTACAAACTTTGTAACTTTTAAAAAAGGGTGCATAAGTAGCTTTTTACTTCAGAAAAACACGGGAAATTGTATTTCTGGTAAGGAATGAGTACCAGCAGGTATAACTAACAAAACGTTAGTGTTACATTGTGTGATGTCGGTTTAGAATAGCATCTCCCTTTTTTTCCACTGGGTGTCGTAAGAGGCGGCTAGAAACTAAATGGTTGTATGAGTAACCTGTCTAACAGTCTAACCTGTCACTATGGCCAGACACGATTTCCTGAATGACCGTGAAATGTTTTTTAGACTTGGCGTAAATGTTTGTTTTTACAGCCGTTGGCGTCCACATTTAAATATAGGCAGTAGGCAGTAATGGCAGTAAAGGGCCTGGGAAAGACTTGTCACATTTTTGTTCGGCAGCATATCCAGGCTTTTAACCTTTGTACCATACTACAGGAAAACTATTCTCGTATCTGTACAGGGCCCGATATCACAACACTAAAACTGTTTCGCGCGCTAGCACGGGCGGGCCTATCATAAACGAAATCCTAACCATTTCTTGGGTTTTATTGTTCTTCTGGATGGTTCTGAATGAAAACATACGAGCCCTTTAGGGGCGATAACCAGATGACACTACACCTTTGCTCCTAAGTGTTTTACGTGCAAGGATAAGGGAATAAAGGGCTTTAGACAGTCTGATACCTGGGTGTAAATTATTTTTGTTATCTTGAAAGACTATTTTTTTTTACTTGCAAAAGTGCGGGCAGTTTTGAACCTGCGTTTTTAGTCATTACGATTTTTGTTTACAATGTTTCCACGAGTATTAAAGTTATCCTTTGCACTCGCCTGCACGAAAACCTGCTCCGGCTCATAGTTACTATATTTGAATACTTTATTACCCTGAAAACGAAGAGCGCTGAATCTAAAGAAATACATAATACTTGTGACAAAGTGTGTAGGTCCTATTTATAGAATGTGGATACCTTCCTATGTCAAAAAAATGGTTAATTGTCCTACAGACATATATACATCAACCTATTGCAGTCCATTGCTGGACGTTGGCCTCCCCCAGGGTACACCATAGGGCAGGATTTCTCGTTTTCGCCATCCAGTCACTACCAGCCGCCTTTTTTTATGTCACCGTTCCGGGTCTAGCCGGAAGTCGTCCAACGCTACGCTTGCCGAGGCGTGGCCTCCACTCGTGAACCCGCTTACTCCACCGTCCGTCGGTTCTACGACAGAGGTGCCCAGCCCGCTGCTACTTCAGTTTTAGGTTTGTGTCGGAACGCTTCTCAAAGGTGACCTTGAGATCCAAAATGTTTGGCTTGTTAATGTTATTTAGGTTATCATCGCACATGCCGAGGGATCCGATGTGTCGAGTGGCATACTACAAGGTGACGAGCTTAACATTACTGAAACTCCCGACATGGCCCGAATATTGAACAGCCAGTTTTCCGCTAGCAGTAACCGCGAATGCTTCTTGCGCCCAACTCTCTCCATGTAGTATGTCCAAGTTTAAAGTGAGTTCTCAGCAAACGCTCGTCTAAATTGCAACCGGGAACCAAAGTTAGGAGGTTAGACCTCAACACCAGCTGCTACATATATCAGTATATTGGAATGTTTGACCAACTTGTCTGTGCTAAATGTTCATTTTACTATCAACAACGTAACAAAACCAGCTTGTGAACTATTCAGATGGCAGACCAGAACGTTCAATCTGTCTATTTCAATTCTCAGAGCTCGTTACGCGGCCGCGGGAAAACTTTGTGCTGTTATCGATAACTGCATCCTATTAAACAGTGAAGATGCCTGGATTTCCCTGCTGTCCTTTCCATTCTTTGGCTTAAAAATACCGGAAAGAAATGATACACGAACCCTAACATCTAAAGTTAAAGACAACGTGGACCGCCTATGCCCGTTCTTACCCCCACCGGAAAACACGCAACCCCTCTCCTTTTTCAAGCGCATCGAGGGAAAGGTACATGAGGGAGACCTCAGAGGTGCAGTGCGCTTGCTAGTGTCCGACGACAGCATCGCGCCCACAGACGACAGCACTTTGTCAACGCTCAAGGATAAGCACCCATGCCCCTCCCGTCAACTCCTACTCCCAGCTGAGCCTGATGGTACCTCGCCCTTCCTGACCGTGAAAAGCGACGACGTGGCTTCAGCAATCGCCTCATTTTACAACAGCTCCGCTTCGGGCCTCGACGGGCTGCGACCTCAACACCTGAAGGAACTCACCTCCTCTGCTGCCGGTGATAACGGTGGACGCCTCCTGGAGAGCCTGACACGCCTGTGCAACTTTCTGCTCAAGGGCATGGTTAACCCACGAGTCTGCCCCTACGTCTATGGAGCGTCACTTATCGCACTGAAAAAAAAAGACGGCGGACTACGGCCCATAGCCATCGGGAATACGATCCGCCGACTTACAGCCAAACTGTGCTGCCGCGCAGTGAAAGACCAGATGGCTACTTTTCTCCAGCCCCACCAGCTAGGGTTTGGGACAGCCTTGGGGTGCGAAGGAGCCATACATGCCACCAGAACCTTCGCGTTGGACACCTCTAATTCCGACAAGATCGTCGTAAAACTAGACATCAAAAACGCATTCAACAGCGTCGAAAGAGACGTCATACTCACAGAGGTCAAGAACAAAATCCCCATTCTGTTTCCCTTCATGTTCCAATGCTACGCATCACCTTCCAACCTCTTCCATTCAAACTCTCTGATCCCCTCACAAGTCGGAGCCCAACAGGGTGACCCCTTAGGTCCCCTTATTTTCAGCCTTGCCATCCATAGTGCTATTGTCTCACTAAAGTCACCCCTGAACATTTGGTATTTAGACGATGGAACAATAGGAGGAACCGCCGATGAAGTAGAGGACGACATTCAGAACCTTTTCCCTAAACTCAAAGATATGGGCCTCACAGTAAATTTTGAAAAGTGCGAGGTCTTCCCTTGTAGTGCAGCTGCCCCTGCAAAATGCAAGAGGTTCGAAACTCTTATCCCGGGGATAAAGATTCTGAATAGAGACACCTTCTCCCTGCTGGGCTCCCCTATCCACCCGGATGGAATCCCCATGTTCCTCCAATCAAAGAAAACCACCCTCTGCAAAGCCCACGATCGCCTAAAGGGCCTCTCAAGCCACGTAGCCCTCACCCTACTCAGGAACTGCCTGTCTTTACCAAAACTAACCTATGCAATCAGAACATGCCCCACATGGTTGTTTCCTCAACAGGTGACAGAGCTTGACGATGTCCTGAAGAACACCCTCGAGGACATCCTAAACATCAACCTTGGCGAGCGGGAATGGCAGCAGGCCAGCCTACCCATCCGCCACGGTGGCCTTGGGGTGCGACGCGTACAGGACACGGGCCCGTCAGCGTTCCTAGCTTCCGCAAACGGAGTCTTGAAATAAGCCGCTCTTATCCTGTCTTCACAAGGCGGCTGTCTCGAGATTCCTTTCGCGAAGGAGGCGCTGGCGGCGTGGACTGCAGCCTGCCCTAATTTGTTCCCCCCAGCCAAACCACATATCCAACGAGCATGGGATGACCTTTGGGCAAAGTCAGTGATCAACGCCCTCACGGAGACTGCCACCGGAGCAGACTTGGCCCGGCTCAAAGCCGTCTCCTGCCGCGAAACTGGGGCATGGCTCCATGCACTGCCATCACCACATATCGGGACGCTACTAGATAATAATTCTGTGAGGACCGCCGTGGCCCTGCGCCTGGGCTGCAAAATCTGCGAACCACACATTTGCCGCTGCGGCGTGCAAGTGGACGCGACTGGCCGGCATGGTCTCAGCTGCAGGCTCAGCGCTGGCAGACACTCGAGGCACCACGCCATCAACGACTTGATCCGCCGCGCCTTATCTACGGCAAACGTCCCGTGCGTCCTCGAGCCTCCAGGCCTGTCACGCGCCGACGGTAAGAGACCAGATGGCCTCACTTTAATCCCATGGGCGAGAGGCCGCTGCCTCCTATGGGACGCCACTTGCGCTTGCACGTTCGCTGCCTCCCACCTGCCCAAAACTACACGCACGGCCGGCTCGGCAGCTGAGCACCTTGCCACTCTTAAGCTGGAGAAGTACTCTGATCTCCAGCTGAACTACGAGTTCGTCCCTTTCGCTGTCGAGACCACGGGCGTGTGGTGCACTGCAGCCAAGGCGTTCATACGCGACATACAAAAACGCCTAAGGGCCCGCGGCGGCTGTGACCCCCGTTCTGGATCGTACCTGGTCCAACAAATATCCCTCGCAATACAGCGGGGCAATGCAGTGAGCGCCATGGGCACCTTCGGACCAGGCACGGTACAGACAGGGCTCCACCTCTAGTTTATATTATCTGCTTTTATTGATAGTTTATTTTATTTAAGTTATCTATAATTTATTTCTATTTTATATTAAGCCTATGTAATTATGCTATCCAAATAAATTTAATCTCTTTTCCATTTACATAAAGTCCACAAATATACTTAAAAAAAAAAAAAAACTCAGAATGTCTGTCGTTGAATCCAATACAGATCTTGAAACGAGACAGCGTCGCAAAGTTACCAACGTAGAGATCAATGGCTGCAACTATAAGTCTACTAGAGACAAGATGTTTAAGGTGAGTAATATTGCTGTTGAGTGTCCTGTGTTGAGTGTAACTTAAATCAGCTGATCAGAAATTTTATATAGAAAGTCCATTTTTGAAAATCGTATTTCTACCTATGTTCCTTGCTTCAAGTTGTTCCTTATTATAAAAAAGCTTATTTTATCTATATACTTAGACTGGTGGGTAACTCCCTCGGCTCATAAATCTTTTGTGCATAAGTAAAATAAATAAATAGAAGATGGCTGATGTCCTGAATAATATCAGGTGCGGCTGCATTGAAGAATAATACAGGAAATTTTCACGTGTGCCACACGATAATTACGGCATATGACAGCCAGCCAGCAAATGGAAGCCTGTGACAAATCGTATGAGATTTCGCATGTGGTTTCACGCAATTCCTATCCTTACAAACCAGACTGAAAAAGTACCGCAAAATCGTGCATCACGCGTGACAACCTTCGAGCTATACAAAAGAGCTAAGAAGAACTTGAAGCGCGGATTTAACTTGTGCTCTTTTCAATCACATGCACCTTGAGCTTCCAAGCTCCGGTACAAAATGGTAGTGTCGAGCTTTTATTCACGTTCTACGTACATTGTTCATTAAAAAATATTCTTGAGGCATATTTTATGAGCATACCCAGGGAGACAAATTTACTAACAAGTGATGAAATATAATAAAAATCTTCTTAATTTAAGATATGTATCTGTCTTTCCTAAGCAACTTTATTATATCTCTCCCTACCTATCGTGACATTAGATCGCTTACCTTAAATATTGGTCTAAAACGTAATAAGCAAAATTTTGTTTAAGATTCGTAGGAGGTAGCTACAAGTGTGCTATCAAGTGATAAACTGCCTTCGCCAAGAACATTACTTTGATAAAACGAGGGAAATATGGTAGCGCAAGCAGTTTAGTGCCGAGGAAAATGATCTTAGCTACAAACAATTTTCTTCGTTCATCACTCAAAAAATTAGAAATAAATGTATTAAATAATAAGGCGAAAGGTTCGGTTTCTGATGGTTTCGTTTACACAGGATACGATAGAACCATCAGCAAAAATGCAGATGTAAAATATTGCATATTTTGAAAGAGAAACTATGATCGTGTTCTTCTTTCGTGTGGGACACCGATTCGACGAACAACTCGATGAACTCTAGTGTCAGAGTTTTTCAAACGCCTACTAATAATTAGTAGGTCTCTGGGTCTCTAAAATGGTTTCGTGTAACGACCGCCGCCTAATCATAGACATCAACTGGGACCGATACCTTAACGTGCTTTCCAAAGCACGAAACATCCTTCTTACAGACAATCAGTTGGTTCAGCCAGCAATGTCCTAACCAGACTGGAAACAAATTTACAAAGTTAAAATTATCAACCTATTGTGTGCCCCACCGGGAATCGAACTCGGAAATCGAACCTTAGCGCCGCAGGCAGTCGCACTACCTTTGCGCCACAAATGCCGTAAAAGTATTCATATTAAAATGATGAAAAACGTCAGAACCAGATCCTTTTATATGGGATGGATAAGTTCTCTGGGTCCTTAATGTCAACATATGTTACTTTGGATTAGATATGTTGCTCAGTTGTATTGCATAGGCAAATTCACCAATAAAGTTAAATAAAAGAACGCCTTTTTTAGGCACCTAACTAAAATTACTTAGGTATCATTATTTTAAAATACCTATACTTAAAAATTATTGCTTAAACTATTTCGTCTTGAGTTAACAGCATGGTTTCCGGAATTCCGAAATTATTTCATCAACTGATAAAGTCATATAGTTTGGTGAGACTGATGGTCCGACATATTGATCTTTTTAATTAATGACCTATAAAATTTTCAAAGAATGAAACTGCTATCAAGATAAGTATTTTAACCATCAATCTTTCCGGCCGTTTTCCTTATTTTCATATTTGATTATAAAGCATCATTTCATAATTTGTTGTCTGAAGGACCGACCATCTCATTTGAAGTATGTACTTTTATTTGTTTGTTAATATTCTATTCATGTAACGCTAATAAAATTTTATACAGCTACTGATAACTATGATCACGGAGAATTCCATATTATATTTAGGAAATCTCGTTACTTTTTTAACGAAGATGTTACAAATTTAAGTCTAAATGATAAGATAAGTAATGAGTAGGTACACTTTGTCTAAAAGCGACGTCATAGTGTTGATAACTCAATTTTCAACTCAACATTAATCTTAGGCGTAATGGAAACTCGTGTCGCCTTTATGATTAATAATCTTGACTCCCTACTCTGCCATGATTAAGCTAATTTACAACAAGGAAAAAATTGGGAAAAATATTGCATAAGACGTAACTTTGTAGAGAACAGGGCATCTGCTTAGCGGTTTTACCCGTTGCTTAGGTACCAAACGCTTAAAGATGGCCAATATCACTCAAAAATAGAAAAATGGCGCTGACGTAAACAAGTTTAGTTTTTACAAATACAATTATTATAGTTTTGATCTCTTAATCAGGTTTAAAAACATTCATTTTAGACAGTGTTATAGTTGAATCTTACGTACTATTATTAGTGGCAATACACCTTGCGTTAAAACAAGTTTTTTCATGACAAACCATATCAACAGAAGGACGCCAAGCACAAACTTTTTACTAAACATATGAAGTGTTCTACAGTTCAAGTCTGCTTAAATTCGCTTTGTGTAAGAAAGTGACCCGTTTTGTGGAAATTTGAGGTGAAGTCGGTGTAGTTGACTATGTGCGACCAGTTTTCACACTTTAACAATATTACTTCTAAAATTTGAAACTAGAATTTTCACAACGAAAATTAACGAACTTTTCTGTGTCTGAATTGTGTTAGTTGGATTTGTTTTAAAGCTCATGAAAATCATAGTAAGATTAACAAAGACTTTTTCATCAGTTTAATTACATAATTATTATACAAAAGAGACTTTTCGTAAAAATAATCATTAATTTGAAATCTTCTAACAAGCTTCAAACGCATTGTCAACGCCATCTATTGTCGAGTAGCCGGACCACAAAGCCTTCTTAATGAATACTTCCTGGATGGGAAGCAAGCATTTTTGCCATCTCCGAAAATAATAGTATTACCGCTTGCACACTAGAGGGCGGCAACAACTTTTCGAACTTACGAAATAAGCTGGGACTTTTTAATCTGGATTGCAAATACAGAAAGAATGTCGATTAAATTATTTATTGACATGTCTGAGATAGAGACACGGAATGAGCTTTGCCAGTCAACAATCTACCCATGGATATGCTCGGCTGGTGGTCGCGAGCTAGGGAAGCCACTGCCATCACCGTACCTCCGCAAGAAAATTAACCAAAACTCTGTCGTTTTCACACATCTTCAACAGCTGTCATTTCTTAATATGAACAAATTTTATCTATCAGTTTTTCTATATATAATTCGATAAGTGTTTTTTTTTGTCCGATGCTGTTAACGTTTTCTTTGGTGTTTACACTTAATTTACATTAAGTTTACATTTTACCTTTTTTGTATATTTTATTTTTTAATATGAATAGTAGGCTTTCTACCGCAAATACCCCTTGCCCCCATTGTCCCGGTTCTAACCATCTTTACGTAGGAGTTCGCGGTCTCAATATACATATACGCCGCAAGCACAATTCAAATAATCCTTCAGAATCTTTGCGCGTCAATAATTTAACCACAGATCAGGCTGTTCCTTTAGGCCTTGAGAGTCCCGCCGATTTAAAAAAGAGTATTCACGTTTTGAAACGCATTCCAAAAGGATCCTTAGCTGCCGGTAAACTCGTAGACTTAATAGGTGAATGCTTAAAGTCCAACACACCAGAAGCTTGGTTTAGTTTATTGTCATTTTCATTTACAGCTCTGAGAATACCCGAAAAAAAAGGAGCTTCCTCACTATCTGCCAAAGTTAAGCAAAATATAGAAAGTACATGCCCACTGCCTGAAGGCCTTTTAATTTATACAGAAAGGTGGAATCGAAAGTGCACGAAGGGGATTTAGGAGGTGCAGCACGGCTTCTCGTTTCCGATTGTAACATCGCACCAGCCAATCTAGATACCCTAAATGCGCTCAAGGAGAAGCACCCTTCACCATCTCGGGTTTATTCTTCGATATCGCCGGATGCCTCACTTTCACCCTTGGTAGTTACCGCTGATGATGTTGTCCGGGCACTTAATACTTTTCACAGCGCATCAGCGTCGGGTCCGGACGGGCTCCGACCACAACACCTTAAAGACCTGATTTCCCATTCCGCAGGCAATAACGGTACGAGATTATTAGATTTGCTTACAGAACTATGCAACTTCCTCTTGCGTGGAGCACTAAATCCCCATGTTTGCCCCTTCTTATACGGAGCGACACTTTGTGCTCTCACAAAAAAAGATGGTGGGATAAGGCCGATCGCCGTCGGTAGCACCTTTCGCCGACTTGTGGCGAAGCTGGGATGCCGGGCAGTGAGGAACGAAATGGCTACTCATTTGCAACCACACCAAGTAGGCTTCGGGACAACCTTAGGCTGTGAGGCTGCGATTCATGCTACTCGTGCTTTCGCTATGAACCCTGAAAATACGGATTGTGTCATCGTCAAGGTGGACCTTAAAACGCATTTAACAGTGTAGAAAGGGATACAATTTTAGCAGAAGTCAAGGACTTTATTCCTTCTTTGTATCCCTTTCTTCACCAATGCTACGCTGAGAAGAGCCACTTATCTTACGATGGTTCTCAGATTCCATCTCAAGTTGGAGCTCAACAAGGGGATCTACTTGGCCCGCTTATATTTAGTCTGGCAATACACAAGGTGGTTACCTCATTAAAATCAAGTCTGAATGTATGGTACCTTGACGATGGCACAATTGGTGGGACCACAGAATCGGTAGCAGAGGACGTGAGGACTCTTGTCGCTGGACTGTCGCATTTGGGTCTCCAAGTCAACCCCTCAAAGTGTGAAATTTTTGCATGCGGTGAGGAAGCTAACAACAACCTCGAAATGTTCAACTCTCTGATGCCAGGCGTTAGGACGTTAAATGAATACTCTTTTTCACTTCTTGGTGCGCCCATTTTCTCTGACGGGATTCCAACAGCTCTGGAGGTCAAGAGAAAAATGATTGCACAGGTTCAAGAACACCTCACACATCTGTCAGCCCATGTTGCCCTCATTCTTTTTCGGTCTTGCTTTTCCCTGCCTAAACTGACGTATATGATTCGGACAACTCCCACATGGCTTCACCCAGAAATAGTCTCTACCGTTGACGGCACCATTCGGACCACACTGGAGAGCATTATTAACATCACGCTCGATGACACCCAGTGGCGTCAGGCAGTATTGCCTATCAGGCACGGGGGTTTAGGCATCAGAAGCATACAGGCCGTCAGTCTGCCAGCTTTCCTCGCTTCTTCGAACGGGGTTGCTGACCTCGTCATTAAGATACTTGTGGTGATGCAACAGAAAGACAGTCTAGATGACAACTGATTTTATTATAATTTATATAAATACCCACAACATCTTCCCCTTAATAAAACTAGGAACACAGTAAACATGGGTACTTAAATAACAATAATACCAATATCTTCCCCTTAATAAGAAAAAAAAAACATATATTTATATAATAAGCAGGCACAACTGTATCACAAAAATTTACCTGCAAGTTATATTAGTAAAGTTTTATCAAATAAAAATCTACATAATTTATGAGTACATACACATTCATGTTGTTTTACAGGTTATTTATTAAACACCTGCATAGGTTATTTACTTTTTTCTGAAGGTCACCATTGGTGAATGGGTTTCTACTACCGTCTCATTACAGGAGTCGGTATCATTATGTGAATCAGCTGATGCGTAGTCGGCGTCATCATCGCAAAGTTGACCATCATTAAACAACTTTTCTCCATGCATACTTGGTTCAACTTTGATCAAATGTTTACGGTTTCGACGATAAACACCTTTCCTATTTTTAACAATATACGAACGAGGGTTGCTATGCTGTGAAACTATTTGCCCTCTCATTCTTTGGGATTTTTCTATCATTATTACATTATCACCCACATTTAATTTCGGCAAAGGCGCTCGTGATAGTGTATCAGCTAAATACATATACTTTCCAGGTTTGTATGTTACAATTAAATCATATCCCTGCAATCGCAGTAACATACGTTGTAAGCGTACTGGGACCGACTGAAGTGGCTTTTTAAATAAACTCTCGAGAGGTTTATGGTCAGTCTCGACTGTAATACATTTCTTTCCATAAATATACTGACGAAACTTTTCGCAGGCTAAAACGATCGCGAGCATTTCTTTTTCTACCTGTGCGTACCTAGTTTGCGTATCAGATAGCATGCGTGACGCATACTCGACCGGACGTCCGGCCTGCAGCAACACGCTGCCTAGCGCCACGCTGCTCGCGTCCACGGAGAGCACGACCGGCTGCTGCACGTCGTACAGAGCCAACACGGGTGCACTACTTATGAGCTGTTTAAGGTTGTCAAACGCGGCTTCATGCACCGAATCCCAAACCCAGCACGATTCTTTTTTTAAAAGCGATGTTAAGGGACTCGTGCAATGCGAATAATTCTGAATAAATTTTGATAAAAAATTTGTCGCCCCCAAAAACCGTTCCAAAGCCTTCCTATCACATGGCGGAGGCATATCTATAATTGCTTTTACTTTTGAGCTATCTGGCTTCATCCCATTTTTGTTAAAAACATGGCCCAAGTAAACCACTTCCTCCACACATATCTTACATTTGCTTTTATTAAATTTTAAATTGATTTGCCTTGCCCTGTCTAACAATGCTTTTAATCTTTTGTCATGCTCCTCCTTAGTTCGTCCCCAGCAAACTATGTCGTCTATAAATGAATCAACCCCCTCTAAATTCTCTAATAACTGTTTTATTAGGGCGTGAAATACTTCGGGCGCACAATTTAAACCAAACGGTAACCTAGTAAACTGATAACGGCCGAATGGCGTACTGAAGGTACATAAATCTGAGCTTGCGTCGTCTAATTTAACTGCCCAAAATCCTGAGTTTGCATCGAGTACCGAAAAATAACAAGCTCCGTATAGTTTTGTAGCTAATTCCGTAATCGTCGGCAATTGATAATGAGCACGCTGAATTGCGCAGTTTAAAGGTCGAGGGTCTAAACAAATGCGTAAATCACCATTTTTCTTTGCCGCGGGAACAATTGCATTGACCCACGGTGTAGGATGAGTCACCTTTCTTATCACCCCGAGCGTTATCATACGATCTAACTCGCTTTGCAGCTTCCCACGTAACGCCATAGGAAACTTACGCGGTGCACATACAACCGGTGGTACGTTGGGATCAACCACAATGCTATATTCGCCCGGCAAACAGCCTAAACCCGTAAATAAATCGCTGTAATGGTTTAAATTAATGCTATGTACACGACAAACCAATCCTATTCGAGAACAAGCCTGTCGACCCAATATACTTTCACAGATTTGATCAGCTATAGCAAATTTCAACTTATAACTGTTGTTTTTATGCGACCAAGTTAAAAAACACACACCGATTATAGGTATTACGTCACCACTATAAGATTCTAACCTCACATTATGATTACGGATTATGTTAGACTCGTTAAGTCCCAATTCCTTGTACCGTTTGAATGACAAAACGTTTATATCAGCCCCAGTGTCCAATTTGAAATATTCTGAGCCCCCTTCACAGTCCAAAGTCTCATACCACTCCTCGGCCGTCGAATCTACGTTTGATACGTTTTTTATCTGAGAAATGTAAAATAACTCACAGTCATCTCCGTGAATGTCCGATTCCTCATCCTGTAAATCAATATCATGCACTTTTTTAACGCTGCGCGGCGAGTTACACATTCGCGCGTAGTGCCCATAATTTAGGCAAACAAAACACTGCACATTCACAGCGGGGCATGACCCCGGTAAGCACTGCATACCGCAACCCCGGCATGGCATCCCAGATGCCGTGACCCCGCTAGCGTTGGTGGTGGGCGCGCGCTGGGTGCGCGCTCCGCGCGCCCGGCCCCTGCCGCGCCAACCGCCGGCGCCCCCGCGCCTTAGCTGACCGCCGCGCGCCCGCACGGCGTCTACCCGCGAAGTCCCCGCGACGCTGCTTCTGCGTGCCTCAAGATAACGGCTGCCGTCCAACGACACTTCATCCGCTTCACAAATTTTAACCGCTTTTTCTAACGTCAAGTCGTCTGCTCGTAATAATCTTTCCCGTACCGCACTACTAAGAATGCCACAAACTATGCGGTCGCGAATCAACTCCTCTTCGAGCGTCGAAAAAGTGCATCTTTTAGCTAGGAGTTTCAAAGCAACCACATACTGACTAATGGTTTCTCCTTCCTCCTGGTTTCGCGTGAAGAAGTTGTATCTAGCAAGGGTAATATTTGGTTTTACACCAAAATATTCATCGAATTTCTTTATAACTAAGCTGACGTCATCCTTGTCAGTTTCATTTCCGAACACAAAGGTTTGGTAAACGTCGAAACCATCGGGTCCAATTAAATTGATGAGCAAGCTAGACTGAACATCCTTGTCTTCTTTATGCACCCCTGATGCCTTTAAAAACAACTGGAATTGAATTTTCCATCTTTTCCATGCGTCAGCCCGGCTGACGGGGCTGCCCTCTAGACTGAGCTCCGGCGGTGGTCTAGCGTGCTCCATTGTAAACAACCAACGTAGCAAACAGTTTCTAACAATAAATGGCACTGATTATACACTAAACACGAGGATTTATGCAATAAACTTTAATTTTAACACCGCTGCCACCATGTGGTGATGCAACAGAAAGACAGTCTAGATGACAACTGATTTTATTATAATTTATATAAATACCCACAACACCCACAAGGTGACGATTTCAGCATCCCCTTCGAAAGTGACGCTCTACTAGCTTGGACAACGACGTGTCCTGGTGTCGATCCACCGGTAAAGGCTGATGTACAGAGAGCCTGGGATGATCTGCAGTCAAAATTTATTATGTCGGAGTTGATCGAGAGTCATTCGGGTACAGACCTAGCGCGCATTAAGGTGGCAATCTGCCCTGAGTCGGGCGCATGGCTTCAGGCACTCCCCTCCCCCCAACTCGGTACGCACCTGGACAACGACTCTTTACGAGTAGCAGTGGCCTTGCGGTTAGGCTGCCGCATTTGCGAGCCCCACATATGCCCTTGCGGAGCCTCGGTCGATACTTCTGGCCATCACGGCCTTAGCTGTGCAAAGTGCGCTGGAAGGTTTCCCAGACACCACGCACTTAACGATATAATTCGCCGGGCCTTGGTATCGGCCAATATTCCCTGCACGCTAGAGCCCCCAGGCCTTTGTCGAACGGATGGGAAACGTCCTGATGGCCTCTCCCTTGTCCCGTGAGAAAAAGGACGATCTTTGCTGTGGGACGCCACCTGCGTTAGTACTTTTGCAGCATCCCACCTAACTAAAACGACGAGGGAAGCTGGCTCCGCAGCGGAATACGCAGCCTCTCAAAAACATTCAAAATACTCGGAGTTGGAACAACGCTATATTTTCATTCCTTTCGCGGTTGAAACCGGTGGCCCATGGGGTAAGGAGGCCAAGAAATTTGCTCGCGAACTAGGACACCGCCTACGAGATCGCGGCTGTGATCCTCGCTCCGGAGCGTACCTCATTCAGCACATCTCGCTCGCCATCCAGCGCGGCAACGCGGCTGGAGTAATGGGCACATTTGAGCCAGGTACGCTGCGGGGCGGGCTCTTTGATTAGTGTTTAAGGTTTGATATTTTTGTTTTATATTTCTATATCTTTTTGTATAATTATATTTCTACTGTAAATACTTTGTAAAATAATTTTGTAACTTAGTTCTAAGATTATGTTGTTGTTCTAATAAAGTTACCTACAATTTAACTTTATGAAAGTGCCCATGTCCAGCAGTGGACTGCTGTGGCTATTAATGTAAGTAAAGTGTTCATAGGTAGTACTTAGGCATGCCGCTCGATGTCGCAGTTAGACAGTTTATGTGGCATATTTGGCAAATGGCTGCTGCTTGGTCGAATGTGTTACTACTTGCGGTTCCATCAACTCAAAAATACCGCAACATTGTGTGACACGCGTGCGAATGACCCGAAGCATAATGTTTAAGAAATGAATGAATTAATTTTATAAAACTGGAAAATTCCATAAATTTCAACATCTTACGCGCATCCAATAAAATATAAATACTTCATTTAACGTGATTTCATAACGGCAGAACATGATTGACGGTTCTATTCATCATTTTCAAGCTCGAATCAGTTACTCACTTAATTTTCAAGAAATATGAACAAACTTCTGCGAATTTCAAAGGTACTTTATCTTTTTTTTACTCATTAAATACATGGTAATTTTTAAGTTGTGTTATTTTTTAAATGAAGTTCTTAAATATCGTAGCGCATTTTTTTCTACAAAAAAGTGCTACAAAATCTATGAATAAAATGTAACTATTTTCATAGATTAAAAACATTTCATCGATAAAAAGTGCACACAAAGTGCTCACATTTTAAAGCAACCCATTCACGATACGGAAAGCTTTATAGTCTGCTTTAGAAATATAATGTATTATACAGTTGAGGTTCCATTTATCTCGTGGCTGCTTGGCTTCACTGCCGATAACAAATTGTACTCCTTCAGAAATAGCTTTCGAGAATTTCTGAAGTCGTTTATGTTTATATTTATTCTTCGGTTTATTACGATCTTTTATTCTATTGAATGCCTACTAATGCGCTAGGAATATACGTTTAAATTACTGGTCAACCCACAGCGGACCCACCCCTGGGAGTGTACCCACTTCTAGAGTTTTAGATTCTATGAATAATTTTGTCATCGAAGATTTTTTGCGTGCAAATCGCATATTGTCTGAAAAATTCGTGACTGAACTAGATATACAGGGTGGCTTGAATAATTACGACTAAAGACAAAATGATAATGCCTTATACTGTGGTGTATCCGAAGCACCTCCATGTATATTCTGCCAATTTGTAGTTTCAGAATTTTAAATTTGAAATTTTATTATTTGTCTTTTTTTGCAAGAAAGTTCAAATTATGAAGTTAATGCTTTAAAACAGCCGCTCAAGAAGGTTTTTTACTGAAGTAAAAAAAAAGGAACGAAAGCTGCTAGTCGAATTTTTCCATACAATTTAAAAAGTTCAATAACTTTGAAATTACAAAGAATCTTGGAACACACATGGAGTGATGCAAATACCCTTTGTATAATGCAGTCTTAAAGTCACTATACAGGCCACCCTGTATATACCCCGGTGTAAATCGTCGGTTGCCGCACAATATTTCATCCAGCGGCGTAAGTATCGGGACTCTATACAATTGTGACCAGTTTGTGCCCACCGCACTCGTAGACACGAGTATGCTATCTCGTCGTCTGAAAATACTTGTCTCTGGCAAAGCTCTTTGAATATTTGAGAAAACCGTAACTGCGGGCCTTGAAACTTTTAACAAGCAAAACTAGATCCGTAGACGCAAAAGCGTGGATAGAATTTTGCAATGATATTGTTTGCTAGGAGGATTTTGGATAAAGGAAAGTCAAAAACATAAAACAAACTTTACTAGAGGATTTAATTAGGTATGTTTATGATATTTTTTAAATCACTACAGCGACCAGTAAAAAATTGGTCATTCCCTCGTTTGATGCGATTTACTTTTTCTACTTTCACGAATCCCTAAAGCAAATAATCTGTCTTCAAATTGCCATTAAGGTCATAAATTCTACTCAAATTGTGTTAAATAATAAGTTGTAGCTTCAGTTTGCATCCAGAACCAAGCTCGTCTACGAAAGCAAGATTTATAGTGCACTTTAATAACTAGAAAGCACTTACGAGTATTTACATGAACTAGTCGGGCGTAAAAAAGCAATGTAATAGATCTACAGGGCCTGCTTATACAGGCCTAAACAGCTAAGCCAGTTCTCAGGCGAAGATTGATTTTTTAAAATATGTGATTTATAAATTCTCATATAAATACAGGATATCATGGTACATGTCGTCGCATCAAATTGCAGCTGTCACAGGTTTTCATTTGTATGGTAGCTGTCACGAACTGCAATATCGTACGACAACAGACCCGGTGTTCTGGTCACACAAACTTAAACAGTTAAGTACTTAGCCTGAACTTAAACACTGATAATAAACTTACAGAACTCAGACAGGACTTTACACATTATCACGCGGATATTTTGGTACAAACTGTTCTTTGATGTTGTTTCCTAATTACCTAGAATACTAGATTGTCTTAACTTTTTATAATTTCAAGTGGTATTGTATTTTGGGTTATTTTCTAGGCCGTGTGATGCAGGTTTAGATTAGCATCACCCCATTTTTTTTCCTGCGGGTGTCGTAAGAGGCTACTCAGGGGTTTCACGTATATCAGAATTTTAGGCGACGTGCTGACAACCTGTCACTATAGTCGCTTATTTATTGTACGATTGTGTTATGTATCTCTGTAAACATATATTACATGTTGTGTAATTTTTTACGCTTTCGTAAATTTTCGGTTCGATGAAATGTCCAGCAATGGACTGCAATAGGTTGCTGTATGTATGTATGTATGGTAGCTTGTTTATTAAATTAACATTTAAAGTGTCTATAATGAAATTATACCAGTATTGTTAATGTGACAATTAACACAGTGTAAAAACCCTGTTTGAGTCGTTTTTTTTTCATTGCAAACAGAAATATGTCAGCATATACCTAAAATGACATAAAATAATAAATTGGGTACCACCATGATCCAAAAACTTTAAGCCAAAAATAAACGACTTTTATATTTTTGAATAATGAAAAGCTAGCCATACTGGGCTAAAATGTCTTTGATATAATATATACAATCCAAAATTTCCGCAACTGATGTTTAAAAATATACTTTATTAACTCTCGTTCCTCTAAACACCTCATGCAAAAATCCTTGAAATAAATGAAACACTCTAATTCATATAAAAAAATGCACACTCAAGAGTATGAAACAGTACCTAAAAGAAGGAAATTCAAATTACCATTAAGATCCGTAACAATACGAACCTCCTTGGATTTAAAATGAAAAATTTACCGTGACGAGTTCCAACGTTCCAACGCCTGTGCCAACCAGATTTATTTCTCGTTCCCTTCTGCTTTGTAGAGGCCCTTTTGTCGGCCCTTATTAAATAGCAAGCCTGAGATTCAAAAGAGCCGTCGGCTTTGGGAATATGTCCCCGCGGTCGTTATATGGTGGGTTTCCGTGTTCGTTGCTTGCTTGGGAAGTGCATTGGTTTTCGAAACAGTTGTGTTACAATTTCATACTTAAAAAAAAGGAGGAATAGAAACGCAGTATTCGGACTAACTACCTTTTCGCGAACCATACCAGCACTTGTAACGTAACCTAACAATTTGGATTTGTTTTGTCTTCATATAGGTAAAAATGTGTCTCAAGACTAGCAGTTTACGTATGAAAGATTTATTTTTACTTAGTTTTCTGCTCATATTCACATTTAACAAGAACGTTTTTACTTACTGCATAAACCGAGTAAATTATAAGGATGAAGAGGATAATTTTATAAATGTACTTTATTTCAAAGCGTGTTGTGAAAAGAATAATCCATTTTGCGTCAGTAATATTCTCTTCCTCTTCGTAACGACAACACCCTTCACTCTGTTTAAAGGTGTAATGAATGTTCACATGAAAATTAAATTACTTAAATAAAGGGATAGACTGAGTTCACCTTATTTTGCTTTGTGTTGAATTTGTTGAATACAATTCATTCCGCTGTTACAACTCTCAGGACTAAGTATATAAGTTTTTCTCTCTACTCTATGTTATAGTTAGCAATTAACACGTAATAAAATCCTTCACCGGTATAAAGCAAGATCTTTAAAAACTTGGGTATGAATCCACTACCTTCAAAAGTCTAAGAAATTTTCACGATGGAATGTTTCTTTGTCATAACATAATCATACTACTGTAATTAGGTCCTCGATAATACATTTTATTTCATGAGTATATTTGTTTCATAAAAGTATTCCACTATTTGACTACCACTCAGTAGGTTTGTTAAAAGCACAATGCACTCAATATCGATACGATGAAACCTGTTTATGACACCGTTGTCGGCGATATGAAACGCTACGCCGTAGAACTTCAATAGCCCGTAGCACAATGTCTACGACACGTAGCATCGTAGCATTTTATGATTGTGTTGCCATATCATAACAAAGTCAGATGATGTTAAAAGCTGACTGGAAAATTTATAAGCAGTCAGAAGTTGAAAACAAGATTAATTATACGGTAATATAAATAAATGGAGTAAATTTCTATAAACAGATGCTAGTAGAGGTATCCATATAACAAATTTACAGCAATTATGAAAAAATATCATACAGCATGAAGGTTTAAAGTTAATTTATATTGGTAATTTTTGATGAAGGTTTGGTAATAATGTATTTTGTTTGTTTATGTCAATAGATAAACACCGACAAGACAAAGTGGTTATCATATATTATAGTACTTTCACGTGTAACATGACTTTTTTAATTTACTATTGTTTTTTGGGATTATATAGCGTTGTAAAAAACAAATACCTTTACTTCTTCAAATTAAACTATTATCTTTTTATACTGAACTATATTTATTATCTTTATGTCTCTTGAAATACTATACCCATTTTATAATGTAATAATAACCATAGCAAACAAAACACCAAATATTTTAATATGATACATAAAAGTGCTCTCTGTCTCGTTCATTCTTTAACATTTTTGAACATAATTGACAGTATGTTCATGTTACTTTAAGACAAGTGTTTTTTTATACCTACCTGCCGACAGTCGATATGGCGCAGTGGTAGAGCAATTGCCTGCGGTGCAAAGGCTTAGAGTTCGAATCCCGGTGGGGCAATCACAAGGTTGATAATATGAATTGTGTCCAGTCTGTTTAGGACATTGCAGTCAGAACCACCTGATTGACTATAAGAAAGATGGCTGCGTGCTTCGGAGGGCACGTTTTGGTCCCGGTTTTTGTCTATGATCACATAGACTGCGGTCGTTACACAATCATGTCCGAGGACTAGTTCTAGTAGTTGAAAAACTCTGACACCAAGGTTCATCGTGTCGACTCGGAGTCACACACGAAAAGAAGAAGTAGATGCCTACCTTTATTGAAATAGATATCAATTCTTTATTTGAAAACTTTCTTAGTGCGGGCAGAAAAAAAAGAAATATAAGAAAAATTTCCAATTATTCAAACAAGAATTGTACTTCTAACAAGATAAATGTTTTAAAAAAATGTTTAATTTATTGAAAAGTTTCAACTGTTATAATAAGTGCCCTTCATATAGGATATTCGCTTGAATAGATCCTCAGAGAAGACTTAAGCGTCTGTCCGCAAAATTTAATTAGAAATTACTTTGTGTCGCTTGTCGAGGGGAAGTTTGGGCCTCGGATTGTGTACCTCAGAATAACACTTCCCAAAAACTCCTCTTAAACTCTGTCAATTTGTTTTATTGTAATTAAATTCTGTTGTGACTTTTCGCTGGGAATTTCGAGAGCCGAAATGAGAATTTCGACATAAATATACAATTTAAAAAATTTCAAGTCAATGGCGAAATAACAAGTATCATAAATACAAAATCCATGCATTTAATATTGGTGAAGTACCTTATTAACCCTTCATTCGCGCTGTGCCAGTGATAATAATAAAATCTCATCAGAAAGTGAACATGGTCAAAACTAAAAACTATTGCCATTACAGGAGTAATCCCCAAGACTACACACCAGTCTTACAACGTTCGATATCCACTCGAACACATACATACTTCTCCAAAAAGCAGTCATACTTAACATATGAAAAATAGTCAGGAAGTTTTTATCCCTTCCCTAGTTTTAGTATCAGTGTAATGCACTTGGCTTCGGCTCGTGCTAATTATGGCGTCGTCGGTGAGTTAAAGAAATATATGAATACATAATTATAATAATAAATTTAGCTGCAACCGACTGTACCTATCTGCAAACATATTTAAATGACTGGTGTGACTTAGAACCTTAAAATTCAAGTACTCTCTGTACTGCTGTCACAGAGCATATACCTATAAGGGCCGCCACAAATCTAGCGCTATTCGGCGGTTTCCATAAGCAAATTGAATATTAACTGTATCGAGGAAAGGTGATGGCTGTCATGAGCAGACGACGACTAGACCAATAAAATGAGAACATTTCTATCTGACAGATCAAATCTATTTACAATTTTCAACCAGATGTTTTTAAACTGAACTATTGACATTTAGGTCACAAATATTAGTTTTATCTACGAGTATGTCTTCCTTGAAATAAATATTTTTGCAGTTTAGCTTAGCCCCATCTAAATACACTTGAAGTTTTCCTAAAAAAAACGCATTCATCTCGATTTTGTTTACTGAATACAGCGCTTGGCAACTGGAGTTAGATGTATGCCAGCCCTAACAGTACAAGGTACTCTTACTCTTCAGACAGTACTTGAGAGAAGATGGCCGCGAGGACACAAGAGGAATAACTTGGTGTATTGTGTGCTGATGCGTTAATGAGGTGCTTCTGAAGTTGAAAAAATTACAGCAAAAATAATTGAATCGGTACGGCACAGGCTTTTCCAAATAGACACAAATGACCGCTATTTGGAGTTCAAAAATACTTCAAAAGTATAAACTACATATTTTGGTGGTTTTACTGGCTTTCGAAAGCAAGCCTATATTAACACACAAAAGCCAGCCATACTGGGCAATCACGTCCAACAATCAAGTCACGCGGAACCTTTTTTACGACAGTACTTGCACTTGTCCGCTATTCAGATTTATTATATTAAAAAACGCTTCGCCCTATTTGATATGCTGCTTGTGTCGCTCTGCACGTTTAGCTGACACACGAGTTACACGAGTTCACGAACCTCTGACTTTGTTCATGAAATATGCAAAGAGAGAAAATTTTTACTTTGTTATTTTTCATTCCCCTCCATTTTTGCTAGGAAATTAATGTTGATGGAAGATAAAAATATTTGAGTCCCATATTTACACGACGGTTGAAAGAGAGAGAAAAGATGACATTGCATAGTAGAAATTGATACACCTTTTATTTATAAGATAATCTTGTCTCTATTTTGATATTTCAATTCGCAGAAATGTCTACACATCGCAGTCCCAAGGATTGTAGTCATACCTATTATAACTTATTACCTTAACCTTTAACTGACGACCTATACGTCTCACAGACGTCAATATTTTTGTATTAAAAATATTTTCTGAAATACGCGTTGTGGAGTTTCCCCTCTCCCGCTACCTTCCTCTGTCGCCATTCTGAAGCCGCAGTCGACGTCGTTGCTAGTGACGAGTGCACAGGAGACTGTATCGGAGTCACCGCCGTCTCACAGACGTAAGTACGGTGTTTATGTACAAAACTTCATACGTCTCTCAGTCGTCACCTCAGTGTTTGTGTGTCGTCACAAGGTCGTCACCCATAGTGTCTCCTGGACGTGATGTCGGTGTATACGCTTTTTACAGAATGACTAAGAAGAAGAAGACTGCCACAAAGAAGCAAAAGACTGCTTCAAAAGTGTGGGAAGCACCCGTGGTGAATGAAGCGTCATCTAAAAATACTATAATGAGTTCGAAACCTATAATTTCGCGGTTGATAAAATTCAGATTTCTGCGCCGCCGAAAAGGACTCGAAAAAATATAAGAGCTAAAAGCTTGTTACTATGATAACTGACTATAATAAAAAAGACTAAAGGTGGCATGGACGAAGTGGACAAAAAGTGCTCTAATTATTCGTGCTATCGAAGGACACGTAGTTGGCCTATGGTTTCGTACTTTAGATCCTTCACGTCTGCAGTGACTGCAAAGTGCGAAAGTGAAATGTGCCAAATATATACGTTGTCAGTTTTTTTATTTTTGTAGTTAGAGGTTCTTATTTCATTTTATTTTGATAAATATTTATAGAAGTAAGGATTTTCAAAGTCACTTTATGGAAACATATGATTGTTCAAAAAAAATTAGGACAGAACTATGTACCTAAATTTAGTAAGCCAATTATGCGGTATCATAAATAAATGTTGATTATTTTTAAATTTCAAGCATAAATTAATATTTATTATATTTTATTTCGTTAGCTAAGGCCTTTATCTAACAACTATAAAAAATATTAGTTGTTGGCACACTTATTCACGTTTTTTTAAATAATTTAAATTTTTACGTCTGTGGGACGTAACCGCGGCGTAAGTGTGTCTTTTAGACCAGGTCGTCAGCCAAAGGTTATGGTACCTTTTAATATACTGTATAACTGTATGTTTAAAACGGTTGTTCAATAATATAAATGTCTTCATTTAACTTTAGAAATTGTAACTATTTAGTATAAAGTTTTAAAGGTCAATTTTCTGTTTCGACGTCATCTATGACGTAAACTTTTTAAAAATAACGGTTAAAAAAGTAGCTAGTAGTCAACAGTTCCACAACACAATCTTATTTGCATCAAGGTCCGCGTGCCACCATCAGCATTAAATATTATAGTGTGAACGAACGCAAGATCTATTCAAGCATCGAGACTCTACCCGAAGTTTCGGAGTGAAACTGGTTGTTGGATGATTTTTATCCTTATTGTCGCAAAACTAACACTGAAAAAACAGTTTTGTCAAGGCATATGATATGAGGTATAGGTTTCCAGGAAGGGGTCCGTAAGATGCTACATAAACTGATAGTATTGTCGTTTCCCTCATTTTAAGGGTTCTAAGCTGTCCTAAACAAACATTCTGCGAGCAAAACTGAATCAGCAAGTAGTTTCAGTGCAGGCGGTTCTCGCACTACAACGGAGTGATGTACGTATTTTTGACGCATCCGTCTGTCATACATACTAATAATAGTAATTTCGGATTCCCATACAAAAAACGGATACCATGGCACACTGTTACGCATGCGATTTGACCAAAGTGTTTTACAGATGCATCCGTCAGTCCTTTGTAGTGTAGCCTTACAAACAAATATTGATTGAAAAGGGTTTTTTGGCCAAACTCTTTTTTTGTAACATTTTAGAAATATTAATGAAGCAATCGCGTTGATAAGGTTGCGTTGACAAGTTTTCAAAAATTAAAAAGGTATTTTAGGGAGCCAAAGTATACACATACACACATACACATATCACGCCCATCATCCCTAGCGGGGTAGGCAGAGCGCAAATAGCCGCAAAAAACTTCCATTCACGCCACGTCTGACATATATTTGAGGGTCATCCGGAAAATTGTGTATCGCTACCCGCCTTTCTATATAGACAGGTTATCAGCCCATCGGCTAAAATTGCAATACACACCCTCAAGTCCCTTAGTCGCCTCTTACGACTCCCAAAGGAAAGAAATGGAGTGATGCTATCTAAGCCGGCATAACATGGCCGAATAATAACAACGAGGAATAACATATTTTATAATTGATGCAAGTAGTTTAAGTAGGGTATCACATGAAAGGGCTTGATGTGCATATTAAAGAACCCTCCGTGGGTGAGTCCGACTCGCACTTAGCCGTTTTTTGTGCTCATCCCACTCAAGACGAAGTCTCGGGTGACACGTATTCTATCCACGTACATTCGTTACGGACACTGGTGGTCGGTACTAACAAAAAAAGTATAAATCCCTTGTAAGGGCGCGATAAATTGACGAAACGAGCGTGAGGCGAACACATGAAATGAGCTTGATACCCCGGGGAGGGAGTTAAAGAGTTATATTATATACATTGAGATGTTTCAGGTTTATCAGTTTCCGAACTCTACTCCTTACGAGTCAGATTGAAAAAGACTTGTTTCGCTGGTGAAAACTGTATGGCGCTGGCTTAAAATAGCGTCACCCTATTTGTAAGAGGCGACAAAGACATTTTGTTTTAATGAAGCTATGAATGTAATAACCAAAAATTTACACTTCAGAAACTATTAGTATTATTGTTATAACTCAAATTACCGCATTTTTTTTACTGAGTCTGTAAATGTCTAATTAAACATAAGTGAAATCCGACCGTCCAGTGGCGCCCTCACCTGTTTTTCAATAACTTCTTTAAATCTAAAACAAGCATTAAAAATCTAAGACGGATAAATTGTGGTCTTAGACCAGCATCACCCCATTTCTTTCCCATGTCAGTCGTTTGGGGTGTCTATGGGACTCGAAGGGTGTGAACCTATTGCAATTTTAGGTGATGGGCTGACAACATGTCACTATGGCGATACGCAATTTTCCGAATGACCCTCAAATGTTTGTCTGAAGTGGCGTTAATGTCCGTTTTTTGCAGCCGTTTACACTCTGTCTTCCCCTCAAGGGACTAAAGGCGCGATATTTGTATGTATGTAAATTAAATGTTTTTTTTAGTGGCGCCAGTGTTGTGGCACCACTCGTCAGTTTCATGCTGCGGTGCGATAGCAGCCAGGGCGTTTATCCTGAATTTACATGGATTTCTTTTGGTTACAAAGTGACTTTATTAATTTACTGAATAGTTGCGCACAAATCTTTCAAATCTCGAAATCGAAAAATAGCCTGGCCGATTTAATCCGGCCCTAACCCGCTGGACCCAACTTATTGAAAGTGTAAACATGTGTTACAATAGAAATAATTGTACGTATAGTTCAGTTCCAAAAATTAATAATAATAATAATAAAATATGTTTTCCATTCAAAATTCCTAATTTCATAGTACGAACTAAAATTTCGTGACCCACGCCATAGGTAATATATCTTTCTATTTAAATTAATGCGATAACTTCCCCATTACAGGGACCGCGGAAATAGCGGACCGTTCCTGTCTCATAAAGGAAACTAATTAAAGTGAAGTCGTTGTGGGTTTTCAAGAGTAAATCCTTGCTTCGTGACTGGAAACGACATTAAATGTACATAAAAGGTGTTAGGTAAATTTTCTTTGTGGTATACAGGGGATTTGAGAAATAACGCAAAACTCGCGCACACACATATCACGCCTATTATCCCTTGAGGGTAGGCAGAGCGTAAACTACCGCAAATTTTGGATATTTACGCCACGTCTGACAAATATTTGAGGGTCATTCGGAAAATTCGCTGCATATTTTTAACGCACCGTAACGCATGCGTCTGTCTGACGAAAGGAAAATGCGAATGCGGATCTTATTCCTATTGAAATAAGGATACGAAAAGAAAACTCAATTTTGCAGCACTTTTTCAATACTTTCTTTGGATTGGTTAACCTCACGAAGGTGCCAGCTATTTTTTTACTGAAAGCCAAAGTCTAAAGAATGTACACACTAAATACGTTCTATTGTTCTGCTAAAAAAAGTTTTACAAGTAGGAATAATAGAGTTGCTCTTCACACAAAAGACGCCGTATAAAAGCTTTCTTTGGGAAAATACTGTCACAATGAAAAGGCCAAATAAATATTTTTTTTTTTCACAACTTCAGTAAATCTTTTCAGCCGACGAGAGTTGTATAGTAGATACGCATCAGAGTGAAAAGTTGAAGTTTCGGGATGGCATAAGTCAAGTGATGCCTATTTTATTTAATAGAAGGGCAAACACGTTTGTAAGGCGGGGATTTTGCGTGGGCAAGATGCTTAGATAGAAAAAAATACCAAAATACCTCAAAAGAATGATTATCCAATATTACCTCTACAGTTTTAAAGTTACATTTTCCATGCTATAATTTAGATACTTTTCTTGTTAAAATGGTCGAGTTAGACACTGTAAAGTTATTTCTCTAGTGTGTATGTCGAAAAAATCTTAAAGCTCACGAAAATTTGAGCGTAATATTATTGGCTGTCTCTCTCTGGCGCAGCGCGAATAAAAAGGACAAACTTTTCAGGAAAACAGGCCTTATACTCAATTCCTCAAGGCTTTTTAATTGCGTATTTTTAGAATTATCAAAATATAAAAGAAAATAACATTCCTATTGTTTCACCATAATTTGTTTTTGGGTCTGGACGTTCTTTTGTGAGTATTTCTGCGTATGGCGTGCATCTGGCACCCCAATACAAGTGGGGATATAATATGGGGATATAGGGTAACACTAGGATTTTCAAATGAATGGTATTTTCTAACCTAATTGTTTTTTTTGTTTCAGGTAAGAATCAAACAAAATAAACTAGTACAAGTAGGAGCTTACAGCATGAATAAAAAGTGGTCAAATTGGTAAGCACACATTTTGATATTCACATGAGCTAGGACGGTTCCAATAAGTAGGTACTAATGATGAGGAGAATGGGACCAAGCTTGGTATGTTTTGAAAATAGTTTTCATCTGTGATAGTTTTCATATTTTGACAAAACTCCTTAAATAAAGATTTAAAAAAAAACTTATTTTAAAGAATGAGAGTGACGTACGATAAATGATCTATTTTTGGAATCGGCATGATAAGTCATATTCTTTATATAGGTCGGAAATTTTACAAGTAACCGATTGTCAAAACTCAGATCGGGCATGCTGATAAAGAACAACTTTTCCGAACTTAGCTCTAGGAGCATTATGTCAAGAACCGAAAAAATGGACCTCATACAAAATCACAATAAGTTGCTCCCTTTACCATTGGAATTTTTTTATACGTTTCCTGAAATATATTTCTAGGGGAATGTTGTTAAGTCTTATAGTCTGAAATTCGGACAGAATTATTACCTTTTATTTAATGTACTCTGACTAATACATATCAGAATACAAAATTAATATAGTCAAAGGCGCCAGGAACATAAAGTATTCATAATAATAATAACAGTAGCAAACCAAATTATGAAATAATTTACGTGGTGTTTTCGCTGAAAATTAATGAACATTATGAAACGCGAACAATTTTCTTTGACACAATATTTTTAATTATTTTATGCGTTTATAGATTAAAGGATGAATCACACCTGCGTTGCGTATAGTTTTTTTATGGATACGAAATATTTTTCGCGTTAGTTGTCATCTGTTAATATCAAATATCCCGTGACTGAGGCAGATATGCTTGAACCCTCAAGGTGTATGACTAAACGATATAATCTCGCCTAGTCCCATTTTAGCTTTGCGATATTTCTGGCGATGTCTGCGGTTCCTTTCCGTGTGCGGAGGTGTATGTTTCGAAAGCGTTTTGTTCTTTTAACACATAAAATATTTCGCTCATGGCGCGTTGGTAAACCTTAAATTTGAACTTTTAATCCTTTGTCAATGAACATGTTTGTGCACCATAGGGCAGGATGGGAAGAATACACATCTAAACGAGCTTTCGTTTTTAGTATTATAGAAAGGTTGCCCTTCAGTAGCTTTTTCATAAACCAGAAATTCTTCCAGACGTTTTGTACCCATCTTTTGAGCTCTTTGTCCTGTCTGTTTTTCAAGGTTGCTATCTGGCCTAAGTAGATCTATTCAATTTTAGATTACCTGTTAACTTTTATACCGTGGGCAGGATTTGAACCTGCTACTTTCGTTGTTACACAGCAGCAGCAGCGACGCCACTTCCACCTGGGTTACCGCACCATTCCTTCCATGACTATTTTGCTAGGCTGTACTTCCTAGACATAACATCATTAACGCATTCTATTTTCATATTTAATCCTTCAGTCCCTGCCGAAAACGGCGGGAAAAATTAAAGGATGAGTATATGAATAATTTACCTAAAAAAGCGAATGAAGAGAAAGAATCACAATTTGCATTTATTTACTCGCGTCAGAGGTTTGCAGGGTCGTGTTGTGTGAAATTTTCAGAGGGTTAACATTTACATATAAAATAGGTTGGTATTTAGGTAGCCAATAATATTCTAGGTAAAGTACCTAATTTAGAATTTGTAACAATCGTTCTTTATAAAGAGACTAAGCGCTTCAAGGGTTACATGCTGTATATTGCAATTTTAGACAATGGACTGACAACCTGTGGCGACTATGGCGATACACAGTTCTCTGAAAAACCGTCAAATATTTGTCAGACATTTTACGGCCATTTATCCCGCTAGGGATATAGGCGTGATAAATGTGTTTATGTTTCTTTATATCTGCATTCCAAACGCAAGCTGCATATCGTCTGTCTGCCGGTATGACATAACGCTGGCTGCACTTGGCACATGCCTCGCGTCGAAGCGAATTTATAGCAATAATTCACGCTCGAGTCAGTCTTATTGTGCATGTGAGCTTCCTGGAGTCAGGATATATGGAAATTTTGAAAAGGAAATATATTTTTAACTGCAGAGACTGAAAGCGGTTCTCACACGCGCTGCATGATTTTCCAGTGTTTTCCCAGCTCCAGTTTATGTAGGATATAATTTTAGAAATCCCACATATAAACGGATACCATGGTGCAGTCAAGCTCACGTCTGGTTAGACACTCATAATGCCAATGTAATGCATAAAAATGCATGCAGCATAAGAACGGTCCAAGGTCTAAACTGTTTAAGCCCGCCTTTGCCTGTGCACGTCGCCGCATCAAATTAACTTCATACAAAATGACCTTGTACTCTGTGAATGTCACAAGCCGCCGTATCGTCCGGTGTGTGAACGATTCACTGTTACTCAACGTAATCTATTGCAAATTGCTGAATATATTTATAGGGATGCACTAGCCCATGAAAAAAACAACTTCTTTAAGGATCGTCTGATAAAAAATGAGAAAAAATCGAACTCTTACTCAAAATTTCTCTGGCGCTGGTATATTTTAAATTTAAAGTGAAATTAGTAGCTATTGAGACCTTCAATCACGGACTTCCTTTATATCCCTAAACCTCCAATTTTCTGTTTCGCAAATTACAAAATCCGCTTCAAGTATAAACATTTCAAAAAATCCCTTTTGAGAACCAAAAAACAAAGATCCCTTTTTACCAAAAGGGTAGCTGAAAAAGGTTCTCATTATGTTAATTGATTGCAGGTAGGAAGGTACACGAGTGGGCCGACCGAAACAGGTAAGGAGGGGGGTTAACCCACTTAATGTATGTAATTAATTTTTGAATGAAATCTCTAAGCCCGCAGCTTTTTAATAGCGAGAACGCTACACTTTATCTCTTAATAGGATAAGTAGGTTTATTTGTCTCTTTACAAAAAGGACTGAAGTTCGGCTGTTCATTTTATTGAAGTACTGTTAAACTTATCAACTGATCATTTACTACAACTACAACAGTCCACTGCTGGACGTGGGCCTCCCCCTATTTGGGTGTATTTGCCATTCTCACCACGCTTTGCAGGCGGATTGAAGAGCGCAGTGCATGGTTGTTATAGATGGTCATAGAGAACGCTGCTGCCCATTTTCCGGATTCATCCTTTTGTCGCGTTTTACGACACCTAAGGGTGGAAATGGGATAATGATATTCAAAGTCGGCATCTCACGGCCAACTGATCACTTAATTAGTATTTATTATCCTAAGCACGACATCGAATCAACCTTTTAAGAAGTCAATAAAACTATAGGGGGTGTAAAGGCGGGCCTGCGCTAGCTGCAGCTGAGGACAGTGTGTATAGAGTGTCTGCAGACAGAGTTTTTTGTCCACAGACGTTTTCAAATTCGTTGTGCTTTCAGACGTCCGAAGCTCCAACGTCACGTCAACGACAAGACATTAAGTTTGCACAGCTCTAAATAAATGTACAGCCCAGATTCAAATAAGTCGCGTCCATCAGTCGCATTCGATAGTAATGTTTCCAGCTTTATGATTATTTTGTAAGTTTTGTACGGCGATCACAAGCAAAATAATAATACCATATACGAAACGCACCGATAATTATATAAATGCTCAAAATATGAATTAAACTAACCATGGTATAGCCTCAAAACGGAAATGTTGATAAGTAAGTACAAGTTAGTATTTTTTTTTATTTAAACATTTACAAAAAAGGTAAACAACAATTACAAGAGAACGCAACAAAAACCTGTCAAGGTTTGTCCGTGCGGTCTGATATCGCCACTACGGTGGCGCTTCACGATACAAATTATAAAGTACATGACATGTATACAGAGTTGTTTGTACCAGCGTTGAGATCGCAAGTACAACCACGAGCGCTTATACAAACCGGTTGCCGAGCGCGCGCATACAGCGTGTCCCGTCCACAAGACGGAAGAACGTGAGAGAATATGTTCAATAGTACATACTAGTTTTAATCTAATTTACTAATATAATAGTTTTTAAGTTTAGTTTTAATATTTTTTTCTTTAATGTCTTGTTTTACGTTAAAAGGTAGTGAGTTTATAAGTTTAGGAATAAGATAGTTAGTAGGTATATATAAGTATACAATGTTGGCAGAGAGTGGTTAAACATTGTGGTTAAACCCTTTGCAGTAACTTCATAACACATTCATTGACCTCGTACCCTTAAGAAGGTTATAATTAATAAGCGGCTACAAAAAATAACAGTAAATGTTCAACCATAAACGGAGTGTAAGTGACAGTACTAATAGGTTGCATGCAAATCATGAAACCGAACAACTTTCCCTTGAAACAAATGGCAGAAAACGACAAAAAAATCGACCATCTAATACTCACACACACACACACACATATCACGCCAATTATCCCTTGCGGGGTAGGCAGAGCGTAAACGGCCGCAAAACGGCCATTTACGCCACGTTTGACATATATTTGAGGGTCATTTGGAAAAATGTGTATCGACATAGTGACAGGTGGTCAGCCCATCGCCTAAAATTGCAATACAAACCCTCGAGTTCTTTAGTCGCCTCTTACGACTCCCACGGGAAAGAAAGGGGGTAATGCTATTTTACGCCGGCATCACACGGAAATCTAATACAAAATGTCAAATATCGAGGCTGGGTTGCTGATAGTTCACGTTTTGTCCCGCCTTTACTCTTTGTTTACTTACAGACTCGGAAGTCTTTGAGGGGTAATAAAATAGTTTGTCGTTCATCTCCGTTTCCCACACACGCTATAAAAATATACCATATTATATACTACTGAATACCATATTAATCAAAATTACATTAACAGCCACAACAGTCCTGCTGGACATAGGCCTGCCCCCACTGAGCAGGCGAATTGGCGAGCGCAGTGCAAGTGTTAAAGCCACAGAGAACGCTGCTGCTCATTCCCTGGATGAATATCGACACCCACTGTTTTTGTATAGCTTTATTCTCAAGGACTCAACTAAACTAAAAATGCTTGGGAATGGGAATAGACAACTAGCCTAGGCTTCCCGCTGCTAGTTTTATTACTTATTCAAGTTTTTCTTAGCGAACAAAGTTCAGCAATAAAATAAGTCCTATCACTTTACGTGAAGTGAAGATTTGTTTCCGTGCCGTAAATTATGTTAGACGTTTGAAAAATACGTACTTCATAAATGGTAAATGCATATTTAGGAACTTACTTATCAGCCTGCCCTTTGCCCAATCAATTTAGGATCGGCGCAGCATGTTTTTTACCTACAAAAAATAATGCAGCAAAAATTAAATTACTCTACTATCCAATATCAAAACGAAATGTAAATCAAAATTAAAATTATAAGTCCCATTAACTCATCACTCAACCGGCTCTCGACCCTTGATACTAAATTTAATGACCTCATTATATTCTAATCCACAAATTCAATGTGACATACAGTTAATAATTAAAAATAATGATGCAGTTTACGCAACTTACGTGTTTATCATTTGGTAGTGAGCTTAGCCACTCAAACGTGACAGCTTAGTACATTATCTTATTCATCTGTGGTGACAGCACTCAAATGTGATTGGTCTGTTCGGCAATCACACGTGATTGACGGCTAGCCGTATGTGATCTGTCGACCTCCGTGAAGAAGGCTGTCTTAACCAGCCGAAATGTAGAGGGCTAAACTCTCTACTTAATTTTATACAAGTAAGTTGCTTGAACCTACATCATGAGTGATAATTTTCCGCTTAGAAATCAAATGAAATGTTAATTTTGGCTTGAGACGTTATTGTATTGTGGAAGTAGCTGGCAAGGGATTGGCCGCGGAAAATTATTCATTATCATGGCATTGGTGAGTCCGGAGGAGATCTGCAAATTAACATCACAAAGTACTGGACATTTGGTAAGGTTATGAAAATATATATAGCTCTATAATAGTAGAGTCTTTATAGGAACAAATCGATGCCAGTCGTAGCATTATGTGCTACGCCGTCGTAGCAGCCGCGTACCGAGTCTTCCCGTAGGTGTAACTTCATACATATATTATCACGCCTTTATCCCTTGTGGAGTAGGCAGAGCGTAAAAGGGCGTATAAAACTAACATATACGCCTGACAAACATTTGAGAGTCACTCAGAAAAATGTGTATCGCCCACAGGTTGTCAGCATATCGCCTAAAAACTAGGTGTAACTTTGGCAGAACTTTTTCTTTTGCAACCGTTTCTGAAGTCGAAAAATTCACTCTCCAAACTACTAACTTGGTAATTCATTCGATTATCGGTTATTGAAAAGTATTTTTTTCGCTTTTCTTTTCAAAAATATCTGACTAAATATTCCGCTAATTGAAAAGCGTCTCAGTTGTGTTTCAATAGAGTGTCTGCTAAAAGGTTTTAGCCGATTTGTATTACGCTAACAGTTTGAAGTATAGAAAACTACATTACAATATAATGATAATAGATGGTCACTGGCATTAAAATAGTTAAAAATAAGAGAATCGGGGCCCTGAAACAAAGTTAATATAAGTTTAAAGAACATTTTCATACCATCATAAATACCTCTAAAATTGTTAAGGTAAATATAGGTTCCTATAACGAATCTTTGTACAATCACTGTCACACATAAAAGGCGATCTATTTTCCTTGTGGAGTAATGGAACGATATCAGTCTTGGAGTTGTTTTGATAGCTTCACAAACAGTGCGATGTTCTTTCTATTGTTTGCGTTTATGTAACAGCCATTTGGGTTATGTTAGTGTTGGCCTGAATGTTATGTTTAGAACCTTTTATACGTTTCATCTCCAGAACCTCCATGGTATTTTTATAAATAATACGATGGCACCAGGGTTCATGGGGTCGTTCTTCGAACTGGTGTCCCAAACGAAAAGAAGAAGATTAAATAATAAGCAGATATAGATAGTATTTTTTGGCGGTTGGTAGATAGCACATAACCTTTATAATAAAACCTCTTATTTTATTAAGCCCCTCATTACATAAGGGTCATTTTTCAACTCGCTGATCCACACGAGAAAATATATTCAACTGTTTCGTAAATCATAACATTATTATCTAAGCTTCAACATAAAAAATATGGAATTGTGTGGACGCACTAGTGATTCTCATTTTTGCAACGAACAGTCTGACTTTAAAAATGACTATGATATTTTATTACGCTACAAACTTATTGGGAAATCAATCTGGCCAAACACATCGAATGCGTATAAACTTACATCGTCCTTCCCAAGGTTCATTACATTGAGAAATCCCTTTACATACTTCCCTAACACTTTCCTACTTGCAAATGACAGTCATTACTTCGGAAGGCACGTTAACCCGCGCATGGCCCCTGAGTGACTTCATTAGGGCGGCCATTACGGCAACCTGTAACATCTCGCCCCACTAATGACGGGCTACATGTGTTACATGAGGTGTAGAGTAACGTATTGGCTACGTCCTTAGAGTATACATAAACAAGTTATAGAGCGCGTGTATAGCTCTGCTCCGTTGTGCGCAGCGTAAGCAAAATTTCTATAGATACCTAGTTATGTTATAGTGGTTCAATAGTGTTGTCATGGCGACATTTCTTCAAAAATATCGATAAGTAGTTGGTCTTATTGCTATTGTAATGAAGTGTTTTTTTGGGTTCAGTGAGATTAAAATGTATTTGATTATGAACTAAATAGTAGGTTAGAAAATAAAAATATCAGAATTACTTTTTAGTTTTTATTTATGGTATATGTTGTAATTTTTTAAGTATGTTTGTACAGGACAAAATTTTAAATTGAATAGGTAGGACTTTTAGGACTAAATGAAACACTTTATAATTTTTATGCTTATTTATTATAGTTAATAGTTTTAGTTATTATATTATATAAAAATAAAGAAAACAATACCTGCTTCCTATTGCCCCTTGAAAAGTGTTAATTTATTTAATATCTATTATTTGACGGCTTTTTGGAAACCTAAAAAAATAAGTTTATTTAGCATACAATAATATATTAACGAACCAATACTATTTTACTTAACTGATTATTTCAATGAAAATATTTAGTGAGCTCAACATTAAGCATATAAAATAACGCTATGGCATATGAAACTATCGAAACACGTATCGACACTGCCACAGCACTAGTCATTGCGAAGAAAAAATGGCGCGTGACATTGGTCAGGGATGACCCGCCCCGCGCCTCTCGCATCCCCCTTTGAGATCCTTTTGTTTTTTCGGGAATACGTAAATTACTAATTAAATACTACTTACCGATGAAAAGTTATGTTACTATTCGATTTAGTTTGCTTCCGGGAATCATTTTTACAGCCTGGCACAGCACAATTCACCATATTTGTAACTAAAACAAATAAATTTTGTCTCCCGACTGAAGGTGACGCGTATTGTTTTGCTACTGATTGACAGTGACATGGATGGGCGGCTGTGTTCGTACCCGTGCCAACGGTTCGTACTTGCATAGGCGCGCTCTATAACTTGTTTATGTATACTCTAAGGCTACGTCGTATTGAAAGGCAATTTGTTACTATGTGCTGAAAGACTAGGTAATGTGGCTTACTCTTGCTTGGAAGCCTTATATGTGTATGCTATGCACTGATTTATAATGAACCAGTGACTAACCGATATTCTGCGGGAAACAGACTTTTTTTTAGCATAAATTATACATAAAACCTTTCTACTAAAGAAAACCGCATCAAAATCCGTTGCGTACTTTTGAAGAACTAAGCATATATAATTAACACTTCGCATTGAAATTACATGTTTCATTTATTAAAAAAATATATATTAAGCATACATAGGGTCATAGGGTCATAGGCACATAAGGACACGGGAAGCGACTTAATTGTTTATACTATTTAGTGATTGTTAACTAACTAGGTACTAGAGCAAGTGATCATGATAGTGAAGATTATGAAAGCGAATTTTTGGTGCTAAATTTCTTTTTTTTTTAATTCTTTAATTTGTATAGTGCCATTGTCAACCTGTACTGACGCCTATGTTCTTGAGAGGTTGATTATTTTTAAAGATGGTAGCGGAATTTCTGTTTATACTTTCTCGTAATGACGAAAGCATGAAAAATTGTGGAGATTTAGCCAATAAGAATAAAAAAATTTAAGCGTTTGCTTACGTATACACGCATAACATAACAAAACATTATACTTTATTGCATATCAAAATTGTACCATTTAATTTTGGTTTCAAACGATTAGGCATTAGCGTCGGGCACGCGTTTATCAACATCAACAGTTCAAAACTCTGAATTAGATGTAATTTGTTCCGAAGCACTTGTTAATTGCTAATGGACTCATTCATTTCAACGACGCGATTATTTGTGACAATATATAAAATTAGAGGCCGTGTTATGCCGGCTGAGAATAGCATCATCCCATTTTTTTCCCGTGGGAGTCGTTAGAGGATACACACCGTATTGTAATTTTAGGCGATGGGCTGACATCCTGTCACTATAGCGATACACAATTTTGCGAATGACCCTCAAACGACCCGTTTACGCTCTGCCTACCCCACAAGGGATTATATGCGTAATATGTGTGTCTGTCTGTATACATAGAAATGTTTCATTTCATTAATAGCCACAACAGTCTACTGCTGCACATGAGCCTCCGCCTATCGCCCTATCGAGAGGTATTGCCATACTCACCACGCGTGAGACGGATAGGCGATAACATCAGTAAATCAGTTTTGTAACGAACTTTGAATATTTTTATAGCTTTGTGAAATACCGCACAAGAAAAAGTTGAAATTCTGAATTAAAACTCGCTACGGCTAAAAGATGTTCGGGATTTATTTATCTCCTTGAGAATCTGCAGATACGTTGGTTATTTTATTTTAACTTTTCAGTAAAAACCTGAAAACATCCAGCTTATGATTAAGATACTAACATAATTTTTCTTTCAATTTTTATTTATTTTTCCACACAGACAGAAAAAATTAAGGTTGTAATCACATAATTCGCGATGTGATTGATAATAACGACCTTATTTTACGGCTGAGTACGCTCTGTCGATCCCACAAAGAATAAAAGCGTGATCCGTGTATTTATTTATGTAGGTACCTAGAGCTCTCTTTATTAAATTGTATAAAGTGTATATCGAGGAGTTACAATATCAAATGTCACCGCTGCAATGTATATAGTGTAACATTTTTTTAAACAGAGTCACAGAGATCTTGTTTTATCAAAGTGTGCATAGTAAGAACGCCGCTACCATTTTAAAAGCATATGCGATAAATCACTATTGCTTAAGTTCACGTATGACACAGTTAAGTAAATCAGGGAGTTACTACACCAAACATTGTCGCTATTGTAGTGTTTCCCAAATCATTATAGAGACCTACGTGTGTCATGACGAGACCGAGTACTGAGTAAGGGTCGAGTTATATTCGCTAAAGTGGCCAGGACATTTTTTGATAGCGGGAAACAGACGTCAAACAGTACAGCAATAGAAAACAATTTAATCCCATCAATTATTTGTTTAATTAATTACTTAAAAACTGTATTTCTTCATATAATATTCCATTGTTGACTGTTGTGGCTGTTAATGTATCTATATCAAATTACCTAGAGGTAAGTTCCAAGTTTAAAAACTTGCCGTATTATTTCAAAAAAGCTAGACACGCTTTAAGGCAGTGTTTAAATATTATACGATTTGACGCTGTCAAAAAGCCTAAAAACGTCTTTAATGAGACCGTTGAATTACTTATATGGGTCATAGTGCCAACTTTGGGATCCACTGGTATAGTCTCACCGTGTAACCAACTCGTGGTGATTTGTCAACGTCGGCACCCGGCGGCGGGAGTCGAGAGTCGAGTCACACACTACTGGGACAATGACAATGCCTTTTTTAATTCCATAATTTTGTAGAGGCGGGTTAAAGAAAAAGGCACCTACTCAAAATATAATTAATCAAACGGGAAGTAAAGTGCATTAGCAAATACACCCTATTAAGTCGAAGGGCAAAGAATACTTAATACCAAGTAGTTAACAGTTCAACTACTTTTGGGACTATCACGATGCCCTTTTTGTGACATTCGAAGGTCATGCATTACCCATTTTGGAGGCTAAATAGATAGGTATATGCTCAAGAAACTATTTATCAAAAACTACATTGGCAAATACCGACCATTAAGTGGGAACGACCGAAGTCTGACTAACATTTCGCGCATTTGTATACGAAATTGTGCATCACTGAAGAGTCAAGTTATCAGCCATCACTTGAAGCCTTTATGCGAGTTCCTCAGTCATCTCAACACCTGTAAGAAGAAAATATTGTTACACTAATTAAAGTGTAGCCCTATGTTATGAAGCTACAGGCTACAAGTCTACAGATGAAATTTCCTCTTAGTACATTGCGTAGCCGGTCAATATTCCTGGTATCATAATGGCTGACCGACAACACAATGAATATCGAATTTTACGTGTAAAATTGTAGCCTGTAGCACTGACATCACATACAACTGAGAGATATCACACATATTTTTCTTTTTACTGGAAGGTAAAACGCTGTCACAGTGTCATCCGTTGTTACTGGTATATCGCTATGCTCTTAGGAAACAAAGCGTAATGCTTTTTGAGTAGAATGGCGCGTTTGACAGAGAGCAATCGGTCCTCAGCGCCTCGGAGAGCATGCGACCCGGTTCCAAGCGATGGGGAAGTGCTTGAGTTGTTGAACGTGTTTACTATGATAACTGATTTTTCCAGTGTGGTAATACTTTAGCTGTATGTGAGTTTTATAATTACTGAGAAGAAATAAATAACCAGTCACTCAATTAGGAAAGAGTGTTTTCTATTCTTTAACTTAATTCTGTTATTTTTCTAAACCAGTTTAGATATTTGGCCAAAGTCCTGGTAATTATCTGGAATTTTTTAGGAAGATGGTAGAAATAAGTCATCAATAATGCCATATTCCTACTTTGTGTCAAATTCCTATAATTCGGCTGAAATCCATATTCTGCTATATTACTGTGACAGAAACAATTGCACAATAATAGCGTTAGTTCTTTGCAGCTTAATTTGCTAGACTGCTCATCGAGAATTCATAATAAAACTTGTTACCGTAACAAACTAGCGCTATAAAACTTGGTCTTCTTCCTTTGACAATCCATGTGAAAATTGTTTGAAAGTAAATAGTTTCCAAGTATAGTTGCCTAAAGAAACCTGATGGTCCGGGAATACTGGCTAGTTGCTATAATAAGATTTGCTCGTAGTTTCACAACTCAAGTAGATCAGTTTTTAGACCCACTGCTGAATAGTCTTGTTCGTGTACTAGTCGTTTGATACCGGCTTAGAATAGCATTCCTTGCCTGTGGGTGTCCTAAGAGGCGACTAAGGGACTCAAAAGTGTGCATTGCAATTCTAGGCGATGGGCTGAAAACCTGTCACTATGGCGATACACAATTTTACGAATAACCTTTAAATGTTTGTCAGAGGTGGTGTCAATGTCCGTTTTTTCGGACGTTGAAGCTCTGCCTACTCTGCAAGGGATTATAGGCGATATATGTGTTTGTGTGTGCTTGCATTTTTACTAATTAGATAAGAACAACTGCTAAACTTAGTGAAATTTGGTACAGTTAGCACGTAAAGTAATTGCTTCATTTCCTTAAATGAATAATATATATGATGGGATGCAGACTGTACTATGTACCAAACTTTAACTGATTTCTCAGTGTTTACTTGTAGTGACAGGATCAATAAACAACATTCAATGTCACCAATTAGACCTACTGGGTCTAATCGGCAGTGGGTCTAATAATTGAACGGCTCTACAACTTCGATTCCTTCAAGTTGCTTGTTAAATTGTTTCAAAGTTGCCTTTGAGTTTCAGCTTTGGAATTTGCATTTCGTTCAGCCAGCTAAAACTAGAAGAAAATGTTTATCTTTGCTAACTAAGTGGTATTCGAAGGTTATTCTAGAGTTTCAGTTTGTTATATGACCTTTCACATAGAGAAAAGCATTAAAAAATCTGATTTACCTTTTTACTTTTCTTTTACTTACAGTTACCTAAATAAGTTATCGAGTATTATTCCTATCTCTGTATATAGGGTGAAACTTTACTAGTGACCGATGAAAACTAAGAACGGGCTGGTGATAAAGTAGAACCTTCCCCGAGGAACATTGTCAAAAATATTTTGCGTTTCCATAGTAACTCAGTCAGTTGACCAGGAATTTTGTATGGAGCGTTTATTTTTTATAATTTCTATTTATGGTTCCTTGCGAAAAGTCGGTGCTTATCATCAGCCCATCTTGAGTTTTTGATATTAGTCACTAGTATTTTTCTTCTTCCTTGCACTTTTCCACGTTAGGTGAGGTCGGCTCCTAATTTTTCTGCGCCATGACGCTCAGTCTAAGGTTGTCGGGTCAGGTAGGCCTCCTTATTCGTTAGGCTGTTCATACAGGTGTACCACGTGTGTGTGTGTATAATGTCGGTCACTAGTAAAATAATAAATAAATAAAAATATTATTTACTTATTGACTTTTTAAGTTCTATGGCGATTCACAATTTTCCGAATGACCCTCAAATTTTTGTCAGACGTGGCGTAAATATCCGTTTTCTGCGGCCGTTTACGCTCTGCCTACCCCGCAAGGGGCGATATAAGGCGTGATATATGTATATATGTATGTATGTTCAGTTCTACAAATGACACCCTATATAAAACACAACTTAAGAGAGAAGTTTTTCCTGAAGTTTGTTGAATATAGTTAAGTAAAGGTTCTCAAATTCGCTAACATAAATATCCTAAATTGGTATATGAAGATAAATCAGAAACAACATCGATAAAGAAAGTAGACAAACTTTTATCTTGTTGTCTACAAGAATTTGCACAGTTTTGTGTCCAATAAACCAAAATCAATTATTCCTGTACAATGGATAATAGTTTATTAGGTTCTTAATTTATCCAAATCGGTTTTCCCACTATTGTCGTCCCTCGCTTCGCTCCGATCTAATTCCCATACAAATACGGCTACGGTGCTTTTACGTTGCATCACGGTGTCTAACGGATGCGTATCGTCACGCACCGTATTTGTATTTGTATGGGAATAAGATCGGAATTCGCGATTTGCTTTCGCTTGAGATACGCATGCGTTACGATGCGTTAAAAAAACGCAGCGACAAACTACAAGTGGGAGAACCGCTTTAGCCTTTTACTGTTATAAGTGGGAAACGTAAAAAATTAACCTATTATTATTATTCCGTTTTGTGAGAGCCACCATTCTAATGACAACCTATAATGAACAGCCGCAATTTGATGCGGGAACGTGTGCCATGAAATTCAGTTTTTGTATGGGATTTCGTTACCTAGTTTTCGTTACAGAACCAGATCCTCCATAACAGCGAAATTTTAACCAGCGCGTGTGAGAACCGCCTTACTCTTAGATATAGTAAATAAATTCCTCATTCTTACATTATTTGCTCTGCAATTAGTAATAAGAGCCTACTAGAAAGAGTACTTAGTGCCTTTTCTCAGTAATGACTATGCTCAGTCTCAAGTTTAATAAGAAACGTTTAACGAAGAAGATAGAAAAGAAAATTGAACTTGTTGAGTTTAATGACTTGCGATCTCTTGAGAATTTGTGAAGTGTCTTTAAGTTTCTCAGTATTTTTATTTTCAATGCCAGAAAAAGATAGTTGTGGAATTTAAGATGTTTGTACTTATATGAAATCAAATGGCGCGCAGCTTTGCGCGGAAAATCTTTGATATCATAATAAACAAATCTAAAATTCTGCATTATTAAAATTTCCCAAGTTTCAAACATAACAGCCAGCATGTCACTTCTTTCAGTATAAGTAAACGTGAATGGAAATAGTAACAATTTCTAATGAAACCAGACACCAGTGACTGGTGAAATTTGATGTTCATTGCGAAGTCGGTTAGGCATTATAACACCAGGAATATTAACCGGCTACGCAATGTACAAAAAAATTCTCTTGTAGATTTGTAGCTTGTAGTTTTATAATATAGGGTACTGATAGATATTCGCCGGTAAGCGATATGCGGAAGAAAGCAGACGCAACAACACTGCGCCACATCGGTCGTCAAAATATGGAGCACTTTATTTGCCGTGTGATTTACGGCTAGAGGCAGTGCTTTTATTTTTATTTTCTTATCCCGCTCGAGCCGGTTTTCTATCGGGACCGTAAAAAATTGTTATAAAAAGAAGAAAATTGTATTATACAAATTTATTTTATTATTTTTGCCGTGTGATGCCGGATTAGAATAGCATCACCCGATTTCTTTCTCACTGTTGTCATAAGTGGCGACTAAGGGACTCGAGCGTTTCATATGTATGACAATTTTAAGCGACAGGTTGTCAACCTGTCACGATAGTGATATGGCACTCAAGTATTAGTCAGACGTGGCGATAGCGACCGTATTTTTATGGCCGTTAACGCTCTGTTTTTCCCGCAAGGAGAAAGGCGTTATATATTTGTGTATGTTTTCTTTACAATTACGAATCATAACATCAATAAGTGATTGTAGTATAAATTATACGAAGTTTATTTCATTTCATGTTTTGTTATCACAATATTCCATAAAAGAGAGCACGCGTTCCCGAACTCATTTTTTGGCGGCAGAAAGTCTCGACGATTTTTTCGGTTTTCCTCCTCCCATTGTGTGCAAAACATAGAAAACTGCTCTCAAACTATTATTTTAGTCTGCAGAATGGATGCTCAAAACTGTTGTGCGGAAACATTGTTCCGGTCGGCCTATTTGCGAACGAGGATTTTAGAGTTTTGGTGCAAAATCCGCCATATTTGTCAATAGCGTAGATAGTGCTAGGCATATGGACGTACTTTTGTGCTAGGAAATGTTTGAACGTAGTCTCACGAGTTTTGTACGTTATTCTGTTGATTATTAGAAGAGTAACTTGCGTTAAGGTTAAAACGTGTTCTTTTTACCTTAATGCTAACCTTTTGGAGTACTTAACCCTGAATAGAGAAAACTTATTATTAAAATTAACTCAATTACTAAAATTGTTGAAATTTTGATATAAATTTTGTTTTATTTACGTTTGTTGTAATTTGTTATATTTTATTAGTAAATTTTTTACTTTCTAATGAAACAAAAATCATTGATCTTGATTGAACTGCTTATGTACAACTTTATATGATGATCATTCTATACTCTAAACCATTTTCTCTTTCGTTTATTGTAAAAATGTGGCATAGATAAAATTTAAAGAAGTATCTTACTCAATCTTTAGTCAACGAAACAAAAAAGCACTGAAATCTGTAAGAAGGTTAGCAAAGAAATAATTATCAGCCACCCAGTTGATTCATGAATACGCAATGAATGTAGAGAATAAGAGAACTGAATCCACAAATTGTACTTGAAGCGTAAAAAAAGAAATCAGAAAGTGCTGTGCTTAAGGCTTAATCGTAAGCAAAACTGCTTTTTCTACCTACACCAGCGCGAACGCAAGCCGACAAATTATCCTTTCATTGTTTTTCGTTGTAAAAACAACACAATGCTCTTATTTTCCGGTTTTGTAAAGCTTTTTACTAACCCGGATAAACCTAACTAATGACAGCGTTATTCAAAAATAAATTGCACTTTTTGAACTTGGTTTTGTAGCAATCCTCTCAATTTACACTACCATGCTTGATATTATTGCTTGCACAAGTAAATTTTTCAGTTTCGTTTTATCTTTACAAACTAGTATTCAAGCAAAATATATCTCAAATACTTTGAAACCGTCGAAATTTACTTTGACATGCTTGATAATCACTGTATTTATCCAAATAGTAAAAACACTTTTTTGCTTGAATGCTTTTAGCATCTCTAGTCTTTGTAGCATCAAACACACGCGTATCTTTTCCTTCATAATCCTCCGTGATTGTAACCCCTCGTGACCCGTCAGATAAAATTGCAATCTGCCTAGAATCTACCTGACTCCTGTCCGATAACAACGTGAAACTGACTCGGGTCCGGATACAAAGTTGGTATTACACTACCCTACCAACAGGGCCTGATTTGGCTTACGTGGCTGGTTTTCTTATTCGTGTCATTGCAATTTAGTCGATATAGCCCGCAATGGATGCCTATTTGGGTCCTGCTGAGCGTGTAGTGTGTACGCAAGGGTGCGTGTGAAGTGGACTGTAATTTTTGTAGGTAGGATGTTGATGCGGCTACGGGAGTCTTGAAGATGAACACTTTTGGACTTTGCACACAATGTTTATTATAATATTCTTGGCATTACACGTTCGTTACACGATACAGATTTTAGAAGAGAGAGAATGAATGAGTGAATGAATTTTCTTAGGAAATATGAATGAGGTACATAGTTTGAGTATTACCATATAAAATAATTGTAATTACATGTTACCAACATATTGGGGGCCGCGAGAAAGCATCAACTGACAGGGTTATAGCCATAAAATGAAAGTATTAAAAAAATTAACACATTAATATGGGCATAAAACTTAGCCATATAGAGCATGTGTAAACGACCCTTAATCTTACATTGAGACATTTGTGTCATACCTATTTATTTATTTTACCACAGGTTTAATATCAAATTATTTATAAAAAAGTTTTACACAAATGAGTAGTTATGTAGACCTACTGAGGTTATACATACTTTATTTAATCGTATGGCAGAATATCAAATGTCTTATACATACTGATTTACATCTTGTGTCTTAAATCTAAAGAGATCAAAACTTAAATCTAAATAACACACCTTTGGTGTTCTTGGCATCGCAATAAATTACACATCCTAAGATGGCCTATGAACCTATGTCATTATGACAAATAAAAATTAATCATCTTTGTTGATTGGAAATAAACATATTTTTGTTACTGACCTTACATGTTTGTTTCTATTTGGAGTCATTACTTCGAATGCTCTTACTTTATTGTCAGTGCCAGGGAAAATTTTAGTAATGCGGCCCATAGGCCACATGAGGGGAGGTACACCGTCATCACGGAGCAGAACTAGGTCTCCTACCTTGACATTTTTCACTTCGTCCCTCCATTTAGGCCTTGACTGTAAAGTATTTAGGTAATATTTGTGCCAAGTGTGCCAGAATGACTGTACAATTTTGTTAATGACATTCCACAGTTTTAGCCTAGATATTGGAATGTCAGTGAGATCACGATCAGGATAGGACACTATAGCCTTACCAGTAATAAAATGTCCCGGAGTTAAGTAGGCAAATTCGTCGCTGTCTGGTGACAGAGGCACTAGGGGCCTTGAGTTTAAAACCGCCTCAATTTGCGTAAGAACGGTATACATCTCCTCGAATGTAAGTATAGTGGTTCCTACTGCACGCTTTAGGTGATATTTAGTGCTTTTAACAGCCGCCTCCCAGAGCCCTCCGAAAACAGGTGAGTAACTTGGTATAAAATGGAAACGAATTTTATCTTTTAAAGCATAATTAATCACCTTGGTCTGATGACTCTGCGAGTTGACCAGTTTGTATAAATCAGTTAATTGGTTTTTAGCGCCTTTGAAATTACTCGCGTTATCACAAAATACATCATGCGGGAAACCTCGCCGCGAAGTAAAGCGTCTGAAACAGGCCAGGAATGATGCGGTCGTTAGGTCCGAGGCAAGCTCTATGTGAACTGCTTTGGTCGTGAAACACACAAAAATACAAATATAACCTTTTGTGATGACAGCCCGTCTTAACTTGGACTGTTTTATTTCTAGCGGACCGGCATAGTCAATACCTACACGCTCAAAGCAGCCAGCTGTTGTTGGAACTACCCTTTCCTCTGGTAGATTACCCATTAACTGATTTTGTGTTTCTTTTTTTAGCCTAAAGCACGTTATACACTTGTTTGTTATTTTCTTTACATGTCTAGGACCATTGATTAACCAATATCTTTCATTTAATACTGATAACAATAATTTCGGACCAGCGTGCATCAATCTTCTATGCTCACCCTGAATGACCATATCCGTAATGCGTGAATCTTTTGGAAGAATAATGGGATGCTTTTGCGAATACGGAATTGCAGCATTTTGCAGTCTACCAGTGACCCTTAGCATATTTAATTTGTCTAAATGCGGATACAATGGTTTTAATGAACTGTTTTTAATTTGTATATTATTTTGTAATGAATTTATTTCTTTTGAAAAGTATTTATGTTGCTCGTGTTTTATTATAGATAATAATGAATTATTTATTTCTTTTGTTGTTAAACAGGTAGTTTTTATTCTTTTATTATTATCTTTTGTTTTGCAATTGTAATAAAACCGCCATATGTAAGCAACTATTCTAGTCATTTTGTGAATATCAGAATACCTTTCAAACAGATCGTCTGCCGCAATCACTGTTGGTAGTACAACATGGCTGGAAATCGAAGCGTCAGCTTGTGTCTTCTTCGTTTCCGGTAAGTCGGTAGGTAAGTCTACTTTGCTATTATATTCATACTTATCGTTTTGCAGGAAGGAAGGTCCTGACCACCAGAGCGCGTTATCCCCAAGCTCCTGCGGGCTTACGCCACGAGTGATGAGGTCTGCTGGGTTGTCGCTGGTGGGAATGTAGTGCCAAGTCCACCCGGCTGTCAACTGTGTCACCACCTGTACCCTATTTGCCACATATGCATTCAGCTGCGTCACTTGCGACCCAATCCAAGCTAGGACTATTTTTGAGTCGCAGAACAAGCGTACGTAGTGTACTGGCGTCTTAATGCTAATAGCTTCATGTACTTTCACCATTAGTTTTGCAAGCAGCAGTGCAGCATTCAACTCCAATCGCGGGACGGTTAGTGGTTTTTTAAGCGGGTTCACACGGGACTTGGAGCAAAGTAAGTATAAGCTTGCCTTACCTTCTTGAATCAGCCGTAGGTATATGCAACAGCCATATGCTGTGGAGCTGGAAGCGTCAGCGCATCCAATAAGCTCGATCGTGTGCGCATGCGCAGTGGATACTGACCTTTTCAGAGTGATTGGTGCCATGTTATCTAAATTTTTAGCAAATTTCACCCATTTGTCTCTTAGATCACCGGTCAAGGGAGAATCCCAATTTATATTAGCTGCCCACAGTGTCTGGATAAAACTTTTTGCAGTTACAATAATAGGAGATATGAAACCTAGGGGATCATAGAATTTTGTTATGTAACTGAGAATTTCCCGTTTTGTTATTTCTCTGTCCCCAAACTTCTCGGGACAGGATACTGTGAAGCAGTCTTCTTTTACATTGTAGTTAATACCTAAGGCTCTCAAATTGAAATTTTGCTTCTCAAAGTCAATATTATCAAAGTGTTGTTCCGTCTTGGGAATATCTTGTAAGACTTCAGAAGAATTTGATGCCCATTTATGAGTTTGAAACCCACCCCTTTTTAGCAATTCTACCAATTGTTTTTTGGCTTCTACCATTTTGTCAATATCAGACTCTGCATACAAAATGTCATCGACAAAGGTGCAGTTTTTTAATATGAAAGAAGCTAGAGGGAGTTCTTCTTTGTATATTGAGGCAAGCTCATCCAGACACCGTGTAGCAAGGAAACTAGAACTTTTGAGCCCAAACTGTACTGTTGTGAGCTGTATGCATTTGATCTCGGTGTTGGGATTCTCTCTCCACAAGATGTTCTGTAATGAGGCATGCATGGGATTTAAATTTATGCATCTAAACATTTTTTTTATATCTGTAGTGAACATGTGTTCACCAAGTCGAAATAACAAAAGTATTCCAAACAAATCTCTTTGTACTACCTCGCCATTGAGCAGCAAATCATTGAGGGATATTTTGTTACTAGTTTTCATAGCTGCATCAAGTACTGATCTTAATTTTGTTGTCTTACTTTTTTCATTGATGACCGCTTGATGTGCAATAAAGCAAAGAGGATCCTTTTTAAAATCATACTGATTTATGTCTATATAGCGGCCATGACCTAACACAATGATTTCATCTATGAACTTTTTGTATTGCTGAAACAGCTGTTCATCTTTGTGTAGTTTTTTCTCTAAGTTGACAAACCTGTTGAGAGCTAGGTGAAATGAATCACCCAGATGATCATTCACCTGATCTAGAGGCACCTTCAATGGCAAATCTACTTGAAAACGCTGATCCTTTATTCGCACAGATTTTTTAAAAATGTCCTCACATAGTTCAGACTCTGTGGCGTTCTCATTGAATATTTGAGGGACCTCTTCAGTTTGCCAAAATTGTTTAATAGTTTTGCTGATGCTCGAATCACAAGAAGTACAAAGAAGTGCTACCTGTTGTTGTGAGGGGGAACTTATAGTTAAATTGCCTCCTAGTACGTCGCCGAAGTGAGTGCTGATGATGCGCAGTGTTGGTGGCAAGTCTGCACCATCCCCTGCGAGCAGCTCATGTTGCGGCACGATTCGGAGGATACTCTGTAAAAATATGTTGCCTGCTAAAATCATGTCTATGTCACTCGGCTCATTGTAGGTGTCGTCTGCCAGTTTAACTTTGGCTGGCAGCTTGAATCGAGGGAACTTTTGCTGCGGAAGTTTGCAGGTAATCTCATCTACCACCTTACAATTGACATTTACTTTGTAATTTGAGTTGATAGAGTGGACCTCCAGCAGTAAGCTATATTTTGATTTACTTGTAACATTACCTATTCCCACTATATGGGTGTTGCTCTGCTTGGGTTTGAGCCCTAACTCTTGTACCACTTGTGAAGTGACCAGTGAGACCTGTGAAAATGAATCCAGTCCCGCTTTGATAATAATTTTAGTTCCATCGCTTCGGATTAATTTAACCTTTACTGTTGGAAGCAAACTGAGATCATTTTTATTATCTTGTGCCATCATTACCACCTGTGACTTCTCATTAATGCACAAATTCACTGCTGGGCTATCATCATGCAACAGTGTACTGTGTGAAGTCTTTTTGCAAGTCTGGCACTTGAAGTGGTACTTACAGCGCCCTTTGTGTGCATTTAAGCAGACTCTACACAATTTACTTTCATTTATGAACTGTATTCTTTGCTGTACAGTTGCTAACTTGAACTTGGGGCACATAAATAATTTATGAGAATCTTTATTGTACTTACAGAAAGGACATTGGCGTTGCTGTGGTTGTTCTTCAACCGCCACATTCACCGAAGCTCTCACCGGTCGGGTTCCATTGCCGTCCACAGACTCCATCGCCATCGCTTTCTTTTGCAGGAATTCTAAAAAGTCACTTAATGTAGGTGATTTCCTCATGTCCCTATCCATTTGAAATGCTTTTGCTGTGTATGGATCCACTTTTCTAAGCAGAATACACAACAAAATTGGGTCCCAGCCTAATACCTGGGGTTCTAAATTTGTTAATGCAGCAATATGCTGTTTTATTTGTGATGTGAAGTCACGGATAGACTGTGCTGAACTCTTAATAGAAGGCAGATCTATCAATTGCGTTATATGGTCATTCATGATGAGCGTTTTATTATCATACCTGTCATCTAAAATTTTTATGGCATCTGTGTAACTATCTGAACTTAGAGGTAAGTTTTTTATTAAATCGTGAGGCTCACCTCTTACAAAGTTTCTTAAATAATACAGCCTTTGGACATTTTCCAACTTTGGATTATTATGAATTACAGAACTATAAATGTTTTTAAATTGCATATATTCACAATGTTTACCTGTAAACGTAGGTATTTCTATATTAGGAAGTTTAGTATGTGCCAGAGGCGCATGGGCACTTTCAGAACCAGAGGCCTTTTTTTTCTCATCAATTCCGTCGTTGATTCTAGCGAGCGTTTCACAGTACTTTTCCTCTTGTTTTCCTACGTCTTCTGTATCGTCTGGTTTGATAAAACTTATTCTCATGTTGTAGCCCACATATTCCTTGAATGCAGACATAAGCATTTCCTTTTTTGCTTCGAGAACAGAGCATGTTGCCTTGCTGAATTCTGGTGCAACGACGAAATTGTTGACACGCGTCAACTGGCCTTTTACGTATCCCCTGGCGTTGATTAATGCCGCCACTTCTGCCATTTTTACTTATAATTACAATCGAACCACAAATAATGTTTATTCATACACAAATTAGAAAATGTAATAATTTTCACGTGTTACAGCCTTTGATATGAAAAGAAACAAAATGTCGTCGCATAAGAACGAATGAATGATAGAACAGTATCTTTCTATTGGATTTCCGGTCGATGTCGATCGCTGTGTTGTCAACCATGAAAACTATTGTAGCACCTCTGGCTGCATAGATGTCGCCCGTTGACCGTGTTGCTCTCTCGCTTTTTCCTGTTGCGCGAAAGAGAGAGGAATACCGAGGCGAAGCCGAGGCGTATTTGTCACACAAACCGATATGCGTCACGAAGACTTGAAGAACTTCTGCCGCCTTCCGTCAGATGACGCGAAGTGCTATTGAAATGAGGAACGGCGGGAAATATGAAATATGTTTGCTGGCAAAATGGCTGCCAGAAAATTTCGCTGCTTGCTTCTTGATGACGCCCACGACCTATATTGAATGCACATACAGTGAGGTATATGAACGTAAGCTTGCAGAGTATGTTGTCCTGGTAGTTGTTGCAGGAAAGTTGCTCTTGAATCTGCAAACGATGCGTGAAATGCTGCAGCACGGTGAAAATTGTATTGCGTGCTGAATGTGTGCAAAATGGCGTCCTGTTGAAAATGTACCAAATCGAAGCTGCACCGGTGTAGGTTTGGTAGCGTGGTGTTCACGGAAACAGTCGAGGATTACGTAGCTCGCTGATCACTGTAAATTATGTTGCACTCACGTACTTTATAGTCCGATGTAGCTTGGTAAAACTCCTTGTAAGCGTTGCTTACCGACCGCGTCGCTTTGTCGAAGATTCTTTTCGTGGCGAAGAAGGGCCATGTACGCAAGGGTGCGTGTGAAGTGGACTGTAATTTTTGAAGGTAGGATGTTGATGCGGCTACGGGAGTCTTGAAGATGAACGCTTTTGGACTTTTCACACAATGTTTATTATAATATTCTTCGCATTACACGTTCGTTACACGATACAGATTTTAGTTAAGAGAGAATGAGTGAATGAATGAATTTTCTTAGGAAATATGAATGAGGTACATAGTTTGAGTATTACCATATAAAATAATTGTAATTACATGTTACCAACACTAATGATGAGGAGAATGGGACCTAACTTGGTATGTTTTGAAAATGGTTTTTAATCTTATTTTAAAGAATGAGTGAAATACGATAAAGGATCTATTTTTGGAATCGGCATGATAGGTCATATTCATTACATAGGTTGGAAATTTTACTAGTGACCGATTGTCAAAACTCAGATCGGGTATGCTGATAAGGAACAACTTTTGGAATGGACTTCATACAAAATTACCACCAGCTGCTGCCTTTATTATTGGAAGTAATTTTTTATACGTTTCCTGAAATATATTTGTAGGGGAATGTTGTTAAGTTTAATGGTCTGAAATTCGGACAGAATTATTACCCTTTATTTAACGTACTCTGTCTATTACATATCAGAATACAAAATTAATATAGGTAGACACTTCAAAGGCGCCAGGAACATAAAGTATTCATAATAATAATAACAGTAGCAAACCAAATTATGAAGTAATTTACGTGGTGTTTTCGCTGAAAATTAATGAACATTATGAAACGCGAACAATTTTCTTTGAAACAATATTTTTAATTATTTTATGCGTTTAAAGAGGTAGAATAAAGGATGAATCATACCTGCGTTGCGTTCAGTTTTTTAATGGATACGAAATATTTTACGCGTTAGTTGTCATCTGATAAAATCGAACATTTCATGATTGACGCAGATATGCTTGAACCCTAAATGAGTTTAATAAACGATATATCTCGCCTAGTCCCATTTTAGCTTTGCGGTTTTTCTGGTGTCTGCGATTCCTTTCCGGGTGCGGAGGTCTATGTTTTGAATGCGGTCGGTTCTTTTAACATGTAAACTACTTCGCTCATGGCGCGTTGAACTTTTAATCCTGTGTAAATGAATATGTCTGTGCACCGTAGGTCAGTATGGGAAGAATACACATGTAAACGAGCTTTCGTTTTTAGTCGCATAGAAAGGTTGCCCTACAGTAGCTTTTTCATGGACCAGAAGCTCTTCCAGTCCTTTTGTACTTACTTGTCTTTCGACCTCTTGGTCTTGCCTGTTTTCCAAGGTTGCTGTCTGGCCCAAATAGATTTATTATTTAATTGAGAAAATTTGAAAACTTTTCTACTACGGCGGGATTTGAACCCGTGACTTTCGTTATTACTAGCAGCGACGCTCATACATTTCCCGCTTAATTTCGACAGTGTATCTTGAAGACAATAATGCGTAGTATGGCTTTATCTACCGGGTTAGTTTTGCAACAGATTTTCAGTGACCTATTATTTTTTCACACATTAGTCTATGTTACATATTTTCCAGATCCGCTGACATAGTGGCGAAAAAGATTAGTCGGTTGTTTGTTGCCAATTTTAATGCCTTTTCATGTCCAAGGTTCGGTGTGTTTTTTTATTACTTCTTTAGGAGTGGCGGTGAATTGGCGGTCATTAACTTTGCTTTAGCGATAAAGGATCATTTATACTACGAACAATTTTCAAATAGTTGTAGTTGAATATTAGCAGTATTAACATTTACTATTGATATAAAACAAGCGGTTAATATAATTTGGTATTTTATCTCCAACTTAATATAATGGCCTTCGAGCGGCACCGCCTCGCCCTGTCAGCCTGCATGTTTTCAACCTGAGTTCAAGTACCACCAAAGAAGACGTCGTCACGCACGTGCAGAAAATGGGCTGCGAGGCCATAAATTGTGAAAAATTAACAGTCACTCGCGGCGAATACTCCTCATTCCGACTAGATGTTTTAGCTGGTAACGTGCGTGTTATAAGAGACCAAAATCGCTGCCCCAAAGGAGTGTCTGTGCGAATTTTTAACGTAGTCCAGCCAAAAAACTCGACTGCGCGCGCGTTTGCAATGAAACCACACTAATCGCGACGAAAACACCATGTTCCACTTTCAAGCTAATACATCAAAATGTAAGATCAATAGTTAATAAAACTGCTATGCTGGATATATTACTGAGCGAAGAAAAACCTGATGTATTGGCTTGTAGCAAAACATGGTGCAGACCGACCGATATGAAAAAAGTGAGGTTATGTAATTACGAGCTTGCTAATAGTTGTGGCCGTAGACGCACTGGGGCGCACGGTGGTGTGGCTCTGTACATTCGTGCGGGCATAGAATATAAACAACGCAACGACTTGCAGAACTTCACTGTTCTATACCACTGCGAATTTTCAGCAATTGAAATATGTAAATTAAATTTGATTATTATTGTACTGTATCGTACTGGACTCGGAGAATTATTTTGTTTTATTTTTGAATAAGTTAGAATTATTATTAGAAAAATTAACTGACGAAAATAAAAGGTTTATTTTAGTCGGAGATCAAAACGTGAATTATTTACGTGACTGTAACTCAAAAACGGAACTAGAAGATATTTTGAAAATCTACAGATGCAAAAATATTGTAACGTTTCCGACGCGTGTGTCTGCGGGTCTCGCATCGTCTATAGATTGTGGAGTAGTGCTATGCAGAGATGATGACGTCACCGTGGACCCTATTGATTATGCTATTAGCGATCATGGTGGCCAGAGATTTACGTTAACCACGGATCAGTCACACCGCAATAAGACGACCTCTTTTATAGAACGACGTTTATTTAAGGAAGATTCAATATATTCATTTTATATGGATATAGACAATTACAATTTTAATTTTATTAATGATCTTAACCTTGACATTAATAGCAAATTTGATAAATTGTTTCAAATATTAACTTATTATATTGACATGCATTTTCCTATTAAACAAATAAGGTTAAAAAATAGTAACTGTATTCCCTGGATGACGGAAACTTTAGGTGATTATATCATGAAATACAATGACTTTACAGAAATTAGAAGACAATATCCACAAGAAAAAATTATATTAGATTGCATAGAACATTACTCCCATTTAATTAAATCAGAGGCATTGTCATCTCGTCGCGAACATATCGAGAAGCGATTATCTAAGAGTCAAAATCCCGGTAAAGAGATATGGCGTGTGGTTAATGACGAGATTTCCACTAACGTCAAAACTAAGGAAATTTGTCTAAAGGATGCAGGCTCCATGGACATACCAGCTTGTGAAGTTCCAGACTTTATCAATTCGCATTTTCTGAGTGTGGGCACTAAATATTCACAGCAGATTAACGTACACACCTCCAGGAACTATTTATTTGATTATTTAAAAGATGCATTTGTTCCAAATTTTTCACTGCCTATGGTTACAAGACCGGTTTTAGATAATGTGCTTAAATCTATGCTTAAGTCGAAAACTACCCAGGATATTTATGACATATCCGTCAACATACTCTTGTGCATCTGGCCAGTACTTGCAGATATACTTGTAGTCTTAATAAACGATATGTTTTCGAACGGTGTATATCCGGATGCCTTTAAATGCACAAGGGTATGTCCAGTGTACAAAGGCAAAGGAGAAAGGCACAAAATTGATAATTATCGACCTATAACCATCGTTCCCAATATATCAAAAATTATTGAATCTATTATATCCACACACTTGATATGTCATTTAAAGACTAACGACTTAATGACAGACAAGCAGTTTGCTTACCGTAAAGGTTTGTCGACTACGAATGCTGCTCATAAAGTGTTAGATTGCGTAGTCACGGGAATAGATAATGGATTCAAAGTTGCTGGAATATTCTGCGATCTATCGAAAGCTTTCGATGTGATTAATTACAAATTATTATTAGAAAAGTTAGATAAGTATGGCGTTCGAAATTCTACATATCAACTGTTTGAATCATTTTTGACAAATAGAAACCAGACTGTCCAGATAACTTCTCAAGGCAAAAAAATGAAATCAAAGGCAGGCGATGTTGAGATAGGTATTCCGCAAGGGTCATCGTTGGGGAATACGCTGTTTTCAGCCTTTGTCAACGATCTGCCATCTATTGTTACGGACGGCTTAATGGTTCTGTTTGCCGATGACACCACTGTGGTTGTGAGCGCAAAAACTTATGAAGAACTTAATGGTAAGATCTGTCGAGTATGCGAGCAGCTGCAGTGTTGGTTCTCGGCGAACGGACTCATTCTGAATGTCACAAAGTCAAATATTGTTCTTTTCTCCTCAAGTTATAGGCCGTTTCCTGCACTAAACTGTCCCATGCCAATTAGTAATGAGTGCAAATTTTTAGGCTTTACACTCGATAGTCACGGTGATTGGAAAAACCACATCGACACACTTTGTGATAAGTTAAGTAGTGCAGTATTTATTTTACGAAAATTAAAGCCGCTTATATCCAGTGATGCACTGCGGCAAACATACTTTGCATACTTTCATTCCATATTTTCTTACGGTTCCATTCTATGGGGAAACTCAACTGATTCGCTCAGAGTATTTAAGATGCAAAAACGCGCGATTCGGGTAATAGCTGGAATAAAACCACCGCAGTCATGTAGGGGCCTGTTTATAAAGTATGGTATAATGACGCACTTTTCCCAGTATCTATTTGACATCATTATATACGTGCGCCTTAATATCTTAAGCTTTGAGCGAGTAGATATACCGGGAAGAAGCTTGCGTCGAACCGGGTGCCTCAGAACAGTTAGGCGTCGCACCAATCTCGCTGAAAAGAACCCGCGAGTTATCGGACCGACCCTGTATGAAGCACTACCCACGGACATAAAAACAGAACCATCTGACGAAGCGTTTCGATCCCGACTGAAAAACCTTTTATTGAATAGTGAATTTTACTCTGTTAAGGAGTATACTGACACAAAATTTACATAATGACATTTATTTAATTTACTATAATTTACACACTTTTTTGTAATTTGTAATTTTTTGTTTTATTGCTTTATAAGTGAATATCTAATATATTATTTTTATATATTTTTTTATTTGACGATCACATTGTGAATACTTATAATGAGACTGATATGTAATATTGTAATGTAATTTCCATTGTGTGATAAATAAACTAAACTAAACTAAACTAATAAAAAATAAAATAATGTCACAAAGTAAGAATTGGCGGCGTCTCGCATAGATAATTTCCCAAACAAAAAGAAGAAGAAGAATAAGATAAGAATTTTTTTTTATGAATTCAAATTCAATGACAGCATCAATATACAGTAATAACAGATTTACTGTTTTTTTATCTGACCTTAATGCAATGAACAGATTAATTTTTGTTTGGTGTTACCAGACGAATTATTCAAACATTCCTTCCATGACAATTTTGCTAAGCTGTACTTTCGAGACATAACATCATTAACGCATTCCATTTTCAAAATTAATCCTTTAGTCCTCGACGTAACGGGAAATTTCAAAGGATGAGTGTATGAATAATTTACCCAAAAAAAACCGAATAAAAAAAAGATCAACATTTGCATTATTTTACTCGCGTCAGAGGTTTGCAGAGTCGTGTTGCGTAAAATTTTCAGTGGGTTAACATTTACATATAAAAAGAGGTTGGCATTTAGGTAGATAATAATCATTAACAGAGTAAAAAAAAAGGTCAACAAAAAAGTATAAGTATATCAAAAATTGGTTACTAAAGCTTCCTAATAGACATACATACATAAATCACGCCTATATCCCTTACGGGGTAGGCAGAGCGTTAACGGCCGTTCAACGGATATTAACACCACACGTCTGACAAAAGTTTGAGGATCAATCAGATAACTGTGTATCACTATAGTGACAGGTTATCAGCCCGTCGCCTGAAATTGCAATACACACCCTCGAGTCCCTTAGTCGCCTCGTACGACACCCATGGGTAAGAAAGGGGATGATGCTATTCTAAGCCGGCATCACACGGCAATCCTAATAGAAATTGGTAGAAAAATTACAAAAAAGTGATAGTGCATAGTAAATCCACCAGTGCTCTTTTATTGCTACTTATATAGGGTGAAATTTCACTAGTAACCGATAGCGAAAAATCTACTCGGGCTAGAGATATTGAACAACTTTCAATATTTTTAGTTTCCATAATAACTCAAATCAGCTGATCGGCAATTTTTATGGGAGGTATTTTTTTCGAATTTCAACCTGTGTTCCTAGGGGTCATTCACGATTCGGTGTCCCACACGAAAAGAGAGAGGGGAAAGTTGTTATCCCTAGCCCGACTAGAGTTTTTGTTACGGTCATTAGTAAAATTTCACGCTATATGTGGATTGCTATTCTACCTATATCAGGTCAAAATTTTGGTAAATTGCGTAAATTTTCGATTGTGTTACGTTCTATGCAGAAAATATTTTATGTCATATTCATTCATTCAACCCAAAATTTAGTCTCAATGTGTCAACTTAGATAACTGATGGAGGTTCCAAATAAAAAACGCGAACCTCTACAACTTATGATGTATATTATTCATAGGAAATATCTAAAAATCCAGTAAAATATCATTAAAAACTGTCGGATACCAGATGTCAAAAAATGATTCAAATCACATAAATTTGGAATGAGGACTGGGCTCACCAACCAGTACCCGGTATAATTAAACTACAGGCTACAATTTTACAGGTGAAATTCGATGTTCATTGCGTAGTCGTTTAGTCATTATGATACCAGGAATATGAACCGGCTACGCAATGTTCTAAGAATTTCATTTGTAGACTTGTAGCCTGTAGTTTCATAACATAGGCACAAGCTCGCAGTAGTAGACAAACAAAATAGCGATCGGTATACGCGCCGATTGCTACAGTACCTAACTTAGAATTGGTAGCAATCATCTTTTATAAAGGGTCTAAGCGACCTAAGGGTTACATGCTTTTTATTGCAATTTTAGGCAATGGGCTGACAACCTGTCACTTTGGCGATACACAGTTCTCTGAATGACGGTCAAATGTTTCTCAGACGTTTTACGGCCATTTATCCCGCTAGGGATGTAGGCGTGATAAATGTGTGTATGTTTCTTTGCTGCATTCCAAACGCAAGCTGCATATCGTCTGTTCGCCGGAATGACATAAAGCTGGCTGCACTTGGCACATGCCTCGCATCGAAGCGAATTTATAGCAATAATTCACGGCTCGAGTCAGTCCTATTGTGCATGTGAGCTTCCTGGAGTCAGGATATATGGATATTTTGAAACGGAAATAAATATTTTTAACTGCAGAGACTGAAGGCGGTACCCACATGCACCGATGTGGCGTGTAGTGCTACTGCCTGCGACGCAAAGGTTCCGGGTTCGATTCTCGGTGGAGCACTCACAAAGCGATATTTATCACTTTTGTGACTTTGTTCCCAGTCTGGTTAAAAGTAACATTGCAGGCTGAACCACCTGATTGTTCGAATAGAAAGATAATTAAGTTAAGGCACGTTAAGCTGTCGGTCCCGGTTGCTGTCTATGATTACTTACACAATCTTGTCAGAGGTCTACTACTAGTATAAGCGGTTAAAAACTGACACTAGGATTCGTCGGGTCGTTGGATAACCCGATGCCCAAACGAAAAAAAAAACACGCATCGCATGATTTTCCGATGTTTTGTCAGCTCCAGTTTATTTACGATAAAAATTTTGGAAATCCCACCTAAAAACGGATACCATCATGGTGCTGTCAAGCTTACGTCTGGTTAAAGGGCGGGGCACACCGGCTTCGTATCCGTTCCGTATCCAGCTCTCGTCCGTAGTCACGCACGTGATCACGTCCGTACACCCCTGCCACACCGGGTTACGGACACGATACGGACGTGGTTACGCAGGTTACGGCGTACCTACGGACGAGAGCTGCAAGGGGTCTGTTGCGTACCCAGCCGACGTCATATTGCTTTTCATGCTTATTTCTCGAATCGAAAACTTACGCGATGTCTCGAGAACATTGTGAGGACGGCCTAAGTAGTTCTTCGGAAGACCGAAGAAGAAGCATTGTTGCTTTTATTGTGCCAAAATTGTGGTAGCCCGTAGTCCGTACCTCGTCCGTACTACGCGCAGGACAGAGCTGAGCGTGTCCGGACGTGTGTGGTGTGACGTCCAATAGGGAATCTCATAGAATACAACGTCATCTTTGCACGCAGAGTACGCAAACGGTTTGTCTTTTGGAAGCTGTACGGCGTAACTACGGCGTAACCCTACAGTGCGTGCAGCACGGAACGGATACGCAACGCAAGCGGTGTGCCGTATCTCATACAGTCTTATACATTACAACGTCATAAGTTCGTGCGTGACTACGGACGAGAGCTGGATACGGAACGCATACGGAGCCGGTCTGCCCCGTAACACACATAACGCCAATGTAAGACTTTTATACATGCGGCATAAAAACGGTCCAAAGTCCAAACTGCCTTTATCTTTAGCCTTTAACTGAACAACCACAGTATCGTCTGGTGAGGACCGGTGTGTGAGCGATGTACCGTAACTATACGTCTTCGATTAACGCGGCTGTCCGGGAACGTGACGGAAGTCCGCGTTGCTCGAAGCTATACGTGATCCAACAAAATTGCTGAATATATTAATATAGCTGCACTAGCCCATTAAATATAACTACTTACTGTAAGGTGGTCCTCCCAGTATGACGGACTGAATTAGTTTCAAATTTCCATGCAAAAAACGAAAACTATGGCACACTGTAACGCATGCAATTTGCACGCACGCATCCGTCAGTGCGTCAAAGTGTGAGATTAAGAAGCATCGGATGAAATAAAATGTGTTTTTTTTTAAAATGTCTTAGGCGGTGACACAATTTGATTTGATTAAGACCCTAAATGACGGACTACCTTTATATCCCTAAACCTCCAATTTTCTGTTCCGCAAATTACAAAATCGGCTCAAGTATCAACTTTTTCAAACAACCCCCTGTGAGATCCAAAAAACAAAGATCCCATATTACTAAAAGGGTCTCTGAAAAAGGTTCTCATTATGTTAATTGATTGCAGGTAGGAAGGTACACGAGTGGGCTGACCGAAACAGGTAAGGAGGAGGGTTAACCCACGTAATGTATGTAATTAATTGTTGAATGAAATTTCTAAGCCCGCAGCTTTTTCATAGCGAGAGCGCTACACTTTATCTCTTAATAGGATAAGTAGGTTTATTTGTCTCTTCACTAAATGGACCCAGGTTTGGCTGTTTATATTATAAAAGTACTAATAAACCACAACAGTCCACTGCTGGACATGCCCCCTCCTCCCTCTATTGGGTGTATTTGCGATACTCACCACGCTTGGTAGGTGGATTGGCGAGCGCATTGCAAGTTGTTATAGATGTTCATAGAAAAATCTGCTGCCCATTTACCGGATTCATCCCTTAGTCGCCTTTTACGACACCCACCTTTTAAGAAGTCAATAAAACTATACAGGGTGTAAAGGATAGCCAGCGCGAGCATCTAAAGGTTACTCGCGCTGTCATGCCGTTGCCACTTCCCGTGCTATCTCGATTGGCCGTTTTTCGTGCAGAAGTTAAAGGAGCACCAGTGCGAGTGGAATGTATTGCTATCTCGCTCACTCGTATCGCTGCGGAAGTAGAAAGTATAAGTGTTCCGTGGTATGACGACAGTGTGTAAACACTCACTCGCGTCAATACTTCCGCGGAGAATTACGAGCAATATTCGAGGAAGCGGCAGGAGCAGGAGCAGGTGTGAACGTAGCATTTAACTTGTGGTGTTGCTTTAATGGCTTTCAATCAGTACTCCAATATTTGCATTCGAACATGGTGAGTAAGCAACAGAACCACGGCCAATAGTCACCGATATCCGTCCGCATTTTTATCTTGCGTCAAACGCATAATATATGCTGTCAAATTACATCCACATCGCATATCGGAATTAGTGTTGAAGTATCTTTAAAATTTCATCATTTTTGTTCTCATTCCCTTGGCATTTAAACATATTAAGGCGAGTGTAGCCGTCAACGACCTCTACAGTGGTGACACTTCACAAAAAAAGTTTTCTCTTTATACAAACAATCTATCAAAATATCCGATGCCCAAGTTTTTAAAGTAAAATTAGAACATGCAAACTCAATGAAATATTCGCTGCAAATTAATTATGGCCATTAATACTAAAAGTGGCCGTTTTTAGGTACTTTTTCCATAAGGGACGTGAACAGTGTGCACAGAGTGTCTGCGAACTGAGTTATTTGTCTGTGGCGTCTACGGACCTATTCATATGTCCGGAAGGTTCAAAGTCACTTCCGCGACTTCTGATATGACATATAGTTTTCTCAGCTTCATATAAATGTACTGCCTAGATTCAAATGAGTCACTTCCATTAGTCGCTTCCGATAGTAATGTTTCCAGCTTTATAATTATTTTTGTAATTTTTGTACGGCGATCACAATAAAAAAAAATTACAAGTACCGAGCAAACCAATGGCTATTAATTTGCCAAAAATGTGAATTAAACTGACCAAGCCTCAAAACGGAAATATAAAAGTACCTTGATAAGTAAGTAGTTACTAAGTTAGTAGGTATATGTTAGCAGAAAGTGAGGAAACATTGTGGTTGAACCCTTTGCAGTAACTTCATAACAAATTCATTGACCTTGTACCTTTAATGGTATATAAATGAGCGGTTTCAAAAAATCACAGTAAATGTCCAACCATATGCGGGGTATAACCAAACAACTTTTCTCTAGGAACAAATGACAGAAATCGTAACAAATATCGAGGCTGCGTTGCTGATAATTCACGTCTTGCCACACTTATTCTCTTTGTTCTCAGACTCTGAAACCTCTGAGGGGTAATAGGATAGTTTGTCGTTCGTCTCTGTTTCCTACACACGCTACGAACAGTGGTGAAAGAACTACTGAATACCATTATAAGGAACAACATTAACGGCCACAACAGTCCACTACTGGACATAGGCCTGCCCCTATCGGGAGCTATATTGCCATACTCACCACACTTCGCAAGAGGATTGGCGAGCGCACTGCAAGATTCACAGAGAACGCTGCTGCCCATTCCCTGGATGATTATCGACACCCACTGTTTTTGTATGCCTTTATTCGAAAAGACTCAGCCAAACTCAATGCGCTTGGGAATGGGTAAACAACTAGCCGGCTAGCCGTCCCGCGGCTAGTTTTATTACTTATACAAGTTTTTCTTAGCGAACAAAGTTCAGCAATAAAATAAGTAGTCGTATCACTGTATGTCAAGTAAGAGTTGTTTCCTTGCCGTAAATCATAAATGAGGCAGAGATTTTATAAAAATACGCACTTTATAAATGGTAAGTAAATATTTAAGAAAATACATATCGCCCTGTCCTTGTCCCAATTAATTTGGGATCGGCGCAGCATGTTTTTTACTTACACAAAATAATGGCGCAAAAATTAACGTCCTACCAATCTCCTCCTTTCAATATATGAAACGATATTTTTTATTTTTTTATTTATTAATGATGGGTTTGCTCTTGACTCTAGTCTAGGTCATAGGACAGAGACAGAGTCTAAGATGGAGCGAGCTCACCCAGAAGAAGCCTGTTCACTCTTACTTTGAAGAGATTAGTGTTGTATGCTTTTGGAAACACAGACGCAGGTAGTAAATTCCACTCTTTAGCAGTGCGCATTATAAATGATGACTGGAAGCGCTTAGTCCGAATTGGTGGAATGGTATTTAAATCAAAATTAAAATTATGAGTCCCATCAACATAAGGGTCATTCAACCGGCTTGAGACTTGATACAAAATTTAATGACCTCATTATATTTCAATTTCAATATGAAATACAGTTAATAATTATAAGTGATGATGTAGGTTTACGCGACTTACTTGTTTATTATTTGGTATTGAGCAAAGCCACTGAAACGTGACAGCACTCAAATGTGATTGCTGTGTTCGGCAATCACAGCTGACGGGCGGGCGTATGTGATCTGCCTACCTCCGAGAAGAAGGCTGTCTTAACCAGCCGAAATGTAGAGAGCTAAACTCTCTTCCAAATCTCAAACAAGTAATTTGCGTAAACCTACATCAACAGTGATACTTGTTCGTTTAATAATCAAATTAAATGCTAATTTTGGCTTGAATCGTTATTGTATTGTGGAAATAGCAGGCAGGGGTATGGCGGCGGAAAATTAATCATTATCATGGCTTTGGTGAGTCCGGACGAGATCCGTCAATTAACATCACAAAGCACTGGACATTGGGCAAGGTTATGAATTTCCTATAGCGTAGCATTACGTGCTACGCTGTCATAGCAATTGCGTAGCAAGTCTTCCTGTTGGTGTAACTACATACATATATCATGCCTATATCCCTTGCGAGGTAGGCAGAGAGTAAACGAGCTTGTAAAGCGATCATTTACCTTAGACTAGGGAAAAAAGAGTGGACTCGGCATTAAAAGAAGACAACTAAGACATATCTGCGTCTCTTTTTAACTTATGGGTATTACAGTATGAAAAAAAGGACAACTAATGTTTTATCATTACCATAAATAGCAACACTGCGGCCGGCCGTCATGTTTAGTCCCTGTCAGATGAAAGTACGTCAGTTGTCATCCCGCGTGTAAATATCGAGGAATTTTTAAGAATATTTGTGTTTTATGTGAAATTTGAGCTTATTCAAAGTGATAAAACTTGGAAGAATATAGTATTAATATGGGTAGGTGCAGTGTGCTGGGATGCCCCATGAAAAGCAACAATAAATATCAAAAGATAACGTTGCACAGGTAAGTAACCGATTTGATTTAAAATATGTTGTATTTCCTGTTATTTTGTAAGATTGTGGTAACTGTGAGAAACTTTTTAAAGAAACGCTTACGTTTTTATAATCATCTGCTGCTATACAAAAGATATTCCGAGATTTTTTGCGAAAATCATTCATCATAGTATATAGAGTTGGGGTACGGCATTTTCAATTTATCGATATCATATTTGAATAAGTGAAACAATTGTGATCCCCTTTATTGCTTACTTTTGAATCGTGCCCACGCATACATTCGAAGTTTTTCGTATGAAGTTTAGTGTCATAAATGCGGGCACACTTAAAGCCGAATTGTTTTATGATTATAGATTGCCAAGGCGTCAAGAACAAAGAAAGCAGTGGCCGAAAGAAAGAAGATATACTTGGGGTCGAAAATTTAAATACTATGACCAAAGATATTTTCATTTGTTCCCTGCATTTCAAAGATAAATGGTTTAACCGAACGAACATTAAATGTAACAAGACGATGCTTTGCCTTCAAGTGAGTTGTTGGTAAGTATTGCTTTTAAAATTCATTCATTCATAGCGCGCCCACTCTAGGGTTAAGTAAATAACCAATAGATTACCAATATAATGATATTACAATTGGTATTAATTAGCATTTATCAATAAGTAGGCTATTATGATTTTTGAAAAATAAAATTATATATTTAAAAAAATATATATTTAGATCTTAATTACAATTAGAACAATTGTATTAGTTGTATAAACTTTGCTATTATTTGTATATAGGTACTGATTCTAATAAATCTATCATAAAATATGGATTTCTTGTTTTATTGATATCAAGCCTACGTCTGCCTACCCCACAAGATACTAGGCGTGATATGCATATGTATATAGCGGATCGCCAGACCCTCATTGACCAGCAGGAGCAGCCTGTCGTGCTGAACATTTTTTTCTAAAATACCTTAAATCGTATCTCATCTTATAAGTACAGGGTTGTTTTTTATTCATCCAGGAAAATTTGCAGGGTGAATCTACTCATGATTCTGAACAACTGTTACTATAGGACCGCCTGCGAAATAGCGAAAAAAAGCAGCTGTTCCATACAAAAATGAATACCTACACGATCAAAATGTATGGAACAGCTGATTTTTTGAAGCGATTTCGCAAACGGCCCCATAGTAAAAGTTGTTCAGAATTATGAGTAGAATCACCCTGCAAATTTTCCTGGGTTAATAAAAAATAGCCCTGTAAAGTTTAGCTGTGCACCTGGTGCCCTCTGTCAGGAATTCCAGATCCTCAATTTCCGACATTAATTTGTCCATGTACGTCTCTAATATGCTAGAAATAGTGGGTTGGTTATCCACAGGTCCCGGGTTCAAGCCCCGGCAGGCAACGAAATTTTTTCAATCTCTTATTTTCATTTATGTCAGAAATGTGGCAAAGATGTGGTTCGGCTAATTTGGGTAATACCTGCTATTTTTTTTGCGATTTCCCGGTTTCCATGCTGTTAACTGTTTTCCCGTGGGAATAAGATATTTTCCTATGGTAAAAAGTAGCCATGTTACTCTGGAATGTTGTAACTCTCATATAAAATTAATAATTGGTCTAGCAGTTTCAGTGTTTATCGATTACATAGGTACACACAAAAAGACATATCTTTAATGTTTATTATGTGTAGATGTAGATATTGCAGAATTTTAGATGATCGAGTTCAATAAGTTCCGACTGCTGTAAGCACCGCACATACAACTATCGATAAGTTTTTATCCAAGATCCATAGGTAATAATGAGTGCAGCACTATGGCATGCCGCCATATTTGTGACAGATCGAGTGTAGGTATGCACGTTTTTTTCGTAGGCATTTCAAGTCCACTCTTTTTTCCCTAGTCTAAGTCATTTACGCTACGTCTGACAAACATTTGGGTGTCATTCAAAAATTGTATATCGTTATAGTGACAGGTTGTCAGCACATCACCTCAAAACTATATGTAACTTCGTTAAAACTTTTTCATATATGAAATATTTTTGAAGGTTTTTCGTTTATGAAAATGTATTTTTTTTAATTTTGTAAAACTTCTTTCCGCGATCTGAAAAGCGTCTCATTAGTGTTTCACTAGAGTATCAGTTGGATGGTTTTGGTCGTTTTGTATTCCGCTAACAGTTTGAAGTAAAGCAAATTAACAATAAAAAAAGGATAATAGTTGCGAGTCACTAGCTTGGCAATAGCTAAAAAATAAAAGAATCGGGGCCCTGCAACAAAGTTATTGTAAGTTTAAACAACATTTTTATACCATCATAAATACCTCTAGCTGTGTGATGCCGGCATGTGAGAATAGCATTACCCCATTTCTTTCCCGTGGGAGTCGTAAGAGGCGAAGGGACTCAAGGGTGTTATTGCAATTTTAGGCGATGGGCCTGTCACTATGGCGATACACAATTTTCCGAATGACCCTCAAATATTTGTCAGATGTGTTGTAGATGTCCGTTTATTGTGGCCGTTTACGCTCTGCCTACCCCGCAAGGGATTATAGGCGTGATATATGTATGTATGTCTGTATGTATGTATAAATACCTCTAAAAATATTAAGATAAATATAGGTTTATATAAAGAATCTTTGTACAATCACTGTCACATAAAAGGCGATCTATTTTCCTTGTGGAGTAATGGAACGATATCAGTCTAGGAGTTGTTTTGATAGCTTCACAAACAGTGCGATGTTCCTTCTATTGTTTGCGTTTATGTAACAGACATTTGGGTTATATTTATGTTGGCCTGAATGTTATGTTTAGTACATTTTATACGTTTCATCTCCAGAACCTCCATAGTATTTTTATAAATAATACGCTGGCACCAGGGTTCATGGGGTCGTTCTTCGAACTGGTGTCCCAAACGAAAAGAAGAAGATTAAATAATAAGCAGATATAGATAGTATTTTTTGGCGGTTGGTAGATAGCACATAACCTTTATAATAAAACCTCTTATTTTATTAAGCCCCTCATTACATAAGGGTCATTTTTCAACTCGCTGATCCACACGAGAAAATATATTCAACTGTTTCGTAAATCATAACATTATTATCTAAGCTTCAACATAAAAAATATGGAATTGTGTGGACGCACTAGTGATTCTCATTTTTGCAACGAACAGTCTGACTTTAAAAATGACTATGATATTTTATTACGCTACAAACTTATTGGGAAATCAATCTGGCCAAACACATCGAATGCGTATAAACTTACATCGTCCTTCCCAAGGTTCATTACATTGAGAAATCCCTTTACATACTTCCCTAACACTTTCCTACTTGCAAATGACAGTCATTACTTCGGAAGGCACGTTAACCCGCGCATGGCCCCTGAGTGACTTCATTAGGGCGGCCATTACGGCAACCTGTAACATCTCGCCCCACTAATGACGGGCTACATGTGTTACATGAGGTGTAGAGTAACGTATTGGCTACGTCGTATTGAAAGGCAATTTGTTACTTTGTGCTGAAAGACTAGGTAATGTGGCTTACTCTTGCTTGGAAGCCTCACATGTGTATGCTATGCACTGATTTATAATGAACCAGTGGCTAACCGATATTCTGCGGGAAACAGACTTTTTTTAGCATAAATTATACATAAAAACCTTTCTACTAAAGAAAACCGCATCAAAATCCGTTGCGTACTTTTGAAGAACTAAGCATATACAGGGTGGCCCGAACAGTGACGTCCAAAGACAAAATTTGGATGCCTTGTGGTGGGGGGTGTCCGAATCACCCCCATGTATGTTCCGCGATTTTTTGTAGTTTCCGAGTTATTCCAAATTTAATAATTTTTTTAAGATAATCGACTAGCTTTGCCATTTGAATTATTTTTTCTTCTGTAATGGGGATTTTCGATTTTTTTTTCTTGTGGCATAATGTCCATGAACTGTACTTTCTATTAATAAATAAATCAGCCATCTAGTATCAATGGAACTTATTAAATTTTCGCTCGAAAGTGAAAACATTACCAAGTAGCATGACTGACTTGAGTTTTCTTTCAAATTTAAACACGTGAAAAGGCTACTCCATGTTTTTTTTTAAATTTTAAAAACTGAAGAAGGTTCCAAGCTTTCAGATAAGTACAAAAAAAGTTGTACTCAATAGGCTATTTTCCGCTGAAAAAGACCTTCGAATGTACTCGCATGGAAAATCCCTTAGGAATTACACTAGGTATATCAAAGCCAAATAAAAAAGGATTTCTAAAATAAAAAAAGAAGAGGCTCAGCAACTTTTTGACAGTTGAGTACGTTAATTTAATTCTTTTCAGTGTTGACCGTCGTGATAAAATCAATTTATTTTTATGTAGTTCCGGAAATAGGCGTAGGAAATCCCTTAGGAGCTAAACAAACAAAAGGCAAGGCTTATTAGATGGATTGTCATCCCTCTAAATTTGTCAACGGTATCAGGCTGAAACCGATGACGATGCTGATGAAATTTTGACAATCAGCCCGTGAATCGCAACAGCTTGTGAGTGGTCAAAATGCGTGAAAGCAATAGGTCCGGCCAGTGCTTAATGAAAATTTAATTAAGTTGGTACCGATTGTGGAGCATGTAATTAAATTCTTAAAATAATAATAAAAAGCAATTGACTGTTATTTTTTTAATATGGGAAATTTTACCTACATAACTTTTACAAAAGGTTTTCGAAAGTTCGTCCTCCGACGGATATGCATAGCCTACATCTACGCAAAAAATTCGCTTTTAGTCTTCTGAACGCTTCCCTGTTGTTTCTTATTGCGTTTCGTGCTTCAGTAATTCTAAGTCTTAGTTCAGCTTCGCTGGAGCATGCTCGTGCGTAAACAATTTCTTTGAAATATCCCCAAATGAAAAAATCTATTGGGTTTAAATCAGGTGAGCGGGCCGGCCAGCTAATAGGGCCTCTGCGTCCAATCCACCTATTAGGGTATCTTTCGTTGAGATGATTACGAACTTCGGTTGCGTAGTGGCACGGTGCTCCATCATTTTGAAAAACCATAGTTCTTCTGGTTTCAAGATTTACCTCCTCCAGTAAGAGTGGCAGATCATTTTCTAAGAAATTATGGTATGATTCACCGTTCAGTCTAAACGGCAGTTCGAACGGCCCAATCAATTCACCGTTGACAATCCCAGACCACATGTTCACACTAAATCTGTGTTGAAAGTTAGAAGCCCTGACTTCATGTGGATTTTCTACTGCCCAGGAGTGATAATTGTGAATATTAAATACTCCAGCCCGCTCAAATCGGGACTCATCAGTCCATAGGATCTTTTCGAAAAAAATTGGGTCTGCCTGATGCCTCCTCAGCATCGTTTGGCAAAAATCTATCCTTGCTTGATAATCGGAGGGCAACAAAGCCTGCACTCTTTGAATGTGATATGCGTGATAGCCTTCTTCATGGATTATTTTTTGGATAGCTGTTCTTGGGATTCCCAGCGTCCGAGCCATTACTCTCGTACTCGTTTTCGGATCCCGAGTAATTTCCTCTATCACTGCATCTCTTCGATCTGGATCAACTCTAGGAACAGGTTCACGATTGCCTCCTCGACCTGGAATACGGCCTGCCATCAATGTCGTGTGAGTGTTAATAAAAACACGATGATCTGGGTATCGATCGGGTTGCGGTCCTCCTCGACGTTGAAGTTGGTCCCGGTACAGTCTTGCCGCTTCATGGCCATTGCCTTGTGCAACCCCGTAAAAGTAATGCATTTCTGCATATTCACTCAAAGTGTAACTCATCACGAGTTGTTCCCGGTAAACAAACCGAAAACGATGTGCAAAACAATGTCCAATCGTAGCAGTGAGAAAGAAATTGGTGAAATCGAGCAGAATTTTTTCCACTTTCAATTGAAAATGTAAAACAAAAGCACATTTGCTTGACATGACATTGACTGTCATCTTTGTACTAAAAAGTAAAAACGACCATGAAGTTTATACCATGAAGTTTACCATGAAGTTTATGCCATGAAGTTGACTGCAAAAAAAACCTTAATAACTAATTAAAGTCTTTCGATTTTATCACCACAACATTTAAATTAATTAAATTTACATGAATAATTATGGAAAAGTTACCGAGTATGTATTTTTTTTGAAATCCTATTTTATTTAGCTTTGAGGATAGCTACATTGTGTAATTCTAAAGTAAGGGATTTTCCATGCGAGTACATTCGAAGGTCTTTTTCAGCGGAAAATAGCCTATTGAGTACAACTTTTTTTGTACTTATCTGAAAGCTTGGAACCTTCTTCAGTTTTTAAAATTAAAAAAATACCATGGAGTAGCCTTTTCACATGTTTAAACTTTGAAAGAAAACTCAAGTCAGTCATGCTACTTGGTAATGTTTTCACTTTCGAGCGAAAATTTAATAAGTTCCATTGATACTAGATGGCTGATTTATTTATTAATAGAAAGTACAGTTCATGGATATTATGCCACAAGAAAAAAATAATCGAAAAACTCCACTACAGAAGAAAAAATAATTAAAATGGCAAAGATAGTCGATTTTCTCAAAAAATTAATAAATTTCGAATAACTCGGAAACTACAAAAAATCGCGGAACATACATGGGGGTGATTCGGACACCCCCCACCACAAGGCATCCAAATTTTGTCTTTGGACGTCACTGTTCGGGCCACCCTGTATAATTAACACTTCGCATTGAAATTACATGTTTAATTTATTAAAAAAATATATATTAAGCATACATAGTAGTAGGGTCATAGGGTCATAGGCACATAAGGACACGGGAAGCGACTTAATTGTTTATACTATTTAGTGATTGTTAACTAACTAGGTACTAGAGCAAGTGATCATGATAGTGAAGATTATGAAAGCGAATTTTTGGTGCTAAATTTCTTTTTTTTAATTCTTTGATTTGTATAGTCCCATTGTCAAAATGTACTGACGCCTATGTTCTTGAGAGGTTGATTATTTTTAAAGATGGTAGCGGAATTTCTGTTTATACTTTCTCGTAATGACGAAAGCATGAAAAATTGTGGAGATTTAGCCAATAAGAATAAAAAAAATTAAGCGTTTGCTTACGTATATACGCATAACATAACAAAACATTATACTTTATTGCATATCAAAATTGTACCATTTAATTTTGGTTTCAAACGATTAGGCATTAGCGTCGGGCACGCGTTTATCAACATCAACAGTTCAAAACTCTGAATTAGATGTAATTTGTTCCGAAGCACTTGTTAATTGCTAATGGACTCATTCATTTCAACGACGCGATTATTTGTGACAATAAATAGAACTGTATAACCCTTCCTTTGGCGTACTAATATCGTCAACTGGCGGAAGGACCTATAGGTCCGGGTCATTAACCGGCTCTCAACTGGCGCAAGGACCGATCGGTCCGCGCCGTTCGCGCGTATTTCAAGGACGAATTGAAGCTACCAAACACTCTCTATCCTACTTGCACTTGCAGAAATGTGGTTCCCAATTAGACAGAGAACAAAATGGGAAAAAAAAGTATAAATCTAATTTTCAAAATTACACTGGGGTTATTCATCAAGTTATTTATATCAAAAAATTGCTTATTTTATCTAGATTTAGAATATATATACAATGAAGAATGTTACTAGGTATTCCAAATCGCTTGAAATTTTGTATCGGTAAAGCCTGTATGTATACAAATACACTAGTTTTTGTTGTAGTCAAAAATACCTAGTAGTGTTGATTTTATAGGCATTCAAAGTTTCAAAAAATATCGAGTCCCGCAAACAGCCACGTGACCGCTTGTGACGTCATATCACAACGCGCGCTGCGCTCCGCTTAGTAGGTCTTAAGTCACCAGCAGCGGTTATAGTAGGTGTAATAGCTTGTACAGTATTTTGTTTGTGTTTGCATCCATGTAGGTATTACGTTAATAGTAAATATTACACACACACATATCACGCCTTTATTCCCTTGCGGGGTAGGCAGAGCGTATACGGCCGCAAGAAACGGACATTTATGCCACGTCTGACAAATAATTGAGAGTTATTCGGAAAATTGTGTATCGCCATAGTGACAGGTTGTCAGCCCATCGCCTAAAATTGCACTACACACCCTCGAGTCCCTCAGTCGCCTCTTACGACTCCCACGGGAATGAAATGGGGAGATGTTATTCTAAGCCGGCATCACACGGCATAGTAAAGTAAATATTATTCGATTCATAAAATGGATGAAGGATTCGAAAAAGGGCAATCGGATAATCTACCTAAAATAGACGCGTTTTTTTTTTTTTTTTTAGTTGTGGACCCTATGATTTTAGCCCGGGGCTTTTAATCTACACCTGACTGTATGGTGGGAAGCAGGAGCTCACCCGGAAAAGTTTGTTCAAACAACCAGCTCAATCGCACCCTTGGTGCAGCTTGTATACCAGCCCGTTGTGCCAGACCTTGTCGAAGGCTTTCGCCACGTCGAGAAATACTGCTCCTGTCGGGGTCGGTTTGGACAAGACATTTAGCTTAAGAGCGATATGTTCGACAATGCGGTGCACTTGTTGGGTACAAGAGTGCTGTTGTCGAAAGCCAAATTGCTCGTCAGGTATGAGATTGTTGGTCTCCGCGTGGTCTCGAAGTCGGGCATAGATCATGCGTTCGTAAAGTTTGGCGAGAGGGTTCAGTAGGCTGATCGGGCGATAGGAAGTGGGCTCATTCGCCGGTTTACCCGGTTTGTGAATGCCTATCACTATTGCTTCCTTCCAGCAAGCTGGGAAGGTGCAACTAGCCATCAGGGTGAGGCGATTGATCAGGTGATCGGGGAGAATCTTCAGGACACGGTTGGTGATGCCGTCCGGTCCTGGAGCCTTTCTGGGCTTGAGTGCCTTAAGGGCGTTGCCTAAAACCCACTCCGCGTAACATGCTGTACCCTCTGGCTGGGATTGCTCCACCAGACGTCCGCCGAGAAGTAGCTTGTGCAGTGGAAAAACTTAAACAGGAAACTAACTGTCGTCACCCACTGTACAACCACGCTATGCCTTACGCCCGTCTCAAAAGCCGGAGTAGCTTCCTGAGGTGTACGGCCTCTACAAACGCTGATCAACAACATACCAGAGAGCAGCTACGGAAATCACGCTGGGCGCCGCCACCTGGATTTATTCCACCGTCCGAGACTCTGCCAAGGGGACATAAATTACCGTGGCAAACCTGGAAATCTCTAAACAGGTTGCGAACGCAGGTTGGCCGCTGTAGAGAAAACATGGCGAAGTGGGGCTTTATTGACAAAACGCAAGTGCTCTGCGACTGTGGAGCCCCATCGCAATCTATGGCGCACCTAACATCATGCCCTCTTTTGCCAGTCTCTTGCAGCAAAGACGATCTGAACTTGGCTAATGAGAATGCCATTGCAGTCGCCAAATACTGGCAGTCCAAAATATGACCATGATCCATTGACACGATGAAGAAGAAGGGCGTTGCGCACTTCCATCTCAGTGATGGCTCTGAGTGGAGGGCCCGATGGAGGTAGTGAAATGAGACGTTCGACTTCGGAGTCGACCGTTGAGACGAAGGTCAAGTCGTAAGGGAGTGTGCTGGGGGTGCATTGGGCTGCGAGACTGTCAGCTAGGCATTCAGCCTTTTCGTTGTCGTCAAAGGCTTTGGTCTGGTCAGATATATGCGTTAATGGTTGCACATTACCTATATATCAACAAATAATGATGTTGCCGCCGAAATGCGAGGAGCAAAAATGCAAGGGTAAGAAAACTTTCCTTGCTACTACTTATTCTTAATACTTTATATGTTAGAATGGAATATGTAGTAGGAAGTGGGATAAGTACCTAGGATGTAGATGTACTGGGTTGAACGTGACAGATGTAAGTACTAAACCTTTTCTACTTGTTTTTTTCTTTTACTAACAAAATACGTAGGGCCATTTTATTTCATTTACTTTTTATTTCAAATATATATGCTTTAGGCGATGGGCTGACAACCTGTCACTATAACGATACACAATATCCCAAATAACCCTCAAACATTTGTCAGACGTGGTGTAAATGGCAGTTTTTTGCGGCTGTTTACGCTCTGCCTACCCCGCTAGGGATTATATGCGTGATATGTGTATGTATGTATGTAGGTATATGTTTGAACAGATTTACCAAACCTTTTAAATTTATTTGTATTTTTTTTCTCACAAAATAGTTAAGGCCAGTTATTTATACAGCTATGGCGATGAAGCTATTGGTTATGTTCAGTAGGTGTGTGTTAAGTAGGTGATACATAACGGTTAGTAGGCGGTTGAAAAACTCTGACACCAGGGTTCATCGGGTCGTTGGACGACTCAGTGTCCCACACGAAATGAGAGAGAGATAAGATAACGGTTAAATGTTGAATCACGCCAGAACACCGCGTACGTACCACACCTTATCATTGCAGTTTAGAATGCAATGAAAAGGATTTTTTTCGCATTTTAACGACCTTTGGAACTATAAAAAACAACTTTTTCGGTGAATTAATAGTAATATTTTTACATTTAGGCACAACGCATGATTTCCTAGTATTTGGATTGGACATGTTCAAAATTATTTAAGTAAAATTTCGACGGCACGGGCGCGCGACCGCATGCAGACTGAGTGAGCCAGACTGAGCGTGTTGTACGATGACGTCACAGCGTCACCGGCGCCCGCGTCGTGAGGTTGCACCTTGTTTTACTTCTAAATCGGAAACTAATTGACGTATCGAAGTAATTCTTTCACTAGTATTTTTTATTTTTGACAGAGAATATGGAGTGCTAACAATCAAAATTAGGTAACATTCTTCATTAATATAGATAGTATCATACAATTTTCTGGAGAAATCGCAGTAAAACTAAACCTCTACTGGACCACCCTTAGCGGCCTCCCAGCCCCCCGCCAGGCGCCATTTTGAAAAAACACTTGACATCTGCCATTATGGCCCTGGACCGATAGGTCCTTGCGCCAGTTGAAGGGATAATTACATTAACAGACACAACATTTCACTGCTGGACATGAGTCCCCTATCAGCCAATCGGGATGTATTGCCATACTCACCACGCCTGGCAGGCGGATTGGCGGTAACATCAGTAAATACGTTTTGTAACGTATTTTTGAATATTTTTATAGCTTTGTAAAATACCGCACAAGAAAATCTGAAAGAAAACTTGCTACGGCTAAAAGATGTTCGGGATTTATTTATTTCTTTGAGAATCTGCAGATACGTTGGTTCTTTTAATTTTACTTTTCAGTGAAAATCTGAAAACATCCAGCTTTTGATTAAGATGCTCACATCATTTTTTTTTCAATTTTCAATTAATAATGTTCTTTTTCCACATAGACAGAAATTATGAAAGTTGGAATTATATTTCGCGATGTGATAGGTAATAACGACTTTATTGTACGACTGAGTACGCTCTGTCTATCTCACAAATAATAAAACCGTGATCCGTGTATTTATTTATGTAGATAGAGCTCTCTTTATTGCATTGCATAAAGTGTAAGTGTAAATCAAGGAGTTACAATTTCAAACATCGTTAGTGTGATGTATATAGTGTAACTCATGAGTGTAACACTTTTTACATAGAGATCTTGTTTTATCAAAGTGTGCATAATAAAAAAGCCACCACCATTTTAAAAGCATATTCAATAAATCACTATTACTCACGCTCACGCATGACACAGTAAAGTGAATCAGGCAGTTACTACTCCAAACATTGTCGCTATTGCAGAGTTTCCCAAATCATAATAGGGACCCACGTGGGTCATGATGTGACTGAATACTAAGTTAGGGTCGAATTATATTTCCTAAAGTGGCCAGGAAATATTGCGCGAATTTACAAGGCTTTTTTTGCTAAGGATTAAACTGCGTCAACATAATTTGTTTAGTCAAATCATTAATATAATTCGTAGCGCACATGGCTCTGCAATTTCAACAGAACCGGCCGACCGGCCGCTCACTATAACCGACCCTAAGCCCTGCCTGTAGGACTACGCACACCAACAGACCACCGATGCACCGATGTAGCCGTCTCTTCGCCCGCCTAGTCGATGAATGCAATTTCTTTGATAGCGGGAACAGACGTCAAACATTACAGTAATAGAAAAATTGTGTTTAATTACATTTTGTTTTTTTTTATTAAATTCCTATAATATTTCCTAGTAAGATATACATTCAAAATTTGGCGGGCATTGGACGAGCCGCGGTAGCCCAGATGGAAGAGTCGTCGCCATTAGTAATGGCGAATGTCGCAGGTCCAAATCCTGCCCGCGCTTGAAAATATTACAAGTTTTCAAAAAATTGTGTGCCTAACACGGGAAGTGTTTTAAAATTTGGTATTCAAGTTATTAACTTTCCGTATTATTTCAAAAGAGCTAGACGCGCTTTAAGGCAGTGTTTAAATATTTGTCCATACGATTCGACGCTGTCAAAAAGCAACCAGATGCAACCTCTTTTCAATGAGACCTTTGAGGGATATGATTCATAGCCCCGACTTTGGAACCCACTGGTATATTGTCACCGTGTAACCAACTTGCGGTGATTTGTCAACGTCGGCACCCGGCGGCGGGAGTCGAGAGTCGAGTCACACACTACTGGGACAATGACAATGCCTTTTTTATGTCCATAATTTAGTAGGTTAAAGAAAAAGGCACCTACTCAAAATATTATTAATCAAACAAGAAGTAAAGTGCATTGGCAAATACATCTATTTTGGTTCGATGGATATCCACTCTTGAGACAATGACGATGCCATGTTTAAGACATTCGAAGGTCATGTATTACCCATTTTGGAGGCTAAATAGATAGGTATATGCTCAAGAAACTATTTATCAAAAACTACATTAGCAAATACCGACCTTTAAGTGGGTACGAACGACGTCAGACCAACATTTCGCGCATTTCAGTACGAAATTGTGCATCACTGAAGAGTCAAGGTATGAGCCATCATGAGCCCTTAAGCGAGTTCCTTAGTCATCTCAATACCTGCAAAAAAGAAATATTGTTACACTAATTAAAGCTTAGCCCTATGTTATGAAGCTACAGGCTGCAAGTCTACAGATGAAATTTCTAAGAGGAACAGGATAAATTGCGTAGCCGGTCAATATTCCTGGTATCATGGCTGACCGACAACACAATGAACATCAAATTTTGCCTGTAAAGTTGTAGCCTGTAGCACTGGCATCACTTACAACTGAGAGAATTACAAACATATTTTTATTCTTACGGGAAGGTGAAACGCTGTCACAGTATCATCCGTTGTTAATGGTATATCGCGATGCTCTTAGGAAACAGAGCGTAATGCCTTTTGAGTATAATGGCGCGTTTGACAGAGAGCAATCGGTCCTCATCGCCTCGGAGAGCATGCGACCCGGTTCCAAGCGATGGGGAAGTGCTTGAGTTGTTGAACGTGTTTACTTTGAAACTGATTTTTTCAGTGTGGTAATACGTACTTGTCGAGAAATAAATAAGCGACTTAAGCTGTACATGAACTATTTTATAATTACTAAAAAGAAAGAAATAACCAGTCACTCAATCAGGAAAAGTGTATTCTATTCTTTAACTTAATTCTTAATATTTTTCTAAACCAGTTTAACCATTTGGCCATTCGGCCAAAGTTCTGGTAATTGGTCCCATTATCTGGAATTGTTTAGGAAGATGGTTGAAATATGTCATCAATAATGCCATATTCCTGCTTTTTCCTAAATCTGCTATATTACTGACAGAAACAATTGCACAATAATAGCGTAAGTTCTTCGCAGCTTATGTTGCTAGACTGCTCATCTGGAATTCATAATAAAACTTGTTACCGTAACAAACTAGCGCTATAAAACTTAGTCTTCTTCCTTCGACAATCCTTGTCGAAATTGTTTGAAATAGTTTCCAAGTAAAGTTGCCTAAAGAAACCCGATGGTCCGGGAACACTGGCTAGTTGCTATAATAAGTTTTGCTCGTAGATTGACAACTTAAGTAGATCAGTTTTTAGACCCACTGCTGAATAGTCTTGTTGGTGTACTAGTTGTTTGATACCTTAGAATAGCATTACTCCATTCCTTGCCTGTGGGTGTCGTAAGAGGCGACTAAGGGACTCGAGGGTGTGTATTGCAATTTTAGGCGATGGGCTGAAACCTGTCACTATGGCGATACACAATTTTACTAATGACCCTCAAATGTTTGTTAGAGGTGGCGTAAATGTCAGTTTTTGCGGACGTTGACGCTCTGCCTACTCTGCAAGGTATTATAGACGATATATTTGTTTGTGTGTGCTTGCATTTTCACTAATTAAAACAACTGCTAAACCTTGTGAAATTTGGTACAATTAGCACGTAAAGTCATTAATTGCTTAATTTCCTTAAATTAATAATAAATATGATGGGATGCAGACTGTACTTTGTACCAAACTTTAACTGATTTTCTCAGTGTTTATTAGTAGTGACAGGATCAATAAACAACATTCAATGTCACCAATTAGACCTACTGGGTCTAATCGGCAGTGGGTCTAATAATTGAACGGCTCTTCAACTTCGATTCCGTCAAGTTGCTTGTTAAATTGTTTCAAAGTTGCCTTTGAGTTTCAGCTGTGGAATTTGCATTTCGTTCAGCCAGCTAAAATTTGAAGAAAATGTTTATCTTTACGAAATAAAGTGGTATTCGAAGGCTGTTTTAGAGGTTCATTTTCTAATATGTCCTTTAATATAAATTAATGTTAATAGAATATACGTTTGTCTATTCATGTGGAAAATAAGTGATACTCTATTTTTTAATGTACGAGTACTCTGGTTTATTTCGCACTGTGCTATATGAAAATACAATTTTTTAAAAACGTTAGCGTCCAATTCCCGGCCGACAATACCATTTTTTCAATTTGTTATTTTCATTTCTACTTTTAAAGTTAAAATCCGTCTTCCACTGTGCCCACGTAGTGTGAATTGAAAAGACGTTTATCTCACATCAGATTTTTACCTAAAACAACCTGATTTTCTTTCATAATCATCATCTACAGCCTACATCCACCCAATGCAGGGCCTCTTCTCTATTGCTCCAATATTAACGGTCCTGTGCTAAACTCATCTATCCCGAGATCCCATTAACTTGGTGATATCATCGGACCCGATGGTCTGCCCAGTGACCTTTTTGCTCCCCTTAGCCTTCAACCTGTGACTGCTTTCGTCCACCGTTGTCCGTCAAGCCCCCTTCCTTGACACTTTTGCTTTGCTTGTTGACAAATCTTTTTTATTTATGTCTATATTATTGCGTTATATTCCTATCTCTCTTTATCGGGGGACATTATCTAGTGACCCATACAGAAAACATAGGACGGGCTGCTGATACGGAACAACTTTCCTCAAGGAACATAGGTAAAAAATATGCATAAATATATATTAGCTTCCAGAGTAACTCTCGACACCAGGGTTCATTAGGTCGTTAGACGACTAGATGCCCCACATGAATAGAAGAAGAAGTGTAACCCAAATCAGCTCATCGAAAATTTGGTTTAGGTGCTCCAATTTTTTTTTTTATATATTTCAACCTGTTTTCTTTTTATTACGACCTGTGGTAAAGTTGTTCCTTATCATCAGCCTCTCTCAAGTTTTCGCTATCGGTCACTAGTAAAATTTCTCACAATTTTAATAATAAAGAACCTCCTCTTATCCTGGAAGTTGATTGAAAATAGGTTCTCAATTTTACGAACATAAATCTCCAAAACCTATAGAGATAATTCAGAGACAGCAACATCGAAGAAAGTAGACGAACTTTTCTCTTGTTGTCTACAAGAATTTGCAAAGTTGTGTGTACAATAAACAAAATTAATTATTCCTGTACAATGGATAAAGGTTTGTTGGGTTCTTGTTTTATCGAAGCCTTTTACAACATTCAGTGGTAGTGCGACTCTCAGTGGTGCAAAGGTTGTGGGTTCAATTTCCAGTGGGGCACTCACAAAGTTGATAATATTTACTTTGTGAATTTGTTCCCATTCTGGTTAGGTCATCACAGGCTGATTCACCTGATTGTCCTTAAGAAAAATGGTTCTGTAAGAGGCCTATTATTAAAAGGTGGCTGAAAATCTGTGACACTAGGGTTTATCGGGTCGTATGTCAACTCGGTTTCCCACACAAAAGGAAAAGAAATAGAACATTCAAACTAAGCAACTTAAAATTTACGAAGTTACCAGTAAGCTCTTAGTTGTTTTTAGGTAAGGTAAATCACACATGCACTGCACGGTATTGTGGTTCGTGACAGCTACCATTCAAATGACAAACTAGAATGAACTGCCGAAATTTGATGCGGCGACGTGTGCCATGATATCCGGTTTTTGTATAGGATTTCGTAAACTGGTTTCCAAAACAAAACCGTATCCAACAAGACATCGGAAAATCGGTGCGTGTGAGAACCGCCACTTGTTGAGTTTAATGACTTGCAATCTCTTGAGCATTTGTGAAGTGACTATTAAGTTTCTCAGTATTTTCAATTTCAATGCCAGAAAGAGATAGTTGCCAGAATTTCAGATGTATGTACCTATATGAATTCAAATAGGGCAAATTGAGGAGGTAGACCCTTGCGCGGAAAATCTTCGATATCATATTGAACAAAACTAAAATTCTGCATTTTTAAAATTTCCCAAGTTTCAAACCTAACAGCCAGCATGTAACTTCTTTCAGTATAAGTAAATGTGAATGGAAACAGTAACAATTTCAAATGAAACCAGACACCAGTGACTGGTGAAATTCGATGTTCATTGCGTAGTCGGTTAGGCATTATAAAACCTGGAATATTAACCGGCTACGCACAGTACTAAGAATTTCTCTTGTAGATTTGTAATACAGGGCACTGATAGATATTCGCCGGTAAGCGATATGCGTAAGTAAGCAGACGCAACAACACTGCGCCACATCGGTCGTCAAAATCTAGTGCACTTTATTTGCCGTGTGATTTACCTGGCTAGAGGCAGTGCTTCTATTTTTATTTTCTTATCCCGCTCGAGCCGGTTTTCTATCGGGACCGTACAAAATTGTTAAAAAATTTAGAAAATTGTGTTACACCAATTTCTTGTCTTAATTTTGTGTGTGTTGCCGGCTAAGAACAGCAACACTCCATTTCTTTCCCGCGGTTGTCATAAGAGACAACAAGGGACTTCAGCGTTTCATGTGTTTTAAGCGACAGGTTGACAACCTGACACTATTGTGTTATGGCCCTCAAGTATTTGTCAGACGTACAAAGTTTATTTCATTTCATTTTTTGTTATTACAATATTCCACAAAAGAGAGCACGCGTTTCCGAACTCAATTTTTGGCGGCTCAAAGTCTCGACGATTTTTTCGGTTTTCCTCCTCCCATTGTGTGCAAAACATAGAAAACTGCTCTCAAACTATTATTTCAGTCGGCAGAATGGATGCTCAAAACTGTTGTGCGAAAACATTGTTCCGGTCGGCCTATTTGCGAACGAGGATTTTAGAGTTTTGGTGCAAAATCCGCCATATTTGTCAATAGCGTAGATAGTGCTAGGCATGGACGTACTATTGTGCTAGGAAATGTTTGAACGTAGTCTCACGAGTTTTGTACGTTATTCTGTTGATTATTAGAAGAGTAACTTGCGTTAAGGTTAAAACGTGTTCTTTTTACCTTAATTCTAACCTTTTGGAGTACCTAACCCTTAATATTAAACTAACTTATTATTAAACTAACCCAATTACTAAAATTGTTGAAATTTTGATATAAATTTTGTTTTATTTACGTTTGTTGTAATTTGTAATATTTTATTAGTATTTTTTTTACTTTCTAATGAAACAAAAATCATTGTTCTTTATTAAACTGCTTATGTACAACTTTATATAACGATCATTCTATCCTCTAAACCATTTTCTCTTACGTTTATTGTAAAAATGTGGCTTAGTTAAAATTTAAAGAAATATCTAACTCAATCTTTAGTCAAAGAAACAAAAAAACACTGAAATCTGTAAGAAGGTTAGCAACGAAATAACTATCAGCCACCCAGTTGATTCATGAATACACAATGAATGCAGAGAATAAGAGAACAGAATCCACAAATTGTACTTGAAGCGTAAAAAAAGAAATCAGATTTACATGCTGTGTTTAAGGCTTAATCCTAAGCAAAACTGCTTTTACTACCTACACCAGCGCGACCGCAAGCCGACAAATTATCCTTTCATTGTTTTTCGTTGTAAAAACAACGCAATGCTCTTATTTTCCGGTTTTATAAAGCTTTTTACTAACCCGGATAAACCTAACTAATGACTGCGTAATTCAAAAATAAATTGCACTTTTTGAACTTGGTTTTGTAGCAATTCTCTCAATTGACACTACCATGCTTGATATTATTGCTTGCACAAGTAAATTTTTCAGTTTCGTTTTATCTTGACAAACTAGTTTTCAAGCAAAATAGATCTCAAATACTTTGAAACCGTCTAAATTTACTTTGACATGCTTGAAAATCACTGTATTTATCCAAATAGTTAAAACACTTTTTTCCTAGAATGCTTTTAGCATCTCCAATCTTTTGAGCCTCAAACACACGTGAAACAAAGACAAAATAAATCTTCGCAACACGTTGTATCTTTTGCTTCATAATCCTCCGTGATTGTCACCCCTCGTCACCCGTCAGATAAAATTGCAATCTGCCTAGAATCTACCTGACTCCTGTCCGGTAACAACGTGAAACTTACTCGGGTCCGGGTACAAAGTTGGTATTACACTACCCTACCAACAGGGCCTGATTTGGCTTGTAGTGTGCCAACATCTACCATACAAAGTAGACATACATAGCATAGAATAATATACCTAAGCATAATATAAGTAATAGGTTTACACAGGGCCCTGGTTGATACCTATGTTGTTAGGAGCTAGGATTTTAGTAATAAATCCGCACTTGAAGTAAACAGTCGTGTTTGTTACTCATTAGCTAATAAGTCCCCCCTCTACACCCTTCGTCAGTTCATGGCGATCAAGCCACGTCGAGTCTGGAGCGTTTGCGCAGCGTCAGCATAGGAATTCTACAGAGCCCTGCGGCCCCGCCACGTGTAAGGAACGCAACGCAAGCAAAACGATGGCGTGGGTCCCGGCTTGCTACGTATCTGCGCTAAGCGACGGTCGTGTTCAAGTGTGCAAATTGACAACTACAATCATTCAAAATGGGCAAGCCCTATTCGAAGACTGAGGACAAGGAGATCATCATCGCACAAACAACTGGTGCTGGTGGTAACAGCGCCGGTATTTCGGACCAGGAGGTCCACTTAACGACCAACAATATTTTGCTTTCAGTGATTTTAGGTTTCGGCCTGCTACTGATCTTGTACCTGGGGTACAAACAATATTATCGCTGTCACAAAAAGTGGATCCATAAGGAAATGCAGACTAGTTTTCTGAGGCGTGTACGGGAGCGATTGTCAGGAAGACGTGCTCGTGACGAGGATGAGGAGGCTGGACCCGTTTGATGGATGACGTGCGGAAATCATGGAAAACCGTGAGTGCAGTGAAAATAAAAAATAAATTAAAAATAAAAAACTTCATAAAAAGTGCGGTAACCTAGAGTTAAGTATCGAGCCATTTGCAGTAAGTAGGTTCTAATTTTATTAAATGTTTTCTTTACATTTCTGTCCTTTCAACTTAGCAAAACTGTTTTGAGAACAGTATTTTTTTTTTCTAGTAAGTAACTAATCCACGGATACATTTTATTTTTGTGGCAAACTATATAACTTACATTTTATATTCACCGACAGTTATTAATAGGTATTTTCTGTAAAATTAAGTGTAATTCGTTCACCTTGAAAGAATGTTTTCATATAGATAATAATTAATGGAAACTATAGTTGATATATATCAGAAAATAGAAACAATTCGTGTGAGTTTAAGAAGACTCGGTAAGAAAAGAGAAATTTACGTTGATAGAGTTAAGAAAGATATTGATGAAACCAAACAATTGTATTTAAATTTCCAGACATTAACGAGACAATGTTTACAAGATAAGAATTTAGTAAAATTAGAATTAACTGAAGTAATTTTAGATAGTTACATAAATAAGGTAGACGTTGCTTATAACAAAATATTGTCTTATAGTCCAAAAATTTTACACCCGGATTTTGACACAAACATAAACAGCACCATGGACAAGTTCGACCTAAAAACTGCGTCTAGTTTAATACCAGTAATGGATGCCAGTGAGGACACAACCGAAAAAATTATTGATGCGGTTGAAATGTATAACAGTTGTTTAACTGCGGCTGCTTGCAAGTCATTATTAGCAAAATTTGTAATAAAAACCAGATTAACTAAATCTGCAAAACTTAAACTAAAATCAGAGTATGATACTTGTGAGAATTTAGTCAAGGATATGAAACAGTATTTATTAACAAAAAAATCTGCAAATTCTTTACTGACTCAGCTTAACAATATTTCCCAAAATGAAATGTCTATTTCGCAATACGCCGAAAAGATTGAAGATTTATTCGTAAACCTTACAATTTCACAATCTAATTCAGATGAAAAAGCAAGTGAAATTTTAAAACCTATAAATGAACAGCTGGCAATTAAAAAATTCGCCGACGGATTGCGAAACAGACGTTTGAGTACAATTTTAGCTGCTCGGAATTACTCCAATTTCAAGGATGCTGTACGAGCGGCACAGGATGAAGTGGAATCGCAGCCATCAACATCAAACACCATGCTGAGCATGCGAGGTAGGTCTTTTAATAAAGCTCCGGTCAGAGGTCGAGGAATTTCCAGAGGAAACAACTCAGGTAGGCCCATGCGATTTAATTACAACCAAAATCGTAGTTATCAACCTGCCGTATCATACAGATACTATGGCAACAGGGGACGCCCTAGTTTCCGATCTGCTGGACCTCGATTCCAAGGCCGCATGACACGCAACAGAGGTCAAAATTATCGTGTCTATGTGGCACAAGGTACAGGTGGCCAACAGGATCAGGATTCCAATAATGAACAGCAGTTTTTTCGAGCCTAATTTAGAAAACATTTTTACTTTTGATACAAGTATCGGGTATGTATTTTTGAACACACATGACAAATTATGTTCTTGGTTGTTAGACACGGGAGCTTCACTCTCGGCTATCAAAAGTGAAGCTTTACCAGATCACATCCCAATACACAAAGAAGATAATGTGATTACAGGTGTAGGTGGTATTGTACATTCCAAGGGTTATGTTTACTTATCGCTAGTTGATTCAAATGGAAAAACTTTTGAGAATAAATTTTTGGTGTTTGACCATTTACCCATAGTTTCAGATGGTTTATTAGGCTATAATTTCCTAAAACGGCATAGATCAGTAATTGATTTAGATAAATCAAATCTTTTCCTTAAAGACTCAGATTTTCAATATGTTTTACCTATATTTGGATCACCACATGTCAGTCCGAATTATATTACACTTCCTGCTCGAAGTGAATCAATACATTACATACGTTTGAATGAAATAATAGAGGAGGACTGCGTAATTATTTCCAAGGAATTACAAGAGAATATTTTCCTTGCAAGTTTAATTGTCAAACCTAATAAAAATATAATTCCAGTACGAATCTTGAATACCAGTGAAGAAAATGTAACCCTTCCTGTTTTTGTGCCAGAAGTACATTTATTAAATGAATATAACATATGCACGTTTGATAAATGCACTTCATCGCTAAGCCGTGCCAAACAGTTGTTATCATTGCTGAAACTTGATCACCTACATTCCAGTGAGCGAACAACAATCGAATCCATTTGTTCGAAATACGCTGATATATTCAATTTGCCCGGTGACAAACTCACAACCACTAACGTTTGTGAACATTCAATTAAAATTAAATGTAATTCTAAACCAGTTTACGTAAAACCTTATAGATTACCGAAAAGTTTGCAACCGGAAATAGAGAGACAAATCGAACGTATGAAGAAGGACGATATAATAGAGGAATCACAGAGTGAATGGTCGAGTCCGATTCTACTAGTACCTAAGAAAGTAGACCAGAAAGACACCAAAGGATGGAGGCTTGTGGTAGATTACAGGAAATTGAATGACGTAATTGAAGATAATAAGTTCCCGTTACCGAATATAACCGAGATTTTAGATTCGCTTTCGGGAGCAGTATATTTTTCACATCTTGACCTTAGTCAATCCTATTACCAAGTCAAATTAGAGCCAGAAAGTCGAAATTTCACTAGTTTTACTACGAGTACAGGACAGTATAGGATGAAACGTATGCCGATGGGATTAAAAACTAGTCCTAGCGCATTTTCTCGAGTTATGACGATAGCCATGTCAGGTTTAAATTATGAGAAATGCTTTATTTACCTTGACGATCTCGTTGTTTTTGGAAGAAATTTAGAGTTGCATAATAGAAACCTTATAGGGGTCATTCTTCAAAATTCGATTCTCCGCGTAATCGGCGTGGCAAATTTTAATTTCGACAATTTTAATAATATAACATAAAAATATGATTTTGTGTACTTTCCTGATTATAAAACCGTTTGGTGCTCCATGCTAGCACATTTACTTTTTGAGAAATTTAATTTTGAAATTTCATGTGCCACGCCGATTACAAAACGAGCCACGCTTATTACATAGTTAATTTTATCTGTTTTTTTTATGAATTTTGACTAATTAATACTTTTGCACCTATTATTGATAGGAATTATTGAGCTTTCTGACCTAATAATTCACCCCAAATAATTTTTTTCATTGCCAAATCATATAAATATACCTACATTAAATGAATACCTAACAGCGAACACCAGTCTTTACAAGTAAGGGGAAAGTAAAAAAAAGCAGTGGTATTTGTTTGATCAGGTATATTAATTAATAGAACCTTGTTGACAAAGGAAATTACAAAATAATCATGATTAAAATGTGCTTCAAAAATCAACAGGTCACTCAGCCAAGGGCTCGAATCAAAACTTTATTGACTTATTAACTTTAAAAATCAAAAATTATAACAATCAAAATCTATCACATTAGTGTTCGATCAGTTGTGTTAATTAAGATTATGATTACATAAAGTTAAATCTAATTTGATCAGAACTCTGAATAGCTAAACCTAAAATAACTAGTTAATAGTATCGTAGACAGCAACCGAGACTGACAGACCTTCAGAAGCAAGAAACCAGCTTTTTGCAGACAATGTGGTTTGTCTAGCAGGTTTAACCCAATTCTGAATAATTTTATAAATTGGCGAATGTAAACTTTGTATAATCCTCTCATTTTAAGTATTAGACCGGGTCTATCGCGATAGTATTTAGGTAAATATTAGTAATTTACCTGTGTCCCGACGTTTCAACACAGTTTCATGTATTGTGGTCGCGGGTTGACTAATTTGTATAATCCTCCCCAAGAATCGAATCTGGGACCTCTGGATCTTCTCCCTAAGTCTAAAGACTAAGTCTAAATGACAGAAACAGTTCATATTAAACTATGGAACAATATATAACTAAAAAACTTTATATATATGTAATTTAATTATTTTTATGTAATGATTACCACTATTTATATTAATAACATATTATTTATATTTATTTACAAAAATATATTGATATATTCAATCTTTTCTTAACTAAAATAAGTTCAGTGTAACCGGCGTGGGACGAATTGTAAGCGGCGTGGCTATTTTACCACGCCGATTACGCCACGCCGATTACTAAAAAAAACACTTTTTTTAGAATTACTTGCTAAAATATTCAACAAGTCTTATTTAAATTATTGCTTCATAAAGTCGACAATATCATGAATGAACCCTGTGAATAATATATCTCTGGATGATTCGATTAAGGATGAAATTTGATCCACGCCGATTACATGCACGGCTTACAGAAATGTGTGACGACTCGTACTTACCCGAATATTTTTGTCTCCCAGCAACGAATCGCCCGTCCACACTGGTTGACTGCCGCAGCGCAACTTGCGGTTTGCGGTGCAAAAACTTCGCTGGTTTTTGTTCATAATTGTGCAATTTACAACGGGTTTTATCACGCTCAGGCAAAGCGCGCGAAAACGTGTGACCGAGACATTTTGAGGCCTATTTTATAAATTAAATGAAAATCAAATATTTTTGTGTATTTTAACCAATACACCAATTCAAGGTGGTTATTTTGATATATAGTTTATACCTACAAAACAGTAGAAAAGTAGTAAAATCATGATTTGTAAAATCCAAGTACGCGGTGTGACACGCGGAGAACACCCAAAATCCTCCCGTTTTCAACTTTCAGATTCAGTTTTGAAATACTAAATGACCTTAAAACATGGCTTTCTGATAGTTTCCAGATAGGTATTGAAATGAAAAATCATCTCCAATTGATCGTTTTGTTCAAACTTTTATAATTTAGGATTTACAACCCTGTGACCACAATTATTGACCTCCTGAAGAACGACCCATAGACGTTTTCGAAAGGCTTCGAAAAGTCAATCTAAAATTAAATCCCAATAAATGCCAATTCTTGAAAACAGAACTATTGTATCTGGGTCATGTTGTATCGTCCGAAGGTATTTTACCCGACCCAAACAAAATAGAATCAATTAAAAACTATCCAGTTCCACAAAATTCTGATGAAGTCAGACGATTTGTGGCTTTTTGTAACTATTACCGAAAGTTCGTAAACAGATTTTCAGAAATAACTGCACCATTAAATAATTTATGTAAGAAAGATGTACCTTTTGAATGGACATTACAATGCGAAGAAAGTTTTCAAAAATTAAAAACAAAACTCATGTCACCACCAATTTTACAATACCCAGATTTTTCCCCAAATAATGAGTTTATTTTACAAACAGACGCATCAGGAATTGCTGTGGGAGCAGTTTTATGCAATAAAAACATGAAGCCAGTAGCTTATGCGAGTCGTCCTTTAAACAAAGCAGAGAGAAATTATCCAACAATACAGAAAGAATTAGTTGCAGTTGTTTGGGCAATAAAATACTTTCGTCCGTACTTATTTGGCAGAAAATTTACGATTTTAACCGATCACAAACCATTAATATATCTATTCAGCATAAAAGACCCTTCCAGTAGACTATTGAAATTTCGTCTTATTTTGGAAGAATATAGTTTTGATATTAAATATATAAAAGGTAAAGACAACGTAATAGCAGATGCTTTATCGCGTATAATAACATGCGATGAATTAAAAGAGATGAATGAAAAGGTAATGACAGTGATGACACGAGCGCAAAGACGAGCGGAAGAAGATAAGATGAAAGCAGACGACTTGGTAGAGACAAATGATATCCATAATATTGATACAGATAATCGGACTGATCACCCGAGAGTTGTAGAAATATTACGGATACCAGAGAATTCGGTTGAAATGATTTTAATGAAAGGTGAAGAGTTGAAAGAACTAAAAAATAAAGGATTAATAGGAAAAGAAAAATATTGCTTTAGTTATGATTATAATAGAAAAATAATATACATTAACCTCAACTTTAGGTTACACTTTACGCGAGACGAATTTGTAACTAAATTGAGTGAATTTTGTAAAGGTATTAATGTAAATGAGATATGTATAATCAAAAATGATGAAAATGAACTTTTTATCAAAGGGATTGTACAAACAATTCAAGAAAAAGAAAAGTGGTCCGGACCCCACCTTTGTATTTTAAGAGGAGTAAAAAGAATTATTAATGAAGAAGAAAAACAATTTATTATAAATGACTATCATCTACTACCTACTAGTGGCCATGCAGGGGTACGTAGAATGGTAAATAATATAAAACGTCATTTTTATTGGCCAGGGATAGAAAAAGATGTTAAAAATTTCGTAAGAAGGTGTGAGAAATGTCAAAAAATGAAATATTCTCGACACTTAAAAGAACCTATGGTAGTTACTAGTACAGCGAAAGCTGCCTTAGAAAAGATTTTTTTAGATATAGTAGGACCTTTAGATCGTGACGTTGAAGGTAATGTGTATATACTTACACTCCAATGCGAGCTCAGTAAATTTGTAGAGGCATATCCACTCAAAAGCAAGGATGCAGTTACTGTGGCCAGAGCATTCGTGAATAACTTCATATTAAGGTACGGTATTCCAAAAACAATTGCAACGGATCGTGGAGCAGAGTTTATATCTTCCACAATGACCGAGGTATGTAAACTTTTAAATATAGAAAAGTTGCAGTCAACATCCTATCATCATGAGTCAATAGGATCCCTGGAAAATTCTCACAAGCATCTAGGTGCATTCTTAAGAATACAGTGTGACAGTAATCCAGAAACGTGGAGTCACTGGTTACCATTTTGGTGTTTCACATATAATAATACAGTACATACATCTACTAAGTATACGCCGTTCGAACTTGTCTTTGGAAAGTCCTGTCCATTACCTAGTAGAATAAGTGCTAACGTTGAACCGTTATATAATAGCGATAATTATAGTTTAGAATTAAGGTATAGATTGCAAAAGGCTCATAAAGATGCGCGCGAAAACTTAATTAAAACTAAACAGTGCAGAAAAAATACGTATGATAAGAAAGTGCATACAGTGAACTTTGAACCAGGTGACTTAGTGTTGGTGAAAAACGAGACTGGATCAAAACTGGACAGTGTATACAAGGGACCGTATAAAGTGCTGAAAATCGCGGTACCGAACATTTTGATCGAGGTTAATAATAAAAAAGAGTTAGTTCATATCAATAGAATTAAGGCTTTCGTAAAGTAGACATACCTACTTACTATAAATTCAAGAAGATAATAATTTTCAAACATTACTGATAATCCCCAATGATGTAGTGTCAAGCTTTCTAACTTGTAATTGGTTATGTTAATATTACATTACTATAAAAAAATACATGTTTATTAACATATATTTTTTTATAATAATTACCCCGATGATGTAGTGTGCCAACATCTACCATACAAAGTAGACATACATAGCATAGAATAATATACCTAAGCATAATATAAGTAATAGGTTTACACAGGGCCCTGGTTGATACCTATGTTGTTAGGAGCTAGGATTTTAGTAATAAATCCGCACTTGAAGTAAACAGTCGTGTTTGTTACTCATTAGCTAATAAGTCCCCCCTCTACACCCTTCGTCAGTTCAGGCTCACTTGGCTGGTTTCCTTAATTGCGTCATTGCAATTTAGTCGATATAGCCCGCAATGTATGCCTATTTGGGTCCTGCTGAGCGGGTAGTGTAATACTAAGGGTTTAATCGTCTGGGTATTACTGTGATAATAATATGTGACCGGCTATCAGTGACGATGACAGCGTGGATATATTGGAAGCTCAAAATAATAATTCGTCGGTAAGAACCCGATTAAATTATAACTATGAATAGTGTAAACAACTGCGAAAGTTAAAATTTTTGTGAAAAGTCATGCGTAGCCGTGTAGCGGGAAGCTGGTACTGGTACATTATATCCGGGTGTCCAAACAGCAGATGTAGACATGAACCGTGCCTTTGACTGTATCCAGTTATTCAGTCTCAAAGGAACATGGTATTTAGATCCAATTGGAAAACTAAAAACAGTTTCGCAGCTTGCTTAGAAATTGAATGAGCAATTTATGTGCTTCTGGAATAGCAAAACAATTAAACAACATGTATAAATCGAAACGATTCCTTCGCTGCAATTTCGTAATGGCGGATGTGAATTGGTTATAATTTTGCTTTTCTTGTTTATTTGAGTGTTTGGTGATTAAATCGGATAGTGTTTTAAGCGACAAACTATTCCTAAACTGAACATTTAATAGAGAATTGTTATTAAGGCATATATCTGACATTGTCAAATAATGACGAGCGCATCACCACGTGTTGCAGAAATAGATATCACGTTTCTGTTGCTACACAAATTGCGCAACACAGCCCCTAATCGTAAGACTAGGTCCTCTGTGTTCTGGACTCTCCCTCGGCGTAATGTTACATACTTTATTGACGACCTACGACGACGTACATATGTATGTTGGTCCTATTACCTCTAAACATGTTGTTACCTTGAAAACATTTTCTTATGATTTTCACAAAGGAAACTTATCCCCTTAAATGGCGTGTTTTCTCTTTTCCTATCCACTTAACTGTGTTATGTAACGATGTAGCCGCTGCCGGGGGAGTCCCCGTGTTCCGTCGTACTTCACAACTAATAACGCGTGTACTGTGTAGTGCTACAAAAACACCAGCGGCTATGAATGATGTATGAAACAAAGATTTATATTGTCCCTCCGTATGAGAATGACACAATCCGTGGGTAAAATAAATTGTGTAAAACAAAACTTAACTGCAGATATTTCGGGGAGTGAACCAACCCATGAAACTAAACAAATTTCTCCAAGAAACACGGGTCGAAATATGAAAAATTTTTGGACCTCCCATACACAATGTTTCAGCCGACCGGATCAATTTGTATGGAAGGCCCAACTTTTGTGTGATACATGCTTAGGAAAGAGGCGACTGAGGGACTCGAGGGTTTATCGTGTATTACAATTTTAGGTGCCAGGCTGACAGCCTGCCACTTTTGTGATCCACGATTTTTCTTAAACGCCCCTCAAATATTTGTCAGACATAGCAATAGCGACCGTATTTTACGGTTGTTAATGCTCTGCAAACCCCCCAAGGGGTAAAGGCGTGATATATGTATGTATAAACGTATGTCAAGGTTTTACGTCACGGTACAGCTCTAAGTATCCGCCATACTCTCTTTGATAATACTATATGAGAGTACAATAAAAGTAAATACTAAATGAAAGTTGAAGTAGATAAAATATTATTACGTGTGACTTTGTCTACCAGTATGTTATAAAACTACTGGCCACAAGTCTACAGTTGCAATTCTTAGTACATTGCGGTCGAATGCGTGGTGCATTCAACTAGCTGCATTACTAGCCATCATAAGTGCGTAAGAAGCTAAATACCTTGCTATCTAATTCAATCAAGATGGACTTCCGCAAAGTAACGCCTGATACAATTACTTACTGCCGTTTAATATGTTAAGGTATCATGAACATTAAGGTATCATAATCTCTAACCGACTATGCAACGAACATCAAATTTCACCTTTAAAATTTTAGCCTATAGCTTGATAATATCGGCCACAGACAGCAACAGGTTGACATTATTTTTACGGTACCTTTTTAAAATACTATTTCGGTAGAAAATCACTTATTTAATGGTTAAAAAAGATCAAAAGTAGCGTCTCTTTATCGACTCAGGCGATATTCTTACGAGAAGGGTGTTTTTCCTAAGTGCGCTAAATTATTAATTGGAATTTCCTTCATCATAATTCCTTAATGTGACAAGATTAATTGCTGAGGATTAACCAGCAATCTTTTTGAAATATGTTAGTATGGAACATCTGTCACAATATTTTTTATTTCCTTCTATATATCTGAGGCCAAATGTTTTTTTATTTATGCAAACCAAAGAAAATAAAAAAACAGATAAATATTATGATGCGAAATTATACAATAAAAAGCCTACTTGTTGTTGCCTATCTTATTTTATTTTATCCTCCGTTTACTATACGACTTTAACAGCCACAACAGTCCATTGTTGGACATAGGCCTTCCCCAATTAAAAGGGTATTTGGCACACTTACCACGCTTGGCAGGCGGATTGGCAAGCGAAGTGCAATGTGTTGTATTCACAGATAACACTGCTGCCCATTCCCTGGTTACATATCTTAGTCGATTTTACGACACCCACGGGTAGATATGGGGCGATGCTATTCTAAGCCGGCACCGCAAGGCGCCGGACTCCTCATCTCATATTTTTAGTCATGTACCATCATTAGTGATGCCGTGTGATGCCGGCTTAGAATAGCATCACCCCATTTCTTTCCCGTGGGTATCTTAAAATGCAACGAAGGGACTCGAGGGTGTGTATTGCAATTTTAGACGATGGGCTGACAACCTGTCACTATGGCGTATTGAATTAGATAGCAAGGTATTTAGCTTCTTCCGCACTTATGATAGCTAGTAATGCAGCTAGTTGAATGCACCACGCGTACGACCGCAAGTTAATGCAAATGCACAAGCGATGCACTTTACTGCGAGTAAAGTGCATCGCTTGTGCATTTCAACTAGCTGCATTACTAGCCATCATAAGTGCGGAAGAAGCTAAATACCTTGCTATCTAATTCAATCAAGATGGACTTCCGCAAAGTAACGCCTGATACAATTACTTACTATGGCGTATGTATGTATGTACCATTATTGTCCCATTGGAGAACAAAAGCCACTTTTCCTCTTGCTACACAAACCAATAAATCTACTTCATAAAAAACTTTGCTTTACACCGTGCTCTCTGTAGAAAAGACAGTTTGAGTGAAACTAATGAATACACATGTGACACCTCTGTCCCGCCAATAACTCAAAGGCTGAACGGAACCGAACCACAAATCACGTAAGTTGCGGCGCGCCTATACAGATGGCCCACTTAGTACTTAGTAGTTAGATCGACACAACCAAAATACTTTTAACCTAACCATAATCTAAGAAAAATCCTACAAAGCACTATGTACCTAGATTTTCACAAGATCTTTATTTCAGACGACTGTCTATATTGGAATTGACATTCTTTCACTAGATCTCGTATACCGCCACTCTGATATTATTTCACTGCAAATTTTACCACTTGTTATTAAAATAAATGCTAAAGCACTTTGACATTTTGTAATTTGCAGGGTGATGTCGGCCATGGCAGAAATGTTCGTTTTGCCTTTGATATTTTGTGAATTTGACATTTTGCAAGATTAAGATTTTGCGAAGTGATGCTTCTGCAAACATGTCTATTTTGTGGCCGTATCCTCTCCCTGGCGCCGATAAATCGACTACTATAATTTGTCCCGTATGTCGGGTCCCTAATGTAAACCCCCGAGCGACCGCATTTGATTCACTGATGGAGACTAGACACAGACATGACTCAATGTAATACCTATGAAGATACGGTACGGCAGTTTCTATAGCTCTGACTTTGGGACGAGCGAGATCTGACCGTCCAGTGGCACCCTTGCTTGATTTTTTTTTATATTTAGAAAAATAACAAAAATTTACGACATACAAATTGTTGTCCTACTTATACGAAAGGTTTATTCCAAAATGCCAGAATGAGCCTATTTTGGGTTTTAGATGTTTTATCGTTGGTATCGTTTTTTATAATTGGTGGCCACCATTACGCGTTAAATATGAAGCTTATTGTTGAACCATGAAATAAACTTTTTGTACATTACAATAATTTGTCCGTCGAAGATTTTTGATATTTGTTCTGGAATCAAGAAAATAATTTAAAACAGGTGAGGTCGCCACAGTATGGTCGGCGCCGCCTTTAACAAGAATGGCACATAATCTAAAATTAAAACGACATGCTAAAAAATATGTAGGTATATCTCATACGCTCTTAAAAATATTTAAGGTAGGTGCACTTAATCTAACCTATAAGTTTCCTGCTTACCAAATACACTAATATACTAAATGTATTCAAATAGCTTATGATATCTTTGTTTATTTTCAAGTTGGGTAGCGCTTTTTAAAACATACATACATAAATCACGTCTCTTCCCCGGAGGGGTAGGCAGAGACTACTTTCTTCCACTTACTACGATCCTGGCATATTTCTTTCGCCTCCTCTACATTCATCAATCTCTTCATACATGCTCGTCGGTTTAGGTTTTTAAAACATAAATCCAATTTTGTACATACATACATACATAAATCACGCCTCTTTCCCGGAGGGGTAGGCAGAGACTACTTCCTTCCACTTACTACGATCCTGGCATACTTCTTTCGCCTCCTCCACAGTCATCAATCTCTTCATGCATGCTCGTCGGTTTAGGGTACTCTTGACCTGACCTTTCTTTAGCACGTCCCCGATTTGATCGAGGTACGTTCGTCGAGGTCTTCCCCTTCCGACGTTCCCATCCACACTTGCCATATACACCTGTTTCGTTAATCTTCTTTCATTCATCCTCTCTACATGACCAAACCATCTAAGCATACCCTTTTCTACACCAGTCACTATGTCTTCTTTTATACCACAACGTTCCCTTATCACGCTATTCCTTATTCTGTCACTCAATTTTACGTCAATCATACTTCTTAAAGCTCTCATTTGTACTGCATTTATTCTACTTTCATGCTTTTTCTGCCATACCCAACTTTCACTCCCATACATAAGTGTCGGAACTAACACCCCTCTATGCACAGCCAGACGAGCCTTATCAGAGACTTTCTGGCTGTTCATAAAAGCGTGCAACGCTCCATTCACCATGTTGCCGGCATTCACCCTTCTTTCGATGTCACTTTCACACTTTCCATCTGATGTGAACATGGAGCCCAAATACACAAACTCTTTCACTTGTTCCACCCTCTCTTCTTCTATCATAATTTTACACTCTGTCATATTTTCCTCTTTCTCAAAAACCATTGCTTTCGTCTTACTTACATTCACTTTCATTCCTTTCTTTTTCAAAGCCTCATTCATAATATTTACCATCTCCTGCAACCCTTCAGACGACGACGCAAGGATAACTTGGTCGTCAGCATAAAGAAGACATTTGATGAGTAAACCATTCATTCTCAGTCCACATTCACTCTCTTTCAAATCTTCCAAACAACTATCCATGAACAGATTGAACAGCCACGGTGACGCAACACATCCCTGTCTAACACCTTTCTCGATGTTAAAAAGTTCAGTGTACGCCCCGTTTATCCTGACACAAGCACTGGAATCCTTATATAAGGATTTTAGTGCTCGTATCAAGATACTGCTCACCCCATGCATGGATAGTGCCGACCACAATTCATTCCTCACCACTCTGTCATAGGCCTTTTCCAAATCTACGAACGCGCAATAGACTTTCTGGTTTTTGGCCAGGAATTTTTCAGCTATGCAGCGCAAGGAAAAGACCTGATCCGTACATCCCATCCCCTTACGAAATCCTGCCTGAGCATCCCATACTTTCTCATCCGTTTCTTTCATCACTCTTTCAATCAACACCTTTGCATACAGTTTGCCGACGACACTGAGGAGGCTTATACCGCGGTAATTTTTGCAGTCCAGCTGTGACCCTTTTCCTTTGTATAATGGCACTATTACAGCCTTGCACCAATCACTTGGCACTCGACCGCTTCTCCAACAAAGGTTAAAAAGGAGGTACAGCTGACAAGCCACAACGCCTTCGCCAGCCTTTAGCATTTTCGACTGACACCCTATCATACCTTGCAGCTTTACCAGATTTCATACTTTTTAACGCTTTCACAATCTCATCCATTTCAATCTCACTTTCGTTCTCAATTTCATCCACTTCTGCAGTAGTTATTTCTTGCGCTAGATCTTCTTTCTCAAATAAGCTTTCAAAATATTCCTTCCATCTTTTCAACACACATTTCTCACCTTTTATTACAATTTTGTAGCTGGCTGCATTGTAGAAACCTGCATTTGGTTTTTTTTCTTAAACAATAAGTTTTTACTCTTGACGGCTTCTCATATTCACACTCACATTTTATCTTTATTTGCGAGCAACAAAGTCTAGAAAGCTGTTTTATTACTCCACTACAGAGCAGACGTCTCTACGGACGAGACTCCGCATCTCGGCAAATAACTCCAAGTACTACTTTTTGTAGACTTACTCTTGAAATATTACTCATTGTTCCTATTCTTCTGTCGTATGGGACACCGAAGTATTCGATGAACCCTGGTGTCAGTTTTTCAACCACCTTCTAGGTTACTAGTAGTCCTCTGAGATTGTTGTGTAACGACCGCCGTCTAACAAATCATAGATAGCGACAGGGACCGACGGCTTATCGCGCCTCTCTTACGGACAATAAGGTGGATCGGCCTTCGATGTCTAAACCTGAACCAAACTGGGAACAAATTAACGAAGTGATAAATACTAACTTTGTAAGTGCCCAAGGAATCTAATGTGGGACCTCGTGATCTTGAGGCAAAAGCTCAGGCCACTAGACCACGGGTAGTCCAAGAAATACTTAAATAGACTACTTACATACATATATCACAACTATATCCCTTGCGGGATAGGCAAAACGGTCATTTCCGCCACGTTTGACAAACATTTAAGGGAAATTCAGAAAATTGTGTATCGCCAAAGTGACAGGTTGTCAGCCTATGTGCCTAAAATTACAATACCTACACATGTAACCCCTCTTACGACACCCATGGAAAAGGAATAGGGTGATTCTATTCTAAGCCGACATCGCACAGCAAAACCGACATTACACGGAAAAATAGACTACTTTTTGTAAACTTCTTACTGTTGAAATATTACTCATTGTACTAGAAGGTCGTTTGTCACGGACATGGCTACTCCTCGGACAGTAAATAATGACGCGAGATGGTTTTACCGCTATGTTCCAGTCGTGTGCGCAAGGGAAAGAAAATATTATATTCCGAGGGGACTTTATGAACGTGGCGGTATTTTTATGGGGGTAAAACAATGGGTGTACTCGTGATAAAGTAAACAAGACGGTCGGTTTATAGTGAGTAACTTGGCTAGGCCGTTTCTCTCGAGATAAAATGAACATGTTTGTAATGAATTATACGAACGAATTAAGTATTTGAATATATGAACGCATATAATTTTCGTTGCTTAAAATTCCTTGCAAATGCGCTACAGAAATACTGGCGTTCCGTTTTTGAAACGTAACGTACCTTACGAATTCAGATTTTATTCCCATACAAATACGGCAACAATGCGTCTGTCAAACGACTTGACAGACGCATCCGTTACGCCCGTAACGCACCGTTAACCCCCGCCTCATTTGTGCCTTCCTCTAATTTGTTTGGTATGACATCAAAGATTTTCCTCGCTAATTTTCTTTAAGGCGAAATCTGGCCGTGGTAGCACAGAATATATAATAGTACTAACGTACAGAAGAATCACTCCCTAAGAAATTACATGTTTAGGTATAAATTAATACCTACGCTCGGTGTACCCAACCATTCACAAACAAAATTGAAACTTATGAACGCGCGCGAACGCTCAATCTCCCTTGCGCATCGCAGTTTTATGACTGAGCCGCCGGCGAACTCCAAGGGTTGTAACTTGTCATCATGTTATTCGTGCACGAAGATTTTTTGTTATTGATTTTGCTATAATATCTTATTTGTTCACTTAATCTACGAAAGGAATTGTAAGATTTGTAAATATTTATAAACCTAAACGAAATTATTAATGACTACTGTTTATATAGAAAAACAATTAATTATTCTTGTGTCTAACTGTTCTTTGTATCGAGTGGGACACCGAGTCGACGACTCGATCGATTTTTTAACGAATAAACGTACTAAAACACAGAAAAAAATCAAGTAAGTGTGCGCGCGAGCAGCACGTGCGTGCGAACAGTGCGGCGGCTAGCGGCACACTGGCGGTCTGGCGACGACAAGTGACAACCCGCGGAGATTAGTCCCCGTAGGGGACCCGCCGGCGGAACATACCTAAACCGTGGAGTGAGACCCCCCTGGTGGTAGCCGCGTTTTCAAGGGGGTGAAGCAGCCGCGCGGGCGGAGCAGGCGCGGGGTGTACCCCCGCACGGGCAAGTAGCGAACGCAGCGTAGCAGGCTCCCGCGCACGAAAGTATAGGCGTAGGGTAAATGTGCTAATGATTGAACTAATTGTTTCAGTGATGGGTTGTCATTTTAAATATAATATGATATACTGATTCAATATTTGTTTTTTAGGCATCTGCACCTAGTAAGGATTGATGCTACTACGTAAAGTTTTTCAATCAGTCATACAGGAATATTTGTGAAGATATAACGTCAAGGGATCCGTATAATTATTTATTATGTATGTTATACGTGGAAAAAAACAAATTACAGGCATCAAAATGTAATCAAAATTAATTTTCTAGACAAATAAAAATTACATTAAAATAACATATCAGCTTCTTTTACTAAAGCCCATAATTAGGGTTCTGCAGTCTGTTGAAATCATCGAGGCAGGGCATACAGACGAACAGACAGACAGAGTTGGCAAAATTGAAAATCCCCAGAACCCACTTTCATGGTTATGTAGCCGGTTTTTCAGAACTTCTCAAAGGCATTCTACGGGCTTGACGATAATTTCCCAATTCAGGGAGAATAATGATCTTGATAAAAGCGAACAAGCCTGGATTCCATTTCGTTTACCAAAAGTTGTCATCTCATTGGATATTTTTTTTAAGGCAGCAACTGGGCATTTCACTTCCACTATGCACTATGGTATCTTCACCCACGTTTCCGAAAATCGTAGCTCCTATGAAGGGAAATTTTTCATCTACAAATAGTCCACATTGCTCGATTCTCAAATTTTCTTGGCTGCTCAACTGTTCTAGTGCAAATTTTTATATTTTTATACCATTTGCCACCGACGTTACTGAAGAGATACCTATTCTTTTTTACAGAATATTAATAAATGACAAACCTTGCACAGTACAAGCTGTTGAGATATTGCTGTAGTCGTCTGTGTAAGGATGCGAAAAGACGCCACATTCATGACTCTTTCGATAATTGTAACTCAGCACAAGTCTGGAAATTTTGACGCACGCTACTCCAAGTGGTGCTGTAGATTTAACAGCACTCAAACGGCATTTTTCGTCTCGTCCTGAACTGAATGATGGCCTCAAAGCAAAGCAAAGACTATCGCTAACATAAACCGTCAGCCACTTCCACTCTTTTGAAGTTGATGCCGAGGACGATGTTAAGCATATATTATCCATCAAATCAACTGCCGTGGGCAATGATGATCTCCCTTATCCATACTTAACTCTTGCCGATCCTCACACACATCTTTGATTTTTCTCTGGTTACGAGTTCTTTCCCCTCAGCACAGAAACGAGCTGATGTTATATCCGCCTAAAGTTTCTAATCCTTTTGTTCTCCCAATTTTGTCCCATCTCCATTCTTCCATTCCTATCCAAGATCCTTGAACACATGGTTCACAAGCAGGTATCCGACTTCATCACATTTAATAGTCTGCTTTCACCGTATCAGTCTAGCTTTCGTGCTGGTCACAGCACCGTGACAGCACTTATCAAAGTCACCCACAATATTCGCCATGCCATGAAGAATTAATTAGTCTTTGACTACTCTTATTTTTCTTGATTTCAGTTACGCCTTTAACTCAGTTGATTTTGATGTACTTTTCGCTATCCTTCGTTGTAACATCTCTTCTCCGGCAATTACTTGGTTTGATTCATACCTTTGGGGTAGCTTGCAGTGGGTCCATTCTGATGAGGCACTTTGGAATGGAATGGTCTCTCTGCAGGCGTACCTTAAAGTGGCGTCCTTTCCCAACTTCTCTTTTCTGTTGTCATTTACACAGTTACTTCTGTCCTCTTTTCTAGCTTTCATCGTAACGCAGACGCAAATTTACCGTCATTTCACCTGTGATGTTATTAATTGTGCAACTGCGGGTATCAACAATGACCTCAGCAAAATTGCTAAATGGGCTGAATTCTTCGGTCTATTGGTCAACCCAATAAAACTCAGGCCATGCTAATAGGTAGTTCTTAAATGTGTGTGTAGGCAAGTGGACTATCCTAGTATCCAACCCGTTATTTAAACGGCACGTCTATAGCTTTCACAAAAACTGCCAAAAACCTTGGTATTTTAAACTTTAGCGTCTCCAAAACCTCTGCATCACGTTAGTTTTCGGCTTACGCAAATACGACCATGTCTCACAGTTTTGCTTACAACTCAAGTGGCTTCCGATCCGGCATCGACATAATGCCCTCTTACTTTCTTGTCTTTACAATGTTCTATACAACCCTTCGGTACTAGTGAAATTTCACCTCATAGAATCGTTAAATTAGGTTGTACGGAACCGTCCTCACTTATCAAGTCCAACTCGCACTTTACCGGTTTTTATCCATCCACACTAAGATTAAAAATGGGAAAACCAGTTTGTTTGATTTTCCTTTCTTCACGTCGCGTCGCAACGGAGCGGTTTAATGTCAAATTGAACCTCCCATACAAGGTGTACTAGCCGGCCTAGTCAATTCGTATGGGAGCTATATGTTGCTTGGGGAAATTTGTTCCTTATCACCAGGCTGGTGTCTTGCAGGCATTCCATGGTTTTCGCTATCGGTCACTAGTGAAATTTCACCCTAAACAATAGTGAAGTTAGATTGTACGGAACCGTCCTCAGCTATCAAGTCCAACTCGCACTTGACCGGTTTTTATTATATATTTTTTATTGCAATGATTGACAATGTTTTAACTTATATTTTTTATCCATCCACACTTATTCACTAATATTATAAATGGAAGCGTGTTTCTTTGATTGTCCTTCCTTGACGTTGTAGTTGTAACGGCACGTCACGTTGCATTGGGTTGATTGTGAGGCTGGAGTGTGACATAGGCAAGTTTTTTTTACTTTATAGAAATATCTTTTCCTACGGGAAAAACATTACGCAATGGGTGAGGCTAGATATAAATAAATTGTTATGTTTACCATACATAAAGTAGTCCTTGCAAAGGTACTTCTACCCTACTTAAAAAAAAATATCTCTAAAAATTTGGTAAACGTGTGATGCCGGCTTAGAATAGCAGTACCCCCATTTTTTTCCGTGGGAGTCGTAAGAGGCGACTAAGGGACTTGAGGGTGTGTATTGCAATTTTAAGCGATGGGCTGACAACCTGTCACTATGGCGATACACAAATTTCCGAATAATCCTCAAATATTTGTCAGACGTGGCGTAAACGACTGTTTTTTGCGGCTGTTTACGCTCTGCCTACCCCGCGAAGGATTATAGGCGCGATAAGTGTACGTATGTAGCGTAATAGCGCTATAAAGTGTCGTTTTTTTCTTTTACTTGGCATTTTTCTTCCATGCTCACTAAATGTCGTAAAATCTCTGCGGCTGGAAAAAAGTTGTACATGTCTGCTTCCGACGAGGCTCAGTGGCCGACTGAGGGGAGCGGGCGCGGTAGAAACCAGGGTTGCCAGATGTCAATTTATTTTTCTCGTACCAGAGTTGCAAAATATCTCGTAATTTCAACGGATAATCTCGTAAAAGCATAATTTTAAAGAAACATAAAGAAAATCAATAATTTTATGCTTTATTCTGTAGTAACTTGGGTAGTCATATTCTTTGCGCTTGGGGCTGTTCGATTTAAAATCATACTTTTTATTAATTATAATCGACACAAGGAATAGTAGTAAAATCATCTTTATTTTTACCGTATAGGTTTTCAGCTGTCATTCTGGCATACATTTCATTTAATGGTTATAAATTTATGCAATTACCTTTACCGTTTGGGCCTTTAGCGCTTTCCGAAGCTAAAAGTGTACCATTTACAGTGTCTATGATAAGACGATTTCTTAACTCAGTTTTTATATTAGGTTAGTCTTACTAAATACCCGCTCTCAATCCGCATTTGCATGAGGCAAGGCCTAAACAGAAAGGGCAAAACTGGCTGATTCAAAGAAAAAGTTGTCATTGTTAAAATCTCGTAAAAAAATGTACGAGATTTGTGTTAATCTTGACTCTCGTACAGACACTCTAAATCTCGTAAAGGTACGAGATTTCTCGTACGTCTGGCAACCCTGGTAGAAACCGACGTGCCCGTGCGCAAACCGAACATACTTTTGTGTTTAAGTGTTCTTATTTAATGATAATAAGTAGATAATTGAAAAATTTGCTCCATACGTTGATTAAACATACAATGAGGAACAAAATAACATAAAATAAATTTTGAAATATTGGATACCAGTCAAATGGTACAGGGTTTTAGTCTAAGAAACAGGCCAAAAACCGCCAAATTAGAGCTTATTTTGCGATTTTTTTCTATCGAGAAAATTTTAACCAATTGTGTTTTGGGCCCTATAGTTTTGTAGCATATATCTTGGACCTATTCTCAAAAAAATGGCCACGCAACCTGTACATCAGTTTTCAACAGATATTTTTTTTATTTACGCATTCAGCTGATACCTTTTACCACATTCGATACTTAAGAGGTTTCTTGCATAGAGGCCATGTGTTAATGATATAAATTAAGGTACATTATATTCTTTTAAATTACTTTATAAGCATATTTTGTCGCCAACTTGTGTGTCTTGACACGATATCCTCAAGTTTAAGCATCCAAAAAAGATATTTATATACAAATAAAAAATATTTTACAACACCATTTCATTTTCAAATATCCTCAATATTAGAATCACACAATTTAATAATTCTATTTCCGTGGTTTTTATATATTTATACAAGTTTAAGTTTTTGTACGCCTATTTTTGTCGTTAACCTGCAAACGCGAAAACACGATCGCACCGCGAGTACCACTTCACCTCCCCCGCCTCACTCCTCACGAGCCGAACGAGCCAGTCACTCGCAAACACCTGCTAGGAGGAGGCCGCGTCAGTTGTGCAGTTCCCGGAGAAAAGGCGACGTTTATATTGGATTTTGGAGTTTGTAACGGTTAAGTAGTCGTTATTATGCCTTTTGTATGTGAAGTACTGTGTTATCTATTCAATTGATATTAAGTCATTATGGTGTAAACAAGTGTTTGCTTTCTTGTGTCTGAGTGGGTAATCCATATACGTAATAATATTCCTGTGATGACAAAATAACTACTAAATTGTCGTTCACCTGCATGTCGTTCACCTGTCCGAGAAATACAGGTGACATAGATAACAGGTTAGCGACAACTATTATAGAAATACTGGATTAACAGTAGAAGTAATAATCTAATAACTTGTTTAATAGCTTTCTGAATGAACCAAAATAATCCTATATTTATTAAAAAACAATATATAAACAATATCATGATTTTTCTCAAAATTTGTATACGAGGAAAATATTTTTTTTATATATTATTATAATATAAAATTTATTTATTTGAAGTGCAAGAAGGTTCTTACATGCACTGTAAGAATTAAAGTTGATAAATGATTCTGTATTTGGTGTTTTTATTGCAGAGTTATTACTACTGCTAACCCTTGTCGTTAACCTGCTGATGTGACTTAGTAAATTTGTACTGAAATGTCGATAACCTGCACCTCGTGTCGTTAACCTGATGACGTTGTCGTTCACCTGCCAATCTCGTAACTGAGATTGCCTATATTTCCTAAAGTAATTTGAAAAAAAGCTTCCCTCCATTAAATATGTAATAAAAAACCACTTTTCTAGGTAACAAAATTGTTTTTTTCGCGAAAACATTGACTTTTTGAAAATATGCAAAAATAATAACTTGGGGCCAATTTTTTGAGAATCGGTCCTTGAAGTAGTCCTGAAAATAATTACGTCACGTTTTTTTGAGATTTGAAGAAATGGCATTGAAAACTCCGAACACTACTAAGCCTTTGCTCGGCAGATTTCTAAGGCCACCTCACCTTAAACATGCGAAGGTTGTTTTGTTTGAGAATCCAATTCTAGTCTTTTTACAAAGCATCCCTAAAAGTTTGTACAATTTATTGAGTTAGTATTCACCTCACTTGCCTGCCAAAACTTACTACTTAAGTTGTCTATTTGTTACATACTTCTCCAGTTTGCTTATAGTTCGTTAATTTGCTTATAGGTAATACCGTTTTTTTTATTATTTTACTCTTTCATATTAGGGTCAGATTCAATTCAGTCTAAAAAATTTCGATTGTATGCAAAACTTAAACTTCGGAGTAAAAACACTCGTCAGCTCGAAATTACGCGATGGAATTAAACGCAAGCTTAGTTCTATCCTTACGTACGTGATGAATAATACTTCACTATTTATTGCAATTACAAAGAACAAAACAATTAAGACTCTGAAAACTTTTTGGTCACTTATATTTATTTTTTTAAATTTTGAAGCGAGGGCTGCATTTGAATCTGCGACTTTCGTATTACTAGTGGCGATGCCTCTTCCATCTGGGCTACCGCAGCTCGTTCCTTGCCCGCCAATTTTGCAAGTGTAATGCCATTAACGCGTGGCACGGCTCCATCTACCGCGCTTGAAAACTTTGCAAGTTTCCAAAAATTTTATACCTAACACGGGAAATGTTTTAATTTGGTATAAAATTTTAGCAACAATTTCGAAAACTTTATAACAATCTTGAAAACTATATCAGCTCGTAGTAGATCGTCAGTGAAATTCAGGTTTCCAAAAAAAAAAAAAAAAATTTACAGAGCCAACCGCAAGAGCCAACCAACTTACTTTCGTACATTAAACGGTGTCAGCATGTAGGTACACATTTTACACAAGATTTTCTTCCTAACTTGTATTCCCTTCCGCTAGTACTATTATATATTCTGTGCTTCCGCGCCATTAACCGAGAATTTCCCTTGGTCGTAGATAACTCGTATACTACACTGTGTACACTATTTCAGCTTCTATCTTGGTTACTGGAATGAAATGAAAATAACTTTCTTAAATAAAATAGAAAACGCTTTATTTCATTTAAAAAAACTTTCACTAATGACATTTTCAATCACTAAATTTTTCATGTAAAGATTATGGTGTGGTTGAATGGCCAGCTTTGCAGCCATAAGCTGTAGATCAGGTAGGTATGACATCTTATAGCTAGGTTATATTTAACAAATTACTACATGATTCATCTGGATGTAGTCCTTTCTTCTTTTGAATTACACTCACTGTACTATTTTTATCATATTTTTTTCACGGAATAGATTTTTTCAATGTATAGTGTATCACTTATTAAAGTCATGATCCGCCCTTGTAAAAACCAAGAAATTTTAATAACTCAATTATCTTCTTTTATATTAATTTTGTACTGTCCCGATACAAAAACTTTCCGATGAAGGAACAATCTGAGTAATGCTAGTGTCACAATATTTTGAAACTACTAAGTTTACTGTGTGGTGACTTAGAATAGCACCACCCCATTTCTACCAATGGTTGTCGTAAAAGGCGACTAAAGAATAAATCTAGGGAATGAGCTACAGCGTACCTAGTGAATACTACATCTTGCACTCTAATCCGCTAAGCGTGTTGAGTATGGCAAATACCCACCGATTGGGGGGGCCATGTCCAGCAGTGGCTTCAACAGTGGCTGTTGAAGTTGAAGATTTACAACGACGTCAAAAGTTCACAGAGATAGCAAAAAGGCAAGTAAATACTCCGCTGATATGTAACGCCGAGTAAACCACTACTACTAGGCCTAATACTACTGGTAAACGACCTCTAACTTAATAATAATAGATAATAACAGGTACCGACAGCTTAACTATTTTTCTCACAGACTCAGATAATTCAGCATGCAATATCGTACATGATAAATATTAAAGTATCTCCTCTAGAAATCGAACCAGGGATACACAGACCTTGAGATCAATGCTAAGACCACTATTCCGCGGAGACAATTTCTGCTCGGCTCACTCATGCAGGTATGCGAGCGCGGAATTTATCTATTAAGCCGAGCCATCGCGACCCGAGCGCGTATTTAACATTGCATGACTTGAACACTTTACAATAGATTTGTTTTACTTTATTTTGTTTCATTTTATTTGGTAGACGTATGCGTCAGTCAAACACCTTGGTTAAATTTCGAGATTTACTATGGTATCCGTTTTTATATGGGAATTCGTCATTTTCTCTCATCTAACAGATGGATGCGTCAAAATACGTTCGTCATTACGTCATTGTAGAAAAATCTCTTACCTCAGCATATCAGCATTACAGGACTTTCGATTACATAAAAAAATACCTATAGAATATATTATATTTGTTAACTTATATGTTTAAAGATTCTCTCAAAATATGGGGGCTCAAACGAATTCACTGAAGTTGTACGTCCAATCTGTATTTCCTTTACATAATTATTAAAAGAGCAATTAAACTACAATAATGAATTAGCCTAATGGACCCTAATTAAGCATCCCCTCATGACAATTAAGGTCCGAGATTTGTATGGATTTACCCACATCCCTCATAATCGTACCCTAGCCAAAATTAAATTATTCTTAACTACAAGCCCGGCGGTTTCACCCGCATTTCCCGGATGTTTGTGAAAATAACGTTTTTTTTCTTTGTCAATTGTAATCTTCGTTACTCAGAGACTGTAGCTTTCGAATGGTCAATAATTAATCGATATATATAAGGTACTTACATATTCTGTGTAAAAAAATGTGTCAGTTCTACTCATAAAGCTTCCCAATAAACATAAGTTGAAATATGAAAATAAATTGGACCTCCCATAAAAAGTGACGCATTTTAGTAAAAAAATAATATGACGGTCCAATTTTTTTTTCGTATTTCGACCTATGTTTATTGGGAAAAGTTTTTCAGTTTTACGAATAGTACTCAACCTAAAAATATTTGCAATGAATTCAATAGTACCTTATATACTACCTATTTATTGTTTGTCCATCCGCTTTCACAAAACTAGCGAGATAATTGTATTTGCCCTTTACATAATCCCTTGCAGGTTTCACGTAAAGGTTGCTCACCAGCCCTTAAAAATTGTCATTAGAAAAAAACGATCTTGTGCAAATTTACCGGCACTAACGATTATTGCAACCCTTTTCATGGCGGTAATTAACTTTTATTGGTATTACGACTAGCTTGTTGAGAATATTTTGATGCTTGGTTGTGGAACTGAAAACTTTTATTTGTTTTGAGACCTTTAAGTTGATTCATTGGGTTGTTGGTCGACTCGGTGTCGAGCGGACCGAACGATCGACTAAAATATAAATACTTCTTTATTATTAATAATAAAAAATATTTAAAAAAACCCGTGTTCAGTATTTATATAGCACTATGAGTTCAAAAGAATCCATTGTAATTTATAAAGACTTTAGTAGTGAAGAAGCAACTAACATAAAGAATTGCAGTTCAACGCTTAAGTCAATGTCGAGAGTGTCGTTAAATTAGAATTGACATTATCAATCATTTCGTGGCTATAAATACATTACATAAAATTTTCTATTCAATAAGTTCCAAATTCACCGAAATAATTCAACAAATGATGTTGAATTCAAGAATAAATCAATTGGAATTTCAGATACCCATAAAACATTTATCGTTTTCTCCTCTTTGGAATGATGAAAGCTTCAAAGCTTACTCGTAAATCAGTTACAATTATAATTGGTTCACAGAATGCTCAATTAGATACTCAATTTTGTTATGGAGTCGATGAAATGTTACGATTAAATTGCTGATGTAGCTTTACGAGACTCAGTTGGTGTTAATTTGGTAGAGAGGTTAGGCTTCTAAGTTTCGGTTGCTTAAGACAACCTTTATCACAGAGTTTGACAGATCACATACGCCCGCCCGTCAGCTGTGAATGCCGACTTTGATAGTCAGTCAAACTTATGCATCCGAATCTTAAAGGGCTAACCTCTCTACCAAATAAATAACAAGTAAGTCGCGTAAATTTACATCATGCGTGATACTTTTTCGTTAAATAATGAGTAAAGTAATTTTTTCAAAGTCATTTTTTTATAGAAATATGATTCTGAAGTGTCAAGTGTGAACTGGGTAAGTCGTAGCACCGGACGTTATTGCGGTGACAGCCACCATACAAATGGCAACCAGTGACAACCGCAATTTGATGTAAGTTGTGCCATGATATTGTCGTAAACTTCTATTGCAAAAAAAGGCGTGCGTGAGAGCCACCTAAACAGTAAATAATCTAAGAACAAAGAAAAACTTTATGAATTATAAATAGCGCAGTTGTTTGTTTTATTGCTTGGCATCAACAGCCCTCTTATTAAGTGCGCGCCCGACGGCCGAGTAAATCAAACCGGGATAACATAACTCCCCCCAAGATTATAGGGACGATCTTATTCGGTAATATTATTATTGTTACACGTTATATTTTACCAGGATGAAAGCAGCCAGGCTGGTGGAGACTGAAATCGCTTTCCACGGGATTATTTGACATGCCGTCCCACACGACAAGGTAGCATTTGAAAAGAAGGCAGCGCCGACCGTCCATTGACCCGTTTTAATAATAAATACTTAACAATCAGAATACACCATTTAAAAATCTAAGTCAGCCAATTTTTGTCCTATATGATGACTTAATTTGAATGTGCTACAGTAAGCTTGAAATTGATAAGCGTATTTAAAAACAAAAATGGTGGCCACCATAAACCGTAAAATTTTAAAGAAAGATAAAGTTTATTATTGTTTTTTGAAAAAAATATCGCATAGGACAACAATTTGTCCGTCTTACATTTTTGAGATTTGTTACAGATTTGAAGAAATTAATTAAAATATGTGAGGGTGTGAGGCTATGCGTCTTGGCAGTGGAAGAGAAGAGCAAAAAGAGAAACTAGGTATATCGTAGGCACAGTTTATTTGTAAACTTTTTAAAATATCTACTTGTAGCGTAGTATTTTAACTTTTTTACACTTGTTTTTATAGCAGGATGTTTTTATATTCTTGTTATTATATAAGTAAAAATAAAATGCTCTAAAACACGATCCATCTAATTATGATCCGGGATTCATCCCCTCACTACCCTCACCAGTATTTTAAGTGACCGCAATTTTACCAACAAAAGGAAATAAATTCTTTATTTTCAAGTTGTTCTCTGCAGGGCTGTAAATTTTATTATTATTTTATTATTTATTAAAATATTTACAAAAAAGATAAACAACAATTACAAGAGAACGCAACAAAAACCTGTCAAGGTTTGTCCGTGCGGTCTGATATCGCCACTACGGTGGCGCTTCACGATACAAAATTATCAAGTACATGACATGTATACAGAGTTGTTTGTACCAGCGTTGAGATCGCAAGTACAACCACGAGCGCTTATACAAACCGGTTGCCGAGCGCGCGCATACAGCGTGTCCCGTCCACAAGACGGAAGAACGTGAGAGAATATGTTCAATAGTACATACTAGTTTTAATCTAATTTACTAATATAATAGTTTTTAAGTTTAGTTTTAATATTTTTTTCATTAATGTCTTGTTTTACGTTAAAAGGTAGTGAGTTTATAAGTTTAGGAATAAGATAGTTTAATTGAAATTTTCCATACAAGTTATTATAACGAGGAATTTTAAATAGTGGATTTTTAGAACTACGAGTATTTCTATAATTTTCAGTTAATGCTAGCAATGTGTCATTAAAAAATTCTTCTGTTAAGAGGGTATATTGTAACTTTTGATGAACAGGTATTAATTTACAGAAGCTAAATAATTTATGGTAATCATTTTTGTATTTTTGCCTAATATGATTCGGTACTACATTTTTAAGAATACGCAATTGTAGATTGTAAATATGATCTAAATGCGTATTGCAAGTTCTACCGTAGCTACTGAGACCATAAGATACGATAGACTCACCTAGGGTTTTATATAGAAGTAGCCTTATATAATATGGCACTTTATTCTTAATAATAAACATTTTAGCTAGAATAGCCCTGAGTTTGTCACAAACATGGTTTATGTGGTCAATCCATTTGAGTCTATCATCTATCATAAGCCCAAGATAACGATGACATCTTACTAACTCAACAGGTTCACAACTACAATTTAATTTGTTGGAGTGTAGGCAAGTGTGATTATGCGCAATAAGGTTGTAGCATTCTGCTACAATTACTACCATTTTACTAAATATTTCCTGAAATCCATTTTATTTTATCAATTTGTTTGTTTACTTTCTTGATGTTATGTCAATGGACTTGAAATACCTACGAAAAAAACGTGCATACCTACACTCGATCTGTCACAAATATGGCGGCATGCCATAGTGCTGCACTCATTATTACCTATGGATCTTGGATAAAAACTTATCGATAGTTGTATGTGCGGTGCTTACAGCAGTCGGAACTTATTGAACTCGATCATCTAAAATTCTGCAATATCTACATCTACACATAATAAACATTAAAGATATGTCTTTTTGTGTGTACCTATGTAATCGATAAACACTGAAACTGCTAGACCAATTATTAATTTTATATGAGAGTTACAACATTCCAGAGTAACATGGCTACTTTTTACCGTAGGAAAATATCTTATTCCCACGGGAAAACAGTTAACAGCATGGAAACCGGGAAATCGCAAAAAAAATAGCAGATATTACCCAAATTAGCCGAACCACATCTTTGCCACATTTCTGACATAAATGAAAATAAGAGATTGAAAAAATTTCGTTGCCTGCCGGGGCTTGAACCCGGGACCTGTGGATAACCAACCCACTATTTCTAGCATATTAGAGACGTACATGGACAAATTAATGTCGGAAATTGAGGATCTGGAATTCCTGACAGAGGGCACCAGGTGCACAGCTAAACTTTACAGGGCTATTTTTTATTCACCCAGGAAAATTTGCAGGGTGATTCTACTCATAATTCTGAACAACTTTTACTATGGGGCCGTTTGCGAAATCGCTTCAAAAAATCAGCTGTTCCATACATTTTGATCGTGTAGGTATTCATTTTTGTATGGAACAGCTGCTTTTTTTCGCTATTTCGCAGGCGGTCCTATAGTAACAGTTGTTCAGAATCATGAGTAGATTCACCCTGCAAATTTTCCTGGGTGAATAAAAAACAACCCTGTACTTATAAGATGTGATACGATTTAAGGTATTTTAGAAAAAAATGTTCAGCACGACAGGCTGCTCCTGCTGGTCAATGAGGGTCTGGCGATCCGCTATATACATATGCATATCACGCCTAGTATCTTGTGGGGTAGGCAGACGTAGGCTTGATATCAATAAAACAAGAAATCCATATTTTATGATAGATTTATTAGAATCAGTACCCATATACAAATAATAGCAAAGTTTATACAACTAATACAATTGTTCTAATTGTAATTAAGATCTAAATATATATTTTTTTAAATATATAATTTAATTTTTCAAAAATCATAATAGCCTACTTATTGATAAATGCTAATTAATACCAATTGTAATATCATTATATTGGTAATCTATTGGTCATTTACTTAACCCTAGAGTGGGCGCGCTATGAATGAATGAATTTTAAAAGCAATACTTACCAACAACTCACTTGAAGGCAAAGCATCGTCTTGTTACATTTAATGTTCGGTTAAACCATTTATCTTTGAAATGCAGGGAACAAATGAAAATATCTTTGGTCATAGTATTTAAATTTTCGACCCCAAGTATATCTTCTTTCTTTCGGCCACTGCTTTCTTTGTTCTTGACGCCTTGGCAATCTATAATCATAAAACAATTCGGCTTTAAGTGTGCCCGCATATAAGACACTAAACTTCATACGAAAAACTTCGAATGTATGCGTGGGCACGATTCAAAAGTAAGCAATAAAGGGGATCACAATTGTTTCACTTATTCAAATATGATATCGATAAATTGAAAATGCCGTACCCCAACTCTATATACTATGATGAATGATTTTCGCAAAAAATCTCGGAATATCTTTTGTATAGCAGCAGATGATTATAAAAACGTAAGCGTTTCTTTAAAAAGTTTCTCACAGTTACCACAATCTTACAAAATAACAGGAAATACAACATATTTTAAATCAAATCGGTTACTTACCTGTGCAACGTTATCTTTTGATGTTTATTGTTGCTTTTCATGGGGCATCCCAGCACACTGCACCTACCCATATTAATATTATATTCTTCCAAGTTTTATCACTTTGAATAAGCTCAAATTTCACATAAAACACAAATATTCTTAAAAATTCCTCGATATTTACACGCGGGATGACAACTGACGTACTTTCATCTGACAGGGACTAAACATGACGGCCGGCCGCAGTGTTGCTATTTATGGTAATGATAAAACATTAGTTGTCCTTTTTTTCATACTGTAATACCCATAAGTTAAAAAGAGACGCAGATATGTCTTAGTTGTCTTCTTTTAATGCCGAGTCCACTCTTTTTTCCCTAGTCTAAGTGTCAACCTCTCAAAGTTGACGGCTATCTATACATCATAGAGCCGCGTAGCTTTCTACTAAAAAGTTATTATACATTGATCTACCTCTTCGTATTTTCTGACCTCCTGGTACTTGTATCTAAATTTACTACGCCTGGCACTCTCCCTCTCCCTCTCCCTCCGGAGGAACTGAGGTCCCGAGCCCTCCAGCGTGCCTCGGAGCCATCCTCATAACCACCTCATCATCAAGCTAACATGAGATGCCAACAGATCTCCATGGACAGCGACGACTGGCCACTGACAAGTTCCATGATCTCAAAATGACGGCTGACGAGGTCGACGATCGTCGAAGATTCTAGAACCGAAGAGGATGACGATCGAAATGAAGAGCGCGATCGTCATCGAAGCTTCTGGAAATGAACATGACTATCGAAATGAAGACTGTGACAGTCAGCGTCAGACGAGGGTATAAAAGCCACGTCAAGCAGCTAGGGGATCAGTTTGGTCTGGACTCTAAGTTGTGATCTCGAAGACTCCCAGTATAGTCATTCACTGAGTAACCACTGTAACAGTCTATTTTAGTCCTAAAAGTCTCCCCTCAAGTGACGAAAGCTTAAAAGTCTCCCCTCAAGTGCCTGCGCCTCGTCGGATTGAAGATACAGCTGCTGCGAAGACGCTCCTCGCGCTGGACGCGCCGCCGTTACCTTCTGTGTGAGTGGCCAGGTTATAATTTTGGTTTTCGTATCAGGAGGTGGTTATCTGTTAATTCTTTAATAAAGCCTTATCGTTTACGTTCCCTCTTTTACTCCCTCGGCCCCTCACTTAGCGTGCGGGCGCGAGGCTTGCTAGGGTGCCTACACACATGACACTCTACCCACACTTACTCACTCACGCCCTCCGGGGTCACAGGCACTCGTGTTCGCGAGACCACTCTACAAATACTTAGCTATAAGTATTCACCTGCGGTTACCTTGGCTCCCTGAGCGCCGGTGCCTCTCGGAGCCTAGATAACACGACAGTTTGGCGCCCACGTGTTAGGAACCCTCTCTAAATTCAAAAATAACGCTTCTTCTAGCGTAAACCATTTCGGCCCTCCTCATTCGGTCCTCTCCCTCCTTCCCTCTCAAAATTTTAAAACAACTTAACTTAGTAGCCTAAATAATATACTTTGGCCCTCCTCTCTTGGCCCTCTTAGCCCTCTCTACCCTCCAGCTTAAGACCTTACTTGAATTATAGACTTAACAATAATCTTATACTAGCCTAAACTTTACTTTACTACCTTATCATTTTTCTTCTATTTTTACTTTATTAACCTTTCTTTCTCAATTATTTTCCTACTACTTTATTACTAAAAGAAAATGAGGCCAATAAAATACACACTACTTAACAAACCTGAGCTCGAGTACGAAATAAAGCTAAGATTAGGTGACCCAGCTGATACGGTCGTGGCTCTCAAGAGGCAGATTCTTGGGCTCATTGAGTCCAACCCTGAATACGTAGTCGACTCACCAGTCTCCCTCGCACAAGATATAGCGGAAACAAACGCTACCCTAGCTTTTCTAGAACCTAAAATTACTCAAATCACCGAAGGGGTGACTCGGCTTATTCCTAAGGTGGAGACCTATATTAATCATATTTTTCATCGTATAGAACGAATGGACCCGGACACTGACCCCTCTTTAAATGATGACCTTAAAAATTTAAAAAACAAATTCGCAGACCTCGAAAAAATCTTTCTGTCGGCCATACCATCATCCCCTGACCCAGACTCTGAACAGCAAACACAAGACCAGCACACTCAGGCAGAACACAACCAGGAAACACGAGACCAACATACCCAAGACGAGCACGATCAGGAGCAATACGTTGAGATATTTAGCACACCGCAGTACTCCCACCCGCAAATTCCTCCCCCTTTAGGACAACAACTCGATAAAAGCCTTCAGGAATTAAAAAAAATTAACTTTTCCGGGAAAACTTGTCCCCGGTCCTTTATCCAAAATGTGGAGGAATTTCGCGTATCCAGGAGAATAGATCCACAGTCACTTATGAGCAGAATCTTTGACATCTTTACTGACTCAGCTCTACATTGGCTTAGGTTTAAAACAAACATGAACCCTAATTACACATGGAAACAACTCTGTGCCGACCTAATCAACGATTTCGGAGGCCATGACTTTGACTACAAATTTCTAGAATCTATTAGGTATATGGTAAAACGGGATGACGCCATTCTGCCGGCATCACACGACAACTATTGTAGAGAATCGGAAATAAAGAGACACATTAGTTAATTCATTTAAACTTCCCAGTGCTATCTTATCTAGCTTAAAAATATGAATGTTTATAAAGTTGGTAACATTTACTGGAATTTGCGGTCACATAGCGACGATAAGAGGTGAAGTTCGCGATGATTATCCACACCGATTTCAATCGTTATTGAATAAGGAATGCATAGCAGTAGGTACGTAGACTTAAATATGTTTGTCATTTTTAATCTTTAGTCTTTAATGCCCGAGTACTTGACCTTCAGTTTCCGCAGGGAATCATCAAGTTTTTTTTTAAACTAGCTGTTATCCGCGGCGTTGTTATAAATACTATCCTATGTGTTAATCCATATTACCTTCTTAATGTGTGCCAAATTTCATTAGAATCGGTTCATAAGTTTTTGCGTGAAGAAGTAAAAAACAAACAAACCAATCTTGCGCATTTATAATATAAGTAGGATATTTATTACAATATAAAGTAGTCATCTAGTCTAGCTAGTCGCTGTGGACAAAAAGTTTTCTGACATCTTACGAAATGCCGGGATTCTATCTTCGACGACTCTCACAACGGGAAAGTTGATCCTCTGCATACTTTTAAAACAAGTGGTCTAGATAATAAGCCCTGGTGAATGCACCTTATCGACCCGTGACTACCCGACACAACCCAGATTGCTACCCCACTAACCCCGCCGCCGGCGCGGCGTAGAGGCGCCAGTATTGACGCACTTATTGTGTCCTCTATATTTATTTACTAGATTTCCGCCCAGCAGCGGTTTTACCCACTGCCACTCATTTTCCCGTGGTAATAGTTGTTTTCCTGCGTCAAAAGTGACCTATGTGTTATTCCAGGTTATAATAATAAGTAAGTTTACAAATAAATAAAAAGAATGAAAGAAAAGTACAACTAGGCGGTTATACTCTTCCTGTGTTCCAAATTTCATCCAAATCTGTCAAGCCGTTTGAGCGTGAAGGGGTAACAAACATACATACATAGACACACACACACAAACTCAGATTTATAATATAAGTACCTACGGATAAATAGGCACTAATACTAGTCTGAACTAGAAACCGCTTTTCAACATACATACATAAATCACGCCTATATCCCTTACGGGGTAGGCAGAGCGTTAACGGCCGTATAACGAATATTAACACCACGTCTGACAAAAGCTTAAGGGTCAATCAGATAACTGTGTATCACTATAGTGACAGGTTGTCAGCCCATCGCCTAAAATTGCAATACACATCCCTCGAGTCCCTAAGTCGGGTCTTACGACACCCATGGGTAAGAAATGGGGTGATGCTATTCTAAGCCGGCATCACACGGCAAAGCTTTTCAAAGTGCCGGATTTCCGAATAATCTGTCAAGTGCTCGATTTAGGAAATTTTAGTACGACATCTTCATGTTGCCGCTTTCTTTAGGCTTGTTTTCTACTAGTCAAACAAGCTACTTTTTAAAACGATATTTTGTATGGAAAACTTGTGTTGTGACGTCACTATAGACTATTTAGGATGGTGTCAAAATAGAAACTTTTAAATTGTTTCTCAGTTTAATAATAAGTATCTCTCGCATATTTTGAAAAACGAAGAATGACAACTATTGTATTTTGAGACACAGATTTTAGGGGTGGTATGGGATCTACCTCCTAGCGGTCCACCCCGGGCAACGGCAACACAGGCTTGCCTGTGGATAAGTCCGGCTGAACGATCCCAATAAGCGGTGGAAGGCTCCGTAAGGGGCCGCCTGGCTCGCGACCACCATCCCACCGAAGTCTGGCGCCAAGTAGCCACCTGCGTTCCGTCAGTGTGTGGGAGTGCCAGTGCCTTAACAGGCTTCTTCTGTGTGAGCTCGCTCCATCTTAGACTCTGTCTCTGTCCTATGACCTAGACTAGAGTCAAGAGCAAACCCATCATTAATAAAAAAAAAAAGATTTTAAACACCCTAGTCTCGTTTACCCAGGACACAACCCTATTGTAAATCCCTAAAAAGTATTGATTTGGCGTACGTTCTCGATATTAGGTACGGAAAAATAACTAAGTAATTTATATTATGGTTTAATGTTAATCTTAAATTAAACTATTTCAACAAAGTATTAAAATAAAACATATCTTCTGTAATTTGATTACATAAAGGAAATAACTTCTGAGCTTTTTCGGCATTCGAACCAACAGCGCCACCCACTAAGAATTTAAAGAACTGAGTAAAAAAATCTATTTAATTAATTGACTATGTTAGCGTGTCTATTTACTACACAACTTCTTGAAATTGATCACATCTAGGGTACCAACCAATCCATTCCTAAAGGGTAAAGTTGCTCCCACATACATACATATATCACGCCTTTACCCCTTGTGGGGTAGGCAGTGTGAAAACGGCCGCAAAAAAACGGACATTTATGCCACATCTGAAAAACATTTGAGGGTCATTCGGAAAAATTGTGCATCGCCCTAGTGACAGGTTGTCAGCCCATCGCCTAAAATTGCAATTCACACTCTCGGGTCCCTTTGTCGCCTCTTGCGACACCCACAGGAAAGAAATGCTATTCTAAGCCGGCATCACACGGGCCTCTCACACATGTTGCGAATACTTGCCGACTGGGATTATAAATACTACGGAATCCGCATGTACTTAAATTCGGTTATAAATGTCCCTAACCTTTGTAAAGCAGTTGGTCAGTAGGTCTGCGCCCAAGGTTTCACTGTGTAACCCGATATGGCAGTGGGCAGCACATTTGGCAGTACCACGGTACCTACCTACCAACAATACCTACCGTTATGTTTACCTACCGGAACAGTATCAAAGTGGGTTTCCACTAAAGTAGTACTTAGTCACAGTATAATTAATAGTAACTTAGTCTTAGAATTTGGCTTATATGTCCCTTTTTTTCCAACAACCCAATGAAGCTTGGTTGAAGAGTTTTTCAACCACCTATTACTTTTAATAGGCCTCTGAGGCTCTGAAATTGATGTGTAACAATCGCCGTCTAAATTATCACTTATCATAGACAGCAACGAGGACCGACGGCTTAACGTGCCCTCCGAAGCACGAAATATGTCAATAATCTTTGTGAAGCAGTTGGTCAGTAGGTCTGCGTACAAGGTTTCACAGTGTAATCCGATATGGCAGTAGGCAGTCCGCCCATTTAGCAGTGCCACCCGGTACCTACCACACGTTGCCTACCGTTATGATTGCCGTGACATATCAAACAGAATTTTGGTTAAGTTACCTACTTTGCTTTAAAAGTTTGAATACGGTTTTGCGATGTGATGTTGGTTTAACAAGCATAATAAATTTTAAAAAAAAAACACGACTGCTTTCTGAGATAAAGCCTATGTTATGACACTTGGTACAATGTAAGGATTCTTCTGGTACAATTCCCATCCGAATCTGTTCCATGGAACTCTAAAAACATTACAATCCTTTTTTAGTGGGGCAGTCGTGTATAAAGATATAGCCTATAAAGGAAGAAATCAGAATTATGCTTCTGATGACACAAAAAATTTTTGCTCATGTCGACAAGGTGATAGTAGTTGACTTTGCAATATTAAAAACGTGGGTGCAGAATGAGGTTGACCAAGATACTAGTGATATTTGCAAACTGGATGGCAAACAAGACCCAAAAGGAGCCAAAAAATCGTACGAAGTATTTTAGTTTGTTTGTATTCATAAAAGCGAACTAAGCAATTACGAACTTTTTTCTCAAAGGATAAGGAGGGATGTAGGGAAGAAAAGATTTTTGTAAGTTTAATTATACTTCTGTTTAGGTAAAAAAAATATCCTGGACAATTCAGACAACGTCATCAAGCTCTATACTTGTACTATGGGAAAAGCTGATATTAGTACATATATATATTTTTTGTAAATAAATAAGAAAGTACATAATTTTATACAAAGATATCTGAAAATTGATAAAGATAAAAGAATAAAGATATTCTGAAAATTGACGATGTTTGTGTCTTGTGGGGATCGAATCCACGAGCAGGTACTATCTGCTAAACCATCGGGCTTGTCAATTAGTAATAGTAATTTTAAATCTTTTTCGTGTCAATAGTTTCAAACTGTTAGATTTTCCCCGTCAGTACTTGACATTATCAGTCGCCAAGTAAAGCTCTTCTTTACTGTGGCGGATAACAGAGGGCAAGCCAGTAAATGCGCGATGGTTTGAGATGGGGCTCCACACTCGCAGTTTGATTGCGTATTGTCAGCGAATCCCTACTTGAATGACAGCTAATTTAAACTTGATATTACTCTAATTACTGTCAAACTTTAACGCTCCATTTAATTTGTTTTTCACACGCCACTGTTACCAAGGTCCTTTCAATTAAATCTAATACGAGCGTTTCGTAACGACCCATGGTAAAATCAATTTTATGTTCGTTAATGGCGCCATACTCAATTATTTTTAATGAAGACTTTTCAATAGCTTTTAGGTTTTCTTTATATTTTTGTCCTTATTTCTTCTTTATAAGTTGGATATGGGTACCTACTTTTTTCACTCTAAAGCTTTTGTTTTTAGTTGATTCCAATAGATACTACAATAATAGATAAAAGGGTTAAAACATAACTGTATTTTCTACTTGATTCATACTCGTTTCTAAACCTTCAATATTAAGTTATGTTACGCCACAACCTTAAAGCTTGCCGAAAAGGGCAGCCAGCCAAACCACCATTTAATCAAAAAGGGCAAAAAGATCTGATAATTTGACCTCTATGTTGTAGAACCTGTTTGTTACAACCACCCATCTGTTGTAAGCTGAGCAGTGAGTATGAGAGATTGCGTGCAAAAACTGGTCTCACTGCTTTCTTTGAGCCCCTTGCATTTTGGTAAAATCTTAGGGTATGGCGCTGAATCTTAAAACGAAAAAAATTATATCTCATAATGCCAACAATACCTACACCAGATTCTGATTTGCGCAAGTTTTTGGTGTTATCTTAAAGCAAAATTACCTGCAAATGCTATAAGTGCCAAGAATGGCCACTTTTGATACCAATCGAAACATTTCAAATTACCGCGAATATTTCACCGAGTTTTTAAGATCCAATTAAACATGAAAATAATGCCAATAACTTGTGCAAAGGACATTAGGATGTAGATTTACGCGACTTACTTGTTTTTGATTTGGTAGAGAGTATAGTCCTCTACGTTTCGGCTGGTTACGGCAGTCTTCTTCTTCAGCTTTCTGCAAACTCTCTACCAAATCAAAAACAAATACCTCATGAGTGATACTTGTTCGTTTAATGATGACTTTTCGAGGTATTGTTTGGATGGAGAGCTATGAATTTTTTCGTGAAGTGGCGCTCATTTTGCGGCACCACTCGCCTTAAGTACAAGAAAGATATTGCAAAAAAAATTCAGAAAATAGGTTAGGACAGAACAATAATTTCCTCGAGAATTTCGCTCGCAATATTAATTATATTACAGGAGTGACTTAGCCGAAGGAGGTCTTTAAAATATAGCAAAGGAGTTATTGAAACAATAGATTCAAGCGGGAAAATCTGTTATGAATCATTTAAACTAACAGGTTCTATGTAGGTAAGCATATTATGTACCTACTAATCCAATTAACCACTCTGTACGCACAAGACGCACTGCATATTTTATTTACAGCAGTGCGTACATATACATATATACTAGGTACTTACCAACCCTTTCACCCGGTATACAAAATACTTACACTTTATACATGGTTTAAGGGACGGTATACAGAAAACTTAGCAGGCATGACATCTTTATCACTTTAACATCATATCATATTCAGAATGTAAAAATGGACACCTTTCCCCTAGGAACATGGGTCGAAATATGTAAAATAAATTTGGACCTCCCATGCAAATTGATCCATTCGGCTGGAACAATTTGTTTATGAGGCCCAATTATTTTTCATATTTCGACCCATGTTCCTTTGGAAAAGTTTTTCAGTTTCCTGGACTGGTTCACTTCACCCCTTAAAATTTGCACCTAATTTTTAACATCCTGTATATTACACACTATTTAACATTACGGCCATCCCAATGAGCCATATTTGATAGCTGTCAGATTCGTAATAATAATAATGCTACGGCAGACGGTCGATTTTCCTTTGATAACATCGAGTAGTAAGAGTATGAAGATGACAGCGGTCAAAAATAGCTTATTGGGATGGCCTTACAGTTGTTTCTCATTGGAACTGGCTTACGTCGACACTACTTGAGTTTTTTTGCATTCGCCTGGAGGCGTTATCTCTACTAACCATATGGCGCAGTCTGTGTGGCAACGGCAACTAGGTAGGTACAGTCTACCACACGTGCGGTTAGACACTCAAACTGCCAAAGTGAGTCTTATGCGCGTGACATAACAACGGTTTGAAGGCAACTTGTCTAACCCAGCCTGATCTTGACTGTACAACACTTGATACTCGACGATATGATGACAGCTATTCGCATTAAATGTCATCATTTTGTCTGTTCAAGCGTTTAACTGTCTGTGTGTAGTTATTTTTAATGAACATATCAACTAAGTTGTTAAAGCTTTTATTATAATTTACTTTGTATAGGTAATCCGATAAATCTTCATCTGTAGCACCTAGATTTCATTTCTCCCTTCTTTCTACATACATATATCACGCCTATATCCCTTGCGGGGAAGGCAGGCACTTCTGACTCGAATATTCGTAGGGTGCATTCAGACATTTCAGCCCATGAAACTAAACAACTTACCACAAAAAAATATTTTAGGTAACGTCAAAAAATGTTTACTTTCCATGGTAAATGCATTCAGCTGATTGTGATTTTGAATGGGTTTTTTTGTCGTTTCCTGATATGTTTCTAGAGGAAAGTTGTTTAGTTTAATGGTCTGCATGCACCCGAATGGTTGGCTTAAGTAACTTTTGAACATAAAACAAGTATGATCTATCTATGTGTGAGCGAAGCCGAACAGCTGTAACTGTTATGTAGGTCACCATATGTGATGCCTGTCATACTGGTGTGATGCGGCATGTGGCGAATGCGATACGCAATGCGGGGAATCGAATTTTATATACCAAGGGTGAAATTTTACTAGTGAATACCAAATTTTAAACTACTATTCCTTGTTAGGTATAGTACCTATTTTTGAAAACTTGCAAAATTTTCAAGCGCGGGCACGAGTTTAACCTGCGACTTTTGCCATTACTAGTGGCGACGCCTCTTCCATCTGGGCTACCGCAGCTCGTTCCTTGCTCACGAATTTTGCAAGTGTATCTTAAAGCTAACCACTAACGCGTGGCACGGCTCCATCTACCGCAGAAAGTCGCAGGTACAAATACTGCCCGCGCTTGAAAATATTCAAAAAATTTACTGACCTATAGCGAAAATTCAAGACGGGCTGGTGATAAGAAACAACTTTCCCTAAGTAGCATAGGTCTAAACAAAAAAAACATACCTCCCATACAAAATCACCAATCAGCTGGTTTCGATTACTATGGAACGGCCATGGAAGCTCAAAATATGTACAAAATATTTCGACCTATGTTCCTTGGGGAAAGTTGTTCCTTATCACTAGCCCGTTCTCTGTTTTCCGCATCAGCCATTTATAAAAATACTGGGCCATCATGATGTCGGCTTAGAATAGCATCATCTGATTTCCTTTCCGTGGCTGTCGTAAGAGGCGACTTACGAGGGCTACATGTGTAATACCTACAACCTGTCACTAGCGACGCACAATTTTCTGAGTGATAGATGCATGTATTTATAAATGTATGTCATCATGTCGTACGGTAAATATCTCTGCTTGGATTATAATGTCGGTGTCAAGATTTTTCCGATCATTTTTTGTGAAATTGTGAGCTTTGTGCGAGTTGATAATTGGCAATTTTGTACTGATGCTCCATTTTTGAAATCCTTACTGAATAATGTTACTTAGGAAATGTTATTCCTAAATTGGAGGATTGCACCTTTGCCTTTTTCCCTTGCGGGGTACGCGAAGCGTTAATGGTCGTAAAAATACGGTCGCTATCGCCACTTCTGACAAATATTTAAAAGCCGTTCCAGTAAAATCGAGCAAATATTAATAATGACGGCTATAAGCAAACCGTTATGATCTATGTTTTTTTTTATAAAACATTAACCACAATAGCCGTCAGCAATATAGCAAACAAACAGATTCTGTGGGATTGTATATAATCGTCAATAGCACGGGAGTGGGAGTCGTAAAAGGCGACTGAGGGACTCGAGGGTGTGTATTGCAATTTTAGGCGATGGGCTGACAACCTGTCCCTATGGCGCTACACAATTTTCCGAATGACCCTCAAATATTTGCCAGACGTGGCGTAAATGGCCGTTTACGCTCTGTCTTACAAGGGATAATACGCGTGATATGTGTGTGTCAATAGCATGTTATATTCATAACAGTATGTACGTGTGTGCACTCATGAAATAATATTGAGTGACACATTCCTCAATTGAGCGTGCACATACCGCCGCGATCTCGAATTAGCACCAATTTATGTCTCCGGCTGAGTCACCAGCGCCATCACCATACCGTACCGAAAGTACTTGGATCACTGGACTATATCAAATACAGGGTGCATGGGACAGCGCTCCGAATACTGATAGGGTGCATTTAGATAATGAAACTGAACAACATCCCATTAAGAAATATATCAGGAAACGTCAGTCAGCTGATTGCGTAACTTTGTATGGAAAGTCATTTTTTTTGGCGCGCCGCGTAGCATTAGGCCCGTCCTTTAAAATTATTTACAAATATCACGCCTTTATCCCTTGCGGAGTAGGCAGAGCTTAAACGGCCCTAAAAACGGAAATTTACGCCACGTTGGACAAGTATTTGTATATATATATATTCTTTATTGTGCATTAACAATACAATAATATTTGTTTAAAAAAGTAGTTCACAAAGGCGAGCTTATCTCTATAAAGAGATCTCTTCCAGCCAACCTGTAAAACTAAGTACGAAATAAATACGTGCGGGGACAAGATTGCACACAAAGTAAAAAAAAAAAACAACAATATGATAAATAATTATTTGATAATAGTCAAATAAATACACATAGCCAAACTAATTGAACTATAAATACAAAACCAATATATAAATATAAATACATAATATACAAATACAATACAAACAAATTCATACGTAAATATTAAGGTAGTGAAAGGTAGTGCTCTTTCAACCTTCTTTTGAAAGAGGATAAAGAAGGACAGTCCTGGACTGCCTTAGGAAGATTGTTCCAAAGTTGTGTAGCTCGAACGGAAAAGGAGTTGAACAGGAACTTGGTATTGGCTCTAGGACACTCAAGTACCTTTGTGATACAAATGCGCCTAGGCCGGGAATCCGGAGGTAAAAAGTGAAAGCGGGAGCGAGCGGAGATACTCGGGTGTGGATGGATCATTGAGGATCTTGTAGAGGACAGACAGGATGTGCACATCACGACGAAGGCGGATAGGGAGCCATTTTAATTGAGCGCGGAATTCAGAGACGTGATCATATTTGCGAAGTCCGAAAATAAACCGAATTGCAAGATTTTGCAGGCGCTCAAGTTTATTCAGCAGCTCCTCTGTCACATCCAAGTAACACACATCAGCATAGTCAAGAGTAGGGAGGAGGAGTGCTTGAGCAAGCAATACTTTAGTCTGAAAGGGAAGGAAGTACTGGAGACGTTTGAGAGAATGAAAAGAATAATGCATGCGCCTGCTAACCTCGTTAACCTGGGATGTCCAGGATAAGTGAGAGTCAAAGATAACCCCAAGATTTTTCGCTTTATCCGTGTATGGAATACAAACACCATCATAATAAATGTGATTATTAGCAACAATAAGCTTACTTTTGAGGTTCATTCAGATAATTGTGTGTCTTTTTTTTAATTTTTATTTTATTTTATCCCCTAAATTGCAATACACATGTTACACATGTTCCCTAAATCGCCTCTTATGATACTTAAGTGAATGAAATAGGGTGATGCTATTCGAAGGCGGCATCATACGGCATTTTGCAATATCTGTGCAATAAAGTTTAATAAATAAATATGTAGGTGGTCTTATGCTTGAGTACGTACCCTACGTTGTACGTTAAACTTTATTAAGGTTTCGGTTGTTGAAAATGATTATTGATAACTCTGATGGCGGTTACTTAACCATATCAGAGGCCTAATAAGTACTAATAAGATGCCTAATAGATACATCAACCTATTGCTGTCCACTGCTGGGCTCAAAGCAAGTCTAATCTTTAAAAGATTTTCTTCACCAATATTGTAAAGGTCATGGCGATAGAAACAGAAATATAAATAGTCATAATGATTTCCCTCCATTAACTATACATTAGTCGGGAACACGGGAACAACAAGTAATTCAACGAGCAGACAAGGTCGACTCCCTAGCAAGTGTATAAACTAGAGTATATAAATAATAGATACATGTACAGTCGGTTGTAGCACATAAGGTACCAGGGGTAGTGGTTTGTGGTTTAAGAATTAATTTCTCTAAAGAGTTGCACTTACTTACTCAAGAAACTTAAGTAACTCTTATTATTACGTATAGATTTAACGCAAACATACAGAGTCATTAGCTTTTATTTTTACATACATACATATAATCGCGCCTCTTTCCCAGAGGGGTAGGCAGAGACAAGATCTTTTCACTTGCTACGGTCCTGACACAACTCTTTCGCTTCTTCAACATGCATCAATCTTTTCATACATGCTCGTCGGTTTAGGGTACTCTTGACATTATTTTGACTTTATTTTTAACATTTCTTATTATAGTTATAATAGTTATAAAACAAAACAAAAAGCAAAGTACTTCAACAGATCTGAATTATTTTAGTCCCAAGCAATATTTTTTTCTCGACTTGAATATGTATTAGTAGAAAATTACCTACTTCTTTTATGAGAATAAGTTTAAATTTTTATAATGTAATAACTGGGGATAAAAATTCAGTTCTTTTGAAGTACCCCAGCTACCTTATGTGCTACACATACACATATCACGCCTTTATCCCTTGCGGGATAGGCAGAGCGTTAACGACCGTAAAATAGGGTCGCTATCGCCACGTCTGACTAATTATTTGAGGGCCGTTCCAAAAAAATCCTGTGTCACTATAGTGACAGGTTGTCAGCCTGTCGCCTAAAATTGTAATACAAATGAAACCGTCAAGTCCCTTAGTCGCCTCTTACGACATGACAAGCGCGGGAAAGAAATGGGGTAAGGTTATGCAAGCTGGCATCACACGGCCACTTAATAATAAAGCTACGTGAAAATAAACCATAGTACATAATAGAGGTACATACATACGTAAAAATAAATCATACAATGTATCAGTACGTACAGATGGTGGTTGCGTAATCTTCCGTGTGATTAACCTGGCCAGCCCCGAGAGAGTGCCTTTAGTAATATTATTTTATCCCGCCCGAGCCGGTATTTAATTAGGACAAAACAAATTTTTTATAAAATAAAGAAAATTGTGTTCAATTTTTTTTTAACAATTATGGATCATGCCGTCAATTAGTGATAATACTATCCTACATTGAATAAAGTAATTTCATTTTCATTTCAACGCACAGCTGATGGATAAGACATACATTTGTTTTGAAATAGTCATTTATTAGCAGTGGTACAAGTTGGGGATATAGCAACACGGATCCATGTGGTCAGGCTGTTGAGGTATGGGCTGAGACGAACGATTTAGGTCTGATCCATGATGCCAAACTACCGGCTTCTTTCAATAGTGGCCGGTGGAAACGCGGCTACAATCCAGACCTTATCTTCGTCAGTGAATCTATTAGTCCCCAGAGCATTAAAACTGTGTGTGCTCCTATACCTCGCACCCAACATAGACCGATCATGTGCACAATCCAACCTGTAGTCCGCCCCGTAAATGTCCCATTGAAGCGCCGTTTCCACTACGATAAGGCAAACTGGGAGCTGTTCTCGCAGTCAATAGACCAAGCCCTTTTGAATGTTTCGCCAGTACCCGTAAACTATGAACAGTTTGTTGACATAGTTGCAACAATTTCATGTAAATTCATACCAAGGGGCTGCCGGACTTCCTACATCCCAGGGCTGTCAAAAGAGTCTGCAGAGCTGCTGAAAGAGTACGAGTCCCAATACAGCCAAGACCCTTTTTCTGAGGACACCACATTAGTTGGCGAGGAACTGCTATCACAGATTGGCAAAACTCGACAGGAAAGGTGGATCAGCACTGTTACCAACATAGACATGACGCATAACAGTAAAAAGGCGTGGAACACCATTCGCAAACTAACTTCTGATCCACCTCCTCCTTCATCTCCCAGTAGAGTTACAGCTAATCAGATAGCCCACCAACTACTTCTAAATGGCAAGTCAGTAGGTCGCCTTGCGAATGTTCCTAAACCAGACCGTGCTGGGAGCACCAACCATCTTATTAGCCAGCCATTCAACCTACTTGACATCATCACTGCTATCAAGCAACTCAAATGTGGTAAAGCCTCAGGGGTGGACAACATTGCTGTTGAACAGCTTAAACAACTTGGCCCTGTTGCCGTGTCCTGGTTGCTGCAAATGTTTAACCATTGCCTGGAATCCGCTTCGATCCCCCGTCTCTGGCGGAAATCAAAGGTCATAGCAATTCCAAAGCCTGGAAAACCAACAGACAGTCCCAAAAACTTCAGGCCTATTTCACTCTTGTGCCACACATATAAATTATTTGAGAGACTGCTGTTGTCCCAAAATTGATCCCAGAGCAAGCGGGTTTCAGACCGGCTAAGTCTTGCAGCAACCAGACACTGACACTGACGCAACACATCGAGGATGGTTTTGAACTGGGGAAGATAACCGGTACTGTATTCGTAGATCTGTCTGCAGCCTACGACACAGTTAACCTTAGGCGACTGTTATGGAAAGTAGAGATCATGACAGGGGACCTCAAATTCGTCACAATACTCCGAGAGCTTCTTCATAACCGTCGTTTTCAGGTACATCTTCTTCAGGACAAAAGTCGTTGGAGGTCGCAAAAGAACGGGCTGCCCCAAGGCAGCGTTCTTGCCCCGTTGCTCTTCAACATATACACCAACGACCAACCATCCTGCCCCAACACCCGCCGCTTTTTATACGCCGACGACCTTGCGCTGACTTCCCAGGCGTCCAGTTTTGAGGAGGTTGAGATGAATCTGTCGGATGCTTTGAATGACTTAAGCAAATATTATAGAGAAAATTCACTCAAACCCAACCCATCAAAAACTGAGTCTTGCGCATTCCATCTCCGCAACAGCCAAGCAGGTCGTAGGCTTAATATTGAGTGGCAAGGTGTGCCTGTAGCTCACACTAGTTTTCCAAAATATCTGGGCATTACTCTGGATAGGTCACTTACCTTTAGTAAGAATTGCCAAAACATAATAAAGAAGGTGCACACTCGGAACAATCTATTAAAGCGCCTTACTTCTACTGGATGGGGAGCAACACCTCATGTTCTGCGGACTACTGGGCTGGCGTTATCCTTTTCTGCAGGCGAGTATGCATGTCCTGTATGGAGCCGTTCAGCTCATGCAAAGCTGGTGGATACAGCCTTAAATGAGACTTGCCGGATCATAACTGGTTGCCTGAAACCGACCCCGGTTAGCCAACTGTACCCACTAGCCGGAATAGCGCCTCCAGTTGTTCGTAGATCTGTGGCTAGCTCCTTTGAAAGAGCAAAGATGGAGTCAGATGCACGGCATCCTTTGCACGACCACATCCCAGTGACACAACGGCTGAAAAGCCGTAATGGCTTTGTTAAGTGCGTCACTCCTCTTTGCACAGACCCCGAACAAGCGAGGTGCAACCTTTGGCAGGAGGGGGTGACCCTACCAGATCCTTTCGTCCCGATTGCTGAGAGCTTGCCGCCTGGCCATAATTTGCCATGGTCGGTTTGGAAATCTTTAAATAGACTTCGGACTCAGACCGGCCGGAGTAAGGAAAACATGACCAAGTGGGGCTTCTTGGAGGGTTCCGATGTAGGTTGTTTGTGTGGTGCAGTTCAAACAATGAACCACCTAACATCGTGTCCTGCGTGCCCTAGCACCTGCACGCAGGACGATCTTATGACAGCGTCTGTCAGCGCTGTCAACGTAGCCAAGTTCTGGGCCGCGACGGTGTAGTGTCTGCCATCGACACGCTAAGAAGAAGAGTCACAGGCAGGGTGGCTGGGTTTACTGATACCCGTGGTGCAGCACGTGTTGCCATAGTATATTTGGAGAAATGAACGAGATCTTTGTATTGTTTTTATAATGCAAGGCTAGCAAAAACTCTTTTGTTAATTAACTTTTATCATAAGGGATTTAGAAAAGTCACCTGAAAATGTTAAGGTTAAGCATAACTATGACTGTCACTTATGAAGATTAACTTAAATGCGTATAGCATTAATCAATTTAGAACAAATAATTTTTAAATCAACTAACGTAGTGCTTTGCCGTGTTGGTGATAAATAGAGCATTTGGATGGGGTTGTTGTGTATATTTCTGCGTGAACCGCATTCATATTTTGTTACGTTAATAAAGGCATTCTGAGTATTGTTGGATCCAATGTGTTGATGTGGTTAAAGCATTGATTAAGTGGCTATGTTGTGTAAGTAATTTAGAATTTTATAGCACTGACTTCGACAAAAGAAGTAAATAGTAAATTGTATATTGAATGCAATTGATATTTGAGTATTGGTGCGTGATATTAATTAGGTACCTATAATTTCAAAAAAATAGATTTAATTAATTATTTTGTCAACTTGGAAGAATAATTGAGAAATATCAAATCACCTACTCGGTACAGCAATTTATGAAAATTAAGTTCTCAAAGCAGTACTAAATTATCAAATCAATACATGCTTTGTTAAGGTGGAATCAAATAAGAATTCTTCTTAATCTGATAAGCATTGAATGGATCTAATTTGATAATAGAAACGGTTGTTAAATGTTACATTTTGAAATGGACTTATGTTTTCATTTTAGAAGTACTGAATCGTATGACTATAGTGATTTGCTTAAGTAATATTGACTTGCTTTGTTGAGCAGGAAAACGTAATCTGGCTATCTTTATATAGCTGTTATGTACCTTGCTGGGATAGAAAGCTAAAATGTCTGAAAGTAAAGTACCCATAAAATTGCATAATGAATCAGATGATAGTAGCATTTAACGTTTTTGTTGCTGGCAACGATGGACGCGTTTGTCCTCCCGACCCCTCACGACTATATACTATGACTGTGATCAACTGATCACCGTACCTACCTATTGACTCTGACTTAAGACCTCTGCGGGAGGAGCGCGTGCCATGGTGGAGACAGTGTGGTCTCATGTTGTGTTGGGTCAGATATAGCCCGGGGAACTATGATCTGATCGGGTGAGTGGCCAGCTGCAGTGGCTCATTCACCATCCGCTTTGCTGATCTGTGTGATCAGATGGTGTCTTTGATGGACGCATGGTTTCGTTGAGGGCATCATACTTGACCAAGTAGGTGATTACTGTGGTCATTACTGTTATGTATGATGTCGCTCCATGTAACCGGTGTTACCAGTAGGCGTGCCACAAGGTGGTGGTGTCGGCCTGAGATCCGTGGCGGGGATCTGTGACTGTGATTGACAGTGTTGAGTGACCCATGGTGGGGAAGCTCTGTGACCGTTGCGACGGTGGCCAGATGCAACAAAAGACTTTATTGCGGTACTCGTATCAATTATTGTATTGTATTCAAGTTAGAATATTGTTTTATGGGCACTTGTCTTTCAATAAGTAGTAAAGTGATTTAAGTTATCAGAAAGCGATGAAAACGGCTGGTTCAAGTGGGTTGAAAATGTATGGTTCACTCTCAACTTGTAGTCTGTCACATAATAATCCCGTAACCTTAATGTCAAAGTTGAAACAATAATAGGTGTAAATTGTATTTCCTTAACTGTTAAGTTTGACAGCACAGTAAAAGAGTGCATAGTTACTAATCATGTAAGGGTAAAAACGTTTTGGATGGCTTATGAGAAGTTTTTGAAGTGCAAACGAAAATGGGCCTGTTTATTTATTCAGCAAATAATAAAACAAACGTGAAAAACAATAACTTAAACGATTCAGATTAGTTGTTATCAATACCAAGTTAGATTTGACAAATATTAGGAAGTAAGTAAGTAAGTACCAAACAGGATAGCTAACTTACTTTGGATCAAAGATACTTAAGACTGCAATGAATACTGAGCTGCATTCGGTTCTTGCAGTTCACCGATATAGACCTGTTCACATGTTCAAATGAACGAAGCTAACTATTGTGATCAACTAGATCTTTGTTCAGTTCAGGAATCTAGCCAGATTATTATGGTTTTATGGGCTATAAGCTAGAGTATGTCTGTCAGGATAACCGAACGATATTGTGAAATGGCTACTTGTGACCACACGAGGACGTGTGTAAGTCAGGAAGGCCGTGTCGGAGCGTGAGGTATTAAACCTGAGGAATGAAAGTAAAGTGCACTTTTTGATGTATTTTATGGAAAGAGCATTAATTGAGTACCTATGCGTTGGCGTCGGTCGAAACATGTAGTAGACATATTGTGTCAAGTGGTTTGGCTAAAGGCATTTTTGGGAACAGAGAGATTCCGAGTTAGTGTTGTTTGAGCGATCGGGCGAAGCGCAAGGCTCAAATGACCTTTCATCGTTCCTTGGTTTTGGTACTTCGCGTCCTGATCTTAATGTTAAAATTAATTATAGCTGCTAGCCTACTATCTGATTTTCGGCCGTTACGACATATATATATATATATAAACACCCAGATTAAGCACAAATATCAGAAAATATGCTTGGCAAATATTTGTCTTGTGGGGGGGGATTGAACCCACGACCCTCGGCGTAGCAGGCAGGAATACAATTCGCTACGCCATTGGTCTAGCACCGGACTGTATTATGGCTATTAATATTATGTCGATAATAATATTTTGCAATTTTACTTAATCTAAATAACGTGTTAAAATTGGTTTTCATTTTACATTACACTTACATTCCACATACTTTTATATAATTGCTTTACATTAAACATATTTGGTGTATAAGTACACCAAATATGTTTCACGTAGCCATTTCACGCCACAATAATTTTTTATAGTAAAAATAATGAGAAATAATTTTCTTTTACATAAAAAGATTGAAGAATGTAGAGAAGGCGAGAGAAGTATGCAAGGATCGTAGCATGTGGAAGGAATAAGTCTCTGCCTACTCCTCCGGGAGAGAAGCGTGATTAATGTATTATTAACCATTTATTTCACACAAGAACTTTTACAATACAAGATACAAAATACAAAAAATGACGACACCACAGGACAACTTATTTCTACGTGAAAATTCCTAAATGTTTGTATTTTTGCATGTAATAAGTAGATCTTGTCCTAATTTCTCCACAGTGCATCTTACCTGCATAATTGGGTTACCTCGGTGCACGTAGGAGGATGACAAGAGGGATCTTGTCATCCGTCACTGCGTATTTTTAACACACCGTAACCAATGCGTCTGTCAGACTGTACCTTGTTGACATTTAATTTTATTTTTGTTTTTTATGACATTGATTATGTACTGATTTGACATTGTATTTTTATATTTTATATTTTACATTTCCTTGACGATCACATTATGGTGGACATATATTAGATTTATTAAGTATATCAGTATAAAGGGACAAATAACAATTAATACTAAGCTAAACTAGACTAAAATTAAATAAAGATTTTATTAATAGTAACGAATTTTTAGAACCTATAATGTGAAAAAAAAACTCATACAAATACGGCGAATATAATGTATGTGTTATTTCATTTCACACTAAAGTCAAATTAATTAGCCAGCCGGTGACGACAGATGCCTCTCCGGAAAACACCAATATTTCATTCCATCCCAGAGGTATCATACCATTGTTGGACATTATCGACAAATGACAACCAATTACCGGTCCATTTGTCCTTGTTTCGTGGCGAGGGTGTCAGTTTCTAAACGTTGACATCTAATTAGAAGGAAATTACTACTCTATTCACGACGCAGTACAAGGGATGCCAAAGAAAGAAAAAACTTATTGTTAGTCCTCAATTTATTACAATTTATTTTTAAATCTTTATGGGAAAAAATTTGCTGGACAGTAAATAAGACGAATAAAGAAGTCCGTCAGAGCGAAACGAAAAGCGGAATTTGTTGAGAACCAAAGAAGTAGATGATGAAGAATAGAAGAAGGAAGATGATGGGGCACCTGATACCGCATGATCAATTCTTGAATAACGTCGTGGAAGAAAAAGTAGAAGGCAGAAGAGGTCGAAGTCGACCAAGACGAAATAACTTAGCCCAAATAAAAGAAAAGACTATTGTTGTGTCGTTTCAGGCGATCAAATCACTGGTTGAAAGACTACAAGAATGGCGGTTAGTCAGCTGACAAGAGCTGAGCTCATCAAAGAAGAATGCACAAACTTCCCCAGTCTAACTTAGGAAAAGGGGAAAAAGTCAGGGCAGATGCAATTAACTAATCTATTCTATTTCATTAATCAAAGTAAATACTTGAGGTGTTTTGGTCCAAAGAAGAAGAAACCAATAGTTTTCATGAAAACCACGATATCTGTACGTAGGTACAACTAACAAATTTTTCATATCGATTCATTCATTATTCACCGTAACAGAATTGAGTAAGTATTAATTATTTTCGTATGTTGAACTATAAGTCCATCAGTCGGTGTAGGTGTGCCACGCCTACGTCACTGTTGATTGTTCCATCAAAGACGAGCTGGTAATTAATGGACGTCATCGGTCAGCTGGCTGGCGATTAGCTGTCATTCGGTTAGACTGCTCTGGTTCAATCTGTTGGAGATAGACGTAATAGGTTTACTCACTGGTCTCAACAATTCAAATCCTACTATATAATAATATAATATATTATAAATGCCGAAGTATGTATGTTTGTTTGTTTATTTTTTACTTCTTCACGCCAAAACTGTTGAACCATTGTCGGCTGGGTCCAAATGTTTTTTTCGTATTTGTGATTTGAGTTACTTTGGAAACTAAAACTATTTTTGTCACATTTCAACTTATCACCAGCCCGTCTTGAGTTTTCGCTATCAGTCACTAGTTAAATTTCACCTTATATAGAGAATTTCACATCACATCAAAGATATTCTTATAGGTACCTCGTCAAAGCAATAATTCGCAGTTGTGTTCCGACCTTAATGCTCTACATACATACATAACTTAAGATACCCAGCTAGGTGCGCCGTTGCTGGCAAGCGCTAGAGTGGAGCTGCACTTGGCACGAGTCTGTCTCGACGACACCGCATTTGCATGACACAGCCAGACAGACAACCGAAAAATCGGGTTATAACGTCAGCACAGGGGAAAATAATTTACCTTAGGACTATACTCCAGCAGGTCTGTCCAGCAGTGGACTCTTGTGGCTGTTAATGTATGTATGCACACTGCTCCACACATAGTGCCGAATGCATCTTTTTATCTAAATTTTTTGAGAACGAAGAAACGTTTCACCTAGGGTTTTTAAACTACCTAAGGGTAGGATTAAGATCGTCTGAGTGAGATAGTTTTGATGTACTCGTAAAAAATATATCTTCCGAGCACCATTCGCATATCTAATTTCCATGATTAATAGTCTTTAGAATTTTTGGCTGGTTTCCATAATCTTTTGAATATTAGGTAGGTAAATAAATAAAGTAGATAAAGTAGTGGTTGTTTTTAATGTCAGTTCATGTGACCATGCCGTGTGATGCCAGCTTAAAATAGTATCACCCAATTTCTTTCCCTTGGGAGTCGTAAGAGGCGACTAAGGGACTCGAGGGTGTATATTGCAGTTTTAGGCGATTGGCTGACAAACTGTCACTATGGCGATACACAATTTTTCGAATGATCTTCAAATATTTGTCAGACGTGGCGTAAATGTCCATTTGCGCTCTGCTTACCCCGCAAGGGATTAAAGGCGTGATATATGTGTGTGTATGTTCATGTGACACACAGACACTGTTTATTAATATGTACATACATACATAAATCACGCCCATATCCCTTACGGGGTAGGCAGAGCGTTAACGGCCGTAAAACGGATATTAACACCACGTCTGACAAAAGTTTGAGGGTCAATCAGATAGCTGTGTATCACTATAGTGACAGGTTGTCAGCCCATCGCCTAAAATTGCAATACACACCCTCGAGTCCCTTAGTCGCCTCTTTAATTAATATGTAGAATACAAATATTCAAGTTTCATTCATTCATTCATCGATTCTGAAACAGTTTTTAGACGTTGACGAAGCAGCTGGGATATTCTAAACCACACACACATCACGCTGTTATCCCCTGCGGCGTAGGCAGAGCACTAACAGCCTTAAAATACGGTTGCTATCACCAAGTCTGACAAATCTTTTTGCCGTTTGAGGGCTCTTTGAGAAAAACGTATATCGCTATAGTGACAAGTTATCAGCATGTCGCCTAAAATTGTAACACATGAAGCCTTGGAGTCTCTTAGATACCCGCGGGAAAGAAATGAGGTGATGCTATTCTAAGCCAGCATGACACGGCATAAAAAATAACATTAATAGATACGGCATAAATAATTGACATGTAGTATTTACCTACCTATGCACCTATCTACCTTATCAAAATTAACAATATTTCAAGCCGGTGGCTTGAGGCTATATCTGTATTTTTATTTTTGTATCCGATTAAACGTGATCTCGTCCTTTTTTTATTTTTATTTATGGAACTTTTTCATGCTTGAAATTTCGCTCCTTAGGATAATATAGAGGTACATATGCCAACAAAATATTACATTACATGCCTTTAAATGAAAAAGCAGCCTAATATACAGGGTGTAAGGGACGGTGTACCGAAAACTTTGCAGGCATGATCAGGCCATGAAACTGAATAACTTATACTATGGAGCCTATGTTGGGAAACAAAATTTTTTTTACGCGTTTTCAGAGTAAGTCAGTCAGCTGATCGGAATTTTTGTATGAGAGGTCGAAAATTTTTATCGTTTACCAACAAATCTTCCAAAGCAAAAGTTGTTTAGTTTCATGGTCTGATCATGCTTGCAAAGTTTTCGGTACACCATGCCTTATACACCGTATATCATAATTAAACATTTAACAAAATCTGACAATGGCAACGCCAAAGCACTATTACATTGCTCAATAGCATCAGACCTCTCTAAAGATTTTCGCCGAAAGACTCATTCCGGACACATTCCAATAAAATATGGGTGACATATTTATTAACACCACAAGTTCAGCTATTTGGGACCTTGTTCTTGTAATGCATAAATTGAACTTAAATAAAATCAAAAATATTCGAAGAAATCTACATACGTTGAATAACAAATAATTCATTTACATATATTATTTATCGCGTTCATAGATACAGTCAAAATAATGCTTGTTAAAACAACTTGAAAATTTCTGAAACACAGATCTAAGTCGGTGTGTCTAAAAAGGACATAAAATAGTTACCAACATAGGTACATGTATGTAGCCCGCTTCATAGTATTTCATTAGCAAGATGAAGTAGCAAAGCGAGCAAGCAAGTAGTAGCAAAGCGAGGCAGTCTCCAAATTGTAAACATTTCAGTATAATGTGGTTCCAGGTACGTTTACTAATGGTGACTTTTCCTTTAACGAAATAATATTGAGGCACCAACTTAAGTGAAATCTGAGAGTGGCTTTCATTTAGATAAGTAGGAAGTGTTGTCTTTTTTACCTACGAATTAAACAACTTTCCTGTTTGAGTTGCTACTGATAGTAGAATAATTTAATATATCCTAGACAATTTACATAGCACCACCTAGTCCCAAACTAAGGTGTCTCACACGAAAATAAGTAAAACAAGAAGAAGTATAGTTTGTACCATGATAACTAAATAGCTGATATTAATACCATTATACTTACTTGTTTTGTAAATAAATACCTACACATAGAAAGCATCTAGACTTAAACACAAATTGACCTAACAAATTTTTTGTCTCGTGGGGATCAAACCCAAGCCCCTTCGCGTAGCAGGTAGTAGTACTATCTGCTACGCCATCAGTCAAAATAATTTCGGCATACCTATGTAATTTTTTGTTTTTTATTTATACATACATACACATATCACGCCTTGATCCCTTGCGGCGTAGGTGTAGAGCGTTATTGGCCATAAAAATACCGTCGCTATCACCACGTCTGACAAATATATATTTAATGGGCCATCTTAGAAAAACCGTGTATGAAAATGACAGTTAGTCAGCCTAGTACCACACTCACGGAAAAGAAATGGGGTGATGCTATTCAAAGCTAACATCACACTTTTTTTTCTATTAGTATCGATTATATAAAGAATATTTTGTTCACTTTTGCCTAAGAGTTTCATCTTAGCTATTTGAAAAGTTCTAGTCGGTTTCTGTCGATAGATATCTGCGTAAATAAACGCCGGAGACACAAAACTCCAACAATCTACAATTGAAAAATGTTGCAGTTTCCTCGAGAAATAAAAGATGGCCGCTCTGGTTTCTCGACGTTTGGACGTTTATTTTAAAAGCTGGCGAGGGAATTCAAGCCAAGGTTGCTGTGGACAAGGTTACGTGAGTTTTAGATAGTATTATAAGGAATCTCTAGAAACATGAATCGCATAAAGTACAAATGACAACCTGTGACAGCCGAAATTTAATACGGCAAAAATTTATTCCCACACGGACGTGGCGTGAATGTCCGATTCTGTGAATGTACGATTTCATGCCGTTTACGCACACCCCCTACGCACGGGTGCGATGCTGGATCACGACACACAATTCACGAATCTTTAAACCCCTATATCATGGAATAACGAATCTCCTTGGCACGAATGTTCTTATACCCTGGAAGGGATATAAGCGTTATATATGTTTGTATGTAGTTATACTTACGGAAATACTTGCTACGCGGTTGCTACGATGGCGTAGCACATAATGCTACGACTGGCGTCGATTTATTCCTATGAAGACTCTATAATAGAGCTAGAGAAATTTTCATTACCATGCCCAATGTCCAGTACTTTGTGATGTAAATTGGGCGGATCTTCTCCGGACCCACCAAAGCCGCGATAATTCATAATTTTCCTCGTCCGTTCTCCTGCCAGCTCCTTTCACATACAATAACGTCTTAAGCCCAAATTAACATTTAAATATTAACTGTATTTCGCGTTATATTGAGGAAAGTAATATACTAGCTCAATAAATTTAGATTTATATTAGAGGAGAAACGTGCTAAGATCTGTCTACGACGTAGCAAAGCGCTACAGATGCTTTATTTATTCATATTCGATTTTGATTTAGACATTAACTATGTAATGTTACTTATGTCATATTATACTAAAGCGGTTCTCCCACTTGTCGTCCGCAGCTGCGTATTTTGAACGCATCGTGACGCATGCGTCTGTCAGACGAAAGGAAATTGCGAATTTCGATCTTGTTCTCATACAATAACGACCACGGTGCGTTACGGTGCATAATGGATGCGTCTGTCGTTTGACAAACTAAGGAATTCGCAATTTCATTTCGTCTGACAGACGCATGAATTACGGTGTGTTAAAAATACGCAGCAACGGACGACAAATGGCAGAACAACCTAATTCATTTATATACATATGTCCAATTCCCAAAATGTCCAACGCTATAAAACTGTTCAATGCCCACAATGTCCAACCATAAAGCAATGCATACAGTGGAAGTGCCGGCGCCGGTAGCTCAGTTGGCAGAGCAGTGGGACGATACCCCACGGTCCCGGGTTCAAGTCCCAGATGGGCGCAAAAAAAAACAATTGCTTATTTTCATTTTTGCATGCAGTGATGATAATGTGGAATGATTAACATGGTTTGATTGAGACCCCGAGGGTTGGTATTCCCAAGGTATCCGAGACAAAGTCGTAAGGTCAATGTATTAATCGCCTGCCCGTCCCTTCTATGCGGGAGAGTGATCTGTCACGCGGACGTAATCTCGCCGAGTGTGGAATAATTGAGAGCAATCACCTACACACACATCCATACTTTTCGTCCTACAAACTACTGCATTATCTGAATTAGGCGGTACTACCGAATGTTTTTCGGGATTTGGTTGTCAGGCGCAAGGAATTTATAAAATCGCATACAGAAACCGAATACTATGAAAAACGTCACTGCACCATAATTGCGGCTGTCACAAGTTGTCATTTGTATGACGGCTGATATGAACCGCAACATTGTCCGGTGCAAAGCTACCCGTACTTACCTACCTACAGGATATAAGTATAGGTACTTTTTTCTTTTTAAAAGAATCCCTTCATGTCACTGAATAACTTCCTCCGAGATACTTAATTCAAATGAAACAAAACATTTAAGACCTTAAAAAAAATAGTAACAGGTCGGACAAAAAAAAAATGTAGGTAAGGCATTTTTTTTCATATATTTTGGCCTATGTTCATTACGGAAGTTGTAAGCAAAGTTTTAATATTTTTCATAAGCTTTTCTTTAGGGAAATTGCTGAGTTTCATAGGATTTTACCTCTAATAGACTTCAGTTTTCGATATAAAAACAAGACCACGCGTATCTAAGTACTGGATAAAATACCTGTGAGAAATACCTATTGAATTGTCGTCCTGAAATTCCTTAGCGTCCTCGCGGAAAATCTAAAGAATGAGGGTAGACCCGTCCCTGAGAGAATTTTGTGTGCTGGAGAAATTTGGGTAGTGATAATATTTTGATAATTTAACGAACTATTTCTTAATTTGCAGCCAGTGAGGCATATAATACAAATACTTGGGATTACCCTACAGATTGGCTTGTTATGTTATTATAAATTATAAGTATCTTTTTTAGTTATTGGATCATTAAAGACTATGGTAAAAAATAGACCAGTGTAGCACCAATGGTGCCGTAAAACCAACTGTAACAATATTTTCCAAGAAACTTTCGAGCAGTAAAGCAAAACTTTTGAACCTAAAGTTTTAGTTTCACGAAATATATCCAGACTTTTTTAATAATCGCGTTGGTACGAAAATACGAAAGCAAACTTCTTCTGCGAAGCTCATAACTAAGTAGTCTTTCAAAAGTTTATTTGTGATAAAAACATAATGTGAAAATGCATTCTGAACTTTTAATTGTAAAAGTTAGTCACATTTTGTTGTCGTTTTTTTATATATGTAAAACAGTGAAACACGAATACATAGAGACTGTGTCTAAGAGATCCAATCTTTTTTAAATTCACTTTCTCTGAGATAATATATTTTTACGCCGGTAGAGCGTAGGTGGTAAAAATACTGCCTATCTGGTTTTTCTGAAAAAGATTTCCATTGGTGAATATTCTATTTTCTTGCTACGAATCTATAAAGCTGTTTTTGTAAGCCAGGCCTATCAGACTGAGCCTATTCTGGGATACAATAATATCCGAGACCTTTGAGTTTGAAGAAAAATATACCAGTAAGTAGGATTGTATTGATTCAAGGATAAAATAATCCAAAACTTTCCTTTCTTCGTAGTAAAGAAAAGTTCAAGGTATTTTACATAATTATGTTAAAGTACACCTCAAATTTTATAAAATACAAAAAAAAAAATACAAAAATCTTTATTTAACAAAACACGTACATGTTGACATAAAGTTGCTGGAGCTTCCCTTTAAGTATTTTATAAATACCTGTGTTGGGAGACTCCGCTTCTCCGTAACAAAAGTTTCTAAAGATATTTTGCAAGCATGCAAAACTATGAAAATAGAAATAGATAATAATACAAGTGAATTTTGTTAACTTAAAAATCTATAATTACTAAGTATATTTCGTTTTAGGTATGTTGTGTTGAGTTGTGATTTTAGTATTTTGTTTTGCTAGCCCTACGACTTCGTCTTGGGATCGGAAGACGCTGCAACACGGCGTCTTCCACTAACATAGGTATATTAGCTTATTCCTAAACCGGTTTCTGTTTTATGTATTAAGTAGTTGTTCTGTATCTTCATAACTTAGGGTCAGTATCCATTTTATTATTGAAGATTTGCACTCATGGTAAGCCTTTTTATATATGTGTATTTGTTTGTTTATTTCATTATACAAATATGCCGATCTTTTTTTATATTGTATGCTGGCTGTAACAGATTTTGTCCTGGGAACATTTACTACTTTATATTGTCTTCGTTTTTTTTCTATGTTAGGGTCGTATCGGATAGTTTTATGCATTTTTAAGACTATGTTTAATATGTAAAGTTTCCGAACAGACAACAACTTACAAGTTTGATACAATCTTTCAGTGGAGAAACAGCGCTTCTTGAAATACATCACCTTAAGCAGAGCTCTCTGCGCCCTCTCTACTTCAACGAATCTTGTTTTAAGTGCACCTCCCCATACGGGGATGCAGTATATTAGTATGGACTGTACTAACGCAATGTACAATTGGTTTAGGTAATTTACTTTAGAGTTTTCTACAGTTTTATTTGGGACGACGTGTCTAAGGGTTTTAAACATCCATATAAACTTCCTTACTCTACTACTAACCAACTCCAACTGAGGATACCATGTCAATCCTTGATCTAAAATAACACCCAGGTATTTGGTTTTTGACACTTTATTAATTATAGAACAATTGCAAGTAACTTGGGGTTGATAACTATTGCATGTATGTATTTTTATGTTAAATTCATTAGAAGGTTGTGAATTGTTATACTTACTAAAACACATGTAGTTGATTTTTTCTGTGTTTAGTGTAAGTAGATTGTATTTTAACCATTTTGCAATTTGTGTCATTCCTGTTTCAGTGTGCTGTTTAATGCCATTCCATGTCTCATCGGTAAACACTACAGCAGTGTCATCAGCATAAGTAAATATTTGTGCTTTTTTTATATTCATGTTGCACAGATCATTAATGTACACAAGAAAGAGAGTAGGTCCTAAGACACTGCCTTGTGGTACACCATATGTGACATCAACAGCTTCACTTCTACAATCACCCAGTTTAACCATTTGATTTCTTTTTGTGACATAATCCTTAAAAATTTCGAGTTGGATATCTCTGATCCCTATTTTTTCCAATTTGCGTACAAGGATAGGGAGCGAGACTGTGTCAAACGCTTTTTTGAGATCCAAAAACACTGTTAAACACTTTTTTCCTTTATCTAGACAATCTGAAATTAAAGAGCTTAAAGAAGTTACAGCTTCACATGTTGATATGCCTTGCCTAAAACCGAATTGAGAAGATGATAATATATTAAACTTTGTCAAGTAATTCAATAACCTGGTGTTCAAGAGCTTTTCGAGAATTTTTGATAAGACAGGTAAAACAGAGATTGGTCTGTAGTTATTGACATCTTCTCGCTCCCCACCCTTGTATATTGGAGTTATAATTGACTGTTTCAGTAAAGCTGGAAAAACACCATTTATAAAACATTTTTTTTTTTTTTTTATAAATGATGGGTTTGCTCTTGACTCTAGTCTGGGTCATAGGACAGAGACAGAGTCTAAGATGGAGCGAGCTCACCCAGAAGAAGCCTGTTAAGGCGCTGGCACTCCCACACACTGACGGAACGCAGCAAGCTACTTGGCGCCAGACTTCGGTGGGATGGTGGTCGCGAGCCAGGCGGCCCCTTACGGAGCCTTCCACCGCTTGATGGGATCGTTCAGCCGGACTTATCCACAGGCAAGCCTGTGTTGCCGTTGCCCGGGGTGGACCGCTAGGAGGTAGATCCCATACCACCCCAAAACCAAACAAAAACAAATGTTAGCAAAATGAGATATAATGGGTGCTATTTCGTGTCTTAGATATTTTATTATCTTAGTTGGGATATTATCATATCCCGGAGCACTATCAGGTTTTAAACATAATATCAAATTATTTATTTCTTCTATGTTTGCATCTTTCAGGTAAAACGATTGTTTTTGACTTGGCAGACTATCAAGGAACTTATCCTGATCAGAAGTAGTTATAGTAGTTTGAATGTTTTCAGCAAGCTCTTTACCAATATTAGCAAAAAAGCTATTTACATAATTAGCTGATTCAACAGGGGAAGGTTTCATTGCTAGAAGTTCTGGATTTAATTTGTTAGGTTTAGTTGTGTTTGTTATAGATTTAACGTTTTTCCATAGTAATTTGTTATTTTTAAGCGAGTTTAGAATTAGTTGTCTGTCGTAGTTTCGTTTCTGTTTTTTTTAGGAGGTTGTTGCAGTTGTTTCTATAGCGTGTAAACGTGATTTTTTTTATTTCATTACTAGGGTCCTCTTGATATTGTTTTTGTAATTTATTTCTGTTTCGGATGCATCTTAGTAAACCGTCAGTTGTAAAATTGATAACGTGCTTTTAATTTTTAAAATAATTAGATGATCCATTTAATTATTTTAGCAGGATGTGCCAATTTTATGGTAAATGTGGACACAAAATTAAATTAATTATAAATAAATTCATAAATGAATTTCCAGAGCACTTTTAATTATATTAACGGCTAGTAATTTGCAATAATTACAGTGCAAATTGTGGAAAATGATGCAGGAAAATATTATAAATTTACTAGACACGCACAACGCTGACTACCTACGCTATCCAATCCATATACCTAGTAAGTATACATATACAGGGAGTGACAGAAAGTGTATATCAAGCCGAAAAGGTACTCATGCAACAGAACAACTTTCCCATTAAACAATACCAGAGTCATTTTCAACAACTGCATATTTTTGTCAATTTCCGTGGATTTTTTAATTTTCTGCTTTTTTGATGTTTTTTGTAGCTGTATAGCAAAAGATACTCATTTTGAATATAATATATTAACAGGGAAATATGTAACAATAGTATTTAGTGAGTTATTTGTGTCACCGAAATTGCCTTGTCACCGAAATTGAATTCATGCCACCGAAATTGGGTTTGTGCCACCGAAGTTGCAATTGTGCCTCAGATCCTCCAATGCTGAAACCTGATGGATCGCTGGCTTACTCTGCAAGTGTGAAAGCCCTGTTTGCAAGCAACTCACGTCTGGACGCTGGCATCAAGCAACCACCTACTGTACCTCGTTGCGATTCTTCGATGTCGGAGATCGCAGTACACACTAAATAGGTTCGAAAAGTATTGTGCAGTCTAGACGTGAACCCTGATGGCATACCAGCGAGAGTGTTAAGACTTTGTGCGCCTGAACTGTCTCCTGTGCTCACACGCTTGTTCCGCCTCTCTCTTAAAGAAAGAACGGTGCCTGGGGCCTGGAAGCTTGCTAATGTGCAACCAGTTCCCAAAAAGGGCGACCGTGCTGACTCCGCCCATTACCGTCCAATTGCCATTACCTCCATCCTATGCAAGGTCATGGAGAGGGTACTTAACTGGCGATCTACTGGTGATCTTCTTGTGTATGTCACGCACTGCTGGGGCGAAGCCGTCGAGAAGAACGGCGAAGCACTTGCCGTTCCACTCGATATCTCGAAGGCCTTTGACAGGGTCTGGCATGCAAGTCTGCTCAGTAAGCTTCCTGCTTATGGCATCCCAGCTGATTTTTGTACTTGGATTACAGACTTCCATAATGAACGGTCCATCAGAGTAGTCGTTGATGGCTGCGCTCCGACCTTATTTCCTCAGGGGTCTGTTCTCTCTGCAACTCTTTTCCTGCTGCACATCAATGACCTCCTTCGGCATGGTATTGTTGGATACGCAGATGATAGTACCGTTTCAGAGAGATACTTGACAGGTGCAAGAATCAGTGGGGATGAAATACGTTCGTTAAGAAAGGCCATGTTAGAGCGAACAGATCTGACCTTAAGTCTAGTCTCCCAATAGGGCGACGACAATCTGGTCTCATTCAACGCCACCAAAACACAGGCGTGTCTTTTCACTGCAAAAAGGAGTCCTTTCGACTGGACACCTACTTTTCGGGGTACATCTGTCTCTGTCACTGACAGGCTTGAGCTTCTATGTATGGAGTTGACATCAAATCTAAACTTCGGCGCGACCATCGAGTACAAAGCTCAAACGACGGCTAAGAAGCTGGGCATTCTGAATAGACTGAAGCGATACTTTACGCCTGGACAGCTTTTAACTCTTTACAAAGCACAAGTCCGATCCAGCATGGAGTATTGCAGTCTCTTTAGTATGGTTCAGCCAAATACCAACTTGCCGCTCTTGACTCGGTGGAACGCAGGGCCAAGAGGCTCATAGGCGACAAAAAACTGGTGGACTCCAAGCTACATAGCCTGGCACATCGTCGCAAGGTTGCCTGTTTGTCGGTTTTTTACAGATTGTACTTCGGAGAGTGCTCAAGAGCTTCACGACCTTGTTTCACCAGCTCCCTTCTACCATCGGACATCCCACCAATTCGGACTAAGTGCTTCCAGTCATCATTAATAATGCGCTAAAGAGTGGAACTCACTACCTGCGTCTGTGTTTCCAAACGCATACAATCCTAATCTCTTCAAAGTAAGAGTGAACAGGCATCTTCTGGGTGAGCTCGCTCCATCTTAGACTCTGTCTCTGTTCTATGACCTAGATAAGAGTCAAGAGCAAACGCATCCTTAATAAAAAAAAATGCCTTGTTTTGCTGCTTACAAATGGATGGCATTGTGTTGAAGATAGCCGTAGACCCCGCTGTTATCGGCATCCGTCCACACCTGTTAGCACCTGCCGGTCGACAAATCAACTGATACCTACGACTACAAATATCGCTGACGGGTGTCAATGACTGAGCAGGAGGACTTTACGGGAGCGCCGGGCTGGAGGGCCACGAGGGGTCGCCGTGCAGTAGGACCTCGCGGAAGCGCCGGGTTGGAGGGCCACGAAGGATGGCCGGGCTGGAGGGCCATGAGGGATCGCCGTGCGGTAGGACCTCGTGGGTGGACATGGACATGGGCCTCCCCTTATCAGGAGTAACAAACGACCTAAAGCGACCGCATTTTACAGGCTTTTTCGATCTTTATACCCCGCAAGGAGTGAAAGCGTGATATTTCTAAATATGTTTGTAATTTGTATTAATTGAGCAAATTCGGTGGAGCTTTGCAATTTCGGTGGGCTTCTAGCAGCCATAAAAGCCACCGAAATGTGGCCACCGAAATTGCAAACTAGTCATTTATTTAAAAAATATACAAAAGTATCGAGGTTATTCCAGTTTGCAACTTAAATCTAAAAAGTGTACCTAAAGGCTATTTAGAATGCATTACTGTAATATTTTTAAACTTTCAGGAAACATTTTAATCCCGAGCACCGAAATTGCAAAATTTTGATTCCGAGTAAACGGAAATAGTTTACTAACATTTTTGTCGGGAAGACGCAATGAGGTAGTGCACAACCGTTCACACTGCGCGTGAATGCTCGGCTGATCCTAGCTGGTAAGGGGTTTTAGGTCTGGATATAATCAACAGTGTGAGCAGGGAGCGTCGAAACAAAATTGCCACCGATATTGCTATTTTTGCTGGGACAAATCTAGTTTTGACATAGTTCATAAACTTTTCGTCTAAAAATTCAATTTTTTATAATTTCTCGTAGGGTCACTTATCCTTAACATATTCAAAATTAATTTTCCTTAATATGTTGGACATAATTTTCCTGAGAGATGAATATGTTGTAAAAATGGATTGGGGACAAGCCACCGAACATTGAAATTCGACACTTACTATTTTTTTTCTAAAAACATAATAACTGTCGAAACATTATTTATATGGCTTCACATCAGAACAAGTGTCTTATATTTCGAAAAAAAATATCATAGTCATATCTGCAAAGCGTCACCTCGTTTTCAGCGAGGACATGAAAAATTTTCGCTTGAGAAATCCACTCACCAATATTTAAAAAAATATTAGAACTCATATACAAAATTGCTGATCAGCTGAAAATTGCTGATTAATTTTTTAACTATTTTTATGTTCCATTGGGTAAGTTTTTCAGTTTAATGCGTACTTTGACCTTTTTTCAGCTGGTTATACTCTTTGTGTTAATAGTTAGATCATAACTTGAAAGCGGCTAGACCGCAACGTGGGACGTAAAGGTGAACGCGTACAAGCAAACCTTTCAAACGAAAAAAGCTTTCCCTTGGCCTCACCTAGCATTTGACGCCACTAAGAAGAAATAGGTAATCAAAAATTATATGCTGTTTTAAACTTTCGCGGTCACAAATGGTGGAAATATTGGACAATTTACGAAAATCAGTATCGCGGTAAGAACCCCGTTATAGTGTTTTGATTCAAAAGTTTAATCCTCTAGCTATTTATGGATTAATTTATGGAGCTATTTAGTTCTCTAAACCTAAAAAGCTCCATAAATGAAAATAAGAAATTAAACAATGTTAGCGCCCGCCGGGACTTTAACCCAGGACCGTGGGGTACCGTCACACTGTTTTTCCAACTGAGCTACCGATGCCTCGACTGACACTTCCAAATTTTCAATCTCTTCGTACTCGACTAAAGCGACGTATAGCACTGTGAGTGCATAATAAACCATAGTACATCTAAATAGTGCCGGTCAAGTTTTGTACGTGCAAAGCCAATGTAGCCCGTATTCCCACAGCGTAAGGACAAAGTTGGAGCTGTGAATAACTCGCACTTGACTCGAGGAATTCGTTGCAGTGGCCACTTGAAACGACGAGCTTCAGGCTGTCTGCGGCTTTCACACTTGACTCACTCGCTCTGAACATTTACAGCGCTACAGTTGAAAACCTACGGCTACGAGTGATCCTAAACCGCTTTTCTTTGAGGCATCGAAACCTAAGTGTTGAAAGCAAGCACTATGGCACTCGGTGTTGGAAGATATACCTAAGCACCTGCTTAGGTATAGCTTCAGTCGTAGAATTTAAGAATGTTAGAATATAACATCCGCTGTGTGATGCCGGCTTTGAATAGCATCGCCCCAATACTACTCGTAGGTGTCATAAAAAGCGACTAAGGGATTAATTTGATCCAGGAAATAGGCAGCAGTGTTCCCTGTGAAACTTCTGGGCAGTATTTTCAGAGTTTTCCTGTTCAGGGGGTCCGGTTAATAATTATTCGCATGTAAATAACACCCTTTAAAAATCTTGATTTCAATTTGAAATAAATATCGTTTGCAGATGGTGGTGGCGTAAAGTTACATGCAGTGTGATAAACGTGGCCAACCCCGAGGCAGTGCCTATTTTTATTTTTTATCCCACCTGAGCCAATTTTCTATTAGGACAATACAAAATTGTTTTAAGAAGAAGAAATCTGTGTTATACAAATTTTGATTTTTTTACAATGACGGATCATAACGTCAATAAATGATACTTAGATGAAAGATTGGTCCTCGCTGTGAGCGCTAGCGAACCAATCATTTATTTAAAAAATGATAATACTATCTTACATTAAATTAAGTTAACTTCATTACAGTTTAATTATGTATAAAACAAGTTTATAAGTAGGCAGACTCAAAGGGCACTTGAAATGTGGCAATTCTGTTTGTCTGTGGCTTTCACTTTCTAGTCGTAATACAAGAAGTGCGCTGAATAAAACTTTTGTAGTACCCCGCAAATGTAATTACTATGGACGGAGTACTAAGGAGTACCTAATACCTAAACTACTTAACAATCTCTCAAAGGAAGCAAGTGAGGGTAATGTCAGTCTATACGTGTATAAAAAGAATGTTTAAAAAATGTTTGTTACAAAATTGTGAATAGGTAGTTAGCTAACTATTAAAATAATAATACCATATCTTTGTTGGTGAATACATTCATTGTATGTTGTACAAACATAATTATAGAAGTCGTGACTGAATGTTTATGCTGGTGATGTGATGATTTACCTATGTACGTATTTATAACAGCTAAAACATGTGTTTGTTTTTCCCGCCAATAAACTGCTGTGCAGTTTGGCAGGTTTGTACCTACTTTCTTTGTATTTTTTTCTTTAATAAATTCTTTTTTTAATTTTTTTTTTACACTTGACTCGGCTTTCGGGGCACAGCTTCCCTTACACCCTAAATAAACCAACACATCACGCCTATATCCCTTACGGGGTAGGCAGAGCATAAACGGCCTTAAAATACGTACATTTACGCCACGTCTGACAAACATTTGAGGGTCATTCAGATTATTGTGTATCACCATAGTGACAGGTTGTCAGCCCATCGCCTAAAATTGCAAATCACATGTAACTCCCGAGTCCCTTAATCGCCTTTTACGATACCCACGGGTAAGATATGGAGTGATGCTATTCTAAGCCGGCATCACACCTCATTAATTTATATTAAATTGTATATCCGTGGTAATTGCCTTTCTTCTAAATTCGTGGTGCTGTGCTCTACGGGGTGTAAGTGACAGCTCTCCGAATACTTATAGGGTGTATTCAGACCATGAATCTGAACAAAGTCCCATTAAAAAAAACAGGGAACGTCAAAAACTTTTGGATTTCCCACAGTGAATGCAATCAGCCTATTGTAATTTTGTATGGGAGGTCAATTATTTTTTGTCCTTTCCCTACATATATGTCTCTAGAGGAAAGTTGTTCAGTTTCACGGTCTGAATAAACCCCATCAGTATTCGAAAAGCTGTCCATTACACCATGTATACTATAAACAATATCTAGCATCTTACTTACTCCTTCTTCTTCTTCTTTTCGTGTGGGACACTGAATCGTTCAACAACCCGAGGAACCCTTGCTTACTTACTCCTGTGGCTAAGGGACCCAAAGTGGGTCTTGGCCTCCGACACGAGTTTCCGCCACTTGTCCCGATCCTGGTCTGCTTCACGCCAGTCTATCGCTATATATCTAGCATCTACAAGCATTATTCCTTCACGTCGAAGTATGATTGAACCCTAACTGCCGGCTGAGGCAGGACCCATGTCCACTTAAGTCAGTAGCAGCCACACTTGACGTACGCTCTTTGAGCACTCGCTCGGCAAAATTGAAGATCGCTGAGAGTAAACATTTTAAACCTGTCTGCTATGTGATGCCGGGTTTTAATTGCATAACCCTATTTCTTTTAGTGGGTGTCATAAAAAACTTATAAAATTATATAGAGAATTGGCACAGTTTTATCTTTGAAATACAACTGCATTGCGCTCGCTAACCCGCCTGCCTTGCATGGTGTTTATGGCAATAGGGGGAGGCCCACGCCACGTCCCGTAGTAGGATTTTTGGTCGTTTTTGAAACATTATATAGGTAATCTTCGAAAAACTGATTGTCAGACATTAAGACGATTAGATAATTCAATGCCGGTGTCCTAGTTACCTCCTGTACCTGCATACAGATACATACATATACATATCACGCATTTATCGCTACGGGGTAGGCAGAGCGTAGACGCTAAATTCTTTTAAATGCGAGGCTCTGCGCTATATTCTATAAACAATATCTAGCATCTACAAGCTTATGTATATTATTCCTTCACGTCGAGGTATGATTTAACCCTAACTGCCGGCTGAGGCAGGACCCATGTCCACTTAAGTCAGTAGCAGCCACACTTGACTTACGCTCTTTGAGCACTCACTCGGCAAAATTGAAGATCGCTTAAAGTAAAAATTTTAAACTTATTTGCTATGTGATGCCAGTTTTGACTAGCATAACCCTTTTTCTATTCGTGGGTGTCGTAAAGGTGCCAAAGGTAATAATAATTCATAGAATTTGCAGCAGTGTGACCTTCGAAATACAACTAAACCCAACTGTCACACGTGAGTGTAGCAATAGATGTAGGTCCCGTAGGTTTTTTGGTTGTTTCTGGAACATTCTATAAAATCATTGAAACTGATCATCAATTATTAAGTCGATTCGATAATTTCAGTGCCGGTGTCCTAGTTATCTCCTTTACCTAAATATATATACATACATACACATATCACGCCTTTATCCCTTGCGGGGTAGGCACAGCATTAAAGGCCGCTAACAAAATCAATTATCAACAAATACTTGAGGGCTTTTTGAAAAATCGTGTATCAGTATAATGATATGTTGTCAGTCTAGCACCTAGAATTGTAATACACATGAAACTCAAAAAATGTGGTGTTGCAATTCTAAGCAAGTTTCAAGTTTTTATTTCTGAGCAATGTACTTATATTGTATTGAAAACAATAATAATATGACATAATTACATGTACAATCTGTAACACGACATTTCGTAGATAACATCTAATAATATTCCAGTTCAGTAATCCATTTGTAATAAGAACAAATTCATTCAAAACAATGCTAAGATCAGATATCCAAAATACTATGATTGTTCAATGCAATTTTCCGAACAAAAACTTAATGCTTACGATCCGAAGCCGGCATCATGCGGTGTTTTATTCACAAGTATGTAATTTTAGTGATATAAGATTATCACCTGCTCTCAGAATCGAGGCCAACGTTCAGTTTATTCCCGAATGCTAATCCGGACTAGAGCTCACTATCCGGATTCCCGGTAATTCCCGATTTCACCAACCGAGCCGGATTTGCATCTGCATCGCATTTAGAATATTCAGATATTTGGGAAAACATTTTATTATCCTAGCGTTTACGTAGGTAGCTTAAGAATTTTATCTAAGGTCATATTAAATACAGCGCAAATATTTATATAGGATAAATTCTACTCGTAAAACTTAACAACTTGGTCCTATATTCATAGGTGAATATATGACCTCCCATGCAAAGTAAAAACCTTTTGAACATTGTTGTACGGAAGGTCCGTTTTTTTTCTTGTTTCGACTTATGTTGAACGGAAAAAAATTATCAGTCTTACGAATAAAATTCACTCTAAAAATATTTGCGCTCAATTTAATAGTAGGTACCTTATGTAGGTAGAATGACAGACTACGTATTTTTATAAAACAACGATAATTACAAAGTTCCCCCAGTACAAGCTATGCTTAGTTTGGGACTAAATGGTGCTAGGTGCATTGTCCGAATGTATAGAGTCAAATTTTACTAGTGACCGATAGCAAAATCTAAAGACGGGATGTTCCCTAGAGAAAGTTGTTCCTTATCACCAGGCCATCTTGAGATTTCGCTATCGGTCACTTATAAAATTTCACCGTATATATTTATTAACCTACAAAGGTTTAGTACACAATTTGTGAAGCACGTAGAGCGGGATGATTACAGCAATTAGATACCTTACAGACTATGCCACACTTGATGTCTTGCAGTCAGTGCCCTAATACCTGCACCTTGTCAGACTTGTATGACGCCACCGACAGCGCCGTAGCCGTGGCTAATTTCTGGTCAAAATACATTTGAGTCATCGACACGAAAGAAGAAGAAGAAGAAGCTGTAATAAGTGTAATAATCCCGCAACACAGATATACATTACATAGTTACACCCCTAATGGGCACAAAGTGTACCTGATTGCTTCAATTTAGACTAGATTAGACGAAATTCACAGCACGTGTGGCTCTTAGGACTAAAATTAAAACCAAACAAGTCGCCTTAAGTAAATAATAATAAGAAAAGCATAAGTTTTAATGAACACTCATGTCTCTATCATTTAGTAATAATATTACAGCTTTAACGTGGTCTTAACAGACTACATAACTTACTAAAAATGTTTGAAGTAAGTAAGCAGTGAACTGGAAAAAACAATTTAAAAACTTGCTCCTGGCAGTTCCCCTAGGAATATGTTTAAAATAATAATCTAAAAATTAGACTTCCAGTAGCAGATCAAGATCAGGTACCTGTATTGATTATTATTTTGACCTATGTTCCTTCGTTGTAACGTTGTCATGAATTACTAATAATAGGCTAATAAATTGGGATAAGGGCAGGCAGATGATCTTCTTCTTCAACATGTGGACCTTTGAGTCTAGGAACAGGAACTAAGGAAGCAATTGTCAATACACTACCCTATACAACTATATATTGGCCGTGTGATGCCGGCTTAGAAAAGCATTACCTCCTTTCTATCCCGCGGGTGACTTAAGAGGAGACTAAAGAACTCGAGGGTTACATGTTTATTGCAATTTTAGGCGATAGGTTGATTTTGACTAAGGTGATACTGAATTTTCTGAATGTCCCTCAAATGTTTGTCAGACGTGGCGCAATGTCCGTTTTTACGGCCTTTAACGCTCTGCCCACCCCGAAGGGTTGATGGCGTGATATGTGTATGTGTGTGTTCTTACCTCCTTATCCAATATCCTGGTAGTCTAATGCTACTCTACATCCCAGTATGAGCGAATACGCCCCTAATGAGTTCAAAGTGCCTCCCTAACTGCCGACCGAGATGAAGCGTCGCTTCATGATGCTCTTAAATAATGTGATCTACCTTGTAATCCTTTAGTACTGAATTAAATAAATAGCCAATAAGAAGACATTTATTACTTTGTGCTAAATAAAGATTATATATAAGGTAACAAAACTTTTCAATTTTGAAGTAATTTTCAAAGGCGCTATTTTTGCTCGTGTCGGCACAAAGCCCTCCAAGCGCGCCGTACTCGCGTCATCCTTCTCTTTTCTTGTGCACATGTTTGCTGGCTACTCACTGCTTGTCTAATATTATGAAAGAAAATGAAAATTCATAGATAGCCCTATAATCGTAAAAGTGAATCCCTTAGTTCTACTAATCATGTTCTATTAATTAATTCCATAAATAAAGTGATGGCAAAGTGTGCCTTAAAACGGCCATTTTTGGTATTAAGTCCTATAACTTTAAGTACAGCGAATATTTCATTGAGTTTGTAGGTTCTTATTTTACTTATGGATAATACTAAAAACTTGGGCATTCTGATAAATTGTTTGTATAAAGAGATAATATTTTTTTGTGAAGTGGCGCCACCGTCGAGGCTGTTCACGAGTACACTCGCCTTAAGTAGGTACCTTTTTATTATGAAACAAACAAGTATCAGTCATGATGTAGGTTTACGCAACTTATTTATTTATGATTTGGTAGATAGTTTAGCCTTCTACTGTGTTAGGCAATCCCAGCTGACGGGCGGGAGTATGTGATCTGTCGACCTCCGTGAAGAAGGCTGCCGTAAGCATCAGAAACGTAGAGGGCTAAACTCTCTACCAATTCAAAAACAAGTAAATTGTGTAAACCTTTACACTTGAGTTGAGGGTCATAAAATCATGTTTCGCCATAGTGGAAGGTTGTTACTATGCCTAATCCCTAAAAGCCCATCGCCTTAAATAAATTGCAATACACGTGTAACCCTCGAATCCCTTAGTCCACCTTACGGCACTTAAGGGAATGTAATGGGGTGATGCTATTTTAAGCCGACATCACACTGCATCTGTAATTATTGTGTTAATATAGGTACGGGTCTTGTGAGTTTTTTTGTATTTAAATCTTTGAACTCCATTTTTCTTAGGACTCTTTTTTCACATTAAAGATCATTTTGTTATGCTGCACCGATACTTCACTACATAGTATAAAATCAAATCGCTTCCCGTTTGGTTTCTCCTTATATCTTTAGAATTACCCAACGGATTTTAATGCGGTTTTTTTTTATTGGATAGAGTAACTTGAGAGGAAGGTTTATAAGTATAATTTATTCCGGGAAATTGTCACATTCCCATGGGAAAACGGGTAGCCCAACTGGTAGTAAACTTTTGACCCCCTTTTGACACCTTTAAGGGCGGGGCACACCGGCTCCGTATCCAGCTCTCGTCCGTAGTCACGCACGAACTGATGACGTTGTAATGTATGGGACTGTATGAGATACGGCACACCGCTTGCGTGCAGCACGGAACGGATACGCAACGCAAGCGGTGTGCCTTATCTCATACAATCCTATACATTACAACGTCATAAGTTCGTGCGTGACTACGGACGAGAGCTGGATACGGAACGGATACGGAGCCGGTCTGCCCCGCCCTTTAAGGATTAAAATTTCAAAAATGCTGAAACACGTATTTCATTATTTTATATTATGTGTCTAATCTGAAATTTTGAAACAGATCACATTTAAGATAAAAAACTTTCATACAAACTTTTAACCCCCTTTTCACCCATTTAAGGGTTAAAATTTCAAAAATGCTGAAACACGTGTTTAATTATTTTAAGTTATTAGTCTAATTACAAATTTTGAAATAGATCACACTCTTTTAAAAAAACGAACTTTCATACAAACTTTTAAACCCCTGTTGACCCGACCCTATTAATTGCTATAATTTAAAATTATGTTGAATCATTACTTTACTACATAGTATAAAATCAAGTCGCTTCCCGTTTGGTGTCTCCTTATATCTTTAGAATTACCCAACGGATTTTGATGCGGTTTTTTTTATTGGATAGAGTAACTTGAGAGGAAGGTTTATAAGTATTGTTTATTCCGGGAAATGGTCACATTCCCATGGGAAAACGGGTAGCCCAACTGGTAGTAAACTTTTGACCCCTTTTTGACACCTTTAAGATTAAAATTTCAAAAATGCTGAAACACGTGTTTTATTATTTTAAGTCATACGTCTAATCACTAATTTTGAAACGGGTCACCTAGAGAGATAAAACTTGGACATGAAGTTTTTTTATGTAATAAAGCAACTATTATAGATAAAATTCCGTTTTTTTAAAGGGCTGAAAAAGGGGTTAAAACTTTGTATGAAAGTTCGTTGTCTTAAGTGTGATCCGTTTCAAAATTAGTGATTATACTTATGACTTAAAATAATTAAACACGTGTTTCAGCACTTTCAACATAATTTTAAATTATAGCAAGTTATTATCTCAAGTTACTCCATCTTATAAAAAAAAGGCATCAAAATCCGTTGGGTAATTCTAAAGATATAAGGAGACACCAAACGGGAAGTGACTTTATTTTATACTATGTAGTCTGATGTAGTGATACAATTTTAGCGTCCACCTCCGTCAATGCATCTTGCCAATATAATGTCTTTAAATTACCTCTTATCTGGGCTTCATACATAATTTATTTTTATCTTCATTCTATAGCCAGCAATGCGTTAATGAAGCGAGACGGATTATCACTACATAGTATAGTAAAGTCGCTTCCCAAGTCTGTCCCTGTCTGTTTTTTTGTTTGAAGATTTAAATCTTCAAAACCACTAAACGGATCTTGATGAAGTTTTTTTGAAAGATAGAGTGATTCAAGAGGAAGGTTTTTATGTTTGATTTATGTCGGGAGAAGGTCTGTTTCCCGTGGGAAATCAGTTAACAGCGGGTGAAACCGCTGAACGGGTCGCTAGTTTGTAATATAAATAAAAAATAATAGAATTATCTTAAACGCTTCACACAGCGCCATCTAACCCCATACTAAGGAAAGCTTGTACTCTCTCTCTCTCTCTTGTCGTGTGGGACACCGAGTCGTCCAACGACCCGATGAACCCTGGTGTCAGAGTTTTTCAACCGCCTAATATCACTAGTAGGCCTCTGACATGGTTGTGTTACGACCGACGGCTTAACGTGCCCTCCGAAGCACGGAACCATTTATTTTCGGACAATCAGTTGGTTCACCTGCAATGTCCTAACGAGACCGGGAACAAATTCACAAAGTGATAAATATCAACTTTGTGAGTGTCCCACCGAGAATCGAACCCGGAACCTTTGCGTCGCAGGCAGTCGCACTACCGCTGCGCCACATCGGCCGTCAGCTTGTACTATATGAATTGAATAGCTTATATTAATATCTATATACTTTTTTTGTATTAAACACATGTCGTAACATACATACAAAACACCCAGACTAAACACAAATACTTGATATTGGACCCAACAAATTTTTGTGCCTTGTTGGGATCAAAACCACGACCCTCGGCGTAGCAGGCAGGGATATCCGCTATTCCATCGGACTGGTCAATATCGGAACGGGTAAGCACTCTCCGTTTCCAATACGAAAATGCCTCCAAGTTTCATTTCCACGTATTTTACAGAATATTAGAATTCGCTCACTCAACATTCCGGGTACTGAGCAACTGGGTTAACATTTTTATTCCGTTACTGAGTTATACCAGCCAGAATCGGAATTATTCCAGGTTAAATGTATTTCCTGCTTCTGAAGGAACTACGAGTACCTACTATCTTTATTCAGAAGCCGCCATTAAACTATTCAGTCAACTTTAGACAGAGACAGAGCTACGTTTTTCTGAAGACTGATTTGTACACTGAGATGTCAAAGGTGCTATGAAAAAAAGTTAGCTAAGATGGTCGATTTGTGAGTTGCAAAATAAGAGCGAGCATGTAAGTTTGATCAATTCTAAATTCGCATTCGAATGAAAAAACCTGCCATAGCATTTTTAGATAAAGGGTAATAACGGAAACCCTATTACTGAGGCTCGGCTGTCCGTCTGTCTGTCCGTCCGTCGGTCCTACAGTTACGAGGCTGTATCTCCTGAACCGTTATACCTAGACAGTTGAAATTTTCACAGATGATGTATTTCTGTTGCCGCTAAAACAATAAATACAAAAAATTTGAATAAAGTAAATATTTAAACGGGCTCCCATACAAAAAACTTGTTTTTTTTGTATGGAGGCTGTATTTCATGAACCGCGAAAGTGAGACAGTTGAAATGTTTACAGATGTTGTATTTCTGTTGCTGCTATAACAACAAATAATAAAAATGCTGGCTACCATACAAAACACGTGCTTTTTTGCGCGTTTTTATCGATAATTCTTTTAAAAAAGTATAATGGTACGAAACCCTTCGTGCGCGAGTCCGACTCGCACTTGGCCTGTTTCTTTTAACTATTGTTCATAGCTCTTTTTACTTCATGGGGATACTATTTCTTTTGTTTATACTTATTATTTTTGATTTATAAATTACAAAATTTTACTAGTGACCGATAGCAAAATCTCAAGACAAGCTGGTGACAAGGAATAATTTTATCTGAGAAACTTAAGTTAAAAAATAGTACGGCAAAAATATTATAAGTTTCCATAGTTACTCAAATCAGCAAATTTGTAGGTACAGGAGATCTAAATAATTTTTTCGTATTTCAACCTATGCTCTTTGAGGAAAGTTGTTCCTTTTCACCAGCCTGTCTTTTTGCCTCCCTGGATTTTCGTGATCGGTCACTAGTAAAACTCACCCTATATCATAATAGACCCATTTGCTGCGATTGCAACTGCGGTACATTTCATTCGTATTGTTTCATTTTTATCACCACAGTTTATTTTATTAATCGTTATGGTATCCCATTATGGATATTAATCTGTTTTATTGAGTTTCGGTATCGATTGTAGACTTTTGCTACATTTGTAATCAACTTATTTCAGTTCAACATTTATTAAGCTCCGATTTTTTTTTTTTTTTTTTTTTTATTAATGATGGGTTTCGCTCTTGACTCTAGTCTAGGTCATAGGACAGAGACAGAGTCTAAGATGGAGCGAGCTCACCCAGAAGAAGCCTGTTCACTCTTACTTTGAAGAGATTAGGGTTGTATGCTTTTGGAAACACAGACGCAGGAAGTGAGTTCCACTCTTTAGCAGTGCGCATTATAAATGATGACTGGAAGCGCTTAGTCCGAATTGGTGGAATGGCTACCAGGTACGGATGGTATCCGGCGGTGCGTCTGGATGTCCGATGGTAGAAGGGAGCTGGTGGAACAAGGTCGTGAAGCTCTTGAGCACACTCTCTGTCTAATTCCAAGCTAAACTCCCGCAGTGGAAGCGATTTACACAGGTAAATTTCTAGTAAAATACCAGGAGTTCAACTGAAGGCAGACAATGGCCGCGTTACGCAGCGCTAAATAGCATACGCTGCACAATATAGCAGCGCATACTATGAATTAAACGTGAACCTAAATCTATTTAACTTAATTAACTAAGTTGAGTGAAATTGGCAAATGATGTGTTCTGACCTTTACATAACTCAATTCTGTAGTAAATTCCGTCTGCCGATCTGGCGTTACGTCACACGTATAAGCACTAGATTATAAGTAAGTACCTCCAAATTATATCACCCCACGAATTCCGCAATTCGTACTAAGGAGTCACAATGATAATGGTACAACAAATATGACTAAAGGGAACACACCATTAACACGAAGAAACAGTTTTATACTAAAACAACTAGGTTTAACACTTACAGTCAACGTGCCGGCGCAAATGCATAAAATACCCAACGGAGAAAGGAAGTTCAGGGAATGGATCAAATAGGGATTCCGTTGGTACTTACAGGGCTGGGTGGAAAAGATATCGACACCCAGCATTCCACTACAGCCTTGGCGCGTTATTCACTTCAAACCACTCACAGCTTCTGTTCGTATTCCACTTTGATATCAGTCATTACGCGTGACCCAACCCGAATTTGGGCCGTACAAACGCGGGCCAATATGGCCACCTGATGCCTATTCAACGCGACGCTCACGTGGAAGACGTCGAGACATCCAACAATCACTAAGCCTGGCATTCCAGTACAACCCAGGAGAAACGCAATAATACGATGCATCAACACGCGCGATCTCAAATTGAATCGTCCATTACACGCGGCATCACAAAACGCGTGGCGGGAAATCCGCACAATACGCGATACCCTCCCGTCCGAACGGTTTTGAGTGACTGATAGTGCGGTGCAGAAATCACCGCTTGGCGCCTACCAGGCGGCCCGCGCGCACGCCGCCACCCTCGCCCCGCGAGTGAGAAAGGGACAACATATGCCCAGAGCGAGTGCATGCGAGCGAGTATCGCGGCGCATTCATAGACCGTCATTAATACCTAACTTACCCCAGCATAGCAACGCTAAATTAAACATTCACCCGCCCTAGGCCGAATCCCTTAGGCCTATTCACTACTGGGGAGACGAGATAGCGTTGCTATTGCTCGCTTAAGAACTGAATCCCCTACCTGAACTGTCGCGACTCGAGGAGTGCCATCACTACCTGGGAACAAGTTGAGAATGCGCCCTCTGCGCCATCGCAGTGGCGGCAGGTTGGCATCCTTAACCAGAACGAGATCTCCGATGCGAGGGGGTTCAGTTCTGTCCGTCCACTTAAGGCGTTGCTGCAGAATGTGCAAATACTCAAGCGACCATCGCTTCCAAAAATTCTGAGACATTTGCTGCAGCAACTCATAACGCGTCAAACGATTGCTACTGACCTCTGTGTAGGGGTATTCTGGCAAGGCGTTAAGTGGTCGGCCAATTAAGAAATGCCCTGGTGTCAGGGCCTCCAGATCATTCGGATCTGAGCTAAGCGGACACAAAGGACGTGAATTGAGAACGGCCTCAATTTTACAAAACACGGTCGCTAGCTCCTCAAAGGTTAATATCGTTAAACCTATAACGCGCATCAAATGCGTCTTAGCGGACTTTACAACCGCTTCAAATATACCACCCCAGTGGGGGCATCCTGGTGGATCGAACACCCAGTTAATGCCCTGACGGGAGAGGCTCGTGCCGATAGCTTCCTCGTTTTCCGATAAAAACGTTATAATTTCTTTCATACATCGATCAGCGCCCTTAAAGTTGGTACCACAGTCCGACCTGATCAGCGCTGGTCGCCCTCTTCGCGACACAAATCTATCTAAAGCTGCTAAGAAAGCCTCCGTAGTGAGGTCGGCCACGAGTTCCAAGTGGACGGCCTTGGTTGCTAGGCACACAAACACGCACAAATACGCCTTGATTGACTTCGCGTTGCGAAGGCGTGATGCCTTTACCATAAAAGGCCCCGCAAAGTCCGTTCCCACACCCGCAAACGTCCAGGCTTCCGTCACCCGGTCCGGTGGGAGGTCTCCCATCTGAGGTTGCATTGTGGCTGCCTTCAACCGATAGCAAGGCAAGCACCGAAACACAATGCTCCGTACCGTACGTCGTCCAGACAAGATCCAAAACTCGCGCTGCAGAATAGCCAAAAGTGCATTGCAGCCCGCATGCGAGTTTTTCTGGTGACGATCCCTAACTATAAGTTCTACCAAAGGTCCCTTCTTTGGGAGTAACAGCGGATGCCGTGCTGAAAAGGGCAGGTTAGCGTTCCGAAGTCTACCTCCAACCCGGAGCATTCCATGCTCGTCCACGAACGGGTTGAGGCGCACAAGACCTCCCTTCAGCTTTCCACGGCCATCCCTGAGCAGCCTGACCTCTTCCTCAAAATGTTCCGCCTGGACGACCCTAACCAATAAACTTAGAGCCGCATTCCGCTCCGCAGGCGAGAGGACAGGTGCCAAGTTCCGTTCTGCTTGAGGTTTTCTACAGTTGTTCACGAACCGTTTGATCCAACCTGTCACCCCTAGAAGTTTGTCGAGGGAGCTGTATCGTTCCAGCAAGAAAGCCGCACTAGGCTTAGGTACGATCTGCCCTACGTTCACTCGCAAACCTCGATCAGGTGGCCCAAGCGGCGACCCGCACTCATTGTATGGCCATCTCTCAGGTGACTCAGTCAGCCACTGAGGTCCCCACCACAGTGAGTGACCTACCAAATCAGGGGCCCTACATCCCCGTGAGGCGCAGTCCGCTGGGTTCTGTTCTCCCGGTACGTGTCTCCATACCAACGGAGTTTCCGATCCTTTAATCTGTGACACCCGATTTGCCACGAAAACCTCAAGAGTATGTACCGACGTCTGTAACCAGCACAGAACTATCCTACTGTCGGTCCATGCGTACACCGTTTCATCCAAATTGATGGTACCGCGTAGATTACTAGCGACATGATGTAGCAAGCGCGTGAGAAGCGCTGCTCCCGCCAATTCCAACTTTGGAATGGTCCATCTTGTCCTAACCGGAGCCACCTTACTCTTGGCCATAACTAGACGCACGTCTACAGTTCCCGTTGAACTGACTGTCCGCAAATAGACAGTTGCCGCGTACCCTCGCTCCGAGGCATCACAAAACCCATGTAGGGTAGCCTTACATCCCACCGATGGGAGCAATTTGCGAGGTATGGCGATGCGTACGATCCCTGGTAAGGTGGTCACAAACTTGGTCCAATCATTCAACAGCTCTCCGGAGAGCTGGTCGTCCCAACCCAAGTTTGCTATCCACAACCTTTGCAAGAAGCACTTCGCCATGAACGTCACCGGTGCGATCCACCCGTTAGGATCGAAAGTTCTGGCGATCGTCGATAATACCGAACGCTTCGTCCAAGTCTTCTGCAAAAGGTCTGGCTCGATCTGATACGTAAAGACATCATGCGTTGGCCTATATTGCACCCCTAGGATGCTCAACGTATTTGGATTGTCCGGGTTCTTGAAAAGGTGCGGGTCCTGCTGGAACTCACCTGGCAACCCGGCCAGGAGCTCTGGACAGCTGGACAGCCATTTCCGCAACTCATAACCTCCTGATTCCATGATCGCGATCAGCTCGTCTCGTAGTAGCAGTGCTTGTTGCACGCTATCTGCACCCGTGCAGATGTCATCCACGTAGACGTCGCGATCCAGTACTGCTGCGGCTCGAGGGAATCTTACCCTTTCCTGTGCGGCCAACTCTCGCAGCGTGCGTACTGCCAAAAACGGACTTGGCTTCAGACCATACGTTACCGTGTTAAGCTCATAAGTGACCATCGGCTCGTCAGGGCTCTCACGCCACAAAATCAGCTGGTACCGACGGTCATCCGGGTGTATAATTGTTTGGCGAAACATAAATTTTGACGTCTGCGACGAACGCTACTTGGTGCAACCGAAAATCTGTGAGGATGTCCACAATGTCCCGGTTCAACTTGGGACCCGCGTGCAGACACTGGTTCACAGACACACCATTCGATGTAGGAGCAGAACCGTCAAACACTACCCGTATCTTCGCCTCCGGTGACTTCAAAACAGCCAGGTGTGGTATGTAGTAATGCTCGACACACCTCCAATCTATGCTGGACACCGACATGTGGCCTAACTCTAGGTACTCCCTCATGAATTCGATATACTTCTGCCGAAGTGCTGCATCTCGCTTCATCTTTCTCTCCATAGCCAGTAGTCTCCGTTCCGCGATCTGTCGCGAACTACCTAAGGAGGGGCGGTTTGGGAGAAATGGCAGCCAGGTAACAAACCTACCTGACGAACTTCGTGCAGTGTTGTACTGATAGAACAGCTCGCACTCGTCATCCTCTGGCTTCCGTCTATCCGCTGTGGGTGGCTCCTCAGACTCCCAAAACCTCTGCAGCACCTCCGACAACACACTACCATAGAGAACCGTATCGCCCTCTGGTAGGTCCTGAGGTCTCCAAACTGGGCCAAAAATAACATACCCCCCTGTGGTATCAACGGCCACTAAACCAGTTTGCTGAAGTACCCGTTTTCTGCCACACCAGAATCTCCCGAGGACGTCTGACCCGAGGAGAACGTCCACCGTACCAGGAGTATCAAATTCAGGATCAGCTAACTCTAAGCCTGTGGTTAACCCTCGTACCGTTGACGGTAACCGAACCTGAGGAAGTTTCCCTACCACTTCATCCAGCACCACTGCTGAGGCATGATAGCTGACCCCTGTACCTGTATTACCTAATGTGAACTCGAAGTTCACCTGACCCCGAACGTCAGGCACATCTACACCTCCAATACCTACAGCCCCATCCGTTGTGGACCTTATATTTAAGCGTAGCCTACTCACCAGCTTACTAGACACAATACAACCCTGAGCCCCTGTATCTAACAAGGCTCTTACCTGTATGCTGCGGCCACCGTATCCCCATACCCAAATCATTGCCGTAGGCAACAATACCGTAATTGGCCGGGGGGCCGAAGCTGGCGTGTAGGCGGCGATTACCTAGCAGGAACCTAAGCGCGGAGTGTCCGCGTCCTGCGGGGGGGTCCCCTCTCTCCGTACACCTTCGAGTGGGTCCCACTCCTGCTGATAGGGACCTCTGGTCCTGTACGCCATGGCTGGCAGCCTATAGTAACCCTGCGGCAGGCGCGCGTACCGTGGATGCGCCTGTAGCCGCGGGTGCTCAGCCAAGGGGAGAGGCATGCGTGGGTCATGGGAACTCACCATGTTGTTCAGACCCGCCGAGTACTGCATGTACTGGCCCTGGTGTTGGCACCCGCCCGTAGCATCACGTACTTGTGATGGGTGCCCCTGACCTTGGACCTGTGACCACCTACCCTGTTCCGGCACCTGCTGCCGAGGTGGTGACTGTCTCGCGCGTGGTGAAGGGGGCATCACCTGCTGATGTCCCTGGCCTCGTCCCTGAAACCCTGGTGGAAGAGGACTCCTCCTTGGAGGGGGTGGGGAGCGTTGCTCCCGTCTAGGTAGGGCAGACTCCGTCCGCTGACCCGCGTCAGCTCTGCCTCCGTAATCTCCGCTGCGGTTCATGCATAGGAGCTGATGGTGGGCACCCTGGCAGTACCTGCAGTTGGTGCTTGATGGGCACTCTCGCACCTGATGCGGCCCCATACACCTAAAGCACCAACGCCGTTGCTGCACCACACCACGACGTTTCTGCACCCGCTGTGCAGCGAACTCCTCACACGCAGTCACCTGATGCCCCGCCTCTCTGCAGTAGGCACACCTCGATTCCAAATTAGCGACATTGTATCGCCTGGGTGGCCTACTCTTACCGTCTCGCGCCTGTGCACCCGGCCGTTCCGGGCGGCGAGCGGCCGCAGACTCCGCGTGAGGCGACTCTCCAAATTGGGCATCTACCCGCCTGCACTCGGCCTCGAGGAAGGACTTGAGCTCCTCGAAGGTCGGGAGGTAATCAGATGTCTTACCTCCGTGCGACTGTTCAAAACGAGCGGCCATGTCGCTCGGCAGGCGGCGCAACAACGTGTGGACCAGGATATAATCATAGCCTGACACCGGCATCCCCTGTCTCTCAAGAGCGTTCACTGCAACGCAGACAGGGTTGAGGACCTTGGCCCTGAGGTCCGTCCCTCGTGTGATGGTCGGCACGGTGAGCCACTGTTCCAGGAGTTGGTCAATCATGAGACGTTTGTTGCTGTATCTCTCGATCAGCAGACCGCGAGCCGTCTCGTAACTTGCATCATCGACTGGTAGATGCTTTACCAGCTCATGGGGCTCACCTTGCAGCTTGGCCATCAATTGTGCCATTTTATATGCCGGCTGCAAGTCAGTGCGGTTATGAATCACACTGTCAAACAGATCCTGGAATCGGGTCCAATCCGTGTAGTCCCCGTGGAAGACCGGAATCGCCACAGCCGGCAGGGGCACTTGCACCCCCGGTCCCCGCGGACCATGGGGTGGGTCCGGCTCCCCAGCCCTACGCCTGGTGATCACAGCAGCCGCCTGCTGGATCTCCTGCCCTATCTCCAGGCACTGGGTCACATTCGCCCGGACCGTAAGTTTGACCTCCTCATCAGGCGTCCCATCAAATAACTCCTCGCATCCAGTGAGGCAATCCAACACCTCCGCGACCCGTTCGTCAATCCGTTGCGCACAAGCGATGAGTGCGTCCTCTCGGTCCCCGCGACCGACCATCGCCTGCTTAGTCGCGAACCACATTAGGTGCGCTCTAATTTTCGCCTGAAGCTGTCTAATTGTGGGAGCCATGGTACCAACCCAAAGTAACACCGAACCTTACAATAAAAAACAATAATAGACAATCGGCCCTGATCCTACCGTTAGGATATCCGCACAGGGTAAACACAACGATAATAACAAGCAATTCACTAATTGATTGGCCCTGATCCTACCGATAGGATATTCTACACAGGGCACACACTACAATCACAATAAATATATTTTTTTTTATGTAGGTAGATTAAAAATCTTATACTAAAATAATCTTAAATCTAGTGGTTTTCTGAACCACGCTCTGCTACCAAAAATTGTCTAATTCCAAGCTAAACTCCCGCAGTGGAAGCGATTTACACAGGTAAATTTCTAGTAAAATACCAGGAGTTCAACTGAAGGCAGACAATGGCCGCGTTACGCAGCGCTAAATAGCATACGCTGCACAATATAGCAGCGCATACTATGAATTAAACGTGAACCTAAATCTATTTAACTTAATTAACTAAGTTGATTGAAATTGGCAAATGATGTGTTCTGACCTTTACATAACTCAATTCTGTAGTAAATTCCGTCTGCCGATCTGGCGTTACGTCACACGTATAAGCACTAGATTATAAGTAAGTACCTCCAAATTATATCACCCCACGAATTCCGCAATTCGTACTAAGGAGTCACAATGATAATGGTACAACAAATATGACTAAAGGGAACACACCATTAACACGAAGAAACAGTTTTATACTAAAACAACTAGGTTTAACACTTACAGTCAACGTGCCGGCGCAAATGCATAAAATACCCAACGGAGAAAGGAAGTTCAGGGAATGGATCAAATAGGGATTCCGTTGGTACTTACAGGGCTGGGTGGAAAAGATATCGACACCCAGCATTCCACTACAGCCTTGGCGCGTTATTCACTTCAAACCACTCACAGCTTCTGTTCGTATTCCACTTTGATATCAGTCATTACGCGTGACCCAACCCGAATTTGGGCCGTACAAACGCGGGCCAATATGGCCACCTGATGCCTATTCAACGCGACGCTCACGTGGAAGACGTCGAGACATCCAACAATCACTAAGCCTGGCATTCCAGTACAACCCAGGAGAAACGCAATAATACGATGCATCAACACGCGCGATCTCAAATTGAATCGTCCATTACACGCGGCATCACAAAACGCGTGGCGGGAAATCCGCACAATACGCGATACCCTCCCGTCCGAACGGTTTTGAGTGACTGATAGTACGGTGCAGAAACCACCGCTTGGCGCCTAACAGGCGGCCCGCGCGCACGCCGCCACCCTCGCCCCGCGAGTGAGAAAGGGACAACATATGCCCAGAGCGAGTGCATGCGAGCGAGTATCGCGGCGCATTCATAGACCGTCATTAATACCTAACTTACCCCAGCATAGCAACGCTAAATTAAACACTCTCCGAAGTACAATCTATAAAATACCGACAAGCAGGCAACCTTGCGGCGATGTGCCAGGCTATGTAGCTTGGTGTCCACCAGTTTTATGTCGCCTATGAGCCTCTTGGCCCTGCGTTCCACCGAGTCAAGAGCGGCAAGTTGGTATTTGGCTGAGCCATCCCAAAGGTGACTGCAATACTCCATGCAGGATCGGACTTGTGCTTTGTAAAGAGTTAAAAGCTGTCCAGGTGTAAAGTATCGCTTCACTCTATTCAGGACGCCCAGCTTTTTAGCCGCCGTCTGAGCCTTGTACTCGATGGTCGCGCCGAAGTTTAGATTTGATGTCAACTCCATGCCTAGAAGCTCAAGCCTGTCAGTGACTGGGACAGATGTACCCCGAAAAGTAGGTGTCCAGTCGAAAGGACTCCTTTTTGCAGTGAAAAGACACGCCTGTGTTTTGGTGGCATTGAATGAGACCAGATTGTCGTCGCCCCATTGGGAGACAAGACTTAAGGTCAGATCTGTTCGCTCTACCATGGCCTTTCTTAACGAACGTGTTTCATCCCCACTGGTCCCTGCACCTGTCAAGTATCTCTCTGAAACGGTACTATCATCTGCGTATCCAACAATACCATGCCGAAGGAGGTCATTGATGTGCAGCAGGAAAAGAGTTGCAGAGAGAACAGACCCCTGAGGAACTCCGGCATCAATGGCCATTAGGTCAGAGGAGCAGCCGTCAACGACTACTCTGATGGACCGTTCACTAAGGAAGTCTGAAATCCAAGTACATAAATCAGCTGGGATGCCATAAGCAGGAAGCTTGCTGAGCAGACTTGCATGCCAGACCCTGTCAAAGGCCTTCGAGATATCGAGTGAAACGGCAAGTGCTTCGCCGTTTTTCTCGATGGCTTCGCCCCAGCAGTGCGTGACATACACAAGAAGATCACCAGTAGACCCGGCGAAAGCCATATTGACGGTCACTGAGAAGATCATTGTCTTCAAGGTAGGTCAGCAACTTACTTACAGAATCATGCATAAAAAAGACATGTGAAGTACGAGTTAATATTTTAAAATGTGTTCGGAATTCACGTCATGTTCAGTCGTGGAATTTTACTGTGTTTTTGCAAAATAGTTAGACGAGCTTTTGGACAATGTTTAAATTAATTTTTCATAGTATTTGACGTTGTCAAAACAGCTTTACCCATGAAATTTGTTTTGTAATAACACGGTATTTTCTTCTTTTTGTATGGGATAACGAGTCGTCCAACGACCCGATCAACCCTGGTACCACTGTTAGTAGTAGGCCTCTGGCGTGTTTGTTTAACGACCGCCGTCTAAATAATCATAGACAGCAACCTGGACAGACGGCTTAACTTGCCCTCCGAATCACGGAACCATATTTATTTTCGAACAATCAGGTGGTTCAGCTTGCAATCTCCTGACCAGACTGGGGACATATTCACAAAGAGTAATATTAACTTTGTAAGTGTCTCACCGGAAATCGAACCCAGACCCTTTGCACTAATGTGCCACATCCGCCGTCAGGAGGCCTATTTAGCTGTATAACGGCGTCGAGTTTTTGTATGGAATGACACATGCGGGCATTACGGCGTCGGAGTTCGGTCGGAATTCGGTCGAGTTTCAGCTAGGTGTCAAACAGAATGACAAGTAATTTACATACAAAGTTCTTAATGTCATCGGGTTTTTGTCCCTTTCTACGATTATTTTGTCTATGGTGTCGAAAAGCGGTCGAGCTATGACAACCAAGTTTCTGTCATTGTGCTCGACCATGAGCAGTCTCAAGCATAGGTGCCTTGCCGATGTCGAGTTTCATTTAATTAAGATAACTTATAAAAAATTACCCATAACTATGAGATTTTTAAGGTTGGTAATGCATCTGTAGGATATTTTAGACCGCATGAGCAGAATAAACTCGTTTAAAAAAGTAGTAAGCTAACTTTACCGACACACTAAAAGTACATATAAAAATTACCACTTGCCATCAGCTACTGTTGATTTTCGATTATATGTGCAACTGTTTTTTTTTGGGTTCAGTTTTAAGCCTCATATATTTACATTATAAATAATTATTTCGATTACTTTTCTGAGTGATGATGATAACATTATGATAGTTGATATTCAATATTATAATGAATATCATTGCAATAACAAATGTGTTATAAATGCTTGATCTCGTGATCAAACTTTGTACTTCTTGTGCTTGTCAATAGTTGGAGTTGCTTCGTACTGTATCAACAAACATCACTGTAGGATTGCTAAATATTGAATACAGACTTATCTATAGAAGATATTTTATAAATTTTACGTAACATACATAAATCACGCTTCTTTCCCGCAGGGATAGGCAGCGTCTACTTCCTTCCACTTACGACGATCCTTGCATACTTCTTTTGCCTTCTCTATATTCATTTATCTTTTCATGCAGGCTCGTTGGTTTATTTTTTACTAACTAAAATGTATGCACCAACGAGCGTACATGCGTGTGATGATGATTGCCGTGTGATGATGATTGCCGTGTGATGACGGCATAGAATAGCATCACCCCATTCTTTTCTCGTGGGTGTTGAAAGAGACGACTAAGTTGAAGGTTGTACTCGTGTACGGTGTGTGCACTATTCGTTTATAACTCGTGCTCTACATACATTCATTAGCCTATTGCAGTCCACTGTCGGACGTAGGCCTCCCCTAGAGTAGGTACAGGGCACGATCTCTCGTTTTTTCCATCCAGTTATCAGTCCATCTGGTCGGTGGTGGTCCAACGCTACGCTTGCCGCGGCAAGGCTTCCATTCGAGAACCCGCTTACTCCACCGTCCGTCCGTTCTATCATAGGATACACACACGTTTTCTACGCGCGCTCTATTCTTGTGAAACGCGTGCTTTACACGTTGGTGACGCGTATTATACTAGTGTACAACACGTGTTCGATACGTGTGTAACGCGTTCTCTACACGTGTATTACGCGACCTCTACTTGTATACAATGCTTGCTTTACTAGTATGCAACGCGTGCTCTACATGTGTACAACGCGTGGGCTGCGCGGGCGTATAACATGCATAGAGCACGCGTGGTGTCAGCGTACGTGTAAAGCTGCCCAACATCCTAATAGACCAACATCCTAAGTCTTACAGTTTTCGGAATAATCACTTTAAATTACTTGATACTAAGGTACAGATTTTCCATACATTTTAACTGACTATTAAATACTCTTTACATCATACTTAACAATCCTTGATCAATTTTATTTATGTCAGTCACTCAGAATAAAATGTGTTATTCGTCACGTCAGACAATTCATAATCATAAGTCATTTCATTATTGTGGAGGAGCCCACAATGCTCAATGGGGTTTTACTCGAGCGTCAGAGACCTTAACATAAGATCAGCCAAGATTCAAAATTAAGAGCAATACATGACAAAATTTAGTGATAGCTGTCTTAATTAAAACTTGGAAACTATGCATGTATGTTTCTGTGGAAAAGTTGTAGGTCTTGACAAGATCTACATTTGAGATGACAGCTGTCAATTTTTTGTGCCCATCCAGCATCTCTGTTGAAATTTGGATGTTTTTGAATTTCTAAGGCTTCCCGTACTTTCCTAGGAATGAATCTCTTCTCTCTCGCTAGGATTGCTGCCTTATCGAACCTGACATAATGGGTGGGGTTATCCATGATATGTTCGTACATATTGCAAAGCGAGATGAATAAGTTCTTTGTTTGACTACAAAATATACATCTCGGCAAGACCTACAACTTCTTCAAAGAACTAGTAGTTAAGCATGCATAGTTGACGAAATAAATTAGTTCAAAGTTTGACAGATGTCATCTAAAATTTCAAGACCTACAACTTTTACAAAGAAATTAGTTTTGCATGCGCGCTGATTATTGCGCATGACTTGAACAAGACAGCGACATAAATTTGAGAAGGTGGACTACAGGCAATAGAACTTGAGTAAATAGCGGTTAAAAATTTTTGGTGGACCACGCAACGAAAAAAATGTGGTATGGCCCACCAGGTGGATCTATTTTAAAAAATCCCAGCTCAGCTCTATTGGTGAACTACGCGAAGAAAAAAAAATAACCTATAGGTGGACTACGGGTTAAAAAAAAAATTGCCCAACTCATTTCATGGCAGAACTGACCAGCTTAACTTTTAAAATAGAGACCAAAAGAAGATATAAGACCTAGGCTTGATTTGTTCTTTTGCTGTTGTCTACACTGCACCCACCATTAACCTTGCATTTTCTTCTGTTACAATATATTTAGGAAGTGGACGAGTTCGGAAATGGACGAAGTCGATCTAAAGGATCCAGCAATCCACACTTAGGCTCCTCTACTATTAGAACTTGCATCAGTATTCCTATTTACTCCTAATGATTAAAATAAATTATCTGAATTATCATGACTCGTTATGAATAAATTTTGTTCAGATGACTGAATACTGTAACATACCAAAATTTCATCCAATTTAATTAAAACTACATTTCTCCCACTTGTGTTCCGGGGCACAGATTAACTACAATATGGTCTGGGGTTGGAGTGGGAAATTGCACAATCAAAAACTGTAGTCTGCTATGTACGTCGATCAACTCGGCCTTCTTTTATGTAAGGAACGAGACGAGAGACCGCTTGTCTTGCTGGCTATGTGTTTATATGCGGATGTTAAAGAAAAGCAAAAAGAATTTCAAGTTGGTTGTTTTTATTAATTTTGATCCATTATAGCGTTTCTCCCTAATAAGATGCCATCTAAAACACCTCGAGTAAAACCTTAAATGGGTATCTTGAGGTGATGTTAGTAGAACAATCATAAGTTCATAACTATTGAATGCATAAAAATCCTTTCTTGACTTCTCGAGGTTCGAGTCTGTCGCGTCTGAGTGTTCTTTCTGCTCGTCTGCTAAGTTTTTCTCAAGCAAGGTCTTAATTTGTCATAAAATTTGCGCTGGCAAATCGTGTGAAAACTGCAATACTTCACACAAATTATAAGGTTTCCTGGAGACAGCTGAGCTACAATGTAAACAAAGTATATTAATGAATGTTACCATCTACCATCAAACTTAATAAGTGAACTCTGCCAGTATTCGCAAAAACTGAAATATAAGGAAACCATGCAGATTAACTTCTACAGCGGTTCGATTATAGAGTAAGCGACGAGTTTGCTAAGATATCTAGCATAAACATTGTGTAGGAACCATGTAGGAACTAAAATTATATGTGATCATCAGCATAGTAAGAAAAACAAATCTAACCTTCTAGTTACGAGTGGGTAGGTATTTCACCAGCGCGTGGGGAAAAATACTGTAAATCAAAACCAGTTCTTCGCCTTATACAATTCGGTGTTTATTTAATATTTACAAGAAAAAATTAGGAACCAAAAGTAACAACCAAAACGTAAATAACCAAACGAGTCTCCATGACAACCAATCAACAGGAAGAGACCGCGCGCGCCGATGCGAAATAACTATATACAAACAAAAAAATCATGTTGTCGCGCTGTCTATCTGTAAATTAAAAAATCATTAAATAAACTAAATAAAAAAGCAATGGTGGCGATGCACCAAAAGTATAAATATTTTGTGTAATTATTATTATTTTATTTTATAATTTTATAATGAAACCACCCACACCGAGACGACGCCGCGGAAGACCCCGTCGCAGGTGGCGAGACGAGCTACATGCCTTTAGCAAAGACTGACACTTGGAGGCCCAGAGTAGAACTGGATGAAAAGAGAAGAGGGAGGCCTTTGCCTAGCAGTGGGACGATGTAGGCTAATTAAGATAAGAAGATAAGATGACATAATGAAACGCGTAATTACCTGTTCTTATGGTGTCCATGACTGCAAAGCTGGAATGTTGTGCATTAAAAAAGTTTCAAGCTTTTAGCTTTGTATCTAATGCCTCAGTTCCTCAGTTTATCCTGTCCTGTTCAGTAGTTATAGTCTTACGTTTTACGATCACTTTTCAGCTGAATTACTGGTAGAGTTTCTGCCGATTTGCTCAATGATAGTGATAAATTTCAGCTACCCGTTCGGACGGCCGTTGTAGCGTAGTGGTAGTACGACTGCCTACGGCGCAAAGGTTCCGGGTTCGATTACCACTGGGACACTCATAAAGTTGATATTATCACTTTGGTAATTTGTAATTTGTTTACAGTCTAGTTAGAACATTGTGGACCGAACCACCAGATTAAAAAAGATTCTAAAAAAAGAGAAACTCTGCCAGTACTTAAGTTTATTTGTTACGCACCTAGACTACACTTTGAAGAATCACACATCATATATGAACACATTAAAGTTTAAACATTACAATCTTATTTTTGGTTGTGCTCACACACACACACACACACATATATATATCTCACCTATAATCCCTTGCAGGGTAGACAGAGCGTAAACGGCCGCAAAGAACTTAAATTTGGGCCACTTGTGACAAATATTTTAATGGTCATTCGGAAATTTGTGTATCGCCATAGTGACAGGTTGTCACCCCATCGCCTAAAATTGCAATACACACCCTTAAGTCCCTTAGTTGCCTCTTACGACTCCAACGGGAAAGAAACGGGATGATGCTATTCTAAGCCGGCATCACACTGCAAATTGGTTGGGCAGTCGTGTAAAAAGGTATTGTATGATCAACATCAATATATTCCTTTGTTAAAAAAGTACTTTCAGCAGCATAATTATATCTATAACAAAGCACCAATTTAAACTGGCTTTTGTACAGTTTACAAGAAAAACCAGTAAAGGTTGGTACCCAGCTCCACTATTGGCACAAATTGTACATAATATTTTATAAAATATTCATAATTTATTATAATAATAATGTAATTAATGTGTATCCCATCTCACACTTCTCTCAAACGGCCTATACTTGTTTGGCCTATATATGCCCCACGCGAGCCCCGTGATTTCATAACGAGAAATAAAAAGCTATGAAAGCTAATGTGATGACTTCTTACGGGCATCACCTCACATAAGTACGTGGCATCACATAAGCCCAGTGGGTCTGCATCTGCACCTTTTATTCTTGCTTAATGAATATGTCCCTTCCATGGACGTAAAAAAAAGTACTGACGGAATCCCAGCTAAGACACATCTGAGGAAGCAAAATGGCGGCGGCTGTCTATGTATAAGTGAATTAAGGGTTGCCAAGTTAGCAAATTTTTTACCAATAAAAGAAAGTTGATAGATAAAAATATTTTTATTGTTTATTCCGCGGTAAAATATAGCCTATGTTGACTCGGTGTCCCACTCGATAAGAAGAAGAAGAAGAAGCAGAGATAAATATAATGTAGCTTTCTAATCGTAAAATAATTTTTGAAATCGTTTTAGTAGTTTCAGAGCCCATTCGCGTCAAACAAACACACAAACAACCAAACAAACAAACAATCAAATCTTTCCTCTTTATAATATAGGTGTAGAACTGTAGATAAGCTTCCCATATTTTGGGGAAATGGTTTAAGTGAATACTAGCAACACTGGATGTTTGACAAATAGTTTTGCTCTTGAAAATGAAAATTTATTTTAAATTGAAAAACTGTAAATAAGTAACTGAATTATCTATTTACCTGTGAAACGTAATTCCTGGATGTTTTTTCTTTTGGTCACTACGGTTTTTACACCATTTCACCACGCAAGACATATTGTTTTTCCGAAATTTTCGGTGGGTATTTTTGTCCGCTTATGTTGACGTTTGCGCGCGTTATGGCCGACTAATGTGTAAATGTGTGCGTGTGCACTTGTACGTACAGAGAACTGGCCGACTTTGAGCGACACAGTTTGTTATTAGCCGGATTCTGTTCGTACTTTTTTTTACGTCCATGGTCCCTTCGTATAAAATATGAGCACGCAGGCTAGTCCGCGGGTAACAGCTAGTCTACATTTATGCATATACGAATTTCAAATAGAACCTTCAAGCAATTGATACATTGACCTTCAACGTATAATAAAAGAAAAGATTATCTGTGGTTACTATCTTGCCTTCCCTTCTAGCCTCTGCGTCAAACTGATGCAAGCCGCAATAGGTCTAATACCGTCGCGTCGAGACGTTATTACCTCTATCGGCCCCCCAGGTTCGATAAGATATAACAACTTGTCCGTAAAATTCTTTGACGTCCTATTTAAATAATCATCATTTTTTAGACCGGTAAGTCAACGGAAATCAACGGAGTTACCTACTCCTTTTTGAAAGCTATAAAGAAGCTTGTTATAAAAAATAACTAGGTACAGTAGAATAAAACCGTTTAATAATCTGAAAAACTTGGGCAGCTACAACCATCTAGTTACTTACGGACATAACTTTTAAATTAAAGTTTTATTTTTATCTCGTGGACCAATGAAACCGAAGATTGTGTTTGTTTGAACACAGTTCTGTGTACAGCAGTGGCAGATTTCCACAGAGACTGAACCAGCCTTAGTTTCTTTATGGTGCTGGTCCACCTGACTATCCAAATGGCACACGTGCTATGTGAAAGTTCATGACCTATTGTGAACATTTAAAGTTGACATTAGATAGAAATGGAAATTGTTATGTCCATACTTTTGGCAACTAGATATATTTGTTGTTCTTACCTTACATACATCAGTCCACTGCTGGACGAAGGCCCTTTGTTCACTCGTTTTCGCCATCCCATCGATATACTCGTACTCATTTTGATAGGTTTAATTGATTTCTAAGATCTGTCTCTTTAATTATCTCTTTAATTTTAAGTTGTTGGTTCTAAATTTCATTCCTTGATCTTAATTTATGCTTTATATTATTAATGATTTCGTATTTCTCCTATGAAAGCGCCTAAGGCTTGCCCTGTAAAGGTTGTATAAATGTATTTTATTAAACAAAATAAAATTGACCTGTAAGTAGACTGATGACATTCATTGCTGTTATGGTTATGGAAGATAAAATTATCAAATAACAGCTATCCATTTAACTGATTAACTTTCATACATACATACATAAATCACGCCTATATCCCTTCGGGGTCTGCTTACCCCGAAGGGATATAACGGCCGTAAAACGGATATTAACACCACATCTGACAAAAGTTTGAGGGTCAATCAGGTAACTGTGTATCACTATAGTGACAGGTTGTCAGCCCATCGCCTAAAATTGCAATACACAACCCTCGAGTCCCTTAGTCGCTTCTTACGACACCCATGGGTAAGACATGGGATGATGCTATTCTAAGCCGGCATCACACGGCACTTTCAGTTTAACTTTCAGTTCTTCACAAAGTTAAATAAGAATAACAGACATCGGTTGTTCACTCGGGAGTGCTGCTGATATTACAATTTGAATTTGGAATAAAACGTGTTACACGAAAATTTTAAAGATGAGACAAAAATCGAATCAGACAGAAAATTTTGTAGTTACGAAACAAGCACTCTATATGTTACACTTTGTGTTGTAATTTCTTGATGAAACTCTATATTCAAGGTAACTTGAAAACTTTTTACACTAGTTAATTTTATATTGGTGATTTTGTTATAATATATTAGTGGACAAAAAGAGTAAAAAAAATAAGTTACCTAAAAACAGTCTATTCATATAGGTTGTAGTCCTATGCTTATTAGTTTTGAAAGTTGTAATTATATTAATCATCGAAATTTCGCACGCTAAAATAGCATAAATTCATTTTTGTTGTTTAATCTGGTCTAGGTTCGACTGACGCCACAACAGCAACTTTTCTCTATTCACCTGTACGATGGACAAGCAACTTTGAGACTTTCTACTTCACAGATTTTTATAAGCTCGTGTGGGAAGTCCAATATTGTACACACATAAAGAAAATTTTTGCTTCAATACAAAATGATAAAAAAACATTGTGATTTCATTAGAGCTCAAAATATTTCTCTTGTGTGACTCAAACTTCCCTAACTAAAGTATATCGTACAAATTATCTCCAACAACATTTTATTCTTTCAAAGCCTTCATGAATAAAATAATTCGGTTTTGGCTGTCATGTCACCCAGATAAAACCCATCTGGGACATGGTGATGTCGGAAGAAATACAAATGTACACGTAAATGTGACACGAATTTTTGATAAAACTGAAGAATATACCATAGCGGCCTGCTCAGCGGTTTTACCTGGTGCTTACCGTTTTCACGCGGGAAAAAAACCATTTCCCGGAATGAAATAAACATAAAAACATTCCGTTTGAATCACTATATCTGTGGCGTACTTTCAAAGATCCAAGCATACACAGGGACATAAGGACACGGGTAGCAACATGATTTTATACTATTTAGTGATGTGAAATTCGTTTTATGAGACACTAATAATGACACTGCACGATCTTTTACATATCATAACTAAGTTGCATTATGACAACGCTCTAGAGTACGTTACCGATAAATGAAGCCTCATCTCACTAATACGTTAGAATAAGTTTTAAAATCTCAATCCAATCTAAACTATCTATAGATTTGTCAAAGAAGTATATAGGGTGAAATTTTAATAGTGACCGATAGTGAAAACTTAAGACGGGCTGGTGATAAGAAACAACTTTGCCCTTAGGAACAAAGTTCGAAATATGAAAAAAGCACTTCCCATACATAAATTACTGCTCAGCTGATTTGGGTTACTATGGACGCTCAAAATATTTTTGTCATGATAGTATCTGTTATCTCTGAAATTCTCGACAATAACATATTTAGAATTTTACGGCGGTAACTATCGAAATAAAACCGGTTCAAAAAACAGTTTACCTTATATTGATGGCATTGTCTTATTTTGTTTAAATTCTTGCCGACGGACGCGTTGGCGCAGACAGAGTTCACAATTTCCGTTGAATTTCCTCTTATTTACGCTAACGCGCCTTCATGCGTTTGCCCCCATTGGAAGAAATGAAGGATCCATTTTCCTTGATATATATCTCTGTAGAAATGGAGTTGTCCTCATCAAAAGTCTCGTTGGAAAATGGCTTAAAATATACAAAATTAATTTGATATTCTACGCGGCTTTCTTTGTAGGTATTTGTTCCTTTCTTTCCAGTTTTGAAATTCTCTATATAATTTAATTGAGCATCTTTTTGAAGTAATGAAAGGTGGATGAGCTTATATTAAGGGTGTCTTTATTTACTTGAGTAGAACAGGCAGACATAGGTGTCTATTGTAACTAAAATCTCCCTAAACCTATAGTAATTAATAAATGAAGCTATTATGTATGGCCAAAGAACATATATTTTGTGATCGTCTAGATTTCTGTCTACGTTGTGGTTTTTTTTTTTAATCGTATTAGAGGATTGTACGCTTCTATTATTTAACAAATTGCTGAAATGTAACAAAACATAAAGGAACACAATAATAAGTTTAAGAAAGATGCCACTTAGCTGGAAATATCCCGGATGTTTCAGGCACTCGCGCATGTCTGGTTCCGTCCTCGTGGTCCTTCCTTCTAGCTCTGGATATAGTAGGTACCTGTATTATGAGAGAAGAAAAGTGGACACAATTTGACTGTAGATCTGTAGCTGCACCATGTCTCACGTGCTGTAAAAGAATGGACTCAAATTCCAAGGAATAGGAAAGATATGTTTTGATTGAGACTTTAAGTCTAAAATGGGCCTAGCAGCTAAGAATTTTATGGACCTCCCAACACACCATATAGTCCACCCAGCACGCAAAACCTTGAAAGTTTAACCCTAACCAACTATACCTACTCTTTCTAACTTCCAAACCTTCACGCTAACATTTCGATCACCTTAGATCACATAACCTTTCACATACTTTTCATTCATACTCATTTTCACACACCTTTCACGCTTAATTTACCTATGGTCTGCAAACCTTAGATTTCCACCTGTGACGGCGGCTACGTTTGGGCTCCTTAATAACATATAAAAATTCAAGTATGCACTTAAGTGATACCTATAATAACATACTGCACTACACTTTCAGTTTGTCCAGGAACGCTAAGTCCTAGGTCCGTTAGCCGTGACTGTGTAGTTACATAGGCCACATGCATAGGTCAGTAATCATATATCACTAAGTCACCCAGATGTGTTCCTATTCGCTTGTTTCTGTATAGCTCCATAACCAACGGCTACTTCGTCCTGATTATGACAATTATACATTTGTAATGAGTGTTTGTAAGTGTAACGCGGACGAATGATTTTAAAATTATAATATAAAATATTTATAAAAGAAAACCTCTTTAATGTTCCGTACATTTTTTATGTGTCAGCACCAAACATGAAAGAGTAATAACGAATGTAGTTTATTTTTCTAATAAAATAAAACATTTCATACATCATTCACACTTCTAATATGCACTTCACAAGTCATTCGCCTAACCCTAGTCTACGAATAAATAAATAGTACACCCCTATAACATTCTAACCACGACGCCCGTCGGTCGCTCCGCTTCCCATACCTATTGAAACAATAAAATATGACACAACAATAAGCTGATAACTAGCAACTTCTAAGCCCGGAGCCCCGCCGCCAGTCGTCCGCCGAACAGTATCCCTGCGAAAGGAAAAACCCTAACGAAAGACTAGAAGCTCGCCGAGACTCTGAGAAAAGAAAAATTTGGATTAGTAAACACTTTCACCTTTATGCAAGATAGTTTTCGCGCGCGTCTATCTCGCTGGGCCACTCGGGGCTAACTTCCCAAATCTCTATCCTTACAATCCAATGTAAGGATACCAAAAAACACGTATTCAGTCCTTTAAGCAATATCAAACCCTATTACTATTATTTTAACTACCGATACAATCGCATCTGTTTTGTGTCAAAGAGGCGTCCGTTTTTTGCACATGGTTCCCTTTTTTTGTAAAGAATGTCCTTATGACTTTGTATCAAACTACTTATTTTTAAAATCATGATTTCACCATAACACGTAATGCATTTTCTGATTTTATAAACTGTACGGGTTAAAAATCCGTTACAGTCGCCCCTACGAGTCTGAGCAGTTTAAATATTTGTAAAAATGTTAGAAACTGTGAAGAATCGAACACTAGGAATTCTAAGGTAGATAACTCATTATTGAGTAACTAAGTTTAATTTTTTTAAGACTTAGTTAAATTCTGCGCCCCTAACACTTTCTAAGCATCCTTGCCTTCAAATAGTACTTACTTACTTTCTTATATCAGTAACCTCACAGGAATTTAAAACTCTGTCAACAGGTTTTTCGTTCAGTGAAAGTATTCTAGACTCCTTTTTCCACCACATCATCTTCGCATCACATCAGCCCAAAGGCGTTTTTTTCAAATAAACCTTTTTAGCTTGTCTCCCTTTAATAAACAAAAGCATTGTTTGTACGTAGACATAAAATATTCGCCCCTAGGTTATTGAATTTCGTTCCCATCTATTCATTTTTAAACTGTCAAGTGTTTCAGTTAACCTTCGCTTATTAGCTTCATCCTAAATCATGAAATAAATAACCTTTTGTCGTTTACTTAAGTGTCATATGCTGAAACTTCAAGTAAAATTTTTTAAACTCTTATCTTAAATTCTCATGATTTCTCAAGTGCAGCATTTATTTGAATGTGTCAAGCTTATAGTTATGACACAAGTAGATACGATATTTGAGAAGCAATAAATATACACCGCTTAAACTAGAATTGCGAGAAACGAAACTATTGACTGATAATATGTTATGGCCCTCTTACATAACTAATGGCAACACTGACATCTTATACACATTTTTGAAAAAAAACACCCTTAGACACTTCGAACCTATTCTAATTTATTAGTTTAACAAAAACAAAAATGGTATTTTGACGACTCTTAGAACATGTGTTAACGATTTACACCACAAACCGTCGTCAGTTTCGTCTCCTACCGAGAACAATAAAAATTGGGATAAATGCAAAAAATAACAGACAGCTGACAATGCGCCTACAGAAAAAGCAAGTTTTAACAGCGTGCCTTTTCTATATGTGATAATAGATTTAATTTGAAACGTCTCGACAATTCTTGTATGGTTTCAAAACTCCAACCTTCTCATTTGATACTAATTAATGACACTTGTTTCTCTCACAAGAATTACACGCCCCTAATCACCAAAAGTCATCATAATATGTCCACTTCTTCTTCTTTTCGTGTGACACACCGGGTCGTCCAACGACCCAACGAACCCTGGTGTCAGAACCTTACAACCTCTCTCCAAATAGCTATGTCCACTGCCGGACAAATACACCTCATAGGAAAAACATAAAGCCAAAACTTCGTTTACTCAGGTACCTATTTAATAAATGTTCATACATTTGTCCGTACCTCAAACCAGAACCATAGTTCTAGGCTCCCGTGCAGTTGGAATATAAACCCTAACTCCTAATTTCTCGCTAAAAGATATGACCGTTTACGCTGTAAAACACGTGGTGTGATACATACATATATCACGCCTTGTGGGGTAGGCAAAGCATAAACGGCCGCAAAACAGTCACCCACACCACGTCCGACCATCATTTGAAGGTCATTCGAAAAATGATCCCTTCAATAAAATTAAAAACCCTATATCACGTCTGTGAATCTAGAAATATGAAACTTAAAAATATTGATAAAAACACAGTTTAAGGAAAATCTAAACTTTATAGCGATAAAATACAGTTTTCGTAGGGGGCCGAAATCTAAAATCAAAGCCATACTCGATGATGTTAGTGAAACGTCACATAAAAAAAGGCCTGATTTGCATGCCACGGAACCCTTGGTGAGCGAGATAACACGTGTTAGGTGTTAATCATTGTATCTTTGTTTACTAAAACTATTGTGCACCCTTTATGGCTTCTTCGCCAAAACTCATAATCTTCCTTTTACGACTCTCAAGTTCCGGGTGACATAGACATAACCTATTTTTTTACCCACAAGCTACTTACTATAAACGACTGATAAAGATACGGAATTACTTTAAGCAAATCCTTTTAATCTTTAACTATGGCTAGATTTTCTTCTTCTTATTGTGTTAATGGAATTGTTTATGGCCAAAATTCAGGCATCCATACTAGACCATTACAATACATACATACATACATCACGCCCATATCCCTTGCGAGGCAGGCAGAGCCCGGACAGAGGAAAAAGAAAATCCACGCCACGTCCGACAAACACTCGAGAGCCACTCCATGTATCACCACAGCGACGGATATCAGCCCATCGCCCCAATTGCAACACACATGCAACCCTCGAGTTCCCAAATCGCCCTTCACGACAACCGTAGAGAAGAAACGGGGCGACGCCACCAAAGGCCGGCATCACACGACAACAATTACAATCTATAAATTTAATCAACTCAGTAGTTTCTTAACCACTATTTAATTTTGTTCTCAATAATGGTTTAACACTCTTAATATTAGGTAATTGTTGCGTAAGGTCACCCAAAGGGAAGAATTATTTTGAGAAGTTACACTCTTTTTTTTTCTAACAACCAAACATACTATTCCGGATATTTACTATACCTACTTACTTATAACAAAAAAATATTGGTTGTTCCCGTTTCACGGTCTATTGTTCTGAACACACTTTACCCACTGCGGGCCTTTATTGCTCGGCACATCTTTTTTCTTTTACAATACAATGTACCAGAGGCATTCGAAAGGTATTTAATTTGAGATAGTATTATAACTCGCTCAAAATAGGTTAATTGATTATTAATTACAACTTACTACGAACTTATTATGGATATAAAACGTTTTAATCGCTTAACAACCCTTCTATATGGTTCTATCCTGATTTTATACTTTAAAAAAAATGCGTAACCCAAATTCATTAAATCCGTGTTCAAATCAAAATGATTTGCCCTTTAAGACGTTTTAATCCTGGTCACGGCACCACTGTAACTAAAATCTCCCTAAACCTATAGTAATTAATAAATGAAGCTATTATGTATGGCCAAAGAACATATATTTTGTGATCGTCTAGATTTCTGTCTACGTTGTGGTTTTTTTTTTTAATCGTATTAGAGGATTGTACGCTTCTATTATTTAACAAATTGCTGAAATGTAACAAAACATAAAGGAACACAATAATAAGTTTAAGAAAGATGCCACTTAGCTGGAAATATCCCGGATGTTTCAGGCACTCGCGCATGTCTGGTTCCGTCCTCGTGGTCCTTCCTTCTAGCTCTGGATATAGTAGGTACCTGTATTATGAGAGAAGAAAAGTGGACACAATTTGACTGTAGATCTGTAGCTGCACCATGTCTCACGTGCTGTAAAAGAATGGACTCAAATTCCAAGGAATAGGAAAGATATGTTTTGATTGAGACTTTAAGTCTAAAATGGGCCTAGCAGCTAAGAATTTTATGGACCTCCCAACACACCATATAGTCCACCCAGCACGCAAAACCTTGAAAGTTTAACCCTAACCAACTATACCTACTCTTTCTAACTTCCAAACCTTCACGCTAACATTTCGATCACCTTAGATCACATAACCTTTCACATACTTTTCATTCATACTCATTTTCACACACCTTTCACGCTTAATTTACCTATGGTCTGCAAACCTTAGATTTCCACCTGTGACGGCGGCTACGTTTGGGCTCCTTAATAACATATAAAAATTCAAGTATGCACTTAAGTGATACCTATAATAACATACTGCACTACACTTTCAGTTTGTCCAGGAACGCTAAGTCCTAGGTCCGTTAGCCGTGACTGTGTAGTTACATAGGCCACATGCATAGGTCAGTAATCATATATCACTAAGTCACCCAGATGTGTTCCTATTCGCTTGTTTCTGTATAGCTCCATAACCAACGGCTACTTCGTCCTGATTATGACAATTATACATTTGTAATGAGTGTTTGTAAGTGTAACGCGGACGAATGATTTTAAAATTATAATATAAAATATTTATAAAAGAAAACCTCTTTAATGTTCCGTACATTTTTTATGTGTCAGCACCAAACATGAAAGAGTAATAACGAATGTAGTTTATTTTTCTAATAAAATAAAACATTTCATACATCATTCACACTTCTAATATGCACTTCACAAGTCATTCGCCTAACCCTAGTCTACGAATAAATAAATAGTACACCCCTATAACATTCTAACCACGACGCCCGTCGGTCGCTCCGCTTCCCATACCTATTGAAACAATAAAATATGACACAACAATAAGCTGATAACTAGCAACTTCTAAGCCCGGAGCCCCGCCGCCAGTCGTCCGCCGAACAGTATCCCTGCGAAAGGAAAAACCCTAACGAAAGACTAGAAGCTCGCCGAGACTCTGAGAAAAGAAAAATTTGGATTAGTAAACACTTTCACCTTTATGCAAGATAGTTTTCGCGCGCGTCTATCTCGCTGGGCCACTCGGGGCTAACTTCCCAAATCTCTATCCTTACAATCCAATGTAAGGATACCAAAAAACACGTATTCAGTCCTTTAAGCAATATCAAACCCTATTACTATTATTTTAACTACCGATACAATCGCATCTGTTTTGTGTCAAAGAGGCGTCCGTTTTTTGCACATGGTTCCCTTTTTTTGTAAAGAATGTCCTTATGACTTTGTATCAAACTACTTATTTTTAAAATCATGATTTCACCATAACACGTAATGCATTTTCTGATTTTATAAACTGTACGGGTTAAAAATCCGTTACACTATGCACCGACGGATGTGGGTTCGGGTGGCTCCACAAAAGCGAAAAAGGAAAATGAGGAGTTTTGGGACAATGTAAGAGATGTTTTGAAAAACTGCAAGGCGAATGAAAGAATTATTATGCTGGGAGATTTTAATGGATGGGTAGGTATAAAGCGAGATGGGTATGATAAGGTTCTTGGTACGTTTGGTGATGAAAGAGTAAATGAAAATGGAAAGAGTGTGTTAGAAATTTGTTTACAGTGGGATCTTTTTGTGTCGAATACAATGTTTCAACATAAAAAGATCCACACTTATACAAGAACGGAAGGTGCATCAAGAACTATGATTGATTTTGTGATTGTGGATGAAAGATTGAAGAGTAAAGTTGTAGACACCCGAGTGTACCGCGGTGCTGGTATTGACACAGACCACTTCCTGGTGCTATCACGAATAAGTGGTCTCTTCAAACGGTGGCGGCACAGGGTAACTGAGCGGAGTAGTGCGTTCGAAAGAGTGAAAGTAGAAAATTTGCAAGATAAAGAGGTAAAAAAAGGAGTATATTAAAAGATTGAAAGAGAAATTTAATGACCTAGAGGAGATGTCTGACATTGAAGAAGGATGGAAAGGATTTAAAAAAGGTGTTGTGGATGTCGCGATAGAAGTGTGTGGAGTTTCCAAAAGGATGAAAGGGAAAACACAACGGAGTGCGTGGATGACCAAAGAGGTACAAGAAGCTGTGCAGAAGAAGAAGAAAGCATGGTTGGATTGGTTAGCTACCAAAGCTAACCGAAGAATGTTAAAAGCGACGGATGAAGATGTAGAGAAAGCACGAAAGGAGTATAAAAGTGTGAAGGATGTAGTTAAAAAGACGGTTGATAGAATGAAGGATAAGAATAAGGATGAATTTGACAGGAGGCTATCGGAAAACTTTCGTTCCAACTTGAAAGTTTTCTGGAAATCCATAAGGACAGCTCGAAATAAAACCACGTCGTCAGAGTTGAGTAGGATTCGAAGCCAGGATGGTAGTATAATAAAAGGTGAGGAATGTGTGTTGAAAAGATGGAAGGAATATTTTGAAAGCTTATTTGAGAAAGAAAATCTAGCGCAAGAAATAACTACTGCAGAAGTGGATGAAATTTAAAACGAAAGTGAGATTGAAATGGATGAGATTGTGAAAGCGTTAAAAGTATGAAATCTGGTAAAGCTGCAGGGTATGATAGGGTGTCAGTCGAAATGCTGAAGGCTGGCGAAGGTGTTGTGGCTAGTCAGCTGTACCTCCTTTTTAACCTTTGTTGGAGAAGCGGTCGAGTGCCAAGTGATTGGTGCAAGGCTGTAATAGTGCCATTATACAAAGGAAAAGGGTCACAGCTGGACTGCAAAAATTACCGCGGTATAAGCCTCCTCAGTGTCGTCGGCAAACTGTATGCAAAGGTGTTGATTGAAAGAGTGATGAAAGAAACGGATGAGAAAGTATGGGATGCTCAGGCAGGATTTCGTAAGGGGATGGGATGTACGGATCAGGTCTTTTCCTTGCGCTGCATAGCTGAAAAATTCCTGGCCAAAAACCAGAAAGTCTATTGCGCGTTCGTAGATTTGGAAAAGGCCTATGACAGAGTGGTGAGGAATGAATTGTGGTCGGCACTATCCATGCATGGGGTGAGCAGTATCTTGATACGAGCACTGAAATCCTTATATAAGAATTCCAGTGCTTGTGTCAGGATAAACGGGGCGTACACTGAACTTTTAAACATCGAGAAAGGTGTTAGACAGGGATGTGTTGCGTCACCGTGGCTGTTCAATCTGTTCATGGATAGTTGTTTGGAAGATTTGAAAGAGAGTGAATGTGGTCTGAGAATGAATGGTTTACTCGTCAAATGTCTTCTCTATGCTGACGACCAAGTTATCCTTGCGTCGTCGGCTGAAGGGTTGCAGGAGATGGTAAATATTATGAATGAGGCTTAAAAAGAAAGGAATGAAAGTGAATGTAAGTAAGACGAAAGCAATGGTTTTTGAGAAAGAGGAAAATATGACAGAGTGTAAAATTATGATAGAAGAAGAGAGGGTGGAACAAGTGAAAGAGTTTGTGTATTTGGGCTCCGTGTTCACATCAGATGGAAAGTGTGAAAGTGACATCGAAAGAAGGGTGAATGCCGGCAACATGGTGAATGGAGCGTTGCACGCTTTTATGAACAGCCAGAAAGTCTCTGATAAGCAATTATCAACCGCAAATAAAGACACCCCTAAAAACACCACCAACAATAATTCCAAGAAAAATAATGTCAATAAGAAAACGAAACCAACCGGAAAAAATCAAGAGGAGAAGCTGATAGTGGGCTCTGGTTCAAAGCCCTTGCAACAAGAAGAAATTTTGGTCATAACAGAACAGAAAATCCAGGAACTCTCTGAACCGGACCAGGAGGGTTGGAATAAAGTGGTGCACCAGAAGTCTAAGCGATCAATAAGAAAGAGTGCTGAGATTCGGCGAGGAACGGCAGACCCCGGTTTCACCACACTGCAGGCATCAGAAAAAGTAACTTATTTGCACCTGTACTACGTTAAAGTTGGTACGTCGGATAAACAAGTAAGTGACCACCTGAAAAAAATTTGCAGTGGCGATGTTTGTACGGTTGACACATTAAAAGCCAGGGGCAACTACGCCTCATTCAAGCTTGGAGTACCTCCCCGCCTAGTTGAAGAGGTCCTTTCGACTACAAACTGGGCTACTAACATCTGTATCCGACCTTGGCGTCAGAACTTTCGTGTCAAGCAGCACAATGGCGAAAGGCAATCGCTCAATAGACATTAACGCTTACTTCCAAAATGTACGTGGAATACGATCAGCTAAGAAGTCAGCCTTATTCAAAAAAAACGTGATGCAATTCGAACCATTTGATATTATTGCACTGAATGAAACTTTTCTTACTGGCTCTGTCTACGACGGCGAATTATTCCCGCCTGACTACACCGTGATTCGCAAGGACCGAGCGAATGATGAAGGCTTTGGCGGTGTTCTTCTAGCAGTTCGCAATAGTTGTACGGTCCAGAGAGTGACTGACATTGACGGTCTTACTGAAGACAAAGAACTTATATTTGGTATAGTGACATGTAAAAATACAAAATTTATGGTTTGTGTTGTCTATTTGCATCCAAGAACAAGTGACGAACAATACTCTAAAGTATTTAATTGTATAGAAAATGCGATGATGCAGTATTCTTTACTGGATTTTTTAATATTAGGAGATTTTAATTTAAACTCAGCAAGTAGTAATGTTCAATTGAATTATAATTTATTTATTGAATTTTGTAATGTTAAACAATATAATGGAATAAGTAATAGTTATGGCGGATTGCTGGATCTGGTGTTGAGCAATTTCAATAGTGAATCGGTTGATGTCAGCGCTCAAATTGAACCATTTATATGGTTAGACAGGCCGCATCCAGCTTTAAAAATTGTTTTATCACTGCCGCGTGTGTTACGCTCCGTGCCACAGCCTATCCGCGACAATGATACACAGCTCATCCAAGAATACAACTTTCATAAAGCCGACTTTATTTCACTGTACGCGGCTTTAGAAAAAATTGATTGGTCAGATGTAGTAATGGAGACCGACGTAAATAGGGCGACAGATATGTTTTATGCAAAAATATATGCTTTGCTCTCATTGTACGTGCCATTAAAAAAGAAAAATTTACATAATCGCTATGTGTATCCCAAATGGTATACAAGTGAAATTATTCGGCTTATACAACAAAAGTATTTTAATCTAAAAAGGTACAAAGAAGAAGGGAAGCAATTTAACAAGGAAATGTTTAAATATTACAGAGAAAAGGTAAAAGTTTTAATTGATGAGGCTTATAGGGAATATACTCATGAAATTCAAAAGAAAATGCTGAGTGACCCCACATCACTTTGGGAATACGTTGGTGACAGGAAAAAAAACCGAAGTCGCACAACTGTCTTTACTTTTAAAAACAATTCTGTAACTAGGCAGGAAGCTGTTAATGCTTTTTGTGAATTTTTTGAATCTGTATTCTTGGACAATATACCTAAGTTGGATGCTGAAAGTGCAGCTGGAGATGGTGGCGCGTCGGAACTGCATGTAACAATAGACTGTGTGACTCTTTCTGATTTTCGTCGTGCTGTCAGAAAACTAAAGGGCCGCTCTGCTGTGGGACCAGATCTCGTTCCACCTTTTCTAGTTAAAGATTGTGCATCAGCTTTTGAGATACCGTTATTACATCTGTATAATCTCGCACTCAAACACTCGGAGTATCCCGAGGCATGGAAAATTTCAAGAGTAACACCAATTCCCAAAGAACAATCTAAAGAGGACGTAACATCATACAGGCCTATAGCAGTTTTGTCGGTATTTGGAAAGGTATTCGAAGCTATGATTGATTTCAGACTAAGGCAACAAATTAACATTACTCTGAATGATTGCCAACATGGATTCCGTCCCTTAAAGTCTATCACAACTAACCATGTAAACTTTTCTGACTATATATTAACGGAATTAGACACAAAAATTCAAGTGGATGCAGTTTACTTTGATTTTAGGAAGGCTTTCGATCTGGTAGACAACGACGTCTTGCTGTCCAAATTTGCAAAACATGGTTTTAATACCAAATTACTAAGGTTTTTTGCAAGCTACCTGAAAAACAGACGCCAGTATGTCCAGTTGGACGGGTATTGTTCCGAGACATTTTATACCAGGTCTGGTGTCAGTCAGGGTAGCACATTGGGCCCTACACAGTTCCTTATCATGATTAATGATTTGCCAAAGGTTGTCGAGAGGTCTGAATGTCTACTTTTTGCAGACGATTTAAAACTCTTTAGGAGTGTGCGGGACCCTGTAGACAGTATCGCGTTGCAAAGCGATATCACTGCGGTCGAGGAATGGGCTCGTATAAATAGACTTTCGTTCAACGAAACCAAATGTAAAGTTATTACTTTCACTAGGTCAAATCATTATCATAGCGCCCAGTATCACCTTAATCAGGTGCCCTTGGAAAGAGTCACTGAGATTAAAGATTTAGGTCTGACACTAAATTCTCAATTTACTTTCGGGCAACACATAGAAAATATATGTAAAAATGCTAACAGAATGCTAGGTTTCATTATCAGAACAGTGTACGGCTTTGATGACATCAATGTGGCACTCACTCTTTACAAGGCATATGTACGAAGCAGGTTGGAATTTGGTAACATCGTATGGGATCCTCGAGAAAACAAATATAAGGACATGATTGAGAAGACCCAAAAGAAATTTGCCAGATTTTTATATAAAAAGGCTTATGGTGCGTATCCTTTCCTTTACCCATCAATATTCATTTATGGAATGGTCGGTCTAGACAGCCTAGAACTTAGGCGTAAACGGGCACTTATTTTGCACTACCATGCGACACTGAGGGGTGGGGTAGATAACGTGACTGTACTGTCTCGGATGGGCTTGTTCATACCAGGCTCGTGCTTGCGCGGCGGTGGCGCAGCGCTCCGGAGGCGCGCACGGCCACTGTTCGCAGTGACTCGCTCGCGCACCCGCAGCGCGGCGAATGCTCCGTCAGCTCGAGCCATAACATTAATTAATGAGATGCTCACACACCAGTGTCTGGCGGACATATTTTGTAATAAAAAAAATGTTTTTATTAATTTTACTGATTTGTTCCTTAACTCTGTTTTAAGGATGACAAGTAGTATTGTATAGATTATATTTAGGATAATTACTAGAATGTAAGTGTTTTGGCGTAAGCTGTGAACTTATATTTTCAAATAAACGAATTGAATTGAAAAAAAATAAGGCTCGTCTGGCTGAGCATAGAGGGGTGTTAGTTCCGACACTTATGTATGGGAGTGAAAGTTGGGTATGGCAGAAAAAACATGAAAGTAGAATAAATGCAGTACAAATGAGAGCGTTAAGAAGTATGATTGACGTAAAATTGAGTGACAGGATAAGGAATAGCGTGATAAGGGAACGTTGTGGTATAAAAGAAGATATAGTGACTGGTGTAGAAAAGGGTATGCTTAGATGGTTTGGTCATGTAGAGAGGATGAATGAAAGAAGATTAACGAAACAGGTGTATATGGCAAGTGTGGATGGGAACGTCGGAACGGGAAGACCTCGACGAACGTACCTCGATCAAATCGGGGACGTGCTAAAGAAAGGTCAGGTCAAGAGTACCCTAAACCGACGAGCATGCATGAAGAGATTGATGAATGTGGAGGAGGCGAAAGAAGTATGCCAGGATCGTAGTAAGTGGAAGGAAGTAGTCTCTGCCTACCCCTCCGGGAAAGAGGCGTGATTTATGTATGTTATGTATGTAAAAAAAAAGTTACACCAACTTTCGTGAAAATAATCAACGCTTAAATATTTTTTTTAATTTCTTCGTCTCGGAAGTTTGCGAATCCGTTGTTCTTTAGGATTAGAAAATATAATTGTTTTTCAGTAAAAATTAGAAGATACTTTTTGATATTTCTCAAGTTGCATTTGTAGACCAACACTATTTAGTCCTAAACTGTCAACCTTAGGTCCATTTCCATTCAAAACAACTAGTGCAATTTCTTTAAATTGGATACCTACGACCACAAAGTAAGTATTGGCGGCTGCGCGCCCAATACAGAGAGCTCATTTCAAGCAAACGTCACGAAACTCTCTACAATTTGACACGCCGCCGTTTACAAGGAAATCCATACCAATCCAAACACACATGTAGTCGAGTGTCAACCGCGTTTGGTGCGGTCGTGCAAAATGGCTTCACACAAAAATAAATAGGTTTATTAGTATACGATGTGATTTGTACAATGTTCCTATAATATTTTGTACCAACTTAATTATAAACTTGCTTTCATAAAAGAACAAACAAGATTTAACTCTAATCAGTATATTTTTTTATAATGTGATTTGAGTTTCTACATAAATAAAGGCAACTTTTCTTTTTTGATGTACATACATACATACATATCACGTCTATTATCCCTTGCGGGGTAGGCAGAGCCTAAACGGCTGCAAAAACGGATATTTACGCAACTTCAGACTAAAATTTGAGGATCATTCGGAAAATTGTGTATCGCCATAGTGACAGGTTGCCAGCCCATCGCCTAAAATTGCAATACACACCCTCAAGTCCCTTAGGTGCCTTTTACGACTCCCACGGAAAAGAAATGGGGTGATGCTCAGTCTCAACAGCCCCAGAGCAGATATCTACCTACTCGTCATTCCTCATTTCATAAATAATTGTGCCATGTAGGTAGTATACGTAATGTAAGTACAGGGAGTAACAGAAAGGGTATATCAAGCCAAAAGGAGGTCAAAGTGGGGAAATGGGGAAAGTTGTTCAGTTTTATGAGCACCTTTCGGCTTGACTCCCTGTATGTTTAGTTACCTACTCCATTGAATAAAATCAGTAAGAAAACTGTGGCAGCCCTTGCCGAAAGCGGAAATAATCGAAAAAAGGGCCGAGTGATCCTTCTGTACATTCTCTATTTTGTGCTACGACTGACAGAGTATCTTTAGAGTTAGGCATTCCAATAAGCCATATTCGACAGCTGCCATCTCCATACTAAGAGAGATGTCATCAAAGGAAAATGGACCCTCTGCCATAGCATTGGCACGAATCTGACAGCTATCAAATGTGGCTTTTTATATGGCCGTACATTATATAGTTCATTATTTATGGATTGATTATTATTACATCAACTATTTGCAGCGCTTGTCACATATCACACGAACGAAAATAGACGAAAAAAATATTACGCAGGAGAGTTCCCACTATAGGATTTTCGGAATCTTAGAAATATTAAACTGCCTACCCGCAAGGGATTAGAGCATGATTACATAACCTTTATCTGTAAAATAAATTAATTTTTAGTTTTTCCTGTCCGTACTTTCTAATTTTCCACCGCGGTGAGTCTCAATGAGTCTTTATCCTGAGGTCAAAGGCGCTTCGACCCAATAGCCAGGGTCCAAGTCGTTCATAATTGATTTTCAGGGCTATTGTATTAGCTTTCCAGATCTTGACCAGATTGAAAACCTTGGGTATGGAGGCTCAATGTTTAGGATCTTTCAATTATGTATAATCCAAATATATTCCTATTTCAATCTGATCTTTGCCGTGTGATGCCGGTTTAGAATAGCATCACCCCATTTCTGACCCATGGGTGTCGTAAGAGGCAAATAAGGGACTCGAAAGTGTGTATTGCAATTTCAGGCGACGGGCTGACAACCTGTCACTATAGTGATACACAGTTATCTGATTGACCCTCAAACTTTTATCAGACGTGGTGTTAATATCCATTGAACGGCTGCTAACGCTCTGCCTACCCCGTAAGGGATATAGGCGTGATTTATGTATTTATGTTCAATCTGAAGCTATGAAAGAAGGGTTGATAATAATTTGTATACCAACACTAATATATCGTTCTCTTTATTTGCAGGTAAAATCTTCTTCCTTCAGAAAGTCAGTAACATAGCACCATCACCTTTTCTATGTCCGCACAAACTCTGTGCGTTGTGCGATAAGTATATAGATATTTTTATTAACTAGAAGCTACAAATCTTTAATGATAATCCTTTATTCTGTGTTCTGCACAACACAACAGATAAAGCAACAATTCTGAATCAAAACAGTTATAATTAATAAGAAAGATAATTTAAGATAACTTAAATGTTATCGTCATGGTTCAGAGTTGATGATAAGTTGACCGCGAAATCTTATTAATATGTAAGTAGTTAAAGCGCTAAGTAGGGTAAAGCGACGGTCACTTTCATTGCCGTCAATCAGATTGCTTGCAGAATTCTTCGTGTTTTTCGGGGTTTTAAATACTTTTCACGTGTAATGTGCGAAACAAAAATTTAACTCTTAACATAAAATATCAATACTGTAAATTTTGTGTAAAAACGAAATAAATAATCAAAGCCGTTTGACAGATATTACGTTCACTTCGGGATTTTTTCTAAATTAATCCGCCCTAATATTATAAAGCTGAGAGTTTGTGTGTGTGTATGCATGTTTGTTACCTCTTCACGCTCAAATGGCTTGACCGATTTAGATGAAATATGTATTACAGGAAGAATATAACTTGGAATAACACATAGGCTACTTTTTACAACGGGAAAACAACTATTACCACGGGAAAATTAGTGGCAGCGGGTGAAACCGCTGGGCGGGAATCTAGTACAACATAAAAATCTAAAATGTTATTTGAATATCAATCTGTAACACCTTTTATCAATAAGTTGTTACTAGTTGAATTAATAGTTTTTCCAAATATTTGACGTATAGGTATTTACGCGATTTTAGGCATTTGACGATATTTAAGGCTTTAATAAAGAGATATACCAGTAGGTTGTCAAACTTCATACTGCGTCTTAACCGACTTCAAGAATGAAGGTTATAAATTCGACCTGTTTTTATAATCATGTATGTATAATAACATCAGTGATTCCAAAATATTGTATACTTATGTTGATCCCTTAATATACAGGATGTATGGGACAGGTCTCCGAATACTGAAAGAGGTGCATTCGGACCGGACCATGAAACTGAACAACTTCCCATGAGACAATATTACAGGAAACGTCATTTATTTTTTACTTCCAATAGTAAATGCAGTCAGCTGATCGTGATTTTGTGTGGAAGGTAGTTTTTTTTGTCGTTTGACATGTGTTCCTCGGGGAAATTTGTTCAGTTTCATAGCCTGCACCCTATCAGTATAAGGAGGACTGTCTCTTACACCCTGTATTACGCGAGCAATATTCTCAATACACACTTAGGTACTATACTAGTTATAGAAAGTATCTATTTACACTTGGCCGAGGTACAAACGTAGAATTTGAAATCAAAGCCAAGGCCCGAAATCCCTTCATAAGGCACGAAACTTGAGAATCCCTCATCAAGCCTCACCTTCACAAGTGCCTTAAATACGTATAAGCGCCGTACTTGAATACGAATACCTTTAAATGTATTACGAAAGCATGAATGATGTCAGAATGTCGACGTGAAAATTAGAAATCTCAGAATGTCGACTGCGGTTTGGATTTGAATCCTGGCCACGGTTACGTTGTTCTTACTTTTCGTGCGTCCGTCATTTTTAATTCATCGTAGCGTCTGGCAGACGAAAGGAAATTGAGAATTTTGATTTTTTTATTTTTGATTTAAAAATACCTACCGACCTAGTGGTGGGGAGGTAGTATTATGGCGGGTGACAGAATGGATGCCAATAGGCAGAATGGAGGGTTCCAGGTGGAGTCGGGAAAAGGGTAGCTACCCGCCTGGCCGGGTGTTGTGGCCAGGGGACCGACTGGTCCACCTGGATAGAATTGGAAGTTGTATATATGCGTTGTGCGGTGAAACACTTCGATACCGCGTTTCAGGCTCTTTGTTCTGTCACGTGGCGCCATCTTGCAGATGTGTTGGGACTTCTGTTGCGTCTTGCTTGCTCGTGAACCACTTTGAGTGAGCTTCTTGTCGTAGCTCCCAGGGTCGCTACAGTATCTTACCAAAAAATTCGCGCGCAGCGAATTTACGTTTCAATGCTCGGTGGAGGTAGTGGTCACTGAGTGGGAGAACCGCCAAAACTTTATTACGGATTTAGGTCGTGTTTATTGTCATTGAATATAGTTTTTGCAAAGCGCGTCGCAATGGATGACTACGTAATGACGCCGATTCATAAAGTCACCATCCTTGTTTCGTACTTCACAATTTTAGATAAGTACGTACTTTTGTTAATAGAAGGAATTAATAAACGGGGATTCTCCTCTTTATTCTTGTGGCTGCGCGCATGCGCTCCACATACAGATCCTGAAACGCGGTATCGAAGTTATTCCACCGATCACTATATTATACATTTACCAAATATATCTGGGTGGAACAGTCGTTACCCTGGTTACAAAATCAAACTAGGCGATCCGCTACCCTTCATCACTTCATCGCTCCTCCTAAATTCTTCTTCATCAACAGCACCACCAAGCTGCATCTTCACTAGACAATCCTTCTTTCGAAGCTTCATCACTTTGCGGACGAAGTTCCCATCAATGCAGATTCTTAAGGATTTTCACTCGGAACAAACTTAGTTATCCATAGTTCAAAGTCACAGAGTAGAAAACACAGCAAGATAGATAGTTAATTTTTTTTTTTAAACAAAAACATTATAAAAGACACACATACAAATAATAACGACACAACAGGACAACCTACACTGAAAAAACAGAACATGGTATACAATACACGTTTTAGGCACTGCCAATAATAAAAGACTTCACTGCCTACGATGCTTTTGATAGAACCTCGTGACAAACGAGTTGATGCTGACGAGACAGAAAGGGCCAGCCGGCGTTCCATGAAGGCAATAGCCAAAGCAATGGCGTATAGGTTCTGATGTGTGGGCGCCGCTTTCGGCTCAGGGTTCTTGGTTTCAGCAATCATTCGGACTAAGACCCTTCAGTCCAGTAATCTTCAGATACATGTTTTGAAATTCAGTTTCTTTTCGGCAAATGCTAAAGGACTGGCCAATGAAGTTGCTGTTGCCTAATGGCACTCGCAAGTGGCAAGCGTGTACCATGTTTGTCTAGAAACGAGGATGCTAGGCGCAATTTTAAAGTGCGTTTAAGCTATACATTCAAAGTCGTACTACTAATTTTCTTTAACTGTGGCAAAACTAATGCCTCAGTAAATTCTCCATAGTTCAAGCCACAGTTCAAAGTACGCCGTGAATAAAGTAAGTTAAATACAAATACAAATACAAATATCTTTATTACTCTCATTCTTCACATAACACATAACAACACAACATAGAAATACACAACAGCATTGAGCAGTAAATGAAAAAAAAAATGTTGCCTATAAAACAAAAAAAATAAATAATTTCTGAGAGCAAACGGTGAGGAACTCAGGTTGCTTGCTACTATGTTGCTCTAGTCAACATAGGTAGCCCTGATTTTCAGCCCTTACCTATTCATATTAATTGACACAAATTAGCAGAGGGTACATATAGTTTATAAAAAAACAAATACATTCTTTTAAGTGCATATAAAGGTAATTTACAAACAAAAAATAAGTTCTATCAAATAGCTGAACTACACAAGAAACAAGATATGTATGAGTGTGTAAGTGTGTGTGTGTGTGTGTGTAAATGCAAACTGGAAAGAAATGATTTTACAGGAAACAGGAGCTACCTTGCATACAATTGCGCTGATTAGCAAGTAACATGATTTTCAACTTCTTTTTAAAAGTGATAGTAGACATTTTCCCTCTTAAGGGAGGTGGAAGGGTATTCCACACACGCGCTGTTTTGTATTTAAAGCTACCCCTGAATCCAGCCGTCCGATGTTGAGGAGCCTTCAATAAATTTTGATGATTAGATCTCAAACAATGACTAGTATTTAGGTCTTTCTTTTCAATTTTTGCAAATAAATATGCAGGAGTTTTATTCCAAATAACCCTATATGTAACTCTCTTCTGGCCTTCATGTTTAATATTCCTCTTTCATTTAAGAACGGAGTAATATGTGCTCTTTTAGGAACCTTGTAGCAGAAACGTGCACAAGCATTTTGTACCCTTTGTATGGCTTTTTCGACTTTTGTCCAAACACGAGGACCGTAAACAGAATCGCAATAATTAAGAGGAGACAAAACCAAAGAGTCGACAAGCAATTCCCTAATGTCAACACTCAAATACTTCCTAATCCTATAAAGTACCTTTAGTTTAAAAAATGCGTGTCGAATTTTAGCATTCACATGGGATACATATCTAAGTTCACTGTCCATTGTGAGTCCCAGATTCTTAGCTTCATCTGCTCTTGGAATATTTCTGCCATTTACCGTAATTGCAATATTTTCCCCAATTTTATAGCATTGGCCTTTAGAACCCATTACTAAAAACTTTGATTTAAGCGGGTTTAATACTAGGGAATTTTTATCTGCCCAGTCAAATATATTTTGCAGATCAGAATTAATCATTTTAATTTCTTCCTCTGCATTTTTCGGGTCAAAAGAATGATATACTTGGGTATCATCAGCGTACAAATGATACCTACACGTTAATATTTGTCTAGGCAGATCTGCAGTGTATAGAGAAAAAAGAATTGGGCTAAGTATCGAGCCCTGAGGCACTCCTCGTGATAACTGACCTATATTAGAAAACACACATTCACCATTCGGTCCATCAACTCTGACTACCTGCCTTCTGCCAGTAAGAAAAGAGCGGAACCACTCACAAGCTGAAACCGAGAAACCATAATATTTAAGCTTAGCAATCAGGAGGTTTTGATTGAGGCAATCAAACGCACGTGAAAAATCTAGCAGCACCAATATACTACCTTGACCTTGATCCGAAGCTGTAAGTATATCGTCAGATACTTGAAGCAATGCTGTTTCTGTACTATGTCCTTTTCTGAAACCTGATTGGTATCTTGGAATAACATTAGACTTCTCCAGGAAACTATTGACCTGCCGCTCGACCTTTGACACCACAGGAAGAAGACTTATGGGTCTCAAATCTTTTAAGCTGTCAACTGATGATTTTTTAGGTATTGGCTTTACTACAGCCAATTTCCAATCCTCTGGAAAAGAGTTTGTAGAAATAGACTTATTGACAATACCAGTAATAACTTTGAGAGTCACCGGCAATGTCATCAAGATCATTTTAATATTGATGTTATCATGCCCTGTGGCGTTGCTTTTGATGTTATTCAATATCTTAAAGACCTCTTCTTCCGTAGTGCGTTCAATATCAAACTTTATGTTAGAATAAAAATTACTGTCAAAAAACCTTTCCAATGAACTATCTACACTATCATTACCAGGAATGTCAAGAAAATAATTATTTATACTATCTGGGTCGCTAAACTCCTCTGGAATCAGGTCAGATGTACTAGGGTTATCTGTGACGGAAGTAGTTTCCCTAAAATTTTTCCACATGAGTACAGGGTTATTTTTATTTTTGTTTACAAAGTGGGAAAAGTATGCCGATTTTTCTCTTTCCACCGATGAATTTACATAGTTTTTTAGTGTTTTATAAAATTCTCTGTCGCTGTCGTTTTTAGTCTCTAAAGCCTTATTGAGTGCCTCATCCCTCAATAACATCATGTATTTTATAAGTTCCGTAATCCAAGGTTTAGGCTTATCACGTATCATTCGTCTCATGAGTGGTGCATGAGCGTCAAAAAGGCAAGTAACATAATAATTAAATACTGCCACCATTTGACTGACATCAGGACCGTCGAGAATCGAATCCCATGGAATAGAATTTAAGTCCTGTTCAAAAAGTGTCAAATTTATTTGGTTAAGAGAACGCACATGGATGAACTTTTTTACAGGCTTAGGTCGCTTTATTTTGAGCTCAGCTGTAATAAATGCATGGTCGCTAAGATCATGATTATGACAAACTGCAACTGATTTAACTTTTAGAGGCGAATCTGTCAAAATTATGTCTATAAGTGTGGAAGTTGTATCAGTAACTCTCGTTGGTTCTGTGACAAGCTGTGTAAGATTTTGTTGAAAAATAAATGCGTTTAGCTGCTGTGCATTGTATGAATTTTTAAGTAAGTCTATATTAAAATCTGTTAGTACAAACACTGAATCACAGTATGAGAAAAAACTAATTGACTCACCTAACTCCTCTATGGCAGTTGAGACCGGATATTCACCTGGTCTGTAGACTGTTCCAATGGCTATTTTACAACAATGTATATTTAGGACTAACCATAGCTGCTCCAAGTCCGAAGAAGGGTGTTGTACTATTTTTGCCTTGAGGTTCTGGCGCACATAAAAACCCACTCCCCCACCCCATAACTTAGGACTATGAGACGGCCGAGGAATATGTTTCAGTGTATAACCAGATATTTTAGGTGCTATAATATCACCACCGCTCCTCAGCCAAGTTTCATTAAGCGCCAGAATGTGAGGTGAATGCCTGCTTACAGTAACCAGGAACTCATCTTGGCCTGTATTTATAGATTGCAGATTGATAAGACCTAAAATCAAACTAGATTTATTTTTTTCCATCATTGTAAAATAAAAAAAAATTTGTAAACAAAGAACATCAAAATTCTATGAGTTGCTTCCCCATAACAGGAACATTCAGTTTGGCTGTGTGTGTATGTCATTGTGTATATAATGTGTGTATGTGACATGAGAGTGTGTGTAAAAGTACATAGCTTGGATAGGTGTGTATGTTGCAAGTATAAATTACATATAAAATAACACAGATCTTTCAGATAACTACATTCATATAGGCATTTATATATTACTGTAGTGAAATATAACTCAAACAAATTAATTATTAGTTTTTTGAAATATCATTGTTTTCAAAAATTTTAAAGTCTGAGTCCTTTGTAATATGAAAAACTTTACACTTTCCGTCAGCTTTCTTTGCATAAATTTTCCCATTTTTGGTCCACACAAATTTCCAGTTGGATTTCTTTGCTTCCACTCTGGCACATTTAAATAGAGCCCTATTTTGCTTGGTAAGCCTCTCATTAATGTAGATGCGTGTAGCCGGCGCAGGGAAGTCAATGTCAGTAGACTTGAGGTTTCTCCGGACGCGGGAACTCTTCAGTATTGCATCACGAGTGGAGCGACGAGCCAGGCGCAATATCAAAGGCCGTTAGTGAGTATCGATCACAGAACTTCATGTTTGCAGAGAGCTGAACAAACTGGAATTAATAGGTCTTACGGATTCCGGAACTAGTATAAAGAACTCTTTGAAACTTTACTATCAGAGATCAGCATACTATTGGAGGTTTGGTAGTGTATTAAATACGACAGATAGATAGTAGTTCCATCGTTACTCGTTACTTCAAAAATAAAGATACAAATTCTTGATCAATCAGCCTGTACAGGTTGGTGCACATCAAGCACCATTTAGTGAACACTATTTCAAAATGATCTGTGTAGCCGTGAACGAATTTGGATGGTGCGCCACTTAACAAAAAAAAGTTTTCTCTTTATACAAACAATATATAAGAATGTCCATTGCCCAAGCTTTTATCATTGTCCTTAAGTAAAATTAAAACTTACAAACTCAATTAAATATTCGCAGTTATTAAAGTTATGATAAAAAGTGCCTCAAAACGGCCACTTTTGGTATTAATTCTCGTAACTTCGAATATATCACAGCAAATATTTAATTGAGTTTGTAAGTTCTAATTTTACTTAAGGATAATGCTAAAAGCTTGGGCAACGGACATTCTGATAGATTGTTTGTATAAGGTGTAAAAAAAATTGCTAAGAATATTTTAAGGGGTGAACCAGTACGTGAAACTGAACAACTTTCCCCAAGGAACATAGGTCGAAATATGAAAAAAAAATTGGCCCTCCCATACAAATTATCCCGGCCGGGTAACACACTAAGTATAGGAGGGTCAAAATATTTTTTCATATTTCGACCTATGTTCCTTGGGGAAAGTTGTTCAGTTTCACGTACTAGTTCACCCCTTAAAATATTCTTAGCAAATTTTTTTACACCATGTATAAAGAGAAAACTTTTTTTTTGGCAACGAACATTCTGATAGATTGAAGAGGGGCAATCACCAAGTTGATACTATCACTATGTGATTTTAATCCTAGTCTAGTTAGGACCATGTAGGCTGAACCACCGGATTGTCCGTAAGAAAGATCGATACGATAAGCCGTCAGTCTCGGTTGCTGTCTATGAGTACTTAGACGGCGATCGATACACAATCATATCAGAGGCCTACTAGTAGTAGAAGGCGGTTGAAAAACTCTGTGAGTGTATCCTTTGTTTGAAATTGATACATAAAAAGACACATTCCTTTCATTCCAACAGATTTCATAGAAGCATTACTTATACACCAAGTGGCCGCTACAAAGGAATTACCTTATACATAGTGATGTAGGTTTACGCGACTTAATTGTTCATGATTTGGTAGAAACCCTCTACGCTTGGGCTGGTTAAGACACCCCTTTGCCGGAGTAGAGGGCTGATTTCTTTACCAATATCATATACAAGAAAGTTTCGTAAACCTACATCATGAGTGATACTTTTTCGTTTAATTATACATATAAATCAGTGTGTACTCAGTCCGTAAGTGCTCCCATAAAAAATTGCAGATTAGCTTTTAAATTTCCTATAAAATGTACGTATATATCTTGGTTCCGTACCCAAAGGGTCAAAACAGTACCCTTTTACTGAGACTCGGCTGTCCATCAGTTTGTCAGGCTGTATTTCATAAACCGTGATAGGTAGAGAGTTGAAATTTTCACAGAACATTATTTCTCTTGCTACTATAACAACAAACCCCTAAAATATTGTAAAATTTATATTTTAGGGGGCTCCGATACCAAAAAACGTGATGATTATGCAATTTAATACAAAATACTATGGAACCCGTTGTGCGTGACTTCACAAGCACTTGACCGATTTGTTGTATTTTCTCGATGTTTATTCATTGGAGAAAATAATTATGGGTAAACATGAGAACCGACCGTGGTTTAAGGGATTTGTACCTTCATAGATACCTATATATACGCTGTATGTACAGTCAAGCTTAGGCTTAGACAGTTTGGACTTTGGACCATTCTTATGCCGCGCGAATAAGACTTACATTTGCGATTCGGGTGGATAACCGGATGTGAACTTGACTGTACAAACTCTTTGTAAACCATCATACCCATTAATTTTAAGTATTAGACCGGGTCTATCGCGATAGTATTTAGGTAAATATTAGTAATTTACTTGTGACCCGGTCTAATACTTAAAATGAGTGAAAGTGATCGCGAGTGCTTAAAAAGTTATATCATACCCATTATTTTACATTTTGTTCATCCACTAGGTTTAAGACATTAAGTCACGCATCGGTCTACGAATAATATTGTATTAGTCTTAAAAAATTGACCCGCTATCTTTAGTGGCCTTGCAATAAGTGCACTTAAGGCAGAGTGCGTCGTAAAATTGAGTAACGTCCCGTAAAAGTCCTAAACTGTTACGGATGTGTGTCACAAGTGGGCTAAGTTAAGGTTCGGCCACCAGCCAAGTATAAGAGGTGTGTGTTTCCGTAACACAGTCCGTTCCGCCATTTTATGGAAATGTTTTTGTATGCTATTTTAATTTTTCTTTGGCCATGTTTAAAAAAGCTCTCTTATTAATAATACATACACGCCGCATCAGAGCGTTAAATACTATAAAAATACGGTCGCTGTTTCCACGCCTGACCAATATTTGAGGACCGTTTCAGAAAAAGCGTGTATCATTAATTCATTAAAGATACAGTTTGTCAGTCGCCTCTGACATTACCCAAGGGCAAAAAATGGGATGATGTTTTTCAAAATCACACGGTATTATGAATAAGTTTGTCAAATTGCTTCTTCATAACTAAAAATTGTAACAAACAGTAGGAACGTCAATAAAAATGGGGACTTCTACTGACAGTTATCGACCTTATCTTAAAATATCATACTAGATGGCTTTGTGCTGAGTAGACATGTTTACACTTGAGTCATTAATCATTTATTCCATCTATTTGTACACGTTACAATAAAAATTAACTTTTGCAGTTTAGCTCAGCGCCATCTAAGTACCTACAGATTGGCTAGAAAATGTCCCATTGAGTCATAAACACTACGACGCGACGTCGAAAGTGACTCTCGAGAGGTTTCATGCGAATACAGTGGAGACAAACTTAAGTTGAAGTGTCTATTTCTATACTTCAAGTACCGACTCAAAATATTATAAGTTTTTATGCTTATTGCGACTTTACAAAAATATTTTTAAATTATTTTAGTTTTATCGCAAAGGAATTTGTAATTAGTCATCGCGGATATAATAAGTATGTAACGCTGTTTTTTGTAAATTGAACATTCCTCAAAGTAGGTTTCAATCATGAGGGCGTGTTTCAAAAAGCTCCATTTGCTCTTTTTAATATCTCTGCTTTGAACTTAGCTGATAGATTTTTAAAATATACTGTGTTTATGTTTATTAACTTAAAAGTCGTCATAATTCGTCTTTCCCCACTTTTTTCTAATCTTCTTCTTTTTTTGTGAAGGACACAGTCTACAAACGACCCGATGAACCCTGGTGTCAGAGTTTTTCAACTATTACAATCGAGAAGCAAAATGGGGAACTTTTGGTGCCACTCTCGACTGTGCCTTTTTTCAGTAATTGGTCATAATTGTGTCAATGTCAAAGTTCAGTTACTTCTTATTGGTGCGTTTAAGCACGGTCGCGCGTGCTGCTACCTGCGATATGATTTGAGGTTCTTGTTCCCATTTTGAGCGTGTTTTGGCTAGGGTATTCAATTTCGTTCAGGCTCCGCATCCCACTCCAATCTCCTCACGAAAATGTTTGACCGGTAGATTATCCCGTATATGAAGCCGGTACCGCTATTGCAAATTCCAAAGCACTGGTGCCCAACTTACCCATTTGTCTCTTGGGGAAATTTGTTCCGTATCATCAGCTATCCTCAATTTGCAGTATTGGTCACACTCGTTGATTTTCACACTGCACGCACGTGCAGGATGAAAAAGAAAGAGGAAAATTCATGCTGCCTAATAAATAAGCCATATTTCACAGCTGGAATGGCCTAAGTGGCCCAGCCCATAAAACAAAACAAGTTTCTTCAAGACCCATACGACTAAGACTTTTATACGACTTTTTTAGATGTCCCCGAAACATTAATTAGCCGACTGCTAAAATTATAGAATGTTCAAATTTTAGACGAGGTTTTAGACAGTGCTTAAGGCAAGTGTACTCGTGAACGACCTCGACCATGACACCACATCACAAAAAAAAAACTTTTTATACAAACCGGAATCTAACAGCTTCCATGTCTAACTTTTGTAATAATGCGGCTTGAGTTTCCATTTTGAGAACCGCTGCTACAACAGCACGGCGCTGCAGGAATTTTTGCTTTTAGGGATTTTAGTTGAAAGTAAAGTCGTTGTTCCGTGCTGGATACAACTTATTGTGATGAAGTCTACAATTTATAACCGCAACAAGCCTCTATAATGTTGAGGTTCATAAACGAAAAAGTTTTCTCATATTATGAGAAATTTCAGTAGCTGCGTTGGAAGTTATAGTGAGATACTAGACTCGATTCCACGACAACGTCAAATATATATAAAAAACACTTTCAGTTAAATGAGCTCATAGCCTAAGTCTAGCTTTTTATTTTTCAAAAATATTATAGTCGTTTATTTTTGGCTTATAGTTTCTGGCCTATTGGCCGCACCCAATTCATTGTTTTGTGTCATTTTCGGTATTATACTAATCTACTTTCGTTTTAACACTGTGTAAACTGTCATATAGACAATTATTACATATTTTGTAATATTTTTACAATATAAAGCTCATTTCTATATAAAAAAAAATATATAAATGAGCTTTACAGACACACAAATCGTAATCGTACAAAAAATAAGCGACTTCAGATTTTTTGTAAGCGAGCATGAGTAAGTGTGCTCTCAATTGATACCAGCCGTACCGGATTATACCTACAAAAAAATATCACAATATTTTAAATTGTGTTTTTTTAAACAGTTTTTCTTTAATTTGTTATGCAATTTTACAAGAAACTCAACAACTTTACTAGAGGAAACTAGTAACTAGGTTACTCAGTTACCAGTAACATGTAAAAAAGTTTTCGGATTTCTCATACAAAAGTCACAAAATGTGTCAGAGTCTAAACATTTTTTTATGTAAGGTTAATGGATAGTTGTTCAGATTTATTGGCTAAAAAATGTGTATTTTCACTACACTTTTTTTAAAAATTAATAATGGGTTTGCTCTTGAGTCTAAGATGGAGCGAGCTCACCCAGAAGAAGCCTGTTAAGGCACTGGCACTCCCGCACACACTGACGGAACGCAGCAAGCTACTTGGCGCCAGACTTCGGTGGGATGGTGGTCGCGAGCCAGGCGGCCCCTTACAGTGCCTTCCACCGCTTAGTGGGATCGTTCAGCCGGACTTATCCACAGGCAAGCCTGTGTTGCCGTTGCCCGGGGTGGACCGCTAGGAGGTAGATCCCATACCACCCCAAAACTCTCAACTTCATACTAAGAAACACTTTGATCTAGTGAAGTCAATCTTAGAAAAAGTTTGGCTCCAAGTTTTCAAAACCATTACATTCCATTATTGTCACCTTCTAGAACTCAGTGACCTAACTCGGTATCAGGCGAAATGTTTTCGGCCAAGTCTCTACAGGGATGTAAGTTGCCATTACTTATACGGAAACGCCGGGGGAAATGACGAAACCAGGATAAGAAGGCGGATTTTTGAAACAGTAAAATTCACTTTCGTACGCTCTATTCAGAGAAATGGAAGGTTCAAGTGCTCGTTTCATTGTATCTTTTAAACATATTCACTTAAAACATATTAATCCCTCCTAATAGGGTTAGGACCATTTCCAGCAGTTGACTGTTGTGGCAGTTACAGTTACCTACAGTAAAGGTATTAATCCCAACAAATTATCAAAAAACATTCGTTAACTGGACGAACCGTCTGCCCAGTAGGTAGTCAAAAATATATTTGAAACCAAAATATGAGCTTTGATGGCTTGAGTGGATTTGTACAGTTTATGTTTTAGGATCTAGATGGTGATTTTATGAGTACATTGTTCCTACAAGAAGATTCTTTCTACTGTTTCCGAAATCCGTCTCCAGGTAACATTACCGAAATTCGAGCAATGATACATCGTGTTTTACATGGACGATGTTCTCGTTACTAGTGAGTATGCCCTGAGGGGTTGACCTCACTTTTTTGAAGGTAGAGATACGGAGTTTTCTTTTTCCTATCATAATTATTACCTACCAAAACACGTAAGGCCTTTTAAATCTAGGGCTCTTTTAATGATTGATTATTTTGAGGACCCTTCGTATAATAATCTCACCCCTTAGCGAATCAAAATGCAACTTTGATAAGAAAGTCCATAATCCTTCATGACGTCAATAAGTGATAATACTATCCTACATTGAATGAAGTAAGTAATTTCATTTTCAGTTTCATTTACTTCCTAAAGATTTTATTAAGCTGTTTCAGTTTTCATATTTCCCAATTTTCAACTAAGCGCTGGAGCGCTTACCTTACGTAGGTATCACTTTACCAGACTGTAGATTGGAATCTACAGTTTGGTAAAGCGGTACCTACAGACAAATGGGAGGGTAAATTTAATCTTCCTGTCCAAGGAATACAACTACAGATAGGCAACCTAATCAGCTGTGATTGCCCGTTAGGTAACTTGTGCAACAAGTTTTAGGGTCGGAGTCATTTGCGTATCCACATTAACATTAGCAGTCACAATAGGCTATATGACAAGTTTTTAAATCCAGTGTGTATTATTTAAAGTAAAGCGTGTTTCTTTTTAATTACCGATACATATTAGCTGAATAATATCAAAATTAGACGTCAATTGCGCCGATAGAGGTTCCGTCAGACGTCATGTCAGACGGAACCTCTATCGGCGCAATCTGGAACACAAACTTGTTGCTCCGGAGATTAACTGATTTGATTACCCGGGGAGGTTGATTAATACCGCCGCTTGGGAGATATTCTACGCGCTTTTGACGAGCTGTTTCTTGTTTCTGAAAACGAATATGGCTGTTGTATGGCTGTATGGCGAAGTAATGCCTAAAGGCAAAAGGGAGAGTTCCAGATGCTTTCGGGAAAAGCCTAGCCCGGTGTTGTGGCTAGGGGACTGACTGGTCTATCTGGATGGAATTGGAAGTTGTATATGTGCGGTGTGCGATGAACACTTCGATATCGCGATTCAGGCCCACTATTCTCTGCCAATCTGTCACGTGGCGCCATCTTGAGGATATGTTGAAACTTCTCGTGCGTCTTGCTGGCTTTGAGTTAGTTTCTTATAATCGCTCCCAGAGGTCGCTACAGCTGTGATAGATCTGCCGAATATTGTGGCTTCAGTGTCGAAACAAGGTCGCGTATTATAAATATTATTATTGTGGGATAGTGATGACAACTCACACTAAATATCTGTGATGTTATATTTATACAAATTTTAAGCCTGCGATTAAACTATACCCTGTTTTGTTTCGACGCTAAGCTACTATAGATAGCATACCTACTATTTAAGGCGTACGGTATCCCAATATAAAATTGAGTGGATAATTTATGCAAATTTTGTTTGACTTGTCCCTTTCATTGTATTGAAATATTGAAAAAGTTATTTAGTTTTGGGTTTATGCTAACAAAGCAAATTTTGTTGAATACACACAATTTTATTACTGTATTTTGGTTTTGGGTGAAACAGTGCGTCCCAAAATTCTTTTCAATCAGCACTTTTCATATTCACTCACCTATAAATAAACACATTTTTGGCAAATAAAATGTATGAAGCTACATACATTTGGTATGAATAGAAGTGAGATTTTATCAATACATCAATCGAAACATTTTTACTTCAATAAGCCTAAGCTCGTACGTTGAAGAGTTTTGCGCTTTGCACATTGCTTTGTGCATTTGGTCTACGCGCGGATTTTTTTTCAAAAGTAGATGTCGGGTAAGGTGAATATTTTCCAAAACCTACTACTAACAGCCACAACAGTCCACTGCTGAACACGGGCCTCCATATTATGAGGGGTATTTGCCATACTCACTAGCGCTCATGTGCGCAGTAGAAGGTGTTGTTTCCACAGAGAATGCCGCTGCGTTATCCCTAGCTACATTCTTAAACCTTTTTTACGACGGGTAGATATGGGGTGATGCTATTCTTAACCGGCACCACAAAGCGGCATTATTTTTCCATTTAAATATTATGCTTGTACACTAGATAACCAATCACTTAGTATTAACTCGTATCTATGTATACTTTAACTTGATATAACATGTGGATACCATTACAGCGCAGGTTCAGCGAATCTGACAATCAGATTTAATCCGATTCCGTCCCCAATATAATCAACCCTGATTCTCTTGGATAAATTAATCTGAATATATTGGTAAAATGAAAATTTATACACGATGGACCACGTATTTATATTATAATATTCATTAAATATAAAGTTAATTGCGTTAGGCATTAATCAGGGGATTTGCATTTCACTCTTTGAAAAGATATATTATAACACTATTGGATAGTTTTGGCCGCTTCGTTTTCCGCTAACAATTTGAAGAATAGAAGTCGGAGTAGTATTGTCGAAATTTAGTTTTGGCGTCAAAATAACATTGGCAATAGAATGATGATTGAGTGTCGATGGCATTATAATGGAATACGAATAAGAGAATCGGGGTTCAGTTTATTTAATTTCTACACAAGTAACACAATCTCTTTAAATGCGATAGTTTTATCTGGCATTGATTACAAAGAAGGACATTCTACTTGGAGATAATTACTGAAGTAGCTACTGTATGTACCTACGCATTTGTACGAGTGTCTGAAGAGAAAACCAAAATTATCATCATATTAATCAAAGTCAATATCAATATTATTATCATTATCGTCAATCTCTTCATTATCACTGCTCTGAAAGTGTTGCGAAGAGTTTTTTTATAGAAATATTTTTTCGACGGAGCCCATGCCTATGTCTAGTCATTGGGGGTTGACGCTCACATATCGCACAGCTCCACAACACATACTCGCACCGAAAACTGACACTTATTCTTCTTCGCGTGTCGATTGATTGGCTCTAATAATGAATATAGGTTCAACGTCAGCTAGACTGCGGTATTGATGACGTCTTATAAATTTATTAGCGTGCAAGATGACGGGCAAGCGGGGCATAACATTTTTACAGCTCCAAGACTGAACACATCTTTCCCTTGAACGAAGCACTTTGTTTTTCACATGTTTGTTGGAAATTCCCTTACATTTCCAAAGCACAACTCACATCTTTATACCACAATTTTACCTTGACGTTTCATTGGGTCGTTGAACGACTCGGTGTCCCACACACTAAGAAGAAATTCTTGACTTTAATTTGAAACAAATGTCGTTGACTGTTGGTGGTGGCTTAAAATCACAAGCTGTTTGATGAAACTAGCTAATTTTTTATTTTTAAATTTTTATCTAGGCCGAGTTGGTTATTTATCAGGACAATACAAAGTTGTTATGAAAACAGAAAATTATGTTTTACAAATTTATTTTTGTTACAATGACGGACCGTGACGTCAATAAGTAATAATAGAACTATCCTACATTGAATAAAGTAAATTACATTTCATTTCAGGTTACCCATAAGGATCTTGAGTGCTTTGGGTTATTTTATATCAACTAACGATCCTGTTACCTTAGAAAGAACACGTTTTGTTATAGTTGTATGATGAAATTCTTGATTTTGAAACACTTACTAAAATGAAGAGAAATGATTATTTATAATATTCAATTCAATTCAATTCAATTTCTTTATTGCATTATTGTACACATATAAATGAGGTCTTAAGTAGTAGTTACAAAGTATCGTACAATAACCCTGCTTAAGGGCGTAGCAACATGCAGTGCAGGAATAATTTTGTTAATTAAATACTTACGTCATTACAATAAAATATAAATTAAGCCATTAAAATAAATTTCAAACTGTAAAAAAATCATGCTTGTCATAATTTAAATACTTTTCCGTTATATACCTAAATTACTATCTCTAAAGTCACTACATATCTTTGGCAGGTACCTACACATTAAATTAAGTCGATTTGTCGTTCATAAATTCGTTGATAGTGTAATAACATTTTTGTAACAAAATTTGTTTTAGGCTTTTCTTAAATAGTCTATCATTTGGTTTGTTCTTTATTTGTTCGGGAAGTTTGTTATAAATAGTGATTGCCCTATATTTGGGACTGTCTTTATAGATCTCGAGTTTAGGTGCTGGAACTTTAAGTAGGTGTTTACGGCGTTCGCTTTTGCAGAATTGGAAATTAGCGATGTTAGTCCATATTGTACCACAACTAAGATAAAATGTTTGAGAACTGTATTAAAGCTATCGCATAGGAAACGTAGAAGGAGAATACGCCGAATATAAGTGTTGCGTCGAGAGATATCGCGCGAGCAATGGTGTATCGCAACGGTCGTACACGCATGAGTTGTAGGAGTTGCTGTAGATCACTGCGCGTGCATTCATCTGTAAATTATTATTATTTATTAAAAAAACAAGAAACTGCACATTCCTCAAAAATATCACACTATCACTCAGATTCTATGGGGATATTTTGAAGTGACAGCTTTGCAAATTCGAACTATATACATTTTTGATTTCCGAACGATCGAAATTTGTGTTTTTCTTTTATATTTATGTAAGGGCATTGTAGGTTGAAGCACCTTATTTGACCATACTTTAAATAATATTAATATCCCCGTTTTGTGAAAGACATGCCGTGGCAATTCTTTGCCAAAATTTACGATATTTAATTTGATTTGTAATGCGCCGCTACACATTTTGAGGGTAGTCAATTATTTGACACGATTAAGGAAACATCTTTGCTTTTAGAAGCATCTTTGCTTTTGGTTTGCTGTAAGAAATTTCTTTTTAGAAATAAGTAAACCTGTTGTGTCTTGTCTCATTGTAAAATGTTCCTGTGTATGTTTTTGTGTACAATAAATGGTTAAATAAACATTTGTACCAAAACTTACCGGTGTAAACATTTCTTTGACGTGTTACTAATATCATTAGTTCATCTTGTACACCTTTGACTAACTCGGCCCAGTAAATAGGTACCATCGCATATATGAATACGTATATAAATACAAATAAATTTTGAATTGTTACTACATGCACGTTCTGAAAAATAACTTATGTTTATAGGGTGAAATTTTACCAATAGCAAAAACTCAAGACAAATACAATACAAATAGAGGTACAAGACAATCTGGTGATAAGGAACAACTCGAAAAAAAATTGCCAATCAGCTGATTTGAGTTACTAGGCTAACGAAAAATATTTGTATCATGTTTCAAGCTATGTTCCATCGGGAAAGTTGTTCATTAAGACAAACCCGTCTTGAGATTTCTCTATCGGTCACTATTCACACTTCACCCTATGTAACTTAATTGATCCAAGCAAGAAATAAGTAGTTACAAAAATATATAAAATATATACATATAATCACGCCTCTTTCCCATAGGGGTAGGCAGAGACTACATCTTTCCACTTGCTACGATCCTAACACACCTTTTTCGCTTCTTCAAAATGCATCATCTTTTCATACACGCTCGTTGGTTTAGGGTACTCTTGACCTGGTGCCTAAGTTATGAAACTACAGGCTACAAGTCTACAGGTGAAATTCTTAGTACATTGCGTAGCCGGTTCATATTCCTGGTACCATAACAGCTAACCGACTACGAATTGAACATCGAATTTCACCTGTAAAATTGTAGCCTGTAGAAAATTAACATTTCTCGGCATGAATTATGCATAAAAACCTATTTCTTGAATCACTCTATCTAATTAAGAAACCTACATATTTAATTAGCCTTTATTAGCCCACTGCTGGACATAGGCCTCTTCTTTATTTCGCTATTCTCTAAGAAAACTGCATTAAAATCCTTCATTTTATGCTATTTAGTGATATGTGTTATACTCACACTATTTTTGAAATCATGGATTCCATTTAATAGTGAACCTGTACCGAAGATACCTAAGAAATATAAACTGATTAAAATCTGAAAATGAAACAAATTAATAAGATACTCGTAAACTCGTAAATAATTCATGTGTTTTTTATAATACATCGTATTAAGATTGAATAGTGTTAACAAAAATCTGAAAACTTGTTATGGTATAGTGTATTAAGGGGCTGAGCTGAAACGAGTTGAAAACTGGTCTCTTTTTAATTAATGGTAAAATGCGCGCGTCCGAGCAGTACGGAAGCATGCCAATTTGACCTTCTTTCGATGATAGCTAGGTCAAAAATAAATTATTTGATAGTCTTAAAAAGTCATTTACCAAACTCTGTTCAGGCGCTAAGGCGCTTATTATGATAACAAACACTGAGGTACTTTTTTCGTTTGTATTTTTCACACAGTACTTACGCATGATAATGGTTTAAAAAGATCACTTTGTGTTTTTTTTCCTGTCAAGCCGAATGATCAGTATCATGTTTTTAAAACTATAAGACAATGTGACTAATGAATTTCAGAAGGTTATCTGCATTTTAACTTGGATAAAAATTACTTATAAATGTCACTTTTAGGTCAACTCAGGCCTTTAACACAAAGTAAGTATTGGCGGCTGCGCGCCGCCTTTAACCAACTACTAGTGCTAGAGTTAGGTACTCAGCAACTCGATAAAAGGTAGCCTAAACTCGAGGCATCATTCTGAATCTGATCTATGATATATTATGTGATCCCAGTGTATTTATGATCCCAGATAACTATAATGATTTTGATTCACGATGGTACCTATCCTTCCCAGAGTCCTACAACACGGTCTCAAAAAGTTCTTACCATTACTTTTATTGTTGATTCGACACGTTGAAAGTTTATATGTATACTGTCATACATTTTTGTATAGTCTTGCGAGTTCATAGCACGTCCAAATCCAAATTTTTTCATAGTTATCAGGAGATTGCTGATATCGCTGTATAATAACGAGCATGCCATATGAGTTGCTGTCAGGACCAAATTTTGAGAAAACCACAGCAGTTTACTATTTACAATAAGCCAAATCTCGCCTTCACACGAAGAAGATATTATTGTACAAATCAAAATTTGCGATATTATTTCAATCAATATTAGCATTATAGAAGGCAAAATGGCAAACAATAAGTTTTTAGCCAATAGTCTTCTTGAAACAGATAGAGTGCAACGTGATAAGACCGCTTGGAAATAGTCTCTAGGACATGGGTCTCTATACAATGCGAATGCGTTAAATACGCAAGTTCTTATAGAAATCCACTTGACAACCTGGTTGAATATAGTTTGGGGTAAGAAAAAATGTGGCAATATAAGACCTAAAGAGCAAAGTATGCAATAAATTTGTGTAAAACGACGCTGTCGGTTTGTTTTGCAAAAACTAGCGGTGTAGCTGCCCAACAATATACGGATTATTGATACTGAATTATAAATCTTTACAGGATTTAATAGTCTTCTAGTATCACGTAACATGTCACTTATTTCTGTCTCATGAAATTATGATCTCTTTTTTTGAATCATTTTAAAACATAGCTGTCTTATGCTTGCTCATATACGCTATATAATGTACGCTGTGTAAATTATGCTGTAAACTCCCCGAACACAATAAAATAATATAAGAAATATTGCACAAAAACTTAAATTCTCCATCACTTTGAACTTGGAATGAACACGGACATATTGATCAACTGCTGACCGTGTTATGATTATTTCTGTTTCATTATTGATTGTATCGCGACAATGATTACTACAGTAATTTAATGTACAACCAAAATTGTTTTATATGTCGTGGCCATATCGCAGAATTGGACACATCATGAAATGCACTTGCTTTTACCAAGGGAATTTGATGTTCTCTACAACTAAATGACAAGATCTTTACTTGTTTTAATAAAACCCGTATGATTTGACGCGTGTGAAGTCTTCTTCGCGAGATGACAAGTCTATCTACGGTGCATATCATTAGACTCAATATCGTTTAATCCTAAACGTTTAATGATTTAGATATGCACGCAATATTCGTATTTTAAAATAAGGCGGTTCTCCCACTTGTCGGCCGTCGCTACATATTTTGAACGCGGTGTAACTTTGAGACGAAGAGAAATTGCTGCTTGCGAATGTCAACTCGTTTGACAGACGCATCCGTCAACGCTCCGTACCCGTATATAAGATCTGAATTTTTATTTCCTTTCGTCTGACTGACGCATGCGTTACGGTGAGTTAAAAATACGCAGCGACGGACGACAAAGTGGGGGAACCGCTTATGGGTTAGGCAACTAACATAAGCTTATCCCTTAAAGTAATTGGTGCACTGATAAAATTTCACATTTTACAAAATGTATAAAAATAACTGCAAATATTTTAAGAGGTGAACCAGCCTCATGAACAACTGTACCTAAGGAACATTGGTCGAAATATGAAAAAAACAAACCAGTTAGTTTTGTATGGGAAGTCCAAATATTTTTTCATATTTATACCTATGTTTCCTGAGGAAAGTTGTTCAGTTTCATAGGCTGGCTCACCCCTGAATATATTTTTGCATCCTGTATATCAATGAATGCCTCCTAACTAGACTCGATTGGTATTGCAATTGAACCACAAGCTATGGCTAGCTATATTTCCGTTTCGCTGTTGGCTTGGCGCCAAATGAGAATACGCTCAATTATTTACCCTGATAGTCGCTTTCCGAACTTCTTCTGTTGAGTGGAAAACGCATTTATAATGGACTAAAAGCCCGCCCAGCGGTTTTACTCGCTGCTACCCGTTTTCCCGCGGAAAAAAGACCTTTTTCTGGCACAAATTACACACAAAATCTTTTCTCTTGAAACACTATTCACCAAAGAAAACCGCATCAAAACCTAATGCGTCCTTTTGAAGAACTACGCACGGGAAGCGACTTAATTTCATACTATTTAGTGATCTCGTCTGACGACCGATGTGACGCAGTTGTTAGTGCGACTGTTGCGGCGCAAAGGTTCCGGGTTCGATTCCTGGTTGGGCAATCACAAATTTGGTGGTATCAATCACTTTGTTTAATTTGTTCCCATCCTGGTCAGGACATCGCAGGCTGAACCACCTGATTGTCCGAAAATATGGTTTCGTGCTTTGAAGGGCACGTTACGACGTCATCCAGGTCGCTGTCCATGATTACTTATTTGGCAGTCGTTACACAACCATGTCAGAAGCCTACTAGTATTACAAGGTAGTTCAAAAACTATCACCTAGGTTCATCAGGTCGTTGGACAACTTGGTGTTCCGCAAGAAAAGGAGAATCAGAAGAGTTTTTTTTTATCTTGCAAAATTTTTATGCGTGGACAAGATTCGAATCTGTACCTGGCGTCGCCACTAGCAATGGCGAAAATTGCGGGTTTAAGGTGCTGCCTCGAAGCCAAAAGCACAATTTTAGCCACGCCCCAAGGGGTGCTCCCTTTGCGGGGATACGCCATCTATTTATCAATTGTTGAACAAAGTACACCTATATCGAATGCGCGCTGCGCAACGCCATCTAGTAGGAAAGCTTTGAACAAATATACCTTTAACAAACCGTAAGAACCATGCATTATATAAGTAAGATGATGGAGTGCATTTGATTTTTTTAAATGATGAAATGTAAGTAGCTAGTGACCATTACTGAAAACCTAGAACATTTTGGAAAAATTACAAGAGGTTTATAAAGATAACAAGAATTTATGAATAATTTTCGCCCGAATTGGGTGCAATTTCAGTGACATCATACAGGGTGGCCCGGACAGTGACGTGACGCCTAAAGAAGAAAACCCCACGTTTGTTCCGCGTTTTTTTCGTGTTTCCGATTTATTCATCTTTTAAAGTTATATTGAATAATACTACTGGCTCAGCCGTTTGTTTACATGACATAGAATATTATAAATTATGGTTTTTTGTCCATACATACATACATACATGTCGGAGATCGATCAAACTCTGATTGGCTGAAATTATTTGACAGTTCGCGTTTTATTATTTTCTTCCGTTTGATTGCTATTTGATTCTCCAGAAACGAAACGCATTACGCAAACGGATTAGGTTCTAGTAAATGATAAAATTACAAAAATTAAACATGAAATGTTAAAATGTACTTACTTATTTACATAAATTTTTGGAATTTTCTGCCTCTGTAAATTTATTTTTTTCTTCTTTGATAAGATTTTTTATTTATTACCCATTTTAATCAACCAATAAACACTATACAATTACACTATTCAAAAATACTATACAATAACCTTACAATATTTACGACCTATAATTTACACAACTTTCTTAATAAAAACGAATATGAGAATACGTAAAATATTTCAAGGCTCGGCTTGGCGCGCGCGCGCATGACCTCTCCCCGGCAGTTGCCACGAGTGAATGAAAGCGGCGCCTAAGTGCCATACACTCATATGCGTTAGAGAGGGACACAGCTAGTCGCCGGTAAAACATTTGAAACAAAGCGATCGGCGAAAATTTAAAATAATGATTATTCAGAAAGTAAGGGTTCAAATAAAAATTTGAGCGACAAATATTTAGATAAGTATAATGTGTTCCTGTTAAAAAAAAAGGATTGACTAGTTCGTTACCGTTCCAGATTGATACGCAAAAAACGTAAAAATTGGAGTCATCTTTAGGAATTAATTCTATCGAGAAAATTTTATCCAATCGTGTTTTCCAGCGACCAGAATTTAGCAAATATTATCAAAAATAATATATAAAATTATCAAAGCTATATATTATCTGCAAATGGAAATATGTTAGATTGAAAACCCCTATTTTCACCCCAGGCCTGGCCTTAAATCTTGCTTGCGCTTGAAAATTTTTCAATAATTGTATACCTATACATGGAAAGTATTTTAAAATTTGGTATTCAATAAATTTACATACAACAAAGTACGAAACATTTGTGTTATTTTCTTGTTCCTTGGGAAAAATATGTAGTATCTTATCTATCACCAGCTCGTACTGACTTTTCGGTATTAGTGACTAGTAAAGCTTTCACCCTGTATGACTTTAGGCACTTATGGATTTTAGTAAGAATAATATTGTAATATAAAATATTTCAGAAACAATGCTTAATTAGGTACCTGTCGGTAGCTGATACCTAGCTGGGGGTCATTCAATAAAGCTGACAATAGTATTTTACAATGAAAATTCAGTATACATTGCGCAGCTTGAAACTTGTAAGGATAACTTAGGTTTCGAATTGCCTCATTGACCATGCATTGTATATGGAATTGTCAATGTTAATTACAATTGTCAGCTTTATTGAATGACCCCCTGAAATTACGGCAAGTTCTGACTTTTTGCAAGTTATGTTATGATTATGACAGCGTCTTCGAGTCCATAGGGCTTCAAAGAGCTTGCTTACTTAGGTAACTAACTTTAGAATCTTATCAAGCATAATCATTGTTCTTGCTTCAAGTTTCAAACCCAGACTTCAAGTTAGATATACGGGGTGTAAGGGACAGCCCTCCGAATATTAATAGGGTGCATTAAGACCATGAAACTGAACAACTTTCATCTAGAAACATACGTCAGGAAACGATTTAAAAAAATATACCTCCTACAGAAAATCACAATCAGCTGATTGCATTTATTATCGGTTGTTTTTTTTATCTCTTGAAATATTTATTTATGGGAAGTTGTTCGATTTCATGGTCTGAATGCACCCTATAAGTATTCGGAGGGCTGTCCCTTACACCTTGTGTGTACTTTGAAATTCTGTCTATTTCTGAATTAGTTTCAGTCCAAAAGTATTAGATTCATATTATTATTTATTTATTATACTTTTTGGAATCGTTACTAAAATTCCTACTAAATGTTTTTTTTTTCTTATCTCGTTTATTGTTAGTCTGGCTAGGTAGTGTGGTATAGTCAAGACCATGACAGGCTAAACAGTTTTGGATTTGGATTGCCTTATTGCCAGGTGCATAAGATTTAAATTTGCATTTGAGTGTCTAGCCGGTCAAGATCTAGACTGTAAATTCAGTATTAAACCTGCCATTGAGCAGCGCTAACCAGCCACAAATATTAGAATACTTGCTTGAAATTTAACATCGGTATTTAGCTAAATTTATTTATTTTATTTACTTAAAATTCTGTAATTTAGGAATTTTGTTTATCCCACACTATAATTTAGTATCAGGAATATTTACATAAAGTATGTACACGGCCATGGAAGCCTCAACTTTGTGGCTTAACCCTTCAAAAGGGCCTTATTTATTCATAGATATTGTGCTGCAGAGGGGTAAATTATATAAGTATACAGAAATGAAAGCAGTAGGCTACCCGCTATTTTATTGCCCAAGTTTTTATTTGAAAGTTCCTAAAAAGTACCCTCCTCTTTCGTGTCCAGCTTTTCAGAAGTTTCAACATTATTGATAAAAAACCAGTTTAATCTTGTAAGCAGGTACCTAATACTATTCAAAGTTATAATTTAAACTGGTTCTTACTGATTAATTATTATGGTTATAAGCTCTCGTTATTGCGAAGCTTAATAATTAATTCAAATTAGAAAATCATTTGACACCAGGGTTCATGGGATCGCTCGTTGACTCGGAGTCCCACAGAAACAGAAGAAGATTTGTGTCGAATGAACTAAGTATGCTCGTGATTCAGTCGTGGAATTTGCAATTGTTTAATATTTATACATCTAATACAAAAACTGACTCTCTCTTTCTGACTTTAAATGCGTACGTAAATAAATTAAGACTGTCTTCACAAACTTTACTCGGCTCCAACGTTGTCAAATTCAAAAGCTGCGCATTAGGAGTTTGTACTCAACAAGAAGATACTTTTTAATGTTGCCGGGTGTTTGCAACTTGGTGCTTTGGGTTGAGTTGAGACAAGTTTCAGTCACTTTGGATAATGTTGCGTAGGTAGGTGCTACTTAGGTAACGTGTAGAAAATGATGTAGGTTTACGAGACTTACTTGTTTATGCTAGGTAGAAAGTTTAGCCCTCTACGTTTCGGCTGGTTAAGACAGCCTTCTTTACGGAGGTTGACAGATCACATATGCCCGCCCGTCAGCTGTTATTGCCAAACATGATGCTTAGGGTTTAAATGTGGAAAATTTCAGTCACTTTGAATAATTTTGCGTAGGTAGGTGCCACATATGAAACGTGTAGAAAAGTTACTTTTATAAATGGTAGCTGTAGAGACAAGACATTCTCTGTTGTCGCACGGGACACCGAGTCGACAAAAGCCTTTGTCCTCATTAGTTTGAGATAGAACTTCGTCAAACTAGTATACGAGTAGGCTTTATGTGTTCATGTGTGTATGTATTATAGTAGTAAAGAGTCGTTCGTTGATTTGGTATCCCACACAAAAATAAAGAGGAAGTAGTGTTGATCAAAATCAAATCTTATATCCTAACAACATATAACTGTGTCGAACTTTTTTTTTTTTTTTTTTATTAATGATGGGTTTGCTCTTGACTCTAGTCTAGGTCATAGGACAGAGACAGAGTCTAAGATGGAGCGAGCTCACCCAGAAGAAGCCTGTTAAGGCACTGGCACTCCCACACACTGACGGAACGCAGCAAGCTACTTGGCGCCAGACTTCGGTGGGATGGTGGTCGCGAGCCAGGCGGCTCCTTACGGAGCCTTCCACCCGATATTCCGACGCTGTGACATCATGATCTCTGGTAAACTGGTAGAACTGCGGGCGAGTGCTAGGGGCAAACTTTTCTGTCTACTCTCATGATTTTTTTTCCGTATTACCGGAAATCACTCGAAAGTCGTCCCGACAATACTTATCACGTCATCACATGATTTTAATGGTTGGGACAAGTTTTGGTTTTGCACAAGGTGGATTTAAAGTTATTGACATTTAAACCCATCCCCTCTATTAAAATCCCCCCTCTCTAATATAAATGTGAACAGTGTATACAATCGCGAAAGTTTAAAATTTAATCTGAATAGATTTTCATCTGTGGCTATTTTCCTTTGTGCCATCATTAAAGGCCGTGATACCTTTCACAATGAAACGTAGAACCAACTAAGTAAGTATTAGCAAAATTTTAGTCCTCCAAAGCCCCGGGGCCGTATACAACTATTTGAAAACCGTCTTAATTGTGTTTCAATAATGTGTTAGTAAATGCTTTTGGCCGTTTCGTAGTTTTTTCGTTTCGTAGTTGTATTCCGCTAACAGTTTGAAGAATAAAAATTCACAAAATAAATACAATGAAAGTTGAGTGTTAATGGCATTACAATGAAAATAAAGAAAATCGGGCCCTGTTTGTGATTATACAGTATCCAGCGCATTGTTATACAAAACATGGTGATTAAATCAAGCCAACCGATTTGATTTATTTTCTGCCCCAATTGTGTATCCACCGAGACAGTAACAAGAAAATATTGTGCGATTTGCATAAGATCTGGACGATTCTTCATTTTTATGTTCTGAATAATATATTACAAAAAAAACTAAATGGTTAGGTATGTTGTTACAAACAAATGAAAAAAAAATGCATGCTGAATTATTCCTGACTACTTAATTTTTTATAGAATAACGTTTGAAATTAATTAGCTAGCTTGATTTATTCCTTTATCTTAGTCATTCGTTAATATTTTGTAGCTTATGAAAAAAGGTTGAATTTCACTTACGTATAATTCATACCTGTATCGTATGCGATATGAAAAACCACAAACTACCTTATAAAACTTTCAAAAGAGGAATATTTCTACCCACTTGGGGTATTTTTTCTTGTGAAGTAATAGGCTGGTATCATCCTACGAGTTGTTTTGATAGCTTCACAAACAACTTGATGTGAGTACGTGCGTCCTTTCCGCTTTATCAGACGAATTCAGCCCAAGTTTGTTTACGACACCGGTTATTTCTTTCTTATTCTTTATTTCATCCAAAATCGATTTTCATGTTTTGCATTCTTCTTCTTTTACTTTTTGACCAACGACACGATGAGCCCTGGTGTCAGAGTTTTTAACCCCCTACTATGAACTCACTAATAAGAGTAAATGTCTTCAGGAAATAAAATTATATCTCTCGCACATCGACTTACCTTTTGTGGGATTAACTTGGTATTTTTTATAAACTGTATGAATAACCAGTTTAAGTTATTCCCTTAAAGCTCTCTTCTCGAGGTTGATATGCTACAGCCGATGTAGGTGTCTACATGCATTTCAATTACTTTGAAACGACATATAAAAAATACACAAAAAATTTACTTACTAAGGAAATTTAAAATATTTAAACCTATGTTCCCTAAAAAAAAAGTTGTTTCTTATCACCAGCCGGTATTGAGATTTTGCTATCGGGCACTAGTATAATTTCACCCTATATTTTTTTAGACTTAAGTAGTGTCTAATTGGAACACTTTGCAAGCGCGTTTAAAAAATAATCTTTACACTCCAAATTAAGCACTTAAGACTCAGCTTTACTTCTGTAGTAAAATCTGCATTTTCCTTGGGCAATGCTTAAGCATTTTCCTTGGGCGCTGCACTTTTTAAGTTAAACTAAAAGTGCACTCACATATAATTTGATATTTCAGGATATATTTAAATACCTTCACACGTAGGTATTTAAGTATAATTTTGTATTAAAATTTGAAATTTTTCTCAGTCACAGTCTTTTTTCTCATTAAAACAATCATTATGTTTGATATTTTATTAACAATAAGATGAAACCAATTTCATCAGGGAGATAAGTGCGATGATAATTCTAGTTTTTATTTAAAACGAACCTGTAGCACTAAATGCAGAATTTACAGTAGGACGGCTCGCCCTCTTTTCGATGATTGAAACCTACTCTGCTAGGGTTGCTTCTGTTTTCTTACTGAATTACTCACCTTGTATTATTGTCACGGGATATATAAGTTTTTGTTTATGTGAGCAAAGTCACCAGCGCAACCTTACTCAGGTTGTTATTTTACGTAGCAAAATAAGCAATGTGAAAATAAACTGCTAAGCAAGCCGGTAAGTTCAAACCTTAGTATTTTGCAATATATTAAGTTTGTTTTTTTTTCACTATCTTCAGTTGTGTTTAGACAACCAAATACACTGCAATCGTATTAACATCTACGCTACGGCAAGTCATATAGCGTGCGCACCAAACGTTGTTGACGCTCGACTTCTTGCCATATCCTTTCGAAAGAGGATAACGACATCACAGTAGCCGCTGCTGGTGCCATTGCGAGCAGATCACACTCCACAAGCTCCTCAAGCAACCGACACCCCCGCCGGCGGGGGTGCCGAGGTCCCTCATTTGGTCCCCATTTTGAGGTAGATTCAGTCAAATACGTTCTCCCCAGAACAACTCATAAGCCCAGTAAGGTGGTTGTTTGAACAATCACAAAACTTCTCTGGGTGAGCTCCTGCTCCACACCTTACAGTCAGGTGTAGGTTTCATAGCCCCGGGGCTAAAATTTTAGAGTCCAGAACTAAAAAAAAACTTCTTGTCACGACGGCGTGTAGATGTGTGCGAGAGATATTAACGTTTCCTTGTAGCCGTCCATCTGACTTGGGCGCTCGTGCCAATACTTAATTTGTGCCTGTAGACTTCTAGAAGAGTAATAAATTGTTCATCACTATAGGTATGTAAATGTGATGCAAAGTGTGTGTTTTATATTCAGTTTCCGAAGAGCTTTTTTGTTTACATTTTTAACATGGAGTGCGGTTCAGTAGCCGCGTAAATATTGTAAACATGCAAACGGTTTTATGTAATCTGAAAACTGACACTCGTTGCAACACTTTATGAAAATGTCTGCTGAAAGGCTAAATATTATTATTTGCTTGTATTGACGCCTGCTCTAACGAAAGCATTCAAATTATTTAGAGTCATAGGTAGTTCTTCCAGTTGTCATCCATCGCTGCTGATTATTAACGCACCGTAATACATGCGTCTGTCAGACGAAAGAAAATTACGAATTCCGATACTACATACATATTCATACTAAAAGTAATGTAAACAAAGGAAAATGGACCCTCTGCCATAGTGTTATCAAGAATCTGACAACCGTCAAATGCTATTTCTCGGAACGGCGGTACTTTAGTTGAACGACCACCGACTATAGATATATCTGAGTAATTGATAACCATGTTGTGCATTATTGTTAAGGATTGTCCATTAATTGTATTCTATAATAAACTGTTGCCAGATAACTGATCCAATAAACAAACAAGTGTAAATTCACTCCAAGCCTTTAAATCAAACGGCTGAATGGACACAAACCTTTTGCCTGACTCCAACAAATTGATCACCTCGATTTGTCGGGCTGTCGAAAATGTGGTCGAAAAGCCAACCAGTACGGGGTGACTATTTATTTTGGTCGTTTTGTTAAAACGTATACGCTGATTATGTAAAGTGCTAGTGCAGTTCTAGCAACGTCTCGTCCATCTGAGCTATCGCGGCTAAATAACTCGCAGGGAACGAATGATCCGCGACAGCCCAGATGGAAGAGGCGTCGTTAGTAATGAAAGTGAAAGTTTCAAGTTCAATTCCGGTCTTTGGTAGCTTAGATTTAGATTTTCTGACGGGGGTCGAAAATACGCGTTTTTACAGCATAAAACGGCTGTATCTTTTTTTACGTTATGTGAGGAGCTTGATTTGTTTACACTTTACAACTACAAGCGGACGTGAGATTTAAGTTTTACTGCATTTTTTAAATTCAAGTAAATTCATCAAATTAACCTTATGCCTTTACCGAGTGCAATCCGACTGTCCCGTAGCGCCTTCTCATGTTTTAATTAATGTCTTCAAATCTAAAAAAAAATCAAAAATCTAAAACGGAAAAATTGTTACCCTATACGACGAAGTTTTATTGCACCTTTTAAAATGATAGCTTTTTGCGTAAGCAAATTAATAACATTGTTACAAACAAAAAAATAAACAGAAAAAAGCTGTAATTCAGATGAAATATTAGAGCCGTGCCATTTTTGCAGCTCGGTAAACTGTTTTTAATTATTTTAGCTATACCACGGGACAACGGGTTTTGAACCCTTTATATTTTTTGATAGAAACACGTTACTAAACACGTAAATATTTGACAACTGACACTAAAACCAGATCTGAAAAATCACGTTACGTGCAACAACTTTTATGACCTTTGTAACGTAACAGGGATGGAAATAAAATCTTATATGTTAGCAAAACTTTGAAGATGAGTATGTAATAAATAAATAAATATACATTTAGTATATAATATGAACTACTAGCCAGGTAACATAATCGGTTACCACCTAAACCCTATATCATGCACAATGTACCTTCATTTATGTTCTTTACACAAGTATATTACAGTTTGTACAGCTAACAGTAACGCACGTAGAGACAATGCGATGGGTCTACAGTTGCACCGGAATCTTATTACTTTGTTAGAGCCGGCGCGTGCCAAGCGACGTGGACGACCCTAATGCCGGAATTACTCATGAGATTCAAGGGCTTTTTACATGCCACAGTTTATTTACCTTCAGGCTTTCCTTTACCAAGCTGGATTATTTTCTTTTCATACAGGGTTATTTTTTATTCGACCCGGAAATTTTACAGGGTGATTCTACTCATGATTCTGAACAACTTTTAGTATGGGGTCACCTGCAAAATCGCGAAAAAAATAACAGCTGTTCGATAGAAAAATTCATACCTACTCGAACAAAATACATGGAACAGCTGGAGTTTTTTTCGCGATTTCGCAGGTGACCCCATAATAAAAGTTGTTCAGAATCATGAGTAGAATCGACCTGTAAAATTTCCGGGGTGAATAAAAAATTACCCTGTATTGACGGGCTCCGGCCTATTTGTATAAACCGCCATTTTTGAAATTTTATACGAGAGTAGTTTAAAGTTTCCGTTTTTATGAATAACATAACTTTAGCAAATTGAATCGAAACATATGTTTTTAACTGTTTGTATAACATATTCTGGACCATATGGCAACCAGGACCGACGGCTTAACGTGCCCTCCTAGCACAATACCATCTTTCTTAGGGACAATCAGGTAGTTTAGCCTACAATGTCTTAACAAATTTAACATACATGTACATACATACATACATAAATCACGCCTATATCCCTTACGGGGTAGGCAGAGCGTTAACGGCCGTAAAACGGATATTAACATCACGTCTGACAAAAGTTTGAGGGTCAATCAGATTTCTGTGTGTCACTATAGTGACAGGTTGTTAGCCCATCGCCTAAAATTGCAATACACATCTAACCCTCGAGTTCCTCATTCGCCTCTTACGACACCCATGGGTAAGAAATTGGGTGATGCTATTCTAAGCCGGCATCACACGGTCATCAACGGTTAACAAATTCAAAAAGTATTAATATCAAAATCGATTCCGGAACCTTTGCGCCGCACTACCAATGTGCCTAATTGGCCATCAACCTGGCAGGAAAAGTGTTAAGCTGGATATTCCAACTACGTCACGTTCCGTCAAATATGTCACGTTTCACGTTACTCTTTGAACGTTTGTTAAATTAAACCTTGATTGTATTGAAATCCTCACAATTTTCATCACACGAACAATTCAAATAACTGCCCCGTTTCCAATCAGGCATCGCATTGTCAATTAATACTGCTGTGTCGATTTGTACAATCGGTGCATTTTTGATGGCTCAACGCATAACAGTTACGAATAAGGTTATTAAGAATATCCAGGATAGGTTGATCCCTTGAATGTTTCAAATTAGCTTTGGTATTACGGTGTCACCCAACAATGCTATTTCTTCTTTTCGTGTGGGACACCGAGTCGACGAACAACTCGAAGAACCCTGGTGTCAGAGTTTCTCAACCGCCTTCTACAACTAGTAGGCCTCTGACATGGTTGTATAACGACCGCCGTCTAAGAAATCATAGACAGCAACCGGGTGTGACAGCTCAACGTGCAACGGAGCACGGAACCATCTTGCTCCGATGGTTTAACGTGCCCTCTGCAGCACGGAACCATTTCTTTTTTCGGTCAATCAGGTGGTTCAGCCTGCAATGTCCTAGCCAGACTGTGAAAAAATCACAAAATGATAAATATCAATTTTGTGAGTACCCCACCGAGAATCGAACCAAGAAACTTTGAGTCACAGGCAGTCGCACTACCATTGCGCCACATCAGCCGTAACTACTTTGTTGATTTTGTACAATCAGTACGAGTTGCAATTTTAAGGGATCAACGTTTTATGGTTATTCATACAGTTACGTAGAACAACCAGTTGAATTAGATGATTTTTTCGAGTTCATTCGAGTCGTTATTTGTGTAGCACTTTCACGGGATCAACATTTAATAAGTATACAGTTACTATGCTGGAATAATTTGCCACCGCCAATACGAAACTCCAAATCAGTTTACTCTTTTAGGCATAATCTTAAAAAGTATTTGTTACAATTACAAAATGAATAAGCTTAACTCACACGGCTACATATAGTTAAATATGCTAACCCTATTTTTTATCAATTTTTCACCCCTTTTCTAGTAATGGTCGTCTTATTTTTTTGTCTCATTTATCGACAGTTATCTAATCTGGTTGGTAGGTAAAGTGGTAGAGATATTTATAAGTTTTATACTATTGATTTATATGAAAATATATGAACACTCTAGGTATTATTATATTATATTATATACTTATTTTTATTTATTTGTTTTACCTTCGTCTACTTTATTTAAGTTTTAGGTCTCACGGAAGACCAGCGCTATGGTGGCGCTCTACAAACAAAATGTAAGCTCCGCCATAGCAAATGCTGAGTGAGAACCTTTTTGTTATCATCAAAGTTTTTGTATTTGTGACTGTAATGATAAGTTGATATTTTGATAACAAATAAACATTTCTATTTCTATTTCTATACTAAGACAAACCAGAATAGATTTTCCCTTTAAAAGTGTATAAAACTGAAATGGTGCTGATAGTACAGACTCCGATGAAAAACGTAGAAAGGCTATTGTTTGTATTGAGATAAAGGCAGTGAATTTCGTGTTTGTATTTTGTTCATCCTTTTGCTTTCACAATGGTTTTATTGGTTGTTCCAGGTACTTTACCTACAATACCTATGGCTGTGAAAAGAGAAATATGAAATAAACCTGTCACTTTGGCGATACACAATTTTCTGGACGACCCTCAAATATTTGTCAGACGTGGCGTGAATGTTCGTTTCATGGTCTGAATCTGAATGCACCCTATAAGTATTCGGAGGGCTGTCCCTTACACCCTGTAAATATATACACATTTCTAGTGAGTAAGAGCGAAGGTGCAAGGCGAACCCTGGTTTTATTATGAGCATATACCCTTCAATGTCAACCTCACCCAGATGCCTTGTTAATGACGTCACACTGCCGGACATCATATTGTTACCACAAAATAAAGAGATTTACAGAAGTCTCACTTTGTACTAAGTACCTACACTATGAGTCAAATGTTAGGGTTAGGTACTACTGTAATCGTACTACAACTTCTGTGCTTTATTAAACTACAGGCTACAAGTGTACAGGTGACATTCTTAGTACACTGCGTAGCTGGTTAATATTCCTAGTAGCATAATGGGTAACCGACTACGCAATGAACATCAAATTTCACCAGTAAAATTGTAGTCTGTAGTTTGATAATATCGGGCAAGATTCATATTTGGATTCATTTATTTCATTTTTACATAAATAGATTACAAATCTCATTGTTTATAACAATAGGTGTCCCGTTCATAAAAAACATGTAAAAATGATCTTCAAGTAATAATAAAATACATGTTGTCTAATACATAATAAAAAAAAAATGTCAAGAAAAAATAATAAATTTCAAAGTAATGACATAAAATGTCAGGAAATCATATAAGTTACCAAGGTAGGTACAATCACTACTTCATTCATCCGTACCCGGAACACTCGTGTAGGATCCTTTGAGAACATCTGTTTTACGAGTAGGTACGTAGATTAAAACTCGACGCCGTAACATGATTAACAAGCTCAAATGGGCGTGGGCAGGACACTGTGCAAGGTGGGATATTGTGAGGTGAGCCAAAACAGTGACGGAGTGGCGGTCCATCGAGGGACAGCAAGCGTCCAGTAGGTGGACCATCAGCCCGATGTTTTAGCTGGATGTGTCTCGCACAGGATTGTAAGACTTGGTCTAGCAGTGGGCTAGTATAGGCTAAATAGTAGATAGACGTAGTGTGTGGTAGAGTGAGTCATCTGCATAGGACCGCCGCCAGTTCTAAACAATTTGTGTTGTTACGTAGTTTGTTACATCACAAGTCCTCAGTTAATTAGCGCACTAATAGCCCTGAAAGCTTGAAGCACTGTCCTTGTGTTATGTCGCATTGGGTGTGACAGGCTGACTAGCCTGGGTTTAATTACACGTCTGTTTGTTGTCAGTCTGGCAACAAGAGGGTTCAGAATAGGTTCATATTCCTAAGGTACCCTACGGTGGTGTGGTGTTGTTTTAAAATCGGACCGGACAGTTACCGCTTGCGTTCGAATAGAAAGGTGTGGATTGTGCTTAAGGTAGGTAAAAAGTAGACTGTAAATTTTTGTTCAGAAATAAATAGTTTTGTCTAAGAGTAACGCGGCCCCTAACTTATATCGCCCGTCGCCTGTATTTTCAACGCACCGTACGTACCATGCGGTTCAGCTAATTGCAAATTCAGATCATATTCCTATACAAATACGGCAATGGTGCGTTTACGGATGGTACGGTTTTGACATGTCGCATTTTGTCTTCTTTTCGAAAGTTCATTGGTTACATTAATCAATAGCTAAACATTTAAATTGTTGAAATGAAAACACGGCCAAAGAGTGGAACGTACTTCATTTCTCTGTAGCTGTTTCAAGTTCCGTTGTTTATTTCTCTTTTCCTGTTGAAAGTTGGAACTCTCCCAACTGGTCATTAAAGTTGTCTTAGCGATTATGCCGTGTGATGCCAGATTTGAATAGCATCACCTCTGTGCTACCCGTAGATGTCGCAAAAATCTACTACGAGATAAATTAATTCAGGGAATGGGCAGCAGCGTTCCCTGTGAATGCAACACGTTGCACTGTCAATTGCCTGCCAAGCAAGCATGGGAATACTCCTTAAAAGGTGGAGTGCCTTTGTTCAGCAGTGGTCTTTTGTGGCTATTATTGGTAAGACAAATCGTTCTATTAACACGGTCAATGAGCGGAACGTACCTTATTTCTCTACAACTGTTTCAAGTCCCGTCGTTTATTTCTAATCTTACCCGTTGAAATTGTTAGGACCCATTTACCAAGTTTAGGGGTGGTATGGGATCTACCTCCTAGTGGTCCACCCCGGGCAACGGCAACACAGGCTTGCCTGTGGATAAGTCCGGCTGAACGATCCCACCAAGCGGTGGAAGGCTCCGTAAGGAGCCGCCTGGCTCGCGACCACCATCCCACCGAAGTCTGGCGCCAAGTAGCTTGCTGCGTTCCGTCAGTGTGTGGGAGTGCCAGTGCCTTAACAGGCTTCTTCTGGGTGAGCTCGCTACATCTTAGACTCTGTCTCTGTCCTATGACCTAGACTAGAGTCAAGAGCAAACCCATCATTAATAAAAAAAAAAAAAAAAAAAAGTGCCGGCTCGTCATATATTAAAAACGAGTAACGATTCGTCACAAAACAATATTTTTCATATTAGTCCCGGATCGTCACAGTTTACCAGACGGATCACCTACACTGTCTTAACCAGACTGGAAACCAATTCACAAAGTTCTAAATATCAGCTCTGTGAGTTACCCCACCGAGAATCGAACCCGGAACCTTTGCGTCCCAGGCAGTTGCACTACCGTTGCGCCACATTTGCCATACATGATGCTAAGGTTCAGTAAAAAAAAAACACTAAGCAAATGTTAAAGCTGAAAATTAATAAAATAATTAAATATCATGAACAATTCATACAGCACCGTCTAGCCCCAAAGTAAACAAAGCTTGTACTATGAGAACTAGTTAGCCGATATTAATAAATTGACACTTTTGTTAAACATAAAAACAGTCACACTAAACACAAATATCTGAAAATGACTAAAGTAATTTTTGTATCTTGTGGGGATCAAATTCACGACCCTCGGCGCAGTAGGCAGGGGTACTATCCGCTACACCATCGATACAATCAATTAAATTATTACCTTCATTAGAAATTGTGTGTGACAAACCAGACAATGGTACGAATTATAAAAAATCGTGACGTGGCAAAGTGGGCCTAAGTCCTTTGCTTCTCTCTGCGTCCGTTGAAAGTTTTAACGTTCCCAACTGGGCACATTAGTCTCCGTCCGGCGCGACTGTTCAACTAGCGATCATCTAAGACCTAAGAAATATATAGACAACATTCCGAAAAACCAGAACGAAGCCATGAGAAACTCGTCACAATGAAGTAGTTTTCACATGTGCCACACAATTTTAGTGGTGTTTTACGGAGGTACTGACAATAGAAGTGGTACCTGGCTAACCCCTAGGCAGTGCTTTTATTTAACTTTTGTTATCGCGCCCGAGCCGGTTTTCTATTAACATTATTATTAGGAAAGGTTTTTTATTAGGAAAATAAATACAAAATCTGTTAAAAGAATAAGAGAATTGTGTAATACAATTTCTTTTTACAATGACGGATCATGACGTCAAAATTTATGATAATACTATCCTTCATTGAATAAAATTTGTTCCATTTCATTTCCATTATGAAATCGCATATAGACGATGCACCGCCGTGCGGCTGACAAGGGTTCTAATTTCTTAGCTGACTATCAAATACCGCAACGTATTCGATTGGCCTAAAACTTTGCGTGTGCTGAAAGTACACAGATTGAATATACGCACTCTCTCCTGTCGTTTACAGATGGTGGTGGTGTAAAGTTACATGCCGTGTGATTAACCTGGCCAGCTCCGAGGCAGTGCCTTTATTTTTATCTTTTTTCCCGCCTGGGCCGAATTTCTATAAGGAAAAAAGAAAATTGTTGTAAAAAAGAAAAATTGTGTTACACATATTATTATTTTTAGACTGAAGGATTATGACGTCAATAAGTTATTATACTAACCTACATTAAATAAAGTTATTTCATTTTCACATTTGATTGAAATAAAATTTAAAGTTTCTATTTTATTATTTGATTTAACGCGTACCAAATATTATTGCGACGGATTTTACTCGGCTTCATTCTGCTTCTAAAGGTGCTCCCGAACCTAAGTCGGCGACTGTTCCCTACAGTCGGCGACTGTTCCATACATCCAGTGTGGGAGCGATGCCGGCATGTCGGCCGCCGACATTTTTCTACATTCTCCGACTTTTCTCTACATTTCTATACATATGACGTCACAGCTATTCGATTAATTTTATTTGATTAAAAAGGGATGGGATACCTGTTAAACTTCAATACTTGTTCTTACGTGGCATAAAAACCTGCTAAGAGCGTGTCGGTCACACCTAAATCTAGGGTTTTTGTAAGCAAATACGTCGAATCCTATAGTAATAAAAAAGTTATTAAAAACCGTGAAAGCCTTCCAATTGGTGCGCATGAGATGATTCTACATTTGCAGCTACTGTAACCATATTTTAGGATATCCTTTATATTACAAATTTTTGGCGTTGCTGGCCTGTGCCGCATGCCTAAAACTTAGGTAAGTAGTGTATTTAACTTTTTAAGCACTCGCGAGCACTTTTACTCATTTTAAGTATTAGACCGGGTCTATCGCGATAGTATTTAGGTAAATATTAGTAATTTACCTGTGTCCCGACGTTTCAACACAGTTTCATGTATTGTGGTCGCGGGTTGACTGACGTCCCAGCGAGTTGTCATCTAGGCGGCGGGTGACGAGACGGGTGTTCTGCTACCCACATTTGTGTTTATAATTTTAATAATTATTGATTGTTTGTAAACATTGCACTAGGCTGCCGGCACACAACACTCACAGTATCCGACGATTGTTCCAATGATAAATCGCGCGGTTTCAACTTATCAATGACTGGACTCCATGCGGATGACAATTTAAACCCGTCCTCCCGGTTGAAATTATTAGGGTTCTTCTTAATTTCAATAGCCTCGCGAACGATCCTTGGGTAATAGTGGCGTTCCACAGAGAGGATTTTCGGGGCATGAAGTTCAATCCAATGATTCGGACCGGATGATAGAAGGTGTTCTGCTATTGCCGATTTATGCATCTGTCGGTTTTTTACAGCTGCGATATGTTCTTTGACCCGTTCGCTGACACTTCGCTTTGTTTGGCCAATATAAGATTTACCGCAGCTGCATTGTACTTTATACACTCCTGCATTCTGAAATGGAATGACATCCTTCGGCGTGCGTAAACAGTGTGATACTTTCGACAATGGACTGAAAACAGTCTGTATTGAATTTTTACTCAGCACTGTCCCAATCTTATCTGTTACTCCTTTCACATAGGGTAAATACGCTGGCTGTCTGTTCACCTCCGGATGTTTTTCTTTCCTGGTTTTCATGCGACGCTGAGCTCCTGAGTAGCCATTTTGAACCAGCACTTTTTGTACATGGTTTAACTCGTCGTTTCGATGTTCTGAGTCACACAAGTCGTATGCCCTCTTTGTCAGCGTCGACACTACAGACCGCATGAAAACCAGGAAAGAAAAACATCCGGAGGTGAACAGACAGCCAGCGTATTTACCCTATGTGAAAGGAGTAACAGATAAGATTGGGACAGTGCTGAGTAAAAATTCAATACAGACTGTTTTCAGTCCATTGTCGAAAGTATCACACTGTTTACGCACGCCGAAGGATGTCATTCCATTTCAGAATGCAGGAGTGTATAAAGTACAATGCAGCTGCGGTAAATCTTATATTGGCCAAACAAAGCGAAGTGTCAGCGAACGGGTCAAAGAACATATCGCAGCTGTAAAAAACCGACAGATGCATAAATCGGCAATAGCAGAACACCTTCTATCATCCGGTCCGAATCATTGGATTGAACTTCATGCCCCGAAAATCCTCTCTGTGGAACGCCACTATTACCCAAGGATCGTTCGCGAGGCTATTGAAATTAAGAAGAACCCTAATAATTTCAACCGGGAGGACGGGTTTAAATTGTCATCCGCATGGAGTCCAGTCATTGATAAGTTGAAACCGCGCGATTTATCATTGGAACAATCGTCGGATACTGTGAGTGTTGTGTGCCGGCAGCCTAGTGCAATGTTTACAAACAATCAATAATTATTAAAATTATAAACACAAATGTGGGTAGCAGAACATCTCGTCACCCGCCGCCTAGATGACAACTCGCTGGGACGTCAGTCAACCCGCGACCACAATACATGAAACTGTGTTGAAACGTCGGGACACAGGTAAATTACTAATATTTACCTAAATACTATCGAGATAGACCCGGTCTAATACTTAAAATGAGTAAGTAGTGTATTTATTGAATAAACAGGGTGGCCCGAATAGTAACGACCAAAGACAAAATTTGTATGCGTTATACTGAGGGATAAATTTGAAATCACTCCCATGTATGTTCTGCGACTTTTTGTAATTTTAGATTTATTTAACTTTTAGAGTTGTATGAGAAAAACATGACAGGCAGGCCTTTTTTCTTTTTTAGTACTCGAGAAATAAAAATGCTACAAAAACAACTACTCAAAAAGCCCTTTTACGGAACTAAAGAAGGAAGGAGCCTGCCAGAAATGTTGAATAACTCGGAAACTACCTCTACAATAAATTGCGTGACATACATGTTAGTGATTTGGATACCCATCAGTATAAAGCATTTGAATTTCGTCTTTGGAGGTCACTTTACAGGCCACCCTGTATACAGTGTGTCTGAGAAATTAATGCAAACTTTCAGAGCGTTTTCTAAACGTGAAACTAAAAAACTTTTTGTACTTTTCTAAGTACGAAAAAAATTTGTCCTCCCAAAAATTGGGAGGATATTTTTCGATAGAGGGGACATGGACATGTTAAGTTTAGTGTTGCTGTGGCGCAAAGTAGAAAGACAACAGGCTCCTCTGTTGCCTTTCTAATATGAAATTTAGAGTTTGCTTCGCTCTATATTATAAGTTATTTTCGTGGAGCGTGGTGTAGGTTCTCGCTTTGCTTTTTTAAAGTAAAATGTCGAGCTCGCTTTGCTCGCAATATGTTTATTGTTGCTGTAGGGTTGAACTCTCTTGGCTTTTAAATTTTCAAGCTTATTTCACAAGCAACTTTTTAAACGTAAATGTAGAGCTAACTTCGCTTACAATACGTGTAGTGGTAATGTGGTGCAGTGTGCATCCCTTGCCTTTTTTTAATGTGATGTGTCTAGTCGCTTTTCTTGTGATGAATATATTCTTTCACCCGACAGTAGTCTTGCTATGATATGTGTTGTGACCCCCCATGATCAGAAGCTGTATGCGCCACTGGACTAGACCAGCATAGCGAGTAGGTAAATATGAGCGTTTTTTGCAGCCTGCAAGAAGTTGCCGTGTGATGTCGGCTTAGAATAGCATCACCCCATTTCTTTCCCGTGGAACTCGTAAGAGGCGATTAAGGGACTCGAGGTTGTGTATTGCAATTTTAGGCGATGAGCCGACAATTGTCACTATGGCGATACACAATTTTCCGAATGACCCTCAAATATTTGTCAGTCGTGGCGTAAATGACCGTTTTAATTTTGCGGCCGTTTACGCCCTGCCTACCACGGAAGGGATATTAGGCGTGATAAGTGAGAGTGTGTAAGAAGTTGACTACGGAACTCTAAAACTCTCAGTATTTCGATTTTCATCGCATAGTTACCTATTGTGTCAAATTTGTTTATGAATTTATAATAATAATAATGCATTTTTATGGATATCATTCTAAAAGTAATACTTAAATACGGTGTCTCGGTGCTATAAATAAATATAGAGGTTGGTTTTTCAATTTCTGATCATCTCGGTTTACTTGAATACTCGGTATCTTCAGAACTGGGTGATATTGGATCTTTTGCGTAGCAAAATCTCAGTAAGATTTCGAAGTTTGGAGGATAATAAACAACGGACAGCTTATCAAGCTTATATCTGGTTTTGGAACTTGTGGACGGTCCTGCAGGGAGAACTTCGACCATCTTTCCAAATTGATGTCGATCTTGTTCTTCAAAAAGAGCGATGCTTTTGTCGGTGGACCAATGAAATACTAAACCCCAATCTAAAACCAGCAGCTGACGACAATTTGACGACATGAAATTACACCTTATACCCGTTTTGTCGTCTAAATTCTTCCTGTCTATGTAATAGGTACGAAATGTGCTTTAATTTTGGTACACTAAGTCAACGAAATACCCGATGAATATCTGATTATTATGAATGTACTTCTCTCTTTCTAAATAAAGTACTTATACCAAATATGTATTTTACTTGTATTACGGTTGAGTTACATAGCCGCTACTCATAGATAGAATAGATTATTCTATAAAATAAATAAAACAAGTAGGTAAGTCATTGACACAGTATAGTTTTGTTATTACAGATAGGTTAAATATAACACAAACATGGCTACATAAAACACCTGCATAATATTTGTTGTGATGACACAAATTATTCCAAAAATAAATAAAATATAGGATTGATTTGCATGTAAATTAAACAATAAATTGTAAAATTTTAAACATAAATAGTAAACAGTCCCTATAATGTATGACAGTGTTTTGTACAGCATAATCATGAACGTCAGAGCTATGCACAACCATGGACGTATTATTTAAACAGGACTGATAACTTCAAAAACAGTTATTTACGAATAGTAACATTATTAACACTGGAATATCGACGATGATATACTAATACCTCCTAACTAGCAAAAACCAAATTTTACAGGAGACGAAAAAAACGTTTTATTTTTACTTTTTATTTTTATGAAAAAGTAAAGCACTGCAATATTTATTTAAAATATAAGACGAATTTGGTCCTGACATTGATTTTATCTTAAGACAATCCGTTTCCAAGTTAATGTTAGATAGGAGTTATTCGTTTTATCGGTGTCCACTTTAAATTCATATTAATGAATTTAGTAGGTTTTATGAAAACAAACATCAATTCAATTATAGAAATATTTATTACGATGAGCCCAAAAAACTTAAAGTTATTTGTTAAACAACCAGAATTGAATTGGACCTTAGTATCCTGCGTCAGATCAGACATGGAAACAGATTTTACTAGGGGCTCTATAGTGTAAGTCTGTCTCAATGTTTTTCAATTATTAAGTTCTGTTGGATACTGTTGACACTTGCCAACAAGTTCTTTGATCTCTTCATTGCCGGAATACCAAGCATACTCATGCTCATTTATATCAACATTTACATTTTCGGTGGACAGCAAATTCAGCTTCAATATCTTCTGTTAAATCAGATAACGATAAAGATTTTTGAAGAGTCAAAATGGGCGGGCGATAAAGGCATTGATTTCAAAATGACTTGTTCATTGTGCGAACATTTAACAACAGGTGGAGGTTCTTTAACGACATGACTTAAAACATTTCCTAAGATTGCTGGACCTTGAACCGCCGCAGATACAGATGTTTCGGTGAATTTCGGTGAGCATTATTTATGCTTAGCGAATGAAACATTTTTTTTTATTAATGATGTGTTTGCTCTTGACTCCAGTCTAGGTCATAGGACAGAGACGGAGTCTAAGATGGAGCGAGGTCACCCAGAAGATGCCTGTTCACTCTTACTTTGAAAAGATTAGGGTTGTATGCGTTTGGAAACACAGACGCAGGTAGTGAGTTTCCCCTCTTTAGCAGTGCGCATTATAAATGATGACTGGAAGCGCTTAGTCCGAATTGGTGGAATGGCAACCAGGTACGGATGGTATTCGGCGGTGCGTCTGGATGTCCGATGGTAGAAGGGAGCTGGTGGAACAAGGTCGTGAAGCTCTTGAGCACACTCTCCGAAGTACAATCTGTAAAAAACCGAAAAGCAGGCAACCTTGCGGCGATGTGCCAGGCTATGTTGCTTGGTGTCCACCAGTTTTATGTCGCCAATGAGCCTCTTGGCCTTGGGTTCCACCGACTCAAGAGCGGCAAGTTGGTATTTGGCTGAGCCATCCCAAAGGTGACTGCAATACTCCATGCAGGATCGGACTTGTACTTTGTAAAGAGTTAAAAGCTGTCCAGGCGTAAAGTATCGCTTCACTCTATTCATGCCTAGCTTCTTAGCCGCCGTTTGAGCCTTGTACTCGATGGTTGCGCCGAAGTTTAGATTTGATGTCAACTCCATGCCTAGAAGCTCAAGCCTGTCAGTGACTGGGACAGATGTACCCCGAAAAGTAGGTTTCCAGTTGAAAGGACTCCTTTTTGCAGTGAAAAAGACACGCCTGTGTTTTGGTGGCGTTAAATGAGACCAGATTGTCGTCGCCCCATTGGGAGACAAGACTTAAGGTCAGATCTGTTCGCTCTACCATGGCCTTTCTTAACGAACGTATTTCATCCCCACTGGTTTTTGCACCTGTCAAGTATCTCTCTGAAACGGTACTATCATCTGCGTATCCAACAATACTATGCCGAAGGAGGTCATTGATGTGCAGAAGGAAAAGAGTTGCAGAGAGAACAGACCCCTGAGGAACTCCGGCTCAATGGCCATAAGGTCAGAGGAGCAGCCGTCAACGACTACTCTGATGGACCGTTCACTAATTTTATGTGCTCTTAGGCCTTCAGTTTGTTTCAATGACATTTTAGCTGAAAACAAATTCAAATTATTAACTTTTATCCTTATTAAAACACTTAAGATTACAAACTATTAACTTCTATCAAACTGACTTTATTGATATGTAGCTTTACAAAATAAAACTAAAAACTTCTATCTGCAAGTTAGGTGATAGTTCTATAATTTAAGAAACTATGAATGAAAATTAAAAGCTTCTATCTACTTTTTCTCGTAAGAAAATGGAATAAAATAATGGTTTTCATTTCAAATATTACCTGCAAACTAAATTAATTAAACCGTTTTTGGGTTACTATAAGATAAATTTAAAGTTAAATGACAAAAAAAGAACTACTAAATGAACTACACATAGAAAATAATCAGTTTTGTGATCGAGCAAAAAACACAAGATATCATCATTTAAAAGGATTATTATCATGGACAACTTACCAGTCGCATCTTCCCTTGACGTTGTTGTAGGAAATCAATACTTTTTAATCCCTTAGTATTAGTATTTTGCTGTAAACAATTTTAGAAAACTTTATACCTACGAAAAAATCGTGTCCTTTCATCTCAAAAAACAACGAAGAATGGCCACTGGTCCTCGCACGCGCCGCGCCGCCCCGTGACGACAACGCGGTGAGACAGTTGCCTGGCTCAATCGTTCGATCACTTTCGCACATCGATTGCGTTTCAATCAGTTTTTCGGCAGCAGTGAGCAAGGTTAGACGCGTTTGATGGTAGATAGGAGATATTGGTAGCAAAATTAAAGCAAATGTAACTTAGGAGATTTTTGTTTTGCAAGTTAGGATATATTAGCAGCATTATTTCCGGCCATGCTGCAAATGTGATTTTAGGAGGTATTCGCACGGTTGAATTGTGGCGCCAATTTTCACAAAATCACTTAGGAGTTCCCGCAGGCCGATGCAAAATTGGATTCTACGTCGAATGGTATTAAAAACGAGTTTTGGCCCAAACTGTCAGTTAGGAGGTATTAGTATATCATCGTCGATATGGTCTATTTTACATTAAGTCTTTCCCAGAGGCTAATCCGAGCCGAGAGAGATAGCACGTAGAGAGGCTGTGTGTCTCGTTCTTTCATATTGCCAGTGTAGAAAATTACTGCAGACAAAATTTTCCGTTACTTATTTTTGACCAATATAATTATAATTTAAGTAATATAATAAAACAACTTGCGTCAGTTATATCAAAAACATGTTGGAAATCATAAAATTATGCACTGATAAATTATAATTATGTAAAAACTATTAATCAAATAATTTTCTAATGGTATCCCTTTAAGATTAAATTTTGGCAGTAAGTTTAAACTTTAGCGACAAAAAAATTACAGTCCTAATTTATTACTTAAAATCAGTATTTGACGAAATATCTCACTCAAAGTGGTGAAAAAATGTTGTGTTCGAGGTTGTCCAAGTGAATCGTATGTATGTAAATTTCCCTATCTATAAGCTCATTGTAATACAAAATGTTGATGCCCAATTAGAAAGAGACGAAAGGCCTCGGTGGGTGCGGTCTCGCTCGGCTCGTTTTTTCTGCAACAGTTATCAGTCCTGTTTAAATAATACGTCCATGTGCACAACCCAAGCATGAACGACAATGGCAATGAAATCAAAACAGTATCGCCAAAAACACCCTTGTAGTAACAATGTACACCCCGCGCATGCACGACACGATCATCAAAGACATCACGTGACCATTTTGAAAATCTGCTAGTAGTGATGTAACTTAATCGATAGTTTTACATACTCGTATAACTTCATCGATATTGTTTTTTTATTATATATTTTTTATTTTATTTTTTTACGACTCGCTCACTTCGTTCGCTCCAGGGGGTCACAACTCGTACCTGGGTTGAAGATTTGTGTCAGAAAATTTTGGGCTTCTTTTCCCCCCCCCCTCTACGGCCTTATATGCCAATCCAATAATTAATCAAGAAGTCGATTATAGCCAACACTAGTATATGAGTTCATTTACTCGTCGACGTAATTTTATTTTAATTCGAATTACACCCCTGTACATTAATTGTCCGGGCCAGTTACTGAAGACGATCCAATGACTGTATCGTACATAGCAATATGTGCCGTTCCTGCTTTAGTAATTTACTGGGAATATTCCCAAAGGAGTGTTCTCAGTGAATTTCTAAGTTTCCGGGACTATTTCCTATTTTTTTAATATTAATTTAAGTTCCTTGGGAAAAGTGGTAAGTATATTATTACGAACTAAAGCAAACCTATATGTATTCACTTTTTAAAATGCACCCTACAGAAAAACATGCCCACAGCATACAATTCTTCGCATTATTGGTTATCCCTAATCCCTCACTACAATCTTAAAATGACAAATAAAAATCAATAATGTTGACTGATCAAAAAAAGTTACATTCGTTAAATAATTTATTTTTTAAATACTCGTATCCAGAACAATTTACGCAGCGCCATCTGGCCCCAAACTAAGCAAAACTTGTACTATGAGAACCAGATAGCTGATATCAGTACTTTTTTGTAAATAAATACGTATTAAACATAGAAAACACCCAGACCAAACACAAATACTTGAAAATGGACTTAACAAATATTTGTGTCTTGTGGAGATCGAACCTACGACCCTTGGCGTAGCAGGCAGGGGTACTATCCGCCACGCCATCTGGCAAGTGAATGTTTCAATGTTTCCGGGAATATTCCCATTGTTACCGGGAACGGCTTATTGCTAGTCGTACATAGTAATTTTTACAAAACATTGTTGGGCGTAATCGTGTTGTGCATAATCAATGTCGTGCATTTATGGTTCGAAAAGACAGCACGCAGTCAGCCTACTTTGACAGCCTGTAAGTCAATATCAGTGATCGAGAGAGTTATGTCAACTTGTAGGTCAATAATATCATGTCAGACTCAGAGCAAGTAAATGTGAAACCTACCAATATTATACATGAAGCTATGAAAAACTCATCTCACCACAATTAGACTTGGTTTGTCAACACTAATATTATAAAGAGGAAAGATTTGGTTGTTTGTTTGTATGAATTGAATAGGCTCCGAAACTACTGAACCGATTAAAAAAATACCATTATAATTCTACATTATCTATGATAAACATATGCTATATATTATTTGGTACGAGAAAAATAGGGATCCGCGTGAAAATTTCGATAATGTAACCCAACGCGTGAAAAACGTACCAAAAAAAATCTTTAATCGCGTACGCTGTGGAAATTATTGACATACATACATACATACATACATAAATCACGCCTATATCTTTTACGGGGTAGGCAGAGCGTTAACGGCCGTTCAACGGATATTAACACCACGCTTGACAAAAGTTTGAGGGTCAATAAGATAACTGTGTATCACCATAGTGACAGGTTGTCAGCCCGTCGCCTAAAATTGCAATACACACCCTCGAGTCCCTTAGTCGCCTCTTACGACACCCATGGGTAAGAAATAGGGTGATGCTATTCTAAGCCGGCATCACACGGCACTTTTAATTCGAAATTATTGACAATAGAGCAAAATGATGTACTACAGTTTTATAGAAGACATCAATACCTAAAAGAATATTCGCAATACTATGTGTCTATCTATTACACAATAACTACTTTTTCATCTTAAAATGTGCAATAGTAACGTCGCGCCGGTACAAACTACGCAACATTATTCGTGCCTGAGTAATAGTTATGTTTAATCATGAGTGTATTAATTATCAAAACCACCAGTTACATTAACCATGTAAATAAGCAACATTATGTTACATGTCATAGATTGGCAGAAGCGGGGTTTACCACACTATCATTTGCTGTTTTGGCTAGAAAGAAAAATCCAATCAGACGAAATTGATAGTGTCATAACGTGATAGTGTTAACTACCAAAAATACCTATACCTATTAAAATAGGTATGGTGCATATATTCTGTGTAAAGATTAAACATGCTCTCTTATGCTTGATTAAATAAATAGTATTTTGTGTCTTTAAGCATTTGCTTTTGTTTTATTTTAACGCATGCCTTTGATTGCAATGAGTACTCATGGCTTAATTTTACTAGCTTCTAGGGTTTTCTCTGAAATCTTCTCTTGCCCTGAAATACCACAGAGAATGTACTGCAGAAAAAAGTAGGAGTACATCAATAAGATTTTCTTTAGTTTTCTTCCTTCTTCGAGAAAAGACGTAATTTTTGGTCAAAAGCGTTTAAAAGGGGAGGTAATGTACCTACGTGATCCAATATTCTGATCAAATCAATTATAGATTAGGTATATCTGTTGTTGCTATGTGGGTAAGTATTGGCCTAAAATCAGAATAACAATTCTATTCATCTTCTTCTTCTCTTTTTACCCGTTGCCACCCAATGCTGAGTGTAGGTATCCTCCTTACTTACCTTATTCTAGCGATGCCACTTTCTGTCAAATAGGTATGGAGAAGGATATGAGATATCTAAGTCCTATCATGTTTAAAAACTTCAATGGCTTCTTCGCCATTTCTAGTAAATTTAGTCACCATTGTTTTATCGTCGCCTCATTTTGACTGATTACGCGCATTTCATGTGTCTAATTCCAAGCTAAACTCCCGCAGTGGAAGCGATTTACACAGGTAAATTTCTAGTAAAATACCAGGAGTTCAACTGAAGGCAGACAATGGCCGCGTTACGCAGCGCTAAATAGCATACGCTGCACAATATAGCAGCGCATACTATGAATTAAACGTGAACCTAAATCTATTTAACTTAATTAACTAAGTTGAGTGAAATTGGCAAATGATGTGTTCTGACCTTTACATAACTCAAGTCGGTAGTAAATACCGTCTGCCGATCTGGCGTTACGTCACACGTATTAGCACTAGATTATAAGTAAGTACCTCCAAATTATATCACCCCACGAATTCCGCAATTCGTACTAAGGAGTCACAATGATATGGTACAACAAATATGACTAAAGGGAACACACCATTAACACGAAGAAACAGTTTTATACTAAAACAACTAGGTTTAACACTTACAGTCAACGTGCCGGTCCAAATGCATAAAATACCCAACGGAGAAAGGAAGTACAGGGAATGGATCAAATGGGAATTCCGTGGGTACTTACAGGGCTGGGTGGAAAAGATATCGACACCCAGCATTCCACTACAGCCTTGGCGCGTTATTCACTTCAAACCACTCACAGCTTCTGTTCGTATTTCACTTTGATATTAGTCATTACGCGTGACCCAACACGAATTAGGGCCGTACAAAACGCGAGCCGATATGGCCACTTGATGCCTATTCAACGCGACGCTCACGTGGAAGACGTCGAGACATCCAACAATCACTAAGCCTGGTATTCTAGTATAACCCAGGAGAACCGCAATAATACGATGCATCAACACGCGCGATCTCAAATTGAATCGTCCATTACACGCGGCATCACAAAACGCGTGGCGGGAAATCCGTACAAAACACAATACGTTCTCGTCCGAACGGTTTTGAGTGACTGATAGTGCGGTGCAGAAATCACCGCTTGGCGCCTACCAGGCGTCCCGCGCGCACGCCGCCACCCTCGCCCCGCGAGCGAGAAAGGGACAACATATGCCCAGAGCGATGCGTGCGAACGAGTATCGCGGCGCATTCATAGACCGTCATTAATACCTAACTTACCCCAGCATAGCAACGCTAAATTAAACATCATGACAAGACTTACATATCTCCTCTCCATTCCTAAACCTTAGTATTTGATGGAAAGTGACAGCGCTAATATAGGTATGGTAAGTAAAGAAAATTGTTATCCCGAATAAAGGCCATAACTTTTTTTTTTGAACTTGCAAAATTTTCAAGCGCGGGCAAGATTTGGACCTGCGACTTTCGCAATACTAGTGGCGACGCCTCTTCCATCTGGGCTACCGCAGCTCACATGGAAGAGGCGCATCATTCTAGGCCAATTTTATTTGTAATAATATTATGTAGTTAAATAGTTAATATTATGAATAAATAAATAATAAAGTTAATAGGTAAGTAGAAAAAAATGGGATAGATATTCCATGAAAGTTCATTTTGAGTATGTTATGATTTTCGTTTATTGGTGATTTTATTCTTGAAGGTGGGTTATTTTTTTGTGAAAAAGTACAACTATAATCCCATAGAGAACTAGACAATGATCGATGATGGAACTATTTTCATTAAGATTTCTATGAAGTTTTTGTATCCATCAGTCAGTTAGTTTGTTTAAGACTGAGGCAGACCAATTGTACGCGCATCACGCGTGCGTGCGATTATACGTTGCAACAAAAAAAAAACATACAGCACAGCATCAGGATTGCGCAATAACATTTTATGTTAACAATTATCAGTCACACACTCGCCCTCACACAATTTACGCCGAGGCGTTTTCAGTCGATAGAAATAAATTACTTTTCCCTGACCTATATCAAGTTTAAGTTACACACATACACATATCACGCCTAACATCCCTTGCGGGGTAGGTAGAGCGTAAACTGCCGCAAAAACGGACATTTACGCCATGTCTGACATACATTTGAGGGACATTCGGAAAATTGTGTATCGCCATAGTGACAGGTTGTCAGCCCATCGCCTAAAATTGCAATACACATCCTCAAGTCCCTTAGTCGCCTCTTACGACTCCCACGGGAAAGAAACGATGTGATGCTATTCTAAGCCGGCATCACACGGCATTGATCAAGTTTAAGTTAAACATTTGATATGTAATATTATTATTAATAATAAATGAGTTATGTTATCACATGTGATTTTGTTCAAGTCACCGAAATAGATAATTGACAAAGTCAAAAACTACGAAGTTGTAAAATGATAGAAAATATAATTTGCAACAATGCAAACTTGAAGACGGACATTTCAACATTTAACATTTCGCGAAATAAAATCTTCGATTGAATGAAATGTTGCAAAAAATTATTAATTTAATTAAGGGCATGGGAAAGATGACACAATTGGCTTCACGCGTACCACATGTTGTTGCGGTATTGGACAGTTAAAATATGGCAAACATGTTTGATCTGGTAGTGTGGCAGTGGTCTGGTCACATCTGTCGATGCCGATGGATGGTAGAGTAAGCCGGTTTTTGGGTGGATCCTATGCCTCAGCAAGCATAGCTGCGGGACGATCTCCAAGCAAATAGACCGAAGACTTAAAGTCTTCCGAATTGATGGCGGAAACGGGAGATCGTGCCTTATGGCATATCCGTATGGCACTTACGTTCAGCAGTGGACTGCTATTAGGCTGATGTGTTGCGTGAATTGTCATATATGACATATGATTACGGCACAGCGATGCGGTATGTAGTGCGGTTACATTTAACTATTTTCGTCAGTAATTTCGGACCAGAAATATAACCACAAAATTGTGCGGGACGTCAGAGGGGCTAAATGTTTGGTTACGGAAGTACTTTACGTTGATAAAAAGTTAAATACATGTGCAAATACATTTATCACACTTTCAGTACAACATAGTAGATACTTCCTCTTCTGCAACGTACACTGTTGCACACGCATCCAGTGTGAGTCAGTCTTTAAATTTAAGATTTCAAATTGATACATTTATCTTGGTGGCCAGTGTTATAGTATCTGTTATATTTTATCTTTTCTTATAATACACATCACTATGTACACGTCATCAACGTGCCGTCAAAAGCAGTGTTATCAGCACAATTTAATCTGTCTGATACCAGATATATTTACAAGGGATTGTTTACAAATTTTATCAAAGATAGCAGCAGAAAGAATTGGTTTAAACACGATTCAAATGATTTATTTATAGAGTCAACATTAAAATCATAAATGAGTAGATGTTCATTGTATATTATTGTCAAAGAAAGCAAAAAATATAAGCTTTACTGAAAAAGTTGATACGTTTAAAGAATATTTTTTTGTATTTGTGAGTCGATAGTGAAGATTGTAGAGTATGTGTTTAGAAGTTATTTTAATGGTATTTAGTGTCGAATAGTCAAAGTGATTTTGGCCCTTTCTTGTTTCTGTGCTGGCAACACGTGTTTTTCAAGAACCGACGACAACCGACAACAACCGACGACAAACGACGACAACCGTATACAACCGACGACATCCGACGACAACCGACGACAAGTTCGGATGTATCTAAATGTCGGATACAGTCGCCGACTTTGGTCCGGGAGGACCTTTAATAGATTTTTTTCTAAAATTTTATCTTTTTCCAAGGCGATAACTGGCTCTTTTTGCTCCCATTCACCCGCGCTTTTTCAACCACCAATTACAACGGCCAGATTTCAAACGGTTCATTGAATGCTTCTTCTTAACGTCCTTTTTGTTCACAATGTATTTTAAAAGTATGTGATATTTCGGACTGATTTGTTGAGGTACAAATCAGTCCGAAGTAAAATTCTCGAATAAAGTCAGTCTTTAAATAAAAAGTCCAAAAATAGTATACAGATCAATTTCCTAAATTTCTCTAATTTGACCATTTCCTAACTCGTCCACTTCTTCAATCTGTCCACCTGATACTTTTGTTAGTCGATAGTCCACATCTTAACTCGTAAATTTATCACTTTGTAAATTTTGCCCCGGTCTGGTTTGTACATTGCAGGGTGAACCATCTGATTGTCCGAAAAGAAATGGTTCCGTGCTTCGGAGGGCACGTTAAGCCGTCGGTCCTGGTTGCTGTCTATGTTTACTTAGACGGCGGTCGTTAGACAACCATGTCAGAGGCCTACTACTGTAGTAGGCGGTTGAAAAACTGTGACACTAGGGTTTATCGGGTCGTCGGAAGACTTGGTGTCCCACACGCAAAAGAAGAAGGAGTTAGCAGATTTTTAACATATTACACAGTTTCTCGGCCTTTTTCACAAGCTGTTTTTAAAAGCCACACAAAATATTAAGTTCTAAACGTCCTCTAGCTATTCGAATAACAAGCTAAAAGCTGCTATTGCTTGGCTGGAGAACAAGCTTTACCCAGCTTGAAAACTCTGACAGATCCAGCTTTCCGAGTTTTAAAACAGCACTGAATTTTGAGATTGTATCTTAAATATTCGTTTCGTATTTATTCGTATAGAAAAGAAAACTGAAAGAAGGCAATCAGTGTTACTATTATCAGATTAGCGCGTCAAATCTACTTTGTCCAAGCAAAGTATGCGTATATAAAGTCCTATTAAATTTAGATCAAATATCTTAAGTCCTTAAAGTTCGGGTGGTGAAACCGAACAACTTCTCCCAAGGAAAATTGTGTCGAAATATGTACAATAAATGTACCTACCATACAAAAATTTCAAAAATTGGGTCACTTCGTATAGGAGTTCCTTTTTTTCGTATTACCTTGTGGAAAGTAGTTAAGTTTATATATGTATAGTGTCATTTCGGATTATTCCTGCCAATATCCAATTTCCAACTAAATATACAAAAATTGGTGTCCACAGGTCACGATACCCGGTCGCGTTTGCCTTATTCCTTCCCGATCACAATGCAAACGAGTGTCCGCATGAATAATTCAGACTGCCTCGGTTTACCTCTCTCTCCTCACATGGATTTGTCAAGTTAATGAATTTTCTAGTTCGTTGCGTTCGTGTCAACTTGGATTTTGTCATCAAAACACTAAACGTCAAACAAACAAAGCGTATTTCTATTCAAATGTGAAATAAAACCGGCAAAATGCGAGTTGGACTCGCCCACCGACGGTTTCGTAAAATGCACATCATGTGCTTTTATATACCACTCCAATTGAGTTACTAGCGTCAATCATATTTCTATTTTCTTTTTTCGGCACCCTAAAAAACAATATTAAACAAAAAATGGTTATTTCCCTGAATTTGTATTTCAAAACAAAGTTACTTACCAAATGCATAGTTCTAGATCCACGGGAAGTATCCTATAAATTTTGATTCCCTTGATAGGGTCAAAAGAACCCGTTTTTACAGCATTATTCCGGCCGTACTCTTTTATTTTTTAACGTAAAGTTAGGAGCTTTATGTTTTTAAATATAAACTGTTCAAGATTTATTTTAAATCGATATCTCAACGCTTTCGAGATAAACAGTTGTGACAGACAAATGGACTTATTCATTGTCTCAAAAGCTGGTTCATACCTTGATATACTAGATAACCTAATAAACCGCATATGATTTCAAAGTAATAAGCTAAATTGCGTAACACTTGCTCTCATTCAGCAAGCTCAGAACAGAACCGAGCAGCAAACTCCTAAACTAAATAAGGCAAAACTTCAAGTTCTCAAAGTCGTAGGAATTTGCTGAAGTTATTAATCTAGTAGTTCCATCTTTCATTGAAACTCGTAAACTTGCGGGGATAGTTGTGTATAATTCGAAGGAGTATAAAAGGAGTAACAAAAAAGGTATCACAATACACCTAAAAATTGTAATGTAATAATGGCAGCCTGAGCTACATCGTAGCTTTTCGTAGCGCTACGAGTGTAGCAGTTTCGTAGATGTTAATGTAAAGGGACGGAACTCAACTACGTAGAGATAAATTGCGGAACAGATTGTATGAGACGTATTGACCTACCTATTTTATAATTTAATTTTACCACAAAATACGTTTTTAAAAAGTATCTAAGTAATAGAAAAGCAAAGTATAGATGCGCAACAAACTATTGTACAGTTTGGCTGACTGTAAAAATGTGACAACGCAACTGTTTTATGAGAATAAACGATTTATTTGTTTTAAATTTAACCGGACTCTTAAATATGAAATTCAAACAATCCAAAATTACATATTTTTAAGTTCGTAACATACGTGCTACAAAAATTTAACAGATTGCATAATGCTGAAATGGACATTTAAAAAATTCAAAATTGGCACATTGTTTGAAGTAGACCTCATATAGCGGAAGCGGGATATTTGCTTCAGCAATACCAATCCTATTACTTCCGGAACGTGAACAGGTGGTCATGTTGTTAGCGGCGGGGACTCATAAAGGAGAATGGCGCTGGCAATATTTACTTAGAGGGCGTAATCGTAGCAGATAATAAGAAGGAGTTGTAATAGTTTTCGGGATAATTGTCGCATATTCTTTGTGGAATTAACAAGTAGATAAGTTTAATTGAATACCAAATTTTCAAAACACTTCCCGAGGCACGCGTTATTGGCATCAAGATACACTTTCAAAATTTGCGAGCTCAGATGGAAGAGGCGTCGCCACTAGTGATGGTACAAGTCGCGGTTGAAAATATTGTGAAGCCTTTTAAAATTTAATACATTTATTATTTCGTCACAAAATACTGCACTCATTCACTTTCTCTCGGGTAAAATATGACAACCCCGGGTAAAGGCACCCACGGGTTTCTAAATGAGTGGGCTTGTTTGTTGACACTACAGGGTTATTTTTAGGCGAGTCTCACTTGTCGTCGTTGCTGCGTATTTTACACAACCGCATCAGAGGCCTACTACTAGTATTAGGCGGTTGAAAAACTGTCAGGGTTTATCGGGTCGTTGGATGACTTTGTGCTCCACACGGAAAAAAAGAGTAGATCATGCATCTGTCATACAACTTCACAGACGCATTTGTCACTCACCGATGCCGTATTTGTACGGGAATAAGATCGGAACTCGCAATTTTCTTTCGCCTGACTCAGACTTCAGTCTTTGTCTATACACTGCACCACAGATTAATTTTCTAGTAAATAAATATCCCCCCCAGGTACAAGCTAAATAAACTCTAAACAACACGTCACTAAACAGATAATAGAGCGGTCTGATCCAGGAAGTCATTAATAAATAATGTCCTTTGTCTTCCTGTGATTGATGGTGAAAGGAAACAATTATCCTTAGGGAATATTGCTTCAAATGAAGATGCTACACAGGGTCTAAGGGACAGCCATCCGAATAATTATTTGATGCATAAAACTGACGTACAGCCCTTCGAATACCTATATGGTGAATCCAGACCATGAAACTGAACAACTTTTTTTTCAATTACATAAATGAGAAAAAGGAAAATCTTCAGTCAGCTGGTTTCCGATCTTATATGGGATTCCGTGAACTCCTTCACGGCAAAGTGATTTTCATTAACTTAAAATTTTCATCAAAGGAAAATGGACCCTCTGTTGTCAGATTCGTATTATTGCTATGGCTTCAGCACGAATCTGATGGCCGTACAGTAATAGGGAATAACGCAATAACATGATCGAAAATCCGTAAAGAAAAAAAAACAACGCAACATGAGTCTACGATATCGTAAAAGTTTAATAAACTGAGCCATAAACTGTGTGTAGGTACTAAGTATTTTATTTACGGTGCAATAATGTTTAAACCAAATTGTTTGCTGTTTAACAACTTTATGTAACAGTACAATAATTTTGGATTAATTGCACACGCACCGAAACATGTTGCGGTTTATCACAGCCATGATAAAAATGTGACAGCCGCAATTTGATGCGGTGGAGTGTGCCTTATCCTGATAAATATTTTTTAAAGGGAATTTTTAGACTTGTTACTTCAAAAAACCTGATCCGACAACCCACCGGAAAGTCATGCGGTGCGAATAATAACCAGCTTATAGGTTGTCGTCGTTGGATGAGACAAGAGTAAGAGCCGTAAGCCCGTATGACTTTGGCTCCAATAGATATTATTTTGTATGAAAATATTTTTTTTATGTTCTTTGGGGAAAATTGTTCTATTATATGAATCGGTTCACTCCTTGATTAATTAACATTGACAGCCAAAACAGTCCACAACTGGACATGGGACTCCCCCATCAAGGGTATTGCCATACTGTGGATTGGCGAGCACAGTGCAAGATATTGCTTTCACATGGAACGCTGACGCCCATTCCTTTGTTGAATTAATCCCTCAGATGCTTTTACGACACCCACGTGTTGTATTGGGGTGCTATTCTAAGCCAGCAATTTTTTCACTCATTGAAATTATTTAGTTCTTTTTATATACTTTTTATATTGTGCATAATGCATAGATCCACGTATAACATACTACAAGTTTTCAATATAAGGCCCTTAGAATCCCAAATCCCGTTATTCCCATTAAAGGTGTCCCGAGATGGCGTTGCTCCCGGCTATAAAACCCGCGACCGTCATCCGAGCCATCTGTGCTTCCCGGGACTTTGATTTATCCCGGAATGCCTGCCAGCGTATAACAATGATATAAGGATAGGTGGAAATTTCACTTAAGGTCGCATCAGTCGCAAAAATAAATTTACTTTCTTTTTCGCTGCTATGGAGAGAAACAGACAAAGACGGCTCAGATCCGGAAAACCGAACATTTCTTTATTCATTAAAACATCTACATCTACATCAGCCTATTGCATTCCACTGTTGGAGGTAGGCCTCCATTAAAACATATAAACAAATATTTCATAAAGAAAGCCCATAGATTTCTCACTTATTTAACGAGAAAAAAGAGGACCTAAATAAAATATGAAATGATGGGCAACAATCAAATAGTCCAGGTTATTAGATTAAAAACGGGCCAAAAATGCAAAACTGTAGCTTTTTTCGATTTTTTATATCCAGGAAATTTTAATAAATCATATTTTATGCCCCATAGTTTTGTAGTTTTTAGGTACGTATATCTTAAAGTATTACTAAGAAGAATATCGTCTCATAATTTGGAGATTTGAAGAAATGGGATACAAAATTTGGAGCATTATCCAACCTTGCGCGGTTGATTTCTAAGCCCATTTCACCTTAAAGGGCTAAAAGCGTTAATAACACGTGACAGCTTAACCTTGCAGGGACTGTTTTCCAAACATACATACATTTATCACGCCTATATTCCTTGCGGGGTATCCAGAGCATAGACCGCCTTAAAACAGGGTAATTTTTGTGTAGCACCATAGTGATAGGTTGTCAGCCTATCTCCTTAAATTGCGATACACATATAACCCTCGAGTCCCTTAGTCGCCTCTTACGGAAAAGAAACGGCACGGCACCCATGGGAAAGAAGTGGGGTGATGCTATTCTAAACCGGCATCACATGGCGCTATTCGTTTATCAGGTGTACCTACACAGTATTTTTCGAACATACATACATACATATTTTATTCCTTGCGGGGTGGGCAGAGCGCAAACGGTCGCAAAAAGGGACATTTACGCCACGTCTAACAAACATTCGAAGGTCATTCGGAAAACTGTGTATCGCCATAGTGACAGTTTATCAGCCCATCGCCTAAAATTGCAATACACACCCTATCGAGTCCCTTCGTCGCCTTTTACGACACCCACGGGAAAGAAATGGGGTAATGCTATTTTAAGCCGGCATCAAGCAGCGCTATTCGTTAAGATATCAGGTTTTTCATACAGATGGACAAAACCCTATAATTAATAATGCAGTATAGAGTTTTAGGCATATAGACAAAGCCTTCGAATGAACGCTGCAGTGTCATACATTTTGCGTGTATCGTTTAGCACCGTACATTGCTCGCTACCTATTGTACCCACCCGCTACAGAATCCTGCTAAAATAGGTCACATTGATATAACCTAGCAGAGATTTCACAAAAAGCTTGCAGTGTTTGTAACGAAATTTTTTAGAAGTATTTTTAGATAGCGGCCAATGTGGCACATTTTTTTTTTTTGCGACCGTTTGCGCTCTGCCCACCCCGCAAGGAATAAAATATGTATGTATGTATGTTCGAAAAATACTGTGTAGGTACACCTGATAAACGAATAGCGCCATGTGATGCCGGTTTAGAATAGCATCACCCCACTTCTTTCCCATGGGTGCCGTGCCGTTTCTTTTCCGTAAGAGGCGACTAAGGGACTCGAGGGTTATATGTGTATCGCAATTTAAGGAGATAGGCTGACAACCTATCACTATGGTGCTACACAAAAATAACATCCGACTTCGACGCCCAGCTAGCTGACAACTTAACTGACTAGGTTCAAACTTCCTTTCGCTTGGTGTGCCACTTGTGCGCAAAGGTTTTGAACAATTGAAAGTTTTCCCGGCAGCTAACTAGAGCGTCGTGGTACATTGGTCCAACGTATTGAGGTTTCAGCGACCGCAACATCTCCCTTCGCTCCTCATCTTACAAAGGACACTCCCAGAGGACATGATCCCGCGTCTCCCGCGGCTCGCCACAGTCACATTCAGCTGTTTGCGACAGCTTCATATCACTGAGACGAGCACGGAAACATCCGTGTCCTGTCAGCATCTGTGACACGACATAGTCCGGCTCTATCCAGCGACTGCTGCACCTGGTGTGGACGTCTGGGAAGAACGAGAAAAGCTCCCGTCCCTTCTCTCCGGTCTCCAAACGTGTCTGCCACTCGGTCATCGCATCGCGCCATGATCGAGCCTTGAGCTGCTTGCGCTCCTTCTCGGGCATGCTACGTCCCTCTTGCTCGATTCGTCCTTGTCTGAGGACCTCAAGTTCAGCTGGAAATACAGCCGCAAGCACGGGTAAGGCTGCGGTGTTCACCGATCTGTAGGCCTTGGTCAACAGAATTAACGACGGTCTCTGTGTCCGTAGCAGGTTGTTGCTGGCGATCACCAGTGAAGCTCTACGGCACCATACTCCCGCAGCGTAGGTCAGCGTGGCGACGTAGGTGCCAGTGTACAGAGTCCGTAAGGCCCGGTACCTGACGCCCCACGTGGATGCCGAGACGCGCGCCATCTTGCCGAAGCAATTTGACGCGCGTTCGCCGATGGAGCGAGCATGCGGGAAGTAGGACCTCAAAGCATCGACGATCACGCCTAGCAATTTTGCCTCGGCTACGTTCTTGATCGAAGCCCCGTCCATGCGGATTATTGGAGGTCTCTGCAATTTGCCCTTGATGGTCATGGTTTGGGATTTCGCAGGCAAGAACCCCAAACGATTTCGGGCACCCCATTCAGAGATGAGGGACAGCGTACGTTGCGCTTTCGACTCTATCGCGGCGCGCGACGAGGCTTCGATCATGACCGTTACGTTATCAGCGTATGCGACCATACTGACGCCATCTGGCGTTGGCAACCTGAGGATGTCGTCGAGCAGGACGTTCCACAGTGTCGGCCCCAAGACTGATCCCTGTGGGCATCCCATCGTGGACACCTTCCACGACGCCTGGTCTCCGGCAAAAAGTCCTACCCGCCTGCTGGAGAAGTAACTCACCAGCAGACGGTAGATGTTGGGTGGGCAGCCGTGCTGCTTAACTTTGACTAGAATCATAGGCCACCAGGCGTTGTCAAAGGCGCCCGAGATGTCCAAGAACACCAGCTGTACATACTTTTCCGCGGAATTGTCTATGAAGTCATTGATAGCCCCTAGGGCGGTAGACGTTGACCTCCCGGGTGTGAACCCATGCTGGCGGTCTGAGATTCCGCGGAAAAGGAAGGATGCGCAAGAGATTGTTAGGCGCTCCAAGATCTTACCCAGTACCGAGAGTAGAGTAATCGATCTGTAGGCCTTGGGATCAGAGGGGGCTTTGCCGTTTCCTTTTGGCAGAACAACTAGTTGGCCGGTCTTCCATACGTCTGGGAAAACGCCTTCCTGCAAGCAACGCGTGTACATGAACAGCATCTCACTGCTGCTAACCTTCCACGCGTGCTTGACTATTCGGGCCGATATTCCATCCATACCTGGTGCAGGTTTGGGAGTTCCTTAATGATGGTCTCGAGCATCTTGAGATTCGGCAGTCTGGAGTCGTCACCTGATGGAGCACATGCTGCGGCAACGCGTATCGCGCGATGGTAGTCGGTGTCTTTTGTAGGGTCGTCATCCGGACAGAGTGCCGTCAGCAAACCAGACATAGTTCCGTCCGCAGTGGTGGTGTATGCCTGGATCAGGTCTACACCATGGAGAAACTAGGGGCTAGTGGAATGTATTGCTCGTATATTGGCGGCTGTGTGTGAACACTCACTCTCGTCGATACTTCCAAAAGCGATTGCTCGAAATACTTGCCAAAGTATTTCGAGCAATATTCGCGGTAGCGGAAGGAGCACTGCAGGAGCATGCGCATTGTGTGAACGTAGTATAAGCTAGACTGTTAAAACCCTGAATGGGTAATTGTCAAAGGCTTTACTTGATTTATTCCCGATGGGTACCACCCCTGTACTCCCGTACCAGAGCTAATTGCACTGTCTGGTGGTATTAGACTGTGAGAAAGTGGGATAGATAGTGTCAGAGCAAGGGAATTATAGTTCAGAAGGAACCTCAAAAATAAACAACAACCAGAATGAAGCCACGAGAAACTCGTCACAATCAGAATCGGCATGCGGTAAAAACAACTGAACGCGCAAAAATAGTCATCGAAGCTGGATCACGAGGCCCTTCTCTTATTTTTTACCCTTACAATGCCGGCGACACAAAACTGTTATTTTATTGTCACCGTGATATTCTATAGTTACAGTTAGCAGAATACAAAACGCTTATAACCATGCCACTGACACGCTATTTACATAGTTGATATGATTTTCATTTAGCCGACTTTGGGCTCTGTATTCATATGTATGTGATGATGTCAAATTTCTTGAAAATAGTCTTTCGCAAGTGCATGAAAATACAATAAACCTACTCCCGAACCCAATAATTTGTTATAATATTGTGTTCCCTACCACAATGATGTGCTGTGTTTAAACTCAGTATTTAGTGGTCACTAAATGTTGTACAACTTGTGCATCAAGTTGAGCAGGCGTAACCACAAATGGGGCTTTTTTCGAATCCATTCGGACAGCAAATGTAGATTTAAATGTGGGCATGCAATTTTTATACTATTTATGCCGATGGTCGGCAGAGGAGTAGGAAGTAGCTACGTTTCATTTCTTACTGCTCGTTTCGTTTCGGATATTCTTACGCAAAAAACTGCCATTTACGCCACGTCTGACAAATATTTGAGGGACATTCGGAAAATTGTGTATCGGCATGACAGTGACAGGTTGGCAGCCCATAGCCTTACATTGCAATACACACCCTCGAGTCCCTTAGTCGCCTCTTACGAGTCCCACGGGAAAGAAATGGGGTGATGCTATTCTAAGCCGGAATCACATGGATTTTGACTTAACTTAAACTATGAAGCAAATCACGTAATGCAGTGAGATAAGAACTAAGTCCCCTACGTGGAATAATGCTGATTTGTAGCTTCCACAACACTATTTTGATTACCTACTGTTTTTATTTATGTCATCATGTGCCGTGTGGAGCCGGCGTTCGGAGCGAATAGCACCACCCCAACAATCCGTTGTAAAAGCGACTTACTAGTGTTCTCTGTGAATTCATCATCTTGTAATGCGCTCTTCAATCCACCTGCCAAGCGTGGTGAGTATGGCAATACCCCACGATAAGGAGAGTCCAGCAGTGGATCGTTGTGATTGTTAATGTAATGTTTTATATCAAAAGCTGTAAAACGGCCACTGCTGGACATAGGCCTCCCCCAGGTGCCACGCACGACCACAGTTTAGGGCTGACTGCGTTCAACCGCTGCCCGCGACTCTTACGAGGTAGTCGCAGTTTCCCCTGGTAGGAAAAATTCAAATTTGCTGAAGGTCCGATTGGAATAGTCAGTGTCAAAGCAGGACATCAACTTAGGGCGGAAGCAGGACAATGTCTTGCACTTGACCGATAGCGCTCACAGAACTGGTACGTAGAACCAGCTTACTGCTTACCTACCTAGAGGTCTTGGACAAACGTGGTAGGTTATCTGTCCAAACCCCTCTCATCTTTATGACAGTATCCTCTAAAGACAGGCCCCGAGTGCACGGCGTTTCCGGCGGTGGCTCTGTCAACGATGGTAGACAGATGAGCCCCGGAGCATGGGGTGCTAAGAATCCCTGGGTGGCGATTTCTCACCGTCAAATGACACAAAGAACTGGTATGCGGAGGCACAGGATCGAGATCAGTGGAGGAAGGCGAGGGAGGCCTTTGCCCAGCAGTGAGATCCCGACGGCTCTATAAGATTAGATTGTTTTAAAATTGAAATGACATAAGTTTCTAAATATTTTTTAAAAATTGTATCATATTTGTTAAAAACTCAACCTTTTGCTTCAAGTCATCAAATAGGTATTTATAATTTTGGTTATCTAGCTAATTTGTATTGTACTTCAAGCACACATGTGTGCTTGAAGTACAATACAAATCTATTGTTGCAAAATTCGACCTGAGCGAAGTGGCTAGGATAGTATAGGCCGCGTGGTGAAGGCTTAGAATAGCACCACCTATATTCTACCTGTAAGTGTCGTAAAAGGCAACTAAGGGATGAATCTGGGGAACGGGCAGCAGCGTTTCCTATGAACATCTATAACACAATTCACTGCGCTCGCTAATCCGCCTGCCAAGCATGGTGAGTATCGCCCATATTCAACAGTGGACTGTTGTCGCTGTTTGGCAATTAAACATTATAAAATCTTAACTAAACACAAAATAAATAAATTTTTAAAGTTATAATTATAAATCCGGAAACAGGAAGTTAGCAAAGTAATTGAAAATTATGAAACTTAGATCACAATAAGATATTATTTGAAAACAAGGTCTCCAACGAATTGGATGGCAAATCTTACTAGTCAAACATGAATTTGAAAAACTTTCGAAAAACGGGGTTCATGCAGAACTTTTCCTAATCTAAAGTATTCTAAAGCTGCAGAATCTTTAATTGACTGATAATTGATGTTGACTCCATAGTTTGATTAACCGGGTCGATTGCGATCGTTTTAAGGTAAATAAAAACGATTTTCCTGGACCACAGTTGATGTAACTCAGCTGAAACACAGGGATCTAGGTGAGCCGATTACATTTCCCTCAAAAATATCGCCATAGAACCGGATAATCAACATAAATGTGTGAAAGTAATCGCGGGTGCTCTAAATGTCTATGTTTAATCCTTCAACTACTCTTGTTCCAAAGAATAAAAAGCCTTTTATTCCTGTCACGCCCATTCAATTAAGCGTCTAATAAAAAGTAACCACAAACTTTGTTCGCTCCCTTTTCCGTGAAAAGTAAAAAAGCCGTGCCGGAAAAAAAGGAAAGTAATTTGAAAATAATTAATTCCGTGTAGAAGACTGAAGTAGGAATCTGTTTGATGTGGTTTACAAACGGAAATAAACTTTGTTCGATATAGGATGGTTCTATTTCTAAGTTCTAACCTAACCTAACCTAACAACTCAAAAATTGTTTTCAAATAATTCAGTATCAACTACTTCTATATTATAAGCTTGTTGAAATTGTTACTTACACAAAGTAGAACGTAATTTAAGGCCAAGCACACACATTTACAGCCTCACTTGCTAGTTTGTTGGCAAACGACAACGACTGTCGCCTGAACTTATTTAAACAGAGCTTAATGACTACATTTTACTGGTTCTTGTGACTTGTCAGTAGACGACTTTATACTTGTTCTAGTTGGAAAACTGAAAACTAGTTAAGTGAGTTTACCACACTTTAAGGTTGAACTAAACTAAATGTACTTTACTATATTATTTTCATTTCGTCAGCTGCGGATTTAACCTGTGGAGTACCGTGTACTGTCCCACTGCTCTGCCAATACGCTACCGGCGCCTCGACTGAACACTACCAAATTTTCAATCTCTTGATACTCGTTTTGAAGCTACGTACAAGTGTCATCTAAAGTAAGTTTAGTGAAGTCTAGTGTAGTTCAAATTTATGATTGCCTTCTGGAAGTTATGTGAGTAATTAAGATAAGTAAAAATAATCACGTGAAAAACAACCATATAACAGGTACCTAGGTAAAAAAAAACTTTATCTCAGTTAAAAGATTTAATTTTCATGTTACTCTTATTTTTGCTGTGACAATGTCATCATCACATCAGCCTCTAGCAGTCCACTATAGGAAGAAAGCCACCCCTAGGGTACTATTAAGCAGGATCTCCCCTTTCCGCCATCCAGTTAAAAACTACCAGTCGCCTTCTTTCAGTTATCTTTGCTATACGAATATATACGAAACAAATATCTTAGATACAAATTGAAAGTTCAGTGCTGTTTTAAAACTCGGAAATCTGGATCTGTCAGAATTTTCAAGTCGGGTTAAGCTTGAAGTTACATGTTCTCCAGCCAAGCAGTAGCAGCTTTAGCTTGTTATTCGAATAGCTAGAGGACGTGTTGAACTAAATATTTTGTTTGGCTTCAAAATACAGCTTGTGAAAAAGGCCAAGAAACTTTGTAATATATGAATTTCTGTAAATTAATAATCTGATAACTTCCAACGACCCGATGAACCCTGGTGTCAGAGTTTTTCAATCGCCTACTACTAGTAGTGGTAGGTATTCGACATGGTTGTGTAACAATCGCCGTCTAAGTAAGCATAGACAGCAACCAGGACCGATGGCTTAACGTGCCCTCCGAAGCACGGAACCATATTTTTTTTGTGTACCACCCGCAATGTCCTAACCAGACTGGGGACAAACTCACAAAGTGATAGATATCAACTTTGTGAATGCCCCACCGAGAATCGGACCCAGAACCTTTGCGTCGCAGGCACAGGCGTCGGAGGGCACGTTAAGCCATCGGTCCTGGTTGCTGTCTATGCTTACTTAGACGGCGATTGTTACACAACCATGTCGAATACCTACCACTACTAGTAGTAGGCGATTGAAAAACTCTGACACCAGGGTTCATCGGGTCGTTGGAAGTTATCAGATTATTAATTTACAGAAATTCATATATTACAAAGTTTCTTGGCCTTTTTCACAAGCTGTATTTTGAAGCCAAACAAAATATTTAGTTCAACACGTCCTCTAGCTATTCGAATAACAAGCTAAAGCTGCTACTGCTTGGCTGGAGAACATGTAACTTCAAGCTTCACCCAGCTTGAAAACTCTGACAGATCGAGCATTCCAAGTTTTAAAACAGCACTGGATTTTCAACTTGTATCTAAGATATTTGTTTCGTATAAATTCGTATAGCAAAGAAAACTGAAAGAAGGTGACTGGTAGTTTTTAACTGGATGGCGGAAACGGGAAATCCTGCTTAATATTAAATACCCTAGGATCAGCCTTCGTCTAACAGTTAACTGCAATAGGCTGATGTAATGATGATGATGACAGCAACAAGCCTGATAAAAAAAATAAAAATTAAAAACACGTCTGTTTTCTGAGATAAAGCCTAATCTATGACACTCGGGATAATGTAACTATTCTTGTTAAAGTCACTTTAAAGAATCGCACATCGTTCACGTATGTATGTATTATATATACTAAAATACATACATACGTGAACTGTAAAAACATTACACTCCTTTTTTTGGTCGGGCAGTCGTGAAAAATTGAAGTAACATGAAAATGAAAATATTAACGGAGTTAAAGTTACTTATTTTAGTAAGCACCTGTTTTATGGTTTATTTTCACGTGATAATTTGTACCTACCTTAATTACTTACACAACTTCCAGAAGGCAATCATAAATTTGAACTACACTAGACTTCACTAAACTTACTTTAGATGACGCTTGTACGTAGTTTCAAAACGAATATCAAGAGATTGAAAATTTGGTAGTGTTCAGTCGAGGCGCCGGTAGCGTATTGGCAGAGCAGTGGGACAGTACACGGTACTCCACAGGTTAAATCCGCAGCTGACGAAATGAAACTTATATAGCACTGTAAGTTCAAAATGAACCATAGTACATTAAGTTAATTACAATTCAACTTTAAAGTGTTGTGAACTCACTAAACTAATTCCTCAAAGTAGAACAAGTATAAAGTCGTCTACCGACAAGTCACAAGAACCAGTAAAATGTAGTCATTAAGCTCTGTTTAATTAAGTTCAGGCGACAGTCGTTGTCGTTTGCCAACAAACTAGCAAGTGAGGCTGTAAATGTGTTTGCTTGGCCTTAAATTACGTTCTACTTTGTGTTAGTAACAAATTAAGCAAGCTAGTTGTTTCTGATGTAGTTGATTCTGAATTATTCTAAAACTATTTTTGAGTTTTAACTTTGTAAGCACTTGCGACAACTATCACACATTTTTTTGGCGGGATTCAGGTTAATTGTTTTTATCTAAATACTATTGCGATAGACCTGTCTAAGGAGGTTCTTCCACTTGTTGTCCATGTATAAAACGGATAGGGTGCGTTGACGACACAAAATGTCAGAGGCCTACTACTAGTAGTAGGCGGTTGAGAAACTCCGACACCAGGGTTCATCGGGTCGTTGGACGAATCGGTGTCCCACACGAAAAGAGAGAGAGATTGGAAATATTTCCAGTAAATTACTTAAGTGGAACGGTACATTGCTAATCAGCCAGTATTTAAAGACCAACCAGACCCTCGTATATTAATTTTCTTGGACTAACATAATACATGTATCAGTCGACTCAATGGCTTCGCGGCTTGTGAAAACCACTATACAATGATAATCTGTGACAACCGTAAGTTTATGCGCCGACATGTGCCACGATTATCAGTATTTTATTGTTAGCTCTGTTTATCAAAAACCGAATAGCGCGCAAACCTCTCTAAAATAATGTGGTTACCTTAATCAAAGCCTGTCCTTCCATTTTCCTATAAACGCATGTAAATAACACATTTTCCACCAAAATCATGATTTCAATTTAAAACAATTGTCGTTTTCTGGTGGTGGTGGCGTAAAGTTACAGCCCCGAGGCAGTGCCTTTATTTTATTTTCGCCCGAGCCGGTTTTCTATTAGGTCAATACAAAATTGTTATAAAAAATGATTCTACGATTTTTTTTCACAATGACGGATCATTACATCAATAAGCGATAGTACTATCCTACATTGAATAAAGTTAATTTCCCCCTCGACGTTCGTTAACCACAACAAACAAATTCCTACTTCAGTCTTCTACACGGAATTAATTATTTTCAAATTACTTTTTTTTTATTTTGCCAAGGCTTTTTTACTTTTCACGGAAAAGGGAGCGAACAAAGTTTGTGGTTACTTTTTATTAGATGCTTAATTGAATGGGCGTGACGGGAATAAAAGGCTTTTTATTCTTTGGAACCAACTCGTTTCTTGACAAGCGCAGTTGAAGGGTTAGACATAAACTAATTAATCCATTCAACTGCTAAATAACTACTATAGGGTGAAGTTTTACTAGTAGCCAATAGCAAATACTCCAAACCCAAAGACTATAATTTCGCAAATATGAAAAAAATACCTCCGATACAAAAATTCTAAAGTGATTAATTTACTATGGAGGCTAAAAATATTTTTGTCATCAGTTATGACCTATTATAAGTTATTTATGATATATTAAAACCCATGTTCCTTGGAGAAAGTTGTTTATAATCACTAGCCCGTACTCTGTTTCAAGTATCGGTCACTAGTTCAATCACCCTTTACATGGTTAAAATCAATAAGCGTCTGCAGCCTTTAAAGTCCTTGTAACCAAATAATCAGTGATCTATGTATTACAATTTTCAATTACTCTGTAAGATGAGGCCGCTATCTTCCTGCTTCCAGATTTATAATCATAACTTTAATAAAAAAAATGTTACCTATCTGTTAAGGTAACATTAATGTTTTTTTTATTACTACAAAGTTAGATAGTAAGGTGCCTAGACTGAGCCCGAAATTGCGAATACCTATTTGACGGCTTAAAGCAAAAGTTTCAACTGTAAATAAATATGACACACTTTTTTAAATTATACTTGGGAACATTTTTCAACCAACGGGTAGTTGGTGCTATTCTAAGCCGGCTCCACACGGCACATGATGACATAAATAAAAACAATCATCAAATAGTGTTGTAGAAGCAACAAATCAGCATTATTTCACGTAGAAGACTTTGTTCTTATGTCACTGCCTTACGTGATTTGCTTCATTGTTTAAGTTAAGTCAAAATCCGGAATAAACGTGCACTAAGAAATGAGCCGTAGAGATACAGTCTACTCTTCTGCCGACCATCAGCATAAGTTTTCAATATAAAGTCCTTAGAATCCCAAATTCCGTATTACCCATAAAGGTGTTCCGGGATGGCGTTGTTGCCGGGTATAAATCCCGCGACCGTCATCCGAGCCATCTGCGCTTCCCGGGACTTTGATTTATCCCGGAATGCCTGCCAGCGTATAACAATGATAAGGGCTCTTCAGGTCGTTGGATGACTCGGTGTCCCACACGAAAAGAAAGAAAGAAAGTGCAAATCTCACTTAAGGCCGCATCAGTCCCAAAAAGTAAGTCACTTTCCTTTTTGCTGCGTTAGAGAGAAACATACGATGATTGCTCAGATCTGGAAAACCGAACATATGTCTAATTATTAAAATATGTAAACAAATATTTCAAAAAGTGTGCCTATAGATTCGTTACTCATTTAATGAGGAAGAAAAGGACACAAAATTAAACAAGAAGTGATGGAAAACAATCAAATCATTCAGGTTTTTAGACTAGTAAACGGACCAAAACAAACTTGGCTTGGAGCTTACTTTTAGTTTTTTTTTTTCAAACAGGCAATTTCAATAAAACATATTATGAAGTATTACTAAGGAAGATTTCAAGATATGGGATACGAAAATCGGAATACTATCAAATCTTCCGCGGTTGGTTTCTAAACCCATTTCACATTAAGGGGCTTAAGGCGTAAATAACACGTGACAGTGTAAGTTTGCAGGGACTGTACTCCATATAAACATACATATTTCACGATTTTAGCCCTTGCGGGGTAGGCAGAGCGTATACGACCGCATAAAGCTATCGCGCATCTGTCCAAAAATAAAAGTCTCTAGTTATAAATGCAGTGTAGAGTTTAGTGCACATAGACAAAGCCTATTCATTCGAACGCTGCAGTGTCATACATTTTGCGCGGATCGCTAAGCACTGTACATTGCTCGCTATTGTACCTAGCCGCTACAGAATCCTGCCAAAATAGGTCACATTGATATAACCTAGCAGAGATTTCACATACAGCAAGCAGTGATTGTAGCGTAAAGTTTTTAGAAGTGGCGCAGTAGTAGTGCGACAGCCTGCGATGCAACGGTTCTGGGTTCGGTTCTAAATAGGTGGCGCATTCACAAAATTGATATCTATCACTTTGTGAGTTTGTTCCCAGTCTGGTTAGGACATTGCAGCTGGAACCACCTGAATGTTCAATAAATAAATATGGTTCCGTGCTACGGAGGGCACGTTAAGCCGTAGGTCCTGGTTGCTGTCTATGACTATTTAGACAGCGATCGTTACACCATGTCAAAGACCTACTATTAGTAGGCGGTTGAAAAACTGTGACAACAGGGTTCATTGGGTCGTTTGAAGGTGGTTTGAAGTTTCAGTGCCATGAAAAGAAGAAGTTATCAGATTATAAATTTACGGGACTTCTTAATACAAAGTTTTTTTCTAAAGCTGTATTTTAAAACCAAACAAAATATTTAGTTCAACACGTCCTTTAGCTATTCGAATAACAAGCTAAAGCTGCTACTGCGTGGCTGGAGAACATGTAACTTCAAGCTTAACCCAGCTTGAAAACTCTGACAGATCCAGCTTTTCGAGTTTTAAAACAGCACTGGATTTTCAACTTGTATCTAAGATATTTGTTTCGTATAGGTAGCAAAGAAAACTGAAAGAAGGCGACTGGTTGGTCAAAATTGGTGATCGTGTTTTATAACGTACCCTGGGGGTGGCCTACGTCCAACAGTGGACTGCTATAGGCTGATGTGACAACAAAAATAAGGGTAATATGAGTATTTGACGAAGACGAAGTTACTTGTATGTAAGAACCTCTTTTATTGTACTTTTTAACGTAACGTAATAATTTTTACTTATCTTAAATACTCATACAACTTCCAGAAGGAGATCATTAATTCTAACTAGACTACACTATAACTTACACTAGATGTCGCATGTACGTTGCTTTAAGACTAGTAACAATTCGTTGAAAATTTAAAAGTGTTCGGTCGAGGCGCCGCTAGCGCAGTCGCAGAGCGGTGGAACGGTACACGATACTCCACAGGGTCAATCCGCAGCCGACTAAATGAAAATAATATAGCACTGTGAGTGCAAAATAAACCATGGTACATTTAGTTCAGTACTGTTTAACCCTAAAGTGTTGTGAACTCACTAAATTATAACTCAAATAAGTATAAAGTCGTCTACTGACAAGTCACAAGAACCAGTAAAATGTAGTCATTAAGCTCTGTTTAATTAAGTTCAGGCGACAGTCGTTGTCGTTTGCCAACAAACTAGCAAGTGAGGCTGTAAATGTGTTTGCTTGGCCTTAAATTACGTTCTACTTTGTGTAAGTAACAAATTCAGCAAGCTAGTTGTTTCTGATGTAGTTGATTCTGAATTATTTTAAAACTATTTTTGAGTTTTAACTTTGTAAGCACTTGCGACAACTATCACACATTTTTTTGTCGGGATTCAGGTTAATTGTTTTTATCTAAATACTATTGCGATAGACCTGTCTAAGGAGGTTCTTCCACTTGTTGTCCATGTATAAAACGGATAGGGTGCGTTGACGACACAAAATGTCAGAGGCCTACTACTAGTAGTAGGCGGTTGAGAAACTCCGACACCAGGGTTCATCGGGTCGTTGGACGAATCGGTGTCCCACACGAAAAGAGAGAGAGATTGGAAATATTTCCAGTAAATTACTTAAGTGGAACGGTACATTGCTAATCAGCCAGTATTTAAAGACCAACCAGACCCTCGTATATTAATTTTCTTGGAGTAACATAATATATGTATCAGTCAACTCAATGGCTTCGCGGCTTGTGAAAACCACTATACAATGATAATCTGTGACAACCGTAAGTTTATGCGCCGACATGTGCCACGATTATCAGTATTTTATTGTTAGCTCTGTTTATCAAAAATCGGATAACGCAAACCTCTCTAAAATAATGTGGTTACCTTAATCAAAGCCTGTCCTTCCATTTTCCTATAAACGCATGTAAATAACACATTTTCCACCAAAATCATGATTTCAATTTAAAACAATTGTCGTTTTCTGGTGGTGGTGGCGTAAAGTTACAGCCCCGAGGCAGTGCCTTTATTTTATTTTCGCCCGAGCCGGTTTTCTATTAGTTCAATACAAAACTGTTATTAAAAATGGATTCTACGATTTTTTTTACAATGACGGATCATGACATCAATAAGCGATAGTACTATCGCTATCCTACATTGAATAAAGTTAATTTCCCCCTCGACGTTCGTTAACCTACACGGAATTAATTATTTTCAAATTACTTTTCTTTTATTTTGCCAAGGCTTTTTTACTTTTCACGGAAAAGGGAGCGAACAAAATTTGTGGTAATTTTTTATAAGACGCTTAATTGAATGGGCGTGATGGGAATAAAAGGCTTTTTATTCTTTGGAACCAACTCGTTTCTTGACAACAACAGTTGAAGGGTTAAACATCGGCTAATTAATCTATTCAACTATTAAATTACTACTATAGGGTGAAATTTTACTAGTGACCAATAGCAAACACTCCGAACCCAAAGAATATAATGTCGCAAATTCCGATCAGGTGATTGAGTTACTATGGAGGCTCAAAATATTTTATGTATTATTTCGACCTATGTTTCATGAGGAAAGTTGTTTTTATCACCAGCCCGTACTCTGGGTATCAGTCACAAGTTCAATTTCACCCTATAATATGTGTTTAATTTAGCGTTGCTATGCTGGGGTGGGTTAGGTATTAATGACGGTCTATGAATGCGCCGCGATTTCGCACGCATCGCTCTGGGCATATGTTGTCCCTTTCTCGCTCGCAGGGCGAGACTGGCGACGTGCGCGCAGACCGCCTGACGGCGCCAAGCGGTGATTTCTGCACCGCACTGGCAGTCACTCGAAAACCGTTCGGACGTCGAGTATCGTGTTTGTGCGGATTTCCCGCCACGAGTTTTGTGATGCCGCGTGTAATGGACGATTCAATTTGAGATCGCGCGTGTTGATGCATCGTATTATTGCGGTTCTCCTGGGTTATACTAGAATACCAGGCTTAGTGATTGTTGGATGTCTCGACGTCTTCCACGTGAGCGTCGCGTTGAATAGGCATCAGGTGGCCATTTTGGCCCGCGTTTGTACGACCCAAATTCGGGTTGGGTCACGCGTAATGACTAATATCAAAGTGAAATACGAACAGAAGCTGTGAGTGGTTTGAAGTGAATAACGCGCCAAGGCTGTAGTGGAATGCTGGGTGTCGATATCTTTTCCACCCAGCCCTGTAAGTACCCACGGAATTCCTCTTTGATCCATTCCCTGTACTTCCTTTCTCCGTTGGGTATTTTATGCATTTGGACCGGCATGTTGACTGTAAGTGGTAAACCTAGTTGTCTTAGTATGTCTTAGTGTGTTCCCTTTAGTCATATTTGTTGTACCATATCATTGTGACTCCTTAGTACGAATTGCGGAATTCGTGGGGTGATATAATTTGGAGGTACTTACTTAGAATCTAGTGCTAATACGTGTGACGTAACGCCAGATCGGCAGACGGTATTTACTACAGAATTGAGTTATGTAAAGGTCAGAACACATCATTTGCCAATTTCACTCAACTTAGTTAATTAAGTTAAATAGATTTAGGTTCACGTTTAATTCATAGTATGCGCTGCTATATTGTGCAGCGTATGCTATTTAGCGCTGCGTAACGCGGCCATTGTCTACCTTCAGTTGAACTCCTGGTATTTTACTAGAAATTTACCTGTGTAAATCGCTTCCACTGCGGGAGTTTAGCTTGGAATTAGACAATTTTTGGTAGCAGAGCGTGGTTCAGAAAACCACTAGATTTAAGATTATTTTTAGTATAAGATTTTTTAATCTACCTACATAAAAAAATATATTTATTGTGATTGTAGTGTGTGCCCTGTGTAGAATATCCTATCGGTAGGATCAGGGCCAATCAATTAGTGAATTGCTTGTTATTATCGTTGTGTTTACCCTGTGCGGATATCCTAACGGTAGGATCAGGGCCGATTGTTTATTATTCTTTTTTTTTTATTGTAAGGTTCGGTGTTACTTTGAGTTGGTACCATGGCTCCCACAATTACACAGCTTCAGGCAAAAATTAGAACGCACCTAATTTGGTTCGCGACTAAGCAGGCGATGGTCGGTCGCGGGGACCGAGAGGACGCACTCATCGCTTGTGCGCAACGGATTGACGAACGGGTCGCGGAGGTGTTGGATTGCCTCACTGGATGCGAGGAGTTATTTGATGGGACGCCTGATGAGGAGGTCAAACTTACGGTCCGGACGAATGTGACCCAGTGCATGGAGATGGGGCAGGAGATCCAGCAGGCGGCTGCTGTGATCACCAGGCGTAGGGCTGGGGAGCCGGACCCATCCCATGGTCCGCGGGGACCGGGGGTGCAAGTGCCCCTGCCGGCTGTGGCTATTCCGGTCTTCCACGGGGACTACACGGATTGGACCCGATTCCAGGATCTGTTTGACAGTGTGATTCATAACCGCACTGACTTGCAGCCGGCATATAAAATGGCACAATTGATGGCCAAGCTGCAAGGTGAGCCCCATGAGCTGGTAAAGCATCTACCAGTCGATGATGCAAGTTACGAGACGGCTCGCGGTTTGCTGATCGAGAGATACAGCAACAAACGTCTCATGATTGACCAACTCCTGGAACAGTGGCTCACCGTGCCGACCATCACACGAGGGACGGACCTCAGGGCCAAGGTCCTCAACCCTGTCTGCGTTGCAGTGAACGCTCTTGAGAGACAGGGGATGCCGGTGTCAGGCTATGATTATATCCTGGTCCACACGTTGTTGCGCCGCCTGCCGAGCGACATGGCCGCTCGTTTTGAACAGTCACACGGAGGTAAGACATCTGATTACCTCCCGACCTTCGAGGAGCTCAAGTCCTTCCTCGAGGCCGAGTGCAGGCGGGTAGATGCCCAATTTGGAGAGTCGCCTCACGCGGAGTCTGCGGCCGCTCGCCGCCCGGAACGGCCGGGTGCACAGGCGCGAGACGGTAAGAGTAGGCCACCCAGGCGATACAATGTCGCTAATTTGGAATCGAGGTGTGCCTACTGCAGAGAGGCGGGGCATCAGGTGACTGCGTGTGAGGAGTTCGCTGCACAGCGGGTGCAGAAACGTCGTGGTGTGGTGCAGCAACGGCGTTGGTGCTTTAGGTGTATGGGGCCGCATCAGGTGCGAGAGTGCCCATCAAGCACCAACTGCAGGTACTGCCAGGGTGCCCACCATCAGCTCCTATGCATGAACCGCAGCGGAGATTACGGAGGCAGAGCTGACGCGGGTCAGCGGACGGAGTCTGCCCTACCTAGACGGGAGCAACGCTCCCCACCCCCTCCAAGGAGGAGTCCTCTTCCACCAGGGTTTCAGGGACGAGGCCAGGGACATCAGCAGGTGATGCCCCCTTCACCACGCGCGAGACAGTCACCACCTCGGCAGCAGGTGCCGGAACAGGGTAGGTGGTCACAGGTCCAAGGTCAGGGGCACCCATCACAAGTACGTGATGCTACGGGCGGGTGCCAACACCAGGGCCAGTACATGCAGTACTCGGCGGGTCTGAACAACATGGTGAGTTCCTATGACCCACGCATGCCTCTCCCCTTGGCTGAGCACCCGCGGCTACAGGCGCATCCACGGTACGCGCGCCTGCCGCAGGGTTACTATAGGCTGCCAGCCATGGCGTACAGGACCAGAGGTCCCTATCAGCAGGAGTGGGACCCACTCGAAGGTGTACGGAGAGAGGGGACCCCCCCGCAGGACGCGGACACTCCGCGCTTAGATTCCTGCTAGGTAATCGCCGCCTACACGCCAGCTTCGGCCCCCCGGCCAATTACGGTATTGTTGCCTACGGCAATGATTTGGGTATGGGGATACGGTGGCCGCAGCATACAGGTAAGAGCCTTGTTAGATACAGGGGCTCAGGGTTGTATTGTGTCTAGTAAGCTGGTGAGTAGGCTACGCTTAAATATAAGGCCCACAACGGATGGGGCTGTAGGTATTGGAGGTGTAGATGTGCCTGACGTTCGGGGTCAGGTGACCTTCGAGTTCACATTAGGTAATACAGGTACAGGGGTCAGCTATCATGCCTCAGCAGTGGTGCTGGATGATGTGGTAGGGAAACTTCCTCAGGTTCGGTTACCGTCAACGGTACGAGGGTTAACCACAGGCTTAGAGTTAGCTGATCCTGAATTTGATACTCCTGGTACGGTGGACGTTCTCCTCGGGTCAGACGTCCTCGGGAGATTCTGGTGTGGCAGAAAACGAGTACTTCAGCAAACTGGTTTAGTGGCCGTTGATACCACAGGGGGGTATGTTATTATTGGCCCAGTTTGGAGACCTCAGGACCTACCAGAGGGCGATACGGTTCTCTATGGTAGTGTGTTGTCGGAGGTGCTGCAGAGGTTTTGGGAGTCTGAGGAGCCACCCACAGCGGATAGACGGAAGCCAGAGGATGACGAGTGCGAGCTGTTCTATCAGTACAACACTGCACGAAGTTCGTCAGGTAGGTTTGTTACCAGGCTGCCATTTCTCCCAAACCGCCCCTCCTTAGGTAGTTCGCGACAGATCGCGGAACGGAGACTACTGGCTATGGAGAGAAAGATGAAGCGAGATGCAGCACTTCGGCAGAAGTATATCGAATTCATGAGGGAGTACCTAGAGTTAGGCCACATGTCGGTGTCCAGCATAGATTGGAGGTGTGTCGAGCATTACTATATACCACACCTGGCTGTTTTGAAGTCACCGGAGGCGAAGATACGGGTAGTGTTTGACGGTTCTGCTCCAACATCGAATGGTGTGTCTGTGAACCAGTGTCTGCACGCGGGTCCCAAGTTGAACCGGGACATTGTGGACATCCTCACAGATTTTCGGTTGCACCAAGTAGCGTTCGTCGCAGACGTCAAAATGATGTTTCGCCAAACAATTATACACCCGGATGACCGTCGGTACCAGCTGATTTTGTGGCGTGAGAGCCCTGACGAGCCGATGGTCACTTATGAGCTTAACACGGTAACGTATGGTCTGAAGCCAAGTCCGTTTTTGGCAGTACGCACGCTGCGAGAGTTGGCCGCACAGGAAAGGGTAAGATTCCCTCGGGCCGCAGCAGTACTGGATCGCGACGTCTACGTGGATGACATCTGCACGGGTGCAGATAGCGTGCAACAAGCACTGCTACTACGAGACGAGCTGATCGCGATCATGGAATCAGGAGGTTATGAGTTGCGGAAATGGCTGTCCAGCTGTCCAGAGCTCCTGGCCGGGTTGCCAGGTGAGTTCCAGCAGGACCCGCACCTTTTCGAGAACCCGGACAATCCAAATACGTTGAGCATCCTAGGGGTGCAATATAGGCCAACGCATGATGTCTTTACGTATCAGATCGAGCCAGACCTTTTGCAGAAGACTTGGACGAAGCGTTCGGTATTATCGACGATCGCCAGAACTTTCGATCCTAACGGGTGGATCGCACCGGTGACGTTCATGGCGAAGTGCTTCTTGCAAAGGTTGTGGATAGCAAACTTGGGTTGGGACGACCAGCTCTCCGGAGAGCTGTTGAATGATTGGACCAAGTTTGTGACCACCTTACCAGGGATCGTACGCATCGCCATACCTCGCAAGTTGCTCCCATCGGTGGGATGTAAGGCTACCCTACATGGGTTTTGTGATGCCTCGGAGCGAGGGTACGCGGCAGCTGTCTATTTGCGGACAGTCAGTTCAACGGGAACTGTAGACGTGCGTCTAGTTATGGCCAAGAGTAAGGTGGCTCCGGTTAGGACAAGATGGACCATTCCAAAGTTGGAATTGGCGGGAGCAGCGCTTCTCACGCGCTTGCTACATCATGTCGCTAGTAATCTACGCGGTACCATCAATTTGGATGAAACGGTGTACGCATGGACCGACAGTAGGATAGTTCTGTGCTGGTTACAGACGTCGGTACATACTCTTGAGGTTTTCGTGGCAAATCGGGTGTCACAGATTAAAGGATCGGAAACTCCGTTGGTATGGAGACACGTACCGGGAGAACAGAACCCAGCGGACTGCGCCTCACGGGGATGTAGGGCCCCTGATTTGGTAGGTCACTCACTGTGGTGGGGACCTCAGTGGCTGACTGAGTCACCTGAGAGATGGCCATACAATGAGTGCGGGTCGCCGCTTGGGCCACCTGATCGAGGTTTGCGAGTGAACGTAGGGCAGATCGTACCTAAGCCTAGTGCGGCTTTCTTGCTGGAACGATACAGCTCCCTCGACAAACTTCTAGGGGTGACAGGTTGGATCAAACGGTTCGTGAACAACTGTAGAAAACCTCAAGCAGAACGGAACTTGGCACCTGCCCTCTCGCCTGCGGAGCGGAATGCGGCTCTAAGTTTATTGGTTAGGGTCGTCCAGGCGGAACATTTTGAGGAAGAGGCCAGGCTGCTCAGGGATGGCCGTGGAAAGCTGAAGGGAGGTCTTGTGCGCCTCAACCCGTTCGTGGACGAGCATGGAATGCTCCGGGTTGGAGGTAGACTTCGGAACGCTAACCTGCCCTTTTCAGCACGGCATCCGCTGTTACTCCCAAAGAAGGGACCTTTGGTAGAACTTATAGTTAGGGATCGTCACCAGAAAAACTCGCATGCGGGCTGCAATGCACTTTTGGCTATTCTGCAGCGCGAGTTTTGGATCTTGTCTGGACGACGTACGGTACGGAGCATTGTGTTTCGGTGCTTGCCTTGCTATCGGTTGAAGGCAGCCACAATGCAACCTCAGATGGGAGACCTCCCACCGGACCGGGTGACGGAAGCCTGGACGTTTGCGGGTGTGGGAACGGACTTTGCGGGGCCTTTTATGGTAAAGGCATCACGCCTTCGCAACGCGAAGTCAATCAAGGCGTATTTGTGCGTGTTTGTGTGCCTAGCAACCAAGGCCGTCCACTTGGAACTCGTGGCCGACCTCACTACGGAGGCTTTCTTAGCAGCTTTAGATAGATTTGTGTCGCGAAGAGGGCGACCAGCGCTGATCAGGTCGGACTGTGGTACCAACTTTTAAGGGCGCTGATCGATGTATGAAAGAAATTATAACGTTTTTATCGGAAAACGAGGAAGCTATCGGCACGAGCCTCTCCCGTCAGGGCATTAACTGGGTGTTCGATCCACCAGGATGCCCCCACTGGGGTGGTATATTTGAAGCGGTTGTAAAGTCCGCTAAGACGCATTTGATGCGCGTTATAGGTTTAACGATATTAACCTTTGAGGAGCTAGCGACCGTGTTTTGTAAAATTGAGGCCGTTCTCAATTCACGTCCTTTGTGTCCGCTTAGCTCAGATCCGAATGATCTGGAGGCCCTGACACCAGGGCATTTCTTAATTGGCCGACCACTTAACGCCTTGCCAGAGTACCCCTACACAGAGGTCAGTAGCAATCGTTTGACGCGTTATGAGTTGCTGCAGCAAATGTCTCAGAATTTTTGGAAGCGATGGTCGCTTGAGTATTTGCACATTCTGCAGCAACGCCTTAAGTGGACGGACAGAACTGAACCCCCTCGCATCGGAGATCTCGTTCTGGTTAAGGATGCCAACCTGCCGCCACTGCGATGGCGCAGAGGGCGCATTCTCAACTTGTTCCCAGGTAGTGATGGCACTCCTCGAGTCGCGACAGTTCAGGTAGGGGATTCAGTTCTTAAGCGAGCAATAGCAACGCTATCTCGTCTCCCCAGTAGTGAATAGGCCTAAGGGATTCGGCCTAGGGCGGGTGAATGTTTAATTTAGCGTTGCTATGCTGGGGTGGGTTAGGTATTAATGACGGTCTATGAATGCGCCGCGATTTCGCACGCATCGCTCTGGGCATATGTTGTCCCTTTCTCGCTCGCAGGGCGAGACTGGCGACGTGCGCGCAGACCGCCTAACGGCGCCAAGCGGTGATTTCTGCACCGCACTGGCAGTCACTCGAAAACCGTTCGGACATCGAGTATCGTGTTTGTGCGGATTTCCCGCCACGAGTTTTGTGATGCCGCGTGTAATGGACGATTCAATTTGAGATCGCGCGTGTTGATGCATCGTATTATTGCGGTTCTCCTGGGTTATACTAGAATACCAGGCTTAGTGATTGTTGGATGTCTCGACGTCTTCCACGTGAGCGTCGCGTTGAATAGGCATCAGGTGGCCATTTTGGCCCGCGTTTGTACGACCCAAATTCGGGTTGGGTCACGCGTAATGACTAATATCAAAGTGAAATACGAACAGAAGCTGTGAGTGGTTTGAAGTGAATAACGCGCCAAGGCTGTAGTGGAATGCTGGGTGTCGATATCTTTTCCACCCAGCCCTGTAAGTACCCACGGAATTCCTCTTTGATCCATTCCCTGTACTTCCTTTCTCCGTTGGGTATTTTATGCATTTGGACCGGCACGTTGACTGTAAGTGGTAAACCTAGTTGTCTTAGTATGTCTTAGTGTGTTCCCTTTAGTCATATTTGTTGTACCATATCATTGTGACTCCTTAGTACGAATTGCGGAATTCGTGGGGTGATATAATTTGGAGGTACTTACTTAGAATCTAGTGCTAATACGTGTGACGTAACGCCAGATCGGCAGACGGTATTTACTACAGAATTGAGTTATGTAAAGGTCAGAACACATCATTTGCCAATTTCACTCAACTTAGTTAATTAAGTTAAATAGATTTAGGTTCACGTTTAATTCATAGTATGCGCTGCTATATTGTGCAGCGTATGCTATTTAGCGCTGCGTAACGCGGCCATTGTCTACCTTCAGTTGAACTCCTGGTATTTTACTAGAAATTTACCTGTGTAAATCGCTTCCACTGCGGGAGTTTAGCTTGGAATTAGACAATATGGTTAGAGTCAATAAGAGTCTGCAGCCTTGTAACCAAATAATAGGATTCAGTGATCTGTTTTACAATTTTCAATTACTCTGTAAGATGAGGCCGCTAACTTCCTGCTTCCAGATTTATAATCATAACTTAAATAAATAAAAATATCTAGGTATATGTGTTAAGGTAATTTTTTTTTTAATTTTCACAAAGTAAGTAAGGTGCCTAGACTGAGCCCGAAATTACGAATACCTATTTGACGACATATAGCAAAAGTTTCAACTGTAAATTTTGACACACTTTTTAAATTATATTTGGGAACATTTGTCATTTAAAATTAATACAATACTCTAATTACAATATTTTTGAACATTAAGTCGAGCTCGTTAAAAGTTTCAACACCCTTGACTGCGGTTTTGTTAGATTTTGTAGAGAATTCCCTTTGAAAAGGAAAAGTTAAGATTTAAATACAAAATTATAATAATAACACATACATTTCAAACAAAAAAAAAAAAGTTATTTGAATTTTCTAGACTGAGTGCTTCCAACCAGGGGAAACCGCGACTACCTCGTAAGAGTCGCGGGCAGCGGTTGAGGTTGACCTTATTGGCACGGAACCATCTTTCTTTTCGGACAATCAGGTGGTTCAGTCTGCAATGTCCTTACTAGATAGTTTCAAGTTCAAGATAATTATAATAATGACAAAACATTAAACACTACATGCCTATCTCTATCGGTGGATATTGTCATACTCACCACGCTTGGCAAGCGGATTGGCGCAGTGCAAGATGTTGCATTCAAACCAAACGTAGATGCCCATTCCATAGATGTTTATCACTTAGTCGCTTTTTACGACACCAACGGGTAGTTGAGATGGTGTTATTCTAAGCCGGCTCCACACGGCACATGATCTCTCTTCTCTTCTCGTGTGGGACACCGAGTCGTCCAACGACCCGATGAACCCTGGTGTCAGAGTTTTTCAACCGCCTACTATAGGCCTCTGACATGGTTGTGTAACGACCACCGTCTAAGTAATCATAGACAGCAACCGGGACCGACGGCTTAACGTGCCCTCCGAAGCACGGAACCATTTCTTTTTCGGACAATCAGGTGGTTCACCCTGCAATGTCCTAACCAGACCGGGAACAAATTCACAAAGTGATAAATATCAATTTTGTGAGTGTCCCACATGATGACATAAATAAAATCAGTAGGTAATCAAAATAGTGTTGTGGAAGCTACAAATGAGCATTATTCCACGTAGGGGACTTAGTTCTTATCTCACTGCCTTACGTGATTTGCTTCATAGTTTAAGTTAAGTCAAAATCCGAAACGAAATGTGCACTAAGAGACGAAACGTAGCTACTACCTACTCCTCTGCCGACCACCAGCATAAATAGTATAAAAGTTGTACGCCTATGTTTAAATCTACATTTTCTGTCTGAATGGATTCGAATAAAACCCCATTTATGGTTACGCCTGTTCAACTTGATGCACAAGTTGTACAACATTTACTGACCACTAACTACTGAGTTTTAACACACCATATCATTGTAGTAGGGAATATAATATTATAACAAATTATTGGCTTCGGGAGTAGGTTTATTGTATTTTCATGCACTTGCAAAAGATTATTTTCTGGAAGTTTAACATCATCACATTGTCATAATACAGAGCCTGAAGTCTCCTAAATGAAAATCATTTCAGTTGTATGTAAACATCGCGTCAGTGGCGTGGTCTTAGGCGTTTCGTATTCTGCTAACTGTTTGAAGTATAGAATATCAAGATGACAATAAAATAATAGTTGAGTGTTGCTGAAATTGCAAGGGTAAAAAAAAAGAATCCGGGCCCTCGTGATCTGACTTCGATGACTATTTTTGCGCGTTCAGTTGTTTTTACCGCATTCCGATTCTGATTGTGACGAGTTACTCGTGGCTTCATTCTGGTTGTTTTTTGTTTTTGTGGTTCCGTCTGGACTATAATTCCCTTGCTCTGAAACTATCTATCCCACTTTATTACAGTCTAATACCACCAGACAGTGCAATTAGCTCGGGTACGGGGGACAGGGGTGGTACCCATCGGGAATAAATCAAGTAAAGCCTTTGACAATTACCCATTCAGGGTTTTAACAGTCTAGCTTATACTACGTTCACACAATGCACATGCTCCTGTAGTGCTGCTTCCGCTACCGCGAATATTGCTCGAAATACTTTGGCAAGTATTTCGAGCAATGGCTTTTGGAAGTATCGACGAGAGTGGGTGTTCACACACAGCCTAGTTTCTGCATATTTTTAACGCACCGTTACGCGTACGTCTGTCAGACGAAAGGAAATTCCAAATTCCGATCTTATTCCCAAATCGTTTCACAGACATCCGTAAACGCATCATAGCTGTTTTTTTATGGGACATTTTTTACGATACTCACCGGGAAGAATTGTGTTGATGCTATATAAAGCCGGCATCAATCAATATTTTATGATAAACACCTTTCATAACGGCGTGTTATAGTTGAAGTTTAATTTTGCGATAATTACTCTAACGTCGCCATAGACACAATTAATAACAGAGGCGACACTGCAAAAACCACAAGATTAATGAGGAGAGAAACTAATTACCATTACAGCACCATTCCCCCATTGCGTTTTCTCCTAAATAGATTGTTGTGAAAAATGCGAATAACTAGTGTTTGCATTGGTAAAATACTAAGCAAAGCTACAAAACAATAGTTCTTTTTTTATGTTGGCAATGGTAAATTTTCACGTGAACGTTTTTTGTAATAGATAATCACGGTTTAATTTAACCGGAACATCTTTTACGACATATGCATACAATCCAACTGACTTATACGTCTTTGACTATACGTAGACATAAAGCTCAATCATATACCTACTACTTAACGTAGGTCATTAACAAAATCAAGACAAAATTATTAAGTAAATTATACTTTTTTCACTAAACGAATAATTGCTATAATAGTTTGAAAACTTCTACTACTTAATAACGCTTTTACAGCATGTGTACCATAGGTTGAAGGCATGTCATTTGCATAATATTTCACCGTGATATATTATGCTGCGCTCGAGGGAGAATTAGAAATAATTTGAACGATTTTAGAGCACCTGCTAATCTATATAAAGAGATTACCTAGCATAATGTCAATTATCTTAAGGATGGGGGTGGCGTAAATTAACATGCCGTGTAATTAACCTGGCCATGACTTGGCAGTGCCTTTATTTTTATTTATTTTTATCCCGCCCGAGCCGGTTTTCTAATAGGACAATAGAAAATTGGTAAAAAAAGAGGAATATTGTGTTATACAATTTTTTTTACAATTACATATCATGAAATCAATAAGTGATGATACTATCCTACATTAAATAAAGAAATTTTATTTTATTTCTTGCATATTTGAGGCCAATAATAATGCCATAAAAATTTAATTGAGAACTTTATGAGTGAATTTTGAACAAATAAACAGACAGTGAACATATACATACATCAGCCTATTGCAGTCCACTGCTGGACGCTTGAAGATATCTTTGTCTTGTCATGTTTAAAAATACAATGGTTCCTCGCCATTTCTAGGCAAATTAGTCGCCATTGTTTTCTTTGTCGCCTTATTCTGTCAGACAACGCGCATTTAGCGTCAAATTATATTATATTCGATATCTCATATCCTTTTCAAAACCTATTTGAAGGAATAGACAGCGCAAATTCAAGGTTGATTGAGAGAATTGTTATCCCGAATTAAGGTCAATATATTGTTTTAAAATAAACTTGTCGTTTATGAAAAGAACAGTCCATTCAGCTTCAATATAAGAATGGGTCACACAGTCACACTATCTCCACTCAGACTTAAGCTCGGTCCGTCCTAATAGCCACTTGAGCGCTCTGCTCGAGACTTGAGTAGTCTTATTGAGGGTTGATGAAGTGTATATTGGATTTTAACTTACTGCCTCGACGACTGATGTGGCACAGTGGTAGTGGTAGTTCTGCAGCCTACGACGCAAAGATTCTGAGTTCGAATCTGTTTAGACAATAGCTAAACTTGCAATCATTCACGATGGTCCCAAAAAAATGTAGCAAAGCTGCATAAACTTTGCCAGTAATTAAGCTTCTAGCTGAAAAGAAGTAAAATTTATCATTATCACTTTGTGAATTTATTCCCAGTGTAGTTTGGACATTGTAGGCTGAATTGTCACTTGATTGTCTTGTCCGTAAGAAAGAAGGTTCCGTGCGGAAGGTCACGGTTGCTGTCTATGATAAATGATGCGATAACTTACACGACGGACGACGCTCTTTAACTTGTCAGAGCTCTACAACTAGTAGTCTTGTTCTTTTCGGGTGTGACACAGAATGTACTAGTAGTAGGTGGTAAACCTGATGCCGTCTTTAAATATCATAGCCCCATTTTTTCTCACGGGTGTCGTAAGAGGTGACTCAGGGACTCGAAGTTTTCATGTGTATTACAATTTTAGGCTGACAACCTGTCACAATAGAAATATTCGATTTCTCTGACACGGCCCTCAATTTTGTCAGATGTGGCGTGGCGACCATATTTTTAGGGCCACTAACGCTTTGTTTGCCCAGCAAGGGATGTACGCGTGATAAGTATGTATGAGGTTTGAACACTCTTACAGAGTCCATCGGGTCGTTCGTCGTCTCAGGGTCCCACAAGACAGAAGAAAAAGTCTTATCGATGAAGTGTATATTGGATTTTAACTTGATGCCGCACTAAGCACTGTAGTGAGTCGGTACGTGACTCGACTTGGAATTGCTGTTTTCTAGTGATTTATACGAACTGGAACTTTTATTGGATCTATTGCTTTATTTTCGCAACTAATAAGTTATTTGTTGGCATATAAAAAAAAACTTACTTATCGAGCATAATATTTACGGTGATATTTTACAACCGTGTGATGCCGGCTTAAAATAGCATCGCCCCATTTCTAACCCATGGATGTCGTAAGATCCGACTCGAGGGATGTGTATTGCAATTTTAGGCGATGGGCTGACAACCTGTCACTATAGTCATACACAGTTATCTAGTTGACCCTCAAGCTTTTGTCATACGTGGTTTTAATATCCGTTTTACGGCTGTTAACACTCTGCCTACCCCGTAAGGGATATAGGCGTGATTTATGTATGTATGTATGTATGTATATTTTACTAGTGACAGATACTTTCCTTTCCCCACGGAACATAGGTCGAAATAGGAAAAATAAAAACCTCCCTTACAAAATGGCCTCGAAACTTGCCGATCAGCGGATTCGACTACTATAGAAGCCAAAACATGCTTCATAATTCAACCTATGTTCCATGAGAAAAGTTGAATTCTTATCACCAGCCCGTCTTAAGATTTCGCGATCGGTGACTAGTAAAATTACACCCTATATAATCTAACCAACATTCAAAATACTCAACATAATACCTATATCAGTGGTCATATACTTAACAATTTAGCATGTTTCCAAAGCGCCAATTATATATCTCCCATACAAATTTCCCGATCAGCTGAATGACTTTTTACAGAAACTCGAAAAAAAAACGTTTCTCAACATATGCTCCATAGTAAAATTTGTTCAGTTTCATGGTCCGATCATGCCTGCAAAGTTTTTGGTATACCTTTCTTCACACCCTGTATATTTTTTTCTACAAGCAGTTGATTAATAAGATGTTAAATACCTGCCAAGTACCATCAAAATGTATCTTTTTGGTAATTTATGGAGACACGTTAGGCCTCCCATCGGGAACGGTGTTTACGGCATCAGATCACGTGCTACGATCGGCTCTTTATTTCATTTCACTTTAGGAATCTCTCCGACACATTCCCGTTTCCATTTTAGTTGAATGAAGTGGAGCTGGACGAAGTTGTTTGAATACATATCCGCTGACAAAAGTGCTTTTATCCGGTGAAAACACTCCACGAAATTAAATTCGCGATGTATCTATTGAAATGACTGATAGGGTACTTGAAGTTTTCATACTTAGTTCTTAACAGTAAAATTTACACAGGTAGATATGTAATACCTAGTCTTTTCAAAGGGTATGTTGATCTTCGTGCGTGTATCAGTGTGATTATGTGGAATTTCCTGGTTCAAACATGGCTTCAGACCAAGAGCTAACCGGTTTTCTTAAGACTGCACTCTGCGACTTGAGCCTACCTAATCTACACCTGACTGGTTGGTGACCAGGAGCTAGGGCTCACCCGGAGAAGTGTTTGTGATTGTTCAATCAAAAAGGGCGCGACTGGGCTTAGAAGATGTTCTGGGATGAATGGATCGGACTGAATCTACTCGGTACATGCTAATAGTTTTAGGGGTTGTTCTAGGAACGACTTAGTCTGAATCTACCCGGTACATGCCGGTAGTTCCCAAAATGGGGAACAAATGAGGGACCTAGAGCTAACCGATGTGATTCTCACGGGCATTTGCTTACTCCGCTGGAGTGTTTTATGTCTCCGAAAATGAGCCCGTCCCGCGTTTAGTATCTTCGCGCGCTTCCCTTAGCAGGTACCGTGCCGTAGTAGATGCTAACAATGACTGATTCGGCATAAATTGCTGGTTCTTTTATGGGTTTCAATACAATAAACTAAAGCTAATCAGCAATGTATGCCAAATCGGGTCCTGTTGGTAAGGTCGTGTCATACCAACCGTAGTATAGCCCTGCGCTCGCAAATTGTTTAAGGTGCGGCGTTTTCCGGTTTACGGGCGAGTTTGTGTCTTTGAAACGTTTATTGCGCTTTGTTTATGGAATAAGAAATTCGTGAGATTCAGTTTGCGGAGATTTAAAGCGCTGTATCTTGTTTTGTACGTACTGTGATTTCTCGGTAGAACTACATGGCATTCTCTTAAATAATTTGAGACAGTTTCAAATATTCAAATTTTGTATGAAAACTTGTTCACTTGTTCATAATTACTTAAAAAAATAATTATGATTATAAAAATACTATTATGTTAAGGGGAGCTATTCTCTGCCAACAAACTGTTGTAAAGTTTGGCCGACTGTAAAATTTGTAACAACGAAACTGTTTTTATAAGAATAAACGCTTTATTATTTATTTATTTTGTGGCCCGCTGATCGGTATCAGCCACTGCTTACCGTTTTCCCGTTGCTTAGTAATATTAGAAAATTAATAATGGCGCAGTATAGTTCAGTCGCAATATATTCGATTTTTACCAAACATGGCGATAGCCTTCTTGACAAATAGCGCGGAAAGAATTTTATGTTCCATGACTTCGCAGTTTTAGCTTTTATGTTCTAATCCGCCATTCGTATTTGGAAGAGCGTAGTAAATAAATAACGGCAGTGTCATCAGGACGAACTATTGCCTTTGAGTGGACCTGCTGGAGTGATGAACTACGTAATGATGGACCAAAACAGCAGTTTGGTACAATCAAGCCGGACACACATGGCGAACTTGGCACGTTTGGACTTCTAAGCTTTCTTTTATTATTTTTCTTACTAGTAGAGACCAAAGATAGTATTTTATAAGTCTTTTGGGAGGATGTTTCTTTTGTTTCAGTAAAGAACAAAGTTTTCAGCCAGTCATTTAGTTATGTGACACAAGTTTAAAATAAATAAGGTTTTATTCTATAGTATAGTACTTGTATGGTCTAGTGTAAATAAAATGCGTTCTATAAAGAAATTCTGTATTAAATTCAAGGAAGCAAATGTCCGCTTCATCTGCTTTTTATTCTTTAGATAAACAAGAGTAAGCTGTGGAATAACTGAATAATCCACACAGCTCCATCTAGCCCCAAACTAAGCAAAGCTTGTACTGTGGGAACTAAATAGCTGACTATAATACTTATATAATTTTATTTTTTCTAAATGGATATGTTTTATACATAAAACTTACACAGACTAAAACACATAACAAATATTTGCGTCTTGTAGGGATCAAACCCTCGACCCTTGGCGTAGTGGGCAGGGGTACTATTCACTACGCCATTGGACCAGTAAAATTTTAGGTGTATACAAAGGACTACGCAGACTAAACCAAAAAAGCTCCCAGTAGTGTTCCATGAAACTGTTGCCTTATATTTGATATGAGCCATATGATAGCGCGAGCGGGAAACGGCAGATGTTTTACGACAAACTACCAACTATTTGAAAAAAAACCTGCACTCTATTTGCGGTGTATTTTTTCCAACAGACATACTCATCTTTTTTGTTCATAAACTTTGCCACTACGGTCATAGGGTAATTTGCAAATCTGATAACACACACAATAGACGAACAGTATTGAAAACAAAAAAGGTTTAAAGAAAAACTAATCGCAAAGAGATAGAGAGAAAGGTTTCTGATTCAATTTAGTGCGGGCAAGTGCTCGCAGTCAAAGAATTACCCCTGGGATCTGATTATTTACTATTTTATTTCACCCTTCCAATGTCTTGAGATAAAATATGTAATGGATTACAGAATAAGAAAACCCCCGAAAAAAGGTGTGCTTTTTCGTTCCACTGTTAGATATACTTAGGAAGGTATAGAATTCAAATAGTCAAGAACCTTAAGGTTAGACGTCACTCGAAAGTTCGTTCTACAAATTTTCGATTCAAGGCGGGTCTCTCACTTGTCGTCCATTGCTGCGTATTTTCAAAGCATCGTAACGCATGCGTTTGTCAGACGAAAGGAAATAGCTAATTCCGATTTTATGCCCATACAAATAAAGCTACGGTGTGTAACGGATGGCGTTTGATAGACGCATCCGTTAACGTACCGTAGCTGTATTTACCTTAGTATGTAAAAAATATTAGCAACTGGCCGGAAAATTTAGTGCCGAACACACTTGCTAAAAGTTCAATCGGGGGATTATTAGAAATTTTGTATGAAAAGTTTACCCACTCGTTGTCATACTTCAAACGAATGAAAAAAATTGTTTGAACTCTAAAGTTCAATAGAAGTCCGTAATGGCATTATTTGAGGGCATGACTTACGAAAATTCAACAGTCGCTTAATTTTTGTGTGAATGCGTTATGTGTGTCTGTAAAGTACACATATCATTTTATATCATTTTGCATTAATGAGTGAGCAGCCCAAAAACTTTCATGTCTTATAAAAATCAAAAAAAATTACATTGTAATTTGGTGTGAATTTTCACTCATAAGCGAGCCGTATTGAGCTATAGGTATAACAAGTAAAGAAAGCTTTTTCATGTTATTTGCTTTACTTTGTATTGAGTTTCACGGAAGCGTTAAATCGTTTACAGAATTCCATGTCAATATTTAGTATTTACATCGCCTTTTACTGATTTATTTTATTAACTCACTCAGATTTATCATTTATTTGGTGAAATGTTTCTTTACAACAGACTCTCTTTGGCATTTTGAGCACGTGTGCTAAATTTGTTTAGCATGTACCTATATATAGCCATGTGATGCCGGCTAGGAACAGCATCACTCCATTTCATTCTCGCGGGTGTCGTAAGAGGCAACTTAAAAACTTCGAGGGTATCATGTGCATTTCAATTTAAGGCGACAGGCTTACAACCTGTCACTGTAGTAATAAATGATTTAACTGAAACGGCACTCAAATTTTTGTCAGATTAATGGTCTGAATACCCTGCAAGACAAAGGCGTGATAAGTTTGTGTAAACCTAATATAGGTATGTTTTGCGCTTTTCATGTGCAACTTGGGCAATATTTTGTTATTTACAAACTGTTTTATAGGTTTTATGATACGCATTATTTAATGTTTCCTCCACTAAGACGTTCGTTTAATTATTGCTTGATTGTTTCAGGTAAGCACCAGACACACATTGGATGCAATCTAGAAAAAAAATGCTGTAAGTATTCAGATTTTAACAAGCATAATAAAAAACACGACTATTTTCTGCCTAGCCAATGACACTCGGGATAATGTAAGGATTCTTCCGACACAATTCCCATTCAAATCGAGATTCAGTCTTTAAAAGAATCGACATTTAAATATGTATACATTCACACATCTACATGAACTCTAAAAACATTACACTCCTTTTTTCTGGGGCAGTCGTGTAAAAAAGCAGTAAAGTGCATAATGTCGTCCTTCGAATATAATATCACTTACGCAAAACCAGCCTAAAACTTCTAAAACTTCTTGTTTTCATGAGATCCCGCTATAAAACTCTCGTCGACTGAAGATTTACTAAAGTTGCGATAAAAAGCGTTGTCGGGACGTTGTATTGCCGAGCAGTTGCCCAAAGAAAGCTTTGGTCCTTCGTCTTTTGTGTGTACAACAACTCTTTTATGTTGACTTCTATTTGGGACCAAACATTATGTAGCAAACATTCATTCCAAAACCCTTTTTCCTTTTGCGGGAATGCGTTAACGGCCATAAAATACAGTCGCTATCGCCAAGCCTGACAAATATTTGAAGGCCGTTTCAAAAAAATCGTGTGAGCAACGAATAATAAAAGTTGCTCGGCATCTACATTTCTATCAACGAACGAAACAGTTTTCCTCACAAAAGTGCAAATCTCCGAGGGTTGCTCTCACCGGAAATGAGGGTGTTTCACGTAGATTGCTCAAAGTGATAACGAGCGGTCTGCTCACTCGCGCCGACGGGGTTTGCAGTACTGTGACAACTCAAGGTTTTTGCTACGAGTCGACAAACAACCCGATGAACACTGTTTGTCCAGAAAAAAGGTGTTTCACGTAGATTGCTCAGGAGTATTATAAATGCATCGTTACGTATGCGGCTGTTAGACGAAAGCTGCGAATTCCGATGACAAGTGACGACAAGCGGGTGAACCGCCTGAGTACCTACAACAAAATCATTGGTTTTCCGAATATTTGCAATTTATCTGCGCCTTCATTAAATAATATACATACATACATACATAAATCACGCCTATATCCCTTACGGGGTAGGCAGAGCGTTAACGGCCGTAAAACGGGTATTAACACCACGTCTGACAAAAGATTGAGGGTCAATCAGATAGCTGTGTATCACTATAGTGACAGGTTGTCAAATTTAAATAATATAAATACTAAAAATTAAAATTAGACTATAAGTTTGACATTTTTCCATAATATATATTTTATGAAATATATTTCTAAAGTATACCTATAGTATTGACAGAAATTTCAAAGTATTCAACCTGTAAATACGTCATTTCAGGGTCGCAATCAAAGATAGCACAAGAAAGATGAACTGATTTAAAAATAAATACATCGTATAGAAAGAAACATTAAAATTGTCTAAATAGGTACTTATTATTGATACAGTTATTAATTTTTTGAGTCGTTCAGGAAACAACCTTATAGCGTCAATTCAATTTAATGATTTACATTTTTCTAAACGCACTTTGTCAAGGATTTCTATTTTTCTAAACGCCCTTTCTGTACCTATCCACCTGGGGCTGGCAATAATTTACGTAAACAACCAACTTTTCGTATTGTTAGCTGCTCGAATAAAGCACGGCTTTACCGGGTACGAGTACCTACTAGCCGTCCTAAACTAATAAATGTGCTGTAATAAATCCTTTTCTACGAGAAGTAAGTAAACGCCATTAGAAGAAATGCTTCTTGGATGTGTTTTACTATATCGGGTGAAATTTTAAAAGTGAATGATACTGAAACCAAAGCACGAGCGGGTAATAAAGAATAACTTTTACCTAGAAACATAGGTTCAAACATGACAATTTAAATTTCCAATTTCCATCGTAACTAAAATCAGCTGATTGGCAATTTTGTATGAGAGGCTCAATTTTTTTTCGTATTTCGACCTATGTTCCATGGAGAAAGTTCTTCCTTGTCGCTATCGGTCACTAGTAAACAAAAACCTATATATTCTGAAAATAAACAAATTTATCAAAGTGGCTACCTAAATGGTGGGTATTTAGGTATTAATGGGTTGATGTCATTTCAAGCTGGCACCACATACTTACCTATCAGGCACTATCAGATTTTATCGTAATCTAGAGAAATCAAACGAAAGAATAGTCTAGTAAATAGGCAGGGTTTATGCCATGCACGTCTGACAAACATGTGGGGGTCATTGGAAAAATTGTATATATAGCCATAGTGACATGTGGTGAACAGTCGCCAAAATTACAATACTCACTCCCGACACCTACGGGATAGAAATGGGGTAATGCTGCTAAACCGGCATCACACGGCAACTGATGCAATGATAAAGATGTTGAAAAACATTGTTCCTCTTTTTCGTCTGGTCTATTTTACGTAAGTACACACACATGTCGTCAAAATAATTACTTATTCATGGGCAAACATCCCCATTTACATAAACATCACACAAACCATGTAAATACTGACTTAATTATCTTAATGTGAGGGAATTATTATGACTACTTATTATGATAACAACGTATATTATTACAATTTGTGTTACGTGTAGAGTTTGCTCGTAGAATATAAAAGCCTTTTGAATCAACTCTTTTTAAACTGACTTTAGAAAAATTAAGAGATTCTAATAGGCAGAAAGGGGGGTTGCAGGTGGTGTCGAGAAAAGTTTAGCTACCAACACCAGGGTTAATGGGGTCGTTCGTTGGCTCGGTGTCTCACACGAAAAGAAGAAAATTGTAGAATAATCTATACCTATCTCATTCAAATACAAACCTAAATTGCTTCCTATGCTGTTCTTCTAACCTACAAATTTGACAAATTTATTTATTAAAATAAATTCATATTAAAGTGCTTAAAATGATTTCCGAAATAAGTAGTAACAAGCAGGGTAGTGTATCTTGTTACCCTCACTAGGCGTTGCTTGTATCGGGGGCAACCATGCCATGCAGGCTAAACAGGCTGCACGACGAATCCAAGAGACTATTCTTATAAGTTTTTAGTAAACATATAGACTTTTCAAGTAAACAAATAGACTTTTCAAGTAAACATTCAGAGAATGAAATGTCTATTACAATTTCAAACGTCAAATACGTAAGCGCGTGTGTGTGTATACGGGGTGTTAGGGACAGCCCTCCGAATACTGATTGGTTCATGCAGACCATGCAATTGAACAACGTTCGTCTAAGAAGAATATATGTCAGGAAACGACAAAAAAATGCTGATTGCAATTCCTATGAGAAATATTTTTTTTTACGTTTCATGACATATTTTCGGTTGGGAAGTGGTTCAGATTCATAGTCTGCTTAAGTATTCGCTGGGCTTTCCCTTACATCCTGTACTAACAGTCTGACAAACCGGAACGGAGGGTATATTTTGTGTAAATACAGGTACAATTTGTAAAAAAAAATTAACCAATGTTCTGTTTCAGTGTAATTTATAGCCTACCTATCAACCTACCTAACCGTACCTAATCTGGTTTAGATGTATAGCTAGATAGCTAGATAGATAGCTAGGTATACACAGGCTCGTCTGAGTGGTTGTCGTGTGCACGCAAATTGCGGTAACGCTGAATCAAAGTCAAGCCAAGAGCGCCTATAGAGACACATCCAGTGAATATTACGCCATGAATACAGTGCTGGGATCTGCGGACTTTGAATGACCCTGAATTTTCGATTTATGTGTATTTCTGGTTATCTTTTCATATCGTGTAAGACTCTTACATTGTTATTTTTTTATGTAAGCACCAACGGGTATATCGGCTGCAAAACACTGGTTAAAATAATTAAATTGTTGTCGATCGAGCCAACAAAGAAGACCTTATAGATACATGTCAAATAAATTGGAGAAAAGTTCTGTTAGTACTATTAATTATACTGTGGTTCTGTTCAGCTTTTAGATATCTGTTAAATAAATTGTGACAATCTCCTTTTCGGATTTCAAAAACCTATCAAATAAATAATTTTCAGTACTTCAATTGTTTTATTTTTAAACACTCGTTCCAGTTGTAGTTTAATCGCTTTGTAATTGAAAAGCGACCCTAACGAAGTGATATTGGACTCCGCTGTCTGCAAGATGTTTCAGGAAAACAGACAAAAGAATAAAACAAGATTTACTGCTACGTCCATTTGTTAGTGTTTTAGTTCAGTTCTCTTGTTAAAAAACGTTTAAAAGTCTTTAAAAAGGTTTTGCAAGTTTCTTATGTTTATTTACTCTGGTAAATGATTCAAATTTATTCACAGACTTCATACCGGAGTAAATTTTAAGGCAATTTTCCCACTTGTTGTCCGTCGCTGCGTATGCGTAACTATGATGCGTCTGCCAATTTGTTTGACTAACGCATCCGTGAATGCACCGTAAAATCTCACGGCATAAGGTCTGAATTTGAAATTTCCTTTCGACGGACAGACGCATGCGTACCGGTGCGTTAAAAAAACGCAGCAATGGATGACAATTGGGAGAACCGCCAAGTTCCGAACCAAAAGATCATGAATATTTCCACAGTTCAATTTATCTGTGCCTTTATTAAAAAATAAACCTCTTAAAACTAAATTAGATTACGTTTGAAATTGCACTACTAATTTTATAAATATATTTCCAAACTATACTTACAGTATTTTCTGGTTTACAAACTTTGTTACTTTTAAAAAAGGGTGCATAAGTAGCTTTTTACTTCAGAAAAACACGGGAAATTGTATTTCTGGTAAGGAATGAGTACCAGCAGGTATAACTAACAAAACGTTAGTGTTACATTGTGTGATGTCGGCTTGTAATAGCATCTCCCCTTTTTTCCACTGGGTGTCGTAAGAGGCGGCTAGAAACTAAATGGTTGTATAAGTAACCTGTCTAACAGTCTAACCTGTCACTATGGCCAGACACGATTTCCTGAATGACCGTGAAATGTTTTTTAGACTTGGCGTAAATGTTTGTTTTTACAGCCGTTGGCGTCCACATTTAAATATAGGTAGTAGGCAGTAGTAGTAAAAGGTCTGGGAAAGACTGGTCACATTTTTGTTCGGCAGCATATCCAGGCTTTGAATAAACTGTACCATACTACATTAAAACTATTCTCGAATTTGTACAGGGCCCGATATCACAACACTAAAACTGTTTCGCGCGCTAGCACGGGCGGGCCTATCTTAAATAAATTCTACCTATTTGTTGGGTTTTATTGTTGGGTTTTATTGTTCTTGTGGATGGTTCAGAATGAAAACATACGAGCCCTTTAGGGGCGATAACCAGATGACACTACACCTTTGCTCCTAAGTGTTTTACGTGCAAGGATAAGGGAATAAAGGGCTGTAGACGGTCTGATAACGCACCGGGTTTACCTTGTTTTTGTTATCTTGAAAGCCTATTTTTCTACCTATCCAAGCTTACTGAGCTTTCTACTGCCTTCAAATATTTTTTGTAAGAATTTCACACTGTAAGTAATTTTTACACTGCCAGTTAGTCATCGGCCAAGATAGGACAATTTGTGGTCATAATAAATTAATTTTTCTTTGTTTTTTTGTTATAGTAAGGCTATGGAATATTGGTTTGTTTTTATATTACATCTAATAATTGTGCGTGAGTTATCACATTTTAATACAAACCGTTAATTCCACACATGAATTTTTCGCAGGTATGATGAGCCCCGTACTAAAGTAAAACTTCAAAGGTGACCTGAGATCCAAAATGTTTGGCTTGTTAATGTTATTTAGGCTATCATTACACATGCCGAGGGATCCGATGTGTCGAGTGGCATACTACAAGGTGACGAGCTTAAAATTACGGAAACTCCCGACATGGCCCGAATATTGAACAGCCAGTTTTCCGTTAGTAGTAACCGCGAATGCTTCTTGCGCCCAACTCTCTCTATGTGGTGAGTCCAAGTTTAAAGTGCAGTTCTCAGCAAACGCTCGTCTAAATTGCAACCGGGAACCAAAGTTAGGAGGTTAGACCTCAACACCAGCTGCTACATATCAGTATATTGGAATGTTTGACCAACTTGTCTGTGCTAAATGTTCATTTTACTATCAACAACGTAACAAAACCAGCTTGTGAACTATTCAGGTGCCAGACCAGACCGTTCAGTCTGTCTATTTCATGTCTCAGAATGTCTATCGTTGAATCCAATACAGATCTTGAAATGAGACAGCGTCGCAAAGTTATCAACGTAGAGATAAATATAACAATGTCTGCAAATATAAGTCTACTTAAGACAAGTTGCTTAAGGTGAGTAAGCAACTTGTATTGCTGTTGAGTTTCCAAAGTAACTCAAATCAGGTAACTGGCAATTTTATATGGAAAGTCCATTTTTTAAATCGTATTTTTACCTGTGTTCTTTGCGGCCAGTTGTTTCTTATCATCAGCCCGTCTTGTCTTGAGCTTTTTAATCTATATAGACTGGTAGATAATGCCCTCGGCCCATGAATTGTTTGTGTATATTAAAGTTAATCAAATAAATAGAAGATGGCTAATGGCCTGAATGATATCAAGTGAGGCTGTATAAAAGTTGTGTCCTTAACAGTTACAAGCAATTCTGATCAATTGAACGTGTGTCACATGATAATTACGGTATATGACAGCTAGTCAGCAAATGAAAGCCTGTGACAGTCGAACGGATCGTATGTTTCAACGTGCGGTTTATTGCAACTACTTTCAGCACTAACACCCGACCGGTAAATACCGAAACATCGTGCGCCACGTGTGAGAACCCTCGAGTAATACTGCTATAGAAAAGAGCTAAGAAGAACTTCAAGCGCGGATTTAACTTGTGCTCTTTTCAATCACATGCACCTTGAGCTTCCAAGCTCCGGTACAAAATGGGAGTTTCGAGCTTTTATTCACGTTCTACATACATTTTATCTTAAAATTTGAAACATTTTGAGCAGTCTAAGGCGGTTTTTCCGCATGTTGTACGTCGCTGCGTATTTCGCACTGTAACGCATTTGTGTTTTAGGTGAAAGGAAATTGCAAATTGCGATCTTTTTTTCATACAAACACGGCTACGGTGCGTTTGTCAAACGATTTGACTAACTGGGAATTATCAATTACCTTTCGTCTGATAGAAGCATGCGTTACGGTGCGTTTAAATACGCAGCGACGGACGACAAGTGTGAGACCCGCCTAAATGAAAAATTGAGTCTTTAAATTTAGCCTGTTGAATAAAGCGCTCAAAGGGGGGTCTAGAGTGCGCGGCCGGTAAGCTAAGTTTTTTTTTCGGAAATATGTTAAGCGTCCATGTGTAGTAAACATACTAAAAGCCCTGGACACTGGAAGGTTAGCCGGAGTGGGGGGAGGGGGGGGGAAGCGCCCATTTTTAGGTATTTCATTTATATTTCAAAATTGGTGCGTTCTAGACAGAAACTTTCAAGGAATAACAAAAGGACTATAAAATTATCTACAAGTTATACCTATATACCTTTTTCAGATTTGCAACCGTTTTCGAGCTACACCTTTGGAAAGGTGAAAATATTGAAACTTTTTACTATACCAACGTATTACTGTTGTTAACACTCAATCTTGTCAAATTTGTGTGATTTTTTAAAAATTGTGACTCCAGGGTTCATCGGGTCGTTCACTGATTCGATGTCTAACTTGCTATGATGACGACGTACAAGGCATTATGACGTGTCATTATACAGCTTTGCAGCAAATTTTTGCCATACAAAACTCTATTATATCTCTTTGGGCTCTATTATAAAGTTTTGTTCCTGCATTAAAGATAAGTAGTTACATCATCATCATCATCATTGGCCTCACACGTCTGTGATAGACGATTTAAACAGTGTCTGAGGCAGACACTGCGTTGCCTGGGACGCAATTATGGAAAACGCAGGGCTGCCCAGGACCTGCGCCACCCTCTCGGCCTTCCTGGCTGAATCCGCAGGAACGACTAGTCGATACGTGCGGAGCCAGGTCGGCTGCAGGAGTCTGCCGCGCGGTAGATCTCTGTCACACGCGCCCCCAGGAGACCCCGTTCCGGGTTTAATTGTGGAGTTGGCCTCTCCAGGACCGTTGTGCTTGGGTCGGATTTATCCCTCGGTCGCTTCTTACGACCCCCACGGGAAGAGATGGGGTGGTGCTATTCTACTCTGCCGGCACCACACGGCACGGCAAGTAGTTACAAGAGCAATAATAAATGCTATTGGAAAATTCGGAACACATGAGGCGCTATGACGGTAATTGGTAGCCCCCACGGCTGTATAAAGTGTTTCATCTGATCTGTACAGTCGCCATACAATTCGCAAATAAAGCGCTTAAGGCGCTACTGAAGAGTGATACAACTCTACTATACATTAGTAATGCCTCTTTACACTTTTAAGCACTATGCAAGCAACTTACAGCTCCGCTTTAACTCTTTACCCTTATCCATCTCATGGTGCTATAAATTTATATTTTTAAAATGATGTAACTCGAAAACAATAGGATAACTGAAAAATTTATCTAGGAATCATTTGTAGAGAATTTTATGGTCTATCTTTTAGTCTTCGAAAGTTTTTCTCTAACACGCTCCGTTAATGAGATATAAGCGGAGAACCAAAAAATGGGCGATTCCCCCCCCTCCCCCCACTTCGGCTAACCTTCCAGTGTCCAGGGCTTTTAGTATGTTTACTACCCAAGGACGCTTAACATATTTCCGAAAAAAAATCTTAGCTTACCGCCCACGCACTCTAGAACTGCTTATCCAATGGGCTAATTGTTCATAAAAAATATTCTTTGGGCATATTTGGAGACGAATGTACTAACAAGTGATGAAATATAATAAGAATCTTCCTAATTATAGGTATGTCCCTTTCTTTCCTAAGTGTCTTAATTATCTTTCTACCTTTCATATCTTGAAATTAGATTACCTACCTTAAATTTAGGTTTCAAAAGTAAAAAGCAAAATTGTGTTTAAGATTCATAGGAGGTAGCTACAAGTGTGCTATCAAGTGATAAACTGCCTTCGCCAAGAACATTACTTTGATAAAACGAGGGAAATATGGTAGCGCAAGCAGTTTAGTGCCGGGGAAAATGATCTTAGCTAGAAACAATTTTCTTCGTTCATCACTCAAAAAATAAGAAATAAATGTATGAAATAATAAGGCGAAATGTTCGGTTCCTGATGGTTTCGTTTTCACAGGATACGATAGAGCCATCAGCAGAAATACTGATTTAAAACATTGCTTATTATTTTAAGGGACATACTTATTTGATTATTCATTATCATTAACAGCCACAACAGTCCACTGCTGGACAATCTGGACATGGGCCTCCCCCTAGTACGGTATTGCCATACTTGCCATACTCACCACGCTTGGAAAATAAATTTACTCCTCAGTCGCTTTTTACGACATGACACCCACGGGTACTATTGGAGTGATGCTATTCTAAGCCGGCATCACACAGCATATTGACATCAAAATTATGAAAAACATATTAGATCTGCTGAGTCAAAACCAGATCCTTTCATATGGGATGGACGAGTTTTCTGTCTCCTTATTATCCTACTAGTATGTTCCTTTGGATTAGATATGTTGCTCAATTGTATTGCATAAGGTGGTTCATCAATTTAAAAAAAACACCTTGTATTTGTTGATAACCTAAATAACTTAGGTATCATTATTTTTAAATACCTATACTTATACTTTCAATGATTGCAATAACTATTTCGTCTTGAATTTACAAGATGGTTTCTGGGAAAATCCAAGATATTTCTTCAACTGATGAAGTCATATACTTTGGGGAGATTTGAGGCCGAAACCTTGATCTTTCAAATTTATGACTAATTATAAAGGGATAAAAGAATGAAACTGCTATCAAGATAATAACTTTTATCATTAATCTTTCGGATCGTCTTTATTTTATAATATTCTATTTCTGTAATACTTATTTATTTTTTATACAGCTACTCAATACTTTGATCACGAAGAATTCAATTTAGTAAGGAAATCTCGTTACTTTCTTAACGAAGATGTAACATTTGTAAGTCACAAATGATAAGATAAGTAAGTAGGTACACTTTGTCTAAAAGCGACGTCATAGTGTTGATAACTCAATTTTCGCTCAACATTAATCTTAGGCATAATGGAAACTCAAGTCGCCTTTATGATTAATAATCTTGAATCCCTACTCTGCCATGATTAAGTTAATTTGCAACAAGGGCAAAATTGGGAAAAATATTGCATGAGTCGTAATTTTATAGAGAACAGGGCACTTGCCGCTCAGGTTTGATCCGTTGCCAACTAAATACTAAAGGATTGCCAATAATATTCAAAAATAATTTTACTTTATTTAGCAATATTTGACAGATCTAACATCTGTCAAATATTCATACTCTCATGTCAATAAAGGAAAATGGACCCTCTGCAATAGCATTAGCATGCATCTGACAGCTGTCAAATATGGCTTATTGGGATGGCCTTACTGTAGGTAGTTTATAGACATGCCGCTCAATGTGTGCCAAATGGCAAATGACTACTTGCAATTGCATTATCTCCAAAATACCACAATATCATGTGACACGCGTGCGAATGACCAGAAGCAAAATTGTTTCAAAAATGAATGATGTCATTTTATATAGAACTGAAAAATTCCATAATTTCAACATTCCCCTCGCCTCCAATAAAATGAAGATTATTCATTACTATTATTAATATGTACAAACAAATTGTTCTGCGAATTTCAAAGGTACTTTATCTTTGTTTTACTTATTAAATACTTGGTAATTTTAAGTCGTGATTTTTTAAATGAAGTTATAAAAAATCGCAGCGCAATTTTTTCTACAAAATCCATGAATAAAGTGTAACTATTTTCATAGATTAAAAGCATTTCATCGATAAAAAGTGCACATAAAGTATTCACTTTTAAAAGGAACCCATTCACGATACGGAAAGCTTTAAGGTCGTAGCACACATATCAACTCGTAAACGGAACGTAAACGTATCAACTCGAGCCGTTCAGTATTCTTTGTATGAAACTCCCTACCGCAACGCACACTTATCGGAATCGTAACGTAATCGCCTCGCCTCGGGACAAGCTCACAAACCGCAGTACGGTGCGTGGTCGACTTGCCGTTCCCGCGCTTACGTCTCTCCGTACGCTGTCTTACGACTCTCCGTACCCTAGCTTCGTCCCTCTACCCTACCCTAGCCCAGCCGTCGTCAACCAGCGACCGGCGAGCCGTAAGCGCGGCGTCGCCTAGCCGTAGCCGAGTCGATTCGGAGCTACTGATCGCACGGTGACGCGCTTACAATAGGTTGACGCCTGGTTGACGGCGAGGCGATACGGTGACGATCCCTTTCCGAGTTGATATGTGTGCTACGACCTTTATAGTCTGCTTTGAAATATAATGTATTATACAGTGGAGGTTCCATTTATCTCCCGGCTGCTTGGCTTCACTGCCGATAACAAATTATACTCCTTCAGGAATAGCTTTCGAGAATTTCAGAAGTCGATTTAGTTTGTATTTTTTCTTCGGTTTATTACGATCTTTTATTCTATTGAATGCCTTAGAATATACTTTTAAATTACTGGTCAACCCACAACGGACCCACCCTTCGGGGTGTACCCACATCTAGAGTTTTAGATTCTATGAATAATTTTGTTATCAAAGATTTTAGCGTGCAAATCGCATATTGTCTAAAAAATTCGTGACATTGAAATAGAAATACAAGGTGGGCCACCTTGTATTATTCGGGCCGAATAGTGATGTCAAAATGAAGACAAAATTTGAGTGCCTTATACTGAGGTGTATCTGAACTACCCCTATGTACGCTTCTTTGTAGTTTCAGAGTAATTCACCTTTTTAAGTAGTATGGAATAATTGTACTGGCAGGTTTTTTTCCTCTATACGGGCCAGCCTGTATTTCTATTTCATGTAAATCGTCGGTTCCCGCACAATATTTCATCCAGCGGCGTAAGTATCGGGTTTCTATACAATTGTGACCAGTATGTACCCACCGCACTCGTAGACACGAGTACGCTATCTCGTCGTCTGAAAATACTCGGCTCCGGCAAAGCTCTTTGAATATTTGACAAAACCGTAGCCGCGGGCCTTGAAACTTTTAACAAGCAAAACTAGATCCATAGACGCAAAAGCGTGGATAGAATTTTGCAATGATATTGTTTGCAAGGAGGATTTTGGATAAAGGAGAGTCAAAAACATAAAACAAACTTTACTAGAGAATTTAATTAGGTATGTTTATGATATTTTTTAAATCACTACAGCGACCAGTAAAAAATTGGTCATTCCCTCGTTTGATGCGATTTACTTTTTCTACTTTCATGAATCCCTAAAGCAAATAATCTGTCTTCAAATTGCCATTAAGGTCATAAATTCTGCTCAAATTGTGTTAAATAACAAGTTTTACCTTCAGTTTGCATCCAGAACCAAGCTTGTCTACGGAAGAAAGATTTGTAGTGCACTTTGATAACTAAAAAGCACTTACGAGTGTTTACATAAACTAGTCGAGCCTTATAAAGCAATGTAATAGGCCTGCAGGGCCTAATAAACCGGTTGTGTATCGCATCTTAAGACTTGCTGTCTTGCTTAGACAGACCTAAACAGCTAAACCGGTTCCCAGACTAAGATCTGGTTCTTTAATGAAAATTATTTATGAATTCTCATACAAAATCAGGATTTTATGGTACACGTCGGCGCATCAAATTGCGGCTGTCACAGGTCGGCATTGGTAGCTGTCACTAACCTTAATATCGTGCAACAAAGTTATCTTTAAGACCTGGTATTGTGCTCGTACAAACTGTTGGACTTAGCCTGAACTTAAACACCTGAAACAACACCTTAAACAACTTAAACGCCTGATAATAAACTTACAGAACTCAGTCAGGACTTCGCATTATCATGCGGATATTTTGGCACAAAGTGTTCGTTGATTGTTGTTTCCTTAATAACTAGAATACTAGATTATCATAACTTTTTGTAATTTTAAGTGGTATTGTATTTTTTTTTCGTGTATAATTTTAAGGATATTGAAATATGGGTATTACCAGGTTTTTTGTTTTCTCTGTACAATAAAATTCACTTGGTAATTTTGTCGCACAATTTTAGTTTTAATGGGATATGACAACTTACACAAAATACTCTGTACGGCTGGAATAACTTAGAAAAGATCTAAACGATCTAAAATCTTATTTACGATTGCGTTGCGTGTCTGTAAAGCAAACATACATTTTCGGTTCTATGTATGATAGCTCGTTTGTGCCTATAATTGTCGATGAGACAATTAAAACAATGTAAAAACCTAGTTTGAGTCATTTTTATCAACTGCAAATGAACATATTTTAGCATATATCTATCTATCCGAGTTAGGTCCGAGAGGACCTTTAATGATATGTTGTTTAGAAAAAAGACTTTATTAACTCTCGTTCCCCCAAACACATCATGCAAAATTCCTTGAAATAAATGAAACACTCTTATTCGTATAAAGAAAATGTACACTCAAGAGAATGAAACAGTAAAAGAAGGAAATTCAAATTACCATTAAGATCCGTAACAATACGAACCTCCTTGGATTTAAAATGAAAAATTTACCGTGACGAGTTTGAACGTTCCAACGCCTGTGCCAACGAGATTTATTTCTCGTTCCCTTCTGCTTTGTAGAGTCCTTTTTGTTGGCCCTTATTAAATAGCAAGCCTGAGATTCAAAAGAGCCGTCGGTTTTGGGAATATTTCCCCGTGGTTTTTATATGGTGAGATCCGTGTTCGTTGCTTGCTTGGGAAGTGTATTGGTTTTCGAAAGAGTTGTGTTAAAATTTCATACTTATAAAAAGGAGGAATATAAACGCAGATTCGAACTAACTACCTTGGGCGAACTGTGCCAGCGCTCTAACCATTTGGATTTTGTTTTGATATACGTGGAAATGTGTGGCAAGATAAGCAGTTTACGGATGATAGATTTATTTTTACTTAGTTTTCTGCTCATATTCACATTCAACAAGAATATTTTTACCCACTGCAAAAAACCGAGTAAAATATAAGGATACTAATGAAGATAATTTATAAATGTTTTTTATTTCAAAGCGTGTTGTGAAAAGAATAATCCATTTTGCGTCAGTAATATTCTCTTCCTCTTCGTAACGACAACACCCTTCATTCTGTTTAAAGGTGTAATGAATATTCACATGAAAATTAAATTACTGAGATAAAGGGATAGACTGAGTTCACCTTATTTTGCTTTGTGTTGAATTTGTTGATTAAATTCATTCGGCTGTTACAACTGCCTAGACCGGTCTCACCGTTGTTCTCAAATCTGAAGGTCTCAAGTTCGATTCCCGAGGCATTTACTAAGTTGGTGTTGATTTCTTTGTAAATACGTTCCCAGTTTGGTTAGGGCATAGCAGAATTTAATCTGGTACCACCTGATTGTCCGTAAAAAAGACGGTTCCGAGCTTCGGAGGGCAGTATCTCAGCAGCGCTTCGAGTTATCCTTTTAATGTATCATAATTTGAGGGTTTTTAATATTGCTGATAAAAGTATTTGCTAAAGGTTGATCTCTTAAATAGTAACATGAGCGCTACTGACAGAACCTTAGGTGCCTTTTTCTCAGGACTAATTAGAAATAGATAAGATCGCGATAGACCCGGTCTAATACTTAAAATGAGTGAAAGTGATCGCGAGTGCTTGAAAAGTTATAATTAGAAATAGTTGGCAATTAACACATAAAAAAACCTTAACCGATATAAAATTAGATCGTTAAAAAAACATTTTTATGAATACACATCTCTTAACTTTTTCGAAACTTTCACGATGATATACCTACAGGGTGTAAGGGACGGTGTACCGAAAACTTTGCAGGCATGGTCAGACTATGAAACACCGTCCCTTACACCCCGTATAGTCGTAACATAATTATAGTACTATAATTAGGTCCGCGATAGTACATTTAATTCATGAGCTTAAATATATTTGTTTCATAAAAGTATTCCACTATTTGACTGCCACTCAGTAGTTTTGTTAAAAGCACAATGCACTCAATATCAACCACGATGAAACCTGTTTATGACACTGTTGTCGGCGATATGAAACGCTACGTCGTAGAACTTCAATAGCCCGTAGCACAATGACGACACGAAGCTTCGTAGCCTTTTATGATTGTGTTGCCATATCATAACAAATTCAGTTGATGATAAAAGCTGACTAAAAAATTTATTAGCAGTTGGAAGTTGAAAACAAAAATAATTATAAGGAAAAATAAATAACTGGAGTATATTTTTACAACCAGATGCTGATAGTTGTGAATATATAACAAATTGACAGCAATTTAGTTAAGAAAAAATATCATGCAGCATGTGGGTGATAAATTGGTAATTTTTTATGACGGTTTGGTAACTTCTCTAATAATGTATTTTGGTTGTTTCTGTCAATCGATAAGTACCGACTAGACAAAAAGGTAATAATATAGTACTTTCACGTATTACATGACTTTTTTAATTTGCTATAGTTTTTTAGGAGGATATAATATGTCCCACACGAAAAGAGAGAAGGAGTATATAGCTTTGTAACAAACAACTACCTACATCTTTTCAAATTAAACTTTAGATTTTTTTTAAAGAAATAAAAAGAAAAAATTGCAAGTTTAAAAAACATATTATACACCTAACACGGGAAGTGTTATAAAATTTGGTATTTTAGATATTGAAAAGGTAATTATAAGGGCCTTAAGTACAAGATATTCGTTTGAACAGATCCTCAGAGAAGACTTAAGCGTCTGTCCGCAAAATTTAATTAAAAATTACTTTGTGTCGCTTGTCGAGGGGAAGTTTGGGCCTCGGATTGTGTACCTCAGAATAACACTTCCCGAAAACTCCCCTTAAACTCTATCAATTTGTTTTATTGTAATTAAATTCTGCTGTGACTTTTAGCTGGGAATTTCGAGAGCCAAACTGAGAATTTTGACATAAATAATGTTTCTATAAAATTTAGTGCAAATATTTTTCTACTTGTAAAACTGAACAGTTTTCCCCAAGGAACATAGGCCGAAATATGGAAAAAGGGACCTTCCTATACAAAGTGACACAATTTTTGAACAATTATCTATGGGAGGACCGTTTTTTTTTCAAATTTCGACCTACAAAATTTGATCAGTTTGACTAGTAGAACTCACCCTAAAATACTTGTACTGAATTTAATAGCACCTTACTAAACAACATGAAAAAAACACCAAGTCATGATAGAATAGTAAGTTGATTGCGGAAATAACATATAGATATATGAAATACAAAATCTTGATATTTAACAATGACTTAGGACCTTATTAACCTTAAGCTCAAAGTTAAATTAGTTTTCGAGAAAAACCTAATTAGGTTGATCACTTAAGGCCCCTTGGTCCCTTTCATTCACGCTGCGCCACAGATAATAATAACTTTAACTGCAACCGACTGTACCTAGATAGGTATTCTTCTATTGCATCTGCAAAGACATGGTGTAAATAGACCCTCTAAATTAAAGTAGGTACTCTCTGTACTCCTGCCTCAGAGAATATACCTATAAGTGCCGCCGTATATCTAAGCTTGCCGTGTGATGCCGGTTTAGAATAGCATCACCCCATTTCATTCCCGTGGGAGTCGTAAGAGGCGACTAAGGGACTCGAGGGTGTGTATTGCAATTTTAGGCGATGGGCTGACAACCTGTCACTATAGTGATACACAATTTTCCGAATGACCCTCAAACATTTGTCAGACGTGGTGTAAATGGCCTTTTTTGCGGCTGTTTACGCTCTGCCTACCCCGCAAGGGATAATAGGCGTGATATGTGTGTGTGTGTGTGTGTGTATATCTAAGCGCAAGGAGTTGGGTGTATGCCCTAACCGTACTAGGTACTCTTCCTCTTAAGGCAGTACTTGAGAGAAGATGGCGGCGAGGACACAAGAGGAATAACTTGGTGTTTTTTGTGCTGATGCATTAATAAGGTGCTTCTAAAGTTGAAAAAAATACCACAAAGATAATTGAATCGGTACGACCGGGGCTTTTTCAAATAGACACAATGACACAAATGACCGCTATTTGGAGTTGAAAACAAACCATATATGTGATAGTGAGCCTACATTAATACAAAAGCTAGCCATACTGGTCTATCACGTCCAACAATCAAGTCATGCGGAACCTTTTTTACGATAGTACTCTCACTTGCCCGCTATTCAGATTTATTACATTAAAAAACGCTTCGTCCTATTTGATATGCTGCTTGTGTCGCTCAGCACGTTTAGCTGACACACGAGTTACACGAGTTCACGAACCTCTGACTCAGTTCATGAAATATGCAAAGAGAGACAATTTTTACTTTGTTATTTTTCATTCCCCGCCATTTTTGTTAGGAAATTAATGTAGATGGAAGATAAAAATATTTGAGTCCCATATTTACACGACGGTTGCAAGAGAGAAAAAAGATGAAATTGCTTATTAGACATTGATATACCCTTTATTGATAACATAATCTCGTCTCTTTTTTGATATGTCAATTCGCAGTTGTGTCTACGCATCGCAGTCCCAAGGTTTGTAGTCATACCTATTATAACTTATTACCTTATTATGGTACCTATTAATATACTACACTGTATGTTTGAAACTGTTGTTCAATAATATAAACGACTTCATTTAACTTTCGAAATTGCAACTATTTAGAATAAAGTTTTAATAAATAGGAGCATAAACTATTTTAATTTTCTATTTTGACGTCATCTTAGAGGTAACCTTTTTAAAATGTAGGTTTGAAAAGTAGCTAGTAGTCAACAGCTCCACAACACAATCTTATTTGCATCAAGTTCCGCGTACCACCATCAGCATAAAATATTATAGTGTGAACGAACGCAAGATCTATTCAAGCATCGATGCTCTACCCGTAGTTTTTGGGTGAAACTGGTTGTTATGGATGATTTTTGTCCTCATTGTCGCAAAACTAACATTGAAAAAACAGTTTTGTCAAGGCTTATACGGGTACGGGTTCGTTAGATGCTACAAAAACATTGCATTGTCGTTTCCCTCATAGCCCGTAAAAACGGGTTCTAAGCAATCCTAAACAAACATTCTGCGAGCAAAACAGAATCACCAAATATTTTCAGAGAAGGCGGTTATCCCACTTTCATTCATTTCATTCATTCTTAAACATCATTTCATAAAATGTATTTGTATGAATAAAGCAAGAGGTTGTATCGATACGTGGTAACGTAGGTGTAGGACCAACTTTTTCTGCTTTTCTATCTATTTAATAGTTAACATAAGATATCTCCTTGATATGCTCGCTGGTGTACACGACACGACACAGATGGCAAACACCAGTTTGCGCCCCGGTTCTACTCGCTTGTTGTTTGCAATGGTGATCTCACCTCGCCAGCTGTTTGTTTAGGCGCCGCTGCAATATTGCCCCGACTATCGGAATACGGTTTGTAAGTGTGAGAACTGTGTACATTCACTGGCGGGATTCTTACGTACTTTGTAATACAGTATACAGAATGTAAAGTTTTTTGTGCCCCTTTCAAGACGAAGTCTCGGGTGACACGTATTCTATCCACGTACATTCGTTACGGACACTGGTGGTCGGTACTAACAAAAAAGTATAAATCCCTTGTAAGGGCGCGATAAATTGACGAAACGAGCGTGAGGCGAACACATAAAATGAACTCGATACCCCGGGGAGGGAGTTAAAGAGTTGAATTGTTGGCATTGAATTGTTGGCATTGAGATGTTTAAGGTTTATCAGTTTCCGAACTCTACTCCTTACGAGTCAGATTGATAAAAATACTTATTTAGCTTTTGAAAATCGTGTGATGCTGATTTATCATCACCCCATTTCTTTCCCGTGTGATAAGTAAGAAGCGACTAAGGGACTCGAGGATTACCAGTTTATTACAATTTTATGCGACAGGCTGCCAAACTATCACTATAGTGATACACGACTTTGCTGCAACGGCCCTCTAATACTAGTCAAACGTGGTGATAGCGATTTGATTCTCGACTAAATTATACGCAGAAGTGTTTCCAATATTCCGCGGCTGAACTTTATTTAATACGAAGCAAATAACTATACATTATATCGGGTGTTTCGATTTCGACAAATATAATTGGATAGAAGACATATAAGTCATGTCATGTCTTATAATTCGACGCAAAATACGCGTTATCTGTCGAAATAAGGCGAACATAAAAACAATGTCGTCTAAATTGGCTGGAAATTGCAAATATGGTAATTTTAAATATGGATATCTTCAATATTTTTCTAAACCTATTTGGCGGAAAGTGACTGCACCTATTTAAGGAATGTTAAAAGAATTTATTTCCCTAATTAAGGCCATTATATTTCCCACATTCGTAATTAATTAAAAACATAACTCTTCCCGTTTATCAAATATTGACCTAATTAAATCAATTGAGGTATTCCTCCAATATTTATTGTAGCCATATTGTAGATTATTAATTTAGCAATCAAATGATGCATTCAATTTTGAAATTGATTTATCAGAATTACACTCTTTTTGATGAAGAGTGAAAAAATCGCGAGGTAAGTAGAAACTACAAAGAACAGTATTTGTTTTTATTTAATTTGTATGTAATAGATGATGCCAAATAACAAAACTAACTGCATGAAACAGTGAACCCAAAAAAACTTTGAAAACCTATTAATTATTTAATTATCTAAGTATACACAAAATTGCACAGAGTTTTGGCTAACAATGTTAAAATTAGCAAAAAAAATTTTATTTTATTTTTATTTATTTTTTATTTATTTATTTTAGGAAAAACCTCAGCTTACAATATACAAATAAATAGTTGACATTAGAAACAGGAAGCCATTTATGGTTTCTCACAAATAGAAACAAGTTGAAAACTTAAAAATATCGGCAGTTAACAGAGATGAATGTACTTAATTACATATAATGCTGCTTAACTATTATTAAAGAAGATGTTACCAATAAGACGTCTCGCTGTTGCTGCACTCGTGTTAAACAGATCTAAATCTATTTCAGAAAATAGTACATTAAATTTGCTGCTCGCTCGGTACATAAAGCTATTTTGCCTATAGTTAGTTGACGCAGGTGGTAAGGCCAAAGGAACTTTACGACGATACGATCGAGGTGCTCTTAGGTTCAGCTTGCTTAATAAATCCGGACAATCAACTGAATTATTAGCAATTTTAAGGAGAAAGACTGCGTCAGCTATATTACGACGCATCTCTAGAGGCAATAGGTGGAATTTTCTACAAAGGTTGTGATATTCACTGGAATGATATTGATGTTTGATGCGAAAGCACATATGTTTAATGAATTTTCTTTGAATACGTTCTATGCGTGTAATGTAGATATCATACCTAGGGTTCCAAACCTGAGAAGCGTACTCCAACGAACTTCTTACATAAGAACAATATAAGACTTTTAAAGTTTTAAGTTGCTTAAAGTCCCTTGCAGTACGCATCACAAAGCCCAAAGCCCTATGTGATCTAGCTAATATATTTTCAACGTGCTTGTCGAAAAGTAATTTTGAGTCGTGGGTAACACCTAGGTCACGAATTAAGTTTTGCCTTAGAAGGGCATGCCCATTAATTTGGTAATTATAACAGATGTCATTACGTTTGCGACTGTATGTAACTACTGAACATTTTAATGGGTTAAGATCTAAATGGTTTTCGTAACAATAGTCAGCTAACCTAGAAATATCTTGTTGTAGACAGTGGGCATCAGTAAGTGACGATACAGCCGCAAATATTTTCATGTCATCTGCAAAACACAACAAACGAGAGCTAAGAAGGCAGTGATTAATATCATTGACAAAAATGACGAAAAGCAAGGGCCCCAGCAAGGATCCTTGGGGTACACCACTAGGCACCTCAACCCAACTAGAAATGTAATTATTAATCACCACAGCCTGTGTGCGATTTTCAATATACGAGGCAAACCACCTAAGCAGATCTCCACTTATACCAATAAGCTCTAATTTATATAACAGACGATTATGGTTAATTCTATCAAATGCTTTGCTATAGTCTGTATATATAGTGTCTACTTGATACCCCTTGTCCATGAGATCTGTGAGATAGTCATCAAATAGCAAAAGATTAGAAACAGTTGATCGGCCTGGTAAGAAGCCATGCTGGAAATCATGTAAGGAGTGCCTGATAGCGGAATATACTTGCGTTCGTATTATTTTTTCAAATACCTTTGATAATATGCAAAGCTTAGAAATAGGTCGGTAATTAGTAATTTCTGTCCTGCTACCCTTCTTATGGACCGGCGTTATGAACGCAGATTTCCATATGGTAGGAACCTTACACTCAGACAGAGATCTGCGGAATAATAAAGATACGGGAGTCGCAATTGCCTTAGCACAATTTATAAGAAATATAGCTGGTAAATGGTCGGGGCCGGCTGACTTACTTGGGTCTAACCTTTCGAGGAGTTTTACTAGTATGCTATCATCTATACTTATGCTGGAGACATCGGACACTGTTGCAGAACTAGTTATGGTTGTAGTTGTGGGAGGCGAGCCCGGAGACACTTGAGTACTTGGATCTAAGAAGTTCGATTTGAAGTACTCAGAGAATGCACTACATATGGTATCACCAGTGTTAACAATTTGATTATTAAAGGTAAGGCTGCTAGGCATGACTGAGGACTTACATTTAGAATTACTGTAACTCCAAAAATGTTTAGGATTTGTAACAGAATTTTCTACTGATGCAATGTAGTTAGCGTAACACTTACATTCTAAGTCTTTAGCTCTGCTACGCAATAATTTCATGGTATCGCCTACTCCACGATTGTTATAAATTTTGTACTTACGGTGATACTTGAATTGTTCTTTTATGACCTTTTTCAAGGACGGCGTGTACCAAACTGGAAACCGACGATTATTACAAGTCTTTGATGGAACATACTTATTTTTTAGTTCATGGAAAACAGAATAAAAATAGTCTATACATTCTTCTAGTGTCCTGGATCGGAACTCAGCCACCCAATCAATGCATTGAAGGTCAAGGTTAATTGCGTCATAGTCGGCCTTATTATAAAGAAATTTTGTTCTAGGAGCGGTAGAAAGTGGTACGTCAGAGATAAATTGAGTTTTTATACAGAGTGCTCCGTGAAGCACGTCGACCGGCACAAGAGGATTATCGATATTTTCGCAACCGATTACAACTTGACTGTCATTCGACAATACCAGATCAAGTATTCTACCTTGACTATTTAAAACACCATTAAATTGAAACAAACCGAGGCTGTTTAGTTCATCAACTAAAAGATTTTCATCGGGCGTTTTATTTCCTAATGGAGAGAAATAATTGGAAGTAGCAATCCATTGGATACTACTGAGATTAAAATCTGAAATTCGGAAATGACTCCAGCTGGGGTTATATAAACTAAAATTAAAGGTACTATCTGGCCCGCCCTTTAGTGGCAGTGCCTTTATATTTATTTTTTAATTCACCCAAACTTGTTTTTTATTACTGCTAAAATTATTTTAAAAAGAAGAAAATTGTGCTAGATTTTTTTTTACTAGGATGGATCATGACTTCAATAAGTGATAATACTATCCTACATGGAATAAAGTAAATTTCGTTTCGTTAATTTCATTTCACTCGGCTATAATCCCCCGCTCCACTCTCATTGGCTGTTGGCTTGGCTCTGGCTGGCATTGACGGGTGTTGGGCGATACTAGCTAATGCACTCTGTGACATTGTCCAAATTATTACATAGCCGCAACCAGCAGGTAGCAGAAGGTTAAGGCGAGTGGCGCTGCAAAACAAACGCCATTTTATGAAAGAAATCATATCTCTTCATGCATACTTATGAATGTTCTTTGTTCAAGTTTTTGGTGATATCTTAAGGCAAAATTACACCTGCAAACGCTTAACATTTTTACTGTTCTTAAATTATTGACGTAAGTGCGAAAAACTGCCTCTTCTGCAACTTTTTAAATTGTTTTAACTCAAATCTAATGTCAAATTAAACATTCAAATAACACCAAAAACTTGTGAAATAGAAATTATGAGGTGTTGTTTAAATAGAAAGATAATTTATGTTGATTTCATTAAGCGGCGCTACATGCCTTAAGCCGCTGGGCCCAACTTATAGAAAGTGTTAAAATACAAAATCATCAACGTATAGTTCAGTCCCAAAAATAGTAATTGTTTTAACCCTGATATTAAAAAATCCTTATTCAATAATAGGAACCTAAAATTTTGTGAGCCCCGCCATAGGTAATCTCTAAACTTATTTGGCGAATCTATTTTCCTATTTTACTTGATTGCGAACTTCCCCATTACAGGGACCGCGGAAATAGCGGACCGTTCCTGTCTCATAAAGGAAACTAATTAAAGTGTAGTCGTTGTGGGTTTTCAAGAGTTAATCCTTGATTCGTGACTGGAAACCACATTAAAACGTAAAACCACAGTATAAAGTGTTAGGTCAATTTCTTTGTTGTATACAGGGGATTGGAGAAATAACGCAAAACTAGTCATGCCCATTAAGATAATATAAATAAAATCAGGCGGTTATCCTACTTATGGTCCGTCGCTGAGTAGTTTTAATGCAACGTAACGCATGCTGCCAGACGAAAGAAAATTGTGAATTCCGATTCCGATTTCCGATCTTATTCCCATTCAAATACTACGATGCTTTACGGATGCGTCTGTCAAACGACTTTACAGACGCATTTGTATCGAACTGTAAACATACCCTAGCCGTATTTTTATGGGAATAAATTCGGAATTCGCCATTTCCTTTTGTCTGGCAGACGCATGCGTTTAAAATACGCAGTTATGAACGACAAGTGAGAGAACGTCCTGAGCCGGCTGAATCATTTTGTATGGATGGTACAAATTATCTTTATATTTGAGCTATGTTACTTACTTGGAGCAGGTTGTTTAGTTTTATGAGCTGGTTAACCTTTCCAAAAACTCTAAATTTTCGCTATTTTTCAATATTTTCTTTGGATCGCTTAACCTCACAAAAGTGCCACCTACACCTATATAACTGAAACCAAAGTCTAAAGAATGTGCACACTAAATACTGACCAGATCTATTGTTCTGTTAAAAAAAGTTGTACAAGTAGGAATAATAGAGTTGCTCTACACACAAAAGACGCCGGATAAAAGCTTTCTTTGGAAAAATACTGTCACAATAAAAAGGCCAAATAAATATATATTTTTTCGCAACTTCAGTAAATCTTTCCAGCCAACGAGAGTTGTATAGTAGATACGCATCAGAGTGAAAAGTTGAAAAGTATCGGGAATGCATAAGTCAAGTGACGCCTACTTTATTTAATAGAAGGGCAAACACGTTTGTAAGGCGGGGATTTGCGCGGGCAAGATGTTTAGATAGAAAAAGATACCAAAATACCTCTTAAGAATCATTTTTCAATATTACGTTTTAGACGTTTTAAAGTTACATTTCTTGTGAAATGTTCGAGTTCGAGTTATAAAATGTCGAAAAAATCTTAAATCTCACGAAAATTTGAGCGTACTATTATTGGCTGTCTCTCTCTGGAGCAGCACGAATAAAAAGGACAAACTTTTTAGGAAAAACAGGCCTTACACACAATTCCTCAAGGCTTTTTATTTACGTATTTTTAGAATTATCAAAATATAAAAGAAAATAATTTTCCTATTGTCTCGCTATAATTTGTTTTTGGGTCTGGACGTTCTTTTGTGAGTATTTCTGCGTATGTTTATTGCATCTGGCACCCCGATACAAGAGGGAATATAATATGGGGATATAGGGTAACACCAGGATTTTCAAATTAATGGTATTTTCTAACCTTATTGTTTTTTGTTTTTTGTTTCAGGTAAGAATCAAACAAAATAAACTAGTACAAGTAGGAGCTTACAGCATGAATAAAAAGTGGTCAAATTGGTAAGCACACATTTTGATATTCACTTGAGCAAGGACGGTTCCAATAAGTAAGTAGGTAATAATGATGAGGAGAATGGGACCAAACTTGGTATGTTTTGAAAATGGTTTTTAATATTATTTTAAAGAATGAGTGAAATACGAAAAATGATCTATTTTTGGAATCGGCATGATAGGTCATATTTATTACATAGGTTGGAAATTTGACTAGTGACCGATAGTCAAAATTCAGATCGGGCATGCTGATAAAAACAACTTTTAGAATGGACCTCATACAAAATCACCACCAGTTGCTGCCTTTATTACTGGAAGTAATTTTTTACACGTTTCCTGAAATATATTCCTAGGGGAATGTTGTTAAGTTTTATTGTCTGAAATTTGGACAGAATTATTACTCTTTATTTAATGTACTCTGTCTAATACATATTAGAATACAAAATTAATATAGGTAGACACTTCAAAGGCGCCAGGAACATTAAGTATGCATAATAATAATAACAGTAGCAAACCAAATTATGAAATAATTTACGTGGTGTTTTCGCTGAAAATTAATGAACATTATGAAACGCGAACAATTTTCTTTGAAACAATAATTTTAATTATTGTATGAATTTACAGAGGTAGACGAAGTACAGTTTTCGCGTCGAATAAAGGATGAATCACACCTGCGTTGCGTAGTTAGTGTTTTTTATGGATTCGAAATATTTTCCGCGTTAGTTGTCATCTGATAAAATCGAACGTTTCGTGACTGACGCAGATATGCTTGAACCTTAAAGGAGTTTAATAAACGATATATCTCGCCCAGTCCCATTTTAGCTTTGCGATTTTTCTGGCGATGTCTGCGATTCCTTTCCGGGTGCGGCGGTCTATGTTTCGAATGCGGTCGGTTCTTTTAACATATTCAATATTTCGGTCATGGCGCGTTGGTAAACCTTAAATTTGAACTTTTAATCCTTTGTCAATGAACATGTTTGTGCACCGTAGGGCAGGATGGGAAGAATACACATGTAAACGAGCTTTCGTTTTTAGTATCATAGAAAGGTTGCCCTTCAGTAGGTCTTTCATTAATCAAAAAAAAAAAGAAAGAAGAAGAAAGAAAGAAAGCTCATCCAGAAGTTTTGTACTCATCTTTTGACCCCTCTGTCTTGTCAAAGTATATGTATTCAATTTAGAAAACTTGTTAACTTTTCTACCGCGGGCAGGAATGGAACCTGCAACTTTCGTTATTACTAGAAGCGACGCCACTTCCATCTGGGTCACTGCAGCTCATCCATTTCCCGAAAAATTTTGTAAATGTATTTTGATGCCAATAACGCGTGGCATGGCTTCATCTACCGGGTAAGTTTTGCAAGTAATTCCTGGCTACAATTTCACATTCTTCACAGATTAGTTCTTGTTACATATTTTCCAGGGGGCCAAATCTGAGGCCAAATATCGAACGAGATATAGCGGTTCTGGCTTCTGTTACGCTTTTGGCCTTATACATTACAGATTTTGTTACCAAAATCACACTGGGTTTCTTTAGAGCCAGCAATGTAGGATCATATTGTAAGCTATAAACCGCACATGCGAGCGGCTAAATATCAATCATAATCAGCTGATAATGTCAAAAACGAGATATGGCCCTATTCTGAGATTCTGGCCAGTATCTGAACCAAATTGGTTACTCCATCCCGTTCAGTTTTTATGGCAACAGAAGAAACAGAAAAGAGGCATTTTCAACAACTGCATATTTTTGTCAATTTCGGTGGATTTTTTAATTTTCTGCTTATTTGATGTTTTTTGTAGCTGTATTGCAAAATATACTCATTTTGAATATAATATATGGACGTAGTTATGCCAAAACGTTCCAACCCACAAAGTGTCCAAAAATGAGTTAGTTACACCAAACTACTAATTTTAAGTTCCTCTACCACATAGCAAAGACACCAAAAATATTATGCCATCCCTATATATTTTTTCCAAACGTTCCATCCCACATTCTTACCATATTCTGCAAAACTTATATGCAACAATATTACAAGTACATGTGAGACATTTTTGCAAAACAATTTATAAATTAATTACAAACTGCCATAATGTGACAAACCCACGTGAAACATTTATGAGAAATTAATTTAGCGCACTACAAAATTGAAAAACGTTCCAACCGTGGTTGAAACATTATGACAAAATTAAAATTACAAATTGTAGTTGTTACAATACACATGTAACTTTTTTGCGCATTTCAAGTTGTGATTTTGAATATTGTTTAAAATGAAACAGACCTGTTTGACATATTGTATCGTTTAAAAGAATTTCATGCAATGAATTTTGTTCAAATGTTTCCGTTGTATTAGGTCAATTTTGGCCGTTGTGGGCTTTTCCTCTAAGTATTATATATTTTATTTCTCAGAAAAAATAACTAACGTCTGTCCATTTTGAATAAATTTTTGTGAGTAGTAAATTAGTTTGGTGCAAATTTAAAGAAAAATATTTTTTTTGTTGTGGTAATATTATATATATATATATAAGTACTGAAATAAAATTGTATCATGACTGTTGGTGCATGAATATTATAAGTTACTTTAGAATGTACTGGTAATATATTATAAGACATAAAATAGTTTTATAACAACGTTTCAACTATATGGAACCTTTTTATTCCGTCGAATTAATTTTACTTAATTACTCCCGGTGAAGACGGAGTGGCCTCTGATCTACTTAAGACTGGTGGAAAACCTGTCCTCGAGGAGCTGAACAAACCCGAAGGCGTGGAGCAGAGGTGTTTTGGCTTTGTTTTTCAAGAAGAGACAAAACGCTCTTCAAAAACTATAGGCTGATGACACTTCTGAGCCACGTGTATAAGCTGTTCTCGAGAGTCGCTACGAATCGTTTGGCATTAAGATTTGACGCCTTCCACCCACCGGAACAGGCCGGGTTTCGTAAAGGCTTCAGCACCGTGGACCACATCCATACTGTACGGCAGGTTATACAGAAGTCAGAAGAGTATAACCAACCGCTGTGTATGGCCTTTACGGACTACGAAAAAGCCTTCGACTCGATCAAAACCTGGGCTGTTTTGAAGTTCTTGCAGCGGTGCCAAGTTGATTGGCGATATGTGGAGGTGCTAAGAAGCCTCTATCAAATGGCAAAGGATCCATCAAACTACTCCGAGGTGTAAGACAGGGTGACGTTATATCCCCGAAACTCTTCACCAATTTCCAGGAGGATAGCTTGAAGACTCTGCAGTGGGATGGACTAGGCATCAACGTCAACGGCTAATATCTCACACATCTCCACTTTGCCGACAATATAGTCATAATGAATCGCTGCAGGATCTGCACAAAATGCTGACCAGTCTTAACGTCGCCTCGAGACGTGTTGGACTCGGGATGAACTTGGACAAGACGAAAGTCATGTTCAATCAACACATCATCCCCGGTCTCAGTCGAAGGTATAGCTCTTGAAGTTGTCCAGAAGTACGTGTACCTTGGGCAAACTTTGCAGCTGGGTAGAGACAACTTTGAGGCTGAAAAATACCAAAAGAGTGCAGCTAGACTGGGGAGCATTTGGGAAGTTGCGTCATATTTTGGCATCAATTTTGCCACAATGCCTCAAGACCAAGGTTTTCGATCAGTGCGTCCTGCCAGTCATGACCTATGGAGCCGAGACGTGGAACCTGACAGTAAAACTGGCCCGCCGGTTACGTGTCACTCAAAGAGCTATGGAAAGGTCTATGCTCGGTATATAATGGATAAAATCCGGAATGAGACTATCCGCAAAAAGACCAAAGTAACGGACATAGTCTGGAAGTGTAGCAAACTGAAGTGTAAGTGGGCTGGGCACAACAGTGGAAGAACCGACGGACGGTGGAGTAAACGGGTTTTCGAGTGTTGGCCACGCCTCGGCAAGCGTAGTGTTGGACGACCTCCGGCCAGATGGACCGATGACTTCTGGTAGCGACTGGATGGTGAAAACGGGAGATCGTGCCCTATGGCGTACCCTGGGGGAGGCCCACGTCCAGCAGTGGACTAAAAATGTATGTATGTATTGCTTACAAGGTCATAAAATACAGAAAATACCACCCTACTGCCTTATCTCACTTACCTCATTTTGCTTACTTTCCTTACCTTACATCAAATAAAATAAATAACAATTATTTCAGATTAAACATCTGTAAACAATAATACATAAAGACGTTATTTTAATACTATAATATAAATCTAGAATATGTTACGAATATATATTATTATTACCTTACCTTACAATAATACAAATACAAAAAAAAAACACTTTTATGTACACAATGACATAAAATACAGACTCCTACCTTATATTACTTCACCTTACCTTAACTTACCTAATCTTACCTTACCATACCTACCTTATCTTATCTTACCAAACCTTTGATAGCTTACCTTTGTCACAAATTTGGTAGAAACTTTGTATTGCTGCACTTGAAACGTTATGGCAAAACTGTGTTCAACTTCATTCCATACAAAAATCAATTTTGTCATAACGTTCCAAAACGAAAATAGTAAAAAGAGTGTATCTATGATATATTTAAGACAGAAACTGTCAAAGCAGGGCATAGCCAAAATCATCTTTATATTATCTCCAAGAAAGTTGGGCAGTATTACATAAGGTAAAAAAATAAATAAAAAAAAAAACAAAAATGCATTTTTCTCAACTTCAACTAGGTGTGGACTGGAACATTTTGGCATAACTACGTCCATATTAACAGGGAAATTGATAACAATAGTATTTGGTGAGTTATTTGGGTCACCGAAATTGCCTTGTCACCGAAATTGAATTCATGCCACCGAAATTGGGTTTGTGCCACCGAAGTTGCAATTGTGCCTCAGATCCTCCAATGCTGAAACCTGTGGGATCGCTGGCTCACTCTGCAAGTGAAAAGGCAAATTTGTTGACGCTGGCACCAAGCAACCACCTACTGTACCTCGTTGCGATTCTTCGATGTCGGAGATCGCAGTACACACTAAAGAGGTTCGAAGAGTATTGTGCAGTCTAGACGTGAACAAAGCCAGCGGACCTGATGGCATACCAGCGAGAGTGTTAAGACTTTGTGCGCATGAACTGTCTCCTGTGCTGATACGCTTGTTCCGCCTCTTTCTTAAAGAAAGAACTGTGCCGGGGGCCTGGAAGGTTGCTAATGTGCAACCAGTTTCCAAAAAGGGCGACCGTGCCGACCCTGCCCATTACCGTCCAATTGCCATTACCTCCATCCTATGCAAGGTCATGAAGAGGGTACTTAACAGTAAGTTGCTGACCTACCTTGAAGACAATGATCTTCTCAGTGACCGTCAATATGGCTTTCGCCGGGGGCGGTCTACTGGTGATCTTCTTGTGTATGTCACGCACTGCTGGGGCGAAGCCATCGAGAAAAACGGTGAAGCACTTGCCGTTTCACTCGATATCTCGAAGGCCTTTGACATGGTCTGGCATGCAAGTCTGCTCAGCAAGCTTCCTGCTTTTGGTATCCCAGCTGATTTTTGTACTTGGATTTCAGACTTCCTTAGTGAACTATCCATCAGAACAGTCGTTGACGGCTGCTCCTCTGACCGTATGGCCATTGATGCCGGAGTTCCTCAGGGGTCTGTTCTCTCTGCAACTCTTTTCCTGCTGCACATCAATGACCTCCTTCGGCATGGTTATTGTTTCAGAGAGATACTTGACAGGTGCAGGGATCAGTGGGGATGAAATACGTTCGTTAAGAAAGGCCATGGTAGAGCAAACAGATCTGACCTTAAGTCTTGTCTCCCAATGGGGCGACGACAATCTGGTCTCATTAAATACCATCAAAACACATGCGTGTCTTTTCACTGCAAAAAGGAGTCCTTTCGACTGGACACCTGCTTTTCGGGTACATCTGTCCCAGTCACTGACAGGCTTGAGCTTTTAGGCATGGAGTTGACATCAAATCTAAACTTCGGCGCGACCATCGAGTACAAGGTTCAAACGGCGGCTAAGAAGCTGGGCATCCTGAATAGAGTGAAGCGATACTGTACGCCTGGCCAGCTTTTAACTCTTTACAAAGCACCAGTCCGATCCTGCATGGAGTATTGCAGTCACCTTTGGGATGGCTCAGCCAAATACCAACTTGCCGCTCTTGACTTGGTAGAACGCAGGGCCAAGAGGCTCATAGGTGACAAAAAACTGGTGGACACAAAGCTACATAGCCTGGCACATCGCCGCAAGGTTGCCTGCTTGTCGGTTTTTACAGATTGTACTTCGGAGAGTGTGCTCAAGAGCTTCACGACCTTGTTCCACCAGCTCCCTCCCTTCTACCATCGGACATCCAGACGCACCGCCGGATACCATCCATACCTGGTTGCCATTCCACCAATTCGGACTAAGCGCTTCCAGTCATCATTTATAATGCGCACTGCTAAAGAGTGGAACTCACTACCTGCGTTTGTGCTCCCAAACGCATACAACCCTAATATCTTTAAAGTAAGAGTAAACAGGCTTCTTCTGGGTGAGCTCGCTCCATCTTAGACTCTGTCTCTGTTCTATGACCTTGACTAGAGTCAAGAGCAAACCCATCAATGTATTGCCATCCTCTACACGCTCGGCTGGTCACAAAATTTTGCATTCAGAGGGAACGCTGTTCTCTATTCCCTCAATGAATTAATCCCTTAGTCTTCTTTTACGACGCAGATTTTGTTTTTTTCTGAAATCACCGCAATTTTTTTGCAAACAAACGACCTAAAGCGACCGCATTTTACAGGCTTTTTCGATCTGTTTACCCCGCAAGGAGTGAAAGCGTGATATTTCTAAATATGTTTGTAATTTGTATCAATGAAGCAAATTCGGTGGAGCATTGCAATTTCGGTGGGCTTCTAGCAGCCCTAAAAGCCACCGAAATGTGCCCACCGAAATTGCAAATTAGTCATTTATTTAAAAAATATACAAAAGTATCAAGGTTATTCCAGTTTGCAGCTTATATCTCAAAAGTGTACCTTAAGGCTATTTAGAATGCATTACTGTAATATTTTTAAACCTTGAGGAAATATTTCAACCCTGAGCACCGAAATTGCAAAATTTTGTTCCGAGTAAACGGAAATTGTTTACTAAAATTTTTGGCGGGAAGACGCAAGGAGGTAGTGCACAACCGTTCACACTGCGCGTGAGTGCTCGGCTGATCCTAGCGGGGAAAGGGTTTTAGGGCTGGATATACTCAACAGTGTGAGCAGGGAGCGTCGAAACAAAATTGCCACCGATATTGCTATTTTTGCTGGGACAAATCTAGTTTTGACATAGTTCATAAACTTTTCATCTAAAAATTCTATTTTTAATAATTTTTCGTAGGGTCACTAATCCTTAACGTAATCAAAATTAATTTTCCTAAATATGTTGGACATAATTTTCCTGAGAGATGAATATGTTGTGAAAAACGGATTGGTGACAAGCCACCGAACATTGAAATTCGACACTTACTATTTTTTTTCTAAAAAAATTATAACTCTCCAAACATTATTTATATGGCTTCATATCAGAACAAGTGTCTTATATTTTGAAAAAAAATATCATAGTCATATCTGCAAAGCGTCACCTCGTTTTCAGCGAGGACAAGAAAAATTTCCGCTTGAGAAATCCACTCAAAACATTCCGAATATCGTTCATTCCGGTCATTCAATATGTTGAATTTAAACAAAATATCAAAACAAACAAAAGGAAAGTAATTTTCACAAATGATAATAATAAAGAAGAATCGAGTGAATGGCTGTTTTTTTCTGGAAAAACCCGCTAGCTTTGGGCTAGCTAATGTTCCAGCCGGCCCGAGAAGACATCATAATGTTTTTTTTGCAGAAGAAGATGATAAACTGTACAAATGCATTTGGTTAAGGTAATAACAAATACTTTAGCCCTACTACGATTTTTACTATTTTCAGTCGCTAATAAAATCGCTCCTATTATGCTAGGTTTATTTATGCATTCGTTGCAGTTCCCAGAAATCTTTGCGAATTTTTTAAAGTTTAGTGGCATAATGTCTGTGTTTGTTACTATTACGATTTACGATACTTTTTTTATTCTAGAACCTCAAACCTATTCCTCTGAATATGCTGTATCCTTAAGCAGACATAGCGCCACCAGACGTGAGAAGTAGCTTGTGCATTGGAGTAACAGAAGCAAGAAACAGACACACGACACCCACTGGACAACGATTCAATGTTTCGCGCTCGTTTGAAAAGCCGAAAAAGCTTATGAGGAATACATCTGCTACAGACAATGCGCCGCAAGCCAGGGACCAATTGTGGTACCCCTGTTGGCCGGCTCCTGTGGGGTTCATCACACCATCGGTCAAGTAGGCCACTGCAGGGTGAACACGGCAAATGAGGCTTCATGGATAAAACGAAGACCAATTGAGTCTGTGGAGCCCCATCTCAAACAATAGCAGGGAGGATCTGAATACGGCAACTAGGAGTGCTGTGGCCTTTACAAAATTTTGTTAAAAAATTATATAGAACTGAACACGAAGAAGAAGTTTTATTCTAGATACTTAAAATCTGAAAATGAAACCCAAAGGAGTTCTAAGCAGTAGATTTATATCATTATTGAGGATTATAAGTAAAAACAGAATGAGTCTTTAATTGGTATGTTCTCTTTGAAAGAATAATCATAATTCAATAAATTATCATCGTTTTTAGAGAGCGTAGTCGTAGATTAGTTAAAAATATTGCGGTTTGGCACATAAAAACTTCTTAACCGATCGACAAGAAAAAAAAAAAAATTAAAAAAAAAAATAGGAAAAATCCACTGTACAAACGTAAGAACTCATACTATTCAGTAGATACGTAAGAGGTGACCAAGGGACTGGCTTCACGTTCCTAGCTACTACGTATGACAATTGGAGGCTATGGACCAACAATTTATCTACATCAATACACAATTTTCTGAAAAAAACATAAAGTATTTAGCAGACGTGATGATGAAGGGGCATTTTTTACGGTCTTTAACGCTCTGCCTCCCCCGGAAGGAATTGACATGATTTGTGTGAATGTTGACTATCACAGTTCTATAATGTAACGTTTGACAGTCGGTTGCTTTACATACATACATATATCACGCCTATAATCCCTTGTGGGGTATGCAGAGCGTAAACGGCCGTAAAACAGACATTTACGCCACGTCTGACGAACATTTGAAAATTGAGTATCGCCATACTTATATTATACTTAGCGGAATTACTATATTAGAATAATAATAATATGAAACGTGATGGTAACTTGAAAAGATATAAATTTTTATTATTAAAAGGTAGAAACAACCGTGAACGGAACTATTTTACCAAATTCTTTTTAGTAAAATCATGTCATGTCAAAGAATCACATACTTATATTACACTTAGCGGAATCACTATATTAGAATAATAATAATAGGAAACGCAAAAGGAAACGTGATGGCAACTTGAAAAGAAATAAATTTTTATTATTAAAAGGTAGAAACAACCGTGATCGGAACTATTTTACCAAATTCTTTTTGGTAAAATCATGTCATGTCAAAGAATCACAAAATGTCGTTGCTGTCGTATATTCAGTTGTCATTTTACCTATTGACGTTGACATAGTCTACAATAACAAACGTGAAATAAAAATTTACGTTTTCTTTTGCCTAAATAAACGTATATTGGCGAATAAACTGTAACAAGGCATCATACGGGCTCTTAGTGAAAGCCTTGATGCTTTCCCAATGCACAACATTCCAGCATTACTATCTTCTATTAGAAAAAAAACCTGGTAGCCAGAGCGATATATCTTTTTACTTTGATGATGATCACACACAATTTTAGTTCGACTACAATGTTTAGGAGGAGTGATTGTGTGTGTTGGCTCGTTAAATCCCAGATTTTGCCTTAAATTCCGGCGGAATATTGGTTCACTTGTTTGATGGTAAGCTAATGTTTACCAGATTAACTACTTTATGTTTTTATTGCAGCGCAGCTGTCTCCAGGAAACCCTATAGTGGTGCAAAGTATTGCGATTTTCACACAATTTGCCAGATTCGTCCGAAAGTTTCGTTGCAAAAATTGTAGTGCACGCCGAGCAAGAAGAACACATCAGATGCGATAAAAATTCTCAGCCAAAACAGGATTTTCATACATTGACAAGTTATGATTTCTATTAGATGAATAATAGGTATTATCAGCCGCATTTTAAGATATGAAGTGAAACTATTGATCCTTTTAAAAAGTTATATTCTAGGAATAATTATCAAATACAATTAACTAATTTGAAATTCGATTTGTTTTACTTTAACTTCCACATGTTGCCACCGTAATAGATACACATAAGCAACCACAGTTTGATGATACCCCTAGACTAGAACCACTGGTGGTTCTACACGGTGCCGGTGGTTCTCGTGGTCCTAGAGGAAATCATCGAGTACACTTTTTGTAAATGCCACTTGTTTAAGGTAGCACCAACACCGGATGTATGTAGCACTAACACTGCCAGGTTAAATATAAATAATAAAAAAATATTAAAATTAATTTTAAGCAAGCGGTTTCTCGAGTTGAGGCAACGCCTTGGCAAGCGTAGCGTTGGACACCCTCCGTCCAGATGTATCGAATAAAAGACGGCGGCTGGTAGCGACTCGTTCATTGGGTCGTTGGACGACTCGATGTCCCACACGAAAAGAGGAAAAAGAAGCGACTCAAGGGAAAAACGGGAAATCGTGCCTTATGGCGTACCCCGGGGGAGGCCTATGCCCAGCAGTGGAATGCTGCCGTAGGCTGATGCGATGTGATGATGTGTAATATAATTTTAAATGTATGTATGTGATGTAAAGTAAAAAATATGATTACAAAAACACGACTGTTTTAGAGGCAGAAATCGATCTTAAAGCATAAATATAAAGTCTTAGGATTGTGTAACAAGGAACAAGCTACTTAGAATTTTCTGATATACAAACTACAATGCATCTCTATTTTATGTGTATTTAATAAATTTAGCATGTTTACAATTGCTTTGCTTTAAATATTCTCTATACTTGGCCCAGAGACACTGTCGCCGTGCCTTCAATTTATAGGCTCCATAGGTACTGAGGGCACATTTCATCCAGGCCAGCTGCAGAGCCAGAGTGAAATGACCATAGATGGGTTATCACGTCATCAGGAGGACACAGCAAGGTGAAGCGCGGTGGGGTTTGGCTTGACTGGGATCGTAATTGGTCGTAGGTGGGTGCTTGTCTGAATGAATCTGCTGGAGCCACTCCGTAGTCCGACGTAAGGATTCTAACCGCTCCTCTCAAACCTTTCGGTGCATAATGTCCATTTTGCAAAATGTCCAGTGGTGAAAAAATGACCAGTTTGCATAATGTCCAGTTTGCAATAAGTCCAGTTTGCAAAATGTCCAGTTTGTAAAATGTCCAGTTTGCAAAATGTCCAGTTTTCAAAATGTCCAGTTTGCAAAATGTCCATTTTGAAAAAAGTAAAATTAGCGTAATTGAAGTGTGAGTTCAGACCATGAAACCGAACAACTTTCCCCGAAACACATGGGTTCAGCCAAGCCAAGACACAAAAAAAATCGACTTTCAAAAGTTTTACTTTACGAAGTATAGTACGGTCATTCGAAGAGGCCATATTTGACAGCAGCTGTCATACCCATACAAGGAAACATGTCAACAAAGAAAAAAAACCTTACGTCATAGCATTAACATGATTTTGACAGCTGTCAAATATAGCCTACCCGGCCATTAAAAGCTCTAATCCCTTATGGTGCTTTTTATTACAAAATGTGCGAATAATCAGCTCTTTATAGTACCGTCAATCGAATAGGCTATATTTGACAGCTGTCAAAATCATGTTAATGCTATGACGTAAGGTTTTTTTTCTTTGTTGACATGTTTCCTTGTATGGGTTTGACAGCTGCTGTCAAATATGGTCTATTCGAATGACCGTACTATACTTCGTAAAGTAAAACTTTTGAAAGTCGATTTTTTTTCGTGTCTTGGCTTGGCTGAACCCATGTGTTTCGGGGAAAGTTGTTCGGTTTCATGGTCTGAACTCACACTTCAATTACGCTAATTTTACTTTTTTCAAAATGGACATTTTGCAAACTGGACATTTTGCAAACTGGACATTTTGCAAACTGGACATTTTACAAACTGGACATTTTGCAAACTGGACTTATTGCAAACTGGTCATTTTTTCACCACTGGACATTTTGCAAAATGGACATTATGCACCTAAAGGCTCTCAAATCTCCGTCATACATTTTAGTTTCATTTCTTTTTTACACTGAAATGGGTCTTTGAAAAACTGGATTGACGAGGCCTCCAAGCAGAGAGGAGCACTGTCTACGTTGTGCTTCACATTGATGGTTAAATAACCACTTAGTCTAGCACACTGAATGATGTGTATGCGAAAAGCATGCATTTCTCTATTTTAGAGCTTCGTTTTTCAGCATCTAAACATCAAGCACCTCTTGATATGTGCTTAAACACACGGACGATAGCCTTGAGATGTGCGAGGTCGTCAAAAAGTGAGGAAGCTGCAGGGAAAGAGCTGTGCTGGGATGGGACTGTGAATTCGCTGTAGGTGCTATTGATATCATCTTGAGCAGGGGGGCGGTGTATACGTCCAGTGTGGCCAGGCCAGGCAGAAGGATGGCCAGACCATGGCTTTTCGTAAGTTTTGTTCTAAGTATTAGGGCAAAGCAGGCAAGGTATTTGGGATGGATCAATTGGGTCCATATTGGCTGCTTGTGCTATACATCCTGAGGTTTGTTCCCACCAGAAGCTTGAAACACACACTGAAAAACACCTAAAACATTCCAATATCTTCGAAAAGTCCAAAAAGCAAATAATTATAAAATATTCTGTGTTGTTTATGTTGTGATTTGTTACTTTATGTCAAAAAGCTATATCTCGTATTTGACATAAAATAGGTATGGAAAGCTATCCTATTTTGACAGATATTTGGGTCCGTATTCTGATATTTCATTCGAATTTGAATGAACTATTTGCATTTTTTGACTTACTATTTCCATCACTCACACATTTGCAAAATTATAATTTAGTATACATTGATTGTTATGAAGCATTTTGTTAATTTGTTCAGTACAAAATGTTCAATGTATTTCTATGTTAGCGCGTTTTTTCGTCGTTGAGCCAGAAACTTCCATATCTCGTGCTATATCTCGTCACTGACATTTCGTGAGCAACCCAGATTTGACGCCCAGATCCGCTGACATAGTGGTGAAAAAGATTGGTCAGTTGTTCGTTGCCAATTTTAAAGCCTTTTCGTGTCCAAGGTTCGTTGAGATTTTTTTTAATTTCTTCGGAGTGGCGGTGAAATTGGCGGTCAACAACTTCTCTTCGGTGATAAAGGGTCGTTTTCTCCACGAAATATTATTGTAGTATATTGTAGTTGAATATAAGCAGTATTAATATTTACTATTGATATTTATAACAAGCGGCTAATATAATTTGGTATTTTATCTCCAATCAAATAAAAATAAAATAATGTCACAAAGTAAGTATTAGCGGCGGCGCGTATAGATAATGTCCCACACAAAAAGAAGAAGAGAAACTGTTTATGAATTCAAATTCAATGACATCATCGATGTACAGTATTGACAGATTTACTGTTTTTTTATCTGGCCTGAATACAATAAACAGATTTACGTTTGTTTGGTGTTACCAGGCTAATTACTCAAACATTACTTCCATGACTATTTTGATATGCTGTACTTTCGAGACATAACATCATTAACGCATTCCATTTTCAAATTTAATTCTTTAGTCCCCGACGAAACGGCGGGAAATTTCAAAGAATGAGTTTATGAATAGGTAATTTACCAAAAAAAAGCGAATAAAAAAGATCAACATTTGCATTATTTTACTCTCGTCAGAGGTTTACATAGTCGTGTTGTGTGAAATTTTCAGTGGGTTAATATTTACATATAAAAAAGGTTGGCATTTAAGCTTCCTAGTAAAAATTGGTCCATTGGTTCTTTTTTATTGTTTTTTATAAGTGGTGAAATTTCTCTAGTGACCAATAGCAAAAAATCTATTGCTATCAGGCTAGTTATAAGGAATACGGGTTCAAATACATAAAATTTTTATGTTCCCATAATAACTCAAATCAGCTGATTGGCATTTAAGTATGAGAGCAATTTTAAATTTCGTCAGTGTTCCTTGGGGAAAGTTCTATATATATCTATAATAAAATTTCATTCTTTTTTTCATTTCACATTTAATTTTCCCTATATATGGATTTCTTTTCTTCCTATCTCAGGTCGAAATTTAGGTAAGTTGCGTAAATGTTCGATTGTGTTATGCGGAAAATATTTTATATCATATTCATTCAATGCAAAATTCACTCGCATTATGAACTTAGATAACCTGGTGGAGGTTCCAAATAAAAGGCGCGAACCTCTACAACTTATATAGTATATTATTTTTCATAGGAAAATAGCTGAAAATCAAATAAAATATAATTATAAACATAAGTAATTCTGACTGTCGGATACCAGATATCATAAGCTGATTCAAATCACATACATTTGGAATGAGGACTATACGCGCCGATCGCTACAGTACCTAATTTAGAATTTGTAGCCATCTTTCTTTATATAGGGTGTAAGGGACAGCCCTCCGAATACTGATCGGGTACCTACATTGATACAGACCATGAAACTGAACAACTTTCCCCTCGAAACATAGAAATAAAAATAAAAGGAAACGACATTAAAATATCAACCTCCTATACAAAATCACAATCAGACGACTGCATTTACCATGGGAAGTAAAAAAATACATACATACATACATAAATCACGCCTCTTTCCCGAAGGGGTAGGCAGAGACTACTTCCTTCCACTTACTACGATCCTGGCATACTTCTTTCGCCTCCTCCACATTCATCAATCTCTTCATGCATGCTCGTCGGTTTAGGGTACTCTTGACCTGACCTTTCTTTAGCACGTCCCCGATTGATCGAGGTACGTTCGTCGAGGTCTTCCCCTTCCGACGTTCCCATCCACACTTGCCATATACACCTGTTTCGTTAATCTTCTTTCATTCATCCTCTCTACGTGACCAAACCATCTAAGCATACCCTTTTCTATACCAGTCACTATATCCTCTTTTATACCACAACTTTCCCAAAAAAAATAACCTGAAATATTTTACTTTAGGTAGTTGTTCAGTTTCATGACCTGAATGCACCTTCTCAGTATTCGGAGGGCTGTCCCTTACATCCTGTATAGGGACTTAAGGCCTCAAGGTAACATGTATATTAAAATTTTAGGCAATGGGCTGACAACTTGTCATTATGGCGATACACAGTTCTCAGAATGACCGTCAAATGTTTGCCAGACGTTTTACGGCCGTTTCCGCTCTGCCTACAATATGAGCGTGGTAAATGTATGAATGTTTCTTGATATCTGCATTCCAAACGCAAGCTGCATATCGTCTGTCTACCGGAATGACATAACGCTGGCTGCACTGGGCATATGCCTCGCGTCGAAGCGAATTTATAGCAATAATTCACGGCTAGAGTCAGTCCTGTTGTGTATGTGAGCTTCCTGGAGTCAGGATATATGGATATTTTGAAAAGGAAATATATTTTTAACTGCAGAGACTGAAGGCGGTTCTCACATGCACCGATGTGGCGTGTAGTGCGACTGCCTGCGACGCAAAGATTCCGGGTTCGATTTTCGGTGGAGCACTCACAAAGTTGATATTTATCAGTTTTGTGAATAGGTTCCCAGTCTGGTTAAGACATTGCAGGCTGAATCTGTTAGTTCGAAAAGAAAGATGGTTCCATGTTTCGGAGGGTACGTTAAGCCGTCGGTCCTGTTTGCTGTCTAAGATTACTTAGACGGTGATCGTTACACAATCATGTCATTGGCCTACTTCTAGTAGTAGGTGGTTGAAAAAGTGACACTAGGGTTCGTCGGGTCGTTGGATGACTCGGTGACACAAACGAAAAAAAAATACAACGCATGATGTAAATTTAAGAAATTCCACATAAAAACGGATACCATGGTGCTGTCAAGCTCACGTCTAGTAAGACACTCATAACGCCAATGTAATGCTACACATACACACAGCATAAGAACGGTCCAAAGTCCAAACTGTCTAACCCAGTCTTTGCCTGTGCACGTCGCCACATCAAATTGTCTTCATATAAAATATAGTACTCTGTGAATGTCACAAACCGCAGTATCGTCCGGTGAAATCTTGTTTGTGACCGATTCACCGTAACTGTTCGTGATCCATAAAAAATGCTGAATATGTTTAATAGGGCTGCAGTAGCCCATTAAATAAAACAACTTACCCTAAGGCGGTTCTCCCAGTATGACGGACTGACGGATACTTCTGTCAAATATCTTGGTCAAATTGCATGCGTTACATCGGATGATTTATGAGGAAAAAATTCAGCTACCATTCAAAATATCTCTGGCGATGACACCATTTGTATTTGAAGTGAAATTAGAAGGTATTGAGTCCATAAATCACAGGTTTCCTCCATATCCGTAATGCTCCAATTTTCTGATCCGCAAATTACAAAATCAGCTCAAGTATCAACTTTTTCAAACAACCCCTTTTTGAGATCCAAAAAACAAAGATCCCTTAAAGGGTCGCTGAAAAAGGTTCTCATTATGTTAATTGATTGCAGGTAGGAAGGAAGGTTCACGAGTGGGCCGACCGCATCAGGTAACATGGGGGGGGGTTAACTCCCCACGTAATGTATGTAATTAATTGTTGAATGAAATCTCTAAGCCCGCAGATTTTTCATAGAGAGAGCGCTACACTTTATCTCTTAAAAGGATAATTAGGTAATTTGTGTCTTCACTAAATGGACTAAGGTTCGGCTGTCCATATTATGAAAGTACTATTAAACTTATCAACTGATCATTTACTACAACTAAAACAGCCATAACAGTCCACCGCTGGACATGGGCCTCCCCCTATTTGCTGTACTCACCACGCTTGGCAGGTGGATTGGCGAGCGCAGTGAAAGTTGTTATACATGTAGATGTACACAGAGAACGCAGCTACACATTTCCCGGCTTCATATCTTAGTCGCCTTTTACAACACCTACTACGGGTGGAAATAGGGTAGTGCTGTTCAAAGCCAGCATCTCACGGCCAACTGATCATTTAATTGGTATTTATTTAGATTTAACCTTTTAAGTAGTCAAAAACTACTCGAGGTATAAAACTCAGCCTGCGCGAGCAACTTATCAGGTTACTCGCGCTGCTACTCGTCATGCCGCTGCAACTACCCGTGCTCCCGCAACTGTCGGAGAGTAATGGCTGTGGATGAACACTCACTTACGTTGATACTTTTGCAGAAGTGTTTCGAGCAATATTCGCGGTAGCGGCAGGAGCAGGAGTGAACGTAGCGTGAAACTTGTGGTGCTGCTATAATAGCTTTCAACCAGTACCCCAATATTTGCATAATTACATGGCGAGAAAGCAACAGAACTATGGCCAACACTCACCGATATTCGTCCTTATATCAGCATTAGTGTGGGAGTATCTTTGAAATTTCATCATTTTTGTAATCATTATTTTTGCATTTAAGCTGGGAATATACTACAGGACGCGTCCATCAGCCGCGGCTGAAGACAGCGTGCACAGAGTGTCTGCGCACGGAATTTTTTGTCTGTAGCATTCACGGACGTTTTCAAATGTCCGGCTAGTTAGATCCTTTCAAAGGTTCCAGGTCATTTCTGCAACTTATGATATGACAGATAGTTTGCTCAGCGTCATATAAATGTACTGCCCAGATTGATGGACGCGCCCGATAGTATGTTTCCAGCTTTATGATTATTATTGTAAGTTTTGCACAGTGATTTCAAGCAAGAAATTATACAAATACCGAGCAAACAGATGGCTATTCATTTTAAGTATTAGACCGGGTCTATCGCGATAGTATTTAGGTAAATATTAGTAATTTACCTGTGTCTAATACTTAAAATGAGTGAAAGTGATCGCGAGTGCTTAAAAAGTTAGATGGCTATTCATTTGCCAAAACTATGAATTAACCAACCAAAGGATAGCCTCAATACAGTAACTTGATAAGTACTGAGTAAGTAGGCATATATGATGTTAGCAGAGAGAGGGGAAACATTGTGGTTTAACCCTTTGCAGTAACTTCATAACAAATTCATAGGCATCTTACCTTTTATATACATAAATGAGGTTATATACATATATATAAATGAGCGGTTACAAAAAATCTCAGTAAATATCCAACCATATGCAGGGTTCAAGAGTCAGCCCTCTAAATACTATGGGGTTCATGCAGACCATGGAACTGAAATCTTTCTCCTTGGAACATATGGCAGATAACGACCAAAATCGCCTTTTAATACAAAATCACGATCAACTGACTGCATTTACTATGGGACGTCTTAAATGTTTGACGTTACCTGAAATATCAGGTTAGTCATAATCATATTCATAATTTATTTGCATAAATACACATAGTTAAAGTTCTAATAATGAGAGTACAGTTGGTATATTCATATAATGATAGTACAGATTGACTACACAAACTCAAAAAATAAATTAGTTAATGTGCAATCCCAAAAAACTCTACTAAAAAACTAGAGACGTATGGAGTGCGTGGGCATGCGTATGATTGGATTACATCTTACCTTGGCGATAGAGTCCAGAAAGTAGTAGTTAGTAATTTAAATGAATCCTAGCATTTGACATCTTATCAATCCGAATACTTTAAGAATAATTATGGAGTACCGCAGGGCAGCATACTCGGTCCCTTGTTATTTATCATATATATAAATGATTTACCATCAATAACTCAATATCGTTGTACACTTTTCGCTGACGACATTTCAATTATTATCAATAAAACTCCCAATTCTAATTATGAAAATGAAATTAATAACACTATTATCAATACAATTAAATGGCTGACATATAATAATTTATCCGTAAATTTATCTAAAACAAAATACATACAATTCTATAATCAAAATGGAAAAAAACAAAGTTTGACTGTAAAACATAATGACAAACCTATCGGAGAGTGTACAACTGCAAAATTTCTTGGCATTCATTTTGATGCCAATTTAACGTGGAAAGAACATGTCTCTGTCGTTTGTAGTAAAATTAATAGATTTGCTTACGCGTTGTATCGCTTAACGGAACTTTGCAATCGAGAAACGGCACTTGTGGCCTACCATGGTTACGTGTGCTCTACACTTAGATATGGACTTATTTTATGGGGGAATTCGGTTGAAGCGCACAGTGCGTTCTTAATTCAGAAAAAATGTATCAGAGCCATGTGTGGTGTTGGGCCTATGGTTTCTTGTAGACCACTGTTTAAAAAATTAAAACTGTTGCCTCTACCTTCTCTATACGTTCTCGAAATATGTGTGTTTGCGAAATCTAACTTAAACGAATTTAAACGTAAGCATGAAATTTGTAACTTCTCTACGAGATACCCAAACCGGTTAGTGGCACCTCCCTGCTCTACAACTTGTTACCAAAGAAATTGTTATTATATGTCCATCAAACTTTTTAATAAATTACCGGACAATATAAAAGAATTGCCTCTGACTAGATTTAAGACTACGCTGTACAAACGGTTATGTGATTGATGCTTCTACAGTATTGATGAATTTATGATGTACAAAAATCTTTAATTTTCTATTTTTATTTTATGAGATGACATTTTTTTATTTTATTTGATATTATTGTATTACTTTGACATTTCTTCTTCATAATTTAAATGACTATTGTTGTAAATTATATTGAAATCTTATCGATTATTTAAAAGCGCGCCTCTTTCATATTTGTATACCAATTGATTATAATATTGGTTAAATGTGTGTGACTGAAATATTCATTGTAAACCAACTATGTATGACCACATTTACTGCAAATAAAATTTCTGTATTTTTCTGAAAAAAGTTCAGCAATAATTATAGAACCTATCACTTTATGTGAAGTGAAGATTTGTTTCCTTGTCGTAAATCATATGAAGTAGGCATGTTAGAATTTATAAAAATACATACTTTAAAAATTGTAATTGCATATTTTATGAACTTACATATCGCCCTGCCCTTGTCCTAATTAATTTGTGATCGGTGCAGCATGTTCTTTACTTACATAAAATAATGTTACAAAAACTCACGTCCTACCAATCTTATATTGAAATGAAATGTAAATCAAAATTTAAATTAAGAGTTCCATCAACATAAGGATCATTCAACCGGCTCTCGAGCCTTGATACACAATTAAATGACCTCATTATATTTCAATTTCAATGTGAAATACAATTAATATTAAAAATTATGATGTAATTTTTGTTAGCCCAGTTTGGTAGCCGAGATGGAAGAAGCGTCGCCACTAGTAATACGAAAGTCGCAGTTGCAAATCCTGCCCGCCCTTGAAAATTTTGCAAGTTTTCAAAAATTATTTAAAATTTGGTATTCAGTGGTGATGTAGGTTTACGTGACTTACTTGTTTATGATTTGGTAGTGAGTTTAGCCCTCTAGCCTTCTTCACGGAGCACTCACAAACAAGTAAGTCGCGTAAACCTACATCATGAGTGATACCGTGAAACTTGTTCATAATATGTAAAAATATAATTTGAATAAGATTACAAGTTTATTTAAGTTTTAATCCAAATTGCGATACCCTTGCAGGGTGCATGTGTGTGTCAATTTAAATTTTAAGAGCTTTTTTAAAACACGTAAGCAGAAATAAAAAATTGAATTGAATTGTTTAACAATCAAATTAAATGTTAATATTGGCTTGATTCGTAATTGTATTGTGGAAGGAGCTGGCAGGGGAATGGTCTTAGAAAATTAATCATTTTCATGGCTTTAGTGAGTCCGAAGGAGATCCGCAAAATTTACATTACAAAGCACTGGACATTGGGCAAGTTTATGAAAATTTGTATAGCTGTATAATAAATAGTCTTCATAGGAACAAATCGATGCCAGTCGTAGCATTATGTGCTACGCCGTCGTAGCTTCCGCGTAGCAAGTCTTCCCGTAGGTGTTACTACATACATATATCACGCCTATATCTCTAGTGGAGTAGGCAGAACGTAAACAGGCGAATAAAATGAACATTTACGCCACGTCTGAAACACGTTTGAGTGTTATTCAGAAAAATGTGTATCGCTTTAGTTACAGTTGTCGGCACATCGCCTTAAATTTATGCGTAACTTAAAAGTTTTTCTTAACCACTTCGCTCAGGTCAAATTTTGCAACAATAGATTTGTATTGTTCTTCAAGCACACATGTGTGCTTTTACGAGCGGAGTATATGAAATGTTTTAGAAAGTCAAGAAATTCACTTTCCAACTACTCACTTTTTAATTCATTCGATATACGTTTTTCAGACTTTTGTAAAACTTCTTTTTCGCTTTATTCTTCAGAAACATCTGGGTCCGTATTCCGCTATCTGAAAACGGTCTCAGTTGAGTTTCAATGGGTATCAGTTAGATGGTTTTAATAGTAGGTATAATAGCTAACAGTTTTAGTTTTTTTTTTTTATACTTATAATGGGTTTGCTCTTGACTCTAGTCTAGGCCATAGGACAGAGACAGAGTCTAAGATGGAGCGAGCTCACCCAGAAGAAGCCTGTTAAGGCACTGGCACTCCCACACACTGACGGAACGCAGCAAGCTACTTGGCTCCAGACTTCGGTGGGATGGTGGTCGCGAGCCAGGCGGCCCCTTACGGAGCCTTCCACCGCTTAGTGGGATCGTTCAGCCGGACTTATCCACAGGCAAGCCTGTGTTGTATATAAAACCACAATGACAATAGAATGATAATAATGGTCACTGGCATTACAATAGTTAAAATAAGAGAATCGGGGCCTGAAACAAAGTTATTGTAAGTTTAAACAACATTTTCATATCATCATAAATACCTCTAACAATATTTAGGTATATATAGGTTTCTATAACGAATCTTTGTACAATCACTGTCACATAAAAGGCGATCTATTTTCCTTGTGGAGTAATGGAACGATATCAGTCTTGGAAGTTGTTTTGATAGCTTCACAAACAGTGCGATGTTCTTTCTATTGTTTGCGTTTATGTTACAGCCATTTGGGTTATGTTTGTGTTGGCCTGAATGTTATGTTTAGTACCTTTTATAAGTTTCATCTCCAGAACCTACGTAGTATTTTTATAAATAATACGCTGGCACAAGGGTTCATGGGGGCGTTCTTTGAACCGGTGTCCCAAACGAAAAGAAGAAGATTCAATAATAAGCAGTAATAGATAGTATTTTTTGGCGGTTGGTAGATAGCACATAACCTTCATAATAAAACCTCTTATTTTATGAAACCCCTCATTACATAAGGGTCATTTTTTGACTCTGTGATCTACACGAAAAAATATATTTAACTGTTTAGTAAATCAAAACATTATTATCTAAGCTTCAACATAGAAAATAGAATTTTGTGGACCCACTAGTGATTCTTATTTTTGGAACGAAATATCTGACTTTAAAACGACGACCATGATATTCAATTACGGTACAAACTTTTTGAGAAATCAATCTGGCCAAACACATCGAATGCGTATAAACTTACATCGTCCTTCCCAAGGTTCATTTTTAAATTCACATAAAAATATAAAATGCTACTCAATCTTACATTGAGAAATCCCTTTACATACTTCCCTAACACTTTTCTACTTGGAAAATATGACAGTCATTACTTCGGAAGGCACGTTAACCGGCGCATGGCCCCTGAGTGACTTCATTAGGGCGGCGATTACGGCAACCTTGTCGCGAATTCACTAGGAATTAACTGCGTATCATACGTCATTTATTTAGTCAATTCATTCATATCATTTATTGCGCACATGTCTCTGTAATTTCAGCAGGTTGTCAAAAAGCAACCACATCTAACCCTTTGTTTTTCAATGAGACCTATGAATTATATAGGTCATAGTGCCAACTTTGGGACCCACTGGTATATTGTCACCGTGTAACCAACTCGCGGTGATTTGTCAACGTCGGCACCCGGCGGCGGGAGTCACGAGTCGAGTCACATACTACTGGGACAATGCCTTTTTATGTTCATAATTTTGGAGGTTAAAAAATATGGTACCTACTCAAAATATGATTAATGAAATGGGAAGTAAAGCGCAATGGCAAGTACACCCAATTCGGTCGGAGGGTTTATCCACTCTTGAGAGCCCTTTTTGTGACATTTGAAGGTCATGCATTCGCCATTTTGGAGGTTAAATAGATAGGTATATGCTCAAGAAACAATTAATCAAAAACTTCATTGGCAAATACCGCCCATTAAGTGGGTACGACCGACGTCTGACCAAAATTTCGCGCATTTCAGTACGAAATTGTGCCTCACTGAATAGTCAAGATATGAGCCATCACTATATTTGCTTTTTTTTTATTTATTTATTTATGTTCACACTTGGAGCCCTTAAGCGAGTTCCTCAGTCATCTCAACACCTGCAAGAAGAAAATATTGTTACACTAATTAAAGCTTAGCCCTATGTTATGAAGCTACAGGCTACAAGTCTACAGGTGAAATTCTTAGTACATTGCATAGCCAATTAATATTCCTGGTATCATAATGGTTAACCGACTACGCAACGAACATCGAATTTCACCTGTAAAATTGTAGCCTGTGGTACTGGCATCACATACAACTTAGGGATATCACACATATTTTTCTTTTAACAGGAAGTAAAACGCTGTCACAGTGTCATCCGTTGTTAATGGTATATCGCGATGCTCTTAGGAAACAAAGCGTAAATGCCTTTTGAGTATAATGGCGCGTTTGACAGAGAGCAATCGGTCCTCAGCGCCTCGGAGAGCATGCGACCCGGTTCCAAGCGATGGGGAAGTGCTTGAGTTATTGAACGTGTTTACTTTGAAACTGATTTTTTCAGTGTGGTAATACGTACTTGTCAAGAAATAAATAAGCTACTTTAGCTGTATGTGATTTTTTAAATAATTACTGAGCAGAAGAAATAACCAGTCCACTTAATAAGGAAAAGTATATTCTTTTCTACACACGTATTACGGCTATTATCCCTTGCAGGGTAGGCAAAGCGCAAACGGCCGCAAAAACGGACATTAACGCAACGTGTTGGCGTGTAGGTCGGCAATCTCAGTTTTCTTTCAGGTTTTCATCTATCCAGGGGCAGGAGCTCTTCAATAAGGCGAATATTTACAAAAGAATACTGATTTTATTATCAAAAACCTAATACAAATTAGCTGTAAGAAATTGTATGGTCACTGGTGTATAGTCGTATAGCGAATGAGAGCGCGTACCGTCGTGGATACCCCCCGCGCGTCGGTTCCTCACCCCGCGGGCGCCCTAGCCTAGTTGTATGGTAGGTTCATGCGTAGACATCGCCCCCGCCCTTGGAAGCACCGTCTTCCAATGAACTGGATGAAGCAGCCGTCGACCCATCTGGAAGTTCATCAGGCAGAAGTGGACATGAAGCAGCCGCCGATCCATCTGGAACTGTGTCTGGATTCTGGATTTCATCAGGTAGGAGTGGACATATCTTGGAGAATGATCTTTGAATGATACCGTTCTCTGTCTTGATGCTGGCCACACGTGAATTGCCATCTTTACCAGGGAATGTTTTCAGCACCCGTCCCAGTTTCCACTTCAGGGGTGGTTGGTTGTCTTCTTTGATTAGCACCATGGTATTGGGTATTAATGTGTCTGGGTTTGGTTTGCCATTTCGTCCTCTTTTGTAGCTCCGACACGTACTCCTTGGACCATCTCGACCAAAAGTGTTGACGCATCTGCTCCACACGATCGTAGCGAGTGAGACGCTTCGTGACTGCTGCGGTGAGGTCCGGGCTGGCAGGCGCGGTGAGCGGTCGGCCGATCAGGAAATGACCAGGAGTAAGTGGCATAAGGTCATTAGGGTCTGTGGACATAGGCGATATAGGTCGGGAGTTTAGGACGGCCTCGATCTGTGCCAACACCGTGCTAAACTCCACGAAAGTTAAATTAGCGTTGCCTATTACGCGCTGTAAATGAAACTTGCAGGACTTGATCCCCGCCTCCCACAAGCCGCCAAAATGAGGAGAATATGGAGGTATGAATGATAATTTGATTGATTTATTAGCAGCGAAATCGATTACATCATCTTTAATTCGATCTAAGAACGAGGAAAGTTCTTTTTTAGCGCCTACGAAATTTTTACCGTTATCGGAAAAAATCTCAAGTGGTTCTCCTCGTCGGGATATAAAGCGTTTAAGTGCGAGTAGGTATGATTCAGTGGATAGGCTAGTAACGAGCTCTAAATGTATTGCACGCGTAATAAAGCAAACGAATAAACAAATATAACATTTTTCTAATCTCGCTCCTTTCCCTCTGCGGTTTAAGTAATAATGAGGCCCACTATAATCGACTCCACATCGTGAAAATATTCCTACAGGCTGTAGTCTTTCAGCTTGGAGCGCGGCCATCTGAATCTGCAAAGGCTTTGCTTTCAAACGTTTGCACATGACGCACTTTTGTACCGTCTGCTTCGCAAGATCGCGCCCTCGAAGCGGCCACCAACGTTCCCTAATGTTAGCCAATAGTAATTGAGGCCCTGCATGTAGTAAGACTCTGTGTTGATGTTGAAAAAGGAGCTGAGTAAATTTATGTTTAGTACAAAGGAGTACAGGGTGTTTTTTATCGTGCGTGAATAAGTCACAGTTGTCTAAACGACCGCCAACCCTAATTAAATCATTCTCGTCAAAGAAAATGTTTAGGCTGGATATACTGCTTGGAAGCTTACCCGATCGTTTGTTTTTAAAATTGTTGTAAATATCAGGAAATGATTTTTGTTGCGCGAATCGTGCTAAAGTATAAGTAGATTTATTTAGTTCGTCTACTAAAAGCGGCCCTGTATAACGCTCTGATTTCGTTTTGTTGCGCGAATTCGAAATAAAACGTAAAACGTAAGCCATCGTACGTTGCATACGGTTGTATGAAGAAAAATGTTCAAAAAAGGAACATCCTATATCGTTAGAAACGTGAGTTTGACTTACCGTTACGATTTTGTTAAGTTTTACTTCCGGTAGCGACTCACTGTTTCCACTAAACTCGTCATTGTTTTGATGCATCCATTTGTGGTTAGGTTCGCGTAGAAATTGCGGTCCGTGCCACCAAACATCACTAGATTGCAAAACATCTAAGTGCATTCCGCGCGACAACAGATCAGCTGGGTTTTGTTTACCAGACACGTGATACCACTGCGCGTCGCCGGTTAGCTCATTGATTTCGACCACTCTGTTCTGTAAGAAAGTTTTTAATAAAGTAGGTGACATTTTCAGCCAACCTAACACTATGGTTGAATCCGACCAAAAATAAACTTTGTCGAACGTTAATCGTAACGATTTTATAATTTTGTAGTATAATTTAGCACCCAATAACGCACCGCATAGCTCTAAACGCGGCACGCTTACCGGCTTGACTGGTGCTACCTTGCCTTTCGCACAGAGCAGATTAACCGATGAAAATGATGGGTTATCATCGCTATAGCTACGTATGTATGCAGCTGAACCGTAAGCATCAATCGATGCGTCCGTAAATATATGCAACTCGACATACTGCCTGTTGTGCCCTATAGCGTGACGTGGTATGCGTAAGGATTGTAGGTACTGTAATTTACTTATAAAGTTTTGCCATGTGTTTGCAATGTGATTAGGTACGGGGTCATCCCAACTTAGCTTGGAAAGCCACAATTTCTGCAAAAGTATTTTTACGATCATGATAGTCGGCGCGAGTAAGCCGAGCGGATCGTAGATTTGCGAAATTGTAGATAGGATAGTGCGTTTAGTTACTTGTTTTGTCATATCTTGTGTGCATTTTGTAGTGTAATGTAATTCATCTGACTCATGAAACCAGCCAAGACCTAAAGTTTTGGTCTGACAGTTTTCACCTAGCGACATTTCTTTTGAGATGTGTGAAGAGTCTGGCGGAAATGTAGAATTAAATACCCATTTTCTGAGAGGAAAACAACCTGATTTTAGCACATTAGAAACGCCTTCACATATCTCTAGTAGTTTATCTTTATCATCGTGTCCCGTGCATAGATCGTCCACGTAAAAATCGTCATTGATGACGCGTGCGATGACGTCATCGTTGCTTTCGGATGCGAGTTGTTTAAGACAGCGAATACTTAGGTATGGTGCGGAAGCCGTCCCGTAAGTCACGGTGTTAAGCTGGTACACACCGAGCGGGTCTTTTGGATTTTCGCGCCATAATATACATTGCAAATATCTTTGGTCTTCTTGTATTAGAATTTGTCGATACATTTTTTCGACATCGGCGCATGCTACGTATCTGTATTGCCGAAAACGTAGTAAGATCGAAAAAATATCATTTTGCAAAATAGGACCGATATATTGAATATCATTTAATGATTTTCCGGATGAAGTTTTCGCACTCGCATCAAATACGACACGTAATTTAGTCGTAGTACTGTGTTCCCTAAACACACCGTGGTGCGGTAGGAAATATGTGTTTTCTGGATATTTATTAATGCGCGACATGTGCCCCAAGCCTATATACTCGTTAATGAAATCGCTATACATCTGTTTATAGTCGGGAGCACTGTTTAGAAGTTTGCGTTCTAGTGCTAGAAACCGGTTTTCGGCCAACGTAAACGAATAGCCTAACTCGTCAGCTGATTCGCGTAAAGGAATGCGTACGGAAAACCGACCCGAAATTTCGCGTAAGGTGGTTTCCTGAAAGGATTTTTCGCATTGTAAATCATCCTTGTTTAAAGCGTTACCAGGAGGGACTTCCTCCAACTCCCAGAACTTTCTGAATTGTGCGTCTAATGATTGTGATTGTGCAAAATTGCAATGAACCCGATTAATGCGCGAGTTAAATTTTTCGTTTAGGGGACCTGTAACTATCCATCCTAAAACTGTGTTTATTAAGTAAGTACCGCTAGACAGGCGGATCGAACCGCCATTTATCAAATCCCAAAATTTATCTACACCTATCAATAGTTCAATGTTATCAGGTGAGTAAAAGTTCGGATCGGACAGCGTTACATTGTCAGGTATCTGTATATTGTGATTTATACCTAACGACATTAGCTCACCAGTAACACATGGTAAAACTAGGCAATTAAGGCGTGTATTATAGGCACTAGTTTTAGATCGCATTTGTAACTGGCAAATGTGGTTAGAGTGAGTAACAGAGTTACCTACTCCTGTAACCTGAACAGTGGACTGTATGAGTGGAATGTTTAAGCGTTTACATAGGGATTCTGTCGCGAGACAGTTGTTGCTACCGTTGTCGAGTAATGCGCGAACGGTATGAAATTTGTTGTTTTTATCTGCTATATCAACTAATGCGGTGGACAACAACGATCGTCCTAGTAATGAGGGCCAATTGTTGTTATCATTATCACCACTGTAAAGCGTATTAGTATTGTGAGATGCAGTTTGTGTCATGGCCGTGTGTATAGCCGCGTTAGGCTCGCCGCATGGCGCTGCCTGCGCCTGCGCTAGCTGAGGCTTTGGCTGAGCTGTGAATACAGCATGGGATGACGTCGATGCGCCCTGACTGTCTTTAGATTCTTCATGAATAAGGGAATTGTGCTTCAAATTGCACAGTCGACAGGGCCCAAAAAAGCAGTCTGAAATCGTATGACCACCAGATCGGAGACAGTTTCGACAGAGACCCTTTTCATCTATGTGCTTTATCTTATCTTGAATAGACAAATTAAGAAAAGCTTGACATGAATAAATTGGATGTTTTCCATTACACATCACGCAACATAGTTGTCGCTTGGATGTAAGGGTATTTGTAGGTTTGTTACTACTTTTTTGCTGTGAGTGCTGAGTAACAACATGACTGTGCGATTTAGGTAGATTCGACGACTTTTTGTTTGTGTATGTGTTTGTGTCCTGCGAGTGCTTGTTTTGCGATACCTTAATAGTCTCTAAAACGTCGGCTCGGTCTTTGAGAAAGCTTAGCAAATCTTGCAATGTCAATTTTGAGTTAGATTTATCTTGTGAACTGATAAGGGTACTTTTATGAAGTTCCCATTCCTTTTCCGTAGATGAATCTAACTTGGATACCATGATGTATATGATCAAAGTATCCCACTGGTCAGTAGGTTCACCCAGGGTTTTTAAAGCACGAATATTTCTCAAAATTGAGTCGATTAATTTACGGATTTGTGAAGCGGACTCTTTATTTATAGTTGACGTAGAAAACAGAGCCTTTACATGATTGTGTACTAGTAAGCGACTATTATTGTACCTATTTTCGAGTAAATCCCACGCGATTTCGTAATTAGCAGAGGAGAATTCTAACGATTTGATGACTTGAAGTGCAGTACCGGTTAACGCAGAGCGTAGGTAGTGAAACTTCTGAATAAAATCGATATCTGTGCGATCGTCGATCAGAGAAGTAAACGTGTCGCGAAATTCGAGCCATTGATCATAGGAACCGTCGAAGGAAGGTAGCGGGATCGTAGGTAATTTTATTGCGTTACCACGTGAACTAGAACCTTCACCGGAATTTGCTTTATTGACGCTGTTCTCAACACATTTATATTTCGCTAAAGTCTGATAATAGGAATTTCCAAAAGATTCCCGTTCCTGTAGTTCTTTATCAAACTGACCTGGATGCACTTTAATATCTAACTCGTCTTGGATAGAATTAAATTGTTCAATCAAAGGTTTTAAATCTTGACCGCGAGCTATTATTTCCGTTTTTTGAATCTCAGTCAATTTAGATATATTATCTACAGCATCAATAGACTTCGCGAACAAAGTGAGTTTACGTTTTATGATACCGCGTTTATTCACTAACTCTTTAATATTGTCCTCCAAACTAACTCCATCATCAATCGAATTACGTTTTTTAGTCATTTTTTCAGTGTGGGATTAGGTTATCAAGTACTTACAGTTTCCAGAACCGCACGGCCACGTTGTTCGTGGATCGCACGCGCACGAAGAAAAATGAAGGTAGACGCGCACGACTCGGGCGTGGTCAACTGGAATTAGCACAAATAACACGAAATTAGCACAGATTTTGACCCTGGATGGGGAGGAAACTTTGATCGGCCTAACCGTTTGATGCTGGTCTGCTGGTCCCGCTGCTTGGCTCTTCAGCGTAGATCCGACTCGTAGGTCCAAATGTTGGCGTGTAGGTCGGCAATCTCAGTTTTCTTTCAGGTTTTCATCTATCCAGGGGCAGGAGCTCTTCAATAAGGCGAATATTTACAAAAGAATACTGATTTTATTATCAAAAACCTAATACAAATTAGCTGTAAGAAATTGTATGGTCACTGGTGTATAGTCGTATAGCGAATGAGAGCGCGTACCGTCGTGGATACCCCCCGCGCGTCGGTTCCTCACCCCGCGGGCGCCCTAGCCTAGTTGTATGGTAGGTTCATGCGTAGACACAACGTCTGACATAATATTTGAGGGTCATGCAGAAAACTGTGTATCGCTATGGTGACAGGTTGTCAGCCCATCGTCTAAAATTGCAATACACACCCCCAATTTCTTTAACTTAATTTTACCATTTTTCTAAAATGGTTTAGATATTAGGCCAAAACCCTAGTAATTTGTCCGAATATCTGAAATTGTTTAAGAGGATGGAAGAATTAAGTCCATATTCCGGCTTTGGGTCATATTCATATAATTCGGCCGAATTCCTTATTCTGCATATTACTATGTGACATAAACAATCACACAATAATAGCGTAAATTTTTTGCAGCTTATTTTGCTAAACTGCTCATCTAGAATTCATAATAAAACTTGTTACCGTAACAAACTAGCGCTATAAAACTTAGTCTTCTTCCTTCGACAATCCTTGTATACATTGTTTGAAAGAATATAGTTTCCAAGTATAGTTGCCTAAAGAAACCCGATGGTCCGGGAACACTGGCTAGTTGCTATAATAAGATTTGCTCGTAGCTTGACAACTTAAGGCGATCACTTTTAGACCCACTGCTGAATAGTCTTGTTGGTGTACAAGTCGTTTGATACCTTAGAATAGAATCACTCCATTCCTTGCCTGTGGGTGTCGTAAGAAGCGACTAAGGGACTCGAGGGTGCGTATTGCAATTTTTGGCGATGGGCTGAAAATCTGTCACTATGGCGAAACACAATTTTACGAATAACCCTTAAATGTTTCTCAGAGGTGGCGTAAATGTCAGTTTTTGCGGACGTTCACGCTCTGCCTACTCTGCAAGGTATTATAGGCGATATATGTGTTTGTGTGTGCTTGCATTTTCAGTAATTAGAACAACTGCTAAATCTTGTGAAATTTGGTACATATAGCACGTAAAGTAATTGATTCATTTCCTTAAATGAATTAATAATATGATGGGACGCAGACTGTACTTTGTACCAAACTTTAACTGATTTTCTCAGTGTTTATTAGTAGTGACAGGATCAATAAACAACATTCAATGTCACCAATCAGACCTACTGGGTCTAATCGGCAGTGGGTCTAATAATTGAACGGCTCTTCAACTTCGATTCCTTCAAGTTGCTTGTTAAATTGTTTCAAAGTTACCTTGAGTTTCAGCTTTGGAATTTGCATTTCGTTCAGCCAGCTTAAACTAGAAGAAAATGTTTATCTTTGAGAACTAAATGGTATTCGAAGGCTGTTTTAGAGGTTCATTTTCTAATATGTCCTTTAGTATAAATTAATGTTGATAGAATATACGTTTGTCTATTCATGTGGAAAATAAGTGATACTCTATTTTTTAATGTACGAGTACTCTGGTTTATTTCGCACTGTGCTATATGAAAATACAATTTTTTAAAAACGTTAGCGTCCAATTCCCGGCCGACAATACCATTTTTTCAATTTGTTATTTTCATTTCTACTTTTAAAGTTAAAATCCGTCTTCCACTGTGCCCACGTAGTGTGAATTGAAAAGACATTTATCTCACATCAGATTTTTACCTAAAACAACCTGATTTTCTTTCATAATCATCATCTACAGCCTACATCCACCCAATGCAGGGCCTCTTCTCTATTGCTCCAATATTAACGGTCCTGTGCTAAACTCATCCATAGAGATCCCGTCAGCTTGGTGATACCATCGAACCCAAAGGTCTGCCCGCTGACCTTTTTACTCCCCTTTGCCGCCACTCTGTGACTGCTTTTGTTTTGCTTTTTAACAACAAAAAAAATGTATGCCTAAGTTATTGCGTTATGTTCCTATCTCTCTTTATCGGGGAACATTTTTCTAGTGACCGATACAGAAAACATAGGACGGGCTGATGATAAGGAACGACTTTCCTCAAGGAACATAGGTCAAAATATGAAATATATTATATTAGCTTACAAGTAACTCTCGACACCAGGGTTCATTAGGTCGTTAGACGACTAGATGCCCCACATGAAAAGAAGAAGAGTAACCCAAATCAGCTGACCGGAAATTTAGTATAGGAGGTTCAATATATTTTATTATATTTCGACCTATGATTTTAGGCTTCCGTACCAGAAGGGTAATGACGGAAACCCTATTACTAAGGCTCGGCCGTCCGTCTGTTTGTCTGTCCGTCCGTCCTACAGTTACGAGGCTGTATCTCCTGAACAGTTATACCTAGATAGTTGAAATTTTCAAAGATGATGTATTTCTGATGCCGCTATAACAACAAATACAAAAAAAATTAATAAAATATATATTTAAGAGAACTCCCTTAAAAAAAGTTTTTTTTTTTGTATGGAGGCTGTATCTCATGAACCACGAAAGTTAGACAGTTGAAATTTTACAGATGTTGTATTTTTGTCGCTGGTATAACAACAAATACTAAAATGAATAATAAAATAATTATTTATGGGGGCTGCCATACAAAACACGTGTTTTTTGCGCGTTTTTATAGATAATGGTACGGAACCCTTCGTGCGCGAGTCCGACTCGTACTTGGCCGGTTTTTTTGTATTTCGACCTGTGTTTGTTAAGTTGTTTTTTATCATCGACCTCTCTCAAGTTTCCTCAATCGGTCACTAGTAAAATCAATTTTTATACTAGAGAACTTCCTCTTATCCTGAAGTTGATTGAAAATAGGTTCTCAATTTTAGTAACATAAATCTTCAAAATCTATTAAGATAAATCAGAAACAACACCAACAAAGAAAGTAGACGAACTTTTCTCTTGTTGTCTACAAGAATTTGCAAAGTTGTGTGTACAATAAACAAAATTAATTATTCCTGTACAATGGATATAGGTTTGTTGGGTTCTTATTTTATCAAAGCCTTTTACAACATTCAGTGGTAGTGCAACAGCCAGTGGCGCAAAGGTTGCGGGTTCAATTTCCAGTGGGGCACTCACCAGGGATCGTTTTAGGTTAAGGTACAGGGTTAAGCTACCGGTATAATAAAGGTACCGGTATACTTTTTAAAGGTAGACGGATAAAGGTTATGGTACCGGTAAAAAATTACGGTACCTTTATTTTATACCTGTAGCGTTATAAATTTATTTAACCTTTATTAACCAGTATTAATTTTGATATCGAAAAATGAAGTGCGCGCAATGTATTAAGCGACGTTGTCAGACCTAAAGGGCGGGGCACACCGGCTCCGTATCCGTTCCGTATCCAGCTCTCGTCCGTAGTCACGCACGAGCTTATGACGTTGTAATGTATGGGACTGTATGAGATACGGCACACCGCACACCGTGCAGCACGGAACGGACACGCAACGCAAGCGGTGTGCCGTTTCTCATACAGTCCCATACATTACAACGTCATTAGTTCGTGCGTGACTACGGACGAGAGCTGGATACGGAACGGATACGGAGCCGGTGTGCCCCGCCCTTAAGTTCCACGCAGTTTTAACGTTTCCTTTGTTTCTATGTTCGCTTTCACCTTTGGCGTTGGCCCCACGTGCTTCGCTTGTCAAAGTGAACTGATGTTTCATGTGCTGTTTGGCAGGTGTCACTGATACCTGTCAATTGTGTTGTGGGCCTCCCCTGACATATCTTACCCCCCTGCACCCCCTTCCAGTTCAAAATTTCACCCCCCTTAAACATCCCGGACTATTTTTTTTTGGCAGGGCAAGTTGCCCCCCACCTCATCTCCCCTCTACCAAAATTTTTGATCGGCCATAACTTTTGAACCGCTTGTTACATTTTGACCGGGTTTTCACTGAAACTCTTTAAAAAAAGGGTGTGCGTCGAACCTCTACCCCTTGCCCTGCCGTTCCCCTTCCGAATTTTTTACCCCTAAGTTCTTGGGAACGGCTGGTACGATTCACACCGCGTTTTCTTCAACGGCTGCGCCAAAACAAGAACTCATTTCATGCATCACAAACCACCCTGCCCCCCCCCCCCCCTTCTTGTTGCCGCGTCCCAAAAACCCCCTTTTTGGGGTCAAACTTTAGAAGCGTATTTCTCGGGATCGTAGAGGCATACAAACCAACGGTTTACATCCCAGTTTTGAACAGGATACCCAGTAAAATGTATATTGACGCCTCAAATCGCCCTCCTCCCCCATCAAGTTTTAAATTTTCAACTTTTCCGGATTTTATGAGCACGACAAGCGTGCAGGGTTGATAATCAGCACCTATTACGACTAAGCTATCTGTCTAGCGCCTCGGCACGGACCGCTTAGTCATGTCAGATGACGAGAATGCTGAAAGCAGGGCCATAACAGAGGTTTTGGCCCAGAAAGAGGCTGAGCTGCAGTTGCTGCAGGAGATGTCTGCCCGTCTTCTTACAAATGTCTCGGTATCCCAGAAAACGACGGTGCTAACGGCTATGAGTGATGGAACCCTGCGCTAGACCGCGTGCGTAGGGGATTCGCGGCAGCGCGCCATAACTGGCAGAGTGCAAAAAAGCGACGCAGCCCTAATCATGGAGCATTTACTCACCATTCTTCGGGCTAAAAGAGGTCAGTACAAAAATGCAATGAGGCTCGCTGAATTCAATCATTTTCGCTCTGTGGCAGATTCTGGGAATGAAGACACATGGGGGCTAGCGTATTGGGCGGACTCCTAAAGGTCGCGTCCACCCATGAATGTGCTCCATTGTGTAGACCTGCTTCAGGCCTACACCACTACTGCGGATGGAACAATGTCTGGATTGTTGACGGCACGCTGCCCGGATGACGACCCCTCTAGGGATACGGCCTACCATCGCGCGATCCGCGTCACTGCCGCGTGTGCATCATATGACGACTCCAGAACGTCAAATCTTAAGACGCTCGAGAACATCATCAAGGAACTCCCGAACACTGCACCTGGTACGGATGCCCGACAGCCCATACAGCCCGAATCATCAAGCACGCCTGGAAGGTTAGTAGCAGTGAGATGCTGCTCATGTACACGCGTTGCTTGCAGGTTGGTTCTTCCCAGACGCATGGAAGGTCAGCCAACTTGATGTTCTTCCCAAAGGAAACGGCAAGCCCCCATCTGATCCGAAAGCCTACAGACCCAATAAAGTTTAAAATCGTTTGTAATAGTTAGTTGCGAAAGGTCAAATCTGTTAAGTGTTATGTTGTCATTATTTGATGAGGTTGAGGTAAGCCAGGGTCAAATGGTAACTCCGAAATATTGCATGTGTTGTATAGAGCAATGAATTTCCCTTCTAAATATCCCTATTCGAAGACCAAAAATTACAAGATTTTACAGATGGAAATGGATTTAAAAAGCTTAATCGAAGAAGCAAGCCTTAAATAGTGCTCTTGATTTTTATATTCTCTCAGTCAAGTAAAAAGGTGTCACCGAAATATACCATATTAGTTTGATAATGCAGTTATTTACCTGATGCAAGTGATTTTAAACTTTGTGGGAGGGGGAGAGGTAGAGAATGGGTATGGCAAGGCGGAGCGGTTTATTTGGGGAATATGGGGAATGAGCGAAGCAGGGAGAACGGTGAGCAACGTGGGAGCAATGAAAGTAAAAATTATGTATGAAATTATCGATCATTTTAAGGTCAAGGTCAATCTAAGGTCAAAAAAATTACGGAGTTAGTAATTTAGGAGGTTTGAAAGGGGTTTTGAAAATCTTGTTATTTTTTCGCTGCGACGTACCGTTTTCGAGATAATTGCACTTTCTTTTATTTTGTTGTTTATTTCTACCACCTAGTATAGAAAAGCGGCTGTATGATGCAGGTTTAGAATAGAATTACCTCATTCCTTTCTCATGGGTGTCATAAGAGATGACTAAGGGACTGTATTATAATTTAAGGCGACAGGCTGACAACCTGTCACTATACACGTGTCTAAAAAACACTACACCGCAGAGCCACCGGCGTTCGACCCAACCGCTCTAAATAATTCGTTGCATACATTTTCTTGTAAGTAAAGTCGCACAGTGCCGGCACGCGCTGCGCGGTCGTGACTGCCGCCGCCTCAGCCGCTTGGAAATTTCGACCGCGCCGCGCGCAACACAATTCGTTGCATACATTTCCTTGTAAACTCGCGACCCTTAGGAGTGGCACCGATTATCGGTGAGACAGTAAGAAGGGACATAGACAATTTTTTTACGCAGGAATATTAACAAAATACACATTTCATTTAAAGTATGGCATTTTCGGTGATACCTGAATGAGAAAATTTCAAAATCAAGAGGACTTCAAAGGCTTGCCTGTACGACTAAGGTTTTAAATCCATTTCCATCTGCAAAATCTTGGAATTTTTGGTCCTCAAATAGGGATCCTTAGAAGGGAAATTCATTGCTCTATACAACGCATGCTTTATTTCGAAGTCACCATTTGACCCTCACTTACCTTAACCTCATCAAATTATGGCGACATAATACTAAACAGATTCAACCTTTCCCAATTAACTATTACAAATGATTTTTAACTTTATTGACATTCATTTGGTGGCACTTCAGTCAAAATAGAACCTTTCAATTTACAGCCAATCTAAATCTTCCGACCTAGTGCCACTTTAGAACCTTAGGAACTTGAGCCTCAAATGATCCCACTTATTTATTTACTATTTGATCTGACCGAAAATCATGTACGTTGATCGATGACAAGTTTTGATGCACACGACCGTACACACGCTTAATTAAAGTAGTACAACCCGTACGAAATGAACACGACGACTTCTTGCCCTACCAAGCTACCTAGGCACGACGCGCCTTTTTAATCCAAAGGGTTAGAAGAATGGCGGCTCTGTCAATTCAACACGCGCGGGCAAGCGATCTGCTTGATGCGGCATTCACCCTTCCACCGCATGCACGGAACGGCAACGCAGCGTAGGCTACGGTGGCCGAATTGTCGGAGATGACCTTGCAAAACCCTTTTGATAGCGGTTTTGGTACCATAAAAATACCGGTACCGGTAAATTTGCGGTAGCAACAAATTTCCGGTTCCGACACTTTATGGTATCGTAATATTTCGGTATGACGTCATACCGTTTACCGTTTCAACCGAAAAAATTTCGGTTATACAATCCCTGGCACTCACAAAGTTGTGAATTTGTTCCCAGTCTGGTTAGGTTATCGCAGGCTGATTCACCTGATTGTCCGTAAGAAATATGGTTCTGTAAGAGGCCTATTATTAAATGGCGGCTAAAAACTCTGACACTAGGGTTTATCGGGTCGTTTGTCAACTCGGTGTCCCACACAAAACGAAAAAAAATAGAACATTCAAACTAAGCAACTTAAAATTTACGAAGTTACCAGTAAGCTCTTAGTTGTTTTTAGGTAAGGTAAATCACACACGCACCGCACGGTATTGTGGTTCGTGACAGCTGTTGCTACCATTCAAATGACAAACTAGAAACTAGAACTAGAACTGCCGAAATTTGATGCGGCGACGTGTGCCATGATATCCGGTTTTTGTATAGGATTCAAAACAAAACCGTATCCAACAAGACATCGGAAAATCGGTGCGTGTGAGAACCGCCTTACTTTTAGGGATAGTAAATGAATTAATGAATTTAAACTAGATTTCCACCCAGCGGTTTCACCCGCTGCCACTCATTTTCCCGTGGTAGTAGTTATTTTCGCGCGGTAAAAAGTAGCCTATGTGTTATATCAGGTTATACTCTACCCGTGTCCCAAATTTCATTCAAATCAGTCAAGCCGTTTGAGCGTGAAAAGTGATACACACACAAACTCTCAGATTAAAATATTATAATATAGAACGGATCATTAAAGTATTCTTAAAACCAATACACAGCCCAACAAAACCACTATTCGAGGTTTGTCTGTGCTATCTTCGAGTCCTCAATTAAAATAAAAGTCATAAATTCCTCCAGTATTTGATCTGCAATTAGTAATAAGCGCCTACTTAAGAGTGTACTTATGCCTTTTCTCAGTAATGACTATGCTCAGTCTCAAGTTTAATAAGAAACGTTTAACGAAGAAGATAGAAAAGGAAAATTGAACTTGTTGAGTTTAATGACTTGCAATCTCTTGAGAATTTGTGAAGTGACTATTAAGTTTCTCAGTATTTTCAATTTCAATGCCAGAATTTCAGATGTATGTACTTATATGAATTCAAATAGGGCAAATTGTGGAGGTAGACCCTTGCGCGGAAAATCTTCGATATCATATTGAACAAAACTAAAATTCTGCATTTTTAAAATTTCCCAAGTTTCAAACATAACAGTCACAGCATGTAACTTCTTTCAGTATTAGTAAACGTGAATGGAAACAGTAATAATTTCAAATGAAACCAGACACCAGTGACTGGTGAAATTTGATGTTCATTGCGTAGTCGGTTAGGCATTATAACACCAGGAATATGAACCGGAATTTTAACGCAAAGTACAAAAAAATTAACTTGTAGATTTGTAGCTTGTAGTTTTATAATATAGGGCACTGATAGATATTGGCCGGTAAGCGATATGCGGAAGAAAGCAGACGCAACAACACTGCGCCACATCGGTCGTCAAAATATGGAGCACTTTATTTGCCGTGTGATTTACCGGGCTAGAGGCAGTGCTTCTTATTTTTATTTTCTTATCCCGCTCGAGCCGGTTTTCTATCGGGACCGTACAAAATTGTTAAAAAATTTAGTAAATTGTGTTACACCAATTTCTTTTCTTAATTTTGTGTGTGATGCCGGCTAAGAACAGCAACACTCCATTTTTCCCCGCGGTTGTCATAAGAGGCGACTAAGGGACTCGAGCGTTTCATATAAATTATAATTTTAAGCGACATGTTGACAACCTATCACTATAGTGCCCTCTAGTAAGTAGTAGCCCTCGAGTATTTATCAGACGCGGCGATAGCGACAGTATTTTTCGGCCGTTGACGCTCTGCGTTTCCCGCAAGGGGTACAGGCGTAATGTGTTTTCAGATAAGTGTGTTTTCTTTACAATGACGGATCATGATGTCAATAATTGATTGTTCTATTCTATATTACACAAAGTTTATTTCATGTCATGTTTTGTTATCACAATATTCCATAAAAGAGAGCACGCGTTTCCCAACTCATTTTTTGGCGGCACAAAGTCTCGACGATTTTTTCGGTTTTCCTCCTCCCATTGTGTGCAAAACATAGAAAACTGCTCTCAAACTATTATTTCAGTCTGCAGAATGGATGCTCAAAACTGTTGTGCGAAAATATTGTTCCGGTCGGCCTATTTGCGAACGAGGATTTTAGAGTTTTGGTGCAAAATCCGCGATATTTGTCAATAGCGTAGATAGTGCTAGGCATGGACGTACTATTGTGCTAGGAAATGTTTGAACGTAGTCTCACGAGTTTTGTACGTTATTCTGTTGATTATTAGAAGAGTAACTTGCGTTAAGGTTAAAACGTGTTCTTTTTGCATTAATGCTAACCTTCTGGAGTACTTAACCCTTAATAGAGAAAACTTATTATTCAAATTGACCCAATTACTAAGATTGTTGAAATTTTGATATAATTTTTGTTTTATTTACGTTTGTTGTAATTTGTTATATTTTATTAGTAATTTTTTTACTTTCTAATGAAACAAAAATCATTGATCTTTATTGAACTGCTTATGTACAACTTTATATGACGATCATTCAATCCTCTAAACCATTTTCTCTTTCGTTTATTGTAAAAATGTGGCATATATAAAATTTAAAGAAGTATCTAACTCAATCTTTAGTCAAGGAAACAAAAAAGCACTGAAATCTGTAAGAAGGTTAGCAACGAAATAACTATCAGCCACCCAGTTGATTCATGAATACACAATGAATGCAGAGAATAAGATAACTGAATCCACAAAGTGTACTTGAAGCGTAAAAAAAGAAATCAGATTTACATGCCGTGCTTAAGGCTTAATCCTAAGCAAAACTGCTTTTACTACACCAGAGCCACCGCAAGCTGACTAATTGTGCTTTCATTGTTTTTCGTTGTGAAAACAACGCAATGCTCTTATTTTCCGGTTTAATAAAGCTTTTTACTAACCCGGATAAACCTAACTAATGACTGCGTTATTCAAAAATAAAACGCTTGTTTTTGGACTTGCTTTTCCAGCAATTCTCTCAAATTACACTACCTTGCTTCATATTATTGCTTGCACAAGAAAATTTTTCACTTTCGTTTTATACCTCTACAAACTAGTTTTCTTTGAATACCTTGAAACCGTCGGTATTTACTTCGACATGCTCGATAATTCTCGTATTTATCAAACTAGTAAAAATGCTTTTTTGCTTGAATGCTTGCTCGCTTAAATGCTTTTATCTTATCTTTTTAAGCATCAAACACACGTGTAGGTAACAAAAGCAAAACAAATCTTCGCAACACGTTGTATCTTTTCCTTCATAATCCTCCGTGATTGTAACCCCTCGTCACCCGTCAGATAAAATTGCCATCTGCCTAGAATCTACCTGACTCCTGTCCGGTAACAACGTGAAACTGACTCGGGTCTGGGTACAAAGTTGGTATTACACTATCTTACCAACAAGGTCCGATTTGGCTTACGTGGCTGGGTTTTCTTATTTGTGTCATAGCAATTTAGTCGATATAGCCTGCAATGTAATGCTGAGCGGGTAGTGTAATACCTACGGATTTAAGCCACTATTCGGGGACCAGATTGCGTTATCGTTCCAGGGACTTTGAGTTGCACTGTGACACAGTACGTTATTTGAAATTTCGATTTTGAAAGAAAGTTTTTTTTATTTGTAAGCAACGTGTCAAATTTGTGTTTCTAAACTCAGTTACCCTTCATAATAAGACCTTACCTGAGAAAGTTAATATGAGTAGGTACCTACTCTATACTATCATATTTCGCATCCTCGTAACGCCCAGGCCTCTGGGAGCTTTTCACAGATAGCTGCCCAGGTGCCTTTTAAAAGGTATAATTCTTCAAAGTGAAATAAACCTTATATGCACTTCTTTGTTCTGGAAGCTTGCAGTTCTAGCATATCCTGGGTCTACTGATATAAACCATATCACATATTTCAGAGAACCTCTTGTTAATTAGTTTGAACCATAAAATTCAATAGACACAGATATTTACTTTAAAAGTTTATATAAATAAAGGATAAATATATACCCGAGTTTATAGCTATAAGGTTGCTTTCTTATGTAAGGTTTGCATAAGCTTGGGCTCGTACCACTATAGAGCTGCATACCTATTAAAAGGTATCTGGGCGTTACGAGGCTATAACATTAATTCTGGAACCATTGCGATACTAAGGTACATGAAAAATTCATACAAATAAAAAAACTAATAAAAAAAAATACATAATTATCTTTACTTAATTGAAATTTATTTTGAGTCATGATGACTCTTGCAACAGTGTCGATATATTGGAGCTTAAAATAAGAATAATTCGTCGGTAAGAACCCGTTTTAATTATAATGAATAGTGTTAACCACCGCGAAAGTTTTAATTTTAGTTAAAAGTCAGACGTGGCCTCGTAGCAGGAAGCTAGTATCTGATATCCGGATGTCCAAACTGCAGACGTAGACATGAACCGTGCCTTTGACGGTATCCAGTTATTCAGTCTCAAAGGAACATGGGATTTAGATCCAATTGGAAAACTGATAACAGTTTCGCAGCTTGCTTAGAAATTCAATGAGCAATATAAGTGCTTCTTGTATAGTAAAACAACATGATATAAATTGAAACCGTACCGATACGCTGTTTTCAGTGAGATACATTGAAAGTCACAACAGTCCACTGCTGGACATGAGCTTCCCTATTTTGGGGGGTTTTATCATATTCAGTACGCGTGGCAAAAGATTGGCGAGCGCCAATTCCCTGGATGAAATGATCTCTTAGTCGCTTCATATGACAGTCGATTGATACCTACTAAGCAACGGTTCGGAACTTTGATCTATTATTAATCTTTCATACTTATGTAGGTTGGTCCTATTACCTCTAAACATGTTACACTGGAAATTCCCCCTAAACAGCACGTTTTCTCCTTTCCTTTCCACTTAACTGTGTAATGTAACGATGTAGCCACACCCGGTGGAGTCCCGTGTTCCGTCGTACTTCACAACTAATAACGCGTGTACTGTGTAGTGCTACAAAAACACCCGTGTACCACAATAATATATTATGTAGTACATATACCATTATTGGTTTCAAATAAAGGATTCAAGATCTTATAAATTTCGTGTTAATGATATAATATAAATAGGATAACGTAAAATCTGGGACCGTTCTACAAAATTGTCATTCGAATACTAAAGGCATTAATTTGCTAAGGGTCTGAAGAGGCGTTGCTACTAGTATTATAAAAACACTAAATAATTATAAGTGTTTTAAAAAAAAAACATCGATTAGTTTACATCCATTTTAATTTAATTAAACTTAGTGCAAATTGTTGTAAGTAAACGATGAACAAATACTGATATGTAGGGACATTATAATACACAAAATAAGAACTAATAAAAATGTTAGCGACGGCCGGGGATTGAACCCGGGACCTAAAGAGTACCGTCTGTCCCGATTAGTATTAGTTTAAATAACTTACACTAGATGTCACTTGTATATGTCGCTTTAAGACGAGTATCAAGAGATTAAAAATTTGAAATGTTCGGTCGTAGCGCCGGTATCTCAGTGGCAGAGCGGTGGGATAGTACTCCATAGGTCCTGGGTTCAGTCCCTGCCCGTCGCTAATATTTTTTCAATTTTTTTTAATTGAGCTGTGAAAGTAATATAGCACTGTGAGTGCAAATAAACCATAGTACATCATGATAAAGGTCACATAAAGGTGTCACGTCACGGTACAGCGCTAAGTAACCGCCATATTCTCCATGAAAATACAGAATGAAAGTTGAAGCAGACAAATTATTATTCTGCGTGACTTTGGCTACCAGTATGTTATGAAACTACAGGCTACAGGTGCAATTCTTAGTCAATTTTGTAGTTGGTTAATATTTATGGTATCATAATGGCTTACCGACTACGCAATGAACATCGAATTACACCTGTAAAATTTAAGCCTGTAGCTTGGTAATATCAAGCACAAACAGCAACAGGTTGACTTACTTTAGATGATATCTTTAAAAATACTAATTCGGTTAAAAATCACTTATTTCATGCTAAAAGATGATCAAAAGTAGCGTCAATTTAACAGCTCAGGCGATATTCTTACGAGAAGGGTGTTTTTCCTATGAGCGCTGAATGATTAATTGGAATTTCCTTCATCATAATTCCTTAATGTGACAAGATTAATTGCTGAGGATTAACCACCAATCTTTTTGAAACATGGTAGGCTGAAACATCTGTCACAATATTTTAGAATTGCCTTCTATATTTTTGAGGCTAAATATTTTGTATTTATGCGAAATAAACAAAACAAAAAACAGACAAATATTATGATGCAAAATGAAACAGTAAAGAGCCTATTTGTTGATCTTATTTTATTTTATACTCCGTTTACTATAGTACTTTAATAGCCACAACAGTTAAACCCCAATAAGGAGGGTATTCGCTAACCACGCTTAGACGGCGGATTAGCGATCGCAGCGCAATGTGTTTTATTAATATTCACATTCCCTGGTTACATCCTTTAGTCGGTTTTTACGACACCCACCGGTAGATATGGGGCGATGCTATTCTAAGCCGGCACCACAAGGCGCCAGACTCCTCAGCTCACATTTTTATTCATGTACCATTATTTTCCTATTTTAGTACAAAGGCCATTTGCTACACAAACCAATAAATCTTCTTCACATAAAACTTTGCTTTACACCGTGCTCTCTGTAGAAAAGACAGTTTGAGTCAAACTAATGAATACACATGTGATACCTCTGTCCCGCCAATAACTCAATGGCTGAACGGACTCGAACCACAAATCACGTAAGGTGGAGCGCGCCTATACAGATGGCCCACTTAGTACTTAGTAGTTAGATCGCCATGGCAAAAAAACTAACCGTGTTATTACAAAAAAGTTAGACGCGCTTTTAAGCAGTGGTTGAAATAATTTGTATATACGATTTGACGCTGTCAAAAAGCTCAAACCGTGTATAACTTTTTTTGTATCAAGACCGTCAGTGCTTTGTGAGCAATTTCAAAAAGGAGGTACCTAGATTTTTTCATTATTTTTACTTCAGACGCCTGCTGTCAAATTTTTAATTGGAATTAACAATCTGGTACTTGATTCCGCCACTCCAATATTTTTTCACTGCTATTTTACTAGCTGGTTGTTATCAATATGACATTTCGTTATTTTTGCCGTGTGATGTCAATTTAGAATAGCAGCATAGTCAGTGTCGGAATAGGCGACTAAGGTACTCGAGTGCTACATGTGTATTGCAATTTTGGGCGATATGGCCTGACCTTCTGTCACCCAATGACCCATGTTTGTCAGACGTGGCGTAAATGTCACTTTATTCCGTCTATTTATGCTCTGCCTATCCTGCAAGAGATACAGGCTTGATATAATGTATTATTTTATCATTTTATAACGTTAACATTTAATATCTTTGACTTTTGCGACTTTATCATTTTACACCTTTGATACCTACTTTGTCTATTTGACATTTTGCAAAATTTACATTTCGCGAAGTGATGCTTCTGGAAACATCTCAATTTTGTGGCCGTATCCTCTCCCTGGCGCCGATAAATCGACTACTCTAATTTATCCCGTATGTCGGGTCCCTAATGTAAACCCCCGAGCGACCGCTTTTGATTCACTGATGGAGACTAGACACAGGCATGACTCAATGTAATACCTATGAAGATACGTAGGTACGGCAGTTTCTATAGCTCTGACTTTGGTTAATTGTTCTTATTAAGCCTGCCCCGAGCGAAATCTGACCGTCCAGTGGCGCCTCTTTGATATTTGTTCTGCATCTTATAAGAAAACAATTTAAAACAGGTGAGGGCGCCACAAGATGGTCGGCGCCGCCTTTAACATGAATGGCACATAATCTAAAATTAAAAAGACTTGCTAAAAATTATGTAGGTATCTTATGCGCTCTTAAAAATATTTCAGGTTGGTGCACTTAATCTAACCTATAAGTTTCCTGCTCAACAAATACAACTACACTAATAGGTATACTAAATGTATTCTAATAGCTTAGAATTTCTTTGTTTATTTTCAAGTTGGGTAGCGCTTTTCAAAAAATAATTTTGCAGCTGCAGCTGCATTGTAGAAACCTGCATTTAGTTTCAACTTAAACAATAAGTTTTCACTCTTGACGGTTTCTCATATTCACACTCACATATTATCTTTATTTGCGAGCAACAAAGTCTAAAAAGCTGTTTTATTACTCCACTACACAGCAGACGTCTCGACGGACCAGACTCCACATCTCGGCAAATAAGTCCAAGTACTACTTTTTGTCGACTTCTCACTCTTGAAATATTACTCATTGTTCCTATTCTTTTGTCGTGTGGGACACCGAAGTACGCAATGAACCCTGGTGTCAGTTTTTCAACCACCTGCTAAATGAAAATGAAAATGAAATAAATTTATTCAATGTAGGATAGCATTATCACTTATTGACGTCATGATCGGTCATTGTAAAAAAAAGAAATTTGCATAACGCAATTTTCTTCTTTTTATAACAATTTTGTATTGTCCTAATAGAAAACGGGCTCGGGCGGGATAAAAAAAAATAAAGGTACTGCCTCGGGGCTGGCCAGGTTAATTACACAGCACGTAACTTTACGCCACCACCATTTGTAAACGACATTTGTTTCAAATTTTAGTCAAGATTTCCAAAGCGTATCATTTACATGCGTATAATTAACCGGACCCCCTGAACAGGAAAAACCCCCCAAAAAACCTGCCCAGAAGTGCTCCTACTCTAAATAAACAATCTTTCTAGGCCCTAAGCTGCCCTAGCTAATTTTGGAAATAACGAATAATATATATGTATAGCCCAAAAATGGCTACATAAAAAAAATAATCATATTATAATAACAAAAAATTGCAGTAGATAATCTACTTGTTTCGTCTAATAAAATATTTACTTTATACATACATACATACATAAATCACGCCTATATCCCTTACGGGGTAGGCAGAGCGTTAACGGCCGTAAAACGGATATTAACACCACGTCTGACAAAAGATTGAGGGTCAATCAGATAACTGTGTATCACTATAGTGACAGGTTGTCAGCCCGTCGCCTAAAATTGCAATACACACCCTCGAGTACCTTATACATTTGAATTAAACCCATGGAGATTTATCTTGCATATAGTCTGATAATTCATAATAGCCTTTCTTGTACAATTGCAGTAGATAATCTACTTGTTTCGTCTAATAAAATATTTACTTTATACATACATACATACATAAATCACGCCTATATCCCTTACGGGGTAGGCAGAGCGTTAACGGCCGTAAAACGGTCATTTACGCCACGTCTGACAAATGTTTGAGGTTCATCAGATAAACTGTATATCACTATAGTGACAGGTTGTCAGCCCATCGCCTAAAATTGCAATACACACCCTCGAGTCCCTTAGTCGCTTCTTACGACACCCACGGGCAAGAAATGGGGTAATGCTATTCTAAGCCGGCATCACACGGGAATTTATATTTTTACGTATACTAGATTTTCGTATATGTACTGTGACACAAATGTCAATATGTTGATTTCTTTAAATTTCTGTCTCAAGGAGACTCGAGGTCCCAATTTATAAATTGAACGAACAGCCCGTTTTGCAGAACAAATATATTGTTCACATCCGCAGCATGGCCCCATAATAGTAAGCCATAAGACATTAAGCTATGGAAGTAGCTAAAGTAAACTAGTCTTGCAGTGTCTACATCAGTGAGATGTCTTATTTTTTTAACTGCGTATGCTGCTGAACTCAGTATCTTCGTCAATTTCTCAATATGTGGCCCCCATTGGAGCGAGGCGTCCAAAGTTATGCCTAAAAATACAGTTGAGTCTGCAAGGTTCAACTCTTCATCCTTTACCTTAATAATTTTAGAGCTTGGTTTAACATTTGGTAATACAAATTTGATACATTTAGTTTTCTTTTCATTCAATAGTAGGTTATTTACTGTAAACCATTGCACTACATCGGCAATAGCTTTGTTAACGTCATCATAGTTGAGTTGTTGCCTCTTTACTCTGAAAAGTAGAGAGGTATCGTCCGCGAACAAAACTATATCATGTTTTTCTTTAACTAGATATGGTAGATCATTAATATATACAAGAAACAAAAAAGGCCCAAGAATCGAACCCTGCGGAACGCCCATTCTTATCTTTGATCCAGATGATCTTTCACCGTTGATATCAACCTTTTGGATTCTATTGTTAAGATATGATTCCAAAAGCCTAAGAGCCTGGTCTTTTACGCCGTAGTGATGTAGCTTCCTGACAAGAGTATCATGATGAACACAATCAAACGCCTTGGACAAATCACAAAACACACCTACTGCATCATGAGATTCCTCCCAGGCATTGATTATATGATTGATGAGGTCCACACCTGCATCAGTAGTCGAGCGACCCCGTGTGAAACCAAATTGCTGCAGGTGCATTAAGTTATTACGATAAAAACGTCCTTGCAATTGATTTAAAATAACTTTTTCAAAAATTTTACTAAGTATTGGTAGTATTGATATAGGTCTGAAATTAGTGGGGTCAGTAGTACTACCAGCTTTAAACAAGGGAATAACTTTACTATGCTTCATCAAGTCAGGAAACACGCCACTGTCTACACAGTCATTAAAAATACATGCTAGGTATGGAGAAATGCAATCAATTATGGAACTAATAATTTTAACAGAGAGGCCGTGGAGATCTGAAGTGTTTTTCATTTTTAAACTTTTAAATACTTTTATCATTTCAATGTTACTAACGTGAGAAAATTTAAAATATTTATCACAATGGTTTACATTATCTTTTAGAATAGATTCAGCGAGAATAGGGCATGAGTTTAACGATTTGGTAGTCGAAACTGCAATATCAGTAAAAAATTGTTCAAAAGCGGCAGCTACTTCCAAATTAGTATTTTTAATTTCATCGTTTATCATAAGTTTATAATTTTCATTACGACGTTTAGATTTTCCAGTTTCATTATTTACAAATTTCCAAGTGGTTTTGATTACGTTTGTGCTATTCTTTATATTATTTTTGATGAAGTTAGATTTAGCTGCTAATAGATGCTAATTGCCCTTTTAATGTCTCTGCAGTTTACTGCCCTCCCCGGCATAAAATAAAGGAAGAACAATTCAATGAGTACTTCGACTCACTTGGTCGACGCTTTATTGCTGGTGGCGACTGGAACTCAAAGCATACATTCTGGGGAGCTAGACTGACTACAACAAGAGGAAGGGAACTTCAAAAGAGCATCAACAAAAATCACCTTACACCGCAAGTCACACCTGAACCTACTCACTGGCCAACAGACCCAAAAAGGCTCCCAGACATCCTAGATTTCTTTCTGCTCAAAGGGATGTCTCATTTATTCTTCTCAATTGAATCAATTTTGGACGGCTCTTTAGCTCACATACCTGTTATTCTGACAGGGAGTACAGTGGTCCTAGAAAAAGATGGAAATGAAAATCTGTACAACAAATCAACAGACTGGGACTCATTTAGAGACATCCTGGAAGAGATTGTTGACCTGAAAATGTCATTAAAAACTGACATCGACATTGAGGAAGCTGTAAAATATTTCACTACCAGTGTCCAAGCAGCCTGCTGGCACAAAGTAAGTATTGGCGGCTGCGCGCCGAATACAGAGAGCTCACTTCAAGCAAACGTCACGAAACTCTCCACAATTTGACACGCCGCCGTTTACAAGGAAATCCAAACCTTCATGAGCACATTTCGGCTTGATATAGCCTTTCTGTTACTCCCTGTATGTTTAGGTACCTACTCCATTGAATAAAATCGGTAGGCAGCCCTTTCCGAAAGCGGAAATAATCGAAAATAGGGCCGAGTGATCCTTCTGTACATTATCTATTTTGTGCTGCTGGCGAAGCACACCAAACTGCTTGGACAAAAAGATGAAAAACACAAAATCGTTAGCATGGGCAATAAGACTGAAGCTACTAGAAAAAAGACGTTTACGTCGAGTATGGCATGATAGCAGGCTAACGATTGATAGAACTGCTTTTAATAAATCTGCCAGAGACCTGAGGGAGCTCATAGCCACTACCAATAATGACACACTTCAAGTACACTTGGAATCCCTATCCGCTACCAAGGAGACTAACTATTCCTTATGGAAATCTACCAAACAGTTTGATCGCCCGCATAAGGCTAAACCACCTATTAAAATTGCTTATGGACCAGGCAACAGATGGGCTCGAACTTGCCAAGAAAAAGCAGATTCCTTTGCCCACCACCTGGCTACAGTTTTTACACCGAATAAACCAGACCCAAATACAAATGAAGATGACATTGATAAGATATTACAACAAGATTTCCAACTTGACCTACCGATAAAGGCAGTGAGTCCATCTGAAGTAGCACAAGCAATTAGAAAACTCGAGAACAACAAAGCACCAGGATTGATATCATCACCAAAAAAGTACTCATGGAACTTCCAAGGAAAGGTATTCTACTCCTGACAAACATCTATAATGGAATTCTGAGGACTGGATACTTCCATATGCTCTGGAAAACATCACAAATAATAATGATTCATAAACCAGGCAAGCCCGTCCATGAAATAACATCATATAGGCCAATAAGTCTCTTACCTATTGTTTCTTTGAGAAGTTATTACTAAAAAGACTGGCACAGGTCATTTCTGATAAAGAAATCATACCACAACATCAATTTGGGTTTCGGCCACAACACACTACAACAGAACAAGTGCATCGAGTCTGCAAGTGCATCAGAAAAGCTCTAGAAGATAAAGAGTACTGCTCAACAGCATTTTTAGATGTCCAGCAAGTTTTTGACCGGGTTTGGCACAAAGGCCTATTAAGCAAAATTAAATCCCTTCTACCACACACATATTATCCTCTACTAGAGTCATACTTGAGTGAGAGATTATTTCAGGTAAAAGAAGGAAGCAACACATCTAAACTACATGAGATTAAAGCAGGGGTGCCACAAGGCTCGGTTCTTGGCCCCATTCTGTATGTGCTATTCACCTCCGACCTGCCACAGATACCAGGAGTAACTACAGCTACGTATGCAGATGACACTGCTTTACTCGCTAGCAGCAGTGATCCAGCAGAATCATCAGAAAAATTGCAGCATGGCTTAAACCACATTGATGCATGGCTCAGGAAATGGAGAATTAAGGCGAGTGCATCGAAATCTGTACAAGTAACATTTACTCTTCGGAGAGGAAACTGCCCTCCTGTCAAACTCGGAGATACCACTCTTCCTCATAATGATACTGTGAAGTACCTGGGGATGCACCTCGATCGAAGGCTTACCTGGAGTAAACATATAGATTCAAAGAGAAATGAGATCAACTTAAAATACAAGGGTATGTACTGGCTTCTCGGCAGGAATTCAAAGCTCTCTGTCGACAATAAGCTTTTGGTGTACAAGACAGTGCTAAAACCAGTCTGGCTTTACGGCATACAACTATGGGGCTCTGCTTGTAGATCAGCTATCAAGAAAATACAAACTGCTCAAAATGCAATTCTAAAAGCCATATCAAATGCACCTTGGTTTATTAAAAACTCAGAAGTCCATGCAATACTAGGCATAGACACAGTACAGGAAGAAATCAGCACCTATGCTAATAAATATAACATCCGACTACAAAAGCATCCAAACCAGTTGGCTGCCCAACTTACAATACCTGACTATGTCAGACGTCTCAAGAGACGTGACATCATGGACCTCAGTAGTGACAAGTGAACTACTGCTCCATGAAGAGGAAACCTTACTGGAGGACTAACTCTGCACGCCAACATCATACAAATCACCTGCTTATAGTCAATGACTGATTGCAGATCAAGAAAACACCACAAAAAAAAAAAAAAAAAGATTTAGCTATTGCACAAACGTTTCTAAAAGTTTTAGTGTAACGTTTTACATAATCAGCAAAAGTTTTTGATTGATTATAATATATGTTCTTTCTTCATACAGATCGTATAACTTCTGCCTGCTTCTATGAATTCCAACTGTTGCCCAGTCACTAAATGATAATTTTGTGTTAACTTTGATTTTCTTGGATTTAAATACATTGTCATATTCTTTTTTGGCAAGACTAAATACTGCGTTATATAATTTATTTGGATTTTCGTTATATGGCAATTCAGCTAGGTTACTAGTAGTCCTCTGACATTGTTGTGTAACGACCGCCGTCTAAGTAATCATAGATAGCAGCCGGGACCGACGACTTAACGCGCCTCTTTCTTACGGACAATAAAGTGGATCGGCCTTTGATGTTTGAACCTGAATCAACCTAGAAACAAATTAACGAAGTGATAAATACCAACTTTGTAAGTTCCTAAAGGATCTAATGTGGAACCTCGTGATCTTGAGGCAAAAGCTCAGGCCACTAGACCACGGGCAGTCCAAGTACTACTTAAATATTACATATATCACACCTATATCCCTTACTAAGTAGGCAGAGCGTACACAGTCGTAAACGGGCATTTACGCCATGTCTCACAAACATTTGAGGGTTATTCAGGAAATTGTGTATCACCAAAAAGACAGATTGTCAGCCTATTGCCTAAAATTGCAATAAGTACATATTTAACGCCCATAACGATAACAACAGCAAAACCGACATCACATGGAAAAATATACTACTTTTTGTAAACTTCTTACTGTTGAAATATTACTCATTGTTCTAGGTCGTTTGTCACGGGCATGGCTACTCCTTGGACAGTAAATAATGACGCGAGAAGGTTTTACCGCTATGTTCCAGTCGTGTGCGCAAGGGAAAGAAAATATTATTTTTCGAGGGGACTTTATGAACGTGGCGGTATTTTTATGGGGGTAAAACAATGGGTGTACTCGTAGTGATAAAGTAAACAAGACGGTCAGATTATAGTGAGTAACTTGGCTAAGTCGTTTCTCACGAGAAAGAAGGACATGTTTGCAATGAATTATACGAACGAATTAAGTATATGAATATATGAAACGCAATATAATTCGTTGCATAAAACTCCTTTCAAATGCGCGACAGAAATACTTTTAAGGCAAGTTAAAACACAATATTTTACAACATGTAGTACGTAATGGTATACAACTACAATCATATAGGGTGTAAGACACGGTGTGTGTAGTTTTTTAGTTATCACGCCTGATAAGTTTTCGATACACCATCTCTTACACCCAATACAAACCAGATTACTGCAAATAAACTTTGTAAAACTTCCACAAATCGGCAAAGGTAAATAAAATTGCGAGCACGTCGAATTTGGTATTTAATTTTGCAGGTTCTCCTTCGGCCGGATCCCAGGCGAGCTGAATTCACCGTACTATAGAATCTGCTTGCAAAATAGTGCTCTTTTCCCGCTTTCAACGAGACTCAATAAACCCTTGTGCAACCTCTAGTGAACGTTATCTGACGTATGTATATAATTTTTTTGATTTTGTACAATAGAATATCAATAGCAAAAAACAAACTATCAACGTCATTTTTATGATAGATTTTATTCCCTTACACATACGGCTATAATGCGTCTGTCAAACGACTTGACAGACGCATCCGTAACGTAGAAAGCTACGTTCAAAGCTTTGATAACCCATCGCTTTATTTTTGCTTTCGTGTAATTATTTTGATACCTATGTCAAATTTGTTAGGCATGACATCCAAGATTTTCCACGCTAATGGTCTTAAAACATACATGCACGCATAAAACTTTTGAATTTCCACCAAACATAAGGTTATTTTGTTTGAGTATTCAAATACTGTCCTTTTATAAAACATCCCTAAAAGTTTGTCCGATTTATTGAGTTAGTATTCATCTCACTTTCCTGCCATAACTTATTTCTTAACTTCTCGATTAGTACAATTGTTCCCCAATTGGCTCATAGTTAAAGCGGTTCAGTAATACTCGTACAGTTCTTTTTACTTTATTCTTTTATATTCGGTTAAATTTTACTCGCGAAATTTCAAGACGGTATAGTGATAAAAAAAGAATCAATTATCCCCAAGGAACATAGATTAAAATATGACAAAAATATTTTGAGTTTCTGTAGTAACTGAAATCATCATCGGCAATTTTGTATGGTAGGGCCAATTTTTTATTCGTATTTCGATTTGGTTCCATGGGGAAAGTTGGTCGTCACCACTACCCCCGTTTTGAATTTTCACTATCGGTCACTAGTAAAATTTTACCCTATATTATGCTTTTCTTAGAATTTTCGATTGTATGTAGTACCAATACCTCATCGTAAAAACACTGGTGGAATTATATGCAATTGTAGTCCTAGCTTTCTAAATAATAATTCACGATTTGTTGTAAGTACACAAAAGAAAAAACATGCAAGACACAGAACGATTTTTGATAATGGTGTTTCAAACCAATGCTAGAAACTATATCAGCTGCAGCAGAACATCAGAACAGAGAAATTCAGATTCCTAAAATTTAAGAACTCATTTAAATTTACAGAACCAACCACAGATACCAACCAACTTACTCTCGTACACAAAACGGTGTCAGCATGTAGGTAGATATTTTACACTAGATTTTCTTCTTAACTTGTATTCCTTTCCGCACCATTAACCGAGCATTTCCCTTGGTCGTAGATAACTCGTATACTACTTTACACCATTTCAGCTTCTATCTTGGTTACTGGAATGAAATGAAAATAACTTTCTTTAAAAAAACTGCTTATTTCATGAATAAAACATTTTACTTATGACATTTCCAATCATTCTGTCTATGTGAAGATTATGGTGTGGTTGGATGGCCAGCTTCGCAGCCATTATAGCTGCAGGTCAGGTGGGTATGACAATTTTATAGCCATTATAGCTAGGTTATATTTAACGAATAACTAGATGATTGATTTGGAAGTAGACGTGCCTTCTTTTGAATTAAACTTTCTTTACAATTTTTATCACCCTTTATTTCACCGACTAGATTTATCCAATGTAGGATAGTACCATCACGTATTGACGTAATGATCCGTCATTGTGAAACCAAGAAATTAGTTTATCTACACTCGTGTCATAATGTTCGAATTATGAATTCGAAAACAGATGCATAATGACCTACTTTATGCATTCTGCCTATTAAAACTAGGGTTTACTATAAATTACAGAAGCGTAATGGCTTAATGAGAAAACTCTTAATACGTTAAAGTTGAGAAATGAAACGAAGTTTTTTTTTCCAATACTCAAATCGCTATCTTCCGCCGCACCTGACAGTTGTTGTTGTACGGTAATTTTTCGGATGTTGTTCAGTTGTTTATAGGTCTTTGTTCTGTTGTTGTTGAGATGTTGTTCAGTTGTTGTTCAGATGTTGATTAGTTGTTGTTCAGATGTTATTCCGATGTTGGTCAGTGTTGTTCAGTTGTTGTTCAGTTGTTGGTCAGTTGTTGTTCAGTTGTTGTTCAGTTGTTTAGTTATTTGCTGTTGAGACTCGACATCTAAACAACTGTTAGTAAAGAAACTTCAAAAATTCATATCAAGCCGTATTAGGTTCTCGTATTGAATTTGTCCATGTATCGGGCCTTGCAATCGCCGGTGCGAACGTTTGGAAGAGTGTTCAAATGAGTAAATTTTTTAGAGTGTAGATAAAATAGTGTATGCAACTGCATATAATTAGGCATTAGAATGCTCGTGTCAATCTATTATCACACTCGGCTACGCCTCGTGTGATAAACAGACACTCGCATTCTAATGACCCCCATTATATGACAGTTGCATAAACTACTATTATCACAATTTTCTGCTTTTTATAACAATTTTGTATTGTCCTAATAGAAAAGCTTACTGATGAAGGAACGACCTGAGGATTCCTAGCGTCACAATATTTTTGTAACTGCCGAGTTAATTGTGCGGTTTCTAAGAATAACACTAGCCCATTTCTACTCGTGAGTGTCGTAATAGGCAACTAAGGTATACATCTAAGGAATGAGCTGCAGCGTACCCAGTGAATACAACACCTTGCACTGCACTCGTCAATCCGCAAAGGCATATACCCTCCAATTGAGGGAGGCCTATGTCCAGCAGTCGACTGGTGTGGCTGTTGAATTTAAAGAGTTAACCATGACGTAAAGAAGTCGCAGAGAAGGCGGAATAGAAACAGGTAAATACCTCACTTTGACGCTGAGTAAACCACTACTACTAGTTACTACTACTGCGTGGTTAACGCCCTATTACTAAATAATAACAGATAGCATCTGGCAACGACAGCTTAGTTATTTTTCTCACAGACTCAGATAATCCAGCATGCAATATCGTACATGATAAATATTAAAGTGTCCCCTTCAGAAATCTAACCTAGGATCTTCGGAGCTTGAGATCAACGCTCAGACCACTATTCCGCGGAGGCAATTTCTGCTCGGCTCACTCATGCAGGTATGCGAGCGCGGAATTTATCTATTAAGCCGAGCCATCGCGACCCGAGCGCGTATTTAACATTGCATGACTTGAACACATTTCAATAGATTTGTTTTACTTTATTTTGTTTCATTTTATTTGGGTAGACGTATGCCTCTGTCAAACACTTTGGTCAAACTTCAAGCTTTACTGTGGTATCCGTTTTTATACAGATGGATGCGTGAAAATACGTTCGTTATTCCGTCATGGTAGAGAGATCTCTTACCACAGCATAACAGCATTACAGGCCATTTGACAATATTTAAATAATACCTATTGAATACCTCATATTAGTCAACTAATATGTTTAAAGATTCTCTCAAAATATGGGGCCTCAAACAAATTCACTGAAGTTGTACGTCCAATGTGTATTTCCTTTACATAATTATTACAAGAGCAATTAAACTACAATAATGAATTAGCCTAATGGACCCTAATTAAGCATCCCCTCATGAAAATTAAGGTCCGAGATTTGTATGGATTTACCCACATCCCTCATAATCGTACCCTAGCCAAAATTAAATTATTCTTAACTACAAGCCCGGCGGTTTCACCCGCATTTCCCGGATGTTTGTGAAAATAACGTTTTTTTTCTTTGTCAATTGTAATCTTCGTTACTCAGAGACTGTAGCTTTCGAATGGTCAATAATTAATCGATATATATAAGGTACTTATATATTCTGTGTAAAAAAAATGTGTCAGTTCTACTCATAAAGCTTCCCAATAAACATAAGTTGAAATATGAAAATAAATTGGACCTCCCATAAAAAGTGACGCATTTTAGTAAAAAAATAATATGACGGTCCAATTTTTTTTTCGTATTTCGACCTATGTTTATTGGGAAAAGTTTTTCAGTTTTACGAGTAGTACTCAACCTAAAAATATTTGCAATGAATTCAATAGTACCTTATATACTATTTATTGTTTGTCCATCCGCTTTCACAAAACTAGCGAGATAATTGTATTTGCCCTTTACATAATACCTTGCAGGTTTCACGTAAAGGTTGCTCACCAGCCCTTAAAAATTGTCATTAGAAAAAAACGACCTTGTGCAAATTTACCGGCACTAACGATTATTGCAACCCTTTTCATGGCGGTAATTAACCTTTATTGGTATTACGACTAGCTTGTTGAGAACATTTTGATGCTTGGTTGTGAAACTGAAAACTTTTATTTGTTTTGAGACCTTTAAGTTGATTCATTGGGTCGTTGGTCGACTCGGTGTCGAGCGGACCGAAAAATCAACGAAAATTTTAATACTTCTTTATTATTAATAATAATAAATATTAAAAACCCTTGTCAGTATTTATATAGCACTGTGAGTTCAAAAGAATCCATAGTAATTTATAAAGACTTTAGTAGTGAAGAAGCAACTAACATAAAGAATTGCAGTTCAACGCTTAAGTCAATGTCGAGAGTGTCGTTAAATTAGAATTGACATTATCAATCATTTCGTGGCTATAAATACATTAGATAAAATTTTCTATACAATAAGTTCCAAATTCACCGAAATAATTCAACAAATGATGTTGAATTCAAGAATAAATCAATTGGAATTTCAGATACACATTAAACATTTATCGTTTTCTCCTCTTTGGAATGATGAAAGCTTCAAAGCTTACTCGTAAATCAGTTACAATTATAATTGGTTCACAGAATACTCAATTAGATACTCAATTTTGTTATGGAGTCGATGAAATGTTACGATTAAATTGATGATGTAGCTTTACGAGACTCAGTTGGTGTTAATTTGGTAAAGAGGTTAGGCTTCTAAGTTTCGGTTGCTTAAGACAACCTTTATCACAGAGTTTGACAGATCACATACGCCCGCCCGTCAGCTGTGAATGCCGACTGTGATAGTCAGTCAAACTTATGCATCCGAATCGTAAAGGGCTAACCTCTCTACCAAATAAATAACAAGTAAGTCGCGTAAATTTACATCATGCGTGATACTTTTTCGTTAAATAATGAGTAAAGTAATTTTTTCAAAGTAATTTTTTTATAGAAAAATGATTCTGAAGTATTAAGTGTGAACTGGGTAAGTCATAGCACCGGACGTTATTGCGGTGACAGCCACCATACAAATGGCAACCAGTGACAACCGCAATTTGATGTAAGTTGTGCCATGATATTGTCGTAAACTTCTTTTGCAAAAAAAGGCGTGCGTGAGAGCCACCTAAACAGTAAATAATCTAAGAACAAAGAAGAACTTTATGAATTATAATTAGCGCAGTTGTTTGGTTTATTGCTTGGCATCACTGTTCATAGCTAAATATACAGTGTGTTAGGGAAATGACTGAACTTTCAAGACGTTTTCTAGACGTGAAGCTAAAAAACTTATCTTAGTAACATTTTTTTTGAAATAAGAATCCTTTCAAGTGTGTATGGGCAGACCAAATTTTATTTTATATTTCGAAACAATTATCATCTTAATATGGCATTCAGAGTGGCCAGTAAGAGGCAGCACTGCTACTTAAAGACGGAATATTTAATCTGTGGGAATGGCAGTTGGACATGCTGCAAGCAATGCTGCGAGGCAGCCAGCAAGTTATCAGTAAAATGCATAATGGGCTTAAGTCGAATACCGCTTAATGCATGAATAATTTGGCATTCAGAGTGGCCACTAAGAGGCAGCTCTGCCAGTTGGAGCTGGATTATATAATCTGTGGGAATGGCGGAGATGCGGTTATCGGAGTTTAGATCGATACTGACCGAAACCTCTTCATAGTTAGCAGTTTCTACGGTTGAGGCGCCGTCTTTTCGAATTCAGACAGAATTGATGTCCAGAATAGTCCGGCACGGCTGGCATTATTTCAGAGCAATGATAAATTACTCTACTGTTTTAGGGTTTTAAATTGAGTTCTTAGAAAAATAAGAAGCAGACTGCAAAATAAGTACAAATATCCAGACGAAGATATTGTGAGGCGGTACTCCCATTTATCGTCCGTAACAAGTCCGTAACTGAGTATTTTTAACCGCACCGAAGCCGTAGTTGTTTCAATAAGATTGGAAAAGGATTCTTATTTCAATAAGATTGGAATTCGCAATTTGCAATGTGTTACGGTGCTTTAAAAATACGCAGATCACATACCTAAGTCAAAGGAAAGTTTTAACGTCATAAATCTCATATATTTTTTGACATTAGGATGTGATACGACGTCGCATCGCATTCATGAGTATTGGAAATTCTCGATATCGATTTTCTCTCGGAAATAGCCAAATATAGGCTAGCTTTTCATGTTGCAAAAATATTACTCGTTTATTTTTGTCTTGTAGTTTGTTGATGATTAGCCAAACCCAATATATTAATTTGTTTTATTTAAGTAGGTATATGGTAATAACTCAAACTGAATTTTTACATTGAGTATTATAATTAATTAACTTAAAGATTTTATGGAATTGATAAGATACCATACATTGAATCAAAAATTTACCCAAGCATAACAATTTCACAAAATGTAATATACATACATACATACATAAATCACGCCTCTTTCCCGGAGGGGTAGGCAGAGACTACTTCCTTCCACTTACTACGATCCTGGCATACTTCTTTCGCCTCCTCCACATTCATCAATCTCTTCATGCATGCTCGTCGGTTTAGGGTACTGTTATATCGAAAATAACCCTTCTAGACATATAAAATAAAAATGCAGCACAAGCATATTGCATTGTCATCAATGCAATATGATACATGCCTGTTTACTTCGATTTTACGAAATCTACGTATTATTAGAATGGATTGGACTTCCGTCGGGTTCAGACGCGCTATTGTAATTTCTCTTTATTTTCGTAATAAAAGTGTAAAATTAATTAAATAGTTTTTTTTAAAAACTATTTCCTGACCCACCCCGTAACAGTGGTGTCAGAAGTGGGATACCAGCGTGGAAATTCGTCGTTTTCCTAAGATATTGTTCCGCTGGTATTCTCATACGGGTCGCGTAAATAATTTTACATTTCTGACTTAGTGCCTGTGTGAGTTATTTATACTTACTGTGCCTACTCGCCGACCATTCTCCGGGACGTTTTTTCAGCATAGACTATTACACTTATCGTCTCGTCAAATTCTCAACATTTCGTGGTTTAGTTGCGACAGTTAGCCTTACTCTCAGTAAGCCTGCCAACTATCCACCTGAAGATCTTTTTCCTGCATCCTGATCAGCTCTACGCCTTCACCGTCGCCGTCGCTTCACTTCCAAGATCAGACCTAGGTGAAGGTCATCGCCGTGCACGTGGTAATTTTGCCGCCACGTGGTTTTACCGTCACCGCCGTGCGCCATCGCATTCGGGTTATCGTCGCCGCTTCACTAGTGGTGCTATTGCTGCCCCACCGTCACCGCCGCGCCGCGCTGTGAACGCGCAATTCGCTGTCGCCGCTACACGTGTGGTGCTATCGCAGCCACACAACGCCGCATCGTTTCCGCTGCATCGCGTGCGCTCAAGCGTTCAAGCGCTCAAGCCGCTGTCTTGCGCTCAAGCCGCTGTGACCGCCGCTGCATTCGTGGTACCGATTCATCGCCGCTTCGAGTAGCTTTGATTACGAGGACACCGTGCTAACGCCGCAATAATCACCTCTACTTTCAAGCCGCTATCAAGACATGGACATTTACGTCGCCATCCTGGTTCTGTGAGTAAACATTTTATTTTCTGTTATCGCTACAAATTATTCCCTGGTTTATTTTATTTTTCCATATTTTTGTATTCGTTGTTTGATCTGGTTTTTTATATAATTTCTCAAAATGTCTCAACCTAAATCTGAAGCAGGTGTAAGCAAGAATTCTAATGATGCTGAACCATTCAATATTAATGTTCTGTGTAAATTTATAAACCCATATAAAGGAGACCGTGAGACACTCACCGCCTTTCTCACTAACTGCCAAAATGCTTTAGACTTAGCATCAGCAAGCCAGAAAATACTTCTGTTTAAATTTATTTTGGCCAAATTAGAGGGTAAAGCCCAAATTGCATGTTCCAATAAAATATTTAATGATTTTGAATCACTAAAGGCTTTTCTAAACCAGAATTTTGGCGAGCGAAAGCATTATAATCACCTTCTTCTCGATTTACAGTCTTGTAAACAACAGTCTAACGAGACTGTTTCTCAGTTTGCTCTAAAAATCGAAGGCTGTCTTACCGATCTGCAGTCCGAAATACACAATTCGGACTCCCTTAAGAAAGACTTACCTGGGCGAATCGCTATGACGGAGGACTTAGCACTCCATACCTTTTCTCTTGGCTTACACCCGCGGCTAGCTAATAATGTGCGTTGCAGAAATCCTAAATCCCTCAACGATGCCATTAATATAGCATTAGAGGAAGAAAAGATACAAAATCTATTATATAAAAACATTAAGACAAAATCCTGCAGAATCTGCGGAAAAGCCGGCCATGTTGAGGCAGAATGTCCCAACAAGTCGAGGCCTTCGCGTTTCAACCAGCCTCACCAATTTTCTGAGCCTCAGCCATCCATTTCACATCAAAATACAGGGTCACAACTTTTCTGCAGTTATTGCAAAAATCCAGGGCACGACATTACGCAATGTCGTAAAAGGAAGTTTAATAATTCTCGACGTAATAACAGTCAGCCGACGCACCATATTTCTTTTGAGGAGCCGCTGTCGCTCACCGATTCTGCACACAATGATAACACGGACGAATCTATAAACCATTTAAACTAGATGGTCGGATTACGGTAGAGTGCCGACGTAATCTTAGTAAAAATGGCACAATTTACGCATCAGTTGTCCGTAATTCTTCTAAATCTATGACTTACCATAATTCTCTTTATTCCAGTTCTTTAAATTCTAATTCGGCTTATAAGCCACATACATCTCAACAAATTCCTTCGGGAAACTCTGTTTCGTTGAGTCGCAATAAAAATATTGCATCTAGTCCATCTCAACACATCCCTTCGGGAAACTCTGTTTCGTTGAGTCGCAATAAAAATATTGCATCTAGTCCATCTCAACACATCCCTTCGGGAAACTCTGTTTCGTTGAGTCGCAATAAGAATATTGCATCTACTCCACCTCAACACATTCCTTCGGGAAACTCTGTTTCGTTGAGTCGCAATAAGAATATTGCATCTACTCCATTTCAACACATTCCTTCGGGAAACCCTGTTTCGTTGAGTCGCAACATAAAGGTTGCATCTTCTACATCTCAACACACTCTTCCGAGAGCCTCTGTTTCGTTGAGTCATAAAAATAAACATTCTTCATCTCAACATCCTCCTTCGAGGACCTCTGTTTCGTTGAGTCATAACTCATCGTCTTCATCTCAACACACTCCTTCGGGAACCTCTGTTTCGTTGAGCCATAATTCATCGTCTTCAACTCAACACACTCCTTCGGGAACCTCTGCTTCGTTGAGCCATAATTCATCGTCTTCAACTCAACACACTCCTTCGGGATCCTCTGATTCGTTGAGTCAAAATCAAGACGCAAATCACGAAACTCCTCTCGAGATATCCTCCGAATCCTCAAATTCAGGTAGGAAAACGCTACCTATGTATGAAATAAATTCTAATAGAATATCTCTGCCTCACATTATCTTAAAAACAAAAGACGCTCGAGAACCGCTGTGCTTTCTCATTGACACCGGTTCTAGCGTAAGTTTAGTCAAACTCACGAAATTCAAAGAAAAACCTAGACTAGACTTCGAGTTTTTAACACTAATTTTTCTTTATTGTCACTTTCTTAATTGTAAACGAACGTTATTCTTTTTTATGTATTATTGCATGTTCATTATTTCTCATGTAAGCGACCTTTGTGTTTTTAATGAGTAAATAAATTTCTTTAAACCTAAACCTAAGTTGTCTGACACTAAAATTATACTCAAAGGACTAAGTGATAATGACTCGTCTTGCGAGACACTAGGTTGCACTCAATTATACTTCGAAAGTTCTACATTAAGTGACGTTCAAACAAATATTACTTTTAATTTTAAATTTCATGTCATTGATGAAAATGTTAACTAAAAGTATGATGGCATTCTTGGGAACGACTTTTTATCTCGATTGGGCGCAGATGTCCAATATTCAAAAAAGTGTCTTTTCGTTCAAAACCATCTTATTCCAATAATTTTTGATCAAGTTGCATATACTATTCTCGCTAGGTCAGAGGAAGTAATTGAGTGTCCAGTTTCTAATGACCCTTCAGAACTAGAGAGTCTTGAAGAAGCCCTAATTCTTGATCACTGTTTTGCAAAAGGTGTATACGTAGCAAACTGCATTGTTAAGCTCAAACCGAATGGTCGTGTAAATCTATCTATTTTAAATACAACAGAAAATGACGTAATAATAAAAGACTTCCATGTCCGTTTGGTCCCTTTTGACAATAAAATATCTACGCCAGTTACTAATTTAACTAAGACAGAAAATATTTACAATATTCAGTCTCTTGCTCAAGACAGATCCCAGAAGGTTCTTGACCTTATTCGTACATCTCATCTTAACAGCGAAGAGACTAAGGCTCTTCTGGAATGTTGCTCAGATTACACAGACATTTTTCATTTAGAAGGCGAACATCTTACCTGCACTAATGCTATAGAGCATTCGATTAACACTAAGGACGCAGCCCCAGTTCACGTCAAGTCATACCGATTCCCGGAATGTCATAAAGATGAAGTCGAGTCTCAAGTTAAGAAAATGTTGGAACAAAACATCATACGTCCATCTATTTCACCGTGGAGTGCCCCTGTATGGGTAGTTCCTAAAAAGAAGGACGCATCCGGCAAACAAAAGTGGAGGATCGTCATTGATTACCGCAAACTCAATGACGCCACCGTCACCGAGATATATCCATTACCCCTTATTACTGATATACTTGATCAACTAGGCCACTCAAAATATTTCACCACACTTGACCTTGTTAGTGGTTTTCATCAAATAAAAATAAAAGCCGAAGACGCTCCCAAAACTGGTTTCACAGTCATTACTAACGGTACTTCAGGACATTATGAGTTTACGAGAATGCCTTTTGGCCTGAAAAACGCTCCGTCCACCTTTCAGAAGTTAATGAATACAGTCCTATCAGGCCTTCAGGGCTTACATTGCTATATTTATTTAGATGACTGTATAATTTACTCTCATGACCTGCATTCTCATATGGAAAAACTCAATCTCATATTTGACAGATTACGCCAGTTCAACCTCAAATTACAGCCTGATAAGTGTGAGTTCTTGCGACGTGAAGTCGCTTACCTAGGCCACATTATAACTGATAAAGGCGTGTCTCCTAATCCAGATAAAGTAAAAGCCGTCGCTGAATTCCCTGCTCCGAAAACTCCTAAGGACATAAAGTCCTTCCTTGGCCTTGTCGGATACTATCGCCGATTTATAGAAAACTTCTCTAAACTATCTAAGCCTCTCACCTCACTTCTTAAAAAGGATGTTCAATTTCTCTGGGGTCCCGAACAAGTAAAAGCATTCGATCAGCTGAAGCAGAAATTGATTACTGCGCCGCTCCTTCAATATCCTTCTTTCGATAAACCTTTCATTCTTACGACAGACGCCTCCAATTACGCCGTGGGGGCCATCTTATCACAAGGAGAGATAGGCAAAGACAAACCTATTGCCTATGCATCACGTACGTTAAACAAGGCTGAAGGAAATTATTCGACCATCGAAAAGGAGTTAGTTGCAATCCTTTTTGGTGTTACAACTTTCCGTCCTTATCTATACGGACGCAAATTTACCATAGTTACTGATCATAAACCTCTCAAATGGCTCATGAACGTAAAAGAAAATTCCAAATTACTAAGATGGCGTCTTAAATTAGAAGAGTTCGATTATGAGACAGTCTATAAACAAGGTAAATTAAATTCAAACGCTGACGCTCTGTCTCGTTTTCCAGTAAATGCTGTAGACAACCCAGACAGCTCTACGTCACCTAGTTCCTCACTATGTAATCCTACACTTGCAACCGACAATACTTTACCCGCTCAAAATGACATCCCTTCCATTTCAGAAACCTATGAGCAGTTTTTACAAATCACTAGACAAACGGACGTGACATTCGATACCGTAATAGAAGAACACAGAGACTCTTTACTTAAAGCAAAGTGCAAACTCATCGCTTACCCTACATTGATAGATTTAGACGAATCTGTACCTTATTGCTCAGATATTATAAATTCTTCTACAAGCCAACCTGACATCCGTGAAATCGAACGTGAATTACACACTTGCTATTCTACCTCTAATGAAAAACATATTTTTACACATTTATTTGTCAGAATCAATTATTTCGATGAAATGTCTTATAAGGACATTTTCAACATTATACGTGAATACAGAGACATGATCAAATTCTGGTATTCAGAAGAAAAGGAATTTGCTATTTCAGACTTTGATGACCTTTTCAGTAAACTATCATTTAGTAAATTATATAACATTTTATCTTTCCTATTTCATAACACAGGTATCAAAGTTAATGTATATCATAACTCTATTTCTTATCCTACACCTGACGAGGTAAAGAAGATTCTCAGAGATAACCACGACTCTCCCTCTGCCGGACATCCGGGTGTCACCCGTATGCTAGAGAGAATTAAGTCACAATATTCATGGAAAAACATGCGTCAGGATATCGAGGACTATGTCAAAAACTGTCGTTCATGTCAAATCAATAAGCCTTTGCGCCAAACTAACCGTGCGCCTATGATTATTACTTCTAGTGCCACTAGGCCTAATGAGAAACTTTTCCTTGATTTAGTTGGACCTCTTCCGGAAACCCGGGAACATAAATATAAATTTCTCCTAACACTACAAGATGACTTAACTAAATATTCCCAAGCTTATCCAATGCAGACTTGTTCTGCTGAGGAAACAGCCAGATTTCTTGTCCAGTTTATTTCCCATATTGGAATTCCAAAAATGATTGTTACTGACCAAGGAACAAATTTTTGTTCTGAAGTCTTCAATCAATTATCAAAACTTTTCGGTATAAAACACATTTTCACATCTCCATACCATCCTCAAACATGTGGTGCTTTGGAACGAAGTCATTCGACTTTAAAAGAATACCTATGTTCTTATATAGGCGAAAATCAACACACTTGGGACCTATACATCCCTAGTGCTATGATTGCTTATAACTCGAACGTACATAGTACCACAGGTTACTCACCTCTGGAATTATTATTTGGTTTCAAGCCGTACATTCCGAGTAGTATTGATACACTCGATTTTAATTCCTATACTGACTACATAAGAGCTCTAAATCACCGACTATACTATAGTCGTCAGAAAGCCCTTCAAAATATTCAAACTTCCAAAGAAAGATCTAAAACCTATTACGATTCCCACACAAAGCCGGTTTCATACAAAAGTGGTGATATGGTATATATAAGATGTCACCACAAACAAAACAAGGCCTTATCACCTATATGGAAAGGGCCTTATAAGATCATAAACATAAACGGAAATCATACTGTTACACTATTAATAGGACGCAAGCACGTACGTCATCACTATGACGAAATCAAACTAGCTGCAAACAACACGTCACCTTAGACGTAATAATACCTAACTTTATACTAGTTTTCTGTCTACTGCAGGTTGACATTCTCGCTGGCCGCGTGCGATTATGTTACTCCTATTCATGGAAGTCCTGGACTATACTTTGATAAATTATTAGATGTTAAGTTTACTAATGATGACTGGAATGTCATCACCTACGTAGATATTAGTCACGTTAAGCCTAATCTAGATAAGATCGAATTTTTATTCGAAAAAGTAAACCTATTTTGCAATACTTTTCCATCCTTAAAAATACAAACTGAATGTATAAATTCTCTGTCCGCTCTCAAAAATCAGCACCTTAATAATGTTAATAAGTTCTCATCCATTTCCTACTTACTTGTTGATGAGAAACCTCAAAGACGCGTAAAACGTGGACTGATGGATTTTGGTGGTACTTTATTAAAAACCTTTTTCGGTACATTAGATTCGGAAGATGCCGTTAAATATTCCAAAGCTATTCATGACGTACAGTCAGACGAAAAACAATTAGCTCAGATCATGAAAAATAATATTCACGTTATTAAATCAACTATTTCTTCTTTCAATAATTCGGTTTCAAAAGTTAATGAAAACGAAAAACATTTACTTAAAAATATGGAAATCATTCAAGATACTATGGAAAAAATTTCAAACTCAAATGATAAAATAGAAATTAAAGCTCAACTTAGTTCTCTGTTGAATTCTTTAGAATCTATCATTCTGACTCTGTCTTTCGATATTGATGATATTAATAATGCTATCCTTTTCGCTAAGCTCAATATTCTGCATCCGACTGTACTCAGTCCGCACCAACTGTACAGCGAACTCGATAAACATAGAAATAACCTACCGAGACACTATGAACTCCCGATCTCCTTAACTTTGCAAAACATACATGAATTAATTGATATTTCAAAACTAATATGTTATTATCACTTAAATAAAATTATTGTTATCATTAAAATTCCTCTTGTATTGCCTCAGATTTACAGTTTATTCAATGTTATTCCTCTACCTGCCGCTTACGACATCGAGAAACCAGACACCTTTGTACTCATTAATCCTACTAGTGCATTTGTAGCGATAACGGCAGATCATATGTTTTATTCACTAATCACGGACATTGGAAAGTGCAAAGTGATCAGTGAAAAGTGTTACGTGTGCGCTTTAGAAAATGTGTTTTCCACTATCGCGAGTCCCACATGCGAAACGACACTTTTAAGCGAAGTAGTTAATAAGTTACCCGAAAATTGCGTAACTAGATTAATTCACGGCTCTATAGATATTTTCCATAAAATTAGTAATAATCGCTGGGTCTTCGTTCAATCCGAGCCAGGCAAGTGTCATATAACATGTGACGATCAGCCGAGTAGCCATGATGTAATTTTATTTGCAACAGGTATTTTACATTTACCTAAGAACTGTAAAGCTTTTTACAAAACTTTACAATTTTATCCATCTGTTGAAATTTATTCCAGTAATATAACTAATCATATAGCTAATTTTAATATTGTTGAAGATGACTGTTGCAATAGAATTAAATTAAATAAGACCCTTAATAAGTTACCGTTTAGTAAATTAGATTATGCTAGTAATTTAGATTCCCTACTTCAAGCAAGTATTCATTTAGATACCTTCGAGAGAGAATTAGACAAGATCGAAAATCCTTCACATTTTGGAACATATGCTGTCCATTATATGTCAAGTACTTATGTAATCAGTATTCTCATACTTTTGTATATTCTATACAGAAGCAGAAAATTTATAAGTAAAAATAATCCAAATCCTTGTTGTGTACAGATTTTTAACCAATGCTATAATAAGAAGACAAGCAGAACTCCCTCAACACAACTAGTAATTGTTCAAGATGCAAAAGAACCTGACTCGTCATCTTCTGAGGAAGTTGAAAACAAAAATTATACATCATTGCCTTTAAAAAGAAATATTTATATATATATATATATATATATATATATATATATTTATATATTATAACCCAAAAATCTCATGACTTATGAATTTATGATATTGCGATCAGTTTCCTCCGATATGATTTATGTAGTATTTACATGTTTAATTTTCATTTTTGATACTTTTCTTAATCGTTTAAATTTAAGTATTCCTTTTGTAAGAGCCAAACGAATGTCCATATCGATTTTAATCTCTCATCACTCTTCCCGTGATGATCGATCTTAACGGGGGGGTTGTTATATCGAAAAAACCCTTCTAGACATATAAAATAAAAATGCAGCACAAGCATATTGCATTGTCATCAATGCAATATGATACATGCCTGTTTACTTCGATTTTACGAAATCTACGTATCATTAGAATGGATTGGACTTCCGTCGGGTTCAGACGCGATATTGTAATTTCTCTTTATTTTCGTAATAAAAGTGTAAAATTAATTAAATAGTTTTTTTTAAAAACTATTTCCTGACCCACCCCGTAACAGTACTCTTGACCTGACCTTTCTTTAGCACGTCCCCGATTTGATCGAGGTACGTTCGTCGAGGTCTTCCCTTTCCGACGTTCCCATCCACACTTGCCATATACACCTGTTAAAATGTAATATAAATATGCTTTATGTAACGCAATGGTACACATAACGCAATCATACAAAACATGAGCGACTTTAGATTTTTTATAAGTAAAGATCTCAAGTGCCAGGGGATATACAGCCAAGCTGCCTGTCCGGTGGCTAGGTTTTGATATTACGGGTATGCGACCCCGGCTTCCCGAGCTACTACGGCCTCAAACCTTGTCCCCCGAGGTAGTAGTATCCGTTACCTTTCATCCTTTCCCAAGTCACAAAGTCCTATCTCTCTTCTTTCCCTCCCCTTCCTTACTCCTTACCTCTCCGCCAATCCAAGGTCTGCCGCGCCGATGGATGCATAGCTAGGGGCGTGCCTAGTTTAGCGTGCCGATTTGCCCTGGGACCGGGTGACCCCAGATTAAGGCTAACCTTGTCCTGGTATGCGGGGCTCTGCCAGGATTGACACTAAATTTCCCTAGCTTCTCGTGGGAACGCAATGATTTTAAACTCAAACCAAAATCTGTATGGCGGCGATGTAGGAGTTCGCGACTCATCACGTCTCGTTCCTGTCGGGTGCGGATTGCGGGCTACAGAGAGCCGCTTTGCTACGATGAATGTTAGGGGAGGAATGGTGGATAAAATAGGTGAAGTATGTCAGATGATGGATAAGAGGCGCATAGATGTTTTGTGTGTGAATGAAACAAAGCGGAAAGGTTGCGACACGACGAAACATGGCCCCTACACAGCGTATTGGTCTGGGGTTTCTAGTTCCGACCGAGGCTGTAAGGGAGTCGGCGTGATTCTTTCCGCACGAATGGCTGAATGCGTGACTGAGTTCGAATGTGTGAGCCCTCGACTCCTCTGGATTAGGCTAAAGGTCGGAATCACTCGAATCTTTATCCTAGGTGTCTATGCACCGACGGATGTGGGTTCGGGTGGCTCCACAAAAGCGAAAAAGGAAAATGAGGAGTTTTGGGACAATGTAAGAGATGTTTTGAAAAACTGCAAGGCGAATGAAAGAATTATTATGCTGGGAGATTTTAATGGATGGGTAGGTATAAAGCGAGATGGGTATGATAAGGTTCTTGGTACGTTTGGTGATGAAAGAGTAAATGAAAATGGAAAGAGTGTGTCAGAAATTTGTTTACAGTGGGATCTTTTTGTGTCGAATACAATGTTTCAACATAAAAAGATCCACACTTATACAAGAACGGAAGGTGCATCAAGAACTATGATTGATTTTGTGATTGTGGATGAAAGATTGAAGAGTAAAGTTGTAGACACCCGAGTGTACCGCGGTGCTGGTATTGACACAGACCACTTCCTGGTGCTATCACGAATAAGTGGTCTCTTCAAACGGTGGCGGCACAGGGTAACTGAGCGGAGTAGTGCGTTAGAAAGAGTAAAAGTAGAAAATTTGCAAGATAAAGAGGTAAAAAAGGAGTATATTAAAAGATTGAAAGAGAAATTTAATGACCTAGAGGAGATGTCTGACATTGAAGAAGGATGGAAAGGATTTAAAAAAGGTGTTGTGGATGTCGCGATAGAAGTGTGTGGAGTTTCCAAAAGGATGAAAGGGAAAACACAACGGAGTGCGTGGATGACCAAAGAGGTACAAGAAGTTGTGCAGAAGAAGAAGAAAGCATGGTTGGATTGGTTAGCTACCAAAGCTAACCGAAGAATGTTAAAAGCGACGGATGAAGATGTAGAGAAAGCACGAAAGGAGTATAAAAGTGTGAAGGATGTAGTTAAAAAGACGGTTGATAGAACGAAGGATAAGAATAAGGATGAATTTGACAGGAGGCTATCGGAAAACTTTCGTTCCAACTTGAAAGTTTTCTGGAAATCCATAAGGACAGCTCGAAATAAAACCACGTCGTCCGAGTTGAGTAGGATTCGAAGCCAGGATGGTAGTATAATAAAAGGTGAGGAATGTGTGTTGAAAAGATGGAAGGAATATTTTGAAAGCTTATTTGAGAAAGAAGATCTAGCGCAAGAAATAACTACTGCAGAAGTGGATGAAATTGAGAACGAAAGTAAGATTGAAATGGATGAGATTGTGAAAGCGTCAAAAAGTATGAAATCTGGTAAAGCTGCAGGGTATGATAGGGTGTCGGTCGAAATGCTGAAGGCTGGCGAAGGCGTTGTGGCTAGTCAGCTGTACCTCCTTTTTAACCTTTGTTGGAGAAGCGGTCGAGTGCCAAGTGATTGGTGCAAGGCTGTAATAGTGCCATTATACAAAGGAAAAGGGTCACAGCTGGACTGCAAAAATTACCGCGGTATAAGCCTCCTCAGTGTCGTCGGCAAACTGTATGCAAAGGTGTTGATTGAAAGAGTGATGAAAGAAACGGATGAGAAAGTATGGGATGCTCAGGCAGGATTTCGTAAGGGGATGAAATGTACGGATCAGGTCTTTTCCTTGCGCTGCATAGCTGAAAAATTCCTGGCCAAAAACCAGAAAGTCTATTGCGCGTTCGTAGATTTGGAAAAGGCCTATGACAGAGTGGTGAGGAATGAATTGTGGTCGGCACTATCCATGCATGGGGTGAGCAGTATCTTGATACGAGCACTGAAATCCTTATATAAGAATTCCAGTGCTTGTGTCAGGATAAACGGGGCGTACACTGAACTTTTTAACATCGAGAAAGGTGTTAGACAGGGATGTGTTGCGTCACCGTGGCTGTTCAATCTGTTCATGGATAGTTGTTCGGAAGATTTGAAAGAGAGTGAATGTGGTCTGAGAATGAATGGTTTACTCGTCAAATGTCTTCTCTATGCTGACGACCAAGTCATCCTTGCGTCGTCGGCTGAAGGGTTGCAGGAGATGGTAAATATTATGAATGAGGCTTTGAAAAAGAAAGGAATGAAAGTGAATGTAAGTAAGACGAAAGCAATGGTTTTTGAGAAAGAGGAAAATATGACAGAGTGTAAAATTATGATAGAAGAAGAGAGGGTGGAACAAGTGAAAGAGTTTGTGTATTTGGGCTCCGTGTTCACATCAGATGGAAAGTGTGAAAGTGACATCGAAAGAAGGGTGAATGCCGGCAACATGGTGAATGGAGCGTTGCACGCTTTTATGAACAGCCAGAAAGTCTCTGATAAGGCTCGTCTGGCTGTGCATAGAGGGGTGTTAGTTCCGTCCGACACTTATGTATGGGAGTGAAAGTTGGGTATGGCAGAAAAAACATGAAAGTAGAATAAATGCAGTACAAATGAGAGCGTTAAGAAGTATGATTGACGTAAAATTGAGTGACAGGATAAGGAATAGCGTGATAAGGGAACGTTGTGGTATAAAAGAAGATATAGTGACTGGTGTAGAAAAGGGTATGCTTAGATGGTTTGGTCATGTAGAGAGGATGAATGAAAGAAGATTAACGAAACAGGTGTATATGGCAAGTGTGGATGGGAACGTCGGAAGGGGAAGACCTCGACGAACGTACCTCGATCAAATCGGGGACGTGCTAAAGAAAGGTCAGGTCAAGAGTACCCTAAACCGACGAGCATGCATGAAGAGATTGATGAATGTGGAGGAGGCGAAAGAAGTATGCCAGGATCGTAGTAAGTGGAAGGAAGTAGTCTCTGCCTACCCCTCCGGGAAAGAGGCGTGATTTATGTATGTATGTATGTATGTAAGCTCTTAAATAATGCCAGCCGTGCCGGACTATTCTGGACATCAATTCTGTCTGAATTCGAGGAGACGGCGCCTCAATCGCAGAAACTGCTAACTATAAAGAGGTTCGGTCAGTATCGATCTGAACTCCGATAACCGCATCTCCGCCATTCCCACAGATTATATAATCCAGCTCCAACTGGCAGAGCTGCCTCTTAGTGGCCACTCTGAATGCCAAATTATTCATGCATTAAGCGGTATTCGACTTAAGCCCATTATGCATTTTACTGATAACTTGCTGGTTGCCTCGCAGCGTTGCTTGCAGCATGTCCTACTGCCATTCCCACAGATTAAATATTCCGTCTTTAAGTAGCAGTGCTGCCTCTTACTGGCCACTATGAATGCCATATTAAGATGATAATTGTATCGAAATTAAAAATTAAATTTGGTCTGCCCATACAAATGTAAGGAGGATTCGAATTTCAAAAAATGTTACTAAGATATGTTGTTCAGCTTCACGTCTAGAACACACCTAGTTGTTACAGTCATTTCCCTAACACACTGTATTATTAGCTATGAAGAGTTGCGGTCGTTACGATCTAAGCCCGATAACCGCATCAAAGTCACCAGTTCGCTACAATCCGTTCCTAACTCCGAGTAATTCTTGCTTATTTTATTGACGGAATTGATGTTTTTGAATTTTTAGTCTAAAATGAATCGCAGCAAGGCAACAATATTTAATATTGTTGATTAAGAATGGTAAAATTAATATTGTATTTTTTTTGTTTCAGATTTGAACCTACCAGCAACGGAACCGAAGGTTAGTATTTGTTAAATAAATCGTAAAATATCGTCTAGGGCTGCGGTGTGAACCTAGGACCGTGAAATACCATTTCATTGCTCTTCCACTAAGCGACCGAGGTTCATGGCCAGCCAGCTAGCTGTAGCTCAATTGGTTGACCAATGGAATGATTTTCAAGCTTTTGCTGCAGGAGTACGTACGTCCATAAACACCGTACAGTGACGACGAAGGAACTTTTTATAATAAAAGAGCTACGAAAGATATAATATTTATGGTCGATTGAAGGTACCCCAAAGGATACTTTTTAATTGTAATTTCGCAAAACTAAATGTACCTACCATATTGTATTATAAAACATGCATAACTTTTATGACAAATTTCTAATAATTTATTAAGTACACTGCTAAAATACTACTTTAAATTATTTTATTGACTCGGACATTACAACATAGTATAGCAAGAGTTGCTACTATTAATTACATTTTAAAAAACACAGTATTAAGTAAGACAAAAACTTTAACCCTCTAAGCGTCGTTCGTTCCACACAAAGAACAGTTAATCCTGTGCTGGCCTCGAGTAATGCCAGGCTTCCGGTTCCTGTAAAAATATTTCTAGTCTTTACTTCCTTTGAGCCGACACAGCCATGTCTGGTCTTGCATTTTAAACAACCTATCTACATTCTGAATAAAAATCTAGGAAAAATAGTTTCACGATAAACATTTTAATTGGGTGTGTTTTGAGGTTCACATGCAGAAAGTTCCGTGAATGAATTTGTGTTTGAATATGTCATAAAGAAATCTCTGCCCAAGTTGTCATTATTTTATCTGAATTGAGCGATGGACGACTCGGTGTCCCACACGAAAAGAGAGAGAGAAAGAGAGCGATTGAATTTAACTGACGAAACAAATACCTTCGTCTCAAAATATTGAAATTTCTGTCGTCAGATTAACCTTTACTAACGTGGGTGGTGGGGTAAGTAAGACAAAACGAAACACAAAATATTATTCGCAAGTGGTCTTCATCCTCTAACAAAAATCTCATACGGGACGGCGCTTTTTTTAACCCGTTGTTTGAACGTCTCGCTACCGACATGGAAACACTTTCAAAAGGTTCGAGCTTTTAATGAGATGGATATATGCTTCAGTATAAAGCCACTTTGATTTTCCGTTTGTTTTTCTCCGATTTATGATTTTGTAAGGCGGGATTCCACAGTCTAGTTTAATAGCTGAATTTCACATTGTATGGGCTATGACAAACCGCGCAGCAAATTCAAAGTATACGACACGCTATAGGATTTGAAATAGTTGGTTTAATAGTAGTAGGTGGTTTAATTTTCTTCATCGAGAAGAAGACTAACTTCTCATATGCAGGTTTGTTATGAATGACTCCATAACGAAGAAGAGCATGGCAAAAAATAATTAAATCATACAACAAACAAGTGTTAAGGCCCAAATTGTCAACGAATTTGCACATTCTGAGATTTCCACAGAGGTTAAGAAATATCGCGTAGAAAAACAAATTGTTCTGTAATTAGTGGGATTTATGCGGTCGTCACTCTTGAGCTCTCCATCTATCTTGGGACGTTGCTTTGTTTTCCAAACAAAAATAAAACATTACGTAGGCCTTGAAAAAATGCCTTGAAGGCCGCTTTTATTGATAAGGTATAAAATTACTTTATGACATTGACACTTTTTTTCGCTTAGTTCAACATGATTATACATCAAACCCGTGACTATTTATTGCGTCACAGATTCAAGGCAATAAGGAAAACCATTAATACATATCGTAATTAAAATAATTAGGTAAATAATTAGCAAGCCCTCATTGGAACGATCCCCGCGCCCCCATCGACCGGACATCGCTAATGGTACCCGAAGCACCCTCGCCAGTTCACAGACAAAGATGTAAAATTGATAAAAATTTAATAAAAATGTTAATTTTCAGACAATTATAGTTTTCACTGTGTCACTCGCTATGTTTACAAATTTCTGAATGACCCTCAAATGTTAGTCGTACTGGGCTGAAAAGATCTTTTAACGGCCGTTTGCTATCGGCTTAACCCGCAAGGGATATACACGGGAGTTACACTTGGTTGGACGACTCGATGTCCCACAAGAAATAGAAGAAGAAGAAGTTACACTTATTATATTAGTAACATAAGGTTAGTAAGGCTTAATCATACGCTTCTATTATTTCGACTGTCGAATATTGTACGTAAAACAATTAGCTGAAAATTTGCAAGCTGTTCATTGGAACGTCGCTCAGCTCTTGTTGCCCATCCACCGAACATCGCTGATAGTTCCCTGAAGCACATTCGCCGAAGAATTAAAAAATGCATGAAGCTCAATCTCATTCTCTTTTTATTATCATGGATGGAACAAACAGCCAATAATTACGTGCAACTGCCAAACTAAACATTGCAAACCAGTGGTAATAGCAGTCATGGAACCTGTACTGAGTTCGAACTCTCATATTATTATCTCGAATAACTAAGTCTTAGTTTATTTCAAGACCGGTAAAACAAATGCATCAGAAATACTTTATAAAGTTAAGCTACAATAGACATTTAGTCAGCTATTTCAATGTCTGCTTAAAGGCAAAACCAGATAATTGCAACGAATGATGTTTTGAGCTAGATGGATTTGAAAGTTTAGACGTCAATATAAACGGCTTTCAAATGATTTGAATCATTGTAATGCACCTGTTTTTGTCAAGTGATGATTAAGCTATCCGATTCTTTTTTCACTACTTTGATTAAACTTTTAGTTTTTTTATAATTTCAAGAAAAGTAGCCTGAGGTGTGTCGCTTATTTGGTTTTGCCTGTACACTGGCTATACTGGTTTTCTCCTAAACTAAAAGACTTTCAAGGGTTTTATGTCAACAAAATAATGGCTTAATACATAAAATATGAGATTGATGACTTAATTACTAAATTTTTGTTTGTTTTCCTACATAAATTAATGAAAATATTTTTGGTATGTTGTTTTCCCTGAATGTGATTAGTAAAAGTGATCATTAAGGTACGTTGTCCGGTTTTGGCAGCTCCTTTGTAAAACCTTTATGACTATGAAAAGGTACCGCAAAAACATGTTAATAGTATTAAAATTGTCTGAAATGTCAATAATTTTAGAGTATAAGAAATTTATTACAATTTTAACGACATGTCGTTTAACATTGTTAGGTGGTGTATAAAAATAAAGTAAAATGAATTCTGTAAACAATCACGTTTATTGTCGAACATGCTCATTTATTTTGCATAAGAAGCAATTCAACAATCAAGAAATTGACCTTAATCAACATAAAAACAGTTCAAATGAGATTAATTTGAAACATAGCATAGCAATCATTTTCTGGCTAACATAAAAATATTGGAATTAAAAATGTTGTAAGAATTATTCTGTTTCACTGTCTTCTTCCGTGGCTGGTTCAGGTATTCGGTCAACCTCATCTTCTTCAGTTCTTAAGGAACTGTACCAACCGTGGAGCTCTTCCGGTATTGTGCCTGTCTTACACAATTTCAATAAATCTTTCTTTTTTGCTTCAGTTATGGGCAATTGTCTATCGTATAATTGCATAAGCAATGGAGGTTCAGGTGCATGAACTCTGGTGCTTGCTCTGGTCGACCTTCGCGTTTGTTTTCCTTCTGAAGTATCCTTCACGATGATGTGGAAGAATGTGTCATCCTTCAAATAATATCTAAAAAAGACCTTGTGAGGTTCTTCTTTTAGGTAACGAAACTGTTTGATTTTCATCCATTTAACAGGATTCCCTTCAGAGTCTTTTTTGGGATTTACGAACATGCTTGATGCCAAACTTTTCAGATCATAAAATTCATTATACTTGAACTCTTTTACTTTGTAGTTCTCTTTAGTAATTTTTTGTCCAGTAGTAGTTTTCACAGTTTGCTTTTTGCGAGCATTTCTGAAAATAGTCAGAAGATCAGGCATGGCAAAAATAGTTGCATGTTTTTTTGCATTTTCTATCGCACTGTGCATAGAATCCACCTCCATGTAACTGTGTCCAGACTCCATGAATTTGTGGTCGATGATTTTGATGTGTGCAATAGTCTGGACAACGAGAAGCAGAAGTGCACATATGAATTGATTTCTGTTCTGTCCACCACACGTATCAGAGTACAGGCAGACTTCGTCAACTTGAACAGGCACGCATTTAGATAGATAGTGGTACAAGACCGTCCCAATCTCACAACTACCCCGCTTTCCATTTATTTCGGACCATGCCAGGCAATATGCGTCGTTAGGAAGAGCGGCTTCATAAACGCACAAAGTGTAGACACATATTTTTCTACTGTAGTATAATTCTCCGACTAGACCATTAGGGATCTGCAAAACAGCCTGTAAATCAAAAGTAGCAGATACAAAGTTTTCTTCTTCATTAGCTCTTTTCTTGTCATTCTGTTTTTCATCAAAAATTGTTTCTTTTCTAGCTATATGTTCACTGTAAAGTTCTTCCATGCCTTCTTTTTCTTCTAGCGATGCTTTATCATACTTTGTGCATATTTTGCATTGGTCTTTCTTAGGAACAAAAAAGCTCAAGTTATATTCAGATGCGAAAATTCTCCTATAGGTCATTTCAGATACTGCCTTAGTATCCATACTCTCCAACTCATATTCAAGATTTCCTGCATCGCCAGTTTCACCATTATTTAGCTCTCTATTTAGCTCTCCTTCCTCTATTTCCTCATTAGCTTTATTTAGATCTTTCTCACATTGCTCTACATACAAGTCATACATTTTTTTAATACTCAAACTTTTGTCTAGGTATTTTTTTCTGGATGTTGATCTGATGTAGTGTGGGTCCATGGTCGGAAAGGATTCAATGTGATCTTTTACACGTTTGAGTGTCCGTTCATTTGTCTTGTTTACAGGTGTATGTTTACCTCTTTGATCTTCTGATGAAAATAAACCGACTGAATCTCTCTTTTCTATAGCATCAGTTATGACAGAAAGCGAAATAGAGAGAGTTTTTAAGAAAAACTTTTGGCAGACTGGTTTACGTGTTTCTTCCGATGGAAAAAAACACTTTTTGGAATACTGCCTAGCTTTCTTATAAGATCTTCGGATAACGAGGACTCTTTTGGTATGCTGCACCTTAATGTTTGCAAGAATGAAAGCCTTTTTAGATTTAAAATCTAAACTCCAGTAGTGTCTGCATAGTTTTAATCTTGCTTCGTCATCAAAGTTACTGTTACATTTATAGGAGCAATTGCTGCAATCAACATTTTTCGGTAGTTTTGCGTTTCTCAGTTTTTTGTTGGTCACGTAAGGCAAACCCTCTGCCCGTCTTTTTTTGGCAATGTTTCTTGACCATTCACCTGGATTAGGTTTGCGCCAACGTTTTAATACACGTGTTCGTTTCGCCACTCTTAATAGAATTGTTTCTATTATCCAGCTTACAACACTTTGAGATTCTAGAGGATGGGCTTGCGGACCAACTACATCAATAGAAGAACTTTCTGACATGGAATCATCTTCATAAGGAATATTCATTTGAGCTATAAATTCCTGTACAGGACCCCGCAAGTTTTCCAACGTAATTAATTCGTCCTCATCAGGCTGGTATGTGGGGTCTAAATCAGAGAAATCGCTGCCGCCAAAGATTGCCTCTAATTCCTCTTCACCTGGGATGTCTTCGAAGACATCAGCAATTTTATCATTATCTGAAATAAAATCAAAACATTACTTATTATAATTCTGACATAAAACGCAATATCAGCTGTCAAATACAAAAAAAGCACATACAAAATCTAACTCAATTTCAATCATCTTTTGCACGATCCATGAGGGTCTTTTCCTTATGGCGTACCATACGTGGGGGAGGCCTTAGTTCAACAGTAAAGTGCTGTTATCTGATGTAATGCAATAGCAAGAAAGTGTAAACATGGAATAACACATCATCCGATAAGAGTAAACCCAGACCAGCTGGATCTTGGCGGCGTATAATAAAATTAGATCAGAGATCATGGTGAAACTGAGAATTTATATAGGATGTCATTTTCTAAGGAAAGTATCTGTCATAAGCTCAAAAAGTCCATTGGACGCGGTTGACACCCCTCGGAAGAGAAGCCAAAGCCCTAACCGGCCCTAGGACAAAAAGCACAAGAGCAGCCGTCCTAGAAGAGGACAGAAAAGTCCTTATCCGTGGAATCAGATCTCTCACTCCTCAGTCCTCCTCCAGGTCGCATTTCTATCGGGGGCAGATGCGACCTCAAGAGTCGAAAAGAGCCTTCAGCAAGTGATCTCATCTTATGGCGATGCCATGCTCGAACTGGGGGCTCTGGGACAGGATGGTGTTGTTCAGCACAGACTGACGTGGACTTCAGCTGTCCACATCCACTACTCCTCGTCGAGTAGTTAAGATTGTGGGATTTAACTGGACTTAACCGTTGCCTCGGGACCTCCTTGCGAGGAGGATGAGGCACTCACCCAACAGGTATGACCACCAGGAGGGACAAGCCGCCGCTTGCTGACGGGCACTTGCTGGGCCTCCCTCAAAATGGGGAATCACCCGGCTGGTACGACCTTGCCGCGGCGTGAAGTTACGTCTGTACAACATGGATTAACCACAGTCCACCCATTGCACCGTCTTTAGTCACAGGTGGCGATTATTGGCACGTTCATGGGCCACAGCCCCGAAAACGTCTCCCCGCCGGCCGCAGCATGGCCATCGCGAAAAAGACCGGGATTGGAATTACATTCACTTCACTATCCATCTCTAATTCTATGAAAACTTAAGAACCTACTTATAAAATTTACTGATTCTAACGGATAATATAAATTTAGCGATATTATATTTAACTTAACCTCGAAACTGTTTGCTAAAATAAAAAAAGTATGTAAAAAAACTTTTAAAACAAGCTTTTATTTAAGTGCTCTAAAAAGATGAAAATAAAATTTTGAATGACATTAACCACATTCATTTATGACTTTACAGAAATGAAAATATAATAAAAGCTTGTCGCGATGCCTAGAAGAAACTACCTAATTACAGTTAGGTGCGTACCTTATTACAAAATTTCAATCACAAATTGAAAGTTTCGCGACAAGCTTTTATTATATTTTCATTTCTGTAAAGTCATAAATGAATGTGGTTAATGTCATTCAAAATTTTATTTTCATCTTTTTAGAGCACTTAAATAAAAGCTTGTTTTAAAAGTTTTTTTACATACTTTTATTTTATATTTTTTAGTTTATGTTACGATAGTTATTGATCAATACGAAAGTCTTTCTATAAAACGGAGAGATCTTCAATAGAAAAACTTAAGGCACGGGGAAAACTAACATTAGGATAAAGTATAATTATCTCTTTTATATTCTATAGAAGTAGGTTGGTACCTACTCCTCCGGCATCCCTAATAGAAGAATTAGCTTGTAATATGTCTTAGTCTTTTCATTTCATTGATGGCGTCATTATTACATGGCCGAGTCCCAGTTAATTTCGAACAGTCTAATTCTTCTATCAGGAGGCCTTCTATTGACGTGACCCTAATTCATGGTGGGCCTACCAACTGCCTATCATGAACGAATTCGTATACAAAATTGCAAGTCCCAGCAGTTGAATATTGAGGAGTTCCATAGTTCGAAGACAACTCTGGATGTAGCGTCTAATTCATGGTGGGCCTACCAACTGCCTATCATGAACGAATTCGTATACAAAATTGCAAGTCCCAGCAGTTGAATATTGAGGAGTTCCATAGTTCGAAGACAACTCTGGATGTAGCGTCTAATTCATGGTGGGCCTACCAACTGCCTATAATAAACGAATTCGTATACAAAATTGCAAGTCCCAGCAGTTGAATATTGAGGAGTTCCATAGTTCGAAGACAACCCTGGATGTAGCGTCTAATTCATGGTGGGCCTACCAACTGCCTATAATAAACGAATTCGTATACAAAATTGCAAGTCCCAGCAATTGAATATTGAGGAGTTTCATAGTTCGAAGACAACCCTGGAAGTAGCATCTAATTCATGGTAGGCCTACCAACTGCCTATAATAAACGAATTCGTATACAAAATTGCAAGTCCCAGCAGTTGAATATTGAGGAGTTCCATAGTTCGAAGACAACCCTGGATGTAGCGTCTAATTCATGGTGGGCCTACCAACTGCCTATAATAAACGAATTCGTATACAAAATTGCAAGTCCTAGCAGTTGAATATTGAGGAGTTCCATAGTTCGAAGACAACCCTGGATGTAGCGTCTAATTTATGGTAGGCCTACCAACTGCCTATAATAAACGAATTCGTATACAAAATTGCAAGTCCCAGCAGTTGAATATTGAGGAGTTCCATAGTTCGAAGACAACTCTGGATGTAGCGTCTAATTCATGGTGGGCCTACCAACTGCCTATAATAAACGAATTCGTATACAAAATTTTGTGTCCCAGCTATAAACCGCTGAGGAGATCTCTCGTACGGAGCCGATCCTGGCAGCAGCATCAGGTCAAATTTATGATTAACATGCATTGTCATCGGTTCTGGACCAACATGCAAAATTTCAACTCAATCGGATACCGAGAAGTGGTTCAAATTAAACTTGCAAGATTTGCACCGAACAAACATTGTTACTTACTTACATACACTGCAAGTTAAATAAAAGCTTTTAAAATAAATAAACACTTACCATCATTAATTTGTTTATTCCGTGTTGTTCTTTTGTTTCTCTCCATATCAATATCACCAAAACAAATTTTCAGCAAGAATTAGCAATAATAACACTCAATTTACTAAAAAACAACGAAATTAAATGCGCAAACGCAGTGTTTCGCTCGAAACAAAAGCACATAATGGCGCGTAAATGGCGAGCAAGATGCTTGTCCGTTGAGCGCTAGAACGAGACAGAATGCAGTGCGGCAGGCAAAACCAGATAAATGCATTTATTATGTTTTGCCTTAACCAGTCATATAAACGCTTTAAATTCAAGCTTACAGGCAGAACCAAATAATGTTCATTACTACGTTTTACGTGATGCTATAAAGTTGGTGAGTTTGTGTAATGTCGTTTACCACGTTTTATATGATACTGTTTTTGTAAAGTTCCCCTATAAGTGAGCATAACTGGTTTATCCAGAGTAAGTTAGTACCAAACTTATCATTTTATTTGGTTTTTTCACCGACTAACTCGGGAACTAAGCAAGCTATCAATTATCGGGTTTTACCTGTAGAAAGATCTCAATTTCCTGATCACGAATAAATATTTAACTTATTTTTGCAAAAAAATTCAATTATCCGGTTTTGCCTTTAAGCAGACGATAATCTATATCCGTGTTCTCGAAGTGCTCTCGCCACACTTCTCAAGTTTTTCCCTCGCTGAAAGGAAATGAAACGCATTGATTAAAACTTCCCAATCAGGGATCGACGCCATCCAGTCTCAGATAGGTTATAGATATTTCAAGTAAATTGGTCATCCTTGTTTCAATGTATATGTTGAATTTCATGAAAATTTTGAAATATATCATTCTAATATGAAGAAAACGATTGGGAGCAATTTTGAGAATTAAAAAAGTTTAGTATTCCAAGAACTCTATAGATGGCGATGAACTGACTACGTTACTAGATGCCAAAGGGCATGAAAATTAAAGTTATTGTTCTTTCCAAATGTATCCTCGTTTTTCGCGCTTTGTTATTAATTAATACTGTGTTTAGTTTGCAAGTTGTTTTGTTGTAGTTTTCAAAGAATACCCATACCCATGAAAGTATTTTTTTGTTATGCGAGTAATGAAAAAATGATTAGTTACGTTTCGTATTACGATGTCATACATCCAAGTGAATAAAGATTTTCTCGGCTATTTCAGTATTATCTATATCCGTGTTCTTGGGATGCTCTTGACACACTTCTGAAGTTTTTTTTTTTTTTTTTTTTTTTTTTTTATTATTATCTTATTACATAAACAATCCTTAAACTAAATAAAAGACACCGTTAATCCCTATTTGGGTTTGTCTCGATGTCCACATTCCGTTCCAATCCCAGCGTACCAAAACAAATAGACATAATAACAATATTATACATTTACATCGCAATATCGGGCAAGTAAAGAGTAACCTCATACGTCACAGCCCCCGCCGACCACCCGCCAGCGAACCGGTTCGCTAATACGGGCGCTAATACAGGATGCTCCATTCCATCCGATGTGTTGTAAATTTCCAGAAAATTCTTGTTTTAGTATCTTTTCCCTCGCTGAAAGGAAATAAAACGCATTGATTAAAACTTCCCAATCAGAGATCGACGCCAGTCACTTGTCATGATTGATGAATCTCATACCCCAGTGTAGCTAGTTTGGATTTTAGTTTCTGAACCATTGGCTGAACTGGTCCGTAGTGGTATTATATAAGCTGTGGCTGAAACACAATTTACCTTCATATTGTGGTTTTAACTTCATACTTATGCCCGGTTTGCGCACTCACACATACACACGCCCGACCGACCTATACGTACACCAACACAACGTAGATTTTCGTACCGCTCGGTCCATAGCAACGTGTACATTGCCGCCGCGCATTTTTGGAAAAATAATACCTTAAAACAATATTATTCATTCAAATATAGTGATTTTCATTGTTTTCTTACTGTAACCTAACATTATGGTACCTAAGTGTGACATTACTTCAATTCGGGTTCAAAAATCAATTTGTTGAAATCCCTGCTAGTGTAAGTAGAGCGAAAAGGTACAGTCGGTTGTAGCACATAAGGTACCAGTGGTACTCCAAAAGAACTCAATTATTTTTGTTCCTAGCAATATTTTTTTCTTGGCGTGAATATGTATTAGTTGAAAATTACTTTTTTTATTAGAATAAATTTAAAATTTCATTAAGTATTAACTGGGTATAAACATAAACCTTATGTGCTACAACCGACTGTACACTAGTTAAACTACTGCTCCTTAGTTTATTGTGGCTGAACCTAATTTATTATTTTTCATTTTGGGTGTATGCTACTATACTTTCGTTTGCAGTGGATAAAAACAAGCCAACCTCGGTTTTTACACTGTGAAAATCGTAATATAGACAATACTGGTATATTTTATGGGTCATTCTCATAATGACACGGAATTTTCTCACTTCCATGTCATTTTTGAAATTTAGTTTTTTTGGATAATTGAATATACGTTATCAAAGTTTTTCTCATTACAAACACTAGATTGAAATTGCCCGGTTCTTGGACCACTAGTTTCAGAGTTATTTGATGTCCACTATTTGCGGACATGGAAATGAGAGAATTCCGTGGCAATTTTTTTTTTATTTGATATTAAAATAATTAAAAATGTTTTTTAATATATAAGTAGTCAGTAATGTTTGCTAGAGCTTAAAGAACGTATTTTAGTAAAAATAATAAATATATTACTATTATAAATAGAAAAAAAACGGAGGGCCACTATTTTTTGTCATGGAAATGAGATGTCCACTACTTGATTTGTAGGAAATATAAAGAAAATAAGCTTTATTTACTTAGTTAAATATTTATTTAGCATCCCACGAACATGAGGGTGTGTTGGATACTGATAACTTTTACATAGTGACCGACTGCAGAATGCAACAAACAGTTTTAAAACACTTTGTATTAAAGTAACTTGTGGCCAAGATTGAAAAGAGTACCAACATATTATTAATACCTATAGGCTCGCCCAACTGGGAAGCAGTTTGAAGTGGTCATCAACTGGTTACGCGCGCTTTATACTAGTTTAAAGTGCGTTGCGGTTTCGGTAGCCCTAGTCTTGGCACGCACATATATACATGTAGGAGTTTTGCTTCTAAGCGGTAGCCATTATTATGTATTCTTTTCTTTAAGAGACATTATATAGAAAAAAGTGGGTGGGAGTGCCGCGTCATTGCGGTATCTTGTTTAAAATGTAGCAAATGTCACTCGCGCTGATGCGCTGCGAATCACATGACACCCCACATGTCAATATCCATCTAGCCGTTTGGGCTGTAACCCACGAAAAAGAAATTGCATGTCCACATACATACATACGTAATACATAAACACATACATACATACAGACAGACTCCCGAAAAACTCTAACCCTCCTTCTAAGACATTCGGTAGAAAGACATATAAAATTAACTACAAAAGCTTTCATTTCATAAAAATAGGTAATAATGAAAATTACCCGTACTTCCACATTTAAAACAGGCATTGGATTAATTTAAGAATAAATATTCATAATTTAAAAACTTTGTCCAATTGTGGACTGCAAAATTTTAATCATTCTCTCATTTCCATGTCACTTTTTCATTTCCATGTCATCTCGAACCATGGAAAGACATGGAAATGAGAACATGGAAATGAGAACGAAAGCTTATTTTGCAGTTTAATAAAAACCTATTCGTTAAAATTTCATACAGTACCGCCTCTTATTTTAAGCATATCAAAGGTATTCCTCAGAAAAAATATCGATAATACCTAATAACTGAATAACTGGTAATCGACTAGCATGGAAATGAGGTCGGTACTGGACAAAGTCGTAAATGTGAGAAACTTACCCTCGCCATCGAAGATATAGTGGCGAGTGGAGCCTGCGTCCCCCACGACGTTGTCGGCGGTACTAGCCGCTACGAATTCGAGAGTAAAATCGACAGATAGCTTTTACCGTCATGAATATATGAGTGAGAGAGTAGCGCGAGGTAATTGTGGGCTGATTCAGGGCTTCAACGCAAAAATCCGTGTTTATAAAAAAGTTTCTGCCGTTGTGGAAATTAAAAACATGCTAAAAGATAGAAAATATAATTGTTTAAGAGATAAGAAAGCTTAACACGACATAGACTTGTAATTTTAGGATCTATAACAGTCTATTTAGCGCAAGGTAGCAAAGAACCATGCCATGGACGTGAGAGAATGCATGTTTGACAGGAAATTTACAAAAAACTGACCACATATTTGATGAATTAAATGTTTGACCATATGTGAGAAGTGCTGAAGTATTTTGAAGTAAAATTTTATAACGCTCGTCCCAGAGGAAGCAGCACTTTTTAAGCGGAACGTACGAAAAACGCGGTCGATGAGAACAACCCTTATAATATTAATTTAATTATAGACACTTGAAAAATTAATTTAATAAATGAGAATACCATTAATTGAATCGAAAATTTATACAAAACTAAACAGAATGTTAATATAAGATTTACAGACATACATAACGCAATCGTACAAAAATAAGTTTTGAACTGATGTTTTTTGTAAGAAAAATACTTCTATGCTTCGGAGGGCACGTTAAGCTGTTGGTCTCGATTGCTGTCTAGAAGATTGGTCATTACACAGCCTAGTAGAAGACCTTTTAAAAACTCTGACTTCAGGTTGTTCTTAAACTCGGTGACCCACACAAAAAGAGAGAAATAAGTCTCAAATATTCCAAATAGGTTGGTCATCCTACCTTGGATCAATTTGCTAAATTTAATGAAGATTGTAAGAATTTCAATGTTACTTTGGTATTGATTAAGAAAATTCCGCCCGAACTCGTTATTAATTGCATTTTGAAATCGAAATTTCCCACTTTACTTTTGAATTCAAAATAGGTAATCTGATTTTCATGTCGGTGGGATTAAAATTTGCGTGGGATGTGATTAACCTACTTTTTTATAATTAAATATATATATTAAGAAGTAATTTGTATATGAGAAGTAATTTACATTAGAGACAACTTTTTTAACGTTAATGATTTTTGGCGTTAGTTGTCAAATCCCATTCAATCTAAAATTCCGCAACTGAACAATACTCAGGTTAGATCCGACCACAGATTCCACACACCTTTAAAGTAAGCTCTAATTGATAATAATTTCTACTTTCCATTTAATTTTCATTACATCCATTGACTGTACTTCTAAACTTATCCTTTGAAGACCGAGTCAGGAACTTCAACTTTTGACCTCAGAGTAGTAAAGTTTTAATGTAAACCCTAAAAAACTTGAATGAAGCCATGGAAAATTCATCGCAATCACACTAAACGTTTGCTTAAAGACAACGCATAAAAGCACAAAACACTACAGAATTCAAGTTTAATAGAGTTTTTGAAATCCATACGTATATAGAACGTAGTCCTTGTTATCCACACTAATATTATAAATGCGAAAGTAACTCTGTCTGTCTGTCTGTCTGTCTGTCTGCTAAGCTTTCACGGCCAAACCGCTGAACCGATCTTCATGAAACTTGGTACAGAGATTGCTAGCATACCGAGAACAGACATAGGCTACTTTTTATCACCATTCGAGGGTCTGGAGTATAGATGTAGACATTGTAGACCACCAGGTGTACCACCAGGAGCCCAGCTCAACTATTAGAGATACAGGCATGGTTCTACAACAAAAGTTGTTCAGTATGATGGGCCGCTTCTTTTCACAAAGACATTGAGGAGCTGGAGTACCTTATGTAGACCATCAGGTGTACCATCAGGAGCCCAGCTAAACTATTAGAGATACAGGCATGGTTATAAAACAAAAGTTGTTCAATATGATGGGCTGCTTCTTTTCACAAGGACATTGTGGATCTGGAGTAGGTACTCCAGACAGATAAGGTTATCTAGACCACTAGGTGTACCATCAGGAGCCCACCTAATCGCCATCCAGCGCGGTAACGCGGCGGGCGTGATGGGCACATTCGAGCCAGGTACGCTTCGGGGTGGCCTATTTGTTTAGTCGTTAAGGTTTTTATTTTAATTTTGTGTTTTAGTGTTTAAATTGTATAGATAGTAAATTAATATTTTGTACCCTAGTTATAAGTTCGATAAATTCAATGGTTATAAATATTGAGCTCTCAGGGCAGTACACCGGATAGCAAATTTTGAATTGTCTCTTTAACAACAGAAGCAAGCAAGTCATCCTTGAACAGTAAAGATAAGAACTGTTCTAATATAATACTGTCATACTTACTATGAATATAATATATCTACTTTAGAACCTGTGCCTAAAAAACTATCTAACGCGGACGAAGTCGCGGGTAAAAGCTAGTTACAAATAATAATAGACATGATTAAATATTTTTGACAACGTGAAATTGTATGGAAAAATTATCCAAACACTGTCTAAACACGTATCAAACTTTTTTGTAATGACACCGTTGTTAAATGCATTTTGTTGTGATTGAGCAAGCTCCAAATCTGATTGCGACTACATTTTGGTTGTCGGTAAAGTTCCCTCTGCATTTTCTTCTTTGGGCCCACAATTTGAGTCGAATTTACATTAACAAACCAAAGTTATACGGTGCTTGTTTGTATAGCAACCGAGGCCCTTACTGTGCCGACGTGACAAGGACTGTGACATCACGCTGAGCCTTCAAGGCGAGATGGGCCCAGTTTGCCCGGTGTGCCGGTTCGTCACACATAAGAAATGATACATACATCCGATATATACATTTATATATTAGGCTTATATCTGTTGCGGGTTAGGCAAACCGTAAATGGTCGTAAAAATAACACCAATCGCCACGTCTGACACAAATGTGAGGCTCATTCAGAAAACTGTGTATCGCCATAGTGACAGACAGCCATCGCCTTAAATTGCAACACACATGTAACACTCGTATCCCTTACGACACCCACGAAAAGAAATGGATTTATTCTATTCTAAGCCGGCATCACACGGCAATATATAGTACATATTATTATTTTTTGCAAAAAACTTAGTACTGGTTCGCCACAATGAAGTAGATAGTAAGGTATGAAGTATCGTCAGACAAATCATTTAAACGTAAACCAATATAAGGTCTCCTTGTAGGTATGGATTTTTGATGACAAAGTGGGTCTGTGCAAACCGGGACAGACCCTTCAAGGGACTCGAAGTAATTCTAAAGGGACATGAGCTCGGGGATATGGAACTGCTTTGAAGTGGAATGGAAATTAAATTGATACAATTCTTTGGTGCTGTGTTATTAAATGCTACATTTTGTACTTAAGCTATGTAGGTACTTTATATGGCGTTTTGGGAAGATTTTTTAAATAATTTGGATTCGAAAATTTGTATCTTTATACATTCGCACACATGTTGAAATTATTAACCTCACATTCTACTAATACGATGTGATAATTTTATATCTTTTTATGCTCAAAATTTAGCTGGCCTCAAAAGGCACTTCACCTTTATTTTTGTATATTGGTATCTTTTTAAAAACTGACATCTAGTTTATAAGGTAAATAGATCATTAATTATTTTGTTTGATAACAACAATAAACTCTGAACTTCCTTAATAGCAGTCAAGCTTAAATAACACTTTGGAAAGCTTTCTTCAGCAATTTAACAATCAATTAAGTTTATCTCGGGTTATTTATTTTATTTCCTGACACAATGACACCTCTAAGGACTTGCTAAGGTACATACATGTAAATAAATCGATAATACAGCATGGTAGGTAATTAACCATCTTATAAGAAATCTACTTATTCTGGTTATTCCTAGTAATTATATGGCAAACTAGTATAAGTTAGTCCCTTGAATGGGTAGGTTGATTTGCTGCTATATGGTACTTACTTTACTACCTATTATAGAGCAGGTATTGACGGCACCTACAGAGTGAAATTGAAATGTTCAGTCAATCTCACGCATGACACTAGTATGTATAAAATATTATATTATAATTATGCAAAATCCTGTATATCACGGAATAAATATTGATTTAAGAGCGAGTAAATAGTAGAATATCAATGCTACGGAATCTTCGTAGTACAGTGCTACGCCGCCGTAGCAGCGCGCAAACGTTTGCAAATTGAATATATTTTATGATTTCTGGAGATGGCCAACATACAAGACATAATATAAGTATTATATATCTAGTCTAGATATATAGGATGTTAGGAACGGTGTCCCAAAAATATTGCCGGCATGAATAAAACTGAACAACTACCAAGGCGTATATGTAGGGAAACAAAAAAACGTTTTAGATTTTCCATACAAAACCTTATTAAGAATTTAGTATGGGAGGTAAAATAAGATAAGATAAGATAAGATGCCTGCAATGTTTTCGGTACACCGTTCCTCGCTCCCGTATTAAATGTGCGGGTATAAAGTTCTGTACATATATTGAAATATCTTCCTAGATGAATTCTCTTACCGCAGGCAGTACGTGGTGTGTCCAACTCCAAAATGCAGTTCTCAGGGTATGTTCCGCAAACTCCCGCTAAGTTTCCGCCTCGTCACCACCAGATATCGTTGTACTTGGATTGTTAAACGTGGTTCAAAGTTTTATATGGTGAACGTTCTGCGTGTGATTGTGATGCTGGATTAGAATAGCATCACCTCAATTCTACCTATAGTTGAAGTAAAAAGTGTCATAGGTACAAATATACATGTAAGAACATACATACATACATATATATATCACGCCTATGGTCCCTTTCGGGGTAGGCAGAGCATAAATGGCCGTGAAAAACGGTAATTTACGCCACGTCTGACAAAAGTTCGAGGGTCAATCAAATAACTGTGTATCACTATAGTGACAGGTTGTCAGCCCATCGCCTAAAATTGCAATACACATCTCGAAATTACAGGCAAATTAACAGCCACATTTTGTATGGTAGATCCATTATTAAAAATATTTCGTCTCTATGTTCCTTAGAGAAAGTTGTCCGTATCACCAGCCCGTCTTGAGGTTTTGCTATCAGTCACCATTGAAATTTCGTCCTATATATTCGGTGTTTTCGTTGTGTTAGCCTAGTCATCGTCGATTAAAAGGCCAAATTTTTTTGAAGAAAAGAATAGCTATTCCCTCGTGGTTTAACCAAATTTCTGGCGATAAATTGATTCCCGAATGGTTTGTATTCCACCCCTTTTGCGTTACAACAATCAACACTCTTCAGTGAATTTTTAAATCAGGTAGAGGTTTTTTAAAATTTTATTTGATTAGTAAAGGAGTCGCCGGGTGAAGCCGGCTCAGAATAAAATCACCCTATTTCTTACCCGTGGGTGTCGAGGGTTACATTTATATTGTAATTTTTGGGCGATGGGCTGACAACCTGTCACTACAGTGATACATGATATTTATGAAAATTTAAAAAATTGTCGGACGTGGCAATAACGACAGTATTTAACGGCCGTGCTCTGCCTACCTCACAACTACTCACAAGGGATACAGACATGATTAGTGTATGTACGAGTATTTATGTAGGTATGTATGAACAAAACTCAAAATCGTAAAGGTGGAACTAAATAACAGTGGGTGGTCATATCTTTGTATTGGGCATGAAGGTTAAGGTTTCGGTCGATTAGTCCGGTAAATACAATATTATTGTTTGTCCCGATCCGATTAGGCCGGCTTGATTGCTTTTGTCTGTACCCTGATTGCCTATTCTCAAACAACTGGCTGATTTGGACCTAAACAGGACTATGATGTGATGTAATGACTTGGAAATCCAACTAAATCAATTTTTCAGTGTTCACTGATCTTTGAATGAATTCAATATGCAGTTTCATTGCGCAACAAATCAGTTAAAAACTAGGTAGTTTAGTTGTGGATTTTACGATTGCTTGAAAATTAAGTCAAAAAATTTCCGAGCAAATTTATCTTTCTTATACATAGAGATAGAGATCCTCCCACTTGTCGTCCGTAGCTGCGTTTTGTAACGGATGCGGCTATTATACGCAAGGAATTACGAATTCCGATCTTATTCCCATATAAATACGGCTACGGTGCGTAACGGATGCGTCTGTCATGACGTATGATTTATATGAGTCATTCGTACGTATGTATCGTTGAATCGGAATTTGCAATTTTCTTCGTTTGACAGACACATGCGTTACGGTGCTTTAACGATACACGGATCGACGGACGACAATTGGCAGAACAGCCATACTAATTAAAATAACACGAATGAACTATACGTAGGTGCGTTTCGATCCTAAGGCATATGCTCCAAATAGGTACATCGTAAAAATAAAGAAAATATGTTCCTTACTCCCCGAACATAAGATACGAACATTTACGCCACGTCTGACAAACATTGCAGAGTTATTCCAAAAAATGTGTATCGCTATATAGAGACAGGTTGTCAGCCCATCGATTTTGCATGTTCGAATTATTGCAATTAGGTACGTAGCCTAGATAGGTTGTGAGTCCATTATTCTATCTGTGATTGTTTAAGTGCTGCTCGCTACACATATGCTCGTATTACGGTCTGGCTGGTTCGAACACGGCCATGCGATGCGACTGATCCAATTTACGTAACAAGGTGGATACAGATGATGGCGCACATCCAATGCCTACTCTCTACTGGTGTACATTGCGTAGATGGTTGATTCCTGGTGGCGTAATAGTTCAGCAGCTACGCAATGTACATCAAATGTTTCCTACATAATCTTGCATCGAAACTTGTAGCCTGTAGTTGTCGTGCACAGGTTTAGATAAAAGGTATCTACGGCTGATGGCGTACATCCAATGCCTACATGTCTACAGGGTAAATTCGATTTACATTGCGTAGTTGGCTGGTTCGAGTGTCCGCTATGTTATGTGACACGCAGTGAACATTGAATTTCACCTGTAGACTTGTAGCGTGTATAGTTTGATAATATCGGGCACTGACGGCGTATCCGGTCAGCGGCTACGCAATGTACATCGAATGTTGCCTGTAGAATCTGGCATCGAAACTTGTAGCCTATAGTTGTCGGGCACAGGTTTGGGCAAGAGGTGAGTATCGTACAACAGATATAGCGCTTAGACAATAGTGTGTTTCATACAGGGAGTAACATCTTTCTTCTTTCTTTTTTGAGTGGAACACCGAGTCATGAACCGATGAACCCGGTTGTCAGAGTTTTTCAACCGCCTACTTCTAGTAGTAGGCCTCTGACATGGTTGTAGGGTGTAACAAAAAGAGTTCAACAAGCCGATATGAGTTGTAGTACCTACACATGAAACCGTCGAACCCCCTAGTTGCCTCTTACGACACCCGCTTTCCATTATCTGCCTACAAATAATTGCCACGTTCGATGAATAAATAAAATACTTGATTCAACAAAATGTTTTTTAAAAGCTCGTAAAAACGTAGGTAGGCACGGCAAGTTGTTAATTTGATTTAAAAATTAATTGACAACGTGATCCACGCTCGGTCGGAAATACATTTTGGATTAAGGTTCTCGCAGGCTTTTTGTGCCAATATGTCGATACCCGCGATGTGAGGCCCATGTGAAGCGATGGACTACAAATTCATACATTCATATCACGCTATATCCCTTGCGGGGAAGGCAGAGCGCAAACTGCCGTATAAACTGAACATTTACGCCACGTATGACAAACATTGAGGGTCATTCAGATAATTGTGAATCGCTTTAGTGATAGGTTGTCAGCCCATCGTCTAAAATTGCAATACACACTTACACCTCGAGTCCTTTGGTCGCCTCTTAGACACCCACGGGAAAAAATGGGTGATGCTATTTTTAGCTGACATCACACGGCGTTAGCTAAATATAAATAAATAAATGTTCTGGACAATTCACACAGCGCCATCTTGCCCCAAACTATAACAACTTTGCTACAATCACGTATATAATATTTATGTAAATAAATACATGTTATACGTATATATACCTAGATTAGACACAAATATCAGTAAATGTGCTTGGCAATATTTATGTCTTGTGGGAATCGAACCCACGACCCTCGGCGTAGCAGGCAGGAATACTATCCGCTACGCCATTGGGCTAACACCGGACTGTGTTGTGGATAATAATGTTATGTCGATAATAATATTTTGCAATTCTACTTAATCTTAATATTGTTTTAAAATTGGATTTCATTTTACATTACACTTACATTCCACATACTTTTATATAATTGCTTTACATTTAACATATTTGGTGTATAAGTACACCAAATATGTTTCACGTAGCCATTTTACGCCACAATAATTTTCTATAGTAAAAATAATGAGAAATAATTTTCTTTTACATGAAAAGATTGATGAATGTAGAGAAGGCGAGAGAAGTATGCAAGGATCGTAGCATGTGGAAGGAATAAGTCTCTGCCTACTCCTCCGGGAGAGAGGCGTGATTTATGTATTATTTACCATTTATTACTCACAAGAACCATTACAATACAAGAGACAAAATACAAGAAATGACAACACCACAGGACAACTTATTTCTACTTTAAAATTCCTAAATGTTTGTATTTATGTATGTAATAAGTAGATCTTGTCCTAATTTCTCCACAGAGCATCTTACCTGCAGAATTAGGCTACCTCCTCGGTGCGCATAGACGGTTTTCCCTCTTGTCGTCCGTCGCTGTGTATTTTTAACACACCGTAACGCATGCTTCTGTCATACGGAAGAAAATTGAGATTTTCGATCATAATCTGGTATCTGTTATTTCATTTCACATAAAAATCATACCAATTAGCCGGTAATGACAGATGCCTCTCCGGAAAATACCAATATTTCATTCCATCCCAGAGGTATCATACCATTGTTGGACATTATCGACAAATGACAACCAATTACCGGTCCATTAGTTCTTGTTTCGTGGCCAGGGTGTCAGCTTCTGAATGTTGACATCTAATTAAAAGGAAATTATGATTCTATTCACGAAACAATACAAATGGGATGCCGAAGAAAGAAAAAACAAATTGTTGGTCCTGAATTCATTACAATTTATATGTTTATGGGAGAAAATTCGCTGGACCGAGAAGAAGACGAACGAAGAAGCCCTTCAGAGAGTAAACGAAAAGAAGAATTTGTTGAGAATCATAGAAAAAAGAAGAGGGAAGATGATGGGACCCCTGATACCGCATGATCAATTCTCAAAGAACGCCGTGGAAGGAAAAGAAGAGGTCGAGGCCAACCAAGACGAAATAACTTTGACCAAATAAAAGAAAAGGTAAATGTCGTGTCGTATCAGGAGGTCAAATCACAGGCGGAGAGACGACAAAAATAGCGGTTCCTCCACCGACATGAGCTGAGCTCTTAAATAAAAGAAGAATGCACAAACTCCCCCAGTCTACCTTAGGGAATGGGGAAAGAGCCAGAGCAGATGCAGAACTAATAGATTATGTTTCATTAATCAAAGTTATAAATACTTGAGGTGTTTTGGTCCAACGAAGAAGAAACTAATAGTTTTTATGACAACCACGATTTCCGTATGTCGGTACAACACACTATTTCTTTTTTGTGTGTATTCACTCATATCATACAACTTCAATCTCGAGTTTCATTCAACCCTTTGTCCAATCGTTCCCTGGATACCTCACTTTAAAATATTCAGTCAAAATGATAATCTTATTTCACCGTAACATAATAAAATATTTATTGTTTTCAAATTCTATACTATCAGTCCATCAGCCGGTGTAGGTGTGCAACGCCTACGTCACTGTTGATTGTTCCATCAAAGACGAGCTGGTAATTAATGGACGTCATCGGTCAGCTGGCTGGCGATTAGCCGTCATTCGGTTAAACTGCTCTGGTTCAATCTGTTGGAGATAGACGTACCTAATAGGTTTACTCACTGGTTTCAACAATTTAAATCCTAGTATATAATAATATAATATTATAAATGCCGAAGTTTGTATGTTTGTTTGTTTATTTTTTACTTCTTTACACCAAAACTGTTGAACCATTTGGGCTAGGTCCAAATGTTTTTTCGTATTTGTGATTTGAGTTACTTTGGAAACTAAAACTATTTTTGTCATATTTCAACTTATCACCTTATTGTCTTGAGTTTTCGCTATCAGTCACTAGTAAAATTTCACCTTATATAGAGAATTTCACATCACATCAAAGATATTCTTATAGGTACCTCGTCAAAGCAATAATTCGCAGTTGTGTTCCGACCTTAATGCTCTACATACATACATAACTTCAGTTACCCAGCTAGCTGCACCGTTGCTGGCAAGCGCTAGAGTGGAGCTGCACTTGGCACGAGTCTGTCTCGACGACGCTGCATTTGCATGACACAGCCCGACAGACAACCGAAAAATCGGTTTATATTGTCAGCACAGGGGAAAATAATTTACCGTAGGACTATACTCTAGCAGGACTGTCCAGCAGTGGACTGTTGTGGCAGTTAATGTATGTAGACTAACCCACACATAGCGCCGTTCGCATATTTTTTAAAAATTCTAAGGATAATAGTGCTGAACGCACCTTTTTATCTTTTTGAAAAATCCTAAGGACTAAATTTTTTGAGAACGAAGAAACGTTTCACCTAGGGTTTTTAAACTAAGGTTAGGATTAATCAAGTCGTCGTTCCGGGCACGTTTCTATAAAATATGGGTGACATCTTCAACAACGCCACAAGTAAAGCAATTGGGGACTCGCAGGAATCTACAATACTATGGAGAACAAATAATTCATTAACATCTATTATTTATCGCGTACATAGGTACAGTCAAAATAATGCTTGTTAAAACCTTTGTTTCCTTATGCATGCATTTAGACGATCTTAAAAAATCTGTCTTCTTCAGACAAAATCTGAAACACAATTGGAAGTGCTTTGTCTAAGAGCGACTGAAAATAGGTACCAACATAGGTACGGTCGGATTCATAAGTGCAGTCATAGTTAGACCACGTGACAGATTGCAATACGGGTTATTATCCTCTGAACTTACTTTACTAACTTACGCACACACGTAAGATTATAGACTGTAAGTAGAAAAGTCTACCTTAAGGCGTAGCATTAAAACTTAAACAGATTACCACCTATAAGCGACATCTATGTAATCTTTGAAATAATTACTCAGTGATAGCCTGTTCGCCACCACATTACCACAAAGTAAACATTACACTGGTTTGTCTAAAACATATATTTATTATAGTAATCCTTATTCGTTCACTTGTAGTAAAGCAATAGATTACATATCTTTATTTCGGCCATTTGATCACTAGCGACCGTAGCTTAGCGGTAATAGTTGTAACCTTCTATTCAGAACGTAACCGGGTTCCCATCCCGTCTCTGTATACGAATAATGTTTTTTTTTTAATGTTTTTACCATATTTTCTCCAGTAATAATTATTTTAAATAATTTTTTTCTATATATTCATCTATGTATTATATCTATAAATGTTTATTGTAAATTATGTATCAAAACATTATATCTAAAAACATAAACCTATAATATTGTAATGAAACAAACAGTAAGGTAAGAAATTATTTTATTGGTAGGTATTACTTTATATTTAAATAACATAGTGACATGAATGAGAACTTTTGGTACCCATAAGATAAGTAAAACTATATTAAATTATTGCTGTCGTAATACGTAGTTAATAGTTTTGTTTGAATGGTAAAACACAATATTATGTGAAATGAAATAAGTCTTCATTAGGTGAAACATCGATAATTATTTGTAAGATCATAGGAATGATCCAAATCTTGAATTGAATCTTTCAATAAAGTTATTAGTAATAAAATAACTTCATTAGTAATTATTTTATTGTTCTATGTTTAACGATGCTGCACTTGTAATATTTGTTTTCGTAATGAAAAGATATTGAAGCTAGGCCTTAAGATAACTGACTAATAATGATCAATCTTATATAAATATATATCGATCTTTTAGTATGCATTTAATTTTCGAGAAATAAACACTGAAGTTTAATAAATAAGCTTAGGTTAAAAAAAAAAAAACACTTAGCACACGCACTATATCGCAAACGATCTAGCAACAACTAAAATCAAATTCAAAACTAAATTTTACTTCATTTGATAAAATAAAAACTATAACGATGAAGTCGAGATTTGAACCATTGTCTCCACAATTACGACCAGAATTTGCTTGACCGCGCTACCGACCAAGCTACCGAAGCATATGATTCACGTAGTGAAATAGTCAATACTAATCAGCCTATTATACAATGGTAGTTCGTCAATAATAGTATGATAGACGTCATTTGTGTCATTGTGTGAGTGTCGCCGCGGGTGCGAGCGACTTGTTTTCTGAGGTTAGCGTTAACTATGACTCCACTTTTGAACGCGACCGTACATGTATGTAGCCCGTTTCATAGTATTTCATTAGCAAGATGAAGTAGCAAAGCGAGGCAGTCTCAAAATTGTAAACATTTCAGTAAAATGTGGTTCCAGGTATGTGTGCTACTAATGGTGGCTTTTCCTTTAACGAAATAATATTGAGGCACCAACTTAAGTGCAATCTGAGAGTAGCTTTCATTTTAATAAGTAAGTGTCGGTCTTCTTTACCTATCTACTAAATAAATTTCCTCTTTGAAGTGTTGATGATAGTAGAATAGTTGAATATTGAAAATTTTGCAAGTTTAAAAAAAATATATCCTGGACAAATCACACAGCGCCATCTAGCCCCAAACTAAGGCGACCCACACGAAAATAGCATAAACAAGAAGAAGGAGTATAGTTTGTACTGTGATAACTGAATAACTGATATTAAACCTTTAAACTTGTTTTGTAAATAAACACATACTTTAATATTCATAATATCACTTTGATATTTCTGACTCAGATCATGCTGTTGAAAAAATCAATGCTGATCTTACTAGCATCTCTAATTGGGCTAAATCTTTTGGTCTACTTGTCAACCCCAAGAAATCCCAAGCCATGGTAATCGGCAGCCCATACATGCGCAGACAGATAGATGCCACTATGCTTCCCATCATTCAGTATAATGGTACTCCTATAGCATTCACCAATACCGCGAAAAACCTTGGGGTCGTAATGGATACGAACCTTTCTTGGTCATCTCACATCAATGAAGTCAGCAAAAAAATTCACTTTTCATTTCACTCACTTAAGCGCCTGCAGAGTTTTTTGCCCCTCTCTACTAAGGTCTCTCTTTCTCAAACGTTGCTTCTTCCTATCCTAGACTACGCTGACGCTTGCTATTTGGACGCCACTGAGGAACTTTTAAATAAACTTGAGAGACTTCAAAATTTGTGCATCCGCTTTATCTTTGGACTTAGAAAATATGATCACGTTTCTCAGTTTCGATCCCAACTCAAGTGGCTCCCTATCCGTTTTCGCAGGAATACTCACATTCTTTGTACTCTCTTTAATATTCTTCACAATCCTTCTTCGCCTTCGTATCTCCGTGAACGTTTCTCTTTCTCTCGCCCTCTTCACAAGCCCTGTCGTACAAACGTCAGGACTCTCCTTTCTATGCCCTCCCATCGTACCGATTTCTACTCTCATTCTTTCTCTGTCCATGCTATCAGACTGTGGAACTCTCTTCCGTCCACTGTTCGAGATAGCCCCTCCATAGCTATCTTTAAAAAACGTGTTAAAGAGCATTATCTTACCTTAACACAGTAATTTGTGTAGTTCATTTATGTATTATAATATATTGTATATTGTATAGGTATAGGTATATAGTTATATATATATATATGTGTGTATTTTTATTTTTAGTCATATATTTATTTGATTTGTGTTTTGATCATGATAAAATTATAAGTAAACTGTTATATGTGCACGTATTATCCGTATATCCTTAATCTACTCACGCTTCTTTAGGTCTGCTGGAAGAAATTTCTTTAGAAATAAGCAGTACCTGTTGTACCATTTTTCCATATGTGTTTATACTAAACAAGGACTTGCGCTGGAGCTGCCCTACCTCCCGCGCCCCTCACACCACCGGGCCCCGACTCGCCGCGCCGCTCGGTCATTCGTTCATTCTAACTATCACCGCTCTCGTGACAACTTATTTAAATGTTGAAGACATTATAATAAAATACTATTTATCAAGAAAACTTTATTTCATTGAAGAGGAAATCCTACAATTTTTGGCGACCGTGAAGTATTTACGTCAGAAGAGGCGTAACTCGAGCTGCAATCTACGTGTGACAATTTAACGGACAGCGTAACCTTCGATGACTTTGAACGAACAAAGGAACAAAGTGCAACGACGGATTTTTCTGGATTTGGAAGCAAGGGTGCAGCAGTTTGAGCTGGCTTCTACAAGGGAGGTTTGCCCATTCCTTATCCTACCTATTTTTTACCCGTGTAGCTTGCTATTTGTGAGAGAATTGACCGTTGGTTTCCGTTCAATTTGAGTCACGTTACGTCATCTACCTAGTTCCATATTCAAATAATCAAGTTTATTATCGGTTTTTCTGTGCTAATTTTGCCTAGATTTATCTAATAAGTTACGTATTTACGTATTTCAACACAATAATTTTAGTTTTATTTCGTGTTTTCGATCTATTTTCAGCCACAGTATGGGTAAAGTACAGTACGTTGTATCGACGTTTGTATGTACAATCTTACAAATTTACAAGGTTTAACAGTGTTAATTTTACAGTTGGTTCAGTAAACAAGCATTATAGCGAGCTAATTTTTTTTAAATAATAGCGATTAGTTCCAATAAAATTATCATTTCCCTTTGGTACAATCAACGCTTTGCTTACCTACTTCTTATTGATTTTACTGTGGTCAAACTATTTAAGATTTATTTTATTTTTTTTATTTAAGAGCCCAGGTTGTCCCACTGCAGGGCAAAGGCCTCTCTCCTCTTTTTCCACTTCTCTCGGTCCAGTGCTAGGCTTTGCCAGTTCGGTAGATAGGCGCTTAGTTCATCGCTCCACCTCTTTCGGGGCCGTCCACGTCGCCTCTTAACATTCTTGGGCACCCATTCCGTTGCTATTTTAGCCCATAAAGCAGTTGGCATGCGGGTAACGTGGCCAGCCCAATCCCACTTTAAGCAGGCAGCCTTCTGAGCTACGTCCTGAATTTTTGTTTGTGAACGCAGCACTGAGTTCCGAATTCGGTCGATCAGTCTGACTCCAAGTATGCTGCGTTCCATATTACGTTGGCAAACCCCAAGCCTGGACTTCTGAATATCAGTCAAAGACCAGGTCTGAGCTCCGTAGGTAAGGATGGGAAGAATGCACATGTCCATAAGCTTGCGTTTTAAAGATATTGGCAAGTTACCTTTTATGAGGTCTTTCATAGCCCAATAGCTCTTCCAGGCGTTCTCAGTCCGTCTTTCGACTTCCTTATCTTGTCTCGCCTGGAAAGAGACTATTTGGCCTAAGTAAAGGTACTCTTGGACATATGCTATTTTCTCCCCATCCACTTCCACAATTTGCTCAGTTCGATTTGTCATGACCTTAGTCTTTGACATATTCATCTTTAGTCCAACCTCGAGGCTTGCCTTACTTACATCTTGTAGCATGTGTTGCAGCTCAGAGGCTGTTGAAGAAAATAGAATAATATCGTCCGCGAAACGTAGGTTGGTTAGTTTGGCATCGCCGATTTGGAGACCCTTGCTTTTCCATTCTGGACCAATCGTTTGAAATACCTCCTCGAGAACGCTCGTAAATAGCTTGGGTGAGAGAGGATCACCCTGTTTTACACCTCTTTCTATTGGAAATGTTTGCCCAGGTGCCTGCAGTTTTACATGAGCTGTACTGTTATTGTAAATGTTTCTTATAAGGTTAATATACGTAGTGGGAATGTTTTGTTTTTCGAGGGCTGTGAATATGGATGTGTGTGTCAGACTATCAAATGCTTTTGAGTAGTCGACAAAGGCTAGGTACAGTGGGAGATGATATTCCTGATGTTTTTCGACTATTTGATTTAAGGTCTGTAGCTGGTCAGTAGTTGATAATCCTGGGCGGAAACCAGCTTGTTCAGGTGGTTGGGCTTTATCGAGGAGACCAGATATACGACTTTCAATTATCTTAATAAATGCCTTGTAGAGGTGTGATATGAGGCTAATTGGTCGGTAATTGCCGATATCTGATCTGTCGCCCTTTTTATGAAGCAGAATAATCTCTGCATGGCAAAACTTTTCGGGGAACTTTCCTGTCTGTAAGATGGAGTTAAATAATTTTTGGAGGTGTGGAAGTAAAACAGGTTCGCCTATTTTGAGGGCTTCTGTAGAAATACCATCCTGTCCGGGGCTTTTGCTATAGTTCATCTTCTTCAGTGCACAGTGAACTTCGACTTCTGTTATAGGTGGAATCTCGTCAGGACAAAAGTAATTAAGAGTTGGTTGTGGTGGATCTATAGTTGGGTTTGAGTATAGATCTTTGTAAAAGTTTGTATAAATGTCTAATATTTTACCTCTATCTTTGTGTTTTACACCGGTTTTGTCCTTCATGCTTATTATCCATGACTTGCCTTTTGATATGCCTTTTCTTGCTACTTTTAACGAACTGTTTCTTTCTAGTGCGACTTGAACTAAGTTTTTATTGTATGAGCGGATATCTCTGCGAATATTTCGCTTAACGGCTTTATCTAGTTCTCTATATTCTATACTGTTTATATTATTCCTTCTTTCCTGTCTGTCTTCTATTAACTGTATTGTTTTTGATGTTAATTTTTTCAGTTTACACTTGGTCTGTTTGATTTTTCTGCTTGCAGACTTAATGCTTTTTTCTATGCATTTGTATTGTTGTTGTACATCTTCTAACTCCGTATCTTTTAATATATCAAAGCTATTTTGCAGTTCTAAATTAAATGTGTTTTTGTTCGCAATTAGCGTATTTTTGTTTAGATTTTTAATGCGACTTCTAAAAATTTGCTGCCTTAATATCTTTGCTTTAAATACCAAAGTTGTACGAACCGGACGATGGTCTGAGTAAAATTTTATATTATTAATAACGTTTATATTCTGAATTATGTTTTTATTTGAAATGAGGGTAAAATCTATTTCGTTTTTGGTACTATTATTTGGAGAGACCCATGTCCATCGTCGGTGTGGTTTTTTGTAAAATAGACTGTTTGCTACGATTAACTTCTGACCGAAAGCAAATTGGAGCATGCGAGTGCCTCGATCGTTACGATCTCCGAGACCATGAGGTCCCATGATATGGTTGTTGTCTGTGCTCAGCCTTGGTCCAACCTTCGCGTTGAAGTCACCAAGTACAATGGTCCATGATCCGCGGTGTTCATCACATGCCTTGTCCAGGGTATCGTAGAATTCATCGATTTCGGTATCGGGATGCGATGTCGTGGGTGCATAGATCTGAATAATGGTTAGTGTCTGCTTTTTACCAATCTGGAATTTGAGCACAGCAATCCTGTCTGAGTATGCAATGAATTCTAGTATATTATTTATCCATCTTTTGGATACCAGAAATCCCACTCCTGACTGTCCACCTGCTATTCCGGAATAGAAAAATACGTTTGTCCCACGTTCTAAACTTTCTTGACCTTCTCTTCTCACTTCAGACAAACCCACAATATCCCAATTAATGTTTTCTAGGGCGTTTTCTAATTCAATAAGTCTCTCTTCAGAACTTAAAGTTCGAACGTTATAAGTGAGTACGTTTAGCTTATGATCGGAGTCCAATTTTCTTGCTTTGTTCGTTTGACGGTTTGGATATGACGCCCGGGGATTCTTCGCACCCCAATTGACTCCAGCGAGTGCCGGCATCCCGTCAAACCTGGCGCCACTGGAGTCGCCGGGCACTAGGGGCCTTTGTGTTGTGTCGTGGATCATGTTTTTTTTTGGAGAGGTTTGGGCTATTAATCTGCCATGCTCGCCCTTTGCATGTTGGCAGATAGTTTTGATTTTGGAGTATTCCTTCTCCTAGATAGGTTGCAGACCAGTGCTGACGAGGCCTATCTCCCCGGATTTGATTTTGGAGTATTCCTTCTCCTAGATAGGTTGCAGACCAGTGCTGACGAGGCCTATCTCCCCGGTGGTCAAACTACCCATTTTTTTTTTCGCGCTTGCTTTAGCTTTTCCTTTTTCTGCTAAATTCCAGGGTTGATGCTTACGGTGCACAATTTGCTGATTGCGTAGATAACGCACTTATCAATTTGGTAGCCACCTATTTACCTGCCTACGGCCTGCTTACGTAACGCGGACCGGCCGGCTAACGACCCGGGCTATTGTTCGCAGCGGACATCACAGCTGATTCGTAAGGTTTACTACATTTTGAGGTATTTATACACTTGGTATTTTATTACAGTTTTTTCTGATTTTATTAGTAAACTTTCATCCGATTCTTCTTTGCAATGTCTGCCACGGAGCAATTGAACGAACTGTTTGGTAAAAGGAAATCTACTAAGGAGCGTTTAGAGACATTTTTAAAGGTTCTTGAGGAATTTAAGGCTAAACAGAGTAAGGAGAAGTTGTCAAAATGCGAGTTAAATGAATTAAAGACTAGATTAAAGAAGTTAGAATCAATATTTGGAGATTATGATTTAATTCAGACCAGTATCGAAATAAAAAATGCTGATGATCCACACTCTGCAGAGGAAAGGGAGGAAACTGAGACTAAGTTTTATAGGGCCATAGCCCAAGCTATGCAGCTTATTGACATGTGTAATCAGAGTGAGTCGAGCGGTTCAAGTACGGCGTCAGTGAAGTTTAATGAGTATGTCAAATTGCCTAAGATCACCCTTCCAGTATTTAATGGAGATTCCAGTAAATGGCTTGATTTTCGGGACACATACCTTTCAGTTATACATAACAATGACTCATTGCCCGATATTAATAAATTTCAATATTTAAAGGGTTCTCTTTCCGGTACTGCGGCCGCCGTGATTGAATTGCTCGAGTTATCCGCCAGAAATTACGAGGTAGCTTGGAAATTAATTACCGATCGTTTTGATAATAAGCGTCAGTTAGTTTACACTCACCTTAAGTCATTATTCGATGTACCTGCTATCAATAAGGAATGTGAAAAATCCCTACGCTCTCTCGTGGATCACATATCAAAAGGTCTTCGAGCTTTGAATAGTTTAGAGGAAAATACGGATAATTGGGACACTTTAATAATATTTTTGTTTTCCGCTAAATTGGATAATGTTACAAATGCCAAATGGGAAGAACACAAGAATAATTTAAAACAAAGTCCAAACCTCGAGGAATTTTATGATTTTTTGCGAAAACGAGCAAATTTGTTAGAATTGACTTCCGCAAGTTGCAGCAACACAAATAATAAACAAGTGCAACTACAATTTCAGCCATTTAGGCGCATAGATAAAATACAAAAATCATTCGTCGCTGCATCTTGTGAAGGCCAAGACAATAAACATAAATGTATGGTTTGCAATGGTGAGCATCTGATTTATTATTGTGATAAATTCTTATCGATGAGTCCCGCAGACAGATTAAACTTTATTGTAAAGCAGCGCGCTTGTATTAACTGTTTACGTAGCGGCCATTTTGCTCAACAGTGCAAGGCAACCCCTTGTAAGGTGTGTAGAAAAATGCACAATTCTCTCCTCCACTTGCCTAAAGAGCCTGTTAAAAGTGAAGAAGAGAAAAAGGTCAAAGCGATGTCTTTATCGACCTGTGTAGCTAACCGAACACTCATGGCGACAGCTTTGGTAACTGTATCCTGCGTTGAATCCGAGAAGCAAAGTGAAGCACGCTGCTTGCTCGACAACTGCAGTCAGTCATCATTTATTAGCAGAAAGTTCAAGGACAAACTAGCGATTCAAGGCCAAGTGGTAGAATCCGTTTGTATTACTGGTGTTAATGGTATGGCGTTTGAAGTAGTTGAACGCTGTAAAATATTAGTACAATCGCGCGTGAATGCATATAGCACGACAGTCGATGTGTTCATTGTAGATAAGGTAACCAGTGAGATGCCAAATTATGAAATAGACACATCTGGTTATACTATACCTTCAAACATAGCTTTGGCAGATCCTCACTGGAATAGCCCTGCAGAACCAGATCTGCTTTTAGCAGCAGATGTATTTTGGGACGTAATTACTAGTGGAAAAATTAAGTTGGGTCCAGGTAATCCAATAGTACATAATTCGATGTTCGGTTGGCTAGTAGCAGGCTCGGCTAGATTCCATGACGATTTTGAACAAAGAGGCAAATTTGTTTGTAATTTTAGTCATAGTATTCGTAACCAACTGCAGAAATTTTGGGAGCTGGAAGAAGTTCCCAAGAAACCAGTTTTATCTCAAGAGGAGGAAGCTTGTGAGCAGCACTTTGTGCAACACACCCGCCGTCTTGAAGATGGGCGCTTTTGCGTCATGTTGCCCCTGAAAATCGAGCCTGAACATTTAGGTGAAACTTATTGGTTAGCTAGAAAAAGATTTGAGCATTTAGAAAGGCGTTTTCAACGGCAACCTGATGTAAAGGCACAATATGTCGATTTTATTCACGAGTACGGTGCCCTCCGTCATTTGTCGGAAGTTGAGAGACCACAGTTTGCTGTATTTACTCCTCATCACCCCGTGTTCAAGGCGAACAGTGAATCGACTCAATGTCGTGTAGTTTTTGATATGTCAGCCAAGACGAGTAGCGGTCTCTCCCTTAACGACACAATGATGGTGGGTCCTACAGTACAAGACGACATTTTTTCTATACTCACGAGGTTTCGGCAACATACATACGTCATAACTGGTGATATAGAAAAGATGTACCGTCAGATTATGGTCGAGCCGGACCAAAGAAATTTGCAGATGATCTTGTGGCGAGAGAATGAACATGCACCTATCAAGTATCTTCAGTTGAACACGATAACGTATGGTTCCTCGTGCGCTCCTTTTCTGGCCACAAGATGCCTAGTCCAGCTGGCACTTCAATGTAGCGATCCCTTGATAAAAGAAATAATTTTGCATGATTTTTATATTGACGACTTCATCTCGGGTTGTAACGATGAAGATGGATTGAAAGAGATTTATCAACGAGTTACTGAAGAGCTAGACACTGCTAAATTTAATCTACGAAAGATAAAAAGTAATTCACAAGATTTGTTGAAAGACATATCCAGAAATTGTAAAGAGAAAGAGCAAGGGAAGCTAAAAATATCAACTGCGACTAGTACGTTGGGTATTGAATGGGACCCTAACAATGATTGTATACTAATACCCATCGCAAGGGCAAAGGTGCGTGAAAATGAAAGAATCACGAAGAGAATCGTACTTTCAGTATCTTCATGCATTTTTGATCCTTTGGGTCTTTTGTCGGTATGCACAATCACATGTAAAATGATATTGCAGTTGCTGTGGTTGGAGAATATTGGTTGGGATGATGAAATTCCTGCCGATATAGCCAACATGTGGCTTAAATTTTTGAACAATTTAAAATGCATTGAAGAATTGTCAATCCCACGGCATGTGATGTGCAGTAACCCGGTTACTATTGAACTGCATACTTTTTCTGATGCCTCAATTCATGCGTTTGCCGCGTGCGTGTACGTTCGAAGTATCGATGCATCGGGAAACGTGGCAGTAAGACTTTTGTGCTCTAAGGCTAAGGTGAAGCCTTTGAAGAGTACAACCATTCCAAGACTCGAATTATGTGGAGCAGTGCTAGCTGCGCGATTATGTAAAAAGGTAACAGAGTCATTACGAGACTTAAATATGACCAAATATTTTTGGTGTGATTCACGAGTAGTCCTGGGATGGTTGAACTCACCTGCATACAAGCTAGATACGTTTGTGTCTCACCGCGTTGCTGAAGTAAACGAGCTCTGCGCCGACGCTCCTTGGATGTATGTTCCTTCTGCATCAAATCCCGCTGATCTGGCTTCCCGTGGAGTATATCCTGATGAAGTTCAATCTCTGTCGCTGTGGTGGGAGGGACCTACGTTTTTAAAGGAAGCGCACGAGATGTGGCCAGGTCAGCGTCATGGTGACACACAGACTAACCTACCTGAGCTAAGAGTGCACGTTTGTAATGTTGATATACCACCAAATCCGATTATAAAATTTGATAAATTTTCCAAATTTTTAAAACTGCGACGCATTTTTGCCTATGTGGTTCGGTTTATCAACAATTGTAGAAACAATGTAAACAAGGAATTAGGAGCTTTGATTGTCGATGAGTTAGAATCTTCAGAACTGAAACTAGCTTATTTAGCACAAAAAGAAAGTTTTCCCAAATCTAAAAATAATTTCAAAGATATGCCGAAAATGTTTAAACTCACGCCATCTATTGATGAGAATTCAGGATTAGTTCGAGTAGGTGGTCGAATTACTAACAGCCCTGAATATACTTACGACAAGAAACATCCGGTGTTGCTAGACGCAAAACATCATTATTCTAGATTACTTTTAGAGTATTATCATGTAAAGCTGATGCATGCGGGACCGCAACTTCTCCTTTCAGTCGTACGAGAAAAATATTGGCCCATTGGTGGCAAAATTCTGGCTAAGAAAGTGTGTAACAGCTGCATTATATGCAGACGAATGAAAGGGGCAGTTGCACATCAAATATTAGGTAACCTACCTATGCAAAGGGTGACCCCTGGGTTCCCTTTCGAGGTTACAGGGACTGACTACGCAGGACCTTCTATGATTGTAAATAAAAAGGGACGCGGAGCCAAGCTATTAAAATGTTATCTCTGTGTGTTTGTTTGTTTCAAGACTAAAGCAGTACACCTTGAATTGGTGAGTGATTTGACCACAGAAGCATTTATATTGGCTTTGCGCCGCTTCCTCTCTCGTCGTGGGAAACCTCGCGAGATATTTTGTGATAATGGCACAAATTTTGTTGGTGCCAATCGTGCCATATGCGAAGTCACAGCTGTGACAGACATTGCAAGTGAGGAAGGTATAAAGTTTAAATTTTCACCAGTGTATACGCCTCATTTTGGTGGTCTTTACGAAGCAGCTGTAAAATCAGCCAAATTTCACATGAAAAGGGTCTTAGGTGACACGCATCTCACATTTGAGGAACTAGCGACTCTTTTCTCGCAAATAGAAGCTATCCTGAACTCCAGACCATTGATACCTATGTCACCTGATCCTAATGACCTTTGTCCTTTGACTCCTGGGCACTTCCTGATCGGGAGACCACTCACGTCACTGCCCGCGCCAGAGTTGCAAAACGCTAATCCAAGTCGTCTCCACAGATATGCACGTATAGAACAAGTACGACAACATTTTTGGACCAGGTGGAGTCAAGAATATATCTGCGAGCTTCAACAACGTACAAAGTGGCAAGATAGACAGCCAAATTTTGAAGTTAACCAGATGGTACTGATCAAAGATGACAGCAGCCCCCCCATGAAGTGGCCGTTAGGTCGTGTTGTAGCTGTTCACCCAGGGACAGACGGAGCTTGCAGAGTTGTCGACGTCAAAACCAGCAAGGGCATCTTGAGACGAGCCATCCACAGGCTATGTCCATTGCTAGGTGAAGAATAGAAGGAATCCACAACTTTCAAGGAGGTGGAGATTGTTTATACTAAACAAGGACTTGCGCTGGAGCTGCCCTACCTCCCGCGCCCCTCACACCACCGGGCCCCGACTCGCCGCGCCGCTCGGTCATTCGTTCATTCTAACTATCACCGCTCTCGTGACAACTTATTTAAATGTTGAAGACATTATAATAAAATACTATTTATCAAGAAAACTTTATTTCATTGAAGAGGAAATCCTACAATATGTTCTATGTTTTTGTATTTTCTTGTGTACAATATATTGTTAAATAAAATAAATAAATAATTTTTTGTTTTTTATTTATACATACCTACATACACATATCACGTCTTGATCGCTTGCGGCGTAGGTGTAGAGCGTTTTTGGCCTTAAAAATACGGTCGCTATCACCACGTCTGACAAATATATATTTAAGGGGCCATCTTAGAAAAACCGTGTATCAAAACGACAGGTAGTCCGCCTAGTACCACACTTGCGGAAAATAAATGGGGAGATGATATTCACAGCTAACATCACACTTTTTTTTTCTATAAGTATCGATTATATAAAGAATATTTTGTTCACTTTTGCCTAAGAGTGTCATCTTAGCTATTTGAAAAGTTCTAGTCGGTTTCTGTCGATAGATATCTTCGTAAATTAACGCCGGAGACACAAAACTCCAACAATTTGAAAAATGTTGCAGTTTCCTCGAGAAATAAAAGATGGCCACTCTGGTTTCTCGACGTTTGGACGTTTATTTTAAAAGCTGGCGAGGGAATTCAAGCCAACGTTGTTGTGGACAGGGTTACGTGAGTTTTAGATAGTATTATACGAAATCTCTAGAAACATGAATCGCATACAATACAAATGACAACCTGTGACAGCCGCAATTTAATACGGCAAAAATTTATTCCCACACGGACGTGGCGTGAATGTCCAATTCTGTGAATGTACTATTTCATGCCATTTACGCACACCGCCTACGCACGAGTGCGATACTGGATCACGACACACAATTCACGAATCTTTGAACCCTGATATCATGGAATAACGAATCTCCTTAGCACGAATGTTCTTAAACCCTGGAAGGGATATAAGCGTTATATATGTTTGTATGTAGTTATACTTACGGAAATACTTGCTACGCGGTTGCTACGATGGCGTAGCACATAATGCTACGACTGGTATCGATTTATTCCTATAAAGACTATAATAGAGCTAGAGAAATTTTCATTACCATGCCTTATGTCCAGTACTTTGTGATGTAAATTGGGCGGATCGCACCCGGACTCACCAAAGCCGCGATAATACATAATTTTCCTCGTCCATTTTACTGCCAGCTCCTTTCACATACAATAACGTCTTAAGCCCAAATTAACATTTAACTACTAACTGCATTTCGCGTTAAATGTAGTAAGGTACTATACTTGCTCAGTAATTAGATTTATGTTAGAGGAGAAACGTGCTACGATCCGTCTACGACGTAGCAAAGCGCTATAGATGTTTTATTCATTCATATTCGATTTTGATGTAGAAAATTAACCGTGTAATGTTACTTTAGTATATCATATTAAACAACGGCGGTTCTTCGTCGTCCGTCGCTGCGTAGTTTTAACGCACCTTAACGCATGCATCTATCAGACGAAGGAAATTGGGAATTCCAATCTTGTTCTCATACAATAACGACCACGGTGCGTTACGGGCTTCGAGCAACGACGGCCTCCGGGTCGGAACGAGACGGAAGACCGTGTTGCTCGAAGGTTACGGTGCATAACGGATGCATCTATTTAGACGTTTGACAAACTAAAGAATTCGCAATTTGATATCGTCTGACAGACGCATGAGTTACGGTGTGTTAAAAATAAGCAGCGACAGACGACAAGTGGGGAAACCGCCTGATACATAGTACATGTCCATTCCCAAATTTTCCAGCAGCGCTTTTAAACTTTCCAGTGCCCACAATATCGAACCATAAAGCAATGCATACAATGGAAGTGCCGGCACCGGTAGCTCAGTTGGCAGAGCAGTGGTACGGTACCTTGCGGACCCGGGTTGAAACCCGGCGGGCGCTAAAAAATATCAAATTCTTATTTTTCATTATTGCATACAGTGATGATAATGTGGAATGATTAACATGGTTTGATTGATGGGTTGGTAATCCCCTTGGGGCCAAATCTGAGGCCATATATCGAACGAGATATAGCGCTTCTGGCTTCGGTTACGCTTTTAGCCTTATACATTACAGATTTTGTTACCAAAATCACACTCGGTTTCTTTAGAGCCAGCCATGTAGGAACATATTGTAAGCTATAAACCGCACATGCGAGCGGCTAAATATCAATCATAATCAGCTGATAATGTCAAAAACGAGATATGGCCCTATTCTGAGATTCTGGCCAGTATCTGAACCAAACTGGTTACTCCATCCCCTTCAGTTTTTATGGCAACAGAAGAAACAGAAAACATTTTAGCCTAATGTTTCAAATATCGTTCATTCCGGTCATTCAATATGTCAAATGTAAATAAAATATCAAAACAAACAAAAGGAAAGTAATTTTGAGTGAAAAAGTAATGTGAATGGCTGCTTTTTTCTGGAAAAACCTGCTAGCTTTGGACTAGCTAATGTTCCAGCCGGCCCGAGAAGACACCATATCATATTTTTTGCAGAAGATGATGATTTACCTATGTACAAATGCATTTGGTTAAGGTACTTACAAATACTTTAGTCCTTCTACGATTTTTACTATTTTCAGTCGCTAATAAAATCGCTCCTATGCTAGGTTTATTTACGCATTTGTTGCAGTTCCCAGAAATCTTTGCGATTTTTTAAAAGTTTAGTGGCATAATATCTGTGTTTGTTACTTAGCTAATATTGTCAAACCCACGGTTTACCATTACGATTTACGATACTTTATTTATTCTAGAACCTCAAACCCATTCCTCTGAATATGCTGTATCCATAAGCAGACATAGCGCCACCAGACGTCCTCCGGTGAGAAGTAGCTTGTGCATTGGAGTAACAGAAGCAAGAAACAGACACTCGACACCCACTGGACAACTACTCAATGTCTCGCGCTCGTTTGAAAAGCCGAAAAAGCGTATGAGGCTTACATCTGCTACAGACAATGCGCTGCAAGCCAGGGACCAATTATGGTACTCCCGTTGGCCGGCTCTTGTGGGGTTCATCACACCATCGGTCAAGTTGGCAACTGCAGGGTGAACACGCCAAATGAGGCTTCATGGATAAAACGCGGACCAATTGAGACTGTGGAGCCCCATCTCAAACAACAGCAGGGAAGATCTGAATACGGCAACTAGGAGTGCCGTGGCCTTTACAAAATTATGACAAAAATTATATAGAACTGGATACGAAGAAGTTTTATTCTAGATAAAAATCTGAAAATGCAATCCAAAGGAGTTCAAAGCAGTAGATGTACCTCTATATCATTATTAATAATTATATGTAAAAACAGAATAAGTCTATAATTGGTATGTTCTCTTTGAAAGAATAATCATAATTCAATAAATTATCATCGTTTTTAGAGAGCGTAGTCGTAGATTCGTTAAAAATATTGCGGTTTGGCACATATAAACTTCTTACTATGAAAAAAACACTACAAACGTAAGAACTCATACTATTCAGTAGATACGTAAGAGGTGACCAAGGGACTGGCTTCACGTTCCTAGCTACGTATAACAATTGGAGGCGATGGACCAACAATTTATCTACATCTACAAACGTCCGTAAAACGGACATTTACGCCACGTCTGACGAACATTTGAGGGTCATTTGGAAAATTGAGTATCGCCATACTTACTTACTTACTTACTTAGCGGTATTAGCGGTAATACTGTAATGATAATAATAATAATAGGAAACGTGATGGTAACTTGAAAAGTAATCAATTTTTATTATAAAAAGTGTTAAAAGGTAGAAACAACCGTGAACGGGACTATTTTACCAAATTCTTTTTGGTAAAATCATGTCATGTCAAAATGTCATTGCTGTCGTTTATACAGTTGTCATTTTACCTATTGACGTTGACATAGTCTACAACAAGGAACATATATACCCCTCTTAGGTCTACAATAACAAACGTGAAATAAAAATTTACGTGTTTCTTTTGCCTAAATGAACGTATATTGGCGAATAAACTGTAACAAGGCATCATAAGGTACAAGGAAGGTCTTAGTGAAAGCCTTGAAGGTTTCTCAATGCACAACATTCCAGCATTGCCATCTTCTATAATAATAGGGTAGTATAATTATAGCCTATATATACAATGTTTAGGAGGAGTGATTGTGTGTGTTAACTTGGCTCATTATATCCCAGATTTTGCCTAAAATACCGGCGGAATATTGGTTCACTTGTTTGATGCTAAGCTTATGTTTACAAGATATTAACTATATGTTTTCATTGCAGCGCAGCTGTCTCCAGGAAACACTATAATGGTGCAAAGTATTGCGGTTTTCACACAATTTGCCAGCGTAATTCGTCCGAAATTTTCGTTGCTAAAATTGTAGTGCACGAGCAAGAAGAACACATCAGATGCGATAAAAACTCTCAGCCAAAACAGGATTTTCATACATTGACTAGTTATTATTTCTATTAGATACATAGGTGTTATCAGCAGCACTTTAAGATATCAAGTTAAACTGTTGATCCTTTTAAAAAGTTATTACTTCAAGGTAATGCTGAAGGGGCTAAATTTTAAGATAAACTAGGAAAATTGATTAAATACAATGAACTAATTTTGAATTCGATTTGTTTTACTTTTACTTCCGCATGTTGCCACCGTAATAGATACACATAGCCAACCACAGTTTAAGGATGCCACTAGAACCACTGGTGGTTCTACACAGTAGTTCTCGTGGTCGTGGTTAATTATACGCATGTAAATAACACGCTTTGGAAATCTTGACTTCAATTTGAAACAAATGTCGTTTACAAATGGTGGTGGCGTAAAGTTACGTGCTGTGTAATTAACCTGGCCAGCCCCGAGGCAGTGCCTTTATTTTTATTTATATTTTTTTATCCCGCCCGAGCCGGTTTTATATTAGGACAATACAAAATTGTTATAAAAAGAAGAAAATTGCGTTATGCAAATTTCTCTTTTTTACAATGACCGATCATGACGTCAAAAAGTGATAATGCTATCCTACATTGAATAAAGTTATTTCATTTTCATTTTAATTTTTCCTAGAGGAAATCATCGAGTATACACTTTTTGTAAATGCCACTTGTTTTAGGTAGCACCAGCACCGGATGTATGTAGCACTAACACTGGGAGGTTAAATAAATAAAAACTTATGAAAATTAATTTAAAGCCAGCGGTTTCTCGAGTTGAGGCAACGCCTTGGCAAGCGTAGCGTTGGACACCCTCCGTCCAGATGTACCGAATACCGAAGACTTAAAGACGGTGGCTGGTAGTGACTCGTTCATTGGGTCGTTGGACGACTCAACGAAAATAGGAAAAAGAAGCGACTCGAGGGAAAAACGGGAAATCGTGCCTTATGGTGTAGGCATAGGCCCTGGGGGAGGCCTATGCCCAGCAGTGGAATGCTGCCGTAGGCTGATGCGATGTGATGATGTGAAAATTAATTTTAAAAGTATGTATGTGATGTAAAATAAAAAATATAATTACAAAAACACGACTCTGTTTTAGTGGCAGAAATCGATCCTAAAGCATAAACTCAGTTAAGGTCTTAGGATTGTGTAAAAAGGAACGAGCTACTTATAATTTTCTGATATACAAACTACAATGCATCTTTTTTATGTGTATTTAATTTTAGCATGTTTCCAATTGCTATGCTTTAAAAATTATCTTTACTTGGCCCAGAGACACTGTCGCCGTGCCTTCAATTTATAGTGAGCTCCATAGATATTGAGGGCACATTCCATCCAGGCCAGCTGCAGAGACAGAGTGAAATGACCAAAGATGGGTTATCACGTCATCAGGGGGACACAGCAAGGTAAAGCGCGGTGTGGTTTGGCTTGTCTGGGATCGTTATTGGTCTGGAAATAGTTGGGTGCTTGTCTGAATGAATCTGCTGGAGCCACTCCGTAGTCCGACGTAAGGATTCTGACCGCTCCTCTCAAATCTCCGTCATACACGTTCGTTTCATTTCTTTTTTAGACTGAAATGGGTCTTTCAAAAACTGGATTGACGAGGCCTCCAAGCAGAGAGGGGCACTGTCTACGTTGTGATTCACATTGGTGGTTAAATAACCCCTTAGTCTAGGACACTGAATGATGTGTATGCGAAAGGCATGCATTTCTCTAATGTAGAGCTTCGTTTTTCAGCAGCTAAACATCAAGCACCTTTTGATATGTGCTTAAACACAGGGATGATGGCCTTGAGATGTGCGAGGTCGTCGAAGAGTGAGGAAGCTGCAGGGAAAGAGCTGTGCTGGGATGGGACTGTGAGTCCGCTGTAGGTGCTATTGATATCATCTTGAGCAGGGGGGCGGTGTATACGTCCAGTGTGGCCAGGCCAGGCAGTAGGATGGTCAGACGATGGCTTTTCGTAAGTTTTGTTCGAAGTATTGGGGCAAAGCAGGCAAGGTATTTGGGATGGATCAATTGGGTCCATATTGGCTGCTCGTGCTATTCATCCTGAGGGTTGTTCCCACCAGAAGCTTGAAACACACACTGAAAAACACCTAAAACATTCCAATTTCGTCGAAAAGTCCAAATAAACAAATAATTACAAAATATTCTGTGTTGTTTATGTTGTGATTTGTTATTTTATGTCAAAAAGCTATATCTCGTATTTGACATAAAATAGGCATGGAAAGCTATCCTATTTTGACAGATATTTGGGTCCGTATTCTGATATTTCATTCGAATTTGAATGAATGATATCCATTTTTTGACTTATGATTTCCATCACTCACACATTTGCAAAATTCTAATTTAGTATACATTGATTGTTATGAAGCATTTGTTATTTTGTTCAGTACAAAATGTTCGATGTATTTCTATGTTAGCGCGTTTTTTCGTCGTTGAGCCAGAAGATGCCATATCTCGTGCTATATCTCGTCACTGACATTTCGTGAGCAACCCAGATTTGACGCCGTATCCGAGACAAAGTCGTAAGGTCATGTTGCCCGTCCCTTCAATGTGGGAGAGTGATCTGTCACGCGGACGTAATCTCGCCGAGGGTGGAATAATTGAGAGCAATCACATACACACTGCCGCACAAATCATAAATACAGTGAGTGCATTTTTTCATTTTTTTGTTTTTTACATATTTGGAATCAGCAAAACGAGATCTCTACGAATCAAAAACCCGTTTTTCCATATCTACAAAAACAACGGAGTTTTGAAGGGCCATAAATACAGTGAGTGCAACCTTTAAAAATATATCCTTATGAAAAATACAGTCAGTGCCTTCACTGCAAATAATTTAGGATATAATAAAATTATCTCCTTTTCCACCTTAGTATAAATGCAGTGAGTGCAATAAGCATATATTATACCAAGGAATATAAGACATAATTATAAATAAATAAATAACTTATCATCCTTAACATGACTACAGTGAGAGCACTTATTTACGATTACGATGATTTTGCAAAGGCTGTCTAAGAAGCCAATTCGAAAAAATGCGATGTTAAACAGATGCAAGTGAACGACTTTTATAATTACCAAGATTATGCTTGCCAGGCGCGTCTTAACAAAAGAGAACCAAGGTGCTATCTGAAGGATATAATGTCAGTTAAAGCAGAACGGGGGCAGTTTATATTAAAGTATAAAACTTGTCACACAGGAGCTGAACACCAACTAGATTTCCTCATGGCAAAAATCTTAAAAAAGAAAAGTTTTCCAAAACCTTCACAAAAATCTGCTTCACGCGGAATTGAGGAAAGCCGGAAAAAGCAAATTTTGGAAAAATTGGTTCCTCTAATGCCGGAAAACAGGCGAACATTTTGGTGTTATTTGCCTTCAAATAGCTCGTAAGTTTTAATTTGTCTTTCTTTTTTAAAAAATATATTTTTTTGTAACTTGAACACGTGTTTTTCTGCTTCATAAATACAGTGAGATATCTTGCTGTATTTTTTTATGGCTCAAAAAAATATTTTACGTATCATAAATACAGTGAGAAGCACACTCACTGTATTTTTGCGTAATTTTGCTCCATAGAAGAGTCCCGATTTCCTAATTATAACTACATTTTTAATTAGTGATTAAACGAACTTACCTTAAGTGACGTTCTATCCTAATTATACGAAGGCTTCGTCCGAAGAGATAAGCATAATAGACACATGTAGTAACGCATAGTACACGCCATTCCATCACTATTTTGAGAAATAATATTTATTAATTTTTTTTTTTTTTTTTTTGAGGGTATCTCTGGAAAATAGAGGGCTCTGCTTGCCGCTTGATTCATTTAGTTTAGAGTAGCTTAGACTGTTTACTTTCATATTTTACGATTTATAGGGAAACCCAAGTGGGTGGGTGGGTTGCTTATCTCTTCGGACGAAGCCTTCGTATAATTAGGATAGAACGTCACTTAAGGTAAGTTCGTTTAATCACTAATTATACTTCAGGCTTCGTCCTCAAGATAAGCATAATAGACACATGTAGATCTTTAGAGTTATTATCGTAAAATATGAATTAAATTAAAAATGAGTAAGTAATGAGATCCAATCATTATAATAATTAAATCAAATATTACAAAAATAAGCACCTTAAAAGGTAAATCACAAATAGACATGCCTAAATATTTGACATAATTAAGTAATTAAGTATAATTAAAAACAAACTAAGATTTATTATTCATAACAGATAAACCAAAATTATCATTGGTAACATTAATTGGCCTGTTATAAAACTTGGCAAAGGTATTGGAACTAGGGGTCCAACCCGCAGTTCGCCGAATTAAATCAATATTTACACCAAGCTTGTGCGCGGCTGAAGTAGCAGCGTGTCGGGTGCTATGTGCAGTGAACATAGAAGTATCAATTCCACTCAGTTTTAAAATATCTTTAATCCAACGCGAAAGAGTCTGGTTACTTACAGTTTTGTGCGGTTTTTGGAAACTTATAAATAAATAATCTGCATTATTGCGAATGTTTTCTGTCTTATCTAAATAAGTAATCAAGGTCGTTGCAGGACAAATTTCAGGTCTTTCTTCGAAGAAAGGAAGAATGAGCAAAGGCTGGCACGATCCAGCTTTAGATGTTTTTATTAAATCTGGTATTTTAATTTTAATTTCTGACTGAAATTTCTCGATATTACAAACTTTTATTTTTGATAAAGTCTGCACTCTATGAGCTGTAACCAAAGCTAAAAGAGTGATCAATTTTTTAGTCAATTTAGCGAGTGGCAGAGCTTCGTTTGGAAACCAACTACCTAGGTGATTTAGGACTAAAGTGGTATCCCAAGTTTGATTATATTTAGGTAGAGGTGGACGTGACCGAAATATACCTTTAAAAAATCTTTTAATGTTCTCATTTTCAGATATTGTTTCTGTCATTATTAATGCTAAAGCTGAACGGTAACAATTTAACGTCCCATATTGAGCACCGTCATTATAAGCTTTTGTAAAAAATGACATTAGGTGCGGAATTGATACCTCATACAAGTTTAATTTATTCTCCTTACAATAAATAAACCACTTTTTATAACACCCTTCATATTGTTTATATTAGTTATCTGAAAGCGAATTTAACACTATGTCCATAGATGCAATAGGAACACCTCTTCTTATCATAGCTTCCCTGACAATACTCCTACCACCAGGGAAATCTTGTGATGGATGTGACTGGAAGGAATAAAATTATTAAATAAGATTAGGTTTTCATGAGCATGAAAAGTTATCATTTGTGACACTAAAAGACTTTTAAATAAGGGAAACCATGGGTGAGTAGGCCAGTGAGGAACTACCAATATGCCCTTAGCCTTATCAGTAACAATTTTTCTTAATGTTTTTAGTATCATAGTAAATGGCGGAAACGCATAGAAATAAAATTTAGACCACGAAATAGTAAATGCATTTACAGCATACGCGTCGGGATCTCTATGCCATGAGACATATGTCGGACATTTAGTGTTTATTCTACTGGCAAACAGATCTATATTTGGTGTCCCGAATTTATCTAAGATTTTATTAAAAGCGTGATTAGCTAACTGCCATTCAATATCAGGATGTGTACGCCTAGATTCTTGGTCTGCGATTACATTATCTGAAGAACGAATATAGGAGGCATAGACGATTAATTTTCTGTGTTCACACCATTGCCATATTTGTCTTGTGACTTCTGTTAAATGTGGGAACTGAATACCGCCCATACGATTAATGTAGGAGATAGCGGTGGTATTGTCTATACGAAGGAGTATTTGTGAATCATATAAGTGTTTAGCAAATATTTTTAGACCTATAAAAGCAGCCATAATTTCTAAAAAATTTATATGCTGCTTTTGCTCTTCCTTCGACCATAAGCCGCTGGCTTTATCTACTCCACAAGCTACCCCCCACCCCCCAGTAGAAGCATCAGAAAAAATTTCCAGGTCATACTTATCAATTTTAATACTACAAACCGGTTTTTTGATTGCGTTTTTCCACCATTGAAAATCGCAACTTAATGTTTCTGGAATTGTCATCATTTTATCGTAATTATTGTCGTCCTTTAAATTTAAATACTTGCATCTCTCAAATAGTTTCGTGTATAGCCAGCTGTATTCTATAGCGGGACAGGCAGACACTAAAAGACCAACAAAACTGGCAAATTCTCTAATTTTACAACGCTTTAAATTAGACATCTTTTGTATCTCACTATGAATCCTCTCGATTTTTTCTTTTGGTAACGTTACCTGGAATTTTTTCGAGTTCAAAACATATCCTAAAAACCTGCAGGTTTGTGAAGGAATCAAATTACTTTTATTCTTATTTATGATAAAACCCAATGACGTAAGAAGTTTCTCAGTCTGTTGCAGGTTTTCAAGACACATATCATAACTAGACCCAAAAAGGCACATGTCATCTAAATAAATAGTTGATAAATAACCACACATTCTCAGTAATTTTACGACCGGTTTCATTACTTTTGTGAACACAAAAGGGGCTGTATTTAAGCCAAATGGCAAAACGTTAAATTCATAAACTGAGTCATAGAATTGAAATCTCAAATATTTACGGAAGTCTTTGTGAATTTTAATCAAAAAATATGCATCCAAATTCATTCAAATCTAAATTGCAAAGATAACAGTTTTTTGAAATAAGCTTAATAACCGTTCTCAAATCTTCTAATTTAAAATGGTTTGTATTTATAAATTTGTTAAGCGATTTTAAATTTAATATGAAGCGCATCGAACCATTTGGTTTTGGTATTAGAAAAATACTTGATAAATATTGGTCGTGTCTGGGTTTACACTTTGTAATCGCTCCTAAAGATAATAAATTGTCGATAGCTTTTATGAAATGTGCCTTTTCAGTTTCTGAATATATTTTGTAAGTAGGTAATAGTGCCTGTATTGGTTCTTGCTTGAATGGTATTTTATAACCTTCTATGTAAGAAAGCACAACAGGGTCATTAGTAATTAACGACCACTGTCGATGAAATAATGAAAGTCTACCAGCTGGTTTTACCGAGGTTAATAACGTCTCTGGCTCGTTCTCTGCGGATGCTGCGACAGCTTCGAGGAGGTGGGCTGCCGACTCCGTGTCGACGTCATCGCAGGCTCCTTCATCCTCGGAGGGCCCGTCTGCCTGCGAACTTGACCCGGATTCTTCCAGTTTAAATTCTTTGCTGTATTGGACGGACTTGGGGCTATCTGTTTTTTATTATGCAATTTAGGCGTTGCAGGTTTTAGATCTGTGCCAGATTTATTTATAGCCTTGGCACATTTCAAAGTTTCAGCGAAGTTCTCACCAAACAAAAGCTTGTCTATCTTTGTATTTTGTAATTGTTCTCTCATTTCCTTTTTTAATGTATTCAAGAGGAAATTTCTTCTAGTTAGAGTATCAGCATGTTGACAGTCACAGATCAGTCGAACTGAGTCCATCAAAAGTTTCAATAACTGTGTATCTCTTTCTTTAGAAGACAATACTTGGGTGATAGCTTCTCCAAGGCAAGTGATCGCACAAGTCAACTGTTTTTGTTTGCCTGCGATAGCCTTATCTCTCTTAGAAACAGTATCTGAAACTGCCGCCTTGATCTCAGCGTTTAATTCAGGCGGATCGATCAGCTTGCAGTTTTCAGGGGTAAGATAATTTTCCTTCAACTCCTTGCGCTTGTCTTTTGACAGGCCCGTCGTAGTCCAGTGTTGGAAACGTACAGGAAGATCTTTATGGATTTCTTTGCCATATTTTTTGTCAGTTGTAGGGTCTGATCCAAGAATATTTAGTAATTCGTTGTCCAGGGGCAACTCTTCTTCTGTATAAGGTGGTTGTGTGGCTGACGGTGCGGAGACAATGGGCGCGGAAGCAGCGGGTGCTGCAGCCGCGGGCGCAGAAGTATCAGCCATATTTGTGAGCGACTCAGGACCGGCAGGCGGCTTAGAATGAATATCTTTTGGTGGAACAACTACCACCGAAGGAACAAACACTGGACTATTTCGACTCGTACCAGGCCGATTTTCCATTTCCGGCAATGGTCTATCTTCTAAAAACTCTTCATTTTCATCCATGTCTACATATCCCACAACATCATCTGGAAAAGGGGGATAGGAAATAGCAACTTCTAAGTTGATACACGATAGCTATTTCATTAAATAGCCATTATTTCATATTGTAAGAAACAGTCCCTAGCTTTGGTAGGTAAAAACACGTACTGTTCGCAAACAACATGATAGGTAAGTTTTTGTAATAATCCAAGCGATTATTCACTAAACTGTTACAAGTAAAAGACAGTCCCATTGTATAGTACACGTACTGCCCGCAAACTTGATTTTGTTGATGAATTATAGTTGTAATCGTATTCGAAACAAGTGAAGAGACAGTCCCAATGTAAACACGTACTGCCCGCAACACTATTAATCGAATAAAATGCCTACTAAACCTTTAATTACCCTATGTAGGTCAAACATGTAAACATCTTACGTCACAGTACCTTGTTGATCCATTGATAGCCGGGATTCGCGTGACCGCGACCTTGAAGTCACATCACTTCCAGTTCCAGTGGAACTATACGACCGGTGTCGGCGGTGCCGGCGCTTGCGCCTGGGCCGAGACCTGGACCGCGACCGGTGGCGTAATTCCTTCTCCAACTTTTTGATTTTTCGTTTGATATCGTCGTAACTCTTATCACTTTTTCGTTTAGGCATTTTATCACACGCGGAAAACTTGTAAACTTTATTGATAAACGCGAGCAGTGTGGAACAGCGAAGCACTAGAAAGCGAATGAATCAAGCGGCAAGCAGAGCCCTCTATTTTCCAGAGATACCCTCAAAAAAAAAAAAAAAAAATTAATAAATATTATTTCTCAAAATAGTGATGGAATGGCGTGTACTATGCGTTACTACATGTGTCTATTATGCTTATCTTGAGGACGAAGCCTGAAGTATAACTATAATTAATACATCAAAGCAATAAAACAGTTTCTTTAAACATAAAGTAATTCATTTCCTACCATTTTATATAAAATAAACACAAAAGCTTTCAAAAGAAAGCCACAAAAAAAATTACACTGAAAAAACACTTTTAAGCTTTGCGCGCCGTTTACTCAAAACTACCAAAATGCACTCACTGTATTTATAAATTGTGCGGCAGCACACACATCCATACTCTTCGTCCTATAAACTAATGCATTATCTGAATGAGGTGGTATTCAAACTTACCGCATGTTTTTCCTGATCTGGATGTCAGACGCAAATAATTAATACATCCCATACAGAAGCCGAATACCATGACACACGTCGCCGCACCATGCGGCTGTCACAAGTTGTCATTTGTATGGCGGCTGATATGAACCGCAATATTGTCCGGTGCATGTGTGATTGCCGCCGTCGAATACTATATGTACTTATTAACCTACAAGGTAACAAAAGGTCCTAAAAATACTTTAAGGAATGAATTCCAAGGAACATAAGTCGATTAATCCTAAAATTTTAAAAAAACGGTCATGCAAAACATTTTGTATGCGAGGCATTTTTTTCAAATTTTGACATATGTTTTGTTTTGTTTTGACGTATGTTTGCACAGAAGTTATAAGTAGAGTAAAAGGTAAAAGAAATCTTATTTGGACCCACGATGTTCTTTCGGAAGTTAATCAGTTTTATAGGCATTTTATACGACTTCATTTTTCGATTAAAATCAAGACCACGCAGTATCTAAGTACAAGATAAACTACCTGTGAGAAATACATATTGAATTGTCGTCCTGAAATTCCTTAGCATCCTCGCGGAAAATCTAAAGAATGAGGGTAGACCCGACCCTGAGAGATCTAGCCTCTGAATCCTGTGTGCAGGAGAATTTAGGGTAGTGAGTAAAATCGTACAACTATGGTCCAGAATTCTACATTTTCAACTTTGCGATCTTGTATAAAATGGAAATACGCTGCTATCGTGATACATTTCGATCCGAGGTATACCTTGATCATATTTATTTAATATTTATAGGGAAGTATCTGTAAAAAACACGTCAAGTATTTTGTTTATTTTTTTTTAAATTTGAACCATTGTTGTCTTACGTGCTTTCAAATATAGTCCAAGTTCAATTTCCCCTCAAAAACGTATGATAACTTAATAAAGGACTATAATTGGGATCATATTGTGTGAGGTTAGGGGTTTTGACAACATGTATAGCAAAAAAAAAGAAAACGTAAAAAAAATCGTATTTTTTATTAGTTGAAAGCTAAACATGAGATCAAATTTAACAAAATCATCTTTCTTCTACTTAATACTTAAAAAAAATTAACAAAAATAGTCTTCTTAAATAGGACCAAAGTTGTATGACAGGACCATAGTTGTATGATTTTACGGTAGCGATAATATTTTGTTAATTTAACGAACTATTTCGTAATTTGAGCCAGCGAGGCATATAATACAAATTCTTGGGACTACCCTACAGATTGGCTTGTTATGTTATTATAAATTATAAGCATTTTTAAGTATCCTTTTTAGTTATTGGATCATTAAAGACTATGGTAAAACATAGACCAGTGTATGGTACCGTAAAACCAACTGTAAGAATATGTTCCAAGAAACTTTCGAGCAGTAAAGCAAAACTTTTGAACCTAAAGTTTCAGTTTCACGAAATATATCCAGACTTTTTTAATAATCGCGTTGGTACGAAAATACGAAAGCAAACTTCTTCTGCGAAGCTCATAACTAAGTAGTCTTTCAGAAGTTTATTTGTGATAAAAACATAATGTGAAAATGCATTCTGAACTTTTAATTGTAAAAGTTAGTCACATTTTGTTGACTTTTTCACGTAAGTTTTTTTATATAAGTGAATCAGTGAAACACGAATACATAGAGAGTGTGTCTAAGAGATCCAATCTTTTTTAAACTCACTTTCTCTGAGATAATATATTTTTATGCCGGTAGAGCGTAGGCGGTAAAAATACTGCCTATCTGGTTTTTCTTAAAAACAATTCCATTTGGTGAATATTCTATTTTCTTGCTATGAATCTATAAATCTGTTTTTGTGATTAAGCCTATCCCAGAATAGGCTTAATCAGGCCTATCAGACTAAGCCTATTCTGGGATACAATAATATCCGAGACCTTTGAGTTTGAAGAAAAATATACCAGTAAGTAGGATTGTATTGATTCAAGGATAAAATAAACCTTCTCATTTGCTGATAGTTAACCTAGAACTTTCCTTTCTTCGTAGTAAAGAAAAATTTAAGGTATTTTACATAATTATGTAAAAGTACTCCTCAAATTTTATAAAATTGATAACGTGCTTTTAGTTTTTAATATAATTATATGGTCCATTTAATTATTTTAGCAGGATGTGCAAATTTTATGGTAAATGTGGACACAAAATTAATTAATTATAATTAAATTCATAAATGAATTTCCAGAGCAATATTTAATTATGTTAACGGCTAGTAATTTGCAATAATTACAGTGCAAATTGTGGAAAATGATGCAGGAAAATATTATAAATTTCTTAGACACGTACAACGGTGACTACCTACGCTATTCAATCCATATACCTAGTAAGTATACATATACAGGGAGTGACAGAAAGTGTATATCAAGCCGAAAAGGTACTCATGCAACAGAACAACTTTCCCATTAAACAATACCAATATTTTAATAGTAGTTTATGCAACTGTCATATAATGGGGGTCGTTAGAATGCGAGTGTCTGTTTATCACACGAGGCGTAGCCTATACAAAATTGCCGATCATCTGGTTAATTTACCATGAGGGGTTTACTTTAATTTTTTAAGTATTTTTATTTTCCATTCGGTAAGTTTTTGAGTTCTATGCGTACCTTGACCTTTTTTCGGCTGGTTATTACTCTTTTTGTTAATAGTAAGATCATAACTTGAAAGCGGCTAGACCGCAACGTGGGACGTTAAGGTGAACACGTACAAGCAAACCTTTCAAACGAAGAAAGCTTTCCCTTGGCCTCAGCTAGCAATTGAAGCCACTAAGAAGAAATAGGTAATCAAAAATTATATGCTGTTTTAAACTTTCGCGGTCACAAATGGTGGAAATATCAGACAATATCCGAAAATCAAGTATCGCGGTAAGAACCCTTTTATAGTGTTTTGATTCAAAAGTTTAATCCTCTAGCTACACCTATTTAGTTCTCTAAACCTAAATAGCTCCATAAATGAATGAATAAGAAATTGAAATAATGTAAGCGCCCGCCGTGGCTTAAACCCAATACGGTGGGGTAAGTTACACAATACATACTATTTGAAATTCCGCGACTGCACTACATAGTTATGTTATCCGTCGCTGCGGATATTTAACGCATGCGTCTATCAGACGATAGGAAATTGCGAATTCCGATCTTATTTTCATATAAATACGGTTACAGTGCATTAAAAATACGCAGCAACAGACGACAAATGAGAAAACTGCCTAATTCTTCATTTTTTTTTAAATGGCCTCTGTCAGCAAAGGACAAATTGTGCTAATGTCTAAGTTGGAACCCTATAAAAAAAGTTTTTCAATTACTTTTCATTCTTGTTTACCTGGAAGAGATCCCTTAATGGGATAAATTTGCTTTCGCGCCTTTTCTTGTTTTTGTTTTAATGTGTTTTTAAGAACGTACAATTAAAAAATTATACATATACACCTTATCAGTATTGTTTACTATAAACAATATCTAGCATCTACAAGCTTATGTGTATTATTCCTTCAAGTCGAGGTATGATAAAACATGATGATGAAGTTATAGGTGTTCTTGAGGGTGACGTTGGTAATACAAACGCACAAAGCTTAAGTTGACATGTTTATTGGTCAACTCCCAAATTACAAGTGAGTAATTATTAGCTAATATTCTTATATTAATTATTGCTTACTTAGCTATTCCATACATTTATGTCGCAGGCCGTAACGCCATGTTGCAGGCATTATACTAATCTAGGTGAATCAGTGATTACTACACTTCAATGATTTAACCCTAACTACCAGCTGAGACAAGACCCATGTCCACTCAAGTCAGAAGCAGCCACACTTGACTTACGCTCTTTGAGCACTCACTCGGCAAAATTGAAGACCGCTTTAGGTGGGACGTTTTTCATACAAATTGAAATTTATGGACTTGTGTCTTTAAAGAAGACATAATTCTAATTTAAAAACTCGATGGGAAGTCCCGTGTTGATGTAACATTTTGGAAAAGTAATAAAAATTGCACATCAGAAGATCCCGTTGTTAAAACTGTTTCGCCACTTTACGCCAACAGATGGAGCTATTGCTGCAAAAAAATAGTTTGATTTTAATGTGGATGAAATCTTTTAACCAAAAGTGGTTTTGTGTCAAACATACGCGGGCCTTTATCATTTCGCATAATCATTTGTTAAAAAGTTGCTCATCATCGCATGTAAAAGTCTATTGAATCTCAGTTTTTAGTTTGTATATAAAATGGACCACCATAAAGTAAACATTTTAAACCTGTCTGCTCTGTGATGCCGGTTTTGAACAGCATAACCCTATTTCTATCCGTGGGTGTCGTAAAGGTGCTAAAGGTAATAACAATTCATGGAATTTGCAGTAGTGTTTCCTTTTAAATACAACTAAACCCGCCTGTCACACGTGACTGTGGCAATAGGGGTAGGTCACCAGTAGGATTTTTGGTGGTTTTTGAAACATATAAAATCATATAAACTGATCTTCAATTAATAAGACGATTAGATAATTCAGTGCCGGTGTCCTAGTTATCTCCTGTACATACATACATAGGTATATACACATACACATGTCACGCCTTTATCCCTCGCAGAGAGAGCATGCTATTTAAAGCCGGCATCATACGACCTTTTAATTCACAAGATTAGAATTTTAGTTGACGGACTATCACCTGCTCTCAGAATCGAGTCCAACGTTCAGTTTATTCCCGCATGCTAATCCGGACTGGAGCTCACTATCCGGATTCCCGGTAATTCTCGATTTCACCAACCGAGCCGGATTTGCATCCGCATCGCATTCAGAATATTCAGATATTTGGGAAAACATTTTAATATCCTAGCGTTTACGTAGGTAGCTTAAGTATTTTATATAAGGTCCGATTAAATTCAATGCAAATATTTATAGGGTAAATTCTACCTACTCGTAAATTTTTATAACTTTTCCCAATAAACATAGAAATATAAAAATAACTGAACCTCCCATACAAAGTGACACAACTTTTAAAAATTTTTTTTGGGAGACCCATTTTTTCATATTTCGACCTATGTTTATCGGGAAAAGTTGATCACTGTTACGAGTAGAACTCACATCGGTAGAATGACAGACTACGTATTTAAAAAAATCAACAGCAATACCAAAGTTCCCACAGTACAAGCTATGCTTAGTTTGGGACTAGATGGCGCTATGTGCATTGTCCAGGATATATAGAGTGAAATTTGACTATTGACCGATAGCAAAATATCAAGACGAGATGTTCCGTCGAGAAAGTTGTTCCTAATCACCAGCCCTTCTTGAGATTTCGCTATCGGTCACTAGTAAAATTTCACTCTAGATATTTACTAACCTACAAAGGTTTAGTACACAATTTGAGAAGCACGTAGAGCAGGATGATTACAGCAATTAGCAGTAATAAGTGTAATAATCCCGCAACACAGATATACATTACATAGTTACACCCCTAATGGGCACAAAGTGTACTTGATTGCTTCAATTTAGACTAGATTAGACGAAATTCACAGCACGTGTGGCTCTTAGGACTAAAATTAAAACCAAACATGTCGCTTTGAGTAAAAACAAATATACACACGCGACGGGTTGACAACTTGTCACTAATTAATTGATAAGTGACACATGTATTTTCTGAAACAGACCTTAAATATTTGTCATACGTGGCGATAACGACCGTATTTTGAAGGCAGTTAACGCTCTGCCTACCCCATAAAGAGATAAGCGTTATATGTATAGGTGTATGTGTACCTGCCTATCCGATATCCTGGTAGTATATCGCTACACTACATCCCAGTATGAGTGAATACGCCCCTAATGAGTTCAAAGTGCCTCCCTAATTGCCGACCGAGATGAAGCGTCACTTCGCGATGTTCCTATATTTTGTGATCTAGTAATCCTTTAGTACTGAACTAAATAAATACCCAATATGTAGACAATTATTGCTTTAATTGTGCTATATAAAGATTAAATATAAGGTAACAAAGCTTTTCAATTTAGACGTAATTTTCAAAGGCGCTATTTTTGCTCGTGTCGGCACAAAGCCCTCAAAGCGCTCCGTAGGCGCGTCATCCTTCTCTTTTCTTGTGCACATGTTTAAATATTTTGAAAGAATATGTAAATTCTTAGCCCTTTACTCATAAAAATGAAGCCCATAGTTCTACTTTTGATAAGACGGTACCTTTTATTATGAAACGAACAAGTATCACTCACGTTGCACAGGTGGTCGATATCGCCTGAATACGACTCCCTGTGGCCAGAAATCGGTTTGCATGAATTGGCACACGTATATTTCACGGCAGGCACGCGTTTATGTATGTATTAAGTTTATTATATCAAACAAGAAATAGTAACAAAACAAGATGTGTAGTCACAAAGGCGGACTTATCCTATTATCTTCCACTCAACCAATAAATTCAATCAACTAGTCAGGTTATTGTATTTTTGTGACAACCAGACATTCCAAATATTTACCATGTCGTCCTCGTCCAAAGTTATTCGGTTCTTATTTGCTACAGTTTAGCCATCCCAATAAGCCGTATTTGACAGCTGTCAGTTTAGTGCTAATGCTATGGCAGAGGATCCAGTTTTCTTTGTTCAATCTTTTAGTTGGGAACTGACAGCTGTCAAATGTGACTTTTTGGCATGGCCTTACTATAGGGTTTTGAGACACTCGCACATGAAGTCAAAGATACGGTAGAGAGAAAACGAAGGAAAGTGTATGATAACACATTTAGGTACATTAGTACGATAAACATTTCAGGAGGTATTATTATTGGTAAGAACGTAGTTTTTTTTTATCAATTTCTTCAATTGTTGTCATATGCATAATTTTAATTAAAAACCGCCATAATTAAACAACAAAAACCCGACTGAGGCTTGTGAAAAATAAATTTTGAAGTTATATTTTTCATTTAAAGTCCGCCATTTTGGATTAATGAATTTTAATTTAACCAGTGTCACTTGTGATTATGTAAGCACACCTGAAATTAAATTAACTTTATTCAACTTAGAATAGTGCTATCACTTAATGACGTCATGATCCGTCATTGTAAAAAAAGAAATTTGTATGAAATCCCTCTCGGCATTATATAAAAAAAGGTATGAGATCTCAAAATATTTTTGTCATATTTCAACCTATGTTCCTTGGGAGAAGTTGTTCCTTATCATCAGCCCGTCTGGAGATTTCGCAATCGGTTTCTAGTAAAATTTCTCCATATATAAGGAAACAAAGCATGCTAACAGTTTTGACGTAATTTTCAAAGGCGCTATTTTTGCTCGTGTCGGCACAAAGCCCTCAAAGCGCGCCGTACTCGCGTCATTCTTCTTTTTACTTGTGCACATGTCTGCTGGCTGCTCACTGCATGTCTAAATATTATGAAAGAAAATGTAAATTCATAGCCCTTTAATAATAAGGGTGAAGCTGAAGCCCATAGTTCTACTTTTAAAAAGAAGATACCTTTTTGTTATGAAACGAACAAGTATCACTCATGATGTAGGTTTACGTGACTTACATTGATTTGGTAGAGAGTTCAGCTTTCTACTGTGTTCGGCAATCACAGCTGACGGGCGGGCGGGCGTATGTGATCTGTCGACCTCCGTGATGAAGGCTGTCTTAACGTAGAAGGCTAAACTCTGTTTCAAATCACATACAAGTAAGTCGCGTAAACCTACATCAAACTTGAGGGTCATAAAATCAAGTATCGCCACAGAGACAGGTTGTTACTATGCCTAATCCCTAAAAGCCCATCGCCTAAAATTGCAATACCTACACGTGTAACCCTCGAATCACTTAGTACCCTTACGACACCTACGGGAATGAAATGGGGTGATGCTATTTTAAGCCGACATCACACTGCATCTGTAATTATAGTGTTAATATAAGTACGGGTCTTGTGAGTTTTTTGTATTTAAATCTTGTACTCGTAACTCCATTTTTCTTAGGACTATTTCACATTAAAAACATTTTGTTATGCTGCACCGATACTAACAAACATACATACATACACATATCACGCCTATAATCTCTTGCGGGGTAAAACCGACCGATACTTATGTAATATGAATAAAAAATAATAGAATTATCTTAAACAATTCACACAGTGCCATCTAGTCCCAAACTAAGGAAAGTTTGTACTATATGAATTAGATAGCTCATATTAATACCTATATACTATTTTGTAAATAAATACATATTATACATAGAAAACATCCAGACTAAACGCAAATACTTGAAAATGGATTCAACAAATATATGTGCCTTGTGGGGATCGAACCCACGACCATCGGCGTAGCAGGCAGGGAAATCCGCTATTCCATCGGGCTGGGCAATATTGGAACGGGTAAGCACTCTCCGTTTCCAATACGAAACTGCCTCCAAGTTTCATTTCGACGTATTTTACAGAATATTAGAATTCGCTCACTCAACATTACGAGTACTGAGCAACTGGGTCACCATTTTTATTCCGTTACTGAGTTATACCAGCCAGAATCGGAATTATTCCAGGTTAAATGTATTTCCTACTTATGCAGGTACTACGAGTACCTACTATCTTTATTCAGAAGCCGCCATTAAACTATCCAGTCAACTTTGGACGGAGACAGAGCTACGTCTTTCTGAAGACTGATTTGTAAACTTATCTAAGTCAAAGGTGCTATGTATGCTATATTTCTGAGTTGCAAAATAAGAGCGAGCATGTTTTGAACTGATCTAGATTCGCATTCCGCAAAACCGTTTAATAATCTGAAAAATTTGGGCAACCAACTAGCTACGGACATTGCTTTTAAATTAAAGTTTTGTTTTAATCTCGTGGAGCAATCAAACCGAAGATTGTATTTGTCCGAACACAGCTCTGTGTACAACAGTGGCAGATTTCCACTGAGACTAAACCAGCAGCCTTCGTTGGCTTTCTTTAAGGCGCTCGTCCACCTGGCTATCTAAATAGCACACTGTTATGAGAGAGTTCATGGCCTATATTGTGGACATATAAATTGGTTTGTAAATACTTTTAGTACCTAAATATATATTTGTTGTACTTATATTGATAGTTTTAATACATTTCTAAGATTCCCTTATCCCTTTAATTTTATGTTCTTTATTCTGAATTTCATTCCTTGATCTCTATTAAAGCTTAGTTATTAATTATTTCGTAAATTTCTCCTATGCAAGTGCCTTAGGCTTGCTCTGTAATGGTTGTATAAATGTATTTTAACAAACAAAATAAAAATTCCCTGTAGTAGACTGATGTGGCTGTTATGGTTATGGAACATAAAATTATCAAATAACAGCTATATATAATAATTGATCAACTTATACTTTGGGTTCTTCACAAAGTTAAATAAGAATAACCGACATCGGTTGTTCACTTGGGAGTGCTGCTGCCGGCATGAATTATATATGAATCACTATATCTGTTGCGTACTTTCAAAGATCTAAGCATACATAGGGACATAAGGACACGGGTAGCGATATTATTTTATACTATTTAGTGATGTGAAATTCGTTTTATGAGACATTTTAATAAAGACACTTTACGATCTTTTTCATATCATTACTAAGTTGCATTATGACAAAGCTATAGAGTACGTTACCGATTAATGAACCTTATCTCACTAATACGTAAGAATAAGTTTTAAATATCAATCCATAGATTTGTCAAAGTAGTATATAGAGTGAAATTTTACTAGTGATCGATAGTGAAAACTCAAGCAAGACAGGTCGGTGATAAGAAACAACTTTCCCTTTAGGAACAAAGGTCGAAATATGAAAAAAGACAATTGGAGCTTCCATACATAATTACTGCTTAGCTGATTTGAGTTACTATGGACGCTCAAAATATTTTTGTCATGATAGCATCTGTTATCTCTTAGATTTTCAATAATATCATATATTTTTCAGAATTTTACGGCGGTATCGGTCAAAATCAAACCGGTTTAAAAATGTTTACCGTATACTATTGAAAGCGTTGTCTACGATTGTCGTATTTTGTTTAAATTCTTGCCGACGGACGCGTTGGCGCAGACAGAGTTCACAATTTCCGTTGAATTTCCTCTTATTTACGCTAACGCGCCTCTATGCGCTTGCCCTCATTGGAAGAAATGAAGGATCCATTTTCCTTGATATATATCTCTGTGGAAATGGAGTTGTCTTCATCAAAAGTCACGTTGGCAAATGGTTTAAAATATACAAAATTAATTTGATATTCTGCGCGGCTCTTTTTGTACGTGTTTGTTCCTTTCTTTCCAATTTTGAAATTCTTAATATAACGTTTTTTTTTTACTTTTATTTTTGTATGATTAATTCAACATCTGTTAAACAATGAAAGGTGGTTGAGCGTATATTAAAGGAGTTTTAATTGACTTGAATAGAACAGGCAAACGATCTGTTGTTATAGCTACCAAATATTTTATCTGTTTATTTACTTTTGATTTAACAGCCATAACAGTCCACTGCTGCAAAACGAGCTATCGGGAGGTATTGCCATACTCACCCAGCTTGGCAGGCGGATTGACGAGCGCAGAGCTATATGTTGCATTGACAGATCGGCAAATCCCAGGTTGATTATCCTATAGTCACTTATTACGATATCCGTGGGTAGAATTGGTTGATGATATTCTAAGCCGGCACCACACTGTACTTTTAAATACTTCCGCAAAACTTTGATGAAGTAGATAGGAAAGGTACCACTTGGAATTACATGCTCAGTGAACGAGGGATGAACAATCGTAAGACTTCGAAAATGGATAAGGCAACTCATTGGAAATATATCAGGGTTGCCAGGCTTCAAAGGATTGTTCTTTATTCTAAGTGTCTCTTAGAAATAAGTACACCTCTTCTTGTATCCTTTTTTTAACATGCAAATTGAAAATTTCATGATGTAACGGTTGAATGGACGTCACAGGTTGTTCCTATCGTGAAGTCCGATTGGGATGCAAGCATAAATGTTTTGTAACTTTTATTTGGCAAAATAAACATTACTATTTATCATTTATTAATACGAAGCGCTTTAAATTTAGTTTGGCATGTTGTACTGTGCATACATATTGCAATTTCATGCGGGGATTGAAAGCAAATCCTTCATAATTTTAAATACGCAGCGACTCGCTCAGCTATTACAATTTTATGATAGTCTATGGTGTATATATAAATATATTATATTTTAATTCAGCCACCTCTTAAAAGAAACTTAAGTAGGTAGGTTTTTATCAACTACCCTGTAAAACGCCGCCCAATATTGATTCAAGCCGTCTCAACTTTAATTAAAATACTCCAGGGCCCAGACTCCAGCCATTTGTAATCTCATCTACACCCAACTGTCATTCTATTACTTCTGATTTTTCTATAGTTCAAACTGTTATCGGAATACGAAACAGCTAAAACCATCCAACTAAAACTCAACTGAGAATCTTTTTAAATAGCGGAATATTTCCCAGATGATTGACAGAGTAACTTGGCAACCCTAAAATGATTACTTAAAGTTACGCCAACTTTTGTGAAAATAATCAACGCTTCAATAAATTTTTCGAATTTATTCGTGTCGGAAGTTTGCGAATTCGTTGTTCTTTATGATTTAAAAATACAATTTTACTTCTTTAAAATTAGAAGATACTAATTGATATATGCTTTTGCTATTAAGCGATAAACTGTGAATCTTAGATGCACTTTGACACGAAACAACAAGCGCGATTTCCTCAAATTAGATACCTACTGATTGACTGAGAATCTTTAGAGCATGGCCATTCCAATAAACCATATTTTACAGCTGCCATCTCCATACTAAAAGAGATATCAACAACGGAAAATGGACCATCTGCCATAGTATTAGCACGAATCTGACAGCTGTCAAATATAGCTTTTTTAGATGGCCGTTTATATATAGTTCATTCTTGTATTTATGAATTGTTAATGATTACATCAACTATTTTCAGCGCTTGCCACATTTCATACGAACGAAAATAGACGAAAAAATATTACGCAGGAGAGTTCCCACTCTGGTATTTTTGGATTCTTAAAAATATTAAACTGCCTACCCGCAAGGGATTTAGGCATGATAACGTAACCTTTATCTGTAAAATAAATATATTTTTAGTTTTTCCTGTCCGTACTTTCTAATTTTCCACCACGGTGAGTCTCAATGGGTCTTTATCCTGAGGTCAAAGGCGCTTCAGCCCAATAGCCAGGGTCCAAGTCATTCGTTATTGATTTCCAGGGCTTATAGCTTTCCAGATCTTGACCAGATTGAAAACCTTGGGTATGGGGGCTCGATGTTTGGGATCTTCCAATCATGCGTAGTCGCCATGTATTCTGAATCTATGATTCATAATCCTTTTTGCTTTGCTGTAGTCGGGTAAAAACGGGTTGATGATATAAGTAACATAAGGCTACTTTACCAAAACGTACCTATTTATGAATTACATACGTACATACATAAATCACGCCTAAATTCCTTGCGGGGTAGGCAGAGTATTTAAGGGGCATTCTGAAAATTGTGTTTTGCTATTATGACAGATTGTTAGCCCATCGCCTAAAATTGCTTTACACATGTAACCCTCGAGTCCCTTAGTCACCTTTTACGACACCCACGGGTGAGAAATTGGGTGATGCTATTCTGAACCGGCGTCTTACAGCAAGATAATAACGTGTTGATCAAAACTAATATTTTGTTTTCTTTATTTGCAGGTATAGTCTTCTTCTTCCTTCAAAAAGTCAGTAACATTAGTATTACACCACCACCTTCATATTTATGAAATAGTAGAGGGGTAAGTATCTTTTTACTAGCTGGAAGCTACAAACCTTAAATGATAATTACTAAAAATGCACCAATAATAGTTTTGGCCAACTAGCCGACTACCGACTATACGGCTTGAAATCAGCCGACTACAAAAATGTCTCTCCCGAAATTTTTGGCTCTGCCAATCATTACTTTGGTGCGTTTAGAAAAAGCAATTGAGTCTGTGCGTTTTACGTTACGTTTACGTTACGTGTGCGGTTTACGTTTTAGAGCTTTTCTACCATTTAAGACAGTTGTGGCTCCAAGTTTTCCGTGTGATGCCGGCTTAGATTGCCGTGTTATACCAGCTTAAAATAGCATTACCCCATGTCTTTCTCACGGGAGTCGTAAGAGGCGACTGAGGAACTCGAGGGTATGTATTGCAATTTTAGGCGATGGGCTGACAACCTGTCACTATGGCGATACACAATTTTGCTTATGACCCGGCAAATGTTTGCCAGAGGTGGCGTAACTGCCCGTTTTATGCGACCGATTATAGGCGAGATATGTATATGCATGTACCTATGGCTCCATATTGTGGCGTGGTATATAATCTTTATTAACTACTTACATTTTATTGGATTTATATTTAAATGCATTGTCGTCATTGCATCCGACGAATCGGCTAATGCCTTTAAAAATGGCCAGTTTTCTCGACTAACAGGAGCATCTCTAATAATTATTTATTCAGTGATCTACACAAAACCACAGATAAAACAATATATCCGAATTAAAACTGTTTTAATTAATAAGAAAGACGCATAATATAAATGTTATCATTATGGCTCAGAGTTAATGATTAGTTGACCGATAAATCTAATTTCAATGTGAGTAGTATAGATATATACCAGTAGGTTAGGGTCAAACTTCCTTTTTTGTTGAGCAACTTCATGAATATACTTAGGTTATAAAATCAATTTATATTTATAGTAAGAGTTGTAAGAGGCAACTGAGGGACTTGAGGGTGTGTATTGCAATTTTAGGCGATGGGCTGACAACCTATCACTATGGCGATACACAATTTCCGAATGACCCTCAAATATATGTCAGACGTGGCGTAAATGTCCGTTATTGCGGCCGTTTACTCTCTGCCTACCCCGCAAGGGATAATAGGCGTGATATATGTATGTATGTATTTATAGTAACATTGGTAATTATAAAATTTTTATACCAACGAGCATGTTGACCTCAATTTTTTTTCTAGTGATGTCGGCTTAGAACAGTATCACTCAATTTATTTCCCGCGGGTGTCGTAAGAGGAGACTAAAGAACATGGGCAGACAACCTGTCACACTTTTCAATATTAGCCTTAATTATTGTTTCGCAGATGTGGCATAAATTGTCCGTTTTTACGGCAGTGTATGCTTTGCCTGCGTCGCAAGGGAATATTGGCGTAATACTCCTATATTAATGTATGTATGATCCCTAAATACAAGCTAAGGTACGGTAATAGGTATAGAAAGTTCCTATTTTACACTTAGCAGGGGTACAAACGTAGAATTTGAAATCAAAGCCAAGGCCCAAAATCCCTTCATAAGGCACAAAACTTGAGAATCCCTCATCAAGCGTCACCTTCTCAAGTGCCTTTAATACGTATAAGCGCCATACTAATTCAAGTATACGTATATAAGTATTCGTATTCACGAATACCATTAAATGTGTTACGACAAATGAAAATTAGAAATCTCAGAATTTCGACTGCGGCTTGGATTTGTATCCTGGCCACGGTTACATTTTCTTGACTTTGCACAATTATAAAAGCATCTTTTTAAAGCGGTGTTCTCACTTGTCGTCCGTCTCTGCGTATTTTTGACGCACCATAACGCATGCGTCTGTCACATGAAAGAAAATTGATAATATCGATCTAATTAGGCTGAACCTTTTGATGGTTCGTTATGTCTATGAGTTCCTAAACAGCGGTCGATGCACCATCATGTCAGAGGCATAGTAGAAGTAGGCGGATGAAAAACTCTAATACCTGGGTTCATCGTTCTTTGACATTGTGTCCCACCCAAAAAGTAGAAGATCTATGAACTACAACCAATTCCAACATCTGAAGATCAAAGGCATTCTAACCACGAGCAGAGTGACTTGTATCCTTTGTTTGAAATTGATACATAAATAGACACATTCCTTTTATTTCAACAGATTTCATAGAAGTATTATACACCAAGTGGCCGCTACAAAGGAATTATCTTATACAGGGTGATGTAGGTTTACGCGACTTACTTAATTGTTCATGATTTGGTAAAAACCCTATACGTTTGGGCTGGTTAAGATACTCTTTTGCCGAATTAGAGGGGTAATCTTCTTACTAAATCATAAACAAGTAAATCGCGTAAACCTTTATCATGAGTGATATTTGTTCGTTCAATAATAAAATTATACATATTAATCAGTGTATTCAGTCCGATCCGTTCTTCCCAGAACAACTCCTAGGCCCAGGTGCGCCCCAAGGGTGAACCTTTGCTCCCAACAACCAGTTAGGTGTAGGTTTCGAAGCCCCGGGGATAAATTGAAGAGCCCAGCCTTTTAAAAAACCTCTGAATTATTAAAGTACATACAAATCTCTTAAACCATGGTATTTCCACATGATTACGGGCAACTTTCCCTAGAAAACTTAGATTGAAATAAGTACTCCCACAAAAAATTACAGATTAGTTTTCAAATTTCCTATAAAATGTACGTATATATCTAGGTTCCGTACCCAAAGGGTCAAAATAGTACCCTTTTACTGAGACTCGGCTGTCCATCAGTTTGTCACCAGGCTGTATATCATAAACCGTGATAGGTGATATTTTCACAGAACATTATTTCTCTTGCTACTATAACAACGAACCCCTAAAATATAGTGAAATCCCCAACACAACAAACGTGATGATTATGTAATTTAATACAAAATAGTATGGAACCCTTTGTGCGTGACTTCACGCGCACTTGACCGATTTTGTTGTCTTTTCTCGATGTTTATTCATTGGAGAAAATAATTGTGTTTTGTGTGTAAACACGAGGACCGACCGTGGTTTAAGGGATTTGTACCTTCGTACATACATACTACATATACGCTGTAAGTACAGTCAAGCTTAGGCTTAGACAGTTTGGACTTTGGACCATTCTTATGCCGCGCGAATAAGACTTACATTTGCGATTCGGGTGGATAACCGGATGTGAACTTGACTGTACAAACTCTTTGTAAACCATCATACCCATTAATTTTAAGTATTAAACCGGGTCTATCGCGATAGTATTTAGGTAAATATTAGTAATTTACTTGTGACCCGGTCTAATACTTAAAATGAGTGAAAGTGATCGCGAGTGCTTAAAAAGTTATATCATACCCATTATTTTACATTTTGTTCATCCAGTAGGTTTAAAACATTAAGTCACGCATCGGTCTACGAATAATATTGTATTAGTATTAAGAACTTGACCCGCTATCTTTAGTGGCCTTGCAATAAGTGCACTTAAGGCGGAGTGCGTCGTAAAATTGAGTAACGTCCCGTAAAAGTCCTAAACTGTTACGGATGTGTGTCACAAGTGGGCTAAGTTAAGGTTCGGCCACCAGCCAATTATAAGAGGTGTGTGTTTCCGTAACACAGTCCGTTCCGCCATTTTATGGAAATGTTTTTGTATGCTATTTTAATTTTTCTTCGGTCATGTTTAAAAAAGCTCTCTTATTAATAATACATACACGCCGCATCAGAGCGTTAAATACTATAAAAATACGGTCGCTGTTTCCACGCCTGACCAATATTTGAGGACCGTTTCAGAAAAATCGTGTATCATTAATTCATTAAAGATACAGTTTGTCAGCCCAGCAGCTTAATCGCCTCTGACATTACCCAAGGGCAAAAAATGGGATGATGTTTTTCAAAATCACACGGTATTATGAATAAGTTTGTCAAATTGCTTCTTCATAACTAAAAATTGTAACAAACAGTAGGAACGTCAATAAAAATGGGGACTTCTACTGACAGTTATCGACCTTATCTTAACATATCATACTAGCTGGCTTTGTGCTGAGTAGACATGTTTACACTTGAGTCATTAATCATTTATTCCATCAATTTGTACACGTTACAATAAAAATTAACTTTTGCAGTTTAGCTCAGCGCCATCTAAGTACCTACAGATTGGCTAGAAAATGTCCCATTGAGTCATAAACACTACGACGCGACGTCGTAAGTGACTCTCGAGAGGTTTCATGCGAAGACAGTGGAGACAAACTTAAGTTGAAGTGTCTATTTCTATACTTCAAGTACCGACTCAAAATATTATAAGTTTTTATGCTTATTGCGACTTTACAAAAATATTTTTAAATGATTTTAGTTTTGTCGCAAAGGAATTTGTAATTAGTCATCGCGGATATAATAAGTATGTAACGCTGTTTTTTGTAAATTGAACATTCCTCAAAGTAGGTTTCAATCATGAGGGCGTGTTTCAAAAAGCTCCATTTGCTCTTTTTAATATCTCTGCTTTGAACTTAGCTGATAGATTTTTAAAATATACTGTGTTTATGTTTATTAACTTAAAAGTCGTCATAATTCGTCTTTCCCCACTTTTTTCTATTCGTCTTCTTTTTTTGTGAAGGACACCGAGTCTACAAACGACCCGATAAACCCTGGTGTCAGAGTTTTTCAACTATTACAATCGAGAAGCAAAATGGGGAACTTTTGGTGCCACTCTCGACTGTGCCTTTTTTCAGTAATTGGTCATAATTCTGTCAATGTCAAAGTTCAGTTACTTCTTATTGGTGCGTTTAAGCATGGTCGCGCGTGCTGCTACCTGCGATATGATTTGAGGTTCTTGTTCCTATTTTGATCGTTTTTTGGCTAGGGTATTCAATTTCATTCAGGGTCCGCACCCCGCTCCAATCTCCTCGCGAAAATGTTTGACCGGTAGATTATCCCGGATATGAAGCCGGTTCGTACCGCTATTGCAAATTCCGATGCACTGGTGCCCAACTTACCCATTTGTCTCTTGGGGAAATTTGTTCCGTATCATCAGCTATCCTCAATTTGCAGTATTGGTCACAATAGTTGATTTTCCCACTGCACGCGCGTGCAGGATGAAAAAAAAAGAGGAAAATTCATGCCGTCCTAATAAGCCATGTTTCACAGCTGGAATGGCCCAAGTGGCCCAGCCCATGAAACAAAACAAGTTTCTTCAAGACCCATACGACTAAGTAGGTTTATTTTTTTAGATGTCCCCGAAACATTAATTAGCCGACTGCTACAATTATAGAATGTTCTAATTTTAGACGAGGTTTTAGACAGTGCTTAAGGCAAGTGTACTCGTGAATGACCTCGACCATGGCACCACTTTACAAAAAAAAACTTTTTATACAAACCGGAATCTAACAGGCTTCCATGTCTAACTTTTGTAATAATGCGGCTTGAGTTTCAATTTTGAGAACCGCTGCTACAACAGCACGGCGCTGCATGAAGTTTTGCTATTAGGGTTTTTATTTTAAATTGAAGTCGTTGTTTCATACTGGATACAACTTATTGTGATGAAGTCTACAATTTATAACTGCAACAAGCCTCTATAATGTTGAGGTTCATAAACGAAAAAGTTTTCTCATATTATGAGAAATTTCAGTAGCTGCGTTGGAAGTTATAGTGAGATACTAGACTCGATTCCGCGACAACGACAATTATATATAAAAAACACTTTCAGTTAAATGAGCTTCATAGCCTAGTCTAGCTTTTTATGTTTCAAAAATATTATACGTTTATTTTTGGCTTATAGTTTCTGGACTATTGGCCGCACCCAATTCATTATTTTGTGTCATTTTCGGTATAATGCTAACATATTTTCGTTTTAACACTGTGCAAACTGTCATATAGACAATTATTACATATTTTGTAATATTTTTACAAATATAGACACTTAAAAAAATTACTCAATCGTAAAAATTTAAAAAATTATAAATGAGCTTTACAAACACACAAATCGCAATCGTACAAAAATAAGCGACTTCAAATTTTTTGTAAGCGAGCATGAGTAAGTGTGCTCTCAATTAATTCCAGCCGTACCGGATTATACCTACAAAAAAATATCACTATATTTTAAATTGTGTTTTTTAAACAGTTTTTCTCAAATTAAAGCAGTTATGTGGAATCAAGTCTACTACAACTTCTATAATAGCAACTGAGCTGAAAAGTTACACCTTAATTAAATTTGTATCCCGCTAGGCGGGTGTTTTCAACGCGCTATTGGGCGAAGCTCGCGCGTATGAAAACAAGCGGAATTATTAATTTGGGTTACTTACTATGCTAAACACGCTTTACTTAGTGCTACGGGTAATGCCATTATGATATATTTTGTAGAATTTCAATATCAGCAGGTGAGTCACGGTACTAATACCTAAAGTCGAAAGCCAATCAATGCCTTCGGCGTAATGTTGCACATACTCAAAAATTCTATAGTTACCCAACACGGTAAAGTGTTTTAAAATTTAATATACAAGGACAATCTTATTTTGTTATGCAATTTTACAAGAAACTCAACAACTTTACTAGCGGAAACTAGTAACTAGGTTACTTAATTACCAGTAACATGTAAAAAAGTTTTCGGACTTCTCATACAAAAGTCACAAAATGTGTCAGAGTCTAAACATTTTTTTATGTAAGGTTAATGGATAGTTGTTCAGATTTATTGGCTTAAAAATGTGTATTTTTACTACACTCAACTTCATACTAAGAAACACTTTAATCTAGTGAAGTCAATCTTAGAAAAAGTTTGGCTCCAAGTTTTCAAAACCATTACATTCCATTATTGTCACCTTCTAGAACTCGGTGACCTAACTCGGTATCAGGCGAAATGTTTTCGGCCAAGTCTCTACTGGGATGTAAGTTGCCATTACTTATACGGAAACGCCGGGGGAAATGACGAAACCGGGATAAGAAGGCGGATTTTTGAAACAGTAAAATTCACTTTCGTACGCTCTATTCAGAGAAATGGAAGATTCAAGTGCTCGTTTCATTGTATCTTTTAAACATATTCACTTAAAACATATTAATCCCTCCTAATAGGGTTAGGACCCTTTCCAGCAGTTGACTTCTTCTTCTTCTTGTCGGGTCAATGGCAAAATATGGATACTTCAGTTCAAGTATATCAGCCCAAAACGTGGCCACATCGATGGCTCGTTGGTTGGCGCTGAAAAGGTCATCCTGGGTACAGGTGAACGGAGAGGTGGGGCACGACAATAAGTGCGACATAGATTGTATAGCGCCGCACTCACACTTGTCGTTCTCAGAGAAGCCCCATTTTTTTCTGAGTTCGTTGCACCTACCGACTCCTGACCGAAGTCTGTTCAGCGCCTTCCAAATATACCAGGGAAGGTTGTGTCCTGGAGGCAGCTTTTCGGCAATAGCGCTGGGTGAACCGGGATACGGGACTCAGCTTGGACTGGCAGTTGACTGTTGTGGCAGATACAGTTACCTACAGTAAAGGTATTAATCCCAAAATGTAGCCATTTTTGGTCTATACATACATATTTTTTTTACTTACAGAATTAGCTAGGGTAGCTTAGGGGCTAGTAAGCTTGTTAATTTAGAGTAGGAGCACTTCTGGGCAGGTTTTTTGGTGGGTTTTTCCTGTTCAGGAGGTCCGATTAATTATACGCATGTAAACTACACGCTTTGAAAATCTTGACTTCAATTTGAAACAAATATCGTTTTCAGATGGTGGTGGCGTAAAGTTACATGCCGTGTGATTAACCTGGCCAGCCCCGTGGCAGTGCTTTGATTTTTATTTTTTTCTCCCGCCCGAGCCGGTTTTCTATTAGGATATTACAAAATTGTTATAAAAAAAAGAAAATTGTGTGATACAAATTTCTTTTTTTTACAATGACGGTTCATGACGTCAATAAGTGATATGATAATACTATCCTACATTGAATAAAGAATTTCAATTTCAATTTCAATTTCAATTTCAATTTCAACAAATTATCAAAAAACATTCGTTAACTGGACGAACTGTCTGCCCAGTAGGTAGTCAAAAATATATTTGAAACCAAAATATGAGCTTTGATGGCTTGAGTGGATTTGTACAGTGGTGATTTTATGAGTACATTGTTCCTACAAGAAGATTCTTTCTACTGTTTCCGAAATCCGTCTCCAGGTAACATTACCGAAATTCGAGCAATGATATATCGTGTTATACATGGACGATGTTTTTGTTACTAGTGAGTATGCCCTGAGGGGTTGACCTCACTATTTTGAAGGTACGAGATACGGAGTTTCTTTTCCTATCATAATTATTACCTACCAAAAACACGTAAGGCCTTTTTAATCTGGGGCTCTTTTAATGATTGATTATTTTGAGGATCTTTCGTAAAATAATCTCACCCCTTAGCGAATCAAAATGCAACTTTGTTATGAAAGTCCATAATCCTTCAATACGTCAATAAGTGATAATACTATCCTACAAGGAGCGCTTACCTTACGTAGGTATCACTTTACCAGACTGTAGATTGGAATCTACAGTTTGGTAAAGCGGTAAATTTAATCTTCCTGTCCAGGGAATACAACTACAGGTAGGTAACCTAATCAGCTGTGATTGCCCGTTAGGTAACCTGTGCAACAAGTTTTAGGGTCGGAGTCATTTGCGTATCCACATTAACATTAGCAGTCACAATAGGCTATTTGTGAATTTTTGATGCTATTCTTAACCGGCACCATAAATCGGCATTATTTTTCCGGTTAAATATTTTGCTTTTACACTAAATAACTCGTATCTATGTATACTTTAACTTGATATAACATGTGGATACCATTACAGTTCAGGTTTAGCGAATCTGACAATCAGATATAATCTGATTCCGTCCCCAATATAATCTACTCTGATCCTCGTGGATTAATTAATCTGAATATATTGGCGAAATGAAAAATACACGATTGACCAAGTATTTATATTATAATATTCATTAAATAAAAAGTTAATCGCGTTAGGCATTTCACTCTTTGAAAAGCGTGTCAGTTGTGTTTCAATATAGTGTTAGTTGGATGGTTTTGGCTGTTTCGTATTCCGCCAACAATTTGAAGAATAGAAGTCGGATAAGTATTATTGAAATTCAGTTTTCGCGTCAAAATAACATGGGCAATAGAATGATAATTGAGTGTCCATGGCATTATAATGGGAAACAAATAAGAGAATCGGGGTTCAGTTATTTTAATTTCTACACAAGCAACACAATCTATTTAAATACGATTGTTTTATTTGGCATTGAGTACAAAGAAGGATGTTCTACTTGGAGATAATTACTGAAGTAGCAACTGTACTTATGTACGCATCTGTACGAGGAGAAAATCATAATTATCGACAAAATCATCATTATCATTGTAGCAGACAAGCCGCCGGGTTGCTGGTATGGCTCATTTATCAAGAAAACATCTTAAGTGTAAATATGTATAATGAATAAAATTAGTAAAAAAAACAAGGGAACAGCCTACAGATATTAAAACACAAGACAAAAGCAATCAGTCAAAAACGTAAAATCTTCTGAACCAGAAATATGTGAAAAGGTCCTATCGCGTCGCTAACAATTATTATCATCATAAATAAAACCAGTCTATTGCTGTTAAAGTGTACGAGGGATGTGTTGTGAGGTATTGTTTTCAGAGATATTCTGCAACGCTCACCGCTGAACCACACCTCGGACACTGGCGCTCAAATGTATGAAACAAACGCGTTGCTACGCACACAGTCTAAGCTCGCGTAGGTGAACGCGGACCATGCTTGTGTGTGTGAGACAACATGTCAGGGTTGCCGCCATTTTGCGTTCGCGAATCGGGAATGCAATGTGCGGCAGTATGAAATGACCTTCGTCGTCGCGATCGTGCTAGCCGGTGTCTGAGCGTCCTCCGAGCGCGGGTGGGCGGCGCTTGTAGGGGGAGGCAGGGGGAGGCATACTGTACGCTAGTACTATTAATTATACTGTGGCTGAACTAACCCGTCGTTAGACTTTGGTGGTTCACGCTTACATATTTCACACCTCCACAACGCGATCACGCACCGGAAATTTGACACTTATTCTTCTTCGCGTGTCGCTCGTTTGGCTCTATTATTAAATTAATTTCGATAGATACTACGCCAGCTAGACTGCGGTATTGATGGCGTCGTATAAATTTATTTGCGTGCAAGATGACGGGCAAGCGGGGCATAACATTTTTACAGCTCCAAGACTGAACACATCTTCCCCTTGAACGAGGCTCTTTGTTTTTAACATGTTTGTTGGAAATTCCCTTACATTTCCACAGCACACATATTTATACTACACATTACCTTAACTTTAATTTGAAAAAAATGTCGTTTACGTCGGTGGTAGTGGCGTGAAGTTACAAGCCTTGTCCCCGGCCAGCCCCGAGGCAGTGCCTTTATTTTTTCGAGCCAGACAATACAAAATTGTTATAGAAAAAGAAAATTATGTCATATAAATATTTTTTGTTACAATGCCAGATCATGACGTCAATAAGTGTTAGCACTATCCTACATTGAATAAAGTAAATTACATTTCATTACATTTATGTCACCCATCATGGGTCTTGAGTGCTTTGGGTTATTTTATATCAACTATCGATCTTCTTACCTTAGAAATAACACGTTTTGTTATACTTGTATGGTGAAATTCTTGATTTAGAAACACTAACTATAGAGAAATGATTATTTATAATATTGTACCACAACTAAGATAAAATGTTTGAGAACTGTATTAAAGCTATCGCATAGGAAACGTAGAAGGAGAATACGCCGAATATAAGTGTTGCGTCGAGAGGTATCGCGCGAGCAATGGTGTACCGCAACGGTCGTACACGCATGAGTTGTAGGAGTTGCTGTAGATCACTGCGCATGCATTCATCTGTAAATTATTATTATTTATTAAAAAGACAAGAAACTGCACATTCCTCAAAAACATCACACTATCACTCAGATTCTATGGGGATATTTTGAGCTGACAGCTTTGCAAATTCGAACTATATAGCATTTTTGATTTCCGAACGATCGAATTTTGTGTTTTTCTTTTATATTTATGTAAGGGCATTGTAGGTTGAAGCACCTTATTTGACCATACTTTAAATAGTATTAATATCCCCGTTTTGTGAAAGACATGTGTGGCAATTCTTCGCCAAAATTTACGATATTTAATTTGATTTGTAATGCGCCGCTACGCATTTTGAGGGTAGTCAATTATTTGACACGATTAAGGAAACATTTGTACCAAAACTTACCGGTGTAAACATTTCTTTGACGTGTTACTAATATCATTAGTTCATCTTGTACACCTTTGACTAACTCGGCCCAGTAAATAGGTACCATCGTATATATGAATACGTATATAAATACAAATAAATTTTGAATTGTTACTACATGCACGTTCTGAAAAATAACTTATGTTTATAGGGTGAAATTTTACCAATAGCAAAAACTCAAGACAAATACAATACAAATACAAAATACAAATAGAGGTACAAGACAATCTGGTGATAAGGAACAACTCAAAAAAAAAATTGCCAACCAGCTGATTTGAGTTACTAGGCTAACTCAAAATATTTGTATCATGTTCCATCGGGAAAGTTGTTCATTAAGACAAACCCGTCTTGAGATTTCTCTATCGGTCACTATTCACATTTAACCCTATGTAACTTAATTGATCCAAGCAAGAAATAAGTAGTTACAAAAATATATAAAATATATACATATAATCACGCCTCTTTCCCATAGGGGTAGGCAGAGACTACATCTTTCCACTTGCTACGATCCTGACACACCTTTTTCGCTTCTTCAAAATGCATCAATCTTTTCATACACGCTCGTTGGTTTAGGGTACTCTTGCCCTGGTGCCTAAGTTATGAAACTACAGGCTACAAGTCTACAGGTGAAATTCTTAGTACATTGCGTAGCCGGTTCATATTCCTGGTACCATAACAGCTAACCGACTACGCAATGAACATCGAATTTCACCTGCAAAATTGTAGCCTGTAGAAAATGAACATTTCTCGGCATGAATTATGCATAGAAACCTATCTCTTGAATCACTCTATCTAATTAAGAAACCTACATATTTAATTAGCCTTTATTAGCCCACTGCTGGACATAGGCCTCTTCTTTATTTCGCTATTCTCTAAGAAAACTGCATTAAAATCCTTCATTTTATGCTATTTAGTGATATGTGTTATACTCACACTATTTTTAAAATCATGGATTCCATTTAATAGTGAACCTGTACCGAAGATACCTAAGAAATATAAACTGATTAAAATCTGAAAATGAAACAAATTAATAAGATACTCGTAAATAATTCATGTGTTTTTTATAATAAATCGTATTAAGATTGAATAGTCGTTAACAAAAATGTGAAAACTTGTTATGGTATAGTGTATTAAGGGGCTGAGCTGAAACGAGTTGAAAACTGGTCTCTTTTTAATTAATGGTAAAATGCGCGCGTCCGAGCAGTACGGAAGCATGCCAATTTGACCTTCTTTCGATGATAGCTAGGTCAAAAATAAATTATTTGAAAGTCTAAAAAAGTCATTTACTAAACTCTGTTAAGGCGCTTATTATGATAACAAACACTGAGGTACTTTTTTCGTTTGTATTTTTCACACAGTACCTACGCATGATAATGGTTTAAAAAGATCACTTTGTGCTTTTTTCCTGTCAAGCCGAATCATCAGTATCATGTTTTTAAAACAATAAGACAATGTGACTAATGAATTTCAGAAGGTTATCTACATTTTAACTTGGATAAAAATTACTTATAAATGTCACTTTTAGGTCAACTCAGGCCTTTAACCAACTACTAGTGCTAGAGTTAGGTACTCAGCAACTCGATAAAAGGTAGCCTACTCGAGGCATCATTCTGAATCTGATCTATGATATGTGATCCCAGTGTATTTATGATCCCAGATAACTATAATGATTTTGATTCACGATGGTACCTATCCTTCCCAGAGTCCTACAACACGGTCTCAAAAAGTTCTTACCATTATTTTTATTGTTGATTCGACTCGTTGAAAGTTTATATGTATACTGTCATACATTTTTGTATAGTCTTGCGAGTTCATAGCACGTCCAAATCCACATTTTTTCATAGTTATCAGGAGATTGCTGATATCGCTGTATAATAACGAACATGCCATATGAGTTGCTGTCAGGACCAAATTTTGAGAAAACCACAGCAGTTTACTATTTACAATAAGCCAAATCTCGCCATCACACGAAGAAGATATTATTGTACAAATCAAAATTTGCGATATTATTTCAATCAATATTAGCATTATTGAGGGCAAAATTGCAAACAATAAGTTTTTAGCCAATAGTCTTCTTGAAACAGATAGAGTGCAACGTGATAAGACCGCTTGGAAATAGTCTCTAGGACATGGGTCTCTATACAATGCGAATGCGTTAAATACGCAAGTTCTTATAGAAATCCACTTGACAACCTGGTTGAATACAGTATGGGGTAAGAAAAAATGTGGCAATATAAGACCTAAAGAGCAAAGTATGCAATAAATTTGTGTAAAGCGACGTTGTTGGTTCGTTTTGCAAAAACTAGCGGTGTAGCTGCCCAACAATACACGGATTATTGATACTGCATTATAAATCTTCACAGGATTTAATACTCTTCTAGTATCACGTAACATGTCACTTATTTCTGTCTCACGAAATTATGACCTCTTTTTTTGATCATTTAAAACAATGGCTGGCTTATGCTTGCTCATATTATAATGTACGCTGTGTAAATTATGCTGTTAGCGTCCTTAGCACAATAAAACAAAAAGTTGAATTCTCCATCACTTTGAATTTGTAATGAACACAAACATATTGATCAACTGCTGACCATGTTATGACTATTTCTGTTCCATTATTGATTGTATCGCGACAATGATTACTACAGTAATTTAATGTACTTACAACCAAAATTGTTTTATATGTCGTGGCCATATCGCAATATTGGACACATCTTGAAATGCACTTGCTTTTACCACGGAAATTTTATGTTCTATACAACTAAATGACAAGATCTTTACTTGTTTTAATAAAATCCATATGAATTGACGCATCTGAAGTATTTTTACGCGCGAGATGACAAGTTTATCAACGGTGCACATCATTAGACTCAATATCGTTAAATCCTAAACTTATAATGATTTAGATATTATTATGATACACATTATTTCGTATCGTAAAATAAGGCGGTTCTCCCACTTGTCGACTGTCGCTGCGTCTTTTGAACGCACCGCAACGCATGCGTCTGTAAGATGAAAGGAAATTGAGAATTTTGAATGTCAACTCGTTTGACTTCAATGAATACCTCTAAACGAGACTCGATTGGTATTGCAATGGAACCACAAGCTATGGTCAGCTTTATTTCCGTTTCGCTGTTGGCTTGACGCCAAATGAGAATACGCTCAATTATTTACCCTGATAACCGCTTTCCGTACTTCTTCTGTTGAGTGGAAAACGCATTTATAATGGACTCAAAGCCCGCCCAGCGGTTTTACTCGCTGCTACCCGTTTTCCCGTGGAAAAAAGACCTTTTTCTGGCACAAATTACACACAAAATCTTTTCTCTTGAAACACTATTCACCAAAGAAAACCGTATTAAAACCTAATGCGTCCTTTTAAAGATCTACGCACGGGAAGCGACTTAATTTCATACTATTTAGTGATCTCGTCTGACGACCGATGTGACGCAGTTGTTAGTGCAACTGATGCGGCGCAAAGGTTCCGGGTTCGATTCCTGGTTGGGCAGTCACAAATTTGGTGGTATCAATCACTTTGTTTAATTTGTTCCCATCCTGGTCAGGACATCGCAGGCTGAACCACCTGATTATCCGAAAATATGGTTTCGTGCTTTGAAGGGCACGTTACGACGTCATCCAGGTCGCTGTCCATGATTACTTATTTGGCAGTCGTTACACAACCATGTCAGAAGCCTACTAGTATTACACTAGTATTACAAGGTAGTTCAAGAACTATCACCTAGGTTCATCAGGTCGTTGGACAACTTGGTGTTCTGCAAGAAAAGGAGAATCAGAAGTTTTTTTTTTATCTTGCAAAATTTTTATGCGTGGACAAGATTCGAATCTGTACCTGGCGTCGCCACTAGCAATGGCGAAAATTGCGGGTTTAAATCTTGCTTGCGCTTGAAAATTTTTCAATAATTGTATACCTATACATGGAAAGTATTTTAAAATTTGGTATTCAATAAATTTACATACAACAAAGTACGAAACATTTGTGTTATTTTCTTGTTCCTTGGGAAAAATATGTAGTATCTTATCTATCACCAGCTCGTACTGACTTTTCGGTATTAGTGACTAGTAAAGCTTTCACCCTGTATTACTTTAGGCACTTATCGATTTTAGTAAGAATAATATTGTAATATAAAATAATTCAGAAACAATGCTTAATTAGGTACCTGTCGGTAGCTGATACCTAGCTGGGGGTCATTCAATAAAGCTGACAATAGTATTTTACAATGAAAATTCAGTATACATTGCGCAGCTTGAAACTTGTAAGGATAACTTAGGTTTCGAATTGCCTCACTGACCATGCATTGTATATTGAATTGTCAATGTTAATTACAATTGTCAGCTTTATTGAATGACCCCCTGAAATTACGGCAAGTTCTGAGTTTGTGCAAGTTATGTTATGATTATGACAGCGTCTTCGAGTCCATAGGGCTTCAAAGAGCTTGCTTACTTAGGTAACTAACTTTAGAATCTTATCAAGCATAATCATTGTTCTTGCTTCAAGTTTCAAACCCAGACTTCAAGTTAGATATACGGGGTGTAAGGGACAGCCCTCCGAATATTGAAAGGATGCATTAAGACCATGAAACTGAACACTTTTCCTCTAGAAACATACGTCAGGAAACAATTTTAAAAAATCTACCTCCTACAGAAAATCACAATCAGCTGATTGTATATACTCTAGGTTGTTTTTTTTTATGTCTCTTGAAATATTTATTTATGGGGAGTTGTTCTGTTTCATGGTCTGAATGCACCCTATAAGTATTCGGAGGGTTGTCCCTCACACGCTGTAGTATATATCTTGAAATTCTGTTTATTTTTGATTTTTTTTTCAGGACAAAAGTATGAGCTTAAAATATATATATTTTTCTTATATCGTTTGTTGTTAGTCTAGCTAGGTAGTCTGGTACATTCAGCATTAAGGCTGCCATTGCGCAGCGCTAACCAGCCACAAATATTAGAATGCCTATTTTGTTTCTTTTGATTTACTTTCAATTATGTAATTTAGGAATTTTGTTTATCCCATTGTAAAATTTACTATCAGGATTATTTACATATAGTATGAACGCTGCTATGGAGGCCCCAACTTTGTGGCTTAACCCTTCCAAAAGGGCCTTATTTATTCATAGATATTGTGCTTGAGAGGGGTAAATAAATATATATAAGTAAATAGAAATGAAGGCAGTAGGCTGCCCGCTATTTTATTGCCCAAGTTTTTATTTGTAAGTTCCTAAAAAGTTCCCTCCTCTTTCTTGTTAAACTTTTCAGAAGTTTCAACATTAATGCCTAAACAGCAGTTTAATCTTGTAAGCAGGTACCTAATAATATTTATTGTTATAATGTAAACTGGTTATTACTGATGAATTATATGGTTATAAGCTCCCAATATTGCGAAGTTTAATAATTAATTCAAATTAGAAAATCATTTGACACCAGTGTTCATCGGATCGCTCGTTGACTCGGAGTCCCACAGAAACAGAAGATTTGTGTCGAAAGAACTAAGTATGCTCGTGATTCAGTCGTGGAATTTGCAATTGTTTAATATTTACATATATTTAGATAGAACAAATATAGAACTAATTCATCACAGTGTCAGTTTTCCCGTAGGATATGGTCAATCGCTGAGTACAACTACATTATTTATACATCTAATATAAAAATTCCACTCTTTCTGACTTTAAATGCGTACGTAAATAAATTTAGACTGTCTTCACAAACTTTACTCGGCTCCAACGTTGTCAAATTCAAAAGCTGCGCATTAGGAGTTTGTACTCAACAAGAAGATACTTTTTAATGTTGCCGGGTGTTCGCAACTTGGTGCTTTGGGTTGAGTTGAGACAAGTTTCAGTCACTTTGGATAGTGTTGCGTAGGTAGGTAGGTGCTACTTACGTAACGTGTAGAAAATGATGTAGGTTTACGCGACTAACTTGTTTGTGCTTGGTAGAGAGATTAGCCCTCTACGTTTCAGCTGATTAAGGCTGATTCTCCACGGAGGTTCACAGATCACATACGCCTGCCCGTCAGCTGTGATTGCCAAACATGATGCTTAGGGTTTAAATCTGGACACTTTTTCTCTTTTTCTCGTTTCAGTTACTTTGAATAATTTTGCGTAAGTAGGTGCCAATTATGAAACGCGTAGAAAAGTTACGTTTATGAATGGTAGCTGTAGTATCTCAAGACAAGACTTTCTCTGTTGTCGCACGGGACACCGAGTCGACAAAAGCCTTTGTTCTCCCTAGTTTGAGTTAGAACTTCGTACAGGCTTGATGTGTTCATGTGAGTTAGTTTAATTGTAGCAAAAAGTCGTGAGTCGACTCGGTGTCTCACGTTTAAAGTAAAAGGAAATAGTAAGGCTCAAAATAAAATCTTATTTCTCTGCTAGGATTACTTAAACTTCAAGTCTTTCCATATAATTTTTCCCTCGGGAGGCAAGAAATCTCATAAGATAATTTCAACGGTAATATGGGTTTTGTTTTGAGCTGATATATTTTGACGCTGTTGCAAGCGTTATGATCTTGGGTGAACTGGTGAAACTGTTAGTGGCTGCTAGGAGCAAACATATCTGTCTACCGTCATTATTTTTCGTTTTAGTGGAACGCAATCGCCACTACCGGAACTCAATCGATAGCCGTCCCGATAACACACACTCACTACATCACATGATGTTGATGCTGTTTGGACAAAGTTTTATTTTTACACAAGTTCACCACTGGATTTCAAGTACACGACAATTTAAACCCTATTTAAATTCCTCATCTCTATAATAACTATGGTAAGTGTATACAATCGCGAAATTTTAAAATTTATTCTAAATTGATTTTCAGCTCTATCTTTAGTGCCCATTGGTGTCCCCAAACAGTAAAATAATGAAACGTAGAGACAACTAAGTATTAGTTACATTTTGGTCCTTTAAAGCCCTGGAGCCGTAATCCGCTATTTAAAAAGCGTCTTAATTGTGTTTCAATAGAGTGTCAGTTTCACTGTTTCGTATTCCGGTAAAAGGTTGAAGTATAGAAAATCATAATGGAAATAGAATGACAGTTGAGTGTTGATGGCATAACAATGGAAAAAATAAGAGAATCGGGGCCCTGTTTATACAGTATCCATCGCAATGTAATGCAAAACATGGTGATTATATCAAACCAACCGATTTGATTTATTTTTTGCCCCAATTTCGTATCCACCGAGACCGTAACAAGAAAATGTTGTGCGATTTGCATAAGATCTGGACGATTCTTCATTTTTATGTTCTGAATATATTACAAAAAAAAACAAAGTATGTTGTTGCAAACAAAATGAAAAAATAATTGCATGCTGTTTTATTCTACACTTCTTAATTTTAAATAGAATTTAGTTCAAATTAGCTAGCTTCATTTTATCCTTTACCGTACCAAGTAATTCGTATATCCTATTTTGTGGGTTATGAAAAAAAATTCATTTGCCGCAAAATGTGCGTTGCATGGACAAAGCTACAAACCACCTTATATAACATTCAATGGAGGAATATTTCTACCCTCTTAAGGTATTTTTTCTTGTGAAGTAACAGGCCGATATCATCCTACGAGTTGTTTTGATAGCTTCACAAACAACTTGATGTGAGTACGTGCGTCCTTTCCGCTTTATCAGACGAATTTAGCCCAAGTTTGTTTACGACACCGGTTATTTCTTTCTTATGATTTATTTTACCAAAAACGATTTTCATGTTTTGCGTTCTGTTTCTTTTTTTGTTCGACCAACGACACGATGAACCCTTGTGTCAGAGTGTTTTAACCGCCAACTATGAAACACTAATAAGTGTAAATGTCTTCATGAAATACAGTTATATCACTAGCACATCAACTTACCCTTTAATGAATTAACTTATACTAGTACTTTGTAAACTATGAATAACCAGTTTAAGTTGTTCCCTTGAAGCGGGAGGTTGATTTGCTACTGCCGACGTAGGTGCCTACAAACATTTAAATTTCTTTGAAACAACATATAAAAATATTTACTTACTAAGGAAATTTAAAATATTTCAACCTATGTTCCCTGAAAAAAAGTTGTTTCTTATCACCAACCGGTCCTGAGATTTCGCTATCGGGCACTAGTATCATTACACCCTATATTTTTTAGACTTAAGTAGTAACTAATTGGAACACTTTGCAAGCGCGTTTAAAAAATAATCTTTACACTCTAAATTAAGCACTTAAGACTCAGCTTTAGTTCAGTAGTAAAATTAGCATTTTCCTCTGGCACTGCTTTTTAAGTTTAACTAAAAGTGCACTCACATATTTTGATATTTCAGGATATATTTAAATACCTTCACACGTAGGTATTTAAATATAGGTCGAAGTCTTTTTTTCTCATAAAAACAATCATTATGTTTAGATATAATTAACAATAAGATGGAACCAATTCCATCAGGGAGATAAGTGCGATGGTAAATCTAGTTTGTCATTGAAAACAAACCTGTAGCACAAAATGCAGAATTAACAGAATGACGGCTCGCCCTCTTTTCGATGATTGAAACCTACTCTGCTAGGGTTGCTTCTGTTTTCTTACTGAATTACTCACCTTGTATTATTGTCACGGGATATATAAGTTTTTGTTTATGTGAGCAAAGTCACCAGCGCAACCTTACTCAGGTTGTTATTTTACGTAGCAAAATTAGCAATGTGAAAATAAACTGCTAAGCAAGCCGGTAAGTTCGAACCTTAGTATTTTGCAATATATTAAGTTTGTTCTTTTTTTCACTATCTTCAGTTGTGTTTAGACAACCAAATACACTGCAATCGTATTAACATCTACGCTACGGCAAGTCATATAGCGTGCGCACCAAACGTTGTTGACGCTCGACTTCTTGCCATATCCTTTCGAAAGAGGATGACGACATCACAGTAGCCGCTGCTGGTGCCATTGCGAGCTGATCACACTCCACAAGCTCCTCAAGCAACCGACACCCCCGCCGGCGGGGGTGCCGAGGTCCCTCATTTGGTCCCCATTTTGAGGTAGATTCAGTCAAATACGTTCTCCCCAGAACAACTCATAAGCCCAGTAAGGTGGTTGTTTGAACAATCACAAAACTTCTCTGGGTGAGCTCCTGCTCCACACCTTACAGTCAGGTGTAGGTTTCATAGCCCCGGGGCTAAAATTTTAGAGTCCAGAACTAAAAAAAAACTTCTTGTCACGACGGCGTGTAGATGTGTGCGAGAGATATTGACGTTTCCTTGTAGCCGTCCATCTGACTTGGGCGCTCGTGCCAATACTTAATTTGTGCCTGTAGACTTCTAGAAGAGTAATAAATTGTTCATCACTATAGGTATGTAAATGTGATGCAAAGTGTGTGTTTTATATTCAGTTTCCGAAGAGCTTTTTTGTTTACATTTTTAACATGGAGTGCGGTTCAGTAGCCGCGTAAATATTGTAAACATGCAAACGGTTTTATGTAATCTGAAAACTGACACTCGTTGCAACACTTCATGAAAATGTCTGCTGAAAGGCTAAATATTATTATTGGCTTGTATTGACGCCTGCTCTAACGAAAGCATTCAAATTATTTAGAGTCATAGGTAGTTCTTCCAGTTGTCATCCATCGCTGCTGATTATTAACGCACCGTAATACATGCGTCTGTCAGACGAAATAAAATTACGAATTCCGATACTACATACATATACATACTAAAAGTAATGTAAACAAAGGAAAATGGACCCTCTGCCATAGTGTTATCAAGAATCTGACAACCGTCAAATGCTATTTCTCGGAACGGCGGTACTTTAGTTGAACGACCACCGACTATAGATATATCTGAGTAATTGATAACCATGTTGTGCATTATTGTTAAGGACGTTGCCAGATAACTGATCCAATAAACAAACAAGTGTAAATTCACTCCAAGCCTTTAAATCAAACGGCTGAATGGACACAAACCTTTTGCCTGACTCCAACAAATTGATCACCTCGATTTGTCAGGCTGTCGAAAATGTGGTCGAAAAGCCAACCAGTGCGGGGTGACTATTTATTTTGGTCGTTTTGTGAAAGCGTATACGCTGATTATGTAAAGTACTCTGGTTTCAAGCATTGTACCTACACTTCTTTATTTTTAGGGTTTCGTACCACAAAAGGACAGAAATGAAACCCTTTGTTGTCCGTTTGTCTGTATGCGCGACCCCTTATCTCGGAAATGCGTAAATATATCGATTGTAATATTATTTTTGCACATCATATTTTAAAACAGTTCTAGTGCTCGGTACTTAATTTTAGAAAACTTTTTTTTTAAGGCAGGCAGGATTTAAACCTTTGACTTTTACTATCAGTACTAGAATACGCCTCTTCCATCTGGGCTACCGCGGCTCATTTACATGCAGCCAATGATTGATCTGTAAAAACGCGTATTTTTGACCCGCTCAAGGGAATCAAAGTTCATAGGGAGCTCTCGTAGACCTAAAAAGTATGTGAATTGACTACTAAATTTATTTATAAGAACATGTTAAGTAAAAACCCCTAAAATGTTTTTTATATGAATTTTGCGTGGGTTTAAGATTAACATTAGGCATTCTGAGCATTGATCTACAACAACCCTAGATAACGCGCGTACGCTCAAAAGGTGGGCCGGTAAAGTAGTGCACAATTTGCAAGCGAGCACTTCTTTCCCACAGTGCGTGGCTGGCCGCGAAACTGTTAACATGACCAAGTACGGGCTAACAAATAAGGCTGAATTCAATAGATTATGGTGAGGTTCGTTATGATATTTTGAATCAGGCGGACGCAATGAATCTATAAATCGCTATGTATGACTGTATAGTTCAGTAGGTGACAAAATCTCAGCGTAATTTTGTATGAGGCGCTAAATCTAGGGTTGTTGTAGATCAATGATTCTGAGCATGTTACGGGAGCCTCAATAGGCGAGTCCGACTCGCACTTGGCTGGATTTTTCTTTTATAATTCATTGTACCTTTTTTCATGATAGCTTGTTGCGTACAAAATATAATATAAATATAAACATTGTTACAAACGAAAAAAATCTGTCATCCAGTTAAAATATTGGAGCCGTGCCATTTTTGCAGCTCGGTAAACTACTCCTATTTATTCTAGCTAGGGGACAACGGGTTTTGAACCATTTATTATTCTTTGATAGAAACACGTTTGTTCAAATAACAATGGAGTGGCATTGTCATATTTTGACAAAACTCCTTAAATAAAGATAAAAAAAAAATTGACAACTGATACAGACCAAACACGTAACGTGCAACAACTTTTACGTACCGTTGTAACGTAACAGGGATGAAAGTAAAATCTTATATTTTAACGAAACTTTGAAGAAAGAAAAAAAGTAAAAAATAAAGAAAACACATTTATTTCGGTCCACACAACATAACAACAAAAGATGAAGATGAGTATGTAATATATAAATTAATATACATTTAGTATATTATTATGTACTACGAGCCACGTGACATAATCGGTTACCACATAAACCCTATATCATGCACAATGTAACGTAATGTATGTACTATACACACGCACATTATAGTATGTGCAGCAAACAGTAACACACGTAGAGACAATTCGATGGGTCTACAGTTGGGCCAGAATCTTATTACTTTGTTAGAGCCGGCGCGTGCCAAGCGACGTGGACGACCCTAATGCCGGAATTACTCATGAGATTTAAGGGCTTTTTACATGCCATTGTTTATTTACCTTCAGGCTTTCCTTTACCAAGTTGGATTATTTTCTTTTCATATTGACGGGCTCCGGTCTATTTGAATGAACCGCCATTTTTGAAATTTTATACGAGAGTACTTTAAAGTTTCGGTTTTTATTAATAAAACATAAAGTTAGCAAATTAAATCAAAACATATGTTTTTTTTGAAAACTTGCAAAATTTTCAAGCGCGGGCAGGATTTGAACCTGCGACTTTCGCATTACTAGTGGCGACGCCTCTTCCATCTGGGCTACCGCAGCTCATTTCTTGCCCGCCAATTTTGCATGTGTATTTTAATGCCAGTAACGCTTGGCATGGCTCCATCTACCGGGTTAGTTTTGCAACTAATGTAACGAACCCCACTAATGGCTTATGCGTTATCGAATGGATGATGGGGCTTGTTCAAGTTCCAACACTTGAAGGAGTATCAGACCTCAAACAAGGTCCCAAAACAATATAAATAAATGGCTCGTGATGTAAATTATTAGCATGATCGTCTAGTTAGTTGGTAGGACCCATTACGTTGTGTTTAATATAGAAAATAAGTAACCCGAACAGTTCTTTAAGAAGGTACATGGATTTCCTGGCATGAGTAAAGGTTGGACAGGATCGGGAAAGGTATATGAGAGTCGAAGGGCTCCGCCCCGCCCTTCTTAGTGATTCGCCTCCTGCTGCATGTACAAACATTCAGAATTGATGTCCTTGTATTCCAAGCCGTCCCCGCACAAGTATCAATTATGCAAAGACAACCTAGAGCCGACATCAATACTGAATCCTGCACACATTTTGAACCCCCTGAAAGTAGGATGGTGGGTTTTGACACCCAGGGTTGAACAGATTGCACCAACAGACAGGTGCTGTGATGTACTAGACACCACGGAGAAGTATTTAGGAATCTAATAGATTCAGATGTTCATAGAACAACATATTTTAATATCTGCATTAGTATAGCCAATCTCATGACCAGCCGAATTGACACCACTGTGTCTGGTTGATGAAGTAAGTATGATAAGTTAGGTTATCAGTCAAATGACATGATTCCAACTAGTATCTTTGGTAATATTTCAGTAGTGGTCCTTAGACCAACGTTCAGATATAATCTGCACAAGACATTTGTCTACAATTAATATGATCCATACGGAGGTTTGTTAGGGAATGCAGTTTATGCTAGACCCTTTAGTACTTATGAGCTTCATATCGCGAGCCAGATGATTGCTTGGGACTGCTATCAGCAAAACCCATAGTAGAGAAAGGCTATTGCAAAAATGAATCTCATAATAACCGCCTGTGGTCAAATAATTGGTCTTAGATCATAATGCTGGTACAGAAATATTGAACGTAAAAGCATAGTATGGTTTGATGATGGAAGATAATAGCTGTCACATGACATCTGATGACAATCATTTGTCTTTAGGTAAGTATTCTGTATTCACAGATCCACATTGGCATCATTCTGCCAGTCATGATAGGTTTCTCGAACAAAGTATGTAGATGTAATAAAATTAAACATCTGAACCCATTTCAGGGTAGGATATTAGGATGGGAGTATATTATCTACCCACCATATAATCTGATGAAAGTACTACTATAAAATAGCAAGTACAATTTATAAGTAGATATTTAATCCACTGATGGACACTGCCATTCTCAATATTTGAGATGTAAGTAGGTAATTTGATTGCAAAGCAAATCAAATTATTGGTAAGATAAGTAATGTTGTTTCACTGCTGGACAAATTCCCATTAAGTAAAAACACAGGAACATATAAATTAATTCCATAGTCGCCTTAGCAACAAAAGGTTTATTTATTAGTAGATATTTAATCCACTGATGGACACTGCCATTCTCAATACTGAGATAAAAGTAATTTGTTTGCAAAGCAAATCAAATTATTGGTAAGTATAAATAATGTTGTTTCACTGCTGGACATATTCCAATTATGTATAAAACACAGGAACACAGGAATAAATTCCATAGTCGCCTTAGCAACAAAAGGTTTTCCATGATAAATAGTTTCTGTTGAAACAAAGTACAGACAAAACTTAGGAAATAACTAGTCCAATCTGATACTTATATGGTGTGGTAGATAAACAGAGATAGGATGGAATCAGTAAAAGGATTTCCTACCTAACCCCTACTAAATATTATAAATCATTAGCAAAACCTAACCGCTTGGCAATAATTTTGTACCTAATTTGTAATGTTTTCTTACTATTAATCTAATAAGAATTAGGATGGAAAACTACACTTATCTGGGTTTAGGTAGATAGTAGGCCAGCCCACAGCATTCCAAAGTCATCCACTCAACTCGCAGTCAGCTGATATCCACAGAAGACACACGAACACCGCTCCAAGCATGTATCTTCACACTCCAACACACAGCAGCTACTTTCCAGGGCAGAGGCGCAGCGACCACGGGACAAAATCCATCTTCCACATGAAGTGGTGTGACACCAATCCAGCAGCACCTCAGGGTCGGGACTTTCACACTGCCCTCCTCTTTTTCTTCCACTTTCACTACTTTTCTTCTTAGATCCGCATACTTCACCGATTAAAATCAGACTTCCTTCCCTTTCGCCCACACACCAGGCCTTATATATCCCTCAAAACGGAAGGTCCAGATACAATTTCTCGAATAGTCTAAATCTAGGATAATCCAGCTCCCTTTGAGGCACAACGGCTTATTCCGCTACTCGACACCAGGTGGAGCTAACGAACTGGAACGATCTCGACTATTCGATCTTCGATCCATATTAGATTTATTTGATTGTGGGTTCCGTACAAAATAAAATTATTTAAACTTTTTTCAAATATCGTCGTAACGCTAAATTGATTTTATGAAGATCATAGACTCTAGTTTTCTTCAATAAACTCAGACTTTGTCAAGATTGTTCTAGTATGAGTGTTTCCCATTTATCACTGATATTTCAGTGGGTTATTTTACATTCAACTTATATTCAATGATATAATATTTAAAGTTGATTGGCGAATATCTTGAACAGACAAACTTAGTAGTATATTCTTTATCTTCTTCTTTTATTCATGCGAGACACCGATGTTTTTGTACGTGACTTAGATTTGCTGGTAACCCATATATTTCTAACCCATTATTTTAAAATAATGTACCTAAACATTTTCTCCAAAAGAGAAAACCAAATCCAACAGTAGTCCACTACGACCAATAATGTTGTTGTTCTCAGATAATTTAAAAAGTTTACTAATTATTTAAAGGTTTTTATATTCCACCCTTAAACGGATCCCTAAATAGTAAACATATCTTAGTTTAGTTACTCAACACCAGGCGTCGCTTCTGTCGCAATTAGAATATTCTCGAAACATAAATTATTTTTACTACACATAGCCTAAACCAGTTTATAAATAAAAGAAAATTATTTAATTATAAATAAAATAAATTATTTCAAACATAAAATGCGTATATAAACACCTAAATTGTGCCTTCAACATTTGAAATTATATTTTACTGCGAGTGCCATCTCTTGTCAATTTGATGAACCTCTTAGATTGATGCCATCTACCGACATTATCCTAAACTACTAGTGAATCTGATCGAACGCATTGAACTGATTCTCATAAATAAGTTCTCTACTAGATGTCGCTATTTTAAAAGTATTTTTCAAAAGGCCAGGGTAGTATTTATTACAATTCGCCCCCAAATTTTTATGAGATTTAGTTATTAAATCGAAGAAAAATTTTAAACAATTTCTAATTTGATTTCCCGCCCCCAAAACTTTAAAATCCTCTAATCGTTAAAACATTAATGAAAACCAATTCGAGTCGCCCCCCATGAGTTTTAAGTTTATTTATTTCCCAATAACCGCCCCACAGATCTGGACATTTCAATCATCTAATATATCCTGTCCTGAGTATGCCTGAACCAAATGTTACTATCCTGCTTGACCTACGCCAAGAGCCTTTTACGCTAGTATAATGGAAAATCTTGATACACGTTAGTTCCCGCAATGAACGCCAAATGCAATTTAAATTAACACGTTAAATACCTTTGCAAATATGCAAGTTACGCCAAATACAACAAAATTAAAGCAAAGTAAAGAAAATTTGCCTACGCCTTTTCTAAAGCACTTAAAGTTATTACGCCAAATGCTGCTGTATTATACGCTTACTAGATGAATTCGTCTGTTACGCCAAAATTTAAACTGCGCCAAATGCAAGCAAGAGACTTGACCAGTTATTCCATTCAACCTGCATGTGTCAATCAAAAGAGGAAGTGTATTAATTTATTCCTGCATACCCTGACTGTTCCTTAGTTTTTTTTTTTATGCAAAAGTTGATCAATTAAATTAAAATGAAAAGAATTGAGTCTAAGTGTTTAAACCAAATCTATATGTAGTCTGTTGTGTGTAGTTTGTGTTGCAGATAGTTTGACCGACACTTAAGTATCAGCAACCTATTGCAACCTCCTTGTTGAGTCTGTAAGAGGTACATGTTCAGGACAGTACATCTCTGCACCACCCCTTTAGTATCATTTGCCTGCAGCGCGACCATAAGCAACTAATCAGCAGAAAGTTGGGCTTGTTGCTCATTCAAAAAGCCGACCCTTCACCGATTATCTGCCACAGTAACGTCAGAGTAGTGAATGATTTGGCTTAAATCAGATCTTAACTCAAGGTAGTTAAGACCTCAATCAGAAAGAATTATGTTTATTAAGATAAGTTAATCAAATACTTGCCCTACTCACATCCATGACATGATAAAGTCAGCAAAAGTTATGTAAGACAAATGGTTCTGATCAAATCGTGAAATATGTAGTGTGTATCGGCCAACTTGACCAAATTTGTGAAGTCTGTAAAGGTACTTTGTTAGTATTATGCTTGCAGAAATACCTCGAACAGAGATATAACGTAGCACAGATTGATATTGTGCTAACAACCTGTCCCACAGTCAGATCACTGCAGAAGTAAATACAGAGTGTTGTGAAATGATTTGATCCTGAACCTTTTATTTATGAAAACACATAATAATACTTACATGAACTTCATGAAAAATTTACCCATATCAAGCATGGATGGAGACAAAGTTTAGAATATACAAAAACGTGAAAACCTCAAAAGTTAGTAAACTAGTCAGAGTTTCAGAAAAACAAAGTTTACATTCTAATCATATGAAATAATTCATGACACACACAAATTGAACAGAACATTTAAAATTTACGCCATGATATTCAAATTGATATCCTAAAATTACATTTAGCTCAGGCACACTTTATAATTGTGTAGATGAAACTTCGCCCCCAGACTACTAAACTCTTAGACAAGGTTGTTAATATTTTTTCAAATTTTTAAGATTCTCGCCCCCACAATCTTTAAGTCTAGAAATAAAAGTATCCTCCAAGAATGGAAATCCTGTCACAAACAGCTAGAATGTCTACTACTACTAAAACAGCCACAATATCCCACTGCTGAACAAGCACAACAGAGGCACGCTACCATCACACTTCTTCCATTCCACTTCACACACCCAAACCATATTCAAATAACTCTCTGCACATTCAAAAATTGAATATACTTCCCTATTCCCAACTCACATAACCCACACTTCAACTACATACATTGACTAGCACACTACAGGTTAAACTAACAAGTGTTAAAATAGAATCCAGTTGAAACTGTAACCCTTATCCAAAAACTGGTGAGGTCACACTGTTTAAGAACCTGTAAAAATAGTGAAACACAATTAGATTTATAAATATTTGAATAATTTTAAGTATTAAATGTTTATGCGTCCATAAGAATATCCCTGCCATATACTTTAATTATATACTAATTTTAAATCCTTTAAACTTCCATAATATCATACAACCCATGTCAATATTTAAGTTTTGTTATGATGTGTTTAAATGTGTACACCCTATGTTATAAATAGAAAATGAAATTTATTTACCTAAACATACCTCCTACTGTTGATGAGTCGATACCTACTTAGCATTCTTGTAGTTACTTAATTATCATAATTTTTGAAATATGACTAAATTGGTTTAATTCAGGTTGTATTTAGATAAGAAATAATTCTAGATGGTGAAGGTTAATTAAATAATGAAACATTTATGAATCCAAAATTTGGCCTGATTCATTGAAACAATAAAAGTTTAAAACTTGGATGAATAGTATTGATAATGAAAAACAAAATAATTTTACTGCAGCTTATAACTAAAATTAGATGATTTTAAAATTAAAATGTTTAAATCAAATCCGAATGTTTTTTTGTAGTGTGTTATTGATTGCAGATATGTTTACCGACACAAAGTGTTTGAAACATATTGCAATCTCTTGTAAGTCTGTAGAAGGGCCGTGTAAGGAGGTCACGCTCGTGGTCTCCCTTTGAGTAGATGCTTGCAAAGCTATCATCAATAGCGAGCCAGCAGAAAATATCCTCGTTGCTCCAACAACTAGAACATCCTCCAGCCGACTATCTACAAATAATAACCCAGAGTGGTGATTTGATTTGACTTAAACAGACCCTAACTCAAGGTAGTTAAGATCTTGTTATAAACATAAGATTATAATGCTAGTAAAAATAATTTCCTTAAGTAGCCCTATTCGCATCCATAACATGATGGTTATTTAAATTTTAATAAAAATGAAACCCAGCCTCGGTCAAATCGTGTCATTTGTAGTATGTGATAGACCATTCCGGCCATTTTATGTACAGTCTGTAAAAGGTAAATGTTCAGAAATACATATCTCTATGCATTTCCTTTAGTGTTCTTGCGGGCAGCATCACCTTGTACAATGATGAACAAAGTTAGAATAACTTGCCATTGTGCGTAACAAATCATGCCATAGTATCATCATTGCAAAAGTAATACAGAGTAGTGTAATGATTTGACCATAGCCGAACAAAAATAACACACTAAAGGTAATAGTTACTTTATCTTTAAATTAATCATGTATGGATGGATATAATATGATATGAAATGCATTGATCTAATTTAAAGGTATTGATAAACACTTGAATCAAGCCCAAATTTAAGATTCCAAGAGAATTTAAGAGTAACAATAACTATTATTGTATCAACATTGATACCAGATAATTGTTTTATCTGTTTCTTGGTCCAAATACAACACCTTTTATATTTTAAAGTGGGCAAACAAACACTTTTAAAGTTTGAACCAAGCCACTTTTCTTAGTAAATTTTGCCAACTTATCTACTTTAAAACAGAGCTTAAATGTTACCTGAATCTTTTATATGATGCGTAATATTCGAAGAAACAATCCTTTTATACTGAAAAGTTGTAAAACTACCGAAAACACACTTTTAACACAATCAAAACATGAACACATGTTTTCACCCGAAAACTTTAGCTTCAACACTTTATTTGACACGCATTCTAAATAAAACATTACTAACCACGAAATAAATTAATTAAAAATAGTTTTTAAACCTAATTTCATACGAAAACATGTGAAAATAACAATTTTATTTTCATTCATTCGAATTCAAAACACGACACGCCGCTATGAATGTCAAACTTATTCGAGTGATGTGCATCACTGATTATTAATCGATATTTATCCGATAACATAATAAAAGTTTAGTAATATTTGTGTATTTTCAGATATGAAACATTGACAAAACCTACCACGAAATCAGTTAACTAGATGTTCAAATTTAAAATTAAATCAATATTTTACCGATTTTACCTATAATATTAATTAATTAATATTATTTGTGTATTTTCAGATATGAAACATTGACAAAACCTACCACGAAATCAGTTAAATAGATGTTCAAATTTAAAATTAAATCAATATTTTACCGATTTTACCTATAATATTAAAATTGAAGTTTTCTGTAATTAGTTCCGAGTCGATACCTTAATTTTAATGCAAAAGACGTATTCCTAAACTGAAAACTTGACGTTCTACCAACCAATCAGCAAAATCCAACATGGCTGGCAGTGGAAACAGGTATAAATCTATCACATGTTCCGTTCTGTATCGCATTGTGCTCTTAATTAATCAACTACTGTCAGTCTGATCCGCAATGCAACAAACCTACCGACCCGCCACCATACTAAAATTAATGATATTTAGATCAATTTACTAAACACAAAATTAAATGAATAGTGTATAAAATGGTACGGATTTTTGTGCAACTGCATAACTTCGTGTCTATTTTAATCCAGGGTCCACAGCTTATTTCAAGATTCTGCCTTCACATACCTTTTGTACCGTTGATGAGATTGCTTATTTTGGTAGTGAGAACATTTGTACCGCAAAGATTTTAGAAATATCGCCATTTTACAGTGTCACAGGGTCCAAATGATTTTATAACCTCAAAATTGGAAAAGCTTCAATATCTCTGCAAAGGATTGATCTACAAACAAAATGATCGCATGGATGCCGTTACAAATCGCAAATCTTTATTTGTACCGCTTTTTTATTCCTTGTAAATACCAGATAGAGGATTAAAAGGCGATTAACGCTCATATGGCATTTGCTTGTTGGGCTTTCGTATATCTCCGTAAATACAGCGGTACAAATGTTCTGAAAGAAATCCCAGTAACAATACAAGCGGTACATTTCATAGCTACAACCAAAAAAGCCGTATCTGCTCTAATTTACGAGAAAACAACACTGTAAAATTTGCAAGAAAATGATATGTACATGACCAAAGCTCAGCCACGGTGTTCTACTTTTAGACTTTTAGCAGCGGATTAATGCGGATTTTGGATTCTGGACTTCGATTTACACTTCATACTGACCGAAATATATTTCATTTTCTTCAAGCAAGTACCTAATAAATAGGTTGATTGTCAAAGGAATAAAGTTTGTATGGCGCAGGCCAAATATAGTATTATTCGTCTATTTACATTATGCTGCTTCAGTTTACCAACGAGAAGCGTTTAACACTCATATTACCTTCGGCAACTTGTCATTATGGTCAATTCGTAGGGTGACCATAATTAAACAAATAAGAGGACCAATCTATACATATAATAAAACAATAAAACCCGTGTATTGAACACATTTACGAAAAACTAATCGTAGATGATGTTAAAATATGATTAGAACAAATTTCATAATTTATATTTTTCAATATTTTTGTCTGTCTGTTTGTCTGTTTCACCGGGCTAATCTCCGAAACTACAGGAACGATTACCGAAGGCAATATGTGTGTAAAACGCTTAAGGTATGTAACTGACGCGACTGAATTCAAATTTTTCCCTTCACCACACAAACTTTATTTCTTTGACGGTCCATCTATTTATAAGTTACTTGTTTGAAGAAAATGAAATATATTTCGGTCGGTATAAAGTGCAAATCGGAATCAGAATCTGAAATCCACATATTACCGCTGCTAAAAGTCTAAAAGTGAACACCGTGGCCACACCTCGGCCACTGGCGCTCAAATGTTTAAAACAAACGCGTTGCTACGCACACAGTCTAAGCTCGCGTAGGTGAATGCTTACCATGCTTGTGTGTGTGTGAGAGATAAGACATGTCAGTGTCGCCGCCATTTTACCTTAATTTTTTCGTGGTGCGTTCGCGAATCGAGAATACAATGTGCGGCAATATGAAATTACCTTATAATAGCGGGTTCGAATTTGATTTGCAGGCTTGTAAAAAAATGGCTGGCCGGCCACCGCCATTGCCAGGCCAGTTCAAGTTCGATGACCCCAACTACTCGAAACTCATTGCGCGCGGATAAGGAATCATAATGTACTTATGCTGTAAGGTGGATGTCTATGCTCAAATTTTTACAATAGTTTCCTATTTCAAATAATATAAACGAAATAACATTTTTTTTGTAAATAAATGACGGTCACCAAAATATTACGTAAGTTGAAAACATGATTTTTTGTTCTTATAGAATTTGTTTTGTTTTCAGCGGGAACTGATAGCATAAGGTCTTAAACGGATAATGTCAAAGAAATATAAAACATAAGCGCATATTCTTTGCTACTAAAACATAAAACTCTTTGAAAATACTTAGATTTGTAAAGACAGGTAGAATCGGTAGAATTTTCTTTTAGTTTTGTCGTTTGCACTGCTCAAACAACCGTACTCAGCACAACACACACCGATCACAAAATTATTTCTAATATTAATTAGTTTAGTATAATTTACGCTGCCTTCGCTTGCTGCACCAAGTCCTCGTCGCGTCCTTGCTAGCCAGTGTCTGAGCGTCTTCCGAGCGCGGGTGGGCGGCGCTTTTAGGGGGAGGCAGGGAGTGACCATACTGTACGCTAGTACTATTAATTGTACTGTGCCGTGGCCGAGCTTTGGTCATGTACATATCATTTTCTTGCAAAATTTTACAGTGTTGTTTTCTCGTAAATTAGAGCAGATACGGCTTTTTTGGTTGTAGCTATGCAATGTACCGCTTGTATTGTTACTGGGATTTCTTTCAGAACATTTGTACCGCTATATTTACGGAGATATACGAAAGCCCAACAAGCAAATGCCATATGAGCGTTAATCGCCTTTTATTCCTCTATCTGGTATTTACAAGGTATAGAAAAGTGGTACAAATAAAGATTTGCGATTTGTAACGGCATCCATGCGATCATTTTGTTTGTAGATCAATCCTTTGCAGAGATATTGAAGCATTTCCAATTTTGAGGTTATAAAATCATTTGGACCCTGTGACACTGTAAAATGGCGATATTTTTAAAATCTTTGCGGTACAAATGTTCTCACTACCAAAATAAGCAATCTCATCAACGGTACAAAAGGTATGTGAAGGCAGAATCTTGAAATAAGCTGTGGACCCTGGATTAAAATAGACACATAACTTCAGTGCTATTTACATTACAATCAACCCACCTAATATCGACTATCGATTATCAACCCATAAATAGTTGCACATCCCTACTATCTGTCAAAATACAAAGTGCGTTCAAAACAAGGCTATTTAATTTCCGCAGTGATATTATTTGTATCATTTTATCATGAAATAAAATTGAAATAACATAAAATTTAGCATAAAATAAACTAAATTATTGTTAATCTTGTACGACGAATGCTTATTTTAAAACCTAAGTTTATTAAAAGATGTAAAGAACTCGATTGAAATTTGACGTTTCTGTAAAGCGCAAAAGGACTTTTATCTTATGAACGCATACAACACAACAACGATCAACAAGAAAAATCATTGGAAAAGAGCGGAATTCGGCTAGATTATTATATTACGGATGCCTAACTGTATGAAAATACTCGCCCCCATAACTTTACAGTGTATAAATGTGTTAGAAAGTGGAACCCGTGACTCTGTTACCGCCCGACACCGTCCAACCAAATACCCAAGAAATCCATGTTTGTGACCTTCCATCCGTTCTCAAGACCCTAGGATTTTTGTATCCTACGGTCAACGGCACCAAATGTAACGAACCCCACTAATGGCCTATGCGTTATCGAATGGATGATAGGGCTTGTTCAAGTTCCAACACTTGAAGGAGTATCAGACCTCAAACAAGGTCCCAAAACAATATAAATAAATGGCTCGTGATGTAAATTATTAGCATGATCGTCTAGTTAGTTGGTAGGACCCATTACGTTGTGTTTAATATAGAAAATAAGTAACCCGAACAGTTCTTTAAGAAGGTACATGGATTTCCTGGCATGAGTAAAGGTTGGACAGGATCGGGAAAGGTATATGAGAGTCGAAGGGCTCCGCCCCGCCCTTCTTAGTGATTCGCCTCCTGCTGCATGTACAAACATTCAGAATTGATGTCCTTGTATTCCAAGCCGTCCCCGCACAAGTATCAATTATGCAAAGACAACCTAGAGCCGACATCAATACTGAATCCTGCACACATTTTGAACCCCCTGAAAGTAGGATGGTGGGTTTTGACACCCAGGGTTGAACAGATTGCACCAACAGACAGGTGCTGTGATGTACTAGACACCACGGAGAAGTATTTAGGAATCTAATAGATTCAGATGTTCATAGAACAACATATTTTAATATCTGCATTAGTATAGCCAATCTCATGACCAGCCGAATTGACACCACTGTGTCTGGTTGATGAAGTAAGTATGATAAGTTAGGTTATCAGTCAAATGACATGATTCCAACTAGTATCTTTGGTAATATTTCAGTAGTGGTCCTTAGACCAACGTTCAGATATAATCTGCACAAGACATTTGTCTACAATTAATATGATCCATACGGAGGTTTGTTAGGGAATGCAGTTTATGCTAGACCCTTTAGTACTTATGAGCTTCATATCGCGAGCCAGATGATTGCTTGGGACTGCTATCAGCAAAACCCATAGTAGAGAAAGGCTATTGCAAAAATGAATCTCATAATAACCGCCTGTGGTCAAATAATTGGTCTTAGATCATAATGCTGGTACAGAAATATTGAACGTAAAAGCATAGTATGGTTTGATGATGGAAGATAATAGCTGTCACATGACATCTGATGACAATCATTTGTCTTTAGGTAAGTATTCTGTATTCACAGATCCACATTGGCATCATTCTGCCAGTCATGATAGGTTTCTCGAACAAAGTATGTAGATGTAATAAAATTAAACATCTGAACCCATTTCAGGGTAGGATATTAGGATGGGAGTATATTATCTACCCACCATATAATCTGATGAAAGTACTACTATAAAATAGCAAGTACAATTTATAAGTAGATATTTAATCCACTGATGGACACTGCCATTCTCAATATTTGAGATGTAAGTAGGTAATTTGATTGCAAAGCAAATCAAATTATTGGTAAGATAAGTAATGTTGTTTCACTGCTGGACAAATTCCCATTAAGTAAAAACACAGGAACATATAAATTAATTCCATAGTCGCCTTAGCAACAAAAGGTTTATTTATTAGTAGATATTTAATCCACTGATGGACACTGCCATTCTCAATACTGAGATAAAAGTAATTTGTTTGCAAAGCAAATCAAATTATTGGTAAGTATAAATAATGTTGTTTCACTGCTGGACATATTCCAATTATGTATAAAACACAGGAACACAGGAATAAATTCCATAGTCGCCTTAGCAACAAAAGGTTTTCCATGATAAATAGTTTCTGTTGAAACAAAGTACAGACAAAACTTAGGAAATAACTAGTCCAATCTGATACTTATATGGTGTGGTAGATAAACAGAGATAGGATGGAATCAGTAAAAGGATTTCCTACCTAACCCCTACTAAATATTATAAATCATTAGCAAAACCTAACCGCTTGGCAATAATTTTGTACCTAATTTGTAATGTTTTCTTACTATTAATCTAATAAGAATTAGGATGGAAAACTACACTTATCTGGGTTTAGGTAGATAGTAGGCCAGCCCACAGCATTCCAAAGTCATCCACTCAACTCGCAGTCAGCTGATATCCACAGAAGACACACGAACACCGCTCCAAGCATGTATCTTCACACTCCAACACACAGCAGCTACTTTCCAGGGCAGAGGCGCAGCGACCACGGGACAAAATCCATCTTCCACATGAAGTGGTGTGACACCAATCCAGCAGCACCTCAGGGTCGGGACTTTCACACTGCCCTCCTCTTTTTCTTCCACTTTCACTACTTTTCTTCTTAGATCCGCATACTTCACCGATTAAAATCAGACTTCCTTCCCTTTCGCCCACACACCAGGCCTTATATATCCCTCAAAACGGAAGGTCCAGATACAATTTCTCGAATAGTCTAAATCTAGGATAATCCAGCTCCCTTTGAGGCACAACGGCTTATTCCGCTACTCGACACCAGGTGGAGCTAACGAACTGGAACGATCTCGACTATTCGATCTTCGATCCATATTAGATTTATTTGATTGTGGGTTCCGTACAAAATAAAATTATTTAAACTTTTTTCAAATATCGTCGTAACGCTAAATTGATTTTATGAAGATCATAGACTCTAGTTTTCTTCAATAAACTCAGACTTTGTCAAGATTGTTCTAGTATGAGTGTTTCCCATTTATCACTGATATTTCAGTGGGTTATTTTACGTTCAACTTATATTCAATGATATAATATTTAAAGTTGATTGGCGAATATCTTGAACAGACAGACTTAGTAGTATATTCTTTATCTTCTTCTTTTATTCATGCGAGACACCGATGTTTTTGTACGTGACTTAGATTTGCTGGTAACCCATATATTTCTAACCCATTATTTTAAAATAATGTACCTAAACATTTTCTCCAAAAGAGAAAACCAAATCCAACAGTAGTCCACTACGACCAATAATGTTGTTGTTCTCAGATAATTTAAAAAGTTTACTAATTATTTAAAGGTTTTTATATTCCACCCTTAAACGGATCCCTAAATAGTAAACATATCTTAGTTTAGTTACTCAACACCAGGCGTCGCTTCTGTCGCAATTAGAATATTCTCGAAACATAAATTATTTTTACTACACATAGCCTAAACCAGTTTATAAATAAAAGAAAATTATTTAATTATAAATAAAATAAATTATTTCAAACATAAAATGCGTATATAAACACCTAAATTGTGCCTTCAACATTTGAAATTATATTTTACTGCGAGTGCCATCTCTTGTCAATTTGATGAACCTCTTAGATTGATGCCATCTACCGACATTATCCTAAACTACTAGTGAATCTGATCGAACGCATTGAACTGATTCTCATAAATAAGTTCTCTACTAGATGTCGCTATTTTAAAAGTATTTTTCAAAAGGCCAGGGTAGTATTTATTACACTAATAATAATATGTTTTTAACTGTTTGTATAACATATTCTGGACCATGTGGCAACCAGGACCGACGGCTTAACGTGGCCTCCTAGCACGAAACCATCTTTCTTATGGACAATCAGGTAGTTTAGCCAACAATGTCTTAACAAATTCAACATACATAAATCAAGCCTATATCCCTTACGGGGTAGACAGAGCGTTAACGGCCGTAAAACGGATATTAACACCACGTCTGACAAAAGTTTGAGGGTCAATCAGATATCTGTGTATCACTATAGTGACAGGTTGTCAGGTAAGAAATGGGGTGATACTGTTCTAAGCCGGCATCACACGGTCATCAATGGTTTACAAATTCAAAAAATATTAATATCAAAATCGATTCCGGAACCTTTGCGCCGACCTACCAATGTGCCTAATTGTACCTAATCAACCTGGCAGGAAAAGTGTTAAGCTGGATATTCCAACTACGTCACCGTCAAATATTTCACGTTTCACGTTTCTCTATAAACGTTTGTTAAATTAAACTTTGATTGTATTGAAATCCTCACAATTTTCATCACACGAACAATTCAAATAACTGCCCCGTTTCCAATCAGGCAAAGCATTGTCAATTATACTTCGCAACTTCATTCTTAGCGATTTAGGTTTAACATGATGTAGTTGAGCTCCAAGCTACAGCCTCGCACGGTGTTTAAAGTTAGCATGAATTTGAGTTTTATTCCTGGCAACCCTAACTAGCCCCGACCACCGCCGGCGCCGCGATCCAGGCTTCATTCTGTGTTTCCGTGCTCACAAGCTTCGCACGTCAACAGCTACCCCGTATTTCACAAGAAAATTTTCCGTTTTCTTTGTTTGATTTTCTGGTCAAATTTTTCGTGCATTTCGAAAATCATGCCGAAAACTAGTGGTAAACGCAAACGTGAGGATGATTACGAAGAGATTCGCAAGGAAATTCGAAAATTGGAAGCACGTTTAACGGCTAAATCCAGGAAACGTCATTGTCGGATTATTTCATCTTCGGAGAGTGAATCAAAAGGTTAGTTTTCTTTATATTTTAATTACCTCGTGTTTATTCAAGTTATTTTTTCGTTATATTTCAATGCAGTGAAAATGTTTGTGCGTAATTATTTTTTACCAATTACCCTCAAATATAAGCTTTGCGTCGTTCATATCGAACCGATAAATTAGTGATGCGAGACGCCAACTGGGCTATCTCTATCACGAAACATAATATGATTGTGATGCGAGACGCCAACTGGGCTATCTCTGTTACGTTAATCATATTCTTTGCTCATAGGCTATCTCCTTAGGGTAAAAAGATATCTTGTGATGCGAGACGCCATCTGGGCTATCTCTGTCACCTTAATGCATGCCTTTCGTCCTACTCGAGCTAAATCTACCCGCAGTGTAAACATGCTCGTTCCGTTCGTTACAGACTCCGATAACGACACAGCTACGACGCGACCGCGTCCGTCTATTACGTTACCTGACACATCGAATCCCATAGCGGAGTCGGCTACTGCGGCGAGTTCCTCAGCCAGCACAAAAGCGCAGGTGCACGCTGCGCCAGCACCTACAGGAACACAAACCGTGTCAGATCCTGTTGCCGAACCACAAGAACCGGAGTTGGACGAAAATATACTTGCTCTCTTGGGAGATGCACCCAAGATCGATACCAATCTTGGAAATGCCACCCATAAAGATTTGGCTTTGAGATGGCAAGAAATTCTCGGTAAAGGTTTACCTAAAGAAGGAAAGGAAAAATTATTACAAGAGTATTTAATACCAAAAAATTGCGACTTACTGGTAGCACCGGAACTGAACCCGGAGGTGAAGTCGGCGCTAGCAGACGTAATGATTAGACGAGATTTTTCGCTCATGACAAAACAAAAGCAACTCGGAATGGCCATAGCCGCCATTAATCAGGCGATTGAGTTATTGATTTCCAAAGAAAATCATCACAAGATCCTGAAGCCTGTAAGTGATGCCTGTAGATTGTTATGCGACATTCACTATGAACAGACAAATACTCGTCGCGGTTTTGTCATCTCTTCCATCAACGCTGATATGAAGGAAACTCTCTCTGAGGCTAAACGAGACAAGTACTTGTTCGGCGAGAATCTTTCCGAAAAACTGAAGACTGCAAAATCGATTAAAAAATCCGGAACGGATTTGAAGCAAACAGTCAACAGAAATGACAAGTCTTCTGTTTGGAATAAAAATAATTTTTTGAAGACATCCAAGACCACAGGTCGTTTAAACTGGAAGACCCTGCCTCGGAAGACAACGGCCAAGCCCGAGACAGGCAAACCTCGCCCCAACCAGGGCCGAGCAGCAGCGGGCAGCAGCTCTCAACAAAGGGGGACGTCGTCGGCGGACCATTCAGCGGCGAGGACGTACAGGAAGCGATAGATATAGAGGTAAAATACGCAGGTCGTCTGAGATACTTCGTTGATTATTGGTCACAGATAACTGATGATCCTGTCATCTTATCATGGTTACGGGGCTACAAAATACCTTTCACTTGCACTCCATTTCGTAATGATAATCCTCAAACTTATCCTAAATCTGAACAGGAGCATAAAGAATACATGACATGCATTAATTCCCTGTTGGAGAGTAACGCCATCTCACGATGCGCGCACGAGGAAGGCGAATTTTTGGCGAATGTGTTTATGGTCCCCAAACCAAATAATAAGAAAAGATTCATCCTCAATTTAAAATGTTTAAACAAGTTCGTTAATCCTCAGCATTTTAAGATGGAGGATTATCGGACGGCCTCCAAACTTATAACTAATAATTGTTATATGGCTTGTTTAGATATGAAAGACGCTTACTTTTTAGTGCCAATTCATAGTGACTTCAAAAAACATCTTCGTTTCAGGTATAATGGCACCTTATACGAATTTAACTGTTTGCCCTTTGGTCTTTCCACTGCGCCTTATGTATTTACCAAGCTTTTAAAACCTATTATGGAATATTTAAGATCGCATAACATGATGTCAGTAATATTTTTGGATGACATTTTCTGTGTTGGTAGAACTTACGACGAGTGTCATGAGAACATAATGTTCACAAAAGAATTGTTAACGAGATGTGGGTTTTTGATTAATTACGAAAAAAGTTCTCTCGTACCAAAAACTACCTGCAAATTTCTAGGCTTTGTTTTTGATTCAACAAGTATGACTATTAACCTACCAGACGATAAAAGATTAAAAATAAAAACAGCATTAATTAAATTTCAAAAAATGAGTCGTTGCAAATTACGTGATTTCGCTAAGTTTATCGGATTATTGACTTCCGCTTGCCCTGCTATGCAATACGGATGGGTGTACACGAAACAGTTCGAGCGCCACAAGTACCTTAATTTACTTAAAGACCCTAGTTATGAACAAATAATTTGTTTGCCTAGTAATTTGCTCAACCCGGACATTTCATGGTGGCTAGAACACATCGATCACGGTTTTAATCCTCTACGATTTAACAGTTTTCAAATTGAAATATATTCTGACGCGCCACTGAGTGGCTGGGGCGTTTATAGTGAGTGTATTGAGTCACATGGGTTCTGGAAAGAAGATGAAAACCATTTACACATTAACACTCTTGAAATGAAAGCAGCCTTCTTTGCGTTACAAATTTGTGCTAAAGATTTACGTAATTGTGAAGTCTTATTGAGTTCATCGGGTCGTTGGATGACTCGGTGTCCCACACGGAAAGGGAAAGGGGGACTTAAACGAAATAAGTAGGAACATATGGCAGTGGTGTGAAAGAAGAGGTCTGGTAGTCTTTGCTTCATATGTTAACACGAAGGATAATTATAAAGCTGATTCTCTATCACGCACTAAGTTCATAGACACTGAATGGGAGCTCTGTGATTCGGCCTTTGTAAAAATCATAGAACACTTTGGTAAGCCAGACATTGACTTATTCGCCAGCAGATCTAACGCCAAATGTTCTAGATACATCTCATGGAGGATTGATCCCGGCGCTTGGGCCGTGGATGCTTTTACCATCTCCTGGTCGAATATGTTTATGTATGCCTTTCCTCCGTTCGCCTTAATATTAAAGATGATTCAAAAGATTATTTGTGATAAAGCTGAAGGTGTAGTAGTTTTTCCGTACTGGCCGACACAAGCGTGGATCCCCATGCTACAGAAAATTATGATTTCTGACTGTCTTCATTTTGGCCCTAATAAGAATCTATTAAAATCTCCTTTCAGATTTAGACACAGCCTGAGCAACAGTCTTATCCTGGTTGCCGTGAAATTGTCAGGCAAGCTTTATTGCGACAATGTTTGACGGCCGAATCAATAAATATTATCTTAGCTTCGCTATCAGAAAATACATACAGACAATATGATGGGTGCATAAAAGCTTGGCAAATTTATTGTAAGAATCATTCGATTGATTATATGGAAGGATCTGTGCAAGATGTCATTGATTTTTTAACTCAGGTTTATCGTAATGGCGCAAAATATGGTACAATTAATTCATACAGATCCGCGCTGTCACTATTGCTAGGATCTATGTCGGATGACGATAAAATGAAACGTTTCATGAAAGGAGTTTTTAGATTGAGACCTCCAGCCCCAAGGTATGATTCCACATGGGACACTAATATTGTGTTAAATTATTTATCACAAAAATGGCCTAACGACAGTCTCAATCTAGAAACACTTTCGAAGAAAGCTTTAGTTTTGTTAGCGTTGGTGACCGCACATCGAGTGCAGACTTTCTCATTGATCCAATTAGATAATATAACTGTTACAGAAAATACTGAAGTCACAATCAAGATTCCGGACCACATAAAAACATCCAAAGTAAATGTTTTCCAGCCCTTACTTAAAATACCATTTTTTAACGAACGACCCGAAATTTGTCCTGCTAGAGCTTTAGTTTCATACATTGAAAAAACAAGCACATTACGTATTGAATCAAAAGAAATACACTTATTTATAAGTTATAGAAAACCTCACAAAAAAGTTTCCTCACAAACAATAAGTCATTGGATTAAGGACACTTTGCAGCTTAGTGGCGTGGACACATCCGTTTTCTGTGGTCAAAGCACTCGCCATGCGGCCACTTCTGCCGCAAAGAGATTAGGCGTCAATCTCGATGTGATAAGAAAAACTGCGGGTTGGTCTAACTCTTCTTCTACGTTCGCTAGATTCTATAATCGAGAGATAAAACATGATCGTAATCAGTTTGCACTATCAATATTAGCAGATAATTGTTAAATTTATTGAATGAGTACAAATTATTGTTATAATAAAGAGTAAACTTTTATTTAGTTCACATGTTATTGTATTATTTCGCTCTGAACATCCTACATCATGTTAAACCTAAATCGCTAAGAATGAAGTTGCGAAGTATAATTATTGATCAAACGAACTTACCTGTACGTGAAGTTCGATCCATAATTATATGAGCAACTTCATTCGATGCGATTTATACTATCCCACCCAAACGAAGCATTACCTTCTTCCCATCCCTCTAATAAATGTGAACTAAAATATGTAGGGGTAGCTACTTTAAACTGAATGAAGCCTGGATCGCGGCGCCGGCGGTGGTCGGGGCTAGTTAGGGTTGCCAGGAATAAAACTCAAATTCATGCTAACTTTAAACACCGTGCGAGGCTGTAGCTTGGAGCTCAACTACATCATGTTAAACCTAAATCGCATCGAATGAAGTTGCTCATATAATTATGGATCGAACTTCACGTACAGGTAAGTTCGTTTGATCAATAATTAATACTGCTGTGTCGATTTGTACAATCGGTGCATTTTTGATGGTTCAACGCATAACAGTTACGAATAAGGTTATTAAGAATATCCAGGATAGGTTGATCCCTTGAATGTTTCAAATTAGCTTTGGTATTACGGTGTCACCCAACACTGCTATTCCTTCTTTTCGTGTGGGACACCGAGTCGAAAAACAACCCGAAAAACCCCGGTGTCAGTGTTTTTCAACCGCCTTCTACTACTTGTAGGCCTCTGACATGCTTGTGTAACCGAGTCTAAGTAATCATAGACAGCAACCGCGTGTGACGGCTCAACGTGCAACGAAGCACGGAACCATATTTCTTTTCGGATAATCAGGTGGTTCAGTTTGCAATGTCCTAGCCAGACTGTAAAAAAATCACAATATGATAAATATCAATTTTGTGAGTGCCCCACCGAGAATCGAAACAAGAAACTTTGAGTCACAGGCAGTCGCACTACCATTGCGCCTCATCAGCCGAAACTACTGTGTTGATTTTGTACAATCAGTACGAGTTGCAATTTTAAGGGATCAACGTATTATGGTTATTCATACAGTTACTTAGATACCAGTAGGTATAATTAGATGATTTTTTAAATTCGTGTCGTTATTAGTGTAGCACTTTATGGGATCCACATGTAATTGATATTCATACATTTTCTAAGACAAACCAGGATAGATTTTCCCTTTAAAAGTGTAGAGAACTGAATAGTATAGACTCCGATGAAAAACGTAGAAAAGCTATTGTTTGTATTGGAATAAAGGCAGTGAACTTCGTGTTTGTATTTTGTTCATCCTTTTGGTTTAACAATGATTTTATTGGTTGTTTCAGGTACTTTACCTACAATACCTATGGCTGTGAAAAGATAAATATGAAATAAACCTGTCACTTTGGCGATACACAATTTTCTGGACGTCCCTCAAATATTTGTCAGACGTGGCGTAAATGTTCGTTTCATGGTCTGAATGTACCCTATAAGTATTCGGAGGGCTGTCCCTTACACCCTGTAAATATATACACATTTCTAGTGAGTAAGAGCGAAGGTGCAAGGCGAACCCTGGTTTTATTATGAGCATATACCCTTCAATGTCAACCCCACCCAGATGCCTTGTTAAATGACGTCACACTGCCGGACATCATATTGTTACCACAAAATAAAGAGGTTTACAGAAGGCTCACTTTGTACTAAGTACTTACACTATGCGTCAAATGTTAAGGTTAGGTACTACTGTAATCGTACTACAACTGCTGTGCTTTATTAAACTACAGGCTACAAGTGTATAGGTGACATTCTTAGTACATTGCGTAGCCGGTTAATATTCCTGGTAGCATAATGGCTAACAGACAACGCCACGATCAGCAAATTCACCTGTAAAATTGTAGTCTGTAGTTTGATAATATCGGGCATTCAGATTCAGATTTGGATTCATTTATTTAATTTTTACATAAATAGATTACAAATGTCATTGTTTATAACAATAAGTGTCCCGTTCATAAATAACATGTAAAAATGATCTTCAAGTAATAATAAAATACATGTAATCTAATACATAATAAAAAAAATTACAAGAAAAAATTATAAATTTCAAAGTAATGACATAAAATGTCAGGAAAACAAATAAATTACCAAGGTAGGTACAATCACTACTTCATTCATCCGTACCCGGAACACTCGTGTAGGATCCTTTGAGAACATGTGTTTTACGAGTAGGTACGTAGATTAAAAACCCGACGCCGTAACATGATAAACAAGCTCAAATGGGCGTGGGCAGGACACTGTGCAAGGTGGGATATTGTGAGGTGAGTCAAAACAGTGACGGAGTGGCGGTCCATCGAGGGACAGCAAGCGTCCAGTAGGTGGACCATCAGCCCGATACGTTAGTACTATTATATATTCTGTGCCGATGGTCAGATATAATTATACCTGTTTTAGCTGGATGTGTCTAGCACAGGATTGTAAGGAATGGCGCAACAAGGAAGACTTGGTCTAGCAGTGGGCTAGTATAGGCTAAATAGTCGATAGATTGACGGAGTATGTGGTAGAGTGGGTCATCTGAATAGGAGCGCCACCAGTTGTACATAATTTGTGTTGTTACGTAAGTTATTACATCACGTCCTCAGTTTATTAGCGCACTAATAGCCCTGAAAGCTTGAAGCACTGTCCTTGTCTTATGTCGCATTGGGTGTGACAGGCTGACTAGGCTAGGCTGGGTTTAATTACACGTCTGTTTTTTGTCAGTCTGGCAACAAGAGGGTTTGGAATAGGTACCTATTTCTAAGGTATCCTACGGTGTGTTGTTTTGAAATTGGACCGTTACCGCTGGCGTCCGAATAGAAGCGTGTAGATTGTGCTAAAGGTAGGTAGCCTAAGGTAGACAGTAAGTTAACACCTGCGTGTGTGAATTTTTATCCATAAATAAATAAATAGGTACTATTGTTTATCAGTAAGGCGTTTCCTAACTTATATCGTCCGTCGCTTCGTATTTTCAACGCACCGTACCGCATGATTCTGTCAGATGAAAGGAAATTCCAAATTCAGATCATATTCCTATACGGCAATGGCGCGTTTACAGATGGGTCTGTCAAACGACTTTACAGTACGCTTTTGACATGTTGCATTTTGTTTTCATTAAGAAAGTTCGTTCGTTACATTAATCTATAGCTAAACATTTAAAGTATAAAAATGTTAAACAGGTCTGTATTTCGAAAGACAAATCGTGCTATAAACACGGTCAAAGAGTGGAACGTACTTCATTTCTTTGTCGCTGTTTCAAATTCCGTAGTATGTTTCTCTTTTCCTGTTGAAAGTTGGAACTCTCCCAACTGGTCATTTAAGTTGTCTTAGCGATTATGCCGTGTGATGTCAGATTTGAATAGCATCACCACGGTGCTACCCGTGGATGTAGCAAAAATCTACTACGAGATAAATTAATTCAGGGAATGGGCAGCAGCGTTCCCCGTGAATGCAACACGTTGCACTGTGCTTGACGATCCACTTGCCAAGAAATCTCGAAAGGTGGAGACTCTTTTCCTGCTGTACACTTTTGTGGCTGTTGTTGCTAAGACAAATCGATCTATTAACACGGTCAACGGGCGGAACGTACTCCGTTTCTCTGCTACTGTTTCAAGTCCCTTCGTTTATTTCTCTTCTCACCCGTTTAAATAGTTAGCCTGATTTACCACAGTCTGTAAATAAAATAAAACCAGGAGTACTATCCGCAACATCATCGTCAAATTCGTCATCGTCAATTCAATTAATACTTTTCATTAGACATTATGTGTGACAAACCTGGCAAATGGTACGAATTTAAACAAAATCGTGACGTGGCAAACTGGGGTTAAGTCCTTTGCTTCGCTCTGTGTCCATTGAAAGTTGGAACGTTCCCAACTGGGCACAATTAGTCTCGGTCCGGCGTGACTGTTCAACTAGCGATCACCTTAGACCTAAGAGTTTTATAGACAACATTCCGAAACTCCAGAATGAAGCCATGAAGCATTCGTCACAATGAGGTAGTTTTCCAACAAGCCACATAATTTAGGGGCCAAACCCGAGGCAGTGTCTTTATTTTTATTTTCTTATCCTGCCCGAGCCGGTTTTTCTAATAGGACAATTAATACAAAACTGTTATAAGAAACAGAATCGCTATATAGAAGCACACGACGATGCACCGCTGTGCGGCTGACAAGGGCTGTAATTTCTTAGCTGACTGTCAAATACTGCAACGTATTTGAATGGCCTAAAACTTAGCGTGTGCTGAAAGTACACAGATTGAATAAACGCACTCTCATGTTTAATTTAAGTAAAATTTTCTTTCTGCGACATGCAAATATTGCACTACCTACGTTGTTTTGCGATTATTTGTTTTGATTTTTAAATTTGTTGCCTGACGATGATGTAACGAAACCGGTCGCTTTAAAGCATTTTAATTTAATATATAGTGGAACTAGTGTAAAAAAGTGTTTTATTACCTAGAATACTATGGAGTTCCATCAAGAAATCACAACACAAAGTGTAAATCATTTAAAATTTTCTTTTTCTATTTCATTATTTGTTTTAACGCGTGCTAAATCTGATTGCGACGGGCTTTTCTCGGCTTCATTTTGCTTCTTCATGGTTTTTATTTTCTGTAATTGTCTCTTGTTCTGAGGCGATAACTGGCTCTTTTTGCTCCTATCCACTTGCGCTTTTTTAACCACCAATTAACAACGGCCAGATTTCAAACGGTTCATCAAATGCTTTTAGTTAATGTCCTTTTTGTAACACAATGTATTTAAAAAGTATGTGCTATTTCGGACTGATTTGCATTTGATTTTTTAGCACCTCATTAATTCAAAAACCCGAAAATTGCCTACAGACAAGTTTTATTAATTTCCCGAACTTGACCATTTCCTAACTCGTCCAGTTCCAATCTGTCCACCTGCTTTTTTATGCTACTTTCCTTCATGAGTCCACTTCTTAACTCGTAAATTTTCAATGTCAACATTATTCACACATTAGAGATAAAGATAAAGATTATTTATTTGCCAAAAACATGGTATAAAAAGATGTTACATGGTATTATTATGTACAAACATGTTTAGCCAGTATTAATTAAGCATGCAAATATTTCAATTAATTTTTCGTGTCTAGTTTTACAATTAATATTTTTACATCAATGTTTTTAGATTTTTGTCAAGGAATGCTCGAATACTATAAAACATGTGATCCGTTAACCATTTATAAACACGTCGTTTGAACTCTTTTACAGTCAGGCTTTTAAAGTCATTTGGCAACTTATTATATATTCTCACACACATTGCTAACAAACTCTTGTCATATTTCATTATTTTTGGTATGTCATTAAATATAATTCTGTGGGGATTTCTTTTAACACGGGGGTTGACGACACAAGCTTTCTTGAAAAGATTACAATTTTTGTTAATAAATACACATATCTCATATATATAAAGAGATGGTAGCGGTAACAGACCGAGTTTTTTGAAAAGTGGTTCACATGGTTCGTCAGGAGGTTTACCAAAGATGGCTCGAATACATTTCTTTTGAGCAATGAACGCTTTTTCAACTTTCGTGCTGTTCCCCCAAAAGATTATACCATACCGTAGTATTGATTCCACGTAAGCTGTATATGCTGTTACAGCAGTTTTTATGTTCGTGACATTTTTTAATCGCCTTAGGGCATACACAAACTTATTTATTCTGTTATTTATGTTTTCGATTTGCATTTTCCAATTAATGTCCTGATCCAATATTACACCTAGAAATTTGACTTCACGTGCTTGATTGATTATTTTATTTTGATAATTTATGTCCATTATGAAATTGTAATTGTTATTATAGCAATGATTAAATTGTAAATAATTAGTTTTATCTAAGTTAATATTCAAATTATGTTTATTTAGGAACATTATTATTTTTGTTAAAGTATTATTTATCTCAGTTTCGTAGTCCTTAATGGAATCCTGATTATTAGATTTTTTGGTAGCTATGATGATGGATATGTCATCTGCAAAGAGAACACTATGATGGTTGATTATATTAGTGATATCGTTGATATAAAGTAGAAACAAAATCGGACCCAATACGCTCCCCTGTGGGACTCCTTGGTTAACATTTCTGTACAAAGAAGAATAGTTAACAGTATTTTTTTCCTTATCTAGCTTTGTGATAGTTACACATTGAAGTCTTCCTCTAAGATAAGACGAAAGCCATTTATGAGGTGTACCTCTGATCCCCATTACTTCAAGCTTTTTTAGTAGTAGTTCATGTGAAACAAAGTCGAACGCTTTGCTTAGGTCCAGAAATAGGCCAGTTGTTAGAAAATTATTGTTTAGGTTTGTGAGGACAGAATCAAGTATCGAGTAGATGGAATTCGTGGTTGATTTACCTCTTTGAAAAGCGTATTGTTCTTTATCTATCAGTTTAAATTTATCACAGAAATCAACTATTCTTCGTAGCATACATCTCTCATATATTTTTGATAATATAGGAATGAGTGTAATAGGCCGATAGTTCATTACGTCGAATATATCCCCTTTTTTGAAAATAGGTTTCACTATAGCTTTTTTTAGTCGGTTTGGAAATGTCCCTGTAGAAAAGGAAAGATTGACAAGGTATGTCAGTACTAGCAGAATATCATCTATACGCTCTTTTATTATTTTGGTGCATATTTCATCGTAACCCTCCGAGTTGGTATTTTTCAACAGCAAAGTTTCCGTTTTAATTTCATTTCCGGTCACGGGGGTCAAGAATAATGAATTAGGTAAGGCATTAATTTTATCGAAATTATTAGTTAAATTATTATTGTCATTAGTTAAGTCTATATAATAGTCATTGAAAGTTGTTGCTATTTCCTTGGGATCCTTAAATACTTTGTTATTCATTTTGATATAGTCAATATTATTGTTACTGAGTTTTTTATGCGGAATCTCATCATTTATCACCGACCACGTAGCTTGGCACTTGTTTTCAGCTTTGTTAATAAATTTAATATTAGTCGTCTTCTTAGATGTATATAAACAGTTTCCTAGTATTTTAGAATATTTTAAATAATTGGTTTTATTTAGTGATGTTTTATTTTTGTAGTATTTGTATCTTAATATTCTTTTTGCTTTACAGCTTACCCTTAATCCTCGACTAATCCATTTCTGTTTCTTATTACAAAAAATATTTATTTTGACTATAACTTTTGGAAAACAGAGGTTATAAAATTATCTTATCTAATTATCAACATTATCTTAGTTAATTATCAACATTATACCTTTATTAATTGGCTTGTTTATACAGGGTTATTTTTTATTTACCCTGGAAATTTTACAGGGTGATTCTACTCATGATTCTAAACAACTTTTATTATGAGGTCACCTGCGAAATCGCGAAAAAAAACAGCATTGTTAAATGTAACTCCTTGGGCTAACCTGTATTATTATGCTTATTCGAATATGAATTAAATTGAATGTAGTTGAGTTTGGAGGCCCACTCGTGTTCGCTGCTTTTCTCACATCAGGCGACATCATTAGCGCGCTAGGTATGCCACTACCAAAGTATACAAGGAACTTTGACAAAGGAGCTTGGATTAAAGTTCAACGCACTCCCAGTCAAATTTGATTGGATGACCACCCAAGTGTGATTTGATCAGTGTCACTATGATCAGAGTAGCGCGTCAAATCTGCTTTGTCTAAGCAAGGTATGCGTATAATAAAGTCCTATTAAATTTAGAGCAAACATCTTAAGGGTGAGTTCTTAAAGTGCAGGTGGTGAAACCGAATAACTTCTCCCAAGGAATAGGAGTCTAAATATGTACAAAAAAATTGATCTACCATACAAAAATTTAGTAACTTTGTATAGAAGGTCCATATTTTTTTCATCCTACTTGGGGATAGTTATTAAATGTCATGAGTGAAACTCACCCTTTAAATATTTGCACTGAATTTAATAGGACATTATACAGTGTGTAAGGGTCAGCCCGCCGAATACTGATAGGATGCATCCAAACCATGAACCTGAACAACTTCCCATCAAAAATATTTTTAAGGAAACGTCGTAAAATTTTCAATTTCCCATAGTGAATTCAGTCAGCTGATTGTGATTATTTATGCAAAGTAAATTTTTGTGTCGTTTCCTGAAGTATGTTGCTAGGGGAAGGTTGTTTAGTGTCATGGTCTGCATGCACCCTATGAGTATTCGGGGGGCTGTCCTTTATACCCCGTATGGTGTCAATTTTGCTTAGTTGCTGCATAATCCAATCTCCAAAAAAATATACGAAAATTGGTGTCCACAGGTCGCGATACCAGGTCGGGTTTGCCTTATTATTTCCCAATCACAATGCAAACGAGTGTCCGCATGAATAATTCAGACTTGCGCGGTTTAACCCCTCTCTCCTCGCATGGATTTGTCAAGTCAACGAATTTTCTGGTTCGTTGTTCGTATCAACTTTGTTTTTGTCATCAAAAGACTAAACGTCAAACAAAGCAAAATCCTACTCATATGTGAAATAAAACCGGCAAAGTGCGAGTTGGACTCGCCCACCGATGACTTTGCAAATGCACATCAAGTGCTTTTATAAGCCACTCCAATTGAACTACTAGCGTCAATCATATTATTATTTCTTTTCGCAACCCTAAACTTTTACTATGGAGCCTAAGCTGGGAGAAATTTATTTTTAGTTTCCAGCTGATCGGTGATTTTGTATGGGAGGTCGAAAAAATTTTCTCGTTTACCTACATAGCTTCCTTAGAAAAAGTTGTTCAGTTTCATGGTCTGATCATGCCTGCAAAGTTTTCGGTACACCGCCCCTTACACCCCGTATACGTAACTAGATAACTTAATAAACCGCATATGATTTCAGACCGTGTGATGCCGGCTTAGAATAGCATCACCCCATTTCTTTCCCGTGGGAGTCGTAAGAGGCGACTTAGGGACTCGAGGGTGTGTATTGCAATTTTAGGCGATGGGCTGACAACCTGTCACTATGGCAATGTACCATTATCTGAACGACCCTCAAATGTTTGTCAGACGTGGCGTAAATGTCCGATTTTGCGGCGACAAGGGATTATAGGCGTGATATGTGTATGTATGATTTCAAAGTAATCAGCTAAAGAGCGGGGCACACCAGCTCCTCGTCCGTAGTCACGCACGAACTTATGACGTTGTAATGTATGGGACTGTATGAGATACGGCACACCGCTTGCGTGCAGCACGGAACGGATACGCAACGCAAGCGGTGTGCCGTTTCTCATACAGTCCCATATATTACAACGTCATAAGTTCGTGCGTGACTACGGACGAGAGCTGGATACGGAACGGATACGGAGCCGGTGGGCCCCGCCCTTTAATTGCGTAACACTTGCTCTCATCAAGCAAGCTCGGGACAGAACCGAGCAGCTAACTCCTAAACTAAATAAGGCGAAACATCAAGTTCTCAAGTCGTAGGAATTTGCTGAAGTTAATAATCTAGTAGTTCCATCTTTCAATGAAACTTGTAAACTTGCAGGGATAGTTGTGTATGATTCGAAGTAGTAGATAGGTGTTACATACAAAGCAGATTTTTTGTCAATTACTATGTGAGGTTGTTTCAAGTTAGAATAATATATTGCAGCTTGAACCACCTTGATCATCCGTAAAAAACCGGCCAAGTGCGAGTCGGACTCGCGCACGATGGGTTTTGTACCATTATACCTTTTAAAAAACAATTATCAATAAAAACGCGCATAAAGAAAAACACCTATAATATTTGAGGGTTATTCGGAAAACCCTCAAATATTTGTCAGACGTGGCGTAAATGTCCGTTTTATGCGGCTGTTTACGCTCTGCCTACCCCGCAAGGGATTATAGGCGTGATATATGTATGTATGTATGTATGTAAGAAAAACACGTGTTATGTATGGCAGCCTCCATTTTTTTTTTAGGATTTGTTGTTATAGCAGCAACAGAAATAGGTACAACATCTGTAAAAATTTCAACGGTCTAACTTTCGCGGTTCATGAGATACAGCTTCCTTCCAAAAAAAACTGTTTTTTTGTATGAGAGCTCCCTTGAATATTTACTTTGTTAAAAATTTTTGTATTTGTTGTTATAGCAGCAACAAACTTACATCATCTGTGAAAATTTCAATTGTCTAGGTAGAACGGTTCAGGAGATACAACCTCGTAACTGTAGGACGGACGGACGGACATGGACTGACACAGATGGACAGCCGAGGCTCAGTAATAGGGTTTCCGTAATTACCCTTTGGGTACGGAACCCTAAAAAGATAGTTTCGTGCTTCGTAGGGTATCTCATGCCTTCGGTTCCATTTACCGTATATGATGAGATACGCGAATCCGATGCGTCAATTGTCATAGTATAAAAATTTTCTTCGCCGAGTTCAAATTGTGCATCCGACACACGCGTTTGACACACGACCGCGTACGCGAAGGCACAAGTCGCGCAGGTGACACAACAAACTTGCACCTTTGGTCGGCTTGGCTGTCATTACACAACTATGTCATGAGTACTTCCTACTCCGGCCGATGTGGCGCAGTGGTAGTGCGGCTGCCAGAGCCGCAAAGGTTCCGGGTTCGATTCTCGGTAAGGCACTCACAAATTTGATATATTTTGTATTTTTGCAGGCTGAACCACCTTGATTGTCACTAAGAAAGATGGTTCCGTGTTTCGGAGGTCACGTTAAGCTGTCAGTTCCGGTCAGAGTTTTTCAGCTCCCTACTACTAGTAGTAGTCGTTGTGTAACGACCGCTGTCTATCGTCACCCTTCTTTTCGGACAATCAGGTGGTTCAGCCTGCAATGGCCTAACCAGACTAGGAACAAATTAACTAAGTGATAAATATCAACTTTGTTAGTGCCCGACCGAGAATCGAACCCGAGAGCTTTGCATCGCAGGCAGTCGCACTACCACTGCGCCACATCAACATTTAGCTTAGCTGAGAGGTATAATTCTGGAAATGGAAACTAAGCAGCCAAAGCTTCATTAAACTGTCACGAAACAAACAGACTGACTTCAGTGCGGTGTAGTAGTTGCGGTGTCAAACGCAAACATGCACTTTGTTGCTAAATGATGAAACTAGTTGAAGGTTTTGAAGTAGGTAGCTCAGTTATATCCATTGATGGAACTGTAACAATGTACCATTGAGTTGACTTCAAAGGGGTCAACTGAAACTGGTTTATCATATAGTCATAAAAAAAACAAGTATAAGTTGATCCCTTAAAAGCTGGATAGCTGATAGAACGAGTCCAAAATGATTTCACCCATAAATTGTAATGACTGTAATCATGGCAGCCTGTGCTACATCGTAGCTGTTCGTAGCGCTACGAAGTAGCAGTTTCGTAGATGTTAATGTAAAGGGTACTCATATACGTAGAAATAAATTGCGGAACAGATTGTATGAGATGTATTTACACCTACCAATGTTTTAATTTTATTGTACCATTAAACACATTTGCAAAAAAAGTATCTAATAGAAAAGTAAATAAAAGATGCACAAAGGCGGACTTATCCCATCCATGTTATCGTAGATATGACAATCAGACAATCTTTGATGTCAAATTCAATTTATCGGCCGATGTAGCGCAAAGGTTCCGAGTTCGATCCGGTGGGGCGGCACTCACAAAGGTAATAACTTTGTGAATTTGTTTCCAGTCTGGTTAGGACATTGCAGGTTGAACCACCTGTTTAAAATGAGATGGTTCCGTGCTTAAAAGGGCACGTTAAGCCATCGGTCCCGATTACTGTCAATAAGTAGCTAGACAACATCGTTACACAACCATGTCAGAGGCCTACTAGTAGGTGATTGTAAAACTCTGACACCAAGATTAATCGGGTCGTCGGTTGGCTCGACATCCCACAAGAAATTAAAAAAATATATGTTGAATTCAAACATTCTAAATTCCACAATTTCAACGATTACGCACGTGCTATGAAAATGATAAAAATTCAAAATAGGAATGGAAATTGGCACATTGTTAGAAGTAGACTTCAGATAGCGGAAGCGGGATATTTGCTTTAGCAATACCAATCCTATTACTTCCGGAACGTGAACAGGTGGTCAATGTTGTTAGCGACGGGGACTCATAAAGGAGAATGGCGCTGGCAATATTTACATAGAGGGCGTAGGTAGTCGTAGCAGATAATAAGAAGGAGTTGTAATAGTTTCCGGGATAATTGCCGCATATTCTTTGTGGAAGTGAAAGTAGATAAGTTTATTTGAAAACCAATTTTTTTAAACACTACCCGTGCCACGCGTTATAGGCATCAAGATACAATTGCAAAATTTTCGGGCAATGGATGATACGGTAGCCCAGATGGAAGACACGTCGCCACTAATGATGGTGAAAGTCACAGGTCCAAGTCCTGCCCGCGTCAGAAAATTTTGCAAGCTTTCTAAAAAAGAGAAAATACGTATGAGGTTTTGATATTGAGATGCGCCTCAGAGCATCTAATAAGGTGGTTTTCCCTCTTATTGTCCATCACTACGTATTTTACCGCACAGTAACGCACGTGTCTATAAACGACAGAAAATTGCGAATTACGATCTTATTCCCATACAAATATGGCTACGGAGCGTTTGCGGATGCGTCTATCAAACGACTGACTGTACGATGCGTTTAAAACACACAGCGTAGGACGACAAATTGGAGAACCGCATTAGTGTTACTTTATTACGTCTACGTTATGTCTCAACACTACATCAAAGTTTTTTTTTCTATCAAATAAATATCACCTCCAGGTACAAGCCAAATAAACTCTGAACAACACGTCACTAAACAGATGATAGAGCGATCTGATCCAGGAAGTCATTAATAAATAATGTCCCTTGTCTTCCTGTGATTGATGGTGAAAGGAAACAATTATCCTTAGGGAATATTGCTTCAAATGAAGATGCTATACAGGGTGTGAGGGACAGCCCTCCGAATAATGATTTAGTGTACTGAGACCATGAGCCCTTCAAATACTTATAGGGTGTATCCAGCCCATGAAACTGAACAACTTTTCCTTAAATACATAAGTCAGGATAAGAAAAACTTCCTATTGTAACAGTCAGCTGGTATCCGGTTTTTATATGGGATTCCGTGAACTTCTTAACGGCAAAGTGCCAGAAAAACTTGCGGTGCATTTATGATGTTCATAAAGTAAGGCTATCCCAAATAGCCATATTTGACAGCTGAAAGTTCCATACTAAGAAAGATGTCATCAAAGGAAAATGGATCCTCTGTTGTTAAAATCGTATTAATGCGGCAAGAATCTGACGTGCTATGGCATCAGCACAAATCTAACAGATTGGGATGGCCGTACAGTAATTAAGACTAACGCAATAACATGACAATTATCGGAAATCCGTAACTCAAAAAAAAACAACGCAACATGATGCTACGATATAGTAAAAGTTTAATAAACTGAACCATAAACTGACTGTAGGTACTAAGTATTTTATTTACGGTGCAATGTTTAAACCAAATTGTTTGCTGTTTTACAACAAAATGTAGCGGTACAAAAATTAAGATAATTGTACGTACAAGCACCGAACCATATTGCGGTTTGTCACAGCCATTATAAAATGTGACAGCCGCAATTTGATGCGGTGAAGTGTGCCTTATCCTGATTTATGTTTTTTTAAAGATTTTGCAAACTCCATTCTTTAATAAAATCTGTTCCGGCAAACCACTAGAAAGTCATGCGGTGCAAATGATAAGCAGCTTATAGGTAGTCGTCGATGGATGAGGCAAGCGTAATGGCCGTATGCCCGTATGTACGACTTTGGCTCCAACGCATATTTTTTTGAGTCGGGAAAACTTGTTCGGTTTTATAATTTGGTTTACTTTTTGAAATACAACAGCCACAACAGTCCGTTGCTGTACATGGGTATCCCCCTATTGGGGTTATTGCTATACTTACCACGCTTGGCAAGCGGATTGGTAAGCGCAGTGCAAGATATTACAAATACAAGGACCGCTGCTGCTCAATCCTTGAATGACCGGCATCACACGACAAAATTTTCAATCTTTGAAATTATTTCGATATTTTTTTATTTATTTAACTGTTTGTTTGCACACAAAATAAAACACAGAAAAATTATATTAAAGAAAAACAACACAACAGTAACTGCTTATTTCTAAAAAGAGATCTCTTCTAGCAGTCCAACGGTAAAGAGAGCTTATGGTGAGGCTGATAAATCGTGCACAATTTGATGAATGAATATAGTAAAAGCAAAGTTTACTCAATATACTAATATATATATATATATCTATATTATATATACCTAACACTAATAATACATACACATACATTTTACACATTTTATATTGTGCATATGCACGTAAATAATACTATGTACAAGTTTTCAATATAAGGTCCTTAGAATCCCAAATCTCGTATTTCCCATTAAGGTGTCCCGGGATGGCGTTGCTCCCGGGTATAAATCCCGCGACCGTCATCCGAGCCATCTGCGCTTCCCGGGACTTTGATTTATCCCGGAATGCCTGCCAGCGTATAACAATGATATAAGGATAGGTGAAAACGTTAATAACACGTGACAACGTAACCTTGCAGGGACAGTATTTCATACATACATATTTCACGCTTATATCCCTTGCGGGGTAGGCAGAGCATATAGGGCCGTAAAAAAGGGACATTTACGCCACATCTGACAGAAAATTGTGTAGCACCATAGGGACAGGTTGTCAGCCTATCGCCTTCGAGCATATAACCCTCGAGTCCCTTAGTCGCCTCTTACGACACATGTGGGAAAGAAATTGGGTGATGCTATCCTAAGCCGGCATAACACGGCGCTATTTGTTTATCAAGTGTACCTCCACAGTATTTTTCGTACAGAGGGACAAAAGCATATAATTAATAATGTAGTGTACAGTTTCAGGCATATAGACAAAGCCTATGAATGAACGCTGCAGTGTCATACATTTTGTGCGGATCGCTGAGCACTGTACATTGCTCGCTATTGTACCCAGCCGCTACAGAATCCTGTCAAAATAATTCACATTGGTATAACCTAGCAGTGATTTTACAGACGACAAGCAGTGTTTGTAGCGTAAATTTTTTGAAGCTTTTATAGTGAGCGGCTAATGTGGCGCATTGATAGTGCGACGCAAAGGTTCTGGATTCGATTCTCGATGGGGCATTCATAATGTTATTATCTATCACTTTGTGAGTTTGTTCCCAGTCTGGTTAGGATATTGCAGGCTGAACCAGCCAATTCTTTGAAAATAAATATAGTTCCGTGCTTTGGAGGGCACGTTAAGCCGTCGGTTATGGTTACTGTCTATGGTTACTTAGACGGCGATTGTTACACCATGTCAAAGACCTACTACTAGTAGGCGGTTAAAAAACTGTGACACCAGGGTTCATCGGATCGTTGGAAGACTAGGTGTCCCACGCGATAGGAAGAAGATATCAGATTATAAATTTACAGGAGTTCTTAACACAAAGTTTTTCATCCTTTTTCTCAAGCTTTTTTTAAAAACAAACAAAATATTTAGTTCAACACGTCCTCTAGCTATTCGAATAACAAGCTAAAGTTGCTACTACTTGGCTGGAGAACATGTAACTTCAAGCTTAACCCGGCTTGAAAACTCTGACAGATCCAGCTTTTCGAGTTGTAAAACAACACTGAATTTTCAATTTCTGTCTTAGATATTTGTTTCGTATTTATTCGTATAGCAAAGAAAGCTGAAAGAAGGCGACTGGTTGGCCAAAATGGATGATCGTGTTTTATAACGTACCCTGGGGGTGGCCTACGTCCAACAGTGGACTGCTATAGGCTGATGTGACAACAAAAATACAGGTAATATGAATATTTGACGAAGATGACGTTACTTGATTTATGTATGGCTTGCCGTGTGATGCCGGCTTTGCCGTGTGATGCCGGCTTAGAATAGCATCACCCCATTTCTTGCCCGTGGGTGTCGTAAGAAGCGACTAAGGGACTCGAGGGTGTGTATTGCAATTTTAGGCGATGGGCTGACAACCTGTCACTAAAGTGATACACAGTTATCTGATTGACCCTCGAACTTTTGTCAGACGTGGCGTAAATTACCGTTTTTCACGGACATTTATGCTCTGCCTACCCCTCAAGGGACTATAGGCGTGATATTATGTATGTATGTATGTACGAACTTCTTTTATTGTACTTTTTAATGTAATTATTTTTACTTATCTTAAATACTCACACAACTTCCGGAAGGAGGTAGTCAATTTGAACTAAACTAGACATTACTATAACTTACACAAGATGTCGTTTGTACGTTGCTTCAAGACGAGTATCAAGAGGTTGAAAATTTGGAAGTGTTTGGTCGAGGCACCGGTAGCGCAGTGGCAGAGCGCGGTGGAACAGTACACGATATTTCACAGGTTCAATCCGCAGCCGACGAGATTAAATTCATATAGCACTGTGAGTGCAAAATAAACATACTACATTTAGTTCAGTACTGTTCAACCTTAAAGTGTGGTGAACTCACTTTCTAAACTAGTTCCTTAAACTAGAACAAGGTATAAAGTCGTCTACTTACAAGTCACAAAAAGCAGTAAAATGTAGTCATTAAGCTCTGTTTAATTAAGTTCAGGCGATGGTCGTTTGCCAACAAACTAGCAAATGAGGCTGTAAATGTGTGAGCTTGGCCTTACATTACGTTCTACTTTGTGTAAGTAACAAATTTAACAAGCTTACAATATTGTTGATCCTGAATTATTTGAAAACCATTTTTTACTTTGTAAGCTTATGCGATTATTTTCACTCATTTTTTGTCGTGATTCTAGTAAATCGTTATTATCTAAATACTATTGCAATAGACCTGTCTAAGGCGGTTCTTCCACTTGTCGTCCATAATACGGCTACGGTGCGTTTACGGTACAACATGTCAGAGTCCTACTACTAGTAGTAGGCGGTTGAAAAACTCTGACACCAGGGTTTATCGGGTCAACCAGTATGTAAAGGCCCACCAGACCTTCGTATATTAATTTTTCTTTGAGTAACATATGTATCAGTCGACTCGACGGCATTCTGGCTTTTGACAGCCACCATTCAATGACAAATCAAATCAAATCAAATCAAATAATTTATTTGCAAGAATTCAAATAGGTTACAATTTATTCCAGATTGCTTAGTAATAATCCTTAAGACTATGAATTCAACCTGGTACAGGTGTGCAAATGTTAATTAACAGTGTGCATGCAGTGTCACGTGACTCTATTTCTGTTGACATACTCCTTGACAGAATAAAAGCAGTCAATTAGAAGCCATTCAGTTAACTTAATTCTAAATTGATTTCTTTGGATACATTTCAAAGTTGTAGGTAAATTATTATAGATTACAATACACATATTATATGCATTTTTTTTGTAAATATCCTTAAAGCAGCGTGGCTGATACAGCGAATCTGTGACAGCCGCTAGTCTATGCGCCACGATTATCAGTACTTTTATGGGGTATTGTTAGCTCTGTTTATCAAAAACCGGATACCGCAAAGCTCCGTAAAATAATGCGGCAGCCTTAATCAAAGCTTGATCTAACAATTCCCCTTATAAGCATGTAAATAACACATTTTAAAAATCCTTATTTAAATTTAAATCAATTTTCGTTTATTGGTGTTGGTGGCGTAAAGTTACAACCCTAAAGCAGTACCTCAATTTTTATTTTTTATCCCGCCCGAGCCGGGTTTCTATCAGGAGTCAGGATACTAGAAATTTTTTTTTAAAAAGAAATGTGTTACAAGAATTTCTTGACGTCAATAAGTAATCCATCCTACATTGAACAACGTTCATTTCCCCATCAATGTTTGTAAACCACAACAAACAAATTCCAACTTCAGTCTTCTACACGGAATTAATTATTTTCAAATTACTTTCTTTTATTTTTCGCCACGGCTTTTTTACTTTTCACGTGAAGGGGAGCGAACAAAGTTTGTGGTTAATTTTTATTAGACGCTTAATTGAATGGGCGTGACGGGAATAAAAGAATTTTATTATTTGGAAAAAACTCGTTTCTTGACAAGAGCAGATAAAGGGTAAAACCTTAGGTAAAACATAGACTTTTTAAGCACTCGCGATTAATTTTACACATTTTAGTTGATTGACCGGTTCTATGGCAATACTTTTGAGGTAAATGTAAATGACTTACCTAAATCCCTATGTTTCTGCTGAGGTGCATCAACTGTGGTCCAGGTAAATAGTTTATATTTACCTCAAAATTATCGCGATAGACCCGGTTAATCAACTTAATTGTACCACTATATGTTCAACATCTATAAGATTCTGCAGCTTTAGATTAGGAATAGTGCTAGATGAACCGTTTTTTCGTAAGTTTTTCAAATTCATGTCTGACTATCAGGCTTTGACATCCAATTCATTGGAGTCCTTGTTTTCAAATAATATCTTACTGTGATCTATGTTTCATAATTTTCAATTAATTTGCTAACTGTCTGCTTCCGAATTCACAATTATAACTTTAATAATTTATTTCTTTTTTGTTCAGTTAAGATTTTATAATGGTTAATTGCCAAAACGTTAGGTTCCTCGATATTATCCTATTCAACTAATACAACAGCCACAACAGTCCGTATGGGCCTCCCCTTAATGGGGGGCATTTGCGATACTCACCACGCTTGGCAGGCGGATTGGCGAGATCAGTGCATGGTGTTATAGATGATCACAGGGAACGCTGCTGCCCATTCCCCGGATTTATCCCTAAGTCGCCTTTGATGACACCCACGGTTAGAAGAGGGCCGGCAGCAGACGGCCTGTACTATCCTAGACAGCTAAATTAATACCCATTTGACGATTTGAAGCAAAAGTTTGATTTTTAAACAAATATGACACACTTTATCATTTAAAACTTAATATAATATTTTTAAACATAAAGTCGAGCTCGTTTTAAGTTTCAACATCCTTGACTGCGGTCTTGATCAATTTTGAAAGAGAATTCGCTTTGAAACGGAAAAGTTAAGATTTATATACAAAATGGTAAAAATAACTCAAAAATAAAGAACAAAGTCAACATGTAAAATGAAATAAGAATTTTCTAGAGTGAGTGCTTCCTACCAGGGGAAAACGCGACTACCTCGTAAGAGTCGCGGGCAGCGGTTGAACGCAGTCAGCCCTAAACTGTGGTCATGCGTGGCGTCTGTTCTGGGGAGGCCTGTCCAGCATTGGCCGTTTTACAGCTGTTGGTCTTGTTCGCACGGAACTTTCTTTCTTTTTAGACAATCAGGATGTTTAGCCTGCAATGTCCTAACCAGATAATGATAATGATGACATAACATTAAACATTACATTGACAGTCACAACGGTCCACTGCTTGACATGTGCTTTTCCCTATCGGGGGGTATTGCCATACTCACCACGCTTGGCAGGCGGATTAGCAGGCGCAGTGCAAGGTGTTGCAGTTGCAGGGAACGCTGCTGCCCTTTTAATGGATGTATATCCCTTAGTCACTTTTTACGACACCAACGGGTAATTGGGGTGGCGCTATTCTGTGTCCGCTCCACACGGCACATGATGCCATAAATAAAAACAGTAAATAATATAGTGTTGTGGAAGCTACAAATCAGCATAAGTCCACGTAGGGGACTTAGTTCTTATCTCACTGCCTTACTGATTTGCTTCATATATTAAGTTCAGTCAAAATCCGAAACGAAACGTGCACTAAAAGACAAAACGTAGCTACTTCCTACTCTTCTGCCGACTATCAGCATAAATAGTATAAAAGTTGCACGCCCATGTTTAAATCTACATTTTCTGTCTGAATGGATTCGAATAAAGCCCCATTTGTGGTTACGCCTGTTCAACTTGATGCACAAGTTGTACAACATTTACTGACCACTAAATACTGAGTTTTAACACAGCACATCATTGTGGTAGGGAACATACGATTATATCAAATTATTGGGTTCGAATGTAGGTTTAATAAATTTGCATGCACTTGCGAAAGATTATTTTCAAGAAGTTTGACATCATCACATAATAATAGAGACGAACTGACTTCAATGACTATTTTTACGCTTGCCGATTCAGATTCATTCATTCTGGTTATTTTTGTTGTTGAGTTTCTCTCTGGCTATTCCCTTACTTATACACTTGCTCATAGTCTAATACCACCAGACAGCGCAATTAGCGTGGGCACGCGGGTACCTACAGGGGTGGGTACCCATCGGGAATAAATCAAGTAAAGCCTTTGACAATTATCCATTCAGGGTTTTTACAGTCAAGCTTATGCTACGTTCACACCATGCTCATGCTCCTGCTCCTGCCGCTACTGTGAATATTACTTGAAATATTTCGGCGGAAATATCAACGCGATTGAGTGTTAACACACTGACGTCATACTCTTCTCGCACCAATACGAGTAAGCACGATAGCAATACGTTTCATGACTTCCGCACAAAAAACTAACAGTCGTAGGAGCACGGGAAGTGGCAGCAGCATGATGAGTAGCAGCACGAGTAACCATATTACCATACTCGCGCTGTTTTTTCTGCTCATAGCTCGAGTGCGTGAACGGGGCATTACATTAGGCTGGGTTAGACAGTTTGGACTTTGGACCGTTCTCTATGCCGCGCGCTTAAGATTAGTTGTTCGAGTGTAACTGGATGTGAGCGTGTCAGTACCACAGCAACATGTTTGTACCTCCTGCAACAGTAAAGTGAATCGCATGCGAACCGGACTATGGTGGGTGTCTCACTTGTCGTCCGTCGCTGCGTATTTTTAACGCATCGTATGTAACGTATGCGTCTGTCAGACGAAAGGAAATTGTAAGCTCTGATATTATTCCGAATTCTTTTGCACGCACCATAGCTTTTATGCGTTTTTTTTTACGATACTCACGGGGAAAAAATGGGATGATGCTAACCCGGCCTGCTACGCCGGCATCACATTTTCCTTAAATGCTTTTAAAAAAATGTCAGCAGTAACGACCATATTTACCGTCATTTATACCCTGTTAACCTAACTACCCCGCAAGGGATACAAGCGTGTGTATAATATTTGTGTACGTATATTATGATAAAAACTTTTTATAACAGCGTGTTATAGTTGAACTATTAATTTTGCGATAATTACTCCGACGTCGCCATAGACACAATTAATAACAGAGGCGACACTGCAAAAACCGCAAGATTAATGAGGAGAGAAACTAATTACCATTACAGCACCATTTCCCCTTTGCGTTTTATCATAAATAGATTGTTGTGAAAAATATAAATAACAAGTGTTAACATTGATGAACTACAAAGCAAAGCTACAAAATAATAGTTTATTTTTATGTTGGCAATGGTAAACTTTCATAATAACCTTTTTTTAATACGTTTAACTTAACCGGAAAATCTTTCACGTCATAAGCATTCAATCTAACTGACTGATACGTCTTTGACTAGACTTAGACACATAGCTAATTCATTACCTTCTATAATATATACTCTAGACGTAGGTATAAAATAATTGTTTAATATTTTGAAAACTTCTGCTAGTTAAAAACGCTTATGCAGCATATTTACCATCGAATCAAGGCATGTAGTTTGCATAATATTTATACGTGATATATTATATTACCGTGATATATTATGCTGCGCTCGGGGAGAAATTTGAAATAATTTGAATAATTTCAGAGCACCTGCTAATCTCTTTGATAAAGAGCTTTCCTAGCATGGTGTCAGATATCTTTAAGTTTAGTTCTAAATCTCGTTTTTTTTTCTAGCAAATTTGAGGCCTATCATAATGCCATAAAATGTAATGGAGAACTTTATGAGTGAACTTTGAAAAAATAATTAGACAGTGGACCGTAGAATGTAGTAAAATAAGCCTGAATATCATACATATACATACATCACCCTATTGCAGCCTACTGCTGTAGATAGGTCTCCCCCAGGGTACGCCATAGGGCACGATCTATCGTCATTTACCAGTCGCCTTTTTTAAGTCATCGGTCTATCTGGCCGGTCTATCAGGTCGTCCAACGCTACGCTTACCGAGGCGTAGCCTCCACTCGAGAACTCACTTATTCCACCGTTCGTTGTTTCTACGATAGATATTCCCAGCCTACTGCCTCTTCAGTTGCTATACTTCCAGACTATACCCGTTACTTCAATATATTTGCGGTTGGTCTCATTCCGGATTCTATCCATGAGGTACAGAGCATACAGGTTTACATAGCTCTCTGAATATCAATGACATCGTTTTATTGAAATAATCCGCTATAGATTCGATAGATCTAGTTGAAGATTTAATAAAAACTTCCTGCAGTGTATTTGCTTTCTTTGCCGACAGAGCTCCGATAAATTTACTCGCTTCCTAGCTCTATGTTTTATTTTACGTCTACGGCTGAAAACTTTAATAAACCAACTCTTTGTTTCTTTTTTCAGTAAAACTATTAATTTTTCTTTTCGTACAATAGCTTTTTTTTTTTTTTTTTTTTTTTTTTTGTTGTGGACCCTACGATTTTTAGCCCCGGGGCTTTTAATCTACACCTGACTGTATGGTGGGGAGCAGGAGCTCACCCGGAAAAGCTTGTGGTTGTTCAAACAACCAGTTGGGCTTACGAGTTGTTCTGGGAAGAACGTATTGGACTGAATCTACCCGGCACGTGCCGGTAGTTCCCAAAGTGGGGAGCAAATGAGGGACCTCCGCGCCCCCGCCGGCGGGGGCGTCGGTTGCTTGAGGAGCTTGTGGAGTGTGATCTACTCGCAATGGCTGCAGCAGTGGCTACTGTGATTTCATCATCTTCTTCCGTAAGGATGTGTTTTTTTTTTTTTTAATTTTACAAACATGCTTTAAGTGATAAAAAAAAAAAAAAAAAAAAAGAGGTCTTTTTTCAGTTAAAGCATGTTTGTAAAAATTGCTCTAGGAAATGCAGGCTGATTTCGTTCTTTGTTCTGTTAAATAGTGATGCATAAATATATTTTCATCAATCGGTGCTGCGGTATTGGCTATCCGAATTTAATTTATTATTGTGATGAAATTGATAAAATATGATATTGAATAGATTGATTGATCGGTGAGCTACAGTCTATAATAGAATTCTACGAATTTAATATTGGATTTATATTTCATTTTCGTGAACCAACAGAAAGATTTATTAATATTGCTAAAACTGAATTTCACTTATCGTTAGTGTGATGTCTACAGTCTACGGTTGACGAAAGATGTGGCATCTGTTTCTATGTCCGTAAGGAAGATGGTTTTGTGCTTCTAAGGGTACGTTAAGCTGTCCATCTAATATAATTTCCGTAAACTTATTTGACGGAAAGTGACAGGGCTAATTTAGGGTTAGTTGAGAGAACCGTTATCCCGAATTAAAGCCAATATATTGTTTTAAAAGAAACTTGTCGTTAGTGAAAAGAACAGTCTCTTCAGCTTCAATATTAGAATGCGTCACACTATTTCCACTCAAACTTAAGCTCGGTCCGTCCTAATAGCCACTTGAGCGCTCTGCTCGAGACTTGAGTAGTCTTATTGAGGGTTGATGAAGTGTATATTGGATTTTAACTTACTGCCTCGACGACCGATATGGTGCAGTGGTAGTGGTAGTATTGCAGGCTGCGAAGCAAAGGTTCTGGGTTCGAATCTGTTAAAACAATAGCTAAACTTGCAATTATTCACAATGGTCCCTAGTATCACTGAACAAAACTGCATAAACTTTGCCAGTAATTAAGCTTCTAGCTGAAAAGAAGTAAAAGTTGAAATTTATCATTATCACTTTGTGAATTTATTTCCAGTCTTGTTTGGATATTGTAGGCTAAATTGTCACTTGATTGTCTTGTCCTTCAGAAAGATGGGAGGGTCGCGATTGCTGTCAATGATAAGTGATGCGATAACTTACACGACGATGACGTTCTTAAACATACACAACCCTGTCAGAGCTCTTCTACTAGTAGTTTGATTCTTTTAGTGTGTGACACCGAGTCTACTAGTAGTAGGTGTTAAACCTGATGCCGTCTTAGAATATCATAGCCCCATTTCTTTCCCGCGGGTGTCGTAAGAGGCGACTAAGGGACTCGAGGGTTCTATGTGTATTTAAATTTTAGGCGACTAGCTGACAACCTGTCTCTATAAAAATATATTTTTTGCTGACACGGCCCTCATTATTTTGTCAGACGTGGCGTGGCGACCGTATTTTTAGTGCCATTAACGCTCTGCTTGCCCAGCAAGGGATGAACGCGTGATATTTGTATGTATGTAGTTTGAACACTCATACGCCAGGGTCCATCGGGTCATTTGTCGACTTAGGGTCCCAAAAGAAAAAAACGTCTTATTGTGAGTCGATGAAGTGTATATTGGATTTTAACTTGATGCCGCACTAAGCACTGTAGCGAGTCGGTACGTGACTCGACTTGGAATTGCTGTTTTCTAGTGATTTATACGAAATGGAACTTTTATTGCCTTTTGCGCGCAACTAATAAGTTGTTTATTGGCAAAAAAATCCTATTTATCGAGTATAACAGTAATTTTTGACTAGTGACTGAAAGCGAAATCTCAAGACAGGCTGGCGATAAGGAACAATTTTCCTCAAGTAACATAGGTTGAAATACGATAAATAAAAACCTCTCATACAAAATTGCCGATCAGCTGATTTGAGTTACTATGGAAACCAAAAATATGTTTTATATTTCTACCTATGTTCCCTGGGGAAGGTTAAATCCTTATCATCAGCCCGTCTTGAGATTTCGCTAGTAAAATTTCACCTTAGATATATATTCTAGCTAATATTCAAAATACTCAACATAATACCGTCATATACTTAACAATTAGCATGATTTCCAAAGCGCCAATTATATATCTCCCATACATATTTCCCGATCAGCTGAATGACTTTCTGCAGAAACTCGAAAAAAAACGTTTCTCAACATATGCTCCATAGTAAAAGTTGTTCAGTTTCATGGTCCGATCATGCCTGCAAAGTTTTTGGTATACCTTTCTTTACACCCTGTATATTTTTTTCATTATGATGTTAAATACCTGCCAAGTACCATCTAAACCTCTTTTCATGATTATTCATGGAGAGTCGTTATGCCTCCCATCGGGAACGGTGTTTACGTGATCAGACCACGTGCTACGATCGGCTCTTTATTTCATTTCACTTTAGGAATCTCTCCGACACATTCCCGTTTCAATTTCAGTTGAATGGAGTGGAGCTGGACGAAGTAGTTTGAATACTTATCCGCTGACAAAAGTGCTTTTATCCGGTGAAAACACTCCGCGAAATTAAATTTGCGAAGTATCTATTGAAATGAAGGATTGGGAACAGTAAAATGCTACAAAGTTATGTAATAACTAGTCTTTTCCAAGGGTCTGTTGATCTTTGTGGGTGTCACTGTCATGCATCTTGGCGCGAGTTTCCGTACACCCCACCCAAAATCCTAGTGAGGCTACGAGTGTGATCATGTAGAATTCCCTGGTTCAAACACGGCTTGAGCCCAAGAGCTAATCGGTTTTCTTTAAGACTGCACTCTGCGACTTTAGCGCAGGGGCATTGAAACCTATACCTGACTGGTTGGTAGCCGGGAGCTAGGGCTCACCCGGAGAAGTTTTTGTGATTGTTCAAACAACAAGGGCGCGACTGGGCTTAGGAGTTGTTTTGGGATGAATGGATCGGACTGAATCTACACGGTACATGCTAATAGTTTTAGGGGTTGTTCTAGGAACGGATCGCCGGTAGTTCCCAAAATGGGGAACAAATGAAGGACCTGGAGCTAACCGATGTGATTCTCACGGACATTTGCTTACTCCGCTGGATTGTTTTATGTCTTGGAAAATGAGCCCGTCCCGCGTTTAGTATCGCCCTGCGCTCCCCTCAGCAGGTACCGTACTTTGGAAATGCTAACAAAGCCTGATTCAGCCTACATTGGTGGTTATTCTATGGGTTTCGATACAATAAACTCAAGCTAACCGGCAATGTATGCCAAATCGGGTCCTGTTGTTAAGGTCGTGTTATACCAACCGTCGTATCACCTCGCGCTCGCAAATTGTTTAAGATACGGCGTTTCCCGGTTGACGGGCGAGTTTGTGTCTTTGAAACGTTTATTGCGCTTTGTTTATGGAATAAGAAATTCGTGAGATTCAGTTTGCGGAAATTTAAAGTGCTGAATACTGTTTTACACGTACTGTGATTTCTCGTTAGAAATCCATGGTATTAATAATTTTGAGCCAGTTTCATATTTGTATAATAATTATAACTTGCGGCCCGCTGATCGGTTTCGCTGCTAACCATTTCCCGTTGCTTAGTAATATTAGAAAATTAATAATGGCGCAGTATAGATCGGCCGCAATATATTAGATTTTTACAAACATGACGATAGCTTTCATGACAAATAGCGCGGCAAGAATTTCATGTTCCATGACTTTGCAGTTTTAGCTTTTATGTTCTAATCCGCCATTCGTATTCGGAAGAGCGTAGTAAATAAATAACGGCAGTGTCATCAGCACGAACTATTGCCTCTGAGTGAACCTGCTGGAGTGATGCCAACTACGTAATGATGGACCAAAACAGCAGTTTGGTACAATCAAGCCGGACACACATGACGAACTTGGCACGTTTGGACTTCGAAGCTTTCTTTTATTATTTCTCTTACTAGTAGAGACCAAAGATAGTATTTTATAAGTCTTTTGGGCGGATGTTTCTTTTGTTTTCAGTAAAGAACATAGTTTTCAGCCAGTCATTTAGTTATGTGACAAAAGTTTTCATAAATAAGGTTTTATTCTATAGTATAGCACTTGTATGGTCCTGTGAAAATAAAATGCGTATTATAAAGAAACGTTTAATTAATTTCAAGAAAGCTAATATCCGCTTCATCTGTTTTTTATTCTTTAGATAATATAAGAGTAAGCTGTAGAATAACTGAATAGTAATTTGCAAATGAATATCCTGGACAATCCACATAGCCCCATTTAGCTCCAAACTAAGCTAAGCTTGTTCTGTGGGAACTGGATAGCTGACTATAATACTTATATAAATTTTATTTTTTCTAAATGAATTTGTTTTATACATAAAACTCACACAGACTAAAACACATATTTGAAAATGTACATAACAAATATTTGAGACTTGTGCGTAACGAACCCACGATCCGTGGGGTAATAGCAGGGGTCCTATCCACCCCGCAATTTGACCAGTAATATTTTAGGTATCGCATAAACAAAGGACTACGCAGACTAAGCCCAAAAAGCTCCCAGTAGCGTTCCATAAAACTGTTGCCTTATATTATGGTATGAGCTATATGATAGCGAGAGCGGGAAACGGCAGATGTTTCACGACAAACTACCAACTAGTAGAAAAAAAACTGCACTCTATTTGCAGTGTATTTTTTCCAACATACTCATCTTTTTTTTGTTCAAAAACTCTGCAACTACAGTCATAGGGTATTTTGCAAATCTGATAACACACACAATAGACGAACAAAATTAAAAACAAAAAAGGTTTTAAGAAAAAATAATCGCAAAGAGGTAGAGAGAAAGGTTTCTGATTCAATTTAGTGTGGGCAAGTGCTCGCAGTCAAAGAATTACCCCTGGGATCTGATTATTTGCTATTTTATTTCACCCTTCCTTTGTCTTGAGATAAAATATGTAATGGATTACAGAATAAGAAAACCCTCCAAAAAAGGAGTACTTTTTGTTTCCATTGTTTGCTATACTTTGGAAGGTGTAGATGCGTAGTCTAAAAACTACAGGTTAGATGTCACTTGAAAGTTAGTTCTTGAAATTTTCGATTCAGGGCGGGTTTCACTTGTAGTCCCATCACTGCGTATTTTTACCCACTTGTTGTAATATTTCAAACGAATTAATTTTTTTGTTAGAAGTCCGGTATAATTGGCATTATTTGAGGGCATGGCTTAAAAAAATTCTACAGTCGTTGAGTTTTTGTACGAATGCTTTATGTGTGTCTGTACATTTAGTGTCATTTTCATTAATGTATGGACAGCCTAAAACTTTCATTTGTCTTATGAAAACAAAAATATTTGGTGTAAATTATCACACATAAGCTAGCTATACTGAGCTATAGATCTAAGAAGTAAAAAAAGCTTTTTCATGTTATTTGGTTTTACTTTGTATTGAGTTTCACGGAAGCGTTAAATCGTTTACTGAATTCCATATCAATATTTTGTATTTACATCGCCTTTTACTTCTTCTTCGTCGAGTCGAAATGGTAACTAAATGAGATTGGACCAGTGTTTGGCCACAGCGACAGCTGTTGGGTTCGCCTCTTTTAGGTCCTGGTAAGAGCAAGGCTGGGGACAGTTGGGGCAGCATAGAAAGTGGTGGCCTTTTACTGATTTTCATTATTTACTTACTCTGATTTATCATTTACTAGGTGAAATGTTTCTTTATAACAGACTCTCTTTGGCCTTTTGAGCACGTGTGCCAAATTTGTTTAGCATGTACCTATCATATAGCCGTGTGATGCCGGCTTGGAAAACATCACCCTTGGGCATCACCCCATTTTTTCTCGCAGGTGTCGTAAGATGTGACTAAGGGACTTTGAAGGTTTCAGGTGTATTATAATTTTAGAGATTCTGTAGAGATGAACCATTTTTCTGAAACGGCTGTTAAATTTTGTCTGACGTGGCGATAGCGACCGTATTTTACGGTCATTAATGCTCTGCCTACCCTGCAAGGGAAAAAGGCGTGATATGTGTGTGTGAACCTATATAATTATAGGTATAATGTTTTGTGCTTTCCATGTGCGTCCTGGCCAATTTCAATTATTGATTTTCGCTGTTATTTACAAACTATTTTATAGCGTTTAAGATACTCGTTATTTAATGTTTTCTCCACTAAGACGTTTATTTAATTTTTTCTTGAATGTTTCAGTTACGCACCGAGCTGACATTGGATAAGATAAGATAATTCTTTATTAATAAACATGGATGTAATCTAGAAAAAAGAGATTATTATATGTAGTATTCAGATTTTTAAAAAGCAGTAAAGTGAAAGAAAAAAGGAAAGAAAACACATTTATAAAAAAAGTGAGACGATGTTTACACAAGGCAATAATTGTTACACAAAACAAAGCTATGCTCTACAGAGGTGTGTAGAGCGCGTCGGCTTTTGAATATAATATCACTTACGCTAGCCTAAAACTTCTGAAACTTAGTGTTTTCATGAGACCCTGCTATAAAACTCTCGTCGACTGAAGATTTACTGAAGTTGCGATAAAAAGCGTTGTCGGAACGTTGTATTGCCGAGCAGTTGCCCAAAGAAAGCTTTTGTCCCTCGTCTTTTGTGTGTACAACAACTCTTTTATGTTGACTTGTTATATATTTGTAGCAAACATTCATTCCAATACCCTTTGCCAAAGAGTTCAGAAAATGCCTTCACGTGATTCATATGAAAAAATTCTGGATTTGAAGTAGATACATTTTTGAATAATAGCAGGGAAATATAGGCATTTACTATAAGCTTTTATGGCAGGCCTTAACGCCAACGCTACGTCAAGCGGGCTGCTCTCGGCAAAGTGCAAAAGCAGCACGCAGTCGTTTCAATAATTAATTTAATGTTATAAAATATACCAGTATAGTCTATGCGACAGTGCAATAAACCAGTTTGAGTCATATTTATCGTACGCAAACGAAAGTATGTTAGCAGATACCTAAAATGACAAAAATTATAAATTTGGTTCGGCCAATGGTCCAGAAACTGTAAGCCAAAAATAAATGACTTTAATAATTTTGAAACATGAAAAGCTAACCATACTGGATTCAGTTTGCTGGGGATTGGCTGCCTGGCTGGGATGGTGCCTAAATTGTTCTTGATTGTAGTTGCAAATTATGAATTGAATACTAATACGCAATTTTAGCATACCTACGGAACTAACATGAAAAGCTAGGTATACAGGGCTACCAGGCTGATGTCCACATTGTACGGAAATGATATTGTGGGTAAATTCAACGACACCATGTGGTTAGCCATGCTCCGTAGATATTTGATCAAAAACTATACATTGCCTTTTATGAAACACCCGTGTAATTTAGGTGTATTGGCTGACTCTCTGTATATTTCATGACAATAACATGAACAGCCAAAACAGTCCACTGTATTTAGAGCAAATACTGCTGCCCATTCCCTAGATAATTATCCCTTAGTCGCTTTTTACGACACCCACGAGAAGAATTGAGGTAATTCTACTATTCTAAACCGGCGCCACACGGTATTTCGAGTAGTACCTTTCGCTACTTTTACAAACGTAGCCTAGGAAATGGCAAATTAGAACAAACTACTAATACATACATACCTACACATATCACACCTTTATCCTTTGCCGGGTAGGTAGAGCAGTACCGGCCGCAAAGTACAGTACGTCTGACAAATATTTGAAGGCTGTTTCAGAAAAATCGTAGTGCGAAACGACTAAAACGAATAAAAAAGTTTCTCGACATCTACATTTCTATCAACGAGCAAAACAGTTTTACTCACAAAAAGTGCAAATCTCCGAGGGTTGCTCTCACCGGAAATGAGGGTGTTTCACGTAGATTGCTCAAAGTGATAACGAGCGGTCTGCTCACTCGCGCCGACGGGGTTTGCAGTACTGTGACAACTCGAGGTTTTCGCTCCGAGTCGACAAACAACCCGATGAACACTAATTGTCCAGATAAAGGATGTTCCACGTAGATTGCTCAGGCGTATTTTAAACGCACCGTTACGCATGCGGCTGTTAGACGAAAGCTGCGAATTCCGATGACAAGTGACGACAAGCGGGCGAACCGCCTAAGTACCAACAAAAAATCATTGGTTTTCCGAATATTTACAATTTATCTGCGCTTTCATTAAATAATATAATTCTTAAGTTAAATTAGACTGTAACTTTGAGATTTTTCGTCATTTTTTATGAAATAATATTTTCAAAGTTTATCTACTTATACCTAGTGTTTTTAGAAGTTTCAAAGTATTCAGCTTGTAAATACGACATTTGACACAGTTTCATCAGAGGCGCATTCAGAGAGAGCACAAGAAAGATGAACTGATTTAAAAACTAATACGTCGTCGTAGGTACAGAAAGAAACATAAAATTTGTCTACATACTTATGACTGATTAATAGCATTTATTCATTGTTTAAGTTACTTTCAGAAAATCACCATATAGCGTCAATTCCATTCAAGGATTTCTATTTCTCTAAACGCACTTTCTTTACCTATCCATCGGGGGCTGGCAATAATTTACGTAAACAACCAACTTCTCGTATTGTTAGCTGCTCAAATAAAGCAAGGTTTAACCGGTACGAGTACCTTACAGCCGTCCTAAACTAATAAATGTGCTGTAATAAATCCTTTCCTACGAGAAGTGGGTAAACGCCATTAGAAGAAATGCCTCTTGGGTGTGTTTTACTCTATTGGGTGAAATTTTAATAGTGACTGATACTGAAAACAAAGCACGGGTTGGTGATAAGAAACAACTTTCCCCAAGAAACAAAGGTTGAAATATGACAAAAACATTTTGATTTTTCCAATTTCCAAAGTAACTCAAATCAGCTGATTGGCAATTTTGTATGAGAGGCCCAATTTTATTTAGTATTCCGACCTATGTTCCTTGGGGAAATTTGTTCCTTATCACCAGCCCGTCTTCAGTTTTCGCTAGCAGTCACTAGTAAAAAAAACCTATATATTCTAAAAACACACACTTGTCGTAGTAGCTACATAAATGGTGGGTATTTAGGTATAATATTACCTGTATAACTAAGGTTAGGTAGTGCCCTGCCCTCGTGTATTGCTCTGTTCGTCTTGGCGGGGCCACGACAATGCCCCTAGATAACAATAAAATCTGTTGGTGCTTGATAGGTATGTGGTGCTGGCTTGAAATGACATACATACACACTACACAAATCACGCCTATTATCCTTTGCGGGGTAGGCAGAGCATAAACGGCCGCAAAAACGGAAATTAACGCCACGTCTGACGTACATTTGAGGGTAATATGGAAATTATGAATGATACGTAAAAGGTGACGTAAAAGGAACAGAAAAAAATTGTCTGACGAACATGTGAGGGTCATTTTGAAAATTGTATATATAGCCACAGTGACATGTAGTGAACCATTGCCAAAATAACAATACTCATTCTTTACGGCACCCACGGGAAAGAAATGGAATGATGCTGCTAAACCGGCATCACACGGCAAGTGATGCGATGATGATGATAAAGAAAAAAGTTGTTCCTCTTTCTCGTCTAGTCTATTTTACGTAAGAACAGACACAAGTCATCAAAATAATTACTTATTCATGGGCAACCCTCCCCATTTACATAAACAACACACTAACCATGTAAATACTGACTTAATTATCTTATTGTGAGGGAATCATTATGACTATTTGTTATGATAACAATGTTTATTATTGCAACTTGTGCTACGTGTTACGGGTATGAACCCCTATACTATTGCGCAACTGTCGATGCTTCATCAATTACTTCTGGGAACTGATCGCCTGATCATGGAATGTGCTGATGTGATGTGAACTTGTGAATCCATGTTACCGTGGGACATCTTGGCAAAGCGTCGGTGCCTTTTATGCTCCAACCGTGGAAGCAAGAGGACGTAGCATTAATGATCAATCGTGATCAATTAAAATACATACATACATACATACATATAATCACGCCTCTTTCCCGTAGGGGTAGGCAGAGACTACATCTTTCCACTTGCTACGATCCTGACACACCTCTTTCGCTTCTTCAACATGCATCAATCTTTTCATACATGCTCGTCGGTTTAGGGTACTCTTGACCTGACCTTTCTCTAGAACGTCCCCGATCTGATCCAAGTACGTGCGTCTTGGTCTTCCCCTTCCAACGTTCCCATCCACACTCGCCATATACACCTGTTTCGTTAATCTTCTTTCATTCATTCTCTCAATGTGACCAAACCATCTCAGCATTCCTTTTAAATTAATTAAGAACTTTTGCATGAACTTACTCTGTGCTTTGAACTTTGTGAAACGTTTTTAAAAACACCTCCCGACAGCCGCCAATGGTAAGTGGCGCAGACGGTTGAGGTTAGTTCGCGTGTGCGTTAGTGCGTGATTTCGAACTTTAAGTCCGCCAAATAGTCGAATTGACGACTACGACGACGCAGTGCTGACTACCCTATAAAAGAATCTACGGCCGGTTGTTGGAGGTATCCTGCAGAAAAATCGCATTGAGAATCGCCTCAAAAAATAAACGACATCATCTAGATATCGATGAGTCAACGTGGACACATTAAGCAGAGTACCATGCAATTGTGAGTGTTAACGTTAGTTACATAAGTCCTATTGGTTGCTAATTCCTTTGTTTTCTCTTCCCCTGTACATAAATAGTTTCCAAAATTTTCTTCCCACGTAGAGATAGGGGTATTAAACCCAATTCACCGCGTAATATTCGCGAGAGTTATAGACAATCTCGTTTTCATAGAGATCTTTTATTAGCTCTTGAAGGGCTCGACGAAGAAGACGAATTAGACATGGCAGAAGAAGGAATTCCCGCTGGGCCCACTGGCCAACCCATGGGTCAGCCGATAGATAAACTCGATACGATTTGGAAAGCTTTGAGATTAGTTCCCGAGTTTGATGGAAATTCAAATGTTCTCATCAGGTTTTTGAATATTTGTGATAACCTTATACAGACTTATATCGATCTAGCTCCAGGAAACGAATTAAGTAATTCTGCCTTAATAAATGGAATTTTAAACAAAATAATTGGCAAAGCTGCCACTACTCTGGCAACAAATGGAATTCCTAGAGACTGGAATGGTATAAGAAGTGCTTTAATTAATTCATTTTCCGACCACAGGGATGAATCAGCGCTTTACACCGATTTATCAATGTTAAAACAAGGTAGTGACACACCACATGTATTTTACGAACGCGTTCAAAATTTGCTCAGCACTATAATGACTTATGTAGAGTTACACGAATCGGTAGACACTACCATAAAAGCGAAACGCGACCTTTACAAAAAACTTGCCTTGCAGACATACACGAGAGGTCTTCATGAACCTCTGGGCTCTCGGATCCGTTGCATGCGTCCGGATTCGTTGCAAGAGGCATTGGAATTTGCCCAGGAAGAACTAAATGTCCTTTACTTGCAAAATAAAAATGTTCAACCAGCTTTTCCTAAAAAAACAGCTCAGTTCTCAAAACCTTTTAATTTTTCTCCTTTTAATGTGCCACTTATGACACCACATAATCAGCAAAATTTTAGACAACCTGGTCTCAATTCCGCTATGCCGATTTACCAGGCAAGACCGAATTTTAACTTTGAACCCCCGCATAGAAATAACCAGATGCCTACTGGTAATCAATTCAGGTTTAATCAACCCTTGCATATGGTACCAAATCCCCAAGGCCAAGGACCATCAAGAACTCAGCAAATGATGCGAGCCCTGCCGCGATCGAATATGTCAACCGGGTTCAGAGTTTCACCTCGTTTTTCTTCCCAGTCAAACAGTAATTTTCCGAAACCCATGAGTGGTGTGAGTCACCCCGTAGCCCGTGCGTTACCACTAACTACGCAAAACGAACACCAACAAATTCACGTTAATGAGACGTGCTATGATCCCTATTTTTATGACTATGACTACGATAATACTTACGACCAGTTTACTGACTATGACATGAACGTGACCACTGAAAACGAATTCTCGGACTTCCCTACCGAAAATAGTACGTACGACGAGCAGGCAAATTTTTCCAAACTGCCTCCTATTCCCCCCCCAGAATAGAATTAAACTTGCAAAATAAAAAAATGCTACCATACATACAAATTCAAGACCCACCTCTGAAACTTTTAATTGACACAGGAGCAAATAAGTCGTTCATAAGCCCGGAAGCCGTACGTAACTTTTATTCAGACTTCCCTCTGAACTATGATCCTTTTATAGTATCAAGTATACATGCAACTACAAAAAACGACTTTTCTATCACGGTCCCATGTTTTCGCGAATTCAATGACCAAACCCCTATAAAATTATATATTCATCGCTTTCACGACTACTTCGATGGATTAATTGGTTTAGATACTTTAAAATTATGGCAATCAAAAATCGATCTAAATTCGCATGTTTTAAATACTAAATTCGCTAACAATACCATTCATATGTATGAGTCACCACAGAGCTTCAACTTAATGGAGACAATCATACCGGCACAGTCAAGCCAAGTAATTACTATACCGACAGAAATCAACAACGGAGATATTATAATAAATCACCAATCTATATGCAATTGCTACATTTTAGATTGCCTATCCACGGCAGAAAATGGTTTTGCAAAAGTAGAAATTTTTAATCCGACCCAAAATGACATAATTTTAAATTTATCGCAACCAATTCGCGCACATTTATTTAACGCAGAGACTGTACCGCAAAGTGTGCCAGTCACAGACAGCCGCGGCAAGGCTGTGCGCTTCCAGGAAGTCTTATCGCGTTTGCGAACTGACCATATGAATGCCGAGGAGAAAGCTAACTTGATTGCACTTTGTAAAGAATATTCTGACGTTTTTTATTTAGAAAACGAACCATTGACCTTCACAAGTAAAATCAAACACCATATAAATACCACTGACGAAGTCCCGGTTCATACGAAAACTTATAGATATCCCTTTATACATCGACAGGAAGTTCAAGATCAAATACAAAAAATGCTTGATCAAGGTATTATCAGGCCGTCTACTTCCGCGTGGAGTGCACCAATTTGGATTGTACCTAAAAAATCAGACGCCTCCGGCAAAGTGAAATGGCGCCTGGTAGTGGATTTTAGGAAACTTAACGAAAAGACAGTTGACGACAAATATCCGATCCCAAATATTACGGACATACTAGACAAATTAGGCAAATGCCAGTACTTTACGACCCTTGACCTCGCAAGCGGATTTTACCAAGTAGAGATGCACCCTGACGACATCCACAAAACCGCATTTAGTGTTGCGGACGGAAATGGGCATTTTGAATTTTTACGGATGCCTATGGGATTGAAAAACAGCCCTTCTACGTTTCAAAGGGTTATGGATAATGTTCTCCGTGGCCTTGCTAACGTAATATGTACCGTTTATTTAGACGATATTCTGGTTTTTTCGACCTCCCTCCAGGAACACATGATTAATTTAAGGAAAATTTTTGATAGACTCAGAGAATCAAATTTCAAAATCCAAATGGATAAGTCCGAATTCTTGACTCATGAAACACCTTACTTAGGGCATATAATTACACCTGATGGGGTTAAGCCCAACCCAGACAAAATCGCTGCGATTATGAAATATCCTATTCCCAAGACAACTAAGCAAATAAAAGGTTTTTTAGGACTTTTGGGATATTATAGACGATTTATCCCCGATTTTGCTCGACTGACAAAACCATTGACTACTTGCCTTAAAAAAGGAGCGAAAGTGAAACTGACCCCTGAATATTTGAAATGTTTTGAGAATTGTAAGACTTTACTGACGAACGACCCTATCCTGCAGTATCCAGACTTTTCGAAAGAGTTCAATTTGACAACAGATGCATCAAACGTGGCCCTTGGAGCGATCCTTTCACAGGGACCCATTGGCTCAGATAGGCCCATAGCCTATGCTTCTCGGACCTTGAATGATAGTGAAATGAATTATTCAACTATCGAAAAAGAACTTCTTGCGATAGTGTGGTCAACGAAATATTTTCGACCTTACCTTTTTGGCCGTCAATTCAAAATTATAACAGACCACAAACCGCTGCAATGGCTTTTACAGACAAAAGAACCCAATTCACGCTTAACTCGCTGGAAACTGAAATTAGCAGAGTATAATTTCACAATTATCTACAAGAAGGGCAAAAGTAACACCAATGCCGATGCTCTGTCCCGCATTGAGATAAATATGGAAGATTTAGATTCAATGGTTGTGAACATCACTTCTGGTTCGTCATCTCGCAGGTCATCATCAACAATCACTGCTCCCGACGACAGACCTTTAATCAGCCAATCCTCAACAGATACAGCACCATCTTTTCGAGCTCTAAGTAGCCCAACTCCAACAGATAATTTTCAAAGAAATTTTTCAACTATTACAGCACCTTCAATAAGAGCTCTGAGTAGCCCAATTCAGTCTGAAATCCCACAAGAAAGTTCAGATCGACATGATAATTATATAGGCAGGGACGACGACCTACCATCAGATACTGCGCACACAAGCGTGGAACATCCAATTCTAGACATTCCAATTTCTGACGATCCTTTGAATAAATTCAGGAGACAACTTGTAATAAAATGCACAAATAATTGCACTAAAACTAAACCAAAGATAACATCACCATTTGAAAATTTTAGAAAAGTTACAGTTCATGTGTCTGAAGAAAATTTGCAGCAAGATTTAATATCAGTTGTAAAAAACCACATTGACCCTAAATTACGTACAGCTGTATTAATTGAACCTATTGACAAAATCTACACCATAGTACCAATTTTGCAGAATACTTTTCAAAATTCGTCTATGAATTTGGTATTAGTAAAGCGCGAAATACAGAATATGAGCGACTATCTGGACCAACAGGATGTTATCTCAAAATATCATTCAGGAAAAACTAACCACAGAGGTATAAATGAAACATACCTTTCCCTCTCTCAGAGATATTTCTGGCCAAAGCTTAAAGAAAGCATTACCAAGTTCATTAATGAATGTGCTATATGTAGCCGAGCAAAATACGATAGAAACCCAGTTAGACCTGAATATCAGATTGTACCCCCACCCTCAAAGCCGTTTGAGCATACACATGCTGACGTCTTAACTATTGAACAGGACAAATACTTCACTATAATCGATGCTTTCTCTAAATATGCTCAAGCATATCGTTTACCAGATTGCACAGCCCCCAATATAGTCAAAGCTCTCATAACATTTTCTGCTCACCATGGATATCCTATGTCTATAACTACAGATAGAGGTACAGAATTTACTAATCAAATAGTTGCAGAATTTCTGAAATTGCATAAAATCCAACACCACACAATTGCTGCACATGCCCCAAACGAAAATGGCATGATAGAAAGATTTCATAGCACTCTATTAGAACACTTACGTCTATTAAAAATACAACATCCAAATGAGTCTGCAATGAATTTGGTTCCCTTCGCACTAATTGCATACAATAGTTCAATTCACAGTTTAACCAAATGCAGACCATTCGACCTAATATCTGGACATTTTGACCCAAGAGACCCAACTGACCTAGACTTAACCCAAAGACTATTACAACAATACTCCCAAGAACACCGTGAAAAAATGCAAACCGTATACAAGATAATTCATGACCAAGCACTTTCGAATCGCGAAACAATAATGACTAGACGAAACCTTGATAGAGAACCTGAAATTAATTATGACCCTGATCAAGAAGTGTATATCCGAAACCCGGCAGCAGCTAGACAGAAACTGGCGCCTCGGTACACACATGACAATGTTATAGCTAATTTGCCTATTCACATATATACATCACGAAAAAAAGGACCTGTCGCCAAAACAAGACTGAAAAGGAAAAAGAAAAATAACAACTCTACCTTGTTGCAGGATCCTAATACTCGCGAGTCTCGTGACCCTGTCCCTGGTCCGAGCGGAACTCAACCAACCTTCAGAACAGAACATACGACTTGACAGTTTGTCAGATGGACCTGGTATCTTGCCGTTCAAACTTGGACTTACTAGAATAATATCACATGACCATACATTTTTACAAGAAATTGATCTTGACAAAATAAAGATACAAATTGACTTAGTACAAACTCAATTGACTGACATTGCTAGTAAAATATCAAATCAAAATTTTCCACTTTTTAAACATCAAATTATTCATTTATTTGGCAAGTTAAATAAAACTTTAGTTCAACTAGAATCCTTTGAACCAAGAAGGATACGTCGCGGGATTTTTGATCCTTTAGGTACACTTATTAAGAGTGTGACAGGAAATCTTGACCATGATGACGCCCTGAGGTTTGAAAATGCTATCAAAATTTTGCAGACTAATGATCAAGAATTATCAACAGCTTTTAATAAGCATATTTCTTTATACAAGGATTTGACAATTCAACAAACTCATATATTGAATAATTTAACTATTAATCAGAAAAAATTAGATAAAGCTATTATATATCTACTTAATAGTTCTAGTTTAGATAAGGAACGTATTGCACAATATGCACAACTCTCTCAAATTTTAACCATTCTCACAGAGAATGTTCAAGATCTTTCGTTTGAGATGACTAGATTAGAAAATATTTTAGCTTTTAGTCGCACAAATTCTATGCACCATTCAATATTAACCATTAGCGACCTAAGCACTATGTTAAGCAAAATAAAAGGTCTTTATGGCTCTGTTTCGGTTCTTGATCTTGATATAAGATACTATTACGACATAATTAGCTTAGGATCATACTACGTTGGTAAGAAAATTGTTATTGTCCTCAAGTTTCCTATCATGTCCACAGCTACCTATGACCTGTACAGACTTTGTCCTGTACCTAATAGATTTTCCAATATTATCCTACCACCCTTCCCATATATGGCAACCAATTCCCAGGAATTTATGTACTTAGAGGCTGAATGCCCGAAGTTAGAAACATGGTACATCTGTAAGCAAAAACTTATACATCAAGCCCGAACTCATCGTGACTGCATCGCCAATCTCATACACGAACGAGAAATGGACCAATCATGTCAACCAACAGCAGTAACACTAGCCAAAGAAGCTCTTCTAGAACTCGATAGCCAGCATTACATTATCTCTTTTCCGAAGAAAACCAAAGTACAAATTTCCTGTGGTAAAGAAGTACATCGTTACTTGGAAGGCAGTTTTTTAGCAAACATCCCACGAAATTGCGACATTCGAACACCTGAATTCACGATCATTAACACTGATGACAAACTGCGCGGGCATGCTGTCGAAATAATGGATTTCCCACGAATATTGTCAGCATCATCGATTTCTGCAGAAAAATCACTTCGTTATAATTTGACTACCATTGATTTGAATACATTGCACAATATACAGCATCAAGTACTTATGGAAAATGCCGTGAAGCCGACATCAGCAGATACTTCGAGTATATACCATACAACAATTCCTACCTACATAGTATTATTAAGTGCAGCTGCACTCATTAGCATACTATATTACTGTCATCGCCGAGTTAAATCTTCATCGCCAACCAGTCTCGAGTTGCCTATAATGAATCCAATGCCTACGAATATTGCCAGTACACCTGAAGAACGTAGAGCAGCAACATTTGCATTAAACATTGGCAAATAGTTGCTTGTCCAGGAGGGGAGGTGTTACGGGTATGAACCCCTATACTATTGCGCAACTGTCGATGCTTCATCAATTACTTCTGGGAACTGATCGCCTGATCATGGAATGTGCTGATGTGATGTGAACTTGTGAATCCATGTTACCGTGGGACATCTTGGCAAAGCGTCGGTGCCTTTTATGCTCCAACCGTGGAAGCAAGAGGACGTAGCATTAATGATCAATCGTGATCAATTAAAATAAGTGAATTAAATTAATTAAGAACTTTTGCATGAACTTACTCTGTGCTTTGAACTTTGTGAAACGTTTTTAAAAACACCTCCCGACAGCCGCCAATGGTAAGTTACGTGTAGAATTTGCTTATAGAATAAATAAAAGCTTATTTAATTTTTACTTTTTTGTCGTGTCGAGAAAAAGGTAGCTACCGACACCAGGGTTTATCGGATCGTCCTTTGGCTCAGTGTCGCGCTCGAAAAGAAGATAGTAAAATTATCTATAGGTACCTCATTCATATACCTACCTAACTTGCTTCCTACGCTGTTCTTCCAACCTACAATTTTTTAAAATTTATTTATTAAAAGAAATCAACATTAAAGTGCTTTTTTTAAAACTTGCAAAATTTTCAAGTGCGGGCAGGATTTGAACTTGCGACTTTCGCATTACTAGTGGCGATGCCTCTTCCATCTGGGCTACCGCAGCTCACTCCTTGCCCGCCAATTTTGCAAGTGTAGTTTAATGCCAGTAACGCGTGGCACGGCTTCATCTACCGGGTTAGTTTTTTGCAACTAATACCCGGCGACTAATTTAATTAAAGTGCTTATACTACTACTATACTATATCAGCCACAAAAGTCCACTGCTCATCAATAAGAAACTATTTCCGAAATAAGTAGTGACAAGCTGGGTAGCGTATCTTGTGGTCCCCACTAGGTGTTGCTTTTATCGGGGACAATCGTGCCATGCAGTAAACAGGCTGCACGACGAATCTAAGAGACTATTCTAAGAGATTTTAAGTAACCACATATAATTTTTAAGTAAACATTCTGGAATGAAATATCAAATACATAGTGTATACGGGGTGTAAGAGACAGCCCTCCGAATACTGATTGGGTGCATGCAGACCATGCAACTGAATAAGGTTCCTCTAAGTCAGGAAATGATAAAAAATATGATTGCAATTATTTTGGAAAGTCATTTTTTGACGTTTCCTGAAATATTTTAGGTTGGGAAGTTGTTCAGATTCATGGTCTTCTTAAGTATTATCTGGGCTTTCCCTTACAGCCTGTATATTTTGTGTAAATACAGGTACAATTTGTATTAATGTAATTTGTACAATTTTTTTAACCAATTTTTTGTTTCAGTGTAAGTTATAGCCTACCTATCAACCTACCTAACCGTACCTAATCTGGTTTAGATGTATAGCTAGATAGCTAGGTATACACAGGCTCGTCTGTGTGGATGTCGTGTGCACGCAAATTGCGGTGACACTGAATCAAAGTCAAGCCAAGAGCGCCTATTGACTATTGAGACACATCCAGTGAATATAACGTCATGAATACAGTGCTGGGATCTGTGGTCTTTGAATGATCCTGAATTTGTGATTTTGGTATATTTTTGGTCATACTTTCTTATCTTGTGGGACTCTTACCTTGTTATTTTTTTTATGTAAGCACCAACGGGTATATCAGCTGCAAAACACAGGTTATAACAATCAAATTGTTGTCGATCGAGCCAACAAAGAAGACCTTATAGATACATGTCAAATAAATTGGAGAAAAGTTCTGTTCAGCTTTTAGATAACTGTTAAATAAATACATTTTGACAATTTACTTTTCAGATTTCAAATAACTATCAAATAAATAATCTTCAATACTTCAATTCCACTGTTTTATTTTCAAACAGGCGTTCTACACATACATACATACATACACATATCACGCCTATAATCCCTTGCGGGGTAGGCAGAGCGTAAACAGCCGCGAAAAACGGCCATTTACACCACGTCTGACAAATGTTTGAGGGTTATTTCGAATATTGTGTATCGCTATAGTGACAGGTTGTCAGCCCATCGCCTAAAATTGCAATACACACCCTCGAGTCCCTAAATCGCCTCTTACGACTCCCACGGGAAAGATATGGGGTGATGCTATTCTAAGCCGGCATCACACGGCACTAGTTCTAGTTGTAGTTTAATCGCTTTGTAATTGAAAAGCGACCTTAACGAAGTGATATTGGACTCCGCTGTCTGCGAGATGTTTCAGGAAAACAGACGGAAGAATAAAACAAGATTTACTGCTACGTCCATTTGTTAGTATTTTAGTTCAATTGTCTTATCAAAAAACGTTTAGGTATTTAATAATAGCAAGTTTCTAACGTTTATTAACTTTGGTAAAAGATTTGAACCTAATTATCACACTCCATACTTGAAGATTTTTTTAAGCGGTTCTTCAACTTGTCCGTCGCTGCGTGCGCGTAACTGATGCGTCTGTCAATTAGTTAGACTAACGCATCCGTAAACGCACCGTAAAATCACACCGCATAAGATCTGAATTCGAAATTTCCTGTCGTCGGACAGACGCTCGCGTAACAGTGCATTAACCGCCTAAGTTTCGACCCAAAAGATCATGAATATTTCCACAGTTCAATTTATCTGTTCCTTTATAAAAAAATGAAAATCATAAAGAGTAAAATTAGATTACATTTGAGATTGTTGTTCTTATTTTATAAACATATTTACAAAGTATACTTACAGTTTTTTCAGATGTATAAACTTTTTTACTTTTATAAATAAAGCGCTGCAAGTAGCTTTTTAGTTCAGGAAAAAGGGGAAAGGGTATTAAAGGATATCTGATGTGAAAACCGCCGTTTGATGCCGGCTTAGAATAGCATCACCCCATTTGTTTTCCGTGCGAGTTGTAAGAGGCAACTAAGGGACTCGAGGGTGTGTATTGCAATTTTAGGCGATGGGCTGACAACCTGTCACTATGGCGATACACAATTTTCCGAATGACCCTCAAATATTTGTCAGACGTGGCGTAAATTACCGTTTTGCGGCTGTTTACGCTCTGCCTACCCCGCAAGGGATTATAGGCGTGATATATGTGTGTATGTATGTATGTATGATGTGAAAATGTTAACGGTAACAAAACGCTAGTGTTACATAAGTTGTGTGATGTCGGCTTTCAAAAGCATCATCCCCTTTCTTTTCTAATGGATGTCGTAAGAGGCAACTAATAAACTCAATGGATATATGAGGAACCTGTCTAAACTGTCAACCATACACAATTTTCTGACCGAATTGAATTGACCGTCAAATGTTTTTTAGACGTGGCGTCAATGTTTGTTTTTTTCAGCCGTTTGCGTCCACATTTAAATATAGGCAGTATGCAGTAAGTAAAGTTTAAAGTTTACTTAGTAGTAAAGGGGCTGGGAAGGACTGGTCAAATTTTTGTTGGGCAGCATATCCAGGCTTTGAATAAACTGTACCATACTACAGTAAAACTATCCTCGTATCTGTACAGAGCCCGATATCACAACACTAAAAATGTTTCGCGCGCTAGCACGGGCGGGCCTATCATAAAATAAATCCTACCCATTTCTTGGGTTTTATTGTTCTTGTGGATGGTTCAGAATGAAAACATACGAGCCCTTTAGGGGCGATAACCAGATGACACTACACCTTTTCTCCTAAGTGTTTTACGTGCAAGGATAAGGGAATAAAGGGCTTTAGACAGTCTGATAACGCACCTGGGTTAACCTTTTTTTTGTCATCTTGAAAGCCTATTTTTCTACCTGTCCAAGCTTACTGCGATTCTTACTGCTTATAAATATATTTTTAAAGAATTTCACACCGAAAGTAATTTTTACACTGCCAGTTAGTCATCAGCCAAGGTAGGACAATTTGTGGTCATTATTTCTTCTTTGTACTTCTTATAGTAAAGCTTTGGAATTTTGGTTTGTTTGTATATGACATCAAATAATTTCCGCTTGCCGAGGCGTGGCCTCCACTCGTGAACCCGCTTACTCTACCGTCCGTCGGTTCTACGACAGATGTGCCCAGCTCACTGCTACTTCAGTTTTAGGTTTGTGTAGGAGCGCTTCTCAAAGGTGACCTTGAGATCCAAAATGTTTGGCTTGTTAATGTTATTTAGGTTATCATTACACATGCCGAGGGATCCGATGTGTCGAGTGGCATACTACAGGGTGACGAGCTTAACATTACGGAAACTCCCGACATCGCCCAAATATTGAACAGCCAGTTTTCCGCTAGCAGTAACCGCGAATGCTTCTTGCGCCCAACTCTCTCCATGTAGTATGTCCAAGTTTAAAGTGCAGTTCTCAGCAAACGCTCGTCTAAGTTGCAACCGAAAACCAAAGTTAGGAGGTTGGACCTAAACACCAGCTGCTACATATATCAGTTTATTGGAATGTTTGACCAACTTGTCTGTGCTAAATGTTCATTTTACTATCAACAACGTAACAAAACTAGCTTGTACCCTGAACGTTCAGTCTGTCTGTTTTATTTCTCGTTGAATCCAATATAGATCTTGAAATCAGACAGCGTGGCAAAGTAATAAACGTAGAGATCAATGGCTGCAACTATAAACCTACTTGAGACAAGTTTCTTAAGGTGTAGTAGGTAAGTAATATTGCTGTTGAGTTTCCAAAGTAACTTAAATCAGCTGATCGGATATTTTATATGGAATTTCCATGTTTTTAAATTGTATTTATTCTACCTATGTTCCTTGCGGCAAGTTGTTCCTTATCATGAGCCCGTCTTGAGTTTTTTTTTCAGTCACTAGTAAAATTTCACCCTATATCCGCGGTTCATGTTTTTTTTGCATAAAGTAAAAAAAAATAGATGAAGTCTGAGGCTTCAATAATTTCAAGTGCGGCTGTATTAAAGTTGTGTTAACAGTTACAAGCAATTCAGATCAATTGAACGTGTGTCACACGATAATTACAGTATAATAATATGACAGCCGCCAGCAAATTAAAGCCTGTGACAGTCGCACGGATCGAATTTTTCGACGTGCGGTTTATTGCAGCTCCTTTCGTCACTAACACCAGACCGGCAAATACCGCAACCACTCGCCACGTGTGAGAATCCTCGAGCTTTACAAAAGAGCTGAGAAGAACTTCAAGCGCGGATTTAAGTTGTGCTCTTTTCAATCACATGCACCTTGAGCTTCCAAGCTCCGGTACAAAATGGGAGTGTCGAACTTTTATTCACGTGCTACGTACATTTTATTTTTTAATTCCAATCATTTTTTGCAGTTTATGGCGGCTTTCCCGCATGTTATACGTTGCTGCGTATTTCAAACGCACTGTAACGCATTTGTGTTTCAGACGAAAGGAAATTGCGAATTGCGATCTTATTTCCATACAAACACGGCTACGGTGTGTTTGTCAAACGATTTGACTAACTGGGAATAAGATCGGTATTTTCAATATCCTTTCGTCTGATACAAGCATGCGTCACGGTGCTTTAAAAATACGCAGCGACGGACGACAAGTGCGAGAACAGCGAAAAAAAGTCTTCAAATTGTTCATAAATAAATATTTTTGAGGCATATTTAATGGGCATACCCAGGGAGACAAATTTACTAACAAGTGATGAAATATAATTAAAGGTATGTTTCTGTCTTTCCTAAGTAACTTAATTATCTCCCTACCTTTCATATCGTGATATTAGATTACCTACCTTAAATTTAGGTGTAAAACGTAAAAAGCAAAATTGTGTTTAAGATTCATAGGAGGTAGCTACAAGTGTGCTATCAAGTGATAAACTGCCTTCGCCAAGAAAATTACTTTGATAAAACGAGAGAAATATGGTAGCGCAAGCAGTTTAGTGCCGGGAAAATGATCTTTGCTAGAAACAATTTTCTTCGGTCATCACTCAAAAAATGAGAAATAAATGTATGAAATAATAGGAAAAATTGTTAGGTTCCTGACGCTTTTGTTTACTCGCGGTACGACAAAGCAATCAGCAGAAATACTGATTTAAAAATATATTGCTAACTATTTTAAGGGACAACACGGGCTCTTAAATAAATAAAAATAATATTAAGGGACAAAATAATATCATTCTTCATTAACATTAACAGCCACAACAGTCCACTGCTGGACATGGGCCTCCCCCTTGTACGGTATTGCCATACTTGCCATACTCACCACGCTTGGCAAATAAATTTTCTCCTCAGTCGCTTTTTACGACACCCACGGGTACTATTGGAGTGTTTATATTCTAAGCCGGCTCACGCAGCATATTAACATTAAAATTATGAAAAATATATTAGATCTGCTGAGTCAAAACCAGATCCTTTCAAATGGGATAGACAAGTTCTTATCTCTGTCTCCTTAATGTCAACCTACGAGTATGTTCCTTTGGATTAGAAATGTTGCTCAGTTGTATTGCCTAGGCTGGTTCAACAATTAAAAAAAACACCTTATGTTTGTAGGTAACCTTAATTTCTTAGGTATCATTATTTTTAAATACCTACGAGTATAATTACGCGAAACTATTTCGTCTTGAGTTTACAAGATGGTTTCCGCAATTCCAAAAGTTATTTCATAAACTGATGAAGTCCTATAGTTTGGGGAGATTTGGGGCCGAAACCTTGATCTTCCAAATTAATGACCAATTATAAAGGGATAAAAGAATGAAACTGCTATCAAGATAATAATTTTATCATTAATCTTTCAGATCGTTTTCTTTCTTTTCATATTTTTTTTAGTGTATCATTTTATTATTAGTTTTCAGAATTTATATCATATGCCCGACATATATAAAAATAATTTAAAAAATTATAATATGTCGTATTTGAGGTACTGTGATGGTATGGAGGCTACTTAGAAAGAACACGCGAAATATATTTGACTTATTATTTATTTTATAAATACTGAGTACATCTTCATACGAGCTCCTAAAACAATCTCTATTATATTTTGATAATATACTGAATACCAAATTTGAAAACACTTTCCGTGTTAGGTATAAAATTTTTGAAACCTTGCAAAATTTTCAAGTGTGGGCAGGATTTAAACCTGCGGCTTTCGCTATTACTAGTGGCGACGCCTCTTCCATCTGGGCTAACGCAGCTCTTATAAACTATTAATGTAACGCTTATTTATTTTTAATACAGCTATTTATAACTTTGATCACGGAGAATTCTTTAAGTTAAGAAAATCTCGTTACTTTTTTAACGAAGATGTAAGTCATAATCATAAGTCATAAATGATAAGTTAGTAGGTACACTTTGTGACAAAAGCGACGTCATAGTTTTGATAACTCAATTTTCTCTCAACATTAATCTTAGGCATAATGGAAACTCGTGTCGCCTTTATGATTAATAATCTTGACTCCCTACTCTGCCATGATTAAGCTAATTTACAACAAGGGGAAAATTGGGAAAAATATTGCATAGAGAACAGGGCACCTGCCGCTCAGGTTTGATCCGTTACAAAACTAAACGCTAAAGGATGGCCAATAATATTCAAAAATAATTTAACTTTATTTAGCAATATTTGACAGATGTCAGTTCCATACTAAAAGAGATATCAATAAAGGAAAATGGATTCTCCGCAATAACATAAGTATGCATCTGACAGCTGTCAAATATGGCTTATTGGGATGGCCTTACTGTAGGTAGTTTATAGACATGCCGCTCGATGTTGCAGTTAGACAGTTTATGTGGCATATTTGGCAAATGACTTCTTGCAATTGCATCATCTCCAAAATACAGCATTATCATGTGACACGCGTGCGAATGACCAGAAGCAAAATTGTTTCAAAAATGAATGAATTCATTTTATAAAACTGGAAAATTCCATAAATTTCAACATTTTTTGCACATCCAATAAAATAGTATAAATAATTCATTTAACGTGATTTAATAACGGCAGAACATGATTGACGGTTCTATTTATCATTTTCACGCTCGCTCACTCAATTTTCAAGAAATATGAACTAACTTCTGCGAATTTCAAAGGTACTTTATCTTTTTTTTATTAATTAAATACATGGTAATTTTTAAGTCGTGTTATTTTATAAACGAAGTTCTAAAATATCGAAGCGCATTTTTTACAATAATGTGCTACAAAGGGATATACATACATACATACAAACATACATAAATCACGCCTTTATCCCTTACGGGGTAGGCAGAGCGTTAACGGCCGTAAAACGGATATTAACATCACGTCTGACAAAAGCTTGAGGGTCAATCAGATAACTGTGTATGACTATAGTGACAGGTTGTCAGCCAATCGCCTAAAATTGTAATACAACGGATATGCTGTGATTAATATCTGAAAAGAAAAAATAAAAGTGTAACTATTTTCATAGATTAAAAGCATTTTATCGATAAATGGAATAGTAAAGTGCTCACTTTTAAAAGCAACCCATTCACGATACGGAAAGCTTTATAGTCAGCTTTGGAAATATAATGTATTATACAGTGGAGGTTCCATTTATCTCGTGGCTGCTTGGCTTCACTACCGATAACAAATTGTACTCCTTCAGGAATAGCTTTCGAGAATTTCTGAAGTCGTTTATGTTTATATTTATTCTTCGGTTTATTACGATCTTTTATTCTATTGAATGTCTACTAATGTGCTTAGAATATTCTTTTAAATAAGGGTAAAATCCACTGCGAACCCACCATATGGGTTTCCCACTCCTAGAGTTTTGCCGTGCAAATCGCATATTGTCTAAAAAACCCACGACTGAACAAATATACAAGGTGGCCCGAATAGTGACGTCCAAAGACAAAATTTGAATGCCTTATACTGAGGTGTATCCAAAGCACCCCCATGTATATTCCGCCATTTTGTAGTTTCAGAAATAATCACATTTTAAATTTTATTTTATGCCTTTTTTGGTTGGCTTGAAAGTAAAAATTATGAAGTTAATGCTACAAAACAACCGCTCAAGAAGGCTTTTTACTGAAGTAAAAAAAGGAACGAAAGCTGCTAGTCAAATTTTTCCATACAATTTAAAAAGTTGAATAACTTTGAAATTACAAAGAATCTTGGAACACACATGGAGTGATGCAAATACCCCTTGTATAATGCAGTCTTAAAGTCACTATACGGGCCACCCTGTATATACCCCGGTGTAAATCGTCGGTTGCCGCACAATATTTCATCCAGCGGCGTAAGTATCGGGACTCTATACAATTGTGACCAGTTTGTGCCCAACGCACTCGTAGACACGAGTACGCTATCTCGTCGTCTGAAAATACTCGGCTCCGGCAAAGCTCTTTGAATATTTGAGAAAACCGTAGCCGCGGGCCTTGAAACTTTTAACAAGCAAAACTAGATCCGTAGACGCAAAAGCGTGGATAGAATTTTGCAATTATATTGTTTGCAAGGAGGATTTTGGATAAAAGAGAGTAAAATACATAAAGCAAACTTTACTAAAGTATTAGATTTTGAATATTTATAATATTTTTTAGATCACGAAACCGCGACCAGTACAAAATTCCTTGGTCATTCACGCGATTGCTGCGATTTTTTTTTCTACTTTCATAAATATCTCGTAAGCAAAAATGATCTGTCTTTACAATTCCATTACACATTTCACGCTTTTATCCTTAGCAGAGTACGCAAGGCAGTAAAAATACGGTCGCAGCCGCCACGTGCGACTAATATTTGAGGGCCATTTTTGAAAAATTGTGAATCACTATAGTGACAGGTTGTCAACTTGTCCCCTAAAATTGTTATATACATGAAACCCTCAAGTCCCGGAGTCATCCCTTATGACAGAATGGTGTGATGCTATTCTAAGCCGACATCACACGGCAAAGCAAATGATATGCCTTCAAAATGCCAGTATGGGTATAAATTCTACTCAAGTTGTGTTAAATAATAAGTTTTACCTTCAGTTTGCATCCAGAACCGAGCTTGTCCACGGAAGCAAGATTTGTAGTGCACTTTAATAACTAGAAAGCACTTACGAGTATTTACATGAACTAGTCGGGCCTACTAAAGGAATGTAATAGGTCTACTGGGCCTGCTTATAGATACCTAAACAGCTAAACCAGTTCTCAGACGAAGATCGGTTTTTTTAAATATGTGATTTATAAATTCTCATATAAATACATGATATCATGGTACATGTCGTCGCATCAAATTGCAGCTGTCACAGGTTTTCATTTGTATGGTAGCTGTCACAAACTGCAATATCGTACGACAACAGACCCGGTGTTCTGGTCACACAAACTTAAACAGTTAAGTACTTAGCCTGAACTTAAACACTGATAATAAACTTACAGAACTCAGACAGGACTTTACACATTATCACGTGGATATTTTGGTACAAACTGTTCTTTGATGTTGTTTCCTAATTACCTAGAATACTAGATTGTCTTAACTTTTTATAATTTCAAGTGGTATTGTATTTTGGGTTATTTTCTAGGCCGTGTGATGCAGGTTTAGATTAGCATCACCCCATTTTTTTTCCTGCGGGTGTCATAAGAGGCTACTCAGGGGTTTCACGTATATCAGAATTTTAGGCGACGTGCTGACAACCTGTCACTATAGTCGCTTATTTATTGTACGATTGTGTTATGTATCTCTGTAAACATATATTACATGTTGTGTAATTTTTTACGCTTTCGTAAATTTTCGGTTCGATGAAATGTCCAGCAATGGACTGCAATAGGTTGCTGTATGTATGTATGTATGGTAGCTCGTTTATTAAATTAACATTTAAAGTGTCTATAATGAAATTATACCAATATTGTTAATGTGACAATTAACACAGTGTAAAAACCCTGTTTGAGACGTTTTTTTTTTCATTGCAAACAGAAATATGTCAGCATATACCTAAAATGACATAAAATAATAAATTGGGTACCACCACACCATAAGATCCAAGCGAGTGACTAATCCGTGGATAACAAAAGACCTAATTAGTATGATAAGGAGAAGGGACAATTTATTTAAATTATGGAAAACTGCTCCTAGTAACATGAATCGAAGGCTGGATTATACTAAATTTAGAAACAAAACCAATAAATGTATTACCAAAGCTAAAAATAAATATAGGCAAGATTTACTCAAAAAGTGTGGAAAAGACTTAAGGAAAGTGTGGTTTACTATAAACAGTTTTCTAGGAAAAAGTAGAAGTAGCTTAGATCAGACTATAGTTAAATATCTAGGAAAAATCCACAATCTTAACGAAATATGTAACAATTTCTCAAAAACTTTCACCGAAGAGATTCGTAGTATAAAACATAACTGTGATAAACAACTCCTTAATCGGTCAGATTATGTAAACATAAGCCAAGTGTCTATTAGGTATAAAAAAGTTACCGCGTGTAAAATAGAGAAAATTATAGATTGTTTAAGTACATCCAAATCACCTGGATGTGACGGGATACGGGTGTATGATATAAAATATGTTAAAAAACAAATCAGTCCTATTATTGCTTTATTTGTTAACTTGTGTATGAGTACAGGTAGATATCCTGTAGAATTGAAACAGGCCATAATTAGGCCAATTTTTAAACAAGGCAGTCACTTGGACTACGGTAATTACAGGCCAATAGCTATACTCTCTGTTATAAACAAAATTGCAGAAAAAGCAATAGTAGGACAAATAAGTGACTTTCTTGAGAAATATGAAGTTATTTCCGATGCACAGCATGGTTTCCGACGGGGCCGAAGCACTGCAACCGCTCTCACACGGTTCACGGACGACATCAACGAGAATCTTGACCGCAGACTGCAGCTGGTGGTGGTATTCATAGACTTCAAAAAAGCCTTTGATACACTGGGCCACCACCAGCTGCTGGATGCAATGGACGAGTGTGGTATAAGAGGACCGGTAAAAGAGTGGCTCGGAGCTTACCTGGCGGACAGACAGTTGATGACGTGCGTGAGTGGTGTGACGGGCGAACCAGCTAATGTTCAATATGGAGTCCCAACTGGTTCAGTATTCGGTCCCGTGGGATATATCATGCATGTTAATAGTATGGTAAACATTGTAAAAAACTGTAAAGTATACATGTATGCCGATGACACGTGCCTCTTCTTTGCAGACAAGGACATGCAAGTAATACAAACAAAAATACAACAAGATTTAGATAATCTGGCAAGATGGGCACATGACAACGGCATCATAATCAACATTAAAAAAACTAAAGTTATGCACATTTTTTCACCTTACAATGCATTGTTTAAAAGCTGCAAACCTAAACTTATCGGCCATAGTTATGAATGTCTCCATGATAATATTGCTAAATGTCAGTGTGACAACCTAGAAATTGTGCAGAGTTACAAGTACCTGGGCTTAACAATAGATTCTAATTTCACATGGAAATTACAAGTAAATGTAGTGTGCGATAAGTTGAGGCTAGCTCTGGGTGCATTCCATCAGCTAAAATATGTCTTAGACCGTGCTACCTTATACGCTGTCTACTACGCTCTGGTAGAATCTGTGCATTCGTATGGACTGACAAGTTATGGGAGAACATTTAAATCATACTTAGATAACATAAAGCAACTACAAAAAAGATTTCTTAAGCATCTTGTAGACAAAACAACTAGAATAAAATGTAAAGAAACTAATTATGAGCGAATATTTAATGCTTGTAGAATTTTGCCGGTTCATGAGAAGGTACAGCTTCTATTGCTGCTCGAGCAATACAGAAGTCACGAGTTTAAAGCCCCAACAGTGTATACTTATAACAGTCGCCGCAATTATATGCATATTGTATCCGTACCTAAAGCTGTGAATTATTACGGTGAAAGAACAAGAAAGTGTATGATCCCGAAAATAATGAATAGTATTCCTGAAGAATCGAAAGACGAATCAGTTAGTAAGAGAACATATAAAAGAAACATTCAAAAATATTTACTTAAACAAAATGTAGATAAGCTCAAGTAATGGTAAGGCTGGTGGGGGGTTGGCATGTTATTATTATTACATATTAAGTAATAACATGCCAACTTTCTATTAGATGTACTTAACTGCCCACTAACTAATCAAATTAAACTATGTGACTGTTTTTTAGGCATAGGATAAGATAAGATTATACTTTATTAAATATTCCTAGTGTAAGCCGGTAACCACCTATCCATAGAAATAACTAGGTATAACAGAGAGCATTGTGTCTGCCAACAAACTGCTATGCAGTTTGGCGGATTATTGTTAATTTTTATTTAAATTATGAAATAAAGGCATTAAAAAAAAAAAAAAAAAAAAACCATGATCCAAAAACTTTAAACCAAAAATAAACGACTTTTATATTTTTGAATAATGAAAAGCTAGCCATACTGGGCTAAAATGGCTTTGATATAATATATACAATCCAAATTTCCGCAACTGATGTTTAAAAAATATACTTTATTAACTCTCGTTCCTCTAAACACCTCATGCAAAAATCCTTGAAATAAATGAAACACTCTAATTCATATAAAAAAATGCACACTCAAGAGAATGAAACAATAAAAGAAGGAAATTCAAATTACCATTAAGATCCGTAACAATACGAACCGTCTTGGATTTAAAATGAAAAATTTACCGTGACGAGTTCGAACGTTCCACCGCCTGTGCCAACGAGATTTATTTCTCGTTCCCTTCTGCTTTGTTGAGGCCCTTTTGTCGGCCCTTATTAAATAGCAAGCCTGAGATTCAAAAGAGCCGTCGGTTTTGGGAATATTTCCCCGTGGTCTTTATATGGTGGGGTTCCGTGTTCGTTGCTTGCTTGGGAAGGGAAGTTTTCGAAACAGTTGTGTTTCAATTTTATACGTGGACCTACATCTAACATACATATCTTGTCCTTCATAAAGAACATTATTGAAGGCTAAGTACAAGGAGAGAGAGGCAAAGGTAGACCAAGACAAGCAGTAGTATTATATTATCTGTGTCTAGACCATATTACCCAGATAAAGGAAATAGCCAATGTCGTGTCATATAAGGAGGTCAAGTCATTAGCAGAGAAAAGAGAAAATTGGAAGCTACTCCACCGACAAAAGTTTGACACATAATCCCTTGCGGGGTAAACAGAGTACTCTCAAATATGGCCTGACAAATATTTGAGAGTCTTTCGGAAAATTGGGTATCGACATAGTGACAGGTTGTCAGCCCATCGAATAAAATTTCAATTCACCTGTAGCCCTCGAGGAGGATACTAAGGAAGATAATTTAGAAATTCTTTTAATTCCGGGGCCTACTGTTGTGCAAATATTAAACCATTTTGTGTCAGTAATATTCTCTTCCTCTTTGTAACGACAACACCCTTCACTCTGTTTAAAGGTGTAATGAATGCTCACATGAAAATTAAATTACTCAGATAAAGGTAACCTTAATTTGCTTTGTGTTGAATACGTTGAATAGAACTCACACCGCTGTTACAACTGCCTCCAGTTGCTTGTTGCAGTCTATGATAACTAATACGGTGGTCGTTACAAAAACCATTTCAGGGGCCTACTGGTAGTAGGCTGGTTTAAAAAACTCAGTTTTTGTTTCTATTCTATGTTATAGGTAAAAGTAAGCAACGAACACATACATGGTGTAAAAAAATTTGCTGAGAATATTTTAAGGGGTGAACCAGTACGTGAAACTGAACAACTTTCCCCAAGGAACATAGGTCGAAATATGAAAAATAAATTGGCCCCCCATACAAATTATCCCGGCCGGGTAACACACTAAGTATGGGAGGGTCAAATTATTTTTTCATATGTCGACCTATGTTCCTAGGGGAAAGTTGTTCAGTTTCACGTACTGGTTCACCTTATATAAAACCCTAGACCGATATAAAATTGGATCTTTAAAAAAAACATTGTTATGAATACACAACTCTTAACAATCTACGAAATTCCTACGATGGTATATGTCGTAACCGTAACATAATCATACTACTATAATTAGGTCCGCGATAGTACATTTTATTTCATGAGCTTAAGTTTATTTGTTTCATAAAAGTATTCCACTATTTGACTGGCACTCAGTAAGTTTGATAAAAGTACAAAGCACTCAATATCAACAACGATGAAACCTGTTTATGACACTGTTGTCGGCGATATGAAATGCTACGCCGTAGAACTTCAATAGCCCGTAGCACAATGACGACACGAAGCTTCGTAGCCTTTTATGATTGTGTTGCCATATCATAACAAATTCAGTTGATGATAAAAGCTGACTAAAAAATTTATTAGCAGTTGGAAGTTGAAAACAAAAATAATTATAAGGAAAAATAAATAACTGGAGTATATTTTTACAACCAGATGCTGATAGTTGTGAATATATAACAAATTGACAGCAATTTAGTTAAGAAAAAATATCATGCAGCATGTGGGTGATAAATTGGTAATTTTTTATGACGGTTTGGTAACTTCTCTAATAATGTATTTTGGTTGTTTCTGTCAATCGATAAGTACCGACTAGACAAAAAGGTAATAATATAGTACTTTCACGTATTACATGACTTTTTTAATTTGCTATAGTTTTTTAGGAGGATATAATATGTCCCACACGAAAAGAGAGAAGGAGTATATAGCTTTGTAACAAACAACTACCTACATCTTTTCAAATTAAACTTTAGATTTTTTTTAAAGAAATAAAAAGAAAAAATTGCAAGTTTAAAAAACATATTATACACCTAACACGGGAAGTGTTATAAAATTTGGTATTTTAGATATTGAAAAGGTAATTATAAGGGCCTTAAGTACAAGATATTCGTTTGAACAGATCCTCAGAGAAGACTTAAGCGTCTGTCCGCAAAATTTAATTAAAAATTACTTTGTGTCGCTTGTCGAGGGGAAGTTTGGGCCTCGGATTGTGTACCTCAGAATAACACTTCCCGAAAACTCCCCTTAAACTCTATCAATTTGTTTTATTGTAATTAAATTCTGCTGTGACTTTTAGCTGGGAATTTCGAGAGCCAAACTGAGAATTTTGACATAAATAATGTTTCTATAAAATTTAGTGCAAATATTTTTCTACTTGTAAAACTGAACAGTTTTCCCCAAGGAACATAGGCCGAAATATGGAAAAAGGGACCTTCCTATACAAAGTGACACAATTTTTGAACAATTATCTATGGGAGGACCGTTTTTTTTTCAAATTTCGACCTACAAAATTTGATCAGTTTGACTAGTAGAACTCACCCTAAAATACTTGTACTGAATTTAATAGCACCTTACTAAACAACATGAAAAAAACACCAAGTCATGATAGAATAGTAAGTTGATTGCGGAAATAACATATAGATATATGAAATACAAAATCTTGATATTTAACAATGACTTAGGACCTTATTAACCTTAAGCTCAAAGTTAAATTAGTTTTCGAGAAAAACCTAATTAGGTTGATCACTTAAGGCCCCTTGGTCCCTTTCATTCACGCTGCGCCACAGATAATAATAACTTTAACTGCAACCGACTGTACCTAGATAGGTATTCTTCTATTGCATCTGCAAAGACATGGTGTAAATAGACCCTCTAAATTAAAGTAGGTACTCTCTGTACTCCTGCCTCAGAGAATATACCTATAAGTGCCGCCGTATATCTAAGCTTGCCGTGTGATGCCGGTTTAGAATAGCATCACCCCATTTCATTCCCGTGGGAGTCGTAAGAGGCGACTAAGGGACTCGAGGGTGTGTATTGCAATTTTAGGCGATGGGCTGACAACCTGTCACTATAGTGATACACAATTTTCCGAATGACCCTCAAACATTTGTCAGACGTGGTGTAAATGGCCTTTTTTGCGGCTGTTTACGCTCTGCCTACCCCGCAAGGGATAATAGGCGTGATATGTGTGTGTGTGTGTGTGTGTATATCTAAGCGCAAGGAGTTGGGTGTATGCCCTAACCGTACTAGGTACTCTTCCTCTTAAGGCAGTACTTGAGAGAAGATGGCGGCGAGGACACAAGAGGAATAACTTGGTGTTTTTTGTGCTGATGCATTAATAAGGTGCTTCTAAAGTTGAAAAAAATACCACAAAGATAATTGAATCGGTACGACCGGGGCTTTTTCAAATAGACACAATGACACAAATGACCGCTATTTGGAGTTGAAAACAAACCATATATGTGATAGTGAGCCTACATTAATACAAAAGCTAGCCATACTGGTCTATCACGTCCAACAATCAAGTCATGCGGAACCTTTTTTACGATAGTACTCTCACTTGCCCGCTATTCAGATTTATTACATTAAAAAACGCTTCGTCCTATTTGATATGCTGCTTGTGTCGCTCAGCACGTTTAGCTGACACACGAGTTACACGAGTTCACGAACCTCTGACTCAGTTCATGAAATATGCAAAGAGAGACAATTTTTACTTTGTTATTTTTCATTCCCCGCCATTTTTGTTAGGAAATTAATGTAGATGGAAGATAAAAATATTTGAGTCCCATATTTACACGACGGTTGCAAGAGAGAAAAAAGATGAAATTGCTTATTAGACATTGATATACCCTTTATTGATAACATAATCTCGTCTCTATTTTGATATGTCAATTCGCAGTTGTGTCTACGCATCGCAGTCCCAAGGTTTGTAGTCATTCCTATTATAACTTATTACCTTACTAGCTGTTGCCCGCGACTTCGTACGCATGGTGTAGTGACTTGTGAGTTAGTGAAGTTGATGTATGCATATTGTTTAATATTAATATCATGTTTGTATAAAGTTTTTTCTCTGTAAGATGTGCAATGAATAGGTACTGGTTAAATTGTTTTTCGGTTAGGTACTTGGTTTTGATACTATGGACATCAGCTATAAAACATCATTATAAACTACTTTGGTAGTTTTACCATCGGGTGCTAAAACGTACAAATTTTCAGGAGAACTGACTCGAGAGCAAGCGACATATAGCTGCCCGTGTGATAAACAGGGAATCGTAAGACCTACGCCTGCGGCTTTCAGCGTCTGTCCTTGCGATTTGTTTACAGTCATTGCAAAGAAAACGCTGACGGGAAACTGAATGCCCTGAAATTGAAATAAAAAGTTGTTGGGAATGAGTGGTATACGCGCCACAACCAGTGAAAATATCCGCCTCGAATACATTCATCTTTAACCTTAAGATCTTCAGTCTGGTTCCATTGCACAGCTTTGGCGGAGTGAGATTGCAAAGAAGCATGATAGGAACACCAAGTTTAAGTATATTTGGTGTGCAGAAAGACCATTCGCACTCAAGGAGTATAGGAATTCTATTAGGTAGTTACTGGCTTTGTCTTGATTCATAACAGTGGTAATTGACGCGTATACCACCATATCCCCAGTGATTTGTGACATAATGGTATGGTTTATTGAAGCAGTCTGATCATTTTTGGGTGCAAAAATAGCTCTTCCACGTAGCTACGAATCTTTCTTTTGAAGGAAGGAAGGCTCGCCATACACAGAAGAAATGATTCTCTTTAGACCAGAAACTATTTGGCAAAGCGTTTCAGGCAGACTTACTTGACCGTTATCCTCTGGTAAAGTACCTCTGCCGAGTTTTAATAAAGCTTGTGAAAACTCTTCAGCCCGTGGATTACCTCCGAGACGGGTTCGCATGATCACCGTCATGGTCAGCTTGTGAATTTGTGGCCAAAGAGCTGATGATTTTAGTGAGGCATTCACCTCATCAGCCCTGGTACCTCGAGTAACAACTGGAAGTGTTTGGCAAAAGTCACTGGAAAAAAGAACAGTGATATGGCCCATGGCCCTATTATCTCTGCGTATGTCTTTCAAAGTCCTATCCATAGCTTCTACCGTTTTTTTGTTGGCCATCGTACACTCGTCACATCACTACCAGACAACAATATCAGAAAACCTTTGCCTTGTAACTATTACGTGATACAGTGCATATTGGAGTATCGTTTGTGTCCAAATCGATTGGTATTTTGAAAGTTGTATGCGCCGTTTTCTCTCCTGGAAGCAGTGTGGCAGCGATACTTGAAGATACTATAGCAAGTGCAATCCTTCCTTGCTTTCTGATCTCTGCAAAAATGTTTAAGGCGAGTGTAACCGTGAACGACCTCGATAGTGGCGCCACTTCACAAAAAAAGATTTATCTTTAAAGAAACAATCTATCAGAATATCCGTTGCCCAAGTTTATACTTACATACGTATATCACGCCTATTATCTCTTGCAGGGTAGGCAGAGCGTAAATGTCCGTTTTTTCGGCCGTCTGACATATATTTGATGGTCATTCGGAAAATTATGTATCGCCATGGTGACAGGTTGTCAGCCCATCGCCCATGTGAAAGTCCCTTAGTCGCCACTTACGACTCCCACGGAAAAGAAATGGGGTGATGCTATTGCAAGCCGGCATCACACGGCATAGTTTACAATACTATAATATTAGTTTTAGAAAACCTGCCGCCTGTCAGTGGCTTTGTTATATAATTTTGGAGAAAACATTTCATTAGCGGGTTTCACAAAACTAACAGCGACATCTATGAAGTAATTTTAAACAAATTTTACTCTAACATTTTTGATTCTAACTAATGAAGGTATTTATATTTTTTTAGGTTCCGTACATCAAAAAGCAACGTACAAAAAAACGGAACCCTTATACGATCAGTTTGTTGTCCGTCCGTTCGTCCATCCGTCTCGTAAGACGCTTTATCTCGGGAATGCGCAGAGATATCGAGTTAAAATAAAAACTTTATTGGTAAATAGGTTTTAGGCTGCAATATGGAACCCTTATAGGTTCACTCACTTTGTTGTCCATTTGTCTGTCTTTCAAGACTCACTATCTCGGTTACACGTAGAGATGTCGAGTTAAAATTAAAAGTATTATAACCTTTAACTCAGGCCAACGGCCTCTTGTAGTGGTAAAAAAATTAACTAATTTTACCCAAATCATAATTTGTCTTCGCAATAAAACAATTTTCAACGGATTTAAGTTGTGTTTATTTTGGATTTCACAATTCCTACGTTTCCACAATAAACACAACTTAAATCCGTTTAAAATTGTTTTATTGTGATGAGTAATAGTTGTGCAAACTCAAGAAAATATCACAATTCATCTGTCTTCCATCACATACCTTGACCAAAGGTCAAAGTAAAAGTCCGAAACATTTCTGTAATAGTTAGAACGACCCTCATATATGTCAGACGTGGCGATAGCGATAAAATACTTACGGCCGTTGACGCTCAACCTACCCCGCAAGGATTAAATGTGTGATTGTTTGTTTTTTGTTTGGTTAGGTCGTTTCACGGGGTCGTTTTGAAGTTCAGATCGTATGTCAGTCAATACGTGGTCAATACCGCGTTTTACAAAACTAACAGCGACATCTATATTATTTTTTAGGAAAAAAATTCGGAACTCGCTTTGCGGAACCAGTTACTGTGTTTTACCATGGGAATGAAAGATTTTTTTGAGGTAAAAAGTATCCTAGATGTTGACCCGGGTAATAAGCTACCACTGTATAAAATTTTGTAGAAATCTGTGCAGTAGTTTTTACGTGAAAGAATAACAAACATACCGACAGACAAACAGACAAACAGACAAACAGACAAAAATCAATTTTACTTCTGTTTTGATGTCTGTATCTTGAACACAATTAGAAGCAAAAACCCTTTTTTGAATCTATTTCATGTACAGAATTGGTTTCGTTTCTGTTTTATTATATGTATAGATTATGGTACCTATTAATATACTACACTGTATGTTTTAAACTGTGTTCACTAATATAAACGATTTTTTTTCACTTTTGAAATTGCAACTATTTAGAATAATGTTTTAATAAATAGGAGCATAAACTATTTTCATTTTCTATTTTGACGTCATCTTAGAGGTAACCTTTTTAAAATGTAGGTTTGAAAAGTAGCTAGCAGTCAACAGCTCCACAACACAATCTTATTTGCACCAAGTTCCGCGTACCACCATCAGCATAAATATTATAGTGTGAACGAACGCAAGATCTATTCAAGCATCGATGCTCTACCCGACTGGTTGTTATGGATGATTTGTGTCCTCATTGTCGCAAAACTAACATTGAAAAAACAGTTTTGTCAAGGCTTATGATACGGGTTCGTTAGATGCAACAAAAACTGATTGTATTGTCGTTTCCCTCATTTTACGGGTTCGAAGCTATCCTAAACAAACATTCTGCGAGCAAAACTGAACCAGTAAATATTTTCAGAGAAGGCAGTTATCCCACTTTCATAAAATGTCACCCTATTTGTATAAAGCAAGCAAGAGATTGTATCGGAACGTGGTTACGTAGGTGTAGGACCAAATTTTTCTGGTTTTCCATTCAATTTAATAGCCAACATCTGGCTAGTGTACACGACACTACATAGATGGCAAACACTAGTTTGCGCCCCGGTTCTACTCGCTTGTTGTTTGCAATGGTGATCTCACCTCGCCAGCTGCTGTTTGTTTAGGCACCGCTGCAATAATGCCCCGACTATCGGAATACGGTTTGTAAGTGTGAGAACTGTGTTCATTCACTGGCGGGATTCTTACGTACTTTGTAATACAGTATACAGGGTGTAAAGTTTTTTGTTCACATCCCTTTCAAGACGAAGTCTCGGGTGACACGTATTCTATCCACGTACATTCGTTACGGACACTGGTGGTCGGTACTAACAAAAAAAGTATAAATCCCTTGTAAGGGCGCCATAAATTGACGAAACGAGCGTGAGGCGAACACATAAAATGAGCTCCATACCCCGGGGAGGGAGTTAAAGAGTTAAATTGTGGGCATTGAGATGTTTAAAGTTTATCAGTTTCCGAACTTTACTCCTTACGAGTCAAATTGAAAAAGACTTGTTTCGCTGGTGAAAACTGTATGGCGCTGGCTTAAAATAGCGTCACCCTATTTCTCTCCCGCGTGAGTCGTAAGAGGCGACAAAGGGACTTGAGAATTTCAGGAGTATTACAATTTTAGGCGACAGGCAAAGACAGTGATGTACAAGTTTTCTGCAACAGCCCTCAAATATTTGTAAGACGTGGCGATAGCGACTTCACACACGACTGAATTATACACAGGAGTGTTTCCAATATTCCGCGGCTGATCTTTACACAATACAGACCAGAATTAGGTATACATTATATAGGGTGAAATTTAACTAGTGACCGAGAGTCGAGACTGAAAAAAGATTACAGGTTGGTGATAAGAAGCAACTTTCCTCAAAGAACATAGGTCGAAAAAAGACAAAATATATTTTGAGCTACCAAAGTAACTCAAATGCTGATCGGCAATTTAATATACAAGGGCAATCAAAAGTATAAACCGTGTCTCTGAATTTTTGGATATATGGCATTGTTCGTTGGCGGAATTTAGAAAACATTCTTTCTTTCTTTTCGTGTGGGACATCAAGTCGTCCAACGACCTGATAAACTCTGGTGTCAGAGTTTTTCAACCGCCTACTACCACTAGTAGGCCTCTGACATGGTTGTATAACGACCGCCGTCTAAGTAATCATAGACAGCAACCGGGACCGACGGCTTGACGTGCCCTCTGAAGCACGGAACTATTTCTTTTCGGACAATCAGTTGGTTCACCCTGCAATGTCCTTACCAGACCGGGAACAAATTCACAAAGTGATAAATATAAACTTTGTGACTGTCCCACCGAGAATCGAACCCGGAACCTTTGCATCGCAGGCAGTCGCACTACCACTGCGCCACATCGGCCGTCAGAAAACATTGTTTAATGGTTAGAGAGTTGAATCGTAATACGAAATTGACAGATTATTTAATTAATTAATTTGATAATAGGTATATATTATCGTTATGTGCTACTTATATCGATTTAGTGTAAACTGTTATGATATTTGTAATGTAATAAATAAATTAAAAAATATGGGTGAACCAAATTTTCAATTTCGAGTTGTTCCCTATTACTAGCCCGATCAGAATTTTCGCTATCGTTTACTTATAGATAATATTTTACACTATATACTGTAGGATCCAACCATGCAGGTTCCATTATTATGCCTTTTGAAAATATGAAACTAACTGCCTCAATTCGGGTTATTAATTATCTTAACTTACCTTAAATTAGCGCTGTGACTTTCTGCCAAATAGGTTTTTAATTTTTTGGAATGGAATTTATTTCCCTAATTGAAGCCATTAAATTTCCCACATTCATAATCAATCAAAAACATAGCTCTGCCCGTTTCACAAATATTGGCTCTAATTAAATCAGTTGAGGTGTTCCTCGAATATTGATTATAGCCATATTTTAGCTCATTAATGTAGCAATAAAATGATAAATTCAATATAAAAGTTGATTTATCAGTATTACATTCTTTGGAATGTAGAGTGAAAGAATCGTGCTGTTATTAGTAAGTACAAAGAAAAGTTTTTATTTACGCAAAATTATTAATTGTTTTGAACATAACATAATAGCTTTTCCGAGAAAAGTCCTTATCTCATATTAGTTAAATAAAATTCCGTGACTCACGACGCCATAGGTAATACATCTTCCTATTTAACTTAATGCGAAAATCTCTATTACAGAGACCGCGGAAATAGCGGACCGTTCCTGTCTCATAAAGGAAACTAATTAAAGTGAAGTTGTCTAATTCCAAGCTAAACTCCCGCAGTGGAAGTGATTTACACAGGTAAATTTCTAGTAAAATACCAGGAGTTCAACTGAAGGCAGACAATGGCCGCGTTACGCAGCGCTAAATAGCATACGCTGCACAATTTAGCAGCGCATACTATGAATTAAACGTGAACCTAAATCTATTTAACTTAATTAACTAAGTTGAGTGAAATTGGCAAATGATGTGTTCTGACCCTTACATAACTCAATTCTGTAGTAAATACCGTCTGCCGATCTGGCGTTACGTCACACGTATAAGCACTAGATTATAAGTAAGTACCTCCAAATTATATCACCCCACGAATTCCGCAATTCGTACTAAGGAGTCACAATGATATGGTACAACAAATATGACTAAAGGGAACACACCATTAACACGAATAAACAGTTTTATACTAAACAACCAGGTTTAACACTTACAGTCACGTGCCGGCGCAAATGCATAAATACCCAACGGAGAAAGGAAGTTCAGGGAATGGATCAAATAGGAATTCCGTTGGTACTTACAGGGCTGGGTGGAAAAGATATCGACACCCAGCATTCCACTACAGCCTTGGCGCGTTATTCACTTCAAACCACTCACAGCTTCTGTTCGTATTCCACTTTGATATCAGTCATTACGCGTGACCCAACCCGAATTTGGGTCGTACAAACGCGAGCCGATATGGCCACTTGATGCCTATTCAACGCGACGCTCACGTGGAAGACGTCGAGACATCCAACAATCACTAAGCCTGGTATTCTAGTATAACCCAGGAGAACCGCAATAATACGATGCATCAACACGCGCGATCTCAAATTGAATCGTCCATTACACGCGGCATCACAAAACGCGTGGCGGGAAATCCGTACAAAACACAATACGTTCTCGTCCGAACGGTTTTGAGTGACTGAGTGCGGTGCAGAAATCACCGCTTGGCGCCTACCAGCGGCCCGCGCGCATGCCGCCACCCTCGCCCCGCGAGCGAGAAAGGGACAACATATGCCCAGAGCGATGCGTGCGAAATCGCGGCGCATTCATAGACCGTCATTAATACCTAACTTACCCCAGCATAGCAACGCTAAATTAAACATTCACCCGCCCTAGGCCGAATCCCTTAGGCCTATTCACTACTGGGGAGACGAGATAGCGTTGCTATTGCTCGCTTAAGAACTGAATCCCCTACCTGAACTGTCGCGACTCGAGGAGTGCCATCACTACCTGGGAACAAGTTGAGAATGCGCCCTCTGCGCCATCGCAGTGGCGGCAGGTTGGCATCCTTAACCAGAACGAGATCTCCGATGCGAGGGGGTTCAGTTCTGTCCGTCCACTTAAGGCGTTGCTGCAGAATGTGCAAATACTCAAGCGACCATCGCTTCCAAAAATTCTGAGACATTTGCTGCAGCAACTCATAACGCGTCAAACGATTGCTACTGACCTCTGTGTAGGGGTACTCTGGCAAGGCGTTAAGTGGTCGGCCAATTAAGAAATGCCCTGGTGTCAGGGCCTCCAGATCATTCGGATCTGAGCTAAGCGGACACAAAGGACGTGAATTGAGAACGGCCTCAATTTTACAAAACACGGTCGCTAGCTCCTCAAAGGTTAATATCGTTAAACCTATAACGCGCATCAAATGCGTCTTAGCGGACTTTACAACCGCTTCAAATATACCACCCCAGTGGGGGCATCCTGGTGGATCGAACACCCAGTTAATGCCCTGACGGGAGAGGCTCGTGCCGATAGCTTCCTCGTTTTCCGATAAAAACGATATAATTTCTTTCATACATCGATCAGCGCCCTTAAAGTTGGTACCACAGTCCGACCTGATCAGCGCTGGTCGCCCTCTTCGCGACACAAATCTATCTAAAGCTGCTAAGAAAGCCTCCGTAGTGAGGTCGGCCACGAGTTCCAAGTGGACGGCCTTGGTTGCTAGGCACACAAACACGCACAAATACGCCTTGAATGACTTCGCGTTGCGAAGGCGTGATGCCTTTACCATAAAAGGCCCCGCAAAGTCCGTTCCCACACCCGCAAACGTCCAGGCTTCCGTCACCCGGTCCGGTGGGAGGTCTCCCATCTGAGGTTGCATTGTGGCTGCCTTCAACCGATAGCAAGGCAAGCACCGAAACACAATGCTCCGTACCGTACGTCGTCCAGACAAGATCCAAAACTCGCGCTGCAGAATAGCCAAAAGTGCATTGCAGCCCGCATGCGAGTTTTTCTGGTGACGATCCCTAACTATAAGTTCTACCAAAGGTCCCTTCTTTGGGAGTAACAGCGGATGCCGTGCTGAAAAGGGCAGGTTAGCGTTCCGAAGTCTACCTCCAACCCGGAGCATTCCATGCTCGTCCACGAACGGGTTGAGGCGCACAAGACCTCCCTTCAGCTTTCCACGGCCATCCCTGAGCAGCCTGGCCTCTTCCTCAAAATGTTCCGCCTGGACGACCCTAACCAATAAACTTAGAGCCGCATTCCGCTCCGCAGGCGAGAGGACAGGTGCCAAGTTCCGTTCTGCTTGAGGTTTTCTACAGTTGTTCACGAACCGTTTGATCCAGCCTGTCACCCCTAGAAGTTTGTCGAGGGAGCTGTATCGTTCCAGCAAGAAAGCCGCACTAGGCTTAGGTACGATCTGCCCTACGTTCACTCGCAAACCTCGATCAGGTGGCCCAAGCGGCGACCCGCACTCATTGTATGGCCATCTCTCAGGTGACTCAGTCAGCCACTGAGGTCCCCACCACAGTGAGTGACCTACCAAATCAAGGGCCCTACATCCCCGTGAGGCGCAGTCCGCTGGGTTCTGTTCTCCCGGTACGTGTCTCCATACCAACGGAGTTTCCGATCCTTTAATCTGTGACACCCGATTTGCCACGAAAACCTCAAGAGTATGTACCGACGTCTGTAACCAGCACAGAACTATCCTACTGTCGGTCCATGCGTACACCGTTTCATCCAAATTGATGGTACCGCGTAGATTACTAGCGACATGATGTAGCAAGCGCGTGAGAAGCGCTGCTCCCGCCAATTCCAACTTTGGAATGGTCCATCTTGTCCTAACCGGAGCCACCTTACTCTTGGCCATAACTAGACGCACGTCTACAGTTCCCGTTGAACTGACTGTCCGCAAATAGACAGCTGCCGCGTACCCTCGCTCCGAGGCATCACAAAACCCATGTAGGGTAGCCTTACATCCCACCGATGGGAGCAATTTGCGAGGTATGGCGATGCGTACGATCCCTGGTAAGGTGGTCACAAACTTGGTCCAATCATTCAACAGCTCTCCGGAGAGCTGGTCGTCCCAACCCAAGTTTGCTATCCACAACCTTTGCAAGAAGCACTTCGCCATGAACGTCACCGGTGCGATCCACCCGTTAGGATCGAAAGTTCTGGCGATCGTCGATAATACCGAACGCTTCGTCCAAGTCTTCTGCAAAAGGTCTGGCTCGATCTGATACGTAAAGACATCATGCGTTGGCCTATATTGCACCCCTAGGATGCTCAACGTATTTGGATTGTCCGGGTTCTCGAAGAGGTGCGGGTCCTGCTGGAACTCACCTGGCAACCCGGCCAGGAGCTCTGGACAGCTGGACAGCCATTTCCGCAACTCATAACCTCCTGATTCCATGATCGCGATCAGCTCGTCTCGTAGTAGCAGTGCTTGTTGCACGCTATCTGCACCCGTGCAGATGTCATCCACGTAGACGTCGCGATCCAGTACTGCTGCGGCTCGAGGGAATCTTACCCTTTCCTGTGCGGCCAACTCTCGCAGCGTGCGTACTGCCAAAAACGGACTTGGCTTCAGACCATACGTTACCGTGTTGAGCTCATAAGTGACCATCGGCTCGTCAGGGCTCTCACGCCACAAAATCAGCTGGTACCGACGGTCATCCGGGTGTATAATTGTTTGGCGAAACATCATTTTGACGTCTGCGACGAACGCTACTTGGTGCAACCGAAAATCTGTGAGGATGTCCACAATGTCCCGGTTCAACTTGGGACCCGCGTGCAGACACTGGTTCACAGACACACCATTCGATGTAGGAGCAGAACCGTCAAACACTACCCGTATCTTCGCCTCCGGTGACTTCAAAACAGCCAGGTGTGGTATATAGTAATGCTCGACACACCTCCAATCTATGCTGGACACCGACATGTGGCCTAACTCTAGGTACTCCCTCATGAATTCGATATACTTCTGCCGAAGTGCTGCATCTCGCTTCATCTTTCTCTCCATAGCCAGTAGTCTCCGTTCCGCGATCTGTCGCGAACTACCTAAGGAGGGGCGGTTTGGGAGAAATGGCAGCCTGGTAACAAACCTACCTGACGAACTTCGTGCAGTGTTGTACTGATAGAACAGCTCGCACTCGTCATCCTCTGGCTTCCGTCTATCCGCTGTGGGTGGCTCCTCAGACTCCCAAAACCTCTGCAGCACCTCCGACAACACACTACCATAGAGTACCGTATCGCCCTCTGGTAGGTCCTGAGGTCTCCAAACTGGGCCAAAAATAACATACCCCCCTGTGGTATCAACGGCCACTAAACCAGTTTGCTGAAGTACCCGTTTTCTGCCACACCAGAATCTCCCGAGGACGTCTGACCCGAGGAGAACGTCCACCGTACCAGGAGTATCAAATTCAGGATCAGCTAACTCTAAGCCTGTGGTTAACCCTCGTACCGTTGACGGTAACCGAACCTGAGGAAGTTTCCCTACCACTTCATCCAGCACCACTGCTGAGGCATGATAGCTGACCCCTGTACCTGTATTACCTAATGTGAACTCGAAGTTCACCTGACCCCGAACGTCAGGCACATCTACACCTCCAATACCTACAGCCCCATCCGTTGTGGGCCTTATATTTAAGCGTAGCCTACTCACCAGCTTACTAGACACAATACAACCCTGAGCCCCTGTATCTAACAAGGCTCTTACCTGTATGCTGCGGCCACCGTATCCCCATACCCAAATCATTGCCGTAGGCAACAATACCGTAATTGGCCGGGGGGCCGAAGCTGGCGTGTAGGCGGCGATTACCTAGCAGGAACCTAAGCGCGGAGTGTTCGCGTCCTGCGGGTGGGTCCCCTCTCTCCGTACACCTTCGAGTGGGTCCCACTCCTGCTGATAGGGACCTCTGGTCCTGTACGCCATGGCTGGCAGCCTATAGTAACCCTGCGGCAGGCGCGCGTACCGTGGATGCGCCTGTAGCCGCGGGTGCTCAGCCAAGGGGAGAGGCATGCGTGGGTCATGAGACCTCACCATGTTGTTCAGTCCCGCCGAGTACTGCATGTACTGGCCCTGGTATTGGCACCCGCCCGTAGCATCACGTACTTGTGATGGGTGCCTCTGACCTTGGACCTGTGACCACCTACCCTGTTCCGGCACCTGCTGCCGAGGTGGTGACTGTCTCGCGCGTGGTGAAGGGGGCATCACCTGCTGATGTCCCTGGCCTCGTCCCTGAAACCCTGGTGGAAAAGGACTCCTCCTTGGAGGGGGTGGGGAGCGTTGCTCCCGTCTAGGTAGGGCAGACTCCGTCCGCTGACCCGCGTCAGCTCTGCCTCCGTAATCTCCGCTGCGGTTCATGCATAGGAGCTGATGGTGGGCACCCTGGCAGTACCTGCAGTTGGTGCTTGATGGGCACTCTCGCACCTGATGCGGCCCCATACACCTAAAGCACCAACGCCGTTGCTGCACCACACCACGACGTTTCTGCACCCGCTGTGCAGCGAACTCCTCACACGCAGTCACCTGATGCCCCGCCTCTCTGCAGTAGGCACACCTCGATTCCAAATTAGCGACATTGTATCGCCTGGGTGGCCTACTCTTACCGTCTCGCGCCTGTGCACCCGGCCGTTCCGGGCGGCGAGCGGCCGCAGACTCCGCGTGAGGCGACTCTCCAAATTGGGCATCTACCCGCCTGCACTCGGCCTCGAGGAAGGACTTGAGCTCCTCGAAGGTCGGGAGGTAATCAGATGTCTTACCTCCGTGTGACTGTTCAAAACGAGCGGCCATGTCGCTCGGCAGGCGGCGCAACAACGTGTGGACCAGGATATAATCATAGCCTGACACCGGCATCCCCTGTCTCTCAAGAGCGTTCACTGCAACGCAGACAGGGTTGAGGACCTTGGCCCTGAGGTCCGTCCCTCGTGTGATGGTCGGCACGGTGAGCCACTGTTCCAGGAGTTGGTCAATCATGAGACGTTTGTTGCTGTATCTCTCGATCAGCAAACCGCGAGCCGTCTCGTAACTTGCATCATCGACTGGTAGATGCTTTACCAGCTCATGGGGCTCACCTTGCAGCTTGGCCATCAATTGTGCCATTTTATATGCCGGCTGCAAGTCAGTGCGGTTATGAATCACACTGTCAAACAGATCCTGGAATCGGGTCCAATCCGTGTAGTCCCCGTGGAAGACCGGAATCGCCACAGCCGGCAGGGGCACTTGCACCCCCGGTCCCCGCGGACCATGGGGTGGGTCCGGCTCCCCAGCCCTACGCCTGGTGATCACAGCAGCCGCCTGCTGGATCTCCTGCCCTATCTCCAGGCACTGGGTCACATTCGCCCGGACCGTAAGTTTGACCTCCTCATCAGGCGTCCCATCAAATAACTCCTCGCATCCAGTGAGGCAATCCAACACCTCCGCGACCCGTTCGTCAATCCGTTGCGCACAAGCGATGAGTGCGTCCTCTCGGTCCCCGCGACCGACCATCGCCTGCTTAGTCGCGAACCACATTAGGTGCGCTCTAATTTTCGCCTGAAGCTGTCTAATCGTGGGAGCCATGGTACCAACCCAAAGTAACACCGAACCTTACAATAAAAAACAATAATAGACAATCGGCCCTGATCCTACCGTTAGGATATCCGCACAGGGTAAACACAACGATAATAACAAGCAATTCACTAATTGATTGGCCCTGATCCTACCGATAGGATATTCTACACAGGGCACACACTACAATCACAATAAATATTTTTTTTTTATGTAGGTAGATTAAAAATCTTATACTAAAATAATCTTAAATCTAGTGGTTTTCTAAACCACGCTCTGCTACCAAAAATTGTCTAATTCCAAGCTAAACTCCCGCAGTGGAAGCGATTTACACAGGTAAATTTCTAGTAAAATACCAGGAGTTCAACTGAAGGCAGACAATGGCCGCGTTACGCAGCGCTAAATAGCATACGCTGCACAATATAGCAGCGCATACTATGAATTAAACGTGAACCTAAATCTATTTAACTTAATTAACTAAGTTGAGTGAAATTGGCAAATGATGTGTTCTGACCCTTACATAACTCAATTCTGTAGTAAATACCGTCTGCCGATCTGGCGTTACGTCACACGTATAAGCACTAGATTATAAGTAAGTACCTCCAAATTATATCACCCCACGAATTCCGCAATTCGTACTAAGGAGTCACAATGATATGGTACAACAAATATGACTAAAGGGAACACACCATTAACACGAATAAACAGTTTTATACTAAACAACCAGGTTTAACACTTACAGTCACGTGCCGGCGCAAATGCATAAATACCCAACGGAGAAAGGAAGTTCAGGGAATGGATCAAATAGGAATTCCGTTGGTACTTACAGGGCTGGGTGGAAAAGATATCGACACCCAGCATTCCACTACAGCCTTGGCGCGTTATTCACTTCAAACCACTCACAGCTTCTGTTCGTATTCCACTTTGATATCAGTCATTACGCGTGACCCAACCCGAATTTGGGTCGTACAAACGCGAGCCGATATGGCCACTTGATGCCTATTCAACGCGACGCTCACGTGGAAGACGTCGAGACATCCAACAATCACTAAGCCTGGTATTCTAGTATAACCCAGGAGAACCGCAATAATACGATGCATCAACACGCGCGATCTCAAATTGAATCGTCCATTACACGCGGCATCACAAAACGCGTGGCGGGAAATCCGTACAAAACACAATACGTTCTCGTCCGAACGGTTTTGAGTGACTGAGTGCGGTGCAGAAATCACCGCTAGGCGCCTACCAGCGGCCCGCGCGCATGCCGCCACCCTCGCCCCGCGAGCGAGAAAGGGACAACATATGCCCAGAGCGATGCGTGCGAAATCGCGGCGCATTCATAGACCGTCATTAATACCTAACTTACCCCAGCATAGCAACGCTAAATTAAACAGAAGTCGTTGTGGGTTTCAAGAGTAAATCCGTTCTTCGTGACTGGAAATGACATTAAAACGTGTACATAGATAGGTATTAGGTCAATTTTCTTTGTGGTATACAGGGGATTGGAGAATAACGCAAAACTTACAAACACACATATCACGCCTATTATCCCTTGAGGGTAGGCAGAGCGTAAACTACCGCAAATTTCGGACATTTACGCCACGTCTGACAAATATTTGAGGGTCATTCGGAAAATTATGTATTGCCATTTTGTCCATCTCACCGTAACGCATGCGTCTGTCTGACGAAAGGAAAATGCGAATGCGGATCTTATTCCTATTCAAATAAGGATACGAAAAGAAAAACTCAATTTTTCAGCACTTTTTCAATACTTTCTTTGGATTGGTTAACCTCACGAAGGTGCTAGCTTTTTTTTTACTGAAAGCCAAAGTCTAAAGAATGTACACACTTAATACGTTCTATTGTTCTGCTAAAAAAAGTTTTACAAGTAGGAATAATAGAGATGCTCTTCACACAAAAGACGCCGGATAAAAGCTTTCTTTGGGAAAATACTGTCACAATGAAAAGGCCAAATAAATATATTTTTTATCACAACTTCAGTAAATCTTTTCAGCCGACGAGAGTTGTATAGTAGATACGCATCAGAGTGAAAAGTTGAAAAGTTTCGGGGTGGCATAAGTCAAGTGATGCCTACTTTATATAATAAAAGGATAAACAAGTTTTTAAGGCGGGGTAGCGCGCGGGCAAGATTTATAAACCGGTTATATTCAGACAATTACAGCCATGAAATTCACAACAAAAATTGAACAAACATATGCTATTTTTGAAGAATAACAGTATCTATCAGCATAGAATAAACTTTGTTAAAATTGACTTGATAAAAATAAACAAGGCACCTCTGTTTGAATATTTTTTTAAATATTATGTTGTAGCTTTAAAGTTGTTAACATTTTTTTTATTCTTTTTTTACTTACATACCTTTTGTACTAAAAGTGGCTATGTCGAAAAAAACGTAAAATCTCGGCAATAATCTCGTAAAAGCGCAAAAGGTTTTCTATTTGCATCTTTTTTTGAATAACCGAAATATAAAAGAAAATAATTGTCCTATTGTCTCAACACAATTTGTTTTTGAGTCTGGACGTTCTTCGTGAGTATTTTTTAAGAATTTCCGTGGTTGTTGGCACGATATACAAGAGGGTATGAGTCTAGGGTAACATCAGGATTTTCAAATGTGTAGTACTCGTATTTACTTACCACAATGTTTTCTTTTGTTCCAGGTAAGAATCATAAAATAAGCTGTTACTGGCAAGAACTTATAGCATCAAGTAAGAAGTGGTCAAGTTGGTAAGCAAACATTTTGATGGACTCACTCGCGCTAGGTCGGTTCTAATAAATAATTGTGATGAGTAAGAGGAGACCAAACTTAGTGTATTTTAAAAATGATTTTTAAACTAATTAAAAAAAAGTGACTTTAAAGCGTCAATGTGATATATTTTTGGAATCGGCATAATAATTCATAATCATTATAAAGGGTGAAATTTTACTAGTGACCAATAGCCAAAACTCAGAGTGGGCTGCTGAAAAGGAACAATTTTTCCCAAGGAACAGAGGTCGTAAATATGAAAAAAATGTTTTGCCTCCCATCAGCTGATTTGGTTTACCATGGTAGCTTCAAAAAATTTTTCTTGTTTTGACTTATGTTCCTTGAAGGACGTTGTTCCTTATCACTAGCCCGTGCTCTGTTTCCAGTTTCGGTCACTAGTAAAAATCACCCTATATTACCATACAACGTTAGTTGCAGTTCGAATCTCCAAATATATTTAACACTCTGTATATCTCAAGACCATGACGCGCGCGGCTAGAGCTTAGGAACTTTATTGTAGTAACAAAAAATCAAAAAATATGCTGTGTGATGCCGGCTTAGAATAGCATCACCCCATTTTATACCATGAGAGTCGTAAGAGGCGACTAAGGGACTCGAGGGTGTGTATTACAATTTTAAGCGATAGGCTGACAACCTGTCACTATTACGATACACTATTTTCCTAATGATCCTCAAATATTGGTCACGTGGAGTAAATATTTTTTTTAAGGATGGGTTTGCTCTTGACTCTAGTCTAGGTCATAGGACAGAGACAGAGTCTAAGATGGAGCGAGCTCACCCAGAAGAAGCCTGTTCACTCTTACTTTGAAGAGATTAGGGTTGTATGCGTTTGGAAACACAGACGCAGGTAGTGAGTTCTACTCTTTAGCAGTAAATGTCCGTTTTTTGCGATCGTTTACGCTCTGCTTACCCTGCAAGGGATTATAGGTGTGATATGTGTATGTATGTATGTATGTAAAAAATCATAAACAAGAGTCAGTTTACCGAATTTCATCTGAATAGACCCTTGTGCTGTAAGTAAAATCGAGAGGTACTTGTAAAGATTACGTTACATTGTAAAATTTTCATTGGCTCGTAAACACTTTTATTGGAACATGAAGCGTTGTATTCTTATTGAATATTTAATAGTGAATATCATTTCTATTTCTTTGTCTAACGATAAAGGAGGGCAATAACCCGGAGAGTAGTTCAATGACCCGGAGACCCAGCTGCCCTAAAAGAAAAGATTATTTTTCTGTAATTTTTTTAAAGGTATTTATCACGCCCCCACAACTTTGTCCTAGAGTCTAAACATAGGTCGACAAATAAAAAAATACGGTCCACCTATATATGTTTTTCAGCCGGTACACATTTGATCTGCGAAGTTCAATTATTTTGCATTTTTCGACCATTGTTCCTTGAAATATTTCTTGCTTTCTGAATATAATTCACTGGAAGGAGTTTAATAACTGTAACACAAATACAATTTTACCCAAACCCCCATACTTTTATGGAAGAACTTTTGTGAAAATGTTATCGAAAGTTTTTATTACCCAACTTGGCAGATATCGCTTGTACGAGTATGAAGCTAACATGATTACACCGACTAGTAATGCGTTGCCGTGTGATGCCGGCTTAGAATAGCGTCACCCCATTTCTTTCCCGTGGGAGTCGTAAGAGGCGACTAAGGGACTCGAGGATGTGTATTGCAATTTTAGGCGATGGGCTGACAACCTGTCACTTTAGCGATACACAATTTTCCGAATGACCCTCAAACATTTGTCAGACGTGGTGTAAATGGCCGTTTTTTGCGGCTGTTTACGCTCTGCCCTAAGGGATTATAGGCGTGATAAAAAGATTAAGAATTATTACACCGACAGCGGTGAAGCGTGGCGAGTGCAGTGTGTTTTCATAAGATAGCTGCATCCAGAGCTCATCTGCTGAACGGAATGTACTATGCTATGTACTTACCTAAGTAGCTAATGTGGCAAAATATAACGTTGTAGCAGGATGATGCTACAGAAAATCACCTTTGAGATTTGACACATACACGCACACACACACATATCATGCTTTCGTCCCTTGCGGGCCGCAAAAAACGGACATTTGCGGCCCGCAAGGGACGAAAGCACGTCTGACAAATATTTGAGAGTCAATCAGAAAATTGTGTATCGCAATAGTGACAGGTTGTTAGCCAATCGCCCGAAATTGCAATACACATCATCGAGTCCCTTACAATAGCATCACCTCATTTTTTTCCTGTGGGAGTCGATGGTGTGTAACTTACAGTAATGTAAAAAACAAATACATATCAAAGTTAAAACCTGTCAAAATCAAGGTTAAATATGTATCTGTCTATCTAATTGTGTTGGAGTAACTGTTGCCACTGACCAGACGTCACCAGACGTCTTTATGTTTAGAATAATGGGAACATTTCTTAGGTGGTTTTCCCAGGAGCTCATCTGCCAAACGGAATGTACTATGCTATGTACTTCCTTGTGTAGCTAATGTAGCAAAATATATCGCTGTGGTAGGATGTTGCTACAGAAAATCACCTTTCAGATTTGACTCACACACACATATCATGCCTGGATCCCTTGTGCGGTAGGCAGAGCGTTAACGGCCGTAAAATACGTATACGTATTGAGTTACATGTGTGTAATAATTGAGGGTCAACATAAGAATTACTAAAAAAGTATTTTAACTAATTTAAAGGGTTCTGTAACGGTGCAATATAAATAGTTTTTTTAAAGATGGAGCACTAAAATATTATCTTATTTAAAACATTCATATCAATGCAAGTTATTGTGTACTTATCTCACTAAACATCAAGTTGTTCATCAAAATCCTTCTGTAAACTTTTTGTTAAACCTCAACACAGATATGATATATATATCTTCAAATTCTCAGGGTATCAACGAGTTCATTTTATGTGTTCGACCTAACAAGGTTACCGCGCTCGTTCCCTCAATTTATCGCGCCCTTATAAGAGATTTATACTTTTCCTGCTAGTTCCGGCGGCTAGTGACCGATATAACTGTCTGTGGATGGGTTATGGGATCAATCAAATCGAATAACTTAACATTATACATTTAAAAAAAGAAAATTAAACTTACAGTAATGTAAAAGATCATGAAACTGAACAACTTACCCCTAGGAGCATATGTCAGCAAGCGCAAAAAATTACCTCATACAAAATCACGTTCAGTGGACTGCTTTTACTCGTACTAGGGGGAGTAATTTTTTATACATTTCCTGAAATATATTCCTAGGGGAATATTGTTAAGTTTTATGGACCGAATTATTACCCTTTATTTAATGTTCTCTGTCTAATACATATCAAAATACAAAATTAATCTAGATACTAGACACTTCAAAGGTGCCAGAAATATACATACATACATACATAAATCACGCCTATATCCCTTACGGGGTAGGCAGAGCGTTAACGGCCGTAAAACGGATATTAACACCACGTCTGACAATAGCTTGAGGGTCAATCAGATAACTGTGTATCACTATAGTGACAGGTTGTCAGCCCATCGCCTAAAATTGCAATACACATCCCTCGAGTCCCTTAGTCGGCTCTTACGACACCCATGGGTAAGAAATGGGGTGATGCTATTCTAAGCCGGCAATCACACGGCAATATAAAGTATTCATAATAATATAATAAACAGTAGTAAACCAAATTATGAAATAATGTACGTGGTGTTTTCGCTGAAAATTAATGAACATTATGAAACGCGAACAACTTTCTTTGTAACAATATTTTTAATTATTTTATGCCTTTATAGAATAAAGGATGAATCACACCTGCGTTGCGTAGTTAGTTTTTTTATGGATACGAAATATTTTCCGCGTTAGTTGTCATCTGATAAAATCGAAAATTTCGTGACTAACGCAGATATGGGAGTTTAATAAACGATATATCTCGCCCAGTCCCATTTTAGCTTTGCGATTTTTCTGACGCTGTTTGCAATTCCTTTCCGGGTGCGGAGGTCTATGTTTCGAATGCGGTCGGTTCTTTTAACATATTCAATATTTCGCTCATGGCGCGTTGGTAAACCTTAAATTTGAACTTTTAATCCTGTGTCAATGAACATGTTTGTGCACCGTAGGGCAGGATGGGAAGAATACACATGTAAACGAGCTTTCGTTTTTAGTATTATAGAAAGGTTGCCCTTCAGTAGCTTTTCCATGGACCAGAAGCTCTTCCAGTCGTTTTGTACTTGTCTTTCGACCTCTTGGTCTTGCCTGTTTTCCAAGGTTGCTGTCTGGCCCAAATAGATTTATTATGTTATTGAGAAAATTTGGAAACTTTTCTACCACGGCGGGATTTGAACCCGTGACTTTCGTTATTACTAGCAGCGACGCTCATACATTTCCCGCTTAATTTCGACAGTGTATCTTGAAGACAATAAGGCGTAGTATGGCTTTATCTACCGGGTTAGTTTTGCAACAGATTTTCAGTGACCTATTATTTTTTCACACATTAGTCTATGTTACATATTTTCCAGATCCGCTGACATAGTGGCGAAAAAGGTTAGTCGGTTGTATGTTGCCAATTTTAATGCCTTTTCATGTCCAAGGTTCGGTGTGTTTTTTTATTTCTTCTTCAGGAGTGGCGGTGAATTGGCGGTCATTAACTTTGCTTTAGCGATAAAGGATCATTTATACTACGAACTATTTTCAAATAGTTGTAGTTGAATATTAGCAGTATTAACATTTACTATTGATATAAAACAAGCGGTTAATATAATTTGGTATTTTATCTCCAACTTAATAAAAAATAAAATAATGTCACAAAGTAAGTATTGGCGGCGTCTCGCATAGATAATTTCCCAAACAAAAAGAAGAAGACGAATAAGATAAGAATTTTTTTTTATGAATTCAAATTCAATGACAGCATCAATATACAGTAATAACAGATTTACTGTTTTTTTATCTGACCTGAATGCAATGAACAGATTAATTTTTGTTTGGTGTTACCAGACGAATTATTCAAACATTCCTTCCATGACAATTTTGCTAAGCTGTACTTTCAAGACATAACATCATTAACGCATTCCATTTTCAAAATTAATCCTTTAGTCCTCGACGAAACGGCGGGAAATTTCAAAGGATGAGTGTACGAATAATTTACCCAAAAAAAAGCGAATAAAAAAAAGATCAACATTTGCATTATTTTACTCGCGTCAGAGGTTTGCAGAGTCGTATTGCGTAAAATTTTCAGTGGGTTAACATTTACATATAAAAAGAGGTTGGCATTTAGGTAGACAATAATCATTAACAGAGTAAAACAAAAAGGTCAACAAAAAAGTATAAGTATATCAAAAATAGGTTACTAAAGCTTCCTAATAGACATACATACATAAATCACGCCTATATCCCTTACGGGGTAGGCAGAGCGTTAACGGCCGTTCAACGGATATTAACACCACACGTCTGACAAAAGTTTGAGGGTCAATCAGATAACTGTGTATCACTATAGTTACAGGTTATCAGCCCGTCGCCTAAAATTGCAATACACACCCTCGAGTCCCTTAGTCGCCTCTTACGACACCCATGGGTAAGAAAGGGGGTGATGCTATTCTAAGCCGGCATCACACGGCAATCCTAATAGAAATTGGTAGAAAAATTTCAAAAAAGTGATAGTGCATAGTAAATCCACCAGTGCTCTTTTATTGCTACTTATATAGGGTGAAATTTCACTAGTAACCGATAGCAAAAAATCTACTCGGGCTAGAGATATTGAACAACTTTCAATATTTTTAGTTTCCATAATAACTCAAATCAGCTGATCGGCAATTTTTATGGGAGGTATTTTTTTCGAATTTCAACCTGTGTTCCTAGGGGTCATTCACGATTCGGTGTCCCACACGAAAAGACAGAGGGGAAAGTTGTTATCACTAGCCCGACTAGAGTTTTTGCTATCGGTCATTAGTAAAATTTCACGCTATATGTGGATTGCTATTCTACCTATATCAGGTCAAAATTTAGGAAAGTTGCGTAAATTTTCGATTGTTTTACGTTTTTTGCAGAAAATATTTTATGTCATATTCATTCATTCAATCCAAAATTTAGTTTCAATGTGTCTAAGGGACTTAGATAACTGGAGGAGGTTAAAAATAAAATGCGCGAACCTCTACAACTTATAATGTTTATTACGCATAGGAAATACCTAAAAATCCAGTAAAATATCATTAAAAACATGAGTAATTCTGTCGGATACCTGATGTCAAAAGCTGATTTAAATCACATAAATTTGAAATGAGGGCTGGGCTCAACTGCCAGCTCCCAAGTTGTAGACAAACAACATAGCGATCGGTATACGCGCCGGCGCCGATCGCTACAGTACCTAATTTAGAATTTGTAGCCATCTTTCTTTTTATAGGGTGTAAGGGACAGCCCTCCGAATACTGATCGGGTACATATAAGATACAGATCATTAAACTGAACAACTTTCCCCTCGAAACATATAAATAAAAATAAAAGGAAACGACATTAAAATATCAACCTCCTATACAAAATCCTAATCATAACTGCATTTACTATGGGAAGTAAAAAAATAACCTGAAATATTTTACTTTAGGTAGTTGTTCAGTTTCATGGCCTGAATGCATCCTTTCAGTATTCGGAGGGCTGTCCCTTACATCCTGTATAGGGACTTAAGGCCTCAAGGTAACATGTATATTAAAATTAGGCAATGGGCTGACAACCTGTCATTATGGCGATACACAGTTCTCAGAATGACCGTCAAATGTTTGTCAGACGTTTTACGGCCGTTTCCGCTCTGCCTACAATATGAGCGTGGTAAATGTATGAATGTTTCTTTATATCTACATTCCAAACGCAAGCTGCATATCGTCTGTCTGCCGGAATGACATAAGGCTGGCTGCACTTGGCACATGCCTCGCGTCGAAGCGAATTTATAGCAATAATTCACGGCTCGAGTCAGTCCTATTGTGCATGTGAGCTTCCTAGAGTCAGGATATACGGATATTTTGAAAAGGAAAAATATTTTTAACTGCAGAGACTGAAGGTGATTCGCACATGCACCTATGTGGCGTGTAGTGCGATAGCCTGCGAAGGTTCCGGGTTCGATTCTAGGTGCAGCACTCACAAAGTTGATATTTATCACTTTTGTGAATTTGTTCCCAGTCTGGTTAAGACCTTGCAGGCTGAACCATCTGATAATTTGGAAGAAAAGATGTTTCCGGCGCGCCGCCGTCAATACTTACTTTGTGGTTCCGTGCTTCAAAAGGCACGTTAAACCATCGGCTCAAGTTGCTGTCTATGATTACTTAGACGGCGGTCGTTACACAATCATGTCATAGGCGTACTACTGGTAGTAGGCGGTTGAAAAGCTCTGACACTAGGGTTCGTTGGATGACCCGCTGACCCAAACGAAAAAAAAAAACACAACGCATGATTTTCCGGTGTTTTGCCAGGTCCGGTTTATTTACGATGTAAATTTAAGAAATCCCACATAAAAACGGATACCATGGTGCTGTCAAGCTCACGTCTGGTTAGACACTCATAACGCCAATGTAATGCTACACATACACACAGCATATGAACGGTTCAAAGTCCAAACTGTCTAACCCAGTCTTTGCCTGTGCACGTCGCCACATCAAATTGTCTTCATATTATAAAATCTAGTACTCTGTGAATGTCACAAACCGCAGTATCGTCCGGTGAAATCTTGTTTGTGACCGATTCACCGTAACTGTTCGTGATCCAAAAAAAATACTGAATATGTTTAATAGGGCTGCAGTAGCCCATTAAATAAAACAACTTACCCTAAGGCGGTTCTCCCAGTACAGACTGACGGATGCTTCTGTCAAATATCTTGGTCAAATTGCATGCGTTACATCGGATGAATTATGAGGAAAAAATTCAGCTACCATTCAAAATATCTCTGGCGATGACGCCATTTGTATTTGAAGTGAAATTAGAAGGTATTGAGTCCCTATCAAAGGCTTCTTTCAAATCCGTAAACCTCCAATTTTCTGATCCGCAAATTACAAAATCAGCTCAAGTATCAACTTTTTCAAACAACCCCTTTTTGAGATCCAAAAAACAAAGATCCCTTAAAGGGTCGCTGAAAAAGGTTCTCATTATGTTAATTGATTGCAGGTAGGAAGGTACACGAGTGGGCCGACCGAAACAGGTAAGGAGGGGGGTTAACCCACTTAATGTATGTAATTAATTTTTGAATGAAATCTCTAAGCCCGCAGCTTTTTCATAGCGAGAACGCTACACTTTATCTCTTAATAGGATAAGTAGGTTTATTTGTCTCTTTACAAAATGGACTAAGGTTCGGCTGTTCATTTTATTGTCGTAATGATAAATTTATCAACTAATCATTTACTGCAACAGTCCACTGGTGGACATGGGCCTCCCCCTTTTGGGGTGTATTGGCCATACTCACCACGCTTGGCAGGCGGATTGATGAGCGCAGTGCATGGTTGTTATAGATGGTCATAGAGAACGCTGCTGCCCATTTTCCGGATCCTTTAAGACAACTACGGGTGAAAATAGGGTAGTTATGTTCAAAGCCGGCATCTCACGGCTAACTGATCATTTAATTGGTATCTTTTATCTTAAGTACGACCTCGAAAATAAAACTATAGGGGGTGTAAAATCAGGGCTGCGCGAGCTGCAGCTAAGGACAGTGTGTATAGAGTGTATGCGGACACAGTTTTTTGTCCACAGACGTTTTCAAATTCGTTAGATGCTTTCAGACGTCCGAAGGTCCGACGTCACGTCAACGACTGATGACATTTAGTTTGCACAGCTCTAAATAAATGTACAGCCCAGATTCAAATAAGTCGCGTCCATCAGTCGCATTTGATAGTAATGTTTCCAGCTTTATGATTATTTTGTAAGTTTTGTACGGCGATCACAAGCAAAATAATAATACCATATACGAAACGATAAATGCTCAAAATATGAATTAAACTAACCATGGTATAGCCTCAAAACAGAAATCTTGATAAGTAAGTACAAGTTAGTAGGTATATATAAGTAAATAATGTTGGCAGAGAGTGGTAAAACATTGTGGTTAAACCCTTTGCAGTAACTTCATAACACATTCATTGACATCGTACCCTTAAGGGGGTTATATTTAATAAGCGGCTACAAAAAATCACAGTAAATGTTCAACCATATTCGAAACCGAACAACTTTCCTTTGAAACAAATGGCAATAAACGACAAAAAAATCGACAAATATCAATCGATAAATGTCAAATATCAAGGCTGTGTTGCTGATAGTTCACGTTTTGTCCCGCCTGTTCTTTTTGTTTACTTACGGACTCGGAAGTCTTTGAGGGGTAATAAAATAGTTTGTCGTTCGTCTCTGTTTCCCACACACGCTATAAAAAGTGTATACCATATTATATACTACTGAATACCATATTAATCAAAATTACATTAACAGCCACAACAGTCCTGCTGGACATAGGCCTGACCCTATCGGTGGGTATTGCCATACTCACCACACTGAGCAGGCGGATTGGCGAGCGCAGTGCAAGATGTTAAATCCACAGAGAACGCTGCTGCCCACTTCCTGGATGATTATCGACTCCCACTGTATTTGTATGCCGTTATTCAAAAGGACTCAACTAAACTAAAAATGCTTGAGAATGGGAATAGACAACTAGCCTAGGCTTCCCGCTGCTAGTTTTATTACTTATTCAAGTTTTTCTTAGCGAAAAAAGTTCAGCAATAAAATAAGTCCTATCACTTTACGTGAAGTGAAGATTTGTTTCCGTGCCGTAAATCATGTTAGACGTTTGAAAAAAACGTACTTCATTAATGGTAGATGCATATTTAGGAACTTTCTTATCAGCCTGCCCTTGTCCCAATTAATTTGGGATCGGCGCAGCATATTTTTTACTTACACAAAATAATGTTGCAAAACTTAACGTCCTACTCGTACCAATCTTATATTGAAACGAAATGTAAATCAAAATTTAAATTATGAGTCCCATCAATACAAGGATCATTCAACCGGCTATTGAGTCTTGATAAAAAAATTAATGACCTCTTTATATTGAAAATTCAATGCGAAATACAGTTAATAATTAAAAATGATGATGTAATTTTTGAAAACTTCCAAACGCTTGATGGACGCGGAAAATTAATCATTATCATGGCTTTGGTGAGTCCGGAGGAGATCCGCTAAATTTACATCACAAAGCACTGGACATTGGGCAAGGTTATGAATTTTTTTATAGCTAGAGTAGAGTAGTATAGAGACTTCATAGGAATAAATCGATGCCAGCCGTAGCGTTGTGTGCTACGCCGTCGTAGTAACTGCGTAGCAAGTCTTCCCGTAGGTGTAACTACATACATATATCACGCCTATATCCCTTGCGAGGTAGGCAGAACATAAACGAGCGTATAAAACAATCATTTACGCCACGTCTGACATATTTTGAGTGTCATTCAGAAAAACTGTGTTTTGCCATAGTGACAAGTTGTCGGCACATCGCCTAAAAACTAGATGTAACCATGTTGAAACTTTTTTAACACAAAATGTTTTTGAAAGTCAAGTTATTTCACTTTCCAACTACTTACTTGGTAATTCATTCGATTTTCGTGTATTGAAACGTTTTTCAGACTATTTTGTACAACTTCTTTTTCGCTAAATTCTTCAGAAATATCTGGGTCCGTATTCCGCTATCTGAAAACGGTCTCAGTTGAGTTTCAATGGGTATCAGTTAGATGGTTTTGGCCGATTAGTATTCCGCTAACTGTTTGAAGTATAGAAAATTACAATGACATTATAATGATAGTAGAGGGTCACTGGCATTACAATAGCTAAAAATAAGATGATCGGGGCACTGAAACAAAGTTATTGTAAGTTTAAACAACATTTTTATACCATCATAAATACCTCTAAAAATATTTAGGTAAATATAGGTTCCTATAAAGAATCTTTGTACAATCACTGTCACATAAAAGGCGATCTATTTTTCTTGTGGAGTAATGGAACGATATCAGTCTAGGAGTTGTTTTGATAGCTTCACAAACAGTGCGATGTTCTTTCTATTGTTTGCGTTTATGTAACAGCCATTTGGGTTATGTTTGTGTTGGCCTGAATGTTATGTTTAGTACCTTTTATACGTTTCATCTCCAGAACCTCCATAGTATTTATATAAATAATACGCTGGCACAAGGGTTCATGGAGTTGTTCTTCGAACCGGTGTCCCAAACGAAAAGAAGAAGATTTAATAATAAGCAGTAATACATAGTATTTTTTGCCGGTTGGTAGGTAGTACATAACATTTATTATACAACCTATTATTTTATGAAACCCCTACAAACATAAGGGTCATTTTTCGACTGTGTCATCCACAGGAAAAAATATATTTAACTGTTTAGTAAATGATAACATTATTATCTAAGCTTCAACATAAAAATATAGAATTGTGTGGACGCACTAGTGATTCTCATTTTTGCAACGAAATGTCTAACTTTAAAAACGACCATGATATTTTATTACGCTACAAACTTATTGGAAAATCAAAGTGGCCAATCACATCCAATACGTATGTACCTACATCGTCCTTCTCGAAGTTCATTTTGAAATTTATATAAAAACGTATAGTGCTCCTAAATATTAAAATGAGAATTCCCTTCACATACTTCCCTAACACTTTCACTTTCACTTGCAAATGACAGTCATTACTTCGGAAGGCACGTTAATCCGCGCATGTCCCCTGAGTGACTTCATTAGGGCGGCCATTACGGCAACCTGTAACATCTCGCCCCACTAATGACGGGCTACATGTGTTACATGAGGTGTAGAGTAACATATTGGCTACGTCGTATTGAAAGGCAATTTGTTACTTTGTGCTGTGAGCCTAGATATAAGTAATGTGCCTTCCTCTTGTTTGGAAGCCTCTTAGGTGTATGCTATGCACTGATTTATTATGAACCAGTGGCTAACCGATATCCTGCGGGAAACAAACTTTTTTCTAGCATAAATTATACATAAAAACCTTTCTACTAAAGAAAACCGCATCAAAATCTGTTGCGTACTTTTGAAGAACTAAGCATATATAATTAACACTTCGCATTGAAATTCCATGTTTAATTTATTAAAAAAACATATATTAAGCATACATAGGGTCATAGGGTCATAGGCACATAATGACACGGGAAGCGACTTAATTGTTTATACTATTTAGTGATTGTTAACTAACTAGGTACTAGAGCAAGTGATCATGATAGTGAAGATTATGATTGCGAATTTTTGGTGCTGAATTTCCTTTTTTTATTGCTTTGATTTGTATAGTGCCATTGTCAACCTGACGCCTATGTTCTTGAGAGGTTGATAATTTTTAAAGATGGTAGCGGAATTTCTGTTTAGATTTTCTCGTATTGACGAAAGCATGAAAAATTGTGGAGATTTAGCCAAAAAAAAGAAAACGGAAACGGAACGAATTTTTGGCAACGGATGGTACTGTGTATCTATACATAATTTATTTAATCAAGTCATTCATATTATTCATTGCGCACATGTCTCTGTAATTTCAGCAGAACCAGCTTGGCCGCTCACTATAATCCGACCCTAAGCTCCTGTAGAACTACTTACTGTCTCGTCGCCTGCCTAGCCGATGAATGCAATTGATTTTATATCGGGAAACAGACGTTAAAACCACAAAGTAAGTATTGGCGGCGGCGCGCAAAACAGTACAAAAATAGAAAACAATTTAATCCTATATATTATTTGTAATATTAAATATTGTTTTTTTTTTATTCATAAAATATTCCATTGTGGACTGTTGTGGCTGTTAATGTATGAATATAAAATGACCTAGAGGTAAGTTTCAAGTTAAGAAACTAGCCGTTTTATTTCAAAAAAGTTAGACGCGCTTTAAGGCAGTGTTTAAATATTATTCGATTTGACGTTGTCATAAGCCTAAAAAACGTCTTTATTGAGACTGTTGAATTACTAATATGGGTCATAGTGCCAACTTTGGGACCCACTGGTATGTTTTCACTGTATAACCAACTCGCAGTGATTTGTCAACGTCGGCACCCGGCGGCGGAAGTCGAGAGTCGAGTCACACACTACTGGGACAATGACAATGCCTTTTTTATGTTCATAATTTTGTAGGTTAAAGAAAAAGCCACCTACTCAAAATATTATTAATCAAACGGGAAGTAAAGTGCATTAGCAAATACACCCCATTAGGTCGAAGAGTTTATTCACTCTTGGGACTATGACGATTCCTTTTGTGTGACATTCGAAGGTCATGCATTATTAGGATAATTTGGAGGTTAAATAGATGGGTATATGCTCAAAAAACATTTAATCATAAATATCGTTGGCAAATACGTCCACCGACGTTTGACCAACATTTCGCGCATTACGGTACGAAATTGAATCAAGAAGATTCAAGTTATCAACCATCACTTGGAGCCCTTAAGCGAAGTCATCTCGACACCTTCGGGAAAGATATATTGTAATACACTAATTAAACCTGTGCCCTATATTATGAAAGTACAGGCTACAAGTCTACAGGTATCTTAGTACATTGCATAGCCGATTAATATTCCTGGTATCATAATGGTTGACCGACTCCGCAACAGACATCGAATATCAACTGTAAAATTGTAGCCTGTGGTACTTAACTGGTATCAGAAACAACTTAGGGATATCACACATATTTTTCTTTTAACAGGAAGTAAAACGCTGTCACAGTGTCATCTGCTGTTAATGGTATATCGCTATGCTCTTAGGAAACAAAGCGTAATGCCTTTTGAGTATAATGGCGCGTTTGACAGAGAGCAATCGGTTCTCAGCGCCTCGGAGAGCATGCGACCCGGTTCCAAGCGATGGGGAAGTGCTTGAGTTATTGAACGTGTTTACTTTGAAACTGATTTTTCCAGTGTGGAAATACGTATTTGTCAAGACATAAATAAGCTACTTTAGCTGTTACTGAGAAGAAAGAAATAACCAGTCACTCAATTAGGAAAATTGTATTCTATTCTTTAACTGAATTCTAATATTTTTCTAAACAAGTTTAGATATTCGGCGAAAGTCCTGATAATTGGTCCCAATATATGGAATTGTTTAGGAAGATGGTAGAAATAAGTTATCAATAATGCCATATTCTTGCTTTGCGTCATATTCCTATTCCCAATTCTGCATATTATTGTGACACAAAGAATTGCACAATAATAGCAAAATTCTTAGCAGATTATTTTGCTAGACTGCTCATCTGGAATTCATAATAAAACTTGTTACCGTAACAAACTAGCACTATAAAACTTAGTCTTCTTCCTTCGGCTATCGTTTCCAAGTAGATATAGTTGCCTAAAGGAACCCGAAGGTCCGGGAACACTGGCTAGTTGCTATAATAAGATCTGTCCGTAGCTCGACTACTTGAGTCGGTCACTTTTTAGACCCATTGCTGTTTGGTCTTATTGGTGCTGTAAACCAAATTTTGAAACACTTTTGTGTTAATTATACAAATTATTGGTGTGATTGCATTTTCCCAAAGTAGTCCAAATAAGATGAAGGAGTTTTATATCCTTAAATAAATCACTACATAGTATAAAATAAAGTCGTTTTTCGTGTACCTTTGTATGCTTAGATCTGTAAAACTACACAAAGGATTTTGATACGATTTATTTTTAAATAGATAGAGTGATCCATGGTTTCTAGGTATCTTTGACCGTGAAACGTTGTTCCTTCAGGAAAACGGGTAGTAGCTGGTGAAACAGCTAGGTGGGTTGCTAGTAATAAATATAATAGGATACATACTTTGTACCAAACCCTTACTGATTTTACAAGTGGGTCTTATTAGTGACAGAATCAATAAACAAAATGCAATGTGACCACTGGGTCTAATCGGCAGTGGGTCTAATATAATAATTAAACGGCTCTACAACTTCGATTCCGTCAAGTTGCTTGTTAAATTGTTTCAAAGTTATCTTTGAGTTTCAGCTTTGGAATTTGCATTTCGTTCAGCCAGCTAAAATTAGAAGAAAATGTTTATATTTGCGAATTAAGTGGTATTCGAAGGCTATTTTAGAGGTACAGTTTCTAATATGGCCATTATTATAAATTATGTGATGTTGATGCAATATACGTTTGTCTATCCATGTGAAAAATTTGTGAAAGATAATAATTATGAATACTCTAGTTTTTTAAATGTACAATAGTTTTTTTTGCTCTCACAGTGCTATATTATTTTCAAAAATGAAAAAAAAAAGGAATTTGTAAAACGTTAGCGTATAATCCCCGGCCAACGCAAAAAAATTTACAATTTTATTTTCTAGTTTTAAAGTTTAACTGTCTTCTACTGTGACCACGTATTTTGAAATTAAAAAAACATTTATCTTAAATCAGATTTTTATTTGCATCAACCAGATTTTCTTCATCATCATCATCTTCAGCCCACATCCACCAATTGCAGGGAATAAGCCTCTTCTCTATTGCGCCAATCTTCACGGTCCTGTGCTCAACTAATTCAAAGAGAATCTCTATCGTCGACTTGGTGATATCATGGAGCCGTGGAGCTGATGGTCTACTCGCTTACCTTTTTGCTCCCCTTGGCCACCACTGTAACTGTAACTGCTTTTGTCCACCGTCCATCAAGCCTCCGACTTTGCTTATTATTTTTCTTTAACAAACCTTTTTAATTTTATGCCTAAGTTATTGCATTATATTCCTAATCTCTTTATCGAATGAAATGTTTCTAGTGACCGAAACCAGGGTTCATCGGGTCATTGGATGACTCGGTTTCCCACACGAAAAGAGAAAGAGTGACCGAAACTGAAAACATAGGACGGGCTGGTGATGAGGAACATTTTTCCCCAAGGAACATACGTTTTTATTTATTTTTATTTATTTATTTATTCAAAAATACATCTTACAGCATGACAGCCGAATCCTGCACTATAAAACTAACTAGTTACATACACATTACAAACAAAATAACACAAAAACTAAATAACATTAATTTACACATTTTCCGCATAAGAAAGACACACTCTATTGAGTTTTACAATGCGGTCTGCAAACAAGTCTGTTTGTGGCAATACATCCAAGAGCGAGTTAAGTAGACTAAGCGCAAGCACCAGTGGAGAGTGGCAATGCTGATTTGTGCGCATTGATGGTACAGCGAGGAGACCGTGACTGCGGCCACGCAAGTAGTTATTAGGCACAAAGAAGCGGCACACTCGTGTAACTAGAGGACACACGAGGTAACCTTGTAGTAGTCTGCATGCTGTTGTGAGCAAAACATACGTGCGTCTAGTTTGTAGGGAATTTAGCCCTAAAACACCAAGAAGGAAAAGAGATGGATATAAGAACGGATAGAAGCCATACATTTTCTTATAAATGAATCGCAGAAACGCTTTTTGTATTTTTTCTAACAATAAACAATAATTATCTTCATGTGGACTCCAGATAATAGCTTCCGTCTCCAACTTACTACGCACTAAGGCCGTATAAAGTAAAGTAATTGCTTTAGGGTCTTTGAAGTCTCGGCAGTTTCTCAGCACGAATCCAAGTCTACTACTGTAACTTTCTACAGCTAGCGACCGTATATGATCGTTGAAAGTGAGTTTGCAATCAAACAAAACTCCTAAATCCTTCGTTCTATCAACGCGGGTAATTATTTCGGAAGCTAGAGTATATGAAATGGTTTTAGAGAACGAGTGAAAGTTAGTACGTTAAATTTACTGAGTTGAAAGATAATTTGTTTTGAATGCTCCACAGGTACACTCTATCAATGTCATTCTGTAAAAGTCCAGTGTCTTCCTCACGAGTGACGACGTGAATTAATTTGAGGTCGTCAGCATACAAAAGACATTCAGAATGTTGTACTTTATCTTCTAGGTCGTTTATCATCAAGATAAATAATAAAGGACCCAAGATTGAACCCTGACTAACCCCCGACCTGGTATGGTATGTCTGGGAGATGAATGAACCATACTAAACAAATTGCTGACGATCTTTTAAGTAAGTAATGTGCGAAAAAATTTAGTAAAGCGGGACTAAATCCGATGGCGCACAATTTGTTAAGTAGGATATCATTATCCACTCGGTCGAAGGCTTTCTTAAAATCAAAATAGATGACGTCTACCTGTAAACCTTTATCTAAGTGACCAGAGACAGTATCAGTAAGCGTAAGGAGATTAGTGTTTACAGAACGCCCATGTCGGAATCCGTGTTGAGAATCTGAAAGAAAGGGTGCTACTAATATCCCTTAAATCTATTTGATCAGAAACAACACCAACAAAGTAAGTAGATGAACTTTTCTCTTGTTGTCTACAAGAATTTACAAAGTTGTGTGTCCAATAAACTAAATTAATTATTCCTGTACAATGGATAAAGGTTTGTTGGGTCCTTATTTTATCAAAGCCTTTTACAACATTCAGTGGTAGTGCGACTGCCAGTGACGCAAAGGATGCAGGTTCGATTCCCAGTGGGGCACTCACAAAGTTGATATTATCACTTTGTGATTTTTTACCCAGTCTAATTAGGTCATCGCAGGCTGATTCATCTGATTATTCTGTAAGAGGTCTATTATTAAAAGGTGGCTGAAAACTTTGACACCAGTGTTTATCGGGTCGTTTGTAAACTTGGTTTCCCACACAAAACGAAAAGAAAGAGAACATTCAAACCAAGCAACTTAAAATAACGAAGTTATAAGTAGGCACCTAGTTGTTTTTTAGGTAAGGTAAATCACACACGTATCGTATTGCGGTTCGTGACAGCCACTTTTCAAATGACAACTTAGAATGAACTGCCGCAATTTGATGTGGCGACGTATGCCATGATATCCGGTTGTTGTATGGGATTTCGTCAACTGGTTTTCGTTACAAAACCGTATCCGCCAAAACATCGGAAAATCGGTGCGTGTGAGAACCGCCTTTTTCTTAGGTTTAGTAAATGAATGAATAAATGAATTTATTTATTAATCAATAAAGTATTCTTAAAACGAATACATAACCCCACAAAACCACTATTCGAGGTTTGTCTGTGCGATCATCGAGTCCTAAATAAAAATAAAAGTCATAAATTCCTCATTCCTCCAGTATTTCATCTGCAATTAGTAATAAGCGCCTACTTAAGAGAGTACTTATGCCTTTTCCCAGTAATGACTATGCTCAGTCTCAAGTTTAATAAGAAACGTTTAACGAAGAAGATAGAAAAAGAAAATTGAACTTGTTGAGTTTAATGACTTGCAATCTCTTGAGAATTCGTAAAGTGACTATTAAGTTTCTGATTATTTTTTATTTTAATGCCAGAAAGAGATTGTTGTGGAATTCAGATGTATGTATACATCAAAAGATTAGTTGCAATAAAGGGCAAATTGTGGAGTTGCGCGAAAAATCTTTTATGGCTTATTCAAACTATCGGAAATTCTGCATTTTACATATAGCATATTACTTCTTTCAGGATTGATATACATGAATGGAAACAGTAACACTTTGAAAATAAACTAGACATCTTAGCCCGATATTATTTAACCACAGGCTACAATTATACCAGTGAAATTCGATGTTTATTGCATAGTCGGTTAGCGATTATGACACCAGGATTATAAAACCGGCTACGCAATGTACTAAGGATTTCACCTGTAGATTTGTAGCTTGTAATTATATAACATGGGTTCGGATACGTATTCGCCGGTAAGCGGGTTGCGTAAGTAAGCAGACGCAACAACACTGCGCCTCATCGGTCGTTAAAATCTGGTGCACTTTATTTGCCGTGTGATTTACCTGGCTAGAGGCAGTGCTTTTATTTTTATTTTCTTATCCCGTTCGAGCCGGTATTCTATTAGGACAATCCAAAATTGTTATAAAAAGAAGAAAATTGTATGAAACAAATTTATTTTATTATTTTTGCCTTGTGATGCTGGCTTAGAACAGCATCACCCCAATTTCTCTCCCCCCGGTTGCATAAGAGGCGACCAAGGGAGTTCAGCGTTTCATGTGTTTTATGCATTTGTCAGACGTGGCGATGGCGACCGTATTTTTATGGCCGTTAACGCTCTGTTTTCCCCGCAAGGGATAAAGGCTTTTGTGGGTGGGTGTGTTTTCTTTACAATGACGGATCATGACGTTAATAAGTGATTGTAGAGGTACTATCCCAAATAATACAAAGTTTATTTCATTTCATGTTTTGTTATCACAATATTCCACAAAAGAGATCACGCGTTTCCGAACTCAATTTTTGGCGGCACAAAGTCTCGACGATTTTTTCGGTTTTCCTCCTTCTATTGTGTGCAAAACATAGAAAACTGCTCTCAAACTATTATTTCAGTCTGCAGAATGGATGCTCAAAACTGTTGTGCGGAAACATTTTTCCGCTCGGCCTATTCTCGAACGAGGATTTTAGAGTTTTGGTGCAAAATCCGCCATATTTGTCAATAGCGTAGATAGTGCTAGGCATGGACGTACTATTGTGCTAGGAAATGTTTGAACGTTTTTATATAGTCTCACGAGTTTTGTACGTTATTCTGTTGATTATTAGAAGAGTAACTTGCGTTAAGGTTAAAACGTGTTCTTTTTACGTTAATGCTAACCTTTTGGAGTACCTAACCCTTAATAGAGAAAACTTATTATTAAAATTAACCCAATTACTAAAATTGTTGAAATTTTGATATAAATTTTGTTGTAATTTGTAACATTTTATTAGTAAATTTTTTACTTTCTAATGAAACAAAAATCATTGTTCTTTATTGAACTACTTATGTACAACTTTATATGACGATCATTCTATCCTCTAAACCATTTTCTCTTACGTTTATTGTAAGTGCCGTGTGATGCAGGCTTAGAATAGCATCACCCCATTTCTTACCCGTGGGTGTCGTAAGAGGCGACTGTGGGACTCGAGGGTGTGTATTGCAATTTTAGGCGATGGGCTGACAACCTGTCACTATGGCGATACACAATTTTCAGAATGTCCCTCAAATATTTGTCAGACGTGGCGTAAATGTCCGTTTTTGCGGCCATTTACACTCTGCCTACCCCGCAAGGGATTATTGGCGTGATATATGTATGTATGTATGTATGTATGTATTATTGTAAAAATGTGGCATAGATAAAATTTAAAAAAGTATCTTACTCAATCTTTAGTCAACGAAACAAAAAAACACTGAAATCTGTAAGAAGGTTAGCAACGAAATAACTATCAGCCACCCAGTTGATTCATGAATACACAATGAATGCAGAGAATAAGACAACTGAATCCACAAATTGTACTTGAAGCGTAAAAAAAGAAATCAGATTTACATGCTGTGCTTAAGGCTTAATCCTAAGCAAAACTGCTTTTACTACACCAGAGCCACCGCAAGCTGACAAATTGTGCTTTCATTGTTTTTCGTTGTGAAAACAACGCAATGCTCTTATTTTCCAGATTTAAAAAGCGTTTTACTAACCCGGATAAACCTAACTAATGACTGCGTTATTCAAAAATAAATTGCTCTTTTTGAACTTGCTTTTGCAGCAATTCTCTCAATTTACACTACCATGCTTCATATTATTGGATGCACAAATAAATTTTTATCTTTAATAAAGTCTTCAAATAGATTTCAAATACTTTAAAACTGTCGGTATGAACTTTGACAAGCTCTATAATTATTGTATGTATTGTATCAAACTAGTAAAAACGCTTTTTTGCTTGAATGCTTGCTTGCTAAAATGCATTTATCTAATCTTTTTAAGCATCAAACACACGTGTAGGTAACAAAGGCAAAATAAATCTTGGCAACACGTTGTATCTTTTCCTTCATAATCCTCAGTGATTGTAACCCCTCGTCACCCGTCAGATAAAATTGCAATCTGCCTAGAATCTACCTGACTCCTGTCCGGTAACAACGTGAAACTGACTCGGGTCCGGGTACAAAGTTGGTATTACACTACCCTGCCAACAGGGCCCGATTTGGCTTACGTGGCTGGTTTTCTTGTTTGTGTCATAGAAATTTAGTCAATATAGCCCGCAATGGATTCCGATTTAGGCCCTGCTGATCGGGTAGTAGCCTACGGGTTTAAGCCACAGTGTTAACAATCTGTTATCGGCTATCCGGGGACCAGATTGCGTTATCGTTCCAGGGACTTTGAATTGCACTGTGACACAGTACGTTATTTGAAATTTGGATTTTGATAGAAAGTTTGTTTTCGTTCGTTTACGTCTGAAATTTGTGTTTCTGAACTCAGTTACCCTTCATAATAAGACCTTACCTGAGAAAGTTAATATGAGTAGGTACCTATCATATTTCGCATATAACATTAAATCTAGAAGCATTGCGATACTTACATGAAAAATTCATACAAATAAAAAGGTAATAAAATAAAAATTACTTAATCATCTTTACTTAATTGAAATTTATTTTGAGTCATGATGACTCTTGCAACAGTGTCGATATATTGGTACTTAAAATAACAATAATTCGTCGGTAAGAACCCGTTTAAATTATAATGAATAGTGTTAACCACCGCGAAAGTTTAAATTTTAGTTAAAATTCAGACGTGGCCTCGTAGCAGGAAGCTAGTATCTGATATCCGGATGTCCAAACTGCAGACGTAGACATGAACCGTGCCTTTGACGGTATCCAGTTATTCAGTCTCAAAGGAACATGGGATTTAGATCCAATTGGGAAACTGATGACAGTTTCGCAGTTTGCTTGGAAATTCAATGAGCAATATAAGTGCTTGTTGAATAGTAAAACAACATGATAATATATATAAATAGAAACGTATATTGCGTTTTGTACGTAACGATACGCTGTTTTCAATGACATACATAGATACATTAACAGCCACAACAGTCCACCGCTGGACATGAGCTTCCCTCTTTTGGGGGGTATTGGCATACTTACTACGCTTGGCAAGCAGATTGGCGAACGCCCATTCTCTGGATGGAATGATCTCTTAATCGGTTTTTGCGACAGTTATGACACCCACGGGTATTATCGCTTGATACTAAGCAACGGTTCAGAACTTTGATCTATTATGTTATCTTACCTTTCATACTTATTTACGTTGGTTCTATTACCTCTAAACATGTTGTTACCCTGGAAATATTTCCGATTTTTACAAAGGAAACTTATCCCCTTAAATGGCGTGTTTTCTCCTTTCCTATCCACTTAACTGTGTAATGTAACGATGTAGCCGCACCCGGGGGAGTCCCCGTGTTCCGCCGTACTTCACAACTAATAACACGTGTACTGTGTAGTGCTACAAAAACACCCGTGTACTACTGTGCTATGAATGATGTATGAAATAAAGATTTAAATTCGCCCTCCGTATGAGAATGTCACATTGCCTGCAATATATTGATTAAAGTTGCCGTGTGATGCCAGCTTAGAAAAACATCACCCCATTTCTTTCCCAAGGGAGTCGTTAGGGGCGACTGAGAGACTTGAGGGTGTGAATTGGAATTTTAGTCGATGGGCTGACAACCTCTCAGTATGACGATACACAATTTTCCGAATAACCCTGAAAAATATATGTCAGAAGTGGCGTAAATGTCCGTTTTTACGCTCTGCCTACCCTGCAAGGGATAATAGGCATGATATGTATAAATTGAGTAAAAAAATACTTAATTGCAGATTTCAACCAGCCTATGAAAGTAAACAATTTTCTCCTAGGAACATAGATCGACATATGAAAAAAGTTTACGACATACAAAATGTTCCAGCCGCCCTAAAAATATTAAATGAGAGTTAAAGTAAGCAAATTATTATTCCGCGTGACTTTGTCTACCAGTATGTTATAAAACTACAGGCTACAGGTGTAATTATTAGTACCTGGTATCATAATGGCTAACCGACTACGTAATGAACATCGCATTGCACCCGTTAAATTTAAGCCTGTAGCTTGGTAATATCAAGCACAGGCAGCAACAACTTGACTTACTTTAGATAATGTCTTTTAAAAATACTAATTCGGTTGAAAATCACTTATTTTATACTAAAAGATGATCCAAAGTTGCGTCAATTTAACAGCTCAGGTGATATTCTTACGAGAAGGGTGTTTTTCCTAAGTGCGCTGAATGATTAATTGGAATTTCCTTCATAATAATTCCTCAATGTGACAAGATTAATTGCTGAGGATTAACCAGTAATCTTGTTGAAATATGGTAGGCTGGAACATCTGTCACAATATTTTTTATTTCCTCCTTTATTTCTGAGGCCAAATGTTCTTTTATTTATTACGATGCGAAATGATAATGGATATGAGGCGATGCTATTCTTAGCCGGCACCACACGGCGCCAGGCTCTGAAGCCCACATTTTCATTCATGTACGAGTATCATTATTGTTCTATTGGAGTGCAAAAGTCACTCTCTCTTATAACGTAAACCAATAAATCTACTTCACAAAAAACTTTGCTTTACACCGTGCTCTCTGTAGAAAAGAGAGTTTGAGTCAAACTAATGAATACACATGTGACACCTCTGTCCCGCCAATAACTCAAAGGCTGAACAGAACCGAACCACAAATCACGTAAATTGCGGCGCGCCTATACAGATGGCCCACTTAGTACTTAGTAGTTTGATCGACACGCCAAAAAAACTTACAGTTACAGTTTTAAAGTTAGACGCGCTTTTAAGCAGTGGTTAAAATATTTTTTATACGATTTGACGCTGTCAAAAAGCTCAAACCATGTATAACTTTTTTTGTATTAAGACCGTCAGTGCTTGGTGAGCAATTTCATAAAGAAGGTACCTAGATATTCACATTATTTTTATTTCAGACGCCTGCTGTCAAATTCAAAATTGGAATTAACAATCCGGTACTTGATTCCGCCACTCCAATATTTTTTCACTGCTATTTTACTAGCTAGTATGTTATTAATATGACATTTCGTTATTTTTGCCGTGTGATATCAATTTAGAATAGCAGCACCTCATTCCTTTACCGCCGGTGTCGGAATGGGCGAAATGCAAATTTGGGCGATATGGCCTGACCTTCTGTCACCCTATGACCCATGTTTGTCAGACGTGGCGTAATTTTCAGTTTATTCCGTCTATTTACGCTCTGCCTACTCTGCAAGAGATACAGGCCTGATATATGTATTATTATATCATTTCATAACGTTAACATTTTATATCTTTGACTTTTGCGACTTTATCATTTTACACCTATGATACTTTGTCTTTTTGACTTTTTGCAAAATTAACATTTCGCGAAGTGATGCTTCTGGAAACCTCTTTATTTTGTGCCCGTATCCTCTCCCTGGCGCCGATAAATCGACTACTTTAATTTGTCCCGTGTGTCGGGTCCCTAATGTAAACCCCCGAGTGACCGCATTTGATTCACTGATGGAGACTAGACACAGGCATGACTCAATGTAATACCTATGAAGATACGTAGTTACGGCAGTTTCTATAGCTCTGACTTTAGTACATTGTTCTTATTAAACCTGTGCCGAGCAAAAACAGACCGTCCAGTGGCGCTCCCCTTTTTTTACATTAATTTCTTAAAATCAAGAACTTACATAAAAAAATTACGACGTAGGAATGGTCCATTACTATAGATTTATTCTAAAATACAAAAATGAGTATTTTTAGGTTTTGAATTTTTAATCGACAAAACTGTTTATGGTGCCCACCATTTCTCGTGTAGTTTATTTTTAAGACGCAACGCAATATAATATAAAGCTTACTGTTGTACTATTCTGTCTATTCCGTCCGTATCCGTCTATTGTAGGTAGATTTTTGATATTTGTTTTCATATTATGAAATTTATTTAAAACAGGTGAGGGTGCCACAGAATGGTCGGTGCCGCCTTTAACAAGAACGGCACATAGGGTAGGTGCACTCAATGTAATCCATAAGTTTCCTGCTTACCAAATACTGAATGTATTTAAATAGCTTAGGATTTCTTAATATATTTCCAAGCCGGGTAGCGCTCTAAATAACGGAATGTAATTTTGCAGCTGCGGCTGCGTTGTAGAAAACTACATTTATTCATTTATTTATTTAACAATTTATCGTACTCAAAAAAATACAAAACACAGATCTAATGGAAAAAAGTACAACAGGTACTGTTTATTTCTAAAGTTTTTTTATTCAGCAGTCCTATAGAAGGGTGAGTAGATTAAAGATAAACGAATTATAAGATTAAGTTTCAACTGAAACAATAAGTTTTCACTCTTGACGGTTTCTCATATGCACACTCACATTTTATCTTTATTTGCGAGCAACAAAGTCTCGAAAGCTGTTTTATAACTTCACTACAGAGCAGACGTCTCTACGGGCCACACTCCGCATCTCGGCAAATAAGTCCAAGTACTACTTTTTGTCGACTTCTTACTCTTGAAACTCATTGTTCTTATTCTTTTGTCGGAGACACCGAAGTACGCAATGAACCCTGTTGTCAGTTTTTCAACCACCTGCTAGGTTACAAGTAGTCTTCTGACATTGTTGTGTAACGACCGCCATCTAAGAATTCATAGAAAGCAACAAGGACCGACGGCTTAACGCGCCTCTTTCTTACAGACAATAAGGTGGATGGGCCTTTAATGTTTAAACCTAAATCAACCTGGAAACAAATTAACGAAGTGATAAATACCAACTTTGTAAGTGTCCAAGGAATTCAATGTGGGACCTCGTGATCTTGAGGCAAAATCTCAGGCCACTAGACCACGGGCAGTCCAAGTACTACATAAATACATACATACACATACACATGTCACGCCTATAATCCCTTGCGGGGTAGGCAGAGCGTAAACGGCGACCGCAAAAACGGACATTTACGCCACGTCAGACAATTTTTGAGGGTCATTCGGAAAACTGTGTATTGCCATAGTGACAGGTTGTCAGCCCATCGCCTAAAATTGCAATACACACCCTCAAGTCCCTTAGTCGCCTCTTACGACTCCCACGGGTAAGAAATGGAGTGACGCTATTCTAAGCCGGCATCACACGGCAAAATTTCTACTACTACATAAATATCACACCTATATCCCTTACTGGGTAGACAGAGCGTAAACGGCCGTAAAAACGGGCATTTACACCTCGTCTAACAAACATAAGAGGGTAAATCAGGAAAGTTTGTATCGCCAAAATGACAGATTGTCAGCCTTTCGCCTACAATAGCAATAAGTACATATTAAACGCCTATTACGATAACAACAGAAAAGCCGACATCACATAGAAAAATAGACTACTTTTTGTAAACTTCTTACTGTTGAAATATTACTCATTGTTCTAGTAGGTCGTTTGTCACGGGCATGGCTACTCCTTGGACAGTAAATGATGACGCGAGAAGGTTTTACCGCTATGTTCCAGTCGTGTGCGCAAGGGAAAGAAAATATTATATTTCGAGGGGACTTTATCAACGTGGCAGTATTAATCTTGCAATATTTCCAAGCGCGGGCAAAATTGTAACCTGCGACTTTCGCATTACTAGTGGCAACGCGTCTCCCAGCTCGTTCCTTACCCGCCAATTTTGCAAGTGTATTTTAATTCCAATTACGCGAGGCACGGCTCCATCTTCCGGGTTAGTTTTGCAACCAATACCTACCTAATTAAGTAATCAAAGCGGTCGGTTTATAGTGAGTGACTTGGCTAAATCGTTTCTCGCGAGAAAGAAGGACATGTTTGCAATGAATTATACGAACGAATTAAGTATTTGAATATATGAATCGCAGTATAATTCGTTGCATAAAATTCCTTTCAAATGCGCGACAGAAATCCTGGCTGCCTTAGCGCCGCAAAGCGGCCGAGTCGCTCACTATAATACGACTCAAATACTGTTAACGCAAGTTAAAACACAATGTTTTACAACATGTAGTACGTAATGTTATACAACTAAAATCATATATAGGGTGTAAGACACAGTGTGTGTAGTTTTCAGTTATCACGCCTTATAAGTTTTCGAAAGACCGTCTTACACCCAATTTAAACCAGATTACTTCATATAAACTCTGTAAAACTTCCACAAGTCTGCAAAGGTAAATAAAATTGCAAGCACGTCGAATTTGGTATTTAATTTTGCAGGTTCTCCTTTGGCCGGATCCCAGTCGAGCTGAATTTACCGTACTATAGAATCTGCTTGCAAAATAGTGCTCTTTTCCCGCTTCTAATTTCAACGAGACTCAATATACCCTTGTGCAACCCCTAGTGTCACAAAGTAGGTATTGGTGCTAGTGTCACCGATATAATCTGACGTATGTATATTATGTTTTTGATTTTGTGAGATAGAATATCTATTGTCAAAGTTAATCTTCAGACATCATTTTATTTAAGATAACATATCTGACCCTTCCAGCCGAAGATAATATAAAAACACAATATGCGGTTCTGCGTATCTTTAACGTAACGTACCTTACGAATTCATTTCATTCATTCATTGCCATAAAAATACGGCTACGATGCGTCTGTCAAATGTCTTAAACAGACGCATCCATAACGTACCGCACAGCTTCGTTAACCCATCGCCTTATTCGTGCTTTCGTGTAATTATTTTGGTTCTTATGTCATCAAAGATTTTCCACGCTAATGGTCTTAAAACATGCAAAAAACCATAATACAACTCAAAATAACGCAACTGATCAACAAGCATACAAATTTTGAATTACCACTAACCATAAGGTTGTTTTGTTTGAGTATTCAAATACTGTCCTTTTATAAAGAATCCCTGAAAGTTTGTCTGATTTATAGAGTTAGTATTCACCTAACTTTCCTGCCATAAATAAATGAATAAAAATAACTTAAGGCTTGTACTTCGACGGAAGGAACGAAATTCAAATGAAATTCGGAAGTCATGTCAAAGAGTATATTATAGAGGTGTCACCATTTCATATAATGTTAGTCTAACTGGTACTGAACTGATACAATACTTGACGACTAATGGTAGTGCGACTGCCTGCGGCGCTAAGGTTCCGGGTTCGATTCTCGGTGGACTACTCACAAAGTTGATATTATAACTTGGAAGGAATATTAACCTACATTATATCATAAGGACCATATTTTGGAATAAGCTGAACCATTCGCCAAGACTTAGCTGAACGCATAGTATCCATATTAATTATGAACTGTATAAACTGTACTGTATGTTTGTTTGTTATTCTTCCACTTTCAGTACATGAAAAGAATTGGTCTAAAAATAAGGGCTTAATCAGTTCACAGAACACTTATCTTCATAACATCTCAAATCATATTTACAACTTTTTAGTTTTACGTTATTTCAGAAGAAGCAAAGTCATTAAACTAAATAAAGCCAACTTATTAGTTCAGGTTTAAAAATGCAAGTGGTCAGTATCATGTTACGCACTTTGCGCGAACATATTTTTGTTTCGTTTTTGTCCATCCTGGTATTGTACATTTTTTTGCGAACTTCGACATTAAGAAACTTTTTTTGGATATTTCTTTGTCATTTTCGTCATTGCGTGCACCTTAAGCGCAACTAATACTGTTAAATTTCAATTTCAATCTTAAACGTTTATTGCATAAATCAGTATACATAGATGTAAGTTCAAAATATAAATAGCAAAAACCAATTAGCGACGGCCATTATATATTCGAGTATGATAATATATAAAATAGCGGTCGCATTCTCGCACCGTTCATTAGTTTTTGAACAATATTTGTTGACCATCAGACAAACACAGAGCCGCATGCCTTAAAAATTTCATACCTTCGAACACTTTTTACAATCTTTTTCCTTTAGTCACCGAGACCAGTTGAATTGCTTCATAGTTAAAAATTATCATACATTTTGGTGGTATCTATTAAAGTAACTAAGAAAAATTAAAATCGAAGGTGCTTCTAATTGTTTGTTTGACTAAGGTTTTTAATCCATTCCTATCTGGATAATCCTATAATTGTTGGTCTTGAAATTGGTATTTTTAGAAAAGGGATAGCCCTATACAATGTTTGATATATTTCGGTGTTACCAACGAACCAGGGTGACCACAACCTTTAATATAATGATACCCTCGACCTTCCCGAAATGATAAGTACCTACCTGGAAATTAATTTTAACATTAGTATTGGCATTTTGTTCGGTGACACTCTAGGACTTTCCAGCCAAGTATAAGTCTAGAACCTTTCAACCCAGTGTTATCCGAGCATGAACATCTTGACCCAGTGCCACTCTAGAACCTTTCTACCCCATAACACTAAAAACCTTCCGAATCAATTGATCCCACTCTTGAACTGAAATCTGACAAAAATCTTTTACTACATAAATAATACTTTTGTATACTAGGTACGCAAGTTTCAAGAGATATGGGCGTGATATGTGTATGTATGTATGTACGTAAGTACATGTACATAATTATTTTTCTCAAACATGCTAGGAAATGAGTTCATTTCCTTCAAAAAAAGAAACCGCGAAGTTTCACATTGTTTGTCACGTCTCAGATCACGCCAGCAAATGTCCATTAAGATAAATTCGTTATACGCTAAACCCACATAATTTGATTTCAAAATTATCTCGATGACTCTCATAGAAACGGAACGTAATTTTGTATGAAACAGGTAACTAAAGACGAGGCTGTATGATGTGAAGACCCTTGCCTGTCCAGAATTAAAAAAGAAAAGAATGAACTAAACATTTAGTATGGCAGAATATTACGTAATACTGTGCCTTACAGGCGAATTTATTTTAAAAATTACAATTGGTGGGAAAATTGTAAATTTTTATTTGTTTCGTTGTGTTGTGGTCGCTAGCTAACTTTTATAAGAAGTACAATCTTTCATTTCCTAGCCTTTTTTTGAGAAAAGCACTATGTAAGCCTCGGGGAAAATTACTTTGCTTGACTTGTATAATTGAAGTTCAAACTATACTCGTCCAGCAAAGTCTTATTTTCCATACCTCGACAACAATGTACTAATACTTGCTTTCTTATAATTTGTCCTAAAACTGTGGTTGGTGGTGACCGTATGCGCAGCGCTCCATATATACATTTTAAAATTTCCGCCGCGGTTAAAAAACTGCTTTTGTGCCGCCGTGTCGCCGTCTAGTGTTGCATATAAATCGAACCTTACTACTTCATACTAATCTGCACTAACAACCACGTCATCCTATTATTTGTTCGTAAAAATATTTTTAATACCTACGTCTAATCGGTTCATATTTTGCGTTTCGTTCGATGTACCAATCAACGTAGTATTGACATTGGCAAAATTATCCATACCGGATAGAATGCCGTTGTTGTAGATAGTTGATATATTTTACGGCAAAATTCTAGCTACAATAATTTTTCACGGTCAAAATATCGAACAAATGTACAGTGTGTCGCGTCTGCATCATATTCCGTTTATCTATGATCAATTCCACGTCAGTTTTGACAGCAGAGGAAACACATCAAAACAAAAACCTTTTACTCCCAAGGAAAGCAGCCGGAAACAGTAAGTGTTTTGCTTAATTTCTTAATAACTAAGTTGTTTTGTCAAAAAATAGCCGCCCGGTTCAACGTGAAATTGCCATTAATAATCATACTAAGATCAATACAGTTCGATTAGCACTGGCTGAAGAAATCTCTTACGCCACGCTTCATCACTGAAAAATAGAGGTAACTTCAAATTTTAATTTCTCCGTTATTAAATATAAAATGAGATTTTGCGCTGCCCTGGCTTATTCCTCATATCTTGAAGAATAAAAAACAAAATTTTGTTGACAGTGATGTTCCTTAGAATATGTATAAAATGCATTCTCGTAGCTCGTTTTCACCTCACTTCATGGAAGTAGGCCCGTTAATACTTAAGTTCTCGATTAGTACCAAAGTTCCCTAAGTGGCTCATAGTTGAAGCGTTTCAGTTTTTTTACTGTACTCTTTTATATTCGGTAAATTTTACTCATGACCGATAGCGAAATTTCGAGACGGGCTAGTGATAAGAAACAATTATATAAATATGACAAAAATATTTTGAGTTTTCGTAGTAACTGAAATCATCTGATCGGCAATTTTGTATGGAAGGTCCAAACTTTTTTCCTATTTTGACCTATGTTCCATGGGGAAAGTTGTTCCTTATTACCCTACCTTTTTGAGTTTTCACTATCGGTCACTAGTAAAATATTTCCCTATATTAGGCTCGGATTTAGAATTTTCGATTGTATGAAGTACCAAAACTTCATCGTAAAAACACCGGTGGAATTATATGCAATTGTAGTCCTAGCTTTCTTACGTGATAAGATAAATAATACTTCACGATTTGTTGTAAGTACACAAAAGAAAAACATGCAAGACCCTGAAAGATGTTTGATAATGGTGTTTCGAACCAATGCGCAATGCTGAAAACAATATCAGCTGCAGCGGAACATCAGAACAGAGAAATTTATAGAACCAACCACAGGAACCAACCAACTTACTCTCGTACACAAAACGGTGTCAGCATGTATGTACACATTTTACACAAGATTTTCTTGCTATCTTGTATTCTCTTCCGCGCCATTAACCGAGCATTTCCCTTGGTCGTAGATAACTCGTATACTACTATGTACACGATTTCAGCTTCTATCTCGGTTACTGGAATGAAATAAAAATAATTTTCTTAAATAAAATAGAAAACGGTTTATTTCAAGTCAAAAAACCTTTCACTTATGAAATTTTAATAAATTAACCTATAATGTAAAGATTATAGTGTGGTGCAGGTTTGGTAGGTATGACAATTATAGCTCGGTTATATTTCACGAATTACTAGATGATTGATCTGGAAGTAATTTTTTTAACCACTACCACTAGGCCTGGTAAAAAACCTCTAACTCAATAATAACAGATAATAACTGGTACCGACTGCTTAACCATTTTTCTCACAGGCTCAGATGATTCAGCATGCAATATCGTACATGATAAATATTCAAGTATCTCCTCCAGAAATTGAACCAAGGATCCACAGAGCTTAAGATCAACGCTAAGACCACTATTCCGCGGAGGCCATTTCTGCTCGGTTCACTCATGCAGGTATGCGAGCGCGGAATTTATCTATTAAGCCGAGCCATCGCGACCCGAGCGCGTATTTAACATTGCATGACTTGAACACTTTGCAATTGATTTGTTTTACTTTATTTGGTTTCATTTTATTTGGGGAGACGTATGCGTCTGTCAAACACCTTGGTTAAATTTCAAGCTTTACTATGGTATCCGGTTTTATATGGGAATTCGTCATTTTCTTTCATCTAACAGATGGATGCGTCAAAATACGTTCGTCATTACGTCATGGTAGAAAGATCTTTTACCACAGCATAACAGCATTACAGCTCTTTCGATTACATAAAAAAAATACCTATAGAATATAATATATTAGTTAACTAATATGTTTAAAGATTCTCTTAAAATATGGGGGCTCAAACAAATTCATTGAAGTTGTATTGTCCAATCTGTATTTCCTTTACATAATTATTACAAGAGCAATTAAACTACAATAACGAATTAGCCTAATGGACCCTAATTAAGCATCCCCTCATGACAATTAAGGTCCGAGATTTGTATGGATTTACCCACATCCCTCATAATCGTACCCTAGCCAAAATTAAATTATTCTTAACTACAAGCCCGCCTGGCGGTTTCACTCGCATTTCCCGGATGTTTGTGAAAATAACGTTTTTTTCTTTGTCAATTGTAATCTTCGTTACCCAGAGACTGTAGCTTTCGAATGGTCAATAATTAATCGATATATATAAGGTACTTATATATTCTGTGTAAAAAAAATGTGTCAGTTCTACTCATAAAGCTTCCCAATAAACATAAGTTGAAATATGAAAATAAATTGGACCTCCCATAAAAAGTGACGCATTTTAGTAAAAAAATAATATGACGGTCCAATTTTTTTTTCGTATTTCGACCTATGTTTATTGGGAAAAGTTTTTCAGTTTTACGAGTAGTACTCAACCTAAAAACATTTGCAATGAATTCAATAGTACCTTATATACTATTTATTGTTTGTCCATCCGCTTTCACAAAACTAGCGAGATCATTGTATTATTCCTTAACATAATCTCTTGCAGGTTTCACGTAAAGGACGCTCAGCAGCCCTTAAAAATTGTCATTAGAAAAAAACGATCTTGTGCAAATTTACCGGCACTAACGATTATTGCAACCCTTTTCATGGCGGTAATTAACCTTTATTGGTATTACGACTAGCTTGTTGAGAATATTTTGATGCTTGGTTGACAAACTGAAAACTTTTATTTGTTTTGAGACCTTTAAGTTGATTCATTGGGTCGTTGGACGACTCGTTGTCGAGCGGACCGAAAAATCGACGAAAATTTAAATACTTCTTTATTATTAATAATAATAAATATTAAAAAACCCTTGTCAGTATTTATATAGCACTGTGAGTTCAAAAGAATCCATAGTAATTTATAAAGACTTTAGTAGTGAAGAAGCAACTAATATAAAGAATTGCAGTTCAACGCTAAAATCAATGTCGCGAGTGTTGTTAAGTTAGAATTGACATTATCAATCTTTTCGTGGCTATAAATACATTAGATAAAATTATCTCTACAATAAGTTCCAAATTCACCGAAATAATTCTACAAATGATGTTGAATTCAAGAATAAATCAATTGAAATTTCAGATACACATCAACATTCATCGTTTTCTCCCCTTTGGAATGATGAAAGCTTCAAAGCTTACTCGTAAATCAATAACAATTATAATTGGTTCACAGAATGCTCAATTAGACACTTAATTTTGTTGATGGAGTCGATGGAATGTTACGAGTAAAGTGATGATGTAGGTTTACGCGACTTAATTGGTGTTTATTTAGTAGAGAGTTTAGCCTTTATCACAGAGTTCGACAGATCACATACGCCCGCCCATCAGCTGTGCTTGCCGGCTGTGATAGTCAGTCAAACTTAAGCAGCCGAAACGTAGAGGGTTCTACCAAATAAATAACAAGAGAGTAGCGTTAACCTTTATCATGAGTGATACTTTTTCGTTTAATTATGAGTAAAGTGTTTTTTTCAAAGTCTTTTATTTATCGTATAAGGCTAACCTCTCTACAAAATAAATTACAAGTGAGTCGCGTAAACTTACATCATGAGTGATACTTTTTCGTTTAAAATGAGTAATTTGCTTTTTTTCAGTCTTTTATTTGTAGAAAAATTATTCTAATGTGCTTCGTGTAAAGAAATTGAATCGCAGCACCGGACGTTATTGCTGTGACAGCCACCATACAAATGGCAACCAGTGACAACCGCAATTGATGCAACGAGCTGTGCTATGATATTGTCGTAAACTTCTTTCGCCAAAAAAGGCGTGTGTGAAAGCCACCTAGGGTAAGTCCAGGATATATGCCCAACCTTTTTTATTTTGTTCATATCTTTTCATTTTAAAATAATTATGAAATTATTTTCTTAAATATATATAATTTGGACGTTTATTTATTGATTTTAAATGCCCTTTTGAAAATTATCATTTTAATTAGCCGTATATTTTAAGTTTAATATAAAAGTGAAAACCGGGATATACGCCTCACATGCCGGATATTTGCCCCAGAGTGATTTTTTTGGAAGGGATATGTGCCCTTGGCAAAAAAACAAATATTTTAAACATAATTGACTAAAATATTACTGTATTTTAATATTATTTTAATACAAACATATATTACTAATTAACAAAACCTATTTATAATATAATATTTGGTCCAATAAATAAATGAACAGAAAAAAAAAACAATTTGTTTGATGTCTGTAACCAAAGTTATCCGAAACTAACGGGTAATCCGAAATAATTACATATCCGTATCCATATTTGTAACCAAAATTACATATCCATCTTCTTCTTCTTTCGTGTCGATGACATATCCATAATATTCCTGCATAAAAGTCAGAAAAGGGATATGTGCCCTCAGGGACTATCCCAAAACGTAACCGAAATAAACAAACGATGAACTATTTGTATGATATCTGCATTGAAAATTATCAGAAACTAACGGATAATCCGAAAAAATAACATATCCGTAACAAAAATTAGATATTCATAACATTCCTGCATCAAAGTCAGACAAGGCCCTAAGTTCACATATCCCAAAACGTATCGAGGCAGATATCCTTTTTCACTGGGATATATACCCGTATCAAAAATGAATACAAATACATTTATTAATTCAAAAATTGGCCTATTAAATAATCTACACACCCCACTCCTTATTTAGACGTAAAGAAAGAGAACAGTTACCAGTCAAATCCAAAGTTATGGCAGGTCAAAGTTCATTCATAAAGTAAAATTCCGATTGTTGATCACGTCGCCGTCAAAAACACTCCGAAGCATGTCCGCACGCGCCAACGCTTTGTGGCAGACTTAAGGGGGGAAGGGGTGCTTTTGTTTAATAAAGGAATTTTTTGTGCGTATGTTTTACTTTTCACACAACTAAACTGAGGCGCATATCCCGCTGAGGCACATATCCGGGAATTACCCTAAACAGTAAATAATCTAAGAGCAAAGAATAACTTTATGTATTATAAATAGCGAAGTTGTTTGTTTTATTGCTTGGCAATAAAACAAACAATCTCCTCTTTTCGTGTGGGACACCGAATCCTCAACGACACGATGAACCCTGGTGTCAGAGTTTTTCAACCGCCGACTACTAGTAGTAGGCTTCTGACATAGTTGTGTAACGACCGCCGTCTAAGTAATCATAGACAGCAACAGGGACCGACGGCTTAACGTGCCCTCCGAAGCACGGAACCATCTCTCTTTTCGGACAATCAGGTGGTTCAGCCTGCAATGTCCTAACCAGACCGGGAACAAATTCACAAAGTGATAAATATCAACTTTATGAGTGTCCCGCGGAGAATCGAACCCGGAACCTTTGCGTCGCAGGCAGTCGCACTACCACTGCGCCACATCGGCCGCTTGGCATCAACAGCCCTCTTATTAAGTGCGCGCCCGACGCCCGAGTAAATCAAACCGGGATAACATAACTCCCCCCAAGATTATAGGGACGATCTTGTTCGGTAATATTATTATTGTTACACGTTTTATTTTACCAGGATGAAAGCAGCCAAATTCAATTGTAAGTAATGCTGGTGGAGACTAAAAACGCTTTCCAATACGATTCGGTGTCCCACACGAAAAGAAAGAAGAAGAGGGGATTATTTGACTCGCCGTCCCACACGACAAGGTAGCAATCTGATAAGATGGCAGCGCCGACCGTCCATTGACCTGTTTTTTAATAGATAATATTTTTTGATATCTAGAATTAGTATTAAAAAATCCAAAACAGACTAATTGTTGCCCTATATTTCACGGTACTACAGTAAGCTTTTAATTGATAAGCGTCTTTAAAATCACTTAAACTAAATATGGTGGCCACCAGGAACCGTTAAATTGCAAACAAAAGAATAAGCTCATTATTGTATTTTGAAAGAAACATAACGCATATGACGACAATTTGTCCGTCTTAAATTTTTGATATTAGTTTCATATTTAAAGAAATTAATTTAAAATATGTGAGGGCGCTACTGGATGGTTGGATTTCACATGGAGCAGGCTTAGGTATAGGTTTTCAATTTGTTTGCTAACATTTTATAAGCACAGGAGGAATAAAGTTATTTAGTGATAAAATATCTACTTGAAACGTAGTGTTTTAACTTTTTTACACTTGTTTTATATCAGGATGTTTTTATATTCTTATTAGGATATACGTATAAATAAAATGCTAAAAAAATACGATCCATCAAATTATGATCCGGGATTCATCCCCTCACTAACCTAACCAGTATTTTAACTGACCGCAATTTTACCAACCAAAGGAAATAAATTCTTTATTTTTAACTTGTTCTCTGCAGGGCAGGGACCGGAAGCGCTTTCCCTTTAAGGGGTTTTTACCAGGGTTTGGAAGCAGAATATTTCTTTTATTTGATAAAAATACACGGCGATATTGCTTGATATTTTAATGACTATTCCTTCACACGGAAACCCAATGAAAGGCTTTCCCAACGGGTAAGTTAAATTGTTGCAAAGCAGAACAAAAAAGCCTATTGATCGACTGTCCCAATCCGCTAGGGAAACCCTTCGATAGCGCTTCACGCGAGATAATTCATGCGAGTTAGTGCCGTATGCGTAGTTAATATGAGTGAAATTGACTTTGCAATAGTGCCGCTTGGAGAAGGTGGAGATTCATTATCACTAGACATTTTCATCAACCAAATATTGAATAAGTACGACAGAAAACATATATTTATCAAATTTAAGAACAGGATATTATTTATGTACCGTCAGATTTTGAATTTTTCAAAAAACATCATTTCTAGTTCAAGTTCAATCTACCCTTATTTTGTTATAATTTATAATCAACAGAGTCCGTCCGTCCGTCCATAAATACCAAAAATGCTGGGTAACCCTATGAAAGACTTTGGTTAGCGCTAATCACTTTGATTTGTTAAGTTTTCCCAAAATAAAAAGGGAAAGCTAAACATTTAGCTCGTATACCAACGCGGTTAGCAAACGTTGCGCTAGCCAAATGAGTGGGAAACCCCTTCAAAGGGTATTGAAAATTAATCCGCTCGTCCGGTCCCTGCTGCAGGGCTGCAAATAATTTTCCTTTATTCCTTTCTCCTTGGCAGAATATAGGGCAAATTTTGTAATGTAAGAAGATTGGGTAGGATGCAGATGATAGAATGATAAATTACTCTACTGTTTTAGGGTTTTAAATTGAGTTCTTTGAAAAATAAGAAGCAGACTGCAAAATAAGTACAAATATCCAGACGAAGATATTGTGAGGCGGTACTCCCATTTATCGTCCGTAACTGAGTATATTTAACCTCACCGAAGCAGTAGTTGTTTCAATAAGATTGGAAAAGGATTCTTATTTCAATAAGATTGGAATTCGCAATTTGCAATGTGTTACGGTACTTTAAAAATACGCAGATCACATAAGTCAAATGAAAGTTTAAACGTCATAAATCTCATATATTTTTTGACATTAGAATGTGATACGACGTCGCATCGCATTCATGGGTATTGGAAATTCTCGACATCGATTTTCTCTCTGAAATTCGAAAAGACGGTGCCTAAACCGCGGAAATAGCCAAATATAGGCTAGCTTTTCATGTTGCAAAAATATTACTCGTTTATTTTTGTCTTGTAGTTTCTTGATGATTAGCCAAACCCAATATACTTATTAATTTGTTTTATTTAAGTAGGTATATGGTAATAACTCAAACTGAGTTTTTACATTGAGTATTATAATAATTTGAATAACTTAAAGTTTTATGGAATTGATAAGATACCATACATTGAATCAAAAATTTACCCAAGCATAACAATTTCACAAAATGTAATATAAATATGCTTTATGTAACGAAATGGTACACTTAACGCAATCATAAGCAACTTTAGAATTTTTTATAAGTTATTTTCTCAAATAATGCCAGCCGTATCGTCCGGTATTCTGGACATCAATTCTCTTTACATTCGAAAAGACGGCGCCTCAACCGCAGAAACTGCTATGAAGAGGTTCGGTCAGTATCGATCTGAACTCCGATAACCGCATCTCCGCCATTCCCACAGATTATATAATCCAGCTCCAACTGGCAGCGCTGCCTCTTAGTGGCCACTCTGAACTGAATACCAAATTATTCATGCATTAAGCGGTTTTAGACTTAAAGGGCGGGGCAGACCGGCTCCGTATGCGTTCCGTATCCAGCTCTCGTCCGTAGTCACGCACGAACTGATGACGTTGTAATGTATGGGACTGTATGAGTTACGGCACACCGCTTGCGTGCAGCACGGAACGGATACGCAACGCAAGCGGTGTGCCGTATCTCATACAATCCTATACATTACAACGTCATCAGTTCGTGCGTGACTACGGACGAGAGCTGGATACGGAGCCGGTGTGCCCCGCCCTTAAGCTCATTCGGTATTTTACTGATCACTTGCTGGTTGTCCCGCAGCATTGCTTGCAGCATGTCCAACTGCCATTTATACAGATTAAATTATCCGTCTTTAAGTAGCAGTGCTGCCTCTGAATGCAATATTAAAATAACATTTGGTCTGCCCATACAAATTTTAGAAGGATTTGTATTTCGGAAAATGGTACCGAGATAAGTTGTTCAGCTTCACGTCTAGAACATGGCTTAAAAGTTGGTACCGTCATTTTCCTAACACACTTTTTTATTAGCTATGAAGAGTTTTATTTATTTATTTATTTATTTATTATTATTATTAATTTTACAAAACGTCAAACGTCAAACGTAAGTTGCGGTCATTACAATCTAAACCCGATAACCACATCAAAGTCACCAGTTTGCCACAATCCGTTCCTAACTCCGAGTAATTCTTGCTTATTTTATTAACGGAATCGGCTAAAATTGGGCCTAATATTTTTTATATCTGAACTGAACCGCAGCAAGCCAACTTAAAATGGTAAAATTAATATTGTATTTTTTGTGTTTCAGATTTGAACCTACCACCACGGCAAACAAAGGTAAGTATTTTGTAAAATAAATCGTAAAATATCGCCTGTGGTTGCGGTTTGAACCTAGGACCGTGGAATACCATTTCATTGCTCTTCCACTAAGCGACTGAGATTTGTGGCCAGCCAGCTAGCTGTAGCTCAATGGCTGAACGATGGAATGCTATTCAACGGTTCTGAATTCAAGCCTTTGCTGCAGTCGATATTTTTCAATTGTGACATCGAAACACTAAATGCCACCATATTGTATTATAAAACATGCAAAATTTTTATGGAAAATTTGTAACAATTTATAACACTGCTAAAACACTCCATTGTATGATTTTATTAACTCGGACGTTACGACATAGTACAAGAGTTGTTTCTATTGGCTACATTGTAAAAAAAACAGTATTAAGTAAGACAAAAACTTTAACACTCTAAGCGTCGTTCGTTCCACACAAAGAACAGTTAATCCTGTTCTGGCCTCGAGTAATGCCAGGCTTCCGCGGTTCCTGTAAAAATATTTCTAGTCTTTACTTCCTTTGAGCCGACACAGCTAAGTCTGGTCTTGCATTTTAAACTACCTATCTACATTCTAAATATAAAGTATAGGAAAAAAAGTATCACGACAAATAGTTTACTTGGGTGTGTTTCGATGTCGATCTGCGGAAAGTTACATACATACATACATCACGCCGATATCCCTTGCGGGGTAGGCAAAGCGTAAACGGCCGTAAAAAACGGACATTTACGTCGCGTCTGACAAACATTTGAGGGTCATTCGCAAAATTGTGTATCGCCATAGTGACAGGTTGTCAGCCCATCGCCTAAAATTGCAATGCACACCCTCGAGTCCCTTTATCGCCTCTTACGACACCAACGGGGTGTGCTAATATGGGGTGATGCTAGTCTAAGCCGGCATCACACGGCGAAAGTTCTGTTGATGAATTTGTGTTTGAATACATACCTCAGCCTACTGTTGTCCACAGCTGGACGTAGGCCTCTCCCAGGGTACGCCATGATGCAAGATCTTGATCCGTTTGATTGCCCAAGCTGTCATTATTGTTGATAAAAATCAACAATTCAGCGATTTATTTGAACCTCAGATTGAACTAAACTCAGCTCACAAATACCTATTCCTTAAAGCGTTGACATTACAGTTGTCAGATAGAGAGGGGTAAGTAAGACAAGACGAAAATCAAAATAATATTCACAAAGGGTCTTAATCCTCTACATTACGAAAATCTCATACGAAACGGCATCATATTTGAATTCGTTGTTTGAACGTCCCGCTACCGACATGGAAACTCTTTCAAAAGGTTCGAGCTTTTAATGAGATAAATATACGGTTCGGTATAAGGCACTTTGATTCTCCGTTTGTTTTCCTCCAATTTTTGTTTTCGGAGGGTAGGATTCCACCGTCTAGTTTTATAGCGACTATTAGCGCGGTAAATTAAAAGTTTATTATACGCTATAGGGTTTGAAATAGTTGGTTTAGTAGTAGTATGCGGTTTAATAACTCAAGGGTTCATCGGTTCTTTATCGAGTTGAACACTCCCTTCTCAACGCAGATTTGTTATGAATGACGCCTTATGAAAATGATAATGAAATTACTTTTTTCAATGTAGGATAGTAGAGGTATTATAACTTATTGACGTCATGATCCGTCATTGTAAAAAAAAGAAATTTGTATAAAACAATTGCCTTTTTTTATAACAATTTTGTATTGTCCTAATAGAAAACCGACTCGGGCGGAATTAAAAAAAAACGAAGAAGAGCTTGGCAATAAATAAATTAAATCATACAACAAACAAATGTTAAGGTCCAAATTGTCAACCAATTTGCACATTCTGAGATGTCCTCAGAGATTTAGAAATGTCGCGTAGGAAAAGAAATTGCTCTGTAATTAGTGGGATTTATGCGGTCGTCACTCTTGAGCTCTCCATCCATCTTGGAACGTTGTTTTGTTTTCCAAACAAAAACAACATTACGCACACGTAAACTTTTCGTTGTAGGGTAGGCCTTGAAAAAATGCCTTGAAGGCCGCTTATATTGATTAGGTATGAAATGACCCTATGTCATTGGCACTTTTTTTTGCTCAGTTCAAAATGATCATACACCAAACCCGTGACTATTTATTGCGTCTCAGATTCAAGGCAATAGGGAAAACCATTAAAACATATCGTACTTCAAAGTAATTAGGTAAATAATTTGCAAGCTCCTCATTGGAACGATCCCCGCGCCCCATCGACCGGACATCGCTAATGGTACCCGAAGCACCCTCACCAGTTCACAGACAAAGATGTAGAATTGATGAAAATAAAATAAAAATGATTATTTTCAGGCAACTACGGATTTCACTGTGTCACTCGCTATGTTCACAATTTTCTGAATGCCCCTCAAATGTTAGTGGTAGTAAGTTAGTAAGGCCGAATCGTACGCTTCTTTTATTTCGACCGTCGAATAAGGAACGTAAATAAAGAGCTGAAAATTTACAGGCTTTTCGCCTTCGCCGAAGAATTAAAAAATGCGTGAAGCACAATCTCACTTACTTTTTATTATAATGGACGGAACAAACAGCCAACAATTACGTGAAACTGCTAAACCAAACATTGCATGCAAACCAGTGGTAATAGCAGACATGAAACCTGTACTGAGTTCAAACTCTCATATTATTATCTTGAATAGCTAAGTCTTAGTTAATTTCAAGACCGGTAGAACAAATGCATCAGAAATACTTTATAAAGTTAAGGTACTACAGACATTTAGTCAGGTATTTCAATATAATCTATATCCGTGTTCTCGAAGTGCTCTCGCCACACTTCTCAAGTTTTTCCCTTGCTGAAAGGAAATGAAACGCATTGATTAAAACTTCCCAATCAGGGATCGACGCCATCCAGTCTCAGATAGGTTATAGATATTTCAAGTAAATTGGTCATCCTTGTTTCAATGTATATGTTGAATTTCATGAAAATTTTGAAATATATCATTCTAATATGAAGAAAACGATTGGGAGCTTTTTTTGACAATTAAAAAATTGTTTGGTATTCCAAGAACTCTATCGATAGCGATGAACTGACTACGTTACTAGATGCGAATTCCAAAACGCATGAAAATTAAAGTAATTGTTCTTTCCAAATCTATCCTCGTTTTTCGCGGTTCGTTATTAATTAATACTGTGTTTTGTTTGCACGTGTTTTTGTTGTAGTTTTCAAAGAATACCCATACGCATGAAACAATTTTTTTGTGATGCAGGAAATGGAAAAATTATTAGCTACGTTTCGTATTACGATGTTTTGCATCCAAGTGAAAAAAGATTTTCTCGGCTATTTCAAAATAATCTATATCCATGTTCTTGGGATGATCTTGACACACTTCTGAATTTTTTTCCTCGCTGAAAGAAAATGAAACGCATTGATTAAAACTTCCCAATCAGAGATCGACGCCAGTCACTTGTCATAATTAATGAATCTCATAGCCCAGTGTGGGTAGCTTGCCAAGTGTCAAAAATATTCAAGTCGTTTATTTTTGGCTAATTAGTTCCTGGACTATTAGCTAAACCCAATTTATTATTTTGAGACACTTAAGTTATATGCTAACATACTTTCGTTTGCAGTACAAAAACGACTTGCACTTGGTTTTTGCAGTGTGTAAACTGTCACATAGACAATCCTGGTATATTTATTAAAAAAAATTAAAGACACTTAAATTTTATTAAATAAAATGAGCAAATATACATTGAATCAAAAATTTACGCAAGCGTAATAAATGACACAAGATGTTATATGTGCTTTACAGATACACATAACGCAGCCGTACAAAAATAAGCGACTTTAGATTTTTTGTAAGTTATGCCCTCAAATAATACCAGCCGTACCAGACTATCAAATACTCCAAGTTGATTGGTCAATCTATGCTACCGTGATCTAGTGGTTTGAGCGTTGGACTTAGAATCCGGAGTATTTCGAAGGACCCTGGATCAGTTCTTATCATTTTGTGAGAATGTATCCCAGTTTGTTTCGAAAATGACAAGCTGAACCACCTGATGTTTGTAAGAAAGATACTTCCATGTTTCGGAGGGCACGTTAAGCTGTTGGTCTCGATTGCTGTCTAGAAGACTGGTCGTTACACAGCCTAGTAGAGGGCCTTTTAAAAACTCTGTCTTCAGGTTTCGTCAGGTTGTTCTGTGACCCACATGACAAGAGAGAAATGAGTCTCAAATATTCCAAATAGGTTGGTCATCCTACCTTGGATCAATTTGCTAAATTTAATGAAGATTGTAAGTATTTCAATGTTACTTTGGTATTGATTAAGAAAATTCCGCCCGAACTCGTTATTAATTGCATTTTGAAGTCGAAATTTCCCACTTTACTTTTGAATTCAAAATAGGTAATTTGATTTTCATGTCGGTGGGATTAAAATTTGCGTGGGATGTGATTAACCTACTTTTTTATAATTAAATATATATATTAAGAAGTAATTTGTATATGAGAAGTAATTTACATTGAAGACAACTTTTTTACGTTAATGATTATTTGCGTTAGTTGTCAAATCCCATTCAATCTAAAATTCCGCAACTGAACAATACTCAGATTAGATCCGACCACAGATTCCACACACTTTTAAAGTAATCTGTAATTGATAATATTTTCTACTTTCCATTTAATTTTCATTACAACCATTGACTGTACTTCTAAACTTATCCTTTGAAGACCGAGTCAGGAACTTCAACTTTTGACCTCAGAGTAGTAAAGTTTCAATGTAAACCCAAAAAAACTTTAATGAAGCCATGGAAAACCCATCGCAATCACACTTAAAGACAATGCATAAAAGCACAAAACACTACAGTATTCAAGTTAAATAGAGTTTTTAAACGCTTGTGTACATAAAACGTTCGTATAAAGGTCCATGTTATTGCAAATAATGATTGACATGGTTTAAGCTGTTTGACAACGTGACATGGTATAAAATAATTCAAACACTTTAAAAACACGCTACTAACTTTTTTTAATAACACCGGTATTAAATGCATTTTGTTGTAATTGAGCAAGCTCCAAATCTGATTGTGACTACATTCATAGTGCTTGTCGGTAGAGTTCCATCTGCATTTTCTTGCTCTTATCTTTCAGCCCACAATTTGAGTCGAATTTACATTAACAAACCAAAGTTATACGGTCCTTGTTTGTATAGCAACCGAGGCCCTTACTGTGCCAATGTGACAAGGGCTGTGACGTCACGCTGAGCCTTCAAGGCGAATGGGCCCGGTTTGCCCGGTGTGCCGGTTCGTCGCATATAAAAAATGATACATACATACGATATTTGCCGTGTGATGCCGGCCTAGAATAGCATCACCCCATTTCTTACTCATGGGTGTCGTAAGAGGCAACTAAGGGACTCGAGGGCGTGTATTGCAATTTTAGGCGATGGGCTGACAACCTGTCACTATAGTGATACACAGCTATCTGATTGACCCTCAAACTTTTGTCAGACGTGGTGTTAATATCCGTTTTACGGCCTTTAACGCTCTGCCTACCCCGTAAGGGATAAAGGCGTGATTTATGTATGTATGTACATACGATATATATATTTATATATTAAGTTTATATATGTTGCGGGTTAGGAAAACCGTAAATGGTTGCAAAAATAATCACCATTCGCCACGTCTGACGTAAATATGATAGTCGTTCAGAAAATGTTGTATCGCCATAGTGACAGGTTATCAAGCCATCGCCTTAAATTGTAATACACATATATCACTCGTGTCTCTTATTCTATTCTAAGCCGGCATCACACGGCAATATATAGAATTATTATTATTTGCAAAAAACTTGGTACTGGTGCGCCACAATAAAGTAGATAGTAAGATAATATGAAGTATGGTCAGACAAATCATTTAAACGTAAACCAATATTAGCTTTCCTTGTCATCCTCATCTGCCTGCCCTTATCCCAATTTATTTGCGGTCGGCGCATCATGTTTTTTCTTCCATTTATCTCTATCAGCTGTCAAATCTTAATTTACACCCTTTTGCTTCATATTATCATCTTTTATACAATCTATCCAAACTTTTTTAGGCCTTCCTCTCCTTCTGCATCCATCCACATTCATATGCAATACCTCTTTTTGTCACATGATTTTCATCCCTCTTCATAACATGCCCATACCACGATAAACGACTACTTCTCATCTTTTCTGTTACTGGCGCTACTTTGTATGGATTAATTTTTTGATGACAAAGTGGGACTGTGCAAAGTAGGACAGACCCTTCAAGGGACTCGAAGTAATTGTAAAGGGACATGAGCTCGGGGATATGGAACTGCTTTGAAGTGGAATGGAAATTAAATTGATACAATTCTTTGGCGCTGTGTTACATTTTGTACTTATGCTATGTAGGTACTTTATATGGCGTTTTAGGGAGATTGTTTATTTTTTTTGTGCTGGAAAATTTGTATTTTTATACATACTCACACATGTTGAAATGATTAACCTCACATTCTACTAAAACTATGTGATAATTTTATTTTTTTATGCTCAATGTTTAGCTTAGCTGGCCTAAAAAAGCACTTCACCTTTAATTTGTATATTGGTTTCTTTTTAATAACTGACACCTAGTTTATAAGGTAAGTAGATCATTAATTATTTTGTTTGATAACAACAATAAACTTTGAACTTCCTTAATAGCAGTCAAACTTAAATAAAACTTTGGAAAGCTTTCTTCAGCAATTTGACAATCAATCAATTAAGTTTATCTCGGGTTATTTATTGTATTTCCTGACACAGATAATGACACCTCTAAGGACTTGCTAAGGTACATACATGTAAATAAATCGATAATACATCATGGTAGGTAATTAACCATCATATAAGAAATCAACTTATTCTGGTTATTCCTAGTAATTATATGGCAAACTAGTATAAGTTAGTCCCTTAAATGGGTAGGTTGATTTGCTGCTATATGGTACTTACTTTACTACCTACGAGTATTACAGAGCAGGTATTGACGGCACCTACAGAGTGAAATTGAAATGTTCAGTCAATCTCACGCATGACACTAGTATGTATAAAATATTATTATTATGCAAAATCCCGTATTTCACGGAATAAATAGTGTTTTAAGAGCGAGTAAATAGTAGAATATCACTGCTACGGAATCTTCGTAGTACAGTGCTACGCCGCCAAATTGAATATATTTTATGATTTCTGGAGATAGCTAACACACAAGACATGATATACAGGATGTTAGGAACGCTGTCCCGAAAACTTTGCCGGCATGAATAAAACTGAACAACTTTACTATAGCGTATATGTAGGAATACGAAAAAACGTTTTAGTTTTCCATAGAAAACCTGGCTAAGAATTTAGTATGGGAGGCTAAACATTTTAGTCTTTCATGCCTGCAAAGTTTTCTGTACACCGTTTCTTGCTCCCGTATTAAATGTGCGGATATAAAGTCCTTTCGTCGTATCGTAAAGGTAGAACTAAATAACAGCGGGTGGTCATATCTTTGCCTTGGACATGAAGGTTAAGGTTTCGGTCCATTAGTCCGATATGGACAATATTATTGTTTGTCCTGATCCGATTAAGCCGGCTTGATTGCTTTTGTCTGTAGCATGTTTGCTTAGTCTCAAACAGCTGGCAGATTTGGACCTAAACAGGACTATGATGTGATGTAATGACTTGGCTAACCAAATAAAACTATTCTTCAGTGTTCACAGATCTTTGAATGAATGAAACTGCATATCAGTTTCATTGCGCGACAAATCGTTTACAAACTAGGGAGTTTAGTTGTGGATTTTGCGATTGCTTGAAAATTAAGTCAAAAAATTTCCGAGCAAGTTGTCATATCTCTCTTATAGATGGTTCTCCCACTTGTCGTCCGTCGCTGCGTTTTGTAACGCATGCGTCTATTATACGTAAGGAATTACAAATTCTGATCTTATTCCCATACAAATACGGCTACGGTGCGTAACGGATGCGTCTGTCATGACGTTTGATTTATAATGAGTCATCCGGACGTATGTATCGTTAAATCGGAATATGCAATTTTTCATCGTTTGACAGACACATGTATGCGTTACGGTATTTCAACGATACACGGAGCGACGGACGACAATTAGCGGAACAGCCATACTAATTAAAATTGTGCGAATGAACTATACGTAGGTGTGTTTTGACTCTAAGTCATATGCTCCAAATAGGTACATCGGAAAAATAAAGAAATTATGTTCCTTATTCTCCGAACATTATATACGAACATTTACGCCACGTCTGACAAACATTTCAGAGTTATTCCGAAAAATGTGTAGTCTATAGAGACATGTTGTCAGCCCATCGATTTTGCATTCGAATTATTGCTATTACGTACGTAGGCTAGATAGGTTGTGAGTCCATTATTCTATCTGTGATTGTGTAAGTGCCGCTCGCTACACATATGCTCGTATTACGGCCAGGCTGGTTCAAACACGGCCATGCGATGCGTCTGATGCAATTTACGTAACAAGGTAGCTACGGCGGATGGCACACATCCAATGCCCACAAGTCTACAGGTTGATATTCGATTTACATTACGTAGTTAGCAGGTTCGAGTGTCCTATGTTATGTTACTACAGGCTACAAGTCTATAGGTGAAATTCTTTGTACATTGTATAGCCGATGAATATTCTTTATATCATAATAGATGACCGACTACGCAATGAACATCGAACTGCACCTGTAAAATCGTAGTCTGTATAGTTTGATAATATTGGGCACTGAATGCGTATTAGGTCAGCAGCTACGCAATGTACATCGAATGTTGCCTATAAAATCTTACATCGAAACTTGTAGCATGTAGTTGTCGGACACAGGTTAGACAAGAGGTGAGTATCGTACAACAAATATATCGCTTAGACAAAAGTGTGTTTCATAAAGGGAGTAACATCTTTTTTCTTTCTTTTTTGTGTGGGACACCGAGTCGCCCAACGACCCGATGAACCCTAGTACTAGGTCTCTGACATGACTGTAGGGAGTAACAAAATGAGTATAACAAGCCGAAATGAGGTCAAGGTACCTACTCATGAAAGTGAACAACGTTACCGAAATATTACAAAAAGAATTGGACTGTTTAATTTAGCGTTGCTATGCTGGGGTAAGTTAGGTATTAATGACGGTCTATGAATGCGCCGCGATTTCGCACGCATCGCTCTGGGCATATGTTGTCCCTTTCTCGCTCGCGGGGCGAGGGTGGCGGCGTGCGCGCGGGCCGCCTGGTAGGCGCCAAGCGGTGATTTCTGCACCGCACTATCAGTCACTCAAAACCGTTCGGACGAGAACGTATTGTGTTTTGTACGGATTTCCCGCCACGCGTTTTGTGATGCCGCGTGTAATGGACGATTCAATTTGAGATCGCGCGTGTTGATGCATCGTATTATTGCGGTCCTCCTGGGTTATACTAGAATACCAGGCTTAGTGATTGTTGGATGTCTTGACGTCTTCTACGTGAGCGTCGCGTTGAATAGGCATCAAGTGGCCATATCGGCTCGCGTTTGTACGACCCAAATTCGGGTTGGGTCACGCGTAATGACTGATATCAAAGTGGAATACGAACAGAAGCTGTGAGTGGTTTGAAGTGAATAACGCGCCAAGGCTGTAGTGGAATGCTGGGTGTCGATATCTTTTCCACCCAGCCCTGTAAGTACCAACGGAATCCCTATTTGATCCATTCCCTGAACTTCCTTTCTCCGTTGGGTATTTATGCATTTGCGCCGGCACGTGACTGTAAGTGTTAAACCTAGTTGTTTTAGTATAAAACTGTTTCCTCGTGTTAATGGTGTGTTCCCTTTAGTCATATTTGTTGTACCATATCATTGTGACTCCTTAGTACGAATTGCGGAATTCGTGGGGTGATATAATTTGGAGGTACTTACTTATAATCTAGTGCTTATACGTGTGACGTAACGCCAGATCGGCAGACGGTATTTACTACAGAATTGAGTTATGTAAAGGTCAGAACACATCATTTGCCAATTTCACTCAACTTAGTTAATTAAGTTAAATAGATTTAGGTTCACGTTTAATTCATAGTATGCGCTGCTATATTGTGCAGCGTATGCTATTTAGCGCTGCGTAACGCGGCCATTGTCTACCTTCAGTTGAACTCCTGGTATTTTACTAGAAATTTACCTGTGTAAATCGCTTCCACTGCGGGAGTTTAGCTTGGAATTAGACAATTTTTGGTAGCAGAGCGTGGTTCAGAAAACCACTAGATTTAAGATTATTTTAGTATAAGATTTTTAATCTACCTACATAAAAAAATATATTTATTGTGATTGTAGTGTGTGCCCTGTGTAGAATATCCTATCGGTAGGATCAGGGCCAATCAATTAGTGAATTGCTTGTTATTATCGTTGTGTTTACCCTGTGCGGATATCCTAACGGTAGGATCAGGGCCGATTGTCTATTATTGTTTTTTATTGTAAGGTTCGGTGTTACTTTGGGTTGGTACCATGGCTCCCACAATTAGACAGCTTCAGGCGAAAATTAGAGCGCACCTAATGTGGTTCGCGACTAAGCAGGCGATGGTCGGTCGCGGGGACCGAGAGGACGCACTCATCGCTTGTGCGCAACGGATTGACGAACGGGTCGCGGAGGTGTTGGATTGCCTCACTGGATGCGAGGAGTTATTTGATGGGACGCCTGATGAGGAGGTCAAACTTACGGTCCGGGCGAATGTGACCCAGTGCATGGAGATGGGGCAGGAGATCCAGCAGGCGGCTGCTGTGATCACCAGGCGTAGAGCTGGGGAGCCGGACCCACCCCATGGTCCGCGGGGACCGGGGGTGCAAGTGCCCCTGCCGGCTGTGGCGATTCCGGTCTTCCACGGGGACTACACGGATTGGACCCGATTCCAGGATCTGTTTGACAGTGTGATTCATAACCGCACTGACTTGCAGCCGGCATATAAAATGGCACAATTGATGGCCAAGCTGCAAGGTGAGCCCCATGAGCTGGTAAAGCATCTACCAGTCGATGATGCAAGTTACGAGACGGCTCGCGGTTTGCTGATCGAGAGATACAGCAACAAACGTCTCATGATTGACCAACTCCTGGAACAGTGGCTCACCGTGCCGACCATCACACGAGGGACGGACCTCAGGGCCAAGGTCCTCAACCCTGTCTGCGTTGCAGTGAACGCTCTTGAGAGACAGGGGATGCCGGTGTCAGGCTATGATTATATCCTGGTCCACACGTTGTTGCGCCGCCTGCCGAGCGACATGGCCGCTCGTTTTGAACAGTCACACGGAGGTAAGACATCTGATTACCTCCCGACCTTCGAGGAGCTCAAGTCCTTCCTCGAGGCCGAGTGCAGGCGGGTAGATGCCCAATTTGGAGAGTCGCCTCACGCGGAGTCTGCGGCCGCTCGCCGCCCGGAACGGCCGGGTGCACAGGCGCGAGACGGTAAGAGTAGGCCACCCAGGCGATACAATGTCGCTAATTTGGAATCGAGGTGTGCCTTCTGCAGAGAGGCGGGGCATCAGGTGACTGCGTGTGAGGAGTTCGCTGCACAGCGGGTGCAGAAACGTCGTGGTGTGGTGCAGCAACGGCGTTGGTGCTTTAGGTGTATGGGGCCGCATCAGGTGCGAGAGTGCCCATCAAGCACCAACTGCAGGTACTGCCAGGGTGCCCACCATCAGCTCCTATGCATGAACCGCAGCGGAGATTACGGAGGCAGAGCTGACGCGGGTCAGCGGACGGAGTCTGCCCTACCTAGACGGGAGCAACGCTCCCCACCCCCTCCAAGGAGGAGTCCTCTTCCACCAGGGTTTCAGGGACGAGGCCAGGGACATCAGCAGGTGATGCCCCCTTCACCACGCGCGAGACAGTCACCACCTCGGCAGCAGGTGCCGGAACAGGGTAGATGGTCACAGGTCCAAGGTCAGGGGCACCCATCACAGATACGTGATGCTACGGGCGGGTGCCAATACCAGGGCCAGTACATGCAGTACTCGGCGGGACTGAACAACATGGTGAGGTCTCATGACCCACGCATGCCTCTCCCCTTGGCTGAGCACCCGCGGCTACAGGCGCATCCACGGTACGCGCGCCTGCCGCAGGGTTACTATAGGCTGCCAGCCATGGCGTACAGGACCAGAGGTCCCTATCAGCAGGAGTGGGACCCACTCGAAGGTGTACGGAGAGAGGGGACCCCCCCGCAGGACGCGGACACTCCGCGCTTAGATTCCTGCTAGGTAATCGCCGCCTACACGCCAGCTTCGGCCCCCCGGCCAATTACGGTATTGTTGCCTACGGCAATGATTTGGGTATGGGGATACGGTGGCCGCAGCATACAGGTAAGAGCCTTGTTAGATACAGGGGCTCAGGGTTGTATTGTGTCTAGTAAGCTGGTGAGTAGGCTACGCTTAAATATAAGGCCCACAACGGATGGGGCTGTAGGTATTGGAGGTGTAGATGTGCCTGACGTTCGGGGTCAGGTGAACTTCGAGTTCACATTAGGTAATACAGGTACAGGGGTCAGCTATCATGCCTCAGCAGTGGTGCTGGATGAAGTGGTAGGGAAACTTCCTCAGGTTCGGTTACCGTCAACGGTACGAGGGTTAACCACAGGCTTAGAGTTAGCTGATCCTGAATTTGATACTCCTGGTACGGTGGACGTTCTCCTCGGGTCAGACGTCCTCGGGAGATTCTGGTGTGGCAGAAAACGGGTACTTCAGCAAACTGGTTTAGTGGCCGTTGATACCACAGGGGGGTATGTTATTTTTGGCCCAGTTTGGAGACCTCAGGACCTACCAGAGGGCGATACGGTTCTCTATGGTAGTGTGTTGTCGGAGGTGCTGCAGAGGTTTTGGGAGTCTGAGGAGCCACCCACAGCGGATAGACGGAAGCCAGAGGATGACGAGTGCGAGCTGTTCTATCAGTACAACACTGCACGAAGTTCGTCAGGTAGGTTTGTTACCAGGCTGCCATTTCTCCCAAACCGCCCCTCCTTAGGTAGTTCGCGACAGATCGCGGAACGGAGACTACTGGCTATGGAGAGAAAGATGAAGCGAGATGCAGCACTTCGGCAGAAGTATATCGAATTCATGAGGGAGTACCTAGAGTTAGGCCACATGTCGGTGTCCAGCATAGATTGGAGGTGTGTCGAGCATTACTATATACCACACCTGGCTGTTTTGAAGTCACCGGAGGCGAAGATACGGGTAGTGTTTGACGGTTCTGCTCCTACATCGAATGGTGTGTCTGTGAACCAGTGTCTGCACGCGGGTCCCAAGTTGAACCGGGACATTGTGGACATCCTCACAGATTTTCGGTTGCACCAAGTAGCGTTCGTCGCAGACGTCAAAATGATGTTTCGCCAAACAATTATACACCCGGATGACCGTCGGTACCAGCTGATTTTGTGGCGTGAGAGCCCTGACGAGCCGATGGTCACTTATGAGCTTAACACGGTAACGTATGGTCTGAAGCCAAGTCCGTTTTTGGCAGTACGCACGCTGCGAGAGTTGGCCGCACAGGAAAGGGTAAGATTCCCTCGGGCCGCAGCAGTACTGGATCGCGACGTCTACGTGGATGACATCTGCACGGGTGCAGATAGCGTGCAACAAGCACTGCTACTACGAGACGAGCTGATCGCGATCATGGAATCAGGAGGTTATGAGTTGCGGAAATGGCTGTCCAGCTGTCCAGAGCTCCTGGCCGGGTTGCCAGGTGAGTTCCAGCAGGACCCGCACCTTTTCGAGAACCCGGACAATCCAAATACGTTGAGCATCCTAGGGGTGCAATATAGGCCAACGCATGATGTCTTTACGTATCAGATCGAGCCAGACCTTTTGCAGAAGACTTGGACGAAGCGTTCGGTATTATCGACGATCGCCAGAACTTTCGATCCTAACGGGTGGATCGCACCGGTGACGTTCATGGCGAAGTGCTTCTTGCAAAGGTTGTGGATAGCAAACTTGGGTTGGGACGACCAGCTCTCCGGAGAGCTGTTGAATGATTGGACCAAGTTTGTGACCACCTTACCAGGGATCGTACGCATCGCCATACCTCGCAAGTTGCTCTCATCGGTGGGATGTAAGGCTACCCTACATGGGTTTTGTGATGCCTCGGAGCGAGGGTACGCGGCAGCTGTCTATTTGCGGACAATCAGTTCAACGGGAACTGTAGACGTGCGTCTAGTTATGGCCAAGAGTAAGGTGGCTCCGGTTAGGACAAGATGGACCATTCCAAAGTTGGAATTGGCGGGAGCAGCGCTTCTCACGCGCTTGCTACATCATGTCGCTAGTAATCTACGCGGTACCATCACTTTGGATGAAACGGTGTACGCATGGACCGACAGTAGGATAGTTCTGTGCTGGTTACAGACGTCGGTACATACTCTTGAGGTTTTCGTGGCAAATCGGGTGTCACAGATTAAAGGATCGGAAACTCCGTTGGTATGGAGACACGTACCGGGAGAACAGAACCCAGCGGACTGCGCCTCACGGGGATGTAGGGCCCCTGATTTGGTAGGTCACTCACTGTGGTGGGGACCTCAGTGGCTGACTGAGTCACCTGAGAGATGGCCATACAATGAGTGCGGGTCGCCGCTTGGGCCACCTGATCGAGGTTTGCGAGTGAACGTAGGGCAGATCGTACCTAAGCCTAGTGCGGCTTTCTTGCTGGAACGATACAGCTCCCTCGACAAACTTCTAGGGGTGACAGGTTGGATCAAACGGTTCGTGAACAACTGTAGAAAACCTCAAGCAGAACGGAACTTGGCACCTGTCCTCTCGCCTGCGGAGCGGAATGCGGCTCTAAGTTTATTGGTTAGGGTCGTCCAGGCGGAACATTTTGAGGAAGAGGCCAGGCTGCTCAGGGATGGCCGTGGAAAGCTGAAGGGAGGTCTTGTGCGCCTCAACCCGTTCGTGGACGAGCATGGAATGCTCCGGGTTGGAGGTAGACTTCGGAACGCTAACCTGCCCTTTTCAGCACGGCATCCGCTGTTACTCCCAAAGAAGGGACCTTTGGTAGAACTTATAGTTAGGGATCGTCACCAGAAAAACTCGCATGCGGGCTGCAATGCACTTTTGGCTATTCTGCAGCGCGAGTTTTGGATCTTGTCTGGACGACGTACGGTACGGAGCATTGTGTTTCGGTGCTTGCCTTGCTATCGGTTGAAGGCAGCCACAATGCAACCTCAGATGGGAGACCTCCCACCGGACCGGGTGACGGAAGCCTGGACGTTTGCGGGTGTGGGAACGGACTTTGCGGGGCCTTTTATGGTAAAGGCATCACGCCTTCGCAACGCGAAGTCAATCAAGGCGTATTTGTGCGTGTTTGTGTGCCTAGCAACCAAGGCCGTCCACTTGGAACTCGTGGCCGACCTCACTACGGAGGCTTTCTTAGCAGCTTTAGATAGATTTGTGTCGCGAAGAGGGCGACCAGCGCTGATCAGGTCGGACTGTGGTACCAACTTTAAGGGCGCTGATCGATGTATGAAAGAAATTATAACGTTTTTATCGGAAAACGAGGAAGCTATCGGCACGAGCCTCTCCCGTCAGGGCATTAACTGGGTGTTCGATCCACCAGGATGCCCCCACTGGGGTGGTATATTTGAAGCGGTTGTAAAGTCCGCTAAGACGCATTTGATGCGCGTTATAGGTTTAACGATATTAACCTTTGAGGAGCTAGCGACCGTGTTTTGTAAAATTGAGGCCGTTCTCAATTCACGTCCTTTGTGTCCGCTTAGCTCAGATCCGAATGATCTGGAGGCCCTGACACCAGGGCATTTCTTAATTGGCCGACCACTTAACGCCTTGCCAGAGTACCCCTACACAGAGGTCAGTAGCAATCGTTTGACGCGTTATGATTTGCTGCAGCAAATGTCTCAGAATTTTTGGAAGCGATGGTCGCTTGAGTATTTGCACATTCTGCAGCAACGCCTTAAGTGGACGGACAGAACTGAACCCCCTCGCATCGGAGATCTCGTTCTGGTTAAGGATGCCAACCTGCCGCCACTGCGATGGCGCAGAGGGCGCATTCTCAACTTGTTCCCAGGTAGTGATGGCACTCCTCGAGTCGCGACAGTTCAGGTAGGGGATTCAGTTCTTAAGCGAGCAATAGCAACGCTATCTCGTCTCCCCAGTAGTGAATAGGCCTAAGGGATTCGGCCTAGGGCGGGTGAATGTTTAATTTAGCGTTGCTATGCTGGGGTAAGTTAGGTATTAATGACGGTCTATGAATACGCCGCGATGCTCGCCCGCACGCATCGCTCTGGGCATATGTTGTCCCTTTCTCGCTCGCGGGGCGAGGGTGGCGGCGTGCGCGCGGGCCGCCTGGTAGGCGCCAAGCGGTGATTTCTGCACCGCACTATCAGTCACTCAAAACCGTTCGGACGAGAACGTATTGTGTTTTGTACGGATTTCCCGCCACGCGTTTTGTGATGCCGCGTGTAATGGACGATTCAATTTGAGATCGCGCGTGTTGATGCATCGTATTATTGCGGTCCTCCTGGGTTATACTAGAATACCAGGCTTAGTGATTGTTGGATGTCTCGACGTCTTCCACGTGAGCGTCGCGTTGAATAGGCATCAAGTGGCCATATCGGCTCGCGTTTGTACGACCCGAATTCGGGTTGGGTCACGCGTAATGACTGATATCAAAGTGGAATACGAACAGAAGCTGTGAGTGGTTTGAAGTGAATAACGCGCCAAGGCTGTAGTGGAATGCTGGGTGTCGATATCTTTTCCACCCAGCCCTGTAAGTACCAACGGAATCCCTATTTGATCCATTCCCTGAACTTCCTTTCTCCGTTGGGTATTTATGCATTTGCGCCGGCACGTGACTGTAAGTGTTAAACCTAGTTGTTTTAGTATAAAACTGTTTCCTCGTGTTAATGGTGTGTTCCCTTTAGTCATATTTGTTGTACCATATCATTGTGACTCCTTAGTACGAATTGCGGAATTCGTGGGGTGATATAATTTGGAGGTACTTACTTATAATCTAGTGCTTATACGTGTGACGTAACGCCAGATCGGCAGACGGTATTTACTACAGAATTGAGTTATGTAAAGGTCAGAACACATCATTTGCCAATTTCACTCAACTTAGTTAATTAAGTTAAATAGATTTAGGTTCACGTTTAATTCATAGTATGCGCTGCTATATTGTGCAGCGTATGCTATTTAGCGCTGCGTAACGCGGCCATTGTCTGCCTTCAGTTGAACTCCTGGTATTTTACTAGAAATTTACCTGTGTAAATCGCTTCCACTGCAGGAGTTTAGCTTGGAATTAGATTAACATTACATTGTAAATTAACCAGCTGATCGGCAATTTTGTATGGGAGGTCCAATATGTTTTATATATTTCGACCTATGTTCCATAGGGAAAGTGGTCCTCCTTTCGACTTGTTATACTCTTTTTGATACTCCTTATACCTACATCCACATAGTAGGTACGACGTAACAATTCGAACAGACAATTCTGGCAGTAGTATAGGTAAGTACTTTCAATGTGGTAGGTAGGTTTAATATATTGTGTGTTAGGGAAATATCGTAAAAGCACTAAAGCTTTTTAGCTTAAGAAAATGAACTATCTAAGTGTTTGCTGCAGATAACAAAATGTAGCTTTTCATTCAAATTTACCAGAGACAGCAGTCTTTTGTCTGAAAACTCAATGTGATATTTCAGAACTGTTGGAACATAAGATTTTTATTAAAGGCTGAGTTAACCCATAATTATGTCAATTGAAGACGAAGCTGTTTACGATACCTTTTAAATTAAAAAAAAAAAACGAATGTACTGACTATGGTTTTAGCTGACTAATCGACTACCAACTAACCAACCAGCTTAAAATCAGCCGTCTATATAGTTACCGACTTGTCACTGACTACAAATAATGGCCGACTAATCGGCTTTATTGGATTTTTGGGGGAAAAAATCGCGTTTATACTCGTTTTTTAAGCTTTTTCTAACAAATCAACATTTGCGGATGGCTGATGAGGCGCAGTGGTAGTCGACTGCCTGCGACGCAATAGTTCCGGGTTCGATTCTCGGTAAAGAACTCACAAAGTTAATATTTATCACTTTGTGAATTTGTTCCTAGTTTGGTTAGGACATTGCAGGCTGAACCACTTAATCACCAACCACCAACATCATTATCGTTATTAAATAGCGGTTATTAATTCCCTTGCGGTGTAGGCAGAGCGTTAACAGCTGTAAAATACGATTACTATCGCCACGTCTGACAAATACTTGAGGGATTTTTCAGAAAAATCGTGCATCACTATTGTGATAGGTTGTCAACCTGACGCCTCAAATTGTAGTACTCATAAAACCGTCGAACCCTCTAGTTGCCTCTTACGACACCCGCTCACCAATTATCTATCTACAAAAATAATTTCCACGTTCGATGAATAAATAAAAATCGCGATTCAACAGAATGTTTTTTTAAAAGCTCGTAAAAACGTAGGCAGGCACGGCAAGTTGTTAATTTGATTTAAAAATTAATTGACAACGTGATCCACGCTCGGCCGGAAATACATTTTGGATTACGGTTCTCGCAGGCATTCGTGCCAATATGTCGATACCCCCGATGAAAAAGGCCCTTGTGACTATAAAAAATAAATAATCTGGACAAATCACACAGAGCCACCTAGCCTCAAAGTAAGCAAAACTTGTACTATGTGTATATATTGTAAATAATATTTATGTAAATATACACATATAAACACATACTAGACAATATATGAAAATTAACTTAAGAAATATTTGTCTTGTCTTGATCATACCCATGACCCACGGCGTAGCAGGCAGGGGTACTATCTGCTATGCCATCGGCCAGCACTGGACTGTTGTGGCTAGCAGCCAATTAACAACAACTTATTTCTACTTGGAAATTTCTAAATGTATGTATTTATGTATGTAATAAGTAGATCTTGTCCTAATTATTCCACAGTGCATCTTACCTGCAGAATTAGGTTACCTCGGTGCACGTAGGCGGTTCTCCCACTTATCGTTTGTCGCTTGCGATTTTCGATCTTATTCTGGTATGTGTTATTTCATTTCACATAAAAATCAAACCAATTAGCCAGCGGTTGCTGACAGATGCCTCTCCGGAAAACACCAATATTTCATTCCATCCCAGAGATATCATACCATTGTTGGATATTACTGACAAATGACAACCAATTACCGGTCCGTTTGTCCTTGTTTCGTGGCAAGGGTGTCAGTTTCTAAACGTTGACATCTAATTAGAAGGAAATTACTACTCTCTTTACGACGCAGTACAAATGGGATGCCAAAGAAAGAAAAAACTAATTGTTAGTCCTCAATTTATTACAATTAATTTTTAAATCTTTATGGGAAAAAAATTGCTGGACAGTAAATAAGACGAATAAAGAAGTCCGTCAGAGCGAAACGAAAAGCGGAATTTGTTGAGAACCAAAGAAGTAGATGATGAAAATTGAAGAAGGAAGATGATGGGGCACCTGATACCGCATGATCAATTCTTGAATAACGTCGTGGAAGAAAAAGTAGAAGGCAGATGAGGTCAAAGTCGACCAAGACGAAATAACTTAGCCCAAATAAAAGAAAAGACTATTGTTGTGTCGTTTCAGGCGGTCAAATCACTGGTTGAAAGACTACAAGAATGGCGGTTACTCAGCTGACATGAGCTGAGCTCATCAAAGAAGAATGCACAAACTCCCCCAGTCTACCTTAGGGAATGGGGAAAAAGCCAGAGCAGATGCAATTAACTAATCGATTATGTTTCATTAATCAAAGTTATAAATACTTGAGGTGTTTTGGTCCAACGAAGAAGAAACTAATAGTTTTTATGAAAACTACGATTTCCGTACGTAGGTACTACACACAAATTTTTCATATCGATTCATTCATATTATAATACAACTTCAATATCGAGTTTCATTCAACCCTTTGTCGTTTCCTGGATACCTTACTTTAAAACAGTAATTCAAAATGATAATCTTATTGCACCCTAACAGAATGAAGTCATAATTGTCTTGGTTGCTGAACTATCAGTCCATGAGCCGGTATAGGTGTGCAACGCCTACGTCACTGGTGATTGTTCTATCAAAGACGAGCTGGTAATTAATGGACGTCATCGGTCAGTCGGCTGGCGATTAGCCGTCATTCGGTTAGACTGCTCTGGTTCAATCTGTTGGAGATTGACGTAATGGGTTTACTCACTGGTTTTAACAATTTAAATCCTTCTATATAATAATATTATAATATAAATGCGAAAGTTTGTATGTTTGTTTGTTTATTTACTACTAGCAGCCCGCCCAGCGGTTTCACCCGCCGCTAACAATTTCCCCCCGGTAATAAGACAGTTTAATAATAGCCTATGTTCATCAGGGATAATGTAGGATGCTAAAGATCTTGACTTCAATTTGAAACAAATATCGTTTTCAGATGGTGGTGGCGTAAAGTTACATGCCTGTGATTAACCTGGCCAGCCCTATGGCAGTGCCTATATTTTAACTTTTTTTATCCCGCCCGAGCCGTTTTCTATTAGGTCATAACAAAATTGTAATAAAGAAAAAGAAAAGTGTGTGATACAAATTTCTTTTTTTAGAATGACGGTTCATGACGTCAATAAGTGATAATACTATCCTACATTGAATAAAGAATTTCAATTTCAATTAACGGTAAAAGAATTTTTTATAAGCCCGATATATACATTTATATATTAGGCTTATATCTGTTGCGGGTTAGGCAAACCGTAAATGGTCGTAAAAATAACACCAATCGCCACGTCTGACACAAATGTGAGGCTCATTCAGAAAACTGTGTATCGCCATAGTGACAGGTTATCAAGCCATCGCCTTAAATTGCAATACACATGTATCACTCGTGTCACTTATTCTATTCTAAGCCGGCATCACACGGCAATATATAGAATTATTATTACTTGCAAAAAACTTAGTACTGGTTCGCCACAATAAAGTAGATTGTAAGGTATGAAGTATCGTCAGACAAATCATTTAAACGTAAACCAATATTTGGTCTCCTGAATACCAAATTTTTAAACACTGTGTTAGGTTTAAAATTTTTGAAAACTTGGTCTTGTTTTTTTCTGCTCGCGCTTGAAAATTTTGCAAGTTTTCAAAAATGAGGTCTCCTTGTATGGATTTATTTTTTGATGACAAAGTGGGACTGTGCAAACCGGGACAGACCCTTCAAGGGACTCGAAGTAATTGTAAAGGGACATGAGCTCGGGGATATGGAACTGCTTTGAAGTGGAATGGAAATTAAATTGATACAATTCTTTGGTGCTGTGTTATTAAATGCTACATTTTGTACTTAAGCTATGTAGGTACTTTATATGGCGTTTTGGGAAGATTTTTTAAATAATTTGGATTCGAAAATTTGTATCTTTATACATTCGCACACATGTTGAAATTATTAACCTCACATTCTACTAATACGATGTGATAATTTTATTTCTTTTTATGCTCAAAATTTAGCTGGCCTCAAAAGGCACTTCACCTTTGTTTTTGTATATTGGTATCTTTTTAATAACTGACATCTAGTTTATAAGGTAAATAGATCATTAATTATTTTGTTTGATAACAACAATAAACTCTGAACTTCCTTAATAGCAGTCAAGCTTAAATAACACTTTGGAAAGCTTTCTTCAGCAATTTAACAATCAATTAAGTTTATCTCGGGTTATTTATTTTATTTCCTGACACAATGACACCTCTAAGGACTTGCTAAGGTACATACATGTAAATAAATCGATAATACAGCATGGTAGGTAATTAACCATCTTATAAGAAATCTACTTATTCTGGTTATTCCTAGTAATTATATGGCAAACTAGTATAAGTTAGTCCCTTAAATGGGTAGATTGATTTGCTGCTATTATGGTACTTACTTTACTACCTATTATAGAGCACGTATTGTCGGCGCCTACAGAACGAAATTGAAATGTTTAGTCAATCTCACGCATGACACTAGTATGTATAAAATATTATAATTATGCGAAATCCTGTATTTCGCGGAATAAATAGTGTTTTAAGAGCGAGTAAATAGTAGAATAATATCACTGCTACGGAATCTTCGTAGTACAGTGCTACGCCGCCAAATTGAATATATTTTATGATTTCTGGAGATAGCCAACACACAAGACATAATACCTATTAAGTATTATATATCTAGTCTAGATATACAGGATATTAGGAACGCTGTCCCGAAAACTTTGCCGGCATGAATAAAACTGAACAACGTAAATGTAGGAATACGAATTTTTTTTTTAGATTTTCCATAGAAAACCTGGCTAAAAATTTAGTATGGGAGGCATAACATAACAGGCAAACATTTTCCTCTTTTATTGCTGCAAACTTTTCTGTACACCGTTCCTCACTCCCGTGTTAAATGTGCGGGTATAAAGTTCTATACATATATTGGAATATCTGCCTAGATGAATTCTCTTACCGCAGGCAGTACGTGGTGTGTCCAACCAACTCCAAAATGCAACGTTGTGTAACGAAATATAAGTAATAAGGGGTATGTAGTGCCATAATCAAAGCTAATGTACAGTTGAGTTCAATACCGGAGAGTGTTTAATATGTCGACCTATGTTCCATGGGTCGGAATATATGTGGACCTATGTTCCTTATCACCAGCCCGTCTTGAGTTTTCGCTATCGGTCAGTAGTAAACTTTCTCCCGATATTCTATGGGCAATAAAGTGTTTTTACTTCCTTATCTACTTACTATCTTCTTCTAAAACACTCTTATTTTGTTTCCTTACCCTCCATCAAGTATGTATCTTAGTAATTTGTAAAACGAAATCTCCTAATCAACAAACTTCGTGACTTTAAAGGTTCTGAAACATAAAAAGTTACACAAAGAAACGAATCAGACCCGAGAATATCAAAAGGAATACGAAATTAGAGGCAAATTAACAAAAGTATTTCAAAGCACTTATTCGGCTGTTTTGTGTTATTTTTTGCTTAAATTTTATTGGTTTGTGCCCGACAACATCATATTGAATAACAACAACATCAAACACTGGCAGTTCTCTCACTTGTCGTCCGTCGCTACGTATTTTAACGTACCGTAACACATGCGTCTGTCAGACAAAAGGAAATTGCAAAATCCTATCTTAATCCCATACAAATGCTTATTTTACCTACGGTTGTCACATTATCAACAATTACTGGTTTGTTCTTAGGTGGTTCTCCTACTTGTCGTCCGTCGCTGCGACGTCGTCATCAATTCGTTTGACAGTCGGTCCCATAACCGTAGCAGCTCTGTATAGGAATAATGTTTACAATTTCCTTTCGTCTGACAGACGTATGCGTTGCGGTGCGTTAATAATACGCAGCGACGGACAACGTGGAAGAACCGCTATCAGTCGTTATAAAAACGATATTTTATGCATAAATAATTTGAAATTTTTAACGCTTTTTTTGCGTTTGGGTCACTGGTTCTATTGAAGGATTCTCGGCCCCCTACTTTGTATTTATTGACTTTGTAGAATTTGGTGTCTCATAATTATAAATTACTAAGCTTAAGCAATTTTCATCTAAATGACAAAATTTAACACGAAACAAAGTATGTTATAAAAATGCATGATACTTCAGCATGCAAAAAACCACCTTGTTTATATTTTTTTTCGATTTAATGTAGGTTACTTCGAAATAGATACTCTTATTTTGTTCCTATACTTATAATTTTTAAACTGTTTTTTGGAAACCCTGTTAAAACTTCTACCGCGGGCAGGATTTGATCCCAATTTTTTTATTCGTCTTATGTTCCTTAGGGTAAGTTTTTCCTTATCCTAGCCCGTCTTCAGTTTTCACTATCAGTCACTAGAAAAATTGCAACCTTTATATTCGGTTTATACTTAGTGTTAGTTATGTCATAGTCATCGTCGATTAAAAGGCCAATTTTCTCGGAGAAGAGAAAAGCTATTCCCTCGTGGTTTAACAAAATTCCTTGCGATAAATTGATTCCCGAATTGTTTTTATTACGCCCTATTGCGTTACAACAATCACCACCCTTCAGTGAATTTTTAAATCAGGTAGAGGTTTTTTAAAGTTTTCTCCAATGAGTAAAGGAGTCGCCGGGTGAAGCCGGCTTAGAATAGCATAACCTCATTTTTTACCCGTGGGAGTCGAGGGTTGCATGTGTATTGTAATTTTAGATTATGGGCTGACCTGTCACTGTAGTGATACACATATACATATATCACGCCTTTATCCCTTGCGGGGTAGGCAGTGCGTAAGCGGCCGCAATAAACGGACATTTACGCCACGTCTGACAAACACTGTAGTGATACATGATATTTATGAAACGGCCCCTTAATATTTGTCAGACGTGGCAATAGCGACAGAATTTTACGACCGTTAACACATGACAAGTGTATGTACGAGTATTTATGTATGTATGAGCGAAACTCAAAATCGTAAAGGTAGAACTAAATAACAGCGGGTGGTCATATCTTTGTCTTGCGCATGAAGGTTAAGATTTCGGTCCATTAGTCCGGTATAGACAATATTATTGTTTGTCCCGATCCGATTAGGCCGGCTTGATTGCTTTTGTCTGTACCCTGATTGCCTATTCTCAAACAGCTGGCTGATTTGGACCTAAACAGACTGTGATGTAATGTAATTGTCTTGGGAAACCAAATAAACTACTTTTCAGTGTTTACAAATTTTTGAATAAATTTAATATGCAGTGTCACTGCGCGACAAATCAGTTACAAACTAGGAAGTTTAGTTGTTGAGTTTACGATTGTTTAAAAATTTCATCAAAGATTTGCCGAGTAAGTCTTCTTATCTCTTTCATAGATGATTTTCCCATTTTTCGTCCGTCGCTGCGTTTTGTAACGCACTGTAAGGCATGCGTCTATTATACGAACGGAATTACAAATTCCGATCTTATTTCCATACAAATACGGCTATGGTGTGTTTACGGTGCGTCTGTAAATATATGTCATCCGTATGTAAATAAGATCGGAATTCACAATTACCTTTCGTCTGAAAAATGATGCGTTTAAAATACGCAGCGACGGACGACAATAGGAATAACCGCCAAACGAATAACCGCATTCATTATAATTACGCGAATGAACTATACGTAAGTGCGTTTCGACCCTAAGGCATATGCTACATCGTATCAATAAAGAATACCTACTCCCTGAACATGATCTACCAAATGCAGAGAATTATGCATTCATATATCACGCCTGTATCCCTTGCGGGATAAACAGAGCGTAAACGACCGTAAATACAACAAATACGCTCTGTCAAACAGGTGACAGGTTGTCTGCCCGTCAATAAAACATTTTCGAATTATTGCTATTAGGTACGTAGCCTAGATAGATTGTGAGTCTATTATTCTATCTGTGATTGTTTAAGTGCTGCTCGCTACACATATGCTCGTATTACGGCCTGGCTGGCTCGAACACGGCCATGCGATGCGACTGATCCAATTTACGTAACAAGGTAGCTACAGATGATGGCGCACATCCAATGCCTACTCTCTACCGGTGTACATTGCGTAGATGGTTGATTCCTGGTGGCGTAATAGTTCAGCAGCTACTCAATGTACATCAAATGTTTCCTACATAATCTTGCATCGAAACTTGTAGCCTGTAGTTGTCGTGCACAGGTTTAGACAAAAGGTCTACGGCTGATGGCGTACATCCAATGCCAACATGTCTACAGGGTGCATTCGATGTACATTGCGTAGTTGGCTGGTTCGAGTGTCCTATGTTATGTTACTACAGGCACAGTATAATTAATAGTACTAGCGTACAGTATGGTCACTCCCTGCCTCCCCCTACAAGCGCCGCCCACCCGCGCTCGGAGGACGCTCAGACACCGGCTAGCAAGGACGCGTCGACGAAGGTCATTTCATACTGCCGCACATTGCATTCCCGATTCGCGAACGCAAAATGGCGGCAACCCTGACATGTTGTCTCACACACACAAGCATGGTCCGCGTTCACCTACGCGAGCTTAGACTGTGTGCGTAGCAACGAGTTTGATTCATACATTTGAGCGCCAGTGTCCGAGGTGTGCTACAGGCTACAAGTCTATAGGTGAAATTCTTTGTACATTGTATAGCCGATGAATATTCTATATATCATAATGGATGACCGACCACGCAGCATTGATAATATCGGGCACTGACGGCGTACTAGGTCAGCGGCTACCCAATGTACATCGAATGAAGAATCTTACATCGAAACTTGTAGCCTATAGTTGTTGGGCACAGGTTTGGGCAAGAGGTGAGTATCGTACAACAGATATAGCGCATATTCAATTATGTGTTTCATACAGGGAGTAACATCTTTCTTCTTTCTTTTTTGAGTGGAACACCAAGTCATCCAACGAACCGATGAATCCGGTTGTCAGAGTTTTTCAACCGCCTACTTCTAGTAGTAGGCCTCTGACATAGTTGTATGGAGTAACAAAAAGAGTTGAACAAGCCGAAATGAGGTGAAAAATCGTGTATCCCTATTGTGACAGGTTGTCAACCTGACGCCTCAAATTGTAGTACCTACACAAGAAACCGTCGAACCCCCTAGTTGCCTCTTCCGACAGCCGCTTTCCATTATCTGCTTACAAATAATTGCCACGATCGATGAATAAATAAAAATCTCGTATCAACAAAAGATTTTTTAACAGCTTGTAAAAACGTTGGTAGGCACGGCAGGCAAGTTGTTAATTTGATTTAAAAATTAATTGACAACGTGATCCACGCTCGGCCGGAAATACATTTTGGATTAAGGTTCTCGCAGGCTTTTTGTGCCAAAAATATGTCGTAATACAATTAAATATTGTAGACAATTCACACAGCGCCGTCTAGCCCCAAATTTAGCAAAACTTGTACTATGGGGACTATTGTATGTAATATTTATGTAAATAAATATATAAACACCATTACATTAAACACCATTACATTACACATATTATATATATATATATATATATATATATATATATATATATATATATTGTCCTCCTTTCGGCCGTTGTTGATCAGGCTGAAATACGCGTTAAATGTTGATCCACCTTTGTCCGCAGTTTACTCGGGAATTATTACGGGTATCGTTTTATTTTATGATTTACATTTATTCACCGGCTTGTAACGCAGTACCCAAGCTTACGGAAAAGTCGCTACCTTGACACCAACTGACACGGCAGTTGTTGATCCTGTAACGACTTTCTTTTTTAAGGAAAATAATGCTTTGTTGATCTATATAAATCATATAAGAGCAACATTTGCCGTGAACTTTTAAACCGTTACTGCAGAACGGCAACGTTGCACAAGTGAGACAAGAAGTGTTAATTTTTACAAGCTTTTATTAGACATGTATATTGGGTGACAATGCAATATTATGATGTCAAAAACTTGATATGATGATGGAGCCGGAAGGTGGTCATAGCATATCAGAGATGCAACTACGTACCCTTCGAGTTTGGGCTCGTTGGAATCGTCTTGTCAACCACTATTCAAATACATGGTAGCCAGGGTCTGAAGATGGAGCCGTAAGGTGGTCATAGCATCTCAGAGATGCAACTGCGTACCCCTATCGAGTTTGGGCTCGTTGGAATCGTCTTGCCAACCACTCTTCAAATACATGGTAGCCAGGGTCTGAAGATGGAGCCGGAAGGTGGTCATAGCATCTCAGAGATGCAACTATGTACCCCTATCGAGTTTGGGCTCGTTGGAATCGTCTTGTCAACCACTTTTCAAATACATGGTAGCCAGGGTCTGAAGATGGAGCCGGAAGGTGGTCATAGCATCTCAGAGATGCAACTATGTACCCCTATCGAGTTTGGGCTCGTTGGAATCGTGTTGTCAACCACTCTTTAAATACATGGTAGCCAGGGTCTGAAGATGGAGCCGGAAGGTGGTCATAGCATCTCAGAGATGCAACTACGTACCCCTATCGAGTTTGGGCTCGTTGGAATCGTCTTGTCAACCACTCTACAAATACATGGTAGCCAGGGTCTGAAGATAGAGCCGGAAGGAGGTCATAGCATCTCAGAGATGCAACTACGTACCTCTATCGAGTTTGAGCTCGTTGGAATCGTCTTGTCAACCACTCTTCAAATACATGGTAGCCAGGGTCTGAAGATGGAGCCGGACGGTGGTCATAGCATCTCAGAGATGCAACTTCGGAGTTTGGGCTCGTTGGAATCACTTGCCAACCACTCTTCAAAAACATGGTAGCCAGGGTCTGAGGATGGAGCCGGAAGGTGGTCATAGCATCTCAGAGTTTACCCCTTTCGAGTTTGGGATCGTTGGAATCATCTAGCCAACCACTTTTCAAATACATGACAGCTATAAAAGCTTGTTTTAAAAATCTTTTTTAATTATATTTATTTATTTTCTTAACCATAAATAGTAAGGTATCGTGAAGAAGAAGAACAAGAAATAGAAGTAGGCGGGAGGGAGAGAGATGTATTCCTATCCTAGCTAGACGTAGGCGCCGCCTTAAGATTTCCGGGAATCTATTTTAATGGTCACTTTAACCTGATGATAAAAATATGATTTTACGTGTAGCGCGGTGATTACTTTGTAACGATTATAATACATTGCGTGTTTCTCGGATGTAATAAGTCTCCGGTCTCCCTCTTTGCTTATTAAACCTTCCCATCACCACCCCCCACCCCTCACTTTTATTTGGGATTAGTGATATTGCACAATGTATCAGGTAGCTACTTATCATATTTAAACTTCAATTTGACATAGATTTAATAACATTGACATAGGTTTAACTTTGACATGGATTTGTTTTTTACATTTCTGTAAGTTTACTATTCTTTTTTTTATGTATTATGTTAAGTACCTAGATTAGACTTTCTAAAAAAGAATCTTGTAAATTCCTACTTAGAAATAAATTATTTGATTTTGATTTTGCATAAAGATTATCAAGATAGTTATTGCATTAAACATGCACCCGCTCGATCCCTTTTACTCCTACAATACTCCCCGCACACCTCATCATCTTGCTCGTCCGCAATGGGTCTTCCAACACCGTGCCATGTTCATCTTGCTATATTCTTATCTCCCTACTCATCCTTTTACTCGTTTACCAACTCACTTCTATTCGTAACTCACCCCTCGACTCTTCTCAATTTTTTTCCAATTAATAGACTAGCTGTGCCCGCGACTTCGTTCGCGTGGAGTCAGAACTTTTGTACAAATTTGTAAGTTTAATATCTCTCGTTCTGCTCAACTGATTTTGATAAAACTTGTCTCAGATGTTGGCCAGTATTAGTAGCTATACACCACAAAAGTTTTATTAGAATCAATCCAGTATTTTCGGCGATTAGCTTGGACAAACAGATAAACAGACAAACGGACAAACAGACAGACAAAAACTTTCTAAAACATTGCATTGCAAATTTTTCTATTTTAATAAACTATTTTAACATCGCCCCCAATAAGATTTTTGTAAATATATTCAATGTTCAGACACGCGAATTTACTGTTTTATTATAATTCGCACTCTTAATAAAATAACGACCTAATCCAAAAACACAAATTTTTGGGTATCGATGAAAAACGTTTGTTGAATAAACGGATTAATTTTTAAATGGCTGTAGAATTAAAAGTAAAAGGCAAAGGATGAAACTTGAACCACCTGACTAATCCTAAGAATATGTTCTTTTAAATGCATTAAAATTTACACAAATATTCACATCCATTAATTAAAAAAAGTTAATTATTTGTAACCCTTTAGAATTGCGTCATTATTTCATGAAAAATCTGAAAGATTTGTTGACCTAAGTTTAAATCGGTCTTTGCTTTACCAAATCAAACATGAAGATCTCCGACTCATTTTAAATTAAGTCACTATTTTACTAAAAAGTTAAAAGAAAATACAAATTATTTAAAAATAAGTCTATAACTTAAACATGTGACTCAAATTCAAATCGCGATATAGCGACTAGCAAATGTGAAATGGTCAACAGAACACAGTCCTATTACAATGAAACTATTAAGATATTTTTTTCTTGTCATTCATATGGGACACCGAGTCGACAAATGACCCAATGAACCCTTTGATTAAACGTATTTAAATGTAACTTAAATGCGCCGTGGTCGCTATAAATGGTGCGGTGGCTGTTCTCATTGCAACGGAGACGGCTTCTATAAGAAAAAATAAGTGAAAATGAGAAAATTAAACTAAAAAATATTTGTACGCTAGTGTGGTTTGGTCGGCAGCGCTTCTACCCGATTACTTGTTAGTTGCTAGCGTTCAGATGCTCTCTTTTATTCAGATGTCCACTTTCCTCACGCTGCCGTCTGCTTCGTGATACATAGCGATGCCTCGGCCGTGTGGCCAGGTGTCAGGTGTTTTATGGTAGAGTGTTGTCCACGATCTGCACGATGTTGTTGACTTTCATTGCGGCTTGATGTCCATCAATCCATATTAATATTGAGTATTTGGGTGAAATATACATCGGCAAGGCACTGCGACGTTCTTTGTGTGTTTTTCTCGATGAGGTCATGATTATCAAAGGGACGACAAGCGAGTCGTGTACGAGGACACTTAGTAGTACCGAAGTGATTGTGCGTAATGACTTTGGCTTGTTTAGGTTGATGGAGTTGTGCGTTAGAGGTTTGCTGTTGACCATAAACTTCTTTTCAGTGATCAGAGTGTGGAGTACTTCCTTTTGAAAGTGATCGCACGGTAGTGAGCTGCACAGGACTGTCTTAACACTCACTAGGCTTTTCCAGGCCCTGACATTAAGAGGCTGTGAAACACAAGCTGTTATTTTGATCGCAGCTGTCTTCTGTATTATACTGTCGATAGCTCGGTGGAGTTCTCTGGCGGTTCCTTGTAGTTAAGTGGATATTGGACCAACTTTTTTCCATGTGATGGAGCGCTAGGCCTAGTGAGCGATGCAGTGATCCCAAAAAATACACGTCGTGCGTCCTGAGCCAGATGAATAGCGTGACGATAAGGGACTCAAAATAGACTTATATGAAAGTGCGCAATGACGTTGCTCAGACGAGGGGGTACTGTCTTACTTATTTTGCAAGAAAAGTAGCGATGAAGCGTGAAACGCGTCGTCAGTCACAGGCACAGCCACAGAATACAATAATAATTAACAAGCTCAGCGTTCGCTTATATCATTGATGTTCATGTTGAGGTTCGCGTGATGAAACTGACGGTGTAACACCCGCTTGAAAAGGGGTGCCACACGATTGCCGTCGATGACTGTGGTCGCCTATTCTTCTAGAGCTAGTTCTATGGTAGATGCATCATTCAGTTTCGTTTTCAATTTGATGACCCCGTCGATCCTAAATGGTAAGTAGGCGGAGTCGGGCTTCTATAAGCGGAAACGAATACTACTTCTTGTGTCTTATTAGTTCGCTTATGGGTCGGGCCTACCATTATAGACAAATGACAATGCTGGTTTTGAAAAAGTTTTCGATTAACTGTAGAATGTGGTAAACTCTGGCCTTGGAAAATCGATCAGGAGCGAATTGAGAAGTGTTTTGCTGAGTGAGAAATAGGTTACGTCCTTTCTCGCCCGTGTTTGGCTCAGGATGTTTCAGGTGCGGGCTTCTCGGTGGGCTATGTTGGAATAGCGGATAATCACACTAGCACTACCGACATCGTACGTCAAATTTGTCGCAAACGTTTCGGGCGTCAGCGATGTCTTTGAATTTAGTTGGTATCTGTCGTTTTGTGATATTACCAACATATTGGATTACCACTATTCCGTGCAAAACGTATGGATCTCAACACCCTGCACCGTATTTTAACAAGTTGAGCACAGTGTGACTATCTTATGGAGAACGGCTTGCGGCATGCTCTTTGATGACGGTGGCAGCCATGTTACTTCGCACGATAATGGCGTCATGACAAGCGACGTGCTGATTTGGCCGTCTAGTGGACGAAACGTGTTCTTAGTAGGAGATTTATTGTGTAACTGTAGTGAAGGTGGCACCTGTGGCAAGGTGGTAGCGTGTCGTATGCTATTTTTTTTTAAGTTTCCCTACCCATTCATTCTGCAATGTGACAAAATTTTAATCCATCTGCTGGTCCTGTTAGTACTCACTTATTTGGCTTGTGATGTGATAGACGTAAATTGGAGATAAATGGCGGTATTCAGTGTTTTTTTTTGTAGAACGTTCTGTAGTAAACACTTCAAACGATAGACGTGTGAGGTGGTGATTCAAGGCGAGCTCTACGGTATGCGGCTGGAGATGAGACCAAGTTGGTACACACTTAGCCTTGGTTTTATCGTTGAGTTTGACGGCAGCAATCGAGGTGCCGATGATTCCAACTATGGTTCAATATGATTACTTTTCAGTCGGAGGATTAAATTAATGTACTAAAAATATAGAAAATTCGTTGAATTTCAAGAGAAGTAAAACGTTAAACCTATTTGTAAATAGATTTCGGTACAAAACCTCAAGATTAAGATAAAATGCGAAGTGAGACACCAAGTTAATACGTTAAATAATGTAATGATATCAGTCGAATACAGGTCAAATTTGAAATAATACCGAAGTCATTTCATTATTTTTGCTGAAACAAAGACTCAACTAAAAATGTTACCAGAAATTTTCATCATTAGAAATACAACAAAGACCTAATATCAGTTATATCATATGAATAACAAAATTTTCAAAACGATACAGTCTTATCTCCAAATGGGTCAGTGAGCTTTTCCAAAATTTTCGTAAAATACAGACCTAATTTAAAATGAGTCAAGCAAACATCACAGGTTTTTGTAAAACAAAGACCAAACACTAAATCGGTCATTCTTTTATAAAAACTTTTCAATTACACTGGCCTCAACTTTTGATAAAACAACGGCTCATTTCTAAATCAGTCGTCTTTTCACAAAAACGTAGCATGCAGCCGCAGACGCAAGACGAAATCGGTCATTATTTGACTGAAGAGATAGGAGTTCGGGGCGGGAAAGATATAGACTCATCTTATTTTGAACCTAATTGTGTAAGATATAGGGTTGTATTTTAAAGTCTATGTTGTGGGCCCTGCTCTAATAAGTCAGTTTTTCACAAAATCTCATTTTGGCCAAATTTCGATTTAAGTCGTTATTTTACTAAGAGTGCGATATGTAGATATAGATTTGTCATAAACGCACGAGAAATATTGCCATACTTTATAAAAATATTATTTTTCACAAACTAATAAGTTTTAATAAAAACTATATTTTTTTCTGAACAACACAAAAAAATAATTTTATTTGGAACACTGTGCATAGTCCTGGCCAAAATTGAAATTCTCCTCTTTAGTTATTGACGTTCATTCATACACGTGTTGTGACGTTGTACAAAGCAAAGAAACAAAGTGGCAACAACGCACATAAGAAAACCACCAATCATACAAACGGTGGCCTCTGATTGGTCCATTTGAATCAGATCAACATTTGATGGAGCGGATTTATATAAAGAATGTTATGAATTGATCATATTTGTGCTTTTAAAGGGACAGCGATTGTTGATCCGATCGGAGCCACATTTGTATGCAGGGTCAGACATTAGATCAACAAAAGCTGTCGGGATCAACAATTGCCAACGGATCAACAATTAACTGATGCTACAACCCGTATGATCAACATTTACCGAGTTGATATATCTATATATATATATATATAAACACCCAGATTAAGCACAAAAATCAGAAAATATGCTTGGCAAATATTTATGTCTTGTGGGGGGGGATTGAACCCACGACCCTCGGCGTAGCAGGCAGGAATACAATTCGCTACGCCATTGGTTTAGCACCGGACTGTATTATGGCTATTAATATTATGTCGATAATAATATTTTGCAATTCTACTTAATCTAAATAACGTGTTAAAATTGGATTTCATTTTACGTTACACTTACATTACATTCCACATACTTTTATATAATTGCTTTACATTTAACATATTTGGTGTATAAGTACACCAAATATGTTTCACGTAGCCATTTCACGCCACAATAATTTTCTATTGTAAAAATAATGAGAAATAATTTTCTTTTACATGAAAAGATTGATGAATGTAGAGAAGGCGAGAGAAGTATGCAAGGATCGTAGCATGTGGAAGGAATAAGTCTCTGCCTACTCCTCCGGGAGAGAGGCGTGATTAATGTATTATTTACCATATATTTCACACAAGAACTTTTACAATACAAGATACAAAATACAAAAAATGACGACACCACAGGACAACTTATTTCTACGTGAAAATTCCTACATGTTTGTATTTTTGCATGTAATTAAGTAGATCTTGTCCTAATTTATCCACAGTGCATCTTACCTGCATAATTGGGTTACCTCGGTGCACATAGGAGGATGACAAGAGGGATCTTGTCATCCGTCGCTGCGTATTTTTAACACACCGTAACCAATGCGTCTGTCAGACGGAAGGAAATTGCGATTCTCGACCTTAATTAAAGGACCTTTTATTGGAAAATGTATTTTACTCTGTTCAATAGTATTAAAATTATAAATTTTAAATTATTTTACCTTGTTGACATTTAATTTTATTTTTGTTTTTTATGACATTGATTATGTACTGATTTGACATTGTATTTTTATATTTTATATTTTACATTTCCTTGACGATCACATTATGGTGGACATATATTAGATTTATTAAGTATATCAGTATAAAGGGACAAATAACAATTAATACTAAGCTAAACTAGACTAAAATTAAATAAAGACTTTATTAATAGTTAACGAATTTTTAGAACCTATAATGTGAAAAAAAAACTCATACAAATACGGCGAAAATAATGTATGTGTTATTTCATTTCACATAAAAATCAGACCAATTAGCCAGCCGGTGATGACAGATACCTCTCCGGAAAATACCAATATTTCATTCCATCCCCGAGGTATCATAATATTGTTGGACATTATCGACAAATGACAACCAATTACCGGTCCATTAGTTCTTGTTTCGTGGCCAGGGTATCAGCTTCTGAAAGTTGACATCTAATTAAAAGGAAATTACGATTCTATTCACGAAACAATACAAATGGGATGCCAAAGCAAGAAAAAACAAATTGTTGGTCCTGAATTCATTACAATTTATATGTTTATGGCAGAAAATTCGCTGGACCGAGAAGAAGACGAACAAAGAAGTCCTTCAGAGAGTAAACGAAAAGAAGAATTTGTTGAGAATCATAGAAAAAAGAAGAGGGAAGATGATGGGACCCCTGATACCGCATGATCAATTCTCAAAGAACGTCGTGGAAGGAAAAGAAGAGGTCGAGGCCAACCAAGACAAATTTACTTTGACCAAATAAAAGAAAAAGTTAACGTTGTGTCGTATCAGGAGGTTAAATCACTGGCGTAGAGACGGCAAGAATGGAGGTTATTGACAAGAGCTGAGCTCTTAAATATAAGAAGAATGCACAAAGTCCCCCAGTCTACCTTAGGAAATGGGGAAAGAGTCAGGGCAGATCCAATTAACTAATCGATTTTGTTTCATTAATCAAAGTTATAAATACTTGAGGCGTTTTGGTCAAACGAGGAAGAATTCAAGATGACCACCTTAAAGAGCACCTTTTGATGTCCTACATTGGTACAAAGCACTTTTTCTTTTTTTGTTGGTTCATTCAGATAATACAACTTCAGTCTCGATTTTCATTCAACCCTTTGTCCAATCGTCCCTGGATACCTCACTTTAAAATATTCAATCAAAATGATAATCTTATTTTACCGTAACAGAATGAAGTATTAATTGTCTTGGTATGCTGAACTATCAGTCCATCAGCCGGTGTAGGTGTGCCACGCCTACGTCACTGGTGATTGTTCTATCAAAGACGACATACATACATACATACATAAATCACGCCTATATCCCTTACGGGGTAGGCAGAGCGTTAACGGCCGTAAAACAGACATTAACACCACGTCTGACAAAAGCTTGAGGGTCAATCGGATAACTGTGTATAACTATAGTGACAGGTTGTCAGCCCATCGCCTAAAATTGTAATACACATCCCTCGAGTCCCTTAGTCGGCTCTTACGACACCCATGGGTAAGAAATGGGGTGATGCTATTCTAGGCCGGCATCACACGGCAAATTCTAGGCCGGCATCACACGGCAATAATAATAATATCAAAGACGAGCTGGTAATTAATGGACGTCATTGGTCAGCCGGCTGGCGATTAGCTGTCATTCGGTTAGACTGCTCTGGCTCAATCTGTTGGAGATAGACGTAATAGGTTTACCCACTGGTCTCATCCATTTAAATCCTACTATATAAGAATATTATAATATAAATGCGAAAGTTTGTATGTTTGTTTGTTTATTTACTACTCCTTCACCCAATAACGACTGAACCGATGTAATGAAATTGGATTAACACATAGGATAGTTTTTATCACCACTCAAGGGTTAAGCGGGCAACGCCGCGGATAACAGGTAGTACTTATTATATGAGGTGAAAATTTTACTAGTGACCGAAAACGAAATCCTAAGACAGGCTGGTAATAAGGAACAACTTTTCCCAAGGAACATAAGTCGAAATAAGACAAAAAACATTTGGAACTTGCAGATTTGAGTTATTATGGAAACTCGAAATATCTTGGGGAAAGTTGTTGCCTGTCTTGAGTTTTCGCTATCGGTCACTAGTAAAATTTCACCCTATTAGAGAATTTCACATCCAAAGGTATTCCTAAAGGTACCTCGTCAAAGCATAATTCATCAGCTAACCTACGCAGTTATGTTCCGACCTTGATGCTCTACATGCCTACATAACTTAATATACCCAGCTAGCTGCGCCGTTGCTGGCAAGCGCTAGAGTGGAGCTGCTCTTGGCACGAGTCTGTCTCGACGACGCTGCATTTGCATGACACAGACCGACAAAAAATCAAAAATCGGATTATATTGTCAGCACAGGGGAAAGTAATTTACCTTAGGACTATACTCCAGCAGGACTGTCCAGCAGTGGACTGTTGTGGCTGTTAATGTATGTATGCACACTGACCCACACATAGTGCTGACTGAACGCATCTTTTTATACATACATACATACATAAATCACGCCTATATCCCTCACGGGGTAGGCAGAGCGTTAGCGACCGTAAAACGGATATTAACACCACGTCTGACAAAAGCTTGAGGGTCAATCAGATAACTGTGTATCACTATAGTGACAGGTTGTCAGCCCATCGCCTTAAATTGCAATACACATGCATCTTTTTATCTTTTTGTAAAATCCTAAGGACTTAATTTTTTGAGAACGAAGAAACGTTTCACCTAGGGTTTTTAAACTAATTTTAGGATTAAGATCGTCTGTATGAGATAGTTTTGACGTACTCGTAAAAATATATCTTCCGAGCACCATTCGCATAACTAATTTCCATGATTAATTATTAATCATGGAAATTCTATATAGAGCCATCTGGGCGTATCTCATCATATGCCCTAAACAGGTTTTTTCCACATTTGATTTCAACTTTTTCTTAGCTACCCTTCACTTTTACCCGTTTTTTACTATCGTAATTCGTTTCAAAGTTACATCAGTCTATCAAGGCGGAAATGGTGCGCTGGTTTTGAAGCAAAAAGGCTTAAACTAAGATAGGGCTAAATGGAGTCTGCGAAATGGACCTAAGACAACTTACAGCTATATGTCACTGGACCCACATACAATTCTGTAAAGACGTATTTAGAAATACGCCCTTGTCGCCCGCAGCTTTCCGAGAAGGAAAGAGATAGTCATATATGGCGCGCTGTGCGAGTGAAAAAGACAGCAATATTGTTTTGGTATTTTTTGCTATTTGTTTATCAACTCTGCCGGCGAAAGTTTTGTTGTCATTTTGAAGTGGTGTATTTTAGTGAATTTTATGTGATAATTACGAAATAAATGAGTGTAGTGGTTAAAAATAGATCCGAGACAACGTGAAAGAACGAAAAAGATATTTAAATTACTACCAGAAGATAAAAATACACAAAAAAAGGTACGTTATATTTGAAGTTATGTTACGACAAAGTAGGTAATTTTCGGGTAAATACCAAATTAAAATTATATAACCAAAAAAAGACTTCTTATTAGAAATAAAGTGCAGTTCAGCATATAAGCTTCATGTCGACATACCTATTTGCATAAAAGTCGGTCAATTTAGATATTTGTTGGCAGTTTTGCTCACTAATTAAACATACATGTTTATATTCCTTTTACCCAATTTTTCACTGGAAATCTTCGCATTATTCATTATTTTGTCAACTATTTGTATTAATTATACCTAACCTTAAAAATATGTATTATTTACCTTACAAAAACCAGTAATACTTTATGCAACGATCGGCAGCCATCGCGCCCAAAACTATATGACTAAGATCAATTTTCACAAAGTGAACGAGTTCCGATACGCAAAAGAAGCCTTTGAATGAGAAGAATGATTGCTAAAAGTCATAAAAAGAGATCGCCAGACAAAGAATTATATATCGTTTAGAACCTCTGAGATCAACTAGGCAAAGAAGATCTGTCAATTGTATTGAACCTCCAAAAAATTTTGAAGTTTTCGATGATGACAACAGTGTTTGCGTTATGACCCGATGATTGCTGGTGATGTTTATATGTTGGGGGGTATATATGTTCCTTGATGTTGGGTACACAATTGAAGTGTTTTAAAATTTGAGAACTCAAAGACTATTGTTACCTCATTACAAGCTTTTATTTGACTTGCTGTGTTCGTTAGTTTGTACGGGTCAAATCTTGTAAGCAAAATTTGAGCCACTTAACGACTTCCGATTGATCTAAAATTTAGCATAGACATGTAAATTGGATGACAATGCAATATTATGATGTCAAAAAGCTGATATGATGATGGAGCCAGAAGGTGGTCTTAGCAACTCAGAGATAAATCTATGTACCCCTATCGAGTTTGGGCTCGTTGGAATTGTCTTGCCACCCACTCTTCAAAAAGTGCACTCAAATAAATAAGAGCTTGTTTTAAAAATATCTTTTTTACTATATAATATAGTTTGTAGGTTTTGATAAAGAAATATATAAATATTGTAAATTACGCGTTTTGATAATATAAAGTGATTTCAATTCTTAAATTTGTGTATCTAATTGGTAGATAATAATCCACTGCCACCTCTGACAAGAAACTAACAATGTATAATAATTTTACTAAAGCTTAACTGACACATTTAGGCGTATCTGCAAAAAATATATTAGGTACACTATTAAGTTTTAAGGCAGAAAGGCTTAAATAATACTTACGCCCTCCATTTTTAAAAGGTTTTCCTATAATTCAAGAGCTAAAAGGCTGAACTTATTGATACGTCCAGGGTCAAAAGTGCCACTTTAACAACGAAATTCTGAGCTATACAGGCGTATTTAATACATGCGCCTTAATAACTCCAAAAAGTCAAAATCGTATGGGCGTAACTATATTTTACGTCATTATTAGGGCAAAGATTTGTGTGCCAAAAGGGCGTAAAAGCTGTCTTTTTTTAAGAATCATGTTTATTTACTGTGATACCGTGTAGAAACTCAAACGAATCGTTACATAATCTATGAACAGATATATTGCCGACATTTCAATTCAGTGTTTTCTACAGTAGGCTTCATATATTTTTAATGACGGGGAATCCAAACCTTATTTTTGCTCTCCTGAAAAGTGTCAAAAATCAACATACGCCCAGATGGTTCTATACGGAAGTAGTCTTTAGATTTTTTGGCTGGTGGCCATAATCTTTTGAATATTAGGGAGGTAAATAAATAAAGTAGATAAAGTAGTGGTTGTTTTTAATATAAGTTCATGTGACCATGCCGTGTGATGCCGGCTTAGAATAGCATCACCCCATTTCTTCCCCTTAGGAGTCGTAAGAGGCGACTAAGGGACTCGAGGTTGTATATTGCAGTCTTAGGCGATGGGTTGACAACCTGTCACTATGGCGATACACAATTTTTCGAATGATCTTCAAATATTTGTCAGACGTGGCGTAAATGTCAATTTGCGCTCTGCTTACCCCGCAAGGGATTATAGGCGTGATATATGTGTGTATGTATGTATTCACGTGACACACAGACACTGTTTATAAATATGTAGGATACAAATATTCAAATCAATATTATAAGCCATCGAGAAAAACGGCGAAGCACTTGCCGTTTCACTCGATATCTCGAAGGCCTTTGACAGGGTCTGGCATGCAAGTCTGCTCAGCAAGCTTCCTGCTTATGGCATCCCAGCTGATTTTTGTACTTGGATTTCAGACTTCCTTAGTGAACGGTCCATCAGAGTAGTCGTTGACGGCTGCTCCTCTGACCTAATGGCCATTGATGCCGGAGTTCCTCAGGGGTCTGTTCTCTCTGCAACTCTTTTCCTGCTGCACATCAATGACCTCATTCGGCATGGTATTGTTGGATACGCAGATGATAGTACCGTTTCAGAGAGATACTTGACAGGTGCAGGGACCAGTGGGGATGAAATACGTTCGTTAAGAAAGGCCATGGTAGAGCGAACAGATCTGACCTTAAGTCTTGTCTCCCAATGGGGCGACGACAATCTGGTCTCATTCAATGCCACCAAAACACAGGCGTGTCTTTTCACTGCAAAAAGGAGTCCTTTCGACTGGACACCTACTTTTCGGGGTACATCTGTCCCAGTCACTGACAGGCTTGAGCTTCTAGGCATGGAGTTGACATCAAATCTAAACTTCGGCGCGACCATCGAGTACAAGGCTCAGACGGCGGCTAAAAAGCTGGGCGTCCTGAATAGAGTGAAGCGATACTTTACGCCTGGACAGCTTTTAACTCTTTACAAAGCACAAGTCCGATCCTGCATGGAGTATTGCAGTCACCTTTGGGATGGCTCAGCCAAATACCAACTTGCCGCTCTTGACTCGGTGGAACGCAGGGCCAAGAGGCTCATAGGCGACATAAAACTGGTGGACACCAAGCTACATAGCCTGGCACATCGCCGCAAGGTTGCCTGCTTGTCGGTATTTTATAGATTGTACTTCGGAGAGTGTGCTCAAGAGCTTCACGACCTTGTTCCACCAGCTCCCTTCTACCATCGGACATCCAGACGCACCGCCGGATACCATCCGTACCTGGTAGCCATTCCACCAATTCGGACTAAGCGCTTCCAGTCATCATTTATAATGCGCACTGCTAAAGAGTGGAACTCACTTCCTGCGTCTGTGTTTCCAAAAGCATACAACCCTAATCTCTTCAAAGTAAGAGTGAACAGGCTTCTTCTGGGTGAGCTCGCTCCATCTTAGACTCTGTCTCTGTCCTATGACCTAGACTAGAGTCAAGAGCAAACCCATCATTAATAAAAAAAAAAATATATATATAATTTTTTCATTCATCAATTCTAAATCAGTTTTGGTTCATGCATGCAACATATAGTGAAGCTTAGTTTTGAATAAAAATGACGTAGCGGGAGAGACCGCTGGGCGGAGAGCTAGTTAATGAATGTAATTAGCTAAGTCTATGGGCGTAGTGGACACAGGTTGCTCCTGACAAGGCTTCTCTGTCGCAGTGTGACCACGACTTAATTAGAACTAGACGTTGACGAAGCAGCTGGGATATTCTAAACCACACACACATCACGCTGTTATCCCTTGCGGCGTAGGCAGAGCACTAACCGCCTTAAAATACGGTTGCTATCACTAAGTCTGACAAATCTTTGATGGCCGTTTGAGGGCTCTTTGAGAAAAACGTGTATCGCTATAGTAAAAAGTTGTCAGCAATTCGCCTAAAATTGTAACACATGAAATCTTGGAGTCCCTTAGATACCCGCGGGAAAGAAATGAGGTGATGCTATTCTAAGCCAGCATGACACGGCATAAAAAATAACATTAATAGTTGCGGCATAAACAATTGCAATGTATTATTTACCTACCTATGTACCTATCTACCTTATTAAAATGAACAATATTTCAAGCCGGTGGCTTGAGGCTATACCTGTATTTTTATTTTTGTATCCGATTAGACGTTGACCTCGTCCTTTTTTATGGAACTTTTTCATGCTTGAAATTTCGCTCCATAAGATACATATGCCAACAAAATATTACATTACATGCCTTTAAAATATACAGCAGCCAGTACGGAAAACTTTGCAGGCATGATCAGGCCATGAAACTGAATAACTTTTAGCATGGAGCCTATGTTGAGAAATGTTTTTTTTCGCGTTTTCATAGTAGGTCAGTCAGCTGTTGATGGCCGATGTGGCGCAGTGGTAGTGCGACTGCCTGCGACGCAAAGGTTTCGGGTTCGATTCTCGGTGGGACACTCACAAAGCTGATATTTATCACTTTGTGAATTTGTTCCCGGTCTGGTTAGGACATTGCAGGGTGAACCAACCGGTTGCTGTCTATGATTACTTAGACGGCGGTCGTAACACAGCCATTTCAGAGGCCTACTAGTAGTAGTAGGCGGTTGAAAAACTCTGACACCAGGGTTCATTGGGTCGTTGGACGACTCAGTGTCCCACACGAAAAGAGAGAGCTGTTCGGAATTTTTGTATGAGAGGTCGAATATTTTTATCGTTTACCAACAAATCTTCCAAAGCAAATGTTGTTTAGTTTCATGGTCTGATCATGCGAGCAAAGTTTTCGGTACACCGTCCCTTACACCCCGTATATCATAATCAGACATCAGACGTTTGTAAAGATTTTCGCCGAACAATCTCGTTTTGGACACATTCGAATATAATATGAGTGACATCTTCAACAACACAAATAGCTTAACTTGTGGTTAAGCTATTTGGGAACTCGTCCTCGTAATGCATAAAATGAACCAAAATCAAATCAAAAATATTCTAAGAAATCTCAATACGCTGAAGAACAAATAATTCCATCCATATAACGTATAACACGCCTATAATCCCTTGCGGGGTAGGCAGAGCGTAAATGGCCGCAAAAACGGACATTTACGCCACGTCTGACAAATATTTGAGGGACATTCTAAAAATTGTGTATCGCCATAGTGACAGGTTGTCAGCCCATCGCCTAAAATTGCAATACACACCCTCGAGTAAGAAATGGGGTGATGCTATTCTAAGCCGGCATCACACGGCACATTTAAATATAATTATTTATCGCGTACATAGGTACAGTCAAAATAACGCTTGTTAAAACAACTTTCCTTATGCATTAAAACGATATATTACAAAATCTGTCTTCTTCAGGTAAAATCTGAAACACAAATTGAAGTGCTTTGTCTAAGAGCGACAGAAAATAGGCACCAACATAGGTGCATGTATGTAGCCCGCTTCATAGTATTTCATTAGCAAGATAAAGTAGCAAAGCGAGGCAGTCTCCAAATTGTAAACATTTCAGTATAATGTGGTTCCAGGTATGTGTGCTACTAAAGGTGGCTTTTTCTTAACGAAATAATATTGAGGGACCAACTTAAGTGCAATCTGAAAGTAGCTTTCATTTAGATAAGTAGTAAGTGTAGGTCTTTTTTACCTACCTACTAAACAACTTTCGTCTTTGAAATGCTGATGATAGTAGAATAATTTAATATATCCTGGACAATTCACACAGCGCCATCTAGCCCCATACTAAGGTGTCTCACACGAAAATAAGAAAAACAAGAAGAAGAAGTAAAGTTTGTACGATAATAACTGAATAGCTGATATTAATACCATTATACTTGTTTTGTAAATAAATACATATTATAAATAGAAAACACCCAGACTAAAACACAAATATCTAAAAATTGACCTAACAAATATTTTAATCTCGACCCTCTGCGTAGCAGGTAGTAGTGCGATCCGCTACGCCATCCGTCCAAATAATTACGACATACGTATGTCAGTTTTTGTTTTTTATTTATACAAACATACACATATCCCTTGCGGCAAAGGTGTAGAGCGTTAACGGCCATGAAAGCGGTCGCTAACACCACGTCTGACCAATATATATTTAAGGGGCCATCTCAGAAAACCCGTATATCAAAATGCTAGGTTGTCAGCCTGCAGTCTAAAACCCTGAGTCCCTTAGTCGCCTTGTGGAAAAGAATTGGGTGATGCTACTCAAAGCCATCACACGTTTGTTTTTTCTATAAGTATCTATAAAATAAAGAATATTTTGTTCACTTTTGCCTCAGAGTGTCTTCTTAGCTATTGGAAAGTTCTAGTCGGTTTTTGTCGATAGATATCTTCGTAAATAAACGCCGAAGACACAAAACTCCAACAATCTACAATTGAAAAATGTTGCAGTTTCCTCGAGAAATAAAAGATGGCCGCTCTGGTTTCTCGACGGTTAGACGTTTATTTTAAAAGCTAGTGGTGGAATTCAACCCAAGATTGTTGTGGACAGGGACTTGTGGGTTACGTGAATTTTAGATAGTATCATAAGAAATCTCTAGAAACATGAATCGCATAATATACAAATGACAACCTGTGACAGCCGCAATTTAATTACGGCAAAAAATTATTCCCACACGGATGTGGCGTGAATGTCCGATTCTGTGAATGTATGATTTCATGCCGTTTACGCACACCTCCTACGCACGGGTGCGATACTGGATCACGACACACAATTCACGAATCTTTGAACCCCGATATCATGGAATAACGAATCTCCTTGGCACGAATGTTCTTATATAAGCGTTATATATGTTTGTATGTATACTGCCGTTGCCGTGTGATGCAGGCTTAGAATAGCATCACCCCATATCTTTCCCGTGGGAGTCGTAAGAGGCGACTAAGGGACTCGAGGGTGTGTATTTCAATTTAAGGCGATGGGCTGACAACTTGTCACTATAGCGATACACAATATTCCAAATAACCCTCAAACATTTGTCAGACGTGGTGTAAATGGCCGATTTTTGCGGCTTTTTACGCTCTGCCTACCCTGCAAGGGATTATAGGCGTGATATGTGTGTGTATGTGTGTGTGTAGTTATACTTACGGAAATACTTGCTACGCGGTTGCTACGATGGCGTAGCACATAATGCTACGACTGGCGTCGATTTATTCGTATGAAGACTCTATAATAGAGCTAGAGAAATTTTCATTACCATGCCCAATGTCCAGTACTTTGTGATGTAAATTGGGCGGATCTCACCCGGACTCACCAAAGCCGCGATAATTCATAATTTTCCTCGTCCATTCTCCTGCCAGCTCCTTTCACATACAATAACGTCTTAAGCCCAAATTAACATTTAAATATAAACTGTATTTCGCGTTATATTGAGTAAAGTAATTATACTAGCTCAATAAATTTAGATTTATATTAGAGGAGGAACGTGCTACGATCTGTCTACGACGTAGCAAAGCGCTACAGATGCTTTATTCATTCATATTATTCGATTTTGATGTAGAAATTAACCATTTATTATTACTTATATCATATTATACTATAGCGGTTCTCCCACTTGTCGTCCGTCGCTGCGTAGTTTTAACGCACCTTAACGCATGCGTCTGTCAAACAAAAGGAAATTGCGAATTCCAATCTTGTTCCCATACAATAACGACCACGGTGAATTACGGTGCCTAACGGATGCGTCTGTCAAGACGTTTGGCAAACTAAGGAATTTGCAAATTCATATCGTCTGACAGACGCTTGAGTTACAGTGGCGTTAAAAATAGCGACGGACGACAAATGGAAGAAACATCTAATTTGTTTATGTACATATGTCCCATTCCCAAAATGTCCAACGCTTTAAAACTGTCCAATGCCCACAATGTCCAACCATAAAGCAATGCATACAGTGGAAGTGCCGGCGCTGGTAGCTCAGTTGGCAGAGCAGTGGGACGTTACCCCACGGTCTCGGGTTCAAGTCCCAGATAGGCGCAAAAAAAACTCAATTGCTTATTTTCATTATTGCATGCAGTGATGATAATGTGGAGTGATTAACAAGGTTGATTGAGAACCCGAGGGTTGGTATTCCCGAAGTATTTGAGACAAAGTAAAGGTCAATGTATTAATCACTTGCCCGTCCCTTCTATGCGGGAGAGTGATCTGTCACGTGGACGTAATCTCGCCGAGTGTGGAATAATTGAGAGCAATCACCTACACACACATCCATACTCTTCGGCCTACAAACTAACGTATTATCTGAATTAGGCGGTACTACCGCATGTTTTTCGGGATCTGGTTGTCAGACGCAAAGAACAAATTAAATCTAATACAGACCTGGATACTACGGTACACGTCGCTGCACCATAATTGCGGCTGTCACAAGTTATCATTTGTATGGCGGCTGATATGAACCGCAATATTGTCCGGTGCGATTGCCGCCGTTGAATACTATAGGTACCTACCTACAAGATAACAAAAGGTCCTAAACATATTTTAAGGAATGAATTCCAAGTAACATAAGTCGATTAAGACAATATTTTTTTCCAATATTTTTTGATAAGCGGTCTTGTAAACATTTCGTATGTAAAGCATTTTTTTCATATTTCGACATATGTTCTTTACGGAAATTGTATGTACAGTTAAATAAATCTTACCCACGATGTTCTTTAGAAAGATGATCAGTTTTATAGGCATTTTATACCACTTCATTTTTCGATATAAAAACAAGACCACGCGTATCTAAGTACTGGATAAAATACCTGTGAGAAATACCTATTGAATTGTCGTCCTGAAATTCCTTAGCGTCCTCGCGGAAAATCTAAAGAATGAGGGTATATCCTGACCCGACCCTAAAAGATCAAGCCCATGAATCCTGTGTGCAGGAGAATTGAGGGTAGCGATAATATTTTGTTAATTTAACGAACTATTTCGTAATTTGAGCCAGCGAGGCGTATAATACAAATTCTTGGGACTACCCTACAGATTGGCTTGTTATGTTATTTTACATTAAAAGTATCCTTTAGAGATATCAGATCAAGATGATGGCAAAAATAGACCAATGTGTCAGCAATGGTACCGTAAAACCAACTGTAACAATATGTTCCAAGAAACTTTCGAGCAGTAAAGCAAAACTTTTGAACCTAAAGTTTTAGTTTCACGAAATATATCCAGACTTTTTTAATAATCGCGTTGGTACGAAAATACGAAAGCAAACTTCTTCTGCGAAGCTCATAACTAAGTAGTCTTTTAGAAGTTTATTTGTGATAAAAACATAATGTGAAAATGCATTCTGAACTTTTAATTGTAAAAGTTAGTCACATTTTGTTAACTTTTTCACGTAAGTTTTTTTATATAAGTGAATCAGTGATACACGAATACATAGAGAGTGTGTCTTAGAGATCCAATATTTTTAAACTTACTCTCTCTGAGAAAATATATTTTTACGCCGGTAGAGCGCAGGCGGTAAAAATACTGCCTAACTGGTTTTTGGTGAATATTCTATTTTCTCGTTACGAATCTATAAAGCTGTTTTCGTAAGCCAGGCCTATCAGACTGAGCCTATTCTGGGATGCAATAATATCCGAGACCTTTGAGTTTGAAGAAAAATATACCAGTAAGTAGGATTGTATTGATTCAAGGATAAAATAAACCTTCTCATTTGCCGATAGATAAACGTAAAACTTTCCTTTCTTCGTAGTAAAGAAAAGTTTAAGGTATTTTACATAATTATGTAAAAGTACTCTTCAAATTTTTTTGAATTGATAACGTGCTTTTAAATTTTTTTTTTAATTAGATGATCCATTTAATTATTTTAGCAGGATGTGCAAATTGTATGGTAAATATGGACACAAAATTAAATTAATTATAAATAAATTCATAAATGTATTTTCAGAGCAATTTTAATTATGTTAACGGCTAGTAATTTGCAATAATTACAGTGCAAATTGTGGAAAATGATGCAGGAAAATATTATAAATTTAGACACGTACAACGGTGACTACCTACGCTATCCAATCCATATACCTAGTAGTAAGTATACATATACAATACAGGGAGTGACAGAAAGTGTATTGTATATCAAGCCGAAAAGGTACTCATGAAACAGAACAACTTTCCCATTAAACATACATACATACATACATAAATCACGCCTATATCCCTTACGGGGTAGGCAGAGCGTTAACGGCCGTAAAACGGATATTAACACCACGTCTGACAGTTTGAGGGTCAATCAGATAACTGTGTATCACTTTAGTGACAGGTTGTCAGCCCATCGCCTAAAATTGCAATACACATCTAACCCTCTAGTCCGTTAGTCGCCTCTTACGACACCCATAGGTACGAAATGGGGTGATGCTATTCTAAGCCGGCATCACACGGTACATCCCATTAAACAATACCAATATTTAAAAAAATATTAGAACTCCTATACAAAATTGCCGATCAGCTGGTTAATTTACTATGAGGGGTTTACTTTAATTATTTAACTATTTTTATGTTCCATTGGGTAAGTTTTTCAGTTCCATGCGTACCTTTTTTCGGCTGGTTATTACTCTTTTTGTTAATAGTTAGATCATAACTTGAAAGCGGCTAGACCGCAACGTGGGACGTTAAGGTGAACACGTACAAGCAAACCTTTCAAACGAAGAAAGCTTTCCCTTGGCCTCACCTAGCATTTGAACCCACTAAGAAGAAATAGGTAATCAAATATTATATGCTGTTTTAAACTTTCGCGGTCACAAATAGTGGAAATATCGGACAATTTACGAAAATCAAGTATCGCGGTAAGAACCCCGATATAGTGTTTTGATTCAAAAGTTTAATTCTCTAGCTATTTATGGAACTATTTAGTTCTCTAAACCTTAATAGCTCCCCATAAATGAAAATAAGAAATTGAAAAAATAGCGCCCGCCGGGACTTTAACCCAGGACCGTGGGGTACCGTCCCACTGTTCTTCCAACTGAGCTACCGACGCCTTGACTGACACTTCCAAATTTTCAATATCCTGGTACTCGACTCAAAGCGACTTATAACACTGTGAGAGCATAATAAACCATAGTACATCTAAATAGCTCCGGTCAAGTTTTGTACGTGCAAAGCCAATGTAGCCCGTATTCCCACAGCGTAAGGACAAAGTTGGAGCTGTGAATAACTCGCACTTGACTCGAGGAATTCGTTGCAGTGGCCACTTGAAACGACGAGCTTCAGACTGTCTGCGGCTTTCACACTTGACTCGTTCGCGCTGAACATTTACAGCGCTACAGTTGAAAACCTACGGCTACGAGTGAACCTAAACCGCTTTTCTAAGTAAGATCTTTGAGGCATCGAAACCTAAGTGTTGCAAGCTCACATGCAACGTGTTTTTGTGTGTGTGTGTCTAGACGATCGGCAGGGTACCTAGTTGCCACTATATTAAACTCCTTGCCTAATAAGCGCAAGTATATTACTGGTTCTAGGAAAGTAATTAAAAATAAAATAAGTAAATACATATATTTAAGAGGGACTGTATGTTTCGCATATTTCGGAAGAACAGATAATGTTAAGTTTTTTTGGAAATTTATTAGATACCTATTTTAGTTATAATTTAGAATAACTTTTGAAAAACTGTAACTGTTTTAACTGTATTTGAAAAAAATGTTCATGAAAAAAAAAATCTATACCTAAGCACCTGTTTAGGTATAGCTTCAGTCTTAGAATTTATGAATGTTAGAATATGACATCCACCTAGTGATGCCGGCTTAGAATAGCATCGCTCCAATACTACCCGTAGGGTCTAAGGGATTAATTTTATCCAGTAAATGGGCAGCAGCGTTCTGTGAAACATCTGGGCAGGTTTCTGGGGGGTTTTCCTATCCGGGGGGTTAATTATAAGCATGTAAATAACACCCGTACTCCTCGTAACCACCTACTCTAGTACTTTGTAGGTGATATCAAAAACTTGCACAACATAATTAAGGCAAACTGGCATACGACCACGGCTATCACCTATAAATCACTATAAATTTATATTGAATATACATTTAAATATATAATTATGTGTAATATCTTCGTATAAATTTCGTGGCCTAAAGATATTAAATTGTTTGTAGTTAATATTCCAAATTTCATGTTTCTTACTTTTTAGAGCGCGATATCTAAGTAGGCGGGTGTTAGTTTTTGAACTGGTTTTTATGTTTTCTGTCATATATTTCTATGGGATGTTGTTAAGTTTCATAGTATTCGGAGGGCTGTTCCTTACACCCTAAATAAACCGCCTAAACTAAAATATTGAATATGAAGATATTGTACATACATACACACAAATCACGCTTTTTTATTGCAGGGTAGGCAGAGCGTAAACATTAAATTGTATATCCGTGGTAATTGCCTTTCTTCTAAATGCGAGGCGCTATGCTATACGAGGTGTAAGGGACAGCCCTCCTAATACTGAAAAGGTGTATTCAGACCATGAAACTGAACAACCCATAAATAAAAATAGGGAACGTCAAAAACTTTTGGATTTCCCACAGTAAATGCAGCCGATTGTAGTTTTGTAGTGGAGGATTTTTTTTGTCCTTTCCTGACATATATGTCTCTTAGGGAAAGTTGTTCAGTTTCATTTACATTACATTACATATATCACGCCTATAATCCCTTGCGGGGTAGGCAGAACGTAAACTGCCGCATAAAACGGACATTTACGCCACGTCTGACAAATATTTGAGGGTCATTCGGAAAATTGTGTATCGCTATAGTGACAGGTTGTCAGCCCATCGCCTAAAATTGCAATACACACCCTCAAGTCCCTAAGTCGCCTCTTACGACTCCCACGGGCAAGAAATGGGGTGATGCTATTCTTAGCCGGCAACACACGGCAATTTTATGTTCAGTTTCATGGTCTGAATAAACCCTATCAGTATACGGAGAGCTGTCCCTTACACCCTGTATACTATAAACAATATCTAGCATCTAAAAGCATTATTCCTTCACGTCGAGGTATGATTGAACCCTAACTGCCGGCTGAGGCAGGACCCATGTCCGCTTAAGTCAGCAGCAGACACACTTGACTTACGCTCTTTGAGCACTCACTCGGCAAAATTGAAGATCGCTTGAGGTGGGACGTTTTTCATACAAATTTAAATGGACTTGTGTCTTTAAAGAAGACATAATTCTAATTTAAAAACTCGATGGGAAGTCCCGTGTTGATGTAACATTTTTGAAAAGTAATAAAAATAAATTGTAAATCAGAAGATCCCGTTGTTAAAACTGTTTCGCCACTTTACGCCAACAGATGGAGCTATTGCTGCAAAAAAATAGTTTGATTTTAATGTGGATGAAATCTTTTAACCAAAAGTGGTTTTGTGTCAAACATACGCGGGCCTTTATCATTTCGCATAATCATTTATTAAAAAGTTGCTCATCATCGCATGTACAAGTCTATTGAATCTTAGTTTTTAGTTTGTATATAAAATGGACCACCATAAAGTAAACAGTCATTTTGAACCTGTCTGCTCTGTGATGCCGGTTTTGAACAGCATAACCCTATTTCTATCCGTGGGTGTCGTAAAGGTGCTAAAGGTAATAATAATTCATGGAATTTGCAGTAGTGTTTCCTTTTAAATACAACTAAACCCGCCTGTCACACGTGACTGTGGCAATAGGGGTAGGTCCAGTAGGATTTTTGGTGGTTTTTGAAACATATAAAATCATATAAACTGATCTTCAATTATTAAGACGATTAGATAATTCAGTGCCGGTGTCCTAGTTATCTCCTGTACATACATACATAGGTATATATACATACACATGTCACGCCTTTATCCCTCGCAGAGAGAGCATGCTATTTTAAGCCGGCATCATACGATCTTTTAATTCACAAGATTAGAATTTTAGTTGAAGGACTATCACCTGCTCTCAGAATCGAGTCCAACGTTCAGTTTATTCCCGCATGCTAATCCGGACTGGAGCTCACTATCCGGATTCCCGGTAATTCTCGATTTCACCAACCGAGCCGGATTTGCATCCGCATCGCATTCAGAATATTCAGATATTTGGGAAAACATTTTAATATCCTAGCGTTTACGTAGGTAGCTTAACTTTATATGAGGTCCGATTAAATTCAATGCAAATATTTATAGGGTAAATTCTACCTACTCGTAAATTTTAATAACTTTTCCCAATAAACATAGAAATATAAAAATAACTGAACCTCCCATACAAAGTGACACAACTTTTAAAAATGTTTTTTGGGAGACCCATTTTTTCATATTTCGACCTATGTTTATCGGGAATAGTTGATCACTGTTACGAGTAGAACTCACATCGGTAGAATGACAGACTACGTATTTAAAAAAATCAACAGCAATACTAAAGTTCCCACAGTACAAGCAAGGGTACAAGCTATGCTTAGTTTGGGACTAGATGGCGCTATGTCCAGGATATATAGAGTGAAACGTTACTAGTGACCGATAGAAAAATATCAAGACGGGATGTCTCCTCGAGAAAGTTGTTCCTTATCACCAGCCCGTCTTGAGATTTCGCTATCGGTCACTAGTAAAATTTTACCCTATATATTTAATAACCTACAAAGGTTTAGTACACAATTTGAGAAGCACGTAGAGCGGGATGATTACAGCAATTAGCAGTAATAAGTGTAATAATCCCGCAACACAGATATGCATTACATAGTTACAACCCTAATGGGCACAAGGTGTACCTGATTGCTTCAATTTAGACTAGATTAGACGAAATTCAAAATACAAGTTGCTCTTAGGACTAAAATTAAAACCAAACTGGTCGATGCCGGCTTAGAAAAGCATAACCCTCTTTTTTCCCGCGGGTGTCTTTAGAGGTGACTAAGGGACTCAAGGATTACATGTGTATTGCAATTTTAGGCAATGGGTCACTAAGGTGATACACAATTTTCTGAATGACCCTTAAATGTTTGTCGGACGTGGTAATGGCGACCGTTAATGCTCTGCCTACCCCGCAAGGGATGAAGGCGTGATAAGTTTATGTGTGTGTGTACCTCCCTATCTGATATCCTAGTAGTCTGTCGTTACTCTACATCCCAGTATGAGTGAATACACCCCTAATGAGTTCAAAGTGCCTCCCTAATTGCCGACCGAGATAAAGCGTCGCTTCGCGATGCTCTTATATTATGTATTCTAGTAATCCTTACTAAACCTACTAAACTAAATAAATGCTTTAAAAGTAGTAAAGTCGGTTTACTTAAGGTACCAAGAACTGAACTTTTTATCCCTAATAAAAATTTTAACTTATTGTCGTAGGTTCGATTCCCACACAGTACAAGTGTTTGGTAGTTACTTTTCAAATAATTAGGTTGAGTCTGGTTGTGTTCTGTGTATTGTATGTATTTATTTATAAAACGAAAGTATTTATGTATTATGTCAGCTATCTAGTTTACATAGCTTTGCTTAGTTTGGGGCTAGATGGTAAAATAAAAATAAGTTTAGTTTCTAAGCACTCTGTAGTGAGACGGCAAGAAATACATACAACATTATATTAAAGTAAGACAATTGTAATTGTAAATAATATTTTTATTTGTAATTTATTATTATGACCAAGAATATTCACGACTTTTTGAAAAATATTGTAAATACTTACAATAAACACTATATATTCTGTGTAAATAGCTAATATACCTACCAAATCAGTTAAGGATTTTATTTTTCATAGTTATATCCTGAATCCGGCCCTGGCGTTTGAGCTCCCGTGTAGGTAGTCAGAGAACGCAAAGGATTTGTGCTCTTATGCGCGTGCATTTGAGTTTAATTTAGATAGCACACGGTGTCTTGGATGTTACAAAAAAAGTGTAGGCTATTAAAACGGCGGCTTTCTTCAACATCAAAGGAGTGTCGCTTCTGTAGGTACTACTATTATCTATTCTGTGGCCAAAGTTAAAACACAAAGTAATTGGCGGCGGCGCGCCGAGTTGAAAGGCATGAAAAAAGTAATTGTTCTTTCCGAATCTATCCTCGTTTTTCGCGCTTTATTATTAATTAATACACTGTTAGCAATATGCAGGGAAACCCATGAAGTAAATATTTATGTGATGCTAGTGATGTAACAAGGGTTAGTTACGTTGCGTTTTACGATCTCATACATCCAAGTGAAAATCCGAAAAATTATGTTACGATCCGTTCCTTACGTTAAAATACCAAGCACATCGCCATCTATCGAGCGACTAGGGAAGAGTTGAACAAAATAAAAAGAAAACTGCGTATTGAATTGAACCCTGTATTATATGCTAAATGGAGTTGTGTATGTGGAAACTGTTCCTGTTAGTATATTATCATTTGGAGACTCTCCACCTTTATGCTCTTTACAGCGATAATCTGCGCTATTCACAGAGGAATTTGGCAACGATACTCGAGTGGAATTAAGTTAACATAATTTCTTCTCTGCATGGTTAGTTAATATCGCCAACGAGCTTAACTAGTTTCCGATTGCTTACATTTGTAGATACTAGGGGATGGAAACTATAATTCCAGAAATTCGAAAAACCGGTAGATCGGAATGACTATTCCGATATTTAAATTCCGGTTTTCAGAGCATTCAAATAGATAAAACCGGTTTTTAAAAAGGTGTTTTCATGTTTGCTTTTGCGGGGCATAAACATTGAAACTAATGTAGTTTGCTACTCCTGCCCCTGTTTGCAAGCATTTTGTCACGCAAAAACTTCATGAAATCGGAAAAATATTGATCCGAAAGACATTTTTACTGGGTTTTTTTATCTGTATTTACCAAAACCGGAATTCCGGAATTGATCTCTTTATCGGAACTCAAACCGGTTTGATAACCTACCGATTTTACATGCTCTTATAGATAGGTACGTGTACGTAAACGTTCATTTGGCTTGCATCATTGGTAGAGAAATAAGCTCACATGTAGCTTTGTACGGTTTTTACCGCTTGTAGAGTTCTTACAATTTACATGCTGGCAGGCAAATATTTTGAAATTAAATATAGTTATTTTGTCCAGTGAACAATTCAATGATAAATCAGTGATAATATTATTAATAAACATGTCAATAAATCACAATACAAATTGATACAACACAACAGCAACTTGTTACAGTGGTTGGTACAAAACATTTAGGGAGATTGCTCAATCTCTTGATCAATTAAAACAAAATAGGGTTTCAGAGAGAGCTCTATGAACTTAAAAACACCGGCCAAATGCGAGTCGGAATGGCCCACCATAGGTTCCGTAACATTCACATCAAGCCTTTTCATATGATACCCCACTTGAACCACTAGCTTCAATTTTAAAATTTCGTAAATTTTAGGTTTCCTTAATGAGCAAATAAAATATTCCCTAAACTTATACTTTAAACAAATTTATTTGTAAAATTTCATAGTTCTAGGTCCACGGCAAGTACCCTATGAATTAAGAGTCCCTTGAGAGGGTAAAAGCATGCGTTTTTTGCAGCATAAACGGCCGTCCGTTTACGCTCTGCCTACCCCGCAAAGGATTATAGGCGTGATATACGTATGTGTATGTATGTACAAACGGCCGTAGACCGGAGTATATGGTTTTAATTTCAACTCGATATCCCTCCGTAAGTAAGTACGTATGTATTACAGACGCTTTTTTTACTTTTGTGGTAAAGAACCCTAAAAACCATAGCGGACTCTGTAAATAATTAAAATGGGTAAAGTAAGCAGTGATGTAGAAAACGAGCAAAATAATATGCGTTTCTAAATGTTATCGCCGCGTCTCACATGCTACTAAATATTTATGGATATCCGTAAGCGCGCTAATGGCATCGCTGCGTCCCTGATTGCTGCCATTTAGATGCCTGGCTCCCTCCCTGCCGCTGATCGCAGCGGTGATGAAAGTGAAGAATAGTTATACAAAATACAAAAATACATACCGTTTAAGTATACAGATATAGATGCTGGAGTCTCCTTTTAAGCATATAAAAAGCCTGTATCAGGAGGCCCCGCTCCTCCGCATTGTTATATGAACAAAGCTTATTCTAAAAATTATAGTAAAACTCTTAAGAATTTTACTATAATTTTTAGTAAAATTCTTAAGAGAGAAGAGAATAAGAAGTTATCTTAGTTATTAGTTTACTAGAGATAGCGTAATATGTAAGAGGCAACCTGAAGCAGTTCCCAACCCAAGCTGATACCCACGTTCAACGCACAATCAAAACGTTCACTGTCTGTGATAGGACCAGAAATCTACAGTAAAATCCGTTCTGAGATAAGGAATACCTCCAGCTCAGGGACATTCTTAAATAAATTCAAAAAGTTTCTTAACTCTAAGGCTATTATTTTGTCAAGAAATAACATAAATGAACTTATCGCAATTGACACCATTCGCTTTCGATTTCGTAGATTTTCTTTCAAAAGCTTTAAAAGATAAAAAAATAAAGATAATTTATTCCAAAATAAAAATGTGCGTAAAGATATAAAATTAAAGTCGTGCATTTATTTATTAACTATACCTAAACTAAGTAAATACAAAATATTTACTTGTATCTTAGGTAATTTTCTTAATATTTATTACATGCTAGTTAAAAATAATATAATTTACTCAAACAAAATATTTTTTTTATAAAACGCTCAAAAAGCTAAAAAAATTACATAAATTTATAGAAATACACTAAATGAAAACTGAAAATAAACATCTATTAACAGCAGGTTTTCTATCTCCGTATAAGTTTTACCTTTCAGCCAGTGAATGAGAATCCTTTTACGTATTTGATTAATCATATAATAGAAGTTTAATTGAATACCAAATTTTAAAATACTTCCCGTGTTAGGTATTAAAAAAAAACTGGCAAATCCTGCCCGCCCTTGAAAATTTTGCACGTTATAAAAAAAGTTTATTTAACGATTTAACTTATTATAAAGAAAACCATCTAAATACAAAACAAATGTCGGGAATGGGCCCGATGAAGCAACAAGTAATTTTTGAAAGTAACAAGTTAGGAGTATGATATATGATCATGATTCTTGACATGATCTTTGATAAGTACCTAACTGGCTGGAGCCTCAGTGCCTGCCGCATCTCCGAAATTGATGCTTTCGTCACCTTTCGTGATAAATACTAATTTAAAAAAAAATAAAAAAAATACTAACTTTTTTTTTTTTTTTTTTTTTTTTTTTTTTGTGGCACTAGTTTTTACTTTGTGCCAGTGTCGAGTTTTTTATTTTTATTGGAAGGTAGGGAAACTGAACGCGGAGAATATGTTTAAAACAAGGAAAAGTTGGGAAAGTAGGTAAACAATTCATAAACTTACATATACTAAAGCTTTATGTTATTAAATACAATAAAATATGATAAAATATTACAATATTGTAAAGGATACATCAATAAATTAGAAATACGAGTTGGAAAAGGAACACGAAGGGACTGGAGAGACTGCATGAAGATAGAACGATCATGAAGTGAACAGGAAAAGAAAATATGGTCTAAATCACCAACATCACCACCACACTCGCACATACTACTATTTACAATGTGGAATCTTGCCAAGTGAGCCGGAGTACAAACGTGTCCCAGGCGCATTCTTATAATAATCGACGTAACAGTTTTAGATAATTTGACTTTGAAAAACCACGGTTTAACAGGAATAGCAGGTTGAATATCAAAGTAATATCTACCCTTTAATTTACCACTTTCTGACCAAAGTCTATTCCAGGAGTCCCGAAGATAAACCCTGGGTAGAGTAACCAAATCATGGCAGTAATTTATGTACGGATACGTGTCACCATCCTGCACTGCTTCTTTAGCCAACCTGTCAGCTTTTTCATTCCCTGCTATGCCGCAATGGCTAGGAATCCAGCAAAATACAACTGAAAACCCTTTAGCCATGCATAAGCCAAGTTTTTTACGAATATCAAATAAAATGGGATAGTATGGTTTCATTTTAAACGGGAACTTTTCTAATGCCTGCAGTGCACTTTTAGAATCTGAAAACACTACAGTCTTCTTTAAATTTGATAACAAAATTAACTCTACTGCTCTGAGAAGAGCATAACATTCTCCAGTAAACACTGACGATTCTGGGGGCAATTTTACTTTAACTGTTAATTTTAGCTGAGCCAGATAAACACCTACACCAACATCATCATTATTCGAAATCTTAGATGCATCTGTAAATATATGATAGCAATCTGCCCAGTTTTCATTAGCAATATTAGACAAAAAAGTTATATTAGCATTATTATCATTTCTATCCACATCCAAATCGTATCGAACGTTTGGATGTATAAGCAAAGATTCAAAATTAGAATCAAATAAACTCAAGGTATGCGAACGATAAACTTGTGTGTGAATAGATATGAATTTGCGATAACTTTGAACAAGGCAAGGAATAGATTTATGCTGCCAGTAACGGGCTGTTAAGATAAATTCATTTAAGGAATGTAGTTTTGAATGTAAGGGATAATTTGAAAACTGGAAGGATTTAAACAAAAACCTGTCGCTAAGATACTGACGTCTTAATTTCAATGGGGATTCACAGCATTCGACTTGCAAAGCATTTATCGGACTAGATTTCATTGCTCCTGTGATGATTCTAAGGGCTTTAGATTGAATTGAATCTAGTTTCTTAAGACCAAGTACACTACCATTACCCAAAATAAAAGTGCCGTAATCAAGAATAGACCGTATTAGTGCATTATATAAAAGTTTCATAGAGAAAGGGTGTGCTCCCCACCAAACTCCCGAAAGACATCGCAAAATATTAATTAAACGTTCGCATTTTAAGGTAACATACTCAAAGTGAGGCAAACCAGTAAGTTTGCTGTCCAATATAACCCCCAAAAATTTAGCACTTCCCTGAACCAGCAAAGGGTGACAATCATATGTTACTAAAACTGGTGGAATTGATCGCATCCTAGAAAACACGACTACTGTACTCTTTGATACTGACAAATCCAGTCCATTACAATCGAGCCAACACTTAAGCAAGCCAAGAGAAGAACTCAACGAGGTGGACGCTTCTTCCAAAGAACTATTTACGGTGTATAAAAGCAGGTCATCCGCATATTGCAAGATATGACAAGAGTTATTTAAAGATGTCTCCAAATCATAGGTGTATATATTATATAACAGTGGGCTTAAAACAGACCCCTGTGGTAAACCTTTAGAAACAGAACGGGATATTTTACAATTATCGTCTATAATTACTGAAATTAATCTTTGGGACAGTAAATTAATTATAAAATTAACTAGTATTGTAGGCACATTAAGAGCCATCAGCTTTCTTTGAAGGATAGATATAATAACATTGTCATATGCAGAACTTATATCTAAAAATGCCGCAACAACTGACTTGTTGCATGAAAAAGCTAAGTGAATATCTGTGGTCAATATACTTAAATTGTCTAGTGTAGATTTTGCTTTTCTAAAACCATATTGACTTCCGGATAATAATTTATTGTGTTCAATAAACCATTCCAAGCGATTCTTTACAAGATGTTCAGCTACTTTAGCAATAACAGACGATAGTGCTATAGGTCTGAAAGATTTTGCATCATTTGCAGGTTTGTTGGGTTTTTTTATGGGGATAATTTCTTGGGATTTCCAAGATGGAGGAATCTTACCAGATACCAAAACGGAATTAACTATATTTAGATAATAATTTAAAGAAGTATCGCTAAGGTGCATAAGAAAAGAATATGGAATTCCATCTTCTCCGGGAGACGAATCTCTTACACTTGATAAAACCCCCTTTAATTCATACATGCTGAACAATGAATCCGGAGAAGATGCACTATTTCGTGAAGGGAAAAGTGGAAAAGGGGTTAGAATTTCAGGAACGGTAGAAGGCGCTAAGTTATCTAAAAAACTATCAATTACTGATGAAGCCAGTGTTAGTGGAGAAAAATAGTCATTAAAAGCCGATCTAAATCGTCTTATATTACGCCAAACTTCTGACGGACATGTCGAAGGGGAAAGAGAAGCACAAAACGCTCTCCATCCCTCTTGTTTTTTATTTTTAAGGAACTCTTGTGTTTCCCGGATAGTATTATTTAGTATATCTAAATTTTCATCAGACATATTCTCGGCATAAACTTTTTCAGCATCTTTTCTATTTTTGACAGCCTCAGAACACCGTCTATCCCACCAAGGTGGAAGCGGAATCTTTGTAGATGAAGTATTTTTAACAGGGAATAACTGATCAGCTGCCTCTATCATGCATTGAGCCAGAGCTTCAGAAGAAATAGCTTCAGCACCTTCGACAACTTCAGGTAATTCTAATATTTTTGCTTCCACAATATTTTTAAATTTCGTCCAGTCCACGTTATTCAGTTTATATTTTTGGCGAGGACTACGTTTTCGAGTAGTTGGGCATTTAATAGGGCATGATATTATAAGTGGGAAATGATCACTTCCCAAGGTTGAAGGCAAAGGGTTCCAAGTAAAAGTGGAGGCTAAATTAGGGGAACAAATTGATAAATCTACTGCGCTTATATTTACATTAGGACTCGTACGCCTTGTTGGTGCACCAGTATTAAGTAAACATAAATTTCTATCATCTAAAATTTCCAACAATCGCTCACCTTCAACATTAGTAACGCCACTACCCCAAGACTGGTGATGGCAGTTAAAGTCACCCAGGACTAAACATGGACTTGGAACATGGGCTAGTATAATATCTAATTCATTAAGAACATCTACAGAAGAACGAGATAAATAAATTGAAACAAAAGAAATATTTTGGAATTTTAAACCTACCACATTAATAATATCACTAAAAGCGTGAGGCCGAAAATTTATCTGTGTAAATGGTAACGTATTTTTTATGAGTATGGCAGCACCGCCATATCCATCAGATCTATCGTCGCGGAGACAGGTATAACCCGAAATGTTAAAAACATATTCAGGTTTTAACCAAGTTTCCACTAAAGCTAAAATTATAGGATTAAATTTATTAATTACGTAGATAAGGTCACTTTTTTTAGGTATTACGCTCCTGCAGTTCCATTGGATTATTTTGGAATCCATTAGGAATATCTTTTAAAATACGCATGAGATCAGTAACTGGGGCAACGTGGGACGGTTTCAAAAGATTAGACTGAATTAATGTACTGATAAGGGCAAGGATGGTGTTTAAAATCACATCGCATTTGGAATCATTCTCTTTAGGTACTAGAGCACAACCATTTTTAAGTTCTGGTATTTTAAACTCATTTAGCAGCGCATTATGTGCTGCCCTATCATACCCGTCTTGGGTATTTTGAGGAGAACGCGGCTTTTTGAAAAATGTCTTTTTATAAGAAGAGCGAGGACTACCGTGGGAAATCTTTTCAGACTCATTATTATGATGAGATATTAAGACGTCAGCATACGACTTTGATGCAGGTGGAAAAAGTTTACTCGCCTCTGCATATGATATACAACTATTCGCCATTCTTACTTTGATTTCTTTTTGTCTTATAAACTCAGGGCACACTTTGCTGGTAGCATAGTGGAACCCACCGCACATTATACAAGAAGCAGAATCTTCCTCTCTCTCACAAGATTCACCGGGATGGTCTGCACCACATTTATAACACCTTGGCTTTGTCGACCTGCATAGGGCTTTAGTATGTCCGTATCTACAGCAGTTAAAGCACTGAATTGTGGGGTAAGTGTAGACTTCTACAGGTAGGGCATTATAGCACATGAATAATCTTTTAGGTAGAACCTGGCCATCAAATGTGATAACGACTGACTGAGATGGTTTCCATGTAGCTTGACCATTAACTTGAACTTTATAATTCAATCTTCTTATCTTTATAATTTTCCCGCATCCTATGGGAGTAGAAATATTTTCTAATATTTCTTCCTCACTCCAATCAGCTGGTACGCCACGTACCAGTCCAATCCGTGTGACATTAAAGGTCGGAATAATAGCCTTGAAATTATGCATGGTTAAAAGATCACTTTTCAGAAAATCATTAGCATCTTTATAGTTCGAAAAAGCAACGGCACAGCGGTTCCTGCCAATTCGTTTTACACTGCCTGGTACTATATTTTGGAAAGCACTTTTTTTTAAGAAATTGCCAAATGCAATTGGATGTAGGATGGTTGCACTATCAGAGGATTCTACTACTTTTTGAACGTGAATTAAGTAGGGTGACGCATCTGTCTGAACATACTCAGTGCGGCCTACTTGGCGAGAATCATGTTGAATTTGAGAACGAGCCTGTTGTTGAGTTATGCCTAAAAATTCACCTTGAGGTGTTTTAGCTGAATCAAAAGTAGGTGATGAGTGAGTGTGACCTTGAGGTGTCGTAGTAGAATCATTGGTAGATGATGCCGGTGTCTTATCATTTTTCGAGCTGTTTTCATTTATATTTGGAACGTAGGTAACTTTTTTCATTAAAATAGTATTTTCTGTTTTACATGTGCAATAACTATCGCCAAGAGGTTGGCCGTTCGCGTTTTTCTTTTTCCGTTTTGAACAAATGCGACATAGGCGTATGAAATTTGTTCGCTTCCGAGAGCCTGACCTGGACGACGCAGAGGCTACTGAGCCGTCAGTATCCATCTTACTATCTTCAGCATTAGACACTACAGTAATACTAGAGCCTATGGGGAGATTCAGGCCACCGAGAAAGCCTGGACCCCCCCAAGGAGGGTCGGGGGGATCGACCATATGAGGTCAATCAATATTTACAAGTTATATGTACAAAAACTTACCTAATTATTTACACAAATACAAATATAAACATTAAATATAAGAAATATCTACAATACCACACTTTCCACAACGTTTTTAACTACAAAATTGAATTTTTATTTCACCAAAAGCAGAAAATGAACCTCTTAGCCGAAGTTTCCCGCGCTTTTTTCCTTTTATCAAATACTAACTTTTAAAAACTTTTGTATTTCGCGCCTTCAGAATACGGACTCGTCGTTGTTGCCGACTTGACGTCTCGTCCCATGTTTGTGAAGACAGCTATATAAAAATTAACACTTGCCTGCCATCTATCGGATTTTATGAAAACTATTTAGTGTACGAGTTTGAGTTGAGATTTGTGTTAGTGGTTACGTTACGCTGGCAAGCATTAACAGCCAACCAGCGTAGAGTAATTTTATTGATCTCTCGGTGAGTCATTGGCCAGTATGTTGCAATCTCGCACTTTAACCAATCAGTAAATTATTTGTCCACGTATTATTTGATGAAATTGTGTACAAAGAAAACATTTAACGATAATCCGTCATCTGTCACAGATGATGACTGAATAATCGAATCGAGTGTATCCGCCTTGAAAATAAATTGTTTTACAGTAAAACCGGTAAGTATTCGGATTTGTTGTATAAAATGTGCATGTGCAGTATTTATTGAGTGAACCCAAGTGATATTTTACATACTTTACCTAGTTGCAATGATTGATTCACGGCTTCTGCTCCCGACCTGACGTCATTGATTTCCATCACAAAACAAGGAATTTACACGCAATTCTTTGTATATTTACGTTGATTATGCCATCGTACCGCTTAATTTCTTTGATATCATCATAAACATATGGCCGTGGCTCAATAATGTTATAAACGTCTCGTCTGATTATGGACATATTTATGTCCATAATCAGACGAATTAAAAATTGGATTATACGTCTTGTGTCTTATTTGTCGTTCTGCACAAAAGAAAGTCTTTCTGAATACAATTGTGCCACTTTCTAGTTCTTTGGAACACCATACAACAATGCATAGGTCACAGTAGTAAACAATTACAAAGTACGGGTAATTGAAGCTATTAAGAAAATGTGTCAGATCCTTGTCGCGGGAGTAACGCCCCAATTTCACCCGCAACAACATATGGGAAGCTATATCCGACTCAAAAACGCAATTTATCATGTCTTCAAGCTTACACCTACTTTTCTAGATAATACTGATAAGATAGTACATGTGTGTGTGATTAGTTCATGCAGATAATAACATGCTCAGTACTAAATCTGTTTTGCAATTGTTGTAGGTAAAAGGGCCCTAAGATGACGGCCCAAGTGCAAGCTTTGTACGACTTCGCTGGCGAGCCCGGGACCACAGAGATGTCAATCACAACTGGAGAGATATTGACCCTTATCAACACAGAAATTGGGGAAGGCTGGTGGGAAGGCAGGAATGCTAAAGGAGAAACAGGGCTTTTCCCAGCTGCATACGTAAGAAAACTTACTCCGGAAGAAACTTCCACCCCACTGACTGCAGCACCAGCAGCTCCAAGATATGACCAAGCCGCTGATGATTGGGGAGAACAGCCAGCAGCTGGCGACAGCAACTACCAACGCACACAGTCAAATGATGAAGGCTGGGACGATGACTGGGATGATGATACATACTCAGAAATTGGCCCGGGTCCACCACCACACAAAAGTCAAAATCAGGCACCACTCACACCACTACCAGGCATGCCCATAAGTGAATACAACCATCAGCATGTTGATGACAACATGTCAGTAGTCGGATCATCAATGGGCACAGTTAGAAAAAACAAGTTTGCCCCATCATCAAAAGTTAGTGGCGAAAGCTACCTTTTGGCCACACTAAATGTAGAAGTTCCTGAATCTGAAAAAGTGTACATCGTCCAAGATGAAGACGGCTATGTCTGGTCACCAATCACACAGCCCTACCATGTCACAGTAGCTTCCCCAAAAAAGGAGTCCAAGTTCAAAGGAATCAAGAGTTTTATAGCTTACCAGCTTACTCCATCATTCAACAATATACAAGTATCAAGAAGATACAAGCACTTCGATTGGCTGCACGAGCGGTTGCAGGAAAAGTTTTCCCTCATTCCAATCCCACCATTGCCTGACAAACAGATATCCGGAAGGTTCGATGACCAAGTCATTGAACGCAGAAGAGTGCAGCTACAGGAATTTGTAGACTGGATGTGTAAACACCCAGTACTTTCCAAATGTGAAGTATGGCAACATTTCTTGACATGCACTGATGAAAAGAGATGGAAAGCAGGTAAAAGGCAAGCAGAGAGAGACAACCTGTTAGGTCTTAATTACTGTGTATCTTTAGTTGTACCTGAAAAAGCTTTACTACAGTCTACAGTTGATACCATGGTTGAACAGTGCCACACATTCATTATAAGCATGGACACATCAGTAAAAGCTGTGTCCAATATGTGCCTTGGACAGACAAAACGTTTCCAGGTCCAGTACAAATCTGATTACCAGAAAATTGGTGAAGCATTTTACCACTTAGGCAATTCCCTCAGTTTTGATGAAGGAGGGATAGTATCAAGATCTAAGCTCACTTCAGCTATAAAGATGACGGGTGGTGCTTACATAGACATCGGCAGAATGTATGAGGAGCAGCCAAAGTATGACTTTGAGCCTCTTGGAGACAAATTCCATTTGTACAAGGGTATCGTAGGAGGGTTCCCTGACTGCTTGGCCAATCACAAGAGTGCAGTGCAAAAGAAAAGGGAATGTGAAAGATTAAGAGCCGAGAACAAGATGGAAGTTGCACAACTTAATGAAGTGTTGAGAAGAACAGATGTAATATCCTATGCCCTTCTTGCCGAAATCAACCATTTCAAGGCAGAAAGGACTGTGGATCTAAAGCAAACAATGCAGAAATTCCTTAAGCAGCAAATTACTTTTTACAAAAAAGTAGTTGATAAATTGGAAAATACTCTCAGACATTATGATGAGTAAAAATCTTCTGTAAAGTAAATTAATAAGGAAATGCATTTTACAAAGAATTGATCTTGTCAATGTATGTTTTAACGATAATGAATCATGGACCACTTCTTGCTAACTTGTCTACTATCTTATGCAAAATTAATATCATATTTTGAGTTATTTTGTTTATTAGGTATATAATCCAAAGGATTATTGATTATTTTATGTAGTAATAACAATGAATGAATTTACATTATGTGATGACTAGGACTGAGTGTTTATAATAAATGCATTAACTTTTGATGTATGTAGGTACTGCAACCACAAATACTATGTAATAAATAAATAATGAACTGATACATTCTTGTAAATACTTCTATGCATCTAAGTATGAATAATATTTTTTATCAATTTATACATTTTATTTTACTTTTAAATTGTACTAACTGATATGGGTCAATTATTTTCAGACATTCTGTTGTCCGATTTAGATTAAGTGTTGTACTATATTCCATTTTTATAAGGATCTAAGGCCCTTCAAAAATAAACAACATAATTCGTTTTGCGGCGTTTTGAATTAGCCTCATTTCAAAGAAGCCCTAAAAATACTTGATCCCTTAGACTTATCCGTATGACAACTTGATCCCTCGTAAGTATGCATCTTAATTCCGTTTAGTTACTTCTTATTGGCTTGCCGTGCTGACCTTGAATATTTTTTTTAGGTTTCGTCATGAGGAGGTGAAACCGGTTACCACCGGTTCTGGCCAGCAGTAGACCATGGCCGAGGAGAAGAAGGATGGCAGTGCACTCCTGGGGAAGAAGAAGAAGATGAAACCTCGCAAGTCTCGCGACGCCGACTGCTGCAGTGTCAACTTCCTCAAGTGCGTACTGCATATCTTCAATGTGGTGTTTCTGGTAAGTGAACCATATATTTACTAAAAGCCGTACCTATTATTGAAAATTTTAATTAAATTACTTTAGTCAATGTAGGAGATTGACGTCATGATCCGTCATTGTAAAAAAAAAATTATAACACAATTTTCTTTTTTTTTATAACAATTTTGTATTGTCCTAATAAAAAACAGGCTCGAGTGGAATAAAAAATATAAAATAAAGGCACTGCCCTGTTTCCTGAGTCACAGGCTACTTTTGACCAAAATAAATATCTCACAAGATCATAATTTCTACGAATAAGTAGATACCAAAGACGGAAAAATACCTACACAAAGACTGGATACCTACCTTATTCCCAAAGGAAAAAATACCTTGGCAAAAATTTAATTAAATAGTCACCAGCTATTAGCTGTAGAACCACAAAAACTCAGTAGACAAATGTAAATACGAAATCATAAATCCGTTTTCCTTGGGGAAACTCTAGGGACTTTGTAATGAGCTCCAAATTTTCTACCTATGTTCCTTGGGAAAGTTGTTCAGTTTCATGGGCTGGTTCGACCCTTGGAATAACATTAACAGCCACAACAGTTCACTGCTGGACAAGGGCCTCCCTCTATAGGTGGGTATTGCCATAATTCTGCAACCCATTCCCTGGATGATTATCGCTTAGTCGTTTTTTACGACACCCATGGGTAGAATTTGGGGGATACTTTTCTAAGCCAGCATAACACGGCGGCCCCTTTGTAGTAAATTTTTTTGCACCTTTCACATCATATGTCTATGTGGAAGAAAAGAAAGCATCCATAAATTATCGAGTGCAATTTGTGAAGTAATTGGGTCTAATCATAATTTAGTCTACCCACTCACCACTATTTGAACTGTCGGGAACGTATAGGTCATCAGTGGCGAAGGATGATTTTAGCAATAGGTAAACCATTTTGGTAAAATATTGATAATCAATAGCAACATCTTCCACTGATTTGCAGACATTAAAACTCGTAATTTTTCGGCTTATCGCAGCCTATATTTTGCGTTACTTCACGTATATGTTGCGGACACACATCCAAACTCGTTACTTGTGGACATTCATTTATCAAAATGAAGTGTAAATTGCAGAGTTAGTCATTGTCTGAAAAGAAAGATGGTTGCGAAGGGTACGTTAAGCCGTCGGTCCCGGTTCCTGTTTCTGAGTTACACAACCATGTCAGAGGCCTACTAGTATTAGTAGTGGGTTGAAAAACTCTTGACACCAGCGTTCATCCGCTCGTTGGACGACATGGTGTACCAAACGAAAAAAAAGAGAAAGGATGATTAACCAAGGTTGGCCAACTCCAGGCCCGCCAAAAATTTTGCGGCCTGGAAAATCAGTTGGCCGGCCTTGTGATAAACAGCCAATATATAAATGTGGAATATTTGGTAATTATGTATACTCATATTAGCTTACGTACTCATTACGTTTACCCTGTTTCACACATCGGACATCCACCTTATACAGTTTAATCTGTAAGTTATCGTAACTGGGTACTATCTTATCTTAAAACTACTGTTATGTATGTAATTATGAATTATGAATATTTTCACATCGAGATAACGTGTATTTATAAATTGAATGCAGTTTTAGTATTCTTTTTAAGTTCTGCCGCCTTAGAATAGCATCACCCCCAGTCTACTCGTCTAGGTGTCGTACAAAGCGAGTAAGGGATAATCACTCAGGGAATGTCATGAATCAGCCACGACGGCTGATTAGAAATATTTTTGTAAATATAATGAATTTCACCTGTTGCTAAACGTTTTAAGATATATTCTCGGCATGTTTAATACATATAAAACCTTCCTCTTCAATTCAAACACTTTATTAATTTAAAAAATCGCATCAAAGTACAACGAAACACCAACCACAGGGAAGCGACTGTTTTTTTATTTTATTTAATGTAGTGATTGGTCATACTCATACCCTTATATAGGTAAATGATTGGTTCGTTCGAGAAACAGCGAAGACCCAACCTTTCATCTAAGGTCATACCACTGTCTGACTATTAATAGACTGCACGTAGTGCATGCATACCTTTATAGTTGCCAAAAAACAATAATGAGAATAATTTAAAGTAAATATTTTAAAGAAAGTAGTAATAGGTGTATTACTACTTTCTTTAAAATATTTATATTTATATTATATTTATAAAGTAAATATTTTAAAGAAAGTAGTAATAGGTATATTACTACTTTCTTAAAAATATTTACTAAACATTTTCTTGTTAAGTTAATTATACGCATAAACATACGATGCTAACCTTTGTTATCATTTTAGAAATAATACCCAAACAACGGACGACATTTCATACAACGTTAGATTCTAAACTAAAAATATAAGAATAAATTTCTTAGTAGAAATAAGTTGTCTTGTTGTGTCGTTATTCTTTGTATGTGTTTCTTTTGTAATGTATTTGTGTACAATAAAAAAAAATTTGATGATTTGGGGATGCATATAGGGCCGTGGCACGGACGAAATACAAAGAGGACATGGCGCAAGTCATTCAAGATATACAGGGTTATTTTTTATTCAGCCCAGAAATTTTACAGGGCGATTCTACGCATGATTCTGAACAACTTTTATTATGGGGTCACCTGCGAAATCGCGAATTAAAGATAAGCTGTTCCATACATTTTGTTCGAGTAGGTATGAATCTTTATATGGAGCAGCTGTTCTTTTTTAAACTATTTATTAATCAATTAAAATAGGCTTGTTAAAATGTTGAAAGGTTGTGGATTGTACCTACTTACTTGCTCACGCTTCAAAATAAATAAGAGCTAATTTGTCTTCTCTTGTTCATAATATTTCTTCACTGAAACTTTTTACAACTCACCAATAAATTCATTACGGGTTTTCCTCGTGACGGGGGAGATTCCCGGGAATGTTCACAAATTTTTATTACAAAAAAGTACCTAATAAAGAAGTCGGGAAATTGTGAGAAATGTTGATTAGACTCATGAATTGAAGGGGAGTTAATCTAATTTTGGGCAGGAATGTCTCGCCTGGGCTGGGCTGACAACCTGTCACTATGGCGATACACAATTTTCAGAATGTCCCTCAAATATTTGTCAGACGTGGCGTAAATATCCGTTTTGGCGGCCATTTACGCTCTGCCTACCCCGCAAGGGATTATAGGCGTGATATATGTATGTATGATATATATGTAATGTCTCGCCGAAGCAGAACGAAAAAACTGTTGAGTACCAAATTTTAAAACACTTCCCGTGTTAGGTATACGATTTATGAAAATTTTGCAAGTTTTCAAAAAAAGAAAAAACTGTTCACTGAATGTTGACCAGTGCCCGTTATTATCAAACTACAGGTAAAAAATTTACAGGTGAAATTCAATAAAATAAATAAGTAACACGTTTATTCACCAAAAAACACGTGTGTATAGAACAACTTTTCCGCCAAGCTAAATAACAGCTTAGGGCAGACAAATTTCTCCCCTTTATCTTAAGAGGGGAAACCCGTTGTAATTAAAGTAAATTAATATAATTTTACACTATAAAAGTAGGTATTATTTATTTATTGATGTTCATCGCGTTGTCGGTTAGCCATTGTGATACTATTAATATTAACCAGCTACGCAATGTACTAATAATTTCACCTATAGACTTGTAGCCTGTAGTATCATACATTACCTAGGGCACAGGTCTTTCTTCATGGGCACATTCAAGGAATGTCTTATCAAGACAGTTTCGCTACCACATTATGCAAAAGAGAGAATAAAGATCAACATTGTAATCTGTAGTGACGGGTCCTTTCTGATCTCATGCTCTCTTAGGGGGTATTCAGGCCATACCCAATCACTCGCGCCTATTCCGACACCACAGAGAGGCATGATTTATTCTCTATCCAAGACGACTTTTGCCCATAGTGACCACGCTGGGCAGGCGGGTTGGTGACCGCAGTGTGTAGTTCTGAACTATGTTGTCAACACGGGAAGCGCTTCTGCTCACTTCCCGGAAGCCCTATATTGCTGCTTACGATACCCACGGGCAGATTTGGGGTGGTCCTTTGTGCTATTATTTGCTGCCATCACAAATAAAGTATATATATTTTTTTTCATTACTAGTGACCGATAGCGATATCTCAACACAGACTGGTTATAAGAAACAACTTTCCCCAAAGCACATAATTATGTTGAAATATGATAAATATTTTGAGTTTCAATATAAGTAACTCAAATCAGCTGATCGGCAATTTTCCAATTTCATTTTCGTATTTCGACTTATGTTTCTAGGGGAAAGTTGTTTCTCATCACCAGCCCGTCTTGAGTTTTCGATATCGGGCACAAAAAAAACATCCTATATTTTTTATTTCTCGAAGGTCTGGCACATAGAGGCCCAAGACTAGAAGGGAGGCCTTTGCCCAGCAGTGAAATGATGCAGGCTAGATAAGATAAGATTTTTTATTTCTAGTTTGCAGGCATAGGCGTGCTAGCAGTAGGCGCATGGACGATCGCATCTCGACACAAATACGTAGCGCTCCTGCCAACGCCGACATATGCTGCCATAGCGTACCTCCTGGCCATCGCTGGGGCCCTAGCAGTACCCCTCAGCGCACTCGGCTGCTGCGGACTCAAGACTGAGAACAGGACCAGCCTGTTGTGTGTAAGTGGAATTTTAATTAATGTTTATTTTGACCTTTTTTGGTAGCTGTTTTAAAAAAAGGTAAAAGCAACATCTTTGCTGGGGAGTTTGATTCTTCTTATATTCGAATGGGACACCGAGATCGTCCAACGACCCAACAAACGTCCTTAAAAATTTGTTTACAAGTAATAATTGGAATTTTATTAAAGGTTGAAAATAATATTTGCGATGCTAGTGGCGCTTTTTAAGCGGTTGATATCGCTAACAAATTGCGTCTTTTTGTTTATCTGTAATAAAATACCTCATTCGAATCAACCTTATTTCTTTGAGGCCATATCACCTTGCTGAAGCCTTGCTGGCACTTGCCGAAAAACAAAATCATACCAGCGCGTAGTTCATCCTGCAAAGTTGCAAACCCAATACGTAGTTCGGATACGCACTGGCATTCTAGAGTCTGAGCGGAAAGAGAATAGGCGTGGGCAAAACGAACTTTTTTGTAGGTTACTATGACATTTCTCATTCATACTACTGAGGCACAGAGGCGCCCTCAATTAGGGTTACCAACCTTACTATATAATATAGTATCCTACTATATCTTAGGTGTTACTACTATATACTGTTGGAAAAATATATAGTAGCTGAAACTACTATATTCTGACCAATATCCATATCAATGACTCATTTCTTCTAATTTCTGAACGTATCCACGCGCATTCCGAAATGAAATTAAGGTTTGTTCTTTGGACATATTTATTTTGCACATACAGCAGCGGCAGCATTGTAGCAGGCTGGCTGGCGCGTAAAATCAAACCGTGATGGGTGATTCGGAACGCACTTCCCGCGCTGTCAACTTGACAGTTACGTTAAGAATGCGAAGTGGCGGAAAGACCGAAACAGGGCATCAATTCATTTAATTAAAAATGAGTTGCTAATTAGCACGAACCTAGAACATGATTGTGAAGATTCTTCGGAATTGTTTTTAAAGGATAAAAAACTTATTAAAAATGCAAAAGGTACAAGTAAATACACATTTAATAATAAATAAATTCCTTCTATATTATTTTCTTTATTAATTTTTAGTGTGTATTTACATGTACCTGCCACTATTTTCATAAGTTTTTATTTCTTTTAAAACAATTCTAAGGAATATTTACAATTAAATTCTAAATTCTTAATTAGATTAAGGAATCATTACAATAAAATTCCTACTATATATTTTTTAAAGCTACTGTTTTTTTTTTACCTCTGTCCTCGATAAATACTATATTTAGAGCAAAAAGTGTTGGCAACCCTACCCTCAATTGCCATGCCTATTCTCTTTCTGCAGAGACTTTAGAACACATTAGGTCAAGCAGCGGTCATGTTGCCAAAATCTGTTACCTCAACAATATTTAAAGTAGGTTAGTGAATCACCAAACAACCATTCATCGAACATTATTTGTAAATTGATGGATTGACGACGATGAATCACAACTTTCGCCCGTTGTAGAGGTACTACTATAATTTTGATTATTAATACTTATAATTTTGCGCGTAGCAACAAAACACGTTAATATTTAAAAAAAAACGTACCTACATATAAACCAGAAGTCGTCTATCCGACAGTCGATTTGACGTTATTTAAAAATACCAGAAGAATTTACATAATGTATCTATAATCTATTTTTTTCTCGAAGATAGAATTGTATATTTCTCAGAACAGCTTTTGTGCCGCTTATGTAGCATGTTTATGAAAGAATCTAGATTCTATTATTGTTGTATTTTCAATCAGCATATAAGATCTAAAAAAACTGCAAATATATATACCACGGGGTGAACCAGCCCATTAGATGTAACAACTTTCCCCAAGGAACATACCTAGGTAGAAATTAAAAAAAAATGTTGACCCCCCGTACTGTTCCAGCCGACCGAGTCAATTTTGTAAGGGGTATATATTTGTTTTATATAAAATCGACCTATGTTCCTTGCGAAAAGTTTTTCAGTTTTATGGGCTGGTTAACCCTTTAAAATATTTCGTAGCCAATATTTTTACACCTGTATACTCGATTTAAACACGAAGTCCACCAATTAGTCCCCTGTGGATCAAAGGCAACTTTCTCTCGCTAAGGAAGTTGGTTTTTACCATAATATAGAGACAAACGCCGTGTGAATGCCGGGCAACGCCGTGTGATGTCGGCTTAAAATAGCATCACCCCATTTTTTCCCATGTGTGTCGTAAGAAGCGAAGCGTCTAAGCGCCTCGAGAGTTACATGTCATGTCAATACACATTCTCGTCTTACAAAAAGAGGGTCGTTCAGATAATTGTGTATCAACAAAGTGACAGGTTGTCAGCCGATCGTATAAAATTACAATACATATGTAGCTCCGGAGTCCCCTAATCACCTCTTTCGATACCCACGCGAAAGTAATGGATCACCGCATCGCATTATTCTAAGCCGGGACATAAGAATAGATAAGCCGGGATCACACGGTATTTTGTGTCTAAAGGTTACTTACTTACTATACTTTTCTATCAGCTGCTAGAGGTATATCAGACAGACAACCAGTACTGGATCCGACTGCAACCTCTTAATTCCTCTTTACTCCTGATGAATATAAAAAAGAGAGCACCATAAAAAATACTACTAGAACTTTATTCAAAAGTCTTTAAAAGGTTGGAGATATCACACCGCCTAAAGTAAGGCCAAGGAAAAGAGATAAAGAATGTAAACAAACTGACTATGATTGAGTGACATGACATCTAACGATTTGTTAGTATCTGTCGTATCGTATGGTATAACGTCAGTTGCCTATCTAGTTTGCTTACATTCCAGAACTCGTCGCAACGGGCTTACATTTTTTTAGACTGGAGTCTTCGATTTTAGCCCCAGGGCTTCGAAACCTACACCTGACCTGGTGAGGAGCTGGAGCTCACCCGGAGCGCCCACGGGGCGTGACTGGGCTTATGAGATGTTCTGATCGGACTCAGTTCTGGGAAAAACGGATCGGACAGATTCTGGGAAGAACGGATCGGACTTAACATCGGATCGGATACTTCATCCCAGGCGACATTTTGGCGCGCGACAGGCGCACCTGTCTCTCTTTTTAGCGGGAGAGAAAGGGACTTCCGATAAGTCTACAACTAAATCGCTTGTTCAAATCGTCACCATGGTGATACAAATCGCGGCTTTAAGAAGTAATGAAATAATGCGATTAACACTACACTTTACTTCCAATTTTAGGACAAAACAGGACGGCTTTGCACAATACAATAGTTATAATAGCTGTTAACAAAACAATAACAACATAAGACACAATCTTCCATTTGGTAAACCATTCTATGTTATCTGATTCATAAAACCTGGAATTAAAGAAAAATATTTTAGATAATTGCAAAGGTTTTAGATTACTTATTCGTTGCATAGTTACAAAGTGGCGTTGCAGTTAAGATTTAAAAATGTGTCCTTCGCTTACAGTAGATATATTATCTAGGATTAGGTGTTGTTATCTATTGTACCTACAGCCGACTTTGTGCGCCATATATTAGTGGCCCATTAACACACATAGTGAATTTGTCCTTTAATACAGGTGTTTTTCCGGAAAAGATAAAAATATCAATAATAAAACCTTTATTTAAAAAGGGTGATAGAGCCGACCCAGGCAATTATCGCCCGATCACACTGGTACCCATTCTATCGAAAATCTTGGAAAAACTTATGTACACCAGGATAAACGAATTTCTTTCAAAACATAATGTCCTTAGCGAGCAACAATTTGGTTTTCGAAAGGGGTTGTCAACGACACTCGCAGGTTTTAATCTAATAAGAACAGTATGCGATTCCATTAACAACAAGACACCGATATTGTCACTATTTTTAGATCTAAGTAAGGCCTTCGACTTCGTTAACCATTTTCAACTTTTGCGAAAACTAGAATTGTATGGCATTAGAGGGCAGGCACTTGACTGGATTCGTTCATTTATTTCAAACAGGCGACAATGTACAGAGGTTTCCAGAATAGACAATAATGGAAAGTGCTTTGTTAAACAAAATTACAAGTCACTCCTTAAAGTTAATGACACAGGAGTACCTCAAGGGAGTGTGTTAGGGCCTCTTTTATTTTTGATATATGTCAACGATCTCCCTGCAATAATACCTCATAAAAGTTTACTTTTTGCGGACGATACAACAATATTAATAAAATGTAATGATAAATCACAATGGGAGGCAACAGTAAATAATGTGTTAGTAAACGTAATAGATTGGATGAATGAGAATAATTTGAGCGTAAATATAGATAAAACTAAAATAATACAATTCCGCAATTATAAAGCCAGTAGGATCCCTCTGAACATCTCGTATAATAAGTTCGAAATAGAACAGGTTAGTAAATTTAAATTCTTAGGCTTTACAATCGATGAGCACATAAATTGGAAAAACCATGTCGATGATGTATGCAGCAGGTTAAGCCGATTTGTTTTCGCATTGAGAAAATTAACACATACTGTATCACAGGAATCTGCGTTATCTGCTTATCACGGCTATGTCTCGTCGGTGCTCCGTCATGGAATCATATTGTGGGGTAATTCGGTTGACTTTGATCGTGCATTTAAAGTCCAGAAAAGGTGCGTTCGTGCAATTTGCAATGCGTGGTTCGACGAGCCGTGTAGGCCATTGTTTAAAACGCTAAAAATTCTACCATTTCCATGCATGTACATTTATGAAATATGTGTCTTTGTGAAACAATATCCATGTTTTTATAAAAAACTAAAAGACGTCAAAAACAAACAGCTGCGTTCTATGTACATTCATTTGCTACACCAGCCACCTAGTCGAACTTATATTTATAAGAAAAACGTGTTTAATATGAGCATTGTACAATTTAATAAGCTGCCAAATGATATTAAATTAACCGATAATATAAATTTATTTAAATCTAAATTATTCAATTGGTTATTGACAAATTGTTTTTATAGTGTAGGAGAATACATGAACTATGTTTGACATTATTGTGCTAGTTTAATGCTTCCTAATTTATTTATTTTTTATTGTCATTTTTATACTTTTTTATACTTTTTACATTTATTAACATTTTAATACTTTATACATTACATACCTATAGACATGTTATAATTAATCTAATTTAATAATTTTTAATTATTTTATTTTGTATAATTTTAAATGAACTTATACCAAAAATGGTTATTCAAAATTTGCACGCTTGACAAAGCCGAATACTGTACTGGACTCTAATTTTAAGACCGCATTAATGTATTGACATGTATTCTTGCAAATAAATAAATTCTAATTTCTAATTCTTCTTTTTGATTTTATTTCTTTCCGATTTGACCACTTTGCTATGTTACCATGTGATGTCCATGTGGTTATGTAAGTAACAGTAAATAACTGTGAAAATATTCAAGGTTTTGAAGATATTAAAAAATCTTAGACATATTGCGTACAATAGGACCAATTGCGTGCATTAGGTACATCTGCGTACAGTAGGTACAATTGCGTAAAGTAGGTAGGCTTTGGGATCGCCACACCAAACGAGGCCTGCCTCGCGCGGCATGCGTCGTAACGCGCGGTTGGTGTGGACGTGCCTCGCCCGAGGCAACCGCATGCACAGGCTGCTCGCTTGGTGCGGAACTACCTAATAAAGTAACAAGAATACAACCTGTTAGTCCAGTAAACTATTTTGTCGTATTTGCCATTTTCACTCTGTCCGCCGCTCTCTGCCATAGCCGTATTAAAGTTATTTCCTCAAACAAGTACAGCTATGATAAAGGTCAGGGTTGCTGTGACTATTATGATGAGAGCGTAAACTAAAATTTGGACGTATAACTGCCAGCTACGCCAGTTTATACCTTCTCGTTGGTAAAATCTGTAAGAATTGAACAACAGAAATCTATAACATTATTGCAGTCGTTGTATGAGCGTGTCTCCAGCGCATGTTTTCTCGAAACATTGCACAAATCTTCAGTCGGCGGTGCCAAATACATTTATCTCGCTGCAAACACTGTTTTTTTTCGGAGAGCGATGGAAAATATTCTCCCGTGCAGTGGAGAGCAGAAGGGTTTGTTTCATTTTTTGAAAACCTGTTTAAAGATACGTTATGCTGCCGGAGAAGACTTTTGGTTACAGACCGATGTTTTATCTTATGTTTTGAAAACGACACGCGCACTAAACACGCCGTTAGTCCGCTTTTGGACATTGTCCTAAGAGAGGAATTGCCCATGATTTGCCATACTAGCTACGATTGGCAGGCGTAGACGATTGGCAACTCAACTTAAGAGTCTATGAGAAGGTTCCGTATTGTACTCGCCGCGCTTGGCGGGCGGGTTGGCGAGCGCATTGTTACGTGTTATATTCACGGGGAACACTGCTGCCCTATCCCTGGACTTTTCATTAGTCGCATTAAATATAACACCCACGAATAGAAATAGGTTGATGCATCCAGGCACCGCACGGTTACACACATTTTATACCTTGTTCCTTCGTGTGGGACACCGAGTCGAAAGACCCGATAAACCCTTGTGTCAGAGCTTATACCTGTTAGTCCAATATTCTATGCGTTCTGTACTTTTCTGCTGTGGCACCGATGGTCCCCCTCTCTCATCCCCCATAATTTATATTCATGATATAAGTTACTTGTTGATTTGGGACTGTTTGGGACGTGTTTGGGACACAGATCGAAATTTTTTTTTTTTTTTTTTTTATTTGGCTTCCATCGCCTTCAGACGATGATTCTGCCAGAGTCAAGGTTAAAGAAAACACTGAAATATTTGTTTGTTTACCGAAGTTGTGACTGACATGTGACACTGACAAAAGAAAAAGATAAGGTCCAATAAGGTCGTACCTGATATACACATATACTACCTACCTCAGATTAAAGATTGGACCTTGCTGTCATGAGCGCAAGCAAATCAATCATTTATCTAAGCTACCCTTCGAGCAACACGGTCTTCCGTCTCGTTCCCGGGGTTGTTGCTCGAAGAAGCTACCTATGGTCCTTTAATCACTACGTAAGGATCTGATAGGATGCTGAAAACTTCGAGCAACACGGTCCTCCGTCTCGTTCCCGGGGTTGTTGCTCGAAGAAGCTACCTATGGTCCTTTAATCACTACGTAAGGATCTGATAGGATGCTGAAAACTTCGAGCAACTTGGTCTTCCGTCTCGTTTCGACCTGGAAAGGCCGCGTTGATCGAAGGCTGAAGATATCGAGAGAACTCTTTTACTTCTGTAAACACAGTTGAAATTGGTTCCAAAAGGTTTGTGGCAGCGCACTTGCGCTACATATACAAGTCCTGAAACGCGGTATCGAAGTTATTCCGCCAATCGCTATACTATATAGAACTTCCAAACATGTCCGGTTGGAACAGTCGTTCCCCTGATCACAACACCCGACCAGGCGGGTAACTACCCTTTTCCTCGAAATCTTATCATCACTCCTAAAGGTTATTAGATAACTTTTAATATTATTTCTATTCTCATTCCAGTACACGTATTTCCTGCTAATAACGTTCCTGCTGGAGGTGGGCGCGGGAGGTCTGGCGTACTACTACGAAGTGGCTGTTGAGGACGAACTTAGATCCGAACTGAACAACACTTTTCTGAACAACTACGCGCTGGATACTACGGTCACCAACGCCGTCGACGCTATGCAAGAGCAGGTCAGTACGGTATTGCTATCTAGGACAATGACATGTCTCATGAGCGAAGCGAGCCTAAAATTGCACGCTGCAAATGAAAGAGCAGCCTATCCGCCAGACAGAAGTGTAAAACAACAAAATAATGACACATATCGCTAACGAAGCGAGCTCGAATTTTCTCGCTACAAACGGGCAAGCCTAATTTGCGGTGAATGTCCTCAGTACCGTGTGGTGCCGATTTAGAATAGCATCACCCTCTTCTCAACTCGTGAATTTTTTTAAACTTGCGAAATTTTATACAGCGGGCAAGATTTGAGCCTGCGACTTTCGCCATTACGACGCCTCTCTTCCATCTGGGCTACCGCGGTTTATCCATAGCCCGCGAATTTTACAAGTGTATCTTGATGCCAATAACGCGAGGCAGGTGGCTCCATCTACCGGATTAACTTTGCAACTATACCCAGCGACTAATTCCTCTTTACAGATTGAATGTAGTAATAGATTAAATTGAATAATATTTTTTTAAAACACTGCCCCGTGCTAGGTATAAAAATTTTTGAAAGTTTGCAAAATTTCTACCCATGGATGTCGTAAAAAAGCAACTAAGGAATAATCATCCAGGGTTGGGCAGCAGCGTTTATTGAGCATGCAATATCTTGCACGAACTATCTTTCCTACGGCCATGATCATGATAATGACTTTAAATTCCAAGTGCAATAAACATAACCATGCGTATGTTGTTTTCCGCCACGTGGGAAGGTCAGCTGATGAGTCAGTTTATCGAGTGTGTTTATTAAAAGTATGAGTCACAGATTAAGATTCTATACACTGTACAATGTGGTAAACAGAGTAAAAAAATCATCAACATAGCTGTTATGTAACTAGATTACATGCATTTGCATATTATGTAAGCTATTTTAATCTTGAATAGCATTTTTTTCAAAAATCTTATTATGATGCATGTTATCGACGGCCGATGTGGCGCAGTGGTAGTGCGACTGCCTGCGACGCAAAGGTTCCGGGTTTGATTCTCGGTGGGGCACTCACAAAGTTGATATTTATCACTTTGTGAATTTGTTTCCAGTCTGGTTAGGACATTGCAGCTGAACCACCTGACTGTCCGTAACAAAGATGGTTCCGTGCTTCGGACGGCACGTTAAGCTGTCGGTCGTTACTGCCTATGTTACTTAGACGGCGGTCGTTACACAACCATGTCAGAGGCCTACTTCTAATAGTAGGCGGTTGAAGAAATCTGACACCAGGGTTCATAGGGTCGTTGGACGACTCGGTGTCCCACACGAAAAAGATGAAGATTGACACATTTTTAATATTTTTCGAACGCAGTGCATCTTTTTCTCGGTCTCCGTCCCGTTATTGCTTTTTAGCAAATGCCAAGCCATTGCGCTCATTGATATTCAATATTTTTAACGGACCTTGCCTCTCGAAAGAAAGTTTGCTTCGTGGATAACAGACTATCACGGATCATTTACATGCAGCATAATCATTTTTTAAAATTTGTGATAAAAATGTTAATTATTTAGTTTTAATTTTTTAAACTTAAATTTAGATCTTGCATATTCTGTCAGATTTTGTGCATATTTCAGGCTTTTTTCACGCATATTAGCATGTATATGTAACAAGAGTTTTATGTTGCATTCATATTCATATATTCAAATTCATTTAGTATTTATTGCATTATATCACATGGTAGTAGTACGTACAGGTACATTTAATCCGGTCCTTGATCATTTCATTACAAATACCATAGGCCTATATTAAATGTTTGTAGCGTTCCGCTTACAGCAAAAAGATAATAAAAGAATGGGACCTGGCCTTTTTTAGACTTACTATTAATATAAATTAATAGGGAGACTTTTTACTGACGATGCCTGCTGCTTGCTGCTGATAAAAATCTTTCCCAATGTTTTTCCTCAGGGCACGGTAGCGTTATTTATTCTGTGCTCTGGGGAAGGTCATTACTGTAATAGCAAATCGTAAGTTAGTTGCCAGCTAGTTAAGTTTCACCATCTTTCTTTCTTTTTCGTGTGGGACACCGAGTCGTCCAACGACCCGGTGAACCCTGGTGTCAGAGTTTTTCAACCGCCTACTACCACGAGTAGGCCATGGTTTTGTTACGTTACGACCGCCGTCTAAGTAATCATAGACAGCAACCGGGACCGACGGCTTAACGTGCCCTCCGAAGCACGGAACCATTTCTTTTCGGACAATCAGTTAGTTCACCCTGCAATGTCCTGACCAGACCGGGAACAAATTCACAAAGTGATAAATATCAACTTTGTGAGTATCCCACCGAGAATCGAACCCGGAACCTTTGCGTCGCAGGCAGTTGCACTACCACTGCGCCACATCGGCCGTCGTTTCACCATGACAGTATAAGATGAGAAGTATATTTATACGTACGTACGTATACGTGCCGTGTGATGCCGGCTTAGAATAGCATTACCCCCTTTCTTCCCCGTGGGTGTCGTAAGCGGCGACTAAGGGACTCGATTTACATGCATATTGCAATTTTAGGCGATAGGCTGACAACGTGCCACTATAGCGATACACAATTTTCTGAATGACTCTCAAATGTTTGTCAGACGTGGCGAGAATGTTCGTTTTTGCTGCCAATTACGCTCTGCCTACCACGCAAGGGCGGGTTATATGTATGTATGTATATTTATGCATTCGACCTAAGTATGTTCCATGTGGAAATTTGTTCAGTGTCATGGAATGGTTCACCTATTAAAATATTTGCAGCTAATATTTTTACATACATTATATCACGCCTTTATGCCTTGCGGGGTAGGCAGAACGTAAACGGTCGCAAAAACGGACATTTACGCCATGTCTAACAAACATTCGAGGGTCATTCAGAAAACTGTGTATCGCCATAGTGACAGGTTGTCTGTCAGCCCATCGCCTTAAATTGCAATACACACCCTCGAGTCCCTTCGTCGCCTTTTACGACACCCACGGGAAAGAAATGGGGTGATGCTATTCTAAGCCGGCATCACACGGTATTTTTACATTCTGTATAATAGCATATAGGTACCTAGTGTTTTTACTTGTTTACTTACTTTTACCTTGTGGGGTAGGGTAAGCAGTGTTGGTATGATTTAAACCTACTCTTTTCGAAATGAAAGTATTTAGTTTTAATCGGCTCAGTTACCTACTTGTTTAATGGGTAATTTTTGATAGTTTAATAATATGCCGTGTGATGCCGGCCTAGAATAGCATCACCTCATTTCTTTCCCATGGGTGTCGTAAGAAACGACTAAGGAACTCGAGGGTGTGTATTGCAAATTAGACGATGGGCTGACAACCTGTCACTATGGTGATACACAACATTCCAAATCACCCTCAAATGTTTGTCAGACGTGGCGTGAATGTCCGTTTTTTACAGCCGTTTACGCTCTGCCTACACCGTAAGAATTATAGGCGTGATATATGTATGTATGTATATTAATAACTAACTACCCTTTCTATTCCAGTTCAAATGTTGCGGCGCGATACGTTTCCAAGACTGGAGGTATAGTCCTTGGCACTTGCACGACCAAAGATTGCTCGTACCGGATTCCTGTTGCAAGACTGTCACTAACAGATGTGGGGCGAGGGATCATCCGTCTAACATACATTACAATGTAAGTCGTACGTTTAACAGACACAGTACTGTAAGTCATAAGTTTGTAAGATTGGAGGTATAGTCCTTGGCACTTGCACGACCAAAGATTGCTTGTTCCGATTCCTGTTGCAAGACTGTCACCAACAGATGTGGGGCGAGGGATCATCCGTGTAACAGACACACGTGTAACAGACACTATAATGTAAGTCATACGTGTAACAGACACTATAATATAAGTCATACGTGTTACAGACACTAGAATGTAAGTCATACGTGTAACAGACACTAGAATGTAAGTCATACGTGTAACAGACACTATAATGTAAGTCATACGTGTTACAGACACTAGAATGTAAGTCATACGTGTAACAGACACTATAATGTAAGTGATACGTCTAACAGACACCATCATGCACGTCATAAGTTTCCGAGACTGGAGGTATAGACCCTGGCACTTGCACGACTATAGATTGTTCGTACCGGATTCCTATTGCAAGACTGTCACTAACAGATGTGGGGCGAGGGATCATCCATCTAATATACAGTATAATGTAAGTAATTCGTCTAACAAACACAATACTGTAAGTTATAAGTTTTAAGACTAGAGACTTTTGTGGTGCCTGACCACGGACGAAATATTTCGTCCGTGTGCCTGATGACTGCTTTAAGATTGTCAACAACAGATGTAGGCATGCGTCTAATATACACTACTATGTAAGTTAGCACACTGAATTGGTAACCAACATAAAGCTCGTAATAAGGGTCAACTCAGACTTAGCGCTGACGGAAGACGTTTTCGGTAGAAAAATTTAAAATGAACTGTATCGCAACTCGTCATTGCTCATTAGTCTGATCGTGAAACGGCTCTCGCGGATGCCGTAGCTGTTTACTTATGCCAACCGACTCAATTTTTCTACATCGACCACACTCAGTGCCCCAACTTAGATTTTTTGTGACAAGTTCCATATTCAATGGGCATACAGAAACAATCTCGAAAATGATCCAGAACCAAGAACAGATATTAAATTCATCATTAAAATATCTGCCCTGGCCAGGAATCCAACGTGATACCTTTACGGAGTAGACAAACGCACTGCCACATTGGCTGCTCACAAAACTTCTCCGGGTGAGCTCCTGCTCCCCACCATACAGTCAGGTGTAGATTTTAATAGCCTCGGGGCTAAAATCATAGGATCCAGAACTATTAAAAAAAACTGCCACATCGGTCATCGCACCATAGTTATTTTTCTATCAAAAAATGTCTCTCCAATTTCCAGGGCTGCATCCGTCAGTTCACGAACCACATACGAGACCACCTGATCATCCTGGCGGCGGTGGGAGTGGGCATGTCAGTGATACCGATATTCGGCTTCTTTTTCTCCTGCGTGCTCTACGTCAAAGTGAAGCACGTCATCGACTGACCGAGGCTCAAACCCTCGACCAATCGGAAGGTACGACTTTTATTATATTTGCCTCTTTCTCTGCCTAAAAATCTAATGTTTAAAACGTGTCCTCTGCCCTGCAAATCAATCTTTGGATATTTTTCTTGCGAAGGTTCGATTTCATTCAAACTAGCATAAAATAGCCTCGAATCTGACGCTATTCTTGTTACAGAATGAAATTTTACTAATGGCCGATAGTGAAAGATCAAGACGGGAAGGAACATAGATCGACATACGAGATAAAATTTGGGCTTCCCATTCAAAATTGACGATGAGCGGATTTAAGTAACTATGGAAACTCAAAATATTTTTGCCATATTTCAACCTATGTTTCTTGAGGAAGGTTGTTTCTTATCACGTCTTGAGATCTCGCTATCGGTCGCTATAGTAAACTTTCACCCTATATTAGCAAAAGAATATAAACAGAAAATCTATCTACAGTTAACAGTTCTTGTCTTAGTGTATGACGTTTATTTCCTGATAGCAACGCCAGCAAATGACCAAATGACTTTCTTTCTCTTTTTGCTTATTATTTAAAGAACAACTCTACCAGAATCAATTATAAGATAGTATTCTTTTAAAACTACAGCAATTAATTTATATTTCTATCAGGTGTTTGACAAGTCAGCATCGGTCGGGGACCTCACAAAACAGCCCGCGAGAACATCACAACGAATCCCGCGCCTCCCGGACCGCCCCACCAACCAATCACAGCGCAGCAAACGCGCGCCCAGTGTCAACCGACCCCAACAGCCACCTCCGCAGTGCCCCTTGCACCCTGGTAGCGAAGACGACATACCCACCCTTCCTATATCGACTATCAGTGACAATCTCAGTGTGTAGCATACGAAGACGGATCGACCCGATCGATCTCGTAGTCATAGGAAACGCAGGCGATCAAGACGTCATAGATCTAAATCACCAAAGTCTAGTTTGCCACCTCCGCCGTGCCCCTTGCACCCTGGTACTGTGGATGAAAGCGATCGAGTCAGTTTATCGATATCGATAGTCAGTGACGATAGTGTTACTTACGAAAATATCCTGGCCTAATTATTATAATAGAAATGCTACGCTGACATATTGTATGGGAGTTTTCTGTTGATAGTTCTGAATGTCAAACCAGAGGGCACTGTGCTAAACTGAACATTTGACGTTTTAATATGGCTGGCGGCAGCCATAGTTTTGTCTCAGGTTCCGTTTAACGTTGTGTTCGTTACTAATTTATTTCTTTTACTTTGATTTGCTACAAAATAAACTTGTCGTCTTGCTATTATTATTAGTGTCATTCATGGAAGCAAACAAAAAATCTGTAAGAAATTTAGAACGATTACATAAAAACAAAACAAAGAATATTTTGTAAAGTTGTACAGATTTTCATGTAAAGGAACGTTATTTCAATTAAGCTGAGCGCCCTCTACATGATACTTGAGAATCTATAGAAAATTTCCCATTACGAGCGAAGCGAGACTGACATTTCACATTACTTTTGTGCCCCTGGCAGAGGTACCTTACTACATCGACATTGTATTGCGGAGAAATGAGCGTGGGCACTCGCGACTTTCTATGGACATAAACCAAAAATTCGCGGAGTGGGTAAGACATTCGAATGCAATGAAAACTACGTAAAGTGTTCATCGAAAACTTTATAAATAAATAACATAAAATAGTTCATAAATTCTAAAATAATACCAAAATGATTTCACTTAATGATATTAACTTAGTACGTAGCGCATAGTAACTTTAGAAACTGATACCGAATTTATGTGTAAATGTATCTAAGTCAAAAACGTTGGATAATTTCATAGTTATCTGTGCCCGATATTATCAAACTACAGGCTACAATTTAACATATGAAATTCGATATTCATTGCGTAGTTGGCTAGCGATTATGATACCAATATGATGAGTATATTAACCGGCTACGCAATCTACTATGGATGCCACCTGGAGAATTGTTGCCTGCAGTTTCATAACATAGGGCGCTGGTGTTAATAAAAATGTTGTCAATGTACGACGTAAAATAAAAATATTGAATACATGTGGATGGTGCTATATTTTGTTATAAATATGACCATGGTGTACTTAAACAAATTAATAAAGTACTTACTATATATTTTCTTCAGAAATCCCTTAGGTGTAGTTTGGGTTAGTAATTAATCATGTCACTGAACGTTTAGTCATTTAGTTTTTAATCTACTTGTACCTAATATTTTTTTCGCCTTGTCACAGAATTAATTAGGACTTATATTCTAGTACACACCTTCCTTATAAATTATTACAGGATTTAAGGGATGGTGTACCGAAAACTTTGCAGGCATGATCAGACCATGAAACTGAACAACTTTTACTTTTGAGCCTTTGTTATTTTTTTAGTTTCCATAGTAAGTCAACCAGCTGATCGGAAATTTTGTATGGGCGGTTGAATTTTTTCTTTCGTTTACCAACCTAGCCTCCATAGAAAAAGTTGTTCAGTTTCACGGTCTGATCATGCCTGCAAAGTTTTCGGTACACGTCCCTTACACCACGTATGTTTCGTTTAAAAAATGTAGTAAAATTCTTGTTGCTTATTTCGCTTAATTCGTGTTTCTGTACAATTAATTTTTTATCTTGTTCATAGCACAGATTTAAAAATAATCGTTTAATGTAGATCACTAAATATACTTGTTAACCAAATTGTAATATTTAAGCCATGTGCCTTATAACTGTAAGAATAATTATAAATGTATTTAGGAATTATCTATAACCTATATTATTTTCAAATACCGGATCAGTTTAATAAAATAAAAGGGTTCTGTGGAAAATACAGGTTTTACAATGAAAAGTTAACATTTTAAATATCGGGGCATCGCATGCAGCACATATTTTTTTAGAAAGCTGATGCAATTACAAGTACCTTATAAAGATGCTGTTTTATTCAAATATTCCTTACGTTTTTTTGTTCAAATCGAAAATCCAAAAGTTGGTAAGTACTTGACTACTTGGGAGTTCGATTTGGTTGCATTTCGACCGTAAGCTGCGTGTAGATGTGTGCGTGAGCGTAGGTATTGGCACGTTTCCTCGTAGCAGTCTATCTGTTTTGCCCTCAGAGAGGTCTTGGTGCTCCCGCCAATACATAATTTGTGGTAAAAACCGTTGCGTTGCAGCACAGAAACTTATTTGTTTCAAGAATCGCGGAACCCTAACTTTTTATTCGCGAATGATTTAATTAAAGGCCGAGTTATATTTAATTTTATTGTTAATTTTTATACCAAAAACTAGAATGTCTAAGTTATATGGGTGTTGTATTTTACTGTTCTCTATTTCAGTCATTTTTAATGTTTTGTCACTAATTTTACGTATTAATCACGGCTGTTAACTTTAGATTTCATGTTGTTTAATACAGTTTTAACAGAAAATTTTGTTATTTTTATTAACCTATTGGGGATACAAATTTGCTTCTATCTATCTCTTAAATAGCGCTGTCACTTTCGGTCAAATAGTTTTAGAAAAGAATAAAAGATCATATCAATGAGTTCTTGGCCATTTCTGGTCAATTTAGTCGCCATTATTTTAATTGTCGCCTTACTTTTACAGATAACGCTAATTTTACGTTAAATTCGATATTTCCTATCCTTTTCTTAACCTATTTGACGAAAGGTGAGAGCGCAAATTTAATGTACTTAAGTTAAGATAATTATAATCCCGAATTGAGATCAATATCCCCCTTGTAAGGTCAAAAAAAAAGATCTGCTTTAACAGGTATTTAACTGAAAAAGACAAAAATTTAATATCTTGATCTAATTGCTGGGTATACAATAATAAAAATAAAAAGAAACAATTACTTATCACCTTTTTTTATATACTACTTGAAACGGAAATGTGTATTATTCGGTAGAGAGTTTAGCCCTCTACGTTTCGGCTGGTTAAGACTGCCTTCTTCCATCTTCTTCACTTAACAGGGCTAAACTCTTAACCAAATCGTAAACAACGTAATTGGCGTAAACCTGCATCATGATTGATACTTGATCGTTTAACAACAAAATGTGTATTATCTTGTAAATAAAAGAAATCGCATATCTTTATACAAGCAAGTTGACCTTCTGGCGCACAATGAATCTTTGACTGACTGTATAAGGTAAAAAAAAAACACAAACAACATAAAAACACAGCTATTACTGCCGGATCTTATACTAATAAACATGTCTGCCTGCAAAACACACTTTACGATATTACGATCTTGGTATGTCGGATAGGGTAACTTTATAGCAGATACAGAGGGCGTATAAATCGGCCATCGATAGATAATTATAATGTGTGTCGTGTGATGCCGGCTTAGAGTAGCATCAGCCCATTTCTTCCCCGTGGGTGTCGTATGAGGCGACTGAGGGACTCGATGGATACAAGTATATTGACATTTTAGATAGATATACCATTTTCTAAATGACCCTCAAATATTTGTCAGTCGGAACATTTGAAATTTGAAATTTCCGCTTTTATGATTGTTTTCACTCTGCCTGCCCCGCATGGGATATAGGCATGATACATGTATGTACTTATAGAGAATTATAGTACCTTCAGATACTAAAATCCAAACATGGGCTGGTTGGTGATAAAAACAACTAGGCGCGTTCATAGTAGCAGCCTAATGTATGCTCGCCGTCCGTTCACCCTTCAATCTAAACAATCATTCATCTTATAGCTTAACGTCATCATCATCATCTTCATGGAACCTCAGAAAATAAAATGCCTTAGAGAGAACCCTACGAACAAAAAAGTGAAACCATGACATGAGAACATGTCTTCTGATGTTCTGATGTGTATCAAGTGTTAAATAATTTCTAAGTGATTACTGAATTCATATTTAAATGAAACTTCCGTATCTTTATGGCTTGGGGCAGGAGCTGTCTTCTTCTTCTTCTTTGTGGAGGTAATCGCGTTATCCAACGACCTGCTGAACCCTGGTGTCAGGGTTTTTCAACCGGCTGTAGCTCACCATTTTATTTGGCCGAAGCAGACCAGACTGAGATCGGAGTACCAACCTCTAATAAAAATAACACCCAATTTATAGAAATGACCGAATAATTTATGGTCAAAGGAAAAATATAATATTATGACTCATTGGTAATTAACACAATTAGAATTAGTTACGTATCTCCTTACTTAATTACATTTTAACGCGTACCTATAGGTCTGTGACATGGATTTAGTTATAATTTCGCCGTTCCAAAAGAGGTCGTTAAAAATGTTAGTGAAAGAAACTGTTTTATTTTTTACTGTGGCGTGTATCTCGAAGACAATAAGTTTTCCTTCAGAGATAAATTCAAATTCGGAACTAACACACCACCCTTGGTGTATTCATCGCCAGCAAAGATCCCCAGAAGACTATAATCTGACACCTCATCTTCCAAATATTCGCAACCATGTGCAGGGGCTTATAAATAATTTCATAACTGGTTTCGGATCTACATTACCCATTCAAAACCGGTTTAGTAACTGGAACCAAAATGTAAATGGTGGTTTACCATCGATGTTGACAAGTGCCCAGTTTCCTAGTCACGTCGGGCGGCCACAGACTTGGCAGAATGGATGGCCTCATTTTAACTGGAATCTATATTCAAGCAACGTCGCAACGCAAGCGTTACCTGCGCAGATTTCGATTGGTCACCCAATGCACCAGGGGTCAAACCAGATATCTCCAATACATCAGACTCCACCAAATGGTATAGCGTCTGGGACCCCGACGTTGCAAGGAGAGTTCAGCAGATATCCACAGACTCAACCAAATGTAATGGCGTCCCCTCCTCAGGGAGACTTTAGCAGATACCCTCAGACTCAACCACATATCATCTACAACAACAACAACCACATAATGGCATCTCCTACTCAGCAAGACCTCACCAGATATCCACCAAGAGTGAATCAACCATCTGTAGTAACCACTGCTGCTCCTCCAACAGTCACCCTTTACACGCGACCTATAGCAAGTAATGGAAAGCAAAAAACTGAAGACACGGATGATGACTACGATATTGATATACGTAATGAAGAAAATTGAGGTTTATAACTACCAATGTAGGAAACAAAGTCCCAATATTGTAACGAGCTAAAAATGAATAAAGTCTTTGACCTCTAACACGCAAATAAGCACAAAAAACGAATGCTGCTATAAACTGCGTACGTTATTTGCCTCTTACCATAAATTATTGTTATTCTTATGTACTGTGGTAAAACTGATAATAATTAAAATAAATGTATTTTAATACATTTTATAATAAAACTTAGTTTTTATGTTGGTATTTTTTCATCCAAAGCCAAATATGCATGGCAGATAGCATAAAATGTGTCAGTACTTCAATATCTTGACTTAACACTGAAGCTTATCATTGTAGGAAAATGGGTAAAAATTAATTTCTTCTTACCTACCAAGTAATTGTACCTAGAGTGAGATCACTTGCATTTCACATTAACAGTCCACTGTTAGACATGGGCCTTAACTTATCGGGGACGATTGACATACTCACCACGATTGGCAGGCGGATTGGCAAGCGCAGTGAAAGATAGTGCATATACAGCGAATCCTGTTGCCCATTCCTTGGACCGGGAATGCTGCTGCCCGTTCCCTGGACGATTTACCCTTAGTCGCTTTTTCCGACACTTACAGGCAGAATTTGATACCTACCATACTATTCCCATTCGTTTGCATAGGTACCTACCCTAAATTGATTCTTAATTTCTGAAATAAAATTCGTACACCTCCTATGCAACGAAGAAATATTGAAATCCGGATATTACTTATATTTACCGTTACACCCTATAGACGGTATCAGGAGGTAAAGCCCATAATTAATGATGTTTATTCTATCAACGTGTCGTCCATATAAATACCTATTCGACGAACTGTTTGTATTTTCTCATCACGACGTGTTCTGCAAAAAGATGTACGAGTGTGGATGCGGTGAATTACCACTAAGAAACAGGTTTTTTAATTCGATCGTATCATCACCATACCACGACTTGTTGACCGCCTCAGTCGATCGCCTGTTCACGACCAAGTGTATACTTTGAGGAAATGTGTTGTTGATAATTATTTTTCACAAAATGTTAAGAAATATAAACATTATCTTAGTTGTATTGGGTGTGACTATCGAATGTAACGGACATGGACATTTGAAGTTATTTGACATAGTCGGCAGCGCTCACGATCGCATACATGCAACAGTTGATAAGGTAGCTGGAGGAATTCTTGGAGGATTGAATTTGAACTTCCAAGGCCATATTGGAGTGACGGAGCAGAGATACCCGCCACAGCCTCCACCGCCGCAGCCGCAGCCACAGCCACCTGGGCAACAAGAAACCATCGTCGTCATTATTAAGGATGAAGGTGGAGACCCACAAAGCAATGGAAACCACGGCATGAGACCAAACCAATATGGTCAAGGACACTTCGAAAACAACAACTATAACAACAATCCACAACGACCCGGATACAACAACAACCAAGGTCAATGGAACGGAAATGCTCAAAACTCCTATGGTAACAATGGTCAAGATTTTGGTAACCAAAATAATTGTCAAAATCCTTACGAATGTAAAAACCCGAATCAAGGCCTAAACCATTACGGGAATCAGAACGGAAATTATGGACAGAATCAGAACCCCTATCAACCCAACCAAGGACAAAACAACTATCAAGGACAACAATCAAATCAAGGAAATGGCAATAATTATGGCAACGGCGGATACAATCAAAGACCTAACCAAGGCAACTACCAACCACTACCAGATCAACCACCACAGGGGCACCTTGAAAACCATGGTGGAGATAACAACTTCAACCAACCAACTACTCCTGTGCAAGAGACCAAACCAACTTATGGATCGGTCCATGAAATACCAACAGTAAATCCAGTATCAGACAAAACGACTGAAAAGGATGAGCCACTGTTTGTACCCCTTAACCCCAATCAATATAACTATGGGGGTGATAAAATAACTATCAATGGTCCTAAGAGGGAGGCAGATAAAGAGAAAGCTGCAGAAGATAGTGATGACGATTTGCCTATAGACATAAGAGTCGGAAATTAATAAGTAGTTAACGTTTTATTTAGGAAATTGATTTAAACTAGGCCAGTGATAGTGCATTTTATTTACGAGTATAATATAGTTACTAAATGTGATTTTGTACTGTAAGTAAAGATTTTTTATATACAGCTTACGAGGTATTTTATTATTGTTTTATGGCGTTTAGAGGATAATCCCCGTCTATAGCAATTCCGAGAATGTTCTTAATTGACGTAAAAGGAAGATGCATACAATTTTACCAAACAAGTTTTAAGCATAAATTACTAACATAATGCTGACGTCCGAACGGGCCGAGAAAAGGATCACTATGAAAAATATGTTTTATATTCACAGTATTTTCATACGTAAATTCACGAGCTATTAATTATATTAATTATTTACTTGTTCAATGGATCTACAATTTACTGGGAATACCAGAAGTATTTTTCCAAGATCAAGACGAAGGTTGTCTGCAACCGACCATAGCATTATTGTAGTCACCTACTTAGTGGGAATCTCCATTCTAGCTGTTAAGGCGAATACAAAACTAGTTTCATGTCCTTAACTGTTAATCCCCGGTCCTAGAAAAAGTTGCAAAACTACCTAAAAATACGCAAATAAGTTGGCCTCGTTTCTCCATATATGGTGCGCGCGGATTGGCAGTCACCGTATATTCACCAATTATTCCATGCAGACGTCAAAACTTTGAGCCGTAGATTTCTTCGTTCGTTGTGCTCACGAAACTATCATTAAGCGTCATTAATCTTGGCCTTAAGTGCAAAAACCCGAGACGACAGCCAACCGTGGACACCTTATTACGCGACCAGCTGTTTCTCAACAAACACCATTGTGATCTTCCTCAAACGTTCATGAAAATAATTGATAAATAAACAGTGTCTGAATTAAATAATCCTGCAATGATTCAATTATTCATAGTGTGCTTGGTGATACGGACTATCGGTGGACAAAGTTTGTTGCCACAGCGTGTATATCCAGTGTCTGTTCCTGTGGTATCGCTAACATTGCAGCCTCCCTTCAGAGATGTGAATTATGGATACTCTCCGGTGACCCAGCGGCTTCCGTTCTCTCAGCAGACGGGGCTGCTCTTGAGCAATACCGGAAGCAACGTCACCCCAGTGCGGTTCACGGAGACTCTACCAAGGCGACAGCTTTTTACACCGTTAGTAGAGGCAATCAATCGACCTCTTACCAAAACAGCTGCTTTGACCGATACGCCAACACCCACAGAAGAAAAATTTACTGAAAAAGATGATAACGGTGATGTTTATAACATTAGTGACGCGAAACATGAACCAGACGAAAATATTACGACAACCAGTGAAGCGACTACTACACCTGAAATAAAAATAAATAGTGAGAAAACAGAGCCTAAGAAAAATGTGACGTTAGCTGTAAATGCAACTGATATATCCCTAGATACTAGAGCCAATTTTGAAGGTGATAAATGTCCAGTAGGATACACCAGAGTCAACGGATCGTCCCAGTGTGTGCAAACTGACTAAATTTGTAGTTCTTTTGCCTGTACTTACTTGTAACACAGAACTGTACCTAAGTACCTAAATTCATGCCCTTTTATAAAATTATGATTATATGAAATAAGCAAACATAGATAAGAATAACGAATTTAGAATATACAATACGAAGATATACATACATATATCACGGCTTTATCCCTTGCAGAGCGCAATATGCTGTAAAAACAAACAGTTACGCCACGTCTGACAAATATTTAAAGGTCATTTAGAAAATGGTGTATCGCCATAGTCGCAGGTTCTCAGCCTTCAATACACGTATACCTTACCCTCGAGTCCCTTAGTCGCCTCTTTCGACTCCCAGGGTTAAGAAATGGAATGATGCTATTCTAAGCCGACATCAAGGAGAAGGAGGAAGGAGGAAAAAAATATATACTAACTTACCTTATTTTTGTTTACTGAATTTGGCAGATATTATTAATTAAGTATATTAGCGTATTAAATAAATCTACAAAATAAAAAACATTTGTACTTTAATAGAGATATACTGATTTTCCTGTACGATAGGAAATTGAATTGATAACATATACATACCTTGCGGGGTAGGCAGAGCATAAACGGGTGTAAAAACGAACATTTACGCCACGTCTGACAGTCATTTGAGGGTCATTCCAAAAATTTCGATAGCAAGATTCTCGGTACTTGTCATCCCATAGCCTTAAATTGCAATACACATCAAATGTAACCCTCGAAATTCTTATTCGGTTCTACGATACGGGAAAGAAATAGGGTGATGCTATTCTAACCCTACTACACTATGGCATACCCTGGGGGTGGCCTACGTCCAGCAGTAGACTGATGTATGTATGAATGTATGTATCAAACAGTGATAACACAACTTATCCAAAAAAGCACAGCCCATACATGGCATCATTGGCACTTGATATGACTCATTTTTTTTGTCGTTTATTGATTCTTCTTCTTTTCGTGTGAGACACCGTGTTGACGAACGACCTGATAAACCCTGGTGTCAGAGTTTTTTCTAGTAGGCCTCTGACACGGTTGTGGTTGTTATACTGATACTGTTTGATGAGTGACCGACGGGGGTACCTAATATTACTTTTACTAATAACCTTTAGCTCCACCCCTATTTTATATTATAGATTTAGATTACAATAACAGTTTCAATTAAGTAGATCTAATTAAAATTTTTACATTCATTGTTTTATCAGTTTAAGAATCTCGATACGATACGATGCCGAAACTTACGTCATACAAAAGACATCAACGCTAGCTTTGACGCATTTATATGAAAAATAACAATTTTAACGAAAACAGTACAGTGCCCTATATCATCAAGCTACAGGCTACTATTTTACAGGTGAAATTCGGTGTGCAATGCGTATTTGGTTTGGTCAACAACTCATCACGATACCAAGAATTTTAACCGGCTACACAATGAACTAAGAATTTCGCCTGTACCTAGACTTGTAGCCTGTAGTTTCATAACATAGGCACATGCAAATGTAAGTAGATAAGGTGTCGCGTTCACACAATGCCTCTGTGGGCAGGGAAACAGGGAAGTGGACAGTGCAAGCATGTAAACAGGTTACTGGCTCATGCCGCTGCCACTTCCCGTGCTCCCGCGATTGTCCGCTTTTCGTGCGCGAGTCAAAGGAACGGAAGCACGAGTGGGAGTGCATTGTGCTATCTCGCTCACTCGTATGATGGCAGAGTGTGAACACTCACTCGCGTTGATACTTCCGCGGAAGTAATTCAAGCAATGTTCGCGGTAGCGGCAGGAGCAGGCAGGAGCTCATGCTGACTATAAGCATAGTGTGAACGTAACATTTTCAGCTCTTGCACTATCTGGCTGGCTCCCTTTAAAAATATTATTTTCTTCATGATCGTATGACGTAATGTCAAAATAGGCAAAATCATATATAATTTAAAATCATCATTTTCAGTTCCAAAAAATAACAAGGAAATCATCTTTAAATTTTCCGCTTTAAATGGCCGGACAAGACTGCGGCCGGTTCTGTCCGGCCGCGCTTCGACCGAAATTGACTCTTCGGGCCGTGGTGAAGTGTTCCCACACTCACCACGGCCCCCAACCCCGTGACCCGCCCGCTTTCGCGGGCGGCGGCAGAAATTACGCCCTGGTGCCTATGTTATGAAACTACAGGCTACAAGTCTACAGGTGAAATTCTCAGTACATTGCGTAGCCAGTTCATATTCCTGGTATCTTAATGGCTAAACGGCTACGCAATGAACATCGAATTTCACCTGTAAAATTGTAGCCTGTAGTTTGATAATATCGTGTACAGGAGGCTCTGCCTCGATGGCGTCTCCCCGACGGCCTCACGGCCGTCGAGAAGAAAACCCGGATTGATCAGTTCCAGAAAATAACAAGAAAATCAACAGGGTGAAGCGGTTGTATTGCATTGCACCAATGCACCTACTGCTAACCGTTTTCCCTTAGAAAAATATTACTTTACAATTTTATTATCAGGTGCAAATTTTACAGTAGTTGAGGCGGGCGGGGCGTTTAAACACTATACGTTTCTGGTATTATAGAGGCTACTTGAAGTGCTCGCTAAGTGCAAACCAGACGGTAGGCTAATATGACCTTGTCTTGGGCGGGAGTGTCTGCTCTAGGTGTACGTACTCTTGTGATACTAAAAAACTTCTTGTTATCATCTCTGATCAATATCCGCGTCTTAATGATATGATAACGAATGAAAAGTTTGTCTAACAAAATAGTCGTCTGTCTGCAAGCTGCCCACAAATTCGAAGATTTACCGTTTGGTGCAATCTTCGAACCAGTGACCATCAGATACTGCGACCTACGCTGAAACCACTAAACCACGGAGGCAAGGCAGAAAGTAAGTAGTAAAGTATCATCTCTCCTAGATGGCGCTACCGCTGTATAAGATTACTGACTTTGGAATCTAGGCTATTAAGCCGCTGAAGAAAAATATCAGATTAAAGTTGCCAGAAATATGAAAAAAACATAGTCTGACAAATTTAGTGACACGTTATCCTTTGCACAGTTTGCATTTATGGGGTCCTATTCATTACCACTAATTTTTGTGCCACTACGTCGAGTTAAACCCAGTATTACGCAGCGGCTTTTATATGTCAACGAAAAAAAAAGTCAGGGACTGTTCGTTTTTTTTTTTACTTGGTGCGCTTTTTAAAAGGTTTGTTGCGATGTGAATATATTTTTATGGTTTCTAGATTTATATTGAAAATTTTCAAGTACCTATTATCAAATTTTACGATTATTACGTGTCGAAAAGAAGCAGTTGTATGAATGAATGAATTTATTTATTAATCAATTAAGTATTCATAAAACTAATAAATGGCCCCACAAAACCACTATTCGAGGTTTTACGAATCAATGGCCAGCCTTCTTCTACCTGCGCTCTCCATGAAGGTTCTTTGGCTTTATGGTGAAGTGGTTTATGAGGGTGGCCGAAGGAGCCCTACCTAGGAGACCTCACTTCCTCCAGGCGGGAGTGAAAGGGACAGTGCCATGATGTAGAAAATTTAGAATTAAATACCAGAAGATCAGTAAATACAAAGAGGTATACCAAAGTATTATAACTTTCAGATCGAGAGATCTGAGGTTGACATTCTGTCAACAAAGTAAACAAATCAGATATAAACATAACGTTTATAGTAATATATAGAAAGTAGAATGCTTGAATGAACCTTTTAAACGCAAGATCGAACGCCAATCTGATAAAGGTTAGTTTTTATTTGGTTAGACTTGTGACCCGCTGGAGCGAACGAAGTGAGCCAGCGCAAACGCAAAATAAATGATGCTAAATAAAGTAAAAAATTAAACAAACGTCCTCGCCTTGTCCTGGCCTCGCTTGGCCTGCTGTCAAAAATTTACGTTTCAATGTGTTTTACGTCGAAAAACCAGCGGCCTAATACTAGTTGAGCAATTGGCACAAAAATGGTGTTACTAAAGTACCGCCGTTCCAATAAGTCGTATTTGACAGTTGTCAGATTCGTGATACTACTATGGCAGAGGCTCCATTTTCCTTTGTTGACATCTCTTAGTATGGAGATGACAGCTGTCAAATACGACTACGGAACGGCGGTACTTTACATTAATAGGAACCGAGCTTTCTAATCCGTTGCGTTGCTTTGAGTTGCTTGCACGCACATTTTAGAATAAATTAACAACTAACGTTTTTTTACTAGCTTTTTATGGATAATTTGTACGCGAGTAGCTTCGCAATTAGCTGATAAAAAAAAATATCAATAAGATATTTTATTTTTAATCTAATGGCATGGCAACACTTCTTTACAATCTGTCATTACTCGTGTGATAAGTCGTGTGTAAGCTCGGCTCTTCTTCGAAGCCGGCATCGTGCTTCTTTCACTAAGTATTTTTGATTCCTATGGATATATTTTGAGAAAAACTAAATTGTAGTAAATTAAACGTACTTCCATAAATCGTTATACAATTTCAAGCTGCCAAATAGAGACCGTCTTGGTGTTATACGGCAAGAAACAGATACGTACTGTACCACGTGTACATATGTGTTGATATTGGACAATATTCAAAGTAAACGCTTGATAAAATCTGAGGATAACATTGATCCGAGTGCAGTCGAGACGTGAGTTCGCTTCAGTGTTCATTCCACCTGCAAGAAACCATGTCTGTACGCGCGGAAGGAGATCTGCGCGATGGGCTGTCGGCCGCTGAAATATTCGCCAACAGCGAGGGCCTAACCTACAATGACTTCCTGCTACTGCCCGGTTATATCGACTTCACGGCCGAGGAGGTGGACCTAGGCTCGCCGCTCACTAAGAAAATTACCCTGAAAGCGCCTCTCGTCTCGACGCCGATGGATACCGTCACGGAAGCCGACATGGCCGTCGCAATGGCTCTCTGCGGCGGTATCGGCATCATACATCACAACTGCACGCCCGAATACCAAGCCAACGAAGTCCACAAAGTAAAGAAATACAAGCATGGCTTCATCCGTGACCCACTCTGCTTGGGACCCGACAACACCGTCGCCGACGTCATTGAATCCAAGAAGAAGAATGGTTTCACCGGGTATCCTATTACAGAGAATGGTAAACTAGGTGGCCGGCTCATAGGAATCGTCACATCCAGAGATATTGACTTTAGGGAGGGTGACCCACAACTGAGCTTGAAAGAAGTCATGACACCAATTGAAGAGATGATCACTGCCCAATCTGGAGTCACTCTGCAGGATGCCAACTATATCCTTGAGAAGAGCAAGAAGGGGAAACTGCCTATTATTAACGGAGCTGGTGAATTAGTAGCACTGATTGCCAGAACAGACTTGAAGAAAGCTCGCAGCTATCCAAATGCTTCTAAAGATTCCAATAAGCAGTTGCTAGTGGGAGCTGCAATCGGCACCCGTGAGGGAGACAGAGACCGCCTGAAACTTCTAGTCGAAAACGGAGTAGATGTTATTGTCCTAGACTCATCACAAGGAAACTCAACTTACCAAATAGAAATGATCAAATATATCAAGAAAACTTACCCTCAGATTCAAGTGATCGGTGGAAATGTTGTCACAAGAATGCAGGCCAAGAATCTCATAGAAGCTGGTGTTGATGCCTTACGAGTTGGTATGGGCAGTGGATCTATATGCATTACTCAGGAAGTCATGGCATGTGGATGCCCGCAAGCCACTGCTGTGTACCAAGTAGCCTCTTATGCTAAAAAATTCAATGTGCCAGTAATTGCTGATGGTGGAATTCAGTCTGTCGGCCATATCGTGAAATCCTTAGCTCTGGGAGCTTCTACAGTCATGATGGGCTCTTTACTAGCTGGTACCTCTGAAGCCCCTGGAGAATACTTCTTCTCTGATGGAGTGAGACTGAAGAAGTACAGAGGAATGGGCAGCTTGGAGGCCATGGAGAATAAAGATGGAAAGGGGTCAGCCATGAGCCGCTATTTCCATAAGGAAACTGACAAGCACCGTGTCGCTCAGGGTGTTAGCGGCAGCATTGTAGACAAAGGATCAGTGTTGCGATTCCTGCCATATCTGCAGACCGGTATCCAACACAGTTGCCAGGATATTGGTGCACGTTCCATCACACAACTGAGAGAGATGAGCTACAACGGAGATCTGAGATTCATGAAGCGTACATACTCTGCTCAACTTGAGGGCAATGTTCACGGTCTTTTCTCTTATGAAAAGAGACTGTTTTAAAGTACCTAAGGTACTGTAGTTTTATGTGATATATCTAATTGCATAGTTCAAAAATGTATCTGTTTATTGTAAGGAAAAGTATTCTATTATGTTTTGAATGGAATTATTTTGTTTAACTATTTGTATATTAAGAAGTATTGCTTTTATAACATAGAGAATGTAAGCAGTAAATATTTTTTCACTGAAGTATTCCATTTTATAAAACTGTTTTGTTGTACAAATTATATGGACCAGCCAAATCAAGATATATCCCTGAAATAAAGTGTGAAAAAGATTTCGTAATTTTATTTCGAATTGCATAACAAATAAATTTACCTAAATCTTAAATTTTCTGATAGAAAATGTATTGATTGCACAACCAATAATACAAATTTAATCATTAAGGGCCATTTGGTTTTATGAAAGTGAACTGTATCATATAAAGTCGTTATTGGTCTGGTAGTGGAATGTGTCGTGCCAAATGGCGCTATTAGTGCGACAGCCCTCATCAAATCACATTATTTTTATGGACAGTAGGTACTAACAGCAGCATGTCAACTTACCCATTTAATGAATCAACTTACTGTTTTTTTTTCACACTGTTACAAAGAATAACCAATGCAAGTTGATTCCGTGTGATCCCGGCTTCGAATAGCATCACCCCATTTTTTTCCCCTCGGTGTCGTAAGACTAAGGGACTTCAGGGTTTCACATGTTCAGTTTGTAAAAGTCTCCCAGTACATCTTAGGGTTAAATACCTATTAGTACTTTAACATTACTATGTTGATATTAATAAAACTAGCAAATGTAACTAGTGGAACACTAGTAGTATGAGAAGAGGCAGACTGATTATACCAAGGCTATGGAACTATTTTTTTTTTTTTTACAGAAAGCTTAATAAATACACTGTTCCTAAATTATTTAATAATATTGACTGGTTGAACCTGAACTATTTAGGGGGATGAAAATTTATTGTTAGATTCACAAGTTAAATGTTTTTTGTTAGATATAACTATAATACCTAAAATTCCTAATAGGTCTAGTAAATACGTAGATAACGTAAGTATCAGTCTGGCGACAGGCTGACAAACTGTTACCAAATATTTGTCAGACGTGGCGATAGCGACCGCTCGTTAACGCTCTGCCTACCTCGCAAGGGATAAAGGCGTGATGTGTGTAAGTGGATTCCAGGTAGGTTGGTGTGTTGCTGATAGTACAGTCGTGACCTGAAACTTGCCACAACAATGGGTCCTAAAATGCTTGAATGCACTTAACTAGATTATTGTTATACCCAGTTCTGATATCTTGTTACATACTTACTTGGCTTCATACAATGGAGGTATTGAATTTACATTTTGAAGGGTTTCTGGTACCTACTAAAATACCATTGTTTGAGTGTTTAACGTGCTTTTCGAAAACATGAGGTACAGATGATAAAAATAATACTCATTTCGTAATAATCACATTTTATTGGAATTATAAATGCACAAGCTGCGCAGGCATGATTATGCTCCTTAAATGACAATAAATATAATTCATAGTGCAAAATAATTTAAATAATAATATAACATAAATGTGCTAAGTCTATATAGGACTGGTGCGTCCAAAATGTTACGCTTAACATAACAATTGCGTCCTATAGCTAGCATAACTATCAATTGCACGTGTTTTCGTCCGATTATAATAAAATACTTTGGTTTTATAAATACAGAAATTGCATAGAAAATACTGAACATGCTATCAAGTGGCCACGATATGTGTCCATAATTGTAACGTTTCACCACGATATACCAAGGAACAGTATTATAACTTTACCTTTCCGCTTGAATCTACCTACATTAGCAGGGATGTCAACAAATTGGTTTTGCGAATTTGAATTTAAGTGATGACACACTCAGGTACCATAATGCTAAGTTACAGTAGGAAAACAATGAATTACAGTCATTATTATTTGGTGAATAGTTAGGTTTCTAGGTATTAATTTTCCGATTTCTAGATACTCAAACTTAAACGCGCGACGGCACTACAGTTCGCTGTGACACGAGATTCGTGTACGTATAGGTCGGTCGGGCGTGTGTATGTGTGGATGCAAAAACCGGACGTTAGTATGAAGTTAAACTACTGTTCTTTGGTATATTGTGCTTATACTGATCTTCATAGCGACACCGGTCGTCAACTATCTAATTTCTAGTATCGATTGTTCGTTGACATTCTTACAATATAATGTTTCACGTACTAACAGCAGATTGAGTTGCATTTAAGGAATCAACATATTATGGTTCTTTATTTTTTAGTTGTTAAGGGGATTCCGGATCATAACTAGCGCCCTCATTATACTTAAAAATGTATAACTCGATGAAAACATAACTTATCGAAAATCTGCTTCTGTCCGATTGAAGTAAAAGTGTTGCCACTTTTGGCAATTCTCTATCTGTAACTACAGCGACACATCTATCATTAAAACAATATTCTGTAAATAAGCTTCGAAATCTGTACTTCATTTTGACAGAAGCGGATTTTCGATAAATTACGTTTTCATCGAGTTATGAATTAAATTTTTAAATGATGAGGGCGCCAGTTACGCCTCGGAATACCCTTAAGAATAACCAGTATAGGTAGGTTAGGTTGATCTCTGAAACATATCGTTTAGGTACGGTACTACTGTTAATAAATTCATGCCTCATACAGTAGGTACAATTGCCATTTATGATAATGACATTAATGACAACTTAAGCCGTTACAAATTAAATATAATCTAAGAGAGCATTACAATCTGATGCCGAGTGAAATACATAAAATAATCATGTTCAATCAATTTATTGATAGTATCAAATACAGTTCCTGATTAATGTTTCGATGAATGCTACGAGTTACTCTTGCCGATATCAAGACAACCCAGCCAACGTCAAACCAGCCGAACAATTCCGACACAATACGAGAAAACATTCAAATTGGTAAATTTTTAAGGTTTCGTGCTCAAAGGAATAAAACGGGACCCTATCTCTGATACTCGGCTGTCTTGTCTGTTTAAATTATTAGAAAAAATTATGCTAATTTTTACTGTAAGCATAATCACGTAGTTCGTTGAAAACAGTAATTTTTCAATAAATCAACTTTCTTCATATACAATTTATTTTTGAGCGTCTTTTGGTCACATTTAACAATCTCTTGTCTCGTATCGCGTCCATATTGCATTACCCTGAAATACTTTTACCTCCTACCTACATTTGAGAGTCGAAATAACCCGTCAAGTAGGCTTACAAATTCCCTACAGCTAAATTGTCTTTATATACAATACCGGCGACCCGACCAGCGGTTTCACCAGCTGCTAACCGATTTCCCGCGGGAAAAAGATCTTCGGCATGAATTATACATACAAAAAAATCCTAAAAGACCGCATCAAAATCCGTTATGCACTTTAAAAGATACATACATAGGGACACGGGAAGCTACTTCATATTATACTATTTAGTTATTTTAATCTTCAATTTTATCTGATCCCGAGTTATCCCGAGTGTTATAGTCTAGGCTTTATCTCAGAAAGCAGTCGAGTTTTTTATTTATTTATCATGCATGTTAAACGCTTACAAATCGACTTATGACATGAATTACTGCGTATCACCTAACGTCAAATTGAAAGGTTTTATCAACGTTATTAATGTTATTGGCCGTTTGAGATTGCTAATTTAATATTAAAATTCTGATAACAGTCTTGAGTTGTCGTAATTTCAATACTTAGTTGCATGTGGCAACCTATTAGCTGTTTTATTGGAGTCACACATGCCAAGACTGGAGAATTCGATCAAATAATGTGTGAATAGTTTAGGGAAATCGGTTTAAAAAGGTCCCTGTGAAATAGCATCAGCACAACCGTACCAACGCACCAGTCGGAATGCATGAGTAAGGGTAGCAAGCAACACATTGCAACTCTTTTTACCTGTCAAATCTACCCTTAATTTCTATCTAAAACATTCTTTCCTAGCCTTAAAACTCAGAATCACGAAGATCGTTTCGATCTTTTGGTTTTGCGAAGCAGATTTCATAAAAAAGCAAAGCATTAAAACGTATCGTATCTCAATATAAAAAGGCCTAAAAGTTATAGGTAGTTAAAACTACGAATTAAAACTTGATAAAAATAATCATTCCGTGTAATGAACCGCACCTAAAGCGTTACCTTATTGAGATTATATCTTAGCTAGACTCATGTCGACAAGTTTGAGCGCTCATAGTATATCTTTACTTCATTCTTCAAGTGCGATTACCTTCGGCGCAAAGGTTCCGGGTTCGATTCCGAGTGGGGCACTCACAAAGTTGATATTATCACTTTGTGTCTTTGTTTCCAGTCTGATTAGGACATTGCAGGCTGAACCACCTGATTGTCCGTAAGAAATATAGTTCCGTGGAAAAACAAATCTTCAAATAAATTTGACTACATGGTTAGTCACTTTCTAATAATGTAACGAGATCTTTTATAAATATTTTGGTTAGTAGTTTATCTTTCCTATAATACAGGCAGTATTAAAAAGGGTAAAACTTAGAGTATACTCTAAGGGGTAAAACAACTTTCCCTGTGGAACATGAGCAGAAATATAAAAAAATATGGACCCTTCATACAAACATTCCTATCAGATGGTTAATTTACCATGAGGTTCAAATTTTTTTGCATTTTTCTACCTGTGTACCGCGGAGAAAGTTGTTCAGTTTGATGAGTAGGTACCTTGACCTCATTTTAACTTGTTATACCCTTTATAACTCCTTGTAGACGATGTCAATCAATTGTTGCGTATTCGTTGCTAATTTATTTTTGACGCGTTCATTATATAAAGCGAGACGAACCAACAATAACGAAAGAAACTTTGTTTGCGCGTTTTAGAATTCGACAACTTACGTCTTTAAACCCCAAAAATGTATAGCAGCGCCATCTTTGAGACGTTTTTTGAACTCGTGATATTTGCTAAATTGGCTACAAAATGGCGCTGGATGCTAGAAATCTTGTATTTAAAAGCGCGATTTGTGGGATTTGTATTATTGATGTTATCAGTATAAAATTTTTGTCGATTTGTTTTCTAGTAAACACGGAAGGTTAATTTATTTTCTACGCAAATTTACCGATACTATGTCGCTCAAACCTGCCTTGCCGTACCGTAGGCCCACATCGCGTGACACCACCTATACACAATAGCGAGATAATACTTACATATAAAGTGTTTTCTATAAATTTCCAAAGCTACCTATGAACGCTCAAACTCATCGCGTCAGCAAGTGTCGCCTACTGGGCATCGCCGGCTGCGTCCGCGTCGCTCGTGAACTCCGGTCCGGCGGCGACATTATCTTCGAACACTATTTCCTCTGGGTCGGGCGCGCGCGGCAGGAACTCGCTGTCTGGGGCGATGCGTTTGAAGATCGCTGCGGCCTGCGGAGTTGAAACATTAGTATTAAAGGTGGTTCGAGAGCCCGTGGTACCCTCAAATAGGAAAAAATACCCTGGTTGGACACGCTAGTCATCTGGAAACCAAAGTATCAATTTGCGACAATAAATAACTACTAAGATTATTTAGAATCAATATAACCTTGTAAAAACTGTGCGATTTGGTTATGTATTCCAAAAATGCTAAAAGTAACCACTTTTAGCATAATTACAATACATAACTAAAGCACTTAGTTTTTACAAGTCTTATTGATTCTAAGTAACCTTTGTAGGTAAGTATTTATTTCCGCGAATTGATACTTAGGTTTCCAGGTGACCATCGTGTCCAGCCAGGGATTTTTTTCCTATTTTGGGTGCCACTGTGCTCTTGGGCCACCTTAAGCACAGCGAATATCGGTGACAAAAATTTACAGATTCAGGTTCTATAAGCCGCTACCGTAGTGTTCAACATTAAAGATAACATAACAATACTATTTAATATGATATTTTACTAGTGACTGATGGCTAAAACTCAAGACGGGCTAGTGATAAGGAACAACTTTCTAGGTACAACAGCTAAAGTGAAAAACAAATTAATTCCAAGGAAATTTAAGTCAAATGTATGTGGGACTCAAATTTCAACAGCTGAACATAACGCCATCTAATTTAAATTTGAAAACAAGTTTGAGAACTGTTAGATTGAAATGTTCCCAGTAGCAACAAAATATAAGAAAACAATATGTTCACAAATAACAACAATGTTTCTAGGTTATCATCTCACATCATATCGTCCGGGTTAACACATTCTTACATAAAAAATACACGTGGATCTAAGCGTGATTAATAATTATAAAATAACCTATATCTAGACACTTCAACAAAGTAATGTGTAAATCAGGCCTTCATAACTTCTCATAAAGTTCATAATTGGTCCAACATGATATCTAGTAGACTGTACACACTGTGTACGTTCACCCCTGCTTATCAGAATGTACTTTAAAAAGTAAGTATTTATTTGCACAATACGATAACACTCGTAGGTGTTGATCTAACAAAAGTTCAAAGATAAAAACGTAAGTAAACAAGACCGTGTGTTTTTTTGTTGTACTACACGTGGGTGTAGCGTGTATTTTGGCCGCGAACTTTTCGACCTTATAAACGTACTATCAAAAGAGTTCAAAAGAATTTCAATGTATAACGGAAATGAACAACTTTTCATAAGCGGGTTTCTTATTCATTTTTCTTTCAGGACAAGATTAAAGTAGCTAAGCTAGTTTTTCACTGTAGTATTTTTAGGGCGAGTGTAGCCGTCAACGACCTAGACAGTGGCGCCACTTCACAAAAATAAGTTTTATATTTATACAAATTTTCCGAATGAGCCTCAAACGTTTGTCAGACGTGGCGTAAGTGGCCGTTTTTTCGGTCGTTTACGCTCTGCCTACCCCGCAAGGGATAAAGGCGTGATATATGTATGTAAATACAAACAATCTATCAGAATATCCGTTGCCCAAGTTTTTATTACTAAAGTAAAATTAGAAAGCCTGCAAAGTCAATGAAGTTTAACTTAAAGATAAGGTTCTAATTTAACTTAAAGATAATACTAAAAACTTGGGCAACGGATATTCTGATAGATTGGTTGTAAAAAGATATTTTTTGTTAAGTGGCGCCAATGTCGAGGTCGTTCATAGGTACACTCGCCTTAAGTAGTGTCTGATAAGACCTCTTTTTTACATCTACTATCCACTATTCGAGCGCCTTATGTAGGCTATGGTATGCAGTATCCATCGTTGTATCGCTGAATTTCGACCAAGGTAAAGGTATAAAATGATGACCGATGTGACGGCGTCTGCCAGCGACGCAAAGGTTCCGGGTTTGATTCTCGGTGGGCCACAAAGTTGATATTTATCACTTTGTGAATTTGTTCTCAGTCTGGTTAGGATATTGCAGGCTGAATCACCTGATGTCCGAAAAGAAAGATGGTTCCGTGCTTCGAAGGGCACGTTGAGGGCAGTTTACTTACGGCGGTTGTTACACAACCATTTCAGAGGCCTACTACTAGTTGTAAACGGTTGAAAAACTGTTTTTTTTTTCATTATTTTTTGCTTCTAAAGAAGTAGAAGATATAATTTTGAAATGTATTTTTCACCTCTACAGTTAGAAAACCGACAGTTCGTCTTACCGCAGAAAAACAGTGACGAGCGATTGCTCTTAGAGTGAGGCAGAGTGATTTGAATTTTGAACATTAAATTATACACGAAGTTTTAAAAACTGATCGTAATGCTACGTTCACAAACATAAACTTTGCACATGCTCCTGCTCTTACCTCTACCGCGAATATTGCCCGAAATACTTCCGCAGAAGTATCAACGCGAGTGAGTGTTCACACACTGCCGTCATACTCTTTTCTCAGCAATTGGAGTGAGCGAGATAGCAGTACATTCCACTGGCGCAAGTGCTGCCGGTTCCTTCGACTCGCACAAGAAAAGCCGACATTCGAGGGAAGTGGCAGCTGCATGACGAGTAGCAGCGCAAGTAACCCGTTTATATGCTCGCGATGCCTACTAATCTAATTCTCTGCCTGTATAGGCATAGAGTGAACGTACTTTAAGAATGACGGCGGCGCGTTCTGTATTTTTTATGCACTTTGTTCGATTATATATTTGATATTACGCACTCAGAATAGCTACCATAGCCACTGGAAGTAACTATTACCTGTTCAACAGCGCGGTCGAAGTCTAACCCAGCGTCAGGTCCGGAACACACGTGCACCGCGTCTGAGCACGTTGTAGAATAGCGACCATAGCCACTGGAAGTAACTATTACCTGTTCAACAGCGCGGTCGAAGTCTAACCCAGCGTCAGGTCCGGAACACACGTGCACCGCGTCTGAGCACGTTGTAGAATAGCGACCATAGCCACTGGAAGTAACTATTACCTGTTCAACAGCGCGGTCGAAGTCTAGCCCAGCGTCAGGTCCGGAACACACGTGCACCGCGTCTGAGCACGTTGTAGAATAGCGACCATAGCCACTGGAAGTAACTATTACCTGTTCAACAGCGCGGTCGAAGTCTAACCCAGCGTCAGGTCCGGAACACACGTGCACCGCGTCTGAGCACGTTGTAGAATAGCGACCATAGCCACTGGAAGTAACTATTACCTGTTCAACAGCGCGGTCGAAGTCTAGCCCAGCGTCAGGTCCGGAACACACGTGCACCGCGTCTGAGCACGTTGTAGAATAGCGACCATAGCCACTGGAAGTAACTATTACCTGTTCAACAGCGCGGTCGAAGTCTAACCCAGCGTCAGGTCCGGAACACACGTGCACCGCGTCTGAGCACGTTGTAGAATAGCGACCATAGCCACTGGAAGTAACTATTACCTGTTCAACAGCGCGGTCGAAGTCTAGCCCAGCGTCAGGTCCGGAACACACGTGCACCGCGTCTGAGGTGCTGTGCGCGGGCGCACTCGTGTCAGCCACATTGTAGAATAGCGACCAAAGGCACTGAAAGTAATATACCTCTATGAGTTTCATAAAAGATTGATACTCTAATCCGAAAGTACATCTGACCCTAGACCCTCTTTTCATAAATGAAAATAAGAAGTTGAAAAAATGTAAGCGGCGTGGGCCGGGGATTAATCTGTTATGCGTAGATAGCTGCGTTACAACGTGTATAAATAGCAATATTGTAGATCAGCAAGGTAGAATAAGGTAGAGTCATAATACCCAGCGAAATGAAATACGGTCTGGCTGGCTCGTCGAAGGGTACACGCGCCACCCACCGCACTTCTTCCTTTTGATATCTGAAGACGCGCTCCCACTCAGCAGCGCGCCCCCAGAATTCGATGCCATATTGCAATTGCAATTTACCCACCTTAGGTTTGTCGGACTGCTGCGAGTGGTCGCCGCTCATATCGAAGATCTTCTCAGCGTAGGGCAACAGGTCGGTTTGCGCATCCTTGTCTTTGTTCGCTATGAAGTACACCACAACTGCAACAAAACATTTCAAATTAATTGTAACAATTCATTGGTGCCCTGTGATGCCGGCTTAGAATAGCATCACCCCATTTTTGTTCCGCGGGTGTCGTAAGAGACGACCGAGGGACACAAGGGTTTCATGTGCATTATAATTTCAGGCGACAGTCTGACAACCTGTCACTATCTATATACACGATTTATCTGAAACGGCCCTCAAATATTTGTCAGACGTGGCGATAGCGACCGTGTATTAAGGCCGTTAACGCTCCGCCTACCTCGCAAGGGATAAGGGCGTGATATGGATAAGTGTGTGTATAAATTAGTGACAGGTTGCCTATCGCCTAAAATTGCAATACACATGTTACCCTCGAGTCCCTTAGTCGCCTCTTACGACACCCACGGGAAAGAAATGGGGCGATGCTATTGTACACCGGCATCACACGTTATATTTATTATTTATTTACATTGTATTGTTCTTAGATTGAATATATAAGCTTAGCACATAAATACACCAAAACCAATCAGTTCATTATTTTGTAAAAATACGTGACCGAATCGTAGCGCTGAACAAAAAACAGATTGAACTTACAACGAGGGCATTGACCCGGCTTGGCAACTTGCCCAACAAAGTACAATTAAATGAAATTTAATAAACTTTATTCAATGTAGGATAGTACTACAACCATGTGTCAGAGGCCTAGTAGTAGTAGAAGGCGGTTGACAATGTATGAGGTAGATAGACAGATCATATTTAAACATGAATTTGCCACAGATTTAATAAACTTGACATAGGTTCAACTTTGACATGTATTTGTTTTTTACATTACTGTAAGTTTACTATTCTTTTTTTATGTACTATGTTAAGTACATACCTAGATTTAACTTTCTAAAAGAGTGTTTTGTATATTACTACTTAGAAATAAAATTATTTGTTTTGATTTGTTAGAAAACTCTTACACAAGGGTTCATCGAGTTGTTGGGCGACTCGGTGTCCCACACGAAATAGAATACGAAAGAAGATTAACTATATTAGAAAACAAATGAGGGGTTTAGAAGGAAGTAAACCTAAAACTAAATACTTAAAATAGGGGATCAAAATTCACCACAAAATAACTTACAAAGTCCTTTAGGGCAGGAACCGGTAGCTGAGCCGACCTCGAGCGCGGTGACGGAGTTATCATTATCACCCAGGGGCGGAAAGCGCAGTAAAGAGAGGGGCTCCTTCTCGCTCGCCATTATAGACGAGTTGGTGATAAAAACTGCTTTTGATATGTCGTGGCTCTCCGCCGGCTCGGGGGAGAGCAGCTCCTGAAATAAGTCAAAAGTCAAGTAAATATTTTATCTAAACTCGTCTAATGTTCGGAATACAAATTCGAAAACAGTTGTATAAAGACATGTTTTACGCATTCTGCCTATAGAAATTGCAGGTTCTTTTCAAACGCTGTAACATTACGTCGTAAAAATTTCGATAAAATGGAGAAATGAAACGAAGTTCATCAACTTGGACTCCGCTATTACACAGCAGAAAAACCAGATCGAACATACTGTAAGACCTACTATACAAGATATGGTTTCAGCATTTTGTGTGGAACCCGGAACTAGGCAATTAAGAAAGAAATGGCGGTAGAACAAAAATAATTTATGTTCTAAATAATGACGTCTAACACCTTAGTCATCCGTGACCACGGGCTCTGTAAAGAGCTCGAAACGTAGGAATTGCAAAATCCAAAATAAACACAACTTAAATCCGTTTAAAATTGTTGTATTGTGATGTGTAATAGTTGTGCAAACTCAAGAAAATAATGTGCCAATACTCAAATTTGCTGCCAACTTCCGCCACTCCTGTCATCAATGCCGTGTTACGTTGTGTGTTTAGCTGTTTGTTTTGCGTTAGTATGAAGTTAAACTACTTTGGTATATAGTGGTGCCGCCATGTTACCTTGGGGCACTCATTGATGCCGATTACGAGATGATCGCAGGCGAGCGTCTTCCCCTTGCTGTCAATCTCGACCCTGGTTCTCCCCTCGTCTACGGTCTTCGACTCCACCTTGTCTATGGGCCGGTTCAGACAGTACACGCCACCGAATACTGCACACAATCTGGGGAAGAAACCAAAGAACAAAATATGAGAAAGACCATAGACCAAAAAACTCGCGCACGTGACAGCGGATGACGTTTCGGTGGTCTGTGAGAAAGATTCTTAATAATAACAATAATATAATTCTTTATTGCACAAAGTAAGCTTACAAATAAATAAAAAAGAAAGGAAAAAAGTACAACAAGGAAGCCTTCTTGCTATGGTAGGAAGCTCTACCAGGCAACCTTTGGGTGATAGGAAAGTGCGTTTAGATAAACGGGATAGAGGGATTGACATTTAAAACACTACAAAAAGACACTCAATTTAGAGGTAATTTCAGATAGAACTCAATGGAAAATCGATATGATCTAACGCTCATAAAACCGAAAAACAGGAGCTATTATTTTACGTCATGTTCTACTAGCGGCCCGCCCAGCGGTTTCATCAACTGCTAACCTTTTTCCCCTGGGAAAAAACCTTTTCCCGGCATGATGCAATCATATAAAAATCTTCCTCTTGAATCACTATATCTACCCAAGAAAACTGCATCAAAATCCGTAGATCTAAGCATACATAGGGACATTGGGACACCACGGGAAGCGACTTCATTATATACTATTTAGTGATGCTATGCGCCAACTCATAACTGACTTTTCAAATTCGGTCTCAAAAACTCCCAAAGAAAAGCTACTGAAATTATCTTTTTATTCCGAAACACAGAGTTCTTTCTGTTAATAGATTAACGAATAATTCACATTTTTATTGATCGGGTGCAAGTCGTGCAGCATTGCAGTTTGAAATAGAAAGTGTTTCGAGTACGTCAAGTTTGATGCACATTTAGGTCACTGAGACATGGCAGAGTGGATAATCTTTATTATCGTTCTGTTACTAAGTGCAAACGAATTGAAACAGGTTCGGATAATTTCGCACATTACGTATTTAGCTGTTGAAAACAATTATAGCAAAATTGTTTGCACAATTTGTTTCGTTTTTATTTATATATCACGCCTATATCCTTTGCGAGGTAGACAGAGCGTAAGCTGCCGTATGCAACGGACATTCACGCCACGTCTGACAAAAATTTAAGGAGTATTCTGAAATTGATGCATTAATCACCATAGTGACAGGTTGTCAGCCCATCGCCTTAGATTGCAATACACTTATAACCCTCGAGTCCCTTAGACGCCTCTTACGACACCCACGTGAAGGCAATGGGGTCATGCCATTCTAAGCCGGCATCACCCGGTTTAAAACAGGTCCGGAAAATTTGGCACATTACGTATTTAGTTGTCAGACTTGTCGAAAAACAATAAAAGCAAAATTTCTTTGAAAAGGTGTCGTAAAATTTGTTACACATTAAACTATTATCTACTTACTAACAATATACTGTTATCCGCTCACATATTGTTTAAGGCATCTTACTGAATATTTTTCGTTATGGGACGGAAAAAAACGAGCTCTCACATAAAAATTACTATAATCTGATTGACTTTGTAAAGGATATCCAAAAAAATAAAAAACTCGTTTCGGTCTCGTAGCGAAAGTTACGGACTTCACGGATTTACACGAAAAGAAAAGGGTACTTAATGCTGTCAGTTTGCAGTGGGTGTCGTATACGACGACTAAGGGGTGACAGGAGTAATGCCAATACGCATAATAGAGGGGTTCAAGTGGTGTCGAGAAAAGGGTAGCTACCCTGCCTGGCCATGTGTTCTGTTCAGAGGACCGACTGGTCCACCTGGATAGAATTGGAAGTTGTATATATGCGTTGCGCGGTGAAACACTTCGATACCGCGTTTCAGTCCCATTATTCTCTACCAATCTGTCACGTGGCGCCATCTTGCGGATATGTCGGAACTTCTGTTAAGTCTTGTTTGGTTGTGAACCACTTGAGTGAGCTTCTTGTAATAGCTCCTAAAGATCACTACAAAGTTAGAGTGTAGTCAGTTTAACGTACCTACAGAAGCACTGCGGCAGCTCCCCACTGCCATACATCGGCCAAAGGAAGGGCGTGTTCCCGTAGCGTCCCAAGCTCATCAGGAATTTCTTGCATTCTCTCACTCCGTCCAGACACTTCATGCCGTTGTTTCCGCCGGCGATCGCGTAGAGAACATAGTGGATTAAGTTTGGGGTTAAACCCTTGTGGGCTAGGTAGTCCTTGAAGGTCCTGTCGTTCCAGTCTGCGGGAGAGAACATTAGAGATTATAAAATCAGGTAGGTTAGCATTATATAAAAACGAGAGACCCTGGTGGCCTCCGTCCAGCAGTGGACCGCTATAGGCTGATTTGATGTGAGGCACTGCCCTCAATTCGGGATATAAATTATCTTATCTTACCTGAAATTAGCGCTGTCACTTTCCGTCTAATAGGTTTAGTAAAGGATAGGAGATGTCATGTCTTTTAATTTGCCGCAAAATACGTGTAATCTGTTAAAATAAGGCGACGATGAAAACAATGGCGTAAGGTAGGAGATATCTAAGTCACGTCATGTCTTATAATTTGACACGAAATACGCGCTATCTGTCAAAATGCGATAAAAACAATAGCGACGAAATTTACTAGAAATGGCGAAGAACCCATTGACATTTTTAAACATGTCTGTCAGGACATAGCTATCTCCTATCCTTTCTAAACCTTTTGACGAGGACAAGAGATACAGCCGTGTGATGCCGGCCTAGAAATAGCATCACCCCATTTCTTACTCATGGGTGTCGTAAGAGGCGACTAAGGGACTCGAGGGCGTGTATTGCAATTTTAGGCGATGGGCTGACAACCTGTCTGATTGACCCTCAAACTTTTGTCAGACGTGTGTTAATATCCGTTTTACGGCCGTTAACGCTCTGCCTACCCCGTAAGGGATAAAGGCGTGATTTATGTATGTATGTATGTAAGAGATACAGCGCTAATATAAGGTAAGCTAAGCTAAATTATTTTACGAATTAAAGCTATTGTCTCACAAAATTATTAGGTATTGGTAGTTTGGCTGTTGGTAGCAACTGGACCCTTACTGTACAAAACATAAATAAATCGAGACATTTAAAAAAGGTCAACACCAATTCAGCAATATTATCGAATGCCATTAAAACTAGAAGAATATAGTTTGGCAAATAAGATTTTTGCAAATTTAAGAAAACAGCTTCTGAAATTGTTAAAACGCAAACCGTTGCTAATTTAATCAATAAGATACGGTCACTGTGAGGTAAATACCACGATAGGATATTTTACCATTGAAAATTTAAATTGAAATTGAAAACAGTTTATTCTCTACTATCCTTCTAACTTAACTAAACGAACATTATGATATACTATTTGAAAACTTTGCAAAATTTTCAAGCGCGGGCAGGATTTGAACCTGCAACTTTCGTCATTCATTACTATTTAAGTATTATTAATTTATTTCTGTTTGCATTAGAGTATGTATATTAATATAAGTAAGTTTATTTTAAAGTATTTGTGTAGGTATATTTTAGGAATTATATGTATGTTATATATTTATTTCATAGTAGTTTAATTTGTTATTTTCCATTATTATGATTTCACACCCGAGTGTCTTTTTCTCTCTGTTTACCTTCTGGTTGGCCGGTAGAGAATGCCGCGTGGCATTAGGCCCACCTTTTGTACCATGTACAATAAAGTATAAAATAAATAAATTACTAGTGGCGACGCCTCTTCCATCCGGGCCACCGCAGCTCGTCTCCTGCCCGCCAATTTTGCAAGTGTATTTTAATGCCAGTAACGCGTGGCACGGCTCTACCGGGTTAGTTTTCAAACAAATGTATACCTAACACGGGAAACGTTTTAAAATTTGGTACTCAATATACTTTTTACGTAGTCTGTTTTGCTGTGCCTCAGGATATTATGTATTTTTAATTCAGGATGCGTAAAACTCTAACTAACTTATCACTGGCCGTGTCAAAGGAAAAAGGCGTAGAGGAAGAGTACCATCGCGATGGAGTGACGCCACCCATACCAGCTTGCGAGCCGCAATACAGATGGCACAAAACCGGAGAGATTGGAGGAAGCTGGTGACGAACACAGCACATGATAGTCACGTCCCTCAGTCATTTATTTTTATTTTTTAGTTCTGGACTCTACAATTTTAGCCACGGGGCTTTGGAATCTACATTTGACTGTATGATGGGGAGAAGGAGCTCACACGGAGAAGTTTTGTGGTTGTTCAAACTACCAGCCCAATCTGACTGGGCTTACGAGTTGTTCTAGGAAACCAGTGCTGCCCTCCTTTGGGCATTTTTTGCACTGAGCCTTGGCCCTTTGCATCACTGCAGCACACATGTGCGTTTAACATTGTATTTACTTCATACTATGTATGCCTTGCCAATACTGTTTCTGTTTTGTTCTTTGTTGAATGTATGTGTGTGTTGTAATTTTATACAATAAACGTTTTATCTATCTATCTAGGAAGAACGGATTGGACTGAATCTACCCGGCACGTGCCAGTAATTTCCAATATGGGGAACAAAGTCCTTCAGTCATGAGGCTTCGACTAAGAAGAAGAACACTCTAACACCTGGGTTAATCGAGTCGTATGTCGACTCACAAAAGAATTTAAAAACACTTTGAACTACTTAAATATATGTCTACAAGAAGAGGATAAAGGTCAATGACATGACCAAGAATTTCTTAACTTCCTATTAGCCATATAAAAAGTAAATTGATAAAAAAAATGTGTTAGCATTCAGTGAGTAAAGTGTAGTAAGGAATTAGTCACCCAGTGGCCTTGATTCTAGCAGGATACTTCCGAAACCTTCTTAGCTATTCTTATAATATTGTTAAACATAAATAAGCGAAAGAAATGGAAATACTGAACCAATTTATAAATAACCTACACTAGATTTCCGAACAGCGGTTTCACCCGCTGCCACTCATTTTCCCGTGGTAATAGTTGTTTTTCTGCGGTTAAGGTGGCCTATGTGTTATTCCAGGTTATACAATCTGTGTTCCAAATTTCATCGAAATCGGTCTAGCCGTTTGAGCGTGAAGAGGTAACAAACAGGCTAAAATGTCTTATTCTCGCGGGAAAACTGTTAGTAGCGGGTGAAACCGCTGGCCAGACCGCTAGTTCTTTATATTACACATTTAAACATAACTATTGTTTGCTGTTTCATTTTGCCTTATGTACCTAAAGAACATTTTTATACAAATGAAATAACATAATGAAAATTTAATAATTGAATTAGGTAGAAAGGTATTTAGCTTCTTCCGCACTTATGATGGCTAGTAATGCAGCTAGTTGAATGCACCACGCGTACGACCGCAAGTTAATGCAAATGCACAAGCGATGCACTTTACTCGCACTACCTCCACCGTTTTACACTCTACACGTGTTTCGCCCCTCCACGGAGCATCATCAGGAGATCTTCGACAGTCGAGTTCCGAGCACTGACTGACTGTCGAAGATCTCCTGATGATGCTCCGTGGAGGGGCGAAACACGTGTAGAGTGTAAAACGGTGGAGGTAGTGCGAGTAAAGTGCATCGCTTGTGCATTTGCATTAACTTGCGGTCGTACGCGTGGTGCATTCAACTAGCTGCATTACTAGCCATCATAAGTGCGGAAGAAGCTAAATACCTTTCTACCTAATTCAATCAAGATGGACTTCCGCAAAGTAACGCCTGATACAATTACTTACTGAAAATTTAATATTTCTTGTCTCTATGTTTTGCTTTTATAAGAAAATAATTAGCTCAGGTAATGTGCTGCCAGAATCGAGAACAGTACCTACATATTCTAGTCAGGCCAAACTTTTTTGTGGCCTTGTGTTTATACCTACTTGCAGCCATAAAGGAAACGTCTGGCAGTAAGCGACGATGACTCATACTCAGTAGTTATATTGCTAAATTAGGTACTCAACGTGTACGGCGATGCCGTGTGATGCCGACTCAGAATACCATCACCCCATTTCTACCCGTGGGTGTCGCAATAGGCGACTGAGGGATCAATCTGGGGAATGGGAAGCGTTCTCTGTGAACATCTATCAAACCTTGCATTGCGCTCGCCAATCCGCCTGCCAACGTGGTGATTATGGCAAATGCCCCCCCAATAGGGGGACGCCCATGTCCACCAGTGGACTGTTGTGACTGTTGTCGTAGTACAACGATCGACGGGCGTTGCGTTGACATAGATCATACATTTAGTTATGACCAAATTGGAAAATGATCCCAGTTTGGTTCGAATATTTCAAGTTCATCTCCTGTCCTGTGGGACACCGAGTAGACGAATAACCCGATGAACCCTGATTTAAGAGTTTTTAACCGCCTGCTGCTGCTAGTTTAATATGTAGCCTTGGTTAAATATCCTGGACAATTCCCACAGCGCCATTTAGCCCCAAACTTAGCAAAGCTTGTACTATGAAAACTAGATAGCTGATATTAATACTGACACAGGTTTTTGGAAATCAATACAAATTATTCATAGAAAACACCCAAACTAAACACAAAAATATGAAAATGACAAATATTTGTCTCATGTGGGAATCGAACCCACGACCCTCGGCGTAGCAGGCAAGTATATTATCCGCTACGCCATCGGGCCAGGCGAAAAATATATTGTAGTCCAAAAAATTGGGATAATTATGTGCAAAGTAAAAAGACATACTAACGCGTCAAAAACTAACTCATTCAAACAGAAAGTCTAAAACGTTTAACACGATGAAATTATGACTTTCGAACATAATTACCATTACCTGTGTGAAAGATAGCAATAAACTGTTACTATGAAAACTATATTTTTAAGAGGCAAAAAATATGAAATTATAATCGTTTTGCTATAAATCTCACGTAACGACTATTAACAGCTAACTAGCGTTAATTTTCATGCTTATCGTAAGATCTGTTAAAGGAGTTTGTTTCGCGGACCAATGATCAAGTAAGTGAAGTAAGTTAGATCATTATCACAAAATTTACATACACATCACGCCTTTATCCTTTATGGGGTAGGCAGAGCGTCAACGGCCGTGAAGATACGATCGCTTTTAAATTAAAATTTTAAGCGCTAATACTTAGGTAAGGCACTCAATTACATACCTACCAGATCCAAGGGAATTAAAATGTGACACAGCGCACACGAAGCTTCGTAACTATAGCGTCACGCATAGGACCTGTAGCGTCACAGCGAACCTATAGCGTAACGCAGCGGACCTGTAGCGTGACACAGCGGACCTGTGGCGTGACGCAGCGGACCTGTAGCGTGACGCAGCGCAACACACTCAGTCACTCACCCTTGAACTCGTTGTTCATCTCCTGCTCGTTGTACGCGACGATGGACGTGAGCATCTTCATGAGCTGCCGTTTCTCCACGATGCTGACGGCTTCCGTCGCGAACACGTCGGCGCGGGAACACGGCACCGGCATCAGTTTTCCGTCCATCCAGGTTAAGACACGCGTGACGCAGCGGAATTCGGCGTAGCGAGCGATGTTCGAGGATATTAGCAGTTCTACCAGCGGGCCGCGGGAGTAGAGGAGCTAAGACAGAAATAAAGACAAGTTATCAGGCGCGTGACACAGCGGAATTAGGCATAACGAACAATGTGCGACGATATTAGGAGTTGTACCAGCGGGCCTCGGGAGTAGAGAGGCTAAGAGATCAATAAAGACACGTTCTCAGGCGCGTGACACAGCGGAATTAGGCGTAACAAACTATGTTCTACGATATTAACAGTTATACCAGCGGGCCGCGGGAGAAGAGGAGCTAAGTCAGAAATAAAGACACGTCAGGCGCGTGACACAGCGGAATTAGGCGTAACAAACTATGTTCTACGATATTAACAGTGCTACCAGCGGGCCGCGGGAGTAGAGGAGCTAAGTCAGAAATAAAGACACGTCAGGCGCGTGACACAGCGGAATTAGGCGTAACAAACTATGTTTAAACACTTCCGTCATACTCTTCTCGCACCAATACGAATGAGCTAGATAGCAATACATTGTACTCGCGTTCGTGCTATCGTTCCTTTAGCACGTAAAACCGACATTCGAGGGAGCACGGGAAGTGGCAGCGGCATGACGAGGAGCAGCGCGAATAACCTGTTCACATGCTCGCGCTGCCCACTTCACTTACTAATTCCCTGCCCATATTGGCATTGTAAAAAAAAAGAAAATTGTGTGATACAAATTTCTTTTTTTTACAATGACGGTTCATGACGTCAATAAGTGATATGATAATACTATCCTACATTGAATAAAGAATTTCAATTTCAATTTCAATTTCAATTTCAACAATGTACCTAATTGGAGTGTAACATGATATGATTCTGTTAGGTTATCCATGGTGACCTATACGTGTAAACCACGAATAAGCAATATCGTGTTCATCGTGTTGTTGGACGACTCGGTGTCCCACACGAAAAGTTAGAAGAGAGTAAAATTACTTTCAAAAACTTTATTTAGTGTTAACTTACCGTGTGATGCTGGCTTAGCATTACCCCAATCTTACCCATGGGTGTTGTAAAAAGCGACTAAGGGACTTATTCGTCCAGGGAATGGGCAGCAGTGTTCCATGTATATGTAACATCTCGCACAGGGGCGCGTTCAATGCACCATCTTTCGTCGCTCTTTTATACTAAAAGTCTTTCGTCGTCGCTGAACGGTATGTTTATGGACGACGAAAGACTTTTTTAGTATGAAAGAGCTACGAAAGATGGTGCCAATGAACGCGCCTCTGCGCTCGCAAAACAGCCTACCAAGCGTGGTGAGTATGGCAATACCCCCCCAACAGGGGAGCCCCATGTTCAGCAGTAGACTGTTGTGGCTGTTATTGTTATTTTACTTACCTTGGGTGTCATGTCAATGTTGAATTTCCTATATTCAGAGGTGAAGTGAGCCTGACTCCACACTCTCTTGGTGGGGTCATCTTCTCCCTCTTTCTTCTCTTCTTGAGCATCTCTGAAAATACAAACTTCAGTCATCTCTGCAACAGGATAGGACACAGCGGAGAAAGATCATTTCGGAAGCCAAGATTCTGTTCGAGTCCATTGGCTGCCGATGCAGCGCAGTGCTACTGCGACTGCCTGCAGCGCAAAGATTCCTGGTTCTATTCCCGGTGGGGCTCTCACAAAGTTTATATAATCACTTTGTAAATTGTTCCCAGTCTGTTTGGACATCGCAGGCTGATCCACCTGATAGTCTATAAGAAAGATGGTTCCGTGCTTCAGCAGGCACTTTAAGCTGTCTGTCCTGCTTGCTGTTGCTGTTTAAGATAATTTAGATGGCGGTTGTTACACAACATGGTGTGAAATGGTTAAAAAACAATGCCATCAGGGTTCATTGGGTCAACTCTGTGACCCACAGGTAAAGAAGATTTTGGGTCACTGAGTCAGTAAAGTTAGTTTGTTTATAGTAAGTGCATCTCAATATTAATGCAAGTTCATTAATATCTTCGAGATGTCCGATTCGCCGTGTGGTGCCGGCTTAGAATAGCATCACCCCAACTCTACTTGTAAAAAGCAACTAAGGGATAATCATCCAGAGAATGTGCAGCATTTCCTGTAAATGCATCATCTTGCACTGCACTCGCCGTTCCAAGTGTGGTGAGTATGGTAACACCCCCAAATAGGGGGAGGCCCATGTCCAGCAGTGGACTGTTGTGGCTGTCCACCGCTGTTCAACCAGTTTTACCCACCTCAATACTTACCAGTATGTTCCCACCTAAAATTTAACCTTAATCGTAATAGATTTCAAAACCAATAGAAAAAATTTACATGCTCTGCCTGTCAAAGGGTTAAGAGTAATGACAAGTTTTGTCTTTAAATCTCATGCCCTCTATTGCTTTGTGGTTTGGGCTACAACTAGATGTCATGGCTGAACTAAGCACACTAACCTCTATATATACAAGTACGCTGGACTGATTATCAGCTCAGTACAGTGTGTCCATCCTAATAAGCCATATTTGACAGCTTTCAGATTGTTGAAATCTCTTTTAGTATGGAACTGACAGATGTCAAAAATGGCTTATTGGGATGGCCTTACTTTAAAGTGAGAGTATAATAAATCATAAATAGAGATGGGACAGTGTAATAAAATACACCGATAAAATGTCTATAGCATTAAAATAATGTAATTATGATCCATTTGTTTAATGAGAGCAAATTTTACTAAACAATTATTAAACTATCTTCATATTCATTTTCCATCTTACATGGCATACAATCATTCATTATTGTTGATGTTGTTATTAGAGAAAATATTACACTTTCAACTTACTTTTCAATATACCACTTTTCCACCAAGTTGTACACCTGGATCTGCTTGCCAGGGTCAGAGTTGACCTCCTTGATGAACTTCTGGAGACCGTCGAAGTTGTAGGAGGCCCAGAGACCGCCGTAGTGGTCACTCGAGTCTAGGTGGAGCACATTCTTGCCTATCCGGCTGCAGGCCGCAGCTACGATGGACTCTACCATGCCTGGTGTAAATTAAACCATAAGGGAGGTTAAGTGAAAACTTTGTCATCATGTATGTCTATTTCCTGTACAAAATTTTAATTCTTTATGTGTTTACAACTAGGGCATGGATACCGGTATTCGGTAATACCAAAAAACCGGCAATACCGGCGAATTTTGGAGATTTTTAATACCGGTATTAGATAACTGAATACCGGTATTTCGGTATTTATAGAAACAAAAAGGTAACAGTGTTGAGAATAGTTTTTTCTTATTTATGAATGAACTTAGATTTGAAGAAATTTGAGAATATATTATGTATACAGATACAGGTACTTGGATCATAATTAGTGCCATATTGGAGTTTTTCTAAATTCTATTTGAATCTGGATCAGGTATTGTACTGGTTCTTTTAATGAAGGGTAAGCTCCCTAAGCCGATGACCCCGGGGCCTTAAAAAGTAAACCTATTTGGTAAAAAGCAAGGGTTCACCAGGAAGTAGTGTTTGTGGTTCAAACGACCAGCCCAATCGCGCCACCAGGACGAAACTGGGCTAAGGAGCTCCAGAAAGAACGGATTAGACTGAAACTACCCAGTACTGCTCAAAGGAAGGCACAAATGAGGTCCTCCGTGCCCCCGCGGATTCCTTTGTGGTTTTAGGTCATGATATTTGTGATCAATAAAATCTCTTTTAAATATTAGGAACTTGTGAATAAAAATCTTGTTCTATATTGTTCTAACGAAAGATATCTTTTTTCTTGTCATATCATCGTTTGGTGTATCCTGGTAGCGTCCTATGTCCAATAGTTTTACCTCCAGGTTCTATGTCTCGGCTCCTTAGTTCATGGCTAGTAAAACGCACTGGTGGTGTTAACCATTAGATGCAATTTTAATGTTAAATCAAGTTGAAAATAAATTTATACTCTTGTTGTCTCCACATGCGACAAAACATACACACACGCGTCCCTTGCGAGACCTGCATGTTGGAAGTATTACGTATAAGGGTGTATGGAAATTCAAATATCGAAGGTGCACTGTGACTGAAACTAACAGCCAGGAGGATGAAATCGAGATCCGCATTAAGAACACCTTGCGGTGCAGCGCATCTTTTCATAAGGTGATGGATGATGTCTAACCTTCTTAGTAAAAGTACAAAGATCCGTATATAAAATACAATCATACAGCCTATTTTGATGTACGGATGTGAAGCTTGGACACTAACTCTAAGAGAAGAAAAGAAACTGTTTGTCTGTGAACGAAAAGTCCTCCGAAAGATCCTTGGCCCCACCAAGGGCGATGATGGCAGGTGGCGACTGAGGAAGAATGCCGAAGAACATTATCGGAGACACAAAGGCTCACCAACTTCGCTGGCTCGGCCACGTAGAAAGAATAGGAGAGGATCGGGAAGTAAAAGAGCGTACATGGTACCGCTGCAGAGATATGGTGGAGACTGACCAGGGCCACCTTTTATGTTAATAACAGGACGCAGCGCAGGACAGGGAACAGTGGCAGAAGCTCATTTCGGAGGCCAAGCTCCATTTTGGGTCTTTGAGCTAGCGTAGTTGTTTGTAGTGCTAGATATTACGAATATAATAGAACTTACTTTTTGGGAACGTCATATTAGTATAAATGATGATAATTAGGAAGACTAAGTAAATTTAAAACAAAAAATATTTAAATTTTAATTACATAAATAAAATACCGGAAAAATACCGAAATACCGGTATACCGGTATTTGAAATGTCAGTACCGAAAAAATACCGGTATTGAAAAATTCTCAATACCGCCACAAAGTAAGTATTGGCGGCTGCGCGCCCAATACAGAGAGCTCACTTCAAGCAAACGTCACGAAACTCTCCACAATTTGACACGCCGCCGTTTACAAGGAAATCCAAACCAATCCAAACACACTTGTAGTCGAGTGTCAACCGCGTTTGGTGCGGACGTGCAAAATGGCTTCACACAAATATAAATAGGTTTATTAGTATACGATGTGATTTGTACAATGTTCCTTAAATATTTTGTAACAACTAAATAAAAACTTGCTTTCATAAAAAACAAACAAGAATAAAAACTCTAATCAGTATATTTTTTATAAGGTAATTTGAGTTTCTACTTTAATAAAGGCAACTTTTCATTTTTGATACATATACATATTACATACACATATCACAAATATTATCCCTTGCGGGGTAGGCAGAGCGTAAACGGCTGAAAAACGGTTTTTTACAACACGTCTGACAAAAATTTGAGGGTCATTCGGAAAATTGTGTATCGCCATAGTAACAAGTTACCAGCCCATCGCCTAAAATTGCAATACACACCCGCAAGTCCCTTAGTTGCCTTTTACGACTCCCACGGGAAACAAATGGGGTGATGCTCAGTCTCAACAGCCCCAGAGCAGATATCTTCCTACTCGTCATTCCCCATTTCATAATAATTGTGCTATGTAGGTAGTATACGTAATGTAAATACAGGGCGTAACAGAAATGGTATATCATGCCGAAAGGAGGTCAAAGTGGGGAAAGTTGATTAGTTTCATGAGCACCTTTCGGCTTGATATTGCCTTTCTGTTACTCACTGTATGTTTAGGTATGTACCTACACCATTGAATAAAATCGGTAAGAAAACTGGTGGCAGCCCTTGCCGAAAGCGGAAATAATTGAAAAAAGGGCCGAGTGATTCTTCTGTACATTCTCTATTTTGTGATACCGCCATGCCCTATTTACAACTCCCGGAAAAAAAATCCATTATCAACCATGGATTTTAGGGGCGGGGGAGGGTTGGGGAGGGGGAGGGGGAAGCCCCCCTATAAAGGGAGGGAGGCGGAACCCTACAGATCCAGAGATATTTAATGATGAATTTTGAGGCTAAAATCAGTTCAAAATCCCTATCTGAGTCGGGTGCCCCGAATTCCCCCAGTGCTCGCTGCCCTCGCACTCACATCTCAACTGATGGACGCACAAACATTGACTGATGTGGACTGACGTGTGAGGAGAAGACCGGAATGTCAAGATGGCGTCAATTTGGCATTTCGTTATGCACAATGATAATATCCATGATCTCCATGAAATGAAATAATAATTTGTTAATTATTATATTTTTTGCTTAATTACTACAATTTCAAGATAATTATTACAATTAAGATAAAAAAGAGTTTAAAAGTAAAAACATATTATTTAGTTTTTAAAATTACAAGTGTTTGACAACAAGTAAAACGAAACGCAGTGACAGCAAGACCCCCATTTGCAACCATAAATTATGTATGTGGTGTTTTTTCATACTATCTTTTGTGAATAAATTTCTCAGAAACTATGTGTTTCCGGCGAATGAAATTTAACACAGAAGTTACTTAGGTCAAGATCTTTCAGCCCTAAATTTTTCGTCGCCCAGGTCGGTCTATAAAGGAAAGTCTATCCCAACTCCCAATTTATTTGGGCTGAACACACACTGACAGAGTTCTGGGTGGGATAATATAATATGTAATCTTAGAGGCTACCCAAAAGTTCATTAACCCTAGAAAGATTCTAGGCATATTTTTATAAGAATCAAATTCAATACATTGGAAAAGTACAGATGTTTCATGACTGAAAACTGTGCAATACAGCGAAGTTATGCAGACAATGAGCGCAATGGTACTTCGCAAATATTTAATTAATGACCAAAGCCTAGGCATTCCAACTGGAATTCCGCAGGTTTTTGGGCGTAACCCGTTACAGATAATATTCGAAACACCATTACAAGCCATCGCGGAAACTCTTTTTTGTTCAGAACTGATGACCAGACAGTAAAAAAAATAGATCGATAAGTGGGCTGCTATCGCCATCACGCCCGGTGTCCTTTAACTACGAATTTATGACTTACCAGTGCCCACAACGATGACCTGGAAGTCTGTCGGCAAATCGTCGTCCATTCTGCTCGCTTATTATTCACCCACACAAATGAAAATCGAGAAATAAATTATAAAAATACTCTTTTTAGCCAACAGCGGCCAACAGATTTTACTTTCTCTAATTTGACGTCTTTTGACAAGTAAGCACCAAAAAAAAATTAAATAATCGAATACACAATGAATGCAATAGATTAGTGATTTTGTAATCTGTGGGCTGTCCAAGGGCGCGTTCATGCTGTTTCTCCTAGTCAGTATTTTCTCCGATGAGAAGTCAAGTCATCGGAGAAATACCGACTAGGAGAAACAGTATTATCCGTGGTCCATTGGGGCGCGTTCAATGGACCATCTTTCGTAGCTCTTTTATACTAAAAAAGGCTTTCGTCGTCCATAAACATACCGTTCATTGAACGCGCCCTTGAACGCGCCCCATGGAAATCTAAACCAATCCAAACACACTTGTAGTCGAGTGTCAACCAAAGAATACTCTACTCCCACTGTGTCAACCGCGCGAGAAAAAATGGCTTCACGCAAATATAAATATTACTGCAGTGTGTTTGGGTGCCTGAATACAACAGAGAATTGTCAACTCACGTTTTTCTGTTTCCCGACCGATAATAAAAGGTAAGTAAAAGTCAATTTGTTTGACTAAATATTTTACTTTTCATAAATTTTCCTTCAAACACTATAAATGAAGGGGTAGGTATCTGTTTCAATATATATATATAAGAGATCTGTGGTTTCAATAACTTATTGTTCGCTCGTCATAGGTACCTACCTACACTAGTGGTATTAGGTAGGTACGAAGAAGTAGGTAGGTTACGCTAAAATATTAACGGGAGGCATAGATCGCGCGCGTGTTCACGACCATCCTGAAATAAGTACCTCCTTGTCGCACACGCCGTGGTTCTGGCAAGTTTGACAAGGAAGGGCATAGGTACTTGAGGATGGCCATGAAATCGCGTCAGTAGGTATCTGCCTCCCGATTTCCAACTGGAGGGGGCCCTTGTCCAGCCAGCTGTGTAGTGGCTGTTTTAGTAGGTAGGTATAATAGTTATAGGTGTAATAATTATGATTACTCAAAATTGGTAGTACCTACGTCTTTCTTTTTTTGTCGGAACTTGATACCCACTCGGCCCAGGTCCGATTCGGCCCGAAGAATTTTATTATAGTAGGGTATAAGGTACTAATTAAATTATAAGGGACTTACCATAAATAAGTTCGACGCGCGTTGAACTAGAGTGTAGAATAAAACTCTAGGTACACTAGTGGCTTAGGTAGGTACGAAGAAGTAGGTAGGTTACGCTAAAATATAAAAGGGAGGCATTGGTGAGTATGGCAAATACCCACAGATCGCGCGCGTGTTCATGACCATCCTGAAATATGTGGCTTTGGAAAGTTTGACAAGAAAGGGCATACTTGGGGATAGCTATGAACTCATGTGATACAGGATAGCATCTGCGCGTAAGCCCGCGAGGTATGGCAACGTCGCGCGCGAGCGGCGGCGCTCCAGATTAGGCTAAATTCGGTCCGGCTACCTATACATACATATATATCACGCATTTATCCGGCTAACTATAGCATATAAAGAAGTGGCTCCATTGGAAAAGTTGTTTAGCATGATAGGCCACTCATATTGATCCAAAAATATCGAGGGTCTGGAGTGCCTCATGTGGTACATTAGGGGTCCAGCTACACTACAGGCGATACAGAAGTGGCTCCATAGAAAAAGTTGTTTAGCATGTTGAGCCGATTCTATTGGTATTAGGATATTGAGGGTCTGGAGTAGGTACTTTTTGTGGAACACCAGGGGCGTGGGCGTGGGCGTGGTTCTGGGCCTCATTACTTTATTTACCTTTTTTGGGGCACATTACTTAATTTGGAGCACAAAGTACCATTTTTAGGGTACATAACTTCATTTGAGGCACAAAGTTCATTTTTTTGGGGCGCGCTGTTTGGTTCGTTTTTATTTTATTTGGGGCGCAAAGTATTTGTAGGTTATTAATAGTGCAAAAATCGACCGAATGGGTTCAGATTAGAAGAACCTTTCTAGTTTAAGGTTAACTTAAGCCCTTGTTTTACTGATGTGAAATGTTTTCTTTTCAGGCGAAAATTATGGCTAGATTTGATTGGGCGAGAAGGTGCTAAATGGACAACAAGGTTCCGAGTGTGTGCAGCGCATTTCCATGCTAATTCAATAATAAGACAACGACTCCGAAATGTCTTGGTGAATGAATCTGTTCCGACACTTCTGCTACCTGTCAAAGAACGTGACAATAAAGGTACACAAACTACGACTGAGACAGCTGTTTCTAGCACTCAAGCTAAAGATTACCAACGTAATTACAAGTCCCAAACTCCAAATTACCTTTCAGCTAATTCTCCTAGAAAAAGAAAGCTGAAATGTGAGGTTAAACAGTGCAAGAAAAGTTTAAAATTGACGACCGCACCAGAAACAGAAAAAAGCATGTTTAATGGACTATGTGACAAGTTTCTCACTCAAAACTTTTCAAAAGTTGTAAAAGAACAAGCAAGACTAAAATGTCACCATAATGGAAACAGATACAGCACAGACTATAAGATATTTTGTCTCAATTTATTTTACACAAGCCCACAGGCATACAATCTGTTAAGTGAATCTTTGCTAAATATGCCAAGCAAAGCTACACTCAAGCGAATGTACATGCCAATTAGCACAAAAGTGAATAGTCATATAATGAATGTTCTTAAAACGAAAACTAGCAGTATGTCTGAACTGGAAAAACACTGCTCTCTTGTCATAGATTCGATGAGCCTAAAAACTAATTTATTTTACAATATAAAAGAGGACAAAATCTATGGTTTTCACGAAATTGACGGAATACAATCTCCAGAACCAGCAAAATACGCTTTGGTGGCAATGATACACGGAATTTTCGCAAATTACAAGCAGCCTGTCGGTTTCGCATTATTATCAGAGTGTAAAAATTACAAAGAAGTGTCAATTTGGATTGATGCACTTATCGTGAAGCTGTTTGAAATAGGCCTCAAAGTACGTCTTTTAGTTTCTGACATGGGTTCAGACTTCGTTTGCAGTGCTAAAGAAAGGCAAGTTACTAGTGAGACGCCATACTTCTTTGTAGGTACTCATAAAATTTATTACATCTTCGACTCCCCTCACTTAATAAAAGCTATGCGCAATAATTTGATTAACTACAATTTTCAATTTGATGATTGTATAGCAAAATGGAGTCACATTGTTCAGTTTTACGAAAAGGACAAGTCCCAACAAATTAGGTTAGCTCCTAAGCTTACAGACAGTCATATAAAACCAAGTAATCTCGAAAAGATGAAGGTCAAATTGGCCGTAGAGACGCTGAGCGCTGCAGTGGCAGCAGGCTTATCGACATGCCGAGATTTTGGTGAGGACGATACAACAGCGGAGGGCACTATCAAGTTCATAACTATGATGAATAATCTATTCGACTTTTTGAATTCATCTGTTCGTTTTGGTTCAACTGAATACCAGCACGCATATAGTGGCTCGGTTCTTCAAAATACCTTTCTGAAAGAAATGATAGATTTTTTTTCCAAATTGAGACTCATTCATCCAGCAACTGGTTATGACGCTACTGCAAGAGTAAAGTTCATAGAAGGGTTTCAAATTACCTTGAAATCTATTTTACTTTTGTTCGAGGACATAAAATCCGAAGGGTTTTCATTCATAATGACAAGAAGACTGAACCAAGACTGCTTGGAGAACTTTTTTGGCAGAGTACGTACCCGCAATGGTAACTCCACGGAACCAACCAGTTGGCAACTTGTATCGGCTTTTCGTAAATTTTTCTTCATAAGCATTATCAAACAATCCACACAGGGCAATTGCAGCGACGATCTGTCAGATGTATTACTTGAAGGTAATAATTTATATGCAAATTTAGCAAGTGACAAGAAAACACCAACTTCAAGTGGACAGTCTGAAAACGACCCTGAACAAGAAAACATCAGAACCATATCGACCACAGATTACAATGCATTGGATTTTCCGGAAAAAAACGCAATGGTATATACATGCGGATATTTATTAAAGAAATGCTTTGATCAGCACAAAGACTGCGATCTTATGAAATCCTATATAAGGTCGCTAAACGATCCTTTAAACTTTTCAAAAGATGTGACATTTATTCGTTACAAAGACTATTGCAGAGCTGGTGGAAGAACATTATTAATCATACCACACGATGATTTTGTGCAATTTATTGAGAACATGGAAGAAAAGTTTGCATTATTTTTTCAAAATAAATACCAGAATTGTCAAGTGCTGAAAAGTTTGCTGCAGGAAGTTCAAAGTTTATCTTTTGCAACGCCGTGCATATGCTTCCCAATTGAATATGTTAAGAAGTTGTACCTGAGAATGCGAATTTTTTACACATTAAAGTATAATAACAGAGCTTTCAGACAATGTAGAAATAGACGTAAATATTTCTCGGTAACAAATTTGTAAATTTCTGTTTTTCATATAAATAATGTCCGCGATTCGGCACTTATAGTGGCGCCCCCAAAAAGAAAAAATACTGGTCATCCGAAAACCAAAGTATCAATTGACAACAATAACTTACAATTTTTTTTTACTTGCAAAATTTTCAAGTGCGGGCAGGATTTGAACCTGCGACTTTCGCATTACTAGTGGCGACGCCTCTTCCATCTGGGCTACCGCAGCTCATTCCTTGCCCGCCAATTTTACAAGTGTATTTTAATGCCAGTAAAGCGTGGCGCGGCTCCATCTACCAGGTTAGTTTTGCAAGTAATACATACATACATAAATCACGCCTATATCCCTTACGGGGTAGGCAGAGCGTTAACGGCCGTAAAACGGACATTAACACCACGTCTGACAAAAGCTTGAGGGTCAATCAGACAACTAATACCCGGCGACTAATTCTATTTTTACAGATTGAATGTAGTCAAGCGATGAAAATCCGCGTAAATTGAATAACTAACTACAAAGACTATTTAGAACTAATAAAATATTTAAGAATTGGTATCCATAAGCTATTTATGCCCAAATTACTTAAAGTGGCCACTTTTAGCTATTTTGGTTTATATAACTAAAGTACACACTTTTTACAAAGTTTTATTGATTTTTCAATACTCGGTGTGGCTAGTAATTGTCATTGAGTCTATATTTGGGTTCCGAAACAATTGCGTATTCAGTCAGTGATTTTATTTTACTGAGCGGCGCATTTCATCGCTTAGACTACACTCAATCTGTAAAAAAAAATAGATTTAGTCGCAGGGTATTAGTTGCAAAACTAACCTGGTAGATGGAGCCGTACCACGCTTTACTGGCATTAAAATACACTTGCAAAATTGGCGGGCAAGGAATGAGCTGCGGTAGCCCAGATGGAAGAGGCGCCGCCACTAGTAATGCAAAAATCGCAGGTTCAAATTCTACCCGCGCTTGAAAATTTTGCAAGTTAAAAAATTATAATTAGTTATTGTTGTCAATTGATAGGTACTTTGGTTTCCGGATGACCAGCATTTTTAGCCAGGCTTTTTTTTTATTATGTGATTTCTACTTAATAAAAGATAAAAACAACTTTTCATTTTTCATGTATGTTTTATCTTAAGTATTACTACATACTTTTCAGTACATCAATCAACATTTTATGATTATCAAACCTGCGGGCCAAGCGGAACCCGGGCCGAGCAGTACCCCAGGCCGAGCAGTACTTATATTACTATATTTATATGTCTAATATTTTCAAATTCATAGATAAGTCGACATGTCTGTGTGTCACGTCTATGTCAGTCAGTCCGCAACTGCCGCTGCCGGCCAGGATTGTCACCATGCCAGCCAAAAAGGTTTCAACCGCCCCAGTGTAGGTAGTGTAAGTAATGTAAATACAGGGAGTGACAGAAAGGGTATATCAAGCCGAAAGGAGGTCAAAGTACCTAGGTACTCATGAAATTTAACAACTTTCACGTATAACATGGGTCGAAATATAAAAAAAAAATTACCTTCCATACAAAATCGCCTTTCTAAATCTATCTTACACTTAAAATCGGTTGATTTACTATGCGAGGTAGCTAGTCTACTTACAGTTAATTTGTGATGTGAGGCACGCAGCAGTATTATATTATTATCGTCAGGATATTTTAGCGAATAAAAGAGTTTCTTGGAATCACAATGCTTTATATTCGATTAATATTTTGCAAGACAATTTCTCAATTTTACGAAAAAGTGTAAAAACGCCGATGTCACATCAACAGAACTCCAAATTCGAATGTAATGTCATTTTTGACTCTTCTCTATGCTCTCCTCGCCTCCTCTCCTCCATAGACACAAATGTCTATGCTCACCTCACCTCCGCACCCCACCACGCCTCACCTCTTTGTATTACATCGCTCCACACCACTTCGCTTTACACTGCTCATATCGCCAGCTAATAGCTCCTCTCCTCACCAGCCGTTACAATATTATCTGTGGTGAGGCCCATTTTTATTCATATTCATGGGGAAAGTTGTTCAGTTTCATGAGCACCTTTCGGCTTGATATACCCTTTCTGTTACTCCCTGTATGATTAGGTACTTACCCCATTTTATAAAAATCACTACATAGTATAAAATAAAGTCGCTTCCCGTTTGGTGTCTCCTTATATCTTGAGAATTACTCAACGGATTTTGATGCTTTTTTTTTATTAGATAGAGTAACTTGAGAGGTAGGTTTATAAAAATAATTTATTCCGGAAAATTGTCACATTCCCATGGGAAAACGGGTAGCCCAACTGGTAGTAAACTTTTGACCCCCTTTTGACACCTTTAAGGATTAAAATTTCAAAAATGCTGAAACACGTATTTAATTATTTTAAGCTATGAGTCTAATCCAAAATTTTGAAACAGATCACATTTAAGATAAAAAACTTTCATACAAACTTTTAACCCCCTTTTCACCCATTTAAAGGTTTAAATTTCAAAAATGCTGAAACACGTGATTAATTATTTTATGTTATAAGTCTAATCACAAATTTTGAAACAGATCACAGTCATTTAAAAAAACAAACTTTCATACAAACTTTAAACCTCCGTTTGACCCTATTAAGGGTGACAATTTCAAATATGCTGAAACATGTGTTTAATTATTGTAAGTCATAAGTCTAATCACTAATTTTGAAACGGATCACACTTAAGACAACGAACTTTCATACAAACTTTTAACCCCCTTTTCATCCCTTAGGGGGTTTAAAAAAAACGAAATTTAAAGTAAAGTCGCTTTCCACGTCTGTCCCTGTCTGTTTGTTTGTTTGTATGCTTAAATCTTCAAAACCACTTAACGGATCTGGATGAAGTTTTTTTAAAGAAAGAGTGATTCAAAAGGAAGGTTTTTATGTAAGATTTATGTCGGGAGAAGGTCTGTTTCCCGTGGGAAATCAGTAAGCAGCGGGTGAAACCGCTGGGCGGGCCGCTAGTCGGAAATAAAACTGTGGCAGGCAGCCCTTGCCGAAAGCGGTAATAATAAATTGAAAATAGGCCCGAGTGATCCTTCTGTACATTCTCTATTTTTGTGTCGCTAGTCTTTATATAGGTAGTTAATCCTTGGTCCGAGACCGGAAAAAAAATGAATTTTCTGAAAGATTTTTGGAATGACCCCTTGAAGCACGGTTTGTTTAAATACCTAAAAAATAGAAAGCAGACTGATGTCGACTTAGAATAGCATCACCCCATTTCTTTGTTGTGAAGTCGTAGGAAGCGAATAAGGGACTCGAGGGTCACATGTGTATTGCAATTTTATATCACCTGTCACTGGTGATTTATACTTTTATTTTCTGAATGACCCTAAAATGTTTGTCAGGCGTGGCGTAAATGGTCGTTTTCAACGGCCGTTTACGCTCTGCCTATCCCGCATGCTATATTATAGGCGTGACTTATGTGTTTTATTTTAGAGTTTAGAATGCACAGCCTGGATGATTATCAACATTTTATCTGTTAACCGTTAAGCCACTGTACCACGCCCAAAATCACTTTTCACATAAATGCGATGCGACGCCGGCGCGACGTCGCATACATCGCATTTATGTGTGGGCAGCCTACAGTCTGTTCACTTCGTCGTCGTTGGCCACAAAATGCGACGGCGCGGCGTGTAGGTGTGTGCGAGAGAGATATTGATGTTTCCTTGTGGCCGTCCATTTGCCGTGCCCTGGGCGCGCGCGCCTGTACTTCGTCTCGGCCGCATTGTTTTTACAGGCTGGCTAAAACACCTTTGAAATTATTTTCTATTAAATTATGATAGATGATTTTATAATGTCCAGTTAAAAACCAATGTTTACATGGGTAACCAAAATTTTTGTAATAAAAATAAAACAACACATTACTCGTGTTTTATATTTACATTTTTTTACATACATTTCAACATTTTACAGGCTACGGGAGCTCTTTTTAATTCGAGCAACGAACATTACATAAACTAACACGTAAATCTAAAACGTACGTAATAAAAACGACTTGTGTGTTATCTACCTGTGCCCGCTCGTGGCATTTGCGAAACACTAAAACCAATAAAGTTTTGTGTCCGCTTCATTCAACATACTAAACAAGAATAGTGGCAGTCCGCAGCTTTTTTGGAAAGTGATAATGGTAATCAGAAAAAATTAGGCCGCTTGGAGCGAAAGTTTATTGTTCAAAGGACGAATTGGTCTCATGTGCCCTCAAAGTTTTACAGGTAGTTTAAAAAACGTAAGTTGCTACTCATATAATACAAATTACATAGGTAATCTTGTAGAAGTCTCACTTTCTGTAGGTCAGCTGGAAGAAATTTCTTAGTAGAAATAAGTTGTCCTGTTGTGTCGTCATTCTTTGTATATTGTCTCTTGTATTGTTTCTTGTGTGCAATAAATGGTTAATAATAATAATAATAATAATAATCTCAAATTGACTTTGCACGTCTACCTTAATAATATTATAGTACCCTATCTATCTACATTTTACAAATACCATGTTGAGTCGGCACACTTTTGACATAACAACCTCACTTTCAATGGATTACCAGTTAGCCCGAAAGTGTGGAAAATCTTTGTAAATAGAGGTGGCAATTTCCAGAAGTTAAAAATTCTTCGAAAACTATTTTAACTTGCCTATAAAAGACTAATTCGGCAGATCTTTACAATATCTAATAGGTATGCATGTAGATACTTATAGAGAACACTAATTTAATTGGTGACTAATTTGCCAGCAAAGATAAGCGGTTGAATTGAATGTAGTAGGTAAGTTTGAACTTTACACCAAATCTACATAGCAAAAGAATGTGCAATATATTGTTTAACAATTGAATGTACTTAATACACAGAGAGCTCATTTCTATTTAAACTATAATACATAACATTTTGTTTGGATGTTTAGAACATTAACTTTGCGAAACATCGATTTATTAACAAAACATACTATTTAGTATATACATCTATAAAACTTCAAATATCGACACTTTCAAATTTTCATACATTTTTATTTGTATTTAAGGATTGACAAGTTGCATTTATGTGATAGTGAATAAGTTATAAAGTTAATATAACAAGTAAGTAGAGTACTGAATGTAATACTACGTTAGTACTATTATATATTCTGTGGTACTACGCTAAGCCCAAGATGTTTAAATTCGTAAGAGTTTAAAAACAAATGATATGTCTCTAATAAGGTCGGAGTGATATGTTTTACCATATCCAATCTGAATCCTATATTGGTAGAAAACTTGAAAGGTCGGTATCGTATTAATTTATCTGTTTCTAACATCGTATTAACATTTGGCATTACGCTTATGACTAGAACAACGTTTCACGCGAGTGTGATGCGCGCTGTATCCGCACCGGCAGATCGGAGCGGTTCACTAGTTCCGTGCCCTCCCCAGCAGCTCCCGCTTCACCTCCGCCGCTATCTGTTGAAAACTGTTCCACTTCGTCATCAGTGGAATCCCCATCGTCTTCAGCAAACACCGAGTCTGCGCCGACAGACGCCAACTCACACTCGACTATATAAGATGGTCCCACACTACCTACAGATGCAAGTGGGGCTAGTCTCTCACTCGGACACGGTGAGAGACGTCGTTGTTCCGGCAACGCACATACTACTGAAGAACCACGACGTTCCAAGTAGGAACTTCCAGAACTTGAACACGTGGCTGAACTCAATCGACGATCCCGGGGACCACCTGAAGCCCTCCGTTCGGCAAATCGCAATGCTGAACCTGGCAGTGAATCGCCACGAAGCGTCGATAATCGTCTAGGAGGTGCCAATAAACTGCCGTATCCACCACCATAAGACATAAATCGTGCGGTTCGTGGCCAAGGTGGTTCTTCACCTAAAGATGGCCGAAGAGATCGCAGACGCTGTGATAACGCTTCTTCTAGAGCTGCATTAAGCTGGAGTTCTTCTTCTACCGCATCTTCTTCGGCTACCGCTGCTTCAGCAAGCTCTTGAATTTTTGGATCATTAAGAGCTTTTAATGATTTGCTACGGCTTTTGTAGACGATCAGAAAAACCATTAATGCGAAAAAGCCGCCCAGTGTAGCGGCTATTCGCACGCCGGTCATGACGTCGTAAGTAGCGTAGAACTCGATGCGGACACGATCTCGGTCAGCCTGGGCTTGTAAGCGATCTGTGGCATTCTCAACCGCAGGCGAGCCTCCGCCACCCAATCCACCTTGATGCTCCATCGTGCGGTCAAGTGTTCATCGCCTGCGAATAAAGAATCAAGCATATATTATTTCAATCATCCATTTAACTCTGACAGCACAAAATACTTTGTATTATTGTTTTATTAAACATACTTTTAGGTTTTGTTAGATAAAGGTAAGCTTGCAAGATAAGCATTGTAGGGGAAACAACAAAATGAATGAATATCAGGGCCGTTAAACACACAAAACACATTTGCATGGATTAGAATAATGCCGATAAAAGCACGTGAATGCGAGAATAAGTAAACGGACTGAGAAACTGAACAACAATGTTGTCGCTATGCGATTTCCGTTCAGCTGTCGACGTATCTGGGCCAGTGCTGTCCATATAGATAGTTAGGTACTATACCATGATAATGGTTCGAGTTTGGATTACTAAAGTCATGTCGTGAGTTATACCTATCTATCTATAAGTATAATAAATACCTTTTTAATTATAAGTGCAACTCTCAATTTTATTATTAAAAATTTCGGATATCCACCTAATTACTAACATTATTGTTTTTCCAATTAAGTAATGTATTTATAAGGTCTGACAGTTTTAATCGCTATTACACTTTATTCTTTAGCAACTTCGTAAAAGATACGAAAGTTTTTGTTAAATAAAGAGTTCAATCCATTGATTGAGATCCATATTTATATTTTTGAGGCCATTGCCTCAATTCAGAAAATAAATAGGTAATCTAAACTTACCTTAAATTAGCACTGTCACTTTCCGTCAAATAGGTTAAAAAAAGGATAGGCAATAGGTATCTAAGTCATGTCATCTCTTATAATTTAACGCAAAATACGCGATATTTGGCAAAATAAGGTAACGATGAAAACAAATGGCGACTAAATTGACTAGAAATGGGGAAGAACCTTGTGTCGTTTTTAAACATGATGACAGGACTTAGATATCTCCTATGCTTTTCAAACCTACTTGACGGAAAGTGACAGCGTTAATTTAAGGTAAGTTAATATAATTTATTTGCCAGACTGAGGCCATTATCTACAATAGAAATCAACAGTCAGACAATTATCCTCGAAAGTATTTCAAGAAGTCCATAAATTATTTCATGAGCGTACCGTTACGCTGTTTTATCGTGTAAGAGGAAATTATTTTGGCTCAGTTCATGACTCTATCATAAATTGCGTATGGCGCGCGGCTCGCCTCGCCTATATTGTACAAATGCCTCACTTAGTATAGTACCAAGACTCCATCTAGAACATTTAGTGCGTTTACTTAATACCTCCGATAGATATTGGCTGATCACACTGATCAAACGAATATCAGTTGTAGTAGGAAAACAGCGTAAATCGGTAATATATTTCTAACCCATCTCGTAAATTATCGTGTGTCGTGTCTGCCTAGTGCGTAAAGGCTCTTATAGGTACAAACTACATCTGCAGACGCTAGCTGGGCGGTCTCAAAGGATCTAGGCCTTATTCATCTAATAAATATAATAGACGAAGAGAGGGAAGAGCAATAAAATTTCTCGATAAGCAACTTGTCGCACGCACGCAATTTATAATATTAATATTATTTGAAACGAAAAATAAATCTTCACTCTATATTAGTTTCGATACGTAGGTATGTATGGGAGTAAAAGTACACTTGTTATACTTTGATCTAAAAATATATTAATATTTTTATTCTTATAAAGTTGGGAATGGCCGAAGAAGCATGGAAGTAGTATAAATGGGGTAGAAAAAAGAGCATTAAGAAGTATGATTGACGTAAAATTGATTAACAGGATAAGCAATAGTGTGCTAAGGGAATGTCGTGGTATAAAAGAAGACGTAGTGACTGGTTTCGAAAGGAGTATGTTTAGAGAGTTTGGTCATGTACAGGTTTATATGGCAAGTGTGGATGGCAACGTTGGAAGGGGAAGACCTCGACGAACGTACCTCGATCAATCCGGGGACGTGCTAAAGAAAATAAAAAAGGTCTGGTTAAGAGTACCCTAAACCGACGAGCGTGCATGAAGAGATTGATGAATGTAGAGGAGGCGAAAAAAGTATGCAAGGATCGTAGTAAGTGGAAGGAAGCAGTCTTTGCCTACCCCTCCGGGAAAGAGGTGTGATTTGTGTATGTATGTATGTAGGTACGTATTATAGCAATCATAGCTCTTAATTTGTCTTTAGTTATTTGACTGGCTATTAATGTGATACTTTGTAATGTGAGAGAGGTTATTATTTTAGCATCTGGATAATACTGGAGCCATGAATGCTGATAACTGTAGCTGATACCCTACATTCTTGACTCTTGCGTAAAGAATAGTTATTCTTCGACTTTGAAGAAGACTGTTTTTAGAGCCGTTTACGTTGTGCTTCTCGCACGGAGAATAATGCATGATTGTTAACGGCATATATTGGCATATGTACTACCTTTGTTTCGAATATATATTTAAAAAGAAAGAAACTAACACGTTGTGGTCGTAGATGTTTCAATGAAGGCAAAATTAGTCGTTATAAAGATAGGTACGTTCTTTTGTTTCATACTTTAAAAACACGAAAACAAAAACACATCCTGAATAATATCGCATAATATTCTAACTATAGATACATATATCACCTAAGAATGTTTTCGAGCTCAGTCATCTCATCCAAATTATTAATCAACATCGTAATTGCAATTTGACCGATAAATATGTTGCGTCCAGCGACTAAAATAGCCTACAGGTGAAACTCACGGCCACTGATGAAGGAGTAACAGCCCGCATCCATTATTTTGAGTGAGTATAATCTGATTATTTATAACAAGCAATACGAGGCTGATACCAGGTTTTTTTTTCAATATGTTGTAAAGATACTTTGGTATTTGAAGGCTTAGTCTAATCTCATCGTGGATAAACGAATTTCCAATTTCAAATAAAAGAATCTAGCTAGACCGAAAATGAATTGTACTAATTAGATGGATGGAGTATGTTTGTTTGTTGCGCCGTATCGACGCTTGCCTCGCGGTAGTGAGCGTCACGAAAACAAAGGAACTAGGTATGTGGGCATCCCGACCGTGTGTGTTGTTCTCAAGCAATTACTTTGAAATGAGTTATTAACTAAATAGATAGAGTATTTATGTGGATAGAGAGTATTTTATATAGCATAAAATTGACTTAAAATGATAATGTTAAACTCTGTCTGGCTGGCGAAAGACATTAAGTAGACCTGCTGTTAGATGTGCTGTTGAGTTTACTTAATTTATCATTAAACTAAAATTTATTTATTTTGAAACACACACTAACATATTTTCTTTATTGCACAAAAATACACAGAAAAATATTTCCATTTTTCTCGCAAAGGCGATTTTATCTCTTAATAAGAGATCTCTTCCAGCCAACCCATGTCTTGTGAGAGAATTTCAACATGTGGGGCAAATAGGCAATCCAAATGAATTTTACAAAATAAATTAATAACTAACTCTGTAAAATAATATAACATACACAAAAATAATATATTTAAACATACATGAATATATAAACAAACTTACATAAATACTAAAAAATACATAAATATTTTAAGGTTGTTGAGAAATCAAGTGCTCTTTTACTCACTTTTTATATACAGAAATAGAGGGGCTTTCCTGTAAAGTCTTAGGAAGATCATTCCAGTAGTGCTTAGCAGCTGACAGTCTTCAGTCTCTTTTCTTTATTACATAATTTAATAGAGTACATATTATATAAAAAAATTAAAAATTCTAGATAAACTAATTTTTAGTTTTGACTAATACCTGTTGGGTTTGGCAATTGTCGGCACTTGGTGAAACTCCATTGTTATGATTTTGATTCAAACACTTGTACTCGTTTCACTTATTTTTTATTTTCGTCCCAACCGGTTTCACTTAAATAAGCATCTTCAGGGGGCAATTACACTTTTCATACTAAAATAAACAATTAAAATACATCGAAAACAGTTCGATACATTTGATGATAGTGCAATAATCGTTAATGTTAAAATGTAAACAATAACCGGTTGGGACGAAAATAAAAAATAAGTGAAATGAGTACAAGTGTTTGAATCAAAATCATAATACCTGTTGCCTGATAACAGTCTATAAATATAATTTACACATGTCCATAATCCATATGTAATTTTTTTTTCCCAAAATGTTTTATTTATTTAATGGGTGTAAAAATAAATAAAACATTGATAATAAACAACAAAGCACTATTTATTAAAATAATGCAATTTGTAAACAATAATTTGTAAATGTATTTTAAAATTAATTATGTAAATATTCTTCCTAGGATTTTTGTATCACAATAAACAAAAAAAATACCCTATAAATGCCTGGTAAATCTATAACTATAACTGTTTCATTACTTCTTTTCCTTTATTACCTGCACCATTATAAAATAAAACCCCTATTATACTAACCTGTAGATATTTGTTTACTTATATTTAAATACCTATCCACTACCTAAATAAATAAACAGTGTATGACCCTTTTTTCTGTCTTAAAAATTGTTAATTTTTATGATTTTATTTATTTTTTTATGTTGCATGTCTTTCTTAAGTAAGTAGGTACCAATACAAAATTGGTGTATGTAGCCAGCCACCTGCCAGCAGTACCAGATATATTTTTTGTCAGAGTAGGACAAAACTTTTTGGTGCGGGAAGGAGCAGTTAAAGTATAGGCAAGAAAAAACAAAATTAGGTAAAAAAAAATTGAGACATAAAATTTTTTTGAACAAATATGCAGTCTGATGAGACAAATAATGAAAGATGGAAAAGAAACTTTTCCTATAAGTGCCTGCAAGGTAGGACATCAAAGTACTTACCAACTAAAGAACATGATCCGTACTCCACTAAAATTGACGAAAAGCGTGCGCGTCGATGATTTAGTATGCACATGTCCTTGGCAATATGCAATAAAAATCCAGACACACTTTCATCGAAAACGTTCGCGGCAACAATCACATCGCGCACCAGATGTCTGGATAATTTGTATCTATAAAATTAATCGCACCACCAAGTCCACAAATAATTCAATTTTATCATTTTCCAACGAAACTGACATATATTTTCTTCTCCTGTGAACTCTTTGTTAATTTAAACAACTGCTCAGCTCAATGTTATCTTTTAATTCACCCAAATAATTATTATAAATCACTTTTCCAGGGCTAATTTCAGCTGCCTTGCCAGTGACAGTGACAAAATTTATGAAATTCAGTGGAAATTCCATGAAAATGAAAATTCCTGAAAATTCATAAACTTCCTAGGGTGCGTTCAAAATAAACCTAATATCTTTGTTGTCTATGGCTCCTACACTTTTCTTTCGTCGATTGAAGTGTATCCGAATTTCTTACATCGTGTTTTTGATGTCCCTCTGTCAAAATCAGCTGTTTATTTTGGCTTTGATTTTGGCGCGACTAGCGGGCTACCGCAGCTGCATTGTAACGAATTAGATTAGTTTTTTAGCGAAAACAATTTAGTTCTTTGATTAAAATGTCTGAGGAATGGCAAGCCTACGTTAAAGATACCCGCACTGTTTGTAAATACGGTACCAAGTGTTACCAGAAAAATCCGGAGCATCATAAAAACTATAAACATCCGCCTGCAAACAACAAGAGGAAAGGCGACCACAACTCGCCAGCAGGTAAACGCCATAACCCTTTACCGCATGGATTTTTCAATTATGTTAAAATTAATTCTTGTGATTAAATGGCAGAAAAGAAACGTAAGAAAAATAATGAAAAAAAAATACAGACGTGAAAAACAGATGAAAAGTATGAAAATCTATACGTGCCACATTTGGAACAACATGCAGTAATGATTATTCTTCTCTGCCAACCAAATATGGAACAATATGCAATAAGGATTAAATAGTTAGTTATATATATATTTATTATTTAGGATGTATTGGAAATCAATGAAACAAATGGTTGTGATGTAGTTTTTATCTTAATCACGAATAAGTGTTTCATTTGGATGTTTTTTTCTTCATTTTCTTCATTTGCATATTTTTTGGAGAAGAAATCAAATCAACAATCAAATTACCATCAACAACAAAATTATTTGTGAAAACTTGTGAAACAATTTCCATCTTTATTAAAACTTAGATAAACCCGACATTTGCTGCATCTAATGTATGAATTTTGACCACATCCTTCGATTTTGAATCGTTGGCGTTGATCTTCAATCTGGCCAATGCCTAATACCCCGTACCTATGTTGTATCGTAATTTTTCTGCATGTAGGACCAAATCTGGCCAGTCTCAAGTAAAACACAAACTGCATAGTGTTCCATATCTGCCAGGAACAAAAAACCATAACTGCATGGTGTTCCATATTAGGAACAAAGTTTGATCAAATAATTGAGTATGTTTTGGTGGCTTTTACTTACTTATTTTATAGTCACCGATAAGATACAACACCTTCTTGAATGAAAACAAAAACTCTGCATTTCTTTTAGCAGAATTCTTCTCAATATCATTGGTTTTTGCACCCAAAAACAGAAAAACGCATGTTTCGCCAAACTCTCATCATTCCACCGAAAAATAATCCAGATAAGGGTAGATCGAGAATATTTCTTTGCACTGAACGTTTGGATACATATTTAGCTATGATATTTAATCAAAACTAGAGGATAATATGACGTGTATCCGAGTATTTTAATGGATTTGATATGTGTCCCATATTTGGAACTGTATTCAGTAAAGGGATAAGCCTTCTCCAAAGCCCGTAAAGGCAGAAAATACTAGTAAAGATCACCATAATTTACCTGCAGGTAACCATTTTAAACCTTCTCCAAAACAAGTCAAATCTCCAAAGGCACAGGATTCTATTACTGGCAACGATCATGATAAAATTGACAAACCTACCTCTAGCACAGACTCGTCTTGTGGCGAAAGTTCAGAACACAAAGATAGTGAAGCTTCTACATCAAATCATGAACAATCTTTTGCCATAAAACTACCGGAAACCATCACATATCATGACAAAGATGACCATTCTCTTCTCAAAGAGTTGTTTCTAGTGGAAATGCCAGATGATTTCTTCAAGTTCTATGAGTGTTTACAAGGAGATCAGAATATTGAGAAGACGCTAGCAAATGTGAACTTGCAGCCGATTGGTCCGTTTGAGCTGCTGCTGGGAAAGCTGCCAGTTTTAGATGATAAAGAATTGTACTTGATTCACTGGAGATTCTTTTATGATCCTCCAGAATTTCAGGTAATTATAAGTAAAGAGATTATATTAACTTCTAATATTTTTTTTCTTTGGTGTCTATTCTTAATGATATTATGATACCTAAAATATAAGTCTATATTTACTCTTGCGGCTTTGAAACCTACACCTAACCGAGTAGTAGAAAGATTAGATAATCATTCCTAGTATTTTGTGTTTTCACCCTGCAGTGGGATATAGAACAAGCTACATAAATAAAACAAATACTTAATTTTTGAGTAACGATTTCTGGAAATAGAAATCAATCTACGTATCTAAATCTAATAATCTATAATCTTAAAGAAAGACAAATAATAATGCAAAATGATTTCAGGCCGTGTGATGCGGGCTTTGCCGTGTGATGCTACACCCTATAGATCAAAGATGTCTTTTTTTAAATATAATAATTGCTTTTTTACTAAATTATTGATTTGCCATGTGATGCCGGGTTAGAATAGCCTCACCCCATTTCTTTCCCGTGAGAGTCGTAAGAGGCGACTAAGGGACTCGAGGGTGTGTTTTGCAATTTAAGGCGATGGGCTGACAACCTGTCACCATGGCGATACACAATTTTCCAAATGATCCTTAAATATTTGTCAGACATGGCGTAAATGTTCGTTTTTTGCGGCCGTTTACGCTCTGCCTACCCCGCAAGGGACAATAGGCGTGATATGTGTATGTATGATTTCAGGCAGTGCTGAAAAAGAAAGGCAAGTCGGAATACCACATCGGCTACTTCAGGGATGAGCCTCATTCAGCTCCAGTGTTTATGGCACACAGCGACAGTGCCAAGGGGTGCCACATTACTCCCATGGCTGAGAACGTATTTGCAGCTGTTTAGTATGTATTTTATTATCTTTAACATTCTGCTGATCATTTTAAAATACTGCTAGTGTAGCTAGCATGCACACACAAATCAGCCAAGTACTCACTGCTGGTCTTAGGCATGCACCAGGGTATGCAATAGGGTACAATCTTCACTTTTTGATGTCCAGTATTTTCTTGAATGAAATATGATAAAAATGTACAGTCGGTTGTAACACATAAGGTACCAGGGGTCCTCCAAAAGAACTGAATTATTTTTGTCACCAGCAATATTTTTTACTTGGCATGAATGTGTATTACTAGAAAATCACATGTTATATGACAATAAGTTTAAATTTTTATTATTTATTAACTGGGGATAAAAATAATTCAGTTCTTCTGTAGTACCCCTGGTACCTTATGTGCTACAACCGACTGTACCTACTTCACTATGTACGAAAAATACAATATGGGTAGAAGTGTATAAAATAGGCAGCAATATTGCCTGCCAGATATGGTGAGTATGGCAAACAATTAAACAATAAAGAGAGGATCAGATCCAACAGTGGACTAAATTGTGGTTATTGTTGTTCATGATGAGATGCTAACATGTAGCTGTTTCATACATTATGCACATACTGTGTATGCAGTATGCACATATTTAGGAGTGATGATAAGGGCAGTTGGCGGAGTGACAACTGTGAGGAAAAAGGGTACCCACCTGGATGGGTGTTGTGACTAGGGAATGCAATCTCGTATTAGATTTCCGCCTTGCGAGATCTCGCGAGATTAAAAAACCAGTCTCGCGAGATCTCGCAAATTACGAGATCTCGCGAGATTGGGCGAATTGCACTTTAAAAATATGCAAATGCTTGTTTTAAAACTAGTAATTGACATGATTTGGAACTGAATAAACTGCATTGCTTAGTTATAAAAATAATGTAGGTTTTATTTAAAAAATCAACAGAGTATTATTTAATCGATATCTTTTTCGTATACACTTCAAGTGTGTATGTAAGCCTTTTGTAGAATGGTATTTAGTTTTTAAAATATTCGAAAACAGTTTGCACTTTGCAGTGAATCTTGATCGCGTAAACAATGTTTCCATACTTCTAAAGAACTTATATTCACTGTACACTTTTGACGTGGTTGGTAGTTGTAGGCTGATGTAATTGTACCCAATATTTCTTTGAAATCTTATTAAAACACGAAGCTGTCTCCAAAACAAGATGCAGCCCGAGACGGTTTTCCATTAGGACAATACAAAATTGTTATAAAAAAAGATATTGTGTGATACAAATTATTTTTTTTCCAATGACGGATCATGACGTCAATAAGTGATAATTCTATCCTACATTGAATATCAAATTGTCAACAAACGCACGCGCGCCAGCTTGCAAAATGAGCCGTCCACCGCAAGGCCCCCCCTACCCCTCTTATCCTGTGCCCGCGGCCGAAGGGCCCACGGCCGGCCAGGATTGCGAACTTATATCGTCACGCCGCTTTTGTCAATCTCGTTATCTCGCGAGATCTCGTACAGAATTAGACGAGATACAATCTCGTAAAATATGGCCGAGATCTCGCGAGATCGGGATCTCGGCGAGACGAGATTGCATTCCCTAGTTGTGACCAGGAGAATAACTGTTTCATGTGGACATGTTTTTTGAAGTTGTATATTATAGCGATCGGCGGAAACACTTCGATACCGCGTTTCAGGACTTGGATGTGGAGCGCATGCGCGCCGCCACACTGACAATAAATCATGCACGCAAGGTGTGACTTCTGTAAAAAATTGTGATTTGTTTTCCATTTGGAATGAAATAATCTGTTACAGAGGAGTTTCTTTTTTTTTCAGTTTGTACTTGGAAAAAGAAAAACAATCTTCGCCCTTCATTTCTGTGGCATGTCAAAAACTTATGGAAAAAGTGAAGAAATGGGCTGAAAGTCACAACTACTCTCTGGAAGAGTATAACATGAAGAAACGATTGGCTAAGAGTCTCACCAAAACATTCCATGGTGCTGGCATTGTCGTGCCTTACAATAAGAAGACTGAGCTGGGCTATAGGAAGTTAGTTGAAACTGATGGTAATGCCCTCCATTATTTACTTTCATTTTATATATAAAATAAGATTTTTAAAATGCTTTCAATTTGAATAACAATAACTCATCACACTAGTAACATATAACATAATTGAACTCCTCACAATAAAACTACAAAGAGATATACATTTCTTTAATATTCTATATCAACTTTTTGATGATCTGCCACACAAGGATAACTTCCATCCCACAGCAAACTATTCGGCAAACTAGAATCCTCTAAATCCCAAAAGGAAAAAGACTAGCTCTTATCGTATATATTCCTTAATAAATAGTTCCGACATTCTCTATTAACTTGTTGAAAACATGCCATAGAAAGAGATTCCGTTCCACATTAAATCTCAACAAACATTTCAGTAAAGATTTCATTTATAAAAAAGAAACATGTTTCTTTTTGAATAGTTCCAACATTCTCTACTAAAAAATTCAAATCATTTATTTTTAAGTAGGAATTTTCTGTTACTTGCTGAATATCTGTCATTTTGGTTTTTCCATTCCACAGCAAACCTCAAGAAGCTATTCGCCAAGCTAGAATCCTGTAAGACGCAACAGGAGAAAGACAAACTCCTGTCAGAACTGCAGCCTGTCATAACTTACGCCAGCATCGCGGTGGACGAGTGCGACTTCGGCACCGGCCTCGAGTGCGGAATCGACCTCTTCTGTTCAGGTCTGAAAATGAAAAATGAAAATAAATAAATAAATAATAAATAAATATATCCTGGACAATTCACACAGCGCCATCTAGCCCCAAACTAAGCGAAGCTTGTACTATGGGAACTAGATAGCTGATATTAATACTTATATATATTTTTTTATAAATAAATACATATTATACATAGAAACACCCAGACTAAACACAAATATCTGAGACTTAACAAATATTTGTGTCTTGTGGGGATCGAACCCACGACCCTCGGCGTAGCAGGCAGGGGTACTATCCGCTACGCCATCGGCTCAGTCTAAATGAAATAACTTTATTCAATGTAGGATAGCATTATCACTTATTGACGTCATGATCGGTCATTGTAAAAAAAAGAAATTTGCATAACGCAATTTTCTTCTTTTTATAACAATTTTGTATTGTCCTAATAGAAAACCGGCTCGGGCGGGATAAAAAAAATAAAAATAAAGGCACTGCCTCGGGGCTGGCCAGGTTAATTACACAGCACGTTACTTTACGCCACCACCATTTGTAAACGACATTTGTCTGGATCATTCATATCATCAATAAGTGGAGCACGGCTGGATGCGGGCATCATATGGCGGGTGACAGGAAGTGATGCCAATAGGCAGAATGGAGGGTTCCAGGTGGAGTCGGGAGAAGGGTAGCTACCCGCCTGGCCGGGTGTTGTGTCCAGGGGACCGACTGCTCCACCTGGATAGAATTGGAAGTTGTATATATGCGTTGCGCGGTGAAACACTTTGATACCGCGTTTCAGGCTCTTTGTTCTATCACGTGGCGCCATCTTGCAGATATGTTGGAACTTCTGTTGCGTCTTGCTTGCTCGTGAACCAATTTGAGTGAGCTTCTTGTCGTAGCTCCCAGAGGTCGCTACAATCAGTTGTACCAACTGCCTGCCTGTCTACAAATAATAATAATAATAAATACACCTGCATGTTTGTCATACGTTACAAAAGGCCGTATTTTTGAATACGTGCCGAACAGTCAGGATTTTTTAACAACTTCTGTTACTACAGACTTATAATTAGAATCCCTCCTCGCTTGGCTAAGGCCCGTGAGATAGGAAAGAAACCCTCTGAAAGGAGAGAATATCTAAAGATATCTACATATAATATTAATAATAGCCACTACAGTCCACTGCTGGACATGAGCCGCCCCCTATTGGGACCGATTGCCTTACTAACCACGCTTGGCAACCGGATTGGCGAGTGCATTGCGAGATATTGCTTTCACAGGGAACGCTGCTGCCCTTACCTGGATAAATTTATCCCTTAGTCGCTTTTTACAACACCCACGGGTAGTATTGTGGTGATGCTATTCTAAGCCGGCATCACACGGCAATAGATAAATCTTCTTTTCGTGTGGGACACTGAATCGACGAACTACCCGATAAATTCCGGTGTCAGAGTTTTTCAACCGTCTACTACTACTACAAGGCCTCTGACACGGTTGTGTAACGACCGCCGTCTAATTAATCATAGACAGCAACCGGGGCCGACTGCTTAACGTGCCTTCCGAAGCACGGAACCATGATTCGGACAATCAGGTGGTTCAGCCTGCAATTTCCTTACCAGACTGGAAACAAATTCGCAAAGTGATGATATCAACTATGTGAGTGCCGCACCAGGAATTGAACCCGAAACCTTTGTGCCGCAGGCGGTTCACTACCACTGCACAGCGCCGTAATTAAATAATTCCTGTATTATTTATCGTCAGGAATTCGCGAGCTCCAGCCGAGCGCGTTGGCCAGTCTGCAGGCTGTGTATTCCTTGCTGAATAGAGAAGCCTTTAGTAAAATCTTTGAGGTATGTCGGTATAGTTGTAGGTTGTTCTAAGTAGCTACATCCGTACTATTATTATAAATCTGAGAGTTTGTGTGTGTATGTATATGTATGAGAAATAGAAATATTTTATTAGCTTGCATCCACGGTAAGGTAACAAAGGTCTAAAAATAAGTAATAAATAACATTACTTACATAATTTTAGTACATACGTGATGCGCCAGTATTTGGCATGCAATAATTATTTACACATTTTGAAACACTATTGAAAAATACAATACTTGATTAATTGATTACATTAGGTCATTAGGTACATTAGGTAATAGGTAATAATGATTTAATATGTCAAAATACCACAATTTCATTATTTCACTCAATGATGGACTATAAAATACACATAATGTATGTTTGTTACCTTTTCACGCTCAATCGGCTAGACCGATTTGAATGAAATTAGGAACACAGGTAGAGTATAACCTGGAATAACACATAGGCCACTTTATAACGCAGGAAAACAACTATTACTAACGCTAGTTACTAGTTCATATTCTGTGCCACCCACGTGTGTTTATTACCACGGTAAAATGAGTGACAGCGGGTAAAAACGCTGGGCGGAAATCTAGTATAAAGTATTTTTACTTTACATACCGAATTGGATGATGTGATAACTCTAAATTATCTATGTTACAGGCTCACATCAAGTATCGTCGAAAGGGCCCAGACATGTCTGTATTAAGCTTCAATAAAAAGTCGTGATGATAATAATATGATTGTTCGAATAAGTATTTATAATTTTTGAATTATAATACATATAACATTTTAATGGTTATTTCTTTTCTTTGTTTTTGGCGATCGTGAGTTCTATACAACAATATTGAACTTAAATATGTTCAGAATTTTATAGCTATTATTTATATTGGCTAGATATATATTTTTCGACAGTTTCGAGTATTTTCAAATGAGGATAAAGTTCGTTTACCTCAAATAAATTTTCCTTATTTTATTACAGTTTACTTAATTTTATAATCGTGAATGATTGTCGGCCATTATGAGAGATTGTATTCGTGTAATTGTGTACATTTGTACAATATACTTTTACTAGAAAAGTAGTTTGAATGTAAAGTAATTCATTTTTTTTATCGTGGCTTAGATCTCTAAAAGTATGACTTGCAAAATTTTACACAACTTCTGCGTCATTTTTGTGTTAATGGAGATTACTATAGCTGTTGGAAAAGATTCTGGTAAGTAAAGTATTTAAAAAATAATATTGCCCAATGTATTATTTAATAACAACTTCTTTTATCTATTTATGTTGGAAGTTTTGATATAAGTAAATTAACATACGGGTTGTAATACGGGGTTGTGTACCGAAAACGTTAAGACATGATCAGATCACGAAACTGAACAACCTTTTCTATATATAGAGGCTATGTTGGTAAACGAGTATTTTTTAGACCTGCCATACAGTATGTCTGATCAGCCGAGTGAAAACTTGAATAAATAAATCGTTTCCCCAACATAGGCTCTACAGTTACATGTTGTTCAGTTTCTTGGTAATAATGCCTGCAAGGGTTGGTTCACCGTCCGTTGGATACACCCGATAGATCGATGATGTCTTTTTTAGGGTTCCGTACCCAAACGGTAATAACGGAAACCCTATTACTAAGGCTCGGCTGTCCGTCTGTCTGTCCGTCCGTCACGTCACGTCAAGTCACGAGGCTGTATCTCTTGAACTGCTATACCTAGACAGTTGAAATTTTCACAGATGATGTATTTCTGTTGCCGCTATAACAACAAATACAAAAAATTTTAATAAAGTAAATATTTTAAATATGTAAGAAAGCTGTATCTCATGAACCGCGAAAGTTACACAGTTGAAATTTTTACAGATGTTGTATTTCTGTTGCTGCTATAACCACTTGACAGTCCGAACTGACAAACTAACATTAAGTTTTTGGCAATAAAACTTGCCTTCGACTGTCAAGTGGATAACAATAAATACTAAAAAAAAAAACTATGGGGGCCGCCTTACAAAACACGTGTTTTTTGCGCGTTTTAGGTATAATGGTACGAATCCCTTCGTGCGCGAGTCCGACTCGCATTTGGCCGGTTTATAATATGTTTTTTTTTTACTAAATTATTGATATGCCGTGGGATGCCGGCTTAGAATCGCATCATCCCATTTCTTTCCTTTGGGAGTAGTGTAGAGGTGACTAACGGACTCAAGGGTGTGCATTGCAACTGTAGGCGATGGGCTGACTACCTGTCACTATGGCGATACACAATTTTCCGAATGTGCCTCAACTATTTGTCAGACGTGGCGTACATGTCCGTATTTTGCGACCTTTTACCATTATAGGCGTGATGTGTTATAATCATTTGTTCGTGTTCATTCAAAGGGCTTGAAGTGCAACCTCCATTGTACCACGCAAGTAGTCGCGTGAGGTTTACGTGTGAGGGGCTGCAGGGAGCGTCGCACGCGCTCAGCAGAACCTCTTGGATCTTCGTTACTGGTCAGCAAATGTTCATTTGTGTTCAAATTTAAATTATTTATTCAATGTAGGATAGTATTATCACTTATTGACGTCACGAACCGTCATTGTAAAAAAAAGAATTTTGTATCACACAATTTTCTTATTTTATAACAATTTTGTAATGTCCTAATAGAAAACCGTCTCGGACGGGATAAAAAATAAAAATAAAGGCACTGCCACGGGGCTGGCAAGGTTAATTACACGGCATGTAACTTTACGCCGCCACCATCTGAAAACGATATTTGTTTCAAATTGAAGACAAGATTTTAAAAGCGTGTAGTTTACATGCGTATAATTAACCGGACCTCCTGAACAGAAAGAAAAACCCCCCAAAAAACCTAATTCACCTGAAAAGTTTGTCTTTTTCATTCGCGCTGCACCAGAGAAAAACAACCAATCATTTTACGCTCAAGTTTTCGCGAGATTCACAGTAAATATTTCCTGTGAATTCTTTTGTAATATGCAAATAAATGTCGTATTGTGGGTATTCTAAAGTAACGCCATCCTATTAAAGCATATAATGTAGCTCACATTAATGTTGAAGTAAGTAGTGAGTTTGTTGTAGTAATACGTCGTCTTGTCGTAGTTTATTATTGATAAGTTCAAGTATTATTGTGTTGTCCTGGCAGCTGACTGTTTTTGATCTAAGAGACCGGTCATTTAGCTGTTCTTCGAATCCCCGTGTATTTTCCAACCTCGACATTGGCAGCAGAAGCCATACTTATAAAATTGAATTGAAATAGCATTAGCGTGAATCTGACAGCTGTCAAATATGACTTAGTGGCCATACTGGGGCGCGTTCAATGCACCATCTTTCGTAGCTCTTTCGTCGCTTTTTTATACTAAAAAAGTCTTTCGTCGTCCGTAAACATACCGTTCAGCGACGACGAAAGACTTTTTTAGTATAAAAGAAAGATGGTCCATTGAACGCGCCCCTGTAGCGGTCTCTATTTCGTTTGATTCATCCAGCTGACGGCGAGAAGCAAATCAACTGCAACTCTCCAAACGCTTGTCCAGTCCGTGACGGCTCCAAAATTGACTTGTTCATGAAACCTGAGTATGATGGCGCTGCGTTCACTTGCCGCGCGCACGCTCGCTCGCCGCCCCATCGCGTGATGGTGGCGCCTCCTCTCAGGATCAGACTGTACCCTACTGCCTCTAATGCTGTTAAGCCAGACGCTGCTGTCATGAGGACTGGGAAGTAAGTACGTTTTATTTTCCTTTAGATCGACTTTGTGCATTTTCCAAACTTGTCAATTTATATTCTTATCTCGTCCTCTTCCTAACTTGTCACTTTCATAAGTCGTCTACTTGCCTCCACTAGAACTCGATGCATTTCTCACGACAAGGGTCATCAACAGCAAGCATGCTAGACTCCTAGTTTGTTTATAATTAACAGCAAGCATGCTAGACTCCTAGCTAGTTTATAATTATTCTGTTATTTCATTTCTTCCTAACTTGTCACTTTCCTAAGTCGTCCACTTCCTTAAACTTTCCTATGTCGTCCACTTGCCTCCACTAGAGCTCGCTGCATTTCTCACGACACGGGTCATCAACAGCAAGCATGCTAGACTCCTAGTTTGTTTATAATTATTCTGTTATTTCATTTCAATTAGCAATCTCTATGTATGCCCGTGTGATGCCGGCTTAGAATAGCATCATCCCATTTCTTTCCCGTGGGAGTCGTAAAACGCGACTTAGGGACTCGAGGGTGTGTATTGCAATTTTAGGCGATGGGCTGACAACCCTTTCACAATTTTTCGTATGACCCACAAATATTTGTCAGACGTGGCGTAAATGTCCTTTTTTTGCGGCTGTTTACGCTCCGCCTACCCCTCAAGGGATTATAGGCGTGATATGTGTATGTATCTCTATGTAGGTAAGGGGTGGGAGATTTTAAAATATATTTCTTTATGCATAAATTTTCAGGGTGTTGTTGATGCGCCCCGGTTCTGTAGTGCTTCAGGCATGTTTGCCGAGCCGAGGCGCATGTCAATGACTTACTACACTCGTCTCATAATGCTCGAATTATGAACTCGAAAACAGTTGCATAAAGACCTACTTCATGCATTCTGCCTATAGAAGTTACAGTTTCATAGAAATCACAGAAGCGTTATGCCTTAATGAGAAGGGCCTTACTTCGATTCGATAAAGTTGAGAAATAAAACGAAGTATTTTTTCCAATGCTAATACCGCTATCTTCCGCCGCACCTGTCAGTTGTTGTTGTACGGTAATTGTTCGGTTGTTGTTTAGTTGTTTAATTAGATTGTTGTTCAGTTGTTGTTTCGATGTTGTTCTGTTGTTGTTTCGATGTTGTTCAGTTGTTTAGTTTAGTTGTTGTTCAGTTGCTGACTCGACATCTTAACAACTACTGAAGTATAGAATTTTCGAAAATTCATATCAAGCCATAGTATACGTTCTCGTATTGAATTTGGCCTTGTATCGAGCCTTGCAATGGCCGGTGTGGACGTTTGGAAAAGTGTATAGCTGAGTTTTTTTTGGAGAGTGTAGATAATAGTAGTTTATGCAACTGTCGTATAATGGGGGTCATTAGAATGCGAGTGTCTGTTTATCACACGAGGCGCAGCCGAGTGTGATAATAGTTTGACACGAGCATTCTAATGCCTAATTATAGCAGTTGCATACACTATTTTATCTACACTCTCCAAAAAAAACTCAGAAACACTTTTCTAAACGTACGCACCGGCCATTGCAAGGCCCGATACAAGGACAAATTCAATACGAGAACGTAATATGGCTTGATATGAATTTTTGAAAATTCTGTAATTTAGCAGTTGTTTAGATGTGGAGTGACTTACCTAAACAACTGAACAACATCTGAACAACAACTGAACAACATCTGAACAACATCGGAACAACATCTGAAAAACAACTGAACAACAACTGAACAACATCTGAACAACAACTGAACAACATCTGGACAACATCGGGACAACAACTAAACAACATCTCAACAACAACCTAATAAAACAAACGCAACATTACCATACAACAACAACTGACAGGTGCGGAACTCTGTGTTTCCAAACGTTTGGAAACAGGCGGAAGTTGGCAATAAGAGTATTGGCAAAAAAAAAACTTCGTTTCATTTCTCAACTTTATCGTATTAAGAGTTTTCTCATTAAGTCATTACGCTTCTGTAATTTATAGTAAACCCTAGTTTTTATAGGCAGAATGCATAAAGTAGGTCATTATGCATCTGTTTTCGAATTCATAATTCGAACATTATGAGACGAGTGTAGATAAAATAGTTTATGCAACTGCATATAATTAGACATTAGAATGCTCGTGTCAAACTATTATCACTCGCATTCTAATGGCCCCCATTATACGACAGTTGCATAAACTACTATTATGCAATAATACGCAGAATAATCGCGTCTCTTATGCACAGGATTAGGGCAAGTGGTAACAGCATCCTGAATGTCATTACGAAAAACCGGATTGTCCAATTTTGGGACACTGGAGACATTTGCACGTTGCATATGGCTCGGGTGTTTCAAGACCATGCTATTTAAATTAATGCAATCATATTTTTTGACGATGTTTAGTAATAGGCTAACTTATTAAGTAAGCAGTATTGTTACTAAATTAATTTTCAGATTTTTGTGTTTAGTCTGGGTGTTTCTTGTATTCTATGTATTTACAAACAAAAAAGTATACAAAGTGTAAAAAAATAAGCTGAGAACATTTTGAGGGGTGAACCAGTACGTGAAACTGAACAACTTTCCCCAAGGAACATAGGTCGAAATATGAAGAAAGGAATTGGCCCTCCCATACAAATTATCCCGGCCATAACACACTAAGTATGGGAGGGTCAAATTATTTTTTGATATTTCGACCTATGTTCCGTGGGGAAAGTTGTTCAGTTTCACGTACTGGTTCACCCCTTAAAATATTTTCAGCTAATTTTTTTACACCTTATATGTATAAGTATTAATATCAGCTATCTAGTTCCCATAGTACAAGCTTTGCTTAGTTTGGGGATCGTTTGGCGCTGTGTGAATTGTCCAAGATTTTTATTATTTTTTATTCCGAAATAAACTTTTTTATTATTATTATTAGAACTGTAGTGGCGACGATTGGAGATGTGAGTTTCCGGCAAAAAGGTACGCTGACACGTCGCCCCGACGACGAGGTGAAGGTTACTTGTATTGCTACAGGAATGCCACGAAATATAAACCTCTACATATACATCCTGTTAGTAAACGGTAAGTACTGTAATTATTTAATTGATTCAGATCTCAATTAGAATCTGTATAAAGTTACTACATTTATAACACTAGATTCCGAAGCCGTGTGATGATAATAATAATAATAATCATTTATTTGCAGGCAAACACGGTACAATAGATTTTTTTAAGTAGGTACTTATATACTAACGGACAAGCGTGTTGCGCCAACATTTGGCATGCATAATACAGAAAGCTACTAAATATTTACAAACAAATTAATTAATAACATCAAAAAATAAAATTCAATTAAAATATTAATGTCACAATTTAACAATTACATTAAAAGAATACAATTCAAATATGAATGTCAGGTTAGCAAAATAAAATAAAATTAAAATTACAAAATTCTCTAGATTAAAAAAAATTAAAATGTCACTTAAGTTTAAAGATAAATTAATAACAAACAATGTGGTCAAATTCGATGAATATCACTAACTATTACTAAAATTTAAAATTAAAAATTCACAAATTCGTCAATACTATAAAAACAATTTGATACCAGCACATTAAATAACCTTCTTTTGAAAATTGACAGAGGCAACGACTTAATTTCGTCTGGCAATAAATTGAATATTTTGATTGCCATATTAAAACTGTTCTTGGCAAAACACGTGGTGCCATGTTGTTGGGTCGCCAATCGATTCGGGTATCTTGTCGAGAAAGTTAATTGTTTCTTATTAAATAAGTACTTATATTTTTTGACAAATAAGCAAAGTTCCAGAATGTATAAACAAGGCAAAGGTAACAGTCTTAGTTCTTTAAATAATGGTCTACAACTATCCATTGCACCGACGCCACACATGGCTCTCACACATCTTTTTTGGATAATGAATACACGATCGACTTCCACACAGTTTCCCCACAGGATAATTCCGTACCGTAAAGCTGAAGCCACGTAGCCGTGATACGCGGTCAGGGCAGTCTTAATGTTGCAAATATTTTTCAGTCGATACAGTGCGAAAACAAACCGGTTAATTTTATGACAGACGAAGTCAACATGCTTTTTCCAGGATAGGTGAGTATCAAGCATAATACCAAGAAACTTTAATGAGGTGGACTCCAATATTTGACTGTCTTTATGTACTACGGATAGATTAATCGGTTGACTGTTTATGTTTCTGAATTGCAAAAAAGATGTTTTAGTTAAATTTACTCGAAGATTGTTACATTCCAACCAGTAAACAACCCTACCAATAGTAGCATTGATTTCGTCATTCAATTTGGACTTATCTTTACTATGGACAACAATAGCCAAGTCATCCGCAAATAAATTACAAGGATAGGGAGTTATCATTGGAAGGTCGTTTATGTACAATATAAACAAAAGAGGCCCCAAAATACTACCTTGGGGCACTCCTACCGTATTTGTTATGAAAGGGGATCTATACGCAACATATTCCTGGTCTTTATTAAAATTAAATACCTCAACGCATTGTTCTCTCCTGTTGAGGTAATCAGCGATAAGATCGTTAGCCTTTCCACGAATACCATACACCTCTAACTTGGCAAGTAGAGTTTTGTGACAGACGAAATCGAATGCTCTGCTCATATCGAAGAATATTGGGGTCACAGGAATCTTTTTGTCCATTAGGTTAGATATTATTTCTTTTATTAGTGTAAAACATGCCAAAGTAGTGCATTTTCCTGCCTGAAACCCATACTGCTCAGGACGTAAAACATTAAATTTATGAATAAATGACGTTAATCTTCCATGTATAATTTTTTCCCAAATCTTTGAAAGTACGGGTATTAAAGCAATGGGCCGATAATTGTCAATTATAAATTTATCACCCTTTTTAAACAGTGGTTTGACTACCGACTGTTTGAACGTATCTGGATAGACTCCGTGCTCTAGTGATAAATTAATTAAGTATGTTAATATTGGTGCTAATAAATTACTGCAGGTCTTAATTATCTTAGTACTAATTTCGTCATGTCCAGTAGAGTTTGAATTGTTTAATGATTTAATTATTTTTGTTACTTCAAATGGATCAGTAGGAGCCAGAAATATGCTCGAGTTGACTCTCTTCAACAGCTGAGGATTACTTTTGTTGACACCCTGATAGTCTATGTGTGTAAAATCAATAAAATGAGTATTAATTTCACGTGCCATGTCCACCGGATTCTTTATTATTTTATTATCTACGGACAGGAACTCTATGCAGTCCTTAGCATAGTTTGACATTTTGCTGTTAATGACATTCCAGGTTGCCAGGCATTTGTTTTTGGCACCCTGTAAATATTTCATATTATTAGTTTTTTGTGCTAGGAGTACACACTTTTTTAACAACAAGTTGTAATTACGGTAAGATTTTTTGTTGTTGGTAGATTTATCTTTATAATAGTTCAGACGTAATTTCCTTTTTGTGATGCTAGACTTCCTAATTCCTCTTGTTAGCCACTTTAATCTTGAGAGAGTACTTTTAATTTTAACCCTATATTTGGGAAAACATAAGTTGTACAATAGTTGTAGATCTGTTTGAAAGTTAGTAAATAGTGACTGAATAATCCCCGACTGAACATGAGTTAGAACTTCATTTAACCATGGGTAATTAGCTACAAAATATTTAAATTTATCAATATTGTCCTTATTATAGTCACTCTTGTATTCAAACCATTGCGTTAAAGTAGGCACCCTTTTTTCAACAGAAACTATTAAAAGTTGGGCGTTGTTATGATCAGACAGGCAGAGTGATATGTTTGTACCTATAGCCCCCTTAATGTTACTCGCAAAATGATCGATGCAGGATTTTTCTCGTGTGGCTGTTTGAATATGTAGAGTAAGATTGTAGCTTGATAAAATGTCGTTTAGTTGTCGAGATAATTTTTTAGACCTATAACTCTCTCCAATCGTATCAATATTCCAATCACCTGCCAAGATAATATGTCTGTTACGTTTTGCTATTAGTTTGTCAAGTAAAATCGGTAACTTTTCAAAAAATACTTTTTCATTAGAATCAGGAGTTCTATATATGCAAACAAGCAGTAGTTTATAATTTGGTATCTCTACGCCACAGCATTCAAAAGTTTTTTCTGAAGACAATTCCTTAATATGTGGTAGTTCCTTTACCTGTAACGTTGGCTCATGCAATATGCATACTCCACCACGATTTTTTTTCTGCATGACGATGCTCCTAGTTTATACCCGTTTATTAGTATATTGCTCTCATGTCCGCTGACAATGAAAGTTTCAGTCAAACAAAGTAAAGCAACACGTTTCTTGTAATTCTTAGTTATTTCGGAAATGGCTATATCTAATTGATCTTTTTTACTAAGTAAACCCTGGATATTTTGATGCATGAGGCGCAGGTTGTCTACTTCGTTTGTTCTAAAAAAATATCATTATTTGACTTGGGTGATGTGGTAGTTTGAATAGACTGCACTGGCTGCTGCCCCCCGACCGACTGCAAGTTATCTGGATTTACATAAGATGACTTTTGCACCGGCAACCCACTGCTGCAGTGCGTGCTACATGTTCTGTGAGAAATATGCAAAATATCCCTAACTTTTGTATTGACAGTGCCACGGGTTTTTAATAGAGAGTCTGTGTTACAATCACCAGGGTTGATCGTAGAGTTTTTAGTACGTTGAGATATTTGAACATCATGTGATTTATTACTAATGACTCGTGAAGAGCATACTATTTCTCTCATGACAGCGAAACTAAAATTTTGGATAAATCTTTTAGAGCCTAGCCTTAATTGCCTATAATTCATTTTGAGGAATGAAGAATGATCAAAAGCCTCGCAAATTAACTTAATTTCGTAATTAGCTGTTGAGTTTCGCAAGTTAGAATTGTTTGGCAAACCACAAATAATTATGTTGGTATTAATTATTGAACTAAGCCACTTTAGCAGAGAGTTTTTGAGATTGAAAATATTTGTGTCGTTGATACCAGCTAAGACAACAAGAAAATCAAAGCTCGTAAGAGTTTTGATACCCGACTCACAGGTCTTAATCACATCATTAAACTCAGCGCCACTCTTCCAGAAGCAGCACACCTCATATTTGTCTCCTACTAGTGTTTGTAGAGCTTGCTGCATATCCTGTCCTTGATCGTCAGCGATGATCCAGAGTTTTCTTCTTATATTTAGGTGATTTTTATTATTGAGTGTACAGTTCGATAGAGACATAGTAGAGGCGTGAGGGTCCTGTAGATGTTCAAGGGTAAGATCATCCCCAATATTTTCAAAATTTGTGTCAATTTGCTGCTCCTCTTCAAATGACGGCTTAGAATGGCATCACCCCATTTCTTTCCCGTGGGATTTGTAAGAGGCGACGATGGGAGTCGAGGGTGTGTATTGCAATTTTAGGCGATGGGCTGACAACCTGTCACTATGGCGATACACAATTTTCCAAATGTCCCTCAAATGTTTGTCAGACGTGGCGTAAATGTCCGTTTTTTGCGGCCGTTTGTGCTCTGCCTACCCCGCAAGGGATAAAGGCGTGATATATGTATGTATTCCGAAGCGTAACTAGCGCCCTCATAACATAAAAACTGAAAACTTGATGAAAAAGTAATCTATCGAATAACTGCTTCTGACAGATTGAAGTAGGTACAGATGCTGAAGCTTTATTTACAGACTTATGAATTAATAATAGTAATGTCGCTATACTGTAAATACGACATTCGGTAAATATAAGTACATGCAATCAATCTGACAGAAGCGGATTTTCGATAAATTTCGCTTACCCAACTTTATTTATCTACTTCTCATCGTACTTTATCCCCCTACTTCACATCCCGCCTTTTTCTTTTATGAGCGATATTTTAATTAATGTTTACTGTTATGGCGGGTGACAGGGGTAATGTGAATCCGTGTAATGCCGGCTTAGAATAGAATCCATGTGACGCCGGCTTAGAATAGCATCACCCCATTTTCCCGTGGGAGTCGTAAGAGGCGACTAAGATACTCGAGGGTGTGTATTGCAATTTTAAGCGATGGGCTGACAAACTGTCACCATGGCGATACACAATTTTCCGAATGACCCTCAAATATTTGTCAGACGTGGCGTAAATGGCCGTTTAACAGCTGTTATTCTTTTCGCGATTTCGCAGGTGACCTCATAGTAAAAGTTGTTCAGTATCATGAGTAGAATCACCCTGTAAAATTTCCGGAGTGAATAAAAAATAACCCTGTATTTGCGGTGCGCGGTGAACACTTCGATACCGCGTTTCAGGCGCATTGTTCTCTGCCAATCTGTCACGCGGCGCCATCTTGCGGATATGTTGGAACTTCTGTTTCGTTTTGCTTGGAAACCACTTGAGTAAGATTCTTGTAGTACTTCTTGTACATACATACATAATCACGCCTTTATCCCTTCCAGGGTAGGCAGAGCGTTATCGGCCGTAAAACGGATATTAACACCACGTCTGACAAAAGCTTGAGGGTCAATCAGATAACTGTGTATCACTATAGTGACAGGTTGTCAGCCCATCGCCTAAAATTGCAATACACATCTCTAGAGTCCCTTAGTCGGCCTTTACGACACCCATGGGTAAGAAAAGGGGTGATACTATTCTAAGCCGGCATCACACGGCGTTTTTGTAACTCTTTTGTAAGGTTTTGACAACTTGCAAAATTTAGAGTGCGGGACTTTCGCATTACTAGTGGCGACGCCTCTTCCATCTGGGCTACCGCTCATTCCTGGCCCGCCAATTTTGCAGGTGTATTTTAATGCCAGTAACGCGTGGCATAGCTCCATCTACCGAGTTAGTTTTGCAACTAATACTCGAATGCGAAAGTCGCAGGTTAAACTAACACAGGAAGTGTTTTAAAATTTGGTATTCACTTTTGTAAGGTTCCATGTTATTTATAATTTCAGAGCAAGGCGACTTAGAGACCGAGATAGACGGCGCGCTGATTATGGACAAACGCGAGTGGCAGTTCACAGGGCAATTCTTGGCACGCGCTGAGATCAACAATTCTCAGCTGTACTGCCTCGCACGCTGGTTCCACTATACGGACAATGAATATAAAGATCCTATTGCATTGCGTTCCCCGCCTGTCACTTTGCTCATTGAGCCGGAAACATTACCAGAAAAAAGCAGAGGTAGGAAGTTACTAATGCCGTGTGATGCCGGCTTAGAATAGCATCACCCCATTTCTTTCCCTTCCCACAGTCGTAAGAGGCGACTTAGGGACTCGAGGGTGTGTATTGCAATTTTAGGCGATGGGCTGACAACCTGTCACTGTAGCGATACACAATTTTCCGAATAACCCTCAAATATTTGTCAGACGTGGCGTAAATATCCGTTTTTGCGGTCGTTTATGCTCTGCCTACCCCGTATGGGATTATAGGCGTGATATATGTATGTATGTATGTAGGAAGTTACAAGCCATCTCTGGGCTTAACAATTCTCAGATAAGATACGCTTGCATAATTTAGTTATGGGCACATGAGCCTCGGTAGCCCAGTCGGTAGTATTGTCGCAGGTTCAAAGCCTGCCTGCGGTGCAATATTCAAATCTCTATAAATAAATCTTATAGCACGTTCACACTATGCCTATGGACAGAGTAATGGTAAAGGAAGTGGGCAGCGCGAGCATGTAAACAGGTTACTCGCGCTGATACTTTCCGTGCTAGTGTCGGCGCGAGTCAAAGGAACGGCAGCACGAACGCGAGTGGAATGTATTGCTGCGAGAAGAGTATGACGGCAGTGTGCGAACACTGACTCGCGTTGATACTTCCGTGAAAGTATTTCGGGCAATATTCGCAGCAGCGGCAGGAGCAGGTGCATAGTGTGAACGTAGCTTTAAATCTACTGTATAGACACGAGGTATAATGACCACGCGCTTAAAATTATATAACCCTTTATTTTTTTTGGAAATTGCAGTAAAAATTAGTGGTTGAAAATAATGACTTAAAGGCCGATGTGGCGCAGTGGTAGTGCAACTGCCTGCGACGCAAAGATTCCGGGTTCGATTCTCGGTGGGGCATTCACAAAGTTAATATTTTACACTTTGTAAATGCGTTCCCAGTCTGGTTAGGACATTGCAGGGTGAACCACCTGATTGTCCGAAAAGAAAGATTCCGTGCTTCTGACGGCGTGTTAAGCCATCGGTCCCAGTTGCCGCCTATGATTACTTAAGACGGCGGTCGTTACACAACCATGTCAGGGGCTTACTACTAGTTGCGGCACAGAATAACCAATAGTATGTAGTTTATATTATACATACAGAACGGACACTCACCTCCCCGCACCCCAGCCCCCGACCCGCCCTCACCCGCGAAATATCAAAATACCAGTGGAATTAAGTAGAAACTAGCGATAGGCTTGTTAAATCCTCTTTGGTAGGTACTGTATCTAGTCACAGGTTAGTTATCTCAAAATCAACCTGCATGCCAACCCTGCACTCTGTGATCACCCACACATGCACATGTAGAAATGACAGTTGTCTATAAAGAGTCCGCTGTATGGAGTGTCCGAGGTGTGGTTGCGGTTGAAAAACTGACACCAGGGTTCATCGGGTCGTAGGACGACTCGATGTCCCATATGGATAGAAAATTAAAGATATAATTGTTTAGTTTCAGATGTGTACCTATGGGTTGCGGTAGGAGTGGGAGCTATTGGATGGTCGATAGCTTTAAGTTTCATCTTCTTACGAATACGACAACCGTCTAATATCGTGCAGAATTCTGAACAGGTATATAATTATTTATTAACACGAGCTGTTACCCGCGGCGTTGCCCGAGTATAAATACTATCCTATGTGTTAATCCATTTTACCTTCTATATGTGTGTCAAATTTCATAACAATCGGTTCAGTAGTTTTTGTGGGAAGTAGAAACAAACAAACATAGCATTTATAATAGTAGTATGACACACATATTATCCAATTAATGTAATGTTCCGTGTGATGTCGGCTTAGAATAGCATCACCCCATTGATTTCTCGTGGAAGTCGTAAGAGGCGACTAAGGGACTCGAGGGTGTATATTGCAATTTTAGGCGATGGGCTGACAACCTGTCACTATGGCGATACACAATTTTCCGAATAACCTTCAAATTTTTGTCAGACGTGGCGTAAATGTCCCTTTTTATGGGCGTTTTCGTTCTGCCTACCCCGCAAGGGATTATAGGCGTGATATGTGTGTGTTCCGTGTGATGCCGACTTAGAATAGCATCACCCCATTGATTTCTCGTGGGAGTCATAAGAGGCGACTGAGAGACTCGAGGGTAACATGTATATTACTTGTTTAGACGATAGGCTGACAACCTGTCACTATGGCGATACTCATTTTTCCGAATGACCCTCAAATGTTTGTCAGACGTGGTGTAAATGTCCGTTTTTGCGGTCGTGTACGCCTGCCTACCCCACAAGGGAAGGTTTACTATGGAGCCTATGTTTGGCAACGATTTGTTTTCGTGATTCTATAGAAAGTAAACTGATCGAGAATTTTGTATGGGAGGACGATTTTTTTTTCTCGTTAATCAACATAACGTCCTAAGAAAAAGTTGTTCAATTTCATGGTCTGATCATACCTGCAAACTTTTCGGTACACCGTCCCTTACACCCCGTGTGTACGTACAGTCGGTTGTAGCACAGGCACAGCACAGGTACCAGGGGTACTCCAAAAGAACTGAATTATTTTTGTACCCAGCAATAGGCAGTTTTTTCTTGACATGAGTATGTATTAGTAGAAAATCACTTCTATCATGAGAATAAGTGTAAATTTTTATTATGTTTTAACCGGGGATAAAAATAATTCAGTTCTTTGGAGTATCCCTAATACCTTAGGTTGCCCGCACACGTCAGACTTTTTATAGGACCGATAATCGGGCAGATTTTTCCTCCACTTTTTAAGACCGACTCAAAGCACACGCCCATCACTTTGTCTGTTAGTTTCGAGGGAGTAGCACGTCATGGACGGCCGACTGTCGGTGAATAGTGTGCGTTAACGCGTACATTTCCGAGTGTTCCATTTTTCACCGACAATCGGATCGGTCGGGATGCACCGATTTCATTTCTGACCGACTATTTGTAGGATGTGGGCGTTACACCATTGCAATCAATACGTTCCATTTTACTCCTACAAAAAATCGGTCACCGATTATCGGACGTGTGCGGGCAGCCTTATGTGCTACAACCGACTGTACATACGTCCAATTTAATTATGTTGTGTAGGTCCCAGAGGCAGATAAAGCTAGTAGGTTCGGCTTCGGCCGGCTTTGTGGCGGCTACCGGTTCCGGCGCAGTGACGTCACCAGCGGGGGCGGGGCCACCGTGCTGCCCGCGCACTCGCTCGCAGCCGACAACATGAAGCTATCCCGCTCGCACGCACCCGCTTCAAGTGTCACGCTGTCCCGCTCGCACACGCCGCCGGTGAATACGCTGTCTCACTCACTCGCGCCGCCCGCTCATGTATTGTTGCTCCACTCCCCTTCCGCCCCGCCGCCGGAAGAGGGCGCTACTTATTGCAATGTGAAAGAAATGAATACTCTGCTGAGGCGGAAACAGTTCTGATAACTGATTTTTCATGTTTATTACATACTAGCAGCCTGTCCAGCGGTTTCACCCGCTGGTAACCGTTTTCCCCTGGGAAAAATACTTAAATATAGCCTATGTTCATCAGGGATCATGTGGGATTGTAATGATAAAAGAATTTTTAAATTGGTCCAGTAGTTTCAGAGCCTATTCAATTCAAACGAACAATCAAATCTTTCAACTTTATAATATAAGTGTAGATGTCTGAAATTTAAAAGCAATCTGCTCTGTATTCTATCTTTATTTTCTCTATTCAAAGATTGCCTGTAAGAGATCGCTCTTAGCAATAAGTCCGCCTTTGCGCATTTTTAGTGTTGTCCTGTATTCTGTTTCATTTTTAAAAATGCAATAAAGTATTATTACTTACTTATAAGGCTTTTGAATAAATACACAACTTACAGAATTATCATATCAGAATAGTATATTATTCAAATATTACAAAAAATACCAAATAATAACATAAAAACAAAATTGATCACATCAAAAATAATCCAAACATGTGCTTAAACCTACTAAACATTAGTTTCTCATCGCGTGAGAACTTCGAGTATTTATCCAACAAATCCAGACCCTTTGGAGAAATATCTAAATAAGATATGCACTGCCGTGTGATGCCGGCTTAGAATAGCATCACCCCATTTCTTTCCCGTGGGAGTCGTAAGAGGCGACTGAGGGAGGGTGTGTATTACAATTTTAGGCGATGAGCTGACAACTTGCCCTCAAACTTTTGTCAGAAGTGGTGTTAATGTCCGTTTTAAGGCCGTTAATGCTCTGCCTACCAAGGGATATAGGCGTGATTTGTGTATATGCACCGATTAGTCGGCCATACAGGGTGTAAGGAAAAGTACTGCGTTCCTTTCAAGGAATGAACCAGCCCATGAAACTGAAAAACTTTCCCCAAGAAACATAAATCGAAACATAAAAAAAAATTTGGCCTCCCATACAAAATGTAGCAGCCGACCAAGTCTGGTCGTATGTGAGGTCATTTTTTTTTCATATTTTGGTCTATGTTCCTTAAGGAAAGTTTTTCGGTTACATGGGCGGGTTCATCCCTTAATAGGAATGCAGTTATTTTCTATACACCCTGTATAGTCAGTCGGCATGTAGTCGGCTGTAATAACGACATTGAATTTAATTTTAATGTAATAATTTGAAAAACTAGCATAATAAAATGTTCGCATCTAAAACAACAACTGTAAATTGGTAGACAAAGCTTTAAAGACGAGTACACACGCAATTTCTTCTCACAAACTTCACCAAAGTAATAATCGGCTTATTTTTAGCCGATTAGTCCGTAGTCTGCTAGGCTGCCAAAACCATAGTCGGAGCATCTCTAATATAAATAAAATAATTTTGAAATACAATGATGAATTCACAAATACAATTATAGCATTTGATTAAAACTGGATGTGATACTAGTAATAAAAAAATCATGAATAATTTACATCTGATTTTTGAAGGCTACTGGTCCTAGTCCTTTTCGTAATATGTTAGAATAAAAATCATAAAATCTACACAACATTTAAGGGTACAAAAGTCATTGCGTTTTCGGGTCGGGATATTTGTTTATAAATCTGTCATGAAGTATACATTGTACAAACAACTAGTGCACGAGATCGAAAACAATTTGAATATCAGGACATTTAACAGCCTGACTGTATTTTGAACACACACAAATTACTTGGAAAGTTTCTTAATTTGTATTATTTATAATAATATTAGTTCGGAATGTGAACACTTTTAGACAATACGTTGTCTAATGTTCATTGACGACGTCCGATTTCAATGAAATATTTAAATATTCTGTCTCCTACCGAGCGGAAAGTTATAAAAATCTCTATAGGTTTTTTGTGATAATCTTCAGGGGGTTCCAAAAACCCCTGGGTTGTTCCTAATGACTAATGGGTTTCTAGACAATCTTCAAATGTATACAAATGGCGATGAGCTGAACTGAAAAATTTGTTTTTCCAAGGAAATGTAAGTAAATAAGTGAAATGTATTTGTGACTCGAATGTAAAAATTTCTGCTCAACACAAGTTAACACAACGCCATCTGGTTTGAAATTATAAAAAGTTCGAGAACTGTCAGATAGAAACGCCCACATTATACCAAGAGTTTTTTACAGTGTTTCGTAGGAAATGCATTAAATTGGACTCGTTTATTAGGGCATCGTACTGATAAATTTTCACAATGGGACCAATGCTCAAAAACCATATTTTACCAACCAAACATAATTCACGATCAGCTGTCTAATTTTATATAGGAGGCAGATTTATTTTTCTCGTTGTGCATTGGTCCCATACCGAAATTATTTCAGTACGATGCTCTAAACAACGTTCCAATTGTTTAGAGCATCGTATAAATGCATTTCCTCCGAAACACTGTATAACACTGTATGGCTTTGTGGTAAATGCGGTCAGTTATGCTCAAAGGTAGGTACAGTCGGTTGTAGCACATAAGGTACCAGGCGTACTCCAAAAGAACTGAAATTTTTTAGTTCCCAGCAATATTTTTTTCTTGACATGAACATGTATTAGTAGACAAGCTTAATAAATTTAAAAAAATTAAAACCGACTGCTTTCTGAGATCGAGAAGTCGAGCCTATGACAATCGGGATAATGTAAGGATTCTTCCGATACAATTCCCATTCGAATCTGTTCAGTGGATAATGAGTTACATTAGTGCTTTCAACTCTAAAAACATTACACTCTTTTTTTGGTTGGGCAGTCGTGTAAAATTTACTTATTTTATGAGAATAAGTTAAATTTTTATCGTGTATTAAATAGGGTTAGAAATAATTCAGTTTTTTTGGAGTACCCTTGGTACCTTATGTGCTACAACCGACTGTACATACGAGTACTTAGGCTTATTATATGGTAGATTCTTTAGAAACATTTGCGTGTGTGAGCCGGAGTACCGCTGTGTGTGCCCATCGTTTAGGGTTCCTTGGGCTTGTCGGCGGTGGTGATGTGCAGGAAGAGCGCGATGGGACAGTGGTCGCTGCCGTACACCTCGCTGCGGATCACGTTGTCGCACACGGCCGCCAGGAGGCGCGCAGACACTAGGAAGTAGTCCAACCGCCTGGGGGAGGTATACAGGGTGTGAAGAAAATGGTACTAAGTTTCTTTCAAGGACTAGCCCAATAAATTTAACAAATAACTCATACACATACACACACACATATATCACGCCTATAATCCCTTGCGGGGTAGGCACAGCGCAAACGGACATTGGACATTTACGCCACGTCCTCTATGAGGGTCATTCGGAAAATTGTGTATCGCCATAGAAACAGGTCGTCAGCCCATCGCCTAGATTGCAATACACACCCCCAAGTTCCTTGGTCAACTCTTACGACACCCATGGGAAAGAAATGGGGTGATGCTATTCTAAGCCGGCATTTCATGGTTTATAATATGCAGGTTAAAAAAAAAAAAAATTGGGTATTTTGTCGCTGCAACTCACAAACGAAGGAAGAGTGCAGCTTCGCACGTAACCGAAGATTTATTTCTATGTGTCCCTATGTATGCGTCTTTAAAAGTACGCAACGGATTTGATGCGTTTTTTTTTATTAGTAGGTACCTACTTCATGCCGGGAAAACGGTTAGCAGCGGGTGAAACCGCTGGGTGAGCCGCTAGTATAATATTATAAAGTACTCTGGGACCGCTAGAATAATTCTGGGGCCGCTTGTGTAATATAAAGTACTATGTACGATCAGTGGGAAAAGTAAGATGCCATAAGGGCGCGCCGTGAGAAATATGGGTATTTTTGCACACAATTTCGTTGGTGAATACAATAAACACCTTATTTCGTAAACAAACACCTTAGAACCGTCTAAATATGGCGATTGTTCTCACACACATGATTTGCCATTAGTATGTAAGGGACGTTCAAAAGTTTGAGGCGAGTTTGTCTAGAATACTTCACTCACCAGCCGACGTTCTTGGCGCGCGCGTTCATCATGTACGTCCAGAATGTGTAGGCCCCCGTGTGGTCCGGGTGGAAGTGGCGGTACGTGTCTACGAAGCCGGCGTCCAGCAGTGACGTCATCCCCGCGCGTTCCTCCTCCGTGAACCCGGCGTTCTTGCGGTTCGTCTTCGGGTTCGCGAGGTCTGAACACATGGAAATTCACAAGTCAAAGTGTTAATCTTCTATCATGGATAAAAATGCATTTGTAGCCTCTGGGAGCTACAAGAAGCTCACTCAAAGTGGTTCACAAGCAAGCAAGACTTAACAGAAGTTCCAACATATCTGCAAGATGGCGCCACGTGACAGATTGGCATAGAAACAAAGAGCCCGAAACGCGGTATCAAAGTGTTTCACCGCGCACCGCATATATACAACTTACAATTCTATGCAGGCGGACCAGTCGGTCCCCTGGCCACTACTCCCGGCCAGGCGGGTAGCTACCCTTTTCCCGACTCCACCTGGAACCCTCTATTCTGCTTATTGGGACTACTCGTGTCACCCGCCATACGTTAATTTAATTAAGACCAGCGCTGTAGTACAGGGCCTAAGGGTCAACGCTTCGAATACTTATAGGATGCATTCAGTCAGACCATGAAACTGAACAACTTCTCATAAAAAAATATTTCAGGAAACGCCAATGAAATTTTAACTCCCCATAGCAATTGCAGTCAGCTATCTTGACTTTGTACGGGAGTTCAATTTTTTTTGTCGTTTCCTGACACATGTTCCTAGGTGAATGTTGTTCGGATTCATGGTCCACATAAACCCTATCAGTATTCGGAGGGCCGTCCCTTACACCCTGTATATTATGCTACAGCACAATGCAGAGTGGTTTTTTGGTGTAATACTGTACTTTATATTAATAATAAGTCCTGATTAAGTTTACTTAAAAGTATTTGTGTTGCACTGAATGAAAATGAATGCTTTCTATTTATATAAAGAAAAATACGCGTTTATCTTTGATATTCCAAACAAAGGACGTTTCGAAGGGCTTCTCGGATCTCACTACAGTTGGAAGGCGGATTGGTGAGTGCAGGGCAAGATAACGATTGTCATGGAGGACGCTGCTACTTATTGCTTTAAGTTATTATTATAATTTTTAGGTGCCGTGTGATGCCGGCTTAGATTAGCATCACCCCGTTTCTTACCCATGGGTGTCGTAAGAGCCGACTAAGGGACTCGAGGGATGTGTATTGCAATTTTAGGCGATGGGCTGACAACCTGTCACTATAGTCATACACAGTTATCTGATTGACCCACAAGCTTTTGTCAGACGTGGTGTTAATATCCGTTTTACGGCCGTTAACGCTCTGCCTACCCCATAAGGGATATAGGCGTGATTTATGTATGTATGTATAATTTTTAGAAAACTTACAAAATCTGTCGCGTGCAGGATTTGAACCTGCTACTTTCGCCGTCACTAGTGGCCGCGGTAGCCCAGATGGAAGAGGCTCGCCACTAGTGATGGCAAAAGTCGCAGGTTCAAATCCTGCACGCGGCAGATTTTGTAAGTTTTTTAAAATTGTATTTTAACACGGGAAGTATTTTAAAAACTTAGTATTCAAGAGTTATTATCCCTTAGATAAGATGCCCTTTGGGGATTAATTGAAATGTTTTAGAAACGCCTATCATCTTTTGTACTAGATTTGCATTTGTATCAGTGAGACATATAGAGGGTGATGCCGTATTATTGGAAATGCAGAAATGAATTTATAAGAAAGAAAAGTAGCACTACAATGCTTTAACAATAGATTCGGCACCCCAGAATTCGTCTTAGAGAAAAAAATACAATAGGATCGCCAGGTGTTGCAAGATCTACACCTGGCCTTCTTAGGGCCACCGCAGACCAAACGTACTTCTTGCGAGCAAAACTCGAGCACTTTTCATAGGAAATTACAAAAAGAACCGTACGCCCTTTCAAGGTAACATTGCCTAGAATAACACGCCGCGCCGCCGCCGCCGGGCGAATGTCACTTTTATTTCAAACTAGCACCCGCGACGTTGCCCGCATAACCCTCGAGTGGTGATAGAAACTATTCTGTCTTAATCCATGTTATCTTCTATATGTGTGGCAAATTTCATTATAATCGGTTCAGTGGTTTTTGCGTGAAGAAGTAACAAACAAACAAACTTTCGCATTTATAATATTAGTAGGGTACGTTACGAGTTTCTTTACGAATATCTATTCAAAAGTGCTCGAGCTGTCGCTCACAAAAACTGCTTACATACATCAGCCTATTGCAGTCCACAGCTGGACGTATTCTTCCCCCATTATGCTTAGATTTCTATAAATAATACAAAGTTTCTTACCGATTTCATTATGAGCAACGTTCATATCCCCACAAATGATCACGGGCTTCTTCTTATCCAACTCTTTGACGAAGTTTAGAAAAGCCTCGTTCCATTGCAGCCGCCGCGGCAGAGTGACCAGCTTCCTGCCAGCGTTCGGGACATACGTACAGATCAAGTAGAACTGCTCGTATTCGGCGGTTATGATGCGGCCTTCGTCGTCTAAGTCTTTGTCGCCGAGACCATACTGCACATTCATGGCGAGCTTGGCCGTGTAGAGGCCGACCCCCGCGTAGCCGTCCTTGTCGCTGTCGACCCAGTAGGCGTGGTACCCGGGTATGTTGGCGAGCTCTTCAGGTAACTTTTCTTTAGCGCATTTCGTCTCTTGCAAGCACAGTATGTCTGGTTTCTCGTATTTGATGTAATCGAGGCCGCCCTTGTTCATCCAGGCTCGAATGCCGTCGACGTTCCAGCAGGCGATTTTGAAATTCCATTCTTTGCCTTGTGGATTTTTTGAGTTGTTCGAAAAGTCTATTTCTTCGTAATTGGTGGCGGTTTTGTTTTTGGCTGGCGCCTTCTTTTTGCTGTCTTCAGCGGGAGCTGAAAAGTTAAATTCATTTGAATTCCTCTTCTCTCTTCCGATTTGTGATTTCGTTCTTTTCTTCACTGATCCTTGGGATTTGTATTTTAGGGTTTTTGAATCACGTTTTTTCTTCATTATGTTAGTTTTGAAAACCAACGAATGTTGTAAATTTTGACATGTTATTTGAATCTTTTCAATGGAAGTCATGGTTATTATTTGAGGTTTTCTTAGTTTTGAATTCGTAGTTAGTCACCTTTAAAACCGAAGCCGTATTTTATGTTAGTGTGTTGCATAAGTGTACCTATACCTATCAACTAATAAAGTGTATATGGCAAGAAAAATAAATAAAGATCCATCATAAATATTTGGTAAATTGTTTATTCAATAATTAAACACACTTAATCATAATACGAACAATAATTATAATAGAGTACCTAACACATAATCAAGGTCTAATTACCCTTTCGCCGCTTACTGGAGGCTTCAGAGTCCGCGGACTCTTCATCGGCCTCCGCTGAGGGCTCGGGGGCGGAGGCCGGGGCTTCCTTCTTCCCTCGCTTGCCTTTCGGCTTTGGCTCATCAATTTCTTCCTCTGGGGCTTCCTCTGCTACCTCATCATCCTTGCTGTCGCCTGTAATGACGTAAAAGACAATTAAAATCCAGACCAAAATAGACATAGATAACTGTTAGACTAAGAGGAAAACAGGGAGACAAAACCAAATGATAGGCTAATAAAAATAACAACTTCAATGATGGTGCTGAAAAAATGAAAATTCATGAAGTCAAAATAAAAATGTTTTATTAATTGTTAAAATAAATGAATGTAAATTATTAGAACATTTCTTACATGTGATATGAAATTAAAAAAAAAACTACTTTTCTCTTGCAAATAATTTTTATAACAATAAAATAATAATAAATAAATATCTTGGACATTTCACACAGCACCATCCAGCCCTACTCTAGGCAAAGCTTGTACTATGGGAACAAAATAGCTGACATAGTAAGACTTTCTTTTTTGAAAATAAATACATTCAATGAATACATAGAAAACACCTAGACTCGACACAAATATTTGAAAAGTAACTTACAAACACGTGTGCTGTGCGGGGATGGAACCCAACAACCCCCGGTGTAGCAGGCAGGGGTACTATCCTCTACACCATTGGGCCAGTCAAATAACAATCATACACACCTTGTCCTTTCTCTTCTTTCTTGTTTACTTTCCTTTTCTTTGAGGCTGGTTCTTTTTCCTCTGTGTCTCCATCTTCTTTAGGCTGAGCTTTCTTGCCCTTCCGCCCTTTGGGTTCCTTTTTAGCAGGTTCAGGCTTCTCTTCAACCTCCTCGGGTTTATCCTCATCTTCTGGAGATTCTTCAGGTTCTGGAGACTTTTCTTTAGCAGCCTTTGGTGGAGCCTTCTTTCTGCCTTTAGCTGCGGGTTCAGGCTTAGCTTCTTCAGCTGTTTCCTCATCAGCCTCAGGCTCAGGTGCCTCAGCTTTAGGCTTGCGTCCTCGACCTTTGCCTTTGGGTTTGTCTTCCACAACTTTCTCCTGTTTATCCTCATCATCATGACTAGCTTGCTTTGCCTTCCTGCCTTTAGCAGTCTCTTTGGGTTTGTCTTCTTTCTTAGCAGGCTTCTTACGGCCTTTACCGTTGGCTACCGGAGCTTCCTCTGTGCTTTCAGTGTCCCCATTCTTTTCCTCTTCTGGAGCAGGAGTCTCTTCTTCTGAATGATCACCATTGGCATCTGCAGTTGGCTCTTCAGGTTCCACTTCCTTCTTCTTCCTCCCTCGCTTGGTTGGAGGAGCTGTCTCCTCAGAAGCCCCGTTTGTTTGTGCATCACCATTTTCTTGTGCCTTCTTGCCCCGCTTTGATTTTTTCTCTGCTACAGCTGGTTTCTCATCAATTTCAACTTCTGGTACCTCCTGTTCAGTCTCTTCAACATTCTTGGCTTTGCCTCTGCCCTTCTTTGGTGCATCATTTTCAGCAACTTTTACATCAGCAGCTTTCTGTAATGGTAAATGGATATTGTGGTGTATTGGAAGTAACTGGTAAGTTGAGAAAAATACATTGCATTTGAATATAAAATATGGTAGTAAAATAAAAAAGAAGATTGTTAATTTTGCATAAATTATATTTCAAGGTTGTAAGCTTACAATAACCACAGGAGAATGGGCAGTATTCAAGTAAACAGCTAACAATAACTTGAACTTAGCATCTACATAGTAGGTACGTAAAGGTCTTTGAACTATGATAACAAGATTTTGCAAGATCAAAGCTATTTTTAGGCGTCTGTCTCTGAGTTCACACAAAGCCTGCAACACTTGCAGTACAAAAGGCTATTTAGTGCCAGATGCACGTTACAATGCATGCACCTAAGTGAATGTAATCTTGTTGCACTGAAGCTGTATGCACGTATGTTTCCCGCCTAACAGACCATGCGCGATCGATTTAGCTTGTACGTACAATGTATACATATAACTGCCGAAGCGTTTATATGCAATCACGCGGCTTGGTAAACTAAACCCGCGAAATCAAGAACAAAACACGTGAATATACCACAAAACTTGTTCACATAGGTGAAATCATCTACAGGGAAAAGGCTAAGCCCCTTGACGGCCCCTAGATATTGCTAGAATCAACAACAATAGAGAATGAAGATGCATCTCGGTAACAATGCAAACCAGTTTTGTCTCAGATTTCTTCATTGAAATAAGCAATATTATGATGAAATTACAATACCTTGGCCTTCGCAGTACGTGGTGCCATCGTAATTATTGTAGTTTTGCAAGGGATCACTGGTTTCACTTAACAAAAATTGTATGAATCTAGCGACAAACGCGGCTTTGGGCAGAAATGGCGAGCAAAAAGTTTCCGCCTTTCCGGCAAATTTGACAGCAATGTGCCACTGCCGCCAAATTTTTGTTTTTCTATTTATTTTTTGCGAGATTCTAGAGTTTGGCTACGTAGTTTTTTATCCAGTAACACTACACAGCCTCACCTAGCAGAAAATATCGATCTTTCGCAATGACTTTATCGACAAACCGTTGTGTAACAACACTAAAAAGCTTTTTAAAAAGTAAATGACAGTAGTCTATGAAATATTTATCCGAAATTCCGAATTCTTTTCCACGACACGAGGTTCTTCTGTTTTGAAAATAATTACCATGTTATCGTAGACATTATTTATTAAAACTTTAGGAACTACATGTCAAAATCATCTACTTACTAGTGCACTATAGTTTGTAATAAGTAAGTTCTTGAAAACTTGCTTGTTTATTATAATTACGAGTGCACCGGTTGTAGAGGCTGTCGTGCAATTTTGCGTATTTTTTGTTGCAATTTTCCAAAGTGATTTATTTTTATGTGGTTGTTTCCAGAATCTAGAAACCGAGATGATGGAGTAGAATATGATTCTATGGAGATAACTGTGGTGCGATTAGTTGGTGAGTGCACAGGTTTGTAATTTAGATTCCATCATTGTTGCCCATTTCTTTGTGCCAATAGCAAGGTTACCAAGAATCTAAATAAATTCCTGGTAATTTAGATTTATAGAACCTAAACAGAAGCGCAAAATGACTCATGATTCACTTCGCAATAATATTGTTGTTTACATTGTGCAATTAACATTTGAGAGCAGGTAAAACTTATGCCAAACATCATATTATTTATCCCATTTCAATTTGTTTTTCTTTAATATAACATGTTAAAAAAAGTTCTTTTTTAGTGATATGTATCTTTATTTTTTAGTGATACTGAGTAATAATGAACATGGGAGCTAGTGGAGAGATGGCGGGGGAGGTGGGGCTCATAGCTGACGAGCTGAGCCGCGCCGTTGAGCTCACCATGAACCCCGCTATATCACACGAGGCCCGCACTCAGGCTTACAATGCTTGTGAGAGGTAAGCTCTCCTCATGACTGACAAAATGTTATACAGGGTGAGAATATTGACACAGCATTTAAGTGTGTGGTTTTATAGGCAGCTTACCAGATGAAGTATTAAAACCTTATCATGGGGCAAACCCAAATAATTTTGTCCTTGGTATTATTCAATTAGGGTTGCATAACATGATGTTAACAGTGAAACACTTCTTGTTTAATGATTTAGTGAATAAACTAGGCCAATTAGGCTAAACAGGGTTTCCCAACTTTTTAGCCACTAAAAGATCATGACCACAAAGGTATAGGTACTATTTTGCACCAATCCTACAGCACAACTTGCAAGCCTTAAGGTGCGTACGGACTAGAGGCAGCCTCAGGTTGAGCAGCCTCGCCACGCACGGCTCGTGTAGAGGCTGCCTCGGTATATAATTTAAATCAACATGAGGCAGCAGACTGAGGCAACCTGCCTCGGGTCGAGCCAGGCGCGACAAGATGGCGCCGGATCGACAGCTGATTCACTCGTATTTCTGCGTCGGCGTCTTACGCCATCAGTTGATAGCAGAAATGTCAAATAATATGAACTTCCAGTCTAATTTCAATCTAATACACAGATCGAAAATAAAATAACCTCAAAATAGAAAAAGAACTAGCGACATAATTAATAATGAGTTTTTACAGAAATATTATGGCTTTAAATATAAGGACAATTAGTGGTTTCAAGAATTTTTGTAACTTGAATACATGGACTTTTCGCCATTGCTCGCTAAAACTGTGCCTCAAATCACGTCCATACTGGCGAGGCACGTACGCTGAGGCGCCTTTGAGCACAGTCAAAAAACCGACACCGAATGGCTCGCGCCGAGGCTGCCTCGGCGTGAGGCCCGCCTCGGGCTGAGGCACGTACGCACTTGAGGCAAAAGGGCGAGCCGTGCGTGCCTCAGGCGAGGCTGCCTCTAGTCCGTACGCACCTTTACATCAAAGCCCAAGTCAAAAAATTTAAATCTGATTGCTTAACTTTTTTAAACAGATGCTTATTTAATTAGGAAAGAAATTTTGGATTTATTCAATGTTTAAGTTGGGCATTAAATGAGACAAAAATGTTAAGGTTTTAAATTTATTGTCTTCAGTAAACAGTATAAAAAATAATCACATCTTAGTAAAATCTTTGGTGAAAATAGTTAACAGTTGATAAACTTTAAAAAATTAAATTAGTATCCCTGTTTTGTGCAACATGTAGCAATTCTTTCTTAATATTGGAAATATTATATGTATATTGCTTTAATTTTATTTATGACGCCCCGGCCCAACACATTTTAAGATTGTGAATGTTCAATTCCTTTATCTTTAGATAATAAATGAACTATGCTGATCTATCACAAATAAAATTATATTATCCAAGTTACAGATTCTGTGAGACAACATTTTAATTAATTTTTTATTCTTCTTATCAGTTTCAAAGAAAACTCCCCATGGTGCGCCCAGGCCGGCCTGCTTTTGGCCAGCGGCAGTCAATACTCAGCCGTTGTTAAGCACTTCGGCCTGCAGCTCATGGAGAACACCGTCAAGTACCGCTGGACTCAGATCACACAGAATGAAAAGATTTTCATCAAGGTAAGATTTTTATACCTAAAGATTGACAAACATTTAAATATTTATTTGCAATATAACAAAGAATGTCATTTCTAGCATGTCAATATTACAACATCATTAAGCATCATAAGCTAATTACAATTTAATTAATATTTCTAAAGTTTCTAACTCTATAAATGACAGAGGCAACTCATTTTATAAATAGAGATTTTCAGTGATTATCCTTGTATAGAAGTCTTTTTTAATCTGGTTTGGGGTACAATTCGATTATTTTTATTCCTAGTATTATGTTAGTGTATATCTTTATGCTTATTAATGTTTTTCTTTTCATCATGCATTTCTTATATAGATTTGTAAATAAATAATGATATTACGGTCATAATCTTTAGTTCAATGAAATATTTCCTAACAGAAGTTCTCCTATGTACATGACATTATAGTCTATAATAATTTAAACACTAATGCAGAACTTTGAATGGCTAAGAATAGAGCTGGCATCAAGGTTGAATTTACTTATTTAATTCTAAGACTAAACAACTCAATTCAAGTCAAATGAAATTAAATTAACTTTATTTAATGTAGGATAGTACTATCTCTTATTGACATCATGATCAGTCATTGTAAAAAGAAGATATTTCATCTTTTTATAACAATTTTGTATTGTCCTGATAGAAAACCGGCTCATTGCCAGCTCTCTTCTGTTAGTTAGTTATTAATTTTACTATACATATTTACATATAACATACACATTTGAACAGTCACAACAGTCCACTGCTGGACATGGGCCTCTCCCTATTGTAAATATTTGAACTTTTGTGTACACAGCATTATACTAAGTTAATAAAAAACACCTCTTCTTTTTCTCCCCATCACAAGATCATCAGCAAGTCATTTTTGCACTTGAAGTGTTATTTTATATCCAATTGATCATAACGAAATATTGAAACCAATATTTTTCCACAAATGGGATTTAATTTGATGTCCCACCTAAGACATGGTAGAGATGCGTTAACCTTAATTTACGTTGTGAAAATTATGGATACAATATTTTCATAATTTATTTATAGAATAACGTGCTATGTGATGCCGGCTTTGAATAGCTTCACCCCATTTCTTTCCTGCGGGTGTCGTAAGAGGCGACTAAAGTACTCGTGCGTTTCATGTGTATTGCAATTTTAGGCGACGCGCTAAAAATCTGTCACTACAGTGATACACGATTATCCGAATCTGCCCTCAAATATTTGACAGACATGGAGCTCACTACCTGCGTCTGTGTTGCCAAATGCAAACAACCCTAATCTTTTCAAAGTAAGAGTGAACAGGCTTCTTCTGGGTGAGCTCGCTCCATCTTAGACTGTCTCTATCCTATGACCTAGACTAGAGTCAAGAGCAAACCCATCCTTAATAAAAAATAGACGTGGCTATAGCGGTCATTAAAGCTCTGCCTCATATGTGTGTGTAATTATGTATATTCTCGACAGGAAAACGCAATGAAACTCCTATACATGGGCGGCTGGGAGACCGGGCACCTGAACGACGCCCTCGCGCGCGTCATCGTGGAGATGATCAAGCGCGAGTGGCCGCAGCAGTGGCCCGCGCTGCTGGCGGAGCTGAGCGACGCGTGCGCGCGCGGGAACCTGCACACGCAGATTGTGCTGCACGTGTTCCTCAGGCTGGTGGAGGATGTCGCCACGCTGCAGGTATATTTATTTAATCATTAATATCATAATAATAAAGTAAATATTTTATTAGACGAAACAAGTAGATTTATCTACTGCAATTTTTTGTTATTATTATAATATTATATATTTTTTATGTAGCCATTTTTGGGCTATACATATATACTATTCGTTATTTCCAAAATTAGCTAGGGCAGCTTAGGGCCTAGAAAGATTGTTAATTTAGAGTAGGAGCACTTCTGGGCAGGTTTTTTGGGGGGTTTTTCCTGTTCAGGGGTCCGGTCAATTATATGCATGTAAATAACACGCTTTGGAAATCTTGACTAAAATTTGAAACAAATTTCGTTTACAAATGGTGGTGGCGTAAAGTTACATGCTGTGTAATTAACCTGGCCAGCCCCGAGGCAGTGCCTTTATTTTTTATTTATTTTTAGGACAATACAAAATTGTTATAAAAAGAAGAAAATTGCGTTATGCAAATTTCTTTTTTTTACAATGACCGATCATGACGTCAATAAGTGATAATGCTATCCTACATTGAATAAAGTTATTTCATTTTCATTATACTTTATTGCACATCGTACAAAAGGCAGGCCTAATGCCAGACGGCATTCTCTACCGGCCAACCAGAATGTAAACAGAAAGAGATAGAAGCGGGTGCACTAATTAGAAAATAACACTAAAGGAAAACTACTATCAAAATAAATACCTACCAATACATAGTTGTCATTCATAAAAATACACTTACACAAATACTTATACCAATAAGTAATACTTAAACTTACATACATACTCAAATATAAACAAATAAAATCATACTATAAAAAACAAACGTACAACTAGCTCCATCTGTCAATCTCATGCTCATCTGTAAGTTACAGCGTCTTGACAACGGTGTTTTGGGTTGATTGGTATACAGATGGCAGGTAAAACAGGGGGCCTAGAGCCGGAGAGCTAGGTTGCTTTCATATACAGGGTGTAAGGGACAGCCCTCCGAATACTGATAGTGTGCATTCAGACCATTAAACTGAACAACTCCCCATAAGAAAATATTTCAGGACATGTCAAAAATTTTTGGACTTCCCATAGTAAATGCAGATCATGATTTGGTATGAAAGGTTGAATATTTTTTTAACATATGTCCCTAGGGGAAAGTTGTTCACTTTCATGGTCTATATGCACTCTTATCAGTATTCGGAGGGCTGTTCATTACATCCTGTAGGTATATTTCTATTTTTTTATCTGTTGGTTTTACAAAACAAACAAAATAAAAATAAAAATCTCAATTGATGAGTCATTCCTGAGGGACACGACCATGGTGTTACAGCTCAAGCAATATTGTGGTTAAGCTGTGACAATCTTGCTAAAAAATCGTGGTGTTTTGACCAATTCTTCATCATCATCATCGTCATCCTCAGCCCACATCCACCCACTGCAGGGTATAGGCCTCCTCTCCTAGGCCAATTCTTCAGGGTGCTCTTTAATGGTATATATACAATTTATAAAAAATATGAAAATTCCGATATCATTTCTTCAAACAGAAGTGAAAGCATAAATAATGTCCATATCTGCCTTAGAGTTCTTATCAAAGTGAGACACTATTGACAATTGATTATATCCAATTCATTAGCCAAATTACAGGCGTAATCAGTTGCTACAACAGCTGCCCATTAAAACATAATAAATAATATAGGCCCAAGATACTGAGTAGTGCCTACGAATAGCATCACCACAATTCTACTCATTTATACATATGTACACACATATCATGCCTTTATCCCTTGTGGGGTAGACAGAGTGTTAACGGACGTGAAATACGCATGGGTGTCGCAAAAAGCGACTAAGGGATAATCATCCAGGAAATGGGCAGCAGCGTTCCCTGTGAATGCAACATCATGCACTGCGCTCGCTATTCCGTCAAGCGTGGTGAGTGTGGCAATACCCCCCAATAGATGGAGGCCCATGTCCAGCAGTGGACTGTTGTTTGTGGCTGTAAATGTAAACCTGAGCAGTGACTCAAAAGTCAGAATGAGAGTAATATTTCATTAGCACGAGCGCAATTCGATTAGTCGACTTCCGTTAAACTTTATAGCAGTATTGTATGGTGAATCTGTCAGACACTATAAGTTACATGACGCTATGTTATTTTGACGATGCATGTCGCGGACATATTTTGTTATTGTAAATTTAATTTTTAATTCAATAAAAATTTATAAAAATTCGTAAAAAATACAAGTTTTTACGACCGGAAAAAGTCTTAAAATAACGACCTGGTTGCTTGGGTTCGTAACGTAATATGAACCACAAACCGCATATCTATTAGTAAGAAATGAGCAAATAATATTATTCACGTCATATTTTTCCTAATATTACGATTCTTCTGGCGATCAATGTTTACAAACACACACATATCACGCCTTTATCCCTTGCGGGGTAGGCAGACAACGGTTAACGGCCGAAAAATAAAGTAAATATCGCCATATCTGACAAATATTTGAGGGCCTTTACAGAAAAATGGTGTATCACTACAGTGACAGATTGTCAGCCTGTCACCTAAAATTGTAATAAATATTAAACCCTCGACTCTTAGTCGCCTCTTAGATCACCCACGGGAAAAATATATATAAAAATGAATGTTGAATGATAAATGTTTACAATGATGCATGGTAATTGCTGTTATACCTACGGGTCGATCTAGTTTATTAATATTGTAATAAACACAATTTCAATGATAAAATGTTACACAGAACAGCTGTTGACCGTTTGACCTTATTTCAGACAGAAGAACATTTAGTATTATTATTATAATATTAGTATTTTTATTACAACGTATTCTCGTTTTATTATGCTATTCTTATTTAGCCCAGACAGTTTGCGTAGCTTTAAAAATCATGCATATTTTGTCAAGCCCTGATTCTGAAAAACCCTTCTTTCCTTCCTTAGACCCTGCGCGCATTATTATTTATTATTATATTAGCCTACAGTGTCCTAATGCTGGGCAAAGGCCTCCCCTTTCTCTTTCCAGGCTTTATTATCGACAGGCTGGTGTTAAGGGACAATTTTCCTCAAGGAACATAGGTCATATTATGACAAAAATATTTTGAATGTCTGTAGATACTCAAATCAGCTGATCAGCAGTTTTATATGGGAGGTCGAAGTTCTTTTTGTGTTCCGATTCCGACTTATGTTCCTTGTGAGGAAAGTTGTTTTTTATCACCAGCCCGTCTTGAGATTTCGCTGTCGGTCACTACAAAAGTTTCACCATAAATAAAGAATAGAATACAATTCCAATCAAGTCCAACCACATTCAATCACACTGCTTCCATCTCCCCAGACTTTAGAACAACACCAACGTCGCAAGGACATCTACCAAGCTCTGACCAGCAACATGGCGGAGATATTCGCGTTCTTCATGCGGCTCATCGAGCTGCACGTGCAGCAGTTCAGGCAGCACACCGCCGAGCAGGACTACACCGCCGCCAACAGCCACGGCAGGGTCGTGCAGGTATGTAGAGAACAACACCGCCGAGCAGGACTACACCGCCGCCAACAGCCACGGCAGGGTCGTGCAGGTATGTAGAGAACAACACCGCCGAGCAGGACTACACCGCCGCCAACAGCCACGGCAGGGTCGTGCAGGTATGTAGAGAACAACACCGCCGAGCAGGACTACACCGCCGCCAACAGCCACGGCAGGGTCGTGCAGGTATGTAGAGAACAACACCGCCGAGCAGGACTACACCGCCGCCAACAGCCACGGCAGGGTCGTGCAGGTATGTAGAGAACAACACCGCCGAGCAGGACTACACCGCCGCCAACAGCCACGGCAGGGTCGTGCAGGTATGTAGAGAACAACACCGCCGAGCAGGACTACACCGCCGCCAACAGCCACGGCAGGGTCGTGCAGGTATGTAGAGAACAACACCGCCGAGCAGGACTACACCGCCGCCAACAGCCACGGCAGGGTCGTGCAGGTATGTAGAGAACAACACCGCCGAGCAGGACTACACCGCCGCCAACAGCCACGGCAGGGTCGTGCAGGTATGTAGAGAACAACACCGCCGAGCAGGACTACACCGCCGCCAACAGCCACGGCAGGGTCGTGCAGGTATGTAGAGAACAACACCGCCGAGCAGGACTACACCGCCGCCAACAGCCACGGCAGGGTCGTGCAGGTATGTAGAGAACAACACCGCCGAGCAGGACTACACCGCCGCCAACAGCCACGGCAGGGTCGTGCAGGTATGTAGAGAACAACACCGCCGAGCAGGACTACACCGCCGCCAACAGCCACGGCAGGGTCGTGCAGGTATGTAGAGAACAACACCGCCGAGCAGGACTACACCGCCGCCAACAGCCACGGCAGGGTCGTGCAGGTATGTAGAGAACAACACCGCCGAGCAGGACTACACCGCCGCCAACAGCCACGGCAGGGTCGTGCAGGTAATGATTTAAGACTTTATCTACACTCGTCTCATAATGTTCGAATTATGAATTCGAAAACAGTTGTATAAAAGCCTACTTTATGCATTCTGCCTATATAAATTACGGTTAAATAGAAATTATAGAAGCGTAATAACTTAATGAGAAGGCTCTTACTACGATAAAGTTGAGAAATTAAACGATTTTTTTTGCCAATAAAAAATGTATCGGTCCTTGCAATCGCCGGTGCGGACGTTTGGAAAAGTGTATAACTGAGTTTTTTTTTGGAGAGTGTAGATAAAATAGTGTATGCAACTGCTATAATTAGGCATTACAATGCTCGTGTCAAACTATTATCACAGACACTCTCATTCTAATGACCCCCATTATACGACAGTTGCATAAATTACTATTACGGGGTGACCAAAGTTTTTACGGTCTAACAAGACAGAGCCATCAAAAATGAAGTATATGTCCAATATAATTGCGTGTACCGTGTGATGCCGGCTTCGAATAGCGTCACCCCATTTCTTACCCCTGGGTGTCGTAAGAGGCGACTAAGGGACTCGAGGGTGTGTATTGCAATTTTAGGCGACGGGCTGACAACCTGTCACTATAGTGAAACACAGTTATCTGATTGACCCTCAAACTTTTGTCAGACGTGGTGTTAATATCCGTTGAACGGCCGTTAACGCTCTGCCTACCCCGTAAGGGATATAGGTGTGATTTATGTATGTATGTATAATTGCGTGTATTCCTTGCTATAATATTTAAAGAACTTGGGCCTCCATACTCTATCAACAGCCCACATCTACCAACACTGCAGGGCCTCGTCTCTATTGCGCCAATCCTCAAGCTCGGGAGCTCAAGGTCTAGGTCCTTGAGCTCCCGTCGACTTGGTGATATCTTCTAACCACCGGGCTAATGGTCTGCATGCTGACCTTTATGCTCCCCATAGCCAACACTCTGTGACTGCTTTTGTCCACCCATCTTTTGTCCATACTTTATACTGAGCGATATTTGCAATTCTAGATTAGCGAGGAACGGAGTGTAGGATATTGTATTAACATTTAACCATTGTCTATTTCATAGATTTATTGCTTACTTGCCTCTGGAAATCGGGTGATGCCATTCCAACCCGACAGCACAAGGAAACGCAACAGGCTTGTGTCCTACAAGTCAAACGAGCTTCTTTTTAAAACGATATTGTGTATGAAAACTTGATGTTGTGACGTCACTATACACTATTTCGGATAGCGCGTAATCTTAGAATTGTATCTTAATTTTAAAAAATCATGTCATGCATATTTTGAAATGCGACGAATGAGAATTATTGTACTTTTGGACATTTTTAACATCTATGTCTCGCATTTTATTAATTACCCAGCAGGACACAACCCCATTTGTATTTTTATTACTCATAATGTAGTGCAAATATCATTCTTTCTCTGAATTGACGGCCGACATGGCGCAGAGGTATTGCGACTGCCTACGACGCAAAGGTTCCGGGTTCGATTCTCGGTGGGGCACTCACAAATGTTTCTGTTTATCACTTTGTGAATTTTTTCCTAGTCTGGTTAGGACATTGCAGGCTAAACCACCTGATTGTCCGAAAATATATATGGTTTCGTGCTTCGGAGGGCACGTCAAGTCGTCGGTCCCGGTTGTTGTCTTACATAGACTGCGGTCCTTACAAAACCATGTCGTGAGGCCTACTACTAGAAGAAACAGGGTTCATCGGGTCGTTGAGCGACTCGGTGTCGCTCACGAAAAGAAGAATATGGTTTTGTCTATTTCATGGATTTATTACTTACTTGCCTCTTTAAATCTGTGGGTGCCATTCCAGCCCGACAACAAACGTAAATCAATTAGTGATTTTTATTACTTACAATACATACATACATACATATATCACGCCTTTATCCCTTGCGGGGTAGGCAGAGCGTAAACGACCGAAAAAACGGCCACTTACGCCACGTCTGACAAACGTTTGAGGGTCATTCGGAAAATTGAGTATCGCCATAGTGACAGGTTGTCAGCCCATCGCCTAAAATTGCTATACACACCCTCGAGTCCCTTCTTATTACTTACAATGTAGTGCGAATATCATTCTTACTCTTGACTATTTACTTCCTTCAGGTGGTTCTCCTGACGCTGACCGGCTTCGTGGAGTGGGTGTCGACCAACCACGTGGTCACCAACAACGGCAGACTGCTGCAGATCCTGTGCATCCTGCTGGAAGACGAGGCCTTCCAGCTGCCGGCGGCCGAGTGTCTGCTGCAGGTGGTCAACAGGAAAGGATCGGTAAGTGCCTTAGGTTTTCCAGGTGTCAAAGGACATTTGGTAAATAAACCACGTATGTAGTTTATTATTATTATTATGTATTTATATTTCTATAACTCTCCGAAGAGGACATATTATTATTATTATTTAATTTTTTTGTTATTAATAGTCAGCTCCCGCTGCTTCTAATATATTTTCCTTTTCCTAGGTTGCCTGGAAGAGATTGCCTAATGGCAATAAGGCCGCCTAACTGTGCACTAATGTATTTAGTTTTAAGCTATTAATGTTATTCTGGTCTTTTGGTGTACAATAAAAGCATATTGTATTGTATTGTAAATAAACCACACGAAAAGAGAAAGACCACTCGTTAACCTGAAAGCCGGTTGAGGAGGAGTGATGATGAGGCCAGTAGGCCGAGTAACGATTGTGAGGAACAAGGTAGCTACCCGCCTGGTCGGGTGTTGTGACCAGGGGGACGACTGTTCCAATCGGACATATTTGGACGTTCTATACCGGGTGTAAGGGACAGCCCTCCGCAGCCCTACTGATAGGGTGCGTGCAGATCATGAAACTGAACAATTTTCCCCTAGGAACATATGACAGGAAAGGATAAAAAATTACCTCCCATACAAAATCTGACTGCAATTATTATGGAACAAAAAAAAGATGGGTTGTTCTAATAGTAGTTTATGCAACTGTCATATAATGGGGGTCATTAGAATGCGAGTGTCTGTTTATCACACGAGGCGTAGCCGAGTGTGATAATAGATTGACACGAGCATTCTAATGCCTAATTATATGCAGTTGCATACACTATTTTATCTACACTCTAAAAAATAAACTCAGTTGAACACTTTTCCAAACGTCCGCACCGGCGATTGCAAGGCCCGATACATGGTCAAATTCAATACGAGAACGTTATATGGCTTGATATGAATTTTTGAAGATTCTTTACTAACAGTTGTTTAGATGTCGAGTCTCAACAGCAAATAACTAAACAACTGAACAACAACTGAACAACACTGAACAACAACTGAACAACACTGAACAACATCGGAAAACATCTGAACAACAACTAATCAACATCTGAACAACAACTGAACAACATCTGAACAACATCTCAACAACAACAGAACAAAAATCTTTTAAAACAACTAAACAACATCCGAAAAATTACCGTACAACAACAACTGTCAGGTGCGGCGGAAGATAGCGATTTGAGTAGTGGAAAAAAAAACTTCGTTTCATTTCTCAACTTTATCGTAATAAGAGTTTTGTCATTAAGTCATTACGCTTCTGTAATTTATAGCAAACCCTAGTTTTTATAGGCAGAATGCATAAAGTAGGTCATTATGCATCTGTTTTCGAATTCATAATTCGAACATTATGAGACGAGTGTAGATAAAATATGTTTACATAGCAAGTTGTTTAGTTGCATAGTCTGAATGCACCCTATAAGTATTCGGAGGGCTGTCCCTTTCACCCTATATATGTATAGCAATCGGCGAAAACACATAGATACTGCGTATCAGCATTTGTATGTGGAGCGCATGCGCGCCGCTACGTCGGTTTCGCTTCGTAAGGGTTTCAATTCCTGCGAAACATCTTGATCCAGAATTCCTTCTTCTAGATTTCTGTGTATTTATTTTTACAATAAGGCCGTACGCTCGCTTACGCGGTTTCACGCGCGGGACGGCCCGCGCGGGCCAGATTTGGCAAAACACAAGATTGGCGCGTCGTGACGCGGCCTGCGGTCACCCGCGCCGCGGCTTCAGCAACCCGCGACATAATATAACCCGTACGAACACGACGACACTTGCCATATTACAACTACCTAAGCACTATGCGCCTTCTAAATTTGGACGGGTAATAATGGCGGCGCTGTCAGGCCGCCGCGCGGATCCCGCGCAACCGCGGACGGCCTAACTGGTGTATTTTTCTGCAGACGAAGGAGCGCAAGCCGCTGATGATATTGTTCAGCGCGGACGCAATCACCTGCATCCACCGCGCCGCGCTCGCCGCCATACAGGCGCCCGACGAGAAACACTACTTGTTCCTAAAGAAATTGTCACAGGTACATAGCAATATTATGATGATAGTTTCGTATATTTCATTATGATAAAGCACTCTGGCCCGCGGTGTCCTGGGAATGAGATGTCTTCCTGCTGTAAATAGAAGTCTATGTCACTCTCCAGCCTATAAACTATCCACATATCAAAAACAAGAACCTAAGATTTTCTCGTTGCGACGGGAAACAAGGAGAAACAAACACGCACACTTTCCTATTATAGCGAGTTCACAAGATGCCAATATGGGCAGGGAAATAGTAAGGGAAGTGGGCAGCGCGAGCATGTAAGCAGGTTACTCGCGCTGCTACTCGTCATGCCGCTGCCACTTCCCGTGCTCCCTCGGGTATCGGCTCTTCGTGCCCGAGTCAAAGAAACGGCAGCACGAACGCTTGTATAATGTATTGCTATCTCGCTCACTCATCTTGGTGCGAGAAGAGTATAACGACGGTGTGTGAACACTCACTCGCGTTGATACTTCCGTGGAAGTATATCGAGCAATATTCGGTACAGTGTTAGCAGCAGGTGCATGTGCATGGTGTGAACGTGCTATAAGATTCAATTTCCATTTCAGGTGAAAGCATCTTTGTTACATTCAGTGAAACAAACTATGCCAAAATAAAAGAAAAGAGCATAATTCAGTACCCTAATGTAACCTTGCCGTGTGATGCCGGCTTAGAATAGCATCACCCCATTTCTTACCCGTGGGAGTCGTAAGAGGCGACTAAGGGACTCGAGGGTGTGTATTGCTATTGTAGGTGATCGGCTGACAACCTGTCACTATAGCGATCCACAATTTTTCGTATGACCCTCAAATATTTGTCAGACGTGGCGTAAATGTCCGTTTTTTGCGACTGTTTACGCTCCGCCTACCCCGCAAGGGATAATAGGCGTGATATATGTATGTATATTTGAAATGTAACCTTCAAATGATTTCCAGGTCTTGGCTGGTCTCGCGCAGCAACTGACGTCGATGTACGCACACGCCACCAACGTGGACTCGTGGCTGGGAGTGTTCCTGGAGACGATGCTGCTGATGACGTCGCACCCCTCGCTGGCCCTGGCGCACACAGCCAACTCGGTGTGGCTGGCCATGCTGAAGCACGAGCAGATGTGCAAACTGCCGCACGTGCTGGCGATGGTGCCGCGCTGGCTGTCCGCCGCCGCGCCCAAAGTCTTGAAGGTGGGACAGATACTATGTTACTGATGTATACACACATAACTGACTGACCGACTGACTTACTTACTGACTGACCGACTGACTTACTTACTGACTGACCGACTGACTAACTTACTGACTGACTGACAGAGTGACTAATTAACTGACTGTCTAACTAAGTGACTGGCCGTCTGACTATCTAACTGTTTGACTAACTGACTGACCGACTGGCTAACTAACTGACCGAATGAGTAACTAACTGACTGACTAACTTACTAACCAACGACTGACGTCGATGTACGCACACGCCACCAACGTGGACTCGTGGCTGGGAGTGTTCCTGGAGACGATGCTGCTGATGACGTCGCACCCCTCGCTGACCCTGGCGCACACAGCCAACTCGGTGTGGCTGGCCATGCTGAAGCACGAGCAGATGTGCAAACTGCCGCACGTGCTGGCGATGGTGCCGCGCTGGCTGTCCGCCGCCGCGCCCAAAGTCTTGAAGGTGGGACAGATACTATGTTACTGATGTATACACACATAACAGACTGACTGATCGACTGACTCAATAACTAACTGACTGACCGACTGACTCAATAACTAACTGACTGACCGACTAGCTGACTGACCGACTGACTAACTGACTGACCGACTAACCGACTGACTCAATAACTAATTGACTGACCGACTAGCTGACTGACCGACTGACTAACTGACTAACTAACTGATTGACGGAGTGACTAATAAACTGACTGTCTAACTGACTGACCGTCTGACTTACTATCTGACTGACCGAATGACCAACTGACAAACTGTCTAACGGCTTTTAAATAGTTTTTAATTAGAAACCTTTTTAACCGACATCAAAAAAGAAGGAAGTTCTCAATTCGTCGTGAATTATTTTATTTTTCATAAATAATGTTGGTTCCAGGTGACATACCCCACGGCGCGGTCGAGCGACGCCAACGACACCGCAGCGTATGTTTGCATGGACTACGACAGTGATCAGGTAACGCAATACGAGGCCGTTCTGCGACAGGCTAAGATGCCGCGTCTACAAAACCTATATATAAAGATATTTCTTTCAAATATTGTTTAATTCACTAGATCTATGGCGCTAAACATAAAAGTCCGGGTATAAAAAAAGCTACCACTTCTACTAGTGATTGACAGAATTACAATATCCCAAATGTTTAATTATTTAACAACAAGGTAGCTTGTTTCACGACGAACTCAGCGATATAACATACCATGCTTATCGCTCAATAGCTTCTCTTTACGACACCCACGAGTAGAGTTGGGGTGATGCAATTCTATGCCGGCACCACACTACACGGTTAAAGAAAAGACACGCATAAATTGAGTACCTATTTAAAAATGTACTTTTTACTATTGCAAGTACGATAAACGTAAAATTGGCTTAATTAATCGTGAGGCGCGCGTTAAGAAAACAAAGTTTATTTATTTATTGCTCAACTTTTTCAGGAGTTCTTGATCTTCTTCAGCCGAGCGCGCACTGAGATACTCGATAGTTTTAGGTAAGTGTTAACTTTCGTCCACAGAATGACTTTGCAATTAAATTGCTTTTAATTATAGCAAAAATCGTACAAAAAACAAGTTTTTCATTGATATTCCGTTGTGAATTATTTTTTATCGAATCTTTCGTTGCTTTACCGTATGTTTTGACACTATAGCGTATTAAAATGATGTTTTTTTTTCTAGACATTGTATGACAGCCGCCCCTCTAGTCACCTGGGGCTACGTGGAGCAATGGACCCGCGCCGCGCTAGGTCAGTGCTCAGTGGAATCTTGTAGACCAATATTAAAAAAATTGCAATTGCTTACGCTTCCTTCAATGTATATTCTAGAGACTTTTCTATGCCGTGTGATACCGGCTTAGAATAGCATCACCCCATTTCTTACTCATGGGTGTCGTAAGAGGCGACTAAGGGACTCGAGACTATTGCAATTTTAGGCGATGGGCTGACAACCTGTCACTATAGTTATACACAGCTATCTGATTGACCCTCAAACTTTTGTCAGACGTGGTGTTAATATCCGATTTACGGCCGTTAACGCTCTGCCTACCCCGTAAGGGATATACGCGTGACGTGATGTATGTATGTATGGTGTCTATTCGTCTAAAAAGAATCTTGGTTTATATCAAAAGAACCATGAGATATGTTCATTTAACACCAGGTATCCAGACAAACTTGTACCGTTACGAAACAGAACTGTCTGTTTTGCTAGAAACAGCTTCAACATGTCTGTCAAATTATACAATTTCTTGCCCAGACATATAAGAAACCTACCTGACAATAAATTTAAGGCTACGCTCTCTGACATTTTATGTAGAAATTGTTTTTATAGTTTGGACGAATTCTTTAAATATAAATTTTAATAATCATTTGAAATTGTAAGTAAATTATATCATGATGACATGTATCTAATTAATTTCGATTTTAATTGTTTAACTAATGTTCTTAACTTCATTTACATTTGCATGGTGTTGTTGACGGCTGTATAGGAGATTATTATTTTATGTGATATTACCATGTATTGTACCCTATTCAAGCAAATAAAATATGTTGTATCTTGTGTCTAGGGAAAGTGGAGACCTGCCCGCCAGACATGGATGTGCACCATCCCTTACATGCACAGTGGGAGGCGCTGTCACAGGTATGTTTGTTTTCGTACAGGGAATAAGATAAATGAATGAATTACTCACTACCTGCGTCTGTGTTTCCAAACGCATACAACCCTAATCTCTTTAAAGTAAGAGTGAACAGGCTTCTTCTGGGTGAGCTCGCTCCATCTTAGACTCTGTCTCTGTCCTATGACCTAGACTAGAGTCAAGAGCAAACCCATCATTAATAAAAAAAAACGATTAAATTTAAATATCATTCTCATATTTAACGTTGAGGAACTAAAAAACTTCCAGCACTTTTTACACTCATATACTTCCCACATCCATGAATCTTTATACTCATATACATCCCACATTCACGCACAGTTCTCGCTTACTTTCATCACACAATGACATTGTTAGTCAGAATTTGCATGCTTAAAGCAAAAAGAATACTGTACTGGACTTTAATTTAAGATCTAATTATGTATTGACATGTATTCTTGCGAATAAATAATTTCTAATTTCACACACTCACGCACATTTCACACTCGCTTACATCCCAAATTCTGCGAGGTGTTCTTTGATATTAAACCGTAATTAACATTACGGTTTGATATCAAAGAACTAAACTAAATTTTATTATACCGGGTGGCCCGAATAGTGACGTCCAAAGACAAAACTTTAATGCCTTAAACTGAGGGGTATCCGAATTACCCCCATGTATGTTCCGCGATTTTTTGTAACTTCCGAGTTATTCGACTTTTAAAGTTGTATGAGGAAAATTTTACTGGGAAGCTATTTTCCTTTTTTGTATGCTTCAAAGTACAAATCATGAAGATAATGTCATAGAAATAACCGCTCGAAAAGCCCTTTAACGGAAATTAAGAAAAGAAGGAAAAAATCTGGTGAGTCGGAAGTTTTCCCATACAACTTTAAAAGTTGAATAACTCGGAAACTACAAAAAATCGCGGAACATACATGGGGGTGATTTGGATACCCCTTAGTATAAGGCATTCAAATTTTGTCTTTGGACGTGACTATGCGGGCCACCCTGTATAACATTGTGCTCGATTTATCAGGCTCTACCGTAGGACTGCTGGAGGAGATTGCTTTTTAGAAATAAGTAGTACCTGTTGTGTTGTTTTTCTTAATTGTTAGTGTCCTGTGTTTTATCTTGTGTGCAATAAACAGTAAAATAAATGTTTATACGCAGGTGTTGGACGTGGTGCTATCGCGCCTGCTGCAAGCGGAGCCGCGGCCCAGCGTGGTGGAGGGTCTGCAGCTGCTGCAGCAGTGCGTGGTGTGCGCGCCGCGCTCGCCGCTGCTGCTGTCGCTGCTGCTGTCCTTCATATCGGCGCTGGTTGTGTTCCTCAGCTGCGCGTACAGTCAACTCGCAGGTACGTGCACACTCGGTTGTAGCACATAAGGTACCAGGGGCACTCCAGAAGAACTGAATTATTTTTGTCCCCAGTTAATACACAAGAAAAATTTAAACTTTTCTCGTAAAAGGAGTGATTTTGTACTAATACATATTCATGTCAAGAAAAAAGTATTGTTGGGGACAAAAATAATTCAGTTCTTTTGAAGTACCTCTGGTACCATTATGGTACCAGAGGTACTTATATTATATGTGCTACAATCGACTGTACTTCCGCAGTTCTAGTAAGGTTTACGTAGAATGTAAAGTCTACCCTAGATGAGATCTACACTAATATAATAAAGAGGAAAGATGTGTTTTTTTTTTTGTTTGTTTGTATGTAATCGATAAACTCGATTGGCATGGTTATCGAGGATCTGGAGTACCTGATGCAGACCACCAGCATCCCATCTAAACTATAGGAGATACGGTAATGGTTTCAAAGTAAAAGTTGTTTATCATGACGGGCCGCTTTTGTTGGCACTTGGCCATTGAGGGTCTGGAGTACCTGATGGTGGGCACCAGGAGCACTGCTAAACTATATGAGATACGATAATGGCTTGGTAGCAATAGTTGTTCAGCATGACGGGCCGCTTCTGCTGGAACATGGTCATCAAGGATCTGGAGTACCTGATGCAGACCACCAGCATCCCATCTAAACTAGAAGAGCTACGGTAAAAGTAAAAGTTGTTTAACATGACGGGCTGTTTTTGCTGGTACATGGTCATCGAGGGTCTGGAGTACCTAAAGCAGACCACCAGCATCCCATCTAAACTACAGGAGATAAGGTTTCAGCATTGAATTAAAAGTTGTTTAACATGACGGGCCGTTTTTGTTGGCACTTGGTCATTGAGGGTCTGGAGTACCTGATGGTGGGCACCAGGAGCACTGCTAAACTATATGAGACACGATAATGGCTTGATAGCAATAGTTGTTCAGCATGACCGGCCCATTCTGCTATAACATGGTCATCAAGGATCTGGAGTATCTGATGCAGACCACCAGCATCCCATCTAAACTAGAAGAGCTACGGTAATGGCTTCAAAGTAAAAGTTGTTTGGCATGACGGGCTGCTTTTGCTGGTACTTGGTCATCGAGGGTCTGGAGTACCTAAAGCAGACCACCAGCATCCCATCTAACCTACAGGAGATAAGGTATCGGCATCAAATTAAAAGTTGTTTAACATGACGGGCCGCTTTTGCTGGCACATGGTTCTGTTGAGTCACTTCTGCTGGAACAGAGTAAAAAAGTAAACTACTTTCTACTGCGGGCAAAGATCCCCTTTCTACGGGAAAACTGGTAAGTAGCAGCGGGTGAAACTGCTGGGCGGGCCGCTAGTCATTAATAAGCTACTCATTTGTATAATCCTGTTCAATTTTATTTTCTTTTACTTTAAAATTTTTTCCTTTCCTTTGCTTTACTTATCTTTCCTCTCCTGATCTTTCCTTTACTTTCCATTCCATTTATTTTCATCTGATTCTTTGGGTCGTTTGTCGACTTGCACGATATGAAGGGACGTCAAGTCAAGGGACAAAACGGCGACAATTTTTGTAGCAGATATACATGGTGTAAAAAAATTAGCTAAGAATATTTTAAGGGGTGAACCAGTACGTGAAACTGAACAACTTTCCCCAAGGAACATAGGTCGAAATATGAAAAAAAAATTGGCCCTCCCATACAAACAATCCCGGCCGGTAACACACTAAGTATGGGAGGGTCAAATTTTTTTTTCATATTTCGACCTATGTTCCTTGGGGAAAGTTGTTCAGTTTCACGTACTGGTTCACCCCTTAAAATATTCTTAGCTAATTTTTTTACACCTTATATATTGTCGATATACAGGGTGTAAGGGACAGCCTTCCGAATACTTATAGGGTGCATTCAGACGATGAATGTAAACAACTTCCCATGAAAAAATATTTCAGGAAACGCCAAAAAAAATTGATTATCCATTGTAATTGGAGTCAGCTGATCGTGATTTTGTAAGGGAGGTATTTGTTTTTTGTCGTTTCTTGACATATGTTCCGAGCACCCTATCAGTATTCAGAGAGCTCTCCCTTACACCTTGTATAAATCGCCTCAATTTTGACACGTGTGAGAAACATTCGGAAACTTGTTGCATAACAATGTCTCGAAACAAGTATATAAAATAAATATGCGCATTAAATTGTTGTTTATTTCCAGGTCCTGGTGTGGGCGTGGCGGGCGCGGAGCTCCTGCCTCGAGTGCTCGACAAGATATTCGCTGCGCTGGTATACGAGGGTGCTCCGCCCTTGGACCGGCGCTGCAGGCATGTCAAGAATGTGCGCCGGCACGCCGCCGGGCTGCTCGTCAAGCTCGGCTGCAAGGTAACATACTGTTCATAAAAACAAACAAACCAAAAGTATTAGTTAAGTTTTTTTAAGAATCTAGGTTTATACGGACTACTTACTTACTATTAAAGATGGGTTTGCTCTTTACTCTAGTCTAGGTCATAGAAGACGGACTACTTTTTTTATATATTTTTTTATTAAAGATGGGTTTGCTCTTTACTCTAGGCTAGGTCATAGGACAGAGACAGAGTCTAAGATGGAGCGAGCTCACCCAGAAGAACGCTGTGCTGTACTGCGAGGCATCGGTCTCATAAGTGTGTAACTACAACTCGTGTTTGAGTTTCGTCCTCTACAGTACGCTTCTTGTATCCGAGCGGGGCAATCGCTAAACTTTATGTTGCTTGGTTCGGTGTTTACGCTGAACTGAGTACTGATGTACGAAATGTATATTTGCAAAGTAAGTAGGCAATTGCTTCGCCATTTATTCAGCACCTTCGGTAGGAAGTGTCTTAAGAATGTAAGTCTTGAGTACCAAATTTTAAAACACTTCCCGTGTTGTAATGTAAGTCTAAATTTCTTTCAATGTACTCGTAGCTATATCTGTTCTGTTTTTATTTATTTTCTATAACTCTCGCACTTCTCTGTTTTTCTAAACTTTCTCTTCCACCCAAAGGTTGTCTGGAAGAGATCGCTCGTAACGATAAGGCCGCCTTTGAACATATTGGCTATGCATTTTTCTGTTATTTTTACACGACTGCCCAACAAAAAAGGAGTGTAATGTTTTAAGAGTTCACGTATGTATGCATGTGTCGCTGATAGAAAGAAAAAATAAGAAAAGATAATAGAAGCGAACACAATAAAACAGGAAGAGAGCCTGGATACACACACGCCGTGAACATCGAATGCCGCTAAATCAGGATCACACTCACGGATCACACTGCATCAGGTCCTTTGTAGAAAACAATAAAGAATGGACCCTAAAACTAATCAACCAGCAAGTCTGGATGATACTAAAAATCACATCATTATCAAACTTACATCAGGATATGATATAACACTGAGGAAGTATATCCTTACGTCAGAATACAGAACAACACGTCGTGGGCGTATAATCACCGAACCCTGTAAACAGGGGCGTGCAGTCCATATAGGCACAAAAGCACTGCCTACCCTGATATTTTGATCCACACAAAATTAAAATATTTAATATAGCGCTAGCGCTTGTAGCGCTAACAGGGCCAAACAGACCTCCAAAAGTACTGCTTATTAAAAAAAAAGACTGCATACACACGGCGAGTCCCAATACTGCATAACAGTGTTTTGCACAGCAAAGTCAAGGCCTACACAGCTATGCTCGACCCAAGCCTGCACGACATTGGCAATGGAATCAAAACAATGCGCCGAAAACAACCCTGTACCAACAATGTATACTCAGCGCAGGCACGACACGTTCATCGAAGACATCACGTGATGATTTTCAAATCTGCTGGTAGTGATGTAACTTGATCGATAATTTATCATACTTGTATAACTTAACCGAAATTGTTTTCTTTTTCATATCATTATATATTATTTATTGCGGCTTGATCGCTCACTTCGTTCACTCCAACTCTAACCGATCACTGTGTCGTGCACAGTCATGTTGTACAAAAGGTTGTCGGGCGTAATCGTGTTGTGCAAAATCAACGAGTCGTGAAACCCTGTGCACGGCACTGCCTGTAGAATACTGCATCGCCAAATGCTATCTCCAGCCACTGAAATGATAAGCCACAACGTCGATACCATTACGCAGTCAATTCCCACGGTGAGGCTGTTTCGACCTGGCCGGTCATCGTCAGGCAGGGTGTAACCGTATTACAACCGACCTATCTACCAAACCAACCTAAGAACATTAGACACACACTGATCTACGTCAACGTGTCTTCACAATACCAAAGATACCGGCTGAGACTAACCTTCAACACCGAACACCGTTGATCCACTGCCTGCAGGACTAAACGAGACCACAGCAGCAACTGTCACCAATCTCCTACAATCTCTGTATTTCACCAACCTCCAGAGAGTAACGATCAAAACCTTTCTCACACTTCATGATCTCCACTAAATATTCCACTGGCAATACGAATCTAGGGCTCCGCCAACGCTAGACGACCACTGTTTCTCCGAACACTCGAGGATTCCCAAGATCTTACCAGATTCTAAACCTAACTTCAAAACGACCACATCGAACGACAGACCAACCGGAACTGTCAAAGTTGTTTACTCCGTCGATCACTTGCGTTCCGTTTCTCCATCACGAACGCAGCCAACAATGAATTGTGAGAACGCACTACAACGCTTTTAATGTCACTCCAGTCTATCTTACAGTCGATAGCTGACTGCGCGCAAATAAAGCGCATCGCCTATTTGAGTGTTGCCAACGATATGCGTTGTTTTTGCAAGAATCAAAAAGCAATTGAACGGAAGAAAATATTAACAAAACGCGAACTGTCAATTAATTTCAGCCAATACCCACCAGAGTTTGATCAATCTCCGACATATGTATTTATGTGCGATTCTTTAAAGGACTGAAACACTCTAACCACTGAACAGATTCGAATAGGAATTGATCGGAAGAATACTTACATTATCCCGAGTGTGATAGGCTAGACTTTACCTCAGAAAGCAGTCGTGCTTTGAATTGATTTAATTTATTGTGCTTGTTGTTTCTGATTGTTTTCACTTACTTAGTTGTATTTGTCCACAGTATCCCCTTCTCCTGCTGCCGGTGTTCGGTCGGCTGCACGAGTCTGTCCGCGCGGCGCTGTCGCGGCCCGACCTCAGCGCGGTGGAGAGCGTCACGCTGCAGGAAGCGCTGCTGCTGGTGGGCAACCACTTCTGCTGCTTCGACAGGCAAAGCGCATTGGTGGCGCAGGTATGGTATACTGCACGAGTCTGTCCGCGCGGCGCTGTCGCGGCCCGACCTCAGCGCGGTGGAGAGCGTCACGCTGCAGGAAGCGCTGCTGCTGGTGGGCAACCACTTCTGCTGCTTCGACAGGCAAAGCGCATTGGTGGCGCAGGTATGGTATACTGCACGAGTCTGTCCGCGCGGCGCTGTCGCGGCCCGACCTCAGCGCGGTGGAGAGCGTCACGCTGCAGGAAGCGCTGCTGCTGGTGGGCAACCACTTCTGCTGCTTCGACAGGCAAAGCGCATTGGTGGCGCAGGTATGGTATACTGCACGAGTCTGTCCGCGCGGCGCTGTCGCGGCCCGACCTCAGCGCGGTGGAGAGCGTCACGCTGCAGGAAGCGCTGCTGCTGGTGGGCAACCACTTCTGCTGCTTCGACAGGCAAAGCGCATTGGTGGCGCAGGTATGGTATACTGCACGAGTCTGTCCGCGCGGCCCGACCTCAGCGCGGTGGAGAGCGTCACGCTGCAGGAAGCGCTGCTGCTGGTGGGCAACCACTTCTGCTGCTTCGACAGGCAAAGCGCATTGGTGGCGCAGGTATGGTATACTGCACGAGTCTGTCCGCGCGGCGCTGTCGCGGCCCGACCTCAGCGCGGTGGAGAGCGTCACGCTGCAGGAAGCGCTGCTGCTGGTGGGCAACCACTTCTGCTGCTTCGACAGGCAAAGCGCATTGGTGGCGCAGGTATGTTACAACACTTCTCTAGGCGAAGTACAAGGAGAGAGGCAGAGGTAGACCTAGACGCACCTACTAAAGTAGAAAGGAAAAAGTCAATGTCGTGACGTATCAGGAGGTCACACAGAGCAGAAAGAAAGAGGAGATGTCATAACAGTATTTTGTATGAAAATTGTTGTCGCCGAGTACAGGGGAAGCGGGGGGTATAAAACGCACCCACACATTGACAAATTACAGTCGCATTCTAACGGCTAATAGCAGAACTAGTAAGCACATAAGTGAATGCGTGAAGCTAAAATAATGAACGCACGCAATACTCTTTGTTTCGAGACAGTTTCGCTATTATATATTAGAGGGCAGCACGTTCAATACATTTAGGTAATTTGGGCAATAGATAATGTTGCCAGCATGTGATGAAATTCATCAGAATTTGGACCTCCCATACTAAATTGCTGATCAGCTGATTGGAGTTATTTTGGAAAGTCATAATATTTATCTCATATTTCAACCTATGTTACTTGGGGAAAGTTGTTCCTTATCACCAGCCCGACTTGAGATTTTGCTATCGGTCACTAGTAAAATTTCACCCTATATATTCGGCCGTTAATGCTCTGCCTACCCCGCAAGGGATATAGGCGTGATGTGTGTAGGTGTATGTATGTATTCGGCAAATCCAACTTTCGGAAGAACAAGCAAATTTTTTATTTTTTGTATCCTTATAAATATTTAAATTATATCTAAATAAGTATATTTTATATTTTAGAGTGGCGGCAACCCCACCGTCATTCTTAGTAGTTATTCTACTTAACAGTAGATGGCGGGAATACCAATTTAGCAAACAGAAAGTTCCAGAATTTCAAATGACGTGCGTAACTAAAATAATGAAATAATATACTTAAAGATGAAAACTGATCCTGTGTACATTTAAATTTTGTTTATTTGAGTCACTTTTGCACCCAGGAACGCAGCACTTCATAATTTTTGATGAATTACACGAAAAAAACTTATTTTCTCTCGCGATGCCAAAATGTGTTTCCGCTGTGACGGAAAGAAACACACTGCGGACAGCGCTACTAGTGAACAGTAGTGGAACTTAGTATTAGTCCCGGCTGGCAAGCAGCCTCATGTCTTGTGACACCTCCTCTTTCTTTCTGCTCCGTGGGAGGTCAAGTCACTAGCAGACAGTGCCAGTAGGTAGAATAGAGGGTTGCAGGTGGTGTCGGGAATAGGGTAGCTAACCTGCCTGGTCGGGTATTGTGGCCAGGGGATCCACTGGTCCATCTGGATAAAATTGGAAGTTGTATATATTCGGTGCATGGTAAAACATTTCGATACCGCGTTGCAGTCCCATTGTTCTCTGCCAATCAGTCACGTGGCGCCATCTTGCGGATGTGTTGGAACTTCTGTTGCGTCTTACTTGCTTGTAAACCACTTGAGTGAGCTTCTCGTAGTAGCTCTCACAGGTCGCTACAGAGGATAATTGGAAGTTAGTTCACCGTCAAGAGTGACTCTTAAATTTGAAGAAGTAATATCACTACATAGTGCATAATAAGGTTCCTGTGTTTTATATGCTTATTTTATTTTATTTTACTTAATTCGGTAAATACAACAGGTAACAATCAAAATTGTCTATTGCGGATACAAGAATTGTTTAGAACTAGACTGATACCCAAACGCATTTCTTTTAAAACTACGCAACGGATTTTGATGCGGTGTTCTCTTATAGAGAGTGATTTATGAAAAAGGTTTATATGTATAATTTTTTCCGATATCACGTATTCGAAGCCTGGCTGCGCCATAAATATTAAATCGTTTTAACTTCAGTGTAAATATTTTCTTGACATGTCCTACTCTTAAACTGAACAATTTTAAGTCGAAACAAAATAAAAATATTTTTGTTTTCTAAAAAATAACGCATTGTTCAATTTCACAACTAGAACCCACAATAAAAATATTTGCAATTAATTTAAAATGACCTTGAATCTGCAAGTTTAAATGAGCGCATTTATTTCGCTGCAGGTGTTAGGTGACTGCAGTTCCCGCTGGGCAGCCCTAGGCCCCCACGTGTCCACCGCCGCCGGACTCTCCGCCCTCATAGCCCTGGACCAGCCCCCCACTGAAGCGGAGGACGAGGCAGGCCGAGCGAGGCGGACATTGCTGCATGCCTTGTCACTCGTACTGGGCGTCGTGAAGCGCACTCAAGTACCCTCCGACCCGGACAAGTGAGTACCAATCTCTCATAGCCCTGGACCAGCCCCCCACTGAAGCGGAGGACGAGGCAGGCCGGGCGAGGCGGACATTGCTGCATGCCTTGTCACTCGTACTGGGCGTCGTGAAGCGCACTCAAGTACCCTCCGACCCGGACAAGTGAGTACCAATCTCTCTCCTCATAGCCCTGGACCAGCCCCCCACTGAAGCGGAGGACGAGGCAGGCCGGGCGAGGCGGACATTGCTGCATGCCTTGTCACTCGTACTGGGCGTCGTGAAGCGCACTCAAGTACCCTCCGACCCGGACAAGTGAGTACCAATCTCTCTCTCATAGCCCTGGACCAGCCCCCCACTGAAGCGGAGGACGAGGCAGGCCGAGCGAGGCGGACATTGCTGCATGCCTTGTCACTCGTACTGGGCGTCGTGAAGCGCACTCAAGTACCCTCCGACCCGGACAAGTGAGTACCAATCTCTCCCTTATAGCCCTGGACCAGCCCCCCACTGAAGCGGAGGACGAGGCAGGCCGGGCGAGGCGGACATTGCTGCATGCCTTGTCACTCGTACTGGGCGTCGTGAAGCGCACTCAAGTACCCTCCGACCCGGACAAGTGAGTACCAATCTCTCCTCATCGCCCTGGACCAGCCCCCCACTGAAGCGGAGGACGAGGCAGGCCGGGCGAGGCGGACATTGCTGCATGCCTTGTCACTCGTACTGGGCGTCGTGAAGCGCACTCAAGTACCCTCCGACCCGGACAAGTGAGTACCAATCTCTCTCTCATAGCCCTGGACCAGCCCCCCACTGAAGCGGAGGACGAGGCAGGCCGAGCGAGGCGGACATTGCTGCATGCCTTGTCACTCGTACTGGGCGTCGTGAAGCGCACTCAAGTACCCTCCGACCCGGACAAGTGAGTACCAATCTCTCTCTCATAGCCCTGGACCAGCCCCCCACTGAAGCGGAGGACGAGGCAGGCCGGGCGAGGCGGACATTGCTGCACGCCTTGTCACTCGTACTGGGCGTCGTGAAGCGCACTCAAGTACCCTCCGACCCGGACAAGTGAGTACCAATCTCTCTATACTTTTCTCTACAGGGACAAATATGGCACTATGGAGTCAACTTTTCCAATCCGTTTTGATCCAAATACATTGCAATACAGCAAACATAAATTTGCGTTGATTTGACGAGTTCTTGACGGGATTATTAACTACTAGCAGCCCGCCCAGCGGTTTCACCCGCCGCTAACAATTTTCCCCGGGAATAAGACAGTTTAATATATGTATGTATTATTTTAGTGTATATTTTTTAATGCATTATTTAATGTTTTTTGTCGTCTTTTTTTATACCGAGTAAGGGACAGCCCTTCGAATACTGATAGGGTGCGTGAAACATAAAACTGGACAACTTTCCCATATAAATAGAAATAATTATGTCAGGAAACGCTAAAAAATTACCTTCCATACAAATTCACAATCAGCTGACTGCATTCACTATGGGAAGTCAGTTTTTTTACGTTTCCTGAAATATCTTCCTAGGGGAAAATTGTTCAGTTTCATGGTCTGCATGTACCCTATCATTATTTGGAGGGCTATCCCTGACACCCTTTAATACAGTAATGATTAAATGTAATCATTACACTGGTATGAATAATGTGGCGTAGTTTGTACATTTTTAAATGAAAATGTAGCTATTGTGGCATAACTGTAATAGTTAGACATATGGTATCGCAGACATTATTATAGATATTGATGTCCTCTATAAAACTGTAGTACATCACTTAAGGGCGGGGCAGACCGGCTCCGTATGCGTTCCGTATCCAGCTCTCGTCCGTAGTCACGCACGAACTGATGACGTTGTAATGTATAGGATTGTATGAGATACGGCACACCGCTTGCGTGCAGCACGGAACGGATACGCAACGCAAGCGGTGTGCCGTATCTCATACAGTCCCATACATTACAACGTCATCAGTTCATGCGTGACTACGGACGAGAGCTGGATACGGAGCCGGTGTGCCCCGCCCTTTAGCTCAATTGTCAATAATTTCCACAGCGTACGCGATATAAGATATTTTTTTGGTACATTTTTCACACGTTGGGTTACATTATCGAAATTTTCACGCGGATCCCTATTTTTTTCTTGTATAATATATAGCCTATGTTCATCAGGAATAATGTAGGATTTTAATGGTAAAAGAATTTTCAAAATCGGGCCAGTAGTTTCGGAGCCTATTCGATGCAAACAAACAAACAAACAATCAAATCTTTCCTCTTTATAATATTAGTGTAGAATAATATATAGCCTATGTTCATCAGGAATAATGTAGGATTCTAATGGTAAAAGAATTTTCAAAATCGGGCCAGTAGTTTCGGAGCCTATTCGATGCAAACAAACAATCAAATCTTTCCTCTTTATAATATTAGTGTAGATATATACTTACTACGATATCACTGTTCACGGTGAAATTTAGCGGGAGAGAATAAACCATAAAAATCTTTTTCACTTCTCATGCTCTGAAAGAGCTTATTGGTGCAGGATATAGGCTGCACAAAATCGCATTTTATGCACAAGTGCAAGAACGTATCTACTCATAAATGAAGGCAAAGAAAATGAGCCATACACAGCCAAAGGGCGTCTGCCCCGAACGCCGATATCGGCCCGACATAGTGCTATTTCATTTTATATGTATGAAAAAATTGAAATAGCACTATGTCGGCTTAAACAGTAGGCTGTATAGGTCTGCAGCCCAAGCCTAATGCCAATGTCGTAAGATTAAAAAAAAATAAAGCGGCGGGAAACAGCTCTTGTTTTTTCGTAATTATATAATATACTATTGTTTTATTTCCTCGCAATCAAAGTGAAAAGCAGAGTTTATAACTCGTCCACAAAACCATTTTAACCTCGACATTACTATCAGCCCTCGCCTTCGGCTCGGGCTGCTAAAAGTCTCGGATGAAAATGGTCCGTTTTGTGTACTTGTTGTAAAATCTACTATTTCTCCCTGCTGTTGAAATCTCTTTCTGCCCGTTAATTTTACTTTTTAATTTGGATCGGAATATACCACACTAATACAAATCACACCGCGTCTGTTACAACGGACCTCATGACTATTACAATTGACCTCGATGTTGTTACATGTTACCCCACAGTGGTTACAACTTACCCCACGGCTGTTACAATTTACCCTGAGGCTTTTACTACTAATCCTGTTGCTATGATATTTCTCATACTAAAGTAATAGAGGCGCCTTCAAATCCCACGCCCATTATTTTTCGGCACAGATTTCCGTAACGTCCAAGGTAATTAATTAATTTATATATTTCCTTTATTGCATAAAAACAAAAGCGAAATGTACAAACAGTGTGAGCAAAATTGAACTTATCTCTGAGGAGAGATCTCTTCCAGCCAACCCGTCGGTAGTGCGAGAATTCATGTTTTTATAGGGATAAAACAAACAATTAAAACTAATTTTAAGTACAGTACTTCACATGTACGAGGGGCGGCTGATATAAGATCTACTTTGTTAAAGAAAGTTTCGAAATTCGAACTGGCCATTACACAATCATGTTCTTTATTTATTCTTTTTTTTAAATTATGGCGGTCATTTTGTTTTCGCTTGTTTTTTCTTTTTTGGTGCGGCTTTGATTTCACCATGTCGAAAGAAAATTGTAAAATTATAAAATTAGAGCATCGAGCTGTCATTAAATTCCTATGTAAAGAAGGAAATACGCCAACGCAGATCAGAGAGCGCATGTTAAAGTTGTTCGGTGATTCATGTCCTTCTGAGTTTGTTGTAAAGTTTTGGTCGAAGCAATTTAAACATGGCCGGAAGAGCTTGGAAGATGACCCACGTAGTGGAAGGCCAATTTCTGCAGTTACCGCAGATAATGTTGAAAAGGTGAAGAACCTGATACTTGCAGATCGGCGAATCAAACAGTGGGAGATAGCCAGAGATGTGGGCATCAGCAAGGAACGAGTCCATGAAATAATTCACGAACATTTGGGAATGTCCAAGGTGAGCGCGCGCTGGGTACCAAGAATGTTGACCCCCTTTGACAAACAGAAGCGAGTAGAATGTTGTCAGGCGTTTCTAGACCTGGTCAAAGGGAAAGAAGAAGAGACTATCTCTCGAATTGTGACCGGCGATGAAACTTGGATCCGCCAGTGGGATCCCGAAAGCAAACAAGAGTCGATGCAATGGAAGTTTAAGGGAGAAAAGCCGCCGAGGAAGTTCAAGGCCCGACCATCAGCTGGTAAACTAATGGCTACCGTATTTTGGGATGTCGAGGGGATTTTGATGATTGATTATTTGCCGAAAAATACAACAATGAATGCTGAATATTACGCAAACTTGCTTGACCAGCTTCGTGAACAAATTAAGGAAAAGCGAAGGGGCAAACTCAGCAAAGGTGTTCTGATATTACAAGACAATGCTCCTGTACACACAGCCTTAACGGCGAGGTCAGCCCTGACTAAAAACGGCTTCACAGAAATCAACCATCCACCTTATAGTCCAGATCTGGCTCCCTGTGACTATTACTTATTCAAAGATTTAAAGAAAAAAATGAGGGGGCGCAGATTTTCGACGGATGAAGAGATGAAGGCGGCTGTGACTGACCATTTCGACGAACAAAATAAAAATTACTATTTTAAGGGCTTGATGTCACTTATTGACAGATGTCATAAGGGCATTTCAGTTGCAGGAGACTATATAGAAAAATAAATAAAAACTAGCCATCAAAGTCTTTTCTTTCATAGTTAGGTAGATTACTTATCAGCCACCCCTCGTATATTATATTTATTCCATGCTTGTGCGTATTGAAACCGTAACTTGTTTCCACAGAGCGTCGCGCGGCGGTTTCAGCGCGGGCGTCACAGCTTCCGGCAATCCAATATGGCGGAACCCGTGCGCCGCGCACGTGCTGCCTTTGTTCCCGCACGCGCTGGCCTTGGGGAGAGCTCTACACGAGCTGCACGCTCCAGAGAACGCCGGGTTGAGACATCCTGCTCATGCAAAGGCTTTGAGTCTTTCGGCCGCGGAGAAAAGGAACCTATTAGGACTAAGAGATTATGAATCCAATGGTGGGTCGATGCCGGCCGATCGGATGCAGAACTTCCTACACACTTTACACGATAACGTAAGTTTTATTTATTTACTAACTCTTTTTGGATAGAGCCTTACATAAGCCTTAAAATGCTGGGTTTAGTTTAGACAGTCTGCTCATGCGGAAGCTTTTTGAGTCTATCGGCTGCGAGTAAGAGGAACTTATTAGGCCGATTGGATGCAAAATTTATTACACACTTTACGTGAGTAAAAATATAATGTACTAAGATTACAGTGGGATGTGAAAATATAGACAAAAAAATTTGTCTGCGGCCTTAGAATACCGTCCCATTGCTCTACCATTGCACTGAGCCGGGCCGCAGTTGAATTTAGTCTATCACTTATTTTCTTTTCATAAACTAGATTTGGATTCGAACCACTTAATATTGTGTTAGATTAGAAAATGCTTTATTGGATCTAATAAGACTTCTGATATAGTAAAAGTTTATAAGGTTTGTACAGATAGACACAGCAAAAAATCAAATAAGAAATTTGCATTCATGTCACGTCGGGGCATCAATATGGCAGGTGACAGAATGGGGGGTGCAGGTGGGAAAAGGGTAGCTATCCTGCCTGGCCGGATGTTGTGGCCAGGAGACCGACTGGTCCACCTGGATAGGATTGGAAGTTGTATATATGGAGTGCGCGGTGAAACACTTTGTGGCTTATGAACCACTGGAGTAAGCTTCTTGTCGTAGCTCATTAGCATTGTGTATGTTGACCGATCTCCTCTTCCCAGGTGTGCCACCTGGTAGGCGCGGCGGCGACAACGCTCGGGCGGGAGCTGTACTCGATCCCGGAGCTGGCGAAGTTCCTGGCGTCGTCGCTGCTGCACGGGCTGGAGCACCTGCCCGACCACTGGCTGCGGCCGGTGGTGCGCGCCGCGCTCAAGCCGCTGCTGCTGCACTGCCCGCCCGCGCACTACGAGCACGTGGCCGTGCCCATTGCTGAGCACGCGCACTGCTTCAGTGAGTATGCTGCACTTGTTGATGTCGTCGCTGCTGCACGGGCTGGAGCACCTGCCCGACCACTGGCTGCGGCCGGTGGTGCGCGCCGCGCTCAAGCCGCTGCTGCTGCACTGCCCGCCCGCGCACTACGAGCACGTGGCCGTGCCCATTGCTGAGCACGCGCACTGCTTCAGTGAGTATGATCCACTTTTCTATGTCACATGCTTTTATTACGAAAGATCTTGTATGAAGACCACCATCATTCGGTCGGCAAGTTGCACGCGTTTGCTCGTGGTGCATTGCGTGCTCGTGATGCAAAACTAAGTATAGGAACCGTGCCAATTAGTCCCAAAAACTTGCCATACAATTCGACCATTTACATAAAAGTGACACAGTTGAGAGCGACAACACTTAGTTTCCAGTGTCAGTATAGAAAAGCAATTAAAAATGAATCACTAAAGTGCGTCATATTACAACCCGGGAGTTGCGGGATACGCCCAGACATTATACAGCATTAAACACAACATTAAAATTTAACTAAATATCCCTTGTCCACAGTGCTAATGCATTTATCCCGTCGGTGGGAGTACATCAGCTCGCTCTACGAGTCTGGCAAGCTGGAAGAAGAGGGCAGCAACGAGCAGGAGGTGCTCGAAGACATGCTGGTGAGGAACCTCACCAGGGAGTACTTGGAGGTGCTCAAGGTGAGACTGTCTTGCGCAACAGCCATAGCTTTTTGGTCTTTCAAAACTTGTCAGTTTTAATTGACAGTTATAAATGACGGAACAAGTACATAATGCGATTTACGCGCAAAGAGCGGTTGCATTCATAAGCAGCTTCCTTTCCCAAGCGGTGATATGCTGGAATAATTTACCACTTTTGCGACATCTGCGAACAAAAATATAAATTTTGAGATTAATGTGAAGGAATAGAATAGAATAAAATAGAAACTGTTTATTTCAGTGCTACAATGATAGTTAATACAATTAAGGACTTACATACTAGGTTAGGTACACTGAAAAGGGTAACCACTCAGCATAATGCTTAAGCACTTATTTAAAGCACTTCAGCGCTGGTCTTCCGTGGTTCCCATGTGATTGTTGCATCAGTCGAACAACAAACAATACAAATTATATAAGATTACTAATAATAAAAGATGCTCTTTTCTCTATAAAATTATTAAACAAAACAATTTTGAAGGCACATTACATTATTGGATTTGATAATCACCAGTGCTTGAACACATTATTTAGTTTTGAATACTTACTTACAGCAGTCGCTCAGTGACCCAAAGAGGATCTTGGCCTCCGACACCTTTTGAATAGGATCTGTTTTATTTTATTGGGTAAACTGTTACGGTTTACAATGGAACTAAATGTGTATGTGAGTGTGTGCGTAAGTAATGGTTGGGTAATACTTAGAGGCGTATATTGTCATCAGATAACTTTCAAGACTTACCCTTAAATAAATTTAAACCAGTAATTAAACAAAATTGTACAAGAAAGGCTATTATGAAATATCAGACTATATGCAAGATAAATCTCCATGGGTTTAATTCAAATGTATAAAGTAAATATTTTATTAGACGAAACAAGTAGATTTATCTACTGCAATTTTTTGTTATTATTATAATATTATAATTTTTTTATGTAGCCATTTTTGGGCTATACATATATATTATTCGTTATTGCCAAAATTACCTAGGGCAGCTTAGGGCCTAGAAAGATTGTTAATTTAGAGTAGGAGCACTTCTGGGCAGGTTTTTTGGGGGGTTTTTCCTGTTCAGGGGGTCCAGTTAATTATACGCACGTAAATAACATGCTTTGGAAATCTTGACTTCAATTTGAAACAAATGTCGTTTACAAATGGTGGTGGCGTAAAGTTACGTGCTGTGTAATTAACCTGGCCAGCCCCGAGGCAGTGCCTTAATTTTAATTTTTATTTTTTTATCCCGCCCGAGCCGGTTTTCTATTAGGACAATACAAAATTGTTATAAAAAGAAGAAAATTGCGTTATGCAAATTTCTTTTTTTTTACAAAGATCATGACGTCAATAAGTGATAATGCTATCCTACATTGAATAAAATTATTTCATGTTCATTTATTTTCAGATAACGCTGGTGGACGGCGGCATCGGGTCGGAGGCGACGGCGGCCGACATGGAGGAGGACTCGCCCCCCGCGCTGCCGGGCCGGGCGCCCGAGCAGGTGTCCGAGCTCGGCGCGCTCATACTGGCGCATCCAGTCGCCGGGCCCGCCGCGCTGCACACGGTACGTATTGTCACTTTATACTGGCAAACCTGGTTAAGTGAGAAACTCCTAGAACTGCTACATTCAACCAGGTCCCAGCACTTTTGCATCGAATTACCTTTATAACGATATCGGAGACTCGTTATCGGAGATTTCTTTTTAATATTTTTCCTCTAATACTGATACGATTCTTTTTCACCTTTTTTTCATTTCAATTGAGATAATTATTCATCGCCTCAACCTGGCCAAGGGAATGTTCCCAGTAAATTTCTAAGTTTCCGAGAATATTCCCCAAGAATGAATTATTGTTATTTTGACCAAATTTTCTTGAGCAAACTGGTATATAATCATAAGCAAACTCTAGAGTCCCTATACTGTACGACAGTGTTTTGCACAGCATAATCATGAATGACAGAGTTATGTACAACACACTTTTTTTTTCTTATATCCTTTTATATTCTTTATCGCAGCTTAGTCGCTCACTTCGTTCGCTCCAGGGGGTCACAACTCTAACCTAACCTCTCTGTACTAGTGTTGGATTTGTGTCAAAACGTTTTATTTTGAATGCTGTGCCCCTCCAAAACCCAAACACCCAAAACCCCCCTTTTTGGGCGCCTGCCATAAATGTCATCTTTGAATAATGAATCGAGAAGTCGATATTAAGCAACACTAGTACATCACTTCATTCACCACATTTAGATCAATCTGGACAACGTACTCGGAAACAAAGGTTGAAGAAAGATTATTTGACCGATTTTCAGCTCAGTTACTCCTGCCTCTTTCTAATTGCACGAGTTACCCCGAGTTACTCCCGAGTGTCCCCGAAGATTTTCCACGATGTTGCCAACAACATCAAATTGTACCCCCATACTTTTTGAAGTTTAGCAAAATTTGGTCAAGAATTTCCGGAGATATAGCGATGTAAAAATCAACTATGATCGATGCCACGTGACGGCGGCATCATCATGAAAATATGTTTGGAGAGATCCAAGGTGATCATTAATGAAACTAAATGATTTTTCTATTTTAATGTTTTATTTTCAAGGGTCACGATATTACAGAGGTTCATTTCAATTCCAATATTTTATGGTGGGTTCTACTCGTAAAACTGAACAACTATTCTAATAATTTCGTAATTTTTAATGTAAATGAATTGAACCTCACTGAAACCGATCTAGCAAGTAAGCTCACCTTATATGAGGTATATACATCCTGAAATGTAGTTTGTAAAAATATACATAAGTGTCAAAGTTTTGATATTCGAATTCTGTCAAAATCTATTTACTTCAGAATTTTAAAGTTGTTTCTTTGTAATTTTTTGATGATTTATTTTCAAATAAATAATTTCGTAGTCAGTAAGTAGTAGTATATAGCTGTATTTTCTTTATATATGATTCTATTTGTTGGAATAAAGGCCTTTCCGCTTGATTAAAAATTGATTATCGTCCTCTTTTTTACTTTTTTACTGCAATAGCGTCTAGATATATTCAATTTAGTTTCAAAAAGTTTCCTCCGTCGGGTGACCATAACATTCTTTATATAGGTACAGTCGGATACTGGAACCGGTATCCTTATCGAACAATAATAAGTACCAAATCCAACAAAAACAATGTTTTTCGAGTAATATTAATACCCCACAAGGGAAATAGGCGTAATATATGTATGTTTGTATATTAATTCCCAAAACGAATAGTAGAATATAAAATATATGTTTTTGCTTTCAATATCGTAATTATTTCGTTACGATAAAGGGAACGCTACCGATTTTTTTTACCGGTACCATAACCTATGATCATTACCTACCTTTCATTTTTTTTCCGTTAAAAAACCCTTAGCTGAACCCTGTACCTTAACCAAAAACAAGTCATGCCATATTCTAGAATATTCTACAAAAATAACATTAGAACATTGTTTATTCGGGCTGCATAGTCCACGTTACGTCCGAAGAATTAAATTTTACATGGTCACCCTACTTACAAACTATTAGAAAGAGATAGAGGTTCTCAACGATGTTTAGAGGTCATATTTCTTGACTGCACTCCTTGTTTCCAAGTACAATGTCCAGATTGATCTATAATGTCCTTGGTCCGGGCCAGTTACCAAAGAAGATCCAATTACTGTGTCGTACACAGTCATGTCATGATGTACAAAACATTATAGGGCGTTATCGTGTTGTGCACAATCAATGTCTTGCATTGATGGTTCTCTACCGACTGGTCCACCTGGATAGAGTTGATAGTCGTATATATGCGGTGCGCGGTGATACACTTCGATACCGCGTTTCAGTCCCATTATTCTATGCCAATCTGTCACGTGGCGCCATCTTGCGGATGTGTTGGAACTTCTGTTGCGTCTTGCTTGCTTGTGAACCACTTTAGTATGCTTTTTGTAGTAGCTCCCAGAGGTCGCTACACTATTAATACTTCACTGTAATAAAAATATCTGCCTTTAGTACATCAAAAGACCTTTTTTACGGAAATTCAATACTCATGTAACTTCCTGCAGATATTACGAGCGCTAACATGGAACGACTCGACGTCATCTCTGCGCGCGTGTTCCCTCGCTCTCCCCGCGCTCAAAGCTGCCTTGGACGCTGGTCTGGTTGGCGCGGTGGAGGCTTCCGGCGCTCTGGCGGCGGTGTTACAAGCGCTGCGCACTCACGGCCAGCACGACGCCAACCAAGCCGCGCTGCTGGCTCTAGCTGTACAGGTAACACTGCCCCGCTGGTCTAGTTGGCGCGGTGGAGGCTTCCGGCGCTCTAGCGGCGGTGTTACAAGCGCTGCGCACTCACGGCCAGCACGACGCCAACCAAGCCGCGCTGCTGGCTCTAGCTGTACAGGTAACACTGCCCCGCTGGTCTAGTTGGCGCGGTGGAGGCTTCCGGCGCTCTAGCGGCGGTGTTACAAGCGCTGCGCACTCACGGCCAGCACGACGCCAACCAAGCCGCGCTGCTGGCTCTAGCTGTACAGGTAACACTGCCCCGCTGGTCTAGTTGGCGCGGTGGAGGCTTCCGGCGCTCTAGCGGCGGTGTTACAAGCGCTGCGCACTCACGGCCAGCACGACGCCAACCAAGCCGCGCTGCTGGCTCTAGCTGTACAGGTAACACTGCCCCGCTGGTCTAGTTGGCGCGGTGGAGGCTTCCGGCGCTCTAGCGGCGGTGTTACAAGCGCTGCGCACTCACGGCCAGCACGACGCCAACCAAGCCGCGCTGCTGGCTCTAGCTGTACAGGTAACACTGCCCCGCTGGTCTAGTTGGCGCGGTGGAGGCTTCCGGCGCTCTAGCGGCGGTGTTACAAGCGCTGCGCACTCACGGCCAGCACGACGCCAACCAAGCCGCGCTGCTGGCTCTAGCTGTACAGGTAACACTGCCCCGCTGGTCTAGTTGGCGCGGTGGAGGCTTCCGGCGCTCTAGCGGCGGTGTTACAAGCGCTGCGCACTCACGGCCAGCACGACGCCAACCAAGCCGCGCTGCTGGCTCTAGCTGTACAGGTAACACTGCCCCGCTGGTCTAGTTGGCGCGGTGGAGGCTTCCGGCGCTCTAGCGGCGGTGTTACAAGCGCTGCGCACTCACGGCCAGCACGACGCCAACCAAGCCGCGCTGCTGGCTCTAGCTGTACAGGTAACACTGCCCCGCTGGTCTAGTTGGCGCGGTGGAGGCTTCCGGCGCTCTAGCGGCGGTGTTACAAGCGCTGCGCACTCACGGCCAGCACGACGCCAACCAAGCCGCGCTGCTGGCTCTAGCTGTACAGGTAACACTGCCCCGCTGGTCTAGTTGGCGCGGTGGAGGCTTCCGGCGCTCTAGCGGCGGTGTTACAAGCGCTGCATACTCACGGCCAGCACGACGCCAACCAAGCCGCGCTGCTGGCTCTAGCTGTACAGGTAACACTGCCCCGCTGGTCTAGTTGGCGCGGTGGAGGCTTCCGGCGCTCTGGCGGCGGTGTTACAAGCGCTGCGCACTCACGGCCAGCACGACGCCAACCAAGCCGCGCTGCTGGCTCTAGCTGTACAGGTAACACTGCCCCGCTGGTCTAGTTGGCGCGGTGGAGGCTTCCGGCGCTCTAGCGGCGGTGTTACAAGCGCTGCGCACTCACGGCCAGCACGACGCCAACCAAGCCGCGCTGCTGGCTCTAGCTGTACAGGTAAAAGCTTCAAAAGCTTTGAGGTTCAAAAGCTGTCAAAAGTCCCTCTAAACTTTAAAAATACTGGCACAAAAAGTCATAATATTCTTTGTTTGATTCACCCCATACATACATTAACAGCCACAACAGTACTCACCACGCTTGGCAAGCGAATTAACGAGCGCAGTGCAAGATATCGCTTACACAGGGAACTCTGCTGCCGATTCTTTGAATGAACTTATGCCTCAGTCGCTTTTTACGCAGGCACGGATCCAAGGTTTGGCTTAGGGGAGGCCATCTTTAGTACCTTACATTTTGTTACTATCAAATTTTACAATTAAAAGGTATCGAAAAGAAAAAAAAAAAGATACACATACATACTGCAAGTGAAGCGAGCCAACCCGACTTTACACGTTGAAACTGGTGTGGTGCAAGCACCACTTAGGGAGCGTGAGAGAAGCACCCCACCAACACAAAATTAATTGCAAGCGAAGCGAGCTCGACATTTCACGTGAAAATAAGTGAACGGCGCCGTACTTTGATATGTTATATTTTCTAGAGCTTGCACAACTATTACTCGTCACAATAAAAAAAACTATAATACTATGATATGTTTTTATTTCATTAACGTAGAGTGTTTACTATATCCGTAATTTTCCCCATCAGGCCTACGAAGCGCTCCGGCCACGGTTCCCCGGCATCGTGTCTGTATTACGCGCCATCCCTGATGTAGACGCCCACGACCTGCACCGACTGGACGAGAAGCTCAGCTCCAACACCAACAAACCCAGCAAGATCGACAAGAGCAAGCGCGACTTGTTCAAGAAGATCACCTCACGGGTATGTATATCACCAGCAGCCATCCCTGATGTAGTCAACTGGCGGAGTAATTTTCTTTAAGAGGTAATTTTTTTGATGTGTTGACCTATGTTCCTTGGGGAAAGTTGTTCAGTTTAACTCTGAGACCTCCGTGTATGCAAAGTATGGAATGCATCGGAGTCTTATACAAAACATGGTCAAGAATCAAGCCGTATAATCTTCTCAGTTATGGTTTGTATAATATTTTTTCTTTTCAATCAGTTTAGCTATCAATTTTGTTTCTAGTTGATCGGTCGCAACGTCGGGCAGCTGTTCAAGAAGGAGGTATACATCCTGAACCTGCCCGCCATGCCGAGCAACAAGCCCAAGCCCCCCGACGCGCTCGACGCGCCCGGCGGCACTCACATACAGAACCTGTTCGCGGCGCACGGACACTCCTAGCACACGCACACGTGCAAACACTCGGGGACATTTCAGAGGGACTGTGAATTTTACACTGACAATTCGATATTACGCAGCTTGTACGTGTCGAATTATATTGACCGACGCGGCCGCTACGCGTAGGATGTTTTTTGCAACGAATTAAGCTGCGTGTCATATATTTAAATACTCAATTCGTTCGTATAACTCGTTGCAAACATGTCCTTGTAATCACACGAGTCGGCCTGACCGCTTTCTATAATCCGACTCTGACTTTGTTCTTGATACTCACTGACCGCGCAATGTACATTGAATTGTCATTGTAATTTACAATTGTTATAATTATGGAATGACCCACCATATGTGCGTCTCGCTCTCCCAAGGCGTAGCTAATTTCTATGACACGCACACACATGCAAGGACGGGGAATACGGGATAGAGATGAGTATAGAAGGTTCATTGCGTTCAGGCGAGTCGGGACGGGACGGTTTACGTTCATGTGCGTTCAGAGTTTAATGGTGTGACACAAAGTTACATCTACTTGCCGGGGAATACTGTATGGATGTGACGTCAAACGCACGATCGAATGCCCTCCGCCGAGTGCCGCGCTGAGAATACTCGGGGGCGCGTTCAAGCTACCATAAATTATATATCTCTTTTAAACTATGCTTTCTCTGAACAGTATGTTTATGGACTACGAAAGAACGGCGTAGTATAAAAGACCTACGAAAGATATTTTATTTATGGTCGCTTGATCGTACTCCGGGGTGGGAACTCGCATAAATTACACTCAAATTCAATGGTTTATTTTGAAATTGGCGACGCGACGTTAGTCCACAATTGCCAGATTAACCATCCAATTTGATAACATCGGCTAGACACAAAGTTCAACCATTAATTAGTCGACGGTTTTAAAAACATGATCAAGCGGATTGCTAGTTTTTGTATCCCAATAACTTAACTAAAAGATGTTGTTTGAATTAATGATTTAGTGTACATTCTGCACGATTGTACGCAGTGAGACTTCTATACGCTGTTTATTCCGTGAATGTGACGACGGGCTAATTCACTGCTTTCTTTTTTGATAAGACTTTAAATTAACTTGTATGATGTAATGTAATAAAACTCTGAATAGTAAATATTATATAGAAAACAGTGGGTTGCAGTCGGTGAAATGCTATTTATGATGTGTTTGAAGCTTTCGTATTTACCAGTGCTCGACCACGAATTTAAACTAAATTATAGAAAAGAGATCGAAAGAAATTTATTAAAATTAATAAACTTTGAGAATAAGATCTAATTAAGGCAGCGCCGATCGGTCCAGTGGCGCCCTCACCTGTATTTTATTAATTTCTTAAAAGCTAGAACAAGCACTTAAAATCTAAAACGCACAAATTGTTGTCCTATAAAACTGTGTACTGAAAACTTTGCAGGCATGACCAAACCATGAAAGTGAACAAGTTTGCACGGAACCTTGAAAAATATATTATGTTTATCAACGTAGGCTACTTAGTAAAGTTGTTCAGTTTCATGGTCAGATCAGGCCTACAAAGTTTTCGTCCTTTCACCCTGTGTAATGTATGTGTTAGTAACATGTATTATGATATGGTGTCATGTGGCAACATCAAAGTCAACTTGTTTCCCTCGAGCGACGATCAATTGCCCAAGGTCGCCGCTCCTTGCTCAACGAGCCGACAACATCCACATCTAGTGTCAGTCATCCTGTCGTGACAGTCAATGCAGTGCCTGCTTCGATAGTTGTCATAACTGGATGACTATAGTTTTGGTCACAACTAGATGACTGTAGGTATTGCCATGACTGTAGTTTTTGTCACGAATGGACGACTAGTTTTAGTAACCACAGTATGACTAGTTTTTGTCACGACTGTATGACTAGTTTTTGTCACGACTGGATGACTAGTTTTAGTCACGACTGGATGACTAGTTTTTGTCACGACTGTATGACTAGTTTTTGTTACACTGTATGACCAGTTTTTGTCACGACTGTATGACTAGTTTTTGTCACGACAAGATGACTAGTTTTTGTCACGACTGGATGACTAGCTTTTGTCAAGACTGGATGACTAGTTTTAGTCACGACTGTATGACTAGTTTTTGTCACAACTGGATGACTAGTTTTAGTCACGACTGTATGACTAGTTTTTGTCACGACTGTATGACTAGTTTTTGTCACACTGTATGACCAGTTTTTGTCACGACTGTATGACTAGTTTTTGTCACGACAAGATGACTAATTTTTGTCTCGACTGTATGACTAGTTTTTGTCTCGACTGTATGGCTAGTTTTTGTAACGACTGTATGACTAGTTTTTGTCACGACAGTATGACTAGTTTTTGTCACGACTGTATGACTAGTTTTTGTCACGACTGTATGACTAGTTTTTGTCACGACTAGATTGCGAGTATTCTCTTTATGTCAGCTGTTGTAACAGTATGACTATTTTGATCTTGAACGATTCCTACAGAGTTGGGTAAATAGTTAAGCACTGGTAAATAGTTCGGAACCTTTGGTAAGGCTTTAGACTACACTAGCCATATCTACTCGAAATGTTGAACATTCTCTTGTGAATAACCATTCGTATGTTATTTAATTATATTATTAAACTGCTTAAAGTGTTTCATTGGTTTTTATTCAAATTATGGTAATATTTTTTTAATGTAGAGTCCATTATAATTTTACGAAATTTCGAATAATCCTAAACCTGCGATTTTCTTATAGATTACAATAAATATCCTTGGCGCAAAATAATGGTGAAATGTCATGTATTGAGTCATTTTGTGAATGAGACATTCTGCATCTAAACATTTTTTTTGACACATTATCTCAAGTTGTATTGTGAACAATTTATCAAACTAATAAAATAGGAACATTACAGCATAAAAACAAGTAAGTAAGTTTAAATAAATAATTTATTCTTAAAAAAACAACAGTCAAGCTTAGCTTATTTGTCGTACGTGTAGACGAGTTGTCTCCCGAGGTCCACATTGGTACCATTGGACACCAACTCCACCTTGGAGGCGGCGACGTCCACCTTTAATACTGCAGCGTTGTCTAAGACGATACACCTGTCCGCGTGGTCGCCGCCCGCCGGGATCCTGCGCGGGCCCAGCACCGGGTCCGCGTAGCGCCACAGCGACACGCTGCTCGCATCTGGAAAGAAACACATGTCAGGAATATGGTATTTGACAACCTCAACAAACTCTTTTCGAGTGCGGGCAGGATTTGAACCTGCGACTTTCGCATTACTAGTGGCGACGCCTCTTCCATCTAGGCTACCGCAGCTCATTCCTGGCCCGCCAATTTAGCAAGTGTATTTTAATGCCAGTAACGCGTGGCATGGCTCCATCTAACCGGATGGAAGAGGCTTCGCCACTAGTAATGCGAAAGTCGCAGGTTCAAATCCTGCCCGCACTCGAAAATTTTGCAAATTTTCAAAAATTGTATACCTAACACGGGAAGTGTTTTAAAAATTTGGTATTCAACAAACTCATTTAAACAACCCGTGTTATCAAAGTAGGCTGGTTATTTCAAGCATGCCGTGTGATGCCGGTTTAGAGTTCACTACCCCAATAATACCGATCGAATTGTTCGGAATTACGGTAATGACTTAGTCTGATTGGCTTGATGAATAAAGTAGGGTTGATCATGTTGTTTCTGTTATGATACCTTTAAAGTACCGCCGTTCCAATAATAGTATTTCACAGCTGTCATCTTACTAAAAGAGATGTCAACAAAGTAAAATGGACTCCCTGCCATAGTATTATCACGAATCTGACAGCTGTCAAATACGACTTATTGGAACGGCGGTACATTAGTTAGGATGTCTTGACAAATCTTTACAGGGGGTTTATAATGTCTACAAGTAATGTGACCTACCTTTGATAGCCTTGACTTCTTTACAAATCTTGCCCTTGAGTTTCTCTATCGTATCCCCGTCAGCCACGCCGACAGTGACAGTGAACAGTCCATTCTTGGGCGTGGGGTTGATGACGGTGACGTGGACGCAGGGCTCCGCTGTGAACACGATGTGCGGCGCGCCGGGCACGCACTCCTCGCGGGACTTCTCGGGGGCGTCCGCCGCGTCCGTGTGCTTCACCTCTATCGAATCCAGCTGGTAAAAATAAAACGGGATTTGAGTATTGGTAAAGTATGTAGCGACCTCTGCAAGCTCACTCAAGTGGTTCACAAGCAAGAAAAACGCAACAGAAGTTCCAACATATCCGCAAGATGGCGCCACGTGACAGATTGTCAGTGAAACAATGGGCCTGAAACGCGGTATCGAAGTGTTCACCGCGCACCGCAATAGATTATACAACTTCTTATTCTATTCAGATGGACCAGTCGGTCGTAAATGACGCAGATAAATCGTTATGGAAACGAATGACTGACAGATTAAATTGAAACAACATTTTGAGTGGAAATATTGAAATATGACGTCTTATTTCAATATTAGATTGCGACAAATACCCGTTTAACAATAAAAAAAAATTACGAAAACACCCGCCGCTTTTTATACGCCGACGACCTTGCGCTGACTTCCCAGGCGTCCAGTTTTGAGGAGGTTGAGATGAATCTGTCGGATGCTTTGAATGACTTAAGCAAATATTATAGAGAAAATTCACTCAAACCCAACCCATCAAAAACTGAGTCTTGCGCATTCCATCTCCGCAACAGCCAAGCAGGTCGTAGGTTTAATATTGAGTGGCAAGGTGTGCCTGTAGCTCACACTAGTTTTCCAAAATATCTGGGCATTACTCTGGATAGGTCACTTACCTTTAGTAAGAATTGCCAAAACATAAAAAAGAAGGTGCACACTCGGAACAATCTATTAAAGCGCCTTACTTCTACTGGATGGGGAGCAACACCTCATGTTCTGCGGACTACTGGGCTGGCGTTATCCTTTTCTGCAGGCGAGTATGCATGTCCTGTATGGAGCCGTTCAGCTCATGCAAAGCTGGTGGATACAGCCTTAAATGAGACTTGCCGGATCATAACTGGTTGCCTGAAACCGACCCCGGTTAGCCAACTGTACCCACTAGCCGGAATAGCGCCTCCAGTTGTTCGTAGATCTGTGGCTAGCTCCTTTGAAAGAACAAAGATGGAGTCAGATGCACGGCATCCTTTGCACGACCACATCCCAGTGACACAACGGCTGAAAAGCCGTAATGGCTTTGTTAAGTGCGTCACTCCTCTTTGCACAGACCCCGAACAAGCGAGGTGCAACCTTTGGCAGGAGGGGGTGACCCTACCAGATCCTTTCGTCCCGATTGCTGAGAGCTTGCCGCCTGGCCATAATTTGCCATGGTCGGTTTGGAAATCTTTAAATAGACTTCGGACTCAGACCGGCCGGAGTAAGGAAAACATGACCAAGTGGGGCTTCTTGGAGGGTTCCGATGTAGGTTGTTTGTGTGGTGCAGTTCAAACAATGAACCACCTAACATCGTGTCCTGCGTGCCCTAGCACCTGCACGCAGGACGATCTTATGACAGCGTCTGTCAGCGCTGTCAACGTAGCCAAGTTCTGGGCCGCGACGGTGTAGTGTCTGCCATCGACACGCTAAGAAGAAGAAGAAGAATAAAAAATTTTTTGAAGAACGTAGCGTAGCACGTCTGTAGTCCTTTGAGACAGTAGTTTACAGCGTTCCACTTTGTATTAATGACCCAGTCAAGTGCCGAATTGTAAATGGATTGCATGTTGTCTATTGTTTGTATTTTGTATTTTATTGTCTCTGACAATTTGCGTTTAGATATTTCCGATGGATATTTTACAACTTTTTCATATCATAATTGTCCCACTAACTCGTGGTACAGTTTATGAGATTTGTGGTAAGCGATTCTACACAAATGCTACAAATTATCAGAGAGTGTTTAAATTCACTTCGTTAATATGATTTAAGATTGATTTTCTGTATCGTTTTGCTACTGTTGTGTAACATATACAGCAAAAGTATGTTGTAAGCATTAAAGTGTTCATATATCCTATCTTTTAGACGCAATACTCGTCTTTTTGACTCTGTCTCCATCCTATGACCTAGACTATTTTTTATTTTATTTGGGAGATTAACAGTTTTATACAACAGTTAGAACAGACTAATAAATTATATCGGACTAATAATAAATCTCCACCTATAGTATAGAGTACTAGAGTCAAGAAAAAAACCCATACATAATATTAAAATAAATACTGACATCTAGTGTGTTGAGTAGATAGGGCGTGTTGTCGCGCAGCACGGCCGCCTCATGGAAGGGCAGCGCGACGGAGAGCGCGCGCTCTCCGAGGCGTCCGACGCCCTCGCGCGCGGCCTGCACGAACGGCATCACGCGCTTCGCGTACTTCTTCAGTTCGGGGATCGCGCCAAGCCTCGCGGAGATGGTTTTGTTGTCGGGAAGGCCGGATGGCTGGAATTAAAGGTGACTGTTAATGGGCGTTTTTTGTTTGAAGAAGTATCCGAAAACATGCCGGATTCATTGCAAAGTTTTGACAATTATCCGATAGATGGCGCTGTACGCCGCCATAGACAAGAAACTTTCTCCAAAAAAGCTCTTATTATTACCGGATAAACCAGTCTTATAATTACTGTACATAACTTTATAAATTGTTCAGTTGTTAATAAATTATAAGATATTATTTGCCGTGTGTTGCCGGCTGAGAATAGCATCACCCCATTTCTTGCCCGTGGGAGTCGTAAGAGGCGACTTAGGGACTTGAGGGTGTGTATTGCAATTTTGGGCGATGGGCTGACAACCTGTCACTATAGGGATACACAATTTTCCGAATAACCCTCAAATATTTGTCGGACGTGGCGTAAATGTCCGTTTTATGCCGCTGTTTATGCTCTGCCTACCCCGCAAGGGATTGTGGGCGTGATATGTGTATGTATGTATGTATATTATTTAATAAATATTTATTCTTGAATATAAGTGATTTGGTGCTGTAACCAGGGTAATGAAGACTCGGGAGTTGATACGAATAAATCTCTATTAAACGAAAAAACTAAAACGTAGTAATATGTTACTTGTTTAAGAAAACTATTCTTTGGGTTTTTGCTTGACAAAATATTTGTACAAATAAGAATAAGAATAATTTATTTAAAAGCTTAATGTCAGTATTTACATATAAAGTAAAATTACTTAGAAGTACTTAAATATTACAATTTAGCCTGAACTAGGATTACCCTGTATCTCAGGCAAACAAGGTCATATTTATTACATACTACGTCTATTTTTATAAACTACTTCAATTATTAGGTGCAAGGTGATCGTTCAATTAGTTCCTGATATTTTGAACAACTACGCTTTACTTACCCCATAAAGTTCCTTGAGTGTCGTAAGTATAATATGCTGTCATTGTGTATATTCCTTAGCCACCCAAATCACAGCTTTCGTCGGCTTTTTCCCAGACTTGGACGCTTCCCCCTTCTTGGGCTTCTTGGTAGCGAGATGGTTCTTGAGGTAAATACTGCCGTTACATTACAATTTACTTACCCCATTAAGTTCTTTGAGTGTCGTCAGTATAATATGTTGCCATTTGGGGTACTCTTTAGCCACCCATATGACAGCTTTAGTCGGCTTCTTCTCCGGTTTGGGCGCTTCCCCCTTCTTGGGCTTCTTGGTAGCGAGATGGTTCTTGAGGTAAATACTGCCGTTACATTACAATTTACTTACCCCATTAAGTTCTTTGAGTGTCGTCAGTATAATATGTAATACTGAATGTTTTATTGAAACAAAATTATGATCAGCAACAAGCTTCGTCAAATGGGGTACAGTATTTTTATTCAGCAACATGCGTCGTCAAAATAACCTAGTCAAAAAGACCACCCCGGCTCATACCTTGCCCAAAAGTTCCCAAAATACTTGCAGCGTTTCCTCGCTGAATTGCGATTGACATTATTTGGACAAGATATGACCCGGAACGCGGATCTAACCCTTTTTCTCGAAGGCGACGGCCAATGCCCGCTATAAATTTCTTAGCTTCAGACCCCCAGACACCAGTTGTCTCTACAGCCACGGGTACAAAACTATACGCTTGCTCCAAAGCAGCGTATTTGGAATGCTTTAGTCTCGCCGCCGACTCAACCGCATAGCCCGCGCACTGTTTGGTCCCTGAAATGTGGCACGCCGCAAAAGTGCAACAGCATGTAGCGTCCCACAACAGACAACGACCCCTCTCCCAAGGGATTAAGGTCAGACCATCCGGACGCTTACCATCTGACCTCGACAGACCTGACGGCTCCAAGACACAAGGCACGTTCACGGAAACGAGAGCTCGGCGTATTAAATCATTTAAAGAATGATGCCTAGACAAACGACCTGCTGACCTGGAGCAACTAAGACCATGCAGACCATTCGCCAACACCATAGATCCGCAAACACACTGATGCGGCTCACATATTTTACTACCAAGCCGTAAAGCGACAGCTACTCTTAACGAGTCATTATCTAGGAATGTTCCCAAATGTGGAGAAGGCAGAGCGTGAAGCCACGCACCAGACTCCGACTTGACCGAAGCATTAAGACGAGCCAAATCCAAATCTGAAGCATCTTCCCTCAGGATATTAAACGTCAATTTTGACTGAATGTCGTCCCAGCTCCTCTGCGAACACTTGTCCTCTGGTAGCGTCTCATTTGCGCATAAAACCTCCCAAGCAGACAAAGCCTCATTTACGAATGGGATGGTAACCCCGTCACCATCACTAGAAAGAATTCGAGTGACTAGGTTTACCACACCATGCGCAGAAGCCAAAAAAGCCGCTAAACCAACCCCCTCAACATGACGCACTCCCAGACCCCCATGACGAATCGGCAAACCAGCCTGGCGCCATTGTTTCTCGTCCAAGCTGACATTGAGAACGCGCTCAAGTGTCTCTTTTAAAAGACCATCCACACGAGCAACCTCCTGAGGAAAAAGCCAAGTAGGTGAAGTCCTAATAGTGTAGGTAAGCTTAGGCATCGAGAAACAACTGCGCAGAAGAACAAGAGCCACATGCGAGGACAGGTTCTTCAGTTTGTCATGGATGGTAGACAGTTCTGACCTCTTTGCATCAAGTGTAACAGGAACACCATCACTAAAAACTGGCGAACCAAGTAAGGAAAATTTATCTTTATCGACAGTCTTGATTCCCGGAATCAAGGCGTCAAATCTAGGCAGCAAAACTGATGCATCTGCGCCACTGGCAAAGTAAATTTCACATTTTCCTGTATTTACCACCAGACCCAACTCCTGTAATTTCGGAAACAATAATTTTATATCGTCTTCCACTGACATAGGATCCCCCCCTATTGTACCGTCATCTAAATACCAAATATTTAATGGTGATTTGATATCAGAGATCGACTTGTGGATAGCCAAACTAAATATGAGAGGACCCAAAGGGTCTCCCTGCTGGGCACCAACCACTGAGGCTATAGGGTTCTCTCCGTAATAAAGCAAACTAGAGGAACTGTAGCATTGGTAGAGATAAGGGTAAAGGGAAGGTATCCGATCTTTAACCTCGGTAAGTATAACGTCCCTCTCTACGCAGTTAAAGGCATTTTTCACGTCCAGCTTCACAATCACATTATTGCTAACCTCCTTGCTCAGTGCAAAAGCACGAGTGGAGTGAATAGCTGCTTCACAGCCCAAAGCGGTCCCGAAACCCAGCTGGTGTGGCTGCAAGTAATTTGCTAACTCACTCTTAACTGAATGGCAGCCCAATTTAGACACCAAACGACGCCAGACACACCCTACTGCAATAGGGCGAACCCCTCCATCTTTTTTGGAAAGCGCGCATAAGCTCCCCCCATACAAAAAAGGGCACACCTCAACATTTAACATCCCCCTCAAAAGAAAATTACATAGTTTGGTAACGGAATCCAAAAGGCTCAGGGAATTGTCACCAGCGTATGGGGTAACCAGTTCAATTAAATGCTGAGGGCGGATACCATCCAGGCCAGCAGCTGAGCCACTATAAAAAGATCTCAACGCGTCAAGCACATCGTCCGGTGTCACAGTCAGAAAAGGGCTTGATAAACCAGGCTCTTCAGGGAGCAAGAGAGGACGAGACGGCTGTGGATGTTTTTCTCTCAAGGCATTTAAAGTATCATCATTGTTGGGTGCTAAGGAGCCATCAGAGAGCAAAAGACGTACGGCCCCTCTCAAGTCGCCATCATGTACTTTCGACTCAATACGTTTATAAACGGAACGATGATGGAAAGTGCAATCCGCAGTCAAAGTATCCACATCATTTTTCACCACCCTCTCCTTCACCTTAGCAGTAAGGGAACGCGGGTCATCGGGATCAGGTACACACAAAAATCTATAAGAAAAAGATAATAAAGAGTACCAGTCCTCCAAGCTATTCGATTGAAGACAGTTATCTATTATCTCTTTTAATTTTGATGCCACCAAATTACGAGCACCTTTAGGAATATGCTTGAGGACAGGCACCTTGCATTTAAGTGCAGATAAACCTCGCAAATCGGACAAAGGATCAGGCCGGTCTGGTGCCGCCACAGGAACAACAGGTTGCGCAAGCGGCAGCTGAATCGGCTGAGACTGTATATCCCTATGTCTGTGCGAAATGTGCACATTTAGACCTCTAGGCACAATATATTGCCGGGAGGAATCGGGACAATGAGGGCAAGTGGCTCTAATTGGACTACCCATGGCAATAGTAAAAAAAAAAATAGTTTAGAATTTAACACACATGTTAAATCAAGTCCACAACGCAGTGTTTCGTCAACTCACAGATTTATTATTAAAAATAAAGACGCTCACAAAATTCAAAAGCAACAAATAATATAAATGGGCAGTAGGTAGGGTATTACAGCTGTTAAATTACAAAATGTCAATAACATTAGTCATTCATCATCATAATTTAAATTAAATAAATAAAAAAAAAAAATTTAAACTCAAAGTATTATCAAAAGTTGTCAAAAGAAATAAAAAGTAAAAATAAAAAACATAAAAAATTATTAAATAAAAGTTCTAGAGTGCAGAATCGAGCGCGAGACCTTTCTTCTTTACACTACGTATAAGCCAGACGTTAAGACCATCACACCAAAGTCACAGTTATAAGAAGCGACGAAATAAGTCAACAGTTCCGATGAGAAGACTCGAACCGCACGTAAACAATGACCGCGCCGGAACGCGAGTAGACTAATAAAATGGTGAATGAATTCTACCGCCTCACCAGATTATTGTTATTGTCCAGGTTATCAAAAACCTTAATAAATCAATCCAAAGATGATAAAACGCACAAACACGATGAATAAAAGCTGCTGAATCACTCACATAGCACTTCAGTAGATAATATAGGTACTAATCATTAACTGAGAATGTTTCACAAGGCAAACCAACTGCCAAACAGTGTTAACTCCAATTGAAAATTTGCAGGTTTCCACTGAATAAAATCCGCCACAAACGATATAACTTAATAGTTATCACATAAATAAGACATTGATGTGACTAAAAGGCCAAAAACTGGCGAAATCTATTTTATAAACAGAAAATAAACAGAGGCACTGTGTACTTCGCCGCGCCCTCTCTTAATCTTAATATGTTGCCATTTGGGGTACTCTTTAGCCACCCATATGACAGCTTTAGTCGGCTTCTTCTCCGGTTTGGGCGCTTCCCCCTTCTTGGGCTTCTTGGTAGCGAGATGGTTCTTGAGGTAAATACTGCCGTTACATTACAATTTACTTACCCCATTAAGTTCTTTGAGTGTCGTCAGTATAATATGTTGCCATTTGGGGTACTCTTTAGCCACCCATATGACAGCTTTAGTCGGCTTCTTCTCCGGTTTGGGCGCTTCCCCCTTCTTGGGCTTCTTGGTAGCGAGATGGTTCTTGAGGTAAATACTGCCGTTACATTACAATTTACTTACCCCATTAAGTTCTTTGAGTGTCGTCAGTATAATATGTTGCCATTTGGGGTACTCTTTAGCCACCCATATGACAGCTTTAGTCGGCTTCTTCTCCGGTTTGGGCGCTTCCCCCTTCTTGGGCTTCTTGGTAGCGAGATGGTTCTTGAGGTAAATACTGCCGTTACATTACAATTTACTTACCCCATTAAGTTCTTTGAGTGTCGTCAGTATAATATGTTGCCATTTGGGGTACTCTTTAGCCACCCATATGACAGCTTTAGTCGGCTTCTTCTCAGGTTTGGGCGCTTCCCCCTTCTTGGGCTTCTTGGTAGCGAGATGGTTCTTGAGGTAAATACTGCCGTTACATTACAATTTACTTACCCCATTAAGTTCTTTGAGTGTCGTCAGTATAATATGTTGCCATTTGGGGTACTCTTTAGCCACCCATATGACAGCTTTAGTCGGCTTCTTCTCCGGTTTGGGCGCTTCCCCCTTCTTGGGCTTCTTGGTAGCGAGATGGTTCTTGAGGTAAATACTGCCGTTACATTACAATTTACTTACCCCATTAAGTTCTTTGAGTGTCGTCAGTATAATATGTTGCCATTTGGGGTACTCTTTAGCCACCCATATGACAGCTTTAGTCGGCTTCTTCTCCGGTTTGGGCGCTTCCCCCTTCTTGGGCTTCTTGGTAGCGAGATGGTTCTTGAGGTAAATACTGCCGTTACATTACAATTTACTTACCCCATTAAGTTCTTTGAGTATCGTCAGTATAATATGTTGCCATTTGGGGTACTCTTTAGCCACCCATATGACAGCTTTAGTCGGCTTCTTCTCCGGTTTGGGCGCTTCCCCCTTCTTGGGCTTCTTGGTAGCGAGATGGTTCTTGAGGTAAATACTGCCGTTACATTACAATTTACTTACCCCATTAAGTTCTTTGAGTGTCGTCAGTATAATATGTTGCCATTTGGGGTACTCTTTAGCCACCCATATGACAGCTTTAGTCGGCTTCTTCTCAGGTTTGGGCGCTTCCCCCTTCTTGGGCTTCTTGGTAGCGAGATGGTTCTTGAGGTAAATACTGCCGTTACATTACAATTTACTTACCCCATTAAGTTCTTTGAGTGTCGTCAGTATAATATGTTGCCATTTGGGGTACTCTTTAGCCACCCATATGACAGCTTTAGTCGGCTTCTTCTCCGGTTTGGGCGCTTCCCCCTTCTTGGGCTTCTTGGTAGCGAGATGGTTCTTGAGGTAAATACTGCCGTTACATTACAATTTACTTACCCCATTAAGTTCTTTGAGTGTCGTCAGTATAATATGTTGCCATTTGGGGTACTCTTTAGCCACCCATATGACAGCTTTAGTCGGCTTCTTCTCCGGTTTGGGCGCTTCCCCCTTCTTGGGCTTCTTGGTAGCGAGATGGTTCTTGAGGTAAATACTGCCGTTACATTACAATTTACTTACCCCATTAAGTTCTTTGAGTGTCGTCAGTATAATATGTTGCCATTTGGGGTACTCTTTAGCCACCCATATGACAGCTTTAGTCGGCTTCTTCTCCGGTTTGGGCGCTTCCCCCTTCTTGGGCTTCTTGGTAGCGAGATGGTTCTTGAGGTAAATACTGCCGTTACATTACAATTTACTTACCCCATTATGTTCTTTGAGTGTCGTCAGTATAATATGTTGCCATTTGGGGTACTCTTTAGCCACCCATATGACAGCTTTAGTCGGCTTCTTCTCCGGTTTGGGCGCTTCCCCCTTCTTGGGCTTCTTGGTAGCGAGATGGTTCTTGAGGTAAATACTGCCGTTACATTACAATTTACTTACCCCATTAAGTTCTTTGAGTGTCGTCAGTATAATATGTTGCCATTTAGGGTACTCTTTAGCCACCCATATGACAGCTTTGGTCGGCTTCTTCTCCGGTATGGGCGCTTCCCCCTTCTTGGGCTTCTTGGCGGCGAGATGGTTCTTGAGGTGTATGCGGAAGGAGTGCGCGGCGGACATGAGGTAGTCGCTGGCGCGCACGGACGCCTCGTCCACGGGGCTGGTGGCCGGCCAGCTCGAGTGGAGGATGCTGCTTTTCTGGAATATAAGTAAGTATATTACACATTGCCGTGTGATGCCGGCTTAGAATAGCAACACCCCATTTCTTTCCCGTGGGTGTCGTAAGAAGCGACTAAGGGACTTGAGGGTGTGTATTGCAAATTTAGGCGATGGGCTGACAACCTGTCACTATGGTGATACACTATATTTCAAATGACCCTCAAATATTTGTCAGACGTGGGGTAATTGTCCGTTTTTTTGGGCCGTTTGCGCTCTGCCTACCCCGTAAGGGATTATAGGCGTGATACATGTACGTATGTTATTTATTATAATTGTCGCACTTTCTCTTTCAACCTAGTGTTGACTGGTAGAGAATACTAATTAGCATATTGTACAGTTTCTTTTATCTGTTGCAGACTTTTTTCTGCAGCTTCTTTCTACTGGCCGGTTGGTACACTATGACAGATAAACGAGACAGACGGAACTTTTGACACGGACGATCGACACGTTTTCTGGAAGATATTATATAATTTTTGGTGAAAATATAGTGTTTTTGGATTTAATATGCGCACTTTCTCTTTCAACCTAGTGTTGACTAGTAGAGAATGCTACTTAGCATATTGTACAGTTCCTTTTATCTGTGTTTATCTATCATGTTGCCTCATGCAGTGGTTTTGACAAAATATCAGCGTTAATGCTTCTGCCGTGACATTAAAGCTGAGTCAGAACCATTTCACTAGTAGGTATAGTACATAAGTTTGTCTTCTTCATAACTATTTTACTGTAATATTTAATCTAAACTAAGTCTTTATGCACTATTATTAGTGAATAAATAAATGACTATGTCTATTATTCCTTTAATGTGCAATAAAGAATTTTGTTACGTTATGTAAGCAAGTAAAAACTCTTATTACACACAGATATAGGATAATTGAAAACAGAAAATCTTAAGTGCTAAAAGCGATCTCTTCCAGGCAACCAAAGTACATTACATACTGCCATTCTTCTCTTCATGAAACCGAGCAACTTTCCCCAAAGAACATTAATGAAATGTAATGAGGAAATATACTTCTAAAACAATAATACAACATACATTTATCACGCCTTTACCCCTTGCAGGACAGGCAGAGCGTAAACGGCCATAAAAACGAACATTACGCCACGTCTGACAAATATTTGAGAGTCAGTGACAGGTTGCCAGCCCAATAGTAAAAGAAATACAAATTAAAATAAATAGCATTCCAATTGCATTTCTAGTCACGATGAATAGAATCTTTATGTTTTTTAAATTATTAACTTATGACATTTTAATACGTATATTTCTAATTGCTCATTGTGATATAAAATAGTTTATTTAAGTACCTACTCTAATCTCATTAAACTAGTTTAAGAATATTCGCACACAGTCTGTACTGTTATTTTAATAAAATGAATTGAATATTGAATCAAGCAACATCATCTTTCACGGGTCGTCACCAACATAATCACAACCTGTTTTTTGTATAAATTATCGAAGGGGAATGATAGATTTGACCAAAACTTTTACTCACATTCCCGAGCAGCCCCCACACATGCTCGGCGACGTGCGGGCATATTGGCGACATAAGTTTCGCTTGCGTCTCGATGTACTGCGTGACGATGTCTGCGTGCATGCCGGCCTCGGAACACAACTCCCTGTGATAATACAAAATACTTTATTAATATCCGATATATAAAACTAGGACTAGGGTAAATAAAAAAAAAACAAAGAAGCGCGTTCTTTATAAAAAAAAACCTAAACACGCGTTCATCGTGTTTCTAACTTTTTTGTAAATTGATTTAATTTGCTTAAATAAATATCCCGGACAATTCACACAGCGCCATCTAGTCCTAAATTAAGTAAAAGTTAAGATGTGAACTAAATAGCTGATATTAATACATATATACATTTTTGTAAATAAATACATATAATAGATAGAATACATCCAGAATAAACACAAATATCAAATGACATACATACATATATCACGCCTTTATCCCTTGCGGGGTAGGCAGAGCGTTAACGGCCGCAAAAAACGGACATTTACGTCACGTCTGACAAACATTTGAGGGTCATTTGGAAAATTGTGTATCGCCATAGTGACAGGTTGTCAGCCTATCGCCTAAAAATGCAATACACACCCTCGAGTCCCATCGTCGGCTCTTACGACTCCCACGGGAAAGAAATGGGGTGATGCTATTCTAGGCCGGCATCACACAGCAACTCGCCTGTATTTATCCCTGGCGGCTTGCAGCTCGAACAAGCCGGTCTTGAGCGCCTCCTTGAACAGCATCCTGCTGTAGTTGTCGTCGGTCTGCGCCACCTTCGTGCTCGTCTCGCTCACTCTGCGTGCAACTTGTACTCGCCTGTATTTATCCCTGGCGGCTTGCAGCTCGAACAAGCCGGTCTTGAGCGCCTCCTTGAACAGCATCCTGCTGTAGTTGTCGTCGGTCTGCGCCACCTTCGTGCTCGTCTCGCTCACTGTGCGTGCAACTTGTACTCGCCTGTATTTATCCCTGGCGGCTTGCAGCTCGAACAAGCCGGTCTTGAGCGCCTCCTTGAACAGCATCCTGCTGTAGTTGTCGTCGGTCTGCGCCACCTTCGTGCTCGTCTCGCTCACTCTGCGTGCAACTTGTACTCGCCTGTATTTATCCCTGGCGGCTTGCAGCTCGAACAAGCCGGTCTTGAGCGCCTCCTTGAACAGCATCCTGCTGTAGTTGTCGTCGGTCTGCGCCACCTTCGTGCTCGTCTCGCTCACTCTGCGTGCAACTTGTACTCGCCTGTATTTATCCCTGGCGGCTTGCAGCTCGAACAAGCCGGTCTTGAGCGCCTCCTTGAACAGCATCCTGCTGTAGTTGTCGTCGGTCTGCGCCACCTTCGTGCTCGTCTCGCTCACTGTGCGTGCAACTTGTACTCGCCTGTATTTATCCCTGGCGGCTTGCAGCTCGAACAAGCCGGTCTTGAGCGCCTCCTTGAACAGCATCCTGCTGTAGTTGTCGTCGGTCTGCGCCACCTTCGTGCTCGTCTCGCTCACTCTGCGTGCAACTTGTACTCGCCTGTATTTATCCCTGGCGGCTTGCAGCTCGAACAAGCCGGTCTTGAGCGCCTCCTTGAACAGCATCCTGCTGTAGTTGTCGTCGGTCTGCGCCACCTTCGTGCTCGTCTCGCTCACTCTGCGTGCAACTTGTACTCGCCTGTATTTATCCCTGGCGGCTTGCAGCTCGAACAAGCCGGTCTTGAGCGCCTCCTTGAACAGCATCCTGCTGTAGTTGTCGTCGGTCTGCGCCACCTTCGTGCTCGTCTCGCTCACTCTGCGTGCAACTTGTACTCGCCTGTATTTATCCCTGGCGGCTTGCAGCTCGAACAAGCCGGTCTTGAGCGCCTCCTTGAACAGCATCCTGCTGTAGTTGTCGTCGGTCTGCGCCACCTTCGTGCTCGTCTCGCTCACTCTGCGTGCAACTTGTACTCGCCTGTATTTATCCCTGGCGGCTTGCAGCTCGAACAAGCCGGTCTTGAGCGCCTCCTTGAACAGCATCCTGCTGTAGTTGTCGTCGGTCTGCGCCACCTTCGTGCTCGTCTCGCTCACTGTGCGTGCAACTTGTACTCGCCTGTATTTATCCCTGGCGGCTTGCAGCTCGAACAAGCCGGTCTTGAGCGCCTCCTTGAACAGCATCCTGCTGTAGTTGTCGTCGGTCTGCGCCACCTTCGTGCTCATCTCGCTCACTCTGCGTGCAACTTGTACTCGCCTGTATTTATCCCTGGCGGCTTGCAGCTCGAACAAGCCGGTCTTGAGCGCCTCCTTGAACAGCATCCTGCTGTAGTTGTCGTCGGTCTGCGCCACCTTCGTGCTCATCTCGCTCACTCTGCGTGCAACTTGTACTCGCCTGTATTTATCCCTGGCGGCTTGCAGCTCGAACAAGCCGGTCTTGAGCGCCTCCTTGAACAGCATCCTGCTGTAGTTGTCGTCGGTCTGCGCCACCTTCGTGCTCGTCTCGCTCACTCTGCGTGCAACTTGTACTCGCCTGTATTTATCCCTGGCGGCTTGCAGCTCGAACAAGCCGGTCTTGAGCGCCTCCTTGAACAGCATCCTGCTGTAGTTGTCGTCGGTCTGCGCCACCTTCGTGCTCATCTCGCTCACGAACACTTTGTCGTGGAAGTTGTACTCGCCTGTAATAGTTCAAGTAAAGTATAAATAAGTAATTTAGTAAGTAAAAACACTTTAAGGCCGTACGATCCCTCACGCGGTTTGGCAAAACACAAGATTGGCGCTACGTGACGCGACCTGCGGTCGACCGCGCCGCGGATTCTACAACCCGCGGCGCGGGCCGCACGCTCCGTTACGATCCCTCACAATGAGGTATATGCTTCTAGACACTGAACGTATTATTTTAGGGGTGCATATCCCACAGCACACTGTGGTATATGTACCACGAACTCTATAAAGATAGAGATGCCTTTGCAAAGAGCTTTTTCATAATTTTAATGAAAATAGTGAACAGGAAAAAAAGGATGCTGGTAGGTACATACTGTTAAGGTTTACCGCAGGCCGCGTCACGTAGCGTCAATCTTATGTTTTGTCAAATCTGGCCCGCGCGGGCCGTCCTACGCGGGACTCCGCGTGAGGAAGCGTACGGCCTAACGCACAAAAATAACAAGAAAATTTATAGCTAATATGTGCAAAGGCGGCCTTAAGTTTACAATGTTAGCTATGTATGGATTACATATTTGTATTGTGCCATCGTATCCACGCATGATTGCATCAAATCGATATTTTGAATTTCAAGTTGACGTAAAAATCGGTTTATAAATAGATCTATAAATAAGTATGTTATTAAGTACCGTAAAATCATACAACTATGGTCCTGTCATACAACTTTGGTCCAAACTGATCTGTAACTTGACGAATTTGTAAAAGACTTAGTGTTGCCATCTAGTTTAGTAACTTTGTACTATTATTGAGAAGGATCATTTAGGTCTTAGTTTACGAATTTAATGCTTGATGGCGACACCACTCAGAATGACTACTCGGCCGTGTGTTCAAACAATAACGAGCACGTTTTTTTTCGGCGCCAAACTTTATCTAAAAAAATATACTTCGACTTTGAGTTCAAATCAGTGTATGTTTTTAGTAAAAGGTAAGTTAATAATAAATTTTGCGATAAATGTTTACTTGAAATACGTGTTAGTTTAAGAATTAAGGGGTTGATTATCAATTTTGGTACTTTGATTTCAACAATAGTCCTATATTATCTCTCCAAAGCACGATCAAGAGGATTATGTCGTGGTTGAGTATGAAGGAGAAATGTGGCCTGGGCAGATAGCCTCTGTAGAGGTAGACGGTGCATACGTAAAATGTATGGCTCGCTCAGACTTATGTTGGAAGTGGCCTGATTTATCCTTTAATTGATATTCAATTTAAAATAAATGAACCCCTACAAAAGAGCACCAAAAGGGCTCTATTCCAAGTCCCAGAGCTGGCTGATAAATGGGGGAATTAATTGTTTTTTTTTCAATTCTATTATTGATCCTTTTTATTTTTAATTATCTACTGAAGTTCCTATTTAAGAAGACCATTTTTGTTAATTTTTTAAGGTATTTAGTAGAAGAAAGAAGATTTTGTTAAATTTGATCTCAGGTTTAGCTTTCAACTAATAAAAATACGTTTCTTTTTACTTTTTCTTTTTTTTTTGCTATACATGTTTTCCAAAACCCCTTACCTCACACAATATGATCCCAATTATAGTCTTTTATTAAGTTATCATACGTTTTTGAGGGGAAATTGAACTTGGACCATATTTGAAAGCACGTAAGACAACAATGGTCCAAATATAAAAAAAGTAAAAAAAAAATTTACGTGTTTTTTACAGATACTACCCTATAAATATTAAAGAAATATAATCAAGGTATACCTCGGATCGAAATGTATCACGATAGCAGCGTATTTCCATTTTATACAAGCTCGCAAAGTTGAAAATGTAGAATTCTGGACCATAGTTGTATGATTTTACTCGGTACCTATCTTCATAAAACATGTTTTATACAGGTTCTAAGGAACAGCCCTGTGAAAACTGACAGGGTGCATGCAGACCATTTATTTATTTATTAAACTTTATTGCACAGAAAGTACAAAGGGCGGCGCGGGCCTAATGCCACGCGGCATTCTCTATCGGCCAACCAAAAGATAAACAGAAAGAGTCAAAGACCATGAAACTGATCAACTTCCCCCTAGGAACATATGTTAGGAAATGACAAAAAAAACCTCTCATACAAAATCACGATCGGCTGACTGCAATTACTATGAGAACTATTTTTTTCATGTTTCTTGAAATATTTTCTAATGGGAAGTTGTACGTACAGATTCATGGTCTGAATGCAACCTATAAGTATTCGGAGAGCTGTCCCTTACACCCCATATAATAGCGTTATGTCATAAATTTCAATTAACTCCAACCAACTTCAACTAACTGAATTTATCAACGACCTATGAACTAGACATTGAAAAAAATGCTCGACGTCGCCATATTGTATCGTTCTAACAACAACCATACCAAAAATAATTTGAACCATTTATTTTGCTACATAAAAAAAATTAAACGACATATAATAAGTTAAAAGACTTAAAGTAAAGTTACATGCCGTGTGATTGACCTGGCCAGCCCCGTGGCAGCGCCTTTATTTTTATTTTTTTATCCCGCCCGAGCCGGTTTTCTATTAGGACATTACAAAATTGTTATAAAAAAAAGAAAATTGTGTGATACAAATTTCTTTTTTTTACAATGACGGTTCATTACGTCAATAAGTGATATGATAATACGTGGATAATACCATCCTACATTGAATAAAGAATTTCAATTTCAAAAACAAACCTGTTCTCATAGTAGATTTCGTCGCAATAACCTCCTTGACCCACTCAATAAAGGTATACAGCCTGAGAATGGCCGCGTCGGCCGTGCTCTCCACAAAATTGGCGTCTTCCACCGAGTCCCCCGCGTCAGCTAAAGTCAGCCTCATCCCATCCGCACTGAACTTGTCGATAGATTCAGATAAAGTGAGGAAATTCCCGTCAGACTTGGACATCTTAGCGGAATTGAGCATGAGGTGTCCGTTGGCGCGAATGCCTTTCGGCCACTTGTCTTCTTCTTTAGGCCAGATGGCGACGTGGTTGTAGATGTAGAACGTTAAGTGGTTCTGAATTAGGTCCTTGCCTGACACTCTGAGGTCCACTGGGTACCTACATACAAAAACCAGAGAAATGTATAAAACTGCAGAATTGGCGCGTTTCGTGGTTCATGGAGGCTCATTTAGCCCAGACAGTCCACTACTGGAAACTACTTGGCAGGCGGGTTGGCGAAAGCAGTGCAACATTTACAAAGATAACATTCCCAGCACCAATAGTTCACTACTGGATTACCATGCTCACCATTCCCTGGATGAATGGATCGCTTAGTCACTTTTTTACTTTGAATTGTGGTGATGCTATTCTAAGCATCGCACGGCCAACGTATTTGTCTGTATAACCAGGTTTTATCCGCTGCCAACCGTTTTCACGCGGAAATAAGACATTTTAATATGCCTATGATCATCAGGGATAATGTAGAATAAGATTTTTTTTAATTGGTCCTGTAGTTTCGGAACCTTTCCTCTTTATAGTGTAGATACTCACCAGAACTGGAAGGACCGCTTCATCTTATCCAAGGCTTTCTTATCAATCCGCGTGCCCTTCGGGAGCGGCGCGTCCTTGAAGAAGATGTAGTCCCAGACGGCGGGCGTCATGTCCTCGGGTGTGATCTGCAGCGCATTCCCTGCGTTCCCGCGGAACGTGTCGCCTTGCAGGAAGTGCGCGATCGTGTAGTACGCGTTGTAGATGGTGGAGTCGGACAGCGATTCGATCAGCCATTGTTGGTCCCACGGCAGTTTTGTGCCTGGGAAATTTGTTAGTTGATTAAATGATGTATTCCCGTGGTCCCCGTTGAGGGTGGGACAAGGTGGGGCAGGTGGGACAAGTCGTGGCAGAGGGTGGGGTAGTACCTTACCAGGCTACACCTTGCCAAACCCTCAACGCATGGTTACTGGTGACAACGGGCATACACCGATTGAAGCTATAACATTACTCGTAGTTTGATTCTGTGGATCTTAAATGGGTCCACCCTACCAACTATGCTGGCTACTTTACAGCGTAGGAAGTTTCAAGGTTTCTATTTGCATAATAAATAAATGTGCCGCGTGATGTAGGCAAAGACCCAATTTTATTCCCGCGGGTGTCATAAGAGGCGACTAAAAACGCCAACCTCCACATCGACTTAGACCTCCCTACCATTAAAACGCCAACCTCCACATCGACTTAGGCCTCCCTACCATTAAAACGCCAACCTCCACATCGACTTAGGCCTCCCTACCATTAAAGCGTATATGAAAGAAGCGTCTCGTCGCTTCTTCGATAATGCTCCCCATCATAAAAACCCCTTGATAGTTGCCGCGTCCAACTATATACTTCCCCCATCCAACCTCGCGTTTTAAACACCGTCCGAGACACATCCTTACGGAAGAAGATGATGAAATCACAGTAGCCACTGCTGCAGCCATTGCGAGTAGATCACACTCCACAAGCTCCTCAAGCAACCGACGCCCCAATGCACGCCGGCGGGGGCGCGGAGGTCCCTCATTTGTTCCCCACTTTGGGAACTACCGGCACGTGCCGGGTAGATTCAGTCCAATACGTTCTTCCCAGAACAACTCGTAAGCCCAATCGGGGCGCGATTGAGCTGGTTGTTTGAACAACCACAAGCTTTTCCGGGTGAGCTCCTGCTCCCCACCATACAGTCAGGTGTAGATTAACAGCCCCGGGGCTAAAAATCGTAGGGTCCACAACTAAAAAAAAATAAAAAAAAAGAGGCGACTTAAGGACTCGAGGGTTTCAAGTGTTTTACAATTTTAGGCGACAGGCTGACAATCTGTCAGAATAGTGATACACGATTTTTCAGAAACAACCTCAAACATTTGTCAGACGAGGCGATAGCGACTGTATTTTTACGGCCGGTAACACTCTGCCTACGCCGCAAGGGATAAAGGCGTGATATGTGTCGGATAACAAAAAAGCCTATTAAAGAAGTAAGTATAATATTGAAGGAATGTTCAAAAATGTATATTATACGAGAACTGTACTGCGTTCTTCAATCCGCTTTTGCCACTTTCAGCGTTGGGGTGAGTCTCCAATGAGGCGGAGCTGTATGCAGCGGAGCTTAGCAGTGCATGAATTGACCAATCATAAACCTTGAAATCTCCACTCCGCGTCAGTCATTGGTCAATCGCACCTCTGAGCTCCGCTCCGTACAGTTCCGCCTCAATGCAAATGAAAAATTAGCTCTATAAAGGACTCATATATCTCTCTTTTCGTGTGGGACACCGAGTCGTCCAATGACACGATGAACCCTGGTGTCAGAGTTTTTCAACCGCCTACTATTAGTAACTAGCCTACGCCTCTGACCTCATATCAACTTGAACTTTGGATTTGTGTGGCCATGAATGCAGTAGTAAATGAACACTTACCAAGCCCATAAGTCCTGGAGCAGGCGTACTCGTGCAGCCACTTGAGCGTGGCTTGGAAGTTCTTCCTCACCTCCTCGTGGTAGGTGTTGATGGCGTCCAGAGCCTTCTCCGTCTGCGCCTTCCACTCCTCGTTGCCGTAGTCCAGGTACCACTGGTTGCACAGAGCCACTACACACTCGTCACCGGATCTCGAGATGATGGTCTTCTCGGGCTCGTAGTAGATCACTCCGTCGTTCTGCTCGATAGCTTTCGTCTGGATCTTCTTTTTCACGTCCTGAATCTTGCTGCCCTTGTATTCGCCGACCAGTAGAACGCCGTCGTAGAAACCTTTCAGGTAAACCATCTCTTTCGCTTGCAAGAGCTTGTCTTTGTCGTTTTGACTCTGGATTTTTAGTTTGTCGTAAACATGGACGGCGGATAGGTTTCCGAATTCGGGTATTTCGAGAATCGGGACGGGTTTGAACGGCATCACCATTTCATCGGTGATTCCGTATTTCTCTCTAAACGCCGGTTTCTTTTGTAAGTCTACTAGGGCCGCGTAGTCATCGGGAGAATCGGATGGTACGCTGGTTACTACCCCCGTGCCTTTATCTTCTTTTATCGTGAGCATCGGCAGAGTATAGATCGTTGGGTAGCAGGTGAAAGGCGACTTTAAGGCGACTCCTAGTAGATCCTGTCCGGTAACTTCTAGAAGGACTGTGAACTCTCCGTCTGTAGCGGTGAACCCCTGATACGCCATGTTCCTGGCGGCTCGCTTGGTGCAGATGAAGACGCCATGCTGGAGGGTCTCGAAGGCGATGTATTTGATGTCGGGATGCACCCAGCAGTTGGTCTGTCCGTACATTGTCTCCACTCTTAATGTCGCCGCTACTAAGGACATTGTTTTCCCTTTTAGTGACCTACAAATTAATTAATGATTTTAAAATACTTATATTATTTTGGTATGTAGGCAAATGGTCCGAAAGGATTTGTTATTCAGATAACGATTTCTTGAATACACTAAAATTATATAGACATGAATTTTAAACAATTTGTCAAGTAATTTCTACGGAGTTATTTTTAATGATAGGAAAGTTATGTATGATAGTAATTTATGACTTGACTGTTCAGAGTGTACTGTGTTGTTTTTGCAGAACTAATCATTTAATTTTTCGATACTATGCTTAAACACACATACCGTGTGATGCCGGCTTAGAATAGCATCACCGCGATACTACCCGTGGGTTTCGTAAAAAGCGGCTGAGGGATGAATTCATCCAGGGAATGGGCAGCAGTGTTCCCTGTGAAAGAAATATCTTGCACTGCATTCGCCAATCCACTTGCATAGCGTGGTGGGTATCCTGCTATCGGGAAGGTATTTGCAATACTCGCCACGCTTGGCAGGCGGATTGGCAAGCGTAGTACAAGGTGCCAAGTTAACAAAGAACACTGCTGCCCAACAGGGGGAATCCCCTGTTCAGCAGTGGACTGTTGTGGATGTAAATGTATGTATGTGCTGCGCTTAGTCGCTTTTTTTACGGGTAGTTTTTTTATTTTTTTATTTATTTATTTACCAAAATACTTAAAATTACAAATTAATTAGTCTTAACCTACTCACAAAAGCCTATTTGATATGGTATGATGCTATTCTTAGCCGACATCACACAGCGCAATTTCTGAAAACATATTAACTTGGTTTCCAAAACACTTACTTAAGGCACTCGGGCAGTTCCAGCACTTGCATCTTAATGAGCGTGTACTCCTGCGGGGCTGCGCCCTCCCCGGCGCTCCGGTCGTGGTCCATGCAGGGCTGCGCGTCCAGCGGGGAGTATATCGTGTAGCGCTTCCCATACATGATCTTATTCCGCTCTTTGAGATGGTAGAACTGCCATCTTATGAACGAGTCGTAGAACGGGTTCGCGTCTGTCGTTATGAACTTCCTCCGCCAGTCTACCTGAATTAAAAGAACATAATAATGAGTTGAGCTATGGTATATGTATATGGGTTGGGCACAGCAGAAAGCATTCTAAACACAAAATACATAATGGCGGGCGTGCCTATTTCTTTATTTACCGTTCATTGTACACAAAACATAACAAGAGACACATGTTACGGGTACGAACCCTTATACCAAACTGTCGATAGTTCATGGAACTGATCGCCCATGGAATGTGCTGGTGTGATGTAAATTTGTATATCAATGTTACCCTGGGACATTTTGGCAAAGCGTCAGTGCCCTTTATGCTATAATCTAGAGAGCAACAGGACGTAGCATTAATAATCAGTAATCAATTAAGCTGCGTGGAGCGGGCTCAATTCGACAATACTAGAGCAGCGCTGCGTACAACCCGTCCAAACACGACTACACCTTGCCGTTTTACATCTACTTAGGCACGATGCGCCTTCTCAATTCGGTCGGATAATAATGACAAGACGGGCGGCCCGCGCCTGCTGGCTGCTTAACGGAGCGTTGGCGCTTAAAATAAGTGGATATAATTAATAAAGAACTTTTGCATAAACTTACTCTGTGCTATGAACTTATAGAAAGTTTTTAAAAACACCTCCTGACAGCCGCCAATGATAAGTCACACATACAAAGAATAATGGATACAAATACTAAATGAAACAAACACGAATACTATTGCTGTCACTGCATTGGTTGCCTTCAAAACCTGTATTTCTTTGTAAAGCTTGTATAACTCTATTTACATAGCCCAAGATAGGCCATATGGTATTTTAGTTCATTAGGTGGTACTCACATGGATGCCCATTCTCTTCAGGTCGGCGACGGCTCTTGGCGGGAAGTAGTCGAGCCAGTAATGCTCGTCAGCAAACAGTTTGATCTCCTCCTCCGGCACTCCGATATTCTGCATGATTTGCCATTGGTACTTAGCTGCGCCAGTCTTTGCAACAGCTTTGCTTTTCTTGCCTAAAACATTTTACAAAACTTAATAAAACTGCTCTTACATGATTTGACTATGTGAAGGTGATATTATAGGACTTGTGAAGGATGGGGTAGTAAACAAGTTTCACATCCATAATAATCAAATAGGATTTCATTGGATTTCATTCAGCAGAATAGTCATAAATCATCTTTAAAAAAATATGCTATACATACATAAACTTAAAAAAGCGAAAGTTATGTGAATTACTGATAAAGAAGTTATATCAACAGCAATTTTATCAGTTTGGCATGTTACTCTTCTGATATGGAATTAACCAAAACATTACTATAATTTTACATAAACAGACTCCAACAATGAGAAGCATAACTTCCTCTTATTTAAAGAAAAAAAACAAAAATACCTTTACTCTTATCCTTAGGCACAACATCTCCTTTCTCCTCAACCACAGCCTCCCCCTCTTCTGGGAACACCGGAGGACAGCCGTATAGTTCCATCTCTCTCTTCAGCTTGTCAGCACATGCTTTGATGGGCATCCCGGTGCAGTGGAAGCCAAACGGAAACAGCACCATCCTGCCTTTGAGGCGGAAGTATCTTGATGCAAACTGTTAAAATAAAATACCCTGATTATGATACTGTTTACTTTAAAAAAAATTATAACATGCTATTGGCTTTTCATGTAGCTATTTTTAATCAGAATTTCCTCATATTTATACAACTTGTTGACAACAGAAAAAAAGGAGCAGTGCATCTGGTGCAACAGATTCTAGTAAAAACAACATATAATACATGAAAAGGGATTTTGGAGCATAACTGGCACCCTCATCACTGAAAACATCATAACCCAATGAAAACATAATTTATTGGAAAATCTGATTTTGTTGGATTGAATCAGATTCTGAATAATTTACCTTAATTATTTATGAGGAAAAATCTTGAGTATCAAGGTTGCAGTATGATAGGCTGGTTTTTATACTTTAATTTACTCAAGAATTCAATGTGGTCAAGAGTTTAATTTATTAAGATGATAGATGTGATGGCTTGGGAAACTGTAATTTAATATTTAATTATGAATAAATAAATAAATAGAATTCAACATAGAAGACTAATAACTTTACTTACCTCACATTTTGAAAGTGAGAATGTGTGTCCAAGGTGAAGACGGCCATTCATGTATGGGTAAGGGAATGTACACATGAACTTCTCATGTGGTTTACCATCATCCGGAGCCTCTACTTCAAATATCTTCTCTTTCTCCCATCTTTCCTGGACTTCTTTCTCTATTTCTTGGAGATATTCTACTTTGAAAGTGCCCTTACGGTCTAGTGCAGCCTGAAATGATTAATAAAATAACATAGTGCATTTTTGCAGGGACAACTTTGGTCAGAAAGTCGACTGCAAGGAGAGGTGTTCGTGTATAAAATATACGATGGCCATTTAAATAGTCGGAGAGTGGAATTCAGGGTATAATTCACCGTAGACACCATATTGCACAAAATTATCAAAGGCAGGTGAATGATGCAATCTAAAATGTATTTGTTACTTTTTAACGAAGCCGATAAGAGATGTGATGTAAAGTTTTAGCACGTTTGTGCTTTGATTACCATTTAAAACAAAGAAAATCAAGAAATATTGTATATTTACGTGCTGGCAGTAAGTATAACCTCAACATCAAATATCATTCTTATTGTAGGTTCTTTTTAGATCTAGATTATTTTCAGACAAAGAACTTACCATTGTATGTGGACTATGAGCACATAAATGCTCAGTTTAATTCAGAAATACTATTTTTCTAACACGTTGCAAATCCACGAAAAGACCGTAATTTTTGACGTTTCTGTCATGACAATATTTTTTTTAATAATTTCTTTTTCGGCCTGGAATCAAGTCGTATTGGCCGATGTTGCAAGTGTCGAATACCAGAGAAATATATCGATAAAACTTGTACTCTCGGAAACATCCCTAACACAAGAGAAAATAAAATGTTTGTCTATGGTTGTTTTTGTTGTCGTTCGGTTCGGCTGTCAAATCTGTTTGAATTTGAATTCTTTGAAAGCAATTTTGGAAGTATTTTGGACAAATTCTGCAAAATACTGAAGCTGGATTAGATTTGTAATGGATGAGAATTCCATATTACTTGACCCTTCCTTGGACAAGCAACTGAAGGGCCACCGCGATGCGATTACCGCTCTTTCCTACAGTCCAAATGAACAGCAGCTAGCCAGTAGTTCCTTGGATAATAGTATTTTGGTGAGTATTCGTTTAATTACGGGTCATAGTGGTCAAACTTTCTTAAATTTTGGTCCACTAGATTTCCTACTTGAAAGTATAAAAATCTTGTACAATTTCAGCTATGGGATTTATCAGGTTCGTTGCGCAGCTACCGTTTCCGAGGACACGACGAGGCCGTGATGGATGTGACGTTCTCTCCCTCTGGCAAGTACATGGCTTCGGCGTCTCGCGACAAGACCGTCCGTTTGTGGGTGCCCACGGTCACTGGCAGCACCGGCATGTTCAAAGCTCATTCACAGACTGTAAGGTCTGTGCAGTTTAGCTCTGATGGGAACAAAGTAAGTTCCATCAAAATTTTTCATCATATATTCCTTTAATCTGGATCGTAAGTAGTTTAGATTGTAAATTAAGAATACTTTACTGGGGCACATTCAAGCGACCATAAATAAAACATTTATCATAGCTCATATAAAAAATGCCATTCTTTCGTTGACATTGTCCATTATCATACCATTCAGCAATGGCATAGTATAATAAGATAAAGATATTTTATTTATAGTCGCTTGAATATGCCCTTGTACACTAAAGTAGAAATATATATTAAATGGACAATCTTAAATTGAAAGTGGACAAAAGCAATTATAGTTTTGAAAGTATTTAGACATTATTGAGAAAAATTTAAATCATCCATTTAATTTTTCAGTTAATAACAGCATCTGATGACAAAATCGTAAAGCTATGGTCTAGCGACAAATATAAGTTCATATCTTCATTTGTTGGTCACACCAACTGGGTGCGGTGTGCAAGGATGACTGTCGATGGCTCAATCATAGCTTCATGTTCCGATGACAAAACCACAAGACTATGGAACCCTGATAGTGGGGAATTGATACACACATACAAGGACCAGAAAGGCCATGGGCTGTATGTGGCATGGCACCCTTCAGGCTGCTACATTGCTGTGGGCACTTCACAAGGGAATATAAAACTTTATGATACCAGAACTCATAGCCTAGTGCAATATTATAGGTAAATTTTTGGGCTACAAATGTACTTGCTTTTTAGAATCCATTATTCATTATTTATATTGTTTTTATATTTTCAGTATTCATAATGATGCTGTGACCCAAGTGGCTTTTCATCCCAGTGGCAGCTACATATTGTCTGCTAGTAAAGATGGGAAGATGAAAGTAAGTATTAAAATTAATAACTACCTACTTTCTACTGTACACTAATAACAGTAATATCGTGGAACTAGATAACTGATATTACTATTGAAATACTTTTTTTGTAAACAAATAAAAAAAGCGACAGATTTAGAAACATCCCTTTCAGCATATTACGCCTATGCACATTCTAGACTAAATTATGGAATTATTATTTGGGGGAATTGCACAGAAATCGCCAAAATATTTACACTGCAGAAAAAATGTATTAGAATCCTTATTAATAGTGAAGACATAAATATTGAAGATATTGAATCATGTAGACCGCATTTTAAAAATCTTGGTATACAGACATTAACATCTATATATATTCTTGAAGCCTGCAAGTTGGTTAGAAAGCACCCAAACCTTTACTCACCAATATTAACAAATAGACACAATAACCGCACTCAAAACCAACTTGAAATTCCATTTTCAAAACTTACAATGTACACAACCGGCCCACACTCAATGATTATTAAAATATTCAATAAAATACCAAACTCTTTCAAAAATATAGAAAAATTTAACATATTTAACAACAGATTAAAAAAGTTTTTAATAGAAAAATGTTACTATAATATAAACGAATTCTTTAATGATAATTTAAGAAATATAGATTACTAGATAACTTTTATTATGATAGATAATAAGACTGAAGGATGTTTAAGAAAGTAATTTACGAATATAGAATTATTATTCAGGATTATTTTTTAGTCAGTGCGCAGCTTCAATATACGTAATGGTTATCAAATTTTAGAAAATATGTATTTATTTTTTACACCTGACTTAGAACAAAAAAATTGAAATAATCGTACTTAATCTTATCCCAGGATCGTACGTAAGTGTGGATCACCCTATTAAGTTCACTAGTTATCTTTCGGTTTGGCAACGTCGCGCGGCCCAGTTATACCTATCAGCTGACTGTGTTCTAGCTTCTACCTACAGCACAGGTCAATGACCAGTCCAGGTTAATGACCGCTATTGGTACCGGGGTGCGTGCGGGTGATACCTACAACAACTAAGTACCTATCTCACAAGTACCTACACCATAAGAATAGATAATAATACTGCGTATAGAAACGAAACTCCTTTGTCTGGGCCCCAAAAGCCGCGCTTTAAATACCTACTTCCCCCCGCAGCCCGTAACGCCCCGCGCTCTCCCGCGCTTTAAGTCGGGGCTGTCACGTGCCAATAATTTTATTCCAGACTAGCGGCCAGTCAAGCGGTTGCGACCGCTGCTAACAGTTTTCCCGTGGGAACAAAATATTTACCCGTTTTAAAGTCTTACCTTACCATTTTATTGTTAATAGGTAGGTACAGAATTTTAAAATAGGTGCAAAACATACCTACGATACGAATGTGCTTATTTATCATTATCAGCTAACAATGACTTAGGCACCTAGGTAGTTTAAGTTAGAAAATGGAAACTAGGTACCTACGTAAGTAAAAATAGGAGTACACGCAACAATTACGTATAATAACGAATGGTAGGTACCTAGGTATTTACTGTAAAATCATCACTTACCTTGGCTCATCTTTAGGCAAATTAAAAAAACTTAGATGCGGAGTCTTCCTCGCATCACTTTTGCTGCCATACACACCACAATAATTCGGCATTGCTAAATTTTTCACAAAAAATGAAAATTCGACCCGCGCGACGAACGTTTCCGCGGCGAAGCGCACTCCCGACTGATTTGTTCTCTAAGAGACATTCAGACGGATTGACCTTGAGCGCGTCTGGAGCGGGAGTGTCATCTCTATGTGATTTCTACTCTATGCCTACACTTAAACTGCCTCCGTGGTGTAGTGGTTTGAAAGTTGGTCTCTTGATTTGATGGTCCCTGTTTCTAGTTTATGCGGAGAGACAAGATTATTTTGTTAATCACGTAGTTGGATTTTTCCCAGTTTGGTTAAGAATTAGCAGCTACTACTAGCATAAGCAAGACATGTAAATGTTTAATCCATAACGGTAACTCGGGATTGTACAGCACCTCGAGTAACCATCTACGTGATCAACTTAAGAATGGTTTTTCTTACAGTTAACAAGAATAACCAGAAAAGATTGATACCCATTTTAAAAGATCAACATTCAAAGGTTTTTCTAATATTCTTTAAAAATAACCAGTAAAGACTTTAATGGCAACTGGAGCCTTTGCTGATAGTACCTAAAAAGCCTACACAACCTACATACAACAGAGGTTGTGATGGTTTGACAACGTCGCGATTAGTCACCGCGTCTCAGCGCCAGACATAGTGGCGCCAACTATTCAATTTTTAGAATAAATCTGACGCCGGCGCCGGCCGCCCGCGCCGCGCCACCGCCGCCGGCACGGCGTGGCGGGAAATTCATCTGCACTGCTAGAAAGCTTTATGTACACTGATGATAATGAGGTAGCTCGTATTGCGCGTGCCTGCCCTTCGATGATTTTAACCGAATTATCCTTAAAGTACAACTGCATTTAAGTAAAGTAAACGGCAATTTTGTGCGCTTATGAGAGTGGAGCGAAAAATTCAGTAAAGTATTAGGCCACTAAAATGTTGCTACTACGTCAGTGTGAACTAACCTTGAGTGGTTATTTAGGAATAAAGATTAAAAACGGTCTACTCACACAGAAATAACAGGGTGTGATTTGATCGGGCATTGATAAAAAAATCGTATGGCTGGAACGCGGCTATCGCGCGCCGGTCTTGTGTAGCTGAGCCTTTAAAAAGATGATTCCAATTTTCCCTTCATACTTTTACGGGCTTAGGACCGTCAAAATGAAAAGTTTACCTAGAACACTAGGTAGGCAGTAGGTAGCTAAGTACAATAGTTGTTTAATTAACAGTTACTTACCGTAAACTGCCCGTGATCCAACAGCCTCTGCATAACGTTGAGGAATGTTCTTGGGTTCGGTACACGAGGGTCCACAACGCCAGCATTACGCAGTCGAGGTAAACTTTCGTCCGCGTACATTCATTGGGCTGCTCGGGTATTTTCCCCACTTAAAAAGTACGAACGCACCATTTCGTAAAACTCGCGAAACGTAAAATTGGACATCGCGAAATCAATTCGGGATCGGCGGGAAAAGTAGTGTCACACAGGTGCGCGCCCGCCCGCGACGGAATCAAAGCGAGAACTGAAACTGACTGAAGGGTGCGCTGCGCGAGCGCTGTTGCCATTTTCACGCACCTCCGACTGAAAAGTAGTGTGTCCATGATTTATTTTTTATGAGGCAGACAAAAATAAAAAAATAATAAAAATAAAACATATTTTTTTATTTGCCTAAAATGTCCTATTAACGATTCTGATATCATGGTATAAGTTTGCGCACTGACTAAAAAATAACCCTGTATATGAATACATTGTGGTAAGAGTATCAAATACTCTCTACTAACTTGTAATTGCTGTACCCCCTGGGGTGTCACATGTTAACTGTTTTAGCTATAAGATGTTACTGTGATATGCAATAAAGTTTATTGAATTGAATTGAACTTCACTATTGTTTGTGTCTAGCAGGACACTGAACCGACACCCTCAGCTTAGCAGGCATTGGGTACTATACTATCCACTACGCCATCAGGCCAGGGCCACTAACAACAAGAGTGATTTATATTCAATAATGTTAATTAATACCTCTATCATTATTGAAATTGTTTGAAAATGTTATTAATGAAGTTTTGTTTAAGTATTTTGTCTGAAAAGTACTTTTATTATTTCCAGATATTAGATTTGCTGGAAGGGCATCCAATATTTACTCTGAGTGGACACACAGGCTCTGTGAATGCTGTCAGCTTCTCACCAAGTGGGGAGACCTTTGCTTCTGCTGGTGAAGATAAAATGGTAACTACTTGCTTTCCTCATTTTGTATGTGACCTAGCCCTTTTCAATCAGTTTACAAAATGATCAAACCTTACCTATTTACAGGTAAAGCTATGGAGAACAAATTTTACTGAATTGGCCAATGATGTTAAAGAAAATGTTCAACAGACCGCTTCTTCCGTCCCACCGAAAGACGCGTCACGCGCCAAGCTCACTGCCACATCGCGTACACAGGTGGTTAAAAAAAGAATTTAGTATTCATTAGATGTTAGTAGATATTTTAAGATTTTTTATTGTAAAAAAGTTGTATAACGAATTGTATAAAATAGACTTAACTAAATAGCTAATTATTAAATAGTGTAATGTAGTTATGAATAAAAGAAATCTAAATTATAATAACTGCTCTGAAATTTATTACTGCCCCCAGGATACTGCAATGAGGACACTGAGCAGTGTTTCCACGCAATACTCTGTAGCTATGCAGAAGCTAAACTTCAGAGAGAGTTGCCAATCCTTTATTTTGAAACGTCACGCGTCTGCCACCTTTTAGTTCAATAAAAGGCAATATATTAACTCATTTGGTCGTCAAATAGGGTACGAGACAATGGTATCTTTGCTATCACAGCAATATGTATCCAAAGACGAATTTCGTTCATCTCGATGAAAATGAAGAATCGCGCGGTTATAGCCCTGTAGTTGGCTGGGATAGAGTATTGGAAACTGTAGATGAGCTGCCTGCCCCAAAGAGCACATTCAATACCCCATATTCGCCAATTAATAGAACAATGGACACGGAAATTAATTCGTCATATTTTCAAAGAAGTTTTCCCTCGAATTCTACTTCCAAAGGTCGAATTCCTGATGGACCTGTTGACGACGAATGCGGTCCTGAATGTCGGCCTTTCATTGTAACGCAACACAGCTCTTGTAACAGGAGTCATTGCACTAATCCCTCATGTGGACTCGTGATACGCGAACCTAATGATGAGCGTAACACAGATCATTCTTTACAAAATCAGGGCAATTCGAGCCATGAGCCACGAATTGATAGAGACATCAGACGGTCCTTTGGCATAAGACGTGAATCTACACCTAGACCTGAATTTGCCCAAAAAAGTTCATACAGAGAAAACCAAACCCCACGTCAAAGTTACGGCAGAAGCGACAATAATAATCCGAATTCCAGAATAACACCTACCCCTAGAACTGAACGTCCATCATATAATGTTGGTCACCCTAGCCAACACCAAACCTCAGGCCAAAGTTACGGCATTAGCGACAATAACAATCCGAATTCCAGAATAACACCTACCCCTAGAACTGAAGAACATCCATCTCATAATGTTGGTCACCCTAGCCATATCCCAAGATCCTTTGCTCCCAAACCCAGCACTTTCCATGTCCCTTCTTTTATGGATAGAACTCAAGATAAAACTGTAGGTAATGATAATGAATCACCAGAAGAAGAAGACGGGCTTTTATTTGGTCTTGTAAAACTGAATCAGAATGATGTTTGTTATACAAGTGGTACAATAGAGTGGGTTGGCCGAAAGAGAACTTTTCCTGTAAATAGCGGCTTTAAAATTTTGAATGAAAATGAGCTGTCTGGAAATGAGCCTATGCAGAAAAAAGTTAAGAGACTTGATAAAAATGATTTAGACGATTCCAGAGAGTGTGATTGTGTTGAAATGTTGCCAACAGTTAATGCAATAGTTGACCATCTGAATGCTCTCCATCAAGCTGTAGACCTTATTGATTTAAGACTGAACACAGTGGAAGACACTGTGTACAAGAAGGATTAGAAGTTATTTATTTACTTTGTTATCATATCAATTAATATTTAATGTTGTGAAAGTTAATGTGTGGTCGTTCCAATTAAAGATCAATTTATAACTGTAAAAATATAATTTTATATACTGTACATAAGGGGTAAATTTAATAGTTTTGCTTCTAAGAAAAACAATTAAAATGTTCTAACAAAGGGCCTGACATATTGAAATATTAACCTTTTGACCACTACTACCATTGTCAATATTGTCATCCAATCATGACAGCAAATGGCTATCTCATGCAAAGTCATAAGGGTGCATTCAAGCAACCATAAATAATATATCTTTTGTAGCTCTTTAAAACTTTATGCCATCACTGAACATTCTGTTATGGACAACGAAAGAACTTTTTAGTATAAAAGAGCTATGAAAGATATTTTATTTATGGTCGCTTGATCTGAACATACCAAAGAAGAGGCAGTCAGTAAAACAAGCTGACATGACTAGGTGACTGTGGTGGTTATAAATAAGGTAAAACAAAATCAGAGTTCCCAATATAGGTCTTGTAAAAAACAAATACTGCACCAAAAGTTCAAAATTGATTTTTAGTTCACATGTGACTTGTTCACATCAGAACTATCACATATTAAAGTTATGCTTTAGTTTTTTTTAATCATAACTTACATTTATTTCCATATTAATAATTTGAAAACAGCTTCACCTCAGAGTCCTAAAATATTTGTCGTACTACAAATCAATTTCTTATTCTACTGTTTGCCTACATAAGTGGTTTTCTTGCCAGTTTTTTTGATGACGTCCAATAGCTTGTCAGCATCGAGGGTTGAGGTGACGGAGACTTTCTGTTCGGGCAGACTGATGTTGACGCTCTCCACGCCGCCGTCGCCTTTTAGCCTGTTGAGGACTCGCTCTACGGCGCCCGAGCATCCTTCGCAGGTCATCTCAACGTTGAAGATATGTGTCTGAAAACATTATTAACACTTATTTATTAGGTAATGTTTGATAAGATTAGGTAGATACCAGATGATTTTACAATCGGTTTCTTATAGTTTATCAGTTTATCATTCATCCCCTGAAGGTTTATCAATACTCAATACTGATAGATAAAACAGATAATGATTGAGGAGGATAACCTTACCGAAGACATGGTTATAAAATAGCTTCTGTTGTTCTGTTGTATGCGTGGCTTAATTTAAGTTATGTGATTGATAAAGAAACACTTGTTAATTTCGAGGTGAGGATGTAATTAATGCAAATAAATACAGTGATAGCCGCAAACAATATCACTACACGTCAACATTGCAAATGTCAAAATCCGAGGGTCATTGACCTGTCACATCGTAATTTTTTGGCAACTTGCAACATCTTTGTGACTACACCACCGCGTATCAAAAGAAAATTAAAAAAAGGAGCGACGAAAGAAAAAAGGATCACCGAAAGTGTGAGAGAGATGAAAAAAACTCTTTAGTCTATGTTTGATTGTCACCCATGGGCACCGTATGTTCGTGGGTTTTATTATTTATAATTTCTTGTAGGATGTTATAACGAAAAGAAATAAACCATGTCGCTTAGGGAGAATCTCAAGGAGTTGGGCTGGTAAATATACGAGCATTCTTTCAAATGGAACCGTTTCTAGTTGACCAATAAGATTTTCAACGTTGGTTGTTTCTTCCAGGCACTTGACTCAAGAAGGTTTCGATACTGTTAGCGAAAATGGGCAAATACAGGATGTAAATATCATAAGTAAAAAGGCCCTAGACGTAAGTACCAAATTCGTGCACAAATTCATGTTTTTTAAACTACTTCTTACCCCTTGCTTGGCTCCACATGACACTAATGTTTACCGCCTTGCAGGTTGATTTACGGGATATAGGTGAAGGCGCTTTCCCTGAGGACTTCACAAAAGAGCCTTCGAAGCTCGAAAAGCCTATAATAGTTCAGATACAGAAGATAAGGAATGTGTCTGCTCCCAAGGCCAATGAGGAGTCAACATCCGCTCCTCGCATGTTAAAATTGACTCTTCACGATGGGAAGTCAACGTGCACCGCGTTAGAGACCAGTCCCATACCGAGTCTGAGCATCAACACTCCTCCGGGCACTAAAGTCATGCTCAAAAACGAAGACTTGGAAGTATGCCACGGTGTGATTTGCTTGAATCCCAGTGTGATAACTGTGCTTGGAGGGAAAGTTTCACATATGATTGAGAAATGGGAATTAAATAGGAGTTTAGCTAAGCACACAAGAGGTAATTCAATTATGATAAAATTATATTTAACTTTTTTTTGACAATATCTAATTAAACTCTTAGGGAAATATAAGTTTTTTTTTATCATGCAATGGAAATTATCATGCTTGTATTCTAATATTGGTATTTTGTATCTTTATCTATTATGTATATCTAAAAGACCAATTCAGATTACTCATCCTGGCATGCAATGGCTTAACAGCTGTACCCAATATTATTAATCAGGAATATCATAATGGCTTTTATGTATCAGGAATATCATAATGAACCGGCTACACAATGTACTAAGACTTTCACCTGTAGACTTGTAGCCTGTAGTTTCATAACATAGGCACCTGGTAGATATTTTGTCTAAACAATACCCCAAGCCATACAGAGGGGCAACACTTAGCATATCCTGCCCCAATGTATATGTTGGATAGGTACTTATCTTGTCAAATTTGATAGTTTAATTGTAAAACAAAACCATAATATATAATAACTAGCAGCCCGCCCAGCGGTTTCACCCGCCGCTGACAATTTCCCCCCGGGAATAAGACAGTTTAATATAGCCTATGTTCATCAGGGATAATGTAGGATTCTAAAAATCTTGACTTCAATTTGAAACAAATATCGTTTTCAGATGGTGGTGGCGTAAAGTTACATGCCGTGTGATTAACCTAGCCAGCCCCATGGCAGTGCCTTTATTTATAGTTTTTTTACGTTTCCTGAAATATAATTGTATTTATTTAGCTGTATTATTTTGGTATATTTCGATTTTTATTATTATTTTTGCACCTACCTGTACTTTCCACATGCCCTAAAGTAGACTGGTAGATAATGCCACTGGCATTAAGTCCGCCCATGTACACTTTTGTGCATAAAGTTCAATAAATAAATAAATAAATGTTCCTGGGGGAAAGTAGTTTAGTTTAATGGTCTGCATGTACCCTATCAGTATTCGGAGGGCTATCCCTGACACCCTTTAATACAGTAATGATTAAATGTAATCATTACACTTGTACGAATAATGTGGCGTAGTTTGTACATTTTTAAATGAAAAAGTAGTTATTGTGGCATAACTGTAATAGTTAGACATATGGTATCGGGGACATTATTATAGATATTGATGTCCTCTATAAAACTCTAGTACATCACTTTGCTCTATTGTCAATAATTTCCACAGCGTACGCGATTTAAGATATTTTTTGGTAAATTTTTCACACGTTGGGTTACATTATCGAAATTTTCACGCGGATCCCTATTTTTTCCCGTATAAAATATAGCCTATGTTCATCAGGAATAATGTAGGATTCTAATGGTAAAAGAATTTTTAAAATCGGGCCAGTAGTTTCGGAGCCTATTCGATGCAAACAAACAATCAAATCTTTCCTCTTTATAATATTAGTGTAGATGTACATTATACAGGGGGCATTACAAAGACCTATCTAGTTTAGCCACATAACATTGGCACAAGCAAGAATTTTACAGTAAACAGATTACATTTTTACTGCAAAAAGTATTTGCTAAATAGAATTTGTTTTATTTCTGTTCTTTTTACACGGCATTCAATAGCACCGACTTCTGTTTTCGTATAATTTGTTGAGGAGAAATTAGACTGTTTTATTGAAAATATATAAAACTAGTCTATCCAGTTTTCCATTGTTGATTTACTTGTTTGCTATTGATTTATCAAGTTTGTTTTTGAGTTGGTTTGTAGATTTAGCATTTACAACATTTTCTGGCAATTTATTTATTATCTTTATTAGTAAAAACACACACACGCACGCACACACACACACACACACACACACGCACACACACACACACACACACACACACACGCACACACACGCACACACACACACACACACACACACACACATACACATACACTGAAATCTTCAGCCACACTAGAATTGCTGAACTTAGATAAGTTTCTAGTACTACTTACCATCCTACCCTGCTCAGATAGGGGAGAGGCTGGTAATCTGTAATACAGATCTCCTAGTGCAGACACCAGTCTCTCGCATAGTTATTACTACATGTACTTGTTTAGATTTATCTGTAAAATGTGTATTTACAGTGTGAGGGCCGGCTACAATAGATCTGCAAAGGTCGCAGTGGCTGTTGGTCTCTCAGGACCAACCCCTAATTCTCAAATAATAATAATAATACAGTGTGAGAGAAGAAAATAAAGTTATTATTATTATTCCAGGCCTCCACCACCCTGTTGCTTGGTTTTTTGGGTTGTTAATTGCTCTAGTCTTGGAAAGTTTAAAATTGATAAGTGCCTATCCTTATGAACTATAGATGGAGTTTGGTGAATTATTTGTGCAGCTAACTCTAGTTCTTGAATATACCTAGTTACCTAGTCACCAGCTTAGTAGATTAATTAGCTTTGCTAGTCAGATATTTCATTTCGAAATCTTAATGAAAAAGAGGACAACTAAGAACACATTTAGGCTTCAGCTGTCTTTCTCTCTTTTTCGTCTGAGACACCGTTCAGAGGCGCGTTCAATGGACCACGGATAATATATCTTTCGTCGCTCTTTTATACTTTGACATTTATTTCGTAAAACTGCGTTTTGGAGCGCATGGTATAAAATTTCTCCTGACTGGCGGCGTGCTAAAACGCGGTTTTATGACCTGTCATCGGAGAAAATACCGACTAGGAGAAACAGCATGAACGTGCCCCTGCTGTTGTAACCATTCTAATTATTATTTTTGTCTTGCGCTTTTCCAGGTGGCATATCAGGTTCAGACGGGGGCCCACCCTCGTGGATCCCATTCGGGCAGAGCCTTCAGCCGCTGCCGGTGGACAAGCAGTTCAAGAGCCTGCAGGACCAGGCCAAGCAGGACAACGCAGAGTTTGAGGCGCAGAGGAAAGGCGCCATCGCGGAGGCTCAGAGACTCTCTGGTGTCAAAAAGGTGGGGAATGATATATTTATCAGAACTTACTAGTTATCAGAATAAAGGGGAAAATAACTCAACTGAATTAAAATTACTGTAAAGCAAAGTGCACTAAAAGAGGGAGCTTGAAATATATCCGGCAGAAAAATAAGAATTGAGGAGAAATGGGATCAAAATGCTAAACATCAACTACAAATTTTTGAAAGCTTGCAATGTTTTCAAGCGCAGGCAGGATTTGAACCTGCGACTTTCGCTATTCCGAGCCGCGGTAGCCCAGTTGGAAGCAGGGACCGGAAGCGCTTTCCCTTTAAGGGGTTTTTACCAGGGTTTGGAAGCAGAATATTTCTTTTATTTGATAAAAATACACGGCGATATTGCTCGATATTTTAATGACTATTCCTTCACACGGAAACCCAATGAAAGGCTTTCCCAACGGGTAAGTTAAATTGTTGCAAAGCAGAACAAAAAAGCCTATTGATCGACTGTCCCAATCCGCTAGGGAAACCCTTCGATAGCGCTTCACGCGAGATAATTCATGCGAGTTAGTGCCGTATGCGTAGTTAATATGAGTGAAATTGACTTTGCAATAGTGCCGCTTGGAGAAGGTGGAGATTCATTATCACTAGACATTGTGCTAGACATTTTCTTCAACCAAATATTGAATAAGTACGATAGAAAACATATATTTATCAAATTTAAGAACAGGATATTATTTATGTACCGTCAGATTTTGAATTTTTCAAAAAACATCATTTCTAGTTCAAGTTCAATCTACCCTTATTTTGTTATAATTTATAATCAACAGAATCCGTCCGTCCGTCCATAAATACCAAAAATGCTGGGTAAGCCTATGAAAGACTTTGGTTAGCGCTAATCACTTTGATTTGTTAAGTTTTCCCAAAATAAAAAGGGAAAGCTAAACATTTAGCTCGTATACCAACGCGGTTAGCAAACGTTGCGCTAGCCAAATGAGTGGGAAACCCCTTCAAAGGGTATTGAAAATTAATCCGCTCGTCCGGTCCCTGGTTGGAAGAGGCGTTGCCACTAGTAATGGCAAAAGTCGCAGGTTCAAAAAAAGCAAGTTTTCAATAATTGTATACCAATAAGCTATTAAGTTTCAAGGCCTTGGTAGGCATTGTCATTACATACAACTTCTTCATCCTCAAATCATAACATTTGTAGGTGTTCGGCGGCGGCACTAAGCCGCTATTAGACGCGAATGTCCAGAAGATAGTCGACGCCGGCTTCACGGAGGAGCAAGCCGAGAACGCACTCAAGTACACCAAGAACAACGTCGAGCGAGCGCTCAAGATCCTTCAGAAGCAAGACTACCCGGAGAGGTCCAAAGACAAGCCAAAAGAGGCCGAGTTACCCAAACGCAAAGGGCGGAATAAGGAGCCGGCAGATGAAGACGCCATTCCTGTCAAACCGTCTGGGAAAGTCTCCCTCTTCGACTTCTTGGAAGATAAATTGCCTAATGTACCTGATAAGGACAGGAATAACCGTCAGGTAACTTATTTTGTTTATAGTATTTATGTATTTTTTCTCTGACACCAGGGTTCATCGGGTCGTTGGACGACTCCGTGTCCCACACGAAAAGAGAGAGATGTATTTTTTATGTATTTAGCTATAAGCAGAAAAATTTACACGGGCGGCGGTGTTAACGCCTTTAAGTCTACTTTAGGGCGGGTGGAAAGGGTCAAGGCAGGTGCATTAAACATAAAAAAACTAAAGAAGGGCTTGAATATGTAACTCAGTATTTTTTTAATATGTATAATAACAATAAACAATAAATACTACACAAGTACGTACAAAGACTAAATTGGAATACCTTATACTGAAGGGTTTTCGAATAACCCCCATGTGTGTTCCGCGAGTTTTTGTAGTTTTCCCCAACTTTTAAAGTTGAATGGGAAAAAATCGACAGGCAGCCTTGTTTTCAATTTTTGTACGCTAGAAAGTACAAATCGTAAAGATAATGCTCCAAAAACAAACGCTAAAGTAAAGAAAAGAAGGAATTGTCAGTCGAATTTTTCCATACATCTTTAAATTAATCACCGTAATTAATTTCAATCATTACCAGAACTCGTACGACGACCGAGGGGACAGAAACTACGGGCGGGACAACAAGAACGGCGTCAAGAGCTTCCGGAAAGACGGTCCGCAACCGTCGCGCTACGACACCGGCCGGCCGCGCAACCACACCGACAACTACCACCGCGACGACAGGAAGTACCAGCCCAGCGAGAAGCCGCCGCGCTTCCAGAGGAAGCTGGACGAGAGGAACAAGCAGCACCAGCTCCAGCACCAGCACCAGCACCAGCAACAAGCCGCCAACAACAATGTCAGCATGTCATACAGCAATTACAATAATCAGGTAAGCTGAATCATAATAAATAAGTATACAGGGTGGAAGGGAGAGCTCTCCGAATACTGAAAGGGTGAATGCAGATCATGAAATTGAACAAGTTTCCACTAGAAACATAAGTCAGGAAATAACGAAAAAAAATCGACTTTCCATACAAAACCATGGTTCATTGAAAGTTTTTCAGTTACTTGCTCTGAATGCACCCACCTTATCAGTATTCGGAGGGCTGTCCCTTACACCCTGCATAATTCCCATTTTTAAAACTGAATTAGAAAGTTATAAATAAATAAAATTTCTTTTCTCAAACATGCTAGGAAATGTGTTCATTTCTTTCAAAAAAAGAAACCGCGAAGTTTCACATTGTTTGTCACGTCTCAGATCACGCCAGCAAAGTTGTATGGAAATCCTTTGCTGGTGTCCATTAAGATAAATTCGTTATACGCTAAACCCACATAATTTGATTTCAAAATTATCTCGATGACTCTCATAAAAAACGGAACGTAATTTTGTATGAAACAGGTAACTAAAGACGAGGCTGTATGATGTGAAGACCCTTGCCTGTCCAGAATTAAAAAAGAAAAGAATGAACTAAACATTTAGTATGGCTGAATAATACGTAATACTGTGCCTTACAGGCGAATTTATTTAAAAAAATTACAATTGGTGGGAAAATTGTAAATTTTTATTTGTTTCGTTGTGTTGTGGTCGCTAGCTAACTTTTATAAGAAGTACAATCTTTCATTTCCTAGCCTTTTTTTGAGAAAAGCACTATGTAAGCCTCGGGGAAAATTACTTTGCTTGACTTGTATAATTGAAGTCCTCGCCTGCGGCTCGGACTTCAAACTATACTCGTCCAGCAAAGTCTTATTTTCCATACCTCGACAACAATGTACTATTATTTCTGACTTTTACATCCATAGTTCAATTAAAAGTTTATAGCTAGGTTAGTTAATTTTTCCAGCTCAGCAATTTGTCTATCCTACTAATATTATAAATGCGAAAGTTTGTATTATATATGTAAAGTTTTATCACTTCTTCACGCAAAAACTACTGAACCGATTGTAAAAAAAATGGCACACATTAGAAGGTAACATGAATTAACACATAGGATAGTTTTGAATTAGCACGCGGGCAAAGGCGCGGGTAACAGCTAATAACTTATAATGGAAACTTCCGCGGAGGCAGGAGCATGGTGTGAACGTAGCATTGTCAACTTGCAACTCTAATGAAACTCAGTTTCGTTACTGCATACAGACGCGATAATAGTTTGACCGTTAATTCGAGATCTCGGAAACAGCTCCAACGATAAAAATCATTATTGTATGTTTGATTTCCAAAAAACGCGTTTTACCAACAAAAAAGCCGAGCTGCGGCCAAGCAGGTTCTCGCGTCGATAAAAGACTTAATGAACACTAAACCTCTGCACCGGCAGGCGCAGAACCACTACAACCATCGCATGCAGCAAGACCGGCCCGAGAAGGCGCATTACCGCGGGAACGCCGCCGTGGACGCGCTCGCGGACGCGGCCGCCGGCATCAGCCTCATGTCCAACCAAGCGCGAGACGAAATGCACCAACAACAACAACAGGTATGTTTATGCCTTTTTTTATTAATCTACATACAGCCCAAGCCCAAGCTTCTTCAACTTCAACAGCCTCAATTGACCGTAGGTCAAAATAAGACAATAATATTTTAATTTTTTTCGTAATTTTGTATGGGAGGTCCAATTTTTTTTTCATATTTTGTCCCATGTTCCTTGGGGAAAGTGGTTCCTTATCACCAGCCAGTTCTGAGTTTCTGCTATCGGTCACTAGTAAAATTTTACCCTATACGGGGTGTAAGGGATAGCCCTCCGAATACTTATAGGGTGCATGCAGATCATAAAACAGTATAACTTTTCCCAGGAACATATGTCAGGAAACGACAAATAATATTCGACCTCCCATACAAAATTACGATCAGCTGACTGCATTTACTATGAGAAGTCCAAATTTTTTGGACAATTCCTGAAACATTTTTTTATACAAAGTTTTTCAGTTTCATGGTATGATTGCACCCTATCAGTATTAGGTGGGCTGTCCCTTACTGAAGGCTTTGTGCCGTGTGATGCCGGCTTAGAATAGCATCACCCCCTTTCTTGCCCGCGGGAGTCGTAAGAGGCGACTAAGGGACTTGAGGGTATGTATTATAATTTTAGGCGATGGGCTGACGACAACCTATCACTATATGGCTTTACACAATTTTCCGGATGACCCTCAAATGTTTGTCAGACGTGGCGTAAATGTCCGTTTTATGCGGCCGTTTATGCTCTGCCTTCCCCGCAAGGGATTATAGGCGTGATATGTGTATGGCCCTTACACCCTGTATATGTATATTCATTTATCCGCGTATGAAAAATAAAATAATGATTTGATTTTGTGCATTTTCCAATACACTCGTCAATAAATGGTCTCTTCCTGCCAGCAGCTAAACCAGAGGTACCAGCAGCACCAACAACAGCAGCAACAGCAGCACCAACAACAACAGCAGCAGCAGCAACAGCAGCACCAACAACAACAGCAGCAGCAGCAACAGCAGCAGTATGTGCAGAAGACATACGCGGCGCCGCAGGGCATGCCGGAGGCGGCTCCGTTCCGACGCAGCGACGACGTCTCCTACGCGCGCCGACACCAGCCACAGCCTAACGGGTAACTTTACACAATACAACATTGGTATACAAGTATAACGTTGTACTGTAAAATATACGCACAACCCGTATCATACAACATAACCTAGCAAAATACCATATACCAAACACATTCCCTTAACATATCAGTTATCACACAATCCCGTAATATAGAACGCAACAAAAACAACATACCACCATACCACTTTCTCTCTTTCAAAATACCACGCAATTTCACAATATAACACAACATCCCGAATATACAACGCAATTCTGCAATATACAACGCAAACTTGCAATATACAACGCAAACCTGCAATATACAACGCAATCCTGCAATATACAACGCAATTCTTCAATATACAACGCAAACCTGCAATATACAACGCAATCCTGCAATATACTATTCTATTTCGCAACATTTCAGATAATCCCACAATATCCCACACATTTGTGCAACATACCACGCCACCGAGCAATAAATCTCCAACAAAAGTATGCTATAAAAGTTGATCGTGGTCCTAGTCTACTTTAATTGGACGGTCTTCAAGTGCGCTATGTTCAGTATTGGCATGATCAAAGTAGCACGTCAAACCTACTTTTTATATGTACACACCCTATTGGTGGAATCTTATTTAACCGTTTATTGTACACAATATAACACAAAGGACATAACATATAGAACAATACACAACAGGTCAGCTTATTTCTAAAAAGAAATCTCTTACAGCAGACCTAGGGTAGTGAGAAGGCATAAAGTGAGGCAGTTGACGTGTACAACTTACTTAATAAGATTAAAATAAATTTGGGCTAATAAAACAAGAATACTAAGTACAATAAATGAAGTAATACTGTATCCTAAAGTATACGTAATTATATGAACTATAAGATAAACTTACATATTATACAATTATTTTTAAATAAATAAATATATATATACCTACATACATAAATACATAAACCTATACGAATTATTATGACAGAGAAAGATAATGCTCTTTTACTCGTTTTTTGAATATAGAAATAGAAGGGCTGTCACGCACTGTGACATGTGAATCTTTTAATTGCCTATAGGTTTATATTGTTGTATCAAATTAAAATAGCAATTTCTTTAACATGCGCGATGTACAACATACAACCTTACACTATTAACCTAGAACTTTGTTTATAAGATAGCAGGATCTAACTACTGCTACTATTTATGCTGTCAGTTTCCCAAAAAAAACAAAAATAAAATTAAATACTTTGATAGTATCAACCCGGGTTTATCGCTACAAAATTAATGCATTTGAATTTTACAGCTACATGGACGCCGCTCAGAATGTGTATCCGAACCTCAACTACGGCTACGGGCGGCAGTACGGCGGCTACCAGCGCGCGGGGGGCGGGGGCGGGGGCGGTGGCGGGGGCGGCGCCGCGGGGCAGGGGGCGGCTCCCTTCCTCGCGGGGGGGCTGCTGGGCTTCCAGAACGCAGCCGTCAATGAGCAAGCGAGGGCGATGCTCGGAGTTGCGGACATCAGCTGGAAGATCGGGGATCGGTGTCTCGCCTTGTACTGGGAGGATAATAACGTGAGTGTCCAATGGTTTCTGTTCTGATGCTGGGCAACCAAAAAGTTACAGATATTGGTAAAAAAAGTTGTTATGAATTAATTTTTAATTCTTTATGCTCTTGTTTAATTTCAAAATGAATTAGGAGGTTTATATAGGATGTAAAAATATTAGTTGCAAATATTTTAAGAAGTGAACCAGTCATATGCCGTGTGATGCCGGCTTAGAATAGCATCACCCCATTTCTTTCCCGTGGGAGTCGTAAGAGGCGACAAAGGGACTTGAGGGTGTGTATTGCAATTTTAGGCGATGGGCTGACAACCTGTCACTATTAAGATACACCCTCAAATATATGTCAGACGTGGCGTATATGTCCGTTTATGCGGCCATTTACGCTCTGCCTACCCCGCAAGAGATAATAGGCGTGGTATGTGTATGTGTGTATGTATGTGTGAACCAGTCCATGAAACTGAACAACCTTACCCTAGATAAATAGGTCTAAATATGAAAAGGTTTGTTATAACAAGCTTTTATTTATTTGAGTGTACTATTGAAGAGTGGTTGGCAAGACGATTCCAACGAGCCCAAACTCGATAGGGGCACATAGTTTCATCTCTATGACCACCTTCCGGCTCCATCATCATATCAGCTTTTTGACATCATAATATTGTATTGTCACCCAATTAACATGTCTATGCAAAGTTTTAGATCAATCGGAGGTCGTTAAGTGGCGCAAATTTTGCTTCCAAGATTTGACAAGTACAAACAAACGCACACGCAAGTCAAATAAAAGCTAGTAATAAAAATATATGGACTTTCCATACAAATTGTCGGCTGGAACATTTTGTATTGTTAGGTCCATTTCTTTTTTCATCTTTTGACATAAATGTTGCTCGGGTAAAAGTTGTTCAGATTCATGGGCTAGTTCACGTATTAAAATATTAGCAGCTAATATTTTCACATTCAAACAACAACTACAAATTATAATTTAACGAGAAATAATGAAACAAACAGTAATATTTAATTAAAAATTTCAGTTCTATGAAGCGGAGATCACCGGCATCTCTCAGAACACAGTGGTAGTGAAGTTTTGTGCATACGGCAACCACGAGGAGATCCTCAAGTCCAACTGCCTGCCCTTCCCCAATCAAGGTAACCCATGCTAATTGTATATCTAGTTGGATTATGTTTAAGACGAGCCTCATACCGAATCCCTTTTTATAGTACAATCGTTTTTGTATAAAAGTTTTTTATATGGTGACTAGTGACCAATACCGAAAACTCAAAATGGGCTAGTAATAACGAACAAGTTTCTCCAAAGAACATAGGACGAAATATTAAAAATCTATTTGGACCTTCCACACAAAATTGCCGATCAGCCGTACTATGGGAGCTGAAAATATTTTTGACAAATTTGACCTATGTTCCTCGGGGAAATTGTTCCTTATCACCAGCCCGTCTTTGGTTTTTGCTAGTATATATTGCTATATATAAGTGTTGAAGTCACAAATACAGAAGACTGAATGCCGCTTGGCTGAATAAAGGTTACATCATTATCTAGTTTGTGTAAGTTAGTTGCAAAAAATGCATTAAACTGAGCTGAGAAATAGATTTAATTTTATTTCCTGTGCCTTGTGAATTGAGCGCGTTGTGTTCCGTAGGCGGGGCTCCCCAGTCGTTCGCGCCGCGCGGCGGAGTGTTCGCGGCGCGCCGTCCGTAGTGCTGCGCCGCGGCGCCGTGACCACGACGCCGCTTGGACTAACCTCACTGTTAACTTTATTGTTGCTTCTGTATTATACTAGTGCGTCTGACTAATGTACCGTGTGGTTCCCGATATATCATGCCATCTCGCTATCTGCAATGCAGTCCCGCAATGTACCATGCAATTCCGCTATTTACATGCAATCCCACAATGTATCATGCAATCCCGCAATGTACCATGCAATCCCGCAATGTAACATGCAATCCTGCAATGAACCATGCAGTCCCGAAATGTATCATGCAATCCCGCAATGAATCATTAAATCCCGCAATGTACCATGCAATCAAGCAATGTACCATGCAATCCCGCAATGTACCATACAAACCCGCAATGTACCATGCAATCCCGTAATGTATCATGTAATCCCGCAATGGTCCATGCAATCCCGCAGTGTACCATGCAATCCCGCAATGTACCATGCAATCAAGCAATGTACCATGCAATCCCGCAATGTATCATGCAATGCCGCGCTATACCATGCAATCTCGCGATCTTCTTCTTTTTCGTGTGGGACACCGAACGAAGTCGTCGAACGATCCGATGAACCCAAATGTCAGTTTTTTTAACATCTGCCGCAATGTATCACGCCTTCCAACAAATATACCACGCAACCCCACCACACTATACCACATCATCTCACACTATCCCACAAAGCTTAAACATCCATGTTTCATGTGTGTCCGTTATTCCTATGTGTTCATTATTCTCAATACAACTCAATGTATTTTTTTGCAATAATTAATTACCGAGCTCAAATACGCATTACCAAAATGTATCGATACTCTTGTCGTTAATTGTAAAAACAAGTCCTATAAGGCCTAATTAATAAACAATAGGATAATCAGTGTTGTATCTAAGGTTGCGTTCAGAAAAACTAGCGAAATGTATTAACCATATAGGTAAATAAATAGCAATATTTACCATATGGCTAAATAACTAGCAATATTTACAACATGGTTAAATAACTAGCAATATTTACCACATGGTTAAATAACTAGCAATATTTACCAGATGACTAATAACTAGCAATATTTACCATATGGATAAATAACTAGTAATATTTGCAGTATGGGTAAAAAATTAGCAAATTTACAATATGATTAACTATCAATATTTAACTAGAAATATTTACCATATGGATAAATAAGTATCAATATTTACCATATTGGTAAATAACTAGCAATATTTACCATATCGGTAAATAACTAGCAATATATACCATATGGGTAAATTACTAGTAATATTTGCCGCATGGGAAAATAACTAGCAATATTTACCATATGGGTAAATAACTAGCCATATTTACCATGTTTTATAACTAGCAATATTTACTATATTGGTAAATGATATTTCTGGACACAACCTTTGTTGTCGTGAGAATATACTTGTTGCGTTTTTTTAGGTTGTGCAATAATTCACCTGTAAACATGCTATGATATAAAAGTTTATTTTTTACAGTATAATTTAAAAACTAGTATCTTTGAAGTTATTAGCACGATGTTCAATGAAGTGTTATTTATTATTTTACCTCGCATTTTGGTTTACATCCAAGATCTGAATTTTAAACAGCCTGTTGCTTGATTGAAATAAGAATATTTTTTAAGAATGCCTATTTTATTTACCGTTTTAAGCAGACTAATGATTGGGATTTCAAAGCTAGCTGATATTTGCCGAGGCGAACTGTCAATTATCTGATTAATCATCGTCATCAATAACCATCACATTTACAAAAAATTAAGGTGATTAGGAACTATCAAACTTTGGCGCTCTCTTTATCAATGCGAGTCGAAACAGTTCTGAATGGAAAACTCTGGTCTAAGGCTTAAAAATCGCGAAATAATTATATTCCATATCAGGCCCCCTGTACACTTTCAATGTGTTTCAATCATAATTATTTAAGCGTATTGGTTCGTTGCCTTATAGACAAGGTGCAAGGTTTTAATACACCCACCGTAGAAATGTGGTGAAGACATTAAGGGTTGATTTAGGGTTGAATTATATTGAGCGTCTCGACCGCTGTGGCGCTAAAGCGGCCAGGACGATTGTCGCGAATTTACAATTATTTGCAACGAATTATACTGCGTATCGTACATTAAGGCGAAATCTGGCCGAGGTAGCCGCGTTTTCAAGGGGGTGAAGCAGCCGCGCGGGCGGAGCAGGCGCGGGGTGTACCCCCCGCACGGGCAAGTAGCAAACGCAGCGTGTCAGGCTCCCGCGCACGAAAGTATAGGCGTAGGGTAAATGTGCTAATGATTGAACTAATTGTTTCATTGATTGATAGGTTGTCATTTTTAATATAATATGATATACTGATTCAATATTTGTTTTTTAGGCATCTGCACCTAGTAAGGATTGATGCTACTACGTAGTTTTTAAATCAGTCATACAGGAATATTTGTGAAGATATAACGTCAAGGGATCCGTATAATTATTTATTATTTATGTTATACGGGGAAAAAACAAATTACAGGCTTCAAAATGTAATCAAAATTAATTTTCTAGACAAATAAAAATTACATTAAAATAACATATCAGCTTCTTTTACTAAAGCCCATAATTAGGGTTCTGCAGTCTGTTGAAATCATCGAGGCAGGGCATAAAGACGAACAGACAGACAGAGTTGGCAAAATTGAAAATCCCCAGAACCCACTTTCATGGTTATGTAGCCGGTTTTTCAGAACTTCTCAAAGGCATTCTACGGGCTTGACGATAATTTCCCAATTCATGGAGAATATGATCTTGATAAAAGCGAACAAGCCTGGATTCCATTTCGTTTACCAAAAGTTGTCATCTCATTGGATATTTTTTTTAAGGCAGCAACTGGGCATTTCACTTCCACTATGGTATCTTCACCCACGCTTCCGAAAGTCGTAGCTCCTATGAAGGGAAATTCTTCATCTACAAATAGTCCACATTGCTCGATTCTCAAATTTTCTTGGCTGCTCAACTGTTCTAGTGCAAATTTTTATATTTTTATACCATTTGCCACCGACGTTACTGAAGAGATACCTATTCTTTTTTACAGAATATTAATAAATGACAAACCTTGCACAGTACAAGCTGTTGAGATATTGCTGTAGTCGTCTGTGTAGGGATGCGAAAAGACGCCACATTCATGACTCTTTCGATAATTGTAACTCAGCACAAGTCTGGAAATTATTACGCACGCTACCCCTAGTGGTGCTGTAGATTTAACAGCACTCAAACGGCATTTTCGTCTCGTCCTGAACTGAATGATGGCCTCAAAGCAAAGCAAAGACTATCGCTAACATAAACCGTCAGCCACTTCCACTCTTTTGAAGTTGTTGCCGAGGACGATGTTAAGCATATATTATCCATCAAATCAACTGCCGTGGGCAATGATGATCTCCCTTATCCATACTTAACTCTTGCCAATCCTCACACACATCTTAGATTTTTCTCTGGTTACGAGTTCTTTCCCCTCAGCACAGAAACGAGCTGATGTTATATCCCCCTAAAGTTTCTAATCCTTTTGTTCTCCCAATTTTGTCCCATCTCCATTCCTATCCAAGATCCTTGAACACATTGTTCACAAGCAGGTATCCGACTTCATCACATTTAATAGTCTGCTTTCACCGTATCAGTCTAGCTTTCGTGCTGGTCACAGCACCGTGACGGCACTTATCAAAGTCACCCACAATATTCGCCATGCCATGAAGAATTAGTCTTTGACTACTCTTATTTTACTTGATTTCAGTTACGCCTCTAATTCAGTTGATTTTGATGTACTTTTCGCTATCCTTCGTTATAACATCTCTTCTCCGGAAATTACTTGGTTTGATTCATACTTTCGGGGTCGCTTGCAGCGGGTCCGTTCTGATGAGGCACTTTGGAATGGAATGGTAATTCTGCAGGCGTACCTTAAGGTGGCGTCCTTTCCCAACTTCTCTTTTCTGTTGTCATAAACACAGTTACTTCTGTCCTCTTTTCTAGCTTTCATCGTAACGCAGACGCAGATTTACCGTCATTTCACCTGTGATGTTATTAATTGTGCAACTGCGGCTATCAACAATGACCTCAGCAAAATTGCTAAATGGGCTGAATTCTTCGGTCTATTGGTCAACCCAATAAAACTCAGGCCATGCTAATAGGTAGTTCTTAAATGTGTGTATAGGCAAGTGGACTATCCTAGTATCCAACCCGTTATTTATAACGGCACGTCTATAGCTTTCACAAAAACTGTCAAAAACCTTGGTATTTTAAACTTTAGCGTCTCCAGAACCTCTGCATCACGTTCATTTTCGGCTTACGCAAATACGACCATGTCTCACAGTTTTGCTTACAACTCAAGTGGCTTCCGATCCGCCATCGACATAATGCCCTCTTACTTTCTTGTCTTTACAATGTTCTATACAACCCTTCGGTACTAGTGAAATTTCACCGCATAGAATCGTTAAATTAGGTTGTACGGAACCGTCCTCACTTATCAAGTCCAACTCGCACTTTACCGGTTTTTATCCATCCACACTAAGATTAAAAATGGAAAAACCAGTTTGTTTGATTTTCCTTTCTTCACGTCGCGTCGCAACGGAGCGGTTTTATGTCAAATTGAACCTCCCATACAAGCTGTACTAGCCGGTCTAGTCAATTCGTATGGGAGCTATATGCTGCTTGGGGAAATTTGTTCCTTATCACCAGGCTGGTGTCTTGCAGGCATTCCATGGTTTTCGCTATCGGTCACTAGTGAAATTTCACCCTAAACAATAGTGAAGTTAGATTGTACGGAACCGTCCTCAGCTATCAAGTCCAACTCGCACTTGACCGGTTTTTATTATATATTTTTTATTGCAATGATTGACAATGTTTTAACTTATAATTAATATTTTTTATCCATCCACACTTATTCACTAATATTATAAATGGAAGCGTGTTTCTTTGATTGTCCTTCCTTGACGTTGTAGTTGTAACGGCACGTCACGTTGCGTTGGGTTGATTGTGAGGCTGGAGAGTGACATAGGCAAGTTTTTTTTACTTTATAGAAATATCTTTTCCTACGGGAAAAACATTATGCAATGGGTGAGGCTAGATATAAATAAATTGTTATGTTTACCTTACATAAAGTAGTCCTTGCAAAGGTACTTCTACCCTACTTCAAAAAAAAATATCTCTATAAATTTGGTAAATATTATGCCGGCTTAGAATAGCAGTACCTCATTTTTTTCCGTGGGAGTCGTAAGAGGCGACTAAGGGACTTGAGGGTGTGTATTGCAATTTTAGGCGATGGGCTGACAACCTGTCACTATGGCGATACACAAATTTCCGAATAATCCTCAAATATTTGTCAGACGTGGCGTAAACGACCGTTTTTTGCGGCCGTTTACGCTCTGCCTACCCCGCAAAGGATTATAGGCGCGATATGTGTATGTATGTAGTAAATATTACGTCGCAAACTACCTAATCCTCTGTTTTTTATAGCAACGCTTGGAAAGCGTCGTTTTTTTTCTTTTACTTGGCATTTTTCTTCCATGCTCACTAAATGTCGTAAAATCTCTGCGGCTGGAAAAAAGTTGTACATGACTGCTTCCGACGAGGCTCAGTGGCCGACTGAGGGGAGCGGGCGCGGTAGAAACCGACGTGCCCGTGCGCAAACCGAACATACTTTTGTGTTTAAGTGTTCTTATTTAATGATAATAAGTAGATAATTGAAAAATTAGCTCCATGCGTTGATTATAAATACAATGAGGAACAAAATAACATAAAATAAATTTTGAAATATTGGATACCAGTCAAATGGTACAGGGTTTTAGTCTAAGAAACAGGCCAAAAACCGCAAAATTAGAGCTTATTTTGCGATTTTTTTCTATCGAGAAAATTTTAACCAATCGTGTTTTGGGCCCCATAGTTTTGTAGCATATATCTTGAAGTAGTCCTGAAAATAATTACGTCACGTTTTTTTGAGATTTGAAGAAATGGCATTGAAAACTCCGAACACTACTCCACCTTTGCTCGGCAGATTTCTAAGGCCACCTCACCTTAATTTACTCAATTAATTCTTATATTTCGTTGCGCACATGGCTTTGTGATCTCGCGAGAAATGGCCTCGACCGAGCTTTATAATCCGACCCTAATAGTCGGCTGTTCAACTGTTGCGGCGCGGCAGTTTTTTTGAGCGTTGCGTACAAGCCGCCCGAATGACTTATACTAGCGACCGCGGTGCTGCGCATTTATTTATACGCTGCCTTGGCCTAGCCATCGCGCCGACGCCGCGCAATATAAATCATTGCGCGTACTCTTCCTTGTAAACTCGCGACGGGCGGTCTGACCGCGCGATCCAGACGCTGACTATAAATCGATCTTATCTGCTCGAATTAGAGATCTGTCAATTTTAAACATTCAATGGATTTGTAACAAGAAGGCAGAATGACCGTGCAAAAGGGCCTATGTGTTGTTAACTTCACTGTCAAGCATTATTCGCAAGCAGCATTATTTCACTTGTATGTAACCAACCACCGCGTAGCTTGTATAAGTGTATTTTATTTTTACCCTAACTGGATGTAATAATAAATGTAATATATGGATTTACTTAGTATATATTCGCAGTTGTATAAGATGTTTGTTTGAATTTTTGTTTTTACTTTAAAATGTGTATAGTATATCGATGAAATGCAGATTAATTAAGTTAGCTTTTGTTGAGACTATCGGCTTTCGGCTGTATTCTTTCGCAATCATGAACTAGTAAAGACAGGGTGAGGTTATATATAAAAGTAATAATCAGAAATGTATTGTAAAATAAATAAATCGTTCTTCTTTTACGCAAAAATAATGCCTAAAGAAACTGTATAAATGTGTATCAAATGATAGCAAGTAGGTAGGTACATACACTTTATTTTGCCTTTTTTGTCATTTTTAGGTATCGTGTTTGTGGCGAAGTCGTAGGCCTATTCAAAGGTGCTGTTTACCCGACTGCCTCAAAAGAAGGATTTTTTACAAATGGCTTCGATTCTAACATCTATCTTAGCAAAATAATACCTGAGTGATATTAGATGCCTTACATTGCGCGGTTTTTTAGTACCAGTCTATGCTCTCTAAAGGTGAAACCGCACTACAACTACACGGCAACTGCACTGCAGTGGAGCGGCGCGACCTTTTCTTCAGTAGTCTTTTTTAATCGGAGCAACATAGTTTTTCACAATATAAAAACCTATCGAGTTGTTGCTCGTCTCGGTGGTCAGCAACAACAAACTCGCTCCGGAATGTTCTGTTGCTGCTTGCTATCACGCAATAACGGCAGCGTTACTGCAGCTAAAGCCCGGTTTACATTGTCTTACTGTTTAGTCGAGTGCTTTAGTACAAGTTGAAAGGCAAGTTCAATTCAAGTAGAACTGTACTAAAATGTACTAAAGCAAGTAGCGTTTAAACGTTTCAACTAAAGTACTATCCTAAAGCACTCTACTAAACACTAAGACAATGTAAACCGGGCTTAAACTGCAATGCAGCGGTAAAATGTTCCGGCCGCCCCAGTGGCAGGAAATTAAAAAGCTTGTAAAGTGATCCCACAGGAATTGAGAGCTATAGCTCATCTGATCACGAGTCTTCTGTAGATTTTATGTGTAGACGTATAACTCTTCACCCTGTATTTACTTAATTGAAATATGTGTGTGTTCGATTGCGATAACTTGAATTGTTATTTAACACGTACCTTAATGTCATACCGTGATGATAGATCAGAGATAACCCAGTGTCAAGACTTTTTTTTGTAGAGGGATAAACTCTGCAAATAAATAACAAGTAAGTCGAGTAAACCCACATCATCAGTGTCAAGAAATAAATGATAAGGCTCGAAATAATTTTGTCCGCCGGCCGCAGGCGGCAGCGGAGGAAGCGTATTTTTGAATTTTCGCATGCAAATGTCTGCCACTAGTTGGCTCGTACACACATACCTATCCTTGACTTATTAAATTCGTGTCGTTTAGTTCTATCGAGATACATTCTCAACGGGACACAGTACACTCACGAAAATAATCCAAAATGTCAAATACGAGTGGTTAGACCACTCATTGCGGACTTCCGCATGCGAAATCACATTACTATTGTTTGAAATGCTCTGCTTGTCACTCCGCCTGAAGTTTAGAAGAAATTGTATAGCATATAATATAAATTGTATATTTTATGGCAATTAATTGTTAAAAATCTTGCGACAAAGGATTTAGGCGATTGTCGCGTCGGCGGCGGACGAATGAATATAATTTTAACCTAACAATAAATCAGTAAAATAACTAAAATTGTGACCAACCAATAATGCAGCTAAACGTGGGTTATTTCAACAGCGCATAAGTATCTAATCGTACATTTTGTTATGTTGTTGTTACACAATTTATGTAAATCACATTGGATTCTGTTGAGTAACAGTTTATTAACAAAAGGCTAATAAAAGTATTATTAAAATGTGTATGTTTTTTTTTTGTAATTATCCCGAGGAATGTACTCAAGTAGGTCAAAAAATGAACTCTTTATTTCATACATACACACACACACACACACACACACACACACAAATCACGCCTATTTCCCTTACGGGGTAGGCAGAGCGTTAACGGCCGTAAAACGGATATTAACACCACGTCTGACAAAAGTTTGAGGGTCAATCAGATAACTGTGTATCACTATAGTGACAGGTTGTCAGCCCATCGCCTAAAATTGCAATACACATCTAACCCTCAAGTCCCTTAGTCGCCTCTTACGACACCCATGGGTAAGAAATGGAGTGTTGCTATTCTAAGCCGGTATCACACGGCTTCATACATACAAATGCGTCGGATCGGAGCTAATGTCAATAAGACCTGCCCTTGGTATACAGGGTGGCCCGAATAATGGCGTCCAAAGACAAACCTTAAATGCCTTATCCTCAGGAGTATCCGAATCACCCCCATGTATGTTCCGCGATTTTTGTAGTTTCCGAGTTATTCAACTTTTAAAGTTGTATGGGGTACATTCTACTGGCCAGATAAAGTGTTTTTTTTTTGCCTACGCTAGAATGTACAAATCATGAAGATTATGCTACAGTACAGAATAACCGCTTTGTCTTTAGTTGTCACTTTACGGGCCACCCTGTTAGTATCGTAGGTTTGTTCACCATTTCTTATAATATTGTTGTGTGCCATGACCTAATTTTGTTATTGTTGGCGGAATGCTAAAGCAGGTGCAGTTAACTGACTCGAGGGAAAACAATACACCTATTAGGGCCACCACACAATTAACGCGAGTTGGTGCGAGCCTTTCTAGTTAACATTTAAAAAAGAAACCCCAATAAATTCACACATACCCTGTGTTTCGACCACTCGTTGTAGGTAGACTAACGGATGCGAGATGGGATTACTACTGTTTCAAAAATTCACGGACGCGGAGTGATGCCAGCCAATATTGTATTTTTGAATAAATCCATTTCTAATTTTGTATTGAAAACGACTCGCGTAAAATGTCGTTAGTTGTGCACCGGCCCTAATAGGGCTACTTTGGTTGCGTGCACATTTTTATTTAATTAGGTAACTAAGGGTAGGTTAGTGGTGGAAATGGTGACCCTTCTGACATATGGAACAAATTATACTGCACATAGATGAACACCGAATAGAGCCGTTTTTGAATACGTATTTCAATGTAATAGAGTTCATACTTTTAAGACTTTGTAACTACATCGTGTTTGACTGTACTAAATAAATGATCGCCCTGAATAAAATATGAAAGGGGTGCGGTGTGTTCAGGTGTGGCAAAGGGGATGCAATTCATATACGGAGTGCTGACTATAAGGTTCTATCCAATTCAGTGCAAATATATGTATAGTGAGCTAAACAACTTTTCCCAATAAAGATAGCTCGAAATATGAAAACAAAATTAGAACCTATCATACAAAATGTACAAAAAATTATGTCAGTTAGTATGGGAGGTCCAAATTTTATTTTCTTACGATCTATGTCTATGGGGATAAGTTGATACGTTTTACGAGTAGAACACCCTGAAAGAATGTGTACTTAATTTAATAGGACCTTATACACTTATTTTATTACAAAAGGTGAACAAGACTATGAAACTGAATATGAATTTGGTCACGACAAACAACTGCCGAAATGATGCCGAAATTATTATTAACCGAAATATGAAAATTCGCATCAAAGTCTAAGTGCTAGGTTTGCGCCGCCGCCGTAATTTTATTATTAAAGGAGGGCCAGTAGAAAAAAAAAATCGGCCATTTTCCATGGGATAAGTTGTTTTGTTTCATGAGTACCTTGACCTCCTTTCAGCTTGTTACTCCTTGTATACTTTGTAGATTCAAGTTGAATACCTACTTGGAGTCACAGTTATGATCTCCATAACATACCTACATATTATTATTACATTCATTTACAGCCACAACAGTCTACCGCTGGTCATGGGCCTCCCCCTGAGCGTAGTGCAAGATATTGCTTTAACAGGGAACGTTGCTGCCCATTCTTTGAATGAATTTATCATCGATAGAATTTATCCCTCAGTCGCTTTTTACGACACCCACAGGTTGTAGGCAGGTAGGCTATTAGGGCCGAAACGTGAACCCCACAAACGTGACCCGAATCGCTCTTGGATATAAACAGTGTATAAACATAAACACGCAAAAAAATGCCACAAGCGTGCTTCCACACCATAGGCTATGGTGGGGAGCGTGCCTTTGCAACCGTCAGCCAACCAAGCCAGTTTAGCACCTTCAGTGTAACTAAACCCACCGAAGGCGGCACGCCTGTTCGTTCGTTTCTATTCCTACTCATTGAATGAACCGTGACGTAATAAGTAAGAGTGATGATCAAGTGAAATTACATTGTATTGTTTACTAGTACTCCCAGTGTTTCCGTGGATTTTGCGCTAGCAGGATAGCGCTTGTTTTTTCGACGCGTAAGTATGAATTGTGCGAGTAGTTCTGCTTATTTATGTTGCCTTGGCGACTTGTTGATACATACATACAGGACGCGGTTTTCAAGTTATGAACGTAACGAACAAACCAGCTTGTTCTCAACTTGGTAAACTAACGTTTGGTGTTTAAGCTGAATGTGTGTTCCATTCATAATAAGTCGTTTAGTTTCTTTTTTCACGTGAAGATCAGTCTTAAAACTAGCATATTTTTCATTTTTAATTTCAGTGGTTCATAGAATCAGTATACCTACTTAATTGTCGCAGTAAAATAGCATAATCAGGAATTCGGTTGAATACCTAGGAATTTAGACAAATCCGAAATATGGCAAAATGGTGACTTCATACTGCTATCGTCCTGATCAGTCCTAGAAATTCGGTCAAATTCCTTGTTTAGAAACGGTGGCAAAACGAAGTTAAAAAGAGTATTTTTTCCAATAAAGTGTCATCATGACTAATTTAGTGTTAACTTTAAAATATAGGATAACTTTTACATTAACAGCCACAACAGTCCACTGCTGGACAGTGGCCTCCCTCTATTCGGGGATATTGCCATACTCACCACGCATGGCAGGCGGATTGGCGAGCGCAGTGCAAGATGTTGCATTCACAGGGAACGTTGCTGCCCATTCCCTGGATGAGTATCCCTTAGAATCCTTATCCTTATCGTAAAATATAACTTAATAAAATTGAATTTCATGATTTATTTCCTTCGTAGGGTAGGGTAGTAGACAATGAACCGGGTTTTTGTTAAATGCCCACAACTTTTTAAACAAAAGTCCTATAAATATAATTTTACATGAAATGACTCGTAGATAAATTAAGAAACTCAATTTAGCAATCAAAATATCGTAACAGAAAGTTTAATAACAAAAACACATTTTATTTTAAAAAGTGCCAATTGGTTCACTGTATCCACCTATGCGGGAACAGTTAACCGGGGGGGTAGGATACATAGAACCATGTAGTATACTGTGAACCATCTAATTAATTGTTCATGTATAAGATTGTATTTTAGATGAATTAAAACAAACAAATAAATGTATTATGTTTATTATGGCATGTCTTATCGTATTCTAAGATTTGTGACTACTTACTACTAACCTAATTATATATGTAATCAGTCCAATATTTTCACAGTGCTGTCCCTAACTGACAAAGCACATGGGTTGTTCTCATCGACCGCGTTTTTCGTACGTTCCGCTTAAAAAGTGCTGCTTCCTCTTGGACGAGCGTTATAAAAATTTTCTTCAAAATACTTCAGCACTTCTCACATATGGTCAAACATTTAATTCATCAAATATGTGGTCAGTTTTTTGTAAATTTCCTGTCAAACATGCATTCTCTCACATCCATGGCATGGTTCTTTGCTACCTTGCGCTAAATAGACTGTTATAGATCCTAAAATTACAAGTCTATGTCGTGTTAAGCTTTCTTATCTTGTAAACAATTATATTTTCTATCTTTTAGCATGTTTTTAGTTTCCACAACGGCAGAAACTTTTTTATAAACACGGATTTTAGCGTTGAAGCCCTGAATCAGCCCACAATTACCTCGCGCTACTCTCTCACTCATATATTCATGACGGTAAAAGCTATCTGTCGATTTTACTCACGAATTCGTAGCGGCTAGTACCGCCGACAACGTCGTGGGGGACGCAGGCTCCACTCGCCGCTACATCTTCGATGGCGAGGGTAAGTTTCTCACATTTACGACTTTGTCCAGTACCAACCTCATTTCCATGCTAGTCGATTACCAATTATTCAGTTATTAGGTATTATCGACATTTTTTCTGAGGAATACCTTTGATATGCTTAAAATAAGAGGCGGTACTGTATTAAATTTTAACGAATAGGTTTTAATTAAACTGCAAAATAAGCTTTCGTTCTCATTTCCATGTTCTTATTTCCATGTCTTTCCATGGTTCGAGATGGCATGGAAATGAGAAAGTGACATGGAAATGAGAGAATGATTAAAATTTTGCAGTCCACAGTTGGACAAAGTTTTTAAATTATGAATATTTATTCTTAAATTAATCCAATGCCTGTTTTAATCGTAAATATGTGGAAGTACGGGTATTTATCATTATTACCTATTTTTATGAAATGAAAGCTTTTGTAGTTAATTTTATATGTCTTTTTACCGAATGTCTCAGAAGGAGGGTTAAAGTTTTTCGGGAGTCTGTCTGTATGTATGTATGTATTATGTATGTGTTTATGTATTATGTATGTATGTATGTGGACATGCAATTTCTTTTTCGTGGGTTACAGCCCAAACGGCTAGATGGATATTGACATGTGGGGTGTCATGTGATTCGCAGCGCATCAGCGCGAGTGACATTTGCTACATTTTAAACAAGATACCGGTAAGACGCGGCACTCCCACCGCTCTCTGATATTTCACCGCCCTGTGCTCGCCTGACTTAGAAGCAGTCTGAAGTGGTCATCTACTGGTTACGCGCGCTTTATACTAGTTTAGAGTGCGTTGCGGTTTCGGTAGCCCTAGTTTTGGCACGCACATATATACATGTAGGAGTTTTGCTTCTAAGCGGTAGCCAAAATTATGTATTCTTTTCTATAAGAGACATTCTATAGAAAAAAGGGGTTCTATACCAGGTACTGCAAACCCGCGATATCTGTACGCCAATAAAAGTAGTCCATCATGCTAACCACTTTTTTTCTATAGAATGTCTCTTATGGAAAAGAATACATAATAATGGCTACCGCTTAGAAGCATAACTCCTCCATATATATATGCCGTGCCAAGACTAGGGCAAAGGAAACCGCAACGCACTCTAAACTAGTATAAAGCGCGCGTAACCAGTTGATGACCACTTCAAACTGCTTCGCAGTCGGCGGAGCCTATATTAATATTATGTTGGTACTCTTTTCTATCTTGGCCACAAGTTACTTTAATACAAAGTGTTATAAAACTGTTTGTTGCATTCTGCAGTCGGTCACTATGTAAAAGTTATCAGTATCCACACCCTCATGTTCGTGGGAGGCTAAATAAATATTTAACTAAGTAAATAAAGCTTATTTTCTTTATATTTCCTACAAATCAAGTAGTGGACATCTCATTTCCATGACAAAAAATAGTGGCCCTCCTTTTTTAATATTTATAATTGTAACATATTAATTATTTTTACTAAAATACGTTCTTTAAGCTCTAGCAAACATTACTGACTACTTATATATTAAAAAACATTTTTAATTATTTTAATATCAAATAAAAGAAAAATTGCCACGGAATTCTCTCATTTCCATGTCCGCAAATAGTGGACATCAAATAACTCTGAAAATAGTGGTCCAAGAACCGGGCAATTTCAATCTAGTGTTTGTAATGAGAAAAACTTTGATAACGTATATTCAATTATCCAAGAAAACTAAATTTGAAAAATGACATGGAAGTGAGAAAATTCCGTGTCATTATGAGAATGACCCACATATTAAACATAATTGTTGACAAAAATTATAAAATGACTTTAAATTCTTATATATGATGGAAAAACAATAGAAAGTTATGCATTAGACAACTAACACAATATTATCAATGCTCTATCTGAAAAAAATTGAGGAAAGAAAAAATTAAATATTTAATAGGTAAATGAAACCAGTCCTTCCATTTAATCAAATTAAACAGCCTTTTTCTAGCGCTAGTAACAAAAACTCATCATCTCATTTGCAAAAAATAACAAAACTAAATGATTATTAATGGCATAACATTATTGCCTTTAATAGAAAAGAAAACAATCATAAAATGAACCTGTTCATTGTCAACTTCAAAAGAATGGCTCACTGTTTCCGGACCCCCCTTTTAAAAATTTTAGGTTATGCAGGTCGCGTGCCAAGCGTGCTATTCGAATAGAAATATTGCCAAAAGAAGCGTAAAACACGAAAGAATCTACATAATAACTGCAAAATATGCTAAAACCTCATGAAATAATGTAATACAAAAAATAATTACATGATTTTTTTTTTACTTTTTATCCACAAAAACACAAAAATAGGAATTGCGCAGGATTCCGTGTCGCGAGCTCGACGGTGACTAGAGAGGAACGCGCGGGGTAACGGGCGGCTTTGTATGTGTGAGTTGCACGGTTTGGCATCGTCACATTCTGCGTCTACCTGTGGTGGCTCTCTGTCGCCGCTTGGTTCATTGTCTACTACCCTACCCTAAGTTATTATATCTTTGTTTATAAACAAGTAATAACCATTACAGTGATCTCAATAATACGCATGACGCCATTTGATAAAAAAAAGAAATATTTTGCTATATTCCTAAACCACTAGTGATACTGTGATGACAAAAGTATCAGGTTCAAATCCTGACCGCATTAGAAAATTTTACAAGTTTTCTAAATATATCCTAAACCAGTTTGAAAATCCTTGGAATTTGTCCGAATTTCTGGATTTGTTTATGAAGATGGTAGAATGGTACAACTTTGCCAACTTCCGGTTTTTATCCAAATTCCTATTTCTTCCATATTACTGCGACATACCTACATAGATGTAAGCAATACAACGTCACACAATATGCAGAACACTTATATACCCGGTTAGGGCACTTACTAGACATAGAATAATGTGAAAGGTCTTACTCTGTATTTTTATGTAAGTATGTAACCTAGTCTATCATAATGACATATGTCTAAAAGTAGTATAGTAGCTATGTATATATGTAATAACAAAATACCTTACAAAGTAGATAGGTATTGGTACCACATCTATCCAGCATAAAGGTATATTAAAAAACTAGATGCCTCCAATATTCAATAAACACACTATACGAAGACATAGAAAATGCGAGAATGAGAAAAATAAATAAAAATATGTTTTTAAATATGTTTTTATTTTGTAAATCAGTACAATCTTTTTGTCGGGGCTTCCCAGAAAGTTGTCTAAAGACACTTGTGATGGGAGGCCTCGCTCTTAATCAGACTACGCAGGTACAGACATGATTTACAATAGGTATTACCTAGTTCTTATCTTAAACATTAAAACACGGTATAGAATAAGTAATTAGTGAGAATCACGGTGCATTTACAGATGCATGCAATATGTTACAATACCATAGCAGACTACATACGAATAATAATAAGCTACATATAATAAGCATGGTTAAAACCTTAGGCTTATTACAAATTACAGGAAGGACCTATGCCATAAAGATTGTTACACTAAAGTGTAGGTAAGTGTGTGTGCAGTGTGTGCGGTGTACAGTCACTCCTGCACGCCCTACGGAATTTCCTTGGGATCGGAATAGCAAACCACGTAGAGGAGCGACTATACACGCATTACATGATTGCTGGATATGCCTACAGTTAAACACCAATCTATTACGCCCTACGGTGTGTTAACCTTGGGATCGGCTTAATAGGCCACGTTAAGAAGTTAGCTATAGGATGGAAGCATCTTATCTGCCTTATTAATTCATTCTTATTATTAAGTCTTCCACGTCGTCATAGGTTTGTGAACTGAGCCATTCAGACAAACTCATCTTACACCTATATTTTTGCATAGGATATATGTCTAGTATACCATTTATTTTATTATATACGTAAGGGGCTTGGGATAAAAATTGTCTCTGAGCGAAGGTCGTACGAGTCGGGCAGGATGGAGCGACTATATCACATCGTCTTTTATTAAGAATAGATTTATCATAGGGTAATGTTTTATGATACTTGAGCACCATATTTAATATATAAAGTTTCCTAGCAGAAAGCAGTTTGCATAACTTATATAGGCTATCGGTAGGGAACCTATAGGGCTTGAAGTACATTACTTTGATCAGGGATCTCTGTGCTCTTTCGAGATCGATTGTATGTGATTTAGTCGCCCCTCCCCACACTGGGATACAATATGTTATCACCGATTGAGCCAGAGAGATGTATATTTTATTAAGAAGATCACTATCCATCACATGTCGCAGGGATTTAAAAACCCAAATAAGCCTCCTCACTCGACCAATAGTCAATTCTATTTGTGGGTGCCAGCTTAGTCTCTGATCCACCATAATTCCGAGATATTTGACACAACTAACTTTCTGAATTAAAGGACAGTTACATATACTGGGATGAGAGGTCATAGAAGTACAGGAGTGTATCCTGATTTCAAATTCGACAGACGGCTGAGAACTATTATAAGGTGTAAAACATACGTAGTTAGTTTTCATAGTGTTAAGGGTAAGTAAGTTCTCATTTAGCCAGTTGCTTACTTTGGTCAGTCCAGTTTCAGCTTTCATCTTGACATTATTCCACGAGCCACCTGTGAATATTATTGCTGTGTCATCCACATAAGACAGTATTCTCCCTCCGACGCTACTCAGATTACAAAGTTCGTTGATGTATATCAGGAAGAGCGTCGGACCAAGAACACTGCCCTGAGGGACACCAAACGACACTTCATCCTCCTCACTTAATGTGTTGTCAATCTTAGTCGATTGTTTTCTATTTTTGAGATAACTGCTCAAAAGAGAGAGAGCGCGGTCTCGAAAGCCAATACACTCTAGTCTGCGTATAAGAATGGGGACAGACACGGTATCGAAGGCCTTTTTAAGATCGAGAAAGACCGCCAAACATTTGTTTTTCTTATCTATCTCTTTAGTTATTACTGTCGTGAGGTCAATAAATACAGTTCAACGAGACGGCCTTATATCAATGTAGTTATTTCTACCAGGCAACCTATATCGTACCGAGCACTGACTAGAAGTTGCGCAAACAAACAGCAAAGTCCATACAACTTTCACTGGTTGTTTTATCTCTAACGAATCTGCATTACGCGCGGAGTACCAAAGAGAAGGGATAGCAGATGGACCTTGATTACGAGTCACCTTGGCCGACCGCCCGCCGGCCGACCGGCGCAAGCGCAACTAACGTGCAACCTGACACACATACCTGCGCACTGACACACATCACCGAATGACACCTACCTGCCTGCCTTTATTGTCTGTGACAAGGGTACGTGCGGTCAAAAACGACACAGGTAGGTATCATGAAGACGATCGGTTGAGATACTCCCAGAATTGGTCCTTTTAAGCAAAACGTTTTCCCGCGTGAACGTGACCTTTTTCCGGAATAAATAAGTTGTACATATATCTCCTTCACCTTCCACCTGAATCTTTTTATCTATAAAAACGACATCGAATTCCGTTGCGTAGCTTTATACGTAGGGACACGACATCAGTAAACGGGAATTAGACACTCAAACCACCAATTTAGCATAAGAACGGTCAAAAGTCCAAACTGTCTAATCTAGCCTGAACTTGATTTTACCTGAGTAGGTAATAATCACGCCCTAGCAATGATGATCATGCAGAAAAGAAACTACAGATAAAAATGTCTTCTATTCTACCAATAAAAAGTAACTACTTAACACTTTTTTACTCCTCTTTAAATCTATTTCTTTTTCATGAAGCATGCACGGATGTGACCGCATGACAGTAATTGAATAGTGTCACAGAATAAGTAATAGTACCACAGAATAATAACTAGTATGATAGTACTAAGTGTACAGACGGACTACCTATGTTAACCTGCGCGGCAGCATGACAGCATCGGACAGTCTCCTCTGAGTGTCGCCCTGTACGATAAGCCAGTTGTAAACAAACATCCTTCCTTGGGCATCAAAACACAAAATTTGGTTTTAATTTAATTCGAGGCAAGAATCATTCATTAGACATTTGTTGAGAAATGTTAATTGTGCCCTTCATTGCATTGCTGCGAGCCAAATATGGTACCTGATGCAATTAGATAGTTAATTTACAGTACAGATCCTTGAAAATGTTTTTAACTCATCCAGTTTTCTTGCGATTACCTCAAGTTCATCTCTATGCTAATTTTATAACTAGTTGCTAACGATAAGCTAATGTTTCCGCTTCCGGTATTTAAACTCGCTAATTTAGTTATCTTTGCTGATAAATATCCCCGAAGATCCTATTAAAGTCTGATGTTTGTTGAATACCTACCTGTTCCGTCTAAGAGGTAGGTAGGTACTCATTTATTTATCTAAAATCTTTCTTTGCATGTAAGGATGTTAAAACTTCTATTCTGATTTTGTTGCGGGATGCCCTGTTTTTACAGTTGACGCCATTTTGATTTATACGTGGATGGCCAAGTTAGCTAGAAATTCTAGAAAAGTTGAACGCGGTCCAAGATTACTTTTATTTGACGGTGCAATTTAGGCGCATTGTTATTTTGTTACAGGTTTATTTTTTGTTAATTAGTGTTGCCATTATCAAAGTAGCGTCCTGGTAAAGACTTTGATAGTGTCAACGCGATTTTATTTACCAATGGTATGTAAGGTACTTCTTACCTGTTTTTCATTTTTTACACAATTGCCAAACAAAAAATATAATTATTTGTATAGGTATTATTATTTAATGGCACTTTCTGGCGTGAGTGCGCCGGTAGGTTAACCGCTTTATTCGTATTTTCGAGGGTAGGTAATAGAAAATTATACATAAAGATATGACAAATAAGTAGGACCTAGGACCTTAGCTTATGGACAAAAATAATTACGGATTGAATAAAAGTTAATAACTTTAAAATTGTGAACAAATGAAGCACACATTGAATATAGTAGGAAAAGAAGATGTACTGGATTCAAAGCGGCCAATAACTCCGACAACAGCCAAGAAAAATAAAAAGATTAAATGGAGGTAAGAATTCTTTCGGCCACTATCTTCTTCTTTTCGTGTGGGACACCAAGTCATCCAACGACCCGATGATCCCTGGTGTCAGAGTTTTTCAACCGCCTACAACGAGAAGTAAGCCTCTGACATGGTTGTGTACCGACCGTCATCTAAGTAGTCAGCAACCGGGACCGACGGCCGAATGTGCCCTCCGAAGCATGGAACTATCTTTATTTTCGGACATTCAGGTGATTCACTCTGCAATGTCCTAACCAGGCTGGGAACAAATTCACAAAGTGATAAATATCAAGTTTGTGAGTGACCATCCACCCACCCATAATTGAACCCGGAACCTTTGCGTCGCAGGCAGTCGCACTACCACAGCGTTACATCGGCTGTCGGCCACTATGTAAAGTACCTATCCTACCAATAAGGGTAAACCACGGGTAAACTTCTGTATCCTGTAGTGTATTAACATTACAAAACAGCCTGGGCCTTCTCTTATCGCAGAGTATTGTCATACTCACCACGATTGGTAGTCTAATTGGCGAGCGCAGTGCAATATGAAATTGTCCCATAATCGCTTTTTATGACACACCCACGGGTAAAACTCGGGGGGAATGCATTTTATGTATTATTTTTATGATATATTCGATTTTTAAATGTATTTTACCATGTTTCGACATTTTATAAATGATAATTAATTAATAATTTTAACTCTTATTATTTATTATATTTTCGTTGAAATATCTATACAATGACAATTGTTATGAAATTAATTATTTGAACTGAGCTGATGCTATTCAAAGCGGGCATCACACGGCAGTAGTGTGTCCTGTAGTGTATACCTACTTATCTACATACTATTTTTAATTATTTTATATTCAAAGCTTACTAGATTTCGAAAATTGTCACAAAACGTTATATGATGGCCTTTACCACGTACTTCTAGTGCATGTAGTAATAGAATAAAATAAATAATAAAATAAGTGAAATATATGCATGTGTTGCATATTGTTTGAATTATTTAACGGGTAATAATGTACTTATGCATTAGTATGTAAAATAGATAATTATTATATGTAGATGTACCTATGCACTACCCCGCTGAACCATACATACTCTTTTTTTTTCACCCTAAGGTTGTCTGGTAGAAATTGCTACCTCAGCAATAAGCCCGCCTAAATTGTACCGTTTTTATTTTTTATTTTACTGTATCAGCTGTTTGTTTTGTTGTGTTTTGTACAAATAAAGTATAGTGTATAGTAATTTTATCAATTTTGTATGATTTACTAAACCCACATGGGTTTTAGATATTACGGTGTCTGTAATAGCCGCTCTGGTAGTCGGACCGACTATCAGACATCTTCCGATATTTCTTAAGTATTTTTGTAGGACAAGGCATAGGAATTCTCTTTCAGTAGTAACAGAAAGAGAAGTCAATAACGAAGAGACCGACGTGCATAAATTTGTGAGTCAACCATACTTTGATAGTGTCAACGCGGTTAACCCAAAACTGCAGGCATGATCCGACCATGAAACTGAACAACTTTATTTATTTATTTATTTTATTTAACCATTTATTGTACACAAAAACATACACAGGAACAATTTACAATGAGACAAGACACAACAGGTTTACTTATTTCTAAAAAGAAATTTCTTACAGCAAACCTACATAAGAGACATTCTATAATTCGAGACGCGGATATGACGTGCACAATAGCAAAAAAAAAACGTATATATACGAATACTACAATACTTAAATACCTTTATGATAGAATACTTATATACCTTTTATTTCTATGGAGGCTATGTTGATAAACGAGTAAATTACTTTGTGCGTCGTGTGGATTAATTTAGTCTTTTTTTCTGCTTTGCTCATAAGAAGAAACAAAATGTACTGTCGTCCCCGACAGGCTTGCTTTGCTCAGTTTTATTTTGTTCCCATACGAAGACACAAGCCATTGCTATTACAAAGAAAACATGACTTAAAGGTTCATTGGTTTGAACTAGATTTGTCAACTTGTTTATTTATACTTACTTTTTCCACTACTTTGTCTTGATGGCTAGTTTGCGTGCTCATAATCCAGTACCCTATAATAAATGCTGAAACATCTACTTACTCATAAGAAATTGTTGTGTGCAAATACCTACCTATTTTCGGATAATTTATTCGACTACTCGTATATTTGAGAGCTGTCAAATATGGCTAATTGGGATGGCCTTACTTTAGTGACCGATAGCGAAAATTCACGGTGATAACGAATAAATTTCCCCAGGGAACATACGTTGAAATACGAAAAAAAATGGATATCTCATACAAGATTCTCATGTTGATTTGCATTACTATGGAAGCTCAAAATATTTATGTAATATTTCGACCTACGTTTCTTATGTTGTTCCTTATTATCATTATTATCCCGTCTTGAGCTTCCGCTATCGGTCATAAGTAAAAGTTCATCCTATACAAGGTTGCAGTTTAGTTGCAGGTTTCCGTATGGTGCCGGCTTAGAATAGCATCACCTCATTTCTATCCGTATCGTAAAAGACGACTAAGGGATGAATCCAGGTAATGGGTAGTAGCGTTCCCTGCGAATACCTACTACACCTTATATCCTTATATCCGCCTGCCAAGTATGCGATGAGTATGGCAATTTGAGGGCTGATTGAGGGAAGTCTATGTCCTCTATGTCCAGCAGTGGACTGTTACAGTTGCCGTTGAAGGGTTGAAGTTTTCTCGTGATTGTACTAGCGAGCTCAACGCTGGTACAAACAACTCTGTATACATGTACTTAATCATTTGTATCGAGCAGCGCCATCGTAGTGGCGATATCAGACCGCACGGACAAACCTTGACAGGTTTTTGTTGCGTTCTATTGTAGTTGTTGTTTATCTTTTTTGTAAATGTTTTAATAAAAAAAAAAGGCTGCAGATACATTCAGCATCTGCAGTGGCAACAACAACAACGTATTGCTTGGCATTTGTCAGCGGAGTAAACAGCAGCTAATTCTATTGTGTCTGAACACATGTGGGATACCTAGTGCAAAAATTTAGTTTTAGTTTAATTAAATTTATACATATATGTAGGCTACTCCATTACAAATGCTGAGTGAGAACCTTTTTGCGATCATCTTAGTTTTAAAATTTGTGACTGTACCTAATGATGAGTTGATTGTTGGAGAAGGGCTGCCGCAGACCAAGGACCATCGAAGACCAAACGAACGTTTTTGCAAGCGAAAGGTGACATTGCCTAGGATGACAAACGTCACCGGTTGCCACCGGGCGACTGTGAGAGCTGTTTGTCATTCTGTGGCACCTTTTTTGTTTCAATTACGATCCTTTTTGACAAACATACATACATATATCACGCCTTTATCCCTTGCGGGGTAGGCAGAGCGTAAACGGCCGCAAAAAACGGACATTTACGCCACGTCTGACAAACGTTTGAGGGTTATTCGGAAAATTGTGTATCGCCATAGTGACAGGTTTTCAACTCATCGCCTAAAATTGCTACACACAACCTCGATTCCCTTCGTCGCCTCTTACGACTCCCACGGGTAAGAAATGGGGTGATGCTATTCTAAGCCGGCATCACACGGCTCATCCTTTCTGCTCATCATCCTTTTTGAATTTCTAGTTAAAAGTGCTCAAGCTGTCGGTCGCAAAAACTGTTGGTGTTCAGCGGCGGCCCTGACGAATAAACATTTTCTATTCAATTCTAAATAAAATTTCAGAAGAGCGATGGGGATGGGCGGCGCGATGGACAGTTGCGGCCGCTGTATGAAGTTCTCGCTGATATGCATCAACATCGTCACATTCGTAAGTACACTCATATTTAAAAGCTTTAAACCAAAAACTGTGAGTGCAAAATAAACCATAGTATATTTAAATAAGCAAAGCTTCATCGTATGGTTTGAATCCCAACTGTAATGAGTACTAATGTAATTAACGAGCATAGAATAGAAATTAATCATGTATACGAAATACGCTTTCGCATTCCGTACAAAAGACATCAACGCGATCTTTGTTATTTTATTATTGTAACTTAATTTAAATTTAACACAAAAGATAAGTCAAAACAAAGCTAATTAAATTTTTTTATTTCTTTTATTTCAGCATAGTTCCTACTTGGACTTATTTCGGTATTAAGCCCAAGTGCTATTTTGTATTTGACGTCACTCCACTATTATTGCTCATTCATTCAGAATGCCACAACGCTTAGTTGCTTTCAGCATACGGGGTTGACTCATTTAGATCGTAATCTGGCAAAGTATTGAATGAGGGGTGAAGTAAGGTCAACACTCTGCCACTGTTTGCTTAGGTAGGTACATACTGAAAGGTACTCTAGTACATAATACTTTGAAGGAATAACGTGGCTTATTAATATAAATTAAAGATGGTATTTTAAGGATTGTAGCGTAGCCAGTTGGAAAGGGTGGCGCAAGACCGCGAGGGTTTCTACATGCTGACCTCCGAACTTCAATTTGAAGATGGCACCCCATGATGACGATGAGCGTAGCCTAGCTAGCTAGCCCCATGATGATGATGGAGCGTACCTTGAATAAGCTTCTATTTTTAATTTTGTACCTTAGCCCAAAGCCAATTTTATCGCGCCCTTAGGGCTGCCACAGACAGCTCGGGTACTATTCATAGAAAAAAAAAAACCGTAGCTAAGTAATGTGGTATTGCCTAGAATGACAAACGCCGCCGCGCGCCGGTTACCGCCGGGCGATAGTGAGAGCCGTTTGTCATTCTAGCCAATGTCACCTTTATTTCCAGATTGGAATGAAAATTGTATCGGAATAATCCTTACATAATCCCGAGTGTCAAAGGCTAGGCTTTATCACAGAAAGCAGTCGTGTTTTAATTTTATTTTAATTTATTATGCTTGTTTACCATAGGTACTATACCGTTACAGAACTGACAAATAGGTTATACGACTTGGTTTAACTAGGGCGCGTTCGATCGACCATATTTCGTAGCTCTTTCGTCGCTCTTTTATACTTTGACAGTTCGTAAAACCGCGCTTTGAAGCGCATGGTAGAAAATTTCTCCTGACTGGCATGCTAAAACGCGGTTTTATGACCTGTTATCGGAGAAAATACCGACTAGGAGAAACAGCATCAACTTGCCCGTATACCATTACAGATAGGCGGCGGCATAGTGCTGGCCGTGGGCGCGTGGATATGGAGCACTCGGTCGTTCTCCAGCACACTGCTGAGCAACAACATGTTCGTGGCGTCCATGGCAGTGGTGGTCGCCATGGGCGCTGCCATCATGCTGCTGTCCCTACTCGGCTGCTGCGGCGCTGCCAAGGAGGTCAAGTGCATGCTGCTGACGGTACGTTGCTTCTCATAAATATTTACTACTGGATATAGTCGGCTCAAATTCGTCGTCTGAGGAAAAGTTCGCGTAATGGATAAGTCTGTCCTGAGCTCGCTTCGCTGTCAGTACGTGACAGTTTCATTTGAATGTAAAACGACGAGCTGGCTTTGCTCGCAATAGGAGCTATGTTTTCTTTTTATCGCGGAACTATGTGCCCTTTTCGTTCGTTATACGTGTCCAGTTCGTTTCGCTCGCTTAATATGTTTTGAAACAAAAATTACGAGCTCGCTTCCCACGCAACCCGGTTTTCATGGCCGTTTACGCTCTGCCTACCCCGCCAGGGATACATACACACACATACACATATCACGCCTATAATCCTTTGCGTCTGACAAATATTTGAGGGTCATTCGGAAAATTGTGTATCACCATAGTGACAGGTCAGCCAATCGCCTAAATTACAATACACATGTTACCCTCGAGTCCCTAAATCGCCTCTTAATACCCACGGGAAAGAAATGGGGTGATGCTATTCTAAGCCGGCATTACAGGGCTAAGATTGGTCGTCTGAGGAAAAGCTTAAGTGATGGATAAATCAGCCCTGCGCTCGCTTCGCTCTCAATTCGGTGCAGTTTTACTTTAATGTGAAACAATGAGCTGGTTTTGCTCGAAATACGAGCTATGTTTTTGTTTCATCGTTTTTAATACGTGTCCAGTTCGTTATGTTTTAAAATAAAATGACAAAGTCGCTTCAATCGCAACCCGGTTTCTACGACCGTTTACGCTCTGCCTATCCCGCCATGGTTCATAGGTGTGATATATGTATGTACAAACACGGTGCGGTTAATTTTATTTGCCCTCGGGCGCCAAATTTCTAAATAGTCATACCGTCGCCACTGCCGAGCCCTGATGCAATGACTGAAGAGACGCTAACAGCGACCCATTCTGTTTCCAGTACTACATCCTGGTGTTCATAATCTTCGTGGTGATGCTGGTGGGCGGCATCCTGCAGTTCGTCTTCCGGGAGAAGGTGCTCACCTCGCTGGACCGAGAGATGTACGCAGCCGTGCCATACTACGGCGTCAAACACGAATACACTAAGGTAAATGAATTATAAATAAACAAAAATCCAAGAACCGTATTTTGCTATTTGAAAAGTGTCTCAGTTGTGTTTCAATCGAGTGTCAGTATGATAATCCTAGTGGTAATAGAATGACAGTTGAGTCATACAATTGGATTACAGTGACAAAAAAAAATTTGAATCGCGGCCTTGGACAATTACATGCTGCATGCAAGCATGGCCTAGCTCAAAACTAAGCAGGGCTTGTACTATGGGAACTAGATAGCTGAATAGCTATCTAGTTCGATATTAATGCTTATACGTATAGTACAAAGAAAACACTAAACACAAATATCTGAAAATTTACCTAACAAATATTTGTGTCTTGTGGGGATCGAACCCTCGACCCTCGTATAGCTATAGATATAGCACGGGTAAAACTACGCCATCGGGCCAGTCATAAGTAAACAGAAGGTAACACTGCATTCATAACGTGCCCTCCGAAGCACGGATACATCTTTGTTCAGTGATGTACGCCGCCGAGCCCTGCTAAGGCATCAAGCACACCTAGATTCGTATTTGTATGTCCAATCATCAGTATTAAAATGACAGCATTTTACCTACCAATAAAATGCTTATTAAACTACTTACCTTCCTTATAGCCTTACTTATAGAGATAGAGATCTTCCTTTGCAGCGATTGGTCGCACTTATCTGTTCCAAAGCTGTGTGATTGGTTACGTATGCCCCCACACCCCACCCCACTCCGACACGGCAGGGCGGGGCGAGTCGGCCCGCTTGGCTTCATTGCGTCTCATAATAATATTCTAATTAGAATATTATTACTACAAAATACACCAGGCAGAATTAAAAATTTAAGGCTATAAGGAAGGTAAGTAGTTTAATATGCATTTTATTGGTAGGTAAAATGCTGTCATTAAACCACTGTACGTTCCTTATAGCCTTACTTATAGAGACATGTTTGATATCGCCTGGAGGAGTGGGAGCTATCGCCAATGTGAAAAACTATAAAAAGAAACAGGTATGATTATTCTTTAAAAAAGAAAAATGAATTTCTTTATCAACAATAATGATTTTGATCCACTATACTGAAAATTTATTTATATTGTATTTATTAAAAAATACTGTAATATCATAAACTCACCCTTAAATGACGATAAAATATAATAAATTATAATGAAAATGTAATTCAAAACCTCTTGTACTATATTACGGCATTCTAGGTAAGGATAATAGAATGATGAAAATGATGCATTTGTAACATGCCATTTATAATGTCTTTGAAAAACTTTACCTCGTATTTAATAAAAAATGCACATAATACAGTTATTCATTATGTAAGTCTCAATACGTTTTGATAAGATAGAAAGTACGCGGAAATTCATCTGAAAGTTTCCGAACAGTATACAGAAAATTTCAAAAAAAATAATTGAAAAACTCAATAGCCAAAATAGTAAAATATAAAAATATTGAACCTTTAGTTAGAGGTAAATACGCATTGCAGGTCGTTTTTATAAAACCTTTTAAATATCTATTTACTTACATAGTAAATAAATAGCTCTTTTACACAGAAAAACATAGCTTACATATTGTAATTGTGCTTGATCACTCAAGCTATAGGTAACGTAATAAGTAGGTTAAATTTGCCTACTATAAGGTCAACACTACTGTTTAAGATATGCATTGACCTAAACGGGCTTAAGCAGGTAAATCAAAAAACCTGGCCAAACGACTACCTAGTTTCCCAGGAGAATAAAAGGCATATAAATTTGTTATCAAATCATACCTTCATATGATTTTTTAAATATGATTCATTTGGGCTTGCCTTAATAATATTTGCTATAATACATAATGATCAATAACTAACCTTGTTTACTTTGTCGGAGTAACGGTCAAGCTTTATTTAAAACATCACTCGGGCCTCTGAATAAACTATATTGTATATAATAATATAGTTAATTAATATCTTGGTAAATCTACCTAAACTTGATATAATAAAAGAGGCGATTATTGAAATTGTTTTCTGCCATAACTACCTCTGACCGTCCCGTGCAAAGCCCAGATCTCTGTTTAAAACTTGAAAAGGGCACAAATTTGCTTTAATTTTATGTACAATCAAAAACGAGCTAGCTATAAAAGAATATGAGCTAAAGTTTAAATTATATGAATTTTATCATTTTGTTAACAGCTTACCTACGGAGAAAATTTAATCCGAAGGTACGTCGGTAAACGACGTTATTGTCTATTAGACAGTACAAACATTGCAACATTGCAAATTAATTGTGGAAGCCTAGATCTTACGTGGGTCACCGTACAAATATTATATATCATTATGATCACCGTTAGTAAAATATACTAGCTATTGAACGTAGTAGGTAGTTCCCAATATAATTCTCGCTAGGTATCTATTTCGAAAATATTTTACTTGATAGGCAAACTATTTGCCTAGTACGTAGGTACATTCAAGCATTTTTTAACAACGTCTTGTGCTCGACATTCAGAGCAAATATATTGGAACAACGGTATTATTATTTTAGGCTGACGTCTTACGATAGGCAATTATGTTCACTATCGTACGTTTCTAACAACCATCTAACAATGTTATACACAGGAGTAGATACTCGTGTTTCAAACCCAAACAAGGCAGACAGGGCACTTACACAAATATCAATTAGCAAAAGTACCCTCTGATTGTAACCTTTTGTATATTTATTTAAAATACCCACATAGACTGTGGGTACTTGTTGTTTACTTGCCAAAAAGCTTTCATTCATTATCGAAAAAGTAGGTGTAGTAAGCATGACTACACTTGAGGAAATAAAAACTTAATATCGTCTGGGATAGTGTCGCATTATTGCTATTTGCCACTATCGCTCTAAAACTTTTCATCTCTAGAGGAGGTTGTTATACATATTACGCCATATGCATTTCATTCATAACATTTCAGGTAATATGAAAGCACCTGAAAAATATATCATGAACTTTTCATCTCTAGTGGAGGTTGTTATACAAATTACGTAATATGCATTTCATTCATAATATTTCGGGCAATATAAACGCACCTGAAGAAAATATCATGTTCAAGATCAAGGCACTCGAGTAGGTAACACAAAATTTGGCATATACCAAATAGGTATATATTACATCACTCGCCTTAGCAGCTAGACAACCTTCCACTAGTTTTGATGTTATACAGCTTGATATAGCAGAATTAACAATAGGGTGTACCTAGCTCCCAAGTTGCAACATGCTGGAATAAGTAAATTACCTACATACATCTCCACCTCACGAAATTTACTCCGTACACTCAATGCACGATGAATTAAAAAGTAAAAATTATTATAGTTTCGGTGTGAGATCTATTAAATGGGTAGGTCTTCATTATTTACTTATCCATTTTGAGATCAGGCCATTACAAAAAGGCCGCTTTCTCTCCCCACATTTGTCTGTTTCCATGTTGCTAAGAAAAACGTAGGACTATTTTAGGACAACTCTGCACTTAGAGAGCTTAGATTGTACACATTCCCTTCCGTGATTGATGCCAGAATCATAGCGAGTATTTAACGTAGGTACTCTTACGCCACTTTTTGATCATAGTTCAAAGAAGTAAACAAATGACAAGCGTGAGGGATCTCCCTCAGAAATGCGTTAGCACTACGAGGTCTGTGATAGCATAGAAATAGAAGTGAATTATTGCTACTTAGGACAGTGAGCAAGGGAAAAATTTATAAATTCAGTCGTTTTCACAGTTACCTAATAAATCAATATGTTTCTCATTTTCTTACTGCGTGGCCTCGGTAGGCCACTGAAATGATCATAAAGGAAAACTGTTTCAGACTTAAACCGTCTATAAATTTTCCTTAACCTGCGAGAATTTAGACTCGGCAGTAACGGTTACTAGGATGGGACTGAATGCGGTGAATCTACGACAAATATGTCTTCTGCTTAAGAATCATTGTAAAACGTTAGACAGCTCTCTAACTTTGAACTTTATTCCGAGTAGATAAAGTTCATACTTACGTAGGAATATTGTTCCCTGTACTTTCTAATAGCCAAGACTTTTTCGGGCTAGGATGTTATATTTGAATCATTTTTTCAAACATTTAAGTAGGTATATTTTGCCTACAGATAGCCTATTTTGCAAATTCTCAGTGGAATCTAGCTATCGTTATTTGAAAGCGTAAGCTCATGGAACTAAAAGAGGGGGACCTTATAAACGCGTGCAAGGTAAAAATATTTTCAAATTAACATCTTAGGAATCCCCTCGCGTTCTATTTTCTAATACGCTCGAGGTAACACATGTGTCAGACAGTAAACTCCTTGTACTCAAGTCTGTAACACACCTTTCGAAGCTTTTATTTCTTAAATATATTTTAATACTTAACCTTAACCGTGTTAAGTATAAAATTATGGAAACTTGGCTAATTTTATACCACATGCAGGATTCGAACCTGCGCGCTTCACTATCAATACAAGTGCTACACACTACCCTTCGCTACAATTGCTTTATCTCATCGCAGGCGATGGACCGGACGATGTACTTTCAGATAAGACAAAATTTAACGAGGGCATTTCACTGTCACGTTAGAAGACAAATAAGCATAGAAGTAAAGAAAGACTGCTTTACTTTGATCAGACAAAAGCAAATCATGCATGTGCCGGATGCCATCAAAACTTTTGGAAGTTTGATAAAAAGGTAGGTAGGTACCAAAAGTAATACCTATACTTAAAGCAATAACGTTTTATCAAAGGTGCTGGCCGACTCTTTCTGCACGAGGTATTAAAAATATATTGGTGGGTACATTTCGAAACTTTGGCTCCACGAGGACCCAGTTCTTTGAGTTGCATATCGTACCGAAACCCACAACACAAATACTTTTTAGTACTTGTTAGTATTTTTGGCAATATTTGCATCTAAACCGTCTATAATGCATGGAATTTGTATCGCATGTCGATTTATTAATACGTCAAGTATACGAAAGGCTCGAGGACGGAATTTCAGGCCCTGCAAGTACAAGCGAGGGCATTCTGCATGACATCAAAAGGTACAACCCCTGCGCGGGGATGTAGGAGTCTAAGGACACGTCATGCGCTGACGGCCTAATGAACTCCTGATGATGTTATAAAATAGGGTATACCTTGCGTTGCGCAGAGGTAGCTTATAAAACCGACGAAATGTAGCTTGGCTTGTGCTGTCATTTCATATCATAGCAATCAACTAGAATATATATTTTCTGCAATTTATTCTAGGTACAACGAAAAGATCCTTGAGGAGTTCTTATTACTCTATTTTATAAGACGTTCTACGGACTTGGACTTCCGTAAACTTTTTTATTACTAAGAGCATTTCACAGGGTCATGGCGGCCCCCTTTTAAAATAAAAATTGTCGCTGTTCGACTTATTTATTTAAAGAACTTTGAAGGTATCCGAACAATACCTACAGATCACGTATTTGATGCGTTACTTGAATAACACGTTGCTACGTGAAAGGAGCATCTGTATACCATTACTAGCTCCAGTAAACGACATAAAAATGTATTTATGTCCAAATAACAATTTACAAAAACACGTGTAAAAATAAAATAATCATTCACAAATGAAAATCCATAAATCAATCAGGCACATTAATGAAAAACGTGCACGGGGGATATGTAGAAACTAGTTCGACGGGATAGTAACCTATAAATAGAAAAAAGGTATTACTTCTCGTGAGGAATACCTACCTATCAGTTCAAGGTAACTAGTTTAAAAACCTGCGAGGGATGAACATTTATATTGAAAATCTTAAAATAATGCCACACAAAGCTTGTGCGAAGTGCACTATGATTATTGGATTTTCATTTGATCGTTCGTAAAGAATCGAACGAATTAATTACTTCCGGATTAAAAATCGATAGCAACCAAATTTCTATAACACACTTTGCTTATTTATTTGGGATCATTATTCTTGACAAATAATTCCCATAAATTATTAACTATTTTGTTCACAGAATTCGGATCGCCAGGAACAATTTATTTATTCGTAAACGGTCTTGACAGATTTCAATAATAATTTATTAAAATTGTAAGAAATTGCAAAGTTGTGTCCGACGGAAAACCGCCTTCAGAAATTTGATTTGCCACATGCTTTTCGTAAAAAAAAATCACTATTGTTAAATCCGGGTAATATAAAGGACTTACCCAGTTTATACACACACTGATTTTAAAATTTATTTAAATAGGAACAATTAAATCACTAAATTTATTAATTTAAAAAACGAACGGTGCAAAACCGTTAAAATTGTAAGAAAATAATTTTTCAAAGTTTAAAATTTAAAACTTTATCGAAATTTAAAAAATTATTTTCTGAGCGCGACCGCTCACTGCGAAAGAAAAATCGCCAATGAAGCCAAGCGGGCCGACTCGCCCCGCCCTGCCGTGTCGGAGTGGGGTGGGGTGTGGGGGCATACGTAACCAATCACACAGCTTTGGAACAGATAAGTGCGACCAATCGCTGCAAAGGAAGATCTCTATCTCTATAAGTAAGGCTATAAGGAACGTACAGTGGTTTAATACGTATATGAGGACCTGAGCCATTACCCACAACTTCCTTTATAACGTAACTAAAAACCCTTCTTCAAAGCACCACACCGATTCAGGTTGCTCAAAAGGCCATTGCGGTCGCCAAATATTGGCAGGCAAAAATATGAACGAATGATCCATTGACACGATGATAGAAGAGAAGGCTAGAAGCTTTCTTTTTCCTACTTGTCCGCTAGGCCTTGAAACTGGGTATAGTCACAGAATATATAATAGTACTAACTTATAATAACTGCCAACCTTTTCAGGTTACCTTGAATTAGGGAGAAATTAATATTCGATGTATTTTCTTTTAATGTAGTGTTTTTTGTTGTTGTGTGGACCGAAATAAATGTGTTTTCTTTCTTTCTTTTTCTTTTCAGGCGTGGGACGATACGCAAACGTATCTTCAGTGCTGCGGGGTGAGATCCTACAAGGACTGGAATGACAACGTGCCAGAGAGTTGCTGTAAAGAGGTCTACCATGGACAGGTCAGTCTAGCAGAGCTTATAAAGGACGCATCGTAAAAACGTCCCATGCGAATACTTATTATCTTAATGTGATTTGTTGAAATATACCACAAATGTGCCGTGTGAAGCCGGCTTAGAATAACATCATCCTATTTCATGAGACAAAGACAAAGGGACTAGAGGGTTTCATGTGTATGACAATTTTAGGCGACAGGCTGACAACTTGTCTCTATAATGATACACGATTTTTCTGAAACGGCCCTCAAATATTTGTCAGGTGTGGCTATAGGGATCGTATTTTTAAGGCCGGTAACGCTCTGCCTACCACGCAAGGGATAAAGACGTGATATATGTATGTATGTAACCCAAGCCGCCGTGTGTTGCCGGCTGAGAATAGCATCACCCCATTTCTTGCCCGTGGGAGTCGTAAGAGGCGACTTAGGGACTTGAGGGTGTGTATTGCAATTTTAGGCGATGGGCTGACAACCTGTCACTATAGCGATACACAATTTTCTAAATTACCCTCAAATATTTGTCAGACGTGGCGTAAATGTCCGTTTATGCGGCTGTTTATGCTCTGCCTACCCCGCAAGGGATTATAGGCGTGATATATGTATGTATGTATGTAACCCAAGACTTCATTTTCCAACACAACTGTGCAAAACGTGCATAACCAATCAAGCATTTGTCAAACTTAATTAAATGTCAAATTTAGAATTACGTTAATGATAAACTAAGGTATAGTCCAGTGTAGCATTTGACTAATTAACATAATATGAACCTGTATGGGATGAAATTTGAACCCTATAATGAGAATTTCTCTATTTTAATCTCGCTATGTAATTTCGCACACAGGCTGTCTGTTTTTTTTTTATATAAATGAGTTTGATTAATAATTTTATGGAAAAAAGTGTTAATTCAGTTATATCTAGATTGGCGAATTTCTCAAATAAGTCATATTTAAAAATGTTTGCCGTTTTAAGGACCTTTTATGAATATTTGAAATTTTGAAAATATTTTTTTTTGCTTATACCTAGGTAATAAGTAATATATTAAGAACATTATACCTATTTAATTTACAGATTTATAGGAATTACGAGATTAACTAGAAATTAAATGAAACTACCTTGTACTTATAATTTTAATGCAACTTGCATTCAAGGGTAAATTTTTCTTTGTTGGTAAAACTGAGTTTGAGCTTGTGTCATGGAATACCTTGTTACTTGAAATTTTCTTAACGACCGATTCTTTTTATTAGTCTGGCACATGGATACCATATGTAAGTTACAGACCTCTGTATTAAGTTCTACGTTGTTGTCTTCCCATGCAAACCCAATCAATAAGTTGTCTTTTTTTTGTATTTTCATATTGAGAAAACAGATCTTTTCACGAGTAGAACTCACTTTTAACATATTTGCACTGAATTTATTAGGACCTTATATACCTCTTCCTATTGCGGTCTACTGCTAGCCGAAGGCCTCACTGTGCGAGATCTCCTATTTTGGCTAGTTGAAAAACTCTGACCTCATCGGGTCTGGGTTCATCGGGTCGTTGGACGACTCGGTGTCCCCCACGAAAAAAAAATATTTTTTATTTTTTCGATAGTCCGAAATGAAAGATGTTTCCGTGCTCTTAAAAACCATTTCAGAGACCTACTAGTAGTAGGCGGTTTAAGAACTCTAGGGTTCATCGGGTCATCGACTCGGTGTCCCACACGAAGAAGATTTTCTGTAATAACCATTTTTGTTTTCTTAGCGATTGGACTGCCGGTCGTCGCCAAACCCGACGACTATGTACACAGAGGGATGTCTCAACAAGACCGTCGACTTCCTGAGAGAAGATGCTATTTACATAGGCGTCGTGGCGGTCATAGTCGCGCTTATCATGGTAAACTCAACTATTATTTTACATGTACTATGATTTATTATGCACTCACAGTGCTTTAATACTCCACAGGTTCCGAGATCAATCCCCGGCCGACGCTAATATTTTTTACATTTTCTTATTTTTATTAAAGTTGTATTTAAATTGAATTCAGTCACGTTCAGGGCCTCATCCAAACAGCCAGTTTAAATAAAAGCGTAGGCAAAATGAGAGCAAAGTTATGAGCGCTAAACGTCATGAGAGCATAATCATAATCACAAAATCATAAGAATAATCACGAGTTGAATATTATTGCTTTTTTCGTAACTTTGATATTTAGAAAATCAGGTTATTCGGAACCTATTATGAAATTTAATTATCTTGTCTATTAATTTCCATGATAATTGTGTTTTGAGACGATGCAACGTATTGATAGGCGTAGGCGCTAAATCTTGGCATGCCTCGGTAATTTTTGTACGGGTTGGAATAACCTTTTGATGCTTAAAAAACTACACTAATATTATAAAGAGTAAAGTTGTTCAGTTTCATGTTGCATGCACCCTATCAGTATTCGCAGGGCTGTCCGTTACACCCATTAATACACTCATACGAATAATGTGGCGTAGTTTATTTGCAGTTGTAGGTAAGAAAAAAAAACCTCTAATTTGAAATAAGGGTGTATCAAGTAAAGTGTATTTATGTAAAAAGTAATTGTCCACCTGTGCGAAGCCGGGACGGGCCGCTAGTTAAAAATAAGGTACCAAAATATATAATATTGTTTCACCATTTCTCTCTACACGCAACTTCGTGGAATATAGAAATGGTGAGACAATTTTATTACATTTACAATGTCTTTTATGTATCTATCAATGGGTGATTCCTACCCATACAAAAACTACCGAGGCATTTCAAAATATTTAAAGTTCATTCCTTTCAAAATGATTTATTTTTACTTGCAGTTGCTGGCTCTAATATTCTCGTGCGGATTGTTCGTGAAGATAGAGTGACAAGAACCACATGTTGACCGCGAGCCGACCGCAGCGTGACCGCAGCGCGACTGCAAGCCAGCCGCCCAGCACTGCTCGATGTAAATTGACCTTTTGGACTCCCGTTGATCTGCTTTATGTCATTGTGCGTTTGCTAACATTAATTTATTTTTTAATTTTCTTATAAAAACATGTTATCAGTGTACCTGTTGTATTATTTCATCATTTCACTACTTCTACACCAAGAAAATATCATAGATGTCACAAGTTGGCACACCTTACGATATTTTGCAACCATGATATTTCGATTTTGTCATTTTAGCATTATGACATTTTGCTACTCTTTTATTTTTTATTTATATTATTATTTTGGTACAGACAATGCAAAGAAATTGCATTGTCTGTACCTTGAGTAGACGGCGATAAATATCGATGGCTTTATGCCACCGGTACACTAAAAGGTCCATATTTTACCATACAGGGTAAACTCGTAGGTACTGTTTCTACAACAAACTTTAAAAAACTCCATTTCGATTTTGTTTACTTTTTAATCGAAACAGAAAAAGACAAACAAACAATAAATATGCAAGCAATATCACAAACACATAAAAAGTATAAGAAACAAAAGCAACGATAATATTTGAAAGCGCCTATAGTGTGGTAGAGTTAAAATCACGTACGTTCGGTGTTGGCCACAAATACATGGTGTAAAAAAATTTGCTGAGAATATTTTAAGGGGTGAACCAGTACGTGAAACTGAACAACTTTCCCCAAGGAACATAGGTCGAAATATGAAAAAAAATTGGCCCTCCCATACAAATTATCCCGGCCGGGTAACACACTAAGTATGGGAGGGTCAAATTATTTTTTCATATTTCGACCTATGTTCCTTGGGTAAAGTTGTTCAGTTTCACGTACTGGTTCACCCCTTAAAATATTCTTAGCAATTTTTTTTACACCTTATATATTGATGTACCTTTAGCATAAGAATAGATAATAATACTCCTTTAGTTACACCTTGGCGTGGCTCCTGGGCGGGAACTTGATGGTGTTGGGCGCGCCCTCGTGGTAGTTGTTGGTGCGCGTGATCCAGCCGCACGACTGGATCACGACGTCACCCACTGTCGTCCCCAAAGGAAGCCCCAGCGCGCTGATGCGCTCCAGGAACTGCGCCGGGCCTGATGTTATCTGGAGAAATAACAACAATACGTTAAAATGTCAGACAATTAATATAATAAGTAAAGTAAGTATACTTCTTCTTATTCGGACCTCAGATATTTGTCAGCTGTTAACGCTCTGCCTACCCCGCAAGGGATAAAGGCCTGATATGTGAATGTATGTTATAGACGCTGTCTTAAGGTGGGACGTTTTACATAAAAAAAAAAACAGATATACAATGGACTTAAACATGCGATGAAGAACAATTAAATTAACAAATGAATATGGGAAATGATGCCGGCACACGTAAATTTGGCGCAAAACTACTTTTGTTTCAAATATAAAGAGCATTTTGTCCACAATAAAATCAAAATATTTTTTTGCAGCAGTAGCTCTATCTATTGGCGTAAAGTGGCGAATCCGTTTTAACAGAGAAATCTCATGGTTTACAATTAATTTTTATTATTTTGTGAAAATTATCATCACGGGACATCGAGTTTTTTAATTAAAATTTTGTCTCCTTCAAAGACGTAAGTCCATTTTACTTTTGTATGTGAATCGTCCCACCTTAAAGGAGATTAAAATCATTACACACACACACACACACACACACACACACACACACACACACACACACACACACACACGTCAGCATATAGCAGTTCACGGCTGGACGTAGGTCCCCCCCAGGGTATGCCACCATCTGCCGTTTTCGCCATCCAGTCGCTAGCAACTTCCCTCAGTCCATCGGGCCAGAGGGCGTCTAACACAACGCTTGCCGAGGCGTGGCCTTGCCTAGAGAACCCGCTTGCTCTCTCTCTTCCCAATTGTAATGTTTGCTCGAGGTATACATACTTCTGGACAACTTCAAGGGCAACACATTCGATTGACGCAGGGATGATGTTGATTGAACATGACAACATGAACATGAAAATCTTATATGCATTGCGCATTGCTCTTGTCCGTGGAGTATACGTTTACTCTTTTTCCTTCGATTTTTCCTCAACAATCGTTTTGAATAACCTATCATGTCGTATTAGGTGTCCTATCATGGTTCTATCATCTTAAATCTAAATTAAACAAATCGAGGGTGTGTATTGCAATTTTAGGCGATGGGCTGACAACCTGTCACTATGGTGATACACAATTTTCCGAATGACCCTCAAATATATGTCAGACGTGGCGTAAATGTCCGTTTTTGCGGTCGTTTACGTTCTGCCTACCCCGCAAGAGATAGGCGTGATATGTGTGTGTATGTGTATCAAAATATATCTTACCCTGCCAAAGACAACGTGCTTTCCGTCGAGTTGTGGCAGCGGCTTGAAGATGATGTTGAACTGCCCGCAAGCCTCGTTATCCGACGTGACCGCCATCGACACAACTCCTGCGCACAAAATAATTATTTCCTAGATCCGTTGAATTATGTAATGCTGTCACATAGCCCTCTGGTCGCAACCTGACCTGGCAGTCTGAACAGACTCCGGACCAAAGTCGGCCTTAGTAGAGGAAATTATGTGTAAAGACTATAGCTCAGAAAGTGCTTGTCAGTGCTGTACTCTATAGCACATCTACGTACAATCAAGATCAGACAGTTTGGACTTTGGACCGTTCTTTTACGTAAAATTTACGACTGATGTGTTGCCAGAAAGTATTCGTCCTTAGTGCAAAAGTGTATCAAGGCTTTGTGGTCGTTGGCGCACCCAAGTAACGATCTGAACTGGGTAGTCGCGGTTACCTGGTACAGTGTGTTTCAGATTGAAGTTCTCCGCGCTCATAGGCTCGATAGCGCCGGGACGCAGGTAGCAGCCAAAACCGTTGTCCTTCGATACGTCGCCACAGCGGCAGTACAGCCCAGGAACGATTCTAAACCAGAAAAAGTACTTAGTATTAATTATCGTGGATATTGAAAGATCAGGAAGAGCCGAATAGGGTTATCTCCTGGGCAATTAGGTAATAAAATACGAGACTTAGATGTGTAAAATCAGTGGCCAAAAATAGAATAGGTCTCATTCATCGTTTTTAAAAATATGCAAAAGATATGACTGATTAAATAGAGACACAATTATTTTTTTTCTTTTTGACGCCATTATCAGATTTTCATACAAAATATCGTTTTAAAAATAGCTCGTGTGACAAGAAGACACAAGCCTATTAGTGCGAAGTCTTACTAACAGATAAATCACATTAGCTACCTTCTATCCTCGACCATCCATCTGGTGTTGGATCTATCCATACGTCTTTTACTCACTTCCATCAATTTTCACTCCATGATTTCAATCTTTCTACTTTATATACAAATTGTAAGGGACGGTATACTGGTAACTTTGCAGGCATGATCAGACCATGAAACTGAACAACCTGACACCCCGTATGAGTCGTGTCTGCTACAGTCATTCCTTAACTCTCTCTCAGGTACCAGCAGCGATCGATCGTTGCCAGTTTATACCTTGTCCGTTCATTTACTTCATTCTAACAACCGACGACTCGGTGTCCCACACGAAAAAGGAGAACAACCGTGTTCGTCCGTTAGTACAGTGGTATTTGTAGGTAGTATGCCTTTTGTTTTTTTTTTTTATATGTATTTGAGTTGATTTGATAACTCATTAATGTTTATATACTAATTGAATGCTAATGTCTCTTTATTTATTACTCTCAGCTCAGCACTCTGCTCTGTTTTCCATCTTTATTTTCTCTATCCAAAAGGCCTTCTATTTGGACCTCCTGAATATTTAGTTGAATATGTTCTATATTCTGTTTTCTTTTTCTTACAGTGCAATCTTCTTCTTTTCGTGTGGGACACCGAGTCATCGAACGACCCGATGGACCCTGGTGTCAGAGTTTTTCAACCGCCTACTACCACTAGTAGGCCTCTGACATGGTTGTGTTACGACCGCCGTCTAAGTAATCATAGACAGCAACCGGGACCGACGGCTTAACGTGCCCTCCGAAGCACGGAACCATTTCTTTTCGGACAATCAGTTGGTTCACCCTGCAATGTCCTAACCAGACCGGGAACAAATTCACAAAGAGATAAATATCAACTTTTGTGAGTGTCCCACCGAGAATCGAACCCGGAACCTTTGCGTCGCAGGCAGTCGCACTACCACTGCGCCACATCGGTCGTCAGTGCAATAGTGTTATTACTTACTTAAGTTTGCAACAACAAGTGTAGTTTATAAGCGTGTTTTCATATCATCTCGCCAAATGAGCCTACAAGTGTGTATGTGTGTTTTCAAGATGGTGTCGCGGCTGATTTACCTGAAGATCCTCGTGCCTGAGTAGGCGAAGCCGTTAAGGTCTCCTTTGATGAGGCTGAGGAAGAACTTGCAGGTGTCCGGGACGATGTCGGTGAACAGCTCGATCGTCGCTCGCCCAATCTTCGAGCCGCCTCGCACCCACACCTCTATGGATACACTATGATAAAGCAATAAAAATACAGGGTAAACTCCATGAAACGAAACTCCACTTAATGACTAACTTTCCAAAACGTCGAAATTATTTGAAGCTGGTTGGTTAACTTTGATTTTTAAAGTCTCTATGTAGCGACACTTCCACTTCACATAACATCAAAAAATCCAAATAAACAGCACTTTTTACAAGCCAAAACTGATAAAACTACGGCTTTGTAATTTTTTATGGTTTTATTGTTATTTTATTGCATATCGGAGGTCTCCTTCGACTGTCGGCAGCTTAACAACGATTTTAGGAGAAATTGTCCATACGTTTCATGCCTTGAACATTTTTATCTCTCGTTTCTGTCTCTTAAATGTCCGATACAGTGTTTTTTCTGTTTATTTAACGCTCATTCATGATTTACATTTCATAAATAAGAGTTCTATAAGACGGTGATTTTGTTAGGGTAATTTAGCTGGTTGACCGGACACCAGTAGCTATCGGACACAGCACAGTTATTTGCGCCGAAGATGAAAACGTTATGTAAATTATTAGAAAAGTCAGTGTCTTTCAAAACTTTGTGACTATTCCCATCACATTTTAATTAGTTAGCATTATAACTGCTCCAGTGTCTCGTCAATTAGCCTCTTAAAATTTCCGAGTTCGGTTGTGTGCAAATACAGTGAAAATATCTTGGAGCAACGCAATTTTAGAGGTAAGTTACAGCGTTGTTTATAATTTATTGTATTTAAATATTGACATAGTGCGACTATTTGTGATTCTAATTTACGTTAATTACATTAAAAAGCTTAAAATTTTCTATATTTAGCATTAAAATTAGATGTCCGGATAACTACAAGCAATTTTGGGGGAAATTTAGCTATCGGCCTACTGGTCGATAGCTAGCTGATAACCATTCAATTTACATCCTTTTTTTCATTACATTTTGAAAAGCTTTTGACGTATTAATATAATTTCAAGCGTTCTAATATCCAAAAGCAATGGTTTAGTTAACAGGCGGCCATGCACCTTCATACAATAATTTGAAATAAATAAACTTTAAAATATTTTTAAATTGACGGCTGATAGCTGAATTTGTGCATTTTAGTTATCGGCATAGAGTTAACTAACGTGGCCGAGAACCAAAAACCTTTATTTTGGTTTCCGGCCTTAGGATTACTATTACAATTTATAAGTATTTATTTTTCAAATAATCTTTTTAAGCTTTCACGAAGCAGAATATTATTTTCTACTCATTTTTGATTATTAATAATGGCTTATCATGTTTTGAACTATGGCAAAAACATAAATATTGAATAAAAATATGTTCATTACTTTTACATTGAATTTTTTATTGAAAACCAATATTTACTAAAAAGCATTAAGTTAAGACTTATTTTTCAACGCATTACATGGTGGCCGAAAAGTAGTTGTTTTAGCGGCCGAAGACTGAATTTTCTGTCCGATAACCCCCGAATTCGCTCATTTCAGATATTTTATTGTTTTATTTATTTTTAAAGATTTTTTTAAATAATAGGGGTTTGTAAATTAAAACTACAATATCTACTGATTTCAAAATCATTAAATGCTTTAGTCTCGTCTAAATATTTGATACAAATATATTATCTTCAAGTTAAAAATTCGCAAGATTGGCCGATAACCCCTATATTCCATGTAATGACAACTCTCGATAACGTCATAAAAAGACTGGTACCTGCAGTGTCGTGAAGTATACACTGTCTGTATATAAATTAAGAACAGTTTGCAACAGGTCCGTAATTTTGGCATTTTTGATTTTTTTGTAGTTTTCGGGTAATTGAACTTTTAAAGTTGTATAGGAATAATTAGACTAAGGTTTTCTTCCAGAACAGTGATATTTCGCGTGGTCCTTTTTAAAAGGCGGAGCACACCGCGTCCGCATTCGTGTACGCTCATTAAGCATGATTGCTCCTTAATTCAAGCATACAAAAATGAAAAATAGCTTGCGTGTTGATTTTTTCGATACAACTTTCAAAGTTGAATTATTTCATGGTCCACTCTGTATATCGTTCCATACATGATCTGGGTAGGGCACAACACATACATGTAGCGGTCAAGTAGCTGTCGAAAAATTACTAGTGCTATGTTATGACAGACAGACAGACAGAAACTCTTTATCTCACATTCATAATTATAACTTATACAAGAAAAAAAAAAAACAAACAACACAATATGAGTAAAGGCGGCCTTATCACTTTAAGCGATCTCTTCCAGGCAACCCTGCACTACACAATGAATATTCCTGGCAACCCTGCATTGTTTGAATATAATAAATAGTTGCCTGAAACAGTCAGAATGGTTATTCTTCTTCCATGGTAATAGGAAGGCAAACTTAACTTATGAAACTACATGTGAAATTCTAAGTAGGTACATTGCGTAGCCGGTTAATATTCTTGGTATCATAATGGCTAACCGACAACGCGATGAACATCGAATTTAATCTTTATGATTGTAGCCTGTAGTTTTTTTAAATTGGGCACAGCCTGTATAATTTTTTGTTAAGGTAAATTAGGTACCTTAGCTTGGTACTTTTTAAATGTTGGCGAAAAACTAAAGTTTTGATAGTATAGCACTAAATGAACATACCGTGGTCGGTATACATCGGGAGGTTTATCAAATGCTGGATCCTTCATGTTTTTGTCAAGGGATCCTTGTTTGAATAGAATAAATGGTTGCCTGAAACAGTCATAATGATTAATAGGGAAGTATGGTAACATAAAGCAAAGAAAATTTATGGATATTCGGTGCTAGTTTGGTGTACAATCACCACAGACTATTAATGGGAGTTATAAAGGGTGACCTTCTTTAATGTACGTATGATGCCGGCTAAGAATAGCATTACCCCATTTCTTTCCCGTGGGTGTCGTAAGAGGCAACTAAGGGACTAGAGGGTGTGTATTGCAATTTAAGGCAATGGGCTGACAACCTGTCACTATGGCGATACACAATTTTCAGAATTCCCCTCAAATATATGTCAGACGTAGCGTAAATGTCTGTTCCAGCGGCCGTTTACGCTCTGCCTACCCCGCAAGGGATAATGGGCGTGATATGTGTATGTATGTACCTTCTTTAAGTGGTCCCCCGAAAAATCGAAATTTTAGACATTACAAGGCACCAATCAAGCAAAAAGCTAACTTAATATTAGCTAACTACTATAGGCAAACCAGATAACTCGCGGGACGCCCGCGGGGCTACAATTAGGTGGGAGCGGACGAATTGACTGTCTACACTCTTGGTAGGTATTTTATTTTGGATTGGAGTAATATATCTCAAGATGGATTTTGGAACAACTAATTACGTGTGTATCGATAAGCCCGCCAACCTACTTCTTGTCCCGCGAGTTATCTAGTTTACCTATAGCGACGTTTGTCACTCTACGGTGTTATTCCACTATCAAAAGTTAGCAAGAAAATTTAACAAAACGCGAACTGTCAATGAATTTAACAAACAATAGATAAGATCTATCCCTGACACATTCATTTTTTAATTCGTTCGTTTAATTTTCTAATCACATAAAAAAATACCAGTTTGATGCCTTGGTTCACACCTTGGTTATCTGGTCTGCCTAAGCCATTAGCTTACTAATTATGCTGATTGATAGAGCATTTTGTATAGAATGTCCAATTTATTTTACACAATATTTTTACTGAATACAAATTTTAGAAAACTTGCAAAAATTTAACGGCTGGCAGGATTTGAACCTGCGACTTTCGCCGTCTCTTCTAACTGGGCTACCGCAGCGAATTCGTTGCCCGCGAATTTTGCAAGCGTATCTTACTGCCAATAACACGTGGCACGGCTCCATCTACTATTTTTCACATCTAAATACCACGTTTCGCAGTTGGGATGTATGAATGGCATTGAAGATGATGCAACATATTGGGTAAAATTTTACCAGTGACCGATCGCGAAAACTCAAGACGGGCTAGTGATAAGAAACAACTTTCCCCAAAGAACATAGGTCGAAATACGAAAAAAGGACCTCCAGAGCAACAGGCTGACAACCTGACACTGTGATACACAATGTTTCTGAAACGGCCCTCAAATATTTGTCAGACGTGGTGATAGCGACTGTATTTTAAGGCGTTAACGCTCTGCCTACCCCGCAATGGATATAGTCGTGATATGAATGTGTGTGTGGGTGTTGAAATAAATGTTTTCTTATTTACTTACTGAGCTCCTAATATCAGCTTATGTTTGGTGCTCTTCCACATCGCGGCCAAGTCTTTCGTGCAAGGTTGTTCCGAATGCTGTATGTACAAAAATTATCTACACTAATGTTGTAAAGAGAAAGAATATAATTGTTTGATTGAATTGAATAGGCTCCGGAAGTACTGGACCGATTCAAAAAAATATTTTACCATTAGAATCCTACATTATCCCTGATGAACATAGGCTATATTAAAATATCTTATTTATTTATTTATTGAAATTTATGCACAACAGTGTACATGGGCGGACTTAATGCCAGTGACATTATCTACCAGTCTACCTTAGGGCATGTGGAAAGTACAGGCAGGTGCAAAAATAATAATAAACATTATGCTGCGGGAGAACAGTTAGCAGCGGGTGAAACCACTAGGCAGGCGCTAGTTATTCAGGATGTATATTTGTATATAGGGTGAGATTTTACAAGTGACCGATAGCGAAATCTCAAGACAAGGTGCTGATAAGGAACAACTTTCCACAAGCAACATAGGTTGAAATATGTCAAAAATATTTAGAGTTTCCATGTAACTTAAATCAGCTAATCGGCAAATTTGTATAGGGGGTCCAATTTTTTTTCGTATTTCGACCTATGAGCTATTTCGTATTTCGATATATTATGACCTATTGTTGTGTGGGGAAAGTTGTTCCTTATCACCAGCCAGCCCTCTATTTAAAATTTCACCGAAAAGGTAAAATTGCACGGGCCAAGTGCTATTGCCAATCTAACGACATAAACTTTCTGACTATCCTGCAGGTATTTAAGGATTTCAGCTTTTTGTAGAAGTATAGCACTGACAGCTGTCAAATATGGCTTATTGGGATAGCCTGGGATAGTGCATGTGCAACTTACCAAGTGGCGCGGCAGTATACACTTGTTTATGCAAACCAATGTTACCACTGGTCCGATTGTAATGCGGTTTTGAGTGATGGGATTGAGTTCGATTGGTGCAGGGGGTTTCAACATGTGTCTTTTAACACCAACGATTTAACACCATTTAAATCTCGTGTAAGTTAGCAGTACTAACAGCAATCAGAAGCCGCTGGTAAATGTTGAAGTTTTGTTTGCGTATCTCGTTCAGACGGCGCTGCCGGTGCTTGCACATCAGTTTGTTGCGCTTACAGGTCTGCGGCGTGTTCCAGCAGTCCACGAAACCCTGGAAAACAAGTGAACACCATACCATGGAGCTGACACGAGCTTATATCTAACCTGTCTCTTTTTGACAAACGGCAAAATACGCGAGTGCGAACAGGACGAAATCCTGCCGATTTGCCCTTTTTCGTATTTTTGATGGTCATGGTTTTGCTCGGTGAAAAATAAGTTTAGTAAGGCGATCATTACGATAAAAAAAAAATTATTTTTCACACAGTACTCGTTGTAATAGTTTTGAGGTACTTCTGCGTTTCTTTTCTAAGTAATCATAGACGGATCAACTTGCCCTCCGAAGCAAGGAACCTTATTCAAAGTGATAAATATTTAGAAATCGAACCCGGAACCTTTGCGTCGCAGGCAGTCGCACTACCACTGCGCCACATCGCCATTATCGCGTTGAATCGGTTATTCAATCCTCACCTTCAACTTGTGCTATATCACACAAAGAGTGAAGCAAGATAAACTCACCCCACTTCTTTGTATGATGTTGATGCGTTTCAGCAGCTCCTTGTTGACTTTCATGTTCTCTTGGAGCTGGTGACCGTAGAAGTCAAGTCTTCGCGGTTTCAGGTACAGCTCAGGGTACAGCGGTGGTGGGTGATCGTCAACTATGTGTTTCATCATCATCAGCTGTGAATGGGTACACTATTCGTTAGTATTCGTGTCCTCAGTAAACTAGGCTCGACACCAGTCGCAATACACCAAGGAGCAGTAGTATAACTTCATACTAAAGCCTGGTTTGAGCACTCACACATGCACAAGACCGAATAAACTATACGTACCTACACGACTACTACAAAGAATGTCGTGCCGCTTTAGTCACCCATAGCTTTAGTCACCCATATTGCCGCCGCGCACTGTTGTATCGGTAAATCGGAGAAATTAATACCTGGAAAACTAACTATTAATTTAATAATAATGTCATATTTCTTACTGTAAATTTGCATTATGGTAAGTGTAACCGGTAACGTCACTTAGGCCCGTATTTATAAATCGCACTCAATATCGCTCTCAAGAGCGCTCTCAGCTGATACGCTCTCAAGATGTGATCGCGATCTTAAGATCGTGTCTAATTAATAAACCGTCATCAAGAGTGTATCACCTGATACCGATCTTGAGAGCGCGAACTCAATACGTTGCTGGTTTGGATACTAGATCATGGACAAAATACCTGTTTTTAAACTAGCGTTTCGTTTGCTTTTTGTTACCCTATTAGAACATTTGAGAACATTTATAATAATATAGGGATAAAAATATAAATACTTACATATGGACAAAATATTCTGATAAAAGAATGATTTATTACATTACATCCGATTTTTGATTATTATTTATAACTAATATCAAAACAGAAAATTTCGCTGCGAGCTGTCACGAGTGTTACGACGGAAACAAAACGCAACTTCATTTTTCTGATCGTCTGTCATGTCATCAGTCAACGATTTTTTATTCCTGTCAAGTTTTGGTGTCCAGCCGTTGCATTTAAATTGAATTTATTATTTATTTCGTAAATAGGAGCCATGGCTTCTAAGAAGCATATTTTTTCTAGCATGGAAAAGAAAGTGTTCCTGGACATTTTAAAAGTATACTCCCAGATAATTGAAAATAAAAACACCGATGGCGCAACAGTGCGCGAGAAAAATTTAGCTTGGGAGAATATTGCAAGCGCGTACAACTCAAGCCCCTATGTAACCGCTGAGGTAAATAGTCTGGTAACTTTTATGTCAGTAACATTTTAATAATAATAATGTATTCAGATCGATAAACTAACATATTGTTCCATATCAGGCGTCGAACAAACAACTCAGGAGGCTTTGGATGAACCTCAAACAGAGGCAGCGGGAGGCCATCACCAAAGAAAGACAACATAGGATGGCCACTGGTGGAGGGCCCTCCACAAATAGCGCTGAGGTGGATCCAGACATTTCCCAAATTGCACCAGGGCTTATGGTTGAGATTCCTGGTGCTATTGATTCGGACGCCTCATATATCATTGGTAGGTATCTAGTATACCTAAGTATTCCATTAATAGTAGTTGTTATTTATCCTTTTATTCCTGGTCTGGTTAGAATATTGCACACTGTACCACCGGATGGTCTGTATGAAAGATGGTCCATTCGTAGGGCACATTAAGCCGTGAATTCCGGCTGCTGTCTATGATTACGACGACAGTGGTTAGACAACCATGTCAGAGGCCTACTTGTAGTAGTAGGCTGTTTAAATACTCCGATACCAGGGTTCATCTGGTCGTACTTCGGCTGGGTGTCACATACGACAGAAGAAGTAGTAGTATCAAAGGGTACTTAGGGTAGGTACTTATACCTATTTCATGCTTATGTGTACTGTTTTCAAAGCTGTTATGTATCACACTTTGTTAAACCATTCCTACATATCTATTTGTTCAACTTTATTACAGGACACAAGAAAGTATTCGCTAACATATATTATTTTTTGCAGAGTCTGAAGAAGTCCCAGCAGAAAGTAGCCAGCCCGATTTCAGCATGACTCCTCCAACTCCTTCTACCACAAATCCTCCTCCACCTTCTACTCCTCCTCCCATCACAAGTCCCCCACCGTTTCCCGTCGCAACTGCTCCACTTCAAGACACCACTGCTCCACTCTCGTCCACATTATCAGCTATGCCTTCAGTTTCCAGAACAATACCTTTGCCACAACGACCAACCTCTTCTTCAAATACCACCTCCTTCCAACGACACAAAAATTCTATTCTGGATAAAGAATATAGAGACAGGTGTAATCGGGCTGGTGAAATCCACAATATGGAGAAGGAGCTGTTGGCCCACAAAATACGAGAGGCGAAAGCAAAAGCTGATTTAGCAGAAATAATATATCGACGAGAGCGATCACGAGAAGGTATTATTTCTAATCACGTAAAAGACAAAGCAAAATTAATGCCTACCTTTATTTTAAACTGTTTGTAAATTAACAATTCATATTTCTTTTTCAGATACTGAGCGGCTACCTTTTCCTCATAGTAATTAGATTATATTTTATTTTTTTAGACCATACTCCCAAATCATTAAGCTCACACCTCAGTGGACACCTCTTTGTTACCGTGTCACCTTATTTAGTTTTAAAAGTTTTGTTATTTTTGTTTTGATAACAAACAAACAATTTTACTTTCTTTCTATTTAAAAACGTTGTGTATATTCTAACAATATGATTTAGGTAGGGGAGACTGGGGCAACTTTGAATAGGCTTTATTTTAAAATGAGATTTTTTTCTTTTGTAACAGGTTGTATTTAGTTTAATTAGCTCTCCAAGTCTCCAAATAGAGGTCTCATAAAATCTAATAAAAGTTTGATATTTCAAATTAATTATAGTTTATTATTTACATCTTCTACTAACACCAAAAAAATATATATCTAATCCTAAGAAGATATCTAATCTAGCCTAAGGTTGACGGGGACACTGACGTTGATGGTGACGTGGAGACGAACTGTGATGGTTATATGGCAGAATCTATAGGTTACTCCTAATCCATTGGCTTTAACAGCCACAACAGTTCACTGCTGGACATGGGCCTCCCCCTATCGAGGGGTATTCTCATACTCACCACGGTTGGCAGGCAGATTTGCCAACGCAGTGCAAGATGTTGCATTCACAGGGAACGCTGCTGCCCATTCGCTGGATGAATCTATACCTTAGTCGCTTTTTACGACACCCACAAGTAGAATTGGAGTGATGCTTTTCTAAGCCGACATCGCACTCTATTAACAATCACTTCAAAACAAACTCTTACGTTTGGTTTGCCTCCCCTAGATCAAGTGTCCCCAGTTTACTCTACAGACAAACAGATCCAAAATTGACTAAACCTATTTACCTCTTTACTATATTAAAGATAGAAATATTTCTTTGCAATATCCTTTATTTTTAACTAATTGACCTTACAAATGTAACTAATAAGTACTTAACTAACACTAACAAAACGATGGTGGTCACTCATTTTTAATTGCTAAGGATATTTTGGTCCATTAAATTTTCTTTTATTATTGTTATTGGTAATTATTTTCTATAAGTGTACGTCTGAGAAGAAAACCCGCACTAGTACTTGGTACTACACTTGGTTCATTGTGTGGCCCTTCATTATTATCTTCATCAGGAAACGCCATAACGTCATTTAAAATTAATGTCAAATTATGCAGGACACCACAAGCCACAATAATATTTGAAACTGTAGTTAATTTGTTTCCAAGGCCTCTTTTTAAACAAGGAAACCTTCGTTTCCAAATTCCAAAAGTCCTTTCAACGATGTTTCTTGTTTTTATTTGTGCTCTGTTGTATCGCATTGATGGTGGGTCTTGTGGAGGAGGCCTTAAAGGTGTCAGCACAAATGGCAATGTGGGGTATCCGTTGTCGCCTACAAGTCTTCCAGTTAATATGCCCTGTGTGTATTTCATGAAAACTGATGACACTTGGAAAATTCGGGAGTCATGCGTGCTGCCAGCCCATTTCGCCACAATATCTAATATTTCCATTCTAGGTCCGACAACAACCTGGACGTTGATGGAAAAGTCAGATTTTCTATTGCGATAAACTTCATGATGCTGGCATCCTGGAGTATCAACGATTTTCACATGAGTGCAATCTATAGCTCCGTCAATACCTGGTAATCCAGGCCATCGCCCACATCTTCCCAATTCTTTGAAGAGCTGCCTATTAATTGTAGCTTCTTGTCCTCTGGAGAACTTGATGAATTGTTTATGTAGCTGGGCTAACAATTTAGAAACTTTTGTTATTATGTTTGAGGCTGTTGGTTGAGAGATTTCAAACAGATCCCCACATACTATCTGCAAAAAGTACCATAATTGTATGTAAGTCGTAACATTAATTTTAGATTTGAGTAAACAAAAAAAAGTTCATAAAAATCACCTGGAATGATGCTGTAGCATAAAATCTTAAGGTTAGTAAGACAGCAAATTCAGGGGCAATGGGAAGGCCCCTCATATCCATTTTTTCCAGGTCACTTTTGATCAAAGATTGGATATATAGCACGGAGTCTTGGTAAAATCTATACCGTTTTTGAAACATCTCTGGTTCTAATTCAAAGGGATTTTTCACGTCCCTTATGTAAGTTTTTGGTATGCGATAGATATTTGGCCTAAATATTTCATCATAGTGGTCAATTTCTCGCAGAATATCTTCAAAATCCATTTCTATTCATATAAACAAACAGAACTCAACAAGAATATGACAAGCATCTCTATCTCAAGTGAAGGTTTGACCACACTCAAAAAACGTGCTCTCAAGACTGATCTTGAGAGCTATCTTAAGTACTGAGTTATATTTATTAATATGCGCGTCACTTACTTGAGATGGCGTACTCAAGTTCAGTACTAAGTTCGGTCTATTAATTAAAGCAGCATCTCAAGATCGCTCTCAAGATCGATCTCAGAGTTGAGAGCAGTTTATTAATACGGGCCTTAAATTCGGGTTCGCAAATTTAATTTGTTGTTGTCACTGCTAATGTAGGTAGTTTCAGGCAGAAAGGTGCTTGAGTCAATCTACTGCTCCTTGGTATATTGTGCCCCAGTCAATATGTGAATTAACAGCAATGGGCATAGCGTTCCCTGTGACTGCAACATCTTGCATTCCACTGTTTATCCGCCTTCCAAGCGTGGTGAGTATGGCAATACCCTTAACAGTGGTGCTCATGTCCAGCAATGGACTATTGTAGCTGTTGATAGGTGTATGTAATACCTCCCCATCGTTGGATGGTAGCGAAGCCCATCTGATTTAAATGAGGGAACGAAAACATTAAGATTGGTTAAATCGTTGAAAATTAAGTCCTTCCAGGGAATGAACCGAATTTCCTTTCACCCTATAGGTAGGTATAAAAGGTTATAGTTGATAAAAAACGGCGGCCATCATCACCGGTTACCATCACACATACGCTGTAAATGTGACCAAGTTCTGGGCCGCGACGGTGTAGGGCACGTGTAGTGTCTGCCATCGACACGCTAAGAAGAAGAAGAGCACACATACCTCTTTCAAGTGATTGCACCATAATTGGTAGAACTGGATGGTCAGCAACGGAAATCTGGGCGGCTGGAAGTCAAAACGATCATAATGAAGCTTTTATACATACATACACATATCAGGCCTATAATCCCTTGTTCATGATCATTCGGCAAATTGTGTATCATAGAGACAGGTTGTCAGCCCATTGCATAAAATTGCAATACACATCCTCGAGCCCCTTGGTCGCCTCTTACGACTCCCACGGGAAAGAAATGGGGTGATGCTGATGGTGATGCACGGCAATTTATTTATTTGAGCATTTAAATGTATACGTTTTATTGAAGGTTTATTAACATATTCTAATATTTTCAATTATGGTACTATATTTTCTTAGCTAATAATTTTTTCATTTTTTTTATTAATGATGGGTTTGCTCTTGACTCTAGTCTAGGTCATAGACAGGATCTAAGATGGAGTGAGCTCACCCAGAAGAAGCCTGTTCACTCTTACTTTGAAGAGATTAGGGTTGTATGCGTTTGGAAACACAGACGCAGGTAGTGAGTTCCACTCTTTAGCAGTGCTTTCTTTATTTATTTAATTAAATTATTGCCATTTCATCTACAAGGCGGTGATGACAAAGCGCGAACAGTCGAAAAAACTGTGATTATCTTGTCGATTACCGATTCACCGCCCTCGCAAATGATTTATATTAAGCTCATTTAAAAATATACATTAAGATGAAATCTAGTCTTGGTTTGGGACTGATACAGTCAAGCTCAGGCTGGGATGGTTTGGACTTTGGACCGTTCTTATCACGTATATAACTTTGGCAGTGTAACCGGACGTGAGCTTGACTGTACGTGGACTTACAAGGTTAAAGACGCGCGGGCGTCGTTTGAACGGCGGCCGGGGCTTCTCGGGCTCCGGGGGCGGAGTCTTCATCAGCGGGTGCTCCAGCAGCTCATCGCATTTTACCATGCCCTCAGGAGTCATGGTTCAGCCTTACACACGCTACAGGCACAAATAATTGTTGCATTAGAGAAAGATAGCCTCTACAAAAATTAAGGTTCTTAAAATTAAAAGATCACAAGTACCACAAGGAATAGGATTTTGATATTTTTGTATGTATATTTTGAACTTATTGAGCTAATGCTCTTTCAAGGAAAAAACACTATTATTCCATCTAGAAAATAAATCCAAAGATGGGTCTTTTAAAAGAGCACAAAAGATAATACTTCGACACTGCACTTAAGTTTATCACCTTATGCTTTAGTCTTTCTTCTTTGTATGGCTCACTCTCGTAGGTCAGCTAGAAGAAATTTCTACACGGAAATATACTATACCTGTTGTGTCATATTTATTTATACAATAAATGATTAATAAATAATATAAATCTTATTGTAAAATTAAAATGAAAAGTGTATTACTGAATACCAAATTTTAAAACACTTTCCGTGTTAGGTATACCTACAATTATTGAAAACATGCAAAAAAATATTTTTTTTTTCAAGCGCGGGCAGCATTAGAACCTGCGACTTTCGCATTACTAGTGGCGACGCCTATTCCATCTGGGCTACCGCAGCTCACTCCTTGCCCGACAATTTTGCAGAGCCCGCCGGTAGATGAAGCCACGCGTTACTGGCATTAAAATACACTTGCAAAATTGTCGGGCAAGGAGTGAGCTGCGGTAGCCCAGATGGAAGAGGCGTCGCCACTAGTCATGCGAAAGTCGCAGGTTCTAATGATGCCCGCGCTTGAAAAATTTTTGCAAGTTTTCAATAACTTTTTTGTAGAGTGTAGATAAAATTGTGTATGCAACTGCATAAAAAAAGGCATAAGAACTATTTTAATACTCGGCTAGTCGGCTACGCCTCGTGTGATAAACAAACCTACCCTCCTCGATTTCTAATGACTCCCATTATATGACAGTTGCAAAAACAGTTGTCTATATTCCTGTTCTTTAATCATTATCATATTATACTCGTACGTATTTAATCGTTTTTAAAAGTTAATGTTCCTGACTCTAAATTCATATTATTTGCAACGGGAGTGATAAAACAACACTGCGCCCAGTTACACCAAATGACTCTAAGCTGTGCTCTGGGTATCTGGTCTCGCTGAAGCGCCGCGAAAACTAAAGTAATCCAGGTACCAAATACTTACGTAGCACAAATTGGGAAGACGGCGCGTAGGGCGCCTTGTACTGGTAAGGAGGGTATGGTACGTGGCGTAAGTGGTAGGTAGATACTTACAGTGGCGTAGCTACGAAGGGGCAAACCGGCGATTAGCTCCAGGAGCCTCGATCTCAAGGAACCCATGAGTTTTGACATAGATTTGCCCAAAGGCTTTTGGTTACTAAGCTTCACCACTTTGATTCCTGGGAATTGGGTGAAATGGTTCCCGCCTAGTGGAGCTGATCACCCGTCTGCCAGCTCCGCAGACGTCCCAACCCGAGGAAGAAGAAGAAGAAGCTTCACCACCGGATACTTACCAGGTGTTCACCTACCGAAGAAAGTACCTAACGAACTAAGATGAAACTGAATTTGTTTTCATTCCGTATTTAATTCGCCCTATAATTTTTTTCCATAAAACTTATCATGGTAATTTGATGCTAAAAATTACGCTCTAGAAAATAAATTTTCCCCGTGTCTTCAGTGCTCGTTTTTCTTTATCCACAGATCACTTACATAAATTTCCTTAATTTATCTCAAATAATACTCACTGTCAATCCAAAAAATAAAGAAGATTACCAATAAGCAAGAAGCTTATATATGTCGCAGATTTTTCATATAATCACAATTTGAATTCCTATAATAAAGCAATCATAAACCTGGACAAGTTTAGGTTAATGATAAAGCTATAATATTTTCTTAAATTTGCCCAAATATTACTCATCACAATAAAACAATTTTAAACCGATTTAAGTTGTGTTTCTTTTGGATTTTACAATTCCTACGTTTTGGTCGCTTTACAGAGCTCGTGGTCAGCTCGAAACGTAGGAATAGTAAAATCCAAAATAAATACAACCTTAATACATTTAAAATTGCTTTATTGCTATGATAAAGTTCTTGCCAAAATCATTTGTCTGCTTAGTTTCCTGACAAAATACGCTGTTTACAGACAAACGGCGGCGGCACTGTGTCGATGGCAGCCGTCGCGTCGACACAGCGGCAACCGTCAACAAGTCAGCGGCATGTCGATGGCTGCCGGCAAATAGTGGCATTACTTGTGAAAATTGTCGTATCTGATGTAATTATATTTTTTGACTATTGTTTTCTTTGACCATGACTCTGGCAGAATAATCGTCTGAAGGCGATGGAAGCCAAATAAAAAAAAAGCAGATGCTGCACGCCCACGTAGTGGTATATTATAAGTCTATGCTGCACGCCTTGTGCACGCCCACCACGTAGTGGTACATTATAAGTCTATGGCACGCCCAAACTGCTGCCGCCAATATTGCGCCAACATGATGTCGGCTGCTGGGGCGCGTTCAATGGATCACGGATAATATATCTTTCGTCGCTCTTTTATACTTTGACATTTCGTAAAACCGCGTTTTGGAGCGCATGGTAGAAAATTTCTCCTGACTGTCGTGCTAAAACGCGGTTTTATGACCTGTCATCGAAGAAAATACTGACTAGGAGAAACAGCATGAACGTGCCCTTGTAGAAAACGGTGACAAACTGCAGCTGCTGCAGCTCCTTCGACACTTGTTGACAACTGACGTCGACCTTTTGAGTTTGACAGCTGCTAATGAAAGCACAGACCAAACAAACATTGTTACTTACTTACTTACATAAGTCGTATTTGACAGCTGTCAGATTCGTGATAATACTATGGCAGAGGGTCCGTTTTCCTTTATTGACATATCTTTTAGTATGGAGATGACAGCTGTCAAATAAGACTTATTGGAACGGCGGTACTTTAGTCTAGGTTTATGAGCTTGTTTACGAGTTAAATAATTGTCATCTGCCTAGGTTTTTGAATACTGATAAGGTACATGCAGACCATGAAACTGAACAACTTTCCTATAGGAACATATGCCAGGAAACGACAAAAAAAATTCGACCTCCCATACAAAATCACGATCAGCTAACTGCATTTACTATGGGAAGCTCAAAATTATTTGACGTTTCCCAAAGTATATTTTTATGGATAGTTGTTCACATTCATAGCCTGAATGCACCAAATTAGTATTCTAAGGGCCGTTCTTTACACCCTGTATAGTTATCTTGAAGTTAGGGCTGCATCACCCTGTATAGTTACCCTGTATAGTTATCTTCTTTTCTTGAAGTTTACAGGAGGCTCACTCACATACATACATACATATATCACGCCGTTATCCCTTGCGGGGTAGGCAGAGCGTAAACGGCCGCAAAAAAACGAACATTTACGCCACGTCTGACAAACATTTGAGGGTCATTCGGAAAATTGTGTATCGCCATAGTGACAGGTTGTCAGCCCATCGCCTAAAATTGCAATACACACCCTCGAGTCCTTTCGTCGCCTTTTACGACACCCACGGGAAAGACATGGGGTGATGCTATTCTAAGCCGGCATCACACGGCAAAGCCGGCATCACACGGCAAATACTCACTCACTCACATATTTTTATTAATATCTAAACTCTAGGGCTGCATCATCCTGTACCAATTTGACTGAAAGTTAAGTCAGCTTTTACTACGGTCAAAGATCCTATTCCTATTAAACGCCAGTAAACAGGTGAAAAAACAGTTGTTATTTATGTAGTTGCCGGCTTTTCTTAATATTTATTGTGTTCAACTTCCAAAATTGAATTAATCGAACTTCGTACTGCATTGATGTTGTTGACGACGTGACGATTGAGACGTGATCCGAAACGAAATGAATTCCTGCGACGTGACTGAGGAAGATACGTCCAACAGAGCGAAATGTAGAAAGAAGACCAGAAAGCCACACTCCACCATCAGATGGAAATATTAATTGCCAAGGTCAGAGAGTGACTGCATTGATGTTTCAAAAATCCGCTGAGGGTCGTGCTGACATCCACATTCCACATGAACTGTCCCTCCCTTTCACAACGAGTACTTTAGACTAGGATGAATGAATTTTATAATGAATGAATATTCTAAGAATGAATTTTATCATTTTAAGTATTAGACCGGGTCTATCCGGATAGTATTTAGGTAAATATTAGTAATTTACCTGTGTCCCGACGACGTTTCAATACAGTTTCATGTATTGTGGTCGCGGGTTGACCGGTCTAATACTTAAAATGAGTGAAAGTGATCGCGAGTGCTTAAAAAGTTATAATGAATTTTATGATGTGAATTCACTTTAGATAGGTAAATATAAGCATTCATTTTCCTTTCAAATTATTTTATGACTTATGTAACTATTTTTTTTTTGTAAAGAAGTCGTCCAGTGCGCCAGGATTGTTGTTTTTTTTTATCAAATACGCGATTAAGCATTTTCTAAATTAAAAAATATAGGGATATAAAAGTTAGTATGGAAATTCATTCACAATTTTTAATGTGATCTGTCTAAAAAAATGCTTTTTTAGTAGTTTTGTTGAGTTGTGCCCACGTTGTCACAAAATAGAGAATGTATAGAAGAATCACTCGGGCCTTAATTTTTTCGATTAATTTCGCTTTCGGCAAGGGCTGCCACAGTTTTCTTACCGATTTTGTTCAATGGAGTAGGCACCTAAACAAACATACAGGGAGTAACAGAAAGGGTATATCAAGCCGAAAGGTACTCATGAAACTGAACAAATTTCCCCATTTCCCCACTTTGACCTCCTTTTGGCTTGATATACTCTTTCTGTTACTCCCCTTATTTACATTACTTATACTACCTACATAGCACAATTATTATAAAATGGGAAATGACGATTAGGTAGATGTAGATATCTGCTCTGGGGCTGTTGAGACCTTTTTGGCTGGCATGGTGACGATCCTCCACATTCGTGACACCCAGACATGACAAATCGACAAATTGACCTTCTTTTCTATGAATTTGGTTCCACAGGTTTTATAATCATAATAGGTTGATGTACTGAAAAGTACGTAGTAATATTTAGGTATGAACAAAACATACATGAAAAATGAGGTGCCGTGTGATGCCGACTTAGAGTAGCATCACCCCATTTCTTTCCCGTGGGAGTCGTAAATGGCAACTAAGGGATTTGAGGGTATGTAATGCAATTTTAGGCGATGGGCTGACAACCTGTCACTATGGCGATACACAATTTGAGCCGAATGACCCTCAATTTTTTGTCAGACGTGGCGTAAGCGTGAAGCCATTTTGCACGTCCGCACCAAACGCGGTTGACACTCGACTACAAGTGTGTTTGGATTGGTTTGGATTTCCTTTTAAACGGCGCGCGGCGGCGTGTCAAATTGTGCGAAAGTTTCGTGACGTTTGCTTGAAGTGAGCTCTCTGTATTCGGCGCGCAGCCGCCAATACTTACTTTGTGACGTTGTGCCGTACGAAAAAAGAATGCTCGAGTAAAACCTCTGCGCGAGCGGAAACGCAAGTCTTTTACACTTATTTATTAGTTTATTACTTCAGCGGCTTTTTTTTTTATTATTTATGATAGGTTTGCTCTTGACTCTAGTCTAGGTCATATAGGACAAAGACAGAGTCTAAGATGGAGCGAGCTCATCCAGAAGAAGCCTGAATTTGTCTTTCATACACTGCTTGACATCCTATTTAAGCTTCAAAGCAAAACCTATTTCGTCAACTTTTTATGCGTTAAATCAATATCTACGCAACGCGAACGACGCGACGTCGCGGGCACTGTTAGTTCTTATAAAGTCAGATCCTAACTAGACAAGAAATGCGCGGAGAGGTGATTATCCGTTCTGTACACATACACATACACAAATCAGGCCTATTATTCCATGCGGGGTAGGCAGAGCGTAAACGGCCGCAAAAACGGAAATTAACGCCACGTCTGACATACATTTGAGGGTAATTGGAAATTATATATCGCCTTGGTGACAGGTTGTCAGCCCATCGCCTAAAATTGCTATACACACCCTCAAGTCCCTTAGTCGCCTCTTACGACTCACACGGGAAAGAAATGGGGTGATGCTATTCTAAGTCGGCATCACACGGCACTGTATGTACATAACATATAGGGTGAAATTTTACTAGTGACCGATAGCGGAAACTCAAGACGGGATGGTACTAAGGAACAATTTTCCCTAAGAGACAAAAATATGTTGAGCTTCCATAGTAACTCAAATCAGCTGATCGGTAATTTTGTATGGGAAATCCATTTTTTTTTCCGTATTTCGACCTATGTTCTTTGGGGAAAATTGCTCCTTACCACCAGCCCGTCTAGAGTTTTCGCTATACTTTGTTATTTTTGTGTTGTGTTATACATACACATACACACATCACGCCTATATCCCTTGCGGGTTAGGCAGAGCGTAAACGGCCGTAAAATACGGACATTTATGCCACGTCTGACAAACATTTGAGGGTCATTCAAATAATTGTGTATCAAATAATTGTTGTCAGCCCATCGCCTAAAATTGCAATACACGTGTTATTCCCGATTCCCTTAATCGCCTCTTACGATACCTACGGGAAAGAAATGGGGTGATGCTATTCTAAGCCGGCATCACACGGCAAACTGTGTTACTGTGAACACTGTGTTATTATATTATAAGTTATAATATAACTTATAACTAAACCTATTTAATAAAATAAATAAAATTATGTAAAAAAAACTTTTAAAACAAGCTTTTCTTAAGTGCTCTGAAAAGATGAAAATAAAATTTTGAATGACATTAACCACATTCGTTTATGACTTTACAGAAATGAAAATATAATAAAAGCTTGTCGCGATGCCTAGAAGAAACTACCTAATTACAGTTAGGTGCGTACCTTATTACAAAATTTCAATCACAAATTGAAAGTTTCGCGACAAGTTTTTATTATATTTTCATTTCTGTAAAGTCATAAACGAATGTGGTTAATGTCATTCAAAATTTTATTTTCATCTTTTCAGAGCACTTAAGAAAAGCTTGTTTTAAAAGTTTTTTTTACATAATTTTATTTTATATTTTTTAGTTTATGTTACGATAGTTATTGATCAATACGAAAGTCTTTCTATAAAACGGAGAGACCTTCAATAGAAAAACTTAAGGCACGGAGAAAACTAACATTAGGATAAAGTATAATTATCTCTTTTATATTCTATAGAAGTAGGTTGGTACCTACTCCTCCGGCATCCCTAATAGAAGAATTAGCTTGTAATATGTCTTAGTCTTTTCATTTCATTGATGGCGTCATTATTACATGGCCGAGTCCCAGTTAATTTCGAACAGTCTAATTCTTCTATCAGGAGGCCTTCTATTGACGTGACCCTAATTCATGGTGGGCCTACCAACTGCCTATCATGAACGAATTCGTATACAAAATTGCAAGTTCCAGCAGTTGAATATTGAGGAGTTCCATAGTTCGAAGACAACCCTGGATGTAGCGTCTAATTCATGATAGGCCTACCAACTGCCTATAATAAACGAATTCGTATACAAAATTGCAAGTCCCAGCAGTTGAATATTGAGGAGTTCCATAGTTCGAAGACAACCCTGGATGTAGCGTCTAATTCATGGTGGGCCTACCAACTGCCTATAATAAACGAATTCGTATACAAAATTGCAAGTCCCAGCAGTTGAATATTGAGGAGTTCCATAGTTCGAAGACAACCCTGGATGTAGCGTCTAATTCATGGTGGGCCTACCAACTGCCTATAATAAACGAATTCGTATACAAAATTGCAAGTCCCAGCAGTTGAATATTGAGGAGTTCCATAGTTCGAAGACAACCCTGGATGTAGCGTCTAATTCATGGTGGGCCTACCAACTGCCTATAATAAACGAATTCGTATACAATATTTTGTGTCCCAGCTATAAACCGCTGAGGAAATCTCTCGTACGGAGCCGATCCTGGCAGCAGCATCAGGTCAAATTTATGATTAACTTGCATTGCCATCGGTTCTGGACCAACATGCAAAATTTCAACTCAATCGGATACCGAGAAGTGGTTCAAATTAAACTTGTAAGATTTGCACCGAACAAACATTGTTACTTACTTACATACACTGCAAGTTAAATAAAAGCTTTTAAAAAACGTTTATTGAATTTTTTATTGTTTGTGGCAAGTTGGTACACTTAAGGGCCCAGGAACCCTTGAATATATATAAACTTCTTAGTAGTTGTTAGCAACTTTACCCTGCCTCGGCCCTTGTGGAAAGTGTCAAACTGTCCCTCTTTCTTTGGGCCTAAATCACTCGACACCAGTTCCCGTCCTGTTAAAAACAAAACAATCAATTAATTGTGTGTGAAAACATCCGCACTAACTCCGCCTTGGTTTTTGCGGATGCGGAAGCTGGTACCGGCAACATCCCTGATAGGTGCAGGCGGTACCGTGCATTCAGAATTCAACCATATTTTTTTGTTTACACAGCTTTAAATAACCTAGTGGGCGGTTTAAAAACTCGCACATAGGGGTTAATTGGGTCCCACACAAAAGAAGAACCTACTTCCTACTTACATATTTTAATAAAAAAATAATCGACCACCAAACGAATGGGTTGCCAAATCAAATCAAAACCCGGACCAAAATGCATTTATTTTTATCTACACTGGTCTCATAATGTTCGAATTATAAATTCGAATATAGCGGTATAAAGATCTGTTTTATGCATTCTGCCTATAGAAATTACTTTTCTTCTAAAACGCTGAAACATACTTGTTTATATGTTTGATGCATTTCGATAAGATGGAGAATGGAAACGCATTGTTCAGTGCAAATACTTATTTAATCTGTGCCAATACTCAAAATTGCCGCCATTTTCTGTTGTGATTTTTTAGGGGCGCGTTCTTTTTCGTAGCTCTTTTATACTAAAAAAGTCTTTCGTCGTCGCTGAACGGTATGTTTATGGATGAAGTAAGACTTTTTTAGCATAAAAGAGCGACGAAAGAGTTACGAAAGATGGTGCATTGAACACGCCCTAGTTGTTGTTCAGCTTTTGTCGTACTGTTCGGTGGCTGTGGTTCGGTGCTCTGTGTATGCCCCGCCCCTATTATGTGACAGTTGCTTAAAATAACTACTATACGGCAATTATTATATTTTATAATTTACTAGCAGCCCACCCAGCGGTTTTACCTGTTCAGGTACTCGATGGACTAAGACCTTTTTCCGGCAAGTTTTATATGGTACCTACATGTAGAAAAACCGTGTCAAAATCCATTGCGTGGCAAGTAAGAAGGACTTTGCGGTGACAGACAGAGAAACGCGGAAAACGCTTAAGTACTATGTAGTAATTTATTAAATTAAGGCACTAATTAACCTGAAAAGTTTGTCTCTTTTATTCGCACTGCGCCAGAGAGAAACTGACAATCATTTTGCGCTCCAATTTTCGCGAGATTTTACAGTTTTTCCGACATAGAAACTATAGAGAAATACCGTAACAATGTCTTATTTAGGTATTCGTACTAGAAAAGGCATGTAAGTATCTAAATTGTAGTATTTTTTTTTTGTAATAATTTTAAAAGTGTAGACATAATATTGAAAACAAAATCAAATAGAGGTTACTTTGTTTTGGATAACTGTTATGTATATGTAATTTGTTCGAGCCTCGACAGTTACATATTTTTTTCAGAATTTCATAGCTGTAATTGTCTGAATAAAACTGGTTCAAAAATCTTGTTTTGGGTGCTCGGGGTGGGGCTGGGCATGGGCACACTATCGGTTTTACGCAAAAAAAAGTAGGAAATGCGTTGAAGTCGGGTCTAAAGGTTTTTTGTAGGTATGGAATTTTATTTAGGCACGCATTCGACACATCTTACTTTTTTGAGGTGGGGCCGTAAATGTATTCTTACCGTCCATGCTTGGCTTCCAAACACTATTAGTGGGTTCAGTGCTATATGGGTCGTACGACGACGTGGTCGTATACATGTCGTACACAGGCAACCACATGGACTGGTCCAGGGGCTCAAACCTTTCGTAAAAACAAACAATACTATTAAACATATCAAGTATAATTACAGTTATTAAAATTGATTGTGCCGTGTGATGCCGGCTTAGAATAGCATCACCCCATTTCTTTCCCGTGCGAGTCGTAAGAGGCGACTAAGGGACTCGAGGGTATTGCAATTTTAGGCGATGGGCTGACAACCTGTCACTATGGCGATACACAATTTGTCAGACCCCTGAAACCCTCATATATTTGTCAGACGTGGCGTAAAGCCGTTTTTTGCGGCCGTTTACGCTCTGCCTACACCGCAAGGGATTATGGGCATGATGTGTGTATGTATGTATAAAAAATTTACAAGGAGTTTACTTTTTTTTTACTGTTACCTAGTTGCTGCTAAAACGCAGAAAAGGCAAAAATGTGTCTATCAGTTTCTACTCTAGACTGGAGATTCTGGATGTTACGTAGCTGTATCTATGCAGTTCGTTCAATATTCTTACCCAAAAGAGGTCATATGAGCCGGCCCTCGGTACTCCACTCGCCTCATGGTAAAGTCTTCGTAATATGATCCTTCTTCCCATCTCCATTTAGTCATATCTAACAGTTTCAAATCTTTGACTACACCCCAAACATTAACCTGGAAGGAGCACTGGCCGGCGTACATCAAGTATACTGAGATATCAAATATGGACCCTGAAATGAATAAGTAAATCTTTGTGGAAAATGCAAGCACAATATATTAGAAGATGCGTTTGTGGCGCAAAAGAGATGTTTGCAATGTTGCGTCTCTTGATTCGTGCCGTCTACTATTTTGTATATTTTGAATACCACCTCATCTTTGTAAATGTTTGAAAATTCTTGTTTTTTAAAGAAAAACTAAATCTGTTCAAATTAAAAGGGCAAATCGCTCAATTTAATACTAGGTCTCCCAAACAAATTAGCCCTGACTCGTGAAAAAACAGTTTTTGTTTGTTTTCTGTTAATCTGTTGTGTTATTTCTTTTATGTGCAATAAAGAATTTGTTATGCTAACAAAAATCGTTGATAACATAACGTGTTAACCCGTGTTAATAACATATCAGAGTCCAGTCGAGTGTTTAAATAAAACTATAGTCTCCTTTATAGACGTAAGTCCATTTAACCTTTGTATGAAAAACTAAGATTCTTCGTTCAGGTGCGTTCTCATCTTGAAGGCATCCAGGGTTCATCGGGTCGTTGGACGACTCGGTGTCCCACACGAAAAGAAGAAGGGCATCTTAAAAAGTGACTTGAGATCCACTACAAGTGAGCGTAGTTTAGTAACCTTGAGGTCGCTATAAGTAAAGTACTTGCCTCTATAGCGGTAGCAGGGCATGTTAAACAATTGACGAGGGCAGAAGTGGCGAACCTTCATTTCTGAGGAAGCTGACGCGTTGATCAACTCCATCGTCATACATGTGATCTCCACCGATTGAATTATTGTTAACTAAACAAAAGGCAAAATTAATTAATAAATAACAAAACGGACTAGGACAACGACACAGCAATCCCACAGTTCGACTTCGTAATTTTCCTTAACTTGAAATACATACGAAGAAGTCTTTCGGGTGTCCCCGTCACAGTTCTATTTCCCGTTCCGGGAGATAGACACAGCGTAAATAATCGATATGCTTAATTGCACATGCCGTTTTCCCATTAACAGTAAGATTTGGCAGGGTGGGACTAGGTGTGGCATGGTAAGGTATTGCCTCACTCAGCAAGTTTGTTCATTTTGTTGAATTCCCGTTGTATCCGGTCACCGGGGACACTGTCAGCTGGGACAACAGGAACACACCCCTATTACAATCAATGTTGCAAATCGCAATCTTTATAATTATGACCTACTGCATTATTTTATTATTTAAGTATTTAATTAACTTATATTACATTTGATCTTAAAATCTATAAAAATCGCCAAACTGCTATGCAGTTTGTTGGCGATATAATGCACTCTTACTTACTACTGCTTTATACCTACTTTACTTTAAATACTTACATATAATTAGTAGTAGTTGTAGTCCTTCCATTATAGTATAGGGAAAACCGTCATACCTTGCTAAAAAATTACATTGGAACGATAAGAGCAACCTCTCAAGGCAAGTGCGCTTTCCGTCTTTAACAGTTTCACCTCTGCCTCGTTTAACGTTATACAATGGAAGTTTTAGATGTGCAGCCTCAAGGCATTGCAACATTCTTCCTCCAAAACTCAAAGTCACTAAATACTTTTAAAAATAAATGTAGAGAATGGCTTCTTAATCAACAAAAGTCTCAATGTAACTGGGCTCCTGTTGTTCTGTAAGTTTTATGTTACAACATTGACATGATAATTAATATGGATTGTATTTTTAGATTTCAGTAATGATTTTTATTAATAAGTATGTATAATTTTTTTTTTAATTTTAAAATTTGATCAGCCTTAACATTTGAATAACCTATGTACCGATTGAATAATGTATTATTGATGTCATTTTATAGCAATAATTTTAGGGAAGTCTGAAAACCAGCAGTCCTGCTGAGACTGTTCCTTTTCATCCCTTTTATTTGTAAATATGTTGTGTGTTTTGGATGAATAAATGAATTATTATTATTATAATTAATACAGACACTACTTTTAATTTTTTTTTTTATTTTGTTTTTGTATCGCTGTTTCCTGATTAATGTAATCGTAGTTTGACATTTTAAATTGTATTATATGTAAATTGTGATGTATTTTATATTTTTTAGAAATTTTTGCATGCTATTAGAAATAGTTAAACAAGTGAACTTTTTAAAATTTATTGTTACATCTTACAAAACCATGTTTAAGAGCAAATAAATCATTATTATTATTATTATTTATTTGGTATATTTATTTTTCTCTCCTTTTGGAGGTATTTCCCTCCCACACGGGCCTTAGCCAAGTGTGATCGGGTCGGTAGACGGTGCTGTAATTACGAAGGAGGTGAGGAATTTTCTCACGATACGACATGTATTCAGTACGACTGCCTTCTGCATGGTGCGAATTAAATGTTTGGGAGCGTCTAATGACTTGAGACTGTTGTTTAGTGTCTTGGGTATTACTCCAGTAGACGACAGGACTATGGGGACTATGTGTACGGTTTGTACTCTCCACTGGGTTCTGATTTCTATGGCCAGGTCTTGGTATTTAGTTAATTTATCTGTTATTGTCTGTTGGAAGTTATGCGTATTTGGGATAGCTATATCAATAATGTATGCAGTTTTATTTACTTTATCATGGAGTGTAATATCTGGTCTATTAAAGTGTATGGTCTTGTCAGTCAGTATCGTCCTGTCCCAGTAAAGCTTATATCTGCTATTTTCGTGTACGGTTTCGGGTTTATATTTATAATATGCAGTCTTTTTATTGATAAAGTTTGTGTTGTGTGTTATGTGCTGGTGTAATATGCTGGCGACTTGATCATGACGGTGCTTGTAATCAGATTGTACTAAAGCTCTGCAGGCTCCCGTTATATGCTGGATTGTTTCCGACGCGCTATTACAATGCCGGCATAAGTCTGATGCTTGACCCAAATCTTTTGAGATGTGCTTCCTGTAATTTCGAGTGGCTATAACCTGATCTTGGATAGCCAGCATGAACCCTTCGGTTTCCGGGAATAAATCGCCGTATTTAAGCCAATTGTTAGATGTATCTTTATCGACATATGGCTGGCTCAAATCAGCTTGATGCCGCCCGTGCAACGCGTTTTGGGTCCAGCTCGAAATTTTTTGGTCTGTTGTTGTTATGGTCTCATTTAGTTGACGGGTTCTGTCATGAAGGTTAGTGGTGTAAACATTTGGTCTATTTCATTTACGTATTGGTGAAGAATAGATGTGTCAGCTTTAGTGTGAAAGAAATGTCTGAGAGTAGCTATTTGTCGGTTGTGTAGATTCTGCATGTCAATGATTCCTCTTCCTCCGAGCTGGCGAGGTAAGGTGAGGCGTTGAAAACACGACTTAGTGTGGTGTTTGCGAGATTTGGTAAGACTAGTGTTGATCAGACGTTGTAGAGTTATCAGGCCTGTTTTTGACCAACTTATTATACCGAACGAGTAAGTGAGTATTGGTATTGCGTAAGTGTTTATGGCTTTAATCATATTTCGGGCCTGAAGGTGTGTCTTTAGAATTTGGTTTAGTCTATGTTTGAATGTTTTAATGAGTTCTGTTTTGGTCTCCTTCTGGTGTATCTGGTTGGACTGATGAAAGCCTAAGTATTTATATGTGTCTGTATCATTCATAGATTCTATTTGTTGTCCGGTTGCTATTGTATATGTAATATTTAGTAATTTACCTTTGTCATGGATTTTACACTTATCAATACCAAACTCCATATGTATATCATTTGAGAACACTTGTGTTATGTCAGCCAATTTAAAAAGTTCTGCTTTGTTCGACGAAGATGAGACAGTGTATGATGTGAGTTGTTATTTTTTAATTTAACGGGCCTACTTCCATGAAGTGAGGTGAAAACGAGCTACGAGAATGCATTTTATGCATATTCTAAGGCACATCACTGTCAACAAAATTTTGTTTTTTAATCTTCAAGATATGAGGAATACGCCAGGGCAGCGCAAAATCTCATTTTATATTCAATTACGGAGAAATTAAAATTTGAAGTTACCTCTATTTTTCAGTGATGAAGCGTGGCGTAAGAGATTTCTTCCGCCAGTGCTAATCGAACTGTATTGATCTTAGTATGATTATTAATGGCAATTTCACGTTGAACCCGCCCGGGCGGCTATTTTTTGACAAAACAACTTAGTTATTAAGAAATTTAGCAAAACACTTACTGTTTCCGGCTGCTTTCCTTGGGAGTAAAAGGTTTTTGTTTTGATGTGTTTCCTCTGCTGTCAAAACTGACGTGGAATTGATTATAGATAAACGGAATATGATGCAGACGCGACACACTGTACATTTGTTCGATATTTTGACCGTGAAAAATTATTGTAGCTAGAATTTTGCCGTAAAATATATCAACTATCTACAACAACGGCATTCTATCCGCTATGGATAATTTTGCCAATGTCAATACTACGTTGATTGGTAGGTACATCGAACGAAACGCAAAATATGAACCGATTAGACGTAGGTATTAAAAATATTTTTACGATCAAATAATAGGATGACGTGGTTGTTAGTGCAGATTAGTATGAAGTAGTAAGGTTCGATTTATATGCAACACTAGACGGCGACACGGCGGCACAAAAGCAGTTTTTTAACTGCGGCGGAAATTTTTAAATGTATATATGGAGCGCTGCGCACCACCAACCACAGTTTTAAAACAAATTATAAGAAAGCAAGTATTAGTACATTGTTGTCGAGGTATGGAAAATAAGACTTTGCTGGACGAGTATAGTTTTACATAATATACAAGTCAAGCAAAGTAATTTTCCCCGAGGCTTACATAGTGCTTTTCTCAAAAAAAAGGCTAGGAAATGAAAGATTGTACTTCTTATAAAAGTTAGCTAGCGACCACAACACAACGAAACAAATAAAAATTTACAATTTTCCCGACAATTGTAATTTTTTAAAATAAATTCACCTGTAAGGCACAGTATTACGTAATATTCTGCCATACTAAATGTTTAGTTCATTCTTTTCTTTTTTAATTCTGGACAGGCAAGGGTCTTCACATCATACAGCCTCGTCTTTAGTTACCTGTTTCATACAAAATTACGTTCCGTTTCTATGAGAGTCATCGAGATAATTTTGAAATCAAATTATGTGGGTTTAGCGTATAACGAATTTATCTTAATGGACACCAGCTCTTTTCGTGTGGGACGCCGAGTCGTCCAACGACCCGATGGACCCTGGTGTCAGAGTTTTTCAACCGCCTACTACCACTAGTAGGCCTCTGACATGGTTGTGTTTCGACCGCCGTCTAAGTAATCATAGACAGCAACCGGGACCGACGGCTTAGCGTGCCCTCCGAAGCACGGAACCATTTCTTTTTCGGACAATCAGTTGGTTCACCCTGCAATGTCCTAACCAGACCGGGAACAAATTCACAAAGAGATAAATATCAAGTTATGTGAGTGTCCCACCGAGAATCGAACCCGGAACCTTTGCGTCGCAGGCAGTCGCACTACCACTGCGCCACATTGGTCGTCGTCGCCACAAAAATATGTTCGCGCAAAGTGCGTAACATGATACTAGCCACTTGCATTTTTAAACCTGAACTAATAAGTTGGCTTTATTTAGTTTAATGACTTTGCTTCTTCTGTTATAACGTTAAACTAAAAAGTTGTAAATATTATATGATTTGAGATGTTCTGAAGATAAGTGTTTTGTGAACTGATTAAGCCCTTATTTTTAGATGAATTCTTTTCATGTACTGAAAGTGGAAGAATAACAAATAAACAGACAGTAAAGTTTATAGAGTTCATAATTAATATGGATACTATGCGTTCAGCTAAGTCTTGAATGGTTCAGCTTATTCCAAAATATGGTCCTTATGATATAATGTAAGTTAATATTCCTTCCAAGTTATAATATCAACTTTGTGAGTAGTCCACCGAGAATCGAACCCGGAACCTTAGCGCCGCAGGCAGTCGCACTACCATCAGTCGTCAAGTATTGTATCAGTACCAGTTAGACTAACATTATGTGAAATGGTGACACCTCTATAATATACTCTTTGACATGACTTCCGAATTTCATTTGAATTTCGTTCCTTCCGGCGAAGTAGGACTCTTAAAACCTATGCCAAAGTCATTCAAGAGTGTAGACAGCGAGTTCAAGGCGAGACAGAACCATAAAGGACTTAAGGTGATTGGTCGGTACTTAGCTGGGTTAGCCATGTCACTGTCCTTGGGTAACATGTGTGTTATTCCATATGTAATGTATTTTGGCATAGAGTCTGGCGTTTGTATGAAATTATGCATGTGGTTGTGTAGATATGGATGTGTGGATGTGAGTTTCTTATACCAGTAATTATGAATGTGATCGGAACCTGGTGATTTCCAATTGTGATTTCCAATTTTTAATGACTTTTATGAATGTGTCGACTGGTATAAGGTCAAACGGCATTTCTGTGTTAATAGGAGTGATTTTGTCCATCCATTCAGCATTTTCATTGTGTTGTATAGGATTCCCCCATATGTTCGCCCAGTACTCGTGCATCATTTGAACGGAAGGTGTGTCAGTGGGTGTTTGTGAATGTTGATTTTTGTTTTCTAAATTTCTATAAAATAGTTTTTCATTGTTCTGAAACTGGTTATTCTGGGTCTTTCGTTGTGTGCATGTTAAGTATCGTCTTCATCTACTAGCTGTTACGTTTAACTTTTGTTTGATTGTGTCCAAAAAATCGTTCAGTTCTGTGTTTGAGTTTTCATGAGACGCATGAACTTGATACCTTGATTTAATGTCCTCCACTGCTGAGATTATCCTATCAGATCTATTACCGGATATGTATTGCGTCAACCTACCAATATCAGATCTTAATTTTTGAATTTTACTCTTTAATCTCTTTTGCCAAGGTGGTTCACTACGCTGTGTTATTGAGTGCGTTCCAATCTTTGACCCATTTATTACCGCTGTTGTGTAAGCAGATACGTAAATAAGTGTTTGTAGTTCAGAAAACAATTGATCGTGATTTAAATATTTGGGGAGAATGTTTTTATCGATGAAATCAACTATTATTGCTAATTTACGCGACGTTCTTTGCTTAGGAATATAAGGCCTTGTGATCGGATCAGTGTTTTTGAACTTATCTAGTGTTTCGTTGAATATTTGTTCGATCTAGCGCAATCTATGGTTTGGTGAATATTCCGAAACTCGCTTTCGTTTAAGCTAGAAGTTTGTATAGTGTTAGTGGTCGGTGTAGAATAAGCAATATCATTGTTTTCTTCTGTTTCTTCTGTATTGATCTGTGTTAAGTGTCCTGTTGTATCTATGTTGCTGTGGCATAAAGATCCTTCTTCTCTTATTTCTTCAATTTGCATCTGTATTTGTACTTCCCTCCTAATTTCTTGTAATTTATCTGGGGTTAGCAACCATTATTAACAATGACCCTCCTTTGGTCTGATATGCGCTGCTCAGATAGGTGTGACAAATGTGGATAGTGCTCTACAAACCGTTGGTGCATTTTTTTCCTATAGGCTGTCATGTCTGTCTCATTTCTAGTAACTTCGTAATAACATCTCATGACGGTCTCCTGTTCCTTGTGTATTGGTAATAGTTTGTGTCATGTGTTGATAAGTTATTTGTTCTTGTCCGTCTGTTCGTAAGTATTCCTTTACCTCTATTTTGATTGCATCAAGTATATTTTCTGGAAGTAATTTTTTATTTATTATAGCTCGTCGCTGATCACTTAGTCTTTGTTTGGAAGCGTTAAACTCTGGGAATTTCTCTGTAAAGTCTTTGTGCAGAGGGTCTAAGAATCCTCGGCTTACTGTACCTAGTTTGGAATAAATTAGATAGGTGCGCCAGATGAATTTGTTTACATTTTCAGACCACCTCTTGCCTTATTATTATTATTATGTTGGTACTCTTTCGAATCTCGGGCCCACAGGCAGGTCCTTTGAGGCATGAGTGGGGCCGAAGCCAACAGCACAGAGGCCTTTTTGCACCAAATAATGTGTTGTGATGTGTACATCAAGCGGATATTCGCTCTGTCTGCACTATAGAAGTACACCCAGAGCCAGCACCCGCCTGATCCAAGGACTATTGCAGGTGAGGGTCGGAATAATAGGGTTATGGGGAGGAATTTGCTGGATCGGTTGGTGGGCTATTGATTGAGACTACGGGACGCCTGCCAAATCAAATGTCCCAATCATGATAATATCTGCAGACGGCGACTCGCCGACCGCTAGGTGGGCCTCCACTATTGGCGGTACGCGTAGAGCGCGGTGCCGGGACGCAACACTGGCGCGGGCGACTGAAGGGGTGTCGAGAGGTGTACACCGCTTTCTGCGCAGAGGTCCTGGGCAAGGCCAGAACATACACCAACTCGCGACTTACGCATATTTCACTTCCACCCCTCAAGTCCGAGCACAGGCTCGAACTCTAGCGGCCCACTCTGGCCGGCCAACTAAGGCAAGCCAGAGGTGAGAGTCCTGGGCTTGGGGTCCACTCCGGCGAGCCGGAGACGGCCAGTCTACACTCTCGGGGGTCCTCGGGTCCGTGGGGTCGCTACTCCCCAACAGCTCGTCACAAGCTGCCCTACGTGTAGCTAAGGGTGTAGAGAGGTGTGCTGCACTTTCAAGTTCTGGGATTTTTCCCGTCAGCATTACTCGCGGCTTTATGCCTTTAACACTTCCACCCTTTGAGTTGTGAAACTCTTGCGACTCCGCTCTGGCCGGCCGGTTAAGGCAAGACAGAGGCGGGCTCCCCACTCAGGGGTAACCCAGAAGTACTTCGGGTCCGTGGTGGCGCTACTCACCAACAGCTTGCCAGAGCTGCCCTGCGGGGCCAGAGCTGCCCTGCGGGGTTATTTATTATTACTAAGTAACTTTAAATTATGAAGACTTATCTAATAGGATTTTTTTAAACTACATACATACATACATACACATTATCAGGCCTTTAATCCCTTGCGGGGTAGGCAGAGCATAAATGGCCGCATAAAACGGACATTTACGCCACGTCTGACAAACATTTGAGGGACATCCGGAAAATCGTTTAAACTTATTTTTCAAAATATATCTGCTAAGCTCATTCTCGCTTCTTAACCGGTCTGTAACACTAAAAATCCCAGGAACTTAATATTCGGAACATCTTTTACCATAGTAATTATTTATTTCTTCAGTCTATCATATTGCAATAGAAATACGTGAACGTGAAACGTGACAGTAGGTACATTTACTTTACAACTTACAACACACATGACATTACATGGGGCTACGTTGTTGTTGCTAAACAAATGACTCCTTCTTTACCAAGTATTTAAGTAGGAAGGACACAAAACCAAAGTGATTTTGTGGAGTAAATGAACACCAATTTTAGAATCTGGGCATGATAAAGACTATTTTGGTAACAATCGGCAGCTGCTTCCCATTGAAGACGAGAAGCAGTGAGCCACTAAAGTTGCGAAAATTATGTTAAAGAATAAATATAATATGTGCCAGACAATTAATGTTTGTATATATGTTACGGGCAACGTGTTTAATCGGGCACTATTAATACTGACCGGCCATTATTAATAGTGCCCAAAAACATCGGGAAATGTGAATAATTAATCACTTGAACCGGCCATTATTAATAATGCCCGAGTGCCCGTGGTCAATGTAATACATCAGTCTTTAGAGTAAGCTTGAATTTATCACTTGGACCGGGCAATGTGATAAACTGGGCCGAATTTATTACTTGGACCGGGCAATGTGATATATTTTTTAAACAATTGAAGTACCTAATATTTTTATCAAAAATAGTAGGTAAGGGCTCGTCCACATCTCCTCGGCGCGGCGCCGCCATCGCTCCGCGGCACGGCGATGTGGCAGCGCGCGCGCGACGCGTTACCGCGGGAATCGGCGACGCGCGCCGCCTGAACGCGCGGCGTCGCGCCGTTGAAATTTACGTTGCGCTTCGAGGCGCACTGCCGCTGCCGTTTAGTTACTCCTTCGTTCTCACACACACACACACACACACATATATCACGCCTATAATCCCTTGCAGGGTAGGCAGAGCGTAAACGGCCGCAAAAAACGGACATTTACGCCACGTCTGACAAATATTTGAGAGTCATTCGGATAATTGTGTACCGCCATAGTGAAAGGTTGTCAGCCCATCGCCTAATATTGCAATACACACCCTCCAGTCCCTTAGTCGCCTCTTACGACTCCCACGGGAAAGAAATGGGGTGATGTTATTCTAAGCCGGCATCACACAGCCTTCTAAGCCGGCATCACACAGCCTTGTACAAATATTGTAATATTTGTGGCACGTTATAAGTCCAAACAACACAAGAGAGAACGAGGGAGTGGCTAACACCACGTAGCAGAGCGCAGCGCCACGGTGCGCAACGTGAGTTTCTGAGCCCTTACCTACTGATTTTATTACTTTTTATAACTATTTTTTTTAATATCCTTGTTTAAGTTTAATTTCATTTGAATAATGTAAGTTTAACTTCATTTAGTAAAAATAGTAGGTAACTACTGATTTTATTACATTTATAACTATTTGTTTTTTTAATTCGAATGTTTGAATTTATCGATAACTTTATTGAATATTATGTCAGTTTAATTTCATTTAAATAATGTAAGTTTAACTTCATTTAATAAAAAAATACATTACAAATCTTTATTTTTATTACTTTGCCCAAGAAAGGGTGGGAGCTATTAATACTGACCGGGAAAAGTAATTAATCGTGCTGTTTTAATCAAGTTGGCCAATTAGGTCGGGCACTATTAATACTGACCGATCAGTATTAATAGTGCCCGGACTTATCAAATTGCCCGTAACATATATATGGTGAACTCTTACTAGTGACCCATAGTGAAAACTCTAGACGGGCTGGTGTTAAGGAATAACTTTCCCCGAGGAAGATAGGTCGAAATATAAAAAATTGTCACATACAACGTAGTCGATCAGCTGATTTGGGTTACTTCACTATAGAAGCCTAAAATATTTTTATCATGCTCGACCTATGTTCTCTGGGTAAAATTGTTCCTTATCACCAGTCCTTTCCCTCACTAGTAAAATTTCACCCAATCCCAAAAGGAAACACATATAAACGTTGCCAGACTCGTATCATGTTGCTTTAAACCTTGCCAAACGCAACGAAGTTGCAAAATCACTTTCCTTCCACTTGATTTTTGCTACTACAGCGGCTCTCTGCTTCTAAATGCAACCACTTTTGGCTGCCAGATCATGATCTATGTAGTTCTCAATAACCTTAGATTATGGAAATACTGAATATTCATTAGCGGCCACTTAAGCTACGACCACAAGGGGTTTGTGTTTTTTGGTCCATACTATGAAGCAGGTGTCTTGATCTCGATGTCATTATTGTTCCTTACCTCTCATCGTATAATCCGGACCGTTGCAACCCAATGACTCCTCACTACAACCCCTCTTTGCAACCCAATGCTTCCTGTACGAGTCGCCGCGCCGTCGGTGAGGTGAGTCATCATTATCATCAGCTCACATCCACCAACTGCAAGGAAAGGTTTATTCTCTATTGCGCCAATCCTCATGGTCCTGTGCCAATCTCCTCCATAGAGATCTCGTCGACAAGATGATTTCATCGGAGCAGCAGGCTGATGGTCTGCCCACTGACCTTTTGCTCCTCTTGACAACCACTCTGACTGCTTTTGTCCACCGGCCTCCTTGACAAGTGTCCTGCGCACCTCTGCCATCACTCACATTGTATATTAGGAACTGGTATTGCATGTTGTCAGAAACGAGGTGGACGTAGTCGCGGTACAATCGGCCGATCTCGATGTCATCTGCGTACTGCTCCTTCTCGCTCTCATCGCACACACCGTACCGTTGCAACACGTACGACCCCTCGTCGGTGTGCATACCTGTGGGATAAAAGAACAAACGGTTTCGCAACGCAAGTCAAAGAACTTCACGATGTTCTGAGACTGCTCACAAAAAAATATTGAAGAATAAAGGAAAATAAAGTGCTTTGGGGTGGCTTTTTTGTACGCCACATGACTCAAAGAAAAAAGGGTTATGATTTTCGTTTCGTGCCGTGTGATGTCGGCTTAAAATAGCATCACCCCATTGCTTTCCGGAAAGGTGTCGTGAGAGGCTCGGGTCGGGTTTGTACTAACGATTCCGGACTAAGTCTATTATACCGAGCCTAGACCTGTTCTCTCTGAGTGACGTGTAGCCGGTGGGCCAGTTTTACTGTCATGTAGGACGCACTAACCAAACACATTGGTCCTAACGTATTGTGGCAAGGGCGATACTTCACAAATGCTGCTCAGATGCTGCTGGAGTCTTCTGGTGATTTCAGCCTCAAATTTACTCCTTCTTTACCTAGATGCAACGTTTGACCAAGGTACACATACTTCTGAACAACTTCAAGGGCTACCATTCCTTCCTTTTCCTAGCATATCATTATATATTCCTACGTTCAACATAAATTGGCTCGGGGATGATATATTTTGATTGTACGTGACTTTCGTTTTACTCAAGTTCATTCCGAAGCCAACGCGTCTCGAGGCGACCGACGTTGAGACTGGACAAGATTGTTTGAAGATCTTGCAGCAATTCAGCCATTAGGACTATAGCGTCGGCAAAGCGAAGATGTGTTTGGCACCGCTGCAAGGACTCAAAAATACCCAAGGTTTAAATGGGGTTGAAGGCTTTTTCGTAGTCCACAAATGTCATATACAGCGGTTGGTTATACTCTTCTGACTTCTGTAGTTCTGTATTACCTGCTGTACAGTATGTGGTCCACGGTGCTGAGCTTTTATGAAAACCGGCCTGTTCCGGTGACTGGAATGTGATGTGTCTAATATTATTAACCAAATTTACTATTATTAATAAGCCAACGACTCTTGAGAACAACAGCTTAACAAAACCGTATAAAACCGGAATTGAGTTTCCAATATTGGAACTCAAAACCGGTTTTGGAAACCTTCCGGTTGTACATGCCCTTATTCTGGACTATACTGTCTGAAGCGCTACTTCCCACTATCCTGAAAGACCTTACTCGCTTTTAACGATACCCACGGGCTAACATGAGGTGGCGCGCAATGCCGACACGCAGTTCCAAATAACTAGAATTAATACTCTAGTATAGGGCCAAATATTAAAAAACACGCATTTTATCACTAAATAAACTCATAAACAAAGAAGCTCCATAAAGCTGTAAACATACAACAATCTCGAATTTATCATTATTGAACTATGTTTCTGCGACGTACCTTTTTGGACACCCATTACGACCTCGCATACATAAAAAGGAAATCAACCTATCTGGCAACTGTTGACATGTGTCATTGACCTTGAAGATGATTATGAGCGGTACCTGCGCAGTGCCATCATAAGCAAGCACCTAGGGGTAGTAGCGGGTAAGTCCTACTACGAATAATTAAAGTTATGGCAAAAAATGTCTCAAGACGGCCACTTTTGGTATTAATTGCCATGACTTCTATTACAGCGAATATTTCATTGAGTTTGCAGGTTCTAATTTTACTTAAGAGTAATAATACTAAATACTTGAGCAACGGATATTCTGATAGATTGTTTGTATAAGGAGAAAAAAGTGCCCGTCGTAAATTGGCCGTTTTGTAAAGAGGCCATCGAGGCCGTTTATGAATACACTAGCCTTAACAAAAGTAAAAGAAAAATCTTACTCTGAGGAGGTCCGCTAGCTCGCAGCACGTACTTGTGGTTGTTGATCTTGGATATGGTGATGGGCTGGAACCTGCGCAGCGCTTCGTGCACCCACGGGTAGTAGCTGGCCATGTCCAGGTAACGGGACGGAGCGGAGCACCCCGGCCCACGGACCCCGAAACCTAACTAGAATGAAATGTGTCACAAGTCGTACACACATATGGTAACAGTCACAACAGTCGCACAAATTAAACCAACTTTACATTGGATACACTTAAGGCGACGATAGCGCACCGGAATGTTTAAACTGGTTTTATTATGAGAATAACAACCATTAAATTCTATAAAAAATATATGAAACTGCGTCCATATGTACTACCGGTGCGAATCTGCGAGGCATCGGTCATCGATCATTTTGCAAATATACATAGTGTAAAAAAAATAGCTGAGAATATTTTAAGGGGTGAACCAGTACGTGAAACTGAACAACTTTCCCCAAGGAACATAGGTTAAATATGAAAAAAAATTTGGCCCTCCCATACAAATTATCCCGGCCGGGTAACACACTAAGTATGGGAGGGTCAAATTATTTTTTCATATACCGTCCTATGTACCTTGTGGAAAGTTGTTCAGTTTCACGAACTGGTTCACCCCTTAAAATATTCTTAGCTAATTTTTTTACACCCTGTACTTTTCATCTTTCGTATTCGAAAATGAAAATGAAAATGAAATAACTTTATTCATTTTCATTTTCATTTTCGAATACGAAAGATGAAAAGTACAGGGTGTAAAAAAATTAGCTAAGAATATTTTAAGGGGTGATTCCTTCATCAGTTCAGCGTAAAAACTGAACTAAACTACATAAAATATATGTTAAAGTCGAAGATCTAACAGATAACAGATACTATCAGTTACACATTTAAACTTTACTTGGTAGAAACAAAGCAACCTCTATTTAAAACATTTTTTGATATTATGTTTACAGTTTTAAAGTTATTACCTACCTAAGTATTTTTTATGCTATCATTTAGTTGCATAACTTTCTTGTAAAAATGGCGGAATTAGATTTTGTAAGGGTATTTCTCTAGTTTTGTCGAAAAAACCGTTAAATCTTGCGATAATTTGAGCACAAAATGATAAGCTGTTCCTCTCTGGCGCAGCACGAATGAAAGGGACCAACTTTTCAGAAAAAACTAGGCCTTAAATATTGCGCCATGCAATAAAAATAAATCATGGTGCTATATTATTTTCATAAATTAAAATAAAAACATTGAATAAATGTTAGCGACGGCCGGGGATTGAACCCGGTACCTGTGAAGTACCGTCCGGCGTCTCACCACTCTACTTCAGATGGTGGTGGTGTAAAGTTACATGCCGTGTGATTAACCGGGCCAGCCACGGGCAGTGCCTTTATTTTTATTTTTTTATCCCGCCCGAGCCGGTTTTCCATTAGGGCATTACAAAATTGTTATTGAAAAAGCAAATTGTGTGTTACAAATATCTTTTTTTACAATGATGGATCATGACGAAAATAAGTGATAATACTGTCCTTCATTGAATAAAGAATTTCAATTTCTATTTAATTTGCCACTGTGCTTTCGGTGCCCCGATCGGACACTTCATATTTTCAACCTTTTAAAACTCGTCTTAAAGCGACATCTAGTGTAAGTTATTTAAACTAATCCCTGGCCGTCGCTTACATTTTTTCAATTTCATAGTTTCATTTATGAAAAATAAACCTTTCTGACTTAAATCCACCACAGTAGGTTATGTTAGGTGAGTTTTGTTGTGCTTGTGACCATAGCACAATTACTACATGGTAAAAAATAAAGTCGCTTCCTGTGTCTGTTCTGTCCTGCCTCATGCATGTTCCTGTACGTATGCTTAGATTTTTAAAACTAGGCAGCGAATTTTGATGCACATCACATCATCAATTGTAACTTCCATAATAAAATATGTGAGAAGTTCTTTGCACCAGCTTATAAAAAGTAAAATAAGTAGCAAAAACTTGTGTCAAAGACAAACTAAGCTCACAACCAATCACACAATACAATGACATGTTTAGCGGAAGATGACCGCGAGTTGACACAAAGTTATCAAACGGCCAAAACATCCTTAAGCATTCGTAGTATTTCAGTTATTGAGGAGTAAAGTATTTTCTATAAACAAATATTCCGAAAAACCGAAAATTATGGGACTGAGTGTAGATACAATTATTACCAGTTGCCAGCGTCCCCAGACGTCCCTCGTGACGAGCATCGACCCTCCCTCCCACACGCACACGTTGTCGTGCTCTATGGAGCACGCGCAAACCACGTGCGGTGGACGCATCTTCACTGCGTCTAGCTGAAAATAATATCAAAAGATTTTATCTCAACGCACAGTTCGTTCGTGTTCAACGTTCAGTTTCCGTTTTATTTCATAAATTTAAAATTTACATGACATTATAATGGATGGATCTGCCAAATACCAGCCGGCAGCCCTCGACTCGATTGAGAAGCGCGCCAAGAAACTCATTGCTGATAGGACACTTATTGACGCAAAGTTGCAGAGCCTCGAACACCGTCGCAAAGTAGCTTGCATGTAGGTGTTCTACAGGATACATTTCGGGGAGTGTGCACAGTCTCTCCATGACCTGATACCTCCGTCACCATTCCATCTCTGGGGCACGAGACGCCGGTTGGGATTCCACCCTTATATCGTAGACACCCCGAAATTCGCACAAAGCGCTTTGCTTCTACATTTTTAATGCGAACTGCTAAAGAGTGGAACTCCCTGCCTGCGGATCTGTTTCCGGAACGTTACAACCTGGGCCTTTTCAAGGCGAGAGTGAACAGGCATCATCTAGGTGAGCATGTTTCAACATCGTCTGCATCGTCACTTAATATCAGGTGAGATGGCAGACAAATGCTTACCAATAACAAAAAAAAACATTTGAATAGGTAAGTGTACGTGCATTTTTATCAATAAATTTTAATTCATTATGATTATGACTATTAGGTAATCATACGACTACAGCATTTGTATTTGGAGACTTCGCCTTGGTCACATGACCAGGGACAATTTGGTTTTGATATTGCTCATTTTTGTAAGGTATAATTTAAGTTTCTATTACATTTGCAGTCACGTAGAAATCCTTGCACAAACGTGGAGGAACATAGTACATGGGGATCACTTCCTTCTGCAGTTCATCGTAATCTGAAAAACATAAAAATCGTTCAGCAACACAACAAGAAAAGATTAAAAGTTTATCTTAAAATTAAAAGGAACGTTTATAATGGTTAAAACCGGTTTTGGCAAAAATAGGTCTTTTTATCTCTCTCCTACATTTTTTGGGCCATAACCAATGAAAATGTAGCTTTCTATCACCTGCAACCTGTTTGCAAACATTTTGTCACGCAAATACTTATGAAATCTGAAAAATATTGATCCGAAAGTCAACCCAATACAGCATACCGTTTTGAAATCTAACGACGTAAAACTCCGGATCCCTCAATATGTCTGGTGGTGGGCACATCGGCTTTATAACTCCTGAAACCAAATACACAGATCCGTGAACAATGAAAAGATTCTAATTACTCAACCGCTACTGCAGAACGTCATATTTATGAGAAAGTATTGGGAACCAAAAAAGGGCAAATTTCCAAAAAAACATTTAGGATTTCCATTAATTAGACAGGATTTCTCACTGAACAGGTACAAGAACTAAGGTTGTAGATCAAACTAAGATAACTCAGATAGTTACTGTTAACTCAGAAGAGCTAAAGGGCGGGGCACACCGGCTCCGTATCCGTTCCGTATCCAGCTCTCGTCCGTAGTCACGCACGAACTTATGACGTTGTAATGTATGGGACTGTATGAGATACGGCACACCGCTTGCGTTGCATATCCGTTCCGTGCTGCACGCAAGCGGTGTGCCGTATCTTATACAGTCCCATACATTACAACGTCATAAGTTCGTGCGTGACTACGGACGAGAGCTGGATACGGAACGGATACGGAGCCGGTGTGCCCCGCCCTTAAGGGTAAATCGGATTGTTCATAGACTTGTGCCAGTGTCCCACACGATAATGAGTTTGAGCTAGTTATGGGTTGCACTCACAGTGCCTTTTTATTATCGTAAATGAAAATAATAAATAATGTTAGCGGCGGCCGGGACTTGAACCCGGTACGGTCGAGTAACGTCCCACTGCTCGAACAACTGAGCTACCACGCACCTCGACAGCTACTAGTAAAGTTAGCATTAGTAAAAATAATTAATACTAGATGTCGCTGTACGTTGCTTCGAGACAAGTAATAAGCTAGGAGACGTTTTACCAAGGACATTACGTCGCACCCCGAGGAAGAAGATAAAGAGATTGAAGTTTTCGTAGCGGCTGTCGAGGCGCCAGCAGCTCAGTTGGTACCCCAGCGGGATGGTACTCTACAATTCAACGTCCAAGTCCCAATCCATGATTTTCAATTTATTTTTTCTTTTATTTTTTCATTTATTTTATTTTTATTTTATTTTATTTGGGAGATTAACAGTTTTATACAACAGTTAGAACAGATTATTTAATTTTAACGGAGTAATAACAAATCTCCACCTATAGTGTATTTGGAAATAAAGGAAAGAGCAGTGAAAAAATGTAATGTAATAATCTACATGTTTTCGAATGCATGTCTGGCTAGAAGTCGCTTTATGGCTGAAACACTGGTACAGAATATATCTATGTTATTATTATTATTTAATGGTGGCAAAGCCACTGGCGCCACAACTCTATTGTAGAGTCGTATTTTGCCATCTAAGTAAGGTTAGTTTTGTGGGTTAAAAGTCGTAAGTCAGTAAGGTATGTGGCATTACGCCGAGGGAGAGTCCACAACACAGAGATCCTAGTCTTACGACTAGGGGCTGTGTTGCGCAGTTTGTGTAGCAACAGAAAACTGATAGTAAAATTTTCTGCTCCACTCCACGTGGTGATCCGCTCGTCACTATTACACAATGTCAGATATATGCCTTAATTACAATTTCCTATTTAATGTTCAGTTTAAGAATAGTTTGTTGCTTAAAACACTATCAGATTTATTCACCAAACACTCAAATAAACAAGAAAAACTAAATTATAACCAAATCACATCCGCCATTACGGAAAAGCAACGAACGAATCTCATATATCTATGTCAATATACATAGTGTAAAAAAATTTGCTAAGAATATTTTAAGGGGTGAACCAGTACGTGAAACTGAACAACTTTCCCCAAGGAACATAGGTCGAAATATGAAAAAAAAATTGGCCCTCCCATACAAATTGTCCCGGCCGGGTAACACACTAAGTATGGGAGGGTCAAATTATTTTTTCATATTTCGACCTATGTTCCTTGGGGAAAGTTGTTCAGTTTCACGTACTGGTTCACCCCTTAAAATATTCTTAGCAATTTTTTTTACACCTTATATATATTAGGTCCTTACATATGAAATTGGCGTTTTGTATGGGAGGAACAAAAAGTCGTTTTTTTTTAATATAGTATATTTATTTAATCAAAGTATGAGCCATTGTAATCTATGCACTTTTGCCATCTCATAGGTAGTTCATTGATCCCTTTACTAAAAAAACCATTCGGACGGGAATCAATAAAATCTTTGAAGGCGATTTGGACTGCCCCATCTGAGTTGAATTTTTTCCCTTGCAAGAAGTTATCCAAATTTCGAAAAAAATGGTAATCTGTTGGAGCAAGGTCCGGGGAGTACGGTGGATGCCTTAGACATTCCAATTGAAGCTCTTCTAATTTGCTAGCCGTCTGTTCCAAACGCTTACAAGTAACTTTTTATTGGTCAATTTTCGCTTGGAGCAGGCTTTGGCTGGCTTGCCAGGGTCCAGCCATTGCGATGAGCGCTTCCGATTATCGTAGAGAATCCACTTTTCATCACAGGTAATGATTCGATTTAAAATCCCTTCGTTATTGTGCCGGTCAAGTAATGTAACGCAGCAGTTGACGCGCGTTTGCCGGTTTGCTTCACTCAATTCGTGAGGAACCCACCTTTCAAGTTTTTTAATCTTTCCAATTTGCTTCAAGTGTATTAAAACAGTTTTATCACTAACACCGAAGCCTGCAGCTAATTCGGACGTGGTTTGCGATGGATCCGCTTCCACAATAGCCTTCAATTCTTCATTACCAACTTGGGTCTCCGGCCGTCCACGGGGCTTGTTTTGCAGGTCGAAATTTCCAGAACGAAAACGTTGGAACCAAAAACGCACTGTGTTATCTTTTGCGACACAACCGCCATACACATCATTAACCCTTCGAGCCGTTTCCGCAGCACTGGTGCCACGGTGGAACTCGTACTCGTAAATAACGCGATATTTCAAATTTTCCATTTTGTAAATTGAGCGATGCAAACAGAAAAAAGATAAGTAAAAAAACAAATGAATGACGGTTTACGAAACACAACTACATGTGGAAATAGCTGTATAAATTTGAATTTCGAATTCCTAACCAAATAGGAGAAATTTGTGATCAAAGTGGCCAGTACGACAAAACGACAATTTCATATGTAAGGACCTAATATTATGATTTATTTACCGTTGTGTACTCCGTCGCGCAGGTACACAAGCGCAAGTGTGCTGTATGTCTCGCCGTACTCCGGGTGCAGGACGTATGTGCGCACGCGCCGCCCCCAGCCCCGGTTCCAGGGCTCGCCGAGCAGTACTCGTCCGTGCTTCCTAAAGCACATTGGAACAATCAATTGGCAGATCACCTAAGAAGGCCGTGTTGCTCGAAGCCTAATAATGTCTGCGCGGAAAGAGAATAGGCGTGGAAATTGAGGGCGCCTCTGTTCCTCAGTAGGTATAAGATATGTCATAGCAAAGTATGAAAAAAATATTAGTTCAGTTTTGCCCACGCCTATTCTTTATTCCGCACAGTCTCTAATATGCATATATACTTATCTCTAAAGTGATTTTTGTAAAGATAATTATTAATATTTTCAGAATCTGGGCTTAATATATAGGAATGTACTTAACAAATTCCAAGTAAAAAAATAGCCATCCCATACAAAACCGCGACTCAGAGAAAACAGCGATTTAATCAATTTGTGTGGGAGGTAATTTTTTTTTTTTATCCAACAATTTGTATATCGGCCTTTCTTAAGGTTGTACTTTATCCTGGGACACATTCATATTATTTTTTGCAAACTCAGCAACCCCTCTATATAAGAAAGAATAAGACCACGATGGGCCTCTTTCAATAAATCTTACGTAAAATACAATGAACTACCCCTACCACTAAACCGACTTACGTAATAAATTAACGACGCCCATATTCAGTTCGTAAACTCTGACGCCATAATTCATGGGGTCGTTGGACGACTCGGTGTCCCACACGAAAAGAAGAAGTTCATACAATATAATACCTATACTCACACGCACAGGTGGACACCTACTTTTCTTGAGTTTTAGTTTCTTAACTATAAATTTATTTTGCAACATCTAGTTTAGCCCTACGGGGAAAAGCGAGTCCTGGTCTGGTATACTTACTGGTTTGGTCTCGGCACTATAATAGGTATAAGACATTTTGTGACTCAATAATAGTAGTTTATGCAACTGTCATATAAAGGGGGTCATTAGAATGCGAGTGTCTGTTTATCACACGAGGCGTAGCCGAGTGTGATAATAGATTGACACGAGCATTCTAATGCCTAATTATATGCAGTTGCATACACTATTTTATCTACACTCTAAAAAATTTACTCAGTTGAACACTTTTCCAAACGTCCGCACCGGCCATTGCAAGGATGAATTTTTGAAGATTCTTTACTAACAGTTGTTTAGATATTGAGTCTCAACAGCAAATAACTAAACAACTGAACAACAACTGAATAACACTGAACAACACTGAACAACAACTGAACAACATCGGAATAACATCTGAACAACAACTAATCAACATCTGAACAACAACTGAACAACATCTCAACAACAACAGAACAAAAACCTATTAAAACAACTGAACAACATCCGAAAAATTACCGTACAACAACAGCTGTCAGGTGCGGCGGAAGATCGCGATTTGAGTATTGGAAAAAAAAACTTCGTTTCATTTCTCAACTTTATCGTATTAAGCGTTTTCTCATTAAGTCATTACGCTTCTGTAATTTATAGTAAACCCTAGTTTTTATAGGCAGAATGCATAAAGTAGGTCATTATGCATCTGTTTTTGAATTCATAATTCGAACATTATGAGACGAGTGTAGATAAAATATTTTATCACATAATGACCTACTTTATGCATTCTGCCTATAAAAACTAGGGTTTACTATAAATCACAGAAGCGTAATGACTTAATGAGAAAACTCTTAATACGATAAAGTTGAGAAATGAAACGAAGTTTTTTTTTGCCAATACTCAAATCGCTATCTTCCGCCGCACCTGACAGTTGTTGTTGTACGGAAATTTTTCGGATGTTGTTCAGTTGTTTTAATAGGTTTTTGTTCTGTTGTTGTTGAGATGTTGTTCAGTTGTTGTTCAGATGTTGATTAGTTGTTGTTCAGATGTTATTCCGATGTTGTTCAGTGTTGTTCAGTTGTTGTTCAGTTGTTGTTCAGTGTTGTTCAGTTGTTGTTCAGTTGTTTAGTTGTTTGCTGTTGAGACTCGACATCTAAACAAATGTTAGTAAAGAATCTTCAAAAATTCATATCAAGCCATATTACGTTCTCGTATTGAATTTGACCATGTATCGGGCCTTGCAAGCGCCGGTGCGGACGTTTGGAAAAGTGTTCAACTGAGTTAATTTTTTAGAGTGTAGATAAAATAGTGTATGCAACTGCATATAATTAGGCATTAGAATGCTCGTGTCAATCTATTATCACACTCGGCTACGCCTCGTGTGATAAACCCCCTAATGACCCCCATTATATGACAGTTGCATAAACTACTATTGAATTTGTCATCATGTTCATACCTGAAGCCGTCGCGAGGCATCTCAGCGATGTCGTGTGCGTTGGCCAACACGAAGTTCTGCTGCACCAGCACCACGGGCGTCACGGCGCGGACGCCGTTCATGTCCTCGTCTGAAATAATCAGAGAAATAATCATAATCTCCGCTGGTCGCATCTACCAGGGGGGTCTCACTCCACGGTTTAAGTATGTTCCGCCGGCGGGTTCCCTACGGGGACTAATCTCCGCGGGTTGTCACTTGTCGTCGCCAGACCGCCAGTGTGCCGCTAGTCGCCGCACTGTTCGCACGCACGTGCCGCTCGCGCGCACACTTACTTGATTTCTTTCTGTGTTTTAGTACGTTTATTCGTTAAAAAATCGATTGGGTCGTCGACTCGGTGTCCCACTCGATACAAAGAACAGTTAGACACAAGAATAATTAATTGTTTTTCTATATAAACAGTAGTCATTAATAATTTCGTTTAGGTTTATAAATATTTACAAATCTTACAATTCCTTCCGTAGATTAAGTGAACAAATAAGATATTATAGCAAAATCAATAACAAAAAATCTTCGTGCACGAATAACATCATGACAAGTTACAACCCTTGGAGTTCGCCGGCGGCTCAGTCATAAAACTGCGATGCGCAAGGGAGATTGAGCGTTCGTGCGCGTTCATAAGTTTCAATTTTGTTTGTGAGCGGTTGGGTACACCGAGCGTAGGTATTAATTTATACCTAAACATGTAATTTCTTAGGGAGTGATTCTTCTGTACGTTAGTACTATTATATATTCTGTGCATCTACTGCTGACAAGGCGACGACGACAACGCTGACGTCACACTCGACATAGCAGACTAGCCAATCAGAATTCAAGGCCTAAAACGCGGTTACGAAGTTTGTCGAAGACTTAGCATAAATATAAAATCCACGACCTACCAGTTGGGCCATTGTCTCCGACCTGAACCTCTCGCTCGATGGCGACTAAATTGACAAGATATGGCGAAGTACTTAGATATCTCTTATCCTTTTCTAAACCTATTTAACGGAAAGTGACAGCGTTAATTTAAGGTTAATTTAGATAATTTATTTCCCAAATTGAAGCCAGTAGCAACCCTAGCAGAGTAGGTATCAATCATCGAAATAAATATCCTGGATATCCTGGACAAATCCACACATCACCATCTAGCCCTAAACTAAGCAAAGCTTGTACTATGGGAACAAGATAACTGATATTAATACATATATACTTTTTTTTGTAAATAAATACATAGTATACATTGAAACACCCAGACTAAACACAAATATCTGAAAATGACTTAACAAATATTTGTGTCTTGTGGCGAACCCGCGACCCTCGGCGTAGCAGGCAGGGGTACTATTCGCTACGGCATCGGCCCAGTTGAAAATGGGGGTGAGCTATATGCATTGTGCTCACAGTATCTTATTTCTGTAAGATCAAGACCACATTACCGTTGTAGTACAGGATTCCGAGCCAGGGGTACAGCTCGATGTTGACTTCTCCCACAATGACGTTCTCCTCATGGTCCACTCCACAGTCGATCAGGTCTATCTTCGCCGGGAGGACCTCTGAAAGATCATACATCTTATTCAAGTGCTGGTATAGTCTTTGGAAACATCTGCCGTGTAGAGTGATTAATTGTAAACTATAAAATATACTAAGTACATTACTTTCTTAAGTATTTCTTTAAAAACTAACTATCTTGAGTAAAAAGTATAAATTGTCAACCTTTTTTACAATTTATGATAAATTACTTTGTAGTTATTTATAGCCTGAGCTTTGTAAATAGTTTTCCCTTGTTTCTAAGACTTTTCCTTCAATTTTAATTAAATATCTTTATAACAACACAAAAAACCAGAGTTCAACGAATCGTTGAACGACTCGGTGTCCCACACGAAAATAACAAGAATAAAAATAACTTAATTGCTACCAATGAAAAATTATAATTATATCACAGTTAGTCAAGTTATTTTCAAGTTTAATAAATTACCTTTCGTAAATATTAAAACTAAGAATGTAATTTGTAAAAACGAGGTTAAATACATTGTATGTAGTTTCAAATTTGTAAAATCACTGGCGCCACTGGTTTTCACTAAACGATAAATGGATGTACTCTTAAAAACAACATTCTTTTTATACTAATTGTTTATTCGTAAACAACAACATTTCGACAACAAATTGTAACGGATATACACCTTGTGTTGGTGCAAACATTGTTTAGGACACATCGTAAATAACCAGTTCTCAAAAATTGGCATCAAGATATTTTTTTGCACTTTTGCAAAATGTTTGCATTTCTCTAAAAAATTAACTATTGATCCTTAATTACTAATATGATAAGGGAAAGTATTTTTTAATTATTTCAGGAGATTTGGGCTATTGAAGTTATGGGGGATCAATAAAAGACAATTTAATCAGGTTATCGAGCAGTAACCTGCAGGGTACTTTACTGTTATAACTTATAACATTAGCAGGTTAACTTAACGACAAAAATAAGTACAAACACTTCCAAGGTGACACAAAAAATCACAACCCTCATTTTTCTGTGCTGTATTCGGCTAAAAAATGGGTATCTTAAAAGCCTCTGGTGTATCTCAAACAGCACCTTAAGTGTATGTCCGAATCACGCGAATATATGTAAGAATATAAAAAAAAAACAAAGACTTATCCTCCACAAGAATCTCCAGCATTCAACCATAACTAAAGATACAAAACTAATAAGCACCAAGCTTCGTTAAAAATAGAAAAACAACTACGAAAAAGAATACATATATTCGTAGTTATGTGTTCAGACTAAGACCTCTCGTGTAAATTTGTTGCTACGACAATGCTACGCCGTAGTACAACAGTTAAACCTCGTAGCGGTGCTGAATAACTTTCCCCATGGAACATTATCAAAATATGTAGGGTGAAGTTTTTCAAGTGACCGATACTGAAAACAGAGGCAGGTGATAAGGAATATATGTCGAAATACGAAAAAAAAATGCAGATCCGATCCATTTTTTTCCCTTGTATACTTTTTTTCTTTGACACTCCGTCTTTTCATTCAATGCACTTTTTTTAGCAGCTTCCATAAAAGTGGTTCTTAACCTTATTTTTTAGAAATCTTCAGGCCATAAAATATTAAAAATAAAATAGTGTAAAATTTGTAGAATTTTCAAACTGACAATCTGACGAGTGACATTTTAAGTCAATCTAGAATACCCAGAATACCCTAGTACATTATCTTATTCATCTGTGATCTAGAACATGTATCAAGCATCTAATAAAAAATTTAATAAAACAATCAAAAATATTAAAAGTTAAACAGTAATAATTCTGGGAAACACATTTCAATATGCAAAATAGTACATTAATTTTACTCGTTTGTGCTGGGCTACTTTTGGTTAGTATATTATAAGTCCAAAAGAAGGGAATGTATTCTGTGCATAACCTATAAAAGTGCTTTATCTATGCCTCGGGCAACCTAGAGACAGCTATACATATCGATGGTATTACCACATTACTTCATCTGGTCGTTCGTCCACTCTGTATCCCACACGAAAGAAGACCACAATATTAAATAAATAAATAAATATCCCGGACAATTCACACAGCACCATCTAGTCCCAAACTAAGCAAAGCTTGTACTATGGGAACAGATAGCTGATATTAATACATACTTTTTGTTTGTAAATATATACATAATATACATAGAAACACCCGGATAAACACAAATATCTGAAAATGACTAAACAAATATTTGTGTCTTGTGGGGATCGAACCCACGACCCTCGGCGTAGCAGGCAGGGGTACTATCCGCTACGCCATCGGCCCAGTAGTAATACACAAAATCACGCTGTAGATAGGCTGAAAAGCCTTCTGTATACAGGGACATTCCTTAGAGAGGAAAGAAGAGAGGACATTTCTAACATTTTCTTCCATAGTAATACATAAGTCGGAAATCATTAGTTATAAAATTATTAAGACCTTTGATTTTGCCAAATGTATGACGGACCTTAGCCAATTATTGTATTTTTGGAAGTCTGTTGAAAAAAATACTATGAACAGCCTACGAACTACAATACATAACTTACTTTTCTGTTTCATTAGGTACGATAATCCACCATTCGAAGAATGTTTTGGAAACCGCCTTTTCCCCTTTAAAGAATATATCGAATTTCCTTTCACCTTTACAGCATTAGCAGCATTATGTAATAAAATAGAAGAATCAAATCAATGCTTGCGTAATTCGGCGTAATGAAGTACAAAAAAGTACCTTATACCTACCTAATATTTTTGGGTAACCTTTGCAAATTTTTTGTGAAAGCCGTTCTACAAAAAACAAAGATAATGGGTAGTAAAGTTTCCTGCGGAAATAAAAACTGCGGATATCCCAGTAAACGAGGGCCATTGTCATGATAAGCCGTTTTGTATTTTAGAGCGGGGGCGCAATCCTCGGTGGTTCGGCAGGATGGTCCATACTGCGGATGTCGTACTACTTCTGGACGACAGACCTGGGCATGGAGCTGGGCTCTGGCATCCAGCTGGTGGCCGGTGGGATCCTGTGCCTGCCCGCCTGTTGGCTGGCCACGCTCATGACGTACAAGCCGCGCTCCACTGCTTTGCCGGCCACTGTAAGTTGTTACTTCTAGAGCACCTGAGCCTATCCTGTGCCTGCCCGCCTGTTGGCTGGCCACGCTCATGACGTACAAGCCGCGCTCCACTGCTTTGCCGGCCACTGTAAGTTGTTACTTCTAGAGCACCTGAGCCTATCCTGTGCCTGCCCGCCTGTTGGCTGGCCACGCTCATGACGTACAAGCCGCGCTCCACTGCTTTGCCGGCCACTGTAAGTTGTTACTTCTAGAGCACCTGAGCCTATCCTGTGCCTGCCCGCCTGTTGGCTGGCCACGCTCATGACCTACAAGCCACGCTCCACTGCTTTGCCGGCCACTGTAAGTTGTTACTTCTAGAGCACCTGAGCCCATCCTGTGCCTGCCCGCCTGTTGGCTGGCCACGCTCATGACCTACAAGCCGCGCTCCACTGCTTTGCCGGCCACTGTAAGTTGTTACTTCTAGAGCACCTGAGCCCATCCTGTGTCTGCCCGCCTGTTGGCTGGCCACGCTCATGACCTACAAGCCGCGCTCCACTGCTTTGCCGGCCACTGTAAGTTGTTACTTCTAGAGCACCTGAGCCCATCCTGTGCCTGCCCGCCTGTTGGCTGGCCACGCTCATGACCTACAAGCCGCGCTCCACTGCTTTGCCGGCCACTGTAAGTTGTTACTTCTAGAGCACCTGAGCCCATCCTGTGCCTGCCCGCCTGTTGGCTGGCCACGCTCATGACGTACAAGCCGCGCTCCACTGCTTTGCCGGCCACTGTAAGTTGTTACTTCTAGAGCACCTGAGCCCATCCTGTGTCTGCCCGCCTGTTGGCTGGCCACGCTCATGACCTACAAGCCACGCTCCACTGCTTTGCCGGCCACTGTAAGTTGTTACTTCTAGAGCACCTGAGCCCATCCTGTGCCTGCCCGCCTGTTGGCTGGCCACGCTCATGACCTACAAGCCGCGCTCCACTGCTTTGCCGGCCACTGTAAGTTGTTACTTCTAGAGCACCTGAGCCCATCCTGTGTCTGCCCGCCTGTTGGCTGGCCACGCTCATGACCTACAAGCCGCGCTCCACTGCTTTGCCGGCCACTGTAAGTTGTTACTTCTAGAGCACCTGAGCCCATTCTGCGCCTGCCCGCATTCTGGATGGCCACGCTCATGACGTACAAGCCGCGCTCCACTGCTCTGCCGGCCACTGTAAGTTGTTACTTCTAGAGCACCTGAGCCCATTCTGCGCCTGCCCGCATTCTGGATGGCCACGCTCATGACGTACAAGCCGCGCTCCACTGCTTTGCCGGCCACTGTAAGTTGTTACTTCTAGAGCATCTGAGTCCATCCTGTGTCTGCCCGCCTGTTGGCTGGCCACGCTCATGACGTACAAGCCGCGCTCCACTGCTTTGCCGGCCACTGTAAGTTGTTACTTCTAGAGCACCTGAGCCCATCCTGTGCCTGCCCGCCTGTTGGTTGGCCACGCTCATGACGTACAAGCCGCGCTCCACTGCTTTGCCGGCCACTGTAAGTTGTTACTTCTAGCACACCTCGGACACTGGCGCTCAAATGTATGAATTAAACGCGTTGCTACGCACATAGTCTAAGCTCGCGTAGGTGAACGCGGACCATGCTTGTGTGTGTGAAACAATATGTCAGGGTTGCTGCCATTTTGCGTTCGCGAATCGGGAATGTAATGTGCGGCAGTATGAAATGACCTTCGTCGTCGCGTCCTTGCTTAGCCGGTGTCTGAGCGTCCTCCGAGCGCGGGTGGGCGGCGCTTGTAGGGGGAGGCAGGGAGTGACCATACTGTACGCTAGTACTATTAGTTATACTGTGCTTCTAGACTACCTGAGCCCATGCTGTGCCTGCCCGCCTGTTGGCTGGCCACGCTCATGACGTACAAGCCGCGCTCCACTGCTTTGCCAGCCACTGTAAGTTGTTACTTCTAGACTACCTGAGTCCATCCTGTGCCTGTCCGCATTCCGGATGACCACGCTCATGACGTACAAGCCGCGCTCTACTGCTTTGCCGGCCACTGTAAGTTGTTACTTCTAGAGCACCTGAGCCCATCCTGTGCCTGCCCGCCTGTTGGCTGGCCACGCTCATGACGTACAAGCCGCGCTCCACTGCTTTACCGGCCACTGTAAGTTGCTGCTAAGTTGTTACTTCTAGAGCACCCGAGCCCATCCTGTGCCTGCCCGCCTGTTGGCTGGCCACGCTCATGACGTACAAGCCGCGCTCCACTGCTTTACCGGCCACTGTAAGTTGCTGCTAAGTTGTTACTTCTAGAGCACCCGAGCCCATCCTGTGCCTGCCCGCCTGTTGGCTGGCCACGCTCATGACGTACAAGCCGCGCTCCACTGCTTTACCGGCCACTGTAAGTTGCTGCTAAGTTGTTACTTCTAGAGCACCCGAGCCCATCCTGTGCCTGCCCGCCTGTTGGCTGGCCACGCTCATGACGTACAAGCCGCGCTCCACTGCTTTGCCGGCCACTGTAAGTTGTTACTTCTAGAGCACAGCCCATTCTGTGTCTGCCCACCTGTTGGCTGGCCACGCTCATGACGTACAAGCCGCGCTCCACTGCTTTGCCGGCCACTGTAAGTTGTTACTTCTAGAGCACCTGAGCCCATCCTGTGCCTGCCCGCCTGTTGGCTGGCCACGCTCATGACCTACAAGCCGCGCTCCACTGCTTTACCGGCCACTGTAAGTTGCTGCTAAGTTGTTACTTCTAGAGCACCCGAGCCCATCCTGTGTCTGCCCACCTGTTGGCTGGCCACGCTCATGACGTACAAGCCGCGCTCCACTGCTTTGCCAGCCACTGTAAGTTGTTACTTCTAGACTACCTGAGTCCATCCTGTGCCTGTCCGCATTCCGGATGACCACGCTCATGGCGTACAAGCCGCGCTCCACTGCTTTGCCAGCCACTGTAAGTTGTTACTTCTAGACTACCTGAGTCCATCCTGTGCCTGTCCGCATTCCGGATGACCACGCTCATGACGTACAAGCCGCGCTCTACTGCTTTGCCGGCCACTGTAAGTTGTTACTTCTAGAGCACCTGAGCCCATCCTGTGCCTGCCCGCCTGTTGGCTGGCCACGCTCATGACGTACAAGCCGCGCTCCACTGCTTTACCGGCCACTGTAAGTTGCTGCTAAGTTGTTACTTCTAGAGCACCCGAGCCCATCCTGTGCCTGCCCGCCTGTTGGCTGGCCACGCTCATGACGTACAAGCCGCGCTCCACTGCTTTACCGGCCACTGTAAGTTGCTGCTAAGTTGTTACTTCTAGAGCACCTGAGCCCATCCTGTGCCTGCCCGCCTGTTGGCTGGCCACGCTCATGACGTACAAGCCACGCTCCACTGCTTTGCCGGCCACTGTAAGTTGTTACTTCTAGAGCACAGCCCATTCTGTGTCTGCCCACCTGTTGGCTGGCCACGCTCATGACGTACAAGCCGCGCTCCACTGCTTTGCCGGCCACTGTAAGTTGTTACTTCTAGAGCACCTGAGCCCATCCTGTGCCTGCCCGCCTGTTGGCTGGCCACGCTCATGACCTACAAGCCGCGCTCCACTGCTTTGCCGGCCACTGTAAGTTGTTACTTCTAGAGCACCTGAGCCCATCCTGTGTCTGCCCGCCTGTTGGCTGGCCACGCTCATGACGTACAAGCCGCGCTCCACTGCTTTGCCGGCCACTGTAAGTTGTTACTTCTAGAGCACAGCCCATTCTGTGTCTGCCCACCTGTTGGCTGGCCACGCTCATGACGTACAAGCCGCGCTCCACTGCTTTGCCGGCCACTGTAAGTTGTTACTTCTAGAGCACCTGAGCCCATCCTGTGCCTGCCCGCCTGTTGGCTGGCCACGCTCATGACCTACAAGCCGCGCTCCACTGCTTTGCCGGCCACTGTAAGTTGTTACTTCTAGAGCACCTGAGCCCATCCTGTGTCTGCCCGCCTGTTGGCTGGCCACGCTCATGACGTACAAGCCGCGCTCCACTGCTTTGCCGGCCACTGTAAGTTGTTACTTCTAGAGCACAGCCCATTCTGTGTCTGCCCACCTGTTGGCTGGCCACGCTCATGACGTACAAGCCGCGCTCCACTGCTTTGCCGGCCACTGTAAGTTGTTACTTCTAGAGCACCTGAGCCCATCCTGTGTCTGCCCGCCTGTTGGCTGGCCACGCTCATGACCTACAAGCCGCGCTCCACTGCTTTGCCGGCCACTGTAAGTTGTTACTTCTAGAGCACCTGAGCCCATCCTGTGCCTGCCCGCCTGTTGGCTGGCCACGCTCATGACCTACAAGCCGCGCTCCACTGCTTTGCCGGCCACTGTAAGTTGTTACTTCTAGAGCACCTGAGCCCATCCTGTGTCTGCCCGCCTGTTGGCTGGCCACGCTCATGACGTACAAGCCGCGCTCCACTGCTTTGCCGGCCACTGTAAGTTGTTACTTCTAGAGCACAGCCCATTCTGTGTCTGCCCACCTGTTGGCTGGCCACGCTCATGACGTACAAGCCGCGCTCCACTGCTTTGCCGGCCACTGTAAGTTGTTACTTCTAGAGCACAGCCCATTCTGTGTCTGCCCACCTGTTGGCTGGCCACGCTCATGACGTACAAGCCGCGCTCCACTGCTTTGCCGGCCACTGTAAGTTGTTACTTCTAGAGCACAGCCCATTCTGTGTCTGCCCACCTGTTGGCTGGCCACGCTCATGACCTACAAGCCGCGCTCCACTGCTTTGCCGGCCACTGTAAGTTGTTACTTCTAGAGCACCTGAGCCCATCCTGTGTCTGCCTGCCTGTTGGCTGGCCACGCTCATGACGTACAAGCCGCGCTCCACTGCTTTGCCGGCCACTGTAAGTTGTTACTTCTAGAGCATCTGAGTCCATCCTGTGTCTGCCCGCCTGTTGGCTGGCCACGCTCATGACGTACAAGCCGCGCTCCACTGCTTTGCCGGCCACTGTAAGTTGTTACTTCTAGAGCACCTGAGCCCATCCTGTGTCTGCCCGCATTCTGGATGTCCACGCTCATGACGTACAAGCCGCGCTCCACTGCTTTGCCGGCCACTGTAAGTTGTTACTTCTAGAGCACCTGAGCCCATCCTGTGTCTGCCCGCATTCTGGATGTCCACGCTCATGACCTACAAGCCGCGCTCCACTGCTTTGCCGGCCACTGTAAGTTGTTACTTCTAGAGCACCTGAGCCCATCCTGTGTCTGTCCGCATTCCGGATGGCCACGCTCATGACCTACAAGCCGCGCTCCACTGCTTTGCCGGCCACTGTAAGTTGTTACTTCTAGAGCACCTGAGCCCATCCTGTGTCTGCCCGCATTCTGGATGTCCACGCTCATGACGTACAAGCCGCGCTCCACTGCTTTGCCGGCCACTGTAAGTTGTTACTTCTAGAGCACCTGAGCCCATCCTGTGTCTGCCCGCATTCTGGATGTCCACGCTCATGACCTACAAGCCGCGCTCCACTGCTTTGCCGGCCACTGTAAGTTGTTACTTCTAGAGCATCTGAGTCCATCCTGTGTCTGCCCGCCTGTTGGCTGGCCACGCTCATGACGTACAAGCCGCGCTCCACTGCTTTGCCGGCCACTGTAAGTTGTTACTTCTAGAGCACCTGAGCCCATCCTGTGTCTGCCCGCATTCTGGATGTCCACGCTCATGACGTACAAGCCGCGCTCCACTGCTTTGCCGGCCACTGTAAGTTGTTACTTCTAGAGCACCTGAGCCCATCCTGTGTCTGCCCGCATTCTGGATGTCCACGCTCATGACCTACAAGCCGCGCTCCACTGCTTTGCCGGCCACTGTAAGTTGTTACTTCTAGAGCACCTGAGCCCATCCTGTGTCTGTCCGCATTCCGGATGGCCACGCTCATGACCTGCAAGCCGCACACCAAGCCCAGTGGTGGATTTTGCAGTCCTAGGCCCCAGGCCAAATGTTGCCCCTTTCTCAGCATCCAATTATGAAATTTACTTTTTTATTTAAATATAACAGGCACTTTGTTTACTCAAAATTACATCTATTATCTGACCATGTAATGTAAATGCTAAATATTAATATTTTAGACTATTTAATTAAAATTACTTATATTAAATATTACTCATATTAAAGTACACTTTAACAATATTTTATATCTATTAAATAAATAAACAACGCTGTGACTTACCTATAAAAACTGCAGATTCTGCACACAACTTCACTCCCTAAATTTTGAAGGTACGCCGACGAAACAACTGACGAGTTATAATGCTAACAATTTCAGGATTCATCTGAAGGTTTTGTATAGCAATGACTTTTTAATTAACTTGGAACGATACTTCATATTTGGAGCGAATAACTGAGAATTGGCCGAAAACTACTGGTGGTCGGCAAACCGGCTAAATTACCCTACTATACTTTCTACAGGACATTATAAATATTCATGAACGTTTTGGAATAAATTGTTTGGCTAGGTACTGCAACTAGTATACTGTGATATACATTCGAAATCTGCTTCTAATTCCCTTTCATTTGATATACAACACGGTCAATTCACTTGACTTAAGGCGAGTGTAGTCGTGAACGGCCTCGACAGTGACGCCAATTAAAAAAAAAAATCTCTTTATACAAACAATCCACCCACCTATCAGAATGTTCGTTGCTCAAGTTTTTAGTATTATCCTTCTGTAAGTTTTTTGAATTAGACTCCCCACTTATAGAAAATCTTATGGTTTGTAAATCGTAATGAAAAGAAGTAATTATAATTTTTTCACTTGCGTAACACTACCACCAGCTAAGATACAGGTTCAAACACCCACTCAGGATTATTGAGACTCTCTTTTTGAAGTAATTGATGATGAAACCTAAGCTAAGCTAGAACAAGCAATGACTAAAAACATTGCTTTAGTAATCAACTTCCTCGTACTCTCTTCTCCTTCTTTCTCTTCTTCTTGTATTTAAGAGCTCGTTGCTCTTGTCGGTGGAGTAACCGCTAGTTGTTTCTATCTTTCCTCTTCTCCTCGACCTCCTTGTACGACATGACCATTATTTTCTTCTTCGCCTTGATCTAAATAACTCCTTCTTGGCCTCCCCCTCTTTCCTTCGATCCTCGATGATTGTTTTGAACACTTGGTCATGTCATATCAGACGTGTCGTAATATCTTTTCCTTGTACCGTTATTTTTATTATTTTATTATTACATATAATACACTAGCAGCACACTGTGCTCATGTGCGTATATCACTGCACTTGAGTCAAATATTTGTCTAGTCTGATTTTTATTATTTTATTTTATCCAGCTGATGCTCCTGACAACGACCGCGATGGTGGTCCTGTGCACTGGTCTGATCTCCCTGGGCTCCTTGTCTAACGCGGTCCGTGACTCTGCCCAGCTGAACACCAGCCTCCATCACGCCATGGCGCGCGCCAGTTGCGACTACTCCGTGCGCAATGCCATGACTGCTATGCAGCTGGAGGTGACTAACTTATATTTTCTTGATTTTCCACGCGGTGTGATGCCGGCTAAGAAGAGCACCACTCCATGTCGGTCCCGTGGGTACGGTAAGTAGCGACTAAGGGACTGGGAGTTATGTGCTTATTGCAATTTTAGGCGATGGGCAGACATTCTGCCGCTATGGTGATAAACACTTTTTTGAATGACCCTCAAACGTGGCGTAAATATCCGTTTTACGCTCTGCCTACCCCGCAAGAGATATAGGCGTGATATATGTATGTTTGTATGTATTATTCATCACAATTAAATCACGTAACGGATTTAGGTCGTGTTTATTTCGTAACTTTCCATTTCCCACGTTTTTGTCATTGTGAAAAGAAACTGTTTTATTTTGAGGTGATTATAATGTACAAAACGCTGCTGACCTGACCAAACAACCACATATGGCTGATAGGTGGTAACATGAAACCAAATTGACAAACATGGGTGTGTATGTGTGTGCAAGCAATACATACATACATATATCACGCCTATAATCCTTGGCGGGGTAGGCAGAGCGTGAATGGCCGCAAAAACGGACATTGACGCCACGTCTGACAAATATTTGAGGGACATTCTGAAAATTGTGCAATGTATGTGTGTGTAAGCAAAATGCTCGCAAAGTTACAAGTGAGTCATTTGTTAGAATGCCCCGCGCGCCGCCTCCTAAATTTGTGTTTAGCCTTTGCAAGCATCGCATTTTCTGTGCACAAAACTCTTAGGTACATTTGTAAGCATAACTAACTATCTGCCACTTCAATTCCTGATCCCCTGCGTACATGATTATCGGCACTTAGTTGAGGCTAAAACACGTTTCTTACTTGACTTCATATCGCACATTCGAGCACACTCTAGCAAAAAAATTAGTTGTTTTGCTTCGAGTAATAGTGAAAAAGCACAAATGTGTACCACAGAATACCAGCGCTGTAATACCTACTAAGAATTATAGCATAGTGCTGAGTGGCTATCTTTTTTAATAAATTTTTATAATAAACAATGTCTATTTAGAAAAGGGAATATTTTAGACAGTTTTCGTGTTCATAAATTCCTTGTCACTCTGAAAGTATTTAACATTCGTGTTTATTGTGTAGCTGCGCTGCTGCGGCGTGCAATCGCCTGTGGACTGGTTCAAACATCGCCCGGAGCTGCCAGCCGCCTGTTGCAACCGTTGGATTCCTGGCAAAGTAAAAAATGTAGATAATTTTTTTCGTTACATGTACTTATACTCTAAAGTATTGGGGAAACAAAATCCGCTTTGTCAAAAATAACACAAAACATTTAAAAAACTGTTTGAACTTACTCAATAAAACTTAGCGGGACTTTCTTCGGCTTATCAATTCGTATAATATGACATGGTAACACCAATTATATCTGGGCCTTGAAAATCGGTGCAGAACTAACCGAGAATTTTTCAAAATAACTTTACGAGCTTTCTAGTAGAGCACGTAACTTAAATTTTGGACTGTATAAGCATTATAGCGGATTTTGGAACCCTTTTGATTCATAATAATTCTGTACAACTTTTTAGGTATTGTCTTTATTTGGGGGCTATCCAAAGTTTTATTGCCTACTTTTAATGCTACCATATAAGTTTTTTTAATAGTGACCGATACTTTTACAGAGAATGGGCTGGTGATAAGGAAAGACTTTTCCCAAGGAACATAGGAGATTTCATGTAACTCAAATCAGCTGAAAAAGTATTGGCTGGGGCAATAACGACCGTATTACATGGAACGACGGCCTATGTGGCGCAGTCGTAGTGTGACTGCCTGCGACGCAAAGGTTCCGGGTCCGATTCTCGGTGACTCACAAAGTTGATATTTATTACCTTGTGAATTTGTTTCCAGTCTGGGTAGGAGATTGAAGGCTGAACTACCTGATTGTCCGTAATAAAGATGGTTCGTCGTTCGTCGACTCGTTTGAATGGGAGGTCCAATTTGGTTTTTCGGTTTCGTTTCGTAACTCAGATCAACTTGCATTATCAATCTTTCAACTTTGTGTCTTTTTTCTCTTTGTTTACCCTCTGGTTGGCCGATAGAGAATGAGCCGCGTGGTATAAGGCCCGTCTTTTGTACTCTGTGCAATTAAGTATAAAAATAAATAACTCGATCAACTAATCGGCTATTTTTTATGGGAGGTCCAATCTTTCGACCTTTGTTTCTAAAGGCAAGTTGTTCCTTATCACCAGCCCGTCCTGGCTAACCACGTTGTATGAAACTAATAAATACTTTTTAAGCACTCGCGATCACTTTCACTCATTTTAAGTATTAGACCGGGTCTATCGCGATAGTATTTAGGTAAATTACTAATATTTACCTAAATACTATATTTAGGTAAATTACTAATATTTACCTAAATACTATATTTAGGTAAATTACTAATATTTACCTAAATACTATATTTAGGTAAATTACTAATATTTACCTAAATACTATCGCGATAGACCCGGTCTTATACTTAAAATGAGTAATAAACACTGTTGTTGTTCAGTCATCACGCGACGTTTGCGAGTTCCCGGTGTTTACGTCCGGCTGTCTGCGGTACGCGTTGTTGGAGCTGCGGTCTTACGTCAACGCGATGGCTATCATCACCTGCGTCATCATCATCACTCTGGTTAGTAGTTTTTTAAACCTAAACAAACGTGAACACCAAATTTTAAAACACTTCCCGTGTTAGGTATAACATTTTTGAAAACATGCAAAATTTTCAAGCGCGTGCAGGATTTGAACTTGGGACTTTCGCAAAATTTGCGTGTTGTAAAAAATTGTATATCTCTAACACGGGAAGTGTTTTAACGTAATGTGGATCACTAAAGACAAGAGACTGGATTATGTGCCTTAGCATATCTAAGCAATTTTAATCGCAACGATCATATTTCTGACTATCCTGAATCATTAACATACCTACTGCGAAAAAAGTCTTCATAAACTATTACTAGAAGTTATTATTTTACCTGTTATATTTTGACAGTTTTCGTGCAACAGTTTTTAACAATTTTCATGCATACTCGTATTAACATTAATAGGTATATCAGGCTTTTTATGTTCAAAATAATCTGGTCCCTATACATCACAATACATGCATATTTTTTACTTTAGCTTAAGTAGAAGTGCTATTTTAACGTTTATGTTGCGTACACTTGGATGAATTATACAGGGTGTAAGGGGCTGCCCTTCGAATACTCGTAAGGTGCATTCAGACCATGAATCTGAGCAACTACCCATAAAAAATATTTCAGGAAAAGTCAGAAAATAATTACTTCCCATAATAATACAGTCAGCTGATTGTAATTTTGTATGGGAGGTCGTTTTTTGTCGTTTCCTGACGTCGTTGTTTTTGTTGTTCAGTTTCATGGTCTGCATACACCCTATCAGTATTCAGAGGGCTGTCCCTTACATCCTGTATATTATGGTCATGCAATGCTTACTTTGTTTCCAACATTGCTAGTGCTACGCAGCTTACAGAACGACAGGCTGTCCCTGTCAGCACTGACTGTGCTACGACACTAGCTACGGCGTAGCCATTTTATCGTCCATTATTCCGCATAACGAAAAACTATATCTTATTGAAAATGTAATACTTACAGGGTGTGACATAGGACCTCTCATCCCCGTATTTCAACCTATGCTATTTAGTTCCCATAGTACAAGCTTTGCTTTGTTTGGGGCTAGATGGCGCTGTGTGAATTGTCCAGAATTTGTTTCTTCGAGAAAGTTGTGTTCAGTTTCATGACGTTGCATCATCCCTTAAACAACTGTACTTTCCTAATTTCCGTATGACGTGTGTAGGCGGTGACGCTGTTCGCGACGGCTTATACCCTCGTGTCGAGCGTGGTGGAGCTGGGTGCGATGAAGCCCGACGCGCCGAAGATGCGCCTGGCCTGCCTGCACGCGCCAACACCGCTCGTTTCGCTCATGCCGCAGTACGCCGCACCACCGCACCCCAACATGTGATCGATTGGAGGGAAAAATGATGCGGAAGGTTTTGTATGGCTTTGACATTTTACTATCAAAGGGGCGGTGCAAACTATAGGACGTTTTTATCAAACACACTTAAGGGAAATCCGAAAATGAACTTTATCGTAATTGGAATAAAGGAATCGTTAGGTGCCAACGTCGCCAGCGGAGACCATGAGAGACGTTATTCATTCTAGCCAATGCCAGCATTATTTCAATTTCGACATAGTTCATTTCAGGATTGTATCTGAAAACGTCGCGTGAAAAATGGCTTTTACTGTGCGCTGGCCCTTATTGTTCAGAAGTCGTTTACTGGAGTCATGCTATCTGTTTAGGAATTTACAATTTAACTGAATAATTGTATGCACTTGATGCAAAGTTCCCAACTCCTTCCGCATCAAACTACCAATGAAAGTATTTAAAATTTTAGGTGTAGGTATTGTTTCGATCGTGTTTTATTACTTATTTCATTATCATGTGTTATAAGAATTGCATAAAAATAATAGCCGTGGGCAAAACTTAATCTATCAACAAGCCAACATCGATATTTGTTATAATTGTTCGCTTTGTGAGTCATGACAGCGCCCCTAGTGGCCGTATTAATTTGGAACTAATTATAATTAATACTATTCCGCTAATTATATCACCTGAATAGCTTAATTTATTATTATATCCTTTATATTGTATTAATATATATAGTGAAATACAGTTATAAAATAATAGTGAACATACAGTTCAAACTTAGTTAAAACCACAGGCGACTTACTTTTACTGCATGAACTAAAATAGAAAGTAAAATCTATGGCTTTGTGGCAAATCTTCTATTAATCAGTTGGATACATGACCGACCACACAGTGTTAGTGCACATTTCTATCACGGCGGCGCGGGCAGCGATCGTTTACCTTCATTTGTCACCCCTGCTGCACATAGCGAATTATGTTTGTTAAATGTCGACAGTAGGTTGCTAATATGTAGTTCACGTTTTTGCACACGCCTATTATCTTTTTGCACAGATGATACCCTGATATAATTATAAGTAGGAACTTTCCTTACCTATGTAAAGTACGTACAGCGTATTTTGTTTAGTAAACTAAAGTAACAAACATATGTTTAAATTCGTTATTATATAATTTTTTTGTTACTTGGACATTGCAGTAACTACGCTAAGCAATCACATACTTAGTATTTTATGTTAAAAGTTATAATTCATAATATTTTTTTTATATAAAAATAGGTAAGCTTTTGTCTGACATCTGTCCTGATGTTTAGTGACGATGCAGACGATGTTGGAACAAGCTCACTTAGATAATGCCTATTCACTCTCGCCTTGAAAAGGCCCAGGTTGTAGCGTTCCGGAAACAGAGCCGCAGGCAGGGTGTTCCACTCTCTAGCAGTTCGCATTAAAAATGTAGAAGCAAAGCGCAATCTAAGTTGTTTATTATTATTATATTAGCATACAGTGTCCTACTGCTGGGCAAAGGCCTCCCTCATTTTTTCTGTGGCTCCAAGTTAACTATTTAGTAGGGAATTATCATTTGTGACGTGTTTTTGTTTTATTTTGTTTAAATTAAAGTGACTAAAACGAAAATACGTTTTGATTATTACCTTTAAAATAAGTAGTAATACCCATAGCTACATACATCCTACACACAACTCAAAATGACTACTAAAGAAGACGGCGCACTTTTCATACAAAATTACCCCACGTCCTATAACAATGTGACGTATCTCAAAAAAAAGGAAAAAATGCGTATAAAAATATGTCATACTCAATAACTTATATTTTTCACACCAACATAAAAAAAATACAATGAAAATTACTTCAGGGGCAACTGTAAAAATACGTTTTTACGAGTATTTATGAATCGATTAAAAAAATATATATCATCACCATCATCATATTGTGTGGGACACCGACCCGACGACCCGATGAACCCTGGTGTCAGAGTTTTTCAACCGTCTAGTTTTTCAACTAGGCTCTGACATGGTTGATAACGAACGCTATCTAAATATTTATAGACAGCGACTGGGACCGACGAGTGCTCACACACAACACAGTTGTTCTCCATTCTACCGGTTTGGTGTTTAACACCATTCAAGAAAGAAATGTTCCAGCTACAAAATAAAAATACTAGGCAATCAGGTCCGGTAAGAGTTAGCTTCAGTGCCGGGAAATTTCTTGTCAGTGCATAGACCAGCACTGGCAATGTCACTTGCCAATGTCAAAACGTCACAAATACGGAGTATGTTCGAGAATTTACAACAACAAAAACCAAATCACTGGGTAGTTATAAGCTTTACTGTATAAAAATCTGAAATCTCCACGGAAACAAAACACACAGTTTTTTACAGTTGCCCCTGAATTAATTTTCATTGCAATTTTTTTTTATGTTTGTGTGAAAAATATAAGTTTTTGAGTATGACATATTTTTATATGCAATTTTTTCTTTTTTTTAGACATGTCACATTGTTATAGGACGTGGGGCAATTTTGAGCCTTCTTCTTTCAAGTCCTATTTGGTTAAGCATCTGTTTAAGGGCTACCGCAGACCAAACGTACGTGTTTGCGTGCCACAGCTCGAGCACTTTTCATAAAAAAAAACAAAAAAGTACGGCACGTAATTGAAATGAAGGAGACATAGCCTAGATTGACAAAAGCTGCCGGGCGACCGTGAGATACGTCTGTCACTGTAGCTTATGTTACCTTTATTTCAAATAAATAAATAAATATCCTGGACAATTCACACAGCACCATCTAGCCCCAAACTAAGCAAAGCTTGTACTATGGGAACTAGATAGCTGATATTAATACACATATACTTTTTTGTAAATAAATACACAAAATACATACAAACACCCAGGCTAAACACAAATATCTGAAAATGGCTTAACAAATATTTGTGTCTTGTGGGGATCGAACCCACGACCCTCGGCGTAGCAGGCAGGGGTACTATCCGCTACGCCATCGGCCCAGTCAGAAAAATAAAAGTTCGTTTTCAAATTTCTTGCCAACAGTGGTCGAGCTGTCTCTGTCACCCGCAAAAACTATCATTACTCTGCGGCGGCCCAAAGTTTTAGTATATGGGTACCTACCTAAATCTTCAGTTTGGTATGGAAAGTAAACACAAAAGTCAAGGATAATCTTTTTAATTGTAATTTTTGAACACAATACAACATGCAAGCATCAAAATGCTTTATGAAAATTAAGAAACAATCATAATCTTTCTATATTTGGTACCTATTTTTGGTTATTTTCAAATTATTCAAGAAACGATTTCTATACACAAACAAAATACTATAATAATATTTATGAAAAACATCGTACAATTTTCATAGGTACAGGCGGCTCCTAGCTAAAAAACGACGATTTTGAATTGTATTTTCATTACAAGGCTCTTGGTTTGACTTTTGCTACAAGACACTTGAAATTACCATTTAAACTTTTCATTTTAAAAAACTCCGTCTTATTTTTTATGGTTCCTTTTATCGCCAGTCCGCCCGCACCCACGGCTCACTTAAGGCTGGAGGCGTAGTTTAGAATCAGTAGAAATCCAATTTCGCATGCGCCAGACTGCAACGTCTGGTCTAACGACTACTGGTACAATCTTTCGACTATTCGAATATAACAAGTGTATTTGTGGATTCGTTCGTGTTGAAGAACATATGCACTTGCCGGAGACTCGTACAAACGAAATAACATTTCAACTGATAAAAAAATACGGCTACTGAACTGCAACACAAAACCGCGTCGCATTGACGTCATCGCCAAGAAAATGCTGCCGGACTATTTTGCGAATACCATAATTTTTTACCTGACTGCTCCATAAGGGTATCCGCAAACTAAACGTATGTTTTTGCGAGCGATAGCTCGAGCACTGTTCAATAGAAATCTACAAAGGAACTATGGTAATTGAAATAAAGGTGACATTGGCTAAAATGACATGGGATTTGTTTTCGTCTAACTGTAAGATCAATTTTATATCAGTACTGCAATACAGATATGTAGTTACCTACATAATAAACGGCTTTAACGGTCGCGCGCCGACAAGCGGTGGCTTTTGTCATTCTATGCGATGTCACTTTTATTTCAGTTACGTACTGTTCATTTTCGAATTTCAATGAAAAGTGCTCTTGGTGTCGCTCTCAAAAACATACTGCAGACCGGTGGGTTGTTTTTAGCCCTACATATATAAGTTACTCTATGGTTGTTTCTTGGCGTTAACGTTGAGGCAACGCGGTTATGTGCTCACGTGCTCAGGTCCATAATGTGCACCCGCCGGCGCCGCATCTCTTTACATATTCACAACAATAGCTAAATAGTACCGTTAATAAGTCTAGTATTATAATTTGAAGCGATCGACGTATTGCTTAATTTTAGAATTCGAAGATTTTTGGATTCGTCCACATCGGACATGTTCCACATTCAACACATTGAAAGCTAAACTTAGTTTATAACTTCAAATTAAACTTAAAACTACTTAATTTGTTCTATTTCCATTACAAAGAAGTTATTAGATGGCACATGCAATTATGTCAGGAAGTATATAATTGACTGGAATGAATCTAATTTTAATCAAAACCTATAAAAATTGGAATAATTGACATAACGGTTACTCACGACCACTTAAAGCAAACGCGAATACATGAAACTAAGTAATATGTCATATAATGTCAAGTTTTTAAACAGGATACTGAGGTGCAAACAAGGTACGCTTATTTGCTGTATACGTGTAGCTATTAAGTGTCTAATTAAAATATACATAATAAATTCATATGCACACAGCCTAAATCAACGATTTCATGAGTAAAGACGGTTTAATTATATACAGAATGTGAGATGCTGAATGTGGAATAGCATGTCTCTAGGCAAATCCAACTATTAGTAGTGATAGCGGGCACGGTCGGGCGCCGCATGTCATGCTTTCTCGCTCACACTCACACCACTCGCGCTCACTTGCTCTCCCTCACACTCGCCACGTCCGCGGCCCGCACCACTCTACACGACGAAATGGTGACTGACTACTTGTGCAATAATATTATCCGCTATACCTATTTATTAATTTAGAAGATTCAATGTATCACTTCAAATCAACGACCAGAGTAACTAAAAGTGTCCTCTACATTTTATGTTCTACAAGTTAAGCAAAATTCAAAATATTATAAGATAAAAGAGCCATTTAATTTCTATACAAAATCGATACATTTGCGTACAAACTGCAAATTACAATGAAACAACTACATTTCCATTGTGTCTTAGTGAAATTGTAGAGCACACTTTAGAATCACAACAGTCTCTGCTAACTTAGACTTTGCCTACGTTCTACTAATCAACCTATACTTGTACACTCATCGAATCGTCCAAACTAACTAAAACTTAAATGTTATTGTGTTATTTTGCTCAAGTGGTCAGCCACGCACGCGCCGGGCGGCTGGCGGCCATCGCGGCGCGCGACGCCGGACGCCGGAACCGCGCGAATCATCGCTACACGCATCCATTAATAATAGAAGGCATCACTCGATCGAGATTGCGGCACACCGTTCTAAGATCCTAACTACTCGATAACACTATAATATTGCTATAACGAAGATAAAATACTTTGATATAATCGACAGTATCGCGCCCCGCAGCCGTATATACAGTATCACATGCGGTCCCGGGCGGTCGGGCGCGCTCGCTAAGTTAAGGCGTCGAGTCGCGGCACGCCGCCGCAATTGGTTAACATTAGGTCTATCTAGAATAAATAGGGGGTTGTGCGCTCGCTCAGGGCGGCTCTAGCGCCGCGCGCCGCGATGCTTGCGGTGCGCCGCCAGCCGGCCCGCCCCCGCGCCCGACACCCGCAGCACCTGCGCCCGCGCTGGCAGCGTCGCCAGCGGCGCCCACGCCCACGCCCACAGCGCCAGCAGCGCCATCGCCGCCGTCACCGAGCGCCGCGCTCTGCCCACAACAACACCACACCGTCAGCATAAACCAGCTTCCAGAAAAATCCGCTGATCTCTATTCATGGCCCCATGTTGGGCGCCAAAGTTAATGTTTTATTAATTGGCGCCCAATATGGGACCGAGTTCAGGCAAGGTCTTTACAAATTCGTGTAACCTTTTTGATTGATTATTTTAACGTATAATAACGTCGTCGCGTAAAATTAAAAACGTTGCCTCTGAAATAATATTAATTTAAAATCTATAAAGAGATAAAACGATTTTTAGTACATTTTTATATCTACTATATCTTCGTATTTGATTCTACTTTTAATAATTATTGAGGGGAACTAATTACTTGTTCAAAATTAAAATGTCATTGACGTGAAAGTCTAATCTAATTCTATTTTCTAGATCTAGTGGAAAAATAATGAGATCAAAATAATAAATGGGAAATTTGTATCCAAATCAAAATAGTAGTTTAAAATCAAGAGATAAGAATAAATTTTAGAAACATGCTCAGTCAAGCTTTGGTCAGCTGTTGGGAAAACGACACTGGCTGGCATGCCTAATGCTGGTAATGAGAAATGATAACACATGCAACATAAAAATGGTAAGTACCTGAAATGAAGTGGCTCTTCGATTCGACTTTTATGAAAATTGAGTTTTTTTTAATATTAATTATTAAAATAGGCAATACATTTATTACTTTTTGTGGCTTCTAGTTAGTAGTTCTATTACTCGAATTTTAAGGTCAAGATTTTGGTGTGCGGTTATTTAACTAAACACTTATTTTAAGACTGTAGTAAATTTACCATGCAAAAGCCGATTTTTATCGTAAATTAGATAAGAACTAATAAGCTATAATAAAAAAGTTCATTCTAAAAATATTTTACAGAAATATACAAAAAGGGAACGAGATCACTTTTCAATGTCCCTTGTTACTAAATAGAAGAAGAATTTAAAGTTCGTAACAATTTAAACTACAGTAATATCACTATAAGCCACAAAAGAAGTCGAATCGAAGACGCAAGCGTTGAAATAAACACGTGTTAATACAGCAGATGTAATAATGAATAGTAAGAGTGGGGATGGTTACCGATGCACACAACACGCGATATTGCTCACCCAAGTAGCACACTGCCCGCCCTGCAACAAGCAACAACGAGCCTTCACACACGGGAACACATAACACTCTAGAAGCTTGGTTGATGAAGTCCCGGGACCTCAACATCTGATGTTTTGGTGGGTACTCGGTTTAAACGGAGGTAGTGTTATGGTAGTCTGAATTAGAGTTTTTGGTGGAAGACCGGATCGGACTGAAGATGTTCTAGGATAAAAGGATCGGACGGAATTTGCCCTGGGAAGAATAGATCGGACTCATCGGACTGAAGATGTTCTGGGATAAAAGGATCTGACGGAATTTGTTCTGGGAAGAATAGATCGGACTGAAGATGTTCTGGGATAAAAGGATCTGACGGAATTTGTTCTGGGAAGAATAGATCGGACTGAAGATGTTCTGGGATAAAAGGATCTGACGGAATTTGTTCTGGGAAGAATAGATCGGACTGAAGATGTTCTGGGATAAAAGGATCGGACGGAATTTGTCCTGGGAAGAATAGATCGGACTGAAGATGTTCTGGGATAAAAGGATCTGACGGAATTTGTCCTGGGAAGAATAGATCGGTCTCATCGGACTGAAGATGTTCTGGGATCATTGATCTACAACAACCCTAGATTTAGCGCCTCATACAAAATTACGCTAAGATTTTGTCACCTACTGAACTATACAGTCATACATAGCGATTTATAGATTCATTGCGTCCGCCTGATTCAAAATATCACAACGAACCTCACCATAATCTATTGAATTCAGCCTTATTTGTTAGCCCGTACTTGGTCATGTTAACAGTTTCGCGGCCAGCCACGCACTGTGAAAAAAGGAGTGCTCGCTTGCAAATTGTGCACTACTTTACCGGCCCACCTTTTGAGCGTACGCGCGTAATCTAGGGTTGTTGTAGATCAATGTCTGGGATAAAAGGATCTGACGGAATTTGTCCTGGGAAGAATAGATCGGACTGAAGATGTTCTGGGTTAAAAGGATCTGACGGAATTTGTCCTGGGAAGAATAGATCGGACTGAAGATGTTCTGGGATAAATGGATCGGACGGAATTTGTTCTGGGAAGAATAGATCGGACTGAAGATGTTCTGGGATAAAAGGATCGGACGGAATTTGTCCTGGGAAGAATAGATCGGACTGAAGATTTTCTGGGATAAAAGGATCTGACGGAATTTGTCCTGGGAAGAATAGATCGGACTCATCGGACTGAAGATGTTCTGGGATAAAAGGATCTGACGGAATTTGTCCTGGGAAGAATAGATCGGACTAAAGATGTTCTGGGATAAAAGGATCTGACGGAATTTGTCCTGGGAAGAATAGATCGGACTGAAGATGTTCTGGGATAAATGGATCGGACGGAATTTGTCCTGGAAAGAAAAGATCGGACTGAAGATGTTCGGGAATAAATGGATCGGACGGAATTTGTCCTGGGAAAAATAGATAGGACTGAAGATGTTCTGGGAACAACGCATCAGACTGGATCTTGCGGCAGTGAAATAAATGACGCCGCACCTCTTCTATGTCAGAAGATGCAATTTAGAAACGAGACGAATTGCGAAAGAAGTTATATTTATGCAAACTAAATCATTAAAAATTAATTTATATTCTCGAAGCAGATCAGTCACACTTCTTGCATTTTTTTTAAAGCCAAGTTAGTCTAGTCATATCATAACAACAAGGTTAGTACATTGAGACACGTATCTATTCAAGATCAAAGTAGATTTAGTTATGTTAAACTTCTCTTGTTTTGCTCATGAACTTAGTATCGAGGTCCAGGTGTTAAAGATAATGAATGAACCGCAAACTTAGTATCGAACACGTGAACCAAAGAGCATATGGAATAAGGATCCCAGCGAACTGAAGTTAGTCATAAATCAATTCTGTTTGCTGAGATCGCAGTAAACAAGGTGTTAGGAAAATAGTGCAAAATCTCTTGTGTAGTTCCTCAGCACATGAAACTTAGAACAAAGTTTTTCACTTTTCGAATGGCCTTCTTTATGTTACAAAATTACCATTGAAACCAAAATATTCACTTTTATTTTACAAAAAATGTAAGACAAATAGTTGTTAACTCTTATGAGCGAATAACCCCACAGGAAGTTTTGCACTGTATCTTTTGTAGCAGCATTTAGGCGTGTGACAGCGTTACCTGGCAGGCCCGGCAATGCGGCGGCGCGCAGCCGGCAAGCTGCAGGCGCGCGAGGCGAGCGTCCCCCGCTCCCCCGCCGCCCGCACCCCCGCTGACTCCCCTTCCCACGCTCGTGCCCCCCGCCGAGCAGCACCCCGTGCCCGGCTCCTCGCACTCCGGCTCCCAGCAGTCCACCTCGCCCAGCTGGAAACAATACGATTGCCGTTAATCTAAGAACCAATATTTTAGCGGTGGATCTAGCGCTAAGATCTTGCCTAAATCAGGTCAACAATACACTTCAATAATGACTTCAAGATCTCTGATAAAACCAAGTAGAACGACTAGTGGCACTAGTGGGAAGGCCGGTACTGACGAGGCACTCGCAGATCTGGCACTGGTAGAGCCAGCGCTCGCCGGAGCGGAAGCTGACGTGGTGCATCTCCTGGTGCCGGCAACGGAAGCGCGCCTCGCACTGCGGACAGCAGCTCGCCGGCGCCAGCTGAAGACCACCCTCGGGGTGGCTCTGGAAGAGGAAAATGAAAATTAATGAAGTAAACATTTTTTTACTCGCAATATGACGACGCTATCAGGATCACATCTCAAATAATAATGTTTTACTGTTACTTACTGATCCTACCGGCTGCGCCAGGATAAACCACCTTGGCATTTTTGCAACTTATTCTGTTCTGTACATTTTAATGCATTTTCATGGTCTTCTGCAAATGTCCCTTTTCCCTTTATCTTATCTATATTATCTTTTCAGTCTATTGTGGTGCACTGATCACCATAGGCCACCCCCAAGAAGGACTGCAGATCGTCGGTACAAATATTGCCAAGAGGTGGTCGTCATTAAATAACTTTCCTGATTCACCAACTGCTTAAAAAAGATCAACGTAATACCCACAATTAGATGGAATCCTTACCACAGCAGTTGAGTTATCCGTGAGATCACACGCGCAGAGGGCGCGGCGGCAGGAGGCCACGCCCGCGTCGCAGGAACACACGCGGCAGCCCCCCTCCTCCCCCCATCGCGCGCCGTCAGATACTATCTGCCCTTGCCATGAACAACCTGAAAAACAAATTTTTTATATCATTCAATACCTTGAAATATATTTCAATACCAAAGACTATCCAGGGTCGGGTTTTAAATACTACTTGGGCAGTGAATTTGTCTGGTTGATAATGAACTTAAAAACTTGAAACTTGGCTCAAGGCTTTATTGATTCGTTATACTCACTTAGTTCACAAGGCTGCGTATCACACTCGCAGCGGAAACCACCGTCTACATTAACGCACCGCGCGGTCGGGTGGCACGTGTGAAAGCCTTCCGTACATTCGTCCACGTCTGCAAAAATAAATACATGATAAAAGTTATTTATACTGAGGCATGAGGTCATCAACCGTGGAATTTGAAACAAAATGGCATGGAGAGGCACGTTATATTCAGCAGTTGCCTGTTACGAATGGTAATAAAATGATAGATAATGATATATCAAAAGTAAAGGTACCTGAACTGCCCCTTAGGTATTAAAAATACCATACCTTGGAAGTGAATCAGATCAGAATCAATACCTAGTACCTACACACGCCATAGCATGACCGCGTTATTTAACCACTGATGGCGGCGTAAAGCGCCGCGCCGGTGGGTTTGGAATTATATGGCTTAATACACGCATGACTAACCTTGGTAATGATTCAGATTAGATTCCGTCATTTAACTATCCCTCTCTAGAAATTCATGACTTTGGCATGTTAAAGCAGGTTGCAGGCGTATCACTGAAGTGAAGGTCAGTAGATTTATGTAAGGCAGTAGTACTAAATTCTTCGTATATCCATCTTTACACAAGCAATAGTAACAACCCAGCGGGTTGACGAAGGTCTCTGGGCCAACAGGGCTTTGCAACGGGTATTACTAACATCAGGCCAAAGCGAACGCCCGTATCACTGAAGGTCGCCATTAAACAAGCAGGACTACCTTTGGCAATGGTTCAGATGATAACACCTAGTGTAACCAGCCTTACAAACGCAATAGTACGACCCTAGCGTGCTGACAAATGTTACTTTAGGATGGCAGGGTGACGCGGCAGAGGGTTTCACTGTAGGTCAGCATAATACAAGCAGGACTAAACTTGGCAATGGTTCTGATGATAATCCTTCGCGGATCCTTCCATATACACGTAATAGTACGAACCTAGCGTGCTGACAAAGGTTGCTCTAGGATGGTAGGGTGACGCGGCAGAGGGTTTCACTGTAGGTCAGCATAATACAAGCAGGACTAAACTTGGCAATGGTTCTGATGATAATCCTTCGCGGATCCTTCCATATACACGCAATAGTACGACCCTAGCGTGCTGACAAAGGTTGCTTTAGGATGGCAGGGTGACGCGGCAGAGGGTTTCACTGTAGGTCAGCATAATACAAGCAGGACTAAACTTGGCAATGGTTCTGATGATAATCCTTCGCGGATCCTTCCATATACACGCAATAGTACGACCCTAGCGTGCTGACAAAGGTTGCTTTAAGATGGCAGGGTGATGCGGCAAAGGGTATTACTGAAGGTCAGCATAATACAAGCAGAACTACCTTTGGCAATGGTTCAGATGATAACACCTAGTGTAACCAGCCTTACAAACGCAACGACCCTAGCGTGCTGACAAAGGTTACTTTAGGATGGCAGGGTGACGCGGCAGAGGGTTTCACTGTAGGTCAGCATAATACAAGCAGGACTAAACTTTGCAATGGTTCTGAACTTCTGATGATAATCCTTCGCGGATCCTTCCATATACACGTAATAGTACGACCCTAGCGTGCTGACAAAGGTTGCTTTAGGATGGCAGGGTGACGCGGCAGAGGGTTTCACTGTAGGTCAGCATAATACAAGCAGGACTAAACTTGGCAATGGTTCTGATGATAATCCTTCGCGGATCCTTCCATATACACGCAATAGTACGACCCTAGCGTGCTGACAAAGGTTGCTTTAGGATGGCAGGGTGACGCGGCAGAGGGTTTCACTGTAGGTCAGCATAATACAAGCAGGACTAAACTTGGCAATGGTTCTGATGATAATCCTTCGCGGATCCTTCCATAAACACGCAATAGTACGACCCTAGCGTGCTGACAAAGGTTGCTTTAAGATGGCAGGGTGATGCGGCAAAGGGTATTACTGAAGGTCAGCATAATACAAGCAGAACTACCTTGCAAATGGCAATGGTTCAGATGATAACACCTAGTGTAACCAGCCTTACAAACGCAATAGTACGACCCTAGCGTACTGTCAAATGTTGCTTTAGGATGGCAGGGTGACGTGGCAGAGTTTTTAACTGTAGGTCAGCATAATACAAGCAGGACTAAACTTGGCCTAATGGTTAAGATGAGAATCCCTCGCGGATCCTTCCTGATACACGCAATAGTACGACCCTAGCGTGCTGACAAAGGTTGCTCTTGGATGGCAGGGTGACGCGGCAGAGGGTTTCACTGTAGGTCAGCATAATACAAGCAGGACTAAACTTGGCAATAGTTCTGATGATAATCCTTCGCGGATCCTTCCATATACACGCAATAGTACGACACTTGCGTGTTGACGCAGGTCGCTCTAGGATGGCATGGTGACGCAACAGAAGGTCGGCATGTTACATCCCAATAAGCCATATTTGACAGCTGTCAGTTCCGTACTAAGAGAAGTCAACAAAGGAATACAGGGTTTAAGCGATAGCCCTCCGAATACTGATAGTTGTTCAGTTTCATGGTCTGAATGCACCCTATCAGTATTCGGAGGGCTGTCCCTTACGCCCTGTATAGACCCTGTGCCATAGCATCAGCACGAATCTAACAGCTAACACGAATTTAACAGCAGCTAAATACAAATACAAATAAAGATATTTGTATTTGTATTTAGCTGTCAAATATGGCATAATGGTATGGCCTTGCTGTAGAATAAGACCTGCGTAACTAACCTTGACAATGGTTTAGATGAGAATCCCTAGTGTATCCATCTTTACACACGCAATAGTAGGACCCTGGCGTGTTGACGCAGCTCGCCCTGGGATGGCAGGGCGAAGCGGCGGGTGCGGGGAGCGCGGGGTGCGCGGGGGGCGCGCACTCGTCCACGTCTCGCTCGCAGCGCGCACCGCTGAACCCCGTCGCGCACGCGCACTGCTCCGGAGCCGCGCATACGCCACCGTTCAGGCAACCGCCCGTGCATATTGCTGCGGGAGAAAGACCTTACGTTACCTACGGAGCTATGAAATTTATTGATTGTTTAGTGCAGTGGAAACAACTGGTTCTTGTATAGTTAAATTAATAAGCTTCTCCTAAGAGCACATGATCCAGAAAACCAGATGAATCCACACTTACTTTTCTGACACAAATGGGTGCTGCTTTCAATTCGTGGCAACTGCTACTTTTTAAATATTAAAGCCACAATATTCTACAACTGTTAGTGATTCTGATCAAATAAGGACAAAGGAATTTGACAGCAAAAGTGGGATCTTGTAAAGATTTTCTAGCAGAATATCTGGATACTTACGCATGCAAGTATATCCGTCTCCAGTGTAGCCTTCACGGCATTGGCAGTTGTAGGAGCCTGGTGTGTTGCTGCACTCGGCGTTGGCGTGGCAGCCGTGGGAGTCTCCAGCGCATTCGTCAACCTGAGGATCAACATGGAATCATGGTTTGCGGATAATTCAAAATAATAGCACGTTCACACCATGCACCTGCTCCTGCCGCTGTCGCGAATATTGCTCGAAATACTTCCGCGGAAGTATCAGCGCGAGTGAGTGTTCACACACTACTGTTATACTCTTCTTGCATCAATATGAGTGAGCGGGATAGCAATACATTCCACACGCGATCGTGCTACCGTTCCTTTGACTCGCGCACGATAAGCCGACAATCGCGGGAGCACGGGAAGTGGCAGCGGCATGACGAGTAGCAGCGCGAGTAACCTGTTCACATATTCGCGCTGCCCTCTTCCCTTACTATTTCCCTGCCCATATTTGCATCGTGTGAACGCGCTATAATACTTTGAACAGGAGCATTTCGGTCCTCACCTCAACGCAGTTGAATTTGTCCTTCCTAGTGTATCCGGGTAGGCACTGGCACACGTAGCCGCCTACTACGTTGACGCACCGCGTGTTGGAGTGGCAGTGGTGGCCGTACAACCCCCCGGCTTGTTGGCATTCGTCTACATCTAAATAATAATTGAATTCATGTAACGTTATTCTAGTGTCAGTTTAAAACAGTATATTGCATCATGATGTTCCGCAATTGAAGCGTGAAGAAAGAGCAATATTAATTATACATGGTTATTTTTTATTCAGCACGGAAATTTTACAAGGTGAAAAGGGTACAGTGTGCAACGGCTGATCCATAGAAAAATCATACCTACTCGAACAAAATGTAAGGAACAGCTGGATTTTTTCGCGATTTCGCAAGTGACCCCATACTAAAAGTTGATCAGAATCATTAGTAGAATCACCTTGTAAAATTTTCGTGCTAAATAAAAATAACCCTGTATTTCAGGATATCTAGAGTTTAAAATAAATCTAACTTAGTAAAACCAGTAATAAGTTATATACTTAAAACTGCTGAGACAACTAAGCTGCATCGCATTAAGGCTATAACGTACCTTCACAAGTAATCCCATCTCCCTGGAAACCGTGGTTGCATTTGCAAGTATACTTGGTGTTTAGGTTCATACAGGTTGCGTTTTCATCGCAGGAATGTCCCATACTGCAGTAGTCCACACCTGAAATATTTATCTTGTTAATCATAAAGATCATTGGTTCATCGGGTCGTTTATCAATTTGGCGATTCACATCAAAAACTTGTTTAACGTTGAGTTCAAATAATAATTAATCGAATAGCCACAGAAGGATTGATCGTTGTAGAGTATACCTTATCACCAGGATAATGGATACGCTATGTTGAAAATAGCTTATCGTCCATTCCAGCATAACTTGAGTAACCTGCGTAAGAATCCGCACGTATTGCTAGCTGAGCTATTGCACAAGCGAAACGAAGATTCGGGAATTTTCCAACAACTACAGGAGGAGCTGATGAAACTGCTCTCTATCACTAACTTAGGCAGAACTGGCAGCACACCTCAGGCAAAGTGATCTGGTTTTGAGGGTCACATGGACCTGTCATCACCTCCGGGTCTACTCGCGAACACTGCATGGTTCCGTCGTCACACTGTCACTAACCTGGGCAGAACTTGCAGCACTCCCCCGGCACAGTGAACTGGTCCGGAGGGTCGCACGGTAGCGGCGGGCAGTGTGCCTCCGGGTCTACTCGCGAGCACTGCATGGTTCCATTCCATCACACACTGTCACTAACCTGGGCAGAACTTGCAGCACTCCCCCGGCACAGTGAACTGGTCCGGAGGGTCGCACGGTAGCGGCGGGCAGTGTGCCTCCGGGTCTACTCGCGAGCACTGCATGGTTCCGTCGTCACACACGCACTCGGCGCACTCGCGCGGCGCGAAACGATCTCCGTGCTCGTATAGCGTGCCCATCAAAAGACATTGTCCTAAACAATACAACATATAAAATATTTAAGATTACATAAGTAACCAATCAGTACAATTTATTCAGGTAGAGCCAAGCCAATAAATAAAAACATAACATACAGCGTGATCTAGCCTCAGATAGCCCTAGATCTGTTCTCTGGGAGACGACTGATCATAATACTTATATACTTTTTCCCCTCGCGCGTCGTTCGGCAGATTCGCTATAGGACAGAAACTTGATACGGCAGAAGCTGGATTGGGCAGAATCGTGTTTTGGCAGAGTACAGTCAGGATGTTAATAATATTATGATGTAAACTCTTTACTTTATCTTATCTATCATTAATAATGGCCACTTATGGTGACATGACAAGTTATAAATTTTACAATGACAGCTGGCTGTCAACTTATTAAGTCGTTTTTCTGGGAAACTATGCATGCTAGGCTACTAGTTTCTTTGACAAAGTTGTAAGCCTAGACAAGATCTATTACTGAACAATGCTTTTTCTCTAGTTGTCTGGCAAGCATAGTTTCCGAGAAAAACGCGTTTAAAGTTTGACAGCTATCACCTGAAATGTAGATTTTATCAAGACCAACAACTTTCTCTAAGAAACTAGTTGTCTGGCATGCATAGTTTCCGAGAAAAACGCGTTTAAAGTTTGACAGCTGTCACCTGAAATGTAGATTTCATCAAGACCAACAACTTTCTCCAAGAAACTAGTTGTCTGGCAAGCATAGTTTCCAAGAAAAACGCATTTAAAGTTTGACAGCTGTCACCTGAAATGTAGATTTCATCAAGACCAACAACTTTCTTCAAGAAACTAGTTGTCTGGCAAGCATAGTTTCCAAGAAAAACGCATTTAAAGTTTGACAGCTGTCACCTGAAATGTAGATTTTGTCAAGACCAACAACTTTTCCAAGGCACTTGTAGTCTAGTTTGCATGTTAACCAAGAAAAACCATTTTGAAGTTTAACAGCTGTCATTTAAAAGATCTTATCTAGGCTTACAACTTTCTCGAGAAACGTCTAGCTTGCATAGTTTCCGAGAAAAACACGTGGTGGCAATTAGTTCCAATTCATCACTAGTGCCGACTGGGATTTTTTCGTCCCATTCGCCACTAGTGGCGATTAAAGTAGTGGCCAATGAAAACAAAGGTTCTAAACGGGCAATGATATTCAAATAATATGCAATAATAATAAATGTCTTTAAATATCTAAGTATTTATCTTTTTTCTTCTCGAGTGTACCACAACTGCCAAAACACGATTCTGCCCAATCCAGCTTCTGCCTTATCAAGTTTCTGTCCTATAACGAATCTGCCGAAAGACGCGCGAGGGACTTTTTCTTGTAAGTAAATACATATTATACATAGAAAAACACTCAACTAAATACACTATTCGTAGATTGACAAAAATATCTAATCTATCATAATATCTTACGGAGATAAAACCCACGACCCTGAGCGTGGCAAGCTGGGTACGACTACTTCTCCATCGAGGCAGTCAAAATTGGGTAAAATAGATACATTGAATAAACGTTTATTTCATAATTAAAGATACTTACGTAAACACGTTGGGCAGCATTCGCCCGCGGGTAAAACTGGATTTTTACATTCTGCTCTATCACACTCCACTGGCCTGCACGTAATCTCTCCGTGCTGAAAAAAATGCATTGTTTTTTTATTAATAGATCGACTATTCCAGCATAATTTAAAAACGAAAAAATAAACTGGCTGAAAAGAAACGCTTACCACGCAGGAGCAGCGATTGCAGTCTCTTTGCCAAGTGGCGCCATCTGCATGTACTGTGCCGTTGGAGAAGCAGGACTTCTGACAGTCGCACTGCTCTAACCGCGACAGCCGCGCTTCTGCGCCTACTAGCTGTAAACAGAAAACACACATCTTTACTAAAGCGACAGAACAGAGAAAGCGCTTTCGTTCTAAGATTGATTGTACCTAACTGCAACCATGTAGGAGAAAGAAGATGAGTTACCTTGAGCGAAAGGTCATGGATGTGCGTTGTGAGCTCCTGCACCGTGGCCTGCAGCAGCGAGAACTGTCCGCAGGTGGGGCACTCTGAGTCCAGCCCTGGACATTGAGCCAGGTAGCCGTGCGGCCCGCTCACCAGCCGCACGTCCTGGATCGTGCCCTGGAAAAGAATAAAAGAGTATTTTTTAAAAAAGGTGGCAGCTTCTGCAATAAAATATCTCAGCTTTGATGATGTGTAAAACTTACCTTAAATAATGAATGTTTGCTATTCCTCTGTCCGACCCAGAGCGACAGTTGTGGCTGGGTGAAGTTGCGGTCCGGCGGCGGGATGAGGCGGCGGTACAGCGGGTGGCAGTCCACCAGCAGCGTGGCCTGCGAGCCGGACACCGCCAGCGCCAGCCGGTGCCACGCGCCGTCCGCCAGCCGGAACGGGAACGTCTCCACTCGCGCGCCCCCTCCTCCCCCCGCCGCCACGTAGTGCAGCCGCACCTCATCGCGTCTCCCGCTCGATTGCACCTCCAAGTACCTACAAACAACTCAGTCACAGCCTGGTCCGAATGGGCGGGGCGCAAACAACATTCTTAGATAGACTCGCTCGGTCCACATCGGGCCGGCGCCTCGCCGCCTCCTCGCGAACTGTTCCGAGGTACACATAAACAAAGCAACAACACACACATTCGGACAGCAAACGGGGACCGGCCGCGAGCACTTCGACCCGGCATTCTACATCTCAATATCGCTCGGCCAGGATAGGGGACCATGTACCTCGGAACGAACGCGTTCGGTGTCGAGTCGCTAAGGTGTCCGATAGACCACTATAAATTAATGGCGTCTCGAGATGTGTCCGGCGGCGCGTGTCTCGTCCGAGAGCAGTATGTAGGCGCGACCCGCGGGCGTCGGACACAGCACGAGGCGCGCCGGGCGGGTTCACATGTCGCTTGGAATGCAAGTGAGCGCGGCGTGTCCCCTCGAGCGAGCGCGCAGCGGGCGGCCGGCCGCGGGCACCACAACATCAACAGCAGGGCAATATTAACGGGTCGGGGGTAGACAGAGACAGAACACAAAACGTCAAGACACAGAACACAAGACGACGGCGGGCGCGGACGGGCGGGGCGCATGCGCGCGCAAGCCGCCCGGCCGCGCGCGCCCATGCAAGACACAGAGCGCGCAGGTACGGGGTCGAGGAGGACATTCCGAGGCACAGGACATTCCAAGATACATGATTCTCCCCTAGCGCGCGCGCACCCCGTACAACTGCCCCGGTAGGACAGACGGGGTGCGCGCGCGCAGCGATGTTGAGATCTAGAACTCACCGGCCGGCGACTCCGCCCCGCGCGCCGCTCCACGCTCAGCTCCAGTTTGTAGCGCTTCATCTCAACCCTCTAGGCGATGACAAATTAATCACATCATTAAAATCATGACGAAATAATTTGACAACGAACAGCAGGATCCTATTTAATGGCCACGACACGCGAGCGCTACGCGTGTGCTACGCCGGGGATGCGTGCGTCGTAGCGGGAAACTTGCGCTCTGGGAAATATTTTGAATATTTTTACAAAGATATCTTTTTATAGGCGTAACAAAGATACAAACTTGCCTATAATCACGCGATGCGGCAATAATAATAGTAGATATTTCCTTAAAGAGATAACATTTGTATGCAACTTTATTAAAGTAAAATGTTGTGTTTAACCTACCCTAACAATAACAGTAGCTAGCTAAAAGCTTTGCTAGATACCTAAGTATAAATTTAATTAACGGGCTGTTATTTGTTTTGAGGAATTGAAGAATATATAGTTCTTAAGTCATGTTGTTATTAAGTTTTCGTATTTCGTGAAACACTAATAAATGATTTGATGAAATTATGATAAATCTGGCAAATTGTTAAAACCATAGCAGACTTTTCACGAAATATCCACAGAACACAACATTAAATTGTTACTTTCTTTATGCGATCCTTGCGTTTATAGTATAGAATACGAATAAATTAAAATAACGAATTACCGAAAACTTTGCAAGTATAATTAGAGAACTACTACCTACGTTAGACAAACATATCTGACTTCCTAAAGGTAGAAAGGCCGACAACTAAAGTTATTTATGGGAATAAGAAGTTATATTTCTTGGGGAAACCTAACATCATTACATTGCCACTAGTCCCCACTTACAATTTAAGGTGTAATAAATCAATTTGAGTTGACATTGAACTTGTTCGACTTTATGGACTACTCATGCGTGCAAAGTTTTTGTCATACCGCCCCATATTAAAAACCGTACATGAACAGACCTGTTGTATCCATGCGAGAAGGACAGGATGGTCCCCGAGTTGGCGGGGTCCTGTCGTAGTGCTGCGAGGATTGTGAACTCGGGGGAGCGCCGCAGCAGCTCTGCAGCACGGGCAAACGTCGCGCCCTCCACCTGCAGCGAGCGAGAGTCGCCTGCAACCAAACGAAATACAGCTGTAGGTAAGATTTTAAAGTTCTCTTTCTTTAATATTTTTGCTTTTGCTCTGTATTCTGCCGGCTTAAATTAACATCACCCCGAGTATGTTGTAAATAATAGTAATAATAATAAATAAGGTTTTCAAATTACTTATTTATACCATAGTCACAAAAAAAAATGATTATAAACAGGTAGGGTACCAATACGAAATGTCCTAGCCGACCATGTCAATTTGTATGGCAAGTCTATTTTGTCAGCCCAACCTGAGATTTCAGTATTGGTTGCTAGTAAAATTTCACCATATATAAAAAGGTGTAAAAAGCATAAATCATGATCAGATTATTTAGTAATTACATAACTTTATACATTTTACTGTGGTACTCGTAATAAGAGTCAATAGATTCAATCCAAAGTGAGTAATCAAAATATGAAATGAAGAACTCGCTTAAATCATCATCTCTTCGAGACGAGTAGACATTGAAGATTTAGAAGTGTCGGTCGAGGGGCCGGTTGCTCAGTTGGTAGAGCAGTGGGACGTTATCGTGCAGCTGTGAGTCCAAGCTCCGGTGGATGATAACATTTTTTCAATTTCCTATTTTCAGTTATGAAATAAAGCTTCGTAGACCGTTACTAGGTCTAGGTTACAAATTAAATGCCACCAGTACTAGTAAATGAGTTTGTTCGTGGAAACAATCATTGTTCAATAATAAATAGGACACGTCGTTACTGAACCATAAGTTACTGTCATTATTCCATAGAACACCAACAAGTTAATGTTATTGTTGTTTATTTGTAGAAGTAGAGCACGGTGTTACTAGACCATGTTGAACAAATAGTAATCAATCAATAGTGTTACCAAGAATTGAGGGTAGCAGCTAGCCTGACTGGGTAAATATTGCTTAGACTTGAATTGCGGCAAATGAAAATGAAAATGAAACTTACTTTATTCATTGTAGGATAGTATTATTACTTTCTAGATTTCCGCCCAGCGGTTTCAGGCCAGGCTATCAGCTTAGACTTGGCATTTCAGGTCTCACAGAGTCACTAACAGTATTGTTTATTATAGAAAGCTACGATAAGGTCAAGTAATTCGTTTTTGCGGTAACTGAACTGCAATTGCCTCATTTATTACTTAGATGGCAGTCGTTATACAACCAGGTTAGAGGCCTGCTAGTTTTAGGAGGCGGTTGATAAACCCTGACACCAGAGTTCATCAGGTATGTTGACTCATTTTCCCTCACGAAAAGTAGAAGTATTGATTTGAAAAATATTCGTAGCCGGTGCACAAGAATCTCGCATCTTGCTTTAAAAACAGAGGTAAATTTTGCTGTTTAAGATAATTTTTGAAATAAATCTGTAGGTACTATTACGCGTTATAGATAATTATAAGTATTCTCCACAGAAGTCTAAATAAAAGTCTGAATAAAAACGCTATAATTGGTTGCTATGTGAAGATTCATAAAGTCTGTCTACTTAATTATTGTCTATTTGCTTTTGACCTTGAAACTTTGCAGTGTAATAAATCCCGATAATATCAGTAAGTAAAAAGCCTACAGTATCGTGATCTGCAAGTCCTTGGCCGTAACGATCGCCAGCATAACATAGCATAACCACATCTGGCCCCATGCCAACTCTTCAATTTTACTAACCGATTTCGCTGCATCCATTTGATTATGTCATGACACTCATGACAAAGGGCGCTAAGCTTAATTGAAATAACGTTTCTTTACACTAAAACTGTACCACATTATAAATTATTCTTTATTTTGTGTTTATTGAATTGTTCTAAATTTATTATTGGTTATTTGTTTACTTACACGTATGACACTCAATATAATAGCAAGGCGATAAGTTTATTTTGTAGTAAATGAAACTAACATAATTAATTTGTAACTAACACAACGTGAAACGGAACCTGTGACAAAACAATGGCTGACGCCAGCCATATTGAAACGTCAAAATTTCAGTTTAGCAGAGCGCCCTCTGGTTTGACATTCAGAACTATCAAGAGAACTGTCAATAGAAAAACTCCCATTGTATGCGTGAAACAGAAGTTTACGATATAAAAAGTAAGTACAAAAAGACTTTATCGGTGATTGAAAGTGACTAACTCGACTCATCCATCTACAATGAGGTATGACAAATACTTACTTTCTATGAAAAGTTGAATGTTTAGAGCACCCATTTTGACTTAAGCTTAAAACCAGCAGTGTGCTGTGCGTACATTAATTTCATCTCATTTTGTGTAAGTATTTGTAATATGTGATGCTGTATAAATGTATTTGTAAACTACTAACTAACTTGAAGAACCGCCACAACCTTAATAAAATACAATATTTATGTAGGTAAGTACAATATATAAATAAATATACTGAACAATTCACACAGCGCCATCTAGCCCCAAACTAAGCAAAGCTTGTACTATGGGAACAAGATAGCTGATATTAATACATATATGTATACTTTTTTTTTGGAAATAAATACATATTATACATAGAAACACCCAGACTAAACACAAATATCTGAAAATGGCTTCACAAATATTTGTGTCTTGTGGGAATCGAACCCACGACCCTCGGCGTAGCAGGCAGGTGTACTATCCGCTACGCCATCGGCCCAGTCAATTCAATTATTCTTAATCAATTTAAGTAGAAGTAAAGTAAGTGCAAAGAAGTTCCGAAACGCCAAACTCGGGATGAACGTGAGTGCAATCTGTGCCAAACGAACGGGAGATTATCTCCCGCCGGCGTAAACAATACAGCTGCAATGCGGACTGCAGGAGTACACCGCCATTTTATAATGCGAACTTTGAATACACATGAAACAGGTTGTATAATTTGATTATCATCATCTAAGTAATGCACAATGCCGTGTGATACTTTAGATTAGCTTTACCCAAGGGTTTTATGTGTATCTCAGTTATAGGCGACAGGGTGACAACCTGTTACAATAGTGATAAGTACACGATTTTCCTAAAAGTGCTCTCAAATGATTGTCAGACACGACCATAGCGACCGTATTTTACGGCTATTAACGACCCCAAAAGGAATAAAGGAGTGGTATGTGTGTGTATGTATGCAATAAAACTGCTTCATAACTCTACGTGGAAGTAAAATTCTTCAAAGTGAGTTGTAAAAAACTGACATCAACCATCATGTGAAGATCTGCGATATAAAGTACGTGTACGTACGTTCTGTGGATGTGTAGACAAAACGCAGTTATTTTGTTGACTATAAATCAAACCTAAAGGGGAAATAACAGCAACACCTCTGTACGGGCCAAACGAGCGAGTAATAACCAATGTTCAGCGAGTGTGCATGATGGAACGCGAAGATGAAGTTGAAGAGTGGAAGATGGAGTCACGTAGCACGTGTCGGTGTCGGGAATGGAGCGGAAAGCCCGCAAGGGGCGTGCAAGGGTCGGATTATAAAAGGTCGAAAGCGGCCAGGCCGTTCCTCGCGAGATTACAAAGATGTATGCGCAACACATTATGCGAATAAATTGAGTAAATTATTGTATGATACGCAATATAATGCATTGCAAATAAATCCTTGTAAATTCGCGTCAAAAGTCCTGGCCGCTTTAGAGCCGCATCGGCCGAGCCGCTCAATATAAATCGACCCGAAGAACGACGAAGGTTATACTCTACTTTTTTGGTTATTTCAGGTTATACTCTACCTGTGTTCTAAATTTCATCTAAATCGGTCAAGGTGTGTGAGCGTGAAGAGGTAACAAACATACATACATACACAAACTCTCAGATTTATAATATTAGTACGGATTAATTGTAAGCTAATTATTGGCTTAATGATCACAAACAAGTCACGTCAAAATTCAGAATAAAAAGTTATTAAACTAATAGTGGTAGTATTGTTAGTATTGTTGCCTAGTAACTAGTAATCTTATCACCCGTCTGCGAGCTCCGCAGACGTCCCAACCCTAGGAAGAAGAAGAAGAACTAGTAATCTATAGGAGGTTGTTGTAAAACTCTGACACCAGGTTTTCATCGGGTCGTTCGTTGACTCGGTAACTACATGGCAGAAGATGTTTAATTGACGTCTGTCGTTTCGTCTATTTTTGCAGTGCAGTCAATAAACAACAACACAGGTTGTGTTGTCACTATGGTGACACCAGCCAGGGTTCATCGGGTCTTTGGATAACTCGGTGTCCCACACAAAACGAAATAAATATGGCGAAGCACAATTTTCTAAATGACCCTCAAATATTTGACAGACGTGGCGTAAATGTCTGATTTTACGCTTTGCCTACCCCGTAAGGGATATAGGCGTAATATATGTATGTAGTCATCATAAATTTAGAACTTATGCTCTTATTTTGTCGAATAAAACGATCCAAATCACGTCACCCTCACAGTAAACTTTCATTTTCCTATGTAAGAGTAATTTTTCAAACAATAAACCTCAACCGGCTACACGAAACGTAAGCCGTGACGCGAACAGCAAGATTAATATTGTACTATCAGCAGCACGTCAATCTACCCGTTTACGGGATCCACTAATGCTGGTTTTTCTTATAGATTGATCCCAAAAATGGGTAGATTGATATGGCAGTCAAGCTCACGCTGGGTTAGACAGTTTAGACTTTCGTCCGTTCTTATGTCGCGCGCTTCAGACTTACATTGGTGGTGTGGATGTCTAACCGGACGTGTGCTTGACTGTACAAGTACGAACTAGGACATATTTCATCCCTCAGACAAATAATAGGGGGTTGTCGCGTGGCTGGCGAACGAAAGTCGCGTGGCCGAGCAATGGTTAAAGAAAATAATGAAACTGTAGAAAGGAGCGGCGTAGCATGGCTCCGCATCTCCAGTATTTAAAATACCGTACAGTAAAATAATATTTTAGATTGAAAACATTTTGATCTGGGTACTGTGCACTAATCCAACAATTTACAATATCAGTATAAATCATCATGTATTCTCATTGCTTCGTTTCCGGCGTAGATGTATAGCTACGCGTGGCGTAGCACAGTGGCTACGAGCAGCTACGTCTTGAGAACTTCAGTCAATACGCTTTCGTTGCCATGACAGGCAAGTATGTAAACCTCGCGAGAGCCGCGGGTCCTTGCTGTGTGGTAATCATTATTTTATAATAATGTCATGTATCCTGGAGTTCTACAATTAAGCAACTAACTCCCCCTATGTTCTCTGCACACTTTAGACCCCAGGGGCCTCCACATCAAAGAACAAGTCACACGCCATCCCCCAGATAACAGTATAACGAGCTGGTGCAAACTAATTGCTTCTGCTACACTATTTATAAATCCCTGGAGTAGTGTGAAATTCTGATGCTGCTAATTTACCGAGAAAAATGGGTATTTCATATAGAAAGAAAGCTGATGACGGAATTATCTGACTTTATGATTGCTACATTTGCAGTCCACTTTTCCATTTTTACGTTAAAAATATGTTTGTTCAAAACTTATGACCAGATTAAACCACTGTTTTTGTAAGTGAAATATGTCTGTTTTAGACCTAATTTGCCATTTGTTTAATTATCATTCTATCCGCAGATTTAGTTGTATTAAATGGTATCGCTATTGTACCACTGCGAACGTCTGTCATTTTCTGAACTTCCCCAGTTTGAGTTGGGGTTCGATGACATTCGCCCACACAAACAAACACCTGCAGTCTATCTATAGCTAGCTATACGATATATATCGTTCCGTACTGGCTGTTATTCTCCGAGATTAAATTAAAACAAGCGAGAATTTCTCGAAACGTAATTAATTTGAATATGACGTAAGATAGAATTGGTTTCATGTTCAGTAAATGGATTGCGCCGTACGTATCGTAACTGTGATGTTAGTCCAATAAATTGAATTAGTAGAATAGAAAGCAGTTACAAAGACCTATTTTCTATAACTTTATATTAAGTTAAAGCTGAAACTGATAGATAATACAGCTCTCATTTTGCAATAAAACATCGCATTCCAAGGAAAACAGCTGTTTTAAAACCTGTCTACGAGAACCATTATAAATAATGCATGATCTTCCGGGGACTCCCCTTCGCTAAATTATTATTTAATATCAATTAGTTTGTGTTGGCTGCAAGAGAGCACGAGGCCGACCAGAAGAAGAAGACCCTTATTACAAAACTTTTAATATCACATAAAAGAATGTAGAGAGATCATTTTAAACTGGCGAAGTTACCCTCTAAACTTTTCCCGAGGGCGAACGAATCTCGTAAAATTGCTTCATATTTCACTTGACTGTTGCTGAAATAATATTGGGGAACGGTTTATAATAATACGGTGAATTTCAAATTCACTTTCCAGATTTAAAGGAACGAGAAGGGTTTATTGCTTACTTTACTGCTTTACATAAATTTTACTTGATGCAGCAACAGCCTCACATATTTTTTACAGACTTCTAGTACTGCAGGTGCTTACAGTGTAATACTGAATTACGCTGGCGTAGAACTGAATTTTCTACTTAGTAGAATTTCGTAGAACAATTTTGAGCTCCAATTCATCCACCACCCCTAATCTCCAAATAAATTATTCATGACGCGGTACGTACCAGGCAGTTATCACCCGCAAGAGGTGTATATTCAGACGAGCAATAACACGGGAACATTAGCATTTATATCGCACGGTCGCCGTTTTGGTTTAATTAAATCTCCCCACGGATTGTTCAATTGAAACGCAAATATTTGCAGAGCAACGTAAACACTCGCTCCATTGTGAATCCCCGCTGTGAATATATTTATTGGAAATCGTTTATGACTTTTGCACACATGACACTTTGCCTTTGCCGTTATGATGTTGCTTTCTCGCACTTGGATTGGCAGGGAGAGGAGCGGTCTAGTGATTGTACCGACTTTTACGATGCATCGCATTTCAACTGTGAAGCTCATTCACTTGCGAATGAAGTATAAACTGTAATACTATCTTTACATACAAAAATTGTGTTTTCATAGGATGCTTTGGCTGGTTTGCCTTTTTCTTTTCATCGTTTACAGTTTTAAAATTACAGCCCCAACCTTAGGGCTGGGACGATATCATAACCATTTAGATACTTTAGCAGAAATATTTTTTTCCCTTATGATAACACATCATCCCAGATTTCAGTGGATATTTGTAATAGCAAGTACTGTCAGTCCCGTTTTTATCTCCACCGTCCTCTTTTGTTGGATCATTGTTTGGCGTCAATGGCTCCGAAGCTTCACGCTTGATTTCTCTCACAGCCCACCGCCTACCGCTCGCCGCCCGCCCGCCCAGCGAGCTAGAAACATCACTGAATGAAGCAGACCAACATTTTTATAAAATATTTTTCTTTTCCGTTATTTATGATAAATTGGTCTGCTATATTTAAAAAATGTGATGTATAATCGTTATATTTGAAAGTAAGTCTCTGACTCTGAAGATTCTGTATGTTTTTCTGAGTCCATTGAGTGTGAATTTAATTGACCTAACTTAACAGGATTTTATTATCAGTCTGATTTGTTGAAAAGGGCTTCCTTTCACCAATTCGCAATCATACGAGTGTTTAATATGTTCCATGTAGATTTTGATATAATCGTAGCATACACATAGTATTTGCATAACCTAGAGCTAAGACAACATGTTCCACAGATATACTACTTACAATTACACTGAACATGCTATTGACAGCTGAGACAGCTTCCATAACAGCAAGAACAATACAGACTGGAATATTAATCGCTTCAACCGAGTGTTTGGACAGTCAATACAGCGCTTGTTTACACGATTCGATGACGTAATAACTGTTGGTGTTCGCAACGCCTGCTCCAACTACTCGAGCCAACGCCAAGCAACGCTCACTATGCAGACGATGTCCCGATATTGACAGCCTAAACAGGTTCCAAAACAACGAGGGACAATAGGGACTGGAATATTAATCGCTTGAACCGAGTGTTTGGACAGTCAATACAGCGCTTGTTTACACGGCTCTACAGCGCTATAACGTTTGGTGTTCGCAACGCCTGCCACAACCACGCGAGCAATCGCCACGCGACGCCATGCAGACGATGTCCCCGACATTGACAGGCGCTTTCCCCTCAATTAATATCCGCATGGCACGCTTTGTTGATGACGGTCGCTTATTCATCATGCAGATTAACCGTCCAGAAATAGAATTATTTTAGTCAAATGAGTGAAGTATTCAATTCACTATTTTGTCACAAACAACAGAAGCCACTTTTCTCTGACATACCGCTGTGTGTGTCCTGTCCGCTACTGTGATTTATGTATGCTCAAGTAATTCCGCTTATATTCTTTGAATTTTTATGGATTCCTCTATAGAATAGATGGTATAGCATCGCCTGGCCTATACAATATGAGTGGTCAAGGGTAAAGCCTATCGAGTTTATTCGGGTCGTTCGTCAATTCGGTGTCCCACACGAAAAGTAGAAGTCAGTTCCCAACTTAAGCAGTAGCTAAAGCAAAAGAGGTTGAATCTCAAAGATCAGAGTTTATTGGCATACCGAAAAAAAGAAGTTTCAGTTTCAGCAGCTACATAAGAAACATGGACATATAATATTTTCAGTTCACGCAACACTGTTATCGACTTGGCAAGCAATGCCCGGGCATATTTATTTTTCGCATTATAAAATACTGTCCGTTTCAATTTCAGTTCGTAAACTTTTAATCTAAATAACAATTTCATTTCCGTTTCCGCAGCAAAACTGTCAGCCATTTTAATAGAAAAAGCATTTTTCAGTTGCAGACCTGCATTAATAACGGAGAGGTACTACAAATTGCTTAAAAACATCTGAGTTGTCTACTTACTTTATTTTTATTACCATAAAAACTTCTGTCATATAAATTATTGCATCAAAGTTATTCTTTCTATTCTATCAAATAAGTACTTCATATTTTTTATTGTTTTCTGTTTTGTTTGCTAATAAAGACTAAAATCTGAACTTAACCTGTTATTTCCCTTTTAAATTACGAGAAAAATATTCACCCCGTTACCAAAGTGAGTCACACGCCGTTTTTTTGCAACCGAGCGCTATAAAATCACGCACTAAAAATAGACAAATGAATTCTATTTGTAACCATCACCACTGTTCCACTTGTCCGTGACGTGTCTCTGACATTCGCCACTTGACGCGTCGCTACGAGACAATTATGGCACTCGCAGCAAACAGCTAGCATCCAACACCCTCAATTAGGGTGACCACCCTCGGCAATTACTGCACCATGCACGGCGAGCTAATGGTGAGGATTACGTTACGGAGTAGGGTTGGTCTCATTGGCACTCATATGTTTTGACACTCATTTGATATGCTTGATAGACCGGAACGCGTTGAGTGCGACACCGCGACATCGCGGCGTTGCGTTGACTTTCAAACTAGCTCGGTAACTCAGAAAAAATAATGAAAACAAAATACTGATTACGACGCGGCACGCGTGATGCGACATTGACGTTTTCGTTACTGTTTATGCGGTCAACCCACGGTGCGTAACGGATGCATCTGTCAAATCATTTGACGAGAACAGACGGCATGATATCGAAATTCGTATAATCCTTTCGTCTGACAGATGCATGCGTTACGATGCGTTAGAAATACGCAGCGACGGACAACAAGTGGGTGCACCGGCTTAAAATCTTAACAATCTCAACATTAACTTCAATGTCGCATCAATAGCCATAACAGTCAACAGCTGGACATGGCCACATGGTCTATTTGTCAAAGAGTGAAAGGCGTTGTATGCGTATGGAACGCTGCTACCCATACTCTGGATTCATCCCTTAGTCGCCTTTACGAAACACACGTCTAGAAAAGTGGTAATCCAACGGCGAATTGAATTTTAGATCACTAGGGAGTAACCATTCATTGCAGTGCAGTGTTGGTACCCAAATCGCTTAGATGCCGTGAAACGCGACCCGAATCACCAGCCGATAGATTACCGTGAATTACGAGGGAACGGCAAGGAAATTTGCGCAAGGAAATTACGAATTTATAGGGATGTCAATGTGGTTCATATACAGTTGATGCGCCATATGACATAAGTACCCTAATGAAGCAACAATAACCAACAGATGAAATGTAGCGGAAAATAGTTACCGATCTCAAAAATTTATACCATTCATAGATAATTTTTATTGCCTTTCATATTTTTTCTATCTTTGCGCAGAATCTAAATTATTAGTATTTATCACTAAGACAATATTTTTTTGTACAAAATTGTGGGCTTTATTTATAACGAAAGGACGATAAAATACGCCATTGCTGGGTACACAATAAAGCACATACTTCAAAATGTGGTCATGAACATGACCTTTCGTGTACCATAACGATAAATCCGCCTAAATCCAGTTTATACCGGTCAATTACGTCACCACAGGGGATCACCTCGATCCACCCTTATTCAATAACTGAGGATATGCCGCAATCCATTCACAGGTTCACCGCCGTTGGGGTGCAGCGTGCAGAGATTTTCATTAGAGAAATGGTGATTTATTGTAATCATGTAGCGGTAGTGCGAGGAACCTCTGGTTTCATTACTAACGTACACATTCATTAAACTTGGCTTGGTTATGAATTGCTCTATTGCTAATATACCAATTCATTGTAAGGTATTGCAGATGCAGACCGTAAATCATGGTCATTTATAAAGCAAAGAAAAATATACTTTAAACCTTATTCCAATCACAGTGGTATTTGCTGGGTATGTGGTTATGATAAAAACGTACAAGCGCGCGTATGATTCACTATAAAAAAAGTTTTTTAACTTTCGAGTTTATCTGAAATACTATTATTGGCTTGAATTTTTTGGTTACTTATTTATTCCCTTAGATTGCCTTAAAATGTTTAGCGGATAAACTTTATTCATGTTTACATTTTAATAGCCTGATAGAGTAGCGGATAGCACCCCTGCCCGCTACGCCGAGGGTCGTGAGTTCGAGCCCCACAAGTATTTGTTAAGTATTTTTCAGGTATTTGTGTTTAGTCTGAGTGTTTTCTATGTATTTATAAAAAAAAAACTGTTGTATTAATATCAGCCATTTAGTTCCCATAGTACAAGCTTTGCTTAGTTTGGGGCTATATGGCGCTGTGTGAATTATCCGAGAATTTTACATATATTTTGCAAAGTGAAATGGAGTCACATTCCTCGTTATAAACTCATTTCTGTCGAAAAAAGATATTGACCGTACTTCCGAGGAGGGTTGGGGGAGAAACACGTGTCTATTGTTCTGCCCCTCGCTTTTTGCCATTTGCAATTCACCAATACAATTCATAAGGAGTTGAAAAGGCGAAGACGTTTTGCGGCAGAAAGGAATTGTTCGTACCGCGTCAATAGAAATGAAGGGGAAGAGACAGAAGTGAACTTAATCTAGAACTTTAAGCGAACTTGAGGGACTTGCAATTACTTGTGTGAATTTATTAGGTCTCTCTATTTAATTTACGAGCTATATAAGAAACATTAGATTTTTAATAGTGCCGTAGGGCCCTGAGGTAATTAATATAAACCTAAAGATACGGAAATGGAATAGCTTAATTAATTAATTGAATAGCTTAATTGTGTTTTTCACGACTTACAATGAAAAGATGTTGATCAAACACAACTTACAATGAAAAAATGTTGACGATATGTAAAAAAAAAATGCCGTTATTTGTCCTGGCAGTTGAATCTTATATGAATCAATTTTGGAGGCCCTTTTTCTATCTTACAATTTTATGAGGGATTTTATTTTACGATTACGCGATCAACGATATACATATATATACAATTGTCCACAAGTTTTTAAAGGAGCAATTCAGGTGATTTTGGACAGGTTTTGTGAATATGACGATATACTCTCATTATTACTTAATTGCCCGTGTGATGCCGGCTTAGAATAGCATCACCCCATTTCATTTCCGCGGGTGTCGTAAGAGACGACTAAACGGCCCTCAAATATCTGTCAGATATCGCCACGATAGTGACCGTATTTTATGGCTAGTAACGCTCTGCCTACCCCACAAGGGATAAAGGCGTGATATGTGTATGTTTTACTTAATTTTGTCTATTTTCTTTTTTTACGCTTTAATTTTAGTTGAACTAAACTGAAACCTATTTTAGTAGGCCCAACTAAATAATTTAAGTTCCACAACGACGACAACAAAATGACTGATCGCTCGCTACATTAGAGGCGTGTCCACCAGCAAGCTACCCCGCCATTAGCGCAGTACTTAAATGGAATGCACCAAATGGATTGCACCTCCAGACGGCGTTTTATGATCCATAATGGACGAAGACGATAAGGGCGCGTTCCGTTTACTGTATTTGTAGAGGCTCAAAATCAATTAAATTTGGAATTGGTCGTGTAAATTTGATTAAATGTTGAGTTTCAGAACGTGCATGTAAATGGACTTCTTTTTTATTTCGTATCGAGGCAGACAGCCCAATCAACTTGAATGGTGTTATTACTTCGGTGGTTATTTTGTGTTAGTTTATTACGACATCAAAAAAGAACTTACATACACACACATACACATATCACGCCTATAATCCCTTGCGGGGTAGGCAGAGCGTAAACGGCCGCAAAAAAAGGATATTTACGCCACGGCTGACAAATATTTGAGGGTCATTCGGAAAATTGTGTATCGCCATAATGACAGGTTGTCAGCCCATCGCCTAAAATTGCAATACAAACCCTCGAGTCCCTTAGTCGCCTCTTACGACTCCCACGGGAAAGATATGGGGTGATGCTATTCTAAGCCGGCATCACACGGCAAAAAAGAACTTGACATTGGTTTAATTTCAATAACGTTGTACACGATCTACAGCCTACTTTAACTTGGGCGATGTAGCACATACCTATACTGTTTCTTTAGTCATTTATTTGCATGGTGTCCTATAAAACTATAACTTGATTTTAGTGCGACTGCCTGCGGCGCAAAGGTTGCGGATCCGGTTCCCGGTGAGACACTCACAAAGTTGAAATTATCACTTTGTGAATTGGTTTCCAGTTTAGTTAGGACGTTGCAGGCCAAACCACATGATTGTCCGTAAGAAAGGTAATTCCATGCTTCGGAGGGCACGTTGAGCCGTCGGTCCCGGTTGCTGTCTATGATTACTTAGACGGTGGTCGTTACATAACCATGTCAGAGGCCCACTGTTTTCTACTACAATAGAAGGTGGTTGAAAAACTTTGACACTAGGGTTCATCGAGTCGTTCGTCGACTCTTTGTCCCACACAAAAGAAGAGGAAGGTCCTACCTTGCAGTGTGTAGGCGGTTCGTTGCGGCTGCATGCCTGGCGCGAGGCTGACTCCGGCATGTGTCGTGTTGTGCAACGACAGCGAGCCCAGCAAGTCTAGCTCGGTGGCTGAAACAATACAAAACATCACATTAATATAAACATAGTATTCCGTGTAACTCCATTACATTTAATTATTCATAAATTTAACATCTTACATGTTTTCACAAAAACAGTTAGACATAGTTTAAGCTGGTTGACAACGTCAAATAATGCCTTTGGAAAATATTTTTTATACTGTCTAAACGCGTGTCTAACTTTTTTGTAAAAACACCGCTTGGTTTCACAAATGAAACGCTCAAGTCCAAACGCTTAAATTATGAAAATCATCTTCCGGAAACTGCCATGTGATGCCGGCTTAGAATAGCATCACCCCATTTCTTGCCCATGGGAGTCGTAAGAAGCGACTAAGGGACTTGAGGGTGTGTATTGCAGTTTTAGGCGATGCACTGACAACCTGTCACTATGGCGATACACAATTTTCCGGATGACCCTCAAATCTTTGTCAGACGTGGCGTAAATGACCGTTTTATGCGGCCATTTATGCTCTGCCTACCCCGCAAGGGAATATAGGCGTGATATGTGTATGTATGTGTATGTATCTTCCGGAAACCCTTCTATAATGGATCCATCAAATATTATTCTTCGTTTAATATTAATGGCGTCTTTTTATTTTCCTCCATAAATACTATTTGATAGACCATTAACATAGCTTTCTTCATAATAAAGGAAGCTACAGTTGTAAAAGCTCATGTGTCCTATATTCGGTGAATCAATAAAGTTGGACACGTAGACCAAAGTTGTGGAGTTATTGTAAAGCAAATCCCACACTATGACGGACTGACAGATGCGTTTGTCAAACACCTTGGTCAAATCGCAGCGTTATAGTGTGCCATGGTATTCGTTTTTGTATGGAAATTTGAAATTTCCTTGAGTATGACAGGATGTTTAAAAATACGTCCGTCAGTCCGACATAGTTAGAGAACCGCCTAGGGTAGCCAGCCACAGTACGATTTATAAGTTGAAAAGGATTCAAAAGATGAATCAAACATCTTTTATCAAATCTGTTTCCGCCATAATAAAATATGATTGCCGTAATCAAAGACAGGAAAACGAATTATTGGACTGATGTTTTCGTTACAGTTATTTATTTATTTCTTCGTCTTTCCCTTTTAATGTACTATATTTTAGTCAATCTTATTTGTTAGATTAATCAGTTTTACCGTTTTAAATTCCATTTCTGTTGGTAAACGAAAACCTTCTTGTTCTGAAACTAAACCACCCTCAATATGTCTACTGACACATTTAACTCGGATGTCTGCTGTAGCCTCTGGAGCAGATCGATCCACGCTGCCGCCGGCCGGCTGCCATCCCGGCACATGACATAACCCTAATAAAATGAAGTTCACCAAAACCTACAAGGCGACAATTCAACTCAGTCGTGTGTACTCCTATCCTACATGGAGTAGATCGATCCACGCCGCTGCCGCCGCCGGCCGGCACATGACATAACCTAAATAAAGTTCACCAAAACGTGACTGCCTCCAACCGAAAGAATTTTGAAATTGTTTTCCGATATTCTGTACACGCACAAACGGAATTGTCAGCCGCAAAGTTGAAATAAAAGGCTTTTAGACTGTTCTAGAAAAAAGTAGAGCTATGTTTTTGGTTCGCAATCATGTACTCTCGGTTAAAAATAATCGCTGTAGGTAAAACAAATTCACTGCAGCAGTGTTTTCCACAAACACAAAAATATAGCACAGTTACGCCAAAATTCATTGTTTTGTTTTACACCTGCTAGGGCATATAAATGTGCCAATAAATTCAGTCTGGCATAAAGTATTCGAGTAGAAAACAAAATAAGAAACATTAATAAACCTAGCCCCTAACCGAGCCATACATTTTGCTAAACAGACACTCGGGGACCATCCATCTCGAGAAACTCGGTCACGTAGCAACAGTCTACGGCGTAGAAACTGCTACGAATATTTTACTTCATCGCCTATTCTCGGGAGCGAATTACCTTCAATTTATACAACAGAAATAGAAATAGAAATAATTTATTTGCAATAAATGTGGTACAAATGTGTTACAATATTAAAAATCCTCACATTTAACCAATTTTATACTGGTATGCAAATAGGGAGGGACTACTCTATTATTATGTATGACTAAAACAAATTTATAATAATTAAATTAAATACCATTAAAATTTGAATTAAATATCAATAAGAATAAAATTAATTAACAATTCATAAATTCATTCATGGAATAGAAACATTTTTCACATAAATAATTAAATAACGATTTCTTAAACAAATTCAGTGGTAAATCTTTAAATTTATCGGGCAAGTTATTATAAATTTTAGTGCACATAACATAGCAATTTCTTTGTTTAGATGTTGTGGAGCATGGTGGAGCCACCAGTCGATTTGGGTACCGGGTTCGGAAATTACACATGTTTCCTTTTTTAGAAAACATTTCCAAATTGTTTTTGGTAAATACACATATTTCAAAAATGTACATTGAAGTTAGGGTTAAAATTTTTAATTTTTTAAATAAAGGTCTACAGGACTCCAAAGGACCGACACCGCACATTGCTCTTATACATTTTTTTTGGATCAGGAATGCAAGTCCTACGTCTACTGAATTCCCCCACAAAAGAAGGCCATATCTCAGTATAGAGCTAACATAGCCGTGGTAAGCAGTTAATGCAGTATTCTGATTAGCAAGTTTGGTTAGGCGGTAGAGGGCATAAGAAAATCTATTTATTTTTTTACATAAATTACAAATATGATCTTTCCAAGTTAACATAGAGTCTATGTCAATACCTAGAAATCTTGCTGTGTTGCATTCTGTAATAGGTTCACCATTATAAGTTACACAAATATTTTGGGACTTTCCATTTTTATTAAAAAATTGCATTAGTTTTGTTTTATTTATATTTACATTTAGATTATTATATTTGAGCCAATTGATTATAATTTTGATTGTATTATTTATTTCATTTTCATAGTCCAAATTGTGATTTTTATTTATAATAATTGATATGTCATCTGCGTATAATGTACATTGATAATTAGTAATTGAAAGAATGTCATTAATATATAAATTGAATAATAAGGGCCCAAGAATGCTACCTTGAGGTACGCCATATTTGATTAAATTGAAATCTGATTTATATGATGTCAATTCCAAAATTTCATTCAATTTATTAATTTCAACTCCCTGTACGCGCCCACTTAGATATGACTTAATCCAATCATGTGTTTTCCCACGTATCCCGTATGCCTCTAATTTCCAAAGTAGAGTCTTATGACAAACACAATCAAAGGCTCTACTTAGATCGAATAACACCATACAAACGGGAATCCGCTTATCCATGAAATTGGAAATTTTTTCTATTATTTTGAAACATGCCATTGCAGTAGATTTTCCTTTCAGGAAACCATACTGCTCAGGGTGAAGTATATTGAACTTTGAACAAAAAGAATAGAGTCTTTTGTAGAACACTTTTTCATATATTTTTGCAAGAATTGATATCAACGTGATAGGCCTGTAATTACCAATTTGATCTGGCTCTCCTTTCTTGAAAAGTGGCTTGACAATCGAGACCTTAAGGACTGATGGAAATATCCGTTTCGAAAGATAAATTAATTAAGTAAGATAGTACAGGGGAGAGTTCCTGTTTACATTCTTTTATTATTTTCGTACACAGTTCATCATATCCTGTAGACTTAGTATTATTCAAGGACTGTATTATATTTTTTATTTCATTTTCATCTGTTGGTGTCAAGAAAATGGTAGCCGTATTATGCTTCAGTGTTCCTGGATAGTTCTTTAAGTTAAGGTTATAGTTAAGGTTAGGAATGTCAATAAAATGTTGATTAAATGTCGATGCAATTTGAGTAGGATTTCTAACAACCGAATTATTGTCAAGTTTCAAATTATCAATTGTATTTAATTTTATATTTGACTGATCATCGTTAATCACTCTCCAAGTAGCTCTACATTTATTTGTTGATTTATTGATGAATTCTATATTCTTAGAACGTTGTGCATGTTGTAAACATTTTTTTAATAGTTTTGTGTATTTTTTATAATAAGTTTTAATGTGTTTTAATTTAGTTTTATAGTATATAATTCTTAGCTTTCTTTTAGTATTACTTGATCGTTTTATTCCCTTCGTAACCCATTTTATTTTACATTGTTTATTATTATCTACCCTGACTCTATATTTAGGGAAGCAGAGATTATAAAGAAGACATAATTCGGTGTGAAAGTATTTGAAAGCTTTCTCTAAATCCCTTTCTTGAAACAGTTCGGACCACGAGTAGCATGACAAGTACTGTTTAAATTTATTTATATTTTCTGGGTGGAAATCTCTCATAGTATTAAACCAATGTTGATTTATTTTAGACCGTCTATCAACAGGTACAGTAAGAAATTGTGCCGTTTCATGATCCGAAAGAGACATTGGTAATGTATATCCTTGCGCCCCTTCGATATTGCTTGCGAATTGGTCCAAACACGCCTTTCTCCGAGTAGGTGTAGTGATATGTAAATCAAGATTATAGCTTTCTATTAGTGTTTTTAGCTCTCTACAAATTTTGCTGTCATTTAAAGTGTCAATATTCCAATCGCCAGTTAAAACAATAGACTTGTTCGTTTTAGATTTCAATTTATCTAGCAAGATAGACAATTTCTCAAAAAATATGCGAATGTCGGACCCCGGACCAACGAAACAATTGTTTCTTGTTTTTGGTTGTAATCAGCCTAATACTGGGAAGGTACTCTTATTTATTTTGCTGACAACAATGTAAGTTAATGTAAATGTAGGATAATACAAAAAAAAATTTGATTGCAGATGTGTTGGTTGGTTGATTTTATCTCATGGTCGGAAAAATTATTAACCATAAAGTTTTCAGAAACAAATTGTAACGCTCAAAAGCCGTATTCCGCTATTTGAAAAGTGTCAAAGTTGTGATTCAATAGAGTGTCAGTTGGAAGTTTTTGGCCGTTTTGCATTCCGCAAAAAATTTGGAGTATAGAAAATCAGAATCCCAATGGAATTACGATTGAGTTTCAATGCCATTACAATGGCAAAAAATTAGAGTTCTCTAGTTCAGTAAATTAAAGTAAAGTTAAAGCTACGTTCCTATTAGCTTAAATATTTCTCGCTCTGAGTACTTCTTTGAGCCGCCTGTGACTGCGACTCACTCAGCGCAAAGAGTTTCAATTAGAGCCAAGAGCCGCTTTTAGAACTCCAAATTAAAGCCTAGGCGCTTTAAACTGTGGAAATTCTCAAATTAAAGCGTTCGAAGTTACATTTTCTACTGCAGTTAGATTTTTGAAATTATGACATCGAAGTTTTCCAAGCCAGTTTTCATAGCCGCATAAAATTCCGCGACTGAAATACACTTAGATACATAGGTACTGGACAACATTTCATTTTACGTTAGATACAAAAAATATATATATCGTTTAGAGTGTTTGGGATGCTTGTGAAAATATACATTTTTTCATAATTTTTAACAATGTCAGACCCGTGCACTATCTGCCAAGTCAACCAAAACTTCATTAATTTTTCTGTCATCTGTTTTTTAATAAACGTCATATAAATAGAAGGCAAATGAATTTTGTTTTCAGCAGCATAGTTGTTGGAGCTGAACTAAGGCACTTTTTAAAATTTGAAATCTCTGATTATGAAACATAAAAATATAAAAAGTACTTGCCTTTTATTTAATGATGCGATTAACTATCTATTAAAAATATAAAAAAGTCTTGTTAGAAATTTGAAATGTTGTGGATTATTGCGTTCCAACCGATAAATGTCGTGAAAATTTAATTGCGGAAATATTGCATTTATAGTGTTAGAGATACAATTTCTGCTGCAGGCGCAATAATTCTTCTTTTACTACTTTTTCTGAGATACCTTTTTAACAACGAAAGAGTGACAACATGCCAATGAAGCGGACAACATAGAGAAGAATTAAATTATTACATCTGTAATTTTTCTTTTTATAGGGTTTCCGGTTTCCTACAATACAAACCGGTTTTCAGCGTAAAAGTGACAAAATTCATTCTCACATATAGACCTACGTCGGACAATTTATTATCCACTATTATCTCCATAAACAATCTCTACCCGCCTACCCCATTCAGAATCGATAATATTATGATTTATAGGTAACAATATCGTCAACATAAACTTCCCTATCTCACCTATTTCATTGACTAGAGCGTGTAGCTCCCCAACACCCCCATTGTCCACCCCCTGCCCCGTTATCAGGGATACTTCCACCATGCTCTGCCAAATATATTCACAATTTTTATACGATTTCATTTCTGCAGTCCAGTTTTTTGGTGATATCGCGGAGTACACACACAGGGTAATGTTCCGTTTGCGGAGTTCGAGACCGCTTGCTGTCTGAATTTCGCAGAATTTCAGATTGTTCGAAGATGACATCAGAGAACTTATCGTGTAAGTTGTCATATTTCTTGCATTTTGAAAACAACTTGACTGAACTTAACTTCTGTGGACGTTGGTTGTGAACTTTAAGTGGCAGGTGAAATCCACGCCAAAGCTAAAATAGAGTGCAAAGAAACAACCACACTAGGACTACGTCGTAAACTGCTGACACTCAACAATTCTGTATTCGATACACTTTGTACATACTAGAAGAGATAGATAAACAGAAGGCTCATTGCATACTCGAGGCATCCTCAAATTTAGGCGTTTCTTTAACGAAGCAGAGCATAGCGGAACAACCAGACTATCAGAGTCATATCAGACTAGGATGGCGCCTTGTCGCCGGCCGGTCTGCAGGCCGCTGTCGGGCCATAGATGTGAACCAGATTACCTCGTAAACTGCTGAAACTCAGCAACACTGTATTCGAGACACTTTGTGCATACTAGAAGAGATAGATATGGTCTGTGGAAAAGAGTGGAAATTAAGGGCGCCTTTGGGAAATGTCATAGTATGAAAAAAATATTAGTTCACTTTATGTCCAAGCCTATTTTCTTTCCGCACAGATTCTAGAAGGCTTATAGCATAATAGAGGTATGGTAAACACTTGTAAGTAGCATTATATCTATATCTGGTAGTTTTTTTTACTCGTCTAATAGGTTCCAAAAGTATAGGTTACTGTGTAATACATACCTTTTTCTTTATTCTAATATCGTGATGTGAATTTTTTATTATGAGACTCTACTGTCTCAATTTGATATACCTACTCAATAAACGCACTTCAAATACATAAGTATAAAGAAACTTTATGCTCTTGGACGTTTCATACAGCGCCATCTAGCACCAAACAAACAAAGCAAAGCCTGTACTATGGGAACTAGATAGCTGATATAATACATAAATATTTTTTTTTGTATATAAATTCACTAAAACACCCAGACATGACACAAATATTTTTAAGTAACTTACAAATACTTGTGCTATAAGGGGATCGAACCCACGACCCTCGGCGTAGCAGGCAGGGGAATTAGGCAAGACGTAATATAAAGATTTGAACGTACCTATAACAGCTTATGTAACTCTCACAACGTCTACAAGACCAGCGTCTTCAGTTAATACCTCTATATATCTATATCTTGTCTACAAACTGCATTGTCGCAGCGAGATGGAGTTTTGAACGAGTTTTCCTCATCCACTCTTTCCCGTTTTCCTTATTTTGTCGTTGAGTTGCGAAGGGTTGTGATTTATTTGAATGTCACCTCATACAGCCAGTTGTGGGTTTGTTGACTACGTATGCGAAGAAACCTTTGAGTATTATTTATCCGTCAAAGGAGGAAATAGACTACTACTCGTGTTGTGGTGATCACGTAAAAATACGTACTTACATCCAACTATTTTTATAGTTACCTACAATGAAAGGGTGGGTTAGCTGGTAGTTACTTACCTGTACACTATCCTACCGCAAAATATGTACAAGTAAAAATGGAACACCTTCTACGTCGTATTCTTGGAAACCATTTATGGTCAAGATAGCCATCTAAACAGAGTTAGCTAGCCACTAGCCTGGTTATAAAGTTGCCAAGAGGTCGTAAATAGCAGCTACCCTGTCTGTTAATGCGCCCTTATTTAGATAGATTATAGTTTAATCTGAAAATGGCTGAGAGTGTATTGTATTGTTCGTCAATAAGTTTATGATGTGCCATTATTATAGCTTCGGAGCCAGCCAGTTCTAGAGAGCAGACAAATTAACTGGAATATAGGTAACTAGCTAAGCTAGAAATTCGTTTAAGGATAAGCTACGTAAGTTACAATTGGATCTCAGCCAAAGTAGTTGTGCAATAATTTTGCATCACAGAACTTAACAACCCTAAACGAAGCGCATAAAATGGAACACTCACTGCATTTAATGCCTTGTTAACGACACAGAATGCACCAGAATGCAACACCGACAGTAGGATGTACAGTCGAGCTCACGTCCAGTCAGACACTGTAAGTCTTATGTGCGAGGCTTAAGAACGGTCCAAAATTCAAACTGTCTAACCTGGCTTGAGCTGGACTGTACTAATATGTACAATAGTGTTCTAAAGAAACTAAGTCAAAACACACCTACCGCACATGGAGTTCCTTCAAGATATAAACATATTTCTTCTATGTACCTCCTGTACCCGATATTATCAAACTACAGGCTACAATTTTACAGGTGAAATTCGATGTTCATTGCGTAGTCGGTAAGCCATTATGATATCAGGAATATGAACCGGCTACGCAATGTACTGAGGATTTCACTTGTAGACTTGTAGCCTGTAGTTTCATAACATTGGCACCAGGTCTTTTATGTCAAATATATGTTTTAATTTATCACTTTTATACATGACAGTATTTGTCCTGAATATATAAATAAAAAGTATTGCATTACTATGTTGCATTTCAAAAACATATGGTTACGCTTCATAAGATTAAAAGGTAAACCAAATTTTCTCTCACTTAACTAAGTAAGAGCAATAATCATCACAATACCAACTATATACTGAACTTTCAGCATTTTATTGCCCAATAGGTTAATTCTAAAAATAAAACTATGTTGCGCTTGAAATTGAATGGAAATAATGCAGAAATTACCTAAACTACTCATATAAATACTTACCTACATTGGCGTTTCTCCCACTTGTGGTCAGTTGCAGCGTATTTTCAACGCACCGTAACGTGTCAAACGACTTGACAGACGCAAAGTTACGCAGCGTTACCACCTTAAATGCACCGTAGTCGTATTTGTATGGAAATAAGATCGGAAATCGCAATTTCCTTTCGTCTGACAGACGCATGCGTTACGGTGGGTGAAAAAAAAGCGGTAGAACCGCCTTAAGATTAACATTAACAGCCACAACAGTCCACTTTTGACCCACCTCCTATTGGGTATAAATACTTACTATGTATAAAATGGCTCCCAAATTAAAGTGTTGATAATTCATGATTTATTACTGTTTTACGTTTGTAGAGGGCATTAAACTCTACCGTTGGAAAGTAAGTAAACGTAAGTTATTTAATGCCGTACAGTGTTATTTCTTTTACTGCGTGATGGCAGCTTAGAAAAGCATTCCCCATTTCTTACCCACAAAAACCTATGGATTTGATCAAAAACCGGAAAATGTCAAAATTTAATCTCTATTTGACTGGTTTTTCATGCAATAAAATAAATATTAACAGCCGCAATAGTCCATTGCTGAACATGGCCTCCCCGTATTGAGGGTAATGCCATACTCACCACGCTTGGCAATCGGATTGGCGAACGCAGTGCAACATAATACTTTCGCTTTTTTATACAAATACTATAAATAACCTGTATAAGTATCCCTTATGGGGTGTTGCTGATGTACAATTTTCTCACGCCCCCTTATTTTCTAGAAAGCATCTTGTCAAAAGGATGTTTTCCGTCCGCAAAAGCCTCGAAAGCGTCGTTTAGCAAATAATTAGAGCTATTAATCACCGAAGGCTGGCAGGCGAACGGTTTCGCGGGGCTGTTTATGGCTACGTGGGCTCTGGACTCTTATTCTGCAAACTGTGAGAAAAGTTACTAAATCTTTATTTATTTTGTATTTATTTTCTATTCAGAATCCCTACCCCTGTGGCCTACCTTTAGCTATCTAATCTACTACAACTACTTAACCAAATTAGGTATTAAATGAAAATGATTTATTGTATACAAGAAATTCTACTTTACTATTAGAAGGTCCGGAAACTTATTTTTGAAAATCCTGTAAGTAAATTTTGCCTACAAGGCCTAGCAAAAATAAATAACTTAGAGGTGTTAGAAAGAAGTAATTTAGCTGAAGTCACCTCAAGCGATCGATGTGTGTAAATAACTACTTTTGGGTTTGTGCAGGCTCTCGCCCTTTAATCTTCCCGACTGCGATCCACTTAAAATCAGTGCATCTACAGGAACATAGTTCGAAATATGAAAAACAAATTCGGAACTCCCAAGCAAAATTGCCGATCAGCTAGCTGATTTGAGTTACAATGGAAGCTCAAAATATTTTTGTCTTATTTCTGCCCATGTGTTTTGGTAAACGTTATTGCTTTACCACTAGTCCGCCTTAAGATTTCGCCATCGGTCACTAGTAAAATATCAGCCTATATATCTGCACCAACACAGGTAAAGTTAGTAGTAGTTCAAGTTACCAGAATTGTGCCCTAGTTAGCGTAAGCAGGCGCAACATTCCATAACAGACGGGTGTAATTTGTATTAAAGCGATTAATTTGCAGCGCACAATGTGGGTCAAAGTGTCAGCTCCGGAACCGGGAAGGAAACACATTAATTACGTGCCTACTTGATTTAAGAGGCAAAGTTTTAAGTGGAAGTTTCCGATACAAGTTTTGGTGAAAAGTAAACAATGTAGGCTTTGAAAAAGTTTGCAAGGACTGTACGCTTTTTTGCCACTACTGCTTGGTGTAAAAAATATTATTTTCATTTTTCTTTTTGAAACGGTAGGTAGAGTCAATATAATTTTTTGAAAACTTGCGAAATTTTCCAAGCGCGGGCAGGATTAGAAAATTTTGCAAATTTTCTAAAATTGTATACCTAACACGGGAAGTGTTTTAAAAATTTGGTTTTCAGAGTCAATATAGTTCAATAGGTGGATGATATTATTAAAAGTAGGAACTCACCTGCGGAAATAAATTTTATTTTATATATAATAAGACAAGTTGAAACGGGCGATAATCTTTGACCTATCTAATCTACAGAATCTACAACCTACCTCTACTAAGTCAATTTAGCGGTTTTTTAACTAAAGTACCGCCGCGCCGTTCCAATAAGTCGTATTTGACAGCTGTCAGATTCGTGATATGGCGGAGGGTCCATTTTCCTTTGGTATGGAGATGACAGCTGTCAAATACGACTTATTGGAACGGCGGTACTTTAAATACTGCTTGTATTTAAAGTTACCGCCGTTCGTATCGTTACAGGCAATCCATCTAGGAGCAATTTTAGCAGTACTTTAACTACATGTTTTACTTTACAAATAGTGGTAACAGATCACAGTGGCAAATATCCGTGAATGAACACAGAACGGCACTTAGCTGTCACTCTCACCACCACCTCAAACCTCGGCTAGATGTATGAGATAGAATAGTGCATTACGTACATCGAAACGCTTTCATATAGATGGACAGATAAAATAATTTATTCATATTTTTGCATCACACACATTTAGATTTGTAAGATTATCAGGTAAAATTATATGAAATCCAAATACTTACTTACTTTGAAAATAACAATAATCTGTACAGCCAAGATCAAGCTGGGTTAGACAGTTTAGACTTTGGACCGTTCTTATGCCGCGCGCATAAGACTTACATTGGCGTTCTAATCAGGCGTAGATTTCAAAGCCCCGGGGCTAAAATTGCAGTGTCCAGTCCAAAAAAATATAAACTGGCAGTTTAGTGTCTAACCGCACGTGAGCTTGACTATACTGCCTAATTAACAAATGATTTTACTTTCTTGGACATTCAATATATCGTGTAATATAATAAGGAACATTCCCTAATTCCGCGTAAAATTACAACTGTAATCCGAACCTATCAATGTTACCTCATTATTCATTACACACTCGATTAGGCAGTGTAAGGGGTAATGGCAATTAATTGAAGTCCTGTGCAACCTGAGACGAAGCCTGCCCACTGCCCACTGCCCACTGCCCACGTGCCACTGCTGGCCATATGGTCGGGTGGTCACCTTGGGGCTAATTAGGGTAGGTAAACCTTGGGTGAAAAGCTACTGTTTATTTTATTATTATAACCTACACATAAAACAAATGGTATGTAGTACAAACAATACGAATGTTAACGACACATATGTCAAATTGATTGATTATTTATATAAAGAGTGTCAAATTTGTTTTCAACGCTAGAAAATAGTATGCGATATGACAAGTCACGCGGAAAACCATTGATAAGTTTAAATAGACCCAAGGATTTTACAAGTACTCCCACGTAGAAGTACATACTAGTTTCATGATCCCGACCGCTTTGACGTACGTATTATGAAGGTTAAAGAGTGGAAATCACTACATGCGTCTGTGTTTCCAAACGCATACAACCCTAATATCTTCAAAGTAAGAGTGAACAGGCTTTTTCTGGGTGAGCTCGCTCCATCTTAGACCTTGTCTCTGTCCTATGACCTAGACTAGAGTCAAGAGCAAACCCTTCATTAAAAAAAAAAGTTTAATATTTCAACGCCAATTCGGTAATGCCATTAAGATAGTCAGTAATCATAATAAAATACAATACCGTGTGTGCGTGTGACGCAAGTTCATTAAAAAGAAAAAAAAGTTAATAAAGTCTCAACATACTATTATGGAGAGAAAAAAAGAATAAGAAAGCGGCCAGTACCCCCTGTATTCTACTGTTGTCGGTTAGCAGCCCGTGCCGCGCGCGACATGTGCGCGGGCCGGCGCGTGCGCAGCCCCGTGTCGTGTTACCTTGTGTTGTGACGTCATTCTATAGCGCTTATGGTATTGTGGCTACTGGACTATTAAAGTGGGGTTATTTGTGGGGTTGCCCTTTTGGTTACTGAACTTCAAGATATTCGTATTTTATTTAAACATACATATATCACGCCTACAAACCTTTGAGGGGTAGGCAGAGCGCAAACGGACATTTACGCCACGTCTGACAAACATTTGAGGGTCATTCGATATCAGTAAATTTTGTATCGCCATAGTGACAAGTTGTCAACCCATCGCCTAGAATTGCAATACACACCCTCGAGTCCTTTGGTCGCCTCTTACGACTCCCACGGGAAAGAAATGGGGTGATGCTATTCTAAGACGGTATCACACAGCCTTATTTAAAACTCTTACTTAAACAGGTTTGCGTACCAACTTTAGGTTAGAGTCGAAACTCACCAACGTATAGGTAGTCTAGTCGCGTAAGTTTAGATACTTAGTAAGAAATAAGATAGCAAAACTCACGCGAAATACCTTTTAATGACATACCTCTTCTCTGATCTCTATTCAGGTGTATTTCCACCCTTATTATGTTATACGAAGAACTAAATATTTTAGACATGCAAGTTTATCTAGTGAATAAACTATAGTTAGATAATATTGCCCTCAATTCGAGATATTAATTCTCTTAACTAAACTTAAATTTGTGCTGACACTTTTCGTTAAATAGGTTTAGCAAAAGGATAGGTATACATAATTTAAGTCCTGTTATGTTTAAGAATGTCACTGGGTTCTTCGCAATTTATCGTCAATTTAGTCGCCATTGTTTTCATCGTCACCTTATTTTGACAGATAACACGTATTTTGCGTCAAATGATAAGACATGAAGTGACCAAAATATCTCCTATTCTTTTTTAAAGAACGGAAAGTGACACCACTAATTTAAAGTAAGTTAAGAAAATTTGTATCCCGAATTGGGGCCCATATGTTTTCCTTACAAACAACTCATGTCATCATATCATCAACACAGATGCAAAATTAACAGAATACCGAAATCATGATACTTAATCATATATCATAATCTCGTGAATCGAGTCAGCAGAAACCGATCGTTCGATGGTGGTGTGATCACTTCGTCATTCGATTGTTGATCAAAATAGCTGACTAAGAGAATACCCGATGTACCTATGTTCCGATCAAATTATAACAATTGGTGAGAAATTCTCACTTACTACCTGACTTTTGGTTCTTGAAAACATAAATATAGTAAATACCACGTTACCTCCAACTTCAAATTTAATAGCTGAAAAAACGTGTCAGTGGATTTCTTACATGTTCAAAACGTAGTGTCGGTGTCGTGTGATGCCGGCTAAGAATAGCATCACCCTATTTCTGTCCCGCGGGTGTCGTAACCAGCTGACAACCTGTCACTATAGTGATATACGATTTTTCTTAAATGGCCCTCAAATATTGACAGACGTGGCGATAGCGACCGTATTTTTTGTGAAAATTAGGGTGAAAGAATTTTACAATAGTTTCGGAGATCATCGATTACATACCAACGAGAACATACATACATACAAATATCACGCCTTTATCCCTTGCGGGGTAGGCAGAGTGTAACAACCGTAAAAAACGGACATTTACGCCACGTTTGACAAACATTTGAGGGTAATTTGAAATATTGTGTATTACCATTGTGACAGGTTGTCAGCCCATCGCCTACATTTGCTCAAGCCCCATCTTCTTCTTCTATCGTGTCGATGGAAAGCCGATCGCCTCAAATTTCGTTCGACCAGTATTTTGCCACTCTAACAGCATTTTCATTGGCTGTCATCAGCTGCTCCTGCGTACAGGTGGTAGGACAAGCCCCATAGTCGCTTCTTACGACACCCACGGGAAAAAAATGGGGTGATGCTATTCTAAGCCGGCATCACATGACCAGACATACCAATGAGAACAATATTTAATTGTGTCAAAGAGCTCGTAGAGTAGAAACTGTAGGTAGAGATACAGCACCCCATGTCTAGGTTACGAAGCCTCATCAAATATTCATCATAAGCCGCGGTTCAGGCTCTGTGAATTTCAAATAGGCTAGTTCCCCTAGTTCCCGTTTTACCTTCACAGTGGCATTGAAATATTCAACTGATATGTAAAATATAAGACACAAGTGGAAATCTAGAAGTGTAATGTGAATTCTTGGAAATAAGTGGATGTAAGAACACGTGAATCTCTATTGTAAACGCCTAGTTTTCTACTTTTCTGTTTTCAAAACTATTCTTACTTTATTTTACAAATATGTTCACCTAGACCTTGAGTCATAAATTAAAATACATTTTATCAAGCGAAGAAATTGTTTTTAAGAAAATTGTTCATTACGAATGAAGTGGGAGAAAGCTTGAAATTAGAAAACGTTGGAAATTATTTACATAAGTATCTAATGATCTGGCTAGCCTAGGCTAGCAACCGCCCTCTCTTCTTCGCAAAAGATCGTAGTTTAGTAAAACTCTAATTATCAATTCGTATTTTTGATTTTGGAATACGGTGTCCGTTAATGAGACTATGCGCGGGAACGAGGGGCGCAGCCGCGGCAGGTGGCGGTTCCGGCTGGTTGCTTGCGCCCCCTGCTCCCTGCGCCTCCTGCGTCCGCGCCGCTAGCCGACTGCGGTCACCCGGCCACCGTGCCATACGCCACGCGGACAACGGCATTGAACGATAAGACAGTTTTGTGCCATATGTAAATTAGGCGCCAAATGTGTGTTACGAATGAAAGTTAAAGAAAATCTAGTTTTTGTACTTATTTATATTCCATACATGATGCGCAATCTTGGCTACTGACATCGATAACTGAGAGAGTATGGATAATGTATTTAGTATTTTACGATCCCAAAATAACATGATGTTCCTGAAATGCACAAAACCTTTCAGAAATTATGATTCAAAACCCAGATGCTGCACGTAGGTAGGTACCAACATACAAGGAAAAATAGGTTCGACAACCTCCAAATTTTATTCTGATTTGAAAACATGTCATGAAAATGGAGATGTCTTGAAAAACTTTGGCTTAAATAAGACGTTTTGAAGTCCGCGAACTGTGAATTTAAAGCAGCTAACAAGTACCCGAGTGTTAGTAGCATAAGTAGGTGCAGAGGATTTTACTTTGAATTGTATATGAGATGACGAGAAAAGCGCATTATACAGAGTGTTTTTCTTTTTTATTCTAAGAGGAATCCGATGCATTTTCTGGTAAAAGTTCTAAGTAAACTATACTTCAGTATCTTAATAGTAGAGCGAAACAAAAAAGAAAAAGATTTGCTGTCCAAGCTTTAACGGTTTTTGAGATGTGGCATATTTCATAAATTAATATAAGTAGTTGGCTCCAGCAAAGCCTTTAAGGCTGCGGGCATAGACGGCGTGGCTGGCTATGGCTGGCTGTGGCTGGCGGGTGGAGCTGAGACATGGCTAGGCTGGTTGGCAATTCACCGTAGCATGGCTTTTTGGCTTAATTTTTAATAGTCTTACACTCGTTTAAGTTTACTATATCATAGCTTTTGCCGTAGATAGATAAAAAAACGATAAGTATTTTGTAAATGACAACCATATGAGTTGAAGATAATTAAATTGCTTGAGTTTTGGCGCGTGGGCGCGAGATCTGTCACCGCGGCCACATTTTTTGTATGTACTTAATACCTCTATTTCCCAATGATTTCATCCTGTATCTATGTGAAGTACCCAATGTGTTACATTACAGGAGCGATTTAAAGGCAGGCGCCACTCGGATATTTGTAATTCAGATAAAAACGTCCTTCGCCTGCCCTTGCAGCCACGGCCCGGCGCGGCCCGGCCCGGCGGCCCGACTACATCCGCTGGCGCCCTATACTGTTTACTATACAAGGGATTTGCAACATTGTCGTACAATACCTACCTATTTAAACTTGGGTAGATATTTATGTTTATCACATAGCCATCCCCAGTCAATGCGCGTGATACCCATTATGTGGATTGTAAACAAGCAAAGGGCTCTACCATTGTTAATTCATTTACGTAGCTAAGCTAAGAGGATTCCCCCACTTGTAGTCCGTAACGCGTTAACGGATGTGTCTGTCATCCACCGTAACGCACCGTAGCAGTATTTATGTAGGAATAAGATCGGAATTCGCAATTTCCTTTCGTCTGACAGACTTATACTTTACTATAACTATACTACTTACTACTTTTATATAATGTCGAAAAGTATTGGTTGTTTCGCCTTGCAGCTCTTCAGGCATGTACATTTGTACAATGCAACGTGTTAGTTTCAGGCAATGGCAAACTGACGTACCTAGGTAAAATAAAACCGCTCTATTCATAATTAGAAAACAGTTCACTGGTAAACCTGATGAGCTGTTTTTAAAACAGGTTCTTTCAAATTGATTCAAGACATTTCTACGCAAACTGTCAATGCCTACGCAAAATCACCCTATTTTAGTGTTTTGCATCTAGCGTTCCAACCAGAACCAAACCATACCAAACGTCCAAACTCAAACTCTTTATTCCAAACCTCATTACAGCAAAAGTACAAATCAATTAAAAAAACGGCCAAGTGCGAGCCGGACTCGCGCACGATGGGTTCCGTACCATTAAACTTTTTTTTTTATTTGTTTTTATATCAGCAACAGAAATACAACATCTGTAAAAATTTCAACTGTCTAACCTTCGCGGTTCATGAGATACAGCCTCCATACAAAAAAGAAACAAGATTTTTGTATGGGAGTGCCCTTAAATATTTGCTTTATACTAATTTTATTTTATTTTTCAGTATTTGTTTATATAGTGGCAACAGAAATACATCATCTGTGAAAATTTCAACTGTCTAAGTATAACGGTCAGGAGACTGTAGGACTGTCGTAACTGTAGGATGTAGTAATAGGGTTTCCGTTTACCCTTTGGGTACGGAACCCTAAAAACGCAGCTTACTAAGTATTTATTGCAACATCTCACTCGCCATAACACGACACCGCTGACGCCAGTACCGCAGTACCGCTGCCAGGTGTTCCGACTGTTTTCATTATTTCCACATTATTATAAATTGCTTGAGGTAGGTACTATGACTGCCTCAAACACGCTTATCATCGCATAATTAATCCTTTTATCGCAATGTATAATGTTTACTATTCGTAATAATGAACAATACCTACAAATAAGCGAAGAAAGCAGTAGACGTCAATTGTAATGCAATATTTGAAATAGGTGCATTACTCTCTTCCTCAATCTTTTTAATATAAATTGGTTACCTACCGAAAAAAAAATTACTTCTTTAGAAATAACACGTTAAAATATATTGGACCTATATAATATGAAATGACGAATAATAACATTTTAAATGTACATTTATTGACAGAAGTATTTACTTACACTACACCTATTCCAATAAGCCTATAAAAAGATAAAAAGAATGGGCCTTAGTTGACCATCTCTTTTAGTATAGCGATGACAGCTGTCAAATATGACTTATAGTGATTGATACTTAAATACTGAATTCAACAAGAACCCAAGATAATTCTCAGTTTTATTGGTAAAGCTCTTGACAACAAAACATTCTCAGTTATAAATTTCAAGGATCTATAATGCTGCTATTTCCAAGCAAGCCTTCTCAGAAAATATGGTTATTCCGGAGTCGCGTGTTCCAGGGGCATTCAGGCTACGTGACCCTAAATCCTGATCTGATAAGTCAAACCGAAGTCTTTGACACTTTGAACTTGACTTTGGCCACACGAATTGAAACTTGAAAATACATACGATCTAATTTCTTAGAGAACTTAGTCAGATGTAAGTGTCGAGATATTCAAGATATGATGAGAAAGATACCGCAACAATAAAATAAATAACGAAAAATCTTGGTACCCCACAAACTAACAGGTTGATAGATAAAGCAAGGCCGTTTAGTATTAATATATTAAAAAAAGAAAAAATACACCAATTTTTCTTATTACTTATAGGACACGAACGGCCTGACCAGCGGCTAACCGTTTTGCCGTGATAAATTGTACATAAAATCCTTCCTCTTGAATTACTCTATCTATTAAAGAAAACCGCATCAGAATCAGTTGCATACTTTTGTAGATCTAAGCATACATAGGAACACGGAAAGCTACTTCATTTTATACTATTTGGTGATTAGTGATTATGTGTGGCAGCGAAAGATTAAAACAGTTTAAAATGATTCCGGTCGCCCGAGCTCCCTACAACATCAGACCAGTGATCAGACAATGTGTGGTATTCTCGTACAGTTAATCCTATCCTAAGCAAACAGGAGATAAGGTATCGCACGTGAGCCGAGGAGGGAGAACGAGACTTCCTACATGTTGCTTACACATACACTACATGTGTGCTTGTACAGTACCGCCGTTCCAATAAGTCGTATTTGATAGCTGTCATCTCCATACTACAAGAGATGTCAACAAAGGAAACTGGACCGTCTGCCATAGCATTTGAACGAATCTGACAACTTTCATATATGGCCTATTGGAATAGCCATACTGTAGTTGTAGGGCACCTTCCCACAAGGACGAGCCGGAACCATGTCACAATGTCAAGTATAGATCAAAGGGGCCACCACGCCATAGATTTATATTATAATGGTTGAATACCGAATTTTAAAACACTTCCCGTGTTAGGTATACAATTTTTGAAAAACTTGCAATATTTTATAATGGGTATTAAATCGGGAGATTGGTGTTGCAGAGGTTATAATACAACCCAACCCAAGATCTTTCATATATTCCGCATTAAGAATACTTAGGTGCATATAACATAAATTAGGTATAGTAAGTACTTCGTAGTACCTAGTACTTAGCAGACAAGTTAATTTTTATCTACAGACTATCTCACTCTTCGGACGCGCCCCTCATGACGAAAAATCATACGATACGTGACGTCACGACATCCTTCCACTCGCGCCACGCGGGTTTTTTGCACGATTACCCATGGTATGGGATTATCCTGACGCTATCAGTTGATAACCTACCTAAGGTCACTACTATACTAAACCACAGACGAAAATCCCGGGCAATAATGTAACCGCGGACAGTATTCTTCGGGTGTCATGCAGTTGGGTACTTTCCTTGTACTATAAAGTGCACATTTTTTACTTAGGCGGTTCTGAACTGTCGTCCGTCGCTGCGTATTTTAAAGGTACCGTAACGCATGCGTCTGTAAGACGAAAGGAAATTTCAAATACCTATCTTAATCCCATACAAATACGGCTACGGGGCGTTACGGTTGCGTCTGTGTCAATTCGTTTGACAGTCACATGACAGACGCTCCGTAAACGCTATGTAAACGCACCGAGCAGCCGTATTAGTATAGGAATAAGACGTATCGTTTGACAGACGCATGTCGTCCGTCGCAAAAGATAATTTTAGAAACAAATTGTGCATATGGGATTCAAATTAATTCAATATCATAAAAATAGGGTAAAAGACATAATTTACGGTCGTGTATTATCCGATATTGGCTATTGAACAAACAACATGCACCAATACTGTTAATACGGAGATATATTGAGGGGTGCCAACCTGCCGGTGGTAGTACCATCCACCCTAAACGACCCTTCACTCTTATACCATAATTTAAAAATCGAACGACAAGTGATATGACAACCCAAGGGTTGGATTCGACTAACAAATTGTACGTCACGGAAAATGACATGTCATTTCAAGTTGTCATTAAATTCTTGCAAGGGGAATCCACAACTAATCCTATAAATAATCTTAATAAACTATTAATACGGTCCTAATTTTTCACCGAGTAGCTCATTCTTTTTTGTGTCAGCGCAACTGCAACTGCAACGCAGAAAACTGCGTATTTTTTTTTGCCGGGACATAAAATTCTAATAAGAACATAATCGAGGATGTAGGAATGGAATTTCCATGGTAGAAGCGGTAGAAGAAGTGAAAGAGAAAAATAGGAGTAGTTAGTCAGTCAGAATGGACATGAAATTTTATAAATTGTTTTCATTATTTACTTAGTTTCAATTCGCTGCAGAGCTGCCCCGTCCTCAACTTGTTGGCTCTGCCTTATTCATGGAAATTATTGGTTTACCCGACTTGTCAAGTATGCCTTATCCTGAAAACTGCTTTTCCTTGCATATTAATTAGAAATAAGCAGCTCGGTAATCATGCAATGAGGGCCGTAGCGGGAGGAGCTCGAGAGAAACACTTTTGCTCGGAGTACAAATATATAATGGCAACAGGCTTGACAAACTCATTTATTTATACGTAGTGGTACCAACATAAAATTGAGGATAATAATATTTTTGCTGACAGCTTTGCTTCTACGGATTGTAGGGATTAAAATTGATCCAGACTCGTGTTTCGAAATAATCCCTAATACTCCGTAACGCGACACGTAAGGGACAAGCTAGGGCATTTAAGGAAAAGTTCTACCGTCCTAGTAAGTAATTCATCGTTACAATAACGATTCGATGTCGCTTCGAGACGAGTACCAAGAGATTGAAGATTCGGAAGTGTCGGCCGAGGCTCCGGTAGCTCAGTTGGTAGAGCAGTGCGACGGTACCCCACGGTCCCGGGTTCAAGCCCTGGCGGGCGCTAACATTTTTGAAATTTCTTATTTACATTTATTAAGTAATTCTTATCGGGCGAAATTAGACTGGTTTCCCTTATAGATCTTGAACGAAGCAAGGAAAGAATCGATGTAAATCTATTTCTAAATAGGTAGATTAGATTAGATTTATTTATTTCACATTATCAAATTCATAATTACAGCACTAAAACTAAATAAAAATGTCAGTAACGTAACTCAATGCAGTGAACCAGTGTAATTACTATTTTGCCTAAAGATGAGAAACATAATATTTTACTGTGCGTGTGCATGCTACCATGTAGAAAATTGTGAGAGTTACATTTGTTTACCTAACTTCTGCTCTCGTAGATATTTATTCTTATTTTATCTATTTGCAATCAAATTTTATGTACATTCATAAATTGAATACCCATATTTCAACAGCTTACAGCTAAGTTTGGTAATTTTAGAGACAGCTTTCATAAGCTGGTTTAAAATGGTACAAAGTAAGAGGTTAAAAATATCAACTTTTATAACAATCAACTTTAAAAAAAAAAATTTTTTGATTTGACTTGACAAAAACAATGATGACGTCATACGTAGGGCATCCAAATGCATATGCTAGCCCTCTCGTTGCTTAGCAACAAGAACCACGCATTCTCCAAAAGGGCTATCGATTTTACTCTTCGTTTATAAGGGATTCAAAAAAGGATTTCTTACTCTAATTTGATGAATTTAATTGTATACTTACTATATTTTATGAAATACTGCTTTTTATAGATAATAACAATAATCATGATTATGACATCGAATCCGTAATATTATTATAAATCTGAGAGTTTGTGTGTGTGTATGTATGTTTGTTACCTCTTCACGCTTAAACGGCTTTAACGGATAAAATTCAAATAACACATAGGCTTTTTTATACCGCGGGAAAACAACTATTACCACGGGAAAATGGGTGGCAACGGGTAAAACCGGTGGTCGGAAATCTAGAACCAAATAAAGGAATATGATTATAAACATATTTTACGGCCATTGATTACATTTATTGCCCTTTTGGTTGTTTAAGGCTATGAATAACTGCTTTTTCAGGTAGGTAAGTATAATAGAGTGTGTTTCGTGTGGGCGTTTGGTAAATTTTTAATTTGTGAGTGTTTGAAAGTGTATGTAGACGGCGTGTTTACTTAAAGGGTTAATTTTCTACAGTGTTCCGTTTTTTTAGACAGATGTGAATAAAACCCATAGACAACAAAATTTATTTATTACGTGTTTTATGGTTTTGTGGTTTATGGAAAAAGAATCTTTCTGTAACAGTATCTGGGAAAGAAAACGCACATTAAAGGACTAACCACAAAAAAGTTTAAATTTAAGCTCCATACAAAAATTACATTAACGTTTTTGTGGTAAATATTATTAGCATTGTGGCCCTATATTTCTAGCAGAGAAACTCAGGCACCTGCGACTTAGCGCAAATGTATATTCTATACCTACAATAACGTAAGCATCAAACACCTGCGATGATGATGTCATAGGAAACTTAATTTCAACTCTTGAGCGTATTTGAATTTCAATGCGCGTTTTTCATGGAAATTGTATGGAAAGCAGCGGCGCCGGCGCTCAATGCAAAATGCATGTGGGTATTTACAGGTCCGCTACACCAATCAGTGTCAATGTCAAGAAAAATCAGTACGTCCAGCGTCAAGCAAGACGGATCTTTCTGTCATATCGCTGCATTGTATTGCATTCAGTAGACTTCGGGCCCAGGTATATTGGGGACTTATCTGACAGTTATCTTTATATAATTTCACTAGCGGCCGCAGCGATTTCACCCGCTCCTAACCGATTTCCCAAGGGAAACATACCTTCTCCCGTCATAAATCATACATAAAAACCTTCCTCTTAAATCACTTTATCTTAAAAAAACATCCAGATCCGTTGGGTGGTTTAATAGATTTAAGCATACATACAAACAGACATAGAGACAGACGCAGGAAGCGACTTTACTTTATACTATGTAGTGATAACAGATGGCATTGTGTAAAACTTACACAACCAACTGTCTGTGACTGTTTATTGTATCTTAAATCACAAACACATTTCATCTATTAACTTACATTTCCTTGAACAGAAACTATTTTCCTTATGTACCTACATTTGAAGATTGGCAAGAAAATTTCCCATTTAAGTACTTTCAATTCATACAGTGATTGGACCCGTCACAAAATGATATAATAAACACGCTGACTGACATACATTTATTGTAAAACCTGGAATCCAATCAACTTGAACCCGATTTACCAAATTGATAACCTACGATAATGTCAAATTTATATAGTTGTCTTATACTTTTAACGTAAAAATTTTTGGTTGAAAATTTGTCAAAAAATGAAAGTACAAAGACAAACAAGGGTTTGAAAACGTAATTTCAAACAAAAGGAAGTCTAGTTGATAATTATAGACCAACAGTCTACGATGCGACTACGTGATAGCAAAAGTGCTACCGTGCTACGCTGCTACGCCGTATCTGTACAATTGTCGTCCGTCGCTGCGTAGCCGTATTTTCGATGAAAGTAAGATCGGAATTCTCAATTTCCTTTCGTCTGCCAGACGCATACGTTACGGTGCGTTCAAAATACTCAGCGACGGACAAAAGTTAGGAGAACTGCCTATGTATAAAAGAAGCATATAATGGAGTCTAGGGTATGTATTGCAATTTTAGGCGATGAGCTGACAACCTGTCACTATGGCCATGCACAGTTTTCTGAATGACCCTCAAATACTGTCAGACGTGGCGTAAATGTCTGTTTTATGCGGCCGTTTGCGCTCTGCCTGCCCCGCAAGGGATTATGGGCGTGATATGTGTGTGTATAAACATGGGCGTTTTGTTTTTTCAAATTACCTAATCAATAGCAGATTTAGTTCTTAATTTTTGGTTTTTTAACTGTATGTGACCTAACGTCAACTATCTCTGGCAAAAGTATCATTTCATTCATCCATATTTTAAATACCAAATATCGCTCAAATACGAAATCAAATAAAGGCTTCGTTCTGAATAAAATAATTTTTCAACGAACAAAATGCTCCTTAAGGTGCCATAAAAAGCATTTCAGAAAACAAAATTAATTCGACAAATTGCTAACAAGGCAAGGAAGTTAATATTTTCGGCAGCAAGTCAACACACGTCACCCGAGTGGTGTTTAATACAATTTTGATTGATGATATACCTCGCGTGCTCGGCAATAATACGAATATTAACATTAAGGTGTTTTGAGAGACCAGTGGCGCCTCCAAACAGGGTAAAAAACCCTGGCTGGACACGCTAGTCACCTGGAAACCAAATTATCAATTCGCGGCAATAAACAACTACAAAGATTATTTAGAATCAATATAATCTTGTAAAAACTGTGCGATTTGGTCACAAAGTAGAGAACGCCGCCACCAATACTTACTTTGTGATTTGGTTATGTATACCAAAAAAGCAAAGTTACAATACATAACTGAAGCGCTTAGTTTTTACAAGGTCTTATTGATTCTAAATAACCGTTGTATTTATTTATTGCTGCGAATTGATAATTAGGTTTTCAGATGACTAGCTTGTCTAGCCAGGGATTTTTTTCCAGTTTGGGGGCGCCACTGGGCTCTCGAACCGCCTTAAGAGCCGGTAAATAAATAAGGGTTGCTTTACTTTTCTTGGCATTTGAGCAAAGCAATAAATATGCGAGTGACATGTTTCAACACTAATTCAAGGTTTTGCTTACTCAATTATATGTATTAGTAAACAGTGTAACATCGATTTTCTATATTTTTGCTGTTTCTACATACCAACATAGGATTAAAGATCATTTATTTTCATTAAAAGACATACACATATAATGCCTTTATCCATTCCGGGGTAGGAAGAGCGTTAACGGCTGTAAAATATGGTTACTATCTGACAAATATTTGAGGCCCGTTTCAGAAAAAACGTGTATCACTATAGTGACAGGTTCTCAGTCCGTCGCCTAAAATTTATACGCTCGTGTCCCTAAGTCACCTCTTACGACAGTCGACACTTGTGGAAATGAAATGGGGTAATTTATTTCCCGGCCGGCATCACACGGCTGGTTGTTTCTTTGAACACCGAAAGGGCTAACACGTTTTTTATCAAGTCAAGGATCGTATCAGTTATGGTTGGTTATACTGCAGTAAACTTCCGTGTTAGAATTGGGCTACGCAGTCATACATAAGCTATGAGGCGAGCGCACTACAAGCACTACGGCCTAGTTCACTGACGTAAATAAAAAAACAGGAATGTAACTACTACTTTGACGTTTCACGTTTTTGATGATTTCGCTTTATGGCATTTTTAATATTACGTTTTTCAATGTTTGGTTATCCTCACGTACTTCGATGTAATTTTCGCATTTTGATGCGGAGAGTGCGGTCGGCATCATTCCATCTGCATGTAATTCAGTCGCGGAATAATACAGGTTGACCCGAATAGTGACGTCCAAAGACAAAAATGCGTTATAATGGGAAGTATTTTAATCACCCAGAGGGGTACCCCATGTATGTACCCCGGTTTTTTGTTGTTTCCGAGTCCTCCTTTCTTTTATTCTACGCTAAAAGGGACAAATCGAAAAAAAAAACGCAAATAAAAAAAGAGGAAAAGTCGATTTATACAACTTCAATAGCTGAATAACTCGAAACTACGAAAAATCGCGGAACATACATGGTGGCGATACGGCTTCCCCTCAGTATAAGGCATTAAACTTTTGTCTTTGGACGTCACTATTCGGGCCACCCTGTAGATTGCGCGTAACATCTTTCACACAGCCCGCCTTTAAAACCATTGTAGTATTTTGCGAACATGAGACAAAGACAGCACAAAATATCGATTTAACTATCAGACAGCAGTTTGTGTTACTTATTAACTATAGCAAAAGAAATGCATTTTAAAAAACCTGTTTCACCACGCGAGATAGTCTGGAAGAGATCGCTCTCAGCGATAAAGCCGTATTTTTGCATGTTTAGTTTAAGTTTGCCTGGGTTGTGTCTTTTTATTCTATGTGCAATAAAGTGTTTTTACTTACTTACGATAAGTTTACGCAGTTAATAAGTAAAAGAAGCTTAATGTGCAGGTTGACACGAAAAGTAACATTGGAGTCACGTAAAGATATCTAAGTTTATGGAGTAAGTTTCGACATGGAAATAGTTTTATGGTACATAATATTATAGTAGAACTCCGAACAATCTGTAGCTTTCGTAAAGAGTAGTCCGTGTGATGCCGGCTTAAAATAGCATTACTCCATTTCATTCTTGCTGTCGTAAGAGGTGACTAAGGGACACGAGGGTTTTATGTGTTTAGGCGACAGCCTACAAACCTGTCACTATAGTGAAACTAATGAAACTGCCCTCAATTATTTGCCAGACGTGGCGGTAGCGACCGTATTTTAGGGCCGTTAACGTTTAGCCTACCCCGCAAGGGATAAAGGCTTGATATGTGTATGTAGCTTTATTTTATGTAGGCACTGAGTTCACAAAAATCTACTTTGATTTATTTTTGACTGGAATTATATAATAATCTTATACTACTAAAAGGAGGCGGTTGAAAAACTCTGACACCAGGGTTCAACGTGTCATTGGATGAATCGGTGTCCCACACGAAAAGAAGAAGAATTATATAACTTGAATTAAAAGCGACAGAAGTAATGTGTGAAGGCTATATCGTGACTTTACCTCGTGACGAAAATAAAAAAAACCCATTGGAAGTCCTTTAACTTTGACATGATGGTGTATTGATAAGTTTAAATAGTCGCAAATCATGTTATTATTAAACGATCAAGTATAACACTTGATCTAGGCTTACGCCAGGTTCTGTCGACAGCCGTGAAGAAGGCTGTCTTTGTAGAGGACTACACTCTCTACCAAATAATGAACAAATTAGTCGCGTAAATCTACATCAGCCTCCAATAACCCTACCCTACCACGGTTCTAAAATTCATATTATTTATTGAAATATTTACAAAACGTTCACCCAACCCAATTTTTGCATAACAATTGACTGTGCTCCCCCTGAAAAAGCTTTTCAGCATAATATTTCGCATGCAATATGAGGGGAAGGCAATTTTATAATTGAGGCTATATCTTTTACAAACTACCGTGCCTTTAGGCTCTTCGCACACGCACCGGAGGACATTGCGATTTGTGACAGAACCCATACAAATGACAACCTATGACAGCCGCAATTTTATGCGGCAACGTGTACCATGGTATCGGGTTTTTGTTTGGTATTTCTAAAACTTCTTTCGTCAATAAACCGGATCCGGCAAAACATCGGAAAAGCATGAGGTAGGTGTGAGAATCGCCTATGCACCGTCAAATATCATTTTCAAAGGGCTGCAAGACGGTAGGGTGAAAGCAGCATAGGGCAACTGTCATGATGATTTAAAGGGTGCTCGGAACTTTCTCTTGTACATATAACATATTTGGAAAGATTTATTACCTCGAGATATTCAAACGGTCTGTCGGAAAAAATCAAAATGAAAAATATTTTTTTAATGTCTAATACTTTCGTAACGTTTAAACAAATTTTTTTTTACGAGGTCTTTGATCTCAAAAATTCCAAATTTTATCCAACTACACCAATTTCGACATCCGACAACCTATACTAGAAGACATGTCAACAAAGCAAAATAGATCTTTTGTCAAAGCATTAGCATGATTTTGACAGCTGCCAAAATTGGCTTTATTGGAGTGACGCGAATATAATACTAGTAGCCGTAGGTCCTTCTTCTACTATAAATCTGGGGCCATATTCCAATATTCAAAAAAGCGTCTCAGTTATGTTTCAAAAGAGTGGTGATTGGATGGTTTTGACCGTTTCGAATTCCGCTAACAGTTTGCAGTATAGAAAATCATAATAGCAATAGAATGACAATTGAGTGTCGATGGCATAACAATTGCAAAATAACAGAATCGGGGCCCTGAATAATGTCACCAGCAACGATGGAACATCACCGACCTTCCACTTGCAACCCGAAGATCAATTTATTATCACTATAGTTTCATTCAAAACTACATATTTCATGAACACGTGAATGTCTATTCTAGATATACTAGACTTCAACCTTCACCTTAGCTCAGGCTTCGTAGGAACAGACTAAGTGGTAGTGACGGGAAATTATACCTATAGTGCGGGACGGGCCGCCCGACGGCTAGGGCGGCTGCACGCGACCGGGGCGGGCGGACTATTCGTTATGAACATATTTTTATAGGAATATCACTGTCACTAAATAGTATGAAATGAAGTCGCTTCCCGTGTCCCTATGTATGGTTAGATCTTTAAAAGTACGCAACGGATTCGATGCGGTTTTCTTTAATAGATAGAGTGATTCAAGGGAAAGGTTTTTATGCATAATTCATTCCGGGAAAAAACATTTTTTCCCGCGAGAAAACGGTTAGCAGCGGGTAAAACGTTAGGCGGGCCGCTAATCCTACATAAATAATTGTATAAATTTTATTTATTATCGAAATATTGATGCAAAGTTTTCATGGAGTTTGAACGGTATCTTAACGGCGCGGATCCGCTTGCCTAAAGACCAGTCGTGGAATTAATGAAGACACTTGTGCAAAATTACTTTAATTATAACATATATTTGTAAAATCTTTCATGTCATATACAAATCATCCAAAACTCAACGACTAAAGTATTAAAATAAAATTATTTCATTTGAGATATTCATTTATATATATTACATTAAACACAAATTCCTCAAACAACTTGGTTTGTAAACAATATGCATTAAATTACAAATTATTTCATTATATTATATTTAAATAAATTGTAACATTCCTGAATCAATGAGAAATTGGGTTTCAAAACCCCAGCCTTCCTTGTCTCCTTTTTACATGTATGAGATACAATCTGGCGCAAATAATATTTGATACATACATACCTATATCACGCCTATAATCCCTCACGAGGCAGGCAGAGCGCAAACGGCTGTAAATGACGGACATTTACGCCACGTCCGACACTATACAATCTTTGATATCATGTTCAAACAACATGTTACATTTGTAAGCATGCATTTTTTTTGCATGTAGTGATTTGACATTGTATTTTTATATTTTACATTTCCTTGACGATCACATTATGGTGGACATTGATCTTATTAATTGTAACGAATTATTAGAACCTATAATGTGAAATTAATAAACTTAATTACCGTGTGATGCCGGTGTGTCGTAAGAGCCGACTAAGGGACTCGAGGGATGTGTATTGCAATTTAAGGCGATGGGCTGACAACCTGTCATTATAGTGATACACAGTTATCTGATTGACCCTCAAGCTTTTGTCAGACGTGGTGTTTATATCCGTTTTACGGCCGCTAACGCTCTGCCTACCCCGTGAGGGATATAGGCGTGATTTATGTATGTATGTATGTAATAAACTAACCTAAACAACTAGAAATACGCGAACTGTACGCGGAAAAGTTTCGGAAATGTTCCTTATAGAACTGAACAATCTAATGAGTGCACGGAATAACCCTTTACCTCTTCTTTTATTTTCAACCCCCAACTACACTGTCGCTCGGGACTCGGGACAATGAACTTTGGCTATGCTTTAACCATTTACTTTCTTGCTGATTGCTCGCTTGCACTACTCGTTATGAAATGGAGACTGCACGCCATCGTTTAGTAATTTTAAAATGTTGTGAATCGTGTAACTTTACGGTATCAAGTCAGGTGGAAATGATATTATATTAAGTATGTTTTATTATTCGTTTTAGCATGAATTGTACACAAAAACATACACATGAACAATTTACAGTACGATAAGACACAACCGGTTTACTTATTTCTAAAAAGAATTATCTTACAGCAAACCTACACAAGTGAAACTGTGAGACTACGAGTACATAATACGAGACTCAGATATGCCATGCGATGCCAGCTTAGAATAGCATCACCCCATTTCATTATCGCGGGTTTCTTAAAAGGCGACTAAGGGGCTCGAGGGTTTCATGCGTGTTACGATTTTAGGTGACATGCTGACAACCTATCGTTATAGTAGAGGTATAGTGATACACAATTTTTTTGAGATAACCCTTAAATATTTGTCAGACGTGGCGATTGCGACCGTATTTTTACTGATATATGTTTTTTAAAATTTTCGACAATATACATAGGTGAATCATATACCTCTATATAATTCACGGCCGAAGTTACGACAGTTTTACGCGGATCCGTTAAAACGCCATTTTGCGTTATTTCACTACGATTTGTGCGAAAACATATTAAATTGATCAATACATATTATTTGAAAAGAAGATTATTCATAAAAGTCTGCACGGCAGTTTTATTTCATAAATTAAACTTATAATGCCCCGTTTTACGCAGCGGAACGCATCCCTTGCGTAAAGCGTTGTTGCCCTTAATTTGACCTTGATATCAAGGGTTTTCTGCGCCAGTTATGATCATCATCATGGGGTGCCATCTACAAGTCATCCATAGTCAAGTCATCATCAAATGAAGTAAGACATGATTCTGCGATTGAAATACGAATACATGGATATGATTGCTGACCCCTATTTTTGAGTTCGAAATTTACTTTCCTATGAAATCCGCTATAAACAACGAACTTGCTAAAAGTCGATGCCATATTTTATATTAACGTTTATACTTTTAATTTCACATAAAAAATCTATTACAAATACTGCCTTAGTATAGTGCAGGCATTTAATCATTTAATGCCTTCAAATTGTAGCCTTTTAAATGGTAATAACCGCGCAAAATTCATTTTCTTCCCTTTATGTGGGCAATAAAATAAACGATGCCGTATTTACTACCGCCACGCGTATTGATTAGAATTGCTCAGTAGTTTTACGTAGAGTTTTATTACCAAAATGTGTATACTAGCCTTGATTCTGATGGAAATTATTAGCAAAATCTTAGCTATTTGTCTCTTTTTCTTACGTAAGTAGGTAGGGGTCGTAATATATAGTGTTTAGGGAAATGACTGCACACAATTCAGGGAGTATTCTCTATTCTATTCGCGAAACATAACAAGTTTTCAAAAATATATATTTGCTGCTCAAGTCAAGTAGAACACGCGCTGAAAATTTGTGTCAAGATAAGGAACAACTTTCCCTAAGGAGGATAGGGAAAATACAAAATATAAAAATTTGGACCTCTCATACAAATTTTCCGATCAGCTGATTTGAATTACATACTATAAAAACTCAAAATATTTTTGTCATATTTCATCCTCCATGTTCCTTGGGGAAAGTTGTTCCTTCCCGTCTTGAGATTCCGCTAACGGTCACTAGTAACTAACTAGCAAGTAGTAGGTCACTATAAAAATTTCAACCTATACAATCCTGTAGGTATGATGTAACATTTATGACTATGGCGTATTTTTCTAGCGGTAGATTTGGTGTTCTGAGAATCTCGTGAGAACATGTCATAGCCATAGACAATGTTGAAACAAAAGCAAATACAAACATATACCATCCGACTGGCGCGATCCGCTATCGAACTATTGACAGTTGTGTGACATCTCCCTTCACTTGTATAGAGATTCCTAAACTACAAAAAAAACATAGCGGGATTGCTTTTTTCATCTGATCCCCGATTCTTTCTTTCTTTACATACACATATCCTATAATCTTTTGCGCGGTAGGCGGGGTGTCCACGTATGACAAATATTTGAGGGTCATTCGGAAATATGAGTTTAATTTTTTAGCCATTGTAATGCCAGCCACACTAAATTGTGATTCTATCGGCATTTTTATAGGTTAGAATTCAAACTGTTAGTGGAATACGAAACGGCGAAAACCATCCAACTGACACTATATTGAAACACAACTGAGACGCTTTTCAAAAAGCGGAATATGGCCCTCGATATTGATGCGCAACATTGGTTAGCCAAACATTATACTGTGTAATATGAAATCTAGCCATAGAAATCGCATTGCCTTGGGCGGCCTAGGTTACATATTGATGAATCTCATTAGTTTTATTTTGCGTACGTAAAGATTTATGAAAATGAACTAAAAGATAATATTAATTATTGTTTATAAGATATTACTTTACATTATTAATTCGGCCTGCAGTAGAAAATTATTCAAGTTTTCAAAAAATATAATTGCTAGCACGGAAATTGTTTATAAAATTTGGTTTTCAGATATTCATCGATAAGTATTTGTCTTGTAATGAACTTTTGCAATTTTTTTAATGAATATGCCTTTTAGAAACCTTAATCTGCATTTGCTCGAATATGTCTACAGTAATATTTGTTTTAAACATTACCAAGCGAACTGCTATCTGTGGATTATGAATCCAAACAGATATCTCGATAAGATATGCTATTAAATGCCAAGTTCACTATAGCCTTTACTTATACTCTTATAGTTGTCCTAAATTACATAAATAAATGAAAATTACTACAACATATGTACGACTTTTTCTAGGCAATACATAATACGCGATTTTTTTTGTTTTTATAGAAACTTGAATTTTCTAAATTTCTTTATGGAGTAATAAATTTCAGATATAATAGACTTGATGCTTAGAGAGTAAGATCCCGTTCATGGAAGACAATTTGAAACAATGGAATAGATAACGAAGAATAGGAAATATAGGAATAAACAAATAATGGAAACCATCAGAGGCGGAGTCATAAAAATTCAATGAGACTTACGTAAGGCGGGCGGACGCCCAAGAGAAAAGCCTGCAATTTTACTATTTCAATATCTAGGCCCCGGAGAATTCCGAGTGTAAAAAATGGGTCGTACTTTGTAGTGGAAATCCGATCCGATCGATATGTACAGTCGGTTGTAGCACATAAGGTAGGGGTACTCCGAAAGAACTGCATTATTTTTGTCCCCGCAATATTTTTTTCTTGACTTGAATATGTATTTTTAGAAAATGACTTCTTTTATGAGAATAAGTATAAATGTTTACTGTGTTCTAACTGGGGATAAAAATAATTCAGTTCTTTTGGAGTACCCCTGGTACCTTATGTGCTACAACGGACTGTACCTAGGCTTCTTGTCGCAGTTATTCCTATTTCTCTGTTTTTAAATTAAAAACTTTACTTATTCAAATAACTTTCCATCAAAAAAGTTGTATCTGTAATTTGACAATCTTGTTACGTACACCGGACAAGCGTTTCTGAAATTGAAATTCTTTATTCAATGTAGGATAGTATTATCATTTATTGACGACATGATCTGTCATTGTAAAAAAATGTAGAATTAATAACAATTTTGTAATGTCCTAATAGAAAACCGGCTCAGGCGGGATAAAAAAATATGAAAGCACTGCCACGGGGCTGGCCAGGTTAATCACACGGCATGTAATTTTACGCCACCACCATCTGAAAACGATATTTGTTTCAAATTGAAGTATAATTAACCGGACCTCCTGAACAGGAAAACCCCTCAAAAAACTTGCCTTTCTCTAATAAATACAACTTACATCCCCATATGTTCATTCATATCGTGTGGGACACCGAGTCGACGATCGCCGTAGACACTAAGCTAATATAGATACAATTACTTAAAAACCTAACGAACCTTATGTAGTGTCGGAACTAACCTGCTTGCGTAAAGTTAGATTGTGCATGATATATGGCAACTTTCACGGAAAATCTTTGACGACATATTCATAAAATCCAATTTTGGCGAACAAACGCAGGTATGAGGAAATGTAAAAAACTTTTATCATCAATCACCTGATTTGATCTAGTTCCGAAATAGCAGAAATTGACAAATATTTATAGGAAATGGCAGGTATTTTATTGCGAGTAGGTCAGGCTGCGATATCTGATGTACCAGTTTGATAAAAGTGCCATTTTTCAAACCTGCCTGCTAGAAGGAAATGCAGTCAGCATATACTATAGGTACATAAGACAGGCTGTAAGGGACGGTGGACCGAAAACTTTGCATATGGTCAACTGAACAACTGTTAGGTACTATGGAGCCTATGTTGGGAAACGAATTTATTTTCTCGAGTTTCCATAGAAAGCAAAAAAAAAATCAACAACATATCCTCCATAGAAAAAGTTGTTCAGTTTCATGGTCTGATCATGGCCGCAAAGTTTTCGGTACACTGTCCATTGCACTCCGTATAGTGTGACATACCTTTTCATACAGCTCTACACGAAATGAAAAAGATCTTCGTCTTTTCGAAATGTCTGTCAAATCTAGTAACTATTTCAATATGGTTATGGTTTTCAATGTTTAGGTACTAATAAAATATCAATACAAACAGCTGACTGTAAAATTGTAGTTTTGGTCCAATAAAATAAATACACGACAACAATTATTCCCTATCCTATACAGTCACACGATTTTTCTAATCTCTTTTACGTATTTTATCATTGCATTTCTATTTAAAAGTAATAAAAGAATCGTTTCAATATATTTTTGACATGCAATATAGTCATACTCGTATTTAATCTTTCTTTTGAATAATTCATTAAATTAGTTATAAATATATCATATAGCTTGTTTTTAAATTTTATTTTATTTTTGATTTTATCTAAAGCGTGCGCGTTGAACTCTTTTGAACGGGGATTAAAGGATTAGCTACAAACACATGTCGTAGTAAGTATGTATGTAACTAGGTATTAGCGTTGTATTTATCTTTTAGTTAGATCATTTTTGTAGAACTTGTATCTTCATGTTCAACATGTTATGTCATGTTTATAAGCTCTTACAAATTGATAGATAAGCAGTGACGGTAATGATGAATTTATGATATTTGCTCAAATGCGTCTGTCAGGGGGTTACATAACGTAACATACGGTAGGAAGGCCGTATACGAGCTACGTTCACGTTACGTAGTGCCGGCTAGAGACAACCCCATCATGCCGCATCGGCCTGTGATTGTCGTAAATAAAGTTGCTACACTCTACCTTACTATATTTTAAATTTTAATGAGCAAAAAATATGACGGTAAAATTGTGATACCATAAATATGTACATAAAAGCAACATATTTTATGGACGGTGTGTTAAAGTAGGAATTAAAATATTTTAAATATTCACTTTTAGAAAAGCACTTCACCTTACATACAGATTAGCGGTATCAAGAAAAACATATTGTTCGTACTCGTACTGCGGCCCTACGTAGCGTAGAGCCTACGAATTCACTATCGATTCGAGCTGTAATACGATTAAAACAAAACCTGAACCCTGACCAACGCTCACTCACTCTACACCTCACCACACCGATCGTGATAAGGCACACACGCGAACCATATTCCTGGAAAAACTACGGAATACGGGAGAAAAACGGAAATCGGGAGAGCGTAAAATCAGCCGGGTGGATCAGCTGTTCGTGAAAATAGCTACAAAAATTAAGGGGTTAGTAGGAAAATTGAGTGGTGGGTACTTACCGGCTGCGATGGTCAGCCACCACCAGAAGCAGCAGGCGGCGACGAGCGGCCGATCGCCGGCCATCATGCCGTGCGCATCACTCGCGCGCTCTCGCCGGCCGCCCCGGCAGACTGGCGGCGGCGCTGCGGCCGCGCGCGATCGATGCGGCCGCGGCGGCAACCACCCCGGCCCCACACCCGCGGAGCCCCACCCCCGCCCGAGCCTGTTTCCCGAGTTTTTCGCCTCCTGAGAGCGCGCGCGCTGCCCTCTTTTCCGGACGGGGATGCCAGATCGCAGAAACTTGTGCTATTTGTAGTTTCGATTCCACCAGACGAAAATTAGTTAATTATTTCTGTCAATCATGTGCAATTAATTTTTGATAACATATACGTTAGTTTTAATTGCTGCAATGTTTTGTCCACACAAAATATTATATCTCGCACTACTCGACGGGTAGACTGAAAGAGATCTCTTCAATTAGAGATAAGCTCGCCTTTGCTCACACTGTTTGTATACATTTTAATCAGTTTTTATGCAATAAAGGATATTTATATGCTTAATTTAATATTGAAGTAAAAACACAAAATGTCACTCACTACAATTATCAAAATAAATTCATATTTAAATTAAATACACATGATATTAAAATTTGGGTTAACACATGGTCATTGAAATAACCCGCCCCTACTGAACGGCCATCCCAATAAGCCATATTGACAGCTGTCAGATTCATGCTAATGCTATCGCAAAGGATCGATTTTCCTTTTTCCTTTGCTGACATCTCTTTTAGTATGGTACGGACATCTGTCAAATATGGCTTATATTGGGATAGAATTATGTTAGTTCTTGCAAAACTGTCCATAACGATAGCCGTGTTACCACACTGTATTTTTAGTGAAATGAATGCACAAAGTAATCGGTATGAGATAAGATGGCTTATTTGATCATTGATACGAAGTTGATATTTTATGCATACACAACATACCTATTTATGAAAGGAAATAAACACACGCACTACCTTCACGAATGAACGCTTGTAAAATACTGATAAGCTTATTACCGGCACTCTTTTGCGAAGCCAGCCTGTATTTAGATAAAATTGTATAATAGCGTGCATACTACACAGCCAACCAGCATACTCGTACAAGGTTTTGGAGGAAAAACGCTATAACACTCACGAATAAAGGCCCGTGAAAATCGCAAGTAAAATTGCTTTTTTATTAAGAATTATAGGCAGTAAAACTGCCTTGGGTTAACTTTTAAGAAAAAATGCTTGTGATTTGACAATGTAATTCTAATTCATTAATTTTTATTTATTTAAATTTAGGTATGCACAAAATTCTACACGGGCGGACTTAACATCGAAGGCGTTATCTCCCAGTCTACCTTAGGGCATGTGGAAAGGGTCAAGGCAGGTGTATAATAAATATTGAAAGGAAGGCTTACAAATATATTATTATATTGTATTCTGTAACTCAACACAAAAAAATATCTAAATTTTCCACTTGTATCTGGCATCCCAGCACCCGGCAGATCGGTGACCGCTTCTAATTGATTGGGCCCGTTCATTTGCCGAACGCATTTTAGGTCAGCCCCGCCGCAGAGCCTAACACTACTGCTCTGCGCAATCTTATATTAGTTATCCTAGGAATTATGTCGTCCTAGTACCTATAATTTTCGTGGTCGAAGTTTCTATACAAATCAGGGGGCTGCGCCAAAAGGCTTGTTACTTTCTGAGTTTCTAAAAAGCAAGTTAAGGTCGGATTAACACCACCCGGCATATGAACCTACTTAATAACTAAACTGTAGTTTTAAAAATGGTACAAAATAGGCCATATAGTGATCGTGACATCATCAAAGGAAGAAGGTGCGAAATCGAAGGATTGACTCTGATATGGTCATATAACACTGATAGAGGCAAAATAGGCCCAGTGCGAATCGGACTATCGGACTAGCCCATCGAGGGTTTCGTGATATACACGTCAAGCCCTTTCATGTGACACCTAACTACACTATTGAAATTTTTCGGCCCACATACAAACATTTGAATATTTGCACTTATTTTTAGTGATTTTAATAAACTTGTAGGTACTAGCCAAATGTCATAGTTCTAAGTCCACAGGAAGTAAGTACCCTCTGAATTTTGATTCTCTTGAGAGGTTAAAAAATGGGTACTAATCTTTTCTTGACAACTACAAGCATCCAAGTAAGTATGTGGTTTTAATTTCAACTCGATATCTCTACGTGTTCGCGAGTTAATGGGTTTTGACAAACAGACCGATGTATGGACGGACGGACGGACAACAAAGTGATCCTACAAGCCTTATAGTCTAGGAAAAAAAATGAAACCCTTATGTGGTTCAATTTTTTTCTTTCTAGGTACTGAACCCTAAAAATAATGGTTTGATTTATTTTATTTATTAAAACATTTACAAAAAAAAAACACCAATTTGAAGGACTTGTGGGAGGATCACTCAGTCCCGTCAGTTATTTGTCGTTCGTCGTCTCGGTGTCCTAGTCCTACACGACAGAAGAAAAAGTACCAGAATGGTCCTGTGGTTTCTTGGTCCTGCGCCAGTCAGATAATATTTGGATTCCCAGCATTTTGTGTAATTGCGCAAGCTTGGAGAACTTTGGGAGAACATGATTCGAAGAATTTGAATCACCCGCCATTAAAGAAACGTTTCCACACATGCATGTAATATTTTTGTCATACTCATTTGAGGTGCTGCGTGTAAAGAAACATAAACGTCAAACAAGCAGCCTTGCCAAACCGTCCCAAAACGGAGGTATTCAGTTTCTTTTGGCGATAGATCGTGCCTTTTTTAGTTGTTTGCATCAACCGTCCCTTTTCCCACGGTCCAGACTAGACAATATTTAGTTTAAAAAAATGTTGTATTTGGTCATTGTACACCAGAAAGTATAGTATGATCGTTCTCTCCACCCGCGTGTTTGTATGTTAGAATCTGTGCGAAAAGAGAATAGGCGTAAACTAATAAATTTTTCATTGGTTGCTATGACATTTCTCATTTTAAGGCACAAAGGCGCCCAGCGCCCTCAATTTCTACACCTATTCTCTTTCCGCATGGTCTGTCTTTTCTTAATGTCCAGAAATTGTTTTTATCACAAGTATTACATATACTACCGGAATACGGAAATCGTCTAAATTTGGAGGGGTAATCTGGCAGCACTAATAGGTTCTTTATACGACCCAGCACAGAGTACTTTTTATAATACGGGTAATAGAGGTCTCACTCAATGACCGAAATGGGAAACGCGAAAGTGGCGCTCTCTGAACTCGAGGTTAGGAACTATATTCCTATACAATATATGTATCGATAGACCATAGTATAGTACTGTACTGTAGTACTATAAGAGCTTATTTTTGAATATTGATTTTTACTGTTCAGCCGTTCTTTAAGCCCCAAGATTTAAAATATTCCTATTATATTTTAAGTCTTGGGCTTTAAAAAACGGCTGAACAGTTTGTTAAAAATTAAAACAAAAGTTTATTCTGGTTTCATTTTTATTTCTTTCTTTTAAAACATTTCATGTACATCTTTTTCGCTTTTATTTTAAATTTGTCTTCGTCATCATCACATTCCCTCTTGTTGCATAATATTTTATTAATTTCTTTACAATAATTGTAGATAAAAAATCTGCAGGATATCTTATTGAGAAATTCAATCAAATCATCTTTATGTTTTTCGCAAGATATGTAATTAAAATCTATACACATAAAAATCATAGTTTTAATTAACTCTCGCAAATTCGGTTTTTCTAAATTTTCTTTAATTGTGTTGTAAATTATATCCTGCAGTTCTGATATGCACCGTAAAAGGGAATCGCTAGGACTGCAAAGCCATTTTTTATTAGCAAATTCTCTGTATCTGAGATACTCGGGTTCATTCTCAGAAATCAAATCATCCCTGCATTTTTTACATCCCTTGAAAACTTTCTTTCTTGCATTTTTCACGAAGTACCCACTAACATATTGCAGTCCTGCAATTTGACGTGGGTCATTCTTTTCTTCAAGGGGTGTAATAGTTATGTCAGGGATATTTTGTAGATTACAATCAGTATAATTGCAGTCCTTGGCTGTGATGATGACTTCATGAAGTGCATTGCAGGGATCCACTTCACAATTTGCTCCCGGGGCATGGACGCTGGATAAGCTATTTACTAATAACGTAGTAAACGCTGATTCAAACTTCTCGGGTGTCGGATTTACGTTGCGGCATCCGTGGCTTCTTATAGCCCCAAAGAAGTTTTCGATTGGATCCTGGTTTAAATGCCGCAACCAAACCGATGTTATTTGGTAATCAGTTTTCAATTTATTTAATAACAACTCTATGCCTTCCAGCGTCCACACCCAGTTTTTCAATGTTGGAACATTCTCGATCGCATTTTTTTTGGGGTTGACAAACTTCATTTCCCTTAATACCGCTTTACTTTCTTGCCAAACTTTTTTGTGGCAGGATGTTGGGGTCGCAGGTCCCAGGAGCGGTTTTGCATGTTTATTTTTCTCAAAACTCCCATTGACAGAATCAAAAAGATCATCAAAGAAGAGCAATACGTCTGCTGTTTCTTTGCACTCCAATGGTAGAATCCCCTTGTCTGTAAAAACAAAAATACATTGAGTTTCAAGTGAGTTTTCTTTTATATTGATTATATTAGATTATATGAGACTGAGTTATGTCCTCAGACAGATAATAAGATTCGCGATTCGCAATCGCTAAGCGTCAGCAAGACTTTCAGTTTTATTATCTACGTTCTGACACCAGGTTTTATAGAATGTATAAGGTCATATCTGGGGCGTAGTTTTCCTACGTGTTTATGACAGTAGTTACCTATCTAAAATAGCATTAAGGCACACATTCACCTGCGAGATATCCCATTGTAGAACCCACAGTTTGACTAAAAACTTGTGATGCGTATTTTACTTTCATCTTTGGAATTTTGCTGGGGATGCAGTGCGCGTCAGTTAATTTGGGCACTAAGCGGATACCCTTGTACCCCGGGTTTTCCTGATGAAACTTTTCAATGTGCGCCCATTTCGCTGTTTTAACTTGATTACTTGTATTAACTTTATATTGTAAATGTTTCGTAATCAAGTTGTTTCGAATACATTTGATCAAATGCGGGGGATCATACAAAGGAATTATTTCCTGGTCGTTGATCAAAATTATGTTATCTTTTGGCTCTTCACCTTTTCGCAAAAGATACCCGCGCGTTTCTTGCAACAAGAGTTTAATACATTGCGTATTATTTGTACCTTGGTCGCATACAGTGGCCACCACGATAAGGCCAGCAGCTTGGAGGTGAGTGATCGCAGTCTTCAGTTGCATAGCAAGTTCTGCGCCCTTTGTAGCAGCTTGTGAAAATGTATATGCAACCGGTTGTTTATAATTTTTCATCAAGCCTCTTACCATAAAGACTTGCGCGTGGTCAGCAAATTCAGGCTTTGTGTCTTCACCATTTGTTACAAAACCAGTCACTCTGTCTTTTCTATCGTTATAAGTCACATTTGGTTTTAGTGACATCTCGTCGAATAAAACAATACAGAGGCGATCTTGCACTGACATTTTTTCTGTGGCTTTTTTTATTTGTGCCATGGTATTCTTATTTATTCCCGGTCTTATATTTGCCATGCTTAATACTCTTAGCAGAGTCTGGGGCGATGGTAGAATAAATATTTTTCTCAAAAATCTGTATCCCTTTGGGCTCTGTTTCATAATAGATAATGCAAGAATCTTTTCTTTTAAAGTGAACCGTCGGCCTTTGTCTCCTTTTTTATGTTCTCGAAACTGCATTATCGTTAAGATTTTTGCTGTGCTTTTCATGCTATCAAGTGTTTGTAAGAAATTTGGGTTACTTGTTATATTTTTCAATGCTTTAATTTTTTTGGCTTGTTTTTTAGCTTTACTTCGGCATTTACTTAATTTGACGCCAAGCCGTACCACTTTATTGTATAATTCCTCTTCAGCGGAAGTAACAAGCACACGTTTCCGTAACTTCTTAAGAACAAGTTTCGGGCCACCTCGTCGCCCTGCAATAACAATATTTAGGACACAATTAATTAAATAAATATATCTCTTATAATACGCATAATTAATTGAAAGCTAGTAAATTATATGCTCATGACTAAGTGCTAAAAAACGTTATTATGTGGTGTACACATTAACTGCCACAACCACAGATAAACCTAGTTAGAAATAAGGTAACTTCACCCACCCTTTTTTTCCATTTCAGTGCCACTACCAGCTGTTTTTTGGTGTTGTAGATCTGATGTATCTAGACGATCCGGCTTAGTTGCCGACTCTGTAATGTAATTAATGACAGACAATAAATAATTATTAAAATTTAACAACACTTTTAAAATAGATAAGGTCCCCCTATCCTATACATCAGGTATTTTGCTGAATTAATTTCTGTCACCTTCCATACATTGTCATAAGTCAGGGACCATACTATATTACATTCCAATTCTGCCCGTGGGTGTCGTAAGAAGCTACTAAGGGATAAATTCATCCAGGAAATAGGCAGCAGCGTTCCCTGTGATTACAACATCGTGCACAGCGCTCGCCAATCTGCCAGCCAAGCGTGGTGAGTATGGCAAATACCCCCCTAAAAGGGGGAGGCCCATGTTCTGCAGTTGACTGTAGTGGTTGTTATAGTTAGTTAGAGAGCCTATGGCTCCAACCAGACAATAAAGAATTAGTTTAATGGGTCCTTTTGAGTTTCTTATTTTATCTGTTAAATGTTTGTATTGAAATGTAATTTTTTTTACTTACCAGTAGATACTTTTATAGCTTTTGTAACAGTTGTACTTTCAGCGAGTTGTGTCATAGATGCAATCTCTTCTGTAATGATAAATTATTAAATTGTTATTTACAAATCCTTAATGTTTCCTTACATTAGATTGCACTTAGTATTTAAAACAACTAGTAATTTAGAAATATTTAAAACATCACTTTACTTTGTTTTGTAATTCTTCTTCTTTTTTTCGTGTGGGACACTGAGTCGTCCAACGATCCGACGATGAACCCTGGTGCCAGAATTTTATATCTGTGCACTAAAATTGTGTCTATCTATAAAACCTTATATATAAAAAGAATCACTGAAAATGGACTAGTACTTTTTGAGATATGCGAGGACTAACATACACTTCCCAAATGCACACTTGTTCAGAAGCCCTACTACTCTGTGCCTAGTACATACTGTATTAATGAAAAAGACTTACCAAGATTTGTTTTAGTTAGAATATTGTCCTTAGCAATTTGAGGATCACATTGCAAAGCCACATCGCAAATAGTCACTGGTTCAGCTGCAAGATTAGAATAGATTATGGTTTCATATCAAATAGATAGGAATAGAATCCCAACCATTGCCTCATAACATTGATATAGCAGTGCATGAACAGTCCACAAAAGTATCTTTTTAAATCTTGCATTTAAACAACTTCAGAACATTAGCCAGGTAAATTACCTTTTGATGAAGATTCTGCCGATTTAATATCTTCAATGGATCTCTGATATCTATGTTGCTCATCCACGTCAACATCATACAAAGTTCCTGGTACTGCAATTAAAATTTGATAATTTTTTATTTATCACATAACAAGTGCCGTGTGATGCCGGCTTAGAATAGCATCACCCTATTTCCTTCCCGCGGGTGTCGTTAGAAGCGACTAAGGGACTAAAGTGTATTATGTGTATTGCAATTTTGGGCGACAGGCTGGCAACCTGTCACTATAGTGATACTTTTTTTTTTTAAACAGCCCTCAAATATTTGTCGGATGTGGCGATAGCGACCGTATTGTTACGGCCGTTAAAGCTCTGCCTACCCCCAAGGGATAAAAGCGTGTGTATGTATAACGTTACAAATTCATTGCTTATACTTATTTAAAAATATATTGTAACTATACAATACATTGACATAGATGACAAGAAAAAATAGTAAAACAGGTACTGCTGCATACATCCACCATAGAATCATTTTCTTCCTTTTTTAATATTTTAACTCTTTAAGTTGCTGTGGCAAACTGCTGGAGAAGAGCCCTTAAATTGAACTCTAATGTAAACCAAAAAAATTACCTTGGGATGAAGGGATGGCATCCATTATATTTTCAATAGGTCTCAACAATCTTTGCTGGTCAATGGTGAACTTCAATGTTGTCAAGCCTGAAATTAAAGAATAGTAGGTTAGATAAATAAATACATACTATAAAGTCACTCTTCGCATTTCTATGTCAGTCTGTCATGAACACCACTAACTCCTTCTAAACTAAACCTTGCAATACATTTTGAGGCAGTTGTTTTAATAACATAGAGTGATTTAAATAATACATGCGGATAATATCTTATACCCAAGCTACCCGGTTTGGGTAGCAGTGGGTGCAACCGCTCGGCCGGCTGCTAGTAATTCAATAACATCTTTGTACTTACTTTGTACTACTATTATAATAGGCGATGCAAAGTAATTTTGGTCTTAGGTCACATAATATGATATGTTTTGCAGCATTAAAATGTTATTTTGGAAATAAATTTTATTACTTACTACTAAGTTTCCTGTATGATGATGGGTTATTTGCCCCATGTCGGTCTACCCAAGGAAAGAAGTTGTAAAAGGTAACAAAGAATTTATCTGATGCATGGGGGACACCACACAAGCAATCATCAGCATACCCTGAGAAGTAAACTACTGACCTGGCATATTTCTTGTTGGTATGGCCATATTACTAAGTCGATTATTCCGACACCAATACTTTTCTTCAAAGTGTAGATGACATACACGCCGGTATTTGTAGATGAACACATTATTTAGTCCAATAATTTCACCACCAATAGCATGTAGCCAAGAGTTAAATAATTCCCTGTCCTTAGCAGGATTGGGAAACTTATGCAAAACTGCGGTAGACCCTGAAATAAAAAATGAGTGGTCACTTGGGTTGGGGTCCACTTAGGGGAGCTGGCCACAACACTTAGCAAAAATTAAAATAAAACTTTTAAATCTCTACCGTGGGAGTGCACTTAGGTGGGTTCCCTAGAAGTATAAATTGTTTTTTTGCCCATAGAAAATTTTCGGAACTATAGGCAGGTCCTTTAAGTGCACCTCAACCCGTGGAAAACACTTTAAAATAATGAAAAAATATCATTTGTATGACAGCCCCCATAAGTGCACTCCAACCGTCACTTGGTAATCGGTAGCTATGATGCCGGCCGGTTCACTCTATTCTTTAATAATCGATATAAATATGTATTAAACTCATACCTTCCCTGTTTGCACATCCTGGGACACAACATTTGTGGTTTGACATGTTAAAATATTCAAAACACTTTATTAGCACAAACAAATTCAGTCCTATCTGTCTTTTGTTTATAATTGTCACAAGTAAACACTATTTTATCACGACCGGAGGAGCAAAGGCTCTACTCAACGGACTTACGTGGAAAAACGCTATCAATAACGATTTGAAAGTAGAAAAACAAGTGAAATCAAAATGAAAAACTCCTGCGCAAAAACCGTTGATTTTCAATCAAATTCGATTCGCATTGACATTTGTAGGGTTGCCATGCAGGGTAAAAAAAACTTCCGGCGAAGGCGGCAGACGCGATCTACATCCTACATATTTTGAATTTTGATCTCGACACGAAAGAGGGCCCGCAGACGAAAGCGTCAAAGACATGTGTTTTTTGTAAAAAAAAAGAGTATCCGACATTAAAGTATGGAGCCTGGCATACCAAGTGACTATGAAAAAGATTTTTTTTGATTTTACGGCCAGAGTTGAAACATGCCACAATCGATTAGACAAGCACAAAAATACAAACCAAAAGTGTTATTTTGCTTTCCACAGTTGATATTTATTTATACATACACATATCACGCCTATAATCCCTTGCGGGGTAGGCGGAGCGTAAACAGCCGCGAAAAACGGCCATTTACACCACGTCTGACAAATGTTTGAGGGTTGTTTGGAAAAGTGTGTATCGCTATAGTGACAGGTTGTCAGCCCATCGCCTAAAATTGCAATACACACCCTCGAGTCCCTAAGTCGCCTCTTACGACTCCCACGGGAAAGATATGGGGTGATGCTATTCTAAGCCAGCATCACACGGCACTAATATTTTTTAATAATTAGTACCAAATAGCTTAACAGTATAAAAAATAGTTTGAAAACGTAGCGTTAGCGAAAAGTTGATATTAATCACTTCGTGAAATTGTTCCTAGTCTGGTTAGGACATCGCAAGTTGAACCACCTGATTGTTCGAAAAGAAAGATGGTTTCGTTCCGTGCTTTGGAGGGGCACATTAAGCCGTCGGTCCCGGTTGCTGTCTAATACTGTCTATGATCACTTCGTTAGACGGCCGACGTTACTTAACCATGTGAACCATGTCAGAGGCCTAGGTACTGGGTACTACTAAGAAAAGAGAGTTCAGTAGTGTACAAATTAAAGAACTAAAATTAATATTACCCTTTCGTATCACAATGCCATAAACAAAAGTGAAAAAAAGACAGAAGATGATCAACGTCAAAACCTTGCGTCTTAAACGCCATCCCAGACACGTCCTATCGGATAATGATGATGATATTAAAACAATCTATGCCTTAGTGAGAATGTCAAAGAATGTAAACTTATTTTTCTTAATATTTAGCTACACTAATGTATTTACCAACTAAGTTTATGTTTGTTTGTTCTCCAATAAAGTAAAATAAAATAAAATATCACCGTAGGCGGTGCTGCGTATATAAAAAGTACTCTAATGGCTGTAGATCACACTCCACAAACGCGAAGGTCCCTCATTAATGCCCTTTTTTAAGGCATAACCGGCAAGTACCGGGTAGATTCAGTCCGATCCGTTCTTCCCACAACAACTCCGGGCACGATTTGGCTGGTTGTTTGATCAAACACACACGCAACTCTGGGTGTGCCCTCGCTCCCCACCAAATAGTCAGGTATGGGTTTCAAAGCCTCGGGCTAAACATAGGAAATTCTACTAACAGGGATTATATGAACGAGCTGGCAATTCATAGGATAACATACTGATTTTTACAATAGGCGACATCTTTCGACAAACAAAGATATTACGTAGTAAAGAATCTGAGGAGAAGCCGTAATACGCCATCTATTATCGTAGTTAATAAGAAGTAAATTTTATGCTACTAAATATAAAAGACGTTACTCTGTTATTGGAAAACTTTACCATCAGTGTGCATCTTTATTTGCCAGGTTTTTAATAGCTCAGTTACCATCTTTACAGTACTAAGATTGTAGAGCCTGACGACCCAGTTTATTTCAATTTATCAAGCAATGTGTTCTTTTTGCTCTTTTTTCCACATTATACTCTGATTTATTAAACGGGATGCTAATTAAAAGTTTATTTCAGTTTAACACCATGTGTTAATAAACTTAGTTTAACTACATATCTTTCTGATTGTCGAAGTGATCGTCTGAAATTTTTCATGAAATGTGATCACAGATGAAAAGCGCTCCTAAAAGACCTCAGTTTGACATTTTAATTTCGTATAATTTTGTGATTTGTTTCCAAAACAAGAAAATTTTTTGAAATACTCAGGTATCTTTTACGTAGTTCATTAATCACATAAACTACGAAATTATAGTAATGTAATAATAAAGCAATATAAATTTAAATGGAATTCTAAACAGATTGAGAAAAAGACATAAAAATGAAGTGCAAACGCGGTTTCTACGATGTCTTCTTGCGAACCTGCGCCAAGTACCCGTCGAGGGTGGCAATGAGGAGTTATGACGAAGATGAAGACTGTTACGAATGCTACACGTACTCAGAGCTGTACGGGGTGTGCGAGTACATAGCTCAGCAGCTGCAACAGCTCAACTGCAACAAGGGTGTCATAGGCCTTGTGTGTACGACCAACATCATAATACCATGCGTGGTCGCTGCGTAAGTATCTATCTCAGGGTGTGATCATAGTCTTCTTCTTGGTGTGTGGTGAAGTAATTCAGCAAACACATGCCACAAAAACTTCTCTGGGAAAGCTCCTGCTCCCTACCAAACAGTCAGGTGTAGATTTTAAGGCCTGGGGCTAGAAAATTTTAGAGTCGAGCAGTAAAAAAAAGCAAACACATGCAGTAAATTGATTGTTTCAGGTTTCAAATACAATGAGTCAAGCTTGGATAATACTCTCAAAAGTGCTATTGTTACGTCATTGCATACCACACATAAAAACAGAAAAATGTTTAACCTGATCAGAGCTTCACTGTATTTACTGTTAATTTTCATAAGTTTGTCTCTTTTCCAGAGCACACAAAAGTTGCACAGCATTTATGTTCTTGGACCCAGCCCACAATCTGGATGAACTGATTGAAGACATGAAGTTTACAGTCATAATCTCAATCATGAGGGGTGACGACACCATAAAACATCTTCACAAGCCTCCAGACAAATGCCTTTCAGTTTTTGGCTTATCCATATATTTTTATAACTACACCCAATTGGTATCTCTAAGCAGCTATATATTTTCTAAGGACTATTCATATATTGCAATGACTTCTGGTACCACAGGAAAACCAAAGAAAATCCAGGTCCCTGTTCAATGCATACAGCCAAACATCACAGACTTAACAAGTTTATTCCAAATCACACCTGAAGATGTAATTTACTTCTCCACACCTCTAACTTTTGACCCTGCAATGGTGGAGATACTACTGGCTTGCACAAATGGTGCCTCACTTCTCATAGCCCCCCCAAAAGTAGAAATACTTTTTCCTAAGAAAGATAAGAACTCTGTAACAGTTTGGCAAACCACTCCATCGAAATTCTTCCAATTCTCTAACATACATATCAAAAATAAAATCTTGAGTAAAAAATCTACTCTGAAAATCTTAGCTTTGGGCGGAGAACCGCTGTACGGTGTCAGAAGGCTTAAAGATTTAAAACATCCTGAGAACAATACTAAGATATTCAATTTGTATGGAGTCACGGAAATGTCCTGTTGGGCCTGTGTGGCAGAGCTTGACCTCATGAAAACAAAAGATTCAGAAGTACCATTGGGAAAATGTCTATCGGAAACTAAAATAATAGTTGAAAGTGGACTGACACAAAAGACTTCTGGAAAAATTGTATTAGGTATGTAAATTAAATTTTTATTGCTATTATTATTTGAGTTGTTTTCTATCTTACTTGAATCTCATCCCTACTTAATTCTTCATAAATTTCCAGTTAGCGACACTAGAAGATGTATTATTTTAAGAAAACCACATCCAAAATCAGAAATGAATTCCATACGATTTGTTGACACTGGAGATTTAGCTGAGGTTACCAAAAGTGGAACTATATACTATAGAGGCCGGAATGATGATGTCATCAAACGATTTGGCCACAAAATCAACCTACAACTAATTGAATCCACCATAATGCATTGCCCAAGAATAAAGGCTTGTTCATGCCTTTGGCTTCCAAAACCCAAACTTTTGGTAGTGTACTTCTCTTCAGAAACTTTTAGCAGTCAGGATCTATCAGATTTTCTCAAATGCAAGCTAGATGATAAACACTGGCCGGACAGAATAGTGAGAGTTGGTTCAATGCCAACTACTACACATGGAAAGATATCAAAATTTGTGCTAAGGAAACTGCTTGATGCAGGGTCAAATACACAAGAGCTATCTCTTCCGCAATCTCTTCCAGCATTAAAAATTAAATTCCTACAGGAAGCAAAGTCTACTTTGAAATGCGACATGACTTATGATGAAATAAAAAATCAGAATTGGTACAATATTGGCGGAAGTTCCTTCCTTGCAGTAACATTATGCAATGTCATGTCCATAATTCATCCAGAATATGGCAGGTATCTTCTTCCTCAACTGATGAATCCATCTCTTACCATTGACCAAGCTTTAGATGCTGTTGAAAAGTTATTACATTCTCCTGAGAATATTACAGAAGAGGATAGCAGAACTAGTAAAAAAATGAAGACTTTTGATCGATTAGATTCTCAGTCATCATCGGGGATGACGACATTGACGGCTTTCCCAGAGACTTCCGGAAGCTCATCCAAAGAGGTTATAACCCCGGCCGTAAACCTGATAGAGTTTACAGAAATGTGGACTTATGACACAGGAAAATGCGTTGATGCATCACCTTCTGTTATTGAATGTGGCCTGTAAGTATGTTTTATTGTACGATTGATTAATGTTCCGCCATCTCGCCGCTGAGTTAGGAGGGCCTTTTTTAGTTTCTGTCCCATGTCCATTCTGATCACGATAGATGTAACGTAGTAATGACGAAAGTCGCAGGTTGAAATCCTGCCCGCGCTTCAAAATTTTGCAAGTTTTCAAAAACTGTATACCCAAAACGGGAACTGTTTTGAAATTTGTTATTCGATTCTTTGATTTCCAGCAACCTGTACGTCACAGTAGGCAGTCACTCCGGCAAGGTGGCCGTGGTGGATGCAATGACGGCCATCGAAGTGGGCGTCATAGACATGAAGGCGCGAGTAGAAGCCGCGGTCTGTTGCTACCCCGGCGATGACGACGTGCCCCCTTGCGGGATTGTCGGTAAGTTAGTTAACCACTTCGCTCAGGTCGAATTTTGCAACAATAGATTTGTATTGTACTTCAAGCATACATGTGGACTAGCATCACCCCAATTCTATAGGTGGGTAGTCGTAAAAGGCGAAAGGCGATTCAGAGATAAATTAATCCAAGGAATGGACAGCAGCGTTCCCTGTGAATGCAACATTTAATACTGCGCTATTCCGCTAGCCAAGCGTGGTGAGTATGATAATTCTCCCAATAGGGGGAGACCCATGTCAATCAGTGACCTGTTGTGGCTGTTTATGTTGCAAAAAGCGTTAGAGTTAGAGTATTTTCAAGAAGTTGGTAACACACGCATGGAGTGGCCAGCACGCAGCCCCGACTTAAATCTTATTGAGCACGCCTGGGACGAATTGGAAAGACGTGTTCGTCAGCGGAATCCTCCGCCAATCACACTTCGTGAACTGAAAGAAGCTTTGATTGAGAACTGGCAGAATATTCCGCAGAATCGCCTCAAAAACCTGGTCGAAAATATGCCTCGCATAACAGTATTATTACAAGCTCGCGGACGTAACACAAAGTATTAAAATACGTGAAAACGACACCTCTGTAGCCATTTCACATTCACGAAATTACAGCAAAAGTGACGCATTTTAAGTTTTTTTACATTTGTTCTAAAACTAAAGGTTCAGTTTATTTAAATTTTATTTCCATGGAAGCTCAATAAAACAGTCTTTCAATCATTCTTCATTTCATTAAGCTACCTTTGGTAACTTTGGTATTCGCCATTTACTCCCGACCCGTTTTATTTGTGGTCCAGTGTAATAGAATTATAATAATAAGAATAATTTATTGAAAAGCTTTATGTCAGTATAGTGACAGGTTGTCAGCCCATCGCCTAAATTTGCATACGCATACATGCAAAGCTCGGGACCCTTAGTCGCCTCTTACGACATCACCGCGATGATACGCGGGATAGAAATGGGTGATTCTATTCTGAGTGGGCATCTCACAGCGATGTTACAACAAACCTTCACAACTTCCACAATTTTGTAAAGTAAGTAAAATGATTGTTCCAGGCGCTTACGACGGCTCTGTCGTCTGCTTCACGATCGAGAGGTGCAAGGAGTTGTGGCGAAAGAACATCGGCTGCATGATCAAGAGCAAGGCGGCCTGCGCCAGCGGGTTGGTGTACGTCGCCGCCTACGACGGGCTCATTAGGAGTTTCGATCTTCTGGTCAGACCTTCATAAATTATAAGTTTCGTGAATTTTTTTATCAACGAATGCAGTATTATTTATTTATCTATTTACTAGATTTCCGCGCAGCGATTTCACCCGCTGCCACTCATTTTCCCGTGGTAATAGTTGTTTTCCCGCGGTAAAAAGTAGCCCATGTGTTATTCTGGGTTAAACTCTACCTGTGTTCCAAAATTCATCCAAATCGGTCAAGCCATTTGAGTGTGAAGAGGTAATTTATTTAATAAATTTCATATAATTATAGTAATAAATTGACCAAAAAATAATGTAATGTGATAAGATAATATTACCAATATAGTTCATTAATTAACTATGACATAATAGTATAATAAGTAACATATTTATAATTAATAATTATGTATGCGAATTGTCTAATTCCAAGCTAAACTCCCGCAGTGGAAGCGATTTACACAGGTAAATTTCTTGTAAAATACCAGGAGTTCAACTGAAGGCAGACAATGGCCGCGTTACGCAGCGCTAAATAGCATACGCTGCACAATATAGCAGCGCATACTATGAATTAAACGTGAACCTAAATCTATTTAACTTAATTAACTAAGTTGAGTGAAATTGGCAAATGATGTGTTCCAACCCTTACATAACTCAAGGCGGTAGTAAATACCGTCTGCCGATCTGGCGTTACGTCACACGTATTAGCACTAGATTATAAGTAAGTACCTCCAAATTATATCACCCCACGAATTCCGCAATTCGTACTAAGGAGTCACAATGATATGGTACAACAAATATGACTAAAGGGAACACACCATTAACACGAATAAACAGGTTTACACTTACAGTCAACGTGCCGGTCCAAATGCATAAAATACCCAACGGAGAAAGGAAGTTCAGGGAATGGATCAAATCGGGATTCCGTGGGTACTTACAGGGCTGGGTGGAAAAGATATCGACACCCAGCATTCCACTACAGCTTTGGCGCGTTATTCACTTCAAACCACTCACAGCTTCTGTTCGTATTTCACTTTGATATTAGTCATTACGCGTGACCCAACCCGAATTTGGGCCGTACAAACGCGGGCCAAAATGGCCACCTGATGCCTATTCAACGCGACGCTCACGTGGAAGACGTCGAGACATCCAACAATCACTAAGCCTGGCATTCCAGTACAACCCAGGAGAAACGCAGTAGTACGATGCATCAACACGCGCGATCTCAAATTGAATCGTCCATTACACGCGGCATCACAAAACGCGTGGCGGGAAATCCGTACAAAACACAATACGCTTGTCCGAGCGGTTTTGAGTGACTGACTGCGGTGCAGAAATCACCGCGTGGCGCCGTCAGGCGGTCTGCGCGCACGTCGCCCGTCTCGCCCTGCGAGTGAGAAAGGGACAACACACGCCCAGAGCGACGCGTGCGATCGAGCACCGCGCCGCATTCATAGACCGTCATTAATACCTAACTCACCCCAGCATAACAACGCTAAATATTAAACATTCACCCGCCCTAGGCCGAATCCCTTAGGCCTATTCACTACTGGGGAGACGAGATAGCGTTGCTATTGCTCGCTTAAGAACTGAATCCCCTACCTGAACTGTCGCGACTCGAGGAGTGCCATCACTACCTGGGAACAAGTTGAGAATGCGCCCTCTGCGCCATCGCAGTGGCGGCAGGTTGGCATCCTTAACCAGAACGAGATCTCCGATGCGAGGGGGTTCAGTTCTGTCCGTCCACTTAAGGCGTTGCTGCAGAATGTGCAAATACTCAAGCGACCATCGCTTCCAAAAATTCTGAGACATTTGCTGCAGCAACTCATAACGCGTCAAACGATTGCTACTGACCTCTGTGTAGGGGTACTCTGGCAAGGCGTTAAGTGGTCGGCCAATTAAGAAATGCCCTGGTGTCAGGGCCTCCAGATCATTCGGATCTGAGCTAAGCGGACACAAAGGACGTGAATTGAGAACGGCCTCAATTTTACAAAACACGGTCGCTAGCTCCTCAAAGGTTAATATCGTTAAACCTATAACGCGCATCAAATGCGTCTTAGCGGACTTTACAACCGCTTCAAATATACCACCCCAGTGGGGGCATCCTGGTGGATCGAACACCCAGTTAATGCCCTGACGGGAGAGGCTCGTGCCGATAGCTTCCTCGTTTTCCGATAAAAACGTTATAATTTATTTCATACATCGATCAGCGCCCTTAAAGTTGGTACCACAGTCCGACCTGATCAGCGCTGGTCGCCCTCTTCGCGACACAAATCTATCTAAAGCTGCTAAGAAAGCCTCCGTAGTGAGGTCGGCCACGAGTTCCAAGTGGACGGCCTTGGTTGCTAGGCACACAAACACGCACAAATACGCCTTGATTGACTTCGCGTTGCGAAGGCGTGATGCCTTTACCATAAAAGGCCCCGCAAAGTCCGTTCCCACACCCGCAAACGTCCAGGCTTCCGTCACCCGGTCCGGTGGGAGGTCTCCCATCTGAGGTTGCATTGTGGCTGCCTTCAACCGATAGCAAGGCAAGCACCGAAACACAATGCTCCGTACCGTACGTCGTCCAGACAAGATCCAAAACTCGCGCTGCAGAATAGCCAAAAGTGCATTGCAGCCCGCATGCGAGTTTTTCTGGTGACGATCCCTAACTATAAGTTCTACCAAAGGTCCCTTCTTTGGGAGTAACAGCGGATGCCGTGCTGAAAAGGGCAGGTTAGCGTTCCGAAGTCTACCTCCAACCCGGAGCATTCCATGCTCGTCCACGAACGGGTTGAGGCGCACAAGACCTCCCTTCAGCTTTCCACGGCCATCCCTGAGCAGCCTGACCTCTTCCTCAAAATGTTCCGCCTGGACGACCCTAACCAATAAACTTAGAGCCGCATTCCGCTCCGCAGGCGAGAGGACAGGTGCCAAGTTCCGTTCTGCTTGAGGTCTTCTACAGTTGTTCACGAACCGTTTGATCCAACCTGTCACCCCTAGAAGTTTGTCGAGGGAGCTGTATCGTTCCAGCAAGAAAGCCGCACTAGGCTTAGGTACGATCTGCCCTACGTTCACTCGCAAACCTCGATCAGGTGGCCCAAGCGGCGACCCGCACTCATTGTATGGCCATCTCTCAGGTGACTCAGTCAGCCACTGAGGTCCCCACCACAGTGAGTGACCTACCAAATCAGGGGCCCTACATCCCCGTGAGGCGCAGTCCGCTGGGTTCTGTTCTCCCGGTACGTGTCTCCATACCAACGGAGTTTCCGATCCTTTAATCTGTGACACCCGATTTGCCACGAAAACCTCAAGAGTATGTACCGACGTCTGTAACCAGCACAGAACTATCCTACTGTCGGTCCATGCGTACACCGTTTCATCCAAAGTGATGGTACCGCGTAGATTACTAGCGACATGATGTAGCAAGCGCGTGAGAAGCGCTGCTCCCGCCAATTCCAACTTTGGAATGGTCCATCTTGTCCTAACCGGAGCCACCTTACTCTTGGCCATAACTAGACGCACGTCTACAGTTCCCGTTGAACTGACTGTCCGCAAATAGACAGCTGCCGCGTACCCTCGCTCCGAGGCATCACAAAACCCATGTAGGGTAGCCTTACATCCCACCGATGGGAGCAACTTGCGAGGTATGGCGATGCGTACGATCCCTGGTAAGGTGGTCACAAACTTGGTCCAATCATTCAACAGCTCTCCGGAGAGCTGGTCGTCCCAACCCAAGTTTGCTAGCCACAACCTTTGCAAGAAGCACTTCGCCATGAACGTCACCGGTGCGATCCACCCGTTAGGATCGAAAGTTCTGGCGATCGTCGATAATACCGAACGCTTCGTCCAAGTCTTCTGCAAAAGGTCTGGCTCGATCTGATACGTAAAGACATCATGCGTTGGCCTATATTGCACCCCTAGGATGCTCAACGTATTTGGATTGTCCGGGTTCTCGAAAAGGTGCGGGTCCTGCTGGAACTCACCTGGCAACCCGGCCAGGAGCTCTGGACAGCTGGACAGCCATTTCCGCAACTCATAACCTCCTGATTCCATGATCGCGATCAGCTCGTCTCGTAGTAGCAGTGCTTGTTGCACGCTATCTGCACCCGTGCAGATGTCATCCACGTAGACGTCGCGATCCAGTACTGCTGCGGCTCGAGGGAATCTTACCCTTTCCTGTGCGGCCAACTCTCGCAGCGTGCGTACTGCCAAAAACGGACTTGGCTTCAGACCATACGTTACCGTGTTAAGCTCATAAGTGACCATCGGCTCGTCAGGGCTCTCACGCCACAAAATCAGCTGGTACCGACGGTCATCTGGGTGTATAATTGTTTGGCGAAACATCATTTTGACGTCTGCGACGAACGCTACTTGGTGCAACCGAAAATCTGTGAGGATGTCCACAATGTCCCGGTTCAACTTGGGACCCGCGTGCAGACACTGGTTCACAGACACACCATTCGATGTAGGAGCAGAACCGTCAAACACTACCCGTATCTTCGCCTCCGGTGACTTCAAAACAGCCAGGTGTGGTATATAGTAATGCTCGACACACCTCCAATCTATGCTGGACACCGACATGTGGCCTAACTCTAGGTACTCCCTCATGAATTCGATATACTTCTGCCGAAGTGCTGCATCTCGCTTCATCTTTCTCTCCATAGCCAGTAGTCTCCGTTCCGCGATCTGTCGCGAACTACCTAAGGAGGGGCGGTTTGGGAGAAATGGCAGCCTGGTAACAAACCTACCTGACGAACTTCGTGCAGTGTTGTACTGATAGAACAGCTCGCACTCGTCATCCTCTGGCTTCCGTCTATCCGCTGTGGGTGGCTCCTCAGACTCCCAAAACCTCTGCAGCACCTCCGACAACACACTACCATAGAGTACCGTATCGCCCTCTGGTAGGTCCTGAGATCTCCAAACTGGGCCAAAAATAACATACCCCCCTGTGGTATCAACGGCCACTAAACCAGTTTGCTGAAGTACCCGTTTTCTGCCGCACCAGAATCTCCCGAGGACGTCTGACCCGAGGAGAACGTCCACCGTACCAGGAGTATCAAATTCAGGATCAGCTAACTCTAAGCCTGTGGTTAACCCTCGTACCGTTGACGGTAACCGAACCTGAGGAAGTTTCCCTACCACATCATCCAGCACCACTGCTGAGGCATGATAGCTGACCCCTGTACCTGTATTACCTAATGTGAACTCGAAGTTCACCTGACCCCGAACGTCAGGCACATCTACACCTCCAATACCTACAGCCCCATCCGTTGTGGGCCTTATATTTAAGCGTAGCCTACTCACCAGCTTACTAGACACAATACAACCCTGAGCCCCTGTATCTAACAAGGCTCTTACCTGTATGCTGCGGCCACCGTATCCCCATACCCAAATCATTGCCGTAGGCAACAATACCGTAATTGGCCGGGGGGCCGAAGCTGGCGTGTAGGCGGCGATTACCTAGCAGGAACCTAAGCGCGGAGTGTCCGCGTCCTGCGGGTGGGTCCCCTCTCTCCGTACACCTTCGAGTGGGTCCCACTCCTGCTGATAGGGACCTCTGGTCCTGTACGCCATGGCTGGCAGCCTATAGTAACCCTGCGGCAGGCGCGCGTACCGTGGATGCGCCTGTAGCCGCGGGTGCTCAGCCAAGGGGAGAGGCATGCGTGGGTCATGAGACCTCACCATGTTGTTCAGTCCCGCCGAGTACTGCATGTACTGGCCCTGGTATTGGCACCCGCCCGTAGCATCACGTATCTGTGATGGGTGCCCCTGACCTTGGACCTGTGACCACCTACCCTGTCCCGGCACTTGCTGCCGAGGTGGTGACAGTCTCGCGCGTGGTGAAGGGGGCATCACCTGCTGATGTCCCTGGCCTCGTCCCTGAAACCCTGGTGGAAGAGGACTCCTCCTTGGAGGGGGTGGGGAGCGTTGCTCCCGTCTAGGTAGGGCAGACTCCGTCCACTGACCCGCGTCAGCTCTGCCTCCGTAATCTCCGCTGCGGTTCATGCATAGGAGCTGATGGTGGGCACCCTGGCAGTACCTGCAGTTGGTGCTTGATGGGCACTCTCGCACCTGATGCGGCCCCATACACCTAAAGCACCAACGCCGTTGCTGCACCACACCACGACGTTTCTGCACCCGCTGTGCAGCGAACTCCTCACACGCAGTCACCTGATGCCCCGCCTCTCTGCAGTAGGCACACCTCGATTCCAAATTAGCGACATTGTATCGCCTGGGTGGCCTACTCTTGCCGTCTCGCGCCTGTGCACCCGGCCGTTCCGGGCGGCGAGCGGCCGCAGACTCCGCGTGAGGCAACTCTCCAAATTGGGCATCTACCCGCCTGCACTCGGCCTCGAGGAAGGACTTGAGCTCCTCGAAGGTCGGGAGGTAATCAGATGTCTTACCTCCGTGTGACTGTTCAAAACGAGCGGCCATGTCGCTCGGCAGGCGGCGCAACAACGTGTGGACCAGGATATAATCATAGCCTGACACCGGCATCCCCTGTCTCTCGAGAGCGTTCACTGCAACGCAGACAGGGTTGAGGACCTTGGCCCTGAGGTCCGTCCCTCGTGTGATGGTCGGCACGGTGAGCCACTGTTCCAGGAGTTGGTCAATCATGAGACGTTTGTTGCTGTATCTCTCGATCAGCAAACCGCGAGCCGTCTCGTAACTTGCATCATCGACTGGTAGATGCTTTACCAGCTCATGGGGCTCACCTTGCAGCTTGGCCATCAATTGTGCCATTTTATATGCCGGCTGCAAGTCAGTGCGGTTATGAATCACACTGTCAAACAGATCCTGGAATCGGGTCCAATCCGTGTAGTCCCCGTGGAAGACCGGAATAGCCACAGCCGGCAGGGGCACTTGCACCCCCGGTCCCCGCGGACCATGGGATGGGTCCGGCTCCCCAGCCCTACGCCTGGTGATCACAGCAGCCGCCTGCTGGATCTCCTGCCCCATCTCCAGGCACTGGGTCACATTCGCCCGGACCGTAAGTTTGACCTCCTCATCAGGCGTCCCATCAAATAACTCCTCGCATCCAGTGAGGCAATCCAACACCTCCGCGACCCGTTCGTCAATCCGTTGCGCACAAGCGATGAGTGCGTCCTCTCGGTCCCCGCGACCGACCATCGCCTGCTTAGTCGCGAACCACATTAGGTGCGCTCTAATTTTCGCCTGAAGCTGTCTAATTGTGGGAGCCATGGTACCAACCCAAAGTAACACCGAACCTTACAATAAAAAACAATAATAGACAATCGGCCCTGATCCTACCGTTAGGATATCCGCACAGGGTAAACACAACGATAATAACAAGCAATTCACTAATTGATTGGCCCTGATCCTACCGATAGGATATTCTACACAGGGCACACACTACAATCACAATAAATATATATATTTTTTTTTGTAGGTAGATTAAAAATCTTATACTAAAATAATCTTAAATCTAGTGGTTTTCTGAACCACGCTCTGCTACCAAAAATTGTCTAATTCCAAGCTAAACTCCCGCAGTGGAAGCGATTTACACAGGTAAATTTCTAGTAAAATACCAGGAGTTCAACTGAAGGCAGACAATGGCCGCGTTACGCAGCGCTAAATAGCATACGCTGCACAATATAGCAGCGCATACTATGAATTAAACGTGAACCTAAATCTATTTAACTTAATTAACTAAGTTGAGTGAAATTGGCAAATGATGTGTTCCAACCCTTACATAACTCAAGGCGGTAGTAAATACCGTCTGCCGATCTGGCGTTACGTCACACGTATTAGCACTAGATTATAAGTAAGTACCTCCAAATTATATCACCCCACGAATTCCGCAATTCGTACTAAGGAGTCACAATGATATGGTACAACAAATATGACTAAAGGGAACACACCATTAACACGAATAAACAGGTTTACACTTACAGTCAACGTGCCGGTCCAAATGCATAAAATACCCAACGGAGAAAGGAAGTTCAGGGAATGGATCAAATCGGGATTCCGTGGGTACTTACAGGGCTGGGTGGAAAAGATATCGACACCCAGCATTCCACTACAGCTTTGGCGCGTTATTCACTTCAAACCACTCACAGCTTCTGTTCGTATTTCACTTTGATATTAGTCATTACGCGTGACCCAACCCGAATTTGGGCCGTACAAACGCGGGCCAAAATGGCCACCTGATGCCTATTCAACGCGACGCTCACGTGGAAGACGTCGAGACATCCAACAATCACTAAGCCTGGCATTCCAGTACAACCCAGGAGAAACGCAGTAGTACGATGCATCAACACGCGCGATCTCAAATTGAATCGTCCATTACACGCGGCATCACAAAACGCGTGGCGGGAAATCCGTACAAAACACAATACGCTTGTCCGAGCGGTTTTGAGTGACTGACTGCGGTGCAGAAATCACCGCGTGGCGCCGTCAGGCGGTCTGCGCGCACGTCGCCCGTCTCGCCCTGCGAGTGAGAAAGGGACAACACACGCCCAGAGCGACGCGTGCGATCGAGCACCGCGCCGCATTCATAGACCGTCATTAATACCTAACTCACCCCAGCATAACAACGCTAAATATTAAACACGAATATAACTTACCTTTAGCAGTTTAAGTTGATTTTTAATTATAAAACTGTCATCTTATGTAACCGCAATTATATCAAATAAAAAATACTTTGACTTGATTAAATTAAAACCATCTTCTCTCTTTTCATTTCCAGACCGGTCAAATGATACACACCATAATGATCGGCGACCAAGCCATATCTGCCGACCTAGCGCTAGCTAAGGGCGAGTACCTCCTGGTGGGCACGCTCGGAGGCCTGATCTGCGGCATCCACACGGTGTCAGCCTCGGTGGCGTGGCGGAGCACCCTCGCGAGCCCGGTGTTCGCGAGCCCCGCTCTGTACGACGAACAGAAGTATGTGGTCTTCGCGGAAGTGAGAGGGGTGGTGCATTGCAGGACTGTGGAGAAAGGGATAGAGGTGGGTTTGCCAAGTTAACAGAGAATGTTATGCCTAAAGGCTGTCTTTATTAGCTAATTCCATATCTTACCTTAAATTTGTGCTGTCACTGTCCGTCAAATAGGTTTAGAAAAGGATAGGAGATATCTGAGTCCTGTCATTGAAATTTCTATCGCCATTGTTTACACCGTCGCCTTATTTTGACAGATAACACGTATTTTGCGTCAAATGATAAGACATGAAATGATTAAAATACCTATCCTATTCTAAACCTATTTGACGGAAAATGGCAGCACTAATATAAGGTAAGTTAAGAGAATTTATATCCTGAATTGAGGCCCGCTGGTTCGTTAAATCGCTTTCAGTATGCGCGTGACCATTAAATAAATATTTCTCGACGGACAATCGATTTGCAAGATAAACATCGTAATTTATCACCACTCCAGTTTCATATGAGTTAGTCTTTTTTAAATTATATTTCAGATTTGGACATACTCTGAAGCAAATGGCAACATCTTCTCCTCAATTGCAATATTACCGCTCAGCAAAGTCAAATACCAATTGGTGTTCGGCTGCTACGATACCCACGTGTACAGTATACACGTGGAGAACTTCCAACCGACCACCCACTGGGACGTCGCTCTGGCCTCGTCGGTGTATTCCACGCCTATCTTCCTCAACGAGAACTTGGTTCTGGCCGCTTCAAATAACGGGAAACTAACAGTCCTTAGCTCAGAATACGGAACGCCTCTGTCCGAATATACTCTACCGGGCGAAACGTTCTCTTCGCCGGCTCTCTTCAAAGATTACATATTTATCGGGTGTAGAAATGATCTCGTGTATTCTCTAAGGTATGTCTTGAATCTGTGATTGATTTATAAGATTAATTTATTAGTAATAAAAAATGCAGTCGCCAAAGGTGTAATAATAGTGATAATATCAGTGATATTTCATGGAATAATAAAATTAAGATAACAAATTATTATCTTGTTTGATTGCGAGAACCGACTTTATCTGGTGTGCATATGGTTGTATCTGCTTATTTTGTCATACAGGGTTTTAGGAGAAGTACTGTGTTCGTTTCAAAGGGTGGCCCAACACGGTGCATTGAGTGGGCCTTGACTTTAGCGACTAAGGGCCGCCGCAGAGCAAGAGCAGTTTTTACGAATGACTAGAAATTATGTTGACATTGGCTAGAATGACAAACTGCTCTCACGCACACCGTCACCTTTATTCCAATGTATGTACGATTCATTTTTGGATTTCTATGACATCTACTCAAGCTGTCGTCCATAATAACGTACGTTAAGTCTGCGGCGGCCCACCTGAATTTAGAAGGCACAACGTGCCTAAGTAATACAGCAAGATGTTGTCCTGTTCGTTCGGGTTGTACTATCCGTGCGCGTCACACAGCGCTGCTTGTATTTAGCCAAATCTAGCAAATCTGGCGTGACACAGCACTGGCGCTTACACAATGAAGTAGGCGCGACCAAGCAGCAAGGAAGCGCAGCAATCTATTTCTTCATAAATGCCCATGTGACTAGGCGCTCCCCTACTTTTTAGTTCAAATGGGTATCAAGCTCTCCTAGGTGCCAGATGTAGGTTTCAAGAATTCAAACAACAATTTCATTATAATAACTTTATTCATGATCTTACACAGAACATACAGGTATAATGAGCATTCATAATTTTGACTTCGACATGTTACAATAATGATATGGCTATAGGATCAAAATAGTATACCAAAAATTGGAATGCATGATAGTTCAATTCCAGTACCGCCAGCGCCACTCCGTGCAGATCACAATGCGTTGTATACTTAAAAAATAATAAAAGCAATCTTAAAATGAGGAATAAATTCTTTTATATAACAAAGTTTATAATGATATATTGCCATATTATTTGGTAAATAAAAGAAGACATTTAACGGTGTTGGGCAAACACTTTACACAGATACACCTACAGCCAATACTTCTAAGCTCTTACAAAACTTTAACCCAAAGACCCTAATAAATATTATTGTTGCCAGAACATTTATAAACAAATATTTAAATTAACAAGCAATATACATATAAATTACAGGACTTGTTCACTGATCTTCTTCTCCCAACTCGACCTTCACTTTGGAGAAGTCAAAGTCTTCACCGGTACCACGCTTGTAAATCTTAATAACATCTAAGCAAGTAGTCTCAAAGTGAGAGGTAGCATCGTATGATTCAGAAATAAAGATTTGACTCTGGCTGCCATCATCTGTGGGCTCGTAGTAATCTGTTACAGAGACAAACTTCTGCCTGATGTGACCCAGCAAGTCCAGACCAGGCTTGATCTCGCTTTCGGGGTCATTAGTTTCAACAGTTGTAGATACCATAGCAATAAACCATCCTTTGGCAGCCACTTGGTGAGTGTAGGACACCAGGGAAACATAGATGTCAGATTGCCTGCCCACCTGTTTCTGAGGAATGATAATTTGAGTGGACAAAGCATCCTTTGTGTTTGCAATGGGGTGATCTAGCAAGCAGATGCAACGGATCACTTGACACTTCTTGCGGACTCTGTCGGGAACATAGCTGGGGTCACAGTACACTTGCTTGCATTTTGCTATCTCATTACCAGAGCGGACACCCACAACTTTACCACCCTCTCCAAGGACAATTTCATCAATAGGCTTATCGAGCATGTAGGTACCACCGTAGATGGCAGACAATCTGGCAAAGCCTTGAGGCAACTCACCAAGACCATACATTGGGTACAAGTAAGGAGACTTTCCATACCGCGCCAAGGAATCCGAGTACAATTTGATGCGTCTGATGGTTTCAATAGCTGGTCTTTGGAGGTAACTGTCATCAAGGAACAGAGCCAGTGCGTGGCCTGTGAAGTCCTGAGTGTTTCTGTCCAGGCCGAATTTCTCGTACAGTGACTGCATGTTCGCAGTGCTGGGGTCGAAATCTTTCCAGGTCTTGCAATCCTCCTCCTGGAAATCTTGAACGTAGATGAGGAAGTTGCGGAAACGCCTCTTCTCGAACATGCCCATGAGGTCGGACGCGAGCGCCTCCTTCTGATCAACGGGCACTTTGGAGATCTTACCGCCCTTGTACACATAGCTGCCTTCGACAGACTTGAACTCCAGATAGCGGGTGACGCCCGTATGAATGAGCAGCTTGACAAGCAACCCATTGGCCATCAAAAACTTGGGGATGAGGTCCACGTTCCAGTCGCGGCCGCGGCCGTACGTCTCGTCCGGCACCGGTGCGTTGAACTTTGCGAACAGCTCCTCTAACGGGGTAATTGACGCAGATTCTCCGCCGTAGTACTTGTTCCGATCAATGTGCAGTACCTTCTTCCCTGAGACGGAGAGCATTCCACTGAGAATGCACTCCTTGAGGCCCGTCCCCAGGACGATTGCGTCGTATTCTTCATCCATTATGGAAAGAATACAGAAAGAAGAAACGAAATACGAGAATATATGCAACCACCGGGGAGATAAATGTCAAAATGTCGGAACAAATATGTCCGCCCTCGGTGACGTCGACGATTTCATACCAACATCACCACCGAAAATCAAGCAAATGTCATGACACTCTGACACTAGATATAAAATGGCACATTTTCGTTTGAACAATTTTTGTCGCATATTGTGCGCACCCCCTTAAAGGTACTGCCTCACTTAACACTTTTTTGTGACTTTATTTTACTAGCTTATTATATTTAAATAAAAAAAATTATTTGTCTTATAGATAACAACAAACAGGAGAGGGAAGATGATTGGCCACTTGCTACGACACGACAGCTTCATTAAGAACATTATTGAAGGGAAGGTGGAAGGAAAGAGAGGCAGAGGTAGACCTAGACGCACTTACTTTACCCAGATAAAGGAAAAAGTCAATGTCGTGTCGTATCAAGAGGTCAAGTCACTGGCGGAGAGGAGAGAAGATTGGAAGTTACTCCACCGACAAGAGTTTGACTCTTAAATTTGAAGAAGAAGATAACAACAAATTTTCTGGTTACTAATATATTGAATTGAATTAGATAGCAAGGTATTTAGCTTCCTCCGCACTTATGATGGCTAGTAATGCAGCTAGTTGAATGCACCACGCTTGTGCATTTGCATTAACTTGCGGTCGTACGCGTGGTGCATTCAACTAGCTGCATTACTAGCCATCATAAGTGCGGTAGAAGCTAAATACCTTGCTATCTAATTCAATCAAGATGGACTTCCGCAAAGTAACGCCTGATACAATTACTTAATATATTGAACGCTGAACTAGGCTAGGCCTGTCTCGACTCTCGCGGCAGTCCATCTTCTCTTTCTATTACAGGTAGTGTTGAGGTTTAATTTTAGTAGGGAGCATTCTTCCCATTGCCTAAAAAAGGTTTTGCGGTGATCTTGTTATAGGTTCCATTTCATTGAGTCACAAATGGTACAATCAGTCATTCCGTTTATAGAAAGCCAACCCACACAGATAGGTACCTAAATGGTAACTCCCACCACCATCCGATCCAATTAGCTGCCGTTGGTACCTCTTTGTTTCAGAGAGCACGCGGTATCTGTGACCCCCAACACCTAGACGATGAGCTTAAGCATGTGAGACGAGTACTCCATGAAAATAACCTGAAGCCACCCCGTCAACGTCACAGAAACCGTGCCAAACCATCCACAGTCGAACGACAACCAGCATACTTACCATACTTGAAGGGAGTAACTGATAAGATCGGTAGAATTCTGAAGCGAGCTTCAATCAAGACCATTTTCAAGCCGCTGAGGAAGATCAGCCAGTACATCAGATCAGTCAAATGCAACATCCCTCTCCAAGACCCTGGTGTTTATAAACTTGACTGTGACTGTGGACTCTCATACATAGGAGAAACAAAGAGAAATGTATCTACACGTCTAAAAGAACATATTGCTGATGTAAAAAACCGTCGTGACAGACAGTCTGCAGTGTGTGAACATATCATGGATAACCCCACCCATTATGTCAGATTCGATAAGGCAGCAATCCTAGCGGGAGAGAAGAGATTCATCCCTAGGAAAGTACGGGAAGCTGGAATGGGGAATCTCATCAACTTGGACTCCGCTGATTACACAGCAGAAGAACCAGATCCAACATACTGTAAGACCTACTGCACAAGATACGGTTTCAGCATTTTGTGTAGAACCCGGACGTTACGCTAGGCAATTAAGAAATAGATGGCGGTAGAACAAAAATAATTTCTATTTTAAATAATGACGTCTAACACCTTAGCCATCCGTGACCACGGGTTCTGTGTAAAGAGCTCGAAACGTAGGAATTGTAAAATCCAAAATAAACACAACTTAAATCCGTTTAAAATTGTTTTTATTGTGATATTAATTATACTGTGGTGTCGTTATAATAAACTTATGATTACCTACCAGCAATGTATGCTGAACCGCGCTCAGTTGTCAGAATAGTGTAAAAGTTTTCTGGTGTAGCTAGGCCTTAAGAAACGCAGCATAATTGTTTTCTGTATCTGTGGCTAAAATGTCACGACATAATTTTTGTTGTGTTGGCAGCAATGGCTGATTCAGTGCGATAGTGATTCCAAAATACTAGCTTTCGTACGTTAGTTTATTCATCTTACGTTACTGACATGCAAATAAAATTAAATGCCTTATATGCCGGCTTAGAATAGATTCACCCCAATTCTTGCCCGTTAGTGTCGTAAGAGGCAATTGAGGTACTCGAAGATAACATGTTTTTTGGAACTTTAGGCGAAGGGCTGACAACCTGTCTCTAAGCTGAAATTAATCAATTTTCTGAATAACCCTCAAGTGTTTGTCAGACTTGGCGTAAATGACCCTTTACGCTCTGCCTACCCTACAAGGGATATAGATAGATAGATATGAAATTAAATTGTATACGGCATTTATTCCTCCAACATTGTTTTCGTAACATACTCGTAATAAGGATACCCATCTTTTGCATACTTACATTAGGTACTTATTTGTTTAAAGCATTCTTAAGCACTCGCGTTACGAACTGACTAAGAAATGTAGTTTTGGGACATAACAAAGGCATATCGGTTCCCGAGGTTCCCTGCTCATGCCGTCAATATTATTTAGATTTCGATCGGTCTCATATGTGTGCTAAACAACTTGTGTATGAGTTTCGTCCTCTACGATAAGCTTCTTGTACTCGAGCAGGGCAATCGCTAAACTTTATGTAGTTCCATATATTTAAGTTACTAAGTAAATATATTTTGTATTTACTTAGTTTAGGTATAGTTAAGAAATGTATGTACAACTTTTATTTTATATCTGTAAATTTACTATTTGTATGCACATTTGTATACTTATTTTACTTTGAAATAAATTATGTTTATCTTTATCTTTATAAGGACGCAGTTTCATCCCAACTATATTCGTGTAAGGTAATCTGCCAATTGTAGTAAGGCAGATTACCTTACACGAAGAGCTGAATCGAAAGCGAAACAATTGCCGACTTATTTAGCAAATGTACTTTTCGTCTTTCGTACTCTTTTACCAGTTAAGCGTTTAAACTGAACTGAACTCTAGACTACATATCGTCGGCCGGCAGTGAAAACCACGTAAAGGCAAAAGCAACAATTTTACAGGAGACAGTAAAAACCGTCTGGTGAAAAAAATTGTATGAACGGAAGAAACAAGTTCTGTTGTTTTATGACAACCAAATGCGTATATTTCAATCGGTAGTAGAAACACAGAAAATCTAATAGCGAAAATAGATTAAAATGGAGTTACGAGGAATTCATACTGATAAGGTTATGGCGTACTATCAAATACGAGGTTTGACGACATAAAACAATAATATTTACAGCGGTTACCGTTGCGTTTGCTACCACAGCAGCTTTACCGACGCTGCCTATTTATTCGTTGCCTCCAAACCTTCAACGTGAGCCGGTTATTTAAGCAGCAAGACCTCGCTACACTATATACTAGCGCCGTCTCACGTCACGAAGCCCTGAATGCTGTCAAAGAGAGAACAGCTGCCATGGCGCCTTTGCAAAAAAGGGAAAGGATCTTCCTCCTTCTCCACTTCACCTCACAGACACCTCCGCCGTGAATTCACTCAGTTTCGGCAGTCATAGCATACCCAGCAGGATCTTTCACACCCCGGAAACTGACCAACTGCTAAAAAGAAACCGCTGATAGTAGCGGACTACCTGGCGGTTTAACCCTTTACCGCATGGATTTTTCAATTATGTTAAAATTAATTCTTGTGATTAAATGGCAGAAAAGAAACGTAAGAAAAATAATGAAAAAAATATACGAACGTGAAAAACAGATGAAAAGTATGAAAATCTATGCGTGCCACATTTGGAACAACATGCAGTAATGATTATTCTTCACTGCCTACCAAATATGGAACAATATGCAATAAGGATTAAATAGTTAGTTATATATATATTTATTATTTAGGATGTATTAAAAATCAATAAAACAAATGGTTGCGATGTAGTTTTTATCTTAATTACGAATAAGTGTTTCATTTGGATGTTTTTTTCTTCATTTTCTTCATTAGCATATTTTTTGGAGAAGAAATCAAATCAACAATCAAATTACCATCAACAACAAAATTATTTGTGGAAACTTGTGAAACAATTTCTATCTTTATTAAAACTTAGATAAACCCGATATTTGATGCATCTACTATATGATTTTTGACCACATGCTTCAATTTTGAATCGTTGGCCTTGATCCAATCCAATCTAGCCAGTGCCTCCCCCGCGACATAACTATGTTGTATCGTAATTTTTCTGCATGTAGGACCAAATCTGGCCAGTTTCAAGTAAAATACAAACTGCATAGTGTTCCATATCTGCCAGGAACAAAAAACCATAACTGCATGGTGTTCCATATTAGGAACAAAGTTTGATCGAATAATTGAGTATGTTTTGGTGGCTTTTACTTACTTATTTTATAGTCACCGATAAGATACAAGACCTTCTTGAATGAAAACAAAAACTCTACATTTCTTTTAGTAGAATTCTTCTCAATATCACTGGTTTTTGCACCCAAAAACAGAAAAACGCATGTTTCGCCAAACTCTCATCATTCCACCGAAAAATAACCCAGATACGGGTAGATCGAGAATATTTTTTTGCACTGTACGTTTGGATACATATTTAGCTATGATATTCAATCAAAACTAGAGAAAAATATGACGTGTATCCGAGTATTTTAATGGATTTGATATGTGTCCCATATTTGGAACTGTATTCAGTAAAGGGATAAGTTTCGATTCGATAACCTAATCTAACAGGACACAACACCTGAGAGAGCTCAAGCAGGCCTTCGGATACTCGTGGACAGTTACGCCGTATAGACCTGCCTGGCAAAACGAGGATAAATTCTGAATATACTAGAGTCATTTCACGGCACTGAAAGGCATCGATACCGGAAACAGGCGTCCAAAAGCGGCCCTTAAAGACTGCCAACACATTGCCGGAGGAAATAATAATGGAACTGCTGACCACCCTGAGCTACGAAGTGATACTTACTTGCGGCAAATCAAGGCGCGTGGAGGACACCTAGTCGCTCTGCATGCCCGGCGTGTAGATTGAGATATAGCGTGGATGGGAGTACCAGAACAGCCAAGTGCCTCCGCTGCCAGCAGTTCTAGTACATCTAGAGGAACTGTCACCGCAAGCTCGCCTGCGTAAAGTGCAGGAAGCAGCATACCTACTGCTTGCTAACTCGTGTAAGCAGCCGACCACCTTCCACAACGTGGCGACGCGTCTCTCGCCAATTACACCGAATCATGCCGCGAAGGACTAAACCGATAAGAGAGCATAACTCCGCTCACAAATCCCATCGATGTTGACAGAAAGGAGGCTGCACTGCTGGAATATATAAATACGGCTGGTTCTGTCTTGGCAGCTGCCCCTAAACTAATGCAACCGATGAAGACGAAGCGGAAGCGGACGAGACTCGCTCCAGCAGGACAAGAAAACTCCGAGACGGCCACGACAAGAGCCAACTAACGGCCTGCAGTAGGCGTCCCTTTGCGGTATTCCTTACGGAATTATGCCGAAGTGTAAGCGGGATCCATGACAAAAAAGTTAAAAACATCCGCCCCTGAAGAAGCCAGAAAGGCTCTTATCAATAATTACTTTAACTGAGGTACGGACGCTTCAAGCATCGTCAACAGGAGCCATTGCGATCTGATCTCATCCTACGGCTAGGCCCTTGCTGTTGAAAGCAAGCTGGAGGTTCTTCTTCTCAGATAAGGCTTCATAAGGCACTGTTAATTTGGCCCACAGCTCTGCTGTCCATATCCACTACTGTTCGTCGCAAAGTTAGGATCGTGGGCCCCTTCACTTTTATATCTGGCACCCGCGCTACATTTATAGGACAAAGCAACATGTGCCTCTCCAGCTCTCCACTTCATTTCAAGAAGGATAATGTATGCCATCACTGTAACAACCACAGGATATCTTAGTTAGATGTCGTTGGCTGATGGACACTAGGGAATCACCCGACTGCACTGGTTCGACCTCACCACAGTGCAAAAGTGGACCTACTCACCCAAGAAGTACAGACTCAGCAGCCTATGTGACACCCCCGGAGACCCTCGTGCCTTTGAAGGAAGTGAGTTGAATTAACGGCCAGGTGGCCAGCCTAAGTTAGGTAGCGCAATGCAACATATTGATTGATCACCTTTATGATACTCACGGGTACAAACAAGGTGATGCTTCCAAGCCCGCACCACAATGCGCTCTAGTAACCTTATCTCCTAAGTGTTATAATGGAATTATACAATAACGAAAACCTCGCCAAAGTTTATATTACAATGCTTTTTAATGTTCAGTAGTAACAATGAAAAACTTGCAACCGCACATGCGAGATTATTATACACTTTCTTTAATAAAATATACTTGTAAAAGTAATTACGTGTTTTTCGCAACATTCTAGAACACATCGTAAAACACGGCTAAGCAAATGCGAGGTTTTACTCGACGAAATATGCATATCGATCGATACCGAGGTTCTCATTTTCATCGATAGAAGGTGTTCCCAGTATCGCAGCCCTGCCTACGTTCGTCGTAAATGTGCGTTACGAGCTTTTCTTCCCAAAAATAAAATAAAAGAAAAATCATGAATTTGTGCTTTACGAGGTTTTCACTGCCGGGCGACGATATAGAAATAATTACATCAGCCACGTTATCAGCTCTATATTTTTTTATTTCAAAACGAGTACGTTATTATAAATACTCGATCTTACACTACATCACTATTACTCTCCCTCGCACTTCGCCTCGCCCTCCCCCGCAAGTTGTCATTTTGCTTCTGCCTGTCAGTGTCAGCCGGTCATCAGCTTTGTGAGAGCTTGATTTTCGAGTTCCGCGATTTTCATACGTACGCAAAGCAAACTTCTGTTTTGCATCGTGGCGGTTTGACTCTACGGTTTTCCTTAAATGTAACGTTTTTCGTTTCCACTCCTAGTATAATACATAATAGAAAGCAAACAAAATATCCTGAGAATGACTATTGTAATCAATTTGCTAAAGTTTACGTTTAGTGAGAGTGATGTGTGAAACAGTGAACAGGTGATTTCAGGCCATATGTTACAGTGTTTACGGTGTACTCTTCCACAATCAGACGGTGGAAATATCGCGATACTGAAAATTACGCAAATTTTAAATGAAAGCTAAAAGAAAACGGACCACCTCTCAGATGAGTGAAAATGTCAACAGAGGGAAGCGGAGAGAATGCTTCGTCCGTACCGAGTCTGCCCGGAGCGCCAGAGCAGACCTATTTGTTTCCGAAATCGAAGGGGCACTCGCGGTCCATCAGCCATGGCGGGACTCCCATGCTGGCGGGGAACCCGGCGGCGGCGCGCCCGCTCAAGTCGGCCATGCGTGGGCACCAGCGCGCGCTCTCGCACGGGCAGATCGGCGAGGGCCCGGCGCCAGCGCGGCCCGCGCCCGGCTCTGGCCACAGTCGCACCGGTAGCCGCACCGACTTCATCCTCCCGCCGGGGCACCGCGAGCCACCAGCGCCAGGCGCCGCCGCCCGCCTCGGCTCGGTGAGGGCGCACTCTCGCCAGGCGTCGCGCTCGGATTCCATCTACACGCTGCGACGCACATCGGTGGTGAGTCCGTGGCGGCGCGCCATGATGCGCCTGCTGCGGATGAAGCTCACCGTCGACAACAGACCCTACAATGTCATCCCCAACCACTTAGTGCCCGAAAAAACACCCCCTAAAGACCATCCCAATGGCAGTAGATGTGGTAACAAGATAAGGACTACTAAGTACACCTTCTTATCATTCATACCCAAAAACCTATTTGAGCAGTTTCATAGAATTGCCAATGTGTACTTTATATTCATAGTGTTATTAAACTGGGTGCCAGCGCTGCAGGCATTCGGCAAGGAAGTGGCCATGTTGCCAGTGTTGTTTGTGCTCGCAGTGACCGCGATTAAGGATCTGTTTGAGGATCGCAGGAGATATTCATCTGACAAGAGAATCAACAACGCCGTGTGCAGAGTATATGTGAAGTAAGTCTACCTTATTAATTTATTAAGTTACTTGTAGCCTGTACCTTCTTGTGAGCTTAATCAATTGAGGTAGCAAACCTTTGTTTCCACAGCCTTTGGCCGCTCAACCGGCCTGACAGTTACAGCTACAGTTGGAGGGAAAATAATTTTATACATGTAAAACAGATCTTTTTTACACTTACTAAGTCAAGTTTGTTTAAGAAACAGACTGTTTGCAATATGTACTATTTTTTATTTTGCAGTTACAGTGCTATATTATTTTCATTTAAGTTTGCAATATCATAGGCACTATTAAAGGTAGTTGTTGAGTCACTCCTGTTCTATTTACATTATATATGTTTTTACTCATAGATGCAAAAGCTGAAGGCCTCCATAAACAGAACAAGTCTATGCAAACTTTCTGAATATAAAATAGGTAGCTTGAATGAACCTAGAACAGTATTTATTATTATACAATTATTGGCATGATTTTAGTCCGGTCTAAAAGAATGTTGAACTTATTTTTTTCTTATGTTCTAAATTCTAAAAAATTTGAAGCTCTAAACTATGACCATGGCATTCAAGGCCACTGCGCTGCCCTAGGCCCTAGAACTGTCAGTGCTTTAATTTCATAACAATTATATATTAATTTACAGTAGAGAGTTCACCAAACATTAAAAAATTATAATGAAGCCTTTTATATCCAAGTAAAACTTATGATTGATATAAAATTTTAAAGATTTGGTACAGTTTTCATTATACAATTCACATAATTGAATTAAATACAAAAAAAGTTTATTTGTAACTTACAAAGTATATTACATGTTTGCCTGGCCCCAAACTGGGTATGGTGTGCCATGGGAAGCCAGTCTTTCATCCTAGATGTAGGTAATATTAAAGTTTGAGTAGGTTATGAACGCAGACAATTAATTTTTAAGACTATTTAACCACTTCAACAAATTAACACAGAAAATTTTAGCAAACACTAATTACATAAATAGCCAAATTTGATCACACAAAGGGAAAAATATTATATAAGTTGAACTGTGTTGGGTAGTATCTAACACAGTCCATTTCGACATGCAAATGTTAATAATATGATAAAAGTTCTTGTTTGGATGGGTTAATAATTCATTTCACATTTTTCATATAGTAAGCTTACTTATTAGATTTTATTTGCCTTAAATTACATGTTTACACTCCACTTCACACACTCACTATAAAATGGCAAGGGCTCTTCCAGGGATTTCCATTGCTTCCTGTCTTGAGCTACCCTTCTCTAATTTGGACCTGCTTTTAACTTGAAGCACATCTTTCCATCTTGTGCCTTGTCTTTCTCTACATCTCTTACCAAACATTAAGTAGATTTTAAAACATTGCTGGCTTTTTTAGGATCCAAAATATGACTCCAAGATGTTTCAGGCATTTTCACACAAAAGGAATAAATAAAAGATAGAAAATAATGACTACAATAATGAATGATTATTTGTTCTGACTGCCAATCATAGTAGCAGATTTAATGGACATTATCTAGGCCATTCTTTGTGAACAATGGTAAGATAGTAATAGTAAGATTCACTTCAGATGATATTATTATCATACTAGAAGTTTGGTTGTCTCTATTATGATCATTCCTAATCTAGTCATAATCTAAAATTTGCTTTAATTCCATCTATTTTAGATCACCATTGTGCAAACTCATTATTTTTCCTTATGAATTCAATGCCCTGTGGCCTTATTTGGTATTTTAATGTTATAGAAAATCCAGCATGAAACAATACTTTGTGATAAGGAAACCAGTTGTTACTTTATTTATAGAATATATTTCATGCAAGTAACTACTATGTTAATTTTGGATTTATATAAATTTATCTTTTAAGGGTTTACTCCCTAAATGGTGCCATCACAATGTTACCAGATAAGGATCTGAAAGAAATCATGGGTAAACAAACCTTTTTTATTAAGTTTGTGAAGTTGGTACTAAAAGATTTAAACTTTCCATATCTCTTGCTTGTCTACATTGCCTGTTAATCTTATACTCATACCATTCATACCCAGCCACTAATTGAGTGAGATGTACTTTCACTACTTCACCATCATCTATAATCTACATACCATCACTATTATGCCATGCTATAATGCACCATAGCAACATGTATAATCATACCATACTGAATAAACAAGTCTAACCACTTTCCTTTACATATACGGATTTTATATGCTAATTTGAATAAGTAAATGGAAGTGAATCATTCAAATTGTTTGCAATAAACTTCTGAAGTTTGATAAGCACTTTCTCTTATTATTATTTTTGAAAACTTACATACTCATACAATTAACAGCTACAACAGTCTACCCCTATCGGGGGTATTGCCATACTAACCATGCTACTACTATTATTTATTCTGCGCTAAAGGAGCAGTCAGAAGCTTTCTGACCAACATTAACAGCCACAACAGTCCACTGCTGGACATGGGCCTCCCCCTATTGGCAGCCATACTCCCCACGCAAGGCAGGCGGATTGGCAAGCGCAGTGCAAGATATTGCATTCACAGAGAACACTGCTGCCCATTCCCTGAATGCAATTCGAAGCCAGCATCACATAGCTATTATTTTTTAAAACTAGCTGTATTTTCATGAATTTATTTATTTGACCAATACCTGAATGTAGAAATCACAAGAGTACAAATATTGTGTAACTTACTTATAATGTGGTTCATCAACACTTAAAATCTGTATTTCATATATCAACAAGAGCAAAAAATTATCTTTATCATAAAATAATCAACATTAAATCTCACCACATAACCTACCCATCCATAATGTTGTTTTTAGTTAAAGCTGCGAAATACAAAAGGTACTTAACACAGGTATAGCCATAACTACGCTAGTATTATTATCTATTCTTATGCCATAACATTACATCATTCATAATTATACTAGAATGAATTCTATAGGTAGGTAAAGCTTAGCTTTCGTCCTACGCATTGTCCCATTTACCGTATTATGTTTCTAATAGTTTCTATATTACATTTATCTGTATCGTATATATTGTATTATAGAGGTATTTATTGAATTATTTGTATACATGGTGCTAGGAAAACTACTTGTCTCACACAAAAGAAGAAGAACGAAACTAAATAACTTTGACCCTAAGAATGTAGTCGAATAGTGAAAATTTTAAAACTCTTGTATAATTTCTTTTTGTCTATTGAGTGTGTGTCAGTTCAGTGTCATTTCGTACATAATGGGAAGACCTAGGGTCGTTGAGAATTGTTGCTGCGTTTCATGTACTGGTTGACCACTAGGTATATAAACCGTGTAGTATTTTTCGTAACACCGTTTATTGTGAATGTAGTATCTCGTGCCTTCAAAGGTTAAGGCTCTAGCACACAGTGGTGAGTAATGGGCCATGCCGATTGGGCACCGTGTGAACGCTACAGGCAACGCAACTCCACGATTCCTTTAGGGCGGGGCATACCGGCTCCGTATCCAGCTCTCGTCCGTAGTCACGCACGAACTGATGACGTTGTAATGTATAGGATTGTATGAGATACGGCACACCGCTTGCGTTGCGTATCCGTTCCGTGCTGCACGCAAGCGGTGTGCCGTATCTCATACAGTCCCAGACATTACAACGTCATCAGTTCGTGCGTGACTACGGACGAGAGCTGGATACGGAACGGATACGGAGCCGGTGTGCCCCGCCCTTTAAGTGAGTGAAGACGGACAATTGACCGATTGCGCGCAACGAGTGGCACTTGCCCGCCACTGTATACCATTACCCCCTGATCACAGTCGCGAAACATACATACATAAATTACGCCTATATCCCTTACGGGGTAGGCAGAGTGTTAACGGCCGTAAAACAGATACTATCACCACATCTGACAAAAGTTTGAGAGTCAATCAGATAACTGTGTATTTTTCAAATAGTAGAACTTTAACTAATTTAAAAGCAAAATTATCACATTCGGGCAGTCTTTGAATAAGTAACTCAAAATTAAAGTTGATCATATTTTGCCAAATGCCTAGCATGATCACAAATTTAAATATGGTCGCACAGCCTGGAGTTGAACATCATGGTCCATTGTGTACAGGAGCTTTTAGTTAGTTACCGGACACTGTCGCTTCACACACCATGATGAATCACGAACGACACGAAAGTCCTTTCGTTTCACATGCGTCATTGTTATCTTTTCAATTATTCAAGCTTTCGCTTTTCCGTTCGTGTATCCTTTCGTTTTTGTTGAAAGCTTTTATCCACATGCTAATGACAATACATGATGAACAATAATAATTAAGTAAGTAATGACACTATATTGCACGGTAAGAAAAAGAAAACAGAATAAAGGACATATATAAACCGAATTGCGCAAAGGCCTTGTCGCTAAGAGCGATCTCTTACAGACTACCTTTGGGTAGAGAAAATAAAGATAGAAAACAGAGCAGAGTGCAAGAGTAAATAATACATACATACACATATCACGCCTATAATCCCTTGCGGGGTAGGCGGAGCATAAATAGCCGCATAAAACGGACATTTACGCCACGTCTGACAAACATTTGAGGGTCATCCGGTATATTGTGTATCACCATAGTGACATTAAGAGACATAAAGAGTAATTAATAACGACACATAAGCATTTGATTATAATACCTTATGTTATGAAAGTATTTGTGGACAAGTAACGTCAATAAGGAAAATAACTGCTCTTTTCCCTGCAGAATAGGCAGGCGTGTTTCCTGTTAAGGCGAGTGTAGCCGTGACCGACCTCGACAGTGGCGCCACTTAACAAAAATAATATATTCTCTTTATACAAACAATTTTGCAGCAAATATTGAGTTTGCAGGTTCTAATTTAACTTCTAATTTTATTTACTACCTCTATAAACTTGGGCAACTGAGATTCTAATAAATTGTTTGTATAAAGACAAAAGTTATTTTTTGTGTAGTGGCGCCACTGTCTAGGTCGTTTACGGCTACACTCGCCTTAATGTAACATTTCGCCCTGCGCTCTTCAGTCTTTCTACCAAGTGTGGCGAGTATGGCATTGAGTCAGTCAAAATCATACCCTGGACGTCAATGTTTCTGCATACAATCATTACTTAGACGGCGGTCGTTACACAACCATGTCAGAGGCCTACTACTTGGTAGTAGGCGATTGAAAAACTCTGACACCAGGGTTCATCGAGTAGTTTGACGACTCGGTGTCCAACTCGAAAAGTAAAAGAATGCATCCGGGTCACTTAAAGAATCCTAATAATCTCGCAAACTAATAATGCTAGCTAAATGACATTAATTGAATTTAGTAGACAATTTAATACCACTCAAATAAGCGCATTAAACTTTCTAAGTACAAATACAAAAATACAATTTGGAAGAGGGAGAGTTTTAGATAAATTACTACTAAACGGTTTTAATTTTTACTCTCCAGTGTATATGGGTGAAAAAATATATCCCTGGTCATGTAGTTTTTACTATTTCTACAAAATTCGTCGACAATTTGTTGAGAGTACTCATTCGTGCCAGCAGGTCCCAAGTTCGATTACTAATCCGAAAATTAAAGTTGATTGAGAATAAAAACTTATATATAGGCTACGGATTAAAGTATTTTGAATAGTGAAATAGCCTTATTCTACCGGGTATTTAATTTGAATGGATTTGCCGTGTGATGCCGGCTTAGAATGGCATCACCCCATTTCTTTCCCGTGGGTGTCGTAAGAGGCGACCGAGAGGGACTTGAGGGTGTGTATTGCAAATTTAGGCGATGGGCTGACAACCTGTCGCTATCTATGGTGGGTGATACACAATATTTCAAATGACCCTCAAATTTTTGTCAGAAGTGGCGTAAATGTCCGTTTTTACAGCCGTTCACGCTCTGCCTACCCCGTAAGGGATTATAGGCGTGATATTATGTATGTATGTATTTAATTTGAAAGTATGCCAATTGGTTTTCGAAAATCGATGTACTCTAAACTATGTAAATTATAGAATGATTCCCTTGATAGCAGGTAGCTAAATTGGAAACCAAGTGAGAGTGAAAATGACTAAAGATAATTGTATGAATCTGTCATCTGTCATAAAGCTCAAGCTATATTTTATGAACGGAAAAATCACATCCCGATTTTAAGATATTTTTTACTAGACGGAAGTTCTTATCAGGAACATTACCTATTTTACTTAGCACACAGTACAAACAGTAGAAAAAACCGGTGGCAGAACTGTGTGCTTTTTTTATAAGAACATAGCAGTGTGTCTTACATTGAAGTAAATAAGGTCAATCTATATGAAAAGGCAATGGCTGTACGAATTTTTTATTCAACCCTTTACCCAGAAATCTATAGAAAAGTTCACAATAACCTCGTTTGGTGCGGCACGAATTTTTCCACTGTTTAGCCGCCCCTCGAATCAGCTGCCATTACTAATTCAATGGTCACTGAGTGAATTTCTTATGATATTTGCCAGAAGGCTGCCGACTGCTGTTGCCGATTGAATCTTTAGGCAATGGGCTGACAACCTGTCACTATCAGTGTTACACAATTTTCTGAAATGGCCCTAAAAACTTGTCAACATGGCGATTTTATACAATCGTTTACGCTCTGCCTACCCCGCTAGGGATATAGGCGTGATGTGTGTAATGTTACATGTCTGTGTGTGTGTGTGTGTGTTTGTGTGTGAGTGGAGCTGTCACGTGAATCAGGTGCCATTACTAATTCAATTGTCACTGATGGAATTTCTTATGATATTTGCCAGAAGGCTACCGACTGCTCGCGGCCGGCCGATGATCGCATTACCAGTGCGCATACGACGTTCCATTATATTATAATAAAGAAGAAAAATGTGAATAATAATTAAATTTGAAGAAATTGTATACCCAACACGGGACGTGTTTTAAAATTTGGTATTCGATAATTACGTAATGTAAAATCCTGAAACGCTCTACCCATTAAGTCAACAATAGAAATTGTCTTGATGTCGCGAAAATAGAACTCTTGATTACAAGCATAATTAATCACGCCTCTTTCCTATGCTAAGACTTCTTCCATCCGCTTTTTTATTTTATCTAAAGTAAGCTAGCATTTGTCTGCTATCTCATCTTGTCGTGTTATCTAGGCTCCGAGAGGCACCGGCGCTCAGGGAGCCAAGGTAACCGCAGGTGAATACTTATAGCTAAGTATTTGTAGAGTGGTCTCGCGAACACGAGTGCCTGTGACCCCGGAGGGCGTGAGTGAGTAAGTGTGGGTAGAGTGTCCTGTGTGTAGGCACCCTAGCAAGCCTCGCGCCCGCACGCTAAGTGAGGGGCCGAGGGAGTAAAAGAGGGAACGTAAACGATAAGGCTTTATTAAAGAATTAACAGATAACCACCTCCTGATACGAAAACCAAAATTATAACCTGGCCACTCACACAGAAGGTAACGGCGGCGCGTCCAGCGCGAGGAGCGTCTTCGCAGCAGCTGTATCTTCAATCCGACGAGGCGTAGGCGCTTGAGGGGAGACTTTTAAGCTTCCGTCACTTGAGGGGAGACTTTTAGGACTAAAATAGACTGTTACAGTGGTTACTCAGTGAGAGACTATACTGGGAGTCTTCGAGATCACAACTTAGAGTCCAGACCAAACTGATACCCTCGTCTGACGCTGACTGTCACAGTCTTCATTTCGATAGTCATGTTCATTTCCAGAAGCTTCGATGACGATCGCGCTCTTCATTTCGATCGTCATCCTCTTCGGTTCTAGAATCTTCGACGATCGTCGACCTCGTCAGCCGTCATTTTGAGATCATGGAACTTGTCAGTGGCCAGTCGTCGCTGTCCATGGAGATCTGTTGGCATCTCATGTTAGCTTGATGATGAGATGGTTATGAGGATGGCTCCGAGGCACGCTGGAGGGCTCGGGACCTCAGTTCATCCGGAGGGAGAGGGAGAGGGAGAGTGCCAGGCGTAGTAAATTTAGATACAAGTACCAGGAGGTCAGAAAATACGAAGAGGTAGATCAATGTATAATAACTTTTTAGTAGAAAGCTACGCGGCTCTATGATGTATAGATAGCCGTCAACTTCGAGAGGTTGACATAACATCAAGAAAGTAAACAAACAAATTGATAAAATAAAATGGATTTCAGGAAATATTTAGAAAAATGGTAGTAATTGTAGCAGAATGCTACATTTCCCCCGCGACCCCGAGAAAATTTTTGCTGTAACAAAAATTTTGAGGTTATGAGCAGCTACCTTACCTAGCATAAATTTACTTTCAGGCTTCACCATTCATTCATACATCCAAAGTTTGGGGTAGGGCTCACATTCAATGGCTCCTACTCCAAGGTATGCTGCTCTCTGAGTATACCTCAGTTAATGACGCAAGGCTTGTTTTAGGAGTTGTCATCCGCTCCAGCTTAAAACCCACATGGTAGTGTTAAGGCTTATTTAGCGTGTCACTAGCCGCACGTGTAGAGTGTAGTAGTGTAGGCTTATTTTACGTGTCACAATCCGCACAAAGAGGTATGAACCTTAGCTCGAGTGGGGATAGAGATGACCCAACAGGTAAGGAACATTATAATAGACCCATTTAGTAAGAGTCTTTTAGGAGAAAGGGTATAAAGAGAGCCCTTTAGAGTAGTGGAGGTTTTAGAGTCAGGTTCCTGGACTAAGAGCCCAATGAAGTAGTCCGAAGAAATTCAGCTAGGGATTTTGTAGTAGAACCGAAAGGCTTTGACTGGCTTATGAGCCTAAGTTAAAGGGTTGGCTTCGCTTTGGCCGAAATAGCGATGCCATGAGGGTGATGAGGTATAAAAGGAAATATTTACAAAGAAAAGAGTGAAATGCCTTTACTCAGTTTAGACTTTAAAGTCTTTAACGTGCCATTTGGCTCTTACACCGTTTGGGTCCTCCAAGAGGTAAACGAGTGGCGATATCTTTTGTATCACTCTGCATTTGATATACCTTGGGGCGAGTTTAGCTGAAAAGTATGAGCCTGCGTTACTAAGGGCGTAGTTTTTCCGCCAGACGAATTCGCCAACATTAAATTCCTTGAAAGGATGTTTCAAGTCGTACCGAGCAGCGTTCCTAGTGTGGGCTATGTAAAGTGACGTCTGGACCCTATCGAATATGTTGGCCAGCAGGCCTACGTTATTCGCGTATATGTCGCGAGGTAGCAGAGTTATTTCGTCCAGATTGTGTGTATTTTATTGGCCTCATTTTCTTTTAGTAATAAAGTAGTAGGAAAATAATTGAGAAAGAAAGGTTAATAAAGTAAAAATAGAAGAAAAATGATAAGGTAGTAAAGTAAAGTTTAGGCTAGTATAAGATTATTGTTAAGTCTATAATTCAAGTAAGGTCTTAAGCTGGAGGGTAGAGAGGGCTAAGAGGGCCAAGAGAGGAGGGCCAAAGTATATTATTTAGGCTACTAAGTTAAGTTTTTTTTTAAATTTTGAGAGGGAAGGAGGGAGAGGACCGAATGAGGAGGGCCGAAATGGTTTACGCTAGAAGAAGCGTTATTTTTGAATTTAGAGAGGGTTCCTAACACGTGGGCGCCAAACTGTCGTGTTATCTAGGCTCCGAGAGGCACCGGCGCTCAGGGAGCCAAGGTAACCGCAGGTGAATACTTATAGCTAAGTATTTGTAGAGTGGTCTCGCGAACACGAGTGCCTGTGACCCCGGAGGGCGTGAGTGAGTAAGTGTGGGTAGAGTGTCCTGTGTGTAGGCACCCTAGCAAGCCTCGCGCCCGCACGCTAAGTGAGGGGCCGAGGGAGTAAAAGAGGGAACGTAAACGATAAGGCTTTATTAAAGAATTAACAGATAACCACCTCCTGATACGAAAACCAAAATTATAACCTGGCCACTCACACAGAAGGTAACGGCGGCGCGTCCAGCGCGAGGAGCGTCTTCGCAGCAGCTGTATCTTCAATCCGACGAGGCGTAGGCGCTTGAGGGGAGACTTTTAAGCTTCCGTCACTTGAGGGGAGACTTTTAGGACTAAAATAGACTGTTACAGTGGTTACTCAGTGAGAGACTATACTGGGAGTCTTCGAGATCACAACTTAGAGTCCAGACCAAACTGATACCCTCGTCTGACGCTGACTGTCACAGTCTTCATTTCGATAGTCATGTTCATTTCCAGAAGCTTCGATGACGATCGCGCTCTTCATTTCGATCGTCATCCTCTTCGGTTCTAGAATCTTCGACGATCGTCGACCTCGTCAGCCGTCATTTTGAGATCATGGAACTTGTCAGTGGCCAGTCGTCGCTGTCCATGGAGATCTGTTGGCATCTCATGTTAGCTTGATGATGAGATGGTTATGAGGATGGCTCCGAGGCACGCTGGAGGGCTCGGGACCTCAGTTCCTCCGGAGGGAGAGGGAGAGGGAGAGTGCCAGGCGTAGTAAATTTAGATACAAGTACCAGGAGGTCAGAAAATACGAAGAGGTAGATCAATGTATAATAACTTTTTAGTAGAAAGCTACGCGGCTCTATGATGTATAGATAGCCGTCAACTTCGAGAGGTTGACATAACATCAAGAAAGTAAACAAACAAATTGATAAAATAAAATGGATTTCAGGAAATATTTAGAAAAATGGTAGTAATGATGGTAAGTGACGATGCAGACGAAGATGGTTCATGCTTGCCTAGATAATGCCTATTCACTATTGCCTTAATAAGGCCCAATTTATAATGTTCCGGAAACAGAACCGCCGGAAAGGCATTCCACTTGCTACTTAACTTGCATACCTTCTCTGTGTTAAAAATTTTCATAAGTATAGAGGTATACTCTTCACTTTAAGGATATGACTCTTGACCTAAATGACGAATTTGAACACGATGCGTTAAGCGACTAAGGGATGAATTCATACATGGGGTGGGCAGGAAAGTTCCCTGTGATAACAACAGCTTGCACTGCAATACAAAGAGCAGAGCCCATGTCTAGAATGGACTGTTGTGGCTGTTAATGTAATGTATTATTACGTATTTAATCTATATATCTCCGTAAAGAAGGCTGTCGGTAAGCAGCCGAAACATAGAGGGCTAAACTCTACCAAATCATAAACAAGTGAGTCGCGTAAATCTACATCATGTAATGCATTATGTTTGTACACACGCAACGTAGTGTGCACTGTTTTATACCACGTTCATACGTTCATCCACATGGGACTCGCGAGCAGGTATACAGCTATAACGGTACATATTTTCTTTATAACTGTTTCAAGTGCTCCCTCTACGTGAAACGATTGCACAAAGTTGAGAAACATTAAATACTGTACTATGCTTTATTTTGCACTCACAGTGCTATATTATTTTCATAAATCAAAATAAGAAATTGATAAAATCTTAGCGTCGGCCGGTAGCTCAGTGGCAGAGCGGTGGGACGGTACTCTACAGGTCCCGGGTTCAATCCCCGGCCGACGAATACATTTTTCCAATTTCTTGTTATCATTTCTTAAGTACTGTGTTAACAAATTGTTAATGACATTGTGTCCTCGTGCAGATTTGCTAAATACGATTATTCTTTGAATTCGTAATTTAGCAAAAATTACAACAACTACACAGTAGGTTTTGAAAACTATTAAACAGAATATGATCGTAAAAAAAATTACTTCTAAGTAAATAACTTCTACATTAATTATAAAATAAAGTCTCTAAGATATTCAAATACGTATTACACTCTAGCACCAATATAAAAAAATTATATACAAATAGCTAGGGTGATTAAGGGTATGAAGCGAGGCAAGTCTCCTGGCCATGATAGTGTCAGCATTGAGCATCTTCAGCATGCCGGACCCTATATTCCAAAAATTTTGTCAATACTGTTTAATTTGTGTATTAAGCATTCATACCTGCCACCTGCTTTGACAAGGACCTTGGTTGTGCCTGTTTTGAAAAATAAGACCAGTGACATATCATCTAAAGCAAATTACCGCCCCATTTCTCTTGCTACAGCTGTGGCCAAGGTTTTTGACAAGCTTATCAATATTGAGTTAAGTAAATATGTTCAGCTTCATGATGCACAATTTGGGTTTAGGCCGGGTCTCTCAACAGAAAGTGCTATTTTCTGTCTTAAATCCTCAGTTGAGTATTACACCTCAAGAAAAACACCTGTTTATGCTGCATTTCTAGACTTATCCAAAGCTTTTGATCCAGTACAATACAACCAACTGTGGCATAAATTAAAACAATGTAATGTCCCAAAATATCTGATTCTTATATTGCAGCATTGGTACACAAGTCAAACCAACTTTGTGAAGTGGGGTAACTCACTGTCTGAGTGCTATGTTTTGAAGTGTGGGGTGAGGCAGGGCGGATTAACTTCAACAACTCTTTTCAATCTCTATGTAAATGAGCTGATTGATGAGCTCAGTAGTTCACATGTTGGCTGCCATATAGATGGTATAGCGGTAAATAATATAAGCTATGCAGACGACATGGCTCTGTTGAGCCCCTCAGTCAGCGGTTTGAGAAAATTAATAAGTATCTGTGAAACTCATGCAGCTAAGCTTGGTTTAAGGTATAACACCACCAAAAGTGAATATATGGTTTTCAAGGCAGGTCAAAAAAGCCCAATTTATGTACCAGAAATAACTATTGATGGTGTTGCCTTAAATAGAGTGTCATGTTTTAAATACCTAGGGCATATTGTTTGTGATGATCTTAGTGATGATGCTGATATCGAGAGGGAGAGGAAAGCGCTGGCTGTTAGAGCAAACATGATTGTGCATAGGTTTAGAAGTTGTACAGCACAAGTAAAAGTAACTTTATTTAAGGCTTACTGTACATCCCTGTATACATGTAGCCTATGGGCTCTGCAACGAAAGAAAACGTTATATGCTTTGAAAGTCCAGTTTAATGATGCGTTCAGGATGATGTTGGGGCTGCCGCGGTGGTGCAGCGCATCGGGCATGTTTGCGGATGCCCGCATGGATGGCTTCCCAGCCACGCTCCGTAAGAGAAGTGCCGCCGCGCTGGGGCGCCTCCGCGCCAGCACCAACACCATCCTGTCAGCATTGGGTTGTAGATGGGACAATTACCTCACCAAGCACTGGATGCAGATGCATCTTAGCAAGTGTGTTCATGTAGTAATTTAGCAATAGCTTTTTATTAACCTTTGACTTGTTCTGTAATTTAATCTCAATTTCTATTGTAACGACGTATTCTGTAATTTAAATTCAATTTGTAACAAAAAAGGGTGACATTGTATTAGAAGAAAGATAGAAAATATTTATAAACTTAAGTAAGTATGACATGTAGTAAAATAACTAAAATCATTCTAATCCATGATACCATAATTTTAAATGTAGTACCGTTAAGTCTATGGGTTTATGACCTGAAATAAAGATATTTTATTTTTATTTATTTATTTATAGATAGAAATGATAACTTAACCTACCTAACCAGTTATGAAACATATTTATTTTTTTAGTCCTACCAAGAAAACTGAGTTTTACATTAATCACCTGCTTGCTATCAGGCGAGTCGCTTACGTATGAATTACCTTATCACTATTTCAAAGCTATGTCACTTTTATTATTAACACCTCACGCATTAACGTAATTCTGATCGAATTTATATTTGATACTGTTTGCCATCGACAAGTTGTACAAACACTTATTTTACGGGAAATTGGATAGTAATATTTAAATAGGTCAGGTGTAGTAGTAGTCTGTTATTCTGACCATGAACTTTACTTTCTTCGGTGTGATTGCGATTGATCGACAAGCTCACTGGCCACGGACACTATAGACCGAGAGCTGTCACCATTGGAAGTGAACAATTTCACGGGCAACAACACAATCAAAATCCATGCACACCAAAAACCCCTCAAGAGGTTATAAAAAGACAGTGGTGGCGCTTAATGGAGAAGAATTTAAGTGGTTATAATTATAGTATTAGGCGTTGTCAATGACAGTGGTGAAAAGTCGCCTCGCACTTATTCCCACCAATCCATACTTATATATTTTTTTTAATATGTAACTCTGTCTATCTGCTCCGCTTTCACGCTTGAACCACTGAACTGATTTTCATGAAATTAGACGGTAAGAAAAGACAAAGTCTGGCTTTTAGCAGGGGCACACCTCGGACACTGGCGCTCAAATGTATGAAACAAACGCGTTGCTACGCACACAGTCTAAGCATGGTCTAAGCTCGCGTAGGTGAACGCGCACTATGCTTGTGTGTGTGCGACAACATGTTAGGGTTGCCGCCATTTTGCGTTCGCGAATCGGGAATGCACTGTGCGGCATTATGAAATGACTTTCGTCGTCGCGTCCTTGCTAGCTGGTGTCTGAGCGTCCTCCGAGCGCGGGTGGGCGGCGCTTGTAGGGGGAGGCAGGGAGTGACCATACTGTACGCTAGTACTATTAATTATACTGTGGCAGGGGGAAATTTTCAAACCAAACACAAGCCGCGGGCTGCCAAACAGCTAGTATTCTATATTTACTTAGCACCTTAAGCACTTAAATAAGCTACTTCGGTCTTCGTATTCTCCTAACAAACTAGATACGCTTCGATTTGTTAAGAATATTTGAACGGCTCATAACCTGCTTACCACGACTTCGTTGCTCGTCAAAACTTACACATATTCGCGTTTCTATATCTTTGTCCACAACTAGCCAGTGTTGGCCCAGCCAAGGCCACTGCAATCATTGCGCTGCCCATCACTGGTTTCCATAGTATAGTTCATCAATATTCATACTTTCTTTGAAACTTGATGGTGTCGCTGTACAAAATGCGATTGGAAGGCGTGCATTGCCGGAAAATAAACAACTGACTGTTCTAGTTGATATTTTAATAGTTTTTTTTGTTATTTTTCTTCCCTAAGCGAGTTTCAGAGGTAAATATTAACCGTGTTATTACAAAAAAGTTAGACGCGCATTTAGACGCTGAATAAATGATCCATACGATTTGACGTTGTCAAACGATTAAGACAATATTTTACTTTAATTACACCGTTAGCGGTTAAAAAGAATTGATTAAATTATCATTTTCTGATTACTTCAATTGTTCCACGCACTACGTATTCTAGTAATGTAGCTATCACGTTACTAGCTTACATTACACGTTCAAAGTCCTTACGTTATTAGGGTGCCTGTGTGTGTTGCGCTTATCAATTCTTGAATCATCAGTCCGATACGTTCTTCCCAGAACAACTCCGAAGTAGAGAAGATTGTGTGGTTGTTTGAGCTCGTGCTCCCCACCAGTCACTCAGGTTGCTTAATTCGAAGAGACCATACTTAATCAAAAACTATCCTTGAAAACACTCTCTAAAACAAATAAACACTTAATATATAAGTTTATTTTTAACTTTATATATAAGTTTATTTAGGTATATTTAATCTATTCGTGTGTAGGTTTATTTTATCTTATTATATTCTATTGTGCACGCCTAATCCGCCTATCTTATAAAGTCTCACTTTGCGTAGGTCAGCTGGAAGAAATTTCTTAGTAGAAATAAGCTGTCCTGTTGTGTCGTTATTCTTTGTATGTGTTTCTCTTGTAATGTTTTTGTGTACAATAAATGGTAAATAAATAAATAAACACTAAAAACTATCCTCCTACGTCTGTTATTCCAAACGCATACAACCCTAATCTCTTCAAAGTAAGGCTTCTTCTGGGTAAGCTCGCTCCATCTTAGACTCTGTCTCTCTCCTATGACCTAGACTAGAGTCAAGAGCAAACCAATCCTTAATAAAAAATAAATAAAAAAAAGAATACTCTAACCTAGTGCAGGGTTTCATCCGTACTTCCGTACTAATATTATAAATCTGAGAGTTTGTGTGTGTATGTATGTTTGTTACCTCTTCACGCTCAAACGGCTTGACTGATTTGGATGAAATTTGGAACATAGGTAGAGTATAACCTGGAATAACTGATAAGGCCACTTTTTACCGCAGGAAAACAACTATTACCACGGGAAAATAAGTGGCAATAGGTGAAACCGCTGGGCGGAAATCTAGTAATCTGTAAGAATTAGTAACGTACCGCCTTGGTATCTGATCTGAGACCCTATGAGTTATGAGTCCTTTACTTCGTACACCATAGATAAGACACTGTAGACCCTACCTACCCCTTGCTCGCCCTTGACCATTGCAATGACCCAGTTAGCGGCCGCTCAATATTCCTAACAGAAGAGGTGACTTTCCAACAGATTTTAATGGGCTTCATTTCAGCGCTAAGGTACACTTTAAACAACACAATACTAGTGATTAAAGTGAAGTGAAGGTTTTTTTTAGTTGAATAATTATGGCACTTTTTTATTGTAAATACATATATCACGCCTATAATCCCTTGCGGGGTAGGCGTAAACGGCCGCAAAAAAACGGATATTTACGCCACGTCTGACAAATATTTGAGGATCATTCGAAAAATTGTGTGTTGCCATAGTGACAGTTTGTCAGTTCATCGCCTAAAATTGCAATACGCACCCTCGAGCCCCTTAGTCGCCTTTTACGACTCCCACGGGAATGAAATGGGGTGATAGTATTCTAAGCTGGTATCACACGGTTCTTTCTAAGCCGGCATCACACGGCACGTTGTGTAATAATTCAAACTATATATTCAATCCGGTGGATGAGCACCATACATAATGATGGTATCACACTTAATGGGCCATGAGTGAACCTTCTCGCATGACTAACAACAGTTCTTTACATGTGTATTGTATTTGTTTATAACAAATCAATGTATTGGGATACTTATTTTTCTTTAGTTTTTCGTGTGGGACACCAAGTCGACGAACGACCCGATGAACCCTGGTGTCTGGTGAGTTTTTCAACCGCCTTCTAGTACAAGTAGACCTCTGACATGGTTGTGTAACGACCGTCGTCTAAGTAATCATAGACAGTAACCGGGACTGACGGCTTAACGTGCCCTCCGAAGCACGGAACCATTTTTCTTACGGGCAAGTGTCCCAACCAGGCTGGAAAAAAATTACAAAGTGATAATATCAACTTTGTGAGTGTCCAACCGGGAATCGAACCCGTAACCTTTGTGCCGCAGGCAGTTGTACTACCACTGCGCCACATCGGCCGTCTATCTATACTTACTCGGATACGTCGTCGGATACTTACTATAGTGTCGGAACTTCTTTGTTTTGTTGTGGCTCTTTGCAATTTAAATTCATGTTCACATGTGGTTTACTTTACCGTTAAACGAATGACAAGACTGTATTTAAATAATGTCTCCAATGATTTCAAAATATGTCTGAATAATAGTCCGATACGGCTGGCATTATTTGAGGGCATAACTTATCAAAAAATCTAAAGTCGCTTATTTTTTGTACGATTGCATAATGCGTGTCTGTAAAGCACATATTTCGTTTTATGTCATTTTTGAAGCTTGCTTAAATTTTAATTTAATGTAGAGGAGCTCGTTTATTAAATATATTTAGTAAAATAATTAAATGCACATTATAAAATGTATCAGTATTGTCAATGTGACAGTTAATACAGTATACGAACTCAGTTTGAGTCGTTTTTATCGACTGCAAACGAATGTATGTAAGCATATACCTAAAATGACATAAAATAATAAATTGGGTTCGGCCAATGGTCTAGAAACTTTAAGGCAAAAATAAACGACTTTATTATTTTTTGAAACCTGAAAATCTTTCCATACTGAGCTATAACACGTATGTTCAAGACGAGCATATGTAGATTTAACATGTGAAGGTACAGAGTTCTGAATTAAAAACACTTAAACGTTTTGTGTATATTTTTTTAGGACAAGATGTCACAGGTTCGCACTCTGCCTGCTGCGGTGCAATTTTGCTAAGTTTTTAAATAATAAGGTGAATATAGAGACTCGGGGAAAAGAAAGGGAGAGAGAGGCGACTAAGGAACTCGAGGGTTACATGTATATTGCAATTTTAGTCGACAACCTGTCACCATAGTGCCACACGGTTTTTCTGATACGGCCCTCAAATATTAGTCAGAGGTGGCGATGGCAACCGTATTTTGCCTACCCCGCAAGAGATAAAGGCGTGATAATTATGTGTATGTATGTATTTCAAAGGCAGTATTTCGCCTTCACGGATAAGATAGGAAACGCTGCTGTCCACTGCCTAAAGTTTATTTATTCTTTAGTCGTTTTGTAGCAAAAGCACATGCACATATCACGCCTATGATTCCTTGCAGGGTAGGCAGAGCGTGAACAGCCTTACGCCACGTCTGACAAATATTTGAGGGTCATTCGGAAAATTGTGTATCGCCATAGTGACAGGTTGTCAGCCCATCGCCTACAATAGCAATACACACCCTCGAGTCCCTAAGTCGCCTCTTACGACTCCCACGGGAAAGAAATGCGGTGATGCTATTCTAAACCGGCATCACACGTCACTTTTGCATTTTGTAGCAATGGGGTGATGCTATTCTCAGTCAGCACCACACAGCAAACAGTGCACCTAGTTGGTAATCCCCGTGAAAACTTCCTAATAATAAGGGCTTGGTTTCCACGTCAGTTTAGTGACTCATCGAAGTTACATCGTATATATAACAGAATAAGGAAAAACAGCAATATGCGTTCGGAAACTTTGTATATTGTTTGATTACAGTTGTTGCCATGCAACATGTGTATTTATGTAACGGGAAAATTGAATTGGCTCAGAATTATTTCACTTAATATTTTAGTATTTATGTATGTAATGTGGTAGATATAGATAAATAGGAATCATTTATAAAAGAAAATAAGAAATTGAAGAAATTCAATTCAAAATTCGTATAAGTAGTAAATATGTAATAATCATGTCATAATCACAAATGATTGAAAACCCGGGACCTGTGGGGTACCTTCCGTCCCACCTCTCTGCCATTGATCGACCGGCGCCTCGACCGAACATTTCCAAATTTTCATCCTCTTAATACTCGTCTTGAAGCGACGTACAAGCGACATATATTGTAAGTTATTTTAACTAATAGGAATCATTTCATTGAAACAAAATTCAAGATATATAAATTCTAAGGGCCTTAACACGAAAAAGTTACACATGCGTTGATGATTGGTATCTAAAGTTTTTTTTGTGTGGAGTCATAGAGTAGAAATCACATAGAGATGACACTCTCGCTCCAGACGCGCTCAAGGTCAATCCGTCTGGCTGTCTCTTAGCGAACAATTCAGTCGGGAGTGCGCTTCGCCGCGGAAACATTCGTCGTGCGGGTCGAATTTTAATTTATTGTGAAAAATTTAGCAATGCCGAATTATTGTGGTGTGTATGGCTGCAAAAGTAAGTTTTTTTAATTTGCCTAAAGATGAGCCAAGGTAAGTGATGATTTTACAGTAAATACCTAGGTACCTACCATTCCTTATTATACGTAATTGTTGTGTGTACTCCTATTTTTACTTACGTAGGTACCTAGTTTCCATTTTCTAATTTAAACTACCTAGGTGCCTAAGTCATTGTTAGCTAATAATGAAAAATAAGCACATTCGTATCGTAGGTATGTTTTGCACCTATTTTAAAATTCTGTATCTACCTATTAACAATAAAATGGTAAGGTAAGACTTTAAAACGGGTAAATATTTTGTTCCCACGGGAAAACTGTTAGCAGCGGTCGCAACCGCTTGACTGGCCGCTAGTGTGGAATAAAATTATTGGCACGTGACAGCCTCGACTTAAAGCGCGGGAGAGTGCGGGGCGTTACGGGCTGCGGGGGGAAGTAGGTATTTAAAGCGCGGCTTTTGGGGCCCAGACAAAGGAGTTTCGTTTCTATACGCAGTATTATTATCTATTCTTATGGTGGAGTCTTTATTTAAACAATCGTTCAACACATGTCTAACTAATTTTTGGTTAGGAATAAAGCCCTAATTGGTCGTACCCAAGATAGAAACTCCGCAGTTCATTTTAATGTTAAAGAACATCAAATTTCAATCAGCTAATATGATTTAATTATTATTAAACGAACAAGTACCAGTCATGATGTAGGTCTAGGAGTTTTATATTATCTGTGGTTTAGGGCATCATAGAGTGTAAACTCTCTTCCAAAAAATAAACAAGTAATTCGCGTAAACCTACATCATCAGCTAATATGATTTATAAAAACATAGATTAGATAATAGGCGACAATAGAATAGGCGTAGAAATTAAGGGCGCCTTTGTGCCTCAGTATGAAAAATCTCATAGCAACCTATGATAAAATGATAAGTTCACTTTTTCATATTCATTTCCGCACACTCTCTAATTTAACCGGTTAATATCAGCATTAGCGACTAGAGCTACAGTATAAAAAAACTATTAGAATAAACACGAAAGATTCAACTGTTTTATTTTGTTTTGCTAATTTCCGAAACGGCAAGACTGGTCCAGGTTAAAACCAGAAACAAAAATCACCATAAAACCTAGCATAAACAAAACGAAATTTAAATAAAATGCATAGAGATAGGAGACTACACCTGTTGACCTCCAAAGAACAGAAATCTCTTAGTTGTCCTAGGTGTGTCATTGGGAACTCTAGATGATAATGCTTTCAACACTCGTACGGATTAGAATTTTGTTACGCATTTTTGTAAGTGGATATTTGGCAATTTGACAGCAATGTTTACTTTTTGATCAACTTCAATGCGTCTACTCGAACTTTCTCGGACTTAAGAGTTCCTAAGTTTGCTTGAGACCCGTTTAGAGAAGGTTCAGACGTACGCTGGCTCTACACGTATTGCCGTGTTATGCCGGCTTAGAATAGCATCACCCCATTTCTTTCCCGTTACTAAATTTTCCGAATGACCCTCAAACATTTGTCAGACATGGCGTAAATGATAGTTTTTTTGCGGCTGTTTACGCGCTGCCTACCCCGCAAGTGCCTTGAGGTCTATGATTACTTAGATGTAGGTAAGTACTTACACAATCACGTCCCGCAGAGCAAGCCGACGCAATTAGCTCCTCTACAAGCTGCACTAAGTTTTATTTTGAATACGTTTGAATCTTGGAAGATAGTCAAAATTGTGATTTCATCCGTACAAATAATAATTCATTTATAACTTTTCAAGCACTCGCGATCACTTTCACTCATTTTAAGTATTAGACCGGGTCTATCGCGATAGTATTTAGGTAAATATTAGTAATTTACCTGTGTCCCGACGTTTCAATACAGTTTCATGTATTGTGGTCGCGGGTTGACTGACACTGACGTCCCAGCGAGTTGTCATCTAGGCGGCGGGTAACGAGATGTTCTGCTACCCACATTTGTCTTTATAATTTTAATATTATTGATTGTTTGTAAACATTGCACTAGGCTGCCGGCACACAACACTCACTGTATCCGACGATTGTTCTGATGATAAATCGCGCGGTTTCAACTTATCAATGACTGGACTCCATGCGGATGACAATTTTAACCCGTCCTCCCGGTTGAAATTATTAGGGTTCTTCTTAATTTCAATAGCCTCGCGAACGATCCTAGGGTAATAGTGGCGTTCCACAGAGAGGATTTTCGGGGCATGAAGTTCAATCCAATGATTCGGACCGGATGATAGAAGGTGTTCTGCTATTGCCGATTTATGCATCTGTCATGAGTAGCTACTCAGGAGATCAGCGTCGCATGAAAACCAGGAAAGAAAAACATCCGGAGGTGAGCAGACAGCCAGCGTATTTACCCTATGTAAAAGGAGTAACAGATAAGATTGGGACAGTGTTGAGTAAAAATTCAATAAAGACTGTTTTCAGTCCATTGTCGAAAGTATCACACTGTTTACGCACGCCGAAGGATGTCATTCCATTTCAGAATGCAGGAGTGTATAAAGTACAATGCAGCTGCGGTAAATCTTATATTGGCCAAACGAAGCGAACTGTCAGCGAACGGGTCAAAGAACATATTGCAGCTGTAAAAAACCGACAGATGCATAAATCGGCAATAGCAGAACACCTTCTATCATCCGGTCCGAATCATTGGATTGAACTTCATGCCCCGAAAATCCTCTCTGTGGAACGCCACTATTACCCTAGGATCGTTCGCGAGGCTATTGAAATTAAGAAGAACCCTAATAATTTCAACCGGGAGGACGGGTTTAAATTGTCATCCGCATGGAGTCCAGTCATTGATAAGTTGAAACCGCGCGATTTATCATCAGAACAATCGTCGGATACAGTGAGTGTTGTGTGCCGGCAGCCTAGTGCAATGTTTACAAACAATCAATAATATTAAAATTATAAAGACAAATGTGGGTAGCAGAACATCTCGTTACCCGCCGCCTAGATGACAACTCGCTGGGACGTCAGTCAACCCGCGACCACAATCAGGCCTCTTTCACTCCATGTACTCGCGCGCGATAAGTACCTACCGGCCGCCGGGCAGCCGGCTGCCCATAGCTCAGTGGGCTGTCGACAGCCGCGTTGAGCGTCCGTACGCGCGAAAATATTTTGTGTAGCGAGACTTGTAGCCCGACGTTCGTTATTTGTAACTTGGTAACTTGACATGGCGAGTGGCGATTAATAATAATAATAAAAGTGGCACACTATGTGCAGTTGAAGGATGCAGATCCAGCAGGAGAAGAGACAAGAACTTATCTTTTTTATATTATAATATAATTAAAAAATAAAACATGTCAAAACAGTAAAAATATTTTATTCTTTCATTTATAAAGTGTTCAGTAAATACCTACTGACTTTAATATCGAAAGAGGCAGCCCTGGCAATCCACCCTCAGCACATGGCGGCGCGCAACTACAGAGGAAAGTTAACTTTATATTCGTGACTTTTGGTTCGTTTTGGCTTGCAGCGACTAGCTACTCAAAAGAGTAGGTTATTATAGCAGTAGGTATTGACATTTTTCCTTGGAGTGATTTATCTGTTACGTAGTAACTATTAGGTAATCTGTGCCACAATACATGAAACTGTATTGAAACGTCGGGACACAGGTAAATTACTAATATTTACCTAAATACTATCGCGATAGACCCGGTCTAATACTTAAAATAATTCATTTTTTTTCATGTAAATAAGGCATATTTGAAAAAAACAGCATCTACAAAAGTGACTTGTAATTGCATCAGCTGTTTTGTTTAAAACCTTCGACCTGAAATTTCTTAATGTCCACTTTTCTTTAAATCGGGACCAGTGTGCGACGCAGAGCGGGCAGCTTTCCAGCGCAGAGGCTAGCAAAAGTCTTGCGATCCAGCGTGGTAATGGTGCCTGTCTGCTAGGTACAATGCCACCTCGAGGTGACGCGCTAGATACGCTTTAGTAAATACATAGTCACGTCCTACAGGTGCTGTTCCGAACCGAGCGGCCTACGGCCGACGGCCGACGGCCGATGGCACATGCCGCGGCTATCGACCGACGGCCGTCGGCCGCCGCGGCAGATGCCATTCCGAAGGCAGCGGCCGACGGCCGACAGCACATGTCAGAGTATAGTTTTCAGGACTAGACTTAGTTATCTTTATTAGGTTATTATGGTTCATCGGGTCGTTGGGTTCATCATGTGGCTAGAGTTCATCGGTTTGCTAGGTTCATCGGGTTATCATGGTTCATCGGGTTATTATGGTTCATCGGGTCGTTGGGTTCATCATGTGGCTAAAGTTCATCGGTTCGCTAGGTTCATCGGGTTATCATGGTTCATCGGTTTATTATGGTTCATCGGGTCGTTGGGTTCATCTTGTCGTTAGGGTTCATCATGTGGCCAGAGTTCATCGGTTCACTAGGTCATCGGATTATCATGGTTCATCGGTTTATTTGGGTTCATCGGGTCGTTGGATTCATCTTGTCGATAGGGTGCATCATGTGGCCAAAGTTCATCGGTTCACTAGGTTCATCGAGTTATCATGGATCATCGGTTTAATATGGTTCATCGGGTCGTAGGTTCATCTTGTCGTTAGGGTTCATCACGTGGCCAACGTTCATCGGTTCACTAGGTTCATCGGGTTATCATGGCTCATCGGTTTATTATGGTTCATCGGGTCGTTGGGTTCATCTTGTCGTTAGGGTTCATCATGTGGCCAGAGTTTATCGGTTCGCTAGGTTCATCGGGTTATCATGGTTCATCGGTTTATTATGGTTCATCGGGTCGTTGGGTTCATCTTGTCGTTAGGGTTCATCATGTGGCCAGAGTTTATTGGTTCGCTAGGTTCATCGGGTTATCATGGCTCATCGGTTTATTATGGTTCATCGGGTCGTTGGGTTCATCTTGTCGTTAGGGTTCATCATGTGGCCAGAGTTTATCGGTTCGCTAGGTTCATCGGGTTATCATGGTTCATCGGGTTATTAAGGTTCATCGGGTCGTTGGATTCATCTTGTCGTCAGGGTTCATCATGTGGCCAAAATTCATCGGTTCACTAGGTTCATCGGGTTATCATGGTTCATCGGTTTAGTATGGTTCATCGGGTCGTTGGGTGCATCTTGTCTTTAGGGTTTATCATGTGGCCAAAGTTCATCGGTTCACTAGGTTCATCGGGTTATCATGGTTCATCGGGTCGTTGAGTTAATTTTGTCGTTAGGTTTCATCATGTGGCTAGAGTTCATCAGGTCGTTATTGTTCATCGAGTCGCCAGAGTTCATCGGTTCGCTAGGTTCATCGGGTTATCATGATTCATCGGGATAAGCCGGTTAACAATGATAGCCCGATGAACCTAGCATACCTATGAACTCTGGTGACTCGATGAACAATAACGACCCGATGAACCCAGCCAACCGATGAACTCTAACCACCCGATGAACTCTGGCTACATGATGAACAATAAAGACAAGATGAACCCAACGACCCGATGAACCATAATAACCCGATGAACCATGATAACCCGATGAACCTAGCGAACCGATGAACTCTGGCCACATGATTAACCGTAATGACAAGATGAACCCAACGACTCGATGAACCATCATAACCCGATGAACCATGATAACCCGATGAACCTAGCAAACCGATGAACTCTGGCCACATGATGAACCCTAACGACAAGATGAACCCAACGACCCAATGAACCATAATAACCCGATGAACGATTACAACCCGATGAACTTAGCAAACCGATGAACTCTGGCCACATGATGAACCCTTACGACAAGATGAACCCAACGACCCGATGAACCATAATAACCCGATGAACCATGATAACCCGATGAACCTAGCGAACCTATGAACTATAGCCACATGATGAACCCGAATGACAAGATGAACCCAACGACCCGATGAACCGTAATAACCCGATGAACCATAATTACCCGATGAACCATGATAACCCGATGAATCTAGCAATTCGATGAAGTCTGGCCACATGATGAAAGCTAACGCCAAGACGAACTCAACGACCTGATGAACCATAATAACCCGATGAACCTAGTGAACCGATGAACTATGGCCATATGATGAACCCTAACGACAAGATGAACCCAACGACCCGATGAACCATAATAACCTATACATAATAACTAGTCCTGAAAACTATATTCCGACCCAACCAACGTAAAGCCGCCGCGGCTATACTGGTCTGCAGTTATGTGCCGTCGGCCGTCGGCCGTCGGCCGCCGCGGCAGATGCGCGGCGGCCGATAGCATGTGCAGTCGCCGCTCGGTTCGGATAGTATCCCATACAAGTCCATACGAACCAGTAGTGCCGCGGCGGCCGACGTCGGCCGCCGCGGCATACGCCATCGGCCGTCGGCCGTCGGCCGCTCGGTTCGGAACAGCACCTTACGGCTCGTAGTATTAGGCTGTTTAAAAACTTACAACAAGTTTCATCGGTTTATTTATCTGCGCAATGTCTTCACAACAAAAAACAAAAAGAGTAGACTTGTGTGTCAGCAGTTTCTGCAAACGCGTCGCTGTTATCATAACACGGTTTGTTTATTTATGTTTCCACGGTAAACAACCTGTCTCTTTGGCACGAACTCACTTCAGAAGTTCTATTACTTGGCCAAACAGAATTTTATTTTTCATTTCTGGTGACATAATTAAGTGGAAAAATCCCAGCATAATTATATTAGTTATGTGAGTTTTCGTTTTTCCTGATAACCGATATGAAACCTAAATCTTTACTTACCTACTAAGCAAATGGGTACGTAATACGTATACGAAAAAGTGTACACAAAACAAGAAACCACCAGCAACCATTTGGTAAACACGTAACTTTTATAAGAACCTGCAAACAACCCTGATAAAATAATTCTTCTAATGTTAGTTCCGATCATACAAAAGCTTTGAAAGTAAGCATTTAATACAAATTTATCGATTAAATCTCTCCGCTTCCTCATAGCGTAAAGGTCAGATCGTGAGCGTCATAAATGGCCGATTTTTATTCATCCTAGTTTTTACCTTTCTGTTTTTTTTTGTGCTTAGAAATACTTTCCGATAATATTTCTTCTAATGTTAGTTCCGATCATACAAAAGCATTGAAAGTAAGCATTTAATACAAATCGATCAAATCTCTTTGCTTCCTCATAGCTAAATTGTCAGATCGTGAGCGTCATAAATGGCCGATTTTTATTCATCCGAGTTTTTACCTTTCTGTTTATTTTTGTGCTTAGAAATACTTTCCGGTTCATATTGTACCTCCAATATTTACGATCTTAGAGGAAGTATTTTTTTTTTAAATAAGTAAATTGTGTTATACAAATTTGTTATTTTTACAATAACGGATCATGACGTCAATAAGTGATAATACTATGTTACATTGAATAAAGTTATTGTCATTTAATTTTCAGATAAAATACTGATATCATTAAAGTAATAAAATCCTTAATATCGTGGTTGCCGTATGCTGCCGGCTTCACACCATGTGTACCTGTGGGTAAAAAGCTTGTGTGCGAGCAATCCAAGGAATCTGTAGTAGTTTTTTTTCCGTAGACGGGTACACGAGGTGCTGTTGATAGGTCATCATCACATCATCCTATAGAAATCCAATGCTAGACGTAGGTCTCCCCCAGGTTACGCCATATGGCACGATCTCTCATTTTCGTCATCCAGTCGCCGTTTTTTTTCTTTCTGTTATCCGTATACCTGGCACCTGTGCAAACTGTCTAAGCATACGTACCTATGTTATTATATTGATGTTAACCTCGCAAACCACAAGTTTTCAATAAAAATTTATTTGACTCAGTTTTTATTATCTTAATTATTGTAATAATAATCAATTTTTGAATCAGATGTAATTAATCTCGAAATCGAAAACGAAAACAAAAAGATGTGAAGTAAATTTTAATGATTTGATCAACTCATGTTACGACAAAGTAAATATTGTATTGTTCCACATACAACTGTCATTAGTTTGTTATACCGGAAAAAAACACATAGTTCTTCTGGATATACAAGCAACACGAGCAAAACTAACCGGAAGAAAAAAAACATCAGATGTTTGTGTTATTCTCATAACCATAACATAACATACTTATAGAAAAGTGTTTAGCCCGATGACCAATATGGCAAGGCGCCAATTTTTAGAGAAAACACTCGTAAAGTACTCTTTCTTTGAGTTTATTTCTTTAATACCTCTATATTTATGTAGGATGGGAAACACTCCAGATTTTTTTTATAAAAGTTTCCTATTTTTTTACAATATCTGCGAATTAGTTTTTCTTTTAATTCTAGATTTTACGATCGATAGATTTTTACGTAAAGATAAGATTGCAACTAACTAAGTATTTGTACGTGACGACACTTATATTCGTACTGCTTCACTCGTGTCGCCCACAAAATGTGTAAAAATGAACGAATCGTTTTATCGCCGATCGTTTTTATCTTAATAATTTGGGTTATTTAATAGTCAAGTTTAGTTTTAATTGTTATTAGCCCCTTTATATTGACTTTATTTACTAAATAAAAACAATCTCTCTTCTCTTTTCGTGTGGGACACCGAATCGTCAACGACCCGATGAACCCTGGTGTCAGAGTTTTTCAACCGCCGACTACTAGTTGTAGGCCTCTGACATGGTTGTGTAACGACCGCCGTCTAAGTAATCATAGACAGCAACCGGGACCGACGGCTTAACGTGCCCCCCCGAGCACGGAACCATCTCTCTTTTCGGACAATCAGGTGGTTCAGCTTGCAATGTCCTAACCAGACCGGGAACAAATTCACAAAGTGATAAATATCAACTTTTTGAGTGTCCCGCCGAGAATCGAACCCGGAACCTTTGCGTTGCAGGCAGTCGCACTACCACTGCGCCACATCGGCCGTCAAATAAAAACAATAAAATGGTCACAATTTACTGTATGTACACACCTACTTGGCTTTAACTTTACTCAGGACGTCGAACCTAGACGCACTAAAGAATAAAACTAACGATTATCAAGACTCCCAAACACGTTTAGTTACATAAACCCTTAGCAGTAATAAAATTAAAAAGGTATTTATGGCAGTATTAAATGTTGCGCAAACAGACTTATCCGTCCTCTTATAGTAGTATGTTTGCTAATTGATTCTGCCTATTACCACACAGTTACACTATTATGTGACTACAATATACTATATAGTGATAAACATTCTATAAAGGAATGACATAGCAAGTTATTGTGTATTCATTAGTTTAATTATACCTATGAAGAAAGAACAACTGAGTTGTGTAACCAACTGACTATTTATAATACAAATAATCATCTGGTGATATTGATTGCAAATGAAAACAGATTTTATAAAAACCTACCTGAATATTTTTATTCGTATGACATATTTGGCTCGCGGTGAAAACATTCGTCAAGATATTTCAGTTTCATATAAAAATTATCACTGATGAATTGACTTTTATATGAAACAAATCTGCTCGAACTCGATCATTTTGGTATGAAAGAGTTTATTTATATATTATATTATTGCAATTTTATAGGCGATGGGCTCACAACCTATCCCTGTAGCGATACACAACTTTCTAAATAACGCTTAAATGTTTGTCAGACGAGGCGTAAATGTTCCTTTTTACGACCGTCTATGCTCTGCCTACCCTGTAAGGGATATCTGCGTGATAGTGTATGTGTACTAAAAACAAACGTCCGTCCGACATGCCAAGGTTACAAAAACGACATTGTTTTTTTTATGTAGCAAGGTCCAAAACCCCGAAAAGATTTTTTATCAAACAGACTCCAGCCAGACATGCTTTTGGGCATAAAAAATTCGAAGCATATTCTCATTTCAGGCTTCAGCTAAATAAATCTCAACTCCTACCATAAGAATCACATCAAAGTTTCAAGGTTTGGAACCTTCATTATACTTATAGGACTGAGAGTTGTAGAACAAACTTGTAAAGGGCTTCTTTACACTGAAATGCCAATGTCCTGACCTCGTAAAGGTCACGCCAAGGGCAATGTGATCGACAGTTCTGTTTACAATTAGTGGTCTCATTACAAGGGCTTCTTCTAAGAACACGCCGTGTGTGATAATATTGTCAATAGCGTGTTGGTTTACGAAATACTTGAGTAAATAGGACTATGCTATTTGGTAATCATATTTGCATAGAGTTCAATGTTCTTCAAATGCCAATGCTCTTTTGGACTTCTTAAACAAATATTCTCAAGAACAATCCCATGTACCTACTTGTAATATGTTTTATTTTTCCCAGGATTATGTTTGTAATGGTGGCTGTCGTTACACAACCACATCACAAGTCTACTAGTTACCGCTATTACACACATATATCACGCCTTTATCCCTTGCGGGTTAGTCAGAGCGTTAAAGTTCGTAAAATACGGTCGCTATCGCCACGTCTGACAAGTATTAGAGGGCCGTTTTAGAAAAGTCGTATACCATTATAGTTACAAGTTTTTCGCCCAAGTCGCCTGCTGCGACACCCACGGTAAAGAAATGGGGTGAAGTTATTCTATTGGTAATTTTATTACCAATGAGCTGATTTAAAATCTGACACCAGGATTTATCGGGTTGTTCGTCCACTAGGTGCCCCAGACGATATGAAGGAATGAACAGCTCTCACAAATCGGTTCATCTGTCTAGTGGGTGATAAAGTGGGCGGCTGGTACCGACTGGATGGCGAAAACTGGAAATTGAGCCTTATGGCGTACCCTAGGGGAGTACCCTATGTCCAGCAGTGGACTGCTATAGGCTGACGTGCTGTAATGTGATGTTAAGGCCCAAATCATATTTCGTAAACCTTGAGTATTTAATGCTAGTTAATTCCACATCCGGATTCGCTCATAAAACTCACAAACATTATCTTTAGACACTAGAGATGCAAAAATACTTCCTCATAAGGAGCGATACAATAACAGTGATAGTTCGCAAACTGTTATAATAGTGTAAACGAGGTTGCTAATTAAGATCTTACGTGTTTCTGCTAATGATTGTGGCTTCCCATAGTATACAACTTGTAATGGTTTTGTGCTAGGTTTTGCGTTTATGCAATAGACTAAGTTGGCAAATGCCCTAGTCACTAAAGCCTAGTGGGTACCAAATCTAGGGCCTAGTTGTTAGGTTAAATGGGAAACTTAGAGAAAACTCACTTTATAGTTTATATGAAATATTATTTATTTAACTGTATCGGTTTCTGGATAGCTTACGTTTCGATAGCTTATCTTGCAACGTTTCTGCGGCAGGCAGGATTCAAACCTGCAACTTTGGCTATCAGAACTAACAACGCCTCTATCAATTAGGACCTTTTAGAAAACTCAAGTTTTGAGCCTGCTTTTCGCAGGTTCAAAACTTGAGTTTTCTAAAAGGTCTAGTTGAGTTTTCTAAACTCAAGTTTTGAACCTACGAAAGGCAGGCTCAAAACTTGAGTTTTCTAAAAGGTCCTAATTGATAGACCGTGGTTTAATTTTGTGATAAATTATATGTTTATTTAAATAAAATTCTCGGATATAACAGTGAAAAAGCAATGAATAACATCCTGAATAAATAACGAAACCCCATTATTCCCATTAAAATAATCTATTACAACATACATTACAGACTATAGTATTTCAAATGCCCATTGATCCATAAATTCCGGTAGAGCGCGCTTCAATGATGTTTACAAGATGCCCAGAAATAGAAGCATTGAGTTTTATCGCTTTTCTATTATACATTTTGATACATATACACATATTAGCAAAATAGGTCGTCCAAATCTTTCTCAAAATAGACCACAGGATTATGGAATCGTATACGTACTAGTGAGTAGTTTTCGAGTGGAGGCCACGCCTTGGCAAGCGTAGCGTTGGACGCCCACCGGCTAGGTGGACCGATAACTTTGTGCTGGCTGTGACTGGATGGCGAAAACACGAGATCGTGCCCTTTAGAGCACCCTTGGGGGAGACCTACGTCCAGCAGTGGACTGCAATAGGCTGTTGTATGTATACGTGATACGTGCCGATACCAGAACAACTTCTAGCCCAATCGCGACCCCAGGGGGCCATACCATACAAACAATTTGAACACGAAGCACTTCATCTCCAATTATCTCCAGAATCTGGTTGACTGAGCAATGCTCGGCTTTTTTTGTTGGTAAAACGCGTTTTTTTGGAAAATGAAAGCGAGTAACTCGATGTATTGCTCTTGAAATTCCCTATATACAATATTTAGCCGAGATCCCGAATATAAATAAAGAAATAATACATGAAAATTAAACGTATTACGTTAGAATTAGAAAGTACCTACGTGGTACCTACCCACACAAACACACAACCATCTGCAATGCTGATTACTTTTGTATCGCCTTAACAACGTCGTTCATTTTTATCAAACGAGGTAAAAAAGCAAAGCATATAGTTAGCTAAAACCAAGTAGTAAGTTTCCTTTTAAAGAACAATAGTTTTTTCTATGGAATACACGCCTTTGAGTAGTTGCTGTGAGTGTGCACGGGCAAAACTAGGTCAGCATAAAATTATGTTTTTGCACGTCCGGCACCGATGCTGCGTTTCCATGAAAAAATCGGTCAAGCGCGAGTCGGACTAAGTATAAATATCACGTTTGTTGCATAGGAGCCCCCTTTAATGTTAATTATATTCTGTTTTAGGGAAACCGTACGACCAAGAGAAAAAAACTGAACCGGTCCCCTGCCGAAAAAGATCAAATTTTTGAAATTGAGTCTAGAAGTTTAAGTGGGGTATCATATGAAAAGGCTTTATGTGCATGCTACGGAAACCACAGTAAGCAAGTCCGACTCGCACTTAGCCGGTTTTTTCGATATAGCGGCAACAGAAATACAGCATCTGAACTATCTAATTGCAACTATCACGGTTTATTAGATACAGCCTGGTGACAAACAGACAGTCAGTAAAGTCTCAGCAAATAGGTCTCGTTTTGACCCTTTGTGTACGGAACCCTTAAAACGGAGAAGTGTATTACGAATAAATCGCAGTACATTACTGGCCTTATAAAACGTATTATATTTTCCCATAGCTAGTAATGTATAATGTAAAGTTCTCGTTGTTATGACGAGGTCCGCGTCTCATTGTTTCCCGACTTGAGCGTGATCGAGAGCAAAACAAACGTTATAAGTTCTAAGAAACTTTAGTAACCGCAAAAACAATCCCGTTTTGTTTTAGAACTATGATTGATTTGTCGTTTGTTGAATATAACTGTTTTATTATTTACTTTACTAATTGTTGTTTAATTTTAGTAGTTTACGCAATTTTCATATCATTAGAATCCGAGTGTCTATTTATCACATGCGGAAACTGTAATTTCTATAGGCAGAATGCATTAAGCAGGTTTTTATACATCTATTTCCGAGTTTGTAATCCGAACATTTTTTTTAATTAATGATGGGTTTGCGCTTGACTCTAGTCTAGGTCATAGGACAGAGACAGAGTCTAAGATGGAGCGAGCTCACCCAGAACGCCAGAACACATTATGAGATAAGTGTAGATAAATACATTATTTTTCTTTCTTGATTTAACTTTGTCACAGCATTACCTAACCGGACATGGGTGGGTAGGTAGGTACTTTATTCTTCTTTTGAGTTGACGAACGATCTGGTAGGTACTATTAAAGTCGTGAGCTTATGATAAATACCATAGCAATTAATCGCCATAAATAGTTCTTAGTTGCATTATATTTCATTGCAACATGCAGCATGGCATGCATGACACATTATTACGTAGCAAGTGTGTGTGTGTGTGTGTGTGTGTGTGTTTGTGTACCGATATCTAGACTATAACACCGGCATAGAATAGCACTGATAACATTGTTGTACAAATAGGTGCGCTGTAACTTTCAAAAATAATCCAGAAGCAACACGTCTTTATCTCTTGTGGGCAGAGCGTTAACGGCCGTAAAATACGATCGCTATCGCTACGTCTGACATATATTTGAGGGCCGTTACAAAATGATCGTGTATCACTACAGCGACTGGTTGTCAGCCTGTCGCCTAAAATTGTAATATACATAAAACCATCAAGTCCCTAAGCCGCCTCTTATGACACCCGCAGGAAAGAAATGGGGTGATGATATTTTAAGTCGGCATCACTAGGCCAAGGACTAACCCTGCCGCTAAACCCGTTGAACGACGAAATCAAAAGAAAAAAGGTTTACTAAGCTCCATCTCTGTCAAAATCCTTTAAGTGCATATTTTTAGAATAGTAAATATAAAAACATCATTGCCTTTGATTGTGAATGCGCTTTCCAACTTTAAATACGATTGACACAAAGAAAGGGAAACCAGGTCCGTCTTTTTTTTGGTTACTAAATATGATTGACCAAGCCGAGTATGGCTAGCTTTTTATGTAACAAAAATATTCAAGTTGTTCAAATTACACTGTGTAAACTTCTTCTTCTTTTCGTGTGGGGCACCGAATCGTCAACGACCCGATGAACCCTGGTGTCAGAGTTTTTGTGTGTGTGTAAACTGTCACATAGACAATACTGGTATTATTTATAGTTTTAATTTACTTACCGACAATAAAGAGCTAAATTGAAACGCAAAATTAACGCAAGCGTAAAAAATTACACATAATGTGCTTTACAGACACATACTTACAACGCAATCGTGCAAAAAATAAGCGAGTAGATTTTTTGTAAGTTATGCCCTAAAATAATGCCAGCCATACTGGACTATAAGCTGCCGCAACGGTATCAGGCGTAAACACAACGGTAAAACTGGTTTGTAATTTGAAAATAATGATAAAGTACATAGATGTACATTGTAAAATTGGCCGCAAATTTGACAATGCCCTCAATTCGGTAAATACGCGTAAAATCTCTTAAGGCGAAATCTGGCCGAGGTAGCCGCGCTTTCAAGGGGGTGAAGCAGCCGCGCGGGCGGAGCAGGCGCGGGGTGTACCCCCCGCACGGGCAAGTAACACGCAGCGTATCAGGCTCCCGCGCACGACAGTATAGGCGTAGGGTAAACGTGCTAATAAGTAATTGAACTATTTGTTTCATTAAAAGGTTGTCTTTTTTAATGTTATATGATATACCTTTTCAATGTTTATGTTTTTTAGACATGTAAACTATGTAAAACTTTACGTAGTGCTACTACGTAAAGTTTTTAGATCAGTCATAGTTAGGTAGGTACAGAATTATTTATGAAGAAATAATGTCTAGGGATCCGTATGATTATTGATTATTCATGTAATATAGGGAAAAAATCAAATAATATACATCAAAATGCAATCAAAATTCATTTAGAAGACAAAAAAATTACATTCAAATTAAGATATCTGCTTCATTAACTGACGCCCATAAATAGGGTTCCTTCTGTAGTCTGTTGAAATTATCGAGGCGAGGCATACAAACGAACAGACATAGAAATAGAATTGGCAAAATAATAAGGGAGTGAACTAAGGAAATCTATAACAGCCCCAATAAACAGGATCTGACAATCCAGCGCCGACTTTCCTGGTTATATAGCCGGTTTTTCAGAACCTCTCAAAGGCATCCCACGGGCTCGACGAGAATCTACCATTCTCATTTAGGGAGAATATGATTCTATTTTAGTTTACCAAAAGTTGTCATATCTTTGTATATGTATACTGTCTCCATTTCATCAGATTGTTTTCTCCATATAAAACACATCTTATCTTTCCCGTCGCACGTAATTGTCCCTGAACTTGGAAAAACCAATTACTATTTTTAATTCACAGTAACTCGATCTTGCTTTTTATAAGATTTCAATATTTGCACCTTATTTTCTTTTATAGCATTTTGAATGCCATTTTTGGGGCAGCAACTGGGCATTTCACTTCCACTGTAGTATCTTCACCCACGATTCCGAAAGGCGTAGCACCTATAAAGAGAAATGTTTCATAAACAGTCCATATTCCTCGATTCTCAAATTCTCTTGGCTGCTCAAACAAACTGTTGAGAAATCGGTGTAGTCGTCTGTGTCTGCGAAAAGACGCCACATTGATGACTTTATCGATAATTATAAGCCAGCACAAGTCTGGAAATATTTACGGGCGCTTGGTTTTGGGATGTCGCCAGCTACCACTAGTGGTGCTGTAGATTTGTCAGCACTCAACCGGCATTTTTCGTCTCCTACTGTCACACTGACTGATGTCGTCAAAGCAACGACTATCGCTAATATAAACCGTCACCACTTCCACAGTGTTCTTTCTTCTCTTTTAAAGTTGTTGCCGAGGACGATGTTAAGAAACATATATCATCAATTAAATCTACTGCCGTGTGCAATGATAGTCTCTCCTCCCGTATTATCTCCCTTATCCTTACCGAACTCTTGCCAATCCTCACACACATCTTTAATTTCACTCTGGTAACGAGTTCTTTCCCCTCAGCATACAAACGTGCAATTGTTATACCTCTCCCTAAAATTTCCAATCCTTCATCATTCTCCCAATTTCATCCCACTTCCATCCTTCCATTCCTATCTAAGATCCTTGAACACATTGTCCACAAGCAGGCATCTGACTTCAACACATCTAATAGTCTTCTTTCTACGTATCAGTCTGGCTTTCGTGCTGGTCACAGCACTGTGACAGCACTTATCAAAGTCACCGACAATATTCACCATACCATGAAGAATAAGTCTTTGACTATTCTTATTTTACTTCATTTCAGTAATGCCTTCAACTCAGTTGATCTTGATGTACTTTTTGCTATCCTTCGCTCTCTTAACATCTCTTTTCCGGCAATAACTTGGTTTGATTCATAATTTCGGGGTCGCTTGCAGCGGGTCCGTTCTGATGAGGCTTTCTCGGAATGGAGTAATCTCTCTTCAGGCGTACCTACAGGTGGCGTCCTTTCACGTCTTCGTTTTTCTGTTGTCATTATCATAGTTACTCCTCTCTTCTAGCTTCCATCTTTACGCAGACAATTTGCAGATTTACTGTCATTTCACCTGTGATGATATAAATAGTGCAACTGTGGCTATCAACAATGACCTCAGCAAAATTGCTATATGGGCTGAATTCTTCGGTCTCGTGGTCAACCCAATAAAATCTCAGGCCATGCTAATAGGTAGTTCTTATATGTGTGTGTAGGCAAGTGGACCATCCAATTATACCAAACGTTATTTATAACGGCGCGTCTATATAGCTTTCACAAAAACTGTCAAAAACCTTGGTATTTTGCTGGATTCCACTCTCAGTTAGACTGCGCAGGTCAACGCTGTCAGCAGTAAAGTATTTTTCTCTTTTCTTTCGCTTTAATGCCTTCAAAATTTCTTGCTTCTTAAAACTAAGATTATTCTTGCTCAGACACTTCCTTCCCCGTTTAGACCACGCCGACACCTGCTACGTAGATGCCACTGAGGAGTTGTTTATCAAACTTGAGCGTCTCCAAAACCTCTGCATCAGATTCATTTTTGGTTTACGCAATTACGAGCACAGTTTGTCTCACAACTCACATTGAATCGTTAAAATAGGTTGTACGGAACCCTCCTCACTTATCGAGTCCAACTCGCACTTTACCAGTTTTTGTATATCCACACGAATATTACAAATGGGAAAGCCATCTTGTTTGATTTTCCTTTCTTTTCGTCGCAACGGAGCGGTTTTATGTAAAATTGAACTTCCCATACAAGGTGTACTAGCCGGACTAGTCAATTTGTATGGGATCCAAATGTTACTTGAGCAAATTTGTTCCTTATTCTCAGACTGGTGACTGGTAGGCATTCCATGGTTTTCGCTATCGGTCACTAGTTAAATTTTACTCTATATAAAAGTAAAGTAAGGTTGTACGGAACCGTCCTCAGCTATCAAGTCCAACTCGAACTTGACAGTTTTTTATCCATCGAAACGTGTTTGTTTCCTTGATGTTGTAATTGTAACGTCACGTTGCGTTGGGTTGATTGTGAGGCTGGAGAGTGACATAGGCAAGTTTTTTTTTTCTTTGGAGAAATATCTTTCCCTACGGGAAAAACATCACGCCGTGCGTGAGGCTAGGTATAAATAAATTGTTATGTTTACCATACATAAGGTAGTCCTTGCAAGGTACTTCTACCCTAATTAAAAAAAATATCTTTAAAAAATTTGGTAAATATTATGCCGTGTGATGCCTACTTAGAATTGCATCACCCCATTTCTTTCCCATGGGAGTCGGTAAAGGCGACTAAGGTACTCGAGGGTCTGTACTGCAATCTTAGGCGATGGGCTGACAACCTGTCACTATGGCGATACACAATTTTTGCGCATAACCCTCAAATATTTGTCAGACAAGGCGTAAATGTCCGTTTTTTGCGGCCGTTTACGCTCTGCCTACCCCGCAAGGGATTATAGGCGTGATATGTGTATGGGTGTGTATGTAAATATTACGCCGCAAACTACCTAATCCTCTGTTTTTTATAGCAAGGCTTGGAAAGCTTCGTTTTTTTTCTTCATCTTGGCATTTTGTTTCCCTGCTCAATAAATGTCGTAATATCTCCGCAGCTGGAAAAAAGTTGTACATGTCTGCTTCCGACGAGGCTCAGTGGCCGACTGAGGGGTGCGGGCGCGGTAGAACCCGACGTGCCCGTGCGCAAACCGAACATACTTTTGTGTTTAAGTGTTCTTTTTTAATGATAATAAGTAGATAATTGAAAAACTAGCTCCATACGTTGATTACACATACAATAAGGAAGAAAATGACATAAAATAAATTTTGAAATATTGGATACCGGTCAAATGGTACAGGTTTTTAGTCTAAGAAACAGGCCAAAAACCGCGAAATTAGAGCTTACTTTGCGATTTTTTTCTATCGAGAAAATTTTTACTAATCGTGTTTTGGGCTCCATAGTTTTGTAGCATATATCTTGAAGTAGTCCTGAAAATAATTACGTCTCGTGTTTTTGAGATTTGAAGAAATGGCATAGAAAATTCCGAACACTACTCCGCCTTTGCTCGGTAGATTTCTGAGGCCACCTCACCTTAACTTACCTTAAATTAGCGCTGTCATGTCACTTTTCGTCAAATAGGTTCAGAAAAGTATAGGAGTTATTTAAATTATGTCATGTCTTATAATTTGACGTGAAATACGCGTTATCTGTAAAAATAAGGCGATTATTAAAACAATGGCGACTAAATTGTCTAAAAATGGCGAAGAACCCATTTTAATTTTTAAACATGACAGCATTTAGATATCTCCTATCCTTTGCCCTGTGATGCCAGCTTAGAATAGCACCACTCCATAACAACCCGTGGGTGTTGTAAAAAGCGACTGAGGGATAAATTAATCCAGGGGTAAGCAGCGTTCCCTGTGAAAGCAATATCTTGCACTGCGCTCGCCAAGCGTGGTGAGTATGGCAATGCCACTCAAAGGAGGAGGGCCATGACCAGCAGTGGACTGTTGTGGCTGTTAATGTACATGTTTCATTTTTGACGGAAAGTGACAACTCTAATTTACGGTAAATTAAAATATATTATTTTCCAAATTGAGACTAATGTCAAACTACTTCTTATTGGTGTGTTTAGACATAGTCACGCCTGCTGTCATCTGCAATAACTTTAGAATTTTCTTCCCCACTGGCAATCAATCTCACTTAAACCGTTAGACCATCATTAGATCAATAAGTATTTACCAACAGAATATTTGTGTCAGCATGATGTTGAGAATTCCGTGAGGTCAGCTATATGACCTTTGTCACTAACACGAAATTTTAGAAAAATAGGACTGGCGTGACTTTTCAAACGATATAAACCAAATCATGACGAATTATTCTTCTTAGGGCTGACCCCACCGAAAACTGAGATTTTGTTCTAGGAAGATTTAAAAATCAAATTGTCGTCTTGAACAAAAGTAAGATGATGGGATTCACCCTAAGGGCGAGTAAGTACATACTTAATGGCGCTAGATGTGCGTCGGCCCTACTAAAGACCAGTTGATTTGTGTAGATAATTACTTTCAGATTTATATGAGTCCATGTCACAGTGAGTGACTGATGACGTTGTTAACGAAACCGGTCGCATTATAGTTTAATTTATAAAATAGTGGAACTTGTATCAAAAGTTTTTAATATACCCTCACATGAATATTCTTGAATTGCCGTGTGATGTCGGCTTTGAATAGCATCAACCCATTTCTTTCCCGTGGGTGTCATAAGAGGCGACTAAGGGACTCGAGGGGTACATTTATGTGTATTGCAATTTTAGGCGATGGGCTGACTTTATGTCACTATGGCGATACACAGTTTTCTGAATGAGCCTCAAATGTTGTTACATATAGCGTAAATGTTCGTTTTTTACGGCCGTTTACGCTCTGCCTACCTCGCAATGGATATGTATGTATGAATGCTCTGCTTTGCTTGATGCTTAGGAAAGCTCCCTTATAAAAATGTTAAGTACTGTGAGGTCCAGCCTCCTTCGTGTAGCTGGCACCTCAAACATTCTCAATTTAAATTCATTTTTCGGCTGTTGCCAGGATAGATCATGCAATTTTGAGACATTCTTGTGTAGGGCTTAGCCCCAGACGCAGTAGTATTATACTATCTGTGCCCGGACTCATTGTTAATTATAAAGCATCAAATATACAGGGTGTAAGAAACAGCACTCTGAATACTAATAGGGTGCATTCAGACCATGAAACATAACAACTTCCCATGAGGTTTATTTTCAGGGAACGCCATAAAAGTTTTGACTTCTCATAGTAATTGCAGTCAGCTGATCTTGATTTTGTTTGTATGGGAGGTCAAATATTTTTTGTCGTATACTGACATATGTTCCTTGGGGAAAGTTGTTCAGTTTCATGATTTGAATGCTCTCTATCAGTATTCGGAGGGCTGTCCCTTACACCTTGTATAATTTCCCGTGAAAGTGTCACATCACATAATATATAACAAAGCCTCCCCGTACCGACTAGAGTACCTTATAAAATTGTGAAATGAAATGAAATAAACAATCCTCAGGGTTGTTTCGAGTAATGTTAATCAATGCAGTCGCGTGTTGACCTGACAATGACACTTTTCGTAATTGCCACACTTTCAGCCATGTGTCACCCATTTCCCGTGAAACTACAAAAGCTTTCGATTTTTCACGTCCCGACCACCGTGACTATGATATTGTTATTAGGTTTTATAGGTCAGTATTTGTGACACACATAGTTACGATAAGCACACATTCTACACATACATACATACACATATCACGTCTATTATCCCGTATGTTGTCTTTATTTTTAATTATCACATAACGAGTTAAAGAATAGTAAGAAAGTAGTTGTGGCTAAAATAATGTTTTATTTATTACTATTAGCTTACTATGTTTAAACATAGACATATATACTTAAGTATGTGTCAATCTTTCCACTATAAATTATCTAGGGAAGTACTATGCACACGTTTTATTATGCACTCAGAGTGCTGTATTATTTTCATAAATGTAAATAAGAAATTGAAAACGTCCCGGCGGCCAGTAATTTTTATTTTTATTTCTTAGTTTCATTTACCCAAGTATTTCTTATTTTATTTTTATTTCTTAGTTTCATTTACCAAATTCACAAACTGGCGAAATTAAATTTATAATGATTTAAAAATATGTCTGCAGGCACGACTAGCCTAATTTATTATCTACAACACTTAACGAAACAAACATTATCATTTATCATTCAAATACATTCAATGTTTTCGACCTTCAAGCATCAGCAATAAATGTTCAAATCAAAAACAAATCGTTGTTAATAAATGCAATTGAAACCAATTACGGCAGCCGTGATCTTGCGCGTCCATTGGCGAATCGTTTATGAAACTTGTTGGACTCGATTCTGTGGGGCATTTCCTTAGCTGAATCTTACCGTGTAATACCGGCTTAAAAAAGCATTACCCAATTACTTTTCCGCGGCAGTTGTGAGAGAGGCGACTAAGGAACACTACGGTGACATGTATTACAATCTTAAGTGGTGGATTGACTACCGGTCACTACAAAGATACAAGTTCTGTTATATTTGTCAGCTCTCTGCAGCTGTCATTTGCCTACTATAGTGGCACTTACCTACAGTAAGATAAAATCGAAGAACATTATCTATATGGCCCCTTGAAATTTTACGAGTACTATAATGCGTACGCAAGAATCAACGCCTTTACCTAATCGACGCAATATGGTCACGGAATGGTTGTAGGTAGTACTTGTTATGCAAACTATCCCAACCAGACTCGACATTGGATTTACAATCGGCTTTAATTGATAATATGACATTCGTTGGAAACTCAGTATTATCGTTTGATATAACATCATCTCATGATTGAAGGGGGGACGGCGCGTACGCAGTCCCCACTACCAAATATTACGCACCCGAGTTATCCACATTAGGGATAATCGCAGGGGTCAACCCAACCGCAGTGCAATGGAAAGGCCTCGCCCTGGGGGAACCGCCTTCTTGATCACGGTATCCCCTGTGCCAGGTAAGTATGAATAGTGTTGAGTTTGCAGAGACTATACGGTTTCAAGGACGACATCTCAACACCGCGATGTAGAAAATGCGCTCGGCTGTACAGCGACATCTGTTGGTAGTTTTTAGCGTAACTCAAAGCTTGCGATTGGTACGCTATTCGATGCGCACCCCGCCGCTGCACTTCTGTTGATTTTGCTGTTATGTAAACGATTTGTTACGTTCTATGAGGTTTTTAGATAATATTAACTTACTTTAATTCGGCATAATATCCTCAGAGTAGCCACGGGAGTAGCCGAGTCTTCTCTTCTCACCGACAACCGTCACAGCTGAACAGATACGTAAATTATATAGCCATGACATTAGGCACGCCGCAAGCACGCAATTACTGTTTCTTCGTAGGGTATATATGTAGATAAGTAGACACATGGTAATAAATAAGATAGGAAGCAATGATCAAAGCAAGAATATTTTTTATAACGATGAGCTGACAACCTGTCACTATAGCGATACACAATTTTCTAAATGACCCTCAAATGTTTGTCAAACGCGGCGTAAAAGTTCCTTTTCTACGGCTGTTTACACTTTCCATACCCTACAAGAGCGGAAGGATGTAGGCGTTATATTGTATGTATTTTTATAACGAGAATGGTATGTTCCTTCTCTATCACCTATCGCTATAGCTTCTTATTTACCGGGTCACGAAGCGCTTTGACACGAACTAGATTTTGCCCGTACCCGGAAATCCGTTCCGGAAGACCTCGAAAGTGCTGCTTTAACTAGTTCCGCTCTGAAATCTTTGCTTAGATGATTTATTAATACTGCCAATATGGCAAGAATAAGCAACTGTATATTCACGTTAACCTGTGCCAAATTCATAAGAGTAGAATCGGATGTATGGTCTTACGAAAGCTCAGTTTTGAATCTACGTTTCCGGTACAGTTACCGAAAAATTTATCGGATCTTCGGTGAACTAGGTATGCTAATATTGCGGCTTATAAAAAACTTTTATTAATAGAAGAGTACCTAGTTATTTCTGAATACATCAGCACCCTGGTTGATACGTAAGAAACAAAATCTTTGCTTCCACTCCATTACCATACATACATACATGAATCACGCCTATATCCCTAACGGGGTAGGCAGATCGTTAACGACCTTAAAACAGATATTAACACCACGTCTGACAAAAGTTTGAGGGTCAATCAGATAACTGTGTATCACTCAATATAGTGACAGGTTTTCCGCCCATCGCCTAAAATTGACATACACATCTAACTCCCAAGTCCCTTAGTCGCCTCTTACGACACCCATGGGTAAGAAATGGGGTGATGCTATTCTAAGCCGGCATCACACGGTTTACCATGAGGTTGCAAATGTGCAAACACCAAAACAAACTGGTTCTAAATTCTTTATAACACTTTGATTGACTGCCTAGACAAACTCTAAAATTCATCAGCACCAATCTGTCAGCAAGTGTTTGAATTGACAAAATAGCATCATCATAAAGTGGCAATATCACACTGAATGATTGTCGAAGGCCATCGGGTTTCATTCGCGTCTTGTGACGACATCCCGGGACCATAAAAAATATATTAGCTGATTTTACGAGAAGTTGATGTTGTAATATTAGTATTGGAATAAACTGACGTAATCTCGTATGTGTGATAAGCTGGTGCACGTGTAGGTAACAACAGGAAACTGTTCAGGTAACCCCGAGACGAAAGTCGCGAAACGGATAAAGGCGAGAGTAGTCGTGAACGACCTCGACAGTGGCGCTACTCCACAAAAAAAAACTCTTTATACCAACAATCTATCAGAATGACCGTTGCTGAAGTTTTTTTGTGAACTGGCGCCACTGTCGAGGCCGTTCACGAGTTTTACTACTATGCGTGCACTTGCCTTGACTATTATTACTATGCGTGCACAGATAGTCGATTGACACAGACTGTGATTGATTGGCGAGCGCAGTGCAATATGTTGCATTCGCAGGGAACCGTGCTGCCCATTTTCTGGATGAATTTATCCCGTAGTCGCTATTTACGATACCCAACAGGTAGATTTGGGGTGGTGCTATTCCAAGCCGGCATCACACGGCAAACTGAAAGATTATTATGTAAATACAAGCTTTTTCGTTTTTATTTTGAAACGAATAGAATTTTGTTATGTCAGCTCGATAATATAACTTTTATTTATTTGAAATCATAATCTTTTACCTTGAAATCACAAAAAAAAAATCTGTAAAGAATTTGAGATGATAATGAAAAAACGTATATCAATGTCTGGCGCCATCCCAACATTTTCAAGGAAAAATTTCGATGACAAATGCAATATCAGATTCCTTTGAACCAAATGTCTTGGGAGGAAAACCCCTCGAGGGTGTCGCAAATATTCTACGTCATTATTATCTTCTACATTATAGTCCGGTACGGCTGGCATTATATGAGGACATAACTTACAAAAATTGTAAAGTCGTTTATTTTTTCTACGATTGCGTTGTGTGTCTGTAAAGCACATATTACATTTTGTGTAAATTTTCATCATCATCATTACTTTAAGACCTGACCCCTTTTTTTCTTTGATTCGAGTCTAGGTCGCCCTCTCCCTCTTCTTCCCTCGAGCTTTCCTTCCATTATGGTTTTTATTAGGTCGTCATGTCGTAACAAGTGTCCACTTCTGTTCTCTATTTTTCGCATTCTGTGTCAATTTTACGCATGCGCCCCCATGACTGACAAAAGTTTGAGGGTCCATCAGATAACTGAGTATCATTATAGTGACAGGTTGCCAACCCATTGCCTAAAATTGCAATACACATCTAACCCTCGAGTCCTTTAGTCGGCTCTTACGACACCCATGGGTAAGAAATGGCAATTTTTAAGTGTCTGTAAATAAATTAATATTATCAAGTATACCAGAATTGTCTATGTGATAGTTTATTGGGTTGAAAAACTATGAGCCAAAAATAAACGGCTTTTAATATTTATGAAACGCCAGCCATACTGGGCTATTATGTTTAATTGCGGTTGACTCATTGCACATTATCTGTATTTCAATATATCAGACGTTGACCGGGATGACCCTTTGACTCTCGCTATATTGTTGATATGGAATCGTTTTGAGAAGATTTCGTTATTAACCCTTAGCCAGGCTGTGGTCACATAGTGACCACATAGCATTTATTTTTTTCGTGACGAGCAGATGCTAGATATGCACCGCAAAATGTTATAATCATATTGTCTATGAATGGCAAATTTCTGAACGAAAAAAAAAAAGACGGTATTAGAAGAAAGTTTTGGTAATATCACTACTTGAAGTCAAAAAGTTTATGAAACTGGTGATTTTGTGGATCGGCGCGGTTTTAAAAAGCGATTATGCCAAAAATAAACAAAGTAAGTGGATTTTAATCATAATTTATGATAATATAAGTGTGTTTATTTATGTTATTGCTCAGTTTATCATCGTGTTTGCTTTATTTCTGTAAAAAAATCATCTAAGAAGTATGTGGTACCCATAAGACCTCTGCCCGTTAAACAAACACTTATGTGGTCTCAGAGCGACCAGTGACCTACTAACGATCCTACAATTGTTTAAGGGTTAGTGTGTGCGGTACCCTGTTTCGGTGATTTCCATATAAATAGACACTAATAAATACAACTTGTTTTTTTTTTCGATTACATTCACCATTCAAACTCTAAAAACCAACTTTAATTTCATCAGGGCTGTAAATTTCATTACTTTTATCTCATATTGTAAATTGTAGTCTTACCCTTAAATTACGTAGAAATACTCATCCGGGCAGTGGCCAGATATGAACCACACTTCTTTTTTCTAACGGGCAGTGGTCATATAGAGACCACAGGGTGTTTTTTCAAAAACTAGTAATAATAATAAAAAAACTAGAAATTACTTTTTTTATAACCCTATCATCTACCTAAATCAGTGTCCAAAATAAAAAAAAACACCAGGCCTGGCTAAGGGTTAACAAATGTAGTAGAGGAAGCGAAAGAACGATGGCCGGCCGATGTGGCGCAGTGGTAGTGCGACTGCTTGCGACGCAAAGGTTCCGGGGTTCGATTCTAGGTGGGGCACTCAAATAGTTGATATTTATGACTTTGTGAATTTGTTCCCAGTCTGCTCAGGACATTGCAGGCTAAACCACCTGATTGTCCGAAAAGAAAGATGCTTCCGTGCTTCAGAGGGCACGTTAAGCCGTCGGTCCCTGTCTATCATTTTACAACCATGTCAGAGCCCTACCACTAGTAGTAGGCGGTAGAAAAACTGATACCAGAGTTCATTGGGTCGTTGGATGACTTGGTGACATGATAAGAAGAAGAATGCAGGGATCATAGTAAGTGGAAGAAGGTCGTCTGTCTATACCTCCAAAAATGCGTGAATTATGTGAGTAAGTAAAAACACTTGCACAAAAAAGTAACAGGAAAATTCATAGCTGATATGCGCAAAGGCGGCCTCATCGCTACAAGCGATCTCTTCACGACAACCTTTGGGTGGAGGAGAAAGTATAGAAAAACAGAGCAGTGCGAGATGTCGAGATATGTGTATATGTCGTTATTCACTTATCTCATTGGAAGAGCTTTCTAGGTGAACTTGACCTTAGAAGAGAAACGTGAGACCGTGAGTAGATACATTTTTCTTTAACAAGCATAAATTAAAACTATCATTTAAGTGATACGCGCTCTTTGTCAACCTTCTCTACCTTACGAGATGCAGGTACGTACGCACGTAGGTAAATGCTAAACGTACCGCGTACTTTACTTATTCTATGGAGTCTAATTATCACTAAATAGTATAAAATAATGTCGCTCCCCCCCGGTCGCTTAGATTTTCAGAACTTCGCAATTGATTTTGAATGGAATGATTCATAAGTAAGGTTTTTATGTGTACCAAATACAGGCCGTGAAAAGTCTCATTAAAGAAAACGGTTAGCAGTAAAACGTTGAAACTGCTGGGTGGGCCGCTACTGCCTCTAGTTCTTTAAGCATCACACTATCGGCAGTACCCTATTTCACACATACATACATACAAAAATCACGCCTATTATCCCTTGCGGTGTAGGCAGAGCGTAAACGGTCGCAAAAACGGAAATTAATGCCACGTCTGACATACATTTGAGGGTCGTTTGGAAATTATGAATCGCCTTAGTGTCAGGTTGTCAGCCCATCGCTTAAAATTGCAGTACACACCCTCAAGTCCCTTATTCGCCTCTTACGACTCCCACAAGAAAGAAATGGGGTGATGCTATTCTAAGCCGACATCATACGGCGTAACGGCGCCATTTCACACACACACACAATATCCAGTCATATCACGTTCCCTTAGTAAACCAGCGCAGTTTCCACGCCGTTACGAATTTGACAGTCGCGGATTATTGCCCATAAAGTTTTAAAACATTCCCGTGACCTTTGCGTTTTATGACATGTATTCGAAACATGCAAATGCGAGGTGTGTACTGGTATTGCAATGGCAAATGAAATCGCCAGTGGTCATGTTTCGCTTTGAGTACCTACCGTTTGTAGGAAACCGTTTCAATTATTCAAAATTCTTGATTCAATTTTAATTGTTGTGTCTATTTCTATTGAATTATAATTACAATATGATTTGATGTAGATACATTCAAGCTCACGTTCGGTTAGACTCTCAAACCGCCAATATAAATCTTATGCGCGCGGCATAAGAACGGTCCTAGGTCTGAACTGTCTAATCCAGCCTGATATTGACCGTACATTGCGCAGCTCGTATGTATTTTTCTTCCTCTGGTATTGAATGAATTTGCTCGCCATTAACATTAAATAAGTAAATTAAAATGATATATTATTTAAAAAGCTTCGTGTTGAAACGCGGATACTTTTTAATTACAGCATAGATTTTTCAGGAGCTGTTTTGCAAAAGTTTCGCAAAAAAATACACAATAGCAGTTTTGAAGCTTGGCATGTCGAAACGCTGTTTGGTTTAAGTACTTTATCAATATGACATCACACCTTAAATCCCAACATCCTTTATACATTTATCACAAAACTTCTTAAACCTCTGAAGTCCTGGTCAATGCCTTAGTTCACATGTTGTAAGTTTACGCGACATACATCTTTATGATTTGGTACAGAGTTCAGTCAGCCCTACGTTTCGGCTGGTTAAAACAACCTTGTTCACTTCGACAGATCACATACGTTCGCTCTTCAGCTGAGATTGCCGAACACTCAAACACTCGTTAGTTCTCGCCAACAACAACATAGCCTTGTATGGAAAGACCAGTTTCAAATCTCAATAGGTTACATGGTGGCCATCACAACGCAGTGTCACCTTGCTCTTAAACTTGGCATTACATACTGAGCTGTATGTTAGTACGATCGCTTTACCACAGAAATTGAAGGCCACTCTTACATCCGGTTGAAGCCATAAGATGACGTTGATTTTCAACGATCTCTTATAAGAACACAATTTTCTGAATGATCCTCAAATATATGTCAGACATGGTGTAAATGTCCGTTTTTGCGGCCGTTTACGCTCTACCTACCCCGCAAGGGATAATGGACGTGATATGTGTATGTATGTATGTATGTTAAAAGAAAAAGAAAGTACAACACTCGATTACTTCCGTCTATTGAGATTGATTTGTAATTTTTCTTGTAAGTGTAACGTTTTCGAGGTGGTCCCGAGGCCCCCATGTCAGGATCCGATTTTGAAGGCATGGTTTAACTTTCAATAGTAATTGGGTTCTTGTTCTTGAATAAAAAAGGACTTTCTCTGCCTGTCTACCTTGTTCTTGGCACACCAAACCGACGTACGTTCGATGTAATTAATCCTATTGGCAAAAATGTGACAACTTGTTGTTTAGAGCCTATGTTTCATTTCATCTGGGCAAGTGAAATTTAAGGCATTTGCTACAGAGAATCACTTATCTCAGCAGCAGCTGTCCCAAATTGTTTATTTTATCTAAATCCTATTCTTGCTTGTTAGATTCAGTTCATTTGATAGAAATATCTTTCGCACTGACGACGGCTATATAAGGTGTAAAAAAATTAGCTAAGAATATTTTAAGGGGTGAACCAGTACGTGAAACTGAACAACTTTCCCCAAAGAACATAGGTCGAAATATGAAAAAATAATTTGACCCTCCCATACTTAGTGTGTTACCCGGGCGGGATAATTTGTATGGGAGGGCCAATTTTTTTTCATATTTCGACCTATATTCCTTGGGGAAAGTTGTTTAGTTTCACGTACTGGTTCACCCCTTAAAATATTCTTAGCTAATTTTTTTACACCATGTATAATAACAGCCCGTTTAGAAATATCCTTTATTGCATAAAGTACACAGAAAATGTTTAATAAAAACTTTATCGCACAGGCGAGCTATCTCTAAAGAAGATATCTTCTTCAGCTAACCTATGAGCTGTGTGAAAGATTAAATTTTTTGAGGTAAATAGGCAATAAGATTGTCATACTTAAATAACCAATTTATTCGAGACCAACCATAACATTTACGCCTTCATGCACTTTGCAGTTGTTATTTTTTTTTTCGCAACTGGTACGCCGCCATTAAGGTCAATCTGTCACACTTCCACTTCCTAGATTGTAGTTCGATTTCTCGCCAATCGTAACATTATTACCATCAGCCTTGACTATAGCTTACGGTAAGTTAGGTATAGCCTACTTAAACTCGTCTAAATATTAACTGTTTTCGTGTGCTTCTTAGATATACCATACACATACATAAATCTCGCCTTTTTCCCGGAGGGGTAGGCAGAGACTACTTCCTTCCACTTACTACGATCCTTACACTTTTCTTTCGCCTCTTCTACATGTCATTTTCTTTAGCACATCCCCGATTTGATCGAGGTACGTTCGTTGACACTGTCCCTTTCCGACGTTTCCAATTTCCATCCACGTCTAAGATATAGACGTATTCGAGTAGTTTACACCTAGAAACGGGTTCTAGAATTTCTTGTCTAGAATCTAGACTTATTACGTATTCCATAAATAGATACGTATAAACATAAAATTTAAAGTGATAATAAATAATAATCTACGTTCATCTAATCGTAAAACTATATTTGTGTTCATGTTTTATGATGCCTACCTATCTTAACCTTAATTCGTTTGACGATACAATAAGGTATTTACTGACAAATTTTGCTAAAACAGACACTGTTTTAATTTCCAAAAACACACATGTAGCACGCAGGTACACTAGGTGTTTATGACGACGTAAAGCTAAGAAATAGTAAAGTGTTAAGTGTAAAATGTTTATCTTGACATTAAAACGAAATGAAAATGTCTTACTGCTTTTGTTTTATGCTGTTACCTAGTTAATTTAAGGCATTAATATTTACAAGACAGCCTCAGAAAAAGGGTTATGTTTTTTGAGAGTATATTATGTATCGGCTATGTAACTACAGTTCAAGGGCTACAGAACAAACGGCAAGACGGATGTTGAGGTGTCGTTAGATTCGTCTCAGCACTGCGAGTGACACTCCTCAATATATCCAAATGGTGTATTTTAAATTATATCATAATTTTTAACATGTTAAAAATTCCACACGAAAAATTGGAGGTAAAGTACTAGAGGCTGTTGATACATATTGTCATCAACCCCAGTAGGAAAACCCTATACAAAAAATTTAAATCCTTTACCCAGCTACTTCGCAATGCAAAAGAAACTATAATAAGAAAACTTTGTATAACAACGTGTTTAAACCTTACGATAAGGAATATATAAAAAGCAAAGCGAATAGAAAGAAACAATGAAGATAACATTCATTGTCAAAACAATACGCGGCGAAGCGATAGCTATGGAATGAGAAATCGCGACAATTATTCATACAAGGTTTATTTTTTTTGTGTGGGTATAGTCAGAGGTCAGTGTGCAACCACACAATCTTCTCCGGGTGAGCCCTAGCTCCCTATCCAATAGTCAGGTGTAGATTTAAAAGGCCCGGGGCTAAAATTGCAGAACTTTAAAAAAAAAACAGAGTGCTATTGGTTTACATCTGGCCTCTCCCCATAACTAATTTGACATCTCGTCACTCATACAAGGTAAGCAATTTTATTAAACGACTATAGACCAGCCCAGCGGTTTCACTCGTTGCTCACCGTTTTCCCTAACAGCAAAACAAGACAGTGAGAATGTAATATAAGTACAGAATGTACTATAAGTACTAATCCCAGCTTCGTTCTCATGCAATTGACGTAATACGACAACGACATTAAGAAGCTAGATTTTCTCCAGCATGATTCATCTATGTTTTATTTATACACAAAGTGTGGCAATAAAATATCTTTGTGACTCTCCGCTAATTCGTGCTCGTTTACACGATGTGTTTTTTTTTCATCAGTAAACAAGCTAATTAATGAAAAAGTTAAAACCCGACTGCGGCTTGTGAAAAATAAATTTCAGAGTTATATTTTTCTTTCGAAATACATCATTTAGAATTATGATATAATTTAAAATACACCATTTGGATATATTGAGGAGTGTCACTCGCAGTGCTGAGACGAATCTAACGACACCTCAACATCCGTCTTGCCGTTTGTTCTGTAGCCCTTGAACTGTAGTTACATAGCCGATACATAATATACTCTCAAAAAACATAACCCTTTTTCTGAGGCTGTCTTGTAAATATTAATGCCTTAAATTAACTAGGTAACAGCATAAAACAAAAGCAGTAAGACATTTTCATTTCGTTTTAATGTCAAGATAAACATTTTACACTTAACACTTTACTATTTCTTAGCTTTACGTCGTCATAAACACCTAGTGTACCTGCGTGCTACATGTGTGTTTTTGGAAATTAAAACAGTGTCTGTTTTAGCAAAATTTGTCAGTAAATACCTTATTGTATCGTCAAACGAATTAAGGTTAAGATAGGTAGGCATCATAAAACATGAACACAAATATAGTTTTACGATTAGATGAACGTAGATTATTATTTATTATCACTTTAAATTTTATGTTTATACGTATCTATTTATGGAATACGTAATAAGTCTAGATTCTAGACAAGAAATTCTAGAACCCGTTTCTAGGTGTAAACTACTCGAATACGTCTATATCTTAGACGTGGATGGAAATTGGAAACGTCGGAAAGGGACAGTGTCAACGAACGTACCTCGATCAAATCGGGGATGTGCTAAAGAAAATGACATGTAGAAGAGGCGAAAGAAAAGTGTAAGGATCGTAGTAAGTGGAAGGAAGTAGTCTCTGCCTACCCCTCCGGGAAAAAGGCGAGATTTATGTATGTGTATGGTATATCTAAGAAGCACACGAAAACAGTTAATATTTAGACGAGTTTAAGTAGGCTATACCTAACTTACCGTAAGCTATAGTCAAGGCTGATGGTAATGTTACGATTGGCGAGAAATCGAACTACAATCTAGGAAGTGGAAGTGTGACAGATTGACCTTAATGGCGGCGTACCAGTTGCGAAAAAAAAAATAACAACTGCAAAGTGCATGAAGGCGTAAATGTTATGGTTGGTCTCGAATAAATTGGTTATTTAAGTATGACAATCTTATTGCCTATTTACCTCAAAAAATTTAATCTTTCACACAGCTCATAGGTTAGCTGAAGAAGATATCTTCTTTAGAGATAGCTCGCCTGTGCGATAAAGTTTTTATTAAACATTTTCTGTGTACTTTATGCAATAAAGGATATTTCTAAACGGGCTGTTATTATACATGGTGTAAAAAAATTAGCTAAGAATATTTTAAGGGGTGAACCAGTACGTGAAACTAAACAACTTTCCCCAAGGAATATAGGTCGAAATATGAAAAAAAATTGGCCCTCCCATACAAATTATCCCGCCCGGGTAACACACTAAGTATGGGAGGGTCAAATTATTTTTTCATATTTCGACCTATGTTCTTTGGGGAAAGTTGTTCAGTTTCACGTACTGGTTCACCCCTTAAAATATTCTTAGCTAATTTTTTTACACCATGTATAATAACAGCCCGTTTAGAAATATCCTTTATTGCATAAAGTACACAGAAAATGTTTAATAAAAACTTTATCGCACAGGCGAGCTATCTCTAAAGAAGATATCTTCTTCAGCTAACCTATGAGCTGTGTGAAAGATTAAATTTTTTGAGGTAAATAGGCAATAAGATTGTCATACTTAAATAACCAATTTATTCGAGACCAACCATAACATTTACGCCTTCATGCACTTTGCAGTTGTTATTTTTTTTTTCGCAACTGGTACGCCGCCATTAAGGTCAATCTGTCACACTTCCACTTCCTAGATTGTAGTTCGATTTCTCGCCAATCGTAACATTATTACCATCAGCCTTGACTATAGCTTACGGTAAGTTAGGTATAGCCTACTTAAACTCGTCTAAATATTAACTGTTTTCGTGTGCTTCTTAGATATACCATACACATACATAAATCTCGCCTTTTTCCCGGAGGGGTAGGCAGAGACTACTTCCTTCCACTTACTACGATCCTTACACTTTTCTTTCGCCTCTTCTACATGTCATTTTCTTTAGCACATCCCCGATTTGATCGAGGTACGTTCGTTGACACTGTCCCTTTCCGACGTTTCCAATTTCCATCCACGTCTAAGATATAGACGTATTCGAGTAGTTTACACCTAGAAACGGGTTCTAGAATTTCTTGTCTAGAATCTAGACTTATTACGTATTCCATAAATAGATACGTATAAACATAAAATTTAAAGTGATAATAAATAATAATCTACGTTCATCTAATCGTAAAACTATATTTGTGTTCATGTTTTATGATGCCTACCTATCTTAACCTTAATTCGTTTGACGATACAATAAGGTATTTACTGACAAATTTTGCTAAAACAGACACTGTTTTAATTTCCAAAAACACACATGTAGCACGCAGGTACACTAGGTGTTTATGACGACGTAAAGCTAAGAAATAGTAAAGTGTTAAGTGTAAAATGTTTATCTTGACATTAAAACGAAATGAAAATGTCTTACTGCTTTTGTTTTATGCTGTTACCTAGTTAATTTAAGGCATTAATATTTACAAGACAGCCTCAGAAAAAGGGTTATGTTTTTTGAGAGTATATTATGTATCGGCTATGTAACTACAGTTCAAGGGCTACAGAACAAACGGCAAGACGGATGTTGAGGTGTCGTTAGATTCGTCTCAGCACTGCGAGTGACACTCCTCAATATATCCAAATGGTGTATTTTAAATTATATCATAATTCTAAATGATGTATTTCGAAAGAAAAATATAACTCTGAAATTTATTTTTCACAAGCCGCAGTCGGGTTTTAACTTTTTCATTAATTAGCTTGTTTACTGATGAAAAAAAAACACATCGTGTAAACGAGCACGAATTAGCGGAGAGTCACAAAGATATTTTATTGCCACACTTTGTGTATAAATAAAACATAGATGAATCATGCTGGAGAAAATCTAGCTTCTTAATGTCGTTGTCGTATTACGTCAATTGCATGAGAACGAAGCTGGGATTAGTACTTATAGTACATTCTGTACTTATATTACATTCTCACTGTCTTGTTTTGCTGTTAGGGAAAACGGTGAGCAACGAGTGAAACCGCTGGGCTGGTCTATAGTCGTTTAATAAAATTGCTTACCTTGTATGAGTGACGAGATGTCAAATTAGTTATGGGGAGAGGCCAGATGTAAACCAATAGCACTCTGTTTTTTTTTTAAAGTTCTGCAATTTTAGCCCCGGGCCTTTTAAATCTACACCTGACTATTGGATAGGGAGCTAGGGCTCACCCGGAGAAGATTGTGTGGTTGCACACTGACCTCTGACTATACCCACACAAAAAAAATAAACCTTGTATGAATAATTGTCGCGATTTCTCATTCCATAGCTATCGCTTCGCCGCGTATTGTTTTGACAATGAATGTTATCTTCATTGTTTCTTTCTATTCGCTTTGCTTTTTATATATTCCTTATCGTAAGGTTTAAACACGTTGTTATACAAAGTTTTCTTATTATAGTTTCTTTTGCATTGCGAAGTAGCTGGGTAAAGGATTTAAATTTTTTGTATAGGGTTTTCCTACTGGGGTTGATGACAATATGTATCAACAGCCTCTAGTACTTTACCTCCAATTTTTCGTGTGGAATTTTTAACATGTTAAAAATTATATTTGTAATTAAAAAGTTCAAAAGTTTGCCAAGTAATTTATTAGTAGTACCGGACTAGTACAGCAGGCTTTATTTGAGAGCATAGGTTGTGTGCACGTTGTGTGTCTGTAAAACACATAATCACATTTTGTAATCTTTAATGATTGTGTAAATTTTTCATTCAATGTGTGTTAGATCATTTAATAAATTATTTTTTGAGTGTCTATTATTAAATTAATATTATAAAATATACCAGTACTGTCTATGTGACAGTTTACACAATGGCACAAAATAAAAATATTGGGTTCGGCCATTGGTCCAGAAACTATAAGCAAAAAAGAAATCATGAGTTACATATTCCGAAACATGAAAAGCATGCCATACTGGGCCATAAGTCTTTAACTCACTCTATAAAATATATCACACTTCACGTATTTCATCATCATTATCACGTTTGCCTATAACAGTACACTGCTGGACGTAGGTCTTCCTCGGGTTAAGCCCAAAAGCACGATCTTCCGTTTTCGCCACGTATTGAAACAAGTCTAAATTCTTTATTGCACATTAAAGAAATAATACATTAATAGATAAACATAGATAAAAGAAACAGTACAACAGGCCTACAGCTAGGTAGCATAGCAGTATTCAGCCTGCAAGCAGGCATGCAAATTTGACTCAATTGTGTACAATAATTTAATTTTAGAATTTAAGTTACAATGTCACTAAGTATAAAATAAAAATGGAAATTAATCTTAATTTATCATATTACAATTTTGATTACATTTATGGTTCAGATATTCACGTACACTGTAAAAGCAATGCTTCAAGAGCCATTTTGTCAAATTAGATTTAAGTGCATGTCCAGAGAGTAACTTTAAGTTGTCAGGAAGATTATTATATAATAAAATGCTCATATTAAATACATTCATACGATATATTTTTTTATAACATCTTGGTTGATGTAGCAGATTCATTAACCTTGTCCGTATTTGTCTCTTCTGTACTACACCATGTTTTGACCAGTACTCAGGGTGGGAGGAAACAAAAACGCATACATCTCTAACATACATGCAGGGTAATGGAAGTATGTTAAGTTGTGGGACACCAACGACCCAATGAACCCTGGTATCAGAGTTTTTCAACCGCCTACATACAGTAACGGACAAACTTTAAAGGACTTAAACTGAGGAGTATCCGAAACACCCCCATGTTATTCTTATCCATATTATTTTATTTCGTAACAATTATTACAACAATCATAATTTACAATAAAATAAAAGCATCTTGGAATAAACTTATTGCTACACGTCATTCATCATTGGTAAATAATTATAAAATAACAAAATAAATAATATGGTATTTTAAAGTACTTAGACAATCAATGAATAATATGCGATGATACACTTGTAATAAATTCAATCAAAAGTAAATGCCAATATTCAAAATAAAATAAAATCATATTTAATAATTCTATTCAATTCCAAAACAACAAATAATACTAAATTAATCTACACATGTTACTATTGAAAAAATTCGACCAGACAATTTTTTTTTACCTCTATATTTTTATTTAAAAGGAGTTTTAGTTTGGCATAATGTTTATTAAAAGACTTTCTAGCACACAAAAATAATTCTGTGGGTCAAATTCTAATACAACTTTAAAAGCTGAATAACTAAAAATCGCGATACACACATGAGGGTGATTCGGATACCGGTCTTTTTTTTCTTTTCGTCCCTGTGTGGGCCACCCTGTATACCTACCTAAATACATGTTGGCTAGGTATGTGGGAAAATGGCGACCTAGCCTCGCTGTGTGTTTCATTACTTGCATTAGACTCTCGGTGTTCACTTCTACCGTAAAGCAAAAACATAAAAAACAGATTCTTATTACTTGCAACTGTGATGTAGTTTTGTGAAACTTTTAGCTCTTATGACGCTTTTCTTTTGGCACTCGTATGTAATCCGCCTTGGAACATGACTTGAAATCACATAGAATTGGAGAGAAAATTATCATTACCTTATCATTTAATAGTAAATAACAAGCTCCTTCCTTCAATAACCGTAGTTTTATGAAAAATACCTTTAGCTTTTAAGACATAACTCGAAAAGAAAATAGAGGAATCAATTTTGCATGTAAAATTGCAGCCCAGCCATGCTCTAATAGTACCACCCGATTTCTTTCCAGTGGCTGGCGTAAAAGGTGACTTAAGGACTCAAGGGTTTCAAGTGTATTACAATTTGAGGCGATAGGTTGACAGCCTGTCACTATAATGATACGTGTTTTTTCTGAAACGATCCTCTAATGATTGTTTTTTACGGCCGTGTACGCGCTGCCTACCCCAAAAGCGATAAAGGCGTGATATGTGTATGTATATATGCCAGTAAAGATGTGGCCATGTTACGGTTCTTCTACAGTAGTTTGCACGTATTTGCTGTCGTATAAAGACTGTAAAAAAAGGATTTGACTTGCGTTCCAGTGGACTGCTATCAACTCAGACCTTTTCCGGTGATGATTTCAAAACAAAATCAGCACAAAAAAAACTAATGAAGGAAAACATCATATTATTTTGGTCTTTCTACTTGCTCTTTTGCAAGCCATGTAACTTCGTGGTCGTTGGATGACTCAGTGTCCTACACGAAAAAAAGAAGAAGATAAGGACATATCATAAAAATAAACAAGTAATATCACTACATAGTATAAAATAAAGTCGCTTCCCGCGCCTATCCCTGTCTGTTTTTATGTATGCCTAAATCTTCAAAACCACGCAACGGATCTGGGTGCGGCTTTTTTTTAAGATAGAGTGATTCAAGAGGAAGGTTTTTATGTACGATTTATGTCGGGAGAAGGTCTGTTTCCTGTGGGCTTCGTAATTTTAGGGCGTGTGTTTTTTTTATTACGCTTGTTAAGTCTACGGTCCATCTAGCCGGAGGACGTCCAACGCTACGATATGAATATTCCTATTCTTTATCAACGTATAAAGTTACTCAGGTTACCAATTAAGGTGTTTCTTAACGAGTGTTTTCGTTAAGGTGATAAGGTAAACAATTATTTTGATAACACGACCCCACGTTCGGGGCTATCCAGCCATTTTGTACAAAACCAGTATAACCTGCCAGTAAGGGATAACCCAAAAGATGGGGAATATCTGACTAAATCTTTATGCACAAAAAGTGTACATAGGTTGTCTTAATACCAATGGCGTTGTCTACCAGTTTACCTTAGGGCATGTGGAAATGTAACAGGCTTTCAAAATCATAAATACTTAATATACTAATACCAAATAGAACTATAGCAAACATATAATATACATACAATACAATACAAATTAAATTATATTTGATACAATAATATTTGAACTAAATAATAAATAGATTGCATCATACATAAAACTTTGAACACGTAAAACGTACCTACATTACATTAGCAGCTACAATACAACTACAACAGTCCACTGCTGGACATGGGCCTGCCCCTATTGGGATGTTGTTATTCTCACCACGTTTGGCAGGCGGATTGGAAAGCGCAATGCAAGATGTGATTTACAGGGCATGCTGCTGTGAATTCCCTGGGTGAATTTATCCCGACACCCACGGGTAGAATTAGGGTGATGTTTTCTAAGTCGGCATCACACGATGGTGATTTTAAAGGATATTTACATAATACATGAAACTTATTGCACTATATTTTGTCATTAACAATGTTATTTATTTTTTACAGGTAAGTAGACCTCCAAAATAGTATTTTCATACACTCACCGTGATTTTGTAAGTAAAACTGTTTTTCTTAATATTATACAAGCATCTGTGTGTAGTTGATATTCACGATAGAAAACACGTTCATCAGATGTGCTGTTTTATAAATTGTATATCATTAGCTTTGACAAATAAGGCACGAGACCATTGCTCTCAGATTACATGATAACACGTTGTATAGCTAGCTATGCATGTACGTATGTGGAATCTACAGTAATATTGTGTAGTATTTATTTTTACTTAATTTAAACGTTTTATTTACACCGTAAAAAGTAATATAATATTTTCTGTATCGTTTACAAGCGATGACTAGTTAAATTGCATACTCACGGATTTACTCACAAATCCGATTGCGTCACGAAATCGATGGTTTCAATAATCGGTGGTATAATTTATGATAATCTGCGGCATAATTTATGATAATACCGGTGGCTTCAATCATCCACACTTTCCATTACATTGTTCTGTTCTAATTATACTGATGACAAATTGCTTTAGACTATTTTTTTTATCTCACAAGAACCTGCTCTATAGAGAGTTGAACCACCAGTTTTTTATGTACTTGCAAATATAGACGAAATATTGAATTGCGAGATTTAATATTTAGACTCCAACTACATAGATCACAAGTACTTAAATTTTTTCATACGTTTTTGCGTTCGGCACCAAGAGCACATTAAAATTTTATAGAAATCTGAAAATGAACAGTAGGTACGTAATTGAAATAAAGATGGCATTGGCTACAACAACCAACGACTCTCATGGTGTTCCGGAGACAACCGGCGGCGATTGTCATTCTAGTCCATGTCACTCATGAAAAGCGCTATCTGCTGTAGCTCGCAAAAATGTACGATGCGGCAGCCCTCTAGTCGCTTTTAGAAGCCAAAAATGTAGACTTGTCTGAATATTTGTGGTGTTTTCTGATCTGTTATATTATATTATCCTCCTTTGCGTAGTTTTCTTTCGTTCACCATCTGCCTACATACAAAACATTATCCAAACCATACCTTAACACATTCCCTTGATCACCCTCTCTGGTGGAAAACTGTTTACGTCATACACTATACTTAAAGCCGGCCTACGCAGACCTGGCACTTGCGATGCCGTCGTTCCGCCTAAGTTAATATGTACACAAGCATTTTGTCGATTAATTGCCAATTTAGTACGTTAACAAGAAGAGGTACCTACTCAATATTACGTGACGCTTATAGGTTTACTTTCGGAGAGTGTTCTTAAGAGCTTCACGACCTTGTTCCACCAGCTCCCTTCTACCATCGGACATCCAGACGCACCGCCGGATACCATCCGTACCTGGTAGCCATTCCACCAATTCGGACTAAGCGCTTCCAGTCATCATTTATAATGCGCACTGCTAAAGAGTGGAACTCACTACCTGCGTCTGTGTTTCCAAATGCATACAACCCTAATCTTTTCAAAGTAAGAGTGAACAGGCTTCTTCTGGGTGAGCTCGCTCCATCTTAGACTCTGTCTCTGTCCTATGACCTAGACTAGAGTCAAGAGCAAACCCATCATTAATAAAATAAAAAAAAAACTTTATTGTGCAGCTTTGAATATATTTTGGGATTTTTTATGGGTCATATTGTAAGAATAAAGTGTAAAAATTAAAATCTCATTTCGCTAAGTACCTAGTTCTTTCAGGTTTAATTTAAGTACAAATATTTTAAGGGTGAGTTGTACTCGTGAAACTGAACAACATTTATTAGAATACTCAGATACCTACGAAAAGGCGCAAAATATAAGGTGTAAAAAAATTAGCTGAGAATATTTTAAGGGGTGAACCAGTACGTGAAACTGAACAACTTTCCCCAAGGAACATAGGTCGAAATATGAAAAAAAAATTTGACCCTCCCATACTTAGTGTGTTACCGGGCTGGGATAATTTGTATGGGAGGGCCAATTTTGTTTTTCATATTTGACCTATGTTCCTTGGGGAAAGTTGTTCACTTTCACGTACTGGTTCACCCCTTAAAATATTCTCAGCTAATATTTTTACACCATGTATATTTCACTGTGTATCTGAGTCCAATATTTTTATCTTATTAAAAAATATATATTACGATTAGAACACAACAAGTTAAGTTTATAAAAGTTACCTTTTCTTTCGTGATTACTCTCGCACTGCTCTGTTTTTCAATACTCTCTCCTCCACCCAAAGGTTGTCTGGAAGAGATCGCTTGTAGCGATAAGGCCGCCTTTGCCCATGTTAGCAATAATTTTTCCTGCTATTTTAGTTTGTTATTTTGTGCAATTAAGTGTTTTTACTTACTTACTTACTTACTTACAACACAGCAGCCACCACAGTCCACTGCTGGACATGAGGCTGCCCCTATCAGGAGGTATTTCCATACTCACCACGCTAGTCAAGCGGATTAGCGAGGCGAAACGCTGCTGCCCATTCCCTGGATGAATTTATCCTTTAGTCGCTTCTTACGATACCCACGAGTAGAATTAGGGTGATGCTATTCTAAGCCGACATCACACGACACCAACGAGTACAAATCACCCTTAAAATATTTGTACTCTATTAAAAGTGACATAATACAAGCTGTAAGTATCTACGTGAGATAGCACTTTTTCACTTTGTTATATAATTACGAATATTAGAACCACTCTTACGACCTAAATTCCCCATAAAATATTGTTTTCATCAATACAACGCTCCATCTCAAGTAATAAATCGTATCTCCCTAAGAAGTCACAAAACAAGTACGTACATAACTAAGTAGTCGTAGGTAAGTGTGGGTAATTTAATTATACAGTGGAACAATTCTCTTGGGAACTAATAGTTGTCGCCTTTAATGGATTTTCCTTATATACTACGCAACATTTCCTATTTGTATAGAATATAATTATTTATTAGTTGAAGAATACCTATTAAATCTTCCTTGTAACCTTGTAATTCAAGCTAGCTCTGTATTTTTGTCAGATGGAACATGGATGGATGGTTGACGTAACTTTGTTAAAATGGCGATCGCATTAAAAATAACACGATTAAGAGACCTTCTAAAGTGTTTGACTTATTACTAAAAATAAATTATTAATAAATATCCTGAACATTCACACAGCACCATCTTGCCCCAAATTAAGCTATGCTTCTACTATGGGAACTAGATAGGTGATATTAATACACATATACTTTTTTAAAATATTATACTTATATCTGAAAATTACCCTAACAAATCATTGTGTCTAGTGGAGATCGAACCTACGACCCTCGCTCTAGCAGGCAGATCAGAGGTACTATCCGATACGCCATCATCGGGAAATAGAAAACTGTGTTGGTGCTGCCAAAAAAACAGAGTTAACTTGGATTGAGTAAAGGTTGAAAAAAAGAATCAAATGATTAAAGAATGGAAGAGATCGCTGCAAGCCTTAGCTTACTTTTAGTTCTAAGATTTCTGTACTGTTTTGTATTTCCTGTGTATGTTGTAAGCAATAAAGTGTTCATCTATCTATCTTAAAATCATAAATAAACATGTAAGAAATTATTAATTGTTCTACACGGCAACTTATTCACACCTCCAGACAGATGGCAGGATAAATTAGTTTGTTTTTGTTGGACAGCCTACCAACCTACTTACACTTGCAAATTCATTCATTACGTAAAAACACTCATCCGCGTACATTATCATAAGTGACATGTCTACACTAAGCATAACACATTTCCGGAATTAGCGGTCGTTCAAAATTAACGATTTGAAAATATAGTTAAAACTACGGAAAAGTATTTTGAGATTGTGAGATTCAAAATGAAGTTTTCAAAAATAATTCTGGCCAGCCCTGAGGCAGTGCCTTTGTTTTTGTTTTTTATCCCGCCCGAGCCGGTTTTCTATTAGGACAATACAAAATTGTTATAAAAATAAGAATTATGTTTTACATATTTATTTTATTTACTATGACGGAGCATGACGTCAATAAGTGATAATGCTTTCTTACAGTTAACAAGCTAAATAAAAAAAACACGACTGCTTTCGAAAATAAAGCCTAACCTATGACATTAGGGATAATGTAAGGATTCTTTCGATACAATTCCCATTCGAATCTGTTCAGTGGTTAGCGAGTTTCAGTTCTTTAAATAATCGCACATATATATATACATGAACTCTAAAAACATTACATTCCTTTTTTAGCTAGGCAGTCGTGTAACAAAGTAAATTTCATTTCATTTTCAATGCTAGTTTCTCGTCAAACAGTTTTAAAGTCCCAGTTAATAGGTTTCAATACATTGTTTGCTATAAATAAAATGTTTAAGAAAGTAAGGAAAACCCGCAAAGCAGCCACTGAGGAAAAGTTTACGAAACTCTTCGGAACAGCTTGCCTAACTCGAACAATTAATTATTTTTGCTAAGAGAGTATGTAAAACTTCACCTACCCAACGGTACGTAAGTAAATATGTACACAGAATGTGGCGTAAAATACAAAATGTAAAAAATTGTGTCAATTTTCAAGAGGCGTACCGGCACATACCGAACACTACACAACTCTCACTAATGAACTTTTTTATTTCGTGTAGGACACCGAGTCGTCCTACGACCCGATGAACACTGTTGTCAAAGTATTTCAACTGGTTGTGTAACGACCGCCGTCTAAGTAATCATAGACAGCAACTGGGACACTTAACGTGCCCTCGGAAGCACGGAACCAGCTTTCTTTCCGGACAATTAGGTGGTTCAGCCTGTAATATCCTTAGGAACTAGTTCAAAAAGTGATAAATATCAACTTTGTTAGTGCCCCACCGATAGTCGCACTACCACTGCGCTACATCGGCCGTCGACCAATGAACTGATCAATCGGGACGTTCGTCGAATCAGGGCCCCACAAGACGTAATGATAAAGAAACAACCTAGAACGTGGACATCCCTAGCATACACAAAATAAATTACAAAATTTTCATTTTTGGAAATGCTCTAATAGTTTGTAACAGGTTTCAACTTCGCGCTTAGTAATGTGACAGAACGTTTTATCATACACATATGACGGCTATATCAATTGCGGGGTAGACAAAACGTAAACATACATACATACATATATCACGCCTTTATCCCTTGCGGGGTAGACAGAGCGTAAACGGCCGAGAAATCGGACATTTACGCCACGTCTGACATATATTTGAGGGACTTTCGGAAAATTGTGTATCGCCATAGTGACAGGTTGTCAGCCCATCGCCTAAAATTGCAATACACACCCTCAAGTCCCTTAGTCGCCGCAAACGACACCCACAGGAAAGAAATGTGGTGATGCTATTCTAAGCCGGCATTACACGGGCAGTTTTGGAAACACACGCGTAATTTGAAAAGCGCTTAACTTCGCGCTTAGAAATAATACAAAAACATTTTATATTTGATGCAAAAATAAGTAATGGTGTGTCGATTTGGTCACGATGTCCGTAGCGTATTCGTTATGGCCACAGAGCAGTAGAAACAGTCGTTAAAAACACATTAAATCGGTTTAGGCGATGACTCGATGATTGACATCGCCCTCGGTGCTGACACTGTTCACATCTACACTTCAATAGGGTTGGCAACACAACATCTCTGAAAATTTAGGCAGAATGGAAAAAAACGTTACTAACGTCACGAAGTGTAGTTTACTGAAACGGATTTTATGTGTTTCGTTATATGTATATATTATTTTAAGTTAGTTGATTTTATCTTTAACTAGCGGCCCGCCCAGCGGTTTCACCCGCTGCTAACTGATTTCCCACGGGAAACAGACCTTCTCCCGACATAAATCATAATATAAAAACCTTCCTCTTCAATGACTCTATCTTTTAAAAAAACTTCATCCACATCCGTTAAAGATTTAAGCAAACAAACAAACAAACAGACAGGGACAGACGTGGGAAGCGATTTAACTTTAAATTCCGTTTTTTTTAATTCCCCAAGGGATGAAAAGGAAGTTAAAAGTTTGTATGAAAGTTCGTTGTCTTAAGTGTGATCCGTTTCAAAATTAGTGATTAGACTTATGACTTAAAATAATTAAACACGTATGTCAGCATATTTGAAATTTTAACCCTTATTAGGGTCAAACGGAGGTTTAAAGTTTGTATGAAAGTTCGTTTTTTTAAATGAATGTGATCTGTTTCAAAATTTGTGATTAGACTAATAACTTAAAATAATTAAACACGTGTTTCAGCATTTTTGAAATTTTATCCTTTAAATGGGTAAAAAGGGGGTTAAAAGTTTGTATGAAAGTTTTTTATCTTAAATGTGATCTGTTTCAAAATTTTTGATTAGATTCATAACTTAAAATAATTAAATACGTGTTTCAGCATTTTTTAAATTTTAATCCTTAAAGGGGTCGAAAGGGGGTCAAAAGTTTACACCCAGTTGGGCTACCCGTTTTCCCATGAGAATGTGACAATTTCCCGGAATAAATTAAACTTATAAACCTTCCTCTCAAGTTACTCTATCTAATAAAAAAAACCGCATCAAAATCCGTTGGGTAATTCTAAAGATATAAGGAGACACCAAACGGGAAGCGACTTTATTTTATACTATGTAGTGATGTAAATAGTTCCATCTCGATACTATTTCTTACAGTAGTGTCATGATTTAAGTTGAGACAAATAAAATTCACTATCGATATACTTACAGTATGTGAAAAAGAAAATTGTGTTATACAAATTTCCTTTTTTTACAATGGCGGATCATGACGTCAATGAGTGATAGACTATCCTACATTGAATAAAGTAAACTTAAATTTCTATGAAAATATTAGCTGCAGAATTTTTGAGGTGACCAGTCCATGAAACTGAACATAAATTGACCCGTGAGTTGAGTGTGTGTGTACACATAGATGTTTTCTTTATTAATTTATGTGGGCAAATAGGTCAAATTAACCATCTGACCGTCTGAATGCCATATGTTGACAATTACTGAAGCTCGTGTCTTTAGACGACATCAAAAGTAAATCTGGCAGATACCATGTGTTTTTGTTTGAAGTGGAGCCACTTAAGATAGATCCCACCACACACACACACACACATCACGCCTATATCCCTTGCGGGGTAGGCAGAGCGCAAACGGCCACAAAACGGACATTTACGCCACATCTGACAAATATTTGAGGGTCATTCGGAAAATTTTGCATCGCCATAGTGACAGGTTGTCAGCCCATCGCCCAAAATTGCAATACACAATCGCCTCTTACGACTCCCAAGGGTAAGAATTGGGGTGATGCTATTCTAAGCCGGCAGCACACGGCATTGATAGATCCCACCAACACATAAAAATTAATTTAGAAGCCGAATACAACATATTTATTTGACGTATGTATATGGTTCTGATTTTGTTAGATTCCGCCCTTCATTAATAAAATCTATAATCTATGAAATATAAAACAGTCTTCTTGAAACTATAAAATTAAAAATGCATAAATGTCATGCAGGTTCACAATATAATCCTCTAGATAAAATACTATGATACTTAATCGATTTAACTAGTAATGATTCACGTTTGTTTAAAATGATTTTAAATAAAATAAAGTTCATGCCACCAGGGTCATTAAGATGACATGTAATTAAATCTGGTTATGCTTAGTGACCCTGTTTTTTTGTAGTTATAAACTGACTTAAAGTTAATAATATTTCCTCAATACACAAATAAGTTATACCTATCTATAGTTACACGTACTGTAATCTAATCAAATTTCTGTGATAAACAATTTCTATGAAAAGATTCAGTAAAGAGAACTATTATCTACACTAATAATATAAAGAGGAAAGATTTGATTGTTTGTTTCAATTGAAAAGGCTCCAAAACTGCTGGACCGATTTTAAAATTATTTTACCATTACAATTCTACATTACCTTCAGGGGTAATGTACATGGGCTATATTAAAATGTCCGATTCCCGCGGGAAAACGGCCGCTATTCCATAATTGAACTGGTTGACAACTTATCTGTCCCAATAATATTTTCTTGAGTTTGCACAACTAATTTTTTCTTGTGTTTGCTCAACTAACACATCACAATAAAACAATTTTAAACGGATTTAAGTTGTGTTTAACTTATCTGACCCACTTTTGTTGAGAAATAAATGTCAACGTATAAGTTAATGAAGCTGCTGAATAATATTTTATACTTATTAACAAATTTTTTAAATCTTGAAGTTGGTAAATATTAGTTGTATATTTACATTTTTGTTCTTGAATTTAAAATTGTGTTTACTTTTTAGGGTTCATAGGAATGTTGTGTTAAATCAGAAATTGATGTTTTAACGATATAAGAGCTTAATCATCACGTCACGGATCACGACGTCAATAAGTGATAATACTATCCTACATTGTATTTTGTCACTAATATCCTACATCCTACATTATTTCATTTTCATTTTAATGTACTGTTAGCTTTAAAAGGATGTTGACGTTTCTATTTGCAATAAAAAACGTTAATTAGAGTATTTCACAAAAGCTTGACTGGAGTTCCCCCCCCTCCACTACAATTAAATATCTGAATATGAAATCGCACTTTTCCTTAACAAAAAAACTACCCATATAAAAGACACACCTGATGAAAATGAGTCCCGACCGTGACCTATCCAAATAAAATTACCGTTGTGTTGTGGCCGCGTGATAATTATGCTAATCTGAAGGTCTTCGTGGCACGGTACACTCTACAGGGTGTCAGGGAAAAAGGAAGCGAGAAATTCTGTACACTTACATGGTTTATGGAACATCTATACCTACAGAAAAAAAAAGTAAAACACTTGAAATACATACATACATATATGTCACGCCTATAATCCGTTGCGGGGTGGGCAGAGTGTAAACGGCCGTAAAAACGGTCATTTACGCCACGTCCGGCAAACATTTGAGGGTCATTCGGAAAATTGGGTATCATGATAGTGACAGGTTATCAGCCCAACGCCTAAAATTTCAATACACATGTAACCCTCGTGTCCCTTAGTCGCCTTTTCGCCTTAGACGACAAATCGTGTGATGCTATTCTAAAATTCTTTAAAAATTAAAAAAGTTTTAGTAGGTGACTCTAAACTTACACAACGATAATTTCTACTCGTAGATCCGTTCTTGTCAGAGCAGACAAGTTGGATGCACAAACAAAATCAGTCAAATCAAATTAGACCTATTTGTAGGGTGCCTAAACAGCCAAAATAAACACAACCCATGTATTATTTACATTTACAGCCACAACAGTGCAATGCTGGACATGGGCCTCCCCCTATTGGGGAGCAATGCCATACTCACCACGGTTGGCAGGCGCAGTGCAAGTTGTTGCATTCACAGGGAACACTGTGCTTGAACACTTGCATGGCTGATTATCCATAGTAGTCGCCATTCACGATACCCACGATTAGAATTGGGGTGATGCGAAGCCGGCACCACTCGGCATGAATTTACTTTGAAAGAATATCAAACATGGGGATTTTCAGCTATTTTCCTTACACCCTGTATGTAGGCGTGTAAGCCCGTACCACAGCCCGTACCCAAAAAAGCTGCAATGTCACTGGTTTAATTATACGGGCTTATCAAACCCTTAATAGGTTCGGCATCGTGTAGGTATGGCCTAATATCTGCTGTAAATGATTTTCTTATATACTTACTCTAGACATACAAACGCATTATCATCCTTTTATCCCTTGCGGGGTAGGCAAAGCGTAAACATCGATAAAAATACGGACGGTATCGCCACGTTTGACAAATATTCTGAGGTTAATTTGAATAAGGTATTTATTATGAATGATTAGGTGAAGACTTTTGTGTTTCCTGACAAGATAGCATACATACTTATATCACGCCTTTATTCCTTGAGGAGTAGGCAAAGCGTAAACAGCGGTAAAATGCGGTCGCTATCGCCACGTCTGACAAATATTTGAGGGTCGTTTCAGTACAATCATGTATCACTATACTATAGTGACAGATAGTCAGCATGTAGCCCAAAATTGTGATACACTATTACACATGAACTCTCGAGTCCTTTATTCACCTCTTATGACACCCACGAGAAAGAAATGGGGTGATGATATTCTAAGCCGGCATTACACAGCATCAGATACGATGTTATCAAAAAGTATTATTTAATTACGTTACCACTGGTTAGGTGGTTCTTTCTTATCTTAAGATGCATTGTTATCGAAAAGAATTACTTAATTATGTTACCAGTAGTTGCTATTCTTATCTAAATTGTCCTGATATATACAAAATGCTACTTCCGAAGACAACATTTACCTACTTATTTACTTGACAAATTCGAATCTGATACACTTCACGTCTATTGAATGCTGGCAACTCAGTGTCAGTTTTATAACTGCGGTAATAAGGGTTTAAAAAAACGGCCAAGTGCCAGTCGAACTCGCCCACCGAGGGTTCCGCAACATACACACCAAGTCATTCCATATGATACCCCACTTGAAATACTAGTCTCAATTATAAAAAAATATTACATTTTTCCTAAACTTATACTTCTAAACGAAGCTACTTGCCAAAATTCATAGTTCTTTTTTAGAGAATTTGCAGTTCACCTAACAGGCGAGGTGTTTAAAAACATTTGTATTTATTCGTTCTTGGTTCCCTTGAGAGGATCAAAAACACGCGTTTTTATACAGCATAAACAACCGTATAGTAAATAAGAAACTTGAAACTACAAGTGGCCGTAGACCTGAGTATATGGTTTTAATTTCAATTTGATATCTCTACGCGTTCACAATTAAGGGTCAGACGGATGGACGGACGAACAAACAACAAAGTGATCCTAACATTATCTTGAGTTTACACAACTATTACTTTTCACAATTAAACAATTTTAAACGGATTTATGTTGGTTTATTTTGGATTTTATATTTCCTACGTTTCGAGCTATTTACAGAGCTCGTGGTCACGGATGATGTATTTTTGTTCTACAAAATATAAAATCCAAAATAAACACAACTTAAATCCGTTTATAATTTTACTGTGGCCAAGTGATCTATATGGGTTTCGTATTTTACCTTTTGAGAAACGAAACCCAAAAAAAATATTAAATTTAAAATTGTACCTGCATTAATTGTAAAAGTGAACGTAAGATCCATTGTTCATTATATTGTTTGATTTGCCCTTGAACACTGTTGATACCATTTTATTGTATCTTCGTCGAATGTTGCAAATTTAGTTGCCAGTCATTCACGATAATCGGATTTGGGTTTAAATTGAACTTAAATTAATTTATGCGATAATACGTATTTTTACGAGGTTATTTCAAAAGCGAAAAGCTGTAGATGCAGATACTTTGTTTACCACTGTCGTTCCTTTCCATAGTTTACTCGTGTAAAATGACAGTCAATAAGTAATAAACGCGTACCATTTCTATGAAGTGACGTCAATATATATTTTAATATTCCTCACATCCTGGGGAATACGAAGCTGTTTGTTTCGCTAGTTTTGTAGTTTCCGAGTTATTCAACTTTAAATTTGTATTGGAAAATCTACTGGCAGGCAACTAAAAAAAACTCGGAACATACATGGGGTGTTTTCGGATGTAAGGAATCTAAAAAATATAAAAACTTATTGACTTCACTTCTTTGTTCACCATGTATTACGCACACATTGAAGTAAGTCCACTAGTTTCAATAGAATAAAAGAGTTTTGTCTTTAATAGGGTTCCGTACCCAAAGTGTCAAAACGGGACCCTATTCCTGAGTCTCGGCTTTGTCTATCTGTCACCAGTTTGTATCTCATAAACTGTGAAAGGTAAAGTTGGAATTTTCACAGATGTCGTATTTTTTTGCCGCTATATGAAAAACGAAATGCATACATACACAAATCACGCCTATATCCTTTACGGAGTAGGCAGAGCGTTAACGGCCGTAAAGCGGATATTAACACCACATCTGACAGTTTGAGGGTCAATCAGATAACTGTGTATCACTCTAGTGACAGGTTGTCAGCCCATCGCCTAAAATTGCAATACACATCTAACCCTCGAGTCCCTTGGTCGCCTCTTACGACATCCATGGGTAAGAAATAGGGTGATGCTATTCTAAGCCGGCATCACACGGTCATCTAAGCCGGCATCACACGGCCAACGAAATGCAGTGGGGCAAAAAATGTATCTGATGTTGTCTATAATGGTTCGGAGGCTGTATCTCATGATTGGTCGGACAGACAGTCGAAATATTCAAAGAACATGTATGTATACTCTTGCCACAACAACAAATACTTAAAGCACAGAATAATGTTAACGCTTTGGGGGTTCCCACAAAACAAACGTGATTTTTATGCCATTTTCAAACAAAATTGTACGGAACCTTTCGTGCGCGAGTCTGAATCGCACTTGACCGATTTCTTATAATAAGTATGATTGCCTCGATTTGTGGCATGTGACAGAGTGTGTGGGTGTAGGTACGTTCACATGTCGTGTTATTATTTCTAATTGTTGAGTGCCTATTTGCATATATAAACAAACACGCTATACGACACTAACATTACCCAAATAGCACTCAGTTCCTGTGACATTTCACTGTAAAATAAAGAATCTTGGTATTTGTTTGACTGGCTCGGTGGTAGCGGATAGTTCTCCTGCCTGCTATACCTAGGGTCATGGGTTCGATCCCCACAAGACACAAATGGCAATTTTCAGATATTTGTGTTTACTATGTATTTATTTACAAATAAAGTATTAATACCAGCTATTTAGTTCCCATAGTACAAGCTATGCGTAGTTTTGGGGGTCGATGGCGCTGTCTGAATTGTCCAGGATTTCATGTTTATTTATTTTTAAAGCAACTATCTTAGTATTTTACGTTCTTTTTTAAATAGTTGTTATGCCACGTCATTAAATGTATGTAATAATTATGAATTTTTATATATTTTTACCAGGCACAAACTGGCTAAGTGCTACAACATTATGTATGCAATGTCTGTATCCAGTCTGTATCCATTCTTTGTTTTAAACCTTTTATTACTGTTACTTTCTTAGTGAGCCAAGCTTTTGTTTTAAGAATGTATATAAGGAATGAATGACTCCTGTCACTGCAGTTATACACGGTTTTTCTGAAATGGCCCTCATTTACTTGTATTAACGCTCTGCCTACCCCGCAAAAGATAAAGGCGTGATGTGTGTATGTATGATGTGATAATAAAAATAACTACTGTTTCTATTCTAACGATTATTGATTAAGCTGTGACACCTGCATCTTGAATTAAAGCCTTACATTAAGTCTTTTAGGTTAGGCATAAAGTACGGTTTTTTTTTAGTTACTTATTTCATTTATTTTAAACAAGAAGCTAGCCCGGCAGCTTCACCCGCTGCTATCCGTTTTCGCGTGAAAATAAGACATTTTACCGGGGAAAAAGTATGTTACTGAGGGATGTTGATTATTAATTAGTAAACCTTTCAAAACAGTGAAAGATTTTTTGAAATTAGTCTTGTTGTTTCGGAGTTTAGCAATTATATAACAAAATCAAATACAAGGTGAAATTTTACTAGTGACCGATAGCAAAATCTCAAGTCGGGCTGGTGATGAGGAACAACTTTTCCCAAGGAATAAGTTGGAATATGACAAAAATATTTCGAGTTTCCATAGTAACTCAAATCAGCTGATCGACAATTTTGGATGGGAGCTCCCAATATTTTTTCTCGTATTTCGACCTATGCTCGTAAGAGAAAATTGTTCCTTATCACCAGCCCGTCTTGAGTTCTTGCTATCAACCACTAGTAAAATTTCACTCTATTTAATCCTCTTTGTAAACGAAACAGCAACCTTGATATTGACATTGCGGACAAGTTTTTTTACATATGTTGCAAAATAAGCTCAATCAATAGCCTTGATTATGTTATGATACAAATACAAGGCAACTAATTCAGCAAGGTCGATCTTATCTAATCTGGCGAAACCTGTGTAATGCCCGCGGGTATTTCGTTAATAATTTATTTTGTTTCCTGTAAATACAGGGTGTAAGGGACAGCCCTCCGAATACTGATAGGGTGTATTTAGACCATTAAACTGAAACTTCCCATTAATTTCTTACAGGAAACGTCATATTTTTTGACTTTACATAGTAAATGCAGTCAGCTGATTGTGATTTTGCATGGGAGGTATTTTTTGTCGTTTCCAGACATATGTTTTAGGGAAAAAAATATCAGTTTCATGATCTGTATTCACCCTATCGCAGTATTCGGAGGGCTTTCCTTTACACCCCGTATATAAAGGAAACAAAAAAATTAAATAACGAATATATGGTGGTTTAAAATGGGGAAAAATCTAGAATTTGATGGATTTTCCCGTTATACTTGTACTGTTACAGTTGTTATTATAATTTGACAACTTAAAATCCGAATACAGCACTTTCATGCGATTTAAAGATCTGTGCAACAATGAATGTTTTGTTCTTGTGACTTTTGTGAGATTCAATCACCATTAAAACTATGTTTTAAGGTTGGTTAAAAATGAAAACTTTTTCAGTTTTCTCTGAGATTTGTTAATTGAAAATCATACAAAATTACCTCAATCGTTTCTCATACAGAGGCAACTGAGGGACTCGAGGGTGTGTATTGGAATATAAGCGATGGGCTGACAACCTGTCACTATGGCGATACACAATTTTCCGAATGACCCTCAAATGTTATGTCAGGCGTGACGTAAATGTCCGTTTACTGCAGCCGTTTACGCTCTGCCTACCCCGCAAGGGATTGTAGGCGTAATATGTGTATGTAAATTTTCTCTATTGAATAAAATCCTGTCTGCTGACTAAAACAAATAGTTTTATCATACATAACATGATAATAAGACTAAGATAACATCAAATGTAGGTAATACTAATGGTTAAAAGAAATACTATAAATGTGATGTAAAGCAGACTTTTGTTGTTAACTTACAAACTATTTTTATTAAATTTGTTCAATGTAGGATAGTACTATCTAATAATCACATTTAGTGACGTCATGATCCTTCATTGTAAAGAAATACACACACACACACATATCACGCCTATAATCCCTTGCGGGATAGGCAGCGTTAACGGACATTAACGCCACGTCTGAACAATATTTAAAGGTCATTCGGAAAATTGAGTGTCGCCAAAGTGACAGGCTGTCAACCCATCGCCTAATTACATACCTTTGAGTCCCTTAGTCGCCTCTTACTACTCCCACGGGAAAGAAATGGGGTGATGCTATTCTAAACTGGCATTACCGCATTAAAAAAAAAAGAAATTTGTATAACGCAATTTTCTTATTTTCATAACAAATAATAAAAGTTAAGGTTAAAAAAAATAAGGGTAAAAAATAAAAGTTAAGGTAATACAAAAGATAAACTACTGTTGATATCATCCGATACATATACTTATTACTGTCGCGGTAGTTCTCCTTTTCGCCAAACGCCCCGCGTCTCTCAAAATATTGTGTTTTTTTAGGGTTCCGTACCCAATAGGTCAAGGTAGACCTTATTACTGGGACTCGACTGAGTGTCTATCAGCATGTCACGGCCCAGATTATCTTATTTCTTACCCTTGCTATGCCAACGACACTCAACTGTCATTTTATTGTCGACGTGATATTCTATTCATCAAACTGTTAGCAGAATACGACACCTCCCCCCTAAACCATGCCACTGACACGGTATCAACATACAACTGATACGATTTTTATTTAGCAGACTTCGCACCCAGGACAGTTAAAATTTGTATTTCTGTTGCCGCTATATTTAACAAAAAATACTAATTCGGTAGATGGAGCTGGTCCATGCGTTACTGGCATTAAGATACACTTGCAAAATTCGCGGGCAAGGGACGAGCTGCGGTAGCCCGGATAGGGTTCCCAACCATACTGTTTTGGGCAGTATTATACTGTTTTTACGTCTAATATACTGTTTAGTGCTCAACTACAAAACAGTATTAGAAAATACTGTTTTCACGCGATGACTGTCTGTCTAAAAAAAATTCGATATTTCTGAACGAAAACCAAAGAAAAACAAGATCTAAATAATATTCTTCGTAAATCGATACATTAATAGTAACAAGTAGTTATTACACGAGACTAAATATCGCATACTGTCAGGCATACATTGCTGGCGATGTAAAGAAGATCATATTAAAGTACCCAAGACAACAAGCAATGTATGCTTGACCGTACACGATATTCAGTCTTGTGAAATAAGACGCGCTAACGCGTATTCGATACGTTTACAAAGAAAGTTTTGCAAAATCGTCACGAAAATACGTGTTCAAAAATTAAAATTTGAAACTTGAAATATACTGCTCTTTTTTTTAAATACTGTTCATTTTCTTGCTCCAACTCTGATTATACTGTATTGTTAGTAAAAAAAGTTGGCAACCCTAAGCCCAGATGGAAGAGGCGTCGCCACTAGTAATGGTAAAAGTCGCAGCTTCAAATCCTGCCCGCGCTTGATAATTTCGCAAGTTTTCAAAAATAAGTGTTTAAAAATTTGGTAATCAATTAACAATAAAAACTACAAAATATGGGAGCTCCTATAAGTAAATCGTGTAGTGTAGCACATTCTTCCTCAAAACGTATTTTATGTACGTGTTTCGATTCTTTAAACTCTAGCTTAATAAAAGTAAAATATTGCTACCCAAAGCATAAAAGACAAAACACCTGTTATTCATACGCACTATTATTGACCATACAACGAACAATACAGTTCGTGTTGATGTCATTATCCAAGGTGATTTCCATGTGCGATGCAAGTATAGTTCTAATTATGTATCCGATATGGAATTTTAAGGTCAAAACTCTGACCTCTTAGAAACTTCTCATAGCTGTGGCAAAGTTGCTAGATATGGAATTCGATGCAATGGTCATTTATTATTTACTAGATTTCTGCCCAGCGGTTCACCCGCTGCCACTCATTTTCCCGTGGTAATAGTTGTTTTCCCGCGGTAAAAAGTGGCCTATGTGTTATTCCGGGTTATACTCTAACTGTGTTTAAAATTTGATCGAAATCGGTCAAGCCGTTTGAGCGTGAAGGGGTAACAAACATACATACACACACACAAACGCTCAGATTTATAATATTATAGTACGGATTAATATTTGTCAGACGTGGCGTAATTTCCCAATTTTTCGGGGCCGTTTACGCTTTGCCTACCTATGGAATAATAGGCGTGATACGTGTATGTATGTATGTTCATTTATTTATTCTGCAATCTGGAAGTCGCTCAATCGACTCCGGACTGGTGTTGGGAGGTGCCACGAAAACATGGCAAAGTGGTTCTTTTGGGCTGGCGATAAATGTGACTGGGGCGCAGTCTAAATAATGGACCACCTACTAGCCTGTCACAATTGCCCAAACCTCTGTACGCTCCTGGACTTGCAAGAGGCGAGCCCCAGGGACATTTCAGTTGCCAAATATTGGTTTCAGAAAATTTAACTGTTGTCATCTTAGTCAGATTTATTTATTTAATTCAAAAGTTATTATCAAGGGTGTCGTGAAGTTGGAGTAGATTACGTGTTACTGCATTACGTTCGATCTAATCTTATCTAGCAAAAATTTAACCGATTACTGTTTGAAGAAACACTTGATAGCCTGTTACTTGAAACTAGGAAACTGATAACAGCTATTGAAAATCATGATTTCAATTTCAAACAAAAAATTACGTTTACTGGTGTTGGTGGCGTTTAGTTTCATGCTGTGTGATTAACCTGGCCAGCCCCGAGAATGCCTTTTTATCCCGCCCGAGCCAGTTATCTATTAGAGCAATACAAAATAAGAAGTAGAAAATTGTGTTATACAAATTTGTGACGTCAATAAGTGATGTATTATCCTGTATTGAAAATTTCATAAAATTTGTAGTGAATTCCCAAACAAAAAAAAAGCATTGACAACGGCCCAGTATTTTCTCTATCTTTTATGCGAGGACAAACAAACTTAGGCACAAACATACACTTCCCAAATACATACTTGCTCAGGATCCACATACAACATACAACTACTGCTACTTAGAGTACGTACAACATACCTACTTTTTGAGTATCAAAGTTCTAAGAATAATACATACTACAGTTCGAATTCATGACCTCTTTTTTTAACTCAGTCAATAACTTGAAATTGGCTTTCGTTTTCAAGTAATCGGAAACTTTCGTCAATATTCGGAACACGATCGTCGATCAGCGGTTTACTTTCATTGGCAGCACCACGATAGCGCCGTTCAATTTCGCGAACGGAATACAATGTTCAATGAACGCCGACTGGCCTTCACATTGGTGGTAGGCAACTTCCGTGATGTAACGACCGGCACACTTTTAACCGCTTTCGGTAGAGTTCGCGCCACCAAAGTGGAACTCTTTTGCTTGCGACAGTGTTGTTGAAAGCATACAATCATAATCAATTCAAATAAGAGTGAATAGGATTCTCAGGAAACTTGCTCCATTTTAGCTCTGTCCTGTACTATTTGTAATTATGTATATGTAGGTAGACGTAGACTTGCGTCAGGAATTATCCCTTTACACATATCACGCCTATTATCCCTTGCGGGGTAGGCAGAGCGTAAACGGCCGCAAAAACGGTCATTTACGCCAAGTCTGACATATATTTTAGAATCATTCGAAAAATTGTGTATCGCCATAGTGACAGGTTGTCAGCCCATCGCCTAGAATTGCAATACACACCCTCAAGTCCCTTAGTCGCCTCTTACGACTCCCACGGGAAAGAAATGGGGTAATGCTATTCTGAGCCGGCATCACACAATTATCCCTTTTCTGATGACAAAACAAAATAAAAGTATAATATGGTTTTTTCTATGCACTCACAGTGATATCACTACATAGTATAAAATAAAGTCGCTTCCCGTTTGGTGTCTCCTTATATCTTTAGAATTACCCAACGGATTTTGATGCGTTTTTTTTATTAGATAGAGTAACTTAAGAGGAAGGTTTATAAGTATAATTTATTCCGGGAAATTGTCACATTCCCATGGGAAAACGGTTAACCCAACTGGTAGTAAACTTTTGACCCCCTTTTGACACCTTTAAGGATTAAAATTTTAAAAATGCTGAAACACGTATTTCATTATTTTAAGTTATGAGTCTTATCAGAAATTTTGAAACAGATCACATTTAAGATGAAAAACTTTCATACAAACTTTTAACCCCCTTTTCACCCATTTAAAGGTTAAAATTTCAAAATGCTGAAACACGTGTTTAATTATTTTAGGTTATTAGTCTAATCACAAATTTTGAAACAGATCACGTTTCATTTAAAAAACGAACTTGTATACTAACTTTAAACCCCCGTTTGACCCTATTAAGGGTTAAAATTTCAAATATGCTGAAACACGTGTTTAATTATTTTAAGTCATAAGTCTAATCACTAATTTTGAAACGGATCACACTTAAGACAACGAACTTTCATTAAAACTTTTAACCCCCTTTTCATCTCTTGGGGGATTAAAAAAACGGAATTTAAAGTAAAGTCTTTGGGGTGGTATGGGATCTACCTCCTAGCGGTCCACCCCGGGCAACGGCAACACAGGCTTGCCTGTGGATAAGTCCGGCTGAACGATCCCACGTGCGCGGTGGAAGGCTCCGTAAGGAGCCGCCTGGCTCGCGACCACCATCCCACCGAAGTCTGGCGCCAAGTAGCTTGCTGCGTTCCGTCAGTGTGTGGGAGTGCCAGTGCCTTAACAGGCTTCTTCTGGGTGAGCTCGCTTCATCTTAGACTCTGTCTCTGTCCTATGACCTAGACTAGAGTCAAGAGCAAACCCATCATTAATAAAAAAAAAAAAAAAAGTCGCTTCCCATGTCTGTCCCTGTCTGTTTGTTTGTTTGTATGCTTAAAGCTTCAAAACCACTTAGGTAACGGATCTGGATGAACTTTTTTAAAAGATAGTGAAGAGAGGAAGGTTTTTATGTATGATTTATGTCGGGAGAAAGTCTGTTTCCCGTGGGAAATCAGTTAGCAGCGGGTGAAACCGCTAGTTATTTTCATAAACGTAAATAAGAAATTGAAAATATGCCCCACGGTCCCCGGTGCAAGTCCCAGCGGGAGTTTTTTTTTCAGTTTCTTATTTTTATTTATGAAAATAAAAGTATTCAAGCGGCGAAGAAAAAACTAGAACTAGATATAGGTAGCTTATTTTAAGTCGAACAGAGTGGTAAATAGTGTGAGACGATGGATTAGCGCTGCATTTGCGGGTCCTCTTTCGTGGCGCGGACCCCAGTGGTGTGGTACTATTGATCTTCGGTGAAAGTGGCCTCTTGTTGCCGCCTGGCCGGCTGCGCGGGAGTCTATTCGGGGTCAGTAGGCCCGCTGGCCAAGGTTAAACGTATTTCATTGAGAAACGTAGGTATGGGAAATATATATATAGCTCTTGGTCGTAATTACACACTTTGAGTAGATTTTATCAGTCCCTCAGTGAAAGTACCTGCGGCCGCCTGATCGACTGCGCGGGAGCCACTATTCGGGGCAAGTACGCCGCGTCATCGCCCGCTAGCCGCTAGCCAAGGTTAATTGTATTCCATTGAGAAACATGAGATATAATGAAGAGACCTAGGTCGGAACTAAATACTTTAATGAGATTATGGTAGCGCGGGCCCTTGTTTGGTTCTTTGAATCTTCAGTGAGAGTACCTGCTGCCGCCGCCTGATCTACTGGGCGGGAGTCTACATTCGCTCATACATACTATGAGGAGATTTTGGTAGCTCGGGAGCTTGTTTGGTACTATGAATCTTCAGTGAAAGTACCTGAGTAGTACTAGTCATCATTCGGGGTCAGTACGCCGCGTCATCGCCCGCTAGCCGCTAGCCAAGGTTAAACGTATTTCATAGTGAAACATGAGATATAATGAAGAGACCTTGGTCATCATCATACGTACTTTGAGAAGATTATGGTAACGCGGGCTCTAGTTTGGTATTACGAATATCCAGTGAAAGTACCTGAGTACCGCGTCATCGCCCGCTAGCCGCTAGCCAAGGTTAAACGTATTTTATTGAGAAACATGAGATATAATGAAGAGACCTAGGTCGGAACTAAATACTTTAATGAGATTATGGTAGCCCGGGCTCTAGTTTGGTACTATGAATCTTCAGTGAGAGTACCTGAGAGTACTAGTCTTCATTCGGAGTCTGTACGCCGCGTCATCGCCCGCTAGCCGCTAGCCAAAGCTAAGCGTATTGCATTGAGAAACGTATGGGAAATATTAACAGACCTTGGTCATACTTACATACTTTGAGGTCTTTGAAACAACTTACTATCTATCAGTAGCATCTCATGCGTTTCAATTTTCAAACAACAATCTATCACCAACATTTCCTTAATGTATCAGTTATATACAAGTCTTTCATCGAGTTACTTAGAAAAACATATTATAATGAAACAGGTGCTGCTTGATAGTATACCTAGATATTTTAAATAGGTATAACATACCTATGATGTGGGTGAGCTCGCTCCATCTTAGACTCTGTCTCTGTCCTATGACCTAGACTAGAGTCAAGAGCAAACCCATCCTCAATAAAAAAAAAAATTACGAGACTTGACGTGATAACTTGTGATTTATTTGGTAGAGAGTTTATCCCTCTACGTTTCGGCTGCAGTCGAAACAAGTAAGTCGCGTAAACCCAGTGATACTTGTCCGTTTAATAATAAAGTATAACATACATACATACATATATACAATATCGCGCCTATATCTCTTGCAGGCTAGGTAAAGCGTAAACAGCTTGGGTCCCTTAGTCGCCTCTTACAAAATTCACGGGAAAGAAATGGGGTGATAACGACATCATACGGCACAAGTGTAAAATTGTTTTATATCACTCACTCATATGAGAATGCGCAGAATATGTAATTGCGCGAAAATAATTTGAATATTAACCAAGGTCATCTATTAAGTACATATAAAAAGGCCAAGTGCGAGTTGTACTCGCGGACGAAGGGTTCCGTACCATTATGTATAAAAATGGCATAAGAATTGAAGCGTTTGATGTATGGTAGCCCATCTAAATATGTATAAATTTATACTGGTATTTTGGTTATTGGTGTAATTGTGGAAACAACAAAGCATGTTGTGTGAAAATTTCATCTGTTTATGGCGAGTGTACTCGTAAACGACCTCGACAGTGGCGCCACTTCACAAAAACTACTTTCTCTTTATAAAAAAAACTATCAGAATGTCCGTTGCCCAAGTTTTTATTATTATCCTTAAGTAAAATTAGAACCTGCAAACTCAATAAGATATTCGCTGTAATTAAAATCCACACTAATATTATAAATGCGAAAGTAACTCTGTCTGTCTGTCTGTCTGTCTGTCTGCTACGCTTTCACGGCCAAACCGCTGAACCGATCTTCATGAAACTTGGCACAGAGATTGCTAGCATACCGAGAACGGACATAGGCTACTTCTTATCACCATTCGAGGGTCTGGAGTACAGATGTAGACCACCAGGTGTACCACCAGGAGCCCAGCTAAACTATTAGAGATACAGGCATGGTTCTAAAACAAAAGTTGTTCAGTATGATGGGCCGCTTCTTTTCACAAGGATATTGAGGATCTGGAGTACCTTATGTAGACCACCAGGTGTACCATCAGGAGCCCAGCTTAACTATTAGAGATACAGGCATGGTTCTTAAACAAAAGTTTTTCAGTATGATGGGCTGCTTCTTTTCACAAGGACGTAGAAGATCTGGAGTACATTATGTAGACCACCAGGTGTACCATCAGGAGCCCAGCTAAACTATTAGAGATAAAGGCATGGATCTAAAACAAAAGTTGTTCAGTATGATGGGCCGTTTCTTTTCACAAGGACATAGAGGATCTGGAGTACCTTATGTAGACCACCAGGTGTACCATCAGGAGCCCACCTAAACTATTAGAGATACATAAATGGTTCCAAAACAAAAGTTGTTCAGTATGATTTATTTATTATTTATTTTTATTTTATTTTATAAACAAATTTTATGATGGGCTGCTTCTTTTCACAAGGACATAGAGGATCTGGAGTACATTATGTAGACCACCAGGTGTACCATCAGGAGCCCAGCTAAACTATTAGAGATACAGGCATGGTTCCAAAAAAAAAGTTGTTCAGTATGATGGGCCGCTTCTTTCACAAGGACATTGAGGATCTGGAGTACCTTATGTAGACTTCCAGGTGTACCATCAGGAGTCCACCTAAACTATTAGAGATACAGAAATGGTTCCAAAACAAAAGTTGTTTAGTATGATGGGAATAAGTTGAGAAAGGACATTGGCAACTTTTTACCGAGGATTTTTGTTATCTACTGACTTTTGTATTCAATGGTTATAAATATTGATCTCTCAGGGCAGTACACCGGATAGCAAATTTTTAATTGTCCCTTTAACAACAGAAGCAAGCAAGTCATCCTTAAACAGTAGAGATAAGAACTGTTCTAATATCTCTATCTAATATATGAACACACATATCTACTTTAGAACCTGTGCCTAAAAAAACTACCTAACGCGGACGAAGTCGCGGGTAAAAGCTAGTAATACTAAAAACTTGGGCATCGGACATTCTGATAGATTGTTTGTATAAAAAGAAAACCCGGTTTCGGTACGGATTACGGAACCCTAAAAATCAACATTCTTACATAAATAATATTGCCTCGAGATTATAAATAACTACCCAGAAGCCCACTCATATTCCCGTACAAAAAATGTAGAGTAAAACTTATACTTTGAATAATTTAGATATTTCGGAAATAAAAAAATCTTAATTCGTTGATAGTAAGAGACAGGTGAAAACTACATTTACACTCAAACTCAACTCAAACCTATATTAGGTATTTTTAATACAGGGTTATTTTTTATTCACCCCGGAAATTTAACAGGGTGATTCTACTCATGATTCTGAACAACTTTTACTATGGGGTCACCTGCGAAAGCAGGAAAAAAAACCAGCTGCTCCATAGAAAAAATCATACCTACTCAAACAAAATGTATGGAAAAATTGGATATTTTTTCGCGATTTCGCAGGTGACCCCATAATAAAAGTTGTTAAGAATCATGAGTAGAATCGCCCTATAAAATTTCCGGGGTGAATAAAAAATAACCCTGTATAGGCGTGATAGGTATATGTACACAGTAATGTATATCTGTCAACATACTTACAAGTATCAGCTACTTTTCAATGTTCGTGTGATATATTCGTTTAACATAAATTATCTGTTTCATGTACTTGTAAATATTTCATAAGCGTGACATACGTTTTGAAATACCGATATGATTATACCGACGCAGTTAAATTGAAATTCTTTATTCAATGTAGGATAGTATTATCACATCACTTATTGACGTCATGAACCGTCATTGTAAAAAAAAGAAATTTGTATCACACAATTTTCTTTTTTTTATAACAATTTTGTAATGTCCTAATACAAAACCGGCTCGGGCGGGATAAAAAAATAAAAATCAAGGCACTGCCACGGGGCTGGCCAGTGGCCAGGTTAACGTAAATAATAACATACCTACATCAGCCTATTTTAGTCCACTGCTGGACGTGATAAATAAATTATTATAAATAAATATATATCCTGGACAAAGCTTGTACTTTGGGAATTAGATAGCTGATAGCTATTTGTTTTGTAAATAATTACACATAATACATAGGACTAAAAACAAAGATCTAAAAATGACTTAACAAATATTTGTGTCTTGTCGAACCCACGACCCCTCAGCGTAGCAGGAAGGGCACGATCGCCTACACCTTCGGGACAGTTATGGAGTTGTCGATACTTTAATAAATAGATGCTGTAATGTGATGCAATGATGATTCATTTGCATCACAGACCAAAGAGTTTGCGCGCGCCGGACAGCGTATGACGTTTTGGTGATCTGTGATGTTCATTGTGATTTCATGATTTCATTATTCAATAGTCTAAATTATTGAACCACAATTGAATAAAATAGAGAAGGTTTTTCTTTTATGCGGGTTTCGTAAAAGGCTACTAAAGGACTCTAGAGTAGGGAATACAATCGCGAATCCCGACTGTTTGCGACCCTAATCCCGGGACTATCCTGGGATCCCGCGATTGTCCTCAACTAGTCCCGAAATCCCGGGATTACAATAAAAAAATGGGATTGTAGTCCCTACTCTAGAGTTTCATGATTCATTTACAATTTTAGGAGACAGGCTGACAACTTGTCACTATAGTGATTCACGAATTTTCTGAAATGGCCCTCAAACATTTGTCAGACGTGGCGATAGCAACCGTATTTGACGTTCTGCCAACCCTGCAAGAATAAAGTTGTGATATGTGTAGGTGTATTATATTTTTTTCAGTATCATTCTTGCTGGTTTAAATAAAGTTTGGACGTAAAGACAAAGATCTTTTAAAAGTTTCATTGGCGTTTTACCTTACGCTCTCTCTTTTATAGTGTGGGACACCGAGTCGTCTAACGACCCGATGAACCAATGTGTCAGAGTTTTTCAACCGCCTACTTACACTAACAAATATATATTTAACCCACTTTTTTGTATAATATATAATCAATCATCAGAGGTTTGAAATTATCTATCAAATCAATATATCTTTGAATTATCTCTGAATATTTCTTATCTTTGACCAGACATTCATTGTCCTCTTATCTGTGACTTTATTTTCACAGCAAACAAAATATTGTAATAGCAATCTGCTTTGTAAACAGTTACAAATTATCATTGACTGTAATTTATTAAATGATGTGTTTTCTTCTTACTGATTATAATGTAACAAATCATGATGCTTATTACTAGGTGTAGTTTATTTATTTATTTATTTAACCATTAACAATATTTGTAATATTTTGTCACCGACGTTGCCGATATTACTTTGTTGGAGAAATTTGACAATACCCTCAATTCGGGATATAAAATCTCCTTACCTTAAATTTGTGCTGTCACATTCCGTCGAATAGGTTTAGAAAAGGAATAGGAGATATCTAAGTCCTGTCATGTTTTAAAATTGTCGTGTTATCTAGGCTCCGAGAGGCACCGGCGCTCAGGGAGCCAAGGTAACCGCAGGTGAATACTTATAGCTAAGTATTTGTAGAGTGGTCTCGCGAACACGAGTGCCTGTGACCCCGGAGGGCGTGAGTGAGTAAGTGTGGGTAGAGTGTCCTGTGTGTAGGCACCCTAGCAAGCCCCGCGCCCGCACGCTAAGTGAGGGGCCGAGGGAGTAAAAGAGGGAACGTAAACGATAAGGCTTTATTAAAGAATTAACAGATAACCACCTCCTGATACGAAAACCAAAATTATAACCTGGCCACTCACACAGAAGGTAACGGCGGCGCGTCCAGCGCGAGGAGCGTCTTCGCAGCAGCTGTATCTTCAATCCGACGAGGCGTAGGCGCTTGAGGGGAGACTTTTAAGCTTCCGTCACTTGAGGGGAGACTTTTAGGACTAAACTAGACTGTTACAGTGGTTACTCAGTGAGAGACTATACTGGGAGTCCTCGAGATCACCACTTAGAGTCCAGACCAAACTGATCCCCTAGCTGCTTGACGTGGCTTTTATACCCTCGTCTGACGCTGACTGTCACAGTCTTCATTTCGATAGTCATGTTCATTTCCAGAAGCTTCGATGACGATCGCGCTCTTCATTTCGATCGTCATCCTCTTCGGTTCTAGAATCTTCGACGATCGTCGACCTCGTCAGCCGTCATTTTGAGATCATGGAACTTGTCAGTGGCCAGTCGTCGCTGTCCATGGAGATCTGTTGGCATCTCATGTTAGCTTGATGATGAGGTGGTTATGAGGATGGCTCCGAGGCACGCTGGAGGGCTCGGGACCTCAGTTCCTCCGGAGGGAGAGGGAGAGGGAGAGTGCCAGGCGTAGTAAATTTAGATACAAGTACCAGGAGGTCAGAAAATACGAAGAGGTAGATCAATGTATAATAACTTTTTAGTAGAAAGCTACGCGGCTCTATGATGTATAGACAGCCGTCAACTTTGAGAGGTTGACATCACATCAAGAAAGTAAACAAACAAATTGATAAAATAAAATGGATTTCAGGAAATATTTAGAAAAATGGTAGTAATTGTAGCAGAATGCTACATTTCTTTTAGGACTAAAATAGACTGTTACAGTGGTTACTCAGTGAGAGACTATACTGGGAGTCTTCGAGATCACAACTTAGAGTCCAGACCAAAACTGATCCCCTAGAGTGACGGAAGCTTAAAAGTCTCCCCTCAAGCGCCTACGCCTCGTCGGATTGAAGATACAGCTGCTGCGAAGACGCTCCTCGCGCTGGACGCGCCGCCGTTACCTTCTGTGTGAGTGGCCAGGTTATAATTTTGGTTTTCGTATCAGGAGGTGGTTATCTGTTAATTCTTTAATAAAGCCTTATCGTTTACGTTCCCTCTTTTACTCCCTCGGCCCCTCACTTAGCGTGCGGGCGCGAGGCTTGCTAGGGTGCCTACACACAGGACACTCTACCCACACTTACTCACTCACGCCCTCCGGGGTCACAGGCACTCGTGTTCGCGAGACCACTCTACAAATACTTAGCTATAAGTATTCACCTGCGGTTACCTTGGCTCCCTGAGCGCCGGTGCCTCTCGGAGCCTAGATAACACGACAGTTTGTCAATGGATTCTTCGCAATTTCTAGTCAGATTAGTCGCCATTATTTTCATCGTCACTTTATTATGACAGATAACATAACACGTAGTTTGCGTCAAATTATAAGACATGACATGACTAAAGTATCTCCTATCCTTTTCTAAACCTATTTGACGGAAAATTACAACACAAATTTAAGAGAATATATATCACGAATTGCGGCCATTGTTGACATAGCCCTAAGTCTAAAATATTGGAAATAATAGCATACAGTCTGAAACCCCTGCCCCTTACACCCTGTATATTTACCTAAAAACTATCGCGATAGACCTAGTTCTGAATAGATTATACTATTGTTATTATATTAGTGCCGTGTGATGCTGGTTTAGAATAGCATCACCCTATCTCTTTCCCGTGGGAGTCGTAGTCGACTAAGGAACTCGAGGGTGTGTATTGCTATTCTAGGCGAGGGGCTGACAACCTGTCACTATGGCGATACACAATTTCCCGAATGAGCCTCAAATATTTGTCAGGCGTGGCGTAAATGTCCGCTTTATGCGGCTCTGCCTACCCCGCAAGGGATTACAGGCGTTTTATGTGTATGTATGTGCCTCTATATATGTAGAGGTATTATATTAGTCACCCGTATGCTTATGCTCAGCATAGATACAAGCCACAATCAGTTACAAATGTACTTATTATATGGCAACGAGTGGTAATGGTATAGTATACCTACAATTTCATAATATCTATGAGATTACTCATCCTAATAGCATGTAATAAATATTAAATAAATTACAGTGTTTAATTTTTTTATAAAATAATAATATGTAACTGAAGTGAGGCCAGCGGTTTTACTGCTACCTGTTTTTCCGTGGATATAAGGCGTTATCCCATTGTAAAAGGTAGCCTATGTTATTTAGGTAAGGGATAATGTAGATTATTATATTACACAATATGTATATGTAGGTAAAATCGTCCCCGTACTTTCGGACCCGTGAGAATATCTATTATATTCATACATTAACATTAACAGCCATTACAGTCCACTGCTGGACATGGGCCTGCCCCTATTGCCCTACTCACCACGCTTGGCAAGCCTATTGGCGAGCGCAAGTACAAGATGTCTTAATTAAGTTTATTTATAAATAATTATCTGATCTTTATCTTATTTGCTGTGTGATGCCGGCTTAGAATAGCATCACTCCCTTTCTTGCCCATGGGAGTCGTAAGAGGCGACTAAGGGACTTGAGGGTGTGTATTGTAATTGTAGGCGATGGGCTGACAACCTGTCTCTATGGCTTTACACAATTTTCCGCATGACCCTCAAATGTTTGTCAGACGTGACGTTAATGTCCGTTTTATGCGGTCGTTTATGCTCTGCCTACCTCGCAGGGGATTATAGGCGTGATATGTGTGTGTGTGTGTGTTATCTTATTTAAAAGTGTGACTATTCACTAAGTTATTTTTATGATAGCCTGGGAACTTTTCAATAGAGTAGTATAATAATATATGTATAAATATAACGCGGTGGAGATAACTGTGTCAAGTATAAAGGTAACCGTAACTGGTGGCATTGGGTCGCTTGCATCATTGCGCCGGTCCTAACAAAGTGATAGATTGCATCTAGCCGTCTAGCGGCTAGCTGTTCACACGGGATCGCTTGATGTAGAGGTGCACCGACTATGGTTTTAGCCACCTAGATTAAACACTGTCTCATCGCCCACTACAATCTTCTTCTTTTAATATTTTCTTGAGTTTGCACAACTTTAACTCATCACAATAAAACAATTTTAAACGGATTAAAGTTTTAAACGTAGGTATTGTAAAATCCAAAATGAACACAACTGAAATCCGTCTTCTTCTTTTCTTGCGGGTCCTAACTAAACTAGAAACAAATTCATAAATTGACAAATATCAACTTTGTGGGTGCCCCACCGGGAATCGAACCCGGAACCTTTGCGCCGCTAGCCCTACCACTGCGCCACATCGGCGGTTGACATCGGTGATACCTTTGGGAGTTTATTATCAACTAGCAGCCTGCCTAGCGGGTGCTAGCGGTTTCAACCGCTGCTTACCGTTTTCCCGCAGGAATAAGAACTTTTCCAGGAATGTATTATATATACACACAGAATGTAAAACTTCAAGCTGCAAATAATATTTGAAGGGGTGAATAAGTCCATGAAATTAAACAACTTTCGCCAAGGAACAAAGGTTGGAAGAAAAAAAAACAATAACTACTGTTCCTCCCATACAAAATGTTCCAACCGACCGGGTCAATTTGTATGGGAGGTCCAAATTTTATTTTTCGTAGTCTAGTTGAACCCTTGAAATATTTGCAGTATTTTTTTATATCATATATAAACCTTCCTATCGAATCACTCCATCTATTAAAATCCGAATCTAAATCAGTTGCGTAGTTTTAGAGATCTAAGCTCACAACGGGACATCGGGACACGGGAAGCGACTTTATTTTACACTAGCAGCCCGCCCAGCGGTTTCACCCGCCGCTAACAATTTCCCCCCGGGAATAAGACAGTTTAATATAGCCTATGTTCATCAGGGATAATGTGGGATTCTAAAAATATTGACTTCAATTTGAAACAAATATCGTTTTCAGATGGTGGTGGCGTAAAGTTACATGCCGTGTGATTAACCTGGCCAGCCCTATGGCAGTGCCTATATTTTTATTTTTTTTTATCCCGCCCGAGCTGGTTTTCTATTAGGTCATAACAAAATTGTAACAAAAAAAAAGAAAATTGTGTGATACAAATTTCTTTTTTTAGAATGACGGTTCATGACGTCAATAAGTGCTAATACTATCCTTCATTGAATAAAGAATTTCAATTTCAATTAAAGGTTTTACCTTTAATTAATTAATAATTTAATTTTTTAAATCGGTCCAGTAGTTTCGGAGCATATTCAATTCAAACAAACAATAAATAAAATCCTGTTTCTAATATTAGTGTAGATTATATAATTATTATTTTAGTGTGATGCCGGCTTAGAATAGCATCACCCAATTTCTTTCCCGTGGGAGTCGTAGGAGGCGACTAAGGGACTTGAGGGTGTGTATTGCAATTTTAGGCGATGGGCTGACAACCTGTCACTATGGCGATGCACAATTTTCCGAATTACCCTCACACATAATGTCAGACGTGGCGTAAATTTCCGTTTTTGCGGCTGTTTACGCTCTGCCCACACCGCAAGGGATAATACTGATATGGTGCATGAAACATAAAACTGGACAACTTTCCCCTAGAAACATATGTCAGGAATCGCCAAAAAAATTACCTTCCATACAAAATCACAATCAGCTGACTGCATTCACTATGAGAAGTCAGTTTTTTTACGTTTCCTGAAATATGTTCCTAGGGGAAAGTTGTTCAGTTTCATGTTCTGCATGTACCCTATTAGTATTCTGAGGGCTATCCCTGACACCCTTTAATACAGTAATGATTAAATGTAATCATTACACTGGTACGAATAATGTGGCGTTGTTGGTACATTTTTAAATGAAGAAGTAGTTATTGTGGCATAACTGTAATAGTTAGACATATGGTATCGCGGACATTATTGTAGATATTGATGTCCTCTATAAAACTGTAGTACATCACTTTGCTCTATTGTCAATAATTTCCACAGCGTACGCGATATAAGATATTTTTTTGGTAAATTTTTCACACGTTGGGTTACATTATCGAAAATTTCACGCGGATCCCTATTTTTTTCTCGTATAAAATATAGCCTATGTTCATCAGTAATAATGTAGGATTCTAATAGTGAAAGAATTTTTAAAATCGGTCCAGTAGTTTCGGAGCCTATTCGATGCAAACAAACAAACAAACAAACAAACAAACAAACAATCAAATCTTTCCTCTTTATAATATTAGTGTAGACTAGCAGCCTGCCCAGCGGTTTCGCCCGCTGCTAATAGTTTTCCCGCAGGAAAAACACTTTTATTATAACCTATATTCATCAGGGATCATTTCTGATGGAAAAAAAAATCTTAAGTCGGTCCAGTAGTTTCGGAGCCTATTCATTTCAAACAAACAAACAAACAATCAAATCTTTCGTCTTTATAGTATTAGTGTAGACTATGTATGTGCTGGTAGAAAGCGAGAGATCGTGCCCTATGGCGTACCCTGGGGAGTATGTTTGTATGTAAGGATGATATCAAATACTTGTAATCCAAATGAACAATACAAAATGCTGTGTCGTCATACTCCGAAGTACGTAATTTAGCTTATAAATTTGTCTGGAATGAAATTAGATTCAGAAAATTTACCAATATAGAAAATATCTTATTTTATTCAGCACAGAAATATTCTTGTTGGTCTACGGTTTACGTAGGTAGGGTTTGCATTATAGGCATACATTATATCACGCCTATAGCCCTTGCGGGGTAGGCAGAGCGTAAACAGCCGTTAAAAACGGACATTTACGCCACGTCAGACAAACATTTTGAGTCATTCAGATAATTGTGTATCACCATAGTGACAGGGATATATGCGTAATATATGTATGTATAGTGACAGGTTGTCAGCCCATCGCCTAAAATTGCAATACACATGTAATCCTCGAGCCCCATAGTCGCCTCTAATGACACCCACGTGAATGAAATGGAGTGATGACGGTGAAATATAATACAACGTTAAACGCTTGCCGCAATATTCTTAGCTATCAGTCATAAATATTTCTGTATTAATTATTTATGCGAAACTTAACTTAATAATTGTATGTAGATTTACTTTCTTGTTTTGATTTGGTAGAGAGTGTAGCCCTCTACGTTTCGGCTGCTTACGATAGCCTAGTAAGAAAAGTTGTTTAGTTTTATGAGTAGAACACACCTTGAAAATATTTGCACTGAATTTAAAATGTCCTTATATTATCCGTAACTCTATCTATCCACTATTATTTGGATAAGTCTGTTCTCAGATATCTGAAAGATTTAAACATGTACTTAGAGACGCACAGATTAGATTAGAATATATAGTTTATTGCTTGATGGTTGTATTGTACTCGGTATCAAGAATATTGATATAGATTATTGAATTACAAACTACTTGCACAACTCTGAATAATCTCATGCATATCATTTAGTTTGCAATACATCATAAAGCAAAAACCACTCACCGTTATACTATAACAGCCACAACAGTCCACTGCTAGACATGAGCCACCCCTATAAGGGCGTATTTGCCATACTCACCACGCTTGGCACGCGGATTGGCGAGCGCAGTTTAAAGTATTCAAAGGGAATGCTGCTGCCCAGGCCCTGGATTCATCTCTTAGTCGCATTCTACGGCAACCACGGGAGACAAGGATGATGTTATTCTAAGCCTTACATTAAGTTATACCGTTTGAAAATATATTTTATTCTCGAGAAAAATCTGAAAGCTCATTTATAAAGAGCTGCACCTTCTTCGTCATATTACAATATGACGAAGAAGGACTGAAAGAGCTACAGCTCTTTCAGTTGTAATAAGGAGAAAAACTGGGAACTAAATGGCGCCACTCGTGGCTCTGCCATTATGCCATTAATTTGTGACTGGTTAAAAATGTGTCAATAACAATATTGGCCCGATGGCGTAGCCGATAGTTCCCCTTGCCTGCCACGCTAAGGGTCGTGAGTTCGATCTCCACAAAACACACATTATTTGTTAAGTCATTTTCAGATATTTGTGTTTAGTCTTGGTGTTTCTGTGTATAATATGTATTTATGCAAATAAATGATTGATTGATTAAAAAAAAAGTATTAAAGTATTACTATCAGCTAACTAACTGCCATAGTACAAGCTTTGCTTGGTTTGGGTGCTACATAGCGCTGTGTGAATTTCCCAGGATATTTATTTATTTAATACAGCTTCGGAGGGCACGTTAAGCCTACGGTCCCGGTTGTTGTCTATGATTACTTAGACGGCGGTCGTCACGCAACTATGTCAGAGGCCTACTAAACTCTGACACCAGGGTTCATCGGGTCGTTGGATGACTCGTTATCCCACACGAAAAGAAGAAGAAATTTGAGTTTTCTGGAAAAAACATTTCTTTCACAGCTTTACAGGTCTATTATAATGGTGTCACGGGGGTATTCACTCGTGACTGGTCCCGTGATCGTGACGTGATCGAACGGGACTTATGGTAATTGGGAATATGTAGATTGTGATATTATGGTAAACGAATTCATGACGCACGCTGTCACTGCTTGTTTACCAGCATTTCATATAAAGTTTAAATATAACCACAAAGTAAGTATTGGCATTCTCTATTTTGTGATATAACCCTGTTTGCTTCAGATTTTCCATTCTTATGTACCTGATATTTTTAGAGCCTATCAGCCCAGTAGTATGGCTAGCTAACCTAACCGATTTCCCACGGGAAACAGACCTCCTCTCGACATAAATCATACATACAAACCTTCCTCTTGAAACACTCTATCTTTTAAAAAAATCTAGTCAAGATTCTTTAGTGGTTATGAAGATTTAAGCATACATACAAACAGACATAGGGACAGACGCGGAAAGTGACTTTACCTTATACTATGTAGTGATCAAATTTGTTTATTTTTGGCTTATCAATTCTGGACCATTGGTTGAACCCAATTTATTGTTTCGTGTTATTTGAAGTGTTTGCTAACTTTCGTTTGCAGTGGATAAAAACAACTCAAACTGGGTTTTCACACTGTGTAAACTGTCACATAGACAATACTGGTATATTTTATAATATTAATTAAATTAACGACACATTAAACTTAGTTTAATTAATGAGCTACCAATGCATCGAAAATTTATGCAAGCGTCAAAAATGGCACAGAATATAATATGTGCTTTACAGACACACATAACGAAATGGTACAAAAAATAAGCTACTTAAGAATTTTTGTAAGTTATGCCCTGAAATAATGCCAGCCGTATCGGACTATATCTGTCGCTACCAAAAGTATCTTCGTAAATTTTAGCCTTGATTTTTGTTATTTCCGTATAGTGACATTGTGTTTCCTTTTACGTAGAAATTACGTGTCCAAATTTTAAAAAACGTTGGAATGTACAAATAATACTTTACTTTCGAAGTTAAAACTTAACCAGGAAAAGAGTACGTCAAGATATACTCGTATGATAGAAAACTACGTCTCCCTCCAAAATGCTGCCCTCTTAGCAAACATTTTTGCTTTCGGCCACAGCGCGGCTGTAAGAGAACTTCGAAATCGAGATTAAGCCGAGATTGATATGAGATAAGGCCGCGGGATGACGGCTTAGAATAGCATCAACCCATTTCTTTCCCGTGGTTGTCGTAATAAGCGTCTAAAGGACTCAGAGAGTTTCATGTGTATTACAATTTTAGGCGACAGGCTGACAACCTATCACTATAGTGATACACGATTTATCTGAAACGACCATCAAATATTTGTTAGACGTCGATGTTAACGCTCTGCCTACTTCGCAAGAGATAAAGGCGATATATATGTATGTATGAATGTATGTTATGCCTACTTATTTGCCGCATGTCTATTTCCCAAATACAATGAGATGATATACTTTGCCTACATAAATCCGGTTATATGTAGACCTTTGACGGTGTTTGCCCACCAGGCCGGTCTAAATCTGATTAGTTTTAGCCGGACCTGACTGTCGCAGCCACTCGTAGCTGGGTAATCGGATTCTCTGTATGGTATGGCTGGATATAGCTAGCTGGCCTGCGATGAAAAATATTCATAAGTTACCATTTCATGGGTGGCTTGAGACATGGACAAAGGCATAAATTAATACATACATACATACATACATATATCACGCCTTTTATCCCTTGCGGGGTATGCAGAGCGTAAACGGCCGCAAAACGGACATCTGCGCCACGTCTGACAAATATTTGAGGGTCATTCGGAAAATTGTGTATCGCCATAGTGACAGGTTGTCAGCCCATCGCCTAAAATTGCAATACACACCCTCGAGTCCCTTAGTCGCCTCTTACGACTCCCAAGGGTAAGAAATGGGGTGATGCTATTCTAAGCCGGCATCACACGGCACATAAATTAATTGATAATATTAATAACAAGGCAATTCATTTAGCGCCAACGCTGTGTCGAGCGGGCAACTGGATTAAAGCGATGGGCCTTATAAAAATTATATAAAATAAATTACAATAGTTTGCTGCATTTTCAGACGATATTATTATTATACATATGATAGATTCATGTTTTTTAAAAATTCATCGTAAATGTAGAACATCTGTTTTATAAACCACGATCGATTTCTCTTCAGGTTGAAAACAATAAAATTCTAAACATTATTAATAGGTATGGCCGTGTGATACTGGCTTAGGATAGCATCACCTCATTTATATCCCGTGGGTGTCGTGAGAGGGGACTGAGGGGCCTGAGGATTACATGTGTCTGACAATCTGTCACTATGGTGATACAAACACAAGCTGAATGAGCCTCAAATATTTGTTAGTCGTAATTGTTTACGGTCATTTCAGCTCTTTCTACACCGCAAGGGGTATTAATGATTTTATTAACTGTATTCTATAGATAATCAGTATTCTTAAAACTTATACATAGCAATATCACTAGGCGTGATATAATGTATGTTTAGTAGATATATCCTTACTTGAATGAAAAACTTTGCTTTAAAAGTGTTGTCCGTGGGTTGTATTGCAGAGCCTTTTCGATAGTTACTTATGTATGTTTGCTCATTAACGTTCGTTAAACAAGGCAAAGTTTGTTGCCGTTATGATGTAAAACGTATGACGCCATTCAACATCATCTATGCAAACAAAATAAGGTATTTCATTATAGTCATATTTCGAGAAAAATTCATTCTACATGCTGCATGGTAAAACTACTAAAGTTTAGTGAATCAATACACGGATAAAAAGTTTTCAAGTGATAACTGTGATTACAACATAACCGTAATGAGGAAAAGGTTAGCTGCCCGCCTGGTCAGTTGTTGTGACCAGGGGAACAACTGTTCCAACCAAACATGTTTGGAAGTTGTATATATAGCGATTGGCGGAATAACTTCGATACCGCGTTTCAGGACTTGTATATGGAGCGCATGCACAAACTGCATCCAATCTAATTGTAAATAGTAAGTACAGCAAAAGTTTTTCAGCTTAATTGATCGCTTCTACTGGCACATACATTTTGAGGGTCTGGAGTACCTGAAGTGGAACATTTAAATCCTGGCTATACCGTACAAACCTATCAAGTCTTATCTTAAGTCGAGGTAAATTATGATCTCAATCCCTGCATTTTTATAAAACTTGTTCTTTCTATGTATTGAACACTATTTCCCTTTATAAACCGTTCCATTGTTCTTATGATCAGAATATTTAAAACAATAGTTCCGTAACGAGCTTTGCTATTAGAAACTGTAAAGTAGCGATGGACTACAACTGTTACAACCAACAACGCCGCATGGATGTGTGACGCAAATTAAAACAAACGGAATTATGTAAATGGAACACGCCGATAGCCGCTCCAGGGAATTCCCGCATTGAACATTGTAGCTAGTCTGCAGGTAGAGATGGGCACGTACCCAGATATTTAGCCACCTACCCAGTAAATGTTGATTGTATTCCTTTTTACATAATTTACCTTTAATTAATTCATTGACTTAATTTAATTTTTTTGTAAATTTGATTGATTTTAATATTTTGTCATTTAAACAGAATAATTTTGACATTACCTACTTATTTAATTTATAATTTATTGTGTAGTTTTCATGTACCTATTGTAATTTTTTATTCATGTGAACATTCGAACACAATAATTGTATTGTTATACGAATAAATTATCATATCATAAATTATCATATCAAATACCCCAACGTACCCGGTAAATACCCGTATGCATTCAAGTTGGTGGGTGACAGTTAGACATACATATGAAATTTTCGTAGATGATACTGTTACTGCTATGCCAACAAGAAAAAAAAAACATATTAAGTATACTCTTTACAAATAAGTGATATTTTTGCAAATTTATGCACATAAATGAAAGTGTTCCCGCTACAACAACAAATACAAAACATCTGTTTTTAGTCAATATTTAAGGGGGCTTCCATACAACAATGGTGATTATTTGTTCGTTTTTGATTGATTTTGATAGTCTCATCTCATCGCAAAGTGACCAATTTGGGTAAATACCCAAATGGGTAGATTGGGTATATACCCACCGCCAGTGGCGTGCACAGGGTTTCACGACTGGGTAGGCAGTACAAACAAAGGCGGTTCTCACACGAACCTCATCTTTTTCAGTGTTTTGTCGTATCCGGTTTTTAGGGGAAAATAGTTTACGAGATCCCATACAAAATTTGGATAGGTATCATTAGTACACGTTACCGCATCAAATTGCGGCTGTCACAAGATGCCATGTGTGCGGGGGCTGTCACCAAAGATGTAAAGAACCGCAGTATTGTCCGGTGGTGGTCCAATGCGTGCGATTCACGAAGATGATTGTTCATCTCTTTCAATGTTTGCACACAACAATCTGACAAAATTAAATTTTCAAGTAGGACCTATTGTTACCTTTTATTTGCGTAATTTCCAATTGTTGATCTGCATTTTATCACACATAATATCAACTTAGGTATTGAAAACAGTACTTTAACTTTTGTAAACACACAACACAAATCTTATTACACTTGTTTATCGCGCACATTAGAAAGTATGACAGAAGTTCTGTAATTTTTCATTCTTTTCTATCATAGAAGACCAACCGAACAACATTTTCACTATTAAACTTTAAAGCTTTACTTGAAAAACCTAACCTAAAATAAACAACACGGGTAAACAACAATGGAGGAATTTGCAATGTCTTCTAAAGTAAAATACTATCAAGCAAAATTGCACCTCATTATTATGCAAATAGTTCAAAAGAAAGGTGTCACAAATTGGTCGGATTATACGCACCGCCCCTCCCTCACACCTCAACCCGCGCGCTTTTTTCTACAGTTTTTGCGTTTTGTTACTAGATTTTTGACCAACCATCACTGCACGACGTTGATTATGCACAACACGATTGCGCCGGACAACGTGACACAGTCATAGGATCGTCTTCAAGGGGCTTTAGGGGGCGAAGCCCATTAAAACTAAACATTTTTGACACAGATTCAATACAGTAGGTTAGGTTAGAGTTGTGACCCCCTGGAGCGAATAAAGCGAGCGATCAAGCCACAATTGCCACTGTCGTGCAGGCTTGGGACATGCGTAGCTGTGTCGGCCATGATTTTGCTGTGCAAAACACTGTTATGCAGTATAGGAACTCGCCGTGTGTATGCAGTCGTGTTTTTTTTTAATAAGCAGCACCTTTGGAGGTCTGTTTGGCTCTGTTAGCGCTACTAGTTTGAACCGGTTTGAACACGTAGTAATAGTCCATTTCATTCATAAAAGCAGGCAGCGGTCGAGGCGCCGAGGCTCGATTGACAATGGTAATGTTCGAGTTCACTAGGGGCGCGAAAGTTTTGAAAATGACGTTCCTTTTTACGAATGGGTATATTTCTTCAAATAATAATTTTATTAAATATTTATAATTTTGTGTGGATCAAAATATCAGGGTAGGCAGTGCTTTTGTGCCTATATGGACTGCACGCCCCTGCCCACCGCCCATCTCTATCTATAGGTATTACCTACCAACTTAGTAGGTGTATATCTATATAGGTATCACTTCACTTTACACTTCACAACAGGTATACCTACTTTTAATACTTACTATACAAAGAATGTATTCATATCAGTATGCCCCGATCAATCCGATCATGGGCACATACCTCACTACCGTAACCATGATATCGCTTTTAGACACTTACCTACCTAAGTCTCAAACTGGGAACTATCAATCAGCACCAACTCAATTTATGCGTTTAAGAAATCAACATCATACTGATTCTTCATGCAGTTATTAAGAATAACCACCAGTATTTTGAAGCGCTGCTACTAGCAGCGAATACTCAGAATTGTTCCTTGTGATTGTGACGCTGTTGCCGTGTGATGCCGGCTTAGAATAGCATCGCCCCATTTTTTTCACGTGGGTGTCGTATGAGGCGACTTAGGGAATCGTGGGTGTGTATTGCAATTTTAGGCGATGGGCTGACAACCTGTTACCATAGTGATACACAATTATATGAATGACTCTTAAATATTTGTCAGACGTGGTACCAACCGTACGTGATAGTAACCGTTTTTTCAGCCGTTTACGCTCTGCCTACCCCTTGCAAGGGATATATAGGCGTGATATGTATTTATGTGATGCTGTTTTTTTTACCTGTGTACATAACATCTGAAATGGCACTGGCAACGTGTGGCACTTTTTTATCCACTTAAGTACCTACCAACCTGCTTCACCAACTTGCATCAGCAATTCCAAATTCATAAAACAACTTGACTGTTATTTTCCACAGTACGAGTAAAGTGCCATTAAAACCATACAAACAAACGATTCGGTTCAATGAATCACTATTTGCCTTCTGGGCGTGGAATAGGTAATCAGTTTTTCATACCTCACTCGATAAGGCGTCGACTTTTGATGTGATACATGTGTTAAAGACTTATGTTAGATTCCACCAACACGTACAACCCTTTTGGAGCCGAAAATGTTTGTATTACATTTATGACGCCCAATACTGGGTGTAAGGGATAGCCCTCTGAATACTGATAGGTTGCATGCAGACCATAAAACTGAACGAATTTCTCCTAGGAACACATGTTAGAAAACGAAAAAGAATTTTCGACCTCCCATACAAAATTACGAACACTTGACTGCATTTACTATGGGAAGTCGAAGAAAATCTTGGCGTATATTTTTCCATGGGAAGTAGTTCATTTTGATGGTCTGAATGCACCCTATAAGTATTCGGAGGGCTGTCCCTGTATATCTTCTTACCTGTCATGTCTCATTTAAAAAATATGGTTTAACAATGAACGTTTTAAATCGTTATTTCCAGTGATCTTTACAGGGTGGCCAAAATAGTGACGTCCAAAGACAAAATTTGAATGTTTATACTGAGGGGATTCCGAATCACCCCCATGTTTGTTCCGCAATTTTGTGTACTTTCCGATTTTGGACATGACTACACGTGCCATCCCGTATGTTACTAGGTTAGTCAGCTAGTTTACTTGTGGCCTGCAAATAAGCTTTCTAAGTATGTTTTTATAGATTCCTCTATTATGCTTCACTACTGATAGTTGTAGAAGTAGGTAATCCATATAAGGAAGGATACGTTTAATGATAGATTGGACGGATGTCAATATGATTAATCAGTAGTGAATCAAACTGAGAATCAAACATAAACATAAATTCAACATATTGTCAACACTCTATTGAAAGTAGTGTTTTAGCAACATAGCTGTATTAAAGTAGGTATTAACTCAGACTTATAAATGATCTTTCATGTTGACATGAAGAAACTCATTTCAAAGTAAATGGACACTCGTGAAGTTGTGAAACAGTCGGTGTATTAAATAAATAAAGTGATGGCAATTTGAAGCAATTTGCAAGTCGCATGCAGTATTACCGCCACTGATGTCTTGTTTTTATACAAAACGAGTTGTGTTTGTTGACTGAGCTTTTGTAGAGAGTTGCATACGAAATTCTACTTTAGTTTAACGCGCTACGTAAGATAAAGCGACTGTCTCTTTAATTGCCGCTGCGTCAGAGAGAAACGCCCAATCAGATTTCCTGCAAATTTTACTCGCGTTTTGGGGAGGTTTTAATACTTTTCATATGTACCTAATGTGCGAGATAAAAATAAAACTTTCAACGCAAAATATAATAATATGTGTAAAAACGAACAAATTGTTTAAAGTCTTTGGAGAACATTTACAATTGATGAGAGAAATTAGATTTACTTTGGGATTTCTTTTCCAGATTTATACAACATAAAAATGCAATTTCTTTCAACCATTAAAGTTACTTGAAAATCAATCTATAAAACAAATTTTTCTTGATTGATTCTACTTCTAGTTTTTCTAAACATTCGACTAATATTAATGCGATTTTAGGCATTTGACGATACATATTGGATCGCCTAAAGTTGCAAGGTATTCTTTTGCTTTTGAGATTATCTATTTAGAACAAACATACATATTGTTCTTCAGCAACCAAGAAGATTTTTTAAAATTCTGTTCAGTTTTATGGTGAAATAGCCCATTCTAAAGAAGTCGTGTCCGCGGGGAGCATGAATCCCCAGACGTCTGTCTAGACTACTAAATATTTGCTTCTTTCCACGACACCACCGTCTTCATTATGTTTTCCTAGTACTTTTTGCTAGGTTTGTTCTTCAAAATTTTAATATTGTGGGAAAAAACGCTTACTTTTAACGCGAAGTAAAGTAAACTGGTCAGTACTTGAAATAAGAAAAATTGGGGTTGATATTTTGGCCACTAGTTTTGTTACTTGTTTAATATACCTAATAATAATAATACCTATGAATTATAATATTTATATTATTTATGTATAGCTTTAATTCTAAAATTCTCATGCACTGCTCTGTTTTATTTACCGGTTTCCTCTACCCAAAGGTAGTAGTCACTTTAGATTAAGATTGTCTGTTTTCAATTATTCGTGTGTAATAAAGAGATCTTACTTACTTCAAGTGTTAGAGTTTTGTATTTATAGCTTCAAATAAAGGTAGACTAGACATCCTGGAGGAAGTACCTTTTAAATAATTTCACTGTAAATAGAGCGTGTCGTAAGATATTCGCGGGAATATTCTGCACTATTACTGATTGAGTCCATTTCGTCCTATTGACCTGGTCTCGCCCAGTCTAGACGCTCTTAATTAATTTTATTTCCTACCATTAGGATCCGTGAATATAACACTTACCATAAATTCTACTTCTTACTGTTCTGCTCTTTTATTTGTATTAGTTTATTTGATATTCAACGATCCTTTTTTTTTGTTGTGTCTTGGTTTCCCATTAGTGTGACGTGTGCTGATATGCTGTAGGCTTACAAACGTTTTCCGTGTCTTCGTCTAACTTACCCTTTGTTTGCCTAACTTGGAAAAAAAACAGACGCTAAGGAAAAATACATACATACATATATCACGCCCTTGCGGTGTAGGCAGAACGTAAAAGGCCGCAAAATTGACATTTACGCCACGTCTGACAAACATTTGAGGGTTATTCAGAAATTTGTGTATCACCATAGTGACAGGTTGTCAACCCATCGCCTTAAAATGCGATACACATGTTAACCTCAATGCCCTAAGTCGCCTTTTACGACACCCCCGGGGAATAAATGGGGTGTTGCCATTCTCAGCCGGCATCACACGGCACATGAAAAATACAATATACATTAGTATCCCAAACAACTTAGGCATTACAATACGCCAGACTTAAATGCTAAAGTAATATTAGAAAGCGTGGCGACTGGCGACCCCCCAACGTGACCAATCGGGTAGGTAAGTGCTAATGGAAAAACAATAGATGGATACCTACCTACCTTGGAGCTCGATTTCCTAGGTATTCGTAATTGAAATCGCACGCGCAATGTCCCTTTTCGCATGCGCAATCCTAAAATTACTATTTTCTAACTGTGAAATTCCCGTGAATTCGCAAATAGTCGTATCAAGCCGTGAAACATTTTCTACTACGCTCCAAACAGCTAATTGTCAAAACCAAATGACAAGGTAAACATTGACAACAAGACTAGGATTTGACGCAATAACTTATTAAGTCACGTTTAGATTATTGGGAGATTACCAGTTTTTTTATCAATTTATATTTCTAGGGATATTTCTGTGTTTAACGAAATATTACAAGATATTTTATAATAAAATGGTAATACAGATTTTTACTTTTTAAGAAATACGAAAAAATTGCGATGAGCGAATTTAATTTCGTGAACGACTGAATTGCGAATCTGAATGTTGGTAAAATTTCTAGTACTTAAGAAATAGAGCTCCTGGTCTATAGATTGATAACGGTGACGCAAACTGTGCAGAAATAGCCATCTTCCGTAGGTGTTGGGGTGCCTTTTAATATGAAACTATATTCCTTATCTGCCAAGCAACAGGTACCTTAGGGTAGTCAAGTGACGCACGCAATGTTATATGCTGAACGGCACATAGGAAAAAACTAATGTTATAATACTCACCTACTTCTTCTTCTTTGCGCGTCGAAGACGAAACTAAATTTCCTTTGACCAGTACTTACCTACTATATACCATACATACATATATCAATATCCTTTGCGGGATAGGCAGAGCGTAAACGACCGTAAAAACAAACATGTACGCCACGTCTGAATGATTTAATTTCAAATCAATTGTTTGTATTTGTGGCTCATTCAGAAAATTGTGTTTTGCTTAGTGACAGGTTGTCAACCCATCGCCTAAAACCACAGAGCTCGGAATGTTATTCTTGGCGGCCCGCTTATTTCATACAAAACAAGCGTGTCACATAAGAGGCTAAAAAGTACTTCAAAAGTGTGTAGGATACTGGCTGTACCGAGGATGTAACTTTTACCGGATTGACACGCGGTAATTTTATTTTATTTATTTTTTATTATTAGTTCATATCGTGAATGTATGGAGAGGCCTAACATAGGCAAGAATGGAGTAAAGGGAGGGGGCCTTGTATCTGCAGTGGGACACGCGGTATAACCATATTAAAAAGTACTACTTTTCGCCTCTAGTAGCGACGAGCGCGTCGCTGCTCTGTGGCATTAACCGATCTCCTAGCCATAAGTTGGAATTTCATTAAGGGTTGGAAATGCCAGCATAATCTAACTAGAATTTCGTTTTTAATTTAGAAATTTAAATCCCGGTGTCCAACTAAAATCAATTTATATCCAATGGCAAGGCAGCAATATATGAGAAGAAATATACCAAACTGCTCATTCATAGCATCATGTTGGATTACGGCGAGGATTACGATAAGAGAAGCGTGACATTAAACTGGTGACGTTTGTTATCAATATCATCAAAGCTAGTTGATAAGAGGAGATTTTTTTCACGGCCATTATACTACTACCTATTTCAAACTCCACTACGTATAGAATTTACGATGTGTGGGGTTGGTGTGTAGAGGGATGCATGATAGAAGAGTGGTTTATTCTAAAACCAAAGGTGTATAATATTAGTACATATTATAAATATGAGAGTTTGTGTGTGTGTATGTGTATGTACTGGTCGTCCTTTACAACATACTATGACAGACAGTCTCATGAGTACACATACATAACATACACATATCACGCCTATAATCCCTTGCGGGGTAAGCAGAGCATAAATGGCCGCATAAAACGGACATTTAAGCCACGTCTGACAAACATTTGAAGGTCATCCAGAAAATCGTGTATCGCCATAGTGACAGGTTGTCAGCCCATCGCCTAAAACTGCAATACACACCCTCGATTCCCTTAGTCGCCTCTTACGACTCCCACGGGCAAGAAATGGGGTGATGCTATTCTAAGCCGGCATCACACGGAAAAATGAGTATATTCATAGATATACGGCAAAATGAGTACCTATATTCATGAAATGTTGGTTTTTAAACCTCAAAATCATCTTGAAATAACCATGAAGCTCAATTATGTTTATAAAGATAATCATCATAGTAAATGCCGCTCATTATCTGTTTATAGCTTAATATGCCTATAATTGAGTAAGTTTTCTGAAATGAAGCCATTTAGTGGAAAACGTTAAAATATGCACAACTAAACATCGTATTGACTCGCAATCCATTCCTTTTAGCGTTGCTCACTGGCTTTTTTTAACCTGGGACAATTTCGCCAGTGTCAAAATGGATAGATTAATGTCTGCGAATACATCCGTAACCATTTAATGCTAAAAATTATCTTTTGCACTCCTACAAATAAACACACAGTTCTTTTTTGTCATTTACTACACGCAACACGGCGGATTTTGTCTCTTAAAAATAAGTTGGCGTGCTTACCGCATTCTGTTGACAAATAACGTTGTTAGAAAGTCGGAAACCCTTTTATCTGTATAATCATGAGTTACCGGATCTGTATTGTGGTCAGGTAAGTAGGGACTTCCCTTCTTTACCTTACCTAAACTACCTGTTGCTTTGTGCATCGCTGTTTCAAGTAGATCTGTCTGTATGTTTTGAATGCCCAATTTGAGATAAGTAGAAGTTATTTTGTTACCATACCAATAAATAGCTATACACAATAAGTATATCATCCGATGGATGATTCTAAAATATATGAAATAATAAAAAGATTGAATTTTTTTTTATAGGTGAACCAGTAAAGAAACTGAACGACGAGGAACTTTCTATTTCAGCCTTTTCAGTAGAGTTACCCGACGATAAAGATCAAATTCTCTACAATACGTATTCCTCAAACTCCATTCCTCGTAAGCCGTGAGTGAGGTTTCGACCGCAATCGCATTATCGAACAAGATGAGATGTTTGTCTCTATCACGTCGTGATAGAAAGCTCGTGGTGTTGTTCTAAATATAGCTACAGGAAAATGGAAATAAGTAGGTACAATAGGGTCTGCCTAGCCCGCAATATAGGCGTGATGTATGTATGTAGCTTTGAACAAATAAATAAACATCTTGGATAATCCACACAGCGCCATCTAGCCACCAACTAATCAAAGTTTGTCGTTGGGAACCAGATAGCTGGTATTAATACTTATATACTTTTTATGTAAATAAATACATATTATACTTAGAAAACGCCCGGACTAAAAACCAGTATTAAAAATTTACTTAACAAATATTTGTTTCGTACGGGGATCGAACCCACGACCCTCGGCGTAGCAGCTATCAGGGGTCCTATCCGCCACGCCATCGGGCTATTTTCTTCTCGGGATTGCCTTGTTTACTTATTATTATTATGACATTTAATAGGTATTAATTACATTCATTACCAGTTCAATCCTTTATACAATTCTGTTTAGAGTATTCTTTGTAATATAATTAATTCTTTTTGTTGATGTGAAAACAGAATCACACATTGAGACAAAGCCCCTTTGTTATTCTCCACAAAAACAGTAACTCTAGATATTGGATTGATTTCAAGCAGTAATTTAAGAAAGCATTGTATGACTATGGTATGACGTACACCATTCATCACATAAGGTTCATTATTAAAATGGTATAGTATGAATAAGGTGCTAAAAATAAATAGGGAACCAAAGCAAAAGTGATCCAAATTTGTGTGAATTTGGTTTACTTTATAAACGATTATATTATAAACGGCATTTTTTCATTTTAGTTGTACACAAAAAAAAACAATCTCTATGTTATAGGTTACATTTCTTGTTACGTGTTAGATAGATTTCTCGTGAACGAAGAGCCTTTGCTACTAAATATTGTAAACTGTTTTCTGTCTGTTTTGAAATTACGAAGAAATTTAATACTTATACTTTTCTTTGTCTTCCGCAGATCACAAGACCGCTACGTGCAAACAAAATGGTGCGACGTGAAAGTGGGGGACCTGGTGCATTTGTCCAACAACGAGACGGTGCCGGCGGATATGGTGTTGCTGCACTCCTCCAACCCGCTGGGCATCTGCTACCTCGACACCTGCAACCTGGACGGGGAGACCAACCTCAAGCAGAGGATGGTCGCTCCTGGCTTCAAAGAAAAGGTACTTAATTTTGCATCAAAGTGCCGTGTTATATGGTATTGCTGCAGTCTTCAAAACCGCTGGGCATCTGCTACCTCGACACCTGTAACCTTAACGGAGAAACAAACCTCAAGCTAAGGATGGTCGCTCCTGGTTTCAAAGAAAAGGTACTTAATTAGCATCAAAGTGCCGTGTTATATAGTATTGCTGCAGTCTCTAAAACCGCTTGGCATCTGCTACCTCGACACCTGCAACCTGGACGGAGAGACCAACCTCAAGCAGAGGATGGTCGCTCCTGTCTTCAAAGAAAAGGTATTTAATTTAGGGTCAAAGTGCCGTAATAGCACGTTCAAGCTATGCCTATATGGATAGTATGCAAGTAGCGCAATGTACCACAAATCAGAAATGTAGGTCAGTGTACCATTGAGGTAGGTCAATTCAAGTCTAATGCCACGCGGCACCCCGTAATTTGACCCGTAAGTGGAGCAATTTACCGATGTAGCTAAATGCATTTATGCAAATTGCAAATTACAGGGTTTTCATTGTAGTGTGGCCAAGGAATATAGCCATACGTAGTATAAAATAAAGTCGCTTCCTGTGTCCAGTTTTATTTTTCAAGTCAAGAACAGCATATAACATACAGCATATAATCAAGTTAAATATACACATATTTGGCCAATAACAGTTATCTACTAAAGATATATGTACTGTGACTAAAGTAAATATAACTATAACTTTTTAAGCACTCGCGATCACTTTCACTCGTGTAAATATTAGTAATTTACCTAAATACTATCGCTATAGACCCGGTCTAATACTTAAAATGAGTAAATATAACTAGACAAGTTGACAGCAATTACAATTGTTTTACCTTCTAAAGTAGTTAAAACGGCAACTAACGTGTTCAAGCTCCATTTAGCGCTAACCCCATTCTGCGGTGACGCTTTAGTATAATGGGTTTCGTTGATATTCGGCAATTTTCTCCACCTTTGTGGAGCCCTAAGCAAATCAGAGCGTGAGAAACTTTCACCTATAATTATCTAGTCAGTTTATTGTGTCGACGTTAATAATTTAGGAATAATTACACATAGAAAATTTAAATACGAGTACTTGGTAAAGTGTAACAAAAGCTTCGAGGCTTTCCACTTGCTAAGAACGACCATAGATCGAGGCCACCACTGGTCGAGGTACTTTAGATATTAAGCTACAAGTATCTTATTTAAATTTAAACTGTGCTAACTTATATTTCTCTTTTGTTACAGTATCTAGAATACAGTCCTGTGAAATTCAAGAGCACAATAGAAGTAGAGAGACCATCAACGAAGATATACAGGTTCAACGGCACAATAGCGCACCCGAACGGGGCGCGGGTCCCGCTCAACTCAGACAACCTTCTCCTCAGAGACTGTGTCATCAAGAACTCGGACTTCGTAGAAGGCATAGTCGTATACGCAGGTCACGAGACCAAAGCCATGCTCAACAACGGCGGCCCTAGGTACAAAGCTACTAAATTAGAAAGGAAAATGAACACAGATATTATATGGTGCGTTTTAGTACTACTCTTTCTATGCTGTGCCGGAGCTATCGGCTGCAAAATTTGGTACGATCAATACGTTCATATGGACACCCTTCCGTATTTCATTCCATCGAAAGTCACTCCAGCGTACCAAGGGTTATTAAACTTCTGGACTTACATAATCATCCTTCAAGTTATGATTCCGGTATCGTTATACGTAACGATAGAGATGACGAAGTTGCTCCAAGTGTACCATATACACCAAGACGTCGATATGTACGACCCTCATACCAACATGCGGACAGAGTGTCGGTCGCTGAATATTACTGAAGAGCTTGGTCAGATCACCTACCTGTTCACGGACAAAACTGGCACTTTAACGGAAAACAAGATGGTGTTTAGAAGGTGTTCGGTGGGCGGGGTGGACTATGAGCACCCGCCAGGGCCGCCGGCTGAGCCGTTCGGGGATCTGCCGCAAATCGTCACGCCGGTCACCAAAGTGTCACCGAACAAGAGAATGCTGCAGCATGCTACTGATACCAGTGACGCTGTTCATATGCAGAAGGTGAGTGATTACTCTCTTTATATTAGCCTAAGATGCCCCACTGCTTGGCTTTCCCGCAAAGGCCTTCCCTTTCAGTTTACAGACTTTTTCTTCTTCTTTTCGTGTGAGACACCAAGTCATCCATCGACCTGATGAACCCTGGTGTCAGAGTTTTCAACCGCCTACTTATACTAGAAGGCCTCTGACATGGTTTTGTTACGACCGCCGTCTAAGTAATCATAGATTGTAACCGGGACCGACGGCTTAACGTGCCTTCCGAAGCTGGGTCCGTGCTTCTTTTTTACGTACAATCAGGTGGTTCAGCCTGCAATGTCCTAACCAGACTGGAATCGAAATTAAAAAGTGATAATATCAACTTAGTGAGTGCCCCACCGGGAATCGACCCCGGAACCTTTGCGCCGCAGGCAGTGGCACCACCAATGCGCCACATCGGCAGTCAGTTTCCAGACTATTACGCCGCCATCATGGCCGATTCCGGCCTGTTCAGGTTGTTTTATTTTGTGATTATAAGTATTTTGACTCTAATTGTTTTATCAAGACAAAGAAGACATGTTTACAAACTGAACAAAAGAGGTAATTAGTGCTCATAATGTGAAACGTAATTTGTGTCAGTTTGCACTTTATAATCTGCGATTTGTGATGAACTGAAAGGCACATTAAACGCAGATTGTTGACTAAGACTCAGGATTTGATTAAGCTGAATGGATGTAGTGCTAATCCACTTGGCACTAATGGGATTTGTTATCGACTGTCGTGACTATGCATATACGTTATGCGTCTGATTTGACGTGTTTCTGGAAAATTCAAATTATTGTGCTGACGAGGCTTTACTGGCAAAACCAAATCATAGATCGGCCAAGTAAAGTCAAGATAACATCCGGTTAGGTTAGACACTCGAACCGCCAATGTAAGTCTTATGCGCGGAATAAAAACGGTCCAAACTCCAAACCATGGACCAATTAATATTTATACCTCCATAGCGGTTGTACTGGAGCGGTGACAGGTGAACTAGTCAACGACATTACGTTCTTTTGTATTGGGTTGCAAGTCCTCTAGTATTAATTGGTCCATGCTCCAAACTGTCTAACCCAGCCTGATATTGACTGTACAATTTAGTATATAAATGGCATAAAAATCACGTTTGTTGTATGGGAGTCCCCTCAAATATTAACATATTCTGTTTGTTAGTATGTTGTTGTTATAGCGGCAACAGTAATACATGTTCTGTGAAAATTTCAATTGTCTAATTATTACTGATCGTGAGATATAGCATCTGTTCCATTATAAATAAAAATGAGCAAAAGGAACAGTTATTTGTATGGGAGCCTCCATTAAGTAATTTTGTTTTATATTCTAATTTTCATTTTATTCTAATCTTTAGTATTTGTGTACACTGAAATACATCATTGTGAAAAAAATGACTAGCTATCACGGTATATATGATACAGCCTGGTGACAGACAGACGGACAGCCGAGTCTCAGGATTAAGGTCCCGTTTTGACCCTTTGGGTCTCATAGAGCATACAGGTTGCTTGAATTTATTAGTTTACAGTCGCTTCATTACTAAGCTTTAAATAGCTGTTAAAACTGAGAATTACGGATATCAAACAATTAAATTATCTCCATTCATTATATTGGCTTTATCTCTGTAAATACCACACTCATATAAGCAGCAAATATCTAAATTAACAATGACAAGGAACGATTTCCTTAGTTAATTCATTGCTAAGATCAAAATAAAAGATACAGGAAATTACAATTCCTTTTTTTACTTAAAAGAACCTACAAAGACAAAAAACAATATTAATTGCGACTTCTTTTTGCTTTGTTTAGAAAAGATGTCTAAGAATGATCTAAAGGAGTGCCTTCTCAGACTCGAGGACAATGTAATCCTATAAAACCTCGGGAAGCATGTTGTTTACAAGCAACGTAGGTACTATTCCACAATCTCTAGCGTTTCCGATTTGACCTCTGTGGCGATGGATCAGTCAGCCAAATAAAAAAGATACCAAGAAAGAGTCCTAACCGAATCAAGGACAGCATAATCCTATAAAATCTCGCAAATAAACAAAACTTGTTGTTTACAAGCAACAAGCATGGTACTATTCCACAATCTGGGGCGTTTTCCGATTTGACGACTGCCGAGATGAATCAGTCAACCAAATGACGCATATAGGTCGTAATCTTTGAATGCTTACAGCTATAACCTGGTTAGGTTGACCATAAAACGCATACAAAGTAAGTTATTATAACTAGGCCATTTAGGGCTTGTAGTAATGATGACGATTTATTGGTTATATTCACCTAAAGATCATTTGGAATCTATATCGCCGTAAGTTGTCTCCGTGGTGGCATAATAGTCTGGAAGGGTAGCAAATCGAAGTGGCAGTGGGCTGGGCACAACGGTGGAGTAAGCGGGTTCTTGAGTGAAGGCCATGCCTCTGCAACTTAGCTTTTGACTCCCTCTATATAGATAGACCTCGGGAGTCTGGAAGTTACTCAACCGACTCTGGGCTGGTGTTGGAAGGTGTTACGTTGTTACTGAAGTTGTGTTTTTCAGCCCACGATAAGTGCGCTTGTGGAGCTGTCCAAACCATGGCTCACCTACTTGCCCTAACTGTCCAAAGCCTAGCACAATTGATCCAAGGCTATCTAAAAAGTTTCCATCCGAGTGGATGAAGAAGAAGTACGGCATATTGGGGCAAGTAGTGTGGTGTATAATCAGGTGGTAGGCTTAAGAACTGTTTAGCGTCGGTATTTGATCTACTATCTTAAGTTCCGTTTATCTTTTCACCTCCGGCATCAGCCTCTTAAAAGTTTTGTAATCATTGTTGTATGTCCTCAGGTTCGCGAGTTCCTGTTAATCCTGGCGATATGCAACACCGTGGTGGTTTCGCAGCCCCACGTCGACAGCATGAATGTGAGCGGACCCCGGGATGAAGCGTCCAGCAAGCGGGCCAACGGCACCACCAGGGGAGCTAATGACAAGTTAGTAACACCACAAACTACAGAATCTTTCGAGGCTGCGAACATTGTATCACGTTTTCAATGAGGCAGCCAACTGGGTAACTAAAGGCGCCACTCTCGACTGTGCTTTTTCGCTTTGATTAGTCGAAAATGTGTCAATGTCAAAGTTCAGTCACTTGATTGGTGTGTTAAGGCACAACCGTGCCAGTTGCCACCTGCAATGCGCAAGCTTTGAGTTTCCTCCTCATTGGTGCCACTACGGATGTAGTAGCCTTGCTAGTCTAGAGGTAGTCCATGCAGTGTGATTTTGTATGATAAGACTCAAATACGAGAAGAATTAACTAAAATGGCAAGAATCCGCGGTCCGTTGGCATGCCACTTATATTACTAAGACAGAGATAAATTGTCGAACCTACTGGACAAAACAATAGTACAAAGCCAGCCAGTATATATTCTGAGAAGGTAAAACTGAATGTCATGATATATGAGCGGAAATTTAAAATTCTTTCAGATACTCCCGCCTAGCAGAATCTCGGTCCACAACCCCGTCACCCCCACCCACCTCGACATCTCCCTTCCGAATACGACTACCTTTCTTCGGGAAAGACAACGATGAACAGCATTCTGTCAGCAGCACGACTAGCGAAAATCACGTAAGGATATACATATAATATATGCCGACTTAGAATAGCATCACCCCATTTCTTTCCCTTGGGAGTCGTAAGAGGCGACTTGGGGACTTGAGGGTGTGTTTTGCAACTGTTACTAGTGCGTTACACAATTTTCCGAATGACCCTCAAATATTTGTCAGACGTGGCGTTAATGTCCGTTTCTTGCGGTTGTTTGGGATTTGCGTACCCCACAAGGGATTCTAGGCGTGATGTGTGTGTGTGTATACATATAAATCTTAAGGCCCTATTTTACCTGAAAAGGTGGTCCCTTTGATTCGCGCTGAGCCAGAGATAAAAAGCCAATAATTTTTTCGCTCAAATGTTTGCGAGAGTTTACGTTTTTTTCAACATAGATACTAATAATCGTTACAATGTCTAATATTCCATTCCAGCCATTTTTACTAGAAAAGTTACTTTGTGTTTTTTTTTTCTTTCTATCAAGTAAAGTTTCTCAAACTGCATACATAAATCACGCCTTTATCCCTTACGGGGTAGGCAGAGCGTTAACGGCTGTAAAACGGATATTAACACCACTTCTGACAAAAACTTGAGGATCAATCAGATAACTGTGTATGACTATAGTGACAGGTTGTCAGCCCATCGCCTAAAATTGCAATACACATCCCTCGAGTCCCTTAGCCGCTCTTACGACACCCATGGGTAAGAAATGGGGTGATGCTATTCTAAGCCGGCATCACACGGCTCACACAGTTCTCAAACTGTGTAACTGATAATAGGTATCAGTTAGATCCTCGACAATAACATATAGTTTTCGTTGCTCGCGCTCTACCCCCGCCCTAAGATATTTTAGTCTGTCAAACGTGGTGAGTGTGACACACCCCCGAATAGGGGGATACCCACTTCCAGCTGTGAAAGCTGTGGTTGTAGTGGAATGGAAGTATAAGTTAGTTCGCAATAACAACAAAAGCCAGCAATTCTATCAAATATGGTATTGTTCTTAATAATAATAATATTCTTTATTGCACACAAAAATAACATCGAGAAAAAGTAAAACAAAGACAAAACAAAGTTCTTCCATAATGGTTTTGAAGTCGAAGTAAGATTCGATGATTTAAGAGAGCTTGCGGAATTGCACCACAGGCAGGGTTTGCTGCCACCTGCTCTAGCACTAAAGTAAGGCCGTCCCAATAAGCCATGTGGACGGCGAATGTGGCGCAGTGGTAGTGCGACTGCCTGCGACGCAAAGGTTCCGGGTTCAAATCTTGTGGGGCACTCACAATAGTTGATGTTTATCACTTTGTGAATTTGTTCCGTCTAGTCTGGATTGGACATTGCAGAATGAACCACCTAATTGTCCGAAAAGAAAGAAGATTCTGTGCTTCCGAGGACACGTTAAGCCGTCGGTCCCCGTTGCTGTCTATGATTACTTAGACGGCGGTCGTTACACAACCATGTCAGAGGTCTTCTACTAGTAGTAGGCGGTTGAAAAACTCTTACATTAGGGTTCATTGGGTCGTTGGACGACTCGGTGTCCCACACGAAAAGAAGAAGTATAAGCCATATTCGACAGCTGTAATCTCCATACTAAAAGATATGTCATCAACGTGAAATGGTCCCTCTGACATACCACGAAACTGACAGCTGTCAAATATGGCTTATTGGAACAGCCGTACTGTAGCGATGCCTCTACCGACTAAGCAACCGCGTCTATTCATAATCAATCCCCTATTCATAATTTATTTTTGAATTGAAATGTAATAAATTTTCAAATAATATTTTCAGTACGTTAATTAATTACGCAAGTAATAGGCCATTATTATAATGACGAATGTAATAATAGGTTCATTATTAGAGTACCACCAATAAACTGTTCTTATGACCAGCCATATAAATTAATACCCAATGGCCATTATAATAGCAATCAAATTACAATAATAACAATAGCGTTTATGGCGACAATAATAGTAGTTTATGCAACTGTCGTATAATGGGGGTCATTAGAATGCGAGTGTCTGTTTATCACACGAGGCGCAGCCGAGTGTGATAATAGTTTGACACGAGCATTCTAATGCTTAATTATAGCAGTTGCATACACTATTTTATCTACACTCTCCAAAAAAACTCAGAAACACTTTTCTAAACGTACGCACCGGCCATTGCAAGGCCCGATACAAGGACAAATTCAATACGAGAACGTAATATGGCTTGATATGAATTTTTAAAAATCTATACTTTAGCAGTTGTTAAGATGTGAAGTCTTAACAATAACTTTACTAAACAACTGAACAACATCTGAACAACATCTGAACAACAACTGAACAACATCTGAACAACATCTGAACAACATCGAAACAACAACTGAACAACATCTGTACAACAACTGAACAACATCTGAACAACATCTGTACAACAACTGAACAACAACTGAACAACATCGGAATAACATCTGAACAACAACTAATCAACATCTGAACAACAACAGAACAAAAACCTATTAAAACAACTGAACAACATCCGAAAAATTACCGTACAACAACAACTGTCAGGTGCGGCGGAAGATAGCGATTTGAGTATTGGAAAAAAAAACTTCGTTTCATTTCTCAACTTTATCGTATTTAGAGTTTTCTCATTAAGTCATTACGCTTCTGTAATTTATAGTAAACCCTAGTTTATATAGGCAGAATGCATAAAGTAGGTCATTATGCATCTGTTTCCGAATTCATAATTCGAACATTATGAGACGAGTGTATATAAAATAATAAAAGGGAATTTATTAATTTCAAATGCATGGCGGAAATTGCTTTAATTCAGCTAATTTGTTTTTAGTACCGTGTGATGCCGGCTTAGAATAGCATCACCCCATGGGTGCCGTAAGAGGCGACTAAGGAACTCGAGGGTTAGATGTGTATTGCAATTTTAGGCGATGGGCTGACAACCTGTCACTATAGTGATACACAGTTATCTGATTGACCCTCACACTTTTGTCAGACGCGGTGTTAATATCCGTTTTACGGCCGTTAACGCTTTGCTTACCCCGTAAGGGATAAAGTCGTGATTTATGTATGTATACCATTTTTTTTTTTAATATTCATTGGCACGAGTCTTCTCGTATTAAATTGATGGTAATATGACGAACGCTTACACATTAATGTTATCTACATACATACATAAATCACTCCTATATCCCTTACGGGGTAGGCAGAGTGTTAACGGCCGTAAAACGGATACTAACACCACGTCTGACAAAAGCTTGAGGGTCAACTAGATAACTGTGTATGCCTATAGTGACAGGTTGTCAGCCCATAGCCTAAAATTGCAATACACATCCCTCGAGTCCCTTAGTCGGCTCTTACGACACCCATGGGCTAGAAATGGGGTGATGCTATTTTAAGCCGGCATCACACGGCATGTTATCTATAGCCACCTTATAGCCACCCATGCTATTACTTAAGTGTTTTCGTCATTGACACTTATCAAAAATATACTAAGACTCTCTCTTTTCGTGTGGGACACCGAGTCTTCCAACGACACGATGAACCCTGGTGTCGTGAGTTTTTCAACCGCCTACTACTAGTAGTAGGCCTCTGACATGGTTGTGTAACGACCGCCGTCTAAGTAATCATAAACAGCAACCGGGCCGACGGCTTAACGTGCCCTCTGAAGCACGGAACTATTTCTTTACGGAGAATCAGGTGGTTCACCGTGCGTGTCCTAACCAGACCGGGATAAATTCACAAATTGATAAATACCAATTTTTTGAGTGTCCCACCGAAAATCGAACCCAGAACCTTTGCATCGCAGGCAGTCGCGCTACCACTGCGCCACATCGGCCGTGTATACTAAGACGAAAGCTGTATTGTCAAATATTTGGCTGGACGAACCGCTAGTTAACGGGTCACAACATACAACCGGGATATAAAAAGCTAAAACCAGACAACCTCTAAAAAGTTTAAGGCCGAAAATACTCGTCGTGTGAATAATGTGTGTTATCTTTTAAAAGTATGTACAATAAAAAAAAACAGATGTCAGACATCTAGGTTGGCTGCAACCTAGATAGCTAACTTATGTAAAATACTCTTAGTGAATATTGATTTTGTATCATCCAGCCATTTCTATTTACACTTTTACAATACGCTGTTGATGATGATGATGATTTTAAAATAAATAAATAAGAACAAAAAAGACCTATTTCCTGAAAATCATCATATCTGACACGGCTGCTTTTAGCATTACTCGTTCCCTGTACTCATATAAAAAAAAGTTTATATAATAAACGTTTTTTTTTATTAGTAATTAGAAATGAAAAATGGTTTTATAAACGTATTTCGTAATGAATCATTACAATCTAACATTCATTTCAGGTCGTCCGTTTCGAAGCGGAAAGCCCGGACGAGCTAGCGCTAGCCGAAGCAGCCTTGGCTTACGGCTACGAGCTGAGAAGCAGAACTCCTGAAGATGTAGAACTGGGCATTAGGGGGGAACTGACTCAAGTTAAAGTGCTGAGAGTGCAGGCGTTTGATGCGGTCAGGAAGTGCATGTCTATCGCGCTGAGAACTAACACTGGGCAGGTGAGAATATGGTTTTTTATTTATTTATCGTGTTCAGAACGAGCACTGTGCAGGTCAGAACATGTTTTTTGATTTATCGCGTTCAGAACTAGCACTGATGAGTGAGATAGGTGAGAACATATTTTTTTATTTATCGCGCTCAGAACTAGCACTGGGCATATGAGAACATGGTTTTTTATTTATTGTGTTCAGAACTAACACTGGGCAAGTGAGAACATGGTTTTTTATTTATCTATCGTGTTCAGAACTAACACTGGGCAGGTGAAAACATGTTTTTTTATTTATCGCGCTCATAACCAGTACTGGGCAGGTAAGAACCTGCTTTTTTATTTATTTATCGCGCTCAGAACTAGCACTGGGCATATGAGAACATGTTTTTTGATTTATCGCGCTCAGAACTAGCACTGGGCAGGTGAGAACATGTTTTTTTATTTATCGCGCTCAGAATAAGCACTGGGCAGGTGAGAACATGATATTTTATTTATCGCGCTCAGAACTAGCACTGTGCAGGTCAGAACATGTATTTTGATTTATCGCGCTCAGAACTAGCATAAGGCAGGTGAGAACATGTTTTTTTACTAACACGCTCAAAACACTGTGCAGGTCAGAAAATGTTTTTATTTATTTAATGAAGATACACAATTCCAGTTGAGTCTCAAATATATTAATTCAAACTAAATAAGCGGACTCCACAACTTAGTATGGAGTGTTACAAGTCAAAAGAAAATTATCTTATCTCGTAGTCCACAAAAGCCATACACAGCGGTTCGTTATATGTTCGTTCGACAGAAGGCAGAGGATCTTGCCGTACAGTATGAATGTGGCCAACAGTGCTAAAGCCTTTACGAATGCTCAGCAATATTGGCTAGTCATTCTCGTAAATTCATAATTTGTTCTTCAATCGATTGCGTATTTAGGAAATGTTTTTTTACTGAGTGGCGCTAGTATTAGCAGTAGAGAAAATTTATACGCTAGTACTTGAATACACATTCATCACAAACACACTGTATGTAAGAAAATATACTGTACAACTTAGCACAAAGTGTAATAATAATTAGGGTGTTTTTTGACCTCGGGTAAATATCTGAGTACCATGGTCAACCACATGGTGACGGTGAATCCATTACATTAACATTCTCTAAGAGACACATATGACGCCTATAATCCCTTGCGGGTTAGGCAGAGCGTAAACAGCCGCAAAAACGGCCATTTACACCACGTCTGACAAATGTTTGAGGGTCATTCGGAAAATTGTGTATCGCTATAGTGACAGGTTGTCAGCCCATCGCCTAAAATTGAAGTACACACCCTCGAATCCCTTAGTCGCTTCTTACGACTCCCACGGGAAAGAAATGGGGTGATGCTATTCAAAGCCGGCATCACACGGCAATCTCTAAGAGAATTGGCGAATAATAATAAAATTTTAAGAGAATTGACGAATAATAATAAAATTTTAATTTTTCTTCCTAAATGTTCTATTTTTTATTCCAGGTAGTCCTATACGTAAAAGGCGCCGACTCGAATGTCCTAGGCGCATTAGCACCAATGCGGGCAGGCTCGCCCGAGGCGGCCGCTTACGAAAGAACCAAGGCTCTATTAGACGAGTACTCGCGCTCGGGTCTCCGGACGCTGGTCATGGCGAAAAGGACCATGACGCCAGCACTTTGGGAGGAATGGGTGGCCAGTCACAACAGAGCCAGTGAAGTAGGAGAGGGTATGGTTAATTCACTGTAACTAAACCAACTAACTACAACTAACACAACGAGGTTTTTTTTTTTATTAATGATGGGTTTGCTCTTGACTCTAGACTAGATCATAGGACAGAGACAGAGTCTAAGATGGAGCGAGCTCACCCAGAAGAAGCCTGTTAAGGTTGCCTTCTGTTCTATTCTATTCTATTATATTCTATTCTATTCCATTGCATTTTATTCTATTCTATTCTATTCTATTCTATTCTATTCTATTCTATTCTATTCTATTCTATTCTATTCTATTCCATTGCATTTTATTCTATTCTATTTTATTATGTTCTGTTCTGTTCTGAATATTATGTAATCTAATCTATTTTATTTTAGTTAGGTCTGTTGCGAAAGAATCAAGTGTCTATGGCAGTAATTAGAGGAAAAAATTATATTTTTTATGTACAGATAGTTGAAATTCTATATATTTCTTACAGGTCGAGAGAAACGCATACGAGAATCGATCACGAGACTGGAGAGCGCTTTGACTCTTATAGGAGCGACAGGTGTCGAAGATAGACTGCAGGAAGATGTTCCCAGGACCATCAGATCGTTGCTGGACGCCGGCATCGTGCTGTGGGTGCTCACAGGTAATTCTGACATGGAAATATATGATCCAAAAATACAAGGGTTAGATTTGAAATAACGTCAACAGTCGCGTCCACATAGGCTGAGCAGCCTCGGCCGCGGCACAATGCGCGCGGCATGCGCCGAACCGCGCGGTCTGTGTGGACGTGGTGCGGGCGAGGCAGCCGCATGCTCACGCTCGGGCGAGCGCGCGCGCGTCCGAGCCAAACGGTGTCGGCAAAACGATTTGCTCAAAGGCGCCTCAGTCGTTTGCCGCGCGCCGTGTGGACGGCGCATTTTTTGTTGTTTTCCGTGCGCGCTCAATTCGTTTGTTTACCAATATGAACAAAAGTGACTGTCGGCGATTAAGGCCGAGAGCATCGTTAAGCGCCACCCGCGCCGCGGTTCAGTTTCTATAGCGCAGCATCGAGGCGCGTTCGACCGCACGGCGTTCGTCGACCGCCCCTTCATCCGCCCGGCGGCTCCCGCGCGCGGTTGGTTTTATTCAGCGCCGCATCGTGAAGCTTATCGCACGCGGCGGATGAGTACCTACTCTCGAACGAAAATTTAGTTTTATGTTATAGTTTTGAACCTTTAAAAATGGTTCCAATTTGGCGAAAAGTTCATCAAAAGTAGTACACGACATTTTAAAATATAAAAAAATTCTCTTTGGGTCCGCTCTTAGTTTGGAAAATTTAGTGGCAAATTCCCCACTAACGAACCTTGACTCGCAATAAGGGCTCGAAAGCGGTCTTTTGCGTTGACGTCGGCGTCGTCGTTGATTTATGTAATAAAGCAGTAATGCCTTTATTTTACAACTTTGTACCGCCCACAGCGCGCGCGCGCCACGACTGTACCCCAGATACACAAATTAATACTGGCGCCGCATCGTGAAGCGGTTGCCGCGACGGGTCTCGTCCGCCGCGTAAACCGCGCGCCGGAGGGCGCTTGAAACATCAAAATGGCGATGACTGGGGGGCCTGCCCGCGGGAGGTAACCACTTCACTGACTCCGGTTACATAAACAAAGATTTCTCAGAAACGATTAAGCGATAAGCATGGTATGTTATATCGTCGAGTTCGTCGTGAAACAAGCTACCTTGTTGTTGAATAATCTAAACATTTTGGATATTGTATTTCTGTCGATCTCTAGCTGAAGTGGTAGTTTTTTTTAATACCCGGTTTTTTATGTTTACCGCCAAAGAACTTGTGAATTAAACAATGTTTGTTAGAAATATCTTTATATTTTACATTACTGTACATCTATTTACTAAAATAAAGCATAATATATCCCCACCCGATATATATTTTTCACAGGAAGAGCATGCACACAATACGCCAAAAACTGACATTATCTGTCAAAAAAATATGACAATTTTAGAGCTATTTTTAAGGATGCTTAAAACATAAATACAATTCAATTTGCTATTCATTACTTTTAACACATTATTTATTAGCTTTTTACAAAGTTTTATTAAAGTAACATTATCTTTTTATTGCAAAATTCTTGCAAAATAATTTGACAGGTAGGTACATGGGCGCGACACAACGAGACGCGGTAGCGTGCAAGTTGTTAGGAAAATGTTGACTTAAAACCATGTTAGATCGGCAATAAATTACACAAAAACGATCGTAACTTACCCTGTTCATAGTTGAACAGTGCCCAAACACTTCGTAAACACTTCGAAAACCACTTATAGTTGATACAAAAAATACGATAAAAAATCTGACACCCGCGCGGCACAGACTCCGAAACGCACACAAAGATTGGATGATTTTGTTTGATAAAACTCTATGGTTCCGCTTGGTGTTGCTATTATTATATTCTAAAACCTTCTAACACTGTATTTCATTCATTCAATCACAACTGCGTGCTGTAAATATTTAAAATAGGCGCGAACTGTGAGGTCTCAGCTCTTACGACCAAATGCGACCATATTATGGCTGCTCCCCAGTTGCGCGCAAAATGGCGGCAACCAAGTCCTGGCTTTTCCCCAGTTGAGCGGTTAACGATGCTCTCGGCCTAATAAGTTTATACGCAAGTAATAATTGGCTGTGGGATGCGAGAGACCCTAATTATACCAGGTTGAGAGAGGATTCCTGTCTGAAAATCAGTCAGGAAATGAATATTCCGGTCCCTTGTTATAGGATCAGGTAAGAATATTTTAGAGGTTATTAATTTTATAAAGGCGATTTCCGTAACAGAATCTGTTTTTGTACATGTTCTGACCCAATATCTTCTCCTTTTTAAATCATTTCTTCGCTTGTTAATATTATTTATCAAAATAAAAGCATAAGCTGCCACAGCTGTGGGCGCCATTTTGTTTTATCTGTCAACTGACCGAGCAAATTGGCTCGCGTTGTGCGGCCGAGGCTGCCTCGCTCTATCATTTGATCCAAACGAATTGCCTCACCCGCACATGAGCATTTTGCCGCGCGAGGCGGGCCGCGGGCGAGGCTGCTCAGCCTATGTGGACGCGGCTTATGACAATCCGTACCAGCGCTCACAACTGATGTCACTTTTGTGTATTTGTGTACAACACGCAGTTAAATTTAGTTCTACGAAACTAGAAACAATTAATTAATACAGGTAATTTTAACTTATGAAATGCTAAGAAAAACAATAACACGAATCGAAACCATTGATCACCAACAAAAACTGGTTGATAAGTTAGTTAAGTATGATTACTAGTTAACCAAATTCAAACCAAGCTAAATTTTACTTGAAGATAATACTAAAAACTTGAGCATCGGACATTCTGATAGATTGTTTGTAGAAAGAGAAAACTTTATTTTTGTGAAGTGGCGCCACCGTCGAGGTCGTTGACGGCTACACTCGCCTTGATACTGCTTTTGTTTTAATTCAATTCTGGACGGGAATGCCTTGTTCGGTCAGCATAATCCTTTTCATTTAAACAAATTTTATTGTATTTTAACATAACTTGTATATTATTGCATTGACAGGGGACAAACCTGAGACGGCGGTAAACATCGCGTATTCAGCCGCACTCTTCTCACAGAGTGATCGCCTGTTGTACTTAATGTCAAAGGATAAAGTAAGCCAATTTTCACTTTATTGCAATAGGGACTGATCTTATATAAGAGAAAAAAATTGTATTAAAAAAAATGTTCTTTCCGAATCTATCCTCGTTTTTTGCGCTTTATTATTAATTACTAAATTTCCACCCAGCTATATACCCGGTGCTACTAATTTTTCCGTGGTAATAGTTGTATTCCCGCAGTAAAAAGTGTTATTTCAGGTTATACTCTACCTGTGTTCCAAATTTCATCCAAATCAGTGTCAAGCCGTTTGCGTGTGAAGAGGTAACAAACAAACATACACACACACACAAACTCAGATTTATAATATTAGTACGGATTACTCTGTTTTGTTTGTACGTTATTTTCGTTGTGGTATTCGTTAATATGCAGAGAGAAATGAAAATAAATATGTTTGTGATGCGATGCGAGTGATGTAACAATGATAAGTTACGTTTCGTATTACGATCTCATACATCCAAGTGGTAAAAATATAATATATGAGACGTTCCGTTCTTTACGTTAACGTACCAAGTACAGCGCCATCTATCCAGCGGCTAGGGAAAGAGTTTTAAAAAACAAAAAGATAACACCTATTACAAAAGAGTTGTTCTTCAATCTGAAACGGCCCTCACATATTTGTCACACGTGGCGATAGCGACCGTATTTTTATGTCCAGTATCGCTCTGCCTACCCCGCTAGGGATAAAAGCGTAATATATGTATGTAGGTTAATCTTCAAACTGTTCGCGCCAAAAGCTGGCTTTAACTTATCTAACCACATTTTTTCTCCACCAGGATCACGCAGAATCAACAATCAAGAACTACCTCGAAGCGAGCACCATCGACATAGTCCAAGGGCGGGCATTAGTCGTGGACGGGAGGACCCTCACGTACATATTGGACAGACGATCGGGATTGGTCGCGCCGTTCCTCTCGTTGGCCAAGAGATGCTCGTCGGTACTGTGCTGTAGGGCCACACCGTTGCAGAAGGCCTACATCGTCAAGGTAACATTGATATTAATATTCATTAATGTAAATAAGAAATTGAAATAATGTAAGCGCCCGCCGGGACTTGAACCCGGGACCAATGGGTACCGTCCCACTGCTCTCCAACTGAACTACCAGCGCCCCGACTGACGCTTGACAATTTTTCAATCTCTTGGTACTCGTCTCGAAGCGACATACAAGTCTACAAGCCTTGGCGGGCGCTTACATTATTTCCATTTCTTATTTTCATATGAAAATAATATAGCACTGGTGCTAAATAAAACCATAGTACATGCATTAATTTGTTTCTGTCTGTGTGTCTCAGTGGGAGTGAGTGACATAGATACTTTGGGTTCTATAAATTCACAAATCGTTGTACTATTAACTTCTAAAATACCAACTATTTTGATTGTTATAATAGGTTTTGAACTTAAACTAAAGATAGTAAGGTCCAAAATCAACACACACTGTACCGGGGTAGATGAGGCCTTAACACCAACCAAAACAATCCACACGCGTTCGTGCTGCCGTTTCTTTGACTCGCGCACGAAAAGCCGACATGCGATGGAGCACGAGAAGTGGCAGCGGCATGACGAGTAGCAACGCGAATAATTGTTTACATATTCGCGCTGCCCACTTCCCTTACTATTTCTCAGCCCATATTGGCATTGTGTGAACGTGCTATAACAAGTTATTAGAGAATGTTTGTGAATGTGTTTGTTGCAGGCAGTGAAGGAGGAGCTATCTGTAACCACGCTCGCGATAGGGGACGGAGCCAACGATGTATCTATGATACAAACAGCTGATGTCGGCGTCGGTAAGTCACCAAATGTTGATAGATTCAAGATTTACTGCTCGTAAGGGACGGTGTACCGAAAACTTTACATGTATGATCGGACCATGAAACTGAATAACTTTCTATGGAGGCTATTTTGATAAAAAAGAACGACTTTCCATTCATAAATCCGGATCAGATAACTCACTTTCAAAGGAATATAGTTTTCCAACATACGCTCCAAAGTTAAAGTTGTCTACGCCTTAGAAGTATAAGGGACACTTTGTATAGTTTTATTGCGGCTTCCACAAGCCAATGGCGATGGTTTTATTTTATTCCTTACGACTGGTACTAAAATATACAATGTAACATTGCCGTGTGATGCCGGCTTAGAATAGCATCACCGCATTCTTTCCCTTAGGAGTCTGTATTGCAATTTTAGGCGATGGGCTGACAACCTGTCATTATGGCGATACACAATTTTCCGATTGACCCTCAAATATTTGTCAGAGATGGCGTAAATGTCAGTTTTTTGCAGATGTCTTGCGCTCTGCCTACCCCGCAAGGGATTATAGGCGTGATATGTGTATGTATGTAACATTGGTAGTTTTTTCTATTATTTAAACACATAAACCAAATAATATGAAAATAGAATTATACTATAAAAAAATACAAAGTTACAATAAACTCACTTTATATCGCGGGTTGCAGCGATTTGTGATTGTTTCTCGATATAACCTCGTAATGATCTTCCCCAGGTCTGTCAGGGCAGGAGGGGCGGCAGGCGGTGATGGCGTCGGACTTCGCGCTGCCGCGGTTCAAGTTCCTGGAGCGTCTGCTGCTGGTGCACGGCCACTGGTCCTACGACCGCCTCGCCAAGATGATACTCTTCTTCTTCCTTAAGAATGCCGTAAGAACTCTGGACTAATATTTGTTTGTATTAAAAAGGCGGCTGGTAGCGACTGGATGACGAAAACGAGAGAGCGTGCCCTATGGCGTACCCTGGGGGAGGCCTACGTCCAGCAGTGGACTGCAATAGGCTAATGTATGTAAAATAGTTTATAGCATTACATTAGAAATTGGATCCGTTACTCGAAAATATATAATAAAATAATTTTATTCAATCAGATTTTTAACAGGCATTTGACACCATAGCCACCAAAGTTGGAACTTAAACAAAAGATTTGTTAGTTTTAAGTTATTGAAGACTACCACGTCTGTATGATCTATGCGACTGTAAATCTTAAATTTATTTCTTTACAAAAAAATGATCGAAATTGCTTCTACTATAATAAGGTGTACCTCAAGGCAGTATGTTAGGATACAATTTATTTATTATGTGCATCTTGTTTACTTACGACGTATATCATATCTAAATTTATTTATAAAGATTAAGATTTGAATACCGAATTTTAAAACAGTTCTCGTGTTGGGTAAACTATTCCGGTAGATCGAGCCATGCCACGCCATTAAAAAGATACATATGCATAATTTCGCAGGCAACGATTGAGCCACGTCGCTAGTACTGATAGCGAAAGTCGCAGGTTTAAATGTTGCCTGTAGTAGAAAATTTTGCAAGTTCTCAAAGATGTAGATTAGAAATCTTAAAGCTTTATGTTTGTTCCCCAGACGTTTGTGTTCATGACGTTCTGGTACCAGATCTACTGCGGCTTCTCCACCGAGGTGGTGGTCGACCAGCTGCACTGGATGCTGTATAACCTCATGTTCACCGCCTTCCCCCCTCTTATTATTGGTAAGTTTTACTTTTCAATATTAATGTTCCTTAGGATAAAGAATCTACAATTTCTGAAAACGAGTTAGACTGGGTTTAAAATTTTGTGTGTTCGTGTGATGCCGGCTTAGAATAGCATCACCCCATTTCTTTCCCGTGGGAGTCGTAAGAGGCGACTAAGGGACTCGAGGGTGTATTGCAATCTTAGGCGATGGCTTGACAATCTGTCACTTGTTACAAAATTTTCCGAATGTCCTTCAAATATTTGTCAGACGTGGCGATAGCGACCGCATTTTACCGCCGTTAAAGCTCTGCCTACCCCGCAAGGGATAGAGGTGTGATATGTGTATGTATGTGTGTATAAGTCATAGTATCTTACCACAAAAAATTTGGTTTTATTTTAAAATTTATTTATTTTAAAATTGAGTTTTATTTTAAACACGGGTTCAACACTTGTCTAACTGTTTTGTGATAATGCTCATATTGTACGAAAAGACTTCTAATATATGTATATATCATGATCTTAACTGTTTTGTGATAATGCTCATATTGTACGAAAATACTTCTAATATATGTATATATCATGATCTATTTTCACATTTTCCTATTGGGAGAAAACTCATGCCGATGGCAGCAGGTGCGACTATGCCTAAACATACAAATAACAAGTAACTGAACTTTGACATCGACACATTTCGACTAATCACAGAAAAAAGGCACAGTCTACCTAGTTTGCTACCTAATTGATCGAGTTTTAAAGATACACTTATAAAGAGTACCTTTCCCAACAGGTGTATACGACCGAGTTGCCCCAGCGACTTTACTAATGGAGCGCCCGGGTCTCTACTCGCACAGCCGCCGCGGCCTCACGTACCAAACACATTCCTACTGGACCACTTTAGCAGAGGCCGTCTTCATCAGTGTGGTCATATTCTTCGTCAATATGGGTGCCTTTTGGGACTCCGACGGAGATCTTTACGTCTTCGGACTTAGTAATGTGACCTGCTGTTTGGTCATCATGTACGGTTACGTCGCTGTCGAGTTCAAGAGTTGGGTGAGTGTTATTTTCTTCATGTTTAGTGATCATTTGTACTATACCACTTTGGCCGAGTCAATCTACATCAGTGTGGTCATATTCTTCATCCACATGGGCGCCTTTTGGAACTCCGAGGGAGATTTATACGTCTTCGGACTTAGTAATGTGACCTGCTGTCTGGTCATCATGTACAATTGCATCGTTATCGAGTTCAGTGTCATTGTCAGCTGGGAACACGAATATTTGTTTTTCTCTTTTTCAATAGTCGAAGTACAGAATTTGTTCAGATTAATGAGCTGAGAGTAAAGCCTGAGAGGGCGAGAGATAATGCTTTATAGGGTAAAATTTTACTAGTGACCGATAGCGACTCTCAGTACGGGCTGGTGATAAAGAACAACTTTTTTCGAGAAAGATATATTATTATGAAAAAAACGAACCTCCCGTACAAAATGTACCAGATGACCGAATGTTTTTTTTATATATTTCGACCTCTGTTCCTTGGAGAACGTTGTTCCTTATCGCCAGCCCATCCTGAGTTCGATTCAGTTATCAGTAAAATTTTCATTTCCTTCATATAATATTTAACCTTAGGAGTTTTTTATCACTATTTTTTGACCGATAACTAATGATAATCATTGCCTTTCAGACGGTGATCCACGTTTTGGGGCTGCTGGGCTCCTTACTCTCGTTCTTCACCGTGACATTAATATACCAGACGCTGCAGCTGCCCTGGTACTCGCTACCAGGCTCCTTCCACGTCATCCTGCACGCGGCAACGCAGCCCACGTACTGGCTGGTCGTGCTGCTCACTACCACCACATCACTTATCCCTAGGTATGTACCTGGACCATTGGAATCGTATTGTCTATGCCTTTGAGAGAACCCAGACCCATCTGTCGCCTATCGTTGTACGCCGTGACGCTAGTATACCAGACATAGGGGTAAACCAGGTTCGCAGTTCTCTAGTGCTCACCACCTCCACATCGCTCATACCGAGGTTTGTAAATTGATACATACCCAAAGGCGCGCCCAAGCAGAGAAAGATCACTTAACATTGACATAAATCTTAAAACTGAAAGTGCTTTAATAAAGGTGTCAGTGTCACATAAACTTACTTTTATAACAAACTCTGTCACCAGGGTTCATCGGGTCATTCGTCAACTCGGTGTTCCACACGAATGGAAAAGCATAATATAGAAAGAAACTACTTACTAAACATACGTCTGATCTTACAAATGCTTTCGACATTGTTACTATAAAAAAAATGTTAGGGAGCTCGTTATTATACTTTTACCGCGTATTGGCTGCTCGTGCTGCTCACGACCACTACACCACTCATACCGAGATGCAAACCGTAGATATAAAGCCTAAAGTGACTCAAAATAGGATAAGTACACAAAACACTGTCAGAAATCTCAAAACTAAAAGGTGCTATAATGAAGGTGTATAATACGTCTGATCTTGCCGAAGCTTTTGATACTTTTACTATATTGCTGGGAATGAAATTAAATGTTGGCAGCTCGTTAATAAGCTCGTTTCTAAACATTGTTGATTAGAAAAAAGCACATGCCAATAGGTAAAATATGATTCGACAGTTAATAATGTATGTAAAAGTTGGTATGGGTGTCTTGCAAGGAAGTTTATTTGGTCCATCGCTTTTTATCATTTATATAAATGAAAATATTGGTTTAAATTTCTGCAGAACAAGAAGAATTCAGGCAGATTTTAACTTCCTTATATTCCTTGGGAAAAGATTTTCAGTTTCATGAGCCGGTTCTCCTTATCAAAGAAAATCAATTCATTTCTAAGCACCCATATAGTTACTTATATTCGCTTTTGTTCTCCAGACTCCTGCTACACGCGATGCGTAATTCCTTATGCCCGAGTGCGTTGTGGCGTGCGACAATGTCGCGCCGCGCCCGGCCGCGCCGCCTGCCCTACGCCGCGCACTACCACACCACCACCGCCTCAGCGCACGTCTACAGGTAGGCTACCACCGCAATAAACTACACGAACATACTCATAAGCCCCACTAGGGATCCCTGTATTAGGGTGCCATGGACGTACACGTACATGCACAAATAACATCCAGACCCGAGCCCTTGCCCGAGCTAAATATTTGAATTCATCATTGTTATACCTGCCCCGGCCGGGACCTTTTCGCAGCAGGCAAGCGCAATATCGTTGCATTGCACCAGTTTGTCAGTACTACAGTTAAGTCATATTTGACAGCTGTCAGATTCGTGATAATAAATAAAAATAATAATAAATAATAAATATCCTAGACAATTCACACAGCACCATCTAGCCCCAAACTAAGCAAAGCTTGTACTATGGGAACTAGATAGCTGATATTAATACTCATATACTGTTTTTTGTAAATAAATACATAGAATACATAGAAACACCCAGATTAAGCATAAATATCTGAAAATACTTAACAAATATTTGTGTCTTGTGGGGATCGAACCCACGACCCTCGGCGTAGCAGGCAGGGGTACTATCCGCTACGCCATCGGCCCAGTCAAATGCTGTGGCAGAGGGTCCATTATTCCTTTGTTGTCATCTCTTCTAGTATAGAGGTGATAGCTGTCAAAGATTGGGATGGCGTTACTTTAATGTTGCTATCAATCCTAATAAATAACCTGTACCTCAATTTTATTTTTATTTGTCTATTAATTTTATAAGCCATTTTGCATCAGCTAGAAAGTAGTGAATTAATTAAAAATTACATTTGATTAATTAATAATTTAATGATGAAAAAAGTCTTGGGTGGCAAAAGTAATCTGGTCATACCCGACTTTTAAAGAATTCTTGTTATACATCAAAATATTTAAATTGATTTTTGTCTTACAAGGCCGACAGACGAGGACGGTCTGTCGAAGTCGACGCGGGAGGTGACGACGATCACGTGACGACGTCCGCCGGGATCCTGAACCGTGGGGCTCATGCTTACAGCAATGGCCACGTGACCCGACACTCACACCAACACGCAGAGAAAGACGGAGATACTAGAACGTCTCATGCGTGAGTGAGATAGATTAAAGATGTAGAAATTGGTGTGTTCGAGCCGTCTCGTGTCAGTCAATGAACGGCTATTACACTTATGCCTTGCCTCCCAATGCGGTATACATTGCTAGTGTAACGTCGCCCATACAATAACCAGCAATGAGGCCCTGTCGGCAGGGTAATGTTATACCCACTATAAACTTTTGTGAATAGTCAAATCGTGTTCAAAAACTCTTCGTAATATTACCCGTTTGTATTTAATATTACCGAAGATCTGATATTCTAAAGGCCTCGGCCGCAACCCTTGGGTCCACGAATGCTGACCGCGTCCCCCGTTCGACCGATTCTTAATACCTCGAACCGTTATATTTAAACTTAGGCTGTGAACTGTCATTAGAACTATTGTATATAAATTATATTTTCCAAATATTGTAACAAAATTAAAATAGACATGATGTTAGTTTCATTGTTCATCAAATCGATCCCAAAAGGAAGAAACAGACACATTGTCATGTATGTTTACATTTTGTTAGTATAATTTGGAATGACCTTAGTTGTATTCTAGTGGAGTAATATATTGTGCTTTTATACTGCATCGCGGGACCAAGCGAAACCGCGCGGCGGGCTCGATTACTAAATGTACACTTTTTGTAATTATCTATTTTTTACTTTTTATTGTCCTATTTCTTACTCTATTGATACAGGCATACAACAATATAAATATTACTCTCCGTTTTATGGTCAATATCTTTTGCAATTTACGTCTCGCAGACCATCAGCCCGGTGGTCCGACGATGTCACCAAGTCGACGGGATCTCTATGGATGAGTTTAGCAGGACCGTGAAGATTGGTGCAATAGAGAAGAGGCGTATACCCTGCAGTGTTGGTGATGTGGGCTGATGATGATGATGATTACACAATGTAACGAATTATAACTGAGGCCACAATTTTTAAATTTTAGAATTTCCCTCCCTTTCCATTTGCAGCGAGATATTAACAATAGTACAGTCAGGAGCCCGAACGCAACGCGTGTTTTAATCTAACAGATCTGCCAATACTATGATTGAGAAAAAAGTAGTTCTAAATAAATTATGAATCAAACCAGTATTCATAGTTCTTTACGATTAATACATCGTGTTTTATTTTTTATTTCTTCTTATTAGTTTTTTTAAATCTGTGAATGATATGAGGTGCATAGAAATGTGTTTCAAAGTGAAAGATCGGTATAATAACAAATCGAATGTTTACCACTAACAGAAAAACACGTTTAAGAATGTAAGTTTTCCAAATATTTTCAGTGACCAAGAAATAGTTTTAAATGTAACCCTTGATATGGCTATAGGTGATGTAGAGAAATGTATTTTTGTAGAGAGACTTAGTGTCACGGATGGCTTCCTCACAGAGTGTATTTTATCGAGTTGTAGGTGAACTTGCCTTGTTCTAGAAACTTAGACTAAACCTTGTTTGCTGAGAGACAGTAAAATAAAGTTAACAATATCGTATTTTGAGCCTCGATCGGGTGACTCTCAAACATGCAGAAAATCTTGCCATAGTCGTGCGTTAAATGTTCAAAAAGATTCATAGCATTTATTTGTAGCCCATTGGAAATTTAATTGTCTTAGGATAAACAATTAAAAGAAATATTAAACTAAAGTAACTAATTAACTAATACTTATGAAGTATTAAAATAAGCTATCTAGTTCCCATAGTACAAGCTTTGCTTAGTTTGGGACTAGATTGCGCTGTGTGAATTGTTCAGGTTTCTTTTCAAGTCGTTAGCTATGATAGTAGCTGTAATTTTTGCACGATGGATGACTCGGCCAGTCAAAAAACAGAATTAGAATTATTAGCAAACTTTTTTCAGAAATTAAGATTTACTTGTCTCTTGGCAAACATTCTGTATCTTAAGGCGGGGATTGCGCGTTTCAATTTGTTAATTTTTCAACACCCAAATTTTATACATTTTTTTTTTTACTTTGTGTCATTTCTTGTAGAATTTTACGCTTTTTAAATATTAACGTGTAACCTACCCAGCATTACTAGGAAATGTTTTTTAGTTTTCAATAAATGTAACTGGTAGAGAGATATTTTTTACTTTTGAAATAGTACATTCCATTTCTTGTTATGTTTTTATAACTATTGATATTTATATATGAAGTGCCTTGCCCTGTAGCCCGTAGGACGGCGACCCCCGCGAAGTCCTCTGGACCATTCCTAACAGATTCAACTATTTTAACAATGTTTCTAGTTGTGTACATACAGACAATATATATATTTCTATATGGACGACGTTTGTTATATGTACAGTAGGATATTTTTATAAACAGATGATGATAACTCCAAGTGTAAATAAAGTGTATGTTCTAAGACTGTTGTTTATTGTAGAGCCTTTAATTCGTTCGGTTCGATGGAACTAGATGTTTGTGGAATATGTATTTTCCAGTCATTTCGTATTTCGCTGAGATTTCTCGAATAATTGTATCGTTTTCGAACTTCTTGCCATATTATGTGAAATCAAAAGTTAAGTTTTATTCGCGTATTCCGTGACGGCTATGCATCGGAAAGTGCAGTGTGAGACGGCCTCCCACCAGGTGGACCGACGGATCCACTGTTGAATGCATTCGGCCCCAAATTCTGGCCTATGGGAGGCCTATGTCCAGCAGTGGGCGTCTCACGACTGTTGATATGTGATGATGATGATGCAACATCGCATGTCCCACTTGTGTAGTGGCTCGGCTTAAGCTGGTTACGAAGTAAAAAATCAAGCAAACTTACACAATACTTGGAACTCGCCGAGATAATTATAATGCTACGTTCACACTTTGCACTTCCTCCTGCTCCTTCCGCTGTCGCGAATATTGCTCGAAATATTTCCGCGAAAGTATCAACGCGAGTGAGTTTTCATACACTGCCGTGCCGTCATACTCTTCTCGCAGCAATACGAGTGAGCGAGATAGCAATACATTCTACTCGTGTAGCCGACACTCGCGGGAGCACGGGAAATGGCAGCGGCATGAAGAGTACCAGCGCGAGTAACCTGACATCCTCGCGCTGCCCACTTCCCTTACTATTTCCTTGCACATATAGGCATAATGAACGTGCTATGTAACGTGAGCTGAACCACTACAAGCCTGATCACTACGAACGCACTAACGGTTATTAACAAGAATAACAGTAGTACAAGATTAACCATAAGCATTCAATCTTCGATTGATCTGGATCTACGTTTATATTTACAAGTTATGTGTTAGCTATAGTTTTGTCACTTGCCGTGTCGCGTGAGTATTTAAATAAAAATTGTTTACCAAAATAAGCACATGTTACAAGTTTACAGTTAAGTATGCATTTATAAAATACGGGGTATAAGGAACAGCCCTCCGAATACTGATAGGGTGCATGCAGACCATGATACTGAACAACTTTCCCCTAGGAACATATGTCAGAAAACGACATAATATATTCGCCCTTCCATACAAAATCACGATCAGCTGACTGCATTTACAATGGGAATTCCATATTTTTGGATGTTTCCTGAAATATTTTCGTATGGCAAGTTATTCAGTTTCATGGTCCAAATGCACCCTATCAATATTCGGAGGGCTGTCCCTTACACCCTGTATGCTGCAAATATTTTAAGGGATGTACCAGCCCATGAGACTGAATATCTTTCCCCAACGCACATAAGATATTTGAAAAATATCCTCCTATACAAAACGTTCTAGAAGTCACTTTTTTTTTCATATTTCGACCTGTGTGCTATGGGAAAAGTTGTTAAATATATTTACATCCTGTATTTGGCGCGAGCTGTTTTCAATGGCAAAATAAAACGTCCGCTTCAACATTATAGGTATACCATTTTAGAAGTTTGAAAACTTGAAATATTTTTCAAATCGACATTGGTGTGATCGCAGAACGGTTCACGCGGATTTCACCGATTTCTTAAGTCGCCTTTATTTCAATCATAGGTACAGTAAATTTTCCATTAGCGTCTGAAAACAGCTTGCACCAGGTTAGACGTGATTCGGCCTTTTTTTGGCCAACATTCTCTGAAAGTTGTAACTTGTAGTTCAATGTTCTTGCGCGCGACAACTGGCTAAAATTACCAATTAATTGTTTCTTATTAAAACGACGCTATTAGATTTATTAGTTAAATTATTTGTAACTAGTCTCATGTCAACGAAAGTTAGTATTTGCAAAGCATTTTATGTCGTTAATGTTACTTATGATTAGTGTTCTCAAAAGCGATCTTCCGTAAGATGTTAGGTAGTTTAATTAGTTTTTTGTTTGTAGTTTCAGCATACTGCGATCCGTGGTATTCGAACTTGTAATCATCCATTTGTAAAACTACTTTCTGTATCAGCTCGAGTTATGAATTCACACAATGTCACGTACTTGGATAAAATGTCACGTTCGCAGAATGTCAGTCGGGAAGTGGGGAAGGTAAAAGAATTGCTTGGAGAAAACTGTTTATTAACGTGAGGACAATTTTTTGTAATACTTGATGCGATACCTTGATGACACTTTGCTTGCGTGACGTTCTGCAAATATGACATTTGGTGGACGTGAAATTGTGTGGCAGGAGGAACAGTAAAGTTTGTTATCGTTATCAGTGTTCATAAAAACTTCAATGTTTGTTCCGAAGGCTTGTTTCAACTAAATTATTGCATTTACTTGTTGTGATAAAAAGAAACTTACTTATAACAAATGTTTTATGCGCGGGAGCGCACGGTTCGCAGCGATGACTAGAAAATACATAATAATTATGTGTTGTTTTATAATAATAAAAGAAAATATTTCATTAATAAACATGTTTTATTTCTCTTTTCAATTTTAATAATATTGACACATCGAACAAATCACCATTGTGCGATTTGTATACATTACAGATATACGAATAACACTGTCTTTTAAATTAAAGAAGCAGACCTAGCTCCATTTGACACAAGTGGTTTATTCTTCTATTACCCTAAAGTTCATTGTCAATAAGCTAAAGTATAAATATGGCGCGCATCAAATCGAGCCAGGTTTGCGGCGGACTTTAATCAATTACAAACTTTGTAAACAATCAACAGAACAATTTCATTGTTCGAAAGAACATCGCAAGAATAACAATCTGCTAAATATATTCTATCAATAAAAATATAAATAAATAACATTGTAGTCTTTGTCAGATCTAGCTAAATAATAAATTCTTTATAATGATTCGGAAATGCACAACTTCAAGACAAAAATATAAAGCAAATTTACGTAAAATATTAACTAACATAATGCCCTCAATTCGGGATATAAATTATCTTAACTTACCTTCATGTAGTGCTGTCACTTTCTGTCAAATAGGTTTAGATAGGGATAGGAGATATCTTAGTCCTGTCATGTTCAAAAATGTCAATAGGTTCTTAGCAATTACTAGTCAATTTAGTCGCCATTGCTTTTATCGTCGCCTTACTTTGACAGATAAAACGTACTTTGCGTCAAATTATGACATGACATGATTAAAATATCTCTTATCCTTCTCTAAACCTCTTTGACGGAAAGCGACAGCACTCATTTATGTAAGTTACGAGAATTTATATCCCGAATTGAGGCCATTGTAAAATAATTCGTAAGGCTAGTCATAGGAGAGTAAAACAGCAATGAGACTTCGAGACGTTTAACCAAATAATCTTCAGTTAGGGAAATTAATAAATAATATGTCTGGCAAACGGCACAACATATTTGGAAACATACACAGTTAAAAATAATAATTTTAGTGTAAATTTTCTGTAACTTCATTCAATGTGTTGTTGTTAGATCCGTATTCAAAATCATTCTAACAAACTCGATTGGATAAATGCAGAAAAACAAAGGTAAAAATAAATAGCAAGGTACTGAAATTATGCTGCCATCATAATATACAGAAACTATAAAAATACTAATATATTGGTGAATCTATAACTGAGCCAATTTAGATAAGTATGTAGCATAGAAAAAAAGCCTTCTAAATATTATGTCTACGTGCCTACGGTCTATCACAGTTAGGGCTGTCGCAGACTAAACGTACGTTTTTGCGAACGACACCAAAAGCACTCTTCAAAGAAATCCGAATATGAACCGTACGTAATTGAAATAAAGATGACATTGCTAAGAATGAAAAACGCCACAGTTTGCTGCCGGGCGACCTTTTGAGCCGTTTGTTATTCTAGCCAATGTCAATTTTATTTCAATTAAGTTAAGAGTTCCTTTTCGGGTTTCTAGTGAAAAGTGCTAGAGCTCTCGCTCGCAAAAACGGATTTTACTGTGCGGAGGCCCTTAATCCCACATATTGTGGCCTTATGTGGCTGACCGTCGACCGTGTAGCGTGCGAATACAATTACCAAACTAGCCAATGTGCAAATACTGTCAAAGTTCTCCTGTAACGATAGGGAATGCTGTGTGCTCATAAAACTGAACAACTTTCCAAGAAATAGGACGCACAAATATATGTCTGACTAAGAATGTTAACCTTCGAGCAACGCGGTATTAATTAAATTTCTTGTTTAATGGCGTTTTCACTTGTGATTTCACCAGTGTCAAGTTTTATTTTTTATTCAATTAGTTTCATCTTTTTTGTTGCGTTTCTGTCTTTCTTTATTAATAGAGTTATGGCGGGTGACAGGAGTAATGCCAATAGGCAGAATGGAGGGTTCCAGGTGGTGTCGGGAAAAGGGTAGCTACCCGCCTGGCCGGGTGTTGTGGCCAGGGGACCGACTGGTCCACCTGGATAGAATTGGAAGTTGTATATATGCGTTACGCGGTGAAACACTTCGATACCGCGTTTCAGGCTCTTTGTTTCTCTGCACATCTGTCACATGGCGCCATCTTGCAGATATGTTGGAACTTCTGTTGCGTCTTGCTTGCTCTTGAACCACTTTGAATGAGCTTCTTGCAGTAGCTCTCAGAGGTCGCTACAGAGTGTCCACATTTTGTGATTTTGCAGTCTCAAGTTATACACGATTACAATATATATAAATTGGCGAGTACGCCAGTGTCAATAATTGCAATTCCAGTACTGCGACGCTGGGTGACGGCTCCGAAGGCCGCGTTAATCAAAGAACGTAAACAATCTTACTATGATTGAGTGACAGTTATCGTGATCTGTTCTTATCTGTTATATTTATATAGGGTGTAAGGGACAGTCCTCCGAATACTCATAGGGTGCATTCAGATCTTGAAACTGAACATTTTTCCATAAAAAAATATTTCAGGAAACGTCAAAAAAATTGACTTCCCATAGTAAATGCTGATTGTGATTTTGTATGGGAGGTCGTTTTTTTTGTTTTTTCCTGATATATGTTTCTAGGGGACAGTTGATCTGTTTCATGGTCTGCATGCACTCTCAGTATTCGGAGGGCTGTCCCTTACAGCCTGTATATTGTATAATATCAGTTGTCTCTTTTTTACTTTCTATATATATTTTTTTTATTAATGATGGGTTTGCGCTTGACTCTAGTCTAGGTGATAGGACAGAGACAGAGTCTAAGATGGAGCGAGCTCACCCAGAAGAAGCCTGTTAAGGCACTGGCACTCCCACACACTGACGGAACGCAGCAAGCTACTGTCGACGTTTTGCTGGCACTAACTTTAAACAAATGTTACCAATACGACCTTACGTTTCTTGGAAAAGCTGTTCAATTTCTTGACCAAATTTGCCCTTTCAGCTACACCTGTTCACAACATTAACTAAATCATCTATTGATACGTATAAAAAATAAATCACAGCACACGTTTCAATATGGCGTTCACTACATCCATGGTAGGTTCATTGACTAACACTATGTCGAATTTGTTTAGATAGTTTTCTAGGTTCCCCTCGGCTTTGTGTCCCAGGAAGCCTACCTTGATGACAACGTCACAATGCTCCATGCCCTCAGCCATCCCGGCGTCGCCGATGTTGTCCCCCATGAGGATGACATTGCTGCGGCTCTTGACCATCTCGTAGTAGTCGGTGCCTTTGATCGCGGTCTCGTTTTTGTTGTAAGTGTGTATGACCTCACCTTTGATGCCGATTATTCTGTCCTGCTCATCGAACTCTAGGAAGTTGGATACTACCTGTTGGGGAAAGATTGTGTGATTGAATAATTTCAATGGGTAGTTTAAGTAAATATAAACTTCATATTTCGATAGCCCCGGTTTATCAACATAAATGTGAGAAAGTAATCGCAAAGTCAAATTTTAAAGGTAGTTACCTACATTTAATACCTTTCTTTAAGTGAGCAATGCTTGTATACTAATTATTAATAGGGAAATTGCTTCAACTATTTTAATGATATTTTGTATGTAAGGGGGTTTCAGAAGCAAAAAATCGATCTAGCTAGGTTTTATTTTCCAAAAAAGGCACTTTACCAACAAAAGCCGATCAATGGTAGATCATCCAGGTTTTTGAATTATTGCTGCAAGATCATCAACTTTGTACATAATTTACACTAAATAAATATATTTTAATCGGCATAAAACAATTTAATAGACATGACAATGTTGAGAAACCATCCAACAAAGATAGTGAGAACCTAGTCTAATAACTGAAAGCAGTTTAAAATTATAGTTTTCAAACCCTTATACATGTAGGTATTTTTTAGGATGGCCTATCACCAAGTGAACTGACGACCTAGTTGCGGCAGAGCTTCAAGGCAGTCGGACTCAAGTCGCGGAGAACACCAGCACTGGCACCTGCTGGCCAGCTCGTGTCCAGCAGTGGACATACCTTGACATTGGGCAGCAGGTAGTCGGCTGCCTTGAGGGCTGCAGTGACGGACTCCCCGAGCCCTGCGGAGAACACCAGCACTGGCACCTGCTGGCCAGCTCGTGTCCAGCAGTGGACATACCTTGACATTGGGCAGCAGGTAGTCGGCTGCCTTGAGGGCTGCAGTGACGGACTCCCCGAGCCCTGCGGAGAACACCAGCACTGGCACCTGCTGGCCAGCTCGTGTCCAGCAGTGGACATACCTTGACATTGGGCAGCAGGTAGTCGGCTGCCTTGAGGGCTGCAGTGACGGACTCCCCGAGCCCTGCGGAGAACACCAGCACTGGCACCTGCTGGCCAGCTCGTGTCCAGCAGTGGACATACCTTGACATTGGGCAGCAGGTAGTCGGCTGCCTTGAGGGCTGCAGTGACGGACTCCCCGAGCCCTGCGGAGAACACCAGCACTGGCACCTGCTGGCCAGCTCGTGTCCAGCAGTGGACATACCTTGACATTGGGCAGCAGGTAGTCGGCTGCCTTGAGGGCTGCAGTGACGGACTCCCCGAGCCCTGCGGAGAACACCAGCACTGGCACCTGCTGGCCAGCTCGTGTCCAGCAGTGGACATACCTTGACATTGGGCAGCAGGTAGTCGGCTGCCTTGAGGGCTGCAGTGACGGACTCCCCGAGCCCTGCGGAGAACACCAGCACTGGCACCTGCTGGCCAGCTCGTGTCCAGCAGTGGACATACCTTGACATTGGGCAGCAGGTAGTCGGCTGCCTTGAGGGCTGCAGTGACGGACTCCCCGAGCCCTGCGGAGAACACCAGCACTGGCACCTGCTGGCCAGCTCGTGTCCAGCAGTGGACATACCTTGACATTGGGCAGCAGGTAGTCGGCTGCCTTGAGGGCTGCAGTGACGGACTCCCCGAGCCCTGCGGAGAACACCAGCACTGGCACCTGCTGCTTCACACTCCAGCTTATCAGGTCACTCACACCTTGCCTAACGAAAAAAAATGCTGATCTATATTCAGAAACATACTCAAAAGACCTAGATCTCCAGAACATTATAAAAAATCCCAGCTCGAGAATCGAACCCGGTACCTCTGCGTAGAAGGAAGACGCACTGCCACTGCACCAAATCGGTCAGCTCTTTGAAGAACTAAACACCGCGACGCGGCGCCTGAATAATGCCTGTCATGATTTTATATAGTATTTATAAATATACAGGGTGTAAGGGACAGCCCTCCGAATACTGATAGTGTGCATCAGTGCATGCAGACCATAAAACTGAACAACCTTTCCCTGGAAAGATAGGTCAGGTAACGTCAAAAAAACCGAGCTCCCATATAAAAACATAATCAGCTTACTGCATTTACTATGCGAAGTATTTTTTTACGTTTTTTGAAATATTTATTTATGGAAATTTGTTCAGTTTCATGGTCTGAATGCACCCTATCAGTATTCGGAGGGTTGGTCGTAAAACCCTGTATACTTAATATTACATACAGATTTGAAGTAGCGAGGCGTATCTGTTAGAAAGACTAGCTCAGACAGGGTTAGACAGTTTGGACTACGGAACGTTCTTATGCCGGGCGCATAAGACTTACATTAGCCTATTTTTTTCTAAGGCAAAATCTAGAAAAAACTCTTTAGTAAAAAAAAAACCATTCGCCTTACCTGAAGCAATTCACCATTTTCTTAGCTATTTCCGTCAGTTCATTCCGTGGGAAAGTTATGTTTCTGTAAAGACGCAAATAAAAATCATCAGCTATTAAATGGCAACAGAAATTAAAATTATACACCGCCGGCGCGGCGTCAAGAACATGAGGAATGTCAATCGGGTCGTTCGTAGACTCGAAGTCTCACGAAGAAAAAAAAACATGTAATTAGAATAAGAGCAATAAAGCTGTTTTGTTATTAACTATTGCAGTTTTTCGATTTTACTATGAGAATGATATGTTTTCCCGTGGTAAAAAGTACCCTACGTGTTATTCTAAATATTCTATATGTGTACCAAAAGAGCACAAGGCCGACCCAAGAGGAAAAGGATAGATGACATCCGAGATCGGACCGGACTTCGGTACTACCAGTTGAAAAGTGCGGCGCAAGACCGCGAGGGTTACTACATGCTGACCTCCGAACTTCAATTTGAAGATGGCACCCTATGATGATGATAATTGATGATGATGATAATGTACCTACCAAAATTCATCCAAATCTGTCAAGCCATTTGAGCGCTAAGAGGTAACAAACATGCATACACACTACCTCTCGGATTTATAATATTAGCATGGGCCAATATTAGAATGGAATGGATAATTTCGAATACCAAATTTTTCAAAACACTTCCCATACAATTTTTGAAAACTTGCAAAATTTCATGCGCGGGCAGGATTTGAACCTGCGACTTTCGCCATCCTAGTGGCGACGCCTCTTCCATCTGGGCTACCGCGGCTCATCCAATGCCCGCCAATTTTGTAAGTGTATCTTAATATCAATAACGCGTGGCACGGCTCTATTTACCGGGTTAGTTTTGCAACTTATAATAATGAATTAGTAGCCCAGTAAAAGAGGCGTCGCCTTTAGTGATGGCAAAAACCCTGCCCTCGCTTAAAAATTAAAATTCAAAAATTGGATAAATTTGATTTACTTATTTGTATTTATTTTGAACAATTAAAAACTGCAATCTTACTTATCAGTCGATCTTATTGTCAGTAGGTATCGTTAAATAATGAAGACCAGCCTAGCGATTCATCCGCTTTTATCCATTTCCCTGTGGAATTGGAGTCAGTTTCACTCGGTAAAAAGAAATACTAAGTACGTAGGGATCATTTAGATACATAGATAAACACTTCATTGCTTACGACACACAGAGCAGAAACAAAACAATACAGAAAACTTAAAAGTAAGCAAAGCATTAAAATAGAGACAAAAAAGAAAAGATTTGTTGGATAAGCAAATTAGCACTCATCATCATTATCATATCAGCCCACATCTACCCACTGCTGAGTATAGGCCTCTTCTTTTTCTCGCCATCTGCGCCGGTCCTGTGCCTCCCGCATCCACTGTTTGCCAGCAATGGTCGCTAGGTCATCCGTCCATCTAGCGGGTGGTCTGCCTACTGGACGTTTAGTTGTTCTTGGCCGCCACTCCATTACCGCCTTCTTCCACCGTCCGTCATCGCGTCTAGCCAAATGTCCTGCCCACCTCCACTTCAGTTTTGTGATTCGTTTCCCGACATCGACGACTTGTTCAGTGTCTTATTTCCTCGTTGCGAACCCGATCCTGAAGTTTAATACCTAGCATGGAACGCCTAATAAGCACTATAATTATTAAATTTAAATCTACTTACTTGAGTATCTTGTGCGCAGCGACATACCAGTCGATCATATGCTGTATTTTGACGTCAAGCGGCATCGCGGGGTCCGCCTCTATGGGCTTGTAGATGGCGGACAGGCGCGTGTCCTCGTCCTTGTAGTGTTGCGGTGTCGATGGACATTCGCGGAACATGCCTGCAATATTTCTAGGTAATAAAACACTTTTTTACACTAGTTCCACTATATATTAAATTAAAATGCTTTAAAGCGACCGGTTTCGTTACATCATCGTCAGGCAACAAATTTAAAAATCAAAACAAATAATCGCAAAACAACGTAGGTAGTGCAATATTTGCATGTCGCAGTGCAAAGAAAAGTTGGTCAAAGTGAGAATGTCAAGTTGTATATAAAATAATCAATTAATTAATTTAAGATTAATTTAATAATAATAAATTCCATGTCCAAAATATAATAATAGTAAATTGGTTGTACTCATAGTACATTAATTTGGATTAAAATAATTAAGAATTGGCGAGGTGGACAAACATGTTTGGTCATTTAGAATATTAAACTTAATTTTATGTCTATTTATTTCTACCGCTTCTAACGTGTCCATTTTTCGCCCTTTGTTGGCTATGTGTAGGTACTTCACGTTTTTGGACACATCAAATGTGTGACCGTGTTCGTTCAGATGTTCTGCAAACGTTGACGTTTTGGTGTTCTTCTTCCAGCTGGAGGTGGTTCTTTTATTCTAGTTTTGAATTTCCTTCCAGTCTGGCCTACATATATGCTGTTGCATGTATCACATGTCAAACTATAGATGCCACTTTGGTGATCAATTGGAATTTTGTCCTTGCTGTTGTTAATGATCGCGTTTAGGTTTTTGGTGCTGTAGAATGCTGTTTTTCTATCGTCGCTGTCCAAGAGTCTTTTAAATTTTTGGGATATCTGTCCTAAGTATGGTATTTTCACCCAACGTTTCGGATCCGCTGTTTTAGACGGGGTTGTGCTGTATAACAGTTTTTCCGTCTCCCGCTTCTGTTTTCTCTTTAGGATGTTATTTATAAGTGCATCTGTATATCCATTATTTCGGGCTATTTGTTTGATGGTGTTAAGCTCCTCTTGGAAGTTATCTTTACTCATGGGGACTTTCACCAGACGATGGATAAACGCGTGAAAAGCTGCGTGTTTATGGTTATCAGGGTCGCGTGATGTAGCATGTATGATATTGTCGCTATATGTAGTCTTCCTATAGATTTTGTAATCGTGACGATTCTGATGTATGTTAATCGTTAGATCTAGGAAGTTTATAGATTTTCCTCCTAGTTCCATTGTCAATTGTATGCATTGGACAATGACTTAATTATTACGAAAGCTGACAAGGGAAACACCGTAATAGTTACAACGAAAAGTGAATACACTCATAAAGTCGAAGAATATCTGAAGTCAGACCAGTTCCAAACACTGAAAAAAGACCCCACAGAATCTTACAACAAAGAAATAAAAAACGTGATCAACTCTTGCGAAAGCATTCTACAACATACCAAAGTCAACTTCCTATTACAAATGAATCCAACACCACCCAGGCTGCATGGTTATTACAAACTCCACAAAGAAAACCAACCCATTAGACCTGTCGTAGCATATACTGGAGCCCCAGCGTACAAATTAGCTAAAACTGCAAATCATTTGTACAAAAAATTAACAGATTTCAAGCCAGCACACACGATAAAAAACAGTATTGACTTAATCAATAAGACCAATCATATAAATATCCCACCTCAAGCAAAACTAGTCTCCTTCGATGTGAAAAATCTTTTTCCGAGCGTCCCAATCAAGGATTGTCTAAGAATTATCGGAGAAACCTTGTGTGAATCGACACTTGAAGCACAAGTGGTAATAGACCTAGAAGCAGTTTTGAAGATTTGTTTAGAACAAAACTACTTCACATGGAAGGAAAAAACATACAAACAGGTAGATGGCTTAGCAATGGGCAGCCCTTTGTCACCTCTATGTGCAGACATCTACATGGATGACTTCGAAAAAAGAGTTCTTAAAACCAAATTCAAAAAACATATTGTGTATTGGCACAGGTATGTCGATGATATTATATGCTTGTGGACAGGAAGTGACGAAGTTCTACAGGAATTACTGCTGCACATGAATTCCGTAAACCAAAGCATACAATTGACAATGGAACTAGGAGGAAAATCTATAAACTTCCTAGATCTAACGATTAACATACATCAGAATCGTCACGATTACAAAATCTATAGGAAGACTACATATAGCGACAATATCATACATGCTACATCACGCCACCCTGATAACCATAAACACGCAGCTTTTCACGCGTTTATCCATCGTCTGGTGAAAGTCCCCATGAGTAAAGATAACTTCCAAGAGGAGCTTAACACCATCAAACAAATAGCCCGAAATAATGGATATACAGATGCACTTATAAATAACATCCTAAAGAGAAAACAGAAGCGGGAGACGGAAAAACTGTTATACAGCACAACCCCGTCTAAAACAGCGGATCCGAAACGTTGGGTGAAAATACCATACTTAGGACAGATATCCCAAAAATTTAAAAGACTCTTGGACAGCGACGATAGAAAAACAGCATTCTACAGCACCAAAAACCTAAACGCGATCATTAACAACAGCAAGGACAAAATTCCAATTGATCACCAAAGTGGCATCTATAGTTTGACATGTGATACATGCAACAGCATATATGTAGGCCAGACTGGAAGGAAATTCAAAACTAGAATAAAAGAACACACCTCCAGCTGGAAGAAGAACACCAAAACGTCAACGTTTGCAGAACATCTGAACGAACACGGTCACACATTTGATGTGTCCAAAAACGTGAAGTACCTACACATAGCCAACAAAGGGCGAAAAATGGACACGTTAGAAGCGGTAGAAATAAATAGACATAAAATTAAGTTTAATATTCTAAATGACCAAACATGTTTGTCCACCTCGCCAATTCTTAATTATTTTAATCCAAATTAATGTACTATGAGTACAACCAATTTACTATTATTATATTTTGGACATGGAATTTATTATTTTTAAATTAATCTTAAATTAATTAATTGATTTTTTTATATACAACTTGACATTCTCACTTTGACCAACTTTTCTTTGCACTGCGACATGCAAATATTGCACTACCTACGTTGTTTTGCGATTATTTGTTTTGATTTTTAAATTTGTTGCCTGACGATGATGTAACGAAACCGGTCGCTTTAAAGCATTTTAATTTAATATATAGTGGAACTAGTGTAAAAAAGTGTTTTATTACCTACTAGCAGCCCGCCCAGCGGTTTCACCCGCCGCTAACAATTTCCCCCGGGAATAAGACAGTTTAATATAGCCTTTGTTGCAACGTTACCGAGACTTAGAATAGCATCACCAGATTTCTTTCCCGTGGGAGTCGTAGGAGGCGACTAAGGGACTTGAGGGTGTGTATTGCAATTTTAGGCGATGGGCTGACAACCTGTCACTATGGCGATACACAATTTTCCGAATGATCCTCAAACATATGTCAGACGTGGCGTAAATGTCCGTTTTTGGGGCCGTTTACGTTCTGCCTACCCCGCAAGGGATAATAGGCGTGATATGTGTATGTATTATTATAGATATTGATGTCCTCCATAAAACTGTAGTACATCACTTTGCTCTATTGTTAATAATTTCCACAGTGTACGCGATATAAGATATTTTTTTGGTACATTTTTCACACGTTGGGTTACATTATCGAAATTTTCACGCAGATCCCTATTTTTTTCTCGTATAAAATATAGCCTATGTTCATCAGGAATAATGTAGGATTCTAATGGAGAAAGAATTTTTGAAATCGGGCCAGTAGTTTCGGAGCCTATTCGATGCAAACAAACAAACAAACAAACAAACAATCAAATCTTTCCTCTTTATAATATTAGTGTAGATGTAGACTAGAATACTATGGAGTTCCATCAAGAAATCACAACACAAAGTGTAAATCATCTGCAATATTTATTTATTTAACAATTTATTGTACACAAAAATTGTACAACAGGTACTGCTTATTTCTAAAAAAAAAATTCCCGCAGACCTAATTAAGAAGTGTGAGTAGATTGAAGATAAACGGTAAAACATGCACTCTATAACAGTTTACTAATAATTTACTGATCAAAACAAAAAAATATAAAAGTAAATCATCATCATCATTGGCCTCACGCGTCTGTGACAGACGATTTAATCAGTGTCTGAGGCAAGACTTTTATCCGCGTGACGCGGGTGAAGTGTCCTCTCCACAGACACTGCGTTGCCTGGGACGCAATTATTGAAAACGCAGGGCTGCCCAGGACCTGCGCCACCCTCTCGGCCTTCCTGGCTGGATCCGCAGGAACGACTAGTCGATACGTGCGGAGCCAGGTCGGCTGCAGGAGTCTACCGCGCGGTAGATCTCTGTCACACGCGCCTGACGGAGACCCCGTTCCGGGTTTAATTGTTAGCCGTGTGGTGCCGGCAGAGTAGAATAGCACCACCCCATCTCTTCCCGTGGGGGTCGTAAGAAGCGACCGAGAGATAAATCCGACCCAACCACAACGGACCTGGAGAGGCCAACTCCACAATTAAAAAAGTAAATACACACATACTATATAAATACATACATACAAACACATATCACGCCTATTATCCCTTGCGGGGTAGGCAGAGCGTAAACGGCCGCAAAAACGGACATTTACGCCACGTCGGACATATATTTGACTGTCATCTGAAAAATTGTGTATCACCATAGTGACAGGTTGTCAGCCCATCGCTTAAAATTGCAAAACACGCCCTAAAGTCCCTTAGTCGCCTCTTACGACTCCCACGGGTAATAAATATGGTTATGCTATTCTAAACCGGTACACGGCAGTGCCTGAAATTATACGCAAGATTATCCCCCATACATTCGCTCTATTTCTACGTCATAAGAATGTGCAAGTCATTTCGACAAATCGGCTTTCCTGTCTAGTCAGCTCAGCCGACCATTACTTTGGTGACATTTGGAAAAAAACATGTCTATTAAATAAAACAGTTGTGGGTTCATTTCGAACATAATTATTAATGATTGAAATAAATTATTTATTCGGCGATTATTAAAATAACGGACGAGTCGGCTTTTCCGTCTAGTCGCTGTATCTCTATTAGCATTCCTTTTTCATAACATTGCTCTTGGTTCTGACAGGATGTTTCCTAAGTTCTCTGCAATTTTTGTCACTTTTGTTTATATGCAAAAATTGAAAATCATGGAATAATAGCAATGTCCTAGTCATTTTCGTTAATCGACTCTAGGCTTAATTGCTATTTTTTAAAAACTTATATAGCAATATATATTTGCTATAATTATAGCAAGAATTTGCTATAATGATTATAGCAAATTCTTGAATTGGTGGTGTGTAGCAAATTAGCATAAAAGAGTAAAAGTTTTAGAAAACATAGAAAAATTTCATGGCGTCGCGTCGTCGCTAGTACTGATAGTGGAAGTCACAGGCAGGTTTAAATCCAGCTTATGACAGAAAATATAAATAAGTTTTCTAAAGTCTCTATACCAACACGAAAAAGATTTTTAAAATTTGGTATTGATAGTAGAAATTGTTGAAGCACTAGTTTAACCCAGAAAGCAGAGAAACTTATAACTGCATACACAAGGCATGTTACTTGTAAACAATTGAGTTTGCATAGCTCTTTGTTTAAGAGCAAATTTTAATCTAGGTTAACTTTTTGCCTTTTAAGTTCTCTTATATGCATATGAATTTGTGTCACAAAAAGGTTTCAAATGATTGAAGCGTTACAATTTGAAATAACAAGGCCAACTACTAAAACTTAATTAGTTTGTAAACTGGTTTATTTTAAAATTCCTTTAAGAAGGTATTTTTAATTTAAACCCATACTAATAGCTTACAAAACGGTCTCTATTCTGAGAGGTCTCTCACTCATCTATTTTTGTATTTTTTTTAAAACAAGCAAAAATGGAGATGAAAAATATACAACTGTCATTTTTATCCTCAAATTAAATTTGATTCATCTAATAATGCATTTATCGTATTATTACAAAAAACTTTTGATGCACATTTAGACACTAGCGAAATACTTTTTCATATGATTAAATGTTGTCAAATGACTTAGACACAGTTTAACTTCTTTTTGTTATTACACTTATAGTTTCTAATTTCCATGAAAATATTTTTTTTGTTTTGCATTTGTAATTAATAAGTGTGTCATTAACAATTAGCTATGGAAGTGGTCCTGCAGAATTGAGGCAGGTCATGTGTCAGGTTTTGGCTGTTTTTAATGAATATCCTAAATTGCTTACTAGACTAATTGTCTTTATAATTTCAGAGCTGTTACTAAGGAAGGTCAGATAAGGCAATGTTCAGAAAGATAAGATAACCTTATTAAACATAATTTATCACTACATAGTATAAAGTTGCTTCCTGCCTTTGTCTGTTTGTATGTATGCTTAAATCTTCATAACCACCTAATAGATCTGGATATTTATTTTTATTTAAGATAGAGTGTGTCAAGAGGTTTTTATGTATGATTTATGTTGGGAGAAGGTCTGTTTCCTGTGGGAAATTGGTTAGCAGCAGGTGAAACCACTGGATGGGCTGCTAGTAGCTGCTTAAAATGTTAAAGGGCTTATGCTTATTGTATTGACTACTTATAAATAATATACAGCATACATATGGACTCTGAATTACTCAATTAAAGTTGCTGTGAGTTTTGTTTGTCTTTCAGAGAGATTCTTTAACAACGAAAATAATGACAAACTTGTTTTAACTTTTGAGATATGTGAGGACAAGCATTAATAGACAGGTTCAGTGGCTTTTGTATAAAAAAAACACATTGTAAAACAGGCCGGACAAAACTGCTTATGTACTTTTCTACCAATGAAATGTATAAAAAGCTTATTCTTCCGATGCAAGACATTTTGTATCATTAAGAAGAATATTTTATTTCTGAAAAATAAGTGTCTTAAACAATTAATTATTTAAAAAGTACATAATTAGTTTTGTCACTATTCACTTGGCCATCCTGATTTCACCCAGTTTTACCAGTACTTATCAAAATATTTTGCCATTTTGTTAATGTTAATTTTACTAAGCCTCCTTACGAAACGCCCATTTATAAATGACATACAATTATTATACTATAAACTTTACTTGGAGGGTAGAAACAAACTGGATGTAGAAAGCAAGGGAAAGAAAACTATGGCAAACTCTGGGGGCAGCCTACGCCAAAGAGTGGACTAACTAAATAAAATAATAAATAATATGAAATAAACATAGAATATAGAAAAAAAATTATAATTAGTTAGGAAATAAGTTAGGTTTATATAGTTAGTTGATAATATATAAGTTAGTGATGTAAAATAAAGGCTTTTTTATTTTATTTTAATTTTACTTGGGTGAAATATTTCCCACCTAGCGGATCTGATCACCCATCTGCAAGCTTCACAGATGTCCCAACCCGAGGCTAATACTTTAAAAATATATTACCAAAACTGGTGAGTACAGGGACACCGTTATCCATGGTGTGTCTGGTCATGGTGTGGTCAAAGTCTGTGACAATCTGTAACTTGGTGTGACCATCGGCTATTATCTTATTGATCTTACGAAGCAACTCCTGCTCATCGCGTACATGGACATTTGGCTTCTCAAACTCTGGGATATCGTTGATCTTCAATAAAGCCTTCATTGCTGTAATAAATGCAGTAAGTACATTTTTGCTACTTCTGGGTCTCTTAGGAACCTAAAGACTAATAAGTTATAGTGAATTGTAAATAACTAAGGACTGACGTAATAAATAATGTGTGGGATTCGCGCCAAAACTAGAATACAAATACAAACCACGAAATCTAGCGGCCTCGCCGCGTGAAAATTAATTTCTTTTTTTCATACGTTTTTCCAACTAGATCAAAACAATTTTAGCAAAATCATCAGTTCTAGCCACGTCCAATCTGATTAACACTGATGCAATTCAAAGTAGTAAATATTTCATTGTAGAATATATTGAAATCGTAAGACTGTAACTTTAGCACTAAAAACAAGAACATAACTTACCGGTCACGTTCAGGGTAATGGTAGATGTTATTGGAAAATGTTTTTACAATGGATTAGAATTAGCCCTTTCTTTTTATTTCCAGAGTAATGTTGATCGAAGGCAAAATATTACAAACAAGAGCAGCAAACAAAAATAGCAGACCGCAGACGTGCCTTCACAACGCCCTTGACAGTGTGATCATAGAGTATATTAAAAGTGTGATTATGAGAAAAGTACGATCATAAAGTCTACTTCGTTAATTCACTAATATTTGTTAATTCGATTTGTATATAAAACGTTGTACAGATTTCGTTTTTGTAACGTAAATGTCATCAATAATTAATAAATTGCATATTTCAACATCGCAATTAATATTTTTGTGTAAATTGAATTCATAAATTTGGAAGAAAAAATCGTGAGGTTAATAATACTATCGAATGGTATATTTTGAACAAATCTGTTATTTTGACAGACATCCATAGACAAAGTTTACATCATGAAACAGATTAAATACTTTCTTCCGATACACAATGCTACACACATGTTAGTAAGCGCCATCTATCTAGTCCAGGAAAACCTTGTAGCAAAGCAATCCCATCCAAGTTATACAGAGAGTTAGAATAAAAAAAGTGCTATGTTCCTTTATATCACGAATTCTGTTGGCATAAAAGAGCTTCGTATTTTTTAAAACAAAATATGTTAAACAAAAACTTGTTGATAAATTATATACCCTAATTTACAGGGTGACTAACGCGCCGTAAGCGTAAGAGTCTAGTTTAGCTTCATCGTGTCGTTGGATGACTCGGTGTCCCACACGTAGAGAGAGAGAGCTCCAGTTGCTCCATCAGTGAACGGTTCAGTATTGTCTAAGCTGTAGGTACTTAACTAATCTGCGCGCTGTGTTGTGTTGTAGGGTTGAACAATTAAAATTTAAAATTTAATTTTAAAAAAAATGGCTGTAAAACGCGTGGTGTCATGAACATAGTACTTTCTATAACATGCTGAATAGGGTGACCGGTAATTCAGTACATTCTCCGTAGGGGTACGAAGGGATGGGAACATATTCTTAAATACTCGTAGAACTATGGGTCGGAATGCACTAGTAATAAAATTCCTTTCATATTACGTAATTTACAACGGACCAAAGTCAGTTGTATTAATCGTTACACTACAAAATAAACTTACCTATCGCCTTGCTATTATATTGAGTGTCACTGGTGTAAGTAAACAAATTACCAATAATATATTTAAAACAATACAATAAACGCAAAACAAAGAATAATTTATAAAATGGTACAGTTTTTATGTAAAGAAACGTTAGTTCAATTAAGCTCAGCGCCCTCTACATGACACTCGAGAATCCCTAGAAAATTTCCCATTCAGTTCAGTATCTTCTTTTACGTAAATCTGAATTGTCTTACCTACATTGTCTATGATTCCACCTGGCGAACTGTCATGCACAGAAAACTGTCATGTCGGTTTTGCTTATTTTGCCTATTTCCTGTGTGAAATTCCAATTATGTTTGTAATATATGCTACGTGGTTATTATAAATCGGATCTAACGCATTTACTACTGTCTATCGTGTGGATAGGTCGCTAAAAGGATTGCAAATGTCAATATGCCAGGATCTTGGTCTTAACTTCCAACAGAGAATGGTGAGAAAGTGCATAAATAATTGGGGTTTTCGGTGCAAAAGCTTCCTCGATATTGCATGTTCATCAAACTATAGGTTACATTGGAATTATTATCAGTGATAACAAAGGGTTATGTGTTCGCATTGCATTTTTTATTGCAATGGAAACCATTGGTTTTCAGGCATAGATTTTCGGTTTCAATAATTCAATGTTGGTTTCAGGGCGCAAATATATCGCAGCTAGAGAGAGATATTGGGTCAGAGCAGTTCCCACCGAACGAACATTATTTTGGTTTAGTCAATGTAAGTATGTTTTACAGTTTAATTCTTGCAATTTTATAGTTAAACTATTATTGAGAACTTGAACGCTATTCTTAAAATTCGCCGCATTCAGGTTATCTAAATAATATGTTAATGTGCTCTGGAATTTACAAATATACTTTAAATGCATTTAAGTAGACCTTATATGAATATTTCCATTAAAACCTATGTAATTGTACTGTGATTACAAGATTGACATTGAAAAAGGTATGACTTGGTAATATTAGTGTATGCTCCAGCTAAGACCTGTGGCTGGCTGAATTAGAAGAAGAAGCAGAATCATAGTATCCTAAATTAGAGTTCTGTGATTAGTATTGCAGTACACTTCATTGAGTTATCTTAGAGCTCAGTTGTAATTAAACATAGTCTACCATAATTTATGTGTGTGGTTCAACTAATACAATACAAAATAAATTTGTTTTCCAGTTTGGCAACACTTGCTACAGCAACTCAGTGTTGCAAGCACTATACTTCTGTCGTCCATTCCGGGAGAAAGTTCTAGAATATAAGGCTAAGAATAAAAGGACCAAGGAGACCCTGCTAACATGCCTCGCCGATTTGTTTTATAGCATCGCTACTCAGAAGAAGAAAGTTGGGTCCATTGCTCCTAAGAAGTTTATTGCTAGACTGAGGAAGGAAAAGGGTTTGTATAAGTACATTTTCATTGATAAATCAACATTTATTTACAAACTATGCTCATTCATAGTTCCAACTAGGACAATCTGTGTTGGGGTCCCACACCACCTATTCAACAAAAAAAATTTTTAGCCTGTCACATAAAAACAAAAAAATTACAGTATTTATGATGAAATCCTTTGACTAAAAATATAGTTTGAAATGTGGCAGAATAAACAATGTAACACTTTGATGAGATTGTTAATATAAAAATGCCTTTATTGTACCCAGATTGTTCATAAAATATGTTTATTTGTTCAAAGTAGGCTATAGAACCCAAACAAAATTAAAAAAAGATAAAACTTTATTATATCAAACAAATCACCTACCTATAACCAGTAACCAACCATTTTGATATGATATATGTGCAGGTGTTTTTACATGACTGCCCAACCAAAAAAGGAGTGTTATGTTTTTACAGTTCATGTATGTATGTATATATGTGTGTGTGTATGTGTGATTCTTTAAAGGACTGAAACTCATTAACCACTGAACAGATTTGAATGAATTCTATCGAAATAATCCTCTCATTATCCGGAATGATAGGCTAGGCTTTATCACAGAAAGCAGTTGTGTTTATAATTTTTTTTAATTTATTTATCTTTGGAACTGTATATTTCAGAGGAGTTTGATAACTACATGCAGCAGGACGCTCACGAGTTTTTGAACTTCCTCATCAACCACATCAATGAGATTATCTTAGGTAAGTGTTGTTGTCGTGTCGTATCAAGAGGTCAAGTCACTGGCGGAGAGGAGAGAAGATTGGAAGTTACTCCACCGACAAGAGTTTGACTCTTAAATTTGAAGAAGAAGAAGTGTTGTGAAGGTAGATCATCAGATTATCTACAACTGGCTTTAAAATATGTTAGTACTAGTTGTTACCCGCGGCGTTGGCCGAAAATAAAAACTATTGTATGTGTTAATCCATGTTACCTTCTATATGTGTGCCAAAATTCATTACTATTGGTTCAGTAGTTTTTGTGTGAAGAAATAACAAACAAACAAACATACAAACTTTCGCATTTATAATAATAGTGGGATTAGAGATACACAGACTAGTTGCCGACTATTCGGATATTTTTACAGTCGGCAAGTAATCGGGGGCTAGTCGGCTGAATAGCCGATTATTTGTGCTGTAGTAACGACACTGAAGTTTTAATATAATAATTTGAAAAACTAGATAAATAATATGTTCCCATCTGAAACTACAACTCTTAAGAGGTAGGCAAGGCCTAAGAAACGAGTACACACGCGATTTGTTCTCCCGTTGGCGATTGGGCGGTGACTAGTAGGCTGATTTTAAGCCGATTAGTCAGTAATCGGCTTGTCGGCTAAAACCATAGTCGTTGCATCTTTAGTTAGTATTATTTATGCAGCTATAAAAATATTTTTTCATTGCATTACTCTGTCTATCAGCATACATAGCCTCATCACCCCACCACTCTAAGAATAAGTATGTGTGCTGTCAGTAGCACTTCCAGTTAACCATCCAAGTAAAAATATGGACAGCTATAGGTTTAAAGTATTTTTGTTAGAGCTATATTGCCAGAAACATTTACGTCTTCCCTTCAATTTCTAAAACCTTCCTGTGCCTTAACCTTAGGGTTGCCTGGAAGAAATTTGCCACTTTAGCCATAAGGCTGCCGAAATTGTACTCTTTATTTGTCGCTATGTTTTATTGTATTGTGTTTCCTTTTGTGCAATAACAATAAGGTATAAATTGGTATCTTGAGGTGCTTTATCTACTTTTATTTTCCATATAAACAAAATTAAATGCCTCTTGGTAACAAATACTAATACAGACAAATATTATAAATTAAACAGTAAGCAGATTAGTTATTTAATTTATTACAAAACTACTTGTTAGTTATGTCACTCCTTATCAAACCTACAATGATATTTTTTTTTCACTGATAAGGACACTATTTCATACGGTAATAAATATAACAATAAGTCTTTATAACCCCGTTTTCAGTCACAATAGATTTGCATAAATCGCAGTGGCTGTTGATCTTCTAGGACCAGCCCCTACTTCTCAAATAATAGACTTTAAATTATAACACTGAAGTTTAATACTTTTAAACTTCAGTGTCATAATATACATGTTTCGAAATGAGATGTCCCCTTTAGCGAAACTATCACATATTCCCGAATTGTATGAGCGTATACTTTTTACGTAAAAAACATACCAAAAGTACCCACCACCTTGAAAAAAGACCATAAGGTCCTTTTACACTTTTTGAGTATTTCACTTTTACAAACAAACAGAATGTTCTAATTCTAATGAAAAAGTTCCAAGGTATTATTAAAAACCTTTACACATTACCTATCCAACCCTTTGCTGGCTACATCTCTGGCAAGAGCTATGCATTTTTCCATACATATTGTGTCTAACGCTACGTTCACACTATGCACCTGCTCCTGCCGCTTCCGCGAATATTGCGCGAATATTTGCGCGTAAATATCAACGCGAGTGAGTGTTCACAAACTGCCGTCATAATCTTCTCGCAATACTAGTGAGCGAGATAGCAATATGCATTCCAGTCGCTCTCGTAATGCCATTTCTTTGACTCGCGCACGTAAAGCCGATACTCAAAGGAGCTAGGGATGTGGCAGTGGCATAGCGAGTAGCAGCGCGAGTAACCTAGTTACATGCTCGCGCTGCCCTCTACAATACCCACTATTTCCCTGTGATTCTACTCATGATTCTGAACAACTTTCATCATGGGGTCACCTGCGAAATAGCGAAAAAAAATCAGCTGTTCCATACACTTTGTTCGAGTAGGTATGAACTTTTCTATTGAGGAGATGTATTTTTTTCGCGACTTTAAAAATTGTTCAGAATCATGAATAGAATCACCCTGTAAAATTTCCTTGCTGAATAAAAAATAACCCTGTAAAGGCATTAAGACACTTATACCAGCAAATTAGTCAGAACACGTAATTTACTCAAGAATAAGAATAGAAGCCGTGTGTTGCCGGTTTAGAATAGCATCACCTCATTTTTTTCCCGTGGGTGTCGTAAAAGGCGACGAAGGGACTCAAGGGTGTGTATTTCAATTTTAGTCGATAGGCTGACAACCTGTCACTTTGGCGATACACAATTTACGAATGACCTCAAATGTTTGTCAGACGTGGCCTAAATGTCCGTTTTTTGCGGCCGTTTACGCTCTGCCTAGCCAGCAAGGGATAAAGGCGTGATATATGTATGTATGTTATAAAATAAGAATGGAACTAGAAATCCATTATTTCCATTATTTCCAGCTGAACGCAACCAAAGCACGCTGAAAGTTCCGAAGAACGCATCGGGCGAGAACGTGACGTGCAACGGTTCCGTACCTTCGCAGAAGCAGGAGAACGCGGAGCCCACGTGGGTGCACGAGATCTTCCAGGGAACCCTCACCAGCGAGACACGGTGTCTCAACTGCGAGACGGTCAGCAGCAAGGATGAACACTTCTTTGATCTGCAGGTAAATCTATTTAAACTCACTTATTCTAAAAGTGGTTCGAGAGCCCAGTGACGCCCCTTAACAGAAAAATCCCTGCCTGGACACGCTAGTCGTCTGGAATCCAAATTATCAATTCGAGGCAATTTTTTTTTATACTATATAGATAATATATTTTGGGGTGGTATGGGATCTACCTCCTAGCGGTCCACCCCGGGCAACGGCAACACAGGCTTGCCTGTGGATAAGTCCGGCTGAACGATCCCACGTGCGCGGTGGAAGGCTCCGTAAGGAGCCGCCTGGCTCGCGACCACCATCCCACCGAAGTCTGGCGCCAAGTAGCTTGCTGCGTTCCGTCAGTGTGTGGGAGTGCCAGTGCCTTAACAGGCTTCTTCTGGGTGAGCTCGCTTCATCTTAGACTCTGTCTCTGTCCTATGACCTAGACTAGAGTCAAGAGCAAACCCATCATTAATAAAAAAAAAAAAAAAAAAGCATTTGTCTGCCATCCCATCTCACCTGCTGTTAAGTGACGATGCAGACGATGTTGGGCATGCTCACTTAGATAATGCCTATTCAAATTAATTTAAGGTGGTACGAGAGCCATAGAATAGTATCACCCCATTTCTTTCCCGTGGGAGTCGTGAAAAGCGACTAAGGGAGTCGAGGGAGTGTGTTGCAATTTTAGGCGATGGGCCTGAAGCCTGAGTGCACCTGTCATTATGGCGATACACAGTTTTCCGAATGTCCTTCAAATATTTATCAGACGTGGCGTAAATGTCCGTTTGTGATATGTGTATGTATGTTTAAGGAAACGAGGGGAAGTAGCGGGTCATTCCCACTACAAGTATCTACGGATCACTTATGGGAAGACCCGGCACTAAATGGAACACCTCTTATTGGAAAATGTATTTTACTCTGTTCAAGAGTATTTAAATTATTTTTTTACCTTGTTTTGTTGACATTTAACTATTTATTGCTTTTTTATGACATTGATTATGTACTGATTTGACATTGTATTTTATATTTTTTATTTTACATTTCCTTGACGATCACATTATGGTGGACATTGATTTTATTAATTGTAACGAATTTTTAGAACCTATAATGTGAAATAAATAAACTAAACTAATGTATTTTAAGATTTTGAAATACATGTTTTTTTTAGGTGGACGTCGGTCAGAACACAAGCATCACGCACTGCCTGAAGTGCTTCAGCGACACGGAGACGCTCTGCAACGAGAACAAGTTCAAGTGCGACAACTGCAGCAGCTACCAGGAGGCGCAGAAGCGCATGCGCGTCAAGAAACTGCCGCTCATACTCGCGCTGCATCTCAAGCGGTTCAAATATATGGAGCAATACAACAGGTGCGTTTATTTCCATCCGACTTGTCGTTACTTCTAATAGGCTGTTTTCCAGTGTAGCTAATGATGGTAGTTTAATCACTCGTCTGTCGCTTCATACTATAACAATTTCATTGGTTTTGAATTTTATTGTAGGTAGTTAAGGTTCAAAATTGTTGTCCGGCTCCCGGTACGTGACAGACAAGCGGTTAAGCAACTGTCATATAATACAGTTGTATACACTATATTATCTACAGTCTATGTTATCAAAAAGTAGTTTTAAGAATTAGCTCAACTGTCATATAATGCCTAATTATATACAGTTGTATACACTATTTTATCTACACTCTATGTTATCAAAATGTAGTTTTAAGAATTAGCTTATTGGCTAGTAGGAAAATATTGTATTAAAACTTACTTTGTAATAGCCCTACGAATGTATAGATATGATATGTGACATGCAATATGTGTTCCATGGAAATGTACATTGAAAACTAAGCGCTTACGCTACGCCCGCGCGGACTAGATTTGAATCCGTTCTGACGAAACTGCATTGCAGTTTGGCGGTTTATTGTATTATGCAGTTTTTGTAAAAAGAAAATTGAATAAATGCTTTACAAAATATAGACCAGCGGTTTCCGAACACGACGACACCTCGCCGCATTATAGCTACTTAGGCACGATGCGCCTTGTAAATGCGGACGGATGATAATAATGTCAAGACGGGCGGCCCGCGCGTGCAGTCCGCTTAGCGGAGCTTTAGCACTAAATTATTAATTCTTTTTTTTTTTGCGTGTCGTACACCGAGTCGTCCAACGACCCGATGAACCCTGGTGTCAGAGTTTTTCAACCGCCTACTACCACTACCGTGGGATCCTGCCGGCTAGATAAGATAAGACTACCACTAGTAGACCTCTGACATGGTTGTGTTACGACCTCCGTCTAAGTTATCATAGACAGCAACCGGGACCGACGGCTTAACGTGCCCTCCCTCCGAAGCACGGAACTATGACAATCAGTTGGTTCACCCTGCAATGTCTTTAACCAGACCGAGAACAAATTCACAAAGTGATAAATATCAACTCCGAGAATCGAACCCGGAACCTTTGCGCCGCAGGCAGTCGCACTACCACTGCGCCACATAGGCCGTTAATTATGTAATAATAATTAAACATCAATTAATCTTTTCCAGGCATATCAAGGTGTCGCATCGGGTCGTATTCCCCTTGGAGCTGCGGCTGTTCAATACGGTGAGGTTTTTACCGTCTTCCACTTGTTCAGGAAACGGACGTGGCATTGTGTGAATTAAAGGGCGGGGCACACCGGCTCCGTATCCGTTCCGTATCCAGCTCTCGTCCGTAGTCACGCACGAACTTATGACGTTGTAATGTATGGGGCTGTATGAGATACGGCACACCGCACACCGTGCAGCACGGAACGGATACGCAACGCATACGTGACTACGCACGAGAGCTGGATACGGAACGGATACGGAGCCGGTGTGCCCCGCCCTTAAGTCACCCCCTTTGCTTCTCTTTATTAGCAGCGCTTACAAACGGTTTTGTGGGCGATTTTCCATTTCCTTTATTTTCATTTTTCAGTGGGATATGTGATTCTCTGTTATAGACTCGCAGGTCGTAGTCAGTGCCGTATTAGCATAGCATCACTCTATTTCAACCCGTGTGTGTCGTAAAAGGCGACCAAGGGATGAATAGGCAGCAGCGTACCCTGTGAATACAACACCTTGCACTGCGCTCGTCATTCCGCCTGCCAAGCGTGGTGAGTATGACAATACCCCCCCTCTCCCAACAAGAAGGATGTTAAAGTGAAGTTAGTGACTGTTGGTCTCATAAAGACGAACCCATGTTCACCAAATTAAAATATATACCTACCTATTTGTGGCAAGATTATTGTGTGATGTGAATGCAACATTCACAGAAAACGCTGCTACCCATTCCTTGGTCGAATTTATCCCTTAGTTGCTTTTTACGTCACCCACGGGTAGAATTGGGGTGAGGCTATTCTTAGCTGATATCATACGGCCCATTTTTGTAATGTAGAACAATATTCAATTATTAGATTCATTTATTTCATATTATCAGATTCATAATAAAAGCACTGAATAAAACTAGAAAAAAAAATGTTCATGTCACGATTACATGTGATAATAAAGTAATTAATAATATTCTATATTATTAATTTGAAATGCACTTTTTAATACAATGTTTTCCAGTCGGACGACGCCGTGAACCCGGACCGTCTGTACGACCTGGTGGCGGTGGTGGTGCACTGCGGGTCGGGGCCCAACCGCGGCCACTACATCAGCATCGTCAAGAGCCACGGCTTCTGGCTACTCTTCGATGACGACATGGTCGACGTGAGTCACCCCATAACTCTCAGAAACCATATCATAAAATATCCGCTGCCACTAATTTTCCCGTGGTAAAAAATGATTTCCCGCGGTAAAAAGTGGCTTATGTGTTATTCCGGGTTATACTCTACCTGTGTTCCAAATTTCATATAAATCGGTCGAGCCGTTTGAGCGTAAAGAGGCAACAAACATACATACACACACAAATTTACAGATTTTTTATATTAGTACGGATAAATACTACCACTTCAGAAGCCATATTAAAAACATATGTACAGGGTGTAAGGGGCAGCCCTCTGAACAACATACATACATAAATCAGCCTATTACAGTCCACTGCTGGACTGCTGCAGGGTACGCCATAGGGCACGATCTCTCGTTTTCGCCATCCAGTCGCTACCAGCCGCCTTCATTAAATCATCGGTCCACCTGGCCGGAGGTCGTCCATCACTACTCTTGCCGAGTCGTGGCCTCCACTCGAGAACCCGTTTACTCCGAACTACTTACCATGAGAAAAATATTTTAGGAAAGTTCAAAAAATGTCTTCCCATTGTTCGTGATTTTGTAAGGGAGGTCAAATATGTTCTTAGGGTAAAATTTGTTCAGTTTCATGGTCTGCATGCACCCTATCAGTATTCGGAGGGCTGTCCCTTACACCCTGTACATTATGTACGACCAACCAACAGGTTACTTTTTGTCGACTCAGAACGATTTTGTCAACCCTTGATCTAGACTGGAATTAAGATAAAACCTATTTCAAAAACAGAATAACGCTCAAGACTGAGTCCGTTTATTATTTTTGGCTGGATTTACTTTGCTTGCCAAGGATATCCTCTTGTTGCGCACCTTGTAAAGTTTTTTTTTGTATTTGGGCCATTTTTAAATGCGGAAATATGTTTACTGACCAAAAGTTACAATGTAACTAAATTTAGTTCTCTTTTTCAGAAAATCGACGCTTCAGCTATAGAAGACTTTTACGGCCTCACTTCAGACATTCAGAAGTCATCAGAAACTGGCTACATACTGTTCTATCAATCTAGAGACGCTAGTTGTTAAGTTTCATCTGTATTATAGTAATTTATCTAATTTAAGCAGTCATTAGAATCATGTTAATTAAATTAATATGCCGAATTTGTTAAAGTTGAAAGGCATGACTTATTGAAAATTTGTTAGAATCGAATCAATATTATTACTATCCTTTTAAATTTCATTCATTTGTAAATAATATTCATTAAAAAGAATTAAAGGTTGCAAACTTTCCCTCAGTTCTGTTTCTTTATTTACCTACATAATTACCATTCAGCCATAGGCATAGGTAGCTATTAATATATTGGAATTAGTATCATAGAGTAGAAATCACATAGAGATGACACTCCCGCTCCAGACGCGCTCAAGGTCAATCCGTCTGGCTGTCTCTTAGCGAACAATTCAGTCGGGAGTGCGCTTCGCCGCGGAAACGATCGTCGTGCGGGTCGAATTTTCATTCTTTGTGAAAAATTTAGCAATGCCGAATTATTGTGGTGTGTATGGCTGCAAAAGTGATGCGAGGAAAACTCCGCATCTAAGTTTTTTTAATTTGCCTAAAGATGAGATTAAAGAGAGATGAAATACCTAGGTACCTACCATTCGTTATTATACGTAATTGTTGTGTGTACTCCTATTTTTACTTACGTAGGTACCTAGTTTCCATTTTCTAATTTAAACTACCTAGGTGCCTAAGTCATTGTTAGCTGATAATGATAAATAAGCACATTCGTATCGTAGGTATGTTTTGCACCTATTTTAAAATTCTGTACCTACCTATATAAAATGGTAAGGTAAGACTTTAAAACGGGTAAATATTTTGTTCCCACGGGAAAACTGTAAGCAGCGGTCGCAACCGCTTGACTGGCCGCTAGTCTGGAATAAAATTATTGGCACGTGACAGCCCCGACTTAAAGCGTGGGAGAGTGCGGGGCGTTACGGGCTGCGGGGGGAAGTAGGTATTTAAAGCGCGGCTTTTGGGGCCCAGACAAAGGAGTTTCGTTTCTATACGCAGTATTATTATCTATTCTTATGTTAGTATCACAAGTTTAAATCTATGTAATTCATGAAAGCGAAAAATTGAACTCACAGTTTAAACAAAGATCCCTTTCGTTCTCACTAGTTCTATGATGCAACTAATGAAACTTTTTTGATCACACTTGTTCCATTGAACTAGCCCATATTGATTTGGCTGTGAAATTTATCTATCATCTAATTGTTTACTGTTCCAGTAGTATTAATCTGTACCAGTAATCTTTAACTAGAAGAGCAGGGCTGATTGATGCCACATTTCTTAGAAAAATGGTTTAAATGCTGATTGGACTTCCAAATCTTATCAAGACACCTGCAGCTGTAAAACAACATCACTTGAGTCAATAATTGTAATTTTAGACAATTCTATTAACAAGAGGGGGACATTAGGAGTAATTGAAAGCCAGTAGTGCTTAAAAATAGTTTATTCCAGTACTTAAGCTACAAACTCGTAAGGAATAGGCGCAAGCAGTACTGGTGCCTGTAATCCGCTGACAATATGTGCAGGCTTGGGGGGAGCGGGCTGTCTCTTAAGGTTGACCGTCTTGTTGGCGGCCCTGGCTTCTGTCAACAGCCTTTCGTTCTCTTTGACACGCCTGAGGAAGTCCTCACGGCACTTGCTGTGCTTCACATGTTCAACACGGATGTTGATGCGCTTGGGGATGATTCTGCCGCGCACCCTCTTGTTTACGATGACGCCAAGAGCATGAGCGGTGACATTGAACACGCGACCGGTCTTTCCGTGGTACACTTTGTGGGGCATACCCTTTTGTACTGCACCGTTACCCTGGAAGATAATGTTTGTTAGATTTATAGTAGTACACACAAATGTTTAGTTCAAAACGTTGACTGTAAAGCTCCGAAACTTCAGTGCAATAGAGTTTATACTGCCATCAAAATATCAACTGAGGATAAGATAGAAGTGATTTCTTATGTAGTAGTTTTCTGTTTTAAAAACATTACAACATGAAGCTTACTTCAAACTGTTTGGTTTAATTACTACACTAATGAAAAGTAGATGTGGTGGAGAGGACCATCATACGAAGATGTACATACCTTGATGTCAACGATGTCTCCGACTTTGTACACTTTCATGTACGTGGACAGTTTGATGGTTCCTTTCGTGCGGAACCTCCTCGCGAAGAGGTCTCTGGTTCCGCGACGGTAACCCTTGGAGTTCGTCATTTTGCCTGCAACCAAAACCGTGTGTTAGCAACAGAGGCACGTGGATAGCGGCAATCGCACTTTCAACTGTAAAACACACCCGCTAACTATGAAAACTATTACAAATAGACACCAATAGAATCTTCTTGCTTTTGTTTAAGTTTTGAGCCTTATTTTGTAAAGATTATTCAATATTTCATTAAATTTTCACGATATTCACCTCTTCTTCAAAAGCTTGACGGATTGAAAAGAGGTTATGTTTGTCTATGGCTCATAAAGATATAAAAGTTGCCATTTTTCTCTTCTTGATTTCCCAACCTTTTTTTCAATGGGTGAACCTTCGTCTCCAATTTTAATTTTATACGTGTATGTAACATAAACATTTAGTTGACTAAATTTTCGAGGTCATAACATAGAGTAGAAATCACATAGAGATGACACTCCCGCTCCAGACGCGCTCAAGGTCAATCCGTCTGGCTGTCCCTTAGCGAACAATTCAGTCGGGAGTGCGCTTCGCCGCGGAAACGTTCGTGGTGCGGGTCGAATTTTCATTTTTTGTGAAAAGTTTAGCAATGCCGAATTATTGTGGTATGTATGGCTGCAAAAGTGATGCGAGGAAGACTCCGCATCTAAGTTTTTTTAATTTGCCTAAAGATAAGCCAAGGTAAGTGATGATTTTACAGTAAATACCTAGGTACCTGCCATTCGTTATTATAGGTAATTGTTGTCTGTACTCCTATTTTTACTTATGTAGGTACCTAGTTTCCATTTTCTGATTTAAACTACCTAGGTGCCTAAGTCATTGTTAGCTGATAATGATAAATAAGCACATTCGTATCGTAGGTATGTTTTGCACCTATTTTAAAATTCTGTACCTACCTATTAACAATAAAATGGTAAGGTAAGACTTTAAAATGGGTAAATATTTTGTTTCCACGGGAAAACTGTTAGCAGCGGTCGCAACCGCTTGACTGGCCGCTAGTCTGGAATAAAATTATTGGCACGTGACAGCCCCGACTTAAAGCGCGGGAGAGTGCGGGGCGTTACGGGCTGCGGGGGGAAGAAGGTATTTAAAGCGCGGCTTTTGGGGCCCAGACAAAGGAGTTTCGTTTCTATACGCAGTATTATTATCTATTCTTATGGTCATAACTTGTTTCAGTATCCATTTGCTAATATTTTTTATTATTGTGTAGAATGCGTTTTTCTGAATATTACCATCTATTCAAGGTAAATTTTAGAGTATGGTATTATTCAACCATAGAGAATTTTGTTTTGTTTTTGTGATTCGCTTTTTTGGTGCAAAAAATGCTACAACTGTGATGTGTCTAAGAAACAACGCTTTACAAGGTCCAGTTAACTTACGCGTTCTCACATTTTGGTTTTTCATTTTTCATGCAAAATTACTGAGATCCGTTCAGAAATTGTATTTTTTATTGATTTTTGAACGATTACGTATTTGTCAATTTGTAAGAGGCGCATTGAGTTTGTTTATTTTTAGGAAAATCAGAAGTTAACATTATAATGACTAAAATTTAATGAAATACAGTGTCCAACATCAAACCCGAAGCTATGAATGTACCAGCGGAGAACATTATTGTAAATTCCTGCGACTACACACCTATTTATTTGATACCAAGTACCAGCGTCACTCAGGTATTTACTCGCATGATTATTGGATTTTCTTTGTTTGTTTCGCGCAGTTTCCTAATCAAAAGTGATTATTTTTCAGGCTGGATCGTATATTATAACACAAAGCAACCAAGATGCACGAAAGCCAGTCGCAGATAACCTGAAAACCTACTACGAAAATAGCGGCAATCTCGAGAGTGGTATACTGAGCAGTCCAAAGCCCAGGATATTAAAAAAACAAAGCGCAAGTGTAGTCGGTAACAATCTTAAGCTTGCTAGTTTCTTATTGCCTAAATCTGAAAGTATAAATGTAGCAAGTATAGCAAATTTAGCCACAGTGCAACCTCAACCCCAGCCAATAGTGCAGCCTAAGCAGCCTATACCGGCTTTAAACAATGTGATAGTGAAGCCCCCACCACCAGTTACCACGATGCCAACAATTACCAACAATGTCATTGACAGCAGCTTACCGAGGGTCGAGATTGACCGAAAGATTGTGCGAGTGGGAGCTATACCTGCCACTAGAAAACACTACCCTAGAGTTATGCCAAAGAATAAACCTCGCATTGTAGCTGAACCCAAGGAATTGAAAGAAATAAAGATAAAAGAAGATAAGTAAGTTAAATTTAATATTTGTTGTTATCAAATCTTCTTGAAAACATGAGATGTTTAAGTGCTATCTACTAAACTCTTGTCACATTTTATAAAATAATTTTATCATTTTCTGTTTGTGTATTTGAATTTCTTTTTATCTTGCAGAGCGTTGATTGATCCAAACTTATCTAAACATACATCTGTTCAACTGATAAAGCTTGGAGAGACATACCACAGGTAAAACATTTTTCTTTTTTAGATATCATTAAACAAATGTATATTACTTTGTACCACCAGTAACTGTTGTAACTTTAATGTAATTTTCAATATTTGGTGTTCCATATTATAATCATAAAATAAGCCTATAAAACTGTTTTTTTTGTTTCATAATTACAAGAGATAATTTGTTGTTTGTTTGTTGAATTACATAATTTATCAAGAGACAAGCTGATTTGTAAACACATTATATTTAAGGTAAATAACTACTTGTAATTATGAAAAACAACAGCAATAAAGGTTTATTTTAATTTATATTTTTATTTATTATAATAATAGATAGACTATTTGGTGTAGCTAGCCAACATCATCCTTCTTCTTCTCCTTCATCAGCATGGTTTCGCCCACTGTTGGGCATATGCCTCTCCTAAAGTTCTCCATTCTGCGCGGAGTTCAGTTATTTGGATCCATGACTAACATCATCCTATAGCTAGGCAAATGCCTCCTTCTTCTACCAACTAGTCTTTTGAAAATAAAATACAGGTATGACTAAAATATAGGAAGGAAGCTTTATTCTTTTTATACTGTTTTCAGTCTCAACCAACTCAGTGATGAACAGATGAAGATTGTGAACAAAGCGCTCAAGATGTTCAGCGACCCGGAGAAAATACCAAAGGAACCGGCTTATGATCCAGTTACCAACACTAAGTTTATTTACAAGTGAGAATTTCTTGCTTTTTCTAAGTTAGGAATAACCATTTATGCAGTAACAAGCCCGGATATTGCTATAAACATGCTTGATGCAAACAATAGTGCTGTCAATTTTATTACTCTCTCACTCACTCACCGCGTCGCGTCCGCGCGCGGGTAGTTGAACCCTACCAATACGACGACATCTTGCCGTATTACAGTTGATAATGAAAAGATGAAGTTACTTGAGCACAATCCGTCTCTAAATTCGGACAGGTTATAATGTTAACCCACTCTTCTTTATTTAATTCTGCAAACTTTAACAATTATAGCAGAAAGATTTTTTGATACATATGGCGGATGACAGGAAGTGATGCCAATAGGCAGAATGGAGGGTTCCAGGTGGTGTCGGGAAAAGGGTAGCCACCCTGCCTGGCCGGGTGTTGTGGCCAGGGGACCGACTGCTCCACCTGGATAGAATTGGAAGTTGTATATATGCGTTGCGCGGTGAAACACTTCGATACCGCGTTTCAGGCTCTTTGTTCTGTCACGTGGCGCCATCTTGCAGATATGTTGGAACTTCTGTTGCGTCTTGCTTGCTCGTGAACCACTTTGAGTGAGCTTCTTATCGTAGCTCCCAGAGGTCGCTACATACACAACTAAGCATTATACAACTCTTGTGCTCCAGAGTGGTATCACCGCGGGACCTGACGGTGGTGGGGCGGAACAAGCATGTGGTGATGAAGAAGAAGAGCGAAGTCAAGAAACAGAAACTCATTGTGGATGAGGAGCCGCAGGAACTAACTCCTGTTGTTGAGGTAACTATTTTATTTTAGACACACACACACATATCACGCCTATAATCCCTTGCGGGGTAGGCAGAGCGTAAACAGCCTCAATAAACTTTAATTAACAATAAATTTGGCCATGACATTTAACTAAAATTAGTTAAATGTCATGGCCAAATGTTAGCTCCTTTTTCTCATCATGATCTAATTTTTCTTACGTATAAGATACGTCCTCCAAAAGTGAAAACTAAAGTTACTTTTCAGCGAAATTTCCGCAACATCGATATGGATCGCTTGAGGGAGGATGTAATGAGTATTGATTGGACTGCAGTGTTGTCTGCCGATACTGTGGATGCAAAAGTTACAGCTTTTGAAACAATTTTAATTACCCTCTTCGACAAACATGCGCCAGTTCGACCAGTTCGAATGAAGCATGCACCAGCTCCCTGGTTGACGCCGATAATTCGTAGAACTATGGCGAAACGGGATAGGGCTAAGAGCAGAATGAAAAATGACCCAACGGATTAAAATGTAACCGCATATAAAAAACTTCGTAACATCTGCAACAGAATGTGTAGGGACGCAAAGCGTCGCTACATTCACTCTTCTTTAGAAAATCTATCACAAGCCTTAACTTGGAAATTTCTAAAGTCATTAGGCATTGGTAAGGTCGTGGATACTTGTAAAAGTACCATCGATTTAAATGTACTTAATAACCATTTTTCTACTCCCCCCGTAACTCTAGACAGCTTGACTAAATCCTCTTCTCTTCCATATCTGTCTAACCTTGACCTACCAGACTTCAGTCCATTTTCTTTTCGGCTGGTCACTGTAGACAACATTAAGAAAATAATCCTTTCCATTTCCACAAAGGCAGTGGGTAGTGATGAGCTAAGCCTCAACATGCTCACTCCTATTTTGGCTGACATATTGCCAGTTATCACACACATAATAAATTTTTCTCTAACTGCAAATGTCTTCCCTACTGCATGGAAAAAAGCTTTTGTTATCCCACTGCCTGAAACCCCCAATCCTACATCCCTCTCCGACTACCGTCCTATTTCTATCCTTCCCATTCTTTCAAAAGTTCTTGAAAGTGTGGTCCATCATCAACTGTATTGAAATGAACAATGAAAATGAAATAAGTTTATTCAATGTAGGATAGCATTATCACTTATTGACGTCATGATCGGTCATTGTAAAAAAAAGAAATTTGCATAACGCAATCTTCTTCTTTTTATAACAATTTTGTATTGTCCTATTAGAAAACCGGCTCGGGCGGGATAAAAAAATAAAAATAAAAATAAAGGCACTGCCTCGGGGCTGGCCAGGTTAATCACACAGCACGTAACTTTACGCCACCACCATTTGTAAACGACATTTGTTTCAAATTTTAGTCAAGATTTCCAAAGCGAGTTATTAACATGCGTATAATTAACCGGACCCCCTGAACAGGAAAAACCCCCCAAACAACCTGCCCAGAAGTGCTCCTACTCTAAATTAACAATCTTTCTAGGCCCTAAACTGCCCTAGCTAATTTTGGAAATAACGAATAATATATATGTATAGCCCAAAAATGGCTACAAAAAAAAAAATAACAAAAAATTGCAGTAGATAAATCTACTTGTTTCGTCTAATAAAATATTTACTTTATACATTTGAAGTAAACCCATGGAGATTTATCTTGCATATAGTCTGATATTTCATAATAGCCTTTCTTGTACAATTTTTGTTTAATTACTGGTTTAAATTTATTCCTATCTTACTTCCAATAATCTCCTTTGTCCTTTCCAATCCGGTTTCCGTCCCTCTCATGGCACGGTTAGTGCGTTGCTGAATGTTACTGAAGATATCCGTCATGCTATGGATAACACCAAACTTACAATTATTGTTCTCTTAGATTTCAGCAACGCATTTAATTCCGTTGACCTTGACATCCTTCTCAGTTCCCTTCGTTCTCTTCGTTCTCTCCTGCGGTGATCAAATGGTTTCACTTCTATCTTCATGGCCGCCAGCAGTGTGTGAAGGCTGACGATGTATCATCGGACTGGTCTAACTTATCTGCTGGCGTCCCGCAAGGCGGCGTGCTCTCTCCTCTTCTATTTTCTATTTTTATTAACAATATATCTAAAGTTATTTCTTCTCCCTACCATCTATATGCAGATGATTTACAAATTTATAGACATTTTTCTTTATCCGAAATTAGTGAAGTTGTCGATGCCGTAAATAATGATCTTGCCGCTGTACGGGACTGGGCTAGAAGTTTTGGTCTTCTCGTAAATCCGGCTAAGTCGCAAGCCATGATTGTTGGTAGTAGCAGGCTGAGAAGTAAAATTGGGGTTGGGGATCTTCCTGGGGTTTTCTATAATAATATTATCTGCATTCCCTTCACTCCCAAAGCAAAAAATCTTGGGCTTATACTGGACAGTGATCTGTCATGGAAACCGCAAGTCAATGAAGTTAGTAGGCGTATGCATTACTCATTCCATTCTCTCAAGCGACTCCAGAACTTTCTTCCTTTTCAAACTAAAATCATGCTTGCCCAAGCTCTTCTTCTTCCCATTCTCGATTATGCTGACGTTTGCTATTTGGATGTGACTGAGGAGCTGCTTAATAAGCTTGAGCGCTTACAAAACCTTGCTATTAGATTCATTTTCGGTCTCCGCAAATATGATCACGTCTCAGAGTTTCGCGCTCAACTTAAATGGCTACCGATCCGACTTCGCCGCGATGTGCACATCCTTTGTGTCCTCTACAAACTCCTTCATGATCCATCCTCTCCTGATTATCTCCGTTCCCGTTTCCATCACTGATTCCCGATCTAGGCGTTCTTGCATCACAAAGGTGCTTGAGTGCCCAAGATCAAACACCAAATTCCTTTTTAATTCTTTTACTGTCCGTGCCACTCAAATGTGGAACCAGCTACCGAGAGCTGTTCAAGATAGTCCCACCTACTTCACTTTTAAAAAGAGAGTGAAAGAGCATTTTATTTTATCTTCATCTTTGTGATTAATTATAATTATATTATTTATTGTATATTTTATAAGTATGTATGTAAGTATTATTATTGTTAATTGTCATATTAGTATTTATTAGTTTATTTGTAATATTATGTTTAGGTATTAGGTAGTTTTTAGATTGTTATTTTTCTTTTTATTATTGTATTTCTCTTGTTCCCGTGTTATCCCTTCTTCCACCCTCATTAGGTTGGCAGGAAGAGATCTCTTATAGAGATAAGCTCGCCTATGTATTTAATTATAAGTTAAAACATTGTGAATCACTGCAATAAAGAATAGATATATAAAGAATATAATAAACGGCCATTTACACCACGTCTGACAAATGTTTGAGGGTTATTCGGAATATTGTGTATCGCTATAGTGACAGGTTGTCAGCCCATCGCCTAAAATTGCAATACACACCCTCGAGTCCCTTTTATTTTAGAAAGGGATAAATATTGTGCCAACAGATGAAATTGCTATGTTAAAATCATGATCAGATACCTACATTGCCATTCCAATTCCAGATATTGAACATTTAGGGCCTTACCACAAAAATGTAAGACATGCGTTGAACATGTATTTAAAGTATTTGTGGTATGGAGCTTTTATTTAAACACGCGTTTAACACAGCTAACTTTTTCGTGGTAAGGCCCAAAATGTTCGCATGACGAGAATTTAAATCGCCAGAAAACGTGGGTATAAATTAAACTTATTAAACTTGACGTATTATACGGGGCGTAAGGGACAGCCCGCCGAATACTGATAGGGTGCATGCAGACCATGAAACTGAATATCTTTCCCCTAGAAATATGTCAGGTTTTTTTTTTTTAAACTTGCAAAATTTTCAAGTGCGGGCAGGATTTAAACCTGCGACTTTCGTCATTACTAGTAACAACGCCTCTTCCATCTGGGCTACCGCAGCTCGTTTCTTGCCCGCCGATTCTGCAAGTGTCGTGGCACGGCTCCATCTACCGGATTAGTTTTGCAACTTTAAAAATAAATCAATTTCAAAAGTTGTATACCTAACGCGGGCAGTGTTTTAAAAATTTGGTATTCAATGTCAGAAAACAACAACAACAAACAACAGTAATCGACCTCTCATTCAAAATCACAATCAGCAAAATTTCCTGAAATATTTATTTATTTATAGGGAAGTTGATCAGTTTTACGGTCTTAATTCACCCCATCAGCATTCGAAGGGCTGTCCCCTGACCCTTTCCCTGTATATGTAATTTAACAAGAATGTACTATTGTACTCCCAGGCGGTGCCGAAGACGACGCGCAGCGGTCGCACGGTGAAGCTCCCGAAGGCGATGCGTCCGAGCGACGCGCCGCACAGGCCCAAGAAGAAGGTCGGGAATGTTGTCAACTGCTTCCAATGCTCTGCAGTAAGTTTTGTGCCTCACTTTCCTACGTTTATATGTTTATTTTTTACAGCAACGCGATTAGGAATCCATACTAATATTATAAATTCGAAGGTAACTCTGTCTGTTACGTTTTTACGCCTAAACTACAGAACCGATTTTGATACAATTTCGCATAAGCATAGACAGAAATAGGCTACTTTTTTCCCCAGGAAAATTATCAAATCTACGGGAAACAAAGTAAATAATAAGAAACAAAGCACGTAAGGCCTTACTCTTTTACTTATGCAACCGCTGCCATTCATAGATCTTTTCTTCGAACGCGCACGTTGTCATACTATCTAATGCGGACGAAGTCGCGGGTAAAAGCTAGTAAGTCATATGTGACATAATTATGTCAGTCCCATACTAAAAGAGATGTCATCAAAAGAAAATGGACTCTCTTCCATAGCATTCGCACGAATCCGACAGCTGTCAAATATGGCTTTTTATGATGGCCTTACTGTAAGTGGGTATATAAACAAACAGGTTTATTAACTAATAAACATTCTAGCAGCTGAAGTCTCACGCGACAGCCACCCAGGTCTTCAATTTAGATAAAAGTGCCGGCTCGGACTGCAAAAGAAGTGAATCTAGGCATGTCACTTTTGTGTGAACTTTGGTTTCCATATTTTTCTGGGATTAGTTTATTTAGCGTGTAGAATAGCATCAACCTATTTCTTGCCCGTGGGTGCAGTAATACGCGATTAAGAAACTCGAGGGTTACATGTGTATTGAAATTTTAGGAGATAGGCTGACAACCTGCCACAATGGTGATACACAATTTTCTGTATGACTTTCAAATGTTTGTCATTATGTTTTTTTTTCGGCCATTTACGTTTAGACTACTCCGCAAGGATATGTATGAATTTGTAATTCACAGGAATTCTGCAGTTTGTACCGCCTGCAGCGGCACTACGAGCAGTACCCCACACACATCCCCGCGCGCATACACACAGACCTCTTCCATTGTCTACTAGCCATACTCAAGGTAACTTCCATTCAATAAAAAAAAGAATAATACCACGAGTATACTGATCTTAAGAAGGCGTTTGACAAGATCTATCATAATAATATTCTTTATTAAAAACTTAAATCAATTCAATTTCTATATTTTCAATTGATATTCTCCTCCGACGTAAAGCTTGAAGCTTGCATCCTAATTCAAGCCAACTTGTATCTTTTTCGTCACTTAAAACAACATCGTAGGGAGTACCTCAAGGATCACTCATGGGACCACTGTTATATACATATAAACATCTCTCATCTCATCAGTCTGTGGAAGAAAATGTTTTTTTTTCTAGTGTTTATTTTTACAATAACCCCGAACCTGAATATTCATGGTTTCAGGGTGGCAGCGAGGAAGACCAAGCAAACATGTTCATCCAGCAGATAGAGCAGCTGATTGAGAAGATACGTACAGTTCTGCCCTGCGTGCTGAGTCCCGCCCACCGACCCAGCAACACCAAACCTACTACCATCAACGACGATATTGGCCGGTAAGTTACGGCTACACATCTAAATTTATTTCCACAGTATTAAGCGCGTCACATACGGTGATGATACGATAATTTTATTTTAAGATGATCTCATATAAATATAAACAAACCAACAGTGTAAACCGAAACAAAATCTTGCTTTGTTTGGGAGGAGTTAGATTTCTCTTTGACATGAGATAAGATAAGATTTATTTGCATGAACAAACATGGACTGTGCGGAAAGAGAATAGGCGTGGGCAAAAAGTAAACTAATGGTTTTTTCATAGGTTGCTATGAAATTTCTCATACTGAGGCACAGAGGCGCCCTCAATTTCCCACATCTATTCTTCCGCACAAACTCTGGAGAATTATATCTGTGTCTTATTACAGGTTGTTCGGCTTGAGCGCAGGCAAGTACTACCTCAACATGTCGGCGATGTGCTGTATAAAGAATAAAGAGGGGCATTGCGTACACAACCCTCCCCAGCACAAACCCGCGCCCACACCCGCTCCGCACCCGGCCAACCCCGACATCAAGCCAGCCCAGATCTTTCTACATAACCATAACGAGGAAATCCCCAACGAAGCGGAAACGGAAGACTGCGCGAGAATACACTCGGTCGACACCTGGCCCAACGTCACTAAGCGAATATGGAAACTAAAACAGCAGAAACAAGTCAATGCCAAGAAAATGAGACTTGTCTCTGAAGATCAGCCGATAGAACTTGGTACTGAGGATATCGTGACATTCAACACGTGCAACGACAATGGTGCAATAAAACCAACGCAACACAACGGTGCAGCGAAGCCCGATGGATCTCAAAATGGTGCAGCAAAACCTGATGGATCTCTAGAGTTGAACAAACCCAATGGATCTCTTGAGTTGAAGGAGGAAGTTCTAGAAATCGTCCAGCAAGAAGTTATTGAAGAACCTTCAGCTATTGAGAGGGAACAGGCAGAAAAACCTAAAACACACGCGCAATTTCATAGTGCACACTTCGATATCCGCTCGTCCCCGATCAAACTACCCTCGTCTCTAGTGAGAAAATTCCAGTTCAATCCGGACAAGCTGACCAACTTTGAAGTACAAATATTACGGCCTTTGGAAGTTACAGAACCGAATCAAGATATGCAGCCTGAACAATCACCAAGTGGAGATAATATACAAGAAAATAATGAAATGCAAACCGATACAGAAACTGATACAGACTTACAAAACACAGATATACAAGCCCTCCTCAGAGATAATGTTGAGTTACCCAAAGATACTGAAGTAAATAATGAAATCAGTTTCGATACTCCAAAAAGCTGGCACATTACTGAATCAAATGATTCCTCGGATGACAGCTTTTTGAAATCAACTTTATTCAGTACAGGGTTGACACCTGTGAAAAGTGCTTCTCTAGAGTCATCCCTGCTGCACATGAATGATAAACAGATTTTATTTGAAACTCCATCCAAACCCAATGACATGATAGAAGCACATATTTTGGAAATTGTCACGAAATCCAATAGTTTAATCGAACCTTCACTGTTACATGTACCTGTGAATACAAATGGGTTATTTGATTCAAATCAGCCAGCACATAGAAAGGAACAGCATAACGGTTTCTTTGAATCTTCAATGCATGTTAAACCAAAGTGCAATACATTAATCGGTTCTTCAGTTATACAAATGAAAGATAAAACATTTGAATCAGCACTATCACATGTAAAAGAAAGATCGAATAATCTTTTTGACGAAGCAATGTTACAATCAGATAATAAGTCCAATAGTTTAGATGGTAAAGATAGTCTTTTCGATACCGGTATGTCAGATGTAAAAGATAGACCAACTAGTTTATTTGAATCCAGCCTGTTAGACATGAAAGACAAAGATAGTTTGCTAGACTCGTCATTACTTCAAGATGATAATTCAAATCTCTTCAACCCTTCACTATCACATGGTAAGCACGATGGATTGTTACAACAACCATTGGTGCATGAAAACACGAATGGTATTAATGGTACCTCATTGCTACATGACAAAGGCAGTGGCAGAAATTCAGTAACCATTGAAGATATACAAGTTAATTTAAGTACAAGTGACAGAGTGCTTAACTTTTTAGATTCTTTAGGAAATGAATCATTAGGATTATCATACCCTGAGACTGAGATTAGGAATACTTCTGTTGATTTTCAACTGGATTTATTCTCCTTTAGCAATTCATGATAGGTTAAGTGTAAAACAATAATAGGTTAAGACTGTACTTAAGTGAGTAATTTTTATTTTGAACAAATTAGAACAATAATAAAGATTATATTTTTACAATACACTGTTTTTTTTAAAGGTGGACAAAACCATGTAAAGAAATCTGTTTAATTCTTGAAATATTTTATGTGCTTTTATACAATACTTGTATTTTTTTAAGCTTGCAAAGCAGGTCTTTCGTTTTTTCCCTGCAGATTATCATTGGTGAGTGCATAACCCGTGCCTCCCCTCTGCAATGGTATAATGTCTTTCTCCTTTAGTTTATCTCCAGTGAGAGGGTGCATCCAGTCTTTCTTAATGATTTTCTCTACACATTCCATTGTCACCACATGACCAGTTGATCTGCAATAAAGATATAGTTTTCTTTTTAATTATTAGCACACCAATGACCACTTCTATCATATATATTCAAACAAGCTATTTATTCTTGAAACTATTCAAGGTTTCGGGAACGGCTCCCACAATAAAAAAATATGTTATGGGTTTAGTTTAGGGGGTGATAAATCAATATATAGGTAGCTAAGTTTAATTTTTCAATAATCACTTTTTACCTGAAAAAATCTGGGCAATGCTTGCCTTACCAGATACTGATTACATAAATTTAATTTGTTGAGATGCTATGCTTTAATAATATTTTAGTAATAAATCAAAAACAACGTCTCTTAATTACTAGCTAAAAAATTGCCTTCTGTTTGGGGCCTGGGTTTGAGTGTGAAAAACATTAGAAAGCTCTAACTTGCAGAAATTTATTGAATTTTTTAATCTTAAAAGTGTGATGTAAATACAAGTTATACTGTGGAATGTGATTATGGATACAACAAATTTTCCGAAAATGGTACTCAAGGCTAAGGCAGTTATGAATTTCTTGTCCTAATAAATAAATAGGCATGTAAAAGAATATTGATTACCTGATAACTGCACATGGGACAGCATTACTGAGGATGTCATGAGTAACAGGGCACATATATCTGTTTTCCTTAGCAATCAGAGATTTCTTGTCATCTGGATCATTTACCAGCGTCCACTTTATTTCAATCAGATCTTTCATTTTCAATGGTTTACAGCTTATAGGGCAGTAGACTGTGGGGTCTGGCTTTTGAATCTTGGAGTGTTTCGCGTCAGGAAGCTGCGACGGTATCCAGAAGCTTGGTAACTGTTTGTCTTTACCGTTCGCGAGGTTTGATACAGAACTGGATGTAGATGGCCCACTTTCAAGTGGTTTAGTGGAACTAGTTGTAGTACTTGTGATGTTCTTCTCTCGGTTCATGAATTTGATCAAATTAGCTTCCTTCTCCGCTGCAGCCAGCTCATTCTTTTCGGCCTCATCCTTCTTGAGCTGCTTTTCGTATTGCTTCAATTTTCTTGTGTACTCAGTCTTTTTGGTAATTATGTACTCCAGGATGGCTTCCTTATCGAACAAGTAACCTTCCTTGGTGATAACGGGGTTTCTGCAAGGCTGGAGAGTCAGGTTACAGCAGTCGAAACTCTTCACAGAATCTTTACCAACTCGCTCGTTTTGGGTACCGTAGCCTGAAGCAGCGGCGTCTTTTTTCTTTTCGTGATAAGTGTATACTGCTCCTGCAGTGCAATTTCTTGCGTGCCTCGTCATTTCACTGGATCAATTAATCAAAATAAACCACGAAATATGTAAAAAGAATTCACAATCACAACATCACAAAGATGTTGTGTACCCAAATCGACAGTGGTACTTTTTGAAATCTTTCGTTTCTTTTGTTGACGAGAACAACATAAAAAATTGCCTCTCACTCTTTCATTGGCTGAGACTACATCAGTTAAAAGGAGAAAACTAATCGTAATCGAAGCGCTATGTGGCGCAACGGTAACATGGTACCGATTTTGACATTAGTTGTTACATTTATAAAGTATAATTGCATAATTTATTTTTCAATATGTCAATTTGCGTTGCACATAACATTGCATTTATTTAAAATATATGTTATTAGATGGCACAAAGCACACAAAAGCACCAAAATATTTAATTTTTTAATAAATAATAAAAATATTAAATTATTTAATAAATAAGTTTGTTATTTACGAAGGTAGCTAAGATGTAAGTTTGACGTCTTACCACAGGTTAGAAATCCTTTTGTCTAAAGTAGCTCCGCACCAGTCTTCTAAAAGTTCACTTCGTCAATACTTATACCTATTATTAAAAAGCAATACAAGAATACAACTGTTTATTATTTACAACAAGATTAATTTTAGTTTATCACCTTATGGCATTATCATCATCATCATCATTGGCCTCACACGTCTGTGACAGACGATTTAAACAGTGTCTGAGGCAGACACTGGGAGGCAATTATGGAAAACGCAGGGCTGCCCAGGACCTGCGCCACCCTCTCGGCCTTCCTTGCTGGATCCGCAGGAACGACTAGTCGATACGTGCGGAGCCAGGTCGGCTGCAGGAGTCTGCCGCGCGGTAAATCTCTGTCACACGCGCCTGACGGAGACCCCGTTCCAGGTTTAATTGTGGAGTTGGCCTCTCCAGGACCGTTGTGCTTGGGTCGGATTTATCCCTCGGACGCTTCTTACGACCCCCACGGGAAGAGATGGGGTGGTGCTATTCTACTCTGCCGGCAACACACGGCTTATGGCATTATTATGTTTTTATTCAATCGTGTGTTATAGGTAAGGGACAAGGCAATCATAGTCTTCTTATTGTAATGAACAATGAAATAAAAAGAAAGAAAATATTTTTTTTCGGTCCACACAACGCAACAACAAGAAAGACTAGATTTAAAGTTTAGCTGTATTAAGAACAGGTTATTACGCAAAAAAAGACATCACTCAGCATGTGCAGCAAAAAGTAGTAGTTATCTACAGCGCTGGTATAATGTTCTTGTCTTATATACAAGAAACCTAGTCTTATTGTTATTCAATAATGGCTGAATGAATGGTTTTACCTTCTAATTATTTCACGCATGGACCTAATTATTTTTAATATATGTTCATTCAAAGCACGAAGGTCTTAAACAAATGCAATGATGGCTTGTTTACCAATACCTACTGTATATTAAATTAAAGCTAAGTTGGCAGTGTATATCCCAAACTTTTAATGCTAAAATTACATATACATCCTGCTCCTGCCACTACTGCCACAAACGTTGCCTGAACGAACATAATACTGTTTTCCTGCCCATTACGCAAATATGTTAAATGGATTACGTGGCAGGAATATCAATATTCAAGAACCAAACAGAGAGGGCTAAAACTTAAGACTCAAATCTTTAATATGGCTTTTTTGCAAAAAATTACACAGTACGGCAATAACGCTCCCGTATCGGCTTATACAGCCATGAAAAGTCTTGCCTCAGACACTGATTAAATCGTCTGTCACAGACGTGTGAGGCCAATGATGATGATATTGCTCGAACATGGACAATCTCTTAACAGAAAACATAAAGTTCTATTACAATGTGCGAATTCTCAAATACATAGTATCATTTCTTTGATTGTTAGACATAAATTCAGTACCCGAACTAACAACAACCTAAACCGGAATTTAATCTTATATTTTTCTAACCGAGAGGGCTCTGTCAGCAAATCAAATTATTCCACACGAGTACTATCTATCTACATACTTGAATTATCTGTGGTTTGACAGTCAGCTGTGATAGTACGTCGTTACGTCGTCACGTCAATCGCGTACAAAATATTGGTTGTTTTCGATAGTTATCGTGCGCATTTCTTAGTTGATTCACGACCGACGACAACCGCGCTGTGCACAACAGTATTCCTTTGTATATTACGACACAATATACGCTTTATCTTGTGATTACTGTTATCTAATCTTACGAACTAATCTAGTGAAATATTACTTGTGGTTTCTTCACCAGTGGGACAGTGTTTTGTGCTTATTCGTGGCAGTAAACAGTGTTTCTCTGTGTCTGTGGTAATTGATGTGATTTACAATGAATTTATCGTTCGCCGGATGTGGTTTTCTTGGTATATACCATGTTGGTGTGGCGACATGTTTTAAGAAGTATGCCCCTCATCTGTTGTTAGGAAAGATATCTGGCGCTTCCTTTGGAGCGATATCTGCCTGCTGTTTGCTCTGTGATCTCCCTATAGGTGAGTTTCTAATAATAAACAAAGTTTTAACTTATCAAATATAAGAAAAAGTGTGTACAAGCCATAGGCTTATGCAGGATTTAACACATGTTTAAAATATTATTAATATTTATTTGCTTCCACATGGCAGTAAACCCGAAAAGTATACTCTGACCAAATAAAACACAACTTAACATGGTACATGTGTATTAACATTATGTTATAATGAGTGATTCTAATAAGAATATTATAAGTTTTATTGTTAATTTCCGCCCCAAATCTGATACCTTGACCAGTTAGTGATATGGGGTGCTGTTGTTGGCATAAAGCAATCTATAATATGGGGCCTTTTATAATTTTATTATTGCTGAATTAGTGGCAATATCAAAGTGCACAGGTTTTAGTTGTGTTTTCTATTGTAATTGTTTTTTTTTCTTTTATGTAATTAATACAAATAAAATGATATTATCTATTTGTTAAACAATATTTTGTGGGTGGCACAAGGTCACGTAAACATTGGCTTTGTAGAGTGGCAATATAATATAGAATAAATTTAATTAAGTAATAACTTGCACCTCTACAAAGATAGGCAAATATCCCTCAGCTGTTTTGTGGCATAGCTTAAATTTTTCATATAGGTTTTGAATTTCTCATTGGGGATTATACTCGTATTTGCCTCAAAAAAAAATTGCATTGAGTAAAAATTATGATTATTTTGATAATTTGCCCTTCTATGCAACTGTTTGGCTTTATCACAATAATTATAATTTGCATTATAGGGAAATGTTGATCTTTTACTTCCTACTTAGATAAATTTTCCAATGATAAACTTACAAGATATATATCATTAATTTCATTTTGATAATGGATATGATATAATGCATATTTAAGAGAACTACTCATTTAATTGAATTCATTTCCTGGAAATAGAATTAATATGATAATTTATAGTTAAAGAAAATAATTGCTCCTGAATAAGATTTACAAATTGTAAACAGGAATCAAATTAATTTATTAGAGTTCACTGCATTGTTAGGGTTCTTAGGGTCTCTATGGTTCATTGGGTTGTTTGGGTTGGTCAGGTCCTTAGAGTTCTTAAGGTTGTGAGAGTTCATCGGGTCATTAGGGAATTTTTGGGTCATTAAAGTGGGTCATAAGTTGTTAGGTTTCATCAGGTTGTTAGGGTTCGCAAAGGTCGAAGTGGCTGTTGGTCTCTCAGGACCAACCCCTACTTCTCAAATAATAATAATAATAGGGTTTCATCGGGTCATTAGGTGATTTCAGGTTGTTAAGGTTCATTGGGCGTTAGATTTCATCAGGTCGTTAGGATTCTTCCGATCGTTAGGGTTCATCCCCTAGTTAGGGTCAAGTGCTGGAATATCCGCTCCGATGAAGACGGTACGTGTCTACACACTTTGAGGACACCGAGTGTTGCGTGAAGACTCGCGAGATACACGTAGTACATTTGCGAGATACACGTAGTACACTCGCGAGATACACGTCGTACACTCGCGAGATACACGTCGTACACACGCGAGATACACGTAGTACACTCGCGAGATACACGTTGTACATTCAGATGTTTGAGAAGAAAATAGTTGAGTGATAGGGAAAAGATGATTAGGATGATGATAGAATAAGATATTAATTTACTGCAAAAACCATAATATGACTGAATCATAATAGCTAAAACAAACAAGCATTGTGCCTAACTGGGCTTGGATGAGGTACCCTACCCACCTACCAGTGGCGAAAGGTCCATGCAACAAGATTCCCATCGGCTTCCCTTTTAAAATACGTTACCTAATTTTATTTCTATATTTACCTAAGCCTACAAATCACGAGTTTTGATATGTATACGTGTTATATTCGCGGCTATAACCCGAAAAATTACGAGTTTTATTCGAAAATGTTTGGAAGATAACGTTTTAAACTTTTTCGGTATTTTGATTAATGATATTGTACAACTACGACTTACATTTTACTATAAACCACTCTTCTCAACTGTTACCTACCATCTTCCTCGTCATTGATGCTGTTATTGAAACCAAGAAGGATGTCGTAATTAAGCTATTTAAACAACTTTGTAAATAAACAACACTTGCATTGCATTTGAGCAGGACCACTGACCTTGACCACTATTAATTATCATTATTTATTTATTTATCCATTTATTGTACACAAAAACATACACAGGAACAATTTACAATGATACAATACACAACAGGTTTACTTATTTCTAAAAAGATAATACAAGACGCGGATATGACGTGCACTATAGCAAAAATTATTGTATTAAACCATATACCGACTTCACTTAGGTACTTATTTGACTGGTCCGATGGCGTAGCGGATAGTACCCCTGCCTGCTACGCCGAGTGTATTTCGAGTTCGATCCTCACAAGACAGAAAGTTGTGTTGTAAATTTTCAGATATTTGTATTAAGTCTGGGTGTTTTCTATGTATGACAAAAAAAAGGATGTATTTAATAATATCTACTATCTTGTTCCCATAGTACAAACTTTGCTTAATTTGGGGCTAGACGAAGCTGTGTGTATTTTTCAGGACATTGTAATTACTTCTTTTTAAAATAGGGTTTAATAAGAACTTCTATCAGTGTCCCACACAACAGAATAGGACAGAATTTTTATATTCAACCGGGAAGTTTTTCGGATCAAAACATAATGAAACCGTTATCTGCCGCCCAACATATTATTATTAATTCTTACACCATTTGGCCGGCAGTAACCTTTTCCGTACATATACCTATCACCACTACCTAGTGACTACATTAGGTAGGAAGGTATAAAAGTTTGATAATGATGTTCACAAGCACAATTTTTACGAGTGTAATGTATCTTTTTACACGACTGCCCATAAAAAAAGGAGTGTAATGTTTTAATTAAGCTTATGTATGTATATAATATGCGATTCTTTAAATTGCTGCAATTCGTTAACCACTAAACGGATTCGAATGCGAATTGTATAAGAAGAAACCTTACATCATCACTAGGCTTTATCTTAGAAAGCAGTCGTGTTTTTTATAATGCTTGTTACGGCTGTTAACGCTCTGCCTAACCCGCAAGGGATAAAGGCGTGATATGTGTATGTATGTCGAATTTAAGAGGGGCATCGATAATTTCGGAACTACGGACAGGATTCCGGTAGCTCGTTTCCGGTTGGTATAGCCGGTGGAACGGTATTTCCGGGTTCAGGCACGTTCAGGTTTCAACCCGAACTCCGTCGAAAGAACTTTTGTATCTCCTAAATTAATTATTGTACATTATTATTTATTATTTTCAATAAAGCACTTTTCACGTAGGAATAACATAAACATATGAAAGTAGCTCTATGCATCGATCGTGCGATGCGAAGTCCATATAAATGTTATCTTAGCGATCTTTATAGGTGCTCGGATAATATTACGACTAGCACGTTTTCTGTAACGTGTTCTACTGAGTCATCCATAAATCATCCAATAAATAAAGCGATGTCCTCTACCGTGTAATGTGAGACTGCAATCATCGTCCTTACTGCCTGGTAATAAGGTCACTTTAACCAAAGTTCAGGTACACGGATTAGTAATAATAAAGCATGTATTTCGAGACTTCAGGATATAGATAATTTGATATGAGAAAGTATTTTACAAGCAAGGATCATATTTTCAACAGGATTTTAACAATGAACTGCATAACAACGAAGCGTTTTACATCTCTAAAACTACAATTTTTTGATTGCTTCTAAACACTAAGCGCTGCGAAAACTCTACCACTATTTGTCGTTCTAGTTTTTATAGGTACTTACATTTTCAACTATTAGCCACATAAAAAGCCCACGTGGGAACTTAGTACAATACAGATACTGAGTGTTCAAAAAGTATTGTAACGCGCCGTTCAAAGACAAAACCTGCTCATGAAACTTTACAACTTTCTCTAAGAAACCTAAGACTTATATCTATACTAATATTATAAACTTGATTTCCGCCCAGCGGTTTCACCTATGCCTATGTGTTATTCCCGGTTATACTCTACCTGTGTTCCATACATACATAAATGACGCCTCTTCTGTGTTCCAAATTTCATCCAAATCGGTTAAGCCGTAAGAGCGTGAAGAGGTAACAAACATACATACATATACACACACACAAACTCATATTTATAATACTTATTAGTACGGATTCGAAAGTAACTCTGTATGTTACGTTTTCACGCCGATTTTGATACAATTTGGCATAAGCATAGACAGAAACCTAAGAAAGGACATAGGCTACTTTTAACCGCAGAAAAATCTATCAATCCCACGGGAAACAAAGTAAATCATAAGTAACATACCCGCTGCTAGTATCGAAATATAAAAAGTTTTCGGACTCTACACACATAATAAATAATAGTACTACTTTACGTAAGTGTAAACCGATCCATCTGCCTGCGAACCTGGTCTGCCCGTGTCCTCACGAATACTATATATCTCTCTTATATCTTTAATCCTCGTTTCTCTTTGTCGCAGGTGAATTAACCAGCGATGTGCTGCGCTGCGTGCGAGAGGCGAGGGCTGGTTCCCTCGGCCCCTTCAGCCCCTCCTTCAGCATACAGAACATACTCCTCGAGGGTATGGAGAAGTACCTACCGCCAGACGTGCATAAGATAGTCAGCGGGAAACTGCATATATCGTTAACTAGAGTGTATGATGGACAGAATGTTATAGTGTCAGAATTTGCGACGAGAGAAGATTTATTACAGGTGAGTGGGTTTTATTTTGTTCTGTGCCTTATTGTAGTAGACTATGTTGAAATTGAAAAGAAATTTGTCACGAACACACATTCCATTTTCGGCCATAACATTCATTATTCAAAGTCAGGCGGGTACAATAAAGGCACGATGCTTTCCTTTCAAAATGAAAGTTCCAAAAGAAAGAAAGAAAGATGGTTCCAAATTAGGATAAATGCTCTGCCTAGCTTTCCTGCCAACCTCTGCGTTTGTATCTAACACCAAAGCTGATCCGGTGACTATGTATAACACCTTTTTAATTCAAAATTAACTGTGTATAACTGTGTATAGGTAGGTAGGTACGTTCCTTTAAAAAATAACCGACATCATTCTTTATGAAGTATTTTAACAAATAAGTATTTCAGTTTTCCATAAAACATTATAAATTTAAGGGTTGGATCATAGTGAGCGGCCAGACCGTTTCTCGCGAGATTACAAGGACATGTTTGCAACTAATTTTACGAATGAATAGATAACTTCTTTACTTTAAGATATGATACGCAGTATAATTCGTTGCAAAAATATCCTTGTAAATGCGCGATAAAAATCCCTGGCCGCTTTGCCGAGTCGCTCAATAAAATTCGACCCTAAACATCTCAATGTATATAGTATACACTACTATTCTTTACAATAGAATCCCTACATTAATTCACGCGACGTCATCTGTTGATGTCCTTGCGTGTCTGTTTACCCGAGTGCAGTATCACCTTATTTACTTACACGATTAATTTATTTACTTAGTAATGTTGCGTAGTGTTGACATAGTTGTTATTCGCGTGTATGATCGGTTGCAGATACGCTATCTTTGGCTCGTTCGTTTGCGCTTCCTACACGCACATGTATATAGATAGAGGCTTTTCGAGGTCAGTGTTATCCAGTGAGGATATCCTTAGGCCCTCGCTTAGTGCTGGTACGTACTAGATCCCTGGGCCCTTGTAGGTTTCTCTTATTTTTTTTGTCATTGTAATATCATCGTCTCTCAAATGTAATTCTATTGCCACCGTGATTTTCTATTAATAATAATATTCTTTATTGCACAGAAAAATAACATCGACAAAATAAAATTAAACAAAGACAAATCACAGTACAATAAGGCGGCCTTAATGCTAAAGCAGCATTCTCTTCCAGGCAACCTTTGGGTGATATGGAAAGTGCAAACATATAGCAATCTTCAAATTGTTAGCGGAATGCGAAACGGCCAAGTCAATCCCACTGAAAGACGGCAAAACGCTTTTCAAATAGCGGAATACGGTCTCTGAATAATGACCAAAATCTTTACTAATTGTAACATTTTATTGTAGAGTCAGGATCACTGTATAATTTTACATTCTTCCTGGACACATAAAAAACCGTCAATCAACTTACAAATCTAGACCTTCTGCTCCAGTCAATTACTTGATCAGCTTTGACCCTGAATTGATGAGTAGGTACCGAAAATATGACCTCCATTAGCAGTAGGTACCTATCATATAGGTTGATATTTTACTAGTGACCGATAGCGAAACTCGCAGGGTCAAATCTTTAATAGGGTCAAAATTTAATAAGTTTTCTAAAATGTTCTTACAATAGGTGATATTTTGTATGGTGTTCAAATGGACTACTGATGCTCGTCTGCGAGGCATCGGTCTCGCGAGTGTTTTGACTTCAGAATCGTCATCTAATCTACTTGTAGCGGGACAATCGCTAAACTATCCATAGTCAGCTCTTAACTTCTGCACTGATGGATATAGCAGTAATATTTTACCGATAGCACGAAATACAAAAATTATTTCTGCATGGCCAGCAACTTTATAAAAGATTTACTCCAATTTTTTGGCTTTCCATATTCATTCCAAGGTCCACTTTACTTGATTGTCCAGTGGAAATATAATGAGGTTTTGCGTGCACTATCATGTTATGTAAGATTATTAAAGATAATAATACCTATCTACATGCGATGTCAGGTTCATAGTCTGAATAGCTCTCATGACTGAATAGATAGGTAATTATTATTTATGGACGTAACGTGATGTATACTGACAAGAATAACATGCATGAATGTAATGTAAAATAGTCATATATCATGTGTTTCTTATTGTAAACAAGTTGTGTTCTGAAATGTAGCAAATAAGAAGAGTGAAGAGTAATATTTACAAATCACTTCAGTAAATTTGAAATCTCACTTAAAAATAAATAATCATAAAATCTAACAAAAAGCTCGAAAAGAAGAAACGAGTCGAACAATTTTTACTTGTAATAATATTATAGTTCTTAAAATTGTAGCAGAAAATTATGAAATAATTATAACATACCTACTTATTTTCATTTCATTAACCTTATTGCCTATCTGTCGTCACGCGCGCCGTCTCCCACAGTGTCGTCTGAGTGGATGAGTGAACGTTGAAATTTTTAACAAAGATTTTTCTCCAGGCGCTGCTTGCGTCATGTTTCGTGCCAGTGTTCTCGGGGATGCTGCCGCCGCGGTTCCACGGGATCCGCTACATGGACGGCGGGTTCAGTGACAACCTGCCAGTGCTCGACGAGAACACCATCACAGTCAGCCCCTTCTGCGGCGAGAGCGACATCTGCCCGAGAGACGTCAGCTCGCAACTCTTCCACGTGAGTAGCTGGTGGAACTCTAGTACACATCCTTTGCCAAACCCATTACACCAACCAACCCAAGACCTACCCAAACTGACTAAACCTACCAAATCTTGCTCAGTTATCAACTACATTTCTCTGGCATGGTTGCATGGCCCTTTGGTCGTTAAAAGCTTGAATGGATCAGTAAAGTTTGTAGTGACAGTCTCTTGCCCCAAACTAAGCATGCATTCATAATCAGAATGATTTATGACCTTACCAAAATAGAGTTACTTTCCCTTATAGTGTTGCTTAGAACTTTGCAATCGTGACGTACTCGTTGAAAGCTTGAATGGATCAGTAAAGTTTGTAGTGACAGTCACTTGCCCCAAACTGAGCATGCATTCATACTGATATGATGTATGACCGTACCAAAATAGAGTTACTTTCCCTTAGTACGTTGCTTAGAATTTTGGCAATCGTGACATATATTGTCACAACCATCCTTTTTTCCCTAGTCTAAGCAACCATCATGCAACCATATGAATAGCGCTTTTGTGTACTTATGTACTTACCTAGGTATCTTTCCGCTTTCAAAGTATGTGAGAAAACCATGGTAGTAAGTAAGTAAGAGAGTAAGAAAAAAACGGTTTTATTCTTGTTTATTTCAAATTATTATTGCTAAACAAAATTAGAATAAGAGTAATGAACTGAGGGCAATCCATTGTATTCAAATATTTACTTACCAAAATAGCCTTCATTCTTCATTGTACAAATGACATTATTTGAATTCGTATTTAAACATTCAAGATTAATTTAATGTAATGAGAAGGTGTTAACCAAATGCAAATTGCTGTAATTAATGTATTCGCAGACATCAACAATCAACATACTAGATCATTAACATAGTACCTAGTAGGTACAAGTGTTCTTCATTAGTGCATGGGAACTATTTGAAAGCGATAACAACCTCAAAGTGGGTTGTTTTGATAGTTTAGTTAGGGTCATATTCATAAGTCATAAAGATGGACTCTACCATAACTTACAGATTGTGTATCACCCGTTGAACCTACAAATCTGATATAGTATTTTCCATGACGTTTAGTGATAATGCTGCTGCTGTGCGATGCTGTGTGATGCCGGCTTAGAATAGCATCACCCCATTTCTTACCCACGGGTGTCGTAAAAGCCGACTAAGGGACTCGAGGGATGTGTATTCCAATTTTAGGCGATGGGCTGACAACCTGTCACTATAATGATACACAGTTATCTGATTGACCCTCAAGCTTTTGTCAGACGTGGTGTTAATATCTGTTTTACGGCCGTTAACGCTCTGCCTACCCTGTAAGGGATATAGGCATGATTTATGTATGTATGTATGTATTAGTGATAATGTAAAAATTATATTGATACTTATAATTAGAGACCGTATTATATGCATTTGCATATTTAGGCCCTTTTCACCAAATTATCATATTTTCTCTAAAACCTTATTATAATGCGCCATGTATTCGTTCTCCCGTCTTTTAGACATGCTTTGCTAAAATATTTCTCATTGTTGGCGAGTACGGTCATTGATCTGTCTATATTTGTTAGCGGATGTTGCATCCCGAAACGAACCTGTGTTTTCGTAGATATCAATAATAGAAATATTCTTCATTGTAACGTTTGAAAGAAAATGTTAGTTATTTTTATACTCGAAACTTGTAATTTGATCTTGCATATATTTTGCCAGTTTTCGTGCTTACTTTAAGCCTTTTAATGCATATTTGCATGTATATTTCAAGCGTTTTATATTGCATATAATACGAACCCTTCTTATCTTATCAATGCTTATCATAATAAAATACGACGGACAATTCCGCCAAAGAACCAAATTCTTCATTGAATAAAGACTTCAGAGCCGGATGTATCATTCTTTCAAAATAAGTAAAATAAAATTAAAATGCACAAGTTGTTGATAAGTACTGCGTAGAACCTAAAATTATGACTCAGCAATCAAGATCTGACCGCAGCAGTATCAAGTTCATATTTCATTAGCCACTTACTATAATAAAAATTACCTATTTCCTGCTATATTTTTGAAATAATCTTTATCAGCAGTTTTATTGTTTTGTTGTATCGTGAATCGAAACAAATATACTTGACGTCGTGTGGTGCCGGTTTAAAATAGCATCACCCCAATTCTATTCGTGGGTGTCTTAAAAAGCGACTAAGGGATAATCGCCCAGGGATTGAACAGCAGTGTTTGCTGTGAATGCAATTGCACTGCGATCGCCAATCCGCTTGCAAAGCGTGGTGTGTATAGAAAGAATCGGGGGAGGCCCATGTCCAGCAATGGACTGATGTGGCTGTTAATTTAATGTATTCTTGACGCATCGTTTACCTTAATTTCGTTGTCAGGAATTAGGGGACCGTTCAGCAGTGGTATCACCTGCTGCTACTCCTTTTCATAAAAAAACTAAGTACCTACTCAGAAATATTTAAGGTTTTAAACAGTGAACGAACGAATCTGGTCTTAAATTCGTAAATCTTTCCTGCTACATAAACGACGAGAAAACTTTAATATTGGTGATTATGTAACCCTCATTTTCTTTCAACAGGTAAACCTAGCCAACACAAGTATAGAACTATCCAAGCAGAACATCAACCGTTTCGCGCGCATCCTGTTCCCTCCCAAGCCGGAGGTGCTCAGCAGCATGTGCAAGCAGGGCTTCGATGACGCGCTGCGGTTCCTCCACAGGAACAACATGATCTCGTGCACGCGCTGCCTCGCCGTGCAGACCACCTACCAGCTGCAAGACGTGCTCGGTGACAACACGCGCGAGTACGACCCCGAGTGTGACGAGTGCAACACTCACAGACAGGTGATTGTCACAACATGATCTCCTGCACGCGCTGCCTCGCCGTGCAGACCACCTACCAGCTGCAAGACGTGCTCGGCGACAACACGCGCGAGTACGACCCCGAGTGTGACGAGTGCAACACTCACAGACAGGTGATTGTCACAACATGATCTCCTGCACTCGCTGCCTCGCCGTGCAGACCACCTACCAGCTGCAAGACGTGCTCGGCGACAACACGCGCGAGTACGACCCCGAGTGTGACGAGTGCAACACTCACAGACAGGTGATTGTCACAACATGATCTCCTGCACGCGCTGCCTCGCCGTGCAGACCACCTACCAGCTGCAAGACGTGCTCGGTGACAACACGCGCGAGTACGACCCCGAGTGTGACGAGTGCAACACTCACAGACAGGTGATTGTCACAACATGATCTCCTGCACGCGCTGCCTCGCCGTGCAGACCACCTACCAGCTGCAAGACGTGCTCGGCGACAACACGCGCGAGTACGACCCCGAGTGTGACGAGTGCAACACTCACAGACAGGTGATTGTCACAACATGATCTCCTGCACGCGCTGCCTCGCCGTGCAGACCACCTACCAGCTGCAAGACGTGCTCGGTGACAACACGCGCGAGTACGACCCCGAGTGTGACGAGTGCAACACTCACAGACAGGTGATTGTCACAACATGATCTCCTGCTCGCGCTGCCTCGCCGTGCAGACCACCTACCAGCTGCAAGACGTGCTCAGCGACAACACGCGCGAGTACGACCCCGAGTGTGACGAGTGCAACACTCACAGACAGGTGATTGTCACAACATGATCTCCTGCTCGCGCTGCCTCGCCGTGCAGACCACCTACCAGCTGCAAGACGTGCTCGGCGACAACACGCGCGAGTACGACCCCGAGTGTGACGAGTGCAACACTCACAGACAGGTGATTGTCACAACATGATCTCCTGCACGCGCTGCCTCGCCGTGCAGACCACCTACCAGCTGCAAGACGTGCTCGGCGACAACACGCGCGAGTACGACCCCGAGTGTGACGAGTGCAACACTCACAGACAGGTGATTGTCACAACATGATCTCCTCCACGCCTGGATTGAACATCTAGAAGAATCCAAATAGTTTTAGTACTACATTTTTTTAAAACCGCAACCTGTTGGGTATACAATTTTAGAGAATTTGCAAAATTGCATCGCAGGCAGTGTTTGAAACTGTGACTTTTTCGCTATCATTAGAAGCGACGCCTCTACCGACTAGGCTACCGCGGCTCAGCTACCATATTGGCGAAATAAGCAAGTATATCTTATTGCCAGTAACGCGTGGCATGGCTACATCTACCAGGCTACTTTGTTACTAGTGATAGCGAAAGTCGCAGGATTAGACCTCACTTACGGTGCAATTTTGCAATGGTTTGTTTTTAGTCGAAAACAGAGATCGTTAGAGCAAGCCCATGTTTCGTACTGGGCGGATATCAACTAAGATGACGATAATTACAAAATAACGAGCTATGCAATACATTATCTATAATTTAATTTTCTGAAGAAGGGCAAGGTCGTTTAGTTTCTATGTCATTAAAGCTAAATAGTGTTTGTGTTTCGTATGGTACGTGTCATTAGCGTGAATATCATTAGAGCCCGATTATACAATTTACTAGTACTGATGAATTAGCCTTGCAAATTTTAACTCCATATTTATCTTAGCGGCGCCTCTTTTAATAAAGAATGATTACAATTACATATTATCGTAAACAATGCATTGATTTCAATTAATAGCCACTATACAGCATGTAAAAACATAGCTGCAAATATTTTAAGGGATGAACAAGTCGTAATTTTTTACAGCGTGTATAACTAATCATAATCATAAGTAGGTACACTTACAAAGACGATGCATGGAGGACGATGTACTGAAGAAAACTACATTTTATTCTTTAGTTGCGCAAAAATAACTTGCTCTACCGGTCAAATCAGTCACCGATCTAGACTAGGTATCACGCAAGAAAGATCTTAAGCCGCTAAAGTACTTAATACTAGATTTTTTATGATTTACCAGCTAAGTTCAAACTTGAATTGTTTGTTGCTCATAAAATTGTGAACCGCACGGAATTATTTTCTGTTTTTCTGTTACAACCATAGGAAAAATTCAGCTTCAGAGAAATAATACATACATATATCACGCCTATATCCCTTCGAGGTAGGCAGAGCATGACTGGCTGTAAAAACGGACAGTTACGCCACGTTTGATAAAAATTTCAGGGTCATTCAGAAAATTGTGTATCGCCATAGGGACAGTTGGTCAGCCCGTCGCCTTCAATTGCAATACGCATGCAACCCTACAGTCTCTTAGTCTCTTCTTACGACACCCACGGAAAAGCAATAGGGTGATGCTATTCTTAGCCGGAATCACACGGCATATCAGGGAAATACTATTTATACTTATACCATACTAGCGGTTTCACCCGCTGCTAACCGTTTTCCCGCTGGAATTAGACATTTTATTATAGCCTACGTTAATAAGGAACGTAGGATTGTAATGGTAACATATTTTTTATATCGGTCCAGTAGTTTTGGAGCCTATTCGATTCAAACGAACAATCAAACCTTTCCTCTTTATAATATTAATGTGTTGAATGCTTTGCCTACCACGATTTTATTCTAAAGCTAAATGTCATTTCACAGGACGCGCTAGCAGACGACCTGCCAGACACAGTGATGACGATATTCCAGAACGCGATAGACTCAGCCAACAACGGAATTGTGAACTGGGTGATGCGGCAGCGTGGCATGCAGTACATATCGCTCCTCACACTGCCCTATAGGGTGCCTATAGATGTCATGTATGCTACGTTTACCAAGTAAGTAGAACAACCTTTATAGTCATCTAGTATAATCTGAAAGGTGTCGAAAGATACGGCTAACAACGGAATAGTGAACTGGGTGATGCGGCAGCGTGGCATGCAGTACATATCGCTCCTCACACTGCCCTATAAGGTGCCTATAGATGTAATGTATGCTACGTTTACCAAGTAAGTAGAACAACCTTTATAGTCGTCTAGTCTAATCTGAAATAAGATGTAGATAGACTCAGCCAACAACGGAATAGTGAACTGGGTGATGCGGCAGCGTGGCATGCAGTACATATCGCTCCTCACACTGCCCTATAGGGTGCCTATAGATGTCATGTATGCTACGTTTACCAAGTAAGTAAACAAACTTTATAGCCGTCAAGTCTAATCTGAAATAAGGAGAGATAGATACGGCTAACAACGGAATAGTGAACTGGGTGATGCGGCAGCGTGGCATGCAGTACATATCACTCCTCACACTGCCCTATAGGGTGCCTATAGATGTCATGTATGCTACGTTTACCAAGTAAGTAGAACAACCTTTATAATCATCTATTCTTATCTGAAATAAAGTTTAAATAGATACGGCCAACAACGGAATTGTGAACTGGGTGATGCGGCAACGCGGCATGCAGTTCATATCGCTCCTCACACTGCCCTATAGGGTGCCTATAGATGTCATGTATGCTACGTTTACCAAGTAAGTAGAACAACCTTTATAGTCGTCTATTCTAATCTGAAATAAGATGTAGATAGATACGGCTAACAACGGAATAGTGAACTGGGTGATGCGGCAACGAGGCATGCAGTACATATCGCTCCTCACACTGCCCTATAGATGTCATGTATGCTACGTTTACCAAGTAAGTGAATATGATTGACTAGATACCAAATTTTAGAAAACTTGCAAAATTTTCTATCGCGGGCAGTATTTAAACCTGCGACTTTTGCCATCGCTAGTGGCGATGCCTCTTCGATCTGGGCTACCGCGGCTCACCATTGCCCACGAATTTTGGGAGTGTATCTTGATGAATGGATAAACCGCGGTAGCCCAGATAGAAATCCTGTCCGCCGTAGAAAATTATGCCTGTTTTCTAAAATTGATTCACTTACTGGATTTACCTCCCCGTGGTAAATTAAATCAACGTATTTGATTTGTTGAAAAAACTCTTGTATCAAAACAGTCACAAATGCAGTGCTTAAGAGACGTGTTTATTAGGAAAAGTCAATTAATAACATCTAAAAGAACAAAAACAGATTTTTTCAAAGCTAGCTTACTGTGAAAGGTGAGTAATTCGTTGTTTCTTTTTGTTTTTATTATAGGTATAATCCATTTATCATATAATAAAAAACAAGATATTGTAGGTTTGACGTCTTTCATACTAATGTTTACATTTAATATCTTTCAATTGATTAAAAACTGTTCCTTGTTTATCCATTTTTCGTTTTTGTCCCATTTTTTAATATTTTAAATGGTTTTTATTGCTGAGAATGACGTCAATCATTATCGCATTTGCCCCCATTATGATGTGTGAACTATCATTTTAGTCAGGAAACCATGTCATGGTCTTATTATTACGAAATTTTCTTTAATCATATTACGATAATGTGTGTTGCATGTTGCAATCGTTTCAGTAATTATTTTTGATGTAATCATATTGTTTAAACAAATGCTTTTGTAGTCAATCTAATTTAAAAGTACCTACCTTTCTACCGTGCACGACACTATTCTATGATTTACCAAAATTTTGAATGTGTGTCTTTATTTTTAAGAGAAAGACACTTAGCAAATGTTTGTATTAATATTGTAGAGGCCGCAACGGTGCTGGCTTGCTTACTACTTATGTGAAGAAAAATGTTCAGCCTCCTACACTTTCTAAGTAAGATTCAAATATTTAAGGCTTTTGTGACTAACACTGTCTGGCTTTTTAGCTATGTCGGGAATAAAGTAGAGCGGCATTCGGTGCAATACTCAGTGGCTGGCCATGTACTCGTGCTTAGGAAGAAATGTATCCGACACAACAACCGTATCACTAGGTTAGTGTGAGCTTTGTTTCTGGGGCGTGACGTTCGAGGTGGCGGGTCTTAATGTGTTGGACAAAATCACTCTAGTAAATCACTAGAGCAAGGTTGATAAAACTACAAAATTTCTAGAAGCCAAAATATACTCGTAAATTTAAAAGCGCGATTCGGAAATACCTACTGGATATTTAATAATATTTAGTCTGCTTTATCTTTGTATAACTTTACGGTCAATTTACCAACATGTAAAAGAAAATATTTGTATGAATTTATATCGATATTATGCCTATTTCCCTATAATTTATTAAACAATAGTTTTGTTATCTTAGCTCTCTATCAGCTTTTATATTGTATGTGTGGGTCAAGGCTGTAAAATACGCATTTGGAGAAAACATATTTTTTAATAATATATAGCGCCAGTTATGACGTCAACATATTATGCGTTGCTTATCTGATAAATAATATATATGAAGGTATAGTCAATTGATCAATGACATGATTGCTTCATTAACATAACGTAAAGCTATTGTTTTTAATAGTAGACTATTAATTATACAAACATATCGACAAACAAGGCATTGCTGTGCAAATACTAGGTAGGTACTCATATGAACTACAGATATGTAATTACTTAAATTAATTTTATCAAAGTAGTTACCTACATCCTACATGCATGCATAGTTTCGATAACTTCGAGGTAAGGCCGTTAGTTGACCTAAAAGGAGCTAATTATGATTCGTTTTATCAACTCAAAGCACAAATCTATTATTAGTCTTAATTCTATTTTACCGACTATTTCTAACTATAAATAGCACTGTCACTTTCTGTTAAATAGGCTGACAAGGATCAAGGATTGCCTATGAAGTTTTCTAGGTATGTTTTACGCGGCATCTGTAAAAAATAAGCGGTGATTTAAAATTATGGCGGTTAAACATACAAGTATTAACATACATACATTATTTTGAAAACAAAACAGAATAGTTTAAAAAAATATTATTTCATTTAAACTATTACACTATCTAGACTAAAGATATAAATATTGGCAGGCATTAACGAAATTTATCTTTATTTATATATTTTGTCCGTTATTTCCTTTTTTTAGATGGCAGCACAGTGCTAACACGGTTTACCCTAGGATTAATCGGGTATATGTTCTATTATGTATTTCTATAGGTAGGAGATCAACTAACAGGGCTTGATAACTCGTAATTTCGAAGTAAATAGTCAGAACCCTTAGTCAGAACATGACACGAGGTATTTGGGCGTCTGCTAAGCACAACAAATAATTTACTTTCATAAGAGTTGTATCACAACAAACTACACACACACATATATCACGCCCATTATCCCTTACAGGGTAGGCAGAGCGTAAACGGCTGTAATAAAACGGACGTTTACGCCACGTCTGACAATCATTTGAGGGTCATTTGAAATATTGTGTATCAACTCATCACCATAGTGGCAGGTTGTCAGCCCATCGCCTAAATTTGCAATACACACACTCAAGTCCCTTAGTCGCCTCTTACGACACCCACGGGAAAGAAAGGGGGTGATGCTATTCTAAGCCGGCATCACACGGCTACAACAAACTAGCCTACGTTTAATGTAGGTTTTTCTAGCTATGAGATGTGATTAGCTCCTCAGTTGGTTATAGGCGAGCTTTCATCACAGGTGTGGCGACAGGTTCCGATACATTGACCTGCGCTTGCACATGTTTTCTCTTAGAGAAAGTTTCAACTGTCATTTCGCTTGCATTGTGTCGTATGTTTTCTTAAGGGCGCGTTCTTCGGGAGCTTTAGGTATTTTACGCGCCAAGGCGACCCGCCTCTGCTTTACGCGCGGGCCGTTTTGAATTGAACTCCGCTGACCTTACGCGGTGGGCGATAACGCCACAGTATAAAATTATGCAGTAGGCAAACTAAGTTGGTCATTGTGTTTGTTAGTTAGTTATTTTATTACGTGTGTTAGGATATTGGAAGGACAGTTAAGTAAGCTAATTTATTGCCTGTTACTATTCACCTGTGTTAATACTCGAAATTAAAATTACCAGCTTAAATCAATTTTGACTCCGAAAATCAACTCACAATGTTAGTCTCATTAACTTTCGTGATCTATATTCTAGTTTATATTCGAAAATTATAATTTACGTCGCACGTCAGAAGGAGCACTGGCACAGGTCCGTCGTCTGTAAGCGTCTCCGCACGACTGACAAAGCCCTTGGTGTCGCGCCGCTCCCGCTTTTGAAGGTATTTAGACATCATAATTAGGAAAATAGCGATTTTTACTAGATAAACACTTTATCTTTTAAAGTTGGTCTAAAAATTAAGTCATTAAATTGGGACTCGAGGGTTAGATGTGTATTGCAATTTTAGGCGATGGGCTGACAACCTGTCACTATAGTCATACACAGTTATCTGATTGACCCTCAAACTGTCAGATGTGGTGTTAATATCCGTTTTACGGCCGTTAACGCTCTGCCTACCCCGTAAGGGATATAGGCGTGATTTATGTATGTATGTATTAAGTTTATTATTTTATCTACACTCGTCTCATAATGTTCGTACATCGTTCGTTCTCATACTATTCTACTATCGAAAATGGTCAAATGCGACTGTTTAGTTAAGATGATCCTAAAGACCCGATGAACCCAGCCAACCGATGAACTCTGGCGACCCGATGAACTCTGGCCACATAATGAACCCTAACGACAAAATGAACCCAACGACCCGATGAACCATGATAACCCAATGAACCACGATAACCCGATGAACCTAGCGAACCGATGAACTCTGGCGACTCGATGAACAATAACGACCCGATGAACTCTGGCCACATGATGAACCCTAATGACACGATGAACCCTAAGGACTCGATGAACCCAACAACCCGATGAACCTAGCGAACCGTTGAACTCTGGCTTCATGATGAACCCTAACGACAAGATGAACCCAACGACCCTATGAACCATGATAACCCGATGAACCACGATAACCCGATGAACCTAGCGAACCGATGAACTCTGGCGACTCGATGAACAATAACGACCCGATGAACTTTGGCCACATGATGAACCCTAACGACACGATGAACCCTAAGGACTCGATGAACCCAACAACCCGATGAACCTAGCGAACCGTTGAACTCTGGCCACAAGATGAACCCTAACGACAAGATGAACCCAACGACCCTATGAACCATAATAACCCGATGAACCACGATAACCCGATGAGCCTAGCGAACCGATGAACTCTGGCGACTCAATGAACAATAACGACCCGATGAACCATGATGTACTCTAACGATATGATGAACCCTAAGGACTCGATGAACCCAGCAACCCGATGAACTTAGCGAACCGTTGAACTCTGGTTTCATGATGAACCCTAACGACAAGATGAACCCAACGACCCTATGAACCATGATAACCCGATGAACCATGATAAGCCGATGAAGCTAGTGAACCGATGAACTCAGGACCGTGATAAACCCTAATGTAAAGATGAACCTAACGACCAGATGAACCATGATAACCCGATGAACCATGATAAGCCGATGAAGCTAGTGAACCGATGAACTCTGGCCACATGATGAACCTTAACGACAAGATGAACTTAACGACCGGATGAACCATAATAACCCGATGAAAAATAATAACCCGATGAACCATGATGACCCGACCAACCTAGCAAGCCGATGAACTCTGGCCACATGATGAACCTTAACGACAAGATGAACCCAACGACCCTATGAATGAACCCTAATAACCCGATGAAAAATAATACCGTGTGATGCCGGCTTAGAATAGCATCACCCCATTTCTTACCCATGGGTGTCGTAAGAGGCGACTAAGGGACTCGAGGGTTAGATGTGTATTGCAATTTTAGGCGATGGGCTGACAACCTGTCACTATAGTGATACACAGTTATCTGATTGACCCTCAAACTTTTGTCAGAAGTGGTGTTAATATCCGTTTTCCGGCCGTTAATGCTCTGCCTACCCCGTAAAGGATATAGGCGTAATTTATGTATGTATGTTTGTATAAAAAATAATAACCCGATGAACCATGATGACCCGACCAACCTAGCAAGCCGATGAACTCTGGCCACATGATGAACCTTAACGACAAGATGAACCCAACGACCCTATGAACCATCATAACCCGATGTACCATAATAACCTAATAAACATAATAACTAAGTCCTGAAAACTATACTCTGACATGTGCTGTCGGCCGTCGGCCGCTGCCTTCGGAATGACATCTGCCGCGGCGGCCGATAGCCGCGGCATGTGCCATCGGCCGTCGGAAAAGGTGGTTCGGAACAGCACCTTAAGCCGGCATCACACGGCTAACGGTATACATACACATATCACGCCTATAATCCCTTGCGGGGCAGGCAGAGCGTAAACAGCCGCAAAAAAACGGACATTTACGCCACGTCTGACAAATATTTGAGGGTCATTCGGAAAATTGTGTATCGCCATAGTGACAGGTTGTCAGCCCATCGCCTAAAATTGCAATAAACACTCTCGAATCCCTTAGTCGCCTCACACGACTCCCACGGGAAAGAAATGGAGTGATGCTATTCTAAGCCGGCATCACACGGCAAACGGTATTATTGCATAAAACTAAATAGTAAAGCCGCCATCTACGCGGACGTCACAGATACCTAGTGTACCAAAACAGTCTGATCCATCATTAGGAGATTATGATGAATCAAACGGAACGTGTTATAGCTATCGCGTATGAGGTGACGACGACTTTTCTCAAAATCGAGTCCTTCGTCCAGACTATCTGGCCCCAAGAACTTTTCAGCAAAAGTCTTTTATAAAGGACTATGGGTGACCGGAGTTTTGAATTATGTTGAACTTCCTGTGTTTGGCCTTGGATGGCGTAATTTCAGTAGATGGGTTTAAGTATAAAATTATTATTATTTTGTAATAAGATGTAATAATAATCAATCATTTCGACATCTGGTGGGATTTCAATATTTCTCTGCTACATATAATACAACACATTCCACTGCACTCACCAACCCGCCTACCAAGCGTGCGGTGAGCATGGAAAACACCCTCTAATACCAGGAGGCCCATGTCCAGCAGTGGACCGTTGTAGTTGTTGATATCCAAATATTACAAGACCCTTTTTAAAAAGTTAGAATATCTAGTAGCCGGCCTTACTTTTTCTTTCCGTTGTGTTATACTGCATTAATTATACTGTGGCACTAAATGGTAACAAATAAATCGAAAAATCAAATCACGTCGCACGTCGAGCAGAGCACCAGCACAGGTCCAGCCTCCGTAAGCGCCACCGCGCGACTGACGAAGCCCGCGGAGCCGTGCCCCTCGCCTTTTTGTAGGTATTTAGACATCATAATTCATAAAGTAGCACTACAACATTGAACTTGCCGATTTTTACTAGATAATTGATTTATCTAAAGAGTAGTATAAAAATTATCTCAATAAGATTAATATTTTAAGCATAATATCGTAATAAAATTTTGAATAGAGGCAACTTTGGCATTTTATTCTATCGAGCGAATTTCATCTGATTGTGTAGTTGAGATCGAATTTTTATCTGTTAGATCCTCAACTGCTATATATATTTTTCTCAAAATTTTATGACTCTTTTCTATTGAGTAATATCGTTTTGAAAAACGGCATTTGAGGTAAAAGGCGCTCTTAATATGTGTTTTGGTTATGCTTGATTGAATTTGATTACGTCATTGCTATATTATTATCATTATGAAACACAGAAGTTGTATATATTCATCACAATAAAACAATTTCTGTAAAGAGCTCGAAACGTAGGAATTGTAAAATCCAAAATAAACACAACCTAAATCCGTTTAAAATTGTTTTATTGTGATGTGATGAGTAATAGTTGTGCAAACTCAAGAAAATATTAAGTTGTATATATTATTATATTACGTATGTTATTCCTAAATGATTATCGTTTCTGATTTGTTACTTCATATATATACACGGGGTGTAAGAGACAGCCCTCCGAACGCTGATAGCGTGCATGCAGACCATGAAACTGAACAACTTCCCCTAGGAATATATGTCAGGAAACGAATAAAAATCGACATCCCATACAAAATCAAGATCAAAGAATACTATACTCTCACATCAAGAGCAACTGACAGCAATTACTGTGGGAAGTCAAATTTTTTTTGGCGTTTCCTGAAATATTATTGCATGGGAAGTCGTTCAGTTTCATGGTCAGAATGCACTCTATAAGTATTCGAAAGGCTGTCCCTTACACTCTATTACATATTTCGTTTCTGATTTGTTACTTTTATTAGGTTAATGCGTTTTTGGTAACCTAAACTGGGGTTAAGACGCATGATCTGTTAACTGATAAGTTCTTGCATAAATCAATTTTATAAGGTTCTTTACGAGACAAAATAAAATTGCTCGTCATCAATAATTTTTGCACAAATTCCGAGACTGTTTCAAATCTTCATTAAAAACCACCGTGTCGTCCGTTGCCTCGGTATTCCCCAAAAACAGCTAGAGATTCAAAAACATACATACATACACATATCACGCCTTTAATCCCTTGCGGGTTAGGCAGAGTGCAACTAACAGCCGTAAAAACGGAGAATTACGCCACGTCTAACAAATATTTGAGGGTCATTCGGAAAATTGTGTTTCGCCATAGTGACAAGAAAGAGCACACCCTCGAGTCCTTTAGTCGCCTCTTACGACTCCCAAGGGAAAGAAATGGGGTGATGCTGGTGGAAATAGGGTGGTGATCACTGGGCTAAATTTAAAAAAGCTTACTAAAAATCTTGTAACTCAACAGGTTTGTGACATGCACACCGAAGATGTCGAAGTCGGTATGGAAGCTGTCATTGAACATGATCCAGCAGTTGCACGGGTTCCTCTACTCAGCGCATGACAAATCGGACGCGGCCGCCCGGATCTACTACAAGCTCACCATGGACGCAAACAAGGAAGAGGCCTACCACCTGGACAGAAGGTTAGTAAACATTCGTAAAAGGGTTGGGGATCCCAAGAAAATATCAAGATATGATAAATCTTTATTCTATTCAAATTTGTAAAGGGTTGGGGATCCCAAGAAAATATCAAGATAAGATAATTCTTTATTCTATTCAAATTTAAGAGTAACTTCCAATTTTCCCTTTTCTCTGCTAGTGACCTCCTGATACGACACTGCATTGACTTACTCCTTTATCTGGGTAACGTAGGCGTCTAGGTCTACTTACACATATCACGCCTATAATCCCTTGCGGGGTAGGCAGAGCGCAAACGGCCGCATAAAACGGACATTTACGCCACGCGTGACAAATAATCGAGGGTCATTCGGAAAATTGTGTAGCCATAGTGACAGGATGTCAGCCCATCGCTTAAAATTGCAATACACACCCTCGAATCCCTAAGCCGCCTGTTACGACTCTAGGTCTACCTCTGCTTTTATTAATAAACTTAATTTCAAATAGGTACACTTATATAAAATAGTTATGGTTATGAGTTATGAGGCTTGACCATTTCCTAAACTAAGAATAAGAATTCCTGTCTCTTAGGTAAATGGGTAGCCGACATAACTTTTATTCTATAATGGAATCTACGATACTTTAAAATTCAATATAAATATATTTAAATAAACTATACAATAGACGAAGACCACGCTTATTGCGAGCGAGGCGAGTTAGAAATTTCATGTGCGAGTGGCATTAAGAGAGGCTGAAAGGGCCGCTACACAATGCCACAGCAACACGCATATATGTAGCGAACGAAGCGAGCCCTACGTTTCAAGTTCTGTTAGTTTTTGGCAAACATACATACTAAAACAAAACAGGTAACATTAAAAAGAAACTAACAGACCTCGAGTTCCACTAATTAAAACTAAAAGTAGGGATAAATTAATTAAAGCCCCAAATCTTGTTAATGTTTCGATAACAGATTTTCTATCAAGTAGACATACGGGGTGTAAGGGACGGCTTACCGTAAACAGACCATGAAACTGAACAACTTATTCTATGGAGGCTATGTGGGTAACCGAGAAACGACCTCCAATACAAAATACCGATCAGCTGACTGCCTTTCTATGGAAACGATTTGTTTTTTTATTTCCCAACAAAGACTTCGGAGTTTAATTCTTTAGTTTAATGGTCGGATCATGTCCACAAAATTTTCGGTACACTGTCCCTTACCTTACCTACACCCGGTATTGTTCTTTTTTACCGTACAAAAGTTGACAGTTCCCACCAGAACCGACTAAATAAATTACCTACATTTGTAAAGTTCGTTAATTATTTATCTAGTGTAGGTAGGTCATACTTGATTGTGAGAGGGTCAGTGCCCTATTCAATAATGTGACATTACTTAAAATACTTTTAGGTCGCAGTGATTATCAAACTTCGATAGCAATAATCTAACCCTTTCTGCATCCTTCCTTATTTGCAAATACAACTAAATTATTATGCTTAAGTTGGTCCGTTGTAAGTACATACAAACGAAAAACCAAAATTGAAAATATTTTTTTTTTACTAATGCTTATTCGAAAATATGAAGGCGTACGAAAATTTGGCGCAAAACTACTTACCTTGGTTAAAAGATAAAGAGTATTTCGTCCACAATAAAATCAAACTCATTTTTTGCAGCAGTAGCTCCATCTATTGACGTAAAGTGGCGAATCGATTTTAACAAAGGAATCTTATGGTTAACAATTTATTTTATTATTTTGCGTAAATGTTATATCAACATTGGACTTCCCATTGAGTTTTTTAATTTGAATTTTTTCTCCTGAAAGACATTAGTCCATTTAACATTTGTATGAAAAACGTCCCACCTTAAGTCAATAATCCCCCCTTTCACATGCTATCTGAAGATTTACTACCTCATTTTCTTATAAGAATTGTTATCTTTATTAAATTTAACCTTCAGAACGTATTAAACTTGTAAGTAATATTATCAGTTCTTTTTTGCAACTACAATTCCACATCCGTAATCATAAAAATTGTCCTATCTTGCTTGACGCAGATATCTACCTATTACGTACAATGGATAGATTATACTTTTATCTGAACTATTGTTTCAATGCTATCGTAAAAGATATTGTCGTCGTTTCCTTTATTGCTTGTTCAACTACATATACATTTCTTTAAACAAGTTTGCTGTTGTCTTCTAATCTAGCCCCAGGTCAGTAGTAGAAATTATTAGTCTTAGCAGCTCAGAACATCCATAAGGAACATAGGTTGAGATACGATAAAAAGATTAGGACCTCCCATACAAATTGCTGATCAGCTGATTTGAGTTACTATGGAAACTCAAAATATTTTTGTCATATTTCAACCATTGAATACTAAATTTTAAAACACTTCCCGTGTTAGGTATAATAGTAGTTTATGCAACTGTCGTATAATGGGGGTCATTAGAATGCGAGTGTCTGTTTATCACACGAGGCGCAGCCGAGTGTGATAATAGTTGGACACGAGCATTCTAATGCCTAATTTATAGCAGTTGCATACACTATTTTATCTACACTCTCCAAAAAAAACTCAGAAACACTTTTCTAAACGTACGCACCGGCCATTGCAAGGCCCGATACAAGGACAAATTCAATACGAGAACGTAATATGGCTTGATATGAATTTTTGAAAATTCTGTAATTTAGCAGTTGTTTAGATGTGGAGTGACTTACCTAAACAACTGAACAACAACTAAACAACATCTGAACAACATCTGAAAAACAACTGAACAACATTGGAACAACATCTGGAAAACAACTGAACAACATCTGAACAACAACTGAACAACATCTGAACAACAACTGAACAACATCTGGACAACATCGGTACAACAACTAAACAACATCTCAACAACAACCTAATAAAACAAACGCAACATTACCATACAACAACAACTGACAGGTGCGGAACTCTGTGTTTCCAAACGTTTGGAAACAGGCGGAAGTTGGCAATAAGAGTATTGGCAAAAAAAAAACTTCGTTTCATTTCTCAACTTTATCGTATTAAGAGTTTTCTCATTAAGTCATTACGCTTCTGTAATTTATAGTAAACCCTAGTTTTTATAAGCAGAATGCATAAAGTAGGTCATTATGCATCTGTTTTCGAATTCATAATTCGAACATTATGAGACGAGTGTAGATAAAATTATTGAAAACTTGCAAAATTTTTCCTCAATTCAATTCAATTGAATTCAATTTATTTATTTGTGGTAGCATGTGTACAATAGTTCTTAGGAATAAACATGTAAGTTTCAACATGACCAGCCATTTGGCATACAAATATTTCATAAATTTTAATTTTAAATTTCATATTACGTTGATATTATAACATTAAATCAATATAAAAACATTAAATCAATACTTAAATAACTAAATCATAAATGTCACACAATTTATCATTTACACTCAATAATGTCACAATAAATAAAATTACACAAGGAAATAAATGCATTTAAAATTGTCATTTAAAAAAAGTTTGAATAAAATAACATAGTAACAAATTAATAATTAGGTATATTTTAATGTAATGGGTATAACTAGCTGTTGAAAAATTCATCAATCGTATAAAAAGTATTTTGTATTAAATATTCAAAAAGATTGCGTTTAAATTGTTTTAGATCTTGGATGTCACGTATGGGTTTTGGAATTTTATTATATATTTTAGGAGCAATTATCATTACACTTTTCCTGTCCTCTCCGCGCTTGAAAATTTTTCAAGTTTAAAAAAATATTTTAACCATGTTCTTCGGGGAAAGTTGTTCCTTATCACCAGTCCGTCTTCAGATTTCGCTATCGGTCACTAGTAAAATTTCACCCTATATTAATTCTGATATACTTATATAATGTTTATAGATAAGTTTTACAGTTCGTTGCACAAAAGCTGAAATGCACTAACGTCAGGGCGATTTATGTGCGTCATCTCATCAACTGCATCATATAACATCACATCAGGTTGACCTTTAGGGAAACATAAAAGCACTTATTAGATAGAGAATCTAATATATTGGGTAAAATTATACTAGTGATTGATAGCCAAAATGATGAGCTGGTGATAAGATAAATAAGCTACAACTTGTCTTAAGAAAAAAAGGTCGAAATATGAAAAAAATATTTGGTCCTCCCATACAAAATTGGCAATAAGTTGATTTGAGTTACTGGAAAATCAAAATATTTTTGACCTATTTCAACCTTTGTTTCTTGGGGAAAGTTGTTCCTTATCACCAGCCCGTCTTGAGATTTCGCTATCGGTCACTAGTAAAATTTCACCCTATATTAAGATTAATTATTTTTTCTGTTTATAACGTTATCTGCTTCGTTACACAGGGTTTGTGATTACAGATACGAAAATAACTGTGGTCATTTAATCATTTTACATAAAGGTACGAATAATTATTTAACGCGTAATCATTTTCGCTATCTGTCATCCTTCTAGAACATAATATTAATGATTATTACTAGCTCTGCCTAATCAGAATCACGGTAAACAAAAGATATCGATGCTTATATGAATGGTTTTAAGCTGTGACCTCTAAAAGTTACTTTATTTATTGTATGATTAATTGTACACAGCATTATAAGACAGACACAAAAAGACATATCTTTTAACAATTCTTACCAGCAGATCTTAGCTATAATAAATTTATTTAGAACTGCACTTTAAAGTAGTTTAAAGTAAAGCAGACCTCCAGGATTTCAGGATAGGATATAGTAACACTATCTTATCATAATAATTTATCTTATCAGAATTACTTTTCGTTATATATCAATGATATCAGTTTTATCAGTCAAAGTTCAATTTTAATTTTCGCAAGTTTATTATAGGTATATAAATCTATGATACTTTCTTTTGCTACCTAATAGTATCTACCTAAATAGGATGAAAATTTACTACAGGCTAAAGATGGTGGTTATTATGTACATAATAGAAAATCTCGTCGACTATCATCTTCTTGATTATTTCAACAAATTATTGACATCGGAAGTGAATCAGAGTATCGCGTCGACCTAAACCAAATAATATCAAACATTTGATTATAACAAGTGGGTCACGGTATCTTTGGCGGTACATCATGCCAGAGGAAATGCTTGATGTTTTGCCGTTCATTCGTAGATGATTTATTACGAATAGAAAAATAGGAACATGATAATGATTGATAACTTTTTAAGCACTCGCGATCACTTTCACTAATTTTAAGTATTAGACCGGGTCTATCGCGATAGTATTTAGGTAAATATTAGTAATTTACCTGTGTCCCGACGTTTCAACACAGTTTCATGTATTGTGGTCGCGGGTTGACTGACGTCCCAGCGAGTTGTCATCTAGGCGGCGGGTGACGAGATGTTCTGCTACCCACATTTGTCTTTATAATTTTAATATTATTGATTGTTTGTAAACATTGCACTAGGCTGCCGGCACACAACACTCACAGTGTCCGACGATTGTTCCGATGATAAATCGCGCGGTTTCAACTTATCAATGACTGGACTCCATGCGGATGACAATTTAAACCCGTCCTCCCGGTTGAAATTATTAGGGTTCTTCTTAATTTCAATAGCCTCGCGAACGATCCTTGGGTAATAGTGGCGTTCCACAGAGAGGATTTTCGGGGCATGAAGTTCAATCCAATGATTCGGACCGGATGATAGAAGGTGTTCTGCTATTGCCGATTTATGCATCTGTCGGTTTTTTACAGCTGCGATTTGTTCTTTGACCCGTTCGCTGACACTTCGCTTCGTTTGGCCAATATAAGATTTACCGCAGCTGCATTGTACTTTATACACTCCTGCAATCTGAAATGGAATGACATCCTTCGGCGTGCGTAAACAGTGAGATACTTTCGACAATGGACTGAAAACAGTCTTTATTGAATTTTTACTCAACACTGTCCCAATCTTATCTGTTACTCCTTTCACATAGGGTAAATACGCTGGCTGTCTGTTCACCTCCAGATGTTTTTCTTTACTGGTTTTCATGCGACGCTGAGCTCCTGAGTAGCCATTTTGAACCAGCACTTTTTGCACATGGTTTAACTCGTCGTTCCGATGTTCTGAGTCACACAAGTCGTATGCCCTCTTTGTCAGCGTCGACACTACAGACTGCAGGTGGCGCGGATGGTGATGGGAGGTCGCGTGTAAGTATCGATCTGTGTGTGTTGGTTTTCTGTATACAGAATGTGCAAGGGACCCATCAGGTCTCACCATTACCTTGACATCCAAGAAGGCCAAAGTTCTATCATCTTCTATCTCACAATCATGTGAATTTGACCTTTGGATGGATAGAGTTTAGGTATTCTACATACAGCTTCACTGTGTCAGTGTTTCCTTTGATGACACTGAAAACGTCGTCAACATATCTCTTCCAGAGCTTAATAGTTGAAGGACCGGCACCCAATGCCAACTCTGTGGAACGCCACTATTACCCAAGGATCGTTCGCGAGGCTATTGAAATTAAGAAGAACCCTAATAATTTCAACCGGGAGGACGGGTTTAAATTGTCATCCGCATGGAGTCCAGTCATTGATAAGTTGAAACCGCGCGATTTATCATCGGAACAATCGTCGGACACTGTGAGTGTTGTGTGCCGGCAGCCTAGTGCAATGTTTACAAACAATCAATAATATTAAAATTATAAAGACAAATGTGGGTAGCAGAACATCTCGTCACCCGCCGCCTAGATGACAACTCGCTGGGACGTCAGTCAACCCGCGACCACAATACATGAAACTGTGTTGAAACGTCGGGACACAGGTAAATTACTAATATTTACCTAAATACTATCGCGATAGACCCGGTCTAATACTTAAAATGAATGATTGATAAGTTTTAAACTAAGGCAAATCTTCAAATTATTGTAGAAAATTTACTTAATGTTTGGATAATTTATACGATACACAGTACTTAACATTTAACCAACTCGCATATAATAAAAAGTCACGTTTCGATTTATTGAAACAACATATAGAAAGAAAAGTGAGCGCTAAAAATGAAATAGTTATATAAGATTTGATTATGTATGATACAGGGGCTTGAATAATAATCCTTTGTAAGATTTATGACGCAGGATCAATATAATATTTACCTACTGACATTATTTTTGAAGTGCGTAATATGTTCTACGTGTTATTCAAACAAGATAAAGTTTTACTTTTTAATTCCACAGAAAATTGTTTTGTTCACATTACTACATAGTATAAAATAAAGTCGCTTTCCGTGTCCCTTTGTATGTTAAATATATAATAGATTTTGGTACGGATTTTTTGAGAAGAGTGATCCAAGGGCTTAGTGAAGTTCAGTGTCAAAATTAACCAACATAATATTTATGTGGCTGTTATTAATAAAATAATATATCTATCATGCTAAAATAATCAGTCATTTTATTCCTTTGTATGAGAAAGCTGTTAACTTTTAAAACTGAATAATTATTTAAATTATCATTTGACGATAATATGATATCGCAATAAATTTCTCAGTAACAAAACATGAGAATATGGGGCATTGCGATAAAAGGCCGATAGGGGTCTTTGTTTCACGAAATATTGTGATTCATCGTCATTTAACAGTTAATTAACGAAAAAAGGCCAATAAATAATTTTATACTCTCGTTTTCGAGGTTTATATTTTTTTTCTTTTTTATATTTTCCAAATCAAAATTCTGTCGGACTCTCCCAAGTCTCCTAGTCATTGATAAGATTCATCTTGGTTCTTTAAATTTCTTAAGTTAAAAAGGAATTAATAAATTTTGCGGTGCAGAGTTTGTCCATAGCCATTCAACGTGCCCACGCGGTGAGTGTTATGGGCACCTGTCCACAATGTTATGGGCACCTGTCCACAATGTTATGGGCACCCGCATTAAGATACACTTGCATAATATCGCTATTCCTAGCTGAGCTGCGGTAGCCTATTCAGAGAGGCGTGCAAACCCTGTAACGGGTAAATTCTGCCTACCCCGCAGGGGATAAAGGCGTGGTGTGTGTGTGTGTGTGTGAGGTCAGTAACCAGCCTGGTATCTGCTCCTGCGCAAGGCAACGTGACGTCAGCAAGATATTGCGCACTTTTGCTCTTATCACTCCATTGCGCGGGGGTACAAGTTATCCAACGTAAATTACAAACAAGAACATAATAAGACTACATAATTTTATAGGACGTGAAAGTACTAGGCATACAATTTTTGAAAACTTGCAAAATTTTCAAGCGCGGGCAGGATTTGCTCCTGCGACTTTCGAATTACCAGTGGCGACGCCTCTTCCATCTGGGCTACCGCAGCTCATTCCTTGCCCGGCAATTTTGCAAGTGTATTTTAATGCCAGTAACGCGTGGCACGTCTTACTCAATTCACTGATTACTCAATTCTCTTAAACTCAATGTTCAAGATGTCTGAACCAATTTAAAAAATACATTGAAATGTAAATACCACTACACTTTTTACATACCATCAGGTCAGAATTTGTTGACTATATCACGGTATCCTAGAGGAATCCTGAGAACTGTTCAAATTTCATTGACACAACACAGTCAAAGTCGGTTCCAAAATGTTCAACACACACGCACCCATAACGCCTTTATCCATTGCAAGGTAGGCAGAACGTAAGGGACTCTAAAAATGGACGTTTTCGCAACGTCTGCCAGATATTACAAACTTATGATATTTATTTATGTATATAAATTCATATGTATGTTTGTTATTATCTATTTTCAAGTAGGGTGTATTTATTTAATAATTTAATATTATTTATGTATATTAGTTAAAGAGTAAGCTTTTTTATTAACATTTATTTTATTACCATTCTAAAGTAACGTAGTTTACCTTACATATCCTCTGAGTCTCTCACTGCTTGACTGGAAGAGATCCCTTTGTGGGATAAGTCCGCCTTTTTGCCTCTTGTTTTATTTCATCCTTTACTGATAATGTAAATTTGTTTCGTGGTACAATAAAGTGAATACATACAAACTTGTTTTTTATCCTACAGGAGAGCGAGCGAGTTCCGTGTATCGTACAACGACAACGTGACAGAGTCTGACACCTTCGAGCACATTCTGAGCGTGACGTCACAGAATGACGCGCTCCTAGCCTACTACTACCTCGACAGCGACAACAAGGTAAGCTGGTTTTCCATTATGCAGTTAAGAATCCCTATATACCACATAATATTACACCACATACTTATACATTTTTATCCCGCCCGAGCCGGTTTTCTATTAGGACAATACAAAATTGTTATAAAAAGAAGAAAATTGCGTTATGCAAATTTCTTTTTTTTACAATGACCGATCATGACGTCAATAAGTGATAATGCTATCCTACATTGAATAAAGTTATTTCATTTTCATACATATATCACGCCTTTATACCTTGCGGGGTAGGCAGAGCGTAAACGGCCGTAAAAACGGATATTTACGCCACGTCTGGCAAACATTTGAGGGTCATTTCGTAAAATTCATATCACCATAGTGACAGGTTGTCAGCCCATTGCCTAAAATTGCAAAACACGAGTAACCCTCGAGTCCCTTAGTGGCATCTTACGACACCCATGGGAAAGAAATGGGTGACGCTATTCCAAGCCGGCATCACACGGCATTTACGACTTTACATATCTATGCATGAGAATAACGAAAGACATGTTTTTGCTATCAACAATAAACATTGCTTTTTAAGCACTCGCGATCACTTTCACTCATTTTAAGTATTAGACCGGGTCTATCGCGATAGTATTTCGTCGGGACACAGGTAAATTACTAATATTTACCTAAATACTATCGCGATAGACCCGGTCTAATACTTTAAATGAATAAACATTGCGTTTGCATTTTAAATTGTGCACTTTATAGATAAAATCTCTCATTGCTCCATGTAAATTGACCTGTGACTCTTTTGCTGCTAATCGTGCCAAGATTGTGTAGGTATACTTATCACAATTATTTGTACCATTCTGGTATCCAAAATGGAGTTAAAACCTATCCTGTCAAAAAAAAATCTTCCCGAGAGTTTGTGTATATGTTTGTTACCTCTTCATGCTCAAACAGCTTGGCAGATTTGGATGAAATTTGGTACGCAGATAGAGAATAAACTGTAATAACAAAAAGGCTATTTTTGCCGCGGCTAATCGTTACATTTCCACGGGAAAGCAGCCGCGTATGAAACCGCGACGCCGAAATCTAGTCAATAATAAATCGTGCATACATTTTATTTATAGACTTACAGTTGCAGTCTACCCAGCGGTTTTACCCGCTGCTAACCGTATTCCCGCGGGATTAAGACATTTTAATATAGCCTATGTTCATCAGGGATAATGTAGGATTCTAATGGTAAAAGATTTTTAAAATTCGTCCAGTAGTTTCGAAGCCTATTCAATTAAAAAAAAACAATCAACACTCTGGCTCCCTGCCATTTAGGCGCGACTTGTGTTAAAGCAGACGGTGCTGCAACCTGCAAGTAAATGCAGCTGAGAAAGGAGGAAATACTCGAGTCTGGGGGATGTTTATACGTTTGTGCCTTTTGCCGTCGAGACAATGGGCCCCTGGGGCCCGGCTGCCAAGGCTTTCTTAAAAGACATTTCGGGGCTGCTTATCGAGGCTTTAGGTGACCCGAGAGCTGGCAGTTATTTCGCTCAAAAGTTTGGCAATACAGAGAGGCAATGTTGCCAGCATTTTGGTCACTGCCTCGGTGCGCCGCTCTGGAAGAAGTTTTTTATTGGCATTAATTGTGTTTTAACGTTTATTGAATAAAATAAAAAACAAACAATCAAATCTATTCTCTTTATAATATTAGTGTAGTGTAGATAATCTTTCCCACTACTCGTTACGCTAGTAAGATCATTGCATTACTCCATGCAATATGACCTGTGACCTTAGCTTTCGTGTAAAGACGTTTGTTCTGTACCCTTCAGTCGGGTCATCGGGTGACGTATGACGTCACACCAGTGGTCTGACCATTTGCGAGATAAAGAAAACGTTATATCATCAAGTTCTTTTCCTTGTCATGTTGTTATATTTAGCAAAAATCGCTTAGTCGTACAAAGTTATCGACATAATATTATTTATGGCTAATGTTTGTTTTATTATTTGTATCTTATTCTCTATCTTACTCGTGCCATTTATATTAACAGCCACAACAGTCCACTGCTAGAATTGGGCCTCTCCTTATCGGGGGGGTATTATTTTACTCATCACGCTTGGCAGCCGAATTGGCGAGCGTAGTGCAATATATTGCATTCACAGGGAACGCTGCTGCCCATTCCCTGGATGATTATTAAGTCGCTTTTTATGACACCCACATGTAGAATTTGGGTGATGCTTGTAAGCCAGAATCACGGTGGCATTTATTCAGTACATTTCTATATTAATATATTTTTAAACTGAAACTTTCTGACCGTGAGAGAGCAAGAACCCGAGACCTTTGCGCGGTAGACAGGTGCGCTACCGTTGCGCCACAGCGGGCGTCAGGTATTACGTAAAAATAGCAGCACGCTAGACGATAAGTGGGTACTTACTAAGTGCTTAATTGTTCGAAGGAAACATGAAATTCACGCGTGTAGCAAAGAGGATATCCTGTCAAGAGTAGAAACTAGCACAAACAGTATTTGTTGGATAAATCGCATACGATATTAATTTGTATTTTATTACTTCTGATTAGTATTTATGTATTGTTTATTTTATTGAAGACACAGTAGTTGTAACCTTCTGAACTTCCGCCCTACTAAATATTAGGTTATCTTTCTTTGTTGAATTGGTTTTGCATGAAAATTCTGTACTAAGTTGGAAAAAGAATATTTTTATAACTAGCTGTTACCCGGGTTGCCCGCATAAGTGGTGATAAAATCTATCATATGTGTTAATCCATGTTTCCATATGTGTGCCAAATTTCATTACAATTGGTTCAGTAGTTTATGCGTGAAGAAGTATCAAACAAACAAACATACATGCAAACTTTTGCATTTATAAAATTAAAATAATTATTATTTTCTTCTTTTGTTAACACCCGAGTCGGTTTTTTATAAAGATAATACAAAATTGTTAAAAAAAATGTGTTATACAAATTTCTTTTTTTTAACAATGAGGGATCATGACGTCAATGAGTGATAATACTATCCTACATTGAATAAAGTAATTTCATTTTCATTTTCACTGATTTTTACGGCCGGTAACGCTCTGCCTACCAATCAAGGGATAAATCCGTGATATGTATGTGTGTGTTCAAATAGGAATGTGCCAGCTGTTTAGCAAGCATATCAAAACAAAACACTTGTCCATCCCGCACTTCGCACCGTGAGTAACAGTTTATAACCTTTTGATTTCGCATATGTTCGCTATGATAGCGGTCCGTTTGCTTCTTCACAGTAAGATAGCGTGCGATATGTTAAAATAATTACTATAATATTATAAATGTGAAATTGTATTTGTTTGTTTGTCGTTAGTTCGTAAGGGAGCGATCTTGTGATATGAGTTTTGGTGTGTTGACACATTGCTGAAGAGTGAAAACTTCACAGGCATGAGTAGACCATAAAAGTGATCAACTTTTTCAATGGAGGATATGTTGGCAAACGAGAAAAAATCGACCTCCCATACAAAGTTCGCTATCAGCTGACTGACCTTTTATGGAAACACGTTTTATTTTTCCAACATTGGCTCCATAGTTAAGTTATTCAGTTTATCTGATCATGCCTGTAAAGTTTAAAGTAGGTACACCTGGTATGCTATGTTTTACCGAAAACAATCACCAAACATTCTTTCCTTTGGGAAGGATCCATTATATTCGTAATTGATTTCGTTTATTTAAAGTACCTATAATATACCTATATACATACATCTGTTTCTACTATAATAGCAGTTGCGGGTGAAACCATGGGACGGATAGCGTGCGATATTAAAATTCTTACTAATTGGTGTAGAGAAACAGATGGTGCCAGTAGGTGTTGTTTACATCGTTACAATTACGCACGATAATGAACTATTTGTACGTACTCAGTATGTACATATTTATCGATATTTTGTTTTATAAATGTTTTGCCATATAAAGAGAGTTTACATTATTCGAATCTCTATCAGGTAGATAATACATCTAGGTAAAAATTTGGTTAGGTGGACATATTGGATAGGTAAGAGCATTTTCTACTGTTGTCAGTTCCTTCTTGTACCTATAGTTATTTGCACAAAACAAGCATAGAAATATACTTTCAGACAAAAATCACGCATTTATCCCTTGCAGGGTAGGCGAAGCGTTAACGGCCGTAAAAATACGGTCGCTATCGCCACATTTGACAAATATTTGAGGACCGTTTTAGAAAAATCGTGTATAGAACGTTTTGACGAATATATTTTGTGCTGACAGAGGCCATTTAAAAAAAAAAAGAAAGAAAAGAAGTACGTAGGGTCTCTGATAGTTGTAGAAATTAGTACTAAACACAGAATAATTATTAGCATTACATAGATAAAGCTACAATAAAAATTCAAGAAATAAAAAGACTCCAATATCTCAATTGGCAGATTGAGCATCGCAACGGTATATCTACCAAAATCCAGCCAAATTAACTCCTTAGCACGTCTTCTTATTTTAATTAAACCTCTTTCTTAATACATCGTCTGCCTCTTTTATTGCAGGTGAAAATGACAGAGATATACGATGTGACAGACGCTGATACAGAAGTGGTGCAGTCCCCGGTGGAGCGAGATATCAACCAGCAGTTGGAGTTCGATAACGACTGGTCTGCCGAGCTCATCGCTGACGATGGTAGGTACCTGTCTCTGTCGTTGCAGGGGGAAGTGACAGAGATGCACTGTGATGTGGAAGAAAACCTGCGAATCTCTTAAAGCTGGTTCAGATGTATACGTATTAGCACTAAAGTGATACGCGTATGACTTTGTACTAGAGATACACTGACTAGTCAGAAAAACCGTCTCGAGTCGGCTGTAGTAACAACATAGAATTTTCATAAAAAATACTAGTAACACAATGTTCTAATTTGAAGCCACAACTGTTAATTGGTAGACAAGGCTTGAAAACGAGTTCACACTCGATTATTTTATCCCAAAAAGTTACGTTGTAGAAGGCGGTTGAAAAACTCTGATACCAGGGTTCATCGGGTCGTTCATCGACTTGTTGCCCCACAGGAAAAGAAGAGAATTAAAACTTGCGACCTATCAGTATATCGGGCCACCGCAGCGATACCTAGTAAGAACATTCTCTCTTAACTTTGAAGAGGTGATCTTTAATCAAATGAGATTGTAACCAAGGAACTCGTTGCAAATCATAGTAAAGGACACAATTTTTACAAGTTTTTTTTTGACAATTCATAATTTGTGGCCCTAATTTTACTAGAGCATTCACTACTAAGTTGTAGATGAAAAAAAAAATTGTATGTGTCGTTTGCGGATTGTATCCACACTCCTCAGCTAGGCAACCAGAGGAACTATCTGCTACGCTATTTATTGGACCAGTCAAATTAATTATACGCAAGCAAGTAACACTCTTTGAAAATCATGATTTCAATCTGAAACCAATTTAATGTCGTTTACATATGGTGGTGGCGTAAAGTTACATGCCGTGTGATTAACGTTTCCAGCCCCGAGGCAATGTTTTTTTTTTATCCCGCTTGAGCCGGTTTTATATCAGGCGACAATACATAATTGGTATATATTTATTATTCAATATATTTTTACCGATTACTCAAAGACGCCTTGACTAATTTCAAAAATAAATTTAATAAGTGGTACTACATTGAAAAAAGTTTTTTTTTTCATATCTTGACTCTATTCTAGGTCATAGGACAGAGACAGAGTCTAAGATGGAGCGAGCTCACGCAGAAGAAGCCTGTTCACTTTTACTTTAAAGAGATTAGGGTTGTATGCGTTTGGAAACACAGACGCAGGTAGTGAGTTCCACTCTTTAGCAAGTTAATTTAATTTCCTTCCAGATGAGCTGGACCCTGACGCCCTGGACTCCGACGACCTGGCAGACAGGAATATCTTCTCCGACCCCGAGTCAGAGTGGCTGCAGCGGTCCGCGTCCAATTCCGATCTAGAATGCGACGACCAGCCAGAGTCGGAACGACCCGATAGACCCTCCAATTCGTACTCGTATGTCACTTACTCTGAATGACCATAAAATGTTTATTTCAATACATACATATATCCCTTGCGGGGTAGGCAGGGCGTAAACGGCTGTAAAAACGGATAAACGCCACGTCTGACAAATATTTGAGGGTCATTCAGATACACATGTAACCCGAGTCCCTTTACGATACCCACTAAGCCGGCATCACACGGCATAAGCCATTTGTTTATTCTTTTAATACATTCATATATCACGCCTATATCTCTTGCGGGGTAGTTAGAGCGTAAACGCCGAAGAAAACGGACAGTCACGCCACGTCTGACAAATATTTAAGGGTCATTCATATAATTGTGTATTACCATAGGGACAGGTTGTCAGCCCTTCGCCAAAAATTGCAATACACATATAACCCTCGAGTCCCTTTACGATAACCACGGAAAGAAATAGGGTGATGCTATTCCAAGCCAGCATCACACGGCATAAGCCATTCATTCATTCTTTTAATACTATTATAATTACATCTTCTTAATATACTGCCTAGGTTTTTTTAATTTAATTACCTAGGTTGATTCACATTTCCACAAGTACATTAATGAGTTAATTAGCGCCGTGTGATGCCGGCTTAGAAAAGCATTACCCCATTTCTTTCCTGCGGGTGTCGTAAGAGGAGACTCGAGGGTTTCATGTGTATTACAATATTAGGCGATAGGCTGACAACTCGTCACTATAGTGTTACACGATTTTTCTGAAACGGCCTCTCAAATATTTGTCATACCCGGCGATAGCGACCGAATTTTTACGGCTGTTAACGCTGTGCCTACCCCACAAGGTATAAAGGCGTGATGTGTTTATTAACGAGTTAAGTGATCTTTTCTTTCTTTCAGTACTTGAAATGTAAATTAGCCTTCAGTTAGCTAGCTAAGGTGCGGTTTCATGAAGATCTTTAATGGACTGTCGTCTAATGGGGTCCAAAAGCGAGCAAGATATATGGTTACTTCGGCGCAATATAACCCGTACGAACATGGGGGCGCGAGGTCCCGCGTGGAATGCGACATACGCGCGACGCAGCGTTGGGCCTTAAGCTTCTTTTAAACAGCATACGAAATTTGATCGTAAATGGTGGCGTATTTAAGCCTATTTAAACCTGTTGATATCTCATTCTTTTAGCACGTTCACACAATGCCAATATGGGTAGGGAAATAGTAAGGGAAGTGGGCAGCGCGAGTGTGTAAACAGGTTACTCGCGCTGCTACTCGTCATGCTGCTGCCACTTCCCGCGCTCCCTCAATAGTCGGGTTTTTGTGCGCGAGTCAAAGGAACGGCAGCACGAGCGTTAGTGGAATGTATTGCTATCTCGCTCACTCGTATTGGAGCGAGAAGAGTATAACGGCAGTGTGTGAACACTCACTCGAGTTGATACTTCCGCGGAAGTATGTCGAGCAATATTCGCGACAGCGGCAGGAGCAGGTGCATGGTGTAAAAGTGCTATTATGTTCACGTTGGAAAGATATATCGTTGGGAATCAAACGCAACTGTGGCATTTCGGCTCTCTATTTGAAAGACTCTTATGATATTTACAAAATATCAAAGGACTTTATTACACCTTGCAAAAGCTAGCGCCAAACATTTGATAATTATTTGCTCGTTTTAATAACTTAAAAATTTCTAAATTATAAACGGTGTAATAAGGCCTTAATACACAAAAATATTGTAAATATCTACTACCTACCTAGTTGCATGCGAAATAATGTAATACATACACAGCGGTTCTGAAACCCTGTCACTCTTACGCTATATCTGGTGTAAAATGAATTGTATAAGGGATATGCAACTAAACAACTTTCCCCAGGAACATCAGGTCGTGGTACGAAAACAAATTGACCCTCCCATACAAAATGTTTTGGACGGCCAGGTAAATTTGAATAGGAGGGCCAATTATTTTTTCTTGCGCAATTATAAACACTTGAATGTCAGCCCATCGCTTAAAATTGCAAAACACACGTTAATCTCGAGTCCCTTAGTCGCCTCTTACGACACCCACGGGAAAGAAATGGGGTGATGCTATTCAAAGCCGGCATTACACCGCAACTTTTGCAACTTCTAAAAAAACTGAAATCTTTTTTCGACCTTGTTCTTTGGGAAAAGTTGTTCAGTTTCATGGCCTGATTCACTCCTGAAAATATTGACAGTTCATATTATACACCATGTATGTGAGGAAATAGTAGATTTTTTTATTAGTTTAATAGTTTTAGTAAGCCCTTTATATGCAAATATGTATTACGCAAAAGAAAAAGTTTCTATTTGTAAAAAAAACGTATACTTAGGCTATGACAGTCCAAAGAATGTTATTATTTATTTTTAAATAATATTGTTGTTACTCCGTTTTAAAAACAGTTACCTATTATAGGTCATTAATCAACCAAAAAAGATTTAAAATCATGTTTGTTAAATAAAAATAAGAATATTTACACAAATTGTATGCTAAAGCAAACACTCTGTCTTAACTTGTCACATCGATTTAATTTGGTCTTGATTTGGTTAATACGTAGTAACGTGACTTTAAAAATCTGAAATAGGCTTCGATTCTTGCTGTACATTTATAATCATAAATCACATTCACTTTAAGATCGAGGTCTTGTTTTTGATATGCTGTAGATACTTAATCATTAATTTTATAGTCGTTTCGACAAATTGATTTTTTATTTAACTCAAAATGTGATATCTATATTTGTAATAGGTTTTTAAATGTAAGTAGTTACATAACATTTTATGATAGCCTCGATTCTGACAGGACATTTCCTTATCTTTATGATCACTTTCTTAAAATTTGCAGAAGAAAACAAAAATAAATCTACAGATGCAATTTGTTTCCTAACACTTTCACGTTTCATTTTTTTGCTTATTGAAGAAAATGACAAGAATAGCTTAAAATTTGCTAAGAAAATTCCCCTCAAAATCGAGAGCGTTATGTACTTTTTCTGTTGCACGAAATAGGATTTAGATAAGTTTATGTAAGAAATAATCTTAAAAATATATTGTATTGTACCAGCTCTAAGAAACCATTTTACGATTCAATGAGCTCGCGAGTCGACTAACGACCAGATATACTAAGGGAAATAATGTGAAACCTCTGATGTGATTTTCTACTACTCTTTCTATTACTTTTAACTATTTGATAGTTTTCTCTCTTGTTTTTATTTATTTAAATGAACCATCATATAATGATACTAAATTATATCCTATTTCGTGCAATCAGTACCTAGTTAAATTGCCTATAGGTTTGTTTATATCTAAAGCTTTCTTAAATATTATAAATATTTAAAAAAGTTATTTTAACACCACTTTAGCCCAATAGAATACTGTTACCAGTCTTATATTTTATAAGATATTATGTCGAAGTTAGAATGGAGATGGGTAATTATAATTATAGAAGTTTTTATACATACCGAAAGGTCACAAAATTACATGGAATAAAAATTAAGAACGTAATTTCTTGGTTTTATTTAAACAATTTGCTGAAAACTAAACTTGGGGCAATAAGCAGGTGTAAATTAGGCTAAGTGACAGCTATCTGTCGTACATCCGCTATTTTTCGTATGTAAGCAATTTCATCATTGTTCGCAAGTTATTAAGCAGTTACAATCTCTTATAACTTACGGTTGCTTGCATATCAATTTTTGGCCCAACTTTACCCAGAAAAGCATGTGTATAAAGTATAGTACCTACAGTATTAAAAATAATGTTTAGGAACATGTTTGGCGGAATCAAGGCCAATATGAAAATAAAGCCTACAGTCTTCGAGCAACGACGGCCTTCCGTCACAAAGTAAGTATTGGCGGCTGCGCGCCCATCCGTTCCGTCCTGAAACTGGATACCACAGATTAAAACTCTATGGATGTAGGTTCAACGACTAAACGATACTCTATACGTGAAAATGACACAAAACAAGCCTGACGTGACATAAGGAACTACGCCTGGCCATTCCCTCCTCGAACTTTGGAAAAAGTAACCAAAAGTCAACGTCAAAATTATTCCAATTTTAAAACTATCTATCATTCATCACATTTTTGAGCAATAATTATTCACAATACATAATTTTTTAGCTTAGTTTTTTTCGCTAAGATAGCGAACGCTGCGCGTTTCGTCGCACGGGTTCGTGTAACGGATGATTTTTTAGTAGTTTTTAAAGTTTTTTTTACGGTATGGTCGGTAAAGGTGATAATGGTAGCAGTAGAATCTTTCACCAATGTTACCTGAAGTGTTGCAAGCTGCAGAATCTGCAGGCGCTGAGTGCGTTGACTCCGAGCGGCAACGGGAAAGTGTTGGATTTCTGCGTGGACCGAATTAAGTACCAGGACTGGCCGCCTATCATAAACGCTCTGAGTTGCGATCTTAGTCTACGTTCCGTTTCTATAAGATGCCGTCAACAAGTGAAAACAGGTGAGTTGAATTTAAATATACTGAAATCATAGCAAGTGGGCATGACACCCTATATATTTCAAATAACACGTAGGTAAATATAATCTTACTACTTATCTACCTTTGATTACAATATATAGACAACACAGGGTGTAAGGGACAGCCCTCTGAATACTGATAGGGTGCATACAGACAGACCATGAAACTGAACAACTTTCTCCTAGGAACATAAGTCAGGAAACGACAAAAAATATTCGACCTCCCATACAAAATCGTGATCAGCTGACTGCTTTTACTATGTGAAATCTATTTAAGGAAAGTTGTTTAGTTACATAGTCTGAATGCACCCTTTCACTATTCGGAGGGCTGTCCCTTACACCCTGTATATATAAACTACAGAAAACTATGTGCAGGTAGGCAATATTGTGTTGGCAATGTCACCATCACCAGTGTCTAAACCTTACTCTCATACTACGAAATCGAGCCAATATTTCTTTTTGCTCAGAGGGAACTAAAATGTAGGTATCCGACGATGTGTGATTTCACGTGAAATGTATAACTCGCAATACTTATACTCTCTTAGTGCTGATCGCACCATACCAGCTCTAACGTGAAAAATCGAGCTTAATTCACACCAGTTTAAACGTAAAAAGTTGGGCACTCTCAATTAGTTTTGTGTTGTTGTTGTGCCTTTATTACTCTCTTAGAGCTGTTTGCAACACACTCAGTTTAAGGGGGAAAGTCGAGCTCGCTTCGCTCGCAATACACTTTGCGGTAGTTTGGTGCATTTTCACTCTTGCTTAGTAATTCTTGCACTACACCAGTTAAAACGTGAGAAGTCAAATTAGTCTATTGTAGGTACATGTCTAGCTCCTCGACTGGACTCCAGCTTAAAATTTACTTACCTACTATATCCGCAGTCCTAGAACATATCGACTGCGAGCGGTTAGCGAAGACGGTGAACAAGCGTGCCGTGATCCTGACCAACTTCATGCTCAGCAACCTCATGGAAGCCATCTCGCAGATGCTCTCGACCACCACCTTGCTCACCACGATACTGCTCGAGGGACTGCCGCTCAAGATACCCTATCTCAATCCATTCTGCGAAGTAAGTACCTATAGGCACTTAGGGTACCGTCCCATACCTCTGTCCCGAAAAGGGGCTTTCATACAATACAAATCCCAGCAGGCTGCATGCCACACATACCTCTGCCAGCGTACAACATATACCCCGCAGCTCCCATCACGCATCCGAATGTGCCTTACATATATTTTCAACTTCGGGGGCTTACACATATCCCTGCGTGCCTTACATATTCCAACTTCGGGGGCTTACACATATCCCTACGTGCCTTACATATATCTGTCCCCAAAGGGAGCTTCACACATCCCAGATTCCCAGCAGGTTACACATACCCCTGGCCCCGAAGGGGAATCATACATCTAGCGTGCCAATACACAAGTTCACAAGACATGAGACAGCCAGCCTAGACCAACAGTTTCATGTGCCATTTACCTAATCGTGTGCTTTAGCAAAACCATTGAGAATCCATCATTTTTAAAAAGTTTCTGGAACATTCACAAATTTACCTATTTCATATTCGTGGTCGCAGAGCCATACTTCACATCTTCCACACTACGTTTCACTTTTACCATAAGTAATTGGAAAAACTTACAAGAACCTTAAACACCGGTTTGCACCTGTTTGTCTCCAGGGTCTTTTAGCCAACAGTTCCCTGCAGCACATCTACCTGCCGCGCTGCCTGATCGGTGACGCTGGTTGCCAAGCGATGTGCAAAGCCGTGCGGTGTCTGCCCAGTATTCTCACGCTGGACCTGTCTGGTTGTGAGCTGACGCCCGTCGGTGCTGCTAGTATCGCTGAAGTAGTCAAGGTACTCTATAGCATACGATCATTATACAGCCACTTTAGTAGGCGTGGTGCAAATGATAAAGCTTGAAGATGCTCCAACTACTGTGATCAAGTGCGATTACGTCGCTACTTACATGATAAGCCAATTTTATTGTGCCAAACTTTGTCCATTACAAGACAGAAGTGACATTATTGTCATGGTTTCGCGACTGACACGCCGCAAAACCAAACGTAATATTAATAAACAAGGTACTGTAGGTACAGTCGGTTGTAGCACATAAGGTACCAGTGGTACTCCCAAAGAACTGAATTATTTTTATCCCCTGTTCAGTTCTTTTCTGGTACCTTATGTGCTACAACCGACTGTACATCGACTGTCCGAACGGTCTTAATTCTAGACTTCTTTATCGGTAGTATCAAAAACTACACCGGTACAGCGAGAACTGGGTGCACACGTTACGGTACCGGATGCCAGAGTTGGACTCAATGTCTGGACTGCGACGGATCACGTTATGCAACAACCCTCAGCTCGGAGACCAGGGCGTTTGTAAGCTGCTGGACGTGCTTGCTGACGACTTGTGGATCAAAGGTACTCGATGCATACCTTCTGAAGTAGATGTAGGTAGATCGTAGGATATAAATGTGATGAAAGGAAAAATACTTTGCCAAGAGGCCTAAGAAGAGGATCTTTATATCCTTGGTGGAAGGCAAAAGTTGTCTTGGGGTTTTATGATGCTTTAACCTTTCCATTAGCGACTCTCATTTAGATGCTGTCCGAATTAAGTGAATAACGAACCGAAATTATTGACAAATATTTTTTAGCACTAGACGTCCAAAACTGTGGGCTGACTGACAACGCGGCGTCTTCGGCGATGCAGATGCTGCAGCTCAACACGACGCTGGTGGTGTTAGACTTGCGACATAACGCGGACGTGTCTACCGAATGGCTCTCAACCATCCGTGCTAAGCTAAGGGAAAACCAGAGGGGTCTAGAAGATCAGGTTTGTAAATGAAGGGAGATTCTAGAAAATACTAAACGTAAAATACTAATTTATGTTCGCAAACACAATGATTTGTTCTTTTTTCAGTATTCGTGGATAAGCAGTACAGGCGATTTTCGAACAATGAAAACGGCTCCCTCTAAGTAAGTTATCAGGACAAAAAAGTAAGTCTCGTACCAAAAGAATCATAACTTTAACTTGATTATTTGCGTTTCAGAAACGGAATAGTTTCCAAGGATAGAATGGCGTCGAATACAAGATCTACTCTAAATAAGTCTTATGTAAACAAGGCTAATGTCACCAAGAAAGAAAAGTAAGTAACCAATAATAGCGGGAAAGTTATCTTTCGATTTAATGCTCTACTTTTTTTCACATCTTTTAAACCCAGTCTATTTCAAGTAGTTTGAGTCGATGATTCGTCCCTGCCCAAACAAAGTATTCTAATAGCGCTGCTAGCGCGGCGTTTGAATGTTCTAAATACTATGTTTAACTTTTGGCAGAGATTACGCAGAAACATTAGAAGATCAACTGAAGGAGGAAATCCTGCATCGGCAGCAGCTTGAGGAGCTAAACCTGCAGCTGGTGAACCAGATGAAGCAGCTGAAACAGCAGCAGATTCAGTTCTGGTCAAATGGATGCAACGGTGCCACTTCTTCAGGTAAAGTGTGGAAATAGATTGTCAAATAAATTATTTGCATTGCCTGCCTATGCCCGTTTCGTAGGTGATCTAGTAAAGAGGCATGCCATGTGGTTTCAACAATTACTGCTTCAGTGATCAGATTTGTTAAAGTAAAGCCATTTTTCTGTAGGAACAAAGCTTTTCAAGGTAAAATTTCCTAAAAACCTGCCTCTTAGATCGTTTTATTATTAAAACCGTATCAAAATGCGTTCGGACACGGAAAGCGACTTTATTTTTTATACTATGTCTGGTAGTTTCAGACGCATAAGCGCCCAATTACAAAACTTTCACTTTACTCAAATGATTCCTTTTTAAAAGAGTTACTTATATAATTTCCATATAATTTTTTTTGGCAGGATCGGAACAATCTGTCCAAACTAGCTCGCGATCACGTGCTCCATCATCTAGCTCCGGCTGTTCAAGTTCCATTCCTATCGACCAGAACACGCTCTCATATATTCAACAAGCGTTCAAAGACATTTACGCTTTCATCAAGAATAATCAGTGTAATGGGTAAGATAGTCCTTTGCTTATTATTAAGGCTTGAGGTTTGAGGTGGTACAGCAACTCATTCAGTCCTCCTGAAAAGGCCTTAAGGGAGAGGGAATGGGCAACTGCGTCCCTATGAAAACAATACCTTGCAGTGCGCTCGCCTCTTCGCCTGGCAATCGTGTAGAGAATGGCAAATACCCCCTCAACTATAAGGGGAGGTAGATGTTTAGCAGTGGATTACTTCTCCTTTTCGTGTGCAACACCAAGTGGTCCAATTGAACCCAGGTGTCAAGATTCGAATAACTTATTGTACTGATTTTTATCACAAATTCCAGTTTCCACGACTCACAACTAAAGGAAAGTGATAAGCCACAGCCAATAAAGGAGGTAGTGGAGACAGAGAGCGTGGAAAGTGGTGAAATACGCGCGATTAACATCGGGCCGAAAAAGGCGCAGAGTGCCCACATCAAGATGCTCGATATTAAGATGAACAAGACCACTAAGTCTGCGCATATGCTCGGAGATCCTCAACTCAGAGATTCCTTAGAAAGCATGGTACGTAAAACTTAGGTTCAACTATATAATCGTAATTATTATTTGTTTGTTGGCGACTGGCTTACGATGTCGGCTCCGAATAGCATCACCTCAATTTCCCGTGGGTGTCGTATGAGGCGACTAAGGGACTCGTGGGTTACATGTGTATTGCAATTTAAGGCTATATGGGCTGACAAACTGTCACTTCCGATACACAATTTTCTGAATGAGCCTCAAATGTTTGTCGACGTAGCGTCTGCATACGCCGCAAGGGATATAAGCGTAATATATGTATGTATTTGTCTGTACATACTATTAAATAATTTATTCCTTCTCTTAATATTGGCAGGGATAAAGCACAAGACAAATCTGCGAATGTTACAAATGTTGGGGGAAATGTCACAAACTGACGCATTGTCGGCAGGAATTTATATGCTTTCATTGTTGAAATAGCCACAAAGTTTGGTTCTTCTTTTTGCATTCAGAAAATTGTTGAGCTTGACCAAAAGTCAATGGAATCAAAGCTTACGAAGAACGCCAATAAATGATGAGATTAATGAAAATTACAACTAATTATTTTTTGTTTCAGAAGCTGGAAATGATCGAACGACAAATGGGCGATTCGAAAAATGCACACGGCGATGAAAATAATAATTTAGAAGAACTTATCACAGCACAGACCAAGAGTAGGAAAGTAAGCTAGACGTTTCACTAACCAGACAGTCATGATTTTAGAATGTTTCGAGATGCCTGTGTATGAAAGTGATTGCACAAAGGTAATGTTCTCAAGCTTGATGCTATAATAAACGTTGATTTACGGGATGACTATACTATGATACCTAATACAAATTTTCTTCTTAATCTTATAGCTTAAGACGTGACCCCAGCGCTTAGGTGTCAGTGAAGTGAGGTGCGGGGCTTGAGGGGGACTGTACCCTTCTATGCCCCCGCACTCAACTCGTAGAAGCTGCGTGCGGCATAAACTATACTTAGTTTGAAGGGGTAGACGCTGCAATAAAAATTTGTCGTTTTACAGGATAGCCTTTACGAGAAGATAAGTCCTTGCAGCAGCGTAGTGAGTGACTCGTCGTCGACGCTGGTGTGTTCCTCGACGCTGTCGCTGACCGTGCCCAACCCGCGCGAGGCGTTCTACTCCTCAACCAGCGATGAGGACAGTGATTAACCATAATCTTATGAACAAAACTATGTGTGAAGAATAAATAACACTGCTTTAGATTTACTTCTGGCTTTATTTTGAACCTAGAATGATTTCTGGACAGCTACGCAGAATGTCACAAATCCTACGGGCAAAATGTCGAATACTCAGCTTTTTCCTCTGGCAAAATGACACATGCCTACTGTAGGCGTCACACACACACACAGATATAGAAATGACACAAAACACAAAAACACGATTCTTCACGACTACAGATGAGGTCTTGCTCGAAGTTATAATATCATTGCATGCAAAATAATTGATGTCAAAAAAGTCACAGCGTAACGCCACAAGCGCACAATGTTTTCGATATAGGTTTCGGTTCGGCATAAGCCCGGTTTACACGTTACGAGTTGACTCGGACCGAGTGCGCTCGGATTACTACTCGGACGCTACTCGTATCGTGTAAACATGTATCCGAGTGTACTCCGATGTTACTCGGATGCCGGCACCCAATCCGAGTCGAATCGGATCGTGTTCTATTTTTCCTTGCAACTCGGATATGCAACTCGGATGTAAACAAATATGTCGCAAAAAAGAAGGTGGCCGGATCGTGATACGCTCCGATTTCTAGAGTTTTATGAAGGAAAAGAAGTGTATTGGAACTTAAGACATAAAAATTACAAAAACAGAGATGCCCGAAATGCATATTCAGCACATTTTACAAAACTTTGACATTTACAGTCCATGATGTGAACACGATTATAAATAACATTCGCAGCACATATTCACAAGAAAAATAAAAAATTAAGTATGTCGATAAAGACATATTTCATTTATAATTAAATCAAATTAAAATATATATATATATTACTATTATTGTTTATTCATTAGCATATCTGCAATAACTGAGACACCTTGCAAAATCAGATCAGTTTGTTCCATGATGAGTGTGTTCCGTGAGATCACAAAAAATGGAACGAACTTTGATAGGAGTATACTATATAGCGTGTAAACCGATATAGGAGTACACTCGTATGGCGCTGACTCGTACGAGTGCACTCGGACATAACTCGGTCCGAGCCAACTCGTAACGTGTAAACCGGGCTATACCAAGGCCAAACTATACACCAATAAGGGCCGCCGCAGAGCAAGAGCAGTTTTTGCAAGCGACAGCTCGAGCACTTTTGACTATCGAAAAGAAAGTCTAAGGGCCGCCGCAGACCAAACCGCCATTTTTCATAGAAATCCGAAAATCACCCTTACGTAATTGATATATGGGCGATATTGGCCGGTGACCGCTAAAGTGCTCTGGCAGGTACGCGCGCCATTGTTCGCGGGGATGCGAGCGGCGGCGCGCGACTGACGCGCGGGTGCTCGAGCATGCTCGCGCTGCATCTTGAATGCGCTTTTGTCCGTCTGGCGATGACAGGTCGACAGCGATAATTTTTTGGTGTTGCCATCAAAGTAGAAATAAACCTCATTAAAATCAAAACTTTCAGCACTTTGATTTTAATTGTTTTAATTTTTCTAGCGGGAGAGACCCTTTTACATCTAAACTATTTGAATAAGTGTGTTCAATATGTCTCTGCTGAAATTGGAATATTTGTCATAATAAAAATAGTTGTGATGAGTAGGTATTCGTGTTGGTATTTTTTCCTGTCACTGAATGCATCCCAACCACCGAATTCAATTTTAATATGATGTAGTTGGCAACACTGTCTAGCGCAACAGCGGACGCGGCAGCTCGAGCTGTCGCGCGTGTCCGCTTCTGCCGCAGAGGACTAATGTCACGAGATGTCAAGAGTCATCCCGAGCTATTGTCGCGCGGCAACTGTTAGGTCTGCGGCGACCCTTATCATAATTGAAATAAAGGTGACATTGGCTAGAATGACAAACTGCTCTCACGGTCGCCCGGCGGCGGCACCCGCCGCGCCGGTGCTTGTCATTCTAGGCAACAACGTCACCTTTATTTTAATTACGTACGGTTCTTTGATCTGCGGCAGCCCTAACGATGAAACAGGAAGAAAACGATTTTTAAATATTTAACAGTTTTAATTTTAACTAAAATAAACTAAATAAATTAACTACAATACCTAACTTTTCTGTGTCCCGTCGGTCATTTCCACATTCTTCTGCTGCAGTTTGGCGATCATCATCTTCTCCTTGGCTTCCTTCTTGGCTTGTTTTTCTGCTTTCTTCTGCTCCTTTTCTCTCTTGGCCAGCATCTCCTGGAACCTCTCGTCGCGAGGGTCGAGCTTGAACCCGAAGTGGCGCCGGACTTCTTCTACAAGACGTTCTTTCTTGTCCTAAAAGACAATAATAATATTCAGGTATCACTCAGTATACTTGGAAAATTAATGTAGTGTAGTGTACTGTGTAATCCTATCCTAGGATTGTTGCATGTGTGATTTTCTAAAATATAATCCTTTTTTATGATTTATAATAATATAATAATAATATCAAATGTGATTTATACAAAAATTTTGATGATTTATGGGTATCAAATGTGATCTATAGGTACCAAAATTTGATGAATTATGGGTTATCCTAAGAAACAAAAGGTTAGTTGGAAAGGAAAGGAAAGTTGGATTTTCTAAAATCAATTCCTTTTTTTTAGATTTATTCAGAAATCAGAAATCAGAAATTATTTATTTGCATAAAACACTGTATAAAAGATGGTACAATTTTAGATGAGTGCACTGAGTGTTTTGCCAACATATAAATTAGCATGCAAATACCCAAAAAAAAAAATGGGTCACATAATAATAATTAACATGACGATTTATTTTATTACAATATAGATTTATAGTACAAATTCGTTCCAAGTCAGTTAAAATAATAATAATGGGATCCTTCAAATATTTACAGTAAACTGTCACTCAAAAACTCATTAACATGATAATAATTCTTTTGACCGAGCCATTTGTACAAATTGGGTTTAAAAGATCTAAAATTTACGTCTTTTATTACATGTGGTAACTTGTTGTATATTCTGACACACATACTCAGACAACTTTTATTAAACATTAATGTTCGAGGTGTGTCAGGAAATATAAGCCTGTCGGGATTTCTTTGGGTTCTTGTATTCACTTGGTAAGATTTCCTAAACAAGTGCATATTTTTATGTATGAAAACACACATTTCATATATATAAAGCGACGGCAAAGGTAGTAATCCTAATTCTTTAAAATATGGTTTGCAAGATGTGAGGTTTGAGATCCCACACATTGATCGTATGCACCTTTTTTGCGCTATAAAGGCAACACCTATGTCAGTACTATTACCCCAGATAACTAAACCATATCGCAAAACAGATTCAACATATGCATGATATGTTGTAAGGGCAGTTCTTAAATTTGTTACTTTTTTGACCTGTCTGAGAGCGTATGCAAATTTATTGATTCGATTGCAAACGCTCTCTACGTGTGCTTTCCAGTTAACATTCTGGTCGAGACATAAGCCGAGATAAAATTATGAATATGAATTATGAATTATGAATTATGAATTATGAATTATGAATTATGAATTACGAGAAATTTTGTAACTGCACTTTGCTGGATTACTGTATTTTCATATAAAACTCGAACCCTTCCGTCATCTTTTAAATAATTTGAGTTTCTAAATTGCATGTATGTAGTTTTTTCAAGATTAATGTATAAATTATTTAATTTAAGCCAATCAATTATATCTATTAATGTATTATTTATGTCAAGTTCATGTTCATGTCTACTATAATTAGCTTTATTTGAAGTAACAATAATTGAAATGTCATCAGCGAATAATATGCAGTCATGATTTGTTGCCCTAGTTATGTCATTTATATATAACAAGAATAAGACTGGGCCCAGAACGCTGCCCTGTGGGACTCCATATTCTATACCTTTATAGTCTGAACAATAAGTTTGTAAGTACTTATTTTTATCAATTTTACTCACTACTACACATTGTTCCCTGTTAACGAGATACGAACTTATCCATTTTAGAGGTAAACCTCTAATACCTAAAGCATCAAGCTTCTGTAAAAGAATATTATGTGACACAAAGTCAAAAGCTTGGCTTAGATCCAGGAAAAGGCCTGTTGTTGGTTTTTTGCGGTTCGTATTTATCAGAATGGACTCTATAAGAGAAAACAATGCATGTGTTGTGGATTTGTGCTTTTGAAAGGCAAATTGTTTCTTGCTAATTAAATTGTATTTATTACAGAAGCTAAGAATTCTGCGAAGCATGCATTTTTCATAAATCTTTGAAAAAATGGAGATAAGTGTGATAGGTCGATAGTTTTTAATGCTATCTTTGTCGCCTTTCTTAAATAATGGCTTGACAATGCAATATTTAAGTATTTTTGGAAAAATGCCTGTTGAGAAGGAAATATTTATAAGATATGTAATAATTATTAGAAAGTCATATACACAAGTTTTTAAAATACTAGTTTTTATCTCATCATGGCCCACAGAATTCGTGTTTTTCAGTGACATTATTTCGGCCAGCACTTCATTTTCAGACAAAGGCATAAGGAACATGGAATGGTGTAAGCAGTGAGATATATTCGACTGAATTGGGAGTTTTGATTTATTTGTTAATTCTGTATAATAATTATTAAAAGCCGTAGCTATGTCAAGAGGATTTGTAAGAAAGTCATTATCTATTTTGATGCAGTCAATGTTTGTATATGCCATTGTTGAAGATATTTCGTCGTTTATTATAGACCAAGACGCTTTACATTTATTTTCGCTTTTGTTTATATAATTAATATTTGTATTCTTCTTGGATTTAAATATACATTTATTGAGGATAGTTGAGTAATATATATATTTGTTTCTATTAATCGCTGTTTTATTCATGTAATAATTGTAGCGTAAAAAACGCTTGGTCTTACAACTCTTTTTTAGTCCTCGACTTATCCATCTTTGCTTTCTTCTATTTAAGTTATTTATTTTTATTCTCACTTTAGGAAAGCAGAGGTTATAGAAAAGGCAGAAAAGTTCATGAAATCTATTAAATGCCAAGTTTGCGTCGGACGTTTCATAAACCTCCGCCCATGATAAACTGTTTAAGTACGGAATCGTTCCCTTAATGGGTGATTTTTTATTGTTAGTCTCTAGATTTGTAGAGACCCTGATCTGGTTCTCTTTTGCTGCAGTATTAATTCGAGAAAAATAGTACGGAATGGTACCCTTTTTGTATTGCAAACAGGTTGAGCTCTCCAGGGGTAGTATGTGATGTGCTACTTTACGGTTTTTGAGTTTTTTCAGTTGTATGTAGTTAAGATACTTATTTTTATAATCAATGAAATCAATTTCATAATTGATTGACGTGCATAAAGTTGAAATATTATTATGACAGCGTACAAAATAACAATTTTCAAATTCACTACATATGTTTTTAAGACAGTTATTTAGTTTGTATTCATTTAAATAATCATTTTTGTACACACTTAAAACAATTATACAGTTTTTTTTCTGTGTTTCCAGCAATAATCGCAACTGAATTTCAATATCATGTGGATTATAATCATTTTCTCCTATACATATAATTACTTTGTCATGTGGTTGTATTTTTGTATCATCAAAATTTTTCAATATTTCCTTTGAAGGTGCATTTGGCTTTATTTCAGCATAAACCTTGTATTTTTCATATTCAGTATTTAGTCTTGAGTAGGAAAGAGCAGAAGCGAGGCCAACACACTGTTGGGAACCGTATATGCATATTTTCCTGGTTGGATCTAATTTGGTTGCGTGTTGAACGGTAGGCCGTTTTTTTATATTTTGTGTCAATTGACAAGTATGAGGTAAAGTTTGTTTCAAGATGATACTATCTTTTTGCTGAATATCAGGTTCGGGCAGCTTTTCTGAAATGTTTTTATTTGTTTTTGCAGGTAGAGTTTTAGTAAGTTGAATATAATTTGAGGTATTTCGTGGCGAAGACCTATCGAAAAGAGCGGTTTTATTTTTATCTTCAATAAAGGTAGATATTGGCATTGTTTTGTTTAGGTTTTTTTGTTTTAGTTTTCTCATTTCGGGATTATTTGGTTGCTTCATACAAAACTGGGTTAGAAGTACAATCTTCTTATTAATTTTTTCTAATTCAGATTTCAGTTGATAATTTTCTGATAACAGTGTCTCAATTTCTGATTCTGCTGAAGCAAGTTGTATTTCAAGGCTGTAAACTTTTTCAGTCATATTTTCTATGTCATTAATTAAGTTTATTTTATGCAATCCCGGGCAGCTACGTGAAAGGCCAATTTTATCTTGTCTTCTATTGTTGGATAAGTTGTATTTTGATGGCGGGTCGTCGTCCGAGTCTACGAGATTAACGAGCGATTGGAAAGAATTTTCTGTAGGAACATTTATCGTTACTATTGTGTCATTGTCTTCATCCGATGTAGAGCCGGAGCGTTCAATTTTGCTTGTATCGGATAGTGGCGATATGTCAGCTAAAATGGTTTCATTTAAGGCTCTATCTATTGAAGTTAACGGAGCCGGTGTGCTGGTAGATGGCTTGGTATTTACACCAGTAGTATCTTCTGGATTAATTGCTGCCAAGGGAGGGTGTTCGCTTTGCTTTATTTTCTTTTGACATTTTGTAGATTTACTATTTGTTGGTGTGCTTGTCTTTCCAACGCATTTCACACACTTCCAGGAATCTCTCTTATGACATTCCATTAAAACGTATCTACTTCTGGAGACATTTGAGCAATACTTTAAATCAGGGCTTGTTTCTACACATAATATTTTTTTACATGTGGCGCACTGCAAATATTCATTTCTTCTGCAATTTCTGTTGCATAAACTACAAGTAAGATGTCTGGACAACATCTCGTGAATGTTTTAGGCACTAATCAATAGTTCCACTAGTCCCCCACAGATGGCGCTCACAAAAGTTTATACAATGTTTGGAAAAAAATGATTTCACAAACTTTTATTATCATTTAATTCACATATAAAATAAAAATTGTTCGTAAGGGAGTCCAGATAAATTTAAAATAAATGAATAAAAAAAAAAAAAAAAAAAAAAAACAAAGAACACAAAAATAGTCTCTTCACTTGTTTTCTAAGTCCAAAAAAGGTGATCAGTCTAGCCGCTACACCAATCTGACTAATGGATAATGTGTGAAATTAGTAGACTGTTTTTAGAAATACAGTGGTTTTAGCTAGAAGTTCGTTACAAACTAAAATTTAAATTTGAACACTGATGCACTATCACTTTATGATGTTTTTTAATTTAATTATGGTCCTAAAGTTCACATGTTCGTATAAATATTAAGTTCACTTTATAATGTTTAGATTATTTGATTTTAATACACTGTCCTTTAATGTTGACAATATCTTTATTTCTCACGGCTCAAAAATGTCACAAACATTGTCACACGTTTATTACAGCGCACTTAAAAAGTCTAGATCGTTTTTGCAACTTTATGTGCATTTAAAGTATTTTTAATGAAAATTTAACACGGACACGATATAACTCGACGCGCCCTCTGGCGGAACTCCATCCAATCCAATTATAAAAGTCCAATTATAAAATTTGGATGATTTGAATCCCTTCAGAGCAAAATGAGCAAAAAGCAAAATCAGCACAAGAATCAAAATGAGCAAAACGCAAAATGAGCAAACAGCAAAATGAGCAAAACGCAAAATGAGCAAAATGCAAAATGAGCAAAACGCAAAACGAGCACCGGAAGTAAAATGTGCAAAACGCAGAATGAGCAAATCGGACTAAGGGCTGCCGCAGACCAAACCGCCGTTTTTGCGAGCGGCAGCTTCCTTAAGGCCGGTTTACATTGTCTTAGTGTTTAGTCGAGTGCTTTAGGATAGTACTTTAGTTAAAACGTGTAAACACTACTTGCTTTAGTACATTTTAGTACACTTCTACTTGAATTGAACTTGCCTTTCAACTTGTACTAAAGCACTCGACTAAACACTAAGACAATGTAAACCGGGCTTTACGTAATTGATATATGGGCGATATTGGCCGGTGACAGCTAAAGTGCTCTGGCAGGTACGCGCGCGATTGGTCGCGGCGGCGAGCGACTGACGCGCTGATGCTTGAGCATGCTCGCGCTGCATCTTGAGTGCGCTTGTGTCCGTCTGGCGATGACAGGTCGACAGCGATCATTTTTTGGTGTTGCCATCAAAGTAGAAATAAAAAATACTGTTTTTTTTCAAATAGAATATATTAATTACTAAAATGAGCTCACCTTAAGATCAACCTCATAAAAATCAAATCTTTCAGGACTTTTATTTCAATTGTTTTAATTTTTCTAGCGGGGAAGACCCTTTTACATCTAAACTATTTAAATAAGTGTGTTCAATATGACTCTGCTGAAATTGGTATATTTGTCATGATACAAATAGTTGTGGTGAGTAGGTATTCGTAGTTGGTATAATTCCTGTCACTGGATGCATCCTAACCACCGAATTCAATTTTAATATGATGTAGTTGGCAACACTGTCTAGCGCAACAGCGGACGCGCGCGCAGTTTAAGCTCGAGCTGTCGCGCGTGTCCGCAGAGGACAAATGTCACGAGATGTCAAGAGCCATCGCGAGCAATTGTCGCGCGGCAGCTGTAAGGTCTGCGTCGACCCTCAGTCGCGCGCGCGCGTCGCCGCGCGCGTCCGCGCGAACAATGGCGCGCGTACCTGCCAGAGCACTTTAGCTGTCACCGGCCAATATCGCCCATGTATCAATTACGTAAGGGTGATTTTTCGATTTTTATGAAAAGTGCTCGAGCTGCCGCTGGCGCTCGCAAAAACGGCGGTTTGGTCTGCGGCAGCCCTTACAATTTAACACACATCAATTACATTATTAGAAGATAAAAAGATAGTACAAAAAGGCGGCCTTATTGCTAAAGTAGCAATTTCTGCCAGGCAACCTTTGGGTGAGTGGAAAACAATGTCAAGCAGCGGCGGAATAGCGCATACTAGAAAATTACATATCCTAATGATCCTAATACATAAACTATAGTACACACAACTAAATAAAAACATAAATAAAATAAAGTATAATATAAAGTACATTATTATAATAAAATAACATACATGGTGTAAAAAAAATTGCTGAAAATATTTTAAGGGGTGAACCAGTACGTGATACTGAATAACTTTCATCAAGGAACATAGGTCGAAATATGAAAAAAAAATTGGCCCTCCCATACAAATTATCCCGGCCAGGTAACACACTAAGTATGGGAGGGTAATTTTTTTTTTTCATATTTCGACCTATGTTCCTTGTGGAAAGTTGTTCAGTTTCACGTACTGGTTCACCCCTTAAAATATTTTAACACCTTATATAAGGTGTAATAAAATTCGCTGAGAATATTTTAAGGGGTGAACCAGTACGTGAAACTCAACAACTTTCGCCAAGGAACATAGGTTGAAATATGAAAAAATAATTTGACCCTCCCATACTTAGTGTGTTACCCGGGCGGGATCATTTGTATGGGAGGGCCAATTTTTTTTTTCATATTACGACCTATGTTCCTTGGGGAAAGTTGTTTAGTTTCACGTACTGGTTCACCCCTTAAAATATTCTTAGCTAATTTTTTTACACCATGTATACTAATACATAAACTATGGCAGAGAGGATAATACGTTGACTAGGTAATAATAAGAGAGAAGCAGTGTTCAAGCAGAGGTCAGATAAAATTGATAAAATTGGACAGTTGTCCAGATGCTCCTTAGGGATTGGGCCCTTTAGAACAAATATTAGCACAAGAATCAAAATGAGCGAAAAGCAAAATGAGCACAAATTTGCTCATTCTGCGTTTTGCACATTTTGCTATTTGCTCATTTTGCGTTTTGCTCATTTTGCTGTTTGCTCATTTTGGGTTTTGCTCATTTTGATTCTTGTGCTCATTTTGCTCTGAAGGGATTTGGAATGAGGACATTTGGATTTATAAGGAAGTTATGGGGTATCAAATGTGATTTATACTAAAATTTGATGAATATTATGGGGTATCAATTGTGATTTATACTAAAATATGGGGTATCAAATGTGATCTATACTAAAATTTGATGAATTATGGGGTATCAAATGTGTCAGAGGGTATCAAATGTGATCTATACTAAAATGTTATGAATTATGGGGTAACAAATGTGATCTATACTAAAATTTGATGAATTATGGGGTATCAAATGTGTTATAGGGTATCAAATGTGTTATTGGGTGGTTATAGGGTATCAAATGACATCTATACTAAAATTTGATGAATTATGGCCATTATGGGGTATCAAATGTGTCATAGGGTATCAAATGTGATCTATACTAAAATTTGATAAATTACGGGGTATTGAATTGTAAATTTTACTTAATCGTCCAAGAAGTACTGGGAGGGTATTTCCACCAATTGATAACCACCCACACACACTTTTTCCCTTGCGGGGTAGGCACAACATTAACGGCCATCAAAATACAGTCACTATTGCCACATGAAACAAATTATTTGATGTAAGTTTCAGAAAAATTGTGTATCACTATACAGGATAGGAGACAGGCTGTCATCCTGTCGCCGTGGCGTTAATGTATGTTTGTGTGTGTGTGTGTGTGTGTGTGTGCCAGCATCATACCTTAGCAGCCTTGGCATCAGACTCCTTCTTGGCAATCCTGTCTTGTAATTCCTTCTTCCACTGCTCCAGCTTCTCAAACTTGGCTGCTACTTCTTTCTCCCTCAGTTCTATCTTCTGCTGTTCTTCTTTCTTCCTCTGTGCTACTGTTTCCATCATCCCTTTGATTGTGAATGGGTAGGCCACTGATTCAAACTCCTTTATGTCTGCAATGTCTTGCTTGGATGGCCAGCAAATGCCTAGGAAGTAGAAAAAATATTGAGATTTTGTTTTTCAACATAAGTAATAGCATGTTTACACAATGCTTATGAGTATATGGGCAGGGATGAGTAAGGAAATGGGACAGCGCTAGCATGTAAACAGGTAATCACACTGCTCCTACAAGTGTTGGTTTTTTGTGGGCATGTCAAATGAACGGAAGAACTCATATTGCTGCGAGAAGAGTATGACCGCAGTCTGTAAACAGTCACTCACATTGATACATGAGCGGAAGCATTTTGAGCAATAATTGTAGTAACAGCAGAAGCAGGTGCATAGTGTGAAGGTAGCTTACGAAATATTTTGCACTAATGGGGTAATTATATAGAAGAAGGAAGAGTAAAGTTGAAACAGCATATGCTGCTTTTTTTTTTATAGCTACATAAAAAGTTTTCCATCCCATATCCAACACAGTTCAAACTCACAGATTGGTAATTTTATTTTAATACGTTTTTTTAAAATGGAAAGTATCATTTGCAGACTTACTAGGATTAACACCACTAGCGATCCCGTACTTCCCATACATTTTCCGATTGTACTTCACTGTGAGGTGGGCAGTGTGTTTGGGTTCCTCGTACGGACGCCGTCCATTAATTACGTTGTAGTGTGCCTGAGACAGGCGAGACACATTCCGTTTCCATTCCAGCTCCGCCTCTCTGGCCTGGGCATCATCAGAATCGTCTATCTGTACTATCTCAGTTTGTTCAGCAGCTTCGGTTGCTGTCGTAGAGTACCGGTAAAGACTACCAATGAAGTTGGCACGCAGGCACTTTGTTCTCACACACAAATTCATGTTTAGTGTATTAAGAACGCTATATGGTATTGAATAATTTAAAAATACACAACACAATAATAGAAATCAGATGACTTTGAGGTTATGTTCGCGTTATTTGAGTGATTTTGGATTGAAGTGATCTAATAAAAGAGATAGCGCTATATAGCTTATATGACTCAGCTTATATGACTCTAGCATTCAATGTGTAGCAAAAATTATGATAAAAAAGCGCATCGGTGACGTTTTCCATAGAGATAGGAGCACATTGCGCTTGTTTTGTACCCAGAAAAAAACCCATTAATTGTTAGAAAGAGACAACGCTCCATGCAACTTAAATAATTTGTACTTGTTTCTCATTGTAACTCGGCAATTCCCATCATTTAAAGCGCGATATAAAAGTGTACATGTCACTTTTAAATTGTCTTTGCATTATAAATCGAGTCATCGACGAGCAGACGTATTATTTTCTATTGGAATTCCCATATTTTCCTCATCAAAATGGATAATTTCGATGACAATTTCGGCCAGCCTGAAGTAGACCCAGCGGCAGAGTTCTTAGCGCGCGAACAAAACAACTTGGCGGGCTTAGAAGATGAGCTGGAAACAAGTGCACCGCCCCCCGTTGCCTCTTCCAATGGATTTGACGACTTTGTTGGTAAGATAATCCCGTATATATTTTTCGCCACAAGTATATCTTCCCAAAATAAGCGTCAAACATTTCAAACTACAAGGATCTTATCTGTATGATTTGCAGAAGTTCCCAGCGCAGCAACATTCGAAGCCGAGGGTTTGGCAGATGGTTTAGAAGAGCAGGAAGCGCCAGCACAAGCACCAGTGTTCAGACAGGAGAGGGAGGAACCAGAAAAGATCCGCATTTGGAGGGAGGAACAAAAGAAAAGGCTGGAAGAGAAGGGTAGGTAGATAAAGTTTAGTGATACTGTTGGAATATGACAAAAATCAATGTGTCTCACTTCAACTTATACTGAGACAGTATTTCTCTTTTACACAATATTCTAATACAACAGTTCATTGTTTTTAAAGCTATATACTTCATAAGCACTGGGCGCTCTCCCCGTCTTACGCACCGCACTCTTCTGTAGGTTACACGCACCTATCCAGAAACCGATACAGTTAAATAAATAATATTTCATATAAACTATAAAGTGAGTTTCTCTAAGTTTCCCATTTAACCTAATAGGTTATGGGCCCAGAGTAAAACTAAGTGAACTCTGAAAATAAATATAGTGTAAATAAAAAAGAAAAGACTTTGACTTGTGTTTAAAAATACTTTAATAAGTGTTTTAAAAAAAATATATATATATACATATATATCTTGTAAAAGACTTTAATTTTCAAAATGGACAATTCAAAAGTGAAAAGAAACATTAAACCATTTGATGGGGACAAATATAGTGTGTGGAAACTTAGAATAAGAAACTTATTAAATGAACTTGACGTGTTAAAAAATAATCGACGAAGAACCTCCTACGGAGCCCGACGTTAAATGGCTTTGAAAGGAACGCATCGCGAAGAATACCATCGTGGAATATCTTGCAGATTCTTTACTTGGACTTATCAGCGAAAATAATTCAGCACAAGAAATCTTCACGAAACTAGATTCAGTGTATGCAAGAAAAAGCATCGCAACGCAGCTTGCTTTGAGGAAAAGATTACTCAATTTGAAACTGGAAGGAGAAACACCACTAATTAAGCACTTTCAAAACTTTGAAGAGCTTATCTGTCAGCTTATCGCCGCGGGTGCAAAACTTGAAGAAGCTGATAAGGTATGTCACCTATTTATGACATTGCCTAAAACCTATGATGGCGTTGTCACAGCAATAGAGACTTTAGCTGAAGATGATCTAACATTGTCTTTCACAAAGACAAGATTACTTGATCACGAAGTAAAATTAATAAGTGAAAGGCGTGATACAAGTCTGAAAGTTTTGCAGGCTGAAAGACGACACAACTTTAAGCCTAGCAAAAACTTTAACATCGGCCAGAAACATCGACCCACTTATAACAGAAAGCTACGAGCGCTTAAGTGTCACATCTGTGGTCGAAAAGGACACCTGAAAAGAAATTGTTATTTTAAAAACAAAGAAATGATCAGAACAATTAAAACTGTCAACATTTGTCAAGATGAAAATCCTAAAGTATCCGGATTTGCCTTTATGGCGGGAGATAACATAGAACGCGTAGAAGGCCAACAATCCATAATTTTTGTACTAGACTCTGGAGCCTCTGATCATCTGATAAACAGAGAGGATTTGGCACAAAACTTTGCAGAATTAGAAGTACCAATAAATATATCAGTTGCGAAGAATGGGACTTACATAACAGCTACAAGGAAAGGGAATCTCTCAATAACAACAAGCTTGGGCGTGAAGGGCATTCTACAGGATGTTCTTTTCTGCGCGGAGATACCTCACAACTTGCTTTCAGTGAAGAGAATGCAAAAAGCAGGGATGACTGTCATATTTGATGATGATGGGACAGTACAAATAATGCAGAAGGGTAAGATGCTGGTAACAAAGGGTGAGTCTTTGAACAGTAATTTAATTTATATTAAATTCCTGCTTAATAAATGCGCTTTAAATATTAACAGCAGCACATCAAATAGAGATGTTCACAATAATTACGAATTATGGCATCAAAGATTAGGTCACATAGGCAAATCGAAGTTTTTGCAAATAAAAAACAAGCAAATGTTTTCTGACATAGAACAACTATCTAATGTTAAGCCAAATGACAATCTTTGCGAAGCTTGTATAAATGGAAAACAAGCATGTTTGCCATTCAATAAATCAAAGACAAAAGTTTTGAAACGACCTCTATTTAATGTGCATACTGACGTGTGTGGTCCTGTCACTCCCACAACTCTTGACGACAAAAACTACTTTGTGATTTTTGTTGATGAGTATACCCACTACTGTGCAACATACTTAATTGCCCATAAATCAGACGTTTTTGCTGCATTTCGAGATGCCCATTTTAATCTGAGTGTAGTCAATTTGTATTGTGACAATGGTGGTGAATATATTTCGAATGAAATAAAGGAGTTTTGTGTGCAAAAAGGTATAACGTACCACTTGACAGTGCCGTATACACCGGCTTTAAACGGGTTAGCCGAGCGTATGATAAGAACGATAACAGAACGTAGTCGTGCAATGGTATCTGGTGCGAAATTAAATAAGACGTTCTGGGGTGAGGCTGTTTTGACTGCTACATATTTAATAAATGTCAGCCCAACCAAAGCACTGATAACAGATAACACACCTTTTGAACTGTGGCATAATAAGAAGCCGCAACTTAAATATCTAAAAGTATTCGGTTCAACTGTTTATTTTGTCAACAAAACAAGAAAAACTAAGTTTGATGACAAGTCCTTAAAGGGTATATTAGTTGGATATGAACCGAATGGTTATAAGGTGTGGGATGTGGTAGATGAAAAGTTTGTTAAAGTCAGAGATGTGATCGTGGATGAGATTAATTTCTTGTCAAGTAGGCCATCAAATTCCGATAGGCCTGATCCAGACGACACCTCAGACGGGCGCACCTCTTACAAGAGGATGTGCAAATCTGATACGAAATCAGATGGTTGTAGCAGTGAACAAACTTGTGAAATACCTAGTTCAGGTTTATTAGAGCCACCGTCTAATATGTCTGAAACTGATAAATCTGTACGTGAAACAGATGTGCATACAGACTGCTCTTTATTTCAAAATACAATGACTTCAACTCAGACTGAGATGGCTTTACCTAAAGTAAGAAGAAGTGAGAGGATAAAAAACTTACCTAACATTTCTTATAACGAAAATGACGATGATATTTCTGCGAACTATTTATTATGTGCTACATCATTGGTATGCAAAATTCCAAAGTCTTTTAAAGAGATTGAATCCAGGGACGATAAGCTATTATGGGAAAAAGCTATCGAAGACGAAATTAAGTCTTTAACTGAAAATAAAACCTGGACACTGGTACCAAGACCTGAGAACAGAAATATCGTCGATTGTAAATGGGTATTTACTATTAAAAATGATGAGTTTGGAAAACCCGTAAAGTATAAAGCTCGTTTAGTAGCTCGTGGTTTCAGTCAGGAATATTTGATTGATTATAATGAAACTTTCGCACCAGTAGCGAGAATTGCAAGTTTTAGATTTGTATTAGCTTTTGCGAATCAATATAATTTGCATGTGCGTAAAGACAGCGTTTTTGAACGGAATTCTGAAAGAGGAAATTTATATGAAAATTCCTGAAGGTATTGCAAATGAAAATAATTTAGTCTGCAAATTGAACAAATCGTTATATGGATTAAAACAATCGGCGCGCTGTTGGTTTGAAATGTTTGAAAAGGCTTTACTTAAAAAGGGATTTCGATACTCGTCAGCTGATAGATGCATTTATTTTCTAGATAAAGGTGATATTTTAAGGAACATTTATGTCATTCTTTATGTGGATGATCTTGTCATTGCAACCGCAGATTTGAAAACCATGAATAACTTTAAAAGCTACCTTATGAATGAGTTTAAAATGGTTGACTTAAAAGAAATTAAATGCTTCCTTGGAATAAAAGTTGAAAGGAGTGTCAACAAAATTACATTGGATCAGACTTCATACATAAAGACCGTATTAGAAAAGTTCAATATGACTGACTGTAAATCTGTTAGCACACCTTTAGAAAGCAAAGTAGACTATGACGCATTGAATTCAAGTGAAGAAACAAAGGCTCCTTGTAAGAATCTTATCGGGTGCTTAATGTATATTATGCTATGCACTCGACCCGATTTAAGCTTTTCTGTGAATATCCTAAGTAGATTTGGTAACAAGAACAATCATTCACTTTGGTCACACCTAAAAAGGGTTTTACGTTACTTGAAAGGGTCAATTGATTTGAAGTTGACTTACATCCGGAGCAATTATAACGATATGCTAAGTTGTTATGTGGATTCAGACTGGGGTAGCGATGAAATTCATCGAAAGAGTACTACAGGCTTTTTGTTTAAATTGTTTGAACAATGCACAATATGCTGGCAAACAAAGAGGCAAGTTACAGTGGCAGCTTCATCAACTGAGGCAGAGTACATGGCATTATTTGAAGCTGTTAGAGAAGCTTTGTGGCTAAAATCGTTGATAACCAGTTTAAACATTGAAATGATCAATGCTATTCCTATGTATGAGGATAATAATGGATGTATAAGTATTGCAAATAATCCTACAAGCCACAAAAGATCGAAACATATCGATATAAAGTATCATTTTTCTAGAGAACAAGTTGAGAAAAATGTTATAAAAATGTTTTATATTCCCACAGGTAACCAGTTGGCTGATATTTTGACAAAATCCTTACCAGCGGTACGATTCACTACACTGAGGGACGATCTTGGTGTTATTATGTAAAATGAAAAGGGTTTATCATATGAAGCCGTGTAAATAGATAGTGTGAATATTTAGTGCGAATATTCTATATTTTTAAGATTATTTTCAGTTGAATTTTATAAGTTTTTCTAGATTGGTCTGATTAGGTTTTCCTGGGTTTTCCCTAATCCTGCGCAACAAATGTTGGACCATAATAAGATAATCATTGTTCCCAGATAAAGGAAGGTGCGTGATTATTATTGTAAATAATTCCGATATTTTAAAAAGAAATTAATTTTTGAGGGGGCGTGTTGGAATATGACAAAAATCAATGTGTCTCACTTTAACTTATACTGAGACAGTATTTCTCTTTTACACAATATTCTAATACAACAGTTCATTGTTTTTAAAGCTATATACTTCATAAGCACTGGGCGCTCTCCCCGTCTTACGCACCGCGCTCTTCTGTAGGTTACACGCACCTATCCAGAAACCGATACAGTTAAATAAATAATATTTCATATAAACTATAAAGTGAGTTTCTCTAAGTTTCCCATTTAACCTAATAGATACACCTTTGAACTGATATCGCTGCCTATTTTTTCTTTATTTAATCTAACATATGTTTAGATTAGGTATAACATGCGACTACTAAACAAATTAAGTAAAATGAAAAAAAAACTCAATTTATATGTTCAAAAAATATTTTTTTCATGATGTCATAGGGTCCCGCATCGTATACTCAAACACCCCCATCCCGCCCCGAAAAGTATACTGTTACCCAACTTTCCCTGAGGCAGATATCATAGGTCAAGATATTATTTTTTTCATTCTGTGCATAAATATTGAAAACTCAATCATACAAGAGTACAAGGTACTCAAGGCTTAGAGTGGAGAGGGGATCATATTTGTAATTCAATTCATTTATTCATTAACAGAAATTATGTGTGTGAAATAATAATTACATTAATCTTATAACTAGACAATGATAATTATACAGGTTTGGGGATCAGGACTAGCTGTATTTTAATATGGCCGAGGAATTAATAGCATGTTACAGATTAACAAGTAAAGCCTTAAAGGTGCGAAAGGTAAGCTTGGTAAAGAGTATATTGTCAATAAATTGAAGTCAGTGTTGATTTTGAAAATAAAGTAAATAATTTTTTAAATCAAATTACACAAAAAAATTATTACAATACAATACAATATACTTTATTTGTACAAAACAAACAGATACAAAAAATTTAAAAAGATTGGTACAATTTAGGCGGCCTTATTGCTGAAGTAGGAATTTCTACCAGGCACCCTTTGGGTGAAAAAAGAAAGTATGTATGGTTAACCACTTGACAGTTGAAGGCAAGTTTTGCGGGATAGTGCATAGGTACATCTACATATACTAATAAACGATTTTACATACTAATGCATATAATATAAGTGCATATTATTGTTGCATTGCAGCACTGTTTTGACAATTTAAAGTTCAACTGAATTTGCCAATGCGGCGCAGTCAGACTAGTGATATGATTATTTCATTGACTTATGATAGTAAAGAATATTATTCCCTTTGGGTTCTATTGTAACAGCTTGTATAATATCAGGAGCACTTTAACGTTTTACTATCTCATTCATTATTAATAAACTGAATCACCATCCACAGATGCTGAAGAAGAAAAGAAGAAGGAGGAGTGGTTGAAAATAGCCAAGAAGGAGCTAGAGGACTGGTACAAGACACATGAGGAGACCATTTCCAAGACGAAGGCCGCAAACAGGTAACTAATAACTATCTAGTATACCAAAATAAAGGAAAATAAGAAGTTGAAAAATTGTTGGGCCAGTGGTACCGGGTTCAATCCCTGGCCCACACTTATGTCTTTTCAACTTCTTATTTTAAAATATGAACATAATATACCATAGTGAGTGCAAAATAAACCAAAGTAACAAAATGAAAAGGTTCATCGAGCTGTTTGTCGATTCTGTGACCCATTAAAAAGAAAAAAAAAACATGTACCAGGGGTCATTTTAATAAATAATAACAATATAATGTTCATTACATTGCATGATTGGTTAGTCAATTTGTTACCACAAACAAAATTATCCTTAGAACCTCTGCAATGTAAATAAAATTGTAAATTTTATGAAATGGCCCCAGGTTAATAAGCATGTAGAATCTGTTAAAATTGGTTGTTATTCTGACCAGTTATGGTCTGGTAATTAACTTACTGAACCACTTTCGGAATAACCAGCCCTGCTTGTTTCTACATATAGTTCTAGTTGGTATAGTGAAGTTGTATAAGGACAAAGTATTGGAAAGGATCTTTTAAAGTAGAATTTAGCTTTATCTATCAAATGATTGTTGAAAGATAGTGGCTTTGGTTATCTTCTAAGTACTTTTCCTGCAATATCTATTGATACTTTGTAGTATTTAGCTTTCAATAGTAGTAATATCTTAATATTTATTTTAATTAGATAAACAGAAAGTATAGTAATGGCTAAGCAAGAGAAATTAAGTTTATTGCGTTTGTTATCAAAATTTAAATATGGGTAACTATCTTTCTTACAATGTATAAAAAGTGCAAAGGACAGCCCTCCAAATACTGACAGGGTACATGCAGACCATGAAACTTCACAACTTTCCCCTAGGAACATATGTAGGAACAAAAATAAAAATTGACCTACCATACAAAATCATGATTAGCTGATTGTAATTACTATGGGAAGTCCAAATATTTTTGACTTTTTATTTCATTGTATGAATGCACCCTATAAGTATAATAAGTATTTGGAGGGCTATCCCTTATACACTGTATTTTATGTATGCTTATATTATAATGATTAATGATGTAGATTAGAAAATATTTTTATTTATGTTTCGTTCCTGTATTTATAAATAAGTGTAGTAATTAAAAAAGAAATAATAAAGACAAGATACATTAAAGTCACTTTTTTGTGACATTGTTCTATTGAAGAGTTGTTCTTTACATTATTATGTTACATTCACTCTATGCAATATTGCTAGAAATATTTTCGCGGTAGTATCAAAGCGAGAGAGTGTTCAGGTTCACACACTGCCGTCTAACTCTAATCGCATCAATACGAGTTAGCGCGACAGCAATACATTCCACTCGCGCTCGTGCTGCCGTTCCTTTGACTAGCGCACGAAAAGCCGACACTCGCGGGGTGCAGCGCGAGTAACCTACATGCTCGCGCTGCCCACTTCCCTGACTATATCCCTGCCCATATAGGCATAGTGTGAACGTGCTATTAGAGAGCCTATTATTTTATGTTGCATGTAGAATTAGATATCAATTATCGTTGCTATATTCTTGACTAATCAACCTCTTTTATTTCCAATGCTCCCAGGGAGTCTGCTCAGTGAGTATGACGGTTTATAGGAGAAATGGAACCATACTAACATTTGTTTTGGTTTAGATTGTATTTTTGTGTGCAACATCCATACCTTTTATGTTGTGTTTAAAACTGGGTGATGTCTTGAGTGTTTGATTGTTATTTACGATCATATCACAATATCATAGCAAACATAACTATCAAAGGGACACAATGGCACTGTCTAATTTTCTAACTAAACTAAATGTGTGCCATGTTGAATAAATCTAATATTTAATGAGAGGAGTAAGTCTGTTGTTAATATTAATCTTTTTGAAAAACTACTGAACATTTTAATAAAAAATATTTGCATTTATCACCAACTTTTTCTCAAAAGAAAAATTGATTTTAAATTGGTGGATTTTTCTTTCGGAAGGCGTATTTTTGAATCTGTAGAAGTTTTTCCTATGTGATAGGCTGGCCATGGCTACTACTGTTTGCGACGAGTGCATACATGCTCAAACTCCATTCAAACACCCACTTGACATGAATAAATTCGAATAGTAGAACATCTGATACAAGTGGTTACACCACACGTCGTAGTGTTCTACCGATTCAAACATACGCCTAATAATCCTGTACTCAGGGATAATATATAGATAATGCCGGCTTAGAATAGCATCACCCCATTTCTCACCCATGGGTGTCGTAAGAGGCGACTAAGGGACTCGAGGGTTAGATGTGAATTGCAACTTTAGGCGATGGGCTGACTACCTGTCACTATAGTGATACACAGTTATCTGATCGACCCTCAAACTTTTGTCAGACGTAGTGTTAATATCCGTTTTACGGCCGTTAACGCTCTGGCTACCCGAGCTATAGGCGTGATTTATGTATGTATCAGGGATAGAATTTAACGTGAAAATTTGCCAGGAACGCCGAGAAAGCCCTAGCGCGTGGCGCGGAGAGCGGCGTGGAGAACGGCAACGAGTGGGCGCGCGTCGCCGAGCTGTGCGACTTCGGGCCGCGGCGCGGGCGCGACGTGGCGCGTCTGCGCTCCATCGTGCTGCAGCTCAAGCAGGCCGGCGCGCGCCCCAAGTGCCCCCCGCGCACTGCCAAAGTGTGAGTAAGCAAAACAATGAGGTCAATTCGGGATTTAAATTTTTCTTACTTGCCTTAAATTAGTGCTGTCACTTTCCGTCAAATAGGTTTAGAAAAGGCTAGAAGATATCTAAGTCCTGTCATTTTTAAAAACGTCAAGGGTTTTATCGCCTTTCCTAGTCAATTTAGTCGCCATTGTTTTGATTGTCGCCTTATTTTGACAAATAACACGTATTTTGCATGAAATTATAAGACATGACACGACTAAAATATCTCCTATCCTTTTCTAAACCTATTTAACGGAAAATGACAGCACTAATTTAAGGCAAGTAAAGAGAATGTACATCCCGAATTGTGGCCAATATGATACCATCTCTGGTTGCCATTCCACCAATTCGGACTTTCGGACTAAGCGCTTCCAGTCATTTATAATGCGCACTGCTTAAGTGTGGAACTCACTACCTGCGTCTGTGTTTCCAAACGCATACAACCCTAATCTCTTCAAAGTAAGAGTGAACAGGCTTCTTCTAGGTGAGCTCGCTCCATCTTAGACTCTGTCTCTGTCCTATGACCTAGACTAGAGTCAAGAGCAAACACATATTATTATTTTTTTAAAGTAGACAGAACAAAATGAAACAAACTAAATGCGTAAGTGGGTTTATAAATACTCGTCACATGTTGGGATTACAAATTCGAAAGCAGTTGTATACAGACCTATGCATTCTGCCTATAGAAATTACTTTTCGTCTAAAATGCTGAAAGATTTCAAGTTAGGATGTTTTATGCCTTTCGATAAAATTAAGAAATGAAACTAATTTTTAATGCTTATATGTACTCGGAAGTCGGAACATGCCGCCGCAATCTTCCACCGCATCTGTCAGCCGTGCCGTGTTGCGTGTTGTGTTTTTGTTATTGTACTTGGTTATAGCTGGTTCTAACTTTTTCCCATTCAATTAAAAAAATGAGGTTGATGAACTAATACATAATACATTCTAGCCCCTTATTATTTTATATGACAGTTGCATAAAATATTTGAACCCACGCTTACTCAAGGTCTCCGGCCATGTATATTATGGCTTTTTTAGAAACAATTTGGTACCAAACTACCAATACAGATGAGCGAATTTTGAAAAACTATAGGAATCAGTATTGTATTTTTCACTCAAGTGAAGAGATTGATAGTGTCGAAAGGAATCTATTTACTGCTATTTTCACTTCACTCTAGTGGCTAGATGATAAGAAGCATTCAACGAAAATAGTAAACAAATGTCCAGCACAAAACACTATTGTGGCACCTACTTTATGCTAAATATACAAAACCATAGAAGTGTAGAACATAATGCTTTTTTATTTTATACTAGCTGGGCCCGGCGTCTTCGTACGCGCGGCATGAATTCGATATTACAATTTCCCGTGGGATTGATAGATTTTCCTGCGGTAAAAAGTAGCCTTTGTCCTTTCTTAGGTTCCCGTCTATGCTTATGCCAAATTGTATCAATATCGGTCCAGTGGTTTAGACGTGAAAACGTAACAGACATACAGAGTTACTTTCGAATTTATAATATTAGTATAGATTAAGTTTAGCCAAGTGTCCCACTGCTGGGCAAATGCTTCATGTATAATTTTAATAAGAGTCAGTAACCACGTCTCTGTCTCTCTTACGGAAGTATTAAAATGAAGTGGTGCCGCTCAAGATATTTTCGTGAAAATACCAGGAATTAATATAATAAATAGAAACATTTATTAACATTATTTTCTTTCTTTACAGAGCATAAATACACCGAGAGAGCCTCTATAAATAATATTAGCCTGTATAACATAATTAATGTACTATAATTTAAGATGAACTTCAGTCTCTGTATTTGAATCACATAAAAGCATAAAATAGTTACAAAATAATACAAATTAAAAACATTGTTACCATTATCTAAAATTATGTTATTTGCTTAAATTCTGTATTAGTGGAATGTATCCTTTATCAGAAGTGTTAATTATTGTTAAAATTATTTTATACTTTAAGGCCAGCTATAAAACTAGCTGCCCCTTTTTTATTTGATCATAGTATTATACTTATCATTCCAATAAATATTCGAGTTTATAACAATTTGTCTTTGGTATTTACTAATAAGTTTAAATCCCTAGCTATATCTATGTTTTTACGTTTATGAATCTTCTCAGTTAATTGTAGGAGTAAATATAGTAATGTGATAACTAATAGGAATTGCCAAATGCCACATGTAGAGTAACTTTTCAATTGCAATCCTAGACATCTATTTTTATTCAAGGAAATCTTGTCATAGACTATTTCTGTTCTTCTGGTAATATCCATCCAGTTGTACATATTCCTAACCATCTTATTACATTCAAAAGGGCATAAAATTTTGCCTTTTTGTATATCTTTCATGGCCAATTCAATACCTTCAACTATACTTGGAACTTTAGGTTCAGTTAAGTATATCATATTCTCTGGGAGGACCTCTGGGATCCCTCCAACTTTTGTAGATACAACCTTGAGTCCACAAGCAGCAGCTTCTACAATGGCCATGCAATATGCTTCAGTCAATGAAGTATTTAGAAATATGTCACCTTTGACCATTACATTTCTCACTTCAGCATGCTTCAGGCTTCCCAGTAAAGTGACACGGTGCTGTAATCCTCTCTGCTCTCTGAGTTCTTGCAGCAGCCACATTTTAGGCCCATCTCCTCCGATTATAAACCTTAGATTAGGATATCTTGGACACATGTCCGCTATCACAGCTGCCATCAAATCCACACCTTTCCTGTACACTAATCTCGACACCATTACAATAGTTATATAGTTAGGGTCTCTTTGACTGGGGTCAGGTGTAAAACTATAAGCATCAACTGCATTAGGAATAACTGATACTTTGTGAGCCTTCACCTTTGCTCTGAGGACTGTATTTTCTTTCCCTATGTGTGACACACATATGCAATGATCACACTCACACAAACACATCTGGAGGTATTTATTGGTGAGAACTGCTGATGTATCAGCAAAACCAAACAGACTGTGGTCTGTGAATACTGTTTTAAGTCCTAATAACTTGCCTACGATAGATACTTCATGAGCTATAACACTAAAGGCAGAATGCCCATGAACAATTTCAATTTGTTCTCTAATCAGAACATATCTTATTAAAGGTACATTACATATCATAGTAGGAAGCACAGTCTGGTTGTAAAATACTCTAATAGGTAGGTAGTATACTTTCAGCCCTGACGTCAGATAGCGAATACCAATTCGCTTGCCGTAAGCATGAGTAATCATGACCACTTTGTGTCCACGCTTAATAAGGCACTGTGAAAGACTGTAGATATGCTCTTCCACGCCCCCAGTATTTGGGTAAAAGAAGTCTGAAGCCATGCAGATAACGTGCCGTTTCTTTTTCCTTACATGGAATTCCTGGAAAGATAAAATTAACTGTTAAAACTGAAGTACCTATCATAACCTCAATTTAAAAAATATTAGTATGAATATCTCACGTTTTCTCCACTCATATTTAATAGTGTAAACTTAACTGCACTGTTGATTTTACATATAGAATATAAAATAGAAATAGAGAATACGATTTAAAATACGAAATAAACAAACGGCAAAACAACAAGACAGCTGTGAAGATATATATATTATAAGTGATCTGTGGCGAAGAGCTGTCATATAAATAAGCTGCAAACTCCATAAACTAAAATCGAATCAAACATTTGTTTGTATCTCAGGTTTTTATTAAGAAGAACTGAAAAGAAGACGTTAAACATAGTATACATACCTAGTTAAAATGACAGCGTTTTACCTTACAACAAAACGCTTATTAAATAACTGACCTTAGGCGTAACGAAACCTTAATATACTAAAGAAACCTAAATATATTATGAGATGACAACCCTGTTTTCCCCCGCCGCTGGTCCTTCCTATATCGCTATCCCTTTCTAACATGTTCCGTCTCGTTCTTACACCCCGCCTCACAGCACAGGCGTGCAGCTAGTTCTATTTATACATATTCTCTTTGGGCGTGCACTCAGAGGTTCGGAGTGCTACTAGAATCATTGTGTTTCATTATTTGTGGTATGCAACAAAGATATAACATACCTATATCACTGGTATGTTATATTATAACTGTGTTAGTATTAAAAACTTTGGGTTTCGAATTTATTATATTCGTAAGTTAATTAATAGATAGGATAGGATGGAAACGACTTGCGGGGGATAACAGTTGTTGCTCTACGTACCCTGTACGTAAGCGACAAAAATGAAATGTACACGTTAACTAAAACTTTGACTCACATTTTCGAAGTAACTAAGGCATTGCAACATTGTTCTGATTTTTCGCTTCATTTTACGCTATTTCACAAGACAGTGTTAAAAATCTAAAATTACATTTAAAGACGACCAAAGACATTAATCATGTGTAAAATTATCTAAATATTATTATTTTTATTAAAAGTATTTTTTGTTTTCTGTGTGTTTCTTGATCTGAAAGCCCTGAAACCATAGACTTACTGAAACCCTGTCTGAAACGAACGAAGAACGAGGCGTTAACGTCAAAGTCTAAATTTACGCGACTAAATCAAGTGAAGCAGCAGTTATCTCACTCTCGCCGAAATTAAGATAGAGAAAATGGTAGTTCCTTGACTTGCTTGCGTAACCTTTTTGAAATAGTCAAGTAATATATTATTTACAGACTTGCATAGTTTTCGCACGCGATATTCGGTAAATAGAAATACGCATTTTTGTTTATTCTTGAAAAAATGGAAGATGCCAAGAAAAGAGATCGCAAAAAGAAAAGATTTGCAGCGCGTTTGAAGAGTTCTAGAGGAATATTTTGCATCGATGAACATGGACCTGTGAGGTTATTTTTTGTACTATGTGTTAGAAAAAGATCACTAATGTTTAAGGATTGAGGTGCTGGCTGGCGAGTTATTAAAGCAAAAAGCTTAAAACATTATAAAATATAATAATACAATTTCCTTTTTCAGAATATTGTTCTCTGCAATGCCGGCCAAGCAACAGGCCTAGAAAAGTCAGTTATCGAAAGAATTATCACCCAAAGTAGACTAGATATTTCTGTTCCAAAGTTCATAGCTGAAAAGGGGGAATCACATTCCTTTTTAGTATTTAAAAACATTGATGATGCAACAAAGTTCTACGACACTTGCAACGGTGTATTAAAAGTTGATGAAAGTGGGCCTCCCTTGTATATGAGTTTTGTAGAAAATGGTAAGCACCCAAACAACTTATTGTAGTACTAAATATAACCTTTTGTTATCAATAGTCATCCAGTCCAGTTATTTGTTAACACCTTTGGATGTGTTAGGTTCGTACCAGACAAGATGACAAAATCTTATTTTACATATTTTTCTATTTATAAACTCATCCAATCAAAGGACAGTCGGCTAAAAACAGATTGAAGCTTTATACTACAATTATTTTTGCATTTTTCAAACATTAAAATAAAAAAATAAAACATTTAAATATTTTATTTTAATTTAATTAAGATATTGATATACCAAACATTTGTGGTAGGTATTAGATCTATTGATTATTACTTGATTTTGATATGAATTTTTAATTAATGGTTTTTATGCTAACTGTACTGAAGTATCGACATAACAAATTGAAAAACAGGTGGGTAAAATAAGATTTCATCATCTTGTCAGAAAGGTACTAAATTTGTATAAACAAGGTGACAACTCATCATGAGTTGAGAATTTAGTCAAAAGGTTTACTTTGATGTAATTTTCTTTTCATATTCTTCTATTTGATTGTATTGATTTTCAGTGCCTAGCACAGACATTATATGCGAGCATGCAAACCCAAAAGACCTTAGTATACTTGAAGACTTCATTACCCAAGATGAAGAGAAAGAATTAATCACTCTCTTTGACTGGATAGACAAATCTAGCAACTTAAAGAATCGTCAAGTGAAACATTATGGCTACGAGTTCAGATATGGCAGTAACGATGTAGACTTAACCTCTCCACTGATAGAGAAAATTCCGGAACAATGTGATGTTTTGTGGAGGCGGCTGAGGGAAAAGGGATTTGATTTGGGTGTTCCTGATCAACTGACTGTAAATAAATATGAGCCTGGACAAGGTAACATTTTATTTTTCACAATTTTTATACAGGGTTATTTTTATTCACCCTGGAAATTTTACAGGCGTTTCTACTCATAATTCTAAATAACTTTTCACCTGCGAGTTCGCGAAAAAAAAAAACAGCTGTTCCATACATTTTGTTTGAGTAGGCATGAATTTTTCTATGGAGCAGCTGTTTTATTTTTTGCGATTTCGCAGGTGACCCCATAATAAATGTTGTTCAGAATCATGAGTAGAATCAGCCTGTAAAATTTCTAGGGTAAATTAAAAAAAAAAATACCTTATGTTATTTAATTTTAAAAGGGATGGATACATAAATTTATAACCTAGCTGCTCTCCCAGTATATACAGAATGTTTGATTTGTATTAACAGCTCCAAAAAAAATATTTAACATACGTCCAATTGAACACAGAATATTAATAACTCTACTGGTTCTAACAGCTTTATTTTCATTTATCTGTAAAAGAGCAAGCGAAGAGTGAGTAAAATAGGCATAAAATAACAAAGAAATAAAATATTTTTTCAGATTAATTTATTTCTTTGTTATTCTTTGCCTCCTTTACCCACATTCCATGTCTCTCTTCTTGACATTTATTATTAGACAGACAGAAAGTATTCAAAAATGATCTTTAATCAGCAATAATTGTCTGTTTCTCAGGAATACCATCACATGTAGATAAGCACAGTCCATTTGGCTCGTCAATTTTATCCATATCTCTGGGATCTTCTGTGGTAATGGAGTGGAAGCACCACTCTGGCAAATCTGTGCCAGTGCTGGTGCCAGCCAGGTCTATACTCATCATGCAGGGTGAGGCGAGGTAACTGTCAAAAAATTTGAGTAGAATCCGTACTAATATTATAAATCTGACAGTTTGTGTGTGTGTGTGTGTGTGTGTGTGTATGTATGTTTGTTACCTCTTCACGCTCAAACGGCTTGACTGATTTGTATGAAATTTGGAACATAGGTAGAGTATAACCTGGAATAACACTTAGGCCACTTTTTACCGCAGAAAAAAAACTATTACCACGGGAAAATGAGTGGCAGCGGGTGAAACCGCTGGGCGGAAATCTAGTAATATATTTATTTATTTATTTATTAATATAATGGTATTTTAAGAGTGTAAGAAAAAGTACTAGGGATGAAACTACCCCGGAATATTAATAGATATTTAAACCTTTGTTCCTTCAAGAAAGTTCACTATTTCAGGGTATTCTAAATTTTTGAAAGGAATACGGAACTTTTTCTAACATCCTGTATGAAAATCCCTGAAATATATTTTTGCGCTCATTGTATTTTAGTAATATTCCACCTTAATTTTCTGGATCAAATCATCATTTGTTTATGTCCAAGTTGAGCAATTTCTTGCATAGGTTTTCGCAGTTTTTCATATATATGAAAAACTGCGAAGATTTTAATCAAAATGTTTTCACTTTAAAGCAGTACTGTTACATCTAAACCCTCTTCAGGTGTGACTGGCAACACGGTATCCAACCTCGAACCTGGGACCCCATAATCGAGACCCGCACATTAGAACAACACCCCATCAAAGTGATCACCAGCGAAACCTCGCCCAGGCAGACCAGGATATCGCTGACATTTAGGTTAGCTTTTGGGTTTTTAAAACACAACTGATTTTTCTGCATTTGTATCTAATGCTACCTTTAAACTAGTGTTGATGAGGATTTTTCTTCCGCATCCTCATAACGCGGAAGTTCCGCAATTTTTGAGGTTCCTCATCCGCTACCGCTTCCTCATAAAAGAAAGTTCAAAAACTTCTTTTCCGCTTCCACTTTCTTATAGATAACATGGAAGTCAGGAGGAATTCGATCGCACATGCGCGTAACCTGAGCCTTGCGCTTTTCTCTTTTAGTGATGGTTTGTGTATTTGATACAAACACTCTTTCTCATCCGCATACTCTCCCTCTTCCTCATAAATAAATACTCGTCCGCATCGTCCAACTTTAAGCTTGTTGCTTCCTCTTCCTCATTACAGTTTTCTAAATATAGATAGGAAGATAGAAAACATTTATTCCAAAAACAGTGCAAGCAATCAGTTACAAAACATAAAAAGAAACATTAGATAAGAAAATAAACATAAGTAAAAGTTTACGTACACTGATCAGGGAAAAGGGACAGACTCAGCATGTTGTTGCAAAGAGCAGGCAACCCTCATCAACACTACTTTTAAACAAACAATTCTGTATCCGGTTCCGGGTCTCATGAAATTTACTATCTAGAGGGTTTCGGGGGCGATAAATCGATTTCACTAATTTTCAAAAACATGTTTTAAATATAAAAATTGCTCGGTTAACCAGGTAGAACATTGTACACTCGAAAGGGCAAACTGTTGATACCCGAAATTGAAGTGGGCAGCGCGAGCATGTAAACAGGTTACTCGCACTGCTACTCGTCCTGCCCGCTGCCACTTCCCATGCTCCCGTGAGTGTCGGCTTTTCATGCGCTTGTTAAAGAAACGTTAGCACGAACGCGAGTGGAATGTACTCCTATCTATACTCGTATTTCTGAGAGAAGAGTATGGCGACAGTGGAACACTAACTCGCGTTGATACGTCCGCGAAAGTATTTCGGGCAATATTTGCGGCAGCGGCAGGAGCAGGAGCACAATGTGAACGTAGCATTATATTACGCTAGAGATATAATCATGTTGCCATTTCGGGATTGATTCTTTAACTGCGCGAGTTATACCAATATTTTCTAACTATCCTATATTCACTATGACAATAAAGATTCATCTTATCTTATCAGATGGACCAGATCGGGACCGTGCGAGTGTCAGTACAAGACTTTGTGTGATAGCTATGTGAAGCGAAGTGAGGATATAGAAAACGGTGTCGCTTCTAATTTGGAGGAGTTGCATGTGCATCAGGTACTTTTTTTAAATTTCTGTAAGGTTTTCTTTCTTAACAGTCTGGTGTAGTCTCTTCTAAAGCTAAGTCTCTTGCTTACGGGTGTTTTTATTTTTTAATTTATATTGCGGCCCCTCGACAGACAATATGTGTATTCCGCAACCGATGGAAAGAAAAGTTTTTGTGTTTTGTTCTGGAATTGTTGGGGAAAAACATGCGCAAGAGTTGAGAATTGAACCCGGGACCCAAGAGTACCGTCCCACCGCTCTGCCACTGAGCTAAATAAACCATAGTACATTAAAAATAAGCAAAGCTTCATCGTAGGGTTTGAATTCCCTCTGTAATGAGGACTAACCATAGTGTTAGTTTAAATAACTTACATAGGGCATGGCGGTATTGGCAATTTTTCAATACCGGTATTTTTTCGGTACTGAGATTTCAAATACCGGTATACCGGTATTTCGGTATTTTTCCGGTATTTTATTTCTTTAATTGTAATTTTATATTTTTTGTTTTAAATTCACTAAATCTTCCAAATTATCAACATTTATAGAGTAATATGACCTTCCAAATAAATAAGTTTCATGAAATTCGTAACATCTAGCACTACAAGAAATAAAAAACTAACTACTAACAGTGACCCAAAATGGATCTTGGCCTCCAAAATCAGCTTCCGCCACTGTTCCCTGTCCTGCGCCTGTTACTAACATAAAGTTGGCCCTAGTCAGTCTCCACCATATCTCTCTAGCCATGTACGCTCTTTTAACTTCCCGATCCTCTCTTATTCTTTCTACGTGGCCGAGCAAAGTCGGTGAGCCTTTGTCTCTGTGATAATGTTTGGTTGGGCCACTAAATACTTCGGCATTCTTCCTCAGTCGCCACGTGCCATCATCGCCCTTGGTGGAGCCCAGGATCTTTCGGAGGACTTTTCGTTCAGCAACATACAAATTCTTTTCTTCTTTTGGTGTTAGTGTCCAAGCTTCATAGCCGTACATCAAAATAGTATGATTGCATTTTTATATACGGATCTTTGTACTTCTACTAAGAACAAACCTTGGACACCATCACCTTATTAAGTGTTTTGTACGTGAATCTCGTACACAGTAGTAGTTTCAGTCCCAGTGTACTCTAGATGTTTGAATTTCCGTACTTATACGTAGTATTTCCAACGTGCAGGTCTTGCAAGGGACGCGTCTGTTTCATGTACATTCGCATGTGGAGACAACAAGAATACAAATTTATTTTCAACTTGATTTAACATTAAAAAAACTTACGGTAAACACCACCAGTGCGTTCTACCAGCCATGACCTATAGAGTCAAGACTTAGAACCTGGAGGTAAAACTGACCCACGCCGGCTACCTTCATAGCACTCAAAAAGCTGCGAACAGATCTATGCTCAGAATCTCGCTAATGGATACAGTCTAAAATGACATTATTTGACCGACGGCCAAAGTAACAGAAATCAGCTGAAAGTGTTGCAAATTTAAGTGGCAGTGGGTTGGTCAAATCTATCGTAGGACTGATGGTCAGTGGAGTGCTCGAGTGGAAGCCACGCCCTCTGGATGGACCGATGACTGCAAGAGGGCAGCTGATAGTGGCTGGATGGTGAAAAATGGGGATTGAGCTCCTAAGCCCAGTTTTGTCCTGGTGTCGCGATTGGGCTGGTTGATTGAACAACCACACACACTACTTCCAGATGAACCCTTGTTCTGCACCAAATAGTTAGGTTTAGTTTCCAAGGCTCCGGGGTCATCGGCTTAGGGAGGCCTTCATTAAAAGAACCGGTACAATACCTGATCCACAATACAAATTAAATTTGGAAATACTCAAAATAGGCACTAATTATTATCCAAGTACCTGTACCTGCGTGCAAAATATAGTCTCAAATTCCTTAAAATCTATAGAGTTCATTCATAAATAAGAAAAAACTATTCTCAACACTGTTATATTTTGTTTCTATAAATACCGAAATACCGGTATTCAGTTTTCTAATACCGGTATTAGAAATCTCGAAAATACGCCGGTATTGCCGGTTTTTCGGTATTACCGAATACCGGTATCCATGCCCTAAACTTACACTAAAAGTTGCTTCAAGACGAGTATCAAGAGATTGAATATTTGAAGTGATCGGTCGGGGCGCAGGTAGCTCAGTGGCAGAGCGGTGGGACGGTACTCCACAGGTCCCGGGTTCAATCCCCGGCCGTTGCTAACATTTTATCAATTTCTTATTTTCGCAAGGGATATAGGAATGATATATGTATGTAGTATGTATTTTCGATTATGAAAATAATATAGCACTGTGAGATCAAAATAAACCATAGAACATTACAGTTATTCGTTGAAAAATATGTATTTCATAGTATTGTAACTGAACCTGAAATGTTTAAGGTTTACGAGCAAATAGCCGGTCACTTCAGCTCGACGCGGCACAAGCCGTGGCCCAGAGTGGTGGAGTTCATGGAGAGCGTGCCTCCTGGCGCCGTTGTGCTGGACCTCGGCTGCGGGAACGGCAAGAACATACTGCCGCGCAACGACATTTGGCAGGTCAGTAATAAATAAAAAAAAGAACCGGTAATTCGCACAAAATCTTATACCTAACTTATGTTTATTATGACACTCTATGCTCGCTATATTTTCTTCTTCCTTTTTCATCCGGGAAATAGCTCAAAATGTCATACATCCCAACTTATGTTTATTTTGTTTTTTTTTTATTAATGATCGGTTTGCTCTTGACTTTAATCTAAGGTCATAAGACAGAGACAGAATCTAAGATGGAGCGAGCTCACCCAGAAGAAGCCTGTTCACTCTTACTTTGAAGATATTAGGGTTGTATGCGTTTGGAAACACAGACGCAGGTAGTGAGTTCCACTCTTTAGCAGCGCATTATAAATGATGACTGGAAGCGCTTAGTCCGAATTGGTGGAATGGCAACCAGGTACGGAAGGTATCCGGCGGTGCGTCTGGATGTCCGATGGTAGAAGGGAGCTGGTGGAACAAGGTCGTGAAGCTCTTGAGCACACAATCTATGCTCGTTTCGCTCGCTTTAATTTCTAGTTCCTTTTTTCTGAAACATAAATACTTTTCGTACTTTCGGAACTATGTTTATCAGTACAGCGTAAAATTGACTGCATCTTTACCGGAATATTATCTCCGATCCTCATACTTCATATAGAGTGATTCAAGAGAAAGGTTTTATAAAGGAAATATTCTGTTTGTATGTATGTATTTATCCTGTTTGTCTGCAGGTGGGCGGCGAGCGCAGTAGCGGGCTCCTGTGGGAATGCAAGCAGCACACGCGCGGCATCCCGCTGGCGGACTGCGTGCGGCTAGACTTGCTGCACGCGGGGCTGCGGCCGAGCTGCGCTGACGTCGTCATCTGCATCGCCGTCATACACCACTTCAGCAGCTACGTGAGCAAAACTAAACTCCTACAATTAGGTTCTTACCGATGAATCCACAACATTTCAAATTTCTAACAAGACTATAATATATTTATAATAGATAGTTTATCGCGTCATTAAATAAAGGTCAAGTTCTTTTTATTTTATTTTGTTTCATAATCAAAGATTTTAAATTTTGAAAAGTGATAGTTTAGTTCCAACAACTAGGCTGCTGAAAACAAAATTCGTTTGAATACCTGTATTTAAAAAAAACTGATTGACATTGACAGATGAATGAATGAAGTTTCCTCCACTGTTTTTTTTTCTATTATAAGCAAAGGATTTTTTCATGGTAATCCTAACTTTGGAAGTTTTTACAACTTTTCAAAATATTTCAGAAACGATTGCATTAAAAATTATGAAAATATGTGTTCTTACTAAGCATCCCAAACACTCTAAACGATATATATATATATATCTTTTGTATCTAACGTAAAATGAAATGTTGTGGATTATTATGAATTCCCAATATGTCTAGTCTTGGGTCCCGTCATGTTATTACAACGTAACATTTTTGGGTCTCGATTAAGGTGAGTACCAAATTTTGTGGCCATAATTTTATGACAATCGTTTTAATTTTCAGGTTCGCCGATTACAATCCATAGAGACGATATCCCGTCTCCTGAGGCCCAGCGGCCGCGCGCTCATTACCGTGTGGGCCAAAGACCAGACCAAATCAAACTACCTCCTTAAAGACAAGACCTCACACTCCAATGACCAAGTCATTTCCGTTGGAGGAGTCTCTCTTCCCGTCCATGAGAACAGAACCCAGTTCAAACATAACGACTTATTAGTCCCCTGGAAGTTACGAACAAAGAAAGAAAATAAACTATCGGACAAGCCAGAAAATACCTTACTAAGGTACTACCACGTTTTTGAAGAAAACGAACTAGAAAATTTATGTAAAGAAGTCCCGGGTTTGGAAGTCGAAAATAGCTTCTATGAGGAAGGTAACTGGTGCGTAGTTTGTAAGAAAATACAGTGATTCGAACATATACTTTATTTTTGTTATTTTCGGGTCCACAACAACAAACTTGATCATTTATGACACTATACAAACAATAGATTACAAAGTGTAATGCAAAGAGTAAGGGAAGTGGGCAGCGCGAGTATGTTTTAAGATTGTTTACTCGCACTGCTACTAGTCATGCCACTGCCACTTCTCGTGCTCCCTTGATTGTCGGTTTTTCGTGCTGATAGGAACGGCAGCACGAACGCTAGTTGAATGTATTGCTATCTCGCTCACTGGTATTGGCGCGAGAAGAGTATGCTCGCGTTCATATTTCCGCGGAAGTATTTCGAGCAATATTCGAGCGTTTAGTACTGTTGTCCCCGTTGGCCATGTCCCCTTTACGGGGACAACGGGACGTTATTATATTTCTGTACCGTTGTCCCCATTACGCAGGTACCACCAAGGGGACAACGGGACGTCAATATTTTTCTGTGCCATTGTCCCCATTACGCAGGTACCGCCAAGGGGACAACGGGACGTCAATATTTTTCTGTGCCGTTGTCCCCATTACGCAGGTACCGCCAAGGGGACAACGGGACGTCAAGATTTCACGTGTCGTTGTCCCCAATAAATTGCTCAATTAGAAGCTAAGACAGAAAGCTTACAAAATTATTCTTAATATCATCGATAGATGACATTAAACATAAATAAATTTACGTTTGGAAGATTTTTAAATTTTATTGGCAACAATAAGATGTCCGATCGTCAATTGTTTTTACCCTGAGAGCAATCCTCGTTTTTTGGAAATAATTCGTTATCTGCCTAAATATTAAGGCCTTACAACATTTGAACTTGTCATTTTAGAGCTCGCGGGTGATTACAGAGGGTGGGGAGGGAGCGCTCGCGCCCGATTTTTAGAAGAAAAATATACTTTTCACGCGTATAATGCGCGATAAAAATAAAACTCAACTCAAAATGTTGATATTTTTAAGACCTTTTTTGTCGGTTAGAATGAACTAGATTACATAAGCAGTTTCCAAGAGAATTTGCAAAATATGGCGAAAAATAGGTTCACTTTGGGACTATTTTTCTACAACGGGGTAAACAAAAATGAAATTCTGTTCAACTGAAATTGTTGTTTGAATCCTTAATTTTAATGCTATATTGATTCTTTATGGATTAAATTCTTTATTTCTTAAACAATTTGACTTGAAAAGCTACATTTCACGTATCGTAAAGCCTTAAGGAATTCTTATTTTAAGCAAATCTAAGAATCTATATTCTTGAATCGGTCGCAAAAGCGGACCGGAAGATAAGGAAAAAAATTATTGTATTATTAGTATTATGGAAATCGGCTAAAAATTAGTAAAATTTTGCATTAACTATACCTACCTGGTAATTGATGCAAAATTGTTAATAAAACATATTTGATGTAAGAAGGGGATACATTTATACCCACAACTATTAGTAAAATAACACGTTAATAGTATATTTTTTGAAAGGCATTATGGCATTGGGGATAAATGGACTAAATTTCATTTTTTTATTAAAGTAACGCTGTCCCCATTCAAGGGGACACGGCTAACGGGGACAGCGGGACTAATTTTCAATTTTTTTATTAAAGTACCGCTGTCCCCGTTCAAGGGGACACGGCTAACGGGGACAGTGGGACAAATTTTTAATTTTTTATTAAAGTACCGCTGTCCCCGTTCAAGGGGACACGGCTAACGGGGACAGCGGGACTAATTTTCATTTTTTTTATTAAAGTACCGCTGTCCCCGTTCACGGGGACACGGCTAACGGGGACAGCGGGACGAGAGGTATTCGAGGTAGCGGCAGGAGCAGGTTTTTTACCGAAACAGCTACGTTATGTGAACGTAGCTGTGTCGGTACCAACCTAACGGGTCAAATGAGCTACATTTGAAACGACATTTTGTATGAAAATATTGAAATATGACGTCATACTTCACTACTTTGGATGGCGCCAAAAGACTAACTTCTATTTTGTTTTTCTGTTTAGCAATCCTAACTTTTAATATTTTGAAAAAATTTAAATTAAGTCTGTAGTATTTGGTCAATCATTTTAAGCATTTAACGTTATTTTATTAATGACCCAGACAAGTACCGAAATAAGATTCCGTTCAATTTGGTACTGAAAATGTTTTGCGTCAAAAAGCGCAAGATGTATTTTACGCCAGACCGTACGGTTATGGTATTTGCACCATATAATAATTGTATAAATAAATATTTCTAGAATAGTTATTACTCTTTAAAAATTATGAACAGTCAACAAAAACATAACCAAAACGCTTAGCTATAGAAACGCAGACGCATATCGCAGAACCATATGAACGTCGGAATTAAAAATAATGAACGCTGAAACAGAGAACCAGAGAGAGACAAAAACGGTCTAAGTTATAAAATATGTGACGTTTCTATTTTTCTACTGGTAAACTTATGAATGCACAGATTGTACCTAATCTGGACGCGGATTCACAAAGCTACAAGTTTCGTTCACTGAACTGCCAAGTAAAAGCAATCCTGGCATTAATTTTACTCCCATACAATAAGTTAATTGCTAACCAACAAAGCTTAGCTTTATAATTCTTAAAACATTCAAGCTTTCATCAGGGCTAGCTGCAATAAAGGTATCACAGATATAGTGGACAGATCTGCCAAAACCGCATCAACATTTTGTAGCGTGTTCACTTGGAAAATATTTTCTTTTCTAAAGCTGAGTATAGCTACGGCAAGCAGCGGTAGTATTTCTAAACAGTCGTATCCCAAAATGGCGTCCCAGAGTAAGAGGAGTTGGTCCGGAGGTAGATGGCCGCTGAACGCTCGCATTATCCATTTGAAGACTACTCGGACTCTGAAAGGACAGTATAAAATTAAACATTTACTTGGCGGTTAAGCCAACCTGTCGTGCCAGAAAAAATAAGGTGTTAGTTGAATACAACATTTTTAAACTCTTTCTGTTTTAGGCCGTACGCTCGCTCACGCGGTTTCACGCGCGGGACGGCCCGCGCGGGCCAGATTTGACAAAACACAAGATTGGCGCCCCGTGACGCGGCCTGCGGTCACCCGCGCCGCGGCTTCAGCAACCCGCGACATAATATAACCCGTACGAACACGACGACACTTGCCATATTACAACTACCTAGGCACTATGCGCCTTCTAAATTTGGACGGGTAATAATGGCGGCGATGTCAGACCGCCGCGCGGATCCCGCGAGACCGCGCGTGAAACCGCGTAAGCGAGCGTACGGCCTTATAGTCCGGGTCCCAATTTGTGACTTTGTATGGAGGTATGATACTATTTGGCAGAAAGCATGAAACTTGGCATGTATGTTGCTTTTATATATGTGTTTCAATAAACGAAGGGAACCACGTCGAGGCCCCCCTGTTTCCCCCCCTTACCCCCCCTTTTATGTCCCAATTTTCAGCTATTTTTAAATTTATTAAAAACGGGTCAAGATAGGACAAAACCGCCAAGGAAACAAATATTCCTTATAAAATTATCTATATAACAATCTTCGGATGTATGTTGATAGGACTTATAGTTTTCAAGATATGCTTACATTTACTCCAATTTTGTGAGGAATTAGCGGCCCATCTAGCGATTTCACCCGCTGCTAACCGTTTTCCTGCTTAAAAAGACTTTGTTTTGGCATGTATTTTATACAAACCTTCCTCTTGAATCTCTTCAGCTATCAAACCGCAAAAACCGCATAGAAATCCGTTGCGTAGTTTTGAAGATCTAAGCATACACGTAGGGGCGCCACCGGACCACTGGGACACGGCACGTAGATGTAATTTTATTTTATTAAGTAGGTAAGTTAGGTTAGTAGGTACCCCATTTCTTTCCCGTGGGAGTCGTAAGAGGCGACTTAGGGACTCGAGGGTGTGTATTGCAGTTTTATGCGATGAGCTGACTACATGTCACTAAAGCAATACACAATTTGTCCAATGACCCTCAAATATTTGTCAGACGTGGCGCAAATGTTCGTTTTCTGCGGCCGTTTACGCTCTGCATACCCCGCAAGGGATTACAGGCGTGATATGTAAGTTAGGTATGATATTAAAATGGAAATATTCTCGTCACTTCTGAAGATACCAATATAACGTTCGAAGACTACCGCAGCAGTTTTATAAATTATGTAAAGAAAACAAAAGGAGAACAGAATTGATGTAATTTTTGAGGTGTACAAAGAGGATAGCTTGAAGAATACTACCAGAGAAAAGAGAGGAGAAGGACTTTGACAAAGGGTCAGCAGCAGGGAAGCTACCAAGAAACTGGCAAAAATTTCTTCGCTGTTCTGACAATAAAATAGAACTTTTTAATTTCCTATCTGATGGGCTCCAGCAAGTTCAATATGACAAAAGGTCGATTTTATCAACAAAAGGCGAAAAAGTTCTACGTAATGATGGCACAGACGTAGCTTCCCTGTACTCGAAGCAAGAAGCTGATTCCCGAATTCTCCTCCGTATTTATCATGCTGTGCAGCACGGTCATACCCAGGTTTTGGTAATTGCTGTTTGGAAGAATTTTGGATCTGTTTTGGGATCGGAAAAGCTACACGTAACATCGCTATCCATGACCTGGCTAATTCACTCGGGCCAGAAGTATGCAGTGGGATTATATTTTTCATGCGTTTACAGGCTGTGATACTGGCTTTAGTGGAAAAGGAAAGAAGTCATTTTGGAATGCGTGGAAATCATTCCCTGAAGCCACAAAAACCTTCAAAGAATTATCACAGCCTGTAAATGCAATTAAAATCCGTCATTTGGATCTTTTGTCGAGCTATGTTATCCTTACATGTGATAAGACATGTGAAGCAGAAGATCTTAATGAAGCAAGGAAAGCCTTATTTATTATTATTATTATATTTTATCAGGCAGGCAGTTGTAACAACTGATGGTGCCTGTATCACACTGTTCATAGTTCACTTTATCTCTTTTCATTTTATATTTTTAAGTGTTTATCAAGTTTGTTTTTAAACATATTGGTGTTCTGTGCTGATATGATTTGTTAAGGGACGGGGCGGGACGACGCCCTTTTTGTGTGGATAGGTTACACACAAAAAGGGCGTCTTTCCTAGCCGGCTTCACCTAGGGTCAGAGTTTCATACATAATCCAGAATATCCCAGTTTCGAAGATTAGGGTTGTAGAAAAGAAAATGGTCTCTGGTCTCCATTATGGAGCACAATGAAAGAAACAGCAGCCTCCCTAAAGGAATTGACCACCTGCAGTAGGGGTCGGTGCCAATGCAGGAAGACAGTGCTTCCTTGTACTGGCCTTTGCAAGTGCGTAGGAGATAATTGTGATTTTAATTGAATAAATATGTTATAAATTAATCTTCTTCTTAGCGTATCGATGGCAGACACTACACCGTCGTGGCCCAGAACTTGGCTACGATGACAGCGCTGAGAGACGCTGTCATAAGATCGTCCTGCGTGCAGGGCAAGCAGGACACAATGTTTGGTCATTAGGTGGTTCATTGTTTGAACTCCCTCACACAAACAGTTTACTTCGGAACCCTTCAAGAAACCCCACTTGGTCATGTTTTCCTTGCTCCGACCGGTCTGAGTCCGAGGTCTATTTAAAGATTTCCCAACCGACCATGGCAAATTATGGCCAGGCGGCAAGCTCTCAGCAATCGGGACGAAAGGATCTGGTAGGGTAATAAATTAATATCCTAGACTTATGTTTTACTTAGTTACTCAAAACCTAGCACTAATACGTTCGTTATACCAATGCATTCGCAAAATATAATAACATTTAATGATAATTTATAAGCATATAATTTATTCATATAATACATACATAACACACAACGCCCGCCTCCCCCCCCTCCTATTCCCTCCTTCCACCTGAACTCTCCCACCCCATCCCATCAACTCCGTGGGAGCTCGCTTATGGTGTCATCTTAATACTAAAGTCATTATTTCTTGCAATAATAAAATAAATGTAAGCATATCTTGAAAACTATAAATCGTATCAACATACTTCCAAAGACTGATATATAGACAATTTTATAAGGAATATTTTTTGCCTTGACGGTTTTCTTCTATCTTTAGTCGTTTTAAATAAAAATCCGAAAAACTGAAAATTGGGGCATAAAAGGGGGGAGAAGGGGGGGAACCAGGGGGGCCTCGACCTGGTTCCCTTCTTTTCCTGAAGCATACATCTGTAAGCTACATATATACCAAATTTCATGCTTTCTGCCAGATGGTATCGTACTTACCGAATAGGACCCGTACTATTAGGTACGTATACAATTTTTGAAAATTTTTCAAGCGCAGGCTGTATTTGAACCTGCGACTTTCGCCATTACTAGTGGCGATGCCTCTTCCATCTGGGCCACCGCAGCTCGTCCTTTGCCCGCGAATTTTTGCAAGTGTATTTTAATGCCAGTAACGCGTGGCACTGTTCCATCTTCCGGGTTAGTTTTGCACAGGTGTTAGTTTTACACATAATTACCATGTAGTGATAATCGACACGACGACTAATTTCCTACGTGACTATAGGTGACTGTTTCAGTTGAAAGGTTAAAGATTGTGTTTTCGCAAAATATTTTGTCTGGCATTGACCGTCGTATAGCGTATCTATTTTTTCTGTTCAGTGGACCATCGATCCCATAATGGTAAATGGGCGTCATATAGATATTTGTAAGTGTTTACACGATGTTATTTTAATTGGAACTGCTTAACATCCCTTTACAACAATCGTGTGTCTATCTTCGGGCGCGGTTTGCATTTTTAAACTGTTCCTATCTTCTCACACTTGAAAGATATGAATTTGAAATCAAAAGAAGACAATAAACCTTAAAACTGCCATACTCACGGATTGACATTGATATTTCTGAAGTGGATCCACAGCAGTGGTTCGTTTGCCTCCAACAGTCTCTCATATAGCAGACACAAGGAGACTATGCCCTGTGGATGTGTCGATATGAAGTGCAGCCGATGCCAGTAGCGGATGTAGAACGCGCGGAAAGTGTAGTATAGTTGTACCGGGTCGTCGTATAGGTAGCAGAATGGGGTGGCTGTAACAAAATGGTGGTAAATGGAGCCTAATAATTGACAAAATAAAAACGTGCGATGCACCATCTTGAGTGTTGTGTGCCGGCCTAGTGTATAATGTTACAAACAGTTAAAATCATTAAGATAATATGAACGGCTGAACGATCCCACGTGCGCGGTGGAAGGTTCCGTAAGGAGCCGCCTGGCTCGCGACCACCATCCCACCGAAGTCTGGCGCCAAGTAGCTTGCTGCGTTCCGTCAGTGTGTGGGAGTGCCAGTGCCTTAACAGGCTTCTTCTGGGTGAGCTCGCTCCATCTTAGACTCTGTCTCTGTCTTATGACCTAGACTAGAGACAAGAGCAAACCCATCATTAATAAAAAAAAAAAAAAATATATGTGGGTAGCAGAAAAATCGTCTACTAGTCGCCCAGCGTACAGATGACAACAACTCGCTGGTACTTAAGTCTAGCCACGACCACAGCTGATGTAACTCAGCTGAAACGTCGGGGTCCAGGTAAATCGTTTATATTACCTCAAAACTATCGCGATAGACCCGGTTAATCAACTAAAATGTGTGAAAGTTATCACGAGTGCTTAAAAAGTTATAAAATATTGGGAAATATAGAAACCAAGAAACATGTGCAGGATTTGAACCCACGACGATCACCTGCCTGGCCCTATTTAATTTACTTGGGGTTTTATTTGAACCAACGACTATCTTACTTTATTCATGGAGTGCTACCTGTCTACAAGCAACTGGTAGATCGCTCGCACTAGTATAGAGTAGACAATCTTCTGATCCTAACGTACTACTAAATCAGGGAAAAATAATAGAACTAACTGTTCCTCGTTTCCTACAAGTTTACAGAGAATATTCCCTTCCAGGAGCAAGAAAATAAAAGGGTTGGTTGATACATATTCTTTACAAAACAGAAATAACTAGCCAGCCAAGAACAAGAAAGAAAAGTTAAAAGGTTATTAGTTAATATTTTCTTGAGTTTACACAAGTATTAATATAAAAAATATATATATTGTGAGGTTTTTAATCATTGGTTTGTGTTCTAATTCAACTCGACCACGAATAATAATGTAAACTTTAGCAACTCATTTTACCTTTATAGGGACTTGTTTTTGGGGACGTAATACTCAGGTGTTTATGTCTTATTGGGATAGTAACGTCTCAAATACATAGTGGTGAGTCCGTACGCTCCTGCGTAGAACGAGGAAAACACAAAAGCATCTCGTAGAAACTTCTCGCCCCTCATGTTTTTAAATATTGTACAGTTTTGAGACTATCGCTTCTTCTTTCGTGTGCAACAATTTCGCCGCAACACAATTTAGAATTTTCGATTAAAAATAAACTAAAATCACTGACTACACAATTTAGAATTATAGAAAATAAACGAAAATGCTTTATTCTGGAATGACTCGGACGTGAATTTTCATATTTCCTGCTTTGACAAACATTTGGCAGTCATCACGTTTGACAGATTTCCTTGTATTTTTCAAAAAGCAGAGAGTGTATCGCCATAAAAGTAGAATAATGCGATCAATCGAATGATTTTGTTTCAATTTTTGCATTTCATGCAGGGCACGTAAAATAATGGCAAATGTTTGGCAATACGCTTCCCCGACGCCCGTCATCGCGTCGAACTTCACGGCCGATGCTGTAGCTTCAAACTGCTTAGTCGTGTTACACCACCTTTTGAATGAGACCTCATGGTTTACTACTCAGTTTATCATAACGTACCATACATTGTGAACCCATGGAAGGGTATGATGCCGCTTGGCGGGAAGACCGTCACGTTCTCCGGGGAGGCCTGCTTGCCCTTGATGCCGACTGTCAGAGGATTCCCGATGTGCTCCTTTAACGCCGTCATCACTTCGGTGTCTCGAGAGAAACACAGCATCACCTTGAGCAAAACATCTTATAGTTTAAGGCGAGTGTACCCGTGAACGACCTCGACAGTGGCGCAACTTCACAAAAAAAATATATTGTCTTTTTATGCAAACAATCTATCAGAATGCTCTTTGCCCAAGTTTTTAGTATTGTCCATAAGTAAAATTAGAACCTACATACTCAATGACGCTGTGATTAAAGTTATGGCAATTAATACCAAAAGTGGCCGTTTTGGGCACTTTTCCCATAACTTCAACTGCAGCGAATTCATTGAGTTTGCAGGTTTTGATTTTATTTAAGGATAATACTAAAAACTTAGGCATCGGACATTCTGATAGATTGTTTGTATAAAGAGAAAATATTTTTTTTTTGTGAAGTGGCGCCACTGTCGAGGTCGTTCACGGGTACTCTCGCCTTAAACCAGGTTTTCACAAACATGGAATCAGTAATATGGTGTCAGAAACACCTTGTCATTTATTTGAATAAAATAATAAGTGAACAACAATTGGTCAGAGTACACATACGTAGGCTAGTGATTTTGGTTCCTACCGACTACAGTGGCCTTGGTTTAATGAGTTCCCCGATTTCACCAGATCCTGATTCTGACTTAAGGTCGCTTCAACGGACTTTCTTAATTCCAACTAAATGATGGTTTATTATTTGGATCTTTATGTTTGTTACCTGATACAATAAGTCTTCGAATACGAAATACTGGTCATCGTTAGAGGCCGTCAGCTGGACATCTTTGAAGATGAGCTTGTCTATCATGAGATCCATTTCCAGTACCTTCTTTTTAAGTTGGTTGAAGTAATATACTTGCTGTAACAATGTCTGTTTATGTATAGAAGAAATGAGAAAGAGGAAGTATCCAGTAAGGTGGTGCTGTTGAGGATGTGTGCGGAATGAAGAAAAATTAGGAATAACGAAAAAAAGTGAGTGAAATATTATTATGAGTATGATTTTGTGCAATATTTAATTAGCCAAGTCTGTTTTCATACATCAATATTTTTCTTTCTATAGGAGATCAATTCTATTTAACAACAACACTAGTTTCAACACACTTGTTTTATAAGGGAATACCTATCGCTTTTCTTGAACGTACCTCAGAATGAATCTCAGCGCCTAGAACTTGCGACCAAAGCCTGGCTCTAAGGCATTGCGGACTGCCCTTCTTCAGGTACTCCTGCACGACAGGCGCGTACCCCAGCGCCGATACTCGTTCGCCGAGACCTATGCGCTCCACCTCCAACGTGCTGAACCCTTGAACCGTGCTCGGAATGTAAGGGTTCACGCCAAGTAGAGGCTCACCATTTGTCCATTCGATGAAGGTTTTGCGCTGTGGAATGATCGCAATTTCTTGTGAGCCATCGTTGTTAATTTTCATAAAGAAGCTCCTACTTAATCCTCAAAAAATGAAGAGCTAAGAAATAAAATATTTCTCAACAAATTACTTTCCCTAGACGCAAGTAGAAAATATTGCTAGCTCACCAAGTCCTCTAAGGATTTGACCTGCAGAGGCAAATGCGCGAATTCCCATTTAGGTTCATTTCTGAAAACGCAATAAATAAATAAGGTTTCATTTAGTCCAACCCCCTAACCACAAAAAGGAAATGCATGTCTTGTGAGTTTAACGTTTTTTCTGTATGGCGTTTTATATAAAACACGCGTTCGACAGCTGTCTTACTATTTGTATTATACTTTAAAGACTTCTACTCAAATCGTGGATGAACTTACTCTCTCTTGTAAGGAACGTAACCAGACAACGTTAACAGAACATCTAGAAAATCCTTTGGAGCATATACAGGTCTGTACTTTGTTAAGTCTGCAAAAGAATACGACATACAAAACATTTGGTCACTATAAAATTGTGTTGTTTGCGCGCGTTGATGTCCTTTGTACGGAAGATGAATAAAGATTGCGGGCTTTCAACCTTTCATACTAAAGACATCAACGCACGCTGTTATGTCTACTGAGTTCTTTTAACTTGTTCTTCTGTCGTGCGCGCGGGACACCGAGTCGACGAAGGACTCTGTGAGACCTGGTGCCAGGGTTTATAAGCCGCCTTATAATACCGTTCTTGATGTAATAAAACCTAGAAACCATAACGGATCTTGCCATATTGCTGGGGAGTATTTGCATGTATGTGACTATGTAACTTGCTGACGTGCATTGAACCTTTACTTTGCGCGACGAATAACTGCCAAATAAATAGCAGAGTAGGTAGGTAATACAAGCTACGTTGAGGGTCGTGGGTTCAATCCTCCCAAGACGCAAATACTTGATAAGTCATTTTCGGATATGTGTATAGTGTTTATGGGTGTTTCTATGTATGATTTTTATTTATTTACAAAATATAAGTATTAATATCAGCTATCTAGTTCCCTGAGTACAAGCTTTGCTTATTTTGGAGCTAGATGGATGGCGCTGCGTGAATTATCCGGGATATTTATTTTCGTCGTCGTCGTCGTGGTTGGCCTAGGAGAAGATGGCGTGATGATATTGAAGCCTTTCTCCGAGACTGGCATTTGGAGGCCCAAGATCGAGACTCGTGGCGTGAAAGAGGGGAGGCCTTTGCCCTGAAGTGGGACACAGATCAGGCTAATAAAAAAAATATTTATATGACCATGTTACCTTGATATACGAATCCTAGTGACGAATTCAAAAGTCGTATCTCGCATAGAAACGATTAAACTGAAAATATGTGTAAGTATGCGGCACTTTTTACACGACCGCCCAACCAAAAAAAGGAGTCTTATGTTTTTACTTACCTAAAGTATACGTGCTGAGTTCATTCCATTTGTCAGCGATGTCCTCGTACTCGCTCTGCGGCCGCAGCTTCGCCAGCGAGGTCTCCAAGTCTGAGCACATCGAGTTTAAAGACTTGTGGATGCGTTTCTCCCATTGAGTACCGGCTTTTATTAAGCAGGTGAGAGGGTCGTGCTTCTGAAATGTGTTACTTGTTACAAGATTAATCTTATAAATGGAAAGGTATTAGTTACAGTTCCCACAATAAGATCAGAAAATGACATCGATTTTTTTTAAACACGGCATTACAAGGGGTGCCGGCAAGCCGCTATACAAACCTTGGCTTCCGATGTCTGCACAAAAAAAACGAAAATCCTGATCTGTGGGTCATAATTCAATGTTGCGAAGATTTAGTGTTCATCTGGATATTAGTATCAAAATACTTAGGTTTTAAATGTCTTCAACCCGATCGGAATAGAATAATAGGGTATCAACCAACACGGAGAGTATCGTAGCCGTAGCGTAGTATTATAGTCTACGGCGGCGTAGGCTTCAAGCAAGAAAGGCGTACTCTCTTATATCCGTAGGCGAATTCTACGCGGCTACGCCGTAGGCCATCTGCCCCATTATAATGATCTTGGTCATTTTTATGTGCAAAGAAATACATTCTTACGTAGCAATAGTTACTCACGTTGTGTTTACTCTGAGTTCGCACCCAATGATACACGGTATTCCTGAGTTTTGTGTCCAAGCCCTTCTCCTTCATCGCTTGCTGTAAGGTCTGTTTGAAGTCCTCTTTATTCACATTTGGAGAACACACTAATTTCTGTGGAATTTAGCAGCAAAAATCTACACTTATGTATCTAACCTGCTTATGTAGAGCTACGAATAGCTAATTGAAATGTGGAATCAGGAAATGGCATGATTGCTAAGTAGGTATTGGTATTCAATTCAAGATGACCTCAATGTCTATAAATACCTCTAAAATTGTGTAAGAGCTCTTCATAAAAAGACAAATGATTGGGATTCAGATACGGTAGAATCTCTACAAATAATGAAATGGTTACCTGAACATCACTGTAAAACGTTTTGTAAATATTGAGACTTTTAATTTCTTCGGCTAACTTTATTGCCGTGTGGTGTATAGTGTCATCTTTTATATTTGCCATTATACGTAACAAAATATCGTAGGTGTATAATTTAGTAAAATAATAAGAGGTGTTTCTGTGTTTACTATTTTTATAAAAACAATTCACTGAAAGAGCGACATGCTTTCAGGTTTCTATGGCAACGGATAAACAGCTAATTCACATACCAAGTCACATATAACAATGTTTTTGTGTATAAACCTCCTCGGATGCAGAGAAAAATTACCTGAGTGGTGTGAAACCAGCCCTCAGAACAGTCTGAAACCCACTGAATACCGTTATTAAAAGTAATACATACATACATACATACATATATCACGCCTATAATCCCTTGTGGGGTAGGCAGAGCGTAAACTGCCGCATAAAACGGATGAGTAATGACAGTACTAAATCTATAATTAAAATAAATGAGTCGTTGTTGTTGTGTGTTGTTGTTCGTAGAATTCTCGAAAAACTAAATTTTTGTCCTGAGATATTTTTTAACCATAACTAATAAACATTTTTGATCAAATTACTAGTAGTCAGGTAAGCAAATAAAAAAAGAAAATGACAGCTGTACAGTGCTGCCAACACAAGAGAAAAAAAAGTCCGTAACAAACGAACAGATTTGGTTCTAAAAAAAGAGAGCAGTATATGAGGTAACACGGGCTAAAAAGAGATAGCTTTATGATTTTTCTAAAGTAGATAATACCAAATCTGACGGATATGGACTTGGCTTTTTGCACGTATTGTAAACAAATACAATTGTATCGTATAATTATATGTTTTGATAACTTTAGGCATAAAATTCATTAATAACACATTAGAATACCATGAGGGATATATTTTTATCAAATTGTGAAAAGAATTTCCTTCAAAAAATAGTTAGCGAAGGGCATGTGAGTTTTACTAACCTCAAAGTATTTTGTACATTAAATAAAATTATTACTAAAACGTTTGTGTTTATAGCGATTAGATGGGCGAATATACAATGAGAGCAGAAATTTGAATATATCATTTGGATCCGAATATGGAAGTTGTATAGTATCACTAGGAGAAACAAAGTAAGTCATACAACTTAACCCTTGTAATTTCTGGCCTTGTTATGGTATGCGCTTGTGTGTTGCATGTATGGTAGCATCACGGTATCATAAAACTATGTTAACCTTAGAATTCTTTGTGAAAGAGTGTGCCTAAGGAATTGCCATCAGCACAGTACCAAATTACAAAAAATATGTAAGTGAACAGTATTTTTCTTAACTTTTCAGAATCTTAGCTCAAGTAACATGTGAAGTAGTACAGCCGAAACAAATTCGTCCGAACGAAGGGATCCTCTACATAAATGTGGAAGTAGGCCCAATGGCCGGGCCTCAGTTTGAGCCCAACAGACAAACAGACCAGACCGTTTACCTAAATAGACTCTTGGAGAAATGCTATAAAGACTCTAAGTGCATTGACCTGGAAGCATTGTGTATTGTTGTTGAAGAAAAGGTAAATAAGAGGTGTAACTGAATGCTGTTTACAGGTGCAGCTAGTTAAAATCTTCTATCAAGTGGGTTCAGCAATAAACATAGTTTTTCATAGCTTATAATTAACGTTGGCGTGACAATCTTGACACCCATTTACAGGAGTGGATGACGGTGGCATTAGACCGCAAAGAATGGAAGATTGCTGAGGAGGCATTTGCCCAGCAGTGGGATCAAGCAGGCTAATTATAACAAAAACAAAATATAGGTTTTTCATAGCTTATATTGACTGAGATGGAAACACCATGCTGAGTGCTCAAATCCAAATTATTGAGCAGAAGTCAGCATGCCTGAAGTAGGATTAAGTTGCACATACCACCAGAATGCCAAGCATATTATGGGACCCTCAAAAACAGTGAAAAGACGAGTTAGAAGCCCACATCAAAGACTGGATGAACATGGCTCATAAAAGGGAACTGTGGAAGAAGGGGAGGGAGGCCTTTGCTCTGCAGTGGGACACTTCAGGCTCTTAATAAATTATATTAAAATAGCTTGAATTTTCAAAAAATTACTTGCATGCAGTGGTCCTGGCTGGGTCAGATATTTAAGTAATCAATTTAAATATATGCATCTGGAAGGTCTTTGTACTTGCCTCTCTGTCTGCTCTTTTGTCCATGCCACCCTGATACAGAGAATCATAATAAGGTGCAAGTGAATGTTTTTAAACTTTAAGGGCCATACCACTAAAATGTGAAACACACATTGACTGTCTCACAATTTTTTGCATGGAGTTTTTATTTAAACATGCCTATTATCTTTAAACAGGCAACACTTGTAACTGATTATGCTTGTATTTTGCTGTCCTCTTGTTTGAGTTTTTAAATTGGTTTGTGTTTTCTGTAGACACCACATCTTCTGGTAGTTTATTCCATACATCCACCACCCTATTGCTCAGAAGATGCTCAACATATGTCTAACTTTATACACACACACACACATACATATCACGTCTATAATCCCTTACGGGGTAAGCAGAGCGTAAACGGCCGCAAAAAACGGACATTCACGCCACGTCCGACAATAATTTGAGGGTCATTTGGAAAATTGTGTATCGCCATAGTGACAGGTTGTCAGCCCATCGCCTAAAATTGCAATACCCTAGAGTGCCTTAGTCGCCTCTTACGACTCTCACGGGCAAGAAATGGGGTGATGCTATTATAAGCCGGCATCACACGGCATGTCTAACTTAATTATAGTACTTTTTTTCTATATTTCCAGGTTTGGTCTATCAGAGTAGACATCAAGGTGCTCAATCATGATGGCAACCTGATAGAATGTGCCAGCATAGCGACATTGACTTCCCTGGCCCACTTCAAGAGACCAGATGTGACAAGAAGTGGTGACAATGTGATCATCCATACATTGGTTGAGAAAGATCCTATACCAACTGTATTGTACCACTATCCAGTGTGTTTGACTTATGCTATATTTGGTAATGAGTGAGTATGGAGCACTTTTTTCTTGTTTAAGTAAAATTAAGGGCAGAAAGGGAGGAGAATGCCTCTTAATAATTATTTTATTATTAATGTAAATAATGAACAAAGACTGTTTGTTTCCCCAATAAATAAATTAATTACATGATTTAGGATTGTTTGTTTCCCCAATATATAAAATAATTATTTATCAATAATGATTTAGGGCTCTTTGTTTCCCCAATTAATGAAAAAAATGTTAGGTGGAGTTGTCCTCCCTTTCTGCTAACAAGTTTTCCCATATATAATTAAGTAATAATAAATCCTTTTATTCAGATTAATAAAGCCTTATATTCAAACAATCCTAAAAAACGTACCACTTATAAGTATAATAATACAAAAAGTTGTTTAGTTGGTTTCATAACTGAATAACCTTTATATTAATATTTAAATTTAATTAAAAGGTAAAGCATCTCAACGCCTTTGCCTAAAACTTGACTGATATTGCTTCCATTCCAGCATACTAATCACAGACCCATCCTTCATTGAAGAGGCTGTATGCACCAGCAGTACAGAAGAGGGCATCAACACTGGTGGCGGCCTCCTAGTAGTAGGCATGAACCAGTATAAAGAGATCTGCCTGCTAGACCACTCTGGTGCGGCTATAAACAGCAGTAATATTGTGCATAAAGCTGTGCTAAGTGCGGCTGATAAGAGTAAAGAGATTGTGGATTTAGTCAAGAAAGTGATTATTGATGATGATAATTTGAGGTAAGAAGAAATTGCAGTGGTAAATACATGCAGTGTGATGCCGGCTTAGAATAGCATCACCGCATTTCTTTCCCGTGGGAGTCGTAAGAGGCGACTTAGGGACATACATACATAAATCACGCCTATATCTCTTACGAGGTAGGCAGAGCGTTAACGGCCGTAATACGGATATTAACACCACATCTGACAAAAGTTTGAGGGTCAACTCATTAGGGACTTGAGGGTGTGTATTGCAATTTTAGGCGATTGGCTGACAACCTGTCTTTATGGCGATACACAATTTTCCGAATGATCCAATATATGTCAGACGTGGCGTAAATGTACGTTTTTGCGGCCGTTTACGCTTTGCCAACTCTGCAAGGGATAATAGGCGTGATATGTGTGTAAATACATGCATATGTTCACTCATATAAGGCCTAGAACGATTGTTAATTTAAAGTAGGAGCAGGCGGGCTTTTTGAGGTGGTCTGCCTGTTCTGGATGTCTAGTCGAGAATAGAAAATCGTGACTTCAATTTGAAACAAATGTTCTTTACTGGTGATGGTTACGTAAAGTTACATGCCATGTGAATAACCTGGTCAGTCCCAAGGCAGCGCCTTTATTTTTATTTATTTATTCCGCCCGAGCTGGTTTTCTATCAGGGCAATACAAAGAAAAAGAGAATTGTGATATGTACGGTCGCGTTCTAAAGTGGAGTCATAGTTAACGCAAACCTCAGAAAACAAGTCGCTCGCACCCGCGGTCACACGCACACAATGACACAAATGACGTATAACATAATATTATTGACGAACTACCATTGTATAATAGGCTGAGTAGTATTGACTATTTCACTACGTAAATCATGAGCTTCGGTAGCTTGGTCGGTAGCGCGGTCAAGCAAAAACTTGGTCGTAATTGTGGAAACAATGGTTCGAATCCCCGATATCTAAGTTTTAGTTTTATTTTATCATTCAAATATCAAATTTAGTAAATTTTGAATTTGATTTTAGTTGTTGCAAGATCGTTTGCGAGATAGTGCGTGTGCTAAGTGTTTTTTTTTAACCTAAGCTTATTCATTAAACTTCAGTGTTTATTTCTCGAAACGCATACTAATATCAGTTTGTAGGATAGGCAGCGTATTGTTGCGCTGCATGATATTGGATTTAATTTAGCTCAAATTGCTAATCAGACTGGTCTGGTCGTAAGTATAGTTTTATTCCATTACAATTGTATTTTAAATATTGAAAACTTTGACTCATAGTATGTTGGTAGCTTTAAACCGATTATTAGTAACTTTTTATATTAATAATGCTACTTTGTTTTAGTGGAAGACTGTTGAACGTTGAGTTACACGTTTTGAAGAGGAAGGTAGCGTAAAAACTCGATCGCGCAGTGGCTACCCATGTCTTATTAATGATTCACAGCGGAGGATGATTGTGCAAGAAAATGGTTTCATACGGACGTCTCATTATGCAAACATGTTTGAAACATCGGCACTAACCGTTCGTCGAGCCCTGCATGGTGCAGGAGTACACCATAGAAAGCCAGCCAAGAAGCCTGGTCTAACAGCGGAGCATAAACGTAACCGATTATCGTTTGCCAGAAATCTATGGGGCTGGATGTCTGCCACTGGTCCAGGCGAATAAGTAGCACAAGAAACAGGGCGTGCAACTGCCGCTAATTATGTTGATATGCTACAGGAAAGCATGCTACCGACGCGACGGTGCGAACTGTTTATCCTGCTAGTGAAGTTCCTCGTTTTGCATTTGTCTAGGATAATTGTCCAGTGCATCGAGCTGCCGTGGTGAATAATTGGTTTAGCCAATACCATACACAAAATAATCAGCAATGTATGCCGAAGCGGGCCCGATAAATCGTTGCTGTAGTCACTCAACCTCTGTTTACCTGCTCACCCGCCTACTATTGCATTAGGTATTTGCATTACATTAGCAATTAAATTATGCTAAAACATCGATATATATTTATATAAGATTGATCATTATTAGTCAGTTATCTTAAGGCCTAGCTTCAATATCTTTTCATTACGAAAACGAATACTTAAGCTTAAACCTTGAGATGTAGGCAAATAACTGATTTATTCTTATTACAATTACAATTACTTTCGAGGAAAATGCAGCATCGTTAAACATAGAACAATAAAATAATTACTAACGAAGTTATTACTTAAATAACTTTATTGAAAGATTCAATCCAAGATTTGGATCATTCCTATGATCTTATAAATAATTATCGATGTTTCAGCTAATGAAGACTTATTTCATTTCACATAATATTGTGTTTTACCATTCAAACAAAACTAATAACTACGTATTACGACAGCAATAATTTTATATAGTTTTACTTATCTTATGGGTACCAAAAGTTCTCATTCATGTCATTATGTTATTTAAATATAAAGTAATACCTACCAATAAAAATAATTTCTTGCCTTACTGTTTGTTTCATTACAATATTATAGGTTTATGTTTTAGATATAATGTTTTGATACATAATTTACAATAAACATTTATAGATATAAAACATAGACATAGATGAATATATAGAAAAACATTATTTAAAAATAATTATTACTGGAGAAAATACGGTAAAAATATTAAAAAAACATTATTCCTATTCAGAGACGGGATGGGAACCCAGTTCTGTTCTGATTATAAGGTAAGAACTATTACCGCTAAGCTACGGTCACTTGTGATCAAATAGCCGAAATAAAGATATGTAATCTATTGCTTTACTACAAGTGAACGAATAAGGATAACTAGAATATATGTTTTAGACAAACCAGTGTAATGTTTGGTAATGTTTACTTTGTGGTAGTGTGGTGGCGAATAGGCTATCACCGAGTAATTATTTCAAAGGTTACATAGATGTCGCTTACAGGTTAGGTTATCTGTTAAGTTTTAATGCTACGCCTTAAGGTGGACTTTTCTACTTACAGTCTATAATCTTACGTGTGTGCGTAAGTTAGTAAAGTAAGTTCAGAGGATAATAACCCGTATTGCTATCTGTATTGTGGTCTTACTATGACTCCACTTATGAATCCGACCGTACATATATATTTTTTACAATGTGGGATCATGATGATAAGTGAAAATACTATCCTTCATTCAACAAAGTTAATTTAATTTCGTTTATTAATTTGGTAACCATGACATTTTGCAACTATGTTGGTATGGTATGTTTTGGCCACTATGAAGTTTGTTGATGGATGACCCAGCTAAGCCATACCACTGGATTTCATAAGGCTTTTGCATGGTCAAATAACCTGCCTTAATTTTTGCTCCAGCCAAACTTTTGTCAGATGTGGTGTTAATATCCGTTTTAGGGCCGTCAACGCTCTGCTTACCCCGTAAGGGATATAGGCGTGATTTATGTATGTAATTTTTGCTCTGGCTAATTTGATGTGTAGATTGATTTGAAGAAGTAACTAAATTAGATACTTTTATTTTTACAGACAAAGGCGCGTCAAAATCAACTTCTCAGACATAATAACAGAAGACCATAGACTGTCGCTGACACGCAAGGACCTCAACATTCGTCTGAAGAACTACATTCCTGAAGATGACCAGGAAATGAAGGAAGAGATGGAGGAATTTGAGGATATGTCTGATGATGATGTCAAAGTCATCAGTAAATATGATGGTGAGTATACAGAATGGAGTCAGACATGGTCAAAGTAAAGAACAGCCCCAGGCAGCAGCAAATACAAGTTGTTTTGCTTTTGTATGACATTTGGCTTCTTGTGGAATTTATCAACTTTTGACATTTTGGCATACCTATAGCAACTTTGGCTATGCGACTTCGATTCTGATTTTGAGATTTCTTTTCGTGTGGGAAACCGAGTCGACCAACGACCCAATGAAACTTGGTGTCAGAGTTTTTCAACCGCCTACTACTAAGCCTCTGACATGGTTTGGTTTGTTGTTTGACCGCCGTCTAAGTACCTAATCATAGACAGCAACCGGGGCCGACGTCTTAACGTGCCCTCCGAAGCACGGAACCATCTTTTTTTACGGATAATCAGGTGGTTCAGCCTTCTAAACGCCAACGCGTTGAAGACTTATCTATGTCTTCTCAACTGAGACCTTATCAGTTAGGGGTGGTTGGTTACCACATTAAGTATTGTTGTCAAGTTTTTTGTGGTTTTAATTTATTTTTATTCCAGTTGTCGCATCACTGCCGCAAACCGCTGAAATAAAGACCAAGAAAGAACAATCAGCATGGATTGAAGTTTCATCAGATTCAGGAGAGGATTCATAGCATTGAGACACAAGTTTGTTAAATAAAATGTAATAAATTTACATTTAAAATTTACTGCTATTTATAATCTCTTAACAGTATTAATTAGAATTGCATTTCCCTCATCTACACCAACAATCATACAGATTATTTGACACTGAATAAGGGAGTTAGTTCATACAGTTGAAGAATTTGTACATTTTGTTTAATACTTTTGTAATGTAAAATTTGATGAAACTAATGATGAAGAGCAATGTAATCTGAGACTTTTGAAATTTAATGGCAAGAATTATTTAAAAAATCTTTTTGTCGCAATAAACGAGAATGTATAGCATTTCTGATAATATGTTTTTAGAAGTCATGTAAATTAATAAATTCTTTGGCTGTAAAAACCTCCCCTGCTACTTCTACAATAAAACCTGTCTATTACATACATTTTAATGAAATAAATAAGATCAATATTATGATGATGTGGAACTCATATTTATTAGAATTTCTACAAAATACAGACCTTTACATATTCAAACTTCCTTTACAAGAATTCATTTCACATAGGTAAATAAAGTTAATGATATAGTCTATATTGCACTTTGTAGAAATTTCAAGTTTCATAATGTATGTGAGTAAATATTTATTGTTTAATTAATATTAACATTTATTATTAAAATCTTTACATAAAATAATTCCGTGCTATTCAGATATACACATAATTCCATTAATTCAATACTTTACATAATCAAAAGTATTTACTCAGTCAATTCATAAAATTTGCAATTTGTAACAATAAGTTACACACATTCTGAATAACACAGATTTGAGGAAAAAAGAGACATGAGCCTATAGCTAATTACAACTACACACTATAAATACATTCAAAATTTACACTTTTCTACACTGAGTCCGAATTCATGCCATTTTTTTGGTCAAGCTTGTTTCCATTAGTTTTGACCATGTAAATGAAGTAAGTCACAATTTCCTTTTCATTTACTGGTAATGTCTTGAAGTGCTTCTGGATGGCCTGTGAACAAAATCCAAATAAGATTGAGTGAGAAAAATTCAATTATTTCTTTTGCATTGATAGTACAATCAGGAGGATTTTATTCTCTAGATTAAAAATTATTTTCTTGACAGCAAGTAGGCAAACAATATATCGACAAAAAGAAAAACCAGTAACATTATCTCTTACTTGAATAAAACTTAAAAAAAAGAAATATTTTATGTTGCCACAAAGTTTATTACAAATTAAAATTCAAGATCTGTACTCAATTGCATTAGGTAAGTAGGTTAATATAGCTACTAGTATGTTACTTACATCGGCTAATTGTGCCTTGTTCAAGCCCGGCCGTGTCGGCACCTTGTAGTGGCGTTTGTATCTCCGTAAAGTGTTGACTTGGAGTTGGAACCAGTCTACTTCTGGACTGTCCATCTCTGCTTCATTACTGTCATCCTCCGAGTCTTTAGGCCTCCGCTGCTTTGTCCGAGCGCACTGAATCATCGTTTTGTGATCGTCGCAAATGTATGTGTGTCGTGTCTGTAACAATTTTGTGGATATAGTAAGATAAATAAGTAAAAAAAGCTAAATATGTGAGAGATTGATTTACAGTATTTATCAGTTTTGCTTTACTGCTGATTTTCTTGCTTATAATGTTTGTGTAAAAATTTGCCTTTTTATACAAATAAAAATATTATGGTCTTTTTAAATTTTAGTTTTCTAATAATAAAACACCATGAAAGTATTGTTACCAAGTTGGGTATTCTTAGCTAACTAGTCAGCTTCATTACAGATGACTTGAAAATTAAAGCAAAAACCAAGAGAAACAGAATTGTATTTTAAATCAGTTGAAGGAATTAGCTATTCCCGTAGGGGTTAAAAAATTAGGTCATAGTACAGGTACCACTTTTCCTAAAGGATTTTTCGCCTTAAAAATGATGATTCATAAATGTGAGGAGGTGAAAAATCTGTTCTAACCTGAGGATCAATGCTCAGCTTGAGCCGCCGCTGTGCCACGGTCTTCTGTATGCGCTTGGAGTACGCGGCGTTCCCCGCGGGCCGTCTGCACCTCTCGCCATCATCAACTAGGCAACATATTTGGTCCGAATTCCCTCTTGAATCCTCCTCTCCTGTACTGAACCCGTTGTTCATTGGATACTCGCGTTGAATCATATATGACAAATAAATATAAACCACTGCACTAGATCCCGCACCAGGCGACTTGCAGGGGACGAAAACAGTTCGACGTATCACAAAGACGCACTGTTGAGGTTATAAATAATACCAACACAAGACATTTCTGCGGTTTATGAAAACGGAAAACATCCCAGCAAGTGCTTACTAATCGAATTTCACAGTCAAAATATATTAATGGCTTAGATTTACTATAGTCACTGCACAGATGCACAAAAATGGTCCTTGCATTTAGTAGCCAACAAATAATTAATTATAAAGCGGTTATCTTTACTCTAGAGTTTGATACTCATACTAAACGCCTTATAACGATAATTATAAACGTTTACACCTTTATAAACTATGCCAGCAAGTGAATTTTATACAAGAATAGAATAATTTCCGCACCAAAAGAACGTCCACCGACCGACAACGTCGCTCGCTGCTTGCTTTGCTTTGCTTGCTAGCTGGCTGGCTTTGTCGCCGACGAACGAGAGCGAGACCCAGTCCAATCACAACCATTCGATTTCGTTTCGTTTGAATGGGATTGTACCATTCACTCATTCGCTCGTTATATTAAGTGGGTTGCCAAACTTATATAACATTATTGGAGAAGAAACTATATAAAAAGTAATAAATGCCTTTAATAAATGGGATGAGGTGATACTAATTAAAAATGTATTATATTAATAATAAATACAGAAGGAAATAAGAACAAATAGTGATGTACCAATATTATATTATATAATTTCTTTATTATGAATTTATTCAAAAATAGACACATAGTTAAGTAGGTATGTATGTCTCTATATAATTTATACGTTTACAGTCTTAGGTCTAATAATTTTAAATACCTTTCGTCAGTCGGTACGGTATGGATGGGTATACGACATACGTGAAAAAGTAAATAATTAAGCAGAATAATTAGGTATCAAATTGACTAAATAATAATAGGAAAAAGGTTTAAAGCGAACGTCTTAATTCTTCTATGTTATTGGACCTCATAATATAACGTGGACGTAGTCGAGAAAAATAATAAACCCAGTGTTGTTTTTCTACGCTTAGCCACACTGCCCATGTGTTAGTATATTAGCAATGTTGCACACTAACACTTTTCAGTTCTACTAGTGTGCTGCAATGCAAGGTAAAAATACAAATGCGTACATAGTATAAACAAAAAATAAAGCTGAGGCCCCTACGCTGATTGGTTTGACCACGGCGGGACATTTGATTTTACCAATCAAAATGTTTTGGCTCTGACATCGTTTCTTCGTGTATTTAGTACGGCAAATGCGAAGTTTCCTACGTAATAAGCGCTGAAATCGTGTGATCGTTCGTGATAAACACAAGAGTTGGTGAGTTTTCCTATTTCATAAAAATATCATTGCTATTATCAATGTTTTGATCCAGTTCTGACTTCATATATTTTTCATAATCGTTTTGGTACTAGTTAGTGCAAAAAGTGATTATTTTTAGTTCTACATTCTAATTTTGTAAGCAAATGGCTGCCGAAGTAAAGTGACACTTTGGTTATACATAACACAATATACCTTTAGATAGATAACATAAAACAGATTGTTCTATATCAACGTGTACCTGTACTAAAGTCGTAGTTGGTAGTTCAGAGTAGTACCTATCTATCTAGGTAGGTAATATTGTGAATGTTTTTGTAGTATTGGAGTGTAAAGTGAATAATTTCACGTAGTTTGTTAATAAATTTATGTTTGATTGTGTTGGTGTTAGGCAAAAAAATATTTGCACTCAATTGTTTGTATGTTATTGAAAGTAAATATAATATTTTTGTTGGAATTATAGTTTCTTTCATAATTTTAGATTAGACAAACTGTCACTAAAGTGATACACAATTTTCTGAATGATTCTTAAAATATTTCTCAGACGTGGCATAATGTTCGTTTTTTCGACCGTTTACGCTCTGCCTACCCCACAAGGGATACAGGCGTGGTATATGTATGTATTCTTAAATATTATTATTATAACTAGCTGAAATTGTGGTTAAATGCTTTTCAATCTAATTTCAGATGTAGATTGATTTTGGCGGGAATTGGGAACCGGGTTAAATCTGAGAAAGCTAACTTTTGTACATTTAATGCCTTGTAAAAGTAGTTCGGTAAGGCCTTACTAAAACCTACAAAATTATTAATTTCTTATATTAAAGTTATTAAAACTAGTAGAGATTTCTAAGAGGAAATAGCAAAACATAGCATATATGCTTAAATTGATAATTTATTTTTAGGTATTTACCTTGCGCAGAACTTAAAAAAAAATGAATTTTTGCATAAGTTTAATTTATTTTGATTACATCTACATGATAAAATAATTTGACCATTGTAGTTAGACCTACCTACATTACATTCATACTTGCTGCATGTTATAAATTTATCAAGCAGGAATTATAGACATAATTAGGCATAATTTAGAATGAATAAATAATATCATACTAAAGTGAAAGCTGTTTAACTGAGATCTCATGGTGCATACAAAATTTTCTCACTTATTGAGGTTTATCACTTACCCAGTTTTCCAATTAGCGAAGTTTAGATTGATATTACAGTGAAACCTGTTTAACCGAGATCTCATGGAGCATACGATTTTTTCTCACTTGTAGGTGTTTATCACTTACCAAGTTTCCCAGTTAGCGAGGTTTAAGATTAGAATAATCTAATTTATAGAAGTTACAGAGGTCAAAATAAACCAATTTATCATTTAAAGAGGTCAGTAATATCCATGAAAATTAACAAACTGCCTGTGAGACAAGGACCGATATATTAGACCTGCAAAAATATGAACAATTGTCTCAATTATAGAGGCTTTAAAGCTTTTTGTGTTAGTTATGGAGGTAAATAATTATGGAAAAAATTGTCAAAATAAATCTCAGATAATGAGGTTATTCATTCGTAGTTATAGAGGTAATTCGATGCAAAAGTGCCGGGACCTGGTAAGAGTATCAGTTATACTTAGGGGTTTTTCAGTTATCCAGGTCAGGTCCCAGTTAACCAGGTTTCACTGTGTCTTATTTATAGAGATTCTCACTTACAGAAGTCAAAATTAACCAATTTCTCATTTAAAGAGCTCAATAATTTCCATAAAAATTAACCGAATCGCCCGTGAGGTAGAGACGCGTGTATTGAAAATAGCACTTGTCTCATTTATAGAGGTCAGCGGTTATAACAAAACTGAAACTTCTACTGCAAGACAAGGGCGGATATATTAGAGCTGGAAAAAATGTCTTAATTACTGAGGCTTTTAAGCTTTTATATTAGTTGTAGAGGTAAATATGGGAAAAATTATCAAAAATAAACCTCAGATATTAAGTTATTAAATTCTCAGTTGTAGTGGTAATTCTATAACCAGGACCGTAACCAGGACTCGGGACCTAGTTGATTGTATCAGTTATAGGGGTATATCACTTATCCATTTCCCAAAAAAAATTACAGTCGGTATTGCAGATGATAAGCTTAGGCGGTGATAGGCGGACTATGTTAATTGAGAAAAGTTATTATTACTTATCTACCACCATCTCGTCCTTATTATTCGGTTTCGGTCACTAGTAAAATTTCACCCTATATTTAGTTAAATAGTTGACTTCACGCAAGAAAGAGAGCGGAAGGAAGGTAGGTTAAGGGTTTTCAAACTCTCGAATGAATGTTCCGTATGCACGTCTTTCTTCTCCCTTTATTTAAGAGCATTGCTCTTGTTGGTGTAGTTTCCGCCAGTTCTCTCTTTCTTTTGCTTTCTCCTTGACTTCCCTGTAAGTCATGATTTTTATTATTATTTAGTCTTAATAATGTTATACATATCGATATAATTATGTAGGTAAGTACCTACTAACGTAACTAATAATAAAATTCTTTATTGCACATATAAAGAAGCAAATAACATCCATAACATTGAAATATGTGAAGTAGGTACAACAAGGCGGCCTTCTTGCTATAGTAGCAAGTCCTACCAGGCAACCTTTGGGTGATAGGTAAGCGGGATAGTGCGTATTATAATATAAACATACTTACATACTACATTCTATTGTAAGCACTAATACTTAAATTAAACTACCTTAAACCCATTCCAAACTATTTATATAAACATTAATGGGACTACAGCAAGGATTTTTTTGTAAAACAAGATTTATAACTTCATGGCTCAGTTAAAAAATATTTGAGTTTTTAGAGCAAAGCAAATTAACCTATAATGATAATAATCATAAATTTATATAATTACACTCTATATTTTATAATTACACTCTATATTTATAAACATACCTACTAGAATAACATAAATAAATTTTAATTTTTTATTACTATTATTTTAGTATGTACCTACTCATCACCTTGTATGATAAATTATAATTACAAGGTTTTGATGTCTGCCTGCAAGTCATATTAAACATTTATCCTCGTATTAAGTTCAGTCAAAACCTACAGTGCTACAAATAACATTATATGAAACAAAGAATTTCAATATAAACAAAATAAGTGTACCCATAGCTTGTCTGCGCTAATCGCCTTTCTTATTGACCGGTTGCTGGACGAACGTTGCCACTTCGTGCAGATTCGGCTTCACTTCGTGTAAGTTCGAATATTTCCGTGGCGCCGCTGCGCGTTGAGGGCGCTTGTGTGCACTGATATAGCGTCTAATAATGCGACGTTGCCAACTGTATTGACTCAAAGTACTAACGAAGACAAAACGTACGCGTGTTGGTCGGGCGAGTGTAACTTAAAGCCGCCGGCAGCTTTTAACAACAACAGTAACTATTTTAGTGTTCAGTGATTTTGAATCTCATTAAATAGTAAATGCTATAAAACTAAAAATAATATGAAGTCTTTGTGATAATTATAAGAAATATCTCATGTTGAATGTGTTTGTGACTAAGTGACTATTACCGTGCTAACAGTTGATCATTTTTGGTTATAATCAACATAAAATAGACAAAGGGATATGGTGTGCACGAGAAAAGGAACATAAAAGTACCTAAGTGAAGTAGCCTTAGGGTCATAAAGAAACTGGTTGGGCTAAAGCGGCGAGTATAAAATGGGGGACCGAGGCGCGGCGGGGGGCGCGTGGGGTGCGCGCAGCGAGGCCGCGTGGTGGCCTGGCGCAGGTGAACTTCAACACCAACAACAAATTAATGAAGAGATTGCGAGAAGCACTGCTGCCCCCACACACCAATTATATACGTACAAGATGACCGGAAGTTTTTCTAATAATAGTGGCGAGAATGCTAATTCCAATTTTGATTATCGTATGATGTCAAATTCTAATACTAGAGAAGAATCAGCTCAACAGCAACAGCAACAACAGCCTTGGTGGTATTCATCAGGATCAGTAGAATCTCATCAATCTTCATCACCAACGGTACGATTTTTTTAAAACATCAATAAAATATAAATATTCTTAGATTTTTTATAATCTCCACAACGTTTTTTTTTACAAGTATCCCATCTCCTGCGTTTGTTCATTAGATGGGCAAAATTGTAACCCTCTTCCTATAACAATTAAACAGTGTGCAGATTTACAAAGAACATGCTGAAGTAGGATTAATCTTGTTTCTTAAAAATACATTGGAAAATATTAAACAGATGGATGATGTTACTCTACCATCAACCTAACCTGTAGGTAAAAAATATTAATTTGGATTTAGTTATATCACCAATCTTGTATTTATTAAACATAACCATACGCTTCTACCCGCGGCGTTGCCCGCATAAGTGGTGATAAAAACTATCCTGTGTTAACCTGTCACTATGGCGATACACAATTTTCCGAATAACCCTCAAATATTTGTCAGACGTGGCGTAAATGTTCGTTTTTGCGGCCGTTTACGCTCTGCCTACCCCGCAAGGGATTAAGGCGTGATATGTGTCAATCTATGTTGACTTTCCTGCCGTAAAAAGCAGCCTACCTTATGTCCTTTCTTAGGTTCCTGTCTATGCTTATGCCAAATTTTAATAAAATCGGTTCAGTGGTGAGAGTTACTTTCGAATTTATAATATTAGTATAGAAGATACAGTAGGATGACAAAGCAGTTATTTTTTTTTGCAGCTTTTGGGAAGGGAAACGATCCGACGAGAATTTTTTCAATTTAATAAACAATTGCACTCACTATTATCTTTATATTATTAGCTGACCGTAACAGTGTTATGGTGTTTCTTTTTTTCTGATACTCTAATCAAATTTTATAATCCCTTTGTCACTGAAACTTTCCGTGAAAAATCAATAGAACATGTAGTTGTAATTTTTATCATAAAGACCATTTTTAACGCTGTATTTCAAGAAATATAACAAACAAAATGAGCTGTGCTGAGCAATTTGCTTATTACAAAGGCGTAATAAAATCTGTCATATTTACGTTATCGCGACTATTTCAATTATTTTTGGTACAATCAAGTGAGTTCCTAAATACGTAGGTACTTGGGTGGAACTAGTTGAACTAGTCTATGAAAATTGCCCCACCTGGTAATTTACATACTACATTACTGTTATAATAATATAATTAGTTATAAAATATTACATTACTTTCTATTAAAAATCACATAAAAAAATGGTTTTCTCCTACAAAATGCACCAGCTGGACGAGTCATTTTATATGGCATGTCAAATTCTTTTGTTATCATGTCGAGTTCTTTGTAGAAAGTTTTTCCTTATGACCAGCCAATATTGAGTTTTTGGTATTGGTCACTAGTAAAATATCACCATATATTATATATTTTTTTATGATACCCTTTGCATTGCTGTTACATAAACCACAAAGAAACTTATATTGAAATTAAGACCTTCTTTAGAGGCTAAATTATCACCTAGCATTCCTCTCTTACATTCCCAAAAAAGAGTAATGAAAAACAACAGCAAATCTGACCTGAGAGAGCTTAACGCTAATAATTATATATTATTTATTGCAGTGATTGACAATGTTTTAACTTATAATTAAATACATAGGCGAGCTTATCTCTATAAGAGATCTCTTCCAGGCAACCTAATGAGGGTAGAAGAAGGGATAACACGGGAACAAGAGAAATACAATAATAAAAAGAAAAATAACAATCTGAAAACTACCTAATATCTAAACATAATATTACTAATCATCACTGGCCTCACACGTCTGTGACAGGCGATTTAAACAGTGTCTGAGGCAGACACTGCGTTGCCTGGGACGCAATTATGGAAAACACAGGGCTGCCCAGAGCCTGCGCCACCCTCTCGGCCTTACTGGCTGGATCCGCAGGAACGACTAGTCGATACGTGCGGAGCCAGGTCGGCTGCAGGAGTCTGCCGCGCGGTAGATCTCTGTCACACGCGCCTGACGGAGACCCCGTTCCGGGTTTAATTGTGGAGTTGGCCTCTCCAGGACCGTTGTGCTTGGGTCGGATTTATCCCTCGGTCGCTTCTTACGACCCCCACGGGAAGAGACGGGGTGGTGCTATTCTACTCTGCCGGCACCACACGGCCATATTACTAATAAACTAATAAATACTAATATGACAAATGCATATCATAAAACTTACATACATACTTATAAAATATACAATAAATAATATAATTATAATTAATCACAAAGATGAAGATAAAATAAAATGCTCTTTCACTCTCTTTTTAAAAGTACATAAAAATAATAAGTTCCTAAAAAAAGATATTAGAGCCTACAACACCAGAACTATTGCCAAAATCGTCTTAAGATAATAAGGGATCAAAAGTATTCAGAAAACAGCTGAAAAAAGACAAAATGGAAATAAATAAGCTCACGGATAGTGCCAGACACATCGTGATGGATCGTGATAAAGTATTACGAAGTTTTATCAAAGAAGAAGGAGTGCAGTTGAGATGCTTCTTGCAGGTGAAAAGATGTTGATGTTTCACTTCAACACCGTTCTTTCCCAGAGTATAACAAGGAAATGAAAGGCGGCAACTGTCAAGATCCTTTAGAAAAAGGAACGCAAATCAAAACTGCCTAATTAACGATACCGTACTATCAGCCTTCTCTCTCAGTGCTATGAACTGTTTGCCAAGGTCCTGTGCTACCGTCTTACCAACAAACTTGTTGAATACCAACCCGTCGAACAAGCTGGTTTCCGCAGTAGATACTCGACAATGGAACTTCATGGCGGCAATCAGTTGATAGAGAAGTGCAAAGAATACAACCGGTCCCTGTGTTTCCCTTTGTTGATAATGAACACTGGGCCGAGCTTCACGCTCTTCATCGCAGTAGTATTGACAAGCGGTTTGTGGATATCCTCTGGGAGCCATACGGGACTGCGACTCCATATCCTTAGGCCGAGGTGTCCGCCAAAGTGACACCCTATCGTCCAAACTCTTCACCAACGTCCTAAAAGACATTACGAAATCGTTTAACTGGAGCGTGAGTTAGTCAACATCAATGAAGCACACATGTCGCATCTGAGGTTCGCGGACAACCTTACGCTTGTAGCTGAATGTGTCTCAGACCTTTAAAAATGCTTGCAGATACTTCAAGTACGTTACATTTTGTTTTGTTATTTCTTGGTGGAACACCATGTAAATTTACTAATAAAACACCTTTTCACTAGTACCACTAATAAAACATATTAGTTCAATTTGATATACCTCTATTATTCAAACATTCGATATTGAATAACTGTCCGAAGGAAATTTTCGCAATCAGTCGCATTTAGATTGATATCAAATAAAACAAACATATTTAATTCGTGGAACTAGTGAAAAGGTGTTTAATTCCTTTAAGATTGGGCTATCGTTGGGATACCGAGATCATAACGAATGCCCCTATGCGAGTACCTAACATTACCATTCATAATGAAATTGTCCAGGTAGTCAAGGATTACATCTATCTTGGGCATCGTTTATCCTTTGCACCAGAAGCGCAGGTGAAGGAGATTAAAAAATGTATCGGATTAGGCCGGGCTGTTTTTGGAAAGCTGTAAGATATCTTTAAGTCTAAACTACCTCATATGATTAATGTGTCCTGCCGATCCTCATCTATGGTGCCGAAACATAAGGGGCTTACCAAGCAGAACACGTGTAAGATTAAAGTAGCTCAGAGAGTAATGGGGCGCTCTATGCTACCCATCTCCCTCGTTGATCGCGTACCAAACGTCAAAATAAGTCGTAAGCCGAAAGTCGAAGGTGTAGGAAGCGAATCACAAGATTAAAGTGGAGGTGGGCAGGACACATGGCTAGGAGGCTTGACGGACGGTGGACTAAAGTAGTCACAAAGTGGTGGTCAAGAGGAGCAAAAAGAGTAGTGGGCAGACCATCAGCCCGATCCGATGACATCACCAAGCCAACAGGATCTCTATGGATGAGATTTGCACAGGACCGTGAGGACTGGCGTAATAGAGCAAAGACCTATGCGCTCTTGTGGTTGGTTGTGGGGTTGTGGGCTGTTGATGATATTTTGTACAAAACCTCTGAAAGGCAAGAGGAAGCCTGTTATCATGTAAACTTCTTGTCTATAAAAGTAGACTTTTTCAAAATAAAGAAAGAAATGTAATTCAAGTGGAAAATCGCAAAAGTTTTTAATTAAGCAAGCAGATCGACAAAGTTTTGATAATAACCTAACAGATAGTAGTAATCCAGATAATACTAAAAAAGTTAATAAACAAATTTGTTGTGTGATGCCGGCTTAAAACAGAATCACCCCACTTCTTTTCCGCGGGTGTCGTTAGATGTGACTAAGGGACTCGATTGTTTCACGTGAATTATTTTTTTTACGCGACAGGTCGACAACCTATCATTATAGCGATACATGATTTTTTTAAAACGGCTTTAATATTTTTCATACGTAGTGATAATGACCGTATTTTACGGCCGCCTACCCCGCAAGGAATAAGGGCGTGATTTATATATGTATGTTATAAAATAAAACATCAAACAATAATTAAAGTGAACATAACTAGACTGAAATACTCAAATGAAGTCAATCTCGAGAATTTTACACTTTTCTTACTGGCCCACATAGTTTTGCCTTAATGACCAAAACTGAAATAATTCAAAAGGTTGGTAACACCAAATACTGCAAGAAGAAATGAAAGAACTCATTCAAAATTCCGTTTCCTGTTTTATGAAATGTGTAAATTACGATTAATTTTATATAAAATATCCCATGCAGATTGTTTTATGATAATAAATTTTAAAAACAAATAATGTTGATTTATAGTATGATGAAATAACTGTAGATAAATAAATCATCCTGATTTGATAAATTGGTATTTTGCTGTCCATTGCTGTTGCAGTCCTCAACTCCTCACTCCTCAAATTGCACTCATTCCCCTGAAGTTTGGCTTGTTTTCCAAGAAGTTGTTTTCCTTCCTTTCGGCTCACTCTCACTGTCACTCATTCACTCATTCGCATATCGTAGCAGGCACAGATCTCTTATATATATGTCCTAAAGGACAGATAAGCAACTAGCCTTAGTACATAAAGTCCTTACTGAATTGACCATAGACTTACAATATACCACTACGTGAATTGACCATGGATTGTGTAATTTTACTGTGATGTACCATGGACGTACTCGCTACGTTATATTGTTACCTGCTAGTATTTAATAGTGATGTGCAGTAGTCACAGTAATAGGTAGTATTTTTCACAGGTATTTTTATTATACAGGTAATTTAAATAAAATGAATGTTACATAATTTAAAATAATTTTATTACAGCAAACTAAAAACGAATAATTTTATTACAGCAAACTAAACACGAAGTAAACGATTGTCACCTCAAGCCGCCATACGCCGGTTTCTTAATCGTATCACTCTGGGAGCCTGAAAATAAAGCATAGGAAAACTTTATTAAAAACGATACGATAGATAAATCTCAAAGTACGAGCCTTCTGTCCGTCGCAATGAATGTATGCAATTTAACTACAACAGGATAAGATAAATAAAGATCCATACAATAATAATTGAGTGTGTCAAAGAAATTTGAGTTTCTATTTACTTTGCTGATCATGACCAACCGATTTTTTGATAAAATAGACGTGCAAACCTAGATTGTTTATATCAGGTTTATAATTATGTGTTTCAGAGCTGAATAACGAAAACGCCACCCAGCCCACCAAGCTTATATGGTACACTTATTTTTTCTCCATGCTAATGTTTAAACTAAAATTAAGTTTAATTTGTCTTATATAAAAGATAACAAAACTAGGTTTTGGTCTAAAACCTGCGACATTACCTTCTACCTTATCAGGTAGGCAAAATAGGCGCGGATACGATTCTTATTTTTTTTTCTGTATCAGTCTAGCGCTGATACTGCCCATAGAATTGCACTATTCTGAAACATTAATATAGTGTTACGCTGTAATTGTTCTATTGTATATAATAAGTGTAGGGAAGTCGTGAGTTCATTTATTATAGGCAAGGTGGTGAAGAATGTGGGACATCATGCTATATTGACGCACACCTTCTGTGATGCAGTAGTCTAGCGTCTATTGATACTTAGCCAACTTATCACTCGGTGTTCTCAATTTCAATTGTACATTGCTTTGGAGAGCATATCAAGCCATCAGGCCGGGATGATGTTTAAGATGATTCTACTTAAATGCTGATCGCTACACTGCCTCGTCGGCCTAGTAGGCAGTTTAAATACGCTGATACTGCGGTTATTCGTGCGGAAAGAGAAAAAGTATAACTCACCATGCATTAATTCACCAGTTTGGATGCCGACGAAGAATCGAATGTGTGGATCTGCATTTGTATGGAACTCAACAGATCACCAGTCTACTAAGATCACAACATCTAAGTTGCTCTAATCTTTGGTATATTCTGAAAGTAGAAAGCATTGGATTGTTTTAAACTGGTCATTACCGTTATGAACGCACCAAAGAAACTAGACACTTAGACACACATCAGCAAAAAAATATTGTGATATCAACATCAAGGGAAGCTGCTTACATTTGCTATAGCGAATAAGTATGAACGTTGAAGTCATATCATTACTTATATTACATACCACAAAAATTGCAGCGAAACTGCGTTCTAAACGATGTTCTAAACAGTTTCAATAAATTCTTGATCGTAAAAACAGCAATACAAATGTTTATCGAATGCCGTCACCTCGTATTCGCCAAGTTCACTTTTCTTCGTCTTTGCCCATAGCACAGGTCAAAATAAAATAAATGGTTATAAAATGGTCAATGTTTACAATAATATTAAGGATAAATGTAATTAAAGAAATAGAAATCGTTAGAAGTTGGCCGTGAAAAAAATGACAGTTTGAATTTGACAGGCATAGATAAAATTCTTTTGTAGTCTATTTATCCATTGGACAGGCAAAGGTCTTAAAACCATACAGCCTCGTCTCGATGTAGCTAATCGTAACTCAGAAGATAATCGTGGGACTGGGACAGGTATACGGTCCGGTAGCTTTGTTCGGAGATTCCAATGGCTGGTAGCAGGGCGGCTGTTTATTTGTTTTCTGAAAAGAAAAATATTTATTTCCACTGATATAATAAATAGAGAAGACTTCTCAATAAAAGTTTTTGTGATTTAGTTACTTTATTAAAAGAAGGCCTAGGTATGTTATTCTGGAACAGTTTATCGGTCCTGAGAGTAGATTTGGTCACTATTTACATACCAATCTCGGTAGGTAGTTCACCTTTTTTGATTTTTGATAATGCATGCTTTCTGTTTTCAGATGTAGTTTGTTGTTTTACTTTTTAATTCATAATCATCAATCAGTCCTATTATCTTGTATTGTAATGTCCGGCGTCACACATTGAAGAAAAAATATACGGCAACTACCCTCATTTTAGGTATTGTATTTATGATCTGCGGTTAGATTTTCATTTCATCAAGTCGCTGATAGCCTAGCCAACAAACAAAATAATGGTATATTCCATGTACTCTCCATATATTTATAAACTTTTCAATTTTAGTATTTTGAATCAGATTTCCTATTTGTATATTATCACATCATATTCACAGGGCCAAAACCAGTCTAGCCCAGACCCTGAGCAGGGCAGCCAGCAGGACAGCATCCAGCAGCAGCAGCTGCAGGTGCAGAGCCAGAGCTTGCAGCAGCAGCTCCAGCAGCAGAACTTGCAGCAGGTTAGTTATACTAATCCAACAAAGGATGTAATTTTCCTTTTATTTATAGACAGCGGCCTAGCATTTTCCTTTTATTTATATGTAGATAGCGGCCTAGCTGTCTTTTTAAAAGTGTGTTTCTTCAAAGTAAAACAAACCTTATATTCACTTCTTTGCAGTGATATAATACAGATGACTTAAAACTTAAAGTAAGCAAAGGCAGCCTTATTATACTGGGTCTACTGATACACCATAATATACACCTTGAGGAATATCTTCTTAAAAAGTTTTGAATCATGAAATATTAATAGAATAGACAGGTGACAAGGAACAACTTTCCCCCAAGGAACATAGGTTGAATTATGACGAAACATTGAGTTTCCATAGTAACTCAATTCAGCTGATTGGAAGCTTTGTATAAGAGGTCATAATTTCTTTTTTGTACTCGACCTAAGTTCTTAGGAGAAAGTAGTGCCTTATCACCAGCTGGTCCCAAGTTTTCGCTATCAGTTACTATTAAAATTTCACCATATATTTACATATAACTAGCGGCCCGCCCAGCGGTTTCACCCGCTGCTAACTGATTTCCCTCGGGAAACAGACTTTCTCCCGACATAAATCATACATAAAAACCTTCTTATTGAGTCACTCTATCTTTTAAGAAAACTTCATCCAGATCCGTTAAGTGGTTTTGAAGATACATACAAATGAACAAACAGACAGGGACAGACGTGGGTAGCGACTTTACTTTATAATCCGTTTTTTTTTCCCCCAAGAGATGAAAAGGGGGTTAAAAGTTTGTATGAAAGTTCTTAAGTGTGATCCGTTTCAAAATAAGTAATTAAACTTATGACTTAAAATAATTAAACATGTGTTTCAGCAAATTTAAAATTTTCACCCTTAATAGGGTCAAACGGGAGTTTGTATGAAAGTTGGTTTTTTTAAATGAATGTGATCTGTTTCATAATTTGTGGTTAGACTAATAACTAAAAATAATCAAACACGTGTTTCAGCATTTTTGAAATTTTAACCTTTAAATGGGTGAAAAGGGGGTTAAAAGTTTGTATGAAAGTTTTTTATCTTAAATATGATCTGTTTCAAAATTTCTGATTAGACTCATAACTAAAAATAATTAAATACGTGTTTCAGCATTTTCGAAATTTTAATCCTTAAAGGTGTCAAAAGGGGGTCAAAAGTTTACTACCAGTTGGGCTACCCGTTTTCCCATGGGAATGTGACAATTTCCCGGAATAACTTATACTTATAAACCTTCCTCTCAAGTTACTCTATCTAATAAAAAAAACCGCATCAAAATCCGTTGGGTACTTCTAAAGATATAAGGAGACACCAAACGGGAAGCGACTTTATTTTATACTATGTAGTGATAAGAAATTACTGATCTTTGTTCTGCAGGTACTGCAAAGCCAGAGTCTACAGCAAACACTGCAACAGAGCCAGCAGCAAACCCTTCAGCAAATGCTGCAGCAACACCAGCAGCAGCAGCAACAACAGTTGGAGGTTAGTAATTACAACAACAACAAAGTTACGAAATATAATTCTGCTTTGTTAATAATGATTCTTTATTACATTGGACATTCCAATGTTTAAATTCACGACTTTTTTATTTATTGACTCAAATTTATTGTACTATTTTATGTCTTTTGTTATAAGTCAGTGTTTAAATTTACATGCCATAGTTGGCATAATATGTGATACTAAATTATATTAATGTAACATTTGTAATTTGCCATGTTTTATTTTATATAAATAAAGTTCTGTATTATGTATCACAAATAGTTTAAACACAGTACATGTGTTTTATTGTAAAATAAGTACTATCAACAGCATCTCCAGTTATAACATTTGACACTTTTATAAAGTATTTTGATCTCCTTGATACCGTAAGTAATTTTTGTTTCATATAATTTTACTCAGCAACAACAACAGCAACAACAGCAGCAGCAGCAACAGCAACAACAGCAGCAACAGCAACAGCAGCAACAGCAAGGCCAGCAACAGCAATTACAGAATCAGCAAGCTCTTCAGAACTTGCAGCAGACTTTGCAGGTATAAAATGAAAATGAAATAACTTTATTTAATGTAGTATAGTATTATCACTCAATGCCTGAACCACTTGAAAAATACATTACATACATACATACATAGACATATTACGCCTATAATCCTTTGCATACATAGACATATTACGCCTATAATCCTTTGCTTTAAACAGCCACAAAAACGGTCATTTACGCCAAGTCTGACAAATATTTGAGGGTCATGCGGAAAATAGTGTATCGCCATAGTGACAGGTTGTCAGCCTATCGCCTAAATTGCAATACACACCCTCGAGTCCCTGAGTCGCCTCTTACGACTCCCAAGGGAAGGAATTGGGGTGATGTTATTCTAAGCCAGCACGACATCGACATCAAAGATAATAATTTCAACCATTGTATCCCTGTGCTGGCTGACTGTGCATAACACACTGGATTTTACTGTCAAACTGTGTATTGATCAGGCTGCTACAAGATACAGCCATTTCAGTGTGAATTTTCCCTACAGTGTGGCCATGCCAATAAGCCATATTCCACAGCTGTCAGAATCGTGCCAATGCTATGGCAAAGAGTACATTTTCCTTTTCAGTTTCTTTTTGTATGGAGATAGGGATAGGGATGGCCTTTTAAAGTTAAAAATTGTCTAAGTAATTACATAACTAATTAATAATAACCTTAAAAGAAACTGAGTAATTTCTATAACTTTTTAAGCACTCGCGATCAATTTCACTCATTTCAAGTATTAGACCGGGTCTATCACGATAGTATTTAGGTAAATATTAGTAATTTACCTGTGTCCCGACGTTTCAACACAGTTTCATGTATTGTGGTCGCGGGTCGCGGTAAATTACTAATATTTACCTAAATACTATCGCGATAGACCCGGTCTAATACTTGAAATGAGTGAGTAGTTTCTACTTTTATTACGGACTTCCCTATGACTTTTTCTCAAGTACAAAATTCCTTTGCAGGCATCTCAAGCCCAAGCCATAGCGCACGCGCAGGCCGCGCTGCAGCAACAAGTGGCACAAACGTTGCAGCAACAACAGCAAACATTGTCCGACCACATACAAGCCATACAGCATCAGCAGATACAGGCTGCGCTGCAACGACAGACCGCCACATTACAGGTACGCGTAAGTATATTTGTTATGGTTCCTATGAATAACAATCTTAGGTTATGATATATTCAGCCAGCTTAACATTTAAGGTGTAAAAAAATTAGCTGAGAATATTTTAAGGGGTGAACCAGTACGTGAAACTGAACAACTTTCCCCAAGGAACATAGGTCGAAATATGAAAAAATAATTTGACCCTCCCATACTTAGTGTGTTACCCGGCCGGGATAATTTGTATGGAAGGGCCAATTTTTTTTCATATTTCGACCTATGTTCCTTGGGGAAAGTTATTCAGTTTTACGTACTGGATCACCCCTTAAAATATTCTCAGCTAATTTTTTTACACCATGTATATTTGAAGGGCCGTAGCAGTATATATGTCGCAGTATTATGGCAGAATTAGGATTTCGGCCGAAATCCTAGGATTTTGGCCAAAAGCCGGATTATGGCAAAATTGTAGACTACATTCGACCATCGTCCTAAGCAGATCCAGGATTTCGGTCATAATCCTAGGATTTTGGTCGAAATCCTGGATCTGCTTAGTATTATGGCATTAATCGAGATTGCTGGAAAACTTTCAATGTTCGGAGGACAAGGCTATAAAAAAAGTGCCTGCAGCAAGTCAAAGATACAGTGCAAAACTAACACATACATCTGTAAAAAAAATGAAGTACTCTGCAATTCAAGGTGCCACAATTCGTCAAAGTGCCACAATAAGTAATTAAGAAAAGCGTCCAACCTAATCTATTAAAGGAATCGATGTTGATTAAACTAAGACCAATCGATAAGAAAAACGCTAAATTTGTTATATTTTGTTTATGTGAAATTATTTTTCTTTCCGAAAATACTGATTTATTTAAAAAGAAGAAAAGTGTTTATTTCTATCATTCATAATCTTTATTTAGATACTAGGTGATGCAAATGATAACATGAGGTTCTGTTTACCTTGTTATATTTTGTAAAAGAGAAGACACCCAAATGTTTATTTCATTACTCATCTAATAATATTATAAACAGTAACTTATGTGATTATCTAAAAACTATTGTTTTTATTACTTGAAAAATCTTTAATGAAAGAAATGATACTCAAAAGTTTATGTTAATGACAGAAAAACGAATTATTTAATGTTTGTTATATTAATCATAGTTAAAAGAGGTTAGCACTTAAATGCTTATGAAAAATGGTTAATTTTTATATTGAGACCAAATACCTAATAATAATAGTGATTAGTACATTCTATCTGGAATCAATAAAAATAAAAGACTGATTTTGTTATTAGGTATAAATATTTTTTGTGTCATTTATTTTGTTTCATCAAATTTTCTTAAGTTCTTATTTTTCTCTCCAAAAGCATAATAAGAATACAAATTAAAGTAAAGACAAATAGTAATGCATGGCGATAGTCACTATTCCGTGTAATGACGGCTTAAAATAGCATCACCCTTATTCTTTCCCGCGGGTACGACACCCAGAAGCGACTAACGGATGGAAGTTTTCATGTGTATTACCATTTTATTTTTCTATAGTCATTCACGTTTTATCTTAAATAGCCCTCAAAATTGTTAATGGCCATTAAAACTTTGCATACTCCGCAAGTATTTATGTATGTATGTGTATAGTCACTACAAAATTTATAACAAGTGTTCTGAAGCCTTCGTTTTACCATGTTACTACGTAGATCCAGGATTTCGGTCAAAACCCTAGGATTATGGCCGAAATCCTAGATCTACTTAGGACGATGGTTGAATGAAGTCTACAATTTTACCATAATCCGGCTTTTGGCCAAAATCCTAGGATTTCGGCCGAAATCCTAATTCTGCCATAATACTGCGACATATACAACTGAGCAACTTTTCTTCAAGTTACTAACAAAATATAAAACAAAAGAACTGTAATAATGAGTATGTATCTCATGTTCCTTGAGGAATGTATAATATCAGTGGTCGTTTCATCTGTTGAAATCAGGGATTGCTGGTTAAAATATAGCTTTTTTGTTCATCTTGCTATATCATCAGCGTAAACAATTGTTCATTCCAGGAGCTGCAACAGCAGCAACAACAAGCGCTAGCCAACCAGGTGACAGTCCCTAAAGCGAGAATGCCGCGCGCCCGAGCGTTCAACAAGCCGCGCGGCAGGATGACCGCGTACGCCTTCTTCGTGCAGACTTGTCGCGAGGAACACAAGAAGAAACATCCCGATGAGAATGTCGTGTTTGCTGCTTTCTCCAAGAAGTGCGCTGAGAGGTGGAATGTGAGTGTTATCTCTATTAGTGTAGGGTTCAACAAGCAGGTGACAGTCCCTAAAGCGAGAATGCCGCGCGCCCGAGCGTTCAACAAGCCGCGCGGCAGGATGACCGCGTACGCCTTCTTCGTGCAGACTTGTCGCGAGGAACACAAGAAGAAACATCCCGATGAGAATGTCGTGTTTGCTGCTTTCTCCAAGAAGTGCGCTGAGAGGTGGAATGTGAGTGTTATCTCTATTAGTGTAGGGTTCAACAACCAGGTGACAGTCCCTAAAGCGAGAATGCCGCGCGCCCGAGCGTTCAACAAGCCGCGCGGCAGGATGACCGCGTACGCCTTCTTCGTGCAGACTTGTCGCGAGGAACACAAGAAGAAACATCCCGATGAGAATGTCGTGTTTGCTGCTTTCTCCAAGAAGTGCGCTGAGAGGTGGAATGTGAGTGTTATCTCTATTAGTGTAGGGTTCAACAAGCAGGTGACAGTCCCTAAAGCGAGAATGCCGCGCGCCCGAGCGTTCAACAAGCCGCGCGGCAGGATGACCGCGTACGCCTTCTTCGTGCAGACTTGTCGCGAGGAACACAAGAAGAAACATCCCGATGAGAATGTCGTGTTTGCTGCTTTCTCCAAGAAGTGCGCTGAGAGGTGGAATGTGAGTGTTATCTCTATTAGTGTAGGGTTCAACAAGCAGGTGACAGTCCCTAAAGCGAGAATGCCGCGCGCCCGAGCGTTCAACAAGCCGCGCGGCAGGATGACCGCGTACGCCTTCTTCGTGCAGACTTGTCGCGAGGAACACAAGAAGAAACATCCCGATGAGAATGTCGTGTTTGCTGCTTTCTCCAAGAAGTGCGCTGAGAGGTGGAATGTGAGTGTTATCTCTATTAGTGTAGGGTTCAACAAGCAGGTGACAGTCCCTAAAGCGAGAATGCCGCGCGCCCGAGCGTTCAACAAGCCGCGCGGCAGGATGACCGCGTACGCCTTCTTCGTGCAGACTTGTCGCGAGGAACACAAGAAGAAACATCCCGATGAGAATGTCGTGTTTGCTGCTTTCTCCAAGAAGTGCGCTGAGAGGTGGAATGTGAGTGTTATCTCTATTAGTGTAGGGTTCAACAAGCAGGTGACAGTCCCTAAAGCGAGAATGCCGCGCGCCCGAGCGTTCAACAAGCCGCGCGGCAGGATGACCGCGTACGCCTTCTTCGTGCAGACTTGTCGCGAGGAACACAAGAAGAAACATCCCGATGAGAATGTCGTGTTTGCTGCTTTCTCCAAGAAGTGCGCTGAGAGGTGGAATGTGAGTGTTATCTCTATTAGTGTAGGGTTCAACAACCAGGTGACAGTCCCTAAAGCGAGAATGCCGCGCGCCCGAGCGTTCAACAAGCCGCGCGGCAGGATGACCGCGTACGCCTTCTTCGTGCAGACTTGTCGCGAGGAACACAAGAAGAAACATCCCGATGAGAATGTCGTGTTTGCTGCTTTCTCCAAGAAGTGCGCTGAGAGGTGGAATGTGAGTGTTATCTCTATTAGTGTAGGGTTCAACAAGCAGGTGACAGTCCCTAAAGCGAGAATGCCGCGCGCCCGAGCGTTCAACAAGCCGCGCGGCAGGATGACCGCGTACGCCTTCTTCGTGCAGACTTGTCGCGAGGAACACAAGAAGAAACATCCCGATGAAAATGTCGTGTTTGCTGCTTTCTCCAAGAAGTGCGCTGAAAGGTGGAATGTGAGTGTTATCTCTATTAGTGTAGGGTTCAACAAGCAGGTGACAGTCCCTAAAGCGAGAATGCCGCGCGCCCGAGCGTTCAACAAGCCGCGCGGCAGGATGACCGCGTACGCCTTCTTCGTGCAGACTTGTCGCGAGGAACACAAGAAGAAACATCCCGATGAAAATGTCGTGTTTGCTGCTTTCTCCAAGAAGTGCGCTGAAAGGTGGAATGTGAGTGTTATCTCTATTAGTGTAGGGTTCAACAAGCAGGTGACAGTCCCTAAAGCGAGAATGCCGCGCGCCCGAGCGTTCAACAAGCCGCGCGGCAGGATGACCGCGTACGCCTTCTTCGTGCAGACTTGTCGCGAGGAACACAAGAAGAAACATCCCGATGAAAATGTCGTGTTTGCTGCTTTCTCCAAGAAGTGCGCTGAGAGGTGGAATGTGAGTGTTATCTCTATTAGTGTAGGGTTCAACAAGCAGGTGACAGTCCCTAAAGCGAGAATGCCGCGCGCCCGAGCGTTCAACAAGCCGCGCGGCAGGATGACCGCGTACGCCTTCTTCGTGCAGACTTGTCGCGAGGAACACAAGAAGAAACATCCCGATGAAAATGTCGTGTTTGCTGCTTTCTCCAAGAAGTGCGCTGAAAGGTGGAATGTGAGTGTTATCTCTATTAGTGTAGGGTTCAACAAGCAGGTGACAGTCCCTAAAGCGAGAATGCCGCGCGCCCGAGCGTTCAACAAGCCGCGCGGCAGGATGACCGCGTACGCCTTCTTCGTGCAGACTTGTCGCGAGGAACACAAGAAGAAACATCCCGATGAAAATGTCGTGTTTGCTGCTTTCTCCAAGAAGTGCGCTGAAAGGTGGAATGTGAGTGTTATCTCTATTAGTGTAGGGTTCAACAAGCAGGTGACAGTCCCTAAAGCGAGAATGCCGCGCGCCCGAGCGTTCAACAAGCCGCGCGGCAGGATGACCGCGTACGCCTTCTTCGTGCAGACTTGTCGCGAGGAACACAAGAAGAAACATCCCGATGAAAATGTCGTGTTTGCTGCTTTCTCCAAGAAGTGCGCTGAGAGGTGGAATGTGAGTGTTATCTCTATTAGTGTAGGGTTCAACAAGCAGGTGACAGTCCCTAAAGCGAGAATGCCGCGCGCCCGAGCGTTCAACAAGCCGCGCGGCAGGATGACCGCGTACGCCTTCTTCGTGCAGACTTGTCGCGAGGAACACAAGAAGAAACATCCCGATGAGAATGTCGTGTTTGCTGCTTTCTCCAAGAAGTGCGCTGAGAGGTGGAATGTGAGTGTTATCTCTATTAGTGTAGGGTTCAACAAGCAGGTGACAGTCCCTAAAGCGAGAATGCCGCGCGCCCGAGCGTTCAACAAGCCGCGCGGCAGGATGACCGCGTACGCCTTCTTCGTGCAGACTTGTCGCGAGGAACACAAGAAGAAACATCCCGATGAGAATGTCGTGTTTGCTGCTTTCTCCAAGAAGTGCGCTGAGAGGTGGAATGTGAGTGTTGTCTCTATCAGTGTAGGGTTCAACAAGCAGGTGACAGTCCCTAAAGCGAGAATGCCGCGCGCCCGAGCGTTCAACAAGCCGCGCGGCAGGATGACCGCGTACGCCTTCTTCGTGCAGACTTGTCGCGAGGAACACAAGAAGAAACATCCCGATGAGAATGTCGTGTTTGCTGCTTTCTCCAAGAAGTGCGCTGAGAGGTGGAATGTGAGTGTTATCTCTATTAGTGTAGGGTTCAACAACCAGGTGACAGTCACTAAAGCGAGAATGCCGCGCGCCCGAGCGTTCAACAAGCCGCGCGGCAGGATGACCGCGTACGCCTTCTTCGTGCAGACTTGTCGCGAGGAACACAAGAAGAAACATCCCGATGAAAATGTCGTGTTTGCTGCTTTCTCCAAGAAGTGCGCTGAGAGGTGGAATGTGAGTGTTATCTCTATTAGTGTAGGGTTCAACAACCAGGTGACAGTCCCTAAAGCGAGAATGCCGCGCGCCCGAGCGTTCAACAAGCCGCGCGGCAGGATGACCGCGTACGCCTTCTTCGTGCAGACTTGTCGCGAGGAACACAAGAAGAAACATCCCGATGAGAATGTCGTGTTTGCTGCTTTCTCCAAGAAGTGCGCTGAGAGGTGGAATGTGAGTGTTATCTCTATTAAGTCAGAATGTATATTGAGCTGTCCTAAACGTTTGAGTTAGTAAAGGGATAGTGGCGTATTTAAAAATACGAGTCTACTTCCTAAGAGTAAATCCTTTCGCGTTACTCACTGCTACACCAACACAACACTATAGTCTATAAAGAGGGTAAAGAGGCAGCAAACTGGGGAACTAAATGGCACTACTCTCGACTGTACCTATTTTCTGCGAGTCGTCGAAAATGAGTATGGTAAAGTTTAGTTACTTCTTATTGGCACGTTTAAGCACAGTCGCGCCTGCTGCCATCTCCAAAAAGCTTTGGGTCTGCCTCACTATTCTATTATGCGGGTGAACACTCACTGTTTTATGTCCTCATCAGATGAAATAAACTATTGTCTTATATTCCAGACGATGTCCGAAAAGGAGAAGCAGAGGTTCCAAGAGATGGCCGAACAGGACAAGAAGCGCTACGACCTGGAGATGCAGAGCTACGTGCCCCCTAAGGACATGAAGGTGGGGCGCGGCCGCAAGCGCGCGCAGGTCAAGGACCCCAACGCGCCCAAGCGATCGCTGTGAGTACCAGTTTGTATAATGAATGAAAATTAAAATGAGTTTATTATATTGTTTATGTATGTATTAGAGTGTATTACAGTATAAGTAGTATATGTAGGTGTTTGCACTATCCCGCTATATGTTTGCACTTTCCATATCACCCAAAGGTTGCCTGGAAGAGAATGCTGCTTTAGCATTAAGGCCGCCTTATTGTACTGTGATTTGTCTTTGTTTAATTTTATTTTGTCGATGTTATTTTTGTGTGCTATAAAGAATATTATTATTATTATTATGAAAAAATGAAAATGAAATAACTTTATTCAATGTAGGATAGCATTATCACTTATTGACGTCATGATCGGTCATTGTAGAAAAAAACAAATTTGCATAACGCAATTTTTTTCTTTTTATAACAATTTTGTATTGTCCTAATAGAAAACCGGCTCGGACGGGATAAAAAAATAAATATAAAAATAAAGGCACTGCCTCGGGGCTGGCCTGGTTAATTACACAGCACGTAACTTTACGCCACCACCATTTGTAAACGACATTTGTTTCAAGTTTTAGTCACGATTTCCAAAGCGTGTTATTTACATTGATGATGGGTTTGCTCTTGACTCTAGTCTAGGTCATAGGACAGAGACAGAGTCTAAGATGGAGCGAGCTCACTCAGAAGAAGCCTGTTCACTCTTACTTTGAAGAGATTAGGGTTGTATGCGTTTGGAAACACAGACGCAAGTAGTGAGTTCCACTCTTTAGCAGTGCGCATTATAAATGATGACTGCGCTTAGTCCGAATTGGTGGAATGGCAACCAGGTACCTTGTCTCATCTAGCCTACACCACCCCACTGCTAGGCAAAAGCCCTCTCTCCTCTCTCTCCCTCCACTGTCCAGGGCCCGGATTCTATTATTTTTTTTACCCTTGCAATGCCAGCGACAAGCTGTAAGCAGAATATGAACCGCCCAAAATCATGCCGCTGACTCGCTATCTACATACAAATAAAACGTATCATTTAGCAGACTTAGGGCTTTGGGTCTCCGTAATGTGTCAGGTCAGGTCAGGATGACATCATTTTAATGTATGTGACTAGGTATTATTTAGCTTTAAGTCACAGTATAATTAATAGTACTAGCGTACAGTATGGTCACTCCCTGCCTCCCCCTACAAGCGCCGCCCAACCGCGCTCGGAGAACGCTCAGACACCGGCTAGCAACGATGCGCGAACGAAGGTCATTTCATACTGCCGCACATTGCATTCCCGATTCGCGAACGCAAAATGGCGGCAACCCTGAAATGTTGTCTCACACACACAAGCATGGTCCGCGTTCACCTACGCGAGCTTAGACTGTATGCGTAGCAACGCGTTTGTTTCATACATTTGAGCGCCAGTGTCCGAGGTGTGTTTAAGTATAGTTTTAACGTATGATGACATTTAATGTAAAGTATAATTAGTATAATAAGAACAGAATAAAATAAAATATTAGACCAAAATTGGAACCCCTCCCGATAAAATAATTAACATTTTAATTTAGTACAATTGGTTTTCCTTTCTTTCTAAATTGCTGTGCCCAACAGGGTCTATGTGGTAATTTTAAGATAATTATATCAACTTAAACTTAGCATTTTTTTTGTATTAAGTATTTGTCGGGCCAACTATTAAAGGGTCTACCGCACCGTCTGCATCATCAGGTATCATGGCAAACGGTTGTGAGTCCCACAAAAATAAGAACTGTTGCTGCCTGCTCATACAAAAGACTCAGTATGCTGACTGTAAGGGTGTTATTTTATTTTATTTTTCGACCTATGTTCCTTGGGAAAAGATTTTCGTTTCCACAGGCCAGTTTACCCCTTTAAAGAAACGCAGTACTTTCCCTTACACCTCCCCTTATAGCAATGCCGTAATCTACTCTATGATTCGCCTGTCTGTAGTTATATTTTTCTGCCTTTTTTGTGCCCTAAAATGTTAACGTATTTAATTTGTGTTTATTATTGTCTTAGTGTGATAAATAGTACTTTTATCACCGTAGATTTTTCTATAAAGCCTGTTCAATGTTCCACTGCGAGGCAAAGGCATCCCTCTATTCTTCTTCGAGGCTTCCAAAGGCTCTTTTCAGAACAAAATCAAGAAAAAAAAATTGTAATTGTACATAACATACATACATAAATCACGCCTAAAACGTTAATGGCCGTAAAACGGATATTAACACCAAGTCTGACAAAAGTTTGAGGATCAATCAGATAGCTGTGTATCACTTGCTGCGATGGGCTGACAACCTGTCACTAAAGTGATACACAGCTATCTGATTGACCCTCAAACTTTTGTCAGAATTGTAATTGTAACCCTTCTTCTCCTTTCCAGGTCAGCGTTCTTCTGGTTCTGCAACGACGAGCGTTCGAAGGTGAAAGCCAACAACCCCGAATACACGATGGGTGACATCGCCAAGGAACTCGGCAGGCGCTGGGCGGCGGCCGACCCGCAAGCCAAGGCCAAGTACGAGCAGCTGTCAGAGCAAGACAAGGCCAGATATGACAGGGTAAGTTGCGACAGATAACTTTTTTTTTTTTTTTTTTTATTAATGATGGGTTTACTCTTGACTCTAGTCTAGGTCATAGGACAGAGACAGAGTCTAAGATGGAGCGAGCTCACCCAGAAGAAGCCTGTTAAGGCACTGGCACTCCCACACACTGACGGAACGCAGCAAACTACTTGGCGCCAGACTTCGGTGGGATGGTGGTCGCGAGCCAGGCGGCCCCTTACGGAGCCTTCCACCGCTTAGTGGGATCGTTCAGCCGGACTTATCCACAAGCAAGCCTGTGTTGCCGTTGCCCGGGGTGGACCGCTAGGAGGTAGATCCCATACCACCCCAAAATCATATAATCATCATAAATTATCACCATCATTGATGATGATAATTTAAGGTGAGAAGAAATTGCATGGGTGCAAATTGCATTCTTACCCATGGGTGTAGGGCGACTAAGGGACTCGAGGGTTAGATGTGTATTGCAATTTTAGGCGATGGGCTGACAACCTGTCACTATAGTGATACACAGTTATCTGATTGACTCTCAAACTTTTGTCAGACGTGGTGTTAATATCCGTTTTACGGCCGTTAACGCTCTGCCTACCCCGTAAGGGATATAGGCGTGATTTATGTATGTATGTATGTAGAAATTGCAGAGGTAAATACATGCCGTGTGCTGACGGCTTAGAATAACATCACCCCATTTCTTTCCCGTGGGATCCGTAAGACACGACTAAGGGACGCGAGGGTGTGTATTGCAATTTTAGGCGATGGGCTGACTATCTGTCACTATGGCGATACACAATTTTCCGAATGACCCTCAAATATTTGTCAGATGTGGTGTAAACGGCCGTTTTTTGCGGCCGTTTACGCTCTGCCTACCCCGCAAGGGATTATAGGCGTGATATGTGTATGTATGAATGTAATTTGCGACAGAGAAGCAATAGCAAACTGGGGAACTAATGGCGCCACTTGCGACAGTGCCTTTTTTGTGATTGATCAAAACTTCAAGTACTTTTAGTTGGTTTAAGACGGTTTAACCTGATGATGATGATGAAGACCAAGACGCACGTACTTGGATCAGATCGGGGACGTTCTAAAGAAAGGTCAGGTCAAAAGTACCCTAAACCGACGAGCATGTATGAAAAGGTTGATGCATGTTGAAGAAGCGAAAGAGGTGTGGATCGTAGCAAGTGGAAAGATGTAGTCTCTGTCTATCCCTTTGGGAAAGAGGCGTGATTATATGTATGTTTGTATGTTTTAATTTGTATTATAAGGCACAGACATTTAAATAATTATTACCTATGACCTAATGTAAGCAATTAATCAAGTATTGTATTTTTCAATAGTGTTTCAAAATGTGTAAATAATTATTGCATGCCAAATACTGGCGCATCACGCATGTACTAAAATTATGTAAGTAATAAGTAAATTATTTATTACTTATTTTAAGACCTTTGTTACCTCACCGTGTATGCAAGCTAATAAAATATTTCTATTTCTATTTCTTTCACAGTCGCGCATGCTGCCATCTGCAATAATCTTAGCGTTATTGTCTCCATTGAGCCATAAAAATAATCTAGTGTTGATGAGGAATCCTCTGCCGCATCCTTATAACGCGGAAGTTCCGCAATGTTTGAGGTTCCTCATCCGCTAACGCTTCCACATAAATAAAAGTTCAGAAATTCCTCTTACGCTTTGGTTCCTTATAGATTACGAGAAAGTTAGGAGGAATTCCCACAAGACACAAATATTTGTGAAGTCAACTTTCAGCTGGTGTACTTGTGTTTATTCTGGATGTTTCGAGTTGGACACAAGGTCGTCCAACGACCCGATGAACCCTGATGTCAAGAGTTTTTCAACCGCCTACTACTAATACTAGGCCTCTGACATGGTTGTGTAACGTCCGCCGTCTAATGTGTTTCCTATGTATAATGTGTATTCAATTATTAAAAAAAGTACCTCTATATAAGGTAGGTAATATCAGGTATCTAGTTACATAGTACAAGCTGCTTAGTTTGGGACTAGATGGCGCTGTGTGAATTGTCAGGATATTTATTTATTTATATGTCTGCCGGCGTCCCTCAGTACCCGGCGCCCTGGGGTATGATAAATACGTCCCTGGCTAGTAAACTGAACACTAAAACTTGGTTGTTACAGCCGCCGGTACGTATTGTTTTGAATAGCGCGTACAATTTCTAGTCGCGTGGTAAAATTTCCAATTTCTTGTTCCAGGAAATGACAGCGTACAAGAAGGGCCCCCTAGCATTAGTCCAGCAGCAACAACAACAACAACAACTACAACAACACGACGACATAGAAGAGGAACTGGGAGACTTCGACTAGGATATCAGCGAGGACATGCGCGCGGCCGGGTGGCATCCCTAATGCAACAAGCGGTAAAAGGTGTAAGGGGTGATTTGTGTGACAGACAGTGTGGAACCGTACTCAAGGTGAATAAAACATTGTTGTGTTTTAGATGCTAAAGAACTTGTACAGTCAAGATCTGGTTGGATTAGACAGTTTGGGTTTAAGATCGTTCTTAAGACTTACTTTAGTGCAAGGCCGGCCATCCCCAGGCCCGCCAAGACGTTTGGATTCGGTGGGCGAGGTCGACTTGCAATTTTTCGTTTTTTGTGTAAAATCCTAAACGTACTATTTCCTTCAAACATCGTGGCCCTGCGCCCCAGTAAAATTAAAAATAATGTCCGCCTGGATAATCTGTTGGCCGACCTCGCATAAGCGGTTGAAGAGAAAATACGGACGTGTCCTTGACCGTTCAATATTATGACCTTGACCTTTAATTTGTTAACCTAAAACTTTGCCTATTTGACTTTGAAATTTAATTTGTTGACCTTAAACTTTTGTCTATCTGACGTTGACCTTGACCTTTATGATGTTAATTTTGATTTGATTGGCTTGCTGTGTTCCGTCAGTAAAGAGGAATGCCAGTGCCTTTAAAGTTTCAAGATGAGAACGAAGTATTTCAGTATTTCTACATATTGTTCACGGAATTGTGCCTGCATACAAGCCATTCTGTAGAAGAGTGAATTCACCGCGTGTATGTCACTCATTTCTGCAACACGGTCAATAAAAACCTAAGGATTTCTGTATCATATAGATCTGAATTAAAAGTAAGGAAAAAGTTGGACCTCCCAAAAAAAAAAAAAACGGCAGGCTACCGCAATGAAAGGTCCAAAAAATATACATCGACAAAAACATGACTATAAAAAAGAACAAATTCAAATCCTGTGTATGCCCGGGAACCACTAAGACTTTTGAGCAGAAGTTCTATTAAAATGAGCAATAATATTGAATAGTGTCTCTGTCTTCTGGTCAGCTCAAAAGTAGCAATTCTTCGTGATCGCGTAAACCTATTTCTAGTAATAATTGACAATATAATGTACAATATCGCAATAAGTTTGAGCAAATGCGTGCATGTGGTTTAACTGGTTGCAATAAAGAAGTTTCTACGTCAACTTTATTTGAATCTATCCGAGTAACAAGCAAGCCGTTTAATAGTTATTTGTACAACAAGAGGGCAAAGGTAATTTTTGCTTCGAGTGCTAATTTTGAATCCCCAGGTAGCGAAGGATATTACAAAAAGAAATAACTGGCTGAAATAGTAGAACGCACCGCCACCATTGTCATGATTAGTTCTGATAAAATGAGATGTTCGAAATTCAAATTACTTTTCTCAATCGAGTGGATAAAAACGAGTTTTGCCCACTGAATTTACGCAAAACTGTTATTTTCAAGCTGGGCAGGTGAAAAGATTTTTTAAGAACTTGCAAAACTGTACCGCAGGCCTTCGAACCTTCGGTATCAGTCTTTCGGTATAATTTGAAGAAAGTTTACCAATATGGCCGCCCGGCACCGAGTGCCCAGTTCAGACAGTTCAAACTAAAAAGAAGTGTCAATGAACCTGGACAAAGATTTTTATCATGGTGGGAAAAACCAGAGCACCCTGATTGTGGTTATGAAATGAATAAATGAAAAAATAAATGGAAATGGAATAAGTATCTGATGAACTATGTAATCTTCCCTTTTCATTACACCTTGTATTGTAATGTTGTGTCCACCCTGTACACCGCGTATGTTCCTCTAATAACGGTGATTGAACCCTTATCATTTTAGTTACATTTATTAATACCATCAACTAAAAAAACCCATGCCATGTTGTAAAAAATACTTGTTTTATTTTTGTAGAGCTGTAGCTAGGAATTAATTTCAGTCTACAAAACAAAATGCATTGTTAAGTATAATTGTTTTGGCGTAGTAGTTATGGTAAATCCAACTTTGTTTCTACAATAATATGTTCCTGTGATGCAACTGATATTATATCTTAACTCGAATAATAGGATATTCGGTATTCATTCATTGACCTACCAAGTTTGGTTTTATTATGTTGAGATTTTACAGTTTCAGTTCTGTGACTGACTATTGTTATTATATTTTAGCCCAGGAGCTTGATGTAGTTCACCTAGTCTCATAAGTTTTTTATAATCTGTTTATGAGACAAGTTTAAAACAGCGGGATCCTGGACTATTAGTAATAGGTTTCTTTGAGTCGTCGACTTTGTTTCTGTTGTCGAAATTTGAGTATTGTTTATCTGTTGTTTTACCCGACTGCCTCAAAAGGAGGGTTATGTTTTATGCTTACTCATTTTAGAATGTTCACCTCTGATAATAAATCGCAATAATATATTTTAGTCGAAAATGTGTGGCCTCACATTTTCGTGTCATAATAATTCATTAGATAACTAGCGACAGGAACAAAATTATAATAAGTTTGAGTGAGCATGGGTAACGCGCGATTGCGAGCGAGACTTGATAAAACTGTACATAGTTAGATAAATTATATTCTTCTATTTTTCACTAGATATTTTATGTTTATTTTGTTAACTAATTCCAATGGACATTGGAACACTACCGAGGGAGAAGCGAAGTTTTACTTTATGTAAGAAAACGTGTAAGATAGACTGGAAAACCGTGATAGTACTTAAATTAGTAAGTTTTAGTAGGTACTACGCAGTAAAGCTAGATATCCTTTGAATGCTTTCAAATACCAGATGGACATTGTATGAAAATGTATATCTGAGAATTTTAGGAACAGATTTCGTAATAAGTTACTTAATACATTTATTAGAGCGGGCAGCGGGAGCAGGCCTCCTATTATTTGGTCAATAAAAAGTATTATTAATTTATTATAGACAATATTAAAACATGTAAAAAAAAACTTTCTATGTTGCAATAAGCAGAAGATGGATCTCTATTGATCTGTATTAGTGTATGAAGTACCTTATGAAGGCTTTATAAATGTCAGGTACAAAATACTTCTGACTATTTACTTTTTGGACAAATTGTGACCCTAAAATCTGTTCCTAAAATTCTCATAAGGTACTGGGAGTCGTTTTTCCTAAAGATTCCACAAAGTAGTTGTTTATGTAAGAAGTTCGACTAAGAAAATGAAAAGAAAACTATTTTTAAGAGTATAAGAGTCGATATTGTTTTGAATTTGTAAAGTGCTCACTATACAAAACAATATAGTGAATCTTTTACACATACCTGTTGTTTTAATTTTATTAGATCCTTTGTTCAACGTCGGCCTCTAGACTATTGGTTAATTCATTAAACACATAATTAATATAACGACTGAATAACACATTCTAAAACACTTCCTGTCTTTGGTATACATTTATTAGAAAACTTGCAACATTTTCTACCGTGGGCAGGAAAGACGCAGGTTGAAATCCTGCCCGTGATAGAATACATTTTGCAAGTTTTCTAAAAAAGAAAAAATAAACGACTGATCAGTAGGTGTAATTTCTATTTTAACACCCCGTATTTTATACTAGGTACTGCTTCTGAAGTAGTTTGTGGCCGAAATTATGTGAGGAATATATGGTCAATCTAAAACATGGACGTTCTGCCTTTTTTGACTTTTGGGATTGTTCGACATTTCGCAAAATGGACATTTCAAATGGTCTGCTGAAATTAAACGACTCTTTCCATTTCAAACATCATTTTTATTTATAAAAATAAACGTTTTGACGACAAATAGTTACAATTTATCGGGGTCCTCACGATTCATCAACTCCCGTCCGAGTCTCGCCAGAAATGTTTCAAGACATGTAAAAAATTCAGTTTTTACAAAAGTTACTTTTTATCTTAAAACATTAACAACATTACATTTTCACAGCTAAATCTAATAACGGTCGATCACTTTCATTTTTTATACATATTAACATCATCGCTTATGAAAATAACGTTTTGATGTCGAGTCCTTTTCATCATTTTATCGCCGGGTCTACTCATGCCATGTTTTTTAGTTTTATATATATTTTTTTACATTTTCTTATACTGACACATAATACGAGCGTAATAACAAGAGAGTATGCACACCGAGTGACCTCTTGCTATAATCAAGGTTTCGGAATGACAGTGGCAACAGTTTAGTATTATAATTTCAGTGCGCATACTCCCTTATTTAAAACGACATGATACGTGTTCCGTTATGTTATGCACCTCGGTAGTCTATCCACGTGACCTCTGGTAAATTTGTGTACCCGAAAGATCCTAGTATACCCGAAGAGTTTTCTGGCGCAGACGGTAGGATCAGTGCCTATTCTCAATTCTATTGATCTCTTTAACCCCACGTGGGAAAGAAGTAGACATCAAATTAGGGCCCAGAACCCAAGTCTCGTCGGCCTCTAAAAAGTTTCTTTTTGTTTTAACCAGTGGTCGTCATGATGGACTGGAGCGCACATCGTTTATATTTTTCTTGAAATTCATCTATTTTAAATATCGTAATAAGGGATGGCATTATGTGGGACATTCACTATTTCGCTACTTCCCCAACGTCTATCGAAGCATGGGTCGGTACATCCAATAACATCGCCTTAAGAAACTAGACCGAAAATAACATCGTAATTTAATTTAATCCAAACATGACTAGACAAATATTATTGGAAACAGTAAGTCTTCTCTATTTTATTGTTTCAGTTTAAATATATACACGTATACCAGGCTAATGACGAAAGCTCGTTCCATTTTCTACGTAGGTAGGTAATCGTAATAAATTGTTGATGTTGGCAATTAACTAATATCACGATACGTTGCTCGCAAATTAGACCTATGAGATCAAAATACTAATTATTAAATGCATGTTTCGAGCAAAATGATGAAATATTATTTAATGATGTTCTTAATAGTAAAATTACACAAATAAAATTGTGTCGGAAAATGTGAATAATTAAGTAAAAGGACATTTTCGCAAAAGTGTCATTAGCAAAGGTCGAAAGTGACAAAAAGTTACCCTGATTGTTACAACAAACGAACAGAACATTGGGTAGCAGCCGTTAGACGTTTGGTGTTCGATTTTTAAATCTATTTACATGGCGTCATTTAGGGATCGTGCTATACAGGGTCATCTGATTCGTGCGGATCAGGGGGTTGCTGAGGTATGTAGTTCCATCTCGCTCGCACTTCAGTGGTGGCTGTCGCTGTGGTGGCGGGTGAGGGGGTGGTTGAAGCGGGCGCGGCGGCCGCGACCCGTCTCGCTCGCACCACGGCGAGATGTCGCTGGATGTACTGCTCGGTGGGAGCGAGCGCGGCGGCGCGCGTCAGGCACTCTTCGGCGATGACGAGTTTCCCGCGCTCCACCGCCACCACGCACAGATTATGCAGCGCTTGCACGTTGTCTGGCTCCAACTCCAGGATTCGTCGATAACACTGAAAAGAGGAAGAGATACTTTTGTAACAGTTGACCGAAGAAGACAACATACTTACAGGCAGGAGATTGACCAATGCCAAGACTGAATCTTATGTTATAATTATAACGCAATCTTCTTATCCTGAATCTGTGCAGAACTTATGTGGTGGCATGGTATGGTTGCGGCTAATTCTACCCACATCTAAGAAAGTGGAACTTACGCTCTCAGCCGCGTCGAGATCCTTGACGGAGTTGATGTAGATGTCCCCCAGCAACACCAGCGCTTTCACGTGGTCCGGATGGTGTCTGACTAGTTGCTTCAGGAACGGTGCAGCTTCAAGAGGTCTCCTGCAAATTTAAAATTTATGTAAGATGTTGATAAACCAACAATAAATAAATAAATATGGTTTGGTTCAAGTTCCAAGTTATTTTTTGAACTGTCTCTAGTGTTCAACCGTGGTTCAAACTTAGAAATTTACTTCTGCAGAATGACGGTGAGGTCATAGTCTGTTACGCTTTGACTTCATGCTTTCTGATTGTCCTCGTCACTATACACATTGTTACACACTGGTCCGGTCTGTCACACAACAGCCCAGTGTTACACACCAGCCCGGTGTTACACAATAGCCCTGTGTTACACACCAGCCCAGTGTTACACACCAGCTCAGTGTTACACAACAGTCCAGTGATACACACCAGCCCAGTGTTACACAACAGCCAAGTGTTACACACCAGCCCAGTGTTACACACCAGCCCAGTGTTACACACCAGCCAAGTGTTACACACCAGCCCAGTGTTACACACCAGCCCAGTGTTACACAACAGCCTGGTGTTTCACAACAGCCTGGTGTTACACACCAGCCCCGTGTTACATACCAGCCCCGTGTTACACACCAGCCAAGTGTTACACACCAGCCCAGTGTTACACAACAGCCCAGTGTTACACACAAGCACAGAGTTACACACCAGCACAGAGTTACACACCAGCCCAGTGTTACACAACAGCCCAGTGATACACACCAGCCCAGTGTTACACAACAGCCAAGTGTTACACACCAGCCCAGTGTTACACACCAGCCCAGTGCTACACACCAGCCCAGTGTTACACACCAGCCAAGTGTTACATATCAGCCCAGTGTTACACACCAGCCCAGTGTTACACACCAGCCAAGTGTTACACACCAGCCCAGTGTTACACACCAGCCCAGTGTTACACACCAGCCCAGTGTTACACACCAGCCAAGTGTTACATATCAGCCCAGTGTTACACACCAGCCCAGTGTTACACACCAGCCAAGTGTTACACACCAGCCCAGTGTTACACACCAGCCCAGTGTTACACACCATCCCAGTGTTACACACCAGCCAAGTGTTACATATCAGCCCAGTGTTACACACCAGCCCAGTGTTACACACCAGCCCAATGATACACACCAGCCCAGTGTTACACAACAGCCTGTTGTTTCACAACAGCCTGGTGTTACACACCAGCCCCGTGTTACATACCAGCCCCGTGTTACACACCAGCCCCGTGTTACACACCAGCCCCGTGTTACACACCAGCCTCGTGTTACACACTAGCCCGGTGTTGCACACCAGCCCAGTATTACACACCAGCCCAGTATTACACACCACCCAGTGTTACACACCAGCACCGTGTTACACAGCAGTCAAGTGTTACACACCAGCCCAGTGTTACACACCAGCCCAGTGTTACACACCAGCCCAGTGTTACACACCAGCCCAGGTTGCTTCGTACCTCCTGTCAGCCAGCAATAAGGCGAGGTTGAAGAGTGCGGAGCGGAAGTCCGGCTTGAGGTGCACGGCGGCGCGGAACCAGCGCTCGGCGCAGTCCGCGTCACCCTCGTCCATGCACACCATGCCTAGGTTGAAGTGGACACGCTCGTTCGTTGCTGGAATATACAATTTGTTTGTTGTTTTTAAGAAAACCAAGGCGTATGTAAGCGCCAAATGAAACAGAACACAGAAACCTAACGAAATAAATTAGCAATGTTGATTTAGAAAACTTGCAAAAATTTTCAAGAGCAGGCAAAAAAGAAACAAAAATTTTGCAAGTTTTTAAAATTGTTAACACGGGAAGTATTTTAAAATTTGGTATTCAAATTAGTAATGATTCCTACCATGTACAGAAAAGCTCAGGTTATTTTCAACAGTTTGGTCTATGGACCGTTCTTATGCCGCGCGCTTAAGGCAAGTGTAGCCGTCAACGACCTTGACAGTGGCTTCACTTCACAAAAAAATGTTTTCTCTGTATACAAACAATCTATTAGAATATCCGTTGCTCAAGTTTTTAGTATACTTACTCTTAAGTAAAATAAGAACCTGAAATGCAAACTCAACGAAAAAGGTGCCTAAAAACGGCCACTTTTGTTATTAATGTCCATAACTTTAATAACAACGAATATTTCATTGAGTTTGTAAGTTATAATTTTATTTAAGGATAATACTAAAAACTTGGGCAACGGATATTCTTTTTGTATAAAGAGTTTTTTTTTTATGAAGTGGTGCCACTGTCGAGGTCGTTTACGAGTACGCTCGCCTCAAGTCTTACACTGGCGGCGCTTCGAGTGACAACGGAACGTGAGCTATTTAATTCTTCAGCTTGCCTGTACCTGAAGAACTAAATAACTTGACTAATCAAAAGAGTATTACTTTTCATAAACCATAAAATTATTGTAGTTCTTTCAACATCGTCATTCGAAGATCTTGGGAAAATTGGGATGGTAATTGTAAACTGGAAAAGTTTGATAATTAAACCTACCGTCTTTATCAAGTAGTTTCAGAAGGCGTTGCCTGGCCAGGTGCCTAAGGTCTGCGGCACCTAACTCTTGCAGCAGTATGGCCGAGTTGAGCAGCGCTTGTTCATGCTCAGGCTCCAGCTCCAGCGCTTTGTCTAAGTAGGCGAGCGCCTGGGAAGCCTTGCCCTGTTCGAGAAGGACCACGCCCAGCTGGAAAATTATTGGAAAGATTAGCATATATGACAGATAAGAATAGAGGATAGATGAGATGACAGAAAGATGCCATATGAATTTGCGATTTCAGCTTACACCATTTTCATTTTTAGCTATTGCTGTCTTTTTTCGTAAACTTATGTACAGTCGGTTATAGCACTTAAGGTACCAGGGGTACTACAAAAGAACTGAATTATTTTTATCCCAAGTTAACACATAACAAAAAAAAAATACTTTTTATAATATAAAAGGTGATTTTCTACTAACACATATTCATGTCAAGAAAAAAATATTCCTGGGGACCAAAATAATTCAGTTCTTTTGGAGTACCCCTGGTACCTTATGTGCTACAACCGACTGTACCTACCTACTCATGTTCCTGTTAGTACTGCAGAAAGTTTAATTGAATCTAGATCGTTTGATCAAGAGCATTGTCGCTGAAGTTGTGGCGAAATATTGTTTTATGTCGTCTACGTAAGGTACTGTTTCGGTTTGAGTATTGGTTTTATATTTACTAAGATCTATTATACTCACATTGTAATAAATATCGGGGTTTCCGCTATCATAAAGTAAGGCTCTTTCGTACACCTCCTGGGCCTCTTTAGTCCTATTCAATTTAATTAAAATATCTCCCCTATTTATATACGCTTGCGTGTAATCCGCGCGCATGCTTATAGCTTGCCTGTACAGCATATCCGCTTCCTCTAACCTCGTGGCGTTTTTCGATATAAGATTCGCTAAATTGAGGAATACGTTCAAGTGGTTAGGCGCTATTCTTGCTTGGTAGGACTCTCCAGGCTTCGCTTTAGGGAGTAAGGACTTTGCTTTGACGTAAGCGTCTTCGGCCTCCTGGTATTGGCCGAGGTGGTTGTAAGTTCTGCCGACGTTTATGTGGGCGCCGACGTCGTCTGGCTGGACTGAGACGGCTGTGTTGAAGAATTCTAGGGCTTCGGAGTATCTCCCGTCAGCTTCTAACGCGTGGCCGACATTGTTGTAGAGTTTTGCGTTGTTACGGTTCACCTGTGGGTAAAAGTTTTTTTAATTCAATGTATCGTCACTTTTCTTGAAAACATTTTCAATTTGTATCTTAAGCCTATTTCCTCATTTCATACAAGAAACAAGCTATCAGAAGGTAAGTCTGATTATTTTGTATCACAAAAACTCAAAATCAACAAAAATACAAACCTTGAGTCCAGAAGCAAAAATAGTGTATTCAGTCTTCCAGTCCCAATTCCTTATGTACGTCTTCGCACTAAAGGCTATCAGAAGAAAGATCAGCGAAGCCGCAGCGAGCTTGGCCCGTTTCTTGGCCAACAGCCGCCAACCGTGGGCCACCAGCAAGCACCAACCCATGGAAGGCATGTAGAGGACCCGCTCGGCCACCACGAAGCCGACGGGGAAGAACAGGTTTGACGCTGGCAGGAATGGCAGGACAAGGAGAGCTAGGCCCTGAAAAAAGAAAAAAGAAAATTTGTAGCGTTTTGCTACGAAAGTTTTCTGTAGCTGTTCGTAGTCGTTGGCTACGGGCTACGGCGTATCGATATTTGTAACTCTCTGGCGAAAGGCTGGCTGAATAGTTGAGTAGGTAGAGGCGTCGCTTCTAGTGATCCCGATAGTCATAGGTTCCAATCCTGCCTGCTGTGCAATTTTACAAGTTCTCCAAACAGCTCAGACATACCTACATGATTCACAAAACTCTGTATTCTGCTGTCTGCTTATTAACACTGGGTAATTAAGGCGAAAATAATTTGTGGCGCACACTTTAGATAGTTACTTACACTCATAGTTGTAAAAGTAGCTATTAAATTTACAATTACTAAACAAGAATGTGGTTGAGAAAGGTACTCGAACAGGGTTCACTATCAGCACCAATCTATTTAAAGGGGTCAACTTTAACTGGTTATTCTTAATAACTTTATGAAAAACCATTATAAATAGTTGACTTCTAATAGCACTAACTTATTCCTTGTTTTACAGAGGTAATACGACTCTACTCGACTCGGAAGAAAATCATAAATACAGGTAAATCTGCGACACAGCATAAAAAGATGAACAAAATCGTAGCAAAATTTCTTCAACCATCGTTTGATATCTATGTAAACAGCTTCGTAATTTAAGTTGAGACAAACTTAAACTTTACACAGTTTACATTACAGTATATATTCGTTGGTTTAGGCTTGATTTGTAAACAAATCTCATATTGAAAAATAAATAAAGTACACATTAGTAGACGCAGAAATACTTCGAATAGAATGCCTGGAGTATTATAATTTAAATTGAATTTTGTTGGTAGGTATGCTGCTATTCAGAAAATAAATTACACTCGATTATGTTCCATAAATTATCTACGAACATTGCAATGATGGTAGAGCGTAAAATTACGGATTTAAATAAGTATCTACCTAAATATGTCATTGGTTTAAAATTGAATAAATTGAATGAATCGTGTGATTACTTTATAATATAAATGTTTTAACGTAGCGTAGACAAAACAATTACATCGTATCGTAGACATTTTCTACATTCGCGTAGCAAAATGCTACGAAAGCAATAAGATCAATTTGAAAGTCTACATACTTTTTACTCTTTAATTAGCTCATCATGGCAACAATATTTTATAGGTAACTAGATACCTATTCTAATTAAATACCTGATGCCGTGTGATGCCGGCTTAGAATAGCATCACCCCATTTTTTACCCATGGGTGTCGTAAGAGGCGACTAAGGGACTCGAAATTTAGATGTGTATTGCAATTTTAGCCGATGGGCTGACAACCTGTCACTAGTGATACACAGTTATCTGATTGACTCTCAAACTTTTGTCAGACGTGGTGTTAATATCCGTTTTACGACCGTTAACGCTCTGCCTATCCCGTAAGGGATATAGGCGTGATTTATGTATGTATTAAATACCTGAACCTTAAATATGTTTAGGTCCTAAAATGGTTGTGCTAAAGACGTATCAGACGAAGTCTTACAAATACGTTGTACCTACAAATAATTGAATCTATCGAAAATCTTATATTTTTCCTTATCTATTAAGCCCAAGCTAGAACTGATTCTGACGAATTCGATTTGCTAGAGAGTTTGTCTACAGATATAAAACTTGGCAGCTAAAATAGGAAACAATGTAGACGTGACACTCACCATAGAGAGCGCCGAAGACCTGGTCCTCAGTGCATGTATTCCAGCCGCGATGAGGGTAGTAGCCAAGGCCAGAGTCGCCAGATTCCGAGGGTCTCTCCAGGACTTGAGAAGGGCCACCGTGCCCATGGTCCAGTCGCAGCAGAGGGCTTCAGGCAGGGTCAGCAGCCATGCATTCAGGGCCGGTAGGTAAGCGAATGTTAGATGTCTGAAATTAATGAAATTTGGTAGTAAGTATAAGAGTTTCTTCGAGATCACGGTTGGGTTTCAAGAAACCCTTAAAGTTATGGACCAAGAAATTGCCTAAGTCTCAGTCAAATACAAATTTTATGCGTCAACTTTACTTACTTCAATCCTATTATAAGGGTTTAATTAGGTATTTTATTTTATTAGGTTATGATTATGACAAGATTAGATATGTGAAGACTGGCAGCTGAGCGCCCATCACGTGCAACTTCTGTCGTACAGCAAACTGAGGCAACGTTCCTAACTGCATGCCTTCAATCATGATGATCCCAATATGAGACTCTTACCTGGCTGGTGGTAGCGACGCTCCAGCAGGGTTGTCAAACCGCGTGAAGACTGGCAGCTGAGCACCCATCACGTGAAGCCTCGCCGCCAGCAAGGTCAGGGTCGCACAGTTACTATAGCAACCCTCTTCGCTGCATGCCTTCAGACATGATGATCCCAATATAAGACTCTTACCTGGCTGGTGGTAGCGACGCTCCAGCAGGGTTGTCAAACCGCGTGAAGACTGGCAGCTGAGCGCCCATCACATGCAACCTCGCCGCCAGCAAGGCCAGGGTCGCACAGCTAACTGTGGCAACCCTCCTAACTGAATGCCTTCAATCATGATGATCCCAATATGAGACTTCTCTTACCTGGCTGGTGGTAGCGACGCTCCAGCAGGGTTGTCAAACCGCGTGAAGACTGGCAGCTGAGCGCCCATTACGTGAAGCCTCGCCGCCAGCAAGGCCAGGGTCGCACAGCAAACAGTAGCAACCCTCCTAGCTGCTTCCCCGCAAGCGCTGCCCCACCCAGCTCCTTTGCTCCACGCCTCTAACCATGACAACCGGCTGCTGCCGCCTGAGCTCCGTCTCTGTTGGAGAATATCCCTTGATCACCACTTCGAACAAGTTTCAAAATATGACAATCAGGTTACATAAAGTAAAGTTTAGCGGTTACCCCGCCAGAATAACAGACGACAAACCTCTACGAGTCGCTGTTAAGACACGAGACAGATGCCTTACGTCCCTTGTATCATCTGTTAATCAGCAGCGTCTATCACAGACAATGTCAAATTATTCATTGTTACAATAGATAAGTACTTACATCTACGTCTTACACAAACATATTAAGTACCTATGGACTCCGTACTAGGATAAACTTGTATTGCGGCAGTCTACACGACCTTCACTAAAATATTTTACAAACAAAACATGACATAAAAAACATGATTCTTTTTTCTTAATCCTACCCTAACCCAAATTCACAAAGTGATAAATATCAACCCCACCGATAATCGAACTCGGTACCTTTTCGACGAAAAGTTTTGCGTCGCAGGCAATCGCACTACCGCTGCGTCACATCAGCTGTCAAAAGCATGATAAAAAATAACTTAAACGTATATTAAGTAGGTAATAATGCTTCAATAGTATCGCTGAAACGGATTGTCTGCTAGTCAAAGACTCAGAATAATAAGGATTCGTGGTTACTGGTTAGCCTATCTACCTACTTGAAATTGTTTAAATGGTTGTCGGTCGTATAAAAACTACAGCGCACTGTCAGGAAGTTGGTAGCTAGCCAAGAAGATGTTCCATACAATTCTCTAAGTGGCGCTGAAATCTCTGACAGTAAACTTGGCGAGATTGCCTAATTCACTGTTACATTAACCAGTACCATAATGCTTCTGCTTATATTGCACAGACTGTGTTTTTCTTTAATTTGCTTAAGAATCTATTCTTAATATAACTATGTGTGTGCTTAGTAGCATAATAGTTATATCAACATAGAAAATTAACACAGATAGTGCAGCGGCGACAAAAACCATTGACTCATTATGCCTACGGTGTCGGCACAAGTTTTGTTGCAACTTCCACAACATAACCCAAACATCAAACGAACTGAAACTAAACAACACAGAATACCCAACTACCCAAGTATCATGTTCAGTGCCTACAGATCGGTCGGCTGCGGAATGCGGACGGGGGGGTGTACGGGAACTTTTGACAGTTCCGTAAACACGTGGACCGTGTGTGGTGCTGAAGTCGACTCCGGGTTGAAACTGGGTCTGAACTAATCGAGAAACATGTCGACAACACGGCTCGGGGTTGGTCTGGGTCTTCTGCAGACTTGTTGAAAGTTACCCTACATTGAGAGTAACTGTCCAAACTGATACTCTCTAACACTTTTCATATGGGGTATGGCCGCAGAGCAAATAAGTAGGGTATGGCCTGTTCGCTAGCCTGCTCTGTTAGTAGGCCGGAAAAGTCATGAAAATAAGTATAGAAACAGAACTTGTACGTATCATTTCTAAATTTTTTTTTGTTATCAACGTTTTTAGAGTGTTCTTCCTAACGTATACCATCTTACCATCTACATATACCAGGAGTAACAAAAAGGGTATAATAATTCGAAAGGAGGTCAAGTTACTCATGACACCAAAAAAAAATAGGACCTCCCATAGTAAATTAACCAGCAAACAGCATCGGCAATTTTGTATAGGAGGTCTATTTTATTTTTATATTTCAAATTAAGTTCCGTAGGGAAAGTTTCATGAGTAACTTGACTTCCTTTCAACTTGTTATACCCTTTTCGTTACTCCCTGTAAGAGGGCGTTAGACAGTAGAAGGTAGCATTTGTAATGTCTGTAACTCCGGATTTTGTTATTCTTTTTTGCTTCATTTGAGCTCTATGAGGTAACAAAAGCTCGAATCCTTAACCAAATAATCCGCAGTATTTTTTATCAAGATTATAAGCAACGACGTTGCTCTTGGGAGCTTAAGTTATTGAAACCAACCACGAGTCTAACTAATCCAGTAACTTGTCAACAACAACTAGGTTTTGAGGTTTACGCTATTCGAGTTAGAACTACGAACCGCAACAGAATATAATAATACAAGTCCTCGAAAATAAGGCCATGAGTGGCGTGTGGTTTCCCAATCCTGTCGGATTTAGGTAACCTACATTATTTTTGGTTCGGTTTGAAGCATAAAATCTGGGCGATGATGCTTTTCGTGTGGGACACCGAGTCGTCCAACGACCCGATGAACCCTGGTGTCAGAGTTTTTCTGACATGGTTGTGTAATGACCGCCGTCTAAGTAAACGACAGCAACCGGGACCGACTTGGTAACGTGCCCTGCCGAAGCACGGAACCATCTTTCTTTCGGAAAATCCATTGTTTCAGCCACCAGACTGACAACAAATTCACAAAGTGCCTCACCGGGAATCGAACCCGGAACCTTTGCGTTGAAGACAGTTGCACTACCACTGCGCCACATCGGCCGTGATAATTAATTTGCAGACTGCAATTAAGTTGGAGGAAGTAGATCTGCATTAACGTACCTTCTGAGCAACGAAGAGCTCATAGACGACACACACGCCGGTGACGGTGATGCCTTGCTCCTTACACAGCATTGCAATGCCGACGCACACCGTGCACGCTACCACGTAGCGCCAGTCTGGGGAAAAAAAGTGACACTTTACGACCAGCCAAATATAGGGTGAAATTTTACTAGTGACCGATAGTGAAAACATCACACGGGCTGGTGATAAGAAACAACTATCTCCAAGGAATATAGGTCGAAATATGAAAAATAAAATTGGGCCTCCCATACACAATTGCCGATCATTTATGGTTACTATGGAAGCTCAAAATATTTCTGTCGTATTTCGACCTATGTTCCTTGTGCAAAGTTGTTTCTTTTCACCAGCCCATCCTCTGTTTTCAGTATCTATTACTGGTCAAATTTCACTTTATATAATATTTAGTTGTCAGATTAGTGTTTGTATACAGAGTGTTAGGTAATTGACTGTACAACCTTTCAACTTCTTGTTGCTGCCTAAGTCAGTCTGTATGGGAGGACCAATCATTTTTTGTATTACGAATAAAAGTTACTAAGAAAAGTTATTCATGAAACGTCTAGAACACACCCTGAAAGTTTATACCCATTGTCAATTTCCTTGTATAATTAAATCAAATTTCAATCGCTACCAGCCAAAAAGCTTTCTCGGTGGCAACCACCCCTGGACAATCTGGAAGTCGCTCAATCGACTCCAGGCTGGTTTCGGGAGATGCCAAGCAAACATGGCTAAGTAGGACTTTTCGGCTGTCGATATATGTGACTGAGGCGCAGTCCACAGAATGAATGGATCACCTACTAACCTGTCACAATTGCCCGAACCCCTGCATGTACCCACCAGGATCTGCGAAAGGCGATCCCCAGAGGCATTTCAGTTGTCAAATATTCGTCAAGGAAAATTTAGCTGTAACCATCGACTCGACGAAGAAGAAGATTGAATCAAATATCTTTTATTCAGAATCTAGTGTTTGATTTCAAAAAAGGAGGATTCAATAAACGTCTAGATAGCCTGCTTAGATTATTTATTCCGGTGGTATTTGGGGGCTGCGGAAATTATTAACAAATGAATTATATTCCATATTAGGATAGTTCCCTTGTCTTATTGGCCTCGCAATCGACTCCTGTACAGTCTCGTGAGTAGTTTTTGTAGAATACCCTTTACAAGTAGATCACCTGACTGAATATGACCAGTTTCTCGATCCGAAGTGAAATGTCGTACGTAACGTACCTGTGCCTATGAGTTCCGTTCGAAAATATATCAAACCGAATAATATCTATAAGTTTAGATAAATAAACACTTCATTGCTTACAACATACACAATAGAAACAAAACCATACAGAAAATTTAATACTAAATGTAAGCAAAGCGGCCTTATCGCTTGCAGGGACCTCTTCTAGGCAACCTTTACATTAAAATAGAGACAAAAATAATATAAGATTAAATTGTATTTATAAGGTTAGATTGTATTAGTCTGTATAAATACGTAGAATATTTTGTATGTAAAAGTTATGTACCAACGTTTATTAGATGTAGGGAATATGGCGTCAAGAAAAACCCAATTGTCAGGGTTTGTATTGTCATACAAACCCTGACAATTGGGTTTTTCTTGACGCCATGTTCCATTTAATTATGGTTTGTAAAGTGTATGAATAAAAGAATAAAAATTACCGTTATTACAAGCTGTTGACACACACGGAGAGGCGTACTTATTAATAATGAAAAGGAACAAATAAAACTGTATAGTTTACCTGTACACCTCCTCCGACTGGCTGCCCTGGCGTAGCACAGCAAGGCTCCAAGGAAGAAGACTGATGACAGCATCTCTGCCCTCCCCACCACACCTGTCACCTGTCAACAAAAACAAATACGCTTGTAAAGTGAATCGTTTACCGACCTATTAAACATTGCAACCAGCCCAAAACCAAATCATGGGTAAAAAAATCACTATCCCTACATAGTATAAGGTAAAGTCGCGTCCCGCGTCTGTCCCTATGTCTGTTTGTATTTATGCTTAAATCTTTATTACACCCTAACGGATCTTGACGGTTTTTTTTAAAAGGCAGAGTGTTTCAAGAGGAAGGTTTTTATGTATGATTTATGTCGGGAAAAGGTCTGTTTCCCGTAGGAAATCGGTTAGCAGCGCGTGAAACCGCTGGGCGGGCCGCTAGTACCCAATTAAATAGAGATGTCCAACATTTGTCAAATGCAAGTTTACGAGTATTATAAACTGTTTCACTATTTCAAAAATAATATTATTTATTGGTGTGCTATTAATTACATACAAATGTACATATATCACGACTATATCCCTTGCGGCAGAGCGTAAATGGCCGTAAAAAACGGATATTTACGCCACGTCTGACAAACATTTGAGGATCATTAATAAAATTGTGTTTTAACATTGTTACAGGTTGTCGGCCCATCGCCTATAATTGTAATACACGTGTAACCCTCGAGTCCCTTAGTCACCTCTTACGACACCCATGGGAAAGAAATGGGGTGCTGCTATTATAAGCCAGCATTACACGGCTATTTATAAAGGTAAATAAAGGGACAAATTAATTAATTATACAATTTTTAAAAAGTATTTTTCGCACGTTATGAGGACGTGACGCTTTGTAACGTGACGTTACTAAAAAAATGTGATTTAAAATGTTTTTGCCTGTACAAAGAAAAAAATCAAACATAGACAAGACAAATGTCAAAGAAGAAGGTTTTTTTCTTCTATAGCAAATGTTATATTCATATTCGGCAATTGATGCGTCAAACAAAGGTTATCAAGGGTAAAGATATTTTAGTAAGTAGTAAGATAGTTTATCTTAGTAATAAAACATTTTCATATTTTTGTGATAAGTGGATATTTTAGATATAGTATACATACATACAAATATATAATACATATATCACTAGGGAGTTGTTGAATTATGTGGTAGAGTACGGCTATCCCAATAAGCCATACCTATTTGACAGCTATCAGATTCGTGCTTATGCTATGGCAGAGGGTCCTTTTTCCTTATCCTTATTGGGATGGCCTTAGAGTAAGTCAATATCATCCAGACTGCAATGCATATTACCTACTCCGATTCTACCTTAAAAGCATTTAATAAAATAAGAAACAGAACGGATTGCATGATAAATCTGTCTGATATTATATTTTCCGATCTATTTCCTTTGTGCGCAATGAAGTGCAAGTTATATTTCAAACATGAACCCATCTAGCATCCGACTTTATCTCTAAAAATAACTGCAAAAAGGATTTTAACTTTAAAGAAAACAGAATTTTCTATTTTGTTTAGCATCAGGGAATGCGCCCACTCTCCTAGATATACAAGAAAATTGCTGTGAGAAAATACAGAGGTCGACGTCGGACGATGTTGCCAGATCGTTAGGCACATTTATTAGACAGAATGTCCAGTGATCAAATAAAAAAAACGCTTCTACTGTAAGTAAAACAAAGTTAGCTCGGATAAAAGTAAAAGTATCAAGTGTCAGTGTGAAGCCAGTTGTAAATAAATGATGTATTCATGAGGTATTATTTATGAAATCAACATTTTTTTGTCAATGTTACAATTCATATCAGTCTATACCTACCAAAATACATCGTTTTTAGGGTACGGTACATTATAGAATCACTTTCTTGTACATCCTTCCTTTGTCGTCCCTTTATCTTAGGAACGCGTAGATATATCATTTGAAATTATACTAATTATATACTCAGGTTACCGGCCACTTGTAGTTATATGAAAACCAAGCTCTTCACTTAACGTACAAAAACGATTGGGGCGTTTATGCTGCAAAAACGCGTTTCAAGAGAATCAAATTTTAAAGGGTGTTTCCCGTGGACCAGGCAAGTGGCTGCGAAGTCACCGAAAACAATTTGAAGTAAAAGAGTTTGAAGAAATAGAACTAAAATTTGAGTTATAAAAAATTGTTTAAAAGATCAAAATTATAAAATGGCGAATCAAAATTTAAAAGATCTAAATTATAAAAGTCCATATTAAAGGGCTTTATGTGCATGTTACGGGACTCTCTGAGGTAAATTTATCATTTGATTATTCACAGTTGAAAGAACGCCATTGCGTCCACTAAAACCACGAAATGACGCTGAAACATGGCATGGCCACACAGACAATGACATAAAGTCTGAGAAAAATGGGTGACCGTCTAGCCAGCGCAGTACGTGTATGAAGATAGCAAACATTGTTAGGGAGCATTAGAGCTGGCGGGGACAAGTCTACAACTTCATTGCAAACAGTTTATTCCTGAAAAATAGTGTTCAATTAAGGCGGTATCAGTCCCAAAAAGTAAGTCCCTTTCCTTTTCGCTGCGTTACAGAGAAACAGACGATGATAGCTTAGATTCGGAAAGCCGAAGATTTATTTAATCATTTATTTATTTAAAATATATAAACTAATATTTCAAAAAGTAAGCCCTTAGATTCATTACTCGTTTAATGAGAAAAAAGAGAACACAAAATAAAATATGAAATGATGGATAACAATAAAATCGTTCAGGTTTTTTAGTCTCAAAAACAGATCAAAAACTTGCGTTTGAAAAGAGCTTACTTCGTAGCATATATCTTGATGTATTACTTTAAAAAATATCGTTTTATAATTTGGAGATTTCAGGAAATGCGATACAAAATTCCGAATACTATCCATCCTTTCACATTAATGTCTAATGTTCATTTATTACTCTTTGTACCTTCACTCAACTATCTTCGTCGAGCAGTTTATTAGGCGTCGTTACTCTGTTTATTGCATAGGTAGGTACCTAATTTGTTCAGCGTAAAATCCGTCCGCCCGCAGGTCACACCATAAGAGATATTGTTTTTTTTTTCTTCTTGTTCTTTCGTGTGTAACACCGAGTTGATGAATGATCCGATGAACCCTGATTGTTGGATATAAACTCATTCGCTGAATTTTAAATGGTTTGAACATGCCGTGTGATGCCGGCTTAGAATAGCATCTCCCCATTTCTTACTCTCTCTCTCTCTTTTCGTATGGGACACCGAGTCTTCCAACGATACGATGAACCCTGGTAGATGAACGATGAACTAGTAGTACTCATTGGTGTCGTAAGAGGCAACTAAGGGACTCGAGGGTTAGATGTGCATTGCAATTTTAGGCGGTGGGCTGACAACGACGGAATATGTATGGATGTTGAACATGAAAATAAAAAATGTACGCACTGGTTGTCATATTTCATGCTACACGAAAATTTCACGAGCGGACTTAAAAAATTTACGCACTGGTTGTCATATTTCATGCTACACAAAAATTTCACGAGCGGACTTAAAAAAATTACGCACTGGTTGTCATATTTCATGCTACACGAAAATTTCACGAGCGGACTTATATGTTGTACATATTAATTCAATTTTCTCATACTTAATAGTCTAGGTTGACAGTCTCTTAAATTTTAGAAAAAGAACAAGCAATTTTGTAGAAGAACCACAACACCAAACAGTAATTACTTAGGTAAGGTAAGTAACTTCTTAGAGACCTTGATATCTTTAAAAAAGTAAAATATTATTTTGCATCGAAAAGATTTAAAGTTTCAAAAAACAGTCAAGCACGTTCTCGAAGTTTCGTTCGCGTGTTCGCCGATACGATACTAACAATTATAATGTCCCAACAAACTTTGCGTGGGAAACAGCTTCTACGTGTTTTTACGACTTAAAAATACCGAGTGAAATACAACACTTTAAAAGATTTACGTTTAGAGTTCCATTTTTAAGTAGCCAAATCCGTCTTTAAGTTACAAGCTATGTTATTACTTTTGAAATTAAGTATAAGTTGCGTTTGACATCAACGAAAACATGGAAATTACAGTTATTTACTCTTTTAAGCATTTTTTTTAAACATTAAGTTGATTTTCTTCTATAGCTGGTATAATAAGAAATCATTTTAAGTTATACTTTAAGTAGTAGACAGATATGTTTTTGTATGATATATTGATTTTCGTTAAAGAGGAATAACACATTTTGAGTCACAACAAATATGAGAGATTCAGGAACATTCCCTTACAGAGACAGTCATAGTTAGCAAAACAAAATGTGAAAAATACGATATAATTTCATATGCACATTCAGGTTGTTTGAGCTCATAAAACTATTTTATGAGCTCTCAAAATGGAAGATGAAGTTTGAGATAGTTTAGTAGTTCATCTTACTTACCTACGTACAGTCAAGATCAGGCTGGCAGTTGGGACTTTGGACCGTTCTTATTCCGAGCGCATAAGACTTACATTGGCAGTTCGAGTGTAACCTGTACCTAAACATAACTCTATACGTAGGTACTGAATTAGGTAAATATATCAACCAAGCTGTATTAGAACAACGTTGAACAATAAACAAAACAAGCAATTCTTGTATATTAGGGTGAAATTTAACAAGTGATTGATAGCGAAAACTCGAGACGAGCTGGTGATAATGATTTGGATTAGTTTATAATAAATTATTTTTCTTAAAAATTACAAATTGTGGGAAAACTTCGGTCTTTCATATAAAATGACTCGATTGGTCAACGCATAACTATAGGTGGTTAAATTGTTTGTCGTCTTTCGGTCTTTGGAAAAACTATGTTCAATCGCGTAGGCTGATTCAAATATTTTCATAAAGCTTCTGTTCTTGTATGTTCATGTTTTAAAAGTGATGCGTACTCAATGATACAAACCGTTCAACGATCCCTGTTTAAATTTGCCTCCAGCGTTCTATTTCCAAATGAGAGTTTCCAATCATCTACGTTTGCATTTACGTGTTGACCTGGCCACACTCGCTACCTCGCCACGAACAAACAAACATCATTTCCCGAGCTTTATGACCGCGCCACGTAACGAGAGCGCAGCAGAAATTGCACTTGCCAGACCGCATTCGTTGTATTAAAAAAAACTCGCAATATGAGTTGAGTCGTACCAAAACATTAACCGTGTTATTTCAAAAAAAAGACGCGATTTTAGGCAGGGCTAAAAATATTTTTCTATACGATTTGACGACGTTTACTTCACCAACAAGTACCAACCCAGCATTTATAAGTATGAATAAGTTTTGGCACCGATAGGTACTATAATTTCTTGTACCGTACTTACGTAAGTAGTTGTTTATATTTTTTTTCAAGTTTCTGGCATCACTGGTAGAAATAAACTGCAGCAAACATGTGGGCACACGGTATTGGTCGGTACAGTAGCACCGCACGTTTTTATGTTATGAGTCCGGTCCACGAGACGGAGCATTTCCGTGGTTTATGTCCCTCCCGTAAAAAGGCGATCTTTTCCTTTACTTTTTCCAATTAGAAACAGAAAACAGTAAATAGGGTGTTATAGACCAGGATCTGACGTGAAAATCTGTTACTAACCGAAGAGAGTGCTCATCTTACTTTTGGTAAAAAACTAAAAACTGTATCGACAGGCTTTAAAAATAATAAAAACTGTTAAATTTTACATGATATTCGTACATAGACAAAGAAAATTAACAATGTATAGGGTAAAATGTTACTAGTGACCGATAGAGAAAACTTGAGACGGGCTAGTGAAAAGGAATAACTTTCCCCTAGGAACTTAGGTCGAAAACCAAAAAATAAATACTATGGAAACTTAAAATATCTATGTCATAGTCTAACCTTGATATTCCTTGGGGAAAGTTGTTCCTTATCACCAGCCTGTCTTGAGATTTCGCTCGGTCGGTCACTCACTAGTAAAATTTCACCCTATATACCTACTGTATCTATACCTGACAGCCCTCAATTTTAAATATGTACATTCCCCTATTTCAATTTGTCACGTTTGTCACTTAAATTAAGAAAACCACGATAAATTTTATTTACCAAGTATTCCTTCATCCTCAATATGTGATAGAAAACACTCGCGCGTTTGGTTTGAACAGCAAAAGACGCGACGTTTTCAAACAAGAGTTTACGGCTGACCGATAAACTGAAGTCTTTATGGGAGGGCACAGTACGGCGGCGGTTGACTGACGGAAATACCTAGAAGTTACTGCAAAATAGCCATTGCCTTGAAACTAGTCACGTAAAATACACAAAATTTTCTTCATCTGGCTCCTGATCTATGATAGGAAACACTTGCACGTTAGGTTTGAACAGCAAACAACGCGACGTTTTCAAATAACACCCTCCGGGGGTAACAAGAGTTTACGGCTGACCGATAAACTGAAGTCTTTATGGTAGGGCACAGTATAGCGGCGGTTGACTGACGAACGCGCCTAGAAGTGATTGCAAAATAACCATTGCGTTGAAGTAAAAACGTCACGTAAAATAGCATCACCCAATTTCTTTTCCGTAGGAGTCGTAAGAGGCGACTAAAGGACTCGAGATTGTGTATTGCTATTCTAGGACATGGGATGACAACCTGTAACTATGGCGATTTACAATTTTTCGAATGACCCTCAAATATTTGTCAGAAGTTGCGTAAATTTCCGTTATATGCGGCTGTTAACGCTCTGCCTATCCTGCAAGGGATTATAGGCGTGATACGTGTATGTATGTAAAATACACAATTTTCTTCACCTGGCTCCAGATCTATGATAGAAAACACTCGCACGTTAGGTTTGAACAGCAAACGACGCGACGTTTTCAAACAAGAGTTTACGGCTGATTCTGAGCGGACCGATACACTCAAGTCTTTATGGAAGGGCACAATATGGCGGTGGTTGAGTAAAATAGCAACAGTACCAAGTTTTCATATTTTTATAGTTCTGGACCCTATGATTTTAGCCCCGGGGCTATTAAAATCTACACCTAACTGTATGGTGGGGAGCAGGAGCTCACCCGGAGAAGTTTTGTGGTTGTTCAAACAACCAGCTCACGAGTTTTTCTGGGAAGAACGGATTGGACTGAATACGAATACGAGTTCGGCACGTGCCGGTAGTTCCTAAAGTGAGGAACAAATGAGGGACAACCAGGAACAAATGAGGGACCACAGTTTACATTCAAGCCCTGTTGTATAAGCAACCAAGTTTGTTACGAGTGTAGCTACCGGATGTATCCCACCGAAATAAGAAGCTATAATGTGATGTAGACGTAGGTTTACGCGACTTACTTGTTTATTATTTGGTAGAGAGTTTAGGCCTCTACGTTTTGGCAATCACAGCTGACGGGTGGGCGTATGTAATCTGTCGACCTCCGTGAAGCCGAAACTAAACTTAAGGGCTAAATTCCCTACCAAATAAAAAACAAGTAAGTCGCGTAAACCAACATCATGAGTGATACTTGTTCGTTGAATAATAAAAAAAATCATATACGGGGTGTAAGGGACAGCCCTCCGAATACTGATAGGGTGCGTACAGACCCCAAGGAACACATGTCAGGAAACGACAGAAAATAATCGAGCTCCGATACAAAGTCACTACTGCATTTACTACGTTAAGTAAAAATAAAGACATTTCCTACAATATTTTCATACGTAAAGTTGTTCAGATTCATGGTCAGAATGCTCCCTATCAGTATTCAGAGAACTGTCCCTTACACCCTGTTTAATTGGATACTTATACGTCAACACAAATTAGAAACGTGGTTTGAGAGATCGATCGTACCCTGGGGGATGCCTACGTCCAGCAGTGGACTGCAAAAGGCTGATGTATGTATGTATGTAGAAACGTGGTTTTACGTAAATAAAAATAAGAAATAAGATAAATTTTAGCGCCCGCCGGGACTTGAACCCGAGACCGTGAGTACAATCTCACTGCTCTGCCAACTGAGCTACCGGAGCCTCGACTGATACTTTCAAATTTTCAATCTCTTGGTAATCGTCACGAAGCGATTAGGTGGTTATATGTACATATTTGCGTAATCGCGTACAATTGTGCTGCTTCAATAACCTCCTATTGACGACACCTATTTTATATGAAACCTAAGTAAGTACTTCTTGTTTGTTGTTAGCCACGCAAAATCAGGTCATTGTCGCGGCGTTTCCCGCATAAGTGGTGATAAAAATATCCTGTGTGTTAATCCATGTTACTTTCTATGAGTGGAAAATTTCATTAAAAGCGGTTCAGTAGTTTTTGCGTGAAGAAGTATCAAACAAACATACAAACTTTCCCATTTATAATATTAGTAGGATTAACATAAACAGCCACAACAGTCCCCTACTGGACATGGACCTACTTCTGTTGGAGGAGGTATTACCGTCCGTACTCATCACGCTTGGCAGGCGGATTGGCGACCGAAGTGCAAGATAACATTCACAGGGAACGCGGCTGCCCATTCCCTGGACGAATAAGTCCCTAAATCGCTTTTTACGACACCTACAGTTTGAATAGATGTAATGCTATTTTATGTCGGCATCACACGGCATATTTTTTTTTCTGATTAATACTATTACTACATCTAAAAATCGATACAATACCAATAGAATTAAAAGCCAATTTGAGGGATACTGCTTCCCTCTATAATTAAGTTACTCGTGTTCATACATCGGTAAAAGCCTGAAAGGTTCCGTATCACCTTTACTTTGTTAATGCAGAGTACCTTTATTCTAGGAAAAAAAATATATACACACATATCATGCCTTTATCCCTTGCGGGGAAGGCAGAGCGTTAACAGCTGTAAAAATACGATCGCTATCGCTTTGTCTGACAAATATTAGAGGGCCGTCTCAGAAAAATCGTGTATTACTAATAATCAAAATAGTGACAAGTTGTCAGCCGTCGCCTAAAATTGTAATACACATGAAACCTTGACTTGAGTCCTTTAGTCGCCTTTTATATCACCCACGGGAAAAAAATGGGGTGATTCTATTCTAAGCCCGAATCACAAGGCACGGAAAAATTATTGTCGTCTAAAAATTAGTAGCCGTGTGATGCCGGATTAGAATAGCATCACCTCATTTCTTTCCCGTGGGAGTCGTAAGAGGCGACTATGGGACTTGAGGGAGTGTATTGCAATTTTAGGCGATGGGCTGACAACCTGTCACTATGGAAAAACACAGTTTTCCGAGTGACCCTCAAATATGTGTCAGACGTGGCGTAAATGTCCGTTTTTGCGGCCGTTTACGCTCTGCCTACCCCGCAAGGGATAAAAGGCGTGATATGTGTAAAAATTGGTTTGTTTTGTTTTTAGGAGTCTAGCACGAAAATGTCTTGTCTTTGCGACAAAAATATTTTTTACTTTCTTAGTAACCCAAATCCACAGAGCGGCAATTTTGCATGGTTTATTTTACATACATACATACATAAATCACGCCTTTATCCCTTACGGGGTAGGCAGAGCGTAAATGGCCGTTAAACGAATATAAACACCACGTCTGATAAAAATTTGAGGGTCAATCAGATAATTGTGTATCACTATAGTGACAGGTTGTCAGCCCATCGCCTAAAATTGCAATACAAATCTAACCCTCGAGTCCCTTAGTCACCTCTTACGACACCCATGGGTAAGAAATGGGGTGATGCTATTCTAAGCCGGCATCACACGGCATGGTTTATTTATATTTTTATATTTCGACCTATATTCCATCCGGAAACTGGTTCCTTATCATCATCACGTGTTGAGTTACCGCTATCGTTCACTAGTAAAATTACAGCCTATATAATGATAGAAAAACATTAAAAAAGAATATAGAATCTTCTCGGATCAACCCTAATCTGATAAGACAATTATATTCTGCAAAAACGAAAGCAGGCCAAGGTATAATACGATACTGCTGAATTTACCAAACAAATCAGCGAAAATAAATTGCTCATTTTATTCAGCAAAATAATGATCCTAATCCTAACTTCACAATCCCATGAATCTATCATCAGCATAAAGGGTTCTCAAAACGAATATCAAATCGGACATATTTCTGTTTCCGACATTCAGGCGGTTCTCACACGTAACGTATAATTTTTCGGTATTTGGCCGGATCCGGATTTTTGGCGATAGTTACGTAATCCCAGACAGAAACCGGATTCTCATCATCATCATATCAGCCCACATCTACCCACTGCTGAGTATAGGCCTCTTCTTTTTCTCGCCATCTGCGCCGGTCCTGTGCCTCCCGCATCCACTGTTTGCCAGCAATGGTCGCTAGGTCGTCCGTCCATCTAGCGGGTGGTCTGCCTACTGGACGTCGTACCGGATTCTAGTCGTAATATATTTGAGTCACCGACACGAAAGAAGAAGAACCGCATAAGAGTACGTATTCGCGGGCAAGGGATGAGCTGCGGTAGCGCAGATGAAAGAGGTGTCGTCACTAGTGATGGCGAAAGTGCCGTTCAAATCTTGCCCGTGGTAGAAAATTTTGCAAGTTTTCTAAAAATTGTATACTTAACGCTGGAAGTGTTTAAAAATTTAAGTATTTCGGTTGTCATTTGTACGGTGGCTGTCGCGTACCGCAATATCGTACGGTGCGTGTATAACTGCCTCAATGCGAGTGATCGGTTAATATAAACCGTGTAATTAAACGTTTCCGAAATACGGTCCGGGATGGCCCGGGGCAGTTTTTTTCAATCTCGACAGTTGTTTTTCCTCTTTGTCATTTTGCACTTTGACGAGCACTGTGTTTGTATTGAAGCTCCAGTTTTAACCGACTTCGAAAGGCGGGTGGTAATTTTGATATTCAAAGACATTTATTTGCTCACGGAATTTTATAATGTATAGGATAATGTAATTGTTACTGGATATGACAACTTGTAAAGAAAATCTTTGACAACAGATCAAAGATTGCCACTTTTTAAAAATCGATTACGAAATAAAGTCTACCTAGCAACATCAAAGCTAGTTACAGGTTTTCACGGCCGATGAGGCGCAGTACGTGGTAGTGCGATTGCCTGCGACACACAAGTTCCGGGTTCAGGCAGTAGGCAGAGCGTAAACAGCCTTAAAAATACGGTCACTATCGCCACGTCTGACGAATATTTGAGAAATATAATAATACAATATTAGAAAAATCTAGTATCGCTTAGTGACGGGTTGTCAGGCTGTCACCTAAAATTGTAACATACATGTAGCCCTCGAGTCCCTAAGTCGCCTTTACAACACCCGCAGGAAAGAAATGGAGTGATGCTATTCTAAAATCTCGACAATCTTATATTGACTTTAAAGGATATTTTATTTATTAAAAAAAAAACCTTTGAACCGGTTCAATGTCGAAGTCGGTTCTCAGTCATTATTCCGATGATCGATTTTAATCAAAGCCGAGCAGAATCGGGCCATCGCCGTGAAATCGGCAGGAAAACTTGTCTCGTCGGGTTTTTATTAAAAGTTTCCAACTCTGATTGATTGGTCTGTACGAGTACGTTGCGCTGTTGGCGGGAAACTTTCTCATTGGCCCTTTTTTCATGGAAACATTTTGCTAAGAGAACATTTTTGTTTGAGTGATAAATGTTAGAATTCGATAGTTTTTTTTACTACAGTAGTTTATTATTTATTACATTCATCGGGTCGTTCGTTGACTCGGTGTCCCACACGAAAAGAAGAACTAATATAAGTAGTGTTTTACTACTTATAGAAACACTGTAGCCGTTTTGGACCACGAAGCCTATACCGGATATAAATTAGCCCATGAAACTGAACAATTTTACTCAAGGAACGTGTGTGCCACCAGTGCCCAACCGAGAATCGAACCCGAAACCTTTGCGTCGCAAGCAGTCGCACTACCACTGCGCCACATCAACCGTCACTGCTGATGATGATGATAAGAATATATTTGCGTATCTTTGTTCATTAAGTATAAAAACAGTGGTAACAAATATTAATTTCAATTTCAGAACTGTAAAACATAATTAACTTAAAATTAAAACTACGTAATAAAATTTACTTTATGATGACATACCATATTCATTAAGCAACGTTAACGACAATTTCGCGAAACATGGATAGTGTCGGAACATACTTCTAAAATTTCCGCTGCGAAACGGTATCCGACCGCAAGTGTAGGTAGCAATCAAATTATCCATATAGAATCGGTGACGTTTTTAAATAAACTGGCAACATTGCAAGCGGAACATTGAAATTTGAAATTGAAATTTACTTTTTTCAATGTAGGATAGTTTTATCACTTATTGACGTCATGATCCGTTATTGTAAAAAAGGATTTTTTATAATACAATTTTCTTTTTTTATAACAATTTTGTATTGTACTAATAGAAAACCGGCTCGGGAGGGATTTAAAAATAAAAAATAAAGGTGTGTTTTTACATGCGTATTGTAACTAAAATCTCCCTAAGCCTATAGTAATTAATAAATGAAGCTATAATGTGTGGCCAAAGAACATATTTTGTGATCGTCTAAATTTCTGTCTACGTTGTGTATTTTTAATCATATTAGAGGATTGTACGCTCCAATTAATTAACAATTGCTGAAATAAAATAAAATATTAGAGAACACAATAATTAAATTAAATAAGATACCACTTAGCTGTAAATATCCCAGGTATCCGGCAATCCATACAAGTCAGGAACTTCCATTGAATCTAGCTCTGTCCTGAGCCAATTTTCTCCATAAATAGCATTTCACTACACTTCACTTATATATGGTTTAACAGTCTTTAATTTATTGTTTATTTAACGCGCGGTTATGAATTAATTTAAAATTGTCGTTTATTTTAGTTTAGTTTAAGTTTATCACTTGTATAGCCTGAAAGAACAAAGACTCAGTAACCACGAAGTTGGAAGGGAAAAACTGGATTTGAAAGAGACCTTTTAGGTCTAGAAGGGACCTAGCAACTAGGGACGCTGGTCTCCCTGCACACCAATAACCAGCCCAACACGCAAAACCTTGGAAGTTTAACCCTATACAACTACACCTACTCTTTCTAACTTCCAAAACTTCACGCTAACATCCCGATCACCTGAGAACACAAAAACCTTTCACAAGCTTCTCATTCACACGTTCACGCACCTCTCACGCTTAAATTACCTATGGTTTGCAAACCTTAGATTTCCACCTGTGACGGCGGCTACGTTTGGGCTCCTTAATAACATATAAAAATTCAAGTATGCACTTAAGTGATTCCTATAATAACATACTGCACTACACTTTCAGTTTGTCCAGGAACGCTAAGTCCTAGGTCCGTTAGCCGTGACTGTGTAGCTACATAGGCCACATGCATAGGTCAGTAATCATATGTCACTAAGTCACCCAGATGTGTTTCTATTCGCTTGTTTCTGTATAGCTCCATAACCAACGGCTACTTCGTCCTGATTATGACAATTATACATTTGTAATGAGTGTTTGTAAGTGTAACGCGGACGAATGATTTTAAAATTATAATATAAAATATTTAGAAAAGAAAACCTCTTTAATGTTCCGTGCATTTTTATTGTGTCAGCACCAAACATGAAAGAGTTAAGTATATTTATAACGAACGTCCTAATAAAACAAACTCTTACATACTTCATACACACTCCTATTATACACTCCACTATTTATTTGCCTAATCCCTAGTCTACAAATTAAATAAATAAAATGCGTCCTAGCCCCTATCAATTTACCCTATGCTGCTGCAGTCTGCGCTCCACCTCTGCTAGATATAACAAAAGAAACCCGTCAAAACTAAATTACTCTAGCAATTCTAAGTCCGCAGCGCAGGTCAACACAGAGAACTATCCTAGAAAGAGAGAAAGAAAGAAAAAGAAAAGGGACTTACGATATTCACTAGCACTCGCGATAGGTTCACTAATTCAAGCACTGTTTTTAATTTGGACGGTCAAACGTCATCCCTATTCTTACGTAATCCGCGCGCGTTCCGAGTTAGACTTCTCCCCATCCCGCTTGTGTCTCTCTTTTATCACTTCTGCAAAAAATTGCAAGACCCGCCCAAAATGTTCGTAATCCCTACTATGTTCCCACCTTATTTCTCTGCTGTCAATTTGACTAATTGGGTAATTAACGCAAAATTTATAGTGTTATGCGTAAAATGCACAAAAACGTCTTAATAGCTTGCGGCTGTTGGTCCCACACATTTTTTCTTTGATACGGGTAAGGCCACACTTGTTAGGATAAGAACCAAACTGATTTGATAACTTATTAGGTTTGCATTTCCAAATAACAGATATAATATACAGATTAAAACCAGTAGAAGGATAACCCCCCATCATAATTTAATTTATTAATAGGTTATAGTACAAAAATTTAATATTAAGCAATTTGAGACCTAATCCCCATAATAAGTCTACAATTGAGCAAAAATAAGACTTCTCGTGTTTTGTATGTTACAAACACAGATTTTACAATTAAAGTTAACATAAGAAGTTTTGAAATTGTATTTCCAAGAGAATGCGATATTTCCAAACAAAACTAAAGAATTTAATCCTCAAACAAATGTGACTCTAACCTTAGGATTCACACATGTTTGCACTTGTCCTGCACTTGTATTATCGCATTCGGACTTCTCGCTATTGCTCTGCACTCGGTAGGGATGTCATCTTAATGAATATCAATTATATAGTATTTTGAATAATTAGCATCTCATATTTTAATCAAAGCAGAATTTGTTATTCCTTTTGTAAACTACCACCAACATAATAATTCATTATGAAACTTTTTAAGAATTTTTCTTACATTTATTTTACTTATAGTATAGTGAGTCCTTTAATTTAGTTAATTCCTGAGCTAGTGCTGTATCTATATCTATATCTATAAATTGCGTAAATTTTAATCCACGTTTTTACTAATGAAGCAGCCCTAAGCAAGAATGCATAGCACATAAATATGCGCGCTTTGACAGCCACCGATTAGTAGTGACGCATGACGACACACTTAGCACATACGGTTGAAAAGGGTGTGCGACACTTTTATGCATCTTGTAACAAAGGTCACATTATTTTACATTTACAGTATTCTTTAATTTGCTCGCGTCATAGAAAAATTTATGGAAAGATCATGCTGTGATTGTGAGAATTTTGCATCTACGCAGTACAGGGAGAAGCAGACTCGAAGCTCCTCCTCTAACGAAAAGGACACAAGATATGTATGGCTTCCTGAAATTGAGATAGCTATAGTTTGATGTTTTTTGTGACTAATTAGTTCATTTAGGCCTACAAGTTGTCGTTCCTCCGAAATATTCGGTATAGAAAATAATACTTTAGTTACAGTCGCCCCGATGATTCTAAGCCATTTGGTTATTTTTTCAAGAAATGACATAAATTGCGAAGTATCAAATTTAGGTAACTTTTCTATAATCACTTGTGAAATCCTTTTACGACGCCCCGAATTCTGTTGATACTTTTTTTTACGAATTATAAAATGAAACACAGTATTTATAAATATGTTCTATTAGTTGTGATTGGAACAGCAATATAAAATTGCTTAATAATATCCCCTACCAAAATGACCGGTTAAAACAAAATCTAACTGCTCATTTATTTCTTTATTTTCTGTAATTGATTACTGAGAGTTCGTTTTAATTCTGCTTAACCTTTTTTTTTTTAAAAAAAATGGCAATTGAACTTTGCTCTGGATGGGAATGGTCACGCTTACACAAAAGTATTTTTTTTGTCTTATTTTATTACACAAGATTCAACTCACAAAGATCTAATGAATACAATCTTATTTCAAATTTTACTTACTATAATACAAAATGCAATGATATAAATTAATAATACAAAGTGCAATCACTTTATCCCATTCGAATCATAATCATCTTGTGGACGCCTTGGAATTTATATAATATCGTTCCATATTAAATGCGTTATAATTGTCTATTATTTTACGTTTATTACAAATCTCCTCAGGTATACGTATTTCAGTATGGTTTTGCTGCGATTTGATAAGGTCCATCATATTTCAAGAATAGTTTCACCATTTCATGCTTCATAGCATTCGACTAAGGGTGTGTTTTAATCTTTACAAATTGTCCAATTTTGTACTCCACAATCCGATGGGTTTGGTCAAAGTATTTACTTCGTATTTGCGCACTAATTTTAAGATATTCAGCAGCCCTTTTTCGCGCTTCCTGTAATGTTTCTAGGTTTTCCACTATATGCAAATTTTTCCTTTTACGCTGGAGACGTAGGGTTTTCCATCCATCAGAAATTTTAGGCTATAGCCATGGCTATAGTGTATCGTATTATTGTGACATTCTTTTATATCTTTTAATACATTTGTCCACTTAGAATGAGATGTTTGACAATTTATTCTCAACATGTTTCCCATTTCCCTATGAAAACGTTCTGTAGAATTAGGTCTTGGATTATAAGGAGAGGTAAACGTCACCTTAATACCTAGATCAGTCATTCCTTTTATCCAGATTTTAGATCTAAATTGTGTTCCTTACGCCCTCGCATAGATGTTTCGTTTAGGCTCATAATAGTTTTTTTTCACTGATAAACACATTGCAAAAGTATCTCACACTCTTATAATATAATGAGCATTTAAATGTCGATTGTAAAATTTATTCCAAGTTTATTTTACACATTTATTCACAAAGTTTCTATTTTTTTTTGTGTTTCCACTTTGGTTATAATTTATTATCTGAAAAAAAATATTTACATTTTAATTAATTATACCGAAATTCACCTAATTTATACTTTATATTTGAAAATGAAGTTATGGAAATATTATATTTTTTCTGCCTTCCCGTCCTAAAGCAACTACTAATAAAACACGAACTAAACTTGCCTTACGCCCCGACAAGCAAGAAATAATAAAGTAAATTACAATATGGTAATATAATAACATAATACAAATAACTCATGTATAAATTCAAGAAAATAACAAACTGGCAAAATATCACTCGAATCCACTTTTATTTTTAACTCTTCGCTCCGGCTATCAGTGGGTCCATTTATATGTAATTATTTTTCGTTATATTTACCAATGACATTTTATTTGTGAAGTATAAAATCAAACTAAATTACAACAAAAAAAGAATATTATGGATATTAGAATAATGCTCAACTAACTTACCTACTTAATTTCTAACTTGATTTTCTATTTTCCTAAAAATTGTAACCCAAATTCATTAAATCCGTGTTCAAATCAAAATGATTTGCCCTTTAATGACGTTTTAATCCTATCACGAGCACCAATGTAACTAAAATCTCCCTAAGCCTATAGTAATTAATAAATGAAGCTATAATGTGTGGCCAAAGAACATATTTTGTGATCGTCTAAATTTCTGTCTACGTTGTGTATTTTTAATCATATTAGAGGATTGTACGCTCCAATTAATTAACAATTGCTGAAATAAAATAAAATATTAGAGAACACAATAATTAAATTAAATAAGATACCACTTAGCTGTAAATATCCCAGGTATCCGGCAATCCATACAAGTCAGGAACTTCCATTGAATCTAGCTCTGTCCTGAGCCAATTTTCTCCATAAATAGCATTTCACTACACTTCACTTATATATGGTTTAACAGTCTTTAATTTATTGTTTATTTAACGCGCGGTTATGAATTAATTTAAAATTGTCGTTTATTTTAGTTTAGTTTAAGTTTATCACTTGTATAGCCTGAAAGAACAAAGACTCAGTAACCACGAAGTTGGAAGGGAAAAACTGGATTTGAAAGAGACCTTTTAGGTCTAGAAGGGACCTAGCAACTAGGGACGCTGGTCTCCCTGCACACCAATAACCAGCCCAACACGCAAAACCTTGGAAGTTTAACCCTATACAACTACACCTACTCTTTCTAACTTCCAAAACTTCACGCTAACATCCCGATCACCTGAGAACACAAAAACCTTTCACAAGCTTCTCATTCACACGTTCACGCACCTCTCACGCTTAAATTACCTATGGTTTGCAAACCTTAGATTTCCACCTGTGACGGCGGCTACGTTTGGGCTCCTTAATAACATATAAAAATTCAAGTATGCACTTAAGTGATTCCTATAATAACATACTGCACTACACTTTCAGTTTGTCCAGGAACGCTAAGTCCTAGGTCCGTTAGCCGTGACTGTGTAGCTACATAGGCCACATGCATAGGTCAGTAATCATATGTCACTAAGTCACCCAGATGTGTTTCTATTCGCTTGTTTCTGTATAGCTCCATAACCAACGGCTACTTCGTCCTGATTATGACAATTATACATTTGTAATGAGTGTTTGTAAGTGTAACGCGGACGAATGATTTTAAAATTATAATATAAAATATTTAGAAAAGAAAACCTCTTTAATGTTCCGTGCATTTTTATTGTGTCAGCACCAAACATGAAAGAGTTAAGTATATTTATAACGAACGTCCTAATAAAACAAACTCTTACATACTTCATACACACTCCTATTATACACTCCACTATTTATTTGCCTAATCCCTAGTCTACAAATTAAATAAATAAAATGCGTCCTAGCCCCTATCAATTTACCCTATGCTGCTGCAGTCTGCGCTCCACCTCTGCTAGATATAACAAAAGAAACCCGTCAAAACTAAATTACTCTAGCAATTCTAAGTCCGCAGCGCAGGTCAACACAGAGAACTATCCTAGAAAGAGAGAAAGAAAGAAAAAGAAAAGGGACTTACGATATTCACTAGCACTCGCGATAGGTTCACTAATTCAAGCACTGTTTTTAATTTGGACGGTCAAACGTCATCCCTATTCTTACGTAATCCGCGCGCGTTCCGAGTTAGACTTCTCCCCATCCCGCTTGTGTCTCTCTTTTATCACTTCTGCAAAAAATTGCAAGACCCGCCCAAAATGTTCGTAATCCCTACTATGTTCCCACCTTATTTCTCTGCTGTCAATTTGACTAATTGGGTAATTAACGCAAAATTTATAGTGTTATGCGTAAAATGCACAAAAACGTCTTAATAGCTTGCGGCTGTTGGTCCCACACATTTTTTCTTTGATACGGGTAAGGCCACACTTGTTAGGATAAGAACCAAACTGATTTGATAACTTATTAGGTTTGCATTTCCAAATAACAGATATAATATACAGATTAAAACCAGTAGAAGGATAACCCCCCATCATAATTTAATTTATTAATAGGTTATAGTACAAAAATTTAATATTAAGCAATTTGAGACCTAATCCCCATAATAAGTCTACAATTGAGCAAAAATAAGACTTCTCGTGTTTTGTATGTTACAAACACAGATTTTACAATTAAAGTTAACATAAGAAGTTTTGAAATTGTATTTCCAAGAGAATGCGATATTTCCAAACAAAACTAAAGAATTTAATCCTCAAACAAATGTGACTCTAACCTTAGGATTCACACATGTTTGCACTTGTCCTGCACTTGTATTATCGCATTCGGACTTCTCGCTATTGCTCTGCACTCGGTAGGGATGTCATCTTAATGAATATCAATTATATAGTATTTTGAATAATTAGCATCTCATATTTTAATCAAAGCAGAATTTGTTATTCCTTTTGTAAACTACCACCAACATAATAATTCATTATGAAACTTTTTAAGAATTTTTCTTACATTTATTTTACTTATAGTATAGTGAGTCCTTTAATTTAGTTAATTCCTGAGCTAGTGCTGTATCTATATCTATATCTATAAATTGCGTAAATTTTAATCCACGTTTTTACTAATGAAGCAGCCCTAAGCAAGAATGCATAGCACATAAATATGCGCGCTTTGACAGCCACCGATTAGTAGTGACGCATGACGACACACTTAGCACATACGGTTGAAAAGGGTGTGCGACACTTTTATGCATCTTGTAACAAAGGTCACATTATTTTACATTTACAGTATTCTTTAATTTGCTCGCGTCATAGAAAAATTTATGGAAAGATCATGCTGTGATTGTGAGAATTTTGCATCTACGCAGTACAGGGAGAAGCAGACTCGAAGCTCCTCCTCTAACGAAAAGGACACAAGATATGTATGGCTTCCTGAAATTGAGATAGCTATAGTTTGATGTTTTTTGTGACTAATTAGTTCATTTAGGCCTACAAGTTGTCGTTCCTCCGAAATATTCGGTATAGAAAATAATACTTTAGTTACAGTATAATTAACCGGGATCTCTGAACAGGAAAAACCCCCCAAAAACCTGCACAGTCGTACTCCTAGGTACTCCAAATTAATAATATTTCTAGGCCCTAAGCTAATTTCTCGTAGTATGCCTCTAGTGTGGAATGACTTAGGAGGTTCTTACTTGTACATGCACTGCACGACTTGCTGGTGTTTTGCCAGATCGGAGTTAACGAAATTCCATACAAAAACCGGATATCATGGCACACGTCGCCGCATCTAATTGCGGCTGTCATATACATACATAAATATATCACGCCTATATCTCTTGCGTGGTAGGCAGAGCGTAAACAGTCATTAAAAAAAATTGTGTGTCACTATATGTAGTGACAGGTTGTCAGTCAATCGCCTAAAATGGCAAAACACATGTAACCCTCGGTTCCTTAGGCGCCTCATACGACACCCACGGGAAAGAAATGGGGTGATGCTGTTCTAATTGTATCGCAGCTTGTCAATTGTATAGTAGCTGTCGTGAACCGCAATATCGTACGGTGTGTGTGCAATTCGCCTTATATGTCAACTGAACCGGGAAATTCACATAAAATATAGTTCGCTCTCGTTGTTTGCTCACGTTCATAAAACCGTTTTATGAACTTACAAAATGGCGGATGAGTAACTAAACCGAGTTAACTTTTAAAACAGAGTTGTAATAACTCGAATGGTAGACAGGAATAATCTCGGAAGCAGTAGGTAGCTAATCATAGATCATTAACGCCACGTCTGACAAATATTTGAGGGTCATTCAAAAAATTGTGTATCACTATAGTTGTCAGCCCATCGCCTAAAATTGCAAATCACATGTAACTCTCGAGTTCCTTAATCAGCTCATACGACACCCACGGGAAAGAAATGGGGTGATGCTATTCTAGGTTCAGGTTGTCAATTTTAAGGTAGCTGTCGTGAACCGGTGTAATATCATCCGGTGTGTGTGCAATTCGCGTTACGTATCAACTGAACCGGGAAATTCACATAAAATATAGTCCGCTCTCGTTGTTTGCTCACGTTCATAAAACGGTTTTATGAACTTACAAAATGGCGGATGAGTAAATGAACCGAGTTAACTTTTAGAACCGAGTTGTAATAACTCGAATGGTAGACGGGAATAATCTCGGAAGCAGTAGGTAGCTAATTAAAATATTAACGTTGGGGCAACTAAAGGAGTCTTTAGTTGCCCGTCTTTTAAGATAGCAAGTATTAAAAGGACCTCGAGGCTATTCAAAAAGCTTGTTGGCAGTGATGAAAGATAGGTATTATCAGCAGTACTCCTAGCTACCCATTCAGGGGACTTACGTACTAACCGTACCTATCTACTGGGTTTCAATACATAAAAAAACTTTCATTTCATTTACTATGTCTAACTAGTAATGCCGTGTGATGCCGGCTTAGAATAGCATAACCCTATTTCTTTCCTGTGGGCATCGTAGAAGGCGACGAAAGGACTTGAGGGTGTGTATTGCAATTTTAGACGATCGGCTGACAACCTGTCACTACTTACAAAAAAAAACTTGAATATCATATATATATTTAATTTTCGAAAACTTGCAAAATCTGCAAAGATATAATTAGTCGCTTGGTATTACTTGCAAAAGTAACCCGGTAGATGGAGCCGTGCACCGCGTTACTAGCATTAAGATACACTTGCAAAATTGGCGGGCAAGGAACGAGCTGCGGTAGCCCAGATGGAAGAGGCGTCGCCACTAGTAATAGCGAAAGTCGCAGATTCAAATCCTGCCAGCGCTTGAAAATTTGCTACTTCAAGTTAATATTATTTCTGTGAGAAATAAAGTTTTTCTGTCTGTCTGTCTGTCGGTCTACTTCTTGATTTTCATAAAATCACTATACCTACCGAATATTCTCGAGAATCTCTTACGGGCTCTCCTACTACTACTCTTCAACTACTACAACAGCATCAACGGTCCACTGCTGGACATAGACCTCCCCCTGCTGTTTGGAGGGTATTTGCCATACTCACGACGTTTGGTAGGCGAATTGGCGAGCGCAGTGTAAGTTATATTTACAGAGAATGCTGTTGCTCATTCCCTGACTTCAACCGTTGCTTTTTACGACAGCTTTGGAAAGATATGGGGTTCTCCTATACTAAACAAAAATCAGTAAGATTTTTTGAAGGAAAAATATTCATCATTTGGGGCGTTTTATGAATAGACATTCCATGGTAGGAAGTAGGGTCTGTTGCATTCAAAATTACATTTTTCACGTCGACGATGAGCTATATTCCCTGGGCTATTCTGGCATACAACGAAATAAAGGTTGTCTATCACACGTGCCGCACTATGTTGGGGTTTTTACGGATCTGGCAAGTGACCGTCGAAGGTGTCGTGTGTGTTTTTCCCCCAGGACATCTGTTTAATACATAAATGTATATAGATAGACATCTATATACATATGTATATATACTTATGTTTATAGATGAAGTTAATAAAACAGTAAAACTCGTGTGTCTGTACATTGAACAAATTTACGAAAAACTAATTGTAGGTGATGTTAAAATGGGACTCGATTTTTTGTGTGTCTGTTTATCTGTTTGTCCGGGCTAATCTCCGAAACTACTACGGATTCGAATGAAACTTTTTGATTGTGTACAGTTATTATTATTAAGCCTGATCAACATCTAGAATACTTTTTACCGAGGGAAAATTGCTCATTCCTATGGGAAATACGATTAAACGTAGAATATTTAGGCTGCCAGCTTCAGTATGATATAGAAATGTCTGCAAGTTTGCAAAGCAAAATTTGTTCCTGGTCAACATCTAGAATCCTTTTTACAGTTGGAAAATTACTCATTCCCGCCGGATAAACAATTTAATTTAAAATTTTTAGAACACCAGCTACAGTATGAGATACAGAATTGTTCAGGGGCACGTTCAAGCAGCCGTCTTTCGTAGCTCTTATATGCTTTGACAGTTCGTAAAACCGCGTTTTGGAGCGCATGGTAGAAAATTTCTCCCGACTGGCGTGCTAAAACGCGGTTTTATGACCTGTCATCGGAGAAAATACCTACTAGGAGAAACAGCATGAACGCGCCCCAGCATGATATGCCGCTACTGTTGGCACATTGACATTTAGGGTCTGGAGTACCTGATGAGGAAGCCCAGCTTAACTATACAAGATATGGAAATGGCTTAAAAGAAAAATTGGTTTAGCATGATGTGCCGCTTCTGTTGGCACACTTATGTTGTGGGTCTCAAGTTCCTTTAGTGGAACACCAAGAGCTCAACTAAAGTATATGAGATACGAAAATGGCTCTTCAGCAAAAGTTTTTCAGTGTAATTGATCGCTTTTACTTGCACATAAATTTTGAGGGTCTGGAGTACCTGAAGTGGCACATTAGAATCTTGGCTGTACCGAAATACTGGTACTGGCGCGGCGGGGATATGCTAACCATAATATTCAGTCAGCGAAACGATTTTCGCAGGCAGCACCTAGTCATTTTCATAAACTATTGACACTTTATTTACTTTCTACATGCTGTTTCATTTAACTGATTTCGTCAGTAACACCGGACTGGCAAAATAAAATAGACTTTATATACTTATACGAGAACAGTGAACAAAACAAACTTTGCCAGAATATATTAAAAGTGTTTTAAGCAGTCTGTCTGTTCCGTATTTCATTCAGTATTTTTGGGACAATCACTCGATGAATCACCAGAGTTCAGCGGGTCGTTCGTCAACTAGATGTCCCACACACAATTAGTGAATAGTCTGAACACCTATATAGCCTCTCCGGGTCGGAACGAGACGGAAGACCGCGTTTCTCGAAGCCTATATAAAAGAACTGGCATAATACAAACTAAACCCGTCCCAATATGCCATATTTGACAGCTATCATCTCCATACTAAAAGAGATGTCAACAAAGAAAAATGGACCCTCTGCCATAGCATTAGCACGAATCTGACAGCTGTCAAATAAGGCTTATTGGGACGGCCGTACTATAGGCTAATACAAAATAACTAATAATAAAAAAGTTATCAAAATGTTGACATTAGGTATACCTACTTATACTTTCAATTGTTCCAAAATAAAAGTATCTAGATTATATACCTAGCCTTTCAACACATAATATACTTACTTATAGATAAGTGAAGTATGTTCCCGTTTTCAACATTGTTTACGAAAAGCCATTAATTAGCTGAAGAAAATAATTGGGTAGATTTGTCGGTGTCACTTTCCTATTGGCTTTCGACTAATTAAGAATAAGGAAATGTCAGAGCGAAATAAGGTAATAACGTGAGCAAGAAACACAGGGTGTCAGTGCCGGATTAAGCCAAAGCAAATTCTAGCGCGACCCTTTGGGCCTTCACAATTACAACTCTTATTACATCAAATAATTAGGCACATGAACGCCTATACGCTATCAATAAAAGAACAACGACGTTAAATACAAAATGCAAAAATAAAGGCAGCGAATAATATTTTTTTTACGTCATGCATCGCGGTCAATAGTGATAGTGATAATGAGCGGAACTTTGTCACGCCGGCGCGGCGGTGGACACAAGGAATAGGAAGTATGAGGGAGCAAAGCGAGCGCGATTTATTACGCCTCTGACATACACAGGAAGTACACCGATTGTGATTGTGATAAAAAAATATTTGTTTGCTTTCATCTGATTTAAATAATTTGAGGGAAGATGGAATTTGAGGAAATCCGAAAAAAATGGAAGGAATCCGTTCTATTTTCGGGTATGGGACGTGGGGCCCCCGCAAGCGCGGGGCCCGTAGGATGTTCTACTTTCTTTATATGGTTAATCCGGCCCTGCAAGGTGTCTTAATGAGACAAGTCTTTTTGCATTAAGCATTTGTTTACTACAGTATGTTCTTTATTTAAAAACATATAACTCAATATATTTACTCACAGATTTGTAGGTACTAATTAGCGTAGCAATTAATAATTTACAACTCAGTGATAAAAAAAACATGTTGCGCCGACCCCAAATTAAATTGGGATAAGGGCAGGCAGATGATGATTTGAAGTTACTACGTAAGTGGATATTTTCCCGTTAATTGCCTATTAACCTATTTATCTTTACCTTTTTTTATCCCGCCCGAGCTGTTTTTTTATTAGGACAGTAGATTTTTTTTAAAAGAAGAAAATTGCGTTATACAACTTTCTTTTCATATATTTAATATGGTGGATCATGACGTCAATACAAATACAAATTCTTTAAATAATAAACATAATAAGTGATAATACTATCCAACATTGAATAAAGTTAATTTCTTTTCATTTCATATCAAAAGAGTACGAGGACTTAACCTATCGGAAACTAAATTAAAATAAATTACTTAGAAATTAAACAAGGCCTTTTCTGAAGACAATTTGTAATGTCGGTCCAGAAATGGCATATTTTGCAAGTAGTTAAGTGAAGTTTGCAAATGATATAAAGAACTTGAATTTTTTTTTAGCTTTGTCCGGAGAAGTGTTCGGTTGAGGCGTCGGTAGCTCAGTGGCAGAGCGGTGGGACGGTACTTTACAGATCCCGGGTTCAATCCCCGGTCGACTCTATATTTTTTTTTATTTCTTATTTTCATTTATGAAAATAATATAGCATGTGAGTGCAATAAACCGTAAAACATTGAAGTTTGATTTGAAAAATGATCGTTATAAAATAAATCTTACCGCCTCGGTGTGTATGGGATGCACGGCGAACAAGATGGCGGCGACGAAACTCGCGAACTCTGGCAGGAACATGACGCACACCCTGCAACAATAAGTAGGTCAGTGAGACAGGGTCGCTGCCGCACAGGGGAGGACTTCTCAATTCGGGCGTGTTATTCAGATATCATAGCATCTTTTGTAAACTACTGTTGTATTATCCTTTGGTGATTTTCAGTAATATTATACCCTGCATACCAAATTTTAAACCCTACTCGTATGGGGTGTACCATATAGAAAATTAGTAAAATCGCTGATTCAAATCAACAAAAAATAGTTCAAATTATGTCTGCGGTATAAAATTTTGCAAGTTTTCTAAGACATTTATTATTATTTATTTGCCACTGAATACCTTAAATGCTAACTATCGCAGATATCTACGAAAATAAATATAAGACTGCAAAAGTGCAGCAATAGTTTTGATTTTGATGCAGTTTCCTATTGCTGTGTTGTCGTAGACTAGAAAAAAGACTACAGCAATAGCCAATATAGTTAATATAGCTAAAGAAAGTTTTACATTGAGGACGTTATCTATTATATTATTCTGTCGTTTAAAAAAGAGCAATAAGGAACATTTCCGCCCTCACACACCACAACACGCATCAGAGTCACGCAAGTGTTGTGATAGTAACGCAGGTTTTTAGATAGCACACTGTTTCTGCATAGACCGCATCACGCACGTCACTATATCACATCAAGGAACGTACATGCAGTTACTATTAGTGCAATATACCAAGGAGCAGTAGTTTAACTTCATACTAACGTCCGGTTTGCGCACTCACACATACACACGCCCGACTGACCTATACGTACACGACTACTAGGTACATAGAATCTCATGCCGCTCATATCACATCGAACTGTACTGCCACCGCGCGTTTTTGTTTCAGTATCAAAAAATCGGGAAAATTATTACCTAGAAACCTTATAATTTATCACAAAATAATGTACTTCATTGTATTCTTACTATAACTTAGCATTATAGTACCTAAGTGTGACATCACTTAAATTTGGATTTGCAAAAGCAATTTGTTGACATCCCTGCAAATGTAGGTAGATTCAAGCGGAAAGGTGCTCGAGTTAAACTACTGCTCCTTAGTATATTGTGCTATTGGCAGCTGCTCGCTACTAAACCAGCAGTTTGTGTTTTAAATGCCTTTTGACCATTCACACTCACGATGTGATGGAAGTGTACACTTTCCTTCGATGGCAGTTGTTTTCTTGACTCACCGTCGCAATGGTACGTAAGTATTAAGTATCTATTTGTAGTATCTTAACATGATGATGAAGATTCTTTCAATCGAATTCGGCCATGGCAACCACTTAATTTTTTTTTACTGGTAGTCAGAGCGTCACTGATGCGCTCGGAGAGGCCAATTTTTGCTCCTTTGGCGAACTCTCGTGCGCCACCTGGGCAGGTGAGCTTGCCATTCACATAAATGTAGTTAATGACTGCGGGTGGACGGACCTTCAGCTCATCAGGCTTAGCATTTGAGGTCTGCTTTACGCTGCTCTTCAAATTCGTGGATTCGACTTTTACCATCCCACGCCAATCGGAGCCATAATCTTGACATTATAATTAACTAAATACCCTCTCCCTATCGCTGGTCCTGGCTTTTAAACTATCGGTTTGAACGTGTCGCGAGGTGGTTTAAAGTTCTTCTCTACACTAGTCCCCGTGGTGACCATCACACCTGTATCCTTCGGCTATAGTAGCCATCTCCGAGCGCATCAACGCCTCTTTGATTAGGAGTTGAAGTGGTCGCCATGGCCGAAATCGGTCGGAAAAGATCATCATCATCATCCTTCGGAGGTTAAACCCTAGGGTTTTGCGAATATAGAACGAAACCCTTCTTCTTCTTAGCGTGTCGATGGCAGACACGATGATTACCCCACACACTTGTTTAGGTTATCCTCTTGAGATTTTTGATCAAATTATTATACTGGATAAATAAGCGTAGCTTGTTTACTGGGTTAACAAAATACAAAACTTGCTGGAAAAAATCTCTTTTACGAAGTTATTTTGGACATCATTTAAAATATGTACAAAACCTAAATTGACTGAGAAACCATTTTATATGACTCAAATTTTTCCCGACTGCCTCAGAAGGAGGGTAATATTTTTCGAGAGTATGTATGGTATGTATTTGGACAAGTAAATTCTTTTTCACGGGCTACATCCCAAACGGCTAGAGGCTGGAGTACGTATATGCCCTTTAGACGGATGTCAAGGTACTCAAAAAAATTGCACAACTTTCCCCAAGGAACCATAGTCGAAATAAAAAAAAGAAAAAGGACCTTCCATAGTAAATTAACCAGCTGATCGGCAATTGTGAATGAGAGGGGGTGGGAAAGTTGTTTTTTTTTATTTATTAAACTTTATTGCACAGAAAGTACAAAGGGCGGGCCTAATGCCACGCGGCATTCTCTACCGGCCAACCAAAAGATAAACAGAAAGAGTAGAGTTGTTCAGTTTCATCAATACCTTGACCTCCTTTCGGCTTGTTATACCCTTTTTGTTACTTCTTGTATACTCCTCAAATACTCCTTGTGTTGTTAGATTCGTCTTAGCAGCGCCAGTGACACTGGATTTATTAAGATTTCATTAATTCAAAATACTGGATTTTAAACTAGAAATGTAACTTCGAAATTCCCTTTCACAAGCCGCAGTCGGGTTATTGTTTTTTTATTTTTATTTTTTTATCCCGCCCGAGCCGGTTTTCTATTAGGACAATACAAAATTGTTATAAAAAGAAGAAGATTGCGTTATGCAAATTTCTTTTTTTTACAATGACCGATCATGACGTCAATAAGTGATAATGCTATCCTACATTGAATAAAGTTATTTCATTATCATTTTCATTTTCATTTAATAATTAGCTTGATTCAATTGCGGAATATGATTGTATTGAATATGACAACTGGCATGAAAAACTTAAGTATTTGTCATTTGCTTTGTCACATACTTAAGGGCGTCTTAGTGTGAAAAATGTCGAATCGACCTATTTTTGGTTGAGTTTTAAAGCATCATATATTATTTTATTTGAACCAGAAAAAATATATGTTGTTGTAAATGAACAGTTCTTGATTATTTAATGGACAAAAACACGATATCTATAACTTTTCTCGATCATAAAAAAATGCAAAGATACGTAAGTTTATGACAATTTTTCAAGTATTACTCAAAGATTATTAACACTAAAAAAAATTAAAATATGCCAAAATGTAGGAAATTACAAGATGTAAATAAAATAATGGATAGATTTTTTAAATTGTTTTTTGTGATTTTTTGAAACCCCATTATTCCCATTATATAACCAAACAACGCGCGCGCTGCGCTTCAGACGCCCGCCGGGCATCATCGGAGCAGGACCTATGCCAATTTTCGACCGCGGCGTTCCGCAACCTGCTTTTTTCATCTTGTCGCGTAATATTAATAAGATATGAATTTTCTGACATCAAATGTGTTGGCTAGAAGAGATCTCTTCTTAAGAGATAAGCTCGCCTTTGCTACTAAGTTTTAAATAAGTGTTGTATATTTTTGACTGTAAATATTTTGTGAATGTGTAAATATTTCGTTAATTTATTGTAAATAAACGTGTACATAGTCTGTAAATAAGTAAAAATGGGAAATAAAAATAAATACAAGAGGGTACCTATATGTCAAAAGCGAAAAGACCGGCAAACAATATCGTAAGTATCTGAACATAATTCTAACCAATTTTTGACCTACCAAAGTAACTACCAACTATGAAGTAAGTATGTATAGGTATAAATTTTAGTGAATAGGTAAGTAGACAAAGAAATTGTATAGCTGATCTGGGTAACTAAACCAGAAGCAGTTTTAGGTTTAACAACAACAGACAGTAAAATTAAATAGTATTGCAACCACAGTATCTAACATTGTACCAACCATTTGATCTAGTGTCATTTTATTTATTATGTAGTTCATAAGCTGTTGCCATATTAAAAGTAAACATCATAATACATACATAGTAGAAATGAAACCAGTGGTGCAACCACAGTTCAAATCATACGAAGAGAATGTACGATTTTACATAATGTAATTTTATTATTTATTAGTGAGCCATGCTATAAGTAATTATCAAGTACATACACAGTAAAACAAAATCAGTAGTGCAACCACTGAATTTGTTTGTAATGTAATAGTATATTTAATTAGACGGTAAATATTGTACCGATAACCTTGGACTTCTAATCCTTGCAGTGCTTCAATACTAAGAGACAAAGGTATTAGACATGCAAACAAATTACTAGGTACTGAAAAGTAAGTATAATTTAGTGAAACAGAAAAGGTAAGCCTGTTCAAGATTAGTGTACTTTTGATAAAAACGTTCCAGGACTTCAAGCCGTAATGACGATGACCAACTTTCTCTGCAAGTTCTGGAGTCACATACATCTCCAAAACAACATAGTCAAACATATCGCAAACTGCGAGGTTGTCCAATCCTACGTTTATCTGGGAGCGCTGATTTCCAACAACGGCGGTTGCATAGACGAGGTAAAAAGACGTATGGCGATAACTAGATCCACTATGAGCAAGCTTCATAAGGTTTGGAAAATCGCAATATCACGAAAGCCACCAAAACACGACTCGTGAGAGCACTCATATTCCCCGTGTTCCTCTATGCTGCAGAGACGTGGACTTTGCGGGAAATTAAAAAGAAGAAGATAGACGCACTGGAAATGTGGTGCTGGAGGCGAATGCTTAGAATATCATCGATAGAATTCCCCACCAATGACTCCATTCTCAAGGAACTCGGCCTCTCCTCCATCGTGCAAGCTCGCATCCTTACATTCTTTGGACACGTCGCCCGACGCGGGGACATATCTATCGAGCGGCTCGTGGTCCAAGGGAAGGTCGAGGGTGCGCGCCCTCGAGGAAGATCAGACGGACCAAATTAAAGCTGCTACACAAGAAGGTTCCGTGACGGAGTGCACCAGAAAAGCAGTCATCCGTGAGGAATGGCGACGGATTGTAAAGCGTGCCACCAACCCGGATTGACGACCACGTCCTCTCTGTTAAGAGTGTATTGATGAAGAAGAAGACATCTCCACGCCAATCAACTCTCCAGTCTAATGAGTAAGTTACGAAAATTAAATGTTTTATTGTTCAGCTAATAAACAGTTGTTTTTTAATATGACTTTGAAAGCATTAATGATATTTTTCATATTTATATATAGATTTTCACTTACTTATACATACATTTTTACTGTAGTTCTATACAGCAGCCTCACCATGTAGCTATTACCTCCCAAACAGAAAGGCAAGATAGAAATACGTAATTTTATAAACAAAAAGTGGAAATGACGATTCTTAATGTTATTTAAATACTGCTCTGTGTGAATATTGATGTTTCAAACATGTTTCAGAGCTTCAAGCATATGTGATGATCAACCCTTATTGCAAGTTATGGACTCCCATACATTTCCACTTCAATAAACTTCTAAATCTCATAAGTAAGTAACGAAAATTCATTCATTAGCCTATTACAGTCCACTGCTTGACGTAGGCATCCCCCTCGGTATGCCATAAGGCACGATCTCCCGTTTTCGCCAGTCAGTCGTTACCAGCCGTCTTTTTAAGTCATCGGTCCATCTGGATTCTGGCCGGAGGACGTCTAACGTTACGCTTGCCAAGGAAAGGCCCACTCCCACTTCAGCTTGCTACACTTCCAGAAAATGTCCGTCACTGGTCTTTTTTGCGGATAAGGTAGGTGATGACTGGTAGGTAGGACACATTGATCGAACACCATGGTCTTGAGGCATTGTGGCAAAGATGATTCTAGGATATGACGCAGCTTCCCAAATGCCGCCCAGCCCAGCTGCACTCTTCTGGTGCTTTCAACCTCAAAGTTGTCTCTACCCAACTGCAACGTTTGCCCAAAGTACACATACTTCAACAACTTTAAAGGCTACACCTTCGACGGAGACTGGCTTGGGGATGATTTGTTGAGTGAATTTGACTTTTGTTTTGTCCGAGTTCATCCCGAGTCTGTTACTTCTCGAGGCTGCCTTAAGACATGGATAGCATTTTTGCACACACTCTTCACACACACTATATATAAAATTAGTACGGATAGTAAGGATTATTTGTCATTGTCCTTCGATTTTCATTGTTTCGATGATTATAAGTAACTAATGAAAAATTTCAGATGTACCGACGGTGATGATATTGAGGTGGATATCTCCCGCTAGTAGAAGCGGAAACCAAGGAAGACGAATTTCAAACTGTTACGGGACGCCATATTTTAAATGAATTACAGGACAAAGCTCATCATAATGAGTTATTCAACTGCACATTACATAATACTAACATTATTTAAATTTATATTTAAATAATATTACTATTATTAATTAGTATATAATTCAATAATTAAAAATTAATAATATAAAAACACATCTTCAATGTTTTATTTTATCAATCCTACAATTGTACCCACATATTTTTCCTAAGTAAATTACGTAAACAATAAAATTATTATCTATATCTTGGGGAGTTATTGACCTACTGCCATAGTTTTGTATACTGTAACGCGTGCGCTCGCTGTGGAAGCTGCGCTTGCCGCCCGGTCCGCACCGCAGGGTCAAGTGAGTTCACCGCAGACTAGCTCGCGCGATCTTTTCTACGCGACGGGCGGAAGGCCGTAAATGCCTACTTTTCAGCACTAAGCTGCCCTTAAAAACAATTTGATATTTAGCAATGTAACGTAACTATAAATTGACATTACTAACTGGCATTGACAACAAAGTCTTGTGATTCTACAACTAGATTACACCACAGCAAGTTTCCAGACAACTACCTACTTTTCTACAGTCAAACCTCAGGAAGATAAGATCGCTTTCCAAGTTTGGTCTCTTTAGTGCCTATCTACAATGACAGCTGTAAGCTCTGGAAGTTCATTGTAGCCTGTACAGTCGGCAACAGCTCAAGTTAGATTTAAGAAATTAATAATATTTGTTTCCCATTCGAAACTGTACCTTCTTCATATAAGTAACGATAGGTAAATAGAAAAAATATTTAAAGTAATGAACAAAGTTTATGACTAAAATTGATTAAGTATTAAGTCATCATACTCAATTACTCATAGATAAGAGTGGGAGTGATTTAAACTGATCAGAGCATGTTACAGGAAAATGCCAAAATAGGAGTTTGGCTAAATCCGGAATCTCTTAAACGAAATAAATAAGAATCAAACACCCCAGCAAATATGTCCCCCCGATATTCGACGCCATCTTAGAATGATTTTTAGTACCCTATATTTTTTTAAACAGCTGTCAAAAGAGGCCTAATTGAAATGTAATTTATTCTTTGTTTATTATGAAATAAAGGCATAGGTGAACACAAAATAGTCGTAGCGATACTTTAAATTGCATATTAAAATATCCATTCAATTTTTTTCCCTGAATATGGTCGAACTTTGAATAGGACGAAGGTAAAATAAAGTCTACGATTATGCCATATAATATTCCGGCATATGGCCGAATTCCTATGGTTGCCCATATGACAGATAGATTTTGTTGGTTCACATGGCTAACCTGAGTTACTTCGCACTAGTAAATTAATTCATTAGATGCGTAACTGGATCTGGCGCCACATGTACAGTCAAGCTCAAGCTGGGTTAGACAGTTTGGACTTTGGACCGTTCATATGCCGCGCGCATAAGACTTACGTTGGCAGTTTGACTGTCTAACCACACGTGGGCTGTACTTCTCATATTAGTAGCGCAAACTCTTTTCGTTGTTGCGAAACTGTCTGTACTATATTGCTTTTAATTTAGGCTCTTTATTTACTTTACACGTCAATACCAGACATTTTATTAACGTATGATCCAATCATAAATTTAATTGCCTACCATAGGTACTATAAATACTCGTAGTTAACTAAACATTTTTTCATAAGCACATATTTATAAGCTCTTAGTAAGTACGAATATTTTATTCGACATAACAGATATAAGAGCTCACATCACTAATTTGTTTGCTCAAGAGTAACTTACTTGAACCGTAAAGCAAACTTGAGCGCAAAGTATTATATTTAAATTATTATTCCAACGAATGGCGCTAAATTGTATGAAAATAATTGTGCTCAATTTAAAATTTCCAGAAACCAGCTACAGAAATTTTAATGACGTAGATTTTAAAAGCGAGGAGTAGAAAAAGCGAAACAATACTAGCGCTAACAAAGCGTAATTGTATCGTCTCCAGCGCCCGCGGGTAAGAGGACAGGAGCGGCGTATACACACATTTCATCATCCACTGCGCGGTAATGCCTGCGGCTCATACGCGATGATCTAGGGTATGACGCAATGGATGATAAATCCGGATTAGTTGTCGCCGGCACCGCTGGCCTCATCTCATCCAGCATGAAAAGTTAGTGGTTTTTCTCCCTACGCATATTTTGCTCCAATGGCCGCATTCGTTTCTCGAATGAATAGCCTCACCGCGTAATACCTTTTTCAAACACCACCACGTTCCACTTCCTCGAAATATGAAATCTCTAGTTCTGAGTTTAAATAGCGCGCTCATTCCAGCTCGTTCATTCATGAAATTCACTGCGCACGAGACCCAAAATCATCAGTCACTGTAAGTCGCCGCTTAGGAGTCGATTATAATTGCAAATTGACAGATTTATGTGGAGCCGAAGATCGTAGGCCGAAAAATGATGGATGGCTTTCATTATTGTAAAATTGCGTAGGTATTTCCCCAATTTTTGGTGTTCAACTTTTTAGCAATAAGTTTTCCCGGCGAAGCGAAAGAGTCCGGGCAAAGTCCGCCGTTGAAACTTTGTGTGAAAGTTAGTGAATATTGTTTAATTTGCTGATGGTGTGACAGCCGTTTTTTATGTTTGTTGAGAGTGTCAATAATTGGTCTTGTTGGGGGTTAGTTAGTCGCCTGGGCGGTACACTGTCCTCGGTAAAGCGGGAACTAATTGGGCCCGGCTCGAGGTGGGCTAACAGCGATCGTCCCCGAACCAACTTCCCAACTTCTGTCGGAATTAAGGCACTCGTTAGCGACTTTTTGCGAACTTGCTAAATCTCTCACGGAGTTAGCGGGAAAACATTTATAGGTAGTTTGTTGAGCTACTGTAATGAGCCTCTTCTGGGACCTATAGCTATCACGTCCGGTGATCTCAGGGTTGCAACTCACCTGTAGGTGTACATAGTCAAGTCGCAAACTATTTGATAGTATGAGTAATAGACGGCGGTCATTACACAACAACGATGTCAGAGGCCTACTACTACTAGTCGGCGGTTGAAAAACTCTGACACCAGGGTTCATCGAGTCATTGGACGATTCGGTGTCCCACACGAAAAGAGAGAGTCAGAGAGAGTTCAATATGAAATTTCGTGCGGAAAATCTTTAATGTAACTTCCAAAGGTTTGAAAGTGTGATTATTCAAACTTGAAAGATAGAATAAGCTTGACATTAAAGATTTTCCGCGGATACTTAGTTCACAAACGTAAATAATATTTTTTACACTCATAATATAAGTCGTGTGATGCCGGTGTAGAATAGCTTCACCCCATTTCTTTACGACACCTACGGGTAGTATTGAGACATGCAATTTTAACCCGACAACACACGGCAACTTTCAACTAAAGGCGAGTGTACTCGTGAACAGCCTCGATAGTGGCGCCACTTCATCAAAAAATATTTTCTTTATACAAACAATCTATCAGAATTTACTTCACTCAGGTTTTTGGTATTATCTTTAAGTAAAATTTGAACCTATAAACTCAATAAAATATTTGATGATATTAATTTTATGGCAATTAATACCAAAAGTGGCCGTTTTGAGGCACTACTTGCCATAGCTTTAATTACAGCGAATATTTAATTGAGTTTCCAGGTTCTAATTTTACTTGCGGATAATACTAAAAACCTGAGCAACGGATCTGATAGATTGTTTGTATAAAGATAAAACTTTTTGTGAAGTGGCGCCACTGTCGAGGTCGTTCACGGCTACACTCGCCTTAAAAGAAACAATCAGATAGTTTATCGCTCGAGGGTTGGCACTTGCACTTTGAGCTGCATAAAACATTGATCTTTAATCCCAGTCTGTCTGTTGGCACCACTTGACAGCAACTTTAACCTTTTCACTGGCTTCTTTTTTCAACTTGTTCTATACTTTTCTTGAAAAGCGCGAACTACAAAGTAGAAGTAACACTTCTCTCCCCTGAGTTTTAGAATTTTTGCTGCACTCCCTCGATTTATGTACCAGCACTAGAGGAAATTTCTAAAAAGTTTCCACTGGACTGTGCTACCTACTTGTAGCTGGGAAATTTCTTTGTGCTCGCAATCTTAATAATTCTGAACTTAACCATGACAAAATATTCCTTAAATCATTCTTACTCCACTCAAATAACTTAACCTTAGCCTAGGCGTGCTCAAAGTATTTAATGTATAAAGTTACTATAATATTATGTTTGAATTAAGTTTCAAGTTTCAAGTTTTTTATTAAAAATTAAAAGTTCTAATGATGTTTTAATTATATTAGAGGCGACTTAGGGACTCGATGGTGTGTATTGCCATTTTAGGCGATGGGCTGACAACCTGTCACTATGGCAGTACACAATTTTCCGGATGACAACACTTGTCAGACGTGGCGTGAATGACCGCTTCTTTACGGCCGTCTACGCTTTGCCAGTCCCGCAAGGGATATAGGCGTGATATATCATATTTATGGATTCCTTGAAATTCACTGGAACTCTCGATGATATTTTCTTAGAAAATATACTATTATGTTTTGAGAACTTGATTCTTTATCGGGAAATGAGCAAAGTTGATCCTTGCGTTACCAGGAAAATACCTAGTTACATGGAAATATTAAGGTAAAACGAGATCGTATTGTCGTACAAATTCTTATAAAAGTAAAAATACTCATAGATTTTCACATCAAAATGGAGTTTGTACTCAAGTCATAGTCACTCTGTGCTAGGTACAGTCAAGATCAGTCTGGGTTAGATTGTTTGGACTTTAGACCGTTCTTATGCCACGCGCATAAGTCTTAAATTGGCAGTTTGAGTGTCTAACCGCTCGTGAGCTTGACTGTACCATCTACTAAAAATACCCTCGAGCAAAAGCTATTATTGTTGAGTAGAAAACATTTTCCAAACTGGCTTTTTAAAAAGTGCGTTCGTTGAGTAATGGCGGGTGTGGTAATCAATCAAAACGACACGAACAAAATTGGCGACACCATGTGCCAGTACGACATCCAATTGTTGTACGGATCAATCAAACGTATTAACACAAAATTTTGCTATTGTTTTTGATAAAAATAAAAGATGAAATTGGTTTTAGAAATTTGCTGCGCAGATATAGAATGCTTAGATGGATGTGCGGTGTGACAAGAAAAGATAAAATAAGGAATAAGTATATTAGAGGATGTTTGAAAGTAGCGCCAGTTACAGAAAAGATGAGGAGTAGTTGTTTATCGTGGTATGGGCATGTTATGAGGAGGGATGAAAATTATGTGACAAAAAAAGTATTGAACATGAATGTGAATAAAAGATGATATGAAGCAAACGGGTGTAAACGAAGATTTGACAGCTGATAGAGATGAATGGAGGAAAAAAACATGTTGCGCCGACCCCAAATAAATTGAGAAAAGGGCGGGCAGATGATGATGACATAAGGTGAAAAAAAAAACCAGGCTGGTGATAAGGAACAACTTTCCCCTAGAAACATAGGTCCAAAAATGAAAAATAAATGGGACCTCCAATACAAATCCCATACAAAAATGTACAAACATACAAACGGCGACTGCTATACATTCGACTTATCATTTCGCGCGGAAATATCCAAGGCAGTCTAGGGGATGTATATGACAGACACTGTGACAGGAGGTGTACAGTCAAGCTCAGGCTGAGTTTGACAGTTTGGACTTTGGACCGTTCTTATAATAGCACGTTCACTCACACCATGCACCTGCTCCTGCCGCTGTCGCGAATATTGCTCGAAATACTTCCGCGAGTGATTTTTAAAACCCTGTCGTTATACTCTTCTTGCACTAATACGAGTGAGCGAGATAGCAATTCATTCAATTTTCGGTCGTGCTGCCGTTCCTTAGACTAGCGCACGAAAAACCGACATTTGAGGGAGCAGGGGAAGTGGCAGCGGCATGACGAGTAACGGCAGCGCGAGTAACTGTTTACATGCTCGCGCTGCCCACTTCCCTTACTATTTCCTAGCCCATATTGGCATTGTGTGGACGTGCTGTCAAGCTTTCTCTGGCAGTCTGAGTGTCTAGCCGGATGTGAGCTTGAATGTACCTACGGAAAAATTTCATCACTGATGAAAAACCGCCGATGTGCATGAACCAACTTACAATAATGGGTCCAAAATATACAGCGCCATTCCAGATGATATAAAAACTCTGATAACTTTATTTATAATTTGCAAAAAAACATAATTGAAGGTGCTTGTTATACAGTTAATGAATTTTTAAATAGTAATGTAATTAATGTTTTGACATGTGATATTATTATTATGAAATTAAGAGAAAGACAACGTGATCAAAACAGTCACTACTGGGTCAAAAAAAAACTAAGCTTCGTCTCCGTATCGTTTCAATCTATCTAAACACATCAGTCTTTGAAATCAGCGACCTTTCACCAAGAGATTCGACAAAGCAGAGTTTTAATTAGTAAATGGCTTAATTGTTTGCCGGTGATACTGCCATTATGAGTAAATTAATTACCGAATGTAATTAATGAACATATAAGACAAAGGGCGTGCGCAATTAGAGGACGTTAGGATGTTATGGCGACGTGGAAACAATAACTAATAAATCTTGAAGACTTCGTGAAAAATAATAATAATCCGTACTAATATTATAAATCTGTGTGTTTGTGTGTGTGTATTGTGAGTATGTACATACATACGGACTGATGTGTTTGTTACCTCTTGACCGATTTGTATGAGATTTCCAAATCACTCGGATAGAGACACTTTTTACCGCAGGCAAACAATTAATACCACAGGCAAAATGAGTGGCAGCGGGTGAAACCGCTGGGCGGAAATCAATGAAATATTAGGACGGCCGATGTGGTGCAGTCGTAGAGTGACTGCCTGCGGCGCAAAGGTTTTGGGTTCGATCCTCGGTTAGTTATAGGCTGGTTAGGACATTGCAGGCTGAACCACCTGATTTCGGACAGAAAATAAAGATGGTTCCGTGCTTTAGAGGCTGACGGTCCTGGTTGCTGTAATGATAACTTAAGGCGGCGGTCGTTACACAACCGTGTCAGAGGCCTACTACTAGTTGTAGGCGGTTTAAAAACTCTGACACTAGGGTTCATCTAGTCGTTGGACGAATCGGTGTACCACACGAAAAAAAAAAGCTAAAACAATAAAGTCCAGTATGGCTAGCTTTTATTGTTTCAAAAATAATTCGTTTATATTTAGCTTTGAGTTTCTTGACATTGGCCGATCCCAATTTATTATTTTGTGTTATTTAAAGTATTTAACTAAAGAAAATAAATAAATATTGGTAACATACTTACGTTTGCAGTGGATTAAACTGAGGTTTTACACTTTGTAAACTAAAAAGACAATACTGGTATATTTTATAATATTAATTTAATTATAGACACTTCAAAATGTAATATGCCGTGTGATGCCGGCTTAGAAAAGCATCACCCCGTTTCTTGCCCGTGGGAGTCGTATGAGGCGACTAAGGGACTCGAGGGTGTGTATTGTAATTTCAGGCGATGGGCTGACAACCTGTCACTATAGCAATACTCAATTTTCCGGATAACCCTCAAATGTTTGTCAGACGTGGCGTAAATGCCCGTTTTATGCGCCCGTTTATGCTCTGCCTACCCCGCAAGGGATTATAGGCGTGATAATGTATGTATTTCAAAATTTAATTTATTAAATGAGCTACCTGAAAGTAAATCGAAATTTTTCAAAAAAAATTTATATGTGCTTTACACATAACAATATCGTAAAAAAAATAAGCGACTTTAGAATTTTGCAAGTTATGCCCTGATTGCCAGCCGTACCGAACTAAGAGGTAGCAAATGTAAATCAAGGCAGAATACAGATAGTACAAAAATAGTTACAATAATCTTTTTATACTCGATCAATTCCTGAGACCCCATCTCACATTCTAGTTATTTGCAGAAGTGACATTCTACTTGGGGGTGGCCAGACCATGGTAAAAAAAAACAAAGAAGTATACTTGCTCTTATGCGTCAAACTTTTTTTAAATTAGATTTCCGCCCAGTGGTTTCACCCGCTGCCACTCATTTTCCCGTGGCAATAGCTCTTTTCCCGCGGTAAAACGTGGCCTATGTGTTATTTCGGGTTAATTTCATCCAAATCGGTCAAGCCGTTTGAGCGTGAAGAGGTAACAAACAAACATACATACACACACACAAACTCTCAGATTTATAATTTTAGTACGGATATAACGATAATTATGTCAAGAAATTATCTGCAGAATCACAGCAAACGACAATGTAGGTTGGTGTACTAGACAAGACACTAATTATAATTGAGAGTCTCTTGAGGGTATCAGCATGGAACACCGCTCACCAATTAAAAGATATATCTTGACAAGTTACTTTTCTTTTTATCAACAAACGTATTTCGTTCTACCGTTCGAATAAGATTCGTATTTTCAAAAATAAAAAAAACATTTCACATAAAACGAATCCTACACTATTACGGACTGTCAAATACCTAGCTCAAATCGCATAAGATACAGTGTGCCTAGATGTCCGTTTTTTATGGGAATTCGAAATTAAGTTTTGTCTGACAGACGGATGCGTCAAAAATACGTCCGTCATTTCGTCATAGTGAGAGAATTAACCCTAGTCTGATAGGCAGCTAGTAACGGGCTATAGGTATCTAATGCCACGTTCACACTATGCTCCTGCTCCTGCCGCTGTCGCGAATATTGCTCTAAATACTTCCGCGGAAGTATCAACGCGAGTGAGTGTTCACACACTACCGTCATACTCTTCTCGCAGCAATATGAGTGAGCGAGATTGCACACATTCCACTCGCGCTCGTGCTGCCGTTCCTTTGACTCGCGCACGAAAAGCTGACACTTGCGGGAGCACTGGAAGTGGCAGTGGCATGACGAGTAGCAGCGCGAGTAACCTGTTTACTCACTATTTCCCTGCCCATATAGGCATAGAGCGACGGTGGGGTAAGGAATTTCAATTTTTGACAAAAATCTGTAATCGCAAGTAGTTTTGTACGATACACGATTATCGAATAACCCGATATTTCGATTCAACTGCATTTTGATTACGGAACAAACAATGTTTGTCCTACCACGAAAGTTTAAATTGTGAATACATATTTTTGACTCCGTCGTCCAACATTCCCCTATCTATGTTGGCGCTGGTGCGGTGGCGTCATGAAAAACTAATTTAACTCGGCGCGGTAAAAAGTTGGCCGGGTTGGTTCATTACGTCGTGAGTGGGCCAAACTGCTTCCTTTTTATGTTGGTATAAACACTAACAGGGCGCGATTCGGCATACATTGTTGTTTAGTTCTTGGGTGTTATTAAAATATGCTCTAGATAACTAGCAAGCTACGTCGAATCGGACGCTGTTGGCAGGGTGGTGTAACAAGGGTTTTGCGCACCTAGCCCATTTGCCTTACAGCGATATTGAGAAAAGGTTTTTAAATAAAGCCCTATTTCTGTTTACTTCCAATGGTTGTTTTTTTTAAGACGAACATAAGACCAGAAAAATTCTAGACAAGCATTCTTGGAAAAACGATTAGTTGCTTATTTTTTTCACTTCAGATAATGAGCACCGGGAAACTTCCGTGAAAATGGCGATTATGGAGGATTTGACTTTCTCGACAGCTTTTTTTTCTAAGTTGTAAAATGGCCAGCTAGTCTGAAGAAGTCTAGTCATTAGAGCGAAGTCATCTAAACAACCTCAATCTAACAGATTTCTCGTCCATAGGAATGCTATAGCACAAGGTCAATTTATCATTTTACCCCTTTTTTTATCTAACTTGTAAAATGGCCAGCTAGTCTGAAGAATTCTAGTCATTAGAGTGAAGTCATCTAAACAAGCTCCATCTAACAGTTTTCTCGTCCGTAGGAATGCTATAGCACAAGGTAAATTTATTCAATTTTAGCCCCATGGCTTTGAAATCTACACCTAACTATTTGGTGGGGAGCTGGTGCTTACTCGGAGAAGTTTGTGTGGTTGTTCACACAACCAGCCCAAACCGCGCCCTTGGGCTAAAGAGTTGTTCTGGGAAGAACGGACTGGACTGAATCTACCCGGCACGTGCCGGTAGTTCCCAAAATGAGGGAAGGAAGATAGACGGCACACTAAGGGTGAACACTTTTAGGCAACACATCAGTCCTAGGTATATTCCTTATTGGTAATTTATGAGATGACGCGACCACTGGCCAATCAGCATGTACGCATTACAAACAGAAATCCAGTGCTGCCCTCTTTTAGGCATTCCGTGCACTGAGCCTTAGACCTTTGCTTCGCTGTAGGACACATCTGCGTTTAACTGTGCGAATACCAAATTTATTTTAAACTGTATTTTTTCTTTGATTGTTGAATGTGTGTGTGTGTGTTGTCAATTCTGGAATAAACTAAGTTTTTTCGCGCATGTCATCATATTGTACCTCTACATATATCGTTTCTGTTTCAAATTCCGCGACTGAACTAAACACAGGTGTGTTGCGACACCAAGTGCACCAAGTAATTAGTAATTCTAATGCACAATGGAAGTAATAAACACAAATATTCTACGTACGTACTTTACTCTCTCTGCCTGGAATCGCTCTCGCAATGCAGACATTATGGCTGTTCAAACTTTCCTGTATGGGACGGTAATTTCGTTCTGGGGTTGATAAGGGGTGTGTCAATCATACGTTATCTAATGTTGTTTGTTTCCCTGCAGAGAATACACAGTCTCACAGAATACAGTGTTTTGCTTTTACGTGTACTGAGCGTGTAATGAAAACAAAAAATATATCTTCAAAGTAAAAACCATTAATGTACACATATAACTTACCTTACTACATTTTCCTAGTGAAACATGTAAAAATAGATTTAGAATAGGTAGGAAATGTTTATAACAGGAAACATCTTTAATTTTATTATATTACCAACTAACTTTCTGCCTAGCAGTTTCAACTGCTACGTAAGTCTGAAGTCAAATCTATCAAAGGTATAACTATTCACACCATTCGTTGTTTTGATAGGTCTATTTTCCGAAATTCGCAGAACAAAAGTTGTTCAACTTCGAATTTCTACTCCGATCCCCACGTCAACCGTTTTGGACTTCGCACTAAAACATACCAAGTTAAACAATTTTAACTAACAACGCCATCTTCACGTAACTTAATTATGACGTAACAGTCACGTAACGGGGTCGGTTGGGCCATTACGTGATAATCTCAATACTGATCGGATAAAGGAGTAGGCGCTAGTTAACTTGACTAATTAATCGTGGTAGTAGCGAGCAATAACCTGTATCGATAGAATATTTAATAATATATATTTAAGAATATTTTATTGAATATTTGTTACTGTTAACAGTCTGATCAGTAATTTTTTCCAATATTTTTCTAAGATAACAAAATGCGGATTTATGATTTCTACAAACTTTCCTTTTTTATAGTTTCATATTGCATCCCAAAATTACGGTTTCCACTGTGTACTCGTATAATTCAGGCGCATTTCAATAAATACAAATACAAAATAGTTTATTTGCCAAAAATAAATTCCATTTTCAAAATTACTAGGCCTGTATCGCGGGAAACTTTTGAACACATTTGGTCAACATTAGGCAAGTGAGCATTTGAAAACAAAAACAGTATCATATGTTATTGTTAATTTACTAGAGCACGCAAAATTTTAAATGGTAAAATAAACTAAAATAATAATTCATCATACTGATTTTGTGTTATCTTAGTGAGGAAGTTTTAGAATATCATTGTCGATATGACATCAAAGATTATCCTCGCAAGTTGTCATATGTCATTCTTGTCACAGGTTGTCAGTTTGTATGGTAGCACGACATGGACCGCGATATAGTCCGGTAAGTGAGCGACTCGCCAGAACTCTCCGACTATGCCATCCAACTGCCTAAAATTGGGAAGCACCGTGGCGTGCACTACTCGCATGAATTTAAAGGTAATTCCATTATAAGTTCGATGTTGTCAGGAATTTGTTCGAATTTCAAATAATGTGGCCGGAAAGTTTCACTTGAAGCAAATAGGTACCCTAATATGATTGGTGCGCGAGGCAAAGCACGTCATAAGTTTTAAGTGGCACACAAGTTTGCAATTTACCGCCATCGGGGAGTTTTTAATGCAATTTGTTTTTAAGGGTGGTTTGTATCTGATTATACAATATGAAAATATTATACGGAAATAGAGTTTGAAATGCTCGTTGGATTGTGTATAATTTTGCTTGGCAACTTTTCCTTGAAAAATAAATAAATTGTACACGGGAGGTGTTTTAATGTTTTTACAATATACAGATGCATTTGTTTCTCAAGTTGGATCTTGTAATAGTGTTCTGGCTTCTCCCTTGTCGGAAGTAGCCAGAATACTGTACAGGGTTGTACTGATAGGTCTTCGCAGAAGACGAAATCACCTTCTGCGGGTACCATCAGTATAGTTTGTTTCTTTATTCTTTTTTTTTGTGATTTATACTATGTGTTGTACAATGCAACTCTTTAAATAAAGATAGAAAATAAATAAATTTGGTATTAAATTTATCGTGGGCTTTCGTCGCTTAGACTGTAAGAGTTGCAAAACTGACCCAGTAGCTGTACCCCGCGTTACATTCATAAATTCGCGGGTAAGGGACGAGCTGCGGTAGCCTAGATGGCAGAGGTGTCGCTACTAGGGATGGCGAAAGTCACAGGGCAATCCTGCCCGTGCTTAAATATTTTTATCTACACTCGTCTCATAATGTTCGAATTATGAATTCGAAAACAGATGCATAATGACCTACTTTATGCATTCTGCCTATAAAAACTAGGGTTTACTATAAATTACAGAAGCGTTATGACTTAATGAGAAAACTCTTAATACGATAAAGTTGAGAAATGAAACGATGTTTTTTTTTGGCAATACTCTTATTGCCAACTTCCGCCGCACCTGTCAGTTGTTGATGTATGGTAATGTTGCGTTTGTTTTATTAGGTTTTTGTTGAGATGTTGTTTAGTTGTTGTTCAGATGTTGTTTATTTGTTGTACCGTTGTTGTTCAGTTGTTGTTCAGTAGTTGTTCAGTTGTTGTTCAGTTGTTGTTCCGATTTTGTTTCGATGTTGTTCAGTTGTTGTTCAGATGTTGTTCAGTTGTTGTTCAGATGTTGTTCAGTTGTTTAGGTAAGTCACTCCACATCTAAACAACTGCTAAATTACAGATTTTTCAAAAATTCATATCAAGCCATATTACGTTCTCGTATTGAATTTGACCTTGTATCGGGCCTTGCAATGGCCGGTGCGTACGTTTAGAAAAGTGTTTCAGAGTTTTTTTTTGAGAGTGTAGATAAAATAGTGTATGCAACTGCTATAATTAGGCATTAGAATGCTCGTGTCAAACTATTATCACACTCGGCTGCGCCTCGTGTGATAAACAGACACTCGCATTCTAATGACCCCCATTATACGACAGTTGCATAAACTACTATTTTAAGTTTAAAAATAAAGCTTTTTCCAGTCCAAATTGAAGGGATAGCCTATGCATGTGTCAGATCGTTCCTAGCTACTGAATACTCTTCACCTCTCCCATAGTAGGAAAGATGGTTCCGTACTTCAGAGGACACGCTAAGCCGTCGGTCCCGGTTGCTGCCTATGAATACATAGACGGAGGTGGACTCAACCACGACAGAGGCCTACTAGTAGTAGTAGGCAGCTGAAAAACTCTGACACCAGGGTTCATCTGGTCGTTCGTCATCTCGGTGTTCCACACGAAAAGAAGAAGACCAGTGCAAATCCCACATTATGACAAACTGTCGGAAGCATCTTTCAAACACCTTCAAATCGCATGCTTTACAGTTTGCCATGATATCCGATTTTAGTATGGGCATTACAAGTTTCCTACCTTCTGACAGACGGACGCTTCAAAAATACGATATCAGCCCATCATAGTGGGAGAGTTTGGTATTCAATTTTTGCTGAAAAACTTTTTCTGTAAACAATATACCTAGAATATGTAAAAATGTTCTTGTTTTCAGAAACATCACATTAAACATAAAATAGGATCACTTCAGAACTGTTATTCATGAAGTACAAATAAGTATCGATTTGTAGATATACATTAAAAATACACGAGCAGAAACACGTATCCTATGAATAATCGAAAAGCCTCGCATCGCTTCGCACTTTCGAAAACTTTGTTTTATTCATGAGGAATTTCGTTTCGACTTTAATTAGTAGGAACGTACCTACTCTGACAAAGGAAATAATTATTAGGTAAATACAAGAGATGCAACAACGGTAAGGACACGTGCCGTTCATTGCCTTGAGATCCTTTGAAAACGCTGCTGTAGACGTAGCGTGTAGTTATGTATGTGTGCGTGAACAAAATGGCCGCTAAGGACTAAGTGAGCTATTTATATGGGCGCACCGTGGAACTAACGCAAAGTTTTGAATAGAGCTTACTCACGAGTATAATCCCTGTGTGTGTTTAGATTTAAAAACTCGAATAATTTTGTCGAAGAGGTAAAGTGGAGGAAATCCCATCCTGTTCTCTTTAAGCCATTTTCTGGAAACACCGCAACATTAACTTATACTTAGGGGTTGCTTCCAACTAAACGTTTGCAAGTGTGAAGTACCTTATGTATGTTTTAGTAGTCGCGTTCAGATTTCTATACAAAGTCATTATAATACCCATATTACACGCACTTAGTATCTTATCCTGTCTTGTTACTTTAAATACCTACTTAAGATCTAATAAATAAAAAATACTTTACGGAAGGCTGTAGCCATAAAATGTGCATCATTTGGGCCATGGGCTTCTCTGCCCTAGGACTGAGATTCGAAAGGAATGGTAACTGACATCTTGTGTTTTTTTTTGCCCCGCACGTATTAATTTCATTCTCAGTTTTACAGGTTTAGAGGTAAACCCACTTTTGTCGACTACTTTAAGGTATATTTTATTGTATTGTTGTTACCCAATCAAGAATATAAACAAACATATCTCAAATATTTTATAATATCTCAAGACCAAGATGAATGTATGGAGCTAAAAATAAAATCTTGTAGCTCTTTTATTGAATAAAAAATTTATAAATAAAGGTAGGGTAAACTACGGAAAAATTGAAACGTTTATGAAATTTGTAAATCAACTTTTACTTTATCGTATAGAAATCTGTCTTCACTACCGTACTTCATACTTTCTTAAGACAAAATTCTGAGTACAGAGTTTGCTCCATTGTAAGAGGATAGCGTCACGTGAATTAGTAATATGTTAAAAGCACTTTCAACGAGTTATTGTCGGATAAAGTAAGCTTTGTCGTGAGGGTTCGAGAGGTAGAGTGGACGCCCAGGACCCAAACCAGGCACCTGTGTTAGTCAAATTTCTTTGTGTACCATTTTGGGGTCCAATATATTGAGACAATGTTTCTTTTTTAAACGAATGGCCCTAGAACTTTATTGATGCAATCCTTCTAATAGATAACCCTCTTACTTATAAATAATGCTCGCAGATAAGAGTCATGCAAAACTAATTCAATGTTCTTAGTTTAGGCAGTTCTTTTTACACGACTTTCCAACCAAAAAAGAAGTGTAATGTTTCAAGAGCTCATGTATGTATTTATGTGAGATCCTTTAAAGTGCTGCAACTCGTTAACCACTGAACAGATTTGAATGAAAATTGTATCGGAAGAATCCTCACATTATCCCGAGTGTCATAGGCTAGGTTTTTTCTCAGAATTCGAATGGGAAATGAATAGGAAGAATCCTTACATTATTCTTTCCGTGGCTCTCATTATGTCCCTATGTGTGCTTAGATCTTTAAAACTACGCGACGGATTTTGATGCGGTCTTTTCAATAAATCAAGTGATACCAAAAGAACCGCCCCAAGTACCTTTAATTGCGGAAATAAGCTTTGTTCCTACATAACGGGAAGCAGCGGGTGAAACCACTTGGCGGGGCGCTAGTAAGCTATAATATCCACGTTATTCGTCCTAAAACTCCGTGCACGGCGAAACTTCTAAAAGCTGTACTTTACCAATAGTTTGATAATACATGGTCGAATGATAATGAGGGCTCAAAAATCGTTAATAGGATCAAGGGAACAAATTGGATATCGAACATAAGCCGGGCTAAGTTGGCGGTGGACAACAAGTATCTGTAATTAGTAGTAACTAAGGGGATCGGACGCCGCGTCGGTCTGATTAAAACTGGCTTAACTGTGCTACGACAGTTTGCTTGGGACCAAGCCCGGCCAGGGGTGGTATTACGGTCCGTTCGCTATTTTCAGCTTCAGAGTGGAAAAGCTATGGGCTAGTTTCTAATACCTAAGCTAAAATATTTCTTGTGAGATTCCTAATTTGGTGTTTTACTTACGTAGTACGTATTTTGATGATGTAATAGTAATAGTGAGCCAGGCGCGAGGAATGGTATAACGTTCTATTTTCAAAGTGAAAAAGTTGCCAGTCACTGGCTTGTTTCCGAAGGACCAAGGATATCTTTTTTTTGTGTAATTTTTAATCTGGGTACTGGCTGGTTTACAATAACAAAATAACAGAACCTGGTCTGATTAGAACTGGCTTTACTGTGCTCCGACAGTTTGCCCGGGACTCGGGACCAAGCCGTCCATTCTGAGCCAGGCGCCAGGGGTGATTACGTTCTATTTTCAAAGTGGAAAAGCTATGTTCAGGCCACGGGTGCAGGCACTGGATAGTTTCGTGAAAAGTAAAAAGTTGTTTTTATTGCGATACGTTATCATTGGTGTTCTAGGTACAGGCAGGATAATGATATAATGAAAGAGGAATGTTTCACTTACATGCATGAAGACTCTTTTTGAGCCCCATTGAGAAATTCGAATTCTGTAAACCAACTAGTAATCAACCAATAACCTCTTCTCAAAAAAGTTGAAGATGAAAATGAGTTGTTTTTAAATACATCAATTTTAGAAAATACGTAGAGATGCAGGCAGCAATGAAAAACCTGTAATTCGATATATTAATAAACATATTTGTGGTTTGTTTTCGTCATCAGTGGCAGTTTTATACTTCCTGCAAAACTTACAAACCTCACACAACCACAATACATTTCTGAAGAAATGTATTGACATCCCTAAAATATCGGTACTGTACGCCCATCATTACGCCCAACAGAAACTAATAATTACTAAGTGGGTTCCAATTGTACATTAATAGTCCAACCAACTTGAAATATAACTCAAACGGACGTTTGGTAGGGATTAGGAGGCCTTGCTAAGTATTTATTTAGAACAAGTATCTTCTTATTAAATTTCTTACTTACGGTTCTGCTAAAATATTTCACTAGCACTTTAGATCAGTAGTTTCATTAATTGAAGTGCATAATTTCATAATTTTTTTAACTGTATTTTTTCCCATTTAAATGTAAAACTGTGATTTGAATGTGGGTGCCGTGTGATGCCAGCTTAGAATAGCATCAGCCAATTTCTCTCCCTCGTTCCCGAATTTGCAAGTGTATTTCAAAAATTGTTTACCTAACACGGGAAGTGTTTTAAAAATTTGGTATTTAAGCTAGTGTATTTTGCAATTCAGCTTTAAAAGCAAAAGCAAATGTTCTCCTAAAATATCTCATATCAAAAAGTATGTAATTTTAGTACCGATGCAAAAAACTTCTGTGCTTCATATGTGCCTGAAAACAAATATTAATTTTACAGATACAAATATTAATGTTAAGTGACTCGGAATCGGACTATTTCATCCATGCACGAGAAGAGTACCATTTATCATTTGAAGTGCAAATTTTTTTTATTATTGGAAATATTTTCAACCGTGCCGTGTGATGCCGGCTTAAAATAGCATTACCTAAATTGTGTCATAAAAGGCGACTAGGAGACTCGAGACTAGGTTTCATGTATTTTACAGTTTTAGGCGACAGGCTGACAACCTGTCACTTTAGTGATACCCAATTTCTGAAATGACTCTCAAACATTTGTCAGACGCGGCGATAGCGACCGTATTTTTACGGCCGATAACGCTCTGCCTACCCCGCAAAGGATTAAGGTGTGATATGTGTATGTATTTATGTATTTTCTACGATTATTGCTAAATCCTAGCTAGCTGCAGGGCATGATCGGCGCTGGCACATGTTATGTGGGATATAAACGTAAGACCCTATATTTTGCCCTACAAACTACCCTACCTGCCATTTGGTCTGAGCGTTTTACTTTTCAATAGAGCAAATTTAGATAGCAGACGAAACTTGAGCGGTCTGGGCTTGAATAACAAACCTCCATTTTAAAGCTTCGCACTCAAACGAAAATGGGGCGAATTTCCAGCGAACTGACCTCGCCTTAATAGAGGATTGATTAAAATTTATCAGAGCCCTTGGTGTAATGCCCTTCATACTCGCGTAAGTTGAAATTAATTAATATGAAAGTCCAATTACAGTCAGCTGCGTCGTTAACCCTTAATTGTTAATTGAATTGGCAAACTTTTAATTGTTAGGACTCAATAATCCCGGCTATTGGCGAGCGAAGGACTAAATTATTCACAGCAATACAGGGGTCTCAGCTGTTTACGATTCACGCAATTGTGTTTTTATCGTTTTGCGTAAATGGACCCTGAGGGTAAAAATTTATTGCACATTAGTGAGGCGCTGGCTTGAAACCCAGAGCTCAGAAACAGTCATTTCTGGTAATTCGTTTTACCAGAAATTACTGCTTCTGATTTTGAATCCCGGTGTCGGTTATTTCAACTATCTATTACTACTAGTGTGCCGCCGTGTGTTACCGGCTTAGAATGCCGTGTGATGCCGGCTTAGAATGCCGTGTGATGTCGGCTTAGAATGCCGTGTGATGTCGGCTTAGAATGCCGTGTGATGTCGGCTTAGAATGCCGTGTGATGGCGGCTTAGAATAGCATCACCCCATTTCTTACCCATGGGTGTCGTAAGAGGCGACTAAGGGACTCGAGGGTTAGATTTGTATTGCAATTTTGGAGATGGGCTGACAATCTATCACTAATAATCACTATAGTCAAACACAGTTAACTGATTGACTCTCAAACTTTTGTTAGACGTGGTGTCAATATCCATTTTACGGCTGTTAACTCTCTGCCTATCCCGTAAGGGATATAGGCGTGATTTATGTATGTATGTATGTTTTACTACTAGTAAGCTTCTGACATCCTAGTGTAACGCGGCTTCCGAAGCACGGATCCTTCTATATCCAGACATTGAGGTGGTTCAGCCTGCAATGCTCGCACTAAATGTGGAAAAATCATTTGAATCATTCGCGCCGCTTTCACTAGCAAATTAATTATTTATTTATTTTATTTTAGTTAATTTGGGATTACGTCAGCCCTAAAACTATGAACATTATATTCTGCTTATAGATTTTGTTAGGCTAATTATAGAATAGCATCACCCTTTTCTTTACCGTGGGTGTAGTAAAGGGCGACTTAGCGACTTGAGGGTTACATGTGTATTACAATTTTAGGCGACAGGCTGACAACCTGTCACGATGGCGATACACAATTTTCTGATTGACCCTCAAATGTGGCGTAAATGTCAGTTTTTACAGCCGTTTACGCTCTGTATATCCAGCAAGGAATATAGGCGTGATATATGTAAGTATGTATTTATAGTACGAACCAATTATGTTCAGATTTCTACTGAACAAAACTAGCGCCAAAAGGCGCGCTGGATTTTCGTTAACTGAAAAAAGACAGTCCTGTTTACTCTTCAAACCACTGAAGAGCATTTTCATTCACTTTTTATGCTCAGGGAAATCATAACCGTGCTATCTGGGACAGGCAACGGCGGTCTTTAATGTTTAATGTCCACCAGTACTGTACTGAATGGGATTGGATTTCCGACCAATCTCACTTCGTGACTAACGAGATAGTCCGCCTTTGCCATTCACGAAACAACCATATGGACAAATACAGTGATTATGATTTGCTGTGTGATGCCGGCTTAGATTAGCACCAACCCACTTTTTCCAGCGGGTGTCATAAGAGGCGAAGGAAGGACTCGAAGGTTACATGTGTATGTTTCAGTGCAGCGATATTCGTGATTGCGTGCATTCGGGATACCTTTATCGGGGTATAAGAACGTTCGTGAACCCAAACGTAAAAACTGCCAACTATTATCAATAGATCCAGTAACTACTGAAGAAGTAATCACTATAATCAACGGCTTAGACTGTAACACAAGTTCAGGTATAGATGGAATCAATGTTAAGACCATAAAATGCATTGAAAACTTGATCGCTGACAAACTTGCACGCTCTATTAATAAGTGTTTGCGTGAAGGTAGATTTCCTGATAGTCTCAAAGTGGCCAAAGTAACGCCTATTTACAAATCCGGAAGTAAATTAGATCCTGGGAACTATCGCCCCATTTCAGTCTTGTCAGTCCTATCAAAAGTTTTTGAGAGAGTAATATACGATAGACTTGAAAAATATTTAAACTCAATAGATTTTCTCTATAAAAAACAGTATGGTTTCAGACCAAGATCTAGTACCTTATCAGCCACTGTTGATCTAGTAACCAACTTAAAAAATAAAATCGATCAAAAGGAAATTGGATTGGGAGTATTTATCGACCTAAAAAAAGCTTTCGACACTGTCAGCCATGAAATCTTACTAAATAAGCTACAAGATATTGGAATCACGGGGACCGCGCATGGGATTATAAAATCTTACCTTACAAGTCGCCAACAAATTGTTAAAATATCGGACACACAAAGCTCTCCACAGCCAATTACATTCGGTGTCCCACAAGGATCCATCCTTGGCCCCTTGTTGTTTTTGGTATATATTAATAACATACAATGCTTAAATCTTAATGGGGATGTATCGTTGTACGCAGATGACACGAGTATATTTTACTTTGGCAAAAAAATCGAAGATATCATTCAGAATGCTAAAGCCGATCTAAATAAACTTAACACGTGGTTCCAATGCAATCTCTTGACAATAAATGTTAATAAAACACACTATGTAATCTTTGCAGCAAAAAACAAAAAAATTGGTGATTTCGAGCCCCTTTCTATTAACAACCAAATAATCAATCGCACGGATAATGAAAAATACTTGGGATTATTACTAGACTCTGATCTTTGCTGGAAACCTCAAATTGAAAAAGTAACTTCCAAAATAGTGGCCATTACAGGCGCTCTTCGGGGCATTGTTCAACACTTGCCAAAAAATATGAAATATAATATATATAATACTATGGTAAAGCCTCATATCGAATACTTAATCGAGATTTGGGGTCTATCTGCCAAAACAAATCTAAGTCCTATCCAAATCGCACAAAATAAGTTAATCAAAGTTCTGTTCCACTACGATTTTCTAACACCCACCAAGCTCCTATACAGGGAAACTAAACTATTAAATATAAAACAAACATTCGAATATTACACATGCCTTTTAATAAGAAAAATACTACGTAAAGATATACATACTCATTTAACATTTACTAAAAAGAAACAAATACAAACGAAACTTCTCAGAAACGCAAATAATCTAGTCCTTCGGCCTCCAAGAACAAATTACGGAAAAAATAACACTACTTTTTTGAGTGCTCAAATTTATAACAAAATTCCAAATGACATCAAAGAAGCTAAATCAACTTACTTGTTCAAAAATCTTTTAAAAACCTACTTATTAAACCAAAATGAATAGGGCCACATCCAGACAAGGCTGATCTTTGTAATTACGATGCGTTGACCTACATTTTTATTCTTTCGTATTTGGTATTGATGTAGGTATGTTCATAATGTGTTTGCCAAGGTGTTTACGATATTATTATATTTCTACCTACATTCTACTACGCTCTTTTAGTGGAAAAATATTGTATATTATTTAGTAATATATTCTCATGTAAGTGAATTTATGTAATTCTTTTTGAGAATAAATGTCTTTAAACCTTTCGTGCCAAGGTGATTCGTTATTCCATGACATCGGGGTCCGGGGTACAAAGATTCGTGAATTGTGGGTAAGCCAGGCCAGTATCGCACCCACCCTCAAATGTTTGTCAGACGTGGAGTAAATATCCGTTCACCCCGCTAGAGATATGGGCGTGAAATATGTATGTACAGTAATTATTTTACACACTCGCGGCATGGGATGCGGGAGCCGTAAGTGTGTATAGCGGGGGGATTTTTCTACCTGACAGGACTCCATTAAAAAAAAAAAAATATTAAACCACATGGCGTTATGTGAAGCTACAGAATAATAACTAGTAACTAGCGTTACAGAAGCTTTACTTCGCAATGGTTTTCAAAGAAATATGTACTCAATCTGATAGACAATATGATTTAATTTAGCTCGCGTTCCAGTCAACCACGTGTTCATTTGCATACCTGCCAAATATTTTTTTGAGGGAATATGAGCCGCGGTTTACCGTGTGATGCCGGCTTAGAATAGCATCACCCCATTTCTTACCCATGGGTGTCGTAAGAGCCGACTAAGGGACTCGAGGGATGTGTATTGCAATTTAAGGCGATGGGCTGACAACCTGTCACTATAGTGATACACAGTTATCTGATTGACCCTCAAGCTTTTGTCAGACGTGGTGTTAATATCCGTTTTACGGCCGTTAACGCTCTGCCTACCCCGTGAGGGATATAGGCGTGATTTATGTATGTATTATGTATGTATGAGCCGCGGTCTAGGGTTGCTTACTTCGAGAAACTACTTACGCCATCTAGCGCACAACACGAGCGTTTACTCCTACTTTTGGCGGGCCCCCAGCAGGCAGCGACGAGTACGTTTATGTAGTCTAAGACCTAGCAGCATAATTGTATATGCTGTACGATTATTGCCGAAGATTTAATTCAATGAAGTAATAAACCTGCAATAGTCCTTGCATCAGGTGGGTGCTGGCTCTGGGTGTACGAGTACTTCTATAGTGCAGACAGAGCAAGTATCCGCTTGATGTACACATCACAACACATTATTTGGTATAAAAAAGGCCTCTGTGCTGTTGGCTTTGGCCCCACACATGCCTCAAAGGACCGGGACCCTGTGGGCCCGAGATCCGAAAAGAATACCAACATAATAATAATAAAATGTATACTAATAATAATAATATTATAATGTATACTAATTTTTTTCCCGTGGGTGTCGTAAAAGGCGACGACGAACAATTTTAGGCGATGGGCTGACAACCTGTCACTATGGCGATTCACAATTTTCTGAATGACCCTAAAATGTTTGTCAGACGTGGCGTAAATGTCCGTTTTTAGCGGTCGTTTACGCTCTGCCTTCGCAAGGGATTATAGGCGTGATATATGTATGTATGTATGTTTTCGTCTGTCCATCTTGCAAAAAATTGTCGAGAAAGTTGAACAAATAGCGCACGCGTGTGACTTCTTTCGCTTGCGGCAGCCCGCTAGATTAGCCCTTTCGCAGTGGCCGGCGCCTGGAGGTATGTTTTCAATACCTACACGCGGAGTGACACAGGCCTGGTGAAGCTAAAATATTGGCATTTGAGTCACAAATACATTTTATCTATTTACTTACATTACCTTGTAAAAACTTTTTTATTTTCACTCAGCGCCATCTATGTACAGTCGGTTATAGCACATAAGGTACCAGGGGTACTCCAAAAGAGCTGAATTATTTTTGTCCTTAGCAATGTTTTTTTCTTGACATGAATATGATTTAGTAGAAAATTACTTCTTTTACAAGAATAAGTTTAAATTTTAGTTATGTATTAACTGGGGATAAAAATAATACAGTTCTTTTGGAGATCCCCTGTTATCTTATGTGCTACAACCGACTGTACACAGATCTTCACTTTCGAGTTGCTTAAGTTAGGATGCGTACTTAAAGATCCTATTATCGCGTGTTTCAAAGTTTCCTCATCTAATCAGGAGTACTTACCTTTATTGATGCAATGTAATAGATAACCTTCTTACTTATAAATAATGCTCACAGATAGAGTCATGCAAAAGGAATCTAATGTTCTTAGTTTAGGCACAGTTCTTTTTACACGAATGCCCAGCCAAAAAAGAGTTTTTAGAGTTTATGTATGTATGTATGTTTTTATATATGTGCGATTCTTTAAAGGACTGAAACTCGGTAACCACTGAACAAATTCGAATGAGAAATGTATCGGAAGAATTCTTACATTAACCCGAGTGTCATAGGCTAGGCTTTATCTCAGAAAGCAGTCGAGTTTTTAAAATCTTAAATTTATTATGCCTGTTGTACTAATATAACGCAGCTCTGACATACATTAACAGCCAAACAGTCTAATACTGGATATAGACCTCCCGCTTTTGGGGGATATTGCTATATTTGCGGACAGGGCAAGATGTTGCAATCACAGGGAACGCCGTTGCCCATTCCCTGGATGAATTCATCCCTTAGTGGCTTTTTACAACATCTACAGGTAGAATTGGAGTGATGCTAATCTAAGCCGGTATCACACGGCAGCTCAAGCCACCATCCAACATTTTCAGCCCTACTTCTATTCCTAAGCATAATTTAGATGGTAATTCTAAGTTATAGTGTTCCGCGCACATGAAGCAAATGGGTGCAATTAACGTGCCTTACAAATCAGAATTTACACCGTCCTACAACACAAAGACAAATAGCTCCGGGAACTTTAAATGGCTGGAGTTCAATAATGATTAATTCCTAATTCTAACATACGGTGGTAAGCGGATATATTGAATCGCTAATAAGGGAATGGGGGGGACTTCCAAACTTCCCGGACGGTAAGTACTTTCAACTTGATTTAATTGGGCCTGCAGACGAACGACAATCGGAAGAGTATTAAAAAAAAATACGTTTTTAAGTTGCGATTGGGAGAGACAAAAAAAACCTACAATTAAAACAGCCCAGTGTCTTTTTCTAGGAACATGCAATTTTTCTACCGCGGGCAGGATTTGAACCTGTGACTCTTGCCATCACTAGTGGAGACGCCTCTACCATCTGGGCTGATCTGGGCTACCGCAGTCCTACCCGCGAATTTTACCCTAGTCGCATTTTACGACAGGAAGACATGATTAGCAAGAGCAATTTATTCCAAATAAAACAACAAGCACAGAATTTAATTACATCCCATTGGACCCAGTAGATTTGTGTCTAGAACAACACAAAGCAAAATCTAGCGACTATTCCAGCACAATACAGCCAGATTTAATCAGAACGGCGAATACGGTTCCGCTCTCGGCGCTAATATTAAATTCACCATTAGTCTTTATGCTCCAACAAACATTGCAGCTGCAGCAATATCTACTAGCGAAGATCGAGCGCCCTCCCGTCGTGCTTGAGCCAGGTTTCATCTTGGTAAATATACATACATACATACATACATATATCACGCCTATAATCCCTTGCGGGGTAGGCAGAGCGTAAACAGCCGCATAAAACGGACATTTACGCCACGTCTGACAAATATTTGAGGGTTATTCGGAAAATTGTGTATCCCTATAGTGACAGGTTGTCAGCCCATCGCCTAAAATTGCAATACACACCCTCAAGTCCCTAAGTCGCCTCTTACGACTCCCACGGGCAAGAAATGGGGTGATGCTATTCTCAGCCGGCAACACACGGCAAATATAGGTATCTCATATCATATACAGGGTATAAGGGGCAGCCCTTCGAATACTACACCCTGCATGCTGACTTTGAAACTGAAAAACTTTCCCCATTGGAACATATGTCAGGTAACGCCAAATTGACCTTCCATACAAAATCACGATCAACTGACTGCAATTAACTACGGGAAGTCAACTTTTTTTGCCGTTTCCTGAAATATTTTCTCATGGGATGATGTTCAGTTTCATGGTCTGAATGCTTCTTATAAGTATTCGCAGGGCTATCCCTTACATCCTGTATAAGGTGCTATGCAATCAAGGCTAATATTTTTAGGGTGAGTTGTACTTTTGAAACTGACAACTTTCCCCAAGTAACATAGAAGTGTATTAAAAAATTTAACCTCCCGTATAAAGAAGGTACACATATTTTTTTACATTTTGTATGGGTGGTCCAAATTTTTCTCATATTTTTACCTATGTTTCATGGGAAAAGCTGTCCCGTTTCGTTACTACCTTAACCTCCCTTCGGATTGTTATACCCTTTTTGTTACTACCTCTACTGCAACTAAATAACCTATAAAGTGTAAAGAACCAGTTAAAATCAGTCCAAACAATTTATCAACGTCCAAACATTTTTTTAAATGTTATTCAAATAATTATCAAGCCAGCAGTAGGTACCTATAGTTAGTCATTTATCGACATATCTCTATAGATGTATGTATCTGCCAATTACGCTCCTAGCTCGAGCATGATATGATTCTTCCAGTCAAGTGAGTTATCGAACTACCTACGGGTACAGATGCAAAAACAAGGTAAAAGGAACCCTGAGAGAGAACTAACCACGCTAGTAGTACTGTTTGTGACTGTACCATTTCTCCTATAACATGTTTTTTTTTATTAATGATGGGTTTGCTCTTGACTCTAGTCTAGGTCATAGGACAGAGACAGGGTCTAAGATGGAGCGAGCTCACCCAGAAGAAGCCTGTTCACTCTTACTTTGAAGAGATTAGGGTTGTATGCGTTTGGAAACACAGACGCAGGTAGTGAGTTCCACTCTTTAGCACTCTTTTTATTTACTTATAACCACTAGGTAATATAATGAAAAATCATTATACATAAAAATAAGGTATTTATCAAATTTGCCAACGAAATTGCGAGCCTTCAAGAATACCCATTTTCCTCACGAAGCGGCCTTAAGGCACTAGCAAACTTGAACTAGATTATTAATATGTACAAAATTATCAAATAATTTCACAATAATGTGAGAGTCTACGACACAATTTATTCAAAGAGTCAGCTAACAAGTCGCAGTCAAGTGAAAAAAAAAAAAAAAAGTTTATTACACTTTAAAAAACCTTACTGACTATTGTTACATCTGCCAAACTTTTAGTAAAGTTTGTCAGCAGTAAGTAGGTGCTCCTATCAAACTAGCGACTAGTGTAATAGCGAGCAAGTTATTGAGCTGCGTCCGGTCATTCACGAGTAGAGATACACTATGCGCCACCCTCATCAGCCAGTAGCCGATGGTTCCGACCCCTGAGATATCTGTCAGGAACATACAACACACATTCTCTGGCAGTTAATTCCGAGCAGTCTGATTTGCCGCGTAACAACTGACATGCAGTAAAAGTCTGCCGGCCGTAAGAAAAATCTGCTCTGAGACGAATCTGCCATAATCGGAAGAAGTCGAAGAAGTAAATAATAAGTTAATAATTTTAGCATTCGAGTTATACACGTCTTTCTGTAAATCGAGAATCTGACGTAAAAGCACTGAATTTTTACTTTTAATTTCGGAGACAAAAAAGTGATATTTTCATGACTGTCTTGTTTTTATTTGTGGGTATATTTACTGTACAAATGATTATGTACTTTCTTGTTCTTGAGCAAAGTATTTTTTTGGTGAGTGTGTATGTTTGCGTAGTCTTTAATACGGCTATATCTTTCATTATTTTTACTATTTGAGTCATCAAACGTGAGCTATTTTCAAATTCTTATTAAATCTTATTACTTATATATACAGGTTCGTAGGACGTGAACGTTTCTATTTGTACGATTTAGGTACCTACAAGATACTGTAGATGAAATGTCTAAGAATATTATTACTTAATGTTATTTGTTCGAATGATTTCTTTCCATTATTACACCGTAGCAGTAGCGACTGGATGGCAAAAACGAGGTTTTGTGCTTTATGGCGTACCCTGGGGGAGGCCTACGACCAGCAGTGGACTGCAATAGGCTAAAGGATGATGGATTGATGATAACTTTAAATAAATAAAAAAACACATTTACACATAGCCCGCACTAGGACACCCTGAAATGTGTCAAAGGACATAAACAAGAAACTACCAAGCAGGAATCATTTTCAGTTGAGGCACAGGGTTAAACTACCAGTATAGTAACGATACCGGTATTAAATTTAAACGTAGACGGAAGAAGGTTATGATGTAAGTTATGGTACCGGTAGAAAATAGCGCTAGCGCTACCTTTATTTAACCGGTATAATATCAATATCGAATAATACATTGCGCTGTATTAAGCAACGCTACAGAATCACAGGAAATGTACTTAGAAAACCCTTTTGATAGCGGTGCGGTAACGGAATATTTCGGTACCGAAACGTTATGATATAGCAACATTTCGGTATGATGTCGTTTTAATCGAAATAATTTATTTATGTAGCTTAGTTCAGTTTTTATGCAGAAGTGGTAAAAGAGTACGAAAGACGAAATCATTTAGGTTATACAATTTCTGCTCCCAAGTCCGGAGAACAGATACGTATAAAAAAGTACTTCTCACCTGTAGTACAGCAGAGAGACCAGAGCGTGAAGCAGAAGGTTGACCAGATGGTAGCCAGCTGGCTGCAGCCCATGAACAGCATAGTTCCATCTGAACGTGAGCACCGTGAGGGGACGATACGACTTGTGGGACTGCTCCTGTAACAAACAAAACAGAAAATACTTAGTCAATAATATAATTTATGAAGAATTTCAGAGGTTATTTCTTTTCGTGAGGGACACCGAGTCGACAATCCGATGAATCCTGAAATCAGAGTTTTTCAACCACCTACTCCTAGTAGTAGGTCTCTGGCACGGTTTTGTTACACCCACCGTCTAAGTAATCATAGACGGCAACCGGGGTCGACGGCTTAACGTGCCTATGAACACGGTATCATCTTTCTTACAGACAATCAGGTGGTTCAGCCTGCAATGTCCCAACCAGACTATAAACAGAGTGCCCAACCGGGAATCGAACCCGGTACCTTTACGCCGCTGGCTAGTTTCATTTCAAACAATAGACTAACCTATGGTTACGGTAAAACTGAAACGGTCGATATCACACCTATGTTGTTTCAAACCCGATTCAACAAAGTTACCATGTAAACAGATACTTCAAAGCGTAGCGGTATGCTTCAAGGAGTTGACCTTCGAGCAACACGGTCTTCCGTCTCGTTCCGACCCGGAAGGGAGGAGCCATAGCCATTTTACTTCATAGAAATAGTTCTGTCGTTTTTTGCGGGGCGCGGGGGGATAGGTAGGTAAAGCTGTCAAGTTAGTGCTTGACAATATCGATGCTTGACTATCGATGAATTTCAAAAGTGTAGGTACTAAGACGCTTGTGTTGTTTTTTTATTTATATTTAAAGCAAGTTACATAACAATAAACTTTTAAGTAGTCAAATCATGCCATTTTAGGGGTCCTCTAGTAATTATAAGAACCATGGCCCTACAAAACACAATCACCAACTAAAAGCTGCTTAACATTTGGTATCTAGATAATCTTCTTTTGTGTGAGACACCAAGTCGTTCAACGACCCGATGAACCCTGGTGTAGAGAGTTTTTCAACCGCTTACTACTACCTACTTGGCCTCTGACATGGTTGTGTTACGACCGCCGTCAAAGTCATTATAGACAGCAACCAGGACCGACGGCTTAACGTGCCCTTCGAAGCACGGAACCATCCCCTTTCAGACAATCAGGCGGTTCAGCCTGCAATGTCCTAACAGGTCCGGAAATAAATTCACAAAGTGAAAAATAACAACTTTGTGACTGCCCCACCGAGAATCGAACCCGGAACCTTTGCTACGCAGGCAGTCGCATTACCACTGCGCTACATCAGCCGCCATGTCTAGATGATGACATTATCGAAGGCAGTCCAGATGTGGTGTTCGAAGCCGGGCAGTCGCGTAACGCTATTATGAATGATTTTGACTTGCCGGAATCTACCTTTAACAAAATATAAAAAAAATAAAGATTTTATAAAACTGCAGTGTGCGGAAGGACATGGAAATATTCAAAGGGACAAAGTTGTTGAATTTCCCGAAGTTGAAAAGTGTCTCATAGAATGGATTAAACAAACTCTTGATAAAAATATTTCATTCACATCTATATATGAGAGATACTACTCCCAAACCTGCATAAATGACAAACTGGTTTAGTAAAAAACCTCTATGAGCGAGAATAATATTCGGGTCCCTTGATATCTCGCTTATTTATTATTTGTCTAATACATGTCATTAAATAATATCCGCCCCCCAAAAAATCATCGACAAACATTATGACATGAAACGGTAACATCACTATTGTTGCTATCGTCGAGAAGTCGGATTTATCGTGCGATCGATCTGTAATTTGTACGGGCGAGCGGACCAGATGTTGCTGAAAAAATCCAACAACTATTTAAGAATTTAGTGTTTAAATGTATTAAATAGCAATAATATGTTAAGAATTTACTTACATGTGAAATGTTACACCATCTTTTTGTAAACTTGATGTTCCAGACCTCTTTTTACATTAAAAAACTAACATGTGTTCTCTTGCACGACTGGACTCGGTCTAGGAAAAAATCTGAACGGAACTGGTTTTTATAAACGCCAATGCCCATTTCGGCTTGTACTTTGACAGAGGGGAAATACTTTCTATGCCTACTCCCTTCCGGGACGGAAGGCCGTCGTTGCTCGAAGGAGTTGACAAATCAAATCACTCCGCGGCCGCAGATGAGCTACGAGCGTAGCAATTATACTACGCACCGTAGCAAGTCTACGAAATGCGTAGTAGGTTGAAAGGAAAGTGATATTGATATCTGGAATCGGTTGCCTTGGCAACGGTGTGATCTTGGCAGGCCTCTGACAGGCCCTTTCAGGGAGTCTGACGTTCGACGTTTTTGGGCCCAGCGTGCTATCGACAGATGCGTTATTAGAAGCATATCACTATCATTACATAACAGATATCTTGGATATAATCACAGAACTATGACTAAAGCTAATAATATATTGAATTGTCTATAAGCAAATGTTGTATAAAATGTATTATTTTGATAATTTTTCTATTAACTGAATAATTGTAAAACAGAATTAATCTAAGTAAATTACAAAATCAGAGATCCAATAATAATCATTACTTCGATTCCTTTGTCCGAATGGCGACTAAGAAAATTGGAACAAAATTGTCTTCATAAATTTCCGGCGACATTTATGAAAATACCTGTCCTCATAGCTTGCCAGATGATTCATGGCCGAACAAAATTAACTACGAGCCACATAGGTACTATCAGCTGCACATAAACCTACCCCTTCGGTTAGCTAAATACGGTTCATAAGGTATGCCGTGTGATGCCGGCTTAGAATAGCATCACCCCATTTCTTTTCCTTGGGAGTCTTAAGAGGTGACTAAGGCTCGAGGGTGTGTATTGCAATATTAGGCGATGGGTTGACAACCTGTCACTATGGCGATACACAATTTTTCGAATAGCCCTCAAATATTTGTCAGACGTTGCGTAAATGTCCGTTTTTGCGGCTGTTTGCGCTCTGCCTACCACGTAAGGGATTATTGGCGTGATATTTGTGTGTCATAAGGCATACCAGTGTAAGTTGATTCCCTAAAGGAGTAGGTTTATGTGCTGCTGAAAGTACAGGGTAGATCTTTAAATGAAATTCCGACTCAGGTGGTCGGAAGGTACGTTATCTATCACAGTCACAAATGTTCAAGTGATAACGAATATCTCCATATGTCATGCCACATATATATTACTTGTATTTGCTTCCGTGGTTTAGTTAGAGATCTGTTTGGTGTTAGGATTCGGGGGTGCCTGGTACTAACAGTAGCACATCAAATTACCTATTTAAGGGATCATTTCGTTCTGGTTTTTCATACAGTAACTCGGCATAACCAGTGTAAGTTGATTGCTTTGATGAGCTAGATTTGTCCTTTTGTGTCGTTATTCTTTGTATGTGGGTCTCTTGTAATGTTTTTGTGTACACTATACGGTAAACTATCACCAATATTAGTAAATCTTTTAAATAGGTAGCTCGAATCGCTGTTGATAGTACAATGATGTCACGATGACAGCCGCGTGCGATCAACCGCAGAGAGAGCAATATGTTTGCGTTTTGCGTGTTTGTTGCCACATTCAATATATCATGTTGTCGTGCGTAGTCAGCCTGTTGTTTTGTATTTCCGATATACTTGTAGCAAATTGATTTGGTCGGTTGCTGGTAAGTGATTTAAAAATAACGGGAAGATTGAATACCTTTTTAAAACATTTCCCGTGTTTGGTATATAATCTTAGAAAACTTGAAAATTTTCTACCGCGGGCAGGATTTGAAGTAGCGTCACCACTAGTGATGTCGAAAGTCGCAGGTTCAAATACTGCCCGCAGTAGATATTATGTAAGTTTTCTAAAATAACGGGAAGAGTGAAGGAGAGACGAATAAATAGAGGTGAAACAACTGTGTCTTGCTCAATCACGGTAAATCGGATTGTTTAAACCTCAAAATTTCTTGCAGTTATTTTGCGATGGTACAACCTATAGGTTATCTATAGATACTGCACAACAATGCTCAACTGCGTACCATTAGACCACGCAGGCAATTAATAATCAAACCTAACAAATAAACATACTGATTTATCTACTTTCAATGCAAGAATAGATAATCGGCCTAGATTCATAGCACAAGAGCGAGAGCGTAGGCATAGGGCAGATTAATGGTGTGCGTTGATTTGTGACGGCTCACGTTATGATAGGTATAACGTGACGTATAACTTGACGCTACGCCACGCGATCAAGCGCGACGAACAATTTGTCTACGTGATGCGTGGACAGATATATATATACATGGTGTAAGGGACAGCTCTCCGAATACTGAAAGAGTGCATGCAGACCTTGAAAATGAACAAATTTCCCCTAGGAACATATGTCAGGAAACGAAAAAAAAAATTGACTTCCCATACAAAATCACGATCAGCTGACGGCATTTACTATTCAATTACTATCAGCTGACGGAAGTCCAAATTTTTTTGACGTTTCCTTAAATATATTTTTTATGGAATGTTGTACAGTTTCATGGTCTAAATGCACCCTATAAGTATTCGGAAGGCTGTCCCTTACGCCTTGTATACTTTTTTCTTTAACATTTTATTATTTTTTAGTAGGTTTATTTAGACAAACCGTGACTGGGGTACGCTAGGGGCGCGAAAGTTTTGACAATGTATCATTACGTTCCTTTTTACAAATGGGTATCGTTTTTCAAATTTAAATTCATTAAATATTTTAATTTCCTGTGGATCAAAATATCAGGTTAGGCAGTACTTTGTGCCTATATGGACTGCACGCCCCTTTATTATGACCGAGTGATGCTGGCTTAAAATAGCATCATCCCATTTCTTTCACGCGGGTGTAGTAAGAGGCAACTAAGGGACTCGAGGGTAATTGTATATTGCAATTCTAGGGGATGGGCTGACAACCTATCACTATAGTGATATACGGTTATTCTGAAACGGCTCTCTAATATTTGTTAAATGTGGCGATAGCGGTCGTAAAAGATTTGTTTACTTGACAAAGGCGTGATATGTGCTGTATTCACAGAGAACGCTGCATCACATTCCCTGAGTCATCCCGTAGGTTTTTACGACATCTTCAAGTAGAGATGGGGTGATGCTTTTCTAAGCTGGCACCACACGGCTCCCTCCTCCCTACCAGTGTAAACATGGAGGCAGCATGATATGTGTTGTGATAAGTAATGGCGCTCCATGACATGACGTCACGGCACAAACGCGCGCGATCTCCCGCGACGAACAATTTGTCCGTGAACGCGTCGACAGAGACGCATTACGTGTTTACTGTCACATCGGAACTTTTAAGCGGTTTCTCATTTGGATGTGCTATGTTTGTTTATGGCATTATAACTTAGTTCATCGTTAAGCAAGGTATATGCGGGTAAACTGTTCCGAACATAAAAACTTGTTCAGAATGTTCATTGTAGGCACTACTTATTTGTTTTTAGTGGATAAACTATCTTTCTTTTTGTAAAGAAAGTTTTCTTGTTATAAATAATTAACAAAGGCATGTTTTCACCTTGAAAATACTAAAAGAAGTCTTCAAGTAGGTATGCTAATATCACGGGCTATGTTTCCAAAATATAAAGTACTGTCTTGTCGTTTCATAAAAAGTTGTTGATTAACAGTCGCCACCCCTAAGCAATAATCGTCTATGTCCCCATATATATGGAACCATTCCTTGCTTGTTTAAGGGCCACCGCACATCTAGCCAATTAACACACACACATCACGTCGATAATCCCTTGCGGGGTAGGCAGAGCGTAAACGGCCGCAAGAAACAGACATTTACGCCACGTCAGACAAATATTTGAGAGTCATTCGTCTCTGTCTCTGCCCTATGACCTAGACTAGAGTCAAGAGCAAACCCATCATTAATTAAAAAAATAGTGACATGTTGTCAGCCCATCGCCTAAAATTGCAATACACACCCTCGAGTCTCTTAATCGCCTCTTACGACTCCCACAGGAAAGAAATGGGGTGATGCTAGTCTAAGCCGGCATCACATCTAGCCAGTTAATATCGGCTTTATTTAAATTTCCTACCTACAGTACAATGCCATTCATATTTAATATTCTACTGGTTTTGGTTGGCGTCAAATCTTTCTTTTTCGTGTGGGAGACCAAGTCATCCAACGACCCGATGGACCCTGGTGTCAGAGTTCATCAACCGCTTACTACTAGTATTAGGCGTCTGACATGATTGTGTAACGACCGGAGGGCTAAACAGAACGGAAGCAAAGCATTGGACCACATTTCTTTTCGGACAATCCGGATTCGATTCTCGGTGGGGCACTCACAATAGTTGATGTTTATCACTTTGTGAATTTGTTCTTAGTCTGGCTAGGACATTGCAGGCTTAACCACAGGTGCCTATGTTATCAAACTACAGGCTACAATTTTACAGGTGAAATTAGATGTTAATTGCGTAGTGAGTTACCCATTATGATATTTGGAATATAAACCCGCTACGCAATGTACTAAGAATTTCACCTGTAGACTTGTAGCCTGTAGTTTGATAACATAGGCACATGTGGTTAAGCCTGCAATGTCATAGCCAGACTAATAACAAATTCACAAAGTGATAAATATCAACTTTGTGAGTGACCCACCGAGAATCGAACCCGGAACCTTTGTGTCGCAGGCAGTTGCACTACCACTGCGCCACATCGGCCGTCATAATATACGCTGGCCCTTAGGTAGCATCACCCTCCCCTTAACGTTGAGATTGTAAATAATCCCCGGGACAAACACTGCCATTAACTAAAAGTCATAAAATTTCCCCCTACGAGTTCGCAACTGTATTGAAATTGGAGAATAATTATGGAGTCGTCTTCCGTATCAACAGAAAAATGAGGAGACGGATCACCGCACCGCCTGTGGGGTTTTAGTAACTAGAACCGAGGGCTGCGAGTAGGGAGGGGGCAGATATAACAGATATCTGATTTCACAAGGTTTTTGGAAGTACTTCAATGCCTGTGTTAGAAGTTGTGTGGAATTTCGGTAACAAAATTCGAGGGCTGCCGGCAGGGAAGTGAAAATATAACAGATATATGATTCCACGAGTATTTGAGTAGGGAGGAAGAAAATATAACAGTTATCTTATTTCACAAGTATATTAGTAAGAAGGAAGAAAATATTACAGATAATATGAATTTACAACTTTTTAGTACAGAGGGAGAAAATACAATAGGTATCTGATTTTACAAGAAACAGAATCAGAATCAACGTTTATTTGTTATTATTGGTAATGAAATATACAGAAGTTGGGCTTTTGTAAAGTGCTTCATAATTGGCCATCATATGATAACGTACAAACAAATTTATAATGGTATTGTGAATTATAATTAGTCAGTGTAACTATAGAAATAACTATAAAACAAGTAACTACCTAAGACCTGTGCTGTGACGAAGTTTTGTAGTATTTTGGTAGCTAGACCCGAGGGCGCCGAGTACGCAGAGAGAAAATATAACAGATATTAGTTTTCACAAGTATTTTTGGAAGTTACTACCTACGCCTCGTGTTGTGACGAAGTTTTATTGCGTTTCGCTAACTAAAACCGAGGGTTGCGTATAAGGATGGAGAAAAAATTACAGGTAAGTATTTGTCACAACTATTTGTAGGAAGTATCTATTAACCTTTTATTTGTCTCGCACAGTCTCAGTATTTTTTATCCCACCCGAGCCGAGTTACTATCCGAATAATACAAAATTGTTATAAAAATAAGAAATTGTGCTATACAAATTTAGATGATGATGATGCTTTTTTAAATGACGGATCATAAAGTCAATCAGTGATAGTTTTATCCTACATTGAATAAAGATAATTTCAATTCATTTCATTTTATTTGATCGCACACATCACACAATACGAATATCAGTCTGCATTTGTAAGGTATCAACAATGATATTTTTATTCGGCTTGCTTACTTACAATATTGGACTGATCCAGCCAATTTATAATAATGCCACAGTTTCTGATGTGTTATCTATATTTAGGTAATGAAATCCATTTCTGATATCGCGCTTATAAAATAAGTCTTCAAGTAGGCATGCTAATATCACGGGCTAATATTCCCTTAGTATCGCGCGTGTACCATCACTAGAGTGAGTTGCTACGAGATGTCGAGATAAAAAAGAGGGTAAAGAACGCGGACGCCCCAGGCGCCGAGGGTTCCGCATCGTTTTATTACTGTGCTGGGAGGGAATTAAGTTTGACTTGCATGTATACCCAACGTATTTGATGATATTTAAGATAAGAGCTACGCTAAATATTTCGCAGTAAATTTTTTATAGCTGTTTGTTCATTCTAATGTGTCTCAAAATTTCGTAGCTCTTTAGCCAGTTTTGTGACTATTAAATAAATGTATTGTCTATCTTCCACGATTTTCTTAATCCCGTTTTTATGCTTGAATTTAGTTATTTTGACTATAGCGTGTTATTTGATGTAGCATTGTCTCGGTATAAATAGTCGTCGTTATTTCAAAGATATTTACAAAGTAGGTTCTGTCTCACAGTAAGTAGATACAGACGGACGTTAACTAGTTTTCCCCCTAATTACCTATTTAGCATGATTCCATAAATACTTTTATAATCCTGCCCGCGCTTGAAAATTTTGCAAGTAAAAAAAAATTAACTATTATAAATACGATATATTGTGTGTGTGTATGTAACCGAGTGTATGTTTGATACCTCTTCACGCTCAAACGGCTTAAAAGATTTACATGAAATTTCGTACACAGATAGAGTATAGCCTGGAGGTGCTTGGAGTAACATCATGCATCATACAATGGGAAATCATGTTATTCCTAATAGAAAAACAGCTGAATATGCAACTGCTGTGCGGGGTATCTAGTGACAAATAAAGATGTTAAACGTAATTTTGTAATAATTATATAAAGCTACTTGGCATGAGCGTAATGATATGCTAGAAAATATTGTAAGGAATCCTAAAAAACAGCAAAGATTTTCTTTTTTCATGCGAAATATGAGAATAATTAGGCAAACATGTTTTCGATGCAGAGGGCCGAGGATTTTCCTTTTTCGTCAAGACTTGTAAGCGTCATTTTAAGCGTAATATTTTGCGGAAATCAGTAAACGCAAGAACCATCAAAAGAAACCCTAGATATTCGTAGCAAAGTGCGATATGCACGCACATATTGTAGGAAGTATAAGTATTGGCCGTGTGATGCCGGTTTTAAATAGCATCACCCCATAGCTTTCCCGCGAGTATCGTAGGAGGCGACTAAGGAACTCGAAGATTTCATGGGTTTTGATCACATCTTAGACGATGGGCTGATAACCTATCACGAACAGCTATACTCAGTTTTCAAAAATGACCTCTAATACTCGTATTTATCAGACGTATCGATAACGATTTTACCCTGCAAAGAAAAGGTGGGATGTATAAGAATTGAGTCAAGTTAAGGTAGAGAGTATGAATCGTACTTTTGTAGGTCTAGGGTCAAGTTTGGAAATGCTCTGATTGTAGATATCTGTTTAAACGTTTTGCTGGTGTCCAGCCGCCCAAATTTTTTTGTTTGACTTGACCAAACGCAGACGCAACGGATGATCAATGGGCTGGCATGTATTTTGCCCAGAGATTTGCCAATGCAGAGAGAAAAGCTAGTTAAGGACCTTGCATCGGGTTACGGAAGAAATCTGGTATAGGAAATATTTTCGTCATAGGAAAATGATAAATGCATTCTCAGATATTCGATACGTTTTAGTAGGATTTGATCCAGTTATTCCGACTTGAATACTCGCTACTAACGTAATCTGGGTATTAAAAAGAATACCACCCAAATCTCCCCTCTAGCCTGCGAACATAATATAATAAATTATATTAATGTTCCTGTTTACGTTAATCCTTACGACGCGCATCGTAAAGCCAAAATTAAAATTAATAGACGCACAAAATTAGAAAAAACAAGAATAACATAGAGGGAACGCCAGGAAGAATGTGAATAAAACCACGAAACACTTATATACTCATACTATTTTAATACTTTTATAAAACACAGTTTTATAAAATATCTCAGTTTTGGTACATTCTCAAAGAAAACTAATTTTTAAAGCTGTATTTCGTAGATATTTAAATGATTTGTGCATTGATATAGTAAAAGAGCAAATCAAAAGTCAAAGTCAAAATATTTTATTTGCTTGGATACATGGTTTAAAAGGTATAAAATGTTACATTGCATCTCATGATCCACTTGTTTAAAAGCATGCAAAATTTTAAAATTAATCTAATTTCTAATTATGAGGTTGGACGAGTTTTGTTGCTTCGCTTTGGTGGTTTGCAGGTTTCTTTATATTTGATCTGAGGCTTAATTGGTCGCGAGCGTTTGAACGGAAAAACACGCGCGTTAATCTTCCCTTATAAAAACAAATGTCTTCACTGACTGACTGACTGACTCATTAATCAACGCATAGCCTAAACTACTAATGCTTGAAACATGAAATTTCGGCAGTTTTGGCTGAAGGTTTATTTTACTTTTTACCCACCCCAAGGATTTATAGAAAGGATAACGTTTTTATGAAAGTTCGTGGTGTATGAAGCGATCTGTTTCAAAATTTGGGATTCGATTAAGGAACTAAAATTATCAAACACGTGGTTCAGGATTTTTTAAATTTTATCTACAATAGGGGTAAAAGAGGATAAGATATTTGTATGGAAGTTTGTGGTTTATGCGATCCATTTTAGAATTAGTTATTTAAAAAAGGAGTGAAAATTATAAAACACGTGTCAGAATTTAAAAATTATTAAATACGCGATAACGCATTTTCTAAATTTTAACCCATAAAAGGTAAAGGAAAGGAGATAAAAAGTTTGTAAGGAAATTCATAGTTTTGAAATGAGATCTGGTCAATAATAAAATTTAGCTTCGACTAAGGAGGTTAAATACCGTACAAAAAAAGCGCGAGTGAAACCGCGGGCTGAAACGCTAGTTATAACATAAAGTAAATTTACTTTTTTGGGAAAACAACAAGAACTCCTCAATCTTAATTAAAGTGATCCGAGGGTTTTTCCTACATTAAATCGCCCACCTTAAAAAGACTACAAAATAGGTTCACAGCAACAATGGTTCGGTTGGAACTGTAAATATTTCGAATTCTAAGTACATTTATTTGAGTAAAATAATGTACGTACTACGTTATGTACTACTATTTCAGAAAGAAAGATTTATATGTTTGGTGGAGTTTTTAACCGTAGAAAGTGAATCCATCAAAGTACGAGTATCATAAATAAAATACTACAAACCATCGAGAATAATATATTTTATAACTCATTTGAGTATTGCCACATTATAATACCAAGTGGAGGTATTAAGGAATTATTGCGTTGTATGGAGCATCAAGTTAATGATTACACTGAAAATGATTACTGCTTTTTAATGATTGGAGAAGGCGACTTTTTAACCACAAAAAACTACACTGAACTTGTTCGCCACATCAGAATATCGGTACAAAAGCTAAAAACAAATATTATTATTTGTACACCAACATATGTATGCGGAGCTAAAATGTTTAATAACAGAGTCGAAGTTTTTAACCTTCTACTACACGACGATATCGTGAAACACGATTATGGATTCTTCTTCGACAGTAACATGAGCCTTACCTTTGATATGTTTTCACCTCATTCAGGCAAACTTAACAACCGTGGAATAAAGGTCATTATTGATAAACTTAGACAACTTCTGACCTGGATAAGAAATGAATTTTACCCATCTCTATGGTTAAATGAAACTATACAATCAAAACTATCATCAGAGAACTTAACCTCGGCAAACAATCAAAGTGAAGATATAGAGTCACCTACAAACCAAATTACATCTCATCATCAATCATCACAGAAGACAGTAAATGAACCAAACAGAAACCTTCAGTTTTTTCGATAATGTCACAGAATGTCAAAGTGAGCCAATAAACACTTATAATGTTATGTTTCAAAATATTAGAGGTATAGATAGCAAGCGTCATTTACTAGAAGCGGCAATGGAAGAAAATAAAAACATACATGCAATTTGCCTAACTGAAACATTTATAACAACACATCAATCAGATTTATTACGACTAGAAGATTATAAATTAGCCTCCAGCTTTCATCGTTCTGAACATATAAAAGGCGGCGTGTGTATTTTCTTAAAAGATAACATTGAGGATAATGTTGAATTCATTCAACGCGATGATATTTTAAAACTGTCGGTAGAAATGGTTTTTGAGACTTGTGCGGTAGAAGTTCCTAAGCTTAACTTAATTTTAATAGTTTTATATTGGCCTAATAGAAATCGACAGCCAGATGTATTTTATGCGACATTAGAAAAACTTTTGCAGCTATTAATGGTAAAAGATAAACGAAAACACATTATTATAGGTGGAGACATAAACATTAATGTCCTCTTGCCAAATGTTTCTGAAAAGCTATTAGACATAATGAATAGTCACAATTATCTTCAACATGTTACAGATCCTACAAGAATAACATTAACTACATCTACTTGTATTGACCTCATCTTTAATAATTCACGACACATAGAGTTGCTTGTGTTCACTAAAGAATTTGGTTTTTCAGATCACAAAGGAGTGATAGTAAAAATACCAAACAAAGCAAAAGATAAAATAAAATGGTTTACTAAAAAGAGAATTTTTAGCGAAAATAATATTCATAAATTTAAACTAGAACTAATTAAAATAGATTGGAGCAATATTATAAATGTTGATAGAAATGTTAATTGTAACTACAATTCATTTCATAAAACAATCAAAACAATACTAGACCGAATAATTCCTAAAAGAAAAATAAAATTAAAACCACGTAAAACTAAAACATGGTTGACCACAGGGTTAAAAATAGCTTGCAAAAACAAACGTCTTTTAAAAATATTTATCTCACAAACAGATAATACAATTCTTAAGAAATTTTATAAAAAATATGAAAAGTTGCTAAAAAAATCAGTAGCTGTGTCAAAAAAAAACCAATATAAAAGAATAATTCAAAAATCTTCAAATATCATCAAAACCACATGGCAAATAGTTAAAGAGCGCACCAACAAAACCATAGCTAAACCTAAAAAAAACTTGAAATTAAACATTAATGATGTTATTACAGAAGATCCGAATATAATTGCAAATCATTTAAACAACTTCTTTACTTCAGTAGGGGCACCAGCACAGCTTAATAACAAACCTCAAGGCCGTCCAGTGATTGAACCCATCAAGAACTCCATTTATATAAGTCCTACTGACCCAAAAGAAATATTCACAATAATAAAAAAGTTAAAAAATAAACGTAGCTATGGCTTTGATGAAATACCTCCTATACTAGTTAAACAATGTGCAGAAGAACTAGCCTTACCTTTGTCACTTCTTATCAATCAATCATTCGCAGAAGGAGTATTCCCAAATTTGTTAAAACTTACTATTGTAAAACCTTTATATAAGAAAAAATGTCATACTGACTGTAATAACTACCGACCCATAGCACTTCTTTCTACTTTTTCTAAAATATTTGAATCTGCAATGCAAAGGCGCTTATATTCCTTTTGCGAAAAATTTAACATATTCAATGAAAACCAAAACGGATTTAGAAAAGGACGTTCTACTGCTTTAGCTGTCTACAAATATGTAGACGAAGTTCTAAAATTAGTAAATCAAAGAAAATACGCACTAGGAGTTCTTTTAGATATGACTAAGGCGTATGACAGAGTATTGCATAACATTTTACTTAAAAAAATGTCTGGAATAGGTGTTAGAGGTATGGCCCTCGAATGGTTTACTTCATATCTTAAAAATCGCGCACAATATGTGAACATTGAATATCACGACTTTGATACGGGTGAAATTAATTTTAAAAGCTCTGATATTACTAATTTGACACAATCTATCCCGCAAGGGAGCGTCTTGGGTTGCTTATTGTTTTTAATTTATATAAATGATTTGCCTCAAGTTCTAGACATCCCATGCATACTTTTCGCAGACGACATTTCACTCTTATTTCCCATTCAAAACGAGACACAACTAAAACCGATATTAGATTCATATTTCACAGTAGTAAACACATGGCTGAAAGATCATAATTTAGAAATTAATTACAATAAAACAAAGTTGATGCATTTTAGACCATATAATAAACAACCTCTTAATATCAATTACACATTTGAAAACTGTCAGTTAGAATCAGTTGATTCTTACTGTCTTCTCGGTTTAAATATAGATATAAACTTAAATTGGAAGGAACACATTAAAAAAGTATCAAGTAAACTGTCAAGTTTTTCATATGCGCTTTACGAGCTAAAAAAAACTACTGATCTAAAAACAGCAACCTGTAGTTACTTTGCATATGGCAATGCCTGGCTTAGATATGGGATAATTCTCTGGGGAAACAGTACGGATGCTGAAAAATTATTCATCCTACAGAAGAAATGCATCAGAATACTTGCAAATATAGACTCAATGACAAGCTGTAAGCCATATTTTATTAAATTCAAAATTTTAACTCTTTTTTGTATATATATTTTCGAAGTTTCCATATTTGTAAAAAACAATCGTCATCTTTTTCCACAACACATCCGCCCGGGAAATTTAAGACCGCAAAACAGATTAGCCACATCCACTTCGCAGTTAAGTATGGTAAATGCCGGTCCCCACTACATGTCTGCAAAAATATATAATGCTCTTCCACACTCTATAAAAAATTTAGATAACATTAATATATTTAAGAAAGAACTTAATATTTTTTTATCAAAAAAAGCATATTATACGCTTCAAGAGTTTATTGATGATGATGATAAATAAGTTTAATTTTATTTAGCAATAAGTGTGTATGAAACTGATCTCACATTCCTTTTAAGTTTTAAGTTTTTTGTTATTAAAATTTTGGACTTCTTAATAATTTAGAATAAGTAGCTTAGTAAAAAATATATATATTTTATTTTATTTGCTGTGCCCTTACAGGGTCTTGTTGAAACTAACATAATTTTAAGATCATAATGTACCTACACAAGAAAAGCAATAAAGTTATTGAGTATTGAGTATTGAGTATTGAGTATACCCAATCCAATGCTTTTATTACCCAAGAATACAAAACTTTGACTACCTACGCATTCTGTGGGTATAAAGATAACATAGATAAAAGCAATGTCTGGCTATTTATGCTAAGATTACCTATTGTTACTGTTTTATAATTTAAATAACTGTATTCGTAACCTTAAATACTGATGTCCATCCTAGCCGATTTCGGTTACAGCGACTGCATCAGGAGCGGGGCTCTGCTGGTTTGCCCGCTCGTGTGCCCTCATGTGACTGCAGTAGCCAATCTTGTTTTGCAGTGCACGTGAACATATTATAGGGCATGTCAGGATTCCGGCTACATAGCTGTATGTGTGGACTATTTAAAATAAAAGAGAGGAACAATCACAGAAACCTGTGGGATGAATGTAATTTTTTTGTTTCTTAAAATCGTTTGTTCATCTAGTTTACTCGGGTGGTCTTTAAAATTCGTATAAGCAACTTTGTATAATATGTACAATTATCTCGTATGGTCACTAGACTTGAATAGCATCACTCCATGCCATCCTCAGGGTGCCAATATAGACAGAAAGCTAATTACGTGTCAATATGGATATACTTATTGGCGATGCACCGTATAATGGGTAATTTTCTAGCCAATCTTCAACTTGATGGCGCTTAACGAACTGAAATAGTTAGGGTAATTTAGCTGGTTGACCGGACACCAGTAGCTATCGGACACTGCCCAATTATTTGCGCCGAAGATGAAAACGTTAAGTCAATTATTAGAAAAGTCAGTGTCTTTCAAAACTTTCCGACTATTCCCATCACATTTTAATTAGTTAGCATTATAACTGCTCCAGTGTCTTGTCAATTGGCCTCTTAAAATTTGCGAGTGCGGTTGTGTGCAAATACAGTGAAAAAATCTTGGAGCAACGCATTTTTCGAGGTAAGTTACAGCGTTGTTTATAATTTATTAGATATAAAAATTGACATAGTGTGACTATTTGTGATTCTCATTTACCTTAATTTCATTAAAAAGCTTAAAATTTTCAATATTTAGCATTAAAATTAGATGTCCGGATAACTAGAAGCAATTTTGGGGGAAATTTAGCTATCGGCCTACTGGTCGATAGCTAGCTGATAATCATTCAATTTACATCCTCTTTTTCATTAAATATTGAAAAGCTTCAAACGAATTATATAATTTCAAGCGTTCTTATATCCGAAGGCAATAGTTTAGTTAACAGGCGGCCATGCACCTTCATACAATTATTTGAAATAATATATACATATTTTATTAATAATTCTGAAATTGACGGCCGACAGCTGAATTTGTGCATTTTAGTTATCGGCTTAGAGTTTACGAATGTGGCCGAGAACCAAAAATCTATATTTTGGTTTCCGGCCACTTAATTAGGATTAATATTACAATTTACATGTAAGTTATTTTTTTGGAACAATATTTTTTAACCTTTAACGTAGCGGAATATTATTTTCTACTTAGTTTTGATTATCAATAATGGTTTCTCATGTTTTGAACTATGGCAAAATATAAATATTGAATCAAAATATGTTAATTACTTTACATTTATTTAATTTTTTATTGAAAACCAATCCTTATACAAAGCACTAAGACTTATTTTTCAACGCATTACATGGTGGCCGAAAAGTAGTTGTTTTAACGGGCGATAACTGAACTTTCTGTCCGATAACCCCCAAATTCGCTTATTTCAGATATTTTATTTATTTCTTTCTTTTTGAAGCATTTTTTCAATAAAAGGGGTTTCTTAACTAAGACTACAATATCTAATGATCTCAAAATCATTTTATACTTTAGTTTCGTCCAAATATTTGATACAAATATACGAGCTTCAAGTCAAAAAATCGCAAGATTGTCCGATAACCCCCTAAATTAGTTGTACAACAAGAGAGCAAAGGTCATTTTTGCTTCAAGTGCTAATTTTGAATCCCGAGGTAGCGAAGAATACTAAAATTTGTATCCTGAGCTCAGTGAGGGATTCAACAGCACGAGGTGCGCATGAATTTGCTCTCGTGTGGTACACACAACTTTTTACCTCTACCAGTGAGAAAACTCTGCCAATGTCAAGTTTGTGAACATGGCTGTACAGCTCGAATGCCTCAGACAAAATAAAAGTTCTCGTCAATTTTTTTTTTCATGATTCGTTCAGAAATATTAATATATGAACTAATATTCAGAAATATTTTATAGAACAAAATGCTAACAAAAAGAAATAAATAACTGGCTGAAATAGTTTTCAGCACGCACCGCTGCTATTGTCACGATTAGTTCTGATAAAATGAGATGTTCGAAATTCAAATCACTTTTCTCCATCGAGTGGATAAAAAAGACTTTTGCCCACTGGATTTACGCGGCAAAATTGTTCTTTTCAAGCTGGAGAGGTGAAAAAGTTTATTTCCATAGAAACGTATGTAAATAGTTTAAATGTATTTTATGACTCATATTTCAAAATTTCATCTTAGCACAACGCCATCTGGTATGACATTAAAAAGAAAGCTCGAGAACTGTCAGTAGATAAGTTCCCATTATCCTTCAAAAATTACAATTGTCGGTCATAGACAAAACTCATAATTATAAGGGCATTAATTCTGTGTTTGTAATAATGTAATGTAATATGATATTCTATAAACATGAAGATCAAGATACTTATTTGCATTTAATGTAGTAATAAATAATTTTATGCAAAAAACTAAACCTCATTCAAGTAATTAAGTACCTACTAGGGCACTAAATGAAAGAAATAATTTTGTGTATATTTACACGGGATTTTCTACTCATACTAATTACTTATAAACTATAACTATACTTAAGTACCTAAAATATGAACGTACCTATTTATATACGAATTTTTTATTTGAAAAACTTACAACACCTATGAATGCAATGTCCCTAAATAAATTAGATGTTCTATATTTTAAAGTTATTTCTTTTGGATGTAAAACCCCAAAGATGGCAAAGGAAAACGGGTAGTGCCTAAGGCTTGGGGTCACCTCTGCCCAGCTTGCCAGCGAAAAGCTATTTACTTTGAAAGATGTTCTACGCTAGTCTATCCGGAAAGTCCAAAGTATGTAAATATTTTCTTGGGTAGAAAGCTTTATAACTAAAACATGGTTATAAAAGAGTTTGAGGGAAAAAGCTGTTGCGAATATGTTTTTTATTGATTCAGAATAAAATACATTCTAAAATGAATTGTGCCAGAAGCAAATAATTTTATATTAAGCCTATGTAATTATGCTATCCAAATAAATTTAATCTCCAATAAAGTATGATTTATGTTTATGTAACGTTAAGACTATGTACTATGTTTAAATGCACACACAGTGCTTTGAATTTCTTATTTTTAATTATGTAAAATGAGTACTACTGAACAACTAAAACGCAATTATTTTATTTTGTTTGCTGTATTTCCTATTGTTCTAGTTTATTATTTATTAAAAAACTGATATGAAATTCAAAGTCACAGCACGTAAATTTATAAAATTAGCATTTATGTATACTACAGTTAAAAAGTCTTTATTTGATTTTTAAATGTTTTTCATAGAATAATATTGTCTGGATCATAGCTTGTGTACTTTTTAATAATAAGGATAGTGACAGTTTTTTCGTGGAACGTAACCTATCCCACGCCCACGGGTCATTTAGTCACTACCTTAACAACTTGTTATAACTTGGTTCAATTGTATCATTATTGCCAGCAGAGCAGCTTAATGTACTGTCTACTGGAATTTGTTTCGCAATTGTATGGAAAATCACTCTTTCAATAGTAGCTTGTGCCGTGTGATATCGGCTTGGAATAGCATCACCCCATTACTTTCCCTTAAGTGTCGTAAGAGGCGACTAAAGGGTTTCGAAAAGTCTCGAGAAGTCTCGTAACACGTGTATTGTAATTTTAGGCGATGGGCTGATAACATGTCTCCATTGTGATACACAATTTTTTGAATGACCCTCAAATGCTTGTCAGACGTGGTGTAGATGTCCGTTTTTACATCCGATTACGCTCTGCCTACCCCGCAAGAGAAAATGTACAAGGCAAAGCCATGGCGGCAAAGCCTGCACACTTCTAAACCTTGTGCGATAGGGCTGCCGAGCTCTAGGTAGAGCTAGTGAGACGCCGAGGTGTTGATTGAGTCTGATTTACTATATAAAAGTAGGCAGTTTTACATTTAAGTTAGGTAATACACGCATTGATTTTAAAATGTATGCATTACATGCGTGTTAAAAGCAAGAATAGCATATCTCGCAGTTTTAGCAATAATTCATTGTAAGCAAAGTCATTAACCGAATGTGACTAGCTAACCATGATGTGGGAGTTGGCTCGTACAGTCAAGATCAGGCTGGGTTAGACAGTTTAGACTTTGGACCTTTGTTCGTGCGCATAAGACTTACATTGGCGGTTTGATTGTCTAACTGGACATGAGCTTGACTGTACAATATGTATGTAATAGTAGCTTGAGTCACATTTTCGTAATCTCGCGTCGAAAGGCAGTTCAGTCACGTAAAGATGTGTCAGTTTTCTGTCTCTTACGCGTTCACGAAAATTGGATTTCCTTATTGATAACAAGACGGCACGCCAAAGGATTCGATAAAGTACAAGTCACACTGTGACGCGGCTTAGCTGGGATACACTGAAATTGTATACGGCTTGGTTTGGCTTGTAGGCGGCCTCATGATGAGTCATATCTCGCTACATATCCAATACTACATACTAGTAGTAGGCGGTTGAAAAACTGACACAATGGACACAAGGATTTATCGGGTAATTTTTCGATTCGGTGTCAAGAAAAAGTGACAAGAAAAAGTAAATATATCCAATCGCTATGTTCAATTGCTATTGCTATTATAGGTCTATGTTTTCATTCTTGTATGACCAGAGTAAGTGGTTTATGTGACTGTTTATTGCGAATAAAAAAAATAGAAAAATACCTAATATCTGCAGATCGATAGCGCGATCCTTCGATTATCTGCATGTGTTTTAATTTAGCAGTCTGATTGGATTGGACCCTCAGTTTCAAGATACGTGGATTTTTAAGAAAGCAAACATTACTTCTATCAAAATTCAAATAAATTTGAGAGATTGGTTTGCAACTTAAAGAATCATCCGTGAACCACGCTAAATCTACTTCTGGCAACATACTTTGACAGTTGTATCCTAATATTGGCTTCAGAATATTTGTAATGTGTGCGCTGACCCTAATGTGTACGTAGGCGGAGTACGACACACGTAGGGATCTAATTGGAAGTTCCACGGATTAAAACTGGTCTGTAGGACATCAGTGTGATTGGTACTGAGGCACCCTTATGGCTAGTGAGGTGGCGAAAAGCCTCCTACGATTTCGTAGCGGTTTGCTACGATGTAGAAGGCGAAGAAAGCTTTTTGGTAAAACGTAATAAAATCTATATATTACCTCCAAGTTGTAATTTTCAAACAATTTATACATAACTCACTTAATCATCTGTTTTAACGGAATGGATGAGCGTGTTGCTCAAAGTTTTCAATTTAATTCAGGTTGTGTAATTTTTTATAGTAATTCTTAACCTAGGCACATTATTTGCCTGTAAGTAAACATTTAATTTCACTAGCCTCAAATTAGATTCATTTTCATTTAGTTAAAAATAAAGACAAATGAAAGAAAGTTAAATCGAAAAGAAAATTAAATGAAAGACAATATCAACCACTTTTTTTATTTAAGCTGTAAGAGAGAGGATTTAGACAAGTCGTAAAGTCAAAGAGCAATTTTTTTTTGGTGATGGTTTGTCAAAGTCAATACCCAAGGCAGTTTTTGTTTAATTAAAGATAGTGCCACGTGATGCTTAGAATAGCAAAGCATCGATCACATAAGAATAGTCGTAAGGATGACTATGGGTCTCGAGGGCTAGAACAAGGTTAGAACCAGCCGACAACCTGTCACCATGACAAAAGTAAATTTATTAAGTGACCCAAAATTTTGACAAACATGGTGTAAATTACCATTTTACGGCCGATTGCGCCCTGCATATGTATGAAAATATATGAAAACATGAGTCGGAAATGCAATGAAAAGCCAGCAGTCGTAAATAATTTTATTCTATGCCAAATAAAGAGTCGACTCGCTAAACTTTTTTCATTTTACACGCACATTGGGCTTTCACAGACGAGCGGCATTGTGTGAGGTGACTAGCACAAGCAGCTGACGATATTGCGTTTCGTGACAGCCGCCATACAAATAACAACTTGTTGTGGTAGTTGCAACTCGATGTGCCGTGGCATCCGGTTTTTGTATAGGATTTTGAACCACAAACCTCCGGAAAAACTTGCGGTGCTTGTAATAACCCCCAAAATAAAAGATAACTGTAGACATATAAGTCAGCGGAATGTGGATTATCGCCTTCATTAAGTGGCGCCTTTTTCTCATTTTTGTAAATTAATGTAAAGTTCAAAGAGACATTTTCCGTGTGATGCCGGCTTAGAATAACATTACCCCATTTCTTTTTTCCGTGTGATGCCGGCTTAGAATAGCATCACCCCATTTCTTTCCCTAGGGAGTCGTAGGAAGCGACTAAGGGACTCGAGGGTGTGTATTTCTATTTTAGGCGATGGGCTGACAACCTGTCACTATGGCGCAACACAATTTTCTGAATAACCCTCAAACATTTGTCAGACGTGGCGTAAATGACCGTTTTTTACGGCCGTTTCCGCTCTGCCTACCCCGCAAGGGATTATAGGCGTGATGTGTGTGTGTGTCAAAGAGACATCAAAATCTAAAAGGTGCTTCAAAAGCGATGGCCTTGAGCCGTCCGTCTGCAAGAACTAAGAGCCTACGAGTATACGAAACACAAACACATTTTGAATGCTTTAGTGAAATTGAGAAAGTTTTGTTTCAATCTACGGAGGGCTTCTTCACTGTGATTACGAATTCAGTTATTGATGTAGGTACCTACAACTTGTGGTCTTTATTTTGGCTTCTTGTAAAGGTCAAAATGTTTATTTATTCACAAACTCAAGTTTTGGCTAGCAAGTTAAATGGCTGTGTCACCTGAAAGTTTGTTTTTCAGTAAATAGGTACATAGTGGACTGTTGTTGTTGAATAGTAAACTAAGGTTACCCAAAAGTTCCTTCTGTGGAAAGGATTGTCTTTTAAAATTTACAACTGTAACAAGTACATGCTGTGTGATGCCGGCTTATAATAGCATCATCCTATTTCTTACCCATGGGTGTCGTAAGAGGCGACTAAAGGACTCGAGGCTTAGATGTGTATTCAAATTTTTGACGATGGGCTGACAACCTGTCACTTCTGCGATACACGGTTTTCCGAATGACCCTCAAATGTTTGTCAGACGTGGCGTAAATATCCGTTTTTTGCGGCTTAACCATCTGCCCTGCGTGGCGACAGGAGATATACAGGGTGTAGCGGACAGCCCTCCGAATACTGATACATACATTCACACCATGAAACTGATTAACTTCCCATAAATAAATATTTCATGAAACGTAATGTTTTTCGATAGAAAATGCAGTCAGCTGATTGCGTTTTGTATGGGAGGTTGATTTTTTATCATTTCATGACTTGTATTTCTACATACATACATAAATCACGCCTATATCCCTTACGGGGTAGGCAGAGCGTTAACGGCCGTAAAAAGGATATTAACACCATGTCTGACTAAAGTTTGAGGGTCAATCAGATAACTGTGTATCACTAAAGTGACAGGTTGTCAGCCCACCGCCCAAAATTTCAATACACTTCTAACCCTCGAGTCCCTTAGTCGCCTCCTACGACACTCATGGGTAAGAAATGGGGTGATGCTATTCTTAGCCGGCATCATACGGCACTTGTATTTCTATAGGAGAGTTATTAAGTTTTATGGTCTGCATGCACCCTATCAGTATTTGGAGGGCTGGCCATTACACCTTATATATTTATTATTAAAAAAACATAATTCAAACCGGAATCCCTTTGCAAACCGCATTTTCACGTCGTTGACAACACAAGACAAAAAGAACGAATAAAACTCTCACTCACGTCACGCCATTAGGTAAATAAAACTTTTTCTCAAGAACGAAGCTTTTCCGTAATCGTGCTAAAAGCACGTGTTGTAAAGTATCTATTGAACAACGTAAATTGGATTCATTTTATCATCCATCAAGTACACTGGAGACCCATTTTTCCGCTTCTGAAAAAATCACTTAGCGTTAAATACATACGAATAATATTTTAATGTCACTCTTCATTTGGGCAGTGATGAATTGCCGTTTTGGATAAAATGACACCACTTTGTTTTGGTATGTGATGAGGTTTTGTTATCTTTGTAGGTACGTTTTCTTTCCAATAATAGTAATCGAGACTCAAAATAAAGAGGAATGTTTCTTGTAGGGGTAGTCAGAAGTAAAACAATAAAATCAGACTAACAATGTAGCAGTCAAACCGAAGTTTAAATAAAATATGAGTTTCTGGTTGATTTTAAATCAATGTTGAAAATACAGACAACAACCCTATCTGCAATCGATCACACCCCGAACATACATTAACTCATAAAATATGCAAGAACATTGAAAATGACAATAAATTGCAGCGAAAATGTGATTTACCAACATAGCGCGGTGATAAATGAGGACTCCCGACCAAACACCGCTTCAGCCTGCTTGCCAAATACTTAATGGCTGTTTCCATCGTATAAATTCACAAAGTGTTGTGTAATAATTGTTGAACGATACGTAAAATTCGTATTTGCCCGTCTGAATATCGGCTTTAAGTATTTATTTTTAACTGCCGCCGTTTCTGCCGAACTGAACGATGCTGAATCATGACAGAAACGCAAAAAGCGAAAAAATACGTACGCTTTATTAAAATGTAACTTTTCAACGCTGCGAAAAAATGCTACGTTGGTTTTTTCGTGTTCCCATCTACAACCAATAAACCGTGCAGTATCCTTACATATAATAAAACAGTTTAACCTGTTTGTTTGTTTGTGAATTGAACAAATTGAATAAAAAGGGAAAATTGCTCATTCCCATGGCAAAAAAATAAATGTAGAATATGTAGGCCACCAGAAGCCCAGCCGCAGTATCAGAGATACGGAAATGTCACCATAGCAAACGTTGTTTAGCACAATAGACTATTTTGCTGGCACATTGACATCGACGATCTGAAGTACCTTTTGTGGGACTCCTTTTGACTTAACTATGAGAGATACGAAAACGGCTCTATAGCAAATGTTTTTCAGTGACTGCTTCTACTGACACAAAGTTAGAGGGTCTGGTGTACCTGTAGTGGAACCCATAGATGAGAGCTAAACCGTTTGAGGTGCGATGAGTATGCTAGCTATAACATTCAGTCAGCGAAACGAAGTTCGCGGGCACCAGCTAGTATGCAATACTTTTGAATAGGGAAGTATTGAATGTTTGAATTTCGACGTCAAACATCGGTCTTATTACAAAAAAAGTTAGGCGTGGTTTAAACTTTTTGACAGAGACAAATATTTCTCTATTTCGTTTAGAGAAATATTTTAAACACTGCCTACATGCGCATCTAACTTTTTTGTAATAACATGCACAAAGTAAGTATTGGCGGTGGCGCGCCTAACATGGTTACTTGCTACTTGTCTATCAAAAAAAATGGTCGGGAGATATCGTTTAGCTTGAATTTAACTTCAATCAGAGGTTTTGACTGACTTTCAATAGGCGTGTTCCCAAGTGATATTATTTTACTTTCATCAAAATTGCAAACGGATTCACCAAGTTCAATCAAGACGGGGGCTACTATCGCCAACCAGCTTGCGCCCGCACAAAGGGCCTGGACAAAGTTGGACCACTTTGATTTAATTTAACTCTTGTTCGAGAGCAACTCGGCGTGAAACAAGGCGCTCCCCGGTCCGCCAGAAGGCTATGCCGGGCGTTTATTGGACGCAGGCACACGTAAGATACGTGGCTTCTTCTCATTGGCTGGAATACTTATGGGTCATTCACACATATTTTGCCGTGACCGCGCCAAAAGGAATGAAGTGAAAAATAGGGTCCGTTTCCTAAACAGACCAGAAACTAAGAGACAATAGTTGCATTCTATGTAGAACGGAAGAGAAAGAAGCCTTTAGAAATGTTTTGAAATACTTAAATAGACAAGAAAGTGGAGCACTGAATGTGTGTAGTCACAGCACAAAATATACAGGGTGTAGGGGACAGACCTCCGATCACTGATAAGGTGCATCAGACCATGAAACTGACAAAACAACTTCCAATAAAAAATATATCAGGAAACGTAAAAAAAATTAACTTCCCATTGTAAATACAGTTGGCTGAATGTGATTTTGTATGGGAGGTCGGTTTTTTGCTGTTTCCTGACATATGTCTCTAAGGAAAAATTGTTCAGTTTCATGGTCTGTATGCACCCTGTCAGTATTCGGAGGGCAGTCCCTTACACCCCGTATAGAACAAGAGTAGTCACAATCTTGTCTACTAAGACCTTCACAACTCAGGATCACGTTGTAAGGCACATGGCACATCGAGTCTACATCGGCCGGTTACACAACTTTTGCGACGTAACCGTTAAACTATTGATATTTTAGGAAAAACGTTTTACTACAACGTGTTGTATTGGCTCATAGGAAATAAAATCATATCAAAGAGCTAGTACTAAGTTTCCAAAAATCTTTAAACAAAAATTCTACAACAGCCACCTGGTCTTTCAAAATTACTACGCTGATTTGATGAAATTATTAAGGATCTAACTGACATATTTGTAACATAAAGTTGTAGTACAATAAACAGCGTACTTTTTTAGTTGTTTGTTTATTAGATTTTTATCACCAATTCACTCGACATGACCGAAACATAAGATAAAATAGTACCCAATTTGTCGTACAAGGAAAACCTTCACGTTACATTTAGCGTCACCCGTAGTTTGGTCTTTGCGGTCAGTCACATAGGCGTAGTGCCGTAGCTGACAAAACAGGCTGTAGCTAAGTAGAGCTAGGTACACCACAAAAAAAAATTAAGATAGCTCGTGGAACGTTTAAGGAACTAATTTATATTGGTTTTCTCATTAATTTATAGAACCTTTTAATGGTTACTTTAGCTGTAGTATTCAGTTCTCAGGTGGTGTCCACTCAGTACTGTACATACCTTCATTGAATTACGTTGAGTATGTCTTTGTCTTGTGGAATGCACTGTCGTATCTATCTGCCTTGGGGCGGATATATCCAATTCATACCAGATTCCTGAACAATTTGGCAATCAGTATTACGAGATTCTGGATATTGTTGACATTTGTGAAGTAAGTCAGAATCTACTTTGGCTTTGATTTAGATGTATTTATTGCATATTATCAATGTCTTAATTACAAAAAATTACAACTTCTTAAATATAGCTAGCAAATTGCAAACTAAAATAAAATAAAATAATTTAAATGGGAATGAAAGTTAAGTCTGTACAAATAAAAATTACAATAAAATTTGAAAATTTTGCAAGTTTTCAAAAATTACAATAAAAATGATCATAACAAAATATTTGTAGGAGTATAATATCAACTGAAATTGCCTACATTATTATTTATAACTGTAGAGATAAATTTATTAGGGCATAATACTGAATGTCCTATGGTTTTAGTATGAACTAACAGTGCAATATTATTTTAATTTTTCTGAATGTGATTTTTACGGATACCAGTAAAAATAGTTTAAAAAAAAGTTTTTACAAACCAAATTATCATTTTATAACCTTATTTCATTTTGCGAGCAAACATTTTATCCACTGGACTGCAATTTAAAGTTTTAGTATTGCAATTTCTCCTAATTTCAACAAAATGAAGAAAGAGTTTTGCTACTAATAGTTTTATGGCAAAATTTAATTTTATATCAAACTTCAAATAGAAAAACAAACAATACGTGTTGCTTTCCTTCTTCCTAATGTATGGGATAGCACGTCAACGAACGACCCGGTAAACTTGAGGATGTTGTTAGTCTAAGGAATACAATACAAATTCTGTCAATAAGTCAATTTGACTTAGTAAATGCTGTTTTAATTTGTGATCTGTAATTTTCGGAATAAACATAATATTTTACCCTTTTATAACTTATATTTTGTATTGAACTATGCTTGACTAATATTGTAAATAATGATTATATACTTAACTGAATTTTGCAGTCAAGTGTATCAACAACTCCAATCATAAACAATAAATTAAAATCACACCATAACAAACTGTTATTGCATGAATTTGTTATGATAATGATTGAGATAGTAAAATTTAATTCTAAAACTACATAGCCCGGGGGAATAAGACAATAATTCCAGCCAATGCTCTGATAACATCTGATTCAGTGAATTCCCTTGACGTTGTCGTTAGACCAAAAGATAATCGTAGATATAACATTAACAGCCATAACAGTCAATGGTTGAACATGGGAGTCACCTTTTACATGCCATATTCAGAAGGCTTGGTATAGATAGGAGATTGATGGACAGGGAAAGTTGCTGCTGAATTTATCTCTTAGTCCCCAACCACGACACCTACCTGCATGAAAGACGGTAACAAAGCTTCGGTTTGACCATACAAACCTATGGCACTGGGTTGTGTCAGCCGGTTACTAGATGTTTACCTGAAACGAAAAATAAAGAATAAGTAATCATCGCTTAGGATATTTTATAATAAATATATTTGCATACCATTTTAGAGACTTCAGATTGTTCTTCTATAGGTACGTCTATAAATTTTGGAGTCTAACTTGAATCCCATACACATTATAGCTTTGATATCGGACTCCCGACTTAGTTTCAGTATATTATTTTAATGTTTGTTTGTAGTTATACTTGTTATGAAGTACTTTAACTTACTTACTTACTTACTTTAACTTACTTACTTAGTACTTCTGCCTTTTTTCTCGTTTATTTATGAACTAACTGCGGTTCCAGCTTTTAAATAATAATATTGAATGACGCTGGTAACAAACTCACATTTCACGCCTTTATCCCTTGCGGGGTAGGTCGCTATCGCCACGTCTGTCAAATCGTGTATCACTATAGAGATAGGTTGTCAGCCTGTCGCCTAAAATTATAATACACATGAAACCCTCGAACTGACGAGTAATCGCGAATCACGTTCGCTTCGCTTATTACGAATAGCTACGAGAAAAAAGTTATCGCTACGCGTGCTACGTGGCTGCTACGTAGTTGTGGCGGGTGCTACGATATCAATGTGCCACACATTTCATAAGGCGCTCCTTTTTGGTTTTGCTTATTTTCTTATGAGCGTCTAGTATTTTGTCGAGTAGGCAAAGGTACTTACAAAAAATCTTATAGCTGCGAAGATGTAATTATAATATTCCCAAGACTTATTTGATAAATGCGATTTGTGAAATTAAATACACTTTGCCTACGTGAGAATAACTGTAAGCAATTTCACAAGAAAAAAGTAAAATCTCTACATTATATTCAGTAAAGGAAAGTGATTCAGAAACTTATTCCAGCTGGAGTGCTTTTGTAATCCCAAGTCTATTTCGTAATTGAAAAACTCAAGATACAACTTCTACGCTCATCTTCAAAGAATTTATACAATGTCTCGCCGGTTATAGAAATCGCATCTATTGTATAAGGATTTAATAATATGAGAACGTTATATTGTAGATTAAATTGACTGACGAAAGCTATAATTTTATTTTATTTATTTGTTATTTTAACAATTATGAATGTGGCCGGGACTAAAACCTAAGACCGCAAGTACTGTCCCACTGCACTACCATTTCAGCTACAAGAGTCACGGCTGGTGTCGCGAAGTTAACCTCTTTATGCTTAATTATTGATTCCTATTTTTCCTGTCGATACAAAATTTGTTCAGTCACTTCATAAAGATCAAGAGTTGATTTGGTAGATTGCTTTACCCCCAAACTAACTCTTACTACAAGTAAGTCCTTGTTGAACCGGGTTCAAACACCTGACTTATAAACATTATACTCACTGCACAACTTGTGCAATAAACGTCGCGTACATTGACCCCACTCAACGGATTTGGCGAACCAATATCATTAATATTTAGAGCGCCAATAAATACAGTGTACTAGGGAAATTACAACAAACTTTTGAGGTCGTCGTTTTATAAACGTGAAACTGAACCGCTTTTCTGTCTCTACTTTATATAAATACTAGCGACCTGCCCAGTGGTTTCACCCGCTGCTAATCGTTTTTCCGCGGAAGTAAGACATTTTAATATAGCCTTTGTTCATCAGGGTTTCTTTTTCGGACCTGTAGTTTCGGAGCCTATTCAATTCAAACAAATAAGCAATCAAATCTTTCCTCTTCATAATATTAGTGTAGACAAATAATAAATTTGGCCCTCTTTCCAATTTTGGTCTTGGAAGGACCAAATATATCTTTCATATTTCGAAAAAATGGTATACATAAAAGTTGTTCAGTTTCACGTATAGAACACGCCCTGTATGTTAGCACGGTCATTGCCCTATCAAAATGTAGAGTTTGCACCAAGAAAGGACTCTCGCAGAAATCTACTCTAAAGAAAATTCGTCACCTCATAGAATCACAGTTTTCATTAAAACTTTAGGGATTGTTTTTCAATGGGGCTAAGAATAATTTTAATAACCGGACTTTTCACCCTTTTAGGCAATAAACGGTGCGCTGAATCAATAATATAAATATTTCATTATTTCATACTCATACACAAACATTTATTTCCTTTAATCTGCATACAGTTTTTTTTTTATTTGTGTTTGCGTTTGATTTGACACCTGATTGAGACGAGTTTTTCAATTTTCTCACTCTGGTGATACGTAGGGTTCCCTTTGTTATATTTGAATACTGGGTCTTAATATTAAACACGTGAAGTCTCATTCAGTGGATTGGCGAATAACAGCCCCCTAGGGAGTCGACCCACTATAGTTTAATGGGATCAATAATCGAGCATTCTCCGCCGTAAGACGCGCTATCGCTTTTGTTAATGGCTTTACGACGCTTTCTTACTTTATCGTTCAGTCCCACGGCCATCAAACTTCAGATTTACGACACTACTTTCAAATATACCTCTATCCCTCTCCACCTACAAGAAAGTTTCGCAATTAGAGCGAGAGAGCGATAACTACCGCACGCCTAAACGCGACTAACTTCGCCTAACTAGATTGTTTTGCTTAGTGATTTAGTTAATAAAGTTTCCGTGTTAAATAATATGAGTTGGAGAAAGATAGTTCGACAGATTGTTGAATATTTAGTGCGACCTTTGTCCTGACATTTCGTGACCTTTCATAGCAGATATCCACTTAAGTATTTACAATAGCTCGTAGGTGTAATACTGTGGTGGTGTAATGTATGTAAAAATTACAATGAATTTGATATGTGACAGCCTATTGTAATATTCATAACGAAATATAGAGGGGAGATATGTCTCGAATATTAAAGCATGTTTGTCTTTTCAAAATAGACATTTGCAAATCAAACACAAAAGTCATTATCGTCTTAGTAACGAGAAATTCCCGTTAACCCTCTTATATTAATTATTATTATTCACAACATTCAGAGCTTAAAGATCATCCAAGTCGCCGCATTTAATAACATTGGAATAATCTTCAGCTGAAATTCAAATAAGAGCCTTAACCCAACGTCTTAAGTTTGATTGTTTGAGGTTGATTCGATTCAACCATTTTCACTATCTTAAAAACTTAATCGCGCCGAGGTCGCGAGTTGCCCGTCGTTTAGCCAAGGAAAATGGCCTAGCATTTCATTTACTTATATGCTAATATTGTACGACCACGAAACTAGGAGCACGCAGGTTGGTTCGAAAATTGGAATATAACGCAAACGGAACAGAAAATTAAAATTCAATGAAATAAAGTCAGATATCATCGCTGATTTGATCTCTACGGCGTAGCAACACTGCTACGTAGGTTAGTAGCTGCTACGAAATATGACCTTTTTGTGGACTGCCGTTTTCATATTCTGGCATTTTTGATCTGCAGCAGCGTAGGTTCAAATGTATGAAAAAGACTTTATGTAATAAGAATTAATTTAGGTACAAGGAGAGAAAGTTCAATAGACTCGACTCAATTAAACATTTAGAAAATGAGGAAAAATTTTGCTATCTGTTGCTAAGCACGATGGAATTAAGATTTATTCCGTGTTCATACAAAAAAAATTATGCGCATTTAGACGCTGTTTTAATTATATTTCCATACGGTTTTACGTTTTCAAGCGACTTAGGAACTGTTGAACTTTTTTTGTAATAACACTGATTAAGTCAAATTTTCATGTTGCCTGTATCAAATGTTTTATACTAAAGTAAGTTAAAAATTTTGTTCTAGAAAACTTGCAAATTTTTCTACCGCGCGCAGGATTTGAACCTGCGACTTTCGCCATCAGTAGTCGCTTTCGCCGCCAGTCGCTTCTCCATATAGACCACCGCGGCTCATTCCTTGCCCGCAAATTTGCAACCGTGCCAATACTGCGTAGCTCCATCTACCGGACTTGTTTTGCCACTAATACCCAGCGACAAGTCCAATATTTACTAATATTTTAGATTGACTGTAGACTTGCGTTGAAAACCTTAAAATAATTTGTATACCAAATTTAAATATGTTTATTGAAAGTGTTTAAAAAATAACCAATAACGTGTTCAATAATTTAATAAAATACCCCGTGTCAGTACGGTGAACTGATATGAATGTCTCCATTGGGTCCATAGCAACAATTTGCAACCACAGGCTACTCTTGACCACTACAGTAGGTTCAACGCTCAAAACGTTTCCATAGCAACCGCAAGTGAACCAGCGAACCACTCACAATTGCGGTCTACGTACCAGAATACGTGGAAGTCGATTTTCAGGTCAGTTGGTTCAATCGGTTGTTAGTATAGAGGAAACCAGGATTTGAAACATCAATAATTTGACCCTCCCGTACAAAATTTGTTAACCACGGTTTTTTAAATGTTTCCTTTTATTTGTATTTCATCATACCCCAGTAGCCGACCAAATTCACTTAGTCTAATACATGATCCTAATAATTTTATGTAAAAAATTCAGGAGTTTGCGTTGATGTTTTTTTTTGTTTTATGGCTAACTCAAATGAGAAAATCTTCAATTTTTTTTACTTGACGAGTATAATAAATTATAACCTTTTCGGTAAATATTTCATTCCAATCTCAGTCTAGACAAACATTGCAAAAAAATACTTACTTACGGCATAATTAATAAGCAGTAATTTTGATTTAGTTATCTGATACATACATTTAAGATATATAAAAAGAAATTGAACGTTGGTTTGATAAAAATTTAAGTATTTGTGTTTTATGGCCAAAGCAAATAAGAAAAGTATTTTTTTTATATACGTCAAGTATAATGCTTCTAAGATAATACAAAAAAAAAAAAAGATAATACAAAAGCAAAATCCAAGTATAATTATATAAGGGTCACAGTATCATTTAGACGGATGATCGATCTATAAGAAATTTTGATGTAGGTATTTCATGGGGTCGATTACCTCATAAAATGTGTTATATCTATAATTAAATGGTTTATCATATGTAAACCTACAAGTATATTTCTATTACAGTTATCGTCATATTTTAATAAGGCGAAGCCCTAAAATTTTCCTCCAATTTACCATTTCTCAAACAACTCAAACTGAGCTCGATTTCAGAGAACTTGAATTTCCAAAGATCGAGGAAACAGAATAAATTAATTCGTTAAACTGAGGAAGGTAAATTTGCGATGCTGTGTACATAACTCGTTGCGAAGATTAAGGGAGAGGTAGCCCTTAGAACAGACAAAATGAAGCCAAATTAGCAATCTTACACTAAACACTTTAAAACACAGAATATTTTGTAGATATACCTTACAGAAGCAGAACAATACAGAGTTCATACCAATGAATTATATTACGCTTTCACGTCAAAGAGGTTGAGATTGAATCGAAGAGCCTTTTTTGCGAAAAAATAGAAAGCTATGTTTTAATATCCACATAAAACATTATATATCGTGTTTGTATTAATGTAAGTTTATTTGTTTGTTAGATGTTCACTTGTCACTCAACAACCGATCAATTGACAGTTTCGATCTTAGTTTTCTTTGTAAGTTTAACGTGTATCCTTCAACTTAGATGTTGACAGAGACCATTATAAAAAAGAGAATTGAATTGAATTGTCTAGTTTGCACTGCCACAGATAAAAACGCGTGCCAGTAAGCTAGTTCATTTATATTTTGGCTTATTTTTTACTTCACAGCGCTATCTACCATATTTTCCGAGATGTACGTACATAATCAGATTACTGGAGGCGGCTGGTATCAGCCCGTTGATTGTGTTTTAAGCGCGAGAGGCTCCGAGCGGGGTAAATACGCAATTTAGTCTTGTAAATCAATTTCGTAGCGGGGTTAGTGCGTTGGTGCCTAGTCAACTGTCCAATTAGGAAGGATAAAAAGTTAGCTGGAACTATGTACAGGAGCAAAAATAACAATAATACTACTGGAGTAAACCAGCATATGAAACTGAATATCTATATCGAAGAAATAATTCGGAAAAACATGCTTTATCATCTAACGTGTTTTATGTGGGTGGTTCCAATTTTCCGTGACTGATATACGTATATAGGATGTAAAGGACAGCCCTCCGAATACTGAAAGGGTGCATTCAGACCATGTAACTGAACAACTTCCCATCAAAAATATTTCAGACAACGTTTTTTTTACTTCCTATAGTAAATGCAGTCAGCTGATTGTGATTTTGTTTGGGACCACCGTTTTGTTTTTGCGTTGCCTCACATGTTTCTAAGGAAAAGTTGTTCCATTTTATGGTTTGCATGCACCCTATCAGTATTCGGAGGGATGTTCCTTACACTCTGTATATACGTAGAATAGTTGCTTTGTATTTATCTAAAAGTGTTAGATGTTATTGAACATTAAGTCTCTTCAGATAGTATATCATCATACCACAAATGTACAGGAGTCAATTTACTAGTATCTAAAACTCTGACACCAGGGTTCATCGGGTTGTTGACGATTCGGTGTCCCACACGAAAAGAAGAAGAGTATCTAGCTTATTACAGCAAGCTAAATATATTTTCAAAATGGTGACATAGCCAAGTCGGATAGTGAACCCTCGACGCCACGGGCAAGTACACAATTTACCTCGTGAACCAATTCCCGGCTAACTGGGCGGACGTGCCAAGCTCAGACGTGCCAAGTGAAACATCTGACTTGCGAATCTACTGCTTTACGAAGATAATGTCATAAATATTGCCGTGTCGTGTCTTGGCTTTTTTTTATTATTAAGGATGGATTATTGACGGTCTTTTCTTAGACCCTGTAACAACAGCTATTAGTAAAAAATTCACACACCTAGTTGATAAGTATTAATATTTAAACTGTACTCATCTAGATAATGTAAATATTTTAGGTATTTTATATAATTTATAAAAAAGACGTATTATGTAAGTAATAAATATGACCTTGTTTGCCTGAGATACAGGGTAATCCTAGTTCAGGCTAAATTGTAATATTTAAGTACTTCTAAGTATATGTAAATACTGACATTAAGCTTATAAATAAATTATTCTTATTCTTATGGGTTTGCTCTTGACTCTAGTCTAGGTCATAGGACAGAGACAGAGTCTAAGATGGAGCGAGGTCACCCAGAAGAAGCCTGTTTACTCTTACTTTGAAGAAATTAGGGTTGCAGGCATTTGGAAACAGACGCAGGTAGTGAGATCCACTTTTTAGCAGTGCGCATTATAAATGATGACTGGAAGCTCTTAGTCTGAATTGGTGGAATGGCTTTTTTTTAATACTGGTCCCTCCGATTTTAGTCCCAGGGCTTTCAAACCTACACCTAACTGAATGGTGGGGCCCGCTTCAGGTGAGCCCATGCTCCACACCAATCAGTCGGCTTGAAATAGCATCACCCCATTTCTTTCCCGTGAGTGCAGGAAGAGGCGCCTAAGGAACTCAAACGTAACATGTTATTTTAGGCGATGGACTGACAACCTGTATCTATCGTGATAACACAGAGCACCCAAACTTCATGCGCTGTAACTCCTACCAGAGGCGCCCTTTGGGAAATATCGCGTGTCAATCTAAAAGACTCAAGAAATATAAATTAGTGTAAGGGAAAAAAACGCGGGTCCGACGAAATAATGCAAAATCAGGCGGATTAGCCTAAAAAGCCCTAACCAAACTGAAAACAATCTCACAAAGTGTTGAATTTTCCTGTAAACCAATTCCCGGCTAATTGGAAGGACGTGCCAGGCTCAGACGTGCCAAGTAAAACATTTATCTTGTATTCAGTCTGTATATTACTGCTATAGGACAATAATTTAATATCACTTATTTACAAACAAAACAGACTTAAGACAAATTTAATTGAAATTAAAAAAAGTTTGACTTTACATCGAATGCTGCATTGTTTTAGATCAAGAACGCGATTTAAGAGAAAACAACACATACACATATCACGCCTATGATCCTTTGCGGTGTAAGCAGAGCGTAAACAGCCGCAAGAAACGGCCATTTACACCACGTCTGACAAATGTTTGAGGGTTATTCGGAATATTGTGTATTGCTATGGTGACAGGTTGTCAGCCCATCGCTTAAAATTTCAATACAGAAACAAAATTTGTGTAAATAATGAAAAATATCGGATGAAATTTGACTAGTGACCGATACTGCAAACAGAGGACAGGCTGGTGATGAGGACGATTTTCCCCGAGAAACATTTGTCGAAATCTGAAAAAAAAAAATTGCGGTTCCATAGTAACCCAAAACAAATTGCTCGGCAATTTTGTATGGTAGGTAATATTTTTTTTTAATATCGACATTAGTTCCTTTTTTTATTATTGATGGGTTTGCTCTTGACTCTAGTCTAGGTCATAGGACAGAGACAGAGTCTAAGTCACTGTCCTTGGGAAAAATAGTTCCTTATCACCAACTCTTCTTGAATTTTTGCTATCGGTCACTAATAAAATTTCACCCCAAATAATAATGGTTCGATGAACTGGGCCTTATGTCGATGCTGGAAAAGACTTGCCAATAAACAATATATACATTTAAGTTTGTTTGTTCTTTGCCACGTGCCGCCAACTTCGACATAGGCATACACGAACTTTATAGAAAACTTTTAATTGAAAACGAACAAAATTAACACAAGTACAAATCGGTGAATTATGTTCGGAGTTTTGAAATAATACAACTAAAACAAAAGAATATCAAATTAGGTAGGTGGTGAACAGAATTTCTACTTGATTACTTTGGCTGAAAGTTATCATTGAATAAAACCAGACTCCCACCATAATATAATTTCACACACATAGACATATCACGCCTTTATCCTTTGCGGGGTTGGCAGAGCGTTAACGGCCGTAAAATGCGCTCGGATTCGGACGGACAAATATTTGAGGAACATTCCAGAAAACTCGTGTATCACTAAAGTAACTGGTTGTCAGCCTGTCGCCTAAAATTATACACATGAAATCCTCGAGTCCCTTAATCGTCTCTTAATGGGGTAATGCTATTCTTATCCGGCATCACACGGATTATCATACAATGTGATTATAAAAATTGTAATGTTGTTGATGGTCTCTGACCGGTTTGGGACATAACTAATTAATCCCGTTTAACTAAACGGTTATAAAACCGCGTTATAAAGCTTATTTTATTATACTTTTGACATACGACGTGTAATCGACGTTGTCTCGGAAACTTTGCAGGTATGATCCAACCATGAAACTGAACAACTTTTGCAATGGAGGATATGTTGGTATAAAATTCCCGACCAGCTGACTTCCTTTAAATGGAAACTCAAAAATAGATATTTGATTTAAATAACATAGGCGCCCTAGTAAAAGTTGTTCAGTTTCATGGTCTGATCAGGCCTGCTAAGGTTTCGGTACACCGTCCCTTATACCCTGTATAAACTAGGTTCTGGCTATATATGGCGGTTCAAAAGTTATTATTCTATAACCCGAAAAAAAAAACGTTTACACCTGTCCACCCTACTCTGTGCGGATCGTTTTTGCACCTTCCATTACACCTTTTCATAAAAAATAGGTTGTCAGACTATAATACCTTGTAAGTGAATTGGGAAACCCATCTGACCGAAAATGGCTACTGAAAGCAACACAATAATGTGATGGTTAGTTCTTACGGCGCGTTCTACCACTCACGCGTCAAAATAGCGACACGATAATATTATTTTTTTACTCAAAAAGTGAGAGAATTCTATCAACATGGTCAGAATTTAAATACATACATAGGTATATCACGCCTATATCTCTTGCGGGGTAGACTAAGCGTAAACAGCCGTAAAAACGGACATTAACGCCACGTCTATAACAATATTTAAGTGTCATTCAGAAAATTATCACTATAGGGACAGGTTGTCAGCTCATCGCCTAATTTTTTAATAAACAAACCCTTGAGTCCGTTAGTCGAGTCTTACGACACCCACAGGAAAGAAGTGGGGTGATGCTATGCTAAGCCGGTATCACACAACGAATTTTCATACAGTTATTAAAATGACCGATAACTTTAATGGGAAACTTGATGTGCGTGCTGCCGATAGAACCGCTGAACAGAAAAATATAACTATATAAACGTCCTTTATATAATTTTGCGGCGAAACTGTGACTTGTCCGAGAACTTCCATCAGTGATACTAAAATATCTTGCCTATTTGTGTAGAGTAGAGCTAAGAGTGTTGAACTACTGCAGTGTGAACTGCCTTAATTTAGTACCGACAAGACTAAACAACTACCGACATAAAACTTATTCTAGTAGATGCTAGAAAGTTTGGGATTAACGTAGACCCTGTTCTCGTAAATCAAAATAATGTTGAACTGCAGTAGTGTGAACTGCCTTAATTTAGTACTGACAAGACTAAACAACTACCGACATAATAACTTATTCTAGTAGTTGCTAGAAAGTTTGGGGTTAACAGAGACCTTTTACTCGTAAATCAAAAGAATGTTGAACTACTGCAGTGTGAACTGCCTTAATTTAGTACCGACAAGACTAAACAACTACCGACATATAACTTATTCTAGTAGATGCTAGTGCGGGGTGAATGTCGCAACAAATAATGTCCCCCACATCACGAGACGCGAAGGGAGTCCCCGAGACCTCTCAGCTTTCAATACATATAGTTACGGTCGGCGTACGCAGTTTCTATACATTTTTCTTTTTTGTCTCTTAGGGTCGGATTATAAGCGGCTCGGCCGTTACTCACGAGATTACAAAGACATGTGCGCAACGAATTGTACGAATGCATTGAGTAAATTAATGAATGATACGCAGTATAATTCGTTGCGAAAAAATCCTTTTAAATTCGTGACAAACGTCCTGGCCACTTTAGCGGCTCAGCGGCCGAGCCGTTCACTACAATCCTACCCTTATAGTGCTAATCTATACAAGTAAATAACAACTACCGACATATTACTTATCCTACTGTAGAACGGCCGATGTGGCGCAGTAGTAGTGCGACTGCCTGCGACGCAAAGGGTTCCGGGTTCGATTCTTAGTGGGACACTCACAAAGTTTATATTTATCACTTTGTAAATTTGTACCCGGTCTGGTTAGGACATTGCAGGGTGAACCACCTTATTCGTGTTCGGAGAGTACGTTGAGCCGTCGGTCCCGGTTACTGTCTATGATAACTTAGGCGGCGGTTGTTACACAACTATGTCAGAGGCCTACTACTAGTAGTAGGCGGTTGAAAAGCTCTGACACCAGGGTTTATCGTGGCGTTGGGCGACTCGTGTCCCACACGAAAAGAGAAGAGTAGATTACAATAAGTGTGGGGGAATTTCGCAACAAATAATGTCCCGCAAATCAGGGCCTGAAGTCAGCTAAATAAAATCGTTTCAGTTGTGTGTGAAATGGCCTTTTAGTGTGACAGTTTTAGTCATTTCGTACTCTGCCATAAGTTTGAAGTACAGAAAATCACAGTGGCGTTATTACAATGGACATTCGAAGGTATAACAATATCTAAAAAAAAATTAATATTGGGCCCTGGAGACGCGACAGTTTCCCCGAATCCACTGAGCTTTCAATACTTACATTGACAGTCAGTACGCGCTCTGATAGTTTCTATACAAGTATAATTTTGTACCGACAAGACGTAACAACCACCGACAGATTACTTATTCCAGTTGGGTCAAAGAATGTCCCCTACATAAGGAAACGCTACGATACCCCACAGGACCTCTCAGCTTTTAATGTTTATAGGTACGGTCGTTCGTCGATTCGGTGACCCACTCTAAAGAAGTTGGAACACGCACTGGCAGCTACTTATCATAATTTTTTGCTGATTTAGGTAAGTGTAATAACGGTTAAATTTTGAGGTCGATATCCGCTATTTGACAACAGGAACAGATAATATTTTTTTGTATTTGAGAGTATTGACTTTTATAATTGTTAACTGTTTTCACTATGGAATGCCTTATAAACATGCCATTAATTGTATATTACCGTTCGCTATTATGCTATCTATCTACCTAGATACTTGTTCTCAGAGCCCCTATTCTTTTTATAAGGGCTGTTTAACTTAAATACGGGGTGTAAGGGTCAGTCCTTCGAATACTAATAGGGTGCATGCAGACCACGAAACTGAACAACTTTCCGGTAGGAGCATATGTCAGGAAACGACAAAAAATAATTGTACCTCTCATACAAAACCATGATCAGCTGCATTACTATGGGAAGTCCGAGAAATTCAAGACATTTTCAGTTTTTTTTATGGAATGTTGTTCAGTTTTATGGTCTGCGTGTACCCTATCAGTATTCGGAGCACTGACCCTTATACCCCGGATATTCTACTATTATTACTAGAGACAAAGTGCAAAGATGCACCATTGTTGTAATCTTAACCTAGTAAGTATAGGTACTTACTAGGTTATCTAGGTAGGCCTAGACAACTTAGAAAGATGAATCCCATCAAAATTAATTTATTAGTGGCCACTACGCCTCAGGCGTTTAAGACGAGTTTGTGAGTATGTACCGGTGGTTTTGTATGTAAATGGAGGTCCAGTTCTGCCCTAAATAAACCTTAGCGTAAATTGGGTTAAACTTCCAACTTTCGATCGAATGAGTTTGTGTAAAACTTTCTCTTTAGTTATTTCATGATTACACTCTAGATAGATATGTGGTCTGTGTGTACAGGATATGGGTAAAACAATTCGTGCTATAAAAATAAACTAGTAAACTCACCAGTTAGAACTTTACCAAATACGGAAATATTTTTTTAAATGTTATGTTGAAAAACCTTCTTACGACGGTTATAAACTCTTTTCTGCGAAGTTGTATACAAAACTATACACTCAGTTAGTAATAGAAGGCGGTTTTCCCACTTATCGACCGCCACAGCATTTTCAACGAATGCGTCAGTGAAACGAAAATAAATTGTGATTTCTGATCTGAATCCTATACAAATACGGCTACGATGCGTTTACGTTACCCTCCGCAGCCGTGTTTGTATGGGTATCAGATCAGAGTTCGCAATATAATGTCGTCTGACAGACGCATGCGTTTGGGTGCGTTAAAATACGCAGCGACGGACGATACTTGGGAGAACCGGCGAAGGGGAATACTCCCGGAAGGGATATATTGTAACGACAGAGTGAAAATAGTGAATCTGGCAACCGTGTCGGCCGGTTACAAATAGGTTTATGGTTATAAAATGCAGTTTCTATTACTTCGAAAATAAATGAATAATAAATATTTTGTACAATTCACACAACGCCAACTAGCCCCAAATGCTTCTTTACATTTCATCCAAGGATTATACAGATTATAACATATTAACACACATAATAAGTAGGTAGGTACTATTGGTAACTTAGGTATTTCCGTCCAAACTACGAGAATAAAATGAGCACCTGTGTGCTTAAAATTGTAGATGTTATAGCATTGTTTAAATTGGTTCCTCTCAAAATACACCTAGTTCATTAGCGGAATTTCGAATTGTTTGCCGGCGTAGCATCACCCCCATTCTACCCGTAGGTGTCGTAGCAATAACTAAGGAATAATCTTCCAGGGAACGGGCAGCAGCCCTGTGTAAGGTACATCTTGCACTGCGCTCGCCTATCCCCCAGCCAGGAGTGGTGAGTATGGCAAGACCCCCCGATAAGGAGAGGCCCATGTCCACCAGTGGACTGTTGTGGCTGTTTATGTCATGTTAATGAGATCATTCAGAAAGCTCATTAATATAATGCTTTATAAAAAAAGTTAAGAGGGAAAAACAACATTTGTAACACAATAGGGCGTAGACCCTACCTCAATTAACGTATAAACAGCAGGGCTAAGAGGGTTCCAGTTACAGGGTATTATTTAGCACCCTAACGCATTACTGCTGCCCTACGGAACCCTAAGTAATGTACCTACAGGGGGCTAAGGCTAAGATTACAAAATTTGCGGAAATGGTTACTTTCCTAAAATACGTCGGTACCAGAGTAGGGAGATTCCTGATTACAGTCGGGTAGAAAAACTAATAACGAATCATCATTAGGAATGATTAAGAACATTATATTCGGTTCGTGATTAAGGGGAAAAAAGAGCTATTTCCGAAAAAATTTCATGTAATTAACAATCGTGAAACGATATAAAAATCAGTCAAGTGCGGTTCGGATTCGAGCACGAAAGGTTCCGTATCATTTTGTATCAAAATTGCATAAAAAGCATGTTTGTTATGTGGCAGCCGCGTCAAAAATATTTTTTTACTGTTTTTTAAGTATTTGCTGTTGTTATAGTGGCAAGAGTAATTTATGTTCTGTGTGAATTTCAACTGTCTAACTATTACCGTTCATAATACAGCCTCCAAACCATTATGGACAAAATCGAGCAAAAAAGTAGTATGTATTGTATATACCCTTATTTTCAGTTTCAATTCAAATTTTTTGTATTTGTCGTTATAACAGCAACAGAAACACGGCATCTGCGAAAATTTCAAATGTCTACCTATCACGGTTTTTGAGATACAGTCTGGTGAAAGACAGACGGACAGCCGAGTCTGAGTAATGGGTCCCGTTTTGTATACTTGGGTACGGAACCTTAAAAATGATAGGTACGTGGTAGGCGTAGACAGGAGTAGGCTGCCCGCACACGTCAGACTTTTTATAGGACCGATAATCGGGCAGATTTTTCCTCCGATTCTAAAGACCGATTTTGTGACCGACTCAAAGCACACGTCCGTCACTTTGTCTGTTGGTTTCGAGGGAGTAGCACGTCATGGACGGCCGACTGTCGGTGAGTAGTGTGCGTTAACGCATACATTTCCAAGTGTTCCATTTTTCACCGACAATCGGATCGGTCGGGATGCACCGATTTTATTTCTGACCGACTATTTGTAGGATGTGGGCGTTACACCATTGCAATCAATACGTTCCATTTTACTCCTACAAAAAATCGGTCACCGATTATCGGACGTGTGCGGGCAGCCTTAGATACTTAGGCGTAATGTCCCGCTTGAGGCGAGCGAGCAAGTTACTTATCACGACACATTGCCAACATGTTACGACTTGTTCCATTTTTTTTACAAACATGTCGACGAGCTTCGAATAGTGTTAGTGCAATTCGTAGCTACAAGTAATCATAGCTGTATGAAAATGAAGACTTAAAAATATTGCTGAAAATCGAGTTAAATTTATATAATTCCTGTGGAACCCTCTAGACATCCTTTTGTGATATCCAAATTCTGAAGAGAGTAAGAGATACTACTCAAATATCACAGGAAAGTTTAGTTTAGGGTTTGCGTTTGAGGTAGGCAAGTATTTAATGTCACCGAATTACTTGCTGTGTGCCATAAATTTTTGTAACCATTTCTCATTTTTTTATTATGTTTTATTCGGAAACCAACAGCTCAAACACAAATGTAGGTAATGTAAATACAAAAAGCCAATTATAGGCTTTCGCAAGTAGTGATAATGCCCCAGGTTCGAATTAATTCCCTCAGACGAAGCACGTATGCCGAAAGCAAAACAATAACGTCGATTGCTTACTTCAGTAGCAATATCAGCTCCTCTATAAAAGCTATAAGCCCGCCTATAATTCTAATGGATGGCCTAATAAATCACAGTGTTCTATACACGATACAGCTCTTCCGGGGTATATTTTCAATAATGTAAACGGGGTTTCCCCGCGGGCAGTTGACGTGCCTCAGTTCTTCCTTTGCCGCGGGCGACTCAGAACATTCAAACGGTCGACTTGGATCGCCGACCGTCCTGTGGCACCCTCACCTGCTTTTTGATAATTTCTTAAAATCTAGAACAAGCATTAAAATTAAAAGACAAACAAATTTTGTCCTATATGATACGTTTATTTCAAGTTACACCAACAAGCTTTATAATGTAATGCGTCTTTCAAGTTACCAAAAAAGGCCACCATAAATTGTTAAACAGTTAAGTTGATAAAAATTTTAAACACAAGTAAAAAGCTCATTGTTGTATTTTGAAAAAAAATAAAGAAACTTCGTACTATGGTTTATTATGCAATCACAGTGCCATATTATTTTCATAAACAAAATAATAAATTGAAAAATATTAGCGAAGCCCGGGGATTGAACTATTCTCTTCTTAAGGACAATAATTTGTCGGTTTAGGATTTTTAATATTTGTTTCAAATTTGACGAAATTGATTAAAATCATGTGAGAGGTCTGATTTTGCTCGGCACAGGCTTAAATACTTGCCAGGTAAATTAAATACTTACATACATTCAGTTAGTTTTAGATGGCGTTGTCAGAAGCCTAATTAATTGTGTTACGTTTGAAGAATCATTGAAACAAACACCTCGAAGCACACAAATCGAAGCGGAAATTGGTTTGGCGTAATTTCCGCTTAGATTTGGAAAAGCGTCTCAGTTAGGGGCCGAGACACATTTAGGTACATAATATCCAATTCCAAAAAACAAATACAAATATAAAAACTGACCATCCAGAATGCCCTATTCCTAAGAAGTCCAATCATGTTTACATGCAAGTTTAATTCAGTTTATTACATACATGCCTAAGAAGTGGAATGCCTTGCCGGCGGATCTGTTTCCAGGAACATTATAACTTGGGCCTTTCAAGGCAAGAGTGAATAGGCATAATCAAGGCAAGCATGTACCATCATCGTCTGCATCGTCACTTACCATCAGGTGATAGCAGATAGCAGACAAATGCGGGTCTATTTTATATGCTTATTTAAAAAAGCGTGCAAGCAACACATATCAGCGTACTATGTAAAGCTAGATTAGAGAAAACAATCAGCTATACCTATACAGTGTCAGTTGGATATTTTTGGCTGTTTTGTATTTATAGTGAGTGAGGCAGTTGAGTGCTGGTGGAAATTAAACAACGTCCACACATTGCCTATATGGACTGAAAATAGTAAGAGAAGTGGGCAGTGCCGGTATGCCGTGTGATGCCGGCTTAGAATAGCATCACCCCATTTCTTTCCCGTGGGAGTCGTGAGAGGCGACTGAGGGACTCGAGGGTGTGTATTGCAATTTTAGGCGATGGGCTGACAACCTGTTACTATGGCGATACACAATATTCTGAATAACCCTCAATTATTTGTCAGACATGGCATAAATGTCCGTTTCTTGCGGCCGTTTACGCTTTGCCTAACCCACAAGGGATTATAGGCGTGATATATGTATGTATGTAAGTGGGCAGCGTGAGCATGTAAACAGGTTGTTCGCGCTACTACTCATCATGCCGCGGCCATCCCCACCCCATGCTCGCGCTAGTGACGGCTTTTCGTGCGCGAGTCAAAGGAACGGCAGGTTGAGCGCGAGTGGCATGTATTGCTATCTCGCGCTCTCTTGCTGATAGAAATGATAGCAATGTGTGAACACTCACAAATTGATACTTCGGGCAATATTCGCGGCGGCAGCAGGAGCAGGAGCAGATTGAGTGTGTGAACGTAGCATTACAAAGTCAGAAAATCGAGGCCACTATAATAAGTAGCTTATACTTTCGTATTTATAGTATCCGTAAGGAAAATGCTAATAAATAAACGTTAGAATTCCAAATTACTTCCAATAACGGAGGAAATGAAAAATTCTACGAATATGAAATTTCTAAATGGGAAATATGACAGAACGAAGCGTAGGGAGAAAACACGATTAAGTGTGTTTGTTCATTTACGGCCATATTAAAGCTTTTTGAGAAGAAAATAACATAGTAAAAACGTTTTGTATAAAAGAAATCACAGGGAGAGAAACGGGAGGGCTTACTCGAGACGAAAGTCGTTTATTAACCTACTTCAAAAAGAAGGAGGTTAGCTAAATGTTGCAAATCTACGTAATATATATTTTTTTCGAGATGTCAGTTGTAGACATCTTATATTTGTATTATACCACGTATACAGCAGCACATTAACATAGCCCTTTAAGAGATCAAATAAAACTAGCTTTTCATACAATAAAAAAAAACAGCAAAAGATGGTCCCTTAAGGTTGATCTGCAGCTGATGCAACTTTCTGCTGCGGTTGATAAGTATTGGTTGTTTTGTCTTCACAAAAATATGAATTTTCGCATTACCGACAGGTTCACTGGAAGAGATATCTTCATAGACATAGGCTTGCCTTAGGTCACACTGTTAGTACATTTTTCATTAGTTTTAATGCAAATATATATATACTTATACAAAGTAGGTTCTTATTTTTCGACAAAAATATTTACAGTCGAGAGGACTGACAGTCTGAAACACGGGTCTCCGACTTAATTACATCCATATTAAACTGAAAAGCTCAATTAATTTTCAGACCCGCCATTTATATTTGAGGCACCGACTTCGCTGGTCCTTTTACTATGGCACAGTTGGATGTCTTCCAGATAGACTGAATAAGAAATCTAGATTTTCAGTACTTATTATAGTCTATACAAAGTAAAGTCTTATAATAGCCCGTATAAAAGACAATGAGTTTTGTTTCTGTATTGGTTATTGTACTCGGAAATCTACTTTATCGGTTATTCTAGTGATTAAACCTTTTATTCGAACTACAAATTTTCGTTACGAAATTCATTCGATATTCAGTTCTTCGATGCAGTGTCTTTCGAAATGTGACTAATGAATTCCTAGTCCGGCCTAATACGGATTCCTTGTATTTAGATGTAGATGGTATGATTGCTGCTACTCATTTTCTGTAGGAGCATGATTTTTGTAGCTTTATAATGATGATTATCATAATAGATTTGGAAAACCTGAAAACTTTTCTACTGCGGGCACGATTTGAAACTGCGACTTTCGCCATCACTAGTGGCATTTGGCGTCAAAATACACTTTCAAAATTCGCGGGCATTAGATGAGCAGCGGTATCTTAGATGCAAGACGCGTCGCAGGTTCAAAGTCACAGGTTCAAATCCTGCCACGGTAGAAATTTTACAAGTTTTCTAAAATTGTATATCTAACACGGACAGTGTTTTTAAAAATTGGTATTTATCATAATAATGTGGGACACCAAGTCTACGAGAGATCCAAAGACGGAAAGGAGGTAAATAAGGTGTCGGTTCGTATCTATTACATATTTAAAAATGAGACAAAATAATGTTGTTAAAAGAAAGGGAAACACAAAAGTACCCTAATAATTTCAGACTAGGAATGACAAAGAAAAAGGTATTCCGCTAAATATCCCAACTCCACTCATTTCCCTGGACTAGGAATTCATTAGCCACTATTTCAGGGGATTCAGCTAAAACAGAGGGCCGAGTGTAATTAAAGTTTTCCTGAATACATTTTCACTTGAATGCGGCAGAAATGAGAATTGAAAATGGAAATATTTTTAAAGCAATTCGGAACGCGTAGATTTGTCTCGGGGAAATAACTTAATAATGCTTGGCGGGTGGTTTGGGGCGACGCTTCCGGATAAGTAAATTCGCGAAGGGTCGTCGGCAAGCGGCCCTGTCAGAAAAACATAGGTAAATCGCACACGCAAGGGAAGATACTGCGGCAGCCACCATACAAAGAACAATCTGTGACAGCTGCAATTTTAAACAAAACATACACACATATATCACGCCTTTAATCCCTTGCGGGTAAAGCGTAAACGGAAATTTACGCAACGCCTGATAAACATTTTGAGGGTCATTCGGAGAATTATGAATCGCCATAGTATCAGGTTGCCAGTCCATCGCCTAAAAATGCAATACACATGTAACCCTCGAGTCCCTTAGTCGCCTCCGACACCCGCTGGAAAAAAAATGGGGTGCTGCTATTCTAAGCCGATATCACACGACAGAAATCAAAACGTGTGTTATGATATTCGGTATTTGTATGGAATTTCTTAAATTCCTCTTGCCAAACAGGATCCAGCATAACACCGGAAAATCATGCGGAGAATGTGATAACGGCCTAAAATAAGAACAAAAACGAACATACGGTGGTAGAAGGAAAAGAAACTGGGCCATTGGAATTCGTCATGTTCATCGACTTCATGTTTTTTTAAGAAGAGCGTACTTTGATGAAAAGTATCGTAGAATCAAGTCGTGAATATATTCCCCAATTTCCGCAATATAAATTCGTAAATTTAAAAAGTTTTATTTCGTCTTCGTTAAGGCTATTCTATCACATGTCGTCGTGTCTATTAAAAAAACGGAACGACACGACGACAGGTGAGAAAACCGGCTAAGATTCCTTGTTTAGTTTTACGCGCTGGTTAGAAATTCTTGCAGGTTATATTTTTACACCTTGTAATTAAGTTTTGTTGTCTATAACTGTTACAGTTTACAAAACCGCGAACTAAATGCACAGTTTTGCCTGATCTAATTTTCACACCAGCACTCACTCAGAAGTTGTCTTCAGAATCTTCGAAGTTTGCGCACAAACTCGGCTCAAGTGTACGCGTATATCACATCTACCTCAGAGAAAATAATCAAGATGGGGAGAGACCTGGAAGTAAATAAAGTGATGCCAAAAAAATCAACTCTTCATAAATCTGACTGTTTTTGTACTCTAATTTTTACAATTTGTGAAAGGAAGAAAAACAGCTTCGACAATGGCGGAGAAGAGCCAAGCTTGATCCATTTCTTGGGTTACTAGAATGGACCAAACCTAACCTAATAAAAAATATTGAACACTTGCTAGCTTACAAGCTCTTTAACAAAATATAGTAATTTCATATCTGGATACCTACTCTTATTGAAATCTTCTTCTTGCCGTGTGATGCCGGCTTAGAATAGCATCACCCCCTTTCCTGCCCGTGGGAGTCGTTAGAGGCGACTAAGGGACTCGAGGGTGTGTATTGTAATTTTAGGCGATGGGCTGACAACCTGTCACGATAGCGATCCACAATTTTCCGAATGACCCTCAAAAATTTGTCAGACGTGGTGTAAATGTCCGTTTTATGCGGCTGTTTACGCTCTGTCTACCCCGCAAGGGATAATAAGCGTGATATGTGTCTGTATGAAATCTTAACAAACTGAAACTGCTAAGTACTTTTTCCACTGTTCAAAGTAGTGTGGTGTGGCTTGACGGAGACTAGTTTTATAGCTCATATTGTTCAAAGGGATCCCTCTATGCTATATTTTTAATCTCAGCATTTTCCTAACTTACTCTAATGGGAGTACGTACTTTGTTACTAATTGAAGTTCAAACTGATAATTATCTCGCGCATTACTCGAAACCCCCATTTGCTAAAACGGGTGACGGTGATTTATGGCGGCAAATTATGCAAGGGTTTGCCAAAAATTTGCTACATAAGTGTGTGTAACTCGTATTAGAATATCATCACCCTATCTCTACCCGTGGGTGTTGTAAAAATCCTCTGAAGGGTGAATGGACTGCAGCATTGTAATGAATATAACAATCTTGTGCTGCGTTTGTCTACCTGGCCTTCGTGGCGATTTGTCAGATACAGCCAAAATGGATGGTCTATGTCAGTAATGTACTGAAATGGTTATTGATGGTGGCCTAGAGAAGTTAGAAAAATATGATATGCGTAATATCATACATAAATTTGAAAATATATTTCTCTTCCTAAATTTTCAAGCGCGGGCAGGATTTGAAACTGCGACTTTCGTCATTAGGTACTAGTGTTCAAAAATTTATGTGTATACCGCGAAGTGTTTTAAAATTTAACATTTGGTAAAAAAAAAATCCTATATAACTTTTTAAGCACTTACGATCACTTTCACTCATTTTAAGTATTAGACCGGGTCTATCGCGATAGTATTTAGGTAAATATTAGTAATTTACCTGTGTCCCGACGTTTCAATACAGTTTCATGTATTGTGGTCGCGGGTTGATTTTTTCTTGTTCTATGTTCACGTAACTAAAAGTGACAAAAAACAGTTTAGTTTCGGGACTGCCATTTAATCTGTGTACAAATGACATCATGACTTGTCGTACTATCGCATACGACACAGGCGGCCGCCGCTGCTCATTTGATCATGGCTCGGGTCACGTCAGATTCACCCATTTAACAGATTGGCCCCGTCCCCTGGACTCGAAGACTCGAATGCATGACATGCTCTGTCAATTCTACTAAACGAATCGGTATACCTACTGCGATGTTTCGTATACCTATCTTCCCTTTATAATTCCACTTTATTAGATTTAATACTCTCAATCTGTTATTATTTTTGGGGTACTTACAGCGACTTATAACGCTGTACAAGAAAATTTACACAAGTGGGATTTGAACTCAGCACTCCGAATACCGTGCTACCTACTGCCACTATTTCTATTACGTATTACTAGTGTACCTAGTTAAGGGTCACAAAAATAGCTCAGTTGCTCTGCTGTGTCAGTGTAACTGATGATGTCAACATCCCAAGATAAAGAAAACCTTATTTACTAATAATAATAATATTACATGTCAAATGTTTAACTTACCTTAAACCTAATAATTATACTTATACTCAGGGAGTATTTATAATAAAATATACATACATACATACACATATCACGCCTATAATCCCTTGCGGGGTACTTAGTAATACGTAATAAAAAATGTACCATTATAATACCATTTAGATTTTCAGACAGGTATATTTGTTCAAATTGAATGATTGTTGTTTGTTTTCGTTTAGAACACCGAGTCGCCCAACAACCCGATGAACCCTGGTCTTAGATTTTTTCAAACGTCTATTACATTTAAATCAGTAAATATAAGACTTCTTAAGCTAGGCATTTTTCACAAAGGGTTCTGCTTACAAGAGAACCCTCTTTCAAAAAGATTTCCACACTAACTGCTTGTTAAAGTCCGACAAAGTTGTTGTTTTGTTATGCTAAACCGGCTGAAAAGACGCTGGGAATTGTGAAAAGAATAATGGCCGCCAGAATTGGCAGGATTCTTCACAAGATAAAAAAGTTTTGGGCCGATGGTCTTGGTCTAGTACCGCATTGTTTGCGAAAACAGTGGGTTTACGAAAACGAAACACGAAGAAAATATTTTACAGGCAAATAATAAGCAAAAACATATGTACGATGATATTCTATTGTAACGTATTATTATTATTATTAAACCATTTATTGCACACAATAAAAACATAGGACACATACATATATGAAACAATTCACAACAGGTCTACTTATTTCTAAAAAGAAATCTCTTCCAGCAGACCTTGGGCAGTGAGATCTCATAAAGTGAGGCAGATAAGGCGTGCACTATCATTTAAAAATTTAGATAATAATTTTAATTTTCGTAATTTACGAAACGCTGAATAGAAAGCGAAACAGTTGCCGACTAATTTTGCAAATATACTTTTCGTCTTTGTATTCCTCTACCAGTTCAGCATAAAAACTGAACTAAACTACATTACGTAATTTAATTTTTAACGTAAAATTGATATAATAATTGTCCTTTTCGTAAGTGATTTAAAAAAATTTCATGTGAAAATGGACTCTACATGAGATTTCAAAACTCTTGTCCACAATTTCAAGTTCTACTCAGAAATTACACATAAAATTATAAACGAAACCCGTTTTGAGTTTAAAAACGCCCACGGGTGGATCAAGAGAACAAAAATAAATTAACGTAAAACGTAAAACGAAGCAATTACTGATCCCTACGCGATTCCAAACTTTGTTTTACAGCAAGGAATTAATATTCATTAAAAAAATCTTTCTCGACATCGTTCCCTGAAACTTTGTAATCAGAGGGGGAAGTAACGGGGGTGTATATTGTCAGCAAATTTTAGAAAGTTCAGCGACACAGTAAATGGATTTTATTAATTTTGATATTTTTAAATTCCATACTAAAAGTGTACATGAAATTGAAAGGTATGATGTGACAAAATGGATGGATTGATCGTACAATCTAGATTTTATTGTTTTCTGTGTAGTATTGGAATATTTTTGTATAAATTTGAATTGTAAAAGTACATTGCCGCGTTCCAACGGGGTGTTATGTTATACTCTAAAAGATGCATTCCATGTATATAGAGTGAAATGTCACACTCCCGTATCGCGCAAAAATAAAATTAAATATAGTAAATTAATAGCCGGAGTGATGAAAACCCGCGATAAATTTAGTTAGTTAGTAATTTAGCGACACCGGGACATTTCGCTACTGTGACATTTTTCGACGGGAGGAAATATATTTTGTCCTATTTTGACTAATGGTCCTAGTTCCGAAACAAAGAACTAGGCAAACATTTACCTGCTCTGCGTCTCATACGAGTACATACACTTTCTAGGAACTTCGTAAAAAAATGCATCGTCGTTCTCTCCATAAACAATCTAATACCAAAACAAGTAATCAAGCTGGTGTGTATTACCGGTATTACCGATACATCGGCTTGAACAGTTCGTGTTGCAATTAGGTCAATCGTGAGAATCGTACAAGTTCTACAGGTCGCAGAGCGGGTCAATACGAGAAAACTAGTAACGCTCTAATTTCTGCTTAATCTAGTTTCCCGCGCGACGACGGATATTACCTCGACGTTTTGTAAAAGGAAATAGTGGAAAACGGACTTTGATATTGCAAGACATGCAGAGCTCAGGCTCGGATTTTCAGTCATTCTCAAAGACAACAAATATGGCGAACTTGCAAAAGTTTCTACGGCGAAAGCTGCACGCGGTGGAATTTTTTGCAAGCCTTCTAAAAATTAAATACCTAACACGGGAAGTGTTTCAAAATTAGGTATTCGACTTTTCACTATCATATGACATGAAAGATTCTTCACGCAATATTTTACCACAAAGTAAGCACAAAGTAAGTATTGGCGGCGGCGCAATTCTCTATTTTGAACCCTATCCCAAGTACTATCTCAAATTCGGCGTCTAAACATCTTTATTTGATACCTACATGCCCAAAAATGGATTCCCGAATAGGATTCACAATTTGGAAAAATTATGCAAACTTTTTCTAAAACAGTTTCGTTCCACAGACGGGGAACTAAAAAATAATAGAAGAATAAAATTGCAAACACTGACACAAAGCATAGTTGTTTGAATGGATCCATTGCAGGTGTGCCAATTTAACGCACAATAAAAGTACTGGGGCTGTTGTTTCAGATGAGATGTGGTATCACATTGTGTAGTTACCAGCCGTGCCTGCCTCGGTCGTGTAGTGATCTGAAAGCTCTCGCGATCCAAGGTACCTGGTTCAATTTCAAGGATATAAACAGAAAATAATTATTTAAATAATTTGTGAGATTGTTCAGAGTTTTGTAAGGATGAATATTGCACGCAGGGGATTATTTTATTTGTTCAACGATTCCTGATTCTGATTGCACGTTAAGCTGTCGTTCTTGCTGGAAAACAATGATTAAGTGTCCTATTAGGAGTTTCATTGGAGTGTTCTTCGTCAACTCAGTGGTCCATACTATAAAACCGAAGATACCAACCATGCCATGCAATGTTTTCTCATTTTATGCAAACAATAAGATCTTATCGCACACAATTTTATAAGAGTAGACTATAGCTGGTGTGAATTTTAAAGTTATATTTTCATGCAGATTTCTCGTACTCTATAATTTGTATACCTTACCCTATACGTTGGACTGACCAGATAAATCTGCTCTCATCACCCCCCTACATGAGTGCACAAGAAAAACAGCCTTTAGGGGTGAATGGCGACGACTGGTGAAGCCTGCCACCAATAACAACCACGACCACTCTGCTAAGAGAGCACCGAGAGAAGAAGATACCTTGTATGCGTACCTATCCATGCTATAAATATTGTAAGTAAACCTTATAATGGTCGTCAGTGGGTGGTTAATTCTCAAGGGAATTACTTACTAAGTAAATCACACGGTCTCAGGGTGTAATTAATCCTGCTTCAGACTTGAACTTATTTGACCTAGTTTTCCTTGAAACAGTCCGCCCTTAAAGTAGAAATAGAAAATATACTTAGATATGGCGCACAGAACTATGAACTAGTTCACTGAGGATCGGATTTCAACAACGTCAGTTTAGATTACGCGGAAAATCTCTGATATTCAAGCAGTTACGAATTCTGCGACTGGGATGCACTACATAATATGAAGGTGTGTTTCCACACTAAAACATTAACTTATAACGAGTTTATTCAGTCATACAATCATCGTTTTATTTCATCACAACCTACTGGGGTCTACCATATTTTCTGCCGGGACTGCTAGAGCATTAAATGCCAGGAGAAAGATCCAAGTAACAGCTCGGGAGCGCCTTAATTATCTTACAGCCAATGTTGCTATGACATTACTTCGTTCCTGCTTCCCTGTCCTGAAAATCAACTACTTTCTGCGGACAGTAACTACCTGGGTATCCGAGGATAGTCTATTCGAATGTGCCTTAAAGGATGAAACAGAGCAAATTTCAAACGTGTCCTTTGATGTATCACAGGAGAGCCAGGTGGTTTCACCTACCAGGTACGGAGGCTTGAGCATTCGACGCGCTTGTGACGTTGGCTTACCAGCCTTCCTAGTATCGGCGCATGGGGTTGTAGCTAGGTATGGTCCCAAGTGTGCTAGACCAATTTCAAGGAGTCACAACCCACTGTTTTAAAAGCAAGCGGCACAAGGTAGTAGTTCTCTGCCAATGCGGAGTACTCCGACATTTTTTTCGGCTACAAATATCTGGGGTTTCAGGGACCGCGGAAGCTGGGTGAACAGCGTTCCGTGTCTTATGCATGCTGTGTCACCGTTTATTGATGAAAAAAATACAAGTGATGAATTTTACGTTAATAATAATTTATAGTAACTAAGAGCAGTATGTGTTTCTTAAGGCGGCTTCAATTTATACTTAGTAACACATCTACCGTTTATTGTATTGTTTTATTAAAACCCCCTAAAACAGACTACAACAAAATCATGCCCCAGGATTGTTCTCGAGAAAATTAACTCGATTAAAGTATTCCCCTTGGAAAGAAAAGGCGTCTATTTTGGAAGTTTTATGTAGATTGAAAAAGTAGGTAGGTAAGTTCAGGTTATCAATTGACTTCCTGGAGTAATTTAGAATACTGGAATAGTAGTTTATGCAACTGTCGTATAATGGGGGTCATTAGAATGCGAGTGTCTGTTTATCACACGAGGCGCAGCCGAGTGTGATAATAGTTTGACACGAGCATTCTAATGCCTAATTATAGCAGTTGCATACACTATTTTATCTACACACTCATAAAAAAAAACCAGAAACACTTTTCTAAACGTACGCACCGGCCATTGCAAGGCTCGATACAAGGTCAAATTCAATACGAGAACGTAATATGGCTTGATATGAATTTTTGAAAATTCTGTAATTTGGCAGTTGTTTAGATGTGGAGTGACTTACCTAAACAACTGAACAACATCTGAACAACAACTGAACAACATCTGAACAACAACTGAACAACATCGAAACAAAATCGGAACAGCAACTGAACAACATCGAAACAAAATCGGAACAACAACGGTACAACAAATAAACAACATCTGAACAACAACTAAACAACATCTCAACAAAAACCTAATAAAACAAACGCAACATTACCATACATCAACAACTGACAGGTGCGGCGGAAGTTGGCAATAAGAGTATTGGCAAAAAAAAACTTCGTTTCATTTCTCAACTTTATCGTATTAAGAGTTTTCTCATTAAGTCATTACGCTTCTGTAATTTATAGTAAACCCTAGTTTTTATAGGCAGAATGCATAAAGTAGGTCATTATGCATCTGTTTTCGAATTCATAATTCGAACATTATGAGACGAGTGTAGATAAAAGAAGTTTAAAGGAGTACGTTGGCAATATTAACGACACTATTTAGGACAGATTTTGTATTAAATTGATTGGATATACATGTATTCTAGAAATTATCAGCTGCACAGAGAACTTTTCCAGCCAAACAGAGCAACAAACGGATTCGCCAAAGGGAGTTCATATTTAAAAAATGGGACAGATACATAGTGTATAAGGTTTATGTATTGCGTGTTTCAGCATTGTTTTGCAGAGTAAACTGCACAGCTCAAATGCGGGCGTGAAATCTTTATTTTTCTAGTTTGTCGCAGATCGAAACGTGCAAAATGCCGGCTGGCTAGAAATGCGATTTCGTCGCGCTCCACAAAAAAAGAAAAACGAAAAACAGGGTAGCGGCTAGCTCATAAAAGTTGTAGCGAGCGCGCCACCACCGCTCGCCACTCTGGGAATGTCGAAAAAATTTAAGGCCTTCCCTAGTACCCTACTGTTTCAACTACTGATTCAAATGGGATTTTTATGGGCGCTCCATTTCGATACAGAGCTAGTCTGAACCGTAATAGGTGGCGGGATTTCAATGTTGGTCTGAGAGAGAGAGAAAGATGGAATGGAACAGCTGGTATTCTTCTCTGATGTTACAATAATGCAGCGAACGTAAAATTTAAGAGAATTGCAATATAAGCGATAGATTCATTCTAATAATGAACCTCATCTTTAAACAATACAAAATTTTATCTGAAATGACCTCATAATTTGGTCGGAATATATAACTGGAAGTGACATAGTCAAATTTTACTCCTATCACTTTACGTGTGATACCAGCTTAATATAGCATCACCCCAGTTCTTTGCCGCGGTTGCCTTAAGAGGTGACTAAGGGGTTCGAGGGTTTTATGTGTATAACATCTTAGGCCACAGGCTGACAACCTGTCACAATAGTAATAAACGCGTTTTAATGAAACGGTCCTCAAATATTTGTCAGACTTGGCGGTAGTGATCGTATTTTAACGCTTGGATAAAAGAATAATATGTGTATGTACGTACGAATGAATGCACTAATATCTACCTACTCCGTGAGAAGCACAGGCGTGTATTTTAAACGTATCCTACTCATATATGTATACGTATAGTAAGGCCATCCCAATAAGCCATATTTCCAGCTGTCATCGCCGTACTAAAAGAGACGTCAACAAAAGAAAATGGACCCTCTACCGCAGCATTAGCACGAATTTGACAGCTGTCAAATATGGCTTATTGAAATGGCCTTACTTTAGATTGTTGAAGCTTTTCCCAAAGTTGTAGACGTAGCTTCAGCAGATTTATTTACCCGGAACACTGACGCTAACAAATTATGAAAGTTGCCAACTTAATTATGTTTAGACACCGGCCGCATTATGGAATTTCCGGCCCTCACTTAAAAACTAGGCAGAACGGTTGGTTTAACATGATAGGCTATTTGGATGTAGTCTAAAAGTTTATTTTAATATGCATGTTCCATTTTAATAAATTTGTGTATGAGGAAGTGCACAAAAGGGTAAAAAAGAAACAACAATCTAGACAATAGATCAAATGGTACGAGAATGAATCAAGTATTAGGTACATTGACTATTATAAAAGTATATTATATGTACTTTTATTTATTATGTATGTCTATAAATATTAACCACGGTATCTATCCTGGGTTACGTGGTAAGAATTACGTGATAAATATGTTTTAAAACATTGAGGAGTATTTTGGTACTAAAAGGTTCTTAGGGACACTGACAGTACTAAAAGCTTATCAGGGGCGTACTCTAGATGGCGGTGTATGCTGTTAAACCAGCCAATTTCAAATAAAAAGGCAATTAGCTGAGGAATAAGACGCCCTTGGCAATTAATACGCCCTTTATCTTGCGCACGAAACATGACCGAGGGATTGAAAGGACTCTTTCCTTTCGCTCAATAATCTTTGAGTGTTTCTGCCGACGGTTAAAGCTAGCCGTGTTGTGGCTTCAAGAGCCAGTATCCGTTATTAATGGTACTTGGTATTTACGAGGTAGAACGGAATAAAATATATCTGTAAATACCTTGGAATTTTGAATAACGTGCAAAGTATTTACATTGAAGTTAAACACTGGTAATCTGAACTAGTCAAATATCACTAAAAAGTTTTGTAAAATAACCAAAAATAATACCTACAGATAAACAACTTTAATATTATTATGCGAAATATAAAACTGATTGATATTCTCATAAAACGTTTACATAACGCTATGAAAAAATATTGTTATTGGTGCTGGTTACTCTATTTTATTTGGATATTTTGAATTAATCCGGCGGATTCAACAAATTTTTAGCACTGGCTTAACCAGATTATCGTCGAAATTGTGAAAAGTCTGTTTAAAATCACGCTGAGCTAGAATCTATTTAATGCGCCGTGATCGTAAGCGTGTAAAATTTTATGAAAATGACCGACTATCGGGGTGAATAGGGTTCATAATCGCGTATCGCCCGGCTCACAGCAGCCATCGAGAGTTATCCCAGCCGAGCACGTCACGAGATTAATAATGGCGCTATAAACTCCATTACCTACTCACTAATTAAGTCAAATGGGTAAAATTTACCTAAAGCGTTAGCGCAAATAATTAATTTTCGCAATTTCCACGCAGTCACTCCTGACCTTTTTTAGGAGATCCAAACCTCGGCATAGAAGACAGAGTAATTACGTTCTACCGGCGCAAACGCTCGGCCTTATGCATTAATGAACGAATATAAAATTATGAAATCGCTTCGGAGACACTTAGACAAATTGTTTTATGCTCACTAATTTTCTTCATAAGTTCACTCCTTCTTCAGTGCTGTTAAGTACCTGCAACAACAACGGAAATACTATAAGTGTGCGTCACTTTGATAAATAAAGCAGCCAAATTTTAGAACTGTAATTTACGCTGTCACGGAAATTAGTGCTTTTGTTGCACGTCAGCCGAATATTGCTGGTTTAGGGTTGTCAATTATCCCGTGAAACAACATAAATCTCGGGCGTTATCGCATTAGTCAACCCTCGAAACTATTACAAGGTATGCGGTGCGTGCGGCTGGGCAGTGGCAGGCGGCAGGCCGCTGGATTTATGCCCCACTACCGTGCCCAAAAATAATTGGATAGCGACCGAAAAATAAATTGCTGCCACCCCTCCCCGCGCCACACGAAGTAACCCCAACAATTTGTTATTAGGCATCCGAAATTATAAGGAGTACGCTATTCGGGGACTCGCCAAAATAAATGGCGTTTTGTATTTTCAACTTTTGTTGAGGGGAGCCGTTCATTGGGCATATGCCGCAAAAGCTGATGTAATAAAGCAATTTGTTATCTGAATGTCCCGTTTGAGAAATTAAAGAAATGTATTGCTCGCGTTTCGCGTTTCAAATTGGAAGCCCGTAAATGATAAAGGATGACAAGAGCTTTGTTCCATGTTCGTTTCATTTGTATGTTTGTGATAGAGATTTCACTACATAGACTGTTAGTACTTTAATAATAATGTATTGAAAACCGTCGGGTGCATGCAATTGCGCTGGAAATTGATGCAAATGCTTTTGGATTAGCATAATGTAATTCGATGTGTTTAGTTATACGTTTAGATTTAGACAAGCCGAGTATGGCAATGCATAATGATGGTGCGTGCATCAGCAGATAAGGTTGTTATACGAGTCGGGCTTAATGCATCTAGACACTGTCTGCTGCTACTTCTATATCTAGTATTTACTGAAACAAACCTTATACCTAGTTACAGAGATAGGGAAAAGTTATATTGTAACTTGCACACATGAAACGTACAATAATATTGTTTTTTCAAGGGTAAATCAATTTCTCAAAATATACTGCAAAATCAATCGATATTTAGTTTTTCAAAGCTGAAAAGAGAAAGAACAGTAAAAGTTCCCGATCCTTCAAATAAGAACATGCCAGAAGTGCAGAAAGGCATAACGGTAGTAGGACGTATGCTAAGGCATCTGATATACAATCCAATTTGGATAAAAGCAAACACGTGCTGGCATCAACGCAGCCTGCCTGTTATTCCGCATCCATATTTATTTATGTTGCTCCCAACGGCCATCTAATTCAATCCGTACAAAAGCTGCTCTATTCACTATTCCAATAAAAGCAACAAAACGCAGCGCTGTCAAACTCACGTATTGTATAATCTTTTAATTTCGATGGCGCGTTGAAACGTTTCGACTGTTTCATACATAACAGCAACTTTCACGTTAGCACGTACAAAAGCTTAAACATAGCTCTTAGAATGAGGTCTCTAATCTCTTAAAAGCATTTTAAAAGGTACTATGTGGACGTCCAAAACGGAGTTATGTTGGACGTAAAACTCGAAATTATTTTGTATTTACTGGCTGTTCAATATTCCTTTCGCATCATATCTAAGCAAAATAGATACTCAAAAGGGTTGAGGATAAAAACTGGCACATGGTCAGTTGTTTATGTAGTGAGGATCGAACATCGAATATTTTATGCAAAGAACTTAATTCCTATGAGACCGTTTTTATTGCGTCATGCGAAGGGTCGTTTCAAGATGTCTTTATGAATCATATGAGGCTGAAAGTTATATGCCGTATACCAAAATTCTACCTAAAGTGTTATTGGCGAAATGAGGGTTCGCAGATGTTGCTCGATGTATAAAAACGTCAAATATCGGGTTGTTTTAATGTATCGTTAGGTATAGGGTACAAAACAAATCATTTTTATCAAAAATGTATTACGTGAGACGTTGAGACGTTTTTCATACAAAAGTTGACTGGACTTTAGCCTATAAAGGAGACAGTAGTCATAATAAAGAATTTGTTGAGAAATCCCATGTTTATACAACATTTTTTGTTGATGTGGCGCAGTGGTAGTGCGACTGCCTGCGACGTAAAGGTTCCGGATTCGAATCCCGGTGGGGCACTCACAAAGTTGATAATTATCACTTTGTGAATTTGTTCCCAGTCATGTTAGGACATTGCAGGCTGAACCACCTGATTGTCCGAAATGAAATATGGTTTCGTGCTTCGGAGGGCACGTTAAGCCGTCGGTCCGGTTGCTATCTATGTTAACTTAGACGGTGGTCGTTACACAACCATGTCATAGGCCTACTACTAGTAGAAGGCGGTTCAAAAACTCTGACACCAGGGTTCATTGGGTCGTTGGACGACTGGGTGTCCCACACGAAAAAGAAAGAAGATGACATATTTTCGCAAAATAATAAAAATAAATTTTAAACTATGAGTTTTCTCTTTTAACATCGATTCGCAAATTCACAGTAATACACTCGCGAGCAATGGATTAGGGTCACTGAAAGAATCCATAAAATCTCGGAAATAACGAATGAAGGCTGAGTTAAATACTCGTAAATGGTGTAAAAAAAACTCCATTAATTAAGGTATTAAGACTTTTGGAGATATAACTACGAAACGACTGAGTTTTGTTATGTCATAATCTTTACGTTAAATAATTTGTAATGCAGTCATTATAGAAGCATTAAATTGTAAGCATAATAAACAAAATCGTTTTTAAGCTAGCTTTCTTAGTTTCCAAGATTTTAAGGATTTTGCAAGTAACTCTAATTCACTGTTTTCGAGTGTAAATGAAGTTAGTAAGTAATAAATAACACTTACTTACTTACTTACTTATGAAGCTATTGATGCAAAAATAAGTTTGATTTTAGGGTGGACGAAATACTCTTTATCTGTTAAACAATAAGCTAAAGCTTTTGATAAAAGTTGCGCTGTATCTCTCGTTTAAGACCATTGAATTACAGTTTTTCGTTTATATGTAAAACGTCTAACCTCAAATCTTAAATGTTTCTTTCGTTTGTTACTCGATGTATCAGATTTTTATTTCTCATTCATTATAACGATGCAAAATATCGTAGATTTTTATGAAGGTAATCTTGTAATTATCCGGCCATGACAAGCTGCCTATTTGTAAAATAAATTTCTTGTCTTTTTCGCATTAATTTCGCATTAACGACTTTACCACCTCTTCTGCGGATGCCGAGTTTGTGATGTTTGCGGACGACGGTTGCGTCATAGTTGCTGCTGATACCTACAATCTCCTTAAAATTAAACTAGCAAAAGTAATGAATGAAATAGCTCATTGGTTTTCAGTTAATGGCATGCTTCTTAATGTGGAGAAAACCAACATCATCCACTTCCAATTACGGTGTAATAAACCAAACAATCTAAATATAATGTGTAACAACAGAATCGTTCCTCAGGTAAATCAGGTTAGGTACTTAGGTATGACTATCGATTCGGGCCTAACCTGGGGTCCTCATATTGATTCAGTCTGTGATCGCTTGTCATCAGCCTGTTTTGCCTTGAGCCGTTTGAAACCTAACTTAAGTGAAGCGAATCTGAAAAAAGCCTACCATGGTTATTTTAACTCGATTATGTCTTATGCAGTGGACCTGTGGGGGAATGCGGCTGACAGAGATAGGGTTTTCAAACTACAGAAAAGAGCCATTCGAATACTCGCTGGAGTGGTGTGGGATCACCCCGCGAAGGAGCTGTTCATAAAGCATAAAATACTGACATTACCTTCTACCTACATACTTGAAGTAGCTAAGCACACGCGCCACAATATCGAACAGCTACCTAAGCGCAGTGATATACATACTTACAACACGAGAGGGAAACACGAATTGTGCCTGCCACGCACTCGGCTCGCCAAGTCTAGAAAATGCCTCCAGGTAATGGGGCCCAAATTATATAACAAAATATCGGCTGAGATCAAAAATACTAAAACATTTAGCTCGTTTGTAAGTAAATTAAAAAATAAGTTACTATCAGAAGCCTACTACACTATACGTGAGTTTGATAGCTAACCTACACCTTGCAGCTTTGCTACCCCAAACTAACTAATGTAGGAAATAATAAATTAACAAAATACCAATGGTATCACTAATGTATTTTATTTTATTTTAATAATAGATATACATAATTTATAATAAGCAACATTTGACATGTAAAATATTTAAGATTTTTACCAATAAACTACTGAATACTGAATACTGAATACATTACGCTAAGATTTTTTTTATAAGAAATAATCACATGAGGTTATTAAATCTAAGGGTTTTAGTGTAGTGTACTTAGTTGTGTATAAATCTAAGCATTTTTTAGTTAGAAATAGCTCATACTGAGTTATCACTTTTAGACACTTGTAAAAAAATACCTGTACTATCAGCACATCAATTTACCTTAAAGGGACAACTGAAACCGTTTTTAAACATAGACAAGTATAGGTCGATCCCTGAAATGGTTAGGTAAGTTGAAGTGCTTCTGACTGTACCTATTTATTTTGTTACAATATCTCAACAGATTACGATCCTGTGTCAAGGTCTGCCACGGTTGTCAGAGCAGGGAAGACTGACAGAGGCCGGCAGCGAGCCAAACTAATAAGAAGCTATCCTTATTTATGTGGCCTTCAACTGGATTTGCCCCGTGAACTGTTTGATCAGATTTCGCGTAGCTCAAACAATGTACTTGACTTGATAAAATAGGCGAACGATAAGAGTTTCTTCGTAAAAAGGTAAAATTATAATTTATTTTGGCCTAAATAAGGAATACCTGCAACGCCATCTATTTTGAAGAACAAATAGTTTTCACTTTTCATCCTGTCAACTTTATAACTTGGGGGCTATAGCTAGATAGCGCTGATAAGTAACAATCCACTTGTAACAATCTGAATTAACCGATTAGCTACGCGACAAAATTCCGTAGCTCTTGCTACGACACTACGGTACGTAGCAACTATTAGACAAACGAAATCAATGTTTATATTTGATGATCAATTATTTGCAGTTAGTTTGCAGATTTTTTTTATATTAGAAAAACTCATTTTAAAAGTATCATACACAAGATAATAAGATAATTCTTTATTCAATAAACTTACTTATAAATAGGTACACTTATACAAAATAATTATAAGGCTTTCCTATTTCCTGAACTAAGAATGTGAATTCCTGTATCTCAGGTAAACAGACAGCCGACATAACTATTATCTTTAAAGAAACAAAACAAAAAATACTATACAATTAAAATAAACTTACTAAATCATATTATACAATATAAGTATTCTATAACTATAGCATTAGTGCATATGTAAAATTCATTAAATACTTAAACAAGAAAACAACGAAGACCATACAACTGTAACAAAGCCATCATTCGCTGCCTCAGCAACGTTACAGTTTTATAAAAAGAGCCAGGTCTGAAAATATAAAAGTCACGCGTAAATACAAATGCTAACTTAGCACAACTCGAATTCTAAAATTAAACTCTAGCAGCGATGTACTATATTTATCGGAATGTTATTAAGAATTTCTTAATGCTTAGCGTCGAGATGGTTTTAGGGGCACTCATAGTCTATTGAACTAAGAAGTCGTAGTTCAGCGACTTTCCGGGCTGGGCATTGGTCGTCTCCAGTTTTGTGGTTGCTAGGTTTCTTGAAACGCTGGCACGTAGCACATTTTCCAGGTTGATCCTTTTTGGCACATTCCTTGATGCTGTGCCCAGTAAATCCACAGTGGCCACAAATGGGGTTGTCGTCCTTGCAAAATTTCGCTGAGTGACCATACTGTTGACACTTGTAGCATCTGGTCACAAGGGTAAAATCCTTTACAGGGCAGGAGGACCAGTTGATAAATACTCGCCCCTGCTGTATGAGCACTTTTCTTATTTCAGCTGTCACTTGTAAAATGAAGTTACACGAAGCTGCTTCCTTCTTCCCAGATTTATGGCTGAGGCTGATTGAGCTGAATGTACTTTCCTTCGTCAAGCTTAGGCATTTATCAGCAATATTTTGCTCATAAATGCAATCCTTTAATTCATTTTCAGACATATTAGAGGGCACACCGAGTAGGATTATTTTCGGCCTTTTCTTGGCGGTCATTTCAATAGTCAGTCCAGATTTTCTGAGATTTTCAGATTTTTTAAGCTTTTCCAAATCATCTTTTCTATCTGTGCTAATAATTACTCCTCCGTTTTTGGTTCCTCTTACTCCACGAATGTGCAACTTGAGTTCTTCAGGATTGATTAGTGATTTTACTAATTTCCTGGTATCTTCACTTGATTTGTCCTTATTTGCAGGAAAGATAGTAATGCTGCTGGTTGCGGTGGGGCGAACAACCGAATATATAGTATATCTTTTATATACATACTGGTATATAAAAGATATACTACCGATGCCGTTAAAACTGACCTCGTATTTTAACGGTAGCGACGAAATTCCAGTACGGCGAATATCACTTTTTTATTGCTTCATGTTGATACGACAGGGACCTAAAAGTGCTGAGAAAAGTATAGAAGGGGAGGCAAGGGGGGGGAGGCGGAAAGGCAGAAATAGTAAAATTAAGTTGGACGTATAGTACGTGGTGGCATGACAAGGGTCGACACAATTTGAAACCCTGGGCTTACATTGCCTTCATTACAATAAAGTCCTATATCTAAGTAGTTCATTTCAGACGTCTCACAAGTGTATAAAGATAGATAGTTTCTGAACTAATTCCGGTAGATGGAGCCATAGCACGCTTCATTGGTATTATTATACAGATGTTAATTTTCCCGCTGGCAGGTATCTCCGCAGTGGCTCGGAGGTGAGGGCATACTGACAGCCCAGGTTCGAAACTTGCAAAAAATAAAGAATTAAAGATTTTTTGTAATTGTTTGGCTATTATTATTAAGTTTTTATATTAAAGATAGGTAGGTGCTACCAACCTACAGGTTCATACTTTTTCATCGTATGAAATATAAATAACAAGTAAGTAAAATTCTTGATATTTAAACAAGCTTTCTTAGATATTTTCCTTCAAAAACAGCCCCTTTCAAAGAACGGGCGTCAAAAAGAGTTATTTATATTTCTTTAGTAAATGAAGTGAGAAATTTTGAATTTCAAAGACTGGAGATGACGACCAAAAAGCTGTGAAATTTGCAAAGAAATCCGCACATTTATCAGGGTTTGACTTGGGCAGTGTAATTTTATTTACAAATGTAGATAAGCTGAATGTACTTTGTTTTGATAAATAAGGGTGTGAAAATAAGAAAAAAGTGCCAAGGTTTTGTCGCGCTGCCGCCAATACTTACTTTGTGGTTTTGTCAATGTCTGGCGTACTATATTGTGCTTTCATTATTATTTTCATAATAATGTAGTGTACCCCGCTATAGATATAGGCGTAATATATGTATGAAGTGTGAAAGGAACGCCGAGACGACGAACGACCCATTCCTGGTGTCACGGAAGAAAATAAGAAATCGATATAATATTATCTGCGGCCGGGTCTTGAACCCGAGACCGCAGAACACCGTCCTACTGCTCTACCAACTGACCTACCACATCCTCGACTACTAGCACAAAATATGAGACTGCTTAGTTTCAGAGTTTATTAAACCTCCTTAAAAAGCATGAGACACCCCAGGAACAAAAAAAAACTTAGTTTTTTTGTTCTTCTTTCGCTAATTTGTTGAAGCAGGAATTAGGTTTCACCCTGTAGGATCGCGAGGTATAAAAGCTCCCTAAAATTGCGAGTCTTATCGTGAGTTAAGGTTATTAATACAACGTAACCCCCGCTAAGAAGGTCAAAGATCGAGGTTGGATATAGGAGAGTTTAGGATCTTCGAATTTGATACACAACGATATAAAAAAATACTAAACATACTTAAAGAGGTAAACCAACAAGCCCAATTGACTTTGTTTGATGATATAATGTGTGGGAATATTATTTTAAGACCGGTCAAAACTTTTTCCACGAAACAAAGATCAAATAAACAACTGTTACTGGCACAGAACCGGGAGAATTGGTGTAGTAGAGAAGATTCATATTATGTTAAAAAATAATAAATTTGACATAAATTAAGCGATTATTTTCTATCATAAATTATATCTACTTTAGTTTTAGTTACTATTCTCAGTCTATGCCATTACCCAGAAGTGGGTGGATGTGGGCTGAGCATGATGATGATGAATTTTATCCCAGTGATTTACTTAAGATACATAAATGTTTTTTAAAATTAAAAACATAATCTTACGCTTACTTCTAAATATTTTGCTACATCAATAGTAACCCCAGCACGGCAAAGGGCTGCATTTGAATAGGGTTTTGATATACAAATCTGGACAAGTGCAAGTCAGACTAACCCGCCGATGGTTCTGGGGCATGCACATCAAGCCCTTTCATATGATAATTCCACTAAACTACTAATAATAATAATAAAATATTGCTCTTTTTCGGACCCAAAAAAAATACATTATTGTTTTTATTTTTAATTTTTTTACTTCAAAACGCTACTTGCCAGAATTTATAGTTCTAGGTCCAAGTACCCTGGATTATGATTTCCTTGATAGGGTCAAAAACACTTTTTTTTAGAGCATAAACCTTTTTATCATCATCCAACCATTCGTGCCTTTTTTAACGTTAAGTTAGGAGCTTGATTTTTTCACAATTACAAGCTGCCACAGACTTGAGTAGACGGTTTTAATTCCAACTCGATATCTCAACGCATTCCCGAGGTAAGGGTCGTGACAGACGCAGAACTGAGTGAGCAATTCAATTCAGTAATTTATTGCAATAACACCCCGGGTGGACAGCGCAATGTAATAGCTATACTTCATAACATTTGCCCATGTCGTTACACTGCAGAGCAAAGCCCCCCTCCCTTTCTTCCCTTTTTTGGACCAACATAGTTATAGCACATTTTTTGTACGTACTGTTACGTATTTGTTCTACCATAAGGGTTCAATTTTTACGTTTTGTGGTACGGATCCCTAAAAGGCCGAGTTATTTTGCGCAATTCGTAAGCTCAATAAACGGTAAGGTTCAAAGCGGTTCGTCAAATGAGCCGTGATCATACGTTTATTGAAATGAAAATATGAATGTTTGTAAAGTATTTTGTTATTTAAGTACGAACACATGTACATTCATAACGGCTATATCCCTTGCATGGCAGGCAATTAAAAAAACTTTTTTGGTATTTGGTGTAATAGCGGCAACAGAAACACAGCATCTGTGAAAATTTTAACTCTCTAACTATGAGATACTGACTGGTGACAGACGAACAGACAAACAGCGAAGTGTCAGTAATGGGGTCCCGTTTTGATCCTTTTGGTATGGAAACCTTAAAAATACAGCGCACTTTTCGATAAAGAGACCTAACCCATGAACATTTATGCATACCTAGCTATAAAATCTGCACAGACATTGAAAAGAGTGCAAGAACCGCCCAATCAAAAGACATGTTCCAAAAGATTAAACTCCTTACAAAGGATTCTCAATTAAAGTCATGGATAATTGATGATGAACAAGGAAAGGCAATCTTAGACAAAGAACATGTTTTAGATAGGTGGAAGAGTTACTGCCAACAACTTTACAGTAGTCCTATGAAAGCGGATGAACCAATTGCGGAAAGGCTAGACTTTTCAGTAAAAGAGCCAGATGTCTTACTACGCGAAGTTGAATCTGCGATCCACAGATTGAAGAACAAAGCAAGTGGTGGTGATGGAATTACGGCACAATTTATCAAACACCTAGGTCCGGAGGGCATAAATTTTTTGCACATTATATGCCTTAAGGTCTGGCGAACAGGTCAATGGCCGGAAGACTGGAAAGAATCCATTGTGATACCGCTTCATAAGAAAGGTTCGACACGCAATTGCGGCAATTACCGGACGCTCTCTTTAATATCACATGCGGCGAAAATTCTCTTATCAACAAGAGGCTTGAAAACTACATCAGTGGCCAAATAGCTAAAGAGCAGGCTGGGTTCGTTAGAGGTAAGGGGACAAGGGAGCAGATATTTAACATCAGACAACTTATAGAGAAAAGCAGAGAGTTTAATATCCCGATGGTCTGATTTGCTTCATTGACTACACGAAGGCCTTTGACTGCATAAGCTGGTCTAAAATGTTCACAGTGATGATTGAGATGGGAGTCCCGCAACATTTGGTTTTCTTGATTCAAGAACTATACATTGAAGGTCAGTCTAAGGTTCGACTCGATGGTTCGGTGTCTCAACCCTTCAAAACCGAGCGTGGCGTCCGACAGGGATGCATCCTCTCCCCCCAGTTATTCAACCTAGTGGGTGAGCACATAATGCGCAGAGTCCTAGACCACTGGGAGGGTGGCATTCGTGTTGGAGGGCACCTTATCAACAACCTTCGGTTTGCCGATGATACCACGATTATAGGTGCCAACGAAAAGGAACTTGCGGAATTGTTACAGCGGCTAGAGACTGTGAGCGCTGATTATGGCCTAAAAGTAAATTTCAGTAAAACAAAACTGATGTTCGTTGATAGAGGCAACAACTTAAGTAGGACGTTTGAACTGCGTGATCTGGACTCGGTCGAACAGTTCGTGTACTTAGGGTCAATGATACGCAGTGACGGCAACTGTGTAAATGAAGTCGTTCGACGTGCTCAGATGGCCAAGGCTGCAGTGAAACGGCTTGAGAAGATTTGGAAAAATCGAAACATCTTCCGCAACACTAAAGTGAGACTCATGCGAACCCTCATATTCTCAATATTCCTGTATGCTGCCGAGACCTGGACGCTAAAAGCTAAACTTAGAGCTAAAATTGATGCGTTCGAAATATGGTGCTGGCGTAAAATGTTAGGCATCTCATGGACTGCTCGCCGCACCAACGCATCAATCCTTGAACAGCTCAAGATCAAAGAACGCCTCTCTACTACATGCCTCCGACGCTCGCTTACTTTTCTTGGCCATGTGGCTAGACGGGAGCCCGATAATCTTGAGAAGCTCATACTGGTTGGCCGCATGGAAGGGAGAAGGAGCCGAGGCAGAGCGCCTTTCCGCTGGACAGATGCCATACTGGAAGCAATAGGCTGCAATACACAACAGGCGATGCACCGGGCTCAGGATAGAGTGTCCTGGAGACAAACCATATCTGGAGCTGCTTTTGGTGGTCACGACCCTCAGCCTTGAGGAAACGACGCAGAAGAAGAAGAAGCTATAAAATGGAACTGCTTACTAACGTGACTTACAATTTAAATAATAACTCCAGAGCCTCGTGACCTAGGATGTGGGCGTAAAACCTTAAAGGGCGTGGCAGACCGGCTCCGTATCCGTTCCGTATCCAGCTCTCGTCCGTAGTCACGCACGAACTTATGACGTTGTAATATATGGGACTGTATGAGATACGGCACACCGCTTGCGTTGCGTATCCATTCCGTGCTGCACGCAAGCGGTGTGCCGTATCTCATACAGTCCCATATATTACAACGTCATAAGTTCGTGCGTGACTACGGACGAGAGCTGGATACGGAACGGATACGGAGCCGGTGTGCCCCGCTCTTAAGGCGGGGATATAGCTCAAGCAAGATTTTGAAACCAGTTTTATTTAGACACTTGCAGCCATCAAATTCTGTTCTGTTATTGTCGAGGATCTTACGGATAACATATACCCATCAGTTACACAATTTGTTAATTTTTACCCGATACAAAAAAGTAACCACAATTTAAATCATTTTTTCAATTTTATGTCTACAGTTTTAAAGTAATTACAAACAATCTTATGCTTTAATCTAGATACATACCTTTTCTGGAATGAATGCCTAAATTATACATTGTATTGGTATTTCTCTGGTTTCGATGTCAGAAAAACCATAAAATCTCGCGATAATTTGAGCGTAAAATGATTGTCTGTTTCTTTCTGGCGCAGAGTGAATAAAAGGGACAAACTTTTTAGGTGAATCAGGCCCTTAAGCTTGCTAGCACGCTTCGGATTATATGCGCTATTTCTAATAATAATAACGTTGGTAGCTATTGGCGCAAGGGAAATGAAGTGATTCTGTAAGAGGCCATTTTACTGGCACGAGGATATAAAATAATTAAGTTTTAAATGAGAAATACGAGTCCATTTTTTCAGTGATATCGTGTGGGACGCCGAGTCGTCAAAGGACCTGATTAACCCAGAGTTGTGTGATTATGTTGCGACAACAATATCTACAGCCTGCAATGTCTAACCGTAAATGTACCGTAGCTGCCATATTTTTAAGAGAATAAGATTGGTGCGTTAAATATACGTTTTTTTTTTCTTTAATGATGGGTTTGCTCTTGACTAGTCTAGGTCATAGGACAGAGACAGAGTCTAAGATGGAGCGAACTCACCCAGAAGAAGCCTGTTAAGGCACTGGCAATCCCACACACTGACGGAACGCAGCAGGCTACTTGACGCCAGACTTCGGTGGGATGGTGGTCGCGAGCCTTACGGAGCCTTCCACCGCTTAGTGGGATCGTTCAGCCGGACTTATCCACAGGCAAGCCTGTGTTGCCGTTGCCCGGGATGGACCGCTAGGAGGTAGATCCCATACCATCTCAAAAAATAATACGTAGTGACGGACGGCACTTGGGGAACCAGCTAACTAAACCAGGAACAATCTGTTTGTATTCCTAAACGCTTTATGAACTCTAGTGTCCGAGCATTACACTGAATTTTCAGGAGTTTAACTCTATTAAAAAATGAACAAGTAAATAGGAACTTTGACACAGTTTTGTGTTTTTGCTGTTGTGACCTACTTACCCACTCCCTTGTTAAAATTTCCTAACAACTGAGCACACGCAAAGTTGACTACGAGCTTTTATTTACAAGTGCTCCATTATTGATTAAAGCTTTTTGTAATTAATTACACGACATTTCAACCGCGATACCGCACTACACGAGGAACGAGTTTTGTAATACAGGGTGTTGTGAGAATGAACGAAATTTTTCACGTAACAAGTAAAACATTTTGAAACAAACCATGACAGTTTACTGCAGCGCCCCCTAGTGAGTTGCTAGCGTAACACCTATCCAAAAACATGTCCCAATCAAATGCAAATCCATCATTAAAAACCGCATTGAAATCACACCAGTAGTTTTTGAGATCAAACATTCATTTCCACAAACACACACTATCTTACCCCAAACTCATACTCGTATGGCGTCTCCGTTCCGTCGTAGGTAAAAAGACTTTATAATTTTCTTTTTATAATATCTGAAGAAAATTAACTTTTTGTTTTCAACAATACGGTGTATGAGACCTCCTTGGCGAGACCGTAGCAGTCAATAGCTGTCCCTAGTTGTGTTCTTGCCCTAGGCCAAGGCCTAAGTAAGTAAGTACTTTAACCCTAAGCGACAGGCCTGTCCCCACAATTTAGTGTCCCTCAATCAGTGGTTAATTTAGTTAAGAATATTTAAGCTCGACGTCTCAACTGCTTTCTACGCGGTTGCAAAGTCAACGTTTTTACTTTCAATTCAATTTATAAATACTTACAAAAGCAGTAGTACCGAAAATTGTATGTTCTAAACTGAAACCCCGACAAGAAAAACTATGCTCCCGCTTTTGCCTACATAAAAAAGAAACTCAGCTGGTATGGAAGCAGGAAGTAAAAGAATAGTACAAACTAACATAATCTGCAAATGGCATTCGAAAAGAGCATCGAAATACTTAAAGGAGAGCCGTTACAGCGGATTACTGACGATAAAGTGCGCTACATTACTCCACGAGCGGGGCAAAGTCATACGATTTAGATGAATTATGGGTAATATGCCACACCGTACCACATTTTACGTATGTTGCCGACTGGGACGGGAGATATGTCATTCTCATCTCGCGCAATTCTCGCTCAAAATCCCAAATGGAAGTTTTTACACCTCATCTTCTAGGATACCTGCTCCACTTGTTCGTCACGAAAAGTTTAGCGCAAAGCACAAAAGTTTCCAGATTCCATTTACTAACATCTCTAGAAGATACTCAAGAGAACGTGATAAATGGCACCAGAATATAACACGAAAGGATATGAAAGGCTGCTACTGCACGCCACGTGACACATTCACAGTTACTTCCCGCGAAGCATCTCCACAAAAGCATATTCGCTATTACTTATTCGTTTACGCCCTATTCGCTTCGATGTTCACGTACAACATAAAAGGATTTCGAGGCTCCACTTGTGCAGAGTAAAGTTATTTACTCGCCCCGCTCGCTCTCAGTATCCTCGCATGCTAATGGAAAGTAGCTCTGTAAACACACATACAAATTTTTACCCTCAAATGCCCTCCGTCCGTCCTCACTCAATCTACGAAGAATTTCTCTATTATGTCCATTTGAAGAGAGTTTACGGAGGAATTTCGACAATTCAACTTTATTTCACTTGTGTACAGGTAAGGTTACCCCTTAATATTTGCAACTAGGTTTTCGTGTCTTATTTATAGCTAAGATTAGTTATTCTCGCCAAAAGATGGCCGCAGTTATACTTGGCGAATTCTTGTATGTTCAGCATATATTATTCATGAAGCCTATTTATTAGAGCAACTGCAGATACATGTTAAGGAGTGGGCCGGCAGAGGTGGAACATGTAGCGGACAGTAAATATATCAGGCCGACAAGGGCATCCATCTTGAGGTTGGAGAACGCCCAACCTTTAAACGATTTACGAGGGATATGGACGCTGCTCTGGTAAACACCAATGGATCGTTCAAACCAATAAATAACTCCATTTTTCCCGCTATTCGTACGGCTCTATACCAGTTTAGAACGTTGCATAATTTTTATAATGTTGACTGCAACACACTCGGGGGAAATGCAAATCAGCGCAGCGCCCAGCATCACTTTGAAAATGCAAATTAAATGGTCAAACTTGGGTTCATGAATTAAGCAACGTTTTAAAACTTACACATTGGAGGGTGGGTCGGTAAACAGGATCAGGCGGATGTCCTAATTTAATTTGCAATCTGAGGAGTGGACCCTTGTACCCGGTGACGAATGGACAACGATATTCAGACCGCATTCGCCACGCCCGATGTCTCGCTGGCGATACATCTAACAATTTCTTTGTCCGAACATCGTAAATTAGAGGTTATTAATGAGAACGTTCGTAAAGGTTTCTCGTGTTCTGTTCAATTTGTATAACAATGAGCCGTCGAGACGAGGGACAACAGCCGCAAAAGCTACTGAAGCATCACTTAAAATTCTGCGCATATCCGAGCTCCTTCGCAAATTCTCGGAGCCGAAACATTCTGTTATTCTTCGACCCAGTATTGGATATTGGATAAAGCAAAAGAGCGGTCATTGTTATTCGAATGAAATATGAGTGAAGTCGCTATTCCCGGGGCATTGTCTGGTTCGAAGCGGCGGTCGAGGCGAGCGCCAGCACCGGCCGGCACGCGGCGCTCCACAACTTCTTACTACAAAATTTAATTTCTTTGATTTGGAACTCATTTCTCTCCGAAATGCGACGCTTTCTCGTCGCTGCCCTTTATGCCCCTCAAGTGGAATCCGAGTCGATGAGACTGGATATTGTGCAGCATTTGTACGGAATGACTAGCACATCTGCAATGTTTCTATACGATCGGGCTTCGGTCGAGATATGAAGCGAAATTGTTGAGGTGAATTGTGTTGTGCAATATAATATTATTTTCCTAACACAATGTCTTTGTAGTAGATATTATTTCTCCGATATGTTTTTCCTCATAAAACATGGTTGTCAAGTTGCTACAATGCGTTTGAATATGACAGGACATGTTCTTGGAAATTTGTAAGTAATAAAAGAAGGTATAATCTGAGGGTCTATGATTTTCAATTAAAAAATGTCTGGCAATTCCCTTTTCTAGCTATTCTTTTATTTACAAAAAAAAATATCAAGTACAATCTAAGCAAAGGTTAAGTGTACTATCAGAATCGAGGCCAATGATATTTGTCTACAAAATACGCGAAACCTTTCTAACTAGTTCATTCCGACAAACAGGATATCGATATGGATATTCCGTTTCGGGAATAAAAGCGGAAGACCCAAAAATTATTCAGAGGCGTCCAAAACGCGTTCGGGTTTGATTGGGTGCTTTCATTTGATTCGCAATCAACAGAGGATCGTCTACATACACACATCGAATTGCGAGGGTTCGGGTATTCGGGTGCTTTGAGTCCTCAGAGGGCCTCCCCAGTCGTCGAGCATATTCACTGAACCAATATTTCGAAAAGGCATTCAGTGAAAACAATGGGCGCGGAACAATTGGGTGATGGAGAGCCTAGTCAGGATTTGAGGCCAATTCACATGCGAGCATTTGTTCGGAGGGTGTAATCAAATAATTTCATATGGAATCTGGTGTTATTGTTTTAATTATAAATGTAAAGGATAAGTTCTATAAGGTTGTCGTAGTTGAATTGGGTATGTGCTTATATGACCTACATACTCAGTCCCGGTTGCTGTCTATTATTTGATGTTACATAACCACATGTAGGTAGTTTAAAGCACCGACACCATGTCATTCGTTGACTAGCTGTCTCATACGTCAAGAAAAATAACTATTCCGAACAATAAAACGTTCAATATACGGGAAACCTTTCAAGTTGTTCACAAACGAGTGCAAACGAGTGGCAGATTTAACAAGCGCGCCCATCAGGAGCAGCCAGTACCTGCTCGATAAACAGATGATTTAACACTGTTATTTCTAAATAGGGATGCCATCAAACCAAATTCAGCTGGACAGAGTCAGAGGGATAAATGGAGAGATTCTAGTCTTTGGATGCCACGGCTAAAAAAGACACAGTGTGCATGCAGACATTCTATTTCTGCGCCCTGCGGTGACGTCAAATGAAGATGTTGAAAATTATAAACCTCAAAGTTCACTATACTTTTTTGTTAATTGGGAACGCTAAAGCTACCCTCACAGAATAAAGAACCCGCGCGCGTAGGGCATAACGTTTCAGTGCTTTGTGGCTTACCCTAACTGGCCTACAAGTTTAAACAAACGTGATTAGTTGGCCACTATAAATTGCGAGTCCGGTTTTTCTACTTTGATATCTGACAACCCTTACCGAACAACTCTATTTATCCGTTCGGAACACTCGGGCGGCAATGCACCGAATCGAATCCGAGGCGACGCCGGATTGGGTGCATAAAATTTATTGCACCGCTAGCAAGAGTTACATACAGTTGCAGAGGTGAACGCCAGTTTACTCGCTCCGCGGCGCGATCCATTCGGCCTCGCTAAAAATTTGAATAAAAGAAGTCCCTACTTTTAAAATTGGCTCGGGAATACGTCTGCGATGTAGGTCTCAATTTTACCAATTTCTGCTCGGAGCATCGGAATGACATAGTCGGACTCAATATTGGCTTTGGGCTGAATATGCAAATTTTAAATTGTCAACCACACACGTTGTAGTGACAGAATTCTGATACCCAAGCTTTAGGCGAATCCCGCACTATGGCGGATAGATGGATGCGTCTGTCAAACACCTTGATCAAATCGTATACGTTACAGTGTGCCATGGTATCCGTTTTTTGTTTGGAAATCAAAATTTTATTTCGTGCGATGCGTCAAAAATACGTTACTCAGTCTATTATAGTGAGAGAACCGCTTTTATCGATTCGGTCGACTCGAGTTGAAATTACGAGCATTAAAATAATGAAGTTTCGAAAGATTATCCACAATCGGAGCACTCGTGCCATCATCAAGCAGTTACTCCAACTCTGGAGTCGAAAGTTTTCACAACAACAAACTTCCATAACATTGGATGGAATTCAGGAGTCGAGTGAAACTCTCTGACAAGTAACGCCGAGGCTCCAGCCCGAGATATCGCATTTAATGGCTCCATTCACAGGAAGATGCTACCTTTACTGTGCTTTTAAAAGCAATGAGACAATTCAGCCACGATTCAACTTGATATCTGTTAGCATTCTATTTCAACAACCAACAGCGTACATTTCTGAAACAATATTCCAGGTTGTCTTAAACTATCATTATTAAACATTCCATGTAGACTGCCTTCCTACTTTACCTGCAGGTACAGAGGCAAATACGTTCTGAAAGCAATTACAACATTAACAGTCACATCAGTCTGCTGCTGGACTTGGGCCTCACCACGCTTGGAAGGCAGATTGGCGAGCGCAGTGCAAGACGTTACATTCACAGGGAACGCTGCCCAAGCTCTGGATCGTTATTCCTTTGTAGTACGTGGCGAAACAGTTAACGGTGAGTTTAATAATGCCAAACACGAATTTCTTTTTTCCGCTAAACAATATCAAAGGAAATACGAAATTAAACGCAAACTATCGTTTAAACAAAACGTACTCATGTTGGAGCCGGGTTCTCATGTCCTCGACTTCGTTCATCTCAGTTCGTTATACATTCGGAGGACACATCCAAAATAATAGGCGGGTGGAATGCGAGCCTCGACCCACCCTCATTGTCGGAGATTCAATTCCGACGAGTTTTCAAGCTCCCGCTTTACAACTAGCAAATTCGGGGACAAACTAAACGCCGTGTCCTAGCGAAGCGGCTTTTAATTTGCAGAAAAGGCAAAGGCAAAGGGTGGATTGAGTCCGTAAATGTTTTTCACGTCCCTACCTATTTACAAGTCGCTATTTACTGGGGGGTTTAAACGAGATTTCGCTATTCGAATTCAATTTACCGGCAAAACGGACGTTAGGGCTCATTTGGCATCCATTCCCTGGACGACGGATGTCTTCGGCGCAGCTGTTTGTGAAGGAGATGGGTTTCTGTTGAGGCGTGTAATCACTACGCGTCTGGTGCCTACACTGTGTCGCGTCATATCGAGATTTGCGCACAGCTTTCACGTGCGGTGGCTTAGCGGTAATCCACAGCGCACACGGAACTACACGGAAGCAAGTTTATAAGCGCGGTGGAACTGGATTTAGTTCTGCAACTCCCATTAGCATTTTAAAGAAGATTATGCAATTAGTAAAGAAATGCCAATCATTAAAAACTAGCGGCATTGCGGCAATCAGCTGGAAGGAACATTTAGGTTCGGTTAACCGCATTTCACACCAATTACTACTGCTAGGAATGTTTTATTTCCTACCTTAAAGCCAGTCCACTGATAACGGAGGGGCTGGATATCGAGCTGATAGCATCAAGCCGAGTCACGCAAGACTTGACTAGGATAGTTAACTGGGGCGGCATTTGCGTTCTTTATTCATCGAGTAGGTGTCTGAAAATCTGAGCTTCGCCGCAAACAAGGTTTGCTCATACATATTAATGTTTTATCTACATTAGCTCGCTCGGCGGCTCTGTTTAATGTGTTTCGGCGGTGGAACCTCTCACCTGTCGAAATGTCGTATAGTTCTCATCCTTCCAGCACTTTGGAAACGTGACGCTCTCTGCGGCGAGGCGACATCTCTCCACGCTTCACGCACACTTGGGAATCTGATCAAAAACTTTCCTGTTCTCTCTCAAACTTGCGTATATCGCATACTGAAGTAGGGCAAGTGCGATGGTTATACGTCTCTATAATAGAGTACCCACACCAAGGTTTTATAAGATATTTTAGAAACAATCTTTGGCTCATTTTTAGCATTAGACCGGGTCTATCGCGATAGTATTTAGGTAAATATTAGTAATTTACCTGTGTCCCGACGTTAATAACTAAATACTATTGCGATAGACCCGGTCTAATACTTAAAATGAGTGAAAGTGATCGCGAGTGCTTGAAAAGTTATAACAATCTTTGGGTTTATAAACGTAGATATTTGTACGTCAGATGTTGTATTTTATCCAAAAACACATCTTAATTCGCTTTGGATGATAATATTCAGACTCTGTATCTACGAATGTTGGTTAGAATTTGGTTAAAATCCGTGCATTAACAATGATGCTGAAATCCTTATTTGAAATTATAATACGTTGGGTGGGTATTACGTAGTTAGTATGTGTGAGTAAGACCTAGCTATCCTGGATTATTGGGAGCTTCTCCGCGCACTTGCTAAGCGCCAAGACCAACGCTGCCGGCTCAATCCAAATATTGAACTAGGAAATGTAACTACATTCCAGCGAGGCCATCAGTAAGCCCGGTAATATAGCAGATAATGTGTGCGACAATCGGACGGTGGTCGGCAAACAGCCGCCTGCCAGTGGCCGGCGCCGCGCCAACGCAAACAACGAATGCCCAGCGCCCAACGCCCGGTGGACACCCATTAACAGACTTGCCGAGTTAAGGTGCGCTTACTGCTGTGTGGACAGCGACAACCAACAACCGAGACACACTTTCCCCGTTAGTAAAGTCAATTTAACAACTTTGAGAAGTTGACTCGACACTCCAGAGCCGGCCGAATCTACCAATGCTCCCGGCAAAATTAGTAGCGGATTAATAAGCCAGCAAACTCCCTCTGGGATTCCTCCAAAGCAAAGTTGCAGTCAGTTACAAATTTCTTTTAAGTTTTTCTATTGTAAAGTTAAATGAAAGCGCAGCAGTAGTTTTAAACGAGCTTTCCGCGGGTATCGCCGGTGCCTAATAGAATTAAATCCCAAGTCTGTTTAGCCGCCACTTCCCGACTCTTTATAAGGCGCTGGTGGAAATGTTTGCAATTTCCTGCTTGCGGTGGGTTACAAAGAGGGTTATTGACATTGGTTGAGATTCTGTCGCTACTTGCGTGCTCCCTAAAGCATCTGTTTGCGCAAGTCAATGCGGGTTAAGTTATTTCCCGGCGCAAGTGTCGTTCCTTTGTTTACCGGGAAGGATTGGGGGTGACTTTAGTGGCTTCAAAACTAATACCGAATAAATTGAGACGAGCGAAAACTTTTGAGGAGCGCCAACCAAATCTGCTGGTATTATGCTCCGCCACTCTTATTTGAGGACTTAAATATTGATAAATCCAAGAATATTTGCAAGATATTTTTGAAAATGCTTTCGAGTTGACGAAGTAAAATACACCAAAACCCTCAATATTTATAGGTACGGTTCTTAGTTCGTTAGCACGATTGGCTGACTGATATTAACAAAGCGATCGATATTAGCCTGTCTTGAGCAAAACGTTTGAGTCGCAGGGCAATTAATCGAGTATTTTAATATAGTTTTGGCGTATTGAGTATCAGCCTAAAACAATGTATCAAAATAGGAGCTTGATAGTTTCATTAAGGCGCTCAGTGAGAGAATTCTGGAAATAACATGAAAACCAGTCAAGTAAAGTGGCCCACATTTTTCTAACTAATGCCTGCCTGAGGAATAATGAATAAAGGGCATGAGCAACACTAACCTTAATGAAGGTGTGGGGTTTAGAAAGAAAATTGTATAGATGGAGCGCGAGAATAAACTTAAAGAGTTACTACGGTTTACTGTTTTGTAGGCTTCCGTTTACAAGAGCATGACTTGAAGGCTGATAGCGAGCGACTGGATATCGAAAATGGAAGATCGTGCGTAATGGTGTACCCTGGTGAAAACCTAAGTTGACTGCTACAGCTTTTACTATTACGCTATTAATTATTGTCCTGATTTCAAAGTAATAATAATTTATACTCGAATGCATTCTAAACCTCCTTAAATATACTTGCAAACCTGCCCAAGTGACAATTAATAAAGTTTTATTTGTAACATGGCACTAACATAATGAGAAAAGATTCTATGCAGAAGTAAAAATGTTAGCACTAACATAGTAACGGGCATTGATAGGGGTAATTTCGGGGGTATACTGTTTGCTTACAAAGCTTGTTTTGTATGTATGGAATGGGAAACGTTAGCGATACGTGGGCGAAGCACGATAAAAATCTCATGTCAAATACAGTATGACACGTAATTTCTATGGAAACTCTTCATCTCATCGCGTTTTTGTCCCTCTACCATTATTTTGTCATTTATGTCGAGCTTTGATAACTGAGATTCTGCTATTGTGCTCAACTATGAGCAGTCTCAAATATCGGCGCCCTGTTTAGCTCTATCAGCTTGTGCCAAACACAAATTATCCAGTTTCTCCACATTGTGATCCCACGCGCCCCATCTATAATTATTTATCTTTACTTAAAGCTAAGGGGATACTCTCGAAGGAGCCAGTAATGGCGACGATGATAGCGTTATAAAATCTAATAGGGGCCTTAAACAGTCGTACATTTCCAGACGGGTAGTGGTCGAATTAGCGACAGGGTAGACTGGGTATGACACTAGTTCACGTACCCTGCCGAAATCGCAAGGGTCAGGTCATAACGTCCCACTGTTTGAATATTACCCGAAATGTTTTTCGTAATGGAAGTTTGAACTTAAAGGGACTGAACTAAACTCGAGTCGAGAATTTAATATCTTTGAAAACTGAAGCGAAAGGAGAAATAGAAATGGCATATCTTGACATTAAAGTATCAAGGTACTTCATTGTACTTTTAGGTTCAGGTAAATGAAAAAATAAGTTGTGGAGCTGTTCTCCAATTATTTGCTGGAAAGTAAATTGAATAAAGGTTAAAAAAGTGCGCTGTTTTCCCGTTGGCAGGTCCTGTTAGCAAACTTTAATGAAAGAGCGGCACCTTATCGTTCCGGGTGCATAGTCGGCACAAAATACAGTAGAAAAATTACTCAAAAATATCAAAACGGAATATATCTGTGGTTATTTTGTTATTGTGTAGCATTTTCTTCTATTAATGATCTAAAGGTGGTTATTTAGGTAAAGGTGCGTTTCGTATTTTCTGTAAACCCATATTTTCTTATATTTTGAACCATTTAAAATAATAACGTTAGTTTTGCCTTATGGTTCAACCCTCAAACCCGCAAAAAACTTTACATCGGACGTCCGCTTTTATACTGCATTTTACCTCTACTATGTCAGAACACAGAACTCTAATCTAATTACCAGACAGTTGGTGCAGCTGGTTCCCGTTACAGCATAAAAACAACGGAAACATTACGGCTCTTCATTTCCCTGTTCAAGTTTTTAATTCGATTCCTGGAAAACCTCAGTTTCACCTTTTTGTGAAAATATTTCTGGAATTTAACGCGCTCACTGCGGAAAGTGTACATTATTGAGCTGCACTGAACTTACAGCTAGAGCGGGGGACATTTCAAATGTAGATAGTACATTTCAGAACTAAGGTGTGTACTTACTTGTAGAGATATAAGATAATTATAATAATATATTTATAATATATAAATTCAGTGCAAATTTTTAGGGTGATTTCTACTCGAGAAGTGAAACAACTTTTCCCAAAGAACATAGCCGAAATAAGTAAAAAATTGACTACCCATACTAAAATAATAAAAAATGTAGCACTTTGTATGGGAGTCATATGATATATTCCTTAGCGAAAGTTGTTCAGTTTCATGAGTAGAACTCGCCATAAAATTTTTGCACTGAATTTACTGTTGAACCGATATAATGTAGAAGTTGAAAAAGAGATAAATTCTAGGATTTTAATATAAGCAGTGGAGTGTTTTCACATTTAGGTGGTCATTCGTATATCATGATAGAGGTACATTTAGAAAAAACCACACAAGCACAACGACATACGATACCGCGCAACGTCACGTGACCAAGATACCGCATGATCGTGCGGCATTTGTGAATACCACCTTAAACGTCTGTTTCAATTTTCACGTGAGAAAAAAATATACCTACATTAAAAGTGCTCCGGCAGAAAGCGTGTTAATAACCGATGATGAATGTGGTACGATTTTACATGAAATAATTCCGACTTCGAATATCCAAACCACTTATTAATCTGCGTAATGAACGGATTTCAATCGATCAGCATTACGACAAATTGTGATAATTGTTCATGAATGAAGATTTAAATAAAAAGTAGAATAGATAATATATTTCAGTTCAGTACAGATGAATAGATAATACATTTCAGTTCACATATTTTTACTATTGTCTATTGTCATGTTAGTAGTTAATGGTCAGAATGACTAATAAATGATTATCAGAAAGTATTAGTGACTAAAGTCAGTAGGGAATCAGTTAGTGGGTCTTCTTCTTCTTCGTGGGTTATATGTCTTTATATCTATGTTATCTATGGTTTTATATGTAGGGAGTTATGCCAAAAGGCAGATTATAGGAGTGCAGGTGGTGTCGTGAAAAGGGTAGCTACCCTGCCTGGCCGGGTGTTGTGACCAGAGGACCGACTGGTACTCCTAGATATAATTAAAAGTTGTATAAACTTCGATAACGCGTTTCAGACCCATTGTGCTGTCACATGGCGCCATCTTGCGGATATGCTGAAAACTTCTGTTGCGTCTTGCTTGCTTATGTACCATTTGACTGGAGTGAGCTCACAAGAAGCTCCCAGACCCAGAGGTCGCAAGATATAGTTTTAAAATAGCAAGTCCCTTTGAAAATCAAAAGCGTAACAGCAACACAATATTACTGTCTTATTCCATTATAATGCTCAGGGCATCGACCTCAGCTTCAGCACAGCAGCAACCGCGATGGCGAGACTTCACCGTTTAATATTGAGGCATGCATTGCTGGTTATCTTCAGTATTTTTATTCTGTTAAAATTTCTGGACTACCAAACCAGTCATGTATGCTTTGCTATTAGTAAACGTAGTAGTGTAATAGGGGCTTTTGGTGAGACTTAACTCACTGCCGGCTGAAAACCGCACTTCTATTTTATTAGCTCAATAAAATAGCAAAACAAAAGCTGTAAATGGGTGCGATAGAAAACAGGAATAGTCCCGAGCAGAAGTAAATTCGTTGCGGTGTGAAATAGATCTTCTCGTGCAATTTTTGTGCTAGGAAGGTTTGTTACTTTATTCTATAGTTTCATGTGGACTAAGCAGAAACTAACATATTTTTATTGCGCCAAATTTGGTTTCAGATGCTGTTGTATATAACGTCTTATTTAATTCATCATCATCAAAAATATAAACAGTTGGTTGTAGCACATAAGGTACCAGGGGTACTCCAAAAGAACTGAATTATTTTCATACCCATTTAATCTACATCTACACTAATATTATAAAGAGGAAAGATTTGATTGTTTGTTTGTTTGTTTGTTTGTTTGTTTGTTTGCATCGAATAGGCTCCGAAACTACTGGCCCGATTTTAAAAATTCTTTCACCATTAGAATCCTACATTATTCCTGATGAACATAGGCTATATTTTATACGAGAAAAAAATAGGGATCCGCGTAAAAATTTCGATAATGTAACCCAACGTGTGAAAAATGTACCAAAAAAATATCTTATATCGCGTACGCTGTGGAAATTATTGACAATAGAGCAAAGTGATGTACTACAGTTTTATAGAGGACATCGATATCTATAATAATGTCCGCGATACCATATGTCTAACTATTACAGTTATGCCACAATAACTACTTTTTCATTTAAAAATGTACCAACTACGCCACATTATTCGTACCAGTGTAATGATTATATTTAATCATTACTGTATTAAAGGGTGTCAGAGATAGCCCTCAGAATACTAATAGCGTACATGCAGACCATGAAACTGAACAACTTTCCCCTAGGAACATATTTCAGGAAAAAAAAAACTGACTTCCCACAGTGAATGCAGTCAGCTGTTTGTTATTTTGTATGGAAGGTAATTTTTTTGGCGTTTCCTGACATATGTTTCTAGGGGAAAGTTGTCCAGTTTTATGTTTCCCTCAGAATACTAATAGCGTACATGCAGACCATGAAACTGAACAACTTTCCCCTAGGAACATATTTCAGGAAACGTAAAAAAACTGACTTCCCATAGTGAATGCAGTCAGCTGTTTGTTATTTTGTATGGAAGGTAATTTTTTTGGCGTTTCCTGACATATGTTTCTAGGGGAAAGTTGTCCAGTTTTATGTTTCATGCACCCTATCAGTATTCGAAGGGCTATAAAAAGTATAAAAATACGACAAAAAACATTAAATAATGCTTTTAAAAAATCTACACTAAAATAATACATACATACACATATCACGCCTATTATCCCTTGCTGGGTAGGCAAAGCGTAAACAGCCAAAGGAACGGACATTTACGCCACGTCTGACATATGTTTGAGGGTCATTCGGAAAATTGTGTATCGCCATAGTGACAGGTCGTCAGCCCATCGCCTAAAATTGCAATACACACCCTCAAGTCCCTTAGTCGCCTCCTACGACTCCTACGAGAAAGAAATAGGGTGATGCTATTCTAAACCGGCATCACACTAAATTAATAATTATATAATCTACACTAATATTAGAAACTGGATTTTCTATATTGTTTGTTTGAATTGAATAGGCTCCGAAACTACTGGACCGATTTAAAAAATTCTTTTACCGTTAATTGAAATTGAAATTCTTTATTCAATGAAGGATAGTATTATCACTTATTGACGTCATGAACCGTCATTCCAAAAAAAGAAATTAGTATCACACAATTTTCTTTTTTTTTATTACAATTTTGTTATGACCTAATAGAAAACCGGCTCGGGCGGGATAAAAAAAATAAAAATATAGGCACTGCCATGAGGCTGGCTAGGTTAATCACACGGCATGTGACTTTACGCCACCACCATCTGAAAACGATATTTGTTTCAAATTGAAGTCAAGATTTTTAGAATCCTGCATTATCCCTGATGAACATAGGCTATATTTAACTGTCTTATTCCCGGGGGGAAACTGTTAGCGGCGGGTGAAACCGCTGGGCGGGCTGCTAGTACATTATAAAAATTAAAACTTATTCTCATAGAAGAAGTCATTTTCCACTATAACATATTCATATCAAGAAAAAAATATTGCTGGGGATAAAGAATTTTATTCTTTTGGAGTACCTGGTACCTTATATGCTACAACCGACTGTAGATACATACATACCTATAACTATCACCGGTGACCTTTACTATATACTGTGGATATTGGTTAATAGCATTGTAATATTTTATCTATTTACAAACAGTTCAAATGTCTCTGTAAATCTTTCAAATACAAATAAATAAATAAATTATATTGCGGTGCATGAAAGCCGCCACACAAATGAACACCTGTGACAGCCGTAATTAGGATGCGGCGAACTTTGCCAGCCACAGTATCCATTTTTACATGTTTTTTTTTTGTTGTTTTGTTTTAATTTATGATGGGTTTGCTCTTGACTCTAGTCTAGGTCATAGAACAGAGACAGGGTCTAAGATGGAGCGAGCTCACCCAGAAGAAACCTGTTCACTCTTACTTTGAAGAGATTAGGGTTGTATGCGTTTGGAAACACAGACGCAGGTAGTGAGTTCCACTCTTCAGCAGTGCGCATTATAAATGATGACTGGAAGCGCTTAGTCCGAATTGGTGGAATGGCAACCAGGAATGGATGGTATCCGGCGGTGTATCTGGATGTCCGATGGTAGAAGGGAGCTGGTGGAACAAGGTCGTGAAGCTCTTGAGCACTCTCTCCGAAGTACAATCTGTAAAAAAACGACAAGCAGGCAACCTTGCGGCGATATGCCAGGCTATGTTGCTTGGTGTCTACCAGTTTTTTGTCGCCTATGAGCCTCTTGGCCCTGCGTTCCACCGAGTCAAGAGCGGCAAGTTGGTATTTGGCTGAGCCATCCCAAAGGTGACTGCAATGCTCCATGCAGGATCGGACTTGTGCTTTGTAAAGAGTGAAAAGCTGTCCAGGCGTAAAGTATCGCTTCACTCTATTCAGGATGCCCAGCTTCTTAGCCGCCGTTTGAGCCTTGTACTCAATGGTCGCGCCAAAGTTTAGATTTGATGTCAACTCCATGCCTAGAAGCTCAAGCCTGTCAGTGACAGGGACAGATGTACCCCGAAAAGTAGGTGTCCAGTCGAAAGGATTCCGGTATGGAATTTCGAGAATTCCTATCGCCTGACAACCGGATTCGACAAAACACCGTATAATCATGCAGGACGGGTAGAAACTGATTTCAATCTATATTTCAACGACAGTTTTGCCCGAGTGCGAAAATAGCTTAATAATAATCCATTTATATAAAACTCTTATTCATTGAAAAACGGATAATCTAGATAAAGGTAAAATCATTTTGTTAGCAAGAATCGCTCTAATACAAAATCGAACTTCGCCGGTAACCTACCTAACCTAATGCATTGAAATGAAATTTTAAATAAAATGCGGCTGCAAGCTGACTGCATTGAATATTAAAGGAATCAATACACGGAAAATAATTCGCTTTTTGAATCTTGCTCCAGTATTTTAACCTATGAAGCAGTTCGTGTCTATATTTAGCCGTATTTTACGACATTTTCATTTGGCAACTTTAATATGACGTGACTCTACGTAAGTAAATAATTTGATCTAGATGAAGACCTTGTAAATTTTACTAGCTTTGTAGACTTATTGAAACATTAAATTTTTGATTTATATCCAAAGAACATATTTAAATAAATATTACTGAACCATGTTTTCGGAAGTCAAAAGCAACGTATAGTCAGGACAAAGGATACATGGTAGGTACTCGTATTTCATCAATCCTGTACAAAAATAGACCTTTTTCTAAGTTTCCTAGGCGGATTAATACGGTTAGTGATTAAATTCATTGAAGCAAAATTGTATTAATTTATCTTTTCCTTTTCGGTATGAATATGTGCTCTTTACAAGGAAAGACTGACTGACGTATTTTTTACGCATCCGTCTGTCAGACGGAAAGGGAAGCATTCGTGCCGCAAATTTCATACAGTGATCATCACATTTAAAGCAGTTCACTGCTGGACGTGTAGGCCATAAATCACGATTTCCCGTTTTCGCCATCCTTTAGCTAACATAGCTGAGTAGCGACCAACCTTACGCTTGCTGAGGCGTGGCACTCGAGAACCCGCTTACTCCATCATTGCAATTATTTCAACATAATATTTTGTAATAACTTGTATGCGTAAAACACATTTTATTGCTAAATACTTTTAATTTTACTTCAATACCCGGCACTAAAGATCTGAAGGTGTGTAGGAGCCTTAAGAACTTCTTCTACAGTTCTCAAGCATCTAAATGGACTCCAACTCTTAACGACTTCAACTATCTACGGTAATGGCTTAACGTGCTATTGGCATCGCTTGAATAGCTTAACTCTTCAACCACATAAAAAGTGCAAATTAATAACGATATAGTTATGTATAAATTATGAGAAAATATCTATATATAGGAAATACGTTTCTTTCTTCATATAACATAAAATTAACGACAGATGCTACTATTTATTATTAACCAAAAATAATAGCCAGTGATTATGTAGCTAAAGACTGTCTAATAGAATCGAGAAAAATATAAGAAGAGACCTTAATGCTTTTTAATAAACCGGTACTTTAAGGGAAAATACATTATTATAATGTCAAGGATGTATTTCAGCACTGGGCAGGAGAGGGAGCGAAAAAGGTCTTTACTTGAGTTTTCGCCTTTTCCCTATTCGACAATTTTTCAGGCTAGAGTTGTTAATTTACTTTCTAGTAACATTTTCTTCAGTGGATAAGTACTATGTATCACTGTAAAGATAAGATAATTCTTTATTAATAAATAAACTTAATTACAAATTGGCACACTTATATAAAAAGTTAACTGTGACACGTATTACTGAGCTAGATTGCCTTTTTTTGGCTGTGATAATGGACATATAGTATAACAAAACAATATGTTGATCTCGTGAATGAGTAACTGGAGGAGTTTCTGGCAGTACCTGTATTGGCGAGGGGTAAAGTTTTTCAAAAGGTTAGCCGTAGTAGATATATCAAATACCAGAAAAAAAATACAAAAAATGAGCCAAATCACGAAATTATAAAAATCATCTGAATTTCGGAAGACCATGCACGAAAATTCCGCTACACAGAGTACCATGAGATAATGCGTAAGCATCCCCACAACTCGCTATAAACCGGTTTCTAGCCGCCTTTACTTCACGAATAATTCGGGTGACTTTACGGCCGTCTACCTATCAACCAGGCGAAGAAGAAAGAGGTAGCGCGCGGCGTAAGAAAAAGATAGGATAACACATCGGGAAGCGAGTTTTCAAGTACTTTACCTATTAAACACCTAATAAAGTTAATACCTATACTTGTACTGCGCATAGTTTCTCTTATTATATTTGCGGGTATGTTTCGTATTACGTATTTTGTTGAACCCGCAAAGAAGGTAGAATTACAAGATAGTACATTCAATAAAATACGTTAATTAAGTCACTACCTACATTAGAAAAGGGAAGCCGATGAGAATCGTGTTGTATTTTACCGTTGCTACCTAGCTCTATCGCGATCAGAAATTAATTTACTTTCAGACATAGCGAGGCACATTCTAGTCGCGTGCCTGTTCACTCGGATTATTTAAATTAAAGTCAACTGCGCTCCTTAACGGTCGATTGCCTGTAGTAGTATCGATAAAAAATAAAATTAGAATATTAATTATGTAGAAGCTACTCCATTTTCAATCGGTGCCTTTTAAGTGGCTTCACCCTATAATTGCTACCTTTAACGAGCCAGGGTTGTTATTTATGTATAGTTCGCTCGTGGCTGCCGTTCACTCCTTTCTGAAACTGCTTTAAGGAATGGTTTTAGTTTTAGTGCTTTTTAAACTGCAGGAGTGGTCAGGCGTATGCATTTAAAGTATCAAGGGTCGGAACACACCTGCGTTTAGTTCATTCACGGATTCATTGTAAGTGTGACAAATAATTTAAGTAATATCAAGCGAAAAAACTTTGATGTCATATTATGTCACATTGACTTGATGACAAGCCCGATGGCGTTGTGGATAGTACTCCTGCCTTCTACGCCAAGGACAGTGGGTTCCATCCCTGTACAGCACAAATATTTGAATGTTAATTTTCAAATATTTGTTTTCAGTATGTATTTATTTACAAAAGCATATTTAAATATTTATATTGTTCTCATAGTAAAAGCTTTGATTTGGGACAATTGCTTGTAGCGGACCGTTAGTTATTTTAAAGCTAATGAAAGTCTTTTATTTTTTTCATTTTATGATATGAAAGTTAGTTTTGGAACCAATCTCGGAGCTAGTTAATTTTTAAAGTGACTACTTAGTTTAGTAAAACTTAAAACACTATATATAATATATGGTTAATTCTAATGTCATGCCGCGGTGAATTTTAAGCAAGCGATTGAAATCAATGTTCTAAGTTTTTAATTTATAGAACTACCTATGTTGCTAGCAGAATACCTAGCTAGTACACTAATGGTTATATACGTACTACGTGAAAACGTCGTCTTATATTATCTTGCTTCTTAATAGAAAAACTTTGTAGCTGCACAGTGCTCGCCAAGAAGATAACGCGGTTTGTTTATAAAAACAGGCCTTTCAGTATTCTACATACATATATCACGCCTATATCCCTTGCGGGTGAGGCAGAACGTAAGTAGCCGTAAAAACGGACATTAACGCCACGTCTGACAAACATTTGAGGCTGATTGTGAAATTGTGTATCGCCATAGTGACAGCTTGTCAGCCCAGCGACTATAAATGTAAAACCAGCATCAACAGTGGAAACTGGGGGGGTTGAGCGGGGCTTGCTCTTATTACAGGAAAAAAAAGTGCACCACTGCCACAGAATATATAATAGCCACTGCTTTGGAGAAGTATAACTAGCTACACCTTCTCATCTACGACGACTTGGTTTTACAAAAAAGAACACGACTGCCCAACCAAAAAGGAGTAGTGTAATGTTTTTAGAGTTCATGTATATAGGTATGTATGTATGTATGTGCAGATATATGTGCTATTCTTTAAAGGACTGAAACTCGTTAACCACTGAACAGATTCGCATGGGAATTGTATCGGACGAATCCTTACATTATCCCGAGTCTCATAGGCTTTATCTCAAAAAGTAGTTTTTAAATGTTTTAATTTTTTTATTTTATTATGCTTGTTCGGCAGTGTTACCAGCACTAACCAACAACACGGGGGATATCGGGGGACTTACAAAAATCGCAGAAATTAAAACAACTCGTAAAATAACTAGTATATTATCGGTACGTACCTACACATGCTTTTACAATCTTTTTCGATCTAGCATTTGGTGCAACGTATATAGGGTGAAATTTTACTAGTGAGCGATAGCGATAGCAAACGATAAGAAACAACTTTCCCCGGTGAACATAAACTCCGTTCATTTAGGAATTACCTATAATGTAAACAAACTTTGTATGAATCTGACAGCTCTCGACTGACTCTTAAGAGGAGACTAAGGGACTCGGGGGTGTGTATTGCAATTTTAGACGATGGACTGACAACCTGTCACAATGGCGATACCCAATTTTCCAAATGACCCCCAAATATTTGTCAGACGTGGCGTAATTATACGTTTTTGGCGACCGTTTACGCTCTGCCTACCCTATATGTGTATATGTATTTAGACAACAACATGTAAAAAAGGGCAGTAAGCGGACTCCGTTTACTGAGGTCAACGTTGATCGAATCGGGAAAAATAAGTAAAGAAATTTAGAAGAAAACATGTCTGTTTATGTCCAACATCTTAATAACTCTTTTATATGGGTTTACTTTGGTTCAGAAGAAGCGCAGCAGGCAACCCCGCCAGAACAAGTGTGGCACCGCCCCGGTCGAGGCCAATCTACAGCTGCGCGCCTTCACGCCGAGGACATCGCTTTATGTCTCCCGCCTGCACGACTCCACTACCAAGCAAGACGTGCTGGATTACATCTTCGCGAGGCATAAAGCAGGTGCCTTCAAGGATACGCCAAGACTCGGAGTATACGTGGAGCCGTTGGAGTCGCGCCATTGGGTGGGTTTCAACTCGTTCGTGGTGCGAGTCCCGACAGCTACTGTGAGCGTCTTCACGTCACCTGAGTTTTGGCCGCAGGGAGTCGTGTTTCGCCGCTTCCGAGGGAAGCTACCGCTCACGGCTTCACCGTTAGAATAGGTTTTAGAATAGTAATATTTTTAAGTGTATTTAAGTTTATTTTACTTGTATAGTCGTATTTTATTTTTATATTTTATTTAGAACAGTTATGTTGGCAAACTGTTTACCTAAGACACAGGAATGATTATTCTTAGTTTAGGAAATAGTTAAGTCTCATAATTGTTTTGTATAGTTTTACGTATTAGTAATTATGTTTATTAAATAAAGAATTTGATTTGATTTGATATAAAGATGGAACAACCTTATATCTCAATGATTATATTCCCCATGGACGATCAAATGTGGTTCCTATGTACATAGATTTGTGGTTGATATTCGCCTGAGTGCGTTTGACATGAAACCTCAGAAAGCAGGGGTGGCACCGGTGTTATTTGATATTCCTTTCCTCAGGACAAACATGGGGAAAGAGATCCCTTTCAAAGTCAAAACGCGTCTACATCGTGTCACAAGGAATCCCTGTTACACTTATAAATGAATATAATGAGGGGGTGTTTGTGAAATTTTTATTCTTTTCATTACTTACGTATTTTTCCTTTAAAACCACCTGGTAAAACGTCTAGTACATATTTGTTTTTAGACCACTTCAATAAAAGTAGGAGTTTCTCAATTTGTCGTATCCTTTACTTTGTTTGCCGTGTGAGGCCACTTGGAATAGCATGACCCAATTTCTTTCCCGTGGGTATCGTAAGAGGCGATTAAGGGACTCGGGGGTTACATGTGTATAGCAATTTTAGGATATGGGCAGACAACCTGTCAGTATGGCGATACATAATTTTCTGAATGACCCTCAAATGTTTGTCAGACGTGGCGTAAATGTGCGTTTTTACGGGTGTCTATGCTCTTCCTCACCTGCAAGGGATATAGGTATTATATGTATGTGTTATTTTGATTTTCTCCAAGATGCGCGGGCTAGATAGCTGGATATGCCCCGCAATCCGAAGACAGTCTTTCTTTTCGTGTCGGACACCGTGTCGTCCAACGACCCGAAGACAGTATACGGTATTTAAGGAAACTTTAAATTACACAGGCACAGTTGGACTCAGTAGACAAATATATTTACTTTTAAAAATTATTCCATAATTATATCATTATTATGTAGTTAGCGTGATTAACTCGAGCAATAACGGTTATATGCACTGGTGAATTGTCGCAATCGCAATACAGCTTTAATAGGAAAAGTTTTTGCGCATTGGCGAAACAAGTCTCGCTATGGTTTTGTTTATTTTCGAACAGAGACTGGCCGGCCAGATTTATCAATATAGGCCCCACAGATAGGCAGATTTGGCGGATCATCCACTCTGTGGCGCTGATGGTATAAACCTATCGTCATAGAGTAAGGACATGTTTCAGAGAGAACTACACAGACTAGAATGAAGCCACAAAAAACTCGTGGCAATTAGACGTGGTGCGTGCTTAAAGACAAGTAAATACACATAAGCTATTTTAGCACAGCTATGGGAAATTGTGTCTACATGATTTAACAAAAAAACTTTCCGTTTTTCATTTACGTCCAATACAAGGTGATGTGGTCGCTGTGTAACAAATCCCTTATTTGTTTTCAATAAAGACAGAAAATTATCTCTGCAATACTTGATAGTGTTTTGCGTTTCTGTGCATTATATTAAGACGTGGGCTACGTCACATTCTCTAGAGAGGCCACGCCTGGGCATGGATGCCCCCTGGCCAGTTGGACCAATGACCTAAAGAGGGAGGCTAGAAGCAACTGGATGGCGAAACGGGGGATCGTGCCTTAAAGCACAGTATAAGCACTTTTTTTTGCGGGTAGGCAAAGCATATCAACACACATAAATTTTTGTTCCAAAGTTTTAATTAAAATTAATTACTTACCAAACATTAATTTACCTATGTTTTGGTTTAAATAACTCGTAAGCCTACTAGCACTTGCCCACAAATTAAATTTTCACTTTGAAAACATTCTCACTGAACTTCACAAAACTGCACAGTCATGGATCTTTCTGAACAACTTTGCGCCCACGGTGATGACATTTCAAAGCTTTATTCACAAATGGGAGACTTTGAGGAGCGACTGAAGAAGGCCACAGCATCACCACCTGCAGAGCACAGCGATCTTGCCGCACTGTCCCGGGATTTCAACCACTTCAAGTCGTTTGTGTGGCAGGTTCTGAGCAAGCTGAAGGCCCAAACTAACTTGCTGTCTCTCGGTCTCGACCGTCACGAGACGTTCCTGCGCCGAAAGGTCCTGCTATTCCACGGCATTGCTGAGAACAAAGAAGATCAGTTATCAAGTGTTATCACGGACATTATAAGCAAGAAAATGAAGATAAGTGAATTTACCTCAGATGATATTCAAGTGTGTCATAGATTGGGGACCTCCACAACAAAGCCACGAGCAGTCCTGGTGCGGTTCCACCGCCATGACAGCAGACGTGTTGTTTGGGATGCCAAATCATTGCTCAAGGGCTCTGGTATTATCATTTCGGAGTTTCTGACTAAATCCCGGCATACAGTATTCGTTGCTGCCAGGAAGCACTTCGGAGTGTCCAACTGCTGGTCGAATGATGGTAAAATTGCTATTATTTTGCCCGATAGTTCTCGCAGGAAGATCGAAGTTTCGAGTGAGCTGCAGGAGCTGATAAAGCGATTCCCGGTGCCGAAATATAAGGCGGCAGCTAAATCTGTAGCTGAATCCTCGGGCAGCCCTGCATCAACATCATCAGCGACTGCTAAGCCGACCGCAGCTCAGGTTGTTATAAAGCCGCCGGTCAAACCCGCAGAGGCCAGAACAACACGCAGTACCAGGAAGTGACGTACTTTCCATCCACGTTGTTTTATGATGTTGACGGGTTCGCTTATTTTATCACGGTAGATTTGTAATTTATCACTTTTTCCACGTTTCCGTTGTTTTTCTGTTTTGTGAAGTTATTTTCTTTCTCTCAACTCAATCTGTTTGACATTCAGTTTGACATTACTTTTTTTTTTTATTCTTTCTTTACGGACGGTTTACGGTGGTACTTCTTGTTTTGTTGCAACTCGTGTAGTACTCACGTAGTATATGATAATATTTTTGTTTTGTGTTGATGTTAAATTCTATTGTGAAAGTGTAAAAATATGGTCATATGTATTAAGTGTAATTTGTGTTAATAGCTATTTCTTTCACCTCACCGCGGCAAGTGCTGACTAGGCATGTTATTGGTGGCACATTTAGCCATACCATAATTAGTTTATAGTCAGGTTTAAATTAATTTATACATAAGTATATTTTTATTATTGTATATATTTTATATGAATGCTACTAGTATCTTGCCTCTTTTTGACGATAGTTTTCACTCTTGCTCTACTTCATCATTATCAGACGGCTATTTAAGTGCTAACAGTGACAGTGATTCCTTCCTTTCTGTCCATGACCAAGTGAGGACAGTATTTTCAGGGTTTTGTAACAATTTCAATATCGTACATATTAACGCGCAGAGTATTCCAAGCCACTACCCTGATCTTCTGGCAACTTTCAGTAATTCTTCTGTGGATGCAATTCTTATATCTGAGTCCTTTCTCAAGCCTTCTTTGTCATCTTCTCAATTTCCTCTTCCAGGCTTCAAACTTATTAGAAATGACCGAATCGGTAAGGGTGGTGGTGGTGTGGCCATCTACCTTCGTAGTGACATTATACATAAAGTTGTGAGTGTGTCACCTAGTCCCTACACTGGCACTGCAGAACATCTGTTTATTGAGGTCACCCTACATCACCAAAAGATCTTACTTGCTGCGTATTATAGTGCTTCTCTTCAGATTGATTATTTTAACTCTCTGGAAAGCCTATTATGTACACACTGTCCAAACTATGACCATACGCTATTGTTGGGTGAGTTCAATACGTGCTTAATTAAAGGTGATTCCCGAGCTGATAAACTGCAATCTCTTATATCGTCTGTCAATCTCAATATTCTGCCACTTTCGGCCACTCATCATTTTCCTAATTGCGTTCCTTCACTTCTCGATTTACTTATCACTTCTTCCCCTGATCTAGTTGCTCTGCACGGTCAGTTTCCAGCTAACTTTTCATACCATGATTTGATATATCTCTCTTTTAAAATTAGATCTCCCAGGCGTAAACCCAAATATCGTTTCTTGCGCAGTTTCAAGGGCATTAACCTGGAGACGTTAAGGCGAGATGCTTCCAGTATCGACTGGAAACCTGTTGTTGATGCTGAACTGATTGACGACAAGGTTAAACTTCTTAGTGACCAGATTTTAAAACTCTATGACATTCATGCCCCTGTTAAAAAAGTCAAAATAAAGCACGTTCCTGCTCCTTGGCTCACTCAGGACATAAGGGATATGATGGGAAAACGTGACCGAGCGAAGAAACGGCTTAAGCTGTGTTCAACGTAGCAAAACTTAGCGCGATATAAATTTCTTAGAAATCATTGCAGTCGGATGTGTAGAGATGCTAGAAGGCGCCACATACACAACTCTATTGAGGCCTGTGATCCTGGACGTGTTTGGAACTTCTTGAAAACCCTTGGTATTGGTAAATCAACGGCCTCATCTAACGTTAGCTTCAATCTCAATGACCTAAACAAGCATTTCTCTCTCCCACCTGTTACTATTGACGACGGTATGAAGTCTAAAACAATTTATAATCTTTCTTGCCAAACTTTACCAGCATGTTGTTCTTTTAGCTTTAGTTCCGTCGCTGGGGAGGATGTTAAGAAACACGTGCTCTCCATATCTTCAACTGCTGTGGGCGATGACAACCTATGTTCCCGCATGATCTCCTTACTTCTCCCAGAACTTCTGCCTATTCTAACTTACATTTTCAATTTCTCTTTGGCATCAAGTTCTTTTCCATCCGCATGGAAACGTGCGAACATAATTCCTCTCCCTAAATCATCCAATCCCTCATCCCTTTCCGAGTTTAGACCCATCTCCATACTCCCTTTCCTCTCCAAAGTCCTTGAACACATCGTCCATCAGCAGCTTGCTGACTTTATTTCGTCAAATAAGCTACTCTCATCATTTCAGTCTGGTTTTCGACCTGGTCACAGCACTGTAACGGCTCTAATTAAAGTCACTGATGATATCCGATCCGCTATGGATAATAAATCTTTGACGATCCTTACTTTGCTTGACTTCAGCAGCGCGTTCAACTCTGTAGATTTTGACGTTCTAATTTCTATTCTTCGTACTCTTAACATCTCTTCCTCAGCGTTAAATTGGTTTGATTCTTACCTTCGTGGTCGCTCGCAGCGGGTTTGCTCTGATGAGATCTCCTCAGACTGGGCTGACCTAGCTGCGGGAGTTCCACAGGGTGGCGTACTTTCCCCTCTTCTATTTTCTATATTTATTAACACCGTTACTTCAGTTATCTCCTCAAGCTTCCATCTCTACGCAGACGACTTGCAAATTTACCGACACTTCAACGTTGCTGACATTAATAATGCAGTGGATGCTCTCAACTCTGATTTAAATAATATCTTTTCTTGGGCTACTTCATTTGGACTGATGGTCAATCCCAAAAAATCACAAGTTTTAATAATGGGAAGTAGGTACATGTTTAAGCAATTGAATATTCATTGTATCCCTCCAGTCATGTTTAACGGGACTCCTATTCCTTATACCAGTACTGCTAAAAATCTTGGTGTCATATTTGACTCCAACTTAACTTGGGTTCCTCATGTCAACGAAGTCAGCAGGAAAGTCCACTACTCGTTCCACTCCTTGAAGCGTCTTCAAAGTTTTTTGCCCTTGAAAACCAAAATCTCATTAGTACAATCACTTCTATTCCCGATTCTGGACTACGCCGACACTTGTTTCCCAGATATCACAGAGGAGTTGTTGAATAAGCTTGAGCGTCTTCAAAACTTGTGTATACGGTATGTCTTTGGACTCCGTAAATACGATCATGTTTCCGAGTTCCGCAAAAAGCTCAAGTGGCTCCCGATCCGGTTTCGCAGGAATAGTCGTATACTCTGCTTACTTTTTAATGTTCTAGCTAACCCATGTGCCCCTAAATATTTGCGTGAACGCTTTAATTTCTCACGTCCTCAGGACCAACCATGTCGCCCAAATATTAGAACTGTTCTGGCTATTCCTCACCATCGCACTGACTTCTACTCATATTCCTTCACTGTGCATGCGGTCAGGCTATGGAATACACTACCACATACTGTTCGTGACAGCCCTTCCATCGCTGTATTTAAGAAGAGAGTAAAAGAATACTATCTTTCACTATCGTAAATTGCAAGACTATGTATGTGTAAGTAGGTATATTTACAAATATAAGTATAAGTTTTTATATATATATATATATATAAGTTTATTTAGGTATATTTAATCTATTCGTGTGTAGGTTTATTTTATCTTATTATATTCTATTGTGCACGCCTAATCCGCCTATCTTATAAAGTCTCACTTTGCGTAGGTCAGCTGGAAGAAATTTCTTAGTAGAAATAAGCTGTCCTGTTGTGTCGTTATTCTTTGTATGTGTTTCTCTTGTAATGTTTTTGTGTACAATAAATGGTAAATATAATTAATAGTACTAGCGTACAGTATAGTCACTCCCTGCCTCCCCCTACAAGCGCCGCCCACCCTTGACGCTCAGACACCGGCTAGCAAGGATGCGACGACGAAGGTCATTTCATACTGCCGCACATTGCATTCCCGATTCGCAAACGCAAAATAGCGGCAACCCTGACATGTTGTCTCACACACATAAGCATGGTCCGCGTTCACCTACGCGAACTTAGACTGTGTGCGTAGCAACGCGTTTGATACATACATTTGAGCGCCAGTGTCCGAGGTGTGCTTAAAGCGTACCCTGGAGGAGGCCTACATCCAGCAGTGGACTGCAATAGACAGATGCAACGAGTTCTCCTTAGATTAAATCTTCTTGCTTATAGGATTCCCTCTGAAATACTCCCTTTCTCTGAGCCAATCGTACGGAATTGTTATTAGTGCGCCGCGTGCATTTCATTTCAGCTAGCCTACTGCCGTAGCTATAACCGTTAAGACGCGCCTACCATGTTATACTTAAATTGCGATTTATGAGGCCATAATACCTTTATTATTGAATAAACGTTATCGCTGCGCATGTTCGTGGAATTAAGTCGATAGTAATGTTTTATGAAAGACTTTGCCGGGCTTAATAAAAGCAGAGTTTATTAGGTTTTCTCTACCGCACGACTCAAATTTGTTGATTCATTTTACAATGCAATAAATCATACGAAACAATATAAACAAACAGACTGTTGACAATAATTCAGTGTAAACAATAGGGTAAGCCGCTGAGTACATACGGGTAGCTGCAATATGTTGGGCCAGCGTTGGGCCATGTGCTATTTCGCGCTATACAAAGCACATCGGCTGTTTGGCACGGTTTGCCGCTGGCCGGTTGGAAACTCGCGGACCGTCCAACTGTTAAGACTTAAAATGAAAAATTACTTATTTTGAAAATGGAACTCGTAATTTATTCTTTCGTTTTTTGTAAGAACAAATATTCAGTTTGTCTCTGGTTAGAAATTCGTAAATGGGCTAACGAATTACTCTAAAGTTGAAAATGAATCTTTGATATTTTGGTTTCTATATTTTTTAGTTCTGCCTAGTTCGCCTTCAATTGATGTCGGTTCCATGTAGGACTATGTTTGTTTTTAGAAGACAAACATTTGGCATAAATAAAAATATGTAAATGTTTGAATCAATCGATGCAGTTTTGTGATGAATAACCCACACGAGAAGAGAGTGATGAATACTGATGAATAAGCATCAACGAAAAAATACCGAAAACCAAGCTATATTTTTGATTGTTTTGAAAAAAAATGCGAAATAAAAATGCATTCTAATGATACTTAATAAACAAAAGAACTTTACCACTATTTTTTTGCTCTACTCTGCAGCCATACGGATAAAATATCCTTTGCAAGCGGCGTCACCCCTATTTACTAAGTTTAATAGTTCGTGTGACCCGACGTCGACTGACCATCCAATTTTCTTCCTCATCCAAAACTGAAACTTCCTACTCTTCTGTCAATGCAAAAAAGTAAAGGGAGCCATTCGAACATCGATGAAGCCAACTTTATTCGAAACAAATTAAAACGGGTGAACACAGACAGACCCATAATTAGTTCGATTTTTAGAGATGCGCCGACTATTTCTATGGCTCATAACTTAAAATCAGCCGACTAGTCACCGACTACCAAGATCAACTATTACTTTGGAAAAAAAATCGCGTTTATGCAAGTTTTAAAAGTCTTTCTACTTATTAAAACAGTTGTGGTTTATTTCCGAAAAAGAATATTACTGGTTGAAATAAATTATAATAAATTTTTATGTCGTTATTAGAAACGACTAGTCGCCGACTATAAAATGACCGATTACTCGGCTTTACCGACTGGTTATCTCTTGTGATTTCATAAAGTGAGTGCAAGTACTCAACTTCATTAACTTCAACAGCCACAACAGTCCACTGCTGGACATGGGCCTCCCCGTATCGTTAGGTATTGCCATACTCACGACGTTTGGCAGGCAGATTGGCGCAGTGCAAGATGTTGCTTTCACAGGGAACGCTGCTGCCCATTCCGTGGATGATTATCCCTTAGACGCTTTTTCCGACACCCACAGGTAGAATTAGGGTGATGCTATTCTAAGCCGGCACCACACGGCATTCAATTAGTGAAGGTACTCATTGGAAGATAATATTTTTTCCTATTGTGGCTGGGCCTGTACGCAGGGCTCTCTCTGCTCTAATTACTTGCTATGAATCCCCTTTTAGTCAAATTTTAACTGAAGAGTTTTCAATTAGAAGCCGCCACTTCAGTTCAACGATGAAAAGAGGAATTTTAGAGACAAAAGACTTTGCTGTCCTCTTGAGAAATTGACAGGGAAAGGTACTAAAACCCTGAGCAGGCGAAACAAGGGCATCAATCAAAAGGAAACAAAGGGCTGATATTGAAAGGTCGCGACCGCTACTTATATCGAGACGCGAGGGCCCTTCAGACTCAAGTTGATAAGACAAATAGTCAAATATAATCTCGCATGTCTGCGAAATGTTTTGGATTTGCCTTTGAACGGAGCTTGAGGGTTATGGTTTTGTGCAAAGCCGCGAGATGTGTCACCCTGCGTTCCTTCTGAAACCCTTTACTTATGTCTTCCTTGAAGCTTACCTTCCAGCAAAAACGTCGAATCTTGTCTATCGAATCGTATATACTAAAATGTGTAATGAATTGTTAAAACAAATAGATTTTCCACCAGAACTTAGTAGTTGTTGTGATAGCTGCTGTAGTGAAATTAGTCACCGAGTTATTATAGATAAGCTGTTTACCCGTATTGCATCAGCTTTGTCTCAGGCGTCACAGGCTATTAGTAGGCCAGCCAAGAGGGTTAAACACAAGCAAGTTATGGGTTGGAATAAACATGTTAAAGAGGCGCATAGTGTTGCTAGGCTGCATTTTCAAAATTGGGTACTATATGGTAAACCAACCAGGGGTGCAATATATGATATGATGAAAGACAGGCGGAAACACTTTAAGTCTAGGGTTAGGTGGTGCCAAAATCACCAAGAACAAATTAAAATGGAGGTTTTGGCATCACACTTAGATAAGAAGGATTTTAGAGGCTTTTGGAAAAGTACGAACAAGCTTAACCCCAAACAAGGAATGCCCGTGAGTGTTGAAGGGGTCACTGACCCTACTTGTATTGCTGATATTTTTAGAAGTCATTTTTCTGTGACTCCTCTTGCACGCCAAGCAGAGAAAGACAGGATGAACGATTCTCGGGCCACCCCGGCTGGGGACTGCCAAGTCAAGTTTTCAGCAAAGCAGATTGCTAGCACAATTAATAAAATGACACGAGGTAAGTCTCCAGGTTGGGATGGCTTGAGTATCGAACACCTGCAACATGCTGGGCCCCACCTGTCAAGGGTACTGGCTATGCTATTTGCTTTTTGTATAAATCACTCATACTTGCCTGCACCGCTTACCAAGACTGTTGTAGTACCAATAATTAAAAGTAAAGTGGGTGATATCTCATCTAAACAAAACTATAGACCTATATCTCTTGCTACCGTTATTGCTAAAGTGCTGGACAGCCTGATTAATAATGAATTGAATAAATATGTAAAATTGTATGATAATCAGTTTGGATTCAGATCGGGTCTTTCGACCGAGAGTGCAGTTTTGAGCCTAAAATACACCGTGGACTATTATACCTCCAAGAAGACTCCATTATACGCTTGTTTCCTTGATCTTTCGAAGGCTTTCGATCTGGTCCAATATGATCTGCTTTGGGACAAGTTACATAATTGTAATTTTCCACACGGGTTGACTGGACTACTGAAATATTGGTATTCCAGTCAATCTAATGTGTTGAAATGGGGCAATGCTTTTTCTGAACCCTATGGCTTGTCTTGTGGGGTAAGGCAGGGCGGTTTGACATCTCCTACCCTGTTTAACCTTTATGTAAACAACTTGATTGGTGAACTCAACAATGCTCGTGTCGATTGCCATATTGATGGTACTTGTGTAAATAACATTAGCTATGCAGATGATATGGCATTGTTGAGTCCAACAATTGGTGGGTTGAGAAAATTACTCTCTATTTGTGAAAAATATGCAGAAAATCATGGACTGAAATATAATACCTCAAAAAGTGAATTCATGATTTTTAAAGCTGGAAAAAAATGTCCTTCTGATGTACCTGTTATAACTCTGAATGATATTCCGCTAAATAGGGTTTATTCTTTTAAATACTTGGGACATATTGTTACAGATAATTTGCAAGATGATGAAGATATTGAAAGAGAACGTAGGGCACTTGCTGTAAGAGCTAATATGATAGCCCACAGGTTCAGGCGATGCACAGCACAGGTCAAAGTTACCTTGTTCAGAGCCTACTGCACGTCATTGTATACCTGTAGCCTGTGGACTACTTATCGGCAAAAATCTCTCAAGACTTTGAATGTACAATATAACAATGCATTCAGGACGCTGCTGGGGCTGCCGCGCTTCTGCAGCGCTTCTGGCATGTTTGCGGATGCTCATGTGGATGGCTTTATTGCTACGCTTCGCAAGCGGTGTGCTGCAGCGTTGCAGAGGGTTCGCGGCAGCAACAACAGTGTCCTGTCTGTTATAGGGGAAAGGGTTTGCGAGGGTCGCACTGTAAGACACTGGAATAACTTAACTTTAAGTGTGTGTACTAATACTTTTCATTAATTGTTACCAACTAAATTTTGTACTTTGCTCTAATTTTGTCATTTTATGGATCGTCAGGTCTGAAATAAAACATTTTTATTTTATTTATTTTTATTATTTTGTCTTCAGAGGCAGAAGGGATAGAATAGATACAGAATGTAAAATTATTTGCTGCAAATATTTTAAGGGGTGAACCAGCTCATGAAACTGAACAATTTTCCCCAAAGAACATAGGTCGAAATATGAAAAAAAAACAAATTCCCATACGAATTTAAATCCCGGTCGGCCGGAACATTTTGTATGGCAGGTCCAAATTTCCCTTAGTAAATGCTATTCAGTTTCATGGACTGGTTTACCCATTCAAATATTTGCAGCTCATTTTTTTTTATCCCGTACTGCTTTACATTGACGATCTGTTGGAAGCATTTCTACTATACCTAACAGGTTTTGAGGCCGTCTACATCCTTAAGCGTGATTACAGTGCATGATCACGTTGTTGATGGTTTGAGGGTTACCGCATAGATCATTTCATGATTTGTGGTTAGTATTCACATGGGTATCAGTTTATATTCATTTGGTAAATATTAAACATACATACATATATCACGCCTATGTTTTGCGGGGTACGCTGAGCGCAAAAGGACATTTACGCCACGTCTGACAAACATTTGAGGGCCATTCTTAAGATACCCACGGGAAAGAAATGGGGTGAGTATCATTCTAAGCTGGCGGCACATAAATACCTTAACCTATAATCATCCTATAATTTATTTTTTTGATTATGAATAGCCCAGAATGGTATTGTAATGTTAGATAAATACTCGTAAATCACACGTCAAAGAAAGCCAAAGACTGAACTCTACGTTGACGATTTATTTATTTATTTTGTGTTTGGAAGATTTACAGACAAATTTGAACTGCATGTTACTAGATAGATAGAATATTACAATGCCAAATCTCCACAGATAAAATTAAAGGATGACATAATACTAAAAAAGAAAGAGAAGTCGTGAGACAACTTTAGAGAGAAAAGAAAACTAGTAAGTGCCAAAACCAGAATATACGCGCCAAAACCCCAGCTGATAAACATGAGACTACATGCATGGGGCAAGTAAGGAGATATCTTTGAGAAAAGCTAACTTGTGAACACCATGTTCTTCACTATCACTACATAGTATAAAATAAAGTCGCTTCCCGTTTGGTGTCTCCTTATATCTTTAGAAGTACACAACGGATTTTGATGCGGTTTTTTTTTATTAGATAGAGTAACTTGAGAGGAAGGTTTATAAGTATAATTTATTTCGGGAAATTGTCACATTCCCATGGGAAAACGGGTAGCCCAACTGGTAGTAAACTTTTGACCCCCTTTTGACACCTTTAAGGATTAAAAATTCAAAAATGCTGAAACACGTATTTAATTATTTTAAGTTATGAGTCTAATCAGAAATTTTGAAACAGATCACATTTAAGATAAAAAACTTTCATACAAACTTTTAACCCCCTTTTCACCCATTTAAAGGTTAAAATTTCAAAAATGCTGAAACACGTGTTTAATTATTTTAAGTTATTAGTCTTATCACAAATTTTGAAACAGATCACATTCATTTAAAAAAACGAACTTTCATACAAACTTTTAACCCCCGTTTGACCCTATTAAGGGTGAAAATTTCAAATATGCTGAAACACGTGTTTAATTATTTTAAGTCATAAGTTTAATTACTAATTTTGAAACGGATCACACTTAAGACAACGAACTTTCATAAAAACTTTTAACCCCCTTTTCATCTCTAGGGGGATAAAAAAAACGGAATTTAAAGTAAAGTCGCTTCCCACGTCTGTCCCTGTCTGTTTGTTTGTTTGTATGTATCTTCAAAACCACTTAACGGATCTGGATGAAGTATTCTTAAAAGATAGAGTGACTCAAGGGGAAGGTTTTTATGTATGATTTATGTCGGGAGAAAGTCTGTTTCCCGTGGGAAATCAGTTAGCAGCGGGTGAAACCGCTGGGCGGGCCGCTAGTTAAGAAATAAAGCTTAGTGATAAAACAGTGATCTTATTATTCCCGCTATTCTAATAAGCTTTATATAGTCTGAAGCTCATGTGCTGAAGTCACGTGGGAGTGAATACCCGAACCTCTCCCGATCCGCGACGCCAAAGAATGCGCCAAATCCCAAGCAAAATCCAACAAAATATATCCTCTAGAAATATCACTGAGACGGGTATTCACAGGTATTTCAGTGGAAAAAGAGAAAACTTGAAATTGGAATGTTGGATGTCTTTGGTAAGAATAAAGTCGGAGAATAAAGTCGACTGCGGTTTACGCGGTAAGTTAGTTCATTGAAGAACATTTAAAGAGAAAAGTGCAAAGAAATTCTGTATATTGATCCGTCTGTAATGTAATGTATCTAAGTCAGTAAAACTTCAGAACATCGTCTTTTTTATTCTCATTCTCAAAATAATTCGAACTAAACTTTAATTTCTTTAGTGTTAAAAAAATGCAAAGAGAGAGAATAAAAAGAGTAATTTAAAGTTAAACTTTTTAAAGGTAAAATTGACTAAATACCTAATGTGTCAATTTCCAAAAACAGCTGAGTTTCGCGGGTCAGGAGCGGAGTACTGCTTGTATCGTGATTGGTCAGTAATCGCGTCATCTCATAAATGACCACTAACTAACCAATGCGCGCGATTTTAGATCAGACATATAAGTCTGATTGTGTTGCCAGAATGTATGCGCCGTGAGTGTGCAGTTTATCAGGGCTTGTGTTCGTTGTTCGAACCATTTGGGCCCACACAATATATTTTTGCTTCATCGCGTCGTAGATCAATGCTTCCGACACTGTCACGTCACATCACCTAAAATCTCTACAACAAATAGTGCTGTACGAAATAATGATGTATCACCATCAATATCGATACGTGTGGCGCCGTCAGAGGAGCGTCAGAGGCGTCAGAACCGACGATGACAAAGTGAGAGGCGCCAGTGTCGTGCCCTATCGGCAACGCGCTTTCGTTTTTGTCTTCCCATGATTGATGGATATTGCGCCCCGTTAGCTCAACCAGGGGCATATTGACAAGAGATCCTTTATCCGACGGGAGGGTGATCGGTACTATCGGCAGCGGCTCGAGTTGCTTACTTAAGATCACCTTACATTTGTTTTTCTTGCTTAGTATAAGAAAATAAGAATGACTGATTACGCGAAGTAAAAACATAACGATTCTTGTTGCTGAAATAGGATAGGTAAAAGTTATAAACGCCGCCGGGTTATGTCGGCTTAGAATACACCTTTTGCTTAGAACAGCATTAACCCATGTCGTAACAGGCGACTAAGGAACTCGAGGGTGAAATGAGTACTGCAATTTTAGACAATGAGCTTACAACCTGTCACTATGTTTGTCCAATATTTGTCAAACGTGGTATAAATGTCCGTGTTTAACGAAACTAGATTTGACATCAAAGATATTTGAAAATCCGAATTTTACGATTTCTTCTTTATCGTAGAGTCAATTATGACGGCTACGATTATTGATACGCGTCTACGAACGACTTCTACGGCGTAGCAACAATGTAAATTACAGTGCTGCTATCCGTACATGACTATGTTTTATGTATAAGGACATTTTCTGATCCCTGACTTTTTACAACCGTAATTTTTATCCTTAATAAGATAAACAAAAGAGCTGGCTATAAATCATCAAACTTCCTGTTTGCCGATGATTCCCTCTCAGTTTTCGGCGATTGTTTGTTCTACTGGGGGGAGTGATGAGATGACCCAGAATTTCGTCTCCTACCAACTATCTGCCATTTGTTTTGGGTGGTTCAGTTGCCACTTGTCTGTGACAAACCATCACTTGACTATTTATTTCATATATACATACATAATATAACAACTATAACCCCATGCGGGGTAGGCAGAGCGTAAATGGCCGTAAAAAAGGACATACACGCTACGTCTGGCAAACATTTGAGGATCATTCGGAAAATTGTGTATCGGCATAGTGACAGGTTGTCAGCCCATCGCCTAAAGTTGCAATACACACGCTCGAATCCTTTAGTCGCCTCTTACGATACCCACGGAAAAGAAATGGGGTAAACCACTTTTTTTTTTTTCATTTTAACAGCCACAAAAGTCCACTGTTGGGCATGGGCCACCTGCAATCAAGGGGTATTTGCCATACTCACTACGCTTCGCAGTCGGATTGGCGAGCGCAGTAAAAGGTGTTGTATTCCCTGGATTCATCCTTTAGTTGCCTGTTACGATCCCTAAGGATAGAAATGTCTTGATGCAAGTCTAAGCCGGTACCACACCTTTATACTAAACACGTTCAAAAACTGAACGTGCTCTACTCATTACCCGACAGAATTGGGATGGCAAAGCACGAGCTAAAGTCAGATCATCCTGCAACAGTGCCGTGACTTAATTATGTATTCTGCTTAGCGCTGAAAGCAACCCCCTTTAATAGACACGGTCCCGGTTTGTCATAGTCTCGATCGGTGATATGAAAAATTCATCAACATAATATGCGCCGGTTTGTCACACTGAAAAATTATAATAGTTTATTTGTTTATTATAAAACTGTTGTATACCTTAATCAATACTCTTTAACCACAGTTCATTTTTAATAATAACCTTCTTGTCAAATGGTTAGAGATGCTCATTAATCTTCTTGTCAAATGGTTAGAGTTAACAAAGACATATACATAAGAATAACAACAAAATAATTTTAAAATTTTATTAAATTATTTTATAAAATCTTTAAAATTTACTATCACAGCTTTATTATACTATTTGCTTAGTATGTATAAATAATTTGCCTGACTGGACTTTAGATGAATTAGGTCCATTATGGCAAAGCATGAAAAAAAAAAATAGCATATATGTGACGAACTGGTACAGTGCCAAACCGGGCCTAACTCCCTAATAGTGTCGTGAGGCTGCTCCAAACCACTCCGCATTTTGCATCAGAAGTGATAATATTTATGCCCGAACTTACTACAGTTGCTTCAGAGTCGGAACTTATGGGAGGTGCTTCTTGCTCCTAAAGTGGGGCCGTGAGGTACGGGTCAGACTACAGACTTGTTTTGTCTTGAAACTTATGTACTTACTACGACGAAGTAAACTCTGAACTGCTCATATTGTGGTAATATTTACGTCGTTAACTTTTACATCAAAACTGTATAGGGTGAAATTTTACTAGTGACCGATAGCGAAATCTCAAGACGGGCTGGTGAAGTGTGAGGAATGACTTTCCCCAAGAAGCATAATGGGTCAAAATATGAAAAAAAAAAATTGGACTTCGATTTTTTATGGTATTGTAAATAAAGTGATGAATAAAGTATTTTATAGTAATGTAGTAGATTTGGAACACCCATACAAAATTGCCGATCAGCTGATTTGGAAATACAAAATACCTTTTTCATATTTTGACCTATGTTCCTTAGGGAAAGTTGTTCTTTATCACCAGCCCAATTGGAGTTTTCGCTATCGGTCACTAGTGAAATTTCATCCTATATAAAACTGGGAGGGGTAATTCCAACAGGGCTCTTCTTTTAGTACGTACTACTATGTACGCGCGTAGTGTTATTATTTATACTATAGACGTACCTAAGCTTCGGCTAACGTGGTGTGCGTGTGAGCAATTACACCAAAAGAATACTCGAATACTCGTTGACATACCTGAAACAGATAAAACGCAACTTAATACTGTGTTGTTGAAATACTTCTGATACATAAATCATTATGGAACAGCGCGCAGATTGCACTTTGTAAATCACTATTATTTTAATACCTAGGAAATTACACAGATTTAATACAAGCATAAGTTTATCTCTGTGCGGAAACAAACCATGACCTTTAAAACAGCAGACGGGGCACAGTTCACTAAGAAATTGGGTCAGAATATTACGTTATAAAAGAACCTTATCGAACGAAACGCCCCGCAAGCTCTTTCAGGGTAAAACAACAGTATGGAAATACCTACTTCTTTGTACTCCGTATGAAAAGCAGCAACGCCCACTTCCTGTTGAACAAGAATAGGGCAGAAAACAATGACTACTGAAAACAGGCCTAATATCACTTGGAAGTCAAACAGGTACTGGCACGCCACCAAATGAATAGGCACGAAAGTTTTATTATACGGGGTGTAAGGGACAGCCCTCCGAATACCTACTGATAGCATGCAGACCATGAAACTGAACAACTTTTCCCTAAAAACATAAGTCAGGAAACGACTTATGTTTTTAGGGAAACTTATGCTTTTTTTATAGTTGTGGACCCTACGATTTTTAGCCCCGGGGCTGTTAATCTACACCTGACTGTATGGTGGGGAGCAGGAGCTCACCCGGAAAAGCTTGTGGTTGTTCAAACAACCAGCTCAATCGCGCCCTTGGGGCGCGATTGGGCTTACATTATCGACCTCTCATACTATATATATATTTTTTTTGTATAAGTGTACCTATTTGTAATTAAGATAATTATTAAGAATTATCTTATCTTATCTTATACAAAATCACAATCAGCTGACTGCATTTACTACGGGAAGTCGAAAGAAATTTTGACGTTTCCTGAAATATTTATTTATGGGAAGTTGTTCAGTTCCATGGTCTGAATGCACCCTATCAGTATTCGGAGGGCTGTCCCTTACACCCTGTATAAAAAGAGGTTTTGCATAGAGATGCTCACTATGGTTTAGGGCGACTAGCCAACAACCGACTAATAATCAGCCGTATAAACCGGCTGAGCCTATTGGTTACCTTCAGCGACGTTTGGGAGTAATCGTTGCGTGAGTTTTGAGCCTTGTCAAAAAAATCTGATTGGTTGTAATTTTAAACATAACATTAGTCACTAGTTAGGTTCAATATCATAATAAAATAACAGCTGACTAATCAGCTATTCAGCTGAGTAGCTACCGACCAGTCGCCGACTGCAAAAATGGCAGTCTATTCGGTGCATGTCTAGTTTCGCACCGAAAATATGATTCTACGGCCAGAACATAAAATGTTCATGTTCAATGTTGCAAACTTGCTATACACCAAATCATACAAGACTGTTAAAGACGGAACAATTTACATCATTTTCATTATTTTTAAATTAACAAACAATAAGTAACCGCAAAGGTTGTTCAATTCCTTTCGAACACATTTTTCGAACTACTTACAGAATAAACTTTTACGTTGCACAGTGTTTACTGCCATACAAAGTTGTAGAAAGAAAATGTACCTCCGCATTTTCTCCAGTGTATTAATGCGAGTGTTGACCGCACGCTGTTCGTTGTTTCCTTACACAGTCGTGACGTAGCGACATCTCTTTTGTCCCTTTGTCTCGGCTTGCGGGTGTGCAAATGTTTACCGAGCCTGGCAACACTGGCTTTCGTTTTGACGAAGTTGTATGCTCTCCTGACTCGATAACCTTAGCTCTGTGTGGTAAGGAACTCTGTTTAGTTTCACTTGTTCAAAGTTTTCTAGAATCGAATTGAATTGTGCAGTTGCATTATTTTGTACAAAGGCAATATGGCGTTCATGCAACCCTGTCACAGAAATTTATAAACCCTAGAAAAAAATGTTTTTCACAAAGTCATATAAAATGGCTCGCGCTATTGTTAGCAAATGACAAAATGACATAATCCAGTGGAGTGACGTGTCGAGTTAAGCTACAGTTTAGTGAAGAATAAAAACTGTCAGAATGGTAATGCACACAACGATTGCAATTCGCTGTTTTGTGCAGCACAAACAATAAAAGGTTAGTTATACACCTGTCAAAGCTGAAATTGATCCATCCTAGGATTCAACTGTGATGGATGTTATTAATGTTTTAAAATGTAAACAAGCGAAATAGTCAAACTAGTCTCCGGTCTGTTTGTAGCTGATTGATTTACATTTAAAAAGGTAACTTCGAAGCACGAAAACGCTCAAGATGAGTGATCATATCAATTTGATCAGGACAAAACGGTAAAACATGCACATTACAGTACATTAACGGTCCACTGCTGGACTAATTTGGGGGCTACACCACGCCTGGCAGGCGGATTGGTGAGCGCAGTGCAAGATGTTGCATTCACAGGGAATGCTGCTGCCTATTCCTTGAATGACAATATTTTAGTCGTTTCTTACGACACCCACGAGAAGAATTGGAGTGCTATTCTAAGTCACCACACGGCTTTGCATTATATATAAGTGACATTAAAAAAAATACTGGCTATTCTGGCTGAAATGATGGATAGGTGCCTATCGATAAATCGACTGAACAAACATAACAATACAAGACACATACAGAAGCACGGGATAGAATAAAGAGATCTCTTAAAATAAATTTATATCGGAACCTCCGTTGCGACAAACACAGATAGATGAATGGGTACAAAGGCACCTTCTCTCATCATTTATCAATATCAGACTCGGGATCCCACGCACACAATTCTTCGCTCCTACATACGCGTGTATTGTGAAACTGAAAAGGATTTCGTCCTAATCCCTAGCAACGAGGTTCGATACAACGATATACGTACAGTACATCAAATACATAAATTTGGTCTGTTTTCATATTTTGTTGGTCATATTTACTATGGCATTATTTTTCACTCTCTCTCTCTCACTCTCTCTCTCTTTTCGTGTGGGACACCGAATATTCAACGACCCGATGAACCTTGGTGTCAGAGTTTTTCAACCGCCGACTACTAGTAGTAGCCTATTTTTCACTAACAGTGCTATATTAAGGTATTAAAAAAAATGTGATATTGTAATTATCGTTGTATGTTGCTTCGAGACGAGAAGAAAATTTGGAAGTGACGGTTGAGGCTCCGGTGGCTGAGATGGCAGAGCGGTGGGACGGTACTCCACAGGTCTCGGGTTCAAGCTCCAGTCGACGCTAACATCTTTCGATTTCTTATTTTCATTTTTGGTTCACGGCGACTAAAGAACTCGAGCGTTACATGTGTGTTGCAAATTCAGGCGATGGTCTGACAACATGTCATTATAGGATACACAATTATTTGAATGACACTCAATGTTTGTCAGACGTGGCATATATGTCTGTTTTTACGCCCGTTTACGCTCTGCATTCCCCGCAAAGGATAATGGCGTGCATATGATATGTTTGTATTTCTTTGTTATATTTTGACAGTGAAGAAGTTTCATTACACATTTGCGGTCAATGTAAGGGCAGATCCCATCGATAAAAATATATTTGGAAGGAAAATTCATGGAAAATTCAAAGTTCAAAGACATTGACATAATTTTCACACATTCTTAACCAATCACAAGAAGTTCTCAGTTTTCCTCCTCCTTAACAAATTTATAGCTTTCAGCTTTAAAATGCATTATAGAGCTAAAACAATGCGGTTGAGTACCTTGGTAGGTTAGAACATCATCCAGTCACATTCATGTACAACTGATATTGCTCCCAAAGCATACCTACAATATCTGGCATAGCGTGGAACAATCCTGTTGCCAAGCCAGTATGGTAATTACCCTAAATTGGGGGAAACCCAACCAATTTTAGATAGTATTGTAGGTAGTCTGTTGTCCTATTCATTTTAGTGCAAATGGAATAAGCTTGATATAATTCAACGCGAAGGAAAATTGTTATTTCCCTAGAAGTACCTATTTGGAATATTTTTACAGGACTGTCCCAATAAAAATGGAGTGTATAGTTTTTAGAGTTAATTATAATAAATGTGCGATTCTTTAAAGGACTGAAACTCGTTAACCACTAAATAGATTCGAATGAGAATTGTATCAGAAGAATTTGGGGTGGTATGGGATCTACCTCCTAGCGGTTCACCCCGGGCAACGGCAACACAGGCTTGCCTGTGGATAAGTCCGGCTGAACGATCCCACGTGCGCGGTGGAAGGCTCCGTAAGGGGCCGCCTGGCTCGCGACCACCATCCCACCGAAGTCTGGCGCCAATTAGGTTGCTGCGTACCGTCAGTGTGTGGGAGTGCCAGCGCCTTAACAGGCTTCTTCTGGGTAAGCTCGTTCCATCTTAGACTCTGTCTCTGTCCTATGACCTAGACTAGAGTCAAGAGCAAACCCATCTATAATAATAAAAAAAGAATCCTTACATTATCCTGAGTGTCATAGGCTAGGTTTTATCACAAAAAGCAGTCGCGATTTAAAAAAATATATATTATGCTTATTACTATCTACCGCTACGGAAAATACAGTGCGTGCAAGAGAGGACATTGCAACCAACTTTCCTCAACCCTGTTATTACAAAAAAAATTAGACATGGTTTACGCTGTTTGACAACGTCAAATAATATGGAAAAATACTTTTATCACTGTCTAAATGCGGGTCTAACTTTTTTGTAAAAATACCGTCTATTGCAATATTTCAAATCATATTCATAGGTTCTTATCGACGAATTTACCCTTTATCATGACGCTGGCAACAGCATCGAAATATCGGAAACATGCAATAATAATAATTAAATTATAACTATGAATTTTGTAAACAACCACGAAACTTTAAAATTTAGTATTTCAAAACAGAGTTTTGGCATACGATATATTTGTATAGATGACAGATAAACGATTTCATGGTCTGATCAAGCCTGCAAAGATTTTGGTACACCGTCCCTTACACTTTGTACACACACATACACACATCACGCCTATATACCTTGCGGGGTAGACAGAGCATAAACGGCCGTATAATACGGACATTTACGCCACGTCTGACAAACATTTGAGGGTCGTTCAGTTAATTGTGTATCACCATAGTTACAGGTTGTCAGCCCATCGCCTAAAACTGCCACGTGTAACCCTCGAGTCACTTAATCGCCTCTTACGATACCCACGGGAAAGAAATGGGGTAAAGCTATTCTAAGCCGGCATCACACGGCATTACACTTTGTATGTTTATACTAAAGCAGCAGTGGAAATAAAAGCCAGTGTTCTGTTGAAAATACAGCAAAAGCTTGAGTTATAACGGAGAACGCGGTACAAAAACTTAATGGGTGGGATGGGGGAGACTCGTGTGAGGCGAATTAGTACCGCGGTATGTAGGAATTAAACTGCCAAGTATTCTTGGAATAATCGCGCACGTGTTCTCTCTCTTATGAAACGTAGTGGTACTGTAAGTTTACGGGTTATCTTAGTAATTGTAAGAAGACCAGTGAATGTTGATAGTAACTTTTGTGCCGGATCAAATTAAATTTACAGTCTTTGTTCCATTATGGAGATCTAAAGATGTCTGCGAAAATTAAGCTTACCTACGTAGATTTAAGTATTACGATTCATCATAGTTGTAGATGTAACACAATATACTTGAAAACGAATGAGAACATCCTTATTCAGCTTCACATTTTAGTACACTATTGAGAAAGATTATCTAACGAAGCGTCTCTAAGTAACTTAAGAAGCCTTCTATCCTCTTTACCTAGCCCGCAAACCGAGTACATAAGTGTATGTACACCTACGTATGAGATGTATACGATGAATATCGCTAAGAGAATGTAGGTAGGGAAAACGCGCCAGTCACAAACAACTTTTTTCGAATGGATTACCAAAAACAGTGTCATTTTTGATGTCTTTTGAGATGGCTGAAAAACCTAGACATTGACGTATGATCCAAGCAGGGATTGCTATACGATAGATGATGACAGCAACATTTACATAAAAATAAGAAACAAAATTTACGATAGTGGTCAGAGACTGGAGCATGGTCTGGGTCTAGGACGTCCACCCTTGATACTAAAATATACCTAAAAGGATCATCATAAGCCTCACAAGTCTGTGACAGACGATTTAAGCAGTGTCTGAGGCAGACACTGCGTTGCCTGGGACGCAATTATGGAAAACGCAGGGCTGCCCAGGACCTGCGCCACCCTCTCGGCCTTCCTGGCTGGATCCGCAGGAACGAGTAGTCGATACGTGCGGAGCCAGGTCGGCTGCAGGAGTCAGCTGCGCGGTAGATCTCTGTCACACGCGCCTGACGGAGACCCCGTTCCGGGTTTAATTGTGGAGTTGGCCTCTCCAGGACCGTTGTGCTTGGGTCGGATTTATCCCTCGGTCGCTTCTTACGACCCCCACGGGAAGAGATGGGGTGGTGCTATTCTACTCGGCCGGCACCACACGGCTAAAAGGATACATGTATGTATAAGCACAGAGAATAAATGTATTTGAATGAGATGGCATTGCGAGTGTGAGCGATTGACTATACTGCATTATTATGAAATTGGTCTATGACTGGTGCCTGGTTTAGGTCCGGAACGTCCGCCCTACTGAATATACCTAAGAGATGTATAAGCAGAGTGAATAAATGTATACGAAAGAGATGACATCGCGAGTGTGCGCGCCTCACCTCCCCCGGGAGCGCGGAATAATGAGTTTATTGACTCTTCTCTGCACTATTATGAAAATATGAGAAAAGTGTGTCGTTCTGTGCGTTCAAGTTGACTTTAAAAGCGGTAGTTTCGATGCGTTGTTGAACCGTTGGGTTCTGATATTAAAGTTTTCGGAAGGAATAATAGGTATGGAAAGATCCTTACCTATCGCTGGTTTTAATATTTATGTAAGTTTTTAAGGTGCTATTGGGCTGAATTGTGAGCCTATGGTTCAAGGCCCTCAATCTCACGCTCGTCACACTCTTGGATCGAAAGGGCTTGAAAGTTGTTCCGGGCAAAACAGATAGGACTTAATCTATCCGGTGCATGCTGCCACCAATCAATCAAATGATAGACGCCCTTTGAATAACATTCACAATAATAAGAGCAGCAATAAATGACTGTTGGCATATAATACCTGAAAGAAAAACTCTTTTTACCAGCAGACGATGTCGCAGGCAAAACCAGTGAGTCAATAAATGCAAAGTGTGCAAGTTTAAAAGATATATGATTGTGGCTGTTTCGCCAAGTTGCCGTGCCATAGAAACAGCGATCGCCGTTGAAAAGTTGCAACAATAAAAAGGTCCATTTGATAGTACTTAATGTAAATTATGAGAATTGAAATGCAGAATTTGCTATGAAGATATCAATTTCACAATCTACATATATAAGTATTAGTGTAAAGTGTGGTTCCGGCTTGGAATAGTATGATCTCAGTTCTACCCGTGGGTTTCGTAAAAACACTAAGGGATAAAATCGTCCAGGGAGTGGGCAGCAGCGTTGCCTGTGAATCCACCTGCCATGTATGACAATAGCGTTCATTTCCAGCAGTATCTTGATTTTAAACAAACCACGTTTCAGTTAAACCTACAATACATACATACATACATACACATATCACGCCTATTATCCCTTGCGGGGTAGGCAGAGCGTAAACGGCCGTAAAACGGACATTTACGCCACGTCTGACATATATTTGAGGGTCATTCGGAAAATTGTGTATCGCTATAGTGACAGGTAGTCAGCCCATCGCCTAAAATTGCAATACACACCCTCAAGTCCCTTAGTCGCCTCCTACGACTCCCAAGGGAAAGAAATGGGGTGATGCTATTCTAAGCCGGCATCACACGGCCTACAATACATATTCTAGGGAAATACCAACTTACTTATTTTCTCTTATTATAAGAGTGGGCAGGCATGAAGTTTATACGTGGGAGTCATATTCTTTGTATAAAGGCAAAATGAAATCATAATGTACATTATTTACCCTCATGTTCGACACGGATGTTTGTAGAGTCAAAATAATAAAATTTACCTGAACCATTCCGGCGAAGATTTAAGTAGAATAATGTTTCAAAATTAACATTCTTTTTCAATAATTGAAGTTGTTGTAGGAGGTCTTCCAATGTTCCTCTTTCCGTTGCGTGGCTGCCTACAATCCTTCCTATTAAATGTATCTTCTAGCGTTTTCTTTTTTCGAAAATGACATCCATTAGCGCGCTAAATACAAATCAAGTTTCATCTCATTTCAAACATGACGTCACGTGAAGTCCTTATTTAGAAGAGCCTCCTCAAACATTAACTTGCATGGCGACGGTAAAAAAAAACATAACAAGCGATTTTCAAAATGTTGTTAAAAAGTAACAGGAAGGTATGAAACAAAATATTTTGGTATAAAATGTAAGTGCAGTTATATTTCTCCGGGAATTTTCTTTCTTATCATCAGCACATTAAGTTAGAAATAAATTCTGCCTCATTGGACATGCTTCAGGAAGCTGTTGATATTCGTTGAAAGACTAGTATATAAACAAAGAAAAAACTGTTCTCTCTGTTTTATATCTCTGAACATCATGATAGATCTGAATCATAAAATAAAGTAGCGCGTGATACGAGCGTAAAATCGCGTAGGTTCAGAATGAGCCCGTCTACAGTAGAGCTGCAACAAATATTCGGAACTTATCGGAATTTAGCCAAATAGAAAGCAGTTCTCATCCGAATATTGAATATCTATAATTTAATAATAAAAATGTTAGGTATTATAAAAAATGTAATAAAATAAATGTAGTAATTGAATAAGAGGGCGCTTTTCAGTCCGGTACGACTGGCATTATTTACAAATATTTAAATCGCTTATTTTTGTACGATTGCGGTATGTTCGTCTGTAAAGCAAATATTAAATTTTGTGTAATGTTTAAACCTTGCGTAAATTTTCGATACAATGTATTATTTTAATTAGTTTTAGTCTATACTTAAATTTTATAATATATACCAGTACTGCCTATGCGACAGATTACACAGTAAAAAATCCAGTTTGAGTCGTTTTTATCCACTGCAGACGAAATCTTGTTAGCAAATACGTAAAACGACACAAAATAATAAATTAGATTCTGCCAATGTTCCAGAAAAACGTTAAACCATATCTATTTTTAATAAAACCACTGCAGTTGTGTATTTGATGGTGTGCTTGAACAAAATCCTAATAATTGGCTATTGTGCCACCGCTAAAAGTTGATCCCTGACTGCATATTGGCCACACTGATTGTATGTTACAACCAGTGTGGCATCATATATTTTCAAAATCGTTGACGTACATTCGCGACGAGGTATGAAGTAGGACTTGCAGAATATTAGGAACCCAGCGAATACAGTAATCCCATGCATCTCTAGTCGTTAGACTAGGCAAAGGAACGTGCCTGCGCAAATCCATTTGCGAAAACAGTTTGCTGGAATCCATTCACTCTCGTCCCCACGCGAGAATAAAGAATTCTTAAACTACTTCTACTCAGATAAAGTAATTTTTCGCACTCTTATAATTGAACACTTATTATAGTTAAAACATAACAGATTATAAAACATATCTTTTATTTGCCCATAGATCGTGGCACTCACTTTGAGGCATAAATACAACAGAATTCTTTTTTTTTAAGCATGGGCATTAATATCTAACGGATGTTTTCTTTGTGGCCTGTTTTTTTTTAAAACACACCAATATTTTAGTTACTAACTAGAATTTTGTGACTGACCTTAAACTATGATTGATAAATTTTTGGCAAAGACTTCATTCCATGAAAAGGGTTTCGTTTCGAACGACACAAATCTAAGTTGACATTGTTATTATTTTATTACTATTACAAGCTATATTTTGTGACGAATTTTTGTTATCATCATCATCCAGTCGTAGTTTTTGAGTAGGTAGCGGTCATTAGCAAAAAAAAACCGATGTCCATACATTTTTGTGATCTAGTTTATAGTTATATGTGAAAACAGCCTAGACTTGCAGATAATTGCCCAGTGGAGCTTGCACGTATGAACGGGGCCTAAGGTTGGGGTAAGGTGAATGACAAAGAGGCAAGCATTTACTTAGCAAACACAGGACTCACTCCAATTGTTAAATTGGTGGCAATTCTCGCTTAAACATGTCTTAGCTAAGGAAAAGACGGATGAAAAACTCAAACAATAAAAAATACAATAGGGCGTGTCGTTTGCCAATTCTTTGTCCCAAGCGAAAAGAAGAAGAAGCTAAGGAAAAGAGACAAAAGATCTGTAATGTGCTGAAAATAACGCTTTTGTACAAAGGATTTTACCTACTGTCTATATTCCTTATATTGCCTTCTCATCAGGTAGATCGTCGACTCAGTGTCCCTACCGCAGGAGATGATTGCCCCCTGATTTACCCCTGTACTTATCCTCACTGAGCGACGAATAGTGACTGATAATAAATAGCATAATCGTCACATCTATAATTAAAAAAAAAAGAAAAAAAAGTAGGTTCCGGTAAACTACAACCAAGAGTATACCAACAAATAGATAATCCACAGAAGAACGACTCGCCTCCTTTTCGATGATTGATACCTACTTTGCTAGGGGTTGCTATGCTACTGTTTTTTTACTGAATGTGGATGACCTCAGTAAAAGATAGTTACACTACTTCCAATACACCGTGTTATAAGTGTAACGGGAAAATAAAAAGATTTTGTTTGCATGAGCAATATCGCAATTGCAACTGAAATACCTAATTTTACTTTAGTACTTAAACATACCTTAAACAGTCGCTTTTTACGAGTGAATAACAGTTATGTAAAAAAAAACTACTTCATTTCTACTGTATTTGAAGTTAAATGTAATATTTTATCAAACAAGTGGTTAGTTTTAAACTGATTCTTCGTATTTTGCAGTTTACTGAGTTTGATTTACTTTTAAATTTTATGCAGGAACTTCAAAAACGTCAAAACATAATCTTCAGTTGTATTTGAGCAAACAGAAACATTACAATCGTATTTACATTTACGAGTAGTTAAATACCGTGCGGACCCAACGCTGTTGACACTAGACTACTTGCGATACCAGGACGAACCGGTTTCGCATTTCGTAAACAGCGCAGCGGCGTGTAGATGTGTGCGTGAAATATTTCTGTTTCCTTGTAGCCGTCCATCTATCTTGGGCGCGCCTGCCAATACGAAGGGAATATTTGTGGATGTTAAGGGAATGCTATAGATATATTTCCTCTTTTCTTTGAATTATCAGAGGGAATTACAACATTTGCGGAGAAATAGGAAGGAAATGTCCCGCAGAATCGAGGTCATTGCCGTATTAATAAACATGCGGCAAACAGACTTGTGTACCCGAAATTAAGCCGTATCGTTTTACAATAATGGCTGTTTTAACGTCTCGTAAGTGAATGGCTCGTCTGCCTCGGCTGGGTTGGCATTATGAGTAAGATTCCATTCTCAATTTTGTGTCCTTTGTTCCAAATTATATTCGCAACTGAAACGAGGGTAAGGTACAGTACGGCCATCCCAATAAGCCATATTTAACACCTGTCAGATTCGTGATCGTCCATTTTCCTTTGATGACATCTTTTTTAGTATGCAACTAACAGCTGTCGAATATGGTTTATTGTGATGGCCTTACTTTAGGTACACTTTCCTCGTTATTTTGAAGCAATTCAGGTTACCTTGAAAATAGTATCCAACTTATGAAATGAAAATACTTTATATAATAATTGAATACATTATATATATCTATGGGACTTTTGTGTAAATATAACCTATGACACGAAGTGAAACAGTTGATGATATGTAAAATGTTTGTTGATAATTGTTAGTTTTTGTGCCATGTCGGTTTAGAATAGCATCACCATATTTATTTCCCGTGTGTGTCATAAGAGGCGAATAATGGACTCGAGGTTAACATGTGTTTTGCAATTATAGGCAATGGGCTGACAACCTGTCATTGTATCGATACATAATAATTCGGATTACCCTTAAATGTATGTCAGACGTGGTGTAAATGTTAGTTTTTTTACGGCCGTTTACGCTCTGGCTACTCCGAAAGGGAAAGGCGTGATGTAAAAATTATACGTATGTATGATAAGTAAAAAGTAAAATTAATACTGAACGCGTACTATTTTCAAGGGGTAAGTAGGGGATGGTAGAACAGGCTAATAAATAAATCGTTGGATTATCGGTCGATGCTTTTATTTCGTCACTCGGTTAGTTCACGTCAGTTCAGTCGACACGATTATTTTTAACCCGCATTTTAAAATGCAAATTACTGGTGAGTAGGTGTATAAGCACAAAGTCTTGCTTTATGCCATTCAACACGTACATAAAAAGGCACTTAGCATTTCATGGAAAACAAATCAAGAAAATATTTTTTCTATAAATACGTACGTTTATACGGGGTGTACCTCCGAATATTTATAGGGTGCATGCAGACCATGAAACTGAACAACATTCCTCTAGAAACCTATGTCGGGAAAACACAAAAAATCGACCTTCCATACAACATTTCAATCAGCTGGAAATTACTATGGAAAGTAAATTAGATTTTAAAGTTTCCTGAAATATTTTCTTATGGGACTTGGTTCACTTTCATGGTCTGAATGCACCCTATCAGTATTTGGAGGTCTGTCCTTTACACCCTGTATAACAGTTTGTTTTGTAAATACTTAAAGTTTTAAATGTTATAGCACTTTGTGATTTTTTCCAATTCCGATTGCAATAATAAGTACCTATTATCCTCTTAAATAAGTCTATTACGACCGATAACGTAATTATCATTTTCGTTGTCATAAAATATCTCACCATCGCAGAGTTTAATACTTTTCAGAGAACAAAAAGTTAGCAAGCTGACTTGATTAAATCAATCCTCTTAATTGTGAAAAAAAGCGCAAAGGGTCCATCTGGCGAAAAAGGCGAGTTTTTAGTTGTAAGAGAAAAAGAAGCCTCATAAATATTCATGTCAACTTGAGGCTCTAAAGTCGCTGGTAAGTCTATTCCCGATAAAACGCCGAAGTGGCTGCGACAAGAGGCGACCTTTAATGGCGATTCCATTTCACCCCACCTGCCCCGCGTTGTCGGTCAAAATATTTTTAAATTGGGCTTTAAGCACCAACTTGCGATGTCTGTCAGCCTGAATAACTTTAATGGAAAAATTTCGCAGGCGGCTGGTGTTCAGGGGAGGTCGATAACGTCAAAATTTTGACAAATAGGCATTAGAAAGCAATTTCCTACAAATTGGGTTCCTATTGCAACTATTGGCTGAAGAAAAATACATAAGACTTTGTAATTACTCAGTTGTATGCGGATTGAATTCAAAATTGTCTTGTTTGGGGAACATATACTATTTAGAGAAGAGAGTGCTTTTCCTTTTAAAGTTGTAAACAAGTCAGTCGTAAACCTGTTAATTAACCGTAAAAAAACAAAAAAATATACCTACAATTACGATTTTTATCTATTGTTTAAATATAAAAAACCAATCGCTCAAGGTGACACTAAAAAAGACATCATACAATTTGACAGCCATTAATTCAAACTAATGAATCGAAATAATCCATAAATGTACAATTTTTGTTACGCATTCCAGACCAATTTTATACATATTCGTCGTATGAATAGAGTACATAATCGCTTGTCCATCAGCATTATGTCCCTTAAACGACGTATGGCTCATAAAAGCACTCATTCATTGTAATGACATCCGTTTCACATCATCGGAGTCGAATAAAAAATTACTTGGGCAGAGAAAAATCGAAGGTTCAGATGTTCCAATCGACGAGACGCCCTTTGGTGTTGACCTTTCAGTGTTGCCACCAAAGAATACTTTGGAACTATTTTTAATCTTGCTAAGTAAATCGATTACTGCAATTGATACGTTTTCATAACTAAGAGGTATAGTAAATTGGTGACAGTGACTTAATACCGATCAAATTAATGAACAACCATAGCAACATGCTGTTGAACAAAGGCTTCCCCCTAATTGGGAGGTATATTCGAAACTTGACAGGCGTGTGGAAGAAGACCAATAGGTACCTAAAAAATACGCTTTTGCCCATTATCTAGATTTGTCCAACGGCTTTTGCAGCACCCAAAGGTGAAAATGAAGTGATGCTATTTTAGATCGGCATGCATGTGTTCAATACTCAGATTATCAAAATAAATAGGAGCTATAAAAAGAAAACATTAAAGAGGTGCTTGCAATTGTGCTTCTTCCTAAAAAGCTTTGTTGCGATTCCCTTTTTCTCATGTGGCAACTTTATCCATATACTAGTGGTGTGGCTAAAATTTCCCCGACTGCCTCATCTTACAAATGTCAACCCTCTTATACGTTTCATAATAAAAACTAGAACGGATCTAGGCAAAACTTATGCAAAATATATTTGAGCATAATAAATTGTATAAGTCTGTTTAAATTTATTTGTATGTAGAATCTTTTTTATGTAAATGTTATGTACTAACGTTTAGTAGATGTAAGGAATATGGCGTCAAGACAAACCCAATTATTAGGGTTTTTATGACACCCATTTAATATGATAATGTTTCTGTAAAGTATATAAATAAACGAAAAAAAAAAAAAAATAGTATGGATTTGATGGTATACGTCACGCTTGATATTCTCTTCCAAAAACGGTCCTTATCGCCAGGGCGACAAATATTTGAAAGTTATTTTAGAAAATCATGTATTTGATGAACTATTGGCCAGCAGTAGTCAGCTGATGTGCTTTTTAATTTTTTCTCTCACTAAATGGTCTAGACCTCGCCAAACTCTCTCCCAAGGCATAATAATTCTGGATGTACTTAATGACTTGCGTTAATCAAAAGACAGATGGAGTGAGGGAAAAATCGAAGTAAAAAGAGGGAAAAGACGCACTTTATGAAATTGAAGTAGTTTCACCACTTAGATCTAGTGAAATAAACCGCTCGGCTGGGTGAGCTCGATGGAGTGCCACTTCTATTTCGGAAATACAGAATACAAAGGCGTATAGAAAAAGTACTACGGATTGATTGTAGTCCTTTCAAGCGCTTAATATAAATTGGAGTGAAAATGACGAAAGAAATATTGTTATCACCTTAATTAATGCATAAACTATAATTTAACATCAAAGATTTTCAGCGCGAGTTTTCATATCCCATAATCTTTTTCTTCTTTAATAGTAATAAGTATCTAAACCTGGGAGGAACAGACGAACTAGGATTGTGGTATACAGCGTGGCCCGAATAGTGACGTTCAAAGACAATAATTTGAATGCCTTATACTGAGAGTGTATGTTCGAGTTATTCAACTTATGATGTTCGATGGGCAAAATTCGATTGACAGGTCTTTTTTGGACGCAAGAAAGTACAAGTCATGAAGATAATGCTACAAAAACAACCGCCCAAAAAGCCCTTTTACAGGAGTAAAAAAAAAGGCGAAAAAAAACTTGCCTGTCTGTCGAATTTTAAGATTGAATAACTCAAAACGGAATCTTCTATAAATCGTGAAACATACATAGGGGTAATTCAAATACCCCTCAGTGAAAGAGATTCAAATTTTGACTTGGAACGTGACTATTTGGGTCACTCTGTGTAAGTAGATACTTAGGTATAGCATAATACTTAGACATAATACGTGCTGTATGCTGTTTAGGAAAGTATTAATTTTTAGTAATAAACTGGTTTTCCTCTAGAACGGTTGTTTATTTAGTAAACTACTCCTCATAAACAGAAGATTCTCAGACAGTTAGATCAGGTATTCATGTATTATGTATAGGGTACTTTCTAGTTTGTTATTTTGGTCCAAACCAAATTTGATCAACTTTCCTTCCTCCTTCCTTATTCTGAAATTATTCACACTATTATATATATATAACCACTACAGTTGCATAAACTTAGAAAATAATCAAAGTACCTCTACGTGTGTAATACCACATAACTTTAAACTAGTCGTATATTATAAAGTATAAAAAATTCTGCCAAATTAATTAATGTAGCTACATTAATTCAGATGAAATTCGCTAATTACCAACATAACTTTGCAAAGTAATTTCGTAAATTACTTAATACATTGATTTCCACCAAAGGCACTTTATTTAATGTTAATAGCAATTTATTGGATTTTCTTTCTCTGGAGACTGCAAATTACAATATGTATGAGCCCTTTTCCGGGTGAGCTCCTGCTCCCCACCATACAGTCAGGTGTAGATTGAAAGCCCCGGGGCTAAAAATCGTAGGGTCCACAACAAAAAAAAAAAAAAAAAAAATATGTATGAGTACCTGTGAGTACAGATTTCTGGTTAAAGTTTGTAGGTACTACCAACAGCGTCTTGAGTTACCCATTTTATGGATTAACTTACACTAGTTTTCCTACAACCAGGGCCCCGATACCCTTATTCTTTAAGTATTATGCCGTGTGATGCCGGCTTAGAATAGTATCGCCCCATATCTACCCATGGGTGTCGTAAAAACCGACTAAGGGATTAATCCAGGGAACGGGCAGCAGCATTCTCTGTGAATACCTACAACATCTTACACTGCGCTCGCCAATCCGCCTGCCAAGCGTGGTTAGTATGGCAAATACCCCCTTACTTGACTCAAAACTCAGGATACAATCTCTACAAAAAAATTGGTGATATATTTTTAAACTAAGTAATTGTTCTAACCATTCCTTACATTTTGTCGTGTGATGCCGGCTTAGAATAGCATCACCCCATTTCTTACCCATGGGTGTCGTAAGAGGCGACTAAGGGACTCGAGGGTTAGATGTGTATAGCAGTTTTAGGCGATGGGCTGACAACCTGTCACTAGTAATACACAGTTATCTGGTTGACCCTCAAACTCTTGTCAGACGTGGTGTTATTATCCGTTTTACGGCCGTTAACGCTCTGCCTACCCCGTAAGGGATATAGGCGTGATTTATGTATGTATGTATGTATTCATCACATAGTCTTATTCAAACAAACAAATAGACAATTGATCTCTAAATGAGTATTTTTGTTTTGCATGATAATTACTCTATACATAAATAATGGTCCCTGTAACAGTGTCAATGTAATGAAGTTAAATTGGCTTAATTTCGTTTGGAACGTCAATTAGAGTGGCCGGGTATTGGCCGGCAGGGTTGCTAACATAACGAATTATTTTTACCCATTTGTGAAAAATAGTCGGTTGTAGCAGATAAGGTACTAGGGGATTTTTATCTCCAGTTAATCCTACTTATATTTGTTTTGTATTGTAATTTGTGTACAATAATAATAATAATACTTATATCATAAATGCGAAAGTTTCTATATTTGTTTGTTTGATACTTCTTCAGGCAAAAACTACTGAACCGATTGTAATAAAGTTTGGCACACATATAGAATGTAACGTGGATTAATACATAGGATAGTTTTTATTATATGCGGGCAACGCCGCGGGTAACAGCTAGATACAGAAGTAATTTATTTCTTACACATATTCATGTCAAAAAATAATTCAGTTCTTTTGTAGTACTCCTGGTGCTTTATGTGCAACAACCGACTGTACTATGAAACCCATCTCCTTTTTTATATCTTCTGCCTCTTTCTTCCTTTTTACTTTTCTGTATGTACTTTAGTATATTAATTTGTTAAATTTACTTTGGAACGTCAATAATTAAAAGTGGTCGCGGTCGTGGTAGCGTAGGCGGTGTGAAAAACAACGATGTAATTCACCGTTTTTGTTAACATTAATAACTGTATGTCTATGTCAACCCATAATAAGTTAATCCATTAAATGGGAGACTTAAAGTTCAGGTGCAGGTGAAAGAAGTTATAATTTTTAATCGATTTTATTGAGCTCAATCTAAGAAGAATATAGCGTAAACCTTTCTTTCACAAACAACAGAAAACTTATAAAAATATATATCTAAAACGTATTACTCTTGCAGACAATATTTATTTTATACTTTTTTTTTCACTGTACATTTACTCGAAATGTCAGCCCTTAAAAGAGTAATTTAGTACCTATTATAGAGTACGGGAGAGGATCGCGTGAGTTCAGGGTTTAGATTAACGCGCCGTGAGCTGTTTTAATTTAAACTCTGCCACCCAATACCCGGGCCATATGTTTATTTTGTTTAATGCATATCAAGTTTATTTAAAAGCCATGACTACGTGATGTGCGTAGTATTTCCAGAAATAGACTCCTATTTATGTAAATACACCTTTCCAAATAGCACTGACATAGCTTTTAATAAGCAGCGTTGCCCTCTCTCTACATTCAATATGTTAGGTTTTTATCGCACCACCCCATACTGCAATGCAATAACTTAAATTAGATTGTACTACAATAGTGTAGATGTGTGTACGTAGTTTAATAGACGTGCTGTGCCATTTCCTGTGTAAGATTAGATTCGGTAATAGTAGAAATTAGTCAGTTGGTGAAGTTTGGTTGCAGTGCAGCTAATTAAACACGCACTCAACCGGATCCGGAACTCCCGCCGCTCAAGAGACTGAGCCACACTGAGCAGCAAGCCTCGAGTGGAACCGTTATGACTCCATGAATATATTGGGCTATTGGGGGTTGATCAAAATTACAAACTAGAAGTACCCCATACATAATACAGGAATACCTGAGCTAACTTTCTGAGAATCTTCTGTTTCTGAGGAGTAGTTTACTAAATAAACAACCGTTCTTGAGGAAAACCAGTTTATTACTAAAAAGTAATACTTTTCTATACCAGCATACAGCACGCATTATGTCTAAGTATTATGCTATAACTAAGTACCTACTTACATAGGGTGGCCCAAATAGTCACTTCCCAAGACAAAATTTGAATCTCTTTCACTGAGGGGTATTCGAATTACCCCTATGTATGTTTAATACGTGGTTCACCTGGTGAATTGGACTCCATACAAATGTGTAGGTATCCTGCAAGTATTGTACCTACAGCAAAAGTATTATAATTTTTCCACCATCTATGTTACGTTTGTAGCACGACACTTGATGTAAAAATGGCACCAAGCACACTTGACGACAAAAATTACGTCTTTCCGAGGTGGGCTTTAAGATCACTCCATCTTTAGGCTTACGACCCAACGGATTCTTGTGGCATTGTATATAGACGGAGAGCTCGCTACGTGAAAAAGGGTACGATTTGACCGGAAACGGAACTTCAGCAAACAGTGAGATAATCTCATAACATACACATGGCAGATCATGGTGCCTTGGTATTTAAGGATGGTAGGGTCGGTCTCGGAAAACCATCAAAAGGTGTCGGAAACCATTTTTACCTAGGCTTCATTGAAACACGTAGACTTGCGTATAGTAAGTCGCGGAATTTTGGATTATTTTATTATTTCATCAATAGTTTTTCACATATATCGTCTTTTCTCATTCGATGATACGTAGACGTGAGTGACTTCTTAGTCAGTAAATTCTACTAAATAATTATTCATCACAATACTATTTTGGAATTATAATTAATTTAATAACATACAACAATGGTGTTTTTGGCTCCATCTCGTGAAAAATTCATCGGCCCCTTACACAAACTGACGCAAATCATAACGTGACGTAGTTTACCCTAGGTCAATTGGTAAAAGAGGACAGTGCCATTTTTCATGAGGTTAAACCGCGCTACCAATACTAGTAGATATAGATCTAGTAACTTGACCCTACAACTACTAGGAAACAGTAGCGATGGAATCGTACGATATCTGACGGAGCTAGCTCCTTGGCTATTAGATTTAGATTCCGATCTGCAACCACCTCCAGCGTAATCACCGCGCAGTCAACACATTAATCTGGGTTTTAGGGATCCCCAAATAAGATACATTTGTCTTAATTCCCAGCTTTGTTTTGGTAGCACACAGGGGTTAATGCCCATTCTCATTGAACGGGAAGGAAATATTCCAGAGCTTAGCATTTTTGTGCCTGACATCTACGAAAGACCCAATGAATTTCTAAGTAATTAGTGTAACGCCCACCAATATACTGTGAAGTTATTGCTAGTGAACGATAGCGAAAATTAGGCTGATAAGGAACATCTTCCCCCAAGGAACATAGGTCGAAATACGAAATTGGACCTCCCATACAAAATAACCGATCAGGTGATTTGAGTTACTATGGAAGCCCAAAATAATTTTGTCATATTTCTTCCTATGTTCCTTGGGGAAAGTGGTTCCTTATCACCAGCCCGTTTTGAGATTTCGCAATCGGTCTCTAGTAAAATTTCACCCTCTATATATACAGTAAGCAGCCGTTTTTTTTTTGCCGTCAATCTACGTAAGCAGAGAATGTCGTTACCAAACTGAGTGCAATCTCATAGGGTATATTAAAAAAAATACGAATATCATAAAATATCAACTTCTTGTGTTCCTCCCCTAGGAATAGAAGCAAGTACCTCCGGATACTGAGACTAAGCTCTCACCACTACACCAATGAGGTATTGTACGAGATACAACTGAAAGTCCATCTTACTCACATCTTGACTATTGCTGCCTCCATTGTAGACAGGAACGTTGTCCATAGTGAGTGTTTAATTTTGGTTCAAATTCATTAATTATTGTCAAGAGCAGGCAGCGTCTGGACAGCCAGAAGACGTTGTATAAATAACTTTAGGTTCTAACGGAGAAGATACCTATGTCTGGAGCCAACATTATTCGTTACTTCTTCTTATTTTAGCCGTGTGATGCCGGCTTAGAATAGCATCACCCCATTTCTTGCTCGTGGGAGTCGTAAGAGGCGACTAAGATGGGCTGACAACCTGTCACTATGGCCATACACAATTTTCCGGATGACCCTCAAATGTTTGTCAGACGTGGCGTAAATGTTCGTTTTATGCGGACACTTATGCTTTGCCTACCCCGCAAGGGATTATAGGATATGTGTATGTATATGTGTCTTCTTATTTTTGTCATCCAACAACCAGATGCACCTTGGTGTCAGAGTTTTTTAACCGCCTACTACTAATAGTAGGCCTCCGACATGGTTGTGTAACGACCGTCGTATAAGTATGTAACGCAGGTCAAAATATGAAAAATTGTGATCAAAAATATTTTTTTTAAAAATATTTATGTTACTTTGAATGGGAAGTTATTTTTTTTTATTTCGACCTATGTTTCTTAATGAAAACAACTTTATGCACATAGGATATTCAGTTTCACGGGTTAGTTCACCCCTTAAAAGAAGGCATCATTTACTAACATCCTGTATATTAATTCTGAGTGTTGCTTTTGCTAATATAATTTAGGCATACATGAAACTCTAAAGGGATTACGCGGAGGTAGCTCCGATTACTATGTAAGTACGAGTATAATAGTAGTATGGTGATATTTCGTAGTTCATCCCTCATTTATCCGAGGCTTACTGCCGTAGCAGGGATCACACGGAGCTCAATGTTGCTGGATCAGCCGTTTTAAATGAGCCCGCTTACGGCGCGGTGAAGGAGCGAGTGCTGCAACCCCTTGCGGTTATGTCAGCTAAACTCTACCAATTTGCTAAGTGCGCTCTTAAAGAAGGAGTTCTTCCCACCAAATAACATTATTTAGAAATATCTCCGGTGTTCAGCTCGTAGTTTCAAAAGAACGAATTCCGGCAAAATATTAAGGTACAATAAAAGCAGGCTGGTAGTTTCCGTATTTTCCTCCCGTTTGTGAAATTTTAGTAACACGAAAGTTGTGGAGGGAAGTTATTTCATCACCTTTGAAGCTGGCTGCTGACTTAACAAAGAGAACTTGGACAGAGAAATGCAATTCGTGTTGATGGAACACGTGAAGCGAGATTATAGTCGACAAACATCGTGAATTCTGATGCTTTCATCTGTTGGTAGTTCTGAACTACTTAATTTCTATTTCACCTTGGTATTTTCGAAGTATCTGTTTGCTTTTCAAACACAGTATTACTTGCGAATTAAATCGGGTGTAAGGAACAGAGCCCTTCCAATACTGACAACCATTTTTCAGGAAACGTCAGTTTTTTGTGGCTTCCCATCGTAAATGCAGTCAGCTGATCGTGATTTTGTATGGGAGGTCGAATATTTTTTGTCGTTTCCTGGTATATGTTCCTAGGGGAAAGTTGTTCAGTTTCATGGTCTGCATGCACCTTAGTATTCGGAGGGCTTTCCCTACACCCTGTATTCAGTACTACCTGATTCTCTTATTTTTTAACCTTGTAATGCAAGTGAGACTCAACTGTCATTTTATTATCATCGTGATATTCTATACTTCAAACTGTTAGCAGAATACGAAACGCCAAAAACCATTCCACTGACACGCTTTCTATATACAACTGAAGCGATTTTCATTTAGCAGATCTGGGGCTCTGCTTTGTTATCTGTTTTATTTAGCTGGTTATGAAAATTCAAATTTATTGCTGACATACTGTTATGTGCACTTTAAATTTTTCCTAATAAAATATTTTGGCACTAGACTAACGTTTCTGTACAAATTCTATCAGTACTTATTAATTTATTTATTAGAACAACCAATTGTAGTTACATTATTATTAGTTAAAATTATGTATGATCAACATAAGAGAGAGACATAAATGCACTACATCTAAAGGTGCAACAGCATGCACAAAAATAGATAGGTAACAATGAAAAAAAAAAACGTATATAATGCAAGATTAGTAACAGTGACTGAGATTAGTAATCTGACATTAATACTTAGTTGTTGTAAGACTTTAGTTTTAAAACTAAAGAGAGTATCACCAAACACATTAACAATTAGTAGAATCTTATGTATTATAGTTTCTACTCATTATCTATACAGCAGAATATGGCCTTAGATTAGTTCTACTCATCGATAGATTTATAGCAAAGTGCTAAACTCTAGCTAGGGAACGCAATCGTGTAGTCTTTGTAATACAGGCTGCCTGCCTAGGTTCGAAACCACAGCAAACACAGTTCTAAGAAAATCCGGTCCGTAGTTCGGAGCCGATAAACTTTGTTGACAATGCTTGATGCCGAGCATTGCGCAACATTTGAGTTACAACGTTCTATAGAAATCTGTTGAAATCCCTAGAGCTATACCGAGCTGACATTTTACTCAGATAAAAAACTAACTGTAGCTCCCGCCCAATGTACCTACCGTTTTCTTTAGTCTTCCGTCTATCTTGCTATGCTACCTGACCTATTGAAAATTTATAAGTTAGTAAGTACCTTATCTTGTCTTGTCTAGCCCACACCATCCCACTGCTGGGCAAAGGCCTCCCTTTTCTCCTTCCATCCATCTCTATTTTTGGCTTCCGCATGCCTACACGTACTTAAATTACAGTTTGACCAGAATAAGAGAAATGCTTTGATTCTCAAGCGAATGCAATTTTGAGACTTTGGAATGCAGGCGTCTGGATTGGAACCACAACAAATGCAGTTCGTGTAGTTCGCAGCCGATAAACTTTGTTGACAATGACTGATGCCGAGCACCGAGCAACACTCGACCGCACAACATTCTATAGAATAACATGTGCAGACATTTTATTCAGATGAAAACTTAAAAGTGTCTCGTCTCGTTTATAATACTTTTGGTGTAATCCCAGACTGATCTTGCAAACAGGACAAACTGTTAGTAGGGTGGTTCTCTCAGTGACGTCCGTTGTTGCGTATTTTTAGTGCATTTGTAACGCATGCGTTTGTCAGACGAAAAGTAATTGCGATACTTGCGTTACGGCTACGCTAAAAATTAGCAGCTACGGACGTTAAGTCAAGTGTGATTCCCGCCTAAGAGAATAAGTAAATTGCACATTGGATACAATAGGAAGTATTCGATCTTCAAGTGAATGCGATTTTGAGTTTTTGGAGCAAAAGCAACTGGATTCTAGACCACAACAAACAGAGTTCTCAGAGAATCCGGTCCGTAGTTCGCAGCCGGTAAACTTTGTTGACAATGACTGATGCCGAGCACCGAGCAACACTCGACCGCACAACATTCTATAGAATCCTCTAGAGCTTCCGAACAGACGTTTCGCAGACATTTCAATACTGTGATAAATTGACTTTTGGATCTACTTTTGCACAATATAAGTTCATACACATACAATAGCTATTTTAGCAAGGCAGAACGTAAATGCCCGTAGAAATATGGCTGTTTTCCCTGCGTCTGACAATATTTTCAGTGTAATAAAAAAAAAAATGGACTTGAAACGTTGTAATAGACAACATTATAAAATTAGCTCAAGGCACACGTGAAAATAATCTTTAAAATATTCGATCAGCTTATGAATTTGCTATATATTTAGGTACTCAAAGCAGGCTTCCGATAAAACGCTTTTCAAAACATTTAAGTAGGAAGTACTAAGCTACAAACGAAATATATCTCTTTCAGTTTAACTACCTACGCCGTTCCCATGACAGCCTACACAAAAATTCTACCCGTAACATTATCTCGACATTTTTGTCTGATGCGCAGTGTTGAGTCGTCCCACTGAAAGGACGAAACTAGGTGCTGTTCCGAACCGAGCGGCCGACGGCCGACGGCCGACAGCATATGCCGCGGCGGCCGTCCTTGGCACTACTGGTTCGTATGGACTTGTATGGGATACTATCCGAACCGAGCGGCGACTGCACATGCTATCGGCCGCCGCGCATCTGCCGCGGCGGCCGACGGCCGACGGCCGACGGCACATAACTGCAGACCAGTATAGCCGCGGCGGCTTTACGTTGGTTGGGTTGGAATAAAGTTTTCAGGACTAGTTATTATATATAGGTTATTATGGTTCATCGGGTTATTATGGTTCATCGGGTTATTATGGTTCATCGGGTCGTTGGGTTCATCTTATCGTTAGGGTTCATCATGTGGCCATAGTTCATCGGTTCGCTAGGTTCATCGGGTTATTATGGTTCATCAGGTCGTTGAGTTTATCTTGTCGTTAGGGTTCATCATGTGGCCAGAGTTCATCGGTTCGCTAGGTTCATCGGGTTATCATGGTTCATCGGGTTATCATGGTTCATCGGGTTATTATGGTTCATCGGGTCTTTGGATTTATTTTGTCGTTAGGGTTCATCATGTGGCCAGAGTTCATCGGTTCGCTAGATTCATCGGGTTATCATGGTTCATCGAGTTATTATGGTTCATCGGGTCGTTGGATTCATTTTGTCGTTAGGATTCATCATGTGGCCAAAGTTCATCGGTTCACTAGGTTCATCGGGTTATCATCGTTCATCGGTTTATCATGGTTCATCGGGTCGTTGAGTTCATCTTGTCGTTAGGGTTCATCATGTGGCCAGACTTCATCGGTTCGCTAGATTCATCGGGTTATCATGGTTCATCGGGTTATTATGGTTTATCGGGTCGTTGAGTTCATCTTGTCGTTAGGGTTCATCATGTGGCCAGACTTCATCGGTTCGCTAGATTCATCGGGTTATCATGGTTCATCGGGTTATTATGGTTCATCGGGTCGTTGGATTCATTTTGTCGTTAGGATTCATCATGTGGCCAGAGTTCATGGGTTCGCTAGGTTCATCGGGTTATCATGGTTCATCGGTTTATCATGGTTCATCGGGTTATTGCGGTTCATCGGGTCGTTGGGTTCATTTTGACGTTAGGGTTCATCATGTGGCCAGAGTTCATCGGTTCGCTAGGTTCATCGGGTTATCATGGTTCATCGGGTTATCATGGTTCATCGGGTTATTATGGTTCATCGGGTCTTTGGATTAATTTTGTCGTTAGGGTTCATCATGTGGCCAGAGTTCATCGGTTCGCTAGATTCATCGGGTTATCATGGTTCATCGGGTTATTATGGTTCATCGGGTCGTTGGATTCATTTTGTCGTTAGGATTCATCATGTGGCCAGAGTTCATGGGTTCGCTAGGTTCATCGGGTTATCATGGTTCATAGGGTTATTACGGTTCATCGGGTCGTTGGGTTCATTTTGACGTTAGGGTTCATCATGTGGCCAAAGTTCATCGGTTCACTAGGTTCATCGGGTTATCATGGTTCATCGAGTTATTATGGTTCATCGGGTCGTTGAGTTCATCTTGTCGTTAGGGTTCATCATGTGGCCAGACTTCATCGGTTTGCTAGATTCATCGGGTTATCATGGTTCATCGGGTTATTATGGTTCATCGGGTCTTTGGATTTATTTTGTCGTTAGGGTTCATCATGTGGCCAGAGTTCATCGGTTCGCTAGATTCATCGGGTTATCATGGTTCATCGGGTTATTATGGTTCATCGGGTCGTTGGATTCATTTTGTCGTTAGGATTCATCATGTGGCCAAAGTTCATCGGTTCACTAGGTTCATCGGGTTATCATCGTTCATCGGTTTATCATGGTTCATCGGGTCGTTGAGTTCATCTTGTCGTTAGGGTTCATCATGTGGCCAGACTTCATCGGTTCGCTAGATTCATCGGGTTATCATGGTTCATCGGGTTATTATGGTTTATCGGGTCGTTGAGTTCATCTTGTCGTTAGGGTTCATCATGTGGCCAGACTTCATCGGTTCGCTAGATTCATCGGGTTATCATGGTTCATCGGGTTATTATGGTTCATCGGGTCGTTGGATTCATTTTGTCGTTAGGATTCATCATGTGGCCAGAGTTCATGGGTTCGCTAGGTTCATCGGGTTATCATGGTTCATCGGTCTATCATGGTTCATCGGGTTATTGCGGTTCATCGGGTCGTTGGGTTCATTTTGACGTTAGGGTTCATCATGTGGCCAAAGTTCATCGGTTCACTAGGTTCATCGGGTTATTATGGTTCATCGGGTCGTTGGGTTCATCTTGTCGTTAGGGTTCATCATGTTGCCAGACTTTATCGTTTTGCTAGATTCATTGGGTTATCATGGTTCATCGGTTTATTATGGTTCATCGGGTCGTTAGGTTCATCTTGTCGTTAGGGTTCATCATGTGGCCAAAGTTCATCGGTTCACTAGGTTCATCGGGTTATCATGGTTCATCGGGTTACTAAGGTTCATCGGGTCATTGGGTTCATCTTGTCGTTCGGGTTCATCATGTGGCCATAGTTCATGGGTTCGCTAGGTTCATCGGGTTATCATGGTTCATCGGTTTATCATGGTTCATCGGGTTATTACGGTTCATCTTGTCGTTAGGCTTTAACCAACGACCCGATGAACCATAATAACCCGATAAACCATGATAACCCGATGAACCTAGCGAAACGATGAACTCTGGCCACATGATGAACCCTAACGACAAGATGAACCCAACGACCCTATGAACCATGATAACCCGATGAACCATGATAAGCCGATGAAGCTAGCGAACTGATGAACTCTGGACACATGATAAACCCTAACGACAAGATGAACCCAGCGACCCGACGAACCATAATAACCCGATGAAAAATAATAACCCTATGAACCATGATAACCCGATGAACCATGATAACCCGATGAACCATAATAACCTAATAAACATAATAACTAAGTCCTGAAAACTATACTCTGACATGTGCTGTCGGCCGTCGGCCGCTGCCTTCGGAATGACATCTGCCGCGGCGGCCGACGGCCGACGGCCGATAGCCGCGGCATGTGCCATCGGCCGTCGGCCGTCGGCCGTAGGCCGCTCGGTTTGGAACAGCACCTTTAGGCTATTGTAACTCAATTTTCAGACTGACACAATGCTAGCTGGGCACTACAAACTTGTCTAGTGAATGTTTTCATATAAAATTTTGTTACAGACGTAAATAGGATAAAAAACTTTGGCCCATTTTTTAAAACGTGTCTACATAAACAGTAGGTAATTGCAATTTACGTGACTGGCCCGATGGCGTTGCGGATAGTACTTTTCCCTGCTACGTCAAGGGTCATGGTTTCGAACCCCATTAGACAAAAGCATTTGTTAAGTCATTTTTCAGATATTTGTGCTAAATTTGGACGCTTTTTATGTATAATACGTATATATTTACAAAAAAAGTATAAAAGTATTAATATCAGCTATCTAGTTCCCATAGTATATTTAAGCTTTGCTTAGTTTGGGTCTAGATGGTACTGTGTGAATTATTAGTTATTTATCTATTTATACTTAAATCACCAAAAATTTCTTGTTGGTTTAGTATCCCATTAAAATGAATAACACAAGACATGATCTTTCTATTGAAAAAAAAAAGTACTTTTTCTTAAGTTATTACGTGTTTAAATAACGAGTTTGTTTACTATTTATTTTTGGCTTTATCGACAATTTCGTATACTTATAGTGCTTATAAGCACTAGCAGTTTTGTGCTATATTTCAAACACCTTTTATAGACTTATTTGAAAATGAGTTTCAATTTTACTTTGTTACTGACTTTTTAATCACCCTAGGGGAGGTTGGATGAACTTTTCAATGGTAGGCGGCAAAAATAGAGCCAAGGAACCTTACTTATAAACTAGTTTGACATGTTTTAATGCTGTCGTTGAAATAAAAAGAAACTTGGTGACATTTTGGTTACCGCAGCGATGTGTAGGTGCCGTATAATCTTCTTCCATTATATTTTATTTTACCTGAAACAAAAAAACCGGTCGTGAATAAATATAAGTAGTAGTGTTATACTGGATGATTTAAGAATTCGAAGTAATTAAATAAGTACATAATCAATACGTAGTATAAAATAAACTCAGTATAAAATAAAGTCGGTATGTTGTATGCTTGGCTTTATAAAACTATGCAACGGACACGTTTGTTTTTGAAAGGTAGAGTGGTTTAAGAGGCAGGTTATTTAGGTAAGTTTAACCGCGGGAAAAAGCTTGATTCCAACAGGAAATCGGTTAGCAGCAATTTTGTTGAAAAATAGGATGATTTTTTTTTATATCATATCAAAGCAATCCGTATCTTTGTAGATAAACCTAATCATAGAATCTGTGCAATTTTTACTTTACGACCATCCCATCTTGAAATTCCGCGACTGAACTTACGCAGGTGGCTTCATAAATCGCTTGCCTGCTTACGGCATTGACACAATGGGTACTCTCACAATCAGCTCGGAGCAAAAACCGAATTCGGAAAACACCAACCGTACCCAACACTCGAACAATATTCACTTGCATTGTTTAAACAAATTGTTCCATTGTTCAACGTTAAATCACGATGCACTGTTAGTTCAACTCCACAGGATGTTAGGAAGAATACTTGCCCTTTAAATGACGCCGCAGACCAAACGTACGTTTTTAAAAGCAACGCGACAGCTCAAGCAATTTTTTCAGAAATTCAAAAAATAATGGTGACATTTCCTAGAAAGACAAACGTCGCTGGTCGGTTTATCATTCTAAGCCAATGTCATCTTTATTTCAATTACGATAGAGTTCCTTTCGAATTTGTCGTCAAAAGTGCTCGAGCTGTCACACGCTAAAACTGCTCTTGCTCAACGGCGTCCCTAAGACGTTGAACTGAACAACTGTCTGTAAAAATTTACAGACAGTTGTTCAGTCATCATTACTACAGCCACAACCCAGTCAATTGCCGGACATAGGCCTCCCCTCCATACGTAAAAAGGGGTGCTGCCATTCTTTTCTTTCCTTTCTTTGTAGAGGGGTTGACTAGCTCAGTGACAGTTTCTTTTCTTGCATTGCTTTATTTTTATTATTCTTTCATTGGTTGTTTCACCCGTTATAAAGACAGCAGGAAAAATTTTATCATCCTGTATATCAGAGAACCATCCATTACTGTGGCTTACTGAATGTTCATACTTAACCACAAGTATACCACATATTGTTATGTTATTTTATGTTTTGAACTTTAAGTGAGGGTATTAAGGATTAAAATCTCTGGTACACATGCTGTGCCACGTTTGGATGAGTGATTAAGAAAGCTATTTAAGTAAAACAGTACTTTTCCCAATAACATCCTGTATAGCAGAGAACCGTCTTTAACATAGCTTACTGCATGTTTACTCTTTAGCGAGCCATTTAAGAAAAGCAGTACTTTTCCAAACACAATAGCAGGAGCCGCCGTTCACAGAATGTTTATACCTTACCACAAGATCACCACCTATTGTTATATAATTTTTATAGGTCGCAAACTTTAAGTAAGTGTAGTAAGTTATAAAATCACCGGTACACACGCTGTACCACGGCTATATTTTTTCCAACATCCTGTATGTCAGACAACCTTCGTTTATTGTGGCTTACTGCATGTTTACTTTTAAGCGAGCGATTTATGGCGTGCGATGTAAATAAAGCGAATTGCAAATTAAAAGGCTCCGTGTGAAAGCAGCTCTTTCATTGATGCTTTCAATGTGTTTTTTTTTTGTGATTGAATGTTTGTAAAAACACCTGAAATTGATCGCCAACAACCACTTGGTTATTCATTTCATTTATATAATAAAATAATAAATAAAATTTATTTATTTCAGACTGTTACATCCATAGTTTAAATTTAAATAAGGTAAATTTAAATTTATACATATCCGTACTAATATTATAAATCTGAGAGTTTTGTGTGTATGTATGTACTAATGTTTGTTACCTCTTCACGCTCAAACGAATTGACCGATGATTTGAATAAAATTTGAAACACAGGTAGAGTATAACCTGGAATAACACATAGGCTACTTTTTACCACGGGAAAATGAGTCGCGGCGGGTGTTGTACTAAAATACATTTATAATTACATAAAGTATACATTTAGACTTTGCCCATTTATAGCTCTTTTTCAGTCAACCTCTAAGAGAAGAAACGTCATACTGGTTTTTTAAATAATAACTAAGATGGTCAATCAGTACAAGTGACCTAAAAATTAGGAAGTTGATAAACTGCTGTGTTGATTCTAGCCATAGAAATTATCGTACACAAAAAAGATCAAAAGCTTCGGTACCACATTATTGGTGTTAATAGAAATCGCCTTCAAACCCATCTTGAATCAAAATCAAATTTAAAACCAATTACGGGAATCCGTTACCGCTAGAGATGCACCGATTGCTCGCCGACTATTCAGCCAGTTTTATAGTCTTTTATTTTTCTCCCAAAGACAATTATATAAAATTATCAATTTAAACATAAGTTAATCAATCTGTGATAGTCGGCAACTAGTCGGCTGTAATAACGACATTGAATTTTAATTAAAATAATTAAAAAATACACATAAAATTTTCTTATCTGAAACTAGAAGTGATAATTGGTTGGCAAGACTTTTAAGTACACATGCGATTTTTTCTCCCTAACGTAATCAAAGTATCGATCGGCTTATCTAGCTGACTAGACAGATAGTAATTGCCAAGGAGAGAGAGAGGTGACTAGTCGGCTGACTTAAAGCCGATTAGTCGGTAGTGGGCAAGGCGGCCAAAACCATAGTCGGTGTACCTCTAGTTACCACTAAAATAAATTAGCATACCGAGTCCCATAATCATTATCGCATCGCGTCTTATCCCCATTAATAACGCAGACATTATCCGGTCGGCTTAAAAACGAGGTACGCCATTACAGATGGGGTAAATCTCCCAGTCGTTGGCATCGTTGGCGCCGGCTCACAATAAAACAGCCTGGCGGGCCAAGGCGCAGCCGTGCCAAGCAAGTTTACCCCAGAGTAAAAAATGTTAGATAGAGCCTTGCGAACACAATGAGGTCACACATATCAGAAGCCTTTGGAGTACAAAAACCAAAAGCACAAAATACGAATTTTTCTCTCTCTTCTCTGGTTGGCGGAGAAAGCCACGTGGCATTAGGCCCGCCTTTTGTACGATGTGCAAAAAAGTATAAAAATAAAATAACATAAATAAATATAGACAAGCGTAAAAGGGTACTTGAACAGAAACGGTTAGCCGTGCCACGCAATGCATGCTGGCTATCAGTCTTTAAGGCTACATTAAACACAGTATTTTAATATTTTTTCGTAAGTTTAAGTGCTTAAGGTGAACTTTAAGTAAAAATTGTAAGGTTCAAAATCACTCATACACACGCTGTGCCACTGGTGGACGAGGGGTAAAATGCCAAACCATCATACGGTGTATAGAGATTAATGAAGGAGGCTTACTTTCAGCTGAGAACGTCTCACGGATGACGATGAAAATCACCGTACAATGTTGTTACTAACGGAATAACTCATCTACTACTTCGTGACTTCAAAAACCCGTTCATTTGCCGCTTTCAAGTCTTCTGCGGTAAACATTTAGAAAGGATTCTTCTATACAAGTTATTTGCTCTAATGTTACCCCAGCTCCAGTATTTGAACGACAAAATGTATTTTGAGCGACGAAATTCAGCGCCGCGACCCACTGTGCTCATTTTTATCGTGCAAGTCGATCTAACGTTTCTATCTATGTTACTTCGTTCCAAAGGTTTAGGGGTTCCAATTCTGTTTTATTGAATTGACTGAGTTTGAGATTTAATTCAGCGGATTGAGTAAAATGGAACGTTGTCGTATACTTAGATCGTAAAAGATTAAGCGCACTAACTTGATTACGTTGTCAAGAAAAATAATAGGATATTATTTGTCATAAGCCTTGGTTCGCAGAGTTTAGAAATATATTGTTTGGAATTTATTTTTGTCGCCCAGATGAGAACAACTTGCTGGTACTTCAATCTACCCGCAACCATAGCTCTGCTGAAACGTCGGGTTCCAGGTTTATCGTTTATATTACTTCACAACTATCGCGATAGACCTAGTTAATCAACTAACATGTGTGATAATACTCGCGAGCGCTGAAAGATATAATACAGGGAATAACAAAAAGGGTATAACAAGGTATGAATGTACTCACAAATTGAACGACTTTCCCCATGGAACATAGGTCGAAATATTTAAAAACAAAATTGAACCTCCCATACTAAATTGCCGATCAGTTGAATAATTTAATATGGGAGGACCAATTTTTTTTATATTACATTGGAAAAATTGTTCAGTTTCTTAAGCTCCTTTCGGTTTGTTACTCTTGTTACCCTTTTTGTTACCCTTGTATTATTGGTTCTTAGATTTTTTTATTTTATTATTTCCATTATCTTTGTTAGTTGTATTATGTTTATGATATTAACTAGTCTAATGAGAAGCAGATCTATGTGTCTGTCGGTTCGTTTATATATTTTTCTAAGAAAATACATAATGATGTGACTTGTTCCCTTATTATATTTCTATGTAGGCGTTTTGCCTGCTTGTCAATAAATAATCTACCTACAGGAACTTTTCCTGTTGCCAAAGAAAGGCAAGTTGGAATACAAAGAAATGAGGTGCGTAGGCAGTTCTGTATATAGATGTATACCGTAAGCATGTTTGTTTGTCACAGAATAATAAGTAATTTGCTAATTTTACATACATAGATTATTCTGTATTAACTATAGGATCAATTCAATCTAATTACAGAGAAAAAAAAACTCTGATGAGTGGGTAAGTACTAAAAACCTACGGTATCATTACAAAAAGTTAGATGTGGTTTAAGTTTTTGGACAGCGTTAAATCGTATAGAAAAATATATTAAACACTGCCTTAACGCGCGTCTAACTTTTTTTGTAATAAACGGATCCTATCCTATATAAGCGTGTAGGTAATAACAGTAGGTAAGTAATACACTAGACACAAAGTAGATACCACAACATGGTCGTCCTCGTCGTGGTCGGCCTCAGAGAAGATGGCGGGATGATATAGAAATAGAATCCTTTTTCTAAACTGGAATTTGGAGGTTCAAGACCGAGACTGGTGGCATAAAAGAGGAGATACCTTCGCCTTGCAGTGGGACAACAGGCTACTTAAAAAAGTATTATGTTTCCCTTAATAGAGTGTAAATAATAATAATATTTTACTTACTACTAATGTTTTGTCATACTCTTGTCTGTGCGGAAAGGGACTAGGCGTGGGCAAAAAGTAAACTTAAGATTTTTTCATAGGTTGCTATGATAATTCTCATACTTTGGAAACCCTTTGAAAATCTTGACTTCAATGTAAAAAAAATACATTTACTGGTGGTGGCGTAAAGTTAACATAATTAGTGTGATTTACCCGGCCATCCCCGAGGCAGTGCCTTTATTTTATTTTCATCCCGCCCGAGCCAGTTTTCTATTAGGGCAATACAAAATTGTTATAAAAAGAAGAAAACTGTGTTATACTAATTTATTTTTTATACAATGACGGATCATGACGCCAATAAGTGATAATACTATTTACCCACTTACCATCCATTTACCTACATTGAATAAAGTTAATTTCACTGAGACACAGGGGCGCCCCCGAATCTCACGCCGGTTCTTTTACCACACAGACTCTTAACAGTATTAAAAAAAGTTAAGAAAAAAGAAAAAGCAATATCTTCCTTGGCGCTCTAATTAATCAGCATCACAGAATCTGCATAGCTCGGTAAATTTTTCCTTAAAGGAACAAACACATTAAAGGATCGCGTCCACATCCGGAAGATAACTTGGCCTGACGTTGATTTATGCCTCCGTTTGTTTGTCCCGGTCCCGGACCACTCCCGGACTCCCGGACACCCGGACGAGAGATAACGTCTCTAATGCTCACTCAGAGCAAGAATAATTCAGAAGGAAACCATCATTTGCTAAAATGAAGCCACAAAAAACTAGTTACTGTATTGACTAAAAGTAGAATAGGGCAGAAAACTTGCCTGACGTTGATTTATGCCTCCGTTTGTTTGTCCCGGTCCCGGACCACTCCCGGACTCCCGGACACCCGGACGAGAGATAACGTCTCTAATGCTCACTCAGAGCAAGATTAATTCAGAGGGAAACCACGAACTGCTAAAATGAAGCCACGAAAAACTAGTTACAATCAAACTTTGCGTGCGCTGTAATAACTGAAAGTACAATACGGCAGATAACTTGGCCTGACGTTGATTTATGCCTCCGTGAATGTCTCAAATTTTGTAAACCGCTAACCACTGCTTAAAGGCCTACAAAACTACTTAATCAGTTTGACTAACACTTGAATACAGACAACAAATATTTTGTGTCATATTGAGCAAATTTGATCTAGTGAAAAAGGTCACTAACCCCTAATACAAACTGACCTGAAACGTTATGATTAGCGACAGCGAGATTGCTTACTTTAAATCAAACGATTATGAATATGTTACAGCTCGCGCCGAGTTTAACTGCGAGGAGTTTTGGTGGCTTCATTCTGGTAGTTGGTATCGTTCCCTCTGCAACATTTATTTGTTCTGAGCATGTACATTGCAAATTACTGGACAGTCTGTTCATGAGATCATAGCGATAGTGAGAATTAGGACGTTATCTCGAATAGGGATTTTTGTAGGGTGGAAATGAGACATCGTATAACGAACGATTTCATTTTCTTAAATTTCATTTTATAATAAATTGCCAGAATAATAGCTTAGCAAGTTTACAAAAAACAACACATACGAGATAAATATAGAACCTGATTCTTTAGAAAATAAGTCGGTTTCAAAGGGGTCTGCCCATTTCTTCCAGTGTGTGTTGAATCCAGGGAATGGGCAGCAGCATTCCCTGTAAATACAGCACCTTGCACTGCGCTCGCCAACCCGCCTGCTAAGCGTGGTGAGTATGGCAGATACCCCCCAATTGGAGGATGCCCATGTCCAGTGAATTGTTGCGTTGTGGCTGTTGAAGTTGAAAGGGTTTTGGCTTCAACATACTTTTAAAATTTTTGAGATACTGTGTTACTTTATAACCTAAAAAAAAATGATAGTCGGAGGAAGTTGATTATTAATACAAATATCGTACAGACAGCTGATTTTGCGTCGTAAAACCCAAAAAGTAAGGGCTTTCTATCTACACTTCTACACTAATATTATAAAGAGGAAAGATTTGATTGTTTGTTTGTTTGCATCGAATAGGCTCCGAAACTACTGGCCCGATTTTAAAAATTCTTTTACCATTAGAATCCTACATTATTCCTGATGAACATAGGCTATATTTTGCACGCGAAAAAAATAGGGATCTGCGTGAAAATTTCGATAATGTAACCCAACGTGTGAAAAATGTACCAAATCTACATCTACACTAATATTATAAAGAGGAAAGATTTGATTGTTTGTTTGTTTGTTTGTTTGTTTGTTTGTTTGTTTGTTTGTTTGCATCGAATAGGCTCCGAAACTACTGGCCCGATTTTAAAAATTCTTTTACCATTAGAATCCTACATCATTCCTGATGAACATAGGCTATATTTTACACGCGAAAAAAATAGGGATCCGCGTGAAAATTTCGATAATGTAACCCAACGTGTGAAAAATGTACCAAAAAAATATCTTAAATCGCGTACGTTGTGGAAATTATTGACAATAGAGCAATGTGATGTACTACAGTTTTATAGAGGACATCAATATCTATAATAATGTTCGCAATACCATATGTCTAACTATTACAGTTATGCCACAATAACTACTTTTTCATTTAAAAATGTACAATCTACGCCACATTATTCGTACCAGTGTATTGATTACATTTAATCATTACTGTATTAAAGGGTGTAAGGGATAGCCCTCCGACTACTGATAGGGCACATGCAGACCATGAAACTGAACAACTTTCCCCTAGGAACATATTTCAGGAAACGTAAAAAAACTGACTTCCCATAGCGAATGCAGTCAGCTGATTGTGATTTTGTATGGAAGGTAATTTTTTTGGCGTTTCCTGACATATGTTTCTAGGGGAAAGTTGTCGTGTGATGCCGGCTTAGAATAGCATCACCCCATATCTATGCCGTGTGATGCCGGCTAAGAAAAGCATCACCCCATATCTTTCCCGTGGAAGTCGTAAGAGGCGACTAACGGACTCGAGGGTGTGTATTGCAATTTTAGGCGATGGGCTGACAACATGTCACTATGGCGATACACAATTTTCCGAATTACCCTCAAATGTTTCTCAGACGTGGCGTAAATGTCCGTTTTTGCGGCTGTTTACACTCTGCCTACCCCGAAGGGGATTATAGGCGTGATATGTGTATGTATGTATGTATGGAAAGTTGTCCAGTTTTATGTTTCATGCACCCTATCAGTATTCGAAGGGCTGTCCCTTACTCGGTTTCAAAAAAGACGACAAAAAACATTAAATAATGCATTAAAAAAATCTACACTAAAATAATACATACATACACATATCACGCCTATTATCCCTTGCGGGGTAGGCAGAGCGTAAACGGCCGCAAAAACGGACATTTACGCCACGTCTGACATATGTTTGAGGGTCAGTCGGAAAATTGTGTATCGCCATAGTGACAGGTTGTCAGCCCATCGCCTAAAATTGCAATACACACCCTCAAGTCCATTAGTCGCCTCCTACGACTCCCACGGGAAAGAAATCGGGTGATGCTATTCTAAGCCAGCATTACACTAAAATAATAATAATATAATCTACACTAATATTAGAAACAGGATTTCTTAAATTGTTTGTTTGAATTGAGTAGGCGCCAAAACCATTGACGTCATGAACCGTCATTCTAAAAAAAGTAATTTGTATCACACAATTTTCTTTTTTTATTACAATTTTGTTATGACCTAATAGAAAACCGGCTCGGGCGGGATAAAAAAATAAAAATAAAGGCACTGCCATGGGGCTGGCCAGGTTAATCACACGGCATGTAACTTTACGCCACCACCATCTGAAAACGATATTTGTTTCAAATTGAAGTCAAGATTTTTAGAATCCTACATTATCCCTGATGAACATAGGCTATATTAAACTGTCTTATTCTTGGGGGGAAATTGTTAGCAGCGGGTGAAACCGCTGGGCGGGCTGCTAGTAAATTATATTATGCAAAGAATTAAAAGGCAGTCGCTATACCTATTACAACTCTGTAGCAGGCTAAGGCAGCACATTTGATAGAATGAAGGCCAAAGCCCAATGTGCGAAGGCTTCGAAATCGTAGTGTGGTCATTAAATAGAAATTAATTACAAAACCATTTCGAGAGCTCTATTTTTCGATTTAACCGCTAGCTTAGAAAAACCGATTTCCAGCAGATCCATCTGTTACTACGGTCTTTAAACTGCCAATTTAATTGTCTGTGGTCTTGACAAATGTGAAGCAATAGTATCCAGCTCTTAAAGACCTGGAAACTATCTGCTGGACTGCTAGTTGATGGCTTGCCTTTTATTTAATCCTCCGGTTTATTTGCAACAAAGAATGAAAAATACTAAAACTTATGTTGACTGGCTCGATGGCGTAGCGGATAGTACCGTTTACGCCAAAGGTCGTGTGTTCGATCCCCTCAAGACACAAATATTTTCAAATATTTGTCTTTAGTCTGGGTGTTTTCTATGTTGGTATTTATAAATATGTATTTATTTACGAAGTACAAGCTTTGTATCAAGTTTGGGGCTAGATGGCACAGTGTAGATTATACAGGATTCTTATTTAAAAAAAATATATATAAAGTGTATCTGTGGCGAAATTAGGTAATAGTTATTTGAATAACAAGAGAGCAATGTTCAATGTTGCTTCGAGTGCCAAATTTTAATCATAACCGCAGCTAACAGCACAGTTTCAGAAAATGGCCTTTGCACGTTTCGATAGACGCCATCGATTTAACAAATTTTGGATATTTTATTGGCTTAGAGATATTTAGCTCGAGAATTCTCAGGTACAAGCGTAGTTTGGCAGCAGTTACCTATTTCAGTTTTGAGTTTATTTGGCTTTACACATCCATCTTATTCTACATCTTCAACTACTATTTTTGGGTCATTTTCATACTGAGATAGGTCACTTTAGTTGGGAACTATGTTAAGATTTTTCTTTATAAAAAAAGAAAATTGTGTTATACAAATTTCTTTTTTTTTACGGATCACGACGTCAATATGTGATATGATTACTATCCTACATTGAATAAATAATTTTAATTTCAATATCATCTGGTTTAGTTGTTCACATACGTTCTCGTCCTCTCCACTGACAGCGTGTATGGCGTGTGTCACTAAGCCAATGAAGTGTTCGTGCAATCTGTGTAGCTACTCTTTAGCAGCCATTGGAATCTCCGAACAAAGCTGTGGACCGTATACCTGTCCCAGTCCCACTATTATATTCTGAGTTACGATTAGCTACATCAAGACGAGGCTGTATGGTTTTAAGACCTTTGCCTGTCCAATGGATAAATAGAATACAAAAGAATTTTATCTATGCCTGTCAAATTCAAACTGTCATTTTTTTCACGGCCAACTTCTAACGATTTCTATTTCTTTAATTACGATTTATCCTTAATATTATTGTAAACATTGACCATTTTATAACCATTTATTTTATTTTGACCTGTGCTATGGGCAAAGACGAAGAAAAGTGAACTTGGCGAATACGAGGTGACGGCATTCGTTAAAAAATTGTATTGCTGTTTTTACGATCAAGAATTTATTGAAACTGTTTAGAACATCGTTTAGAACGCAGTTTCGCTGCAATTTTTGTGGTATGTAATATAAGTAATGATATGACTTCAACGTTCATACTTATTCGCTATAGCAAATGTAAGCAGCTTCCCTTGATGTTGATATCACAATATTTTTTTGCTTATGTGTGTCTAAGTGTCTAGTTTTTTTGGTGCGTTCATTATGGTAGTGACCAGTATAAAACAATCCAATGCTTTCTACTTACAGAATACACCAAAGATAAGAGCTACTTAGATGTTGTGATCTTAGTAGACTGGTGATCTGTTGAGTTTCATACAAATGAAGATCCACGCATTTGATTCTTCGTCGGCATCCAAACTGGTGAATTAAATGCATGGTGAGTTATACTTTTTCTCTTTCCGCACGAATAACCGCAGCATCAGCGTATTTAAACTGCCTACTAGGCCGACGAGGCAGTGTAGCGATCAGCATTTAAGTAGAATCATCTTAAACATCATCCCGGCCTGGCTTGATATGCTCTCCAAAGCAATGTACAATTGAAATTGAGAACAGCTACACCGAGCGATAAGTTGGCTAAGTATCAGTAGACGCTAGACTACTGCATCACAGAAGGTGTGCGTCAATATAGCATGATGTCCCACATTCTTCACCACCTTGCCTATAATAAATGAACTCACGACTTCCCTACACTAATTATATACAATAGAACTATTACAGTGTAACACTATATTAATGTTTCAGAATAGTGCAATTCTATGGGCAGTATCAGCGCTAAACTTATACAGAAAAAAAATAAGAATCGTATCCGCGCCTATTTTGCCTACCTGATAAGGTAGAAGGTAATGTCGCAGGTTTAGACCAAAACCTAGTTTTGTTATCTTTTATATAAGACAAAATAAACTTAATTTTAGTTCAAACATTAGCATGGAGAAAAATTAAGTGTACCATACAAGCTTGGTGGGCTGGGTGGCGATTTCGTTATTCAGCTCTGAAAACACATAAGTATAAACCTGATATAAACAATCCAGATTTGCAAAAAATTGGTTGGTCATGATCAGCAAAGTAAATAGAAACTCAAATTTCTTTAAAGTAAAGTAAAGTAAAGTATCTTTATTTGCTCGGAATCATAGTAATAAAGTTCTTACATAGTCATACATTTCAAATAATAGTATCATATGATCCGCCAGATTTTTGGCATGCAAAATCTTAAATATTTAATATTATAATTACATTTTACATTTTTAAATAATTTTCATGTCAATGTTTGTAATAATAAATTTATCAAACAAATACAATTAAAAAAAAATGTCAATTTAAAACTAAAATATCAACTGTCATGTGCAAAGAAGTCATTCAGCGAATAAAAACACATTTCTACTAACCACTCACGCAACCTTCTTTTAAACATATTTGTAGACAATTGTCGAATTTCACTTGGAATATGATTGTACACCTTCATAGTTATGATATGACAATTATTTCTATAGAAACTGCTCTTAGTTACAGGCATTACTAATTTAGTCAGATCTCTTGGGCGCAATCTCACATTCGCTTCTGGTTTTTTATAAAAGTCATGATTTGCTCTCACGAAAACTCCGATCTCAAAGATATACATTGAAGTGAGTGTTAAGATTTTGTGTTTTTTGAATAACGGTTCGCACGATTCGAGAGGCCAACCCACAGTCCTGATACCACACACTGCTCTGATACATTTCTTTTGCGCTATGAATGCTTTCATTATATTAGTTGAGTTTCCCCAAATGATGAGACCATACCTCAAAGTACTTGCTACGTAACCGTGATATGCTGTGAGTGCAGCTTTTTCTCCCGCTATATCTCTTAGTCGTTTTAATGCAAACACAAACCTTTCCAGTCTGGTACGCACATTTTGTATGTGGGCTTTCCAGTTACAATGTTGATCTATCACTATCCCCATAAACTTTGCCTCACTTATTTCATGTATGGATTGATTGTTACACATTATGTTAAGATTTTGTCGTTTTGCCTTATAGTTACTAAACTGGACATAGTTAGTTTTTTCAAGGTTGACAAATAAGTTATTACAAGCTAGCCAGTCATCTATAGATTTGATTGCCTCGTTGACAATACCATCGTGAGGGATACGTCTGTCGTTGTGTGGTACGATAACTGAGATGTCATCCGCATATAAAACCGTTTTATGAGTGCAAGCATTCGGCAGATCGTTGATATAGACGATGAAGAGCAACGGACCCAATATGCTGCCTTGAGGTACTCCTCTTTCATTCATTTTAAAATCAGATTGATACAGAGTCAGCACCTTGTCATAATTTAGTTTGCTAACCTGTACACATTGTTGTCGATTAGTAAGATAACTTTTTAGCCATTCAAGTGATGGCCCTCTGATGCCATATTTTTCACATTTCGTGAGTAGGATTTGATGATTGACAAAGTCAAATGCCTTACTCATGTCAAAAAAGACAGTAACTGTTGGAATTTTACGGTCTATGTTTTCGGTGACATTTTTAATTAGTGAATAACATGCCAAAGTTGTAGATTTCTTCTGCTGAAAACCATTTTGGTCCTTGTAAATTACATCATGCTTTTTTAGAAAAGTACTTATTCGTTCATGCATGGCTTTTTCAAAAATTTTAGAAAATATTGGAATCAAGGTAATTGGACGATAGTTGCATAATTCTTCTTTATCGTTTTTTTTAAATATTGGTTTTACAATAGATTTTTTTAGTTTTGTGGGAAATATGCCTTGAGAAAAGGATTCATTGATTAAGTAGCAAAGAACATGCGCTATTTGCAAGATACACTGTTTAATTATAAATGTGGAAATATGATCATACCCGACAGCTTTTGTATTATTTAATGACTTGACTATCTTAATAATTTCAATTTCTGAACATGGTCTTAGGAAGATGCTGTTAGGTATTTGTTGTACGTATTTTGTGTTTGATTTCATACCAGTATTCTTTTTGGTAACATTTATGTAGTAATCGCTAAAGGCATTGGCAATTTCCTGAGGTTTACTAGTTATAACGTCGTTTATCTTAATAGATCCTATACTTGTTACGGTTTTTGTGCTGTTGTCCTTGTTTTGGATGATATCCCAAGTTGTTTTACCCTTATTTTTCGCATTATTCAAAAGTTTAGTATTTATAAGCCGCTGAGACGTTTTAATACAAGATTTAAACAATTTATTGTACCTTTTATAGTTCCTCTTGTTTTCGTTTGTTCTATTTTTATAAGATTCATATCGGAGACTTCTTTTTTTCAAACTACTTAATTTTATTCCTAACGTTATCCATTTTGGTTTTTGATTGCCTGCTTTTATTTTAACTTTTCTTTTTGGAAAGCATAACTCATAGAAAAGGCAGAAGAGCTCATGAAACATGTCAAAAGCTCTATCTACATTCAGTTCTTGAAATACTTCTGACCAACTCAAATTACTTAAGCAGTGAATAAATTTCCTTATATTGTCAGGAGAGTAATCCCTAGTTTCAATGTACCAGAAATTTATTTTATTTTGTTTTGCAACAGTGGACTGAAATTCTAAAGTTTGACATGTGTCGTGGTCGGAAAAGTATATTGCATGGACATTACCTATTGCATTATCAATATTGCTAGCAAATTGATCCAAACATGTGTTCTCTCGAGTAGGTTTATTTATGTGGCAATGAAGGCCATAATTTTTCAAAAGACTTGTAAATGAATTAGTTGCGGGATCTGTTATGAGAACATTTATATTAATATCACCGCAAATTATTATTTTACGATCTGCTTTTTTTGATGCTCTGTTTAACAGAATATCTAGTTTGCTTAAGAACTTGGTCAATTTATGTGCACCGTTGTAACCTGGAATTCTGTATATGCAGAAAAGCCAACAATTATGCAGTGGTATGTCTATTCCGCAACACTCAAATATCTTTTCTACGCACATAGCATTACACCACGATATGGGTTTATAGTCAAGGTTTTTCCGCACTAAAATGCAGACACCACCTCGTTTCTTTTTCCTGCAGTAACTCGATGCTAGATTAAAGTCTTTTAGTTGTATATTTTGTTCACTGCCTTTCCTTACAAAAGTTTCACTCACGCATATAACGTCTACATATATATTGTTGTCAGACATTTCATTTATACACAACTCTAACGAGTCAAGTTTACTTAATAAACCTTCAGCGTTTTGATGTAGCATTGTTACTTTATTTAACTTAGATGGAAATAATTCAGGTTTGTCTTTATTGTGAACGAAAAAACTTATCATTATGTTCTGTATTAGTTAAAGCAATTTTTTTAGCAGAGGAAAAGTAAAAGGGAATTGTACCCTTTTTAGCTAAATCGACATGTGGGTTTACCGTAATTTTCGGAGGATTTTGCTTTATCTTTCTAAAATAATATGGAATTGTTCCCCTCTTTACATTGCATTCCGTTGTTAGATTTTTTGTGAATTGTTTTTTGATCGGGTTTTTTAAGAATAGGTTTTCATATGCTAAGTAGTCTATCTCAATATTTATCTTAAAACTTATTTGATATGGGGAAATTTGCCTGAGGTCATGAGCTTTTCCATAGCGATAGTGTGAGGTTGTGCTATTCATTTTAACATACTTGGTGTTTGGATAACATAGTGTAATTTTTTGCAACTCAGTATTAATTTTCTCAACATTCAAGTAGTCATTACTTTGTACACTCAATAACAAAATTTTACAATCGGTTAACATTTTGAAGGTATTGCGTAAGTTAGTGGAAAAATCAGAAGGGTTTCTATCATGTTTACCTACGGATAATACAATTATATCGTCTTTTGTAAGTGTAACATTTGACAATACATCTCCTACCATATTAAGAATGTTGATACTTGAGTCGTAGGGTTTAGTGAAACCGATTACGTTATATATGTCGTTCCATTTTCCTTCTCTATCCTTCACCATTTGCTGTGCCAAGCCCCGTATTTGCTCATCTCCAAAAATAAAAATGTTATGGAGCTTTTTAGTGGTGTTGGTTTGCTTTAGAACCTTTTTATTTTGGTTCACATTATTCGTTGCTGGCTTTGGTGACTTATGATGACTTTGGATAAAGCTTCTATCTGGTGGAGGTGTATCGATCTTCTTTCTTCTACTCTTATCAGTTTCGATGCTTTGGTTAATTACGTGTATATCACTTTCATCTCTGATCCTAATATTCAAAATTGCGTTGGCTAACATATCATTATCTTTTTTTAACTCATTAAGGCGTCCAACTATTTTCTTTATTTTCTGTCTTGCCTTTTTCAGTTGTTTCTTGTATTTCGTTTGCATTATCTGTTTCTTAATCTTTATTACTGGCTCTGTACGGTATTTGTTTTCTGTTTGCGTGGCCTGTTCAGAAAGCGAACCAGTTGGATAGATGACTGTCTTAGTTAAACTTAACCTTAAAGATTTTTTAACAGTTTCAAATGTACTTATCTTATGAGCGGAGTGTACTTGAAGGTGTTTTTTTGCAGATATTTTTTTAGGTGTGGAGGATGTTACTGCATTCGCCGTGAGTTGTTTTAGTAGTTCTATCGAACGTTGCGCCTTATTTAATTGTGCCTTTATTTGTGTATTTTCAAGCATCATGTTGCTGATTACTTCATCTGCGCTATCAATTTCCATTCGTAGCTTTTCATTCAACAATTTCAGTTTTAATACTTCGTCATTAACTGTTGTTTCCGGAAGACTATTACACGACGCTGAATTGGTCCCGTTAGTAGTTGATTTGTCGATTAAACTTAAATCATTTAAGGAAATATTCTTGACTCGGTTTGCACAGTTTACCCAGGCACAGTTTTCTTCATCATTATGACCACGAGTGTCATTTGCCTTATGCGAAAACTTACTCGAGTGCAAGAAACTGTCTTCCTCTCTTTTAGGCTCAGTCGAGCTCTGTAGGATTTCGTCTTCAGGTAGAGGGAGAAACGAATTTTCCGTTAGTACATTGATAATTGAACTACATGCGTCAGGTCTTTGTTCATTAGATTCTTCTATAGATGTTCCGCAGTCGATTTGTTGATCCATATTGTCGTGTTTTTCCTGTACGGCCAAAAATGTTTGGGTGTCATCTGACATTGCAGTGTCTTCCGAGGTTTCGTCCACAGAAGAAGAATCTGAATCTAACGTTGTTTCAGTTGAAGTAGATCTTGCAGTATCGACACAGCCATGTTGCTGTCTTGTCACTGCCGGATTAGGGTAGCTGAGGACTGCAGCTGCGTGGTGACTAGACGACGACGGCTGGTCTTGTATAATTTTAGACTTACTTGAGGCTTTCACATCAGGTTTACTTGGTGGAGTTGCCGATGACTTTTTCCTTGATTGTGCCAAACAGGCTAAACACTTCCATTTATGCTTTTTCTCGGCAGTCATTAAATTGAAAATTTTTTCCGATCTTTGAGCGCAGAGAACATGATATATTTTTGTACACTCAGAGCATTTTAGATAATGCCTGCCTGTGATGGTTTTGCAGCATACTATACAATTTAGGTCCATATTCAAGTGTTAGAGTTACTTTCGGTAGCATAAACTCACAAAACGGTTGTCTTCAAATTCAATTTTAATTAATCAATTGCAATCTTTTATTGCAAATTCGGTCCCATAATCAATATTAAATGTCCAGGATAATAAAAAATAAAAAAATAATAAAGACAAAAAAGTTATGTATTCCGATGGGTATCGAGCTCGAGCACTACGGATTCAGAGTCTAGCGTTCGACGCACAAGGCTATCATCGCAGTGACATTAATCGCGAAATTAGGCACCACTTTCGTACATTGTTTACATTTAGACGATGGAAGTTCGTTATTATAGTAAATTTAAAATTTAGACACTTTTCCACTTATAAAACTGTGTTTTTCTTTTTGATTTTACTTTTTCACTGTTCACTTTAGGTTTATACACTTAGATATTTAGAAGTAGTAATCGCTTTTTGGGTTTATGCACAATATTTTTTCACTGTTTTTATTTACATTTATCTTGGTTATATTTTGCTACAAACGTTTTCACCGCGTATTTATCACTTATTTATTACTAATGTGTACTTTTCACATCAAAATTTACGTTTTTACTATTTTTTGAATAAAGTTGTACGGAGCTAACTGTTTACATCGTGCGCCCTCTGGCGGGACTGAGGACTGAATAATTGTTTGACACACTCAATTATTATTATGTGGATCTTTATTTATCTTATCCTGTTGTAGTTAAATTGCATACATCCATTGCGACGGACAGAAGGCTCGTACTTTGAGATTTATCTATCGTATCGTTTTTAATAAAGTTTTCCTATGCTTTATTTTCAGGCTCCCAGAGTGATACGAATAAGAAACCGGCGTATGGCGGCTTGAGGTGACAGTCGTTTACTTCGTGTTTAGTTTGCTGTAATAAAATTATTCGTTTTTAGTTTGCTGTAATAAAATTATTTTAAATTATGTAACATTCATTTTATTTAAATTACCTGTATAATAAAAATACCTGTGAAAAATACTACCTATTAAGGTGCGGCGGGGCTATTCAGACGAAAAAAAATAAAGTCTTCACTTTGAATCATAACAGCGTCGTTCTGGAAAACAATTCTAACTTTTTCATTAATACATATAAGAAAACGTTGGTTGTAGATTTGTATCAATATATTTCTGTTGTAAATAACTGACCAATAGAGTATTAAAACAGCGATTTTATTCAAAAATCTGGTAAACGGCGGTTTTACCCCGCCGCGGGGTAATTACGACGTTTACCAATATCTTCCTTAATAAAGCAGCTTTAAACATAAACAACGGTGCAGTAAAAAGTTTGAAATAGTATGTATACTAATTTGAACTCTATGTGTGGCTGATACGATCCAATTTTGAGTAAAAACGTTTTTTCATCAAAGGCGGGGCAATTCCGACGTGCTCCCATATATGCTAGTGATGAGCCGCATTTTATCGATAGTTTTACTCTAGTCTCGAAATTGTAACTTTGTATTATCGATGTTACGCACAATCCCCAAAATCGCCCATTGGCCGAAAAAAGGCACACCTCGCGGATTGGCAAATTCAAAACGCGCAATCCCCGAAATTTCCTTTCATTTCGGCCATTGAGCGTTTTACAACAACCATTTCGCGGACTGGTATCGAACTATCGAACGGTGTTCTTTTTTTTCAAAACAGTCCTGTAGTTTCTGAGATAAGCCCGGGCAGACAGAAAGGCCGACAGACAGACATTAATTCTATTTTTTTTTTGGCTTCATCTATTTATTGTTCCCAAATTTTTATGCAAATAAATATGATTTGATTTAATAATAATAATAATAAATATCCAATGTACAGACATCGGCCTTCTACAGTCTTATTATATGTAAATGGTAAAATAAATATCGTAATTTTATCGACTCATGACAACACTAACTTTTTGCAAACTCCTACTAAAATCGTGGGGCTATTACGCCGCCTCATAATGGTCGTCTTTGCCCCTCTCTTAAAATATTGAGGGGCTATTATGTCGTACACAATAGCTCGGAAAAAACAAAACATACAGTTAAACTTAAACGATTAAATTAAAGCCCATTTTTCAAAATCATTACTCACCTTTGACACAATCTGAAAAACTCACTAATTTTAATTTTACACAATTAAATTCTAAGCACGTGTTTTGTCACAACTCAATCAAAATGGCGATCTGAGAAAAAAATGGGTGTCGGTAAAACTGCTTAACAGCTAGCCGTGCTATCTATGTTTGGACATTAGCATTAATAATTCCTTTATAAATTCATAGATGTCACTAGTTGTATAATTTCTAAATAATGGAGTTAAAGCGAAACGCCGTATTTGCCCCCCCGGCGGAATAGCCCCGCCGCACATCACTATTAAATACTAGGAGGTAACAACCTAACGTAGCGAGTAGTCCATGGTACATCACAGTAAAATTTCACAATCCATGGTCAATTCACGTAGTGGTATATTGTAAGTCTATGGTCAATTCAGTAAGGACTTTATGTACTAAGGCTTGTTTCTTATCTGTCCTTTAGGACATATATATAAGAGATCTGTGCTCTTTAGAATTACACAAAAGTTGTATATCCTTATTTATTTATTTATTATTTATTTAACAATTTATTGTACACAAGAAAATACAAAAACATAGAACATATGGAAAAATGGTACAACAGGTACTGCTTATTTCTAAAGAAATTTCCGTCTGTTTTAGGGGTTATTTTGACAAGTCGCACGCCTCCCATTGAGCCGAAGTATGGCTTCATTCAGAACTCACATGTCATTCCTCTGAACTGCAGTTTTTGCATGTTGGTTAAGTTCTTCAGCGAATCGGCGTCTTTCGCCGGGCATAAGCTTCTTTACTGTAAAACTTAAAGAGCTGCATCGTTCCTTCAAGCCAAATTTTGATATTATATTCAGGAGCCCCATCAAATTTACTAATGATATCACAACACAATACCTTTATATACCTAATACCTACATCATTCTAAATAATATTGAAATCTGAGAATAACAACTTGCGCAGTATTTTTATATCTATAGATATCATTTACTAATAAAACACTTTTTCACTAGTTCCAATAATTCAATATATTTGTTTAGTTTGATAATAAACAAATATATTTTATTAGTGGACCTTATGAAATAGTGTAAATTAACATGGAGTTCTATCAAGAAGCAGCAACACAAAGTGTAAAATCTATACATATAATAAAACAGAAACGAAACCAATTCTGTACATGAAATAGATTCAAAAAAGGGTTTTTGCTTCAAATTGTGTTCAAGATACAGACATCAAAACAGAAGTAAAATTGATTTTTGTCTGTTTGTCTGTCGGTATGTTTGTTATTCTTTCACGTAAAAACTACTGCACAGATTTCTACAAAATTTTATACTGTGGTAGCTTATTACCCGGGTCAACATCTAGGATACTTTTTACCTCGAAAAAATCTTTCATTCCCATGGTAAAACACAGTAACTGGTTCCGCAAAGCGAGTTCCGATTTTTTTTCCTAAAAAATAATATAAATGTCGCTGTTAGTTTTGTAAAACGCGGTATTGACCACGTATTGACTGACATACGATCTGAACTTCTAAACGACCCCGTGAAACGACCTAACCAAACAAAAAACAAACAATCACACATTTAATCCTTGCGGGGTAGGTTGAGCGTCAACGGCCGTAAGTATTTTATCGCTATCGCCACGTCTGACATATATGCGGGCCGTTCTAACTATTACAGAAATGTTTCGGACTTTTACTTTGACCTTTGGTCATGATCAAGGTATGTGATGGAAGACAGATGAATTGTGATATTTTCTTGAGTTTGCACAACTATTACTCATCACAATAAAACAATTTTAAACGGATTTAAGTTGTGTTTATTGTGGAAACGTAGGAATTGTGAAATCGAAAATAAACACAACTTAAATCCGTTGAAAATTGTTTTATTGCGAAGACGAATTATGATTTGGTTAAAATTAGTTAATTTTTTTACCACTACAAGAGGCCGTTGGCCTGAGTTAAAGGTTATAATACTTTTAATTTTAACTCGACATCTCTACGTGTAACCGAGATAGTGAGTCTTGAAAGACAGACAAATGGACAACAAAGTGAGTGAACCTATAAGGGTTCCATATTGCAGCCTAAAACCTATTTACCAATATAGTTTTTATTTTAACTCAATATCTCTGCGCAGTCCCGAAATAAAGCGTCTTACGAAACGGATGGACGGACGGACGGACAACAAACTGATCGTATAAGGGTTCTGTTTTTTTGTACGTTTCTTTTTGATGTACGGAACCTAAAAAAATATAAATAACCTTCATTAGTTAGAATCAAAAATGTTAGAGTAAAATTTGTTTAAAATTACTTCATAGATGTCGCTGTTAGTTTTGTGAAACCCGCTAATGAAATGTTTTCTCCAAAATTATATAACAAAGCCACTGACAGGCGGCAGGTTTTCTAAAAAAATAATAATATAATATAGTCCGCGCAGCCGCCAATACTAACTTTGTGATATAGTATTGTAAACTATGCCTTGTGATGTCGGCTTGCAATAGCATCACCCCATTTCTTTTCCGTGGGAGTCGTAAGTGGCGACTAAGGGACTTTCACATGGGCGATGGGCTGACAACCTGTCACCATGGCGATACACAATTTTCCGAATGACCATCAAATATATGTCAGACGGCCGAAAAAACGGACATTTACGCTCTGTCTATCCTGCAAGAGATAATAGGCGTGATATACGTATGTAAGTATAAACTTGGGCAACGGATATTCTGATAGATTGTTTCTTTAAAGATAAATCTTTTTTTGTGAAGTGGCGCCACTATCGAGGTCGTTCACGGTTACACTCGCCTTAAACATTTTTGCAGAGATCAGAAGGCAAGGAAGGATTGCACTTGCTGTAGTATCTTCAAGTATCGCTGCCACACTGCTTCCAGGAGAGAAAACGGCGCATACAACTTTCAAAATACCAATCGATTTGGACACAAACGATACTCCAATATGTGCTGTATCACGTAATAGTTACAAGGCAAAGGTTTTCTGATATAGTTTTCTGGTAGTTATGTGACGAGTGTACGATGGCGAACAAAAAAACAGTAGAAGCTATGGATAGGACTTTGAAAGACATACGCAGAGATAATAGGGCCATGGGCCATATCACTGATCTTTTTTCCAGTGACTTTCGCCAAACACTTCCAGTTGTTACTCGAGGTAGCAGGGCTGATGAGGTGAATGCATCACTAAAATCATCGGCTCTTTGGCCACAAATTCACAAGCTGACCATGACGGTGATCATGCGAACCCGTCTCGGAGGTAATCCACGGGCTGAAGAGTTTTCACAAGCTTTATGAAAACTCGGCAGAGGTACTTTACCAGAGGATAACGGTCAAGTAAGTCTGCCTGAAACGCTTTGCCAAATAGTTTCTGGTCTAAAGAGAATCATTTCTTCTGTGTATGGCGAACCTTCCTTCCTTCAAAAGAAAGATTCGTAGCTACGTGGAAGAGCTATTTATGCACCCAAAAATGATCAGACTGCTTCAATAAACCATACCATTATGTCACAAATCACTGGGGATATGGTGGTATACGCGCCAATTACCACTGTTATGAATCAAGACAAAGCCACTAACTACCTAATTGAATTCCTAAACTCCTTGAGTGCGAATGGTCTTTCTGCACACCAAATATTACTTAAACTTGGTGTTCCTATCATGCTTCTTTGCAATCTCACTCCGCCAAAGCTGTGCAATGGAACCAGACTGAAGATCTTAAGCTTAAAGATGAATGTATTCGAGGCGGATATTTTCACTGGTTGTGGCGCGTATACCACTCATTCCCAACAACTTTTTATTTCAATTTCAGGGCATTCAGTTTCCCGTCAGCGTTTTCTTTGCAATGAATGTAAACAAATCGCAAGGACAGACGCTGAAAGCCGCAGGCGTAGGTCTTACGATTCCCTGTTTATCACACGGGCAGCTATATGTCGCTTGCTCTCGAGTCAGTTCTCCTGAAAATTTGTACGTTAGCACCCGATGGTAAAACTACCAAAGAAGTTTATAATGATGTTTTGTAGCTGATGTCCATAGTATCAAAACCAAGTACCTAACCGAAAAACAAGTTAACCAGTACCTATTCATTGCACATCTTAAAGAGAAAAAACTTTATACAAACATGATATTAATATAAACAATATGCATACATCAACTTCACTAACTCACAAGTCACTACACCATGCGTACGAAGTCGCGGGCAACAGCTAGTACTCTATATATCATATTTCAACATTTCGTATTTCTGCGATGTAAGAAACGTACATCAAAGTTTTACCTACGATTACAGAAATTGTTTAGTGTACGAAACAATTTAACACTTAATGAGACATAGGCGGCCCTTGTCCAGATGTGGACTGTTGTGGCTGTAAATGTTATGTTAATGTAAGGCTGATTATTCTCTTATTCAAATAGGACATCCAGTTTCAATATTTACCTCGGTAAAATTGTTACACGATTTACCCAATGTGCATCTGTCACGCTATGTTGATAAAATTATTAATTTGCACATGTATTCGGATAAAACAACAAATATCTACCTTTAAACTACAGTTAAATTGAAAATTTCGTAGCTTAAAACGTCACAGGTAAACATTCCAGATTTAAATTTCATCCGATTGGGTAAACTGTATCACATTAAACACTCGTAACTCGGGATTTCCGAACAACACAAATAAAATGCACCGAGGAAGTCATATTTAAATAGGCGTACGTAAATTATTAAAAAATGGAAGTTTAAAGACTTTTCAGTGGTAAAACACTCAATATAATTATAATTAAATATACAAAGTAATCAGTTCAGTATTCTGTGAGGTATGCGATGAAACACTTCCGAAATGCACATAAGAGTTATTTATTCATTTATTTTGTTTAATTTATTTCGTATTGCCTATTTGCCCCAAAAGTTTAAATTCTCTCACAAGACATGGGTTGGCTGGAAGAGATCTCTTCTTTAGAGATAAGCTCGCCTTTGCGACAAAAATTGTATATATATATATATTTTCTGTGTATTTTTTATGCAATAAAGATATTATAAGCTTCTCATATTGTTGGATTCAGAGGAAGTCTCATAAAATAATTATATTACTTATATGTCAATGATGAATGATATCATTTTTTTGGAGCTTCTGTTTCAAAACATCGCTTCAATGAAAGGTAGAAAAAGCATCTGTACGTTTTGTAACTACTTAGAGTCAAGAGCAAACCCATCATTAATAAATAAAAAAGAAAAAAAAAGTATCTTATTTTTGCATAATCATATCTTATGAGTGTCATTGGCAGAGTATAAAATGATCATCCATGACAAGTCACAAGTATTACTGATTACTTGATAAAGGCGCGATATTTGTTTGTATTTATTTATTTATTTAACTTTATTTCCTAATGCCACGCGGCATTCACTACCAGCCAACCGAAGGATAAACAGAAAGATTCAAAGCGTAGTAGATTAAGCGTAAATTGTGTTGCTGTATTAAAAGTTATATTTTGTAAAGTTATTAAAAAAAGGCTCATTAGCGTCTTCTTGTCGAATGTGCCAAGTATTCAGTGTTACCACCCCACATGTAATTACTACTAGCAGTATTGTGGTAAATAACAATTTCTCACGTTTTATGTGAGTTGTTATTTCATTATAGCTATAAACAATTTTAACCACTCAATCGCATGTGGAGCCACACGGGGCTGTTAATATTTTGTGAACACAGAATTCCTTGAAAAGGTCACCCAAATTATAGTATGGGGTCCACATAGGGTTGGTCACGCAACCGAAACTTACTTAGCACAACCATTAATTTCCTAAACTGTAGACACGGTATGTTTTCTTTAATTACATAGGTGTTTTATTTTCCAAGTTTCTACGTTTAACAGTGCTTCATATTTTTCGATCAAAATAGACCAATTTAAAATCAACTAGCAGCCCGCCCAGCGGTTTCAGCCGGTGTTAACCGTTTTCCCGCGGAAATAAGCCTACGTTCATCAGAGATAATGCAGGATTCTAATGGCTAAAGAATTTTTAATTGGTCCAGTAGTTTTGGAGCTTATTCAATTCAAACAAACAATCAAATATCTTCTCTTTATAATATTAGTGTAGATGAAACAATCAAAAACACTAGTAGGTACATAAGTATTGCGGACTTATTCTTACTTGTACTTTTACTCTATTTATTTATTTATTTTTATCTCACCCGAGCCAATTTTCTATTACTAGGACAATACAAAATTGTTATAAAAAAATGCGTTATGCAAATTTCTTTTTTTTACAATGACCGATCATCCATTTTTCTCATTTTGAGTCAGCTTTTTGAACTCAAACGAATACATACAAAAAAAATGTTATTTTGTTATTTTATAAACGTATACATCCACTATCTTGACGTGTCAAACTTCTTTGGGAGGTGGATTCTAATATGCAGTTGTCTACCATATTTATAAAAATATTTTTCTGCGGCTATTCTCCGTGCACCCATGAATACTGCGTTAATGAGTTTTTCCTCGAGAGCTGGCATAAGTTCCCTAGTAGTTTGTTCCCTAAGTCGCCTCGCTTTAAGTTTGTTGTCTAAGTTTTAATGCAAAGAAACAGCCTGCGCTGCGACTTACACGTATTTTGTCGAGCTTTTTGTTGAAAAACTCTCCTTGTACCACCGTGGTTTACTATGGATTGTAAGAAAATTCTATTGTTGAAAAATGTAAACAACGTTGCGTCGCCAACGGAACATACCTAAACTAAGGAAGTTTTAAGGGATGGGGTACCAAAAACTTTGCAGATATGACCAGACCATGAAACTGAACAACTTTTACTATGAACAACCTTTTCGAGTTTTCATAGTAAGTCAGTCAGCTAATCAAGGGTTTTTAGTTGGAAGTCAAATTTTTGGTCTGATCTGATCATGCCTGCAAAGGTTTCGGTACACCATACACCCGTATTCCAGCGAATTTCGATTCAGAGTCATGTCAGCATGAGGGACGCTACTCCTTCAACTTCTCCCAAAACATCGCGCGGGCAATATTTATACATACATACATACATACATCACGCCTACAATCCCATACGGGGTAGGCAGAGCGTAAACGACCGCAAAAAACGGAAATTTACGCCACGCCTGACAAACATTTGAGGGTCACTCGGAAAATTGTGCATCGCGATAGTGACAGCAATATTTATAAAACGGTTTTATTTGGAAAAATAGAGTTATAAAACTCAGAAAAAAAAAACGTTTTTTCGCTTCAAATTAGCTTTTAATTTGGCAAACTTCAGTCCATAGAAAAAACATTCACAACCCATTGCCAATTTTTTAATGCTAGAATTTGTATACACATGATTTGTAACAATATCCCTCTAGTTTCTATGTCTAAAAACACGTAAGATCTCGCTATTTGAGCGCAAAATTATTGTCTGTCTTTTACTGGCGCAGCGCGAATGAAAGGGACCAACTTTTCAGGAGAACGGGCCCATAAATAGGTAACACGAAATACTGTCGATAATTGTAAAAGGAAAAACGAACAAGATAGTGAATTTTTTATTCGCCTGTGTCTATGTCACACCTGTTTTTGGCGTGATGGAACAAAACAAAGGTCTATAAAGAATGCTCCCCTGCTCATAAATTAATACGGATTACCTATCTATGGGAAAGTGGGTGAAAAGATACAGGGTGTAAGGGACAGCCCTCTGAATACTGATAGGATGCATTCATACAATGATACTGATCAACTTTTCCCTAGGAACGTAATCAACAAAAAATAACGTTGTCAAATACAAAATAATGATCAGCTGGCTGGTTGGAGCAATACTTTTTTGCCTATTTCTAGTATACGAGTATGTTCATCGGGAATTGCTTAGTTTCGTGGTCTGAATGCACCTTATTAGTATTCGGAATACTGTTCCTTACACCACATATCTACAAGTGTTTAATTTTCTAACCATTTTTGGAAATAATTCTGCCATTGTAAGAGCCGAAAGATACCACACTATACTATTAGGGTCGTCAAACGAAGCATCCGTTAAATTAAAAGAAAACAGAAATCGTACGGAATAAGATCGGGATATGCAATTTCCTTTCGCCTGACAGACGCATGCGTTACGGATGCGCTTAAAATACGCAGCAATGGACGTCAATAGGGAGAACAGTTTAAGGCTGTTTTTACCTTGTGAACGCAGAAATATTAAAAAAGAATAGATCCTTATTACTCCAATTTCATAATTCGTAAGGAACGATAAAGATAGCAAGAGCATTGAATTAGAATCTTAATTACTGACAGGCAAAGTCGTAATTTGATTAATAAGACGAACTCCCTAAATCAAAATTGTCATCTCCAATTCACTTAAAGAGGCTTTCAGCTATTTGGCTTGTCCTTTTAGAGATATCAGAAAAGTCTTATGAAAATAAATGGAAACTGAAATTAAACAGTATTAGGACACCTTGTTTGGAAGCCTTGTACAGACGATGACCTAATTCCAACTTTCTATTCTTTGATCACTTGCTGGATTTTTATTTTTAATTGGCATAAACTTAAGGTTTCAGGGGAAGATAGATAGAGGAATCCTTAAATGCTCAGCTACAATAGAAAGACTTCTTGGTGGACTGTATTTATTTTGTATTGCACAATTTCACATAATACGCTTCATGATAGAAGTAAAAAACGAAACACCTGGAATTTACCGGGAAAAGGCAATACTGCCAGTGTCAAGCTCAATGTAGGTTTCCTACATGCTCCCGCAGCAGAACTATTTAAAAAAACATTAAAACATAATACATAACAGGCAAGTAAGTAGGCAAGTGAAGTACCTATTATTGTTTTAAGAATTCTTCAAGTTAAGAGTCAAACTATTGTCGGTGAAGTAACTTTAATAACTTATTTTTTGGGGAAAATTGTATGCGGTGGTCTCCCCCACTTGCCTTCCGCACCGCAGTTCAACAAACGGAGATCACATTGCCTGCGGATCGCTTATTGATGTGTGGTCAAAAGTCAGAAGCCGTTCTAGATCTCATTTCTAAGGCCTCCTCTTTTTAGTACAATATGAAAAAATTAAAAGTTCAGATGTTTTACAGACTCTCCGCCAGCTCATTATGTCAGCAGCACATCGAACTACAATTTTAGGGGTAAAGCCTTTTTTATAATTTGTGTGGGTCACCAAGTCAATGAACGACCTGATGAATACTAGGCCTCCGACATTGTAGTGTAGCAACCGCCGTCTAAGTAATCATAGACAGCAACCGGGACCGACGGCTTAACGTGCCCTCCGAAGTATCCTTATTACGTACTATCCGATGGTTCAGCCTGCATTGTCTTAACCAGACTGGAAACAAATTCACGAAGGAATAATCCACTCTGTGAGTGCTCCACATGGAAACGAACACGTAACATTTGCGCGCCACATCAGCCGCCGGCTATCAAGTTATACTTGTTATTCATAGTGATCTATAAAAATCTAGTGTATGTTGATCCCTCAAATGGTTCACTAGTGGTTTTTTTGGAGGCCATGTTGTTCAACTTATTTAGATTGTATTAGCTTTTCTGTTTTGCTAACATCTGTACGACGGGTCAGCGAAAAACTGGCCGTCTCCCTGTTGACATTGATGGATGCTCACGAAAGTACCAACTGGTACTGTCAGCAGCATATTCAGTTCATATTCAAAGGAACTTCTTAAACTTGTCGGATTTGGATACAAGCATAATAAATTAAAAAAACTTGAAAACAAGACTGCTTTCTGAGATAATGCCTATGACACTCGGGATAGGTAATGTAAGGATTTTTCCGATACAATTCGCATTCGAATCTGTTCAGTGGTTAACGAGTTGAAATAATTTAAAGAATCACACATACATACATGAACTCTAGAAACATTAGACTCCTTTTTTGGTTGGGCTTTCGTGTAAAAAGCGTAGATTGTCGCCCACCGCCCAGATGACAACAAATCGCTGGTACTTCAGGCTACCCGCGACCACAACTGATGTAACTTAGCTCTCTCTCTCTCTTCGTGTGGGACACCGAGTCGTCCAACAACCCGATCAACCCTGGTGTCAGAGTTTTTCAACCGCCTACTACCTCTGACATGGTTGTGTAACGACCACCGTCTAAGTAATCATAGACAGCAACCGGGACCGACGGCTTAACGTGCCCTCCGAAGCACGGAATCATTTCTTTTCGGACAATCAGGTGGTTCACCCTGCAATGTCCTAACCAGACCGGGAACAAATTCACAAAGTGATAAATATCAATTTTGTGAGTGTCCCACCGAGAATCGAACCCGGAACCTTTGCGTCGCAGGCAGTCGCACTACTACTGCGCCACATCGGCCGTCGTAACTCAGCTGAAACGTCGGGATCCAGATATATCAATTATATTTACCTCAAAACTATCGTGATAGACCCGGTTTATCAATTGAAATGTGTGAAAGTAGTCGCTAGTGCTTAAAAAGTTATAGTGTGGAGGTAAGATTGATTTGGCTTGTGTGTGGGATACCTACCGAGTCGTCGAACAACCCGATAAACCTTGTTGTTTACCCGCCTAATAGGTCACAATACAATTGAAATAGGGAGAAAAAATACTAAGTACAATGGCAAGGAATACTACAGTGCTCGAATAGTCGTGAAAAGTCATTGCCCCTTATACGAACTGACGCAAATTCTGACAGTTCAGATGGTTTCGGTATGAGGGGTTAATGAACACGAGTTCTAAACCAAAGACATCATAGGTACATTAGGTGTTACACTATCGCCAACAGGGAAAAATACATAATCAGTAAAAAAAACAAATTGGGAAAAGTCGCGAAAGATTATTATTTTCACAACATTAACACCTGCGTTCGTTCCTTGTGCTTAGCATAATCCGTGCCACACAGAAAACAGGGGCGTATTTAGATAACAGATTAACGCCATTTCACATGTCAGCTTAGCCGACCGTGAGCATTTTACTCACCATGCAAATAAAGCTAACTGGATACCGACGGCTCGTTGATTTATATCCCCTGGTTGATCCTGGCCGGTTATAATATAAAAAAGGACAAAAATCAACACACTCGCAAGTGTTACAAAATGGCTGTGTGTTTGACTTATAAAGTAGGGCTTTTTGTTTTGCAAATAAAGGACTTTTGTATCGTAAAGTAGATAAATCTTTATTTGCAAGCATCATAACACCATTTCAGAAGTGTTCTTTTTTTGACAGTTCTCCCAATTGTCGCCCGTAATCGCTGCGTACATATTTTTAACGCACCGTAAGGTACGCGTCTGTCAGACAAAAGGAAATTGCGTATTTCGATCTTATTCCCATACAAATACAGCTATGGCGCGTTTAATAATAATAATAATAATAATAAATGAACTTTTATTTCAAAATCAGCACAAGTTTTTACACTGAAATCCGCCAAACTATACAATAGTTTGTAGGCAGAAATATAACTCCCCATTTTAGGTAGGTACTGTTGTTAATTAATTACAAATAGGTTATCCAATTATCTATTATAGATTTACAGGGTAATTACTATAAAGTACCTCTGTATATATGACAAGGATTACAAGATTTTTAAATTTTTTGGTTACAATTCCATGAAACTGTTATTAAATTTATTTAGAAGATAACATTTGACTTTTCTTTTGAACGTTTGTTTGGTATTACATTGTTTGATTTCCAGCGGTAAGTCATTATAAATTTTTGGTACAAGATATGGACGGGCTCTTTGGCCATAATAGTTTACAACTTTAGGTACAATTAGTATCTCATTCTCCACCTTCCTATGCAAGCGTGGATGACTCACACGTATCTTAAACTCGTTACTACCTAACTGCTCAACGGCCATTGACATCGTAAACTTTTCATGGACAGGTAATATTTTGCAAACGTGAAATAACAGGTCATAATTAATTTTACACTGCTCTTTAATTTTGCTATCTGCCAATGTTTTCATGAATCTTATTTGCAATGATTTTAATTTATCCAAGTACGTACGAAACGTTCCACCGTATGTACCAAGTCCATAAGAGGTTATCGAGTCCGATAAAGCGTAGTATACTGTATACAATGTTGCTCGGTCAATGAAAAACTTAAGCTGGTGGAACTTTACAAGAACTGCTCGTAACTTTTCACACATTATCTCAATATGTTTACTCCACGAGAAACTCGAATCGACAGTTAGCCCGAGGTACTTGTACTCCTCCACCAGCTCAACCTCCCCACAGCGGCATTGCGCGTGAGTTAAGGCATTGTGCAAACAGCTGTAGTCGTGACCCTTGATAACGGGCCGCCTGCTAATGGTTTTATTGTACGGCGAGTGTATATGCATACACTTTGTCTTAGATAAGTTAAATATGATACCGTTTACGGATACGTCTTTGACAAGTAGGAGAACCGCCTTAGCGTATCGATGTAAAGGTTTTTTTTCATCTGACATATGTAGACACGGTGTCCCACACGGCAAGAAAGAAGCCACAAGAATGGCATTAGATGATTTACAGGGTGTGTGGGATATTCCTTCCGAATACTGAGAAATCGTGTAGGAATACGTATGCCCAAATGATACGACTTTCATAAAAGTAATGTTCCTATGGGTAAATGAAGAAGTTGTAACGAAATCAGTTGTATTATTTAAGATTGCATTAGAACGTACTTTTCCATTTTGTAGTCAATAGATTTGTTCGATTTCTGACTTATAGTAAAGAGTATCTCTTTACGATAAAACATACATACTCATAGCACGCTTTTATCCCTTGCGGAGTAGGCAGAGCGTTGCCGGCCGTAAAAGAACGGTCGCTATCACCACGTTTGACAAATATTTTTGAGGGCTGTTTTTGGAAAATCGTGTATCAATGTAGTGAGAGGTTGTCAGCCTGTCGCCTAAAATTGAGATACACATAAAACCCTCGGGTCCCTTACTTAAGACACTCGCGGGAATAAGATGGGGTGATGCTATTCGAAGCCAGCATCAGATGAAAATAAATAGTACTCGTACACGGTACAACACAATCACGATGACGCCACATGTATCATCAATGATCAATATGCCACAGATGCATCACCACCCAGCCTGACTCTAGGTACGCATAAGACAAAAGCGGTTGTCACGTCTCCGGTGGCAATTTGCCCCACAATGGGCGAGGTTTCCAGTAGGGCGTTTTCCGTAATCCGAGATGGGGTTAATGAGTTTGTCTTCGTAAGGTGATCGTTTGTCACCTCACTGAAAGAGGCTACAACGAAAGATTTTTCGATTGAATACGATTCTTTGTTTCTTGATAGTTGTTTTAGCCAAACCTCATTTAACCAAACTTTTCCAAATAACATGAGAAATGAGTGTTCAAAAATAATGAAGCTGTCAACATTTTGTTTATCGATGTATGTTCGTATACGTAACGATGACTTTAAAAAGGCGGCTGGTAGCGACTGGATGGCGAAAACGAGAGATAGTGCCCTATGGCGTAACCTGGAAGCCTGCACGTCTAGCAGTGAAATGCAATAGGCTGGTGTATGTATTTGTAGGTATACGCCTAGAATGACAATGGATAAGACCCAAGAAAACTATTATGACAGCCCCCAATTGACTAGATACTTAATAAATCGAGTCCAGTGAGAATATTCCTATTGGCCCCAAGAGGGGGAAAGCACGGGCTGACCAATGGGAACAACCCCGTTATGACTCAGCATGCTTATTGTGAGTTTTCCGGAGCTCTAACTTTAGCGGAAGCGGCAGAAGTGATAGTCATCATTGCTCAGCAGTTTCACTCGGCTTCTAAATACTGCGTTGTTTTAGATATATTTCAACCATTATTTCGGCAAATGATAAAATTATGCACACTTTCTCTGTCTTCTCTTTTCGTGTGGGACACCGAGTCGTCCAATGACACGATGAACCCTGATGTCAGAGTTTTTCAACCGCCTACTACTAGGAGTAGGCCTCTGACATGACTGTGTAACGACCGCCGTCTAAGTAATCATAGACTTGCTCAGTAATGGCTACTTATAATGACACACTATAAGTTACTATTAAAGTCAGTGCAAATATTTTTAGACAGAGTTCTCCTAGTGAAACTGAACAACTATCCCGAAGTAACATAGGTCGAAATATGTAAAAAAAATGGGCCGAGAGTTACACATTTTTGATCACTTTTCTGAAGTCAATTTGTTTTCATATACGTTTTTTCAGTTCCACCCTGAAAATATTTGCAATGAGTTTAACAGGAGATTACATACGCAACGTTACTCAACAAATTTTAACTTTTATAGATTTTGTTGTGATCCATTGAAATAATGTTTCCTAGAAACTTTTCTCCTACTTTTAGTAATAAAATTGGTTCGTTCCTTACCAGCTTATTGATTTTCATATGAAAATACAGTTCACTTCGTTTTTTTTTCTGTTCTTTGTAGCAAAGTTCGAAGGTAAATTAGTTAATTACGTACAGTTTACATATGTTACATGTTTGTTCTTTGTAATAAAGTTCAAAGGTAAATAGTTAATAACGCGAAGTTTACATAGTTATAAATAGACCAATATCTGAAATTTGTGATTTATTTACAAAGTGATATATTTACTGACGAAATGCTTTTTTCTGTAATTACAGCTATTAGGTATCTAAGTAACTTAGCAGTTCATGTAACGTACTGGGGCGATACCAACGTAAGAGAAATAATCTGCCTGCACCTAAATCCGGAAGTCCGTCGAAGGAAGCACGACTTCCTTTCATAAGGCAAAATAATCCTGTCTTTTGACGTCGGGACAGGGTAAACGGATCAGAAAATGTAATATTATTTTAAGTCTTCATTAGATTGATTAATATTTTGCCCTTACGTATTCTTAGAAGTAAAGATAGGCGAAGTAAAAGTTAACCAAAAAGATACCTATATATCTCTCTCTCTTTTCGTGTAGGACACCGAGTCGTCCAAAGATATCTAATAAAACAAGTTGAAAAAAACTTTGCTAAAATAATAACTATATATCCACTTCTAATAATAATTGAGCACCGGAAGTTGGAAGCTTGCTAATGTGCAACCAGTTCCCAAAAAGGGCGACCGTGCCGACCCTGCCCATTACCGTCCAATTGCCATCACCTCCATCCTATGCAAGGTCATGGAGAGGGTACTTAACAGTAAGTTGCTGACCTACCTTGAAGACAATGATCTTCTCAGTGACCGTCAATATGGCTTTCGCCGGGGGCGGTCTACTGGTGATCTTCTTGTGTATGTCACGCACTGCTGGGGCGAAGCCATCGAGAAAAACGGCGAAGCACTTGCCGTTTCACTCGATATCTCGAAGGCCTTTGACAGGGTCTGGCATGCAAGTCTGCTCAGCAAGCTTCCTGCTTATGGCATCCCAGCTGATTTTTGTACTTGGATTTCAGACTTCCTTAGTGAACGGTCCATCAGAGTAGTCGTTGACGGCTGCTCCTCTGACCTAATGGCCATTGATGCCGGAGTTCCTCAGGGGTCTGTTCTCTCTGCAACTCTTTTCCTGCTGCACATCAATGACCTCCTTCGGCATGGTATTGTTGGATACGCAGATGATAGTACCGTTTCAGAGAGATACTTGACAGGTGCAGGGACCAGTGGGGATGAAATACGTTCGTTAAGAAAGGCCATGGTAGAGCGAACAGATCTGACCTTAAGTCTTGTCTCCCAATGGGGCGACGACAATCTGGTCTCATTCAATGCCACCAAAACACAGGCGTGTCTTTTCACTGCAAAAAGGAGTCCTTTCGACTGGACACCTACTTTTCGGGGTACATCTGTCCCAGTCACTGACAGGCTTGAGCTTCTAGGCATGGAGTTGACATCAAATCTAAACTTCGGCGCGACCATCGAGTACAAGGCTCAGACGGCGGCTAAAAAACTGGGCGTCCTGAATAGAGTGAAGCGATACTTTACGCCTGGACAGCTTTTAACTCTTTACAAAGCACAAGTCCGATCCTGCATGGAGTATTGCAGTCACCTTTGGGATGGCTCAGCCAAATACCAACTTGCCGCTCTTGACTCGGTGGAACGCAGGGCCAAGAGGCTCATAGGCGACATAAAACTGGTGGACACCAAGCTACATAGCCTGGCACATCGCCGCAAGGTTGCCTGCTTGTCGGTATTTTATAGATTGTACTTCGGAGAGTGTGCTCAAGAGCTTCACGACCTTGTTCCACCAGCTCCCTTCTACCATCAGACATCCAGACGCACCGCCGGATACCATCCGTACCTGGTAGCCATTCCACCAATTCGGACTAAGCGCTTCCAGTCATCATTTATAATGCGCACTGCTAAAGAGTGGAACTCACTTCCTGCGTCTGTGTTTCCAAAAGCATACAACCCTAATCTCTTCAAAGTAAGAGTGAACAGGCTTCTTCTGGGTGAGCTCGCTCCATCTTAGACTCTGTCTCTGTCCTATGACCTAGACTAGAGTCAAGAGCAAACCCATCATTAATAATAAAAAAAAAAAAACCGGGGATTTTAAGGAATTATTGTTGATATAATCCTTAATTATAATAAATAAAATGTCATGCTTAAAAATGAGTAAACATCAAAAGAATAATTGTCTATCACAGAATATAAACTGTATTATAACAGCCGTCCATTATAAAAAGCAACCCTTAAATTTGATTGCCCTTGACCGTCATATCCCAATATTGCACGTATTGAAGGGCTTACGGGTAAAAAAGAAGCCCGTTTTTATAAATAAGCAGCACGTCAACAGCTCCAAAATTACAATATGTAGGTACTCAGAGCCTACGCATGTTTTATTAAATATTTTCATTCAAAAGGGAAATTTGAAGAGGATTGTGATGAATACGTAAGGACTATTTTCGAAAGACTTTTTATTTTAACTAAAATATTTTTTTACATCTCTTTGACGTCTCAATTCCTATGTATAATGATATCATGTGAGGAATTGGTTAGGATTTGTTTGATTTGACAAACATATCTATTAACTTCCTGTAGAAAAATAAAACAATATTATTTTGTCGCGCACTTTATTAATGTTCTAGAGTCATATTTCGACTGCTTGACTCAAATAGATATTTTACTACTTACTCATCACATCATCATCACATTTGAAGTTGCCATTCTCAAATTTCATTGCAAAGAAGCATGCAATAATTCTTTTTATTACAAAGCATTGTTGTGACTTAGAAAATACAACCTAAAGAAATACTCCTAGCCGTGTCGAAGTCATTTGCACGGTTTGCACCCTTCCCACCGATGCATTCATCGCCCAAGAAATATACATCTGAATGTAAAGCTCTGATTACTTTGATTATTCCTTCCGTTCGCATCCCGCTGGAGATTGTTTAGCAGGATATAACAAAAGATTAAACTAAGATGAAGGTGTAAATGTATTCAGTATAACACTGAGGGTGTGCTTTGATTGTAAAATTCGAATATATAGAGGTATTTGTGGGCTTAATTTTACGTTGAATTAAATATTCTATTATTAAATCAAATGATTTGAAATCAGCCATGTGTACAACGCAATTAATTGTTTTTCTTTTATTATTTGACGAACGAGTATCACTCATGATGTAAGTTTGCGCGACTAACTTGTTAATTATTTAACCAGCCGAAACATATAAGGCTAAACTGTCTACCAAATCATGGACAAATAAGTCGTGTAAACCTACGCCATTAATGGTTATTGTTACGTTGAGAAATCCTAATGTTGTTAAATTTTAATGAAAACCACTCCTAAATTAAGTTTTGCAGCTTCCACAATTTTATTAGCATGATTACGATTCAGTCAAAACATGTTTCGTCAACGCTGAATTAATTTAAATGAAACCATGACTAAACACATTTCGCTGTGAATATGGCTGAATGGAGATCGTGACATTTGATAGCTTTGTGCTCAGCAGCTCATCAGCACCAGCTCTCCGGTCTTTGACCGACCAGATAAAAACAAAAAGCATCGATCCGGTTCTATATTCTGCAGAATGTAGATTAGCCTGGCCTAGAACATTATTTATAACTGATTCCATTAGTCGGCATGTTTTTGCCGATTCTCTGCCGCCTGTTTTGTGAGGTCAACGCCTTATTGTCTCCTGATTTATTCTCTTCTGTCTACCACACTTCTTTTGTTTTCCGCGGGTTCCAGTTTTTGTAGAAATCGCCGAATTTATAGTCGTTTTTAGCTTATTGAATCGTATCACTCGGGTAAAAAGTATTGCGGATCGTTCCACCCCGCGTCCCAACGCGTTTTATTTATAGTTTTGCTCTGCGCTACCCCAATTTTTATATCGTATCGTGTTCAGCAGAAAAACGGGAGTTTATTTCGGTAGTGGCCGAGTGAATGATAGTCTCTGTCGATGCCGGCAGCAAATTATTCGTAGGCACAGGGTGAAATATTCATGATGATTACACCCATAAATTTGCCGGTTACCTGGGCGTAAATGCTTGATTTACATCGTGCGCACAGAGGTAACGTGTCGCGTATTTTGTGTCCCTAATAACATAACCCATTTACGCAATACTCTCGCTTTTATGGTGCATACAGAATAGGTCTGCCGGTTTTATTATGCTTCCCAAAAAACGTGACGATGATAATATGAGAGTGCGCTAACCTTAAACGGCGTTAGAGAGGTGTTTCTTCCTAAATTGAGAACCTTGATGTTATATGTGAAGCACAAACATAATTAATTGAGCTTTTTAGTACGGTCAAACGTCAAACCTACTTATGGGTGGAATAGGGTTAGTGAAATAAATAAGAACACATGCATTTATATACCTACCTAAGCGTAAACGTGAATTAATTCAAACATACAACAGCATAAAGGATCTGTATACAAGCAGAATCCGTTAATCTTGCAAATAATAAAACAAAATATAAGTAAAATAATCTTTGTTTAGCAACATTTCAGTTGAATAACAGAAACTGATAAAGTGAGTCTTAATTGTAGACAGGCGGCTGCCTGGCACAAGGATTTAAACTTCAGATAGCGAACTTCCGATAGCAACTCCAAGAGAAGAAAACGGGATAATTTATTAAATTATTCCCCATTCGGAATGTTTAACATCTCCTCCAGTCAGTTGTCTGTCACAGGCCACAGCCAGCTTTGTTTGAATTCCTTATGAAGAGATTATACGCATACAAATAGGATTCCACATGAACTGAGTAGCAACGATTTGTTTTAATTAGCCGTATTACATATCCGTACACATATAGACCCAGGTAATAACATACGTTAAAGTGATTAGGCACTAAAACAACAACTTCAACACTCATGAATATTAATCACCTTGTGTATAGGAGTTCCCCAGAAATCGTTGAGGAAGATGTTGGATATTGGCGTCTGTGGCCGCAAGTCTCTGTTTTCTTTTATGGCACTTATGTCGTCGAACACGAAGCCACAGTACAAGCAGTTGTGGTAGACGAGGATGCAGGCTAGGACGAGGATGGCTCCGAGGCCGCGCCGGGGCTGGTCCAGCATGCCTTCCGCGGGCTGGTTCTGGCTGGCCAGGCGCCGTCGGCTTCGTCCCGTCCTCGTGCGGACCGCCGACACCACTCCTCCAAACCTGCACACTCCACTCACGCGGTCCATCTTCGCTCACACCGGCATCCTTCACACAAATTATTTAATAACCCGCCGAACACACACCACAAACGCAATCGATTTGTTCCTAATAAATAACATTGTCATTGACAAATAACAGGTCCCGAATCACTCGAAATGTTAGCGAAAACACGATCACGAACAGAACCGGGACTTTAACTTTTGCCACACAAAATCGGCAGCAAATTAGGGTAAATCTGTCGATTCGCGGGATCGGTTGTTGACAACGCTGTGTTCCGTTAAATATTCACGTCACAATGATGCACATGTCACGTTTTATTCTGCGGAATCGTAATATTTGACACTTATGTTGGGGATCGTAACGTCGCGCGTGGACACACCCGTTCGCTAGGGCGGTTCGCCGATGACTGCCGAGGTTCGCCGAGCGAATGCCGCGTTGAGTCACGTGACCAGTCGTTTTACTGCGGGTCGTTCGCGATGGCGCATGCGCGGGAACTCGGGCTAGCTGGCGGCAAAACATTTTTGTGTGTGGTGTGCTTCTAATCGTAGGTGCAATTCCGGTTTAGGTTGCATTAAGTGAGGTTTAGTCGTACACTTGTTAATTAAATTGAAAATTGGATCCTACACAAAAACTAAACGAGATAGTAATAGTTTAAGGAAAGTTATTTTTCTCAGTACCTAGTAGAGGCGCACTCTATCTTTGTAGATACAGTGATAGAGATGATGAGTTACTGACAACTGAACTTAATTTCCTAACTTTCATTTTGTACTTATGGCCTATGCCCAACCTACCAATTCAAAGTATGTAGAGGTAAATTCCCAGCAGAACGTACTTGCGTTATAGCTTTTTAAATCAACCGAACAAAATCCGTCTACGATGAAAGCAATCATCCTAAAGTTAAACGAACGCACGATAATAAATCAGCGATGATTTGAGTGCACAGGCATATTATTATCGCAATTTGATTATCCCACGCTATAGGGGCGCATGCCCGCGGGACGTCCGGGGGCGGCAGGGGCGGTGCGGGGCGGAGGGGCGCATGTTGATGACGACATTTGGTCGGGTTCAGGGAACGAAGCGACTGAGACTGAAAGACGCTAGCGATACTAATGTACCGCCGCCGCGCCGTTCCAATAAGTCGTATTTGACAGCTGTCATCTCCATACTAAAAGAGATATCAACAAAGGAAAATTGACATCTCTGCAATAGTATTATCACGAATCTGACAGCTGTCAAATACGACTTATTACGGCGGCGGTACTTTTAGCCTGGATCGGGAGTCTTATACACGAGGAATCCTTGGATTGGCGATTGGGATAGTCGATTGATGAAGATGATAATCTTGGCTTTGACATAATTATAAGGTTATGAATTTATCCCACCGAATCAATTTGACAACTGTGTAATGAGATGGCATATACAAGGAGTTTTAGTATAAATGGTGAAATAACTTGGTACCATTGCAATACAAAATGTTAAGTTATAAAAATTGTACCAATTCTAGATGTCCAACAATAATAATAACACAATATGTTAAAATATAGAGTGAAATTTTGCTAGTGACTGATAGCGAAAACTTAGACGGGCTGGTGATAAATGGAACAACTTTGTCCAAGGAACAAATAAGTCAAAATACGAAAAAAAAAATTAAGTCTCATACATAATTTCCGATCAGTTGATTTGAGTGAATATGAAAACAAAAATATTTTAGCCATAATTATTTCAACCTATGTTCCTTGGGAAAAATTGTTTTTTATCACCAGCCCTTCTAAGTTTTCGCTATCTATCATCTTATCATCATATAAAAGTATCCAACCTGAAGTTTTCTAACGTATGATATTATTTATTCAAATATTTTACCAACAACTTATAACTATCTTGTAAGTACTATCTTGTGCATTGTGCAACTTGTCAATTCTGCAAGTTTTAGAAAGTTTGCAGCAGTGGCAAGCAAACATTCACATTCAGAATATGTTATCTATCAATTCTATCAAAATATTCGTAGATGTCATTAATCCACCTACTTACTGGGTAGTTAATCCTATCTTTACCATTCTATCTTTATGCGACAAACCTGTTTATTTTGTGGCTAACTTTAACAATCATAACAGTCCACTGCTGGGCTTGGGCCTCCCTCTATAAGGGGTATTGCCATACTCATCTCTATTGGCAGTGCAAGATATTGCATTCACGGGGAACGCTGCTGCTCATTCCCTAGATGTATTTATTCCACAGTCGCTTTTTACGACATCTGTGGGTTGTTGTGCATAATTCTAAACAAAGCCGCCATCACACGGCTTATTTGGGGCTAAACCCACTGAAATAAGATTCTAGTTTGACCCAAACATTGTTTTTTCATACTTTGACCTATCTTCTTTTTTATTATTATTTGGGAAGGTTCTTCAGTTTCATAGACTGGATAAAAAAATATTTGCAGTAAATATAATGTAAATTTCATGTCATATTCATGCAAAGTTCTGTGTACACTATTTTCATCGCGGGTTTCATCATTTAGGTTGGCACAAAAGTACGCCAGATCTTAGCCTTATTGATACCTTGGTATACCAGGTCGTTTGACGACTCGTAGCCCCACCACCGATAGGGGAGAAACAGATCCCTCCGTTGCTACACTTGAGCTCTCCCATGATGAACTCCGATAAAAGGTTTTCGATGTCGCGCGAATATTTCCTTTATGCCCCTAAGTTATTAGTTCCGTGACTTTCCTCCAGTCTTACCAAACCAGAAAATGAAAAATCGGTAGGTGCAAAAGTACGGTGAGTGAAACCGTTAGGGTTAGTTATGTTATACCCAAAAATAAAATTGAAAGCAAGGACAAGTGTTTTAAATACAAACAATATCTGACATGAAGTTTCACCAAGCGCCAACAATCGCAAGAAAGTATAAATACCTAAGAAAAATCGGTAGAATTAGGCAGATTTGTATTTTTCTAAAAAATGCTAGTTTGACTTTTGTTTCAATAATTATTTTTTCAAATTGGGTCCTCGATAAAATGTAGGTACTAAATGATGATTATATTATAATTTATAATTAATTAGCCATAGAGCTCCATCTGCTTGGCAAAGGCCTCCCCCGCAGTCTTCCATTTATTGCGATGCAGTACCAATGTCGTCCACTCCTTTGAGTACTTATGTATCAATATCGTCGCGCCAACAACGTTTTTCGGGCCTACTTCTACGTCGACGAAAACGTCTTTGAAAATACCATACACAAAAAAAAATTACAACTACTGATTTCTCGTCCCAGACGACAGAAACTAAAATAAAATAATAAATAATGTATAACAGATTGAAAAAAGTGTCAATTGAATAGATAGAACTACCGATTTTTCGCTACAATCGGAAGCACTTTCCTCTCATTTTTTAAGTTGAAACCGGTGTAACGATAACAATAAATTGAGATGTTACACGAGCATGAATGCCTAATGCGGATTTGAGAGTCGGTCAAGTGTAAAATGAAAACGTTTTGAGAGTTCCGTACCATGCTCTTTTCATAGGGGCAAATTGGATCGTAAGCATTAAATTGTTTATACCATAAATTACCGAAAAACACATAAAACACTATAATTTAAATCTAATTTGCTGTGATCATATAACTTTATAAGCTGGTTTCCAATTTTTTTTTACATTAAGTACAGGTTTAGCCACCTAAATACAAGACGCATAGTGATAAAATATTGTTACCCTACATAAAAGAGTAGAATATAAAAATTTTATGGAATTGAACACACATTCATTCGACGACTGAATGTTTTACTCGAAGAACAAATCGAATCTGACATAAAAACGTTTTTATTTTTAACTTCCTATGTTTTTTGAGCGGAAAACTAAATACGAAATCCTACTTCTAGTAATAAAACTTTTAACTCTTTACAAAGCACAAGTCCGATCCTGCATGGAGTATTGCAGTCACCTTTGGGATGGCTCAGCCAAATACCAACTTGCCGCTCTTGACTCGGTGGAACGCAGGGCCAAGAGGCTCATAGGCGACATAAAACTGGTGGACACCAAGCTACATAGCCTGGCACATCGCCGCAAGGTTGCCTGCTTGTCGGTTTTTTATAGATTGTACTTCGGAGAGTGTGCTCAAGAGCTTCACGACCTTGTTCCACCAGCTCCCTTCTACCATCGGACATCCAGACGCACCGCCGGATACCATCCGTACCTGGTAGCCATTCCACCAATTCGGACTAAGCGCTTCCAGTCATCATTTATAATGCGCACTGCTAAAGAGTGGAACTCACTTCCTGCGTCTGTGTTTCCAAACGCATACAACCCTAATGTCTTCAAAGTAAGAGTGAACAGGCTTCTTCTGGGTGAGCTCGCTCCATCTCAGACTCTGTCTCTGTCCTATGACCTAGACTAGAGTCAAGAGCAAACCCATCATTAATAAAATAAAAAAAAAAAAAACAGCCAGTGACCATGTTATATCTAATAGTGGAGTCACTAACTATAGTAGCCGTCGCCGTCGTGTTTATAGACGTATTTATCCAACCAATTTTACGATTTGGTAGCCATTTGTCAAGGAGTAAAAATAATAATTTCCACTTGCTTCAATACTTCATTGTGCTCAAAACGCTTTCCACAGTAGGGGTCGACTTTATGTGGTGAAAGGATAATAGTCAAAGAGTTTCACTCCACCCTGTTAATTATTTCCTCCCCAAGAGGTATTCTGAAAGGTAAAAAGGTTTGACGATTTAATAGAAATCGCTCGTGTTGCCAGATTCATAGTTATAACAGTAAATGATTCGTAATCTAGACGACTTTACCGTCCAATGTTGAAATAAATAAATGGTCAAAACGTTCAAAGGATCTCTGTTTTTTGTAGTTTTATTCTATCAGAACATAACCACATCTTGATTGCAATAAATATTTGAAAAGTTGTGTATTAATGATATTCAATAAAAAAACCGACACCAGGGTTCTTCGGGTCGTTGTACGACTCGGTGTCCCAAACGAAAAGAAGAAGAAGAATAAAAACAGACCTAAGTTAAATTTGGGCACATTACAAATATTTTGAGGAGTACTTATCGTAGGATAAATTGCTGATTCTAATAAAACTGTTTATTTTTGCCTACATCTTAGTCATTATTTTCTAACGTTGTTTTAATAGTGATTTACCAGTGCTAATGAGTATTTGGACATGGCAACACAGAAATAACTCCGATTGACGCCAGTAATAAGGAGCCATTGTGAGGTACTAGATTGCCGGGCATTTTGTATGGTTCATTTCTCTCATTGATCAAAAGAAAGGACCTAATGTAAAAAATCATTTATACTAAGGGCACAGTAATTGTCCGAAGAAATAAAATGGTGATAATTTAAAATGGTCGGGTATCAGGTTATCGCTATACGATGTAGGGTAGATTAAAGGCCGACGGGCCCTAAAGGTGGGCAATTAATTCTGGGCCCTTTTTAAAGACACGAACTTTTGTCGTACTAAAAGGGTAATGTTTTGTTAATGTCAGCTTGCTTCGGGCGACGTTGAACCTAATAAGTTCATTGGTCTATTGTAAGAGGACACAATTATTTAATCCCTTCAGTTGTCACTTTTGTTTTGCATAAATGAACGCATTATTACCCGGATTACCAAAGGGGATTTGCGGCTGAGCAAATTTGTGTTTGGATTTTAACATAAAACGAAAATTTCTGTAGCACATTTCCCGTTCAAACACAATATGGCAGAATTAGACCGAGGAGTTTTAATACTAAATCCCTTCGGGTGTAGTGGATTACATACGGAGTTTCTCTGTAGCCGTCCGTCAGAGACATCGCTGGGACTTATCCTGCGGGAGATAGCCCTGAAAAACTGGGGCCCAGTGATTGATGGGCCGACGGATGTAAGCGTCGAATAACCCGACCCTCACGTCCTTTGCAATGGCTCTCAGGTGGACCCTGCTTTTTGTTTAAATCTGCAGGATAACACACTGGACTCGGGGCGGGACCGGTTCGGCTGCGAACTTTTTGGTGATGCAAAATTTATGTGCTCTTATTGGCATTCTTTTTGCGCCCTCTGGAATGCAGAGTGGTCCTTATTTGGATGTTGTTTTGTAGACTGCATTATGTTGGTAAAAAGCGAATCCATTATCATTTCTCTGCGTGTTTGGTTCGGTCCTTTCGAAGACCCAATTAAGCGATATTACATTAAAAGGGATTATCACCGACAAATGGCAACTAGATTGCTAATCTTCACGGAGTTATCACCGAGCTCGTGGTGTAATTTCTCATAGCATTGCGAATGGGTCGATAAGTATTATAACCAGTTTACTTAGAGCTTTCGTGCTCCCGTCAGCGCTAACAATAACAACGAGCTGAGGAAAGTTGTATGCGAAGTCGGAAATCAACTGAAGCTGGTCCATAAAAGTTCAGTGCTAGAGGATTCTAATTGCTTTAAGCTACTAGCTGGACTGGAGCAGCGTGTATTATTGTAGTCTGAACAATATATGGTCAGATAAGTTTGTTTCTAACGATAATTGTTTTGATCCGTTGCAGAATCGTTTTGAGTTTATTAACTTGAAATTTGATTATGACTGTTTTTAACAGCGGTCTTAGTTTGGAACGCGATGCATTTTTAACACTAGCATGGATGGCGTATAACATGGTTGGTCTGTAACGTAAATCACGAGATACTATCTTTAATAGTATGAGATATGAAAACTCGCGTAAAACATCTTCGATATCAAACTCAAATATTGAAATTTTATGTTTGAATTATACATCGAAACGTAAATAGGTACCTACTTTAAGGTAAATAGAGATTTTGTGAAATTTTGTACCAACCTTAACTAAAACCTGCCTTTTTGGGCGCTTAATTTGATTAAAAGCGTTAAAGTAATTGTGACCACGAGGATCTAATCACCACTCATCACTACTGGTGATAAATCAAATCTTGGTCGTTAGTAGATTTCGGCACTTAAATTCATATCTTCGTAGAAATCTAGACAAAAACCTCTGAAATGATTGATGAATACATTTTGCACGAAAATGGATATACGTCCTTGAAATAAATATTACCAAGAGATATCAATATAGGTATACTATCGGGTCGTTCAACGACTCGGTGTCCCACACGAAAAAGAAAGAAGTATCAGCAGTACATCAACCAACCCATTTAAGGGATCAACTTTATACTAGAAATAGTATTATAATAGTAAAATTAAATAAAGTCTAATGAAAATTAGACTTTATTTAATTTTCATTTTCACTGGTAATTCTCAATAACTGTTAGAAAAAAACAGTAGAGGTATAAGCTGATAAAAATATTAGCGGAAAATATTTTAAACGGTGACCTAGCTCATAAAACTAAATAATTTTCCTTAGAAACACAGGTCAAAACGGTAAATAAATTTGTAGTTTCTCTTTTTCTCAAAATAGTAAGTGCGTTTTCATGTTCGATTCAATTAATCGCAGATTTACGCGTATTCTAGACACTAGACTGTTTTCCTGTGATAATGAGACGTGTTCCCGGCCTGATATTTACATTATAAACAAACTCTTTAAAAAAACCGTATCAAAATGCGTTGCGTGGTTTAGAAGTAAGCGTTGTTAAATTTTAAATGTAAATGTATCTCCAACGTCATCAGGATTAGCCATATCATCTTATCTGGTACGTCTCTTCAATGAAATGGTATTTCATCTTCACAATCTGTATTTATCAACCAAGTAACTTTATACAGACAGACAGACAAAGAAACGCAGAATTTCTTTCAGTATGCATTTTATTTTATACATACTATATTGGTGCCGTGTGCTCAAATATTAGTCAGACGTGGCGTAAATGTCCGTTTTTTGCGGCCGTTTACGCTCTGCCTACCCCGGAAGGGATTATAGGCGTGATATGTGAGTGTGTCTATTATTGATATTGAATGATGACAGAGTAATGTTTGCACGCTACAGAGTTTTTACTGAGACCGCTATTTGAAAAGCGTCTCAGTATTGTTTTATGTGAGGAACCCTATCTTCCAAGATACAGGTATTAAACCAAGTTTGGGAGAAAGAGACAAAGTTTCAACTTTGTTCGTCATCTTGACCTAAAAATGCCTATTTGTGGACCTTCAATGTGTATCATTGGTGAAATAAACTATTCTTATTCGTATTCTTATTCTTATTAAAGTGTCAATTGGACAAATTTGGCCGTTTCGTATTCCGCTTACAGTTTGAAGTATAGAAAATCATAATGGCAATAACATGCCAGTTGAGTTTCGATGTCATTACAATGGCAAAAAACAAGAAAATCGGGGCCCACTTTTATTACACCCTACGTCACGTAACGGGGATAGTTGTTCAGTAACTATGTATGTGCTCTCGCAAGGGTTGGTTAGAGTTATAAAACTTTGAAGACAATAAAGTCGAGATGGCATTTCGCTGCAGAAGTAAACTTAGGTTGGTTAGTTGACCCCGAGGTGTCGCGACCGCGGTGTTTTGAAGCTAAAACAGCTAATGGAGAAAAGTGAATCACAAAGCTTAAAAAAATCGCGTTTCTGCTACGTTTTTATATTGCTCGTGTAAAAAACAAACAACAAAACAACCCTCAAATATAATAATACGAGTATGTCAGACGTGGCGTAAATGACCGTTTTGCAGCCGTTTACGCTCTGCCTACGCCACAAGGGATAAAAGACTATGCAGACGAATTGAACATAGGTAAACTTTGCATATTTAGTCAGATGTCTATGATTACTTAGATGGTGGTCGATACACAACCAAGTCAAAGGCCTACTAGTAGTAGTAGGCGGTAGGAATACTCTGACACCAGGTTTCATCGGGTCGTTCGTGGGCTCGGTGTCCCACTCAAAAGGAAAGAAAGATTACAATATTTTGCGAATGACATGGTTAAATTTATAACCTCTTCCTTTGAAGGCAATTAATAATTACTTTCGACTTTTCCTTTAGACTGCCGATTCGTGCTAAGGAGTACCGAGGGTGAGCTATTGTTAAGGTTACGATGGTCCTTAGGTGGTTTCTCCACATGGCGTCCGCCGTTGCGTATTCTTAACGCACCGTAACACATGCGTCTGTCAGACGACAGGAAATTGCGAATTCTGATCATATTCCCATACCAATGGATACGGTGCGTATTGTGCGGTCAAGTCGTTTGACAGACTCATCCGTAACCGCACTGTGGCCGTACTTGTATGGGAATAAGATCTGTTTTAGCAATTTCCTTTCGTCTGACAGACGCATGCGTTACGATGCGTATCGTGCGGTCAAGTCGGTTGATATATTATATTCTTTATTGTGCATTAACAATACAATAGTTTGATAGACTCATCCGTAAACGCACCGTAACTATATTCGTATGGGAATAAGATCGGAATTCGCAATTTTCTTTCGTCCGGCAGACGCATGCGTTACGGTGCGTCAAAAATACGCAGCGATGGACGACAAGTGGGAGAACATTCATATCAAATTCAATAATTCATGCTGTGTATGAATGCAAGTCAAAGTGATTAATGATATACTTCCCATGAAAACTGAAGTCGGTTTAAATAAAGCAGCAAACTAACATTTAGAAACCCCTCGCCCTATTTCAGTTAGTTTCAGGATTAATTTCTACGACTTGTAAACGCTCTCATGAAACAAGTGTCTGAAATTGCTTCAAGTTTGATGTATTTGCGCTCGCTCCTCTAGAGATAAATTTGTTCGAAAACTTGCTGAATGTGAAAAGTTTGAAGCTCACTTCAATCCATTACACGAATGAAATATTTCTTTGTTTTCTGCCTTCATTGCGGGCGGAGGCGACCTTACAAATCAGAAGTTTGCCATTAGTCGTATAGCTGGTGCGCTAAAGTTCCCCCTTGGCATAATGCGTCTCCCAAATAGATTCATCATTTATAACGCCAAACACGGCTTTAAACGTTTGATTGACGACGCGAGAGCACCCGAATATTAGCTGGATAAATGGTAATGCAAATATTCGTTTAACAGATAAGGCTCGGATCAAAGTTGGACACGGGTTGTTCTATTCATAAATGTAGATCAATCAATCTACGGCATGTAATAGAACACGATATGTTTGAAACGCAATACTGGGGCGGTTTATTTAATATAGCGGCCATCAATCACGGACAGAGCTGCCGCCGGTTAAAGCGCCGGTGACAGATCGTCGAGCAACATGTGATCCTACCGATTTGCCTTCCTTCGTTCAAAACATTGCACGGAATAAAAAGTATTGTTTCCATAAGGCTGAGCTTGCAGACGCAACGGACCGGTCAAACTCAGAAAAATTAAATCCGAAACGAAGCTCGAGAAGAATCGCTGCTCGCTGAAGAGCGCAAGCGAAACTTTCCCGAGCTCCTTTATGTACAGCTAAAATTAGCATTCTAGAAAAAAATAGATGCAAAGAAATCCTGGACAAGAAAGCACGTATTCGAGAGAATCCGAGCAAAACTTCAACAAACGTCTGAGGAGTTTCTAAAATCTATTCCGAAGTTTCCAGACCAGGGATATTTTACATCGAACTGAAAATACGTAAAACATTGTACAAGACAAACAAATATTGGTAACTAAGGGGAAAGTGCTACCTTGCATTCAAAGTGAGGGGATAGGATACATTGTAAGTTTTACTTTGCCTTTATTCCCTCTTGACCCAGATGTACCTTAGCGTCGTTAGTGACAGTTCAGTACATTGTTAGGGGCTTAAGTGGTGTTCTCAGACCTACTGTGCCATCTAAGTGCTGCAACGACATACTCCGTCCATTTACAAGAACCTCTGCTTGAATAACTAAGCAGGTGGTAAGGTTAAGTAGGTTAAATTGGGAGGACTTTAATTGAAAACAGTGTATTCTTGTTTAACAAGGTGAAATTTTACTTGTGACCGATAGCAAAACCCTAGATGTGCTAGTAAAAAGGAGCAACTTTTCCCAAGGAACATAGGTCGATATACGAAAAAATTATTACCTCCTATACAAAATTGCTTATCAGCTGATTTGAGTTACTTTGGAAGCTCAAAATATTTTTGTCTTATTTTGATCTATGTTCCTCGTGGAATGTTGTTCCTTATCACCAGCCAGTACTCCGTTTTGAGTATACCTAAGTCACTAATAAAATTTTACCCTGTATATTACATGTCATGCAATGTAAGTAAGTCATATCTGACACAAAACCTTTGCGGTAAGTGTGGTTTACCGGACAGGTTTTGAAACTAGGTATGCTATGGAAATTTAAAATAAACTATCATTAAAGCCAAAAAATCCTTTTCCATTTTTATTTTTTCCTCTGCATTGGGTGTGATTTCAAACAATCTTCCTTACGATTTTATTTTCAATATCACACTGGCCAGTACGAATTTCATCGCATTGAATAAGGATCACACACGAAAAAAAAGTGTAGATAATTTATGATATAATTAATCTGTAATTTTATAACCTCAACTAATGAGTTTCTCGAAACAATTCTCAATATTTCGTCAAAATTTGTAAAATGTCCATATTGTTTTATGGAAACTAAAATCTTCTTCAATACAAATTTACGTTCTTTCAGATTCATTAATTTTTTTTTTCCCATAGAAATAAAGTTCTATTTTACTTTTGCTTACTGACAAAAAAACTATCTTTATGTTTATTACTGCACATTCAGCTCTATATTTCATTTACTTTCCATTCGATATGTAAAGCAATATACTTACTTCGGAAAGTAAACAAACTCGGTTTTGACGTCAATAAACCTTTCTGTCCCGTGTGATGCCGGCTTAGAATAGCATCACCCCATTTCTGGCCCGTGGGTGTCGTAAGAAGCGACTAAAGGACTAGAGGGTCTTTATTGCGATTTTAGGCGATGGGCTGACAACCTGTCCCTATCGCGATACACAATTTTCCGAATGACCCTCAAATGTTTGTCAGACGTGGTGTAGAAGACCGTTTTTACGGCCGTTTATGCTCTGCTTACCCCGCAAGGGATTAAAGGCGTGATATATGTATGTATGTACGTTAACCTCGCATGCAATTGGTGTCGCACCACCCTAGGTAAAAAACCTGCTATTCATCCCCTATTCTACAAAGTGTGCCATTTTTTCCACACAAATCAATTTATTAAAGCTATAAAATGAAAATCATAAACGAACCTAAATCATAAAATGTCATATAGTTATTAAATTTATAAGCAGAATCATATTTACCAAATACTTGCACTAAAATTACAATTTCATAAATTCCTTTACACAATTGAAGCAATGTTAAAGTAACCATTTGAAGTAGTTTTAAATTCATTTGAATTTAACAATTTGATTTGGTCTAGGAGCTGAATTTGGTATAGTGAAATGCACATATTGAAAATATATTTCTTATAAAATATATAATTCTTACTTTGGTCTTGTAAGTTGATACAGAATATTCATATATCTTTGGCCTTTTTTGTCGCTGTAACAAGTCGCTTGTCTTTTTTGTCGCTATAAACAAGAGTAGGTATATACGTGTAAGCATGTATGCTTTATTTTTATCCAAATAATAACTTATTAATACACTATCGTACAGTGTATGACACAATTTCCTAAGTAACGAGAAACAAACAAAAGATAAGCTACTTACTTTTCTTAGAATTTCGTCTAATATAAGGTATTAGGCGAGACCTTAAAGGGACGAAGCCATCTACAGTCAGAACACGATTCGGCGTTCCGATTTCACTTATCACGTAACGTATGTTGATGTTGACGACATCATAATTGATTTTGAAGGACATGCCAAAATGGTATAATTTACTGGCAGACATAGTTTACTTAGAACCTTTGACGTACAGACGGACTGCTTTCAGACAAGTTATAGCTATAACAACAAATAAAATATAAGATAATACTAAAAAAACAAAATAAATGTTTTAAAATATTTATAGTAGTCTGGTTTGGACATAGCAGGCTAAACCACCTGATTGTCCGATAAAGAAAGATGGTTCCGTGCTTCGGAGGGCACGTTAAGCCGTCGTTCCCGGTTGCTGTCTATGATTTCTTATACGGCGGTCGTTACACAACTATGTCAAAGCCTACTACTAGTAGTAGGCGGTTGAAAACTCTGACACCAGGGTTCATCGGGTCGTTAGACTATTCGGTGTCCCACGCGAAAAGAGAGAGTAGCAACCAATCCAAAACTGTTTTTTATATTATTGTGATTTTGATAGATAATGGATAGGCAAATATTTGTTGAGCTCGATGGCTAATCAGTCTCAAACGTGTTTCATTTTCTTTTGTCACCCTAGCAGCATCTCCACAATCAAGGCTCTTATTCAGTTTTTAGTCAAGCTAACGTGTCTAAAATACTTTTTTTTAACTCAGCACAGGTTCATGGCTGTCAGTAACATTTCATTGACGTTACCTTCAATGCTGTCGAAGATTGCTGAGGAATGCCATGCAGTTTTGTTGCCGTCCGTCTATGTAGTCGTGGCAGTAACACTCCACTAATGAGACAGACGGAGAGGGGCGTCACTGCTTTGGACACAACTATTAATTGACATAGCCCTATTTTGGCCCTGACATATATTAATAGGCAACGTCGATGGACAAATTCTATTTATTATTTCTTGGCTACGGTCTAACAAAGGTATCAAAGGCAAGATAAAGCAGTAAAGTTAAAGGCTTAGGAATATGGTCTGATATAGTTTTGGTTTAGTCTTGGCACAATATAACTACTCTGGGGCAAGCTATTTGTATCAAAGATTTAAGCTATCTACGTAACAAATGAAATAGTTACCCAAGTTAGATTGCGTCTTCCTGATCTTGCGAACAGTGTCGCGGCGAGTAATTGTAACGGGGGACAAGTTTTCTAATCAAAGTGAAAACGGCGATAAATTCCGGATGGTAATATCTAAAATCAGACCCCAACTCTGAACAATCCATCGCCCGCCGTTATTCTTCGGGACGTTTGTATGGAGAACGGACAATCGGCAAACCTACCCAGTCCCAAACGTATTCACTCGGACTAGCGGAGGACCGAACCCCTAACGGGAAAGTTTTGATTTAGTGCTTATAGCTGTCCCCGTCGGGCGAGAGCCCTCTTTAAAGTTTTAGTCGTGTAATAGAATAAAACTGTTCGGAACAATGCTCGTGCTCAAGCATTCATACCGGTTTCGGCAAAGCATTATAGAAACGTCCCAACTTATTGCTGGCAACGCCGCGGACGTAAAATCTAATGTAAGCCGATCCAATGAATATTCTAAACCTTGAGCTGGGGTTGCGATTTGGAGCGCTCAGCGCTGCTCCCTTAAGGGAGTATAAGTCAGCATTTCTGGAATCCCTCACTGCTACACTTACAGTCTACACCCGCATAACGCGCGAGGTGAAAACATTTTGGATCATAAACCATCTTCCTTTCTTCAGAGACTTTATAGTAGTCGTAAAGTGCTGATAAGAAAACCCGCCATTAGCGTTTTATTCGCCAAAGATACAGATCAGCTATTGTTAGGCTGTTGTTTTGTGTCTACGTTAATATCATTTTTATATCCTCAAACGCAACAACGTAATCTCCTTTAGCCTAAGGCTTGTTGGGATAATACTACTATCGAATAGCATTAACATAAAATAATCGTTAATGTTGTTCAAAGCGTACTCAAATATTCCTTTTGTGGGAAAAACAATTTCAACATTTTTGTTCTCATCGTCCTATCTACAGTAAACAGCGAAAAATGTTTACGTTTTCTGAATTTTATTCGCAGCTGTAGATGTATTCAATCCCGCAACTTTAAAGGCTTTCACAAGACGAGAACAAATGGGATTGGCTTGAAAAATGTGTAACAATAACAAAATTGGGAGGGAAGTTGGAAGTGACGTTGGGCCATTAAACAAGCCGCGAGCGTGGGCGGGGGCGGGCGACACCACGACACTCAGAGACGACTAATGAATCAAAAGTTTCTTCAACAATGCAAATGGAATTTCAAAGATTTTCCGATTTTGGAGGGATCAACTTTGAAAATACCTGCTGTGAATTGAAATTCGATTCTCAAGTTTGAATTGGAAACTGTACCATTTGCGATGCTGCATTTATAATTTTCGTGGAAATATGGAAATCATTTGTTCTCGCCGCCGAAGAGGAAATCACTTCTAAGGGCATGTCTTTCGGTGTCAATTTATTACTTTGTGAGATTGTTTTCAGTTATATTAAAATATTTCAAAATAAAACTCATTATTATTTTATTCGGAAATACTACAAGTTACGCAATGGCAAAGATTTTTCAGATGTTTGTGTTTTGTTATTCTATGTATGATATTGACAAAAAACGTATATTTAAGTAATAATAAACGTATATTTAGTTCCCATAGTAAAAGCTTTGCTTAGTTTGGGGCTAGGTAACGCTGTGTGAATTGTCCAGGACATTTATTTATTAAATGCATATGGGTATTTTGTTGATAATGTACTATGTACCTAAGATGTCCTTTTGCTTAAAAAGGTTGTGGTTAGGCTGTCATCGGTCTCATTTCCTGTTTATAAGCCCATAGTGTTCGTTACACAGAAACTTTTTAAGAATGTAAATAGCAGGGTCTTTATCGGGTCATTCGTCGACACATTGTCCCACACGACAACAGCACTCTGCATGTTAGTTGAGTTTTTCGCAGTGAGCACGGAAGTTTCCTTGGTTTGGGCACATGCCTGCTACGCGCAAGTTTTAACGAGCTTATATTGATTCGCACTTCTTAGAGTGCTGACTTGTTCATTCTTATTAAGACTTTGTAAATGTAAGCTAATTAGCGCTTTTCGTCAGCCGTGTTATGCCGGCTTAGAATATCATCAGCCCAATACTACTGTGGGTGTCGTAAAAAGCGTCTGAGGGATTTGTTCAACCAAGAAATGGGCAGCAGCGTTCCCTGAGAATACAAAACATTGCACTGCCCTTGCCAATCCACCTGCCAAGCGTTTTGAGTATGGCAATACTACCCCCCCAATGTGGCTATTAATGTAAAGTAGATATTTACCAATTATTTTATAATGTTAACTAGTGTTGAATTCACTTCACTTTTTAACAATAGTCCACTGCTGAACATGTACGTCCCTCATTAGAGAGATATTTGTAATACCACGCTTGGCCGGCGGGTTGACGAACGCAGTGCAAGTAGTTATATTCACAGGGAACGTTCCTGCCTGTTCCCTGAATTGATTCCTGAAGGACTCCCTTCCTAGAATCGATTGGCCGCTAAGTAATAATACGTAAATCTCGACTTTGTACTGTAAATGTAATTATGAATAATTTACAAGGCTGTCGACTACGCAACGTGAAACTGAGCTGGTATATTATTTACTAGGAAAAATTTGCTTGTTTCAAGGATTTCTTCAATCAACGTCTACAAAGTGCTTCTTCTAAACCTTGAAGTTAAAGTATAAAAATTTGATAAAGTACCGGTATCTGAATCACCCGCATACTCCGCCATTTTTGTAGTTTCCGCGTTAATAGGTACATACATACACATGTCAGGCTTATAATTCACTGCGGGGTAGGCAGAGCGCAAACAGCCGCAAAAAATGGACATTTACGCCACGTCTAACAAATATGTATTTAGAGTCATTCGGAAAATTGTGTATCACCATAGTGGCAGGTTGTAAGCTCGTCGCCTAATATTGCAATACACTACCTCGAATCCCTTAGTCTTACGACTCCCAATAGAAATAAATGGGGTGATGCTATTCTAGGCCGGCATCACACAGCAACGCGTTAATCAAGTTTTAAAAGTTGTTTGGGAAAATTTCGACAGGCTTATTATTGTCTTATTTTATTTCCGTGAAAGGGCTTTTCGAGCGGTTGTTTCTGTAGCTCCAAGTTCGATCTGTAGCTGATTCCATGCTAAGCAGTTTAAAAAAAATCTTACATAGAGCTAAGATAACCTGGGGAGTAGTGAGATAAGCTTCGTGTGTCGGTAGATTGTCACCGTAGTGATGATCTACTTGTACACGGCTCACGTCGCGTCATCGCTCGTCGTCGCAGCGTCAAATTATTGAATCCTGTCGGTGACAGGCGCACCTGCTCGTGATGAGATGACACTACGTTTTTGGATGTATTGTTTTGTTTTCTGTACGGGAAGGTACTGGAAATAAAAATATAATAAAAAAAAGTTTTATAAATTAAGCTTTTATTTATTTGAGTGCACTATATGAAGAGTGGTTGGCAAGACGATTCCAACGAGCCAAAACTCGATAGAGGTACATATTTTCATCTCTGAGATGCTATGACCACCTTCCGGCTCCATCGTCATATCAGCTTTTTGACATCATAATATTGCATTGTCACCCAATTTACATGTCTATGCAAAATTTTAGATCAATATGAAGTCGATAAGTGGCGCAAATTTAGCTTTCAAGATTTGAACCGTACAAACTATCAAACAAACGAACTCGGCAAGTCAAATAAAAGCTTGTAAAATAGTATGTACTACAATCTGTGCGGAAAGGAAATAGGCGTGGGCAAAAAGTGAACTAATAATTTTTCGATGGTTGCTATGATATTTCTCATACTGAGGCACAGAGGCGCCCTCGATTTCCACGCCTATTCTCTTTCCGCACAGACTATAGTACAGTTTATTTATATTTTACTGCTGGGTTCTGAGGCTCCCCCTGACTGCAGGTATTTCTATATTACTTTTATAAATGAAGATTCAGGTCACTAACGATTGGTAGCCCATTTCAAGATGGCTTCGAGGCGTCCCATATAAATTGCACGTTTTAATATTTCAGCTCGCCTTGCGAAGATTTATGGATATCCAGTTTTTACTATTCCATTTCATCGTAAAGTCTAGTGATCAATTTACTGACATCCGATGCATTTATTGCACTAGACATGGAAATATGAGGCATCAATTTTATTCCACCTACAGTCGCACGTCGGTAAATATCTACCTATAAATATTTGCATAACATAATATATTTTACGATTGAGAAGATGGCTCTTACTCGCTTCGCCCTCGTTTTTGACGACTTTCGATCTTGATTACTTTCACATAAGAGTGAACGTGCGCCGTATCATATTCTAAAAGCATCTTTTCAACTTCAGAGATCGTAAAGTTGGTTGAATGCTCTTTATAGTTCATAATATTTATACAGCTTTCAAAAGTTCATCTAATTTGCAATCTAGGTCGTGTTGAGTATAAAATCGACTCTGTTTCACTGACTCGATGAAAAAAGGTTTTTCTACGACTAACAACAAATATAAGATTTGGGTAAGTTTATATTTTGCCACCATAACTTAGCCTAATGGAAGTAACCTGATATTACTTATATACAAAGGTAACATTAGTGCAATAATGAGTTTCGAAAGATAAAGAAGTCTGGTCTGAAATTTCTGGAAATAATAAGATAGATAGACAAGTAAGTACCTACGTTGTTGGGCTGCTCGATGTTGCAATAGAAAACCTGTCAACAAATATTTCCAAATTCAATTTTAAAAGACAAATTTAAAAATAAAGTAGTACAAAACCAGCCAGTCCTACCGTACACAGGATTTGAGCAGCGGAAACATTAGACACGGCGAGGACGGCGCCTGAACAAACCTTTAGAGCCACGGCTCAGTGTAAACACCTCTGACACCTTATGTGTTTATTGTGCCCTGGTAAAGTACCTGAGCTAACGGGAACTAACTGGCTACATTGAAAACGAAGCCAGTTCTAAACAGAGTGAAAAGAAATTCGATACATTTCCTGGGGAGGGTTGGAAAAAGGTTAGGCAATTTCCAACATTTTCTGCTATAGAACTATGAAGGTCAAAAATAGCGGATTATTCAATCTCAGTGAATTCTCAATTGAAGGGCTTTACGAGACGATTGCAAATGTACATCGCATTATTACATTTAAGCTACATATAGCCCGCCTATACAATGCAACCTGCTACATCTGTGAAATTAAAGACTGGGGTTAAAACAACATATCTCAAAAGCCGGAATCTGGTCCTCATATTATGCAAATGTTCCTTTGACTGTCTCGGTCTATAAGAGCCAATTGTGAAGAACAGATAAATCTAAAATTCCAAAACTACTACTTTTGTAACGTCCTAAGTGGTTAGGCATTACCTGGATCAAATTAATTCTCAACAAAACATCACTCCGAATATGATAATGAAATCTTCACAATACATGGTGTACCAGTAGCAGGTAACACGTCCATAGCGCAATTTAATAACACGAAATGAACGGTCGAATGTTCACCGCTATATTTAATTAAGGCCCCATCCCTTTTGTGCGCCATTTTATATACGATCCCCGAAGAGTTTTATGTTTTATAACACGGTTATTATTTCGTACGGAACTCAAATTAAATAGCTTAAAGGTATTCCCGGCGTAAAGGTTTATGGGCGTGATTTTGGTTAATCTATGGTAGATTTTTGGACCCTTTTTGATAATTAGCGGGTGTAATTAAATATATTTAATTTAGTATAAATTTTATAACTCTGTAACATTTTGTAGATACGCCATAATTTTGCTGATACCTCTGCTGAACATAGGTATAGCTACAACATTCTTGATTTTAAATTAGGTATTTTCAAAAAGAATACTTTTATAAAGTCATTTATTTTTAGAAACGTAAAACCAAGGCTTTCTTTTTAAACAAATTTTATAAGTCTTGCCTTTCTTTGAAGAAAGGAGCACTTTCCCTCAACCGTAAACCTTCAAAATGAGTTAAAGTCCTTCCTAAGTTCGGTCTCAAGTCAAGGATTCGCAACATCTATGGAACCGCTAACTTACCAACTTGTGACCAAGAGGAAACTATAGGAACAAGTAGAGACAGGTACCTACCCAAATGATATGTATTAAACCATTTTAGAATAGATTTATTGTTTCATGAACATATAATTTAAGAACAAATTTCACAAATTCTTTCTCACACACATGCACATATCAGACTATTTGCAGTCATTTGCAGACTGCAGTCTTTAATTGGATGTAGGCCTCCCCGGTACGCCATAGGGCACGATCTCTCGTTTTCGCTATTCAGTCGCTACTAGCCGTATTTTTTAAGTCATTGGTCCGTCTGGCTGGAGGTCATCCAACGCTACGCTTGCCAAGGTGCGGTGGCCTCCACTCGAGAACTCGCTTACTCCACCGTCCGTCGGTTCTACGACAGATGTGCCCAGCCCACCGTTTGCTACACTTCAAGACTTTGTCCGTTACTTTACTTTTTAATTCTTTGTTAACTATCTTAATTACATTGTACGTCCGAAATAGACAAAACGTTCTTACTTTTATACTCATCTTTTGTAAACACAGTGATCAATAAATATAATTTGAATTTAAATTATACAATTTAAATTAGAAAAGTTGTATGGGAAAGCACGATATATAATTCAAATCACTTCTGTCGCCTATTTTTTGAGACTGAGACATAGGTGAAAAAGTGAGCAATGTGGTATACCACCACGAAATTTTAGCAAACAACACGTATATATGAAAGTGCCTGTAAACTACTTGCCTACGAAATATGTATCAATGCGAAAAACGTCGAATATTGGCCATACTTGAGAATTTTTTTTTTAATCATGATGGGTTTGCTCTTGACTCTAGTCTGGGTCATAGGACAGATGGAGCGAGCTCACCCAGAAGTAGCCTGTTAAGGCACTGGCAAATACTACTTCTATTTGCCTAGGTACTTAGCACTAAGTATCTACTTACTTAAAATCCGGATTTATGTGACATCTATGTCATTATAATGCCACTGCGATTTTCTATACTCCAAACTGTTAAGAGAATACGGAATGAAAAAACCGTCCCTTTGACACACAACTGAAACGATTTTTATTTAGCAGACTTGGCCCTGATAAAGGTTTTGCTAATCAAAAACGAAAACTTCTAAATTCTTTCCAATCACTCTCTCCATGCCATGCGGAGTCATGGCTGGATTTTGATATATTTTGTCTGAAATAAACTCTGAAATATTTTCGGCGGAACATTTTTTCTACAAATTTTACGCGGTCGGGCACAGTTTGAGTAACAAAAAAAGAATGGCACGCTTCCTACAATTATTTCTGACAATCCTTTTGGAAGAATTTAATAGCATGTCACTAGCATAGACACCTTTGTTCGTGGAAACAATCACGGAGCATTTTTATCTAACACCACCCTCTCGAATTTTCTTTGACATCGGTTGAACAGATCTGGTTTATGCCTGCTTCGGCCATTTGAGTGGATTTACTAGCCAGGTTCGGTTTTATTTTGCTTTACAATTGTAATTGATTATTTCAATAGAAAATAAAATATGGTTCATGAAACGACAAATTGTCGTTAAAAACGTAAAATTTTACTAGTGACCGATAGCGAAAATTCAAGACGGGCTGGTGATAAGGAACAACTTTACCGAGAAAACAGGTCGAAGTATGTAAAAAAAAAAAATGGACACCCATACGAAATTGCCGATTAGCTGATTTGGGTTACTATGAAAGCTCAAAATATTTTTGTCATATTTTGACCTACGTTTCCTTCAGTTAAAATTGCTCAGTTAAAGTTGTTCCTTATCACCAGCCCGTCCTCTGTTTTATGTATCAGTCACCAGAAATTTCACCTGATATTTATAGTTAAAGTTGTTCGTCTGTCGCACATATATTAAATGGTATGGAAAGTAAAACCTTTATTATATGAAAGCGAGGTAAACTAGGAACAGACCAAAAAAGAAAAGCCTAGTTGAATTTTATTATCTAAATTCTATGGGGTTGTTCAACTTTTATTCTCCTTTGCAAGTGTATTTTTGTTAGAAACTTTTTGGGAGGGTCTATCAACGATTGTGTCCAAACAAAAGTGTTTTGAGTTGCCATATTTATTTAAGATTTAGGCAGATTTGTCTCTAATTGTTTGTTTTGCCAGGAAAGCGCTGGCAATGTTTGGGTAGCAAAGTATTTTTGAATTAGAATAATGCTGAAAGTTTTCTAGTTCAGTGTATCTTTACTCCGAGTTTTGCCATTAAAGAGTATTTTGTGAGTTTGGTTCGTAGGAAGCGCAATAGTAATGGGAAAAATATAAATCAAATGATACGCTGCGTTTGTTTGGTTATTCTTCTTGATTTCGTGTGAGACTCCAAGTCGACGTACGATCCGATGAACCCTAGTTAAGGAATTTTGGTTGATTACATACAAATATACGTTACCACCCACTAAACTCCCTCTACTGGGGGGAATTACCATACTCACTGCGCTCAGGTGGATTGGCGAGCGCTGTGCAAAATGTTATATTTACGGGGAACGCTGTTGCCCATTCAATGGATAAAACTATCCCTTAGCCTCATTTTACGACACCCACGGTTAAAAATACAAAATTATTATTATAATTTTTTTAATAACAGGTTTTCCTTGAGACATAAAGTTTGTTGACGAAATATCAGCGATGGGCAATGAAGCGGAAGTCTACGGGTGTTTACACCTTTATCCCTCGCGGGGTAGGCAGAGCTTAAACAGCCGTAAATAACGATCAATATTACCACGTGTGATATATGACGGCCATTTCACAAACTTTCGTCACAATGTACTTCAAATAATGTTGTCAGTCCTTCACCTAAAATTGCGATACACATGGAACCTTCGGCCTGTAAGTGAGTTGAACATTAAAACATACATACATACACATATCACACCCATATCCCTTTCTAGGCAGAGCTTAAGCGGCCGTAAAATACGCTCGCTATCGCCAGTTTTAGAAAAATCGTGTATCACAAAAGTGCCCATTACGACACCCGTGGTTAAAATGAGGTGATGCTATTTAAAGCGGGCATTAAACCGTTTGTTTTCCAACAGGTTATCCTCGAGACAAATTGTTTGTTGACGAGGGATCATCCATGTGCAATGGAGCGGAAATCTACGGGTATTCGTGGGCAAACTTTGGGGCTTACGAAACCATGACTGTAGTGATGGCATGGATAACGCGAAACTATAGATGGGAACACACTCGTTGTCCGTCGCTGTGTATTTTTAACGCGCCGTAACGCATGCGTCTGCCAGAGGAAATGAAATTGCGAATTCCAATCTTATTTCTATACAAATATGGATTTTCCATACAAACAACATGACAGACCCATCCGTTACGCACCGTATTTGTATGGGAATAAGGACGGAATTCGCAATATACCTTCTTCTAACATACGCATGCGTTACGGTGCATTAAAAATACGCAGCGACAAACGACAAGTGTGAGAACTGCCTTAGCCTATGGTAGTATTGTCAGCTAAATTAGCAGTGCATCCGTACTTATATTATAAATCTGAGAGTTAGTGTATGTGTGTATGTATGTTTGTTTCCTCTTCACGCTCAAACGGCTTGACCGACCGGCTTTTTACCTCAGGAAAACAACTTTTACCACGGGAAAATGAGTGGCAACGGGTGAAACCGCTGGGCGGAAATCTAGTCTTATATAAATACCTAATAGGCTGTTGTGTCAGGGAAAAGAATTACTTGTGCGCTGACCAAAAGAAACTAGTTGCTCATCTATCTAATTCATATAAATGCCATAATATTCGTCTTTAATTAAGCCAGATGGAGACAAAACTTTTTCTCGAGTACCTACCTACCTATATGATTGTTATCATTTCATTTATAAATGTCTTGACATTTGTAATATTTAAATTAACTTTTTTTTTTTGACATTTGTAAAATTTGCGCGCCTGCATGCAGGTTGAATACACGGTCTCCTTTTAATTTTAAGAACTCTTGTAACTGTATTCTTGCAAATAAATGATATTATTATTATTATTAAAAAGATGGGACTTCAATCAAATTGCGTATCTGCACTGCATTTTTTTTCCATCGGTAAAATAACATCACTTTTGTCAGTTTAAAAGTAATTACTTTTTACCCGCAACTTCGTCCGCATTGGATAGTATATGTAGTTGTAAAGAAGGTGCCTGACACTTAAATCAAAGCAATCCACACAATCGGTGCGCAGCCGCCAATACTTGCTTTGTGTCACAATTAAACCTCGTCTGATGATTTTCTTTGTTTTTCGTGGGATTAATAGATTTTCCTGCGGTAAAAAGTAGCCTTTGTCCTTTTTTAGGTTTCTGTCTATGCTTATGCCAAATTGTATTAAAATCGGTTCAGTGGTTTAGGTGTGAAAACGTAACAGACAGACAGAATCGAATTCGAATTTACAATATTAATAATATATAATATAAATATTTAATAATATGAACTATAATTATAATAATATGGATTCCAAGCGCAATACATCTGTCATTACTATTATACAATGACGGCTCATTGTGTATTAAATAGACGCCATATAATTAACTCCGCTTACCTAGTACAGCGTTTTCAATAATCCTACGTAGTTCATTAGTGAGTGTGTTTCAGGCTTCATTAGTTGATACAAAGCTGGGGAACGTCAACAATAATACACCTTACGCAACGAGAAAGCGACATATGACGTAATTGTACATGCATATTATTTAGGTAACTACACGTAGTTACTTCTTACTTAGTTTACATGTTTTCTTAATTTTTCTACAGAGTATAGCTCAATAGATGCTATCAATATTTTAAAAAAGTAGATAACAATACTTTTATTACAGTTTACAGGTTGGCTGGAAGAGACCTCTTTATAGACATAAGCTCACCTTTGTGAACTACTTTAAAAACAAAAATTATTGTATTGTTTATGCACAATAAAGAAACGTGTACGTAGAAACGTAGGAATTGTAAAATGCAAAATAAACACAACTTAAATCCATTTAAAATTGTTTTATTGTGATGAGTAATAGTTGTGCAAACCCAAGATTTGTTGTGTATCAACATTATTATTGTCCCTTTATTCATTTCAATGCGTTTATTATTATTCGAGCTCATTGAATACCGTAATTAGTAAGTTAGTTACAGTATTTTGTATGTTTTGGTAACTAATTATATTATTGCTACATTAGGATTAACGAAAACAAGTAATATTGGCAATATATATTAATTTCAATGCTGAAAAGAAAGATATTTATATAAATAGTAATAGATCAAGATACCTAAACTAAATACTTATGATAAGTAAGTACTCGTATATAAGCTTAAAATTTTATATTACCTACAAAGGTAGGTAATATAAAAAAGGTAGGTACGAGTATTCAAATTAAATTATTGTGAACATTATTGTAAAGGTAAATGGCATATTTATTTACTATTTACCAGCCCAGGAAACTGAATTAACTCTCCCTAAAAACACAGGTATTTTCATATAAAAAAGTTATTGGTCCCATAACAAATTATCGAATTTCATAAAATATGGCAAATAGGACGCTAATTCTTTTTGTATTTAATACTTACATTTAGCTCAAATGCTTAACTAGTAGTTTACCAATTTTCACGTTCGTAATTCAGTTTCTCACGACATCTGATTCGGGGATTCCAGTTTTTTCGTATTTCTTAAAGGGTGTATTGCCATTTCAATAAAATTTCTGAAACTTTTTCGTAATATACAGAAATATTTACAACCCTCTACCACCATCCTTGGCAAAATCATTGATTTAAAAATACGTTAAATTCCGACAGTGAAACGTAACGTAATTTAAAAAGTGATTGCGTCAAATCGTAGTATACGATGAAATGCTTACCTTGTTATTTTATTTTTAAAATCTGTTTTGGAGAATATGAGAAAATGTTTCACGGCTTGATACAAAATGGTAAGGCCACCCGTTTCAAATTCACGGGATTCGATTCACAGTTAGAAAACAGCAATTTTAGGACTGCACGTGTGAAGGGCCATTGCGTGCGTGATTTCAATTACGACCACTTAGGAAATCGAGTTCCAGTTACTTTATGATTGAACTAGTATTCACAGATGAGATCCCTTTTCTGACATGTGACAGTCTTTAATGTCAAATTTAAACAATCCAAAATTACGCGACAAAGCACTGCAGAAACGTAACGGCCGTATAACGGATATTAACACCACGTCTGACAAAAGTTTGAGGGATAACTGTGTATCACTATAGCCAGACAGGTTGTCAGCTCATCGCCTAAAATTGCAATACACATTATGACCCTCCCTTAGTCGCATCTTACGACACCCACGGGTAAGAAATGGGGTGATGCTATTTTAAGCCGGAATTACACCGCCGGCTATTTTTAAGTTCCACTATGATAATTTACCTAGCTACAAAAACGTTAGTTGAAAACATTAGCAGTGGTGGAATTTTCCTGAACAATGTTTCATAACTCGCATAGAGGGCGCAATGATAAAGTGATTTGCAAAATTACTACTCCCAGAGCTGGCAACTTAATTGGGCAAAAAAACAGACGATAAGTTTTCAAGTAATTTTTTTTGAGGATGCGTCAACGAACATTCAAGTCGCACTAACAGGAACAATAGGGAGTTATCTTTTTGAGAATTAAAAAATATATATTTCAGTAACTACAATATACTCTGTAGATGGCTTTGAAATGGCTACGTTACTAAATGTTCAAGCCAAAAGGCATGAAAAAAGGTAATAGTTTTTTTCAAATATATCCTCGTTTTTCGCAGTTTGTAATTGATTAATGTTCTGTTTTTTGTAAGTTGTTTTCGTTGTGGTTTTCGTTAATATGCAAGGATGCATGAAATTTAATATTTTTGTGACGCGAGTGATGTAACAAGGATTAGTTACGTTTCGTTTTACGATCTCATACATCTAAGTGAAAAAATCAAAAAATCATTTGATGTTAACGTATCAAGTACAGCGCCATCTATCAAGCGACTAAGGAAGAGTTTAAAATAAATAAATAAAATAAAAACAACTCCCTATTTCAGAGCCCATTGTGATCAACATAAGTATACTCTTGCTTGATTGGTAGAGTCAACCAAAACAAAATTTTGAACCCTAAAATAGGTAACTCATGCTGTTGCTGATAGTATCAGTTTTTTTATTGTCCTCGTGTTTTTGTGCGACTCATATTGCATAAACTAAATTGGACTTGGAGTTTGGGCCGTTTGATGCCGGCTTAAAATAGCATCACCCCATTTCTTTCCCGTGGGTGCTGTAAGAGGTGACGAATTGGCTCGAGGGTTACATATGTATTGCAAATTAGGTAATGGGCTGACAATCTGTCACTATGGTAATACACAATCCTCTGAATGACCCTCAAATGTTTGTCAGACGTGAATATCCATTATGAAGGCTGTATTGGCTCTGCTTACTCCGCAAGGGATATAGGCGTGATAAATGTACGAGTACCATGTATTTTTGTATGTAAATTGGAATTACGGATTACCCTCATGGTCATGTGTTAAGAGAGAGAAAGGTTGTTAGAAACCCTTTTGAAAATATAAAAAGATAACTTCTACTCATCTTATTTAGCCCTCGTCCCTCTGCAGGCCCAAGGTCTCCCTAAAAAAAACTATCAAGCACAATTTGACCCATTTTTCCGCTACTCTAACCGACTCACGAGCTCTTGGTCTACATGTAGTAAACTTAGTAATAGGCGCTTCAGCGACTGGAGGAAAGTCGCCAAATATTTTGGTTGGAGTCGTTATAACATTTTCTCGGACCTGGCTACCTTCGCAATTTAATTGTGTCGTACCACCGCTCAAACTTTCAGCCTTAGTCTGGATGACAACAGTAGCGGCGCGTTTCAAACATAAAAATAAAATAACGCAAAATACAGTTTAAATACCTCATGTATTTATATTAATAACGTGTGATGCCGGCTATACGATAAATTGAAATTGAAATTCTTTATTCAATGTAGGATAGTATTATCATAATATCACTTATTGACGTCATGATAATAATTAATAGGAATATAAGAAATGGGATGATGCTATTTTAAACCGACATCACAGGTTTAGAATTAGCATCATCGCATTTCTTCCCCGCGGGTGTCGTATTAGGCGAGTAAGGGACTCGAGGACAAATTGTAGGCGACAGGCAGAGAATCATACTCGTATTTGCCAGACGACGTGGCAATGGCGATCGTATGTTGCGGCCGTAAGCGCTCTGCCTACCCCGGAAGGACGTAATATGCGTATGAGTATATTTGTATTAGAATACAAAGTAAGAAATCAATCACTGGATAGAAATTAAAGGTTCTTTTCTTGGTAACGGCAAACATATCTATCACTTGATAAGCTTATATTGAAACAAGTGCTTGATTGAATCATACATTCATTTTTACATGTCTGCCCAACCAAACCAAACCAAACCACTCCGAAAAAGGAGTGTAATTTTCAGACCTCATGTATGTACGTTTGTATAGGTACGGGGTGTAAGGGACAGTCCTCCGAATATTGATAAGGTGCATGCTGAGCATAAACTGAACAACTTTAAAGTGCTGCAAATTAACCATTGAACAGATTTGAATGGGAATTGTATCGGAAGAATCCTTACATTATTCTGAGTGTCATAGGCTAGGTTTTATCTTATAAAACAGTTGGGTTTTTAATTTTTTTAGTTTATTTTGCTTGGTGGCAATGTGGTCTTCTATTTACCGATACTTCATAGACAGCGCTACGGAGACAGTGTTAATGCCGCTTCGCCGCAGCGCCAACAGTGTCTTTTTTCTTTGTCGTGTGGGACAGTGAATCGATGAACGACGCAACGATCCCATGTGCAGTTTTAACCCGCTACCGCGCCGCTCGCTGCTGTCATCCAGTCCTTTCTGTATTATGAGGGGAAGTTTAAGGCATAACTGGGAAAATGGATCGTCGTTTTAAGCGTTCAGAGTTGTTATAAATGCCGTGAATTGTGATTGTGTTGAATTTTTAACAATCTTTGCGAAATATAATTTCCTGTTCGTGTTTTGGCACCTTTTGGGTAAGTTTAATTGTAATGAACTGGTTAGGTCGGTAGGTATAGTTATGACAAAATAGTTAGGACAATGGATTGCCTACATTAACAGCCACAATAGTCCACAGATTGGCGAGCGCAGTGTAAGATGTTGCATTCACGCTGCCCAATCGCTGGGTTTATGCCTTAGTCGCTTTTTACGACACTCACAAGTAGAACTGGATTGCCAATATTAAATTTATTTAAAGGTGTATCTACAATAGATAATTCGTACCTACTAGAAGATATTTGAATTACTTTAGTATTTTCACCGAAATAAGGCCTTTGACAAGGTTGTGTAACGACCGCCATAGATAGATAGCACCCGGGACCCTCCGAAGGATGAAACCATCTTTTCTTTCGGTCAATCAGGTGGTTAAGCTTGCAATGTACTGTCTAGACTGGGCACAAAGTGACAGTCTTATGAGTGCACCAGCGGTAATCGAACCGGATTCCATTGCACAGCAGGCAGTTCACGACTACTGCGCCATATCGGCCGACCGAAACGAGCTAATAGAGCTTTTTCTCAAGCGCGTTGTATGTAAGCAAAAGGGACAAAATGACGATTAATAAGTATTTGTCATGTAATAAAACGACCTGTACGTACTATCACACTAGCTCGTTAAGCGAAATTGAATATGACATTAACGATTTTCCGCCTGTCATATAAAAATGACATTAATGATTTTCCAGATGTCATGTTTCATTTATTACAAAAACTGCGCCTGCTGCTAAACTATGTATACGCCTGTGTTATCATTTCCTTGACAAACACAGGCATGGCAAGTCAAAAAAGCGCGACCCTAAAAATGCTTTATTTTCTACTATTTCCTCCCTAGTTATATTTCTTCAGGACAGCGAAATACAGCCTAAAGAGCGCTGTTTTAATATTTTTGCGAGGGCAACCCACGGTTGAAGACGGCGCACGGTAATCAGGAAAATTATTTACTCATGTCTGAGGCGCTCGTTGAGAATACTGGAAGGGCTGGCAATATTTTTTCTTATGTTTTTGTAGATAGTCTTCTATTAGTCCTAAAACATATTTCTATAATCACAATGAAAATACAAGTGCAGTAGATTTCATTGTATTTTTTAGGTTATTTTATAATCTACTCGTACATCTTAGAATTTGGTATGTGGCACTTATTATGCAAATTCCTTATTGATTTACTGGTCAGGAAATAATATGCCAAAAGTAAAATTATAAATGTATTGAGTTTATTCCACGTTTATTCCACTAAGTACTGTACCATTTATTAAGCACTTATAAAAAAATAAAAAATAAAACATTTATTGCAGATTACCATTACCAGATAACACACTATGCTACCAAGCACCTAAACGCAACATTGGTGGATTAAGGCAAATTCCACACTATGACGGACTGACGGATGCGTCTGCCAAACACATTTGTTAGAAAATTGTGTGATACAATTTTATTTTTTTTACAATGACGGATCATGACGTCAATAAGTGATAATACAGTTTCAATTACAACTTGATCAAATCGCAGCGCTTCAGTGTTCAATGGTTTCCGTTTTTTTTAATGGGAATCCCAAATTTCCTTTCATCTGACAGACGGTAGCGTCAAAAATACGTCCGTCAGTCCAGCACCGCCTTATCAAAATTGGCTAGTTATTCAAAACGATTACAGTCGATGCAGTTCGTTATCCGTATATTTGGTGTTTGTCAGAGGCCTAAGGTTCATCTGGTCGTTTGTTGACTCCATGTCCCACACGATAGAAGAAATAGAGTAGTAAGAATGAACTTGGAAAACTATGCTATTCTGTTTTAAAAGCACGTTTGCCTATGGCTGGCCTCACTACAACGCTACAGCGGCGTAGCGGTCGTAGCATTGTACCTCTATTAAACCAATTTGCAAGAATCGGTTGTCACTTGTAATTTGCCTATATATGCAAAGGTTTTTCTATAAGTTTTTTTTTACAGATGAATAAAGTTTTGTTTTTCTACGCGAATAGATGGCGTCACATGTCTACTGATTTGTAGTCTTGTAACACGGTGTTAAATAAGCGTTCTAGTAATAGGGAACTGTTTTCTCATGTTCGTAACCTTTTTGGCGCTTCTTTTTCAGACTCGTAGTCCTTATTCACCCTCGTTCCGTTTAGGACAGATTCCGTTTATGGCAGATTCTTCTTACGGCAGACTTCAGTTATAACTTCTTATAAAATTTTCAAGGGCGTTCATTGGGTCGTTGGACGACTCGGCGTCCCACACAAAAAGAATAAGAGTCAAACTCCTCAGAAAATATCTCCCTCAGATGTTTAACGCCATCTATCGGTGATTTTTAGTACCCTTTCTTTTTTAAGTCATAAAAGCCATTATTTAAATAAATTTCTCAGGTATCAGTTCCCAGTAAAACAGTTTCTATTTAAGCCAGCAAGCCAATAGTAACATTTTAAAGCCAATTTAGTACCTCATTTCACTTTAATTGCATTTCGACTTTGACCGCATACGTGTTTAAATACCCGCAAGTGTATTTATTAGTGAGTTTGTATTGGAGAAACTACTAGGTACTTAAATAATGTTGAATGTTATTTTGAAGGTATTTGCAGTTAAATGTTCGTATTTCGAATGTTGTTCTTCAAATAAAGTTTAAATGTTTATATTAATCAAAAGCTAGCCCTCTTTGATACCAGTCCTAACATACCTAACATGCATGCTTTTCATATTGTGCACACTAGTTAAACGCAGTAAAACATTTTTAAATTTTGAAAATGTTCTAAAAAATCATTTGCAAATTGAAATGGAATAGGAACGCCCTTCAATCTGCCTGCCAAGGGTGATGCCTATATCCAACACTGGACTATTGCAGATCTTATGGCCGTTGTTGCAGTGATTTTAATAGTCGTAAAAAAATGCACAGGCAGCCCTAGCCCACCGCGATGAAGAGGCAGAAGGAGCGTCGACGACATCGCTTTGTAAATAGTCACCGCAATGGCTTCTCGCAGATTAATTTCCAGTGAGAGTGCACCGAGCGAGGATTGAAAGCTAGCTGAGTGTGGGGCGCAGAGCATCCTGCAAGTAGTTTGTGTGACTAAAGAAGAATCTAAAGGGCGCTGTCCTTGTAAACAGGAGAAGACTTTGCTAAGAATAAGCGAAAAATTACGAGTTTCCGACTTAGATAATCAAAGTATTAAAAAATGCTGTTGAAATTGAAGCCATCATTGCCATGCTATACCGACAAGTGTAAGACGTAGCTGATTCTAAGACTTTAATCCATAGTTGCCAAAGACGTCACCTACTGGAAGCCAGATTGATGCCTTAGTAAATAGTCACCGCAAAGGCTTCTCGCAGATTAATTTCCAGTGAGAGTGCACCGAGCGAGGATTGAAAGCTAGCTGAGTGTGGGGCGCAGAGCACCCACAAAGTAGTTTGTGTGACTAAAGAAGAATCTAAAGGGCACTGTCCTTGTAAACAGGAGAAGACTTTGCTAAGAATAAGCGAAAAATAACGAGTTTCCGACTTAGATAGTCGAAGTAATAAAAAATGTTGTTGAAATTGTGTAAGACGTAGCTAATTCTAAGAATTTCATCCATAGTTGCCAAAGACATCACTGCTACAGATGATCAACTGGCCAGAATATTTGCACCTGTACATACTACCTTCATCATCATCAACAGCTGTTAAATAGACATAGATAGGCGTTTACCTGTTATGGGCCTTTGTGAGAATTATTATTAATCATACATTTTTGTGAAAGTTTAATGAAGAAAAGTCGTTTAGTTTTACGTCTAGAACACTCCCTGAAAGTTTGTACAGTAATTTCCCTAGCACAATGTTTATTGAGCCGTCTCATGTTAAGTTGTCTGTGGTTTCAACCCCAGGCTCCAATATCTGCCAAGGGCTGAATGTAAAGAACTGTTGTTTGTGTAAGTACACGACGCAGACATTCTAGCCAGTAGACAAATCATACCAAAACTCTGTTGGTGCCAACAGCATTTTTGAATTTTTAAAATTCTTTTCACCTAAAGCAGGTATTTACAATATTAGGCGACAGGTTGTTAACCTGTCACTATAGTGATACACGACTTTTATGAGACGCCGTAAAATACTTTGTCAGACGTGGCGATAGCGTCCGTATTTTGCTGCCATTAGCTCTCTGCCTACCCCGCAAGGGATAAAGTCGTATGGATGTATAATTCTTATTTTTCTATTAGGACAATACAAAATTGTTATAAAAACAAAAAAACGAGTTTCTTTTTTTACAATGACGGATCATGACGTCAATAAGTGATGATACTATATACTATCCTACATTGAATAAAGAAATTTCATTTTCATGTATAACGTAAATTAGCTTTCCGCGTCGGTCCCTATGTCTGTTTGTTTGTATGTATGCTTAAATCTTCAAAATCACCCAACGGATCTGGATGGAGTATTTTTTCAAAGGTAGAGTGATCAAGAGGAAGGTTTTTATGTATGATTTAAGTCGGGAAATTTTCTGTATCCCGTGGGAAATAGGTGAGCAGTGGGTGAAACCGCTAGGCGGGCCGCTAGTGTGTAATAAGATGATTTAAAAATTAGGTTCAAAGTGTCAACCTACTTCCGATCACGTGTGAAAATTTTATTAATAGATGTGACTTTACTGCTAATACATAGTTAATGAATGAACTACTTGGTTTGAACATAAAACTAAATCAATTTAATTATTTACAAAAAAATACCAATAACTAAACTATATAACTGGCGGACCTTTTCATAGTTTAGTTTTAGGTTTTTTTTTGTAAATAATTAAATTGAATAAGTTTTATGTTCAATAAAAGTTATTAAATACTTGGTTTGTGATTTTGTCTATAATATAATATTTAATTGGTCATATCTACGTTTTTAAAAAAAAAATATTTATTTGAAATGTCAAAAGACATGCCATCCGGTCTTTTGCCGTCGGAACGTGAAACACCAGACGGCTCCAGAACCGCTGGAACATTGGCTGACATTAATGTTCTCCTTATGATGTCATTCAAAGATGCGTGACGTGGGATGCGACCAGCGCTTCGCTGACAAGACAGGCCATGATAAGCCAGCTCACCAACCATCTCGCCACATGCACAACGATGTCCCTCACATGACTTCACACCCAAACGGAGCCTCACAGCCAGAGAAAACGTAATATTATCCAATAAGGTACCTACATTGGATGATGGGTAAGCTACGTTCCTTGAGGCAATGTCTGTCCTTCAATATTCGGAAAAATACCTGGAAAATATTGTAAATCTTTGAATAACATAAATGATCCCATTTTTGAAGAAAGTTGCTCTTGGGAACGCTCTAATAAGAGTAATTAATTTTGATTTATACGAATATATTTGTACGAAATTTACTGAGCCATAAAAGTTTGTTGTAATTACTATGAGGTTCAAAAAAGTGTGAGTGTTTACGAACAGATAGACTCCAACAGATCTCTCCATAGAATTAAAAAGCTACGCCTTTCAGTACAACTATCGCAACCATCACAATGCCGTGTGATGCCGGCTTAGAATAGCATCACCCCATTTCTTTCCCGTGAGGGTCGTAAGAGGCGGCTAAGGGACTCGAGGGTGTGTATTACAATTTTAGTCGATGGGCTGACAACCTGTCACTATAGTGATACATTATCTGATTGACCCTCAAAATTTTGTCAGACGTGGTTTTAATATCCGTTTTACGGCCGTTAACGCTCTGCCTACCCCGTAAGGGATATAGGCGTGATTTATGTATGTATGTATGTATCGCATCCACTTTGTCTGTAAGTCCGTCGTCAAGGTTTATAGGGTCGTTCATCAACTCCAGTTCCACATAATATAATTATGCGTAGGTAAGGCCAGTTCGTTTGCTGAGTACTCGCGATGAAAGTAAAGTTTCGTCAGCGTGAAAGTTTGCAGGTAAGTTTCGTCTCTACAGTAAGGGTCCGAGTGACTTCAGCATGCAGCGACAGAAAAGTAAATGTTGCCAGCCTCACAGACTGTAGTCGCGGGATGCGCCCCACGAACGAGCAGACTACAATTTATGCCATTGCAAGTGTTGGATTTACGGCCTGCCTCCCGTGCGTGGGGATTTTCTAAAACGCCGTACATCTTCCTTATTTATGTTCATACGGAACCGTTTCCTATATAGTTTGAATCCGTTTATCGGATTTCGAACACGTTCCGCCGTCCCACATCAATAGACTTGATGTATAATCGACGGTACCCATATAAAATTACAAAGGTATTCGTGGCAGGGTAACAAAAGATTGTCCCCTTTCTAGATTGTATATTGTGTCCCCGTGTATAAATCTGTCCGCTTCATATTTATGGAACGGTTAATCTATGCAAAAATATTCAATCCGTGATGTTCAAATCCTATCAGAAAAATGTATATTTTGTCCGCAAATGTTTGATAACTGGAAGCACTTTACTGAACAAACAGCAAACGACTGAACAAAAGTGAATGAAACCGTTCCACCCAAGTCGTAGCTGATTCATTGTTGATTCAGTAAACAGCGTAGTAGCAATATAACTTTGTACTAACTATGATACAGGTGTGGCAATTCGTAGAGGCAAAATTATCTTTCGTACCAATATTTTTATCAACGCAAACACAGATAACCTAGCTAAGTAAGCTTATCGCTGATAACCAGCCAGTTACGATTCGAACGAGACCGCGCGTGGTGTGCAACGAAAAAAAAACTAAAGTTTTTGAAAATAGAAAGTGAAGTGTCAAAAGTGCTATGGCTGCCGGCAAAGGGGAGGGTCAGGGCTCGGGCGTTGGGAAACTCGAGTCACAGATCTATTGTATCAAGTACACTTTGTTCTGCTTCAATGTAGTCATTTGGGTGAGTGTCTTTGGATTTTATATTGCGTGGTGTAGATAGTTGCAATCTCAGACCGAGGAAATAGTTTAGAGGTAACTCAGCGAACAATGAGAAAGAAGTCGTGATAAAACCGTTGCAGTTCAATTGCCACACGCTGATATTTGTGTATTAGATATTAGGTTTTAATCGAAATTCATTAAAACACGCTATATTCCTAATTTAACACATAAAACTCTATTATATACGGTTAGTGTAGTATTTTGTTATTATTTTTGTACATTTAGTTCAGTTAGAGCGCGCGCCATGTTGGTTGCGATGACGTTTTTGCTTTACTGATAACTGACACTAAACGACCGTGGCAAATAATAAAATTGAATGTCGTTGCTAAAAGTACCTAAATGCATTTTAAGTGTTGAATATTGTGATACCACCAAAGAGGTACAATGCTTACTCCGAGTCTAGACCTCTTTCGTACCACTGATATGAGTCTATATCCCAGCTTTTCATTGTATCGAGTTCGATGCAGTCTCCAGTGTTTTGTTTCCACTGTCCGTAGTAGCGAGCGAGGGACCTCAAAAGTTTGAAACTTGTTTTATTGAAACACGATTGTTTGCAAGTTGTAAATGTTTTATGCTGTTGTGAAATTAATATTTGTTCCAATTGTTTGCGCTGAGTCTTCGTTAATATAAAGTTTGTTTATGGGAGGAATACCTAGCAGTACAATACGTAAGTATAATTATTATTTTGAAGAATATTTTAGCTCGGTCGTTGGACCAATCGGTATTGCTTTTAATTATATACGTACCTATTGGTATCAAAATTATCTTTGAGTACCTAAGTGTAAGTTTTAATGAATCATGTTCTAAGTTTTACTCTGTATCAGCAAACGAAAGTGCAAAGCAAAGTATACAAGTAGACGTAGGTACCTGATAAATTTTTACTAATGCTGTTTTTTTAGCTTTATTTTACCATGTAATTCTTTTACAAATTCTAACATATTATACTATATGCCGAGTAGAAATTTGGGTTAAAGTAGTTGTAACATAGTGAAGTCGAAACTCCGGAAAGTAACCCACCAATTTTTATTTATTTTATTTAAGTAGGCACAATTACAGAAGTCAGACTGGTATCATTTTACAATATAAATAAGTACATTTATAATAATATTATTTAGAATCTGAGTTCCAGTTACAAATGTACACAAAATGAATTTATGAGTATTCCTAGTAAGTAGTAATACAAAATATATTAATGTAAGTTTTAGGAGGGTAAAACGACCTTTTGAAATGTGGCAGACTGCAGTCAAAGATGTCCTTGTTAGAGCAGACATCAATAAAATCTGCACATTCTAGACAGTGGATTGTTATATGACACATTGTTGTTAGAAAAAGTTATACTAAAAAGCTTTATTTAGCTTGATTTTACCATTATTTTACTAACATCATAATATTTGTAATCTCAAAGGATTTGTGTCACGTTATTGATATAACCTAAAATAAAGGGCTAGCATAAAGAATGTTATCTCGCTGATAACAGATAACGCTGTCCTGTTTTCAGAATAACGTTTGTCATTCGTGAATCATTATACGGAATTAAATGATACGATGTTGTTCATCGCAAGAGTATTTAGTTCCGGTGTTTCCGGATTTGTGGAAATAGGATTACAATGTAAATAAAAAAAGAGTACCTACCCGTAAATAAGTACTGCACATGTAAATAAAATATAAATATCCTGGAAAATTTACACTGCGCCACCTAGCCCCAAATTATGCAAGGCTATGAGAAATACATATTATACATAGCAAACACCCAGACTAAAACACAGATATTTGAAAAGTTACTCGACAAAGGCGTGATATATGTATGTATGTATGTACTCGACAAATGTTTGTCTTGTGGGGATCAAACCCAAGACCATTGGTGTCGCGTGAAAATATGTATACAAAACGTTGGTTTTGTTAAGAGCAATATTTTCACAAAAATCTACAATGACTACTTGTACGTGTTTGAAAAAAAAAAAACTGTTACTTGTCGCGTTTTTTAAGTCAGTATATTAAAGAAACTTAACAGTCGGCTTATATTATATAGAACCCGAATTGATAGATATTTAATAAAATGTGATGTCATAAAATCTTATATATATATAATAATATAATAATAATAGAATAGCATCATTCCTTTTCTTTTCCGTGGGTGTCATAAGAGGCGACTAAGGGAATCCAGGGTTAATTTTTATTTCAATTTTAGGCGATGGGCTGACAATCTGTCACTATGTCTGAATGACCCTCGAATGTGTCTCTGCCTAAAAGTTGAAAAAAATAAAGCAAATCTGGCGTACTTTCTTCATAAATTGTTCTCTAAATCCGATGCACAATTAAGTCCAAAGGAACTACACGAAACTTAATGTTATGTAAACGAAAACGGAGCACAGGTTTAATCGCCAGGCATAAGAATAGATAATAATACTCGCCAGGCTGCTGTACAAACTGTGAACTGGAGGAGCGAGTACGCGCCAAAAACACAGAAAATTTCAGTTCCAAGTGTCGTTCAAACATCGTTCAACCTCGCTCAAGCTTCAACAACGACCACATACTACTAGACAGTACACTAAAGCTAAAAATATGTTCTTGCATCAGATCTTTACGAGGTGTAAGGGATTCAGCCCTCCAAATACTGAAAGGGTGCATGCTAACCAAGAAACTGAACAACTATCCCCTAGAAACAGATGTTAGGAAAAGATTTCGACCTTCCATACAAAATCACGAGCAGATGACTTGTGTGTGTGACATTTATTACCATCATGGGAAGTAAAAAAAATACGTTTCGTGAAATATTTTCTTTAGTTTCATGGTCTTAATGCACCCTAATAGTATGCGGAGGGCTGTCCCTCACACCCTTTATTTCTGTTGTAAGATCGCGCATAGCTCAGTCAGAGGTAATTTATGAGATGGCGAGACCACTTACCAATCAGTGCCTAATATTATCAATCAACAGGCTACAATTTTAAATTGAAATTCGATGCTCATTGCGTAGTTGGTTAAACTTATGATACCAGGATTATTAACCGGCTACGCAATGAACTAAGAATATCACCTGTAGATTTGTAGCCTGTAGTTTCATCGTAGCATCTAGCCACGCACATTACCCGGCCCTTAAAGCGCGCACCTTAGTTTGCTGTAAGAATTGTTTGCTTGGGGACATTGGCAGATAAGGCGTCTAGTAGGCTGAGTGGTCATTGAGCTTCAACTCTCAAGCTTCACTCCACCTGGTCTGAGCTCTCGTTAAGCTGCAGCAGGAAATAATTGCGAAAGTTATCGCCGAAGTCGGTTTCGATAATTGACTTTTGGATTTTAGCCAAGACGAATGGCCGACTGGTGAGGGACGGCTGGATGCCGAGTGGTGATTTGGGCATTGTTACCTAGGCTTTTGTGACCGACTAGCTGATTCGGGATTCGAACTAGATTTGCTGATCTATGTTTGTGACTAGATTGTTTTCATGGGTTGGACAGTTTTAGATTTATAACCAGGAATAGTCGGTTTTACGCGCCGTACAGTGAAAAATAAAAATTACTGCCATTAATGCTCAAAGTGGCCATAGTGCTCATAAGTTAACATTACACAGTTTTGACAAGGTTTTATTGATTCTTAATTATCTTTGTGGCTAGTGATTGTCGTTTATTAATTATTTGGTTTCCCAATCAATTACGTATTCTGACGTTTTCACTAACCAATTCTGAGAATCAGATATTCCATTTTCTTTGGAACTGCTGATTTTTGTGAGCCTGCGAAGTTAGCTACTGACTTATACAGAGGGTGTAAGGGACAACCCTCCGAATAATGAAAGGGTGCATTCAAATCATGAATCTGAACTACTTTCCCCTAGAACCATAAGTCAAGAAACGATACAATAATAATTCAGCCTCCCATACAAAATCACAATCAGCTAACTGCATTTACTATGGGAAATCAATTTTCTTTTACGTTTCCTGAAATATTTTTTATGGAAAGTTGTTCAGTTTTATGGCCTAAATGCACCCTATCATTCTGAGGGCTTTCCCTTACACCCTGTATACATTAAAAGACACAACAGTCTAAAATATGGGTCTCTAAATAAGATATTACACTAAATCGTGTCATTGGACGACTTGGTGTCCCACACGAAAAGAAAAAGAAGAAGAAGAATTACACTAAATATACAGGATGTAAAATTATTAGCTGCAAATATTTTAAGGGGTGAACCAGCCCATGGAACTGAACCACTTTCCTTAAGGAACATAAGTCAAAATATGAAAAAGAAATGAAACCTCGCATACAAATTGACCCGGTCGGCTGACAAGGTCCAAATTTTCTTTCATATTTCAGCCTATTCATTAAGGAAAAGTGTTCAGTTGTCTTCAGCTGGTTCACCACTTGAAAAGTTTTTTTACACCCCAAGGTGTAATAAATAACGTTACAGTAATAATTTGTATAAGGCAATTGTCTTCGCAGTAGACATTAGAGGCACGCGGTGCTGCAGTAAATATTCCAAAACAAGCCGGACTTGGTTATTAGTTGATTTACTAACTATTTATACTGATATTTTCTTGAGTTTGCACAACTATTACTCATCACAATAAAACAATTTTAAACGGATTTAAGTTGTGTTTATTTTGGATTTTACAATTCCTACGTTTCGAGCTCTTTACAGAGCCCGTGGTCACGGATGACTAAGGTGTTAGACGTCATTATTTAGAATTGAAATTATTTTTGTTCTACCGCCATCTATTTCTTAATTGCCTAGCGTAACGTCCTGGTTCCACACAAAATGCTGAAACCGTATCTTGTGTAGTAGGTCTTACAGTATGTTGGATCTGGTTCTTCTGCTGTGTAATCAGCGGAGTCCAAGTTGATGAGATTCCCCATCCAGTATCTCTGTTGAAATTCGGATGTTTTTGAATTTCTATGGCTTCCCGTACTTTCCTAGGAATGAATCTCTTCTCTCTCGCTAGGATTGCAGCCTTATCAAATCTGACATAATGGGTGGGGTTATCCATGATATGTTCACACACTGCAGACTGTCTGTCACGACGGTTTTTTACATCAGCAATATGTTCTTTTAGACGTGTAGATACATTTCTCTTTGTTTCTCTTATGTATGAGAGTCCACAGTCACAGTCAAGTTTATAAACACCAGGGTCTTGGAGAGGGATGTTGCATTTGACTGATCTGATGTACTGGCTGATCTTCCTCGGCGGCTTGAAGAACTTACGCAAAAATGAAGAACTGACCGTCCTAAGGAAACGCCACTGTCGTGATGGACACGTCTGATTATAACCTCAAAATGTCTTTGTTATTGTCGGATGAAAACACCTATAAAAAAGTGAATAGAGATCCCACCAATTCTATTTTAAAGAAAACAACCGAATTAATAACTAAACATAAAGACACGCTAGAATTAGATGTGAAATCATTATTACCAACCTGTGCAAAACCGCCAAAAATATATGGTCTACCTAAAATCCACAAAACCGATGATCCACTTCGTCCTATAGTGAGCCAGATTGACACACCAACTTACAAGCTGGCCAAGCACCTAACTAATGTACTATCTCAGCTTCGGGGCCAAACAAGTGCACATGTGAAGGACTCATATCAGTTTGTCGGAGAACTCAAAAACTTGCAAATAAACAGCAATGAAGTAATGGTTAGTTTTGACGTCCAATCCCTTTTCACTGCCATTCCAGTCAATGATTGTATCGAAATAGTAAAACGAAAACTCCGGGAAAATAACATAGCAATAGAATATGTAGAACTTTTAGAATGGTGCCTAACATCTGGTTACTATTGTGGAATGATGAGTTCTATATACAAGTCGACGGCGTGGCTATGGGCTCTCCAGTATCCCCCTTGATGGCTGACATCTTTATGGAGGACTTTGAGGATCGAGCCCTAAGGCACGCTCCGGCTGTGCCGAAGATGTATAAGAGGTACGTAGACGACACCTTCACCATCCTTCCACAACACCAAGTTACTGCTTTTCTAAATCATTTAAATTCAATTCATCCCAATATTAAATTTACAATGGAATCAGAGCAAAATAATCAATTAGCATTTTTAGATATTCTTATAATTAAAAACACAAATGGTACAATCAGTCATTCCGTTTATAGAAAGCCAACCCACACAGATAGGTACCTAAATGGTAACTCCCACCATCATCCGAGCCAATTAGCTGCCGTTGGTACCTCTTTGTTTCAGAGAGCACGCGGTATCTGTGACCCCCAACACCTATAATATGAGCTGAAGCATGTGAGACGAGTACTCCATGAAAATAACCTGAAGCCACCCCGTCAACGTCACAGAAACCGTGCCAAACCATCCACAGTCGAACGACAACCAGCGTACTTACCATACTTGAAGGGAGTAACTGATAAGATCGGTAGAATTCTGAAGCGAGCTTCAATCAAAACCATTTTCAAGCCGCCGAGGAAGATCAGCCAGTACATCAGATCAGTCAAATGCAACATCCCTCTCCAAGACCCTGGTGTTTATAAACTTGACTGTGACTGTGGACTCTCATACATAGGAGAAACAAAGAGAAATGTATCTACACGTCTAAAAGAACATATTGCTGATGTAAAAAACCGTCGTGACAGACAGTCTGCAGTGTGTGAACATATCATGGATAACCCCACCCATTATGTCAGATTTGATAAGGCTGCAATCCTAGCGAGAGAGAAGAGATTCATTCCTAGGAAAGTACGGGAATTCATAGAAATTCAAAAACATCCGAATTTCAACAGAGATACTGGATGGGGAATCTCATCAACTTGGACTCCGCTGATTACACAGCAGAAGAACCAGATCCAACATACTGTAAGACCTACTACACAAGATACGGTTTCAGCATTTTGTGTGGAACCAGGACGTTACGCTAGGCAATTAAGAAACAGATGGCGGTAGAACAAAAATAATTTCAATTCTAAATAATGACGTCTAACACCTTAGTCATCCGTGACCACGGGCTCTGTAAAGAGCTCGAAACGTAGGAATTGTAAAATCCAAAATAAACACAACTTAAATCCGTTTAAAATTGTTTTATTGTATTTATACTGACATTTATATTAATGGCCACGTGGTGCCGGCTTAGAACAGCATCATCACAATTCCACCCAAGGGTGTCATAAAAAGCGACTAAGGGATAATCGTCCAGGGAACGGGCAGCAGCATTCCCTATGAATGCAACATCTTGCACTGCGCTCGTAAGTCTTACCTGCCAAGCGTAGTGAGTATAGCAAAGCAATACCCCTAAAAAGGGGAGACCCAGATACATATCTATCGTTTATTTGTTGGGAATAGGTTACTGTTCTGTTATTGCCTATGTCCGGCGGTGGACTGTTGTGGTTGTTAATGTTATCTTAACGGTTATGAATACACATCATACGATTAGTTAACCTATGTTATGGTTTTAATTATTTATTATCAATGTCGAAATAATAATGATGTCTGATTTATTATCAATGTCGAAATAATAATAATGTCTGTAGATATAGAATTTTCATGCTATAACATAGTTACTTCAAAAGTTAAAAGAAAACGGGTTTAGCCCAAGCTTTCTTAAACAAAATTGCAAACTTTTAACTTTTAATAATTTTTAATTATCGTACTAAGTCAAACTTAAGGGCGGCTTAGTGTGAAAAATGTCGAATCGACCTATTTTTGGTTGAGTTTTTAAGCATCATATATTATTTTATTTGAACCAGAAAAAATATATGTTGTTGTTTATGAACAGTTCTAGATTATTTAATGGACAAAAACACGATTTCTATAACTTTTCTCGATCATAAAAAATGCAAAGATACGTAAGTTTATGACAATTTTTCAAGTATTACTCAAAGATTATTTACACTTAAAAAATTTAAAATATGCCATAATGTAGGAAATTACAAGATGTAAATAAATTAATGGATAGATTTTTTAAATTATTTTTTGGGATTTTTTGAAACCCCATTATTCCCATTATATAACCAAACGACGCGCGCGCTGCGCTTCAGACGCCCGCCGGGCATCATCGGAGCAGGACCTATGGCATTTTTTCGACCGCGGCGTTCCGCAACCTGCTTTTTTCATCTTGTCGCGTAATATTAATAAGATATGAATTTTCTGACATCAAATGGGTTGGCTGGAAGAGATCTCTTCTTAAAAGATAAGCTCGCCTTTGCTACTAAGTTTTCAATAAGTGTTGTATATTTTTTGACTGTAAATATTTTGTGAATGTGTAAATATTTCGTTAATTTATTGTAAATAAACGTGTACATAGTCTGTAAATAAGTAAAAATGGGAAATAAAAATAAATACAAGAGGGTACCTATATGTCAAAAGCGGAAAGACCGGCAAACAATTTCGTAAGTATCTGAACATAATTCTAACCAATTTTTGACCTACCGAAGTAACTACCTACTATGAAGTAAGTATGTATAGGTATCAATTTTAGTGAATAGGCAAGTAGACAACGAATTGTATAGCTGATCTGGGTTACTAAACCATTAGGTTTAACAACAACAGAGAGTAAAATTAAATAGTATTGCAACCACAGTATCTAACATTGTACCTATCATTTGATCTAGTGTCATTTTATTTATTAAGTAGTTCATAAACTGTTTCCATATTAAAAGTAAACATCATAATTCATACACAGTAGAAATGAAACCAGTGGGTGCAACCACAGTTCAAATCACACGAAGACAATGTACGATTTTACATAATATAATTTGATTATTTATTTGTGAGCATAAGTAATTATCAAGTACATACACAGTAAAACAAAATCAGTAGTGCAACCACTGAATTTGTTTGTAATGTAATAGTATATTTAATTAGACGGTAAATATTGTACCGATAACCTTGGCCTTCTAATCCTTGCAGTGCTTCAATACCAAGAGACAAAGGTATTAACATGTAAACAAATTACTAGGTACTGAAGAGTAAGTATAATTTAGTGAAACAGAAAAGGTAAGCCTGTTCAAGATTAGTGTACTTTTTGATAAAAACGTTCCAGGACTTCAAGCCGTCATGACGATGACCAACTTTCTCTGCCAGTTCTGGAGTCATATACATCTCCAAAACAACATAGTCAAACATATCGCAAACTGCGAGGTTGTCCAATTCTACGTTTATCTGGGAGCGCTGATTTCCAATTACGGCGGTTGCATAGACGAGGTAAAAAGACGTATGGCGATAACTAGATCCACTATGAGCAAGCTTCATAAGGTTTGGAAAAATCGCAATATTACGAAAGCCACCAAAACACGACTCGTGAGAGCACTCATATTCCCCGTGTTCCTCAATGCTGCGGAGACGTGGACTTTGCGGAAAAATGAAAAGAAGAGGATTCCATTCTCAAGGAACTCGGCATCAAGCAACGCCTCTCCTCCATAGTGCAAGCTCGCATCCTTACATTCTATGGACACGTCGCCCGACGCGGGGACATATCTATCGAGCTGCTCGTAGTCCAGGGGAAGGTCGAGGGTGCGTTCCCTCGAAGAAGATCAGACGGACCAAATTAAAGCCGCTACTCAAGAAGGTTCCGTGACTGAGTGCACCAGAAAAGCAGCCATCCGTGAGGAATGGCGAAGAAGAAGAAGAAGGCGACGGATTTTAAAGCGTGCCACCAACCCGGATTGACGACCACGTCCGCTCTGTTAAGAGTGTATTGACGAAGAAGAAGACATCTCCACGCCAATTAACTCTCCAGTCTAATAAGTTACGAAAATTAAATATTTTATTGTTCAGCTAATAAACGGTTGTTTCTTATTAAGACTTTGAAAGCATGGATGATATTTTTCATATTTATATATAGATTTTCATTTACTTATACATACAGTTTTACTGTAGTTCTATACAGCAGCCTCACCATGTAGCTATTACCTCCCAAGCAGAAAAGGCAGATTCAGATAGAAATACGCAAGTTTTAGAACAAAAAGTGGAAATGACGATTTTTAATGTTATTTAAATACTGCTCTGTGTGAATATTGATGTTTCAAACATGTTTCAGAGCTTCAAGCATATATGATGATCAACCCTTATTGCAAGTTATGGACTCCCATACATTTTCACTTCAATCAACTTCTAAATCTCATAAGTAAGTTACGAAAATTCATTCATCAGCCTATTACAGTCCACTGCTGGACGTTGGCTTCCCCCTCGGTACGCCATAAGGCACGATCTCCCGTTTTCGTTTACCAGCCGCCTTTTTTAAGTCATCGGTCCATCTGGATTCTGGACAGAGGGCGTCCAACGTTACGCTTGCCAAGGCGTGGCCTCCACTCATGAACCCGCTTACTCCACCGTCCGTCGGTTCTACGACAAATGTGGCAAGCCCACTCCCACTTCAGCTTGCTACACTTCCTGAAAATGTCCGTCACTGGTCTTTTTTGCGGATAAGGTAGGTGATGACTGGTAGGACACATTGATCGAACACCATGGTCTTGAGGCATTGTGGCAAAGATGATTCTAAGATATGACGCAGCTTCCCAAATGCCGCCCAGCTAAGCTGCACTCTTCTGGTGCTTTCAACCTCAAAGTTGTCTCTACCCAACTGCAACATTTGCCCAAAGTACACAGACTTCAACAACTTTAAAGGCTACACCTTCGACAGAGACTGGCTTGGGGATGATTTGTTGAGTGAATTTGACTTTTGTCTTATCCAAGTTCATCCTGAGTCTGTCACGTCTCGAGGCTGCCTTAAGACTGGATAGCATTATTGCACAGACTCTTCACACACACTATATTTAAAATTAGTACGGATAGTAAGGATTATTTGTCATTGTCCTTCGATTTTCATTGTTTCGATGATTATAAGTAACTAATGAAAAATTTCAGATGTACCGACGGTGATGATATTGAGGATATATCCCCTGCTAGCAGAAGCGGAAACCAAGGAAGACGAATTTCAAACTGTTACGGGACGCCGCCGACTTGTTGACATCAAACATATTTTAAATGAATTACAGGACAAAGCTCATCATAATGAGTTATTCAACAGCACATTACATAATACTAACATTATTTAAATTTATATTTAAATAATATTACTATTATTAATAAGTATATAATTCAATACTTACTTAAAAATTAATAATATAAAAACACATCTTCACTGTTTAATTTTATCAGTCCTACAATTGTACCAACATATTTTTCCTAAGTAAATTACGTAAACAATAAAATTATATAAATATCTTGGGGAGTTATTGACCTACTGCCATAGTTTTGTATACTATAACGCGCGCGCTCGCTGTGGAAGCTGCGCTTGCCGCCCGGTCCGTACCGCAGGGTCAAGTGAGTTCACCGCAGACTAGCTCGCGCGATCTTTTCTACGCGACGGGTGGAAGGCCGTAAATGCCTACTTATCAGCACTAAGCTGCCCTTAAAAGTTTATGTAAACTTAGAACGTTAAAATAATATAAAAATAAGTTAAAAATAATACGATGTTCGTAGAGCGATTCTTTTTAAATTTAAGCTTAAGTTATTCTTTAATTACTTACTTGGTCTGTTTGTGAATTGTTTATTCTTAATAGCATTAAAACTTACATTTTGCATTTGGATCCAACAATGTCATTTATCATAGATATGGGTTGAGACAACGGTGGTTGTCGTCCGTCGCTGCGTATTTTAACTCACCGTAACGCATGCGTCAGTCAGACAAAACGTAATTGCGAATTCCGATCTTATTCCCGTACAAATACGCCTTCAGTACGCTGTCAAGTTGTCTGACAGACGCATGACGTCTCACAGACGGACGACAAGTGGGAGAATAACAAGTTTTTTTTTTTTTTTTTTTTTTTTATGAATAACAAGTTAACAAATATTTTCTGTTTTAGCGGTAATTCCGTTTTTTCTGAAAAATTTTAAACCAAATTTTGTTTCTTTTTCTTGCATTTTTACCTAATTGGATAATAATCAAGCAAAACCACAAGACATTAAACAAGTGTAAAATAAATTATTAAGAGTGTCTTTTTAATAATGTAGGCAAAACTTCAACAAAGTAATAATTCTTATGAGAAATTTAAAAGCTTATCAATCTTTGTAACAAAGTTTCAACTTTTATGCAAAGAAAATGATAAAGTGAAAAATTGATGAGCTCTCGTACTTAATTGCGAATAGGCTCTTAGAGAAGTTAAGTTGTCTTCACACCACACGTGCCGCACGTATTTGCGGTATTTTTCCGATTCGGGGTAAATAAGGAAAGGTGTTGTTTGAAACTGAACATTGAAAATAATACAATGCTGCGTCGCCGTGCGGCTGTTGCTTTTCAAATATGTCATACAAATACCAAAATACCGCTACATCAAACGGCACATGTGTTGACCATTTATGACCGTATGTGAATACGACGCTTTGTCGCCGTGCGGCTGTCGATTTCTAAATTTTTCATATAAATACCCAAATATCGCTACATCAAGCGGCTCATGTGTTGACCAGTTATGAAAACATAGTAATGAAGGTCAGATTATCTTTTTGTAAACTTTGTTCCGTGTAATGCCGGTTTGGAATAGCACAGCCGCATTTTATTCCCGTGGGTGTCAGGGTACCATGTCTATTACAATTTTAGGTGACAATCTGATATCTACGCATTCTATCACGATTTTTCTGGATTGGCCCTAAAATATTTGTCAGGCGGGAAAGCGATTCTATTTTTACGGCCGTTGACGCTCTGCCTACCCCGCAAGGGATAAGGGCGTGATATGTGTATGTTTGTATATGCATTTGTCTGTCCGCCTATATCTGCGATATTTGCACACTTACCTGCAATTTTTAAGGAAGATAGATTAAATATTTAGACGAAATTATGGAACGCCATCAAAGTTTTTCTTTATTTTCTTCTCTTAAAAAAGGTACCATACGATCGATCGAGACATGACCACAGACACTGACTCAAGGCGAGTGTAAAAAAAAAATCTATCTGAAAATTCGTTGCTCAAGTTTCTAGTATTATCCTTAAGTAAAATTAGAACCTACTAACTCAATGAAATGTTCGATGTAATTTAAGTTATGGCAATTAATACCAAAATTGGCTGTTTTTAGGCCGCTTTATGCCAGAACTTTAACTACAGTGATTATTTCATTGAGGTTGCAAATTATAAAGAGATTTTTCTTTGTGCAGTGTCGCCACTGTCGAGGCCGTTCACGAGTACACTCGCCCGCTCCTTCCTTATAAGCAAACAAGAAGTCAGGATTCAATCAAACTACTTAGCTGCCAGCCATTAAAGTTGGCACAGACTTGAGTAAAGCTTCTTACAAGGTTTAATATGTCGTTTAAACTTATCACACCCAGACGATGTTTGCTAGCAAATTGCTTATTGGTAGTTCGCGGTTACTTTAAACTTGGGAGTGGGTGTACCGAAAGTACTTTAAATTCTTTTGATAAGTTGTTGTTATAGCATTAAGCTGACTTCACGGTAATTATATAGAATGCGTCACATGGTCTCCGTTTTTATGTATTGGTTGGTTTTGCTTCGGTAAAACGTATTATATTTATTAACATGCATGCTATTAAGAGTTCATGATCTCAAAATTCGCGCGTCACAAATAAAATTATAGCAATACATAACACCGTAAATTTTAACGAGGAATAGCTTAGGAATAATTTTTGGGGTGGTATGGGATCTACCTCCTTGCGGTCCACCCCGGGCAACGGCAACACAGGCTTGCCTGTGGATAAGTCCGGCAGAACGATCCCACCAAGCGGTGGAAGGCTCCGTAAGGAGCCGCCTGGCTCGCGACCACCATCCCACCGAAGTCTGGCGCCAAGTAGCTTGCTGCGTTCCGTCAGTGTGTGGGAGTGCCAGTGCCTTAACAGGCTTCTTCTGGGTGAGCTCGCTCCATCTTAGACTCTGTCTCTGTCCTATGATCTAGTCTAGAGTCAAGAGCAAACCCATCATTAATAAAAAAAAAAAAAAAAAAAAAAATAGCCACGACAATTATAACACACAACAGGGACACATACAAAATTTTAAAAGTTCATTAACTGTTAACCATTTTCACCAATGATTTTACTGAGGTGTAATCATGGTGTGAACTTTTTTTACACTGTCAAAGAGAACAAATTTAGAACGGAATACACAAAAAAGACTCAAACATCAGCACTGTTGTCTCGTTTTATGCCCAACTTTAACATAAAATAACTGTAAAATTTTTGTTCTTATTATTTTAGTAAATTATATAAATATATATAAATAACAACAAATTAAACATGATCTTTTCAAAGTTCAGTTATTATTACGTGCAATCCTGTAACTCTTTATCTTATCAAATTCTGTGGAAGACCTGATTTTACTTCTCAATCTCAATTTAAAAAAAACTATCAATCGGCAAAAGAAAGAATGAAAATGATATTGCAAAATCTAAGACAAAAAACCTTGGAAAAGCTCTTCATAAAGTTTAAGTTTTTAGAACGACGTAAAAAAGTTCTCGCGTTTCCTTCACTGCACTTTCATCAATTATACGCTTCATGGAACTTTAAATTTGCTTCAGAACCTTTTTTTCATTCATGAAATAAAACAAAATGATAGTTAATTAAAGTAAAGGGGAATTGGCTCTTATTTGTGTCCCTCAAGCTGTAATCCTCACCTATGAAAACTTAACGAAAAGCAATTTTGGTTTTGTCAAAAAATAGTGCTGAAATAGTGACAAATAGTGACATATGCAAGAAAATTAGTGACTTCATATCTCCCAAGATATGGCTATCGTTTGGTGAGGATTACAGATCGAGGCTCACGCTGTAATCCCAACTCTCGTGTGAGCAAACGGTGGGGTATTTTCACTTGGTCTACATTCCAAAAAATAGTGCCTAATTAGTGACTAATAGTGACAAAAGATGAGAAATAGTCGCTTTATAATTCCGAAGTTATAAAGGCATCTTGGTGAGGATTATACCTATAGCAATTTTTGCTGTAATCCTCACCTCATTTCTGCTAAACGCTTAGGTCTTTTGACTCAAATTTAGTATCAAAAAATAGTGCTGAAATAGTGTTCTTAAACTGCATTGATATTTATTTAGTTTATGTAGTAGAAGCAATTAAAAAAACCGTAAGAACTTCTACATACAAAATTGTCAGGTACAGTCGCGAACAATACTTCGTAGAATACAGACTTGATTTTTGCTTTAATTTTGGTAATGTCATTTCTGCCAATATAGGTAGGCATTAACTTAAACATAAGTTGAGCCACTGACATTATTTTGATCTATTTTATGAGTAGGTATTTTGGTTGACTATTTTTTAACGCCTTGAACTTTTTAACGGTTTTATAACAATAAAGTATTTATATGTACTTATGCTATATCTTTCAGATCAACACATCGCATTAATTTATCACATCGTATTCTCTTAAGTCTGAAAGCCCTGTTTGGCCGCGCCACCGCTCAAGCCACCGCTAAACAAAACCGGTTTGGCCGAGCCTCGAAAACTGACCGCCGCGCGTGTGAGCGAGAGGGTAGACAATAGTGAAATTATTGCATGCACTTCGCCTGCGTGGTATTTTTTGGTTTCATCACGTTACGCGATATTGAGTATTATGACAACTCAAATATAAAATTTCTTAAATAACAAATATGCCCCTTACGATTATTATGAAAAATTAAAATGAAAACGCACGTTTTGAAAATAACAAAAATTATTATTCAGGTATAATTAGGTACTTATAGTATTAGTCCTTGCCTCGAACGTCGTTAACTATATAGGATTAAATCTATTTTATTACTATTCGCTATCGGTCACTGATTAGATTTCACCCTATATACCTACTTTCATTTATTTATGAGTTCAATGAATTTTACCACATAAATATGTTTTTTGTTCCATTTTTACCAAACAAGTTAGGTACCTGTATCTTTTATGTATTTATTTATGTACTACATAGATACAAACATATATCACACCTTTATCCCTTACGGGTTAGGCAGAGCAGTAACAGCCGCAAAAAATACGGTCGTTATCATCGCCACGTCTGACTGATTGAGAAATATTGTGTACTGTCAGATATAAACAAAATACTTGAAGGAAATAAATTTGTTTGATTACGTTCCTACCGACATAACAAACCAGTATTGAACTTCAAGTACGACAATACAAAGTATTGTTCGCGACTGTACCTGACCATTTTGTATGAAGAAGTTCTTACGTTTTTTTAAATTGCTTCTACTACATAAACTAAATAAATATCAATGCAGTTTAAGAACACTATTTCAGCACTATTTTTTGATACTAAATTTGAGTCAAAAGACCTAAGCGTTTAGCAGAAATGAGGTGAGGATTACAGCAAAAATTGCTATAGGTATAATCCTCACCAAGATGCCTTTATAACTTTGGAATTATAAAGCGACTATTTCTCATCTTTTGTCACTATTAGTCACTAATTAGGCACTATTTTTTGGAATGTAGATCAAGTGAAAATACCCCACCGTTTGCTCATACGAGAGTTGGGATTATAGCGTGAGCCTCGATCTATAATCCTCACCAAACGATAGCCATATCTTGGGAGATATGAAGTCACTAATTTTCTTGCATATGTCACTATTTGTCACTATTTCAGCACTATTTTTTGACAAAACCAAAATTGCTTTTCGTTAAGTTTTCATAGGTGAGGATTACAGCTTGAGGGACACTCTTATTTGTGTACCTTTTAGTTGCTAAAACGAAAACTTTATTCTGCACATTTACAAAAAACTAGCGGTTTCACCCGTTGCTACCCGTTTTCCTGAAGGAACAAAGATTTTCGCGGTAAAAAGTACCTAAAAACCTGCCTATTGGAGCAATGTTTCTATCAAAAAACTGTACCTAAATCCGTTGTGTACTTTTTTAAGATCTAAGCATACAACGGGAAACGGCAAGCGACTTTATTTTATACTATGTTTTACTATATTGATAGTACATCACTACAACATGTATGTATGCTTACATCTTTAAAACTACACAGTTTTTTGGCCTGAATATACCATTTTAATATTGTCGTTTTTACACCTTTTAGAGGTAAACACTGTTCAGTCTTTGTTGATGACACACTTCGTAAACATCAAAGTAAAGTCGCGGAAGCGTTTGAGACGCCCTGTCCTCAATTTTGTTTCCTCTTGTATCTGACGCCAGCAACTCATTCCATTCAAGAAATTTTTTTTCATTGGCAAACGGTGTAGATGATTTAAAAGGTTCCTAGCCTATCAGATAGCATCTACTATGTGTATTGCTGGACAGTACTAAGTCTCTGTGGGTCTGAATGACTAGCTCTAACCAGTTTAGTTTCTCAGCCCAATTAATTTCTCTGTATGCAACTAGTTTCCACAAAATATTATAAGTGTTTCATAACCATAAATTCTGTCCTTGGATTCATTAGGTCTTTTGTCATTATTTAAGTGAGATTTGTCTTGCACAAATTACTCACTTTCATTTTTATTTTTTTCAATTAATTTATTTATTATACTACATTTCTCAAGCAAAATGTTTTGAAAATATACGTGTACTACTCCAAGGTTATAAAACCATTTTATTACAACCAGAATAATCAGAAAATTCTTGATGACATGAACATCTCATTCCATTTAAGGAAAATGTATTCCCTGCTATGTAAGCGTAAACGTCGTGGATAAGTAGGAGGGCGGGTACTGAACCACAGACTCGTGCCTCCCCTGCAACTGCCATTTTTATGGAATTGAAATCCCCCTTCTAAGTCTTGATCGATATTTCATTTCATTTTAATCCCTATTAGTTCGGGTTTCGCCGAGATTTAGAGTGCTTAAATATCTCAATTTACTGCAAATAGATTTCGACCTAGCTAGAAATCTTCTAAATATAGCTTCAGATCAAAACATTACATTACAAAATTACATAACCGTATTCACAGTATATCCACAATAATCCACATTCAGAGTATTTCGTGGAAGCGGATGGAGAGTATCAGACTGTGGGTAAATGAACGTCTAATGACTATGATCGAACTAAAGGTGATCGTGAATTCACCTATAAATTGCATTCCTAGAGAAAGATGAGAACAGAATAAAACAATATGTTATAAAGCTTACTACAAGTTAGAAGATTACATTAACGAAAAAGAGGCATAGAGCTCTGAAGTTCCAGCGCAGCACAAGAAAAACGCACTCAAATTTAACACCAAATTGGGACGTGCGTGGAGTTTACAACTGACACAATTTAAACTTACTTGTGCACTCTTATGTACGTAAAAGTAAAAGTAGGTATTCATTGTGAATGTACTTGGTAATAAAAAAATTGAAGTCAGAAAAAAGCGCCGCAATAGTTCAAGCAATGCGACTTTATAACGTCTGCCTCAATCATGTTCTTCAAAATTCAAGCGGTTTAAAAGATGACGTATTTATTCTTCCTTTCGCAACCAACAATTTATTTCTATCATCTCAGTATTCAAATCGCATAGTCTGGCTTACTGATTCCTAAATTCGACACCGCAAAACGCTAAAGCTGCTAAGGGAATTGTTAGAACTTAAAATACAGGAGACGAATCTGTTGAGACAGAGTTGCGAATAGATAAAACCTACCATATAAGATATTCAAATCCCTTAAGTGCACGTTGCGGTTGAATTGCGAGAAAAAGTCCCATTTTGAAACGCTGTAAAACTCTTTATTATTCCAGCTTTGCAGGTGTCTCTAAGGAGATACAGCGTGGCAGACTGACGGGGAAAACGGGACGTAAAGTCGGGACTGGCCCGAAATAATAGTAGTTTTTTTCGCCTCTTGAAAAGGTTTTGTAGTCGCGATTTAACGAGGGAGACAATTTTAGGGCATCTCACGCGGTCCGTTGGGCACCACGCAATGGTACAATGTTTTGTAGATCCTAAGTTACAAAAGGTATCTTAAGGCGAGTGTTGTCGTGAACGACCAGACTGGACTAAATACCTTCTGGCCAGTATGGAATCCTAATGTTCCTTAGACTAATACTAACCGTTATTCAAACCATGGCAGATTTTTTTCCGGGAGTATTCCGAACGAGTAAACATACAGTAAAAAGAAAAATCAATATCAAGAGCATATTACTAAAATAAAATAAAGTACCTTGTCATTGAAATAACCAATCAAATGACAACCTCCTGGTGAAGCGGGGCCTTAAGGCGAGTGTAGTCGTGAACGACCTCGACAGTGGCGTCACTTTACAAAAACATATTTTCTCTTTTTACAAACAATCTATCAGAATGTCCGTTGTTCAAGTTTTTTGTATGAACCTTAAATAAAATTAGAACCTGCAAACTCAATGAAATATTTGCTGTACCTCATTAAAGTTATAATGAAAAGTGCTTAAAAGCGACCGCTTTTCGTATAAATAGCCATAACTTTAATAATATCGAATATTTTATTGAGTTTGTAGGTTTAATTTTTTCTAGAGGATAATACTAAAAACTTAAGCAACGGACATTTTAATAGATTGTTTGTATACAGAGAAAACATTTTATTGCCAAGTGGCGCCACTTTCGAGGCCGTGCACGACTACACTCGCCTTAACTAACCTTTTGTAGCAATTCGTTATGTAAAGTTAAAATATTTTATATTTTTTTCTGAATGAATAAACCATTTTAAGAAACTAATTTGTTTTTTTTGTTTATTGGATCATCCGTGAATTTATAATGAATTTCTAAAATATATTGTTTGATGACGTCATTGTTGCGCACAATCATTGTAGTGAACATGAACAACTCCGTTCGTAAAAAATCCAATAAATCAACATTGTTTTCATAAATTTGACACTGAACGTTGACTGACGTACTAGGATTTATAGTTTCTAATACCAATGGTTATCTTGAAGGAGATTATGAAAGAGATTCGTTTCATTCTTGGTCAGTACGACGTTTCACAGGTCAAATGAAGGTTATTTAGTTTTTTTCATAAATAAGAGTAATCTTAAAGTTTTTCTTACTAATTATAAGAATATTTTAATTTAGACTAAAATATCTCCAAATGGTTTTCTTATTTTATGTCTTCCAGCTATGTTTACATACCGAATTCACCTGCCCAGTGATTTAACAAGTAGTCAGTTTTACCTTTTAAGCATTTCTATCTGTAAAGTAGCTTACACGACAGGCATCCCGATAACCGTCATACATTCAATTATTTTGATGAATCAGTTTCTCGACATTGTCAAGAAAGATTACGCAGCGAAGTGACTAAGAGAACTTCACAAGACATTGTAACAATAATAAGACATATAAGTTAGATTGTAGATATTATCGCTGAATAGAAGTGAGTTACTCTACTTTTAAGCGCTTTAGACATTGTGGGACGCTTGTGTGGAGGAAAATGGGCGCCGTGTGACTTTATGGGAACGTAAATTTTTAACATAGCAAAAGTCTTACTTTATCCGGGTCATTCCACAGCGCTAAGGGCTTTATCCATGTATCTGAGTGACGTCACTGACAAGCCAAATATTTTAAGAGCATAAGTATACGAAGTCGATACACCTATATATCGTAGAAGACATAGGTTGGTATAGCACTACCATGCACTACGCACCATCGCCAATATTTCGATGGTCGTAAATACATTTAAAAGTCGCTCTTTTACAAAATACAGTCGCTGATCCGTTTTCTGACAAAAGGAGTTTACGAAATTTCATACCAAAATTGAAATATTACTCTACTCTAATCTATTAGGAATATCCCGACAGAGGTAAGTAGCCGGATCAAATTGCGGCTGTCATTGGTTGTTGTAGTTTTATGATAACCCTTATGTAGTGCAATATAATGCGTTGGTAGTATTATTCGCCTTAGATTAAATTGAAACCACGGACTGGAAAACTAGTTTGTAATATATTAAGAATGAAACGAAGCAATCTCAATGTGGAAATTATGAGGTTACTGTGATCTTAATAGGCAATCTCGTATGTTATAAACACAAGGATTACTCAATTAAACCCGTCTCAGTTCATCCAACGATAAAAAAAGAAGTGGCGGCATTCGCATTTGACGTCCGTTGTTGCGCGTCCGTAACTGCGAAGTTCCATATTATTACCAGACATAATAAAATACCTATGGTAACGACGGATGCGTCTGTCAAACGACGCATCCGTCAACGCACTGACAGCGTATTTGTATGAGAATTTGCAATTTATTTTCGCCTAACAGCGTTACAGATGTGCTAAAAATTGAAATAATAAAATGCCACAGGAAAACATAAAACCTTAAGTCGTAGGTGACTTTTGTCGACAACATTTTAGTTATAATATTATCTGGAATACGAGAACCAAATAAGATAAAATTGTAGATGGGACATAGAACAAACTTGTAAGGTGCTCCTACACAAATGCTACCAAATTCACACATAAGTGGGAGGACTTCTAACAGTCAGTGTGGGCGAATAGTTCAATTGCAAAATTTAAAATCGTATGGATACTAAGACACTTTTTTTGCCTTTGCCAGGCAGTGGGATCTCACAGGCTAATCATAAATAAATAAAATGGGATATGATATAACTGATGTAAATTTTATATATTTTCCTCCTATAAAAGTTGCTAATTTAGGACCTGAATAATTTGCAGCATTTTTTACACCTTGTATAAAGATCTACAGAGTCACTTAAAGTTTCTAAGTTGAGCAATAAACCGGCGGAAGTGTCCATCAAAAGAGCAAGTAGATAGTAAAAACCTCTCATTAACACTGCTTTAGATGTCATTCAGTTTTATTTGGGAGACTATGAGACGCCACTGTCCACGTTTTTTTTAAATACATACATTGTATATTACGCCTTTATTCCTTCCGATCGATATTGCCACGTCTGAAAAATATTTTAAGGCCGTTTCAGAAATATCGTGTATCGCTATAGGGACAGGCCTGTCGCCTGAAACTGTAATACACATGAGTCCCTAAGTCACATCTTATGACAACCGCGGGAAAGAAAAAGGGTGATGCTATTCTAAACCAGCATCACACGTATTTTTTTTAATTATTGCTACTTACTTGCTTTCACACGCACCGCACTATTTATCGCTCCTGACGAGAGAAGATGCATGAAAAATTCATAAAGAAAGGAAACATGGCATACGATATGGAATATAGGGTGAAATTTTGAAAGTGACCGATAGGAGAATCCCAAGACGGGCTGCTGACAAGGAATAACGTTTGAAAAAAAAGGAACACGGTTGAAATATGACAAAAATATATTTAGTTTCCATAGAAATTCAGCTAATTGTGAATTTTGTATAGGAGGTACAATATTTTTTATTTTACGTGCCCATGTTCCTGGGAAAAATTCGTTCCTTATCTAAAGTTTTCTCTATCAGTCACAAGTAAAATTTCATCTTTCTGTAGGTATAACATTTCACTTTCTATACAAAATTGACCAGCAGTTACTGTAGTTTGAAAACAATCGAGCTCTTGCAATTCTACGAGATCTAAGAGATCATCCAAGAAATAGGCAGCAGCGTTCCCTGTAAATACAACATCGTGTATTGCGCTTGCTGATCCGCCAGCCAAGCGTGGAAAGTACCAAGTCTAGCAGTGGACTTTTGTGTCTTTTAATGTTTACAATAACTGAATAATAATGTCTATTAAAGTCTCACTTTACGTAGGTCAGCTGGAAGAAATTTCTTAGTAGAAATAAGTTGTCCTGTTGTGTCGTTATTCTTTGTATGTGTTTCTTTTGTAATGTTTTTGTGTACAATAAACGGTAAATAAATAAATAAATATTTTATTCTCACTCTTATTGACAATTTATTTTGTTCTACAAACAACTAACGTAGCAACATAATTAGTAAATACTTCATTACAACTGCGATGGACGTCATCAAGCTTAATTTGAAAGACTATGAGACGCCACAGTCCGTCCAGAGATAGGTAGGTACTTATAATAATGGCCTTGTTTGTGCCACTTGAATGAGCTTGAGATAAAAGTTGAGGCAGGAGATATTATCAGTCTACTTTTACAGGATGAACTTCTAATAGCAGAACATCAGGTGTAGGTTTCAAACCCCCTTTGGCTAAAATCGCATGTCTAGTCTTATATAAAAAAACACTATCTCTGTACACTGATTTTGTAAAAGATTGAAAGATTTTTCGCAATTTGAAATTAAAATCCGCGTCATGAGAAACAAACATTTATTTCATTTATTCATTCATTGCAAGTTATATTATACATACATGTCATGCATCTTACAATCTATAATAGTATAATAGAACGCCCCGTTGGAGCGAAGCAATGTATTTTTACAATTCTAATTTATACAGAGATAATAGGTATTATTAATCCATTTATACATTTTCAAGAATAATTAACTAAATTTAAATTTACATTATCAAGAATAAAATTGTTCATTAATAAAAAATAAAATAAGTTAGTTGAATTAATTGACTGGTCATTAAATATAATATATAAATTAAACTAAACTAAGCCCTAGATACTCATAAATTTTTGTCACTTAAAAATTCATGTACAGAGTAGTATGCTTTCAAAATCAACAGCTTTCTCAGATCACGTTTAAAATATTTGTCCTTTTCAATAGTCTTGATGCGTTCCGGAATCTGATTAAAGATCTTTATAAACCTACAATATGGACCGTTGCTAAACATTGTCATTCTACTTCTTAAGGGGATCAACCGATTTTGATGACGTACGTTGCGGTTGTGCTTATCTCTTGTCTGTCTAAATATGTGCATGTTTTGCCTAACAAATACTCCTACTTCCAAGATATAAATTGAGGTAAGCGTCAATATCTCTAACTGAATGAAGTGTGGTCGACAGCTTACTGTTTGCCGGATGTTCATTAGTATTCTAAGGCACTTTTTTTGCAAGACAAATATCTCGTCCACGTCTGTACTCTCACCCCATAATATCACACCATAGCGTATCCAAGAGTGAGCATATGCGTAATAGATGGATAACGCAGTTCCTAAATTTGTATATTTTTTTGTCACACTGAGAGCATAAGAAAATTGTGTAAGTTTAGATTTTAATTTTTGTATGTGCAATTTCCAGTTAAGGTTTGCGTCTATTGTTATTCCAAGAAGGTTCGCTTCACTGGTTTCTGCAATATTAAAATTATCAAGTTGAAGATTAACTTTTAACGCGCTTCTTTGTGGAGGATGGAACTGAATTATGTGAGTTTTCTTCAAATTTATTTCTAAGTTGTGCTCAGTTATCCACTTGTTGGCAGTATCAAGATGTTGTCTAAGAATAGCATTACAATTTTGATCTTTCGTGCAGGATATTAGCAAAGAGATGTCATCTGCGAACATTACACAGGTTGCATTGAGTGCTCCTGGCAGTTCATTGACATAGGCCAAGAACAGCAAGCAGCCGATCACACTCCCTTGAGGAATAGAGCAATTAACAGTTAGCATACGAGAGGTAACTGATTTCAATTCACCGGTCATGTCACTGTAATTTTCAATCTGTACAAACTGCTTTCTGCTCTCCAGGTAAGACTTCAGCCATGCCAACGCCCGCCCACGAACCCCCATACCGTATAACTTATTCAAAAGTATCCTATGTGAAACTTTATCATAGGCTTTTGTTAGGTCTAAAAGGATTCCTAGGGCATTTTCTTTATTATTAATTTTGTTTATCGCCTCTTGAACATATTTTGTTACCGCTAAAGTTGTAGATGATTTTTTCCTAAATCCATACTGATGTGGACTTAGCACGTCGAATTTATCAAAGAATTGAATCAAACGGTTGTACATTATTTTTTCGAAGATTTTTGAAATTGATGGTAACAAAGCTATAGGCCTGTATTGGTTTGGGTCGGTAGGATTACCGCCTTTCTTAAGAATAGGACAAACTTTGGCAATCTTTAATTTTTCAGGGAAGCAGCATTGGTCGAAAGATTGATTTATTAATATTGTGATAGGCCTAACTAGTTCAGTTGTACAGTTTTTCAGAAGCATTGGTGGTATGTCGTCGAATCCACAACTTAATTTGTTCTTCATTGCACGTATAACGTTAGCAACCTCGCCTTCCGTGGTAGGGCGTAAGTAAATAGACGTAGTAACTGAGTTTCGCAACGGGGGCAGCTGGCTGGACGCGCCGCCGCCGCCACCACGCGAAGATGACTCACCGATCGAAACGAAAAAGTTGTTAAGTTCATCTGCGATAGTAGCCGGACAATTAATGATTTTATTTTTAATATTTAATTCTATATTCTTATGCTTTTTATTCCTATTCTTATTCGTCACTTCGTTAACGATTTTCCACATAGCTTTATTTTTGTTACTTGCAGAATTTATCTGTTTTATATACTTATTTTTCCTTGTATACACTAAACATTTCTTAAGTAATTTACCGTATGCTTTGTAATGGTTTCTCAAAATTTCATTCTTTGTCTGATCAACTAACAGTTTTAACATTCTTTTATGTGTACAAGATCGCTTCAAACCTTTTGTGAGCCACGTTTTACATGTATTTATTTTATATCGTAACTTTTTTTTCGGCATTGTTTTATCTAATATTTTTTGCAGAGTGGTATGTAATTTATCATAATTATTATTTATATTGTCATTTAGATCAATAATGTTTTCCCAATTTACTTTAGCAAGAGTCGTTTTAAAATTTAATATATTTGCCGCACTAAAAACTCGTGTTTTTTTAAACCAATGCTGTTTTCTACTAGAAGTTGTTTTATTTTCAAATGAATAAATTATGCCGCAATGATCACATATTCCATTTCTATCAACATAAACGTCTCCATCTGTGATGTTAGAGAATACTAGGTCTATGCATTTTGAAGATGTTGGCGTAATTCTAGTAGAAAAATTGTGCCGGGAGATAAGATTTCCCGATTGCATCAAGTCTCTTAATTTTTGTTTATCGTTAGAGTTAATTAAAATGTCAATATTAAAATCGCCCCCTACAACTATTCGTTTTAAACTATCTTTTAATCCAATTATCACCATTAATTTATTCATAAATTCGTAAAAAATTTCAATATTCCTATCTAATCTATATATGCATATTAACAATAATTTTTCTGTAGGTATGTCTAGCGCGCAACATTCAATTGTATACTCTACTGATAACTCGTTAATGTCATTCCTCACTTTATATTTAATCCCGTCACGTAATAGAATGGCGGCTCCTCCACCCCTGTATGCGCTGCGATAAAAACCCGTGGCAAATTCGTACCCGTGTAGGTTAAATAAACCTTCCTGCTCTTTTCTTATCCACGTCTCTTGTAAACAAATTGCGTGTATGTATTTATTGTCTATGTATGCTTCTAATATTTGTATTTTTTCTCTAACGCTCTGTGTGTTTTGGAAAAGAACATTAAAGTTATGATCGAAAAAACTGTCTATTTGTGGATGGCATACCATCCAATGGTGAGTTGTTTAGTATCGGGGTTCGTACACTAGAGTCTTCAACACGGACGGAGGAGGCGCAAGCGTAATCTGGTTGAGCCACGGACGCTATATAGTTCCCTGACCGGGAAAGGTGGACTATTTCTCTAGCAATTGCAAAAGTTAGATCAGATGTAAAGTATTTGGAACCTACCTTTGATAATCTGTAGTTCATTTTAAGATAGCTACAATGCTCGAAAGCCTCACAAACTAGCTTAATTTCATAGTTAATAGCTGAGCATCTTAGCATTGCATTATTCGGCAGACCACATATGATAACATTGGTGTTAGAAACAAGATTAAGCCATTTAAACAGAGCTAATTTGATAATGGATGGATTAGATTCGTTTATACCTGCCAAAACTATAAGGTAATCTGTATGCAATAAGGTCCTTATCTCGGATTTACAGGTTTCGATTATCTCACCGAAGCTCGCATCGCTCTTCCAGACGCAGCACACTTCGTATTCGTTCCCCATTAGCTTATGTAGAGCTTGTTGCATGCCCTGCCCCTGTTCGTCTGCGATGATCATTATTTTTCTTTTGTTTTCAGGAAGATAAGCATGCTCGTATCCACATGTAGAGTTGATGGGGACGTCTGAGGGTGTTGGAATCAAATCTTTACTTTTTGAGTTGATATGTTGTTCGGTGTTTGACTGGTGTTGTTCTGGAAATTGCAATTTTTTAATTTGTAAAGTAGTAGAGTTACTTGCACGTTTAATAGTTTTGTCTTTCTTTGGCTTTTTAGTAGTCGATTTACATATTCGGGTTAATTTTTCAATAGTTAGTTCGCATTCGACAACCGTTTTCCTTAGATTTCCATTTTCCATTAGTAAATCTAAATATAGTTTTTCGTTCGTTTTTAATTGAGATTCTAAGTTCGAAATCTTTGCATTTAGTTCCTCCACTTCGGAATTTGAAGTTTGCACGGGTCTTTCAGGGCAGCTTCTATTTAGCGATTTAATATGCGTAGCTGTGTGTCCCTCAATTGCAGAGTTAGAGCTGTCATCATCATCAGTCGTCAGAGACTCGAAAGAGTTTCTTGTTGATATATTAGCTATAAATGCCTGGTTATCCCCAATAGGTAGGGTTGCGGTCGATGGCTGTAAATTTGGTAGCGGGGTGGCTGCCGGTGTTGAAGTGGATCTCGGTGGGGCTCGAACTTTTCTTGTGGCCCGTTGCGGCTTGTTGATTTTCTGGATGCATGCTTGGCACGTAAAGTTCTTTTGACCACAGAGTTTAGCAAGCTTTTCTGAATGTCCCGCACAATCAAAGTGATATCTGGAGTTGCATTTAAGACAGAGTAGTGTTTCTTTTTTATCTACTGTTAAATTGCATTTTTTACAGCTTATTGTGGTTGTACGGCAGGATCTTAATCTTACTTCCTTAGTACCTGACATTGTTTTTAAAAGTGGGGGTTCAAGTATTTGTTTGCTTAGGAGATATAAGTGGCTAGGCTCGCCTTTAGTTTTTCTTATGGCAGCTTTTGTTCTGACGTTATTGCATTCATTAAGTCGTCAGGCGCACTTGATCCTTGGCTCCTTCCGACAACAATTCAATTGTAGATGTAAATTGATGTCTTTTAGGTTATTTTTTAAAATTGCAAATTAGATGTACACAAAAACTTAGCTGTTCAATAGGGCTTCAGTCAGTATCTTCAATAGCGAGAATAAATTTTCGATTTGCACTTTAAATTGTCACTAATTTAGCGTAAATTGTTTTTGTTTTTAATAGATAACTTTAGCCTCTCGTAGGACGAAAATCGTTTCACAAACACTTTCACGCTTTATTCATAGCACTGTAACGTAAATGTAGTTTTAAAAACTTAAGTATTTTCACTAAATGTATTTTTAAATTAAAACCGTATAGAGATCAATGTTTACATTTGCGCGCCCTCTGGCGGTCCTCCGCCACATCCGCCACAAGCCGCTTACATCTTTGCACGGCAAAAATAGTAAGCGTCTCAAACACCGGACAAATTTTATGATCGTACCTGATTACAAGTTTTAGCAAAGAACAACAAGTATTCTGTTTCCAACAGGAATTTTGAATAACAAAATCAATCATAACATAACCAACAGAGCCAACAGTAACAAAGCTGCACTCAAGCACTTTGAGACTTCTTAAACTTACTTCCTAACCATCCTGTATGTCTGACAAATTACAGAGCATCTATTTTCGCACAAACTTTTATTTCTTATTCAAACTTTCACAATATTTAACCTTTACGTCAGCCTTTCTTGGTAATAGACTTTTGTTTGTGTCCCTTGGGCCTTGAGGAAATTGGTCGAGAGCCTTGTGCCCATAAATTTTAATATTGTCAACATGAGACGGAATTGGGAAAGATCACTTACAGTCTTGGAACTTAGATTGTGTAGCGAATCTTGTTTAGAAGAAAGAAAATAAACAATAATATACAGGAGTTGTCCTGACTTGACTCCTGTGCGAGTGAGGCCTTGATACCAATAGAAATTGCAATTTTTCTTTCTAATATGCAAAAGCTTAGTGGAACCGTCGACAAAGCAAGGCATGGTAGGCTCAATGGCATCATAATAAGTGATAATACTATCCTACATTGAATAAAGAAATTTCATTTTTAATTTTCAATGTACTCGCTCGTGTATTATTTGTTATTTACTATACCAAGAGTAACAGAAAGGGTAGTAACAAGCCGAAAGGAGGTTAAGGTTTTCATGTAGCTGAACAACTTTTTCCGAAAAACATAGATCTCATATAGAGATACGAGATGTCTCAAAGATATAAGTTCGCCTATGTATTTAATGTTAAGTTTAACACTATGTATACTTTTTTTCATTTGACCATCCATAGTAAATTAACTATCTGATCGGCAATTTAGTATGGGAGGTTTAATAATTTTTAAATTATCATATTCAACGGGGAAAATTGTTCAGTTTCATGAGTATCTCACCCTCCTTTCAACTTGTCATACCCTTTTGTTAGGTACTTCCTGTATTTTCTTGTAAGTATTGTTTCTACACAATGATATAACACAGAGTTTCATTCTCCTGTTTAGCTTTATCGGTGACATGAATCATTAGGACTATCTGTGTTACCTCTCCACCATCAATATAATCAATAATATAGCTAGGTACAGACGTATGATATAGCTAGGTAGGTACAGATGTAGCTCATTTTATATTTAATCAAGCGTCTATCGGAAGCCTTCTTCCGCTTTATGCTCAGCCAATCTCACTATTATAATCTTGATGAAAGAAGTAAGACTATAAGAAAGTAGATAGCGTATTGGCAATTAGAAGTGAAGCTAGTACCTAGGTTTATAAGATAAGGACATGATCTTTTTAATTTGACATACATACTTATTAGATCTTTCTATTAAATTTGAAAAAAAATTACGCTAAGCTACGATCATTTTTTAAATATGAATGGATAACGTGCAGGTTAAGAGTTTTTAGACTAATTGTACCACATGGTTTTAGGGGCTACTAGTAAATTCCTTCTTATAAACCAATACTCTTTATCTACAATTTTCCTGTAATCTACCAAAGAAACGAATTAGGTTACCATGCATCATTATACTTCGTCTGCACGGGCCTTTGTCGAGACAACAACTACGTTTGCAATCCATTACGGCGGCGGCAAATGATCCGTGAAGTTGACTTGTACGTTTGCGACATTGGACTGGGAAGGAAATTCTAGTATAGAGCAGAGTAACCAGACATAAATATGAAAAGAAACGGCAATTGGTATATTTTTGTTGTATGATTGGTGGTGGATTTACCTTGTTTGTAACATTTTCAAATAGGCGATGCACGATGTGCTTTGATGACAAAAAACATAAGATAATATCAGAGATATCATTAGTCTTGCATGGTTCGTTGCCTATGGGCGCTTGCACGCTAGTACATATTATTATAGTCGTCCAACGACATGAAAAAACCCTGGTGTCAGAGTTTTTCAACCGCCTTCTACTAGTAGTAGGCCTCTGACATGGTTTTGTTAGACAGCAACCGGGACCAATGGCTTAACCTGCTCTCCAATGCACGGAACCATTTCTTTTCGGACAATCAGGTGGTTCACCCTACAATGTCCTAACTAGACCGGGAACAAATTCATAAAGTGAAAAATATCTACTTTGTGAGTGTCCCACCGAGAATCGAACCCGGAACCATTGCGTCGCAGGCAGTCGCACTACCACTGCGCCACATCGGCCGTCATATTGTTTTCAGCCGTCATTAAAGTTATACATGTCGGTACCAAAGTAAGTTTTAACGTACATATACCCTCGATAGTGTACGTAACTATTGCCTTCTTTTATATTATTAACTATTTGTGTCCAAAAAATAATATAGTTTTCAAAAAAATATGGTTTTTAATTATAATTATGAATAGTGTAAACAACCTCGAAAGTTTAAAATTTAGTGTAACATGTAGATAAATTATAAAATCTGGGAATAAAAGAGGTCACTCCTGTAAAGATTTTTCCTGTATGAGGAGTTGATGTAGTAATTATAATTCTCACGGTCCTGTGATCAAATATTCCTGCTCCGTTTCTTTCCATGTCGGACATGACAAATAGACGATCTGTAAATGTTGTTGACTTCAGTGGAAGATATAGAAGAAAAGTAATCTGACAAAGTTATGTTGAGGATTAATTCTTTCAATGATTCATTTTCGTTGAGAACGAAAATTTATATGTTGACAATGACTTTTTTAGGTTGACTACTCTAGCTACAGAAAACTCTATTTGGATAAGTTTCAGTCTGTGAAGCAGCTTAAAACATCCATTTAGAGGCTCAACCAATAGTAGTTTTTGTAATAGGTAAGAGCATGCGACAATCTAGTACTATTTTATACTAGCTCGTGCCTGCAAACTTTGTTTCAATGACTTGAAGTAACCGATAAAATAGAATTCCATAACGCATTAGCGTGATATCCTCTCTCTCTCTTCGTGTGGGTCATCGAGTCGTCCAACTACCAAACGAACCCTGGTGTCAGAATTTTTCAACCGCCTGCTGCTAGTAGTAGGCCTCTGAAAATACCCATTACGCATTTAAATCGGTTCGTTGGTTTAGGCGTGAAAGCGCAACAGACAGATGGACAGACAGAGTGACATTCGAATTTATAATATGAGTATGGATTCCCTTAAGTAGGTGTACTCGTGAACGGAATCGACAGTGGCGTCACTTCACCATAGGTGTTTACCATTTTTGCCATAAATTCTTATTTTACTTGATGATAATACTAAAAACTTGAGCAACGGACATTCTGATAGATTTATTTATTTATTTATTTTTATTTATTTATTTACCGTTTATTGTACACAAAAACATTACAAGAGAAACACATACAAAGAATAACGACACAACAGGACAGCTTATTTCTACTAAGAAATTTCTTCCAGCTGACCTACGCAAAGTGAGACTTTATAAGACAGGCGGATTAGGCGTGCACAATAGAATATAATAAGATAAATTAACCTACACCTACCTATAGATTCTTTGTATTAAGCGATTTTTTTTGTGAAGTGTCGCCATGGTGTTGAGGCTGTTCACGGCTACATTCGTCTTAAAGTGCAGCTATCTAAAAACATAAAGAGTACTAGCTGTTGCCCGCGACTTCGTACGCATGGTGTAGTGACTTGTGAGTTAGTGAATTTGATGTATGCATATTGTTTAATATTAATATCATGTTTGTATAAAGTTTTTTCTCTTTAAGATGTGCAATGAATAGGTACTGGTTAACTTGTTTTTCGGTTAGGTACTTGGTTTTGATACTATGGACATCAGCTACAAAACATCATTATAAACTACTTTAGTAGTTTTACCATCGGGTGCTAAAACGTAAAAATTTTCAGGAGAACTGACTCGAGAGCAAGCGACATATAGCTGCCCGTGTGATAAACAGGGAATCGTAAGACCTACGCCTGCGGCTTTCAGCGTCTGTCCTTGCGATTTGTTTACAGTCATTGCAAAGAAAACGCTGACGGGAAACTGAATGCACTGAAATTGAAATAAAAAGTTGTTGGGAATGAGTGGTATACGCGCCACAACCAGTGAAAATATCCGCCTCGAATACATTCATCTTTAAGCTTAAGATCTTCAGTCTGGTTCCATTGCACAGCTTTGGCGGAGTGAGATTGCAAAGAAGCATGAAAGGAACACCAAGTTTAAGTAATATTTGGTGTGCAGAAAGACCATTCGCACTCAAGGAGTTTAGGAATTCTATTAGGTAGTTAGTGGCTTTGTCTTGATTCATAACAGTGGTAATTGACGCGTATACCACCATATCCCCAGTGATTTGTGCCATAATGGTATGGTTTATTGAAGCAGTCTGATCTATTTTGGGTGCAAAAATAGCTCTTCCACGTAGCTACGAATCTTTCTTTTGAAGGAAAGAAGGCTCGCCATACACAGAAGAAATGATTCTCTTTAGACCAGAAACTATTTGGCAAAGCGTTTCAGGCAGGCTTACTTGACCGTTATCCTCTGGTAAAGTACCTCTGCCGAGTTTTAATAAAGCTTGTGAAAACTCTTCAGCCCGTGGATTACCTCCGAGACGGGTTCGCATGATCACCGTCATGGTCAGCTTGTAAATTTGTGGCCAAAGAGCCGATGATTTTAGTGAGGCATTCACCTCATCAGCCCTGGTACCTTGAGTAACAACTGGAAGTGTTTGGCGAAAGTCACTGGAAAAAAGAACCGTGATATGGCCCATGGCCCTATTATCTCTGCGTATGTCTTTCAAAGTCCTATCCATAGCTTCTACCGTTTTTTTGTTGGCCATCGTACACTCGTCACATAACTACCAGACAACAATATCAGAAAACCTTTGCCTTGTAACTATTACGTGATACAGCACATATTGGAGTATCGTTTGTGTCCAAATCGATTGGTATTTTGAAAGTTGTATGCGCCGTTTTCTCTCATGGAAGCAGTGTGGCAGCGATACTTGAAGATACCACAGCAAGTGCAATCCTACCTTGCCTTCTGATCTCTGCAAAAATGTTTAAGGCGAGTGTAACCGTGAACGACCTCGATAGTGGCGCCACTTCACAAAAAAAGATTTATCTTTAAAGAAACAATCTATCAGAATATCCGTTGCCCAAGTTTATACTTACATACTTATATCACGCCTATTATCTCTTGCAGGGTAGGCAGAGCGTAAATGTCTGACATATATTTGATGGTCATTCGGAAAATTGTGTATCGCCATGGTGACAGGTTGTCAGCCCATCGCCCATGTGAAAGTCCCTTAGTCGCCACTTACGACTTCCACGGAAAAGAAATGGGGTGATGCTATTGCAAGCCGGCATCACACGGCATAGTTTACAATACTATATTATTATTTTTTTAGTAAACCTGCCGCCTGTCAGTGGCTTTGTTATATAATTTTGGAGAAAACATTTCATTAGCGGGTTTCACAAAACTAACAGCGACATCTATGAAGTAATTTTAAACAAATTTTACGCTAACATTTTTGATTGTAACTAATGAAGGTATTTATATTTTTTTAGGTTCCGTACATCAAAAAGAAACGTACAAAAAAACGGAACCCTTATACGATCAGTTTGTTGTCCGTCCGTCCGTCCATCCATCTCGTAAGACGCTTTATCTCGGGAATGCGCAGAGATATCGAGTTAAAATAAAAACTATATTGGTAAATAGGTTTTAGGCTGCAATATGGAACCCTTATAGGTTCACTCACTTTGTTGTCCATTTGTCTGTCTTTCAAGACTCACTATCTCGGTTACACGTAGAGATGTCGAGTTAAAATTAAAAGTATTATAACCTTTAACTCAGGCCAACGGACTCTTGTAGTGGTAAAAAAATTAACTAATTTTACCCAAATCATAATTTGTCTTCGCAATAAAACAATTTTCAACGGATTTAAGTTGTGTTTATTTTGGATTTCACAATTCCTACGTTTCCACAATAAACACAACTTAAATCCGTTTAAAATTGTTTTATTGTGATGAGTAATAGTTGTGCAAACTCAAGAAAATATCACAATTCATCTGTCTTCCATCACATACCTTGACCATGACCAAAGGTCAAAGTAAAAGTCCGAAACATTTCTGTAATAGTTAGAACGGCCCGCATATATGTCAGACGTGGCGATAGCGATAAAATACTTACGGCCGTTGACGCTCAACCTACCCCGCAAGGATTAAATGTGTGATTGTTTGTTTTTTGTTTGGTTAGGTCGTTTCACGGGGTCGTTTAGAAGTTCAGATCGTATGTCAGTCAATACGTGGTCAATACCGCGTTTTACAAAACTAACAGCGACATCTATATTATTTTTTAGGAAAAAAATTCGGAACTCGCTTTGCGGAACCAGTTACTGTGTTTTACCATGGGAATGAAAGATTTTTTCGAGGTAAAAAGTATCCTAGATGTTGACCCGGGTTATAAGCTACCACAGTATAAAATTTTGTAGAAATCTGTGCAGTAGTTTTTACGTGAAAGAATAACAAACAAACCGACAGACAAACAGACAAACAGACAAACAGACAAAAATCAATTTTACTTCTGTTTTGATGTCTGTATCTTGAACACAATTAGAAGCAAAAACCCTTTTTTGAATCTATTTCATGTACAGAATTGGTTTCGTTTCTGTTTTATTATATGTATAGATTAGTAATCTACGGTTAGATATGTATTCATATAGAGATGGTAATAGCTATTAATTTTTCAGATGGTAAATATTTAGTAAAAGACAACCTAAAAACACGAAATCTTACTACTATTCTTTGTTAACTTGGGTGTAAAATGTCAACTATCTAAAATTTCCCCAGTGAAAACCGTACCTAATAAATTTTTTATTCACCATAGAAGATTTAATGGATCTGTTATATTATAATTAAATTTTAACTTCATTAATATAAGTTCGTAACTTTGTTTGGCAGTTCGGGCAGGTGTTAAAAGGTATATTATAATTATATTGTAACGAGGAGTTTCCTTTTATTACAGGATATTAATATTTATACGAAGGAACAATTTTTGTCCATAAATTCAGCACATTTCTGACGACAACTTATGATCTGTTCAGTTCGTTTTTTTTTCAAATTTTTCATCCTTTACATACTAACTAACGTCATTATTTACATTTAAAAAACAATTCAAAATATATCTTCTACAACAACAAAAAGAAAATCCATAAAAACAGTCGTTCTTTAGCTTTACCACTTCTTAGTTAGTTACACATAGTTATATTATTATATTAACAGGTTTTTAAATTTTAATTTTAATTTTTGTTTCCTATCTTTTGTTTGTATGTTCTACCTGTATGGCTAAAATTGCATAAATATACTATCATTAATACTATTTGTATATTATATAATTGTTTTGTTTAATAATTTTATAGAGAAAAGAGCATCTTTTATTATTAGTAATCTTATATAAGTTGTATTGTTTGTTGTCTCGACTGATGCAACAATCACATGGGAACCACGGAAGACCAGCGCTGAAGTGCTTTAAATAAGTACTTAAGCATGATGCTGAGTGGTTACCCTTTTCAGTGTATCTAACCTAGTATGTAAGTCCTAAATTGTATTAACTATCATTGTAGCACTGAAATAAACTGTTTCTATTCTATTCTATTCTAACTTGTATTTTTTATTTATTTACAAACCAACGAACAGTTGTTATGTTGAATTTCAGTTCGTATGCAATATTTGATTTTAAAGTCAATATTGGAGTTTTAACTGCACAGAACTCATAAAAAAGCGAGAGGATATATTTGGAATATGCAGTCACACAAAACATTGAAATATTTGATTGTCGATTATAAGCTTGATATTGATTGTTTGCTTTTTTCATTTCCAGCTCTTCGGCGTGACAGTATTTGCACTGTGCCTATGGATCTGCGTCGAGCCCGGCTTCAACGAGTGGATGAGGGTCCTTGAGCTCGGCAGATTCTTCATCGGTGTCTACATCATCCTCATAGCGTCCCTCGGCATCTTGGTCACTGCCTTCCTCGGTTGCGGCTCAGCTCTAATGGAAAACACGTTCCTTTTATTCATAGTAAGGTTTTTTCTTCTTTACTACTATTTTATGAATCATGAACATCTAAATCTATTTCAACAAGTGGATGAGGGTACTGGAACTTGACAGATTCTTTATTGGCATCTACATCATCCTCATAGCTTGCTTGGGCATCATAGTCACCGCTTTCCTCAGTGTGGAGTTTCCAGCTCTCATGAAGAATAAACCCCAAAAGCAGCCCTCGATTTCAAAAAAAGTCATTCCTTGGTCGCAAATCTGCTCGTAGATAGAAACCGTTTCTCTTATTCATTGTAAAGTAAAAAAAAAATGATCATTCATCAAAGATAAGGTACATATGATAACGAAACTCTTAGTTATTCTGAATCAGTACTGGAAACATTATTATGAATGCTAAGAATAATATCTGATAGATCCTCATAAAAATAACAAGATCCAACTCAAGTAGCCTTATTAAAACTTGTACCCAGTGCAAGTTTAACAATGAGCATGCAAGTTTTGCTACTTAACCTGAGGGAAGTGCAGGATAAAAATTTAATACGTGCAACCGGTGTTGGCTAAGAAACTTCCTCTTGTAATCTTTACGACGGCAACTCGGGTAATAAGGTAAGATCAGCTAACAATGAAACTTTATAATAAGCTCATTTTCATTGTTTTCGTACCTATTATAACTGAAAAGTTTTTTAGTATTCGCTTTCTGTGAATGTTTTAAAATTCAGATTAAACAAAATTTTAAAAATATGAATTTGATATTAAATTAATTTTAGTAGGTTGCACTGAGAGTTCTCTTATTGAAATTTGATTAAAATGGACTCAAACTTACTCAATTTAAAACCAAATTTTTAATACACTTTCCGTGTTAGTTTTCTAAATTGTATACACAAGAAGTGTTTTAAAAATTGTTATTTAATTTATCGAAAGTTTTCATCACTAAAGACTACATTCGATCTGTAAAAATTTATTTGTCGCCAGGTATTATAGTTGCCAAACTAACCCAGTAGACGGAGCCGTGCTACGCGTTATTGGCATCAAAATACACTTGCAAAACTCACGGCAACGGACGAGCCACAGTACTGAAATGACAGTAAAATACATGCATAAATTTTTGCATATATATTAGAGTGATATATTAACCTTCTAAAAAAAAACTGGCTTGATTATTTGGTGTACGGAACTCATCATAGAATACCACATTTGTTTTTGCAATTCGTACAAAATCTTTTTCGTTTCCAGTACATAGGCACGCAAGCCGGCATATTCGTCTTCGGTCTCATTGGCGCCTGCGTGGTGCTGGACTTCTCCACATACGACTCCAGCATCCAGCCCGTGATCAGGGAAGTCATCCTCAGACTCATAAACAATCCACAGCATGAGGGCAGCAGACAGGTCCTGAGGATGGTGCAGGAAGGGGTAAAAACTTTTTTTGTTCTCTTATCTAGCCAGTGTTACGAAAAAGCGACTAAGGGATAAATCTATTTAAGGAATGGGCAATAGATTTCTCAGTAAATGCAGCATAAGGGAAGAAGAATTCCCAAGGAATGCAGCGTATTGCATTGCGCTCTAGGTATATATAATATGGCAAATTTCAACTTAATAATGCCCATGTGATGCATCCAGTCTACCTCAAATGGTGGCAAAGATTTTAAGGGTGGTTTACTGCTCCTGGATGAAAAGAGCATAAAAAATTGAAGTTTTTTGACTACAATAATGACAGCACAGTCCTTTAAAAGTGACAACTCTACATGCAGATTCATCCTCTAACATCCAGCAAACGGCAAATGTTTTCAGAACGTCAACATAAAAGACAGCTCCAAACTTTTGCGACTAACGAAGCAAACACCGATACTAGTTCGGTTGAAAGTCCACATCCAAGGTTTAGAGCCCTATTTTAAAAACTTATCAAATTACAAAAAAGATACGACCCATGTTAAGGTAGCAAAATCATTTTTCCATACAACTTGACGTTTTAAAACAGTTATTTAGGTCTGAAACCGTAGTTCGATTTACAAAATATCAGACAATATTCAGTACAAAAAAATATTGTAATAAAACAACCCAAAAGCAAGTTCTATCAATTTAGTTTTGCTGCGAAATATTTTGCACAAACCGGACGTTCTGCCAAATTTGATTTCTACCAATTTGCAAGAATCCGCGTTATTTTGAAATCGGACTACCTGCACCAACTATGAAATAAGGAAAAATGGTAGTATCTTCACTCGTCTCATATTGTTTAGCCCAGTTTAGCTAGCTTTTCATGTTTCAAAAATATCAAAGTTGTTTATTTTTGGCTTATAGTTTAAGTGACTTTAGAATTTTTGTAAGTTTGAGGGTATCCTCAAATAATGTCAGCCGGACTACTTCGGATGTTTGAATTCCAACCATTATCATGGGGGTTATTAGAATGCGAGTGTCTGTTTATGACGGTATAATTTGATACGAGCATTCAAATGCCTAATTTTATCCAGTTTCATATACAATTTTATCTACACTCTTTAAAAAAAAACTCAGACATACACTATTCCAAACGCCCGCACAAACGTCCAATATAAGGTCAAATTCAATACGAGAACGTCCTATGGCTTGCCGTGAATTTTTGAAAGTTCTTTACATGCAACTGAACCGAACGATGAACGAACAATTACCGTTCAACAACATCTGAAAGGTGTGGCGGAAGATGGCGATTTGAGTATTGGTAAAAAAACTTCGTTTCATTCCTTTATTTTATCGAAAGGTGAGCTTCTAATTATGACATTACGCTTCTGCGTTCGAGAAGAAACCGTAATTTCTATAGGCAGAATGCAGGCCGTTTTCAAGTTCATATTCCGAACATTATGAGACGAGTGTAGATCAACTACTATTACAGTGTACAGTTGTATCTACTGTAGTTTTATTGAACGTGCCCTAGTTTCCCGGGCGGCTGTAAACACTCCGAAGGCGCTAATCAAATGAATTTCAGCACCTCAGATGCAGGAGTTTGGCATTCATATAACTCCGTTTAAGGTTTTGACGCTTGCATTGGAGTTCAGTTCCAAATGAGGTTTCATAGGAACCGTGTTGCGGGTGTGAGTTGAATTAGAGATGAATATAAATTGTATATGTTATTTGGTGTAGGTACTATAATTAAATACAGAGCTGTTTAAGTTAGGTTTTAATATTACGGAGGCTTGTACCAAGCCTCGTACCTACCTATTTGTGTCATAGTCTAGTTTCTATAACATATTCAAATGTGCCACTGTAGTGCAAATAACTTCGCTCTTTGTGCTACTGCTAGTTCTGGAGTACGTCATCTGACCATCTTTTTCGTGGCCCACTCCTCTTCTGATTTCCCCCAACTGTCGCAATGCATGGGGCCGACTATCATCCAAATACACATACATACATACACATATCACGCCTATTATCTCGTGTGGCGTCCGGCATCACACGGCTCGACTACATATCACGCAAATCATCTACATACTTTACCTGACATTAAAAGTATGGCGTGAAATTTTACTAGGTACTGACCGATAGCCAACACTCGAGACCGACTGATGATAAAAAATAAAGGTCAAAATATGAAACAAATTTGGACCTCTCATCCAAAATCGCCGATTAGCTGATTTGGTTCAAAATGTTCTTGTCATATTTCGACCTATGTTCCCCGGGGAAAGTTGTTCCTTATCACCAGCCCTCTGTTTTCAGTATCGGTCAGTAGTAAAATTTCACCCGACATTAATCAAATCCTTTTCCTCCAGATCGGCTGCTGCGGTGCGAACGGCGCACTGGACTTCATCAATCTGAACAAACCACTACCTTCAGAATGCCGCGACTCTGTCACCGGCAACGCCTACTTCCACGGCTGTGTGGACGAGTTGACCTGGTTCTTGGAGGGAAAGACTGGCTGGCTGGCCGGCATCATTCTTGCCTCGTGTTTCATTGCTGTAAGGATTGAAGAAACTTGTTATCTATTGGAAGATTTTAGATAAACCTTACCAAAAACAACCGAAATTCCTTGAGTAATATAAACTATCTCTTTCAGTAAACAGTGATAAAAATCATTAATTTTGCTACAAATAAGGTATCTAAAGGTATCCTGGACATTTCACACAGCAACGCCAGCTAGCCTAAAACTAAGCATAGCTCGTACTAGGGGAACTAAACAACTGATATTACTAAATCATTTAAGTGAACACGGATCAAACTCACTGTTATTTTTTTTTGTTGCGCGAAAAAAAAGAAAAAACAGTGAGTTTGATCCGTGTTTACTTAAATGATTTAATTATGTCTCACTTAACTTTAAATAGTATAAATGATATTACTAGTTCTACACCTTTTTTGAAAATAAATACATAATTTATGCAAAGAAAACAGCCAGACTAAACACAAGTATCTGAAAAATGTACTCAACAAATATTTGTATCTTGTGAGGAATCGAACCCACGACCCTTTGCGTAGCAGGCAGAGGTATAATCCGCTATGTCATGAGGCCAGACAATTAGTCAGGTATGATTAATTCTACTATCAAATATTAAACAAAAAATTTAAACACACACATCACACCTTGAATCCCTTGTGGGGTAGGCAGAGCGTAAACTGCCACAAAAAACAGCCACACACCATGTCAGACAATCATTTGAGGAACATTCAGAAAACTATCGCAATACAGACAGGTTGAGACAGGCAATCAACTAAAATTGTAAAACACATCCTCGAGTCCCTTAGTCGCCTCTTACGACTCCCGAGGGAAAGAAATGGGTTGATGCTATTCTAAGATATATCTTCCGATACTACAAGGATAGTAAAATGTACTTTATAAGAACTTTTTTAAAAGAACTTGAGGTTCATACGGCGCCAGCTAAATTTCAATATAAACGGTCTGATTACAAAAAAATAAGACGTGGTTTTGACAGCGTCAAATCGTAAAGAAAACTATTCCAAATACAGCTTAAAAACGCTTGTACCTTTTTTGTAATAACACGGAAATTTTTCACACAGAAGTTCACTTTCTGATTAGCTTTTCCTAGATATTTCCAGTAAAAAGTAAGAAAAACAATTAAAGGTCAAAGGTACGTCGGAACATTTCCACGAAAAGGTGAACGCCTTTGTTCGTAAACCTTTTGTGTTAAAGTTACATGGGCAACATTTATTTTTCGTTAGAAATCGTATTTTTTTGTTTGTAACTGAACAAGTGCTCTTAAAACGTTGATTAAGAGTACTAGATAGCGCCGTGTGATGCTGGTTTAGAATAGCATCACCCCTCTTCTTTCTCATGGACTCAAGGGTTTTATGTAGTATCAGGCGACAGGCTGACAACCTAAAGTGTTACACGATTAATTCTCAAACAGTCTGCAAATATTTGTCAGACGTGGCGATAGCAACTGTATTTTTACGGCCGTTTTCACTCTGCCTACGCCGCAGGGGATAAAGCGTGATATGTTTATATGTGTTTGTGTAGATATAGATACCTAGTATTAAGTAGCTTACTCAGTATTGGTTGGTACTAGATACCCTAATACTACCAAATAAGTAAAAAGCGACTAAGGAATAAATTCATCCGGCGAATGGGCAGCAAAGTGTGCCAAGCGAAAGGAGTATGTCAATCAATACCCTCAATAGAGGAAGTTTTTATTTTATAAATTGATCACTGCAATTTTTTTCTTTTTCCAGGTTGTCAATGCAGTGATGTCCTTCGTCCTCATTCAAGCAGTCAAGAAAGAGGAAGAAGAGGCTACCGTATATAAATGAACAGTAGAATAAGTGTTCGATTATTTTTAAGAATAAAAATACATAATCTATTTTAATATTATAGCTTTTCTAGCTTTACCACCGTTTTTTAAGTTTATTTTTAAGTGTGTGTGTTAAAAAATAACATTTTATTAAAGAATTAAAGTATTTTTTTAATATTTTCGAAATTATTCGAAAATATTATCGAATTTATTACGAAGTAACTTAAATCGCTCGCCAATCCGCCTGTCAAGAATGGTGAGTATGACAATCACACCCCAATTGAGGGAGGCTTATGTCCAGCAGTGGACTTTTCTGGCTGTAGAGGTTGATAAAATAATATAATTCAAATAGCTAAATTTCTTTTTTTAAATGTTGTCTAACTGCCAGTGTAAATGCTTACAATTCTTTTTCTTCAAAAGACATGCCAATAATGCCACTGGCCAGCAACAATCGTCCTATCCGCGCGTTATCGAAGAAAGCTGTCGTGCTTCAAAACGCGACAGTCATTCACAAAGAGAGCGCCCAGCCATTATGCTGATAACAATGCGAGATACTTTGATGAACGACAACTCGGAAAAAAGCTGGAAGAATTCAAAACAATACCTACTTGTCACTGTAAACTGAAAAATAAACACCTGTTTTTTAAAAGTAATCTGTTGTTTGAAAATCAGAATTAACCTTAGCACATTCGATATCCACGATTTTAACGGAATTTTATTGAACTGTTTGTAAAAGAGCCACAACGCACATCAACCGAACGTTTACATATTTCTTGTTTTTCATTTATAAAACACTTTGAAAGTGTCGAGAATAAGGCTGATGTTAAAACGCCCAAAGTCTTATTTTCAAATTGATGGGGAGAGATGAAAATACTTCTTTACGAAAAATACATTGTTGACAGTTTTGTCCCTTTGAAGGGTGCAATGCAATATCATACTATGTCGAGAAATAATAATATCATTTTTGTATTTTCGTCCTTAGCTTTTGTCATGGAGGGCTGTGTTGCGAATAGGAGATGACAAGCAAAGATTGCTCTTTAGAAATTAATAGAAAGAATTGTCCCATTGGAAAAAGGCTATTGAAGGGGACTTTTTTGTATTGGTAAGGTTAGAATTTAACCTACGATAATCCGTCACAATATTAAAATTCTTGACAAATAAGAAAATAATCGATTTACTCCAAATCTAGAGGTATAAGTTGTGAACCAACACCTATATGTCGTTGACATTTCGGTAAAAAACAACTAACTCAAAAATAGGCCGAGTGTGAGTTGGACTCTCCACGAAGGGTTCCGAACCATTATCTATATAAAAATGGCAAAAAAACATGTTTGTGGTATAGGAGGGGGGCTCAAAAGTATTTATTTTATTCAATTTTTTACGTGTTATAGCGGCAACAGATTTACATCATCTGATATAAAATTTGAAGTTCCTAGCTATCACCTATCACGCTTCATGAGAATAGCCTCCGTTCTATAATTGGTAAAAATAAGCTAAATACAGGGTGTAAGGGACAGCCCTCCGAATACTTAGAGTGTGCATTTAGACCTTGGAACTGAGCAACTTCCTATGAAAAATATTTCAGGAAACGTCAAAAAAAATACTTCCCACAGTAATTGCAGTCAGCTGATCGTGATTTTATATGGGAGGTTAAATATTTTTGTCGTCTCCTGATATATGTTCCATGATTCAGTTTCATGGTCTGTATGCACCGTATCAGTATTTGGAGGGCTATCCCTTACACCCCGTATACACGTTTTTACCAAGGAAGCCCCATAAAATATATATATATTTTCTAAGTTTTAGTGTTTGTTGCTGTGGTGGCAACTAAAGTACAAAAGTTTCAACAGCCTAACTATAACAGTTTACGAGATACAGCCTGGTGACAGCCAGACAAACAGACAGACAGCCGATTCTTAGTAACCCACATTGAGTACGGAACCCTTAAAATGGCTAGGTGTAAAGCTATTTCTTTAAAACATACACACTCATGTAGAATTATATTTTATTTACTCATAACCACCAAAAGCTTGATTTCTCAGGTTTGCAAGTATTTTAGTCATAAAGACAAAAACTGAATAACTTTGTTACAAACTCTAAGGTGGTTGTCTAACTTGTCGTCCGTCGCTTAACGCATGGGTCTGTCAGACGAATAGAAACTGCGAATTCGAATGCGAAGTATTTTTATGGAAATAGGAACGGAATTCACAATTTACTTTCGTCTGACAGACGCAGGCGGTACGGTGCGTTAATACGGTGTCCCTAGTAATAAAATACATGTTAAAACAGTTTAGTTATTAGTTTGTTTCTAAGGTAGGCCTAAGTGGATAGATTCAGGTGCATCTAGCCATCAAACTGATAAGTTTGCCGAGTAAAATTAATTGTTATCAAATGTACATATCGAAATAAATTGAAAAAAAAAAACACAGCCACGGATAACAAGTAGGAGAACCACATCACCAAAATTTTTACTTATATTTACTCCTTAATCTCTAATTTTTTTCAGTTTCATTCAATTTGATAGAACATAATTGGAACGCAATGAATAAATGGGGATGACACGAACAAACAGCAATAGCAAACAATATTTTCTTTTACTCCGCCTCGAATAAACAGACGTAGGAAATAAATCAGCTAAACAAAGCAACGACTAATGCGTTATTTGGGACACACTGCCTGTCCTAATGAGAAACAATACTATTTTTTATATTGTACAGTCAAGATCAGGCTGGGTTAGACAGTTTGGACTTTGGAGCATTCGTATGACGCGCGCAAGAGTTACATTGGCGGTTCGAGTGTCTGACCGGACGTGACCTTGACTGTACATAAGTAATGAAAGGTACAATAACATAAATAGCAACGAAAATCCACTGCTGGACATGAGCCTCCCCTATTAGATAGTATTGTCATACTCACGACGATTGGCCAAGCGGATTGGCGAGCGCAGTGCAATATGGTACATTCACAGGGAAGGCTACTGCCCATCTCCTGGAAAAAAATATCCCCTACTCGCTTTTTAAGAAACCTATGGGTACAATTGGCGTGATAACGTAAATGTCCCTAGTGCTTAATATATTATGCGTCCCCCGGTGACGCTGTACTTGCCTTCTCGCGCAATACATACTTTTTTTAGCTTGAACAAAAAAATGAAAATAATTAATTGATAATGACAAATCCTATACTCAGTGATACGGCCGCTTGGTAGTTGGGAAAATATCAAAATGCTAAGTTGACATAAAAAAAGATACGGCTGTTCATGCTGTAAAAAACGTAATATTTTCTTGAGTTTGCACAACTATTACTCATCACAATAAAACAATTTTAAATTTTTTAAGTCTCTGTAAAGAGCTCGAAACGTAGGAATTGTAAAATCCAAAATAAACACAACTTTAATCCGTTTAAAATTGTTTTATTGTGATGTGTAAAAAACGTGTGTTTGATCTGATAATTAGTCTTCTAAATAATTAGTCATTTAGCTAGTGTATTATGACATTTAGGCATAACGCGAAGTAGAAAGACTGCGTTTTAGGTACACCCGGCTGAAGGGGTTTCAAAGTACAAATATAGAAATGAAAGAACTTAATTGAAATTAAACTTAAACGGTATTATGCCGTAGATAATGGCCTAATTACTTTTGTGGCTTAAAATTGCTATGGGTATTCCTAAAAGCGAAACCAAAACGTATACCACGATGCCACAAAGCTTCGAAAATGTTTCAAAAAAGTTCGCCAAACAAGTGACCGTGTGTCCTACAATCAATGTTTACACATCCACCACAATAGCAAAGTAGCAGACGAGCAGAGTCAGTATTACTCCGACTTTCCGCTCCCGAGTCGACTCTATTTCCTCGACATAACAACGTTGCAGGAAACCCTCGCGTTATATGAATTTTCCTACTATAACAACCATGTCAACCAGCGAAGCATAACCTGCCTGAACCCCGTTGATATCAAAGTATGGCAATGGCTGACAAATTTTAATTCCTTGGCCCTTTTTTCGATGGAAAACAGGTTTTATTCGTAACTTGCTTTTCTTGTCGCGAAAGGGGAACATAATTAGTAAGAAATTCAAAAATCGATAACAAAAATAATGAAACAAGCATGAAGGGTAGGTTGAAATGACAACAAGTAAACAAGTTAATAATGAAGGTAAAGGGGCGTTGTTCCGCTATTTCGTTTTTTTTATTCTTCTTCTTAGCGTGTCGATGGCAGACACTACACCGTCGCGGCCCAGAACTTGGCTACGTTGACAGCGCTGACAGACGCTGTCATAAGATCGTCCTGCGTGCAGGTGCTAGGGCACGCAGGACACGATGTTAGGTGGTTCATTGTTTGAACTGCACCACACAAACAACCTACATCGGAACCCTCCAAGAAGCCCCACTTGGTCATGTTTTCCTTACTCCGGCCGGTCTGAGTCCGAAGTCTATTTAAAGATTTCCAAACCGACCATGGCAAATTATGGCCAGGCGGCAAGCTCTCAGCAATCGGGACGAAAGGATCTGGTAGGGTCACCCCCTCCTGCCAAAGGTTGCACCTCGCTTGTTCGGGGTCTGTGCAAAGAGGAGTGACGCACTTAACAAAGCCATTACGGCTTTTCAGCCGTTGTGTCACTGGGATGTGGTCGTGCAAAGGATGCCGTGCATCTGACTCCATCTTTGCTCTTTCAAAGGAGCTAGCCACAGATCTACGAACAACTGGAGGCGCTATTCCGGCTAGTGGGTACAGTTGGCTAACCGGGGTCGGTTTCAGGCAACCAGTTATGATCCGGCAAGTCTCATTTAAGGCTGTATCCACCAGCTTTGCATGAGCTGAACGGCTCCATACAGGACATGCATACTCGCCTGCAGAAAAGGATAACGCCAGCCCAGTAGTCCGCAGAACATGAGGTGTTGCTCCCCATCCAGTAGAAGTAAGGCGCTTTAATAGATTGTTCCGAGTGTGCACCTTCTTTTTTATGTTTTGGCAATTCTTACTAAAGGTAAGTGACCTATCCAGAGTAATGCCCAGATATTTTGGAAAACTAGTGTGAGCTACAGGCACACCTTGCCACTCAATATTAAGCCTACGACCTGCTTGGCTGTTGCGGAGATGGAATGCGCAAGACTCAGTTTTTGATGGGTTGGGTTTGAGTGAATTTTCTCTATAATATTTGCTTAAGTCATTCAAAGCATCCGACAGATTCATCTCAACCTCCTCAAAACTGGACGCCTGGGAAGTCAGCGCAAGGTCGTCGGCGTATAAAAAGCGGCGGGTGTTGGGGCAGGATGGTTGGTCGTTGGTGTATATGTTGAAGAGCAACGGGGCAAGAACGCTGCCTTGGGGCAGCCCGTTCTTTTGCGACCTCCAACGACTTTTGTCCTGAAGAAGATGTACCTGAAAACGACGGTTATGAAGAAGCTCTCGGAGTATTGTGACGAATTTGAGGTCCCCTGTCATGATCTCTACTTTCCATAACAGTCGCCTAAGGTTAACTGTGTCGTAGGCTGCAGACAGATCTACGAATACAGTACCGGTTATCTTCCCCAGTTCAAAACCATCCTCGATGTGTTGCGTCAGTGTCAGTGTCTGGTTGCTGCAAGACTTAGCCGGTCTGAAACCCGCTTGCTCTGGGATCAATTTTGGGTCAATGAAGTTTGTTAAGCGGGACAACAGCAGTCTCTCAAATAATTTATATGTGTGGCACAAGAGTGAAATAGGCCTGAAGTTTTTGGGACTGTCTGTTGGTTTTCCAGGCTTTGGAATTGCTATGACCTTTGATTTCCGCCAGAGACGGGGGATCGAAGCGGATTCCAGGCAATGGTTAAACATTTGCAGCAACCAGGACACGGCAACAGGGCCAAGTTGTTTAAGCTGTTCAACAGCAATGTTGTCCACCCCTGAGGCTTTACCACATTTGAGTTGCTTGATAGCAGTGATGATGTCAAGTAGGTTGAATGGCTGGCTAATAAGATGGTTGGTGGTTTTTTTTATTTATGATGGGTTTACTCTTCACTCTAGTCTTGGTCATAGAACAGAGACAGAGTCTAAGATGGAGCGAGCTCACCCAGAAGAAGCCTGTTAAGGGCGGGCCGTGAGAAAAATGGGTATTTTTGGATGCAATTTTGTTGATGGATACGATAAACACTTTATTTTTATGTATAATGATTTTTCATTATATTATCTAGATTTTTGTCGCAGGAAAACACGATTAAAGAAAGTTTGCTCGATAGATTTATTTTTTAAAGTTTGGTCTATTTTTACACTTTTTTGCGTTTCGTATAGCAATCTTATGATAATAACACATTATTTTTTGCGAATACGATACGTCTTGCATATCACTAGATTCTTGTCGTACAGTTTTTTGATTACTTGTTTATTTGGCGAGAAATTTCCAAAAGAGTGAAAAATATGGTGATTCCGCTCTGTTCTCACACACAGGATTTGCCATTAGTGGGAAAGGGACTTTTAAAAGTTCGAGGCAGGCCCTTAAGGCACTGGCACTCCCACACACTGATGGAACGCAGCAAGCTACTTGGCGCCAGACTTCGGTGGGATGGTGGTCGCGGGCCAGGCGGCCCCTTACGGAGCCTTCCACCGCTTAGCGGGATCGTTCAGCCGGACTTATCCACAGGCAAGCCTGTGTTGCCGTTGCCCGGGTTGGACCGCTAGGAGGTAGATCCCATACCACCCCAAAAGCGTCTCAGTTATGTTACGATAGAGTGTCAGATGGATGGTTTTGTCCGGTTCGTATTCCGCTTACAGTTTGTAGCATAGAATATCATAATGACAATAGAATGATTGAGTTTTATCGGCATTACGAAGGCTAAAACGAAGAGAATCAGGCCCAGATATTGTGTATGCGATTGAGCAATGCTTGTGTGTGTGGTGTACATGCATATTGTCTTTGTGTGCGTAAGTTCGGGAGCGGTCAGTGTTGGTCGAAGCACACAAAGGCAATGTGCATGTACATTAACGCACACGGGTGTAGCTCGGTGGAGTTCGTAAGATAAAACTTCTGTTAATGTGCTGAAACGTAAAAATGGTTCATCAGCACAATACATCATTTGATACGGATAAAAAAAAACAATAAAAAAGAAGAAAATGTGGTAAAATCCTAAATAAACACAATTTAAATCCGTTTAAAATTGTTTAAATGTGACGATTAATAGTTGCGCAAACTTAAGAAAATGTAACTGTTCTGGATTTCGTTTCATATTTTTGTGCTTTCCACTGTGTCTTTGTGTAATGGTTCTTCTAAGACTGGATGTCTACACGAGTCTCTTATCGCTTCATTTGTCGGCATAATAAGTTTTGATCGAAGAACGTTTGATAGATCTCCCGGCGTGTGATCGCTCACATTTGTTTAATGATAGCAACATCCTTTATGATTTGTTGTGATATTCTCGCTTTGATTTGTTGTTTCAATATCTTTGCAATAACTCGTCTTCAAAAAGATGGTACTGTGTTGTGCTTTGGAAGATTCAGTATTTTTGTCAAGCGCCGGTTGTCTTCAAATTGAGCGCATTTAAGCGCGTATTGATACAAAATTTGCCTACGCGCTGTTCGCAGGTTGAACGCGTGGTCAACGCGCGTAGGTTGTGCAGGTGACTTTCTACTAAGTAATAAACTCTTTACAACAACGGCGCTTGACGGCCGATGTGGCGCTGTGGTAGTGCAATTTCCTGCGGCGCAAAGGTTCCGGGATTCCGTGCTTTAAGGGCACGTTAAACCCTCGGTCCAGCTTACTGTGTATGATTATTGATTACTCAGACAGCGGTCGATACACAGCCATGTCAGAGACCTAAGCCCTACTAGCCCTACTAAGCCCTCTAATAGTAGGCGGTTGAAAACTCTGACACCAGGGTTCATCGGATCGTTCATCGACTTGTTATCCCACACGAAGAAGCGCTCAACACGCGTATGTGCCTAAAGCTGTCCTTACGCTGACTAAATTTTTGGATTGTCATTGATTTTTTCAAATGTACTCATTACTTCTTTATTCTTTATTGTACACAGACATAGTATATTAAACACATACAGATAAAAACATACAAAGGCTAGCTTAGCTAAAAAATAAAACATTGAGTTGTCTTCCAGCTGACCTGTTGGACACTTTGTACCAAAAAAAGGGACAATTAAGAACCGCATTTTTTACATTATATTCCAAATAACTAGGATACAAATCCGGCTAGCAACTGTACATAAGGCAAACATGCAAGTGCGAGCCGAGGCTCCAGTTCTGTGTACCTTTGTCGCAGTTTGTTAGCTATAAACATTCCTGGCCGGATATTGGCGCCAACCGGATGTACGGTACACAATGCGATTCTCGAAGCTTCTAGATCGGATCGGCTGCCGGTAAATACGGGCCACTATTGTCTCATTTACCCTTTACGTGTGCGGATTGTGGCCGATAAAGGGTTCATTTATTTGTATTTGTTTTGTGATCGTTTAAGGCTCATTTTGCTAAGCGCCGTAAGTGGGTTTAACAATTTTTGTAGCCTAGTGGTCTGACTTTCATTTATGAAAATATATAGCACTGTGAGTGCAAGATAAACTATAATATACATGGTCTGACTTTGTTTTCAGGCGAATCGTGGGCGAATCCATACTATGACAGACTGACGGATGCGTCTGTCAAACATCTTGGTCAAATTGCATGCGTTACAGTGTATAGCCTGGTGCAAAAGACAGGAATCTTCTGAATAAGCCTTTATTTTGCATTATTTTCACTCACGTTGAAGGAAACAAAAAGAAAAAACTGTCATTTTTTAATACATAAAATTATGTTTATGTATGCTGCTGTGGCCCAAGAAATTGTGTCGTTGGACGACTCGGTATCCCACACGAAAAGAGAGATAGTGTGTTATTTAAGTAATTTGACAATCGCATAATAAAACGTCAATCAGTTGATATTTGTAAACTGATTAACTTTGCACGAAATAAAGTATTTTTTTCCATGAATGAAGAAAATCTATTAATAAAATAGATCGTTTTATATGTACTGAATCGAACATAAAAATAAATATGTATGTTTACTAATGTGTATTTATGTCAATATGATGTGTAGGGAAACTGGAAACATGGCAAATAAGTAGTTCACATAAATATAGACTAGATTATATTGAAATTCAATTTAATATTTGACTTTCTTCATATTACCTAGTTTCTCTTTTTACGATAACATAAAACATTATATGATTCAAAGGGAATCTAGTTGAAATTAATTCTTGTACCTACTCCTTCACTTAAGCGGCTTTCAAACTTGGAATACTCAGAAAGAGATAGCAGATAGTCAGAAGCCTAGAAGTTTGTGAATAGATTAGGTACGCTTGACCGCAAACTCTGTAAATTGATTTCAAGATTTTATTCTCCCCTAATCGGATTCGTATTTCGAATAGACCAGTACATCTAGAAACAAATTTTTGAGATTGTTGTATCAACTTAAATAAACAGAAGATTTTTTTTTTAAAAAACCACGACATTTGTTATTGCCCTGCCTTTCCTAAACCTTTTTTACCTTAAAGTAGTTTGAGTAACAGGTTGAAAAGTTTCTAAATTTCTCAAAAATCGAAAGTGTCAAGTGTTAATGTTTTGTTTCGGTTTATTGAAGACTTTTAATTACTTACTTTGAATTTAATTTGCTTGTAGTAAAATAAAATTTACAAATAATGAACAAAATAAACGGTGTTTTTGAAAAATATTCCAGATATATCCATGTACTTATAACTTTGTAAGCGCTCGCGATTATATTCACACATTTTCTCGCAATATTCACACATAATTACGGCTGACGCAACTTAGGTATTGGAAACGTCAGAATCCATGTAAATTGCATAGGATTCCTTCATACGGGATGATATGTTACAAGGTGTTTAGGTTTAGGTTTCAACCTATATTCCGTTATCGGTTACTACTGAAATTTTACCCTATATAACCAAAATACCAATGTATTCTGTTATATTTGAAATTACAAGTTTATGCAGTCCAAATCTTTATATTGACTGGGCTATAACGATTTCCAAGTCTAAGGGAATTCAAAGCTACCAGTTCCATTGAAATTAATACTTCGGCTAAACGGATTATCCAGGTCTTCGGATCTTTTCAGCGGTTTTCAGTTGAATTAAATGTGCTGGAATATTTATTGAATTCTGTTGGATGCTGCGGGATATCTATTGGTTTTTCAAATTAATTTGATTTGAATTTTTTTATGAATTGATAATTTCTTTCCCTCACTTAGCTAACTCAGTCAGAGTTTTTAAAGCGCGAATTCTACCTACCTAATTCAGTTTGCGGGATTCGTAGGAAATACGACAACTTGCTCGATAAATGTGTGAAATCTTTGAGCGACAATAATGGGCCATTTCCGCCATTGCACAATTTATAGTGCCAAGTTGCTGTCGACTTTGTGATAAACTTTATCAAGTCCCTTTGTCACCTGTTTTGACATGCACAAGCATGATAAATGAAAAAAAAAACGTCTGCTTTCTGAGATTAAGCCTAGCCTAAGACACTCGGGATAATATATGGATTTATCCGATACAATTCCCAATTGAATCTGTTCAGTAATTAACGAGTGTCAGTCCTTTAAAAATCGCACATAAATACATAGAGGTACATGAACTCTTAAAACATTATACTCCCTTTTTGGTTAGGCAGTCGTATAAAAAAGTAGCAAGTGACACTATTCTACTGAAGTCGGTATCTCATGCCTGTTGTAGTCATTATCGTAGCAAAAACTGCTACGCCTTTATGGTTTGGGTAAAGGCTGAAATTTTACTAGTGACCCAAAACTTCAAGACAGGCGGATGATAAAGAACAACTTTCCTCACGGAACATCGGTCGAATAATGAAAAAAAATTACCTCCCATACAAAATGTTTTAGCTGACGAAGTTGGAAGTTTGTAGAAAAAATAACTCCCATACAAAATGTACCAGCTGATAAAGTTGGTAATTTGTATCGCAGGCGCATTTTTTCATACTTAGATCTATGTTCCTTGGGAAAAAGTTGTTTTTCATTACCAGCCCTTCCTGAGTTTTCCGCATCAGACACTATTAAATTTCACCCTACGAGTATATTCGTAGATTTCGTAGTCCCATTTCGTGTATTGGCTCTATGTCTACTCGTATGGAGCGTTCAGTCGTATTCACAGCAGGATATTGCCACTAGCGTACCTGTGTGCTCTGACGATACTACTCCATCAACTACTTAATTGGCTAGCTTTGAGCTTTTCATTTTGAGAGCATTTTGCTAGCAAAACTTAGGTACGCTGTGTTTTTTTTCTGGTGACCGTTGCTGATATGTATGTGAATTACCATGAACCAATTTCTATTAAAAAACTCAATATGTTTTAAGAGAAAAACATCTGCATATACTTAGTTCAATAGCGGAATTTTCGAGTGAGTGGGGAGGCCATTTTCATCGTATTCTTCTATAGAATTATGTGTCGGAAATCATTATAAAAAATTGGACCATTGATTTTGTACGGCATGTTCAATCTATTTCTCAATCTGATTCAGCAACAATAATACCTCATATCCCCCATTTTCATGTTTCATTAGCGCGCAGGAATATTCTGGAATAACATTCTGCTATAGTAAATGTAGTGGTTCCTCCACTGCACACGTGTCCGTATTCCGTTATAATTACGGGTTCATTGTATGCCTGATTGCATGCGGTGTTCTATCAGCTAAGTTTAATGTCAAAAGTGTATTGGCAGATGCTGAAAATTTTGTATGATTAAAAAAAACGGTATTCAAGCCGAAAGGAAGTCAAAGTATTGCTTTGTCATGGTACTAAACAAATTTCCCCATGGAACATCGGTCTAAATATAAAAATTCACGTCCCATACAAAATTGCCGATCAGCTAGTTAATTAACTGTGGTAGGTTCAACTTTTTTAGAATTGAATACATTTTTTTTAATATTTCCCGTGTCAGGCATACAGCTTTGAAGAGGCGTCGCCACTAGTGATAGCGAAAGCCGTCGGTACAAATCCTGCCGGCGATAGAAAATTTTCTAAAACTTTTATTAAATATTTTGGCCTATGTTCCATTAGAAAATTTGACGAAATTCATGAGAACTTTGACCTCTTTTCGGCTCATCATACCCATTTTATTACTCCTTGTAGTTATAGTTAATTACTACGAGTAGATTTCCGCCCAGCGGTTTCACCCGCTGCAACTCATTATCCCATTGTAATAGTTGTTCTTCTGCGCGGTAAAAAGTGGTCTATGTTTTATTCCAGGTTATATTTAACCTGTGTTCCAAATTTCATCCAAATCGGTCAAGCAGTTTGAGCGTGAAGAGGTAACAAACATACATACATACATACACACACAAACTCTCAGATTTATAATATTAGTACGGATAGTACGGATGAAAGAGTCTGTGCCGTGCCTGTGATTATAAATAAATATTCAAAATGAAAAACAATTCGTCCTTGCTATAGGTTTAAATTCATATACAAGCATATAATCTATGCGAAGCATAACCAAATCACTCAATTCAACCTCAGTAAAGTACATACAAGTATGTATGTATAAACTACATACCTATAGAACACCATCAAGCCATGGATATTGGACGAGTTCCCCCACACCTGCGTAATTGCTTTAATTGTTCATGAGGTGTAAAGGAACGTTAATCCCAAAACGGCTCATAAAGATTCTGCCGCGTATTTAGGAACGCAATTTCATACTTCAACTGTTTTTAAAATTAGGGCGCGTTGGAGTTGAAATTATCGGTTTACACGCAAAGGCGTTTGCACATTTAGCTATACAAGATGCGAGCCATTTTGAGAAACGAAATGACGGCCGATGTGGCGCAGTAGTTGTGCGACTGCCTGCGACGCAAATGTTCCGGGTTAGATTCTCGGTGGGACATTTAAAAAGTTGATATTTATTACTTTGTGAATTTGTACCCAGTCTGTTAAGGACATTGCAGGCTGAACCACCTGATTGTCCGAAAAGAAAGATGGTTTCGTGCTTCGGAGGGCACGTCAGCCGTCGGCGCCTGTTGCTGTCTATGATTTCTTAGACGGCGGTCGTTATACAACTATGTATGTCCTGGTTGAAAAACTCTGACACCAGGGTTCATCGTGTCGTTGGACGACTAGGTGTCCACCACGAACAAAAGAAGAAGAAGTAAATTACAAAAGATTCGTTGTTAAAATTATATCGATATTGATAATTATTATCTGGGTCCGGATTTTCTGTTTTTTTACCTTTGCAATGCCAGCGACACTCAACGTTCATTTTTATTGTAACCTTTCTTTTTTATTATTCTATACTTCAAACTGTTAGCAGAATACGAAACGCCCAACACTATGTCACTGACACGCTATCTACATACAACTGAAACGATTTTCATTTAGCAGACTCGGGGCTCAAATCGTTTTATTTTTTTTAGTTCAATACACATTAACATACCGAAACAGTATAGACTTCAAAATTACGTCAAAATATCCGAATATGTTCGTTATAATGACAAAATATTATTGCTCCAGAGCTGCATTGTTAATTAAAGGTTACTTACACCACAAAACAACAGAACCATACCTAGTCTAAACATTTAACTAGAAGCTTGCTTAGACAATAGTTACACAAAGGTCCTTTACATAATGTAATGCAGCTTCTCTCCTTAACAAAGCGTCTTTACTCCATACACTTGTCAAGTCCAAAATGACAGACTTGCCTGTCACTTAAGATTAAGGTAAAAGGGAATGTTAGAAATGGGCCTCTGTTCCGACTTAGAGAAAATGTCATCACTCGTAAAATTTCCTTTCTCTCTCTCTTCTCGTGTGGGACACCGAGTCGTCCAACGACCCGATGAACCCTGGTGTCAGAGTTTCTCAAAATTTCCTTTGAAACAATTTGTAGGTACATGTTTGAAGTGAATTTTATATGACGAAACAAAAATATGATAGAAAGAATTCATACTTTAACTGACGTTTAACTATTACCAACCTGAGACTACAGATGTAGTCTCAGGCAGAAGGTGAATAGGTGTGTATTTTACGGAAATAGTCTTAGTTTCACAGTAATTTCAGATTGTTTGATAAGATATATATGTTATGGCTAAAACCCGAAGCGCGGCTACACCTAGTTTTAGCCAGTTAGAAACAGGTGTAGGCACTTACTCTTGGTTAAACCTAGTACGAGCAAATTCTTTTCGGGTAAAACTAGGTTTTTCCTTGATCATGCGGGCTTCAACTAGGTTTGGCCATTCCTTTTTGGATTAAACTAGGTCTATCCGATATCATTCCGGCTAGAACTAGGTCCAGACAATCCCTGTTGGATAAAACTTAGATGCGTGTCCCGTCAAGCCGTCCGTACTGCGTCACACTCATGACTCTCGGCATCTGCAGCAGCGGCGCGAGGTGGAGGGCATAGCGAGGCACGCGCCTCTGCAGGTTGCGAGCGCCAGGTGCTGCTGATCTACTGCAGGTCTTCTAGCGAGTGTGACTCACAGCGTCTGCAGCAGCATCGCGTGTCTTAGTTGAAAATTGTGTTTCACTTTCACCACGGTGAAAGGACGGCAGCCCATCACTTTCAATTGCAATACAGAGTCCCTTAGTCGCTTCTTACGATACCCACAGGTAAGCAATGGATTGATGCTATTCTAAGCCCGCATCACACGGCAAAATTGTCAGATGGCAATTTTTTCACGCATGTTGTCTTATCAAAATAAAATTCCGCGATGAAACTGTATGCAGATGGGTTCCGACCCTAAAGATGATAAAGCAGCAAAGAAACACATAGCTTTAGTGAATATATTTCAAAAACGATCTTTTTCAGAACATTGGAAACAACTTTACAAGTTATTATCCAAGTGCTAGTATTTCAGTGTACTACATGTAGAGGTATAGCAACCCCCTTAATTAAGGCGTTAGTCTCGAGAAAACCAATTTTCATTAACATCTAGGTAGTCTTGACGCCTGTATCACTGTATCCTCTTGTGTTCTAGGGTTGTCTCACAGAGCACAGAATCTAGCGACAAAAGTAACAATAATACCGTGTGTTAATCCATGCTCGCAGTATGCGAAAGATGCATAAGTCCGCAGTCATACGTTCCATGGTTAATTGGGAAGCAGCTGAAGACTTCAATGAAGAGTTGGTAGGTGCAACGAACTCAGGAAAAAGTGGGGCTTCTCCGAGAACGACAAGTGTGAGTGTGTCGCTATACAATCTTCTTCTTCTTCAACCCGTTGCCACCCAATGTTGAGTGTAGGTCTCCTTTAATGTTCTCTATGTCGTATGCACCCAGGATGACTTTTACAGCGTCAACCAACGAGCCATGTGGCCACGTTTTGGGCTGGTAAACTTTGAAGATCCACAATTTACATTGAACCGACAAGAAGAAGAAAAAGCCGTCATCAGTTATAGTTTTAGTTCGCAATTTGAAGATTTATCTAGCTGAAGTAAAGAAAATGCCCAAATGTGCTGTGATTTGGTGTTAGAGCAAAATTACCTCCATAAAAGATGATTAAAATAACTTTAAACGTATTGTATCTTAGAAATATTGTATTTATAGATATTTAAAAAAGTTGTTTAAAACACAACTTGATATAAAACAGAGACTGCCGCCAAGTGACACGCATGCCTCTAGCAGGGAACGAGTATGATAGACATTCCGTACTCTGTGGGCTGTCTTAATGAAAAATAAACGCTTTCTGTTGTGTTTCCATCGAGTTCCATTAGCGGTCGATCTTTATGAATTGCTTCATTATCGAACGAAGTAAGAAGTTGTGTTATGGATAAAGCAATATTTGTTGTTTAGAGTAGATGTAATAATCGAATAATACAATTATGGATTCGCGAACGAAAGGTTCTGTATCATTAGGTATGTATATTTGCCGTGTGATGCCGGCTTAGAATAGCATCACCCCATTTCTTTCCCGTGGGGGTCGTAAGAGGCGACTAAGGGACTCGAGGGTGTGTATTGCAATTTTAGGCGATGGGCTGACAACCTGTCACTATAGTGGTACACATTTATCTGATTGACCCTCAAAATTTTGTCAGACGTGGTGTTAATGTCCGTTTTACGGCCGTTAACGCTCTGCCTACCCCGTAAGGGATATAGGCGTGATTTATGAATGTATGTATGTATGTAGGTATGTATAGCAATGGCATAGAAATCTGGGTTGTTTTATAGGAGTCTCCTTATATACTTATTTAATCATTTTTATTATCATCTGTCTTAGTAAGACAGATGATAATATTTTATTTTTATTTTTCATTTTTTTTATTATCTGTCTTACTATTACAGTTCATTAGATACAGCTTCCGAACCAATGTAGATAAAATTGGGCAAAAAAACGCGTTTTTTCATGGAGGGCCACCTTAATTCCGTATTTAATTCAAATTTTTCGTGTTGTTATAGCTGCAATACAAATACGGAATTTGTGAAAATTGCAACTCTCTAACTGTGAGATACAACCTGATGAAAGATAAACAACTAAGTCTCATTAATAGGGTCTGAGAGTTTGTGTGTGTATGTATGTATGTTTATTTGTTATCTTTTCAAGCTCAAATGGCTTGACCGATTTGAATGAAATTTGGAACACAGGTAGAGTATAACCTGGAATAACACATAGGCCACTTTTTACCAAGGGAAAACAAATTTTACCACGGGAAAATTAGTGGCACCGGGTGAAACCGCTGGGCGGAAATCTAGTCATACATAAAAACCTTCCTCTCGAAACACTCTTTCTTTTGAAAAAAACCCCATCAAGATCCGTTAGGTGGTAATGAATATTTAAGCATACATACAAACAGAGATAGGGACAGATGCGGGAAGCGACTTTATACTATGTAATGTAGTAGTGATGATAATAGTGACATATCTATAAAAATGACTATGGCAGAGTACCTAGGTAAGAGGATTTGTTCGATTACTCTAACTTGGTAACTGTTAGGTTACTTGTGGAGTAATGAAATGAAGTTGACTACCATAATATCTGAGTAACACTTGTGAATAGTAAAACCTGCCTTCAATAAACGCCCTTCAGACGAGGATTTGTTTTCTATAGGCAAGCAAAATACTTGAGACACTGGCAGCCCTATCGGGCCACCGTTGCAGGTTAATATGTAGAGATTGTAGGGAGGGTCGGGATCTGGAGGTAAGCGCTGAGCATACAATAAAGTTGTAATTATACCGTCGCTGCAGGAATCGTGTCTATGCCTCAGAGTATGGGAGTATATCTGAGGGACGAGACAATGGACAACAGGTTGAAGCTATAAAAACTCATCACCACCAAACTTGGCTGAGCATACAATATAGTTGTAATTATACTATGCCTCAGAGTAAGGGAGTATATCTGAGGGACGAGACAATGGACAACAGGTTGAAGCTATAAAAACTCGTCGCCACTAAACTTGGCTGAGCATACAATATTGTTGTAATTATACCGTCGCTGCAGGAATCGTGTCTATGCCTCAGAGCAACGGAGTATCTCAGGTAGAACCTTACAACAACAGGATGAAGCTATAAAAATTTGTCGCCACCAAACGTAGCTGGGCATACAATATAGTTGTAATTATACCGTCGCTGCAGAAATCGTGTCTATACCTCAGAGCAACGGAGTATCTCAGGGAGAACCTTACAACAACAGGATGAAGCTATAAAAACTCGTCGCCACCAAACTTGGCTGAACATACTAATATAGTTGTAATTATACCGTCGGTAGAGAAAAAATACTGAAATAAAGGAAATATTTCAGGGAATTCTGAAAACAATCAGGGTAATTGCTTTATTTTTGCAACTGACGCTTCATCACGACACAACTGAGACACCTTACGGCCCAGGAGTAAAGGTTTAAAAATCTATTCGTGATCCAAACTTGGCGCCTGCTCATAAAAACGTAGTGCAAATTACTTGAAGTGTTTAAAATTTTATTAAGGTAAGTGCGCCTGTATATTGAATTTTGCATGATTTTTTGCACTAAGTTGTGTTTAAGTCAGCTGGTGACGAGTTAAACAAAATTTTAATTTGGTCGTTCATTGAATCCCTCTGGAGAATTCTCTTCCTCTGAAGTTTATGCAAGGAACTGTTGTTATAGCAATAAATTCGCTTGATTGTCACTGCTCCGCTGCAGATCTGACTTGTGAATTAGTAACTGGATAAACAAGTTACATAGTGTATACTGGGACTGCTGGGCGTGATAGATAACCTATATTTGGGTCAATTTCAACAAGTCTGTTATTTGTCTAATTTTGGTGGCAATTTTTATTTGTTAGTTTTTTGATAATATTTTGATAAATTCTAAGAATATATCACATTTTGATTGTCATGTATCGAGGGCCTCGTTATAGCTATTTTAGTTTTTAAGATATTTCAGTTTAAGTCCACCAAAATTGCAGAGGGCCACCAAAATTAGAAATTTAGCCCACCAAAATTGACTCATGCCACCAAAATTAGAAAAGGGGCCACCAAAATTCGAAAATTATCTGCAATGACCTTTGTGGGTACCTAACGGAATTCTGGGGGATGTGCAGTGATACTTGTTAGTACCAAACGGAATTCTGGGGGATGTGCAGTGATTCTTTTGAGTACCCAACGGAATCCTGGGGTATACGTATGCAGTGATCCTTGTGTGTACCCAACGGAATTCTGGAGTATGTTTAGTGATTTTTGTGAGCATCCAACTGAATTCTGGGGTGTGTGCAGTGATCCTTGAGAATACCTAACGGAATTCTGGGGGATGTGCAGTGATTCTTGTGAGTACCTAACGGAGTTCTGGGGTGTGTGCAGTGATCCTTGTGAGTACCCAACGGAGTTCTGGGGTGTGTGCAGTGATCCTTGAGAGTACCTAACGGAATTTTGTTGAATGTGTAACGATCCTTGAGAGTACCAAACGGAATTCTGGGGGATGTGCAGTGATCCTTGTGAGTACCTAACGGAGTTCTGGGGTGTGTGCAGTGATCCTTGTGAGTACCCAACGGAGTTCAGGGGTGTGTGCGGTGATCTTTGAGAGTATCTAACGGAATTCTGGGGGATGTGTAGTGATCCTTGAGAGTACCAAACGGAATTCTGGGGAATGTGCAGTGATCCTTGTGAGTACTAAACGGAATTCTGGGGGATGCGCACTGACCCTTGTGAGTACCAAGCGGAATTCTTGAAGATGTAAAAAGATCTTGGTGAGTATCTGACAGAATTCTTAAAAGTTGTGTAGCGATGTTCGTGAATAGGAACCTAATGGAATTCTTTGGACGTGTGCGTTAATCATCGTGAGTCTGAGTGACTAACAGAATTCTTGGAATGTGTGCAGTAATTATTGTGTGTACCTTACACAATTTTTCAAGGATTGGACTGTGCAACAATCTTCGTAACTTTGAGTGCCGACCCAAAATTTCGGGAGGTGTGCAGTGATCCTTGAGAATACCTAACGGAATTCTGGGGGATGTGCAGTGATTCTTGTGAGTACCTAACGGAGTTCTGGGGTGTGTGCAGTGATCCTTGTGAGTACCCAACGGAGTTCTGGGGTGTGTGCAGTGATCCTTGAGAGTACCTAACGGAATTTTGTTGGATGTGTAACGATCCTTGAGAGTACCAAACGGAATTCTGGGGGATGTGCTGTGATCCTTGTGAGTACCTAACGGAGTTCTGGGGTGTGTGCAGTGATCCTTGTGAGTACCCAACGGAGTTCACGGGTGTGTGCGGTGATCTTTGGGAGTACCTAACGGAATATGCAGCGTTTTCAGTGATTACCACATTACGACATACGAAAATATTATCAGTGATCTTAGTAACTAAGCACTTATTGGGGGAATCTTGGTAAGTACTAACGGAATTCTGGGGGATGGTGCAGTGATCGAGGTAAGTACGTATGGAATTCGTAGTTTGGTGAGTATTCAGCTTTTTAGATTAGGAACCGATGAATAAACTACCCTATGGAATCTCTTGGAGTAGGCATCTAACAAAATATAAATATACCAAGAAGGAACATGGAAGAACATGAAATTTATATTGAATTTGCAAGTAGAAAGGGCATAAATATACCTGCAGATGATAAAAGGGTTCAGCTTACATTCTATTTAGGTAAGAAATCATCATTATTTTTACCATTTTAAACTGCTTAGTATGTAAACAGATCAGGATGTCAATTTTGGTGGTTGGAACCAATTTTGGTGGCCTCTAATATGCCACCAAATCCACCAAAATTGGCCCACCAAAATTGAGACAAAGCCTTTTTGTAAATATAAAAAAATAAGTGTAAGTTTTAGATCAAAATATATTCTATAAGTGTAAGGAGTGACAAATGACACATCAAATTCCACAGCAATAGTTTATGGTTGTACACAAAGTAATGAAATAATCGAACCACCAAAATTGCAACCGTTTTTTAGATAATTGCGTAAAGTCTGTACTTACGTTTTTGGCGGGAACATGCATCGTCGCCGCACCCAAGTAACCATCACAAGCGCTTGAACGCAAGTGGCCGGGACGCGGTGTAGCAACAGGGCGTTGGGAATATGCATTAGAGATGAGATACCATCGTTCAAAATTTTTCCACCAAAATTGTTTTTTTTTTCGGACACTTCTTTTCACCCGTTTAACTTTATAGTACTTAAGGTAGTTTGTCTTAAATATAAAACTAAGAGTTAGTTTACATATCTAGGAAGACATTTGAGCTAGTTGGAAACATCTCATGTCTTGAGGGAAAAAATCATAGAGAGTTTTCTTCTCAAATTTGGATTCCGGACACGCCACCAAAATTAGGAAATGGCGCTTTAGCATTTTTTTTAATTTGTTGTATTTACTTATTATTGTTAATTATCATATACACATTTAAAAACAAGCGTATATTTAAAGAAATTTTTTTTTTATTGCTGTATCTGTACTTCTGACTAGGATTTTCAGCTCGGACACGTTAAAAACACGTCTGGGAAAATGAGCCATTTGTACTTACGACGTGCCTTTTTTCTCCTATGAGACTTGTCTGTCTGCTTGTCTGTCAACGAGGACCGAATTCCGCTATTTGAAATTTGTCTTAACAGGGAGTTTTCTTTTTATTCTTAAAAACTCTAAGCTAGTCGCTGGTTAGACGGCGTTGTGATTGGTACGTTAATGGAAGGAAAAGGGAACGTCACATAATTTTCCGATTTTTTCACTTGGATGTACGGGATCGTAAAACGATATGTAACTAATTTAATTATATTGTTACATCACTCGCATCACAAAAATATTTACTTTCATAGATTTCCCTGTATTTTAACGAAAACCACAACGAACAAACAAAACAAAATTCAAATAAATAACAAAGCGTGGAAAAACGAAGACTTTTCTCGTGCCTTTTGGCTTTGTCATCTAGTAACATAGTCAGTTTAACGTCATCTAGGAATACTTAAAATTGGAATTATGTATTGGAGATCGAATATTTTTTCTCGTTTTCATACATACATACATACACATATAATTTTAATCCCTTTAATCCCTTGCGGGCTAGGCAGAGCGTAAACAGCCGCAAAAACGGCCATTTACACCACGTCTGACAAATGTTTGAGGGTCATTCGGAAAATTGTGTATCTCTGTAGTGACAGGTTGTTGGTTAGTTTCTCGTTTACGCACATAGATATATAATACATAGTCTCCATAAATAAGTTGTTCAATTTCATGCTCTTATCATGCCTCTGTCCGTTACACCCCGTGTGTAGAGTAAAATTTTAATAGAGACCGATAGCGAAATCTCAAGACGAGCTGATGATAAGGAATAACTCTTTGACTTAAAGAACAAAGGTTAAAATATGACAAAAATATTTTAAGTTCCCATAGTAAGTCAAATCAGCTGATCGGCAATTATGTATTAAAGGTAAAAAAAAACGTATCTCTGCCTATATTCTTTAGGGAAATTTGTTCCTTATCACCAGCCTCTCTTGAGTTTTTGCTATTGGTCTTTAGTAAAATTTCCTGCTATTGGTTATTCAGTATACAACGTCTTTGACCATTTTATATCAGAAAAGGTTAACTTTGGCGACATTTTAAACGCAACCTTAAATCATAATTCCAACTGAATTTATGAAACTCAGCCTTAGTCCTTTATATAGCTTCATATTTTCTTAAGAAAACTTTCCTTTTAATACACATTTAACTTTGTTATTATAGCATTCTGTTAAGTACTAGCTTTAATGAAGGGCTTCCTTTGCGAAGGATTCGAGACTAATTTAAGAAATTTTACTTATTAAGTTAATAACTTATTTCAGGTAATAAGGCTTCTTGATTTGAAAATGTTGTTTCTCTGCTGTTGAAATCTTAAGAAATAAATTGGATCTTCAATCTCAGATTCGTTGTAAAAAAGTATGTTTTTGGTAAAGCGAAAAAAGGCCGTGTGATGCCGACATAGAATAGCATCACCCCATTTATTTTCCGGGGGTGTCGTAAGAGGTAACTAAGGGACTCACGGGTTCCATGTATATAAAAATTTTAGGCGACTGGATGACAAACTGTCACTAAAGTGATACACAATTTTTCTGAAACGACCCTCAATCATTTTTCAGACGTGGTGATAACGAACGTATTTAACAGCTGTTAACGTTCTGCTTACCCCGCAAGGGATAAAGGCGTGATGTATGTATGTAGGCATTAGAAATATTGTCACCTCTTTTGTGAATTCAAAAGCACTGTAATGATGTATTATGCAGTTTGTACTAATAGGAAGCTTAATTGAAACAACGTTACTTTACACGAAAATCTGTACGACTTTACAAAAAGTTTGTATTTATGTAATCGTTCTAAATTTCTTAAAGATTTTTTGTTTGCTTACATGAATGACACTTAATATAATAGCAAGACAACAAGTTTATTTTGTAGCAAATCAAACTAAAAGAAATAAATAAGTAACGAACACAACGACCATATTGAAAACGTAAATTTTTCCGTTTAGCACAGTGCCCTCTGGTTTGACATTCAGAACCATCAACAGAAAAACTCCCATTCTTACATAGTTATTTAAAAAAAAGGTATTACTTTGTTAATGCGTTATGTTAAATACTTAATTCCACACGTGTGTTTTTATCGGTGGCGATTATTTGGCGAAGCCGCAATTTTTTTATCGCTTCGATACCGCCGCATCCTCGCGTCAAGTACGCGGCTACCTCAATGTAGGTACCTAAAAAAACTCCCGTGTGAAAGGGCTCTAAGCTTTCTGTCAAACCTAGTTGCTGTCAAGGGGTACGTTCAATCGACCATAAATAATGTATCTTTCGTAGCTCTTCTAAAAAGTTCTTTCGTCGTCCATAAAAAAACCGCTCAGCGACGTCAATAGTATAAAAGAGCTACGAAAATACTATTTATGGTCGATTGAACGTACCCCAGGTAATATTATTTCAATGTTAGTCGTTTGCTATACAGTGTAGCAAACTGAAGTGGCAGTGGGCTGGGCACATCTGTCGTAGAAGAGACGGATGGTGAAGTAAGTGCGTTCTTAAGTGGAGGCCACGCCTCGGCAAGCGTAGCGTTGGACGACCTCCGGCCAGATGGACCGATGACTTAAAAAAAGCGGCTGGTAGCGATTGGATGCCGAAAACGAGAGATCGTGCTCTATGGCATACCCTGGGGGAGAACCAGTAGTGGACTGCAATAGACTGATGTATGTATGTATGGGGGTCGTTTCACCACTACCTCAGTAGCCCATTCAAAAACCCTAACGATAGGGTTTATCGGTCCTTTTATCGGCTTAGTTTTTGAAACGATATAAATTATCATAATCCAAGAAATTGCATTGCCGTGTGATGCCAGCTTAGAATTTACCGTGTAATGCCGGCTTAGAATAGCATCAACCCCATTTCCCTCCCGTGGGTATCGTAAGAGGCAATTAAGGGACTTGAAACCTACATGTGTGTTGCAATTTATGCGATGGGCTGACAACCTGTCACTTTAATTATGAATTTGATAATGTGAAATAAATAAATCTAATCTAATCTAATCTAATCTTTAGTGATACTTAAGAATGACCGTCAAATATTTGTCAGACGTGGCGTAAATAATCGTTTTTACGGCTGTTTAAGCTTTGCCTACCCCGCAAGGCATATAGGCGTGATATATGTATGTATGTAATCCAAGATATATTCATGAGGTAAGTAAATCTACTATCGTACGTTAAAAAAAAAGCCTCGTACAAAACTAGAAAAAGCAGCGCATTTTAAAAACAGAACGCCAGAGATCGTAAACCTAATGGTTTATTGAAGCGGTTCGGCGTGATTGAGATTTACAACCGAGCCTTTCAACGTAATGAAGTTGTATCACACTTCTGCAGAGGTTAATGTACTCAATAAATAACAATCCCACCTAATGCCCAGTCAATATCAGTCGGTTACGCCTAATTGTAATGTATTTCGATTAAAACGTAAATAGAACTTGTTTTAAAAGTGTATTGGTGAGTTTTTGTTTTTAGACATCTTACAGCGTTCATACCCGTTTTAATACCTACATTTGATGGGCCTCAAAATGCACAACTTTGTTACTCGCAGGAATTTTAATGTATATTTGAAATATGACAAACCGCGTGGAAATTTTTTGATGTCATATTCAAACAGCCAGACACTTCCTATTAAAATGGTTAAGTTTTTTTTCAATTTTAATTTCATTAGACTGTGTTCACACACAAACACACACACATATCACTCTGCCTACCCCGCAAGGGATTATAGGCGTGATGTATGTGTATGTGTGTGTGTGTGTTTGTGAAATCAGTCTAATGAAATTAAAATTGAGAAGAAATGCCATAAATATTTAAACTGAACTCTATGCTAACGATAAATGTACAAACTTTGATTCTAAGATGTAAGATTTTTTAAAAGTGTCATGAATGAAAATTCCTCTCTTAAACAAAATGAAACCTAAGACAATATAGTCAACAAAAGTTAGAAACTTACAAAAAACTTACAACTCCAGTATGAAACTAAACATTAACAGCCACAACAGTCCACTGCTGGACTAAACGGGGTAAAACAATACTCCCAACGCTTGGCAGGCGGATTGGCGAGCGCAGTGCAAGATATTGCATTCAATGGGAACACTGCTGGATGATTACCCCTTAGTTGCTTTTGACGAGTAAAATTGGGGTGATGCTATTCTAAGCCGGCACCACATGAAACTTAATCCTCCTTATTGTCCTGTTTTTTTTTTATCGTTGCAAAATTTTCCTAAAAACGCCAACCTAATTTTCGTCAGGCACATCTGCTTTCCTTGTAACAAAGAAAAATGATCTCGCTGTTAATTCTATTACGTCATAGTCATGAGAAGAGGCATTTTGCACGAATTTTTCATGGAAAATCCTGTGAGAAGCAGCAGCTTTTCAAGTGACCCATTTGAAGGATCATCTTTGGTTCTTTAAACATCTTGTCCCTTTCGTTTGATCCGATGAACCCTGGTATCAGAGTTTTTCTCATAAAATGGGGTGATATTATACTAAGCGCACGAGGCAATATTGAAGTACTACTATTAATAGTACTTCTTTTGGAACAAGGAATAAGTTGAAAGCACTACGTGGTAATTAAAAAGAAAGCTTTGCATAAAATATATGCGGTAATTGCTCAATGTCTTTGCATCAGTGGGTGGGATTTCGAACAGAGAAACTTGAAGTGAGAGAATAGAGCAAAAACTACTATTTGTTATTAGTTGACCGAAGTAAACAAAGAAAACTAAATAAGGAGATATTTGTATATATTTAGTATGGTGTTTATTTATACACAAACACATATCACGCCTATTATCCCTTGCGGGGTAGGCAGAGCGCAAACGGCCGCAATAAAAGGTACATTCACGCCACGTCTGACATACTTGAGGGTCATTCGGAAAACTGTGTATCTCCATAGAGACAAACTTTATTTATAAAATATTGATATTCAAATATTTTGTAAAATGTAGTGTATGCAATATTTAAAACACAATTTGAAATCAAATATTTACCTGTGCAAATTCCAATTCATGTAGACGCCTTCTTATGAAGCGTTCTTTAACTTGTTTCACTGAGACGGACAAGATAACTTTTCCAAGAACTAAGTAAAATCAAACTTTACAAAACTCTGCTAAAATACTGAATGGGGTGAATGTGTCAGTACATAACCAGGGATCACTCACCAGTCATGTAAAAATGTTTCTTGCAATGTTAGGGTGGTTCTCCCAATTGTCGTCCGCCGCTGCGTATTTTAAAAGCACCGAACGCATGCGTCTGTCAGACGAAAGGAAATTGCGAATTGCTTAAATATACAAATTCAAAATTTAACAGGCTCCTCCGTAATGCACCGAAGCAGTATTTGTATGGAAATATGATTGGAATACGCAATTTCCTTTCATCTGACAGATGCATGCGTTGCAAAGCGTTTTAAATATGCAGCGGCGGAAAATAAGTGGGGAAAACGCTTATAATATAAAGATTTTAGGCTTTCTTTTCTGTTTATTTTATTGGCATATTAAAAGTCGATTGTCGACATTTTGATCTAGTATTTTCACAAATTGGTTCGAGACTGGTACGTCAACCCAAGTTAAATCAATTTTAGAATCCGTAGTTCGGTGCTAGTTATTTCCGCGACAAATAGAGAAGAAACGAGATATTCAGGAAGCCATCTACCGACGAGCTCGCTCCAATTTCGCGCTCAAATCTATTTGCCTGAGTTCAGCGCCTTATCTGTTATTGTGGGACTGGGGCAGATTGTACTGGAGCCACCGTTTTAAGCATTTTATTTTTGCACTCGTGGACAAGGGATAAATTTTATCCAGAGAATGGACAGTGCCGATCAGAGTGAATGCAACGACTTGCTCTGCAGTCGTCAATCTGCCTGCTAAGCGTTGCGAGTATAATACAATATTTCTCAATAGGGGGATGCCTTATTCTGCAGAAGTGAACTGTTGATGAGAACTCTGAAGGTCCTCTCTTTACTACAAATAAAGCATTATTCAAAAAATCCGTGGATGTAACAAAAAAAATATGACGCATGTTTAGGCGGTTCTGTCACTTGTCGTCGTGTCCTTCCGATTTTTTTCATAACGTAACGCATACGTCTGTCAGATGTTTAAACATTGGAATTAAGAAAAAGACAAAACGCTTATCAAAAATTATAGACAGATCAAATTTCTGAGCCACGTCTTTAAGCTGTTTTTGAGAGTGGTTACGAATTGTATGGCATTAAGATTTGACCGCCACCAGAGAGCTATGAAAAGGTCTTCCTCGATTTTTAATAGTAATGTTGCTTACCAAAACCCATTTTACTCATTAGAACATTTAAGTGCTTGCCTTAGCATTTAGGATTAGAGAACAGAAATAAATTAAAAAAACTTTTTCCATCATCATTTTATCCAAAGGATATGTTAGGTTAAATCAATTGTTTGTAATATAATGTAACGTTTTTTTATTAAGGATGGGTTTGCTCTCGACTCTAGTCTAGGTCATAGGACAGAGACAGAGTCTAAGATGGAACGAGCTCTCCCAGAAGAAGCCTGTTCACTCTTACTTTGAAGATATTAGGGATGTATGCGTTTACAATAGCAGGACTTTCAATCCGACGTTACTTCTCATTTATAAACAGAAGCTAAGTTTGTCATCGTCGCCTGCCAACTATGTCGCAATGGTCCGTCCAAGGATTCCTCTCGTATTCCGTGCTGCGCGCCATGTCGCAACGAAACAAATCAGCGTGAGTTTTCTTGATAGTCGGGGGCAAGTTTTTCATTAATATTCTATTCATATTCAAATCTGATTCGAGGAGTGTTATCGTGACGTTGGGGATGCGGATCACGCCCGCCGAGCGGTGACGCACATAGATCAGACGGCGTAGATGCGACAAAATGTGATAGATTAGAGTAGTACTAATCCTAATCCGCAACAAGTGGGACTCTTAAGCGTTATAAATCATACACTTTAGTTCTGGTGTATGGCTTTTTAGTTAGCTTGTTCTGTCATAAGAAAAAATCTGTCTCATAAGTAAAAATCAGGCAGTAAGTAATTTGTTTTAGAAAACAAGTATCTACTATATCAAATACTACCATAGTCACACCATATGCATGGTTTAACAGGAACAAAAAAGTAAATTAATACAAAACAGTCTTGTCACTGCTGTATGTACAAAATATGCAGAGTTTCTTCGAAAAATCTCTAGATTTTTTAATATTTTATTATCAGACTTAGCATGCAACATGTCAACGACCGTGTCCCTTCTGTTCTTAAAACTCATCAATGACATTCTCTTTTCGAAAATCACAGCACGCGCTTCAGAAACACCAGACTCGCTATTGCCGTACTCTTTACGCTAGACTGATATGAGCTTACTATAGTTTCATGACTTCTTCATTTTAAGAAGTTTGAAATAGTTTTCTATAAAGACTCACTCCGTCCACAGGTTTTCTCAATATACTAAAACTTCAAGCTCTAAAAAAAAATTAAATGGTTCTGCAGATTTTTATCTTTTACATTCTTTCGTTCAGTTTCTGAGATGTCTTTTTTACAGCACCTATCTTCTTCTTTCTGCTTTCTAATAAGTTTTCGTAGCCAGATAATCTTGTCTATATCTATTTATCTGGCTACGAAAAACTTATAATGGGAGATTTTCATAATGATTAAATTATCTACGAGTATGTTGCTTGGGAATTGTAGTCCAGTATACGAGTATTTAGACAACCTCAATATTTTTTTTACACCGTATATTAAAAGACAATTCAATTTTAAACTTCGCGGAGTTGATAAAATTAGTCTACAACGACGAAGGAAAGGTATACTAAAAGTTTGTGTCTAATTCCAAGCTAAACTCCCGCAGTGGAAGCGATTTACACAGGTAAATTTCTAGTAAAATACCAGGAGTTCAACTGAAGGCAGACAATGGCCGCGTTACGCAGCGCTAAATAGCATACGCTGCACAATATAGCAGCACATACTATGAATTAAACGTGAACCTAAATCTATTTAACTTAATTAACTAAGTTGAGTGAAGTTGGCAAATGATGTGTTCTGACCTTTACATAACTCAAGTCGGTAGTAAATACCGTCTGCCGATCTGGCGTTACGTCACACGTACTAGCACTAGATTATAAGTAAGTACCTCCAAATTATATCACCCCACGAATTCCGCAATTCGTACTAAGGAGTCACAATGATATGGTACAACAAATATGACTAAAGGGAACACACCATTAACACGAATAAACAGTTTTATACTAAACAACCAGGTTTAATACTTACAGTCAACGTGCCGGTCCAAATGCATAAAATACCCAACGGAGAAAGGAAGTTCAGGGAATGGATCAAATGGGAATTCCGTGGGTACTTACAGGGCTGGGTGGAAAAGATATCGACACCCAGCATTCCACTACAGCCTTGGCGCGTTATTCACGTCAAACCACTCACAGCTTCTGTTCGTATTCCACTTTGATATTAGTCATTACGCGTGACCCAACCCGAATTTGGGCCGTACAAACGCGGGCCAAAATGGCCACCTGATGCCTATTCAACGCGACGCTCACGTGGAAGACGTCGAGACATCCAACAATCACTAAGCCTGGCATTCCAGTACAACCCAGGAGAAACACAATAATACGATGCATCAACACGCGCGATCTCAAATTGAATCGTCCATTACACGCGGCATCACAAAACGCGTGGCGGGAAATCCGCACAATACGCGATACCCTCCTGTCCGAACGGTTTTGAGTGACTGACCGCGGTGCAGAAATCACCGCTTGGCGCCTACCAGGCGACCCGCGCGCACGCCGCCACCCTCGCCCCGCGAGCGATAAAGGGACAACATATGCCCAGAGCGATGCGTGCGAAATCGCGGCGCATTCATAGACCGTCATTAATACCTAACTTACCCCAGCATAGCAACGCTAAATTAAACATTCACCCGCCCTTGGCCGAATCCCTTAGGCCTATTCACTACTGGGGAGACGAGATAGCGTTGCTATTGCTCGCTTAAGAACTGAATCCCCTACCTGAACTGTCGCGACTCGAGGAGTGCCATCACTACCTGGGAACAAGTTGAGAATGCGCCCTCTGCGCCATCGCAGTGGCGGCAGGTTGGCATCCTTAACCAGAACGAGATCTCCGATGCGAGGGGGTTAAGTTCTGTCCGTCCACTTAAGGCGTTGCTGCAGAATGTGCAAATACTCAAGCGACCATCGCTTCCAAAAATTCTGAGACATTTGCTGCAGCAACTCATAACGCGTCAAACGATTGCTACTGACCTCTGTGTAGGGGTATTCTGGCAAGGCGTTAAGTGGTCGGCCAATTAAGAAATGCCCTGGTGTCAGGGCCTCCAGATCATTCGGATCTGAGCTAAGCGGACACAAAGGACGTGAATTGAGAACGGCCTCAATTTTACAAAACACGGTCGCTAGCTCCTCAAAGGTTAATATCGTTAAACCTATAACGCGCATCAAATGCGTCTTAGCGGACTTTACAACCGCTTCAAATATACCACCCCAGTGGGGGCATCCTGGTGGATCGAACACCCAGTTAATGCCCTGACGGGAGAGGCTCGTGCCGATAGCTTCCTCGTTTTCCGATAAAAACGTTATAATTTCTTTCATACATCGATCAGCGCCCTTAAAGTTGGTACCACAGTCCGACCTGATCAGCGCTGGTCGCCCTCTTCGCGACACAAATCTATCTAAAGCTGCTAAGAAAGCCTCCGTAGTGAGGTCGGCCACGAGTTCCAAGTGGACGGCCTTGGTTGCTAGGCACACAAACACGCACAAATACGCCTTGATTGACTTCGCGTCGCGAAGGCGTGATGCCTTTACCATAAAAGGCCCCGCAAAGTCCGTTCCCACACCCGCAAACGTCCAGGCTTCCGTCACCCGGTCCGGTGGGAGGTCTCCCATCTGAGGTTGCATTGTGGTTGCCTTCAACCGATAGCAAGGCAAGCACCGAAACACAATGCTCCGTACCGTACGTCGTCCAGACAAGATCCAAAACTCGCGCTGCAGAATAGCCAAAAGTGCATTGCAGCCCGCATGCGAGTTTTTCTGGTGACGATCCCTAACTATAAGTTCTACCAAAGGTCCCTTCTTTGGGAGTAACAGCGGATGCCGTGCTGAAAAGGGCAGGTTAGCGTTCCGAAGTCTACCTCCAACCCGGAGCATTCCATGCTCGTCCACGAACGGGTTGAGGCGCACAAGACCTCCCTTCAGCTTTCCACGGCCATCCCTGAGCAGCCTGGCCTCTTCCTCAAAATGTTCCGCCTGGACGACCCTAACCAATAAACTTAGAGCCGCATTCCGCTCCGCAGGCGAGAGGACAGGTGCCAAGTTCCGTTCTGCTTGAGGTTTTCTACAGTTGTTCACGAACCGTTTGATCCAACCTGTCACCCCTAGAAGTTTGTCGAGGGAGCTGTATCGTTCCAGCAAGAAAGCCGCACTAGGCTTAGGTACGATCTGCCCTACGTTCACTCGCAAACCTCGATCAGGTGGCCCAAGCGGCGACCCGCACTCATTGTATGGCCATCTCTCAGGTGACTCAGTCAGCCACTGAGGTCCCCACCACAGTGAGTGACCTACCAAATCAGGGGCCCTACATCCCCGTGAGGCGCAGTCCGCTGGGTTCTGTTCTCCCGGTACGTGTCTCCATACCAACGGAGTTTCCGATCCTTTAATCTGTGACACCCGATTTGCCACGAAAACCTCAAGAGTATGTACCGACGTCTGTAACCAGCACAGAACTATCCTACTGTCGGTCCATGCGTACACCGTTTCATCCAAATTGATGGTACCGCGTAGATTACTAGCGACATGATGTAGCAAGCGCGTGAGAAGCGCTGCTCCCGCCAATTCCAACTTTGGAATGGTCCATCTTGTCCTAACCGGAGCCACCTTACTCTTGGCCATAACTAGACGCACGTCTACAGTTCCCGTTGAACAGACTGTCCGCAAATAGACAGCTGCCGCGTACCCTCGCTCCGAGGCATCACAAAACCCATGTAGGGTAGCCTTACATCCCACCGATGGGAGCAATTTGCGAGGTATGGCGATGCGTACGATCCCTGGTAAGGTGGTCACAAACTTGGTCCAATCATTCAACAGCTCTCCGGAGAGCTGGTCGTCCCAACCCAAGTTTGCTATCCACAACCTTTGCAAGAAGCACTTCGCCATGAACGTCACCGGTGCGATCCACCCGTTAGGATCGAAAGTTCTGGCGATCGTCGATAATACTGAACGCTTCGTCCAAGTCTTCTGCAAAAGGTCTGGCTCGATCTGATACGTAAAGACATCATGCGTTGGCCTATATTGCACCCCTAGGATGCTCAACGTATTTGAATTGTCCGGGTTCTCGAAAAGGTGCGGGTCCTGCTGGAACTCACCTGGCAACCCGGCCAGGAGCTCTGGACAGCTGGACAGCCATTTCCGCAACTCATAACCTCCTGATTCCATGATCGCGATCAGCTCGTCTCGTAGTAGCAGTGCTTGTTGCACGCTATCTGCACCCGTGCAGATGTCATCCACGTAGACGTCGCGATCCAGTACTGCTGCGGCCCGAGGGAATCTTACCCTTTCCTGTGCGGCCAACTCTCGCAGCGTGCGTACTGCCAAAAACGGACTTGGCTTCAGACCATACGTTACCGTGTTAAGCTCATAAGTGACCATCGGCTCGTCAGGGCTCTCACGCCACAAAATCAGCTGGTACCGACGGTCATCCGGGTGTATAATTGTTTGGCGAAACATCATTTTGACGTCTGCGACGAACGCTACTTGGTGCAACCGAAAATCTGTGAGGATGTCCACAATGTCCCGGTTCAACTTGGGACCCGCGTGCAGACACTGGTTCACAGACACACCATTCGATGTAGGAGCAGAACCGTCAAACACTACCCGTATCTTCGCCTCCGGTGACTTCAAAACAGCCAGGTGTGGTATGTAGTAATGCTCGACACACCTCCAATCTATGCTGGACACCGACATGTGGCCTAACTCTAGGTACTCCCTCATGAATTCGATATACTTCTGCCGAAGTGCTGCATCTCGCTTCATCTTTCTCTCCATAGCCAGTAGTCTCCGTTCCGCGATCTGTCGCGAACTACCTAAGGAGGGGCGGTTTGGGAGAAATGGCAGCCTGGTAACAAACCTACCTGACAAACTTCGTGCAGTGTTGTACTGATAGAACAGCTCGCACTCGTCATCCTCTGGCTTCCGTCTATCCGCTGTGGGTGGCTCCTCAGACTCCCAAAACCTCTGCAGCACCTCCGACAACACACTACCATAGAGCACCGTATCGCCCTCTGGTAGGTCCTGAGATCTCCAAACTGGGCCAAAAATAACATACCCCCCTGTGGTATCAACGGCCACTAAACCAGTTTGCTGAAGTACCCGTTTTCTGCCACACCAGAATCTCCCGAGGACGTCTGACCCGAGGAGAACGTCCACCGTACCAGGAGTATCAAATTCAGGATCAGCTAGCTCTAAGCCTGTGGTTAACCCTCGTACCGTTGACGGTAACCGAACCTGAGGAAGTTTCCCTACCACATCATCCAGCACCACTGCTGAGGCATGATAGCTGACCCCTGTACCTGTATTACCTAATGTGAACTCGAAGCTCACCTGACCCCGAACGTCAGGCACATCTACACCTCCAATACCTACAGCCCCATCCGTTGTGGGCCTTATATTTAAGCGTAGCCTACTCACCAGCTTACTAGACACAATACAACCCTGAGCCCCTGTATCTAACAAGGCTCTTACCTGTATGCTGCGGCCACCGTATCCCCATACCCAAATCATTGCCGTAGGCAACAATACCGTAATTGGCCGGGGGGCCGAAGCTGGCGTGTAGGCGGCGATTACCTAGCAGGAATCTAAGCGCGGAGTGTCCGCGTCCTGCGGGGGGGTCCCCTCTCTCCGTACACCTTCGAGTGGGTCCCACTCCTGCTGATAGGGACCTCTGGTCCTGTACGCCATGGCTGGCAGCCTATAGTAACCCTGCGGCAGGCGCGCGTACCGTGGACGCGCCTGTAGCCGCGGGTGCTCAGCCAAGGGGAGAGGCATGCGTGGGTCATGGGAACTCACCATGTTGTTCAGACCCGCCGAGTACTGCATGTACTGGCCCTGGTGTTGGCACCCGCCCGTAGCATCACGTACTTGTGATGGGTGCCCCTGACCTTGGACCTGTGACCACCTACCCTGTTCCGGCACCTGCTGCCGAGGTGGTGACTGTCTCGCGCGTGGTGAAGGGGGCATCACCTGCTGATGTCCCTGGCCTCGTCCCTGAAACCCTGGTGGAAGAGGACTCCTCCTTGGAGGGGGTGGGGAGCGTTGCTCCCGTCTAGGTAGGGCAGACTCCGTCCGCTGACCCGCGTCAGCTCTGCCTCCGTAATCTCCGCTGCGGTTCATGCATAGGAGCTGATGGTGGGCACCCTGGCAGTACCTGCAGTTGGTGCTTGATGGGCACTCTCGCACCTGATGCGGCCCCATACACCTAAAGCACCAACGCCGTTGCTGCACCACACCACGACGTTTCTGCACCCGCTGTGCAGCGAACTCCTCACACGCAGTCACCTGATGCCTCGCCTCTCTGCAGTAGGCACACCTCGATTCCAAATTAGCGACATTGTATCGCCTGGGTGGCCTACTCTTACCGTCTCGCGCCTGTGCACCCGGCCGTTCCGGGCGGCGAGCGGCCGCAGACTCCGCGTGAGGCGACTCTCCAAATTGGGCATCTACCCGCCTGCACTCGGCCTCGAGGAAGGACTTGAGCTCCTCGAAGGTCGGGAGGTAATCAGATGTCTTACCTCCGTGTGACTGTTCAAAACGAGCGGCCATGTCGCTCGGCAGGCGGCGCAACAACGTGTGGACCAGGATATAATCATAGCCTGACACCGGCATCCCCTGTCTCTCAAGAGCGTTCACTGCAACGCAGACAGGGTTGAGGACCTTGGCCCTGAGGTCCGTCCCTCGTGTGATGGTCGGCACGGTGAGCCACTGTTCCAGGAGTTGGTCAATCATGAGACGTTTGTTGCTGTATCTCTCGATCAGCAAACCGCGAGCCGTCTCGTAACTTGCATCATCGACTGGTAGATGCTTTACCAGCTCATGGGGCTCACCTTGCAGCTTGGCCATCAATTGTGCCATTTTATATGCCGGCTGCAAGTCGGTGCGGTTATGAATCACACTGTCAAACAGATCCTGGAATCGGGTCCAATCCGTGTAGTCCCCGTGGAAGACCGGAATCGCCACAGCCGGCAGGGGCACTTGCACCCCCGGTCCCCGCGGACCATGGGGTGGGTCCGGCTCCCCAGCCCTACGCCTGGTGATCACAGCAGCCGCCTGCTGGATCTCCTGCCCTATCTCCAGGCACTGGGTCACATTCGCCCGGACCGTAAGTTTGACCTCCTCATCAGGCGTCCCATCAAATAACTCCTCGCATCCAGTGAGGCAATCCAACACCTCCGCGACCCGTTCGTCAATCCGTTGCGCACAAGCGATGAGTGCGTCCTCTCGGTCCCCGCGACCGACCATCGCCTGCTTAGTCGCGAACCACATTAGGTGCGCTCTAATTTTCGCCTGAAGCTGTCTAATCGTGGGAGCCATGGTACCAACCCAAAGTAACACCGAACCTTACAATAAAAAAATAATAGACAATCGGCCCTGATCCTACCGTTAGGATATCCGCACAGGGTAAACACAACGATAATAACAAGCAATTCACTAATTGATTGGCCCTGATCCTACCGATAGGATATTCTACACAGGGCACACACTACAATCACAATAAATATATTTTTTTTATGTAGGTTGATTAAAAATCTTATACTAAAATAATCTTAAATCTAATGGTTTTCTGAACCACGCTCTGCTACCAAAAATTGTCTAATTCCAAGCTAAACTCCCGCAGTGGAAGCGATTTACACAGGTAAATTTCTAGTAAAATACCAGGAGTTCAACTGAAGGCAGACAATGGCCGCGTTACGCAGCGCTAAATAGCATACGCTGCACAATATAGCAGCACATACTATGAATTAAACGTGAACCTAAATCTATTTAACTTAATTAACTAAGTTGAGTGAAGTTGGCAAATGATGTGTTCTGACCTTTACATAACTCAAGTCGGTAGTAAATACCGTCTGCCGATCTGGCGTTACGTCACACGTATTAGGGTTGTTCTCATCGACCGCGTTTTTCGTACGTTCCGCTTAAAAAGTGCTTCTTCCTCTGGGAAGAGCGTTATAAAATTTTACTTCATAATACTTCAGCACTTCTCACATATGGTCAAACATTTGATTCATCAAATATGTGGCCAGTTTTTTGTAAATTTCCTGTCAAACGTGCATTCTCTCACGTCCATGGCATGGTTCTATGCTACCTTGCGCTAAATAGACTGTTACAGATCCTAAAATTACAAGTCAATGTCATGTTAAGCCTTCCTATCTTTTAAACAATTATATTTTCTATCTTTTTGCATGTTTTTATTTTCCACAATGGCAGAAACTTTTTTATAAACGCGGATTTTAGCGTTGAAGCCCTGAGTCAGCCCACAATTACCTCGCGGTACTCTCTCACTCATACATTCATGATGGTAAAAGATATCTGTCGCTTTTACTCACGAATCCGTAGCGGCCAGTACCACCGACAACGTCGTGGGGGACGCACGCGCCTCTCGCCGCTACATCTTCGATGGCGAAGGTAAGTTTCTCACATTTACGACTTTGTCCAGTACCGACCTCATTTCCATGCTAGTCGATTACGAATTATTCAGTTATTAGGTGCTATCGATATTTTTTCTGAGGAATACCCTTGATATGCTTAAAATAAGAGGCGGTACTGTATTAAATTTTAACAAATAGGTTTTTATTAAACTGCAAAATAAGCTTTCGTTCTCATTTCCATGTTCTCAATTCCATGTCTTTCCATGGTTCGAGATGACATGGAAATGAAAAAGTGACATGGAAATGAGAGAATGATTAAAATTTTGCAGTCCACTGTTGGACAAAATTTTTAAATTATGGATATTTATTCTTAAATTAATCCAATGCCTGTTTTAATGGAAAATATGTGGAAGTACGGGTATTTTTTATTAATACCTAGCTTTATGAAATGAAAGCTTTTGTAGTTAATTTTATATGTCTTTTTACCGAATGTCTCAGAAGAAGGGTTAGAGTTTTTCAGGAGTCTGTATGTATGTATGTGGACATGCAATTTCTTTTTCATGGGTTTAAGCCCAAACGGCTAGATGGGTGTTGACATGTGGGGTGTCATGTGATTCGCAGCGCATCAGCGCGAGTGACATTCGCTACATTTGCTACATCATTAATTGTTAAGCCGTAAATACAATAGTTTGTTATAATTTCATAATAGCTAATGTAAGAGGTTTCTTTAAAAAAAAGTGTTATAAAAGTGTTTGTTGCATTCTGCAGTCGGTCACTATGTAAAAGTTATCAGTATCCACACCCTCATGTTCGTGGAATGCTAAATAAATATTTAACTAAATAAATAAAGCTTATTGTCTTTAGATTTCCTACAAATCAAGTAGTGGACATCTCATTTCCATGGCAAAAATGGTGGCGTTCCGTTTTTTTATATTTAAAATAGTAATATATTAATATTTTTACTAAAATACTTTCTTTAAGCTCTAGCACACATTACTGGCTCCTTATATATGAAAAAACCTTTTTAAATATTTTAATTTTATAAAATAGAAAAATTGCCACGGAATTCTCTCATTTCCATGTCCGCAAATAGTGGACATCAAGTAACTCTGAAACTAGTGGTCCAAGAACCGGGCAATTTAAATCTAGTGTTTGAAATAAGGAAAACTTTGATAACGTATATTCAATTATCCAAAAAAACTAAATTTGAAAAATGACATGGAAGTGAGAAAATTCCGTGTCATTATGAGAATGACCCATTAGCACTAGATTATAAGTAAGTACCTCCAAATTATATCACCCCACGAATTCCGCAATTCGTACTAAGGAGTCACAATGATATGGTACAACAAATATGACTAAAGGGAACACACCATTAACACGAATAAACAGTTTTATACTAAACAACCAGGTTTAATACTTACAGTCAACGTGCCGGTCCAAATGCATAAAATACCCAACGGAGAAAGGAAGTTCAGGGAATGGATCAAATGGGAATTCCGTGGGTACTTACAGGGCTGGGTGGAAAAGATATCGACACCCAGCATTCCACTACAGCCTTGGCGCGTTATTCACGTCAAACCACTCACAGCTTCTGTTCGTATTCCACTTTGATATTAGTCATTACGCGTGACCCAACCCGAATTTGGGCCGTACAAACGCGGGCCAAAATGGCCACCTGATGCCTATTCAACGCGACGCTCACGTGGAAGACGTCGAGACATCCAACAATCACTAAGCCTGGCATTCCAGTACAACCCAGGAGAAACACAATAATACGATGCATCAACACGCGCGATCTCAAATTGAATCGTCCATTACACGCGGCATCACAAAACGCGTGGCGGGAAATCCGCACAATACGCGATACCCTCCTGTCCGAACGGTTTTGAGTGACTGACCGCGGTGCAGAAATCACCGCTTGGCGCCTACCAGGCGACCCGCGCGCACGCCGCCACCCTCGCCCCGCGAGCGATAAAGGGACAACATATGCCCAGAGCGATGCGTGCGAAATCGCGGCGCATTCATAGACCGTCATTAATACCTAACTTACCCCAGCATAGCAACGCTAAATTAAACAGTTTGGCTAACTTTAAGTTGCAAGCATCAGGACTACCTTCCGTTTCTTAATTATTTCGAGTTTCCAATTTCCGAGCCGTAGATTTTATAAACAAATTATTAACCAACTCAACATCATTTTCAAGATAATGCTGCGTAATATTATTAAGTAGGTACCTATCTACAATGTGACTAGAGCTTTCCAATGCTTGAGCATTTGTTTAACTAAACCCATCAGGATGTTTGTAACAGGGTTCAACGAGTCGTTGGACGACTCGGTGCCCCACACGAAAAGAAGAAGAAGACTTGTTACCATAATTTGTAAGATGTAAAATGTGAAAAAAGGAAAAGAAACCCTTCAGAATATTTATATCCATGGTCCATTCACCCGTTGAAAAAGTTTCATCGTTTTATAACTTCTTAACTTTATGTGTATGAGTCTCAGCGACCACGTTGTATACAAGTAGCCAGAAGCCTTATAAAAATTCAGGTACTGTATTCTAAGTTCCAAAACACACTAGGTCAATAAACATAAACACACGGACAAACACACACACGAATTGAAAACTACATAAATATTTTACCCAAAAATGGCAGCAATGAACTCAAGCGAATGAAAAGTATGAAATCGCTTGAATAAACATGAATCATAAATGTTTTACAGCATTCGAAGCCCACCAATATCAGTAGGAGGCGAGGGTTTATTGCGAGAATTATTTTTGTCGCTACTGTGTTTCATGTTTACATTAGTGTACATGAGATGGAAATTCAAAAATACTAGCGAGATTTTACGGACTACTTTTATTGATGTTTAACGAAATTTTATCTAGATGGTTTGATTGCGAAATTGAAGATGATACGGAGTATGAAATTAAGTCAACGTAATCAATGAAGGGACTCGAGGGTGTGTATTGCAATTTTAGGCGGTGGGCTGACAGCCTGTCACTATGGCGATACACAATTTTCCGAATGACCCTCTAATGTTTGTCAGACGTGGCGTAAATGTCCGTTTATTTCGGCCGTTTACGCTCTGCCTACCCCGCAAGTGATAAAGGCGTGATATATGTATGTATCAATGTAGCATAGTACTATTTGGGTTTGGATAGGTTCCATGTTGAGGTGGTCTAGTTAATCATACGCATGTAACTAAAACTTTTTGAAAATATTGACTAAAATTTTCAACAAAGATCGTTTATTGGTTGCGGCGTAAAGTTACATGTCGTGTGATTAACTTGGCCAGCCCCGAGGTAATGCCTTTATTTTATTTTTTATCCCGCCCGAGCCAGTTTTCTATCAGGTCAATACAACATTGCTATAAAAAAGAAGAAAATTGTGTAACACACTTTTTTTACAATGGCGAATCATGACGTCAATAAGGGATAGTACCTATTATGTAGTTAATTTCATTTCATACGGTAGGTATCCATACTCACTCAGCTACTGTCGTTCTTTTAAGTCATAACTTCTATTGCTCAGACCGAGAGTCAGTCTTGGAAAGTAAAAAAGTAAATACTGGGACATTTTTCAAATTTAAATATTAAAATTGTTTCATAGCGTCGCGGGACTCAAGTCAAATGCAGCATCTAAATACATTAAAGAACGTCTTTCTTTTCTTTGCATTTGTAGAGGTAGAATGTTTGTAGTTTGTTTGCTTGCTGCATATAACCCGAGTGGTTTTTAACCGATTTAAAAAAAGGAGTTATAAATCGATGTGCCGTGTGATGCCGGCCTAGAGTGCCGTGTGATGCCGGCCTAGAATAGCATCACCCCATTTCTTACCCATAAGTGTCGTAAGAGGCGACTCCGGGACTCGAGGGTTAGATGTGTTATGCAATTTCAGGCGATGGGCTGACAACCTGTCACTATAGTGATACACAGTTATCTGATTGACCCTCAAACTTTTGTCAGACGTGTTGTTGATGTCCGTTTTGCGGTCGTTGACGCTCTGCCTACCCCGTAAGGGATATAGGCGTGATTTATGTATGTATGTATTAATCGATCGATCGATCGACCTGTACGAATGCATCATTCTTAGAATTCTATTCTTACGTTGGCCCGACAAAGCTTCTGAACTGCCAGTGTGTATTTTGTTGTGTGCGCATATGAAGAAACTTATTAACTGATTTGGATTTTAGATTATTTGTTTACTTTGACATACATATATCACGCCTATAATAAAAAAACGGATATTTACGTCACGTCTGACAAATATTTTAGGATCATTCGAAAAATTGTGTATCGCAATAGTGACAGGTTGTCAGCCCATCGCTTAAAATAGCAATACACACCCTCGAGTCCCATAGTCGCCTCTTACGACTTCCACGGGCAAGAAATGGGGTGATGCTATTCTAAACTGACATCACACGGCAATTCTTTGATGTCGCAATACATTTATCAAAAAAGTTTTAGTAAGTTTGAATGGCAAAGTTATTGTTTATCCACTGTGAAATCGGATTTATTTTTATTCAAATTCGGCTCACGTATTAATTTCCATTAACTTCATAGCTGAGGAGCACCACTGGGCTTTTACGTTCTGTTTCTACATACAAACATCACGCCTATATTGCTTGCGGGGTAGGCAGTGCGTAAACGACCGTTCGGTGTCTACTTTGATGAAATTGAAACGAATTCATTCCTATTTCTTTTGATCATAGATTTTACTGTGGAATTTAAAAATACTTATAAAAATTTGGTTCAGTGAGTTTAGTTGGCCGTGTGATGCCGGCTAAGAATAGCATCACCCCATTTCTTACCCATGGGTGTCGTAAGAGGCGACTAAGGGACTCGAGGGTTAGATGTGTATTGCAATTTTAGGCGATGGACTGACACCCTGTCACTATGGTGATGCACAGTTATCTGATTGACCCTCAAACTTTTGTCAGACTTGGTGTTAATATCCGTTTTACGGCCGTTAACGCTCTGCCACCCTGTAAGGGAAATAGGTGTGATTTGTGTATATATGTATGTATGTGAGTTTAGACATTCTCAAATTTATAAAAAAAAACTATTCCAAGTCTAGTCTATCTGAACTATGGCTAAGACTAATTTGCAAAATTTATTGTAAGTTTAATGAATATTCTTTTTATAAGGTTGGAAATAAATTTTATCATAGTATAATGATGAACCATCAAAACTTTGTAGCTACAGAGTCGGAAAATCGCTACCTTATTTTTTATTGGTCATGATAATGAGTTTCTTACACTTACTCTACCAACTTAGTTGTCAATAAGTATGTATCATTGAAGTTTATACAGGGTGTAAGTGACAGTATAGTGTACCGAAAGCTTGGCTGGCATGATCAGACCACCAAACTTAACAACTTTTACTATGGAGCATTATTATGTTGGAAAATAAAATAAGTTTCTTTTGAAAGTCAGTCAACTGATCGAAATTTTGTATGGGGGGTCGACTGTGTTTCCTTTTTTACTATTACAGCTTCATAGAAATAGTTAATCAGTTTCATGGTCTAATTATATTATCTTGTCTGCAAAGTTTTCGGTACACCGTCCCTTCCCGTAAGAGTGTGTGTGTATTGAATTGCAGATTAGTACGGTTGCGCGTGTGTACCCCTGCCTTCTTAATCTTCTATACCTTTGCCGAGCCAGCCGTGACAGCATGTCAAGCGTATGTCGTTAATTCTACGTATCAAAGCCCCAAGACGTAAACCTACTGATTACATTTGGTTAATTAGTCCTATCCCATCTTGGACCAGTCCGACGTAGACCCATTTTGACCGAGTTAAGGTCGAATAATATCACCTTGTTTCACCTTTTACGTAGGTTACATGTTACATGCTTGGCCCGATGGCGTAGCGGATAGTACCCGTACTTGCTACGCCGACGGTCGTAGGTTCGATTCTCACAAGACACAAATATGTTTTAAGTCATTTTCAGATATTTTTATTTAGTCTGGGTGTTTCTATGTATATTATGTATTAATCTACAAAACAGTATATTCAAGTATTAATAACAGCTATCTAGGCCTCATCTTACAAGTTTTGCTCAGATTGCGGTTAAATGGCGTTGAGTGATTTATCCAGATTAATTATTTATTCATAATTAGAATTTATGAAAAAATTATTGGATAACTATTGTTTTTTACTTTGAGTGACTTTAATACTGAACTTAGATATTATTGAGCAATGAAACGGCCTAAAAGTCACACATGTTTAAGAATTGATATTTCGCAGCCTTAATTTAAAGTTAAAGACAGATTATCTATTTCCTACTGAAAATGGCGTACGTCGAATGACACAAGATGTGTAACGGCTTAACAGACTTTGTGATTAATGAACTTATACCAACTTAGCTTTCTTTGCCTACCTCAAGGTGATAAACGGTCTGCCTTTTGACATGCAACTCCACTTTAAAAAAAACTGCTTCCATCAAAGCAAATTGATGACGATTCGGAATAAAAGCAAGCGCGCGTCAACACTCGGGGAATACGCAAAAACACCAGAATTGAACTCGTATAAAGGAAACCAGCAAACAGCCGCTGGTTCTGCAGACTTGATTGATGAAAGCGATGTTTTGCTTTTGCTGCCGATAGCTGTACTAGGTATGTATGGTGAAATTTTACTACGACCGATAGCAAAAACTCAGGACGGTCTGGTTATAAGGAACAGTTTTCTCCAAGGAACATGGGTTGAAATATGACAAAAATATTTTTAGTTTGCATAGTAGATAACTTAAATCAGCTGATCGGCAAATACAGTAATGTTACATAGATATATATACATACATATATCACGTCTATATGTCTATATCCCTTGCAGGGTAGGCAGAGCGTAAACAGTCGAAAACACGAATAGTTACGTCACGTCTAACAAACATTTGAAACTCATTCAGAAAATAATGTATCGCCATAACGACAGGTTGTCAGTCCATCGCCTAAAATTACAATACACATGTTACCCTCGAAGCCCTTAGTCACCTCTTACTACAACGAAATGGGGTGATGCTATTCCAATCCGACATCACACGGCAAATTCCCCGCGGCGAAAGAAATGTCACACTTATAAAAACTCGGCGATTTTTGTAAACTAAACTATGTAAATTTATTTATTATTATTACTTCTAGTCTGTAATGTCCCACTGCTGGGCAAAGGACTCCCTCCCTCCCTTTTGTTACTTTATGTTATAATATTTTTTCTTTAAACAATCTTAAATAATATTATTGTTTGAACTGTATTTAAATCCATAATGGTACTGTCAAATAAATAATATCTGGCCGTGATGTAGACCATGAACGAATCGTGAAAATGCAGCCCCTTTCATACAATTTAATCTGCAATCTGTACCATTCTGCGTCTCCACAGACCAGATCCACCGTCTGTTTGGACTGTAGCACAATAGTAATGCTAGTAATATTGTGCAACAGTCAAAAGCTTTCAACAGAATTCTCTCGACTAAATTATAATTGCTGCAAAACAATATTCGTGTTTCCAGAACCGTTCTGGCAAAGCATTGTTGGGTTCCTGGGTCAAGCGGAGATTACACCAGCGCTCGATATTATCAAATAACAGACAACAAGTTTAAGTACAGGTAAAATTCGATGTTCATTGCGTATTCGATTCGCCATTATGATACCAGGAATATTAACCGGACACGCAATGTAGTAAGAATTTCACCTGTATACTTGTAGCCTGTAGTTTGATAACATAGGACACAATAGCGAATTCATGAAATTCTTCACCAAAGTCAGCACAAAAAATATCGGGAGATTTAATTGTTTAGCTTTTCATGGTGAGTTGTCATATCTCATAATATTTGGAATTTTGCGTGAATTACAGGAATGCAGTATACTGTTCCTTACACCCTGTATTATGGTATATACAAGATTGTGCTCTAAACGGACGCTCAGGATAAATTTGGTTTATAAGTGATTACTAGGAAAAAAACAGGTTACCGTACTGATACTAAGCGGGGTACTTCTCGGGTCTGGGCAAAAACACCGACTATTTCGAGAGTTCACGTGCCAAGTTTCCTCGCATCAAAAATCCATTCGACAAATAAAGGAACTAGACCTCTTTAAAACGTCCGGGTATATTATGTTTGCTATGAGTTCAGAACAGAGTCACATAATGTATTAGTTAATGGCCTAGATAAACATACATACATACATATATCATGCCCATAATCCTTTGCGGGCCTAGATAAATATGAAAATACAATGAAATGTGTTTTATTTAGTATAGCATTACAATCATGTTTGATAGTGATACACAGTTTTCTGATTGACCCTCAAGCTTTTGTCAGACGTGGTGTTAATGTCCGTTTTGCAGCCGTTATCGCTCTGCCTACCCCGTAAGTGATATAGCAGTGATTTATGTATGTATCTGTATCATGTTTGGCTGTCAAAACCCCTTTATACCATGATTTTGCTGTGGTCAACGTTTCTGTTTCCCAATTTTGACAACACTAGGGCGGTTCTGTAACTTGTCATCCGCCGCTGAGTATTTTTAACGCACCGTAAAGCATATTTCAGTCAGACGAAAGGAAATTGTCAAGCCGTTTGACAGACGCATCCATAAACGCACCGTAGCCGTATTTGTATGGGAATAAGATCGGAATTCACAATTTCCTTTCGTCTGACAGACGCATGCGTTACGGCGTGTTAAAAGGGAGACAAACGAGAAATGGGAGAACCGCCTATATGTTGTCAAAGTCAAAAGACGGGAAACAGAAACGGTGATGACAGCAAAATCACGGCATAAAAGGGTCCTGACAGCCAAACAGAATCTGACGTTGTTGATTGAGATGTTTGCATATTCAGAACCCCCTATGCAAAAAGCTTCCCTGTTTGTATAGAAACCTTATCTTCACTATCGAACTACCGTTTCCACTAGAGATGTACCCATTGTGGTTTGGGCCGACTACTGACTATTTAAAATCAACCGACTAGTCGCCAACTACAAAATCAGTAAATAAGTCGGCTGAGCTTCGTGAAGTTATGTATTTCCTGTGTACAATAAAGTATTTGCCGTGTGTTGCCGGCTGAGAATAGCATCACCCCATTTCTTGCCCGTGGGAGTCGTAAGAGGCGACTCAGGGACTTGAGGGTGTGTATTGCAATTTTAGGCGATGGGCTGACAACCTGTCACTATAGCGATACACAATTTTCCAAATAACCCTCAAATATTTGTCAGACGTGGCGTAAATGTCTGTTTTATGCGGCTGTTTACGCTCTGCCTACCCCGCAAGGGATTATAGGCGTGATATATGTATGTATGTATGTATGTAATAAAGTATTTTTGAATTGAATTTGAATTTGGCAGTTAAAGTTGCGTTAATATTGGACGTTTCACACAGCACCATGTAGCCCCAAACTAAGCAAAGCTTATACTTTGAAAATTAGGTAGCTGATGTAATACATAAATTTATTAGTAAGTAATTGCTAGTTTTATTGAAGTGGGTTAATTATAAGCATTTCGAATGCTAGCGTCGTTGCCTCGGTATAGAGCACTGGAGGATATTATTTTATCAAAGTAAATTAGAAATTGAAAAATGTTAGCGTCGGCCAAGGATTGTAGCTGACCCGGGAACTGTGGAGTACCGACCCACGGCTGTGCAACTGAGCTACCGGTGCCTTAACCGAACACTTCAAAATGTCCTATTTCTTGTGCCATATTCCATCTTCCTTTTGATATTTTCTATTTGTTAATAGTTTGAATTTTTTATTTCGTATTTGTGTTGTTATTTTTGTTAAAATAAAAACTTTTTTGATTTAAAAATTGCTACTTATTACTAAAATTCAGTGTTGTAAGACAAAAGACACCTATCGGCTGTTTAGCCAACTGCTCATCAACTAATTGCCCTCTTAAAAAATGGCTGACTATACTCTTTTCCCGACTAGTAAGGAACTTGTGCCGTGTGGTGCCGGCTTAGAATAGCATCACACCATTTCTACTTGCAGGTATTGTAAAAGGCGACAAAGGGATGAATCTAGGAAATGAGCAGCAGCGTTCCCTGTGAATACAACACCTTGCACTGCACTCGCCTATCCCCCTGCCAAGCGTGGTTAGTATGGCGAATACTCCCCGATTGGGGTACCATGCCCAGCAGTGGACTCTTGTGGCTGTTGAAGTGAGTAACTAGTTGCAGCCTAGATCATTAGCAGATATCTAACAAAAATATTTAGAGCTTATGGCCAGCTTAAATTTTTTAAAGCTAATGGCAGTGGTGGTTCCATTACAAATACATGCCGCAATAACAGCCGACTAAAATGGCCGACTATTCGGTGCACATCTAGTTTCCACAAAGACGTGGAACATGAAATATTCGCTGCCACATATTTGTATGCGCGTGGTGTGTACTAAGAGCCCGTTTATCAATACGCCCTGCGGCGATTCGCGGTTAGCGGCGTACGAAAACATTTGAGAAATAACAAAGCCAGCTTTCGGGTACAACCGTCGAGTTTTTGTCTACCCATGTATCGATGTTGAGCTGACGTTTTGGAAAGGAATTTATTTGAATATGCCAAAGTTATAATTATAAGAATACATATATCATGCTTATAATCCCTTACGGGGTAGGCAGAGCGTAAAAGGCTGTAAGAAACGGACATTTACGGCACGTCTGAGAAACATTTAGGGTCATTTCGAAATTTATATAATAAATGCTTCAACTTAAACTTCAACTTCAACCGCCACAACAGTCCATTGATGGACATGGGCTTTCCTGACTTGGGGAGTATACTCACCATCACCACCTTTGTCATTCGGATTGGCGAGTGCAGTGCAAGGTGTTGTATTCACTGGAAATGCTGCTGCCCATTCCCTATATTTATCGCTTAGTCGCTTCTTACTGCACCTACGGGTAGAAATGGGTTGGTGCTAATCTAAGCTGGCATCACACGGCAATTGAAATATACGGTTGTTTAATTTAAAACGCCTGACCGTGCATCGCATAGCAATTGCAATCAGCTGATTTTTTTTAAATAAAGAACATCACAGAGTTTAACTTATATTATTTACTCACTTAGTTGATTTAAATGAGTTCACGCATTTAGCTGATACGATGGATTAAAGAAACACTCCTTTTGGAACAAGACAGAATAGCATTCATACGCACTAATAGATAAAGATTTATCTTTTGATTTAAAGTCCCATTAAAAAGATAAATCAGTGGAATTCTGACTTTCATTTTCCATGAAAATGCATCCAGTAATTCTAACTTAGAGTCGGTCCTCAACAGCCGATGGTTCAGTCAACTTTTTCATATATTCTAGGATTGATGACTTGGTTAATCCTTATCACAAAAAACTGTGCTTCGGAGGGCACGTTAAGCCATCGGTCCCGTTCGCTGTCTATGATTACTTAGACGGCGGTCGTTACACAACCATGTCAGAGGCCTACCAATAATAGTAGGCGGTTGAAAAAACTCTGACACCGGGGTTCATCGGGTCGTTGGATAACTCGGTGTCCCATACGAAAAGAAGAAGACAAAAAACTTGTAACTAATTACGTTTCAATGTCAAATACTAAACATTCCCAACATAACAATCGCCTATTGTACCGCTTATGTTGTGACTGACTGACAATACTGAATTATACTATCCAGCCAGTTTATCCAGCAGTTATATTTCGAATATCGGCTTAAAACTATAACACTCGCCTTCCAGTAAAACTCTGACAGGTTTCAAATTCGCTAAAAATCTAAATTTTTGTGGGATTAGTTGGGACTGGCAGGCAGGATTGCATTGGATTGCAAAATTTGGAGGGTTTAGCCTGTATCCAGTTCGAGTTTTAATTTCTTTTTCATATAGTCGATACAAAATTGCTAAGCGGCTGCGGAATTCTCTTTTAGCAGTATCTGAGTGAGGGTCCTAGAGTAAGCCCTAGGGAAAATTTATAGTCTACTGAAAAAACGCCCAAGTAAGAGTCGGACTTGCCCACCGAGTGTTCCGTAATATTCACATCAAGCCCTTACTCAATGAGATCCATTTTTAACAACGAGCCTTAATTTTTCTCTAAATGTATTCCAGCCCACTAAAAACATGCTTAACTTGTATTTTTTACAATTGCAAGCGACCGTAGATAAGTACTTTCGAGATTATAAATTCTGAGTTAATAATGACGTTGCCTGGGACGGATTGACAACAAAGTGATCCCTTAACCCCTTCTGATTTTTCTTTTTGAGGCACGGAACCCTAAAAACAACAGCTCAACTTCCTTATCTTTTTATCAGCGTATATTTTTGTGCCAGAAGTAACAATGAACTTCGATAAAAGATGTCCATAAAGTATCTACCTATACAGGAAAATACCGTAACTGGCAGAACAACAACACCCCAATTTTTTCCCCAAAAATATTCCCCAATTTACGCCTAATAAATACTCGTATAAGCCTCGATACCTCCACGTCTTTTTATAACTGTCGTAAAAAGTGTAAGTGACAAATACGAGGGTCCACAAACCAGTGAATTTATTCTCAATAGACGAAGCAGTCACAAATAAGGAGAGAGAAAGTGTGTAGGGTCTTTATTAAAACTGACCGGGGTTGTATGAAAGGTGGTGGTCTTCGATGGAAGCCTTGCGTTGCCTATTTAAGGGATCAACTTACTCTGATCAGTAAATAATGTAGGGATATTTACTGGTTACCTACTAGTAGGGTATTCAAAAATGTATGTTGACAGAGTATGTGTGGAAAGGGAATAGGCGTGGCGTTTGAGGGCGCGTATGTGCCTCAGTATGTGAAATGTCAAAGCAATCTTTAGAAAAAATATTAGTAAAATTTTATGCCCACGCTTATTCTCTTTCCGCACAGACTCTAATTTATATTTTTTTATTTGGCTCATCGCCTTCAGACAATGATTTTGCCAGACTCTAATATCATTTTCATATTAAATACAGTTGACATACAGCGTCTGTCGCATAATTAAAAATGTCTGTCAACAACTTTTTCATTCTGGGTATTGAATATTATTTGTAACCTTTTTACAGTTGGGCCATTTTTAGGGTTCCATACGCAAAGGGTAATAACGGAAACCCTATTACTGAGGCTCGGCTGTCCGTCTGTCTGTCCGTCCTTCCGTCCTACAGTTACGAGGCTGTATCTCCTGAACCGTTATACCTAGACAGTTGAAATTTTCACAGATGATGTATTTCTGTTGCCACTATAACAACAAATACTAAAAATTAGAATAAAGTAAATAATTAAGGAGGAGCCCCCTTAAACAACTTGTTTTTTTATCTAGGCTGTATCTCATGAACCGCGAAAGTTAGACAGTTGAAATTTTTACAGATGTTGTATTTCTGTTGGATAATTTATTATCATGAGTTATGTAAGTCGGTATTACTAAAAGTGGTCACTTTTAGCAATATTGAAATACACTACTATAATTTTCGTAATACACTTTGAATACGCAACATTTTCACAATGTTTTATCGATTCTATATTACGGCTAATATTGTAGTTTTTTCATAATTTGGTTTCCCAATCAATATGCGTTTTCAGTCAGTATTTAATTTTCACTGAGAAGCCCTATTATCGCTGACGTTGCCCTTAACATCATAGTATGGATTCGAAAACTGTCAGAATGAGATTTTAAAAGTAAACCACATTACAGCAGGCTGCCCCGCCTGTTATCAGCGATCGGTCGAGTGCAGGCTCGCTGAAACTCAAATCCAATTCCATTAGTTCCGTTCCGCCATTATCTCCATCAGTCGGTAATCTCCCCCGCGAGCATTCGCTTTTTGAACCCCACCGAAATCACATTGCATATCGGACAGAATGCAACCGGTCTTCCACGAAATTTCAACTATACAAATGAAAATGGTCCCGTGTGGTCCCTTTTCTACTGCAATTTTTACAAAAATATATATGTAGCCATTTTGGGTCTATACATATTTATTTTACTTCCAGTATTAGCTAGGGTAGCTTAGGGCTAGTACGATTGTTAGTTTAGAGTAGGAGCACTTCTGGACAGGTTTTTTGGGGGTTTTCTGTTCAGGAGGTCCGATTAATCATACGCATGTAAACTACACGCTTTAAAAATCTTGACTTCAATTTGAAACAAATATCGTTTTCAGATGGTTGTGATTGACCGGGCCAGCCCGTGGCAGTGCCTTTATTTATTATTATTTTTTTTTATCCCCCCCGAGCCGGTTTTCTATTAGGACATTACAAAATTGTTATAAAAAAAGAAAATTGTGTAAAAAAATTTTTTTTTACAATGACGGTTCATGACGTCAATAAGTGATATGATAATATTATCCTACATTGAATAAAGAATTTCAATTTAAATTTCTCGTGTGGTCTCTTAGCAATGGCAGCCAAAACCTACAATAGAATATAAGTACTTACCTTGCCAAGCGAGATTAAAGAGCAAGATAACAAGCATAAATTCAAAACTCTATTAAAATGTTATATAACCAAGAAGTGCTATTACACGGTTAATGAATACTTAGGCAAAAAAATATAAAATATGAATTACCTAGTCTTACTTAGTCTAGTTTGGTCTAGTTTATTATGTCAATTCAAATTATTTATTTCATTTTATTTAAATTAATTTTATATTTATTTTAATTTTGTTAGTAGTTGTTGGCGATCAAATAAGGAGTCAGGATGCGTGGATATAAAATATATTAAAAAATCTACAAATTTCACATAAAATCGTGGTGGTTTTATCAAAGGCAATGACAAGACAAAAAAGAACAGAAAAACATGACAACCAATAGACAGGTGGTCATTGACAGACTGGTTGCCCCTGGCTGAATTCGCCACCAAAAAGTCTGTCGTTAACATTCCCCACCCCAGTGCTAGCACTCACTCCAAGGATATAGGAGCCACCCGTGCTGCAGAGCGTCGCCAAGTGCCAGTCCCTGTTCTCACCTCTACCATCCTGATGCGGCCAGCCTTGCCAGGAAAGACCTGAGTGACCAACCCCTTTGGCCACGTGTTCCGTGATGAATCAGGATCTACAACCAGAACCAGATCTCCAACTGCCAATGGCCTACGCTCCTCCTGCCACTTTCTCCTGGGCAATAGATCAGGCAATATTTCTTTGACCCACCTTTTCCAATACATATCCGCCAGTGCCTGAGTCTTACGCCAGTTTTTACGAAGGTTCAGGTCAGAGTAATCAAACGCACCCATGACAGGCAAGTTCGACGACCTTCCAAGAAGAAAATGATTGGGTGTCAAAGACTCCAAGCTATTGGGTTCAACTGAAACGTGCGCTAACGGACGACTATTTACCATGTTTTCCACCTCGGCCATCAGAGTACTAAGTACTTCATCTCGTGGTGTGCGTTCCTTCAAAATTACCTTTAGTGAAGTTTTTACACTCCTAATAAGTCTCTCCCATGCCCCACCCCAATGGGGACTAGCAGGTGGAATAAAAGTCCATTTGATACCTCTATTCGTGCACTCAGTTTGCAGTGCTTCGGTATCCAGCAGCTCCTGCATCGACTGTCTTAGCTCCTTGTCTGCACCTCTTAAATTAGTCCCGTTGTCTGAATAAAAGCGGCACGGCCACCCGCGCCTGTTCGCCATTCTTTGCAGCGCCATTATGAGAGAATCCGATGTGAGACTATGTACTATCTCAATATGAACTGCTCTAACAGTAAGACAGGTGAAAAGCACTCCATATCTTCGTTCATGGCGCCTGCCTACAACAACTTCCATCGGACCAAACAGGTCGAGACCACAGTGGCTGAACACAGGCTGATGATGCGCCAGACGAGCGCTAGGAAGGTCCCCCATTCGAGGTACCTGTGGTTTTGTCTTCCGTATTCTACAGAACATACACCGCGATGCTACAGACTTCACAGTAGGTCGGAGCCTCGTTATCCAATACCTCTGCTTTAGCTCATTGACAATGGTTTCCTGGTTACCATGAGCTGCCTTAACATGATAGTGCCTCACAATGAGTCGCGACACAGGATGGTGACCATCAAGAATGACAGGCTGTTTCATTTCTCGAGTGACGTCTTGCGCAGCATCAATACGGCCACCAACGCGGAGTACGCCATACTGATCCAGGGTCGGCGAGAGGGTAAGTAGCTTACTATTAGATGACACTAGTTTACCTTTTGTTACTGCAGCTAATTCTTCAGGGAACGATTCCGCTTGCGCATGTTTAAGCAATAATCGTTCTGCTTGTTCCATAGTATCGCAGTCTATGTTACCTTTACGGTTTCTACACCTATTGATGAACTTCAGCATCGTGGCCGTGCTTCTCACCAGTCGCAGCCAAGATGAGAACCGTTTCGGGTCAGGAACTGATGACGTCATGGGAACGTCTTGCGTCAGCGTAACGCATTCTAAAGTTCCCTCAATCGGTTGTTCGGGCTGAATAATATCCTCCGGCCACGAAGACTCAGGCTGGTATAAAAACATTGGACCTGTAAACCACTCACTTTCGAAGATCTGATGATCAAATGACTCCCGTGTAGCCAAGTCAGCAACGTTCATTTTTGTTGGTATATACCGCCAATCCTTTATACGAGTTAACTCGTCAATTTCCCCTAAGCGATTTGCTACAAAAACTTTGTACGTACGCGTGTTGTTTCGGATCCAATGTAACACGGTAGTAGAGTCGCACCAAAAATATCTGCGCACGGGTGTGAGCTTATGTTCCTTTACAATCGTATCGGCCAATCGTGCTGCTAACAAGGCTGCTTGTAGCTCTGCCCGTGGTATAGTTATAGGTTTTAGAGGTAAAACTCGGCACTTACTTGCTATCAGCGCCACCTGTATTTGACCGTCGTTACTAACCCAGCGCCAGTATCCCACCGCAGACATGGCTTTTGCCGATGCGTCACTGAACATGTGCAGCTGTAAGTCATTGTAACCTGGAACAGCGGGACCGCTAGTAGCGCCTGTAGCCGCTGCTGCGGTTTCGTAGCATTTCGTAGCAGGTATTATAGACTCTTCGGGCGGACGGACGTCGGACTCGGAAGCCGCAGTGTCAGTTTTGTTTGCACACGTAGACACGTGATAGCACCTGGGTATGCGTATCCCTTTAACCGTTTTGAGTAGGTCGATCCATTTGCACCATCTATCATACATTTCATTAGGAATGTAATCATCCCAGCCGATGTTGAGGCGCCATGTATCTTGTAACATAATGCGACCTTGAACCGTAAACGGCGACAAAAATCCCAAAACATCGAAGATTGACATTACAACTCGGAGCATCAAACGTTTGGTTGGCCGTTCTTTTCCCTGTATAACCTTCTCAGGGACTCGTTTCAACGATACATCAAAGGCCAACTGGTCGTCTCCGGGGTACCAAATCATGCCGAGAATTCGCTCACCTTCGCAATGCTGATCAACCTTAAACGTTACGGCAGTAGTACCTAAAGCTTCGTTCGGCACGCTGTTCAAAACTGCGACACTATTGCTCGTCCAATTTCGTATCTCGAAACCCCCTTCTTTGTGAATATTTGTTACATTGAAATGGTAAGACCATTTCAATTGCCGTGGGCTCATCAGGAAGGCTATCTATATAGTCATCCATATAATGAGAATGAACTATCGCATCCACAGCAGCCGGTAGCGTCGCTTCGAAGCGCTTCGCATTTTTATTCTTAATAAATTGCGCTACGAAGGGCGAGCAGTTAGCCCCAAAGATGAGTGACGTCATTGCGTACGTCTTAATATGCGCCATCGGGTCACTTCTCCATAGGAACCTCAAAGCGTCTTGGTCCTCGGGGCGAATATTCACTCTCAGGAACATATCTTTAATGTCACCTGTTACTGCGACTCTATTTTGCCTGAAGCGCAGCATTATACCAAACAGCGATGCCAGCAAGTCGGGTCCTGTGAGTAAATAATCATTTAAACTTTTACCTTTTACCAAATCCGCCGCGTCAAAAACCAAGCGAAGTTTTTTCTTGTAGGGGTTGTCTACCCCGAAATGTGACAGGTACCACGTTCGAGGTGAGATCTCTTTCATCTCCTTCTCCTTCAGTTCCCTGGCAAAATCGTTATCTAATAAGTGAATGACTCGTTCCTCATACCTTTTAGCAAAACCTGCGTCCTTCTGCATCTTTTTCCCTATACCTTCTAACCTTTTCGCTGCTCTGTGGTAAGTATCTGGCATCTTACAGTGCTCGTCTTTCCAGGGCAGGCCTACGTGCCAGCGTCCATTGATAAGCTCGGAGGTACCTTCAAGGTGAGCGATGGCGCGAGCGTCATCCGCGTTTTGCCGAGGCTTACTTTCTATACCTACATTATCGAGTTTGAACGACCGCCGTACCTCGTCGTGCATGTCCCGCAGCAAAGACTCCTCACTGGATACACCTATAGAATCTGTGACCCCTTCAGATAAAAATAAGGTTGCTTCAGTAGTCAAGCGTCGCCCCCGCTTGCGACGGCTCTGCGGCAAGGGCGCGTTACCGTGCACGCACCAACCTAAGCGAGTGAGTGTAGCAGCTGGCTCGTAAAATGATTTACCTTCTACGTATTGCAAAGGCCTCAAAAGATACAGGTTGTCTTGCCCTATTAACATATCAGGTTTTACATCAGATGTATACACATTAGCGTTATCATTTAAAAACTTAAGGTGATCGTAATCATTACAATTTATGTACGACAAATTTTGCATCGGTAGGTCTAATTTTTTAACACTGCGCGCTCTCATAGAATACATTTTGCTGTCCATAGTACCCGAAATGTTTATGTTTACAACGTTAGTATCGCACACAAGTTCGCTATCGGACCACGCACCACGTACACGCATTGTCTCTCGCTGGCCACTTAGCCCTGCGCGTTTCGATAGTTCTTCACTAATCATAGAGACAGTCGACCCGCCGTCCAACAAGGCTTTCGCACTTATAACGCCTTTAGGCCCGTGAATGCGAACTGGAACGACTTGCAGTAGTGTTGTGTTACCGCTGACCTTTACATGTGCAACTGTCTCAGCTGCTGGTGGCTCCGTCGGCTGGGATGGCTGTTCAGTCAGTTGTAGAGCATCTTCGGTGACGTCACGCACGCGAGCACTTGGACCCGTAGTAGAATGCAGTAGCCGGTGGTGGTCTTGACCGCAGTTCTCCATGTCACACACTGGTGACTCGCATGTCACACGATTGTGAAAACGCTTGCTGTGACAGCTGTCTTTCTGGCCTCGTTGTTCAAAAACTGTGATAGTATTACTAACCTTGGTATTTTCCCTTCAGTGATTAGCTCATAACTATAGTCTGACCATTTAGATACGAGCACAGTAGGCAGTTTGGTAAGCAAGCTAGACACAACAGTGACTCCTTGTAAGTACTCATAGCAGCCTACCGCTCGCACCGCTTCCACAAAGTTCTGTACCTTCACAGCGAAACTCGTAATGTCCCTTTGGTAGTCGTGACATAGTGGTTGTAGCTTTTGAATGTCACACAGTATCCTATTCATTATACGGTCAGGGTTACCATACTGTAGCTCCAACGTTGACATTATTTTGTCAGGTGACGTGGCGCTGATGAACAAGGCGTTGACCGTATCCTTGGCGGGACCACGAAGACACTTTCTTAATCGCCATAGATTCTCTTTGTCTGAGAATTTGCAAACTTGAGTCGATTCTTGGTATGCTTGCCTGAACTGGAGCCATTCCATTGGATCGCCGGAGAATTCAGGTAAGTCCTTCGGCGTGCTCAAGCGACTTAGTAGACTATTGTTTGGTGAGCCGTCACGACGGGGAATAGATAGGTCCTTAACTGTAGCGACTAGCATTTGAACAGAGTTGACCAAGCTGGTGACCGTGGCGTCTGCCGCAGGGCCGCTCGCCGGGCCGGGCGCAATCTTAGGCGCGGGCGCGGCGGCGAGGGCGGCGGCGGGCGGAATCTCAACCGTTGGTTTATCCGTTTGTTGTTCTTGCTGCTGTTCTTCTACCCATCGTGCTGTGAAAGTGTGACGGCTTACGCTACTACCTTCGTGTGGACTGCTTCGTTTAGAGTCTACCTCAAGAGCCGCAAGTTTGGCATCCAGTTCCTTTTCAATGAGTGCCATTTTAATTTTCGCCTTTTCCTCTTCGGCCAAAAACTCCAACTGCTTCCTTTGTGCTTCAATGGAAGCGTACGATTTCTTAGAAATCTTACCAGACTTTTTAGTGCCGCTGCTCGACGTCTTGTGCGACTTTCCAGCCACTTTTTCCACCTCTGCGACGTCATGCGGCTCCGGATCCTGACTATCCTTTTTATCGCTGTCGCTGTTCTTCAGTTGTTCGCGTGCCAACCGCGCCGCTGTACTACGCAATTCCATTATGTGCGGCGGTGGCGTGCCAAACATGTATCCGGCCGAAGACCAATTTGTTGGCGATCAAATAAGGAGTCAGGATGCGTGGATATAAAATATATTAAAAAATCTACAAATTTCACATAAAATCGTGGTGGTTTTATCAAAGGCAATGACAAGACAAAAAAGAACAGAAAAACATGACAACCAATAGACAGGTGGTCATTGACAGACTGGTTGCCCCTGGCTGAATTCGCCACCAAAAAGTCTGTCGTTAACAGTAGTTAAGTACCTTATTTTATATTCTTATGCCCAATCTGGGTCCGTGTTTGAGACTGATTGTTATTGTTTAAGACTGATTGTTACTGTATGTATAAGTGAAACATGGTATGCAATAAATACTGAATAAACTGGTGAAAAACTTACCCCATCCCTTTGAAGTGTAGATATTGGATTCATAGATGAATCCGAAGGCAATTTTCTACCAGCTTTTTAAGTTTAATCTTTTAACCCTTAGTATACATACATGCATTATCACTTCTACGTATATCCCTTGCGGAATTATCAGAAAAAACGAACAACAGCAAATAATTATTATTTCCCTGACCCTTAATATACCTACCTACAATTTTTATGTTTTTTCATAGGTTTTGAACTTTAAGCGAGTGTGCCGAGGAAAGTATGCTTCAAAATCACTGGTACACATGCTGTACCGGGGCAGATGAGGATTTAATAAGGTTTTAGTTCGATATATCTTAAACTCAATATTTGATAGTTATCTAAATTCTGCTCCTTTGGCGCAGTTTTGGGTTAGAGTAGCTTAGTTGACAATATTTAATAAGGACTTTTTGACAGCTGTCAAAAAGAAAAAAAGTACTAGAAATCAGCGATAGACATGCGATAGATGCCATTGAACATCCAGGGGACATATTTACTGCTGAGTTTTATTCTTTTTGTGTGGGCGCCAAGTCGTCAAACGACCCAATGAATGTCCTTGATGTAATATACATAAAACCGAAAAACATAATTTACGCTCGACACGTCCTTGCAACCAGAAAACAGTCTTCTGGTGAATCCATTTCTGAATATGTACGCGCCTTGAAGCTGTTGGCCCTAGAGTGTAACTTTCAAAGTGTAGATGCGGAAACTCATATGCTAGAGTTCACTCGTGATGCATTTATTTCTGGTCTTATCTCACAGAAGATACGTCAACGACTACTAGAGAACAACACTCTGGACCTTGATGAGGCGTTAAACAAAGCTATAACCTTAGAATCAGCTGAACATAATGCGAAATCGTATGTCCCGAACAATATTGATTTAAACGCTGTTCCACAAGCAGTACAGGGGAACACTGACTTAAACCTTGCTGTTCGCACTCAACGTAAGTGGCGATGCTTTTTTTGCGGTAGTAACTCTCTTCACCGAAGGCAAGAGTGTCCTGCATATAACGCCACATGTCAACTCTGCTCACGGAAAGGCCATTTCGCTAATGTTTGCCGCTCTAGCAAACCAACTATCAACTGCGTTTCTCCTAATGTGAATCAAGATGTAGCGACGGACACGGCTTCGGTGCATATGGCATGTATCTGTGCTGCTTCGCCTGTAACTTTACGTAAAGCCGTTATTCCCATTTTTCTAAATGACACACGTGCTGATGCCTTAATAGACTCCGGAAGCTCATCCTGCCTCATCAGCGAGGAACTTGCTTCAGTAATGAACCTTAAAAAGAAATCAATAAGGCAGACTGTAACCTTAGCGTCTCTAAATCATGTGGCATTCGTGAATGGAATATGTAGCGCTACAATTAAAATAAACAACCATATTTACAAACAACATCCATTACTTATCGTCCCAAATCTATGCGCTGACGCCATAATCGGACAAGATATCATGAAATTCCACAAATCAGTCGACATTGAGTTTGGAGGTGAGAGAGAAACTCTACGAATTTGTAACGTCATGCAATCTTCTTTACCACCTGCGACAATATTCAATAATTTATCTGATTGCAAGCCTGTGGCAATAAAATCGAGATCATTTTCTGAGGAGGACGAAAAATTTATAACAGGCGAAATTGAGAAACTATTACAAGACGGGGTGATCGAGCCGAGCAACTCACCGTGGCGAGCGCAAGTTCTCATCACCAAAAATGCCACACACAGAAAACGCCTTGTCATCGACTATTCTCGTACTATTAATCGCTTTACTGACTTAGACGCGTTTCCACTTCCAAAAATCGAAACGATCATCTCGAAAGTAGCAAAATACAATCACTTCAGTCAAATTGACCTTAAATCGGCGTACCATCAGGTCCCCATTCTAGCAAAGGAAAAGCCCATGACGGCCTTTGAAGCCTGTGGTAAGTTGTACCAGTTCACACGTATACCATTTGGTGTGACAAATGGCGTTGCGGCTTTCCAAAGATCTCTACAACACGTCGTGGATACGGAGAATCTTAAAGGGACTTTTGTCTATCTCGATGACGTCACGATTTGCGGCAAAACAAAGACTGAACACGACGAAAACCTAAAAAAATTCATGAATGCGGTCGATAAATACAAACTTACCCTAAATGAACAGAAATGTATTTTCGGAAGTGACACAATAAAATTACTCGGATATACTATACATAACAACGTAATCAAGCCTGACGAGGATCGCCTAAAACCTCTTCTTGACTTACCCTTACCTCAAGACGCGGCATCCCTTAAACGAGCTCTTGGCATGTTTGCACATTATTCGAAATGGGTACCTAATTTTTCGGAGAAAATTCATGCGCTTATTCGAAGCCAAATGCCCCTAGATCACGAAGCTGCCGCTAATTTTAACCAAATTAAAGCAGAAATAGCAAAGTCTTCGCTTATCGCCATCAATGAAGCTGACCCTCTGACAGTCGAAACAGATGCGTCTGAACATGCGATAGCCGCAACCCTTACTCAAAACGGATGTCCTGTGGCCTTTTTCTCAAGGTCATTAAACGATTCTGAAAAGAAACATTCTTCTGTGGAAAAAGAAGCCTGCGCTATAGTAGAAGCTTTAAGAAAGTGGCGCCATTATCTACTCGGTAGACACTTTTTATTACTGACCGATCAACAGTCTGTATCGTTCATGTTTGATCAGAAACACTCAAGTAAAATAAAAAATGAGAAAATCGAGAGATGGCGCTTAGAACTATCCTGTTACAAGTACGACATAGTATACCGACCAGGGAGAGAAAACGCAGCTGCTGACGCGTTGTCAAGAATTTCAGCACATATAAATATTGATAATGGTAAATTATACGAATTACATAATAGACTCTGCCATCCCGGAATAGTGCGTATGATGCACTTTATAAGAATGAAAAATTTGCCTTACTCTATTGAGAATGTGAAATCAATGACCGCTTCCTGCGCTGTTTGCGCCGAGATCAAACCTCGGTATTCAAAAGCAAAAGGTGAACTGATCAAGGCAACCGCACCGTTCCAAAGAATAAACTTGGATTTCAAAGGCCCTCTGCCGTCCAAAACAGGGACTAAATATATACTCACGATGATTGACGAGTTTTCTAGATTCCCATTTGCGTACGCATGTAAAGATGTTTCGGCCCAAACAGTTATAAATTGCTTAAATGATCTATTTCTTACATTTGGAGCCCCTGCGTACATACATTCTGATAGAGGGACCGCATTCATGTCCAATGAATTGAGGCAATTTCTCAACAGCTGGGGGATAGCCACAAGCAGGACCACGCCTTATAATCCTGAAGGCAATGGCCAAGTGGAACGTCTAAATGGAACACTTTGGCGAACGATAAGGTTGTGTCTACGTTCGAGAAATATGGAAGCTACGGAATGGGAAAAAGTATTACCTTACGCTTTACATTCAATACGCTCTTTACTGTGTACTACAACTAACGAGACTCCTCATGAGCGCCTTTTTGCCCATCCACGACGTTCGCCGACTGGAAGTTCAACGCCAAGCTGGCTTTTATCTCCAGGGCCTGTATTTATGAGAAAGAATGTGCGGTCCTCAAAATATGATCCACTAGTAGATGAAGTTGAGTTACTCCAAGGCAATCCAAATTACTCGTTTGTTCGTCTCCCTGATGGACGAGAGACAACAGTTTCGAACAGGCAGTTGGCTCCATTCCCAGAACCGGACTCTGATTCAGACCATGAAACTCAGTTGCAACCCGAAGACGAACAAGAGACTGGACAGGTGGATGAACCTGAGCAGGTCCAACTCCGTCGCTCATCGAGAATCAGGTCAACCCCGCGGCACCTGCAAGACTTTGTCCTGGATTAAGGGGGGGGAGACTGTAGTGTGTCTATGCCATAAAAAGTAAAATGTCATACTGTTTATCTTAGCAACGTTCTAGTTGAATAAAGCCAAGATTTATCAATTGGTTATTTCTATTATTTTGCGTATAACAGTACTATTGGTCGTGTAGTGTGTGAAACTAGTGTGATTGATACCTAGTTTGAAAATAATATTTGCGGTGCTAGTCACTTATTTCAGCCTATTTTAATATCGCTAGCAATGAGCTAGAACTACGGGTTTGAAAAAGGAACGCTATTAAGGTAACATAATCATAATCAATTTATTGGTTAAAAATAATTTACATAACGATGAAGAAAACAGTTAACTGTAGAACTATCTTGTGTGACTAGTTGAGAAACTACCAGATGTTTTACGCCATCTATGGGCGTAGAGAAACGTAACTTTTTAATCTGAAAAATACCTTATTATCTTGTAGCTGGGACATGTTCGTACTTGGACAGTATCAGTGGTAAGTTATACAGTCTGTGCTTGATATCATGTGTAAGGAAGCTAACTTTAGATTTGACAACTAAACTCCTAGTCTCATTTTGTTAGGACTTGCTAGCGTAATATGCTAAAGAGATGAACATTTCCTGGAAGTAACTGTTCTTGAGCTTGAAGCAGGACTGTTAAGGTGCAATTCGGTATGCCAGACAACTTTTTTATGATATTTTTTGAAAATGTGTGTCCATTTAAGAAACCTTTTTAATTATTTTGAAATAATATTATTTATTTCTATTTTTTAATTTTTCTATAGTTTTCAGGTCGTGACGTCATAATTTCGGTAAAGTATGCCTTTGCCAGCACAAACGTTAATCATACATATGACAAATGTCAGTTACAAAAACTGTTTTTTTTCTAACATTTTTTTTAGCTAATAGCGTTTATTCATATTCAGGTTATGAGGAGTCATACAAAGGTCATTAAAGGTCAAGATATTTTATTAAATAGCTTAGTATTGATACACTTTCTTATTATTCTACTAAGTAGATTGTTAATAAGGTATAATTTTCTTGAAATCGACCGTCTTAGTATCCCGAAGTACGATGGCGGTGCTTGCACATCGGTTAAACCTTTATAAGGCGATGGGAAGAATGTTCCCACCTAAAATTGAACTTTTACTACCCGCAATAGATTTTGGTACATGCTCTGCCCGTTAAAGGGTTAAAATAAATTTATCGGTCAAAATCTACATCACACCACGCGAGAAGACGTGGCAGTTGTAAAAGACGACAAAAAAATAAAATGCAGCATCAAATACAAACCTTTATTATTCGTATGCTAACTTGTCTGCCAAGCATTTATAGGGTAAAGTTTTACTAGTGACCGATACTGTTAACAGAGAATGGCCTGGGTCATAAGGAACATAGGTCGAAATTATGACAAAAATAATTTGAGCTTCCATAGTAACCCAAATCAGTTGATCGGCAATTCCGTATGGGAGGTATTTTTTTTTTTACATTTGGACCTATATTTCTTGGGGAAAGTTGTTGCTTATCACCAGCTCGTCTTGAGTTTTTGTTATCGGTTATAATTTCACCCCATATGCAAACACTACTTAAATTAGAGGGAGGCTCATGTTTAGCAGTGGCCTTTTAAGGCTGTTGTTGTAGTACGTAGGTATATCAATACATATGAAGCAAAATACATAATAATAAACATCCTGGACAAATCACAAGGCGCTACCTAGCCCTAAACTAAGCAAAGATTGTTCTATGGGAACTAGATAGCTAATATTACCAAGACTTTTTTTATATATTAGTGATGGGTTTGCTCTTGACTCTAATCTAGGTCATAGGACAGAAACAGAGTCTAAGATAGAGCGAACTCACCCAGAAGAAGCCTGTTCACTCCCACTTTGAAGATGTTAGGGTTGTATGCGTTTGGAAACACAGACGCAGGTAGTGAGTTCCACTCTCTATTATCCACTACGCTATCGGGCTAGACAAATAACAAATCAACGTTTGCATGGTTGCGTTGCGTCGCATAACTATCACAGTTGCTGTAAGTGTGATCGCACCTTAACTCGTGGAAGTATTAACTGTTTCTGTGCCGTGTTAGTCGACAATTTTCATTAATTACTCGTGCAGCACTGTAAATTGCAATTCTGCATTCGCAATAATGGCTGCCAGAAGATACGTAAACTACAAAAGACTGTCAGGAAAATATTCAGGATACTTTGAACAGTTTAAACTGCAATAAAGGAACTAGCTAAAGGAATGTGAGTACTATCAGCAGATTCTAAATTGCCAGTATTACGAAATCAACCTGTTTCAGTTTTTTACTTTTGTCAACTAGTTACTCCTGTAGGTATATTAAATTAGTACGATATTAGATTTCGAACTGGTATTTTAGCCTAGTATGCCTAGCTTTTCATGTTTCAAAAATATTAAGTTCGTTTGTTTTTGGCTGATAGTTTCTGGACCATTGGCCAAACCCAATTCATTACTTTGTGTCATTTTAGGTGCCTATATGCTTACATACTTTCGTTTGCAGTGGGTAAAAAAGACTCAAACTGGATTTTTTAACTCATTTTAAGTATTAGACCGGGTCTATCGCGATAGTATTTAGGTAAATTACTAATATTTACCTAAATACTATCGCGATAGACCCGGTCTAATACTTAAAATGAGTGAAAGTGATCGCGAGTGCTTAAAAAGTTATATTGGATTTTTTAACTTCGTTACCTGCCGCATAGACAATACTGCTAATATTGGTATATTTAATCATATTAATTGAATTATGGACACTTGAGTTTTCTAAAGATTGGTATGCGGAGACACAGGATCGCGAACAGTGGAAGAAGGGGAGGGAGGTATTTGCCCAGCAGTGGGATCCTGACGGCTAGATAAGATAAGATATGGACACTTATACTATACAATGCCGAAAATTTACGCAGGACCTAAATTAATATTGTGCTTTACAGACACACATAACGCAATCGTACAAAAAATAAACGACTTTAGAATTTTTGTTATTTTTGCCCTAAAATAAAGCCAGCCGTACCGGACTATTCCGGCAAAATGTTATTTGATTTATGTAATATCATAATTTTTTCTGAAATGAAAGTACTTTCTTACGATATTTATACAGCTGTGGTACAAGCAAAGTAAAGTTCAATATGCTCATATTATTTTATTCGCCTTGTATTGCCAGTACCTACATAATATTTTTTTTAATTTCATAGAAACATTTAAAATGTGAACAAAAGCGAAAGTTTAAACAAAACGTATAATGTTACAGATACAAGATTTTCTGAATCAATATAAATAAGACTGTATCATTTTTTTAGTTGCAAAATTTTCAAGGGCGGGCAGGATGTTTAATTTAATCCAGCCAATTTCGTTGATCGAAATCTAACATGGTTTCATTCACAGAATTGCTGGTAAAAAAATACTTGAAATGGTATATTCGTAGTGTATTTATTATCCTGTTAGCTCGAGCGCACCTGTCGCATTTGGGCTTTTAAAAGAAATAGGTATGCGTGAAAAACGCTTTTGGATTTTTGAGTGTTGAAAAGTTAATGCCGTGTGTGCCACTGACAAACATTTGAGAGTCATTCTGAAAGTTGTGTAGTGACAGATAGCCAGCCCATCGCTTAAAATTGCAATTTACATGTAACCCTCGAGTCCCTTTTAGTCACCTCGTACTACAACCGCGGGAAAGAAATGCGGTGATGCTATTCGCAGCCGACATCACACGGCAAAGTGTTCAGTTTCTAAAATAAGTATTTTATTCAATAACTACTTGTATGACAACTAAACGTGGCCGTGAAATCTTTAAAATTCCTGTATTTCAAACAAAACTTTGTTAAGATGTGCCATCTAAAAAAGAACTGAAATTCCATGACCTGACTTTGACTCGACTCTACATTTTCAAGTAAGACTCTAGTTCCACCATCAATTCATCTACAAAACCCTAAACCCGCCTTAACCTCATCAATTCGGGTTGATTTCAATACAGTCGCCCTATTAAAGGTTTTATTTAATAAGGTTCTATTAATTACGCCAATACGTACCGACAGGCTGAAAGGTTTGTGAAATTGATTTATTTTGCTGACACTCCCTGCGGTGGCGGCGGCATCTGATGAATGGTTTTGTTGACAGTTCAAAAGGTAATTAATAGAAACATTGAGGTTAGGTATGCGATTTATATTTATGTACCCTGAATTTAAAATAAGAAACTTATATTTTACCGGCTGCTAGTATGAATGATTCGATCGACTCTAGGTATAGGTTTAAATAACATAGCTGTAAAAATTTTGACAAATGAAAAAAACGTTTATCGTTAATCTTTTTATTTTATTATTTGTTTATGAATTGTTCTTCTTTTCGTGTGGGACAACGAGCCTACCAACAACACGATGATCACTGCTGTCAGAGATTTTCAACCATGTACTTTTACTACTATGGTACCGCCGTTCCAATAAGTCGTTTTAACAGCTGTCATCCCCATACTAAAAGAGATTTCAACAAAGTAAAATGGACCCTCTGCCATAGTATTATCACGAATCTGACAGCTGTCAAATACGACTTATTAAAACGGCGGTACTTTAGTAGGTAGTCCTCTGACATTAATGAAAACGACGATAAAGAAACAAAAATATATCTAAGGGTCGCAACTTACCTGCGTATATTATAGACCGAGTAGGAAATGAAAACGTGCGCGAAAATCTTTTTTATGTCATGGCCAAACAATCCCGAAGTTGATTGGGTTAATCGACCCATTAGAGTTTTGGTCAAAATTTAACAACGGTTTTCCCACAAGTTTGGATCATTCATTAACAGCCACCACAGTTCACTGCTGGACATGGGCGTGCCCCAATTGGGGTGTATTGAAGCGGATTGGCGAGCGCAGTGCAAGATATTGTTTTCACAGAAAACGCTGCTCAATCCCTGAATTAATTTATCCCTCAGTTGCTTTTTACAATACCCAAATACCCACGGATAGTATCAGACTTCCCACAAGATCGATATACGATCAATCAAACTCCATGAGCACACTTTCGGCACGCGTACCTCCGATCGCGAGGACACTGTCAATGCAGTCTAGACCGAATTCAATTGCGGGCATCCCAACCACGTGCCTGCATACATAATGCGCCGAACTTGGCCCAGTGTCACAGTGCACCAGGTATAAATACCTCGCTGGACACGGTGGAATCATAGTCTCCTCTGACATCGCTCAACACCACTCCACAACTCCAAAAATGGCCTTTAAGGTATTGTTTTTGTTTGAGTATTGCTTTTGTACTTTAAATTTATGAAAAGAAAATAGAGTGCTTTATATCTTTTTAATTCAAAATACTGAAACGGTGTTCTTACCGCGATGCTTTTCTTTTTGTCGAAATATCGGGCATATCAACAAAAGAAAAGTATCGCAGTATTTCGAGTTATTATGTGTGACCGCGAAAGTTTAAAACGTTTTTTTTTCGTTTCTTATGCAGTTTTTTAAATTTTTCTCCCAACATAATAATAATAATTAATAATAATATACTTTATTGCACACAAAAAAACATACCTAATAGCATTTCTGATATTACATTTTCTCGCAGTATTTATTCCTAAAACTCAATAACGTACGTTTTCTCCGAAAAATCTTAATAAGAACTTCATATTCCTACCTCGGCTTAGGTTGACTTGAAATAATATCGTAAATTAATATCTATAAGTTCACTTTTATAATAGGTTGAAATCCACGATTTAACTTTAAGTTAATGAGTATTTCATCTAACTTAACATATAATTTTCCAATACGATAAAAAAAAAAACGGTGTAAACAAAATTTTCCTGAATAGTAACAATGCCTTCTCACTACCCTAGGTCTGCTGTAAGAGATTTCTTTTTGGAAAGAATCTTAGCTGTTGTGTATTGTTCTATATGTAATGTCCTTTGTGTTATATTGTGTACAATAAACGGTTAAATAATGCTTTTCAAAATACATATTTCTGAAATTCATAAATGTATTTTCGAAATTGCAATATGTTGTTACAGCGAAATCCAAAAGTGAATCACGCATATTTTTGCATTGATTAAAGGCTTATTTGTACGCATCCAGTAACTTAACCGAAATAATAAAATTTATTTATTTCAAACTTTATTTTTACACAGCTCTTCTTTTCTTGCCCGTGGGTGTCGTAAGGAGCGACTAAGGGACTCGGGGGTGTGTATTGCAATTTTAGGCGATGGGCTGACAACCTGTCTCTATAATGATACACAATTATCTGATTGACCCTCAAACTTTTGTCAGACGTGACGTGAATTACCGTTTTTACGGCCTTTTATGCTCTGCCTACCCCGCAAGGGATTAAAGGCGTGATATTTGTTTATTTTCATGTGCATTTCTTTTTCTTTTCGAGTGGGGCACCGAGTCGTTCAACGACTCGATAAACCTTGGTGTCAGAGTTTTTTATTTCTTTATACTTACTTCATTCAGACCATAATTATACTAACCGTCTAAATAGAAATAAATTTGACCCCATTTAAACTAACGGGGTTATGTAGCACTCTTGTAAGAATAGACGTTTTTTTGTATACTAATATCATCAATTAGTGCAAACAGATTCACTCGTATACAGCCATACGTAATATTGCCCAACTGTACATTGCTACTTGAAATAAAGCCAGCTAATCTACATTTTTCGGCTCATTGAAATGCAAGCGACGTCTGTTCCCGACCTTGCGGGCTATCCTCAGCCTATTAGTAATTTCTCCACACTGTATTTGCGCAATTGCACTAGACTGCTATGGTCCTCGCAAAACTATGTCACTGTTTCAAGTACAACTTTTGTAACAGCTCCACTTTTGTCATGATAAGTGTGGTCTGCATCTTTATGGAGGTCACATTCTTGACTCTTTAATGTTTTGGGATTTCCACCGTGTTATACCAATTCAACAGAATAATCTTTATCTACTCGTCTCATAATGTACGGTAAACGAATGCGAAAACACGTCACTTATTTAAAGACCTGTTTTATGCATCATGCCTGTAGAAATTTTATTACACTTTCTTTACAAAAGCTGTAACATTACGTCTTAAGGAGAATTAAGTCTAGTAAGATTTCTGTGCCAATACTTATTACACTGCTACGCCTCGTGTGATAATGAGAAACTACAATCGCATTCTAATACCCCTCTTTAAATGACAGTTGAATAAACTACAATTATGTTGAGAATGACAATAAACTTGTTCTAAATTGAAAAATGTTGACTTCATTTTTTTTTATTAGTGATGTTGTTGTTGCAGTTCGTCGCTTTCTCCTGCCTTCTGGCTGTTGCCAGCGCCGGCGTGGCCGTCCCAGCAGCGCCATTGGTAGCTGCACCACTCGCCGCGAGGTTAGAGGAGTTCGATTCCTTCCCGCAATACCGGTTCGGGTACGACGTGGCCGACTCCCTCACTGGCGACTACAAGACCCAGAGCGAACAACGTGACGGGGACCTGGTCCAGGGGCAATACAGTCTGGTAGAGTCCGATGGCACTCGTCGCATCGTGGACTATACTGCTGACTCTGTGAACGGATTCAACGCGGTTGTTCGCAAGGAGCCTCTGGTCGCGGCAGCACCGGTGGTTGCTGAGCCCGTGATTGCTGCTCGCTACGCTGCTGCGCCCGCTCCCGTTGTCGCCCGATACACTGCTGCAGCCCCGGTAGTGGCTGCTCCCGCTCCCGTGGTTGCCCGATACACTGCTGCAGCCCCGGTAGTTGCCGCCCCCGCTCGGTACGCAGCATACACCGCTCCCGTTGCCGCTGCCTACCCCGCCCCTGCAGCTTACACTGCCGCCTTCGCTCCCGTAGCGCGCTATGCTGCCGCCCCAGTAGCTGCTGCCCCAGTAGCTGCCGCCTACACCGCATACTCTCCATTCGCTCGGCTGACCGCCCCCGTTGGGTTCAAATACGCCCCAGCCGCCCCTGTTGTCGCCGTCTGAACAACTCAACTAACCAAAGGACTGAACATGGCTAATTAAATAAAGATTTTATACTTTCGATGATACAATTTTCTTTTATTTTACATGAAAATATTGAAAACACAAAAGGTGAGCTCGCTCTATCTTAGACTCTGTCTCTGTCCTATGACCCAGACTAGAGTCAAGAGCAAACCCATCATTAATAAAAAAAAAAAAAAAAAAGCTAATTAACAGTCAACGCAAAAAACATGTCACAATTTCCCCAAACATAGTTTAGCGAACATTAAAATAATTAGATGTGATAATTAGAAACACAAATCAAGATTAAACAACCAGTAATAATAAAATACGGCAAATCTCACACTATAACGGACTGACGGATGCGTCTGTCTAACATCTTGGTCAAAACGCAGCGGTACAGTGTGCCGAGGTATCCGTTTTGTATGAGAATTTGATATTTCCTGTTGTTTGATAGAAGGATGCGTCAAAAATACGTCCGTTAGTCCGTCATAGTAAGAGAACCGCCAAACAGCCACCAATTAACCCTAATAATTGCTTCAATGTGTAAACAAATAGTAAAATTATTGTTATAAACTAGAAATCCAATTAGATCGTAAACGTGTAGTTAATTACCTATAAACAATTCGAATTCTACGATTGAATAACTGTTTGTAGTTAAACTTTCACTAAATATACTTACATTCATATATCAAGCGGTCGTGAAAAAGGGCTTACACCATAGAATAAATAATTTTACACGCCACGTCTGACAAACATTTAAGGCTCATACAGAAAATTGTGTATCACCATAGTGACAGGTTGTCAGCCCCTAGCCTAAAATTGCAATACACGTGTAACCCTCGAGTCAGTTTGTCGCCTCTTACGACACCAATGGGAAAAAATGGGATGATTCTATTGTAAGCCGGCATCACATGGCAACTTTCAGTGTAATTCTAAAATAGTTATTTTATGAAAAATCTTTAATTTAAGAATGACAGATGAGTACGCAAAATACTCAGAGGGGTAAAACATGAACATATAAAGATAAGCATACGATACGAATACGACTATACTTTACATACATACATACATACATAAATCACGCCTATATCCCTTACGGGGTAGGCAGAGCGTTAACGGCCGTTCAACGGATATTAACACCACGTCTGACAAAAATTTGAGGGTCAATCAGATAACTGTGTATCACTGTAGTGACAGGTTGTCAGCCCGTCGCCTAAAATTGCGATACACACCCTCGAGTCCCTTAGTCGCCTCTTACGACACCCATGGGTAAGAAATGGGGTGATGCTATTCTAAGCCGGCATCACACGGCGACTATACTTTAGTGTAAGTAAATTTTCTTTAAGGAATCAACTTATACTGATTATTTTAGGTAAAAATATATTGGTTATATTGGATACGATGATCCCTTGAGGGTTATAGTTTGATGTGCTGCTGATAGTAGTGATATAACGAATATTTGCATTCGCATTTACATTCGCATTCGCGAATATTACAAAATTTTTGAACATTCGCATTCGCAAAGTTTGTGCGAATATTGCAAATGTGAGCATAAGGGAAAAAAGGAACTAGCAAGATAAAAACGCGGTTAATAATATAAAATTCTGACAACAGGGTTCATCAAGTCGTTGGACGACTCTGTGTCCCACTCGAAAAGAAAGAAAGAAGAATATAAAATTATTTTACAAAGTATAAGAAAACGTACCTTAGCGTTGGACGGAATTACATTACCTACCTATCAGCGTTTAATTAATATTTTAGTGTTTATTTCTTACTTCTACTAAGTTACAATGTAGTATAGTCGAGAAAACCTTAATATGAATGGAAAAACTAAGTATTCGCATTGTGCAAAATGTGACATTCGTTACATCACTGGCTGATAGTACAAAGTGACGTCTCTAAAAGAGCCTCAACCAAAAGCCCCCATTTAATCTGTACGACAAAAAGCCGTAAGGTAACACACATCACGAACTAAAAACCTTTCTCAGACGGCCGTATATTGTACACAAACAAATAAATCTTAAGATATGTTGTTTATGTATCGTCGCGCCGCCAGTGGTTGTGCGGTTGTCGTTTTTCCAATAGATTTACACTAACAAGACAAATAAACGCGGCTGCCAGCGGCAAAACTGCGGCAGGCCTACATTTTTTCCGGAAAATACTACCTCTAGTTCCGCGATACCGGAGCTCAAGCTCCGGTTGCATAAAAATAACTCTGAAATGGCGTTATATTGTTTGTTCGACATGGCAACAACTGAGGAGACTACGACCGTTTCTACGGCTGTTATGCTACCCACAGCCATGTCAAATTTCCCAAATCCAAAAATCTCATAAGTTCATTGAACTAAACTAAAATACATAAAAAAAAACATTTTAGACATTAGGATACGATGCGAACTCGCATCGCATTTATGTGTGGGCAGCCTGACAGCTGTAGAAACGTTCGTAGGTAGTTGCCATGTCTGACAAACAATATAACGCCCTCTAAGAGTTATTTTTATAAACCTTAGGCTTGAGTTCCAGCAACGTCGTCATCGACATCGCATCGCATTCATGTGTGGGCAGTCTTAATGCTCTGCTTACTGTGCAAAGGATAGGCGTGACGTGAAATTTTTAATTTAAATAATTCTATTCAGTCAATTTTAACATCTTAATAATACTATCACCATTTGCGTCTTACAGCAAATTTCTTGCTGTAAAACTCATTATGACCTACTCTAAATTATCGGTCATATATCGGTATGGCCGTATATAGTTTAAAACGATATCTGTAATAGATAATTACATTTATAACATTCGACTTTAATTATTGAAATGACATTTGTGTACTTATAATTTAATGGTAATACTTATATAGAATGTATTTTGAATTTGCTTTAATCCCCTGTATAAATATTATGATGAATCATTACTACATTTGTATACCTTATGGGTGGAATATAGTTTAAGGATTTTACATTTAATATAATATATTCTACGTATAGTCAAAGAAATATAAAACTTTTGGTCTTGTAATGTAGCTTAGCAGACTGTAAAGTTTTAAATTTTATTGTTGTTGTAAGTATTTATTATTATATCAAGGTAAACTGGTCTCGCTGAAGTAATGCTGTCGAGACCCTCTTCACTGATCATATTTCGTCTGCGGCCGCCAGGAGTAAACAGGAAACCCGAGCAACTGAAACAAGCTTCTCCGATATCAGTTAATGAAATACAGTACAACTGAATGAATTGAGAGAATGAATGAAAGAAGATTAACGAAACAGGTGTATATGGCGAGTGTGGATGGGAACGTTGGAAGGGGAAGACCAAGACGCACGTACTTGGATCAGATCGGGGACGTCCTAAAGAAAGGTCAGGTCAAGAGTACCCTAAACCGACGAGCATGTATGAACAGATTGATGCATGTTGAAGAAGCGAAAGAGGTATGTCAGGATCGTAGCAAGTGGAAAGATGTAGTCTCTGCCTACCCCTATGCGAAAGAGGCGTGATTATATGTATGTATGTATGTAGTACAACTGAAAATAGTACTACATCAAGTTTTCCATTTGAGATGTCAACCTTACTAGCCCACTACCTATGGCTAGCTTTTCATTAAAGAAGTGTATTTTTGCTTATGGTTTTTAGATCATTGGCCGAACCCAATTTATTATTTTGAGTCATTTTAGGCATATGTTAATATACTTTCTCTTGCCGTGGATGAAAAAACGACTCAATAAGGGTTTTTAAACTGTGTAAACTGTCACATAGACAATCCATACTAATATTATAAATCTGAGAGTTTGTGTGTGTATGTATGTTTGTTACCTTTTCACGCTCAAACGGCTTGACCGATTTGGGTGAAATATGAAACACAGGTAGAATATAACCCGAAATATTACATAGGCCACTTTTTACCGCGGGAAAATGAGTGCGTGGAAATCTAGTATTGGTATACTTATACTTCGGAGTCACGCAGCGCTACTCTTGTATTTTGCCGGATCTATCCCGCACGCAACTCGCAGCGTTGGCGCAGAAGTTTGGACGTTCTAGTCTTAAAAAATTACAACTGTAACAGACTAAATGCTAGCTGTCAAAAATCCGTTTATTTTATTATAAAAGTAAGTCGACATGTTACTAAGGGTACCTTTATTTTTAATGCATGAAACTTCCCGCAATAATAAAGTCCGCGTTTAAGGGGATCTGGAAGGTGTTGGATTTGATTCTGAACAGGAGAATGTATGTTGTTTATTGATCAATTTTATTACTCCATTAATTTCTTTCCCGTGGGTGTCGTAAGCATAAGAGGCGACTAAGGGACTCTGGGGTTGCATGTCTATTGCAAATTTAGGCGTTCGGCTGGCAACCTGTCACTATGGTGATACACAATCTTTTGAATGACCCCCAAATTTTGTCAGACGTGGCGTACATGACCGTTATTTTCGGCAGTTTACGCTCTGCTTACTCTGCAAGGGAATATGCGTGATATACGTTTGTATGATAAGTAACGTTTTATCCTGATTCGTGTGTTTAAACCTTCCCTTTTTAAATATAAAGATAGATGAAATATATTTTTCCTTGAAAACGTTCAATTTTAAATTTGATTAACTAGGCTTTAGAAATATATTTCAATTTAACTTGCAATAAATGTTCTTGACAGTTCAATTACGGCTTATCTGCGGCTTTTGTTGACAACAGTATTTGCCCGACTTTTGTTGTTAAAGAGAAAGAGTGTTATTTAAGGCGAGTGTCCTCCTGAACGACCGCGACAGTGGCGCCACTTCACAAAAAAAAACTCTTTAAATCAGAATGTCCGATGCACAAAATTTAAGTTATAAAAAAAAGAAAATTGTGTTAAACATTTTTTTTTACAATGACGGATCCATTAGATAAAGTCATTTCATTTTAATTGAGGTGATGCTATTTCAAGCCGGCATCACACATCCTAAAAAAAAAACATTATATGACCAACACAGATCTCGCGATATAACAAGTACTAACTCGAAAAGCAACAAAACCGTTCGCGAGCCCCCATTGGCTAGTTCAAAAGAAACATGGCGGCCCGACAACAGAACAAAGAACATTTGTTTTTGTATATTCGTTATCTAATCTTTTTCTTTGTGAAGAGCTTCCCGGGAAGCCCCCAGGCAAATTCGGACTTGGTTTATTAGGCTGTTCTCCCACTTTTCGTCCGTCATTGCGTATTTTTAACGCACAGTCTCTCTCTTTTCGTGTCCAACGACGCGATGAACCCTGTTGTCAGAGTTTTTTAACCGCCTAATACTATTACGCAATTGTAGTAACGCACAGTAACGCATGCGTATGTCCGACGAAAGTAAATAACGAATCGCGATCTTATTACCATACAAATAGGTGCTTAATGGATGCGTCTGACAATTTATTTGATAGACGCACCGTAACCGTATTTAGGGTGTAAAGGCCAGCCCTCCGAATACTGATAGGGTGCATGCAGACCATGAAACTGATCAATTTGCCCTTTGGAATATATGTCAGGAAACGACATACAATATTTGACCTCCCATTATTTTTAACGTTCCCTAAAATATTTTTTCATGGGAAGTTGTTCAGTTTCATGATCTGAATGTATCCTATCAGTATTTGGAGGGCTGTCCGTTACAGCCTGTATAAAAGGGAATAAGATCGAAATGCGCAATTTCCTATCGTCTGTATGCAGCGACTGACGACAAATTAAAGAATCGTGGGGTTTAGAAGATAACTGTTTTGGATATAAGCTTGCGCTGTAGGTAAAAATATCAATGCAGTATAAGCGTGGTTAAGGATGTTGTTTTTAAAGGGTCGAAACATTAATTTGCATATAGTTCAGACTGTTCGACTATGACATAAAATAATTTATGTGTAAATTGTCATACGATTTGCAATTCTGCTTGTTATAAAATACGCTGGTAAGTTCCAACTCATAAAGTTGGGCAAGCACTAGTACCCCCTGGAAAAGATACTTCAAATGTAGGTACTCGAAACTCGGTATTGAACAAAGTGAGACCTTATATTCACTTTGGTGAAAAGGTTCACTTTTCTCGGAAGGATCGCTTTCGCCTGAAATACTTTATTAAATGTTTTGATCACATATATTCCCCGGAGTATGCATAATCGGAGAATGAAATATTTAACATGCCTTCTTCATATAAATTGTGGTTTTTAGATTTAACATTTTACTAATGTAAATAAAAAAATATATATATATTTTGATTTCCTCACAACATAGTACATTTACAATACAGAGTAAAATTTATATACAAGGTGTGTGAGCCTGTTGCCTAAACTAGGTATAAGAATAAGTACCTGTATTTTAGGTCACCAGGCCTCCACTTCAGAATGGTGATTCATTAGGTAAAGTTTCTCATAGCCTAGTGATGTTATCATGTGAAAGATTGGTAAAATATAAAGATGAAAAATATTAAGTAACCAATATGTATTCCTTTATCAGAGGAACAGATTAAAAACTGTTTAATTCGTACAAACTATTACAGTGGTCCTGCAAATATCAACCGCTGTTAAACATGAAAAGAAAACAAAGAAAAAAATACGGGGCTACTATCAAATATTAGTTTTATTTACTTTTAAACTATCTTCTAGAACATACGTCATACGTAAGATATTAAACTTCATAAGACTGCAAAATATTTTTGTCAATCGTAGAACTCCATAAAACTGCTATATCAAGAAAATTTGTGATTTTGATTTGCAGAACATGTTTTCTGCAGAGATCGCTCACGTATAAATTGAACTCTTCAACACAAATTTTCTCAACAAACTCCATTTTTAACCGCATTTACTCGAAATTTCGAACCGATTTGAGGGTGGATTCAGATCAAGAAATAACAGACGGAGTACTGCGATGAAATCAATTAAAAATTTACCTTCCTAGGCGTTAACGCATAGCATCACCCCATAAATTTACGCCGATGAATGACTCGTACTATAATCGTAGTCAATTATTGGGACGAACCTATCAATAGTTTGCATTACCACCTTAATTTTGGGGAAACAATCTTCAGCCTACCCGGCTGTTGAACGTGTAAAGTATGTAAATTACCTACTACCCACTAGGGAAGGTTAAGATCAAAGCGAAGACCGTTGTTCCTTTATCTAGATACCTATGTGAGCGTCAGCGTCGAAACAATTTTTTTTTTTTTTGTTTTCATTTGTATGAGATTTGCATTTCATTAGACGATGAGACATTTTGAATTCCAGGCAGTAAGTATGTGCATGTCGTAAGATGCGATTAAGGGACTCAAGAGTTCAAGTGTAATGCGATCAAGGGACTCAAAAGTTCAAGTGCAATGAATTTTAGACGATGGGCTGACAATCTGTCACTACAGCAACGTTTTTTTTTTTTTTTTTTTTTAGTTGTGGACCCTACGATTTTTAGCCCCGGGGCTCTCACTACATCAACGATTATCTGCGTGGCGTACGTATAAACACAACGTGGTGTACAGGTCTTTTTAAATTCCACAGTGTAATTAATTTTCAAAAAAGACAGAGTGAATTTGTTTCAATTTCATCAAAGTAGAAACAAAACGGCTGTTTACGTTCTGCCTTCTCGCTAGGCGTGATAGCTTTATGTATGTATGTAATTATGTGGTGTGATAACTTACGCAAAAAATCTTTGATAATATATTTTAGCAATCCGTAATTTCGCTTTTTTTCCGGACTCAGTGTTTTCCTCCGTCACGGTCCATCTACCGTCCTTGGTCTGAGAGCGTGAAGGTACGGAAGGAAAGTAAATCAGGAACGTATTCGAACATTTCCTTGGTCGCGATAACTGTGAGCGATTTATAAGCGATAAAGATCTACCGCAGTCGCGGGGGTGCGGGACGGGAGAGGGGGGTTGATCTGCAACCAGTCTTATCGCTACTTCTCGAGACGGGAGAAAAATTGCTGTTGATGATGATAGATTAAATTTCACAGGAAAATCTTGTGAAAAGTTGAAAGTAACAATGTCTGGTTTGTTATGGGGTTTTTGGCGTTTACATGAAAAACCATGAAGACATCAATAAGTATTTCCATCGCATGTGAAATTAGTAATTATTGTATATACCTCTACAATTACGCAACCGGTACAATAAAATTATCTACACTGCTTTTTAAACTGTACTTTTCGAAATCGCGAAAAAATATCCTTCTGTTCCATACATTTTGCAGCTGTTTTTTTATTCGCGATTTTGTAGATGACCCCATAATAAAAGTTGTTCAGAATCATGAGTTAAATCACCCTGTAAAATTTTCGGAGTGAATAAAAAATAACCGTGTATAACACGTATTTCTACGAAAAAAATATATTTGACTTTATTTTATTTTTTACGCATCCGTCTGTCAGAAATTATGCAAGTGTTACGTGGCAGAGGTGGTAGAGGCGCTTTTAGTGATATTGAAAGTCCCTGTTTCAAATCCTGCAAATAGTGCAATTTTTTAAGTTCTCCAAAATTATACTCACCACAGCTAGCTTGTGTATTTTGGAAACCAAATTAAAGTCAATAAATTTGTACAACTCGATTTAAATTCCGAATTGTTGAATATACTAAACAAAGTGGGGTGTTATTTCTGCTGATAAATAATTTGTTTTGTGTATTCATGTAGTCGGTTCTCATTGTTTTTGTTCTTTATGATTTGTTTACTGAGTAAGAAGTAACCAAAGTTTAATGTTACTGATAAAGAAAAAAGATACATACATCAGCCTATTGCAGTCCACTGCTGGACGTAGGCCTCCCCCAGGGTACGCCATAGGGCATGATCTCTCGTTTTGACCATCCAGTCACTACCAGCTGCCTTTTTTGAGGCATCAGTCCATCTGGCCGGAGAAAAAATAAGTTAATTTTGCCATCCTAACAACTAAATTCACAACTGGTATGCAAATCAGTGTAGTTACAAGTAAAATAATAAAAAACACTAAAAATATAACATGAGCAAAGGTGACCGCCTCAGTGGCCTTACAGTCTAAGTATGGTCTTAGGATACGGATGTCACTTTTTTTTTTGTAGTAACATCAAAATTCTACTAATGGCTATAAAAAATCTTCAGACGGTTCTCTCACTTGTCGTCCGTCGCTGCGTATTTTTAACGCACCGTAACGCATGCGTCTGTCAGATGAAAAGATTTGAGTCAACCCGCGACCACAATACATGAAACTGTATTGAAACGTCGGGACACAGGTAAATTACTAATATTTACCTAAATACTATCGCGATAGACCCGGTCTAAAACTTAAAATGAGTGAAAGTGATCGCGAGTGCTTGAAAAGTTATAGATGAAAGGAAATTGCGAGTTCCAATCTTATCAAATACGGCGACGGATGCATCTGTCCCCCTTTTTTTGTTTTAGCTACTAATTGCCGTGTGGTGTCGGCTTAGAATAGCATCACCCTAATTTATCGTACAAAGCGACTAAGAGATAGTCGTCCAAGGAAAGGATAGCAGCACTCCCTGCGAAATCAATATCTTGCACTGCGCTCGCCAATCCACCTGCGTGGTTAGTATGGTAATACCCCCCGATAAGGGGAGTCCCATTTGCAGCAGTAGACGGTTGTGGCTGTGTATGTATGTAAGCTTAAATACTTCTACCTCAGTAGAAAATGACGTCATTCAATGAAAGATCGTCAGTCATAAATCGGAAGCCAGTGAAGCAGTTTCTAATTTCATGGACGAATAACCCGGTTTGATGACGTCGAGAGCTCTAGGCATTCCGGTAATTAACTCCGCGTAATGAGATTTGCTGTGTGGTGCCGGCTTAAAATAGCATCACCCCAATTCTACCCGTGGGAGTCGTAAAAAGGGACTAAGGGATAATCATCCAGGGAATGGGCAGCAGCGTTCCCTGTGAATGCAATATCTTGCAGTACGCCAAGCGTTTAGAGTATGGCAATACCCTCAAATAGAGGAAGGTCTTTGCCCAGCAGTGGACTGTTGTGGCTGATAATGTATTTATGTAATGAGATTTAGGTACAAGTCTTGAGTAAAATCCTGACAAGTGAAACTATTCATAACGAAAAAGCACACATGTTACATCCTTGCGGGCTTGGCAGAGCGTAAAAGGCTGTTACCAAATGACCAAAAAAGTCAAGAAATACCAACTAATTCAATATTTGAAATGACATGTTTGGTTTCCAACCATAAGTAATATCTTATAAGTATGTAAGGGATAATAGGCGTGTTATGTGTGTGTATGTATCTATACATATAATAAAACAGAAACGAAACCAATTCTGTACATGAAATAGATTCAAAAAAGGGTTTTTGCTTCTAATTGTGTTCAAGATACAGACATCAAAACAGAAGTAAAATTGATTTTTGTCTGTTTGTCTGTTTGTCTGTCGGTATGTTTGTTATTCTTTCACGTAAAAACTACTGCACAGATTTCTACAAAATTGTTTACTGTGGTAGCTTATTACCCGGGTCAACATCTAGGATACTTTTTACGTCGAAAAAATCTTTCATTCCCATGGTAAAACACAGTAACTGGTTCCGCAAAGCGAGTTCCGAATTTTTTTCCTAAAAAATAATATAGATGTCGCTGTTAGTTTTGTAAAACGCGGTATTGACCACGTATTGACTGACATACGATCTGAACTTCTAAACGACCCCGTAAAACGACCTAACCAAACAAAAAACAAACAATCACACATTTAATCCTTGTGGGGTAGGTTGAGCGTCAACGGCCGTAAGTATTTTATCGCTATCGCCACGTCTGACATATATGCGGGCCGTTCTAACTATTACAGAAATGTTTCGGACTTTTACTTTGACCTTTGGTCATGGTCAAGGTATGTGATGGAAGACAGATGAATTGTGATATTTTCTTGAGTTTGCACAACTATTAGTCATCACAATAAAACAATTTTAAACGGAATTAAGTTGTGTTTATTGTGGAAACGTAGGAATTGTGAAATCCAAAATAAACACAACTTAAATCCGTTGAAAATTATTTTATTGCGAAGACAAATTATGATTTGGGTAAAATTAGTTATTTTTTTTACCACTACAAGAGGCCGTTGGCCTGAGTTAAAGGTTATAATACTTTTAATTTTAACTCGACATCTCTACGTGTAACCGAGATAGTGAGTCTTGAAAGACAGACAAATGGACAACAAAGTGAGTGAACCTATAAGGGTTCCATATTGCAGCCTAAAACCTATTTACCAATATAGTTTTTATTTTAACTCGATATCTCTGCGCATTCCCGAGATAAAGCGTCTTACGAGATGGATGGACGGACGGACGGACAACAAACTGATCGTATAAGGGTTCCGTTTTTTTGTACGTTTCTTTTTGATGTACGGAACCTAAAAAAAATATAAATACCTTCATTAGTTAGAATCAAAAATTTTAGAGTAAAATTTGTTTAAAATTACTTCATAGATGTCGCTGTTAGTTTTGTGAAACCCGCTAATGAAATGTTTTCTCCAAAATGATATAACAAAGCCACTGACAGGCGGCAGGTTTTCTAAAAAAATAATAATATAGTATTGTAAACTATGCCGTGTGATGCCGGCTTGCAATAGCATCACCCCATTTCTTTTCCGTGGGAGTCGTAAGTGGCGACTAAGGGACTTTCACATGGGCGATGGGCTGACAACCTGTCACCATGGCGATACACAATTTTCCGAATGACCATCAAATATATGTCAGACATTTACGCTCTGCCTACCCTGCAAGAGATAATAGGCGTGATATACGTATGTAAGTATAAACTTGGGCAACGGATATTCTGATAGATTGTTTCTTTAAAGATAAATCTTTTTTTGTGAAGTGGCGCCACTATCGAGGTCGTTCACGGTTACACTCGCCTTAAACATTTTTGCAGAGATCAGAAGGCAAGGTAGGATTGCACTTGCTGTAGTATCTTCAAGTATCGCTGCCACACTGCTTCCAGGAGAGAAAACGGCGCATACAACTTTCAAAATACCAATCGATTTGGACACAAACGATACTCCAATATGTGCTGTATCACGTAATAGTTACAAGGCGAAGGTTTTCTGATATTGTTGTCTGGTAGTTATGTGACGAGTGTACAATGGCCAACAAAAAAACGGTAGAAGCTATGGATAGGACTTTGAAAGACATACGCAGAGATAATAGGGCCATGGGCCATGTCACTGTTCTTTTTTCCAGTGACTTTCGCCAAACACTTCCAGTTGTTACTCCAGGTACCAGGGCTGATGAGGTGAATGCCTCACTAAAATCATCGGCTCTTTGGCCACAAATTCACAAGCTGACCATGACGGTGATCATGCGAACCCGTCTCGGAGGTAATCCACGGGCTGAAGAGTTTTCACAAGCTTTATTAAAACTCGGCAGAGGTACTTTACCAGAGGATAACGGTCAAGTAAGTCTGCCTGAAACGCTTTGCCAAATAGTTTCTGGTCTAAAGAGAATCATTTCTTCTGTGTATGGCGAGCCTTCCTTCCTTCAAAAGAAAGATTCGTAGCTACGTGGAAGAGCTATTTTTGCACCCAAAAATGATCAGACTGCTTCAATAAACCATACCATATGTCACAAATCACTGGGGATATGGTGGTATACGCGTCAATTACCACTGTTATGAATCAAGACAAAGCCACTAACTACCTAATAGAATTCCTAAACTCCTTGAGTGCGAATGGTCTTTCTGCACACCAAATATTACTTAAACTTGGTGTTCCTTTCATGTTTCTTTGCAATCTCACTCCGCCAAAGCTGTGCAATGGAACCAGACTGAAGATCTTAAGCTTAAAGATGAATGTATTCGAGGCGGATATTTTCACTGGTTGTGGCGCGTATACCACTCATTCCCAACAACTTTTTATTTCAATTTCAGGGCATTCAGTTTCCCGCCAGCGTTTTCTTTGCAATGACTGTAAACAAATCGCAAGGACAGACGCTGAAAGCCGCAGGCGTAGGTCTTACGATTCCCTGTTTATCACACGGGCAGCTATATGTCGCTTGCTCTCGAGTCAGTTCTCCTGAAAATTTGTACGTTTTAGCACCCGATGGTAAAACTACCAAAGTAGTTTATAATGATGTTTTGTAGCTGATGTCCATAGTATCAAAACCAAGTACCTAACCGAAAAACAAGTTAACCAGTACCTATTCATTGCACATCTTAAAGAGAAAAAACTTTATACAAACATGATATTAATATTAAACGATATGCATACATCAACTTCACTAACTCACAAGTCACTACACCATGCGTACGAAGTCGCGGGCGACAGCTAGTGTATGTATAAGCATGTAAATAGATAATTGAAGTAAGTGGTTAGGTAGCTACCTATGCACGTACATGCATGATCACTTCTATCCTGATACCGAAATATAGTACGGGCTGGTGTTAGGCAGAAATGTGGAAAATAAATGGACCTGCTATGCAAATTGACTCAGTTACCTCGTACATATTTTTACTTGGATAAAGTAGTTTTTTTAATCTCCAGCCCATACTGAGTTTTCGTTATCGGTCACTAGTTTAAATTCCACCCCATACAATAATTGAAAACAACCAAATTAGTGAAATATTTAATTAATCACTAAATTGGTTGCCTTTGGTTGTCGCAAAGAACACGTATTAGATTAGAAAAAAATATATATATGATAAATTAAATGATATAAAATGGTAAGTTTTCTTCTTGTACTTCTGCTTCAAAAATACAATGTACTACAAAATTCTTCCCAGCAATTACATTAATGGACACGATACAACCTTAAATGGAAAATCCATGGAGCATAAACGTTTTGAGTACATTTTTATAGTACCACAGCATTCAAGGAAATAGGGAACTTACAGAGACAAAGCGTCGTTCCTATTTTTTCTTTCAATACCGGAATGTATTCTCTGGGCCGCGCAAATGGGCGGGTGTAAAAAGGAAAGTGTTGCCTGCCAACCAAGGCTCGAGTTCTACTATTTTAAAAACAACTCAGTTGTGTTTTGATGGCGTGTCAAATTCAATCAATCAATTTCAATATAGAATATTAACAAGACTTTAATGCACCTTACTTCTATTAGTAGACAGTGGTTGGAAAATTCTGACACCAGGGTTCATCGGGTCCTTGACGATTCGGTGTCCCACACGAAAAGAAGAAGAAGAAGAAGAATGCACCTTAGAATATACTGAACTTATATTAAAACAAAAGGAAAGAGAGACAGAGGTAGACCTAGACGCACCTACTTTACCCAGATAAATGAAAAAGTCAATGTCGGGTCATATCAGGAGGTCAAGTCACTAGCAGAAAAGAAGGGAAATTGAAAGTTACTCCACCTACAAGAGTTTGACTTTTTAATTTGAAGAAAAAGACCCTTGTGTCGTGGGTAGGTAGATAGTAGAATGTGTGTACAGTCAAATAAAAATATTAGGTAGTGTAGCGCACGATGGTATTAGAAGTACCTTGTAGATTCGAATTAGATTTTACGTATTCATTTTACAGTAAAATAAATAGTTAGATAAAGTAGGCTAAATTGGATGGTTTTGGTCGTTTCGAATCTGCTAACAGTTACGATATCACAGTGACAACAGAATTACCTGATGTGCTAGAGTTGGGGTGTTTTGACAGTTCGAAGGGTCATGTCGTTTTTTGAGTCTGTAATTCAATGGCAAGAGAGAAATATTTAAATTTACTGGCACCATTAGAAACAGTAGTAAATGAAAGCAACTAAAATAAGGCTTAGAGCCAACATTTAGTAGATAGTTAAACCACAGCACATTGCTGATTTGCAATGTGCCCTTAGTCAAATAATGGATGTTTTAAAATATTGTCTTTAAAAATACTCGCATGAATTGTCAAACTATAGGACATATTTATTCTTTGGTAAGCCATTATAATAAATTACAACTTGGCAACACTGAAAAAGGCTTTCCAATCTGAACCTTTGAAAGAATAGAATAAACAATAGTACCTTAGAGGCGAAACTTTTCTTATTATTTAAGAGGGTGGGATGTTTAATGTATGAGGCCCGATTTAGCCACGGACTGAATAATGTGAAGTAGATAATTTCAATGATTGCTTTTGTGCACTCTATTTTTATTGGTATTGTCATGAGGAACCTTTTGAATGATACTCGTATGTGATACTCATAATGTTTGTTGTGAAATAGCTAACCTAAAATGTCTTTAAATCTGCGTATTTATCCTACTAATATTATAAATGCGAAAGTGTGTATGTTTGTTTGTTACTTCTTCCCATAAAAACTACTGAATCCATTATAATAAAATTTTACACACATACAGAAAGTAACATGGGATACACATAGAAGAGTTTTTGTCAACACTTATGCGGGCAACGCCGTGGTTAACATCTAGTTTAGGTACATATTTTACTAGATTTTCGCCTTGTGGTTTCAACCGCAGCGGGTTTTCCGTTCGTATGAAATGTTTTTCCGCAGTAAAATATATCTTACATGTTATTCCAAATTTTTATCCAAATCCGTCGATCCGTTTGAGCGTGAAAAGTTAACTAACATACATACATAAACTCTCGGATTTATAATATAAGTATGGATTAATAAGGTAAACCTTGAGCAATTTTTTATTCAAGTATAAATCACGGGATTGCAAATAATGACATCAAAGTATTTTCCATGGAAGTTGTCTTAACTCATAAAATCCTATATGAAGAAGTAAGTACCTTACATATGTACTTATAAAATACTTCAATGTGTTGGGTATGAAACTATTGAGAACGTGGAAAAGTGCACCGCAAGCAGAATTTGAACCTGCGACTTTAGTATCAGTACTACCAACGCCTCTACCGACTAGGCTACCACGGCTTACCTGCTGTTGGCCTTTTTTTCGTGTGGGACACCGAGTAAACAAACGACCTGATAAACCTGCTGTTAATTATGCTAATATATCTTAATGTCAATGCACGCGTGACATGGTAGGAGCATCGGTAGTACTGATATGGAAAGTAACAGGTTAAAATCATGCCTTAGGTGCAATTTTGCGAATTCTTAAAAAAAGAACCTAAAATGACAAAATGTCTTTCCATTCATTAGCAGCAACCTAGAGATAACTACTCATATAGGTATCAACATAATTCTGGTATTTGCCATAAAATACAGTACCTACAAGTTTGAGAAGCTTTTGATGTAAAACCTGGTCCATTCAATCTAAGAATCAATTTGTTGATGCGTCTTAAAAATAACACTGCATTGTAAGCCTCAAATAATTGAGAATCTGTAATAAAAGAAATGTCAATTTGAGAAAATGATCGTAATGAAAAACGGTTTTTTTTCTCCGGCCGAGTGAATAAAATGGTTGACAAGCTTCGGAACAATACAGCGTTTTCGGTTCAGGATCGTTAAAAAATGTAGCTGTGCGTTGGAAATTTTTAACAAACCTGTTACGAATAACTCTATAAAATATCGGTCTATTTTAGATTTAGGTAGTTTGTTGACTGTTGTGTTATTATTGAAATATTTTAGGCATAGTTCGAGCTAAACATTCAAAATTGATCGTCATGGCATTTATAAAGGTATTCGGCGAGGTATAAGAGCACCTTTGTAATACTGAATAGGTTTCTTTTGGGCAAACTTGTCTTTGTCCTGTATCCATAGACCAGAGACAAGTTCCATCACATTATTTTTATTATCATTATAATTAGCCTACTAGATCCCACTACTGGGCTAAGGCCTCCCCCGCGGTCTTCCACGTATTTCGGTCCAAACTTGGTCTACTCCTTATCATAGGCATCGAGATCGTTACGCCATCGTTTCCAGGGTTTTCTTCGGCGCCGGGACCCTTGAGGTCCCAAATGGTCAGTTACAATGCTAGCTCATTTATTTGGGTGCATCCGACAAACATGAAAGGCCAAGTCCTATTATTTATCATCATCATCATTATATGCCGTGTGATGCCGGCTTAGAATAGCATCACCCTATGTCTTACCCTACCCATGGGTGTCGTAAGAGGCGACTAATGGACTCGAGGGTTATGTGTATTGCAATTTTAGGCGATGGGCTGACAACCTGTCTCTATAGTGATACACAGTTATCAGATTGACCCTCAAACTTTTGTCAGACGTGGTGTTAATTTCTGTTTTACGGCCTTAACCCTCTGCTTACCCTATAAGGGATATAGGCGTGATTTATGTATGTATGTATGTATCATAATAGGCCACAGCATCTATGTAGATGATTGTTGCAGCGCTCGTGGGTTAAGATGATCTACGACGTCGCACCATTAATAAAAAAATAATTTATTATGGTGCATGATAATATCACAAATTAAAACACGTCAGTAAAACATACCAATAAACATTAAAAACACATATAACAAAGGAAATGTGGGCGTTAATGAACTATCAATTTATTAAGATAATTACACATAACGCAACACGCACACATTATTAAACAGGGTGATCAACAACTGTACTGAATTCAAATAGTTTCCAGATTTTTTATAAAAAAAAGTTTGTAAATAGTAATAATTAAGTAATATAAATACTTCTTTATATTTTAATTAAAAATACTAAACAGAGATGAGGCAAATTAAAATGCTTTAGTTGGGAGTGCCACGCTTGTCAAGGGTACGTAAGAATAAATTGAGACAAGCCAAAAGGTTACAAATAATAATTTATTTATTTATTCAATTTTTTAACGGCGTACCAATTACAGAAAATGATAAAAAGAATATATAAGGTGTAAAAAAAATAGCTGTTAATATTTTTAGGGGTGAACCAGTTCGTGAAACTGAACAACTTTCCCCAAGGAACATAGGTCGGAATATTAAAAAAATGGTGGTCCTCCCATACTAAGTGTGTTACCCGGCGGGTTAATTTGTATGGAATTGCCAAAAAAACTCATATTTTGACCTATGTTCCTTGGGGAAAGTTGTTCAGTTTCACGTACTAGTTCACCCCTTAAAATATTCTCAGCTATTTTTTTTACACCATGTATATTAAAATAAGATTATTTTTTTGGAACATATAAAATCAATAAATCAATTGGCTTATATTTGTTATTCAAATGTGAATAGTGCGATTTCAGGCAATGGGCTGACAACCTGTCACTATGGTGACACACAATTATTTGAATGTTTGTCAGACGTGGCTGAAATGTCCGTTTTTACTGCCGTTTAAGCTCTGCCTATCCCGTAATGGGTATGTATAGGCGTGATGTAATATGTAATGTAATTTCATACATTCTTTAAAAAAAAGGGTTCCAGCAGGAAATCGGAAAATTATGCGGTGCGAGTAAGTATCGCATAATGCTTGACCTATTTAAAAAAACGTCTCGAAACGAACCTGCGGCGGAAAGGTTTCGCGTTTGATTCCCGCAGGGGCACTCACAAAGTTGATATTATAACATTGTGCATTTGTACTCAGTCTGGTTAGGACATTGCAACTAAACCACTTGATTGTGTGTAAAAAAGAAGGTTTCGAACTTCGACCGGGACGTTAAACCATCAGTCCCGATTGCTGCCAATGATCACTTAGATGGCGGTCGTTACACAACCATGTCAGAGGCCTACTAGTATTAGAAGGCGGTTGAAAAAGTCCACCAGGGTTTATCGGGTCGTTCGTCGACTCGGCGTCCCACACGAAAAGGAAAAAAAAGTCTCGAAAATAAAGCACACACACACACATATCACCATTATAATCACTTGCGGGGTAGGCAGAGCATTAACTGCCGAAAAACAGTCATTTACGCCACGTCTGACAAACATTTGAGGGTCATTCGGAAAATGGTGTATCGCCATAGTGACAGGTTGTCAGCACATTGCCTTAAATTGCAATACACACCCTCGAGTCCCTTAGTCGCCTCTTACGACTCCCACGGGAGAGAAATGGGTGATGCTATTCTAAGCCGGCATCACACGGCAAAAATGAAGCACCCTATATTTTGTTGTGACCAAAGGGTGTGGGCAGGGTGGGCACAGGAAAGTTTAATTGAAAATAGTCACGCGACCTCACTGTAGTTAGCGAGGTGTTCCGTTGGATTTATTTTGTCGCCTAATTTTACATAAAGTATTTTCGCGGTTTTGTAAATGTAATGAATGTTTTGAAATTGCTTTAATTAATAAATTTAGGTTTTAGTTCTTTTTTCAGGTTAACAAAGGTAAAATAAATGCTTTAATTAATAAAATAAGTTTTTTTTTCAGGTAAACAAAGGTTATTTATAAGGACAAATATCAATGAGTACTAAGCTAAACTAAAACCAAATAGAATTTAAGCTAAAAAGAGTCGTTCTTGCGCATTCTGCATATTACTATTTATTTGTATATAGTCCTGGGACCAATATAAAAATGGAATACAGCAAAACATAAAAACTTGTAATGAAATGTCATAAGTATTTATTTATTTATGTGTATGTGTGTACGTATTTTTTTAAATGTTTTTATCTTTTTTATTAAAATCGCAGTAGTTTAATAACGGCAAGGATATTGAAGTACACTTGCCTACTTAAAGTTCTATCTTTAATATGATATGAGATAAAAATCTCCCGCATGGGCTGTAATAAATAAATTAGTAGATTACGTAAGGGTGGTAGCACATGGACCATAAACCGAAAGAGTTTTGTGTCAGATATGACCTACGAGTACCTTTTAATAATGCATGAGAAAATGAAATCTCTTAACTATCTAAAAATCGGCGATTGAACTGTGAGTTCCACCCCTAACCAGATATCAAAACCTACTTTTCACCGGACTGTTCCAATAACTGCTGATAGTACGTTGTCAGATCATTATACAATGCATGCGGATGAGCAGCATAAATACATGATAAACCCCTTGATCCCGAAACCTCGGTGGTTATCACTAGCCGTCCTATTTACCGGGCCTTGGTCACGATCGCTCATCTTTATTCTATGTGACGGATCCTATGGAATAATTTATGCCGACTTATCTTCTGAAATAGTCGATGATTAATGATTTGCAATATTGAGTTTCATCAGCTTTTGATTCGAGGGTGCTATTTTGTGTTGATGGTGTTAGATTTGAGTGAAACTAAATTCAATAAAATAAGAACTGTTTATTGTCTCAGATATGTATACATTGCAGCCGCGTGATATCGATTTAGAATAGCATCATAATCTGTGACAATAATCATATTTAATCAACAACCACAAAAGTTCACTGGTGAACGTGGACCTACCCTAATAAGAGCTCATTTGTCATACTCAACACCCTTGGGAGGCGGATTGGCGACCTCAGTTTTGAATATTTTTATATATAAAAAAAACACTGCTCTTTTTATAAAACCTGCAAAATTTTCTACCGTGGGCAGGATTTGCCCGCAAATTTTGCACACGTGTATCTTGATGCCAATAAAACAAAATGCTGCTCATTCTTTGGATTCAAAGCACCCAGATATAGGTGATGCTATTCTAATCTTATATAAATAGTACATAAACTTCTCAGATCCAAATATGATTATTCGCATTCAAACGTGTTCAATAAACCGTTATTTACTGTTTCTAGAAGCGTCGACATAAACAGTTTATTCGATTCAATAAGACTGCGAACGGAAAGCAATAGAAACCAATTTTGCACGGGCAGAAGGCATTTACATATAGAGATGCAGGGGATTGTCTGCGGTGTAATCAGAGCAAGGGAATGTTCCAGAAGAAACCTGCAAAAACCAAAATGAAGCAATAAAAAACTCATCCCTGAACGAAATGGCGTGGCATAATTGTCTGCGGTGTAATCAGAGCAAGGGAATGTTCCAGAAGAAACCTGCAAAAACCAAAATGAAGCAATAAAAAACTCATCCCTGAACGAATTGGCGTGGCATAAGCCTATCAAAATGCACAAAGACACGCCTTATCCTTACTTTAAACTAATAATTAAAATTAGAACGTAAGTTCATTTTTCCTTCTTTGCCGACACAGTGGAACGAGCTTTCTTAAATGTATAGTAAGTAAGTCATACGAATAAGAGAGTCAGTATTGTTTCTTTTTATTTTTGACATATTCCCACGGGAAAAAACAGTCACTGATTAACCACTGAGTGTAAATCTTAAATGTATAATCGCTTATAAACTTAACAAAAGTAGTATTTGGTGTACGAATTAAATCGAGACCAATTTTACACGGTATCTTTCTGGACATAGAGTTTCCTCTGCCGCCTGGCTTTGCTCTGAGGTGGTGTATTGCAAGGAATCGAAGGGATCGCATTTATTACGTAGGTAAATGTGTGCTGAAACAATTGCAGGATAAACGATATTATGCTGCTGCTTTCATTACTTTAAAAGCTGCCATTTTACCCGCGTAAGGTATTTTTTATTTATTTATATTTGTATGATGTATTCGTAATTATGTTGATACCTTAGTCACTTTAAAGATTAACCAGCTAAAGTTAAGCCATCAAATTTGTATGACCAAATAAGTTTTTATGCACAGGAGCAACTATTTGTGATATTTACTAATATTTAGGTTCAATCAGAATCTAAATTGTATTACAAAGTGTTCAGTGCGTTAGCTTTATGACTGATTACTACTGATATTTTATGGTCAAACATCACAATATTTGCAATATAAAGGTAAGTAAATTTAATGATAATCGTTTTCCAGATATATCACGCCTTTATCCCTTATGGGGTAGGCAGACGTGAACGGCCGTAAAAACGTACATTGCCCCACGTCTGACAAATATTTGAGGGTCATTTAGAATATTGGGTATCACTATCCTGACAAGTTGTCAGCCTGTCGCCCAAAATTGTATTTCACATGAAATCCCTGGAGTCCCTTAGTCGCCTCTAACGACACCCACGGGAAAGCAATGAAGATGTGCTGAGCTAAGCTAAGAAAAGCCGTCATCACACGGCATTTATTACAATACCTACTAAAATAGCTGAAAAATACCAACAGATACATACATACACATATACGCGGGTAGGCAGGGCAGGAACGGGCGTAAAATACGGTAGCTATCACCACGACTGACAAATATATGAGGGTCGTTTTTGAAAATCGGGTATCACTATACTGACAAGTTGTCAACCTGTCGCCCAAAATTATAATACACATGAAACCCCTGAAGTCTTAATCGCCTCTAACGACACCCACGGTAAAGAAATGGGGATGTGCTGATAAAAGATAAGAAAAGCCATCATCACACGCCGTTTATTACAATACTGAAATAATTGGCGTGTGATGCCGTCTTAGAATAGCATCACCCCATTTCTTTCTCGTGGGACTCGTAAGGGGCGACTAAAGGACTAGAGGATTTGTATTGCAATTTTAGGCGATGGGCTGACAACCTGTCACTATGGCGATATACAATTTTCTGATTGACCCTCAAATATTTGTCAGACGTGGCGTAAATGTCAATGTTTTACTGCTGTTTACGCTCTGCCTACCCCACAGGCGTGATATGTGTATGTATGAAATAGTTGAGAGATACCAACAGATGCACCGCGATAAGTTTATTTTGCTCTCTGTAAAACTGCAATATCACAATTTTTCTTTCATGACTGCACTCCGTACACAAAGGGTTCTCTTTTGTCACCTCCCTTGTTCGCACCTGTTCAACACATTGTGTGGTTTCCCTTTTTATTTTATGAAATAAATCTTTAAGCATAAATATATTTTACAAGATGGTGAAATAAATTTACTAGCGGGGAATCGCAAGATACAGGTTTAACCTAGTTTGGGGGCCAGGGATTCAAAACTTAATATAATTATGTTCAACTTTTTTGAGGAATATATAAATTTTATTATTATTAATATTTAAACTAAAAATAGCACTGTCACTTTCTATTAAAAAGGGTTAGATAAAGACGATTGCCTCTTCAGTTGTCTAGGATTATACGCGGTATCTATCAAAATTGAGCGGATGATCAAAAATATAATGAGAATATGATGAACCCGTGGGAGTCGTAAGAGGCGACTAAGGGACTCGAGGGTGTATTGCAATTTTAGGCAATGGGCTGACAACCTGTCACTAAAGTGATACACAGTTATCTGATTGACCCTCGAACTTTTGTCAGACGTAGTGTTAATATCTGTTTTACGGCCGTTAACGCTCTGCCTACCCCGTAAGGGATATAGGCGTGATTTATGTATGTAAATAAATCTTTAAGCAAAAATATATATAAAAAGATGGTGAAATAAATTTTAGCGGGGAATCGGTAAAGTTATCTTAATTCCATGTTACCAACTAATATCTCTAACTAAAAATAGCACTGTCACTTTCTGTTAAAAAGGGTTAGACAAATACGATTGCCTCTTAAGTTATCTAAGACTATACGCGGTATCTATTAAAATTAAGCGGATGATCAAAAATATGGCGGTCAAACGAACAAGGAAATCTGTGAAATGGTGGTATGGGATCTACCTCCTAGCGGTCCACCCCGGGCAACGGCAACACAAGCTTGCCTGTGGATAAGTCCGGCTGAACGGTCCCTGGCTCGCGACCACCATCCCATCGAAGTCTGGCGACAAGTAGCTTGCTGCGTTCCGTCAGTGTGTGGGAGTGCCAGTGCCTCCACAGGCTTCTTCTGGGTGAGCTCGCTCCATCTTAAACTGTCTCTGTCCTATGACCTAGACTAGAGTCAAGAGCAAACCCATCATTAATAAAAAAAAAAATGGTGCAGAAATCATAGACCATTTTAAACATGACATGACTAAAATAGTCGATTATATCCATTATCCTTCTCCAAATTCATTAAACGGAAAGTGACAGTGCTATTTTTAATTATGTAGCTGTTTTAGTAAGTAACGTCAACTATTAATTATACTGTGGTAACGTGGAATCGAGACAAGTAAGAACGCTTTATTTTATTTGAATTTTACAAAAATAAAATACATGTCACTCCTACTTACAAAAAAAATCATTAAATGTGTAGCAATTTTATTCCAATAAAAATGACAGTAGTTTTCGCTTGAACATGTTAATATTTGTGATACTTTTTAAATCATTTGGAAGTTTATAAAAAAAATAAACAGATTGGTAAAGGGGGCTATGCTTTACATTATTTAATTTACGTTTTATTACATTACTAGATTTCTACCCAGCGGTTTCACCCGCTGCCACTAATTTTCCCGTGGTAATAGTTGTTTTCCCGCAGTAAGTAAAAAGTAGCCTATGTGTTATACCAAGTTATTTCTTTTATTATTTTTTATCAAGTATGGGTTTGCTCTTGACTCTTGTCTAGGTCATGGGACAGAGACAGAGTCTAAGATGGATCGAGCTCACCCAGAAGAAGCCTGTTCACTCTTACATTGAAGAGATTAGGGTTGTATGCATTTGGAAACACATACGCAGGTTATACTCTACCTGTGTCCTAAATTTCATCCAAATCGGTCAAACTGTTTGAGCGTGAAGAGGTAACAAACATACATACACTCGCACAAACTCTCAAAATTATAATATTAGCACGGATGAAGGTCTTTTCTTCTAGTACTATAGCGAAAAGTCATTTCATCTTCTGTTTCAAAAATCGATCTATCCTTGATTAAATCTTTGAGTAGAACAAAAATATATAAACTTGGCACCGTTAATAAATAAAAATATTCTTTGCATGATTACCATGGTGGGATTCATGCAATAGTCCTTATTGCTCTCTTTTGAATTGTTAAAGCCTTTTTAATATTATAAATGTAACCGCAGTACCTACTTGATGCTATAACGAAACCTCAAGTATGTTTCTTTGGCTCCGCAATGCATTACATGCTGAGCTGATTGAACTTTCCAATTGTGTCAGCTTTGACTTCCAGTTTAGTAAAGAGTCTATATAGATTCCTAAGAACTTTACTACCATGTCAGATTCTATGTTTTGATCACGGCTTTTGATCCTTTAAAATTAAGCTGAGACAAACTTTTCAGGTGAATCAGTGCCTTAATGTATGACACACACACACACACACACACACACACACACACATAACGCCTATAATCCCTTGCGGGGTAGGCAGAGCGTAAACGGCCGCAAAAAACGGAAATTCACAGAGGGTCATTCAGAAAATTGTGTATCGCCATAGTGACAGGTTGTCAGCGCGTCGCCTAAAATAGTAATACACACCCTCGAGTCCCTAAGTCGCCTCTTACGACTCCCACGGGAAGGAAATGGGGTGATGCTATTCTAAGCCGGCATCACACGGCATCAATGTATGATATTTAGTTTAATTTGTTGCAAAAAATACTTGTAATTTCGCGACAAACGGCCTGGCCGCTTTCACGGCGCTGACTATGATCCGACCCTTGCCTTGAGAATATTTATTGATACATCAGTCGATAAATCCTTAAAATAACTACAATGGGAAAGTACAACCTACCTTTTTATCATTAATCATAGATATCTATGATTTATTTTCACGTTCCTTAGGAAATTTACGGCTAAGTAGACGAAACTAGTTCATAAACAAGATATTATATCAGACAGTTTATTTATACATTGTGCTAATATTACCATTTATATTATACTGCCGTGTGATGCCGGCCTAGAATAGCATCACCCCATTTCTTACCTATGGGTGTCGTAAGAGGCGACTACGGGACTCGAGGGTTGGATGTGTATTGCGGTTTTAGGCGATGGGCTGACAACCTGTCACTATAGTAATACACAGTTATCTGATTGACCCTCAAGCTTTTGTTAGACGTGGTGTTAATGTCCGTTTTACGGCCGTTAACGCTCTGCCTACCCCGTAAGGGATATGGGCGTGATTTATGTATGTATGTATGTATATTTTTGGTGACTGTGTTACTTAGCGCAAGAAATTTTCCTTTAATACCTTAGCTTGATATCATTATTTTTTTAAAACACAAAATAAAAATCGCTCTCAGCGATGAGGCCTTTATTACAAACTAGATTTCCACACTGCGGTTTCACCCGCTGCCACTCATTTTCCCGTGCTGATAGTTGTTTTCCCGCGGTAAATAGTAGCCAATGTGTTATTCCCAGTTATACTCTACCTGTGTTTCAAACTTCATTCAAATTGGTCAAACCGTTTGAGCGTGAAGAGGTAAGCAACATACATATACACACACACCCAAACTCTGAGATTTATTATATTAAGTACGGATTCCAAATTTAATATTTTCTTTCTTCTATAGTGCGCAATAATGTGTTATTACATAGCTTTACAACCATTTCTTTCACCGTTTAACCCCTAACAATTTTATTAGACTATAAAATACAAAACAATACTAAGCTAACCTAGCCTATGGAATAACAATAACAAATCTAACTTAACAATAATACATTAACATTATTTACCTTTAATAGGCAAAGATCAACTGAATGAAACGTTTACAAAAGAGATACTTTTAATAAATACATTTCCTCTGAAAATGGTTCACAAATATTGTTTTAAGGGAAACCATAGCAATTTCGTGAAAACAATTTTGTTTACCTAAGATTTGGTTTATTTATAAATGAAATGTAGGGTAAAATTTTACTAGTGACTGATACTGAAAACAGAGTACGGGCTAGTGATAAGCTACAACTTTCCCGGAGGAACATAGATCGAATTAAGAGAACAAAATTGGCTGCCTCATAACTCAAATCAGCTACTTGAAATTTTTGAATGGGAGCAATTTTTTGTATATCTCGACTTATGTTTCATGGGGAAACTGGCTCCTTATTACCAGCTCGATTTGAGTTTTCGCTATCGGTCACTAGTAAAATTTCACCCTATAGATTAGGCTTTGCTGCATGATGCTAGGTATAGATGCAGTTTTGATAAAAAAAAAATATGAAAACACCTGACAGCTAATTGAAATTTTTGTATGGGAGTATTTTTTTGCAAATTTTGACCTGTTTCATGGGGAAACTGGCTCCTTATTACCTGCTCGATATGAGTTTTCGCTATCGGTCACTAGTAAAATTTCACCCTATAAATTAGGTTTTTCTGCAAGGTACTAGGAATAAATGCAGTTTTGATAAAAAAAAAACAAAAATCTTTTATACGAAAACACCTGACTCAGGAACTTTTATTTTATTCTTAGTTAGTTAGTTTTATTACTCTGGAATGGACACGAACAAAATATTGTAAAAACTTGCTCCATCTTAAGTTTGTCGTAGGTGTTTTAATGAGAAATTTTCAATAATTTTTAAATGCGTAAATCAGGCCAAGTAACAATGTGATTAGTTTATGATAACAATGACATTTAATCCAGCAGGGCTAGCATTATTTATTTATTTATTTAACTGTTTATTGCACACAAGATAAGACACAGGACACTTACAATTAAGAAAAACAACACAACAGGTACTACTTATTTCTACAAAGAAATCTCTTCCAGCAGTCCTACGGTAGAGAGTCAGCATAAGGTGAGGCTGATAGATCGTGCACAATGTAATAATAAAAAAATAATATAATAAAAATAAGTTTACTTAATATACTAATATATATATATATATATATATATATATTATATATATATATATACATTATTTAAGGCATAACTTATAAAAATTCTAAAGTCGTTTAATTTTCGTACGATTGCATTATGTGTGTCTGTAAAGCACAATATACATTTTGTGTCATTATTTACGCATGTGTAAATTTTCTATTCAATGTATATGTAACGATAGCTTATTTTGAAAGTAAATTATTAAGTCTCTGATACAAAATAATGTTATAAAGTAAACCAGTATTGTCTTTGTGACAGTTTACACAGTGTAAAAACCCAGTTTAAGTCTTTTTTTTTAGAATCTTTATTGAAACGAAAGTGATACGTTAAATGACACAAAATAATAAATTAGGTTCGGGAAATGGTCCAGCAAATATAAACCAAAAATAAACCATTTTTTTTTCACGCTATGTAGCAAATGAATTATGGCAGTAATCTACTCAACTATACATACATACATACACATATCACGCCTTTAATACCTTGCGGGGTAGGCAGAGCGTAAACGGCCGCAAAAACGGACATTTACGCCACGTCTGACAAATATTTGAGGAACATTCGGAAAGTTGTGTATTGCCATAGTGACAGGTTGTCAGCCCATCGCCTAAAATTGCAATACACACCCTCGTGTCCTTTAGTCGCCTCTTACTACTCCCACGGGAAAGAAATGGGGTGATGCTATTCTAAGCCGGCATCACACAGCACTCAACTATCTTGAGTGTTATTCTTCTAAACAAAGTCAAATCTATCAGAGAAATGAACAATACCAAACAATGAATAGGCAATCCTATTAATGAGTACCGAGGTTAGCTTTTGGTGGAATGGATGCTATAATCATTACCTTAGAAAAATTAGATGTGATAAAAACAGCTCAGGCACGGCATGGATAAGTGAAGGTATAAAAAAATCGAGTGAAACAAAACGGGTATTATTTTTAGAGGCAAATACTTGTAGTGAAAACGTCGTAGTTGAGAAAAGGAAAACATACAAGAAATATTCGGAGATTCTAAAAAACGTTGTAAAAATTGCAAAAAAGAAATATAATGAAACTAAAATTATGAATTCTAAAAATATAAATCGCACTACCTGGAATCTTATAAATAATAATTTTAAAGAGGAACTTATTAATGAAATAAATGAATTTGTGGGTGTTACAGATGGTACAAACATAGCTAGATCAAATCTTAAAGCCACCGAAATATTTAAAGCTCACTTTCAGAACTCGGTTACATCTGCGATTCCTACTAGTCCTTGCTTGAGTTTGCCCCAATTTCATACATCAACCATGTTTTTGACTCCCGTTAATAGGATTGAGATACAAAAGATCATTAAAAATCTTAGGGATAAAAGGTCAACTGGGTATGATGGTGTTCCTGTTGAAGTATTGAAACGTGTTAGCGATGAGATTGCAATTCCTTTATCACACATCCTGAATGTGTCGTTTGAAACTGGGGTTTTTCCAGATGGATTAAAAAGAGCTCAATTAAAGCCCATATTCAAAGGAGGAGATAAACACCTTGTAGAAAACTATCGTCCCATTTCCTTACTTCCAGTTATGTCAAAGGTCTTTGAGAAGGCAATGGAGTCTCGCCTTCGTTCCTTTCTAAATAATAATAATATACTTGCACCGGAGCAGTTCGGATTCCAAAAAGGAGTATCCACTTCCGATGCAGTCTTCAGCATGACCGAGTTTCTGCATAGTGAAATCGATGGGGACCAAAATGTCTTAGCAATATTGTTAGATTTATCGAAAGCTTTTGACAGTGTTGACCATTTAACCCTATCAGAAGTCTTGCAAAGATATGGAGTAAGGGGACCCTCGCTGGATTGGTTGCAGTCTTATCTTTTGGATAGAAAACAATGTGTAGTTATATCTGCCTTAAACGCAAAAACATCAACTCTTGAGGATTACCAGTCAGAGGCGTTCTGCATTCCACGTGGTGTGCCGCAGGGAAGCGTATTGGGACCTTTGCTTTTTCTTCTTTACGTCAATCATTTACCTTCCATTATTACTGAAAAAACGGTTATGTTTGCCGATGATATCTCAATTTTCTTCAAATTCCCCAGAAAAAATGCAGACTCCCTTACGCAGCATATTCAGAGTATTTTATCATCTGTGAGTGATTGGCTGCTATCTCTTAACTTAAAGGTGAACCCATGTAAGACAAAGATATTACACTTTAGAAACTATAACACACGAATGGTTGACATAAATATACAACTAGACTGTAAGAATATCCAGTTTGTCCAAGACGCGAAGTTCCTTGGACTGTGGGTGGATGAGTATTTGAACTGGAAGAAGCATATTGAAGGCCTCGAAGGTAAACTGAGTAGTTTCTGCTTTGCTTTGAAAAACTTAATGGAAATTTCAACGAGAAGGGCAGCACTGCAGGCGTACTATGCCTTCTTCCAATCCAGGATTCTATATGGACTTGTGGTGTGGGGTGGTTCTGTAGAAGTTGAGAAGTTGTTTTTGCTTCAAAAACGATGCGTTCGAATTCTCGGAAACGCCAGATCAAGAAGAGTTTCTTGTCGCAAATTTTTTGTGGACCTCAATTTGATGACTCTGTCTAGCTTGTATATATACGAACTTTGTAAACTCGTGAGACGCTACCCAGACAAATTCCCATTTAGAAAGCCTTACAAGAGTAGCAGGCTAAATACTTTACATGGTAGGGAATTGGTGAAGCCCCTTTGTAGAACTGCTTCTTTTAAGCGTTCAACTATGTATAATGCTGTCATAGTCTATAATAAACTTCCAGAACGTATTAAGTCTCTTCCAGACAATAAATTCTTTTATGAAGTTAAATCTATACTTATTAAAAACTGCCCATACCTATGACTTGAATGAATTTTTAAAATTAGACTTAACAAATAGTATAATAATGACATAAATAACTTGTAAATCGAATAAATAAGTAGTAAGTAAAAGTAAGACATTCAAAATGTAATTTTAATTCACATTTATACAATTTAATTTTATATAAATTTAATTTAAACCTATCAAATAATTTAAACTAAATACTTTTAAGCTACACCCTAGACAAAAGGGGTAAAATTGTAGAGGACTCAAATGTTTATTGTATTAACACCTACCATCATGTACCTGTACACACTTACAATTTAAGGCTTAATAAATGAAATTGAAATTGAAATACGCATTCAGTGCCTGCCATTTTCCTCATCGATCTACTTTCTATAGATGGTGGTCGTACGAAACTAAAACTAAACTGATTTGATTGGCCCGATGGCGTAGCTGATAGTACTCGGCTACGCCGAGGATCGTAGGTTCGATCCCCACAAAACACAAATATTTGTTAAGTCAATTTCAGATATTTGTGTTTAGTCTATGGGTATGCATTTATTTACAAAAAAGTATTTTTATTTATTTTATTTATTTAAACATTTACAAAAAAGAAAGAGATCAATTACAATAGAATATAAAAATAATTAATATCAGCTATCTAGTTCCCATAATACAAGCTTTGCTTAGTTTGGGGCTAGATGGCGCTGTGTGAATTTTGTAGGATATTTATTCATTTGAAGATTCCGAAATATAGATTGCTGGCCAGCCCCGAGGCGGTGCCTTCATTTTTATTTTTTATCCCGTCAGAGCCAGTTTTCTATTAGGACAATATAAAATTGTTATACAACAAAGAAAATTGTTTTATACAAATTTATTTTTTTACAATGACGGATCATGACGTCAATAAGAGATAATTCTATCCTACATTGAAGTAATTTCATTTTAATTTTTCTTCTTAAAAAATCGTATCATATGACGATAACCACTATCTCGAACTTATTCTTCAATGGCATCTGCAAGTAAATATCCGTTTTTGTTTACCCGCAAACTTGTTTACTCTCAAATTCTCAGCATCCCATCGTATCGGGTCCGGAGTGTCGGAGTGCCAAGCCTCACACAGTTTCCATTAGGGACGTGACTTTATTAACAAAAATAAAATCTTATAATCGTAAATTTCTATTCATGAAATCGATTTTAAACCACCAAATTTATAACATCACTTTACATCGTAATTTTTTGTGATGACATAAAATAAATAAAAGATAAGAAGAAGGACAATTCTCCTTTTTTTCGTGTGGTCAACTTAAAAATATTATTTATTTTTAAATCAGTGCCATCTTGTAGATGCAAGAAAAAATATTAGCGTCCTAATATTGGATATGGTGTGTTTTGTTTGATATTTAAGTAAGGTCCAAAATATGCCGTTAGACAAGATAGATGGCGATTCAATCCTAGAGTTTTTGAAAAATGTGTTGAGTTACTACAAAATCTATTATCAAGAACTGTTTTTTCTTTAGATTTTTTTGGGAATCGATTATTTTTTCACATCTCTAGTTCCCATTTACATTTTTGTACCCTTTTGATCAGGAAAGTTGATCTCTCCATTTTCGTGATGCGTTCCCTGGGGAACGTTCGGCGCGGAATATGACATGACCGTCTTCGTCGCTTCATGCAAATTTATCTGTTTTGAATAAGCGCTACGTATCGTAGTTTACATAATTTTTTTTATCTCAGATGAGCGCCTGGGGGCTTGCGGTGGTACTTAGCCCCGCTGTTGTAAACAATTTTGTTGGTGTACTATGCACCGATTATTGCCCACATCTTGGAGGACGTAGCGAAAGGTTACGACTTTAGTTTTGTATAAACTAAAATTATTTTTGGCAAATTTGTCAGTTCAAAAAAAAACTAAAAATCCAGTAACTGAGTGTCGGAATACACTAACGCATAGTTCAAATAGGAAATTTCTTGTTTTAATATGACATTAAATACATATGTTTCGTAAAAATCGTTGTCGAGAACGCTAAGATCAATAGATCAAATTTGAAGAACTTTCCATAAGGACATACATACATACATAAATCACGCCTTTATCCATTACGGGGTAGGCAGAGCGTTAACGGCCGTAAAACGGATATTAACACCACGTCTGACAAAAGTTTGAGGGTCAATCAGATAGCTGTGTATCACTATAGTGACAGGTTGTCAGCCTATCGCCTAAAATTGCAATACACGCCCTCGAGTCCCTTAGTCGCCTCTTACGACACCCATGAGTAAGAAATGGGGTGATGCTATTCTAGGCCGGCATCACACGGCGGATATCCATAAGGACCATAAGTCAAAATATATTTTAAAAAGTTACCTCAATGATATTCTATTCTCTATTATACTATATCCTGTATCAAGAGATCTCCAGTCATTCTTGACAGAGTTTTTTAATGTGTATTATTCAATCTACCCGCGATGTTTGCTAGAAAATAAATAAGAAATTTCTATCACAATCAATGATTTCATGCAAATCTAGCTGTAGCACTTACCATACACATACATACACATATCACGCCTATAATCCCTTGCGGGGTAGGCAGAGCGTAAACGGCCGCAAAAAAACGGACAGTTACGCCACGTCTGACAAATATTTGAGGCTCATTCGGAAAATTGTGTATCGCCATAGAGACAGGTAGTCAGCCCATCGCCTAAAATAGCAATACACACCCTCAAGTCCCTTAGTCGCCTCTTACGACTCCCACGGAAATAAATGGGGTGATGCTATTCTAAGCCGGCATTACACGGAAATAGAACTTACCAACTGCCATAAAACTAAAAAAAGAACGCTATGGTTCGTACACGGGCTGTGGCTGGCCGTAAACACTGATCACCATCAGCTCTCGTATCGAACAAATTCCTTTGATCTTGTTTAGGGTAAATCTTTTCGATTTATATGTTAATTTTCCAAATTTGAATCTTCTGTGGCGACGGCCGCGTGTTACTTGTTAATCTGGATTTCTGTAGGCAGGCTGAATCCGCCTCAATTCCAAATCTTAATACCGTTGTTTGTCTCAGATTTCACAGATCCTATTTTGCTATTCTTTCGCGTGGGGTGATCGGGCGTTGCCCCCGGCGGCGGAATGTTTTGACTTATGTTGTTACTTGCACTTTTACTTTGCTGCTTTTATCAGTGTTGTGTTTAGTATCCTTAGCGGGACTCCCACTTGTCGTCCATTGCTGCGTATTTTTATAGCATTGCAACGCAAACTTCTGTCAGATTGATGCATGTTAATAAGATCATTATGTTCAAAGGCATATTACAAGCCAGAAAATTATCTTACAGATAAAGACGTTGGTCAGTAGCAACTGTAGCTTCAACAAAATGTATCAGGTAGATAGACATATTTAAACTTCAATTTCACATAGATTTAATAACATTGACTTAGGTTAAAATTTGACATGTATTTGTTTTTTACATTACTGTAAGTTTACTATTCTTTTTTATGTATTATGTTAAGTACCTAGATTTGACTTTCTAATAGAGAATCTTGTAAATTCATACTTAGAAATAAATTATTTGGTTTTGATATTGATCGGCATTTGCAATTTCCTTTCGTTTGACTGACATACGCGTAACAGTCCGTTAAAAATACGCAGCGTGATAACGACAAGTGGGAAAACCGCCATTCTTCTCGAAGTAATATTATGTGATATCAGAAATGATTTTATTTAATGAAAGTTTTTCATGAAAAACATTGCATACCAAGGGTCTGAGCGAACCTAACGACAAAATTATCTCCAACTGTTTTGCGTTAACAAAAAAATGCAAATTATGGGTCACCCCAAAAGGCAAAATATGCCTACGAGAGGGCCAAAGATTTACAGCAAACAATTTACGGTGCCATATTTCCTGAATGCTTGAGCATGCAAACGAGTACATCTTAAAGGGAGGAATTCTTGGCACAAATTTTATCGAGTACTCGTAATTTTCTTTGATCCCTCATCTATATTCAATGATCCAAGGACCGTAACGCCCCGTAAGCGTATTCATTATATCCGTGTGCTCTTATACAGACCACACGAAGGAAAATTGACGAGATCGGATCTCGTGTTTTAGCTTGGCTTGCAAATTTCATCAGATACGGGTCGGGGATAAAAGTATAATATTATAATAAATCTGGTATTGGCTGGAATGGATTAATCGCGGATGCAGGGATCCGGTGCTCATTCAGCGTCTTGCGCAATTTGACGCGCTCTGTTTACATTAGTAAATTGAAAATTATCTTTATTGTAATTAAATTTTATTTTTTATAACGAAAGTTGGGCAATTTTAGATTATGCCAGTCAATATAATAGCGCAGGGCAAGTGCTAAGTACGAACCGCATGCATGCAATGCACTATTATTTCAATCGAGTATTAAGACTCTGTTGACCCCCGACCCCCTGTATCTGTATCTATTAGGAACCTCATTAAGTCAAGGAAATCTACAGACGTTGTATGGGAGCACTTATGATAATTTTGTATTGGCCTTTTTTTTTAATGGTAAATTGGCTATCAGTGAAGCCCTATACAAAAAAAAAACTTTAAAAAAATGTGGAATATATCAGTATTAAATTATCATATATGATCTAACTATTAAATTCCTGGGCCAATAAATGAATCGGTACAAAATTTTTACATACATAAAATCGTAAAAAATGATATTTTAAATACGAATTTTGATTATTGTAAAACAAATTGGTACATTCTTCAATGGATTTTGGATACGAGGGTTAGGTATAATGATCTGTTTTGTCACACGTATTTCACAATAGGGAGGCCCATCTCCAGCAGTAGACTGTTGTGGCTGTTTATGTTCTATGTAGTTGTCAAAAAATACCAGGTTTTTGATGAAAATCCAGATTTTATCAAAAACTTGCAACTTGTAAAGATTCGTCAACTCGGTGTCCCAGACTAAAAAGAAGAAAGATAAAAAAACAATAGAATTTAACATTCATATAACAATACATACTACGCTGTAGCTTCTGCTACGTAGCTCGTAGCATTATACGTAGCAGTGAAAGTACGATCGCGAACTTTTTCATTTTGGATTCGTTTACTTTTGTACTTTAATGTACTTTTCTAATTGATTTACGGTTTGGGGGCTGACGGCGAGAAAAGTTTGTTCAAATGGCAAATTCGTGTCCTTTTTAATTCCATTAATGTGTAACTGATACAGAGGTGTAAGGGAAAATGTATAAACTTTTGGGAGGCCTCATTTTTTCAAAGCATTAGCCGGATGTTAGGAATTTGAAAAAGGAAAAATTGTTTAGAAAGGTTTTGTCTTCTAATTATTGAATATTTAACAAACAGAGTTGCTATGTTATGTATAAAGATATTTCTCTAGCTACTAGCTAGTTAGAATATGCTTGTATTTATGTCCAAATGTGCAGTGGATTTGAAGCTGTGGCCAGGTTCATGTCTTATGCAAGAATGGTGCGGTCACCGCTCCTTGTACGGTCTACAACGTCTCCGTACATGTTTAAGCAACTGTAGTGTAATGCGTTCTAATGCTGTACATATATAACATACGTATGGAATAGTACAATGTATAACTTGGATTAATCGGTAATAAAATAGCTGTATCTACGGCTATAAACGTCATATAGAAACAAAAATCGTAAAACGATACGTGGAAACTTCCTAGTTTTGAGAACATCTATACACATAAACTTTATTATTTGAAATTTTCATGTATTTCCTTTTAGACTTTGAATCGATTTTTAATAAAGTGGCGCATAATAATTTGTGCGCCATTAAAAAATGTTTCAGTTTCTTTGGCTGATTTATTAATTGCATTATTTTAACAATCTTTTATACTTACATCGTACATTTCATAGTTTCCTAATATTTTTACGATGATTACTGCAACACTTATAAGTAAAGCAAACCACTTATTACTTCATAAATTTAGGGCTATAATCCTGGATCGGTATATCAAGGCGCGTGACATTACCCAATTTTTATGAACGCAAAAAAAAACTCTACCCACGAGCCGAATCGTTTTTGTGAAAACAACGCGGCAATAAAGGGTCTTTTTGTTATCCTTTGAATTTATTTCCAGATATTATCGCAGTCATAAATTGTAACCTCGTAGGCAGCTAACAGTATGCTTGAAAAACTGACCAGGGTTAGAACGTAGATACGTTACAAGGCCGATAAAGGGCTTTTGAAAAGGAGAGAAAAAACTTAGTGAACTTAGTAAACAACGCGATTTCCGCGCGTTGAGGGTTGTTGGGGTAAAATCAGTTAAAAAAAAACCGTCCGTGTGCTGCCGGCTTGGAATAGCATCACCCCATCTCATTCCCGTGGGTACCATCAGAGGCGACTAGAGGATTGAGGGTTTCATGGGTAATACAAATTTAGGCAACACATTTTTTGAATCGGCCCTCAAATATCCGTCTGATATGGCGAGGACGACCGTATTTTGCGGCCGTTAAGGCTCTGCCTAGACCGCAAGGGATAAATGCGTGATATGTGTATGTGTGTATCTAAACATTATATGTGTATGTGTGTGAATGTATTTAAAAAACTGTACTTGTTTTGTCTGTTTTTTAAATAGAACTGCTAATTTTACCATTCAAACTAGTCTTTCACATGATAGCTGGTTAGAGTGCGTCCGCAACCGTACATGAGTTAAAAACCCATTCGTATCAAAAATATTTGGATTATTGATTTCTAGAGTTACAAGTTGTATTTGTAGTAGCTGGGAATGTTAGCGTCAAAAACTTTCAACTTTAGAAAAGTCGGCAAAAGACTCAACTTTCTAAAAATCGGCATTATGGTACTTCCCAGTCTAATGCGTGCAAAACCCCCCTTCACTTGGCAATACCTTCGGATTTGATCAGTAGGTCAAGACGTACATATATACATCAGCCTATTGCAGTCCACTGCTGGACGTAGGCCTCCCCCAGGGTTCGCCATAAGGTAAGGTCTCTCGTTTTCGCCAACCAGCCGCCTTTTTTAAGTCATCAGTCCATCTGAATATAAACAAGAAGTACATTCATATCTATTTGTAGCTTTTTATCTCAATGTGCAATGTTTAGGACGCTAACCTCTCCGCTTTAGGTACAAACTGTAGTATCAAGATATGCCCAAAACCCAGCCCCAAAGCTTGACCAGAAGCCGGTCGTTTTGCCTCATCGTGTCAATTGTCCGGGAGTTTTCCCGACGTCGATTGCGACCAATGACCATCATTTACCCGTATCCCCCCCCCCCCCCCCCCCGTCCGTGGTCCGGTGCGTCCTTCTTCTTTCGGACCACTTGAGCTCGGCCCAAAAAAAAAACATAGAAAGTTTTGAATTCGTTCTGCTTTCGGCCCACTTCTGTTTTAATAGTCAATTTGTTGTTGAAAATTTACAATTAAAAACTAAATTACTAGCGTATAATAAAACACTGAAGGTTTAATAAATACTCAAGATGGGTTGGTGATAAGAAACATAGGTCGAAATTTGAAAAAGAATTTGGACCTCCTATACAAAATCACCAATCAGCTGATTTGGGTTACTTTGAAGCTCAAAATATTTTTGTATTATTTGGATCTCTGTTCCTTATCACTATCTATTACTTTCAGTATCGGGCACTAGTAAAACTTCACTCGATATTTCGTGATTCCGGTTTCGGCCCATTTAGGGCGAACCGAAATAGGACGAAAGCAGAACGACTCCGTGCGGCCGTCCGGCGATCCGGCGCCGTCTAATACCGGACATTTGGCCACCATCAGTTATGTACGCTGTTATTAAGAAGACCCATCCGGCAGACCTTAATGTCTCAATTAGAAAACAGATGTTGCCAAACCGAGGATTAATGCGTTTATGTTTTTATTTTTTATGTTTTAAATTTCCCGGGTTGCGCTTTATTTTTACGTTTGGATGGTATTTTGCGGTACTTGGACTGCTGCAAGATAATATATTTTTTTGGGTTTTAAGGAAGGAAACGGGTAAAAAACGTTTACAACCACAAAAAATTGTCGATGTGATCAATAAAGCTGGCGAGTATATTATGAACAAACTTTAATAAATACTTTAAAACTTTAATATAGGAGAATTAAAAATATATTGATGACAAGGTAAAACCTTTGCAGAGAGTTTCATAAAGTTGCTTTTCCAAGAATAATAATGACAGACTGGAGCTCGATACTAAGTTATTACTATGCAATCGTTCAAGCAATTCAAACAAGTTTCTTATTTGTTAGTTTGCAATCTCAAACTAAATGGAAAGGTAGAGGCGGTCCTGCAAATAATTTAAGCCAAAAACTGGACATTTAATGGCACGAAGTTGATATTTTGACAATAATAAATATAGTAATAAAAAACCTTTCAAAGCCTGGCGATTCATACAGCCTACCAGTCCCTTCGGTACGTTACGGATAAATCTTAAAATGCCTAGCTAATAGGTAAATAGGACTAATTCTCATAATGACTAAAATTATAAAGGCATAATTTTCATAACAACTGAAGGTCAAAAAGGATTAATCTCAAAATGTCTCACGATAAATACGACTGATTCTCATTACGCAATGAACATGGAATTTCCACTGTCAAATTGTAGCCTGCAGATAAAATCGGGCACTGTTACCGACTAATGCCTTAATGAAATTATATACAGGGTTATTTTTTATTCACCCCGGAAATTTTTCAGGGTTATTCCTCTCATGTTTCTGAACAACTTATATCATGGGGTCACCTGCGAAATCGCGAAAAAAAAAGCAGCTGCTCCATAGAAAAATTCATACCTACTCGTACAAAATGTATGGAACAGCTGATTTTTTTTTCGCGATTTCGCAGGTGACCCCATAATAAAAATAGTTCAGAATCATGAGTAGATTCACCCTGTTAAATTTCCGGGGTGAATAAAAAATAAACCTGTATGTTAGTACCTATACACTGAAAACGTACTGTGTCTTTTGCTTAGGTACTCATCTCGCTATGACAGACAGGACGTTGTAGACAGCCGCAAACTCTCTGCGGTCTGCCTCAAAACCGCCACAACAGGGTTACGAGTGACCTAGCTAGTGGTACCTGGCATGTGGTTAAACTCTGACACTTGGGTTTACCGAGAATCTTCAGTAACCCACACGATATGAATGAATGAACTTTAAATGTGGATTTTTTTAAAGATCTAAAAACCATATACTTTCAAACGTCAATAGATGGCACCACCAATTGGGTAGAGGCCTAAGTAAATCCTTACTTGATTTTGTGAAAGCATTTTCAAAAATGTTTAACGCACTTTTTATGATTTAAGGTTAAACCTATTACTGTGTAATGTTTTTTTAAATAAAAATAAAATAAAAAAAGATACTTATTAACGCCGTGTGATGCCGGTTTAGAGTAGCATCACCCCATTTCTATCCAGTGGGTGTCGCAAAAGGTGACTAACGGACTCGAGGGTTACACATGCACTGCAACCTGTCACTATGGACATACACAATTTTCTGAATGAACCCTTGTCAAACGTGGCGTAAATGTCCGCTTATACAGTCGTTTAAGGTCTGTCTACCCCGCAAGGGATACAGGCATTATATATGAATATCTGCACATTTATTTTGGAAAACACGATTCCTTTCAAAATCCACCGCACACTTTATTAGCGACATCTATCAAACATAGTTAATACATAGTTATTTTGTCCAAATGAACCTATTTATAGTTTCATACTCACACATACACATATCACACCTATAATTCCTTGCGGGGTAGGCAGAGCGTAAACGGCCGCAAAAAGGGATATTACGACACGTCTGATACATATTTGAGAGTCATTCGGAAAATTGTGTATTGTGTTGCCAGCGCATCGCCTAAAATTGCAATACACACCCTCAAGTCCCTTAGCCTTTTACAACTCCCAAGGGAGTTAAATGTAAAAAATTATTTTTCGTTCATCATTGTCCTCATTGTTTGAAAGGCTTCCTCTAGCTAACTGTCTTCTCTAAGTTCGCAATAGAAAACATCGCTGCAGGCTTAGAGAATATCCTCGGGACTAGGGAATGCAATCTCGATCTCGCGAGATCTCGAAATCCCCAAGATCTCGAGCAATTTTTCGAGATCGAGATCTCGAAAAAGGCGATCTCGTCTCAGAAAAATCATTCGAGATCTCGAATAAAATCCATCGAGATTTTCGAGATTTCGAGTCTGAGCTTGCGTAAGGCATTGACGTGTTCATTGATATGCGTCCGCGCAGTGTCTGGCGTTTGCCGGCGGCGGCAGGACCTAGCAGTCGATACTTATTGAGCGGGTGCGTTGCGGGGGGTACGGGACGGGGGATTGACGCGACACGACCGACCAATCCCAAGAGCTTGTTTATTGTTTACTTAGTCGCATTTTCGTCACTGTGCATTTCGTGTTTTCGAGTGAAAGTTATTATTCATCTATACAATAACTAATTACATTCAGTATTATTCTATATAAGATAGTTTTCAATGTGAAATATAAATATGTCAAAGAACAATTCGAACCAAGTGTTTGTGGACGTTACTACAAGTTTTTTGCCGATTTGGAAATATTTCAAAAAGTCTGTGGATGGTTCGACTGCAAAATGTGAAAAACTGATTTCGTTTTTCGTATTCGTTGAGGCAAGTCGATCTGGCATTGGAGTATCGATCAATTATTTTATAAAATACGATAAAAAGTCAGAACGTGGTCTTTATTACTCTTACTTTCTAATCTTAAAGTAAAAAAGTACAATGTTTACCAAAATTATATGAAACAAACAGAATCTCGATCTCGAAATCTCGAAATCTCGACCAATAATCCAACGAGATCTCGAGTTGGTCAATCTCGAACCCTGAGATCTCGAACGAGATCTCGAGTTGCCAATCTCGGCTCGAGATTGCATTCCCTAGCAGGAGGTAACAAACAGGTTATAACAATCCGAAAGGACGTCAAGGTCCAGCTCATTAAACTGAACAACTTTCCCTAGATGGAACATGGGTCAAAATCTTACCAAAAATTTGGACTCACCATAGAAAATTGCTAATCAGCTGATTAATTTAGTATGCCAAAATATTATAGAGGAAACTATTGAAATCACAAAACCAGATATTTAACTCAGGTATTTTATATTTTCTAGAACAACTGACCGAGATGATGACAAGATGTGACGTCATCGAATCATAAACATAGGCGGCCAGGTCCTCATAGAAGATCCTTCTTTTTTAATTTTCGACCTATGTCTCATGCGGAAATTCGTTCAAAATCATGAGTACCTTGACATCTTTTCAGCTTGTTATATCGTGTTTGTTACTCCTTATATATTTTAATATAGGTTAAAGTTGATGGTAAGTAATCGAAAATTTGTAAAATCAGCAGCGGCTAAAATTAAGCTGCCGAGCAAGCCACAATTTTTTTTAAAACATTGTACACATATTTATTTATTTACGATTTATTGTACATATGAACAGTAAAGAGAAAACACATAATGAATACAGACACAACATGTACTGCTTATCTCTAATAAGAAAATTCTAACAACAGACCTAGGGAAGAGTAATGGTATTAACATAATACAAATTCTGCGCTCGCAATAGTAAATGAAAGAAATAAATATCCTATACATTTCACACAGCGCCATCTAGCTTAGCAGAGCTTGTACAACGGGGACTAGATAGCGGATCCCCGATTCTTTTATTTTCTATTGCTATTGTGGTTTTCTATACTTCAAACTGTTAGCGGAATACGAACCAGCAAAAACCATCCAAGTGGCACTTTATTGAATAAATGAGACACTTTTCAAATAGGTACCAGAATGATATTAATACTCAATTTAAAAAAAAAATACATACAATACATGAAAACACTCACAGGTACAACTATATTGGAAAAGATTAATTATAGGTTGGTTGCACAAGCTGATAAAAGTCAAAAATTGACAAAAATAATAATATGATCTGCAAAAAAGATAGATATTGTTCTCAACTACACTAGAAACTTGTATTTTATGAATTTTGCTTGAATAAAATAAAGTATATCTTCCCTCCAAGGTGATCTTTTTGCTCTGCACCAGTCCGTAGCCAAAGTGGTTTTTGCTAACACTCCGCAAGCATTTAAAGTGATTTATCATAGTGGTATGAAGTACATAGTAACTATTTGTGATACATACATTGAACATACATTGACAGCCGTTACATTCCTCCCTTTATTTAGGGGTATTGGCATACTAACCACGCTTGGTAGGCGGATTGGCGATGTTACATTCACAGGGAGCGCTGCTGCTCATCCTCTGGATGATTATGCCTGAGTCACCCACAAGTAGAATTGGGGTGAAGCTATTCTAAGCCAGCACCACATGCAAAATAAATTTGCGATTCAGGTTTCTCAAAATATAGACATACATACATACTTACACATAATACGCCTATAATCCCTTGCGGGGTAGGCAGAGCGTAAACTGCCTTGTTCTTATCTGATATCTCTTTGCCGGATTCTGCTCTTTGAAAACGTCTCAGTTATGATTCAGTTGAGTGTCAGTAGGATGGTATTGGCCGTTTCGTATTTCAGTAATAGTTTGAAGTATAGAAAATCACGATGGCAAAAGAATTAACAGTTGATTGTAGATGACCTAACAATGGCTAAAAATAAGAGAGTCGGGACCGATTATACATGGTGTAAAAAAATAACTGAGAATATTTTAAGGGGTGAATATATAGAATAAATTATCCCGGCCGGGTAAGTATGGGAGGGTCAAATTATTTTTTCATATTTCGACCTATGTTCCTTGGGGAAAGTTGTTCAGTTTCACGTACTGGTTCACCCCTTAAAATATTCTCAGTTATTTTTTTTACACCTTTTAGAGGTACATACTTTGAGTTTTCTTTGGCGACAATTACCTAAATCAAATCAAATCAAAATCAAATCAAATTTATTTATTTGTAGGCAAACATGGTACAATAAGATGATATAAACAAAAGTTTTGAGCAAGCATGTTGCGCCAACAATTGGCATACAAATATTCGTTTATATGTACATTTTGGTCCGAAAAAGAACATGTAATATTACAAATAGTTATTAAAACATGCAAATGTACACAAAAATAAATTATAAAATGAATACATTACAAATTACAATGTCAAAAAAGAAGATAAAAATATTATTTAACATGTCAAATTTAAATAAGAGGGGCGCCACATTTTAAAATTGAATGTCAAAAACTCTTCAATGTCATAAAAACAATTAGTAACAAGAACATCAAATAACCATTTCTTAAAAATTACAATTTTCAAATGTTTTATGTCATCAGGTAATAAATTAAATAATTTAATCGACATGTTATAGCAATTTCTGGCAAAAGCCGTCGTACTGTGTATTTGGCCAGCTAAGCGATTCGGATACCTCGTCGAAAAAGTACTTTGCTTTCGATCGAACAATTGAATATTTTTTTTGACAAACATACATACTTCAAAAATATAAAGAGATGGTAGTGTTAAAATGTTCAAGGATTTAAAAAACGGTTTACAGCTCTCTAGAGGCCCAATACCACACATGGCTCTCACACATTTCTTCTGTAATATAAAAACTCGGTCTATATCTACACAGTTTCCCCAAATCACAAGCCCATATCTCATCGCCGAACAGATATATCCATGGTAAGCTGTCAAGGCTGTATTTTGGTCACAAATGTTGCTGAGGCGATACAAAGCATATACAAATTTATTTATTTTTGTACAGACTTGGTTCACCTGATCTTTCCATGTTAGCTGTGAGTCGAGCGTTATGCCGAGGAATTTGGTAGTGGAAGATTCAACTATTAGATTATTGTTGTAGGCGATTGATAATTTCGCTGGCTTCCCATTTTTGTTAAAAAACTGTAAAAAGGTAGTCTTCGTTAAGTTAACGCGAAGATTATTGCATTTCAACCACTCAATAACTTTTTCAATAGTTTCATTAATTTCAGTTTCATAATCCAGTCTAGGTCTTTTGTGAACAACAATAGACAAATCGTCCGCAAATAAGGTGCACGGATATTCTATAATACTTGGGAGATCATTTATATATAAAATAAATAACAGAGGCCCCAAAATACTCCCCTGGGGTACTCCTACTCTGTTTCTTTTATGAGTTGATCTGTGTGCAATATATTCTTGTTTCTTATTAAAATTATTTATTTCAACACACTGCGTTCTGTCACACAGATAATTTGCAATCAAATCGTTAGCTTTCCCACGAATACCATAATAATCTAATTTAGCTAGCAGCGTTTTATGACAAACAAAATCAAAAGCTTTACTCATGTCAAAAAATATAGCAGTTACAGGTACTTTTTTGTCCATGAATGTTGATATCCTTTGTATAAGGGAGAAGCATGCCTGTGCAGTAGATTTTCCCTTTTGGAATCCATATTGCTCTGGGCGTAATATGTTGAATTTTGTTACAAATGACATCAATCTAGCATGTATGACTTTTTCCCAAACTTTAGATAACACAGGTATCAATGCAATAGGCCGATAGTTATCTATGTCGTCACTGTTTCCTTTCTTATAAAGTGGCTTTACTATTGAGTGTTTAAACGCATCTGGGAATACACCGTGTTCAAGCGATAAATTTATAAGATGTACTAGGATTGGAGCAAATTCATCAGCACACGCTTTTATGATTTTGGTATTTATCTCATCATACCCGGTTGCATTTGAGTTGTTTAGCGACTTTACAATATTCTTTATTTCCTGCACGTCAGTCGGAATTAAAAACATACTTTTTTGATTTTTGCTCAAGGAGTCAAGATTTGTGTCTACATTAGCTACATAATCAGAGTTTGAGGAGTTGATGAAATGTTCATTAAATTCAGTTGCAATTTCTACGGGTTTTATTACCCTAGTATTATTAATATAAAGACACTCAATAACATTTTTCATATGTTGGGAATTATTGCTATTAATAACATTCTATGTTGCAAGACATTTATTCTTAGAGTTTGTTATAAACTTATTATTTATGAGCTTTTGTGCAACACAGATGCATCTTTTTAGTATTCTATTATAGTTTCTATAGTGGTTTTTAATAACAGTTATTTTATTATTCTTATAGTATGACATACGTATTTTTCTTTTTATGGCGCAAGATTTTCTTAATGTTCCTGTCACTATAGTGATACACAGTTATCTGATTGACCCTCAAACTTTTGTCAGACGTGGTGTTAATATCCGTTGAACGGCCGTTAACGCTCTGCCTACCCCGTGAGGGATATAGGCGTGATTTATGTATGTATGTATGTATTTTCTTAATCCTTTTGAAAGCCATTTCAATTTATTTTTGGTACTTCTAACTTTAACCTTAAAAGTCGGGAAGCATAAATTATATAATAACTGTAACTCCTTATGGAAAATTATAAACATTTCTTGTATATTGTCAGAGCGAATGACCTCAAGCCACGGGTACTTTATCAAGCAGTATTTAAATTTACAGATATTTTCGCGAGTCCGCTGTCGTTTGGTTTCAAACCATTGCTTTATTGGAGGCGTCTGCTTTGCAACTGGTACGGTCAATAATTGGGCATTATTATGGTCTGACAAATATAACGGTATATTTTCACCCTTAGCGCCTTCAATGTTGCTGGCAAAGTGATCGATACACGATTTCTCGCGCGTTGCTGTGTGGATATGTAAATCAATATTATAGGAAGTAAGAATTGTGGTAAGCTTTGTTTTTAATTTTTTAATTTGAATTTTACTACTAATGGTATCAATATTCCAATCCCCTGTTAAAACTATTTTCTTGCTCCTTTTAGTTTTAAGTTTATCCAACAAGATGTCAAGTTTATCGAAAAATATGTTCACATCTGATTCAGGTGTTCTGTAGATGCATATTAATAACAACTTATGATTTTTAATTTCTACCCCACAACATTCAAACGACGATTCCGAAGCGAGATCTGAAACCCACGGCAGACCTTTAACCTCGACCGATTCTCCGTGCAATATACACCTACCTGCCTACATCATACAAAAAAAAGCCTGAGATCAAACCCCTAACCTAAGCCTAGTTGGTTAGGACCCATAAACAAAATATACTAACTCTAACTACCCCATTTCCATTCTTCTTCTTCTTTTTCGTGTGGGACACCGAGTCGTCCAACGACCCGTCCCATAGAATACTGTATTAATACTGGTATCATCCCAGAAAATAAAAATGGCAAACCATGTAGTGTTTGTGTCGATAAAGTGGACCTTGCCTCGGAGGGCATCTTTTTGCCGTGCGTCAGACCGTTACCAATGTTTTTGCTAGCACTCTGCGAAGGCAGGAAAGTGATTTATCATATCGCAACATGCTGTGGTCTGAGACGAAAAATAAAAGTAATTCCTTTTGTATTTGCCGAGCGAGACGCATTTTTACAAAGGCGACTACAATACAGACGTTGAAAAATTGTAGCGAAGTATTTGTAACAAGTTGCTAAATGTCACAAGTAAATTATACAGGGTTTAAGAGACAGCCCTCCGAATACTGATAGGATGCATTCAGACCATGTTATAGAACATTTTCCCTTATAATTTTTTTTAGGAAACGTAAAAAGAATTTTAACTTCCCATAGTGTAGGCAGACAGCTGATTGTGATTTTTTATGGCAGGTCAATTTTATTGTCGTTTCCTGACATTTTCTAGGGGAAAGTTGTTCAGTTTTATGGTATGTATGCACCCTTTAAGTATTCGAAGGGCTGTCCCTTACACCCCGTATATTGTTTATTATGGTTTCCAAGTTTTGGTTTTGTAAGAGTCGCATTTAAATCATTTAGTTTATTAATGGTTATGGTAAGGTACAATCTATCCTAATTTTACGCGGGTAAGCTTAAGATAGAACTGTGACCACAACACATGAGCCTAGCGAGCATGCCGCGGTAGCGGCCGGCGACGTGTCGCACCACTGGAAAAGTGCACCAAAATAAATTGCAAAGAACGCACAAGTGCAGAGCTGCTCTATGTTGCAGTCGGGTAAAGACATCTACAAACCTTTCAAAACCTACTACAGCACAGACCATAAGTATTTTTGTTGAGGTCGGGTTTGCATTTACGAGGCCGAGTCGCTTGGAGACGCATTTGCCAAACGTTTGAATAATGGTCTTGGGTCACACTACATTTTCCTGTTGTTTGTGCAGCTGCCAATGTATGTAGTTTAATAACTACCTTAGTATATTTAAAGCCTGTCATAACAATAATGTGACTGTTTTTGAAGCTATTTCATGATCAGTTTGTACGAATTTAGGTTAGCCGTTCTTATTTTTTCACGACCCGATGAACCCTGGTGTCAGAATTTTTTCAGCCACCTACCTAGTTACCACTGCTATTTCTTGTGTTATTATCGCCGTTAATATTCTTGGGAGACGCCGAAACAAAATTCAGATATAAAATTTCATTCCTCTTTCCTTCTCTATTGTTCAGTATAATTATTTTTTTCTGCAAAAACAGTTGTGATATTTTTAAGACAACTATTAGCAGCACTTTAATTTACTCGCTTAACGGATGTACCTGTGTCTACCCCACGTTCCACGTTCACACTATGCCTCTATGGGCAGGGAAATAGTAAGGGCAGTGGGAAGCGCGAGCATGTAAACAGGTTACTCGCGCTGCTATTCCTTCCCGTGCTCCCGCTAATTTCAATAGTAGAATGAATTGCTATTTTGCTCACTCTTATTGCTGCGAGAAGAGTATGACGGCATTGTGTGAACACTTACTCGCGTTGATACATCCGTGGAAGTATTTCGGGCAATATTCGCGGCAGCGGCAGGAGCAGGAGCATAGTGTGAACGTAGGATTATATTTTAGGTAGTATGGTAGTAAGTAATTGCTTTCTTTAACATCATCAAATTACGTAAGTGTTTCTGGTTGATGTCTCCATAGTTATTAAGCCTGCCATCTTTTTTTTGTTCAGTTAGGTGTTTTTTCTCTGCACGGCCTATAAGGCGTAGTGGTAGTGCGACTGCCTGCGGCGCAAAGGTTCTGGATTCGATTCTTTGTGGGGCGCCTAAGCATACAAAATTGATGTTTATCAGTTTGTGAATTTATTCCCTGTCTGATCTGGACATTGTAGGCTGAACCACCAAAAAGAAAGATGGTTCCGTACTTCAGAGGGCACGTTGGCTAAGCCGTCGGTCCCGGTTGCTGTCTATGATTACCATGTCAGAGGCCTACTTGCAGTAGTAGGGTGGTTGAAAAACTTTGACCAGGGTTAATCGGGTCATTAGACGACTCGGTGTCCTACACGAAAAAAAAGTGGTCGTCAACCATTACTGACATTTACTTTATATTTTTTACCTACGACAGTTCATTTTCAATTTCCAACCAAAAACCTCAATAGTAAAGTGTGTGTCGGCCCTACAAAGTATTACAAAAGTTATACCATGACTTTCTAGTTTCCCATGGGTATTGTTTTCTATAATGTTCCATCATTATCGACCATAACTTTTTCATTCGCGAAATATAATATTTTGTAAGCAATAAAATTCTTTCTTTATACCCCCAGTGTCCATGAAAAAGACATAACAATGTGCGTAGAATTTATCGTAGTATGCGAGGGCCCAGATGGCTTTACTCATAAAATACTACGAGTTGCCCAGGCGGCGTATACTTACAGATAATCACAATTTACAGGGGCCTTTGTTGGAATTTGGGAAGGGCACGCGAGAAAGGCAAAACGTAATAAGCGACACCAAAGGGCTTTATCGATTTATAAGTGGCAAGTGTCAACTGGCTAGTTGAAAGTTCAGCTATTACAGGCGTAGAAAAAAGATATAATAAGTTTATTTCATAAAACTTCTTTATTATTTCTATCTCAAAAAATCTGCCATTGAATCTTTATACAAAACGTCGTGTGTTATTTTTGTAGCACCCTAAGTTTATCTTTATCTTATATTTAAAAAAAAAGTGGAATATTCAGATGCCTAATTCTGTTAAGTCATTCATAAAATTGCTTTCTACATACATCATAAACATACACATATCACGCTTTTATCCCTTGCAGGGTAGGCAGAGCGTTACTGGCCGTTCAAAAACGTTCGCTGTCGCCATGTTTGACAAATATTTGAGAGCCCGCTCCTGGAAAATCGTGTTTCTCTATAGTGACAGGTTGTCAGCCTGTAGCATTTAATTGTAATGCACATAAAACCCTCGAGTCCTTTAGTCGCCTCTTACGACTGATATGGGGTGATGCTATTCTAAGACGACATCACACGGCATCTTTCTTTATCCATCTTTGCTTTCTCATTGGTTAGAATATCGAGGGCCAGATTAACTGCATTTTTGTGCGTTGGTCTATATTTGCGGTGGTTGGTTGACTTGGTTTTCAAAAGAAGTTGCAAATGGCGCTTATAACATATTATTGGCTCTCACCCATCCTTTTCCTCTAGTAGACGTGCAAGCAATTACGAACCTCTAATGATATAGCACCTTTTCACTTCGCTTTGGCTTCACTAAATGGGGAAGTCAGTTTTTTTTATGGGCACTAACGTTTTATTAGGGCTTTCGAACGATACACTAACAGAACTTGATGAGCCATCAATGTGCACAAACGCTGGTCATAAAACTTATCGATGCACAATAAAGCCAGAACTAGTTTTTAATGTGAGAATAATCACAGTTTGCCGTGTGATACCAGCTTCAAATAACAGTACTCCATTACAATGCGTAGGGGTCTTAAAAAGTGACAAAAAAAAACTTTATTTTTTTAACTTGCAAAATTTTCAAGCGCGGACACGAATTGAACATGCGACTTTCGTCATTAGATACTAGTGACAACTGCCTCTTCCACCTGGCCTACCGCAGCTCGTTCCAAGATAAATTCTTCCAAAGAACGGGCAGCAGTCTTCCATGTAAAAGCAATATCTTGCACTGCGCTCGCTAATCTGCTTGCTAAGCGTGGTGATTATGGCAATACCCCCCAATAGGGGGAGGCCAATGTCCAGCGGTGAACTATTGTGACTGTAAATGTATGTATGAATATCACATATTCAAACTTTTGAACCAGGTGAAGATTTACTCAGTTTATCAACCTTCAAAGCAGGTGTCGAGTAGACTCTTAGACAATGGTCCATCTTACATTTTGCTCGTGTAGATACCATTCATACATGGGACATGCGGTCGTCTGAACAGAAGAAATAGTCTTGAATAACAATAAAACAATTTAAAACGGCTTTAAGTTGTGTTATTTTGGATTTTACAATTCCTACGTTTCTAGCTCTTTACAGAGCTCGTGGTCACGGATGACTAAGGTATTAGACGTTATTATTTAAAATATAAATTATTTTAGTTCTACCGCCTTCTTATTTTAATTGCCTAGCATAACGTCCCGGGTCCACGCAGAATACTGAAACCGTATCTTGTGAAATTGGTCTTACAGTATGTCTTGAATGGCTTAGTTAGCATTGAAAAAGGTGTTAGATGGATTGAAAATGCATTTTTCCACGGGATAATTCTTCTTCTTAGAAGAGCTTCAGTTTTTCACTAAAGTCTTTGCGCAGGTTTTGAAAATTGAAGATCGTAATTTCTATATTGTTAAGTTTTCTTGGTTGATTAAATTGCTAACAAAAATTCCAATATAACACCGACTTAGGAAACCAGCGTTGTTATGTTTTCATCATAAGAACTGGGAAAGATAAACAATACTTACAGAGCAAAGCTTTGCTCCGAGTTGGAAGTTTTAAGAGCAACAAACACAGGAACCATCTTAGTCTTAAGAGGTAAGCGCAATGAAGACATCCTTCAACTGCACGCGAATATCTGCACTATGGATATACATACGTACAAATATCCTGCCTATATCATATGGGGTAGGCAGAGCGTAAGCTGTCTGACTAACATTCGAATTATAAAAGTACATGATGCCGAGTTATGCCGGCTTAGAGTAGCATCACCTAATTTCTTTCCCTTGGGAGTCGTAAGAGGCGACTAAGAGACTCGAGGGTGTGCATTACAATTTTAGGCGATGGGCTGACAACCCGTTACTGTGGCGATACAATTTTCCGCATGATCCTCAAATATTAGTCAGACGTAGCGTGAATGACCGTTTTCTGCGGCTGTTTGCGCTCTGCCAACCCCGCGAGGGATTATATGCGTGAAATATGTATGTATGTATGTAATAGTACATTGCTGCTCTCCAATGGGGCGTTATAGTATACTGTTATAGATAAAATGCATGACATGTATAATATAACTTGCAATGAATGAATGAAGTGAAATACTTACATTAAATTTGAAGATCAAATTTTAATATAAGTATTTAGTCAGGAAATTGGGAAAATTGCAATACACGTATGACCCTCAAGTTTCTTAATCGCCTCTTAGGACACCCACGGCAAAGAAATGGGGCGATGCTAAGCTGGCATCACACGGCATTACTATAGATATCATAATCAATTTTGTCTTGTCTATGATTAACTTATTCTGCGTACAGACAAAGCCATTTTAAATTGAATAAAGTAATTTCATTTTTACAGTTTTCCAAAAAGTGTGGCGTCTCGTCCTCAAAACTGAAAATAAATATTTTAAATTAATATAAATATTATGATTATGAAATAATTCAATTACATTAATAAAATGACCTATATTTTCAAATAAACTATTAAAAAAGAACCGGAATAAGTACTAAATCGTACTTAGAAAAGAAATATTATTCAAATTAAAGACTGTCGCCACAAAGTAAGTTTGTGCTGTCGTTTTTTTAAGACAGTCTCGTCTTTCCTATGGGACACAATCGCCGAGTGAAAATATATTTTGAACAATACGATATAAAACAACGAAATATTCAGGTGTCTTTGTAAATTACGTATTCTAAAAATATAAAGTAAAGTTAATTTCGTTTTACAAAGATAACAGCATTACCTTAAACTGTCTTAACCAATCCCAAATGAAATTGCATGCTATTTCATTTTCCACGAACATTGGTATATTTTCGTTATTTATAAAGATAATAAAGGCCATCTGAAATTGGATCACCCTTATTGCTATTCAAACAAAAGGGCTAGAACAAAGGATATCTGAAAACATATTGTCCCTTAGATCACAGTTTTGTTTTTGTTCTGTACGTGGTACGCTTTTCGAGTACCGATTCTGCTAGTTCATATGGGGAATTGTATCTATTTCAGAACGAATCTTAATTGGATATGTACCAATATTACTTTTCATTGAAAATACGTTGAAGACGAATAGGTATCTATATTCATTTAGCGTGTTACTAACTTTTTATCTTTGGTCTCATTTTGGTGTGTAAGTAGCTCATGAAAAGTAACACTATCTATTCTGAACTACACGTATGTAAATTAGAACTTACATCGAAAAGTTCAACAAAAACTGCGATAAACAATAAATTTTACTAAAAAGTCGGTTTCAGAATTTAAATTAATCAAATTGTTGTCGTGTGGTGCTGGCTTAGAATGAATGGCATCACTCCAATATACCCGTTAAGGTCGTAAAGTGTGACTATGGGATAACAGTTCGGGGAATGGGCAGCAGCGTTCCTTGTGAATATAACATTTTGAACTGCGCTCGCCAATCCGCCTGCCAAGCGTAGTTAGTATGACAAGACCCCCCCAAAAGGGAGGCTCACTGTGGGAGGTCTAGCTGTGAACGGTTGCAGCTGTAAATGTAATTATTTTAAGTGTTCAACTAAATAAACTTCTTTTTATATTTTCCATTTCATTAAAAAAATTAGAGAAATACTCTGTGCAGCGGTAGAAAAAGAGTTCAGTTTTTGTGGCCAGAGAGTGGTTGTTAGGCAAGATTTGTGTTCTCTAAAAACATTTTTTGCTTATTACCCTTATTGCCCGTTGTCTTGCTAAATTGTGTGGCTCGCTACCGTATGCTTGATTTGTGGAGGTACTAAGCTATGTAGCCAGTTTTTCATGTAGTCCAGGTTTATGTATGGCGGAACAAATTATTTGTAGGAAAATGCTGGCAGTGAATGGGTGACTCTTTGTTTGTTTTGTTTTCTTTTTGCATGAAAATACATCTTTGTATCAATAATTTAAGAATTATTAAGTACAATAATCACTCTTTAAAAGAAGGTAAACTATTTGCGTTCCACCAAAGCCCATTCGATATTGAAGAATATGTGAACAATCAGATGTCAAAATCAATTTAAACATTATTTACATACACACATAGCACGCCTTTACTTCATTATCACGCCCTTGCGGGGTACGCAGAGCGTAAACGGCCGCAAAAAACGGCTATTTACGCCACGTCAGACAAAATTTTGAAGGTCAATCGGAAAATTGTGTTTCTCTCAAAATTACACTGGATTTTGAAGCTAACGTATTTATATCCATCAAATTTTTAAGTGCCTCAAAGCACACTAATGCAAGCTATCACCCAAGCTAGCACCCCGCGCTAGTTGTCATAATTATCTTGTACAAAATAACACATACACACTCATACACATATCACGCCTGTAATCCCCTGCGGGGTAGGCAGAGCGTAAACGGTCGCATAGAACGGACATTTACGCCACGTCTGACAAACATTTGAGGGTTATCAGGAAAATTGTGTATCGCCATAGTGACAGGTTGTCAGCCCATCGCCTTAAATTGCAATACACACCCTCGAGTCCCTTAGACTCTTCTTACGACTCCCACGGGAAAGAAATGGGGTGATGCCATTCTAAGCCGGCATCACACGACGTATCTATATCTATTCTATCAAATTATTAGTGCTTCAAAACATAATGCAAGGTCTTTCTTATTGAGGGTTAAAGATGTTCTACTCCGCGCTAGTTGTCATAATTATCTTGTACAAAATAACATTTTACTCTAATAAACTATACGCAGCTTAGTTTCGACCCTTGTCAAAGTTCTGCTGTTTACATTCCATCATAAGTATACACAATATAGGGTGAAATTTTAGTAGTGGTCGATAGCGAAAACTCAAAACGGTCTGGTGATTAGGAACAACTTTTTCCCAAGAATAGAGATTGCAACACGAAAATTTTTGGACGTCTCATACTTGCCGATCAGCTGATTTGAGTTACAATGGAAACTTAAAATATGTTTGATATGTTTCAACTTATGGTCCATGTAGGAAGTTGTTCCTCATTACTAGCCAGTCCTCATTATATTGTATGGCAATACCTGCTTGGATCATACGCCAATGTCTAGGTTTTCCAGCCAGCTCTCTGCGTCAGGAGTGTTCTTGTGCAGATCGGCTATACCACCGGCAAAACAGTGAATTGGGCATTCGTTCACAACATGGACTAGGGTTTAGTCAGGTGCTCCGTAAACGCATTGTGGTGACTCCTTTAGACCCCATTTGTGGAGATGGTAATTGGTTTTCCTGTGGCTGGTCCTAAACCGGTTTAGCCGGGTCCAAGGCTTCCTGCTGGCGTCAAAACCGGGCTGTTTTATCGTAGGGTCAATCACCAAATTCGTGCCACCAGCCCATCCTGATATTCGCTGTCGGTCACTAGTGAAATTTCACTTTTTTTATTTGACTCTGCAGATGTAATTATAACGTATGATGTAATGTTATTCATGATAAAAAATCACCATAAGATTTACTTCTTATTTAATTACTGAACGAGCCAAGGAGTTCGCAATAATATTCGAAGCATCACATAAGTTTAGGGCATTTTGCGAGATATCCGTATTTTCAAAGTTCAAAACAAAAAAGCTGTATAAAATATAAGGGCCAAGTTCATTGTTTAGTCAATATGACGCCAAGTCGCTTCAGTGTCATCACTGTCTTAAAATCTGCCATTGAACTAATAAGTACTTGAGTGTGTTTTGACCCGTATGGCAAGTGCGAATTTGTTTTTCGTTATTTTACTTACAGTCTGTGCAAGTGGAACATTTTTCGCTGTCGTCGCAAAACAATGACCCAATAACGTTCACGAATTTGATGTCCCGGGGATTTTGTTCGCAAATATACCGTCCTTTATTCACCTCACTCAGCAGTAAGATTTTTATTATTATTCTTTCCCTTTTTGTAGGTGTGAAATAATGTTGCCTGGTTAGTTCTAACCTAGTTTGCACCTGCCATTCAAAATCTGTTAAAATTTGATAATTCAATTCAATTCAATTTATTTAATTTATAACATAACACTAAATCGTTATAAATACAGTCAAAAATGTTGGTCAGTACTTATATATACATTTATAACTCCAAAAATATAAATTTTATGTCATAAGTAAATAAACTTGTAGGTTAGTCATTAAATAAATTATAAATTATTAAATAAGTATGGTATTCATAAACATCTTGCGGTTATAAATAATTTCCAAAATAAAAATGTATTTGATGTAATAGCGGTAACAAAAATAGGTACGGCATCTGTGGCAAATTTCAACTCTCTAACTATCTCGGTTAAGATATAAAGCCTAGTGTCAGACACGGACAAACGGATGGACAGACAGCAAAGTCTCAGTAATGGGGTCTCGTTTTGACCCTTCGTCAACAAAAGGTCATTGTGACAAATAAGCATAATAATATTTATTTAAAACTGTTTATGCTCCTATTTTTAAAATCTGCAATACATCTGAAGGCCAGTTTAACGGAGACCTCTACAGCTACCCATGTCATGCTTATTTTTGGTGATCCCAACATTTGACCACTTTCCGTGATCATTTCCTACAGAAAACCCACTCAACTGGCAACACTCAGTGTATTCGCGGCGAAGAGCAGTAACGACGCGAGAAGCGTGAAATACGCGCACATTTCGACGCCGGGAGAAATGGAATGCACCTGCCTCCTTAGGTTTTATGTGAACTTTCCTCACCTTCTTAAGGTACTCGGCAGGGGCTGCCAATATCGCCGTCCCCACTTTGTGACCCCTCATAATGCTGGCAATACTTCTCGAGGGTATTGGCACAGTAAAAACAAAAATGGAGCATATTGTTTCATTTACAATCAACTATTATAATATTATTGTTTCATTAGTCGTGTGATGCCGGCTAAAATATCATCACTCCATTTCTTCGTCGCGGGTGTCGTGAAAAGCGACTGAGGGACTTGAGGGTTTTATGTGTATTTCAATTTCAGGCGAGAGGCTGGCAACCTGTCACTGAAGTGATACACAATTTTTCTGAAACGCCTCTTAACTATTTGTTAGACGTGCTGATAGCGATCGTATTTTTCGGCCGCTAACGCCTTGTTTACCCCACAAGGGATGAAAGCATGATATGTATATGTATGTACAATCAACCTAAAATGCCTGTTTATCAGATATGCGGTGACGGGCTCCACGTGGGCGTAGAGTCTACGAAGCTGCCTTACTTTCAGAGTCCAATGCAAGAAGTAAGCTATGGTTCCGTCTTTATGTGGTAAAGACATTGCTTTCTAGGATTAGTGAGTACAGTGATCTAACTCCAATATCTTTCGAATCTAGCGTCGCTAGAAAACCATCATAATAAACCAAACAGGTAATATGGTATTTATTTTCAAACAGTGATAGTACCTAATAAGCAAGTTTTTACAAACTTCTTTCGGAATGTCATGCACCTCCTAATTTTCTTACTGCCTCCTACTTTTACTGTTACCTTTGGACCTGGGCCCTCATGCCTCCTTGTAATTTTACGAGGGTAGGGCCCTTTAGTTTTTTTGTTGGTGTTGCTTAGAAGTTTATTGCCGTTATTGTTTGATAAATTGGTGGTAGAACGACTTTTTTATGTGACTGTTTGAATGTAAGTCCATCGAGATAGAGTTTTATTTAGTTTTATTGACGTACTGTCTCTGTTTTTATAACTACACTACCATAAATCTAATTTCAGTTTTACAAAAATAATTTACTTTTAAATGTAAAATGTTAGATTACTTTTCATTTTAGGTCGTTCTTTAATAATAAAGTCAGTAGAGTAAAAACTTTTTCGTGGAATTCGTATTATAACTACACTAAAACATTTTCAGTACAACTTTTATGTATGAAAATTAATCTAGGGACCGGAGAGTGCAGGGTTAATATAGACTGAAAATGGCAAGTGCCTAAGTTGAGCATGGACATAAAACTCCAGGAGAGAAGAGTGCTTTATAAATACAGTGCAAAAAGTTCTGCCAAGCTTTTAAAGTGTTTTAATTTTTAACTTTCTGTGTTGCCATTAAAAACGGCCGTTGAATGCAAACTGCAATATAGCAGTTAAATGAATTCGATTTTTGAAAATTAAATGTTTGAGTTTGATGAAAAAGCAGCCCTGAAGTGCTTTTTACCACAGAGTGAGGCTGCTCACACATAAACGGAAAATGTTAAACCTTTTTTGACAGAAATGTAAATATTGAATGCATTGGACGTTTTTCCGATGAGACTTTGCAATGCATTTATACTTGACCAGCCTGAGTCATACCTCTTGTACATACACATACATATACCACGCCTTTTATCCCTTGCGGGGTAGGCAGAGCGTTAAAAGCCGTAAAAACGGACATTTACGGCACGTCTGACATATATTTGAGGGTCATTCGGAAAATTGTGTATCGCCATAGCGACAGGTTGCAATACACACCTAAAATTGCAATACACACCCTCAAGTCCCATAGTCGCCTCTTACGACACCCACGGGAAAGAAATGGGGTGATGCTATTCTAAGCCAACATCACAAGGCACAACCTCTACCTTACCTCTTGTAAACCGACCAAATATGACCAAAAAGTAAATTAAGAGATATTGGTTGGTTGCCATGCGATGCCTCACAAGCATCAAACCATATCTACCCATGGGTGTCGTAAAAGGTGACTTTACACTGTGCTTACCAATCCGCCTGATAAGCGAGATAAGTAGGCAAGTATTCAAAAAGGGTTGGCCTATGTTCAACAGTGGATGATACGCTATTGTTTAAAGGCATCATCACTCAAATTAAAAACTTTTAACACTTTAACTGCTGTCATTGTCCACTCCTTCATTCAAACGCGGAGAAGCGTTAAAAGCGTTTTATCTCAGAGCAAGAAAATTTTCAGAGGGAACAATCAGACTGAAGCCATACAAACCCGATCGCATGTTTTTTGGCGTATGCTAAATCAAGACTTATTACTCAAAAATACAAAATATTACTTTTCCTCAGGTTTGAGTCAAAGGCTGCAAGGCTAGTCGATGTGGTTTCTACGATTGTAGTTTTCCAAATGAAGTAAGTAAGTAAGTAAAGAATATAGCGTGCTTTTATCTTTTGTATGTACTAGTATTTCAGCAAGCGCCTGCCAGCAACTGTTTGTTTGTGACGAGATTTTCATGACTCTATTTTGGTTACGAGTAGGGCTTTCTAAGCAATCTTTACATATGTTTAAGACTTGCACGCTTTGTGCACATTATTTTGGTTAAATCGTTCCTACTTATAATTCCGCGCGTAAGAAAGAGCCGCTCCGTGAGAAAATGGGTATCTTTGAATGCACATAATTTCGTATGCACATTCGATAAACATCTTACTATTATCTATATTGATATTTCATTTCATTTTTTTATTCTGGTCGCAGAAAAACACAATTAAAGAATGTTTGCTGTTAGGTCGCAGTTAGCAATTAGGTCTACTTACACTTTTTTGCGTGGTGTAGAGCAATCTTAAGAACATTGCACATGATTGTTTGCGATTACGATGCGTCTTGTACATATCTAGCTAGAATTTAGGCGTACACTTTTTTGTTTACTTATTTATTTGGCGAAAAGTTCCAAAAGAGTGAAAAATCGTCAAAACTTGGAGATTACGCTCTGTTCGCACACACAGGATTTGCCGTTAGGAAGAAAGGGACGTTTACGAGTTCACGGCAGGCCCTTAAACCATAATCATGTTTTCATGCCTAGATAGCCGTGTGATGCCGGCCTAGAATAGCATCACCCTATTTCTTACCTATGGGTGTCGTAAGAAGCGACTACGGGACTCGAGGGTTAGATGTGTATTGCAATTTTAGGCGATGGGCTGACAACCTGTCAATATAGTAATACACAGTTATCTGATTGACCCTAAAAATTTTGTCAGACGTGGTGTTAGTATCCGTTTTACGGCCGCTAACGCTCTGCCTACCCCGTAAAGGATATAGGCGTGATTTATGTATGTATGTATGTTTTCATTCCTTGCTCTGTGGGTTCTGTATAACTGGTGAAAAATAGCGCCTCGTCGCATTATCACGGATTATGAATCGCAGTAGATAAGGCATTCAACGCGGCCTCATTAAAAAGGGAATCCGGGGAAAAATACAGTGAAAGCCGGCCTCATTTGTCAACTCGCAACATGCAACGTCTACAGTCATGGCCGAGTTTTTATTCAAAAACTGTGATGTAGAAAAACAATAGACATCTTAGGTCATATTGTGCTATTTGAATAGCATCACCCCATTTCTTTGCCGTGGGAGTCGTAAGAGGCGACTAAAGGGCTGGGGGTTGTGTATTGCAATATTATTCGATGAAAGAAAGAAAACACATTTATTTCGGTCCACACAACACAACAACAAAAAATACTACATTAAAACTTAAGCTATCGTAAGCACAGGTTATTGCACATATGTACCGAAAATGGACCTCACTCAGCATGTGCGGCAGATAGCAGTAGCTATCTACAGAGCTGGTATTCTGTGAAGACATATGGATGGGTTGACAACCTGTCACTATGGCGATACACAATTTTCTGAATGACACTAAATATTTGTCAGACGTGGCGCAAAATGACCGAAACCCACCCCGCAAAGGATATAGGCGTCATATTATATGTATGTGTATCAAATAAGATAACAAAATAGGTTCACTAGTACATTAAGGTATTATGAAGTTTTTAAGGTGACGTATCTGTTAATTTTATCGAGCCAATGTTAATTCCACTTTCCTGGCACACAAGTCAAAAACGCGAAATGAAATACACTTCGCGAGATAACATTTTATTTTCCCTTAGATAAGGGCGAAGGAAAAAATATAATTATTGCGGCAATTAATGGACGATTTTATCAGCCAAGAACTTGAAATATCAAAGCTTTGCTTAACTTTTTATTTCGTGAACTTTAGATGTCGTAAAAGGTGAAAATTAACCTGTTTATTTTTTGAATACAGAGCGTGTCTAAGTATAATTCTGATTTGTTGATAAAATAAAAGCAATGTACATACATACAGACATTCTGCTGGAAATGGGCCTTCTTCCCCTATTGGGGGGTACTGAATTGGCGAGCGCAGTGCAAAATATTGCTTTCACAGGTCACAAAGCTGCTGCCCGTGGGTTTCGAGGTGAGAGTCGACTAAGGGAGGGTTACAAGTGTATTGCAACTTTAGGTAATGGGGTGACAACCTGTCACCTGAATGACCCTCCAATGTTTGTCAGACGTGGCGTTAATTTCGGTTTTACGGCAGTTTTTGCTCTGCTTGCCCCACAAAGAACATAAGCGTAATAAATGTATGTATATGTAAAATTAGAACCTGCAAACTCAATAAAATATTCGCTTTTATTTAATAAAAGCGGATATATTATTTATGGCAAAAAAAAAACGAAAAGTGTCCATTTTAACAATTTTGGCGCCACTGCCGAGGCCGTTCACGACTACACTCGCCTTAAGTTAAATATCTTTATGATTGTCCATCCATCGGTACCTAAATTCATTCCGCATCCTTTGTATCGACAAAAAAAGTTCAGTCGCGAAACAAATAGAATTAAGTTGGAGATAAGCATCGCAGTTCTCCCACTTGTCGTCCGTCGCCGCGTGTTTATAACGCATCGTAACGCATGTTTGTGACAGACGAAAGCAAATTGCAAATTCCAACCCATACAATTACGCTTATGGTGCATTTACGTATGCGTCTTTCAAACGACTTGATAGGCGCATCCGTTACGCACCGTAGCCGTATTTGTATGGGAATAAGGTCGGAACTCACAGACGTGTAGCGACCTCTGGGAGCTACGACAAGAAGATCACTTAAAGTGGCTCACGAGCTAGCAAGACGCAACAGAAGTTCCAACATATCTACAAGATGGCGCCACGTGACAGATGTGCAGTGAAACAAAGAGCCTGGAACGCGGTATCGAAGTGTTTCACCGCGCAACGCATATATACAACTTCTTATTCTATCCAGGTGGACCAGTCGGTCCCCTGGCCACAACACCCGGCCAGGCAGGGTAGCTACCCTTTTTCCGACACTACCTGGACACCCCATTCTGCCTATTGGCCTATTCTTGTCACCCGCCATAGACGCATGCGTTACGGTGCGGTAAAACAACGCAGCGATAGACGACAGACGGTACAACTCATGAAAACGCTAGCGAAAAATCTTTGAAATTCCAAGGAAATCATTATACGGTAGAAGAACTGCAAACAAGATTTGAGGCACATGTAAAGTTTTTAATGGAATCTCATTTATTTTAATACATACCTAGATTTTTATTGATTTGTTTGTTACACTAAACGCTAATTGTATATTTAATTTGTAGCGTCTATACTATTAAGAAGTGCTATTTCATTGGCTGTAATATATTTTTATGGAATTACATAGTTATTTTTGCATTTGCTTAAATTAAATTGCATACTATTATAGTATTTTCTTGATTTTTGATTCACTAATCGTAAATACAATTTGAAGGTATGTTTGCTAGATGTGCCTTGAAATTGTGTAGTAAAGTGCCTAACTGATCGGTCAGTGAATGAACCAGTAAGTGCCAAAATATTAGCTATAATTTCTAAACTTTTAGTTGCAATTGAATGATATTAAAAAATATAATTATCGTGTACATAATGTCTGCTTGTGTCCTAAGAAATCTATTTCTAAGTTCATCTCTATCTTGTTCTGTTTATCTCTAGGTCCAAAGTGTCGTACCGCTTTTTTTGTTTGACTGGGGGGAGGGCAACTGCCGTGCCCCTAGAACTATCCAAAGTTCTCGCCTTTAATATTAACGTAAGAGAGTTTAACCTACGTCTATAATTAGATAGATAAAATTTTACACGACACTGTGACTCTCATTGATTTTAAACGTTTCATGTATCAATTATTTAACTTTTATTTTTATTTTAACAGGAAAACTTACAGTCAATATTTATAACAATAGTACGATAGATAAACAGAACTGGGCCATTGACAAGTTTTCACCTATGACACTTAAGATATAGACTTATAAAAAAAAACGTTCATCTCAAAACGCACGATCAAAGCAAGAAAGAAAGAAAAAAGAAGGTACATACTACCTCGTATATTCATAAATTTGAGATAAACTTTTTATTAAAAAGAAATGAAAAATTGTATCTGGCAGCTGCGAGTTTACTTTTCCAAATTTGAATTTGGAATGTTTTACGTTCTGTCCGCTTGATTTCATTGCATTGCATTAGGTGTAGGTTCCAAAGCAAAGAATACTGTACTCTCATTTTCAAAGCACCACCACCGGAGCTAAAATCGAAGTGTCCAGTCTCAAAACAAAAAAAAACACAATCTTAATTACAGTTTACCACGAAAAGCAGAAACTTAATTTACTTTACCTTATCAAGCGTTTGATGGTAAACACTAAATCTTGATAATCTTTTGGAATTCATATTTCTTTGAAACTGCTCATAAAGCACGTTTTATAGGCATAATAAGTTTTAAGGGCTCTAATCTTTCAGGCGTACGCAAACTGTAGGTAAATAGTAACTGTGTTGGTTGTTTGTACAATAAGCAGTATTCAGAGTTACCCATGTAATATATTACTATATATATATTGAGTAAAGTCCGACGAAATAAGCAAGAGCGATAAATATTACTGAAAACTTTATGGCTACAGGTATTTAAAATGACTGGTTTTGTATCTGTACTAATTCACGCAGTTTTTGTTTAGAATATCAGAGGAAAGTGTGATTCAATCTCTCATTTTAAAAGCGGCAGGTGATTGAAAAACAAAAGCTCCTTGTTTCAACATTCTGATTTTAAATACACAATAGCCCCCACCCCAGTCCGATAGCGCCTCAATAACTAAGAAAAGATTCACAAGTACGGGAAGGATTCGCAGAGTAAGGGAAAGTTTAAGACAGAACTATATACAAAATAAAGCTGTAAAAATAAGGTCTAGCTTAACTCAAGAATTATTATGAGATCAAAACGTGAAGTGAGATTGGAATAAGCCTGACAAAAAGCTCAAAATTAATAAAATGTGTAGGTAAGTCATTGATTAAAATAACCTGGTTACCCTTTATTACTTGGCCATGTATTTTTTTTAATACCAGGGGAAAGTGAGATTAAATCTCTCATTTTAAAGCGGCGGGCGAGTGAATTATAAAAGCCCCTTGTTTTAACAGTCCCCTCAGTCCGTTTTGGAATACACAATAGCCATGCCACGCTTCAAGCTCAGAAAAAGACAATGTTTCAGGGGGAATCTGGAACAACCGGAATGAAGACAAAACAAAATTGTACAAATCAGATTTTTCATACACAAAAACGCAACGCAAGTAAAACACGCTTTTTCTGTAACCAAATCACAAAAGACTCTTATAAACACTTAACTACAGTAGATTTGTGTGTTAATGCATTTATTAAATGTAAACTAGGCCTTTATAATTCAATATTATCGAAGGAATATTTTCCTACGAATTGTTTTGAATATAGGTTAAGTGATAATAACTTAATAACATACCCTTACAATCAAGTATAAGACGTACCCATAGTATAAGTCATTAGTATTAAATACAGACGTGACGTAAATTTCCGTTTTTTCATACCCACCTCGCAGGGCATATAGGCGTGATATATGTATTTATGTATTAATGTATGTATGTATAAAAGTCTAGACTATGACTAAGTCGTGGACAAGCATGCGCTAATTGCGACGAGTTTTGCATGGCTTCATTCTGAGTATTTGTATGGAGTATCCTTTAAAACATTCCTGTGTTCTGATTGCACAAGATAGACTCGACGAATTCAATAGGAAATGAAGACGTGAATTACTCTGACTTTTATTTTCCTCGTTTAATTTCAAATTTACGCTTCATCGAAAGTCTATTGGAATGAGTTCCCTTTAAAATAAATGCCCCTCGTTTGTTCTTCTTGATTCGCTGATAGAAAATTATCTTTAGAAAACTTCTGTCGCGGCATATGCATTGTTTGGATATGACGTCAAAGTATTATCGAGGAAATATTATTTTGTCACGTTGAATCTCTGATTTACATAAAGCACATACCCTGTTATTAAAACAAAGTAAGACACGCTAAAAAGTAAGTAGATGCGGTTTCAATTATTTTTACGTTGTCAAGCGAAAAACACTGTGTAACTTTTGTTTGTAACAAAATCGATAATATTTTCACTAAGGGAATTTTCCCTTTTCATATAAATAGGGTGAAACCGCTTTATAGGCTGCTATAGTAAAATTTTATTTTGTTATTCGATTACAATAAAGCTAGCCGTTTATGGGAGGCGTAACTGCTGCCAGTCACACTCAAAGTCATTTATGTGCCGGTAAAGAAGAGTGATTCTGCTTATTAATTTGGCGCGCGCCGCGAGGTGCGGCTTCCCGGCTAACATGACTCAAGCTCCTTAATCACGTTGCCACTAGTGTCGGTGACTCATAATGCGGATATTTTGATTATTTTCATAGAATATTTCAGAGTTTCATTAGTACGCACGAGTATAATTGTGTTATAGTATCATTAGTGTGTCAGACTGTCATTAGTGTGTCAGAGTATTGTTAGTGTGCCAGAGTGTCAGATTATCATTAGTGTGCCCGAGTGTCAGAGTATTAATGGTGTGTCAGAGTGTCATTACTTTGTCAGAGTTTCATTAGTGTGTGAGAGTGTCATTAGTGTGCCAGAGGGTCATAAGTATGTGATAAAGTGTCACAGGGTGCCAGAATGTTCTTAGTGTGATAGACAGTTATTATTGCCAGAGTGTTATGAGTTTAAAAAACCATCTTCTCCCTTAAGTTACCTTTTTGATAAGCGGAAGCTTAGAGAAATAAAAGCTTGCCATGTCTGGCTTCTGTAATTGCTAGCAGTCATTTCAATTCAAAGGCGAGTGATTTTGCTTATTAATTTGGCGCGCTCCGCGTGGTGCGGCTTCCCGGCTTACATGACTCAAACTCCTTAATTACGTTGCCACTAGTGTCGGTGACTCATAATGCGGATATTTTGATTATTTTCAAAGACTGTCTCAGAGTTACATTAGTGTGCAAAAGTGTCATTAGTGTGTCATAGTATTATTAGTGTGCCCAAGTGTCAGACTGTCATAAGTGTGTCAGAGTATCATTAGCGTGCCAGAGTGTCAGAGTATCATTAGTGTGCCAGAGTGTCAGATTATCATTAGTGTGCCCGAGTTTCAGATTGTTATTGGCGTGTCAGAGTGTCATTAGTTTGTCAGAGTGTCATTTGTATGTCATTAGTGTGTCACAGAGTTATTAGTGTAAGAGTGTCATAAGTTTAAAATATATCTTCTCCTTGAACTTTCCTTTCAGATAAGAGGAAGTTTAGAGGAATAAAACTTTGTCATGTCTGGCTTCTGTAATTGCTGCCAGTCATTTCAATTAAAAAAAAATATGATTTTGCTTTTTTTTTTTTTTTTTTGCGAACTTGCAAAATTTTCGAGTGCGGGCAGGATTTGAACCTGCGACTTTCGCATTACTAGTGGCGACGCCTCTTCCATCTGGGCTACCGCAGCTCATTTCTTGCCCGCCAATTTTGCAAGTGTATTTTAATGCCAGTAACGCTTGGCATGGCTCCATCTACCGGGTTAGTTTTGCAACTAATAACCGGCGACTAATTCTATCTTTACAGATTGAATGTAGTCTAAGCGATGAAAACCAGCGATAAATTGAGTACCAAATTTTTAAAACACTTCCCGTGTTAGGTATACAATTTTTGCGAACTTGCAAAATTTTCGAGTGCGGGCAGGATTTGAACCTGCGACTTTCGCATTACTAGTGGCGACGCAATTAGCAATTTATCGCTGGTTTTCATCGCTTAGACTACATTCAATCTGTAAAGATAGAATTAGTCGCCGGTTATTAGTTGCAAAACTAACCCGGTAGATGGAGCCATGCCAAGCGTTACTGGCATTAAAATACACTTGCAAAATTGGCGGGCAAGAAATGAGCTGCGGTAGCCCAGATGGAAGAGGCGTCGCCACTAGTAATGCGAAAGTCGCAGGTTCAAATCCTGCCCGCACTCGAAAATTTTGCAAGTTCGCAAAAATTGTATACCTAACACGGGAAGTGTTTTAAAAATTTGGTACTCAATGATTTTGCTTATTAATTTGGCGCGTGCCGCGAGGTGTGGCTTGTCAGCTAACATGACTTAAGCTCCTTAATCTCGTTGCCGCTAGTGATGGTGACTCATAATGCTGATAGACTGCATTTTTCAATCGTCACTGTATGCTCATAAAGTCTTTCAGAGTGTCATTAGTGTGTCAGACTGCCATTGGTGTCTGAGCGTGCAATTATTGTGTTGGCAGTGGTAGTGCGACTACCTGCGACGCAAAGTTTCCTTGTTCGATTCTCGGTGGGACACTCACAAAGTGGCTATTCATCACTTTGTGAATTAGTTCCCGGTCTGGTTAGGACATTGCAGGGTGATTGTCCGAAAATAAATGGTTCCGAGCTTCGGAGGGCACGTTAAGCCTTCGGTCCCAGTTGCTGTCTATGATTTCTTAGATGGCGGTCGTTACAAATCCATGTCAGAGGCCTACTTCTAGTAGAAGGCGGTTGAAAAAGTCTTACACCAGGGTTCATCGTGTCGTTGAACGACTCGGTGTCCCACAGGAAAAAGAGAAAGAGTGTCATTAATGCGTCAGAGTGTTAAAATTTTATGAGTGTTTCGGAATGTTATTAGTGTGTCAGAGTATTATTAGTGCCAGAGTTTAATTAGTTTAAAAATCATCTTTCCTTTACTTTCCTTTAAATGAGAGGAAGTTTAAAGAATTAAAAGCGAAAATTACGCATTTATAGAAGTTTTATGACGATACAAGAAAGTTTGAAAATTCCTTCTTAAGATGAAGAAGCCAAAAGGAATTTATTTCGATTATTAAAGATGGTATTTTAAATAATCGAAATAAATTCTGTGAAACATAATTCAAAATCTATCACTATACTTTACTTTTATTTATTTTTTCCTCTCCACATTCACATTTGGCCGTGTGATGCCGGCTTAGAATATCATCACCCCATTTCTTTCCCGTGGTTGTCGTAAGAAGCGACTAAGGAACACGAGGGTGTTGCAAATTTAGGCGATGGGCTGACAACCTGTCACCATGGTGATACACAATATTCTAAATGACCCTGAAATGTTTGTCGGACGTGGCGTGGATGTCCGTTTTTGCGGCCGTTTACGCTCTGCCTAAGGGATTGTAGGCGTGATATGAATGTGTGTATGTACGTACATTCACATTTCTTGAAAACAAAAATCCTCATCCCCATCCGCACTCTAATTAATAATCGGTTCAGATTATAAATTTTTTGCTTTTTACTTCCTTTTCGCTTCCTCATAACAACTTCTTTATCAACCCTATTGCCACGTCCCGCGCCAAAAAGCCCCATTATTCAACTCCCGCCTTTAATGCCGATCTTTGATATCCCACTAAATTTTAGCTGCGGATCGCTGACTCTATCGCCGCCTATTATTCGATCGAAATTAAATTCGAAGCCTCGACTCGCATTTTGATGAGCGAAATAGATTTAAAAATACGAAACGGTGGATTGTAACTGCTAAATTGCCCATCAAGTTAACCCATCGGATCGTTTTCTTCCCTTCCCCCTTTTGCTGCCCCGTACTACTAAAAAGCGTCTTTTTTTAGCGGTGTAAGTACCGCGTAAATTTGCAGACTGTACTAGCGGTAGTACGTCAAGCTACCACTACTTTAGTATAGCTGTATGTAACCACATGGGCACATTTGTCGGAAAACCGAAGGACGGTGAAGTAAACGGGTTCTCGAGAGGAGGCCACGCCTCGGCAAGTGTAGCGTTGGACGACCTCCGGCCTGGTGGACCGATGACTTAATGAGGGCGGCTGGTAGCGACTGGATGGCGAAAACGGGAGATCGTACCCTGGGGGAGGCCTACGTCCAGCAGTGGACTGCTATAGGCTGATGTATGTATGTATGTAACCACAAAGTTTGAGATGATGTTTATAGTAGAGGTACAATTGGCAGAAGTTTGAATGAAATATGAGGGATGAGAGAACTTTATATTAGACATATTTTTTTTTTATCTTTATTTAAGGAGTTTTGTCAAAATATGACAATGCCACTCCATTGTGCAACACATAGTATAATAGTGGTAGCAGGCAACCAAAAATACTCTGCTGACTTTAGTACACCATTGCACAAGACTACACAGCTTGAAGAAGTTTGACGGAACAGAAGCGCTCCTTTGCCAAATCCCTTAAGAATTGGGCATCGACTAAGACCTTTCAAATGTATACATTAAGATGCTTCTAAAATACTGTAAAGTGAGTAAGGCGTGGTGTGCAATATCACTCGTCGTAGGCAATAGGCGAGCACGCAACTCACCGGCGGTTTATGCGCAGCTGATAAACCCGCCGATTATAAACTTAATTGGATCGACGCCCTACAAAGGGAGCGGGGAACGTGCAGGCATGCTAAATAGGCACAATCTAGTAGCTGTGGAAACTGATTTTCCCTACAGTTATTAAAATATACCAGTACAGCTGCCAGTGGTGCCCTTAATTAGAAAAAAAAACCCTAGTTGATTACGAAATGCATTTGGAGTTGAAAACCAATTTAACGAAGTACCCAGCAAAAGAACCAAGTTTTCTAAAACTGAAGTGTTTTAGAAATATGAGCATAAGTATGTTTGACAATGGGGGTTTTCAAGGAGTGCTTACAATTGAATTTGAATGTGTCCTCAAATAAATTTTTCTAAAGCGACTCAATATTCACTCTTGTCAGTTTTACATGAAATCGTTAATACTTTCTTCATGAGCAATTTTAGAGACACAACATTGGCACAATTATTGACTCCTGTGCTTTCTGGATCTTTTTTTATTGAGATCATTATTAGAGTGTCGTCAAAAACACTACTTATATTACCTACCCTAATTCACATGCGTACACGGAAAATACTAGTACTTAATTGCCCCAAAAGGAAACGGAGTCATTTGTCATCCATGTTATGATCCGGCCGTCGGTCGGACTTTTAAAAATGGAATGCTATTTGAGAACAAGGACGCTTTGTGACGTAATAAATAAAGGGCGGTGGTAGTTCCGGCACTGTAAACTTTTAATTAGAGGGATTTGGTACATTTTAGTGTGGATCTTGATAAAGGTTTCACACGATACAAGGGCTTTTGACGGGTGCTGGCTGGTTTTCGTGTTCCTTCGCATTTACATTTACTGAGTGAAAAATTACAAGCCTGCCTTAAAGGGCGAACTGAGTGTAGATATTATCTGCTTGTTTGCAATCGTGCAGACGAATTTTAGTCTGTGATAAATTAAATTGTGAGAAAGCAGTTTGGAACATATGGAAAGTATTTTTTAGATTTTATGAAATTAGCAGGCATAGCACAGGGAAACCTAGTTTGGAGGCAAAAACATGTAATGTGCATTGTATTGTATTGTAATTATTTTCTCAAAGAATTTTTGTCACATTATAGCCATCGGAAGTTCCGTAATTGAACTATAGCCAGGTGTATTTATTTGTTACGTCCCTGATGTAATTTTATTTAAAAAAACTACTTCTATGGCTACTTAAATAAATTGTAGTTATATAATGATGAATATTATTTTTTTAAGCATACCTTTCCTCATTTCCTAGAAAAAATACCACGCACGCAACTCTCAAGCCTAAAAATCAAGTTCAAATTATACAATTTAACAAGATTTTTCACCACCAGGACTATATCCTTTAATAATCAATTGAGAAACGTAAACGGCCACGTGAACATAAACTAATAGAACGTCAAAGCAGGCATTCCTACGGTTTTTAATTACAAATTGACTGTGAAAAGGAGTTCATAACAACTCTTATTTCGAACTGAAAGATTCAAACTTATTGGAGTAATAAATTGGTTTCGCGTACTTTTTCATCAAGCAATTAATACTTAACTAAAATTATGCCCTAAATGTTTCTTGCATAATACAATTATATAGGTTTTGACATAGTTTTTAATTACTGTATACAGGGTTATTTTTTATTCACCCCGGAAATTTTACAGGGCGATTCTACTCATGATTCTTAACAACTTTTATGATGGGGTTACCTGCGAAATCGCGAAAAAAAACCAGCTGTTCCATACATTTTGTTCGAGTAGGCATGAACTTTTCTATGGAGCAGCTATTTTCTTTTTCGCGATTTCGCAGGTGATCCCATAATAAAAGTTGTTCAGAATCATGAGAATCGCCCTGTTAAATTTCCGGGGTGAATAAAAATAACCCTGTATATATATTCTTTATTGCATAAACTTGCACTGTACGGCGTATACAAATTTAATAAACTCATCCATTTACCTATTTCATTAAACTGTGTGGTATTAAGCTTGAAATAATTTTAAAGAAACTTATTTATCATGTCCTTGGCTCATATATGCTAATGGGTATTTTATTTTCTGTATACAAAGAAAATAAATTAAAAATATTATTTTTTTTGCCTGCTCAAATGTCGTTTCATAAAAATCCGTCTGAATTTAAACCATTATAATAGAAGAAAAATTGTTAGCACACAGGTCTGGTTGGCCGGTAGAGAATGCTGCGTGAAATTAGGCCCGCCTTTTGTATCATGCGCAATAAAGTACACACATCCCGCTTACAAAGGCCTTAAAAACAGTTACTATTGTCACGTCTGACTGACCAATTGAGGGACATTGCTGAACATTGTCTAGCAGTATAGTGACTTACGAGACCCTCGGGAAAGACATTGCTCGATGCTTTTCTAAGCTGGCATCACAAGGCTTCTTCTTCTTAAGGGCGGCTTAGTGTGAAAAATGTCGAATCGACCTATTTTTGGTTGAGATTTTAAGCATCAAACATTATTTTATTTAAACCAGAAAAAATATATGGGTCATTCTTCAAAATTCGATTCTCCGCGTAATCGGCGTGGCAAATTTTAATTTCGACAATTTTAATAATATAACATAAAAATATGATTTTGTGTACTTTCCTGATTATAAAACCGTTTGGTGCTCCATGCTAGCACATTTTCTTTTTGAGAAATTTAATTTTGACATTTCATGTGCCACGCCGATTACAAAACGAGCCACGCTTATTACATAGTTAATTTTATCTGATTTTTTTTATGCATTTTGACTAATGAATACTTTTGCACCTATTATTGATAGGAATTATTGAGCTTTCTGACCTAATAATTCACCTCAAATAATTTGTTTCATTACCAAATCATATAAATATACCTATATTAAATGAATACCTAACAGCGAACACCAGTCTTTACAAGTAAGGGGAAAGTAAAAAAAAAGCAGTGGTATTTGTTTGATCAGGTATATTAATTAGTAGAACCTTGTTAACAAAGGAAATTACAAAATTATCATAATTAAAATGTGCTTCAAAAATCAACAGCTCACTCAGCCAAGGGCTCGAATCAAAACTTTATTGACTTATTAACTTAAAAAATCAAAAATTATAACAATCAAAATCTATCACATTAGTGTTCGATCAGTTGTGTTAATTAAGATTACGATTACATAAAGTTAAATCTAATTTGATCAGAACTCTGAATAGCTAAACCTAAAATAACTAGTTAATAGTATCGTAGACAGCAACCGAGACTGACAGACCTTCAGAAGCAAGAAACCAGCTTTTTGCAGACAATAATGTGGTTTGTCTCGAGGTTTAACCAAATTCTGAATAATTTTATAAATTGGCGAATGTAAACTTTGTATAATCCTCCCCAAGAATCGAATCTGGGACCTCTGGATCTTCTCCCTAAGTATAAAGACTAGGGTTTCGTTCCCGGCGACGGGAATTTTTCAGTCATTTCCCGGGAATTCCCGGAAAGTTAAAATTGTGGTTAAATTCTCTAGAAACCTACAAATTGATAATTATTTACAGACAAATACCACAAAATTTATGGATATGAAATAAAACAATAATAAACCTTTACTGCTTCCATGATCTATTGATCTGATCGTTTGTTTTAGGATCTGGAGGTCTCTGGTTTGAATCTCAAAGGTAACACACAAAATTGATATTTGTCATTTATGACTTTGTGAGATCGTACCCAGTTTTGTTGGGTTAGGCCATTGCAAATATAATCACCTAATTGTCTCTAAGAAAGACAGATAGATGCTTCGGAGGGCACATTAAGCCGTTGTCCCGGCTGACTTCTATGAATACTTAGGCAGTTTGCTTACTTGTCGTCCGTCGCTGCGTATCTTTAACGCACCGTAAAACATGCGTCTGTCAGACAAAAGGAAATTGCGAATTTCGATCTTCTTCCCAGACAAATACGGCTACAGTACGTGACGGATGCGTCTGTCAAGTCGTTTGATAGACGCATCCGTAAACGCACGTATGAAAAGTAGGAAAACCACCATACATGGGATTATTAACCATTTCAGTTAAAAATACCAACTAAGACTCTGACCCCAAGGTTCATTGGGTCGTTTTTCTATTTGTTGTCCTTCACAATATTATGATGAAGATGATGAAAATGGATCATAAACATTCCTAATTGATTTATTTTCTATTTATTATTGTATATCAATATCTGACCGTATAACTTAACGTATGTATAAGCGTTCTCTGTGTAAAACAACAGTTTGCCCTGCACTCGCCAATCTGCCGGCCTGGCGCGGTGAGTATGGCGAAAACACTACTTATGGGGGAAGGCCCATATCCAGCAGTGGTCTCTTGTGGCCGTTAATGCTAATGTTGGGCTATAAATGTCTGACCCATGGTATCTCAATCCGAAGATCTTGGGATTCGATTTCCATGGTGTTTATATTTGACAATTCAGGCTGATTGACCAGTTAATTTTTATTTATGAAAATATTTATTTCGTAGAGCACGTTAAGCCGTCGCTTCCGGTCGCAATTTTGAATTTGTTACACTTCTTCTTCTTCTTTTCGTGTGGGACACCGAGTCATCCAACGACATTTGTTACACTGATCATTAATAAAGTTGTTTAAACGGTTTAAAAACTCAGAGACCTGGATAAGTTCGTTCAGTATTCGTATGACAGTGTAAACTTTTAAAGTATGTATTTTAAACAATTAAATAAAGTGTTTAACTCCATTTCTTATCAAAACATAGCAAAACAAAAAAGCATTAAGCTTTTCCCGGTTCCCGGGAATTCCCGGGAAAAGCAAAAATAAATTCCCGTTTCCCGGGAACTGAAAAAGGCCGGGAAAAACGAAACCCTAATAAAGACTAAGTCCAAATGACAGAAACAGTTCATATTAAACTATGGAACAATATATAACTAAAAAACTTAATATATGGGTAATTTAATTATTTTTATGTAATGATTACCACTATTTATATTAATAACATATTATTTAAATTTATTTACAAAACTATATTGATATATTCAATATTTTCTTAACTAAAATAAGTTCAATGTAATCGGCGTGGGACGAATTGTAAGCGGCGTGGCTATTTTACCACGCCGATTACGCCACGCCGATTACTAAAAAAACACTTTTTTTAGAATTACTTGCTAACCTATTCAACAAGTCTTATTTAAATTTTTGCTTCATAAAGTCGACAATATCATGAATGAACCCTGTGAATAATATATCTCTGGATGATTCGATTCAGGATGAAATTTGATCCACGCCGATTACATGCACGGCTTGCTGAAATGTGTGACGACTCGTACTTACCCGAATATTTTTGTCTCCCAGCAACGAATCGCCCGTCCACACTGGTTGACAGCCGCAGCGCAACTTGCGGTTTGCGGTGCAAAAACTTCGCTGGTTTTCGTTCATAATCGTGCAATTTACGATGAGTTTTATCACGCTCAGGCAAAGCGCGCGAAAACGTGTGACTGAGACATAATGAGGCCTATTTTATAAATTAAATGAAAATCTAATATTTTTTCTATTTTACCCAATACACCAATTCAAGGTGGTTATTTTGATATATAGTTTATACCTACAAAACAGTAGAAAAGTAGTAAAATTATGATTTGTAAAATCCAAGTACGCGGTGTGACACGCGGAGAACACCCAAAATCCTCCCGTTTTCAACTTTCAGATTCAGTTTTGAAATACTAAATGACCTTAAAACATGGCTTTCTGATAGTTTCCAGATAGGTATTGAAATGAAAAATCATCTCCAATTGATCGTTTTGTTCAAACTTTTATAATTTAGGATTTACAACCCTGTGACCACAATTATTGACCTCCTGAAGAACGACCCATATGTTGTTGTTTTTGAACTGTTCTTGATTATTTAATGGACAAAAACACGATTTCTATAACTTTTCTCGATCATAAAAAAATGCAAAGATACGTAAGTTTATGACAATTTTTCAAGTATTACTCAAAGATTATTAACTCTTTAAATTTTTTTAATATGCCAAAATGTAGGAAATTACAAAATGTAAATAAAATAATGGATAGTTTTTTTAAATTGTTTTTTGTGATTTTTTGAAACCCCATTATTCCCATTATATAACCAAACGACGCGCGCGCTGCGCTTCAGACGCCCGCCAGGCATCATCGGAGCAGGACCTATGCCATTTTTTCGACCGCGGCGTTCCGCAACCTGCTTTATTCATCTTTTCGCGTAATATTGTTTATTTTAGTTTTAAATAAGTGTTGTATATTTTTTGACTGTAAATATTTTGTGAATGTGTAAATTTTTCGTTAATTTATTGTAAATAAACGTGTACACAGACTGTAAATAAGTAAAAATGGGAAATAAAAACAAATACAAGAGGGTACCTTTATGTCAAAAGCGGAAAGACCGGCAAACAATATCGTAAGTATCTGAACATAATTCTAACCAATTTTTGACCTACCTACTATGAAGTAAGTATGTATAGGTATCAATTTTAGTGGGTAGGTAAGTAGACAAAGAATTGTATACCTAATCTGGGTAACTAAACCAGAAGCATTTTCAGGTTTAATAACAACAGACAATTAAATTAAATAGTATTTGTTCCAATTAAATTAAATGTACCATTTGATCTAGTGCCATTTTATTTATTAGTTCGTAAATTGTTGCCTTGTTAAAAGTAAACATCATAATACATACACAGTAGAAAAAAACCAGTGGTACAGTACAAATCATACAACGACAATGTACGATTTTACATGATGTAATTTTATTATTTATTAGTGAGCCATGCTATAAGCAATTATCAAACACATACACAGTAAAAAAAAATCAGTAGTGCAACCACTGAATTTGTTTTTAATGTAATAGTATATTTAATTAGACAGTAAATACTGTACCGATAACCTTGGCCTTTTAATCCTTGCAGTGCTTCAATACCAAGGGACAAAGGTGTATTCACTTGCAAACAAATTACTACTGAAGAGTGAGTATAATTTAGTGAAACAATTTATCTCATTAAGTTAACTCCTGAAAACGTGAGCCTGTTCAAGATTAGTGTACTTTATGATAAAAAAACGTTCCAGGACTTCAAGCCGTCATGACGATGATCAACCCTCATTGCAAGTTATGGACTCCCATACATTTCCACTTCAATCAACTTCAGAATCTCATAAGTAAGTTACTAAAATTATATGTCAAACTAGCGGCCCGTCAGCGGTTTTACCCGCTGCTGCTCATTTTTCTTGGGAATAGTTTATTCCCACAGTAAACAGTAGCCTATGTGTCATACCAGGTTATACTCTGTATGTGTGTGTACCAAATTTCACCCGAATCCCTCAAGCCGTTTGAGCGTGAAGCGGTAACAAATATACACACACACTCATTTTTATTCATTTATTCATCAGCCTATTACAGTCCACTGCTGGACGTAGGCCTCCCCCTTGGTACGCCATAAGGCACGATCTCCCGTTTTCGCCATTCAATCTTTACCAGCCGCCCTTTTTAAGTCATCGGTCCATCTGGTCTTTTTTGCGGATAAAGTAGGCGATGACTGGTAGGACACATTGATCGAACACCATGGTCTTGAGGCATTGTGGCAAAGATGGTTCTAGGATATGACGCAGCTTCCCAAATGCTGCCGAACTCTTCTGGTGCTTTTAGCCTGAAAGTTGCCTCTATCCAACTGCAACGTTTGCCCAAAGTACACATACTTCTGGACAACTTTAAAGGCTACTCCTTCGACGGAGATCGGCTCGGGGATGATTTGTTGATTGAATAGGACTTTTGTCTTATCCAAGTTTATCCCGAGTCTTATCACGTCTCGAGGCAGCGTTAAGACTGGATAGCGATTTCGCATCCACTCTTCACACACACAAACAATATATAATGTTAGTACGGATAGTAAGGATTATTTGTCATGGTCCTTCGATTTTCAATGTTTCGATGATTATAAGTAACTTATGAAAAATTTCAGATCGACCGACGGTGATGATATTGAGGATCATACCCTGCTAGTAGAAGCGGAAACCAAGGAAGACGGATTTCAAGCTGTTACGGGACGCCGACTTGTTGACATTAACCATATTTTAAATGAGTTACAGAACAAAGCTCATCATAATGAGTTATTCAACTGCGCATTACATAATTTTCGTTTAATTTCCGAGAAACGACAAGGGCTCTTGTCGCTGTTCAGATTTGAATGTAATATGTGCAAAGAAGTTTGTCTGGTTAAATCTGAAGATCCAAATAATAAAGAACAAGTAAATGTAAACATAGCCGCTACTTGTGGAATTGTGGCTTCTGGTATAGGCTATTCTCAGTTTGAGGAACTTTTTTCATCAATGGATGTGCCAGTCTTTAGTGCAAGCTACTATAGCAAATTGGAGAACGAGGTATTTGAGAAATGGGCAAAGACTGCAAGTGCATCTATGGAAGCTGCAGCCCAATTGGAGAAAGATATTGCTGTTGCAGAAGGCAGAATTAATAAAAATGGACTACCCGTAGTAGACGTTTACCTCGACGGATCATGGTGCGCTAGATCATATGGTGCCAACGAGAAGGCAAAATCGGGAACAGCAGCTATAATTGGCAGGAAAACAGGCCAAGTCCTCTACATTGGAGTAAAAAACAAATACTGTTTAGTGTGTTCGCGAGCTGAAAATAAAAATGAGCCAGCAAAAGAACACAAATGTTTTAAAAATTATGAAGGCTCTGCAAGCTCCATGGAGAAAGAAATAGTAGTAGAAGGATTTAAAACTTCGATCCCAATGTATGGCATTATTTATGGACGAATGATAGCCGATGGCGATTCCTCTACTTATGCTGCAATTCTTAATGCCAAGCCGTATGAGACAGAATGTGTGACGGTTGAAAAGATCGAGTGCAGGAATCATGTACTGCGTAATTTTTGTAAAAAATTACGTAAAATGACGAAAAAGACCAAATATGCACTAGCGCACCGTCAAACGCTAACAGAAGTTAGAATAATGACAATGCGAAAAGTAATCGCACAGAGTATAAAACATCACAAAAATTCAGATAGGCCTCGCAATGTTGCAATATCGTGCCTTTATAATGATATAATAAACTGCGTAGCGCATGTTTATGGGGACCACAAAATGTGCCAAGATTATTATTGCAACAAAGTTAAAAACTATTCCAACCAACAGCTAAACACAGTTCGAAGTACGACATTTATTTTCCGGTTAAATTCCATCGTTTCGAATGTTGCTTCGAAATCAAGAAGTCTCATTGAAGACGTTGACACAAATACAGTCGAATGTTTTAATAATGTTGTAGCCAAATTTATTGGTGGGAAAAGGGTGAATTTCGCCCTGAAAGGCGGCTATCAAGGGCGATGCTCTGCAGCCGTAGTTGCATTCAACTCACAGGATGCAATATCCGAAGTTCAGAAGGCTTTCTTAAACAAAAGTCCAAAAGGAAGAGTTAAAGTTATAGAAAGAAAGAGATCCCAGAAACGAAAAATAAATATGGAACATCCAGTAAAAAAGAGACGTAAATTAAAGTCAGTGGATAAGAAAGCAGTTCACGACTATGGACCAGCCAGTTCAGCACCAGACATGTCTCCAGATGAATTAGAAACAGCTAAAATAGAGTTTTTAAAGAATCTTAAAGTACTTACATCCGACAGGGACGCTATTGAGAGGGCCACGGTTTTGCAGCGAGATAGCAGTGAATGGCTTGAAATTAGAAAAAATCTTATCACTGCATCCAATTTTGGCCAAATATGTAAAAGAAAAGTTAAAATAAGTACCGCCCCTCTGGTAAAGAATATTTTATATCAAGCGAATCTATCACATATAGCTGGTGTTGCGCATGGTATTGAACATGAAAAACAGGCACTCCAGCAGCTGGAAAAACAAGAAAATATACATATAAGGCCTTGTGGTCTATTCATTGACAAGGACCATCCATTTATTGGAGCGACTCCAGATGGATTAGTAGGCGAGGACACGGTGGTAGAGATAAAATGTCCTTTAGTTGCAGCAAAAATAGGACTACAAAATGCAATAATGCAAAATAAAATTCCTATTCTAAAATATGACAAACAGACATGCAATAGCACGATAAATAGAAATTCTAATTGGTTCTATCAAATTCAGGGTCAATTGCACGTTACTGAAAGGCGTGTGTGTCTTTTTGGTATATGGGTGGGTGACAATGAACCATTATTAACAAAAATAATAGAAAGGGAGGACAATTTTTGGAAGCAGAAAATGGAGCCACAGCTTCTGAAATTTTATAACCGATGTTTGCTTCCTGAAATTGTTGACAGCAGGCACACCCGCGGGATGCCAATAAGAGCAATTTCTCTGGAAGATGATAAAGAAAATCAGCCACCAGTGCGACATACAGAAAATGAAAATATATTAAACATACCTCTGTCATCATCTCCAGATAACAATATAGATTCTTCCACTGCCTTCAACGTAACTGAACCATCCACGTCAACGTCAAAAGAAACAGGTTCAAGAATGTTTAGGTTTGAGGAATTTTAAATTTATATTTAAATAAAAATATTATGATTAATAAATATATAATATTTCAATTATTAAAAATTTATAATATAAAAACACATCTTCACTGTTTCATTTTATCAATCCTACAATTGTACCAACATATTTTTCCTACGGAAATTACGTTAACAATAAAATTTATATTTATATCTTGGGAGTAATTGATCTACTGCAATAGTTTTGTATACTGTAACGCGCGCGCTCGCTGTGGAAGCTACGCTTGTCGCCCGGTCCGTACCGCACAGGGTCAAGTGAGTTCACCGCAGACTAGCTCGCGCGATCTTTTCTACGCGACGGGCGGAAGGCCGTAAATGCCTACTTTTCAGCACTAAGCTCCCCTTAAAATTTAAGAGTCAAACTCTTGTCGATAGAGAAACTTCCAATTTTTCCTCTGACTTGATCTCCTGATACGGCACAACATTGACTTTTTCCTTTATCTGGGTAAAGTAGGTGCGTCTAGGTCTACCTCTGCCTCTCTTTCCTTCTACTTTGTCTTCAATAATGTTCTTTATGAAGTTGTGTCATAGCAAGTGGCCAATCATCTTGCCTCTTCTATTTTGTACGGTCTTTAGGAGACAACGTTCTTCCGCAATCAGAGCCAGCACTTCTACGCTTGTCTTCTTCCCTGTCAAAGATATAAAAAAAATGATTTTTACTCCTTAAAGCCTTTAAGGCTTTCTTTGCCATTCCAATTCTTTAGACAATATCCGGTGTGCACCTTTAGGCATCGTTAGGGAACAATATTAAATGACTCTCAGCGGTATCAAATGTTCTGAAATGGTGTAAAGCAAACCGTTGATCTCTCGTTAAGCAAGTAATGCTTTTCGACACGCAACTGTCTGTCGATGTGTCGCACGAAATTTCCAAATAAATCAGTTTCAAAATACAGGAGTTAAAAAAAGCTGAACGTCCTTCAAGGGAGAACCAGCCCTTAAAAAAGAAGAACAGAAACTTTCCGTAAGGAGTATAGGTATAAGGTATGAAACATATTACGTGTTCCCATATAAAGTTATCGGTTGGCTGACACATTTTGTATGAAAATGTCCATATTTAAATGTAAGTGAGTTCTTTTGATTTCAATTCATTTCTTCGTTGTACTTTTGGTTTCAGTTCAGATATTAGAATTGATAACATAACACATTCTTTTTTGTCTGTTTATCTGTGTAGATATTTAGTGGCTTAGATGTTTATACGAGTATGTAAAAGAATCACGCAAAAATGACGGAACGGATTTTGTTGCAAATTTTACCAATATGTCGAGAAAATTTCCGGCTATGTTTAAAATTTTTGCCTCTAACGTAACCCTTGGGTTAGCACTACACTAAAATAAATTGGTTTGCACCTAAAAAGTAGGCGACATATTTTAATGATTTTTTCTGTGGTGAGTACTTAATGTCCTGGTCAAATTTAAAATTATTTTTGACCAGCATTCACGGGTCTGGAGTACCTTATGTGGAACACAAGGACCTTAAATAAACTCTACGACCTACAGAAATGTGTACAGAAAAAAAATGGTCACAATGTGTAAAGAAAAATTTCCTATGTAAATACTAGCTGACCATGTCAATTAATGTGGCAGGTCCATTTTTTTCATTTGTTGACATATCTTGCTTGGAAATAGTTGTTGCTTATCACCAGCCCGTAATGAGTTTTTGTTATCGGTGACTAATAAATTTTACCCTGCACACCTATCTATTACTTATTGAGATGTGAAGTAAATAATAAAATCTTAGAATAAAATACATAAAAGTTCTTTCATAAGTTATATAGTCTGTGCGGAAAGAGAATAGGCGTGGAAATTAAGGGCGTCTCTGTCCCTCAGTATAAGAAATGTCATAGCAACCTATAAAAAAAATTTAAGTTCACTTTTGTTAAAAACTTGCAAAATTTTCAAGCGCAGGCATTATGAAAATTTTGCAAGTTTTCAAAAATTGTATACCTAACACGGGAAGTGTTTTAAAATTTGGTATTCAATTATAAGTTCACTTTTTGCCCACGCCTATTCTTTTTCCACACAAACTCTAGTATCGATTATTTCAAGTTTTTTTTGTTACAATGAATTATTCTAGCTTTAATAAATAAAACATTAAACATAATTTCAAGGAACACCCAGGAAATGATCAGTCAACTTAAAACGTTCGCGTGGCAACGAAATAGATTAAAGCTCTAGAGGTTTACGCTTTTTTTTGTAAACCGTACTCACCTACTTTGTAACGAAGAAGAATTATACTTTGTTTGAAAATGAACACGCGAGTGTAGCACTTGCTGAGGTGATAACAAGTATTACTTTAACCGAGAGTGCGAAGAAAGGTGAGAAGATAGTTTTTTTTTGTCCGAATTAATAAATTTTATTATCATTATAAGATGACTAGCTTTTACCCGCGGCTTCGTACGCGTTAAATTCGTAGTACTTAAAACATTTCTTGTTTTTCTATACTGTGAAGATTTCCGGTTATTTTTGAAATATTTAAATACATATATTCGTATGCAATAAATTTACCTACTACAAAATATCTCTATATACAACGTTCACAGCTTTTTTTAAAGATTCAAAATTTTTAAAGCGCGGGTAGGATTTATAAAAATAAAAATAAAAAAATTAGCAAGTTTTCAAAAATTGTATACTTAACACAGGAAGTGTTTTGAAAATTGGTATTCAGTTCATAGTTTCTTGTCATTAGACAATACAAACATGTTTTCTTTTGAGGTTACTCTTGAAAGAGCGACATATAATTGACCGTGTGAAAAACACTCAACGGTCAAATCTAATCCTGCAACGTTGAAGGTTTGACCTTGCGATTTCTTTATTGTCATTGCAAAAGATGTCTTAACCGGAAACTGTAGACGTTTTAATTGGAATGGTAAATCTGATGGTATCAGAAGAATTCGAGGAATCAATACATCTTCCCCAGTACCACCTCCTGTGAGTATTGTGCACTGTATTATGAAAGATTTTAGTGATTTTTCCAGCAAAAGCGTACCATTGCAAAGTTTAGGTGGATTCAGGTTTCTTGATAAAATAACAGGACAACCTACTTTTAACACCATTTTGTGAGGAGGAAGTCCAGACGGGGTCAAAGAGTTAAGAAATTATGTAGGAAAATGAAAAGCTTCTTCCATATCGAGCACAGTATCGACCGAGTAGTAAGTATATTTGCGTCGGCGCATCAATTTTTGAAAGAATTAAGTTATTTATCTTGTCAACTTGTTCGTTAGTTAAAGACAGAATCGCTCTTCTTTAAACCAAGATAGAGGCTTACAACTTATGTTATTAATGTCGGCATAGACGTTGTCGACCAACTCTTGGATGTTGTCATTCAGAACACATAGGTTTTCTAAGTGAATCCTTCCATCACTTTGAGTTAACTAAGATAACAAAACCCTCATATTAGTTTTACGTGTGGCCAAAGGTTGGATCTCTTTAGGGAAGCATTTATTTCGTCCGCACGTGTGCCTCGAGTCACAACTGGAAGGATTTGACGAAAATCTCCTGAGAAGAGTACATTCACCCATAGACAAATTAATGCTGCGCAAATCGCGTCCGAATTGCGTCTGCGCAAAGTGCTTCCACAGACGTCTTTGAAATGCAAATACCTTATAGTTTTTGAGAAAAACATAACGATAGTGCGTTTGAAAAACTAACAGCGACATCTATGTTTGTATTACGGAACTAAGATATCATTTTTTCTCCGTTTTCGTGATAGTATAAATGCTAAACTACTGATGCTAGAGAGATAAAACTTGAACATAAAGTTCTTTATGTAATAAAACAACTATTATAGATAAAATTCCGGTTTTTTTAATCCCCCAAGGGATCAAAAGGGGGTTATAAGTTTTTATGAAAGTTCGTTGTCTTAAGTGTGATCCATTTCAAAATTATTGATTAGACTTATGATTATGACTTAAAATAATTAAACACGTGTTTCAGCATATTTGAAATTTTAACCCTTAATAGGGTCAAATGGGGCTAAAAGTTTGTATGAAAGTTCGTTTTTTTAAATGAATGTGATCTGTTTCAAAATTTGTGTTAAGACTAATAACTTAAAATAATTAAATACGTGTTTCAGCATTTTTGAAATTTTAACCCTAAAATGGGTGAAAAAGGGGTTAAAAGTTTGTATGAAAGTTTTTTATCTTAAATGTGATCTGTTTCAAAATTTCTGATTAAACTCATAAGTCAAAATAATTAAATACGTGTTTCAGCATTTTTGAAATTTTAATCTTTAAAGGTGTCAAAAGGGGGTCAAAAGTTTACTACCAGTTGGGCTACCCGTTTTCCTATGGGAATGTGACAATTTCCCGGAATAAATTATACTTATAAACCTTCCTCTCAAGTTACTCTATCTAATAAAAAAAACCGCATCAAAATCCGTTGGGTAATTCTAAAGATATAAGGAGACACCAAACGGGAAACGACTTGATTTTATACTATGTAGTGATGTTTGTTCATACCGATAATCTCCAAAACGTTAGTTTTTTTTACTTTACCCTAAATATGATTTCCCGTGGGAACACGACTAGACCGAAACGAAAAACTGAGAAATAGGTCGGCTTGTCGTTTATTATAACGTGTCATTCCTCTACAATAACTTCGAAAAGTTAACGCCATAACAAAAATAAAATGACAAATGATACTTTATTTACCATTCATACGTACATACATCAGCCTATAGCAGTCCACTGCTGGACGTAGGCCTCCCCCAGGGTACGCCATAGGGCACGATCTCCCGTTTTCGCTATCCAGTCGCTACCAACCGCCTTCTTTAAGTCATCGGTCCACCTGGCCGGAGGTCATCCCATACTACGCTTGCCGAAGCGTGGCCTCCACTCGTGAACCCGTTTACTCCACCGTACCATTTACAATTCAACTTGATTAAATTATACCAAGCACCTCATTTTAGGTTAGAAATTATGAATATAAACATTATGACCTTATAAACATAAACGATCTTACAGAAATTTAAAATAAACTTGACCTTTGATTAAAAAACCAGAAGTAATAGAAAAATCATGATTTAATACGTATAATATGATAGGATTAAAAAAAGGTTACCCCCTTTTCTCTATTCGTTATGCAAAAGACCAAGTGTTAGATTAACCTTATGCTGAATTTATACTTACTACGAGATCCATGACACTAACACTTGTTTTGGTATTCGTATAGTTTTATAATATATCAGCCATTAATGCTGTACCCTTCCTTACAAGGGATGTAGGCGATTTTTACCTTTGATGAGCTTTTTGACTCCTATTCATTACCTTTTTCTTCTTCTTTACGTGTGTGCCACCGCGTCGTTCAACGACCCGATGAACCCTGGTGTCGAGAGATTCGGTGACTATACAACATTTGTAGCCCCAGTTGCAGTAACACATTAACTGCCACGCGTGCTGTATGAATTTTTCACTGCAGATTATCGTAGCGGGTAATGGGTGCTACGGTGCTACGATTTACTGTGGCTGCTACGATAAAACTGCTACAACGTCTACGAGTACGACTCACGTACTGAAAGAAAACGTAATTTATTTCATGTGGTTTTTCTGAATGTAAATTAGAGGAATAAAGAGTGTAGTAGTTTAGTGGTTTAAAGTTAGTTTTACAACTGGCCATATAAGTGGGGGGTCGCATCGGAACTACGAAATACATCAGCCTATTGCAGTCCACTGCTGGAAGTAGGACTCCCCCAGGGTACGCCATAGACCACGATCTCACCTAATCGCTATCCAGTCGCTACCAGCCGCCTTTTTGACTCATTGGTCCATCAGGCTGGAAGTCGTCTAACGCTACGCTTGCCGAAGCGTGGCAAGCTCCACTCGAATACCCGCTTACTCTACACAGACAGATGTGCCCTGTCATCGCAACTGAGTATATAGTTTATTCTTAAGGTACCGGTTGGTAGCCGGCGACACGTAGCAGCAGCAGACGACGTGTCGCGGCGACACTGGTTTTTTTGCATTTCTATGAAATTACCTCCGTAGCCAGCGACACGAATCTAGCGACGCGTCGTCGAGCGACAGGCGCAAGTGTCGCCCGACCGTGGATCAGTAGCGTCGCTGACGTGGGAGCAATGACACGACGAGGGAGTTTTTTTCAAAATGAATTTTTCCAATTCTGGAGAAGAAAAACTCATAAATGAGGTGGCCCAACATCCCGCACTGTACGATGCGTCTCACAAAACTATATGAGCACGGTCATAACATATAATATTTTGAAAAAAATTGGATATGTTGTAAATACAAGCGGTAAGTAATTAATTGTTTTCTATTTGACTACCCGCATATAACCTAGTTGACCGTGCATCTGCCTGCTACGCAGAGAGTCCCGGGTTCGATTCCTGGACGGGCAGATATTTGAATACATATATATAATCATGCCTTAACCCCCACTGGATTCCATCTGCTGTTGTCGTCTGCAGTCGGGTTCCAATTTATGACTGCAGCTACACGTCGCAGCGACGTGTCGCGGCGACATGAAGCGACGACACGTCGTCTGCTGCTGCTGCGTGTCGCCCGCTACCAACCGGTACCTTTAATTTTATTGATCGTAAGCACTAACAAAACGTACATTTATACATACATATATCACGCCTGTATCTCTTGCGGGGTAGGCAGAGCATAAACGGCCGTAAAAACTGACATTCACTCCACGTCTGACATACATTTTAGGGTCACTCAGGAAATTGCGTATCACCATAGGGTTGTCAGTCCATCGCCTTAAAATTGCAATACACTTGTATCCTTAGAGAGCCTAAGTAGCCTCTAACGATACTCACGATAAAGAAATACATACATACTTATCAAATTTTGCACCCTCGCTCGGGAGAATTTCAAAGCACAACATTTGGGATTCTGATAATGTCACATAAAATAATATGTTCAATTCACAACCTCACCCAAAAAATAAATATGAAAAGCCAAACTTGAACCACTTACTCTAGTATTTTAAAATATAAAAAAAACATAAAAAAAAGTCAATGATATTTTTTTTAAAAAACGCGACTGCTTTCTGAGATAAAGCCTAGTTTATGACACTCGGGATAATGTAAGTATTTTTCCGATACAATTCCCATTCGAATCTGTTCATTTGTTAATGAGTTGTAGTACTTTAAAGAATCGTAATTATTGTATACCATACATACATGAATTCTAAAAACATTACACTCCTTTTTTGGTTGGGCAGTCGTGTAAAAAAGGGGCAAAAAGCACTTGATTGTCGCAGCCAAGTATATTTACTGTTGCTTGCGAACTACGAAACATCGCCGTTTGTACCGACGATTGTGTATTTATGTTCTTTTAATGGCCTCGCACATTACCGTGTATTGAGACGATATAACGACAATTCCACGGTATTTATTGCGTCGGCTTCCTGAAGAAAAATGTCTTTGCCTCTCGAGTTTTATATGGGGTCTTCAATGATATGACTAAGCGGGTATGTTGTGTGAGTGATTTTGACAGATTCTGTATTTTAAGGTTCACTAATAATATGCGGTAAGTGATTCCCTCAAATGACATCTGTAACACATGCATCTGTCAGACGAAAGAAAATCCAAATCCGCAAACGACGCATCCGTCAACTTACCGTAAACTCGCTGTCACCGTGATCGGAGTTCGCATTTTGTTTTCGTCTGACAAACGCATGCGTTACGGATTCGCTAAAGTAAGCAGTAACGGACGTCAAGTGTGATCCTCGGCTTAAATTCGAATACACAAAGGTGTCCGTCAGGATTGCTGGTTTCTTGTGGACTCTGAATTTGGGAGTTGGTTCAAAATTGCAACATAATATAAACGACTATACTTGATACATATCGTAAAAAATTGCAAAATACGCTGTATCTTTGGGAATTTGCTTTTTATCCATATATGCTGATGGCAGAATGGCTGATCGCCTCTAACTACTTCACTGTAAAGCAAGATCAATTATTAACCGCCTTAGATTTTTACAAATGTGCTATGTTCGCTACTTATTTCTTACAATTGAACAGCTACTGCGAAAAGTATGCCAATTAGTAATTCTTTGATATCATATTCAAAACCATCTAAAATTCTGCGTTAAATGATGTAGGTACATATTCTTAAACCTATTTAATTTCAAAAATGAAGACAAATAAAATTATCTTAGAATTTTTATTACTGTTTCACCTGCCCATGCATGCGATATAACAATTTGAATTTAAAGCAAATACAAAAATGGTACTTGTTTTATCAGCAGTATATCAACCTCACCATTTAAGGAATCAGTTTATACTGGTTTTTGATACATTTACTAAAATTAACCAGTATTAAGTTGATCCCTTAAATGGGTAGGTGTACAACTGATTTGCACCGTATAAAAACTTACACCCACACAAGTCCAGCTTGGTATAATGAATATTTACAAGGCTACCGACCTTTCCACGAGCACTTAATCATGATATACGGTGACAAAGTACAATGTAAAGGTACACGAATGTAATGTTGTTTGTAGCTTAAATATTCAGACAAATATAGTGAAATACATAATTATGATAACGGAGGGTTAAAAGTTAATAAATATAATGAGGCTAAAATATGCAATATTGAAAGAAATTTTACTATCAACCAATATACCTAACTATTAGTGGACTTTCGTAAAAATTAAAAATGAACCGAATGCTTTTTAGTGCAGGCGGAAGCTTAATAGGTATATTTTCGAAATCGTCTCGTAAAACCCTTTTATTTGATACCCATACACAAAAGATATAGAAAAAACCGGCCAAGTGAGAGTCGGACTTGCGCACAAAGGGTTCCGTACCATTATTTACTTGCAAAAAAAACACGTGTTTTGTATGGCAGCCTCCTTAAATATTAAAGTAATTAATTTTTTTGTATTTGTTGTTATAGCGGCAACAGAAATACATCATCTGTAAAAATTTCAATTGTCTAGGTATAACAGTTCAGAAGTACTGCCTCGTAACTATAGGACGGACGGATGGACGGACGGACAGCCGAGCCTCAGTAATAGGGTTTCTGTTATTACCCTTTGGGTACGGAACCCTAAAAAAACATGATATGATCCGCCATCTTTGGACCAAAATATAACCTGGCAACACCTGTGAAATCAAAGCTACGACTAACAACAACATTATATCAAAATCCAGAATCCGGTCCTCATATTATGCAAACAAAGTTCCTCTGACGTTCCTGGTCTATTGGCTGTGCTTACCGCCCTCGGCTAAAAAATTCAATTTGGCCAAGATGGGCGGTAATGCCTAGACTAATCTTGCTATCACTACTTACTGCTGATTACCTGAAAAATATTACCCAGCTTCCTACACTGCGAGGAAATTTAATTTTCTTTTTAATACATATTTATTTTTACTCGTATTTATAGAAGAAAAAAGGAGATTACGAAGAGGATTATAATCTTTATAGTAGTGTGCTGCTAAGGAATCGCTGCTTACTAGATTTATTTACGTAAGTATTTTATAACCTGCATAGAAATTGTATTATGAAATCTGCCTAGGTACTTTATAAATAATAACCTGTTTAAAATGTTTAAATGAAATACCTTTTACTATATTTGGACCGAAATTGTTTTAAATGAGTAGTAACTTCATTTAATTGATACAAAGTGAGCATTGCATTTTGATTGTCTGACACAATGTTAAAACTTAAAGAGATTACGTAAAAAGTGTATAAACTACATACATAACCATACTTTCATTTTATATTAGGCATTTGTATAACAAATACCTTTATTGCTCCCAAAATTATCCTATCACTGAAGTCACAAGTCGTAAAAAATAAACACTTTAACTTTATATTGGAACCTTTCAATTCCAATCTTTTCTCCAAATGGGTTAGTTTAGTAGTAGTTTTTGATACGAAACATTAAACAAACTCAATTTATAGATAACTATAAGATCACCCAACGGTTTCACCCACTGACACCCGTTTTTCCATAGGAGTCATGAATTTTCCTGAAATAAAGTTGATTGTATTATTAAAGGAAAGAAAGTATTTAAAATTAAATTTAATTGGGTTGAATTTTAAATAATGAAAGATTTTTTCAAATGTTTTGGAGCTAATTCGGTAGGTACTAACTTACATACAAAAATACAAATCGTAATATTATAATAGAAATAGGTACAGTTTGGAACGGATTTTGTCGATACCCTGCTACATCCGAACCAATAGCCATTTTTAAGCAAGCCCGCTCCTTCGTCTCTCTTTTTATGATTGTTCTTCTTTTATTTGAGTACTTTTGTTTCTTAAGTGAAATTTCCTAAGTTAGAAAGGCGGGGCTTTTGCTGTAAATCCGTACTTACTGCTCCGGTCGTAAAACTTGGTCGATTGAAAAAAAAGCAACTTTCTGCTCTCCATCTGTTTACCAACATGCGCCCTTGTTTCTAATTTACTTTGTACTGTAGTAAGCGCACTTATATGCAAATGAGTTAATGCAACAGAGGGAATTTAATTATGGCCTAAGTTTACTTACCAAAGGTACCGTGCTAACGAAGCGTGCCGAGTATGCAGTAATGTATAAAAGTGCAGAAATATGTATAAAAGTGCATGGAGCAGGGGAGTGGATTGACTAATAAGATTAGCATAATTGCGCGCCCGGCACGCGATCCCAACTTTTCACAATTAGAAGGCATTGTTGAAAGCGGTGGATGGAAATCCCATAATCTCGTGGAGGCAGGACGGTAACTCACATATGAATCCATGTTTATACAATATTACAGACGGAGAAATGCATAAAACCAAGTGAAACCAGATAAAACTGTGTCTATACCTCATGGGTTCACGTTTAGTTCAAATTGTTTATAGTTTAGCTATAAGTATTATAAGATGGAAATGTATTTATAAGTACCTATGATTACAACTACTTTGTTATGAATACAATATATCATTATAATATTTATTTATTTACCGTTTATTGTACACAAAAACATTACAAGAGAAACACATACAAAGAATAACAACACAACTGGACAACTTATGTCTACTAAAAAATTTTAAACATTCAGTGAGAAAAATATCTCCTATCCTATCCTAGATACCTCCTATCTCATAAACTGATTAATAATAATTTTCCGTGGATTGTATAAAAGCCCGTTACAAAATAAGTTCCAACTTGCTTTAGATCTATTTGCCACCAATGCAATGCGAAGGGTTATATTTTATAAAACATATGTTCTGTATAAAAATATGTATTAAAAAATACGTAACTATGATCCGGTTCAGTTAAAGTTGTAGTTTTGTGCATATTATAATACGACTTTTTAAGGACAGTTTTTATTCATTTTCAGAGCTTTGTCTACTAAATTCTATGATCTGAGCTCAAACATGAAACTAATTACTTATCCCGTGCCGTAAATCTGGCTCACTATAAAATGTTTATGAACAATGCGTTCACTGTTCCAAAATTGAGTTCACTTTGAGAGCCAAAATGCGTTTATAATTTTGTCACCCGCATAATCCGTGTCAATCCTTTGCTGGATATTTACTTACTATCAACCAACGTAATACCACATAGTAAATAATAGTATCTACTAGGAAATACTATGGACACTAACTTCCTACATATGTACCTGTTAATTAAACTTTTAAAGACAGGATCACACTAGGCGTAGTTTAGTCAAGTCAAGTCGAGTAACGAGTAGTTTAGTAGCTAAGACGGTTCTCTCATTATGACGGACTTACGAAGGTATTTTTGATTCTTCCTTCTGTCAGACGAAATGAAATTTCCTTAATTTTAAATACAAAACAAAAACAAGCCAATACAAAACAAGATACTATGGCAAACTGGAACGCATGCAATTTAACCAAGGTGTCTCACAGATGCATCCGACAGTCCGTCATAGTGTGACATTCGCTATTTCAGAATTATTTACTTCAATTCAACTGTTTAAATCCGGCTCAATGTTTGTTTTGTAACAGTTTTAGATTGGGTTCAAATTAAACCGAGCCTGCATGCTACTTGCGTTTCTCTAGCCCATAAGTCGAAGGAATGGAAATAAAATAGGTAACTATGTTCTGAAGTCAACAAGCAAGTCTTGCCCACTATCGGCGACTGAGTGTACTGAGTAAATATTCAGCGAGCGCGCCGTGTATTGCACTCGGATGCTGTTTGCTTCGTACACAATATAACGTTATTGTTTCTATGTTGTGTTCAATTCGATACTGATAGACACAAAGAAATAAGTCGCTGGAAGGACCAAGGCACTTATCTATGGCAAAACAAATAATATGGAAATAACATTTTTTTAGCCAGCAATCAAGCCTTGGTTCGCCTTGTGATGCCGGCTTATCTCTAACCGTGGGTGTCGTGAAAAGCAAGTGAGGGATAAATTCATCCAAGGATTGGGCAGCAGCGTTCCCTGTGAAGGAAATAACATGCACTGCGCGCGTGGTGAGTAAAGAAATACTCCCTCAATAGAAGGTGGTCCATGCCCAGCAGTAGACTATTGTGGCTGTTAATGTGGAGGTAAATATAAGCAAGCCTTGCACACTATCGGTGACTGAGTAAATATTCAGCGAGCGCGCCGTGTACTTTTTTTTTTTTTTTTATTAATGATGGGTTTGCTCTTGACTCTAGTCTAGGTCATAGGACAGAGACAGAGTCTAAGATGGAGCGAGCTCACCCAGAAGAAGCCTGTTAAGGCACTGGCACTCCCACACACTGACGGAACGCAGCAAGCTACTTGGCGCCAGACTTCGGTGGGATGGTGGTCGCGAGCCAGGCGGCCCCTTACGGAGCCTTCCACCGCTTGGTGGGATCGTTCAGCCGGACTTATCCACAGGCAAGCCTGTGTTGCCGTTGCCCGGGGTGGACCGCTAGGAGGTAGATCCCATACCACCCCAAACTACTACTGCACTCGAATGCTGTTTGCTTCGTACACAATATAACGTTATTGTTTCTGTGTTGTGTTCAATGCGACACTGATAGACACGACAACATAAGTCACGAGAAGGATCTAAGCACCTTAAGTAAAACTACGAAATTGCATGCGGTTATAGAATACTTGTTGAGTTGGGGGTTGATCCATTTCGAGTTATATTAGGTACGTTATAGACACTTGATAATATGTATAACAAAGAAACCATTGATCTACCGATGGACTTATTTATCTAAATAAATGTATATAAGAGTAATAGCACGTTACAGTGTCTCCTTTTTAGTAGGTATATTAATGTGGACGGAGCGGCGAGTGGCGATGAAAAACCAAATTCATATTTAAAGTTGAACAATTTATTTTAAATCACTAACCTTTACATGACCTATTATATTCTTGCTATTCTGACAACTCAACTAACTATCTTCATGCCTTTCATGCGTCTCTATCTTTCTCCTTCACACGTCATCTTCCACGGAGATTTCACTCCTACATTAATATTATCTAATTATTTTGTTTTACTAAACAGGTAGGTAGTATTTATTATACCTCGCTTCAAGCAACTCCATAAATGGATACGTTTAATTGGCAAAAAAAAACTGCAATTACCGTAAATTTTGTGTAACGTGTACTACTAATTAACGACAATGTCTGTAACTTTTTAGCAAAAAACTACAAAATAAATTCGCTGGGGAGCCCGATTTGATTTTTCAATAAACCAATTCCATTTGATTTTAAACCCGTGTTCAGTGAATTGCACGATATAATGTTATTGTTTTGACTGTATTGAAAACGTATCTATCCGGGGCACCGAAGCTTTGCCTTATCTGTTATATTGTGTTTTACTGTTTATACTCACAATTGAAATTGTATTTACTCTGTAATTTCCTGTGGAGTTTCCAAGGTATTCAATTCAGACGACCGATGTGGCGCAGTAGTAGAGCGAAAAGTTTCGGGTTTGATACTTGGTGGGGCACTCATAATGTTGATTTATGCGGCGTATATAGAAGTCGAAGGGGGTTATGACCCATGAAGCAAGAATTGTACTTCTAACTTTAGCTGATGTCACATCATCAGATTATTTTTAACTCCAATTTTAATGTAAAATTTGAGCTTGCTTTGCTCGCAAAACGTGAAGTGTTTTTTAACGTGATGTGTAGAGCTATTTTCACTCGTAGTATGGCTTCTCTCTTGCCACTTGAAATATGAAATGTCGAACTCGCTGTGCTCGCAATATGTGTAGTATCGCTATGGTGCATAATACATACAAACATACATTAATCACGCCTATATCCCTTACGGGGTAGGCAGAGTGTTAACGGCTGTAAAACGGATATTAACACCACGTCTGACAAAATCTTGAGGGTCAACTAGATAACTGTGTATGACTATAGTGACAGGTTGTCAGCCCATCGCCTAAAATTGCAATACACATCCCTCGAGTCCCTTAGTCGGCTCTTACGAATTGTGCAGAATGGCTCCTCTTTTGCCTTTTAAGCGATGAATGTCAAGTTCGCATCTCTATCACTTGCGCTATAATTTCTCTGTCGTGCAATACCTGTAGTGCTGGTTTGGCGCATCGTTTTTAAGCTGAAGTGTCTAGCAGCTCGCTTCTCTCGCAATGCATATTGGCATAAGTGGGGCAGTTTCGCACTCTCTCACCCGATGGTAGTTTATTATATGTGTTGTGACATGTTTGTGACTTACTCCTTGATCTGAAGCTATATACGCCACTGGTTGATACTTATCTGATCTATCAATCACTGGCTCTTATCACTTGTTCCCAGTCTGGTTACGACATTGCAGGCAAAATTACCTGATTAATGGTTCTGTGTTTTAGAGGGCACGTTAAACCGTCGGTTCTGGTTGCTGTCTAGGAGTAGATTAAGTACTTATTAAATACATGTCAGAGGCCTACTAGTAGTAGGCGGTTGAAAAACTCGCATACATTTAAAGTCAATATAAACTTTCAGTAAAATTCTTTGAGAGTTAAAATTTTCGGTTATAATTTGCAACTCACGTAAGCTATACGTTGAGTACCTTTGCAAAGAAATTGTGTAAGTATGAAGGTACGTACTCTTTGCAGAAATAACCACCTTAAGCTAATTAATGTTTGAAGTAACCTTAACTGCCTGCAAATGCAGGAATATGCGTCGTTTCCCGTTTAAATTTAAAATTTCAGTAAATTTTCACTTTGTGTTGTGCTTTCTTGATGGAACTCCATGTTATTAAAGTGACTAGTTTCGTAACTATATCGCTAGGCAACAAATTTATTTCAGTTTTTTTTTATTAGTTATTTGTCAGACATGGCGATAGCGACTGTCTTTTACGTCCGTTAACGCCAAAGGCTTGAAGTAACAAAACCGGTTACTTTAATAGCATTTTAATTTAAACATTATTAGAATTTACGTTAAAAAAAATTTATTAAATAATAAAAAAAAAAAATTCGGATTGCAAACATAAAAATGAATCTTAGCAAATATTTTAAAGGGAAATCTTCATTTTTTTTTTTTTTTTTTTTATTAATGATGGGTTTGCTCTTGACTCTAGTCTAGGTCATAGGACAGAGACAGAGTCTAAGATGGAGCGAGCTCACCCAGAAGAAGCCTGTTCACTCTTACTTTGAAGAGATTAGGGTTGTATGCTTTTGGAAACACAGACGCAGGAAGTGAGTTCCACTCTTTAGCAGTGCGCATTATAAATGATGACTGGAAGCGCTTAGTCCGAATTGGTGGAATGGCTACCAGGTACGGATGGTATCCGGCGGTGCGTCTGGATGTCCGATGGTAGAAGGGAGCTGGTGGAACAAGGTCGTGAAGCTCTTGAGCACACTCTCCGAAGTACAATCTATAAAATACCGACAAGCAGGCAACCTTGCCCACCAGTTTTATGTCGCCTATGAGCCTCTTGGCCCTGCGTTCCACCGAGTCAAGAGCGGCAAGTTGGTATTTGGCTGAGCCATCCCAAAGGTGACTGCAATACTCCATGCAGGATCGGACTTGTGCTTTGTAAAGAGTTAAAAGCTGTCCAGGCGTAAAGTATCGCTTCACTCTATTCAGGACGCCCAGCTTTTTAGCCGCCGTCTGAGCCTTGTACTCGATGGTCGCGCCGAAGTTTAGATTTGATGTCAACTCCATGCCTAGAAGCTCAAGCCTGTCAGTGACTGGGACAGATGTACCCCGAAAAGTAGGTGTCCAGTCGAAAGGACTCCTTTTTGCAGTGAAAAGACACGCCTGTGTTTTGGTGGCATTGAATGAGACCAGATTGTCGTCGCCCCATTGGGAGACAAGACTTAAGGTCAGATCTGTTCGCTCTACCATGGCCTTTCTTAACGAACGTATTTCATCCCCACTGGTCCCTGCACCTGTCAAGTATCTCTCTGAAACGGTACTATCATCTGCGTATCCAACAATACCATGCCGAAGGAGGTCATTGATGTGCAGCAGGAAAAGAGTTGCAGAGAGAACAGACCCCTGAGGAACTCCGGCATCAATGGCCATTAGGTCAGAGGAGCAGCCGTCAACGACTACTCTGATGGACCGTTCACTAAGGAAGTCTGAAATCCAAGTACAAAAATCAGCTGAGATGCCATAAGCAGGAAGCTTGCTGAGTAGACTTGCATGCCAGACCCTGTCAAAGGCCTTCGAGATATCGAGTGAAACGGCAAGTGCTTCGCCGTTTTTCTCGATGGCTTCGCCCCAGCAGTGCGTGACATACACAAGAAGATCACCAGTAGACCGCCCCCGGCGAAAGCCATATCATCACTTCTTGTTATTTGAGGTAATTTATTTGATGTTTCCGTTGCTAATTGTTATTATCACGCATTGGCCAATCACAAGTAGGTAGGGCCAAATAATGTAAATATGATATCCATTAAAACAACTCAAAATGTAGTAATACAAAGGCTCTTTATACTGAAAAAGAGGTGATCACAGTCTTTCCACTTTACATACTCGTAGAAGTAGAAAATAATTATCTGTACATACATACATACATAAATCACGCCTCTTTCCCGGAGGGGTAGGCAGAGACTACTTCCTTCCACTTACTACGATCCTGGCATACTTCTTTCGCCTCCTCCACATTCATCAATCTCTTCATGCATGCTCGTCGGTTTAGGGTACTCCTGACCTGACCTTTCTTTAGCACGTCCCCGATTTGATCGAGGTACGTTCGTCGAGGTCTTCCCCTTCCGACGTTCCCATCCACACTTGCCATATACACCTGTTTCGTTAATCTTCTTTCATTCATCCTCTCTACATGACCAAACCATCTAAGCATACCCTTTTCTACACCAGTCACTATATCTTCTTTTATACCACAACGTTCCCTTATCACGCTATTCCTTATCCTGTCACTCAATTTTACGTCAATCATACTTCTTAACGCTCTCATTTGTACTGCATTTATTCTACTTTCATGTTTTTTCTGCCATACCCAACTTTCACTCCCATACATAAGTGTCGGAACTAACACCCCTCTATGCACAGCCAGACGAGCCTTATCAGAGACTTTCTGGCTGTTCATAAAAGCATGCAACGCTCCATTCACCATGTTGCCGGCATTCACCCTTCTTTCGATGTCACTTTCACACTTTCCATCTGATGTGAACACGGAGCCCAAATACACAAACTCTTTCACTTGTTCCACCCTCTCTTCTTCTATCATAATTTTACACTCTGTCATATTTTCCTCTTTCTCAAAAACCATTGCTTTCGTCTTACTTACATTCACTTTCATTCCTTTCTTTTTCAAAGCCTCATTCATAATATTTACCATCTCCTGCAACCCTTCAGCCGACGACGCAAGGATAACTTATCTGTCAGGTAATTATAAGACATTTACCGCTTTGACGAGTGTAACCACGAGTGCACCGTAACGAATGCGTCTGTCAGACGTAAGGAAATTTCAAATTCTGATTATTTCGATACAAATACTGCCGGTTACAGTGCGTTTACAGTCATATGATAGATGCGTCCGTTACGCACCGTAGCCGTATTTGTAAAAGTCTAAGAATTCAGCCACTCATATTTTATTGCAAAGCAAAAACCGCATAATCACAAAAAACGGCAAAAATAGGACTTCATTCGTCTAAAGGCCACTTGTTGCGGATAACGAGATGTAGTCCCGACAGATAGTTTACACGCGCACTCGTAAATTGTCAAAAACATTCACGCGGAAAAAAATCACGCGGGAAGCCATTGAGCAAATGCCAGTTCAGTTGTAAAATGCTTTACACGAATATTTTTCGTAAGCGTGTGTGAAAGTCAAAACTTTTTAATCATTCCGTCTGGTGTGTTTAGTGTTCGGTATTATTATCGATTGCTAAACAACCATAAGAATCGATTGAATTAAAAGCCAAGGTTCAAAACTCACCGGAAGGTTTAGATTTACGAGTATATAAAATATGACAACTTGGGTAAAACACTTCATATATTTAGGATCCTGCTAATGAACTTACCATAAAATTGTAAAACAGTAATTTACTCAAAAAATTGGGAATTTATGACATCAATGATTTTAAGTCCAAGTTATGTGCAGTTAAACCATTCATTCAGAAAAATAATTCTTTTTTTTATTTCAAAATAAATAAGATCAGGGGCTCACTCTTAGTTCGAATTGATGAAAAGTCACCGAAGCCTCGAGCCTTCCTATATGTACCCATCTTAGGGATCCACTTATACAAATTTTTCATACATTTAGGTACTAAGAATAACAAATATAAGTTGATCCTTCAAATATTTAGATTGATTTGCTACTGATAGTACTACAGTAAATCAGTCACAAATTTTACAAACTGTTTTAATATGAAACCAAACGTTACATATACAAATATAACCACAACAGTCCTCTGTTAGACCTCTGCCTCCCCCTATCGGTGGGGTATTGTTATATTGGCAGGCGGATTGGCGAGCGCTGTGCAAGAGGTTACATCCACAGGGACTGCTGCTACTTGTTCCCTGGACGATTATCCCTTAATTGCTTTTTACGACACCCACGGTTAGATTGGGGTGATGCTATTCTAAGCCGGCAACCAAACGTTATTTAACAGAAAATTCCATCTCTACCACCTACATTTATAAAGCAAATAACCCTTCCCTGTCTTTACTTCAATGGTTGCGGTCAAAATAAACAGGAGCTGGGCTCTCTATAAGTCCGGGCTGATGAAACGTCACCGGGCCCTCCAGCCGTCCTCCGGGTATAACATTCGGATTTATTCAGTCGTGAAATTAAACAACCTCCGCAGCGCCCTCTATTACAATTTATGTTCGCACTAGGTTGTAAAGGTCTCGAATCTCGGATTGCGCCTTCATTAACTGAAGTCAGAGCTGAGAAACTAGTGAGATAGGTGTGTGGAACGCCAATCGACACATTTTTTAAAATGTACTTATTATAAAATGATCAGAAACCGCCACCACGGCGATAAGCTGTTTGGTTTATCATATGTATTTGTTAATTATCCAAGAGTTTATCCAAAAAATCAAGACAATAAGTAGCCAACTGAAATTTTTTTTTGATTTTTTTTGGCAATGGTCAATTCTTTATGGAGACAGTCCGGCAATTTTTTTTAATATTTTGCAATACTTTGCGATGAAATTTCCAATAAGACACTCTTTCAAGACTACTTAAAACACTTGATGACATACGTAGAACTGAGTTTCATATATTTTAAACATAACACTGCTTTTTCGGCTGCACAGACGTGTAATAAAATACTTGACACATGCAAATGTGAATGTGCGTCACATTTCTAGAGTTTCTCAAATCTCTAGTTATAATAATGAGGCGAGACGTATTTCAGTCCAATTGTACGGGGTCTGGATATAATCGTTAACGAAATAGATGTGACTGGGGCAGATGATGACGCTGTCTGCCTAATTGCTGAGCGTTTGTCTTGAGTACGATAAGCCTATACAAGCTCTGGGTATATGAAGGTGTACAGATTCTTACGTAAATATTTTTTATTTTTTATTTTTTTTTATTTATTTATTCAGGACACATACAGTCATGTATACAAAAGAAGAATATACAAACGTATATTCTTCTTTTGTCCATAGAAGAAAATAACAATTTCTTTTAAGTGAGCAAACGGTATAGACTTATGACAATACTTATAAGTAAATATTATTACCTATTGCTATTAATGAATATACAAAGCAAAGAGTAAAACAGCAATTTATATAACAACAATATCTACTTGTCACAACAAATCCACTCTCATCCACCAACAAGCTTTACAATGATCCCGAATATTTGGAATTGTTAAGTGAACTAATAATAAATGCGGATTGAGTCAGTGGATAATTATTGTTTCATTGTGATTTTTAACTTATGCTAAAGAATAAGTAAAAATTAAAAACCTAATAAGCTAAATGTTTACATTTTATCTGCCTTTTTAACACATTTAAAGAATCATGAAATGGGTCAATACTACTTATTACTACGTTTTTATTATAAAAACTAGCTACTCGTCTGAAAAACGCATGTCGAGCATAATTAGTTCGAGCCCTTCTCACTGAGAATAATGCTCGCGGACGAAGAGAATATTTTGGGATATAAAAGTCAATGTTTTGCAAGAGGTTCGGACAGTTTATTTTGCCTTTAAGTAATTTGAAAAAGAAAATTATATCTCGATAAAGTCTCCGACTAGACAGAGAAGGAATTTTGAAGTGAGTTCTAGATGTTGCAGCATTATCATAATATTAGTTTGTTTATTAGTAGTTTATGTAGGTTTATGTAGTTGTATGATATTGAGGGGTATTTTATGTAGTTGATATTAAAGAAAATTAAAATTATAATCTAAATTTTTAAATGATAGTGCACGCCTTATCTGCCTCACTTTATGAGATCTCACTGCCCAAGGTCTGCTGGAAGAGATTTCTTTTTAGAAATAAGTAGACCTGTTGTGAATTGTTTCATATATGTATGTGTCCTATGTTTTTATTGTGTGCAATAAATGGTTTAATAATATTTAGGTCAGATGGGTCAGTCTGCCTCATGTTGGTTAAAATTAAAACCTTTGTGTTTCCTTCACCATCAAAGTCTATGTGGATAGATATTTCTAACGATGACGAGGAAACACAAAGGTTTTATTTTTAACCAATATCAGGCAGACTGACCCATCTGACCTAAATATTCACGTATGAATCTGTACATTTTAATACCTAGAACTAGTGTAAGCTTATCGTACTTAAGACAAATAAGTCTGCTTAGAATAGCATCACTCCAAAAAAATACGCTTGCGTGGTGAGTATGTATCCAATATCCCTAATAAGGGGAGGCCCACGTCCAGTGGACTGTTGGGGCTGTTAATGTTAATGTCAAAACTTTGTAGGTCGACGTTAAGGCTGCCACTACTACTATTTCCCCCGTTTTACGGTTGTAGTTTAGTTTAAAGATCCGATTCAAAGGGCATTGTTAAGTCCTGAAACAGGTGAAACATACGAGACAGATTTCAAACATTAGTTTATTAACGATATTGACGTACCACCTGATCATTCTCATGGAAGATATTTATTTTCTTTAAGAAGCACTCAGATGGCAATCGTTTATAACATGATTTCGATGCTAAAGCCCTCCTAACAGTAAACGGAATTGCACAAAATGATTCAAACTCAAGTTGCTATAAGTGTTTATTTAATAATTCTACTGAAAAATCCAAAACGCAATAGAAATACGACTAAAACTAGTCGAGAAAGACTTTTAAAACACCCAGGAGTTGTAGATCCTCTTTAGTCGTCGTAACAGCTCTTTATCCTTACTTTAATCGTCTTCATAAATCTAGAACTGCATCTAGTCTAGACTCTTATAGTCTAGTAAAAACTAAGGTGGTATACAAAGTAACAAGTAACAGTAAAATTACACTTGCTGGGATGGTTCTGCTTTAGAACGAGCTGCGGTGGCCCAGATGGAAGAGGCGTCGCCACTAGTAATGCGAAAGTCGCAGGTTCAAATCTTGCCCGCGCTTGAAAATTTTGCAAGTTTTCAAAAATTTACACAGGAAGTGTTTTCAAATTTGGTATTCAATTTCTGGGCATTTGGGCACTATCTTTTTGCTTAGCAGTGTTGTGTAAGTTGTAGCATGAGTTGAAGATAGTAAATAGTTGAATGGGTCGTTACTACTAGCTAGCAGGTGTGGCTATGCACTGTTTCACTGTTAATCGGTTTTTAATTGCTTTCCCATCCTTAAACTAAAGCAGTAAATTTAAATTCCTTGCGGCGATTCTGTTGTGTGATTTCGAAATCTTTGTGCAAAAACTGTAATTAATGTTTCGATTCATTAAGTTAATGTTTAAAAGTTTGTTGCTGATTTTTAAGCGTTTTTATTGTTATTATTGGAATGAAAAGAATTTCTTTTTTTATATTTTAAATCTGTATTGAGTATGACATGTTATATAAATGCATACTTATATCACGCCTTGTGGGGTAGGCAAAGCATAAAAGATCGTAAAAAACTGACATTTACTTCAAGTCTGACAAAAAATTGAGGGTCATTCAGAAAATTGTGCATGATGTCAGCCCATCGCCTAAAATTGCACTACACATGTCACCCTGCAGTCTCACTCGCCTCATATGACAACCATGGGAAAAAAATGTGTGATGATGTTTTAAGCCATCACAAGCTTTATTTATTAAGAATAATAAAGAGCTAAAAGTTTTATTAAAACTAATTTCCGGAATAATCTTGGTGCTCCACTTCGTGTATACGTTGGGCCTTAGTGTACCGACTGAAGTTGGTTCGGCTTAAAGTTGTGACCGCAAACCATGACATGAATTAGCACTTGGAACTTCGCGGAAGCTGTTGATAAATACGATTTAAATTCCTTCGTAAGTATTTTTCAGATAACATTTTAAGACGTACTTCAAAAACAATTGTTAAAGTTATGCTGAACATATTTCAACTGATGTTCCTCGGAAAAAGTTGTTCAGTTTTATGAGTTGGTTTACCTTTTTATGGGTTGGTTTTACAAATATTTTTTATAACACTTTGAAATTAAAGCTCCAGTTCTAACTAATGTAAGGTCACAACAAAAGTCAATTTGGCTTTAAGTTTGAAGTTGTGGCCGCAAACCGCAACAGGAATCAGCACTCGGAACTTTTCGGAGCCTGAAGAACTAGATATAAAAGGTTTTTTTATTCTTTTTTATATGTCCAAGGTCTTCTTTCCTCCTCAAGTTGAAGTAAACGATTATTACTAAGTAAAAGATTTCTTGAGTTCTAATAAAATTATATAATGATGCAATGATAAATTACGAATTCATACACACACATATGTACATACACATATTACGCCTTTATCCCCTGTGGGGTAGGCAGACCATTCTTCTTCTTTAAATTTAAGAGACAACCTCTTGTCGGTAGAGTAACTTCAATTACTCCTTTTTTGAGGAATGTTTTTGGGGTGGTCTCTCTCACTTGCGTTCCACACCGTAGTTCAACAACCGGAGTCTACATTACCTGCATCCCGTTTCTTTGACCTGCTTCTACTACTAGTATCGCTGTTGCCCGACACTACGGGAACGCATAATCAATAACACAGAGCCATACCTAATTGGAGTCATTTGGCATTATATAGGTTAGCCCCTCCCACTTCCTTTAATCTCTGCCGCTTCTTGGTCAGGGACAGCTTATTCAGTATATTCGCAGCCAACCACCATATCTGATCTCATTAAAACAATTTTAAACGGATTTAAGTTGTGTTTATTTTGGATTTTACAATTCCTACGTTTCGAGCTCTTAACAGAGCCCGTGGTCACGGATGACTAAGGTGGAACGTAGGAATTGTAAAATCCAAAATAAACACAACTTAAATCCGTTTAAAATTGTTCTATTGTGATGAGTAATAGTTGTGCAAACTCAAGAAAATATTACCATATCTGATCTCATTCACTATCCGCCACATGTGACGCCATTGATAGCCTGTAGCACAGTCCCAAAAGGCAGAGCGTTAACGGCTGTAAAATACGCTCGCTATCGCCACGTGTGACATAGGTCATTAAAATCGTGTATCACTATACTGACAGGGTGTCAGCCAGTTACCTAAAATTGCAATACACATGAAACCCTTGAGTCTCTTTTTCGCTTCTTACTACACCCACGAGCAAGAAATGGGTGATGCTACTCTAAGCCGGCATCACACGGCATTGGTCAAATTCGCAGGTATAAAAACAATTTTGTACTTAAGAGGGAAGAATACCATCGCCATTTCAAAAAATTAGGTATTTAAGAAAACTCATACTGTCGCTCGCGCGCCCAAGTCCCCGCGTAGTAGTGCGATAGAGAGCGTTGCCGCTCGCGACTGATTGTAGGTATTTTTAAGGTGAAATTTGCGTCTCGGGAGAAAACGTTTCCCACATACTAAATCACAACCAATAGTTTTGATATTGGTGTCCATCGTTTCAGCATATTATATTCTAGGTTTATAGTTTTTTATTTTTTCTTAAAACAACTTTGTTGTTTAAATACAAACGTTTTACTTCAAGGAAGATTTTGTAATAAAAAAAGTGACTTTTAGACGCCTATAATTTTCAATCAATTGAAAAATTCGAAAAAAGGAAAAACTATAAACCTAGTTTTTTACTGTGTCAACAACATTCTAAAAAATCATTGAGATCGGATTACATTTAGGGGTAGGAAAACGTTTTCTCTTTTTGTATGGACGAGAGCTCGGTAGTCGATTCTCTTAACAATGAGGTTATCGTAGATAAAACGTATGGTAACAAATAACTTCAACGCCTGAATTGTTCAGATGTTCCAATTTAATATCTCGTAAGTTTATTTGAATGAACTTCCGTTGCTAATGAAAATGTCCAATTACGCCCTCAATTTGTAATTTCATTAAGGGGTATCATGTAGAGCTGTAATTTCGTTAAATAATTGCTGGCATACACTTCGTCCGCGTTTATTAAAGCCCATAGATTTCAGAGAGCGCCCGGGCGGAATTACACGGGCATTATCTTTAAATTATTGCCGCTAATATGTCGGTAAGGTAGTCTGGGATGTAGCTCAGCCAGACAGCGTTTTATTGAAGACTGTGAAACATTGTTGCCCGAACAGCTGGTTTAATTTTATTCCAGCCAATGTCCTCTTAAAACTGTGAACTGAACTAATCCAGCTAGATACTACCACAACTTAATATTATTATATTATACGTCCAAAAGAAAGTTAAGTAATTTGTGTATAATATAGTTTAATTTTTTTACCGTATATATAAGGTCCTATTAAATTCAGTGCAAATATTTTTAGGCTGAGCTCTACTCGTAAAACTGAACAACTTTTCCCAATAAACATAGGTCGAAATACGAAAAATAAAATTGCACCTCTCATACAAAGTGACACTTTTTTTGAACATTGTTGTATGGTAGGTCCAATTTTTTTTTCATATTTCGAGCTATATTTATTGGGAAATTTTGTTCAGTTTTACGAGTAGAACTCACCCTAAAAATATTTGCACTGAATTTAATAGGACCTTATATTGTTTACAAGTTGGTATTCTCAAACATCACCGCTTAGATAGCCTGATAATGAGATTCACCTTCATATAAAAAAACAGCGTCCTGCTATTGCTGAAGTAGCATTAAGAATAGAAAAAAGGCATTTTTGCATCTATAAATTAGATAATACCTCGAAATTACGTTTATCGATTCTCGTAGATTGATAAATGTCATAGCAACCAATGGAAAATGATGTCGGCCGATGTTGCGCAATGGTAGTGCGACTGCCTGCGATGCAAAGCGATTCTCTGTGGGTCACTCACAAGTTTATACTTATCACTTTGCGAATTTGTTTCCAGTCTGGTTAGGACATTGCAGGCTGAAAAACCTGATTGTCCAAAAATAAAGATGGTTAAGTCGTCGGTCCGAGTTGCTGTCTTTGATTACGTAGACGTCGGTCGTTACACAACCATGTTAAAGGCTTACTAGTAGTATGTGGTTTAAAAACTCTGATATCAGGGTTCATCGGGACTTTGGATGACTCGGTGTCCTATACGAAAAGAAGAAGATGAAAAAAATATTAGTTCACTTTTTGTCCACGCTTATTTTCACTCCACACATACTCTAGCACGCCATCTTTCAAAAGTTACTCACTGCTTTTTATATTTAAAACTAAGTTAGTACGTAATGGTTCAGTTCTACAAGTACCTAGAATTCGCCCTTAAAATATTTTGTTCTGAATTATAAATGAAACCTTATATATTTTTGTGATATAAATCTCTGCCCTAAGAAACTCGTGTAACATTATTAGAATGTAATTAACCGAATAAACGCCAGCGTACATCTTGATCACGACTGACAAATTAAGGTCGAGGCATGTCTTACATTATTTGTCATTAAGCTGTTTCTTGTTTTATCTGGATATTTTTCCGAGATAGGTAAATGTTTTTAGCATTATACCCCTGATTCGTAACTCTGTTTGTCAACAGTTTCTTAGTTGTTTTTGGCTCTTACTACCGAAATTTTATTTCTACTATTTTATGAGGCTTAACTAAGGCGGTTCTCTCACTATGTTGGACTGACAGACGTACTTTTGATCCATTTGTTAAATTATGACAAATTTTGAATTCCTATACAAAAAACGGATACCATGGCACACTGTAACGCATGCAATTTGACCAAGGTGTTTGACATACGCATCTGTCAGTCCATCATAGCACAGTACATATTTTATAGGTTTCACTTGGGTCATAGTGTGGGATTCTGCAATAGAGAAGAAATTAAGAGAGTAACCTTTGACGTAATGTAAATACAATTAAAAATTCCCCCAGATAAATTGGAACCTGATTATGACAACTTACGCAAAACAAATTTTTAATTTGACTTTGAATTGAATTTGTAAAAAATATGACGGTGTGTTATTGTTAATGTATTGCATAAAAAAAATGTGCAACTTTCATAATATGGGGATCATTAGGATGCGAGTGTCTGCGTTCTATTAAACTGTAATTAATATAGGCAAAATGAATAAAGCAGGTCTTTTATACAACTGTTTTCGAGTTCATAATGCGAACAATATGAGACGAGTGTAGATAAAATTGATAAAATTTTCAGAAGGAAAAGGGTTGTGAAAGATAAAGTCTTTATTTTGAACGGTTGGTTACATTCGAAAACAATAGTTTGGTGCGCTTAGCGTAATTCAAGCCTAAACACCACAAATCCAAATAAGCAACATCTTGGAATAGAATTTAACGCGGTTTGTGGTTAGCTCTAGAACGGCAACAATTTCCTAGCAATTGTGTTTGTTCTCAGCTCTACAAAATTCCCTACTATTCCCTAGTAATAAATTATTCTGCGCCTTGTGATGCTGGCTTAGAATAGCATCATCTCAAATATACCCGAAGGGAAAAATTCATCCAGCGAATGAATAGCAGCGTTCCATTTGTATGCAAGATTTTGCACTGCGCTCGCCAAGCAGAGGACTGTTGTGGCTGTGAATGTAATGATTGTCAAATTGAATGTTTGGTCTTCTATTTGAATTAAGAATAATTAACCTCTTAACCCGAACACCAGTAATTATGTAAAAATATTCAGAGACCTTATACACACATACATACATGCACATATCACGCCTTTTATCCCTTGCGGGGTAGGCAGAGCGTAAAAGGCCGCAAAAACGGACATTAACGCCACGTCTGACATATATTTGAGGGTCATTCGGAAAATTGTGTATCGCCATAGTGACAAGTTGTCAGCCTATCGCCTAAAATTGCAATACACACCCTCAAGTCCCTTAGTCGCCTCTTACGACTCCCACGGGAAAGAAATGGGGTGATGCTATTCTAAGCCGACATCACACGCAGAGACCTTATAGTTAACTATAAAACAGGGTTAAGAAAATATTACACCAAACACGCTTCAAAGATTATCACTAAAATCCTTACAGCTTAGTAGTTGCTGTTCTGTGCACAAATGACTTGTAATCCGAGACTTACCATCATTACAGTAGAAAAAGTGAACAGCAGTAAGTAATAGTTGTTCTTTTTTAGCGCAGATTTTGCGGTCATTTTATGTATCTGTGCTTTTGACGCTTGACCATTAAAAATATAACCCTGCTCTTTGAACCTGGGTTTTATAGTCCACCGACCATACGCAAGTAGCTGAATTCTTGTATTTTTAATTTGTCGATACTGGTATGACACAGTTTTCTGAAAACATCTCAAGTTGCAGTTTGTATAGATTTTGTCCTTCAAAGTTAACTTAAGTACCATGGAGGCCATGTCAATGGAATGGCTTAATTTTCTGATATCTAGTGTACTATAAAGTCCTGCTATTTTTTTGTTCAAGGGGTTTTGCTTACACCTGATAGCGTAGTACTGATACTCTCTTTTACTGTGTAACTGGGTCAAATTCGAGTCGGTCAGGTAGTAAGGCTTCCATTCCCCATTAGTAAAGATTACGGTCGTGAAGTTTAATTATTATCGGAACAAATTGCTGCCCTTAGAAGGTCTTAGTCTTTCTTGGTAGGACTTCAGTAGAACGAAACTTTGATTCAATATAATATCAAGTGGTAAATAGTACTTGTTATTGTTTTGAGACGTTTTTGGAATTTTATTATTAATCGGAGATTTAATTCAAAAGTAACAAACTTGTATTTCTAAGGGATTAAGGGTTGAATCCTAAGGGCGTGTTATGTAAATATTACACCTTCCATTGCCCCCGCTAATCCGCTTGCCGTAGAGAGTATGGAATATACCCCCCAATAGACACTAGAACTATTATATTTGTTGTTTAAATATGGCTGTAAAATAGACCTCTTATGCTTTAACACAAAAAAGTTTATGCGAAACAATAAAATGATTCGACCCGTTGCTTGAAAACGTTAAAAAGAACAAGTCAATTCTTTGAGCCAAAAGATCAATCATCTCGATTTTCACACCTCTTACCCACTTGCTGTCTTATGAGAATATACCATTAATTCGATATACATAATTATCTGCCTTGTAAATTGTATCCCTAGCATCTGAATTCACAACCCTTTGGTGTTTCAAAAAATAAAACTGATGACACAGCAATGTAACAGAGCATTACGCCCACTGTAAGCAAAGGACGTTTGTAAGTCTGATCATGTCCTCGTTCTACCAACTAGAAGATTTGCCTAGGAACTTACCTAAATTCAAATTCAAAGGTATCATATGCATCATGTTCATATGATGCATATGATAATTATCATGTTTATATGGTTCTCTGATTATAACTTTTCCTAAAATAATTTAAATTAAGACGACGTGAGTACTTAGTACTTGGTAGGTCTCTTTTTAAGTAACTCCCTGTACGTATGACACTAGATGAAGTGTAAGGAAGGCTTTTACTATTATTTACAGTATACTATAATATATGCCGTTTGCATTATAAAGTTAACAACAAAACAATGACAAATTATAAAAATAAAGCTAAATCATTATGTGTAGGTATTAACATAATTATACTTCCATCTGTTCACAAAAACTTTAATCAAATATTTCTCTAAACAAACTGGGTAGAATTATTGACCTTTCAGTAATCCGTAAACCAGTTACAAAGGGCAGATATTTTGAAAGAATCTTCACCAAATCGACAAAGCCGAAGCAAACGGCAATGTAAGCAGAAAACAGCGGTTACCATCACTCTTGATCTACTCAACATGAATGCTCAGAAAAATAATGTTACAGAGTGAACAAAAATATTATGGAGGCAAAAAATTTACACTAAAAGTCCACAAATAGACTTACCCCCTTTACAGAATTTGCCATACTCACAACGCTTGACATGCAATTCCTGCCCTCTCTTGAATTCATCCATTATTTGGTTTTTACGACACACACAGGGTTGATATGTGTAGATGCTACTCTTAACCGGCATCAAACTGCAGTCAGATTTGAAGTGTGTAAAAAATTGCTTAAAAACATTAAATAACTTGTACCACTTAAGTGAAATATTTACGTGTTTTTTTACCGGCTAAATTCTGATTCATTATTATCATTAACAACTCTATTAAACATAGGCTTTCAAAAATTGCGAGTTTGGGCCAATAGCATTCAACTGCTGCCAGGAATTCCTACAAAGTCGTCAATACACACGTAGCTGTCCCGCCGATGCAATACTAGATTGATTGAGACTAGTTTTTCATACTTACACTCAGGTATTTCGTAGGACTCCCTCTGTAAAATGTATTTACTAACGTATCCGCTGAACACCGTTACCAGCATGGCTGTGAGAAAGATTGATTGTTCGCACACCGACTATTTGTTATAGAGGTAACCGGATTACGTTGGGTTTACCAGTTTTCAATGTTGAACGGTTATAAAACTAACATCATCTCATATTTACAACAGGTCCGTCAGTTGTTTCTTTTTGGCGACTGATTTAATTCTAATTTTCGTGGAATAGTGCTTATGCTTTGATATGTGGTGGTTTGCTATGAGGCAAAGAAATTTATAGCGGGAATTGGTCGCCAGTATTTTAGACTCCTTTGGGCAGGGTGTGACTCGGGGGGTATCTTTGATTATTATATTTTTTTTGTTTTATAATTATTATATACTTTTAATATTCGTGTATTTGACGTGTGCTGTGTGATGCCGGCTTAGAATAGCATCACCCCATTTCTTACCCATGGGTGTCGTAAGAGGCGACTAAGGGACTCGAGGGTGTGTATTGCAATTTTAGGCGACGGGCTGACAACCTGTCACTATAGTGATACACAGTTATCTGATTGACCCTCGAACTTTTGTCAGACGTAGTGTTAATATCCGTTGAACGGCCGTTAACGCACTGCCTACCCCATAAGGGATATAGGCGTGATTTATGTATGTATGTATGTATGTGTATTTGACGACACATGTTGCTGAAATGTTCCACCGTTGACGATGCATGTTGCTGATAAATGACTTGTAAGTATCTGTTCTTAGTTTTTGACGAAGCATGTTTGAATTTAAAAATGTATCTGATAAATAAATAAATAATAACTTATAGGTACAGTCACACTCACATCCAGTTAGACATAATTCTATCTTTCAATGAAAGTCTTTTGCCCGTGGCATAAGAACAGTTCAATATTCAAACTGTCTATCTAACCCATCCTAATGTTGACTGTATAGTGAGATAAGAATTGGCGAGACTGTAAAACTATTTGTTTTGTGGTTCATTTATACCAGCTCAGATGACCAAAGCTTATCAAAGAAAATAAGCCAACTGTGATTAAGATTGATCACCGTGCAAAACAAGACGCGACAACTCTATACGGGGTGTAAGGGACAGCCCTGCGAATACTGATAGGGTGCATGCAGACCATGATACTGACCAACTTTCCCCTACGAGTAATTTGTCAGGAAACGACAAAAATATTCGGCCTAATATACAAAATCACGATCAGCTGCATTCACTATGGAAAGTTAAAAATTTTTTGACATTTTCTGAAATACTTTCTTATACGATATTATTCAGTATAATGGCGTAAGCGGCGGCCGCTAAAACGGACACTTACGCCACGTCAGACAATTTGTGAGGGTTATTCGGAAAACTGTGTATCGCCATAGTGACAGGTTGTCAGCCCATCGCCTAAAATTGCAATACATACCCTCGAGTCCCTCAGTCGCTTCTTACGACTCCCACGGGAATTAAATGGGGTGATGCTATATTCTAAGCCGGCATCAGACTGCAAACACAATTTTATTTTTTACGGAAACAGAATTTTCTTTTTTTTTATAAATTATAAAAAATAACTTTGTATAACACAATTCTTTTTTATAACAATTTTGTAATGTCCTAATATAAAACCGGCACGGGAGGGATAAAAAAATAAAAATAAAAGCACTGCCTCAGGGCTGGCCAGGTTAACCACACGGCATGTAACATGTTATACTCGGTGGGCCTAACACCCGGTATATAACCCTTCAGACAATTCCCTAATATTCTCTTCTGACATCGTAAGCATTCAGGATCTTAACCCCGCTTACTGATTGAGCGTTTTCACCCTGTCAGCATTCATTTATACTAACAAGGTGGGGGTAAGGAGATTGTTCCGACGTTAATCTCTACTTTTACTTATGGCAAGTTGGTGTGTTAGGGAAATGCGGAATGATGTCAGTAATACATCTATGGCTTGTTTTTCTGTGTAAATGTTTATGTGGTTTGTTCAAAAAGAAACGTAGCACATGTGCTGTTGTTGATTTGCACTTTGTGTTGTGATTTCTTGATAGAACTACATGGTATTCTAGTTTATAAAAAACTTTTTTACACATGTTTCACTATTATTTTCATTAAAATGCTTTTAAAGGGACTGGTTTTGTTACATTAAGTAACGAATCGTTAAAACCGGTCGCTTTAAAAGCATTTTAATTAAAATAGTATAAATAGTGTTTAATTAACTAGAATATAACAGAAGACATTCATAGATTATATTGTTTTCATAAATTAAAATATGAAATTGAATAATATTAGCGTCGGCCGGGAACGGCAAATAATAATAACACCTATTTTCCCATCAATTTACGTACGTATTGCATAGCTTGGTGTCGGCTTAAAAAGCATCACTTCATATCTACTCGTGGGTGTCGTAAAAAGCGACCAAAAGATAATTATCCAGGGAATGGGCAGCAGCGTTCCCTGTGAATGCAACATCTAGCACCACGCTCGCCAATCCACCTGCCAAGCGTGGTGAGTACACCAATATCCCCGAAAGGCGGAGGCCCATGCCCAGCAGTGAACTGCTAAAGTTTGTAATGGTAATGTGTATTGCACTAAGTTGCACTTCAAATAATCTTGACATAAGAAAAAGAATCCCTAAACTATCGCACGTACTCACAAGGCTTTCCCTAAAAACCTTCGCCTTAAACCCGTTGACAGATTACGTATTGTCAGCCCTGTCGTCGCCCTGACAAATGAAATAAGAGGATTGCCGCGATATCACACCGAGTGCTTCAAAAATCATATGCCGGCGTGTGTGGAATTCCTTATGCCATATTTACTTTTGCCCCCACCTTGAGCTTTTTCCTTATGTTTGGGTTGATAGTTGAAAAGGGTTCATGGTGACGTAAATTTTTTTTTTTTTTCTGTACAGCAAGCACCTAGTTTTTTTATCTACATACACACATATCACGCCTGTAATCCCTTGCGGGGTAGACAAAGCCGCAAAAAAGGACATGCACGCCATGTTTGAAAAATATTTGAGGGTTATTCGGAAAATTGTATATCGCCACAGTGACAGGTTGTCAGCCCATCGCCTGAAATTGTAATCCACACCGTCGAGTCCCTTAGTCACCTCCTACGACACCCATGGGAAAGAAACGGGGTGGCGCTATTCTAAGCCAGCATCACACTGCGTACCACCACGCATTTTTATTTATCTTAAAGGTTCGGTAAGAAGTTACTTGCATCATATTTTAATTCATTTTTTAGCCCCTATGATTTTAGCACCGGGGTGGGTCTTTGAAACCTACACCTGACTGGTTTTTGTGAGCAGGAGCTCAGCATCGTATTTGAAGGTTTGTAATTCATAGTTTATTTTTAGAAAACTTGTAAAATTTTCTATCGGGATTTGACCTTGCGACTTTCGCCATCACTAGTGGCAACGCCTCCTCAATCTGTGAACGTACGTCTTAATACTATGTGTACTTAAAAATTTGAGAAACTTATTTTGTTAAAACAATTTCTCCGTGTCCGTTGAAACAATTTGTGCGGCATTGATGGTAAAGAACATTTTTTAATGTTTCAAATGACACAAAAAATATTCTGAAGGGCTTCGAGGGTCAGCCTAGTGAGTCGAAAGTGCTTGCTAGATCATTCGGCGTTTAATACACTGCCAAAATAAGTATGGAAGTAATAACACTTTATTGCACAGTAAGAAAAAGAAACAAAATGTAGGGCATAATAGCCTGAATAAAGAATTTATTTTTATTATTAACTAAAAATTCGCGCGAACTCAAAATACCATTTGTACCTATCCTTAATAATACTTATAATACACAAAACTATTTTTCACTTAAACATAAACATGTCAACAAATGTTCGCCTAAGCAAACAGCAAAAATTATATATTACACTGTCAAAATAGGACAGAGTAATCACAAGCCGACACGGTATGTTTGCTTTCTCTGGCGTGTGGCAATCTGAGACCCGGCTGCCTCCTGGGACGCTGGACATATATTACCCTGTTTTCTATGATGTAATACTATTATTGAACCAGCCTTAGAATTATTTTTTACCCGAGACAGAAAGAGAGGGTTTTTATTTATATTGGTAATAAATTGATACTGAACAAAAACTTTTGCTTTAACTTAGCAAGTAATGTTACGATAGTTGAAAAAAGTACATAAAGTAAAATTTTAATAAACGTGTGATGCGGGCTTAGAATAGCATCACTCCATTTCTTTCTCGTGGGTGTCGTAAGAGGCGACGAAGGGACTCGAGGGTGTGTATTGCAATTTTAGGCGATGGCCTGACAACCTGTCATTATGGCCATACACAATTTTCCAATTTTCCAAATGACCCTCAAATATTTGTCAGACGTGGCGTAAATGACCATTTTTTGCAGCCGTTTACGCTCTGCCTACCCCGCAAAGGATAATAGGCTGGATATGTGTAGGTGTTAATAAACGCATTAAGAACTGAATGTAACGATTTCTTGCTTTTTAGCTTTTTGCGTCTAAAATGTATTTGTATTTTCTACACTCTGTTGAAGAAGGTGTTGGGTGATAGGTTCTAGATAGCGTGCCGTGCCGTTTGTCTTTTTCTTTTCGTGTAAGACAATTAGTCGACAAACGACCTTATGAACCCGAGAGTTTTTCGACTGCCTACTACTAGTAAGCCTCTGACATGGTTGTGTGACGACCGCCACTGATAGACAGCAACCGCGACGGACGGTTTAACGTGCCCTCCGAAGCACGGACTTATCTTTTTTACGGGAAATCAGGTGGTTCAGCCTGCAATGTCCTTACCAGACTAGAAACAAATTCACATAGTGATAATATCAACTTTGTGAGTGCCCCACCGGGAGTCGAATACGCACGCAGTCGAACTACCACTGCGCCACATCGGCCGTCAATGTTTACATTATACAATATTTTGACGTGCTCGTGTAGAATTTGTGTTTGCCAAGACCTTCCACCTACCTGGACATCGTGTGTGTGACCTGCCTCTTGGGAAATGTCATGTTTGCAGTACTGTAATTTGACAATAAATTACCTACAAGGGACGTGTGGGTTTTCTTAATCCTGCTTCCGATAGGTACCTTACCTATCACGTATATCTATTTAGTATGTTAATATATTAAGGTATTACTACTGTATTACTTACGTCTCTGTATACTGATTTACGTAATAAACGTTTGAAACTGAAATTAAAAGGTTTTAAAAAAAATTGCTCTAAATTGGAGGGGTTTTTCAGTCCATAAAACTGTTCCTAAGGAACATTGGTCTAAATATGAAGAGTTTTGGACCTGCCTCACTAAATGGCCGGCTGAGCCGATTCGTATGGGAAAGCCATTATTTCATCCTATTCCAAGTGTGTTAGTTTATAACGAAGCCTAATAAAACGGTATTACTGATATAATAACTATAAATAATTTTTCGTCAAGTAGCTTGATGCTACATCGTAGCAAACAAGCTACGAATCGTAGACACTTCGTAGCATTAAACTTCAGACAACTAAGGAACAAATTACATATAGCCCAGAGAGCTTTGACGAATCGCAGACGCACCGGATGAAATATTGGTCCGTGACATCAAAATCTCAATGACAACCGCAAGTTGATGCGGCGACGTGTATTGTATCAGGTTTAAATGGAATTTCAGTTGAAAAACAAACGGCCAAACAACGGAAAATCATGCGATGTGTGTGCGAACCGTCTTGCTCTACCGTCCTTATCACGTACTTCAGAAGATTTCTGTCTCGCGTAGGAACTAGAAGCAAATGTTTCGCGAAGATAATTCCGCGTCAAATTGCATTAGCACAAACACGTCTTTGGTTCCCGGAAAGAGACATGTAGCGTGTTTCTGTAAAAAAAAGACGCTATTTATAATACTATTTCATATGATTTGACGCTGTTAAACGGCTAAGACACTAATTTCCTTTTGTAATAACATCAATATTGTCGTAAGCTTTCTTGGTAGAAATTAATTGTGTTTTTAAGAATTTGGTAGAATTTAATTGATAAATAGTTGTGGCTGCACATTTGTTTTCAAGTGAACATCAATCTTAGGCTACCCAAATAATAACGACTGAGAATCTTATAAAATTTACAATAAATGATTCATTATTTAGATTTAAATATTGGAAAGCAATAACCTTAACCGGCACTCTGTATGCTATAAAAACACATCTTATACAATAGTAAAAAATCTGAACGGAACTTTGTTTGGATCTCACATACATACAAACATTTCAATAACGCCCCTCGCTGGGTTGCGTAACAGTCCCATAGTCGTAAATTAGCTGAAAGCAATAAGCTTCCAACGCATTCAGTCCACGGTCCATTACATGTAGTGTGTACCGGCTGAGGCCATATGTCGTCGGCAATGCCTCCAACATCCGGACCGTGCATATCTTAATAGTTAATAGTTGGGATGTGACGGTCGGGATATAGATTTATATCTTAGCAACCCACCCCGGAATATCTTGCAAATACGTAAGTGATGGCAACTTTCGGGTTACAAAGATATAAACATCAACAACCACAACGTTTGGATTATTACAACTAATTTCATAAGGTCTTCTAAAATGACCCATCTCGGCAATTCGTCGACTCGGAGTCCCACACGAACAGAAGAAGAATAGCTGTCTATATTATTTTTATTAAGATTTTGTGTAGCATTACCCTTTTGATCGTACGAATTGTAGTATATATATACATATACATACGAATATCACGCCTTTATACTTGGGGATTTGGTTATATTTCGACCTTTGTTCCATAGGGAAAGTTGTTTAGCTTCATGAATACCTTGAGCTCCTTTCGGCTTGTTAAACCCTCCTGCCCGCGCTTGAAAATTTTGCAAGTTTTCAAAAATTGTTTTACCCTTTTTGTTACTTCCTGATTTATTATGTACGTATGTATGTTTATGTAGGTACACCAATTTTATAACAATACCTCAAAACCATTACAAAGTGGTTTTTCTATTTGCATATGCATTTCGAACCAATAGTTTTATTGGCAGGAAATACAAGTATCTATCACATGAAAATCGGATTAACAGGAAATGATTTGTTTTCGATATAGTTATTTATTTAGTGGTTCTATGTTTTACGAAATTACGTCCTAAAAACATTTTTATCATCTCACTGATGGTTATAGCTAAATGAAGTTAAAAAGTGAAAACAAGTCTTAAAATCAGGTTAACAGCCACAATAGTCCACTGCTGCACATGGGCCTTCTCCTATCGGGGGGTATTGTCATACTCACCAAGCTTAACAGGTGGATTGGCAAGCGCAGTGCAAGATGTACATATACACTGTTAACGTTCTGCCTCTTCCCTTGACGAATTTCTCCCTCAGTCGCTTGTTACGACTACCACGGGTAGAATCATAAAAACGTTCCTTATATCATTCTACGTACTTCAGAGTTTAATATTTTATCAACAAACCGTTCATTTTGTTATCAACGAAACATACAATAACATTAGAAAATGTTATTAAATGCTGTAAATACAATCAAAAGGAAACAAATATAACATATTCTAAGCAATCGTGCTGCCGGGGATCGCGGCTTTCTGAATGATAAAATAATTCATGCTCGAGCCAAATATTATAATTACGCGGATTAATGATATGTATTTTTGCATTACCTTTAAATTTTTGTCGTATAGCTGATCTGTAAAGTTTCACTAGATAAGTACCTGCAAGAACAATCACATAAACAATTCTTATATGAAAATCAACTCATGAAAGTTAGTGCACATTGAGAAAAGTCGTTACACAAAACGCAGGCCGTTCCACACAATGTTAAACGCCCTCGCAGATGCTACGTACCTAATTGGGGCTCTTATATAACATCGATATAATACTCATATAGGGTTATCGTACCGGTTGTAAACCTATTAAGAACAATTTGTAACTTTTACTATTTGCGACTTAGAATAGCGTCACCCCATATCTACCCGTAGGTGTGGTAAAAACCGAGTAAGGGATGAATCCAGGGATGGGCAGCAACGTTCTGTGTGCATACAACACCTTGCACTGCGCTCGCTCGCCAATCCGCCTGCCATTCATGGCGAGTATGGAAAATTCCCCCCTAATTAGGGAAGGCTCTTGAACAGCAGTCAGCTCAAGGTTGCCAATGTGTGTATGTTAATGCAAGAATGTAAGCCGTAATTAGATGCCCAGGCTTAAAATAAAGGAGTAACTACAGGCCGGACAAAATTTTTAGGTACATTTTAGAATCAATTATATCAATTCGCGTAACTGGTTTACCAACTAATAGGTATCAACAATCATTTTAAATGCTTTAATGTTATCAGTGTTGCTTGTGTTGTTTGTGTTGTCTCGTTTGCTTATTTCTTTAAATTCAGCGTAAATTGTTTAAGACTAAAGTGATTGGCTTACTACTCATAGTTATAATTTGAACAGGTTCTTATCGAAAAATTATTATGATTTTGATTTCCCGATATTTCGACGCTGTTGCATCCGTTCAAATTATAACAATGAATTGTAAACAACCGCGAAAGTTTTAAATTTAAGTGGCTTACTACTGTTACATCCACCCTAACATTCTTATAGCACTCCCTGTTTCATAGCGCGTGATTATTTTGTGTTCATTTGTTCGCTTGTGTCGTACCTATGTTGGCGTGTTTTATGAAAATTGACGAGCATGTGACACAGCATCCATAATTTGTTTAGTCGTCAAAAATAACTTTATTATAAAATAAATCAAATTTATACTGGCTCATATTTTTCAAATTTTATGGTAAGGCACAAATATTATATTGTTATTGCAGCCTTTGTTAATCAATTTTGTAGCAGATATGCAATGTGGAGGGATTTTCACAGTAAATAATATGTTTTTTTTATGTAATTTTTTTTTTATTAAGTATTTATAAATTTTCGTTAATATATTTAGTATATTTGCATGTAGATTCATTTTGTTGGCATTTATTTATTTAATTACGTAATTGTGCACGCCCAATCCGCCTGTCTTGTAGAAGTCTCACTTTCTGTAGGTCAGCTGAAAGAAATTTCTTTGTAGAAATAAGTTGTCCTGTTGTGTCGTCATTATTTGTATATTATGTCTCTTGTAATGTTTCTTGTGTGCAATAAATGGTTAATAATAATAATAGGATATAAAAATAATAGTTAAATTACAAAAACCCGACTGCAATAATTGAATAGAAAGAAACAAGCTGTAAGTTCAGACGATCATTTTTCATTATGATTAAATTAAGTTGAACGGGGACAATAGTTCATATGTACGAGTGTGAAAGACTTTTTTGCAAAAACTAGTTTTTATTAAACATGAAAAAGATTTGTCTGAACTTGCAGCCTCTATTTTTCTTATCTGTTACCGGACTCGGTTTATATTTGTTTCTTTTTTTAATATTATTATATATTTAAGTGCCTTAATATTGTGCCGTCATTATGATTCTAACAAATAAGCCAGTGCTATTCAAAACGCGAAAATAATAATTGCAATTCAATTTTGTATTTTTTTTATAAATTCTGAGTTCACTCGCGCTCTTGAAACAAATCTAAATGACACCTCTTCAATGAACATCCTTCAAACCGTTTGAGCTGTATCACCTATAGCCTGTGAAAAAAAAAACACTTGTCTACATACCCACGTACATGCATACATTATAAATGCTTTTGAATCATATAACCCGTCTTTTGAGGCAGTCGTACAAATATACAATCAATTTTTGAACAATATTTTTGGGTAATTTTAAGACTATTACGAAAACCGTAGCACCGGGCTTCGGGAGCCATAATGCTGAACTTGGAGTAAACATCATATGAAAACAAGTAGTTATGAATATAAATATCTGATGATAACTGGCCACATAACACGCTTTGTAGGAGCACCTTTTGGTATGCCTGTTACGCCACTATTCACCAATCAATTTTATCTTTCAGCTACTGTTGTAGCTCAATTGCCAGAAATTCCCTACTTGCGTAGTTTGCCCCAATTAAAGTGATGTAAGATGTGTAATAAAGGGTAATTTCTGTGATTTATCGCAACAATTATTATAAACGTGCTCTTGAGGCAAATTTTAGGGCTAATATTTTGGAGAGATCCCTTCTAAGGGAAATAGAAATGTACAACTCATATTATACGTCTACACTATAATAATATTATAAAGAGGTTGATTGTTTGTTTGAATTGAATAGGCTCCGAAACTACTGGACTGATATAAAATAATATTTTAACATAAGAATCCTATTTGATCCCCGATGAACATAGGCTATATTAAAATGTATTATTCACGCGGGAAAAGGGTTAGCAGCGAGTAAATTCACTGGGCAGGCCGCTAGTATAAAATAATTTGAAATAATCTTTTCATTTTGTTTACTCAATACATAAAAAGTATTGCTTTCGAAAGTATCACTTTATGGAAACATATTGCAGTTTTTGTTTTGCCAGCTAAACAGCATACTTTCGTTGATAGATATATAGAATAATTTTTAAGTGTCGCTAAGAAAACTTTTGCTTTTCATGTTGAAAATTATCCAATTGACCGAAAAAGAAGAAATCCTTTAAAAACATTTTTCCATTTAGTTACTTGTTGACACATACTAAGAAAACTTTGAATTCCTCCGTAATGAAGTCTTTACTCTATGTTAACACGTATTTTTTTTTCGGAGCAGACTGGCTTATAAGTACAGTTAGGCACAAATTAATTGTTACACATAATTTGTACTAGTAATTTACGGTATAAAAAAATATGGCTTATTTTTTGGGACGTAGTCACCGCTGTCGTCACGACGTTGTTATGTTGTTGAATAATTGGAGACCATTTTTTATTTATTTGTAATTGACTCACTTATCAAATACTCTCGATTTTGGCAATTAGTTACCCAAGGTTACATTTATGCTGGTTAATTGCAATAACTGTATTTAAAATTAGTATGTTCTATTATATCGTCAAGGAATATTTATTTATTTAAATTGATTCCTTGAATGGGTAAATATACACTGCTTGCTGGCTTACACGCATTTTTATAAGACTAAAGTAGGCTTAGGCAGGGTATATCCCCAATCCAAACTATCCCTTAAACTAAACCCTTTAGTTACACAGTATCTTATGTATGAAAGTTAATGTGTACTGGAATGTACTTCACGTACCTAGGTCACCGGGTTAATCGGTGACTTTGTCCCTCTGGACTCAGTTGTCCTCTATGACTGTATGACAAGAGCATAATAATTTCTCGTTAACCTGCGCATGTTCTTCTAAAAGGTCATTGGGAATTGTAACCGAGATCAAAGGTGGGTCAAACATTAAGTAGAATTTGATAAATTATATATAATAATATTCTATATTGCATAAAGTACACAGTAAACGGATAATATTTTTTTTTGTCGCGAAGGCAAGCTTATCTCTAAAGGAGAGATGTCATTCTTCCCATAAGTTAATTATGTACGTAATTTTTTATTTGTGACTTGACTATTATTTTTAATTAATATACTTACAGTAACGCCAACACAATATGCCTCATAACAGATGTCATTTCCACCCTAAAAATATGTCTACAAAGGAAAATGTGATCCATTTTCCTTTGTAGACATAATTATTATCTGCCATAGCATATGCCTCAATCTTACTGAAAGAACATACATTTAGATATAAATACGTGACAAAATATGCTTTAAAATTAAGCAGTGCAAAAAACGACTGACATCATAATATTAAATTCATTTCAAATAAGACATTCTACGTTCAAAAAAGTCCCAACTGGGGATTTCTGTATCCGCAAGCTCTAAATAAAGTTTAGTGGCTCTAAACTTCCGTGCCAGCTAAATAAGTAGGTATTTTAGTAAAGTTATGATTTGTCGGTCCCCGAAGAATGGGTTTAAATAAATTTTATTAAATTCTGGAACAGTTTACGACGAGCCACGTCAGCGGGTCTCTCACTGGACACCGTTGGGATTTTACCCGACTACGCTAGAAAAAAGAGGTTTATGTTTTATTACTTCAATATATCGCACTGTTTGTGCCATGTGATGCCGGCTTAGAATAGCATCACCCCATTTCTTTCCCGTGGGTGTCGTAAGAGACAACTAATGGACTCGAGGGTGTAATACAATTTTAGTCGACCGGCTGACAACCTGTCACTATAGTGATACACGATTTTTCTGAGACGGCCTTCAAATAATGTCAGACGTGGCGATAGCGAGCGGTTTTTTCAATCAAGAATCAATCGCTCTGCTTACCCCACAAGGAATAAAGGCGTGATAATATATACATATGTATGAAAAAAACTTTATGGCATTATTATATGATAATATCTCATGTATTAATGTGGCAAAAAGTTCCAAAAACGGCCGCTTTTGGTAGTAATTGCCAATTACTTTAATTACAGCGAATATTTCATTGAGTTTGCAGGTTCTTACTTTACTTAATGATAATACTAAAAACTTGAGCAACAGATATTCTGATAAATTGTTTGTATAAAGTTTGTATAATATATCGTTACTGTCGAGGTCGGGACAAACTTCAAGAAATCGATATTTCAAAAAATGGTGTCGGGTTTTTTTTCTAACACCAGTCGTAGCTAAAGTTCTGCTTTCGCTTTTCGGATACCATTGGGTTTTTAATATATTAAGCCAGTGTTTACTCAAATGTTACCCAAATAATGAAAAAATATTGATATAACCATTTGTGACGTTGCGGATGTTTGCAGCGTTGCCTGTCTTTAATCGATCACAAATGCGAGTGTTTGTTTAAACTGATTGACAGTTCGAGTTGTGTTTACATTTTGTTCCGTTCGATGCTAGGGTTCGACGGCTAATAGATTCTTGCAGAATCCACCTCCACAAAAGAGAATTTGTTTGGTAGAACCATCGTTTTGACGCTGTAGCTGAAAACAGATTAATTTGTCGTACGGTTGCACCGTGAGAACTGATTTCGTAATAGTATGGACGGTGTGTTTAATCATTTATCTACACTCGTCTCATAATGTTCAAATTATGAACTCGAAAACAGTTGCATAAAGACCTACTTTATGCATTCTGCCTATAGAAATTACAGTTTCATATAAATTACAGAAGCGTAATGACTTAATGAAGGCTCTTACTCAGATAAAGTTGAGAAATGAAACGAAGTTTTTTTTTTGCCAATACTCATTACTCATATTGCCATCTTTCGCTGCACTTGTCGGTTGTTGTTTGGTTGTTTGATAAGATTTTTGTTCAGTTGTTGTTGAGATTTTGTTCAGTTGTTGTTTAGATGTTGTTCAGTTGTTTTTCGATGTTGTTGAGATGTTTTTCAGTTGTGTTTTACATGTTGTTCAGTAGTTCAGTTAAGATATTATTTATACACCACATCTGAACAACTGCTAAAGTAAAGAATTTTAAAAAATTCATATCAAGCCATATTACGTTCTCGTATTAAATTTAATCTTGTATCGGGCCTTGCAATCGCCGCTGCGGACGTTTTTGGAAAGTGTTAAACTGAGTATTTTTGGAGAGTGTAGATAAAATAGTGTATACAACTGATATAATTAGGCATTAGAATGCTCGTGTCAAATTATTTTCAGACACTCGCATTCTAATGACCCCTATTTATTTTATTTTATTTTATTTTATTATACAGACAGTTGCATAAACTACTATTCCGTAGTTAGAGTTGGCATATGATAATGCTTTATTTTGACGGGGTTTTACGATTAAATGCCCACGCAGTGTTGTTTTGTATGCTGATGCAAGATTGATTTTTCATGACTTAGTGTTTAAGGCATGTGTGTGTCTAGCATTCATTGTGTTTACAGTTCTCTAATCCTCTGTTCTTTATTTCTTTGATTTTTAATTCGAGAGACAAATGAAAAATGTGCTAATAAAATACAAATCACTTATCTGGCACGCGAGAAAATGTTAGTACAAAAGCACCTACATAAATCCATCACGTAAAACACTTGAAACTTGACCAAAATAAAAATCTCTCACACTGGGAACAGTCGACTAATTCCAAATACCCGGCCGAACACGAGAGCCGCCGGCCACCCGGCGCCTGATACGGGCGCACCGCAATTTGCCTCAAACTCACATTCCTGCGTATTTTTGCAGCATTATTTTTAAATTACCAGCACTGGCTTGATGGCGATTTTATTTCCTGCCGTCGGTGCAGGAAATGAGGAAAAACAAGACACTGCGGATGGAAATTTGGATATAGCGCTCTTTGTGCCGGATTTTTTCCGCTCACATTTCGCTCCTTGATTGCTGTTCTAGATCCGCAAACAAAGCTTTGTACGCGTCATTTGTGGGAACTTACAACGTGAGCCGGGTGTTTTCTTGAAAATTCGAAATACGAAGTGCTGTAGAACAAAAAGTATCCACCTAATTAGTTCCAGTTTTGCTTGCTGTTCCAATATTTGACGTGATATTTTTATGTTCCGTGTGTGTGCCGGCTTAGAATAACATCATCCCATTTCTTTTCCGTGGGTGTCGTAAGAGGCGACTAAGGAACTCGAGGATTAAATGTTTATTACAATTTCAGGCGACAGGCTGACAACCTGTCACTATAGTGATTACACGATTATTCTGCAATGGCCCTCAAATATTTGACAGCCGTGGTGATAACGACCTTATTTTCACGGCCGTTAACGCTCTGCCTAACCCGCAAACGGCGTGATATTTGTGCATTTATTGTAATAATTTGCATACACATACTTACTTTGGCAATAATTCACGTCTTATATTATCTTACACCATCTCAAATCAACAGAATAGCTTGATCAAAACCTTTTATTTAGGTATGTACCTACCTCCTTACTAAAACTGCTTTAACATGAAACATAAAGTTCTATTTTATACCAGTATAAATCAGCTCCAAGCAAACAGAACAGTTCGTTAAAATTTTAAAATGCACATTACTGTAATTTCAAATTTGGAATTCGCAAGAAACTGTCGCGTAGAAAATTCAAAGATTTGTGCCATCAATAAATTCTTGGTACGAAAGCGTCGTAGTAGTCATAAAAGTAGAAAGTTGCGGGTCCTTCGTCGCCAGGAGACATAATTGGTGGCAGAACTCGGGGCTGACGGTATCAGTTACAGCTCTTTGAAAACACAAAGTTTTTACTACGATATTGATAAAGATACCGACTAGTTTTAAACTGCATGTTGTTGGTGGAACTTCTGCGACGTAGTTATAACTTCTCAGACTTACTAGGTGTGATATCATATTTCCACTGGGTATACAGTGTCTCTCCGTCCACATAATTTAAAACTTTCAGGACTTTTAATACAGAACATTATAAAATTATATAACATTAACAGCCACAACAGTCCACCGCTAAAAGCCGCATACTTACGCAGGTGTGTTTTGACATTAACTGGATTAAAAGTGTCAAAAAGATGCAATCAACTTTGTGATTGTAAGTATTGAAAAAGAGTCCTTATGCTAATTATTAAATCAAACTTAATTCTTTCAAGGAAACATATTATAACTGTTAAAAAGGAACACTCTTTGATTAATCTATGTTGATGTGTGATGCTGGCTTAGAATAGCATCACGACTTAATAGGCTACTTAGGAGCTTGAGGGTTTCATGTGTATGAAACTTTTAGCCATCAGACAACCTTTCACTATACAGTGCTACACATTTTTCTGAAACGGCCCTTAAATATTTGTCTGAGCTAGCGATATAGCGACCGTTTTTGACGACCGTTGATTGATTGATTGATTGATCTTTCCGACCGATTTCGGCCATGGCGACCACTTCAACTCCTAATCAAAGAGGCGTTGATGCGCTTGGAGATGGCTACTATAGCCAATTTTTGCTAAGAAGTCTCGTGCGCAATGCGGGCAGGTGAGCTTGCCGTTCACATAATTGTAGTTAATGGCTGCAGGTGGACGGTCTTCCAGCTCATCGCGCTTAGCGTCGAGGTCTGCTTTGCGCTGCTCCTCAATGTGACGACCGTTAATGCTCTGCCTACCGTACAAGGGATAAAGGCGTGATATGAGTGAGCTATGAGTAATTTATAATGTTCATAAAAACAACTACTTAAAACATAATTACGTCTTCACTTAAACGAAACAAAAAGCTATTATCTACCGCTATTAAGCTGATCTTTCATAACCTCGAATACGGCTAAAGAATAAGGAAGAGAATTCCCTGACTGCCAAGAATATCTGAATGCTTACTCATCAACCATCCTAACAGACCGCGATTGTGATCTTTTCATTTTCAGTCAGCCATGAGAAATTTGCTCCCCGATAGAGTTATAATGAACAAGTAAATTATATTATTCCTGATTACTTCATTGTCTTAGGATTTTGATTAAACGAACCACTGCTTTGAATTTGTTAAGTCCGTACAAATTATTTCGGATTAACGAGATTTTCTTTCGGCGCGGAGTTTAATTTGTTTTATTTGTGGACTAATCCTATCTGAATGATTAAAGATTCTTGTCTAGAAGGTTGGCTTTGTTTTTTTTTGTTCGTATTAAGAACACTGTTTATCGCTTGATCGAAAACCGAGAGTTTGGTACATGTAGGTACCTATTTGATAAACATTACGTCTATTGTTATTAACTACATACCTTTATCCCTTGCGGAGTAAGCAGAGCGTAAACGGTCTATTACGCCTCGACTGACAAACATTTTTATGTGTACTTTTGGCGATCCTAATAAATAAAATAACATGTGAGGCTCATTTTTAAAAAAAAACGACATTATGACAGGTTGTTAGCCCATCGCCTAAAATTGCAATACAATGTGACCCGCGTGTCCTTTAGTCACATTTTACTACACCCACGGAAAAGAAATAGGGTGTTGCTATTCTAAACCGGCTTCACACGAGAACCATAACTAACCAAACCTAAAAAAAACACCTTTAAGGCGGTTCTCCTACTATGACGGAATGACGGACGTATTTTTGCTGCATCCGTCTGTTAAACGAAAGGAAATTTCGAATTCCTATACAAATAACGGATTCCATGGCACACTGAAACGCTGCGATTCGACCAACGTGTTTGACAGACGCATCCGTCAGTCCGTCATAGTATGGGATTCGCTTTAGACTAACGTGCAGTAATTCCTAGGCGTAATCTTATTTAATTACACAATTTGTAAGTAATTAATACGAACGGCTTTTACTTTTTATATTTCTGTTGAATATATCAATTTGTGTCAAAATTATTTTATGTCATATTACTACAATTTGAATTTTAACTACGCAGTTGTACAAAGTTGAAAATGACAATCATAAATTAAGGCCATCCTAATAAACCATATTTGACAGCTGTCATTTTCATACTAAAAGAGATGTCAACATAGGAAAATGGACCCTCTGCCATAGCATTAGCACGAATCTGACTGCTGTCAAATTTGGCTTATTGGGATAGCCGTACATTCCACGAAACGACTTCTTAAAAAAGATACAATAAATATGCAATAAAAGCACACAACCGCAAATATTAACCGAGGGAGCAAAAAGGAGGGGAGTATTCCATAAGAAAGTATGCGGTTGTTTTCACAAGTCTCGCCGTAAAAAGGACGATGAAAGTTATGAGGGTAGGGGGAGTCCCGTAAATACCACCAAAAAAGGGAGAATAGGGATAAAGGAATAATATATCAATACGAATCTTTAATATTTGCCCAGAACCACCGTAAATCAAAACGAATGAAAGTGGATCATAAATCAAGCGGTTTTTGCGCATACATTTTCTGTAAATTTCTATTGGATGCGGGTTTAAAAGCAACGTAGTTTGACTTGTACGGGGTGTCCTTTATTTATAAGTAAAAAGTATTTAGATTCTGGGAATCCTAAGTTAATTTAACAAAAATAATTACGGATATTTAAATTCTATTTGACCTAATCTTGTATGGATTGTAAAAATTTTCTTTATATGTTTTTTGTCCGATTGGTATCAAAGAACGTCTAAAAATGTAGATATTTCTTTCGACTACTCATAAATGGGAGACTCTGTAGCTTACGTGTTTCTATGGATCAGAAAAGCCTAACCATTAGGACAAATATACTAATATTTAGTGTTAAACGGGATAGTAGAATTTAGCCAAGTAGGTAAGGTAGTTATGTAAGTATCTATATGCATTATACGGGGTGTAAGGGACGGTCCTCCGTAAACATGTAGACCATGAAACTGAACATCTTTCCCCTAGAAACATTTGCCAGAAAATGTAAAAAAGAAATTACTTCCCATAGTATAGTCAATCAGCTGATTCCTATGGTATGAAACTACAGGCTACAAGTCTATAGATGAAATTCTTAGTACATTGCGTAGCCGGTTCATATTCCTGGTATCATAATGGTTAACCGAGTACGCAATGAACATCGAATTTCACCTGTAAATTGTAGCCTTTGTAGTTTGATAATATCGGGTAATGATCATAATTTTGTATGGGAGTTCAATATTTTCTGTCGTATCTGGACATATATGTTTGTACGGCAAAGTTGTTCAATTAATTCTGAAATTCTGAAAGAACTTTATCAGTTTTCCAAAAGCTGCTCGTTTCACCCTGTATTTTGCAAACTTCTTTGTCATCTGTCAGTTAACCACCCTACCACCCCGCCCGTATAATTCGCATCACATTTGAATACTAGTCTACTATAATGAAGCAAAAGTGCAATAAATGTTGACAATATTTCGTGAATGACTTGGGCTTTGCAATTAAATTGATCTCATAATGCAACACATTTTCATACGAATGAGCCTTTAAGACTTATGAATACCTTTTTCATTTTATTGCATAAAGATGCTATGTGCTGCTCTCATCACTAAAAATTAATAACTCGATATAAACGCAATTTATTAGGAATACAGATAATTTAAAAGGAATACAGACACTGCCTAAATTGTTGTTTAACAATTTCTTTTTTTTTAATGTCGGATCATGACGATAAGTGATAATACTATCCTACATTGAATTAATATTTTAATTTCAATTTCAATTGAAGCTTATATACAGAGTGTTCAGCGTAGTTACAAATACAAAATTTGTTTAAAGTGGCCACTTATTGCACTTTCGCTACCTGTAACTATATTATCCCATTTATTTTTAAAATGACTTTCTGTAAAAAAAAATCTGCATCTGAACTTCAATTACCTCATGCAAACTTTCGATAAATTACTTTAATATCGAGGTATTAATTTTTAAGCGATGAAGGCAGCACATAGCGTCTGGGGGCGCCTTAAGCCCGGTTTACACGTTACGAGTTGACTCGGATTTAAACAAATATGTCGCAAAAAAGAAGGTGGCCGGTACGTGATACGCTCCCATTTTTAGAGTTTTTTGGAGGAAAAGAAGTGTTATGGAACTTAAGACATAAAAATTACAAAAACAGAGATGCCCGAAATGCCGCTATTCAGCGCATTTTACAAAACTTTGACATTAATTTAACAGTCCATGATGTGAACACGATTATAAATAACATTCGCAGCACACATTCAGAAGAAAAAGCAAAAATTAAGAATAATAAAATCTTATATATAATTTATGTGTATAACCATAAGTATGCCGATATAGACATATTTCATTTATCATTAAATCAAATAAAAAATATATTTAAAAATTATTATTTATATTGTTTATTTATTAGCATAACTGCAATAACTGAGACACCTTGCAAAAGCATGTCAGTTTGTTCCATGATGAGTGTGTTCCGTGAGATCACAATAAATGGAATGAACTTTGATAGGAGTATACTATGAAGCGTGTAAACCGATATAGGAGTACACTCGTATGGCGCTGACTCGTACGAGTGCACTCGGACATGACTCGGTCCGAGCCAACTCGTAACGTGTAAACCGGGCTTTAACTTGAAACTGCTCTATTTTATTTTCCTAGAGAGGGTGAGTGGTCTCATCTCCGATATAAAAGATTTGGATATTACAATAAAGTTAGACATGCGTTACGACAGTGTCTTTCCCTACGATTTGGTGTCAAACGGTGTCAAACTGCTAGAACCATTTTTTTTTGTAATAACACCATCAATCTTTTGGATACTGGTTTACAATTCTGTAAGCTGTAGGTAGGTATCAGAATCACAATACAATTATGTGCGCGAGTCAAAAGAACGGCACTACGAGAGCGAGTGGAATGTATTTCTATCTCGAAGAATAGAGTATGACGGCATTCAAACTTCCGCATGAGTTTTGGGCAATAATCTCGGCTGTGACAGGCGCAAAAGGTGTAAACGTCGCATAAAACTTGGATCTTTGGCGTCTTTTTGATGTCATATTCATGCAACTTAATATTCCGCGATTATTTTGTTGTCATATTTAATAACACTCTCATAAATCTTAGTACAAATCTTACAAGTAAGAAACAAGCTCTTCTCGCGCTGAATAATTGAATATAAAGTATCCCTATCTACGAGTTTTAAAATATTTTTGAAATGGAATATGGTTTGACGGCTTATAACACGGTCGGATCCGATTTGCGATATCTCACTGAATGAACAAAAGTCGCTTTTCATATCCTCTGATACGCTTGCCAATGTTCTCTGCGGTTACACTGAATATAAGGTAGGTATAATATTGCACTTCAAGGGTTTCATGTGTATCACAATTTTAGGCGACAGGCTGACAACCTGTAATGTGTGATACTGATATTATGTGTATGTATGTACCAAACAATCTGATGTGCCTTTCCCATATTTGCAGGAGCGCGGAATAACAAATTAGAAGGCCCCATTAACCCGTTTAAATGGGGTAATTTTGGATGTGACAAGGCAATAAGAATGATATATGCCGGTGTAAGTGGGCGCGACATGACGTGTGTGACCCAAGTTTTTGTAGCACCCACCGTAAAGTTTATGGCTAAAAATATGGTATGTGCAGATAACCATTTCTATGAAGCATCAAATAGGTTAAAAAAAACTCGGCGCCCGCCTGGACTTGCACCCGGGACCGTCCCAATGCTCTGCCAACTAAGCCACTGGCGCCCCGTCTGACCCTTGCAAATTATTTAATCTCTTGGTACTCGTCTCGAAGCGACGTACAAGCGACATCTTAATTATATTACTTGTAACAAATACAATTCTTTTTCAATTTCTTATTTTCATTTACAGTAATATAGCACTGTAAGTGCATAATAAAATCATAGTATATCAAAAATGTTAATAGTATTTGATTTTTGTTGACCATTCTTTCTTTTCCACGAGTTTAAAAGAGAGATCAAGATAGTTACATACATACATACACATATCACGCCTATGATCCCATGCGGGGTAGGCAGAGCCTAAACGGCCGCAAAAAACGGACATTTGTGCCACGTCTGACAAATATTTGAGGGTCAATCGGAAAATTGTGTATCGCCATAGTGACAGGTTGTCAACCTATTGCCTAAAATTGCAATACACACCCTCAAATGCCTCTTTCGACTCCCACGGGAAAAAAATGGGGTGATGTTATTGTAAGCCGGCATCACATGGCAAAAAATATTTCAGCAAACACCAAAAAAAATTGGACTACCCGTAGAAATTGCAGTCAGTCAACTGATATTGATTTGGGAGTTCAATTTTTTGTCGTTTCCTGACATATGTTCCTAAGGGAAAGTTGTTCAGTTTCATGGTCTGCATGCTACCTATCAATATTCAGAAGGCTGTCTCTTACATCCTGTATAAAGCAAAATAAATACATTTGTATTTGTATCCAAGCGAATGAACTCTATCTATCCACTCGTTAGAATTTAATACACTCAAACTTTGCAAGCTCTAACCAACTGTAGTGTGAAAGAAAACACGTCGACAGCGCTTCGCAAAGACACACCAACTTAATTTGCCTAATTGCAAAATTCTGCATGCACCAAAGTGTTTTGTTAAACAAATTTTATACATACACGAGCTTAAACTTAAACTTAATACAGGTGCAAAGTTCGGAGGAACTGCATAAGTTGGCGAATATTAAAAGTAGTAAATTAAGAAGCGTCTGAAACTAGACGCCTAATTTAAAATAAGTACCCAATGTGCAACCTACTTTATGGTTCGTTTTATAAAAAGTAGAATTCTCATAAGTTTCCCTCATAAGAGTTCTTTATACGGACGTGAGCTAAGTTTGCTTTTAACCGGGTTTTTCTTTGGGGTTTTATTAAAGCTAAGAGGCGGCCGCTTAAAACTCAAAAGCATTTGACAAACATGTCGCATGACCGATACTTTATCCATGACTTTATGTCTTCGAAATAATGTCATCTCTTCATAATTAAAGCGAGTTTCATGAAAAAAACATGAACTTAGTCGTCTATCCACAGTGTTTTTATTGCTTTTTATTACTTGTGTTTTTATTACTTTTCGAATTCTTGTTTATCTCTAGAAATAGATATGTACGCGACTCCGTTTTACGCGGAACCGATTTTGCGATTTGTCGATCATTGCACTCCGATTTGCGTGAAAACTTATAAAATCGATCATTAAATATTATTTATTCATAAAACGCTGCACATTTTTTTTATTTCATAATTGAATTGAAACTCTCTTTTACGCAACGGAATGCATCCCAAGCGTAAAAACGGGCCATTAGGTAACTACTTACCTACCTATTTGATACTACCTACTGATTATCTTACTCAATAGTAGAATACCTATCCTAAAAGTAATAAAAGGCTTTACGCCTATATTTCAAACCCGCCTTCCCACTAGTAGATACGAAATTGAAAATAAAATACAAATGCAAACAGTTCTAAGTTACATACCACCCACTTGGCTTTCAAACACTATTTACCTTACCGACTATCGAAATCCTCATTCCCTTTCAATGCTGTCATATAAGGACATGAGACCTTGGTGCGGTAGAAAAGAACATGTATACATTAACAGCCACAACAGTCCACTGCTGGACATGGGTCTTCCCCTGTTGGGGGATATTGCTATACAAACCGTGCTTCGCAAGCAGATTGGTGAGCGCAAGAAATTGCTTTTACAGGAAACGCTGCTGAATGAATTTATCCCCCAGTCATTTTTAATAATAATAATAATATTTGGTGCAAAAAGGCCCCTGTGCTGTTGGCTTCGGCCCCACTCATGCCTCAAAGGACCGGGTCCCTGTGGGCCCGAGATTCGAAAGAGTACCAACATAATAATAATATACTTTATTGCACACAAAAATAACACAGTACAATAAGGCGGTAACCACCTTTGGGTGATATGGAAAGTGCAAACATATAGCGGGATAGGGCAAACACCTACGTATACTACTTATACTATAATACATACATAGACAATAGAATACACTTAATAGATACCTGTACAATATTCATAAACTAATCACTACACAGTATAAAATAAAGTCGCTTCCCGTTTGGTGTCTCCTTATATCTCTAGAATTACCCAACGGATTTTGATACGGTTTTTTTTAATAGATAGAGTAACTTGAGAGGAAGGTTTTTAAGTATAATTTATTCCGGGAAAATGTCACATTCCCATGGAAAAACGGGTAGCCCAACTGGAAGTAAACTTTTGACCCCCTTTTGACACCTTTAAGGGTTAAAATTTCAAAAATCCTGTAACATGTATTTATTTATTTTAAGTTATGAGTCTAATCAGAAATTTTGAGACAGATCACTTTTAAGATAAAAAACTTTCATACAAACTTTTAACCCCCTTTTCACCCATTAAAGGGTTAAAATATCAAAAATGCTGAAACACGTGTTTAATTATTTTGAGTTATTAGTCTAATCATAAATTTTGAAACAGATCACTATCATTTAAAAAAACGAACTTTCATACAAACTTTTAACCCCCTTTTGACCCTATTAAGGGTTAAAATTTCAAATATGCTGAAACACGTGTTTAATTATTTTAAGTCATAAGTCTAATCACTTATTTTAAAACGGATCACACCTAAGACAACGAACTTTCATACAAACTTTGAATCCCCTTTTCATCCCTTGAAGGATTAAAAAAAAACGGAATTTTATCAGCCTATGCACTATGTAGTGATACAATTCTAGCGTACACCTCCGTCAATGCATCTTGCCACTATAAAATCTTTAAATTACCCCTTATCTGGGCTTCATACAAAATTGTATGTACATCCTAGCCTAATGCGTTAATGAAGCGAGACGGATTATCACTACATAGTATAAAGTAAAGTCGCTTCCCACATCTGTCCCTGTCTGATTGTTTGTTTGTATGCTTAAATCTTCAAAACCACTTATGGGATCTGGATGAAGTTTTTTTTAAAGATTGTGATTCAAGAGGAAGGTTTTATGTATGATTTATTTAGGGAGAAGGTCTGTTTCCCGTGGGAAATCAGTTAGCAGCGGGTGAAACCGCTGGACGGGTCGCTAGTACATAATAAAATAATACTTAAAACTTGAAATACTCCGAAGGGAAAAATAGATGACAATATAATATTAGACTTAAATATATTATACTATAGATTTAGATAAATAGTACTTCCTGTTTTTTCGTTTTTTATAACACCCACGGGTTTGAGTGGGAGAAATACTATTCTAGGCCAGCATTACACCGGTCTTTTTCTTTTCGAGTGGGACACCGAGTCGTCCAACGACTTAATGTACCCTGGTGAGAAATACACCGGTGAGAAAGTAGTTACACGGGAAAGCAAAAGCGAGTAAAATGCCTACGATTCTTTGAATAATTTTTATTCTTAGCTGCTATTGTGATGACCACCGCAAAGTTAAAACACAGTTACGCAAGATCCTATTCCTAAAAAATGTGACAACTTGCAAAAAAAAACTTTGATATATTCAAACGATCTGCATTCAGTATTAAAAAAGGGTAAAAGTTAAAAGGAAACAAACCAAAAAACCTTTGATAAATGGACTGATTTTGGAGTTAGGAATGTGTAAATTTGTGAAAATTGAGTGATGTCACTAGACAAGTAGATAAGTACAGGAACCAAAGATGGCCCACTTAATTTCAAACCCTAAAAATTTAAATAAATAGATAATTTAGGAAACAAAACAAGTTGCAATTACAAAATTTGGTTTATTAATCAGCAAAAAAAATTAGTTTGACTCATATATGAGGAGGTACTATGGAGAAAAATAAAATTTTGAAAACCTTTGCAATGGGCCATCTTAGGCAATGGGTGTCCTAAAAAGGCCCAATACACAGCTATAAATATTTTTGATAATTTTCTGATTTATACGTTGTTCTTTCCTACAACTCTTTTGATTTTGTGTTATCTTTTAGTCTCATATACTTGTTACGAAAACTAGTCAAAAATATGGCGTATGGGCCATCATAAATCTATCAAAATTGAAATCTACTGTAAAACAAATAAATAATACTAAATGTATAAAAATCACATAGTTTCATGAAACTAAAAATAGTCTCTTAAAAACAAAGTAATAATTTTTTATAAAAGAAATAAATTTTCGATTATAAATTTTTGTGGGCCTCATTAGAGCATATGAAAAATATGTTCTATAAAATTTAACAAAAAGTAACTAAACTAGGTTCTTTGTTTTTATATTACTTAAACTTTTTATAAAATTAAAATGCAAAATTCAACAGAATATTAGGAAATTAACTACGAGCACCATTGTTTCATTTATCGTAAAAACTACGAGCAGCGGGCCATCTTAGGTCACCATTGGGTGGGCCGTCATAGGTGAACTACCCTATAGCAGTAAAAGTCTTTATAACACAACAAATACGCAATGAAACAGTGTAACTTACCCAGTAAGTCATGCGGAAATGTCCAAATAAAGACGTGAATCAATCAAATTTGTGAGTGCCCGACCGAGAGTCGAACCAGGACCTTTGCGTCGCAGGCAGTCGTACTACCACTGCGCCACATCGGCCGTCTCCAACCTATGTATGTTTTTCCCAAAATTGCCAAGACAACACACAAAACTTTGCTTTCCATCGGTCGCGGAATAAAGAAATGTCTATGGCCGGGCCGCAATGCATATCGATTATTTCGTTTTGTATGGCAAAGATCTGTCGCAACAGACTCGGCTTAAGAGAAATTATAAATGAAACAGAATTGACACACTAAGTTTATAATATTTCAAAGCTTGATGTACTGTAGTCCTCGAAATTTTCCAGCTTTTCTCATGGAACAAAAAGTAAAAAGCTCTGGCAAGGTAATTTTGTGAAGCATATCAAAATGATTTTCATCGACTACGGTGCCTCAGGAAAAGTAGTTCAGTTTCATGGGCTGCCCCTTCAAATATTTCTACCTTTACATTTCTAATGCTACTACCTATAGCTATCCTTGTTTATGTTAGCTAATGGTAGCGAGCAGCCAGTCTTCCCGGCCAATATGAGCAAAAATCAATTTTGCGAGTTCTCGGCTGAACGGAGCTTTTGTGCCGCATTGAAAGGTTATCGCTATTCGTTTTCACGGCTCACTTCGACCAACGATTTTGTTCTGACAAGCTTGGACAGTTACATCATTATACCTGTGAAGGGTACGGGGATTTCTGTGTTGAAGTATTTGGGAAGATCCCTTCCTTGGGGTCCAAATTCACGTACGAATAAAATGAGATACGCAATTTCCGCGACTGAACATTTTGCTGTATAGTATTTTCTGCCTTAAAGTTATAATTAAAATAAGAATAAACTCACAAATTATTTTCTTCAAACGGCGCCAGCTGCTTAGCTGTAATGGAAATCACCAGGTAAAATTTGATTGATTGTTAATGGAGTTTTAATTAATATCTCTCAGTCAGAAAAATTGGACATAAAGGCGAGTGATGCTCACAAGAAAAAAAACAAATGTTTTCATGCAAATAATACCTACATCAGAATGTCCTTTGCACAAGATTTTGGTTATAACTTAAATTACAATCAGAACCTACATACATGATAAAATATTTACGGCTATTTCAGTTATAACCTTATAACAATACAATTAGTACCAAAAGTAGTCGTTTTGGCACTTTAACCTTTAACTTCAGTTACAAATAATATTTTACTGCGCGCTAATTTAACGGAATACCACACGAAAAGAAGAAGAAGAATTTAACTTTAACATAATACCAAAAACTTGTGCAAAGGATATAATATATCCATATTATGCTGATGAATTGTTTGGAAAAAGAATTATTTTTTCGTGATGTCTGGCTAATTGCGGCATAAATTCCAGTATATGTAGTGGTTTATTTTTACCCATTGAAGCCTTATTTCTTTTCTTTGATCTAATCCTACCAACCCATAAAACTACTTTTTTTTCGTTAATCCTAATGTAGCACAAATATAATTACTTACATAAACATACAAAATAATGTTACCAACATACCTACTAATAGGCTACTGAGTTATACGAGGTGGAGGACAGCCCTTCAAATACTGAAATTTTCTTGACGTTTCCTGTTTTTTTATGGGATGATGTTGAGTTTCATGGTCTGAATACTATGAATGCACCCTTTGAGTATTCAGAGGGCTGTTCCTTACACCTTGCATATTAAGTTTGAATAATAATATATTAATTGAATTGAATTAAATTTTAAACCCAAAAACGTATTTTTAGTATAATATTGTAATTTTTATTATACTTAAGTTATTAATAAACCAAGTCCTATTTTGTGGGATCAGTTTACCTTGACCTTTAGGCTTACGGTCTAACACACACACACCGGCTATCGTATGAAAACTTACGCGGAAAATCAGTCCCACAGTCCGAAATACCGCGAAATAAATATACGCTTAGTTCCAATGTTAGATATGTAGAAAATATAATTTTTAAAAGAATATACCTAATTATAGAAAGCATTGACCTCTTATATTGGATTATTGTTTTCTGCTAAGGATTAAGGCGGATTAATTTACTAGCTAAGTGAACTTCAGTTGAAGCTTAGGTAAGTATAAGTTATCTTGTGTTCGTTGCACCACAAGCTTATCTTCTAAGGCGATTCTGCCACTGGTCGTCCATCACTGCGTATTTTAACGCATGCTTCTGTCAGACGAAAGGAAATTGCGAATCCCAAACTTGTTCTCATACAAATACGGCTACGGTTCGCTTACGGTACGTAACGGATGCTTCTGTCAAGTCTTTTGATAGACGACGCATCCATATTTGCATGGAAATAAAAATTGTGCAAATTGCTTTTGTCTGACAGACGCATGCAGGTGCGTAAAAAACGCAACGACGGACGACAAGTGGGAAAACCGCCTAAACCTTGATGCTGCTGGTAATTAATACATGGACTAAGATTACCTACACATGCAAGGTTTTCACTAAGTTTGAAATACCAAAATAACTAGACTTATCGAGATTGAAACTTGGATCAGTAGCCTGTTTATGTGATCAGTACATATTGTTTATTTTTACGTAAAACCTTAAAATGGGCGGCTGGTAGCGACTGGCCGCGAAAATTAGAGATCGTGCCCTATGGCGTACCCTACGGAGAGGCCTACGTCCAGCAGTGGACTGCAATATGGTAGTCTAAGTATGTATGTATGTATACCTATTCAAATTTTCAAACACATGGACAATTATTGGTGCATTCAATGGTGCATCTATCAACCTATGTTTCCTACAAGGTTTCTACGGCTAAATTCTGTTTGCTTGTCGAGATTTTTTCTAAAACTTTACCCTGCACTTAGGCTGTCGTATACATAATATTGCAGCATCTAAATTTAGGTTATAATCTAGGTCTGCAACCTATCTTATATCAGTGTCTATGACATAATCTGGAGACTTAAACCTAAACCGCAGACCACAATAGTCTTGTACTTGACGTCAGCGGCATTTGACACAAGTGGTCGCTGCTATCAGCTGTAATTTCTCTATAGATACCAGTAAAGTATGCCTTGTGATACCGGTTTAGAATAGCATCACCCCATTTCTGTCCCGTGGGAGTCGTAAGAGGCGACTAAGGGACTCGAGGGTGTGTATTGCAATTTTAGGCGATGGGCTGACAACCTGTCACTATGGCGATACACAATTTTCCGAATGGCCCTCAGATATATGTCAGACGAGGCGTAAATGTCTGTTTTTGCGGCCGTTTGCGCTCTGCCTACCCCACAAGGGATAATAGGCGTGATATGTGTGTGTGGGTATACCAGTAAATAGACAAGCAGGTGTATTATGACCTTAACTCTATACGTTAGGGTCAAATCACACCTGCGTTAACTTTAAGTGCAAAATTAACAAGCATAATAAAATAAAAAATAATAAATAACACAAGAGCAAGACTGCTTTCTGAGATAAAGCCTAGCTTATGACGTTTGGGGAAATGTAAAAATTCTTCCGATACAATTCCCATTTGAATATGTTTAGTGGTTCATGAATTGTAACACGAGAAATAAACATACAAACATGAACATTAAAAACATTACTTTTCTTTTTTGGTTGGGCAGTCGTGTTAAAAATGTTTATACGACAAAATCAAAGAAAAACAGTACAAAAAAAAAAATAGCAGAATGTAGCAATTTGTGCAATTATCTTAAGTTTGCAGCTCTCTTGTGACGTATAAAAATTTATAATAAAATCAACAATCATTATTACATTTACAATAATAAAATGTCCCAAAAATCATTAAAATCGTTTTCGCATATTTTCCATCGGGCTCCAAATGTTATTATCGTTTGGGGGCAGGCCATGGAAATGAAGTGCTCAATGCAATTCACATCACGATATTGATTCACAGATGAATGCCCAATCAAGTGAGTTGCAATTTACGTCCAAATGATTTCAGGTTTCGCTTCACTCGTATGACACACTGAAAATCGAGTGAATGTCTGAAATTTCAAAAGGCCAACGTTGTTTTAACGTGCAGCCATTTCTGCTGCGGCTGTAATCCATTTTATGTTTAAAAGCAAAAAACAATAATTAAAAACATCGTTCAAGTGCGAGTCGGACTCGCGCACGAAGGGTTTCGTATCATTTTGCATCAAATTGGCATAAAAATCCAAAAAGTACCCTTACGCACTAAAAAAAAAATCTTTATTTCAGACTTTTACATCCATAGTTTAAATTTAAATTTAGTTCATAGCTAGGGTTAGGAAAACATAGCTTTAACTAATAAAATTAACATTCATAATTTATAGTTTGAGACTTTACAGATTTACATCAGTAGTTTAAAAATAATAGAAATCATCTAAAAAAGCTTTTAATAACAAGGTTTAAATTTTATTAGTACTAATAGTATTAATTTTATTAGTACTAATAGTATTAATTTTATTCTATTTTTTTGTTATATTCGCACGAGTGATACATTTTCTGTGAAAATATCAACCATCCAACTTTTAAGCAAACCTCCAAACAGAGACAACAGAAATAAAGCATCATCGACAATTTCAACTCTACCTAACACGGTTTGTGACAGACAGACGGACAATCGAGTCTCAGTAATAGGGTCCAGTTTTGACCCTTAGGGTACGGAGCTTCAAAAAAAAATAAGTTTAATTTTGGTAGTTCCTTTAGGAACCTACCCAATGGTGTACACTTCCGTTGCATAAATTTTCTCGAATTAAAAAATAATATTTAATTAACACGCCTCATGACTTATTCTGTGTAAAAGTAATATCAAAAGGGTAAAATTTTACTAGTGACCGATAGCAAAAACTCAAGACGTGCTAGTGATAAGAAACAACTTTCCCCAAGAGACAATAGTTGAAACATGACAAAATAGGTCGAACTACGAAAAAAAAACTATGGAATTCTAATACCAATTTGCCGATCAATACCCGATATTATGAAACTACAGGCTACAATTTTACAGGTGAAATTCGATGTTCATTACGTAGTCGGTTAGCCATTATAATATCAGAAATATGAACCGGCTACGCAGTGTACTAAGAATTTCACCTGTAGACTTGTGGCCTGTAGTTTCATAACGTAGGGACCAGGTAATTTGAATTACTGTGGAAATTCAAAATATTTTTGTCATGCTTAAACTATGTCTCTTGGTGTAAGTTGTTCCTTATCACCAGTCGATCTTGAAATTTCGCTATCGATCATAAGTAAATTTTACCCTATGTTTGAAATAACGTTTATTGAATAAGGAATTATCTTATTTCTTTCGTGAATGAAACGTAAGCGTACTAAAGACATATAAGTATCTACTTAGTTTGGTCGCACTTTGTGAGATAATAATATTCGAATAACGTAGGTTAGACGACATTAAATACATATCAAAACAGCATTACGACTCTGTATGTCATATGCTTTGGCTCTAAAATAACCCAAGGGTCATCCCTTAGCCCTAAACCTTTGAATGGGGGCAAATCAAAACCTCTACTGGTCACATATGTTCCATTCTACATTAAAGGGAGATATAGCGCTTTATTATTATGCCCTTGAGGGCTCCGTCTGTGATGTTTACCCTGTGTAGGGTCTTTATCAGCCTTAATGCTTATTACTCACTAGCTGATGCCTACGACTTCGTACGCATGGTGTAGTGACTTGTGAGTTAGTGAAGTTGATGTATGCATATTGTTTAATATTAATATCATGTTTGTATAAAGTTTTTCTCTTTAAGATGTGTAATGAATAGGTACTGATTAACTTGTTTTTCGGTTACTTGGTTTAGATACTATGGAAATCAGCTACAAAATATCATTATCATGGTAGTTTTACCATCGGGTGCTAAAACGTACAAATTTTCAGGAAAACTGACTCGAGAGCAAGCGACATATAGCTGCCCGTGTAAAAACAGGGAATCGTAAGATCTACGCCTGCAGCTTTCAGCGTCTGTCCTTGCGATTTGTTTACAGTCATTGCAAAGAAAACGCTGAAGGGAAACTGAATGCCCTGAAATTGGGATTGAAAAGTTGTTGGGAATGAGTGGTATACGCGCCACAACCAGTGAAAATATCCGCCTCGAATACATTCATCTTTTAGCTTAAGATCTTCAGTCTGGTTCCATTGCACAGCTTTGGCGGAGTGAGATTGCGAATAAACATGATAGGAACACATACTTTAAGTAATATTTGGTGTGCAGAAAGACCATTCGCACTCAAGGAGTTTAGGAATTCTATTAGGTAGTTAGTGGCTTCGTCTTGATTCATAACAGTGGTAATTGACGCGTACATACCACCATATCCCCAGTGATTTGTGACATAATGGTATGGTTTATTGAAGCAGTCTGATCATTTTTGGGTGCAAAAATAGCTCTTCCACGTAGCCAGGAATCTTTCTTTTGAAGGAAGGAAGGCTCGCCATACACAGAAGAAATGATGCCCTCTAGACCAGAAACTATTTAGTAAAGCGTTTCAGGCGTCTGCCACTATCGAGGTCGTTCACGGTTACACTCGCCTTAAACATTTTTGCAGAGATCAGAAGGCAAGGAAAGATTGCACTTGCTGTAGCATCTTCAAGTATCGCTGCCACACTGCTTCCACGAGAGAAAACGGCGCATACAACTTTCAAAATACCAATCGATTTGGACACAAACGATACTCCAGTATGTGCTGTATCACGCAACAGTGTCAAGGCAAAAGTTTTCTGATATTGTTGTCTGAACGGTAGAAGCTATGGATAGGACTTTGAAAGACATACGCAGAGATAATAGGGCCATGGGCCATATCACTGTTCTTTTTCAGTTATCAAACAACTGGAACTGGACTGTTTGGCGAAAGTCACTTGAAAAAGAACAGTGATATGGCCCATGGCCCTATTATCTCTGCGTATGTCTTTCAGAGTCCTATCCATAGCTTCTACCGTTTTTTTGTTGGCCATCGTACACTCGTCACATAACTATCAGAACTGATCTCTGCAAAAATGTTTAAGGCGAGTATAACCGTGAACGACCTCGATAGTGGCGCCACTTCACAAAAAAAGATTTAAGTATCTTTAAAGAAACATTCTATCAGAATATCCGTTGCCCAAGTTTATACATACATACATATATCACGCCTATTATCCCTTGCGGGGTAGGCAGAGCGTAAATGGACGAAAAAACGGACATTTACGCCAAGTTTGACATATATTTGAGGGTCATTCGGAAAATTGTGTATCGCCATAGTGACAGGTTGTCAGCTAGTAGTGGGAAAAACAACTCACTTAAAAGAGCAGAGCGATTTGAATCTTTCGTACTTAAAGATGTGCATCACTCTTTGCGCTCAGTAACTCTTTTCGCTCAGCAGAGTATTTTGACCTTTAGGATGTGTTTTAGCTAATAGAGCTAGCGAATCTACGAGTGACTGATGAGTAAGCGATCTTATGATTAACAAGATTATCTTATTACGCTTTATTATTATTTCACTAGAGGCGGAATCTAAAAGTTCCGTCATTCACTGAAAAATTATAAAGCTATCCATTGCCACTCAATAAATCCAAACTTTTAGTTTTTTAACATTACATGAACCTTATCAGCCACAACAGTCCACTGCTGGACATAGGCCTCCTCCTATTGCCATACTCACCACGCTTGGCAGGCGGATTGGTGAGCGCAGTGCATGATGGTGCATTGATAGGGAACGCTGCTGCCCATTTCGTGGCTGATTATCCTTTAGTCGCTTTTAACGCACCAACTAGTAGAATTGAGGTGATGCTATTTTAAGGCGGCACCACACGGCACTTTTGTTAATTAATTTTCGTAACATTTTCACCCAGAAACCACAAACCTAATATTTTTCTTAATCCAGCCAAAATTTCGCAGGTGAAAGTTGTTATGGTAGACAAATTTTTAAATTGAGCTTGAAATGAGAAATCTCCCGGGAAATTCTCTTACCGCCCCCTCTTGGCGCCCCCGCAGGTTTGGGGCGGTAAAGAGGTTACTACTAAGCAAATTGCATTCACTGATCCGAGGGTGATGATGGACGGGAAGGTACGACTTGTGTTTTAATTTGTAACAAAAAATCTTCCTTAAATAATCGAGGTACCTTCCAAACCCCAATTCTCGTTGTGGTAATCACCTGCTACACATTTTAACCTTTTTATATCTACGTAAATACATAATATCACGCGTATGTCCTTTGCGGGGTAAGCAGAGCGTAAACGATCGTAAAAACTGACAATACGCGACGTCTGACAAACAATTGTAGGTCATTTAGAAAAATTGTGACATACCTACGATTGAGCGTTATTCAGAAAAATTGTGTTTCACTATTGGGATGGTTGTAAGCCCGTTGCCTAAAATTGCAATACACATATAACCCTCGAGCCCCATAGTCGCTTCTTACGACACCAACTGGAGAGAAATGGGGTGAGGCTAAATATTCTAAGCCATTCACGGATTTTTTATATCTTTCATTATTGAATAGCCTACCAGCATCATCTGCTCATATACCAATTTATTAATAACCCCCGTATTGCCATAGTCACAATGCTTGGCAGGTGGATCGGCGAGCGTAGTGCAAGATTTTTTAATCACAGGGAACGCTGCTGCCCATTCCTTCCCTGGATTGTTTTCTCTTAGTCGCTTTACACCCACGAGTAGGAGTGTGATAATGCTATTCTAAGACGGCATCACACCAAGGAAGGAACTTTCGTCATGTAAACTGAAATTGTAATGAAACAAAAAGAAAGTTAGTAAAAATATTTTATTGCACATTTAAAACACAAATGGATAAAAGAAAAACTTAAGCTAAAATGCGCAAAGGCAGCCTTATCGCTAAAGGCGATTTTTACCTGACAACTTTTGGGTGGAGGAGAAATCATAGGGAAGAAGAAAGTAGTGCATTTAAAAAAAGGTAAGATTAGACGTTAAGACGGTAAGATGCCGTGTAATGCCGGCTTAGAATAGCATCACACCATTTCTTTCCCGTGGGTATCGTAACAGACGATTAAGGGACTCGGGGGTTACATGTGTATTGCAATTTTAGGCGATGGGGTGACAACCCGTCACTATGGTGATACACAATTATCCGTATTATATGGCCGTTTATGCTCTGCCTACCCCCCAAGGTATATTGGCGTGATATGTGTATGTATGTATGTATGTATGTAAGTTTAGACAGTTTACATCATTAAATATAGTTAATCATATTATACCATACTAAGTTCGATAAAATGATAAATAACCCCGTATTATTTAATTTCAGAGCAGTTTTAATAATTCATTTCATGTAAGCAGCGAAATATTTCGTTCAGTGCACTCGCTTTAATCAGAAGCTGCACGAGCATTCTGTTTCTTCCCATTTTTAACGCAAAAAATCAGCTTTAAAGATATTTTAGTTACAATGGGGAAACCTTTTGCACCCGTTTAAAATTAGACGTGAACAAAATTTGCTGGGATTTTACAGAGAGGAAATATTTTGGACTGAAAGTTTTCATTTTATTTTAGATCTGCCATACAGTGTTAGTGGAACGGAAATCTTGTTACAATTTTTTTGTGATAGCTTAAAAATGCTTTGTGCATCGGTGGTAACCATATTTTACAAAAAACTACTGCACTGAAGCCATAGGCTCAGTTGCCTAAATAAAAAACCTACTCACAAATTAAATTTCTGCTCGAACAATTAGTACTAAAGATAGAACAATTTATTCAAAAACTTTATGAGATAAGAAATACTTAAAGTCAAATCGACTAACTACTAATTAAACATTACCATTAAAATTATGTTCCCTCCTTACATAACAAAAAATTGGTTAGGCGTTGAAAATATTTATATTCACGGGCTCTGATGTTGACACATGAGGTGTTGTAAGAACCCTGGCACCAGGATACATCGGATCGTTCGTCGACCCAATGTCTTACATAATGAAAAAGAATAAGATTCGTTTCAGCAGCGTGAGTAACACTGGCTATATAAAACTTTCATAAATTCATAATAATCGATTTTAAATTTTAATGTAAGAGATTTTATACTTTGAAATTTATTTTTCACATGCCACAGTCGAGTTTTTGTTTTTCAATAATTATCTTGTTGTCTTCATATCTTACGGTTACGCATTAGTGCGATCTAGACAAACAAAAGTTTTAGCAAAACAATTGTAAATTAAGACTACCCCACGAGTACCTAATAAATTGCATACAACCATATCTTAAGAGGATCTTAGTCGTTTGGGTACATACCTTGCTCTCAATGAATAATAGTGCACTTTATGTGACAGTGGGGATTTGAAGGCGGGCCCGCGTGCGAATAGTATTGTCCTAGTCAGCTGGTTTTGATAGAGCTGTGCCGTGGTAGTGTCTTTAATATGGCGTGTCTTTTAATTGTCGATCGTCGCTGTGTAATTTTAGCGCACTGTAACGCTGTGTCTTTCAGAGGAAAGGAATTTGCGATTTCCGATCTTATTCCGATACACATACGACTCCTTTGAATTTGCTATCTATCATAATAGTTTCATTTAATATTGCGAAGGCATAGACAGTTCTTCCACTTCTTCGAATCAAAAGACTTGATAAGCGCATCTGCTACGCACCGCCGTAAACGTATTTGAACCGGAATAAGATCCGACCATTTTCTGTCGCCTGACCGATGCATTCATTACGATGCATTAAAAATACGCGAAGCCACGGGTGACAAGTGGGGGAACCGACATAGGGTTTATCGCAGTCTATATTTCATTCTTGCTCATCATTTTCATCAACAAATTTTGATTTGATGTCATCAATATTGCACGCTTTAATATTTTTCAGCTTTGCGGTTGTAAACACAACGTTCAAGGAAAATCGATAAGATAAAAATATAGGTAAGCTTTTTCCGGTATGAAGCATGTTTCTATACGTTTTTGGACATTATACATACACACATTCATACATATATCACGCCTATATCCTTTGAGGTGTAGGCAGTGCGTTAACAGCCTTTAAAAACGAACATTTGAGGGTCGTGTATCGCCATAATGACAGGTTGTCAGCCCATCGCCTGAAATTGCAATACACTTTTAATCCTCTAGTCTCTTAATTGCCTCTTACGACACCTATGGGAAACGAATGGGGTGATGTTATATCATAAACCAACATTTTCACGGCACTACATACTATAGATAAATTTGTTAGTAGGAGTACTAAACCCGCTTTTGTAAAAAGAAACGATTTTACGTTTTGTTGTATAATGTCAGGGTTCTCATTATAACGGTTAGAAACAGGTTGTAAGCTCCTGATCTCGCTTTGTCCACCGTAAGACTCCTAAGAAAGGACTCTAGGGTAAAGGAGCTCAAAACGTCCACTATGCGAGTGTTGTCGTGTCATGACATCAGTTTAATATCGCCGTAACTTTAATCCTGATGTTGATACCTACCTATCATTAGTAGTCTAAAGGCTTGAGATGATAGTACACACACATACACTTTCAAGGTATTAATGGAATAAACGTTGCATATAAAATTAATGCAGGTGAGATACGAGAAAAAAACAGGGGACTGGATAATGATATCAAATTAGCAAATATGACATGCTAGCATCTAAAAACCCGTTCGAGGTATTTCATAAGGCTTGTATTGTGCAAAAGATGTTTTAACTGGTTGCATTTAGACAATTACAACCACAAAATATAATTACCTATCAATTACACAATTTGACAAACTTTACTTGATAGAAAAAAACTGTATATGAAATAATTTTTCAGAAGTATGTCTACATTTTTAAATTACTAGCTACAAAAAATATCTATGCTCTTATTTAGATGTGCTTCCTAGTAAGAATGTCCAAATTAGACGTTGTAACGGTATTTCTCTAGTTTATTATGTCCAAAAAACCGTAACTTCTCGCGAATATTTGAGTGCGAAATGTTTTGCTGTTTCTCACAGGCGCAGCGCGAATGAAAGTGACCAAATTTTTCGATAAAACAGGGCCTTCAAAAATTGTTAATTGGAACACAGTTTTCATAAAGTTATACGACAATTTGAGCGGAAAATATTCCATGTAATTACTATGAGCACTGGGCCCGAAGTCTGCTAAATAAAAATCGTTTAAGTTGTGTGTCAATGGCCTGTCAGTGTGACAGTTTTGGTCATTTCGTATTATGCTAACAGTTTGAAGTATAGAAAATCATATTGGCATTATAATGACAGTGGAGTTTCGTTGGCAATGCAACGGAAAAAAAAAGAAAATCTGGGCCCTGTCTAGGGCCCTTAACTAGATAAACTGATAATACATATACCTATGTAACTGTTAAACTCTGGTGACTCAACAATAAGAAACACGAAAATTCGATAACGGCATGTATCGATTTCCTTTCAATCGCACGCATTTCCGGGCGGCTGCACCTTTTGCGGTGCAATAAAAATAATCTTCTTTGTACCACGGTCTGCTGCACCGGCGAGCCAGTGATAACATGGCGGGTCGGATAAATCTCACTCCGAACTGAATAGTGAGGCGGTCCTCACACGCAAGGCATTATTTTGCCATTTCACCAATTAAGACTAAACGCTTCCAGTCATCATTTATATTGCGCACTGCTAAAAAGTGGAACTCACTACCTGCGTCTGTGTTTCCAAACGCATACCACCCTAATCTCTTCAAAATAAGAGTGAACCGGCTTCTTCTGGTTGAGCTCGCTCCATCTTAGACTCTGTCTCTGTCCTATGACTTATACTAAAGTCAAGAGCAAACCCATACTTAATAAAAATAAAATAAAAACACGGTGCTTTGCCGGATCCGGTGTTCTTCTTCTTTTCGTGTAGGACACCGAGTCATCTAACGACCCAGTGAACCCTAGTCTCAGAGTTTTCAACCTAATTCCACCTTCTACTAGTAACAGGCCTCTGACATGGTTGTGTAACCGCCGTCTTTGTAATCGTAGATAGCAACCCGGACCGACGGTTCCTTATGCGATGCCGACGGCTTAACATGCCCTCGGAAGCACGGAACCATCTCTCAGGAGGTTCAGCCTGCAATGTCTTAACCAGACTGGAAACAAACTCACAAAGCGATCCGGTGTTATGATGAAACTACAGCAGCCACAACAGTCCACTGATGCCCCTATTGGGGGGTATTTGCCAAACTCACCACGCATGGCACGGGGATGGTCCTGTGTACGGACATATGTTTCTAGGGGAAAGTTGTTCAGTTTCATGGTCTGAATGCACCCTATCAGTATTCAGGCCGCAACAACGAAAGGGCAAAAGGTGTTTACGAAATTCCATTAAATATCAGATATCATGGCACACGTCGCCGCATTAAATTGCGACTCTGGTGAGTGTGTGATTTGCCTTAAAACCTCTACTTACGGCCGGCCTCATATGTCCTTTATCCGTCTGCTTCCGCTCTATCTTACCCGACGGAAAAAGGTTCTTATGGTTTTACGTTAACAAATAATAACCAATATAATCTTGTACTGTTAATTTTGTTTAGAGACAGATAAAGATACTTTATCTCCATCATCATCTGCTTGCCCTTATCCCTATTTAACTGGGAGTTGATGAAACATGTATGCTCGCTGTTAATCACGTTGGGGTCACTAGTGAGGAATGATGATGAGGCCAGTAAGCCGAGTGACGACTGTAAGGAAAAGAGTAGGTACCCGCCTGATCGGGTGTTGTGATCATGGGAACGACTCTTCTATCCGGACTTGTTTGGAAGTTGTATACTTATATAGCGATCGGCGAAAGAACATTGATACCGCGTTTCAGGACTTGTACATGTTGTAGGTGGAGCACAAGCGCGCCGTTACAATCTCTACAAACGCTACAAGCAGTAAAATCCTTCTTTATGCCTTTTATGTACATATCGCCTTTTATAAAATCTATGCAAATAAAAATTTTAAACTCGCGACGATTGACAACACAGTGTGAGATCCTACATCTACCGGTTCCAGCAACAACATCCTGTTATTCCAATATGATACTGATACATTCACTGAACCCCGTACATTAAAATAGACTTTCTGCAACGTTATAAGGGCGCAATAAAACTAGTAATGGAGAAAGACTATCCGATAGAACAATCCACTGGTAAATTTGTTTGTAGGTATAATTTTCACCTACGGTTTTATGGTATTTTTTAAAATTTCAGTATGGCGGCAGAGTGAAGCATAATTTTTTTTTAGGATTTTGATTGTCATTCACAATCACAATAGGCCAGAATCAAATAAAACATTGTTACTTCTTATCGTGTAAGACATTTGAGTTGACGAGCAATCCAATGACGACGAAACTTTGAACATTTTAAATAAGTAATTCCTGTCTAGCATTGAGATTGCATAAAAGTGGTCCTATTTTAACTATAAATAGTTTTCCTAGATGTCATTATAGATTATGAATATACACTTTAAAAAATCGACTCGCAACTCTAAACAACACCAAATTTTGTTAACAAAGCGCCTGTTGATGCTTTAAAAGCAACGTAAAGTTTTCTGTCCGTGTTATTGCTATGTTCTATTTTTCAGGCAGAATGAAGCTGGCCCAAGTTTGCCTCTTGTACTATTATTTATTTTGTAGTTTGACCCAGTATTTCCCGCGATGAAAATATAAAAACGAATAGCTCTGTAAGTATATAAGTAGATACACCATATAAAAGTCCATGCCTACAGCAAATGATTATTCGAATTAGTAATGCCTAATCCCTGACTACACAAATAATCGTATTTTGCCACAATCAGACGAATATTCAGCATACTATTCGATTTTGGATGCTTACCTACTTATTTTACTTTAAAATCACTTAAAATTACAAAAATATATAGATATTTTTAGTTAACAAAAAATGTTACATTGAATTATGAGTATTGAGTAACGCGTGGCATGGCTCAATTGGCGGGCAAGGAATGAGCTGCGGTAGCCAATATGGAAGAGGCGTCGCCACTATTAATGCGAAAGTCGCAGGTTCAAATCCTGCCCGCGCTTGAAAATTTTGCAAATTTTCAAAAATTTTATACCTAACACGGGAAGTGTTTTAAAATTAGGTATTCAAGTTATTCTATGTATCGTACACTTGGCACACAAGACATTTGTGTAGAGTGGGGTTTTCACACAAGTGAGCTTTGCATATAGCTGAAGTAAAACCCAAAGCGAGGAACTAATCAAAGCATAGTTTGCATCTCGGTCCGCCTTCAAGTATGCATCGTTTTATCACATACGTACGTATTTACTGTACTCGGGGGAGAACACTTCGGTTCGGGGATGGACGGATATAGGGGCAAAGATTAAAAGCCTAGTGCGAACAGATGGTACAACTTATAGCACTGACAAAAGTCCAAGACTGTCACCCGTACAGGAAGAGAAAGAGAGTAAACGACATATTTTTGGGTTTTACCTACTTAAACACCTACAGTGAAAGAAAGAAAGAAAGAAAGAAAAATCATTTATTCGGCTTAATTGCAGGTAGAATAAGATACATAGTGCAACAAAGTAATCTTACAACTAAACCGAAACGGTTCCAACTCAGCATAATGCCACAGCCAGAGCTGTGGCGCTGGTTTTCAGTTGGTACCGGTTCAGAGGCCGCTAGAGCTTACAACTAAGAATTTTTTTATAATATAATATTACTGACTTGTCCTGTCAATTATATTACTTTAATTATACCAAAATGCTTACAACCAAAACATTAAGTTATAAATTAAGTGTTCATAATTTATTAAATAAATAAATGTACTAAACATAAACGAATAAAACGAGTGAAGCTCAGTTTTGATGAAACATGTGAACTGAATACTGTACCGTTAATGCGCCACACGCTTTAAAAGTAACAGTAGAATTTTGAGGCCTGTAAAGCTTTTTGCTCATTTCTAAGGTAGCGTTTTTATGAGCAATATCATAATTTTTTCTGCACCAACTGCCCATTTAATTAGGAGTTGACGTAAGGCAGTAGGTTATTTAAGATATACTATCTACTCTTATATTATAGAGAGGAAAGATCTGATTGTTTGTTTGTTTATTTGTTTGTTTGAATTGAATAGGCTCCGAAACTACTGGACTTATTTGAAAAATCATTAACCATTAGATTCCTGCATTATCCCTCATGAACATAGGCTATATTAAAATGTCTCATTTCCGCTCGAAAATGGTTAGCAGCGGGTGAAACCGCTTGGCAGGTTGAAACCGCTAATAATGTATATACCTATTACATGAGAAAAGTAAAATACCTATTGTTGTTTCTAAGCGATTGAAATTAAAATAATCTATGACAAAGTAAACACTGAAATAGTTTGCATTTTAGCGCAAACTGGTCCAGAGAGCGTTTAGTTGATGCTATTTCATTATACTATCTGACTAGAAGCCCCGTTGAGTACAACTTGTATACGTTAAAAGATCAACTTATACTGGATTTTCTTTATAACTGTATCGAAAATCTGTTATTTGTTGATCCTTTAAGTGGGTTATTAGGCGCTGGTGAATTTACTTAAGGCACATATAAATGAAACCTTATAACTTTTCGCAAAAGCAGGCACTTGTGTTGAATAAGTTGGTAAAGTTCAAGCAACTTTGACCAGGATTCATCGGCTCATTGGACGACTTGATGTCCCACACGAAAATAAGAAGAGGAGTTCAAGTAAGTAAGCATAAATAAGTGTTGGAAAAAACGTTTAATTTAAGGTATTGATTTTCAATATTATCAATAATTCATCTTTACTTGCGTTTTAATAAATTTTACATTTTCAACAGTCAAATAGTTTAGTTTTTACTTTTTACGACACCCACGTACGGGTAGAGATAAGGTGGCATTTTTAAAACCTACCTTATATTTTTACCTATCACTATATCAATACTATGGAGTCGTTTACTATTAAGGTATTCCATCCCTTTTAGGTAAGGCCTTGTATTGAATCAATTACTCGTTTAAGATTCCATCACCTTTAGATACGTCATAAAGATACCCTCCGTCCCTTCCTAAAAACGGATCACCTGATGCCATAACCAGCAAATATGATCACAAACAGAATATCATAGCCTAAGAGCTAGTGATCAAAATCCAAAGTCATTATGTAAAGAGAAGAAAAAGTAAGTATTTTGAGAATCTGGGCTTGATGCGGACTCGGTAGAAGGTCGAAGTAAACCGAAATTGGTTGCTTGTATACTATTTAAAGTAAAGTGAGACGTAGCTGTAGGCTGCGTTTAGAAACAGGAAGCCGCAAAATTTGCAAAAAATATACATTATTTCTGAAAATATTTCTACCCATTCTTTTCTTAAAAAATGATATTTTCTGGCATAAGTATTTCAAACTTTTTATAATATGCATGCAAATTTGAGCCGTTGATCGTTGACTTATGTAGTCCGTATAAAGGCCAGATATTAAAAATACCCGTGTAATAGCCGTGTGATGCCTAGAATAGCATCACCCCATTTCTTACCTATGGGTGTCGTAAGAAGCGACTACGGGACTCGAGGGTTACATGTGTATTGTAATTTTTGGCGATGGGCTGTCACAATAGTAATACACAGTTATCTGATTGACCCTCAAACTTTTGTCAGACGTGGTGTTAATATCCGTTTAACGGCCGTTAACGCTCTTCCTACCCCGTAAGGGATATAGGCGTGATTTATATATATATAAAAAATACTATTAATTTTATTTAAAAAATCTTTTTGGCATTTGGTCACTAGCACCTAGTTCCTATTCCAAACAGAATATCATCAAACCCCTATTATGAATAAACCGCCAAGGTATATGACGTTATCAACGATAACCCTTTTACGTCAAAAGGTATTGAGTATTCTAGGGTCTGTTGTAAGTATTCATCGCTTTGCATATTTGAATATGCCGATCGCGTCAGTATTTCCAAAGTGATCGTTCAAAGTTAGATCACTATGACCGTCGCGGAAGGCGGACATACTTACATACATACGTATATCACGCCTTTGTCCCTTGTGGGGTAGGCAGAGCGTAAAACGACCGAAAAAAACGGACATTTACGCCACGTCTGACAAACATTGGAGGGTCATTCGGAAAATTGTGTATCGTCATAGTGACAGGTTGTCAGCCCATCGCCTGAAATTGCAATACATACCCTCGAGTCCCTTCGTCGCCTCTTACGACACCCACGGGAAAGAAATGGGGTGATGCTTCTCTAAGCCGGCATCACGCAGGTTACGGACATAGTTAGTGTAAAATAATATCACACTCGTATTTATATAGGGTGAAATTTTACTAACGATCGATAGCGAAAACTCAAGACGGGTTGGCGACTAGGAAAAACTTTGCCCAAGCAACAGGTCGAAATATGAAAAAATGGACTCCCATACAAAATGCACCAACCAACCAATTGAATTTATATGTCAGGTCAAATAACTTTCATTCGTCAACCTATGTAAAGTATTTCCTTATCAACATCCTATCCTGAGTTTTGCTATCGGTCGCTAGTAAAAAAATTGAGAATTTATTAAAGTTTCAGTAGATTGAAATTTTTATTAATTTGAAGTAGAAAAAATAAGTTACATCGATATTCTTTGTATATGTCTCTTGTAATGTTTCTTGTGTCAATAAATGGTTAATAATTATAATATCTCAAACCTCAAAGGACCGTCGCTTGGGCCCGAGATTCGGAAACGTACCAATTTATTAATAACTCTCTCTTTTCGTGTGGGACATTGAGTCATCCAACGACCCGATGAACCTGGGGTCAGAGTTTTTCAACCGCCTACTACCACTAGTAGGCCTCTGACTTGGTTGTGTTACGACCGCCGTCTAAGTATTCATAGCCAGCAACCGGGACCGACGGCTTAACGTGCCCTCCGAAGCACGGAACCATTTCTTTTCGGACAATCAGATGGTTCACTCTGCAATGTCCTAACCAGACCGGGAACAAATTCACAAAGTGATTAATATCAATTTTGTGAGTGTCCCACCGAGAATCGAACCCGGAACCTTTGCGTCGCAGGCAGTCGCACTACCACTGCGCCACATCGGCCCCTATATTGGATTGTAGTTATTAATAATAACTACAATCCATGTTGACTTCATGTCATATCTATACGAATACACAGTAGGTAGGTAGGTAAGTACAACAGTCAATCTTAATGCTTCGAAAGCTATTCACCATAATTGATTAAGGAGTACGGTTGAACGGGCTACGTGTTGGTTTGCACGTAATCAGTTCACACATCAACAGCACCCAGCTACGTTGAAGATAAGCAATCTGTCTAATGCCTTGATTACACGTGCTGAGGCAGTTCAATCATAGTTGCTAGGACGCTGAGTCGATGAATGTCCCAAAGTTCTGCTTCCTAAAGTTTATTCTTATACCACCTTCTTCTTCTTTTCGTATGGGACACCGAGTCGTCCAACGACCCGATAAAACTACCACCACCACTGGTAACATATGTACTATTGCAATTTTAGGCGATGGGCTGACTTGCCACTATGGCGATACACAATTTTCCGAATAACCCTTAAATGTTTATCAGACGTGGCGTAAATGTCAGTTTTTACGGCCATTTACCTTCACGCTGCCTACCTTGCAAGGGATTACCTATTGGCGTGATAAATGTATGTATGTATGAATTATTAGTATTGCCACAGATATGGTTTTTTAGCGACCGCCATCTAAACAACCGAATACTGAAATTAACATGCTATTTATAAGCACGAATCACTCTGTGGATTCCAAAAGCTTAATACTAATATTAATATAAAAATAAAACAGAAGACGGTCAATTTTTAAACCTATCTACTCCTTCTATATATCTAGGTATAACATACATACACATATCACGCCTATAATCCCTTGCGGGTTCAGCAGAGTGCAAACAGCCGCGAAAAACGGACATTTACGCCACGTCTGACAAATATTTGACGGTCATTCGGAAAATTGTGTATCGCCAAAGAGACAGGTTGTCCGCCCATCGCCTGAAATGCAATACACACCCTTGAGTCCCTTAGTCGCCTCTTACGACTTCCAATGGAAAGGAATGGGGTGATGCTCTTCTAAGCCGCCGGAAAGGTATCCAGGTATAAGTACCTTGAAATTGGGAAAAAATCTATTGTTTCAAATGACTTCATTGGACAGTAATTTAGTATGCACGTTTAACGTTATGTTGGCTTTTAATTGTTCAATGGTCACGGAACTAGAGTAGGTCCATTACTCACCATCGTTTTCGTGCCAAGTACAGTGGCCACACCCATCTCACATCGAAACGTATGTTATGTTGTAAAGGCCAAGTCAAGTCCATAGCATAACCTTAGTTAGTTGAATCCATGTTTTTCAAAGAAGTGGTCTGCCTCTGTGTTTAAGGTTTTACATACATATCACGCCTATAATCCTTTACGGGGTAGGCAGAGCGTAAACGGCTGTAAAACACGGACATTTACGCCACGTCTGACAAACATTTGAGGGTCATTTAGAATATTGTGTATCAGTACCTAAAGGTTGTGTGTTGTGTGTGACAGGTTGTCAGCCCATCGTCTAAATTTGCAATACACACCCTCGAGTCCCTTAGTCGCTTCTTACGACACCCACGGGAAAGAAATGGGGTGTTGCTATTATACCTTACCGACATCAGAAAAAAAAAACGTAATTTTCACACAAAAAGTTTTAACAACACTTATTTATGACACTCAACGTAGTTATTTTAAAAGCTTCTACAATATTACTAGATTTCAACTTTAAAAATTAATGTCCTTGACATTCGTAAACGACATAATAGATCTATGTACTTATCATTCACAACAACTTGAAATTAACTTATATTACCGGAATATCCTCAACGAATGAAAACACATTCGTTTCAATAAGGTACGACACAAAAGTAAAACAATACCACAGAAGTTTTAACAACTCTACATAGAAAATAAAACAATTTATTTTCCGGCGATAGTGAAACCGCCATGTTTGATTTCTCGGCTGAACGCGGAAAAGCTAGGCTTTTGTACGGCTGACCACTTGGTCCCAAATCGCGTGGACATGAGTACAGTCACAGGCGGTTTTCCCACTTGTCGTCCGACGCTGCGTTTTTTTAACGCACCGTAACGCATGCATCTGTCAGACGAAACGAAATTGCGAATGTTGATCGTATTTTCATAAAAATATGAATACGGTGCGAATACATTTGACAGACGCATCTGTAAATGGACCGTGTAGTCGTATTTGTATGGAGTTAAGATCGCAATTATTTCCTTTCATCAGACAGACAAACCCCTATCAGGTACGAAATAGGAAGGTAAATGTAAACATATATACATCTTGATATAAATATATAGCGAGCGAGAGCTTAGAATTTAAAATAAAACTTTGAAGCTCTACCTAAGATTTAAGGTATTCGTAGTTACTACAAAAAAGTTAGACGCGCATTTAGACGCTGTTTAATAATTTTTCCTTACGGTTGGATTTTGTAGATTTTGGGTTAATATTGCGTATCTTTTTTGTTATAACACAGTAAATCTCTATCTTACTAAAATATTATGAAATGCAGAAATGGTAGCTTGCAGTAGATTAATGACCTCGACAAATGACGAAATTCATTTGTGAACCTTTGTTCCCGCTAGTTGTTTCGGTTTTAGGGTTTCATCCTTAAATAGCTGTCATTTTTTCTTTTCTTATGGTACATTTTTCTACTCTTTAAGCTCTTAGTCGACTGTACTTACTTAAAACTCACACTAAACACAACACGCATGCGGATGTGTCAGTTTACGCGCCGTCGAGTGTACACGACCTCGTCACTTCGAATCAACGTCGCTATTAATATCGAAAACACGAAATAGTTTGTGTTCAACTATGTTTTACATTAGCACGAAACCAACAATGCGTTTCATACCTATGGTAGGTAATTATACAGAAAAATAAGTTTATCCGCAAAATTAGTAGAAGTTGGTGATTTTTTTTTTTTTTTTATTAATGATGGGTTTGCTCTTGACTCTAGTCATTTAAAAGATATTTTTAAAAGAAACAAAACTAGTAATGCTGGAAATAGGTCCTCTTCCTGGTGCCTTCGTAGATCGCAATTTTGAGCCGACTGTATTTAAAGGTTACCCAAAACCCTTATAAGGGTAGGCGGCCGCCTTACGCTGCGCTTTCCGATTTTGGGATGCAGCGCGACGTATCATTCAACGTATTGTATTACGTTGACGTATAAACTATTATTCATACATACACATATCACGCTTGTATCCTCTGCGGGGTAGGCAGAGCGTTGACGTCCGTAAAAAACGAAAATTTACGCCACGACTGACAAACATTTGATAGTCATTTAGAAAATTGTGTAAGTATCGTTTTAGTCACTGGTTGTCGCCTAGAATTGCAATACACATGTAACCCTGGAGTCTATCTATTCTGTGCTAGTAAATTCCAGATATCCACGTTAAGTTCATAAACTATCTAATCTAGATCGCAACGGATACTATCACCGAGGATTCCCTCGGGAAAACACTTGTGAAACTGGGCTAGTAAATTCATACAACCATGTTCCAAGAACAGTGTGTAATATTGTGAATGGGTGTTTGGAGAATAACCGCGTTGTTTACTTATGGGTTTGTGTTTTGGTACATTTAGAGGACTTTGATCATAGCTGCATGATTGCTATTATATTTTTATACATGATTTTGTATGGGAACAAGATCGGAATTCGAAATTCCCTTTCGTCTGACAGACGCATGCGTTTCGGTGCGTAAAAAATACGCAACGGCTAAAGGTAAGTGTAGTCGTGAGCGGCCTCGACGTTGGCGTCACTTCACAAAAAAACTAATAAAATAAAAAATAAAAAATGTTTATTGTTCTTTACAAAAGAGCCTTAAATTAAACATTATACGGAGCCTCCATTTAAGCTAAAAAGCCTGTGTTTGGAGGAAAACTCTTTATACAAACAATCTATCAGACTAACCGTTGCTCAAATTGTTTGTATTATCCTTTAGTTAAATAAGAACTTGCAAACTTAATAATAAAAAATTCGCTGTAATTAAAGTTACGGCAAAAAGTGACTAAAAACGGATTGATTGCCATAACTTTAATTGCAGCGAATATTTCATTGAGTTTGTAGGTTCTAATTTTAGGATAATACTAAAAACTTGAGCAACAAACATTCTGATAGATTGTGTTCCTTTTTTGTGAAGTGGCGCCACTGTCGAGCCAGTTCACGACTACACTCGCCTTAACAATTAAGTGCGAGCAAATCACCTAGTTCATTTTAATCAGTATATAGTACCTTATTATTAAGCGTTTAATAATGACACTCTCCTCATTTAAGTCCGGACGCAGACACTCGATCATAGTGATACGATCAGCCTGTCAGCGTTTTTAACGCTATTTGGGTCAGCGCACATCAAACGTCTTTAGGCGCGCGCCGTTATGAGAACCGATGTGAATAAAGGCTATAAAGCGACAGATTTAAACAGATTACATATATACTTAGTTAATTGTAATATGGTTTTATTATGCACTTTCAGTGCTATATTATTTCAGAAAGAAATTGAAAAAAAAATTGCGTCCGTCGGGACTTGTACGTCGCTTCGAGACGAGTACCGAGAGATTGAAAAATTTGCAAGTGTCAGTCAAGGTGCCGGTAGATCAGTTGGCAGAGCAGTGGGACGGACCCCAAGGTCCCGGGTTCAAGTCCCGGCCAGCGCAAAAAAAAAAACAATTTTTTATTTGCATATGTAGTACACGGTTAAACTAAACTAACTCAACTAAATTATTTATAGGAATAATTAACCTTAACTAAACTATGAGGAGGTCTATCAGTGTGGTGTGCTCACCGTCAAAATACTCGTAAATCATCCCAGCCCATTAAAATGTAGTGAAATTGAGACAAAATCGATAATGGCTGATATTGGTAAGTAAATAGATCTGGCATCCGCGTGAGCTGTTTTGAGCCTAGCTTATCACATTATCACATCAGCTAATAGCAGTTGACAGTTTATCGGCCGATGTGGCGCAGTGGTAGTGCGACTGCCTTTGACGCAAAGGTTCCGGGTTCGATTCTCGGTGGGACACTCACAAAGTTGATATTAATCACTTTGTGAATTTGTTCCCGGTCTGGTTAGGACATGGCAGAATGAACTACCTGATTGTCCGAAAATAAATGGTTCCGTGCTTCGGAGGGCCCGTTAAGCCGTCGGTCCGGGTTGCTGTCTATGATAACTTAGACGGCGGTCGTTACACAACCATGTCAGAGGCCTACTAGTGGTAGTAGGCGGTTGAAAAACTAACACCAGGGTTCATCGGGTCGTTGGACGACTCGGTGTCCCACACGAAAAGAGAGAGAGAAAGAGATAGCAGTCAACTGCTGGACGTAGGTCGTATTGTCACGATCTCTCATTTTGCTATTCAGTCACTACGAGCCACTCGTTTTGAGTCCGCACTTCATTTGACTGGCAGTGGAAGGCGTCAGTAGCATCTACGCTTGCCTACCAGCCATTAATATTTATTTAATTACGATGTATTTTTTTTTTGGTGAAATATGGTGCTCCATAAGCCGCTAGATGTGCGCTGGCCCTAACAACAGTGACTGGAGATCCATATCAGAGATAATCAGATAAAATGCAAAGTCTAACCAACCTACATAAGACAAAGTTCCGTATACTATTGCAAGTTTTTAGTGAACATGACTAATTAACCTACGTTGTTCTTTTTAGAAGGTCAAAATTAAAATAGTGAAAATCTGACGGATGACAAAAAGTTATCTTGGAAGAATCTACCTTCATAATTGTTATTAATTATAATTTAATTAGGTGTTCCCGCTATGACGGACTGACGCATCGATATTTTAGACGCATCTGTCTGTCAGACAGACGAAAGGAAGTTTCGAATTTCCATACACAAAACGGATAGCGTGGCACTCTGTAACGCTGCGATTTGACCCAGGTGTTTGACAGACGCAAACGTCGTCAGTCCGGCATAGTGCCGGGATAAGTTTTAAATTGATATTTTATCATACAAATACATTATTACATTATTTTCAGATTTGAAAAGGCAGATACACGGCAGATCCTTAGTTACATAAATCAAAAGACCTTTTATGTTACAAAAAGTTCATGCCTGCTAAGTACATTTTTAATCTCCACGTAATACTTATTCAGATATATTAAACATCCGGGATAAGCTTATTTTCTTGCTTGTAAGCGAGTATACTCGTGAAAGACCTCGACAGTGGCGCCACTTCACAAAAACATATTTTCTCTTTACACAAACAATCTATCAGAATAGCCGTTGCCCAAGTTTTTAGTAAGTAAGTGAAATAAGAACCTGCAAACACAATGAAATATTCGTTGTTATTAAACTTATGGCAGTTCATGCCAAAAGTGTCAGTATAAAGGCTCTTTTTTCCATAACTTTAAATGCAGCGAATATTTCATTGAGTTTACAGATTCTAGTTTAAAGGATAATACTTACTTGGGCAATGTATATTCTGATTGATTGTTTGTATAAAGATAAAACTTTTTTTATGAAGTGGCGCCACTGTCGAGGTAGTTGACAGCTACTTTTGCCTTAACAAGCAATTACTACAACAAAATGAGATTGTTTCTCATACTGTTTCCTTTTAATTAGTTTTAACGGCAAAGATTATAATAAATAACAAATTGTTTTTATGCATAGGAAGTAGCGAAATTAGTACCTAATTGCTATCCTTGAGTGGTCACTGTTCACTGTTTTTTTAATTACCACCTAAAACCGTAAGGACAGGAAATTGCATTTTTGTATTAAATCAACGGTAGTTCTCACATTTGCCTCATGATATTGCGGGATTTTGCCGGTTTTGTGTTATTACAATAAAAGGAGTATTTTGAAACTGCATGTAAAAGTACACACTACAGTACAGGTTGTCATTGCTAGCTTGATGTCTAATACCGCACATCGTACCGCAGATGTGAAAACTTGATACTAAATAATATTTACGGCTCTTGTCCTAAATAAGCACATCACAATAAGATTTTTTTTGACAGCTGTTTAAAAAAGAAACAAGTACTACAAATTATCGATAGATGGCGTTGAAAATCTGGAGGAGAAATGAGATTATTCTCTTCGTGTGGTACAACGACACCTTACGACCCAATAAACGTAGTTAAAATATTTTTATGTAGTTATAATTAGATGAAAATAAGAATTAGTTTTTTTTTACAATTGGAATTTAATTGAAAGTTGGAAAATAATATTTGTGCTGCTAGTGGCGCTTATTTAAGCGTATTTTGATATCGCTAGCAACGAATAAGGACTACGGTTCCGAAAAAGGAACGTTATCGCCACGTTTGAGAAATATTTGAGCGCCGTTTCAGCTAAGGCGTGCGTGTATCACTAGTGACAGGTTGTCAGCCTAAAATTGCCACACACTTGAAAATGTTGAGTCTCGTCACCCACGAGAAGGAAATGGAGTATTGCGAGACATAATCGATCAAAACTTCTGATTAATGCACCAATAGATCGTCAAATCACGTCATAGGAGCAGGCAATTAGGCTGACTCCTTCAAGTGCTTTGTTCCGAAGTCAATGGCTTTAGGATAATCCTCGTTGACGTCTGGCAAATCAAGCTCCGGTTCAGCGATTCACTGAATGCAGTACTACTAGACGTATATATTAGGGTACCGAGCGTAACGTATAGATAGAGTTATCATTGAAACTATATCTACATACACATATCCCGCCTTAAATCTTTTGCGGTCTAGGCCGAGTGAAAACGGACATTTACGCCACGTCTGACAAATATTTGAGAGTCATTCGAAAAATTGTGTATTGCCACAGTAACAGGTTATCAGCCCATCGCCTTAAATTGCAATACACACCCTCGAGTCCCTTGGTCGCCTTTTACGACTCCCATAAGAAAGAAATGGGGTGATACTATTTTAACCCGGCATCACATGGCAGACTATATCTTACTATACAAGTGTATCATTGAAACTAATGAGTGAAATCATACGACAAGTAGATAATGTACTTTTAGATTAAATGAAATTAATCAAACCTAGACAAAAAGTCACGATTTGGCAACCTTACATAAGTGTTCTTTCAGTATTTGGGAAGCTGTCATTACATCCTTGCAATATGACTGGTCATAAAGCGCAAGTATATAAAATTATCATAAAAAATATCAAAAATACAATGATTCAGTTAACTTACCTATTAAAGAGTAATACCTAGTTTGGTATCAATTTCGTAAAACAAAACAAAGAATCAATTTATGAATTACGCCTTTTTAGAAAGCTGTATATTAAAAAAATAAAAAAGAATAATAATGATGTTTAACGCAATCTATTGGCGTAAAAAAGCGTAGCTATTTGAATATGTTAAGAATATCATCATGTCACATACAGGTATTTTAAGGAGATTAGACATTCGAAAACTAGCCCATTTATCAGCATAAAGAGTCAATCGTCAACAAATAAACATAGGTAACATTCTCCGCGTGTGGTCTTGAAGGTTGTATTCAATTATTTATGTACAGCTATGTAGGTATGTAACTATGTGTGGTGTAGATTTATGAGAAGCATTCGCAATGTCGTAAATAGCACCGCCATACTGCCACTCTGTCTAAAGCACCTGCTAACCAAACCTATGGCTCTGGTTGTGCAAAAATAACGGATGTGTTTGAGTAGATCTTATTTAAATTGTAATGTTAGCGGGTTTTTATATAAGGAAATTTAGTGATTTAAACAGCTATTATACCAGTCTGAATAACGTGTACGGTTCAGCATCCATTGCGAAGTAAAAAGCACATTCATTCAGGTAAACAAATAATCAGGTAATTTAAAGGAGTAAATAACAATTATAACCAAGCTAAACTAATTAATTTAATAAAGTACCAAGTAACTAACCTAAATCTAAGCTTCAAAAGGTCTGCCTTGTGCATGAGACATACTTCCCAGCAAGCTGGCAACGTTCCTCCTTTGGATGGCTAAGCTTTGCCGTTGGCCGAGAAAACTGCCAGCTCTCTAGTCACCAGTAGTCTCATTTCTGGTTATTAAATGGTTTTAATTACAGTAAACTCAATATAACCAGCAATGTATGCCGAACCGAGCACGGTATTCAGACTAGTGTAATAGCCCTTTTATTTTATTTTTAAACCTTGACGCACCAAGGGGAAGGGTTACGTTACGGTGATTATCACAAGGTATCACTTAAAATTAGCAGAATTTGACGCCTATAATTGAATAAATTGATTTTTTTATTTATGTTCTTCATTGCGTTAAATCTACAAAATCATCAATTTGACTCATGTTAGGTAGATACCTATATTTATATTATGTATTCGTCTACAAACATAATACGTAATTGTAATACGTATGTATAGTAAAGTTACAATTTACAAGACCAGTCGTTGATAATCAATTTAATATCGACCACAAATGGCCTATCTCAATACATCAAGAGCTTCTACAGTATTTATCGCAAATTGATCTATAAATTCATGTTCTCATACTACAAGCATACAAATTCCTTTGCAGGTTGTAAATTTGCCGTTTATTCATTGTATCGTATAACCTTAAGCTTATCTTTGGCATTTTGTTGCTCGCATCTTTCCCATATTTCGAGCCCAAAGGCTAAACGTAAATCGATAGAGCATGGATTGTTCAATAATCTATGCATTCAAGGATAGAAGCGCTGTTGGTAGAATGTTTGACATAGATGCACGAGTTTCGACTTGAGTTCAAATTTTGAAAAAGTGGTTTGAAGTGCTAGGGAAAGGTCTAGGCTCGTGTTCTTCGCTTATGAATCTGTGCCTCTTGTGTAAAAGGTTAAACCCAGAAATCTTTTTTTTTTCACATCTTCAAAATATTTGTTACACTTTGTGTTGTGATTTATTGATGGAACTCCATATATACTAGGTAAATCCGTACTAATATAAAAAATCTGAGAGTTTGTGTGAGTGTATGTATCTTTGTTACCTCTTTACACTCAAACGGCTTGACCGATTTGGATGAAATTTGGAACACAGGTAGAGTAAAACCCGGAATAACACATAGGCCACTTTTTACAGAAAACAATTAATACCACGGGAAAACGAGTGACAGCGGGTGAAACCGCTGCGCGGAAATCTAGTTATTTATATTTCATAAATGAACCAATAAGATCGTTAAAATAAAGCGTTCAGTTATCATGTTACCTGTTATCGGTGCTGAGATATCAGCCTTTATAATTTGAATAATGTCCAGAACGAGATTATCCGTCAAAAGACCAAAGTGACGGACATAGTCTGGAAGTGCAATAGCGTGGCAGTAGGCTGGTCGTATATGTCGTAGAATGGATGGTCGGTGAAGTAAGGGTTCTCGAGTGGAGGCAGCGCCTGGGCAATCGTTGCGTTGGATGCCCTCCGGCCAGATGGACCGATGACTTCAAGAGAGCGACTGCATGACGAAAACGGGACATCCGTGCCTTATGGCGTACCCTGGGGAAGGCCTACGTCCAGCAATTGGACTGCTATAGTCTGATGTGATCATGGTGATGATGCTGTTATACTTTTGACATGATTTATGAGTCATATTTTGACCAAAAATCTGTTACAACCAAATATGTTCATTACATCGTCTGTCGACCAAAGACCTACCTACCTATTACAAAAGTGTGAAAAAGTATCGTCGACAAAAGTTTTATCTGAAAGATGTTTAAAGTACCTCAAAATTAATTTAACCGACTGAAGGAGTGTATGTGAGAAGGTACCTTGAGCGACTCACAAGACTTTAGGTGCCCAATTAAGTGCTTTATGCCAAAGTAACAGGCGTTTAATACACACAAATTATCAAGTTTAAAAACTTGCTAGTACTTCAAAAGTAATCGCAAACTAAATGTTTAACCAATAAAATGTGAATAAATTAATCCTTAAAGCTTAGTTAATTAATCTAACGCCACTCTTATACATGCCACGACACTACCGATGGAGACATTTGTTACAAGAGTAACCTTTGAAAAGATTAAATCTATTATTTACAATGTTACTTTTTATTGTCATGAATATTTACTTCAAAGGATAAATAAGAAATACAGAATTTTTCAACAGGAGTCACTGGTTATTCACCCAATGGTATTCCTGTGGTAAATATTGGATTACGTTTTAAAATTACGTTTTTTAACGGAAAAGAATAATGATCAGAATTGCATAATACGTATATATTGATAATATACATACATACATAAATCAAGCCTATATCCCTTACGGGGTAGGCAGAGCGTTAACGGCCGACATTAATGCCACATCTGACAAAAGTTTGAGGGTCAATCAGATAACTGTGTATCACTATTATAGTGACATGTTGTCAGCCCATCGCCTAAAATTGTAATAAACATCTAACCCTCGAGTCCCTTAGTCGCCTCTTACTACACCCATGGGTAAGAAATGGGGTGATGCTATTCTAAGCCGGCATCACACGGCAGTCATAATCTCACCTACAAATAATATAGTCAGCATTAATGCAACTTGATTGACACATTTGATCGAATGACAGTCTGTATAATGCAAATTAAAACATTAACTATATGCGATAATAGACAATAGGACAATAGGTGTAACAAGTGACAACCGCTTCCTATGTATATATTAAATGCTTCCGCAATTGTGCATTATAGATAGGACTTTTACTTTTAGGTTAAATTGGCCATCCAACGTCACCTAGTACTTAAAGAGTCACAACAGGACTCTATTGCCGAGACATCTTTGTTTGTCTGTCTGTCCGTCCTTTCGTCTGTCACCAAATTATATCTCATAAACCGTGATAGTTAGAGAGTTGAAATTTTCACAGATGGCGTTTTTCTGTTGCCGGTCTACAAGTGGAAAAACAATGTGGATAAGCAATCAAAATTGCCGCGACTTTTAGTTAGGTACCTAAGTAATTAATTACTGTAGTTGATATCTAACCAGAACAAAAACATTTTATTCCAAATCTTATGTTACAAAATTACAATTGAAGACAGCTAAAAAAACTATCAATTATAATACATACTTACCGGGTTAGCAGAGCGTTAACGGCCCTAAAACGGATATTAACACCACGTCTGATAAAAGTTTGAGGGTCAATCAGATACCACTATAGTGACAGCTTGTCAGCCCATCGCCTAAAATTGCAAAAAACAAAAATACACAACTAACCCTCGAGTCCCTTAGTCGCCTCTTACGACACCCAAGCGTTAGAAATGGGGTGATGCTATTCTAAGAAGGCATCACGCGGCAAATAAATTATAATTCAATATTCATAGAAATAAAGGTCTCGGTACAGATAAGTACATTTGAAATTCGAATCAATGCCAATTACATAGTGCATAGCTGCGCGGGCGCCGGTCACGGTTAAAAAGTTCACGGCCACTAGCATGGTTTACATAAAGCTCTCGTAGTATGTACGTCAGATAAAGTAGTAGGCATAGTTCGAGATACCTACATCAGGGATTTCAATTATATAAGTATTTCATATAATTTTATATTAAAAATCAAAAAATGATGCTAACCCAAAAATGTACAATACAAATAAAATAGATAATACAATCTATTTTATTTAACATCGTCCAAGTGATATCTTTACAGTACAACTAAACAGTTACGAACTTTCGCGAAAAAATCTTTGGTACCATAGTTAATTAACCTATAGTTTTGCGAAGAGTCTATACATGTTTTGTAAAAAAAAAACTACATTATGAAGAAATCGGTATTTTGTAGATATTTCATGCCATGTGATGCTGGCTTATAATAGCATTACTGCATTTCTTTCTTACGGATGTCGTAAAAGGTAACTAAGGGACTCGAGGGTGACATATGCGTTTCAATTTTAGGCGACAGGCTGATAACCTGTCACTATAGTTATAATTGCTTTTCCTGAAACAGCCCTCAAATACCCCGCAAATGATAAAGGCGTGATTTATGTACATGTTTGATAGTCCTTCTATCGTGGGATCGGCACCAATTACTATTAGGTTTGTACAAGCCAGCACCTTGGTATAACTGACATAATTTGTTATGTGGAGACCAGTATGCGATAGTGATGTGGAAAAATAATCGATTATTAAAATGTTCGATGTTTTTAGAAAAATATTGAAAATAAATAAATTGATTTTTCAAATTTTTAAGTGCAATTTTTTTTTTGCACCAAATTACACCGATGATTTTTTTGGCATTGCCTACACATCATGATATTATCGCTATTTTGTGTGTTCTTTATCAAATTTCGTTGCGGTGGTATGATGTATATTTTTATCTCTGACAATATTAGGTATATGACGAATAAAACACGCGTAAAATCAAATAAAAATATAAGAAAAATAAATTATTTAAATAGTCAATGTTTCTTTTGATTGCAACCGATTTATTTTTTATCGAGTTTTCTTGACTAAAAACAATCGATAACTAAAAAACAATTTTTTGTTTCCAGAGTCACATCCTTAGTATGAGATACTGATCTTTGAATGTGTAAACTGCCAATACCAATATTGTATGGAACTAGCAAGCTGCATGTGAGAATTTAGTCGAAATACCCAGGTTAATTACGTTTGAATTCCGTAAGTTTCGAAAGTTATAAATTCTCATTGAATTTGGATATTGAAGACAATAATTTATATCATAATATCACATTTCATACAAAATGTCAAAATGTGTTATTTGATATTAAAATGTATAATCATTGATTTAATTTTGTTACTTAACTATTCTTACTTTCTAACTTTTTATGAAATGAAATATTTAAGAACACCCATTTTTGACTAGGGGTAAGCTTAAAACCAGCAGTGTGCTGTGCCTACACCCATTTCTGCTCATAGTGTATATTTGTACTGAATTTATTGATTGTTGTGCTTATGATGTGTGGCGAAATAAATATATTTGTATTTCATTACAACAAAAAATAACGTACTTATAGTCTAGATACCCACACTAGCTATTGAATACCAAATTTTAAAACACTTCCCGTGTTAGGTATACAATTTATTTGATAACTTACAAAATTTTCAAGTGTCGCCACTAGTAATGCAAAAACCGCCGGTTCAAAATAAATTACACTAGCTATGTCCAGCTTAGGCATTCAATAAAACATTTTATATTGTGTATCATTTTTTTTGTGTCTTCTAAATAACAATACAAGGAAGAGAAACGTGTTGACGGATCTGCCACTCCCGCAAGTCTTTGTAGGCAAATTGATCAATCATAAAAGGTTGTTTCAAATGAAATGTCAATTCCAAATATAGACTTGACATGATCAGATCATAGCAGTAGTAGGAAGACGTACTGACTGATGACAAAACCATCTGAACCACAAACATTTTCTTTTATTGTAAGTCTCGATTAGAAAATGAATTGTTATGACTAATGTGGAGAATTTTCAAAATTACACCCAGCCGGATTTGAAATTGCAACTTTTGCTGTCACTAGTAGCGATGACTCTACCGACTGGGCTACCACGAAAACTTTATGAAAACTCAAAGAGAGTAGTTTGAGTTTTAATCAATAGGTACATAATATTATGACTTTAAATAATTCCTCTCTCAGCTGGCAAGTGTTATAAGATTATGGTATAAGATCTGGCAAATTTAATGAACTATGTATTTTATAATACTTACCTATTTTATACAATTATGTTGAGAATTTTAATGGTACCTGTACAACGAAAATTATAGATACTGGTACCTCTCCTAAGAGCCCTCTTACTTGTTGTCGTTAATGTCACTTTGATTCATAAAAACAATAGATAAATGAAGGAAATAATAAAATAGTGATTGTAGCTTCGTTTAGTGTGTTTCATATACTATACGATTGAACTACACACATGTGTGTTCCGATACATACATACATATATCCTTTGCGGGGTAGGCAGAGCATAAACGGCCGTTTAAACGAAAATTCAAGATTCACACCACGTCTGACAAACATTTGAGGGTCATTCAGAAAATTGTGTATTACCAGTGACAGGTTTTTAGCCCATCGCCTAAAGTTGCAATACACATGTAACCATCGAGGCCCTTAGTCGCCTTTTACGACACCCACGGGAAAGAAATAGGGTGATGCTATTCTAAGCCGACATCACAGGGCATTAAAATAGATAGGTACCTACATAATAGCTAGCAAGCTCCTATCCTAGTACTGTTTCAACCGTGTGTGACCACACCACAGACATAACCAAGACGAGATGTACCAGACCGGACCTCGTATTTCGGCTCATTGAAACAACTGAATTGCGGATATAACTTCGACTGAAATGGTTTTGGTATCAACGTTATACTGGTTCTAAATACAATTACAAAGAACAACCAGTTTAAATTATTGTATTTTGTTTATGAAAAACTTTAGAATAAATGGATACACTACTTATTTAAAATGAAAATCTTCTAGAGAGGCGTACCGGGGCAAAGTACCTAAGATGCTGGCATTATTGGCGGTTCTCCCATTTTAGTTCGTCGCTGCGTATTTTAAACGCACCGTTACGCATGCGACTGTCAGATGAAAAGAAATTGCGAATCTGATCTTATTCCTATACAAATAGGGTTAAGGTGCGTTTACGGATGCGTCCGTCAAACGATTTGACAGACGTTACTTACGTTATGCACCGAACGCATTGTAAACGTGCCATAGCCGTATGGGAATAGGATCGAAATTAGCAATTTTCGTTCGTCTGACAGACTCATGTTATACGGTGCGTCAAAAAATCGCAACGACAGACGACAAGAAGACCAGCCATTTTCTCTCTGAATTGTCAATAAATAATGGATTGAGTTCGCAATTTCAACCGTTTGTGACCACACCACAGATATTACTAAGACAAGACGTACCGGACCGGACACACCTCAGACGCATTTCGGGCCATTGAAACGGCAAAATTGCGGTACGTACCTCTTACCTCTATAACAGCAAGTTTATGAGCTTGTACATACACATATCACGCCTTTTATCCCTTGCGGGGTAGGCAGAGTGTAAACGGCCGCAAAAACGGACATTTACGCCACGTTTGACATATATTTGAGGGTCATTCAGAAAATTGTGTATTGCCAAAGTGACAGGATGTCAGCCCATCGCCTAAAATTGCAATACACACCCTCAAGTCCCTTAGTCGCCTCTTACGACTCCCACGGGAAAGAAATGGGGTGATGCTATTCTAAGCCGGCATCACACGGCAACTATTCTAAGCCGGCATCACGAGGCAAGGCTTGTATTCTCATAATATGAACTTTAGGGTAGATAGGATTTGCAGAGCGAAGAAACTACGGGATGAGCTGATGGAATGCAACTTTAAATTAAAGCATTTATACAGGGTGAAAGGGACAGCCCTCCAAATACTGATAGGGTGCATGCAGCAGACAGACCATGATACGGAACACTTTCCCCTAGAAACATATGTCAGGAAACGACAAAAAAATCGACTTCCTATACAAAATCACAATCAACTGACTGCATTAACTATGGGGAGACAAAAAAAATATTAAGTTTAATGAAAGATTAATTTATGGAAAGTAGTTCAGTTTCATAGTCTGAATGCACCCTATCAGTGTAGGTACGGAGGGCTGATTGATTGATTGATGGGGGATTTAAAAAAAAAACTATTCAAAATCATTTCAATCATTTAAAACAAATGAAATATGTACAAACACTGCGAGCAAAGGCGAGCTTATCTTTAAGAAGTGATCTCTTCCAGCCAACCCGTCGGTAGTGCGTTAGTTCATATTTTTGTGGGGACAATACAATGCAACAGTTAAAACTGACTTTAAGAATACTACAGTACATAAAGTTACATAAAGTTTGATGACACTCAAGCGTCAGGGACTTTTATAAAGATTATATTTCTTAAATTATCCGCGGCAGCGCTCCCTGTGAATGTAACATCTTTCACTGCGCTTACCGTTCCGTGGTAGTCACCACTGTTGGTAAACGGAACGGTAAGCGCAGTGACTATCGCAAATATGAAATGTACCCATGGTAAGTATACAAAAAGTTGGCAGCCCATTTGTAGTTTTTTGTACAATATTTTAATGCAAGAAAATATTTTGTAACAAAAGCCAAAATTTTCCGCTATTGAAATGATAAATATGTGCATTCGAACGGCTCAAATAAAGGCATTCTTGTTTTCCATATTTATTGTTTTCACGATTCAACGAACGTTTTAAAATACGATTGTCCACAATAATAATATTAAATACCTTTAATATTAAGCTGAATATACGTAAAACGTATGCTAATTTACGATTCAGGAATGAAAACCGATACTGACTAGTGTAGGGAGTAATATTTAAAAAACAATAAGTAGGTACTTGTATAAGACACATTAATCATAATGCAAGATAAAAAACAATGTAATGTTTGAAAGATACACGCCGTGTGATGCCGGCTTAGAATAGCATCACCCCATTTCTTTCCCGTGGTAGTCGTAAGAAGCGACAAAAGGACTGGAGGGAGTGTATTGAAATTTTAGGCGATGGCCTGACACTATGGCGATACACTATTTTCTGAATGGATTCCAATTTTCACAATTCTCAAATATTTTATCTACACTCGTCTCATAATGTTCGAATTATGAATTCAAAAACAGATGCATAATGACCTACTTTATGCATTCTGCCTATAAAAACTAGGGTTTACTATAAATTACAGAAGCGTAATGACTTAATGAGAAAACGCTTAGTACGATAAAGTTGAGAAATGAAACGAAGTTTTTTTTCCAATACTCAAATCGCTTTCTTCCGCCGCACCTGACAGTTGTTGTTGTACGGTAATTTTTCGGGTTTTTGTTCTGTTGTTGTTGAGATGTTGTTCAGATGTTGTTCAGTTGTTGTTCAGATGTTGATTAGTTGTTGTTCAGATGTTATTCCGATGTTGTTCAGTGTTGTTCAGTTGTTGTTCAGTTGTTGATGTTGTTCAGATGATGTTCAGATGTTGTTCAGTTGTTGTTCAGATGTTGATTAGTTGTTGTTCAGATGTTATTCCGATGTTGTTCAGTGTTGTTTAGTTGTTGTTCAGTGTTGTTCAGTTGTTGTTCAGTTGTTTAGTTATTTGCTGTTGAGACTCGACATCTAAACAACTGTTAGTAAAGAATCTCCAAAAATTCATATCAAGCCATATTACGTTCTCGTATTGAATTGGGCCTTGCAATCGCCGGTGCGGAAGTTCGGAAAAGTGTTCAACTGAGTAAATTTTTTAGAGTGTAGATAAAATAGTGTATGCAACTGCATATAATTAGGCATTAGAATGCTCGTGTCAATCTATTATCACACTCGGCTACGCCTCGTGTGATAAACAGACACTCGCATTCTAATGACCCCCATTATATGACAGTTGCATAAACTACTATGACAGACGTGACGTAAATAACCGTTTTGCAGCCGTTTACGCTCTGACTACCGTGATTTTATGTATGTATATGATATTTAAAAGTGTTCAAGGCGAGAGGTCATATCTCCTTCTATTTATCTAAAATTTATCGCTTTTGGAAAAGTGGCATATAATTACTTAAATTTAATGGAAGTCCCCTATTCTTCCTACCTTCCTTAAATTCAATGTCAGTTACGATTACCAAATATTTACACATGGACACTAATGATAAGCAAAATAGTCTTGTTAAAAAGTAACTATATCAAATTACAATACGGAAGTAACGAAATTCTAGAGCTGTCAAAAATGTCTCGATAATTATTCAGATACAGTGATAGTACAGCGATAAGCCGCTTTAGATCGACGCCTGATATCAAACCTGGGTAGTCAATAATGCCTGGTGCGCGAACAAATCTCTGCCCACGGAATTAGATTTGAATAATCCAATTGTAATCATGTCATTGTTAGATTGATATAGTGTTGGTATCACTGGAAGTGATTGATCATTTTTAGTAACAATGTTTGTCAAGGTAGAGTCAACATATACAGCTGAAACATTATCCTCTGACATCTTTATTTATTTTAAGCACTGTAATAATGTGAAATAAATGAATTTTATCTTAACAGAGTCGCTGTTGGAGCAAGCTCACTAAGACGCATAGAATGGCTGAAATATTCAACAACGTCAGCCGTGTGATGTGGGGCTTAGAATAGCATCACCCCAATTTAACCCGTGGATGTCGTTAAAGGTAACTCAGGGATAAATTCGTCCAGGGAATGGGCATCAAGCATAAGCATTATTGTTACATCTTGCACGGCGCTCGCCAATCCGCACGCCAAGCGTGGTGAGTATGACAATACCTTCCAATAAGGGGACTGTTGTGGCTGGTAATAAACAACGACGGAATACAGCAAGCGGAATTTCACTGTACTAGGCATTATTCTTTTATTTTTTAAGCCACTGTAATGCCATCAACACTTAACTGGCATTATACAGTGTGTCCCGCGATAAAGTGCAACCCCGAAAAGGGGTGAAACTAGACCTAAAATTATCGATAAAAAAAATACTTAAAAAATTTAGAAAAAATTATTTAATTTTTTATTGGTGATTAAAGATTTTTATTTTTTATTAGGACCCTGTGTACTAAAATGTCAATTTCTTCCAAACTACTGGCTCTTTTTCATTGAAATAAAAATAATTATTTAGCCTAACACTTAGCAGTAATAATGACATGATAAATAGCTCGCTAAAAAGTAATTACAATGTCTTAAACTTAATTTTTGAAAAAAAATGCTGCTTTTTTTAGTGCTATTTTTTCCATTTCACTAAATTTGTAAAAAAATACCCCCGAAAACCATGGCATTTTATGACATATTATTATTCTTTACTACTTTAGCTTTCAAATAAAAAAAAATGAACATTCTAACTCAAGAAACAACCTCGCTATGAAATTTTAAAGCTGACCCCTTTTTTTCATGCAATAAATAAAAAACAGTTTTTAATGACAATGACACTTTTAATCTGTAAAAACACTTTAATCAGATAAAACATACACCATTTTCATTTTTATTTAGTGCATTAAGTGTTCAAAATGTCTGCCTCTGCACTGCAGGCACATTCCTGCACGGTGACCAATTTGATTAGTGGCTCTACGAATCATTACTGGGTCGTTTCTTATTTCATTGGCGCTCTGAATAATTCTATCCTGCAACTCTACCTCAGTATTTATGGGTGTACTGTACACTCTTTGTTTCATGACACCCCACAAAAAGTAATCTAGGGGTGTCAAATCAGGTGAACGTGCGGGCCAGCCTACTGGTCCCCCCCGGCCAATCCACCTGTTTGGGTAATTTTCATTCAGGTATCGTCGCACTTCTAACCCGTTTGACATTATTGGAAGAAGACCTACCAATCTTGTTGGAAGAGTTGCCGCTGGCTACAAGACGGCGTGGGCGAATGTTCCTTCAAATGGATGGATGTCCTGCACACTACGGGTTAGAAGTGCGACGATACCTGAATGAAAATTACCCAAACAGGTGGATTGGCCGGGGGGGACCAGTAGGCTGGCCCGCACGTTCACCTGATTTGACACCCCTAGATTACTTTTTGTGGGGTGTCATGAAACAAAGAGTGTACAGTACACCCATAAATACTGAGGTAGAGTCGCAGGATAGAATTATTCAGAGCGCCAATGAAATAAGAAACGACCCAGGAATGATTCGTAGAGCCACTAATCAAATTAGTCACCGTGCAGGAATGTGCCTGCAGTGCAGAGGCAGACATTTTGAACACTTAATGCACTAAATAAAAATGAAAATTGTGTATGTTTTATCTGATTAAAGTGTTTTTACAGATTAAAAGTGTCATTGTCATTAAAAACTGTTTTTTATTTATTGCATGAAAAAAAGGGGTCAGCTTTAAAATTTCATAGCGAGGTTGTTTCTTGAGTTAGAATGTTCATTTTTTTTTATTTGAAAGCTAAAGTAGTGAAGAATAATAATATGTCATAAAATGCTAAGGTTTTCGGGGGTATTTTTTTACAAATTAAGTGAAATGGAAAAAAAAGGCACTCAAAAAAGCAGCATTTTTTTCAAAAATTAAGTTTAAGACATTGTAATTACTTTTTAGCGAGCTATTTATCATGTCATTATTACTGCTAAGTGTTAGGCTAAATAATTATTTTTATTTCAATGAAAAAGAGCCAGTAGTTTGGAAGAAATTGACATTTTAGTACACAGGGTCCTAATAAAAAATAAAAATCTTTAATCACCAATAAAAAATTAAATAATTTTTTCTAAATTTTTTAAGTATTTTTTTTATCGATAATTTTAGGTCTAGATTCACCCCTTTTCGGGGTTGCACTTTATCGCGGGACACACTGTATTGCCACTGTGATTTCCTATAACTACTTTTATTAGCGGAATACAAAAAGGTCAAAACCATTTCTCATAAAGCGAAATACCGCCCCCTAAAGACGTAAAAGAAAAAAGAACGTATAGAAACAAATGAGTAAATGGCTTCTTATGCTTGTGACAGGAACATGAGAATTGACCCAGTAAAAAGTAAGCAATAAATAATAAAACCACACGGTAAAATTAGATTATTTTTGTCTTTCTTCATGGAAATATTTTTATCGCTGCACGTCAGACACCAAACAAATATACAACGCTTGTAGCATTCCTAGCCACATCCAGTACGATCAGTACTTAATCTTCGTAAACCATAATTTTATATAACAAAACTAGTGGGCTCCAGGGTTAAGGTTTGGCCGCGGACCTTGAGCTTGACTCGTGAGGTGTCACTCCATTCCAAAACGAATTGACATGCCACATTACACATTACAACCCACTTTACTATTGTCAACTCTAATCGTGATAAGATTTGATGTCTTTAGTACTTATACTTTGTTTGATTTATTGTTATAAGAGAAAAAATAAATACATTTATTTTTTAGGGTACCGTATCCAAAAGGTCAAAACGGAACTCTATTACTAATACTTCGCTGTCTGTCCTTCCGTCCGTCTGTCATCAGGCTGTATCTCATAAATCGTGATAGTCTTCTTCTTTTTCGTATGGAACTTCGAGTCGACGAATGACCCAGTGAACCCAGGTGTCAGTGTTTTTCAACCGCCTACTTTACTAGTTACGTGATAGTTACTGAGTTGATATTTTACAGATGTCGTATTTCATTTCTATTGCTGCTGTTACAATAACATATCAAAAGTTAGAATGAAAAAAGGGGAGCTCCCATACAAAAACGCGTTTTTTTAATTATGTTTATCTATAATAGTTCGGAGGCTGTATCTCATAAGTGGTAATAGTTAAAAAGCTGAATTATTGTCACATAACATTTATTACTGTTGCCATTTAAACAACAAAAACATATATTTTTAGAGAGTTCTAATACGCGATCACAGTTTTAAGATGTAATATTATCACGGAACATTTATTGCTATTGCCGTTTTAACACAAATACAAAAAAAGAAGCATAAAATTAAATTTAATTGGGCTCCCATACAACAAACGTGATTTTATACATATCCGTGTCATGGAACACTTAGTGCGTGAATCCTACTCGCACTTGGCCAATTCCATTAATATTGTCCAAGAAAAATCAGAATTTAGTGTTACAAAGATAAATACCAAGTGTGAAACAATTTCGTTTAACCAAGCACGCAGAAACTACGTCCACCACATGCATACCTAGGTCCTGCAGACAGAAATTTAAATTAATTTGCTTTACCCAAACCTGTGCTCAAACTAAAATATCCGGCATATAAATTTAGTTTAATTTAGACCAGTTCTTGCTCACTGCATATTTGATTTAATGGAAATTTCAACCAAGTGGACCGGAAAGAAAGGTGAGATACGCCACAATGATTTGTATGTAAATTATATTTTTAAATTTTTATTATCATGATATTACATAAACAAGCCTGAAAGACCGAAACCACCGTTATTAAGTCTTTGGGTTTCTCTATTACGTGCTTTTAAATTCAGTGCAAATGTATAAGAATTTACGATTAAGGGTTTAACAATGAAGCCGGAAGAGGTCAAGGTGAAACACGTTTTAAAAAATATTTGCGCTGAATTTAATAGGACCTTATACATGGACTAACAAAAAGAACAAACCAAACGTAGGTCAAGGTGCTCATAAAACACGAAATATGAAAAAAAAATCTCCCATATAAAAATTACAAGCGGTCAGATCGGCAATTTTGTACGGAAGATCCAATTGTTTTCGTTTTAATATTTCGACCCATGTGCCATTGGAAAAATTTGTTCAAATTCATGAGTATTTTGTCCTTTCGGCTTGTTATACCCTTTTTGTTACTCCCTGTAAATAAAATTAGACCATAAAAAACTAAATCTTCCAAACAAAAATTTATGAACTTACTTCTACATTATTATGTACTCCTATTAGGTAAGATTGTCTTATTACAGTATCCAAGTAAGTACTATAAGGCAGAAATATAAACCTACAAAAGTAGGCCCAAACCTAGCGGTCTAACTCCTACATTTTCCCTAGAGGCTTTTAAACTTTTTAGAGCATCTTACCACTAAAAGCCATAATATGTAGGGACATAATCTCACGAAAGAACTAAAGAACTAAGGCGGTTTACACACGTACCTCATGGCTTACCAGTGTGCTGTCGGATCCGGTTTTTGGACAAAAGGAGTTAATGAAATCTCATACTAAAATCGAATATTTTACATACACATATCACGCCTATAATCCCTTGCGGGGTAGACAGAGTGTAAACGGCGACCGCAAAAACGGACACTTAAGCCACGTCAGACAATTTTTGAAGGTCATTCGGAAAATTGTGTATCGCCATAGTGACAGGCTGTCACCCCATCACTTAAAATTGCAATACACACCCTCGAGTCCCTTAGTCGCCTCTTACGACACCCATGGGTAAGAAATGGGGTGATGCTATTCTAAGCCGGCATCACATAAACATAGATCGAAATAAGACAAAAAGATTTGGACCTCCTTTACAAAGTGACACTTTTATCACATTTCGAGCTATGTTCATTGGGAGAAGTTGTTCAGTTTCACGAGTAGAACTCACCCTAAAAATATTTTTGCACTGAATCTTATAAAACCTTATAGATAAATAGAAATTAAGTAGAAAGCTTGATATATTTTATTAGTAAGTAAAAAATTATATAATGTGACGCCGGCTTAGAATAGCGTCACTCCATTTCTTACCCGTGGGAGTCGTAAGAGGCGACTAAGGGACTCGAGGGTGTGTATTGCAATTTTAGGCGACGGGCTGACAACCTGTCACTATAGTGAGACACAGTTATCTGATTGACCCTCAAACTTTTGTCAGACGTGGTGTTAATATCCGTTGAACGGCTTTTAACGCTCTGCCTACCCCGTAAGGGATATAGGCGTGATTGATGTATGTATGTATGTATTATAATTAAAATTTTCAAGAGCAAAATACGTCCCCCTGGCTACGACTTTAATACTGTGACCATTTGGTGGTAGGCACAATGCACCGAAACCTCATAGGGCGCACGCGGAGTTTTTTGCTCTGTGGCATGTGGTGGTAAGGAACTATGACCAACAGTTCGTTCTTTTTTATGAGATTTGGCTTCCATCGCCTTCAGACGATGATTTTCAAGGTCAAAGAAATTACATCAAATACGTCAATTTCCATTTCCTGTGGTTTTTTCCCGACAACCAGTCCAAGTGACAGTGACAATTTGTTAAAGCAAACGATTATTTATAATTATAAATATTTAACAGCTGTCAGATTCGTGCTAATTGTATGGCTGTTGAACGGAGATGACAGCTGGCAAATATGGCTTATGATAAAAATGATAAAATGATAAAAAATATTTATTTTCTCCCAGTAATTAAATTAAGTTATTACATTTGTTAAAGTGTATAAATTCATGGTTGTTTAATTGAAAGGGAGATAGGAGTCCAAACTAGGTGAACCTGTGCTATGGATCTCCTAGCTCCAACATTCTGACATCAGCACACACTTATTGGGATGGCCTTCATTTTTCAGTCAATAAAATGTGATACACGATCTTAAATACCCGTGGTGCTTAATCAAAAAGTGTAATCTTCATTCACAGGGCCCAGTTTCACATAAATAGTTGGTCCCGTTTTATTATATTTTGCGCAAAAAAAATCGACTTAGAAACTAGAAAAATACAGTTACAGTGTCTTATTTACGTGTTATAACTAGAGAAGGAATGTATCTAAATTGTAGATAATTTTTTGTAATTACTTGAAAAATGAAGACATAATATTGAAAAAAATAAACAAACAGAAACTCAATTTGTTTATTACTTTGGGTTTTGTCCTATGAAGTAAAAATTTACAAACTGTGTAAATCAATTATCGCTAGATCCTCGACATTAACATATTATGTAATTCAGATTTATATGAAATGTTAAAAAATTGTACTCGCGCGCTAAAAGATGAATAAATTATGATTTCGAGATATTAATCGTGAGAATTACCAGGTATTTCATCACATCATAGAATGTCAGTTATTTCATTAATTAGGTACTTAATACGTATTTATTGCTAATATGTAAGGAAGTTTATGTTCTCAATTATCTTTTTACGGTATTGAAATCACCATTCAATAGAAGATAAAACTTAATCAACCATAAATGACCAGCCTGCTTAAATAACGTAGCTCTACCTACTGACAGAAAAAAAAATTATGTGTTTTATCCTGTATGTTGCTACCTATTAAAATTCATCGTGATTTTGTCATGTCGAAAATGTATCACTAAATAGTATAAAATAAAGTCGCTTCATGTGTCCCGATGTATGCTTAGATCTTTAAAAGTACGCAACGGGTTTTGATGCGAATTTCTTAAGTAAATAGAGTGAAAATTGTGTATCGCCAAAGTGACAGGTTATCAGCCCATCGCCAAAAATTGCAATACACACCCTCGAGTCCCTTAGTCGCCTCTTTCCCACGGGATAGAAATGGGGTGATGCTATCGTGTGCTTTTCTAAGCCGGCATCAACGGCACTGAAATTTCACCCTATGTTATCTTGCAATTTTAGCATGCCATCGCATTTTAGCCCCTTACCAATGATTATCTGTTATTTGCATATTTTCTTTATTAAATTAAAATAATATCATGACGTGACTAGGTTTTCTACTTCCACTTAACCCAGAAGAGCTCCTCGTACCCTAAGAAATGTCCAATAATACTATTTATTAGCCCCACATTAACTTGAACCGTGAGTCAGTCACTAACTAGACCTACTGATTAGACCCATTGGGTCCAATTTGTCACATGTTTAATAGTTACAGTTGTTAGCTGGGTAATGTCAAAACTAGGTGAAGTTTGGTACTGCCACAATGTAAATTCTTCAATAGTTTAATTAGTTTATGTTGTGTATGAACAATATTGTATGTACTGAGGGTAGTGAAATAATAAATCAGTTTTGCTCTTGATCTCAACCTGTGTATATTCTTTATTGGCGACTGCGGTAAATTGGTCTAAATACAGTGAAAATGGCCGTAAATATTTCGAATATTGTGTTTCCCGGACATTTCGACCCTAAGACTGATAAGTGGTGTGATTATAAGGAACAATTACTGTGCGCGCTTGACGCCGCGGGCGTCGGTTCAGATAACCTCGAAAAAGGGCGTTCGTTGTTTCTTTCGCAGTGTGGCAAAGAGACTTATAAGCTAATTGCTTCACTGTTAGTGCCAAAACGTCCCACTGAAGTGCCGTTAGACGAAATATTTAGTACTCTGGACAAATTCTTTGAACCCGAAACAAACGAAATTTTACAGGCGGGTAAATTTCACTGTCGGCGACAATTGGACAAAGAAAGCGTGCAGGACTTTGTGGCGGCAATAAGTTTACTTGGTGCAAAGTGTAAATTTATGGACTTAACACGCCAGTTGAGAGACCGACTAGTACTTGGGGTGCGGGACGATCGCTTGCGGCGCGATTTGTTGAAAAAGAAAGACTTGACGTACGAAGTCGCATTACAAACGTGTTTGGACTATCAAGTGACGTTTCCTGATCTGTACCCTGAAAGTGTGGCTAGCGAGTCGAAGCAAACTCCGTCTAATGTCACCAATGACGTTGTGCCGATGGAAATCGGTAGTGTGAAGTCGAGTAACTGTCGACGTTGTGCACGTGTACACAAGCAGGGCGAGCGCTGTCCCTTCCTGAAGGCTAGGTGCTTCTATTGTAAGAAGTTTGGACATATCGCTGCGGGTTGCGACCGGAAGCCGGTCAGGGTGCACGACGTAGAGGAAGAATGCATGCAGCAGTCTACTTCAGCTGCGGAGCCCATGATGGGAGTCTACGCCTGTGCGGACAATATTGTTCCGCCTATAACTGCCCACGTCATCATTGACGATGTTGAAGCTACTATGGATGTGGACTCCGGAGCTGCGCGCACGATAATGTCTAAAGAGACATTCAAGAGACTTTGGTGGACCCCACCACCACTAGGTCCGTCTGACTTGAAGCTGGTGACATGGACTCGTGATCCGTTAAAAGTTTTGGGAGCAGCCAATGTTCGAGTGAAATTAGGCGACAGAGAAGCACAGTTAGAACTGGTTGTGGTGTCGGGAAATGGACCGTCCCTTCTAGGGAGAAATTGGTTTCCGTCACTAGGCATTGAAGTCGCCGGGGTGTGCTGGTCCGAAGACTTGTTTAAGCTATATAAACAAGATTATCCCGAATTGTTTCAAGAAGGATTGGGAGAGTATACAGGGCCTGAAGTATCATTACATCTACGGCCGAATATTACGCCGCGTTTTTTGAAAGCACGGCCGGTGCCTTTTCCGTTGAAACAAAAAGTGGTGAACGAGTTGAACAGGCTTGTGGCAACAGGCGTGCTGGAGCCGATTAGATACTCGAATTGGGCAACACCTGTAACGCCAGTGATAAAAGATGACGGATCCGTGCGCATATGCGGCGATTATCGAAGCACAGTGAATGCTGCTATAGACACTGATGTATTTCCTTTACCAACATCAATGGAGGCCTTTGTGCAGTTGAGTGGAGGCAGAGTTTTTAGCAAACTAGATCTGAAACACGCATACACGCAAATGAAGGTGGATGACACTACTGCCAGGTTGCTGACTCTTAACACGCCCATTGGTTTGATGAAAGTGAATCGACTGCCCTTTGGTGTAAGCGCCGCGCCTGCAATATTTCAGCGCGTTATGTCAACAGCGCTTGCAGGAATGGAAGGTGTCGCTTGTCTTCTTGACGATATCGCTGTTTCCGGATCAACAACTGAAGAACACAATCGCAGACTACGGAAGGTACTTGATAAGCTACAAGAGATGGGACTTCGCCTTAACGTAAAGAAGTGCACTTTCGCCGCGAACAGTATCACGTTTCTGGGGCATATGATAGACGCTGAGGGGATCCACCCTTCTCCAACAAAAGTCAAGGAGATACAGGAAAAGCCTGCTCCAACGAACAGAGAGACCTTGCGTGCTTTCCTAGGTCTATATAACTTTTACGAAAAGTTCCTGCCTGATAAAAGCACTGTTTTGGAACCTTTATACAGACTTCTCGATTCGAAACGTTCGTGGACATGGGGCGAAAGAGAGCATGCAGCGTTTGTCGAGGCGAAACGACTGCTGTCATCGGATCTAACTCTGGTTGGATATGATCTACATAAAGAACTACTTCTCATTTGTGATTCTTCTGCATACGGACTTGGTGCTATATTGGCACATAGAATGGATGATGGCTCGGAGCGACCAGTGATGATGGCATCACGTACATTACAGGCTCACGAGAGACGCTACGGGCAAATTGATAAAGAAGCCTTGGCAATTGTGTTTGGTCTATCTAAGTTTCACGATTTTTTGGCCGGGCGTAAATTTTGTATAGTCACCGACCATAAGCCCTTGATAGGTCTTTTTAATCCGATTAAACAGATACCGGCACAAATTTCACCTCGGATGTTACGCTGGTCATTAAAACTTGCTTGCTATGATTATACAATAAAGCATCGACCTGGAAAAATAATTGGCAATGCGGATGCGCTGAGCAGATGGACAGCGCCAGAGACGTCAACCGCGCGAGAAGAACGGCTGCCAGAAGTACTCCTGTTGGAGGAACAGCCGTGCGGTTGGAAGCTCGATGCCGCTAAGATTGCCGAACACACGAAAAGCGATCCCGTACTGCAGAAAGTCATGTTTCACGTGCTACATGGCTGGCCACGCACTAACCCGGACCCAAGCCTACAGCCATATTGGATACGTAGAGAGGCTCTTTCACAAAATAGAGATTGTTTATTGTGGTGTAACAGAGTCGTAATACCTTCGTCCCTTCAGGAGAAAGTATTGAAATTGCTTCACGCCCCACATGCGGGCATCGTCCAAACGAAGGCATACGCGCGAGGCTATGTTTGGTGGGTAGATATGGATCGCCAGATTGAACAGATTGTTTCAGGATGTGAACAGTGCCAGCTGGTAAGAAACAATCCTCCAAAAGATCCGCAAACCTGGATTATGGCAGAAAAGGCATGGAGTCGCGTTCATATTGACTTTGCAGGACCCTTTGAGGGAAAGACATTTTTAGTTTTGATAGACAGTTACAGCAAGTGGTTTGAGGCTGAGATTGTACCATCTATGAATAGTGGTACAGTGATAACCGTATGCCGGAAAATTTTCGCTTCACAAGGCTTACCTGATTCGCTGGTATCAGATAACGGCAAAGCCTTTACATCCGAAGAATTCAATACATTTTTGAGCAAAAATGGAATCCGGCACATGTACTCTCCGCCTTACCACCCTGAGACAAATGGTCAGATTGAAAGGGCAATACAAACCTTCAAGAATAAATTAAAAAAAGTTCATGAACTTGAACTTGCCATGGCAAGAAATGCTTTCCAAAGCTTTATATTACATGAGAACAGTACCCAACAGTTCCAACCACAAGACTCCGGCTGAAATGCTCAATGGTCGTAAATACAGAACAGCAGTTTCCAGCCTACACCCTGATGCGATGCCATCGCGCAGCGAACAGCAGCTTGAGGCAGCCGCTCAGCACCCACCTACCAGAAGCTTTGCTGTTGGCCAGCCAGTACTCGCACACATGTACGGGCCAGGAGACAAGTGGCAGAAAGGCACGGTGGAAGCTGTCGAGGGACCAGCGACTTACAGGGTGAGAACGGAAGATGGGGAGTTGCATAGGCGCCATGCTGACCAGATACTGGCAAGACGTGTGGAACAAATGTCCTCCCCTCCACAGGCTGATAATGAACCATACCAAGCTGATGCGGACTCAGATATTGAACATCCAATTATAATTCCACCCTCTGATTTGTGGCCTGATATTATAGGCATCTGCCAGAGTGATTAATTTAGATCTTAAGTTTTTTAAATTATTTTGATTATCTGTATTAAAATTGTATAAGAATCTGCCTAATATTTTGTTAACAACTTGTTACTTACTTATAACTAAACATTGTGCAAGTTGAAATTGTTTTGTATCTGATTATTATTTGTTAATGTTTGATGTAACCTATCAGTATGAGAGAAAGGTATGTTGTGTATGAACAATATTGTGTGTACTGAGGGTAGTGAAATAATAAATCAGTTTTGCTCTTGATCTCAACCTGTGTATATTCTTTAGTTTATATGTTAAAGGCAATTAAGTGACTCGACAATTTCAAATTGTGTATTACAATTTGAAACAACAGGCTGACAACCTGTTACTTAAGTATTACAATTTTTTTCTGAAACGGCTCTCATTTATTTATCAGACGTGGTGATAGCGACTAGTACGTACGTACGTACCGCAGTAGTTAAGGCGTGATAAGCGCGTGTTTAAAATATAACGATTGTTAGCTTTGAGACGCGATTGTACTTCTTACCAAACTTTACCTAATTTTGTCAGTGAGTCTAATTAGTGAGAGGTTCAGTAAGTCAAACGCAATGGCTCCAACTTAGGTCACCAATAAGTCCCAATGGGTCTAAGCGGCAGTAGGTCTAATAAGTAAACGACTTATTATCTTGAATGGCTCACGTGAGGCATACTTGATTTGCATAAATATGCATTGCTGACGCTTTTTTGCTGTGAAAGAAAATTCACTTCCGGCGTGGGAATTACTTAAAAGAAAACGCCACTTTATGGTTGAAACGGTAGATTAGCTCTTTCTTAAAAAATCTTTTTTAAACTAGATGAAACGGTTTTAGCCACCTTAACGTGTAAATACATTATCATCATATTTTTTATTCCAATTTTTATGTTCAAGGTTTTTTATTTGTATAAAATGCTTCTTCAAAGTTGATAAAGGCATAAGTTTCAAAGAATTAGTGACAATCACCTACTGACTTTTTTCAATTTGTAATAGTGTTTAGTTTCTACTATATAATCTTAACTTATCCGTACTGATATAATAAATCTTAGAATTTGTGTATGTGTATGTTTGTATGTTTGTTACCTCTTCACGCTCAAACGGCTTGACTGATTTGGGTAAAATTTGGAAAACAGGTAAAATATAACCCGGAAAAACACAAAGGCTACTTTTTACCGCGGGAAAACAACTATTACTACGGGTAAATGAGGGGCAGCGGGTAAAACCGCTGGGCGGAAATCTAGTATTTTAATAAATGATTGACAAATGTTTATGTCACGATCTTAAATATACGATAATGCTGTTTCTCTTTTTATCTTTTGTTTATTTTTCATAATTTATAGTTTAAATGGCTTTTAAGTTTATCAAAAAAAGTAAAGCAAAATAAACTTTATATGCAAGGTTAATAAATACTACTAATTGATAAACGTATAAAATAACTGGTCGTCTTGTAATTGACATCTTAATTAGTGACATTTCTTTGGTTTCACGAGTTCCAAGGTGGTAGTTATAAAAATAGTCTGTACTTGTAGAACGCCATATTTTCTTGTTGGTACCAAATTTCCGCTCTTAAGTTGCCTCTTAAGTTGCAAACTATCTAATAAAACGCTGTTATATGAAGTTAGGAACTAAAATGGTAGTTATAATGGTGCTAAATATCCATAAAATGAGTAATATTTTATAGTCATCAAGATTCTTTAATATCCTTAGGTTGTTAGTACCTATGTTACACGATAGTAAGTATAAGTTATGTATAAATAGAAACAATAAACTAAGGTAGTATTTAACTTATCAGCTATGACTACTATTATCCGTGAGCAGTATCAATTTCCAGTAATTACACCTGAACAGGCTATAAAACCAGTATCAGGTAAATTTTTCAAAACTTACTAAACTTCTTTTACAAATACATACATAAATCACGCCTCTTTCCCGGAGGGGTAGGCAGAGACTACTTCCTTCCACTTACTACGATCCTGGCATACTTCTTTCGCCTCCTCCACATTCATCAATCTCTTCATGCATGCTCGTCGGTTTAGGGTACTCTTGACCCGACCTTTCTTTAGCACGTCCCCGATTTGATCGAGGTACGTTCGTCGAGGTCTTCCCCTTCCGACGTTCCCATCCACACTTGCCATATACACCTGTTTCGTTAATCTTCTTTCATTCATCCTCTCTACATGACCAAACCATCTAAGCATACCCTTTTCTACACCAGTCACTATGTCTTCTTTTATACCACAACGTTCCCTTATCACGCTATTCCTTATCCTGTCACTCAATTTTACATCAATCATACTTCTTAACGCTCTCATTTGTACTGCATTTATTCTACTTTCATGCTTTTTCTGCCATACCCAACTTTCACTCCCATACATAAGTGTCGGAACTAACACCCCTCTATGCACAGCCAGACGAGCCTTATCAGAGACTTTCTGGCTGTTCATAAAAGCGTGCAACGTTCCATTCACATGTTGCCGGCATTCACCCTTCCAAAAACAAATATCTTTATTACTCTCATTCTTCACAATTTACTTAAACACGTCCGTCCGTTCAACCATTTATTTCCAACAGAAAGATTACAAAGTTACCCGACATTAAATTTATTGTTTCACTACCTACACAACACCTCCCTCCTTAATTAACAATTTTAAATTACAACCCCTTCATTAGAAAAATATAATAATACATGAGTACCTCTTTATTACCTTAGCACAACTAACTAAAACCAAAATATTGAGGGGGTTTTCTAACCCGCTTGGGTAGTACATCGACAGACGGGCCTCGCTGCTCCGGACGCAAACCTAACCCCGAGCACAACGCCGCTGTCGACGCCGCCCGCGCCGGCTGGACCGCCCCGGGCGCACGCCCCGACGCCATATCACCCGCTCCCACTAGCCCCCTCCGCTCTGGTATAATTATATCCGGATGTGCTAAGAATGACCGTTTTTCAATCTCTGACCTGCCCTCTGTGACATTAGGTGATTCGCAAGAAGACGCTAATCTAAGCTTAAGTTGGTCTATATGGCGGTGTATCTCAGTTCCATTTAAATCTTTTACTTTATAATTAGTGTTACTCAAGCGTTCAACAATAAGCCCAGCTACCCACTTGTCGCTACTCCTGTAAGAGCGGAACCACACTTGGTCCCCGGCCGCCAGATGTCGCTGTGTGCCCCCTGCGTGCCGCTCCTGCCGAGCCTGCGCTGCGTGCACCTTCGCCTCCCGCTCCGGCCTTAAACAGTCAAGCCTGGAGCGCAATGAACGCCCCTGCAAAAGTTGTGCAGGACTCTCCCCCGTCACACTATGCTCAGTATTCCTATAGTTGATTAAAAATCTACATAAAGCTGTCTCTGCGTCTACATTTTCTTTTATAGCTTTAAGCAATACCTTTTTACAAATTTTTACTGCTGATTCGGCGGCACCATTAGACGCTGGGTGGTAAGGCGCAGAGAACACATGTTCCACGCCATTCCATTGTAAAAATTCGTGGAATTCCTGACTACTGAATGGGGGGCCATTATCCGAGACTAATTGCCGTGGTAATCCGAAACGAGACCAAAGCAGTCTTAGTTCACGTATTACACTTTTAGAAGTAGTGCTTGACATTTTGATTGCCTCAATCCATTTAGATGTAGAATCGACAATAATAAGATAAGAAACCCCTCCTAACGGACCTAGGAAATCGGCGTGAAGACGTGACCAAACCCGACTGGGCCATTTCCAGAGACTCGGCGCATGCGCAGGCGGTGCATCGGCCACCGCGGCGCACACGATGCATGCGCGACACGTCGCCTCCACCGCCTCGTCTATCCCCGGCCACCACACGTAACTCCGAGCAAGGGCCTTAGTCTTTACAATCCCCATATGTGGCTCATGCAGTTCCCGTAGTACTCGATCCCTACATGACGTAGGTACTACAAGTCTATGCCCCCACAAAATACAACCCATTTCCGCATACAATTCATTTTTCCGGTTATGATATGGCTTCAATTCTTTTATTTCCACTTCATCCGGCCAACCGTCTCTTATATAACTGAAAACTCGGCTTAGCAGAGGATCTGACAAGGTTTCCCTTTTTAACTTTAAATTATCTAAAAGTAATGCGTCCGACGCAAAATGTAAATAAGTCTGCTCGGGTATGTTGTCAAACTCATTACTACCTACACTCGCCACGGTGTCGTCCCTATGACTCTGAATTAACCTTGATAAAATATCAGCAGTGTTTTTATCCGTGCTTACATATTCTATTGTAAAATTATAAGCAGACAAAATGATTGCCCATCTCTGTAGCCTGCTAGCTGCTGTGCAGGGAATACCAGTGCCGGGGCCGAAAATTGATACCAAAGGTTTATGATCCGTTCGTAAAACAAAATCACGGCCGTACAAAAATTGATGGAATTTTTTTACTGCGAAAATAATTGCTAATGCTTCTTTATGTATCTGGCTGTAGTGTGACTCAGCGCTTGTTAATGCCCGCGACGCGTAGGCTACCACGCGCTCGCGACCGTCGCTGTCCCGTTGCGCTAGAATCGACCCTATTCCTTTGGAACTAGCGTCGCAAGTCACAATTGTCTCTTTTGATAAATCGAAATGTGCAAGTATTTCTGTACTTATTAACAACTTTTTAACTTGGTTAAATGCTGTGTTTTGTTTAACACCCCAGACCCATGCAATCCCTTTTTTCAATAACGCATACAAAGGCTGTAAACAGGTACTTAAATTTTTTATAAATTTTCCGTAAAAATTTACCATTCCAATGAATGAACGCAATTCTGGTACATTATTCGGCGGCGGCATGCTTAATATGGGTTTGATTTTTTCATTATCTACACTAATTCCATTTTTGTCAATAACAAAACCCAAATAGTTTACCTTTTCTGCCAGAAATACACACTTCGATTGTTTTATTTTCAAACCATTCTTATTGAGACGAACAAGTACCTCATTTAAAGCCTGCATATGAGCATCGAGAGTAGGTCCTGTAATAAGTATATCGTCCAGGAAGCATATAACGTTAGGTATGTTCCTAAGCAAATTGCTCATAAGGCGCTGAAAAATGCCCGGGCTGGAGGACAAACCAAAAACTAGCCGCTTATATTTATATAGTCCCCTATGTGTATTAATGACAGTATACTTGTCTGTACTATCTAATTGAATCTGATTATACGCTTGTGAAAGGTCTAGCTTTGAGAAAAACCTGTTGCCGTTACCTAATTGGCTCAGTAAATCTTCTATCTTTGGAACTGGATACCTATCGACCAACAAAAACTTATTCAACGTCACCTTGTAATCGGCACATATTCTAATAGCCCCATCCTGCTTCCGCGCGATAACCAGAGGAGTGGCCCAGTCGGAGGAGTCGATGGGCTCAATGACGCCGGCGCGCAGCATGGCGTCCAGCTCGGCGTCGACGCGCTCGCGCAGCGCGTACGGCAGCGGCCGCGCGCGGCAGTACACCGGCACCGCGTCCGCTCGCAGCCGCAGCGTGGCCCGTCCGCCGGTGTAGCACCCCAGGGTTCCATCAAATACACATTTATGCCTGGAAACCAAATTTTGTATAATTTCATTTTTGTTCAACCCGGTAACATTAAGTAGATTCGAGCTTAAAGGGTCACTCGCATGCGGCATCTCTATTTTAGGTACTACAATTCCTAACTGGGCTAACCATTGTCTACCTAATAGATTAGTCGTGCCCCCTTCGACCACATACAAGTCCAATATTTTCTTTGTACCTAAATGTGACACCCTAACCTTAATATAGCCCAGAGGCCTAACAGTAAACCCATTATAAAATGACAACCTCAAATCACAAGGTAATATCTTGAATTTTCGGAAATTTGAATAATAGGTACGATAACTACAACATGACATAGCTGCACCTGTGTCTATCTGCATTTTAAAATTAATGTTTTCAACATTGAGAGTCATACACACCGGTTTATAGGCAGCTAAACCCATTTGATAAACTGGCTCATCATCGTCTTCCTCCGCCGTGTCGTAGTCGTAATGGCCCACTGGGGCCTCCTCGTTAGCCTCAGTCTTCACGACGTCATCAGCACCCTCGCGCAGTTGCACCGCTGAAGACTGCTGCTCGTCGGTTTCGTCTACCCAGTAAGCGCTGGCTCCCACGTACTGGCGGCGCGCTGGCCCGCGCGCTCCGCCTCCGCGACCGCCGCCGCGCCCGGCCCCGCGCCCGGAGTAGCCGCGCGCAGCTGACTGCCCCGCACCGCGCGCTCCCCCCGCGTAAGCCCCGCGACGCTGCTGGTGCACTGACTGTTCAGCGTACATTTTCTTCCTGCACACGCGTCGTAAGTGTCCGACATTATGGCAGAAACTACAAATGGCCTTTCGATGCTTGCACTGATCCGCACCATGTCCATCTAGACCACCGCACACCGCACACCCATAGTTTATTTGATGTACGTCCACTGCCGGTCCATACCTGGCCTGCGATGACGCCGGCGCCGTTCCCTGGCGCTGTTCCACTGCACATGCGTCGCGCTCCGCCGATTCTATAGTAGTGGCCAAAGTAACCGCCTTTTTATAATCTATTTGTGTCTCCGCGAACAGACGTTGACGAATAACTTCACTGTTGATACCACATACCAGCTGATCTCTTAGATTATCTTCCAAGTTAGCGCCGAACTCACAAAATCGTGACAATTTCTTTAGTTGAGCCACATATTCGGCAATGGACTCGTCCGCCATTTGCCTTCTTTGTCGAAACCGAAACCGTTCGGCCAGGAACGATGGCTCTGGTTGCAAATGTTCTTGAAGTAGATCCACGGCTTCCTTGTACGTCAATTTTGATGGTTTCTTTGGACTAGACAAGGTGCTGAGTAATTCGTACGCGTCATCGCCCATAACCGCAATCATGGTGGCCAGTTTCACGTCATCTTTTATTTCATTAGCCACGAAATACATCTCCAGTCGATCGACGTACATGCTCCAGTTTCCATTTCGCACATCAAAACCATCAATTTTTCCGACCATGGCGTAGATTACTTCGGGTATTATCCTCGTTCGCCACTGTTGAGTAAAACACGTCCGTCCGTTCAACCATTTATTTCCAACAGAAAGATTACAAAGTTACCCGACATTAAATTTATTGTTTCACTACCTACACAACACAACATAGAAATACACAACAGCATTGAGCAGTACCTATATAGAAAAAAAAGATGCCTTTAAAACAAAAAATATATATAATTTCTGAGAGCAAACGGTGAGGAACTCAGGTTGCTTGCTACTATTCAGTTTCTATTGTATAGTCAAGAATAAAGCCAAAATATATTTTTAAAGCATATCTAAAACTGGGGAACAACGAGAAGATTGAATATTAATCTACCAACTTGACTTGCTGCTGAAAGTACCTTGGTGCATTTTGTGTACCTTGGTGTTCTTTTTTCTTTAAATTAATTTTAGAATACCTACTCTTTGAACCCGAAATAACAAAGTCGTGTTTCACCGTCTCATGTCTGTAAGTATTATTTTAATTAGAAGGAACCTTACAGTATGTTAATAATTAAATAGTAAAACTAAAGATAAATACCCGACTGCAAATGAAAGTATCTAATACTCACAGACCAACGACGCGTTTTTTTGGACTCTAAAATTTTCTAGCCCTGGGGCCTTAAAATCGACACCTGACTAATTGGGAGCAGGAGCTCACCCGGAGAGGTTTTTGTAGGTGTTCAAACAAGTTGTTCTAGGATGAACAGATTGGACTGAATCCACCAGGCACGTGCCGGTAGTTCCCAAAATGGGGAACAAATGAGGGAGCCAGCGGGGGGCGTCGGTTGCTTGAGAAGCTTGTAGAGAGTGTGACTTACTTGCAATGGCTGTCATCATCATCCGAAAGGACGTGCACCAAAGCGTAATACGCTACCCTGTAATACCAAAAATATAACTTTTAGCTAAATTTGGATTGCGATACTCAACGCTTTAAAGTGGATTGACGAGCGCAATGTAATTTATTGCTTCTCAGATTTCTCTCCTAGTAACATGTTAAGAACATAGTTAAGCGCAAGCAACATCTACCTACGGCAGCATACTTACTTCTGAACCTTCATTTACTTGACGCTGTCGGGCAAAAGCTGCGCTTGCGTCGAAAGGCACGCCTCCCATTTAGTTGCCTGTCAAACTGCAAGGACATAAATCTTGTTGTTTTACTTGTCAGGTCAATTATGTTTGGTCTTCGTATTAAATGTTAGTGTTTAATTATGTTAAATACGCGGGTATGACTTGTACGAACTGTGTGAATATCACAGTCATCTTTTCCTTGTAAAAAAGTAATTGTTTTTTTTTTTGGAAAACCAAACAAAAATAGTATTCAAAATTTAATTTTAAATGAGAAATACATACCTACGATTACTGTCGTGTGATTCCGGTTTTAAATAGCATCAACCCAACACAACCCGTGGTTTTTGTAAAAAAGTAAGTGAGGGATAAATCATCCTAGGAATGGGCAGCAGCATTCCCTGTGATAGCAACGTCTTGTACTGCGCTCGCCAATCCTGTTGCCAAGCGTGGTGAGTATGCCATACTCCTGCCATAGGGGATGAGAGACCGTTGCGGCTTTTAATGTAAGTACATTAGGTATTCCTACGGTTACTTGATTGCACTCATTTAAAAAAAATGCAATAAATAATTAACCTCCCCAAGAGTAAATTCTGCAGTAAGTACTTCAAGTGCCAGAGGTAGTTAAACAACACAAAATACGATCGTCTAGACTGCATTAATTGCGGGTCGACAATTCACTCCAGCCCCAACAATTTCTCGTAATCAGTCCGCAACTACCTCTCACGAAAATACAACAGTAATGTAGGTAGGTTCAAGCGTTCTTGGAATACCGAACACTAAACAAAAGGACTTTGCTTGGATCATCGGCAAACATCAACGGACACAACCAGTGCATTGCTGCATGGGCTTTTTACTATTTGGGGGTATTTGCGTTCGATTTGCCATAAAAAAAAGTTTTTCAGGTGGAATAGCGAGCCCTGTACAAGGTTTTGTATTGGTTCACAGGCTGAAGCCCATTCCCTGGATTCATCTCCTTTTAGCCTTTTTTGACACTCACGAATTGGGGTGATAGGTACTTTTGTAAGAAGGCACCGCGCGTTTGGAACACGACATCAAATTCATCTGTAGTTCAGTCGCAGTTTCACATAAGGCCCTATTTCACCTGAAAAGTTGGCCTCTTTCATTCGTGCTGCGCCAGAAATATACAGCCAGTCATTTTGCGTTCTAAGCATCGCGAGTTTTTACGTTTTTTTTCGACATCGATATTACAGAAATACTTTAACTCTAAAGTCTCTTAATAAAATTAGAATACTAGGTCTAATTAAGCCATTTTTAACAGAAAAGGTACGTTTAATCATCTTGAAATTTAAGAGCTTGGCTCTTGTCGGTGGAGTAATTGCCATTTTTTTCTATCTTCTGCCAGCGATTTGATCTCTTGATATGACACGGCATTAATCTTCTCCTTTGCTTGAGTGAAGAATGTACGTCTAGGTCTTCCTCTTCCTCTTCCTCTCTTTCCTTCAATGATGTTCTTAATAAAGTTGTCGTGCCGTAACAAGGGACCAACCGTCTTCCCTCTACGGTTTCCAATGGATTTCATAATAGCGTATATTTTTATTATAACGTTAAAACTGCATACATAATATTAAAAAATGATTCAAATAGAAGTGATTTTTTTTTTCTATCAAGTAAAATTTGACAAATTGTGTAACTGATAGGTATCTGTTAAATCCTCGACAATAACATATATATTTTTTCAGAATTCTATGGCCGTAATTGTTCAATCAAAATCGGTTTAAAAAACATGCTCACGCACTATCCCTGCTTTAAGATGCCTAAAATGTTAGAGCTAAATTGACAACTTGATCTTTTTTTCGTTGTGACTCTACACCATTGTGAAGAGTGGCTGATCTGCTACCCTTCTTTGTCTTGCCTTTACAATAATACATGATTAAACTGTCAAATAATAATACGTATATTAGAACCAATAATGTTGTAGCACTTCTGATAGAAACACTCTTTTCTAAACGTGGTCTTTAGTTTCGTGAGTCAGTGTTCAACAAAGCACGTAGAAAATTCCCGCAAGTTCGTTCTCTAATGATGTGTTCAAGAATCACGCGACAGTACACAACAAACACGTACGGTGCTGAACTATTGAATACTCGTATAATGTACTACTCTAATGAAGGAGCTACAAATACACAGCAAACGACTATAATCAACTTCATAAAACGTGAAACATTTTTAATATGGAGATTATTTCAACTCTTTCCGAATCGCCGGATAGATGGCGCTGTATTTGAACGCCATATAATTGTTTGATTTTTCACTTGGACGTATGGGATCTTAAAAAGAAACGTAACTTATAATTGTTAATGGCTCGAAACACAAAAATAATTATTTACTTTCATGGGTTTTCTTGCATATAAATGAAAAAAATGTACAAACAAAACAGACTTTATTAATATCAAAGCGTAAAAAACGAGGATAGATTCAGAATAACTAATATTTTTCATGCCATTTGGCTTTGTTTTCTAGCAGCGTAATCAGTTTCACGCCATCTACAGATTTCTTGGAATAATAAACTTATATTTTATTCTCAAAAGAAAACTCCCTTATTTACATTGTTTTGAATTTATATCCTTTTTGTACTGGAAAATGAGATAATCAATTCGACCCGTTTGTGTAACCTATGTGACATTAACATAATTCCTAAACATTATGAATAAACTCGCATTGATTAGGTATTGCTACCAAAAGTGTAAAATTTGAAAGTACTTACTTGTATGTTTGAAAAGCTTTTGGAAAATTTTCGATGGATAGTTTGCTTAGTTGAGGAAAACCTGATAATCATGAATTGCATCCGCAAGGTATTTCTCAATTTTGAACTTAATTCGATTTTTTGTTTATTTATTACCCTCGTTTTGATTACAAGAAAAATCAAGTATCTTTTCAAAGTAATAAAATAGAATAGAATAGAATAATGTATTTAAAAAGCTTAAAGTCAGCTTATTGTTTCTATGCTCGTTAATATCGTGATCTAGTGGTGCTCTTTACCACTACAGTTCCATACAAAACTCCCTTTTCTGGCTTTGATTGCCGCGAGCGCTGAACAAAGCCGATATGGAAGCGGTCCTCGGCTTTGAAAGCAAGAAAGCTAAAAGCCAGACCATCAGGCAGCCATTTTGCAACCGCTTTGCACTGGCTATTGAGCAAGCGGTTTCAGGCATTTTTGCAGCATAAATATTTATGCTGTTTGATCCGATATGTGTCGTTACCTAAAACACTCGCGAAATAAATATTACAATCTGTCACCTCAGCGGTGCACAACGCTTTTAAAATCTTCTTCTTCATATGTTCGTGTGGTACATCGAGTAATCCAACGACCCGATGAAACTTGGTGTCAGCGTTTTTCAACCGCCTACTAGTCTAGCCTCTGACATGGTTGTGTTACGACCGCCGTCTAAGTAATCATAGACAACAACCGGGACTGACGGTGTAACGTGCCCTCTGAAGCTTTTCGGTTAATCAGGTGGTTCAGGCTACAATGTCCTAACCAAACTGGGAACAAATTCACAAAGTGGTAAATATCAACTTTGTGAGTGCCCCACCGAGAATCAAACCCGAAACCTATGCATCGCAGGTATTCGTAGTCGCCCAACCACTGCGCCACATAGGCTGCTATTTGATTTTCAAATAAAAATTGTTTTTAGATCGATGACATTTTGTACAAAGCATAAAAGATGTGACTATGACCTAATTTCTGTGTTATTTGATATTATAAATACTAGAGGCATAATATATTTTGTGGATTAATTACGTTAAAGCAATAATAACCTAGCACTATGAACAAGCTCTTATTGTGCGGCATACCTAACCTACACTAGTGTTACTAGGTCACCTACGCCACCTACATAAGGTATACGATATCGTGTTGGGATTTGTCGCGGGGTTAAGTGAATGTCGTGTCGGTCCGGTCCGTTTCCGGCCCGTGTCCGGCTGCCGGTCGCCGGCTAAACGGAAGCCGGACTCCGATGATAAGTACCCGGTTTCAGCCGTGACTGTTTCATAGCGAAATTCTCGCTTTGCTAGCAGGAGGAGTGAGTGACTTGAATTAAATTACATTTTGTGATTAAATTCTAAATACGTAAAATATAGGCCTTCCTCTTCTTATATTTAAGAGCTCATTGCTTTTGTCTCCTCGCTTCACCATTGATAGTGGAACCGAAACCAGTTTGTTTGTTTCCACCATAATAGTGGATACCGAAGTTATAACAAAAAAGTTAGACGCAGAATTAGATAGTGTTAAAAATATTCTTCCATACAATTTCACGTTGTTAAATAGCTTAAACCATGTCCTAACCTTTTTTGATAGTTTGGAGATCTAACACACATAGTTTTCAAAAAAGACGGGTTGTAGGTATGACAGCTGTCATCGAAAATGTATGTTTTATGAAAGGTCTGGCTGGTTTGCATCATGGGAAAGTTTCTAGTCAATCTTCAAGTGTACTTAGATGGCGCTGAGCTAAACTGCGAAAGTTAATTTTAATCGCTACAAATACAAACAAATAGATGAAATAAATTTATGACTCAAACGTCAAAATGTCAACTTAGCAAAACGCCATTAATAAAATTTTAAAATATGCTCGTGAACTATCAATAAAAAAGTCCCCGTTAAATCAGTTATAAGGTTGAGAGCAATACATTTTTTATTTTAAAGAATGTAATCTAACCCAACACGGGGAGACCAAACACGCCCTTATAAATAGATTTTCAATTTTACTTCAGACAAGGAAAGCATGGTGAAGTAGTTGTAAGTAATCAATCGTACACACGAGACAAGGTGGTTTTGTTTTCCACCATCAATGGTGCAAGTCAATGGAGCAGACGAATTCTAGGGGCTTGTCTGTGGAGTAAGTAAGCGCCCCGACCCAAGTTTCGTATGTGATAACGAAATGTATTCAGCCGTTTCACTTGACGTCGAATGAATATTTGATCTTCGTACCCGCCAGGAGTTTCTTTCCGCTTTCTCCTTGACTTTCTGATACGTATGTCACAGAATTAATTACTTAGGTAAGTAAAAATAACACCAACTTCGAGTCGAACCTGATACCTATTCGTTGCTCGGAGGCGCACTACAACATTGCAACATAATATGTAAGGTAATAAAATAATTTACTAGAACTTAATCAAAAATTCACGTAGTTGTATACAACTTCTTTTAGTGTGGGACATGGAGTCGACAAATTACCTGATGAACCCAATTTTTTTTAACTGCCTTTTTTATTTATAAAATAGGCCCGGCCCGCATTTGTCTGCTATCTTACCTGATGATGAGTGAGAATGCAGACGATGATGGTACATGCTTGCCTAGATAAAACGGCTACTCCTAACATGCTACCAATCCTAATAAAAATAGTAAAGTATTGAGAGAACTTGCAAATTTTCTACTGCAAGCAAGATTTGAACCTGCGACTTTCGCCATTACTAGTGGCGCCTTTTCTATCTGGGCTACCGCGGCTCATTCCTTGCCAAAATATCTAAAAATGTATACCTAACACGGGTAGTGTTTTAAAATTCGGTATTCAATTGGCACTGTCGTTGAGGGTTGGTTGAGGTTGTTGCTACTTTGAAGTGAGGAGCATAGGCGTCAAAATTAATCTCATTAAATAAGATGATATTCCTCTCACGTTCTAAAAGTAATTTAAATTCAAGTGAGACGAGGTTCATTCAAATACAAATATAACTGGAGACAACACTCAATCAAAGAGTATTGTTCTTAAAGGCTTTATTAACGTCGTTCACTTATTATACCCACTGCTGATTAGACCCAGTGGGTCTAATTTGGTGATATTGCATTTTACTTACGGAACCTGCCACTAGTTAGACCCATTGGCTAAATCAGGTGAAGTTTGGTACAGAGTAATGTACGCATCTATGGAGAATAAAACAAAATAAAAGTTGGAAAGTAATTGTTTTTTTTTTACTTACGAACTAATAAAAAGAAGAAAAATTCTTTGACTTGAACTATTGAAGCTGAACAAACGTGCGTACCTACTGTACTTTTTTGTATTATTAGTGACAGAATCAGTACATAAAATGTAATGTCACCAAATTGGACCTACTGGGCCTAATGAGCTGTAGGTCTTATAAGTGGTTGTAGATGAGAGCTTTTGTTTTGTTTGAATTACATTACCACTTGTGTCGGTATATCACGTTATTCAAAAACACTCAATTTATACAGGATTCAAGATAGGCAGGTAACAAAGTTAAATTTGCTATCCACTTTATGAATAAGAGGATTTTACTTGTATAATAAGCTTTATGTATTATGCTAAAAATAAACTTGTTCGTTTATTTTGTTGTAAATAATTTAAGTTATACTCTAACAAAAGAAAGGAAGGTTCTTGCCCTGCAGTGAGACATCAAATTGGCTACATAAAAAAGCATGACAGAACATAAGCACTAAGGGAAGAAGAATCGAAATATACACAAACAAACACTCTTCTTCTCTTCTTCTTTGTCAGCACGGTTTTGCCCACTGTTGGGCATATGCCTCTCCTAAAGTTCTCCATTCTGCACGGAGTTCCGTTTTCTGTATCCACAATGTTCCGGCGCGATCCTTGATGTCGTCGGTCCATCTGGCGGGTGGTCTGCCTACGCTACGGTACGCTCAAACAAACACATATCACGCCTATTATCCCTTGCGGGGTAGGCAGAGCGTAAACGGCCGCAAAAAACATTTACGCCACGTGTGACATATATCCGAAGGTCATTCGGAAAATTGTGTATCGCCATAGTGACAGGTTGTCAACCCATCGCCTGACATTGGCATACACACCCTCGAGTCTCCTAGTTGCCTCTTATGACTCCCACGGGAAAGAAATTATTATAAAGAGTGTTATTACTAGTGCTGCGCTATGGAACTGTTGGTTATGCCAAAAAAGCACATTCATAATCTTTTAAACTGAAGAAGGCAATGGTACTCAAAGTCATTTACCAAAACACATCACGCATTTCGTCTGAAGCTGAAGGGACGTCACATAAAAGTTCGTTCGTTAAACGCGCCAAGGCAGAATTGGCCCCGTTTATTTAATACTGCGACAATCAGAGACGCGTCTAGAGTGAAATAACAATCTTGAGATGTCATCTTATTACGTGCCTTCTTACTTTTGTTGTGTGAGCTGGCGGTGTGCGTACAGTGTCGACTACTTCAAAGAAAATGAATCAAGATTTCCATTCTTAAAAAACTAAAAATGCAACCCCAGTTCTTTACTAAAAATTACCATGCTTAACAACGTGTGCTATCTACGCCACCAATAAAATCGTGGAGATGCTGAAATGGGTTTTTCAATTAATTCAAGTAACATTTGGTAAGAGTGCGAGACCAAATTTCGAAATACAGATGTTCGATGAATGCTTTTTCGACTGAAACGATATGTAGAGATATAAATACCTTTAGGTTGGCTAAACTTTACTATAAATTAAGAGTTTTCTCTGCTTCAAACAATGGAGTATTAGTTCGTTTCAATCAAATTATACGAGGTTCAAGAAAATAAAGTTTCTCAGAGAGTAGTAATCAATAAACAAGGTTTTATCCATACGAATATTGTAAATCCGAGGGTTTGTATTTATGTGTGTATGTGTATACCTATGTTACCTCTTCACGCTCAAATGGTTTGACGGATTTTGATGTAATTTATATCACATGTAGAATATAACGTGGTATAACACAAAAGTGTTTTTTATAACCTGCAAAATTGCATTGCAGGCATCAGAAATCGAACCCGTGACTTTCGGTATCTACTGACGCCTCTACCGACTGGGCTACTGCAGCTTATCCGCACATAATATCTCAATGCCAATAACGCGTAGTGGTGTACCCAAAACGTTGAAGTGTTTTAAAATTTAGTACACAAACACAAATGCTACTTTTTACCGCAAAGAATCATACCATTCCCTCGGGAAACCTAAAAAACAGTTGCGGATGAAACAACAACGTGGAAATCGATTTTATTCACACAAATCGTGGTAGGCAACGTACACAGACCAGTCTGGATTAATTCATACGAACAAAGCGTAAACTCCACTCCAGATTGTGTTATCAGTTTAACATGAGCAAACATTTTTGCTTCGAAGACTAATATTGTCCTTTGCTAACTTGCTTGCTATAAGAAAGGATGATCTGCTCTTGTTATAAAACAATCTCGCACTCTTTTTATTTCTTATATTCGTACGTTTTCGGGTAAGTTACAATGGTTACATTAATTGTTGGGTGAATTGATGTAGCTTAGAGAAAAACATATTATGCCGTGTGATGTCGTCTTAGAGTAGCATCACCCCATTTTCGCGTGAGTGTCGTAAGAACCAAGGGAATCGAGGTTTACATGTGAATTGCAATTTAAGGCAATATGCTGACAACCTGTCATTATGGCGATACACAATTTTATAATTGCTCCTCAAATGTTAGTCAGACGTGACGTAAATGTTTGTGTAATGTGGTAATTAGAAGCAAGTTACAATGATTCGTTAGGCTGAACTTTCGAGTTAGGTACCTATCTTAATACGGTGATTAGTGATTACAATTAAAAATACATAGAAAACTAATTGTAGTGTGAATTAATAAAATCAAAAGTACCATTTAAATATCATAATTACATAAATTTTCCTTATTTGAAGAGATCCCTCAATGGGATAAGTCCGCCTTTGTGTCATTTCTTGTTTTTGATTTAATATATGTTTTCTGTATTAGTTTTAAGAATGCACAATAAAGAGATTATACATACATATATACAAATTTATCAGCCTATTGCAGTCCACTGCTGGACGTAGACCTTCCCCAGGGTGCGCCATTTGAAGAGCATTAAATGTCAAGACTTAATGCCAAAGAATTAGGGCTAGCACTTGTGAACGAGTAATGTAGGTTTATATTCTATCCTATCCTAGTATTTCACACACATGTCTACATCTGCATCCTTCCCCTAGAGATCCTTACCCATACTAGGTTAGGTTGACAGTAGGTAGTCAACCGTGAGTGCCTTTCCTTGCAACTTTAATGAAATATTCATGATGTTGCTACAATGCCGTCTTCGCTATATCAGCAATTTTATACTTACGTAATATTTTCTATATATCATTGTAAAGTGTGCGTTAATATATGTGGATGATTTATTAATGTATTTGCGAAAATTTAACGGTTTCAAAGAATGGACAATATTCTATAAAACTTAATGATTAAAGAACAATTCTGGATAATTTAGGTAATATGGATCTGTGTACATTTTAAACGTACTTAAAGCAGCTATGTAAATTGAACATTGCTTTCTATCCTAGTAATCCCAAACGAAGCATCAATCCCGTTAAACGGAATTAAAAAAAAAACTACGTAGTCAATAGTAAAGAAAACTCGAGCAGGTTTTAGTTTGTTATTAACATTTTCATATTTCAACTACAAGCGTTCTCTTGCCAAGTCCAATATCATAAAAACGTAAATGATGCTGAAATAATTCTTCTGCGAACGTTTCCTATTCCACTTGGTTCCACGATTCTCTTAAATAATTATTTAATGTAACACAATTTTGCACTCAGAGTAAAAAAAAAATCTACTTATCAGTCAGTGAGTGACTGACTGATATGTAGACAATTTGAACGGATTTATTTTGTGATCAATAAGGAAATTCAAATGAATACTGCATAAATTCGTTCGAAAGTAAGATATTATTATGTGCAAAATCAAAAAAATAATAAATTAAATTCTTCATTCTATGAGAAAAACGACGACTTAAATAACTGAAATCTATTAAAATTCATTTAACTGTCAATTTTTTATGACACCGAAAACAAAAGGAACAACTAACAGTTACCATCAGAGAAGAATAGTGTAAAACTTTCATGTCAAGTTTATGTTGAAAATCATTGAATTATGGCCATGTACTTGAATAATGAAAACTTTTAACGCAACAGCCTCGACTTTCGTATGCAATTTTCATTTTAGTCTTAATTACCGATTTCTTTGTGTTATACGAGAATATCAAAGTTGTTTGACCGTGATTTGACCTACATTCGCGGATCCAATCCTGTGTAGCCAAGTGGAATAACCCAGTGGGCATTAATGGATATGAGAGCGAGTCAGCTGTTTTCCACATCCGCCTAATGAAAAGGTATTGATCGCACCACGATACCAAGCTAGCCGGGATGTTAGAATGTTTTAGTTTTCACGGATTGACCGAGGGATGTCCTCGTTTTTCTTTGCGTAAAGCTTATGTTCCTTGAGGAAGTTATTAAATTTCATGGGGTAGTGCATCCATTTAATTATTTTCCTATCTTCAGGATACCACTGTTGAGCGAAGACGTTTCTCCTCTTATTCCCTTTTTTAAGGACTAGATTCTTCGATTTTAGCCCCGCGGCTTTGAAACCTACACCTAACTAATTTGTGGGGAGCAGAAGCTCACCCGGAAAAATTTGTGTGGTTGTTGAAACAACCAGCCAAGACGTACAGAAGTACAGTACAATTATCATGATATTTATTTATGTATTGACGATTAATCGTACACAGGAACAGTTAAGGGACAAACACATGAAGAATACAGACACAACAGGCACTGCTTATCTCTAATAACAAATTTCTCAAAGCAGACCTATGGAAGAGTAATGGTATTAAACGAAATGCGGATAAGACGTGAAAATATATATCTACTAAATATTAATCGAAGTTTGGATATTACAAATAAATCATCCTACATAACAAAAAATATATATAATATAGATAGTGTATGAGGAGCTGTGAAATTTGTTTTAATTTCGAACTGTTGCTTGAGGCAAATTAGTGAGTTTCGTGGTCTGGAGTATGAACACACCTAATTTATTTGCGTTATGTAGGGAAAAGTGTAATGGATTATCAGAAAATAACATTCGAATTTTCCTTTTTAAGTTTTTTCCTTTCCTAGGTAAGAATAAAACGAAATCCAGGACCACTTTGTTGTCCGTTCGTCCATCCGTCTGTCACGACGACCCTTTATTTCGGGAACGCGTAAAGATGTCAAGTGTTAATTAAAACCATACGCTTAAATCTACAACCGCTTGTAGTTGTAAATATATCAAGCCCATACGTACGTTTAAATACATATTATGGTCGTTTAAGCTGTAAAAACGCGTGTTTTTACCTTCTTAAGAGAACCAAATCTCATAGGGTTGACTTAGTAGGTACTATTAAATTTATCAAGTACCTTCATTTTAAAATTTAGGTTAATATCCAAATAAAAGTATTTTTATCAATGATATGTTTTTAAGGGTGTCGAAAAAAAACACAATTTTATGATTAAAGCTAGTAGTTCAAGTGGTGTACCATATGAAATGGTTTATTGTTCATGTTACGAAACATTCAGTAGGCGAGCCCAACTCATACTTGGCCGTTTTTTTTATTCGCCTTAAAAAACAAACCAACGCCGCCAATATGTAACCCTTACAGTAATTACACCTACGACGATATATCAACATTTGGCATGTTATCCGGTGCCGGACCTCGCAAAGCCAAACGTTGAGAGATTTACCGACTCACCTACCGACAGCGTGAAAGGTTTTCGTCTGCGACTTTTCTAAGTACAGTCAGCAGCATCTATAGATACTTTTAAGGCGAGTGTAGCCGTCAACTACCTCGACAGTGGTGCCACTTCACCAAAAAAAGTTTTTGCTTAATACAAACAATCTATCAGAATATCCGTTGCTCAAGTTTTTAGTATTATCCTTAAATAAAATTTGCTCCTGCAAACTTCATGAAGTATTCGCTGTAATTAAAGTTATGGCAATTAATACCAAAAGTGGCCGTTTTTAGGTTCTTTTTTCCATAACTTTACAGCGAATATTTTATTGAGTTTGCAGGCTCTAATTTTACTTAAGGATAATACTAAAAACTTTGGCAACGGATATTTTGATAATTTGTTTGTATAAGGAGATAACTTTTTCTTTGTTAAGTGGCGCCACTGTCGTGGTCGTTCACGGGTACACTCGCTTTAGGAGATCATCATACTCTCGTTAAAAAAGAAACTAGCATAAAGTTGAACCCCTAAATCCTGAAATGGGTAGGTTGAGGTCTTCTTCTTTCGTGTCGTTGACATAAGTTTAACTGTGCCTAGAAAAGTGTTTTTTTTATTAATAATGGGTTTGCTCTTGACTCTAGTCTAGGTCATAGGACAGAGACAGAGTCTAAGATGGAGCGAGCTCACCCAGAAGAAGCCTGTTCACTCTTACTTTAAAGAGATTAGGGTTGTATGTGTTTGGAAACACAGACGCAGGTAGTGAGTTCCACTCTTTAGCAGTGCGCATTATAAATGATGACTGGAAGCGCTTAGTCCGAATTGGTGGAATGGCAACCAGGAACGGATGATATCCGGCGGTGCGTCTGGATGTCCGATGGTAGAAGGGAGCTGGTGGAACAAGGTCGTGAAGTGTGAAGCCACGCGCACAGCCTCATTGGTAGCATCCCAAAGGTTCTCCAGCGAGCAGGTTCAGGGCAAGCTGGGCAGGACAGTACGTGTTCCATATCTTGCAGTGTGGCACTACTGACACAGGATGGGTTGTTGGAATAGCCCCACCGTACAAGATTTTCTCTACAGCGTTCAACCTTAGATCGGAGTCGGTTTAGGTTCAGGTCCTGATGCTATATTGATAAAAAAAATTGTTTACTTTATAGAAAATATAAATTGTATATAGGTCATTACTGAGTTCGAAGACACGTTTTCATAGATTATATCGCTCCCGATCAAAAATACACTTATAAATATATATGTATACGGCACCATCAAAAAGTTGTTGGTAAAGATTTTACGATTTGGTATTTCTCTAACCGTCCCGCTGCAACCTATTGGTAGGTGAACATTAAACACTATTATAAGTGTGTCTATAATATGTACCTATAGTAGAATGCGTATAACCAAATATCATAACAGAGAAATCAAGTATTTATAAATATACACACACACACACACATATCACGCCCACGTTGCGGGGTGGGCAGAGCGTAAACGGACATTTACGCCACGTCTGAACATAACCTGTTATATTTAACCCTTATTATTGTACCCGGACTCGAACGTTTCATCGTTTTGCCATTGTGAACGTTCGTGAACGCTCGTGTACTTTCGCGTACGTTTATTTAAAGAGTTAGAGGGCCCTCCTAGAAATTACTGAGGGGGTTTGGAGGGGGTTTGTACGGAACACTTTGTAAGGCCCGTGTCGAGAGCCTTTTGAGACCCGGCTTCCGTGCGCGGCTTTTTTTAGCAATTTACTTTTTTTGTTCTTTCCAGTAAATACTTTTTTCTGAACGAAAATGTCTTTGTTGTTTTGCAGGTGAAGCGTGAAGCCTAGTAATCTTTTCTACAGCTGAACACATACTTAAATGCTATGTGAGAGGTTTAAAAGATAATTTAAAAACCTAAATAGTTTACTTGTTCTTACATTTTACACCTGACAAATTCTTTTTATTATGTTTTCACCACTTACACAAAAACATCTTAATGGTATCATGGTCATGTCTAAAAAATAAGAAGAAAATAATAAAAACTAGTCTTAGACTTAGACGCAACATTCTATTGAACGCTGCCCGTCGCTCCTTACGTTCTTAATTTGAAGTAGGTTTCTAAATAAACTGGCACTAGAAATTTTCTGCAGCAGTCAGACATTATTATTTCCGTCTAGACACCTGCAAGATGTGTAAAACATTTCTGGGAAATTTAATATCAAGCTCCTATGTCTCCGTGTACAGGTTAACTGCAAAGCGAAACAGTTTACTACTGAAATTTGAAATACGCATCCACTTTATTAAATTTCTGGGATAAGTAGAAGAAATAAATTCTTAAGGGAACTGAGTCAGTTAAAAAAAAAAACAACTGTTCGAAAGTTAAAAATAAAACTCTCAGTAATATAATACTTATTTAGATTAAAAAAGGAAGATATAATCACTGATTAAAAATTATACGATTTTATGAACAACATGTACATATAAAACTTAAGTTGGCCTTGAAAATTAATAATCATTTTGATTGTAAATCATTTAATTAATATTTTGATTTTCGTCCAGGTTCATGTGAGTACAGACTGATTTATAAACTAAAATAAGAAATTGTTTTAAAATAAACCATAGTACAAAGAGATTTACAAATCTGGATACATTTCGTTATTATGGTTTGTTTTAAGTCATTTTAAGAAACTTATTTGATTATATCGAAACAATTATTAAATTCTCTATTTTTAATATTTTGATGACGTGGCGGCACAATTTTTGGTAAAGTGTTAAAAAGACTTTGCCTGCACAAAAAAAAATTATTCATAGACAAGACAAATGTCAGTTTTTCTAACTATAGCATAAGCATTTATTCATATTCAGGTTATGAGGCGTCCTAAAAAGGTCATCAAAGTAAAGATTTAACTAAATTTCTTTGTATTCATACACTTTCTTTTATTCTAATATAATAAGTAGATATTGTAAATTATATATAAATATCGAAAAGGTTTTGTGATTTTTCTTAATATATAAAATCTTAGCATCCTAATGATGTAGGTTTACGCGACTTACTTGTTATTTATTTGGTACACATTTTTAAACCTCTACGTTTAGCCACAAAGTAAGTATTGGCGGCTGCGCGGTGGTTTAGCCTTCTGTGAAAAGGGTATCTAACGCAGCCAAAACGTAGAGAGTTAAACTGCCTAAATAAGTCACGTAAGCCTACATCATGGGTGATACCTTTTTGTGAATTATAATTATTTATTCATAAAAAATAAAATGTCGGTTGTCAATATAATACAAAATAAAAATAAGGTTAAGTCTAATTAAGACTCTTAAAAAAACTAACACTACAATCTAAAAACAAAATTATTAAAAAACACTATAAAAAATACTCTAAAACTCTTAAAAAAGCAGTTCAGTTATCGAAAAAAATTAGAAATATACGTTACTTTGAGAAAAAGGATTATAATAAAATGCGTTCAATGTGGCAGATAATCCAGTCCGAAACGAATATAAAACCGAATATAGTCCAAAATAATATTAAGATCAAAGTAAAAGAAACAACTATTGAGGACCCGAAAGCAATAAGCAACCATTTTAATGATTTTTTTGCTTCCACGGGTGGTAATTCAAATAGAAATTCATTCGATGTACAAAAAACAAATCCAATGGACACGGTCGAAAATTCATTCTTCCTTACAAAAGTTGAATCATCTGAAATACGCAAAATAATAATGAATCTTAAAAACAAGAATAGCTTTGGCATAGATGAGCTGCCTCCCATGCTAATCAAAGCATGTGTTGAGGAACTAACCATCCCATATACAATTCTGATAAACCAATCTTTCTCTGATGGTATATTCCCAGAGTCCCTTAAAGTATCACTTGTGAAGCCAGTACATAAAAAGGGGGAAAAAAGTGATCCCAATAATTATCGGCCAATTGCTTTATTAAACACCTCGTCTAAAATCTTTGAGACAGTCATGACGAAACGTATTTACTCATTCTATGAAAAATATAATATCTTCCATAGTAGTCAATACGGATTCAGGAAAAATCGATCCACTACTGTGGCTGTTTACAACTATGTCCACAATATTTTATCTGCGCTAAATAGTAAAAGTTATCCCATCGGACTGCTACTTGATATGAGCAAAGCATACGATAGAGTTAACCATCAAATTCTACTAAATAAGCTATACGGTACTGGTATCAGAGGCATAGCACATAAATGGTTTAAGTCATATCTTACAAACAGATCGCAAATTGTTGAAATAAAGCATACAAACTTTACAACAGGAAAAATCGAATATGTAAGATCGGACGAAATACACGTGACTGGCTCTATCCCGCAGGGTAGCGTCCTAGGTTGTCTTTTGTTCCTTATATACATAAACGATCTGCCCAAAATATTAGATAACCAATGTATTCTATTTGCTGATGATATATCTATATTAATAAATTCCAAAAATAGTAATCAATTAGAACAACAGTTAAATGAAACACTAGATAAAATAACTCAATGGCTCGATAACCATAATCTTCTATTAAACTTTAATAAAACAAATTTAATACAATTTAGACCTTATCAAAAAGCTCAACTACCAATAAATTACAGCTATAAACAAACCAAAATACAAACAGTAGATTCCGTCACTCTTCTAGGTATAGAGTTAGATTTTAATATAAACTGGAAAGCCCACATTCAAAAATTATCAAACAAACTAACTTCATTTGTATACGCACTTTATCATCTAAAAAGAGTAACTGACTTCAAAACAGCCCTAGCTGCATATTATGCCTACGCGCACTCGCGATTAAGCTACGGAATTATCCTTTGGGGAAACAGTACAGACGCTACAGATATCTTCACCCAACATAAAAAATGTATAAGAACCCTACTAAAAATTTACCAAATGGACTCTTGCAAGCCACACTTTATTAAACATGGTATATTAACTCTTACGTCACTATACATACTAGAATCATGCAAGTTCGTTAGGAAACATGAAAGCTTATATTCGCCTATGAAAACCATCAAAAGAAATAACCGCAACCTAAACCAACTTAGAGTACCGTTCTCAAAATTAAAACTTTGCTCATCAGGACCACATTCTATGGTAATAAAAATATATAATAAAATTCCAAACTCTATTAAAAATGCAGAATCATTTAATACTTTCGTAAATCATTTAAAAAGCTTTCTCATCAAAAAAGCATACTATGACGTCAGGGAATTTTTAGAAGATAAAATAGATATAGGCTAATTTCAAGTTGTAGATAATAATTTACTAACATTGATATATTTTGACTAATTCTATTTTTATTATTAATATTATCTATTGTATTTGACATTGTTTTTCTCTGTAGATGTAATCCTAAGAATTTATTTGATTTATGTTCAATGAAATATCACGATAATAATGTTTTTGTCTAATATTATATTATTATGTAATACATGAATTGTATAACTAGACTGTTTGCCCTCTCACAAAATATTGTAATACCCTAACGGGGTTCACTTTTATTTCAATTACCAACTACTTTACTCTAATTCTAGAATGTACATTAATAATTGTGAAAATGCAATAAATGAAATGAAATGAAGTCTAACCTAAGTCTAACCCTTAACTTAAGTCTAATTCACCACCCCGGATGAGTGATATTTGTTCGTTTAATAATAAAAATACTAACTGTAGTACCATGTTGCTGACGGATCCATTCAAAAAGTACTTTAAATTTTTCGTACTTTTGTTACCTATCAATCCATAATTTCAGCGTAAAATTAATAATTCTAATACAATGTTTGCAAAATGCACCTACTTACTTATTTCTTTCAAATTGCTTAAGTCACGCCTGTAATCTCTCTAACCCATTTATCAAAGTCAACATGTTCATCTGACCGTGTTCCGGACCAAATTCAATTCTAGCTAAATTTAAAAAGACTGCTCGTACTTTCACAGCGTTTTAACTGCAAACAAAAATGATGGAGCACCTACAATAGTAGTGATTTGTGAGTCTGAACGCGCCGCTGTGAGGAAATAGCATGGTAGCTGAAGAGCTGGCTACGTATAATGGATTAAGATTTGGAGTACGGGAATAAATATCAGCTAGAACCTAAGCTAAGTAAGTTCCATACGCTTTTGGCATACTTGACATGTTCTTTCATGCTTTTGTAATCACTTTCGAGCACAACCACTAATTCAGCATCTAGGGAAGCAGTCAAAATACACTTTTGCTACTGCTGCATCTGGAATAGTCAATGTGGAATTATTAATTTTGTTTTGTTCCTGCGGGAGCTGAGTTAAAAACAAAATTACCCTTACACGTGGGTGTCATTTACCGAGTGATGCCGGCATATAATATTATCACCCCATTTTTTCCACGGATTTCGTAAGAGGCGACTAAAAGACTCGAGGGTTACATGTGTATTGCAATTTCAGGCGACAGGCTGTCACATTTTTTCTGAAACGGTCCTCAAAAATTTGACAGACGTGGCGATAGCGATCGTATTTTATGGCGTTAAACACTCAGCCGTAAGGGAAACAGTCGTGATATATGTCTGTGTGTTTGTGTGTGCGTAGGTTTCATTAAAAGGGACCAAAAGGTAACACAAAGGCTATCCATTTGATGCGAGAGGAAAGCAAGCAAGCAAGCCGAAAAACAACCGGCCTGCTACGTGGTAAATATGACAGTACGGCAATAGTGTAAGGTCTGTCTGTTGATGAAGATAATAAATGGCTTGTTGATCATAAAATTGCACACCTTTTCCCGAGGCTAGCTCTCCGGCTAAAGGTGCTACAGCAAGCTACAGGGTGCTACAGCCAAGCTAAGGAGATATGTGAGAGTGCCAACGTTTGGATTGGAAAATTGTATATCGAGCTATAAAGTTTTTGACAGCAGTGCGCTTCAGGATAACTGCTCTCCGGGAATAGAAAGGTTATTCCCGGTTTTTCTTAAAAGTTTTCCCTTGCAGTTCCCCAAATTCAATGAGTATTCTCAGAAGCCCACAGTTGTATCTTCCGAAATAGTACTTGTAGTTATTTTATACTCACACATGTCACGCCTATATCATTTGCAGGGTAGGCAGTGCGTTAACGGCCGTAAAAAACGGTCGCTGACGCCACGTCTGACGAATATTTGGGGGCCGTTTCAGAAAAATCGTGTATCACTATAGTGACAGGTTGTCAGCTTTTGGCCTAAAAATTTGTAATACACATGAAACTCTACAGTCCTTTAGTAGCTGAGTTATTTATTCATTATGCGTTTTAATGTTTATATAGGAAATCTTATAAACGGGGTGGTGCCACGCACGCAACCGATTTCTCGAAAACGCTTCACTCAACAGGTCAAACTGAACAAAAATTCTTAAAGAACTGAGGTCAACACATAAAAAATAAATACCTCCCACATTAAATAATTGCTCGGTCTGCTGTTTTTTTGAATGGGAGGCCGATTTATAAAACTTCTCACGTTTGTTTCATGAAAAAAGTTGTCGAAAAAGTGCTTAAAGTTTTTAGAATACCCATTGTTTGTTTACTCCAAGAAACATTCTGAAGAAAAAGGCAGAAAGTAACAAAAAACAATTAAATTTAGACCATAAAGTAAATACGAAGGTGATGATAACCAAAAGTGGTTATCTCTTTGCAAACAAATTTCATTTCAGTTTTAAGCCTCGCTGACATCCCGGCTCACCCCTCGGATGCAACAAAACAACAAACTTTTCTCCTCAACAACATTCTTCGTGATTTAAATCTCGTGGTCATTAGACAGTCGGGCTCTAGGATACATTTTAATGTCGTGAGACAGCTGTGTTTCAGAAATACGGCCACTTTTGCAAAATGTCAAAACAAGCTCATTTTATTTATATTTTCTCCCGCCGTATCCCCGCCCAGGATTTATATCTGCAATATTCTGGACAACGCTGGATTTTGCTCGTAACTCCTCCACCTCTCTTAGAAATGTTTTCTGTCGTCTACTTAATGTGTTTGTTACGACGTTTGTAATGTGTACCGAGATATGGCTGGGGACATGGCGATATGTTGTTGTAGTTTGTAACCTTTGTGATGCTGGAATAAACTGCTATTTATTAAATATACCTTCCATAAAATATTTGTCCGATGTGGCGTAAATGTCCGTTTTTAGCGGCTGTTTGCGCTCTGCTTACCCTGCAAGGGATTATAGGCGTGATGTATATGTGTGTGTGTGTGTGTGTGAAATACAAAAAATAAATTATTTATGTTGAGCAAGTGTCACAAAAACCTTAGGTATAATTTGGTTTCATATTTTTTGAGTTTGCACGACTATTACTCATCAGCTCATCACAATAAAATAATTATAAACGGATTTCAGTTGTGTTTATTTTGGATTTTACAATTCCTATGGTAATATTTTGGATTTTACAATTCCTACGGAATGAAACCTAGGAATTGTAAAATCCAAAATAAACACAACTTAGATCCGTTTAAAATTGTTTTATTGTAATGTATAATTAGGTTTATCCGTACATATATCATCCATCGTTGGCACTCAGTAGCTGAACGACAGACCGGTTACTAGAATAAATACTGAAATGCAAATTTTAAGTTAAAAAGTTGGCCTACACACGGCGATTTTGATTTTATTGAGTAAAGAATTGACAATGCTCGTAAAAATATTACCTTTTAAAAATCCAAGCAAAACACGATACAGCGACCAGTCTTAATATAAAAGACGCGCGGATTGAAAATTGAAACAATTAGCAAGTGAAAAATAAATAGGATCAATAAAAGGGGTTCATTCAACCAAACCTTCTAATATCATAAAATGAAGCCTGATTACCATGTGATGATGACATGCCTCCATCTACCAAAAACGTTTTGCAACTAATTCCCAGCGAATAATAAAAAAAAGATTTTGCAAATTTTTAAAAATAATACACCCAACACGAGAAGTGCATTAAAATTTGGTATCAAAGATATTTTCCTATATTCTTGTATTTCACTCACAATGACATTGCAGCACTTTCTTTAGCAACACTAAGCTAAATACCAAACATGTGGAGGATGTGAGGTTATGCATAATTTAAAAGACAACGTCAGTGATACTAGCGCCGCTCAGTAAAAATAAACACTGCCTGAATATGCAATTGATTGGAAACCAAATTATAAATTCACGACTATCATACATACACACATACACCAGTCTATTGCAGCCCACTGTTGGATGTAAACTTCCACCAAAGGAACGCCATTATGGCACGATCTCTCATTTTCGCCATCCAGTCGCTACCAGCCGCCTTTTTTAAGTCATCGGTGCATCTGGCCGGAGATTGTCCAACGCTACGCTTGCCAAGGTTTGGCCTCCACTCAAGAACCCGCTTATTCCACCATCCGTCACGACAATCACAAGTCATAAATATTATTTAGAATCAATAAAACCTTTTTAAAACTGCGAACTTTAGTAATGTTTACCGCTATTGCTAAAAGGGGTCGCATTTTTGGCATCAATAATTTGTATTCTCAATAAATTTCATTTGTATTTGTATTCTAAATTATCTTTGAGGCTAGTGATCGTCGTTATTATAATTTGGTTCCCTAATGACTGACTGGCGCTAGTGTCGCTGAGGTTTCCGTGTAGCTAAACCAACAGTAACCAAGCCTCGATTAAGCTATTGTGAGGTGTCAGAAACTCTGAGTTGCGACGCCGTACAAACTAATTAGGAACTTTCTAAACTGAATATGATAATTTAATGGTAAACTTTGGACTTGTGAATAAATAGATAATGATAGGATAATTCCTATCGTATTATTTCGGTGGATACCTACACATGTAAAATAACCACTTTTCTTTTTTGTGTGGGACGCCGAGTCGTCCAACGACCTGATAAACCCTAGTGTCAGAGTTTTTTCAACCGCCTACTACTAGAAGAACACTCATTTTTGACTAGGGGTAAGCTTAAAACCAGCAGTGTGCTGTGCCTACACCCATTTCAGCTCATAGTGTATATTTGTACTGAATTTATTGATTGTTGTGCCTAAGATGTGATGCGAAATAAATATATTTGTATTTGTTGTATTTGTAGAAGTAGGCTTATAACATGGTTGTATAATGACCGCCGTCTAATTAATCATAGACAGCAACCGGGACCGACGCCTTAACGTAACCATCACGAAGCACGGAACCATCATTACAATCAGGTGGTTCAGCCAGTGATAAATATCAACTTTGTGAGTGCCCCACCGAGAATCGTTTTCAACATTTTTGTAACTGTCGAAATAAAGTTGTTTTAAAAAGCTTGCCCGCACGTTATTCCCGCCTTAAACGTATGTGAAACTTGAGGAAGAATACAATTTTTGTCAAAATAGGGTGGCCAATGTCCAGAAAATGACTGTTGCAGTTGTAATGTTATAATGTAAAACTTAAAGAAAACTGAAAATCAAAAATTTTTAAAATGTTAGCGCCTGCGTGTACGTCGCTTTAAGACGAGTATGAAGAGGTTGTAGCTTAGCAGCAGATCTGTGGAACGGTACTCTACAGGTCCCGGGTTCAATCCCCAGCTGCTAAGATTAATTCAGTTTACTTTTTTCATTTATGAAAAAAATATAGCACTGTGAGTGCATAATAAACCATAGTACATTGAAGAAAACAAATTTTTAGGCTTCAGTGTCGTGTTTCTCTGTCTATTTTATCTATAACTCTAAGTTGGTAGTTGAACCAGGGGTTCGTGTGACGGTTGCATGTAATTCAACAAGATTTGCATATCTCAGTTGCAGCGGTTATGGCTTCTGTCACAGTGGTAATTTAAGTTCCAGTCACTAGTGTTATGCCGTGTGGTGCTGGCTTAGAATAGCATCACCCCAAATTTCGCAAGTTTTTTAAAATTGTATACCTAACACGGGAAGTCTTTTAAAAATTTGGTATTCAACATCACCCTGTGGCGGCACGCATGCGCTCCACATACAAGTCCTGAAACGCGGTATAGAAGTTATTCCGCGGATCGCTATATATACAACTTCCAAACATGTCCGGATGGAACAGTCGTTCCCCTGGTCACAACTCCCGACCAGGCGGGTAGCTACCCTTTTCCTCACTGTCGTCACTCGGCCTACTGGCCTCATCATCACTCCTCCTAAAACCCCATTTATTTCCATGAGTAATGTATGAATCCAGAGAATCAGCAACGGCGTTCTCAGTGAATACAACACCTTGTACTTCGCTCGCTAGTCTGCTGCCTTCCATACTTGGGGAAAGTGATCAAATGCCCCCCAATAGTCAATATTATGACAACCCGTCTCTACACGACACACAATTTTCTGAATGATCCTCAGATGTAACTCAGACGTAGCGTGAATGTCCGTTTTACGCCCGTTTACGCTCTGCCTACCCCGCAAGGGAAATAGGCGTGATATGTATGTGTGTGTTATTGGTGCAAAAGGACAAAAGAGACAAACCTAGTAGGTAATAAACTTTTAAACTATACTAAAATTTTATTGTTACAAACTTAGCAAAGATACCAAACAGCTAAAAAAATCACAGCACCTATTACAAGAATAAACAGTTTAAAGATGGAATTCACTTATCGTAGCGCCCTCTAGGTCTCCAAGTTTCAGGCTCCCTGGATCTACGTTGCCTTTGCCTCGGCCTTCTTCTTCTATCATCCCTTTCATGTACCGAAATATTGTCATATTCCATTTCAGTCTGCGCGTTGTTATGACAAGGCGAGTTGGATAAAGTTGCAGCAGATTTACATACTCGGGTATTGCGTTGGTCCGACTTAAACTTCAAATACCGCACCAAATAGAATATTATAGTGCAGACAAATAAAAACATCAAAACTTTAGAGGGGTCATTGTCATCCGCTTCTTTTTTTAGCAGCATTATAATTTTCGCACTGTAGATATTTCAGAATACGTGATCCCACTATTCTAGTGAAAGAATAGTGAGATTTTTAAGAAAACTAATAATTTGTCATCCTTATATTCTAAAAAACAGGACACTGGAAAATATCCTACACCAATTCACTTTATTATAATTACACACACAATTTTTACGACATGTAAAATTTCTGATTGATAGATGTCAGCCCATTTCATAGACATCAAAAACTCATCGAATGTACCATAGACTTAGTTTAAGATGTTTTTTTATGGCTGTAAGCTCCCCAAATAAAATAATACTATGTAGAACAATGTGATGCTGGCTTAGAATAGCATCACCCCATTTATTTCCTGTGGGTGTCGTAAGAGGCGACTAAGGGACTCGAGGGTGTCGTATTGTAATTTTAGGCGATAGGCTGACAACCTGTCACTATGGCGAAACACAATTTTCCGATTGACCCTCAAATATTTGTCTGACGTGGCGTAAATGTCTGATTTATGCGGCCGTTTACGCTCTGCCTACCCCGCAAGGGATTATCGGCGTGATATGTGTGTGTAGAACAATTATGTTTTTTTGCACGATGAATTAAATTTTCCTTCTTTTAGATGGATATATACCATCATTTCGAGAGGACAATATAAATCTAACAGCTGATTTTAATAGATTCTAGAACAAACTGTAAAAAGCTAGCCTGACTATACAGGTTGTACAGGAAAGAACTGCATTCCTTTAAAGGGATGAACCAAGTCTACATATAGTTAATTTATGCAACCAGCCTATGAAACTAAAAACTTTTCTCAAGGAACATAGACCAATATATGAAATAAAATGAGACCTCACATACAATCAGCCTTGGTCGGCTGCTACATTTTGTATGGTAGGTCTAAATTTTTTATTCATATTTCGACCTATGTTTCTCAGGGAAAGTTTATCAGTTTCATGGGCTGTTTCATTCCTTGAAAGGAACACAGCTGAGAATGCCGTGTGTTGCCGGCTGAGAATGCCGTGTGTTGCCGGCTGAGAATAGCATCACCCCATTTACTTGCCCGTGGCAGTCGTAAGAGGCGACTTAGGCTCGATACAGGTAGAGCGACCGCGCAACCTCGACTCAGCCGCTTTTCGCCAGTTTCTATGAAACTGTATGCAACGATTCATGTGCGGCGACGCGCGCGCGCTGCCGACTGTCGACTCGGTCGCCGCGCCTCGCCGCCATTGCAAGTTTCTATGCACTCAGTAGCAACGGTTCATGTGGAGCGGACGCGTCGCTGCGCGGAATAGTGTGACAATATGTTCGATACCGAACTCTTCATTAGTTTAATCGAAGAGAGAATGAATGAAAGTATAGTACCTACATCTGTACATACATACCTACATAAGTATTAATTTACTTGTAATTTATTTGTTTGAAGTGGAATTTTATTTTAGATTAACGAAATCCTTTTATTATAATATTTATAATATACCTACCTAATTAACTTAGAAAATTACAACAAAATGTTTAAAATGGTATCAAAATCGGTCGTAATTTGTATAAACAATAAAAACAAACAAATTATCAATAGCAAAATACATGTATTTTATTTATCTAACATCTCATATGTAGTCCCACATTTGTCCTGAACTTGTCCCGAAACTGTGGAGAACGCGCGTGCGGCGGACGGCGGCGCGGGCGCTCCACATAAATCGTTCTGCGGCCCGGTCGTGGCCGCCAAAATTTGCTGCCGGGTCGCTGCTGCGCGGCCGCTTCACCTGTATATACCCTTAGGGACTTGAGGGTGTGTATTGCAATTTTAGGCGATGAGCTGACAACCTGTCACTATAGCGATACACAATTTTCCAAATAACCCTCAAATATTTGTCAGTCGTGGCGTAAATTTCCGTTTTATGCGGCTGTTTACGCTCTGCTTACCCCGCAAGGGATAATAGGCGAGATATATGTATGTATGTATAACTGAAAATGGTTAAGCTCCGTAGCGGCTGAAATAGCCGATGTCATATTAGAGGTATTATTAATAGAGCCAGACGTAGAATAACAAACGTTTCCTCTTGCGGTTGTTCAGCCTAGAATACTCGCCCATGTATCTTGAGTGCTGTGTGATGTCGGATTTAGCATCGCCTTAATACTACGCGTGGGTGGAGTAAAAAGCGACTGAGGGATTAGTTAATTCATTCAGGGAATGTGCAGCAGCATAAACAGTGAATGTAATATCTTGCACTGTGCTCGCCAATCCGCTTGCCAAGCGGGGTAAGCATGGCTATTTCCCCCAATAGGGAATGTTCTTTTTATTTTTTTAACTGTTCCCTGGTCGTTGGATAAGATAAGATAAGATAACATTAATTGATGACTTTGTCGTCATTTCATTATACATTTAGGTATCATCAGTTCATTAATACACCACATTACAAAATATTAATAATTGATAGATGACGCTGTACTCTAAGTTCTTGGTACGTTAACGTAAGGAACGGAACATCACAAAATTTTTCGATTTTCTCACTTGGATGTATTAGATTGTAAAACGAAACTTAACTAATCATTGTTACATCACTGATAGTAGTCCAGTGGTGGACTGTTGTAGCTGTTAACACTGTATTGATTATACGAATTCAAATGTTATCGAAATTAGAATCTGTCCATCTCTTATACAGCAATAAACAAATGTTTTTGAAAACTTGCAAAATTTTCAAGCGCGGGCATGATTTGAACCTGCGACTTTCGCATTACTAGTGGCGACGCCTCTTCCATCTGGGCTACCGCAGCTCGCTCCTTGCCCGCCAATTTTGCAAGTGTATTTTAATGCCAGTAAGCTGCGGTAGCCCAGATGGAAGAGGCGTCGCCACTAGTAATGCGAAAGTCGCAGGTTCAAATCCTGCCCGTGCTTGAAAAGTTTTCAAAAATTTTATACCTAACACGGGAAGTGTTTTCGAATTTGGTATTCGAAAAACAAATGTCAAACAAAAAATCTTACGCGCTGCTCAAAAGTCTTTCCGATTAAATATCCAAAATATTGCAAAACCAAAGTATGTAACATACGTATACACCATATACCTAACTAAGTAACTATACTGTGTCGCATGATGGCCACTTGCTTCACTATTTAAGATTAGATAATTTTTTCATAAATCATAATGATCATCAATGTAGATCATTGTCATGCCATGTGGTTAAATTTCTACTGAATATCGATAAAACCGATCTACAAAAAGTTGCTTTAGGACCTAAGTGAAAAACGTCTAAACTTGTGTACAAAAGGGCCGAGACTATTTGATATTTCACGGCGACACTGAAAGGACCTCGTGTCGCAGCAAATTCGCGAAAGTGATAAATTTGTCAGGTAACTGTGCGTGTCTGGAATACGGCGCCACCGTGCAAATCACCCGAAATATTGTATGAGATTGCATTGAGCTATTCTGGCTCCACGGGAAATTACGTCGCCATGCGCTTTTCGAGGCACGGCGACACTACTACAGTTGTACTATTTTCATTACTAGCATATTGCTGCACATACTTTCTTTCTCCTTTGTGAAATTATCACATGCCGTGTGATGCCGGCTTAGAATAGAATTTACCCATTTTTCCGTGGGTGTCGTGAGAGGTGACTACGAGACTCGAGGAATAGTAGCCGGTCACTATGGTTTGTACTGTTATGATACACAATTTTCTGAATGACCCTCAAATATTTTGTCAGACGGGGTGTAAATGTTAGTTATCTACATTCTACATCTGTTTACGCTCTGTCTACTCTCAAGATATTATATAAGGTGTAAAAAAATTAACTAAGAATATTTTAAGGGGTGAACCAGTACGTGAAACTGAACAACTTTCCCCAAGGAACATAGGTCGAAATATGAAAAAATTATTTGACCCTCCCATACTTAGTGTGTTACCCGGCCGGAATAATTTGTATGGGAGGGCCAATTTTTTTTTTCATATTTCGACCTATGTTCCTTGGGGAAAGTTGTTCAGTTTCACGCACTGGTCCACCCCTTAAAATATTCTTAGTTAATTTTTTTACACCATGTATAGGCATGATATATGAAATATTTTATAAAAATTGTAAGAAGTATGTTTAATTAGGTGCCAGTACGCCGACTTAGAATAGCATCACCCCATTTCTTTCCCATGGGAGTCGTAAGAGTCGACTAAGGGACTAGAGGATGTGTATTGCAAATTAACGCGATGGGCTGACAACCTGTCACTATGGCGATACACCATTTTCCAAATGACCCTCAAATTTAATATATTTCTGACGTGGCGTGAATGTCCGTTTACGCTCTGCCTACCCCGCAAGGGATTAAAGGTGTGATATGTGTTTGATATGTGTGCAGTAATAACTGCATCCGTCGACAGAGCGCTAGTCAACCATCCCCGCTCTATTAACCATTATATAAGTTACCTACTTGGGATTTCGTTAAATTGTTCCAAATATATGTTGTCGAAGAAGGAAGGCAGCAAATTATGATTAAATTAAAGTTCGCAAATGATTCAAGTTTTTAATAGTGTTCACCCACTAAGTTATTCTTGTATCAGGTACTAAACCAGCAATGAAGTAAAAAAATACTATTGTCGTATTGGTAATAGTCCGAAAATCAACCTTAGCAGGAGAGCTTGAGCCCCTATCAGATCTTTATGAATAATATCCTATTTTCCACGCGCGCCTATCTGGAAATCTATTAGAAGTAAAGATCCTTGGAATACACATGTAATATTTGTGCACGACAGGTTTTGTACAAACGATCTGTTTAGTTTGAGGGGAGTATTTTTGTAATATTAGGGTAGGCGTAGGTAGGGGATTCAACGGATCGATCCCATTGTAAATGGTCTCATAGTATCGAGTCGATGCACGGATAGTTTATTCTTAGTTATTTTCTGATATTTTTATCTTACAATTGCCGGTGGGCCGTGGTTGTGTGTTGTGTAGGTACATGCACTGTGTCTTTGTAAGCGTAAACCGGGTCAGTTTTAGTCGAGGCACACAAATATGGTATGGCTTCCAGGTGCTCGTAAGTTGTAACGTTTGTACCTCTACTTTTCAGGCGGGTCATACTGCCACCTTCCTCGGGGTGGGACGTCTGCGGAGCTCGCAGACGGGTGATCAGCTCCGCTAGGTAGGAACTATTTCACTCATAAAAAATAGATCTCCCATACAAAATTGCTGTTCAGCTGATTTGGGTTGCGATGAAAGCTAAAAATATTTTAGTCATATTTCGACCTATGTTCCTTGGGGAAAGTTTTTCCTCATCACCAGCCTGTTCTCTGTTTTCATTTTCATTTATTCCTCAATTTCTGTTCCGAAATTAGCTTTCGTTTCACAAAAGCAAGCGAAGTGTTTATTTCAGTGGAGTGTATCAGTGGCTGATATTTATTTTGTGCAAGTGAATTTGTCTGCAGCAGACTTGTGCAGCCAAGTGTTTGGTTATGCATGCAGCTCGGTCAGCGACGGCCACTAACTCACAGAAAAGAATATTTTATTTAATATTTCTTGTTTACTTAGTTATGTAAACAGCGTATCAAAGCGGCTAGAAACATTTTAAAAAACTATTCCTGCGAGTATCGCTCGAAATAGAGACCTTAGTTCAGACGCGCGATTCTTTGTACACATACATACATTCATCACGCCTATATCCCTTTCGTTGTAGGCAGAGCGTATCTGTGTATAGGTTTAACAATCATTTGAAGGTCATACAGAAAGTTCTGTCCACAGTGACAGGTTGTCAGCTTATCGCCTACAATTGCAATACAAATGTAACCCTCCAGTCTTTTAGCCACCTCTTACGACACCCACGGGCAAAAAATGCGGTAATGATGGGGTGTGATATTGTCATCAAAGATACTCCGCGCAAGTTGTAATTTCTCATATAATCTTAAAATTCCGCTTATGATTTCATTCATTCAATTCTATCGTTATGGGCATCGAATAGACGAATGACCCAATGAACACCAAGGAGTTTTCTTTATGAGACTAAAAGCAAGATTTGTTTTCAAGGACTTTGAACTGACTTTGGCGTTGAATTGACGACGTTACTAGATGCCAAAGTCAAAAGGCAAAAAAAGCAAATGTTCTGTCCGAATCTTTCCTCGTTTTTCGCGCTTTGTTATTAGTTTATACTCTGTTTTGTTTGTACGTTGTGGTTTTCGTTATTATGCAGGGAAACCCATGAAAAAAACTATTTTGTGATGCGATTGATGTAGCAATATTTAGTTACGTTTCGTTTTACGATCTCATACATCAAAGTGGAATAAATCTAAAAATTATATGACATTCCGTTTTTTACGTTAACGGACAAAGCTCACCGCCATCTATCGAGCGATTTGGGAAGATATTAAAAATAAATAAAAGAACACTCCCTATTGTGAGACACTTTATGAGGTGATGCGTTACTAAACAGGCGTCACACAACATGCTAGAATAGATTTTTTATTTTACTTACACGTGCAACTTCAACTTCACATAACATTAAGAGTAACCATAAACAGCCGGATTTTGGGGACAAATTGGAGATGTTACTATAATGTATCGGGGGAGCAAAAGCCGAGAAAACCCGTCACGTACGTGTTTTGGTCCCCTCTATTTGACCCGTAATATGAAATGGTTATGATCTAATTTGTGACGCGGTTGGGATTTTGAAGTTATTCGTTTATTTATTATAGAAGTTGTATTCTCCAATAAGCTCTAGTTGAAGACCTCTAGTAGTCCATTAAGAGTCGAAACGCATCCTTTTAAAATTTTGGTCGTGGAATTTTTCAACCGCCTGCTGTGCTAGAATGTTCTGAATTTGAAAGAAAATCATGACTGAGCTTGTCACAGATTATTTTTAAAGAGGTATCAGTGTCATAATTCCGAATGATGTTAGAATTCTGTACCTGGTTTTAGACAACTTGCAAATGTTCTAAGATTACATAAATATTATATCACGTCTATATCGCTTGAAGGGTATAGGCGTGATATACGTCAACGGCCGTAAAAAACGGGCATTTGCTTACGCCACAACTGACAAATATTTAAGAGTCATTTAGATTATTGTTTATCATCCATCATAGTTACAGGTTGTCAGCACATCGCCTAAAATTGCAATACACATGTAACCCTTGAGTCTTTTAATCGCCTCTTACGAGACCCACGGGGAAGAAATAAGAATATGCTACTCTAAGCTGGCATCACTCGGCACTCTAAACCGGCATCACACGGCACATCACAAGACTGATTAATGTTTTTAAATGCAAAACGTTCTTTATCATAATGAACAATAACATACTAAAGATATGTAGTATAATTGGTGCTCAGGTATCTAGTGATAATAAACTACAAAAGTGATTATCTTTATCCATCTGAATAAGCTCAATTAAGATTTGATGGCACTTAGCGAAACATCATCGTTAAAGTTACAAGTGCCAATAAACGTACTTCCATTTATAGTTGTGTAGTAAATTGCAATTGTGAACATAAACATAAATATGTTTATATACACTCGTCTCATAATGTTCGAATTATGAATTCGAAAACAGATGCATAATGACCTACTTTATGCATTCTGCCTATAAAAACTAGGGTTTACTATAAATTACAGAAGCGTAATGACTTAATGACAAAACTCTTAATACGATAAAGTTGAGAAATGAAACGAAGTTTTTTTTTCCAATACTCAAATCGCCATATTCCGCCGCACCTGACAGTTGTTGTTGTACGGTAATTTTTCGGATGTTGTTCAGTTGTTTTAATAGGTTTTTGTTCTGTTGTTGTTCAGATGTTGATTAGTCGTGGTTCAGATGTTATTCCGATGTTGTTCAGTTGTTGTTCAGTTGTTGTACAGATGTTGTTCAGATGTTGTTCAGTTGTTGTACAGATGTTGTTCAGTTGTTGTTCAGTTGTTGTTTCGATGTTGTTCAGTTGTTGTTCAGTTGTTGTTCAGATGTTGTTCAGATGTTGTTCAGTTGTTTAGTTAAGTTATTGTTAAGACTCCACATCTAAACAACTGCTAAAGTATAGATTTTAAAAAATTCATATCAAGCCATATTACGTTCTCGTATTGAATTTGTCCTTGTATCGGGCCTTGCAATGGCCGGTGCGTACGTTTAGAAAAGTGTTTCTGAGTTTTTTTGGAGAGTGTAGATAAAATAGTGTATGCAACTGCTATAATTAGGCATTAGAATGCTCGTGTCAAACTATTATCACACTCGGCTGCGCCTCGTGTGATAAACAGACACTCGCATTCTAATGACCCCCATTATACGACAGTTGCATAAACTACTATTAGATCAGCAGGATTTGGCCTTGAATATGAGGGGACAGTCTCTGCATAGCTGGACGCACCCACATCTAGGGCTAGCAGACGATAAATGAAAATAAGAAATTGAAAAATGTTAACGCCCGCCGGGACTTGAACCCAGAACTGTGGGTACCGTCATAAGAATAGATAATAATACTGCCGTCCCACTGCTTGTACGTCGCTTTGAGACGAGTACCTAAAGATTGAAAACTTCAAAATGTTTGTCCAGGCGCCGGTAGCCCAGTTGGCAGAGATTTCCGTGTGATGCCGGCTTAAAATAGCATCACCCCATTTCTTTCCCGTGGGTGTCGTAAAAGGCGACGAAAGGACTCGAGAGTGTGTATTGCAATTTTAAGCGATGGACTGAGAACCACTGGCGATACACAGTTTTCCGAATTACCCTCGAATGTTTGTCATAATGTTTGTTTGGCGTAAATGTCCGTTTTTTGCGGTCGTTTACGGTCTGCCTACCCCGCTAGGGAAAAAGGCGTGGTATATGTATGTATTTATGAAGATTGATACCTTAGATTTAAGATTAAATTTATATTATACTTTTGAGCTGTGTTGAAGTAAAACTTACTTTTTTGTTCTTCGAGATTTTTAGTTAAACCCTGTTTTTGCCTTTACAACATTAGCTTATGTGTTCAAAATACCTATACCTGAAAATCAAAACCCAAATATTTGTGTTTCTCGCCTTTAATTTCAAGAATCCTACTTTTTAACATAGCATTTTCACTTCAGTATTTCCATGATATTTCTAATCGATCTCTACGATTTTTTTAACTGTGGCATAATTACTTTTAAGTCATACAATGTCATGACAGTTTGAAATTCCACAACATATCTTAAATAATTAACTACCAACCTACCATTTTAACTACTCGAAAGTGTGTACATGGATGTGTTACTATTACGCAGTCAACGTAGTAAAAGTTGTTTAATATCATTGTCTGATCATCCCTGCAAAATTTTAAGTACAACATCCCTTACACCCTGTAGTTTCTTGGACTCGAATTATCAATGATCAAAAAGTAAAAATTGATTTAAATTTTATAGTTATATATTTTATAGAGTTTCTTTAACGGTGCAATATTCGTAAGCCTGGTGAGGTAATACCTTTGTTTGAAAATATAATGGAAACAATGTAATTTATTTTCTGCATATTTTATGTGAATAGCTTTTATCATCGACAGCCCTACTGGACAATGTGAGTTAAATCAGAAGCTGCGGTGGAAGGTCAACTCGTCACGCTGGGTTAAGGACAATACGGGTTGACCCACGCACCGACAGTATGCTCTACAGTGCTCCAAAAATGGCTCACACAAAATTTTCATCGTCATTGCCGTGTGATGCTAGCTAAAATAGCGCTACCCCCAATTCTACCCGTGGGTATCGTAAAAAACAACTAAAGTATTAATTCTTCCAGAGAACGGTGTAGAAACCTACACTTACACTGGCAGTATTGCCTTGCTTTGTATAAAGTCAAGTGTATTTAAAAATCTTTCGGTCCACTCACGGAAATATGGCCATGGCCACAATCGAGAAATAAATTCTATTTACTTACCCTACATTAGCGCTGTCTCTTTTCAAAAATATTTTAAGGAAAGGATAGATGACATGTAAGTCCTGTCATGTTTACAATGGTTGGGTGTTATCATCGTTAATTATGTTTGAGAAGCTTTTTTTTATTTCGAACAAATTGCTCCAGTTCTTTATTACTTTTGGCTTGTTATTACTCCTTGTATATCAACATGTTCTTGTTAGTAACACATTTCTCCCACCTCTAAAGCAGATCAACAGTTTGAAGCGCTACAGAACAACCCGCAAAGATGCAGTCCAACAACAGTAAAAACACATTCGGTTGGATAGTGTCGCGACTAGCGCAACTTGACTTCCAAGCTCTATACACTCACTAACGGGCACGTACCTACTGACTGTTTCGCTGGTCGCGACGCCATCTAAGCGAATAAAGTTGTATTAAGTACGTTCTCATAGATTACTCAGCGCGTAGGCAGTTCGATCTCCCTTCAAGAGGTAAGTAGCTGCAGTAACGAATAGCATTCAGAGTGTCAAGTCAGGTCATGGCGAATAAATAAAGAAATCACGCATTTAGCTATGATAATGTTATTGTATTTGTAATTGAAGTAAACAAAATCCATCATCAGTCAAAATGTCAGCAGTATGAGAGAAGCAGTAGAAGCGGAACTTGAAGAAAATTACTTAGGCAAATATTAAACTGATTTTACGTAGACTTTGGAGCTTATATTATCTTGAGAACTGGCTCGTAAGATGATTCCCTTAAAAAAGAAAGACAACCATTGAAATAAAACCAGTAGTCTCTGAAATAGCTATGACAAACATACATTTACACGCTTAAAGTTTGTGTTGTTTAAAATAATTTATGACAGATTTTTTATTAAAAGAGTACAAATTATTTTCTTTTTATAAGTATACGCTAGATTATTATGCTACGGAATTATATTTTGATTTGTTTAAATAGGTGAAGTGAATCAAGAGACAGATATTTAGATACTATTTGTCGGGGAGAAACGGGTAGCGGCGGGTCGATAGTATCATATAAGTTGACTTAGCAAGTTTCTTATTTCCACAGAAAACCCATAAAAAAATTATAATAGGAGACCTTGTACGAAAACATCAAAGTTGTAATAAAACTATAAACCTATTTGTTTTACAACAGCCCGTCTTCTCTTCATGCAAATTTGATCGTACACTATTGAATCTAAATCATGTTAACGACCTATTTAAATCTATTGCAAAGCCATCAAAGTCACTATTTGGCTTAGATGCAATTCAATTTATCGATAATGTAACTTGATATGCCAAAGCTTAGCTTTAACTCAGGCCAAATAGCAGGTCATGACATCTATGTTAGGTGGTGCTCACACGCACCGCAAACTTTTGTGGTACCGCGGTCAGGTGTAGATTTCAAAGCCCCGGGGTTAAAAACCAGCCCTAAAAAAACTTTGGTGGTACTGATAGCTACAGCGGTTCATAAAGTATATACCAAAAAATATATTGTCGAAACACAAGCCAATTACAGACCACCATTACTTGACTGTATACTTAGATATTTGTACAAGAAGGTACGTTGATACTTTATCTTTTTTCTTTCTTTTTCGTGTGGGGCACAAGATACTTTATGATACAATATTTTATTGACGAAAGAAGTTGTATGAAATAGCGAAGAAATGCCGCATATCACGTCACATAATGGCCGTGTGGCTATCATAGGCTCTTAGTTGCAAAGTTTTGAAAACTGCAATATTGTACGGCACGTGTGTGATCCACTCATGTTACTATGAGCATAACAATAGTGTAGGAATTATGTGTAATAGAGCGTAATCGTGCTAAATTTGCTGAACATTTTGAATACGCAAAACACACATTTGTTGCGAGCTGTTACGAGTCATTAGTAAAGATATTTATCTGCCTCAAGCGTGAATAGCAGTCGATTGTAGAGGTCGTGGGTTTGTACCCTGCGGGGTCATAAAATGTTTTGTGGTTTTGTTTTACTTAACATATAAAATGAGTTATTTGGGCGGTATACCCACTTGTCATCCGTCGCTGTGTATTTTGACGCACCGTAACGCATGCGTCTGTCAGACGAAATCTTACTCTCATACAAATACGGCTACGATGCATTTCGTACTTGTATGATTGGAATTCACAATTTCCTTTCATCTGACAGTCGCATGGGTTACGCAGCAACGGACGACAATGAGGTGAACCGCCTTACGGAAAATGCTTAGCATTGGCGATACACACTTTTCCGAATGACCCTCAAAATATGTCAGACGTGGCGTAAATGATGTTTACGCTCTGCCTACCCCGCAAGGGATAATAGGCGTGATATGGTGTATGTTTGTAATTTAAATCTTCCCTAATGGCGATCAGGTACGTATTGAGTTACTATTTACTTACTTACAGGTTTTTTTTTATATTTCTTGAAGAAACTTGTGCCTTATCTATCACCAGCCGATGCTTAGGTCAAAGTATTTGTCACTAGTAAAAATTATCTTTGTTTATCTTACTATTGTTACCTACCTACATACTAAAATCATAACCAGACTATTCTCAACTTAGTAAGTATAATGTTCAGAAATACCTGCTCAAAACTGATGAAGATCGTCATACTTTGGAAACATTGTTTATGAAACTATCCGGCACAAACAGTTGCTTATTTTGGCAACCCTCTTTGGTATTTTGTAATATCGGCTATGTTATGAAGGAGCACGTACGGTATATAATATCGACATCGTTTTATTGAGTTTTTTAGATAAACAATCCTAAATTCCTAATCGTTTTTACATACATGCATACCTAAACCACGCCTATATCCCTTACGGGGTAGGCAAAGCGTTAACGGCCGTAAAACGGATATATTAACACCACGTCTGACAAAAGTTTGAGGGTCAATCAGATAACTGTGTATCACTATAGTGACAGATTGCCAGCCCATCGCCTAAAATTGCAATACACATCCAACCCTCGAGTCCCTTAACGTTTTTACTTACCCATATTTAGATAAAAAATACAAAAAATAACAGGGTGTAAATGACAGTCCTCTGCATACGTTGCATGCAGTACATGAAACTAAACAACTTTTCCTCAGAAACTTATGTCAGGAAACGAAAAAAAAAATGATTTCCCATACAAAATCAGCTGACTGCATTTACTGTAGGAAGTCAAAATTATGTTTGATGTTCTTTGAAATATTTTCTCTTGGAAAGTTGTTCAGTTATCAGTATTTGAAAGGCTGTCCCTTACAATTTGTATTTTAGTTAATGCTGATATTGGTACTCACAGATTTAAATTTTGAAAAACTGCAAATGTAGACAGAAAAACTACGTAAACAATGACTTTTCAAAGACTGAACAATATCATGGATGAAATACATTTAGTAGAGGAGAAACAATCTCTAAAATGAGTAATTTCGTAAAAACTACGCTATCTGTGGACATTCCGTCAAATGCTGGTTTACGGGTGAATGAATTGAATGAAATCCAGATATACAGAGTATTGTGTGAAACTAGTAAATCTTTATGGTAATTTTTAGTTGGTTACATTTTAAATTTTAACAAATTATACAAATACAAAATAGTTGTTATTTAGTGTCGTGTAATATGATCAAAAGAACAGATACAAAACAAATTCTATTTAGTAAATACTTTTTACACTTAACCGTAATCAGTGTATTGTAAAAAACTTGCTCAATCTCATGTTTGTCACCTGTATTATTTATTAAATTTTTATTTGGTCGTATAACTGATCTGTCAAATTTCAAAAGATAAAGTACCTATCTTTATGCACTATAGTAAATAATATTTCTTCCATGACAGGCGCTTGTGTTATAATATGGTACATCTTTTGCCAATAAATATTACTTAACATTGTAAGTTCCCATAGCTCATACAATCGAAGTCTGCGACTGAACTATACAAACGAAATTACTACACAGCCACGAAGTGTCGACATTTAATTAAAATTTGCTAAGTATGTGTTTGATTGAATTCACTATCTTTTGTGGCTAATGAAACCTAGTTACTCACGCAGCTCGAACAATTGTATCCTATGATAAATAAATAAATCGATATCAAAAGGTCATGTAATGAATGTATTTACTAATGCATAGAGTAACAATTGAACACTATTAATATTCAAACTGTATCGAGACTGGTTGCTCAATGGCATTGCATTCAAACGTTGGCAGATACAGTTTCTGATATTACTTTGTGTTTCGATTTGTAAGTCATTTTAATCTTGCAAAAAATATAGACAATTCATCATTAGGTTTGAGTTTTAAGAGTAAGAGAAAAGTAAGTCTTCTCGAGGCTTATTTTGATTCAAGAGTCCGCGAACGGTGCAAGGTACCCGCTGAAGCGCGGAACCAACAAATTCTTTTTTCGAACGGACAGCTGGAAATGAGAAAAAATTACAACAATTTACCACAAAATCATAAATTGCCAAAGAAATTGGTTCATTTGTTACAAACGTGTTCGCAAAGGATTGAATCATAGGGACCTTAATACCTAAACCTAAGGCCGAACTAACTTGAACTTTTTGACATTAAGACATACCTTCTATCTGTGCGCTTATTGTTTATCATATAACATTTACTTGCAGTAACCAAATATAACTACACTTAACACAACCAACATTTTTCCTTCCGTATTTTACCTTCAAACACGGATACATAATTTGATGACACTATACCAAGCGACACCAGCCCCACTCATCCTGAAACCGTGTAGGTTTTCACGCATGTATGGTACTATCAACTGTGAAGCTTAAGGCTGGGTAGACGAGATGTTTAACTAGTTTTTTTTAGAATTATAACCTTGAAGGAAACAACAGAAGTTATAAACAAGAAAATAATTTTTACCTGTGATTAAAAAATATTTATTAATAAGTGAAGTGCTTGTAAGTAAAACAATATGGTATGTACCTAGGTACAGAAACATACATACATACATAAATCACGCCTATATCCCTTACGGGGTAGGCAGAGCGTTAACGCCCGTAAAACGGATATTAACACCACGTCTGACAAAAGCTTGAGAGTCAATCAGATAACTGTGTATCACAATAGTGACAGGTTGTCAGCCCATCGCCTAAAATTGCAATACACATTCCTCGAGTCCCTTAGTCGGCTCTTACGACACCCATGGGTAAGAAATGGGGTGATGCTATTCTTAGCCGGCATCACACGGCGTAGTAGTAGTACCGGAACGTTACAAATAAATAAGTTTCAGTTATACCTTGTCTTTTAAATTTTAGTGTATTAACGTCTACTACGAAACGAATGCCTTCTCCGGCCCAATCTTACCTGCAATTTCGATTCAGTTTTGATTCTTAACTCCGATCAACCATCTTGCAGGTAGTTTTCCAACACCTCGTTTTCCTGCTTGGAGTCACTAATGCAGTGGTATCTTTAATCATAGTACCACCAATTTTTTTTTCTTTTACATTACATCGTACCAAATCGTACGGTGAACATTCCCCAGCAGTATTGCACAAAGCGTACGTGTGTTAAAGACTAGGAGTTATGTCTTTTGTTCGCGACGTCTGCACGACTCGCAACACTTAGTGAACGTTTAACACCATTGTCCTGCTTTTGATAGTAGGTAAGGGGTGTTTTATCACTATGCCTCTTTGTAAATGTTTTTTTTAAGGTAGAGTTAATGGAGCGTTTAAGTGTTTTAAAGAAATATGAATAGAGCAGTCATAAGTAAGTAAGTACGAAAAAAATAATTATTTATGTTCTATGGTTTATTTGGCACTTACAGTGCTATATTATATGCATAAATAAAAATAAAAAATAGCGACAATTATTAGATTAAACCCGGGACCTGTGGAGTACCGTCCTACCGCTCTGCCACTAAGCTACCGGAGACCCGACCCAACACTTCAAATTTACAACCTTTTGATACTCGTCTTGAAGCAACGTACAAGCAACATCTAGTGTAAGTTTCCTTAAAATTGTACTCACGACACGGGAAGCGTTTTAAAATTTTTGTTTTCAATGTGTTTTCAGTTTCAATGCGACAACCCTGAAATATATTAGTATCTACTTTAGCTAGTACTCAATCAGTTAACTTTTAACCCACAGCCCATAAACAATTCTCCCGGCTGTTTCTAATCTGACGTGCGAGTGACAAGATGCATCCGAGCGCAGTCACGACAATGGATTTACTGCGTTCACTTTGCAATCAATTACAATTGCACTTCAAGTCTGCACTAAACAAATATCTGCCAGACCTAGGGCACTTAATATAACATCTTCAGATATAAAATTAAGGCGGTTCACTTACTTGTCGTCCGACGTTCCGTTTTTTAACGAAACGTAACACATGCGTCTGTTAGACGAAAGGAAATTGCGAATTCCGATCATATTCCCTTACAAATACGGTTATGGTGGATTTTACGGTGCGTTACGCTGCATAACGGACGCGAGTGTCAAACGACTTGACAGACGCCTCCGTTACGCAGCGTAACGGACGCGAGTGTCAAACGACTTGACAGATGCCTCCGTTACGCAGCGTAACGCACCGTAAAATCCACCGTAGCCGTATTTATATGGGAATAAGATCGGAATTCATTGAATTTACAGTTACGCTGCGTAACGGAGGCGTGTATCAAACGACTTGACAGACGCGTCCTTTACGCAGCGAAACGCACCGTAAAATACACCGTAGCCGTATGTACGGGAATAAGATTGGAATTCGCAATTTCCTTTCGTCTGACAGACGCATGCGTTACGTTGCGTTAAAAAAACGGTACGACACGACGAAAAGTGAGCGAACCGCCTAGGTTTCGAGAGACTCCTGCATAATTAAGGTAGTTTGGTCGCATACTTTTGCGTTGTTTTAAATATAATATCATTGACTTCCGTGTTGTTCCGTGTGGTGCCGGCTTAGAATAGCATCACCCTTATTCTACTCGTGGGTGTCGTAAAAAGCGATAAAGAGATAATCATCCAGGGAATGGGCAGCAACGATTCCTGTGAATGCACTCGCCAATATCCAGCAGTGGCCTCATGTAGCTGTTCATGTTATGTTTTATGTATGATTCTCCGCGCAATTGTCGAATCTCAATTCAGAAAAACACCTTCGTATATTTCAGTCGCGGATTTTTGGACCATTTGAAAATAAAGTCAAAGATTTTCCGCTCAAATTTGTCATGTCTCGTGTTTACAATCGAAAATGCTCAATGCACTATGACAGACTGACAGTTGCGTCTGTCAAAGACCTCAGTCAAATCGCATGTAATACAATGAGCCATGGTAACTGTTTTTTGTATAGTAATTCCAAATTTCCTTTCGTCTGACAGACGAATGCAACTAAAAACACGTCCATCTGCCCATCATCGTCGAGAATCACACTTAAAGTCCGGTGCTGCGTTATTTCTGCGCATTCATAATGCATGCTTCTAAAAGACGAAAGGTAATTGCGAATTCCCAGTTATTTCCATAAAAATACAGCAAACGTGCCCTTGCGGTGCGTTGACAGATGCGTCGTTTGCGTCATTTGACAGACGTATCCGTCAAAACCGTATTTTCTTAAGGGAATAAGATAGGAATTCGCAATTACCTATTACCACAAAATAGAGAATACCGCCGCCAATACTTACTTTGTGCTATTACCTTTCGTCTGACAGACGCATGAGTTACGGATGATGCTCTAAAAATACGCAACATTGGAAGTCAAATGGGATCAAACATCAATCAATGAAATCATTTTTCATTTGCTTTTATGCAATGAAGGATAAATACAGGGTGTTAGGGACAGCCCTCCGAATACTGATAAGGTGCATTCAGACCATGAAACTGAACAACTTTACATATACAAGTATTTCTGGAAACGTCAAAAAAATTGACTTCCCATTGTAAATGCAGTCAGCTGATAGTGATTTTTTTTATCGTTTCCTGATATATGTTTCTAGGGGAAATCAGTATTCGGAGGGCTATCCTTTACACCCCGTATATAGAAAACTTTCTGCAATCAGGAACCATAAATTTGTCAAACGCTAGAACGGCCGTGTGTAACTGTCTACACCGCTAGGGACGTGACTGCATATACAAGACTGAGACCTTTCTGTCCCAATACCAATTCGTTCGTGTCCCAAAGGAATGATTCGAATGAGTCGCAATCTCGACGAATTAGAACTGTGTTTTCGGTGATGTATGGAGCCAATATGTGAGTCTAGTCACGATCTGTGAGTTAGCTAATCGGCGCAATGGGTTTATTTAATGCATCAGTATACTATGAAAATAAATAAGTTGTTTTCCCTGTGTTATGTATATTAAACTTTATTGCAATTTGTACAAAAGGCGGGCCCACCAAAACTCAATAGGGAAACCGCTACAATACATGCATACGTTAACTGCCACTACAGTCCACTGCTGGTCATGTGCCCCTATGAAAGGGTATTGCCATACTCACTACGCTTGGCATGCGGATGGGCAAGCGCAGTGCAAGATATTGCTTTCATGCTGTGATGCTACAACTAAATTTATGCTTGAGAATTTGTGGTCACGCACGAGAAAACCAATAATGATTCTTTTTTTATTCTTTGATTGAATCACCTTGACTTAAAGTACGCGTTAGAAAGCCCTATTTCGCGACAAGACATCGTCACACAAGTCACACCAATTTTATAATTTTATCATTAACAAGCAAGACTTTGATGTACCTAAGCTGAACAGGACATGCAACTTCCGCTGTCCATCCTATTGATTTCGAATACGATAAAGCTTAAAATGCACTTACTGTTCAGGGTCTTATTTCTGCAGCTGGTAACGTGCTGGTACCTTTTTCATTCTTAAAACAATACATACATACATACCACGCCTATATCCTTTGCGGGGTAGGCAGAGCGTAAAGGACCGAGAAACGGTCACTTACGCCACGTCTGACATACATATGTACCACTATAGTGACAGGCTGTCAGCCCATCGCCTAACTAGAGTCCCTTCCTCGGCGGATACGACACCCACGGGAAAGAAATGGGGTGATGCTATTCTAAGCTGGCATCACACGGCATTCTTAAAACAAACTAGTGAAATAATCTCCAGAAGAATAAGAGCTGCCTGCTCGGAGACAAACGAGCGACAGTTCATCTGACTCGAGTCACGAAGTGAGTGAGTTAGGCACTACTGGGGAATTCTGGGGATTGATGTCTTATTAAACTACTTATTCCAATATTTCGTAGTAAAATTGATCATTTTCTAAGGCTGATCTACATGTAGATACAAATATTTTCACATTTATTACGTCTTGTATTCTGTCCTTTAGCATTGTGATTGATCAAAATATTGGATTACCACTAAGACACATCCCAAAAAATATATCTATTTGTAATTCTTTTAATTCCCATGTCCAGCAATAGACTGTTGTGACCGTTGAGGAAGAAGAAAAATAATTATTTTAATACATATTTCTTTTGTTTCTCTTCCACCCGTGGAAAGTTCAGCCACTATACTCTGACTTCAAAGATTTTCTGTCTAAGATATCATTACACTAATTGCAAATTCACTGCAGGCCACAATATTTTACTTTTATTACTGTAGATTTAAGGCGTTGGCGCCTTTCAGAAATAACGTCTTTATTACAGAGTTGTAGATAGTAAGTGAGCTTTTTTCTCTCTCGACATACCGCAGACGGGAATTTCCCACTCTTGAAGCACGCCGCACGTCTCGATCCCCAGCTTTATCTCTTTCAGAATGCATTCTAGTCTTTATCTAGCTTTTAAGTCGGATTCCACCTGCGTATAGTTTACAAGCCGTATTTTTGGTTGTGTGAAAGTAAGGCCATTGACAGATGAAATGAGAGAGAACCGTTTATTTTGGTATGAGCGTGTATTGAGGAGGGATGAGGAGGAGTATGTAACAAATAAAGTGATGCGGATGGGTCTCATAGATATGGCTGGATGCAGGAGGATAGGCTGGCCTGAAAAAGTATGGATATGGATTGTATGAAAGGCGACATGAATAAAAAATTAATAAATGAGGATTTGATAGAGATAAATGGAAGCCGTGTGATGCCGGCTTAGAATAGCATTACCCCATTTCTTTCCTGTGGGAGTCGTAAGAGGCGACTAAGGAACTCGAGGGTGTGTATTGCAATTGTAGGCGATGGGCTGACAACCTGTCACTATAGTCTCTCTCTCTTTTCGTGTGGGACACCGAGTCGTCCAACGACCCGATGAACCCTGGTGTCAGAGTTTTTCAACCGCCTACTACCACTAGTAGGCCTCTGACAAGGTTGGGTTACGACCGCCGTCTAAGTAATCATAGACAGCAACCGGGACCGACGGCACTATAGTGATACACAGTTATCTAATTGAGCTTTTTGTCAGACTTGGTGTTAAAACAGATTTACGACCTTAATGCTCTGCCTACACCGTAAGGGTCATAGGCGTGATTTATGTATGTATGTATGTTAATTTCAGTCAATAAAGTGTCCTATGATAGTTCGTATTTTAAATTGCAAACAGATGAATACTTCAAATTTTCTTACTTAATTCTGTGATCTAAACACTATTTAAACCTTATTTACACTCTTACCAAATTCTAGACTGTTCATTAAACTTGATTTAATGAACCAAGCTTCTAATCTAAATTGCATCAATTACGCGAGTACCTATACCTAGTAGATATTGACCGGAACGAATTTCGCTAACAAATTTGCTTATTTAAATCACTCTAAGATACCTTTTTGAATAATTTCTTAATAGATCAGCTGAGCCTAGACCGTAAAATATGTTCTTGTAAGGAATAACTAGGCGAAAACTAATCGCTTGATCGTAATTATAAATCTCCATTAAATAAATTCTGGGCAGTATCTAGGAAATATGGCGACCCTTTTTTGTAAGCTGAGATGGGATCTTTTGCTTGCGGGCGCAGCCAATTAATATTTTTTACATTTCTACATAAGTTTCATCTGTTTCCATTGACTAATTTATCACTTGGAATACATTACACTTAATAAATAGACTTAAAAAAAGCACCTTGTTTAGCCTTTTTATATTTCGATTACGTTCCTTCAGAAAAGTTAATTAGTTTCATGAAGTAGTTCATCCCTTTAAATAATTTTGACATAATAGCACAAAAAAAAGGTCTGATCAAAGCATACAACCACATTAATTAGATTTACAATTCTATTTCGTGGTAAAACGATTTATTAATTGATGTTGTTGATCCATTATAATTATTTCATTTGTTGAGGTTTCCGTTTGCGGTTTTCAGTGTGTATTTGCTTTTAAAAGTTCAATCAGGATTTGACCAATTTATATTACAGTATATTAAGAGGTATCACAATAGTATGTTAAGAAACTCTTGTCAACTTGTCTTGGCAACACACTATTTTAAGTACATTATTGTAATATCTGTTAATACACAATAAATAGTAATAATATAAAAATATGCTAATCATCCCAAATGATTAAAACATATCTTTTTCCATTGTCCCCTCCACTGCTTACCCCAAAAACTTTCCTTTCTATTCTAATCACATCACACACACAATACTTGAGCCTATAGCAGTCCACTGCTGGACTTAGTCTTCCCCCAGGGCACACCACAAGGCACGACACCCTGTATTTGGCATCTGATCACTACCCTTCTTTATGTCATCGGTCCATCTAGTCGAAGGTTCAAATCAAGCCCGTGGTAGAATGTTTGCAAGTTCTCTTATATAGTTTATCACTAGATTTCCGCCCAGCGATTTACCCGCTGCCACTTATTTTCCCCTGGTAAAAGTTGTTTTCCAGCAGTAAAAAGTAGCCTATGTGTAATTCCGTTATACTCTCCCGTTGTTCCAAATTTCATTTAAATCGGTCAAGCCGTTTAATCGTAAAGAGGTAACAAACATACATACATACACACACACAAACTCTCAGATTTATATTATTAGTACGGATTACAGTATAGTTTATCATTATAGTGTAGATATTGGTCTATGGTAGATGTATGCGTCGAAGTGTAGATGTAGCATAGACAAAACAAGCAAATCGAACGCCAACGCGCAACAGTTATCGGAGATTGCAACGACCCCCAAGTTTCCTAAATACAGCCCATTAATACAGCCACGTATTTAGGTAGTTTTGGATAATGGAGACTGGGTCTGAACTGATTGTAGCTGTTCCGTAAAATTTGCATACGAAATTGTGGTATTTGGGTGCGGTGCGTGCGATATTGACAACTACCTTTAAAAGTAGCAAGATAAAGTGTCAACGTTGATTATAATTAGGACTATTTCGACCGGAATTACTCTTAAAACTGCTAGATAACATAAAATGTCTAATAAATAAGATAAGATTATGTTTAAAAAGTAATTAAGGCTAAAAACCATTAAAATATGAGAAGTATCTGTCGCAGTATTATGGCAGAATTAGGATTTCGGCCGAAATCCTAGGATTTTGGCCAAAAGCCGGATTATGGTAAAATCGTCGACCATCGTCCTAAGTAAATCTAGGATTTCAGCCATAATCCTAGGATTTTGACCGAAATCCTGGATCTACGTAGTAATATGGTAAAACGAAGGCTTCAGAACACTTTTTATAAATTTTGTAGTGACTATACACATACATACATAAATACTTGCGGAGTATGCAGAGTTTTAATGGCCATAAACAATTTTGAGAGCTATTTTAGATAAAACGTGAATGACTATAGAAAAATAAAATGGTAATACACATGAAAACTTCCATCCCTTAGTCGCTTCTGGGTGTCGTACCCGCGGGAAAGAATAGGGGTGATGCTATTTTAAGCCGTCATTACACGGAATAGTGACTATCGCCATGCATTACTATTTGTCTTTACTTTAATTTGTATTCTTATTATGCTTTTGGAGAGAAAGATAAGAACTTAAGATTTAAGATATTTGATGATACAAATTAAATGACAAAAAAAATATTTATAATAATCAAATCAGTCTTTTATTTTTATTGATTCCAGATAGAATGTACTAATCACTATTATTATTAGGTATCTAGTCTCGATATAAAAATTAACCGTTTTTCATAAACATTTAAGTGCTAACCTCTTCTAACTATGATTAATATAACAAGGGAGGAGCGTATTGTTCCCTCCCCGCTCATAGATTCCCCCGAATCGCGATTAATGCCATTATACCAAGCAGATCCAGGATTTCGACCAAAATCCTAGGATTTTGACCGAAATCCTGGATCTGCTTAGGACGATGGTCGAATGTTGTCTACAATTTTGCCATAATCCGGCTTTTGGCCGAAATCCTAGGATTTCGGCCGAAATCCTAATTCTGCCATAATACTGCGACATATCTACTTCTTAGCAATTACTATAGAATAAGCAATAACACTAATTATACACAGAGTTTGTTGGGAATCATCCGTACTAATATTATAAATCTGAGAGTTTGTGTGTGTGGAAAACAGGTATAGTATAATCTGGAATAACACATAGACCATTTACCGCGGGAAAACATCTATTACCACGGGAAAAGGAAGAAAAGGAATGGTAGCGGGGGAAACCGCCGTGTGATGCCGGCTTAGAATAGCATCACCCCATTTCTTTCCCGTGGGAGTCGTAAGAGGCGACTAAGGGACTCGAGGGTGTGTATTGCAATTTTAGGCTATGGGCTGACAACCTGTCACTATAGTGATACACAATATTCCGAATAACCCTCAAACATTTGTCAGACGTGGCATAAATGTCCGTTTTTTGCGGCTGTTTTCAATCTGCCTACCCCGCAAGGGATTATAGGCGTGATATGTGCATGTGTATGTGCATAAGTAAGACATATTTTCCCTCGCTAGAAGATCTAAAATCTACATTTCGTTTGAAATGCTAAAAAAGACACATAATAATATTAAAGAGTTTAGGCAAATGAATTTTCCAAAAAAATTGTTTAAATTTCATTCACGTGTATGTTTATGCTAACTTCATACTGTAATACCGTTATTAATTGCCTACTTAATTAAACAACAAATTAATGATTAAATAATATTCGAACTACATAAAGCAAACAGTCCTGTTACGGGAAAGCTTTCAAACAATTAAATGTATATTTTGATTCAATAAAATTTCTGGCTTAAATGCACAAAATGGCTACTTCGCAGTGGTTTTTAATGTTTGTTTGCAAATACTTTGTTTTCATAAAACAACGATTAAAAAGTTTGATTGAATTGAAATAATCTCGTTTATGTGGAAAACTTTAAGTAACGTTTAATACACACCTTCAAATTGCTTGAATATGACATCAAATACAGATGTAAAATATTAGCTGCAAAGATTTTTAGGGGTGATTCAGCCCATGAAATATATTTGGACCTCCCTATAGATACATATTGATCCGATCGGTTAGAACATTTTGTATGGGAGGTTTAATTTTTTTATATTTCGACCTCTGTTCCTTGGTAAAAGTTTTTCAGTTTCATTGGCTGGTTTACCCCTTTAAATATTTGTAGTAAATTTTTTATACCTTATATTTTTTGGACGGGATATAATTTCCCATATAATTATGGCGAGTTTTAAACAAAATAAACATGCGAAGGTTTTAATAAAATCGAGGTTAAATAAATATCTAATAATGAATTTCACACTGTCAAACACGTTTAAGCAGAATGTCACAAAAATTTTATTATATGACTCATCCCTTTTTTGTATTTTAACAAAACACTACCTTTGGTACGAGTTTTTTTGTGGTGCTTTGCACGTTGAACCTCTGCTTCTCAACGATAAAATTATGTAACAACTACATTCACATTTCATGCCATTAGCACCCAAACACAAAAATATGTCAAACTACTACTACCATTGCTGGATTTCGCTCAACAATTCACCGAAAAAGCCGAAGAAAATACGCGATGTAATGAACATTCGAATGAAAACATTTCGCGTCGTCATCACGTGGCTTATAAAATGGTCCGGCGTGGTGGCTGCCAGGAGAATGCAATGTATGTGCAAATTGTTATTTCACGAAATATTTTCCACATTCGTTGTGCTTAAATAACATGAAAGTAAAGATATAGTATGCGATCTACAAGAGAAGCCAGGAAAGGGGAATTAACTGCTAGCTTTATTGCGCACATTATAGCTTTGTTATGTTGCGTTGACTTATATGTTTTTGAGGCATAACAGAACGGGGAAAATAGTTTAAAAATAATTGGTTGAATGTTTTCTAAAACAGCGCATGCAACCTACTTTGGCTAACAACTTTATCACAATCATATGTAGCATCTGTTTCAATTTGAATAAACTCCCCCATATTTTTTGAATAATTCATTTTTTGAATTCGGAGTTGTATACGTTGTAGTCGTCAAAACTTTCTACTCTTTTCTTTTCATTTTTGTCGCTAAGCTACAGACGTAAGTGCAGCAGCGGCGAAACAACTTTATAGCCTACGTGAATTGTGCGCTCCAAAAAGATTTTCCCGTTGCTTCGTAAACACTGGTGTGTACCCGCTCGGCCCAGGCTCCGCTTGGCCCAGGTTCCACTCGGCCTGGTTCTGCTCGGCCTGAAAATGAAGCAACTGATTATTTGTGATTTGTAAAGTAAGGCGAATATTTGCAGAGCGTAAACGGCCACAAAAATGGATATTAACGTTTAAGGGTCATTTGGAAAATTGTGTATCGCGATAGTGTCAGGTTATCAGCCCATCGCCTAAAATTGCAATACAAACGCTTGAGTCTCTTACTCGCCTCTTACATCTCCCACGGGAAAGAAATGGGGTGATGCTACTCTAAAACGGCATCAAACGGCCCTACATTTACTAAAGATTATTAAAAATGTAGTTCAATTAATGGCAAATAGCTTTATTTACAGGCGTAACATGGTAGTAATTAATAATAATCAAATAATGAAAATTTTGTTTAAATTTTCAACTACCTATGTTGTTGGCAACAAACTTTTCATTAAATAACAAAGTAATGTAAATTTTCAGTTCAAGTTAGACGATTTTCACATGTGATTTTAATAAGGGATAAGAGGCGTGATATGTGTATGTATGTGTATGTGATTTTAATTAGGTGACTATTTCTATTTTTTGTACTAAATAAATGAATTTAAAGTATTCTAACTTTTAATACCTATTAAAACTTTGGGCCGTGCGGCACCTGGGGCGTGCTAAGAGGACCCATAAACACTGCCTGGAGATTGAGTTTTGCTTTTGATAAATTTCAGCTTTTGTGAATTGCCGAGGCAGAAGCCTTAATATGCGGGATCTGTGTTTTAATTTTAGCTTCACCTGGCTAAGGCTTGCTGCAGGCGAAGGTAGCTCTTCGTTAATATTTTCTAGCAAAAAAGAAAAACCGCGATGTAAAAATTGATGTAGCTACACAGCTAGCAAGAATTATCGAGAGATTTTAACAATTGAAACACATTTAGGAAACAGGACAATTGGACACAGCAATATTTTTTTTAAACCTTGCATGCTTACAGTGTGTTTGTTTGAAGAACTTTCAAGGTTTTGGTAGAGAAACGGTACAAGTCTTAGTTAATTTTTTTCAAGATATGGCAAAACAAATTTACAAATTTTGTTGCTGTCGAATAATTTTCAGGACCAAATTTTCATATCTATTTTGGAAAATGGTACTGAGAAGAATGAGCTCAATAGCTTGTAGATACACTCGTAAAACAAACACACTGTAGAAGCTATGCAAATCAAAATTTAATATAATAATTTAGCCAGTAAACTGAATTCAAAAACGGATAGTTGAAAATATCATAATTCTCCTTCAGTAACCATTTATGACAGTTCAAAGCGGACGACCTTAAAAAACACGGGTATATTCTTCAACAGTTTTTACCAAAAACGACTAAACAAACAATTTGGCAAAAGCTTTCCATAGTTTACCATAAAATCTAGAGTCGAAGTAACAAGATTTACTGTCGCGAGAAGCCTGAAAGCAAAAAATAGGTAGATGTAGATGGAACCCTGCGAACAACCCGAATAAACCATGAAAAGGTTGTACAATCTAATATACACGCACTCACATACAAAAATCTGTATCACGGCTATAATCCCTTGCGGGGTAGGCAAAGCGTAAACGGTCGCAAAAAAGGGACATTTACGCTACGTCTGACAAATATTTGAGGGTTATTCGGAAAATTGTGTATCGCCATAGTGACAGGTTGTCAGCCCATCGCCTAAAATTGCAATACACACCCTCGATCCCTAAGTCGCCTCTTCTTCGTCAAAAATCTGTAATACAGTGTGAAATCAAAATTTGTTTAGGAGGACCACATTTTTTTTCTTATATTTCTCTCACATCTTATTATAATGGTACGAAGAAAAGTGGTTTAGTTTAACGTCTAGAACACACCCAAAAAAATTGTAGTTGTCAAAAATTGTGTTATAGGTATACTTTTTCGGGTTTTTACCCAACTTTAGGCAGGTACTTAAGTGATATATAAGTCGGGAAATTCAAATTCAAAATTTCTACCATGTAGATTATTAAGTTTATCACATATATTTTTATCTAGAATGTAAAATTATATATGTAAATAATAAATCAAGTTATAATTTTGTTGTTCAGTTATATTGCTTGTAGACTTTCTTCTACGTTGGATTAATAAATCTACATGGTTTGGTGAACAGAATCTCTTCCTGTGGTACGTCCCACGTACCACTAAAGAAACTACGTAGAAAAATAAGCTGACGTGGATCATCTTCATCTCAATAATTGCCGATGGTTAGCGCAGGACAGAAAACTAATTTCGGATGCCAAGATTCAGTGAGGGTCAACGAACCAGCAGCACCAGAAATCCTAGTAATATTATAAATGTGAAAGTTTGTATGTTTGTTTGTTTGTATCATTCTTGTTCACGCAAAAACTACTGAACCAATTATAATTTATAAGCAAGAATGTCCTCTTAACTCTATTATTATCTCTGACCCCCAACAAAGGAATCGTTTGGCGTGTGTAACGCGGACTGACTGCGTTAATAAACTCGACAAAGTTTTTTGGCAGCGACTGTACTTGGGCCGAGTTTGCTCCACTGCCTTATTTTTGATGCACTGTTGTGGTGCCTTGGACTAGTTTCCAAACAAATTATCGGTTTTTGCGGAAAGCAATTTCTGGAAGCGGTTTAAGTAAAGTCATGCTATCCAGTGTTATTTTATTTATTATTATTTCTATGATGAAGCGTCAAATCTATGACAAAGTAATTGTATACATCATGTAAAAAATAATTATTATTCGTATAATTTATTTTGATAGTGAAAAAAACATTCAATGCTATGTTTCATTATTTTAGAATGGAGAGTCAAGTACGAATTGTATGGTTAGAAAACATGCTTAATTTTATGTGTAAACATGGTATACTCAACACGAGAAGTGTTTTAAAATGTGGTATTCAACGTTTTTGCATCCTGTATAAAGTGAATCAAACACGCACCGGATTATATTGCGGTTCGTGACAGCCACCATACAAATGCCAACCTGTGACATAACAGCTGGAATTGGATGCGGCGAGATGTAACATGAAATTAATCTCGGTAACTCTTTTCGTCGGAAACCCAGATCCAGAAAAGCACTTAATATTAAGCGGTGCGTGTGAAAACCGCTTTACTTGCACAGAGATACCAATCACCCTCGTCTATAACTCACGCCAACATTTACCCCGTTTTATAAAAACAACGACATAAAGGTCCATTTTGTATCTTAACCTACTCCCCTGAATGATAGGACAAACAAATTGCCGGAAATATTTGAATAAGAATGGGGAAACCCCGGGCACTAATGTGCGAGGCGGTCGAGCCCCGGGCCCTTAATATCTGTTTTATTTTTTCCGGATTTCGAGTGGACGGGGACAAACAAACCGCCTATTGTGAACACGGGACAAAAACATTCGCACCCCACTTTGATTTGGAAATATTATGGATATGTTAAGATTGTAAAATATTTCTGACGCAGAGAGCTGGCTGAAAAAATCTAGACATTGACGCATGATCCAAGCCTAACAACAACTCGAAGGTATGAACGATGTCCATAAGGCCATTTGGTGGAAAAAAATAGTATTTTTTTGACGGTAGATGAGATATACACCTAATTCTTATGTATCATTATTTATCATCATATTATACAGATTCTGTTTGCTGGAAAACATGATGAACAATGTTTGCTTTAAAGATTTATTTTCCAAAGTAAGGTATATTCTTGAACTTTATTTCTTGATGCACTCTCAATAACATTTACACATATTTTTTGCAGATACGATGAATCTTGTACATTACTAAAATTTCTTTGTACAGTTATTGTTTACTTGTTTATTTGGCGAGCAACTGCCAAAAGAGTTAAAATTGTTAAAACATAGCGATTCTGCTCTGTTCTCACGCACACAATTTACCGTTAGTGAGAAAAGGACGTTTACAAGTTCACGGCAGGCCCTAAGAAGCTCCCATAGGCATGAAGCTGCCATCGTCACTTAGGTATTCATAACCCATAGTCGTAAAAAGCAAATAAGATATAAATTCATTCAAGGAATGGGCAGCAGCCATCTATCACACCTTTCACTGCGCTCGCCATACTGCGTGCCCAGCGTGGTGAGTACAATTTAAAACTTACAATGCTGTTGTTTGGACAGTTCCATGACTGATGAGACCTTAGTCGCCTTTTATGATACCCACGGGTAGCAATGGGGTGATGCTATTCCAAGCCGGCGTCCCACGGCTTATAGTATAAACAGTTTTATATCAATTAACATATCTTTAGTTTTTAAACACAGGATGGTTCCCAATATATTTTTGAAGCTTTTACGGCTTTATTTGTCTCCACCTTTGTTTGTTGTTTTGATTTGAAGGGTCAGGGTCATATTTTAATTTGATGTGACATATTAGTCGTAAAAGCTTTCGGTTGTTTGACGTCAATAAATGATTATATTATCCTACTATACTACACTTGTATTTTTATCGTCAAACGACCTTACAGACGCATTACCTTTCCGTTCTTTTCGCCTGACATACGCATGCGTTACGGTGCGTTAAGAATAGCAGCGACAGACGACAAGTGGCTAAACCGCCTTTTATTACACGATTTGCTTTTCGGGAACTTGATTATTTTATTCTTGCATGAATCACGTCTTTAAAAACACACCTTTTTAAGAGTTTAATAATTTTCAATACCTCATAAGTTGCAAACATGAAACACTGTGAAGTACTGTAAAATGTGTTTCATTTTAATGATTAATATATTATATACCCTCGTTATGAGAAGGCCCGTGTCTAGCAGTGGTTGCTAATTTAATGTAATATAATGATGCAATGTTTCCACCTTCTGTCTGCCTGCTGTATCTATACTGAGATTGAAATAAAATAAATACCTAATAATAATTGGCAAAAAATTTTCCACAAATCTAGTGTGGCACTTTGTTAACAAAATAAAGTCTGACGAAATCTGCGAATTTTTGAATAATCAGAAATTCCTCTCCGCAACAAGTAAACTAATCACTCATCTAAAATCGAGAAGAATCACACGTCCTACTACTTCAATCCAATCATGTTTAATCATATTAACGAATGGAATAAAGGTACAAATACAACGTGTGATACAAGTGTTACCACCAACCGTAGGAGACAATCGCATGTGAAAAAAGCATATTTCTACTGATTCAAAATTACGTCTAACTGTTACCTATCACGTCGCCGTAACTCGATACCGGTAGTACCCGAACAAAATTCGATATCGAGCATTTTCGCGTCGTCATCACAAAAATAAACTGGTAACCAAACCCGGACCACAATATAAAAGGTTCGCTTAGCACGTTTTCTTTCAATATTTCCCAATTTTATACGGTATTACATTTCTAGGAGAGACAATGGAAAGTAATCGACATTGACAGTGGCGGGGCTAAATTTCGTTAAAATAAAAGCGAACTGAGCCAAAGATATGGCGCCTACGTGGTCGCCGCGAGATCCCAGGAGTTTCTGCAATGGAGAATTGGAAAAAGCTTTTATAATCCGGCACGTGACACACATGTTGAAGCGAGCCTCCTTGCTCCGTGTCGATCGTAATTCTTTTTTCTATGTGCGACTGCGTTTTCCCGCGATTAGGAGAGTGAAGGCGGTTGCTGGTATATGCATTTGGAATTTATGAACCGCAGTAGATTCCTGCTCGCGGGTACGACCGCGTGATTTAAAATTCGCTCGGGGATTGGATTCACGTATCTTATAGAGGGATAAAATAAGTTCTGGTACCTAAATATAGTGTCAAAGTAACCCTGTGTTCAGTAAATCAATTTCAGTTTGAATGCGCTGGGCAAAAATTTCCAATCCCAAAATTGCTGTTTTGAACTCGAGTGATAGGTACCTACGCAACGTGTGGTCTTACCAAATTGTTCAAGTCGTGAATCATGTTTACTACTCCCGAAAATAGCTGATTGTCAAAATCAAATCACAAGGTAGCATTTGACCAAAGAATAGGATTTGACGCAACGATTCGATGAGCCCTGGTGTTTTACTATATTTATTAATTAAATACGATTTATCAGCCTCACCTTATGCTATTTCTCTACCGTAGGACTGCTGGAAGAGATTTCTTTTAAGAAATAAGTAGTACCTGTTGTGTTGTTTTTCTTTAATGTAATTGTTCTGTGTTTTATCTTGTGTACAATAAACAGTTAAATAAAAAATAAATAAAAAAGTAACTTTTAAAATTACGTTTCGTTTCACTGTCGGAGATTACCGGCTTTTAAATCAATTAATTTTGCTATGAATTCTGGAGGTGGAGTCTCAATATTTCTGCGTAAAGCGAGAAAGTTCAAAAGATTTTAATAAAATAGCGATACAGAATTCTACTGTTTAGGAAATACGAAGAACAATTCAATCAATTTGATTTGGTGAGAGACTAAATTACGAATGTGAATGTTGGTCAAAGTTTACAATTCTTAGGAAATCGAGTTCCTGTCCATTCCTTGGTTTTCAGTATCAGTTAAAACAACATATTAAAATTTCTGAGCACCATCATAAACCAAGTCTTATTTTGCACATGAAACTCACTCTTCATGGAAAGTTCCAGACCTCATTTACATTTAAAATTACTAGCAATTTGCACGAAGTAATTTCTTGGTTAACTTTAATAGTTCCTGAATAGTTTTTCTTGTAACGAACATACACAGTTTTCCAACTTCGACATACCAAATCTTCTGTGCATTTCGTTCCACTTTGTATAAAGTTTTATGACTTTGTAGTTTAAAAGCTCATTATGTATTATAATTTGCAAATAGCTCCGGAAGTTGTCTACTAGTACGAACTGTCGTATTCAGGATCTTAGCAAGTGCGTTATTTTTATGACCAAATGAATTTTAGGTGTGATTAACATTCAAATCAAAATAACAATTTCAAATTATACTTCTCTCACCTTTAAAGAGATATATAATAATTTACCTACTTTTACGAATTGAATATTTATAATGAAGAGCTCAAAGAGCCCTGGTATCAGAGGGTTCTGTAGTTGCCACGCATCGGAAATCGCTGCGTTGGACGGCTCCTACCAGATGGACTGAAGGCTTTGTCTTGTCTTGGCCTGGCAGCCGTCGATGCAGTGGTCAAAAATTGCTTTTTAGTTGTCAAGGACGTCTTACGGTTAATGATAATAAAGTTAACCTACCTAACAGTAAATCTATAGGTAAATATCAAATACAATCTATATGCTAATGCACAAATTTGATCCAGCCACACGTACTGAAGGTTATAATTTGAATTCAATTTACGAGAATTCGGCTTTCCTGACATCTGGTTACTAATGCATGGAACAGCAAAATTACTTCGCGTGATCGACATTCCTGAATCCATGCCATAATCCCGGGATAAAAAAGGCTACAGAGGATGGTTCCCAAAGTTTACTGAACTGTGACCTGGCCAGCCCCGAGGACGTGCTTTTTTTTATCCTGCCTGAGCTGGCTTTCTTCTATTAGGACAATACAGGTTATAAAAATAAGATAATTGTGTAAATACATTTTTTTTACAATGACGTCTATAAGTGATACTACTATCCTACATTGAATAAAGTAAACATATTTTCATTTAAATTTCATATCATACCACCTTTTAAAAATCATAGATGATGCTTGACTTTAAAATATGCCACAGCAAATATTAGGAATATAAAGATGGTATAGGAAGCATTGATATTAGACGTAACTTCAAAGCACCTCATTAAATTGCCGGTGGACTGCCAAATTTTGTAAAGAATTGCCTTTAGTGCCTTCTATAAGAAGTGCTAGAAATGGACAGAAACAAAGCTCCCAAAGCTTACAATGCTTTTTAACTTTTCTAATGGCTAAATATATCTATATTATAATCTTTCTTTACTTAGCACAAGTATTACTCATCACAATAAAACCATTTTCAACGGATTTATGTTGTGTTTATTTTGAAACGTAGAAATTGTAAAATCCAAAATGAACACAACCTCAATCTGTTTAAAATTGTTTTATTGTGATAAAGAAATCTATTTATTGAACTCAGAACGGAAAAAAATAACCGTTTCAGCGGTGCTCCTCGGCAATGCTAGGCTTCGTTCCGATACACTTTGGGAAGGACTGGACTAAAGATATTTTGTTGCTTCAAATAACGGAATTTTAATATTATACGATCCACTTCCAAGTGGCTTTGTGTTGGAAACATTTATGGCATATTACGTACGGCACGTGTTCGTTTATAAATCGTAAACAATGTCCCATTTTGCGTACTCGTAAGCTCTAGGCGGATTGACTTTGCGAGGAATTTCGAATGCAAAATTCAAAAATATCGACCTTTTCATATTTTCCCATCGTATTAAGGATCAGAATGTAAATTACTCAATTGTAATAATTTATGATGGTATCTGTAGCACAAAGTAAGTATTAGTGGCGGCGCGTCTTTATTTTGTGTCTGCAGTGTATAAATACTTTGACAATTCCTAATTTTAATACTAGGAGGATTGACTTTGCGACTAATTTGGAATGCAAAATTCATAAATCAACCTTTCTATATTTTTCTATTGTTTTAAGGATTAGAATCAAAACCACCCAATTTTAAGAAAATGATGATGGGATATATGTGAAGAGATACTTTGTCAATACATAATTTACTCTGCCAATTGAAATAAACTCATCACTTTTTTATGTAGGTAGTAGTGTCAAAATTAGACCTGAAATGATTCTGCCAACCAGCAAAATTTACTGATTCAAGGTAATCTCAGTTTATTTTTACCGGTTTATCTGTCGACCTCCTTGAAACGGGCTAATTTAAGCAGCCGAAACGTAGAGGGTTGAACTCTCTACCAAATAAATAAAAAGTAAGTCGTGTAAACCTACATCATCAATCCCAGATTAATTTCAGTTGCAACAGGGCTCTTTATAATCACCTCTTCCGACGTAATTTTTTTTGGAGTTTGTGCCATAAATCTCAAATATCTAAGCTTTTATCAAAAGAATGGCTTCTTAGAAATTCTCTCTAAGATTCTTCAGACCGATCGAACGATATTGGAAAACCAACACTCGCATGTTCGTTTTTATCCTTTTTATCATACATTATGAGAACCGATATTCTTAGAACAAACGCAAGACAATCCGAAAGGGAAATGCAGCTCTAACTAGAAAGGGTATTGGAAAACCTCTAGCAAATTGTGACCATTATACAGAGTGTATTATATGGTCACAATTTGCAGCATCTAGGCAAACCAATTCTCGATTTAATGATGCCAAGATAATTAAACAATATGGTTATGTGGTGTGAGTATAAATAAATAAATATAAACACAAATGAAAAGACTAAAGGTTGGTTATATACTCTCCTCTGAAATACAGGTGCGTAATTATTGTAAATTAAATTTCTACCTACCTTATGCCGTGTGGCTTAGAATAGCATCACCCCAATTCTGCCCGTGGCACAAGACCGCGGAGCCTGGAGGAGTTTGGACGAGCAGTAGCTCCCAATGGTCACGTCCCTCAGGAATGAGGCATCGACTGAGAATAAGAATTCTGTCCGTAGGTTTCGTAAAAACGATAAAAAGATTTATCCAAGGAATGGGCAGCAGCGTTCCGTGTGAAAACAACACCTTGCTCTGCGCTCGCCAGTCTACCTGCCAAGCGTGGTGATTACGGAACATACTTCCCGATTGACGGACGGTCATGTTCAGCACAGGACTTTGTAGATGTTGAATTTGAAGTTGAAGTAGCTTACGCGTTTTATAAAATATATATTTAGGGTTAAATTTTACGAGTGACTGATAGCATAAACTCAAAACAGGCTGGCGATAAGGAACAACTTTCCCCAAGGAACAAAGATTGAAATAAAAACAAAAATTTGGACCATCCATACAAAATTGCCGCTGCTGATTTCGATTACCATGGACACTCAAAATATATTTGTCATATTTCGACCTATGTTCCTTAGAAAAATTTGTTCTATTTTATTAAGACGACCTCTGTTTTCAGTATCGGTCACTAGTAAAATTTCACCTTATATTATTATCACGTTTCATCAATTGAGTAAGGTAAAATATGACATCCCGGGAGGAAAATCTTTGATTATTATGATTTTTAATACTAATAAGCTTCTAAATTGCGTGGCGAAACATTGTATTTATTTTCTGTGTGACTATTTATTTATGAGGATCTATATGATGATGTCATGTTACGTATATATCATAAAAATAAATATTTTACTATAAATAAAACGAAACTCTGACTTTTAAGAATTATTTTATGAAATGAAAAATAAATAGGAATCCATACTATGATTGAATGCTGTGAACCCTGGTATACACTGCAGTGCATACATTTATATACCTAATCAGACGTATGAGAACTGACTTGGAAAAGAGGTTCATTGAATTAGTCGGCGCCACCGGATCTGCTGCAGATAGGATTGCATAGATTGAAAATATAGAGCGCTGAAATAATATTTCAAGCTGAGATTAAGTATGTTTTGTACATGGAAACCAAAAAGAGGTTCATTAAATTAGTCGGCGCCACCGGATCTGCTGCAGATAGGATTGCATAGATTGAAAATATAGAGCACTGAAATAATATTTCAAGCTGAGATTAAGTATGTTTTGTACATGGAAACCGACTAGGAAAGGAGGTTCATTGAACAAGTCGGCGCCACTGGATCTGCTGCAGATTTAAGATGAGATCAAGTATGTTTTGTACATTAGAACTGACTAGGGAAAGAGGTTTATTGAATTAGTCGGCGCCATCGGCTCTACTGCAGATAGGATTGCGTAAGTTCAAAATGTAGAGCGCTGAAGTAAGGTTTTAAGCTGATACCAAGTATGTTTTAAACATTAGAACCGACTTAGAAAAGAGGGTTATTGAATTAGACGGTGCCCCCAGATTTGCTGCAACCTGCGTAGGTTAAAAATGTATAGCGCTGAAATAGGATTTGTTGTTGTTGTGGTAACGTTTAGAAGTTTAAGTAAACAGGTTTGATTCTAAGTTTTTAACTAGTCTTAACCTTTAGTAGGTACTTGAAGTTTTTTAGATGCTCACCTTGTTATAACAAAAAGTAAGATATGGTTTAAGCAGTTTAACAACGTCAAATCGTATGGAAAATTATTTTGGACTCTGTCTAAAGGTGTGTCTTACTTTTTGAAATAACACCATCAATGTTAAAGAGCAAAAGATATCATGTTAGCACATTTTGTAATTCAATATTTTAGTATGTACTGGCTGACTAGTTCAATCTATATCTATAGCGAAGTAAGAGTAAGTTCCTCGACATGCCACGCTCTGAGGTTTATGAGAGTGGTGCTCTGTATATGAAAGTAAGTATACATCCAACATGTTTTTTTATGTTAGTTTGGGTACACAATTTACTTTCAAAATACGCCTCCGAATGCCGCCTCATCGTCTATATCGCCCTCTCAACTCCTATTTGGATGGAACCTTTCACCTTCTCCGGGCAATGCACTAGTAAGAACTATTTCTGCAAATAAAAATCACAGATACTCATCAATTATACAGAGTACCTATTTGAGTAAAGTTAAGAGAAAAAGATACACAATGGCCTCAATTCGGGATTTTAATTCTCTTAACTTCCCTTAAATGTGTGCTGTCACTTTCCGTCAAATAAGATTAAAAATGGATTGGAGATATTTTAGTCATGTCATGTCTTATAATTTGATGCAAAGTACGTGTTATCTGTCAAAATAAGGCGACGATGAAAACGATGGTGACTAAATTGACTAGAAATTGCGAAGAACCCATAGTCAATTTTAAACATGATAGGACTAAGATATCTTCTATCCTTTTCTTAACCTATTTGACGGAAAATGACAGCACAAATTTTAGGTAGGTTAAGAGAAGTGATATCCCGAATTGAGGGTATTGCATCCAATATAACAAAAAAAAAATGTGGGTTATTGAACGTGGATTGAACTTGAAGTCTAATAAGTTAAGATAAGATGATTCTTTCTTCGCCGGATATGCCGTGTTTAGGAGACAGCATAAAAGCCACTTTTTCTTCTTCATTATCTAGAAACTTTAATGTTGTCCATATAAATGCACAGAGTGTACCATGCCACCACGGTGATCTTTTTGCTACTTTTGAAGGTAACAAAAACATTGATGCGATTCTGATATCCGAATCATTTCTCAAGCCCTCGCTTCCGTCGAACCTATACTCGCTTCCCGGTTACCGGTTAATTAGAAACGGCAGAAATTATACTGCTGTGACCGGTAATCGTTCTTCCAGAGTGGTTGGAGGTGGAGGTGTGGCGATTTACCTTCGAAATAATTTGCCTTGCAAGATAGTTGAGAAATCGTTAAGTGTGGCCAACTCTTCTGAGTATCTATTTTTGGAGGTCACACTGCACCACACAAAGGTACTGCTGGGAGTTTTCTATAGCCCTAACATGCATATTAATTACTTCAACTCACTGGAATCCTCCCTAGCAACCGTACGTCCACTCTACGAACACATAGTTTTGATGGGTGACTTCAACACATGTCTACTGAGGAACGATCATCGTTCGCAGAAGCTCACTTCTCTCGTAGAATCTCTCAATCTGAGCATACTACCTTTGGATGCCACTCATTTCCCCCATAATGGTCCTCCATCGCTTCTGGATCTTGCTATCAGCTCATCTCCTGAACTAGTTGCCGCCTACGGTCAATTTAACGCTCCTGCTTTTTCTGCGCATGACCTCATTTATGCCTCATTCAAAATTAGGCCTCCCAAGCGTAGGCATAAGACCATACTTATTCGGGATTATAGCAAAATCGACTAGGAGGCTTTTGAGCGTGACTTTGCTGCGGCTGATTGGGGGCCGGTATTTGCGGGTGAAGATGTTGATGATAAGGTGACAGCTTTTCAATTACTCCTTATCTCTCTTTACGACAAGCACGCTCCTCTTAAAGAAGTCCGTGTCAAACATTACCCCGCACCCTGGCTCACCCCTGCCATAAAGCGCTTGATGACTCGGCGGGATGCAGCGCGCATCAGAGCTCGACGGGATCCAAGTGAGGAAAACGTCAATTCCTATCATAGGCTCCGCAATCACTGCAACAAGACGTGTAGGAGTGCTAAGCGGAAACACATTCACTCGTCTATACAGGATTGCCCGCCCCACAAGCTTTGGAAGTATCTAAGGTCTCTTGGTGTGGGTGACTCAAAGGCGGACTCGACCATCAGCTTGGACCTTGATACTCTCAACAGGTACTTTGGTTCTTCTCCTGTTATCATGGCACCTGAAGTTAAAACTCGAACGCTGTCTGAACTTGCAGAGTCCTCCTTATCTGCGCCCGTGCCATTGGAGCTTCGACAGCTAACGGTGGGTGAAGTGGTGAGGGTTTTGAAGTCTATTAAGACGAGAGCAATTGGTGAGGATGGACTTAGTCTGGATATGATTATTCCTTTCTGTTCTTTTTGGGCTCCCACGATTACACATATCTTAAATTGCTTCCTGTCTTCTGGTATTTTTCCTAAGGCTTGGAAGTACGCCCATGTGATTCATCTTCCTAAAAAATGTAATGCCACCGTATCTTCAGAATTCCGACCCATATCCATCCTCCCTATTCTTTCGAAAGTTTTAGAGCATTGCGTTCACCAGCGCCTGACAGGGCATCTCAACCGCCACTTGCTCTTTAACCGACTTCAGTCTGGGTTCCGCGCTGGTTAAGGTTACAGACGACATACGGCTTAACATACAGGAAGGTAGGCTGACTGTTCTTGTTCTCCTGAATTTCAGCAGTGCTTTTAACTCCGTGGACAGTGAAATCCTTCTTGCGGTGCTTCGCAGACTTAATCTTGCTCCTGAGGCTGCTGCATGGTTTCGGTACTATTTAACGGACCGGTATCAGCTAGTCAAAGCAAATGACAGACGTTCGAACTGGTGTAGGATCGAGGCTGGGGTGCCGCAGGGACGAGTACTCTCGCCGCTGCTATTTTCTGCCTTCATTGACGGCATTACGTCTTCACTGACTTCTTCTTTCCATCTCTACGCTAATGACTTGCAGATATACACAGCTGAAACCCCCGATAGACTGCACCATGCAATTGACAGAATTAATTCTGACCTGTCCTCGATAGCTGGTTGGGCAAAGAGGCATGGGCTTCTGTTAAATGCTGCTAAGTCTCAGGCTATTATCATCGGTAGTCATCAGCGTATAGCAAAACTGAATCTGGTCGATACTCCTAAGGTAATTCTCAATGATTCTCCTATCCCTTATTCTTCTAAAGTAAAGAACCTGGGAATTTTAATCGACCAGACAATGTCATGGACACATCAGTTGAACGAGGTTAGCCGAAGACTGTATGCGTCACTCCACTCCTTGAAGCGGTTGCAGAATTTCCTTCCTCTAAAAACGAAGACGATGATGGCTCAAGCTCTTCTGCTGCCTCTGCTGGACTATTGTGATGTGGCTTACCTTGACCTCACTGAAGAACTCCTAAATAAGATGGAGCGTCTCCAAAACCAGTGCATCCGGTTCATTTTTGGGTTAAGGAAGTTTGACCATGTTTCGGATTTCAGAGAGCGGTTGAGATTGCCAACCGTATCAATGAGACTGAAAAAAACTACTGAAAGTGTAATCTTTAGTATTATCAAGCATTTAAATAAGAAAAAATGTCCTGGTATAGACGGAATAAGGGTCCGTGACTTACAGAGTATTAACTCAGAAATTACACCTGTTATTACCCATCTCATTAATTTGTGTATCTTCACGTCCTCATACCCCGACCAACTAAAGACAGGCATAATTAGACCCATTCATAAAAAAGGATCCCATAGTGACATAAATAATTATAGGCCCATAACAATCCTACCTAGCATTGATAAGATATTTGAAAGGTATTTAGGCAATGAATTAAATAACTTTTTAAATAAAAATCAAATTCTGGATAAAAAACAGTATGGTTTTCAGAAAGGTCGAAGTACTTCTAAATTATTATCAAATTTCACCGATGAGGTCAACAGGCACCTGAACGCTCGCGAACATGTGCTTGTCGCCCTCATCGACTTCAGCAAAGCATTCGATTGTTTACAGCACAATACACTATATAGTAAGCTTGAGCATAATGGTGTGCAGGGTCCTCTGTTAGACTGGTTTAAAAATTATCACACAAATCGTCATACTCTAGTACGTTTAGATAACTCCTATAGTGACAAAATACCTACCATAATGGGTACGGCTCAAGGTTCAATAATTGGTCCTACTGAGTACCTAATCTACGTTAACGATATGACCAATGTCCTGACAGAGGACTCAGCATACCAGTTTGCAGATGATACTTGTTTGTATTCTCATTGTAAAGATATTACACAAGCCCAAAAGCAAATGCAAAATAACTTTGACATGCTATGTAAGTGGGCACACGATGTAGGCCTGGTCATCAACGCCAGTAAAACTAAAATTATTCACATTCACTCACCCTACATGAAAGTTAATTACATACCTACGATTACTGCGCACGATCATAAGTGCCTGCATCGCGGGCTTACCGCTACCGGGTGTACTTGTCCTGCGCTGCAGATTGTAGACGAACATACCTACCTCGGTCTTATCATTGATAAACACTTTAACTGGGGACCGCACATTGAAAGTGTAACTAATAAACTTAGATCTATTAACGCCAAATTAGGTATTCTTAAATATAAACTACCTTTTCACACGCTTCGAATGCTGTACCTAGCGCTGGCCGACTCAGTAATAGGTTATGGGCTGTGTAGTTATGGACGTACCTATGCTACGTACCTAGATAAAATATATAGACTTCAAATAAGTATACTTAAGAATATTGTACCAAACAAAATAAGATATAAATTTAAAGACGATGAATGTGGTTTATTTATGTATTGCAAAGTTTTGTCGGTCTATGATAAAGTAAATATGTCTATCTTATTGGATAATTATCACAACATCAGTTCTCTTACTAAAACAAGTAGACACATGAGGTTGCGTAATGTCGATTATCTTCCAACTTACAAACTACCTAAAACTATCAATGTTTACGGTGTGAGGACTTGGGAATACATACTACCAGATATACTAAATGGGCTTCCGAAGGATATTTTGTCTAGTATACTCACAAAATTTGAGGTCTGTAAAAATAATTTAAAGAAATATTATTTAAAATTATAATTATGTAGCGAGCACGAACACACTCACTTCTCGCATAAACCTTTCTTAGGTTTTAGATAAGTGTTTAATTACCTAAAACATGTATTTTTCTTTTATTGAACAATAAAAAAAAAAAAAAAAGATGGTTGCCTATTCGTCAACGCAGAGACCTCCATACTTTGTCACTCCTCTTCAATGTGCTATTTAATCCTGCTGCTCCTCAGTATCTACGAGAGAGGTTTGATTTTCATAATGTAGATAACGCACGTTTGCGATCCTGTGGTGACCTTTCACTTCAGGCACCAGCTTGCAAGACTAAAACATTCGCTCAGTCCTTTACTATCCACGCCGCACGATTATGGAACAAGGTTCCGACGGACGTTTGGAAAAGCAAAAATATCGGAACATTCAAGACGAACATGAGAAAGCTTTGGGGTTTTAACTTAAATAACTCTGACGATTTATAGGGCTTGTATTTATATTTAATATATTATTTATTATACTATGTATGTTTCTATATTGATAGGTATTTAAATATTTAAGTAGGATTATATGTACATATACTTATTATTCTTTGACAGCTATATTTAGTGTCGATTTGACTTTTTTTATCTTTTTTTGCATCTACCTCTGTTTAATTTAGCGTTGCTATGCTGGGGTAAGTTAGGTATTAATGACGGTCTATGAATGCGCCGCGATTTCGCACGCATCGCTCTGGGCATATGTTGTCCCTTTCTCGCTCGCGGGGCGAGGGTGGCGGCGTGCGCGCGGGCCGCCTGGTAGGCGCCAAGCGGTGATTTCTGCACCGCACTATCAGTCACTCAAAACCGTTCGGACGGGAGGGTATCGCGTATTGTGCGGATTTCCCGCCACGCGTTTTGTGATGCCGCGTGTAATGGACGATTCAATTTGAGATCGCGCGTGTTGATGCATCGTATTATTGCGTTTCTCCTGGGTTGTACTGGAATGCCAGGCTTAGTGATTGTTGGATGTCTCGACGTCTTCCACGTGAGCGTCGCGTTGAATAGGCATCAGGTGGCCATATTGGCCCGCGTTTGTACGGCCCAAATTCGGGTTGGGTCACGCGTAATGACTGATATCAAAGTGGAATACGAACAGAAGCTGTGAGTGGTTTGAAGTGAATAACGCGCCAAGGCTGTAGTGGAATGCTGGGTGTCGATATCTTTTCCACCCAGCCCTGTAAGTACCAACGGAATCCCTATTTGATCCATTCCCTGAACTTCCTTTCTCCGTTGGGTATTTTATGCATTTGCGCCGGCACGTTGACTGTAAGTGTTAAACCTAGTTGTTTTAGTATAAAACTGTTTCTTCGTGTTAATGGTGTGTTCCCTTTAGTCATATTTGTTGTACCATTATCATTGTGACTCCTTAGTACGAATTGCGGAATTCGAGGGGTGATATAATTTGGAGGTACTTACTTATAATCTAGTGCTTATACGTGTGACGTAACGCCAGATCGGCAGACGGTATTTACTACAGAATTGAGTTATGTAAAGGTCAGAACACATCATTTGCCAATTTCACTCAACTTAGTTAATTAAGTTAAATAGATTTAGGTTCACGTTTAATTCATAGTATGCGCTGCTATATTGTGCAGCGTATGCTATTTAGCGCTGCGTAACGCGGCCATTGTCTGCCTTCAGTTGAACTCCTGGTATTTTACAAGAAATTTACCTGTGTAAATCGCTTCCACTGCGGGAGTTTAGCTTGGAATTAGACAACCTCGTACCATAGTTTACCTGCGCACACCATGTCCTCTGGATTTCTCAAAGGTTGACTGGGAGAGATCCCTTAATGGGATAAGTCCGCCTTTGTGCCTTACCTTTTCTGTAATTTGTGTTTTTCTATGTTTTATTTTTATTTGGTGCAATAAAGTTATTACATACATACATACATACATTCTTTATTAAAAAACCTAATTACAAATGGATAAAATATTACTAAATAATTATGAGGCTTCTGTTTCCTAAATTAGGAATTAGAATTTCTGTATTATAGCCGATGTAACTATTGTTTTAAAGGGCATAGCTATTGTTTTTTAATATTATTTAGTTATATTTATTTATTTTTTACCGTTTATTGTACACAAAAACATTACAAAAGAAACACATGCAAAGAATAACGACACAACAGGACAACTTATTTCTACTAAGAAATTTCTTCCAGCTGACCTACGTAAAGTGAGACTTTATTAGACAGGCGGATTAGGCGTGCACAATAGAATATAATAATATAAGAATAAACCTACACTCGAATAGATTAAATATACCTAAATAAACTTACATTCAAAAATATACCTACAATTAAATAAACTGTACCTCAAAAGAAATACCTACTTATACATTTATATTAAATATTATATACCTACATATACATACATATTCTTGCAATTTACGACAGTGAAAGATAGTATTCCTTTACTCTCTTCTTAAAGACAGCGATAGAAGGGCTGTCACGAACAGTGTGTGGTAGTGCATTCCATAACCTAACCGCATGCACAGTGAAGGTATATTATAGGTAGGTGACCTGGGATCCAAGTTATTTGATAAAACTACCATCCCCAGTTTTACTTGACCTAGCCTAGTCCAGTGGCGTAGGTCCCCTGCCTGCTACGCCGAGGGTCGTGGCTTCGATCTCCACAAGATACAAATATTTGTTAAGTGGAATTTCAGATATTTGTTTTCAATCTGGATGTTTCTATGTATAATAATAATGTATTTATTTACAAAATAAAAGGATATAAGTATTAGTATCAGCTTTTTAGATCCCATAGTACAAGCTTTGCTTAGTTCGGGGTTAGATGGTGCTGTGTGAATTCTCCAGGATATTACACACACACATATCACGCCTAAATATAATTATTGACTATTTACACCTATTACATAAACTGTTTTTAAATTGCATTAAACTGTAAATTCTACTTCCTACCAACAGCTAAATTGAAAATGTTACACCCGAATAATTTACAGAAAAGGAAAAGTTATGTGCACGTTTTTAAGTCCCGACACGCTTAAAGAGATAGCTAGCTGAAAAATTTCATTTCAGGCGCGAAAATTCTCACTTTCCCGTCCTCATTAGGCCATCTTTCAGCACCCGCTTTTAGATGTGTGCAGCCTTTTCAGGTTTTGCATATAATTTTGATACGTGAAGATAAGTTCGTATGTTAGTTGAGTAAAGGTTTACCTAATTAGCACTGTATCAATTAAAATCGGCGTGTGACCTGTTATTTATATTGTTAAATAATTTAAAGTTATATTTAGTAAGAATGTCATGAAAAATAAAGGTGGAGCAAACTTACAACTATAAGCGGCCGTGGACCTGAGTATATGATTTTAAATCCAAGTCTATATCTTCACGCGGTCCAGAGATAAACGGATAGATATTCCAGAGATACGTGATAAATGGACGGACGGACGAACATAAAGTGATGAAGGCTTCCGTTTTTTTTATCTTTTGAGGTACGAAATCCTAAAATACACCAGAGGAAATTAGAGGCTTCTTAAAATTGTTCCGTGTCAATTTCAAGGTGGGACCACACACGCGCATTTAAAGTTAACAGTTAGATTTTATTTAGGTTGTATGCACAGAGCACCGAAACGTCGTACGTTTGATGTCATTTTTAAACTATCTAATTCAGTGACTGAACGTTACGCAGCTGTGTGCCAACGATTTCTTCTCTATAGCTATATCATTTGTGTGCCTCGTAGCGTATGCTTATCTGTCTGTGAATAGAGAAAGAATAGTAGTAACTTCCAAACTCACTAGCCGAAACGCATCAGTCATCAGGATTGCAGATTGATCCTCGCTATTATTCCGGTTTGTAGGGTAACCAACTTAAGCCAGAAAGGCCGGACTCGATCGAAGAAGAAAGGAAACATAGTAGGCATGAGGCATGGTATGAGGTGAGATGTTGGCGTCAGCGTCAGTTGCGTGTGCTCTACTCAAAATGGCTGCAGCAGCGCCTACAGTGACATCATCATCCGAAAGGACGTGTCTGGGATGGCATTTAAAGCGCGAGATGGGATAGGTAAAGTAGTTGGACGCGGCAACTATTAAGGGATTTCATGACAAGGAGTGTTGTTGAAGAAGCGACAAAACGCTTGTTTCATAAAGTATTAATGATGGGAAGACCTAAGTCCATAATAAAGGTTGGCGTTCCGCAAGTCTTCATTTAAAACAGTTTTGGATGACTTGCAGCATTTTCAGATATGAATTGAAAGTGTGAGCACACACTGGGCGTAGGTCATGATAGGTCTGACGCAGTTCGTGTAAATTCTCACCTTATGTCTAAGGGAGAGTTAGCTCCGTTTGTTCAAAATCGGAAGTAATCTGCCCAAAACATACGCCACGCTGTTGTAAACTTTCATGAAGTGGCTATAGCTATAGGCATGAGTATAACATGACGTATTTGGCAATAGCCGATCAGCAGAGCTTGGCTCACCATAGATTTAAGGAAGATAATCTTATCTTTTTTTATTTGAATTCTAATCGGCATTTTTTCATTAGTTTTCTTCCACTAGCCGAAACGTTTGGCCACCCTACCGGCTAGTGTTCCTGTTTTTCCTAGAGCTGCTCAAGGCCGCTATCTTGGCCGCTTCTGGAAGATTAATGATAATGGGATCAGAGGCGAGAGGTGACGCGCCGGCGCCAAAGGAAATATTATCTTCAGAAACATAAAAACAGGTGAAGACTGGATCGTTATGCAGACCATTTTAGTGCCCAGCAACGTTGTGATTTATGCGATGTACTTTTTGTTCTTATTACTATGATGTTGCCGTGTGATGCCGGCTTAGAATAGCATCACCCCATTTCTTTCCCGTGGAAGTCTCAAGAGGCGACTGAGGAACTCGCGGGTGTGTATTGCAATTTTAGGCACTGGGCTGAAAACCTGTCACTATAGCGATACACAATTTTTCAAATGACACTCACAATTTTTTTGCGCCCGTTTACGCTCTGCCTTTCCCGCAAGGGATTAAAGGCGTGATATGTGTGTGTTTATGACAATACCAAATGTAAGTCTTTCCGGGGTAGGCAGACTGCGAGCAGCCGTAAAACCGACTTTTATGATACGTTATCTGACTAATATGCGAAGGCAAGTATATCACAAATTGTTTATAATTTTAGCGGCCGACAGGTAGCCAGTTAAATGACAACAATTTCTCAAATACACGAATATCCAAGAGTTCCGTTGACGTCCTTGAAAAAAATGGGGTGATGATATTCTAGGGTGCAGTCTTTGTATTTCTCTCTTTCTCTCTTTTCGTGTGGGACACCGAGGTGTCCAACTACCTTTTTATTTCAACGTTGGTACATACATAGCTACCTACACCTAGATAGAAGGGCCGATGTAGAGCAGTAATGCGACTGCCTGTGACGCAAAGGTACCGGGTTCGATTCTCGGTGGGGCATTCATAAAGTTGATATTAATCATTTTGTGAGTTTATTTCCAGTCTGGCTAGGACATTGCAGGCTGAACCACCTGATTGTCCGAAAAAACAGATGGTTCCGTGCTTCGGAGGCCACATTAAGCCGTCGGTCCTTGATGCTGTCTACGATTTCTGTAACGGCGGTCATTACACAACCACATCAGAGGCCTACTACTCGTGTTGAAATGACACCAGAGTCCCACACAAAAAAGAAAAAAAGACACAGACAGCTACCTAAAATTCCACCGACATTTCAAGATATCCGGAAGCTAAAATTACTGGGGAAGCTAGATATTTCTGAACAGTTTTGATAACTCGCACCTCACCTGAAATACTAACAATTTAGCTCACCAAGATCAGCATCTCGAATTTAGGGCTTGCATTCGAGGAACGTGGATATTAAGTTTCGTGAAAATATATTCAGTGCAAACAATATTCCATGCTAGGTTTGATTTTATACGGGATGTAAGGGACAGCCCTTCGAATACTGATAGTGTGCATGCCCCCTAGGTACTTAAGTCAGTAAGTAACCAAAAAATAAAATTACCTAACACACAAAATCAAAATCAGATAGCTAACTGCAATCACTAAGGGTTGCGGCTGAAACAGTTGCGGCGTTCAGTTTCATGCTCTGAATTAACCCTACACTAATGTCCCTTACACCCTGTATTGTGTCAATAAATTTGCCGTGTAATGTCGGCTTAGAATAGCTTCACCCCATTTCTTTCCAATGTTGTCGTAAAAGGCGACTAAAGGAATCAAGGGTTACATGCGTATTGCAATTCAAGGCAATGGATTGACAACCTGTCACTAAGTTAATACACAGCTTTCTAAAAGACCCTCAAATGTTTGCCAGACGTGGCGTAACTTTAACGCCTTGCCTACTCCACAAGGGATGAAAGTCTGATAAATTATGTGTATGTAATACATACACATAGTTTTATTTTAATAACATACATACTTAGTATGTATTGTATGTGTATGATATTTCGTTTCTCGAAAATATATTTTGTGCAAACAATATTCCTTTTCAGAAAATTACTTTAATATTTTATAATGTTAAAGAAAATTATGACAATTTTTTTTTTGTTCCGGCTGACTATCTTTTACGCCTATTGTGTAGCCTTCTGCCTAGAGATGTTTTAATTTTTACTTTAGATACCTACTATGTACTGGATTTTCAAATATTGGCACACGAAAAATAATTATTTATGAAGTTTCAATCTTCTTCGTTTCGAGTGGGACACCGATTCGACAAACTACCCGATAAACCCTGGTGTAATTTTCAATTATTTTGATATTTTCGAGTTTACAAACATTTAATACTAAATCAGGCACATCCTCAAATCTAAGTCTCTGTACCTGACTTGAGCCATCGAGTAATTTAAAGTTTGATCGCACCCAGTGGGGCTTTATAGCCACATATTGCCGGAGTAACGTCTTAGCCTGCCACGTAGCCTAGGTATTGTACTAAAGTGCCTAGGATGTGGTAGTTAGTTTGAGTGAAATCTGCTAGTTTCAAGTTTATTTCAAAACAGTACATAAACTGTGTGCGAATTCACAAAATAAAAAAAAGACTTTTAAGTAGGAATTATAAAGTTACAATTTAAATTAAATAGGACAATGATTTATAATTTTTAATAACATGTCATCAATATTATACAACTCTTTTTCCAATAAGCATAATTTCAATTTCTTCTTAAATATTTCGATATTATCAATATATCTATATGAACGTAGCCATGGAATAGACTTGTCAAAGAACTGTCATCTAGAGCTACCAATGGAGTTTTAGCCAAATGTTGCCGGAGTAGCGTCTTAGCCTGCTACGTAGCCTAGGTATTGTACTAAAGTACCTAGGAAGTAGTAGCTAGTTTGAATGAGAGCTGCTATATTATAGTGGCCATGGAATAAACTTGGCATAGAACTGTGGACTGTCATCTAGAGCTACCAATGGAGTTTTAGCTAATTGTTGCCGGAGTAGCGTCTTAGCCTGCTACGTAGCCTAGGTATTGTACTAAAGTACCTAAGAAGTAGTAGCTAGTTTGAGTGAGAGCTGCTATATTATAGTAGCCATGGGATAAACTTGGCATAGAACTGTGGACTGTCATCTAGAGCTACCAATGGAGTTTTAGCCAATTGTTGCCAGAGTAGCGTCTGAGCCTGCTACGTAGTCTAGGTATTGTACTAAAGTACCTAGGAAGTAGTAGCTAGTTTGAGTGAGAGCTGCTATATTATAGTAGCCATGGAATAAACTTGGCATAGAACTGTGGAATTGTCATCTAGAGCTACCAATGTAGTTTTAGCCAAATGTTGGCGGAGTATGGTCTTAGTCTGCTACGTACTCAGCCTAGATATTGTACTAAAGTGCCTAGGTAGCAGGTAGTTTGAGTGAGAACTATATTCATGTAATCATACAATAAAAATGGCAATGAATAAGAATAGTCAAAGTTAATCTTTACTGAAAACTTTGCAGGCATGATCAGTCCCTAAACCGATTGATCCACTTCGCTCAGGTCGAATTTTGCAACAATAGATTTGTATTGTACTTCAAGGACACATGTATGCTGTTACGAGCGGAGTAGCTACTTACAAAAAAAAATACGAAAAGAAAAACAATATCTAGGTACATACAGAACGTTATGCGTGATTGTCAAATATTAATAAACATTTGACTTGACAACAACTTATCTCAACTTACTTAACGTTACTTTAAAAAACCTAAAATAAATATTGATATTTTTCTAAGTTTATTTTAGTCTGCTATCAAATATGTCAACACTGTCAATTAGCTAAACAACCTACTTAACATCATCAGGAAAAATAAAATAAAAATGACTGACAGCTAACAAGCCTTTACCCTTTAACTCATTCAATTAAAAGGCAGTAACTTACGAAGTATAAACGAGATAACAATTTCCTATGATTTAACTGTGATTAAATTTAACGACTGGTTTACAGATAAGCTTTGACCAAAACTAGAAAAGTAATCCCCGACTACATAATGAACGACTCAATGATTTACCTATCCTACACGAGTGAGTGACATTACCCATTACAACCAATAATTTTCTGAACAGGTAATAATTAACACGAGTAGGGAGCGGAGGAATAATGCATTATCCCTTTCGTTTAAATTATCTTTAAAATTATAAGTTGTAGTATTTCAGCGCAACTTTATATGATAATTTTTTACTCCAATAACTAAAAAAGTTTAAGTAGAAATTCCTTTCTGATCACTCCTCTAGTTTTGAATTACTTCCTAAAACATACTCTGTTTCATTTAAGCGCCGTCAGTCAAACTAGGTTACCCATGAAACAAGTCTAAACGCGGAAAAACTAGATGTCAGTGAAAGAAAAAAGGTAAGGTGCATAGTTGTGAACCAGTCGAGGTTAACAGGATGCTCAGAGGCCAAACGATGGTAGTACATGGTGCAAACTGGTCGCATACCTTAGGCCATGTCACGACCGTGCACTTTTGTTTCTAGCTTGCTAGATATATGTACAGGACGCGACGCAAAAGAAACTATGTTAATTTTGTTTTTATCTCGTGATAAAGGGTATTGACCGAGGGGGGGATTGAGAAAACAAACTGACCTAAACCGATCATGTAATAATTCGCATTAGTTTGGATGTGGATTAAATGTCTTTTTCACGAGTTTAAATCAAAAGCGCCATAGGTAAAAATATTTTAAGGCTGGCTAGGAAACTGATCCAATTTCCCCAAACAAAATGGTCGAAATGTAAAATTATATCATTTAGGACTTTCCATACAAATACTTACCTACCTATATTATCCAGCAACAATTATTGTTTCAATAATTCTTCCACATTTTTACCCATGTACCACGGGTTTTTTTTCAAATTTTAGGGCTTGCTAATACTTTGAAATATTTTCAGTTTTTTAACATCCTGTATACCTATTCATTCTAGGCTAGGTAACTAGGTACTAGGCTAGTCTAAAGCAGAAATTACACTTACTCTACCCTAACTCCCGATTCGGTATATATTGCTGGTTGTTATATGGGCAATATTACAAAAAACTCAAGGTAACCAGCAACGTATGCCGAATAGAGTCCGATAAATCGGGATATGCAAACGAATCTTAATTTCAATGGCGATATTTACTTGAATAGAGAGGCGGGAGATAGATTATACTAGAGTTTCCTGGCCTTTTGTTAGTGTTGAAACACATTTGCGTATAGTTCAATTGCGTAGATTCGATATATTGAATAGGTATGTTATCTAAAGATTTCGATGAAAATTGAAAAAAGGCGTTCCATCTGAATAGTTTGAGCCTAAACCTTACCCCAAAGTAAAATGATATCATAAAAATTAATTGAATAGGTAATTTCAGAAAGTAGATCTTTCATACATTTTATTATTAAAATGAACTCGTGGACATTTCGAAATAAAATTTTTGCTTACGCAATTTATGTACTCCATAGCGATATCCCAAGGTCAACTTTCAAATAACACAATAATAATTAATGATTGTCAATACCTTTTATACACATAACTCACGTTATAATGGTGCACACGAGGTGGGCGGTTCAATTAACACCTCGCGATAATGTATTCAAAGCTTAATAACTGAACCCCATCGATAGGGTGTGGTCACGGTGAGGAAAAGAGCGGGACAGTCCTGAATTTATGTACGAATTTTCAATTGAGGAGCAACTGAGTGTCAAATCGCATCCGTGTCATCTAGTTGCGGAATGAAAGATTGTAAGAGATATGACAACTCCAATCACACACATGATCACCAATAAACCTAAATAACCTACATTATATAAAAAAGGTGATGGAGCTAAAAACTCATTTGGGGTAAGAGGACGCACTATTGACTGTTATACTTCATTTTGTTATATGTTATACCAGGGGGGTCTCACTCCACGGTTTAGCTATGTTCCGCCGGCGGGTTCCCTACGGGGACTAATCTCCGCGGGTTGTCACTTGTCGTCGCCAGACCGCCAGTGTGCCGCTAGCCGCCGCACTGTTCGCACGCACGTGCTGCTCGCGCGCACACTTACTTGATTTTTTTCTGTGTTTTAGTACGTTTATTCGTTAAAAAATCGATCGGGTCGTCGACTCGGTGTCTCACTCGATACAAAGAACAGTTAGACACAAGAATAATTAATTGTTTTTCTATATAAACAGTAGTCATTAATAATTTCGTTTAGGTTTATAAATATTTACAAATTTTACAATTCCTTCCGTAGATTAAGTGAACAAATTAGATATTATAGCAAAATCAATAACAAAAAATCTTCGTGCACGAATAACATGATGACAAGTTGCAACCCTTGGAGTTCGCCGGCGCCGCGGCTCAGTCATAAAACTGCGATGCGCAAGGGAGATTGAGCGTTCGCGCGCGTTCATAAGTTTCAATTTTGTTTGTGAGCGGTTGGGTACACCGAGCGTAGGTATTAATTTATACCTAAACATGTAATTTCTTAGGGAGTGATTCTTCTGTACGTTAGCACTATTATATATTCTGTGGTTATACGCAATTTAGGAAACTTTATGAGTGCTCTTGCTAGTAATCTACTCGTAAAATAAGTATGTTCTTATGTTGGTTTAACAGATAGATAGATAAAATGCTTTATTCACATTTCTGCATCACACACATTTACATTTATAAGATAAATACGTAAAATTATATAAAATGCAAATTCTTAAAATCATAACGCATTCCATTTTATCCCACAAAATACACACGTTAGTTAGGTACCTTGATTAGACTAGATGTACTCGTATTACTGAAATTTGTATACATTAATTTGAATCGCTTTACATTTTACCATAAACTGACCCCAAGCCTATAATCATAGCCGAGCGAGGTCTTAATATTTCTGAATAATATAATATCGGTTCACAATGACACAGCTGTATTTCAATTTTATTCCCACAATGCTAATGCTGACCCGAATCATGCGAGGGAAAAGATAATGTGTATGGTATGAGCAATAATAATGTTGATTATTGAGGTTTATTCGTGATTATGTGTGTGTGCGTGTGTATGTGTGTGTGCGTGTGTATGTGTGATTGGAGCAATAGAGAAAAGGCCTATAATGATGGCCTTAGATAAACAGGGGAAACCCAAAGTTTATAGGACGTTTCTAGCCAATCTGCCAGTGTACTTAGATGGACTAAGTTAAACTGAAAAGTTTATTTCCTAGAAACGAATTTAAATTGGTTATGATTTTTGTCATTTGTCCGAATTTAACTAAGCACAACGCTATCTGGTATGACATTATAAAAAAAGCTCGAGAATAATCAGTACAAAATTCAACATTGCAAATGGCAGCAGGCGCAATTGTGCCTAAACGCACCAATAAGAAGTAACTGAACTTTGACATTGACACTTTTTAGACTAATCACAGAAAAAGCATAGTTGAGAGTGGCGCCATTAGTTCCCCAGTATGCTACTTTATTGTAAAGATGTGGGCTGAAAGTGGTGACGACGATGTTGGTTTAATCAGATAAGTAGGATACCTACGAGTTAGTTACCTTGCTTTATAGTACGTATTTTTGGCAATTTGAAAGTTAATTCTGCAGTATGACATTTTGCGTTTAAAGCATGATGACTTATAATACTAATCTGTGGGATCAACTAGGCGAGTAAGAGGAACTTTGGAAGTCCGTCCTATGGTCTCAAGTTTAGTGCTTATCCGAAGGCACAATAGTTCCGGCTAAGTAGGACGTCTACCACAAGCGAGGGCGCTACTTTCATCAGATACATACATACATACACATATCACGCCTATAATCCCTTGCGGGGTAGGCAGAGCGTAAACAACCGCAAAAAACGGCCATTTATGCCACGTCTGACAAATGTTTGAGGGTCATTCGGAAAATTGTGTATCGCTATAGTGACAGGTTGTCAGCTCATCGCCTAAAATTGTAATACACACCCTCGAGTCTCTTAGTCGACTCTTACGACTCCCACGGGAAAGAAATGGGGTGATGCTATTCTAAGCCGGCATCACACGGCAACTTTCATCAGATTATTTCATAAAATCAATAATCGATTTGTAACTATTAATTACCCATAATACAGGGTTTAAGAAACAGCTCTTCGAATACTGATAGGGGAATGTAGCATTCAGACCACGAAATTGAACGACTACCTATAAAAAATATTTCAGGAAATGTCAATATTATTTTGACTTCGTTTTTTTTTTCGTTTCCTGACATATTTTTTTAGGGGAAAGTTGTTTAGTTTCGGGGGGCTGTCATTTACACCCCGTATATTTAATTACTTTTTCTTCAGATACATATTAATGCATGGCTTGCAAAAAGTCATTACATTATTATTATGAGTTTATCTAATCATGATTGATCGTTTACTGTTACTTATGACTGTACATGTACGGTCGCGTTCTAAAGTGGAGTCATAGTTAACACAAACCTCAGAAAACAAGTCGCTCGCACCCGCGGCGACACTCACACAATGACACAAATGACGTATAACATACTATTATTTGACGAACTACCATTGTATAATAGGCTGAGTAGTATTGACTATTTCACTACATGAATCATTAGCTTCGGTAGCGTGGTCAGTAGCGCGGTCAAGCAAGTTCTTGACCGTTATTGTGGAGACAATGGATCGAATCCCGATTTCTTCGTTCTAGTTTTTATTTTATCAAATGAAGCAAAATTTAGTAAATTTTGAATTACATTTTAGTTGTTGCTAGATCGTTTGCGAGATAGTGCGTGTGCTAAGTGATTTTTTTTAACCTAAGTTTATTTATTAAACTTCAGTGTTTATTTCTTCGAAATGCATACTATTATCAGTTTGCAGGATAAGCAGCGTATTGGTTCGCTGCAATTATCTGTGGCGCTGCATGATATTGGATTTAATTTAACTCAAATTGCTAATCAGACTGGTCTGGCCGTAAGTATAGTTTTATTTCATTACAATTGTATTTTAAATATTAAAAACTTTGACTCATAGTATGTTGGTAGCTGTGAACCGATTAGTATAAACTTTTTTATTAATAATGCTACTTTGTTTTAGTGGAAGACTGTTAAACGTTGGGTTACACGTTTTGAAGAGGAAGGTAGCGTAAAAACTCGACTCGTCTTATTAATGATTCACAGCGGAGGATGATGGTGTAACAATATGAAGAAAATGGTTCTGCCGCTGGTCCAGGCAAATTAGTAGCACAAGAAAGAGGGCGTGCAACTGCCGCTAATTATGTTGATATGCTACAGGAAAGCATGCTACCGACGACGGTGCGAAATGTTTAACTGTTTATCCTGCTAGTGAAGTCCTCGTTTTGCATTTGTCCAGGATAAATTGTCCAGTGCATCGAGCTGCCGTGGTGAATAATTGGTTTAGCCAGCACCCAGATATCCAAGTTATTCGTTGGCCAGCAAAATCTCCGGACTTAAATCCCATAGAGAATTTATGGGGTTTAATGGTGCAAAGGTGGGACATGCGCAATGAAAGAACTACAGAAGCTTTAGAGGCTCACTGCCTGGGAGTGTGGGAGAGTACCAGAGGAACAGATATATGCACTTATTTGATCGAGTCTATTAAGTGTTTATTAAGTGTTGTTGAAAACAGCGGAGGTAACACCAAATACTAATTATGTAAGCGGCGATTTTTACTTAAGATTCCAATCAGACCCGATCTAGCATACATTGCTGATTATCTTGTGTATTTCATTATAATATATGAATATACACAAAATAATCAGCAATGTATGCCGAAGCGGGCCTGATAAATCGTTGCTCACTCAACCTCTGTTTACCTGCTTACCCGCCTACTATTGCAGTAGGTATTTGTGGAACATTACATTAGCAATTAAATTATGCTAAAACATCGATTTATATTTATATAAGATTGATAATTATTAGTCAGTTATCTTAAGGCCTTGCTTCAATATCTTTTCATTACGAAAACGAGTACTTAAGCTTAAACCTTGAGATGAAGGCAAATAACTGATTTATTATTATTACAATTACTTTTACTTCCGAGGAAAGTGCATCATCGTTAAACATAGAACAATAAAATAATTACTAACGAAATTATTACTTAAATAACTTTATTGAAAGATTCAATCCAAGATTTGGATCATTCCTATGATCTTATAAATAATTACCTATCGATGTTTCAGCTAATGAACACTTAATATCATTTTACATAATATTGTGTTTTATCATTCAAACAAAACTATTAACTAAGTATTACGACAGCAAGTATTTTATGTAGTTTTACATACTCGTATCTTATGGTTACCAAAAGTTCTCATTCATGTCATTATGTTATTTACATAAAGTGATACCATACCTACCTACCTACCAATAAAATAATTTCTTACCTTACTTTTTGTTTTATTACAATATTATAGGTTTATGTTTTTAGATATAATATTTTGATACATAATTTACAATAAACATTTATAGATATAATACATAGATGAATATATAGAACAATATTATATAAAATAATTATTACTGGAGAAAATATGGTAAAAACATTTAAAAAAACATTATTCAACATACAGAGATCGGATGGGAACCCGGTTCCGTTCTGATTAGAAGGTAAGAACTATTACCGCTAAGCTACGGTAGCTTGTGATCAATACGACGAAATAAAGATATGTAATCTATTGCTTTACTACAAGTGAACGAATAAGGATAACTATAATACGGTTTTAGACAAACCAGTGTGATGTATACTTTGTGGTGATGTGGTGGCGAATAGGCAATCACCGAGTAATTATTTCAAAGATTACATAGATGTCGCTTATAGGTGGTAATCTGTTTAAGTTTTAATGCTACGCCTTAAGGTGGACTTTTCTACTTACAGTCGATAATCTTACGTGTGTGCGTAAGTTAGTAAAGTAAGTACAGAGGATAATAACCCGTATTGCAATCTGTCAAGTGGTCTAACTATGACTCCACTTATGAATCCGACCGTACATGACATCCTCCGAAAACATATTCTTGACTATAAAAACAGTTCTGGGTACGATTTCCGGTGGGGCATTTACAAAGTTGATTATATATCACTTTGTGTATTGAATGATTAGGACAATGCAGGCTGAGCCACTTGATTTCTCCGTAAAAATAGTGATTCCGTGCTTTGAAAGGCACTTTGAATAGTCGGACCCGGTAGCTGTCTATGATTCCTTAGACGGCGGTCGTTACAAAAACAATTCAAAGGACTAATGGTAGTTGTAGTAGGCGGTTGAAAATCTCTGACACCAAACACCTTCATTGGGTCCTTTATGGAATCGCTGTATTTTGCCCTTACTAAAAAAAAAACCAGAAGAAAAAGAAAGCTACCTAGCAATGTCGCTAACAATTTTTTATAGAATGAGTGATCTTGGGTGATAAGAACTAGTTTCACCTAAAACCCTGATAGCAGTTTGAAAAAAAGCGATGTCGTAAGTAAGTAGTGTTACAAGACTGAATATCAACCAACCTACAACCAAATACAAAATTGAAACATACCAATAAAACGGCAAGATACGCAATAAAATCACTTTGTAACTGTATCGGTTGCGTTGTTAGACAACAGTTGCAAGTTGCAAGTCAACTGCAATTGGAAATACAATTCAACTGAAGGTTGTACACGGAACGATAGCAGTCGACGAACGAATAATGGTTCTTTAGGTGGGTGGTTCTACGGAGTTACAAATAAAAAATAATAAACTTCAAAATTGTCTTTAATTAACTTGTTCTATTTTAAATTATATGTTGGTGTCATAAGAACTTAGGAAAAATAGTATGAGAGATCAATATTCAAAATTAACTTAGAAAAAATGAATTTTTACTTTCTGAACGTCGACAGACGTGACACAAATGCGACAGATGTGATGAATATTACAAAATGTAATAAATCTAAATTCAAACATAAGCAATAAATACTTCTAAAAACTCATTATACTACATAAGACACTATGCTTGCAAATTAAACAGTCATAGCCTTCTAAATTATGGTTAAAAAATAATCAAAAAATGTCGACAGGTTTGACATCACTTTTGTCGACAATAATCAAAAATTATCTTCTACTTTAGATGATGATACTATGATGAACTAAATCAGATTTTAAAGCTCTAGAAGTTACTGCTAGCGACGATGGAGGGGTATCATTTAGCATTCGGTTATCAGTTTCTTCCAGCTGCTTTATTTTTGAGTAAGTTTTCACCACTCCTCGTGTTTTTTTAATTGGAGCTTGGAAGATGTTCATGAATACTTTTAATCAATCCTGACTCTTTCTTTTGAAATTGAAATTGAAATTCTTTATTCAATGTAGGATAGTATTATCATATCACTTATTGACGTCATGAACCGTCATTGTAAAAAAAAGAAATTTGTATCACACAATTTTCTTTTTTTTACAACAATTTTGTAATGTCCTAATAGAAAACCGGCTCGGGCTCGGCTCTTCTTTCTTCAACCCATTCTTTCTGCTGTGCCGAACGTTTCTCTCTATACGTATTTTTTCATTCTGTTAACTTCTTTTTGACATTTAAGGACAAAATCAAAACCTACTAACTTCCCTGGATGAACATAAATTAATACCAGAAAGGAAAGAAACAGTATGGAAGGTACAAACAGTATGTTACATCTCGACCTTAATTCATCCGAGAAGTTGTGCAGTTTCACGTGTTTATTTAGGTACTCAAAAATATTTCAGCTGGTAAAATTTTCAGATAATAATATCTCGACACCCTGTTGTATACAGAACAGAGTATGCATGGACACTTACAAATACCACAAATTTTCATGTAAATTTCAGTTAATTTAAAGAATAATCTTTGTTAAAGGCATTGACACTTCTGTAGAAACAGCCTGCAATCAAATTTACCCGTTTTAGTATTCTAGAAATCACTTCTGTCGTATAATGTCACTTCTGTCGACCAGACTGTCGACAGACGTGACGTCGACAGATGTGAGGAATTTTAGAATAGCGGCACTAAGACAATGTAATATTGACGTTATGTTAAATTTAATCAGTTTTAGAACAAATATCATCGTTTACAACAAGGCCCAGCCATGCAAATATTTTTGAATTGTAACTTACCTTTTGTATATCAATTTTAGAAGTGACTCGTGAACTTTGACACGGCTGTAGAACTAGTTTTCATATAAATTTTGAGCTACAAATAACAATTTGATCAAAATTTTTCGCATTTGCCATAACAAGTGATTAAAGTGCTGCCATTTAACCCTACTAAATGAAGGAAATAAATAAAAATCTAAATATGGCAGTTGAATTTTCTATTGTCGACAGATGTGACAAGATTTCTATAACGCTTGTAGAATCACTTGTTATTTCTTTTGTTTAGGCCTAAATTTTTTGTTTTTCTAGTGATAGTAAGTTCAGAATATAGAGGTTCAGTACAGAGGGTCTGTGGTGTCATTATTAAATGTGTTTATTTTATAATCACTGCTAAACCGTAGACGGCCTCACGCGAACAGTCGACAGAACGTGACATGTCACGTACTGTTTACTGGAAAAATCTGCGAAATTATAACATTATCGAATATTATTGTCCACTGTTCTGTAGTATATGTGGCATATTAAAATATAAACAAAAATAAACCAACCTACAAGCGATAATTTTTGAATCACAAGACGCGAACACAAATTTCGTTGTATGGTAGAATGACCCAGGTAAGACATACAGTGTGTTTCCGGCATGCAGGCATTTATTCAAACTGGTGAATATACTTGTATAAATGAACATCTTTATCAGTAACGCCATATCCCTTGGGGTGGTATTGGGATCTACCTCCTAGCAGTCCACCCCGGGCAACGGCAACACAGGCTTGCCTGTGGATAAGTCCGGCTGAACGATCCCACTAAGCGGTGGAAGGCTCCGTAAGGGGCCGCCTGGCTCGCGACCACCATCCCACCGAAGTCTGGCGCCAAGTGGCTTGATGCGTTCCGTCAGTGTGTGGGAGTGCCAGTGCCTTAACAGGTTTCTTCTGGATGAGCTCGCTCCATCTTAGACTCTGTCTCTGTCCTATGACCTAAACTAGAGTCAAGAGGAAACCCATCATTAATTTAAAAAAACCCAATAAGTCACATTTGACAGCTGTCAGAACCATACTAAAAGAGATGACGACGAAGGAAAATGGAACCTTTCAGGCACAACACTGCTGGATAATAGGCTTCCCACTATTTGGGGTTACGGCCATGCTCACCTTGCTCGGCAAGCGGATTAGTGAGCGCAGTGCAAGATATTGCTTTCACAGGGAACGCTGCTGCCCATTCCTTGGATGAATTTATCCCTCAGTAAGTTTTACGATACTCACGGGAAGTATTGGGGTGATGTTATTCTGAAACAGCATCACACGGCATATGATTAAATGCCCATGTGCCCGTAACACACTGTATAGAAAGTTCGATACGTAAACGAAGTTGAACTGTTCCTAATTAGTAGATCGATGTTACAAAAGTCAATTTCACTTCGGGCAATAATACTGGCATGATAGTAGATACGTTTTTAATTACCTTAAATGTTAAGGTAGCATTCCGAAGTGGGTCGTGACAGCCGCATCCCGGCAACCCACCACTTTATAGAGATTTGTATGGAACGATTCCCGATAGTGGCTACTGAACAGCACTGCCGAGGCGCTCAGGAAGCAGTAAGTATGGTCGCGCGGAACTGTTTATTGATGAAAATTACAAGATTTAATAGCATTTATTGCTACATAAACCCACCGCTGTAAAATTGATAACCTAAAACCAATGAATACAACAAATAAAACTTACTAGCAAAATGATTACATCATCCTCTATTATCTCTTTATTAGTTTATTTGTAACTAGCGGCCCGCCCATCAGTTTCATCCGCTGCTAAAAAAATACTTTTCCCGTCATAAATGATTAGAGAAAACCGCATCAAATCCGTTGCATACTTTAAAAGATTGAAGCATACATTGGGACACGGAAAGGGACTTTATTTTATACTATCTAGTGATTAGTGATACGGGTCGTTGGATGACTTGGTGTCCCATACGAAAAGAAGAAGAAGAAGTGATGCTGATATGAACTCCTGCTTGACCATCGCACGTGCCAATAGCAGCCTGGGTTGCAGTCACTGCTGAAGGTCTCAAACAAAACGATACAAAACATTGGCTGAATTTCCCTGTCGAAGAGAACTCTATTTTGCCTTGAATTGAAAGTCACGTAAACCTGGTTCTCGGAAATGACCAAATCGCAGAATCTATTCAGCGTGTAGCGTATTAGTCAGCGGCTAGGGATTGAAGAGCAGTGGGCTACGGGATGTATACAGACGAACTTCATTTCAACTGCATACTTGGTAGATATTAAAAACACGACCACATTAAAAATCCAACCGTAGTAACGGTCATTCACGCACATACTGCTAAATAACAAATACTGACAAACACAAAACTATTAAAATTACAAGTTTCCTAAGTGTGCGCAGCTGAAGCTGTTTTTTCAGTGTTGAGTCCGTGGAAGTCAGACGGGTCTCCCACTTGTCGATTTGATGTGGGTCATTGGATGACTCAGTGTCCCACACGAAACAAAAATATATATCAAACTCCCAGCAAATACGAGTATCTCCCCTAGACGTTTAACGCCATCCATTTGCATAGGGAAGCGTAAAATTTTTATCTGTTAAAAGCTTTTATTGTAGTTTTGGGAATTAAACGTTATCTGCTTTGCCTGGGTGATTCGTTTTACCCGGGTTCTCCCTATACCACAAAGTACGCATTTATTCCACCTTTTGACTATACCTGATACAGGGAACCCGGTAGCTCGAATTGCTACTGCTCTTAATTTCTGTACAATTTATTTTGAATTTACCATTGGGCATATAACCTGTGGTTACAATGCAGTCGGTCTATGCAGGGATTGAAGAGCGGCTGCTGGCTAACCTAGTTCCTGTTACAATATTCATGCGGCCCAGGCCCGCAATACGTCAGGCCTACGTTGACGACAGACTACTTTTCAACGACATATCTTGTTAGCGTTCATCCATCAGCAGGATGTGAGGGATTTTTGGGAACGTACGGTATGGAGGTTTTGATGGAAAATATTCCTCTTGATTTTGACAAAAGGCCTGGTATGTGAAATATTGTTGGAGTTTTATCCGGCTCGCTTGCTAAATTGGCACACTACGCTGAAAACCTACAAGAGATATTGACAGTGTAACAATAAATACAGGATGTACACAAATAAAAATAATCCTATGAAACAAAATATGAAACATTTTTCGGACCTCCAATATACAAACAGAATCACTCGGTCGGCTTACACATTTTGTAGGTATGAGAGGCTCAACATTTATTCCATATTTTCGGGTATATATTCGTTGGCGTAAGATGGTGAATAAAACTACATACATAGATATATCACGCCTTTATTCTTTACTAGCGGCCCGCCCAGCGGTTTCACCCGCTGCTATCTGATTTTCCACGGGAAACAGACGTTCTCCCGACATAAATCATACATAAAAACCTTCCTCTTGAGTCACTCTATCTTTTAAGAAAACTTCATCCAGATCCGTTAAGTGGTTTTGAAGATACATACAAACAAACAAACAGACAGGGACAGACGTGGGAAGCGACTTTACTTTAAAATCCGTTTTTTTTTATCCCCCAAGAGATGAAAAGGGGGTTAAAAGTATGTATGAAAGTTCGTTGTCTTAAGTGTGATCCGTTTCAAAATTAGTAATTAAACTTATGACTTAAAATAATTAAACACGTGTTTCAGCATATTTGAAATTTTCACCCTTAATAGGGTCAAAGGGGGGTTAAAAGTTTGTATGAAAGTTCGTTTTTTTAAATGAATGTGATCTGTTTCAAAGTTTGTGGTTAGATTAATAACTAAAAATAATTAAACACGTGTTTCAGCATTTTTGAAATTTTAACCTTTAAATGGGTGAAAAGGGGGTTAAAAGTTTGTATGAAAGTTTTTTATCTAAAATGTGATCTGTTTCAAAATTTCTGATTAGACTCATAACTTAAAATAATTAAATACGTGTTTCAGCATTTTTGAAATTGTAATCCTTAAAGGTGTCAAAAGGGGGTCAAAAGTTTACTACCAGTTGGGCTACCCGTTTTCCCATGGGAATGTGACAATTTCCCGGAATAAATTATACTTATAAACCTTCCTCTCAAGTTACTCTATTTAATTAAAAAAACCGCATCAAAATTCGTTGGGTACTTCTAAAGATATAAGGAGACACCAAACGGGAAGCGACTTTATTTTATACTATGTAGTGATGCGCGGCCGTAAAATACTGTAAAATCGTGGATCACTACAGTGACTGGTTGTCAGCCTGTCGCCTAAAATTGAAATACTCATGAAAACCTGGAGTACCTTAGTCGCCTCTTACAAAACCCGCGGGAAAGAAATGGGGTCATGCTATTCTAAGGCGGCCTTACACGGCAACTATTCTGAACCGGCATCACATGGCAAATAACACTTCAGGTACAAAAGTCTTCCCTCAATCCGTGAATAGCGTGGTTGACTGTTTATAGAAACTTATGCTTTGTATACTATGTATTGTAACCTATATGTATGCAGTTGTTTGCTTTTCCAAATATATTTTTTTAAAAAGAATTCACTCGCAACTCAGTAGAGGTTTGTCGATTACACAATTGCAGTAAAAACACCAGCTTTAATTGAACTGCCTTTTATTGTCCCCATAAAATTGGATTTACGGAAAGCGGATGGCCGCCCACTTGTTTTAATTTGCGGAAAGAGTTAGCTAATTTGTATACGCCTTTTAAATGAATGAATGAAGTGCCGTGTGATGCCGGCTTAGAATAGCATTACCCCATTTCTTTCCCGTGGGGTCGTAAGAGGCGACTTAGGGACTCGAGGGTGTGTATTGCAATTTTCGGCGATGGGTTGGATACACAATTTTCCGAATGATTCTCAAATATTTGTCAGACGTGGCGTAAAAGTCCGTTTTTTGCGGCTGTTTACGCTCTGCCTACCCCGAATTATAGTCGTGATATGTGTATGTGTATATATGTATGAATGAATGAATGAATTTATTTATTAATCAGTACAGAATTCTTAAAACTAATACATAGCTCTACAAAACCACTATTCGAGGTTTGTCTGTGGGATCGTCAAGTCTATAAAATTAATATATACCTAGGTTTTCCAATCAATACCTAGCTATGTTTGTGAATTTTCAAAATAGCTCCATTCATAGAAAAATGTATGGTGGTGATTTTTTCTTATATTCCATAGAAGATTTTGTTCACCCAAAAATCTGTTTGGCTAAAGCACTGACGCATATCAGTTTTAACAGGCTTATAAAATCTAATAAAACCAAAAAGGTTGTACGATTTGAAGAGCGCTTGTTAATTTGAGCAAAATTGGCGTGAATTCACAAAAATATCAAAATTGATTGCGAGAGATTGAACAGCGTGCTGGAAACAGATCGTACGTGGACCTTCAGGCATTATAACGAGCAATAAGCTCATCACAATAAAACCTATATAAATGAATCAACGTAACAAAAGATCTTATTAAATCTCACGAAAGATTGACGAATCTTTCATTTTCAAAACTAATTTTCCTTTTTTTAATTTTATTAGATACACGATATGTTCTTAAATATTAAAACCCTACAACTATGTACAAGATAAACTCAATATTAAAATTGAAAATTTTGAAATAAGAATTAGCCTTGTATTTAACATAATAATAGCCTCAATTTCAAAATGGCGTAAATTTTCTGAATTGAGGTAAATTTAACGCACAAGTTCATGATTATTCTGAACTAAGGGTTTTCCATTGACGTAACTCGCGCTTGTCTGTCGGAAAAACTAATTTATGCCAAACCTATGGTACTTCTGAGTAAGTTCAACTTTTGCTTAAGTGCAACGACAACATTTATACATGCATACATACATACATAAATCACGCCTATATCCCTTACGGTAGGCAGAGCGTTGACGGCCGTGAAACAGATATTAACACCACGTCTGAAAAAAGTTTGAAGGTCAATCAGATAACTGTGTATCACTATAGAGACAGGTAGTCAGGCCGTCGCCTAAAATTGCAATACACATCTCACCCTCGAGTCCCGTAGTTGCCTCTTACGATACCCATAGGTAATAAATGGAGTGATGCTATTCTAGGCCGGCATCACACGGCTATCTAGGCCGGCATCTCACGGCTAATTTATACATGACGCTTTGAATAAATAATAATAAGGGCGTTATTGTGAAAATGCTGCGATACAATGTCGTTCCAGTTTCGTTATAATGATGATCTAGGATAAAAACTTTGGTATCACATTCATACACATCGAAAAACTATCGTCAAACGTGATTGTGAATCACCCTGAACTCATCATTTCGCGTGAGACACCGAGTCGTTCAATGACTCGATGAACCCTGGTGTCAAAGTTTTTCAAAAGCCTACAACCACTAGTAGGCCTCTGACATGGTTGTGTTATCATAGACCGCAACCGGGACCGACAGCTTAACGTGCCCTCCAAAGCACGGAACCCCGAACTTAAAAAATATGAGTTATGTTAACGATTGTCTACTTATCTTGAATGCAATTTTTAAATGTTCTAAATTTAACGTTGTACAATTTATAAGCAGCACTTTAAGTTACCTGTTTGTAGGATCTACATTAATTGGACAGCAATACAATTACAAAAAATAACCACATTAGCTAGATAGGTAGAAACTGTTAATCTCCCAAATAAAATAAAATATCGTAAACGGGGATTTGAACCAACCGCTTTAAATTTATTAATTACCCAAAACTTAGTTACTTGGTCAATAACATGGAGACATAAAATATGAAAGAAATTCACTGATTGTTGCTTCTCTTATTTAAAAGACGAGTTATTAAACAAATTGCTCAGCTATTAAATCTGTTGATGCTTGCTAACAATTTGTATGAAATTTAGGGCACAGAGTTTAGTGTATACTAGCATTGAAGCTGCAGCTTTGCTTGTATAATTTTTGTTATTTAAAGATTGACGGTCTAAGTTCCGTGTGATGCTGGTGATGCCGGATTAGAATAGCATCACCCCAATACAATCCGTGGGTGTAGAAAAAAGTGACAGGGATAAATTCATCCAGGAAGAGGGCAGCAGCGTTAGTTGCCTGTAATAGCAGTATCGTGCACTGCACTTAGCGATCCGCTTGCTAACCGTGGTGAGCATGGCAAAACCCCCCAATATGGGGTGGTCCATGTCCAGCAGTGGACTGTTGTGGCTATTAATGTTATTGCTATATGGTCTGAGTTCGCGGTCAAAGGATCTGGAACATAAAAAATGGAGTTTTAGAAAAATAAATGTAAACAGCGACACAAGCGAATTTTATTTAGTTGTATTAACAATGTGTGCGTACGTACAACCGATAGGTACTTTAAATTGTTTTCATCATTACATTTTAATATGACATAATTAAGACAGCTGAGAATTTGATCTTGGATTTTCCAAATATCTTTGCGTATCTACCTAACATTGCGTGTGATGCCGGCTTAGAATTGCATCAACCTATTTCTTTCCCGTGGGTGTCGTCATAAGAATAGATAATAATGTGTCGTAAAAGGCGAGGGATTTTGTGGTAACATTTCTATTGCAATTTTAGGCGATGGGCTGACAAACCTGTCACTATGATGATACACAATTTTCTAAAATCTTCTTAACTGTCTGTCATACGTGCTGTTAATGTTCGTTATTTAAGACCGTTTCTGCTCTGCCTACCCCGCAAGGAATATAGGCGTGACATCTGTATATACCTATCAAGGTAAACAAAAATTGAATGGTCAATACCAATGCCTTTTAACTTCAGCAATACGTACTGATTGTAATTCCAATCGGCATCTATTTCAAAAGTGTATCAATACACAATTTCGGCATCACCCCAGCTGGCCAATTAAAACGTCGCAATCGAAAATAGATTATCATCTCGCACGCGATTGGCATAAAAACCTGTAGTGAGTAGGATGACCAGGCCCATAGGTAGATTCAGATTCATTTATTTCTCGAAATGTCACAAAAATAAAAGTTTGTAAATCTTGCTACATATTATGGCGTTTTGTTTTCAAGAATGCTATTTTTAAGAAGCCTAAAGACTGAGCCTTTACTCAAACTTTGGATTAAAGATTTGGTCTTTTTTAAAGTTGGAATAGACTGAATGTATCCAAAAGCCGTAAGTTGTTTATAAAATTCTTACCGATAGGTAAAACATATAAAACTCCTACCGTGTTGTTACAAAATAGTTAGACATGGTTTAAGCTATTTTGACAACGACAAATCCTAATCAAAATATTTTAAACAGTGTCCAATAGCTGTAACTTATTTTCTTCTGAATAATAACTCTGATAAGCTGTAATAGAAATATGTGTAGTGGCAAACAATGCAGCGTCAGAAAAATGTAACACGGTTGTAAGAAAACCATTTAGCATGACTTATATAGGCATATTTTCCTTGATAATTATGTTTGCTGACAGCTGATGCCTTTCTGACATTGCAATCCTTTACATCTTGAATGTTTGGCCACCCTAGTAGCAAATGCTGCGCTGTCAACATAAATAATATTTAAATCAATATGTTTTACCATTTTGGGGTGCAATTATTAAAAATGCTCGTTCGAATGCGGATTACACGAGTCGCTGATTGCGAGCCGTTAATCACACATAGCTTATGATAGTGTTTGAGAAACGGTGCTTATAACCGATTTTCAAAACGGTATTCACTTTTGATTTGACGGTGGCGAATCAAATCAAATCATACACACACACACATATCTCATCTTTATCCCTTGCGGGGTACGCAGAGCGTCAATCGCCACGTCTGACAAACATTTCAGAAAAAGAAACAGGTTGTCTGCTTGTCCCCTAAAATTTTAATACACATGAACTATTCGAAAAAAGTGATCATTATTAGCGACACTGGCGGGAAAAATTGAAAATTATTCTTTGTATATTTGTTGATCACTAAACGTGTACGTACAAGTTATTTTTTAGCTTTAAAAAATGTACTTCGCAGAAGTTGTTATGCAAATATAATGGAATTTGTAGGCTCACAAATAGATAACTTCTTGTTCTCTTTTGTTTGGATCAATTTTCCACGAATCCAAATGAAAAATAAATAGTTTGATGGACGGTCGCGTTCAAAAGTGGAGTCACAGTTTACACAAACGAGGAAACAAGTCGCTCGCACTCCCGACGACACTTACATAATGACACAGATGACGAATAACATACTATTATCGACTACCATTGAATAATATGCTGAATAGTTGACTATTTTTCTGATTGAATCATTAGCTTTGGTACCCTGGTCAGGTAAATTCTTAGCCCTAGCTGTGGAGACAATGGTTCAATTTCCGTTTAAGTTATTTTCGTTTGAGTCTTTTTATATAACATATAGAGTAGTTAGAAGGTTTTAAATTTGATTTAAGTCGTTGCTAAATCGTTTGTGACACAGAAACGATGCAAGTGTTTACGAAGCCTATATACTACAGTGAAATTGTAGGAATTTTGAGTTTGTTTTTGTAGGATACGCAGAGTGTCGTTACGTTGGACGATATAGGATTAAATGTAACTCAAACTCCACTTCTGAATTGAACCGTATAGAAACAATATAAAATAATTGGATATGAAATAAAAAGTAAGGTGCATTGTCGCATCGCAAAATCAATTAACAAACTGTTTGAAATATCGGATCCATCATAGTCCCAATTGAGACAACCTGGAAAAATATATACATTGAATCTAATATCTTGTCGAGATTTTAGTTTTGTCATACGGATGAATGAATGAATATACCTACTGCTATAAATGGCTCTAAAAGAATGGTTCTGAAAGTTGTTATGTAATTAACTGTCAGTTAAGCTGATATTATCAAACTAGAGCCTACATTTTATAGGTGAAATTCGATGTGCATTGTGTAGTGTGCTAGCCATTAAGATGCCAGGAATATTAACCGGCTACTCAATGTACCAAAAATATCACCTGTAGACTTTTAGCCTGTAGTTTTATTATTTATATTATTTATGTATAGCTTTAATTTTTAATTCTATAATTCAATAGTTGCTGCTGTTAAATAGTTATTAATGCACTGCTCTGTTTTCTTTACCAGTTTCCTCTACCCAAAGGTTGTCTGGAAGAGATCGCTTTCAGCGATAAGACCGCCTTTGCGCACTTTAGATTAAGATTTTCTGTTTTTAATTATCCTGTATTTGTGTGTAATAAAGAGTTTTTACATTTACTTACTTACTTACTTACATAAGGGATTTGGTTTGTTTTATGATTTGCTGTGATTTCTTGTTTTTTTTTTTAATGAATGTATTTTTTTCTATGGTTTTGCATAACTATTAATTATCGCAACACAACTACTTATTTGAACGGATTCAAGTCGTGTTTATCATGATAAATAAAATATGTTGAGTAGGCTTTAGAAACTCCAAAGTGACCGTTGTCATATGACATTCTTGCAAACGTTTTTTATTTTAACTTTTACAGATATATTGCTCGCTATATCGGTTACTTATGACAAGTAAAAACCGGTTTTCACTGCTATGGTTTCAAAAGCTCAGTGTTGCCATTCAATATTAATTATAATGCTAGTTATCAGGGGGCCGATTTAGGTTATAACGGCGTCGAGATTTTGTATGGAATGACAAGTGGCGGCGGAGTTCGGTCGGAGTTCGGTCGGAATTCGGTCGAGTTTCATCTAGGTCTCTTCTCTTTTCGTGTGGGACACCGAGTCGTCCAACGACCCGATGAACCCTGGTGTCAGAGTTTTTCAACCGCCTACTACTATTAGTAGGCCTCTGACATGGTTGTATAACGACCGCCGTCTAAGTAATAATAGACAGCAACCGGGACCGACGTCTTAACGTGCCCTCCGAAGCACGGAACCATTTCTTTTCGGACAATCAGGTGGTTCACCCTGCAATGTCCTAACCAGACCGGGAACAAATTCACAAAGTGAAAAATACCAACTTTGTGAGTGTCCCACCGAGAATCGAACCCGGAACCTTTGCGTAGCAGGCAGTCGCACTACCACTGCGCCACATCGGCCGTCATCTAGGTGTCAAACAGAATGACAAGTAATTTACATACAAAGTTCTTCATGTCATCGGGTTTTTGTCCCTTTCTACGATTATTTTGTCTATGGTGTCGAAAAGCGGTCGAGCTATGACAACCAAGTTTCTGTCATTGTGCTCGACCATGAGCAGTCTCAAGCATAGGTGCCTTGCCGTTGTCGAGTTACATATAATTATGATAACTAATTGAAAATTACCCATAACTATAAGATTTTCAAGGCAGGTAATGCATCTGTAGGATATTTTAGACCACATGAGCAGAATAAACTCGTTTAAAAAAGTAGTTAGGTAACTTTACCGACACACTGAAAGTACATATAAAACTACCACTTGCCATCAGCTACTGTTGATTTTCGATTAGCAATACAAAGCACTTTCAGAGTCAAGAGGAAGGTGTAGGAGTCTTTGCAACTGTTTTATTTTGGGTTCAGTTTTATGCGTTATATATTTACATTCTAAATAATCATTTCGATTACTTTTCAGACTGATGATGATAACATTATGAAAGCTGATATTCAATATTATAATGAATATCATTACAATAACAAATGTGTTATAAATGCTTTATCTCGTGATCAAAATTTGTACTTCTTGTGCTTGTCAATAGTTGGCGTAGCTTCGTACTGTATCAACAAACATCACTGTAGGATTGCTAAAACTTGATTTACAAGAATGTTATTAAATATTGAAAATACAAAAATTTACAAGAATGTTTCATTAAATATTGAATGCACACTTTACTAATTTTTATATATCATACATAAATCACGCTTCTTTCCCGCAGGGATAGGCAGCGCCTACTTCCTTCCACTTACGACGATCCTTGCATACTTTTTTTGCCTTCTCTACATTCATTTATCTTTTCATGCAGGCTCGTTGGTTTATTTTTTACCAATGAACGTACATGCGTGTGATGATGATTGCCGTGTGATGACGGCGTAGAATAGCATCACCCCATTCTTTTCTCATGGGTGTTGAATCAAGCGACTAAGGAACTCGAGAGTTACATAGGTATTGCAATTCTAAGCGATGAGCGGCTGTCAGCTACTTACTATAGCTGTTACTACAGCGATACCGAATTTTATGAATGACCCTCAAATGTTTGTCATAAGTGGCGTAAGTGATCGTTTTTTTACGGCCGTTTACACTCTGCCTACCCTGCATGGGATATAGGTGTGATATTTGTATGTGGGCATGTATGTAAAGTTTTCACTTTCATTTTGGTTTCAAATCCAGGATTTCCATATGAAGAGCCATCAGGTTGAAGGTTGTACTTGTGTACGGTGTGTGCAATATTCGTTTATAACTCGTGCTCTACAATGCGCTACATACATACATAGATCAGACTATTGCAGTCCACTGTTGGACGTAGGCCTCCCCTAGAGTAAGTACAGGGCAAAATCTCTCTTTTTTTCCATCCAGTCATCAGTCCATCAGGTCGGAGGTCGTCCAACGCTACGCTTGCCGCGGCAAGGCCTCCATTCGAGAACCCGCTTACTCCACCATCCGTCCGTTCTAGTCTCATTCCGGATTTCATCCATTAGAAAGATACTGGACCTTTCCATAGGACACAGACACGTTTACTACGCGCGCTCTATTCTTTTCTTTTGTTGGTGACGCGTATTTTGCTCGTGTACAACATGTGTATGATACGTGTGTAACGCGTTCTCTACACGTGTGTTACGCGAGCTCTACTTGTATACAACGCTTGCTTTACAATATGCAACGCGTGCTCTACATGTGTACAACGCGTGGGCTGCGCGGGTGACTTTGTATTAACACGCGTATACCACGCGTAAAACCGCCCAACATCCTAATAGACCAACATCCTAAGTCTTACAGTTTTCAGAATAATCACTTTAAATTACTTCATAATAAGGTACAGAAATTCCATACATTTTAACTGACTATTAAATACTCTTTTCTCCAATTTGCTCGGAAATGGCTTCAGTACTTTAAAAAAAGAATACGTCAATGGGCTCATTTATGTAGTCAAGGCGCCGAGGACTGTAATAGAAATTTCCGGACTAGGCCGGAAAAAAAAGGTTCTTTAACTTCACACTTTCGTGTTTAGGTGTTTTATGGTACACAATACCATATTCAGGAACACTTATACCGCGCGCGTTCCATTTTTAACTAATTGTACAAACTGTAACATAACTTTCAACATGAATTAAGTGTCGCTCCATAATTCTTTCTTTCAAAATAAATTAATTATTTTCTAAAATTACTGTATTATTATTGTCATTTCCTTGCAAATGAGAGAAAAGTATTGTACAATCCACGGCCGAAATAACAATTTCTGGTCTCGTTTACTTTAGAAGGCCACTCCACCAGATATTGCTTTATACTCGGCTTGTGACGTAATGTACTATTACATCATACTTTAACAATCCTTGATAAATTTTCATTTCATTATTGTAGAGGAGCCCACATTGCCAATGGGGTTTTACTCGAGCGTCAGAGACCATAACATAAGATCAGCCAAGATTCAAGATTAAGAGCAATTCATGCAAAAATTTAGTGACAGCTGTCAAAATTAAAACTTGGAAACTATCCATGCTAGACTGTTTCTGTGGATAAGTTGAAGGTCTTGACAAGATCTACATTTGAGATGACAGCTGTCAGTTTGTTGTGCCTTTTTGCACTGACTTTAATTTGTTTGCCAGAGGAACATTTGTGTAACATTTTCATTCATTACTGCTTATTTTGGGCTCACAAGTACAAACCGCTTCTGATTGTAAAAAAGGGTTTAATGAATCAAAGTTCCAGAGTTAACTTTCAGTGCTGTTATTACGTTTTCTTTAAAGCAACTTATGAATACATTAATATTTCACGAACAGCAACACGTTTTCACGACAGCGACATATCAGGCACCATAGGACAAAAATATATAGCGCTAGTGATGTACAGTACACCAACTACTGATGCCACACAAGGCGAGTCGATCTAATGCAGGCTAAATCTATAGCCTAACTTATTGTATTAGTAAATATTACCGCACTTTATTACTATTCTCAGCTAAAATAATTGGCAAAACTACACAACAAATTACCCCCTTTAACCCTGTAGTCCACCTAGAGGTCCATCTGGAGGACCACAAGTATTTTTTCCTATGGTCCACGCTACTGCCGTGCTAACAAAAAGTATGCTAAACACGATTTTTTCAATATTGAGTTGTGTACAAATTTTGGGATCGAGTTTTTAATTTATAATATTCTGGGACACTACTAATGCATGCAGTGTCTTTAGATTCTGCATTCTTTTGTAGCAAGTCATTGCTATTGCTAATAATTTCAATTTCTGAACGATTCCGATTATTTTCGATCGTCTGAATTCTGAAAAAAAGGCTAATTATGTCGTAATTTAGGAGATTGCTCCCGACCGCGTGCCGTGCATGGCGATTTTCAGTTTTCGTTTTTTTTTTCGATTGATTGTTTCTAATTTCTAACCAAACAGTTCAAAGACCTTAAGTGAAGTAAAAATACAAACTCTTTGTGGTGATTTGGTGCCTTGGATTTCATGTAGACTTTACGAGGGACTATAAATCGTTTCCGAGTCTTATTTCACTTAAACATACCTATTATATTTACTAACAATAAGCGGTTGATATTACATTCTAAATATTCACCTTATTCCATCTGGTATTGGTCTAAGTATTTAGTTATAAAAATTAGTATGAAGATGAAAAGAGATGCGACGCGCACGCACGCCATGCACACGTCACGAATCTCCATATTAATTCTGCACGCACGCACCCGTGCTGCATCCAATCTGAGTTAATGACCTTAAATGTTAAATTTTCTGTTTTGCTTAGATGGTACATTTTGTTAACGTACCTTCATTTAATTTGTATTTTGTTTGTCTTCATAAAATGTATGATTAACAATGGGCTTATTGAAAAATATTTATACAAGTTGTAACAATAGTACCATCTTATCCTATCGATAGTATCAAGTTTAAGAATATTTCAAAGTTGATTCGAGGGGTACGTACGTACATATTGCAAAGCGAGATGAACCAGTTCTTTAATTGACTACAAAACATACATCTCGACAAGACCTAAAACTTCCCCAAAGAACAAGTAGTTAAGCATGCATAGTTGACGAAATAAATTGGTTCAAAGTTTGACAGTTGTCATCTAAAATTTCAAGACCTACAACTTCAACAAAGAAATTAGTTTTGCATGCGCGCTGATGATTGCGCATGACTTGAACTTTAAAAAAAATATGATAAAGTGGACCACAGGCAATAGAACTTTAGTTAAGAGCGGTAAAACATTTTTGGCGGACCACGCGACAAAAAAATACCTATAGGTGGACTACGGGTTAAAGGAAAATTGCCTAACTCATTTCATGGCAAAACTGCCTAGCTCATCGTCAATAGAGACCTAAAGAAGATATAAGACATAGGCTTGATTCGTTCTTTTGCTGTTGTCTACACTGCATCCAGCATTAACCTTGCATTTTCTTCTGCTACAATATATTTAGGAAGTAGACGAGTTCGGAAATGGACGAAGTCGATCTAAAGGATCCGCAATCCTTACTTGGGCTCCTCTACTATTAGAACTTGCGGCCGTATTCCTATTTACTCGTAATGATTAAATTGAATAATCATGAGTCGTTATGAATAAAACTTTGTTCAGATGACTGAAAACATACCAAAATTTCATCGAGTTCACCACTTTTCCCCCACTTGTGTCCCGGGGCACATATTAACTACCATTTAACTACATTATGGTCTGGGGTCGGAGTGAGAAATTGCACCATCAAATACATCTGCTATGTAACGTCGATCAACACGGCCTTCCGTTATGTAAGGAACGAGACGAGAGACCGCTTGGCTTGCTGACTATGTGTTTATATGCGGATGTTAAAGAAAAGCAAAAAGAATTTCAAGTTAGTTGTTTTTATTTCATCAATTACCTATAGGAAGTAGACGTTATAGTTTTTATCCCAAATGAGATGTCATCTAAAACACTTCGAGTATAACCTTTTAAAATACCTTAAATGGATAGCTTGAGGTGATGTTAATAGAACAATCATAACTATTGAATGTATAAAAATCCTTTCTTGACTTTTCGAGGTTCTGTTCTGTCGCATCTAAAAGGATGGTTCTTTCTGATCGTTTGCTAAGATTTTCACAAAGAAAGCAAGGTCTTAATTTGTCATGAAATTTGCGCTGGAAAATTGTTTTAAAACCGCAATACTTCACACAAATTATAAGGTTTCCTGGAGACAGCTGAGCTACAATGTAAACAAAGTATATTAATGAATGCTACCATCAAACTTAATAAGTACACTCTGCCGGTATTCGCAAAAACTGGAATATAAGGAAGCCATGCAGATTAACTTCAACAGCGGTTCGATTAAAGAGTAAGCGACGAGTTTGCTAAGATATTTGGCATAAACATTGTGAAGGAACTAAAATTGTGATCATCATCATAGTAAGACAAACAAATATACTTAACCTTCTAGTGACGAGTGGGTAGGTATTTCGCAAGCGTGTGGGGATAAATACTGTAATCCAAAACCAGTGCTTCGCCTCATACAATTCGGTGTTTATTTAATATTTACAAGAAAAAATTAGAAACCAAAAGTAACAACCAAAACGTAAATAACCAAACGAGTCTCCATGACAACCAATCAACAGGAAGATGCCGCGCGCGCCGATGCAAAATAACTATAAACAAACAAAAAAATCACGTTGTCGCGCTGTCTATCTGAAATAATATTTAAAACAACTAAATAAAAATGCAGTGGTGGCGATGCACCAAAAGTATAAATATTTTGTCTAATATCATTATTTAATTTTATAATTTTTAAAATGATTTATTACCTGTTTGTTGGAGAACCTTTTTGATGTTTAAGTAGAAAAATAGTAATGTCAAAGTCTCTTGACACAGGACAACAATGGCGATGGCCGACGCGTTTGTAGAAAAATATACAAGAATATAATAAGCCCGTAATGTCTGAGTTTCACTCTATACGTACCTTCACTAAATATTATATACTGTTATTATGGAGTCCATGACTGCAAAGCTGGAATGTTTTGCATTAAAAAAGTTTCAAGCCTTTATCTTTGTATCTGATGCCTCAGATTCTCAGTTTATCCTGTTCAGTAGTTATAGTCCTACGTTTTACGGTCACTTTTCAGCTGAATTACTGGTAGAATTTCTGCCGATTCGCTCAATGATAGTGATATATTTTAGCTAGCCGTTTGGACGGCCGTTGTAGCGTAGTGATAGTACCACTGCCTTGAGTGATAGTTGCGGGTTCGATTTCCAGTGGGACGTTACAGTCTATGATTACTTAGACGGCGGTCGTTACACAATCATGACAGAGGCCTACTGGTAGTAGAAGGCGGTTGAAAAAATCTGACACCAGGGTTCATCGGGTCGTGCATCGACACGAAAAGTAGGAGATTTCAGTTACCCGTTTGTTTATAAAAAAATAAGTAAGATTTTTTAAAGTAGTCAAAACGTGTCGCTTTTGGGGTACCTACTTTTGGTACAAAACGGCTGGAATATATTTTGTCAAAAATTCACCAAATGATCCGAAATTTCCTCACCACTAACACTATAAAAGGAGTTCCGAAATATATATATATATTTTTTTATTATGTGGGTGGGTATGTGAACAAGGGAAGCAATACTATCTTTATGGTTAATAGTTGCCCGTAGATTAGAATAGATAGGATTTCGGGTTGGAAACACTTGTTGCGTTTATAGATTTAGAAAAGACCTTTGATAAAGTTAACTGGGGGAACATGATGGAGGGTTTAAAAAAGTAGGAGTAGATTAGTAGTAGGAACAGAAAAATTATATTTGAACTATACAGACAACAAGAAACTATAATAAACATAGGACAAGAAGAAGGAAGAGCAAAGATTAGGCAGGAGTGAGACAGGGGTGCCCACTTTTGTCGTTGATATTAAACATTTTTTATAAGAAAATAAACGTTTACTGAATATGGCCTAAAAATATATTTTTAAACTTGAACCTCAGTTACATCAAAACACCCACAGAACCATAGACCAGTTACCCTAAACATCACACCGCTTGAAGAAGTCAAAAGTTTCAAATATCTTGGCAGCATTATTACTCATGACTCATCCCACGTCATCCTTCGCCCGTCTCTTCTCTTTTCTCTTCTGGAGCGTAGCATTGTACGGCTGCGAAACATGGACCACAACGCAAAGAGACAGGGAACGGATAGAGGCTTTCGAAATGTGGTGTTAGAAGATAAGCTAGACAGAAAGGAGGACCATTAAAGAACGTTACTCAATATAAAATATAATACATCTAGAAGGGAAGTATGATAGGACACCTGATACGACATGATCAGTTATTCAAAACGATTGTTGAGGGAAAGACCAAAGGAAAAACAGGAATAGGAAGACCAAGAAGAAGTTATTTAGACCAAATAAAAGAAAAAGTAATGATCATGTCAAACAGGGGAGTCAAGGAGTAGGCAGATGACAGACAAAACTGACGGAAACTCTACCGACTAGTACAATGTTTTTAAATATAATAACAAGACAAAAAACAAGTCCGCTATCTTTAAATCTATTGGATGAAATTTTAATTTCCTCGGATATAATTATTCACAATACCCCTTGTATCACTGAGCAAAGCAGCGTAAACTGTGCCATCACTTAAGTTTACTTTTGACACGCCTAGACTATACTTTAAAGAATCACACATCATATATGAACCCTAAAAACATAACGATCCTATTTTTGGTTGTGCACACACAAACATTTATATCTCGCTCATAATCCCTTGCAGGTTAGGCAGAGCGTAAACGGCCGAAAAAAACGAGCATTTATGCCACTTGTAAAAAATATTTAATGGTCATGCGGAAATTAGTGTATCACCATAGCGACAGGTTGTCAGCCCATCGCGTTAAATTGCAATACATACCCTCGATTACCTTAGTTGCCTATTACGACTCCAATGGAAAGAAACGGGGTGATGCTATTCTAAGCTGGCATCACAAAGCTATCAAAGCCAGCATGACACAGAAAATTGGTTGGACAGTCGTGTAAAAGGTATTATAAGATCAACTTCAATATATTTCTTAGTTAAAAAAGTACTTTCAGCAGCATATATCTATAACATAAAGCACCAACTTAAACTGGCTTTTTTACAGTTTATAAGAAAAAGCAGTAAAGGTTGGTAAGCTTCACTAATGGCACAAATTCTACATAATATTTTGTAGAATATTCATAATTATAATAATAAAATGATTAATGTGTATCCCATCTCACACTTCTATCAAACGGCCTATACTTGTTTGGCCTATATATGCTCCACGTGAGCCCCGTGATTTTATAACGAGAAATAATAAGCTATGAAAGCTAATGTGATGACTTCTTACAGGCATCACCTCACATAAGTACGAGGCATCTCATAGGGTCCCAGTGGGTCTTTACCTTTTATTCTTGCTTAATGAATATATCCCTTCGTATACAATATAAGCACGCAGGCTAGTCCGCGGGTAAAAGCTAGTCTACATTTATGCATATACGAATTTTAAATAGAACCTCCAAGCAATTGATAAATTGACCTTCAAGGTATAATAAAATAAAAGATTCTCTGTGGTTACTATCTTGCCTTCCCTTCTAGCCTCTGCGTCAAACTGGTGGAAGCCGCAATAGGTCTAATATCGTCGCGTCGAGACGTTTTTACCTCTATACCCCTCCAGGCTGTAAATGTGCGATCCCCGACACTGGTTGAGTTCAACATCATAATAGTTTTCAGTTCGCGTTTAATATTTACAGACACATAACAGCGGTGATTTTCATTTTATCGGTGTAGTAATATGCCAGTATGGCTAGTTTTATCTTCTTTTCGTGTGGGACACCGAGTCGTCCAACGAACCGATGAACCCTGATGTCGGAGTTTTTCAACCGCCTACTACTAGTAGTAGGCTTCTGACATGGTTGTGTAACGACCGCCGTCTAAGTAAACATAGACAGCAACCGGGAGCAACAGCTTAACGTGCTCTCTGAAGCACGGACCTATTTTCTTTTCGGGCAATCACGTGATTCAGCCTCCGATGTCCTAAACAGACTTGGACCAAATTCATAAAGTGATAACAACCGGGACGGGCAGCTTAACGTGCCCTCCGATACATGGAACTATCTTTCTTACGGACAATCAGGTGGTTAAACCTGTAACGTCTTAACCAGTCTGGGAACAAATTCACAATGTGACAATATCAACCTTGTGATTGACCTACCGGGAATCGAGTCCGGAACCTTTGCGCCGCAGGCTTTCGCATCACCGCTACGCCACATCGGTTGCCATCGATCAGCAGATTGTATGTATTGATTAGTTTAATGGAAACAAAATATTTGTATGTTACAATCGTAAAACGAACATTTCCCAACTACGACTAATAATTTAGCGACCAAATTGGTGGTTTCGTGTTCATTGCTTGTTTTGTTGGCCGAGATAATTATCAGGTAATTCATGATAATGCTAGGCCATGCGGGCATCAGTACTGATAAATATCAGGGTGCAGGGTACATCTACATTGAGGTGGGAATGTGCGGAGCGGAGCCCAGTGGTGCATGAATTGACCAATCATAAACAACGAAAGCTCCATATTTTTATCTTTTTTTATGGGCTTGACTCTGCAATTTTGAAATCATTGGTCCAATGACTGACACAGAGTGGAGTTTTCCGGGTGAACCCTGAGTCGCGACCAAATAGTCTGGTGTAGATTTTGAAATTGCAGAGTCAAGCCCATAAAAAAAGATAAAAAGATGGAGCTCTCTTTGTTTATGATTGGTCAATTCATGCTCCGCGCAGCTTTGCTGTTTTTTTTTTTTTATTTTTTATTAGTTGTGGACCCTACGATTTTTAGCCCCGGGGCTTTCAATCTACACCTGACTGTATGGTGGGGAGCAGGAGCTCACCCGGAAAAGCTTGTGGTTGTTCAAACAACCAGCTCAATCGCGCCCTTGGGGCGCGATTGGGCTTACGAGTTGTTCTGGGAAGAACGTATTGGACTGAATCTACCCGGCACGTGCCGGTAGTTCCCAAAGTGGGGAGCAAATGAGGGACCTCCGCGCCCCCGCCGGCGGGGGCGTCGGTTGCTTGAGGAGCTTGTGGAGTGTGATCTACTCGCAATGGCTGCAGCAGTGGCTACTGTGATTTCATCATCTTCTTCCGTAAGGATGTGTCTCGGACGGTGTTTAAAACGCGAGGTTGGATGAGGGAAGTAGTTGGACGCGGCAACTATCAAGGGGTTTTTATGATGGGGAGCATTATCGAAGAAGCGACGAGACGCTTCTTTCATATACGCTTTAATGGTAGGGAGGCCTAAGTCGATGTGGAGGTTGGCGTTACGCATGTACCAGGGCGCCCCGGTAGCTTTGCGCATGAAACGGTTTTGGATGACCTGCAGCATTTTCAGATGTGAATCGAAGGTGTGAGCAAAGGCTACGCTGGCGTAGGTCATAATAGGCCTTACGCAGGTGGTGTAAATTCTCACCTTATTTCTAAGGGAGAGTTTGCTCTTTTTGTTCAACATCGGATGTAATCTGCCCAAAACGAACGCGGCGCGGTCGCGGACTCTCATAATGTGGCTACGGAAGCTGAGTCTTGAGTCGAGGGTGACTCCTAGATATTTGGTCTCGTTGACCCACGGGATGGGTCGGCCGAAAAGCTTTACAGCGGGGACGTTTAATCGGTGCGAACCTCTACGAAAGTGCACGGCTGCACTTTTTTCCGGGTTTACCTCGATTCTCCATTTACGGAACCAGCTCCCGAGGGAGTCTAGAGCGTTCTGGAGAATCTGAACTAATTTTAAGTGGTTACGGTGGGATGCGTAAATGGCAGTGTCGTCGGCGAACATAGCCAGCTGTGACATGGGCGATTTGGGGATGTCGCTAGTGTATAGCGTGAAAAGTAATGGAGATAGGACGGAGCCCTGAGGGACTCCTGCCTGTATGGTGTGGGGTGAAGACAGAGTGCCTTCCACCCTGTAACGAAAGCTTCGATCCGACAGAAAGTTACGTACTAAAAGCACGAGACGATCAGGCACAGCGAGCTGGTGTAGCTTGTATACCAGCCCGTTGTGCCAGACCTTGTCGAAGGCTTTCGCCACGTCGAGAAAAACTGCTCCTGTCGGGGTCGGTTTGGACGAGACATTTAGCTTAAGATCGATGTGTTCGACAATGCGGTGTACTTGTTGGGTACAAGAGTGCTGCTGTCGAAAGCCAAATTGCTCGTCAGGTATGAGATTGTTGGTCTCTGCGTGGTCACGGAGTCGGGCATAGATCATGCGTTCGTAAAGTTTGGCGAGAGGGTTCAGTAAGCTGATCGGGCGGTAGGAAGTGGGCTCATTCGCCGGTTTACCCGGTTTGTGAATGCCTATGACTATTGCTTCCTTCCAGCAAGCTGGAAAGGTGCAACTAGCCATGGAGGCATTCAAAATCCGGGTGAGGCGATTGATCAGGTGATCGGGGAGAATCTTCAGGACACGGTTGGTGATGCCGTCCGGTCCTGGAGCCTTTCTGGGCTTGAGTGCCTTAAGGGCGTTGCGCACTTCCATCTCAGTGATGACTCTGAGTGGAGGGCCCGATGGAGGTAGTGAAATGAGACGTTCGACTTCGGAGTCGACCGTTGAGACGAAGGTCAAGTCGTAAGGGAGTGTGCTGGGGGTGCATTGGGCTGCGAGACTGTCAGCTAGGCATTCAGCCTTTTCGTCGTCGTCAAAGGCTTTGGTCTGGTCAGGTCTGTTAAGTACCGGCATCACAGAGATGGTGTCAGATTTCAGCGAGCGTTGCAGCTTGTAAAATGCGAGATGGGATGGGTTCAGCTCCTTAAGGTGCTGATCCCATCCGGCGTCACGCCATTCAGCTGCACGCTGCCTTACTTCCCTCTGTAGGGCGCGCATGAATAGTCTGTTAGATTCGATTGGGAAGGATTTGTAAGCGCGGATCGCGGCGTTCTTCTCTGTTATCATTTCAAGAAGGTCATTTGGAGGTTTATATTTACTGTCTTCAGTGATTTTAACCGTCCGTGAACAGCTGTTCACGACGCTGCTAACGTGATTTGTGATGGAAGAGACGGCTAGGTTGATGTCGGTTTCGGTAGTCAGTCTAGTCGGTATTTGGTCCAGGTGAGTAGAGCTGGGAGCGTTCAAGGCTTGGCCTAGTTTCGGCCAGTCTACTATAGTTTTGGTCGGGCCGCACAGACCAGAGGGGCCGGGGATGTCGGTTCGCGGGTCAAGTTTTAGTAAAACTGGTCTGTGGTCAGAGTCGCAGAGCTCGTGGCGTACTTCTATAGAACTTAAACGAAGGTTTACGTTCTTTAGAAGGGCTATGTCGAGGATGTCGGGTCGATGAGTTACTGTATGGGGGTAATGAGTTACCTCTGTAGGGGCTACTAGGTCAAAGGACAGTTCGTCCTGCCACTCAAAGAGAAGATTGCCTCTAGGGTTGTTCGCGATACAGTTCCACGACATGTGCTTGGCATTCAAGTCACCTGCTATGATAACTGAGTCACCGAGATTAAATAATGACTCGAGCTCACTTTTAAGAAGTGGCTTTGTCTCGCGATTATTGCTCGGAGATAGATATACCGACACTATCGTAATGGGTTGGTGTCCCGTCATGCTTAAGCGGCAAGCGGAAGCCTCCATATAGCAGAGGGGCGGGGTCTCTATGGGTGAGCAGTGAAGCGCTCGCCTGTAATGAATGAGGGTGCCTCCCTTGCTGCCCGATACGCGGTCATTACGTACCGTACCGGCTTTTTGGTTCACCACCGGTTTTGGTGCGACTTGGGCGGGGGCGGGGGCTGAACCCATTTTGAGGGCCCATGCGGGGTTAGGCCTGAGGGGCGGGAAGTTTGTGTTTTCAGCAACACCTGGAGCGACCGCAGCTGGTTTTTGAGAGCCAGCTAGCCTATCGGCATACGTTTGCCTCGCAAGGGTGCGCTGAAGCACTTTGGGGTTCGCCTTAGGGGCACGGGGACAGCCGCGGTAGTTGGCTGGGTGGCCACTTTCGTTGCAGAGGACGCAACTAGGTGGGAGTGGGGGAGAGGAGCTGTCTGCCGAGGGCGTGTCCGTCTTTTTAGGACGGGCGCACTGGGCAGTGCTGTGACTCTCCAGGCACTTAACACACCGCGGGGCGGCGTGACAGGTGCGTGAAGAGTGACCGTAAAGTTGGCAGTTGTGACACTGGCCAGGGATCCCAGTCTTCCTGGGGGCTTCCATGCGGATGCCTGAAAGCATGCACACGGATTTCAAACCGTAAATGGCCTTACCAGCTTCGCTCCTCTCGAGCGTGACATGGACCATGTCGAATTGTCTCTTATTGCGATGAGACGAAATGCGGTGTACTTTACGTACGGGGATATTTTGGGCGATAAGGTCGTCGTAGACTTCCTTTTCGGAAATCTCTTTTGGGATGCCTCGAATTACTACGCGGTGTAGTTTCTCCTCCTCCAGTGCGTACGTATGGTACGGGAACTGGAGGAAGTTCAGTAATTTTGTAAGCGCTCTGTGCGCCGAAGAGGTCGGAACTTGAATTTTGATTCCGTCCTTGGTCTGTGAAGCAGTCAAGAACGGAATCTTATTCTGGGTCATCTGACTGGAAAGGGACGACCACTTGGCGTTGTCCCTGAGAATAATCGGGGGGGGTCTGCGCTCTGTAGCGGGAGAGACTTTAGGGATGGTGGCGGCCACCTTGCGGCGGTTGCCATCGGGCCCTTCGACGCGGACTGTTTTCGCAGCCTCGTCGCTATCTGAATGAGCAGCCTTACGCTGGCGCTTCTTGGACCTACTGACTACGGTGTAGTCGTCGTCAGAGTCGGGTTCGGGGTTTGAGTCATCGGACGGGGGACCGGCAGTGTCCATAACTTCGACGGTTAGGTCGGAGTCCTGGGCATTGCCGACTTGGGACGATGGGTCAGGGGATAGCGGTGACTCATCGTAATGAGTAACCGCAGGGGAGGGGGTAGGTGCCGACTTAGCGGCGGACGCTTCGTCGGCGGATGGGGCTGACTCACCGGTGGTCAGGGGATTGGGCGATGACTCATCGCGGGTTGGGTCGTCGAAATAATTACCGATTTCGGGAAGAAGTTTCGCGACGTGGGCGCGGGTATTTTTGTCCTCGAGGACGACGCGAATAATGTCCAAGAGAAGGGACTGGGGAATAGCTTTAGCCATTGCCTAATCTATAGCTACCGCCGTTTCGGAACCGTTCCGTGGGAGAGAAACGGCAAGAACTCCACGGCAATCGGCCTAGCTAATATGCTAATCGCGGCCCTCAGGCGGGAACAGCCTGAGGGTAAGACGCCGGTGATCCTCCCCGCCGGGTGTAGGCAGGGAGGGTGTACTTAACTAATGTAGCCCTAAAGTGTATCCTCCGCCAATCTTATTGTGCGGGAGGTTCCTAACAGGCCCGAGCAAAGAGGAAGTTGGGGCCGGAGCCCTTCTCCCAGACAGACTCTGCTCGGACAAGTGAAGAGGATGGTACCAGGGTCGACTTGGGTTCACCCCCAGGGCCGGTGGTTCTGGCACCCGTCCGATTGACTGCGTTGCCCTGAAGGGGCAAAGCTGGTGTATCGGGTCTACACCCCCTGCTCGGATCGTTGAGCACCGTTAGGTATCCACCGAGCAAGGACCGCGTAAACCGGCGGTTTTCGGGCAAAAGACGTAGTTAAATAAAATACCACGGAATGTGCCTTGAAAAAGACACAAACGGCGGCGGAGGCTGCGTGGGACAAGTGATGCTTGTCCGACGCAGGGCTGGAGTGTCGGTCGCGGAGCGATGGCGAGGGGCGGGGCCACGGGAGCGGCCAGGTAGTCGGAGCGTAGGCGACCGTGCGGGACGGCTGCTGAGCGGCGATTGTGTGTGTAAGGACCAGTGAGCTTTGCCGTAATGGAGACACTCCCTTATGTGGCTTGGTATATTCTGATTCGGCACATCAAGCCTTGATAGCACTAGATCAAAATGAGATTTAGCTTTTTCTTCTCGAATCTGAAATTAATACAAATACTAAAGAAAATAAACATAAATACGTCTACCTTAGTATACTGAACAGTTTATTTAGGGGTCATTGTATAACAAAGAGATTTTTTTGTGCATATCCAGATAATAATTCATTTCACAATTTTTTGGTTATTAAGATGTAATCTAGTGAAAAGTGTCTCATTCCCCGGGATATAAGTATATTTTTGGGATGTATGTTTTTGGCAGTGACTATTCTGTACATACACATATCACGCCTATAATCCCTTGCGGGGTAGGCAGAGCGCAAACGGCCGCATAGAACGGACATTTACGCCACGTCTGACAAACATTTGAGGGTCACCCTATTCTGTACATTTCCTAAATTCCATATTCTATAGTGCACTAGCAAATGCCCAGCTGTATGGACCAGTAATCAATGTAAGCCGAACATTTTAATTGCGCTTAGGAAAGCGCTTAAAATATGCTTCTTATTTACATTTAACATGAAAACAGTTTGTTCATGGTGAGCTCAATCTCAATGTGTGATTTCGTAAAGAAACTAGGCAATAGCCATGGTAGGTAGGTACCTACTACATAGGTAAGTAGCACAGTCGAAAGCATTTTGAGGTACTTAATTCAGTGACCAACATAAATTCTGATCGATCATATAAATTTGAAAAAATGCATATTCATACATTTATCACGCCTATATCCCTTGTGGGGTAGGCAAAGCGTGGCATAGTGATGCACAATTTTCTTTTGTGAAAAAGTGATTGTTTGTGAAAGTGACAAGTCGTCAGCTCATTGCCTAAAATTGCAATATACATGAAGCCCTCGACTCGCTTAGTCGTCTCTTACGATACCGACCGGAAAGGAAGAAATTATTCAGTTGTTAAAAATAATAACTAGTTCAGCTTGCTGCTAATGGAATAGAATTACTACTACTATCTATGTCCTTTTGGGAATGTTGTTCAGTTTCGTGGGCTGGCTAATAACTTAAAATATTTCCCCAGCTATTCGTTTTACCAATTGTAAATAAATATTAGTCAGAGCTCAAAAGTCAGTTGCACGCTAAACCAGTATCTTGAGCGCAGACATTGTAAATATGCATGAACCTTGTGTGAATACTGAAGTGACAGCTGTCATGTCAGCTGATCGGAGAAAAGCTGCAAAAATAGACCTCCAATAGTACTATAGCAGTACTTGAATATACCCTTTCAAGGGATCACTCTATACTGACAGACGGCCGATGTGGCGCAGTGGTCGTGCGACTGCCTGCAAAGCAAGAGTTCCGGGTTCGATTCCCGGTGAGACATTCACAAAGTTGATATTATCACTTTAAGAATTTGTTTTCAGTCTGGTTAAGATATTGTAGACTGAACCACCTGATTGTCCGTAAGAAAGATGGTTCCGTGTTTTGGAGGGCACGTTAACCCGTCGGTCCCGGTTGCTGTCTATGATTACTTAGACAGAGGCTATTACACAAACATGTCAGATGCCTACTAGTAGTAATAGGCGATTGAAAAACTCTGCCACCAGGGTACGATCATTGGAGGTCTAAATCTTTTTATTCGTATTTTGAGCTATTTTCGGAAAGTTGTACCTGAACACTAGCCCGACTTGAGTTTTCGCTATCAGTCACTAGTAAAATTTCACCCTATGCCTATATTATTTTTTATCTTTATCTGTCGCAGAGTATAATGTTGTCCTTCTTATCTAGTGTGTCAACATTATTTTTTACATCTTCTTGGCCCATGTATGGTCAATAAAATTATAATTAAGTTGAATGAAATTTTTCACACACTGCACCTAATGGCTGCGTGCAACCAAAAAAGATCTGCAGTCCACCAATAAAATAGCGTTCCACGGTATACGCTTTCCGATGCGTGGCTCACCACTCCAGAACCTTCGGACCCCAAGAATTAAATTATGACTAAGTTGTTTATTGCAAATACTTACTTGCGGAAGCTTATGATCAGCAATAGGTATACCTAGTTGTGAGGAAAGGGCACGGTCGTGCCGAGCCCTTTTATCATCGAGTAATTTTACACTTTATGCAATGCCAGTTTACACGTAATTCTTATTGGAGAGATTATTGATAGGGGTATTGCTAATACTACAGTATGGCCATTCCAATAAGTCATATTGGATAGCCGTCAGATTTATAATGCTCTGGCAGAGGGTCCATTTTCCTTTATGGACATCTGTTTAAGAATGGAGATGACAGCTGTTAAATATGGCTTATTAAGATGGTCAAATTTTACGCAACTTTAATTATAGCGAATATTTTATTGATTTTCAGGTTTTAATTTTACATAAGAATAATACTAAAAACTTGGGCATCGGACATTCTGATAGATTGTTTGTGTTAAGAGAAAACTTTTTTTTGTGGAGTGGCGTCACTGTCGAGGTCGTTGATGGCTACACTCGCCTTAAGTGTGACCTTAGGGCAATTATGGTAAAAAATATAGGTAATGAATATTTAATCGTTTAAAGATGTATGACTTAGATGTTGTATGCCAAGTGGTCCCTGATAAAGATGTCGTGTGATGTCAGCTTAGGATAGCATCACCTCATTTCGTTCCCGTGGGGTTCGTAAGAGGCGACTAAGGGACTGAAGGGTAACATGTGTAGTTTGAGGCGACAGACTGATAACCTGTCACAATAGTACTACACGATTTTTCTAAAAATATTTGTCAGACGTGATGACAGCGACTGTATTTCACAGTCGTTAACACTCTGGCTACCCCGCAAGAGAAAAAGGCATGATATGTGTCTGTTTATGTGTTTTAGAGTTGTAATAAATATACAGATAAACTTTTCAATAGTGCTATTATAAGATTTATCACTGATAAACTGCTTAGGTCTAACAAAAACTGGTCTAACTATTCACGTTACGAATTCGTTGAGCTAAAAATTTTGTGTGCGAAACTGCGATAATGGGCCTTTTTTTATTCAGCGCCTATTACGGTAACCATTTTTGAGACAATGTAGGTGTTATAGCATAAAACAAGTACCAGAATACCTCAGATCACGGGAATGTTTCAAAGGGAACCCTAGAGCAAGTAGAATGAAGCCATAAAATAAACTGCTGCAATCAGACTTGGTTAAACACGTATGTATGTATGATACATATATATATCACGCTTTGCGGAGTAGGCAGAGCATGAATGGACATTTATATTCCTTGCCAAGTAAGTCATTAACATGGAAATTTACGCCACGTCTGACAAACATTGAGAATCATTGTGATAATTGTGTATCGCTTTATTGGCAGGTTGTCAGCCCATCGGCAAAAATTGTAAATACACATGTAACCTTCCCTTAGTTGCCCTTTACGACACCTGCGGAAAAGAAATGAGGTGATGCTATTCTAAACCAGCATCAAACACATCATCAATTAGTGACTTATTCATCTTATTTTGAACTTTTTGAAATCGTTTTCATAATGCAGTTTGTGTTTGTTCGAACACGATACTCTCTTTTTGACTTAGCGCGATCATTTACCAAACTATTCGGTGCCCTTTTCTATAAAATTTTATCGAGGCCTCGATAAATAATTCATTGAGCAGTTATCAGCCAGTGGTAAACCAAAAACATGTTCTGTGCTAATTTTAACAAGTGTTCCGAAGGAATTCTGTCAATTTTGTTGGTGCTAATAAAATTTAGACGGGCGTTCGACCATATCAGTCGCATACAGTCCTAAAGTGTGACATAGATAGGTAATGGTGCCTCCTACTAGGAGGTCTAATAGGGTTGCAGCTATTGGACGTAATCGGTCCAAAATCGTGGTCTACGTAGACGCCGTGTGATGTCGGCTTAGCGGCTTAGAATAGCCTCACCCCATTTTTTTCCCGTGGGTGTCGTAAAAAACGACTAAGAGACTCTAACGTTGCATGTGTACTGCAATTTTACGCGATTAGCAGACAGCCCCATAAAATAAAATGATACACATTTTTCTGAATGAACTAGAACTTTTTGTCTGATGTGGCGTAAATGTCGATTTTTACGGCCGTTAACACTCTGCCTACCCCGCGAGGGATATATGTATGAATGTATGTAGACGCGGGGTGTCCTCCAGCAGTTGCTGATGATAATGGTGATGATGATGAGATAAAAGCCTTTACAGTGATCGAATGCCAAACTAGAAAAACATAGGTTATTATATAATGTTTAGTGAGATTCGTGCAAGTGGCTTATATAGAGGGCAAAATTCAGTTGTTGATCAAATTTAAATGAAAACGATGCTTCACAAATTTTGATATTTTGGCATTTACCATACTCACCACGCTTGGCCGGCGGATTGGCGAGTGCTGTGTTGCATTCACAGGGAGCGCTGCTGCCCATTTTCTGGATGATTATTCCTTAGTTGCTTTTTACGACACCCACAGGTAAAATTGGGGTAGTGCTATTCTAAACCGGCACCGGCATGCATCTGGATATTATCTTATTACAAATTACACAGTTAAATTAAATACTCATTCAAAAATGCGTACGCAGAATTCATTTCGTTAAATAATAGAAAATTTAACGTAATACGTAGGTATTTGTAAAATATACTAATACAATAATTAGAAATTATAACCAGAACTAATAACACAATATATCAAACAAATAGGTAGCTTGTACCTTGTTAGTATGAATTAATTATTACATCAGTACGCCGGAGTATTTATCAATTTAAGTTATAATTGCATATGTTTAAGTGTTCACTGCTTTTAAACTGTATTACTATGAATCACATTCGTATGAATAGTTAGTCCATTATTTTTCTAATCAGCAATACCATGCTGATTAGAAAAATAGTGGACAATACATATGTATCCTAATAAATGAAAAATGTACATACAGTGTGAGCAAAGGCGAGCTAATCTCTAAGAAGAGATCTGTTCCAGCCAAACCGTCGTTAGTGCGAGAATAAATATTTTTGTGGGGACAAAACAATGCAACAACTAATTTTAAATATACTACAGTATTTTACATAAATATGATATTAGATAATATTCATACACGTATACATAACAACTAATATAATTATCAATGCAGTTGAGATATGAAGTGCTCTAAACGCTAAGTCAAACATCGACATTAGTCCATTGCTGGATATGGACCTCTGGATTGTTCTTTTCATACGATGTCGTTATACTATTTTTCTAAATATGAAAATACATTTGATCCTCCAACGAGTGTACTTATTTGGTTGCTGCTAGAGTAATTTTGTATGTGACAACCAATTTTTTTCTAATAAAAAATTGTTTAGTATCACTTTTACAACATGCCTGAACATGCCCTGAAAGATTGTACAGTTATTTTCCCAAAATACTTAGGCAATTTTATAATTGGCAAGCGGCCTGCCCAGCGTTTTCACCCGCTGCTTACCGTTTTCCCGCGGGAATAATACATTTTATTATAGCCTATGTTCATAAGGGATAATGTAGGAAACATAGAGTACATACATACGGGGTGTAAGGGATGGTGTACCGAAAACTTTGCAGGCATGATCAGACCATGAAACTGAACAACTTTTTCTATGGAAGCTATGTTGGTAAACGAGAAAATTTTTTCAACCTCCCATACAAAATTCCCGATCAGCTGACTTTCTATGGAAACTCGAAAAAAAAATTCATTTCCCAACATAGGCTCAATAGTAAAAGTTGTTCAGTTTCATGGTCTGATCATGCCTGCAAAGTTTTCGGTACACCGTCCCTTACACCCTATAGGTAATAAAACCAAAGCACCATTTGTTCCTAGTAATAAAATTTTACTGTATCCACTAAATGAAAGTAAAAACAGGTGCACCTAATATATTAAGTTTTAAATTATTTAAAACGATTTAGCGCCTTTTTTATGTAAGCAATAAACATATTGAAGTGTTTAAATATTTTGTAGGTAAACGTTAGTGAAATTCACCCTTTATTTTAAAAAAAGGTTGGAGACTCGGTGTCCCATACGAAAAGAAGAAGAATAAAAAAGTAAGGTCGAGGCGCATATGAATAGTATGTATGTATGTATGTATTAACTTTATTGTACCACAAAACAAATTTACATTATCAGTAAAGGATGGAATAAAACAAGAGGCACAAAGGCGGACTTATCCCACAAAGGGATCTCTTCCAGTCAACCTTTGAGAGACTCAGAGGATATGTAATTTGCAGGTAAACTACGGTACAGGTACTTTAAAAAGGTAAAGGAATACTGTAAAATGAGTAAGAATGAAATGCAACAAAAGATAGCGAAAAAATAAGACTATTTTAAATTATTCCTAAAGTTCTGCATAGCTATATAGGTTAGGATCACGCAATAGAATCCTGGATAAATCGAAGGAACTCTTCAAATTCTAGGACATAATTATTGTATTGCATCCATATCCGTGTGATGTCTTAGATAGCATCACACAATTTCTTTCGCATGGGTGTCGTAAGAGCTGATTAAGTGACTCGAAGTTTAATCATGTGAATTGCAATTTTGAGCGATGGGCTAGCAACCTGACTCTATATCAGCAATACACAATTTTATGAATGATACAAATGTTTGTCATTTGCCGTAAATGTTCTTTTTTTAAGACCGTTTACGCTCTGCCTACCCCGCAAGAAATTTAAGATGAAAAAATTATACATATATTTCAAGGGGTGAAACAGCCCATGTAACTGAACAACTTCCCCGAACGTAGGTGGAAATACGTGTTAAAAATTAGACCTTGTATGGTATGTCCATATTTTTACATCCTATATGTAACATGTATGCAATTATATATTTATTGATACCTAGGCAGCACGTTCCTATAGTTTACACCAAAGCTAGGTCGACTCGATTATGAGATATAATGTTGGAAACCTGTTTAACCACCAGATTAGATAAAACATAAATTTCCGGTGTGCAAGTTCATACCTTTACACTGAACCACATAGATATACAAGATGTTATAAAAAAGCAAAACTAGTGAAAAATTTTCTCATCCGTATCATCATAACCTCAATACGAAATTATTAAACACTTCCCGTGTTAGGTACACAATTTTTGAAAACTTGCAAAATTTTCTTGCAAATTGCTGGATTTGAACTTGCGACTTTCGTTATTACTAGTGACGACGCCTCTTCCATCTGGGCTACCGTAGCTCGTTCCTTGCCCGCCAATTTTGAAAGGGTATTTAATGCCAGTAACGCGTGGCACGGCTCCATCTACCGTGTTAGTTTTGCAACTAATACTCAAAATGTCGTCCTACACTACGCTTTCAATGCAATTCACTTGATGGAAGTTAACAAATATTTAACTATTACATAAATCTAAAAAGTTGTTTTTTTCAGGATTCGTTTTATATACAGCCGAAATAAATATATACAAACTTAGTATCGGGTTCTACGAGTAAATGTTTAAATTTATTGTTAAACGAAAAAAAATATTTCACATTTATAAGTTAAAATTGAGTTCCATTGACTCTGAAGCTTATAGTTAGAGTTATACAAATTAATTTTGCAGGATTGCAATGCAGGATTTTATTATAGGTATAAGCTAGTTCAAGAGAAGATGCTTCCTTCATTATGTTAATTCCTGCTCGTGCCTTTATTGAGCGTAAGTATTTACATACCTATATGATGCCTATATCCCTTGCAGAGTAGGCAGACCGTAAACGGACAGAAAAAGCTGATATTTACACAACGTCTGATAACCAGTTGCGGGTCATTCACAAAATTGTGAGTCACCATAGTCACAAATTGTCAGCCCATCGCCTGTAATTGCAATACACATGTTTCGCTAGAGTCCGTTAGTCGCCTCATAGTACACCAACGGGAAAGAAATAGGTTGATGCTGTCTGCCGATATCACACGACGTAAATGTTTGAATTTCATTATACATAGTTTGGCTCCATCTAAGACCCAGTTTAAAACTGAACTGGCTTTGGGCTAGGTCCTGCCGAATAACCTCGACTCCCACAGTTAGGGTTTCGCAATATAATTATCATTGCACTTTGGAAAGGGACCCGTATAAGCGTACGCAGGATTTCCTATTACACTGTTACGTAGATAAAGATCTTGGACTAGAAGGTGCATGCGATGACAGGTGTATTTTGTGTGACCTTTTAGGTGTCAAACCATAAAATTAGTATAGTTCAGTCTAGTGTCAGATTGTTGGAAAAGAAATGAAGGATTTTTCGAGCAATTTTTAAAAACTCATCTCATGATTATAAAAATTCGGCACTTAATTATAATTGAGTTTCGATCCTTCAAAATGCTTAATAGTTTTGTACGAAGGCTCAGTGTCAGGCGAAATTCCAAAATAATGTCAGTCTCATTCATTTTACATGAATACAATGTTCTTATAAAATGTGAGACTCACAACAGGGAAATATATTTTATGGGGTAAAATTTCTCATGCTGCCCAATTCTTGAATAAATCCATCCCTTAGTCAATCTTACGACACATACAAGGAGAAATGGAGTATATACGAAACTATAGAATAATATACTTACCTGTCTGTCTCAATCAGATATTAAATAAATGTTTAGTAACTTCCATTAAACAAGATTAGCTTCAGCATGGGCTATGAGATGTTCCTTTATTTAATGGCCAGCCTGCCATATTCTACTGCCTTAACATTTGCTTTCAATCATTTAATAATGGTTTGATGTCTTCCCTTGTTGCATTGAACTCTAAAGTACACGCTTATACTGATTCATTTAGCTTAGCTTTAGGTACCTCGTGATGCTGGCTTAGAATAGCATCACACCATTTCTTTTCCGTGGGTGTCTTAGGCAATGGGCTAACGACCTGTCACTATAGCGATACACGATTATCTGATTGATCCTTAATGTTTGTTAGACGTGGCGTAAATGTAAATTTTTAATTTTTAAATGACCGTTTATGCTCTGCTTTACCCAAAAATGTTACAGGCGTGATATATGTATGTATTTAGGTTAGCGCTTGCAAATTGTTTAGTCACGAAATAACGAATTTGAATTGTCATGGGTGAAGTATTTCGTGCTATCAAAACTTGGCATTAAACTATAGCTACGTATTGAATTGCGACCCTTAGCTAGAAACATATAAAAATGGGAATTTCGTATCCGACAATAGTCTATGTTATTTTATATCAGTTTTCTGTGTCATTTTCAGAACAATCATGCATCTTCGTCGAAGCTAGAACGGTCCACGTCCGAATTCCATCGTACGGCTTTATTTATCTTGATAAATCGGAAACGATCGGAAATACCCCGGTTGATATTGACAATTATTTCGGAGTAACGAATGGCCTATGTCGAAATATCGTGAACTGCTAGCGTGCCTACAGGATTTAAATCTTAAACATGATTGCTGTAAAGAGATAGGTACAAGGCACAATATGCTTTATAGTAGCTAGTTATTATTAAATTTCGCTCCCCACTTCTAATAGTAATTTATGTTAACAGCGATTGATTTCGATTGAGTGAGAGATACTTCTTAAAGGGCTGTAGGAAATCGTTTCATAAATACTCTCAACTGTTATCGCTGTGGTATTTGCTATAAAATGTGGCTTTTGCTGTGTTTGTTGTGATATCTTGGCATGTTTATGTGTGTTATGATTTCTCAAATTGCTAATAAACAGTGATTTTACGAAACTTTTTCGAAGCAAAACCTGTAGATAAAGGTTTTTATAACATTTTTTATCTCATGTTAAACCCCAGTACCTAAAGAATTTAAGTAAGCACCTATACAAATACATAGGGACGGACAGTTGGCTATTATTTTTAATTACATAAGCGGTTATTTAACGGTATGTTATTAATAGACGGGCTTGCCCTTTCTATGATAACTGTGATGATCACACAGATAATAAAAGTTGCATCACAAATGAGTAGGTATAGGAACGAATCATCTAATTGGCTTACAAAAGCCTGATTGAACGACATCCATTACCAGTCATTAATTTCGTTCCGCTATAATATCTAATCAACAACGCTATCAAACGATCTATAAAGTGCAATTTTATTGGCGTACATATCGTCAGTTCCCCTAGGCACCTGCCCGACGCTTGCGCAAGCCCGCGTGCGCCACACGCAGCACGTGCGAATCGAACGAATTTCAAATTCAAATTCCGAATGCGCTGGAATGGCAGACAGTGATTCACGGTTGACAGCCTACCGGTTTTTGGAGCTTTCAAGAGACAAGTTTACTTGAATAAAGAGAATTGTGAATGGATTTGAAAGGGATACTGGCTGGAAGTAACTGCCGGCAGCTGGTCAAATGTCCGGCTTTGATTTGTTCGAATTTATTGCTAGTGACTGGTAACAGTTACACTTCGCCATAATGTCTTAGTTATATAGGGTCTAAGAAAAAAAAACACTGTTGTTTAAAAGGGGGTAGGAACGTAATACATCCTTTTTTGTGCAGTTGGTCTACAAGTGTCTTAATCACGGTATCCAAATTAGAGTAGGCCTTTTTTGTCAGAGATATCGAAAGAGTCAGTATGTCATGATTTTTTTTATTGGAGCTTCAAATTGTTTTAATTGTTTGGGAAAAATCGACAATTTGCCTGCCAAAAGTGTTGAGTATGGTAATCCCCCAAAAGAGAGAGGTTCATGTCCAGCAGTGGACTGTTGTGGCTATTAATGTTACTAATTAAGTCGTATCCTACACTAAAAAGGTTTAGGATTTATACAAAAAGTTTGATTGTAAACTTCAGAATACATCTTACCCGCATTTGGTTTAATACCATTACTATTCCCTAGGGCTACACTACACTACAAATATCACACCTATAATCCCTGGCGGGGTAGGCAGAGCGCAAACAGGCGAAAAAAACGGACATTTCACCACGTCTAACAAATATTTGAGGGTCATTCGGAAAATTGTGTATAGCCATAGTGACAGGTTGTCAGTCTATAGCCTAAAATTGCAATACACACCCTCAGGTCCCTTCGTCGCCTCTTACGACTCCCACGGGGAAGAAATGGGGCAGCTGTAAGAAATTTCTTATATTAGGAGATAAGCAGTGCCTGTTGTGTCTGTATTCTTTGTGTTTGTCTCTTTACTGTTCCTGTGTACAATAAATCGTAAATAAAGTACGTTTTGAACTTCAATCAGCGTTGATTGTTGATTGTTAGATTACAAACGCAACTTTTGATCGACAGATGAACATTATATTCTTGGCCTTTGACTTAATTAATGTTTTACACCTACTTGACTGTTAGTTGAAATGATTGAGTTGGTACGTATCGAGTTTAATTCAATTTTGAATAACCTTGTAGAGTCACTGCCGTGCCGTGTGATGCCGGCTTAGAATAGCATCACCCCATTTCTTTGTCGTGGGCGTCGTTAGACGCGACTAAGGTACTTGAAGGTGTGTATTGCTATTTTAGGCGATGGGCTGACAACCTGTCGCTATGGCGATGCACAATTTTCCGAGTAACCCTCAAATGTTTGTCAGACGTGGCGTAAATTTCCAGTTTTAGCGGCTGTTTGCGCTCTGCCTACCCAGCAAGGGATTATGGACGTGATATGTGTATGTGATGTAGAGTCACTAGAATGAAATTTTGTCTAGCGTGGTGCACGCAGTAGTGCATTTGCCTGCTACGCGAAGGTCCCGGATTTGTTGCTCGGCCAGCAAATTTGACTGATGAATTGAAATATCTGTTGTAAGTCCTTGCCGCCTCGTAGTATATAGGGATTTTTAGTGGCGATCATGAATGGTGTTTGTGTTTTTTTTATTTGGTATTGTTGCATTGTTTTGTCTTCATAAAAATATTAATCCCATTGCGGACGGGCTGGCTGGAAGAGATCTCTTCTTAGAGATAAACTCGCCCTTGCCTATACTGTTTGTACATTTTTCATTTGTTTTCCCAAGTTTTCAAGCAATAAAGTATATCACTATATTGTTTCGGCTACCTATCAGTAGTTAGATTTCAAAAGTATTTTTCACGTTCACTGATTAATAATGGTGAAGTTTACTATCATTACCACAACAATCTACTCATGCAAGAGATCAACGTATATATTGGTTATCGTCAATCACTGTATACCTACAGAACCAGACCAATTTTTACCTAGAAAACTAGCAGAATATATTTATCCCTTCAATGGCTAACTTTATATGCTTGAAAGTACAACACCAGTCTAACATAATGTTAAATTATAATCTGTGTGAAGACTAAAAGGCATCGTTAGGTGTCAATTTAAGCGCCGAGGCGCTAGGCGACCAAATTCCTAAAGCGGTGGCAGGCGTCGCCTTTATCCAACCGAATATTATGATCGAATGACACACAGGGATTAAGGGCCTATTCACACTTGGATATTATCGTACATCAGCTGACGTCGTCTATATTTATGAACCGAACCGTCTTTATGGCTCTCGGAACGCAGTCTACGAACAATCCAGTGAACGAAGATACTCCATTAGAAAGTACGTTACATACATTACCATTAACAGCCACAACAGTCCACTGCTGGACATGGGTCTCCCCTATGGGCATTACTATAATCACCACGCTTGGCAGGTAGATTGACGAGCGCAGTATAGGATGTAACATTCATAGGGAATGTTGCTGCCCGTTTCCTGGACGAATGTATCCCTTTTTACGACACCCTGAGTAAAATTGGGGTGATACAATTCTATGTTTTGCTTATATTTACAATGCATAATAATAAAACGAGAAGAATTCACTTCTTTAATATTATGGAAGGTCTTGTCGGGTTAACTCTAACTTTTATTTGTCGGCTGGTCGTGTTGCGTGCGTTCCCATAACGCTTTATTTCACATGACTAAAAATCATGGCCGTGTGATGCCGGTTTATAATAGCATCACCCCATTTCTTTCCCGTGGGTGTCGTAAAAGTCGACGAAGGGACTCGAGGGTGTGTATTGCAATTTTAAGCGATGGGCTGACAACCTGTCACTATGTCACCATAGTGACAATTTCACAATTTTCTGATTGACTCTCGAATGTTTGTCAGACGTGGCGTAAATGTTCGTTTTTTTCAGCCGTTTACGCTCTGCCTACCCCGCACGGGATAAAGGCGTGATATATGTATGTATGTTTATACTAAAAATCATAAAAAGAACTGCCGTCTGCAATCACCCTTAACCAATTTGTTGTTCTTGTTTAGGCACCTTCAGGCCAGTAACTGGAACACTGGCGTTGCGACACTCAGCTATTAGGGGCAACAAAACGCGCACAGCCTTGATTAGTCGCCTGTTACTTAATTATCATGCCAACCGAATTTAATGCCTACATATAATTTTTGTGGATGTGACAGGGATAGTGTTGTTATAGGTATTTGGTGGGTTTTCCACTTTATCATCATTCTAAGCCGTATATTGTCTGGCTACTTAGTGGGGAGCAAGGCCTCACCCGGAGGAGTTTTGTAGTTGTTCAATAAACCAGTCCGATCGCTTCCGAGGAGTTATTCTGGGATAAACAGATCAGAGAATCTACCCGGTATATCCTGATAGGTACTGGATGTTTGATCAACCACAACAACACCTCCGGGTGAGCCCTTGCTCCCAACTAAATAGTCAGGTGTCAATGCTCTGAGGCTAAAACAGTAGAGTCATGCCAATAAAAAGCTTGACTAAGGCAGCCCCCGATATCGCCCGACGATATCGTCAAGGTAACAGGAAGGCACTGGACAAGGCTGGCACAGGACCGTGAGGATTGGCGCTGTAGAGAAGAGGCCTATACCCTGCAGTGGGTGGATGTGGGCTGAGGATGATGATGAAGGCAGCCCCCAGTCACCTCCATAGACCTTGATTTTGGCCCGATATCTAAGTCCGTAACGTGACACTTGCAAGCTCAACCTGGAAGGAGGCCGTCCCACGCTAGCTTTCCAATGCTTTCCCTACTATTTATACTATAGCTAGCAGCCCGCTGCTAACCCGGTATAGTGCGAAAATGAAACCACAATGTATTACAGATACAAACCTCTCGAAAAAAGCCGCACCATAATCCGTTGCTAGTTCCAAAGATATTATAATAAATAGAGAAACCCGGGACTCGGAAAGCAACTTTATTTTTTCTTTTTTAGTGACTGAATTAAAAAAGTGACACAGGCTGGTGATAACAAGCAATGTCCTAGACTTTTTCCGTAACGCCAAGTTTTGCAACTGCCTAGCTACATGACTATCTAAGCTTTATCTAAAAACCTATGTTTAGGCTCAACATAAAGCGATTCCTTGGCCGATTTTATTACCTAAGACATTATTTTTGTGGTTTCTTTGGTAGTTATCTTAAAAATTAAACTGTGATTTGTAGATATAATAAAAATCTTATAAAAGCTGTGGTTCTTTTCTACCACTTGAGCTACCTATTTGAAAAATCAACGTATACTGGTTTTTAGTACATTAGTGTTTCGTATATTAGTAACAACAACCAGTATCAGTTGAAATGTAAATGAATAACGTAATGTGCTGCTGATATTAACTAGATGTCTAGATTTGTAACTAGAGACCACCACACCTTTTTAAAATAATAGGTTACTGCAAATAGGCCTAAGGGTGCCCAAGCAGTATAATTGCTACAAAAGGTCTTTCGATCGTTTTTCTTGAATTAGGTACCTACTTCTATTAAGCAAGGACTAGCCGACTAATCGGATGAAAATAATCAGACTATCAACAAGTTTACACCGACTAAAAAATTTATAAAAAGCTGCTGCACCTCGAAACCTGCTTATTATAAATGCGAAAGTTTCTATGTTTCTTTGTTACTTCTTTACGCAAAAACTACTAAACCAATTGTAATAAAATTTGGCACACATATAGAAGATAACATGGATTAACACACACACACACATATACATACACATAGGACAGTTTTTATCACAACCTGTTATTTGTGTAATTAGTTTTTAACACATTCAAGCACAGTGTATCTGTTTATGAATAAATTAATTGAAATTGATAATAATACTGATAGGGTGCATGCTGACCATGAAACAGAACAACTTTCCTTTAGGAACATATGTCATAAAACGACAGAAAAAACAACCTCCCTAACAAAATCACAATCAGCGAAATGAATTTACTCTGGGAAGTAAAAAAAAAATTATTGCGCTGAAATATTTTTTATGGGAAGTTATTGAGTTTCATAGTCTGAATGCACCCTATCAGTATTCAGAGGGCTGTCCCTTACACTCTGTATAATAGACCTTACAGACGCAGCTACTAGTCACCGACTACAAAAATGGCTGACTATTTGCATCTCTACATCCAAGCTAAAACTATCTAATCGTGCTGGAATCTCAGCTAGAACTCGGCTAAGCTTTGTAGTGAGTCTAAATGCAAACAGAAACTCCGTCCGTTTCGTTAATCTGTGTATCCGGATGAGTCTAGTTTGTTCTTAGATTAAATAAAAAAAGAAAGTAACTCTTAGGTCGTGTGATGGTTTAGAATAGCATTACCCCATTTCTTTCCTATATTATGTATTGTGTATTGCAATTTTAGGCGACAGGCCGACAACCTGTAGTGATACATAATTTTTAACGGCCCTTAAATATATGTCAGATGTGGCAATAGCTACCGTATTTTAATGGCCGTTAAGGCTCTGCCTACCCCACAAAGGATAAAAGCGTCATATGTGTATGTAACTCTTAGCCTAGCTCTAGTTGTACGTATACATGGTGTAAGGGACAGCCCTTCGAATAATAATATGTTAAATGCAGACCATGGTACTAAATAACTTTTTCATAAGAGCATTATGTCAGGAGACGACAAAAAAACGCCTTACAATCACGAAAATCACAAATATACTCCTATGTGAAAGTTTACTACTTTCATGGTGTGAATGCAACCTTTTAGTTTTCGGAGGGCTGTCCCTTACACCCCGTTTACATATCTATGTATACCGCAATAATAGTGACACATGCAAACGAGTATAAACAACCTATGCTTAGTTAGATCTAGACGCATATTTTACAGCTCGATTTCTTAATTGTTTTTGTGTATGTCGAGATCTGTATTTTACTTCACAATCCATCATTGTTTTATTCAAATTAAACTTTATTCAATGTTGGATAGTACGATCACTTCTGTTGACGTAATGGTCCGTCATTGTAAAACAAGCATAATAAATTAAAAAATGTGAAAACACGACTGCTTTCTGTTCTGGGACAAAGATTAGCCTATAACACTCGGGATAATGTAAGAATTCTTCCGCTACAATTCCCATTCGAATCTGTTCAGTAGTTAACGAGTTGCAGCACTTTAAAGAATCGCACATATATACATACATACATACATACATGAAATCTAGGAACATTACACTCCTTTTTTGGTCCTGTAAAAAGAAAAGAAATTTGTGTTAAATTTGTAAAGCACATTTTGTTATAGCAATTTTGTATTGTTCAAATAGAAAACTGGCTCGGGCGGTGTAAAAAATAAAAATGAACGCAATGCCTCGGGCCTGGCCAGATTCATCACACGGCATGTAACTTTAGTTGTTACACCATAAAGGGGTGGTATGGGATCTACCTCCTAGCGGTCCACCCCGAGCAACGGCAACACAGGCTTGCCTGTGGATAAGTCCGGCTGAACGATCCCACGTGCGCGGTGGAAGGCTCCGTAAGGGGCTGCCTGGCTCGCGACCACCATCCCACCGAAGTCTGGCGCCAAGTAGCTTGCTGCGTTCCGTCAGTGTGTGGGAGTGCCAGTGCCTTAACAGGCTTCTTCTGGGTGAGCTCGCTCCATCTTAGACTCTGTCTCTGTCCTATGACCTAGACTAGAGTCAAGAGCAAACCCATCATTCATATAAAAAAAATAATGGTTCTTCAGTAAAGCGGTCATTCGTACTCAAGTACATAATATATTCCCGGCCCACGCATTTCTAAAATTAATCTGCCTAACATTCCTGCTTGCGGGATCCGTCTTTGTATTTTATTTGGTCTGAGTGTATCCGAATGAGTCTGCAACTCCGGAACATATCGTGAAGTCGTGCGACTTTTACGCTGGCATTCTAACCTATGCGGAATTAACTTAATTTGGTTTCTCATATAGTTTACAAGAAAAACTAGTTTAAGTCGATCCCTTTAATAGGTAGTTAAATGCAGTGTAGGTACAACTTATATGCTGGCATTATTCTACAATGCCGTGTGATACCGGCTTGGAATAGCATCACCCCTTGTCTTTCCCGTGGGAGTCATTAGAGGCGACTAAGGGTCTTGAGGGTGTGTATTGCAATTTTAGGCGATAGGCTGACAACCTGTCACTATGGCGATACACAACTTTTCAAAAGACCTTCAAATATTTGACAGACTTGGCGTATATGTCCGTTTTATGCGGCCGTTTACGCTCTGCCTACCCCGCAAGGGATTACAGGCGTGTTATGTGTATGTATTATTCTACGAGTAACCTGTGTAATAGTGGTAAAAGCGACACTGAACTGAAGCTATTACGAGCTTAAGAAGTTTCGCTCGTTGAATTTGTTTAATTAGTGCATCTTCAGATTCTTGACAAATGAGATACGTTACAGTCAGAGCTTCAAAGCAGAATCTAAGGTACATTTAAGGTTTTCTTCTTTTCTTGTGGGACACCGAGTCATCCAACGACCCGAGGAACTCTGGTGTCTGAGTTTTTCAACCGCCTCCTACTAGTAGTAGGCCTCTGATATGGTTGTGTAACGACCGCCGTCTAAGTAATCATAGACAGCTCTCGGGACTGACGGCTTAACGTGCCCTCCGAAGCACGAAACCATTATTATCGGACAATCAGATGGTTCACGTTGCAAAGTCCTATCCACACCTTGAACAAATTCACAACGAGATAAATATCAACTTTTTGTGAGTGTCCCCACTGAGAATCGAACCAGGAACCTTTGCGGCGCAGACAGTCGTACCACCACTGCGCCAAATTCAAGGTAAGATTACGATTATCTTCAACTAGTTCTAATTTTTTACAGGTATTCTGTGCTACATTCAACTAAAATACGATTACGACGAAAAAAATGGGCGGTACTCAAGGTCATGCTGCGTAAACATTTTCGATACTCTACAGATTTACTATACAATGAATGCAAAGTACTGAGGGTGCGTCAGTTATTTATGCTGCGGGTCGTAGTTGCTGAACATAAAACTACACGACGTTCCCCCGAATATGAGGCTCTTCTCAGTAGTAGGGTATTTAAAATACAAGTTCCTCGAGTCCGCACAACTTTTGCTCAACGTCACCCATTTTATCTTTCTCCCTTCCTATTTAATAGATTCTGTCGCGTCCTACCTATCAAAACCCTATCATCACGTCAGTTATTCATGAGTCTTACTCATGAACAAACTGAAGCAATAATGCCTAAGGCACTATAAAACAAACACACATGCACACTCACACACACATACACACACTCTCTCTCTCACACACACACACACACACAAACACTGTTTTTGCATGTACTTTTTTTTTTCTTACTTACATTTACATTTTATCTTTGTATTACCGTTTTATTATAACTTCAAATATAAATTAAAAAGGTAACGTCCGAACCTATTGATATTATATTCAACTAGCGGCCCGTCCCGGCTTCGCACGGGTGGACAATTATTTTTTACATAAATGCACTTTAAATTTTACACCCTTTTTTCACATTGGAGGTTTTTTATTATATATTTTTTATCCTTACCTACAGCTACTATTATATACACTTAGGTATTTATTATCTCAAAATATTTTTTAGAGTTCAGTACCCAAAGGGTAATAACGAAAACCCTATTACTGAGGCTCGGCTGTCCGTCTGTTTGTCCGTCCGTCCGTCCTACAGTTACGAAGCTGTACCTCCTGAACCGTTATACCTAGACAGTTGAAATTTTTACAGATGTTGTATTTCTGTTAATTTCTTCAATTTTATAGTGTTTGAAAAAACACATCACGATAGTGCGTTGAAAACTAACAGCGACATCTATGTTTGTATTATGGAATTAAAATATTACTTTTCTCAGTTTTCGTGATAATATAAATGTTAAACTACTGAAGCTAGAGAGATAAAACTTGGACTTGTAGTTTTTTATGTAATGAAGCAACTAATAAAGATAAAATTCCGTTTTTTTTAAATCCCCCAGGGGATGAACAGGGGGTTAAAGGTTTGTATGAAAGTTCGTTGTCCTAAGTGTGATCCGTTTCAAAATTAGTGATTAGACTTAGGACTTAAAATAATTAAACACGTGTTTCAGCATATTTGAAATTTTAACCCTTAATAGGGTCAAAAGGGGGTTAAAAGTTTGTATGATAGTTCGTTTTTTGAAATGAATGTGATCTGTTTCAAAATTTGTGATAAGACTAATAACTTAAAATAATTAAACACGTGTTTCAGCATTTTTGAAATTTTAACCCTTAAATGGGTGAAAAGGGGGTTAAAAGTTTGTATGAAAGTTTTTTATCTTAAATGTGATCTGTTTCAAAATTTCTGATAACACTCATAACTTAAAATAAATAAATACGTGTTTCAGCATTTTTGAAATTTTACTCCTTAAAGGTGTCAAAAGGGTGTCATAAGTTTCCTACCAGTTGGGCTACCCGTTTTCCCATGGGAATGTGACGATTTCCCGGAATAAATTATACTTATAAACCTTCCTCTCAAGTAACTCTATCTAATAAAAAAAACCGCATCAAAATCCGTTGGGTAATTCTAAAGATATTAGGAGACACCAAACGGGAAGCGACTTAATTTTATACTATGTAGTGATTCTAATTTCGGGCCCCTGCGATACAGGCATTGCTTAGTGCAGGGTCCACTGCATATTTGTCACACGTTGCACATGTCAATTATATTTGTTTTGAATTTGTAATGAGGACAAACTTTTGTAAAAATTATGTTTGGAAATAAATATTTCTATTTCTAAAATATGATGATAAAAGTATGCAATCAGATTTCATACCTAAATCATACACATACACACATCACTCCTATATCCCTTGCGGGGTAGACAGAGCGCAAACGGCCGCAAAACGGACATTTACGCCATGTTTTAGAAATATTTGAGGGTCATTCGGAAAATTGTGCATCGCTTGGCATCGCCATAGTGATAGGTTGTTAGCCCATCGCCTAAAATTGCAATACACACCCTCGAGTCCCTTAGTCGCCTCTTACGACTCCCACGGGAGATATGGGGTGATGCTATTCTAAGCCGGCATCACACGGCAGTGAAACATTCACATTCCTAAATCAAATTGAAATAATCCTACTAAGCCGGCAAAAAGCTCAGTCTATGTTTTTTATATTGATAGCAAAATACAGGGAGTAACAAAATGCGTATAACAAGCTGAAAGGAGGTCAAGGTACTCATGAAACAACAACTTTCCCTATGGGTCGAAATATTAAAATTGGATCAGCTGGTCCAATTTTATTTCTCACTAGATTTCCGCCCAGCGGTTTCACCCGCTGCCACTCATTTTCCCGTGGTAATAGTTGTTTTCCCGCGATAAAAAGTGTCCTATGTGTTATTCCAGGTTATACTCTACCTGTGTTCCAAATTTCATTCAAATCAGTCAAGCCGTTTGAGCGTGAAGAGGTAACAAACATACAAACATACACACACTCTCAGATTTATAATATTAGTACGGATATTTTGGCGTTTAATGTTCCATGCCGAAAGTTGTTAATTTCATGAATACCTAGACTACGTATTTTCGGCTTGTTATACCCTTGTTGTTATTCCTTGTATATTTGAAATAACACAACTTGGACATACATTTATGATGGATATCATGTTCATACAATTTCATAGTTTAGTAAATGTATTATTATTATTATAATTAGCCTATCAGATCCCACTGCTGGGCAAAGTTCTCCCCCGCGGTTTTCCACTTGTTGCGGTCTTGTGCAACCTCGGTCCAATCCTTTAAATGGGCATCGAAATCATCTAAATATCTACGTTGAAATACGCATTTCGTAGTTTGTCAGTCTGATAATAATATCTACAGTAGAGTTTAATGAGAAATTTTCTAGGGATTCCCGAGTGTCATGTAGATGGTGCTGAGCTTATTTGAAATGACGTTTCTTTCTAACTACTTAACAGTAATTAGTTAGTTACGAAGACAGCGTAAAACAAAACCAGTGACAAATCTATGGCTGCCGCCAGCCATATTGAATTTTGCTGATTGGTTGGTATAGCGTAAAATTTTCAGTTTTGCACCACTTAGTTTGAAAATAAACGCTAACTCCGAACTGTCAACAGAAAAGCTGCCATTACAAGTACAAAACCTTACAAGCAAAACTTAGATATGCAACAGCTCTCAAAATATGATTGAGCTATTTATTCTACCCGTATAACTAGGAATATATACAGGTGGGTATTACGCTCTCCAATATTCCGTATGAAGTTGCCTGGAGCAAGTTAGTGTAGATTGTGTTCCTGCAAACTGTCACCGTGACTTGATTAGCCGAGATTATAATAGCTTCGTGGATACGTATAACTTGCAATGGGATGGGGCATGAACCAGCTGCTATGACGTAGTCAACTTCGAAGGTGAACTGACGGAGGCCGCAGTACTTTAAGTCAAAAACCGATTAACTGCGAGTGGTACTCACGCACGCAGGGTTCAGGAACATTATGTTTCAAAATTGCATAGAAATTACGTTTGTTGTATAGGAGGCGGGAGCCCCCTTAAATTATTTTGTATTAATGTTATAGCAGCAACAGTATTTCATGTTCCATGAAAATTTCGACTATCTAACTATAACCGTTCATGAGATACAGCCTTCAAATCAATTTAGATGAATACATAAATCACGCCTCTTTGATACATACATAGATGAATTCGAGGAAAAATACACGTTTTTGTATGTTTCACGTTTTGACCCTTTGGGTACGGAAACCTAAAAATTGGTCTCTAATATTGGTATTAGTAATCTCATCAGCCATGCAAATGTCCAAAAGGGTGAAATTTTACTAGTGAACGAAAGCGAAATCTTAAGATGGACTGGTTGTTGTTGTTGTTGTTGTCCTAATGGTACCCCGATGGTACACAGGGCCCTGGAGAGCTTCTGGACTGGTGATATGGAACAATTATCCCCAAGGAACATAGGTTGAAATATGCCAAAAATATTTTGAGTTCCCGTTCCCATAGTTACTCAAATCTACTGATCGGATTTTTGTATAGAAGATTCAAATTATTTTTTCTATTTGGAGCTATGTTCCTTGGGGAACGCTGTTCCTTATCACCAGCCCGTCTTGGGTTTTTGCTATCGGTCAATAGTACCTAACACCTTAAAATTTTTCCCTTCCTCAAACGACTTTTTTTGTCCATGACGTTGTTTACCGGGGAAACTGGGTTTTCAGTGTGTAGGTATTTCTAGAGATATTCAAGTCAATCCAATATACCGTATGAAGTTGTCTGCTGGAAGTTAGTGCAGATTGTGTTTCAGCAAACTGTCATCGTGACTTGATTAGCCGAGATTATAATAACTATGTTCCGTCGACGAAGTTGGGATTGGACGAGGTGGGCGCGGAGAGGAGCATTGATCGCAGATTTAATCATAATCATGTACCTGGTGAATGAATAAATCTTTCACGGTTCCTAGAAGCCTGATGTCAAAAAATACCTTTTCGGGTTTAGTGCAGTTTTTAAAGCAAAAAAAAAACGAAGCTAAAATATACAGGCAAGGGCAGCAGCAGCGCTAGAGTAGTTTTTGCGAGCAACAGTTTGATCATTTTTTACTAGAAATTCGAAAAGGAACTCAATCATAATTGTACGGCTCTCATGGTAGCGTTTGTCATTCTAGGAAATGTCACTTTTATATCTATTACGTACAGTTCTTTATTGAATTTCTATAAAAAGTGCCCAAGTTGTCGTTCGCATAAACGTACATTTGGTCTGCGGCAGCCCTAAGATGATGTTAGTTGCGTTGGCAAAACAAAGTATTCACTATCATTGAAAAAAAAACCATAGAATTATTTTATACGTTTTGAACAAAGCGTAAAATGTAACAAATCTATGATATCTGCCAACTATTAAGTTGGTCATAAATGATGTCAAAACAATCTATTTAAAGTACAACCCTGTGGTGTAAAATTAACGTGCTGGCTCTGAACCTGTCAATAAAAAACCTTCCTTTCAACTGAAACCGGACACGTTTTATGTTTCTTGTCGATACCGCTCGAATGTCGCTGACAGCTTTCATTGGTGCACAAAGAGCGCAGTATGGCCGCAGCTGCGATATCTGGACGGTGACAAAAACTGCCATGCCGTACAAAGGGCTTTTCATGGAACACTGTAAGGATTTTGTTCTAATGAATGCGGGAAATTGGAGCGAATACGAAGAAGTAATCTTACTTTTTAATAATATTGATATTGTCCAATTAGTTAAGAGATTATAAATCTGAACATAGCATAATTTTAATGGAATTCTTTTAGTGATTTTTTTAATTTTACGTGTAATTAATTCTTCGTATGCCGCAATGTACATTGCAGATATGCTAAACAATGTAATAAACGGTGATCTTTTATACATACCTGTTATGAAGAAGAATAAATTATTCATGATTTATGAAAAAAAAACAATGAGTTGAACCACGATAAATAAAAAATGATTAAATAATAATTTTTGATAAAACGTTAATGTTTCTTGTCGACACCATACGAATGTCTCTGACAGCTTTCATTGGTGCACAAAGAGCGCAGTATGGCCGCAGCTGCGATATCTGGACGGGGACAAAAACTGCCATGCCGTACAAAGTGCTTTTCATTGAACACTGTAAGGTTTTTGTTCTAATGAATGCGGGAAATTGGAGCGAATACGAATAAGTAATCCTTGTTTTTGATAAGCTTGATAGCGTCCTATTGCTGATTTTGGATCTTAAAATCAAGAAGACCCATTGATACGCATTAAATAAATAAATATCATGGAGATTTCACACAGCGCCATCTAGCCCCAAACTAAGCAAAGCTTGTACTATGGCAACTAGATGGCTAATATAATATTATACATAAATACTTTTTTTTTGTAAATATATACTAACAATACACGGTAAACAAATAGATCACTAACCCATACTAAAAAACGCACATTGTACCCTCATTGTTGACATGATCTATCTTCTTTGTTCTGTTCTACTTGTGAAAATGAGGTTTTGAAAAATAATTTACCCGTAAGCTTATGGGGATGAAACCCACGACCAAGGCGTAGCAGGCAGGGGTACTATCCACTACGCCATCGGGCCAGGCAATGAATCCGGGACTTTGTCAATTAACTTTTATTTGGCACTGGTCGAGCATTTAACTTTCAAATTCAACACCTCACTTTACCATATTCCGAGCTAAAACCTCACACAAACCGATTAATTGGATCTATTATCTAGATATCTTTGACATCACACGAACCATCCGCAGACTGAGTTGGTATGCAAAAGTCCTTCACGATTGGATTGTCTACAAACTTTGATAGTCTTGGCACAGTAGAGAGCAAGAGGAGTATAACGTTTACATAAACAACATAATGCTTTATTTGTCTTTAGTTTGGTACGTATTAGTCATAAAGTCAGTAGGTACTTTCTAGTAAAATAGAGGTAGATATTCATAGTTTTTTATTTATTTAACTTCAGCCCGATATTATCGAACTACAAGCCACGTTTTTACATGTGAAATTCGATGTTCATTGCGTAGTCGGTTAGCCATTATGGTTCCTAGAATAGTAACCGACGCAATGTACTTCTTTTTTTCGTGTGGAACACCAAGTTGTCCAACAACCCGATGAACTTAGAATGTACTAAGAATTTCACTTGTAGACTTGTAGCCTCTAGTTTCATAACATAAGGCACTGATGGGGGAAAAGCAAACAATATAAGTACTATATTTCTTGTAATATGGTGTTATTATTCTTTAGTTTACTAGTGGATTTTCGGAATGTTTGACGACTTCAAAGATTTTCGGCGTGAGTCATATTTCATACAAATTGAAAATACCCCAACTAGATTTTTACAATGTAACAATGTAAATTGTTAAAATTAAAGGGTCATGTTTTAATTCAATCTTTCTGCAATGTCTGCCTGGAGAAGTACAAACCTAGTAGCAGCCTCTGACACCAGGGTTCATACTCGGATCTTTCGTTAAATAGGTGCCCCAAACACACACATATTGATTGCAATATGTTTATTCGTATATATATATATATGTTAACCCGTATGATGCCGGTTTAGAATAGCATCACCCCATTTCTTTCCTCTGGGTGTCGTTAGAGGCGACAAAGGGACTCGAGGGTGTGTATTGCAATTTTAGGCGATGGGCTGACAACCTGTCACTATGGCGATACGCAATTATACGAATGACCCTCAAATGTTTGTCAGACGTGGCGTAAATGTCCGTTTTTTGCGGCCGTTTACGCTCTGCCTACCCCGCAAGGGATAAAGGCGTGATATATGTATGTATGTATGTATGTTTATTCGACCTATAATATAATTATAATTCATACCTACTGCAGAGGATACCAATATAATGAAAGAACTAACTACATATATTTACCTACTTCTTTTGCGTATACTGTGCCGTGAGAAAACGTAGTTCCACGTAGATACGAAAGTTTACGTGCTCCATGAATTATAACACTGAAAATTTCATATTTTGAACACGTGATAGATTCAAACAAGTAACTTGGTCGCATTAATTTTAAAATTTGGCAAAGGATGTAGATAGCGCGGTTCTACCTTGGCACTGTCTTTGCTGTTTTGGGAAGTGAATTTGTGAATGATTTATGTTAAAAACAAATTACTCGGTGGTGTAGTTGTGTGAGCTCAGCATCAGGCTCAGGAGCAGAATCGTCAGTAATATTTATCCCTATGTGAGATTGTTTCCACTTCAGTAAGGCTTCTGCAAAATGAACCTCCAGATTGTCTGTAAAAAATAACGTGCTTTGGATGGCACGTTGATCCGTGTGCACTTCCCGAGAATCAAACCAGGGACTTCCCAGTCCTGATACAAGACTCAAAGCACTTGACCACAAAGGTAGCAACTGCATTAGGTAGCTACTACTATCACATTATGACGTCAATAAGTGATAACACTATCATACATTAAATAAAGTTATTTCATTTTCATTCAAATTACAAAATAGTCCGCTGCTGGACATGTGTCATGGGTATTTCCATACTCACCACGCTTGCCAGGTGGTATAGCGAGCGCAGTACAAGATTGCCAGGTGGATTGGCGAGCGCAGTGCAAGATTGCCAGGTGGATTGGCAAAGGCAGTGCAAGAAGTTGCATCCACAGAGAACACTGCAGCCCATTCCCTGGTCAAATTTATCCCTAAGTCACTTTTTACGACACTCACAGATAGAATTAGGTTGATGCTATTCTAAGTCAGCATACCACATTACCACTATTAGTAAGATCAATTTATGCGCCTTATCGTAGAGAGCAGTCGTCGTCCAAGCAAATAGACTTAACACTGTGATATACAAACAAACGTTATAACTAATAATGATAATATTAGATAGATGTTGCTGTGTGGTGCTGGCTTAGAATAGCATCACTCCAATTCTACTCGTGGTTGCCGTAAAAAGAGACTAAGGGATAATTATCCAGGGAACGGGCAGCAGCGTTCCCTGTGAATACAAAATCTTGCACTGCGCTCACTTGGTGAGTAAGGCAATACCCCCCAAAAGAGGGAGGCCCATGTCCAGCAGTGGACTTTGAGGCTGTTAATAAAAGAAAGATGTACGTACAAAATTATTCTGTACTGTCACTATTCAATATCTAGGTAATCAAAAGAAAATTAACATAGTCATATAAGGGACTAACTTATATCGGTTTTTAAACCTTTATTAAGAATGACCAGTATATGTTCGTTTCCTAAATGGGTTACTTGGGTCTGTCAGTAATAGTTCAGTTTTTTTAAACTTATTCGAGTATTTGTGTTTGTGTGAGTAAAGTTAAAATGATTCTTAAACATCTATGTTCTCACTTAAACACTACAACATCCCTATTAAGTTTAAACATACCGTAGATTAGATCTGTTAATTTTGTTAACCCTGATGACTTCCACATTTTTGCTACCTACGTTTTCTAGTACTTAATTTGATTTTTATTGCTATAAGTATATTATTGATTACAAATACAATGAGTAACAACTTGCTCTTTGTAACACAAAACAATAAAAGTTTTTTTTTTTTGAAAAGCGGGTTTTAAGTGTCTAGGACTACTAAACGGAGGCTTTCTCCATCAACTATTTACTAAGATTTATTGAAATAATAAAAATAAAAAAAATTGTATAAGCGATAATATGCACTCTTAAGGCCGCATCCGTACCAAAAAGCAAGTCTCTTTAATTTTCGCTGCGCTAAAAAGAAACAGACGACGACGGCTCAAGTCCGAAAACCGAATATTTGTTTAATTAACTAAAATAAATAAGAGGATACACAATAAAGTGATGGATAACCATCAATTCAGATTTTTAATCTAAAAAACGGACCAAAAACCGAAATGAATCGTGTTCTGAGCTCCACAGTTTTGTAGTATATATCTTGAAATATTACAAAAATATCTCATATCAATAAATGGGATACAAAATTCGGAACACTATCCAACCTTGCGCGGTTGATGTATAAGCCCATTTCACCTTAACTGACCCCAATCCTGACTCTGAGTGTACACACATTTCCATTTCTAATCAATGGTAGATCCACAATTAGTTGATTACAACATGGCAGCCCGATATACCTAAACAAACAATACGTTAGGTACACACAAACTGCAATTTGATCATAAATGACTTTGGATTGTGTAGCGACATGACACACTTGGTTCTATTTCTTTTCGTGTAGGATACCAAATCGCCCAACGACCCGATGAACCCTGGTGTCAGACTTTTTCATCGACCGCCATCTAAGTAATCATTGACAGCAACCGGGATCGACGGCTAATGAAATACGCGGTGAGTATGGCAAATACCTCCAAATTGAAGATGTCCATGGCCAGCTGTGGACCGTTGTTGCTGATGATGTCACTTAAAAGCAACTTTATCAAAGAGCAATAGTTGTCTTATTTATAAGGGATATAATTAACGAATAAATAAATTGTGTTTTCTGTGAAAAAGGCCATTTTTATTGTATACACAACGCAAACCTCAATTGCGTCCCATGATTTCGCACTTGGTCTGCAGCTGTCACTTGACGGTTCACCCACTTGTCACCCGTCGCTGCGTATTTTTAACGCACCGTAGCCATATTTGTAAGGGAATAAGATCGGAATTCGAAATTTCCTTTCATCTGACAGACGCATGCGTTACGGTGCGTTAAAAATAGCAGCGACGGGCGACGTGCGGGAAAACCGCCTAAAAGTCCCAGTATGCCATAACAGGCAACATGCCGTAGATGCATGCAATTTGCCAAATGAAGACTCATTTAGATTTCTCAGCTTCACGTAAACTGCTTTTCGGTACCTACTGATTGGAACTACCGACCACAAGCAGGTCGAAGTTCGTCTGTACAGACACGACCACTATATTCCTGCACAGGCATCAGGGTTGACTTCAGTCTGTTAGGGGCTATTACTCATATGATTGCTCATAATATCTGTCAATGCCCTAATTAGAAATACATACACATATTATTAATCTATACTTTACACGTGTTGGATATATTAATCAGTAATGATATGTAATAGGTAGTAATCATAAATCACAGAAAATTGGGCAACTAAATGTATTGAGTCAACAGAATAGTTTTCAATATAAACGATAGGTTGGAATGTGAGATTGTGAAAATATAAATCACTTTTCACATTTTTCGCGACAGTTATTATAACCAATGAAGATGTATGGTCTGTACTTAAATGATCTCAATAGTCATTGCGATATTTTTTCTCGTTTCAATTACGATGTCAAAGCTTTTTTACATCGGGCTACTGTAGAGCTCTTTGTCCCTGTTCTGATATGCAAGCTGCCGCCAGCATAGCTTTTTGTACACCAATTAAAGCTGTCAGCGACACTCGCGCTGTGCCGACAAGAAACGTCAAAGTTGGCCGGCTGTATCACTTGCTGAGTACACAAATTCCAAGCAGTACTTAAAAAAAAACATATATGTTATGTCTTCACTACAGCAGTCTTTAACAAATTCTATAGTACCGTAGCAGAGATGTGCGTAATCAATTACTTTTGTAATCAGATTAATAATCTGATTGAAAGTAATCATGATTACTTTCAATCATGATTACTTTTAATCCTAACTACAGTTAATCATGATTACATGCAATCGTTAATCATGACTACAGTAGTTTTTAATCAAAATTACATGATTAATAAATATTTTGACTATTGAATTCCGACGTACAAAAGTGAATACTCCACAACCCTGCACCTAGCATTATAGATGTGGGCATAAAGTCAAACGTCAAAAAACAAGTAAGCAGTGTAAAAATAATCTTTGCTAAATCTAAGTAGTCAATCTTAGTTTTGATGAATAAAAATATGATTAATATGTTTAATTAACGACTACCAAGTTTAATTATAAAACAAATATTGTATTTTTATTTAAGGTCCCACTCGAGTAATCATAATCATGTAATCTAGATTACGATTAACGATTAATAATCTTTAATCATATTGAGATTTAACTAATGATTATTTTTATTAATCGGTAATCATGATTACAGATTACTTTTATCAATCAGTAATCGTGCAATGTCTCAGATTACAAAAGTAATCGTAATCATTAATCATTAATCTGATTACATTTTGCCCAACTCTGTACCGTAGTTTACCTGCAAATAACATATCCTCGGAGTCTCCTAAAGGCTGACTGAAAGAGATCCCTTTTTGGCTAAGTCCGCCTTTGTGCCTCTTATTCCGTCCTTTACTCTTATTTTAATTTGTTTTGTGGTAAAATAATGTTAGTATATGCAGTCCAATATAAACATGGGCCTACCCCAATAGGGGGGTATTTGCCATACTCACCACGCTTGGCAAAGTGTTGTATCCACAGGGAGGAAACGCTGCTGTCAAATCTCTAGATTTATCCTTTAGTCGCCTTTTACGATAACCACTGGAAGAAATGGACTTACGTTATACCAAGCACCAAACGACAAAATATTAAAAATTCATTTTATGCTTCTATCTAATATTTATTTAGTATGTCATGAAAATGGTTAGAAAGTTGTAAGGAAAAGGAATGGCTTGAAGTATATAAATTATACATAGAAGTTAAGGAAAACTCTTATCCAAACTTAAGACTAAATAAAAAAATAACTTACTACCCGCTTTTCATTTTATTTCAGATGTTTCGTTTAATATAGATTTAAGATTAGATCGGATAGGAAGACTTAGAGTTAGACTTTAATAAGTCAAAAATTCTAAGGAATGTTAGACGTGGACTGTGTACTAAAACTTTTCAGGCATGACCAGACCATAAAAATGTGTAACTTATTATTATGGAGGCTATTTTGGTGAAAGATAAATAATAATCTACCTCCCATACAAAATTCATGATTAACTGACAGATTTTCTATGGAAAGTCGAAAAAAGAATATCCAAAAAAGTCTCCATAGTAAGAGATATTCAGTTTTATGGTCCTATGCCTAAACTCTTTTGGTAAACCCTTGAAACGGTAATCCCTTGATCACCTTTTATTTGGTGTTCTTGGTAAATATATACCGCAGTAAGTTTCTATTTTTGCAATTTCATATCCATGCTAATCTACCAACATAGTCTAGAAATCAGCTTACATCCTTCGCTTCCTGTTTGAGACATTGTAGGAAGCTGTAGGTCGTCCAGTCCGCTTCTTAAGTTTTACTGCCACAAATACTGTAACCGCGCTAAAATTGATGTGACACTTTGCTTTCGCTACAATGTTACAGTTTTTATCGCTCCTCACACTAACAATAAACTGGAAGTGTCAATTATGTGTTAAGTGGCGGTGGTGAGCTTGCAACAAGGTGTTGTTTATATTAAACTTGTAAGATGCTTTACGTAACGCTACTACCCCTACGTACAACGAGATGTCAACTGGAATTCCGGAATTTCAAAAAACCGGTTTTTCGTAATGCTCTTTCCAATCGTTCGGTTCCGGTTATCAGAGCTTGAAAATTCGTTAAAACCAGCTTTGGAAAAAACAGATTCAAATGTATTTTTCTGTTCTCTTTATTTTTATCAGTTTTGGGGCATAACCATTGTTGAAAGATTATTATAGTAAGCCATTATTATTACCAACACCCTCTTTGTAAGCTTTTTTCACGCAAATACCTAAGAACTGCTTACGAATCCCGCAAAAACTTGACGAAATCGTGAAAGAATTATGTAACAGTCAATTTTACTTTATTTATTACATCTTACCAAAACTGGAATTCTGGAATTGGGCTCTAATATCAAAATTCAAAACCGGTATTGACAACCTTCCGATTTTACATGCTCTAAAAGCAACGTAAAATACGGACCTCATACCTACGTTCGCTACGTTGATGCCTGAAGTTTCCTATCTCGTATCTTTTCACGGTTGCCGTATGGCAACTAAACTTACCACGTCTGTGATTAAATGGCAAAGAAAGCCACGTGTAACGGTGGAAGATAAATAAAAAAATCTTTTAAAGCCGATTTGGATCACCGATTTCCATTATTGGCAGATGCATCAAATGCACGATGAAATAACATTAACAGCCACAACCGTCCACTGCTGGACATAGGCCTTCATCTATTAGGGGGCATTGGCGTACTCACTCCATGTTTGTCTGGCGGATTGGCGATCGCAGTGCAAGATTTTGCATTCACAGGGAACACTGCTACCAATTCCCTAGATGATTAACCCTTAGTCGCATTTTACGACGAGTAGTATTGGTGTAATGCTATTCGAAGCCGGCACGACACGGCAACAAACGAGGCAAAATATTGTTAATAGAATGCGATAATTAGCTATGCTAAGTATTCTGGACCAACCTTTTTTATTATTTATTTTTAAAATATAGACTATTTTAAGAAACGACTATTTTAAGAAACTAATTTCAATATTTCTGTAAATTTTTAACATTTTCTTTTATTATTAAATTTTTTAATTTCCCAGGTTTTATAAGGGTGTGTGACGTCACGAGCGGCGGTATGTGACAATCTCTGTGCCATTCCTTAAACAAAATCTAATTGTCTAACCTGCTGACTGACAGACAACATGTTGCCAGCCGTACTACAAAAATATGATAAATAGGACGGAACGCCCGCCCGAGTACCCTAATAGAAAATGTCTAAAATAAATTTAAAAAAATCTGCCTTTAGGTACATACGGAAGCCTAATAATTAAAATCATTTTACTTAATTTGGTTATAAATTAGTCAACGCCAATTGATCTAAAAAGCGTAAACAAAAGGATAATTCGTCGACAATCTGGATGAAAACTGCCCTTTTTGGAACATTCTGGCAACACTTATCCAGTCGTGTCAGTGAGTTGACGTTTTGTTTTTTAATTGTTCTGCTGGCAAATGCTTTCACGGTTATACGGTCTGGCGTGACGTCATAGAAAGGTCAAATAAAGGTTGTTGTGTTTACACTAAAATTATTGAAAATAACGCAATTAATTTTAAATTCGTTTTACAGGAAATGTATTTTAGACTTATATCTCGAAATGGTGTTTTAAGCTTTTAGTGCTTGTCCGGAAAATTAGCATAGCTAATTCCAGCAAACTATCCACGACTACCATATATTCTTGAGTGAGAGTAAGCCACGCCTCGGCAAGCGTAGCGTTAGATGCCTTCCGGCCAGATGGACCGATGACTTACAGAGGGCGGCTGGTAGCGACTGGACGGCAAAAACGGGAGATCGTGCCTTATGGCGTACCCTAGGCTGGCGTTCCAGTGGTTTTGGTGAAAGGTTAAATAAATTGGGGATTCCGGAGCGTAACTATCGCCCTTACACTTAAATTTATGATTCGATAAAAACGTAATTTATCGAGAATCCACTTTTGTCATCTTAAGTAAAGATGCCAAATTAACAGAACTTGGTATTAATGAAAGTGTCAGATAGCGAAAGTGCTAAAAGTAACCAATATTAGCACTTTTGTTATCATGCGATCTAATAAAGCCAACGAAATCTTGACTACCATGTTTGATGCAAATACAAATATTTCTATTTGCAATAGAATTTAGTTACGCATGCGAAATAGGATTTCTACTGAGTTAAAAATACATCCCCTGCTTAATTCTGCAGCTGAAGTCAGTACCACGTTGTCGTCTTGACTTATAATTGTAATAACTTGTAACGTATGAGAAAGTTCCAGCTTGCGGACGCCACGCTAAATGAGTTTGCTAGAGAATTTAGTTGCGAAGTAGGGTTTCTACTGCTTTAAAAATACATCCCCTGTTTAAGTCTGCAGCTGAAGTCAGTACTACGTTGTCGTCTTGACTTATAATTGTAATAACTTGTAACGTATGAGAAAGTTCCAGTTTGCGGACGCCGCGCTAAATGAGTTTGCAAGGGAATTTAGTGGCTGCACTGTTTTAGGAGACGGTTGCATTGTATCTTCTTACAGAATTAAACATAAGGGAAAAGATTCTATGCCATGTGATACCGGCTTAGAATAGCATGACCCCATTTCTTTCCCGTAGGAGTCGTAAGAGGCGGCTAAGGGACTCGAGGGTGTGTATTGCAATTTTAGTCGATGGGCTGACAACCTGTTACTATGGCGATACGCAAATTTCTGAATGACCCTCAATATTTGTCTGACGTGGCGTAAATGTCCGTTTTTTGCGGAAATTTACGCTCTGCCTTCCCCGCAAGAAATTATATATATATATAATTATATATGAGTATGCTAGAACATGTAATATCTCAATAATGGAAGATGATTTCTATACAACGATAATGTACAGTGATTTAAACATTTTGTGCGAAAAGCTGGGCTTGTAATTGTATGTTTATCACGACATACCTACACCATAGAGCCGTATTTCAAGAGGAAGTGACTTCAGATAAGAGATAATTTTCTATGAGAATAAATCGCAATTTCCTTTCGTCTAACAGAAGCATGCGTAACATTGCGTTAAAAATACGCAGCGACCAATGACGAGCGGGTGAACCGCCTTAGATCCTGCAAAATTTCTCTTATTCCTATACCATGTTCAAATATACTGGAATCGGTTCGTTGATCGATTTTTTAAATTGCGGAATGTCTCTCATTTTTCAATAATTTAGAATCTACCCTCTCTCTCTTTTCGTGTGGGACACCGAGTCGTCCAACGACCCGATGAATCTACCCTAAGCGTTAGGCAAGCCCATATCGTGATGTGGACTGTGTGTGTATCGGGCAGTGTTACGGTTGTTAATGTTGTGGAAATCTGGAAGACTCAACACAATTTTTTGCTAATTTTGTACCTAAATAGCTGCTGATAATTTATTTTTTCTGTGGTTATTTCAGTTCTTCTTCCGATAGGTTTGTTGCAGGGAGTTTATTTCAGTATGCTCTTATTATTTGTTAATTTAGCAAATTCGTGCCTTCTAATGGCTTAGACTAAAACCAGCTCTGTACCTAAAACATTCCCTCAGAAGAAGTTCAAAGGGCTGCTGCTATCAGCCTTTTTAGTAGGGAATGTCTAAAGCGTACTGGAACTAATCGCATTATGACTAAACGTCATCTAACATCTAGCCAGGCCAGCCCCGAGGCAGTGCCTTTGTTTTTATTTTTAGTTTTTTATCCCGCCCGAGCCGGTTTTCTATTAGGACAAAACAAAATTGTTATAAAAAAAAGAAAATTGCGTTATGCAAATTTCTTTTTTGCATACGGATGCATCTGTCAAACGACTTGACTGGAAGTGCGTTAAAAAAAAGCAACGACGGGCGATAAATAGAAGAAACGTCTTATACGGGGTGTAAGGGATAGCCCTCTGAATACTTATAGAGTGCATGCTGACCATGAAACTGGACAACTTTTGCACTAAACATATGTGAGGCAACGTCATAAAAAATCGATGTCCCATGCAAAATTTCAATCGGCTGACTGCATTTACTACGTTTCATGAAATATTTTCTTATGGGTAGTTGTTCAGTTTTATGTCTGAATGCACCCTGTCCTTTACTCTCTGTATATACTTGTGTTAGATTTGTCTACATCGTAACAAGGTGACCATTAGAGAACTTTCCAGAACTTTATCGATAATGATCTAATTCATGCGACGAAAAATATGAAGTTTCCTAACAAGTTTAGTTCGGGGTCCAAAACAAAGTTTGCACAACTCAACTCGAAGTCAAAATTTATCGCGCAATTTTTGTTTCATCGATAATTTAGAAAACGCCACATGAGGATTTTTCCCGGGGTTGTATGAAAAGATGATTTTGTTCAAAACACAATATGGGCTTACATGAGGGTATACAAGCAGTTAAGGCACTAATGAAACTGAACAACACGATACCCATGGAACATAGGCCGCAATATGAAAAATTATTGGACTTCCAATAGTAAATTAACCAGTTGTTCTGCATTTTTTTTTCAAATATATCCCCACATGTTTAATGGCGTAAATTGACCAGTTTCATGATTACTTTGACCTCCTTTCGGCCTATACCCTTTTTGTTACTTCCTGTATTTCAGCAATGGCATTTCGGGTTGTTTTAATTAGAAAGCAAATTATTTTTGCTCCCGTTGTCGAGTTTTGACTTGTCTTGTCTAGCCCACACCATCCCACTGCTGAGCAAAGGCCTCCCTCTTCTCCTTCCATCCTTGTCGAGTAGAATTTGAAAAATCTGTGACACCAACTTCTGAATTTTAGGAGAAATTTCTATCACAGACAAACCATAAAAACGATTGATTGAGCTCAAATCTCTTGTGGATATGGATTGTTTCTCACACGAGAACAAATGTTGTTGTTATATTATTATACTTACTTATCAGAATGGTCACAAATCCCCAAACTACCATCGAGAGTCAGTTCCAAAAATAACCAATCCGGTCTCGCCTTCAACCATAATTTTAGTAAGCACCTCCAATTGTCACAGTCTCGCCTGAACGGGAATAGTTTATCAAATTACATACATACATACATATAATCACGCCTCTTTTCTATAGGGGTAGGCAAAGACTACATCTTTCCACTTGCTACGATCCTGACACACCTCTTTCGCTTCTTCAACATGCATCAATATTTTCATACATGCTCGTCTTTTTAGAATACTCTTGACCTGACTTTTCTTTAGAACGTCCCCGATCTGATTTAAATACGTGCGTCTTAGTCTTACCCTTCCAACGTTCCCATCCACACTCGCCAAATACACCTGTTTCGTTAATCTTTTTTCATTCATTCTCTTAATGTGACCAAATCATCACAGCATTCCTTTTTCTGTACCAGTCACTACGTCTTCTTAAATTAAATAGAAGATATACTTATTTTAAAAATAAGAAGTTGGCTTTTTGTACCACCGTCAAATTTTTATTCCACCCGGCAAAGAATAACAAAAATTTACAACAGTTTTAATTGATGATTATGAGGATAATACATATTCGTAAAACGTTAAACCCACTGCATGGCTATTGAATGCAGACTATATCCGTTGAACTAGAAATATACGTTAAGTAGAAATGTCATGACAAAAAAGTGGCATTGTAAACACTTGACAAGTATATTCAGTAATAAAACTGATATAAGGTGTATGAATTTGACAGTTAAAATGTAAAATTTTACGTTTATTATAGCTGCTGTCTAAGTTCTCACTTTTATTGCGACAAAATATCAATCACAAGAAGTTATTATTGGTCTCTTTTTGATAATTATGATAATGTTAACTGAAGTAAATTATTAATAAATAGAAATCGATGAAGATGCTATCTACTGATCAAAATGTCAAAAACCATAAATTGAAATCAAAGCGTAAAGTATTCGTTACAATAACTTATACTAGATATTGTCTCTTGTATGTCAACTTAACTTCGGGACGAGTACCAAGAGATTGAAAGTTTGGAAGTGTCAGTCGGGGCGCCGGTAGCTCAGAAGGCAGAGTAGTGGGACGGTACCCCATGGTCCTGGGTTCAAGTCCCAGCGGGCACTAACATTTATTTCAATCTCTTATTTTCATTTATCAAAGCGTAATGCCATACGCCATCAAATACAGTGTACTGTAAAAATGAAACAAATCCACTTCCAGTTTTTTATTCCAATGTCTGTGGGTATCTCCGCTGCAAACGCATTCGATGTTTATGATACCAATATGGCGAGTTATGCAATAAACTAAAATTTACACGACTTGCATTCTATTTATTGCCGTAGTATTTTTTGTTTTGTGTCAATAGAGATAATATTGTGGCTTTCACCGAAACATGGTTATTCGATTCCCGTTGGCAAATTACCAAAATTTGTAATAACTGTTTTAGTAGGTCACTGCAGTCGTGCAGAAAAACTTTGATGTCAATTCTAAATTCCAATCCCTAAACATTTTAATACTTTTTAGTGTAATTTAAGTTAATGCCATATAATGCCGGCTTGGTATAGCATCACCCGTGATCAGCCGTGTGGTGCCGGCAGAGTAGAATAGCACCACCCCATCTATTCCCGTGGGGGTCGTAAGAAGCGACCGAGGGATAAATCCGACCCAAGCACAACGGTCCTGGAGAGGCCAACTCCACAATTAAACCCGGAACGGGGTCTCCGTCAGGCGCGTGTGACAGAGATCTACCGCGGTGCAGACTCCTGCAGTCGACCTGGCTCCGCACGTATCGACTAGTCGTTCCTGCGGATCCAGCCAGGAAGGCCGAGAGGGTGGCGCAGGTCCTGGGCAGCCCTGCGTTTTCCATAATTGCCTCCCAGGCAACGCAGTGTCTGTGGAGAGGACACTTCACCCGCGTCATGCGGATAAAAGTCTTGCCTCAGACACTGATTAAATCGTCTGTCACAGACGCGTGAGGCCAATGATAATGATGATAGCATCACCCGAATACAACCCATGGGTGTTGTTAAAATCGACTGTGTAGCAGCGTTCCCTGTGAAAGCAATATCGTGCAAGCGCTCGCCAATCCACTTGCCCAGCGTGGTGAGCATGGCAATACCCCCCAATAGGGGGAGGCCCATGTCCAGCAGAGGACTATTGTGGTTGTTAATGGAAAAATGTTTAAACATGACGTAAATAAATTGCTGCAGATATTTGAGGAGTGAACAAGAACATCAAACTAAACAACTTTGAACAACTGAAATACGACAACTGGACTGGTTCACCTTTTAAAATATATGCAATTTTTTTTACACCTTTAAATAAATACATATGGAGTGAGATTTTACTAAAGGCCAATACCAAAGCTTAGGACGGGCTAGTGAAAGGATTCTGTCCTTAGATTTCGCTATCGGTCACTAATCACCCCTTATACAGTGTGTTAGGAAAATGGCTGTACAAACTTTCAGCAGACGTGAAACTGAAGAACTTTACTTTGTGTAGTTTTTGTATATATTTGGTCCTTTCATACAATTTTTGTTGAGCTAGAGAAGATCTCTGAAAGTTAGCTTACAGTAAATTCCCTTACACTCGATTGAGTTTTGAAGGCGTGAAGCTACCTACGTACACAAACCTGTTCTCTTATAGCAAAATGTTATCATATTAGCGATTATCAATTTATGAGTAACTGTACTTAAATAATATTTCACTGTAATTATAATACTTAATTAACGTTAGGCGTCAAGTAGCAAACAATATCTACTTACCAACTATAATGAACTGTTATTATTATAAGCTGAAAAAATATTAATTGCATTCTATGATAATAATCCGAAAAACCTGTAAATTTTATAGTGAGTAATCAATGCCGTGTGATGCCGGCTTATTTTAGCATCACCCCATTTCTTTTCCGTGGGTGTCGTAAGAAGCGGTTAAGGTACACGAGGGTAACATGTATTGCAATTTTAAGAGATGGGCTGACAACCTGTCACTTTGGCGATACATTATGTTCTTAATGACCCCCTAAATGTTTGTCAAGCGTGACATAAATGTACGTTTTTGACGGCCGTTTACGCTCTGCCTACCCCGCAAGAGATAAAAGTGTGATATATGTTTGTATGTTTTATATGAGTAATAAAGCACGTAGGTATTTTTACGAAGATAATTTTGATCAGTATAGTTTTTCATTTTGTATGGAACACCGAGTCGTCCAACGACCCGATGAACCCTGGTGTCAGAATTTTTCAACCGTCTACTACTAGAAGTAGGCCTCTGACATACTTATCTAACAACTGCCGTCTAATTAATCATAGACAGCAACCGGCAGCAACAGCTTAACGTGCCCTCTGAAGCACGGAGCCATCTTTCTTTTCGGACAATCACGCGGTTCAGCCTGCAATGTCCTAACCAGACTGGGACCAAATTCACAAAGTTATATATATCAATTTTGTGAGTGCCCCTACGAGAATCGAATCCAGAACCATTGCGTCGCAGGCAGGTTTCATCGAACTGTACAGAACCAGACGAGGCAGATGAGTTCAGAAACTGTATAATTAAAAACACGGGGTATTTTTCAGGGTCTCCCAGTTTAATTAAGAATACTTTTTCCTTTCTTCTGAAAGAGTTCCGTTCAGCTTAATTACGGTTAATTCTTCCGCCCCTCTGTCATCTATTTTATCCCGAGGCATAGTAACAGCTCTTTTTGTAATTAGCCCCCTAACGATGGTTTTAAGAAATGAAACATCCTGTATTTATTGGTGTAATTCAGGTTTAGTGCAGGGAGATAACGGTAATTAAAGGTGGTGCGTTTGTAATTGTTTTTTTAGAGTACTTATAGTAGCGACATCTACTTACCAAGGGCGCGATTGGGCTGGTTGTTTGAACAACCACATAAGCTTCTTTGGGTAAACTCCAGCTCCCTACCAAACAGTCAGGTGTAGATTGCATAGCCCCGGGGGCTATTGAAGTCTTCATAACAAAAAAAAGCAATTTTAGCGTAATCGTATCAATGATCTAGAAACTCAAGTCCGAAACTTTAGATGCCTTGTGATGTCGGTTTAGAATAGCATCACCCCATATCTTTCCCGTTGGGATCGTAAGAGGCGATAAAGGATTCGATAGTTATATGTGTATTGCTATTTTAGACGATGTGCTTACAACCTGTCTCTATGGTGACAAACAATTTGTCAGATGTGGCGTGAATACCCATTTAACAGCCGCTTACGCGCTGTCTACCCCGCAAGGGATATAGGTGTGATACGTGTATCTATGTATACTTATAGTAGCAACAACTACTCAGCATTTAGCGTCATCATAGAGCACGTTTCTGTGAATCCTCTTAAGGCTTCTTTTTATTATGAATGATCTAGAAACGCAAGTCCAACACTTCAGAGATCGGCACTTAAATTTTCATTCCCCGCCGCTCTGACTGAGGTAATATGCGATTATTATAATGAAATTGCACCGAGTGTTGGGCCGTAAGAAAAGAAAAATGGCGAAATTTGTGGCCTTAAATAATATCGTTAACCGTAAAGAAAAATGGGAAAAATGAACGGCCGGAGGACTGGCGGGGGCTGAAATTGCTAGTCGTATATTACGCAGGAATTTTCAATTACGGCAATCCAGCGGTTTTTCATTCGTAATGTGACTTTGGGCTGCGAGCTGGTCATCCATAACTCAGTCTGGCAACATACGCACTTGCGATACCTTGGAATGGAGGGTAAAAGTTCTTAACTGCATTTACTTTTACTTAAGGGATCCAAATTTACCCGTAGATTTGGGCACTTCCTCGAAGAAGAATGTGTCAGTGACGATACTTTTTAAGTGTTTTTATTAATGAAATGTTTGTCTGAGCCTTGATTTTCATTCATAAATGTACTTAAGTAAAAAGAATCGGCACCGACAGAATTGTTCAATGTGAAAGCGGAAATCGTTTAAATATAAAAGATTGACTTCCTTCATTTATAAAATTTAAGCCCCTGAATTCTTCTTTAATCTTGCGACTCCGGTATAAGAATGAGATAAGCCATTTTTATCAAGCACCCTTTTGCCCTAAGATTTAATTTAAACACTTCCAAATGATACTAAAATCGTAGAATCTACATTTCTCGGTTTTTATACGTTTCCGTTACTTTACAGATCTTTATGAACTTTGATCTTCTCTTAAGTAAACAACTCTTTTCCGAACCCCTATAGAAAGATTCAAACTTTTTTCAAATAAAGGCACTTTTCATCTTTATGCACACACCCGATTTCAATTTAGTTCACGGCACACCTTTTTCTTGTTTTCCTCAAGTCCCCGCTTTCCCCTTTCAAAAGTTCTTCCTCATAATATGCGGGGATGAAACTAAGTTAGGCCTTTTATTGAGATTCACCTTTGACGACGTCCCGTCTCTCCCCAACTCTTTCTTTATTACTTTTTAGGGTTCCTTAGCTTTGTATGAATGAACTTGTGTTGAATTGGACCTGAACTCAATTGAAATATAAATTTATATATTCGGAATTTCCTAGATAAGGATGGGTAGGTAACTCGTTGAATACACGTCATAGAAAGCTATCTATTTGAAAAAATCGACCAATTGCGAGTTTGACTCGCCCATCGAGGGTTCCGTGAAATGCACATCCGAATTAGGTCCTTTCATATGATACCCCACTTGAACTAATAACCTTAAATATTGTTCTCTTTGGCCCCCAAAAAAAAACATAATATTAGGAACAAAACTAACGGGCTTCTGTCACTCAACAGGCTACCCCAAATAAATTCAAAAGTAAATTTTTGAATTTTGTTAATAGATATGTGGGTTTTTTAATATTATACTTACTGTTTGTCATCAGGGAACTCTTGTTATGCAGATTATATTCACGCTTGCCAGTTCTTCTTTTTCTTTACGAAATTGTTCTCTGATCGGCGCCAAAGGAACTATGGCATAAAAAAAGGGTTTGTCTTTCCGGTCTGCAAGATTATTTACATTGGCGTGTAAAATATATTTAAGGTTATCATCTAAGTTCAAGAAAAAAAAGGGTCTAGTAGGAATCGGACTAGCCCACCGAAGGTTCTGTAACATACATATCAAGCCCTTTCATATTGCCCCACTTATACTACTATGCCGTGTAATGCCCGCTATGCCGGCTTAGAATTGCATCACCCCATTTCATTCCCGTGGGAGTCGTAAGAGGCGACTATGGGACTCGAGGGTGTGTATTAAATTTTTAGGCGATGGGCTGACAACCTGTCACTATTTCACACAGCGATACACCGTGATACACAGTTTTGACCCTCAAATATTTGACAGACGTGACGTTATTGTAATAATTTTGCGGCCGTTTACGCTCTTCCTACACCGCAAGGGCGTAGGCGTGATATGTTTACGTGTATATACTACTAACATCAATTATACAATTTTGTTGTTTTTGGGTTACCTAAAGAACCAACGGATAGACAGCCTAATGAACATTGATGATAGGCAGTGAATGTAGGAGGCAAAGGACCAAAGAAGATGGCGAGAAAATATTGATGCCTAACTATAGATTGTAGGTTGATCAGTGCTGACATGACGATGATTATTATAAAAACATTTTTAAATACTATTTTTTGGATATTTTCCCAAGTTTCTACTTTGCCGTGTGATGCCGGCTAAGAATAGCATCTTTAACGGCACAAACGGCCGTATTTTTTTTACATTAAGTAAGGAGCTTGAATTTTTTGCAATTAAAAGCAGGTGTGGACTTGGGTATATAATTATTAGGATTTTAATTTCAACTCAATATTTCTATGCGTTTCCAAGATAAAAGGGTCTTGACAGCCGACGGATAGATGGACAGACAACAATTTTATTGTGATTCTTAAGTTTTATGCGATTTGTTGTACGGAACCCTAAAAAAATATGCATTTATTTGCAAGTTTTAGCTAAGTACATTATTAGTCGTCGTGTAAAAACAAAGGTTGCGGCTACCAAAACCTATTGTATTGGTGACAATTTTATTCGCAATGAGTTGCAATACAACGTGCCAACTTTACAATCATGCGCCAAGTCTTTAGCAGACAAATGATTGAGCAATGCCTGTGAATTATTTTTTATCGGTATTATTATTGAATCTTGGATACATACATACATAAATCACGCATATATCCCTTACGGGGTAGGCAGAGCGTTAACAGCCGTAGAACGGTCATTAACACCACGTCTGACAAAAGTTTGAGGGTCAATCAGATAACTGTGTATCACTATAGTGAAAGGTTCTCAGCCTATCGCCTAAAATTGCAATACACATCTAACCCTCGAGTCCCTTAGTCGCCTCTTATGACACCCATGGCACACCTCGGACACTGGCGCTCAAATGTATGAAATAAAGGCGTTGCTACGCATACAGTCTTAGCTCGCGTAGGTGAACGCGGACCATGCTTGTGTGTGTGAGACAACATGTCAGGGTTGCCGCCATTTTGCGTTCGCGAATCGGGAATGCAATGTGCGGCAGTATGAAATGACCTTCGTCGTCGCGTCCTAGCTAGCCGGTGTCTGAGCGTCCTCCGAGCGCGGGTGGGCGGCGCTTGTAGGGGGAGGCAGGGAGTGGCCATACTGTACGCTAGTACTATTAATTATACTGTGCCCATGGGTAAGAAATGGGGTGATGCTATTCTAAGCCGTCATCACACGGCAAATGCAAGGTAATAAATACACTGCGGAATCACTATAGCAGTACCCCTAGGGGTATGGCAGGACTACTGATAACTAAATCATACCACACGGTAGTGTAAGTATTTAAGAAATCGATTTAAAATGAGTAAATTATTCTGTACACAAGGGCTGATAGTCCGATACGGCTGGCAATATTTAAGAGCATAACTTATATAAATTTTTAAGTGGCTTTTTTTGCACGATTGCATTTTGTGCGTCTGTAAAGCCCACGATTTATAACATTTAATTCATTTTTACGCTTGCATAAATTATTGATTAACTTGTATAGTAGCGCCTAAATTTAATTCAGTTTTTGAGCTATAATTATATAAATTTTATAAAATATCATAAATTTAATTCAGTTTTTAAGTAATATATATATTAATTGTATAAAATATACCAGTATTGTTAACACAGTGTATAAACCCAGTTTAATACATTTTAATCCACTGCAAACGATATTATGTTAGCATATACCTTAAATGTCTCAAAATGGTAAATTGGGTTGGGCCAATAATCCAGAAACTGAAGAGGACTTCATCATCATTATAGTTGTATGATGATGATAAAGTCCTTTTATCCCTCATCAGGGACATAGGGCTTGAAGAAGAGATTTCCACTGCTGACGTGGCTTTGAGGACCGCATTTCGCTTATTGTGCAATAAACTGACTATAAGCCGAATAAAAACAACGTTAATATTATTAAACCATGAAAATCTAGCCGTACTGGACTGTATTAGAGGAGCTCCAGATAGTACAGTCAAACTCACGTGCGGTTAGACACTTAAACTGCCAATGTAAGTCTTATGCGCGTGTCATAAAAAAGGTCCAAAGTCCAAACTTTCTAACACATCCTGATCTTGACTGTACAAACAATAAAGATTTGCGCGTATTGAACCATAATATTGCAAAATGTAAACGGAATTTGTGTGATCTAAGTAATTAAAAATGCTGCAACCAATACCGTAATTTAATGTCTGTTAACTAGACATTTATTGTTGTACCTACCTATTAAATTTAACAATAATAGGTGCGGGGCTTGTTAATTTGCTAACCAGGATTTCCTCGCATTAATTTAATTAGTAGGTAAAAGCAAATTTTGTAACATATTAGTAATTGTGATGAATAAACACACCAATCAATTAAACTGCATTAGGATAACTAATTAAATTACGGTCAGAATGTTTGTTTGTATTTGGTATTTTGGTAGCAAATTCAGTTCGGTTCTCCTTCTAGTTGTCCGAATTCCGATCTTATTTCTATATAAATACGGCTACGGTGCGATTATGGTGCATTACGTTGCATAACAGATGCGTCTGTCAAGTAGTTTGAAAGACGCATCCGTAAACGCACCGTAGCCGTATTTGTAAGGGAATTAGATCGGAACTTGTAATATTTATTTATTTATTTATTTATTTGCAATCATGTACAAGTACAAGGTGTTATAATATTATGCTAGATAGGTACACGAACCCTGTTAGGGTGTAGCAATTTACTTAAAACTAGAGTTGAATTAATAGTTATTACATCATATTAAACACGTAAGCATGCGTAACTTAAAATCAATAATTAACTAATAATATACTAATAATAAAATCAAATAAAACAATAATCCTACGTCATATTAAGTATTACAATTCCATTACATTATTCATTTTAAATTATATTATTCAATTGATTGTCATTGACTTGATTGTTGTTAATACATAAATTAATTTATTTTGTTAGTTTTTATTTTGCAATAGAATATGATTTGACATCTTTATCTTCTAAGTACTCATTAATTGTATAGTAACTCTTATACAGTAGCATCTTTTTCATCTCTCTATTAAAAGCAGTTTCCGTCTCAACTTCTTGAATATTACTGGGTATCTTATTATATATTTGAATAGACCTATAATATGGACTAGTTTTGTATAGTTGTGATTTAGGTGGTGGAAGTTCTATTATATGTTTTCGGCGAGCACTCTTTGTGAATTTGTATAGGTGCAAGTGCTTTCTTACAAAATTTGCCGTTTCCAGGATGTAAATGCACGGGAAAGTCAGTAAATTAAACTTGTTGAATATGGATCTGCAGCTCTCCATTTGCCGAATATTGTAAATAATACGTATGCATTTTTTCTGCAGGATAAAAAGATCTTTTGCTTCCGTGCTATGGCCCCACAAAATTACCCCGTATCGTAACCAAGCGAAGGCGTAACCATAATAAGCTGATAGGGCACACTCTATATTTGTATTCGTTTTTAAAACACTTAAGGCGTATATAAATTGCGATAATTTTGTTTTTAATTTATCCGTATGGTTCTTCCAATTAACGTGGGTATCAATGTTAATACCTAACAACATGCAGGAGTCCACTTCTTCTATATTTAAGCTTGTTGATATTGCGTCTAGGTTAATAGGTAGTCTCTGATGGGGCCTGAACTGTATTATTTTAGTTTTATTGTTGTTAATTTGAAGATTGTGATCTTGTAGCCAGGTTTTAATTTCGTTGAACGTAGAAATTATATGAGTCATATTATTTTCGTTTTTATGGCATTGAAAAAGAAGGGATATATCATCGGCAAAGAGTGTACAGTGTGAGTTCACCACTTTAGGCAGGTCGTTGATGTAAGCGAGAAATAAGGTACATCCAAGCACGCTTCCTTGCGGAATGGAGCAGTTCACTGTCACCATGTTGGACTGTACTGACTGAATTTCATTTGACACGTTATTGAGAAAATCAATTTGGACACATTGTTTCCGACCAACGAGGTATGATTTCAGCCAGTTGTATGCATTACCTCTAATACCTAGATAGTAAATTTTGTCGAGTAGAATATGGTGTAAGACTCTATCGTACGCTTTAGACATATCCAGTAGTATACCCACTGCATACGCTTTATCTCTTAAATGGTTCATTACCTCTTGCATATAGGTGTAGACAGCGAGGGTTGTGGAATGTTTTTTCCTAAAACCATATTGGTTTTTGTCTAACAGGTCGTATTTCTCTAAAAAGTTATTGATTCGATTCGTCATTGTCTTTTCAAATACTTTGGATATCGCTGGTAGTATAGCAATTGGCCTGTATTGGCTTGCATTATTTGCAGCACCGCCTTTTTTGAGAATGGGTTTAATTTTTGCAATTTTTAACGCGTCAGGGAAAGTACCAGTTTCAAATGACTGGTTGATTAAAAAAGTCAATATAGGTGTTAATTCAATCGCACATATTTTAATCAGCATGGGTGGGATATCGTCGACGCCACAGCAATATTTGTTGGGAAGGTTTTTTATAATTTTGTACACTTCGCACTCAGTAACAGGTCGTAGGTACAAGGAGTTAATTGCAGGCGTGCGGGCCGGTCGGCCGCGCGGCGGCTGCCGAACTCCACTACCTCCGCTTCCGTGCGACGATGCCGTCACCGTAGTCGCTGCTGCCTGCGATGGTGATTCACCCACTGACAAAAAGTAGTCATTAAGGTAGTTAGCTACTGCGCTTGGGCATTCAATGCATTTGTTGTTATTTTTTAGTTTTATGTTCTTTAAGCAGTTATTTGTACATCTGTTGTTAGTTTGGTTTATGATTGTCCACATTGTTTTTGTCTTATTTTTAGAGTTCGACATAGTTTTTATGTAATTTAATTTAGATGACTGTTTTATACTTTGCCGTAATGTTTTCCTGTATAGCCTAAAGTGATTTTTTAAAATTTTACTCTTTGATTGATTTGTTAAAATACGTAGAAGTCTTTTATGTTTGCAAGAAGTTTTAAGGCCTTTTGTAAGCCACGTTTGTTTTTGTTTGGAGCGGAGTTTAACTTTTGTTTTAGGGATTAAATTATTTAACAGAATATTTAATTGCTTATCAAAAAGATTGTAATTAAAATTAATGTCATTTGATTCGAATATTATAGTCTGCCAGTTTATATTTGATAGAGATTCTTTAAAATTATTTGTGTTTTGCTTATTGAAGTTTCGTATTGTTTTGTAATGAGCTTTATTAATTTTCAATGACTTTTTGGCAGTTTTGATATTTAAAATTATTCCTTTATGATCCGATAGTCCGTAGTCTACCACTATGGCTGTTACATCCTTACTATTAGTAAATACAAGATCTATGCACGTCGACGTCAAAGTGGTTTCTCTAGTAAAAAGTTTAATTATCTGGTGTAAATTGTATTCTAGCATAATATTTTTTAATCTTAAGCTTTCTGGCGACTTTTTTTTCATATTTATATTGAAATCTCCGGCTATTATAATTTTTTTATCAGTTTTAAGGTAGGGTTTAAGTACCGTAAGTAACTTCACAAGGAAACCGAAAAAGCTTTCGATAAATCTATCCGCTCGATATATAGAAATTAATATTAGATCGGGTTTCAATTCTATTGCACAACATTCTATTATAAATTCTATGGTAAGTTTATCTATATCTTTCCGTTCCTCAAAATCAATTCCGTTTTTTAACACAATCGCTACACCGCCATGTATATGTTCCTGCCGACAGAACGTAGATGCAAAAGTGTAGTCATCGATATGTACGCTGTCTTTTTGATGAGGCAGTATCCATGTTTCCGATAAGCATAGTCCATTAATATTATGTTCTTCTAATAAACTCTCCAGTATGTGTAATTTGTTTGATATGCCTTGGATGTTTTGAATGAGGAGTTTCATTTCGCTTTTAGAGTCTGGAGTTACGAAAGTTATGATGATTGGTCTGGGAAAAATGAATCGTATTTTGCGAAGTGTTAAATAGACTATTTTCGGATGGTCCAGCTGAGGTGCGTGTCTTTTCTTTCAAAGAGTCATGTGTTTGATTAGGAGGCTTGTGCGATGAATCTGGGGCAATATATTCTTTGCCATCAATAAATAGCTTGTTGCCTCGGATGATCGCGTGTTTTCCCTGTCTTCTCTCTTCTCGTAGTACATGAACAAGCTTTTTTCTCTCTTGAAGAGATATTTCGTCTAGACATTCAGCTATAGCGATTCCGGTGTTTCTGAAGTATCTACTTCTTTCTAGTACATATTTGGTCATCCTTTTGCTGAGTAGTTCAATAATAACCGGTCTTCGATGTCCTCTCTTTCCCATTCTATTTGTATTTTCTATGTATCCCTGTAAATTTACATTTAATATCTCTCGGAAAGCATAGATTATTCTATCGTGAAGTTCGTCATCCGTTTCATCTTGATATTCGTCTAGCCCATATAGTACCAATTTTTTTGACCTTTCAACATCGATTGTCGATAAGTTGGGTATAGTTGTTGTAGATTGGTTGCGAATTTCGAGTATTTGTTTGTTCAATATTTGTCTTTCTTCTTCTAGACTTTTTATTTTTAAATTCAATTTAGTGATATCTGCTTTAATATACTTTTGCTCTTCAGTAAGAAACGTAATACTGCTTGTCATTTCGCTTTTTAACTTAGTTATAGCATTTTCTATATTGTGCTCGATAGAGGACCTTAATGTATAATTTTTTTTGTATATACTTCTACTGCATAAATCAAGCTTGTTATCTAGCAGCTGGCTGATTTGTTCGATGGTTATGGGATTATTAACCGTGTTTTCCTTAGGTGGAGTGTCCCCAGGAAAAGACATTAGGGATTCATCCAATGTCGATGTCTTTGTCTGGCTTCTAAATGTAATGTTGGATTGATGTTCACCGTTCCCTTGTGCACAAGCTTTGTTATGTTCGGTCAATTCTGGGTGTCTGTATGTTTGGCGGATAGGACTTTCGTTGTTATTATCCCTAGGTAATTTCGACTTGCATTTTAGACAAGTCCAATTTAGCTTATGCTCGGTAGTCATAGTATTATAAAACCTTTGCTCGGATACATTGGCACATATCAGGTCATAATGATCCTTACACTCTTTATTTGAGCATGTTAGAAATCGTCTATCAAGTATTTCTTCTTTACATCCTGCGCATACTTTGGATTCATTGTTCACCATAGTAGAAGCCATCTTCCTAATTTGCAAAATGTTAACCAGAATAATATGAAATGATCAAAAAGAAAAAAGATATATTTTCATGTGGCTGGAATTGATCCGTATCTCTCTGCGTGAGATGCCGCTGTACTCACCCCTACGCCAGATCGTTCGTAGCTGTAGAGCCGAAATAGAGCTATCCTTAGTAATTCGTAGCAATCGTCGCGTTGTAGATGTTGTTAGCGCTAGATGGTATGGTGGGGCGCGGAGTTCACTGACCTGTATCAGTCGGGCGTCTTCGAGAGTCTTCGCTTGATTCCGGCAAGTGTACGTTTGTAGCTTCTATGTTATTTTGATTTTGATTTAGCCGTTAAAATATTACTCTTTATGATATTTATGGGTGTAGCTTTAAAATGAAATATTTGATTTTGAAACCGTTTTCGTCACTTTATGGGGATTTTCACGGGTTTTCTTCTGATATCACTTTCGTACTTGTAAATTAAGATTTTTCAATATTTCGAGTCAGATTTTCGCGGAACAAAGAAACACACGTCTGCTCTGGTTTGCAACTTGTCGTCGTGAATCTGTGTGAAGTCTTGAATATCCTTTCGGCTGACAGACGCATGCGTTACTGTGCGTTTAAAATACGCAGCGACACACATCAAGTGGGAGAACCACCTTAGGAAGTAGATTTACACACCCTTCTAAAAGGCACACTAAGAGCGAATACTTTCTGGCAAGACGTCAGTACCAGTCAAGACATTGACAGGCTATACAGTTTTGAATTGGATCGCCTTATTGCCAAGTGCTTACGATTTATAGCGGGATAGTGCTTGCGATGCACTATCCCGCTTGTCTAAACGCACTTTCCTATCACCCAAAGGTTGCCTGGTAGAGCTTGCTACCATAGCAAGAAAGCCGCCTAGTCGTACTTTTTTTTAAAATTTATTTGTAAACTTACTTTGTGCAATAAAGAATTATATTATTATTTAAATTTGCATTTGATTGCCTGTCAAGATCTTGACTGTACATAGAAATAATGTTAAATCGTGGAAATTGGTCAGTGTTTTATGAAATACGCGATCTTTGGCAAATCAGCATGCACTTATTACACCGTCTGCGACTGGCGTAACTCAGCTTGTTGACCCTGTTGCTTGGGGATATTGAAAAAATAAACATCTAGGTAGGTCTTTATTTTCTCTATCCAAAGGTTGTTTGTTAGAGATCGCTCTTAGCGATAAGGCCGCCATTGCGCATTTTTAGTTTAATATATCCTATATTCTGTTTCCTTTTTCTTATTGCGCAATAAATGTTATTACTTACTTAGTTATTACTAGGTAAGTTGTTTGTAGGGTTCCCAACCACACTGTTTCAGAGAGTATTATATTGTTATAGTATAATACTGTATTCATGCAAAGTCTGCACTGTAGATCGAATTTCGATAAATCCTAGTTGCAAGATATTGTTGAATTTTTTCATCAACCCTGATATACTGTATTTTTTTAAAGTTGGCAACCCTATGTGTTGTCTAATGCGCATTCGATTTTCCCGTATTGGTCAGTATGGACTGTCTCGTTTTATAAAATTTATTATTATGAAGTCTTGCGCGCCTATTCCACTACGAAACTATTTCATTAAATATAAGGCCGACCTAAAAGCCAGGTTCACAAGGACTGAAGGCCACTTCGCCAAAATATTAACAACTGTTTTGGCGCCATAAAGTCAGACTTCATTCGTAGAGTTCCAGATTGCTTCAATATTATATCAATATTTATTTATTTCAAAAACATACGTTATATTTACTTTATATTATAAAGACCCGTGATTTTTCATATCCCGTGGGTTTCGTAAGAGTCGACCAAAAGACTCGAGGGTTACGTGAGTTTTGCAATTTGAGGCGATGATGGGCTGACAACCTGATACTATGGTAAAATAAAATGAATAGCCAGAACAATTCACACAGCGCCATCTAGTCCCAAACTAAGCAAAGCTTGTACTATGGGAACAAGATAGCTGATATTAATACATGTATACCTTTTTATAATACATAATATACATAGAAACATCCAGACTAAACACAAATATCTGAAAATGACTTAACAAATATTTGTGTCTTGTGGGGATCGAACCCACGACCCTCGGCGCAGCAGGCGGGGGTACTATCCGCTACGCCATCGGCCCAGTCGAAACACAATTCTCTAAATAACCCTGGTGAAACACAATTCTCTAAGTAACCCTCAAAATGTTTGTACCTGGCGTAAATGTTCGATTTTAAGGCCGTTTACGCTTTACCTACCCTGTAAAGGATATGGACGTGATATACGTGGTATGCATTTTTCATATAAAAATTTGGGACTGTATTGGGACGAGTTTTGACCTTTGAAACTAGCTGAAAATAGGGTGATACAGCCTGTCAGTAAGTAGCTGTCAACAGTACATAAAGGTTGCGTATGTTACACTTACGAGGATACTGGCTCCAACCTACGCATACAACACATTTTGTTTTCATAAGACTACTTACCATTCCTAATTTCCGAGATTTATTAGGATTTTAAAATATTTCATTGATCTTGAATGTACTATGGTTTTATTATTCACTCACAGTGCTATATTATTTTATGGACTAACCATAGTATGCGTTACAATAACTTATACTAGATGTCGCTTGTACGTTGCTTCGAGACGAGTACCAAGAGATTGAAAAATTGGCAAGGGTCAGTCGGGGCGCCGGTAGCTCAGTTGGCAGAGCTGACAGACTTTGGCCTCCCCCTATTGGGGGTATTTGCCATACTCACCACGTTTGGCAGGCGGTTTGGCGAGCGCAAAGCAAGGTGTTATAGATGTTCACAGAGAACGCTGCTGCCCATTCCTTAGGTTCATCGTTTAATCGCTTTTTTAAACACCCACAGTTAGAAATGAGATGATCCAATGGAACTAGAGCGAAAAAAAAAGTTTTTAATTTTAGTTCTGGACTCTTCAATTTTAGCCCCGGGGCTATGAGATCTACATCTGACTATATGGTCGCCCTTGGGGTGCGACTGGGCACAAAATGGGGAACAAATGAGGGACCTCCGGTAGTACCATCACATAATATATAATAGTACTAGGCCCTATGGCCCTATTTAATAAAGCTGACAATCCGACATAATTGTCAAAAACCTACAAATTTGTCGCATTGTCATAGTAAACTCGTTTTATAAAAATGACAATTATGTCATAAATCGACAGGTAAAGTATTGAAAAATTGTCGCTTTTGTAAATGTGTTTAATAAAACTCTACAATTATCAAAAACCATGGTCGAAGCCCGTGACAATTGTCAGTGACAAAATTGTCGCATAATCGTGACATATTTGTCGGCTACTGACAAAATTGTCAAATATTTAATTTATGGAATCGTGTGAGGGTACACTAAAATTATTTATTAAATTTTAATGTTTATTCGAAAAAGAGGTTCTTGTGCCTATAATTCTTGTTTTATCTGTGTTTTTGGATACCTTTCAATTATGGATATGAACAATAAAATTACCACTTTGGGGCTGATATTTAACAATAAAGATTTACTGTTTGGCATTGCTACTCTCGCTGCTAGACTTAAGCACCATTTTTGTAAAAATTAAGCTTTTATAAGCTTTAATTTATTGCGCGACACAGGGTAAGGGCACCTGTCAATAATATCCGACAATTCGACAAATATGTCACTATGTCGTGACAATTATCCGTTTAATAAAGCAGAATCGACAAGTTTTTCACGACAATTTGTCACCTGTCACCTGTCGCGCGAAAAGTTTTATTAAACAGAAAATTTTCAAATTGTCACGACAATCCGACATATTTGTAAATTTTCCACCATGACAATTTTGTCACCTGTAAGTATTATTGAATAGAAACTTGTCAAAATGTCGGAATTGTCAACCATGATATAATTGTCGCATAGTCAGTTTTATTGAATAGGGGCCTGGTACCATCATGGAACTACTTAATGGAATTCTGCAAACGAAGGCTTATTTCATCAGATAGTAGAAAAGTATAAACCTGTACGATTTATTACCTATTTACCACAGGTAGGTATTTCAATATTTCCAATCAATTGTCTAGCATTGGTTTTTATTCCCATAAACTTTGACACATTACCCATTGTCTTTGTTCATTAGGTAGTTACCAAGGTATTTCACAACGCAGTAAGTAGTCGGTTTAGTCGCAGCCAACAAAAAGTGACTAAATTTATGGGCCAAAGTTGTGAGGGTAGATAATAATCGGGAGAGCCCGCCCCGAGATATTATATCGGCATTCTAGTCTTTAATTTATGAGTTATAAGGTCTTTAATTAGCTTAAAGTATTTGGTTTTGAATAGCTTAGGGTCGGGTTTTGCCTGTGTACAGTTCAGTCGCGGGATTTCGGTTTATTAGTAAACTTTCCGCTCGAGTTGTCATATTTCATAATATTGTTATTCTGCAAAATAACTTTTAGCAGGTACATTCTAGTCCTATTTCCATTCCTATAGTAATTATAAACAGCAAGCAGCCGATGTCGTAGTGTGACTGCCTGCGGCGCAAAAGTTCCGGGTTCGTTTTCCAGTGGGGCACTAACAAAGTTGATATTATCACTTTGTAAATTTGTTGCCACTCTGGATAGGGCATTGCAGCGTGAATTACCTGATTGTCCGTAAAAAATATGGTACCATGCTTTGGAGAGCACGTTCCGCCGTCGGTCCCGGTTGCTGTCTATGATTACTTATATGGTGTTCGATACACAACCATGTCCGAGGCCTACTAGTAGTAGTAGGCGGATGAAAAACTCTAACACCAGTGTTCATTGGGTCGTTCGTCAAAATCGTGTCCCACATGAAACGAAGATCAGCTGATTACTTAATAAATTTGTGTAGAAGTACAAAATATGTCTAATTAACGTTCCTCTGAAAAAAAAAATTACCAGTCTATTCCCAATTTCGATTATCAGTCAGAAGAGTAAAAAAAACTAACTTATAGATTATAAGACGGGCAAAGAATTGTATTCATATTAAGTACTTAAACTACAACTTGAGTTATCGTTCAGCTCAAATAAATTAGACGTAGGTGTAATCATCCAGTCACAATATATCAAATAAATTTTCTATTAAGTGCAATATTTTTGTTAAGCTGTCGAAAAGGTAACCATGAATTAAGTGCTATTGTCCTGGCGAACACGAAATAACCATTAACAAGCACATTCGTCTATCAATCAGATTGTACATGATTACTCGTAATAGTGGGGCATAAGAATAATAGGCATTCATTGAATACTAGAAGTAATAGAGGGTGCTCGTTGTAATAAATTAAAGCGTAAGCACAATATACCAAGGAGCAGTAGTTAAACTCATGCAACTTTCCGCCAGAAACTACCCACATTAGCAGGGCTGTCAACAATGCTAAGTTACAGTAAAAAAATAATGACTGAGATATAGATATTTTTAGATGCACGCAATTTGGTTGGTTTATACGATAAACACCTTATTATTATGTATTATGAGTTTTCATTGTAGTATCCAGATTCTTGTCGCAGGAAAACACGATTAAAGAATGTTTCCTCGATAGATTGACTTTTTAAAGTTTGGTCTATTTTTACACTTTTTTGCGTAGTGTATAGCAATTGTATAAACATAACACATTATTATTTGTGAATACGATACGTCTTGAACATTACTAGATTCTTGTTGTACAGTTTTTTGATTATTTGTTTATTTGGTGAAAAATTACCAAAAGAGTGAAAAACCGTCTAAATATGGCGATTCCGCTCTGTTCTCGCACACAAGATTTACCATTAGTGGAAAAGGGACGTTTAAAAGTCCCTTTAGGCAGACCTTTAATAAATAGGTCTTTTTATAGGTATTCATTTTTCCGATTTCCCGATACACAAAACAAAAACGCGCGGCGGCAGTGCGGTTCGCTGTGACACGAGCGGCACGAGATTCTATGTAGGGTAGGGTAGTAGACAATGAACCGGGTTTTTGTTAAATGCCCACAACTTTTTAAACAAAAGTCCTATAAATATAATTTTTACATGAAATGACTCGTAGATTAATTAAGAAACTCAATTTAGCAATCAAAACATCGTAACAGAAAGTTTAATAATAAAAACACATTTTATTTTAAAAAGTGCTAATTGGTTTACTGTATCCACCTATGCGGGCACAGTTAACCGGGGGGGTAGGATACATAGAACCATGTAGTATACTGTGAACCATCTAATAAATTTTTCATGTATAAGATTGTAATTTAGATGAATTAAAACAAACAAATAAATGTATTATGTTTATTATGGCATGTCTTATCGTATTCTAAGAATTGTGACTACTTACTACTAACCTAATAATAAATGTAATCAATCCAATATTTTCACAGTGCTGTCCCTAACTGACAAAGCACAAATTAAACATAATTGTTGACAAATATTATAAAATGACTTTAAATTCTTATATATGATGGAAAAACAATAGAAAGTTATGCATTAGACAACTAACACAATATTATTAATGCTATCTGTGAAAAAAATTGAGGGAATAAATAATTAAATATTTAATAGGTAAATGAAACCAGTCCTTCCATTTAATCAAATTAAACAGCCTTTTTCTGACGCTGGTAACAAACAAAAACATCATCTTCTTTGCAAAAATAACAAAACTAAATGATTATTAATGGCATAACATTATTGCCTTTAATGGAAAAGAAAACAATCATAAAATGAACCGGTTCATTGTCAACTTCAAAATAATGGCTCTCTGTTTCCGGACCACCCTTATAAAAATTTTAGGTTATGCAGGTCGCGTGCCAAGCGTGCTATTCGAATAGAAATATTGCCAAAAGAAGCGTAAAACACGAAAGAATCTACACAATAACTGCAAAATATGCTAAAACCTCCTGAAATAATGTAATACAAAAAGTAATTACCTGATTTTTTTTTACTTTTTATGCACAAAAACACAAAAATAGGAATTGCGCAGGATTCCGTGTCGCGAGCTCGACGGTGACTGGAGAGGAACGCGCGGGGTAACGGGCGGCTTTGTATGTGTGAGTTGCACGGTTTGGCATTGTCGCATTCTGCGTCTACCTGCGGTGGCTCTCTGTCGCCGCTTGGTTCATTGTCTACTACCCTACCCTACTATTCGTTTACGTACAGGTCGGTTGGTTATGTGCATGTGTGAGTGCGCAAGCTGGGCGTTAGTATGAAGTTAAACTACTCCTCCTTGTTATTTTGTGTTAGAAGTGACAGAGGGTAACTACTCGTTGTAATAAATTAATGCGTAGGTCAGCAGCACATATAAGGTATTTATCAACTCATACTGGTTTTTCATACAGTAAGGCAGATATTTTTTCAAATATTTATATTGTTTCTTATTCGATCCAAATAAATGTAATTGAAGTTGATCCACAGCTGAATAAAATCATGAAGTTTTTACAAACTTTGACTTGTACAAACAAAAGTGGCCCAAATGGGTCAAACCCTTTATGGAATTTCTGTTCCGGATCTGACTACATCAAATGTAGAAAAAATATGGTAACATTAAAATAGTGTTTAATACTGCACTAAACCTTGTCTTAGTCTGCAAATCAACAATTATTTACCAGACCAACGATACTCATTTAATAGTTAATGTCCAGTGATTATTCGGCAACAGACATGATTATGATGAAATAATTATAGTTCTACAGATAAAATCAAAATGTGATAATTTGTTAATTAAATTTAGTATTAGACAAAATATTGTTGTGCCTAACAGGGTTCATGTATTTCTTTTTTAATGACTACCTAGTTAAGTGAACATCTAATGTAACACATGGAATGCAAAAAATGATTGAGAATTGAGTATCATGGCATAGCTCAATAAAAGATTTATAAACTATTTGTAGTCGTGGTCGTGAACGCTCTTTAAGAAAAAATCATGAAACTGCGTCCATATGGACTACTGTTGTGAATCTACGAGGCATCTAAACTCTTTCTAATTTGCTAACATTATTTTAATTTGAAAATGTTATTGCACTGTAAGTGCAAAATCCTCTTACGATGCGCCCTTAGGATAGCATATCTTTATCATGGACAGCAACGTTACCTGTCAATACAACATATTGCATTGCGCTCGCTAATCCCCTTTTCAAAGCCATGTACAGTAGAATACTGTTGTGGTTGTTAGTGTTATAAAATTAAAAAAATTTGCAAATCCTTTCAAAACTTATCCGTAAATTTGCACCGTTAATGTACTTTACATTTAAATTATATTTTTGATTTCTTTATAGCTTCACCAAATTACAAAACGCTTTTCCAAACTCCTCAATCGGTTAGAATAGAGAAATCCTGTTACAAACTTTTCAGTATTTTACCGGGTCATCAAACGGGGTACCCGCTTTGCTGAAGGACCTGCGGAATCTTTAGTGGATCGCACACGCGCCGGACAGTATTGCGTTATTGAGATCTTGTAACCGCAATTTGACTTAACAAAAGCGGCTGGTACCGACTGGATGGCGAAACAAAGAAATCGTGCCCTATAGCGTACCCTGGGGGAGGCCTACGTTCAGCAGTGGATTGCAATAGGTAATGTATGTATGTAACCGCCATTTGATGTGACAATGCGTGCTATGACATCCGGTATGTGTATAGGATTTTGTAATTTCCTGTCGTCATAAAACCGGATACGGTAAAACGTCGGAATATTGCGCGTTATGTGTGTAAACCACCTTACAGCCTGAAAGGATTTCTCCACAAAGAGACGCAATTTGCATTAGAATAAATTTTATTGAAAGCCCCTCGCGATCGGTATGAAAAGTATGAAAAGCTCGATTTTCAATGGCGATAAAATTCTGCAATATAGTGGAAATTATGACATGAATGCGCGGTAGTGATGGGGGCGTATTGAACTTGGAAATCTTGGAATAATTTGACTGAGAAGAAATAAGTTGCAGTCAAATTATTATGTCTACGAGATTACAATAAAAAAGGCAGTAAGAAACATTACTTAAAAAAATTCTTGCGTATTGTTAACAGATTTTAATGAATCCTAACATTAAATGCCAAAATAAGAATTAATGAAAACACTCTGTGACGCGTAAATAAGTCCAACTTTTCAAATATCGACAAGTAAAACAAATAAAGCCGTAAGTAAAACTAGTTTATATGAGGAATGTTTAAGCTATAGTATCAGGCTTGTGTTTTAACTTTACATTACATTAACAGTCGCAAAAGAAACTGCTGGACGTGAGCCTGCCCCTATTGGAAGGTATATCCATACTCCCCACGCTTGGCAGACGGATTGGTGAGTGCAGTGCAACATGTTTAATTTACAGGGAACGGTGCTTCTTATTTCCTGTATGATTTGGGGTGATGCTATTCTAAGCCGGCATCACACGGCAGTGTTTCAAACAATTTTACCGAGTTAAATGATTCTATAGTGCACAACACTCGTTTATGACTAAGATCGTAGTTACTTACCTCGACGACTTCATATTAGGATTTTATTTTTATATGCAAACTAATAGGTAAGTAAGTAAGTATCCTGGCTGAAATTTTGTTCTCGTTCTATGAAGTCCTAATGGATTCAGTGCAAAATTTTATGGTTAGTTCTACTCGTAGTTTTTGCAAAGAACAAGGCTGTTTGTCTCGTATTTCGATCAATGTTCCTTTGGCAAAGTTGTTCAGTTTCACGAGTAGGACTCACAATGAAATATTTGCACTAAATTGAAAAGGACCATAAATATGTTTGCTAGCGCATTTTAATATTTTACTTAAGATTCTTTTTTTTTCGTATCGTTATTTATAAGATTGGTAGATAAATAGTACCGATGTATGGGTATCTGATAAGTTCAATTCAATTATATTTTGGCCCCTATCAACATACGACAATTCCGCCAATGTCTTAGTTGATGAATAGACGTAAAAACTATTCAATAAACGCCTCGCATAAAAAATTACTGACTTACTTTTATTTTGCAAGGAAGAATATTACTATATAACATTTCATAAAAAAAACCTTCTATTTTACGTCCAAACGTTTGTAGAGTAAAGTCTAGCCAAGAAATAATTTTAATTAAATAAATTGCGATTAATTTAAGCTTACACTTGTTATAAACACGCTTTGAAAATATTGACTTAAATTTTAAACAAATGTCGTTTACAGATTGTGGTGGCGTAAAGTTACATGCCGTGTGATTAAACTGGCCAGCCCCGAGGCAGTGCCTTATTTTTAATTTGTTATCCAGACCTAGGCGGTTTTTTATTAGGATAATATAAAATTGTTATAATGACGGATCATGGCGTCAATAAGTAATAATACTATCCTACATTGAATAAAGTAGTTTCATTTTCCATTTATAATTTATCCTTGCAACGTGAGTTTTAATTACAAATAAATCTCCTTACTTTTACTTGGTTTTCTTGCGCTGACTGTTTTTCGTGCTCTTATATATGCATTACGATCCCAAACAGCAAATATAATCCTTCCCTGAACCAACTTAACTACTTCCAAGTTTCCAGCTACAGATAACAGAGCCAGGTGTTCCCCTGAATAATGCAGCTGTTCATCTCCAGGTGCCTATGTTATGAAACTACAGGCTACAAGTCTACAGGTGAAATTCTTAGTACATTGCGTAGCCGGTTCATAGTCCTGGTATCATAATGGATAACCGACTACGCAATGAACATTAAATTTCACCTGTAAAATTGTACCCTGTAGTTTGATAATATCGGGTACGGGTGTTGACGAGAAGGAATATGTAACAGCTTAGTCGATGCCGGTGTCATAAGTTTGCCGCAAAACATGAATAAAACTGGATAGCTTGTCACTTGCCAGCGTGTCACATTATACTGTAACTTTAACAGTTTTTCTTGTTTTGGGTATGATTAATATTGAAGTAAATAAGTAAAGTACATGTGTATACGTAGGACAGACAACACAACAAGGAAAACTCAGACACTCATAAAAACATATACCTTTAGTAGGTACTGTATTATATATATCGCGTCTATATCCCTTGCGGGGTATATAGCTAACAGTAAAAAACTAACAATCACGCCACGTCTGACAGGTATTTGAGGGTCGTTCAGAAAATTTTGTTTTGCTATATAGTGACAGGTTGTCGGCCTATCGCCTCAGATTAAAATACACGTGTAATCCTCGAGTCCCTTTGTGGCTTTTAACTACACCCACGAGAAGGAATTGGTGTCGTGCTGTTCTAAGCCAACATCACACGGTCACTGTATTGGGTTGGAATCTAGGCTGAACTACAAAAGTAAAAGGACACAAACAGACAGAAAAAGAAGAAAATTCAGATAGTTTAAAATATGACAACTGGCGTGGAAATTATTTTATCTACGCTCGTCTAATAATGTTCGAATTATGAATTCGAAAACAGTTGTATAAAGAACTACTTTATGCATTCTGCCTATTTAAACTACCGGTTTAATAGAAATAACAGAAGCGTAATGACTTAATGAGAAAACTCTTACTACGAAAAAGTTGAGAAATGAAACGAAGTTTTTTTTGGGTAATACTAAAATCGCCATCTTCCGCCGCACCTGACAGTTGTACGTAAATTTTTCGGGTGTTTTTGAGTTGTTTTAATAGATTTTTGTTATGTTGTAGTTTAGATGTTGTTCAGTTGTTGTTCAGATGTTGAGCAGTTGTTTAAATGTTGTACAGTTGTTGTTCAGATGTTATTCCGATGTTGTTCAGTGTTGTTCAGTTGTTGTTCAGTTGTTTAGTTATTTGTTCAGACTCGACATCTAAACAACTGTTACTATAGAATTTTAGAAAATTCATATCAAGCCATATTACGTTCTCGTATTGAATTTGACCATGTATCGGGTCTTGCAATCGCCGGGGCAGACGTTTGGAAAATTGGTAAACTGAGTTTTTTTTAGAGAGTGTAGATAAAATAGTGTATGCAACTGCTATAATTAGGCATTAGAATGTTCGTGTCAAGCTATTATCACACTCGGCTACGCCTCGTATGATAAACAGACACTCGCATTCTAATGACCCCCATTATATGACAGTTGCATAAACTACTATGTCATATTCGAACATTTCAAAATTCTTTGACTAAGACTGAGATCGCAAATGTGAGGTAGGTAATCGAGGTTTCGTAGGCGATTCTCTCACTTGCCGTCCGTCGCTGTGTATTTTTAACGCACATTAAAGCATACGTCTGTAAAATGAAAGGAAATTGCAAATTTCAATCTTATACAAATATGGCTACGGTGCATACGCGGTGCACCGTTAAAAATAAGCAGCAACTGACGACAAGTAGGAGAACCGCCTTTAAGATAAAACATCTGCCTACAAAGGCAATATGTTACCGGTAATAGTAATTCAAGTACGACAAGAAAAAGGTGGGACCAAATTACAAAATTACTGGCTATTTTAATAGAAAACTAAAACCTAAGAGAAAATAAGCTAAATATCTGCAAATCCTACGCTTTTTACGGGTTGAACGTTTAAGCAAAGGTTGCTGTAACGTAGTGCAATAGTTGTAAATATGAGTTCTTTTAAAGAAATACATTGTTCTGTGTTATGCCAATATGTTAAATATTATACAAAAAAAACTCAAGATTTACTACAATAAGAATAAAAAATTTCGTTTAAAGAACTTCCGAACAACTCAACAGGTAATGATCACGCCTGAATAGCCTAGTCGTGGGTTCACATCATGTTCAGAATTTATATCTTTATATTTGATTAAGTATAAGTAATATAATTTCAAGACTGCCAAAATAATAAATTACTTCTAAGCATACAAACATAAGCAATGAAATTCATAGCCGTGATCGTTACCGCTTTGAAAGGAATTCGACGCATATGCAACCCTTTTTATTTAGTGTTACGTAAATCGTGTAACCCGACATTTCCAACGGGTTTTTGCCGTTTTTCCAAGAAATACCTCCGCAGGTATGTAAATCTATTGGATTACCAATGTACCGACGATAGATCTACTTTTATTGCTAGTGATTTCCCGAAACCACATTCGCTTTCTTTTGCTTGGATTTGGGTAGATTTGTGGTCTTGATTTATTGCTTCTGTGTATTTTGGATCGTTCTAAATCTTCAGCGGTTAAATTTGATTCGGAGGTACACAAGGTCCAAGGTTTAATATAGGGTGAAATTTTACTAGTGACCAGAAGCGAAAACTCAAGACGGGCTGGTGTTAAGGATCACCTTTCCCTAGGGAACATAGGTCAAAATACGATCATACATTTTGACCTCCCATACATAATGGCCGATAAACTAATTTAATTTACTATGGTTTTTTCTTATCAACAACCCGTCAGGAGATTTCGCTATCGGTCACTAGTAATATTTCACGCTTTACAGGGTGTAAGGGACGGTGCAACGGAGCTTTGCAGGCATGATCAGACCATGGAACTGAACAACTTTTAGCTCGGAGCATATGTTGGGAAACGAATTTTATTTATCGAGTTTTCATAGGAAGTCAGTCAGCTGATCAGGAATTTTGTATGAAAGGTAACATAATCCTCCATAGAAAAAGTTGTTCAGTTACATTGTCTGATCATGCCTGCAAAGTTTTCGGTTCACCTCGTATAGAATTTAAATTTGGGGTAAATCTGCAAGCCGATAGCAAAAATCTGTGAAAGGACAAAATTTTTGTTATATTTCAGGATATTTTTGGGTTTCATTAACTAATTATGAGTATCTAACAGGACAATAACTAAATGGAAAAATTATCTCTGAAAAGTTCCAGTCTCGTAAAGATTCATTTTTCAGGAACACGTTCCTAAATAGATTAATCTTTAACTTTAAAAAAACTGTTCTCATTAGTAAAATATTATTTTATAAAAGAAAACAATACGAAGATCCTTGTTAACATAGCCATTCCCCACCAACACACCTTATTATTTTAATTATAAGGATTCATCGTGTTTACTCATTCTGTTTTACTTTCTTTCCTTTGTTTAAAAGAATTTCGGAGGACCTAATTACATTGGAATATTTTCTTGCTTCCATTTTTTAAATTTACCTGGGTATGCTGGATATTTTTTTTATGGTTTGTTTTGAAGATATAGGTCACTTTAAAAAACTTATCCATTATTTCGACATAATATAATGTATTTATATTTTTAATATTATTCTGAAGTTATGCAGACGTAAGGTCACAATTTTTGATACAGTGGATATATGATTTTGCCTGCACAAAGAAAAAGTTAATCATAGACAAGAAAAATTTCAGTTACGAACATTTTGTTCTAAATATGGCAAAAGCATTTATTTATGGTTTGTTTAGGTTAAGCGGCGTCATACAAAGGTCATCAAAAGTAAAGATATTTTATTAATACATTTGTAATAATACACTCTTTTTCTATTTAAATAACTAGAAATTGTAAAAAAATATATAATTCTTGAAATGGTTTTGACATTTTTGTTGAAATCGACTATCTCAGTATACCCAATTAGTTGGCTTTGGGATAGGAGGAGGTATTCCAGCGGGTATTGATCGCTGTGTTTCTACACAGGGTGTTGGCAACTGTCATCACAGGATGGTTTCACCAATTAAATCTAATAGTTCAGGTCAATTCAATTTCTTTGCCCAATTTCATCTTTTTCATTAATCTTGGGCCACGGTCGTGCCCCCCACCAAGACAAGCGAATCGCGAGTGCACTACCTACATTTTCGTGCAGTGCTTCATAGTGATTTAGTACCCTCAAAACTTTGGTTTCCAATGTACTAGCATAATCAATAAACAATTTTTCATGCCAGATATTTGAAACCAAATTAGAAACAAAAAGACGTGTATCAGGATTTTTACAAAATCTCTTTCTAACCCTTTCAAAAGGAAATGAAATCCCACCAAAATCATTATCATATAAAATGTCGCCAAAACAAAATCATATGGCGGTGAAAACGAAAGCATAGGAGCTAGGGCGTGAAGATTCAAAAGCTTGGCTCTACACAAAACCTGATATCTTATTCACAGCCCTATGCTCTAGTCTTGGCAACACTTTACATGAAAATCTTTTAGTAGCTTACCTTAACAGCTTAATGTAACTACAGTAATATTATTCTACACCATTTAGGAATTTTTTCACTCACAAGTAAACGAATACAGACTATTACGGCGTTGTTGACAAGATCCTCAGCTGTATAAAATCAGTATTTTCCTCACGATTTCTCATTACCAGTGAGTGTGTAAGAGAATCTGCGATCATCAAAGTTACTGGGGACCGCCGTTGCTTACCGAATACAAAAATGTAGCGAATTTTTGATGCTTTGTTAAACAATTATCTGTTTGTCTGGGTCTTTCTTGTTTTTTTATCATAGTGATATATCTACAAAAAATGTAGGTGGATCATGCGCGGGTAAGTTTTATTTCGGGTTTTATTTCGTTAATTAAAGCTATAAAATACTGAAATGTTTCTGTTATATTTGAGAATCCAGACAAAAAAATCTAAAAGTAACCTCAATAAGAAATACTTTTCCTAAGATGGAATACACATAATACACATATCACGCCTATTATCCCTTGCGGGGTAAACGGCCGCAAAAAACGGACATTTACGCCACGTCTGACAAAAATATTTCAGAATCATTCGGAAAATTGTGTATCGCCATAGTGACTGGTGGTCAGCCCATCTCCTGGAATTGCAATACACACCCTCGAGTCACTTAGTCACCTCTTACGACTCCCACGGAAAAGAAATGGGGTGATGTTATTCTAAGCCGGCATAAAACGTGGTGTTAATATCCGTTTTACGGCCGTTAACGCTGTGCCTACCCCGTAAGGGATATAGGCGTGATTTATGTATGTATGTATGTATGAATGAAATTTTACTAGTGTTCTTTACAGAAGGGCGTATGATCAGCGGAATGTGTCATCTTTTGAAATATGATATGAAAAAAAATGTCTCAAAATTTACGCTATGCTATAAAACTTTTACTGTGTAATTACAAAAAAAGTAAGACCTGGTTGAAGCTGTTTGACAACGTCAAATCGTAGGGTTTTATTTATACTGTCCAACTTTTTACGCCACGTCTGACATACTTGAGGGTCATTCGGAAAATTGTGTATCTCCATAGAGACAGGTTGTCAGGCCATCGCCTAAAATGTACGTAATGTACCTCTTATTACGGCCGTTTACGCTCTGCCTACCCCGCAAGGGATAAAAGGCCTGATATGTGTTTGTTTGTTTGTCTAACTTTTCATAATAACACAGTTTTAAGTTAAATGGTACTAAAAAGTAATCTAATTTTTATTTTCTTACAAAAAACAATATTTTATGATGTTTCCAAAACTTGTGTATCAGATAGGAGTAACAAATTAAAAAACAAAAGTAAAGCAAAGAAATAACAAGATTTCTGGGCAAAAAAATAAATAATGTAGCTCGGGCTCGAGTTAGGCCTGGTTTGCCAGAGTCCCGGTTTATCACACGTAAAAAAGGAGACCCGGTTTGTCACAACGCTATCATAAAAAAAGTCAATATCAGCACAATTTTTTTTAGACTTCTAAAGTACCTTCAAAAGAGTTAAGCCAAGTCACACATAAAACGTGTCGCAATTTGCGTCACAGATATGACTTTTTAAGCACTCGCGATCACTTTCACTCATTTTTAGTATTAGACCGGGTCTATCGCGATAGTATTTCGGTAAATATTAGTAATTTACCTGTGTCCCGACGTTTCAACACAGTTTCATGTATTGTGGTCGCGGGTTGACTGACGTCCCAGCGAGTTGTCATCTAGGCGGCGGGTGACGAGATGTTCTGCTACCCACATTTGTCTTTATAATTTTAATATTATTGATTGTTTGTAAACATTGCACTAGGCTGCCGGCACACAACACTCACAGTATCCGACGATTGTTCCGATGATAAATCGCGCGGTTTCAAGGTTTCAACTTATCAATGACTGGACTCCATGCGGATGACAATTTGACGTTGACGTCAGTCAACCCGCGACCACAATACATGAAACTGTGTTGAAACGTCGGGACACAGGTAAATTACTAATATTTACCTAAATACTATCGCGATAGACCCGGTCTAATACTAAAAATGTGCGTCACTGATGTTTTTCATTTATTAATCTCAGTCTATTATTGGTTCGCAAAGTTTAGGTCAGAAGCATTTTTTTATAAAAGTCCTTTAGAAAGTGTGTGTGTGGCACACAGTGTGTCCAGGGTTCCAAATTTAGTTAAACCTCCTGCTATCGGCTCTGAATTTCCTTAAAAAAAAAACAGACTATTATTATCCTTATTGAGTGTGACGTAAGTACTTTTTGAAAATCGGGATATATTTTATCACGAATCACGACTGTAATAAATTAGCAAAGTTTAAAACACTTCTTGTCTTGGGTATACAATTTAGAGAAAACTTGCAAAATTTTCTAGTTAAAGGTAGGATTTCAACCTGGGACTATCGCTTTCATTACTTGCTAGTTAAGTCTAAGCTATCTAGGCCACCGCGGCTCAATCGTTGCCTGAGAAATTATGCGTAATTAGCATTCAGATTCACTCGCATTATCAGGACTGTGGCAAATCGGGACTGAATAGCGGGCGCTAAGAAACTTTATACCTAACGCTCTCTTAAAACTTTCCTTTGCTTAATTACGTTTTCATTTATCTTCTGCCGGCCATTTGAGATTAGGGGATCAATTTTTGTACCCCTCGCATACTGGATATTATTCAAAATCTTACTCCAAATAAAAAAAAGAAAGAACAGAAGCATTCAATTATATCTCTTTCGCAGTATAAGCCGTGATGCTGGTTTAGAATAGCAACAACTCATTTCTTTCCCGCGGGTGTTGTAAGAGGTGACTGAGGGACTCAAGGGTTTTTGAAGAAATTAAAGGCAACTTATCAATACATTGCCGTGTGATGCCGGCTTAGAATAGCATCACCCCATATCTTTCCCGTGGGGGTCGTAAAAGGCGACTAAGGGACTCGAGGGTGTGTATTGCAATTTTAGGCGATAGGCTGACAACCTGTCACTAAAGCGATACACAATATTCCGAATAACCCTCATACATTTTGTCAGACGTGGTGTAAATGGCCGTCTTTTGTGGCTGTTTACGCTGTGCCTACCCCGCAAGGGATTATAGGCGTGATATTTTTTTTTTTTTTTTTATTAATGATGGGTTTGCTCTTGACTCTAGTCTAGGTCATAGGGCAGAGACAGAGTCTAAGATGGAGCGAGCTCACCCAGAAGAAGCCTGTTAAGGCACTGGCACTCCCACACACTGACGGAACGCAGCAAGCTACTTGGCGCCAGACTTCGGTGGGATGGTGGTCGCGAGCCAGGCGGCCCCTTACGGAACCTTCCACCGCGCACGTGGGATCGTTCAGCCGGACTTACCCACAGGCAAGCCTGTGTTGCCGTTGCCCGGGGTGGACCGCTAGTAGGTAGATCCCATACCACCCCATTTATGTGTGTGTGTGTGTGTTATCAATACATTCATACACGACTTTTGTGAAACGGTTGTCACATATTTGTCAGACGTGGTGATAGCGACCGTATTTTACAGCCGCTAACACTCTGCCTACCCCGCAAGGGATAAAGGCGTGATTTGTGTTTGTATGTAGCATGAGGAAATTATATTATAGGAAATTGATGTATGGTATGAAATGTCTTCAGCTTTGATACTGAATGTATCCCATTTTTTTACGTCTTTTGAATGGGAGTTTTTCTGTTGACAGTTCTATTGATAGTTCTGAATGTCAAACCAGAGGGCAATATGCTAAACTGAAAATTTGACGTTTCAATGTGGCTGGCGGCAGCCATAGTTTTGTCTCAGGTTCCGTTTCACGTTGTGTTCGTTACTTATTTATTTCTTTTAGTTTGATTTGCTACAAAATAAACTTGTCGTCTTGCTATTATATTGAAAGTCATTCATGTAAGACAAAATATCTATAAGAAATTTAGAACGATTACATAAATACAAAATTTTGAATATCTTGTAAAGTAGTACACATTTTCATGTAAAGGAACGTTATTTCAATTAAGCTGAGCGCCCTCTACATGACACTGGAGAATCTCTAAAAAATTACCCATTTTTGCTTCAATTGGTGACAAACTATTTACGACTAGTGAGTAGCTAGATGAACAAACATTCGAGCCATTATTGTGTTCCTTTTTCGTCGCTCTTTTGCCACAGTATAATTAATAGTTTTTGCAGTCCAATAGTTCTCGCTTACATAATTTCTTCAAAAATTAATCACCCGAAACTTAGACCCGGCTTATAATAAACAGCCGTTGTACTATTTAATAATACAATACAACTTTCAGAAGACAAAGCAACTTGAATGTTGGACGTCGAAACTTCCACGGGTTTCTAGAAACTTGGGCAATAAGTTTTTGACAATACAACGTTGTTTACCTACCAAGATGGCATTGAAATAGATCATGGTAAATTAATAGTTTACCTACTAATTATTTTGCTATAAACAAACATTATATCGGTGAAAAATTTACAAGTGACCGATAGCGAAAATTCAAGACGGGCTGGTATCGCCATGTTCCTTGGGAAAAATTGTTCCTTATCACCAGCCTGTCTTGAGATTTCGCTATCAGTTACTTTTACTTATTTTTTGCCAACGAATATAATAAAAAAAGAATAACAACCACACCAGTCTATTGCTACATATCAACCTCATCCTATTTAGGGGTGCTGCAATACTCAACGTGCATGTCAGGCAGATTGGCAAGCGCAGCGCAAGGTGTTTTATTACACAGGGAATGCTGCGGTCCATTCCCTGGTTGTTTCTCTAAGTCGCCTCTTACGACACTCATCGGTAGATATGGGGCATCCGGCCAAAAAAAGAAAAAATGTAGAAGAATAAGGTACTTCATAACTTCATACCTACTTCAAACATTTGCTAACAGCAAACGTTATTACAACATTTGCTAATGAACACTTTTATAATCCACATTTTATTCTTAAAAGACAAAAAAATGCTCCGCATTAAAATATGATAACTTTCGACATCTTTAAATCAAAAACTTGCTAATCACAGAAACTCAATTAAAACAGACAATTATACATTTCTTTCTTTAGTGAGGGGAAAGAACTTGTCAGGTAAGTAAGCTACGTGATGAGAGTTAAATACGGGATTCTAAGACAGGATCTCTTTCGGAACCAAATAGTCCCAGTAGTATCAAATTCTAAGATGTTCATAAATAGCTATTACCAACATGTATTGTAAGAGCGCCTTTACCCGGCACCGCCTTAAGGCGAGTGTACCCGTAAATGACCTCGACAGTAGCGCCACTTCACAAAATAAATTCTCTTTATTATGTACAACCAACACGGACATTCGTTGCTCAAGTTTTAGTATTATCCTTGTGTAAAAATATAACCTGTAAACTCAATGAAGTATTCGCTGTAATTATAGTTTTATTATTAAACCCACATCGTAATTATATTTATTGCAAAAAATGCCTAAATAAGACCACTTTTTGGTATTAATTGCCATAACTTTAATTACAGCGAATATTTCATTGGGTTTTTAGGTTCTGATTTTTCTCAAAGATATTACTAAAAACATAAGCAACAGACATTCTGATAGATTGTTTGTACAAAGAGTTTTTTTTTTATGAAGTAGCGCCACTGTCAAGGCCCTTCACGACTACACTCGCCTTAACCATGAAACCGATCAACGCTGGGTAATGATCGGGCAATCAAAACCTTATCAGATAATTATAGAAAAGTATTTCAAATCTTCTTGTTAAACATGGGACAAAAAGATAAAAAGGCAATTTCGCTTTGTATAAAAACGGTACTAGCATATTTTTCTTGTACATTTCGGAATTCTTCTGCAAGATGTATCAATTTGTGTTTGTGTTGGCACTGTTTGGTTCTCAAGGTACGCATAAATTTTTTCTTCATTGCAACTTTGTTTTTGCAATCAAATCTATAGTTTTTCCCTTTACACGCGGGAAAAATACGTTTTCCCGGCATAAATAAAACATAAAAACCTTTGTCTTGAATTACTATATGTAACATAACTTTTTAAGCACTCGCGGTCACTTTCACTCATTTTAAGTATTAGACCGGGTCTATCGCGATAGTATTTAGGTGTAAATATTAGTAATTTACTATTATGAACTCAAGAAATCCGCATCAAAATCCGCTTCGTACTTTTAAAGATCTAAGCATAAGTAGCGACTCCATTTTATACTATTTACTCATAACTTGAACATCTATCTTTTTAAATGTCAAAGTCGGTCGAGAGTGTTCACAAGGGAACCTTATTTCTTAACATTTCAGGTATCTTAGCCAAGCACCATGGGCGCCTGGCAAAATCAGCTGATGATGGCAAGATCGTTGGTGGATACAACACAACGATTCAGAACATCCCATACCAGGTGTACTTGCTCTTGCAGAAAGGCAACGACTACTTCCAGTGTGGAGGATCCATCATTAACAGATACTACATCTTAACAGCTGCTCATTGCTTAGCAGAGTATGTACAAACCACTTGTATCGATATAACCAGACCAGGAATATTTTCAGAAACCTGGAGTATTCATGTTCATATCCTTATCGAAATCAACCCTACACAACTCCTGCACAGAAAAATTAAATATCTGCTCTTTTTGTTTGTTCTTTGTGATCGATCTTTTTCAGCACCTCTAATAATCTCTCATTGCAGTATAGAGAAAGCATACATCCGAGCTGGAAGCACTGAAGCCAACAGTGGAGGAACGATGTACACTTCAACTGACTTGCGGCAGCATCCTTTGTACAATAGTGGGACCAGCGACTACGATGCAGGGCTGATCCGGCTGTCAGAACCTATACAAATAAACAATACGAATACTAAAACTGTGAGGCTAGCTCGTAGTGGCAGCTCCGTACCAGCTGGTCAGGATGTTTTAGTTAGTGGATGGGGTACAACTAGCGTAAGTAGCACAATAGGCTTAATATGGAAAATCAATGCTCTAAACTTACTTTTCCTGTTGTTTTTGTTCATGTTTCCATCTAAAGATACGAGATATGCAAGTCATGTCATGTCTTATAATTTGACGCAAAATACGTGTTATCTGTCAAAACAAGGCGACGATGAAAACGATGGCGACAAATTAACTAGAAATGGCAAAGAATGCATTGTCATCTTAGATACTACTATCCTTTTCTCAAACTATAAGACGAAAAGTGACAGCACAAATTTAGGGTAAATTAAGAGAATTTATATCCTGAATTGAGGCCAATGTTTCATAAGGTATTTGAATAGGCTAGCTTAAGATGTTACTGTGTCTTTGAGTAAGTATTTAATGTCGAGGCTGACGATCAAACACACGTACACTAAATATTGACTCTTGGCATTTAAGAAATGAGTTTCTAGGATTTGGCAAATTATGGTACTGTTTGCAATGTGGTAATATGCTACAAGATGACATGGACGACGTTACTGGGACCAACAACTGCAGGTCACTTAAACAGATATTTAGCCTACTTAGCGTTTACAGAATAATCTAAAATAGTGAACAGCATTGATAAAGAAATTCGAAACATATCTAAAAATAAGAAAAAGAGATTTATGTTTAATCTCTAAGCTAATTTTTTATTATGAGTTTTGCCGCGTGATGTCGGCTTACAATAGCATCACCCTATTTCTTTCTCGTGGGTATCGTAAGAGGCGACTAAGAGACTCGACGGTTACATGTATATTGCAATTATTTAGGCGATGGGCTGACTACCTGCCACTATACGAACACCTCCCGGGTTTTTTTTACCCTGTAAGGGACTATATAGGCGTGATTTGTGTATGTATGTATGTATTTATCTTACTAGGAAAATGGTAACGTGAGTACAAACCTAATGGCTGCGAAGATCCCGGTGGTTTCAAATACGGAGTGCAATAAGGACTACAATGGTGGCATCACGTCTAGAATGTTCTGTGCTGGAGCTCCAGAGGGAGGAAAGGATTCTTGCCAGGTATTTTCACTACTATCTCTATTTTCTCTAATAATTTCATACGTTGGGACAAGATGCATTTGTGGTTTCGTCATTCCGTAATGCTGAACTAAAAAGACTGACTAAGGCACACTGGAAATTCAGTAAAAAGATGTGGGACACCGAGTAAATACCCAATGAACCCTGGTGTCAGAGGTTATCAACAGCTTACTACTACTAGAAGGCCTCTGACATAGTTGTGGAACTTTCGCCGTCTAAGTAATCATAGACAGCAACCAGGACCGGCGGCTAAACGTGCCGTCCAAAGCATGGAACCATCTGTCTTACAGACAATCAGGTAGTTCAGCCTGCGATATTCTAACCAGACTGGGAATAAATTCACAAAGTGGTAACTTTGTGAGTGTCCTACTGGTCGCAGTCAGTTAGGTACACTACCTCTGCGCCACATCAGCTGATTTTAACGCTAGACATAGGCTGGTATATAGCTTTTATTAGAGCGCTTCTAACACGACTTACATCTTCCTTCTAGGGAGATTCTGGTGGTCCAGCAGTGGGTGACAGTGACGGAATCCAAAAAGGCATCGTATCTTTTGGAGTTGGTTGTGCTCGACAAGGCTACCCAGGAGTGTACGCCAGAATTGCCAACCCTACTATACGCAGCTGGATTCGACTAAACAGTGGAGTCTAAAAGGATTCTTCTTTTCAACGACTAAGAGTGTTAAATCGTAATTATCATGGGTTAATAAAGACACTGTTTACACAATGGCTTTTGTTTGAGTCTATTTTTTATGTTCCGTGCCTTAGGACATGCTCATTATATTATAACGTTAAAAAATTATGCGTTTGTTTATGCTGTATAAACGCGTGTTTTCGACTATCTTAAGGAAATCAATATTCATAGGGAACTGACTTCCATTGGACCTAAAACTATAACATTTAGCGAGTAGAATAGTTTTAAGGACACCGAAAAGGAACAAAATTTAAAAATTGAGGCTAGTAGTTCAAGTGAGGTATCATATGAAAGGCCTTATGTGCATTTTACGGAACCGTCGATGGGCCCCAGTGGCACTTGGCCGTTTTTCACCTGATACATGAGTTTTGTTGGGTTTATCTTATGCAATACCTACAAGGACGCTTCACGTCTCACTAAGAATAGCATCACCTGCTCGCTAAATCCGCCAAGCATAATGAGTATGGCAATACCTCCGATAGGTGTGGCTCATGTCCAGCATTAAGCTGTTAAATTCTTATCTTTTTCAGATTACTACACAACCAAAGTTTTTTGCTATGCGCCAAGTTTCATAAATTGAAATAAACACGCCCGCAGGTTTTTGGTAGCTTTTGTTCTCTTTATTTACTTTGTAGTTTGTTCCGTCATCTCCACTTTGGAAGTGTTCTCTGTGTTCCAAAAAAAGGTAGTTTAAACAAATGCGGGACAAACAGCGAGCAGCACTAGCAGACATACCTTATCGTGAAACGCAGCGTCTGTCGAAGTGTCTGACGTGCGCACCTGCCCCTCGACGAAATTAAAAAAGTTTCACTTACACAAGGACTTCGCAGGTCTCGTTCATTTAAATGCTAACGGATTCTGTTAGTATTCATTGAGAGTTTTGTCATTCAGCGAAGTTTTAACTTTTACCGGCGCCCGGTTTATCGGATCGGAAATTTGAATTTTTATTTTTTTTCTAGCTGAGAATTGGCTTTCTTGTAAGCTTTTTGTGTAGGATTTGAATTAGTGTCTTGGCGTTCTGATTTATGATAACCTGTTTCATTTTTTGAGCTAGAAACAGACAAACTTAGCTCGACATAATAGTATTATATTATCTGTGGCTCGGGTTTAACTTTTTGGACAGTTTGCACTCGTTTATTCTGGGCGAATTAAGAGAATGTTATGAGATACCAAGTCGACAAACAAGCCTATCAATATTTGTGTCGAGTTTTAAACCTACTACTACTACGTCGCTGTAGGATTTTAAAACGCGCTCTCGAAGTTTTTTCTTCACTCGTATATATAGCTTATGGAACATATTTCAGTATGATCAGCAGTGCAAGACTGACCACGACCAGTGAGGGCCCAGACCAGAGAGTACTTTACACGTTGTTCAGAAATACTTACACAAGGTCTACGCGTGCTAAGCGCGTATTAGTACAAAGCAACCCGCGCAGCTTACGCGTTGATCACGTGCTGACTACGCGCACACGTCTGCGTTCGCCCTTAGAAATACCTATTACCGACTTTTAATGGAGTCCATTAAGTATTTACCTTCGTAGATACCAAAACATAAAAATGTAGTTAAAATTTAGTGGGAATTTTGTTGTTGGGTCTCTGTTACATTTTTCACATAGAGCCTTAGTTGTTGGCCCTTCAACAATAGCCATGTAATTGGCCCAACCAATTGCCTACCAAAATTCCTACTAGGGTAGAGAGCTTTTAACAGTTATAATAAATATTATTAGAGTACAAAAAAACTAACTTTTTGGTGAACCTACTTTCACTCTGTAGGCTCTTTTCACTTTTCAGGGATGGCTCAGAAATATTAAGCGAAGCAAATCCTAAAAGTTTACATTCGAAAAGATTTGATTAAATGATAACATTTTTATAACATCATTCATTTCAAATTTTCATGATTTCCCTTTAAAATACCTGGGTACGATTTAGATTAAGTTGGTAATTACAAGAGATTTAAAGTTCCCCGATCTTTCTCTTCAATCAAAAGAGAGGTTTGAACATTCATTAGTGCAATTAAGAAAGATTTAGGATTCAATTAGAGTTTTACTTGCAACAATTTCACACGATGTTCTTCGCTTCCATTTAGAAAGATCAAAAACATACATAAGCTGACATTATCGTGCTGATATCCTGTTTACTTTCTGCCTACCTCGCAAGGGATATAGGCGTGATATTTTAATGTATCCTTAGTACCTACTAGTAATAGTTATCTATCTTATAAGGGATGTAGAAATATTAGCTACAAACATTTTAAGGGGAGAACCAGCCCATGAAACTGAACAACTTTTCTCGAGGAACAAAGGCCGAAAAAAAAATTTGAACTCCCATACAAAATTATCTGGTCCGGGCAGCTAGAACATTGAGTATGGGCGGTCCAATTTTTATATATATTTTTTGACCTATATTCTTCGACAAAAATTTTCAGTTTTATGGACTGGTGCAATCCTTGAAATATTTGTAGTAATATTTTTATACACCTTATAAATTTGTCTTCGATGTTGTCATATTCAAACAGTCCTCGAGTCTAAATAGCTTTGTTGAATCGAAAAATCCCGAACGATATTGCTGTACACAACCACCACCATACAAATGACAACTTGTGACAGGCACAATTCGACGCGGCGACGAAATAAATGCTATGGTATTCGTTTTTGCAGGAGTTATTCTATGGGATTTCGTAAATAGTTGGATTCGATAAATCACCGGAATTTTATGCGGTGTGTGTGAGAACCAACCAAAACATTTAACGTTTATTACGTGTCAATCATTCATAAAGGCGTAAAATCGTTGGTACAAAGTTACGTAGGTACAAAATTAAGTGTGATCGTGACCTCAGCCTTCACGTCAAATCATTAAAATCATTCCATGTGCACCAACATCAGCTAATCATTTCACATTAATGCACTCATTATTTTTTGCTTCCTTTTCAAAAATGCTTCTGTGGGTCATTCTTATTATGGTTCTATTAATCACGCATTTGTACTTACCTGCAATCGATTGAGGTCGTGGGTAAATAAAAATAATATTTTTTTAAGATGGTTCAAATAGACGATAACGTCGTGAAACGTTGTATATAGTCCAGCATGGTATTAGAGTCGTTTATTTTGGCCTATAGTTTTTGAACCATCGGCCGAACCCAATTTATTAATTTGTGTCATTTTAGGTATAAACTAAGCGTTTCGTTTGCTCACTGCATAAGGACGACTCAAACTGGATGTTTACACTGAGTAAACTGTACTTAACATAGACAATACTGGTATATTTTGTAATATTAATTTATTAATATAAAAAGTTCTTCTTAGGCGGTTCAGTCACTTGTCATCCGTCGTTTCGTTCTTTTAACACAACGTAACGCATGCGTCTGCTAGACAAAAGGAAACTGCAAATTAATAAGAATAAGTCTGCAATTTCCTTTCGCCTGACAGACGCATGCGTTACGTTGCGTTAAACAAACGGAATGACGGACGACATTGGCCGTGTGGTCGGCTTAGAATAGCATCACCTCAATTCTACCAATTCATAAAAAGCGTCTTAAGGGTTAGTCAGCCAGAGAAGCGGCATCAGCGTTCCCTGTGAATGCAATATCTTGTACTGTGCTCGTCGATCCGCCTGCCAACAAGGTAATTATGACAATACACCCCAATAGGGGGAGGCCCATGTTCAGCAGCGTACTGTTGTGGCTGTTAATGTAGATAACCGAAAGAAAGTTCTGTAGTCATCTCCTAGAAATTTCTATTGAAATAACCCCAACGCACCTTATACATAAAAAACCGTAAGTTCTTTTCAAAGTTTTGCACATGACACCAAGCATCTTTCAAAGATTGGTCGAAATATATGATAAAATTTAGATCATACAATTTGTGTTAAAAAAAGGCATTGCACTTTTTGTATACTTATCACTCCCAGACGGTAGATATCCATTTATTCAAAGCGGAATTCCTGATCTCTTGTAGTGCTGTGTTCCTGGTGAGAAAACATAATTGCTATTGTTACTTATAAGTATAGTAAGTATTAAATAGATAGTGAGGTCTATGATGACGTTACATATAAAGAGTTCAATGCCAATACTGTCGTGTGCGGATGTGTTTTATTAATATCGACTTGTTAAATTTAAACTATTGTTTAGGCAGTGCAGTGGCCTTGTAAGTCTAATTACAATGCATCATGTACGTATAGCTTTGTAGGAAGGTAGCATAGTTTATACCCACTTAAACTTCGACAAAAACTTTTTAATAATACTTAGTTGCTGACCTTTTACATCAGGCAGATGTTAAGAGGGCACTGTAACCAATAATAATAAAACTATAATATTTTCACTATTATGCTATCAATTTTAAGTTGCAACTACTTATGTGCATCGTGTATGAGTATGAAACCAAGTCGACGAATGACCTGAAGAACCCGGTGATAAAGTTTTCAAAACTAGTTTAGATATTGATAACGAAATTGACACATAAATGAAATAAACCAAAATTAGAGAAGATTTTATATAAAAGTAGCAATTATTTTGCTAGCGTAAATATATTCAGATATTAACTTTATTGGGGAAGCTTTAGGTTAGTACGTAACTGCTTATTTGTCACATTTGTAATTAACAAAAGGGCTCTCTAAATGAAGAATCTTAATTACGTAACCTTTTCATTACTAATTTTGGGGTTACGTTTTGGTCATACATAGGTATACTTTTTTTTACTCCAACCCTCCGGAAGTCCTGGATTTGAAACCCAATTGAAAATGGTAGTAAGAAACTATACACACATACATACCACGTCTATATCTCTTGCGGGGTAGGCAGAGCGTAAATTAGAAAGTTTAATAAGAAATGCGTTTTGATAACCATTTGACAGTCCGTTTTATGTGAACTTCAAAACTGAGCTACATTCCATTAAGAAAAAGAAAAGAAAAGTTGTAACTGCTTTTATACATGTCGGGTCTACCACATAGCAGTATTTCACCTCTTATATTACGGAAAATTTATTTAGCCACCAATGTTTTTACAAATTGTTTACTATTACGGAACTCTTTATATGAACGGGTTTGACACACACTTAGCAACTTCTTTCTTACAAATCTGATTAACTTTCCTGGTGAAAAGCGGACTAATTTTAATAGAATTAGGAAATTCACAAACGTTGTTAAAATCTTCTAACTTATTTTATTTCAATGGGAAAAGGAATAATAAGGCCTTATGTTGTTTTGTCTCAATTTGATGGTTAGAATTTTATAAAATGAAATAATTATTTTTTCGTAACATGGGCCTCATAAGGTAAATCAGAAATTTGTGGTAAATATACCAATATTTATCATAAATCTCAGTAAGTTTTTTTTTAAGGTATAAAATAACTTTTTTTTTATATAATAACATCGTAAAAAAGTAACCGAAAAGAAATAAAATGACTGAGCCTGCATTTGCACCTTCGGTTACGTACTAACAAGCCATTCATAAATTATAATAAGTTAATGTATGGTACATTACCCGTGCCTTGTTATACCTATCATACATGCTACCTGTCATGGTTGTATTGTAATATTGTGTCTTGGTGCTCTTGTACAATTTGTTCAATGTCAATGTTTGTTTTTATTATGTACATATTTGATATAAAAGAAAAAATATAGGTTTTTCTTTTTAAGTTTCTAGGCTTAAGGTAAAATATTTACTCTGTTATGCCTTAGTAGGTAAGTAGATATTTTTTGTATATCTCCAATGAATCGTATTGCAAAAATATAGGGCATGTCATCTAAAACTGTTCATTTACACTACATTTTACCACATTCCAATGATTAAAAATACGTAATGTTAACCCAGAATTAAGTTAGATAATTCGTCCGGTGAAACTTGTCGTATTAAACATGCGGTAATAAGTAAGACATGTCATTATGAGAGTGTCAATCACTGGTTTTAAGGTGAATATCTTGGTGCTTGGGAAAGTGAAAAGAGCTAAGTATTCAAGATTGTATGAGACCTAATAACAACGTTAGCCGTGTGATGCCGGCTTAGAATAGCATCAACCCATTTCTTTCCATTGGGTGCCGTATGAGGCGACTAAGAGACTCGAGATTGATATTTGTTTCACAATTTTAGGCGATGGGCTGACAACCTGTCACTATAGTAATACATAATTATCTGAATGACCCTCAAAAGTTTATTAGACGTGGCGTAGGTGACCGTTTTGTCGGCCTTTTACGCTCTGCCTACCCCGCAAGGGATATAAGCGTGATATATGTATGCTGATGACAACGTACGCAGAAAAGTTTGATGTTACAATAATTAAATATTTCGGAATGTCGCGACTGCACTTCCTAGTTGTGATTTCATTTGACATAAAGAAAGATTCTTTGCAGTCCAAAAAGGTACTTAAAAAGTTTAATAAAATTGTTGCCTTTGACAAATAATTTTCCATTGATCCTAAAATTTTGCACACATAACACATTTATTTTTTTGAAACTTGCAAAATTTTAAAGCGCGGGCAGGATTTGAACCTGCGACTTTCGTCATTACTAGTGACGACGCCTCTTCCATCTGGGCTACCGCACCTCGTTCCTTGCACGCCAATTTTGCAAGTGTATTTAAATGTCAGTAACGCATGGCACGGCTCCATCTACCGGGTTAGTTCTGCAACTAATACCCTTCCCTTTACACATACTTGTAACTAGTTTGTTTGATCCCTAGAGGCTTACTAACAGCTGTATTCACTCCGCAGGCCAGTGAGTATTGTATTTTTGCTCCGCAGTTTCTCAAGTCACACTGCAGCAAATCAAGTATTCTTCAGATACTGCATACGTTGCTATGTATAGTTTATAATTTTTCTTCTTTTCGTGTGGGGCACCGAGTCGACGAACAACCCAACTTATACACACCAGGAGGGGTGTTAGAGTTTTTTCATCCGCCTACTTCTACTAGTAGGCTTCGGACATAGTTGCTTAACGACCGCCGTCTTAGTAATCATAGACAGCAAACGAGACTGACGGCTTAACGTGCCCTTCGAAACACGGAACCATCTTTCTTTCGGACAACCAGGTGGTTCAGGCTGCAATTTCCGAACCAGACTGGGAACAAATTCACAAAGTGATAAATATCAACTTTGTGAGTGCCCCACCGGGAATCGATCCCGGAACCTTTGCGTCGCGCACTGCTACTGCGCCAAATCGGCCGTCGTCAATTATTAATCAAAGATACATGGAAACTCTCTTGGACGTTTATTTGCCATTTGCAATTCAATACGACGCATACAAAGTCACTCTAGATGTGCTGGCTCTTACAATTATTTGCAGTCAAAAATGTTTTTTATTTTTTAGTTTTACTTATTTATTTGAAACAACTGATAATGCCTGCATCCTATTCACTGTTCAAGTTCGTCACTATACTTGGCACATAAAACTCTAAGTGCTTTAGTTATTTATGTTTTGTTTTTTGATTTGCCACGACACTGTTATTGATGTTTGTCAAGTTTGTTTTTAAATGCATTTATCCTAGTTGCCAAAACTACACTGTCAGGCAGATCATTCCACGATTTTACCACTTGGTTAGTCAGAAAGTGTTTGTGCGGGTTGTTGTGAGATCTTTGCGCCTTTAATTTGAGATGATGACCTCTAAATGTGCGTATAAATGTCTAATAAAAGTGCTGCTTTCACATTTCCTTTGATTTAAAAGTTTACCCCGTATTTTAGTCCGGTACGGCTGCCATTATTTGAGGGCATAACATACAAAAAATCTAAAAACGCTTATTTTTTGTACCATTTTGTTACTCGTAGGTATGTGTGTCTGTGAAGCACATTATTACATTTTGTAATTTTCACTCTTGCGTAAATTTTCAATTCAATGTAAGGCAGCTCTTTTATTTAATTATTTATTAAGTATGTATAATTAAAATAATATTTACCAGTTTTGTCTATGTGGCAGTTTACACAGTGTAAAATTCCACTTTCAGTCGTTTTTTTCTACTGCAAACGAAAGCATGTTTAGCATATACTTAAAATAACATAAAAATTATAATTTGGTTTCGGCAAATGATAAAATAAATTATAAACCAAAAATAATTGAATTTTTTATTTTTCGATCATGAAAAGGTACTGGACTATTTTAACACCCATTTGGTAAAGCTTTCTATCCCCAGTTTGTTCAATCCCTTAAGGTCTACCCACAGCTGTGCTCACCCCTCGGTTTCTCAAGTCACCCTTCAGCAAATCAAGTATTAATCAGTGGATACATGGAAACTCTCTCAGACGCTCCACTGCTTAACCGAGGTAGTGTCTGGAGAGGGGTTTAGGTATATTGCACACGCACCGCACTATAGACGGCCGATGTGGCGCAGTGGTAGTGCGACTGCCTGCAACGCGAAGGTTCCGGGTTTGATTCTTCTTCGGCACTTACGAATATGATATTTATCACTTTGTGAATTTGTTCCCAGTCTGGTAAGGACATTGCAGGCTGAGCTGATTGTCCGAAAAGAAAATGGTTCCGTCCGGAGGACACGTTGAGCCGTCGGTCCCGGTTGCTGTCTATGATTACTTAGATGTAGGTCGTTACACAACCATGATCAGAGTACAGAGGCCTACTAGTAGTAATAGGCGGTTGAAAAACTCTGACACCCGGGTACATTGGGTCATTGGACGACTCGGTGACCCACTCGAAAATAAGAAGACCGCACTAGATATGGTGAAATTTTACTAGTGAATGATAGCGAAATGTTAAGACAGGCTGGTTATAGAATCAACTTTCACCAAGGAACATGGGTTAAAATATAATAAAAATATTTTGAGCTTCCATAGTAACTCAAATCAGCTGATCGGTATTTTTGTGTGTTTCTTTTACTTCTGGACTCAACAATTTTAGCCCCGGGGCTATGAAATCAACACCTGACTGTATGGTGGGAAGCAGGAGCTCACCTGGAGTCGTTTTATGGTTGTTCAAACAACCAGCCCAATCGCGCCTTTGGGGCTACTACTATATACGTAACGAGTCGGAACTCACTTGGCTGTAATTTCACATAGTGTTTCTTTTAGTTATGTGGGACGGCGAGTCGAAATACGACTCGTTGAACCCTGGTTTTGAAATAGAAACAGATTTAGACCGTACCGGTTTTTACAGTCAGTAGGTATGAGTCTACCTACAATATGAAAAAAAAAACCTACCTAGTCGGCGAAACTATCATAAATAATTGAAACGCATGCATTGTTAGATATGCGAAACAAAGCTGTTTACTGCCAACCACCAAATCATATACGATGTAGCGGACATAATTTCAAACTGTTTGTGACCGTACCGAGTTTAATGTACCAACGGAGGAAATATTTCCCCATTTTATGGGCTGGCATAATTTTTGTTGGGAACGGCACGGTTTCCTTGCCAGAATCGGCTTGAAATCTCCTTGATTTATCATTCAGAATTGATTTTATGACAAGAATTACACACCAACGCTTTGTAACTGATTTATTTGGTTTCTAGTGCGACTTTTCTAATGTTTGTAGGAAATGAACTTAAATATACTGCGGTTAGTTTTTACTCTTGGATTTAACATCAGTACATAGTATCAAATTTGAAAAATCGCTTTCTGTGTACCGGTGTTCCATTACCCCATTGTATGCAAAGATCCAGAAACTCAACAATGGATTTTGAAGTAGTTTTTAAACAGATGAGTGGTTCAAGTTGAAAGTTTATATGTGTAATATACATGTAGGGAAAAGATCTCATTCGCGCGAAATCGGGCCCATACTGGCCGTGGCCCGGCCGCAATTTTTGGATAAATTAAAGGATATATAGTAGTATGCGGTGAGCCTATGTTTAAACACTAGCACAACTAAAACCTACGTTTTATCTTGAGAAACAATGCCCTAATCAAAAAGTCTAATATATTTTGATAATCGGGAAATCTGGCTGGCCAGCCAGAGGTTATTCAAATTTGACTAAATAAAATGTAAAAAAAATTGTGCAAATATTTCAAGGGGTGAACCGGCGCATTAAACTGAATAACTTTTCCCAAGGAACAAAAATAGTTCGGTCCTCACATAAGAAATGTTTTAGCCAAGCGGGTCAATTTGTAAGGTCGTTTAATTTTTCTTATATTTCAACCAATGCTGAAGCTGTTCAATCTGTTCATGGATAGTTGTTTGGAAGATTTGAAAGAGAGTGAATGTGGTCTGAGAATGAATGGTTTACTCGTCAAATGTCTTCTCTATGCTGACGACCAAGTTATCCTTGCGTCGTCGGCTGAAAGGTTGCAGGAGATGGTAAATATTATGAATGAGGCTTTGAAAAAGAAAGGAATGAAAGTGAATATAAGTAAGACGAAAGCAATGGTTTTTGAGAAAGAGGAAAATACCTATGACAGAGTGTAAAATTATGATAGAAGAAGAGAGGGTGGAACAAGTGAAAGAGTTTGTGTATTTGGGCTCCATGTTCACATCAGATGGAAAGTGTGAAAGTGACATCGAAAAAACGGAGCATTGCACGCTTTTATGAACAGCCAGAAAGTCTCTGATAAGGCTCGTCTGGCTGTGCATAGAGGGGTGTTAGTTCCGACACTTATGTATGGGAGTGAAAGTTGGGTATGGCAGAAAAAACATGAAAGTAGAATAAATGCAGTACAAATGAGAGCGTTAAGAAGTATGATTGACGTAAAATTGAGTGACAGGATAAGGAATAGCGTGTCCGCTTGTCTGTCACGTACCGGGAGCCGGACAACAATTTTGAACCTTAACTACCCACAGTTAAATTCAAAACCAATGAAATTGTTATAGTATGAAGCGACAGACAAGTGAATAAGGGAACGTTGTGGTATAAAAGAAGATATAGTGACTGGTGTAGAAAAGGGTATGCTTAGATGGTTTGGTCATGTAGAGAGGATGAATGAAAGAAGATTAACGAAACAGGTGTATATGGCAAGTGTGGATGGGAACGTCGGAAGGGGAAGACCTCGACGAACGTACCTCGATCAAATCGGGGACGTGCTAAAGAAAGGTCAGGTCAAGAGTACCTTAAACCGACGAGCATGCATGAAGAGATTGATGAATGTGGAGGAGGCGAAAGAAGTATGCCAGGATCGTAGTAAGTGGAAGGAAGTAGTCTCTGCCTACCCCTCCGGGAAAGAGGCGTGATTTATGTATGTATGTATTCAACCAATGTTCCTTGGGGAAAGTTGTTAAGTTTCAAAGGCTGGTTCACCTCTTAAAATATTTGGAGCTAATATGTTAATATCGTATGTATATAACGGTGTGACGTAATTTTGGTTAGAACAATGTTACTTTAGGATGGTTTACGTCATTGTAACCTTTAATTATGTTTGATGAAGTCATGACCAATAGCCCTTTTAATTACCAAAGATAAATCAGACTATGCAGGTATAGGTCAAACCTACTTAGGTAAATCTATTCTAATATAAAACATTTTGAATTTTTGGTATTCACTAATATTATAAATTCGAAAGTAACTTTGTCTGTCTGTTACGTTTTCACGCCTAAACCACCGATTTAGAAAAAAATTGGCATAAGCATAGACAAGAACCTAAGAAAGGATAAAGGCTACTTTTTACCGCAGGAAAATTTATCAATCCCACGGTAAAATGTAATATCGAATTTACGCCGCGCGTACGAAGACGCAGGGCACCAGTTAGTTTTATTATAAAACAGTGGCGTTTAGAAACTATTAATGTGAAGATTTTTATTACGGTGAACTAGTTTCCCGAAGAAATGGTTAAAAGCGTAAGAAATAAGCAAAATTGTATTTTTTTCAATATTAAGTACTTTTTTTTAACGATATAAAAAAAAGTATAATTATATACGATTCGATTTCGTTCTATAGTATCTGAGTTTTTGGCGGGTCACCCACTTTTCGTCTGTCGTCGCTGCGTATTACAATACGTTATAACGCACCGCAACGCATGCGTCTGTCAGGCGAAATTGAAAATTCCGGTCTTATTCCCATTCAAATACAATTACAGTGCGTATCTGTCAAACGACTAAACAGACGCATCCCTTACTCATGCATTACGGTGCGTTCAAAATACACAATGACGGATGCCAAGTAGAAAAACCACTTTAATTTTAAAATAATCAAACTTAAGAACAAAGCTGCATCGAGCCTACAATTGATTTATCTATCTCCTTGAAACATATTAAAGCGCAATAGATAATACCCGTAGCCCAAACTTTCACTTCCCATAAAAATATATATATAGGATCATAAAATTTACATTTCAAAACCATTGATACATATGTGTTAATTGACAGATACAAGGGGCAATTAGAATTGTAGCAAACTAAACGATTGCTAGAACTTACAACATCATAGTCGGTAGGTACACTCGATCGAAAATTAAGCCTTTACAATATTTATTTTACATCAAATGTAATTTTTTCGAACTGATACTTGAATGACTGGAACAATTTCCGCAATAAGTCGAAATAAAAAATTAGATATCGCTCTAAAAAATGGCTCTTTATACAATAACGTACAAAATGAAACACTTTGCATGGGAAGTTGTTTTTTTTTAACATTTCGACTTTTTTCCCATGGGAATTATATTACCTTTAAAATCTACTAATATTATAATAACAACTGCTGATACATTACGGACGGAATACGGAATTCAGGGTTATTTTTAACTTAGGTAAACCTGTTATTAGCTTAGGTTTTAAAAGTGTGCTCTATCTAATTTTTCAAAAATAGCTGTTGGTTTTCTCAATGAATAAATTTTGTTTTGTTAAGTCTTTCGTTTCTTGTGCCTATCCTAAGTTGTCACTATTAAACATGCGTAAAATTTCAGCTTAATTTCGGTGATAGAGCCTACATATAAATTAACACCCTGAAAAGCTTCTGTCGCCTACCCTGGCCATTGCGCCATAATAAGTTTGACTATTTTTATTTCTGAGTGTACTTGACTAACTAGCTTGACAATCGATTAAAATTACGTATTTTGACTAGTCACATAAAATCTAATTGAAATAATTCTAAATATGTTAGTTACCCAGTTAAAATTCTGTCAAAAATAAATCATAGAATATATTATTTTGATTATTTGAATAACTATGACATTATTGTACTAGCAAAGTCTATAATCAAATTGTATTGATTGGGTGCCTTGTTTCTAGGGGAAATTTGTTCAGTATCATGATCTGCTTGCACCCTATCAGTATTTGGGGGGCTGGCCCTTTCACCCTGTATATGTACTGTGTTATTGTTTAGTCAAAAAAATTAATAGGAGTAAGTAAGTAGAAACACTTTTTGGTGTATAAAATAAAAAAACACAGAGACGGAAAACTTATACAAAACATGCGCAAAGGCGGCCTTATCGCTAAGCAAAAATAAGTTGATTTATCATGATATACACATACATAAATGCACTTATAACGCCTTTATCTCTTGCGGGGTAGGCAGAGCGTTAACGGCCGTTAAACGCGGTCGCTATTGCCACGTCTGACAAATATTTGAGATCGGTTTCAGAAAAATCGTATATCGCTATAATTACAGGTTGTTAGCCTGTTGCTTAAAATTGTAATACAAATGAAACCCTCCAGTCCCTTAGTCGTCTCTTACGGCACCCGCGGGAAAGAAATGGGCTGTTCTAATCCGGTATCACACGGCCGGCATTTATCATGACACCATGAAAATATGTCAACCAATCCTCAATTTGAGGTATGTGCCATCCATGGTATCATTTATATCACGTTTTGTCAAAAAATTGATCCGGCTAAACATTTGCAAATCATAAAGTTGTATGAAGCATTATTACTATTTTAACGAATTGAAACATTCATTTCGACACAAGTATCAATTGTTACAGATCAATCGATTACTTTTAATAATTGCGTATGATATGAGTTTTTATTGTCGTCATTCGATAGTGTTATTTTTAATTCTGTAGTTATTTTTGTGCAGTGGCCTACTTTTAATAACAATGTGTATTTGGTATATAAGTTATAACTTCCAATCATAACTTGTTTCATACGTAAGAAACGTCATTAAGTACAAAATTCAAGTTAGATCTGAAGAATACTTAGTTAAGGATAACAAATAATTAATATTTTATGGTAGTAAGTTGGTATACAAAGTTGAAAAAATATGTATATTCCATTCATTATTAAACCTCTTTTTCTTTTTACATAGTAAAACAAGAAATATTATGTACTCTAGATATGAACTATTTAAAGATCTTTGTTAAGATTCAAAAATCATTTACAATTCATGTAGGTAAGTAAATACAAAATACAAAGTTGAATAAAAAAAATATTTATTATCAAACGTAGAACAAATGTACTATGGTTTATTTTACACTCACAGTGGTAAATTATTTTCATACGTATTCAAAATTATTTATTGAAAAAACGTTTTAATAATATAAAAAGTCCACAGAGTTGATTGCGCATAAAGATTATTTTATTTTTATGCAGACTTAATTTAATATAGCTACTTACACGCCTTTGGACTGCTCAGGGCGATAATAAAGTTGTATTTAAAATTATGGTCATTAAAACACATGTAAATAACTATTTTTAGGGTTCCGTACCCAAAGGGTCAAAACGGGGCCCTATCACTGAGACTCGGCTGTTCGACTGTCGGAGCGGCAACAGAAATACGCCATCTCTGACAACTTCAATTCTCTATCTCGGTGTATGAGAGGCAGCCTGGGGATAAAAAGATAGACAATAGATAGAGAATGCCGTGTGATACCGGCTTAGAATAGCATCACCCCATTTCCTTCCCGTGGGTATCGTATGAGGCGACTAAGGGACTCGAGGCTTACATGTGTTTTGTCAGGCTATGGTCTGACAACCTGTCACTATGGTGATACATAATTATCTGAATGACCCTCAAATGATTGTCAGACGTGGTTTAAGTGACCGTTTTTTCGGCCGTGTACACTCTGCCTACCGCGCATGATATTATGTATGTATAGATAGATGGACGGACGGACGGCGAAGCTCAGTAATAGGGTCTCGTTTTGAACCTACCGGTACAGAACCCTAAAAGAACCAACGCAACTGACTCGTTTTTTTTATTGAAAGTGCATACCATGAGATGTGTGTAAGGACCTTATTTACATTATATTATAATGTTATTAATTAAATTCATAATAACCTTAACTATTACAGGTATTTTTAAAGCAGAATTATGTTTAAATTAAAGATGGTGTTCCCAGGTATGACTCTCTTATTGCAGTACATAAATATCACTAAATGTGTCTAGATACTGCAAAAACGTTCATAATCTTAAATTAGTATGCAGAAAACGGCTGCTGCATAAAACCCTTTTTTATAATCTCCTTCAGATAACTTAACACTTTTTATTTAATCATTAATTTATCTGACTTCAATTCAGTCAGCAAAATAATATGTGGAGTATATTTTAAATTATTCTTTTAATTACAAAATTAATTCCAACCAACTAGATAGACGTGTTAAAAGAAAGAAAAAATGTTGAATATATTTGTTCAATTAATTTAAGCTTGGAATAACTTAATATAAGTACAACTTTTGACAAAATCATTAATATTTCATATTTAACTGATATAATTGTAATTGTAATTTGCATACAAACAATGAATGAGTAATCTCATCACATTGAAAGTGAAGGCAGATACTCGTGAGTTAAGGTTCATATGAGTAGGTGAAAGGTTATAGTGAATGACGATGCCATGTGGGTCGATTAGACCGACAAGCCCCAACGTGTGATTGACAAACTATCTACCGCTTATGCGAAAATAATAATGCTTAATTCACTACTACTCACTGCAAATGAACTTACATTTTTTATCCTGGGGCCAAGCAATATTTTAATTAGAAACAAAATGCACGATAAAGCATTAATTATAAACAAAATCTAAAATCACGATCAGACACGATATAACGAATCGATTAAAAAACCGCCCATAGCTATCGCAGTATCGCTACTGCTTTTCTATCCTTCACCTTAATAAAAAACATGCACATTATTTAGATTGGCAATGATAGTTTTCGGCCTGTATCTTTTCGAACGCGCGTTCGAATTTTGAATTTTACTTTTAGGTGAGCGTTGCGCGCGCGCAGGCACGCACTCTTCCGTCGCGCAGTCAGTGTGACTACGGCTGTAGACGCGAACGAACTTAGTAACGAACCGTGATCGCTGAGTGAACTGTGACTTACGAACTGTGCTTTGTGATTGTGATTTTGCCTCCTTGTTCTATCGTAAGTTATTTATATAATTTTATATAGATATATATAGGTATGTACCCTTTATTTCAAGGCTTAAAGGATGAGTGCTACATACAATAAATGTCAGTATATTGCAGTCGTCGGTAAACTGAGAGAGAGTCGAGAAGAAAGCGCGGTTCGGACTCATCGCGTGCTTGATAAATTGTTTTTACGACAGATAAATATACAGACAGAGAATATAAACATAAAATTTTATATAAATGATTGATGAAGTGTACAAGAGCTCATTGAAATTAATTTAAGCGTGTAACGTTCCGCAAACTGTCTAACGAAGTTGTTGATTTATCGGAAGTGTTTGGAGTATGATTTAATTGGCGGAACTATTGAGACAAAAACAATTTAATTGAAAAATACTTATTAATGAAAACAAATTCTAGTAAGGTTTAAAAAACTTTTTAAACGTTGAAAACAATTTAACCCACTTAAAACATGACAAGTATTCAGAAATATTAGATAGCATAATAAATTGTTTCCCTATATAAAAAAAATCATTAAAAAGATAACAAATAAATAAATAATGAAATTTTTATTTAAAAAATATAAAAGTAAACAAAATTGGAGTAAGTTTATTATTTATGCAATAATAGTCAACATTTTATAAAAGTTGTTTTGCCATAAATTTTTACTTAAAATAACTCAATAATAAGATAAAGCCACCTAAGTATATTTATTCGAAAACTATACAAAAGTATCGTAGAAAAATTGCTAACAATGTCAAAATGCTGAACATACAACTGCAATAAAAATCTAAAAAGCCTTATTAAATACTTTACCAATTTAGGGAGGTGTATTAAATCTCCAATTAATTAAAATTGTGTAGAACCAACTGACATGTGATCGATAATTATTGATTACCGACTACCAAATTGAGAGCTGATAAAGTAATTAATACTGACAGCTTTAATCAGAACTTAGATATTGCCGAGATTACAATCTTTTGTTTTAATTTTAGTTTAATTAAATAATAAAAGAATATTGCTTTCAGATGTATACATCATGTGTTGGATAAATAAAGAATTTTTTCTTGTCTTAAAATATCATGTTAGTTATTAACTTGAAAAAATATTGTACGATTTTAACGACAAAGTTAATTTATTTTTCTGTGCAATTTTAGATTCTTGGATTGTAACTACCTGTGCAATTTAATATCTCTGTTATTCTGAATAGAAAAGTGAGGAAATTTCGTAAAAAATTAGCATGCCAGCAACAATTGGCCGAATGCAATTTTTTCCTTTGCCTTAGTTCTTAATTTTGCAAGCGTCGATACGGTTGGCGCGAAATGTGTAACACCGCTGAGGTAGAACGAACTAAAATCCATTAGCACCGATTTTTGCGTAGAGAAATCCGAAATTTACATCTTATATTGTGAATGAAGATTTATTTTTTATTATTTGGTAATTTTGACGTCAAAATAACACGAAAAAATTAAATTAAAACACTTCCTGTGTGAGGTATAAAATTTTAGAAAACTTTCAAAAAAATCAAAAAGTCAAGTTTTCCAAAAGAGCCCAAATACAAGTTTTGGTTAAAAGATTCAAAATATATAGATAAAATATACATAATGTACGTTTGTATTGCGTTGTGTTCAGACATTAAATTAACCTTTTAAACAAACATAGGAACATTATTTTTAACGTTACAACTACAATTACAAGTTTCAATAAAATTTACATATCTTACATCCATGTGCAAGACAAACCGTAATTCAAATGTTTGCGACTTTTTTAAACGTATCTTCAGTTTAAAAAATACAAAAGGGATGACAAAGTTTTTAAGAGCTATATATTATTTAAGGTCATTCTAATGTACACTCAGTCGCAATGAAGGATAATTTGATTTCATTTGAATACATAAATTGTATAACTTGAACTACTTTCTTGACGCAGTAGAAACTAGAAAGCATCATCTAAGTAAATATTCACATCGTTACGAAATACTAAAACAGATCACCACTTAGTTGTTTTTTTATAAAAATAAATTTTACATATCTAGATAGCCTGGTAGAGAATGCTACCTAGCATTAAAGCCGCATTGTACTGTGTGTTTTTGTTTATAGTTATTTTGTTGTTAATTTACTTATTTTCGTGCAAACAATATTTTTGTTTTTTTTATGTTATGTATGAATATAACTTGTTTGATGAACAACAGCAAAACATAACTTAAATAAACTTACTTAACCTTGCATTCAGTAGAGAATTTACAGACAGTCTTTAGTATATTGACTAAGAGTTAGTGAACATTAATGAAGTATCAATTTTGACAAGAACATTTAAACTTAATAGAAGGTAGGCTCCGTATTAAAAATAGTAAGAGCTCACTTATTTATGACATAATCCCTTGCGGGGTAGGAATAACGTTAACGGCCGTAAAATACACATTTTGTTTGTCAAATATTTGAAGGCTGGTTCAAAAACATCGTGTATCACGTAGTGACAGGTTGTTAGTTTGTCGACTAAAAATATTGGTCCTGATAAAAATCGACGAAGCTGTTTTCCTTTGCTCCAAAAAAACGTCAAAACTGTTTTCCTGTGCTCTATTTTTAAAACACCTTGCATAACACTTGGTAGGTAAAATGGCGTTGACGTCTCAGTGAGAGTATTTCTCGGCGGTTTGTAGGCCATCGCGTCTTTAACGCCGTGAGATCATTAGTCGAGAGAAAATCGAACGAGGCACCGTTTTGCGCGCGCCAACTTGTGGAATGGCTTTCCATACGCCGGCTTTTCCCAGAAATTATAGTATAATTTTTGTAATAAGTGTTTTTGACTCTTCATGTAGTTTGTAGTTATCTATCAAGAGATGCAAAATACGCTGTAAAAGCATTGTCGCTGTATTTGTATGAGAGTTTGCAAATTTGTTTCGTCTGACAGACGCATGCGTTACTCATGCCTACAAGTACGGTTCGAGATTACCCAAAAAATCACAAAAATAATAAATAATCTGCCCATTAAAATCTGCAAAACACCATACTATTGAAGTAAAAAGATCAAACACAACTGTGTACCTATTCAAGGATTTTCGGATAGTTTAAATATGAGAAAAAATTGCGACACCTTTTTTCCGTTTGGGACACCGAGTCAATGAATGACCCGACGAACCACTGGCGTCAGAGTTTTTCCACCACCTACTACTACTATCTCAGACATGTTTGTGTAACGACCGTGTCGTCTATTCCGCGATAGAATAGGTTCATGTGCGTTCCGACTTCAAAGTGATGCCGTATTTTTTACCGAGACCACAGAATATATAATAGTACTAACCCGAGACACGATGACCTACAAACCGGAGAAATACTCTCACTCAGAAAATCAACGGCATTTAACTCGACATCAGTTACGCAATGTTTAGTTGACGATGGAGTATAGATAGGTGCGCTCTAGGTGTATGAGAAAAAAAAGTCATCACTTACATATCTACACTAATATTATGAAGGGGAAAGATTCGTTTATTTGTATTGAATTAGCTCCGTGGAATGATTTGAAAAATTATTCTACCATTAGAGTTCTACATTATCCCTGATCAACATAGGCTATATTAAATTGCCGTGTGATGCCGGCCTAGAATAGCATCAGCCAATTTTAGGTGATGGGCTGACAACCTGTCATTATGGCGTTACACAGTTTTCCGAATGCCCCTTAAATGTTTGTCAGACGTGGTGTAAATGTCTGTTTTTTGCGGCCGTTTACGCTCTGCCTACCCCGCAAGGGATAAAGGCGTGTTATATGTATGTATATTAAAATGTCTTATTCCGCAAGAAAACAGTTAGCAGCCGTTTAAACCGCTGGCCATGCCGTTAGTTTTTATATAACTAGCTAAACTCAGCTCATACTGCAGTCGCAAATTCTAAGATAGTATGGGCTCATGAAAAAACGTATGGAAAACCTTTGAAGTAAGTAATTATTTTTTACATATCAAACAATCAAAAACTGCAGGCACATAATTTTTGTAGTAGTGATAATTCCTAGTAAGATTATAAATGGTCGGAATCAGAATATATTTCATTGCACTTAGACTGACTTGATAGATAGTATCTGGGGCAAATAAAAATCGCGTCGCTATTAATTTTATCGAAATTTTATGTGGCACCTGTTAGTTTAAAATAGTTGAAGTTTTTTGTGCAATACTTGTCCAATTCATAAGGGCGTGATACCTAATTTATGCGACTTTGTTTTTGACCATATAGTTCGAACGCAGTATACAATTACTGATTCAATAAACATAATATAATAAAACTGTACCTTTGAGACACAAAAACATTATAAAAATAAATTCTTCAAACAGAATGGCATTGCGAATTGTTGAATTGTACTGGTACCGGCTCTATGTTTATGAATATTTCATACCAATAAATTATGTAAGGCCAAACTCAGGAAAAAGTGATAATATCGTACGTTATTATTGCGTAGTAAGGGCAAGTTTTAAATAGATACGTGTTTTTACTATTTACGCTTAGAAACTACATATCTTTGTAATAATATTTGCGTACCAAACAGAATGATATTTTTAACGAAAATAATAGATAAAAAGAGCTAAACGGCCCTTGAAATGAAATTAAAAAATTTCCATTGAGAATAAAAATACTTTTTAAATAACCTAAGGCTTCTACCAATAAACAATGGTTTAGGACCTACTGTTTTCTTTAGACGTAAATTAATGTGCTCCACTTTTTATCTTTATAGGTCGAAGGCTGCATAGATAAGACATTAATAAATGAATCACTTTAGATATAATAAATGTATCACATTTCTTATTAACGCCTCTGAGTGTCACATTGCTGGCACTTTATGACGTTAACTTGCTGTCGTCGGCTGGCAATTAAAACGCAAGGGAATTCATAATATGACGGCTGTTTTTCAATGAAAATTACCGTAGAAGCAATATCGGTTTAGTAAAAATAAATGTTATGCAACCAGATAGTTTTTTTTACCGAATTAACTGCTCTAAAAATAACTGAATTTAAATTAATATTCTATTTAAATTTTATTCGAAAAATTCCGTAAGCATGGTAAGTATACAGGTATAAAAATATCAGCTGTTGAACCAGTCTATGAAACTGAACAACTTTCCCTAGGAACATACATCAAAATACTAAATAAAATGGAACTCCCATAGAAATCGACTCGGTGGATTGGAACATTTTGTTCCAATTTAGTTTAAATATTTCAAACTATGTTCCTTTGGAAAAGTTGTTCAGTTTCATGGTCTGGTTCAACAGCTGATATTTTTATAACCCTTTAAATAGCAAATATTTTTACATCCTCTATATTCTAAGTCACGAACTAGCAAAATTCTGCGTTGTCCGAAACGCCAACCGTAACGTTACGTATGATCGATGGTGTTCTAGTTTTCCGGGTACACCCAAACCCAATCACCGTGAAAAAACCAGTAACTAGTTACATGTCAAAGTTACGTTACAACCACCATGTGTCGTTACATTACATTAAACGTAACTAATATCGACTCATGCGTTGAAGATTTGCACGCCGAGAAAGCGGCGTGGCCGGGCTATGATAGTACAGGGACCAGATGTTAAATTTCTCGTGATATGCAACTTGTAGTGAGAAACTAAGAATCTTACCATTGGTAGTTAGAAAATAATGCGTCAACTTGTTTCAAATAGCGAAACTTTAATAAGAATTAAATAAAAATATTTTAAACATTGTCCAAAAACAAAACTTTTTTGTAATAAAACGGTAAGTGACTTCGGGATCTCGACTTACGGATTTTAGACTTGTATGATGACATAAAAATCCATTCACATTACATACATCATTTTTACGTTTTTTTTTTAATATTTTTTTATATTCTACATGTGAGTTTTAGCATCTACACAGAAGTCTTAATACTAATATTTTAAACTTGGACAAAGGTAAAATATCATATTGTTTAATTTAGCGTTGCTATGCTGGGGTAAGTTAGGTATTAATGACGGTCTATGAATGCGCCGCGATTTCGCACGCATCGCTCTGGGCATATGTTGTCCCTTTCTCGCTCGCGGGGCGAGGGGGCGGCGTGCGCGCGGGCCGCCTGGTAGACGCCAAGCGGTGATTTCTGCACCGCATTCAGTCACTCAAAACCGTTCGGACAGGAGGGTATCGCGTATTGTGCGGATTTCCCGCCACGCGTTTTGTGATGCCGCGTGTAATGGACGATTCAATTTGAGATCGCGCGTGTTGATGCATCGTATTATTGCGTTTCTCCTGGGTTGTACTGGAATGCCAGGCTTAGTGATTGTTGAATGTCTCGACGTCTTCCACGTGAGCGTCGCGTTGAATAGGCATCAGGTGGCCATTTTGGCCCGCGTTTGTACGGCCCAAATTCGGGTTGGGTCACGCGTAATGACTAATATCAAAGTGGAATACGAACAGAAGCTGTGAGTGGTTTGACGTGAATAACGCGCCAAGGCTGTAGTGGAATGCTGGGTGTCGATATCTTTTCCACCCAGCCCTGTAAGTACCAACGGAATTCCTATTTGATCCATTCCCTGAACTTCCTTTCTCCGTTGGGTATTTATGCATTTGCGCCGGCACGTGACTGTAAGTGTTAAACCTGGTTGTTTAGTATAAAACTGTTTATTCGTGTTAATGGTGTGTTCCCTTTAGTCATATTTGTTGTACCATATCATTGTGACTCCTTAGTACGAATTGCGGAATTCGTGGGGTGATATAATTTGGAGGTACTTACTTATAGTCTAGTGCTTATACGTGTGACGTAACGCCAGATCGGCAGACGGTATTTACTACAGAATTGAGTTATGTAAGGGTCAGAACACATCATTTGCCAATTTCACTCAACTTAGTTAATTAAGTTAAATAGATTTAGGTTCACGTTTAATTCATAGTATGCGCTGCTATATTGTGCAACGTATGCTATTTAGCGCTGCGTAACGCGGCCATTGTCTGCCTTCAGTTGAACTCCTGGTATTTTACTAGAAATTTACCTGTGTAAATCGCTTCCACTGCGGGAGTTTAGCTTGGAATTAGACAATTTTTGGTAGCAGAGCGTGGTTCAGAAAACCACTAGATTTAAGATTATTTTAGTATAAGATTTTTAATCTACCTACATAAAAAAAAAATATATTTATTGTGATTGTAGTGTGTGCCCTGTGTAGAATATCCTATCGGTAGGATCAGGGCCAATCAATTAGCGAATTGCTTTTTATTATCGTTGTGTTTACCCTGTGCGGATATCCTAACGGTAGGATCAGGGCCGATTGTCTATTATTGTTTTTTATTGTAAGGTTCGGTGTTACTTGAGTTGGTACCATGGCTCCCACAATTACACAGCTTCAGGCAAAAATTAGAACGCACCTAATTTGGTTCGCGACTAAGCAGGCGATGGTCGGTCGCGGGGACCGAGAGGACGCACTCATCGCTTGTGCGCAACGGATTGACGAACGGGTCGCGGAGGTGTTGGATTGCCTCACTGGATGCGAGGAGTTATTTGATGGGACGCCTGATGAGGAGGTCAAACTTACGGTCCGGGCGAATGTGACCCAGTGCCTGGAGATAGGGCAGGAGATCCAGCAGGCGGCTGCTGTGATCACCAGGCGTAGGGCTGGGGAGCCGGACCCACCCCATGGTCCGCGGGGATCAAATAAAAAAATACTTATTAGAAAAAGCGTTTTATAGTTTGAAAGAGTTTTATTATGATAATGATAAGACCAAAGAGTAAATTATATTGTGTAGTTTCTTTTATGAATGTAAAGATTATTTTACTATTAAGAAAAAGAGTAACACATATTATGATAATGTTCAATGTTACAAATAGTATATCAATATCTTTGTTAAATAATATGATTGTTGCTACCAAAAGAATTTGCTGTGCCTCTGCGAGGTGCTACATGCTGGACTTGTAATATTTTAAGATCTTTGTAGTGAAACCATGTGGTAATGCAAATAAAAACTTGAAACTTGAAACTTGGATCGGGGGTGCAAGTGCCCCTGCCGGCTGTGGCGATTCCGGTCTTCCACGGGGACTACACGGATTGGACCCGATTCCAGGATCTGTTTGACAGTGTGATTCATAACCGCACTGACTTGTAGCCGGCATATAAAATGGCACAATTGATGGCCAAGCTGCAAGGTGAGCCCCATGAGCTGGTAAAGCATCTACCAGTCGATGATGCAAGTTACGAGACGGCTCGCGGTTTGCTGATCGAGAGATACAGCAACAAACGTCTCATGATTGACCAACTCCTGGAACAGTGGCTCACCGTGCCGACCATCACACGAGGGACGGACCTCAGGGCCAAGGTCCTCAACCCTGTCTGCGTTGCAGTGAACGCTCTTGAGAGACAGGGGATGCCGGTGTCAGGCTATGATTATATCCTGGTCCACACGTTGTTGCGCCGCCTGCCGAGCGACATGGCCGCTCGTTTTGAACAGTCACACGGAGGTAAGACATCTGATTACCTCCCGACCTTCGAGGAGCTCAAGTCCTTCCTCGAGGCCGAGTGCAGGCGGGTAGATGCCCAATTTGGAGAGTCGCCTCACGTGGAGTCTGCGGCCGCTCGCCGCCCGGAACGGCCGGGTGCACAGGCGCGAGACGGTAAGAGTAGGCCACCCAGGCGATACAATGTCGCTAATTTGGAATCGAGGTGTGCCTACTGCAGAGAGGCGGGGCATCAGGTGACTGCGTGTGAGGAGTTCGCTGCACAGCGGGTGCAGAAACGTCGTGGTGTGGTGCAGCAACGGCGTTGGTGCTTTAGGTGTATGGGGCCGCATCAGGTGCGAGAGTGCCCATCAAGCACCAACTGCAGGTACTGCCAGGGTGCCCACCATCAGCTCCTATGCATGAACCGCAGCGGAGATTACGGAGGCAGAGCTGACGCGGGTCAGCGGACGGAGTCTGCCCTACCTAGACGGGAGCAACGCTCCCCACCCCCTCCAAGGAGGAGTCCTCTTCCACCAGGGTTTCAGGGACGAGGCCAGGGACATCAGCAGGTGATGCCCCCTTCACCACGCGCGAGACAGTCACCACCTCGGCAGCAGGTGCCGGAACAGGGTAGGTGGTCACAGGTCCAAGGTCAGGGGCACCCATCACAGATACGTGATGCTACGGGCGGGTGCCAATACCAGGGCCAGTACATGCAGTACTCGGCGGGACTGAACAACATGGTGAGGTCTCATGACCCACGCATGCCTCTCCCCTTGGCTGAGCACCCGCGGCTACAGGCGCATCCACGGTACGCGCGCCTGCCGCAGGGTTACTATAGGCTGCCAGCCATGGCGTACAGGACCAGAGGTCCCTATCAGCAGGAGTGGGACCCACTCGAAGGTGTACGGAGAGAGGGGACCCCCCCGCAGGACGCGGACACTCCGCGCTTAGGTTCCTGCTAGGTAATCGCCGCCTACACGCCAGCTTCGGCCCCCCGGCCAATTACGGTATTGTTGCCTACGGCAATGATTTGGGTATGGGGATACGGTGGCCGCAGCATACAGGTAAGAGCCTTGTTAGATACAGGGGCTCAGGGTTGTATTGTGTCTAGTAAGCTGGTGAGTAGGCTACGCTTAAATATAAGGCCCACAACGGATGGGGCTGTAGGTATTGGAGGTGTAGATGTGCCTGACGTTCGGGGTCAGGTGAACTTCGAGTTCACATTAGGTAATACAGGTACAGGGGTCAGCTATCATGCCTCAGCAGTGGTGCTGGATGAAGTGGTAGGGAAACTTCCTCAGGTTCGGTTACCGTCAACGGTACGAGGGTTAACCACAGGCTTAGAGTTAGCTGATCCTGAATTTGATACTCCTGGTACGGTGGACGTTCTCCTCGGGTCAGACGTCCTCGGGAGATTCTGGTGTGGCAGAAAACGGGTACTTCAGCAAACTGGTTTAGTGGCCGTTGATACCACAGGGGGGTATGTTATTTTTGGCCCAGTTTGGAGACCTCAGGACCTACCAGAGGGCGATACGGTTCTCTATGGTAGTGTGTTGTCGGAGGTGCTGCAGAGGTTTTGGGAGTCTGAGGAGCCACCCACAGCGGATAGACGGAAGCCAGAGGATGACGAGTGCGAGCTGTTCTATCAGTACAACACTGCACGAAGTTCGTCAGGTAGGTTTGTTACCAGGCTGCCATTTCTCCAAAACCGCCCCTCCTTAGGTAGTTCGCGACAGATCGCGGAACGGAGACTACTGGCTATGGAGAGAAAGATGAAGCGAGATGCAGCACTTCGGCAGAAGTATATCGAATTCATGAGGGAGTACCTAGAGTTAGGCCACATGTCGGTGTCCAGCATAGATTGGAGGTGTGTCGAGCATTACTATATACCACACCTGGCTGTTTTGAAGTCACCGGAGGCGAAGATACGGGTAGTGTTTGACGGTTCTGCTCCTACATCGAATGGTGTGTCTGTGAACCAGTGTCTGCACGCGGGTCCCAAGTTGAACCGGGACATTGTGGACATCCTCACAGATTTTCGGTTGCACCAAGTAGCGTTCGTCGCAGACGTCAAAATGATGTTTCGCCAAACAATTATACACCCGGATGACCGTCGGTACCAGCTGATTTTGTGGCGTGAGAGCCCTGACGAGCCGATGGTCACTTATGAGCTTAACACGGTAACGTATGGTCTGAAGCCAAGTCCGTTTTTGGCAGTACGCACGCTGCGAGAGTTGGCCGCACAGGAAAGGGTAAGATTCCCTCGAGCCGCAGCAGTACTGGATCGCGACGTCTACGTGGATGACATCTGCACGGGTGCAGATAGCGTGCAACAAGCACTGCTACTACGAGACGAGCTGATCGCGATCATGGAATCAGGAGGTTATGAGTTGCGGAAATGGCTGTCCAGCTGTCCAGAGCTCCTGGCCGGGTTGCCAGGTGAGTTCCAGCAGGACCCGCACCTTTTCGAGAACCCGGACAATCCAAATACGTTGAGCATCCTAGGGGTGCAATATAGGCCAACGCATGATGTCTTTACGTATCAGATCGAGCCAGACCTTATGCAGAAGACTTGGACGAAGCGTTCGGTATTATCGACGATCGCCAGAACTTTCGATCCTAACGGGTGGATCGCACCGGTGACGTTCATGGCGAAGTGCTTCTTGCAAAGGTTGTGGATAGCAAACTTGGGTTGGGACGACCAGCTCTCCGGAGAGCTGTTGAATGATTGGACCAAGTTTGTGACCACCTTACCAGGGATCGTACGCATCGCCATACCTCGCAAATTGCTCCCATCGGTGGGATGTAAGGCTACCCTACATGGGTTTTGTGATGCCTCGGAGCGAGGGTACGCGGCAGCTGTCTATTTGCGGACAGTCAGTTCAACGGGAACTGTAGACGTGCGTCTAGTTATGGCCAAGAGTAAGGTGGCTCCGGTTAGGACAAGATGGACCATTCCAAAGTTGGAATTGGCGGGAGCAGCGCTTCTCACGCGCTTGCTACATTATGTCGCTAGTAATCTACGCGGTACCATCAATTTGGATGAAACGGTGTACGCATGGACCGACAGTAGGATAGTTCTGTGCTGGTTACAGACGTCGGTACATACTCTTGAGGTTTTCGTGGCAAATCGGGTGTCACAGATTAAAGGATCGGAAACTCCGTTGGTATGGAGACACGTACCGGGAGAACAGAACCCAGCGGACTGCGCCTCACGGGGATGTAGGGCCCCTGATTTGGTAGGTCACTCACTGTGGTGGGGACCTCAGTGGCTGACTGAGTCACCTGAGAGATGGCCATACAATGAGTGCGGGTCGCCGCTTGGGCCACCTGATCGAGGTTTGCGAGTGAACGTAGGGCAGATCGTACCTAAGCCTAGTGCGGCTTTCTTGCTGGAACGATACAGCTCCCTCGACAAACTTCTAGGGGTGACAGGTTGGATCAAACGGTTCGTGAACAACTGTAGAAAACCTCAAGCAGAACGGAACTTGGCACCTGCCCTCTCGCCTGCGGAGCGGAATGCGGCTCTAAGTTTATTGGTTAGGGTCGTCCAGGCGGAACATTTTGAGGAAGAGGCCAGGCTGCTCAGGGATGGCCGTGGAAAGCTGAAGGGAGGTCTTGTGCGCCTCAACCCGTTCGTGGACGAGCATGGAATGCTCCGGGTTGGAGGTAGACTTCGGAACGCTAACCTGCCCTTTTCAGCACGGCATCCGCTGTTACTCCCAAAGAAGGGACCTTTGGTAGAACTTATAGTTAGGGATCGTCACCAGAAAAACTCGCATGCGGGCTGCAATGCACTTTTGGCTATTCTGCAGCGCGAGTTTTGGATCTTGTCTGGACGACGTACGGTACGGAGCATTGTGTTTCGGTGCTTGCCTTGCTATCGGTTGAAGGCAGCCACAATGCAACCTCAGATGGGAGACCTCCCACCGGACCGGGTGACGGAAGCCTGGACGTTTGCGGGTGTGGGAACGGACTTTGCGGGGCCTTTTATGGTAAAGGCATCACGCCTTCGCAACGCGAAGTCAATCAAGGCGTATTTGTGCGTGTTTGTGTGCCTAGCAACCAAGGCCGTCCACTTGGAACTCGTGGCCGACCTCACTACGGAGGCTTTCTTAGCAGCTTTAGATAGATTTGTGTCGCGAAGAGGGCGACCAGCGCTGATCAGGTCGGACTGTGGTACCAACTTTAAGGGCGCTGATCGATGTATGAAAGAAATTATAACGTTTTTATCGGAAAACGAGGAAGCTATCGGCACGAGCCTCTCCCGTCAGGGCATTAACTGGGTGTTCGATCCACCAGGATGCCCCCACTGGGGTGGTATATTTGAAGCGGTTGTAAAGTCCGCTAAGACGCATTTGATGCGCGTTATAGGTTTAACGATATTAACCTTTGAGGAGCTAGCGACCGTGTTTTGTAAAATTGAGGCCGTTCTCAATTCACGTCCTTTGTGTCCGCTTAGCTCAGATCCGAATGATCTGGAGGCCCTGACACCAGGGCATTTCTTAATTGGCCGACCACTTAACGCCTTGCCAGAATACCCCTACACAGAGGTCAGTAGCAATCGTTTGACGCGTTATGAGTTGCTGCAGCAAATGTCTCAGAATTTTTGGAAGCGATGGTCGCTTGAGTATTTGCACATTCTGCAGCAACGCCTTAAGTGGACGGACAGAACTGAACCCCCTCGCATCGGAGATCTCGTTCTGGTTAAGGATGCCAACCTGCCGCCACTGCGATGGCGCAGAGGGCGCATTCTCAACTTGTTCCCAGGTAGTGATGGCACTCCTCGAGTCGCGACAGTCCAGGTAGGGGATTCAGTTCTTAAGCGAGCAATAGCAACGCTATCTCGTCTCCCCAGTAGTGAATAGGCCTAAGGGATTCGGCCTAGGGCGGGTGAATGTTTAATTTAGCGTTGCTATGCTGGGGTAAGTTAGGTATTAATGACGGTCTATGAATGCGCCGCGATTTCGCACGCATCGCTCTGGGCATATGTTGTCCCTTTCTCGCTCGCGGGGCGAGGGGGCGGCGTGCGCGCGGGCCGCCTGGTAGACGCCAAGCGGTGATTTCTGCACCGCATTCAGTCACTCAAAACCGTTCGGACAGGAGGGTATCGCGTATTGTGCGGATTTCCCGCCACGCGTTTTGTGATGCCGCGTGTAATGGACGATTCAATTTGAGATCGCGCGTGTTGATGCATCGTATTATTGCGTTTCTCCTGGGTTGTACTGGAATGCCAGGCTTAGTGATTGTTGGATGTCTCGACGTCTTCCACGTGAGCGTCGCGTTGAATAGGCATCAGGTGGCCATTTTGGCCCGCGTTTGTACGGCCCAAATTCGGGTTGGGTCACGCGTAATGACTAATATCAAAGTGGAATACGAACAGAAGCTGTGAGTGGTTTGACGTGAATAACGCGCCAAGGCTGTAGTGGAATGCTGGGTGTCGATATCTTTTCCACCCAGCCCTGTAAGTACCAACGGAATTCCTATTTGATCCATTCCCTGAACTTCCTTTCTCCGTTGGGTATTTATGCATTTGCGCCGGCACGTGACTGTAAGTGTTAAACCTGGTTGTTTAGTATAAAACTGTTTATTCGTGTTAATGGTGTGTTCCCTTTAGTCATATTTGTTGTACCATATCATTGTGACTCCTTAGTACGAATTGCGGAATTCGTGGGGTGATATAATTTGGAGGTACTTACTTATAATCTAGTGCTTATACGTGTGACGTAACGCCAGATCGGCAGACGGTATTTACTACAGAATTGAGTTATGTAAGGGTCAGAACACATCATTTGCCAATTTCACTCAACTTAGTTAATTAAGTTAAATAGATTTAGGTTCACGTTTAATTCATAGTATGCGCTGCTATATTGTGCAACGTATGCTATTTAGCGCTGCGTAACGCGGCCATTGTCTGCCTTCAGTTGAACTCCTGGTATTTTACTAGAAATTTACCTGTGTAAATCGCTTCCACTGCGGGAGTTTAGCTTGGAATTAGACACATATGATGGTGGATCCCATACTACAACTATAAGTATTCCACACACACTGCGCGCGCGCCGGTAAGGCACCAGACACACCGGGCTCGTATGATAGCGGTATCTGACGCAACTAATTATGTGTAGCATAAAGCATTGATTGACCTCAAGCGAAAGTTGGACGTAATACTAACGATTGGCGCCAGGTTATAGAACCTTTTCTTAAATATCTTTAGACACTTAGTTAAATTTTTTGTATTTACCTAGATTTCAAGCTACATTTATAAATATTTTGACTCTCCAAGCTAGGTCCTTTTTACTCGAGTGGTCAAACAAATAAAAAAATTGATTGTGCCTAGTAAGTAATTTGAAAAATAAAACTAATTATATTCATCCTTCAACAACTAACCCAATATGTTGTGTGTTTTTAAGAACTCAATTTAACGCGGTTTTATCGCATCGGCTACAGTATATACCTGTATAGAATAAAGTCACTGGGAATTCATTCTAAACTATCACGGTAGATGGATCAATGCCACGATTTATTAGCATTAACATATACTTGCACAATTTCACAAACGGCAAATAAACCACGGTCGCTTAGACGGTAGAGACGTTGGCTGTAATGATACCGATAGTCGCATGTTCGAACCATGCCCAAAAATTGACTTTAAATAATTTGTCTGTATAATTCAATGCTAGTAGTATCCAGCATGCAATGTCAAAAAAATTATGAACAAGAATCAAACTATTCAAACAATTAAAGGTACTAGTGAATATTTATTACGAAGTAATCACCTCATCCGGTCAATATATTATATATCCAGATTTACATTTATATATATACATACAGAATAGAAAAGAACCACTTCCTATGACCTATGACCTAGACTAGAGTCAAGAGCAAACCCATCATTAATAAAAAAAAAAAAACTTAAATAAGAACTAGCCTTTCAAACATATTTATAAACAAAGCAGTTAAACTAAGAGTGGTCAACCATTTGCTAAGTACGAGTGCATTTCTCGTTATCTAAATAAACACGATTATTCTATGCATATTCAGTTCTTATCTGTTGCTATAGCAGAAAAAAAGCTAATACTACATTTTCCAAGGTTTTTCTTACTATATAGGGAGAAATTATACAAGTGACCGATAGCGAAAACTCACATCGGGCTGGTGATAAATATAGATCGAAAAATAAAAACAAAATTGATCTCCCATACAAATCGCCTATCAGCTGATTTGGGTTACTTTGGAAGCTCTTAATATTTTTTTATGTTTCTACCCATGTTCCTTAGGGAAAGTTGTTCCTTATATGTTTTCAGTATCCATCACTAGTAAAATTTTACCCGTTATACTCGTACATTGATAGGAATACAGTAATACTTTCATGCTAAAAATGTTGTGATAATTTAAGAACGTTTTAAAAATAATCAGAAGAAAAGATCCCATTGAAGGTTGTACCTTTTATTTTCCAGCCTCATACGCGGTCTTACACATGTTTTGGTGGGAACTGATACTTATCCGTACTAATATAACAAATCTGAGAGTTTGTATGTGTGTATGTATGTTTGTTACCTCTTCACGCTCAAGCGGCTTGACAGATTTGGATGAACATTAGAACACAACAGGTAGAGTATAACCTGAAATAACACATAGGCTACTTTTTACCGCGGGATAACAACTATTACCACGGGAAAATGAGTGGCAGCGGGTGAAACCGCTGGGCAAAAATCTAGTAAAATAATAAAACAAAAATTGTAATTACGATATTTCCAAGTAAGAAAACATCTGAACAGTAGTGGTATGTTTGAAAAAGGAATGAAACTTAAAAGATTTACAGTCGAAGTATAAAATGGTGTAAGTAATAAATACTTCGATCGTGTCATTGCACCCAAGTTCACCGATCTCGAGAGGGCACCGACTGAATGCTAAAACCTCGTATCCGCGAATTTCTCGTATTGCCACTTGACGCTAAATGTAAGTGATACTTAAAACCCAAGGGATTAAGTTGAGCTTCCTGAAAATAATTTCTCACTGAGGGCAGTATTTTTAGAATGTTTTCTCTCTTATGGCTTTTTATCATGATTTTAAATGTTGGAACGAAAAGGTAATTACAAGATGTATTATAAATGGTACAAAGACTTGTTGCAAAGTAAGTTAATCAAAACTGGCAATTCCTGTTAACATCAAGTTTTGAAACTGTTTATTTATTTATAATAATATAATTTCTAACTAGCTTCACCAAATTTTAAATTTCATAACAAGGAACATCATATTTATATTATTGAAATATGTTTTAGTTTTTACTTACTTATGATCTAAAACTGCGCATCTTGACTATTTTTTTGTGGAAATCACGACAGGTTGTTTTGTTGTCAGAACTATAAATATCTAAGTACCAATTTTATGATCATCCAATTATTTCTTGCGCCTAAAGAATTTATAGTGTTTCGATAAATTTTGTAACAGTTTCGGCAATCAAACATATAAGACAAAATGTAGTTATCAAGTGCAAACTAGCGTTATTGGATTTTGAAACCATGAATCACATTTATATGGCTATAATTTGAGCGATTTGTGCTTTTGACAGTAAAGTTACACCATTTTGAGTGTTTTGGGCGTAGTCACCTTCAAAATGTTTACCCAATTTTCTCATAGTGAAATATCTCAATTGTTTTATAGGTAGGTAAAGGAACTTGCCTGCATTTCGGTTTCATTTAGGTAAATTTTAATGTGCGTTGTGCAAAGTAAATAAAATAATGGTTTTTAACAAAATATAATTTGGCACAAATTGTAGCTACTTGAAAAGTGTTCTACTGTGATTCGAGTACAAAGACTTTAAAGAAGAAAACTAACAAATGTTAGGCCGGGTATTGTTGGGCAATATTGCCATCATACAAAACGAAATACTTATAAATTTTAATAGATTCACTGGGTCTACCGCGATAGTTTTAAGGTAAATATAAACGATTATCTGGATCCCAACGTTTACCCGTGTACATACATGCATACATCAGCCTATTGCAGGCCACTGCTAGACGTAGGCCTCCCCCAGGGTACGCTAAAGGGCACGATCTCCCGTTTTCACCATCCAGTCGCTACCAGCCGCCCTTTTAAGTCATTTCATTAGTCCATCTAGCCGGAGGTCGTCCAACGCTACGCTTGCCGACGCATGGCCTCCAATCGAGGACCCGGTTACTCCACAACTGATGTAACTGAGCTAAACGTTGGGATTCAGGTAAAGCGTTTATATTTACCTCAAAACTATCGCGATATACCCGGCTCACCAACTAAAATTATACAAAAACTTGTCAAAATAAACAGAATTGATATTACGTAAACCATCAACTATTATCAACCGAAAAACCCGTCCCTAGTCATTCCTATCAAATCGCAATATTGTTAACTAGCTAAGTATAACAATCAGAGCGGTGTCACGGTGTATTCTTTCATTAATCGTACACGTTTTTGCGCTTGCGGGGAAGTGTGTCAAGTCTGCGGATGCATTCCTTTACACTTGACATTCTGCGCAGACGCACTTTACAAGTAGTTGCTTTAGAGTCAGTAGATCGTGCATAGTTATACAGTGTTCAGTATATATAAAGAAACGCATTAAGAAATATCTACACTATAATAATATAATTGTATAATATTATAAAGAGGAAAGACTTGGTTGTTTGTTTGAGTTGAATAGGCTCCGAAACTACTGGTCCGATTTAAAAATATATTTTATCATTACAATCCTATATTATCCCTGATAAACAAAGGCTATATCAAAATGTCTTATTCCCTCGGGAATACGATTAGGCCGCTAGTATTTTAATATCTTGGAGGAACAGTTTGTATCTTTGTTTTCGTAATATTATTTCGGATGGATAATTGGACGACGCGGTGTTCCATTCAAATTACAAAGTTAGATAATTATATTAAGTAATTAAATTAAACATCGCGTTTTCACATTAAAATCACTATACATGCAATATGTATGTGTAATTAATGGTGAAGATAAAGCGTAAAGTGTCAAGGCTTGTTTCTACCATTCATACTTATTTTAGAAACTTTAAGAAGCATATAAGATAGAACTCAGTACCTACCTAGGTTTAAAATGGTAGCTTACCTCATACCTAAGTAAAAAGTATATAGTTGAGGTAGATAATTAATGATAAATAAAATAAATAATGTCTTAAAATCAGACACAACGGCAGGAATTCTTAAAAAGACGAATCACGAACATCAAAAACACGATTCACAAAAATAACGGCATGTGACTCATTACAATTATTTTGAACAACCATTACTTATTTCTGATGTAACACAAGATGCTTCCTTGAAATATTATGTATGGTGTTAAACCGGTTCAAGACTCAGTCGTAATAAGAAACAAAATTTTATAAATGTCCAAGTGTTAGCGGTTGTTGGCCCTTGGCGTAATAAGAAAGAAATAAATACATACCTAAACAAAAAAAGGTCAGTATCCATTGAAGTTATGCTTTGATTATGGCGGGTCTTACACTTATCGTTCGTCGCTGCATATTTTTTACGCACCGTAACGCATGCATCTGTCAGACGCAAGGAAATTGCGAATTCCGATCATATTTCCGTACAAATACGGCAAAACGGTGCGTTACAGTGAGTAATAGATGTGTCAGTCAAGTCGTTTAACAAACGCATCAAGTAAGCGCACCATAGCCATATTTGTATGGGAATATGATCGGAACTCACAATTTCTCTTCGTCTGACAGTGCGTTACGGGGCGTTAAAAATACGCAGCGATAGACTACAAGACAGTGAAAAAACCGCCTAAAGCTTACTCTGGATGTAAAAAACCGTTTTGTATTTTTATTTGACACAGATAATTTACGTAGGAATTGTTCAAGTACTGAAGCACAAAGTAAGTATTGGCGGCTGCGCGCAGTAAGTATGGTATAAAATAAGCGAAAATAGATTTCAAAATACATGACACAAAATTGAATGGCTAATAATTAAAAATAGTCATGATTATCCGTCTCAAATTTAACATGACAATTAGAAGTTATAGGTATCCTTTACAAACAACATACCATCATACATACATACATACACATATCACGCCTATAATCCCTTGCGGGGTAGGCAGAGCGTAAACGGTCGCAAAAAATGACATTTATGCCACGTCTGACAAATGATTGAGGGTCATTCGGAAAATTGTGTATCGCCATAGTGACAGGTTGTCAGCCACTCGCCTAAAATTGCATTACACACCCTCGAGTCCCTCAGTCGCCTCTTACGACTCCCACGGGAAAGAAATGGTGTGATGCTATTCGAAGCCGGCATCACACGGCATTCGAAGCCGGCATCACACGGCATTCACCATCATAGATTCATTAAAATTGCGTTTGTAAGGAATAGTAAGCCAACACTTCTGTGTGATGCCGGCTTAGAATAGCAGCACCCCAATACTATTCGTGGGTGCCGTAAAAAACGACTGATGGATAAATTCATCCAGGGAATGGGTAGCAGCGTGCCCTGTGAAAGCAATATCTTGCACTGCGCTCGCCAATCCGCCTGCCAAGCGTGGTGAGTATGGCAATACTCTCCAACAGGGAGAGGCCTATGTCCAGCAGTGGACAGTTGTGGCTGATAATGCTAATTTATAAGCGCACAAAATTACACCCGGCAGGTATCATTGAACAAACAATTTACTAAAGAACGAAAAAAGACAAACGCAGGAGAAAATGTGACCTTAAGTACCCCGAGGCTTATCTTCTCCGTAGCGATTCTTTTAAGTGGTCTTTAATTTGATCTACTGTGGTAAGTAGCGCGTCCATTGAAAAAAAGATAGTTGATTATCACAGTAATGGTAAATTAGGTACATGCCTAAAGTTGTACGACATCAATAATATAGCTTTTTTGCGTTGGATACTTTGATTTTGGGCCTGGGCCTTGAAGTCTACGCTGTCGGTCGGCTTGGTGGGGAGCAAGAGTTCACCCAGAACTAAGCAAGGGTTCACCCGAACATCAATAATAACCGAGGTATTTTAGCTACCAATTTTGTCAACAAATTTATCCTAGTTCACCTAGTTATTTGTATAACTTGCGATATCGAGTTTTTTTTTTCATACTTCGCTGAATCAGTAATTTGAGTTGAAGATGCACACCATGTTGTATTTTTTTATATGTATACGTGCGGCCCATTCAGCGGTTTCAACCGTTTCGTTTCGTTTAAGTTCACAAAAGCTTGAAACACAGGACTCTAAAAACCTTCTTAAATCACTACATCTATGAATAAACCACATCAAAATCAGTTGCGGAGTTTTGAAGATATAAGCATACAACGGAACATCACACTCCGAGAAACCACTTTATTGTATAGTATGTAGTGATAGTTATTTAAACCTATTCAATAATTGTTTTATAAATCAACCAGGCAGGTTGTTTATAATATGGTGGCGTCACTTAGCGTCGTGTTATTCTGTGAATTACGAGCCGATACGTTTACTTTTTCTTTCGCTAACCACAAGCCAACTGCAAGACTGGGATGTAATTAACAGCATTGATAAATAAAGTCCTCTCTTTAAACAAAAGTATATATTTTACTAAGAGTTACAATTATAACAAAAAGACTACTTATGTGCAATAGTACATTATGTCGCCGAATACACATACAAGCCAGATAGCGATCTTCGAAAACAGGCTGGACAAAGAAGTCGAAATTCGAATTCAAAACGCCTGGAAGAGCTACTGGTCCATGATAGAGCTGATGAAGGGAGACCTTCCATTGTCACTAAAGCAAAAACTCGTTCACATAATATGAATTTTGCCCGTCCTCACATACACACAAACGTGGTCTTTGACCGAACCGCAAAAGTCCAAACTCAAGGTTTGCCACACGCCATGGAACGCAGCATTTTCGGTGTCATTTAGGGTACTGGCCACCTTAATGTCTCCTTGACAAAGCATATAATAGTAGTTTATGCAACTGTCATATAATGGGGGTCATTAGAATGCGAGTGTCTGTTTATCACACGAGGCGTAGCCGAGTGTGATAATAGATTGACACGAGCATTCTTATGCCTAATTAAATGCAGTTGCATACACTATTTTATCTACACTCTTAAAAATTAACTCAGTTGAACACTTTTCCAAACGTCCGCACCGGCGCGGCGATTGCAGGGCCCGATACATGGTCGAATTCAATACGAGAACGTAATATGGCTTGATATGAATTTTTGAAGATTCTTTACTAACAGTTGTTTAGAGTCGAGTCTCAACAGCAAATCTAAACAACTGAACAACACTGGAATAACATCTGAACAACAACTAATCAACATCTGAACAACAACTGAACAACATCTGAACAACATCTCAACAGCAACAGAACAAAAACCTATTAAAACAACTGAACAACATCCGAAAAATTACCGTACAACAACAACTGTCAGGTGCGGCGGAAGATAGCGATTTGAGTATTGGCAATAAAAACTTCGTTTCATTTCTCAACTTTATCGTATTACGAGTTTTCTCATTAAGTCATTACGCTTCTGTAATTTATAGTAAACCCTAGTTTTTATAGGCAGAATGCATAAAGTAGAAACTATGCATCTGTTTTCGAATTCATAATTCGAACATTATGAGACGAGTGTAGATAAATAATAATAAACCTCATTTTTAAAATGTAAAAATTACAATCAGAGGTGACTTTAAGATATTAGTAAGACGTAGGTATATAGCAAAATGTTTAACCTATATTTACCAGCCCAAATTGCAACGGAAAGTGCAAGTTACTCATCTATTCTTAACCCACTTATAATTTATGCTCGGATTCTTGTAAATTTTCTCCTCAACAATGTTAGTGCACGCGACTGAGCCAAAATGATAATCCGTACATAAAAGCATGTTGATCTGTAATCATTAAAAATACTAACTCGACAACGACTCCAACGATTTTCATGAAATTCAGTATTAAGGGGGTTTCGGAGATATATTAGCGTCAAGAGCAAACCTATACTTATAAAAAAAACATTAGAAGACGGAACTCTCCTTCACGAATTTTAGATTACATGACTCCTCACACATGAATGCGATTCGACGTCGCATGGGAAAAAAGTCCGATGTAGTCCTTAGTCGCCTCTTACGAATCCCATGGGAAAGAAATGGGGTGATGCCATTCTTAGCCGGCATCACACGGCTTCATATCAACTTACACTGGTTATTCTTAATATTTGTATATAAACCTGTAACTAGTTGATTTTTTAAATGGGTAGGTTTATATACTGCTGATAAAGGTTTGTTTTGATATTATAGAAGATTAGGTAAAAAGGCCATATCGCTTTTTTATACCCAATTAGATCAGATCTTGTGTTTTGAAAAACAACATTCTGAAATCAGTGGCTCTACGTTGATGATGGATCGAGTTACAAAACTATAACAAACCAAATTTTGCCAAGTTGCAAAGTTGCAAACTTTGACATCTTACCAAACATTTGAAAAAAGTTAAAAAGATTGCATATAATCTCATTGTGAATGAAATAACTTTGAGAAAATGATACTTCTAGTTAGTTATTAGTTACTCCGATTTAATTATAAAAAGTTTTTGCATGTGTCGAAAAAGAAAGAGAGAAGAGAAGAAGAAGAACAAGAGAACACAATTTAAAGAGAGACCTGGACACATACAGGCACACACGCCATGAACATCAGGATGCCGCTAAACCAGGATGACATAATCACATCTAACCAATCTTATGTCAGGATACAAAACAATACGTCGTGGGCGTATACTCGTCGAACCCAGTAGAATACTGCATCACCAAATGCTATCGCTGGCCACTGAAATGATTAACCACAACGTCGATACTATTACGCAGTCAATTCCCACGGTGAGGCTGTTTCGACCTGGCAGGTCATCGTCAGGCACGGTGTAACCGTACTACAACCGACCTAGCTACCAAACCAATCTAAGAACCTTAGACACACGCTGATCTACGTCAACGTGTCTTCACAACACCAAAGATGCCGATTGACACTAACCTTCAACACCGAACACCATTGGAATCCCCTGCCTGCAGGACTACAAAGAGACCACAGCAACAACTGTCACCAACCTCGTACAATCTCTGCATTTCACCAACCTCAGCTACAACCTCGGGGAAATATGACGATAACCAACACACACTTCATGATCTCCACAAATATTCCAAGAGCAATACGAATCTAGGGTTCCGCCAAAGCTAGACGACCACAGTATCTCCAAACGCTCCAGGATTCCAAAGATTTGACCAGATTCTAAACCTAACTTCGAAACGACCACATCGAACGACAGACCAACCGGAACTGTCAAACTTGTTTACTCTAAAGCCCACCTGAGCTCCGTTTCTCCATCACGAACGCAGCCAACAATAAATTGTGAGAACGCACTACAACGCCTCTAATGTCACTCCAGTCTATCTTACAGCCGATAGCTAACTGCGCGCGAACAAAGCGCATCGCCTATTTGAGTGTTGCCAGAAGAGAATATTAACTAAACGCGAACTGTCAAATGATTTCAGCCAATACCCACCTGAGTGTGATCAATCTCCGACACATGTATTTTTAGATTTAGAGGTTTTATTGTGCGTCTGAGATTGAAAAAAACAACGATAATTATGGTTACTAGGGTAAGCATTAAAGAAGATAGCATCTCTGACAGCTTTTATTAATTCAATGGAAGTAACATTACAGGATCCTATTAATATTATTAATGCAAAAGTTTGTATGTTTGTCCCTTTGTTACTTCTTCACGCAAAAACTACTGAACCGATTGTAATGAAATTTGGCACACATATAAAAAGTAACATGATAGTTTTTATTTTCAGACAACGCCGCGGGTGCCAGCTAATGATAAACATATGTTATGTAAAAGTTTCACGGGTGTATTGATATATTTTAAACTAATATTGTCTAATTATAAAGAATAATATACTTACCTAAGTATTTTATTATATTCTGGGCGTCAGAGGCTCGTAGTTGCCTACTAGTTAGTAGGCTGTTCAGAAACTTGGACACCATGTTCATCGAGTCATTCATCGATTCAGTGTCCTAATCGGCATGAAGATGTTCTGGGTATTAAACACATCTGTTTAAAGCGGCTATTACCCAGTTTCTCAACGCAACTAGGGATAAAAGTATTTGTGTCAATGAGAGAAAACTTAGCCATACAAGTATAATACCTCCAAGCCATCTAAATGAATGACGATAGCTTCTTAAATAGCCATACTTACCGCATCAGTATCTATAACTCTAAGTATCTGTAAATGATCCTATGCAAGCAGCGAAACAGGTTTTCCTTAAGAAGGATTTAGTATTTTGCTAAAATCTATGTCAAGATCAAGGAACTCGTGATTATGTTTATATTAGTCATTCGCGTTTACCTGAGTACGTCAATGACCCAAAACGATGTATATTAAATTTATTCTTTATTTTAAACATCCAAGGAAACTTGGTGGTGGAATGTCGATGTCCAGGCAGCTCTTAAAATAAAGAAGGAAGCTTTCAAGGTCTGGCAGACCACTGGCACAGATGAGGACAGAGATAAGTATAGAGCTGAAAAAAGAAATGCCAGGAAAGCTGTGGCCATTGCTCGGCACAGGGCTACGGGAGATCTCTACTCGGCACTTGAAAGTCGTGAAGGACAAAAGGAGATCTACAAAATATCGAAAACTCGGAGCAAGGCATCACAAGATCCAGTAAAAACCAGGGTTGTAAAGGGCACGGACGGGTCAATACTTTACAAAAACAAAGACGTTTTGGGAGCGTGGCACGCTTATTATGAACAACTTTTGAGCACGACTACTAGAACAGTTACTCTTTCTGAAGTGAGCAGTAACCTTGGTCTCGTACCACTAATAACACCACACGAAGTCAAATCAGCGCTCAAAAAAATGTCTAACAAGAAATCGCCTGGGCCAGATGGAATCCCTATTGAAGTCTGGAAATGCCTTGGAGAAAAGAGTATTTATCTCCTTACACACTTATTCCTTAAAGCCAGTGAAACATCCAAAATACCAGATGCGTGGAGACTGAGTACAATAATTCCTCTCTACAAGGGTAAAGGTTGCAGATACGAGTGCAATAACTACCGCGGCATTAAACTGATGAGTCACACAATGAAACTCTATGAGAGAATCATTGATGCCCGGGTGAGATCAGAGAGTTCTCTATCTGCAAACCAGTTTGGCTTTGTTCCTGGCTTATCCACAATCGACCCGATGTTTGCAATCAATATGATAGGACAGGAGTGTCGAGCTAATAATACCCCGTTATACTTGGCATTTTTAGACATGGAAAAGGCATTCGATCGCGTACCTCGTCCTACTATCTGGTGGAGTCTTCGCAAGAAAAATATCCCAGAAAGGTACGTCGACATCATAGCGGACATGTACAAAAATGTCAAGTCAATAATAAGAACCTCGGTGGGGCAGACAAAACCAATAGCAGTAACTGAAGGAGTACATCAAGGTTCAGTCCTAAGCCCGTACCTCTTCTGTTTAGTGATGGATGCCCTAAGAGAAAAAGCTCAAGCTCTCGTTCCATGGACATTTATTTACGCAGATGATGTAGCTATCTGTACAACATCCCAAAGTGAGTTAGAACATGCCCTGAATGAATGGAAGCGTCAGCTGCAGACGAGCGGTCTCATGTTGAGTGTAGCTAAGACCCAGTACATGGTGTGTAACAATCTTAATGCTTCAGAAGACCCTCTCGTTATCGATGGACAACTAATTAAGAAATGTGATGAATACAAATATCTGGGCACTTTGCTGTATACCACAGGAGATCTGGAAGCTAATATTCAACATCGAATTGCGGCTGCCTGGCTTAAGTGGCGGGAAGTGACTGGCGTAACTGCGACCGTAGAATGCCTGTCAAACTAAAAGGCCTCGTATATAAGAGCATGATCAGGCCTGTTCTAACGTACGGCAGTGAAACATGGGCCCTTACTCAACGCCAAGTCCAATCCATATACGTGGCTGAAATGAAAATGCTGCGGTGGATGTGCGGAGTGACGAGACTCGACAAAATACGCAACGAGTACGTTCGCGGTAGTCTCGGCGTTCGTGACATTGCCGACAAGTTACAGGGGAGTAGGCTGCGGTGGTATGGACACGTAAAGAGAAGACCTCCTGAATATATAGGCAACAAAGTAGCCAATCTAAACACCCGGGGGATCCGAAGAAGAGGAAGACCGAAGACCAGGTGGTTAGACGTCATCCGGAAGGACATGAGTTCCTGCGATGTGACTGAGGAAGATACGTCCAACAGAGCGAAGTGGAGAGAGAAGACCAGAAAGGCAGACCCCACCATCAGATGGGAATAATCATTGCCAAGGAGAGAGAGAGAGATTTTTGGCTAAAAAACCTTTTTTGTTTCGTAACAGTTCAAAATACGAATAATTCAAGGTGGCCATTTTGGAACTGGATTTGTTTTCATTGAAGATAATAAAAAACTTATTAAATTTTTGTAAAGAACTTACCGACCTATATTCTTCTTCTTATTTTCGTGTGGGGTACCAAGTCGTCCAACGACTTGATGAACCCTAGTGTCAGAGTTTTTCAACCAGCTACTACTAGTAGTAGGCCTCTGACATGGTTGTGTAACGACCACCGTCTTAGTAATCATAGACAGCAACCGGGACCGACGGCTTAACGAGCCCTCCAAAGCACTGAACCATCTTTCATTTAGCCTGCAATGTCCTAACCAGACTGGAACCAAATTCACCAAGTATCAACTTTGTGAGTGCCCCAACAGTTTTAACTTTACATACTTAACGTAATTTCCAAAAATTTATATAATAGTTATACAGATATTCTGAAAATATTTTGTAATCATTGAGAGTAGTCTGATAGTAAATAAAAATATCAAAAAGAAAATTAGCTTATACATACATATATTACGCCCATATCCCCTGCGAGGTAGGCTGAGCGTAAACAGCAGTAAAATTGGAATTGAAAGAAATGGAGTGATGCTATTCTAAGCTTATACGAAAGATAAATTAAGTAGTTACGAATATACACGCATTTTCTATTCTTAATGCCATTTAGTGTAGTCAGAGTGAATGATTAAGCAATTCACAGACTAACGATATGTTTAAAATAAACAAAAGATTTTGAAATTTCGAACAATGGGAAATATTTTGCAGCTTTTGAACATCGTGACGGCATGCGGAGTTCTCAGAAGGACTTTGGCAGTTCTCACACATACCGCATATTATTCCGGTGTTTTGCCTGATTCAGTTTTCATACGAATTTACGAAACTCCGTACAAAACCCGGTTATCTTGGCACACGTCATTTTATAAAATTTACGGCTGTCATGGGTTGTCATTTTGTATGATTCCGGTGTTTTGCCGGATTGAGTTTTCAGATGAATTTAAGAAACATGTACAAAACCGGATACTGTGGCACACGTCATTTCATCAAATTTACGGCTGTCATAGGTTGTCATTTTGTATGGTGGCTTTCACGAATTGCAATTTCGTCCAATTCGTGTGTGATGTGCCTTTATCCTGTTCATGTTTACTTTAGCAAAATCTGACATCATTTTGTTTGATAAATTCAATATACAAAATTCGTTTTTACGCAATTTTTATAAGTGTTAAATCGTTTTACGTCGTGTTTGTTTTTAAATATGTAAATCCTTTCTATATTTGAACCGCGTTATAACCGACTACAGAGGGTATAGAGGGTTATAGCCCTAGCTTCCTACCAACCAGACAGGTGAACCCCGGGGTTAAATAAAATTAATAGGTAAATAAATATCTTGGACATATCACACAGCGCCATCGAGCCCTAAACTAAGCAAAGCTTGTACTATGGGAACTAGATAGGCGATATTAATACCTAAATAATTTGTTATACATAGAAAACACCCAGACTCAACACAAATATTAGATAAGTAGCTTACAAATACTTGTGCTGTGTAAGGATCGAACCCACGACCCTTAGCACAGCAGGCAGGGGTACAAGCCACTGCGCCATCGGGACAGTCGGGTTAAAATCGCAGAGTCCAGTCTTAGAAAAAACAGATCAGGATCTTTTGAAGGGATCCTGGAGTCATTAAGGAAACTTTCCAAATTCCATTAGAACCGTTAAATTTAATAAACCCTTTTTCTTATTTTTAGTAAGTAAGTAATCTATCGAGCCTAACCTGTCACTATGGCGATACAAATTTTTCCGAGTGACCCTCAAATATTAATCAGACGTGGCGTAAATGTCCGTTTTTGCGGCCGTTTGCGGATATAAAATCCTACTATACTAAACTATTAGCATTTAAAGTTAGTAGTCTAACGTGAACGTAAAATAGTGTTGTAGAAGTCGACACACCAAGTTGGAAGGTTAATCGCAGTTCAAGGAAGTAGACTGCTGGGACACCTATTCGATGTTGAGGGTTGTATTTCCTGTGTTTTTACACGACTGTCCAATCAAAAAAGGAGTGCAATGTTTTTAAAGTTCATGTATGTATATATGTGCGATTCGTTATAGTGCTGCAACTCGGTAACCATTGAACAGATTCGAATGGGACTTGTTTCGAAAGAATCCTTACATTATTCCGAGGGCCATAGGCTAGGCTTTATTGCAAATTGTTTTACAGATTAATTTGCAATTTAGTGGTAGCGTACTAGAACAGATCTACAAGAGTTTAACACTACCAATGATAGCCTTACTGTAATCATATTGAACCTTGAAATTTCTTATTGGAATTTCAATAATGTTTTTTTTTCAGTTATCGTCATGTACCTATAATTCCTAGAATATCAAAATGTTTTAATCAAAGAGTGGACCTTAATTAGGTCCTCGAGGGGTAACAAAAGAAGAAATAAAGCGTATTATTTCTTTATGAACATAGATTTTAATTTTAGAAATTTAAAGATCATGTATATTAACACAAACAATACAGATTAAAAACAAACTTAAAATACTGAATATCGAATTTTATTTGGGCTCGTTTGGAATTGTTCGAATTATCGCTTTCTTTATTTCAGTTATAAATTTAGTCACACGTAAAATTTTACCTCATTTCAAACTATCGATATTATCCACACATCCCTAGTTCAACTGCTATAGCAGTCTGAACGGACGTTGTTTTATTTCAGTAAGGAAGTGAGATGAGCTTGAAACTCGACTATAACTTTAAAATAAGATTGACAGTGGATTTCAGTTTAATACCGTGCAGTATTACCAAGTCAGACTAGTTTCACTATGCAATGTCTCTTTTATGTAGTAATAGTCTTTTAAAATTGACTTCTTTTAAGTGAAAAGGGGAGGAATTGCTCTGCAGTGAGACATACTCGTAGAAAAGCCTATATAAAAAAAAACGAATCTATGGTTTATATATAAGTCGTGAGTCTTCTTCTTTTTCGTGTGGGACACCAAGTCATCCAACGACCCAATGAATCCTCGTGTCAGTGTTTTTCAACCGCCTACTACTAGAAGTAGGCCTCTGACATGGTTGTGTGACGGCCGATGTGGCACAGTGGTAGTACGACTGCCTGCGATGCAGATTCCGGATTCGATTCTCAGTGGGACACTCACAAAAGTTGATGTTTTGAATGAAAAGAAATGGATCCGTGCTTCGGATTGCATGTTAAGCAGTCGGTCCCGGTTGCTGTCTATGATTACTTAGACAGCAGTCGTAACACAGCCATGTCAAATCCTACTACTAGTAGTAGACGGCTGAAAAACTCTGACATTGGGGTTCATCGTGTAGTTATACGATTCAGTGACCCACACGAAAAAGAAAGAAGAAGTATAAATATGATATTAAAATATACAAACAAATGTCGGCATTTCACATACAATCTCAAAGATTGTGACTGAAATTCATGCTCCGTCATTAAAATATTATGATACGCTACAACATCCAACGCAATTATAAAAATTGCACTTTGACGCTATGCCCCATGTTAGAGTTTCCTTATCGAAGGGACTCGAGGGTGTGTATAGCAGTCTTAGGCGATGGGCTGACAACCTGTCACTATGGCGATACACAATTTTTCGAATGACCCTCAAACGTTTGTCAGACGTGGCGTAAATGTCCGTTTTTTCGGCCGTTTATGCTCTGCCTACCCCGCAAGGGATAAAGGCGTAATATATGTATGTATGTATGTAGAGTTTCCTTCTACTATAAAACGTTCCGTTTTTGTTATTATTTTAACTAGAAAACGCTGACTCCTGGCTAGGTCGTGTTGATCATTTGGCAAAACTTGAGGAATCTGATGTATAAACAGATTCGGTCGCATTAATTTAAAAAGGACAAAGTGGTTAAAAAAATGTTCTAGGATACAAAAAGATACTTTTTAAATAAATATATATTTAACCTTTATAAGGCGATGGGAAGAAAGTTCCCACCTAAAATTTCACTTTAAAAACCCGCAATAAAAAAACATTTTTTACATGTTCTACCCGTTTAAGGGTTAATACTTGCTACGTCGACAAATTAAGATGTTATATTAATAATCAATATATCAGACACTACTTTATTTACGTATCTTTTTTATCCTAGAACATTGTTCCAAACACTTTGTCCTTTTAAAAGTTATGCGACTAAGGCAGTTAACTCACTTGTCACGCAGGCGTATGTCAGAAGAAAAGAAATTGCGAATTCCAATCTTATATAAATACGGCTACGGTGGGTTTACGGTGCGTAACGGACGCGTGTGTCAAACGACTTGACAGACGCCTCCTTTACCATTTATATGACAGTATTTGTATGACTGTCGCATTCGTTACGTTGCGTTAAAAAACGGAACGACGGATGACAAGTGAGAGAACCGCCTGAATCTGATTAAATAGGACTGATCGTATCGCGTCCTGAGACTCAGTTTAAAGTAAGAAAATTTTATCTTGACCATTGCTTAGCCACATTTCGCACTGGAAAAGATTTCAGGGCCTAACCACAAAATGTTAGACATGCGTTGAACACGTGTTTAAATTAAAACTCAACAAATTCAACGCATGTCTTCTGAATAACTCTCAAATTTTTGTCAAACGTGGCATAAACATACATTTTATGGCCGTTCACGCTTTGCCTACTCCGCAAGAGACATAGGCGTGACATATGTAGTATACAGATATATTATACACTGCTTTTGTCTGATCATATAGGACTGATCATATCGCGTCCTGAGACTCAGTTTAAAGTAAGAAAATTAGCTCTTGGTCACACTTGCGAGGGTGCCTAGAACGAGCGCATTCAAACGCTGGCTGCAGCTCAGTGAGATAATTAGAAACGGACATCTGTGACCATTGCTTAGCCACATTTCACACTGGAAAAGATCTTAGCGTCTTACTATATAAAGTTAGACATGCGTTGAACACGTGTTTAAATAAAAACTTAAGCACGTTAAGCCCATGGTCCCGGTTGCTGTCTATGTTTACTTAGTAGTAGTAGTAAGCGGTCGTTACATGACACCAGGGTTCATTGTGTCGTTGGACGACTCGGTGTCCCACACGAAAAGAAGAAGAATAAAAACTCCATTAAAAGTGTTAAATACGCGTTCAACGAATGTCTTACTTTTTGTGGTACTTTACGCTCATATACAGCGCTAAGCTGTGTAAATAAATTGTTTCATACGATGTGACGTTAACGACACTGACGTTTTTTTGTAATAACACAGTTTATGTTAACAATATTATATATAATCCAGAAATGTTATCTTTCTCCAAGACGGTGGTTTTTAATCGAAATAGAGCAGTCCAAACTAGAAAATAGCCATTAATAAAATTGCCTGTATGGAATGACATCACAAGACTTTCAGCTTCGATAAACAAATTTGGCAGAAAATATTTAGTATAATATTGTGGAATTTAATTTTTCATCACAGAATTATTCGCAGATGAGTACTTACCCTATAACATTGACAGCGATTCGAGTCCTACCATTGCAGAGTAGGAAGAAGCTCAGAAACAATTAAAATGTAATTTAGTTTCAGTTAAATGACGACAAAGAGTACACTCGTATAACCTTTGCATTTTTTTGAAGCATTGATAGTCATAGTAGAATTAGATATGATAATATATTATGCGGAAAAAGTGTCTCAAAATATCAAGGTACATTTACTTATAATTCGATCACCTTTTATACTTTTAGGTTTGTTGAAATATAATCAAAATTAAGATTACAAAAAATGTATTATATATAAAAATTAGATAAACACACACACACACATCACGCTACGGTCGCTATAGCCACGTTCGACAAATATTTTAGGACCGTTTCAGAAAAATAGTGTATCACTATAGTGACAGGTTGTCAGCCTGTCGCCTACAGTTAAAATACTCATGAAACTCTTGAGTTCCTTAGTCGCCTGTTACGGCACCCGCGGCAAAAAATAAAAATAAAGCTATTATAAGCCGGCATCACCCGGCCATTTTAAAAACAAAAATCTACGTAAGTCGTTATATTTAGAACATAATTATTATTATCACAATTTTTGTAGAGTTACTTTTCGCATGGTCACGTCAATTATGTGTGCTTATTGATTAAAATCAATTTAATAAAGATCCGTTTTCAATTTATAACTCAGCCGTCCTATTAGTTAGATTATGGCTTGCCCATTAATTTAGATAATCCTGACTTAAGTGTTACACGCAGTTTATTTATTTAACACTAGATATCAAGCCGTCATATCACATCTAACTTAATTGGTTAATCTTAGTTTCTGTTCACATAAACTAAAATGATACTATAAGGTACTGACTGGCCTGATGGCTTAGACGATAGTACCCCTGCTTGCTACGCAGAGGGTCGTGGGTTCGATCCCCACGCTGCACAAGTATTTTACAAGTTACTTTTCAAATATTTGTGTTGAGTCAGGGTGCTTTTGTGTGTATTGTATAGTATAGTAAATCATTGACCCTATTACTAACTGTCAAAAAAAAATTAAGGTGAGTTTGTATGAGATGTGAATACTATTTTTATGAGATTAATACAAGAGAACCTTAATTTGTTATAAATTCCCAGCGTAAGTCTATAAGCTTCGTTGAAGTGCTACCTTCCGTGACCCCAATCTCTTATATTATTAGTCATCGTAATGCCATTGAAACTTAATTGTCATTCTATTGCCATTATAATTTTCTATATTTCAAATTGTTAGCGGAATACGAAACAGCCACCATCCAACTGACACTCTATTGAAACACAGAGACGCTTTTCCAATGCGGAATACGGCCAGTGCACATGGCGACCACGGCGGCGCGTACACACCTTGCTTTTACGTGAAAGTCGGTTTAATCCGGAACCACTCGTGGTCACACAACAAGCGTAACCGCGCGTCCAGCTATTTTAAGATGTAGACTGTAATGATTAAGCAGAAATTATGAAGTTTAGTGCAATGAATCTGCACATAATAACTTTTGAAGCACTCACAATTACTTTCATACGGGGCTATCGCGATAGTTTTGAAGGGGGAACCTAACCAGAATGGAGACAAATTCACATAGTGATAAATATCAACTTTATGAATGCCTCTGCAACTATAGTAAATAATACCCAACTACTCGTCGCACTGCGCAACATCCGCCTGCCTGATCAAATTTAATAATTATCATTATACAGCAGCAGAGCTGAAGCTGCTAAAATTTCTTTTTTAACATCTGTAAAATCCTAAAAAGCGTGTTATGGATATGACTGTACAAACTTTCAGGGCGTGTTCTAGACGTGGAACAGAACCACTTTTCTATGTACCATTTTGCGATATTCGAAAAATAATTTGATTTTCCCAGACAGAATCACGCGAGCAGCAACAAATTTTATATGGGAGGACTCAATTCCTTTTCTCATACTTCGAAAAACTGTACTAAGAAGAGTTGTTTAGTAAACACATGAAAGTTTGTACACACATTTCCCTAACACACTGTATTGTGTAAAATTATTTTTATGCCGTGTGATGCCGGCTTAGAATAGCATCACCCCATTTCCTTCCCTTGGGAGTCGTAAGAGGCGACTCAGGGACTCGAGGGTGAGTATTGCAATTTTAGGCGATGGGCTGACAACCCTCAAATATTTGTCAGACGTGGCGTAGATGACAGTTTATTGCGGCTGTTTGCGCTCTGCCTACCCCGCAAGGGGTTATAGGCGTGATATGTGTATGTGTGTGTATTTTTATGAAGATAATTTTTTTTATTTTATTACCTACCTGAAAATTTTAAATTTGTATTTCACACTCAGCTAAACTTTATTATCACGTGATATCATACTATCTGTACACCTTATTGATCATAATAATAACTTAGATTAATGATGTTTTTTATGTTAAAACACCATATTAAGACACCTCGTAGACCTTCAATAAAATGATTGTCCATTTATCACAATTACGTATTTACCTAACATATAAAATCAAAAGTACCGCTACATAACATTATTAATATAAAAACCTTTAGTTACTCATTGCAGCTTCTATCCCATATCAACCATATGATTACTTTAAAAAAGACAGCTGATAGCGACTGGCTGGTGAAAATGATCTCGATCTCGCCTATGGCCTTCCCTGGGGAGGCCTATACGTCCAGCAGTGGACTGCAATAGGTTGATGTAGTAAGGTAATAATTTCACCTTATAAAAATACTCCTCATCATCATCATCATCATCAGCCTAAAAGTACTCAATGTACTTTAATTTAAAGTAGAAAGAGCATCAGTTTTGCAATGTAAAATATTTAATTTTTTATAGTATTAAGTATTTTTTGTACAATATCAAAAATATTTCGATTTACTTTACTTATACTGGTTAGATCTTTATAAAAAGCCAACATAAGTATAAAAATAAATAAATCAACGTTCTGCTATGAGTATGCAGCAATTAGTATTTAAATAAATATAATATAATAAATACACATATCACGCCTATATCCCGTGCAGGGTAGGCAGGGCGTAAACGGCCGTAAAAAACGATAATTTTCGCCACGTCTGACATACATTTGAGTGTATTCAGAATATTATAAATCGCCATAGTGTCAGGGTGTCAATCCATCACCTAAAATCGCAATACACGCATAACCCTTAAAGTTTTTAAGCAACATTTTACGACACTCGCGGGCTAGAAATGGGATGATGCTTTTCTAAACTGACATCACACGGCAAGGTATTTTCAGGGTAAATTGTTTTACCCATAAATTATTAGCTAAATCCTCGACCTGAATCGCAAGTGATTTTCTTCTAAGAATTCACTTAATGACTACTAGGTTCACGGCAACGACTTACCTATAATGGGTTCAAATAGTTAGCCTTTTGTGTTAAACGTCTGTCATTCATGTCTTTTTTTGCATGTAGCCTCAGCGCCATTTGCTTATTGCATAATCAGATGTACTTCGAGCCACCTGTTTAAGATAGATCAACACATATTGGATTTCTTTTGAGTTATCGCAAAAACGCTATAGTTTGATCCCTTGAATTCAATGGGTAGATGAAAAACTCTGACACCATCTGGGTTCATCATGTCGTTGGACGACTTGGTGTCCCACACGAAAAAGAAGAAGAATGGGTAGTTTTCAATGCGGTTGAAAGTTTTGGACAAACTATAGTTTATTGAACAGCTGAACGCTAATTTCGTATAAAATGTCTATTTAATTTTATATATTTATTTCGATATGATGACTTAATTATTTAACATAATTCATGACTTTGCACCCTCACAGATCCATTCAAAACTAAGGTTTAAAAATACTTTTCAATGATTGCCTCATACCTTTAATACGTTTGCTGACATCATAACATATCATCACGTCCGCAAAAAAGAAATCTACTACTATAAGAATAAGTTATTTTATATACAATTACGTTCTAATTCCTAAGCATCTGCTGAGTGAGACTCTTGGGTAACTAAGTCTAATGTCTTGTCATTGGAGTATAATCAATTACTAATCGATTTCTAATAATAACTTGAGAAGTGACTGTGTGGGAAAATCAATCTTAAATTTGAACTTAAATCTTTATATTCCTACTAGCGGCCAAACCAGCGGTTTCACCCGCTGCTAACCGTTTTCCCGCAGGAATAAGACATTTTAATATAGCTTATGTTCATCAGGGATAACGTGGGGTTTTAATGTTTTTCTTTATCGGTCCAGTAGTTTCGGAGCCTATTCAATTGAAACAAACAATCAAATCTTTCCTCTTTATAATATTAGTGCCGACTGCTTATACGTATTAAAAAGTTATGATACTGATGTACAAATACAGAAATGAATTTTGCTTACAAATTTTATGACTTTGCACAAATACCTAAGGCAATTAATGAAATTATTGTAATTGAGGTTTACAGCCTAGTAAACAAAGTACCTACCTACCTATGTATCCATAATTGAAAGTTATCCTCTGTTGTATGGGACGCGGATTTTACTAACGACCTGATGAACTTTGGTGTCAGAGTTTAGATTAGTTTGAGCATAATATCAAAGGTAAAAGCTGTTTTTCTTTCACATTAAATCTTTCTCGTAGCAAATCGTAGCAAAACATTGCGTTGCCTGCAAAAGACATCAACGCGTGACACTTGCGCAAGCGCATATTGTAATAAAAAGATGGATAATTATAATATCCGAGTGATACATTATAGAAGTAAAGCCACTTCTAAGTATTCTGTATGGGAAATATACTGCCGTGTGATGCTGGCTTAGAATAGCATCACCCCATTTCTTTCCTGTGGAAGCGACTAAAGGACTTGAAGGTGTCTATTGCAATTTTATGCGATGGGCTGACAACCTGTCACTATGGAAATACACAATTTTCCGAATGACCCTGAAAGATATGTCAGACGTGTCCGTTACCGTTTTTGCGGCCGTTTATGCTCTGCCTACACAAGGGATAATAGGCGTGATATGTGTAGGTATGTATGTGTATGTATTTTGAAATATAGTGTAGTAAGAAAAAACGCTCGTCCTTGAAGGTATTTAAGGATTCTTATCCTTTAATTATTAAAAAAAATTGTTAGAAAAGAAAATACAAAATACAGATCATACGGAAAAATGGTACAACTGGTGGGTACTGCTGATTTCCAAAGAATTGATTTATAGCTACAAATAATCATATTTTTTACAATCTAGCATTCCGCTACCAAACGCAAGTGTACTCAACCCTTAACTGTATGACATAACAATACTTAAAAAAAAATACCGTCCTGCTATTTCTACTAAATCCCTGTACAGGATTATAAATTATTAGCTGCAACTATTTCCATTATTTCCACCAGTCCATGAAACTTATCTACTTTCCCCAAGCAACATAGGTCGAAATGTAAAAAAAAAATTACCTTCCATACAAATTGACCCGCTCGGCTGGATCATTTTGTATAGGCGGTCCAAATTTGTGTCTTCATATTCCATCGAAATGTAAAAAAAAATTACCTTCCATACAAATTGACCCGCTCGGCTGGATCATTTTGTATAGGCTGTCCAAATTTGTGTCTTCATATTTCAACATAATGCTTGCGGAAAATTGATCAGTGTAATTGACTGGTTCACCCCTTTAAATATTTGCAACTAATATTTATAATACCTATACAAATTGCACCAGAGTTTGGATAAGCATTTCAACAAACTCAATTATTTACCGTCTCTATAATTCTTTTCATACATAAACACTTGGCTTCGTGGTCTACGTATCGAATTCGAGTTACACTTCACATTGATAAATCAGTTAGGTGGTTATCACACGTGCCGCACGATTTTGCGGTATTTAACCACTTTGGTGTTACTTAGGGTTGGATTATTGTAAGCGGCTTGGCGGCTGACCAGACCGTTTCCCGCGAAATAACAAAGACTTGTGCGCAACGAATTATATAATTAAGTTGAGTAACTTAATGGTATAATTCATTGCAAATAATCATTATAAATTCGCAACAAACGTCTTGGCCGCTGTTCGAGCCGCTCTCTATACACCGATCCTAACGAAAAGAGATATATGAAACGTTTATGCTCACACGACGGCCCACCGCCGGGCATCTATCACAGAAATATTGGTAACAAGCTTTTAAATATCGCAATATTGTGCGGCACATGTGTTAATGTCCTAAGTTAGTTTGTTTGTTTCAAATAATAATTAAGACACTGACAGTTCGTGAATACGAATCACGACATAGCTTATGTCAAAAACAACGAATTGTGGTTTTGGTAATCAAGTTTATTCTATTATTTTTATTGATGTATTATTAAAGAGGTTGGAATAGATTGGTGTGAACAATATTACCATAAATTATCAAAAATTTTGGTCCTTTTAAATTCAGTGCAAATATGTTTAGAGTGAGTTCTACTCGTAGAACTAAACAACTTTTCCCAAATTACAATAAAAATCTCCCATACATAGATGCATGTTATGCACAATTTTGTACGGGAGATCCAAATTATTGTTTCAAATTTTGAAAAGATATACTAAGAAAAGCTATTCAGAAGAGTAGAACATACACTTAAAATATTTGCACTGAATTTATAAAATTAGGACTTAATGTATCAAATGAAATAATTGTCAAAATGGTCAAGAAGTACAACTATGTCGCAATGTTATTCCCAAATTGCATTTTGCCAAGTACACATCACACGCAAAACATATATATTTTTAAATCAGATACCAGCATGATGTAATGTCTATTTTTTGCAGCCTCTGTTTATGGTACCTTCGACAAGTATTATCGGGTTGACAACAGGTTTGTCCGCTTTCTTCGACTCGTCATAGTCACCCACATGCAGTATTCTTTTCCGGCTTCAAAATTCGGACACATACTTGTAACTGTTACTTTGATAACAACCACAATTAAATTAAAAACATTAAAACACGACCGTTTTCTGAGATAAACCCTAGCTTACGACAATTGGGAGAATCGATGGTGAAAGAGAATGTGCGACAATAGAAGAGGGAAAGTGCAAATATTACTACGAGTACTAAATACACAAATATATTTCTTTAACAATTTTAGACATTAATACTAATAGATAAATGGTTATTTCATATAACAAAGGTTACTTAAATTAGTGATCAAAACAATTTTCTCAAATTCATATTCCTTGGCAAAGGCCTCCCTCCCTTTGCTCCTTATATTTAGTTACAATATTATTATAAAAACTCATAATTCAGAATTTTTTTTTTGAAATTACATTGATGTAACATGTCAATAATAAAATACTATTAAAATGTTCTATGACATTTTTTACGATGAACACATTGGTTCATGCATTTATATGACACTTAGCTACATGAGGTGACAGCAATTTCATCAGAATTGTAGAAACAGCTATCAAGGCACGTTACTATGATAATGTTATAGTTACGACTATGTAGCTATGACTTGGTTACGATATAACTGCAACATCTAAGGCTCTACACAGACGAAATGCAAATTTAGCATAATTATCATTAGGTTACCATCGATGAAAGTAAAAAATTGATGTAGATGTCGTTATAACTTTAATCAAAATTATAGTTAATAGTTTTAAATGATAACATTTTATGATACTTTTAACAAATTTTAAGTTTAATTGTAATACCACAAATTTACTAAATAGTATAAAATGAAGTCGCTTCCCGTGTCCCTATGTATGCTTATATCTTTAAAAGTTTCTTTAATAGATAAAGTCATTCAAGAAATAGGTTTTTATGTATAATTCATGCCGAGAAAAGGTCTTTTTCCCTCAGGAAAACGGTTAGCAGCGGGTGAAACCTCTGGGCGGGCCGCAAATCCAATAATAAACACATTTAAAATCTGTAACAAATTGTTTTATTATGATGAATTTAGGATTATTTTATATTGGTTTATATTCGCGTCACTCCTGTCAACCAATTTTGGCAGGTATCAAACTCATACTAGAAAACATGTCAAGAAAGAAAAATAGACCTTATGTCAAAGCATTAGCATGATTTTGACAGTTGCCAATAATGGCTTATTAGCGTAACTATAAGTGCACTCTTCGAACATTAATGCAAATGTCTTCACGAAATTGAATCACTAAAGTGACTTGAGTGTAAGCTTAGCCGTCTATGTTGAGGTTTCAAAGCATTATTGAAGTTCACTTGTATAGACTCTTAAGCTTTGTGTATGCAAACTTCCTTATTAGATCCATGCGTGATGGTGCAAGAGTCATGTGCACTGCACATAATGGCAATATTTCCATCATAGTACATAATGGTGACTATGAATTGCAAGTTATTTTTATAAGTCCTTTTAATGTTACATACACATACCACGCCTATAATCCCTTGCGGGGTAGGCAGAGCGTAAACGGCGGCAAAAAAATGGACATTAACGCCACGTCTGACAAATATTTGAGGGTCATTCGGAAAATCGTGTATCGCTATAGTGACAGGTTGTCAGTCCATCGCCTAAAATATCAATACCCATTCTCGTGTCCCTAAGTCGCCTCTTACGACTCCCACGGGAAATATATGGGGTGATGCTATTCTAAGCCGGCATCACACGGCATTAGATTTTAATGTTATGCAACTATATTTGTTTTAAGCCCTGTGCACGTAGGAGGTGAGAATTTATATCACTTAGAATCAGGTTATCGCACATAAGACATTCCCAATGGGGGGTATGTTTGTATTAACTTAGATTATTTTATTACTGTAATTATAAGATATGGCTTCCTGCTGCCTACTAAATCCATACAAATTTATAATAATATTATTAAAGCGAAATAAGCCTATCCAATGCTATTTGTAATTCTAGCTTAAGATGTTATGATAGTTCCTTAATAAACTACTCAGGTACTGCCATTCCCTTCTAAATAGATTTAGCAAATTATTCTAGATCAATAAACAAAATTAACTATCAGATTTGCCTTACAAAGACGTATGACGTTCAAAATTCGAAGCGACACGTAAGGCGTGCGCGCGCGTCACGAGTTCTAATGCGCGCGTGTTGTTGCTTCACTCTTTAGTTTACAATTATGTAGTCTGTGGACTTCCTCGTGCGTTCATTCATGAATACAACTAGCATTGTCACGAAAGCGTTTGCATTCATCGCTGGCTGAAAAGAAGCAAATAAAGCAATTGAGGAGCAATTTAGTGAATGGATTAACACATTTAAGAATGAGGATTTTGACTGCGCCAACAATCAAGCTGCAAGGCTGCACAATAAACAAAACCCTGCAACTAAACTGGTACCTTCAAAATGCAAGGTCAGATTTCCGGCACTTTAGTTAATAGCGAATAATAGCCAAAAATATGGCTATATATTTCATAGGAAGCTGTTCTTTTAAGATTAATGTTATTTCTGTTCACTCAATTTAGGTTAAGAATAGAGCAATTTGTGATAATGGTATAGTTTTGGACCCATTTGATTTGTTTGATGGTGGAGTAAAGAATCCAACGGCTAAATTGAATAAAGTGTATCTAAGAGAAGATTTTATAGGTAACAAAAGAAACTAAAAGTATTGGTAGGTAAGTGACAAACTTTCAGAGGCACGAAAAGTGAAACAGAGAAAGAAGTCAATAAAAAAACTTTGGCAAGGTAACGATGATGAAATGCACTCGGACGGAAGACGGGAAACTTTGCTGCTTTCAGCAAAATCGTAAAAGATGACATAAAATTGGGGACAAACTTTTAGGCTCTTTTTCCACTGCTCCGGTAACCGGCATTTATCGAAACAGTAATTTCCAATCCGATTTAGAAATCTATTAAACTTCTATACTCGCTTTTCCACTGCTCCGGTATCCGATTTTTATCGTAACGGTTATTTGCCAAACCGGAATCGTATTTTATCGGTCCGAAGTGGCAGACGTACAAAATCTATGCATGCTTTTGCACTACCTGTTTCCGGTCCAGCATTTACCAGTTAGATACAAACGAGTGCCGGTATATGCTTTTGAGGTTAGGCTGTTTCTCCCATACAAAAATGTTCAAAAAATTTGTCTTTTTGAATGGGAAGTCCAGTTTTTTTAGTTTTTTGGAAATATGGTACTTAGAAAAGTTGTTCAGTTTTACCATTAGAACACACCCTGAAAGTTTATCCAGTCGATTCGAAACACACTGTATACTTATCTAGTTATAAGAGATGCTATCTTTGTTCCAATAATTATTAAAATAAATGCTGTTGATTTTGTACCATTTTGTGTCATTTACTTACCAAGCATTTCTTCAGGAGTAATACAATACCTAAAGTTAGAGTCATGTCGAGCAATTGATGGTTTTATGTGATGTAAAACAAAATTGAATGTAGCAGGCGTCATTCTAGTATAATAAAGGTAAAATTTTCTTTCGTCTTCCAACATTTGTTCATGAGAAGTATAAAATGCTCCTACTAGGCATCTGTTCCTAAACAGAGGATGTATCCAATACCGCTTCCGTCTTCTTAGTCTCCTAGCATATAACAAAATCGCTAAAAGTTGTTCACGATTGAAGGCAGGACACATTTCGGAAGGCACGAATGAAGAATAATTTAAAAAAGATACTGAATATTAATAATCGGTACCTACTGAATTCTACCACGTCCGTCGAGATAGTGAAACTTTAACGTCCGTTTTTTACCGGATAGGTGGAAAAGCGTTGACCGGTCTTTCGATATTTTACTGAAGGCTACTTCCGTCATCCGGTGACGGATCGGAGCAGTGGAAAAAGAGCCTTAGGGGGACGTATTTTACAGGATGTAACTCAAAAAAAGTTCTACTCGGAATAAAGATATCCATCACGAAACTTAACCGTCTTATTTACAAAAACATTATACCATTATGATGGATGATACCTAGATGTAATAAGAAAATGACAGGTTATTTTTATATACAGTGAATTCTTGGAAAATAAAACCTCATAATAAATGTTTACAGATATTCTTTCCCAGTTTTCTTAAAGTGGCGTTCATATTGCCGTGTGATGCCGGCTTAGAATAGCATCACCCCATTTCTTTCCCGTGGGAGTCGTAAGAGGGGCTGACAACCTTTCACTATGGCAATACACAATTTTCCGAATGACCCTCAATTATATATCTGACGTGGCGTAAATGTCCTTTTTTGCGACCGTTTACGCTCTGCCTACCCCGAAAGGGATAATAGGCGTGATATGTGTGTGTATGGTGTTCATACCATCCATCGCCATAGAAACAATATCTTATATTATCTAAATTGGCGTATAATTTGTCCCATTGCTGGGCTTCGCTATAGAAATATTTTTGTATTTTTTAAGGACGTAAAAGAGTTTCTAAGGCAAGTGAATTTAAAATTGACAGTCGAGTCAGCATAACGTCATTTTCTGATATTTAACAATTAAGGGTGGCCCGTACAGTGACGTCCAAAGACAAAATTTTAATACCCTGTACTAAGGGGTATTCGAATCACCCGCTTTGTGTTCCGCGATTGTTTGTAGTTTCCAAGTCGATCAAAACTTCAACTGACAGATATTTTTCCTTTTATTTTTTATTTCCGTAATTAATGCTGCGGTTGTTTGTGTAGCATAATCTTCATATTTGTTCTTTCTAGCGTACAAAAAAAGGCTACCAGTGGAGATTTCCCCATATAACTTGAAAAGTTAAATTAGTCATAAAGAACTAAAAATCGCGAAACATACATGGGGGTGGGTTATTCGGATACCTTTCAGTGAAAGGCATTACAGTTTTGTCATTAGACTATGTGAGACTATTCGGGACACCCGGTGTAGCTGGCGATTTTCCCATTACGGAAAAAAAAATCCTAAATGTTCGTCCTATTACACATTCACTATTTTGTAGAGCATCCTATAGAGTATACCTATAAATCGTGTGATTGTTGTCGGCATCTGGACCTGCAAATAAATCTAAAGTTTAGGCATTAGCCAGCGGTGGACGGCGGTCCGTAACGGCCCAGGTAATAATTTCAATCTGCTAACAAACTTCAAAATGGCCAAACTTCAACACATTATCTTTTCATTTAGGCTAAACTAGGGCAAGTAAGATGCAGCTGAGAATGATGAGATGAAGACTCAGTAATAATTTGAGAGTTAGATGAAGGCAAGTAAAAAACTATCCCGGTTACATTACGTAAAAAACATATTTTTACTTCAATACTAAATTTTAAGGCGGGCAAGGAGCTGCGACTGACGATATGCTACGACGAATGAGCTGCGGTAGCCCAGGTGGAAGAGGCGTCGCCACTAGTAATGCGAAAGTCGCAGGTTCAAATCCAGCCCGCACCTGAAAATTTTCAAATTTTTCTAAAATATGTTTTCTTCTTCCCATCTCTCTTACACTTCGTTACAAATGAAGAAAATATTATAATATTTTCAAATTGTTCGTAAACGTTATAATTATAATGTATTTATTGTTATTTACGTTGTGAATTATGAGTAGGAACCTATTACATTATAATTTTGGATGAGTTTAGAAGAAGTCTAGAGGAACAATCCTATACTTGAACTTTTGTTAATTATAGTATAGTGAAATTTTACTAGTGACCGATAGCAAAAAACTCAAGGCTAGCTAGTGATAAGGAATAACTTTTTCCAAGGAATGAAACGTGCAGAAAATGATTGGTTCCTTTTCCAAAATGCTGATCAGCTGATTTTCAGCGGGTTACTATGGAAGCTCAAAATATTTTTGTTATATTTCTTTTCCGTTTTATCACCAGGCCGTTCTCTTTTTTAAGAATCGGTCACTAGTAAAATTTCACCTTATATATTTAACAGACAATTTATTGAGCAAAAGTAAATTTTATACCATCCAACCCAAACAAACAAGTAAGACTGAGTTTCTTGACACTGTATAAAGTTTGCGAATCTGAATGAATCGGGGCTCAGGAAATCGCTCTCTCCTTCTGTTTCCAAAGCGCTAGGATGCGAAATTCTCATTAAAATTTCGTGAAAAGTCCCTGAATGTCTGGAGACGTATTTATGAATCTGTGGATTCTTAATTCGTGCTCAAAAAAGCTTTTTTTTATTATTAATGATGGGTTTGCTCTTGACTCTAGTCTAGGTTATAGGACAGAGACAGAGTCTAAGATGGAGCGAACTCACCCAGAAGAAGCCTGTTAAGGCAGTAGCACTCCCACTTACTGACGGAACGCAGAAAGGTACTTGGCGCCAGACTTCAGTGAGATGGTGGTCGCGAGCCAGGCGGCCCCTTACGGAGCCTTCCACCGCTTAGTGGGAGCGTTCAGCCGGACTTATCCACAGGCAAGCCTGTATTGCCGTTGCCCGTAGCTATTCTCACATGCTTGCTCATTTGCTTACCCACCCATCACTATTTTGGAACTGGAAAATTTTATGGTATGTCCAGGTTTTTTTTTACAACTTAACAGAACAACTGGCTGAATAGCAATGTCAACTAATACTGTCAATCATGATTTCAGACATCAAATTGACATCTAAACATTATGTCGAATATTTAAAAAACAAAAACAACATATTTTTGGCTTTCAAAAACAAATAAAATTTTGTCATGTAGGTAGTGCTACGTCATAAGAATTTTGCAATCATATTCTATTTTGTTATTATTTTTGTTGTAAGATGATCTCGATATGATCTCATTGTTTTATCTACATACATAGATTTAATGTTAAACCTGTTACTGTGTATTTTTTTTTAATAAATAATTAAATTGAATAAATAACGAAAAATTTAATCAAGGGAATAACATTCTACTGGGTATTTCAAAAACGAATGAAGCAAAGAGAGATTGACTGATTTTCATGTGAAATATTTCTACTGATTTATAGATACGTTTCCCAGCTCGGGGTGCCGAATGACGTCTTTAACAGATGAATGGAAAGCTTCATGAGCATTACTTTTGCAATCAAAGACGTGTTGAATTCAAAAGTTTGTCTTCGAATTGAATTAATGAAAGGATATTGACAAATTGAAAAGGGTTTTTGACGATAAATGTGTTTTAGTTGCAGAAAAAGGTATCCTCTTTCATTTACCTATACCAAAAATAATATTGTATTTATACAAAACTCCTGTGTATTCAGTTCTTTCGGAACTGGCTACCAATATTGGCTTCAAACAACTTCCGTTATTAGTAATAAAATAAAATTAAACGTTGAAAAAATCGCTGCAAGCGAGTCCCGAAACTAGGATAAATTTTGATTTTTGAGTCGTTTTTGACTATGCAAAACATAGGTAGGTATAGGAAATCATTTTCTGCAATATGTGTAATTAGCAATTCGGTATGCTAAGATGGTTAATTTCAATAAAAATCTCAAATCCATCCTTAATTCACAATATCCGCTGGACTTAAAAATGACTGAATAGTGAAATCGAGAGATCATGCCCCAAACTCGTGCCCTATGGCGTACCTAAGAAGTCAAAAATGAAATTTACTCGTACTGAAGTATATTTCCATAGAAGTTGTTCATTTTCATGGTCTGAATGAATCAGTATTCGAAGGACTGTATTTTGTAAATTTTTGCAGCAACTACACAGCATGGTAATAAGTAAGTACTTACCTAATGCACTCGTTTTTATACCTCGTTGAACAATACAATACAATGAGACAGCCTTAGCTATGAACAGGTTATATTAATTTAATTCCGCCATGTTCTATGCTAATCAACCCTCGCTAGAATTTAATTTCTTCGCCATTTAGAAGTTTCTTTTTCTTAACTTATTCGAATACTGATTAATTTTGGAAAGCCATTCTCAGTTTCATAGAATGAAGCAAGTTTAATTAACAGAGTTGGCTGAATAAAACCGGCTGGGAACGGAAACCTTAGGGTTCAAACTTACCTTCAGAAAGTTAAGTTGTAGAAATTCAAATGGTACGAACATGATAACAAAGATTTGTCGTCCAGAATTCAAAATTTTGTGACAAAGTTTTTGTATGCATTTAAATTATCACGTTATTCATACTTTCTGTATGATGGATGGGTTAAAATAGGGTATGGAAGTTATGTATTGTCGTAAAAACGAAACCTTTGGGGCTAGGAGCTTGAAATTCGGCATGCGTGTCTTTAAAACAACGTAAAAAGAAAGGATTTTTCCCTAAGGGGGTGAAAGTTTGTATGAAACTTTTTATTCCTTGGATCATCATCATCAGCCTATTGCAGTCCACTGCTGGACTTGGATAGATTTGCTTAAAATTTCGTAATATAGAAGAACATTAAAAATCGCAGGTTTGTGTGAGTAAAACTTAATAAACCATTAACCACAGCAGGAGATAAGTACTAGGGGAAAAATATTAACTACTAGATTTCCACCCAGCGGTTTCACCCGCTGCCACTCATTTTCCCGTGGTAACAGTTGTTTTCCCGCGGTAAAAAGTAGCCAATGTGTTATTCCGGGTTATAGTCTGCCTGTGTTCCTAATTTCATCCAAATCGGTCAAGCCGTTTAAACGTGAAGAGATAACAAACATACATACACACACATAAACTCTCAGATTTATAATATTAGTACGGATTTGGTCGCGAATCTTTGTAAATAACCACAATGATGTAATTACCCAAACCTACCCAAATCGTTTCACCAAAAGATTCCCACGTAATCCGGATTAACTTGTTTATCACAGATCAGAGGTGTTAACCTGCCAGTCGATCAAAATTATCGAACACTTCGTCCCACTAACCTCAAGCACTTTTCGACAACTTTCCAAAACAATTAATCATTTTACGGTAAAGATCATGTCATGACGCTAAGGCGGTTCCCCCATTTGTCGTCCATTGCTGCGTATTGTTAACGCCCTGTATAGCATGCGTCTGTCAGACAAAAGAAAGTTGAAAATTCTGTTGAACGACTTAACTGACGCATCCGTACACGGGAGTAAGAATGGAATTCGCTGTTTCGTTTTGTCTGACATACATAGCCTACATACACACATACACATATCTCGCCTATAATCCCTTGCGGGGTAGGCAGAGCGGCCGCGGAAATTTACGCCACGTCTGACAAATACTTAGGGGTTATTCGGAAAATTGTGTATCGCCGTGGTGACAGGTTGTCAGCCCATCGCCTAAAATTGTCCCTTAGTCGCCTCTTACGACTCTCACGGGAAAGAAATGGGGTGATGCTAGCTTTATTCGTCTGACAGACGCAAAAATACGCAGAGACGGACGACACGCGGGGGAACCGTCTAAGAGCACTTCAAGCCCGATTTAACTGACGTGTTAATCAACAATTTAAAACCTAATCTAATCTAAGTTCTCGTTTTGGTGAGAATCGCCGTAAAAAGTTTCGCTTTTCTGCAGTAGCTTGTTATGGTCGCTAGCTTAAGTGCAAAGATCATTTATTCTCATTATTAGTAAATTTTGCAACTTATTTATAAGACATCATAAGTAACAAGAATAACATCATATTATATTCCCGTGGGAGTCGTAAGAGGCGACTAAGGGACTCGAGCGTGTGTATTGCAATTTTAAGCGATGGGCTGACAACTTGTCACTATGGCAATACTTGTTACTATGGCTGTCACCTGAAGCACAGACTCTCGTCTATTTCAGGCGCCACTCTCCACTCGTGCAAACCATTGTCTAAAAAATTGCGGTGCTATGTAATTAGCTTTGGAGAATTAAATAAATGATATTTTATTATTTAAAAAAAACCGTTGCCGTGTGACGCCGGCTTAGGATAGCGTCACCCCATTTCTTTCCCGTGGGAGTCGTAAGAGGCGACTAAAGGGCCTCGAGGGTGTATATTGCAATTTTAGGCGATGGGCTGACAACCTGTCACTATACACGCGATACTAGACACTGGCGATACACAATTTTCCGAATGACCCTCAAAAATTGTCTGACATGGTGTTAGTGTCCGTTTTTGCGGCCGCCGTTTACGCTCTGCCTACCCCGCAAGGGATTATAGGCGTGATATGTGTATATGTAAAAAAAATACGATTTTCCAAATAACCCTCAAATATTTGTCAGACGTGACGTATATGTCCATTTAATTGGCCGTTTACGCTCTACCTACACCGCAAGGGATTATTGGAGTGATGTGTGTGTATATGTATGTATGTAAGTAGTTACAATTTTAAAAAAATTACATGTTCGTCGATAGTTTAGCAATATTGAATATAATAATGATCAATTAAGTTGTTCTATTTACGCCTCTTCACAATAACAAGCCAATATTTGAATTGAAACACCGAGTATCCAAAATACAACCCTTATAGACTAATTATTTCGAGAAGTACTACTATTGAACATCTCTCATATATTTGGCTCATAGAGTCTGTTAAGGTGAGTGTACTCGTGAACTGCCCAAATACAGCCACTTTTGGTATTAATTGCCATAACTATAATTTGCCATAATATATAATTATAGCGAATATTTCATTGAGAATGTGTGTTAAATTAATGTATGATACGCAGTATGATTCCTTGCAAAAAAATCCTTGTAAATTCGCGACAAACGTCCTGGCCGCTTTTGCGCCGCAGCGGCCGAGCCGCTGACTATAATACTCGTAGCTCTCTTTAGTACCTATAGTGTAGTAGTACCTAGAATTAAAGATCTAACAGAACTACCTACACTTCAAAGTTTTAAAACGAAACTTAGAGCATGGCTTCTCGAGTATACGTTTTACAGCTTGACCGAGTTCTTGAATTTAAAACTATGTACTTAATCAAATTTATAGATAATGAATGAATTTACATTATGTATTTAAACAATTAGTTAGTACCTATAGTGTAGTAGTACCTAGAATAATACCTACATATTGTATGTTTATTTTTCCATTTCACATGTAATAATTTATTATTTACCAAATGTACGAATATGAATATGAATATAATCCGACCCTAGGCTACTCCTGTTTGGCAACTCTCTCTGACCCCTGAACTATGTTTACGTAAGTATTACGCTAACATTATGTATAGTAAGAATTTATACACAAGCGATACGGAAATGTTCATTATAATTATTGTTATACTGACTTTTGTTGAGATTTACAGGCTTTTTGAATGTAAATCGAGGCAGAATCTTTGCGGAACATTTAACTTACTCGTTTATGGAAGTATTATACTCGTAGTATACCATTACCTACATTATGACATTAAAATTATTAAAGCTTTTGAAATGACACTGGAAAAGTATTTTTTTTGGATTCCGTACCCAAAGGATCAAAGGACCCTAATTCTGAGACTCAGCTGTTTGTTTGTCTGTCACCAGGCTGTTTCTCATAGAGCTTGATAGTCAGAGATGCAGTATTGCCGCTGTAACAGAAAAAAAATTGGGTCCCCATTCATGAAAAGTGTTACTTTTTGCTCGACTTTATTATTGTTTGTTCGGAGGCTGTATCTCATGAAAGAATAACGTCTTCCAAACGTTATTTTTATGGCATTTTAAAACATAATGGTACGGAACCCTTTCTAAGCGAGTCTGATACGCACTTGGCTATTCATTGTCCCAAAGAATGAATATTATTATTTTTAAATAAAAAATGAACAATTCTAAACCACACTGAATATACACAAGTACAGAAAATATCATTTGACCTTTTGACTCAACCTAACAATAATGTGATTATTTATAATAATATAGAATAAACCGCACATTCAGAATATAATAAGGGCTATTAATGACCCGGACCTATCGCTACCGTGTATTACAACTTCGATACTTGGTAAGGTCAAGTTCATATTAAAAGAATACGGTTTAAAAAATAACATGATTCCAGAATCATGCAAATATTTTAAGACTTAAAACCGCCTGAACAACTTTTCGCAAGGATCATAGGTACATACATACATACATACATAAATCACGCCTTTATCCCTTACGGGGTAGGCAGAGCGTTAACGGCCGTAAAACGGATATTAACACCACGTTTGACAAAAGTTTGAGGGTCATTTAGATAACTGTGTATCACTATAGTGACAGGTTGTCAGCCCGTAGCCTAAAATTGCAATACACACCCTCGAGTCCCTTAGTCGCCTCTTACGACACCCATGGGTAAGAAATGGGGTGACGCTATTCTAAGCCGGCATCACACGGCATAGGTAGAAATATAAAAAAAGTTGAACCTCCCACACAAAATGTAGCCGTCTGGATCGATTTGTATGTGAGGTCCTTTGTTCTTTGGGGAAAGTTATTCAGTTTCATGGACTGGTTAAATTATTTGCAGCAAAGATTTTGAGAGGTGTAGGTTTCGAAGCCCCGGGGCTAAAATTGTAAAATCTAGTCTCAAAATAAGCACCAATAAACAACCATATATATTATTTCAAAAATATGTTTAATTATTTGTATTTAAAACGCACTGAACTTTATTATATACTAGATTTCGGCCCAGCGGTTTCACCCGTTGCCACTTATTTTCACATAGTAATAGTTGTTTGTCCGCGGTAAAAAGTGGCATATGTGTTATTCCGGGTTATACTCTACCTGTGTTCCAAATTTCAACCAAATCGGTCAAGCTGTTTGAGCGTGAAGTGGTAACAAACATGTATACACACACACACAAACTCTCAGATTTATAATATTAGTACAGATAAGTACGCATAAAACGTGTTTGACACATTATTTTAAATGTGAGAGAATTTAGAAATAGCTTTTATAGCCAGTGCGTGATACATAATCTACAAGATTGCTATAAATGATGTCAGTTCAAAATGATCGGCTGTCGGAAATCTACTGCATGTCAAAGTGACGACAGACTGACAGGTCTTTATAGAAACAACTGCAAATTGCAAGTAATCAAGTATTGAAGAGAAACTTGCCCAATCAGCAATAAAATGTTTTATCTATTTTAAGATGCGTATTTTAGTTATTTAAGTGACGATATAAGTTGGATAATGGATACTTTACTATTTATATTCTTAAATGAATATATACAGGGTGTAAGGGACGGTGAACCAAAAATTTTGCAGGCATAAACTGAACAACTTTTACTGTGGAGCCTATGTTGGAAAACAATTCCTTTTTCGAATTTCCATAGGAAGTCAATCAGCTGATCGGGAATTATGTATGGGAGGTCTTTTTAGCATTCTAGTTACCAATTAGTCACCGACTATAACAATGGTGGCGACTAGTAAGTGCATGTTCATTATTGACCTATTTTGTAAGTTGAATACAAACAATCCGCTCCTTAAGTTCTAATAGTCCAAGAGCTGGTTTTCACAAATTCATAAAGTAAATTAAATTTCAAATTAATGTCCGGCCTTGCGCTTTGCTGTCAAAATATTTGCAATTCACAAAACAGTTAGGACCAAACCAGTCGCTATAACGAATAAACTCAACCCCCAATTTCTAGAGGGTCGTTCTACACAGCGCTACATTTTTTATTTTAACTGTAATTCCTCATTTTCGTAACTTTAATAGATTTGATTAACAATATTCTGTTGTTCATACATATAGTCATATGTCACCAAAAAATTATTTAGAATGAACTTTGAAACAATAATAACATTCACAAACTTAACAATGTTTGATGAAAAAAAGGTAGGTATTGCAGATTCCATATAGATACGTACAATATTTTCATGCCTGTGGGATCTGTGTATATGAGAGACCTATCTACACAATAATAATACGTTTATTATAAAGAGGAAAGTTTTGAATAATAATAATAATAATTTCTTTTATTTCATAATTATACAGTACAGTAGTGACATTTGGGCTGAAACCTTCTTTTAAGTATATAGATACCTGTGCCAGAAGGTTTCGCTCCTCCATGGTGGTAAGTAAGTACAGTATTTAGCATAATAACCAGGTAAACAACAACCGTGACAACAACAAACATATTAAAAAAATAAAAAACATAAAGAAACAATAAAATGTAGTAATTAAACAACTTGAAATGTGTGTGTTTGTGTGTGTGTGTGTGTGTGTGTGTGTGTGTGTGTGTGGGTGAATGTTTGTTTGAATCGAATAGGCTCTGAAACTACTAGACCGATTTAAGGAATATTTTACCATTAGAGTCTTATGTTATCCCTGATGAACATAAACTATATAAACATTTCTTATTCCTGCACGAAAATGGTTAGCAGCGGGTGAAACCGCTGGCGGGCCGCTTGTTTTTAACAACTTTTTGGAGCTATATGGAACATTTCTTTCAGCGCCATAACAATTTTACTTGTATTATATAATGATAAAGTTGAAAATGAACGATTTTAATTAAAAGTTTATATTTGAATTTGTTGCAGGACAAAGGCCCCTTCCATTTTTGGTAAGTTAATATTTAACAGTAAATAGGTATTACAATAATTTTGAAAATGTGCGTTTATAATATCATGTGACCATAGTAACGTGCTTCCGAGGGGACGTTAAGCCGTCGGTCCCGGTTGCTTTCTATGATTACTTAGGCGACCTTTTAGCAGTAGTAGGCGATAAAAAAACTCTTACGCCAGGGTTCATCGAGTCGTTGGACGCCTTGGTGACCTACGAAAAATAAATAGTATCATGTTTTTAAAAATAAGTTGTACACGTAGTACGCGTAGGTACGTATTTTTAAAACTAATAAATGAAAAAAATCGTATATTCCGCTGCTGGCCGAATAGTCGTCAAATAATTAGTAGAAGGCGGTTGAAAAACTCTGACCCCGTACTTCATCGGGTTGTTCGTTGAATCAGTGTCCCACACGACATATTAAAAAGAAGACCGAAGAATCTGGAACAACCGACCAATTTTGATAGGCATCAGTGAGATGGCTAGTATATCATATTGGGTGTTATTTGGATCGCGTGATATGCCTACTTTAGCGAGTGTAGCGGTTCATCGGGTCGTTGGACGACTCGGTGTCCCATACGAAAAGAAGAAGCGAGTGTAAACCCGGCGGAAATTATCAACCTGTTGCAAACTCACGCGTTTCCTTCAGTTCGTTTTAGTATGTGAATAAAAAGATCGTAAGGCGGTTCTCCCTATTGTCGTCCTTCGCTGCGATTTTTTAACGCACCCGAACGCTTGCGTCTGTCAGAAGAAAGAAAATTGCATATTCCAATCTTATTCCCATACAAATACGGCTACGGTAGAGACGGTCAAGCCGCTTGACAGACGCATCCGTAACCGTGTATACACTGTAGCCGTATTTGTATGGGAATAAGATCCAAACTCGCAATTTCTGTTGCGTTAAAAATACGCAGCGACGGATGTTAAGTCTGATCCCCGCCTCATAAGTATGTAAGTAATACGAAGAATTGATTGCTAAAACGTTCATATTATTTCAAGTAGGTTGTTGTACCTAATAGTGTCTCTTCTCTTCTCTCTAGTAATTAGTTGAAACGAAATAATACCTCCTGTAAGTATTGTCTAAAATAAGAACATAACCATGAAATATTATTTATTTATAAAAAACCGTTCTATCATATTTTTTTACGTTTTTTAATAAAAAAAAATAAAAAGGAAATTTTAATCCTTCCCGTTTGTTCTTCTTCTTCCCGTTAATAACAAGTTATTGTTATGTTTTAAGTTGAAACTTACAAAAGGAATAAATGTGAATGCTTACTTTTTAATTAAAAAGAGACAAAGAAGGAAAAGAAATTGATTCCATTTCAAATTGCGATAGAAAATTAAACGAACATAAATACTAGTTAGGACTGAACCTAAATCCCGATCGTACGAGGAACGAGATTTAATAAAGAGCTCATCCGTTGAAAGATATTAAACCTAGGTTAAATACTGTACCTATAGTTCTGTCCTCTAATTAGATGTATACTTATCTTGTATGAGCGCACTCTAAGAACAACAAATCTTTAATGATATATGAATTGAAAGAAAAAAAGAAAGAAAAAATATTTATTCAGTTACAATCAAATACATACAGGGAGTACAATAGCATACACAATTTATACTTATTTAAATTGTAGGGTGAAATTGCACTCGTAACACCATATTATTTCAAAAAAGATTTACATTGTTGAGAATTTACGTGATATTATATTGTGCGAGTCTATCGACGGTTTTTTTTTCATCTTTCTTGTAGCTTTATGTAATTTAAAATTAATCGCATAGCATTATTATACATTCTAGGAACAATGAAATGAATAAGCTAAAACTAAGTCTTATTTATACAAATAAAATAGAAACCCAATATTGCACACCACAACATTTCAATAAACAAACGAGTTGGTAGTAAAATATATCGCGTTCACACTATGGCAAAGAAATAGTAAGAGAAAGGGAAGTGGGCAGCGCGAGTATGCAAACAGGTTACTCGCGCTGCTACTCGTCATGCCGCTGCCACTGCCCGTGCTTCCCTAGCGTTGGCTTTTCGTGCGCGAGTCAAAGGAACTCCGGAACTCACTTGTATTGCTGCGAGAAGAGTAATGACGGCAGTGTGTGAAAACTCACTCGTGTTGACACTTTCGCGGAAGTATTTCGGGCAATATTCGCGGTAGCAGCAGGAGCAGGAGCATAGTGTAAACGTAGCGGGATGCCGTCGTTTTGCATATTGTTAAAGTTCCTAATATACTTTGGCATATCTCGGTTTGCATAAAATTCTTTGTCATACTATTTGTTTGGCATAATGTTTATATGTCATACTGCATTGAAAGTCATACCATTATTTTCACCTATTTTATTTAAAGACTAGTTTTGAGTCGCATAGTTGTTATTTTTCATAATGTTTTTCTTCATAATAGGTACACTAGAACAAGCAGGTAATAATCCAACAGAAGTTCGAATCGAATAAACCCCTGAATTTATATCTCATCCAGCCAGTACCACGTGTTCTGCTTAGTTGAAAATCACTATCGGACCTCTCCCAAAGGATTTAATTTCCTTTTCGAAATGAAAATCGATTAGTTCGATTTCCGCCGCCAGGGGTCGATAGTTTCCGATGGAAGCTCAATAAGGAGGGTATTAATCGAAATTCGAACTGGCTGGAATCCCCGTGCGAGTGCTTTAATCTGGACACGAGATTGTGAGCTTTGATGTTAGTAGTGTTTTCATTATAGACTAGATTAAACTGTGTTTTTCTTTTGTAACGGAAGTGGTGTTTGGTTCAATTGTTGTTTGTAAAATTATTGGTTATTAATTAGTACCGTGTTTCAACAAAAAAGTTAGATACGCTGTCTCTCTCTTTTAGTATGGGACACCGAGTCGTCCAACGACCCGATGAACCCTGGTGTCAGAGTTTTTCAACCGCCTTCTACCACTAGTAGGCCTCTGACATGGTTGTGTTACGACCGCCGTCTAAGTAATCATAGACAGCAACCGGGACCGACGTCTTAACGTGCCCTCCGAAGCACGGAACCATTTCTTTTCGGACAATCAGTTGGTTCACCCTGTAATGTCCTGACCAGACCGGGAACAAATTCACAAAGTGATAAATATCAACTTTGTGGGTGTCCCACCGCGAATCGAACCCCGAACCTTTGCGTAGCAGGCAGTCGCACTACATCGGCCGTCAAACACTGTTACGCCGATACGCTGTAAAACACCGTTATTCTTTATTTGATTGTAATTTAGAGGTATAGTTTTGGACTTAGAGGTATATCAAAAGATGTTTAAACAAAGTATACTGTATTCAATTAGAACATTACACCTGCGTATAGTTAAGTCGCGGAATTTTAGATTGTTTGAATATGACATTTCCAAGAAAGTTGTCATATCTCGTAGGATCTCAGCTTTCGCATACGCAAATGACGGACGTTTAAGGGCGGGGCAGACCGGCTCCGTATCCGTTCCGTATCCAGCTCTCGTCCGTAGTCACGCACGAACTTATGACTTTGTAATGTATGGGACTGTATGAGATACGGCACACCGCTTGCGTGCAGCACGGAACGGATACGCAACGCAACCGGTGTGCCGTATCGGAGCCGGTGTGACCCGCCGTTTAGTCGTCTAATATGTAGGTAGTATGACACCCGTCAAAAGAAATGGCGTGATAGCTTAAGGCGAGTGTAGTCGTCAACGACCTCGACAGTGACGCCACTTCACAATAAAAAAGGTTTTTCTTTATACAAACAATGTATCCAAATGTCCGATGCCGAAGTTATTAGTATGATCCTTATGTAAAGTTAGAATCTGCAAACTCAATGAAATATCCTAAAAACGGCCACTTTTGGTAGAAATTGCCATAACTTGAATTACAGCGTATATTTTATTAAGTTTGCAGGTTCTAATTTTACGTAAAGATAATACTAAAAACTTGGGCAACGGACATTCTGATAGATTGTTTGTATAAAGAGATTTTTTTGTGAAGTGGTGTCACTGTCGAAGTCGTTCACGAGTACATTCGCCTTAATATATTGATCCACATTATACACAAAATCCTTCCTTTAACTTGGGAACATAAAATAAGCCAAATTGACATTGTAAAGCTGTTCTACACGAAACCCCAAGACGTGTTTTGGCATGTGCACACGGGCTGGTCACCGCGTCGCTTGTGACCCGCGCCTTAATTTCCCCAGAGGCGGACTGGAGCAAATCGAAGTATTCCTACATATACGTCATACGGTCGCCGGGTCGCGTGTAGGTAGGTACCTTCGGTCGCAGCTTGAGTACAGATATAAACAACATACATACATAGGTATATGACGCCTATATCCGTAAGACAGAAAGTTAAAGGCCGTTAAAACGGACCATTACGCCAAGTCTGACAAATATTGGAGAGTCGTTTAGAAAATTGTGTATCATCATAGTGACAGAGTAGGTACATAGCCTAAAATTTAAATACACATGTGGGTAACCCTACAGTACTTTTGTCGCCTTTTACGATACCCACGGGAAAGAAATAGTGATGCTATTCTAAGCCGACATCACACGGTACTAACAGATATACATAGGTAATTTTTTACAGAAGTAAAAGTTGTGTAAACTCAAGAAAATATTTAGTATAAAAAGCTAGTACAGGTTGATTGCTTAGAGGGTACAAAGATGCAGACGTACGTAATGTAAAAAAAATAATTAAAAATCATTGGTACAATCCGCGTGATATCTTCCGCATTATACGGACGCAAAAAATAGTCTCAGAAGTGAATTAGATGTTTCACTGACTTGAAAATTTCGGTAGAGGTCACAATTTTTGATATAGCTAGATATAATATAGGATGTCAAAAAAGAGTCAGATATTGTGGTTGCTAGCGATGTTAATAAAAATAGATGATAGATAATCACCAAATTTTACATGAATTTCATCGTGATTTTATTAAAGGCGATGACAGGACAAAGATACGACAACTAAGAGACAGATGGTTGTACCTAGATTTCCGGTTGCCCCTGGCTGGACTTGCCACCAAGGAGTCTGTCTTTAGCATCGGTTACAAAGGCATCTTCCAAAATAATTATGATCTATAGCACAAATTACAAGAGTGTAATCTAAGGTACAAATTGCCTTTTGACGCATAATGTCCTAAATCCTTCAAAAGGAACCTAAACGCACAATGTCTTAACTCAGAATGACTTACACGCACAATCATCTAAACGCTTTGTATCGTAAGTCAAAAGTCAATGGATTCACGTATTTTTATGAAATGATTTACAAACATGAGAGATCTCATTTAAAATCAATACTTTGAACTTAAGAGCTTGTTCACATCTTATTCAGTGGCGAGGTGAACTATTATATTGTTTATTTAAGAGTAAAGGGTAGAAAATCTTATATGTCATATTCACATTGAATGCTGCGACAGAACTTGACGCAGGTTTACCACACTACATGATATTAAACTAGAGATACACCGGCTATGGATTTATGTGACTAACTGACTACCGACTAATCGACTCAAATTCAGCTCACAAATGGCTGATTAATTTTCAAACTAGTTGGTGAGCCTTATTTCAGTGGTCTTAAGTTAACGCATTGTAGTGTAGAGTTTTTTTACGCAGTAACAGTTATGGTTTCATAAATATATATTAAAATTCAATGTTGTAAGAACAGCCTTCAAATCGGCTATTCTACCGACTAGTCACCATCTAGTCACCGACGAAAATGGCAGACTAGTCGGCGAGTAAAGGCGACTAACCGCGACTAGACGGTGCATCTTTTTACTAAACCCCTTTTCGTCGCATCCTGAATAAAAAGGTCAAGTTGTATACTTGTATCTGTATGTATAGACAGATTTTACTGTTTATGGATATATCGTGACTGGCTTTTCCGCAATGATTATGCTAGTTTTTTTAATGATAAAAGTTAATACCGTAATCAAAGGATACAGAAAAATTCGAGGCAGAGCTTTGGCGAAGCTCACGCCGCCGTGGCTGAGGGTAGCCAGGTTTCCGTATTAAATTGAGATTTTTAAAATTCTTATTATTTAACTTTTTTGCGCCTTACCACAAAATAACCGCACGTTAAACGCGTGTTTAAAAAATATATTTACCCAAAAACCATAAATTTACGGTCAACGCGCGACTAACTTTTTTGTGGTAAAGCCCTTCAAGTTTTTGTTTCATGTCCCGTGAAAATCATTTTGTCGTTTTACAAAATGTGTTGTGTAATATTAGCGTAACGTTTGGGAATAGTTGTGGCCAATATACACCAAACAGAACAGGTTAGAAGCTGACATACTTCTTCTGAAAGTGATGTTTTTATATGCAGAATGGAGAATACTTTTAATAAATAAAATCATGTTTACAATTGGGACGGTAGGTTTGTACGAGTATAGAAGCTGAAAAAAAGACTTTATATTCTGTATATTTCAATCAAATTTGTTCTTTTCCAACCGTCATCCGCAAGTACAATTTTTAAAATTATGAAATAGTATATTTTAAATTTTGAGATATGGTTACCCTATCCTAAGCTAGACATTTGGCCCGCGGCTACCACCCCTAATTACAATTTTAACAAAATGCATTTCAGTTTCGGTGGTGTTTTTGTTCGCAATGTTAAAATTTGTTTTACTGTCTGCAGTTTTTAATTAATTTTGTGGTTACATGTGTAAAGGGTAACATTGACTTGGCTAATGTACATCATTTTGTTTGAAAGCAGGTTTTAGCTTAATTAATTTAGAGGCTACATGACATTAAGTAGTAGCCTCTTAATTTAAAAATTCTTTACGCGAATTTTAAGCTTTTATAAAATATCAAGTGCAAATTTTTTAAAAGATAACGGTGCTGCTTTTTAAGTCTCCTTAAATTTCTCCTAAACACATGTAATAATAGGTCACCAGAGTCTTTATGTCAGGTGTAAACGATCTATGACATCGCAGTGGCATGACGTGTTGAATAAAAAAGAGTATTTCGTCCACAATAAAATCAAATAAATTTCTTGCCGCAGAAGCTTATTGTCATATAGTGGCGAATTGGTTTTAACAAAAAAAACCTATGGTTTAAAAATATTTATATTATTTTGTGAAAAATTCATGTAAACTTAGGACTTTCCATCCAGTTTTTTAATTAACCTATTGTCTCCTTTATACACACAAGTCTATTAAATTTAACTTTTACATGAAAAACGTTCCACCCTAAACTCCGTGACTGAACCGTCAAATCTCTCAACCCGTTGGTATCCTTGTAAACCGTTTTATTTGTCAACTTTGCCAAACTCTTTGGTTCGAAAATGGGTTCATCAACTATTCAATTAGCTTTTTGTTCACGCCATTTTAATCATAATGATGCTGCCATTTTCATTCTTTCGTAACTAGAAACAGCCATATTTTTCCAAATACACCTTCTAAAATTATACACTCTTAATCGTACCAAAAGAAATAGGGAAAATTATGCTTTTCAGGCTTTATCTAATTTTATAGTTACGGTATAAAAAAGATAGCACTATGTGATTGAAAATACTATCATTTATGTACTGGCATTAAAAAAAATTAAGATCCCATTCTCGAACCAAATGGTTTCGCAAAGATGACAGTACCTACACCAATGAGTAACGTTACGACGAAGGAAACAACAAAAACTTGCAGTGAAAATTCATTTTAGATCGAAAATTTTATTTCGACGTAAACAAATTTACAGTTTCGGAAAATATATTCTCACATCCAGAAGCAAGGTTTGCGTGGTTAAAATTTTATGCTCGAGTAAATATCGTGAAGATTCACGGAGAGGTGTCCCACTCGCACTTTCTAATCACCCTGCCTTGGTGAAAAAGGAAAAAGAATTTGCCTCCAAATAGTAAATGCTTAAAATTTACGTCACTGATTGAAATTTACATAATTTGTAAAGAAGTTACGACGTAGAAACAATAGTTTTTGTCACCTTTGCCACTGTAAAAAGGTTTACGCGACAATACTCAATGTTATATTTTTAGGCCCGAAAAGACTTAAGGAGATTCTCCTATGTTTCGTCCATCGATGTGTATTTTTAACGCACCGTAACACATGCGTTTGTCAGTCGTATAAAATTGTGATTTGCGATTTTATTCCCATACAAAAGCGTCTGTAAAGTCGTTTGACCAACACATTTGTAAACACACCGTGGTCGTATTTTATGTGGGCATACGATCGTCATTCGCAATTTCCTTTCGTCTGACAGACGCATGCGTCACGGTGCGTTAAAAATGCGCTGTGACGGACAACAAGTAGGAGCACCGCCTTATCGCTCTTTAATAAATCACCTATATTAATTTTACCCTATATACAGTGAAATTTTACTAGTGACCAATAGCGTAATCTCAACACGGCTTGGTGATAAGGAACAACTTTCCCCAAGGAACACAGGTCGAAATATGACAAAAATATTACAGATTGCCTAGTAACTCAAATCAGCTGATTGGCAAATTTGTATGGGAGGTAATTTATTTTCGTATTTCGACTTTTGTTTCTAGGGAAAACTTGTTCCTTATCATCTTGAGTTTTCGCTATCGGTCACTAGTAAAATTTCATCCTATATTTACTGGCCTCTGTATCATACATACACACATACATATCACGCCTATAATCCCTTGCAGGGTAGGCAGAACGTAAACGGCCACAAAAAAGGGACATTTACGCCACGTCCGACAAATATTTGAGGGTCAATCGGAAAATTTTGCTTCGCCATAGTGACAGGTTGTCAGCCCATGGCGATGTATTGCAATTTTAGGCGTAAAATTGCAACACGCATCCCACCCACACCGAGTTCCTTAGTCGCCTCTTACGACTCCCACGAGAAAGAAATGCGGGTGATGCTGTTCTAAGCCGGCATCACACGGCCTCTGTAGCAGGTATAAACAAAAAGAAATTGTCGATGGCTTAATAACGAGTTTTTTCTTGTTGTTATTCAGAAACAGACGAATGTTCGGCATTTTTAATAATTTCGCCTTCTTTGAAACATGGAAATAATTGAGTTGTTACACAAAAATATGTAATGTGTACATTCTCCGCCGAGTTTGTTTGTTTTTATTATGGAAACGACAAATTAGTTACGTGTTTTTTACTTTCCTTGTATCAACAGTACCGAAAAAGCCCACATTAAAATAATAAATTGTTTTCCCGGTTTTTGTATCAAAAATAAATTATTTAGATACACACATATATAAGGTGTAAAAAAATTAGCGGAGAATATTTTAAGGGATGCACCAGAACGTGAAACTGAACAACTTTCCCCAATTAACATAGGTCGAAATATGAAAAAATTGGCCCTCCCATACAAATTATTCCGGCCGGGTAACACACTAAATATGGGAAGGTTAAATAATTTTTTTATATTTCGACCTATGTTCCTTGGGGAAAGTTGTTCAGTTTCACGTACTGGTTCCCCCCTTAAAATATTCTCAGCTAATTTTTTTACACCTTGTATATGTACGATGACGGATGCGTGTTTTGGGTCATTTCAATTCATCGTCGCCGTATTTGTATGGGAATAAGATGGACATTCGCCATATCCTTTCATCTGACAAAAATTCGCAGCAACGGACGTCAAGTAGGAGAACCGTCTATGTTATTGAATTTTGAAATGGCCCTATAAATGTAATGTACCTATTAACTTGAGTTCAGTTTTGATTTACTCCTATATCTATTTTATTTGAATAATACCACTCTGAACGATCCCACCAAGCGGTGGAAGGCTCCGTAAGGGGCCGCCTGGCTCGCGACCACCATCCCACCGAAGTCTGGCGCCAAGTAGCTTGCTGCGTTCCGTCAGTGTGTGGGAGTACCAGTGCCTTAACAGGCTTCTTCTGGGTGAGCTCGCTCCATCTTAGACTCTGTCTCTGTCCTATGTCCTAGACTAGAGTCAAGAGCAAACCCATCATTAATAAAAAAAAAAAAAAAAAAAAAAAAAAAACGAAGATGAAACGAATCGGGTCGACTGTGTAATTGAATATATATTTTGAAATAAAAGATTTACGCATACAATTATATAGGGGACATAACATAGGGGGGGATGTAAACGTTCTTTAAATGAAATATATTTGGAAAATAAAATGTAGCATGCATTTAGCTTCTAAAACCTATCGGAATACTTGTCGTCTCGCTCAAAACAACCCGGAACATTTTCGCAGCAACCCTCTTTGCGTCGTCATCACAATAGTTGTGCTCCACGAGAGCTCCCGACAACTTCAGAGTAAAGGTAGAACCGGAAGGAGCAGTGAAATTAATAAATGAAACCCAAAAAACCCGGCTACTAAATTTCATAACTCCACAGACTACGACTACTCAGATATACTCTGTGGATTGGTTAAACGTTCTGTTGAAAATGCAATTGTCACGTGTCAGGATAGTATTCAAGTTACGAGTACCTATATTATATTTTTAAATAAAATAAAGACATAAAATGTAAAATTACATTTATCTTTTTACGGTACAGCATACAGCCTTTGCGACCTGTGAAAATCTATTGTGCCTATATAATTAGACAAAATCACGTCTTAATCATTAAACATCCTGTTTGGATCAGTATGTATCCTGCATACATTAGAATAATTAAACTGGGCCTTGGCTACTCATTGCATACGTATTTCACACCTAAATCACTTGCGGGTTAGGCAGAACATAAACATTTACACCATGTCTGATAAATATTTGAAGCTTATTTAGAAAAATATGTATCGCCATAGTGACAGGTTGACAGCATATCGCCTAAAATTGCAATACACATGTATCCTTCGAGTCCCTTAGTCGCCTCTTACGACAACCGCGGGAAAGTAATGGGATGATGCTATTCTAAAACGGCATCACACGGCAATCTATTAATTTTGAATCTCTTAATACCCGCAGTAGCTCCATGAAACAGAGGAATATAATTCAATTTGACAGTTGGGTCCAGTGATTAAGTTTTCAAGATGCCTATGCGACACCGTAAGCGCTCGTACTTCTAAATTGTTTATCGCATCCGTCTTCTCAATTATTATATCAGAGGCGGGAACTTTTTGAACGCGCCGCCAAAGTTGTGCTCTGCTTAAAATGCTTTTTGTTCTTTTAATATAGTCGAGCTTTTGTACAGCCAGCCCGCAGATGTTCGGACAAAAAGTCTCGACGGAGTTTATACCCATAATCCTGCCTTAAATACTACGAAATGCAGAAATAACGTAAAGTGTTTTTGCAAACACTGCAAATAGAACAAGATTTTAGGATTATAAAAGTTGTTTAAAATAGATACTGAATAAATTTAAAGATGAAAATACACGAATGCAAATATTTCAAAACTTGTTCATAGAGAGGTTTAACAGAAGTAGTGAATTGTGTTACCATGAATATAATAAAACTACATAATTTTCATGGCGCCAATTTTTTTCAAGTTACGGTCTACGTCTTTTATGATTCGAAAAGGTCAGGCATGCAAAACACCGACAGAAACATCATTCTTTTAATCGCTATCGAATAAATAAATCCGTTTAGGAATACCAATGCCTAACTAATTTGCCCATATAAAGCCGTATTCATCCTAAGGTCGCGTGCATAAAAGACGTAAGTGCATAATTGTCGAAACACAGGAATTACACAAAAATGCTGCAGAAACATTATCTAAGCCGCAATTAGGCCTGTGCAACCAACGGCATGCTGTTTTTGCCCACAAATAGACTGTGACGAGCGAAGAACCACTTGTAATAGTTTATGCCAGTTTTTTTTTGTGCCTGCATACTAACTTGCTAAGTGGCAACAACATTTTTCTTGGAACTAACTTAAAGATCTTTGGAAGATGGTTTAAGATTCTTTATCTACACTCGTCTCATAATGTTCGAATTATGAATTCGAAAACAGATGCATAATGACCTACTTTATGCATTCTGCCTATAAAAACTAGGGTTTACTATAAATTACAGAAGCGTAATGACTTAATGAGAAAACTCTTAATACGATAAAGTTGAGAAATGAAACGAAGTTTTTTTTTGCCAATTCTCTTATTGCCAACTTCCGCCGCACCTGTCAGTTGTTGATGTATGGTAATGTTGCGTTTGTTTTATTAGGTTTTTGTTGAGATGTTGTTTAGTTGTTGTTCAGATGTTGTTTATTTGTTGTACCGTTGTTGTTCAGTTGTTGTTCAGTTGTTGTACAGATGTTGTTCAGTTGTTGTTCCGATTTTGTTTCGATGTTGTTCAGATGTTGTTCAGTTGTTTTTCAGATGTTGTTCAGTTGTTTAGGTAAGTCACTCCACATCTAAACAACTGCTAAATTACAGAATTTTCAAAAATTCATATCAAGCCATATTACGTTCTCGTATTGAATTTGACCTTGTATCGAGCCTTGCAATGGCCGGTGCGTACGTTAAGAAAAGTGTTTCTGAGTTTTTTTTTGAGAGTGTAGATAAAATAGTGTATGCAACTGCTATAATTAGGCATTAGAATGCTCGTGTCAAACTATTATCACACTCGGCTACGCCTCGTGTGATAAACAGACACTCGCATTCTAATGACCCCCATTATACGACAGTTGCATAAACTACTATTAAGATCCCAATCTAGGAAAATAGTACTAAAATTTAAAATCTGAACTCTACCTGAGTTGTGAGTTCTATTTTATTCTCAATTAATGGCGTTTCCACGTTTTATGATTTCGCCAGTCAATTAGTGAACGATTAAAAAAATAAATTTGGCGATTGCGCCAGTATCAGTAATTAGAGTACACAGGAGCCCTAATCTCGAAAGACTAGGGACTGTGAATTGCAGTGTGAACTAGTAAAGTGATAGTGAAATTATTAGAACACGTGCTTGGAACGAACGCTGACATTCGAAAATGATAGTTATATGAATCAATTTCAATTTTTTATAAATTTTTACTTAAACAGGTATTCAATAGTTAAACACTATCACAAACAAACATGATACTCTGCAATAAACAAAAAATAATAATGAAAACTCATTCACGACCACTTGCAAATGGCGAAAATCTAACCGAATTGTGAGTTATATATTTTATACAATAACTTTAACTCAATCATCATGATGAATATGGATTTTTTAAAAAATATAATTATTATTTATCAGTTTATCTCAGCATGACTATTCAGCTACTATTACATGTATTCATACTAATCATATTACGAATTTTGAAAGTGTCCTAAGTAATAATACGTACTCCCATAAATGTGCGTGGTCACTCTCCGAAACAAATGAGTAATTAAATACTGACGTTTTTATTTATAAGTCACTTTTTACTTACGGCCTTCGTAAGCGTAATTTAAATAACTAAAATAGAAATGTTACATACGATAGTTTACATTTTAAGTGTGTTACGCAATTACAATTTTTACATCATTCACAAAACAATTACATGCTAATAAGAATTTTGGCACAAAGTTATTTTTTGTTTGTTTTAAAACAAAGGTCAAGTCGGTGTATAATGAATTTGTTTCGGTGGTATTATTTGACCAGTCATCAATAATTTCACGGCAGTTAACCTCAAATAAGGCCGATAGAAAGCAATCAAAGTGGACTGCAGAATATTGTTGATAACAATTCAAGATGGAAACATCTAAAAATAAATAAAATTGAAATAACCAACGTAGGTAGACACAGTAATATAACGTTTTCCTCAAAAAATTTCACTTATGTTATTTTATTAAGGGACTTGAGGGTGTGTTTTGCATTTTTAGGCGATGGGCTGACAACTTATCACTATGGCGATTGGCGATACACAATTTTCTGAAATATTTGTCAGACGAAGCGTAAATGTCCGTTTACGCTCTGCCTACCCCGCAAGGGATTATAGGCGTGATATGTGTTGTTGTTGTTGTATGTTATTTTAGAAAATTTTATTAGGTGATCAACTACATCCAACTAAAAAAGAACAAAATATTTTACACACACATATTTAAATACACAAATATTTTGCTTTTTATTAATAGCATAATAGTCTGATAACTTATCTACTACTAATTGTCTTTAAATTTTACTTATTTTTTATGGCAAAATCAACTTTCTAACGACAAAATACGAGTATGAGTTTTTAAACTCAGTCCAGCAACTTCCGAAATTATCGACTACATCTATCTAAAATAGAAACAAATTATTCCGCTTTATATTAATAGTCTGATAACGTATCTACCGCTAATTGTCTTAAATGTACTTACACGCTCTAGGCCCAGCACGCGTGGTCAATTTGGCGACATTATACAATAATCCACTCTTGCGCAAGCTTCACACGTGAATATGTCAACCTATAAAACTTGTACGAGACAATTTGTCCCGCCGATCGCTTAAAGTAGCTATTTGACTAGCCACGGCGAATGTTCACCTAGCTTCCTTATCTTTTAATTTCTACAAAATAGTGAAAAGTTAGTAAAAAAATTCACTTGCCAATGCATATTTTAAAACGTTTTTGTAGATATGTCCAGGTACTAGATTATCTTATTTTTGCCCTTGCAATGCCAGCGACACTCAACTGTCACTCTATTGTTTCCGTGATATTCTATACTTCAAACTGTTAGCAGAATACGAAATGCCCAAAATCATGCAATTGACACGCTATCTACATACAACAGAATTTTTATTTAGCAGACTTTGGACCCTGACCGACTGTACCCATTTTTTCCAGAAAGAATATCTACAGAGATTACTTCCCATATTTCGACCTATGTTTCTTAGAAAGGTTGTTCACGACCCTAATTTTTTTATTATTATTAGCTTCTACTGTGTTTTTTTTTTCAATGATGTGACTGACTAAAGTTAGGTTACACACTTCAACTCTACACTTCAAGTATTATATCTTTCGCAAACATCGATTTCGAGAGCTTAATGTCAAAGTAATAACATAAAATGTGTACAGGTGACAACGTTAGATCTAACACGCCGTTTCCAACCACACGATAAATTATATAAAATGTTACTATGTGTTATCACCAGCACCTCGAATTACCCGTTTAATAGATCAACATGTACTGGTTTTCCATACAGTTACAACGAGCAACCAGTTTCATTAAAAGAGTAGGTTGAAGTGGTGTTGTCAGTATCAGAAGCTTTCTCATTAAAGAATATTGTACAGAGGGTTACTCTGTGTTCGAAATCACCTACGAAAAGATCAGTTACGAGGTTACCCTTTCGTATGATTGGTATGCGTGTGCCGTGTGATGCCGGATTAGAATAGCATCACCCATTTCTTTCTTGTGGGTGTCATAAGGAGTGACTAAGGGACTCGAGGGTACAGGTACTGTTCATTGCAATCGCAAATAAGTTTTTTTTCTTTATTTTGACACGTATCACACATATACACATACAAAGCGTAAACGGCCGCAAAAAACGAACATTTACGCCACATCTGACAAATATTTGAATTTTGTATTGACTAAATTATTTCAATCAATTTACTTTAATCAACTTTTCACTATCAATTTACTACCTCTATAATTAGCTTGATTCTAATAACACCTTTATAGTAAGGTATATCAAAACTGATACGTAAAATAAAAATATCCTGGACAATTCACACATCATCATCTAGCCCCAAACTAAGCAAATTTTGTACTATGGGAACTAGATAGCTGATATTACTACATACCTATATACTTTTTTTTGGTAAATAAATACATATTGTAAATAGAAACACCAAGACTAAGACAAACCTCTGAAAATGACTTAATAAATATTTGTGTCTTGTGGGGATCGAACCCACGACCATTGGCGTAGCAGGCAGGGGTACTATCCACTACGCCATCGGGCCAGTCAATCGTCAAAACATACTGATAATTTGTAAAATTTACACATGTCTACTACTGGTAAACGCTCGTGAAAGACATATGTCGGAGACGTTTGTCATATGTCCGAGAGGTTTGTCATATGTCCGATAGTTCCTGCGCTGGCGACGAATTAGGGCCAATTACGCCAATTAGGGTGTAATGATTACTGAATTCATTTATTATACTGTCACTTTGATAGAATCAAGATTTCCTGTTTTCTTTCGAAACCGTGCATTAAGCATGCATTAGGGCACCTAATAAACCTAAACTTAGAATTCCCATATAAAATAATAAGGTGACTGAACAATTTTTTATGGGAGGTAATTTTTTATGTTTAAACCTTTGTTGTTCGGGGAAATTTGTTTAGTTTGACCAGTAGTACTAAGCATTTCGGGAAAAACTATGTGTGAAAGAATACATTTTTCTGTCACTAAGTAGGGAATTCAAATTTGTATGGTTGGTTCTGAAGTTTTGGGACTGATGTACCTACCTCATAGAATTTAGTTTTCTTTGTAATTTATAATTAATAGTTATTTTTCCTTTTTCAGGTAAGACTTTTTTCTGACTTAGTTGCCCGAGATCAGTTCCTTATACACCAATTAAAGGTAAAATTTGCTAATAACTAAGCACGTTACAAATTCTAGCTTTAAGTGCAGCTTTGTTTTTTAAATTAGAGCATTTAACCTTTACTAACAAATAGTTTTTTAAAACAGCGAAATATTTCCCACCATTATGTAAATCATTCTCCTCAATTTTGAGCTGTGTCGTGCCAGCTTAGAAAAGCATCACCCCAATTCTACCGCTGGGTGTCGTAAATGGCGAATTTGTGATAAGAATTTGGGAATGGGCAGCAGCGTTCCCGGTGAATATCTTGCACTGCGCTCGCCAATCCGCCTGCCAAGCGTGGTGGGTATGGTATGGCAATACCTAGCTCATGTCTTGCAATAATGGACTGTTATGGCAGTTTATGTTTTTAAGTTTAAGTATCCTAAATTTTACTCTACTTACGTCACTTTACGGCAAAACCCAACATCCTGATTACTTCAGCACCTCGTTACGAATGTGACATGTAGAGACAGTCGGCCCCAGTCGGCCACATGTGTATCGAAATGGTAACAAACCTGACAAAACACTTGACCACTTTCACCCATTCGTTCCACTTAAGGTGCAACGTGAACGAACTAGCGCCTTTCAGTTGCAAAAAAAATACTGGCAGAATAAACAACTTCTTTGGAATGCCAATTATGAAACGATATCACATTCCAAAAGAAGGTGAAGGTAACAACTTTTCGCATGGAACATAAATCGAAATGTGAAAAAATGGGCCTTTCATAGTAAATTAACCAGCTGATCGGCAATTTTGTATGGTAGGTCCAAATATTTTTAAATTATTTCGGCCCATGTTCCATGTCTCATGGGAAAAGTTGCTCAGTTTTATGAGTCTCTGGACCTCTTCGGCTTGTTATACCCTTTTTGTGTCTCTTTGTACGTAAACCAAACGTGCTAAAGGCAGACACGTTCCTCTATGATATCCATTTGTCTCTTTTATTCTTAGTAGTGACATTTAAATTGTTTTTAATTCTAAGTAGAATTTTTGGTTATTAATTGTCCTGCTAGTTTTTTTAACAGAAATTATAGCGTGTTCGGCCAGGTTTTTTTTTCGTTTGGAGGCGCTACTAGTATCACAATGACCTAAGAACACATGTGTGTGACATGCGTACGCGCATAAATAAACAAGCGGAGACGTTAAAAGTAAAAGTGTTACTAAGAAGTTTCGTTTGACATACAGTTAGAAAAAAACGGCGCGTAATCGTAATGGCTTTTGAATCTGTCACATTGTTATTGTCCACAATTAAAAAGCTTTTGTTAAATAGCTTGTTAAATACAATAACATTAATATTGTACCATAATAATCGTACTGACGAAAAAGAAGAAGAAGCTTATAACAATTCCTAGGTATATTTTAGTTTTATAGAGACTCGACGATCCCACAGACAAACCTCGAAAAGTGGTTTATAGGGTCTATGTATTAGATTTAACAATACTGTATTTTAAGAAATAAATAAATTCTTTCAATTCAATGCAATAGTATTTTGGGGCTAATAACGTAAAACTAATAAAATCAAGTGAATACGCTTGTTATGAATAAAATGATTTGCTGTCTCACTACATACATGTACACGCTTTAGAATATCTTTATATCAGATATTCGAATAGATATTAAAAATATTGCTGTCAAAAGTAATATAAGTAAACCGTCTAATGCAGACTCTAGCTAGGTCAAAAAATACTCACGCACAGGTCGAGTTTATTATGAGTACAATGAAATTTAAGTTTTATTGTCTATTTAATGCTGGCTTCAGTAGAAATCTGATAACAACAAATGACGATTAAATTAAATGAAAAGTAAAGTCGAAAGCATTTTATGACTATTATTTTATTTATTTATACCATCTTATAATTCATGTTTAATGTTTCAATAATCCTATAAACTTTTGAGTGAAATCTTAGCAGACCTGTTTTGTTCAAACTAAAAACTTTAAACAGAGATTTTATTACATTAATTTACTTTGTATTGTTTATTAAACATCGACAGCTCTTATTTAATTTGAAACCTATTCTTGTAAAATTATACGCAAAGTAAGTCTAAATTAAGGATTATTTACCAAAAAGTCGAAGTGCCAAACAGAAGCACCTTATAAATCTAATCGTTTAAGGGATCAATATGGTCTGGTTATTGTTAGTAATTGTATGGAAAACAAGTATGAAGTTGGTCCGTTAAATGAAAAGGTAGATCATTCTTGGCGTTGATTAGTTTTAGTACTTGCAGTTTCTCACGTAAACAGTATCTTAGGTCCCAGTCGCTTTAATTTAAACATATCACTACGTTCCTTGTAGTTGTGTGCGTGGTAGTAAATTTGCTGTAATTGTACACCTGTCGATAGTGTTAGTTCGTTTATTTGAAAACAGTCAACCTATTAAATCAAAGGTTGACCAAAATATTATACTAAATCTCAGCGTCAAAACGCACCTGCGTATATTCAATTGATGAATTTTGTATTGCTTGAATTATGAAATCCGATTGTCAGCGCAATTTAAAGTGTATATGATACCGTGACGAAAAATTACGCAATTTGTTCCTATCTTTAGCATACAGGGTGTAAGGGACAACACTTAAAATACTAACAGGGTGCACTCAGACCATAAAACTGAACAGCTTTCTTTTAGGAATATAATACAGGAAACGTCGAAAAAAACATGACTTTCCAGTAAAGGCAGTCAGCCGATCTTGATTTTTTATGGAAGATCGATATTTTGTTTTTTCGTCACATAATATTATGTTCAAAAGGTAAATTTGTTCAGTATCATAGTTTATACGCACCCTATCAGTAATTGGAGGACTGTTCCAAACTTTATAGGTAGATTAAGTCACTTTTAGAAATTCGATTGATGAATCTTTTTACACGACAGCCCAACCTAAAAAACGAGTGTAATGTTTTTAGAGTTCATGTATGTATGTATTTGCGTAATTCTTTAAAGTGCTGAAAATTCTTTAACCACTGAACAGATTCGAATGGAAATTGTATCGGAAGAATCCTTACATAATCCCGAGTGTCATAGGCTAGGCTTTATCTCAGAAAGCAGTCATGTTTTCAAATATTTTAATTTGTGTAAACTGGCCCAATGGCGTAATGAATAGTACACAGGGTCGTGGGTTCAATCCCCATTTCAAATATTTGTGTTTAGTCTGGGTGCATTGTATTTATTAACAAAAAAAGTATGTAAGTATTATATCGGCTATCCAATAGTACACGCTTTGCTTAGTTTGGCGCTGTGTTAAACGTCTAAGATATTTATTATTATTTAATATTAACTAACTTAAATATCGTGATGGTAAGCGGTAACCACTTGTTAACAATTTGTTCATGGATAGTCGCTCTTGACAAATTCGAGTGCTTGGCATCGATACCATGGCCTATTGCGCAACAGCACAAGTGGCTGTTCAGTATTCAAAGAGGGTACTAAACTGACCCAGTGCCGATACACCGTGGTGACGCGCAAGCACTGTTAATTTCAGTGCACATACGGCACCGATGTGGCGCAGTGGTAGTGCGACGCAAATGTTCCAGGTTCAGTTCTCGGTAGGACACTCATAAAGTTGATATTATCACTTTGTGAATTTGTTTTGTCTGGTTAGGACATTGCAAGCTGAACCACCTGATTGTCCGTAAGAAAGATGGTTCTGTGCTTCGGAGGGCACGTTAATCCGTCGGTCCCGGCCGCTGTCTATGATTACCTAGACGGCGATCGTTACACGACCATGTCAGAAGCATACTTGTAGTAGTAGGCGGTTGCAAAACTCTGACACCAGGATTCATCGGGTCGTTGGATGACTCGTTGTCCTACACCCAAAAATAAAGTGCACATAGTACAAGTACATTAAAAAGCTCTACACATACTGGTATATTTTTAGGAACTAGATTATGTTGATCCATTAAAATTATATGGAGGTGTTCTGTTGGTACACAAGAAACCCCGTGATAATTGCGTGGTTGCACTGATTATCAATGTTGTGCAAGATGGTTTATGTTAATCTAATGTTTTGTTGGTAACATAGTTATTTGTTTAAACAATAATAAAAAATCAAAATAATCAATAAAAAATTAATAAATGAGAATTTTCTTGAAAACTTGCAAAATTTTGAGGCGCGGGCAGTATTTGAACCTGCGACTTTCGCATTACTAGTGGCGACGCCTCTTCCTTCTGGGCTACCGCAGCTCGTTTCTAGAACTTTCTTTTCTAGAATAAATTATAACTGACACCCTGAAAGTATTTGAAGCGTATACAGGGGTAAAGGACGGTGTACAAAAAATTTACATAATAAGGCTTAATAACTTTTCCACTGGAGACTGTGTTGGCGAACGAGAATAAAAATCAATCTTTCATACGTAATAATAATTTTATGTTTCAAAAATATTCAAGTCGTTTATTTCTTTACCTTATAGTTTTTGGGCTGATGACCGAACCCAATTCATTATTATTTTAGGTATAACATGCTAAAAACGACTCAATCTATGTTTTGTACAGTCCAAACTGTCACATAGACAATACTAATATATTTGTATGATAATAATTCAATTATAGACACAAAAGCAAATAAATATTAAAATTTTATTAATGAGCTACCATAAATTTAATCCATCGTAATTTACGCAAGCGTAAAAAATAACAAAAATGTTATATGTGATTTACAGGCACACATAATTACGCAATCGCACAAGAAATAAGCGACTTTAGAATTTTTGTAAGTTATGCACGCAAATAATGATAGCCGTACTGGACTATTATTCATTGTGATTTATAATCATATGCCATGAGTATTGCTCTTACTTGCCTACTGTCACCCTTGAATACAATAATAGATCTATAAATTACACATGTTGTCATATCAATATTACAACATAATAAATTGCGTTTCAATTTCAAATCCGTAAACTTGTCAACAGCTACAACAATCCATCGTTGAACATACATACATACATACATAAATCACGCCTATATCCCTTATGGGGCAGGCAGAGCGCTAACGGCCGCAAAACGGATATTAACACCACGTCTGACAAAAGTTTGAGGGTCAATCAGATAGCTGTGTATCACTTTAGTGACAGGTTGTCAGCCCATCGCCTAAAATTGCAATACACATCTAACCCTCGAGACCCTTAGTCGCCTCTTACGACACCCATGGGTGAGAAATGGGGTGATGCTATTCTAAGCCGGCATCACACGGCATGGTTGAACATATGCCTTCATTTATGCATTTGCCATATTTACTCACCATGATTGACAAGCGGGCTGTGGCTTTCACAGAGAACGCTGTTGCCTATTCCCTGGATCACCCCTTAGTCGCATTTTACGGCATCAACGGGTATAAATAGGAGAAATAATATACATATCTAAAATGTTTATGAATCTTGTTTTGTAAATTTTAATGTAATGAGATATTTTATTACCGAGCAGAGTAGCTACAATTTGTACGAATCGCGATAAATACCGTTAAATAGTTGTTTTTGGTACCAGTCGATTCAATGTTCGCTATTGTGAAACTAAAGGGCTTTTACTTAAGAAGTAATTTAATGCTGTAGGTGTAGATCCATAAACTTTATTGTGTGTGATCAACATATTCTATGCTTTTCATACCGTAATTAACAAGAACCACTAGAGATTGAGCCTATGAATGGTTTGCTTGATTTATTCAATAGTATCATTACTAAACAGAGGTAGAATAAAATGAAGTCCCCCCGTGTCCATATGTATGCTTAGATCTTTCAACGTACGCAACGGATTTTGAAGTGATTTTCTTTAGTAGGTAGATAGTGATTCAAGAGAAAAAGTTTTGATGCATGATTTATGCCGGGAATAGGTCTTTTTCCCGCAGGTAAACGGGTAGCAGCACGTGAAATCGGTGGGCTGCTAGTCATAATTAAATACAATATTGTCATAAATGCAAAGAAAAACATCAATTGATCGATTGCTCTGATAAGCAGTGTGGGCAACATTTCGTGCGTAAACTAACGCATAAAAACTTGTGCGTAACTCTTAACCAATCTGTTTATAACAGTAGCAAAACTAATCTATAAAAGCAGAATTGCTAAGTAAATAGTAATATTTATAGGATAGCATTTATATAATTGTATCAATGTAAATTTAACATTATTGGTATTAGACACATCACGTCAAAGTTGTTATTTTAATTATATGACAACATGCGCAGAAGATCTTTGAAGTCATTTTGGCGCCTCAATTTGGTTAGTAAACTCCCTAAACTTATCTTACATTTTGTCAATATATGGTGACGAAGAAAACAATGGCGACTAAGTTGACTAGAATGGTAAAATACCAATTGACATTTTAAACATGACAGGACAGGATATCTTCCATCCTTTTTAAAGCCTATTTGACGGAAAGTGACAGCGCTAATTTTATTTTATCCTTATCTTATCCACACAGTGGCGTAAAATGAGATTTTGTTCCCCGACTTGAGGCCACTGCTTAAAATATGTGAGTGAACTTAAACTATAACCTGCGTATTTAGTTTTATTTCAACACTAAAGTAAAACAAATTATCCAATGTACCAAACCAGCTTTAGGTCCCACATCGACAAGAACAACAAATTATGATATAAACACAACCATAACTCAGCACTGGTGATTTGTGGACTATTCATGCTGTTTTTCCTTTACAATATGACGATACAGCTCGTAAAACATCGCTTGTCTTCGAAATGTCTTCGTTAAAATTTACGATGACAAGTGATGGTGCAAGCCATGACTGAATCGGGACCTGGAATGAGGTATTCTGCCCTTAGCCAGGAATGCAACGTTTTGCCCTATTTTTGTATGCCCCAAAGAGTTCTTGTAATCAAGCCATAGCGGATACTTTTGTTCTGTAAATGGAAACTATTGAAATTGTTCCTAGTTAATCTATTTAAGGTGGGCAGCATTTTGTGCATAAACTGACACACAAAAAGTTATGCGTAACTCTTAACCAATCTGTTCATGTACCTATGTAAAAATGGATGTTCAAAAGTATGTATGTATGTATGTAATAACTTTATTGCACCAAATAAATATCACAAAGAAAAACACAAATAACAGAAAAGGTAAGGCACAAAGGCGGACTTATCCCATTAAGGGATCTCTTCCAAAAAGTTTTACAATATAATTACCTGTTGGATTATTATCAAATCTAATGGTACCTCTTCACTATCTACTGATCTGGGATGTAACACCTGCAATTTGTAACTAACTTCCTGCTTTTATACAACAAAAAGATTTGAATTCAAACAAAATCGCAAGTCACGACTTTATACTCATTGACGTACTAGTGTAACAGTCTGGAGGCCCTACGTATTGAATAGTCTTTATAGGCACAATACTTTTCAATGTAGAAAAGCTGACCTTCACGCTCAGTGTATCATTTATTTCATGCCAGTACCTAAAGCTAAAACAGATTATTCACAGGAAAAGGAAGTGACGCTAGAAAATAAGCAGCAACATTCAAGGCAGTTTATTATGCGCTTATTATACTTTAAGCCTTAGCTTAGTTGCAATTATCTAGCCACTGAGATACGATTTACTGTAATCTGTGGATCGCGTATAAATTATACTGTTTTGCTCACGCAATCACTTTTGAGAATTTGGCAGTTTCAAGATTCTATACTCAGTTAAGAACTAAGCCATCTTAAAGATTAGTTGCGTCATCAACGACAGAAAAAAAGATAAAGAAAGTATTTGACTTTCCAAAAGGTTACCTAACTAAAATACTTCGGGAACTACAAAAAAATCTGAAGCAAGGAATCCGAGAAATTGTACGCCAATTTTTCTCTTTGACAACGTTGGAATTTCTTTACTGTTCCTTTGTCAATTTTGTACATCATAATAGTCGCTTCGATAGTCAAAAATGCGAACTACATCGTTCGTCGTGCTCGGAATATTTTGTAGGTCCGACCCCGCCCAGCGATCATTTTTATCGCAGTACAATATCATGCTCTTAGTAACTCAAGTTACTCGTTACAAAAGTCCAGTTTCCCAAGCAACGTGCGTTTTCATGCTTCCGTGACTGCATAATTTGTAAACTAAATTGCTCACGTTAGAGCTGCCTAAACTCAGCAGTTGCAAAAGATAGACCACAAAAGTCAATGCCACGAAATTACCGAATCGGTACTACACTCTAGTAATTCTGCTAGTTTGTTAAAATTTCGCAAAGCTAAGCGTGCGCTAGGTATTTTGGTATACAAACAAGGTGAAAATTTACTAGTGACTGATAGCGAAATTTCAGGACGGGCCGGTGATAAGGAACAACTTTCCCCAAATAACAAAGGTTCAAGTATTACAAAAATATTTTGAATTCCAAAATAACTCAAATCAGCTGATCGGCAATTTTGTATGGGAATTTCAAGTCCTAGGTTCCTTATGGAAAGTTGTTCTTTATCGCCAGCCCTTATTGAGTTTTCGCTACCGGTCTAGTAAAATTTCACCTTATATAGATTGCATGTTAACAATATGGAAATTCGACGCACAATGGATGATATTTGCAGGAATCTTGAATGGACATTTCGCACAAATACCAATCGTGTATGTACCTATTGGTAAAATTTATAGAGCCTTCAAAGGCGGGCGTACGTAACGTAACGATCCTTCAATTTCCTTTTCAGCCTGAATCTATTCAGGGAGCAAGAGCATTTCCTCCGCCCGAACTCCCAATCAGGGACGCTCAAATAAAATATAATATTACGCAGGCACTTTAATCGTGGATGAGGTGAATATTAAAATGATTTTTCACCGTTGATTGAACATTAAAGTCACATTTAAGGGTAAGGTATTTCCTAATCTGGAAAGGGGTCATTTTCGTTTTAGCAAGTTATGTAGGCCTCGCCGATTTTCCCTCGCCGGGTGGGTGTCCGCATAATTAACGTAAGGTAGGGTCGGTAAAAGGAAACGAGGCGGTGTTTCTGGGAAATATATTTGTCGTAGTTGCCGGCGAGTGCGGAACAGTGAGGTGCAAGCAACGCGAGTAGTGGCAGCGACGCTAGCGGCGCTCGTTAAGTGCGCTTTGTTGCGCGCACGCGGACATAGAAGACACCGCACCGCAGCACCTGTCCAATTTATTTCACAAAAACCTCTACAAGCTAGACACTCTATTTGTGCAGCGCTGTCCGATAATATTAACGTTGCAATTCTGCTCAGAATAACGACGTTTTGCAGCTCCAGTGTTGCTGCGATGCGCCGGATAAAACCGCTCAGAAATATTGTCGAGTAAAATCTTTGTAAGCATTTTCCCTGCCGATATAGATGTTTGTAGCGTCGCATCTGTTTGTTGGGGATAAATTAATTCAAGCATTGAAGTTTTCGTCAGTGTAAATAAGGTAGTAGCGTCGAGATTTTCCCGCCTCGGGCCGAGACCCCCGTATTAACAGCGCCTCTACTCGCTCCAACCTAACCAACTTTAAGAAAACTATCTTTAGAGCTAAACCATCAGAGTATCCTCGCTCTGACGTTAAACAAGTAACAGTTTATTGCTCGACGAGAAATTTCCGAGGCGGGAAATTTCCTAGAAATTTGTTTTCCGCAAAACTAGTCTATTTACCTGAGCCGAAGCAAATTGCCGTTGGGCGATGAAAGCTCGTCCTGAAACACTGTCATTAACAAAATACGGGTTTCCTCTATGAATACATTGGCGGAGCATTGTTTATCGGAGTTTATCGAAAGATTACATAGTATTTGAATAACAAGTGTTATTTACGGCGGTCGTTAATGAAAACTGTATGTAAATGTGTTTTGTGGCTGGGATATAATAGTTGGTCCGGACGCCTCACAGAACAATGGGTTCCTTCCTGGAGCGGCGAGAAAGTGAGGTTATGCCGCCTCTTTCCGACACGACATATATCACTAGCTATCTCATTCCATCTGATCCTCATCTCGCCTCATATACATATGCCCTAATGTCGCATTAGGTACAATGATACAGTATAACCGAGTGGCTTTCACAAGTGCCGCATGGTTTTGCGGTATCTTGCCGTTCCGGTGTTACTGACTAAATAAGTTACCTATATACATGACTTTAACAGCCACAATAGTCCACTACTGGATATAGGCCTCCCTCTTTTGGGGGGTAATGCCATACTCACCACGCTTTGGTGGCAGATTGGCAAGCGCAATGCAAGTGACATTCATAGAAAACGCGGCTGCCCATTCCGTGGACGAATTAACCACTAAGTTGCTTCTTACGACACCCACTGGTAGAATTGGGGTGAAACTATTCTAAGCCGGCATCACACGGCAAAAAAAGTTGTAATTTCTTTTTGTGCTGGCGCCATATCTCTTTTTGGTGAGACGTACTTTATCAGTGTCATAGTATGATTCGCTCAATGAAACCGCACGTAGGTAGAAACACACACCAAGCTAAATCGCTGCCGTACAACTGTCACCATTCATTGACAACCGATGTGGCGTAGTGGTAGTGCGACTGCCTGCGACGCAAAGGTTCCGGGTTCGATTCTCGGTGGGACACTCACAAAGGTTGATATTTATCTCTTTGTGAATTTGCTTCCGGTCTAGTTAGGACATTGCAGGGTGAACCAACTGATTGTCCGAAAAGAAATGGTTCCGTGCTTCGGAGGGGACGTTAAGCCGTCGGTCCCGATTGCTGTCTAATATTACTTAGACGGTGGTCGTAATACAACCATGTCAGAAGCCTACTAGTGGTAGTAGGCAGTTGAAAAAACTCTTACACCAGAGTTCATCGGGTCGTTGGATGACTCGGTGTCTCACACGAAAAAAGAATAGAATATTGAGCTGGCTAGCTGTCATTTACCGCAATATCATGCGGCAAGTGTGCGAATAGCGCAATGTCGCATTGCATACAATACGAGTAAGTTTAGAAAGCAAACGTGTAGATTGATACAATTGATGTGTTCATTGAAGAATATCATTATGAAACTGTTATATCATCGTCGGTAATGTCTTCGGCGCTTAAATTAGATTATGGATTCAATGAAAAAGATCGCAAGATCTATTACATAAGACAAAACTTAAGATTAGTCGCTGTGATGAACAAAAATAGAGCGTGCAGTTTTTGCGTCAGTTTTGTACAAGATGTTTAACTTTAACAGCCACAACAGTCCACTGATGGACATGGGCCTCCCCTATTTGCCATACTCACCACGCTTGGCAGGCGGATGAGGCAAGATGTTGCATTCACAGGAAACGCTGCTGCCCATTCCCTGGATGATCATGCCTTCGTCACTTTTTACGACACCCACGGGTAGCTTTGGGATGATACTATTCGAAGCCGTCACACGGCAAACCAGATTTATGATAAAGGTGAAATTTAGGTACTTATTGTGATTGAGTTCTTGCAATTTTCTAGAAAACTATAGGCCAAATAGATTGGCTAGTTAGCCGTCTCGAGGACAAAGGGAAACCGCGTTCCTACGAAGAAAAGGTTACCAAATCTTGCAAAACATCTCCCAACCATTGCCAGAAACAACCGCCGACTTTACGAAACTTTTCGTGATCATAAAACCGCAGCTTTTCCGCGTCTGGTAATTTTGTTACGGGGCACACTTACCTGTCTGATATTTCAAATGCTTTGTTATTAAATTACTACTCGTACGTGACGATGGTACCTATGATAAGTAGAAATGTACCAACGTTCCGGCAGACCACAGTATCTACCATTAAACCTGACAGTTTGCGTCACATAGCTTATATCACAAAAACTCTATTATTATGAAGAGTAATGTTATTTTTATGTGATTACTATTGTCTGAAAATACAGCATTAAAATAATAAAAAAAACAGGATTAAAAGTCCTTATTATCCTTCAGTGTCATAAGGCGCATTTTACGGATGGAATCGGTTGGAATGCGTTTTTTCTTACTACCTTTATTAGTACCAGCAAGTAAACCACAATCCATGCTTCTAATATGCTATAACTATGACACAGACGCTTTCTAAACTACTAGCGTCACGTCATTTATATCAATTTATTAGGAGTACAGAGAGACAAACGTCATAAATCATTTCAGTAATAAGTTATGAAAGTTAGTCACATATGGATTAGATAAGTCAGTATCTGTCTCATACGTATGAGTAATTACACCAATATTTCATTACTATCATTAGTCTAAAACAAATAGAGATCGATCTAGATCTAGTTGAAGAACCAGTTTATTATAGAGTTACAAAAGAAGGAAAATATCGTATATTTTCTACTATCGACAAACCTTGGGTTCCTATTAAGATATTCAACATTGCAAACTACATTAACTTTTTAATTCTACCCATTTCTGTGGAAATAGCAAAAAATTCTTAGCGTATTTGCCGGTACTAGAGCTGTCACTGGCCATAAGTTCGGCCTTCACTAAGCGACTGTGGTACTCGTGACAACTTTCAAATTTTACCGTGCATTCCCCGTTCACTTCGCACTGAATTCAACTGTATCTTGTTAAATACGTAATGGATGTGTTCGGAGATGGAATTTCGGTAGAAATGCGAGTTTTTTGGTGAGGAGTAGGTGGTATTGAACGCGGTCAGCTCGCCGCAAACTGGTTTCATTATCAAAAGTCAATAACTTTCCGGTGCATTCCGAGTCATGGCCAACTTGAGATCAACAAACGTAATAAGATCTGTCATTTTGTTGATAATCATAAAAATGGAATATACGAAAGTGTTTCTAACATCTGTAGAACTTTTGCAAAGTAGTTCAAACAGGAAGAGTAAGTAGTTAGAATATTTTTTTATCGTAACCATCTTAGACTCTACGTAAAGATTAGGTTTACGAGATAGACAATACAAAGTCAATGGAAACGTAAGTAACTATTCAACTTTCTAAGGCCAGTGACTACATGAGTTAGAAATATAAAACTTTCGCTTGAATTAAAAATGGCAATCATGCTGGTTTTCAATCAAATGACAATCATGTTAATCACAGATCTCGTATTTATGGGATAGCTGCAAAGCTAGATTTATACATTACATATATGTATATGTAATGTATAAATCTAGCTTTGCAGCTATCCTGGTATGTATTACTTCCTGGTATGTACCAGGAAGTAACTTTTGATTAAGTCATGTTGATATGAAATAAATAATAATTTCTATGATAGATGAATTGTCATTTTGTAATCGTCATTACATTACCTGTGGTAATGTTCGTTGTCTTTTTTAAATGTGTTAATATTACACAATACAATATTTCAAAATTAGAAAGATAATAGTATAGTCAGATTGGTATCATAGCTATATCACTTTCTTGCTGATTATAGTTTTAAGTTTAAATCAATGTTGCTTGAGTTCGATGATTGTAGACTTACACTAATTTTAATTCACTTTCTACTTTCATTGTTACACCGCAAAATTGTTATGTATTTTGTATGATTGTTATCATTAAGTGCTTTAGATTCTATTACCTACTTAAATTTTTAAAATTAACTTATAATTATGTTTGTTAGATTCAAATAGTAGTTTATGCAACTGTCATTATAATGGGGGTCATTAGAATGCGAGTGTCTGTTTATCACACGAGGCGTAGCCGAGTGTGATAATAGATTGACACGAGCATTCTAATGCCTAATAATATGCAGTTGCATACACTATTTTATCTACACTCTAAAAAAATAACTCAGTTGAACACTTTTCCAAACGTCCGCACCGGCGATTGCAAGGCCCGATACATGGTCAAATTCAATACGAGAACGTAATATGGCTTGATATGAATTTTCGAAAATTCTTTACCTACAGTTGTTTAGATGTCGAGTCTCAACAGCAAATAACTAAACAACTGAACAACAACTGAACAACAACTGAACAACACTGAACAACATCGGAATCACATCTGAACAACAACTGAACAACATCTGCACAACATATCAACAACAACAGAACAAAAACCTATTAAAACAACTGAACAACATCCGAAAAATTACCGTACAGCAACAACTGTCAGGTGCGGCCGAAGTTAGCGATTTGAGTATTGGCAAAAAAAACTTCGTTTCATTTCTAAACTTTATCGTATTAAGAGTTTTCTCATTAAGTCGCTTCTGTAATTTATAGTAAACCCTAGTTTTTATAGGCAGAATGCATAAAGTAGGTCATTATGCATCTGTTTTCGAATTCATAATTCGAACATTATGAGACGAGTGTAGATAAAAGTACTTACACAAGAAAGGTATAAACAGTATTTTTTTAGTCACTTGATGCTAGGTACGTTTCTTAAGAAAATGTTAAGTTTACTTTTGAAAATATCTAAAATTAATAACCTAACATAACTAAAGATTTATAGTTTTATTTTATCGTACTTTAAATGATGGGGCAACAAGACATTATATTGTGTATCTTAACAGCTTTATAATGATGGGGATACATTGAGAGCATTTCACATTAAATAATAGAAGACGCCCGTTTCAACTATTAATTATAAGAAATTAGAAAAAATGTGAGTGCCTGCCGGGGCGTGAACCCCGTGGGGTACGCTCCCACTGTTCTACCAACTGAGCTACCGGCGCCTCGACCGACACGTACAATTCTTCAATCTCTTGGTTTTCTTTCTCGAAGCGGCGTAAAACATCTAGTATAAGTTATTGTCGATAATCAGAAGTAATCGATGTGTCGACAATCAGAGTAGGGATTCAAACCATGCAACGAAGCTTTGCTTACTTAAATGTACCACGATTTATGCACTTACATTTCTCATAAATTTTTCATTTATGAAAATAATACAGCACTGTGAGCGCATTATAAATTTGTAAACCATAGTACTCTTAATTTCTAAATTCAAAAATGTTCATTCTTAAAATAAAAAGTAATAGTAAGAAAGTCGGTGACAAAATTACGTTAAGAAACTAAAACAACACTTTTTAGATGTACTTTTTTGTTGAGTCACCATGAATTTTGAGCCACTAGTCTAGGCAGATCACCAACTTTATGGCATCGTTTGCCACAAAATATACGACTAGTTTTATCATCGTCTTTGCCGTAAAAAGCTAGAAAGCTGTAGCTCGGGGTGAGACTGCATCTTTGCACAAATTACCCTGCAATCCTGCACGCGGGCGCGGGCATGCCCTCAATGCATGTGCATCAGTGATTGCATAACGAACAATAACTCAATCATAACTTTCGTCATACGCGCGCAACTTGCTGTGGCCTCGTGTATCTATGTTGCAGCCCTTTTTAAGATTTTGATGTTGTACTAGTGTTGTTGCTTAGATTAGTTTTACTTCATTTGTGATCGCGGGTGTCGTAATTGGTAACTAAGGGATGTATCCTCCTATATGGGCAAGTTTACCCAGCAGCAAATCATTAGGATTTAAGTATCTATCATACGTACCGTTATAACAGGTAATAACTTAACCATGAATAATACAGAACAAAACTTGAAAAACGTATTTTCATGGGATAAGTAAGTCTATGGCGGTTCTCACACTTGTCGTCCGTCCATAACGCATGCGTCTATCAGACGAAAGGAAATTACGAATTCCGATCTTATTCTCAAATAATTACGTCTGCGGTGCGATTACGGATGCGTCTAAATGCGTATGCGGTAAATCGGACGGATGAAAAGTAGGAGAACCGCCTAACTTGACGTTTAGGCTCTTTTTGTCCCTCAGACTTATGTGTGTTGTAGAAAATTATAGAAAAAAGTGTAATAAATTTCTCGTGTAGGTACATTAAAGTTATCGAAAACATTATTTTTTACATGTCAGGCATTTTAAGTTGGTATATTTTAAGAGAAAGCATTCATTACCACATTACTTCCTTTTCTGTAGTTTTATTGCATTGTAATTTATTGTTCTTGTCTTTCCATTTCACTTTCAATTTCTGTGAAATGCCGCTTTTTAATATTAGGTTTTTATTAAGAGCGGTGCCGGCTTTAAAAAGAATCACTCCAATTCTAATCGTGAGTGTCATAAAAAACGAGTAAGGGTTAATCATTCAGGGAATGGGCAGCAGCGTTCTCTGTGAATGCAACATCTTGCACTGCGCTCGCCAATCCGACTGGCAAGCGTGGTGAGTATGGCATACCCCAAAATATAAAGCAAAGCCCATGTCCTGCAGTAGACTGTTGTGGCTTTTAATGTGATGTTATATATATTAAACATAACTGTCATAAAACTAGAGCACGTCACATCACGCTTGAAACCTTTGAAATTCTACCTACCTCGTAAACCTATCCAGGGCCTCGATTCTCTTATTTTTTGCCATTGTACAGCCATCGAAACACAATTGTCATTCTATTGGCATTACGATTTTATATATCAAACTATAAGCGGAATACAAAACAACCAAAACCATCTAACTGACACTATTGAAACTCAGCTTAGACGCTTTTCATAACACGGCCTCTGGATTATGAATTTATTTCGGCAAACTATTGACTTGGCAAAGGCGCCTGGTCCGGTGTGTATAGCTGTTGTTTCAGCTACATGAGTAACACGAGCAACACAAGCCGAGCGCTCAGTGCTCGTATCAGCTTTGTCGGCTGTAGCGGACGAACATATACTTTAATTCTTAAACACAGATAAAGTTTCTACTTGATGTACCATTGAATATGAAACATTTTAACTTCATGATACAATTTTAGAATACTATCAAAAACGCATATTTCACTATAACATTTTAAATTAATTGAAATTGACAGATCATTTACAAATATTGACGTTATAACTTTTTAAAAGACAAATAATATATTGATTGAATTAGATAGAAAGTTATTTAGCTTCTTCCGCACTTATGATGGATAGTAATGCAGCTAGTTGAATGCACCACGCGTACGACCGCAAGTTAATGCAAATGCACAAGCGATGCACTTTACTCGTACTACTTCCACCGTTTTACACTCTACACGTGTTTCGCCCCTCCACGGAGCATCATCAGGAGATCTTCGACAGTCGAGTTCCGAGCACTGACTCAGAAAAAAAATAAGACGGTTACTCAGTCAGTGCTCGGAACTCGACTGTCGAAGATCTCCTGATGATGCTCCGTGGAGGGGCGAAACACGTGTAGAGTGTAAAACGGTGGAAGTAGTGCGAGTAAAGTGCATCGCTTGTGCATTTGCATTAACTTGCGGTCGTACGCGTGGTGCATTCAACTAGCTGCATTACTAGCCATCATAAGTGCGGAAGAAGCTAAATAACTTTCTATCTAATTCAATCAAGATGGACTTCCGCAAAGTAACGCCTGATACAATTACTTAAATAATATATTTTAGAGGTAATACCTATTAAACGTAACATACTTATTAAAATGTCTACATTTAGACTCGCCTACTTACGTAAGTCATTCATAAAATTTCTGATAATTTCTAGAGTAAGATAACATATCTCATTCAATTTGGAAATTCCGTAACTGAACTATAGGGTGAGGTTTTACTAGTGACTGATAGCAAAAACTCAGGACGGGCTGTTGATAAGGAACAACTTTCCTCAAGGAACAAAGGTCAAAATGCAAAAAAAAAAAAATTTGGAGTACTTATAAAGTGGCTTAAATGGCCGATCAGCTGATTTGTGTTACAATGGAGGCTCAAAACATTTTTGTCATATTTCGACCTATGTGCTTGGGGATCGTAGTTCCCGTCCTCTGTTTTCAGCTTCAGTCACTTGTAAAATTTCACCCAGTGAGCGTAGGTCACTTCCCACCCTGACTCTTCCATTCATTTAGATCCAGACCCGAATGTTTACTCAACAAAGACTTAACCGTTTAATGCTTTCGCTAAACAAAGCTTGACTTGGCTTCAGCTGCAACGTTCATTACACCTACTCTAGTTTTCTCTAACCCTTTCCTACCCGCTCCTACCCTCTCCTTCACTCCTTATGTTGTACTTACACGTGCCAGACAATGTTGCGGTATTTGACAGTGTATTTGTCAAACAACAATATCACAGTGATAAGGCATTGCGTTCGCTTTTACAAATGCAACACCTTTCGTCAATAACACCGGACCAACAAAATACCGCAATATTGTGTGGCACGTGTGAGAACCACCTAACCCCCAATGGGACTTGTTGTTTCTTTGAATGCTTGTACTACATCCGGGATTACTGTACCTGGTGCAAACTTTGTTATTTAATTCCGTTTAGAAGCGGGATTAGATCATAATACATGATTTATAATATTACTAAATGAGTTGAGTAGGAACCTACTCATTATATAAGTACACACACATACACCTATCAAGCTTTTATCCCTTGCGAGTTAGGTAGAGCGTCAACAGCGGAAAAGTACGGTCAACTCTGAAACATATTTTAGGGCCACTTCAGAAAAAAAACGTGTATTGTGACAGATCACAAAAATGCAATACGCATGAACCCTCAATTCCCTTCGAGTCACCTCTTACGGCACCCGCGGTGAAGAAATATGGTGATGCTATTCTAAGACGACAATATTATGTATCAAATACAACTATCGCTTTTAGGCTTAAACTCTGAGGTGGTATGCAGGGTGTAAGGGACAGCCCTCCGAATACGGATTCAAACTATGAAACGACTTGTCATCATGTTATGAATATCAGGAGAAGCTAAAAACTTACCTCCGATAGTAAAGGCGATCCACTGATCGCGATTTTGTATAGTAGGTCGCTTTTTTATCGTTTTCTGACATAATATGTTCCCAGGGCAAAATTGTTCAATTTCATGGTCTGCATGCACCTTATCAGTATTTGGAGCCTTAAAACCTAACCATAAAAACGATAAAATATATTTTATAAGAATTTTCTTGCTACATTTTGGCTAAGGTATAAACTGTTGCTTACGGTAATCAATTCACAAAATACTGCTAAATTCATTCAAAATACTGAACTTATTTCGAAATAATTGGGACATTAATAGAGTTCAAAGTGTCGCCTTGTGAAACCGATTCAAATTTTTGAGTCGTGACTGCACGATCCGCCATTGCGAATCCGTTTCAAACGAAAATCACCTTATTACGCCTTATTTACTTGGTTCAAAAATGGTTCTTACACGTGCCGCTTTATTTTTGTAGTATTTTGGCTGTTATTAATCGGTGATGTATGATACCGCATGTAGAGGCTCACGTGACACCCGCCGTAACAGGCAGTCGACTTGTTGTTAAATTCCAAAATACATTGCGGCACGTGTGCGAATAGCTTAAACGGTAGAACATAGGTGGAAGGCATTGATATTGGTAGTAAAATTACATTAAAAGCCACAACAGTCCACTGCTGGACATAGGCCTCTCCTATTGGGGTCTCCCCAGGTTTGGGGTCGGTTTGCATAAAATTTTAAGTCATATTTGTATTACGCATATTTTATATAGTCATAATTATTCAAAGTCATAAAAACAACCCTAGAAGCATAAATTACCAAGTCATAATGTCGACTACATACTCCTAGAAAAGCATGTCCCCGCCGCTACATAACCTATTACTATAAAAGTGTTTCAAAATATAAAATAGGTGAAAATAAAAGTATGACTTTCAATGCAGTATGACTCACAAATATTATGCCAAACAAATAGTATGACAAAAAAAAATGCAAACCGAGGTATGCCAAAGTATATTAGGAACTTCAACAATATGCAAGCAAAACGATGGTATCCCTATTGCATTCGGAATTGCTGTTGCCGTTCCTGGAGGCCCTTAGTCGCTTTTTACGAAACCCACGAGTATAATTGGGGTGATGCTATTTTAAGCCAGCACCACATGGCAAGTAAATTTAGCACTGCGGTAGTAAAGTTACTAATAACTAACAAACAGATAATACTTACTTAAGTACCGAGTTCTAAAATACGAAAGTTAAACAACATAACATTAATCTTTACTAAAAGATAATAGAAGTGAGTTAAGAGCTTTTGCATGTTAAGTTATTTCATTATAAATCGTAAAGCATCGAAAATTAATAATTGTAATAAACTCGTTTGATCTTTAACTTTTAGACATTAATGAAAATTTTAAGATCATAATTTAGACTTATATTTATTTCGGAACAATAGTAAGTTAAGTAATTAATTATTGTGCAATGTGTAGGTACGATTTTTATGGGTATTTTTAGGAACTATCGTTTTGCGGCTCATAACTAGAGGTACGTTCTTGTTTTAGGACAAAAAATATTTAAAAAACATTCTTGGTATTAACGACCTAAAAAACTTCTTAGTTTCCAATTCTTAATAGCAAAGTCAATTGAAATCAAGCGTTACACATTAACAGTGTTTTAGTATCCGGTAATTGATAGATTTTTATACTTTGTAAGCACATTTTTTTGCTCTTTAATACGCGAGATTTAATGCACCAGCAGATACGATAGTGAACTTAGACCTAGTTCACTTCCTATAATTTTTTATTCACTATTGTTTTAAAAATCTAGATCGCATAAGAATGTGGAACAAGAATGCATATTTATGTCGTAAAATATAACTGTGAGAAAGAAAGGCAATTATGAATGAAAAAATATCATAGAGAAGTTGAATACCAAATTTTTAAACACTTCCCGTGTTAGGTATACCTACAATTTATTGAAAACTTGCAAATTTTTTTAGCACGGGTAGGATTTGAACCTGCGACTTTCGCATTACTAGTCTCTTCCATCTGGGCTACCGCAGTTCATTCCTTGACCGCCAATTTTGCAAGTGTATTTTAATGCCAGTAACGCATGGCATGGCTTCATCTACCGGGTTAGTTTTGCAACTAATACTCGGCGACTACTTCTATCTTTACAGATTAAATATAGTCTAAGCGAGGCAAACCCGCGATAAATTGAATACCAAATTTTAAAACACTTCCACTTGCTCATACACTTGCAAAATTGGCGGGCAAGGAATGAGCTGCGGTAGCCCAGATGGAAGAGGCGTCGCCACTAGCAATGTGAAAGTCGCAGGTTCAAATCCTGCCCGCGCTTGAAAATTTTGCATGTTTTCAATAAAGAGAAGAGGTTATTTATAGTGAATCATCATCATCAGCCCACATCTACCCATTGCAGGGAATCTCTTCTCTATTGCGCCATTCTTCACGGTCCTATGCTAAACTCATCCATAGAGATCCCATCGACTTGGTGATATCATTGGACCACCTGTATAGTTAATAATAGTGATCAATAGGACACTGTCACTATTGTAAGGAACTAATATCTTGACTGATTATTATTGTGACATTCACAAAATCACTTATGCTGTACAACCTTATAACTTGCATTGTAATCTGAACAAACATACGATTTATCACATTTGAGGCATTACTCTTGGTTAAGTTTCAAGGGTAGAACTGATTTCCGTAATATTTCACATTTGTTACATACGTCAATTCGTGCGTTATGGTCAATGCGGTTTGACATAAACCGGATACGTTCTTAGATGTGGTTAACATACAAAAAAACATTACGAATAGTTTTAGTACATTTTTTATTAGTTAGGTTTTTTTTTATTATTATTAATGATGGGTTTGCTCTTGACTCTAGTCTAGGTCATAGGACAGAGACAGAGTCTAAGATGGAGCAAGCTCACCCAGAAGAAGCCTGTTAAAGCACTGGCACTCCCACACACTGACGGAACGCAGCAAGCTACTTGGCGCCAGACTTCGGTGGGATGGTGGTCGCGAGCCTTCCACCGCTTGGTGGGATCGTTCAGCCGGACTTATCCACAGGCAAGCCTGTGTTGCCGTTGCCCGGGGTGGACCGCTAGGAGGTAGATCCCATACCACCCCAACCCCTAGGTAATAAGTTGTGGTAATAAATGACATTCGTGCCTCTAAAATCGTGTCAGTATTGTAATCATTATTAGCCACAATAATCCACGACTGGGCATGGGCCTCCCGATATTCAGGGGTATTATATACTCACCACGCTTTGCTAGCGGATTGGCGATTGCAGTGCAAGATATTGCTAACAGGGAATGCTGCTGCCCATAGCTTGGATAAATCTCTCAGTCGCTTTTTCCGACACCAAAGAGTTGCATTGGGTGATGCTATTATAAGCCGGCATCACACACCAAAGTATTTTAAAGTTTACTTGCAAATAAAGGATGAGATTCGAGCTACGTTTGCGGTCTCCATTGAGCACTAATAATTACCTATTTTAGTATTAACAATTTACACGTGATGCTTTTGATGTTGCAGAGGGCGTCCATTATGCTACCGTGTTGTTACTGCATTCTATCATTCCATATCTTTTATTCACATTTTATATCTACAAAATGATGAAAGTATAGTAGAATGTAGAATGTGTGACTGCTGTATTATGTCCACTCTGTCACTGCAATAAGTCAGTTCAGTGGACGGAGTGGACGCGAGTTATGACTCAAAACGCATGCGGTCACGATTGTGCCGTTCGTATGGGACAAATGAAGAGCTTTTGCGATTTTGTGAAATATATCCATTTTGAGAAACTGTATTTTTCTGTTCTAGAGCACAATCAGACCCTTTTTAGATTCTTTGGCTACGTTTCGGTCATCTACTTAAATCAGTACTCTTATTCCAGTCGGGCCACTTTCAGCCTTTTCAGTTGCGACGATAACAATCGATCAGTTTTGTACTTTTGTACGTTGCCAAAACCCGAAAATTTTAAATGGTTTGAGTAAGTACCCACGAAAATACGCACGATAGTACAAATACGCAAGCATGCAACAATACGGTTTAAGATATTTATTTATCATAAAAAGAATATAGTTAACTCAACCTATGAGAAACATATGCTTTTTCTAAATACTAGTGTAGTTTACCTACCAGCCTTTTTAGTTAGAAGTTCACTAAATCACATAGTAAACGTGAAAGGCTCTCTTTTATCACTTGTACCATTCGCGGTCAGCAGCTCTGCTCACGATTAGGGTCAAGCTCCAAGGTTGCGTTACATAACCCATGGACATTCCTATAATTGATACCTGACGGACTGACCGACGTATTGTTGTGCTGACACGCTCAATCCACGCATTGATCGATGTGGCTTCGCGAATGGGATCGGATCATTATGGATTAGAGTGTCGTGTAGAATAATGTAAATTCTAATCTTTTAAATTTTACTTACACATACTTACATGTTCTTAAACAAGTCTTTACCTCTTAGGAGATAGGCAGACATCCAGCTAACATCCATTCGGGGCCCCGATTTTATTTTTTTGTTATAGTGATGCCATCGAAACCCAATTGTCATTGTGATTTTCTATACTTCAAACTGTAACCGGAATACGAAACGGCCAAAACCATCCAAATGACACTCTATTAAAACACAACTGAGATGCCAGCGAAATACGGCCCTCTAACGACGGTCAAGGAGTCCAGCAACTTTGAAAAAGTGTGGACAGACTTTATCGAAACTATTTTCGGACAATAACCATTGCAAAGTTACTTGAATAGAAAAAAATGAAGTCCAAAAGTAACACTGTATCATCTTCATCTGACACCAGCCTTGCTCATTCATTGCCAAAAATAGTACAATCACAAAAAGATTGAGAATTGCAAAAAGATCTCACGGTGACTAGGTAACAATGGCGCAGTCTAGAATCGTGACCAGTTCGACACCCGGAGCGAAAACTTAATCGATTGGCGAATACGATCGCATTGATTTCTGTATAGATCGATATATAGATAGGCATTGAAACTTTACATCTTCTTTGGATGCTTTATTTTCATGACATCTATATTAATATCAGGTACTCATCGCCTTGATATTACGTATCCAATAGGTTGGATGAGCTTTAATCTGGAGGTCAAAAATTTGGTTCCCAGCGGGGCACAACAAATTTGATAGCCGATAACAAAATTTATTTGATTCTTATATAATAAAAGAGGTGTTTTAGGAGAGTATAGAATGTTTAACCAAAACTAGTCATCTGATGTTGAGTTTTGCGAAAAGCATTCTCTCTTACAAGCTTCGCTTGAGGAAGATTTAGTTGTAGGTGCTAGGTTTTTATAAAGATCAATAAGTACCTGCTTATCGCCTTCGTATTTGTTATTTCAGTACCACCTAACCTTTAAGGTTATCTTTTTCATCGATATGTAGTCTGGCATCAATCACAATAAATCTAAACAATGAGAGACCCTGTTAGCCATTGACAATAGATTTATATTCAATCAAACCATGATCAAACTAGTCAATGACGTTTTGAGTTCATTGTCATTCGGTCCCTCTGGCTGTAGGACTATTGAGATTAGATTAAGGTCCTTTTAGTTATAATCTGATAGTGGTGAAACAAAGCAGTTGTTATTGAGATCTTTGGTATCTTTAGAAATATAGACCTTCTGATGAAGAAAAGGATCATATTTTGAATGTTGAATAAGACAATGATATATCTTATTATCTAAATTAAAACTTGGTACGTAATAATAACAAGTTAAATTGAAAGCCATATAGGTCAAAAGAATGTTTTTTTTAGTTAGCCTTGTCTGTGTCCCACTGCCGGGCAAAGGCCTCCCCTCTTTCACGCCACGAGTCTCGGTCTTGGGCTTCCAAATGCCAGTCTCGGAAAAAGGCTTCAAAGACAGACTTATAGATCTTTAATGTTAAAACTGAAAACCATATTTAACATACTGTCAACTTTAAGATTAGATCGGGTTCAACATAACAAGCTTTCGGAGTTGGATGTGAAATCAAACATATTCTTTAAGAAATTAATTGACCACGTGCTTAATACGTAGTAGGTAGGAGCACATACCTACAAATGGAATTAGCTAATGACCTGTCAGAAAGACAATTGATATTTCACGAAATAATTAGATAAAATCGAGTTCAGTAGCCAGTTCGTGCCATTAATTTGTATGTCTGTCTGTGCCCTTGATTTATGTCTCTTTGTTTTGGACAACTATTTTGATTTTATCGACACTCTGAGTTGTATGGAAACACAAATAGAAAGTCTATTTGAATTTAATCACGTCTATTGCTTAAATTGTGACATATACGTTTGAATAGTATTTCTTTGATTGATATTCAGCGTGATTGATTTCATAATTGTTACATTTTAATGGAATTCTGCTTGTGAATTCATTCACTAACAGTACGGCACATAATTAATTTCCTTTCATAACGAAATCATGTAATCAAACATACATACATACTTTTTTTCGCGGGTAGGCGCTTAAAAGATTCAGTTGACTTTTTGACAACTTAAATTTAATATATTTAAAATAAAATTAATTTCTTATCAGTTTTAAAAATAAATATGATATTATGATATAATAGACCATTAATACCTGCTACAGCTGTTATCTTCAATATTTATCAACATAACCTCAAAGCATCACAACACAGCACTTTTTGACACATCACAATCACTGGAAAACCTTAATATGGATAAAATTCAGGTAACCCTTGACTCTTTAGCGGCCTCTGTACAGGTTCGGATGACAGAATTCGAAGAGCAGTTGAAAAGAGAACCTCCAAGTAAAGCAGACACTGTCAAATCACTTGCTATGGAGTTCCAGTGTTTCCGTGCATTTGTCATGACTACACTCACAAGCCTTCAGATGCAGATTGACATGTTGGCTACAGAGGTTGAGGTGATAGAAATGCGCAGCAGGAGAAAAATGTTGTTGTTCCATGGTGTCGCAGAGGATAAGAGCGAGGACACTGCTGCGGTTATACGGACAGCTGCCCACAAACATCTGTCACTCCCTGACTTACAGCCTCAAGAAATTCAGCGTGCTCATCGCATAGGTCGCCTGTCCAGTGTGTCTGGCAAGCCTCGGCCAGTGCTCGTCAAATTCTCAAAGGTAGTAACTCGTGACGAAGCATGGAGGAATAAGGTTGGTTTGAAAGGCACTGGCATCACAGTCTCTGAGTTCCTGACACCAAGACGGCACAAACTTTTTAAGTTAGCCCGGCAGAAGCTTGGTGTGTCCAAGTGCTGGACTCGTGAAGGACGCATCATATATCTAGCGCCAGACGGAAAACGCCACCCAATTTCCTCGGTACAGGACTTGACGAAGATTGCCGGTGATACCCAGGTGGATGAAACAGCGGACACAGCTAAGACGCCAGCCGACATCCCAAAGCGCGTGCGACCTGCAGCTGTAAAGAAATAACCTCAAGCTTAGGCATAGTTAAAAAAATCTGTCTTTTTTATGTTCTATTACAATAATGCTCAGGTTAAAGTAGTTGGTACTTACGAATTTACGATGTTTCATGTAATTTTCTTTGTTTCTAGACTGGAGCAAGCGAAGTTTTCCAATACTATAGCTTTTTATATTTTTCTTTTCCTTTAATTTTCCGCCGAGTTTCGGGTTAATTAGAAGGTAGTGAATTAAATTTAAAAATTTTCTACTATTATTTATAGGTTAGTTTGACGTCTGCCTTCAGTGTCACTTGTGTCACAAATGCGCTTAAAACACTTTTTTTCTGCGCTTTCCAACTTTGTAGAAGTAATCTAATGCGTTTATTATTTATTATTATTTTTTATTTTTATGCCTTTCTCATAATATTTCAACTGTATTTTAAAAATATTACATATTCAGGTAAAAATTTGGATACATTGCTTTTTTGTGTGTTTTTGGTATTTGTACTACAGTTTCTGCTGATCATATAAACGATGTCTATTCAACGCAGCTGCCAGCGGGTAAAGGAAAGGGTTTATTTATTTGTAGTTTGTGTTTAAATATAATTAGATTAATTAGGAACATCTATTTTATTTTATTTATTTATGGATATATCATCAAGCAACTATTCAGATATTTTTCAATCATGTTCATCAAGTTCTAAATCCAACGACAGTTTTCAATCTCTTCCTCTTCCACTCTGTGATGCTCTTGAAGCGACTTTTTCCGACCTAAAGAAAAATTTCAATGTAGTGCACATTAATGCGCAGAGCATACCAGCCCACTATCATGACATGCTTGCCTCACTTGACAACAAGAATATACAAGCGATCCTGGTCTCTGAAACATGGTTAAACCCCTCTCTTCCTTCAACGTCTTATTTGATCCCAGGTTTCGTATTAGTCCGTAATGACCGTACTACACACGGCGGGGGCGTAGCTATTTATATTCGACCAAATATTCAGTTCAGTATAATAAGCAAATCACCTCAACCTCCTCCTACTGGTACGGCTGAACATCTATTCTTGGAAATTACTATTTCCCACATGAAGGTTCTCCTTGGTGTATACTACAACCCATCGCTCAACAACGATTATTACGATTCCCTTGAGCGCCTTCTTGAAGATTTATGTCCTACTTATAGCCATACAATTATTCTGGGTGATTTTAACACATGTCTTTTAAAGAATGACAACCACTCTAAAAAACTTAATTCACTTGTTCAATCTTGCTCTTTACATATTCTTCCACTAAACTCAACCCACCACTTTCCAAATTCCACACCTTCTCTTCTCGACCTAATTATAGTCTCTTCCCCTGACCATGCTGTAAAAAGCGGTCAGCTTTCAGCAGATGAATTCTCGTACCACGATCTTCTATACTTATCATACCGGATCAGACCACCCAAAGTTAAGGCCAGAACACTTCTTCTGCGCAACTTTTCTGGCATGAACGTAGAGAAGCTACGAGAGGATGCGAGAAAAATTGATTGGGCGGCGTTGGAGGATCTAGACTCGGTCGATGATCAAGTGGCATTATTGAATTACCACCTTAATGAGCTTTACGACACTCATGCACCTGTGCGACCTGTTCGCGTAAAACATCTTCCTGCTCCGTGGCTTGATGACGAAATGCGAGAACACATGGCTAAGAAAACTCGAGCAAAAACCAAATACAAGATGAATTCCTCGGAGAAGAATCGTGAGAGATATCGCAAGGTCAGGAATCGGTGCAACACTAAAATAAGGGATTTGCAGCGCCGTAATATCCACAAAAATTTAGAAAACGGTAACCCAGCAAAAGTCTGGCCTTTCCTTAGAAAGCTTGGAGTTGGCAAGTCACGCTCTCCCTCTTCCTCAAACTTCATTGATATCGATTCCTTAAATCGCCACTTTACATCAGTTGCAGAGATGGATACTGCAATTAAAAATAGTACCCTTAACTACCTCTCTTCTTTGCCGATACCTAACTTTCCTTCTTTTACTTTTTGCTCAACCACGGCTGATGATGTCCAAAAATATATCAAAGAAATCACCTCTAACGCGGTCGGTAGTGACTGCATTAGTCGTTCTATGATTATTCCTCTCCTTGATATCCTCTCCCCTGTCATTGTCAAAATCTTTAACCAATCCTTGTCCTGTGGTGTGTTTCCTACCATTTGGAAGGAAGCGCAAATCATTCCCTTGCCTAAAAAATCCAATCCTAGTTCATGTTCCGAATATCGACCCATATCCATTCTTCCTTTCCTCTCCAAAGTCCTCGAAAGGTTGGTACATCAGCAACTCATCTCGTTTCTTACTGCTAACAACCTTTTGAATCCCTTCCAATCCGGTTTTCGCTCCGGTCATAGTACGACTACTGCACTTGTCAACATCTCCGACGACATACGAGCAGGCATGGAGAACCAGGAGTTAACGGTGTTAACATTACTAGATTTTAGTAATGCTTTTGGCACCGTTGATTTTGACATTCTCCTTGCTATGTTACGCACACTAAATCTATCACCAGAGGTGATTGACTGGTTGCATAGTTACCTTTTTGGCCGACGGCAGCGCATACGCATTGAAGAGTCTTTTTCTTCGTGGAGTGATGCTGCTGCTGGCGTGCCTCAAGGTGGCGTGCTATCGCCTCTTTTATTTTCCATTTTTATCAATTCTATCACTCTCCCTCTTGCTTCTTCTTATCATCTTTATGCCGATGATTTGCAGATTTACACGAAAGCTCCTTTAACTGACCTCTCTGACGCCATCGATATCACTAATCGAGATCTAAGGTGTATTGCTGAATGGAGCCGAAATTTTGGTTTAAAAATCAATCCCACCAAAACTCAGACTATATTAATAGGTAGCCCTTGGTATATCTCTCGAGTTGACCGCATTTCTCTCCCGAATGTTATTTTTGATGGTATCGCAATACCTTTTAGTGAGAAGGTAAAAAATCTTGGCGTTATCTTTGACGAAAATTTATCATGGAAGCCTCAAGTTTCGGAAGTCAGCAGGAGGGTGTTTGCTGCGTATGGCTCGCTTAAGCGCCTCAAAAACTTGTTGCCCACCAAAACAAAGATTTCCTTGGCACACTCTGTTTTCCTTCCAATACTGGACTATGCAGACGTTTGCTACCCCGATTTATCATCGCAGTTGCTGAGTAAACTCGAACGTCTGCAGAATCTATGTATAAGATTTATCTTTGGGCTTCGTAAATATGACCATGTGTCGGAGCATCGCTCCAAGCTAAAATGGCTCTCAATCACCCGTAGAAGAGACTGTCATATTCTTTCGTTACTTTACTCTATCCTTTCACTTTCAAACACTCCTTCCTACTTAAAAGATCGCTTCACTTTCCACTCTTCTACTCTAACCCGTAATCTTCGATCCAGCCATAATCTTACATTGAGCATGATTCCTCACAGAACAGAATTTTACGCCAAGTCCTTCTCTGTGCAAGCGATCAAATTGTGGAATGCCCTACCGGAGGATATCAGACGTGCTCCGTCTCTTGAAAGCTTTAAGGCGCGAGTCAGATCACACTATCTGTCCGAAAAGTGATTTTCACTTATACTGTTTTGTTTTTCTCCCCTGTCCATTTAATCTGAATGAACATGCATATTTCTCTATAATAATGTATATGTATTAGTTTATTGTAATATAAGGTATGTAGTAGTTTACTCATATTGTTATGTATGTAAAATATGTAGGTGTTATTGTATATGTATTTTATAGAACCGTAAAAGCACTATCCCGCATCTCAAATCTACTCTCCTTTACCCTAAGGTTGTCTGGTAGAAATAGCTACCTAGCTATAAGACCGCCTATATTGTACTCTTTCTTTTCTTTATGTATGTCCATTTCTTGTTTTTGTGCAATAAAGTATATTTATGTTATGTTTATATCACGCCTATTATCCCTTGCGGGGGAGGCAGAGCGTAAACGGGCTAAAATGGACGTTAACGCCACATCTGACAAACATTTGAGGGTCGTTCGAAAATTGTGTATCGCTATAGTGACAGGTTGTCAGCACATCGCCTAAAATTGCTATACACATGTAACCCTCAAGTCCCTTAGTTGCGTGTAATTATAGTTGATAACAATTTGGCTAGGAGGAGCGACGATCTAACAATGTAAAACTGTTTTAAACTTACGCGGTTACACATAATAACTCAAAATACTGAGGGTTCTTACCGCGATACTTATTTTTGTTGAATTGTCCGATATTTCGACCCAGTTGGATGGGCCAAGATCACGGAACATGTTGCCAGTTGACAAGTTGTCAGTCGTTCCGTGATAATGGCCCATGCAATTCAACAAAAATATGTAGTATTTTGAGCTATCTTACAATATGGCTGAAAATATGAATGCGAAGTAAACTATAAAGTATATTTATACATAAGGGAGATTTTTTAATTTTAACTGTGAATTAATGTAGTATTTATGAAACAATTGATTGTTATAAAATTATGAATGCATTTTAGACTATTGTGAATCATTTTATTTGTTATTATGATGTTTAGTTATGTTGCATTCAGAATATTTTAATCAAATTGGAAGTTTTTTATAAGTACCAATTGTAAAAAAGTAAGATTACAATTTGCACGTTCTAAAAGTTGATCATGAGATGTAATGTACCTACCATTTAACACCTAGTATAAACCATTGCTGTGTGATGCCGGCCTAGAATAGCATCACCCCATTTCTTTCCCGGGGGAGTCGTAAGAGGCGACTAAGGGACTCGAGGGTTTGTATTGCAATTTTAGGCGATGGGCTGATAACCTATCACTATGGTGATACTTACACAATTTTCCGTATAACCCTCAAATTTATGTCAGACGTGGCGTAAATGTCCGTTTTTGCGGTCGTTTACACTCTGCCTACTCCGCAAGGGATAATATGCGTGATATGTGTATGTTTGTATGTATAAACCATATATCTACGCAAATATATTTTGACTTTTGACTTTTACCGAGGATTTTACTCAGTGGCGTGCGTGCAATGAGAGGTTTATGTCCAGCAGTGGACTTAACTAGATTAATAATTATCAAGAAACTAGAACAAACACAATAATATTGCTAATATACGTGTAAAATTAACTAAGTCATAATTATGCCTACGCAATCCTTTCATAATGTTGGATACTAAACAAATATGTTAAGCGAAACATGACAGTAACTTAGTTCTGAAATGTATGATATTATGTCTGTCTACATAAGTTTGGAAACTGTTTATCTTTGATCAATGGATGTCTTAGTCAAGATAACTTATGCCTTTAGGCTTTAACCATGTATCTTACAAGAATAGATAGTATACTGAAGATTTAAATGTTTTTGCATTTCATCAAAAAACATCTTTGTGTTTTTTTTAAGATGTGACATCTGGGCGCTTTTGTGAAATTTTAAAATAATCTGCAGAAATCTGAACGTCAGCAGCACATTAATTAACCCATATAAGGGATCAACCTATTCTGGTTATTCCTTTAAATTGTATGCGATACCATTTCAAGTTGATTCCAGGGATAGGTTGAGTGCGGCTCTGATCTTAAGTCTTTTTTGACATTTGATGACTTAAAATTTTCCGAGTGAGTTGTCATATTTTATACTATCAAGAATTTTGCCACTGGACTTTAAATAATAAATAATTTTACATAAGTAGTAGTATTATTTAACTATACGGAGGCGCGTTTCGACCCTTAAATGGCAGATAGACACAATTACACCTGAATACGTTTGCCTTAGGTTAGGACTCATAATTGGTACTACATTATCAAGTGGGCATATTCATTATACACTAAAGAGCTTGCGTCGTAAAGGTTTAATGTGGTGTTCTCACGCTTGCTTCAAGTTGTTGCGGGTAAGAATGCACCAAAATGGCCTCTTTGTTCAATATTATCAAGCATATACCTATTATGAGTAGTAATACTTATAGTCCTGTATGGCTAGCTTTTCATGTTTCAAAAATATTTCTGTTGTTTATTTTTGGCGTATTGTTTCCAGCCAATTGGCCGAATCCACTTTATTACTTTCTGTCACTTTAGGTTTATGCTTACATACTTGCGTTTGCAATCAATAATCTCGGCTCAAACTGCGTTTAATTAAATTAAAGACACTTAAAATATATTTCATAAATGAGCTACCATACATTCGAAAATGTATGGTAGCTCATTTATCAAATTTTAACATAATGCAATATGTGCTTTACAGACACGCACAACTCAATCATTCAAAAAATTACCGACTTTAGAAATTTTGTAGGTTATGCCCTAAAATAATGCCAGCCGTACAATACAATACAATAATTATTTATTTGCATAAACATGGTATATAGGATGTTTACAAAAATTATTTCAGTGCGATACATGTTTAGCTAACTTATACTATTAGCATGCAAATTTCATAAGTTAATTAATTGGAAAAATTGTCTAATGATAACAATTCTTTAATATCATAAAAACATTTTTCTTTAAGCCATTTGTACAATTTGGTTTTAAACATTCTTGTATTCAAACTTTTAAATCCGTTCGGTATTTTATTGAATATTCTGACCCCCATAGCTATACAACTTTTGTCATATTTCATTATGCGAGGAATATCATTAAACACAAGTAATTCAGGGTTTCTTCTAGCTCTAGGGTTTCTTTCACATGACTTTTTAAAAAGATTTATATTATTTTTTATAAATATACACATTTCAAAAATATAAAGCGTCGGAAGAGGCAATATACCAAGTTTCTTAAAATATGGAACACACGATTTGTCAGAAGGAATGCCCACGATGGCTCTAATGCATTTTTTTTGAGCCACAAATGCTCTATCACTGTTCGTGCTGTACCCCCAAGTGATCAAACCGTAGCGCAGTACTGACTCTACATATGCATAGTAGGCCATCAGGGCCGTATTTATGTTAGTAACTTTCCTAACGTGCTTCAGTGCATAAACAAATCTGTTGATTTTATTGGTTACATTGTCCACCTGCGCTTTCCAGTTTAAATGCTCATCTATTGTTACGCCAAGAAATTTAGTAAAGGGCACCTTTTTTATTGCGCAGGTTTTATATTTTATATCTAAATAAAAATTGTACTTTTCGTCATAACATTTATTAAATTGAATATAATTTGTTTTGAAGAGATAAATTTTTAGGTTATTAATGTCAAGCCATTCTATGATTAATTTAATTGTATTGTTTATTTTAGTCTCATGAATCTTACTACTATTTTTATTCATGTCAGACGTTATAATTACACCGATGTCATCAGCAAATAGGACAGTTTTATGATTAATTATGTCAGTAATATTATTAATATATAGTAGGAAGAGAATTGGCCCCAAAACGCTACCTTGCGGAACGCCGCATTTGTTTACTTTGTGGTCTGATACATAATGTTTTAGATCCTTGTTTTGGTCAATTCTGTTAATGCTGACATATTGATGCCGGTTTGATAAGTAGGTACAGATCCAGTTAAGTGCGGGGCCTCGGATTCCAATAGCTTCCAACTTCCTTATCAGTATACTGTGAGAAACAAAATCAAAAGCTTTTGTCAAATCAATAAAAAGTCCAGTAGTGTATTTTTTTGCATTCAAATTGGTAGCAATTGAATCTATGAGGGAAAACATTGCTAGAGTCGTTGATTTGTTTCTTTGGAATCCGTACTGGTCCCTATTTAGAATATTATATTTATGTAGGTATCCAAACAGTCTATTGTACATGCATTTTTCGAAAACCTTGGATAATACTGGTATCAAAGTTATGGGCCGGTAGTTGGATATCTCAGTTTTATTTCCTTTTTTGTGTAACGGCTTTACAATAGCTAATTTAAGGGCGTCAGGAAAGGTTCCTGTCGTAAAAGAAAGATTTATAAGGTGGGTTAATATTGGTAATATTACATCTATACAGGCTTTGATGATTTTTGTATTTATTTCATCATAACCTTCAGAATTAGTATTTTTCAAAGACATTACTTCTTTCCTTACTTCCACTTCTGACATAGGCAAGAGGAACATAGAGTTTCCAGCTCTTTTAATATTTATTATAGTCTTGCTTGGTATTGTGTTAGTCAAAGTTGTATTAGTAGAGTTAATGAAGTCATTATTGAAGGCATTCGCAATGTCATTAGGTTTTAGTAGCAGTTTATCATTTAATTTAATTTCGTCAATATAATCCACTGATATTTTATTTGAATTTATTTCACTATTTATTACGGTCCAAGAAGCTGTGCATTTATTTTTACTGTTTGCAATATAGTTTATATTTGAATTTTTCCTGGCTTTATATATGAGCTTTTTAAGTATTTTCGAATATGTCATGTAAAGAGATTTATTTTTAACTGTTTTTTTAATGTAATACTGATAGCGCAACATCCTTTTTTTCCTACAACTTTTTTTTATGCCTTTGCTTGACCAGTTTCGTTTCCTATTTGTGTAATTATTGATTTTAATTTTAATTTTTGGAAAGCATAACCTATAAAATAAACTAAACAGGTCGTGAAAGTTGGTAAAGGCTATGTTTAGATCTGATTCTTCATAAATTTCAAGCCAATTAAGTTTTTCTAAACAATTTAAAAATGTATGTATATTGTACCGGACTATTAGTAATGATTAGATGCCTAATTTCTGTTGAACTTTACTAGATTAGTTTCGTGCAGTTGTGTACTTTGAAACTTAATAGGTATTAGTATAGCGTAGGACGCCCTCCTGCCAGATATAACGATGAATTAAAGAGGGACGCTGGTGGCGACTGGATGGCCAAAACGGGAGATCGTGCCTTATGGCGTACACTGGGGGAGGCCTACGTCTAGCAGTGGACTGCTGTAAGCTTACAGCGGTACAGCTGGATGTGATCAATTAGGTTATTTGTTTCAACGAGCGAGCACTTTATCCCTAATTAGCTCAAAGATCTGGTCAGGATCTGATTAGAAAAAAAAACGTGTATCTTTAAAAACTATTAAATTGATACGTATGAACGGGATCACACTTAGGTCTTATCTTTTTCGTGTGGGACACCGAGTCGTCCAACGTCCCGGTGAACCCTGTTGTCAGAGTTTACAAGTAAGTTTAAAGATAGAATAATTGAGATAAAATTATCGTATAGAAGGTACCTTACCAGTAATGTTTCTAAACCTCGTTATATAAAAGTCCATCTATTGTACTTATTGTTTAACCGATACTAAACTTAAACTCAAGGATGACATTAAAGCCCTTCATACTGACAACAATTATCTGGTCATTAGAAACACAATTACAATATAAGTATAAGTATTATGCAAACATCCTGCAATTAAAGCTACAGCTTAATTGGAACCTTGGCTTAACTATGCAAAGCTAGACACTAGCAAATATCCTCTTTTAGAATATAGGGTGTTAAAATGATATGTAATGATATAAATATCATGGACAATTCACATAACGCTATCTAGATCCAAACTAAGTAAAGCTTGTACTATGGAAACTAGATAGCTGATATTAATACTTTGTTTATAAATAAATACATATTATACATAAAATCACCCAGATAAAAGTCTAAATATCAGAAAATGACTCAACAAATTTTTGTATCTTGTGGGGATCGAACCCACGACCCTCGGCGTAGCAGATAGAGGTACTATCCGCTACACCATCGGGCCAGTCAATTGTGTCTTCTCATAGAAAAGTTAATATGTCTCCTCTTATAATTACATGCGTGTTGATTTTATAACTTTTATGACATTTACCAGTAATTCTTTCAAAATACTCAAATTAGAAGAATTATTTGATTACAAAACGAACACGTATCACATTATGATGTAGGTTTACACGACTTACTTGTTAAATTATTTGGTAGAGAGTTTATCCCTCTACGTTTCAGCTGCTTAAGACAGCCTTCTTCACGGAGGTAGACAGATCACAAACGCCTGTCAGCTGTGATTGCTGAACACAGAATTGTACCTAAGAATTACTATTAAACAATGGTACTGTAAATATAATACACTAGATTTCCGCCCAGCGGTTTCACCCGCTGTTTCTCATTTTCCCGTGGTAATAGTTGTTTTCCTGCGGTAAAAAGTGTCATATATGTTATTCCATGTTATATTCTACCTGTGTTCCAAATGTCATCCAAATCGGTCAAGCCGTTTGAGCGTGAAGAGGTAACAAACATACATACATACACACACAAACTCTCAGATTTATAATATTAGTACGGATTTCAACAAAACCGATATGAAACCTAAATTACTTACCTAACTATATCTCCTAATAGAGCCTAATCATCAAGAGGCTTCTGGAGAGTAACTAGCGCACTCATCACTTAAAAATTAATAGCTCCATGAAAACTTAATTTGACTGAAATATGATTCTGTAAAATTGAAGTATCTTGTTGCGAGTAACGCTCCGGAATCCCTCTAAGCAATCAACCACAGATTGAAACTCTGCGTGTACTTAGAGCCGCAGTTTTAAAATGGTATGAGACTTGGTAGACTGAAACCATTTAAAAACAGTCAATTTATAATTATGTTATGAGTGTTTGGCATGCAATTCAAAAACTTTACGTTACGCAAGTAAGTCTCAACCATGAGGTTAACATACATAAAAACATCACGCCTATAATACCTTGCGGGGTATTTACGCCACGTCTGACCATTATTTGAGAGCCATTCGGAAAATTGTGTATCTCCACAGTATACACACGTAACCCTCGAGTCTTTTAGTCGCCTCTTACGACACCCACGGAAAAGAAATAGGGTGATGCTATTCTAAGCCAACATCACAAGGTAGTAAGGTTTTATAAAGTTGATAAAACATCCTTCATGTCATAGTGCACAAAGCTTATGAACAAATTGGAATTGATGAAATGTAACAAAGTCTGACTGACATTTGACATAACCTTGTGCAGTTCAACTCATGTTGTTTCTTAGTTGTTATACACGTTATTGTCATAATTGTAATTAAACTGAATATTAAAAATAATTAGAACCACGATTTTTTATTGGGCCTTCAAATTTAATAGAAAAGGCAGGTTGAATTGTTATTGGTATTATTTTAACGATCTAATACGTTTTTGTTCACGGATAGAGAGGCCAATTTCATTGTTTAATGTTTAATATTAGAGCAATTAAAAAGTTTTATGATTTTTTCATTAGTATTTTGACCCTGGTGCTTTTTGGTACGATAGGCATTTTAAATGAACAATCTATAGATTGTTAACCTTCTGTATCATTCTTATCATTAGAATTAAAATAAAGATGGTTCAGTGCTTCGGAGGGCACATTAAGGTGTCGATCCCGGTTACTGTCTATGATTACTTAGACGGCGGTCGTTACACAATCATGTCAGTAGATGCCTACTAAAACTAGTGGGCGGTTAAAAAACTCTGAAACCAGTGTTCATCGGGTCGTTGAATGACTCGATGTCCCACACGAAAAGGAGAAAAAGTATCTATTTATTTATTTTATATTTATTGGCGTTTCAAAGTTGCTTGCTACATAAATAATTATTTTGTTACAATTTCTGAGGTTGCGTTATATAATGCCCGCAATATAATGAAGCTGGCATGCATTAGATTAAAGTTACTACATCATCATCATTATCTTCTTGTCCCTACATTTAAAGCCACAACAGTCCACCGCTGGACATGGACCTCCTCCTAATGGGGGGTATCGACATACTCGCCACGCTTGGCAAGCGGATTGGCAAGCAAAGTACAAGATACTACTTTCACAGGGAACGCTGCTGCCTATTCCTTGGATGAATTCATCCCTTAGTTGCTTTTTATGACACCCACGGGCTACAATGCTGTACTAAGCTGGCATCACATGGCGATTTCTGTTCCTCATATTATCATTACTTTGGAGTTGGCTCAACACTTATGTACGTACATAAAATTATATTGCAAAAGGGAAGAAATAGGGAGTGTGTGGGAATGATATCGTGGGAGTATTTACCGCCACCACGGGGTCGGCAGATATTCACCCAAAGTCAAATATCTACGAATTCGCAAGTTGATTTTGTTAAACCCTGTATATTTAAGTAAAGAGGTGAGAATAAATGACCATATAAACGTAAGGTTATTGGAGCAACTCTATTAGTTCTTGACATCCTAGACCTACTAGGAGCTATCGCATTGTGATGTCATCGATTACTTAGATTACATAAATATCCCGCTTGACCTCGATTTTATGTAAAATTGTGTTATGTTATATATTGCTCAACTGAATAAATTGTACGTTGCTTCAAAGCGATTATCAAGAGGTTGAAAATTTGAAGTGATCGGTCGGGTGGCGGTAGCTCAGTGGCAGAGCGGTGAGACGGTACTCCACAGGTCCCGGGTTCAATTCCCGGCCGTCGCTAACTTTTTTCAATTTCTTTTGATTCATTCATTCAATATCTTATTATGAATAAATATTTTTTTATTTATTTATCTAGATTCAAAATTCAACTACTAAATACAGATACAGGACGTTTACATAAAAACAATCACAACAGATCAAATTATTTCTAATAAGATTAATTCCATATCGATAGGTATTTAATTATTTAAGTAGGATTATATGTAGGTACATATACTTACTATTCTTTAAAAGCTATATTATTTAGTGTCGATTTGACCTTTTTTTTCTTTGCATCTACCTCGTACCATAGTTTACCTGCGCACACTATGTCCTTTGGATTTCTTATAGGTTGACTGGGAGAAATCCCTTAATGGGATAAGTCCGCCTTTGTGCCTTACCTTTTCTGTTATTTTTGTTTTTTATTTGGTGCAATTAAATTATTACATACATACATACTTAGGGAAGAATATTTCGACCTATGTTCCTTGGGGAAAGTTGTTCTTTATCCTTATCATCAACCCGTATTGAGTCACTAATGAAATTTCACTCTACACGTATATGTATTACTGCCGACCTTCTTTATTCTCTACCATCACAAACAATCAATACCAATATAAATTCCTAACATTCTGCTATAATTCAATAATTGCATACATAATATACTACGTGTAAACACATGTAAGGGAATAATAACTTATATAGTAGACAATCCTATTTCCAGAAGCAGTAAATCTACCTGATACCACGGGCTTATTCATAGTCAAGACCTCTTTTGTGACAGGTGTATTAGCTGAATTCAATATCGTATAACAAGCAACCGTGTGATGCCGGCTTAGAATAGCATCACGCCATTTCATCCCCGCAGGTATCGTAGGAGACGACTAAGGGTTCGAGGGTTTCATATGTATTAAATTTTCAGGTGGAAACCAGTCACTATAGTGATTCAAGATTTTTGTAACGTGGCGATAGCGACCGTACTTTTACGGCCGTTTACTCTCTGCTTACCCCGCAAGGGATAAAGGCGTGAAGTGTGTATGTATGTATAAAAAGCTACGTTGAGTTTTTGAGATATGTTAAGTAAAAAAAACTTTATTGCAACCTAAAAAACGGTTAAATAAGTAATAGACACTTTTCTTATACATACATACATATAATCACGCCTCATTCCCATAGGGGTAGGCAGAGACTACATCTTTCCACTTGCTACGATCCTGACACACCTCTTTCGCTTCTTCAACATGCATCAACCTTTTCATACATGCTCGTCGGTTTAGGGTACTCTTGACCTGACCTTTCTTTAGAATGTCCCCGATCTGATCCAACTTTTCTTCATCGTTCTTATTAGCCGCCTACAGGACCTTACTGGCTGGGTATACAAATTTTTTTCACGCAAATGTTTACAATTCTACTTAATTATTTGTATGGAATTTATGATTGATGTTGGGGAAAGTTGTCCTTATCACCAGCCCGTCTTGAGATTTCGCTATCGGTCACTAGTGAAATTATACATGCAGACCAATTAAAGTTATCACATTAATATTGGAATCTTGAAGATTATAATAGGTGAAGTAAGTTCAACCTACATAGTGAGAAAAAAAAAATTTAGAGCATGATATGATAAAAGTCATAATATTGTTTTAATTCTTGACTTTCTATAGAATATCGTGGAATCCAGGGCAAGTATTGTTTTAGTCTGAGAAACGTTTCACTGAGTATTACTGGGTTACATAGTTTTTGATATGAATAGGCACAAGTAATTAAGTATTATAAAAAAAACAATAAAACTATATGTGTCGAGTTTATGAACGTAAAAATTATTTTGGTAAATCGGTTTAGTTCATTAACCAATCACAATTAAACTTATTTGACATAATACATAGTAGGATATGGACAAAAACACCTTATTTGTTTTGACAGTCAATTCAATGAAATTTAATTCAGGAATATGCTTTAAGCATACTATAAAATTAACTTCTGAACAAAATTTTAATGTAATAAAACCAAATTATATTATTATGGACCCTAGCTATAACTACGGCAATAATTTCTCCTAATTATCGTGAACAATGATACCAGGAGTACATAACACGGGATGAGACATGACACAATCAATCTCCTACCGATTAACACGAAATATTAATGAATAATGAACTAGATACCTGACAGAATGACAAACACCATTGGAACGTTGTGAAAATTGAGCCAAGTTCCATGTAAGGCAGAGTTCATCAAGTTTAGAAAAGTGCAGAAATTATTTCTCAAATTTCCACTTTTTCTTGTCGTGTTTCATTGAAACATGCTACAAAATCAATGTTTTTTTTTGTTTCTTTTACCAACAGTTTTGAAAACCAATTAAAAAACAAGAACCATTTTATGCTATACTTACCATGCATAAATCTAATATACAGAACATAAAAACTTATGAATTTACTAGCTTTTACCCGCGACTTCGTCCGCGTTAGATAGTTTTTTTAGAAACAGGTTCTAAAGTAGATATGTATATTCATAGTAAGTATGACAGTAATATTAGAACAGTTCTTATCTCTACTGTTTAAGGATGACTTGCTTGCTTCTGTTGTTAAAGGGACAATCCAAAATTTGCTAACCGGTGTACTGCCCTGAGAGATCAATATTTAGAACGATTGAATACAAAAGTCAGTAGATAACAAAAAAACTTCGGTAAAAAGTTGCCAATGTCCTTTCTCAACTTATTCCCAACATACTGAACAACTTTTGTTTTGGAACCATTTCTGTATCTCTAATAGTTCAGGTGGGCTTCTGATCGTACACCTGGTGGTCTACATAAAGTACTCCAGATCCTCAATATCCTTGTGAAAAGAAGCAGCCCATCATACTGAACAACTTTTGTTTTAGAACCATGCCTGTATCTCTAATAGTTTAGCTGGGCTCCTGATGGTACATCTGGTGGTCTACATAATGTACTCCAAATCCTCAATGTCCTTGTGAAAAGACGCATCACGCAGCCCATCATACTGAACAACTTTTGTTTTGGAACCATTTCTGTATCTCTAATAGTTTAGGTGGGCTCCTGATGGTACACCTGGTGGTCTACATAAGGTACTCCAGATCCTCAATGTCCTTGTGAAAAGACGCAGCCCATCATACTGAACAACTTTTGTTTTAGAACCACGCCTGTATCTCTAATAGTTTAGGTGGGCTCCTTATGGTACACCTGGTGGTCAACATAAGGTACTCCAGATCCTCAATTTCCTTGTGAAAAGAAGCGGCCCATCATACTGAACAACTTTTGTTTTGGAACCATTTCTGTATCTCTAATAGTTTAGGTGGGCTCCTGATGGTACACCTGGTGGTCTACATAAGGTACTCCAGATCCTCAATATCCTTGTGAAAAGAAGCAGCCCATCATACTGAACAACTTTTGTTTTGGAACCATTTCTGTATCTCTAATAGTTTAGGTGGGCTCCTGATGGTACACCTGGTGGTCTACATAAGGTACTCCAGATCCTCAATATCCTTGTGAAAAGTAGCGGCCCATCATACTGAACAACTTTTGTTTTGGAACCATTTCTGTATCTCTAATAGTTTAGGTGGGGTCCTGATCGTACACCTGGTGGTCTTCATAAGGTACTCCAGATCCTCAATATCCTTGTGAAAAGAAGCAGCTCATCATACTGAACAACTTTTGTTTTAGAACCATGCCTGTATCTCTAATAGTTTAGCTGGGCTTCTGATGGTACACCTGGTGGTCTACATAAGGTACTCCAGATCCTCAATGTCCTTGTGAAAAGAAGCGGCCCATCATACTGAACAACTTTTGTTTTGGAACCATTTCTGTATCTCCAATAGTTTAGGTGGGCTCCTGATGGTACACCTGATGGTCTACATAAGGTACTCCAGATCCTCAATGTCCTTGTGAAAAGAAGCGGCCCATCATACTGAACAACTTTTGTTTTGGAACCATTTCTGTATCTCCAATAGTTTAGGTGGGCTCCTGATGGTACACCTGATGGTCTACATAAGGTACACCAGATCCTCAATGCCCTTGTGTAAAAAAGCGGTCCATCATACTGAACAAATTTTGTTTTAGGACCATGCCTGTATCTCTAATGGTTTAGCTGGGCTCCTGATGGTTCACCTGGTGGTCTACATTAGGTACTCCAGATCCCCAATGTCCTTGTGTAAAGAAGCGGCCCATCATACTAAACAACTTTTGTTTTGGAACCATGTCTGTATCTCTAATAGTTTAGCTGGGCTCCTGGTGGTACACCTGGTGGTCTACATCTGTACTCCAGACCTTCGAATGGTGATAAAATGTAGCCTATGTCCGTTCTCGGTATGCTAGCAATCTCTGTGCCAAGTTTCATGAAGATCGGTTCAGCGGTTTGGCCGTGAAAGCGTAGCAGACAGACAGACAGACAGACAGAGTTACTTTCGCATTTATAATATTAGTGTGGATGGTGAAGTTTTACTAGTGAATGATACCCAAAAATAACATTACGGACTTGTGATAGAAACAAAGTAAGGAACATAAGTTAAAATAAAAAAAAACGACCCGTAGAAACACACTAGTTTATTTGTATTGCAGGCTCAATTGTGTGTTTTGTGTTTTCTTTCTTCTTTCTTTTTTTATTTTATTTTTTTCAGATTTATGTTCTTTAAGCTAAGTTGTTTTATCAGCCCGTCTATCATTTTCGCAAAATTTCACCCTATTTAATATATTCTGAAAATAGGTACGCACTAATAACTTGGCTTTCCGCTGCCATGCCCTTAGGTAATTTAATTCTAAACATTATTACCTGGCAACAATTAGACATGACAATTCACAGAATTTCGAGACACGACTTATTGTGAAATGCAACACTTAATGTTAAGGCGCCAATGTCATATGTAGTAATTCCAGTACGGGTAATTAAAAATGTTAATAAGTTTTATGGCAAATGTAGAGATTGTCTAATCTAATATAGTACTTGGTATAAGTAGAACAAGTACGATACCTACCTATTGCATTGAGTTACATTTGCATAAATTTATTGGTCTTGTTTCTGTGGATGTGTTGATATAGTTATTTATTTGATGAACTATTTTATTTAAACTATTTGATTTATGTATGTATGTAGTTAATTTACTTATTTGATTAAATTACTTTTGCTTCAGCTCCAATTCATTTTTAGCTAGTGTGTCGTGAAACCACGTACACATCTGTAATTTATTTATTTATATATTAAACTTTTTTGCAAATGCGGGCCCAATGACGCGCGTTATCTCTACCGGCCAACCTAAAGATAAACATGATGATGATGATAAGGAACTTCGCCATTTTTCCTGTCGATGACAAAAGTTTAAATGTGCCTTGTCCAGTGCAAAGACAATCGGTCAGGAACTTGATATGAGTTGATGAAGCAACATCTATTTTCAATTTTAACATCGTGAGTCTAAAAAGTTGTAACCCTGTTGAGATTGTTTTCAGTTTTGTCTAACAAGTGCTCACTAAGCACTTAAGTTTTTCCTGACTGTTTTGTATATAGACCCAATATTCTAACTATAAAAAAAATGCTTTTATTTCAAAATTTAAATTAAATTAACAATAATCAGCCAAACAGCATAGTAGTTTGTTGGCAGACACAATGCTCTCTGTTATACCTAGTTATTTCTATGAATACCTCACGCAGTATTTCACCTCTATTTATTTACAACCTACCACACTATTATATCTCTAATCGTCTTGGCATTGTACTTATTGATAAGTAAATGTCCAAAATGAGTCATTGGACTAGTGTTTCTTCGTGCACGCACCATTTTCAACCGATTTTATCTAAAATACTAGCACTATTAGCACTCAATACAGTTTCAATTTTGTTTTCTTATCTAGATCAATAATTTGTGGAAACGTGTACTTATCTGTAAATCTACGTACGCGTACACTAGACTCCTCAAGATATTTACTTTAAATCAGTCTGCATATTATAGGTATTTAGGTATGTAGCTATTGGACCAGATGACGTGTGATTTCGGATTTAGAATAGTGGGTATCGTGAGAGGTAACTAAAGGACTCAAGGGTAACATATGTGTATTGCAATTTTAGGTTATGGGATGACAACCTGTCGCTATGGTGATACACTATTTTCTGAATGACCCTCAAATGTTTGTTAGATGTGGCGTAAATGTTCGTTTTTTACTACATCACCCGAAATATTTGCGTTAAGTTTGATGCCACGCCTCGGCAAGCGTAGTATTGAACGACCTCGTCCAGCAATGGGGTACACTTCGTCCAGCAATGGAATTTACTGTGATATTGTGTAGGTATTCTAGGTACGTACCTATGTACCATAATACTACTAAGTTCCAATTCGATCTAGTATCTGACATAGTCAATGGGTAACATTTCAATTATTAATTGAACGAGAGTTTTACGAAACTTTGTGTGCTCTTTAAATAATACTCTTAATTTCTGCAAATTCACAACAATGCTTTTGTGCATTTTGACATAACTTAATTTAAATAACACAAAACTAAAATCTTAGCTGTAATCTTAGCCTTAATGGCCACAGGTTTGATTGCGCTTACAAGATAAGAAAAGCCCTAAATATATAGACTAAAACCATTAGAGGTAGCCGTTTCCAAAACACGACATAACCTTGAGATAGAGACCTACATTCTAATAACCTTTTAACAAAAGCTGAATGTAGTACAGTTGCGAGTCACATTTCGCTTCGTTTTGCATAATAATACAACAATTACAAAAGCCCGATCGGTACCTCCTGTCACTCTTACAAAAGAGTAACACCTCCTAAAAGAGTACTGATACTCTGTTAAGGCAAGTACTCACGGTTTTTGAAAGGAAATAGGACATGTTGCGTGAATGAGTAACTTTTAAGGGGATAAGGCTTAGCGATATTATTCAAGCTCGATTCATAGGTTTAGTTGCGATATTTTCACAACTGTGCATATTGCTGCTTAGACTTTTAGTATTAAAAGGCGTTTAGAAACGTTTCAACTTCTTAGAACATCTTTGAGGATCAACTTAACATGCAGTTTGGTAGAATCATGAGGTGTAAGTCAGGTACTAATCACTGGTTCAGTCTAACTTACATCAGAGTTTGTTTATAACTAAAATAGCAACAAGAATTTTTTTCGTTGCTTAATATTATAACAAATTAAAATAGGCGCTTTGTTTGGGAGCCAAAGTCACCAAGTAAACTTGACACTGGTAATATCACAATTAAACGTGATAAAATACGCCACGTATCAAAAACTGAATTTATTACAAAATTAAACTTGACACTGGCGAAATGACAGTGAAAACGCCACAAGTTTAAAGAAATTGAAATTTAAAGCGTTACAAAATTACTTTTCTTTATATTTAAAAATAAACAAGTGAGTTCTATGTTAAATCTCAACGAATCTCAGTCCGCCTATGCATATTTCTGCCCCCCAAAGTGCGAACAATGCACGTTTCATACACGCCGCACCTAGCGGGTCAACAAGTACGAAACACGAACAATAATCCTTAGAGCTTTAGACCAACGTTCAATGCGTGTTTAAAATAATCCTCGATACGAATAAAACGTTAAAGATGCGTTATAAAAATGCTTTTATGTGCTAAAGGTCAAACCACCCCTGCATTGCAAATAATTCAGTAGCGCAATTAAATATAATAGTATTCCTATCGTAGCCCAAAGTTAATAATATGACAGTAAGATCAAATGGCCAGAATAGATGAAAATAGATCACAATTCTCCGAAAAATTCTACTTTCTTTAATATACATTATTACTAATCGATAACTCGAATATTGTGTCCTAAATTTAAAATTCTCTTTGCAGGAAAGAATTATAGGGATCGCGAATTAGCCATTTATGGGATAAACACGAATTATTCTGAATAGTGTGCCGTGTGATGCCCGCTTAGAATAGCATCACCCCATTTCTTTTCCATAGGGGTCGTAAGAGGCGACTCAGGTACTCGAGGGTGTGCATTGCTATTTTAGGCGATGGGCTGACAACCTGTCACTATGGTATATACACAATATTTTCCCTAATTTTCGAATGACCCTCAAATATTTATCAAGCGTGGCGTAAATGTCCGGTTTTTGCGGCCGTTTACGCTCTGCATACCCCGCAAGGGGTAATAGGCGTGATGTGTGTATGTATGTATTACAATTTACACCCCTTAAATAAGTTACTAAAGTGCTGCTGATACTAGTCTTACCTCTTAATAAATTATTATTATTGTAGGTAGGCACATAAAACAACATTTTAAACTGTTTTTATTGAGAAAATAACGGCCATAACATTCTGAAAATATTATTGTTATGGTCTACCTTAGTATCTAACAGATCCAAATTCGCTTTAAGTTACACACTTTGACAAACTTTACTTGAAAGAACATAAATCGTAAGTAATCTCTATTTGAAACTTTTTTTTCTATATTATGTCTAAAGTTTTCATTTTATTACCGAATTATTTAATTAATTTTTATATTTTTATTAAGGATGGGTTTGCTCTTGACTCTAGTCTAGGTAATAGGACAGAGTCTAAGATGGAGCGAGCTCACCCAGAAGAAGCCTGTTCACTCTTACTTTGAAGAGATTAGGGTTGTATGCGTTTGGAAACACAGACGCAAGTAGTGAGTTCCACTCTTTAGCAGTGCGCATTATAAATGATGACTGGAAGCGTTTAGTCCGAATTGGTGGAATGGCAACCAGGTACGGATGGTATCCGGCGGTGCGTCTGGATGTCCGATGGTAGAAGGGAGCTGGTGGAACAAGGTGGTGAAGCTCTTGAACACACTCTCCGAAGTACAATCTGTAAAAAACCGACAAGCAGGCAACCTTGCGGCGATGTGCCAGGCTATGTAGCTTGGTTTCCACCAGTTTTATGTCGCCTATGAGCCTCTTGGCCCTGCGTTCCACCGAGTCAAGAGCGGCAAGTTGGTATTTGGCTGAGCCATTCCAAAGGTGACTGCAATATGCTGATAAACATTTGACTGTATCTACTGAGATAATTATGAAATGAAAATGTATTTCATAATATCAACGTTTATTATACACGTGGCAACATAATTATCTTTAAACAGGATATTATTTTTGTGAGCCGGAACGATGTTTTATTAATATTAATTAAAGTTAATAATGTTGCGTTTTAATAAAATGAACGCTGTACACGTGAATATCATAATTTAAAATGCTTAGGTATGGGACGATGATAGATTTAAAAAATCTCCCCGTGCCACTTTTTAAATTCACGGGCAATGGATGAGCTGCGGTAGCCCAAATAGAACAGGCGTCGCTGCTAGTAAACGCATACAGCGAAAAAAAATGCAGGTTTTCTAAAAAATCTTATCGAACCTCGAAAATGGTTTCAGCTTCACCTGTCCAACAATCTACTGCTGGATATGGGCTTCCCCCAATTGAGGGATATTTGCCATACTCACCAGGTGAATTGCCAAGCGCAATGCAAGGTGTATTCACAGGGAACGCTGCAGCCCATTCTCTGGATTCATCCCTTAGTCACCTTTTACGACACCCGTGAGCAGATATGGGGTGTTGCAATTCTAAACCGGCACCACGCGCAAAATTGATTTTAAATTATTAAAAATCTGAAAGACGAAGTAGAAGACAGCCAGAAGTAAAACAACTCTCTTTAAGGTTCATTACAGTCGAATTATAATAACAAAATACTAAAATCTTTTATAAGCGTAATAGATATTCATACTATAAAAACAATTGCAATTCAAATCACTGCTTGTCGAAACTTAATATTATTTTAAAAAGCTTTATGTTTTTATTACTAAAAGGACCTTTTTTATTTTTACAGACTAAAACTCCAGACGAAGCCCTCCAACTGAAGAGTCTCGTTTAAAAGTAAGTAAATGTTTGAATAAATAGTTATTTTCGTCTGAAAAGGTAAATATTTTAAAAGTAATTTTATCTACACGACATGATATCTGAAAAAGTTCTTTTGATGTCATATAAATTCGAACATCAGCTTAGGAAAAAAGCTTTATGAAAAAACGTAATTAAAGTTGTGTTTATACATACATTACGCCACAGACCGTAAACGGCCATAAAAACGAACATTTAGCCCCGTCTGACAAACATTTGAGGGTCATTTAGAAAATTGTATATCGCTATAGCGACAGGCTGTCAGCCCATCTCCTTAAATTTCAATGTACATGTAACCCTCGATATCACACGGACGAAAGTTATGTATATTATTTAAAAGATATAGTTTAAGATGTTGAGATGATGCTTTTAAACAAATCATTTATTATTACTACTAGGAAGAAATCAATGTTTTAAGTAAATAGCAGATTACGTATTGCACGCGAGATCAATCTAAGAATAGAAAATATTAGAAGAGAAAATGACATTTACAAGTATTATAATGTACTTGCATGCTACTTAGATATTTAAATACATAAACTTACATACACATACACATATCACGCCTTTAATCCCTTGCGGGGTAGGTAGAGCATAAAAGGCCGCATAAAACGGACATTTACGCCACATCTGACAAACATTTGAGGGTCATCCGGAAAATAAACTTTTTTCCTATATTTTACCATAAAGACACTAAAAACCGTAAAACCGGATAATCAATCAAAATCCGTTCTCTCCAGTCCGCTGCCGATCCGGTAAAGTCGGACAGATGTTGGATATTAAACGCCTATTACACTTATCCTACTGATTCAGCATGCATTGCTTGTTATTTTGAGTGTATTGTAATGGCGCCCAAATGATAACCAGCAATGTATGCCAAATCCGGCCCTGTCCGCAGGGTAATGTAATAGCCGTTTACACGCGGCTCGTCTTCGGCAGACGTTACCGATATTATTAATGACCATCCGATACTGCTGTTTAGCACACACGATTATTTCGAATTTGGTAGATTTTTACTTATGCTACGCCGTAGCTGTGTATAAGTATTTTTGCTACGATAATTAAACGTGTGTTTTGTGATCATTATTTCTTTTACTTGTAATAATAAATGCAATAATTATTTTTTGATATTATGTATGTTTCTATATCGATAGGTATTTAATTATTTAAGTAGGATTATATGTAGGTACATATACTTATTATAAGAATAATTGTATAGCAGCTATATTTAGTGTCAATTTTTCATTTTTTTTTAAACTACCTCGTACCATAGTTTACCTGCGCACCCCATGTCCTCTGGATTTCTCAAAGGTTGACTGGGAGAAATGCCTTAATAGGATAAGTCCGCCTTTGTGCCTTACCTTTTCTGTTATTTATTTAGAGCAAAAAAGTTATTACATACATACATAAAAAGCTAGCGCTAGTTTGACAAATAAAAAATTAAGTTCCCTGACTTATAATATCAAACGTGCACGTGACGATCATTATAGGAATATTTGGAGAATTTACAGTTTTTTGAATTTGCCAAATTGCAACATAAGCAGAATTTGAACTTGCGACTAGCTACTAGCGATAGCGAAAGTCGTAGGTTCAAATCCTGCCTACGGTGCAATTCAGCAAGTTCACCAAAATAATGTACCCAACTCGTAGATGTGTTTTAAAAATTTATTACTCAGACGTAAACGTATTGTGTGATGGCGTAGCATTCAAGTTAGAGATTCCATGGAAATAAGATATTTGGGAAATCGTGCGGTGTAAAAACGGCTGTCACTTGCCGTCGATTGTGCATGTCAGTCAGCGTAAATAATGACGCGCTGACATTTAATTCGGGCTACAAAGCCTCATTATGCTGTTTGCTCTAAACCGTTTGCCAACAACGACAGCTTCATCTTAAATTTTTAATTATGCTGCAGATTATTTATTGATGTGCTATTGGCTTCAAAAATCTTCTGAAAAACCCACAGGTTAACGTGAATATTAGTGAAATAAAAATATGAGATTAAATTTTATCATCCAAAGCCAGAACTATTTATAGTGACCAAGGAACTATTCTTGTTTGTAAATCAAAAATCCAAAACAACACTATTTACAGTTTTGCGTTAAGGCAGGGATAGTATGCGGGCAAGGTTTTAAAACCGGATTTATTAAATTTTGAAAAGTATTTGTTATTGTCAAGGATCTAACAGTTATTATCAGTAACACAGTTTTACAAACTTTCCTTGATAAAAAAACAAAGTCATTTGAATCATTTTTCAATTATAAATATTAAGTCTGTTGTTTAAAAGTTATTACTAAATTGGAGATACATACCTTTTCAAATAAAAATGGCTGAATAAAACCTAGGAACGGTATTTCTCTAGTTTTTATGTCGATAAAAACCGAAAAATCCCTTAAGACCTATTCAAATCACAGCGGTATTTGCTGGGTATGTGGGAACGTGGTTCTCAATCAAAACGGTATCGGATACCACCATGATTTGAATAGGTCTTTATGTTGGACCTGTCTGGTAGTAAGTTCATAGGTATAATCGTTGCAAAGGTTAAAGGTAGTCTGTTTTATGATAACTACCCAGATTTTCCTCGCATTGAATTAAATTAATTACCTTTACAACACAACAAACAATTAGAACTGTATTTTATTGCGAATTAAATTATCAACCTAGTAAACTGCGAATTTCATTGCTAACATTATAGTAACGTAATAAAATCGGGTTTTAAACCAAATTTATCAGCAAATTTCACAACCACATAGTAACATAGTTTATTTGAACCGGTTTGGAATGCGGTAAAGGACTAAATTATTCAATAAGCAAATTGGCCTAGGAACATTGCAAATTAACGATAGGCGTTCCGGAAAATGCATGATTTTTAGGGTCATCGTAGCAGTCCCAACCCAGTTTGTTTCAATGTCACACCAAATTATAGTACCCAGATAGACCGAGCGCTGTATTTTGTTTTCTTTTTACGTCTGATTTTGGAAAATTATACCTAGCTAGCTCTATTTATCACCCCCGACATCTACTTCATACATAGAAAATATCAAGAAAATCGTTGGAACTGTTTCCGAAATATGATTATAAATAACTAAGTAATTAAATATTCATTAATTTCTAGATTAGTCAAAGGTAAACGTAAAGGTATTTAGATATATAGTAATGTTTTTCTATCTTTATAATACTGTGCACTTGGAAGTGAAACAACTTTCTGAGCAAAATGACAAATTTGTAAAGAAGCTAACCGATAAAAACAATAATGATATATCGCACTCTTAGTAAAATAACGACTTAAATCAAAATTTGGCCAAAATGAGTTTTTGTGAAAAACTGACTTATTAGAGCAAGGCCCACAACATAGACTTTAAAATACAACCCTATCTCTTACACAATAAGATTCAAAATAAGATGAGTCTATATCTTTCCCGCCCTTAACTCCTATCTTTTCAGTCAAATAATGACCGATTTAGTCTTGCGTCTGCGGCTGCATGCAACGTTTTTGTGAAAAAACGACTGATTTAGAAATGAGCCGTTGTTTTATCAAAAGTTGAGGCGAGTGTAATTGAAAAGTTTTTATAAAAGATTGACCGATTTAGTGTTTGGTCTTTGTTTTACAAAATACCTACGATGTATGCTTGACTCATTTTGAATTAAGTCTGTATTTTACGAAAATTTTGGAAAAGCTCACTGACCCATTTGGAGATAAGACTGTATTGTTTTGAAAAAAATGTTATTTATATGACTTAACTGAAATTAGGTCTTTGTTGTATTTCTAATGATAAAAATTTCTGGTAACATTTTTAGTTGAGTCTTTGTTTTAGCAAAAATAATGAAATGACTTCAGTATTATTTCAAATTTGACCTGTGTTTGACTGATATCATAACATAATTTAACGTATTAACTTGGTGTCTCACTTCGCATTTTATCTTAATCTTGAGGTTTAACGTTTTACTACTCTTGAAATTCAACGAAGTTTCTATATTTTTAGTACATTAATTTAATCCTCCGACTGAAAAGTAATCATATTGAACCATATTTGGAATCATTGGCACCTCGATTGCTGCCGTCAAATTCGACGATGAAACCAAGGCTAAATGTGTACCAACTCGGTCTCATCTCCAGCCGCATGCCGTAGAGTTCGCCTTGAATCACTACCTCACACGTCTATCGTTAGAAGTGTTAACTACAGAACGTTCTACGTAGAAAAGCACTGAATACCGCCATTTATCTCTTAAACCACTCAAATTTACCTCGTCCATCACATCACAAGCCAAATAAGTGAGTACTAACAGGACCAGCAGATGGATTAAAATCTTGTCACATTGCAGACTGAATGGGTAGGGAAACTTAAAAAAATTAGCACACGACACGCTACCAAGGTGCCACCTTCACTACAGTTACACAATAAATCTCCTACTAAGAACACGTTTTCGTCGACTAGACGGCTAAATCAGCACGTCGCTTGTCATGACGCCATTATCATGCGAAGTAACATGGCTGCCATCGTCATCAAAGAGCATGCCGCAAGCCGATATCCGTAAGACAGATAGTCACACTGTGCTCACCTTGTTAAAAGACGGTGCAAGGTGTTGAGATCCATACGTTTCGCACGGTATATTGGCATTACAATATGTTGGGAATATTACAAAACGACAGATACCAACTAAATTCAAAGTCACCGATGAAGCCCGAAACGTTTGCGACAAATTTGACTTACAATATCGGTAGTGCTAGTGTCATTATCCGCTATTCCAACATAGCCCACCGAGAAGCCCGCACCTGAAACATCCTGAGCCAAACACGGGCGAGAAAGGACATAACCTATTTCTCACTCAGCAAAGCATTCCTCAATTTGATCCTCCTCCTGATTGATTTTCCAAGGCCAGAGTTTACCACGTTCTACAGTCAATCGAAAACTTTTTCAAAACCAGCATTGTCATTTGTCTATAATGGTAGGCTCGGCCCATCAGCGAACTATTAAGATACAAGAAGTAGTATTCGTTTCCGCTTATAGAAGCCCAGCTCCGCCTACTTGCCATTTAGGATCGACGGGGTCATCAAATTGAAAACGAAACTTAATGATGCATCTACCATGGAACTAGCTCTAGAAGAATCGGCGACCACAGTCATCGACAGCAATCGTGTGGCACCCCTTTTCAAGCGGGTGTTACACCGTCAGCTTCATCGCACGAATATCAATGATATAAGCGAACGCTGAGCTTGTTAATTATTATTGTAATCTATGGCTGTGCCAATGACTGACGACGCGTTTCACGCTTCACCGCTACTTTTTTTGAAAAATAAGTAAGACGTCTCACCGCAGTTAGCTACAGTATACCACCCCAGACTCGTCTGGAGCAACGTCATTGCGCACTTTCATATAAGGCTATTTTGAGTCCCTTATCGTCACGCTATTCATCTGGCTCAGCACGCACGCCGTGTATTTTTTGGGATCGCCGCATCGCTTACTAGGCCTGGCGCTCCATAACATGAAAAAAAGTTGGTCCAATATCCACCGAACTACAAGGAACCGCCAGAGAACTCCACCAAGCTATCAACAGTATAATACAGAAGACAGCTACGATCAAAAAAACAGTTTGTGTTTTACACCCTCTTAATGTCACGGCCTGGAAAAGCCTAGTGAGTGTTAAGACAGTCCTGTGCAGCTCACTACCGGGCGATCACTTTCAAAAGGAAGTACTCCACACTCTGATCACTGAATTGAAGTTTATGGTCAACAGCAAACCTCTAACGCACAACTCCATCAACCTAAACAAGCCAAAGTCATTACTCACAATCACTTTGGTACTACTGAGTATCCTCGTACACGACTCGCTTGTCGTCCCTTTGATAATTATAACCTCATCGAGAAAAACACATAAAGAACGTCGCAGTGCCTTGCCGATGTATATTTCACCCAAATACTCAATATTAATATCTATTGATGGAGCCCCATGTCAAGCCGCAATGAAAGTCAACAACATCGTGCAGATCGTGGACAACACTCTATCATAAAACACCTGACAATTGGCCACGCGGACGAGCCATCGCTACGTATCACGAAACAGACAGCAGCGTGAGGAAGGTGGACATCAGAATAAAAGAGAGCATATGAACTATAGCAACTAATAAGTAACATCGGGTAGAAGCGCTGCCGACCAAACCACACTAGCGTACAAATATTGTTTAGTTTAATTTTCTCATTTTCACTTAATTTTCCTTGTAAAAGCCGTCTCCGTTGCAATAAGAACAGCCGCCGCACCATTTATAGCGACCGCGGCGCATTTAAGTTACATTTAAAAACGTTTATTCAAAGGGTTCATTGGGTCATTTGTCGACTCAGTGTCCCATTATGAATGACAGAAGAAAAATAATTTATCTTAATAGTTTCATTGTAATAGGACTGTGTTCTGTTGACCATTGTTAGTCGCTATATCGCGATTTGAATTTGAGTCACATGTTTAAGTTATAGACTTATTTTTAAATAAACTGTATTTTCTTTAAGCTTTTTAGTAAAACAGTGACTTAATTTAAAATGAGTCGGAGATCTTCACGTTTGATTTGGTAAAGCAAAGACCGATTTTAACTTAGGTCAATATTTCTTTCAAATTTTTCATGAAATAATGACGCAATTCTAAAGGGTTACAAATAATTAACTTTTTTTAATTAATAGATGTGAATATTTGTGTAAATTTTAATGCATTTAAAAGAACATATTCTTAGGATTAGTTAGGTGGTTCAAGTTTCATCCTTTGCCTTTTACTTTTAATTCTACAGCCATTGAAAAATTATTCTGTTTATTCAACAAACGTTTTTCATCGATACCCAAAAATTTGTGTTTTTGGATTAGGTCGTTATTTTATTAAGAGTGCGATATCGCGATTTGAATTTGAGTCACATGTTTAAGTTATAGACTTATTTTTAAATAAACTGTATTTTCTTTAAGCTTTTTAGTAAAACAGTGACTTAATTTAAAATGAGTCGGAGATCTTCACGTTTGATTTGGTAAAGCAAAGACCGATTTTAACTTAGGTCAATATTTCTTTCAAATTTTTCATGAAATAATGACGCAATTCTAAAGGGTTACAAATAATTAACTTTTTTTAATTAATAGATGTGAATATTTGTGTAAATTTTAATGCATTTAAAAGAACATATTCTTAGGATTAGTTAGGTGGTTCAAGTTTCATCCTTTGCCTTTTACTTTTAATTCTACAGCCATTGAAAAATTATTCTGTTTATTCAACAAACGTTTTTCATCGATACCCAAAAATTTGTGTTTTTGGATTAGGTCGTTATTTTATTAAGAGTGCGATATTTTGCTCAATAAATAAAAATAGATACACGCAAAAATCTTTATGTTGTAATTTTTTTTTAATTTAATTACTGTTGGCTGGTTTAATACCGGCACGTTCACCCTAATTATCCAATGCGAAGGATTAACCGGACAGGTGTTGATTTATAGGATTGATGTCGACACCATGTGTTATTGATCTGTGAACATATTTAGTATTTGACGTAATGATTATAATGTACAGTCAAGCAAGCTCGAATCGCCAATATAAGTCTTATGCACGCGGCATTTGAACGGTTCAAAGTATAAACCGTCTAACTTAGCCTGATCTCGACTGTACGGTCGATTGTAGCACATAAGGTGCCAGGGTTACTCCAAAAGAACTCATTCATTTTATCCCCAGTACATCCTACTATATATTATACATACGAAAGTTGGTATGTTTTTTTTTGTTTGACAACAACTGAACCGATTGTAATTAAATTTAGCACACATGTAGAAGGTAACATGGATTAACACATAAGATAGTTTATATCGCACCTTATGCGAGCAACGCTGCGGGTAACAGCTAGTAAATAATAAAATTTTTAACTTATTATCATAAAATAAGTAATTTTCTACTAAAACATATACATGTCAAGAAAAATATTGCTGGGGATAAAAATAATTCTGTTATTTTGGAGTACCCTCCTCAGGAGTACCCCTGGTACCTTATGTGATACAACCGACTGTACTATCGGCAACACATCAATTTTAGGGATCAACATAATTTTTTTAAGCTATGTTTTATAATTTTCAATCCCTTAAAAAGATTACGAAAGCTTTACGTCGCATTATTAATGACATGTTATATTTTTCTAAATTCGCCATAAAACTATTTTGTTTTATGATCTGTTCATCTTTAAAGTAATATTAAGTTACTCGTTGTTCTGAAATTAAATTTGCGTAAATAACTATAAAATAAACCCTCAAAATGAACAAGACAAATTTAATAAGATTTATTCCACATAAAAGAAGAATGAGATTTATAAAAATAATTTAATTTGTGAGGTTTCGTACAAGAGATTCGAAGAAATGTTTCTTTACTTGGCGGTCTGCACGTCTCCAGGTACGTTAAGTACACTTGGTAGAGTCATATTTATACTTATGATTCGGAATTATGTATTTTGACACTAAAATCTTACAATGGAGTACCATGAGGTTTTCACATATTGAAATTACGATAATTACTTCAATACATCACTTCAGTCTATCGTCGTCAAACTATACGAGAACTATTTCAAAACGCTGAAAAGTAGTGCCTTTTGCAGAGTCATTTCGCAATGCTTCAGCCGTCCAGGCCTCGTCCAGTTAATTCCAAACGAATAAAGTTCTCCCCAGTATCTACTGCAGGAAAGTTACAACTTCGCTAATATTGTTTTGGCGTATGTCCAGTGCCCTACAGGATGATCCGAAGTTAAAAACATTTAGTAGAGCCGTACTTATAAAACAATCCTATCAAAATGCTAGAAAACTACTTATACTCAAAGGCTGTGCTATTTGGTATTTCGCTTTGCGTTGACCGTCCAGCCCTCGGCCAGCTAATCCCAAACGAGTGAAGTTGTCCTCAGTATCCACTGTAGGTCAGTTGAAACTTTGAGTATAATGTTTTGGCGTATTTCCGGTGTCCTACAAGGCGCTTCGAATTTGAGAATATAAGCTCCGTTTATTTAAGGATGACCAATAATGTAAACAAACTTTGTATGTAAATGACAGCTCACAACTGTCAGTTTCATACAAAGTTTGTTTACATTATTGGTCATCCTTAAATAAACGGAGCATACATGGTTATATTAGGACTCCTTGCGTATTATATAGAGACATCAATTAAACTCACATGGCCAGCCAATAGCTGATTATTTCCATATACCTATACACACGCGAGTTTATTTTATCTTATCTTATCTAGCCGTCAGTGTCTCACTGCTGGGCAAAGGCCCGGAATCCCTGAATGCCGGTTTATATTCATAAAAAATATTGATAAATATCGTATCAAATGGCGCAATTTACTCGGATGACAATCCTCTTCTTTGGATTAGGCACTTGTGCTGCAATCGGTAAAAAAAAAACAGATTTGACTTAGATATAGGATGTATCATGCAGCCTCCTTCAGATTCAAGTTTTGTCTGTGACAGATGCGGTCGTAAATGCCGGGCTGCTATCGGACTTCATATTCGGACACACGAAGATGTGGCAAATCAAACAACAATAACTGACTTCACGGTCGCTGCAACAATCATCTCAGAAGATGTCGTGGCCAAGGATGTTGATGAGGATATTATGACAACTCGCAAGATGTCATACTTGTGGCTGAACTTATACGGTGGCAAAACTGAGAAAAATAAGTTAATATTGATAAAATCTGTGTAAAATTAAACTGCCTGTTTCTTTCAAATGTCATATCATACAAATTCCACTAACTCTTTGTTAGTGCAGTCCCAGTTAGTCTTCTAATCAAGGGTCACAGTGGAACTTTGCGAAGTCCTACAAAATGTCGAGCGCAGGCAAAGCCGGGAGTTACAGTTGTTCAGCCGAAACTATTCGTAAGCTCTCTGTTGGATGCAGACGACTAATTTCTATTTTAGCTTTTGATGCTATTGCACAGATAACATATAGTAATAAATAATTCAACTTCTAGTTTTATGGAGTTTTCATTGTGATTTCGCCAGTGTCAAGTTTATTTTTTGTAGTAATAAATACAGATTGTAGCTTAGGCAAAAGTATGTAAGTATAAAATTGGCAGAGATTGACGTAAAATTATATTGTATTAATTATGGTCATCTTAAGTTTTAACATACTGTAAAATATTTGGATTACAAATAAAGCTAACCAGATAATAAACGAAACTTAAGTTTATACATAAACATAGGTACTAATATTTAATGAGATTTGAAAATTTACATTTGTTACTATCATACTTTTATCTATCTCAAAAAAACAAGTTAATGTATCAAATTTGTATCATAAAACTGCGCTCGTAAAGATACGAGTATATCTACTTTAACCATACTTTATTCAATTAGCTTGTCAAACGTCTGCAATCTCATTGAAAAACATTGTCTTTCTCAAAAATAAATCTATTACAGTCTTTGAGTATTTTTTCAGTACATTCGATTAATAAGATTGAGATTGACATGTTGATTTGCATGGCTCAAAGAAATCGGTCCATTTATTTTCCGTTGAAAGTATTCGAAATTCGAATTGGAAACTCCTCGATACGCTGTGTGTTCGTATCATTTATTTTCCATTGAATATTTAACGGAATTGAAATTACGTTATCGATATTGCGAATGAATTATCTCGGTGTACAGGATGATCGATATTGGAACGTAATTAAATTAAATATTGTTTTGTTCATTAACTTTTGCAGTCTATATCACATCTACGTACTAATACTTCATTTGCAGAATAGTGTTTTCCTAAGGCGCAGTTATAGTGCGACTGCCTGCGACGCGAAGCTTCCGGGTTCGATTCTTGGTGGGGCACTCACAAAGTTGCTATTTAACATTCTGGATAGGACATTGCAGGATAAACCACTTGTCCGAAAATAAAGATGGTTCCGTGCTCTAGAGGGCACGTTTCGCCTTCGATCCCGGTTGCTGTCTATGATTACTTAGACGGCCAGGGTCAGGTCGTTTGACGACTTGGTGTCGCACATAAAAAAAGGAGAAGAAGAAAAAGAAATTAAAAAATAAAATAAAAAACGATTGTTCAGAGTTATTGGCCTCAATTCGGGATATAAATTGTCCTTACTTGCCTTAAATTAGTGCTGTCACTTTCCGTCAAATAGGTTTAGAAAAGGATAGGAGATATTTTAATCGTGTCATGTCTTATAATTTCATGCAAAATACGTGATATCTGTCAAAATAAGGTGACGATCAAAACAATAGCCACTAAATTGACTAGAAAACGCGAAAAAACCATTGACGTTTTTAAAAATGACAGGACTTAGATATCTCCTATCCTTTTCTAAACCTATTTGACGGAAAGTGACAGCTTTAATTTAAGGCAAGTAAGGAGAATTTATATGCCGAATTGAGGACACTGTCGATAAATATTACTCTTCTCATTGAATGATATTCAAAACTTGCACAGCAGGGTTCATCGGGTCGTTCATATACTCGATGACCAACACGGCAAGAGAAGAAGATAATTTTGTATTTTAATCGCACCCTCTTGTAGCGCCTGTTGATTTATTCAACTGGATTCGACCCGGTTTCATGTTAAAGATAAATTATTCTCAAAATGACGTATCGGAGACTGCCAACATTTCATTACAGAGCATTTTGCTCTTTTCACGGCTATCAATAAATCAATTTAAGGCACATCGTAATTTTAAAAGGTAATTGGTAGGGCCTTTTATGTTATTCTTCTTTTTCGCATGGTTTTAATAGCAGAGCAGAGCTATGGTAGAACATACGTTTAAATTGAAATTAGGGTTTAAAATATCGATAAAACTAAAACTAAAAGCTCTTGAATTAATAACTATTATTTAAACACTTAACCGTGTTGGGAATTATGGGAAACTAGCGGAGATAGTACCCTCAATTTGGGATTTATATTCTCTTAGCCTTAAATTAGTGCTGTCACATTCTGTTACAAATAGGTTTAGAAAAGGATAGGAAATATTTTAGTCCTGTCATTTTAAAAAATATCAATGGTTTCTCCGCAGTTTCTAGTCGATTTAGTCGCTAATGTTTTCATCGTCGTCTTATTTTGACAGATAACACGTATTTTGCGCCAAAATATAAGACATGACGCGTCTAAGGTGTACTTCTATCCTTTTCAAAACCTATTTGACGGAAAGTGACAGCACAAATTTAAGGTAAGTCAAGATAAATTTAAATCTCGGATTGAGGCCAGTGACTACCTCCAGGCGTCCACCGCGGCAATACCTACCAGCAGCGAATCAAGAATGTATACATACAAACATCAGCCTATTGAAGTCCACTGCTGGACGTAGGCCTCCCCCAGGGTACGCCATAGGGCACGATCTCTCGTTTCCGCCATCCAGTCGCTACCAGAATGTATGTCTTGCAGGTAAGTATTCGTCGATTCGGTGTCCAACGCCAAAAGAAGAAGCTAAATAAAGTATATTGCTGCATAGGTTTCAATATTATATTCAATCTTTACAACTCTTAATACAATGAAATAATGCAAGCTCCTATTTTCTTTTTTGTTAAATGCACCTGCCTTGACCCGTTCCATATGCTCTAAGGTAGCCTGGGAGATAATTCCTTTGGCGCTAAGTCCGCCCGTGTAAATTTTTGTGTTTAAACGTTCGCGTTTGTTTACACAATTCAAAGTTTTAATTTAAACGGCTTCTCAAAACAAAAAATCGGGAGCTCAAAACAACAATAATCGTCGGTAAGAACCGGTGAAATTGTGACTCTGAACACTGAAGTAATATTATAGATCGATCGATAGCTTAAGTTTTGCGTAACATAGAATTTTGTGAAAATTAATATCAATAATACATTTTAATCAATTTAATACAGAACTTTGACCAGCGCCTGCGCAATAACACGCGTTGATGTCTTTTATATGCAATTTAATATTTGCTGTCAATAGAATGTGTAATTTTTTATTTTTGAAAACTTTAGTACTTATACACAAAACACTCTACTGTGTTAGGTATAACATTTTTGAGAACTTGCAAAATTGCACCGCAGGCAGGATTCGAACCTGCGACTTTCGGTATCAGTACTACCGACGCCTCTACTGACTAGGCTGCCGCGGCTCATCTACCGTTGGTCAAATATTTTTATTTAAAATATGTTAAATATCAAACCCAGTACTTGCGATATATTTAGTTAAGGTTGTCTGTCTCTCTTTTCGTGTGGGACACCGAGTCATCCAACGACCCGATGAACCCTGGGGCAGAGTTTTTTCAACCGCCTACTACCACTAGTAGGCCTCTGACATGGTTGTGTTACGACCGCCGTCTAAGTAATCATAGACAGCAACCGGGACCGACGACGGCTTAACGTGCCCTCCGAAGCACGGAACTATTTCTTTTCGGACAATCAGTTGGTTCACTCTGCAATGTCCTAACCAGACCGGGAACAATTTCACAAAGTGATTAATATCAACTTTGTGAGTGTCCCACCGAGAATCGAACCCGGAACCTTTGCGTAGCAGGCAGTCGCACTACCACTGCGCTACATCGGCCGTCAGGTTGTCTGTGAATGTGTTTTAATTACATTACCTAAAACTTATTCATTTTTACTTTTAATTATTGTTTTTATTACTCAATTTATAACTAAGTTCGCAAAACTGCAACCTTGCAAATTAATGTTCATACTAATAACATTGCACACTTATCAACATGTCCTTTGTTGAAAATCTGAAAAGTTTAAAACTAAATTAATTTGTTAGAATTTTTAACTGAATTTGGCGCCTGCTCGTTACGCTACGTGTGCGGTGATTAAAATATCGTACGTTAAATTGACCGGACCATTCCACATAGGGTTCAAACAAATGAAATTACTCAATTTGAAAAACTTTACGTGGTGGAAAAAGCCAAGGTAACCTCTATTTGATTTTATTTTTCAATTAAATGTCTAGTTTTAAAGTTATTCCAAAAATATATGCTTAGAATGATAACTTTTCTAGTAAGAATGGCTAAATCAGGCATTGTAACGGTATTTTTCTACTTTCTTTATGAACGAAAAATCATTAGCTCTGGCGCAGCGCGAATCAAAAGGACCAACTTTTCAGGTAAAACAGGGCATTACACAAATCTTTAATAGCGGGGTATGTATCTCTCTCTCTCTCTCTCTTTTCGTGTGGGACGCCGAGTCATCCAACGACCCGATGAACCCTATGGGATCGACCGGAATAACTTTGATGTCATAATCATACTATTCAAACTTAAATTCCATGATTGAACTATGCGCAGGCATGGATCAAAGCTTTTATTGTTTAAAAATCAAAGAAGAATAAAATAAAAGATTTTGTCTTTGCGAAACTTGTCAATTTATACGTAATTTTTGGCAAATATAGCAGCCGCACGGCAGTGCAGTGTGCTTCTACATAATCAATAACGCCAGACCAACAAAATATCGCAAATAGGAACATTGTGGATAAAAAATAACTGTCCAATTGACCGAGGCTTTTTATCGCAATGTAAAATGTGTCATCTGATATCAGATGTATTTTACGATACTTGAAACGCATGACAAATTGATACTTACATTTTAATAGCGATCAGTATCGAATACTTATTGTTGGTACTTACGGATTGTACGTTGTTCTCCCACTTGTTGTCCGTCGCTGCATATTTTTAACGCACCGTAACGCATGCGTCTGTCAGACGAAATGCAATCTTATTCCCATACAAATACGGCTACGGTGCGTAACGCATGCGTCATTCATGTCATTTGACAGATGCGTATGGGTTCCGGTGCGTTAAATATACGCACTGATGGACGACAAGTGGTAGACCCGTCTATACCTATGACATCAATGATATTTAATGCGAGTTTTCATGTTTCATTGTTATGAAAAGGTCGTTTAATGAAGTTACAATTTTTTTTTACTATTAAGCATTACTGCTATTCAATTTATGCTTGCTACTAGTCCTAAAAACGCTATGTAGAACAGATTCTTAGTGCGACCGCAAAAAAAGGCAACGCAGGAATCTGCCGTGACCGGAATCTGTCCTTAACGGAACGAGGGGCTCAGACTACAGATTCATATATCAATAAACTTAGACCCCAAGGGTACGTATGTCACAGTAAATTTAGATGTAGCATCCTTCGTCGCAACAGCCTACGGGCATAAATAACCCATTGGTGCGCCTTGTGTCTACATAGACGACGTTTTGCAATCCATTGTTTATTGTGCAGACAAGGCATGGGTATGCGCGGATATTTAAACACTACATACTATGGGCTAGGTAGACCAACTACAGTAGGCTTACGATGTGCACCGTAGAGAGACTTTTCTCACGCGCTCGACTTCAGGCGTGAATGGATTTTATCAAAATTAGTGAAAAATATTGACATTATACTCGTAGTGTAATGGTCATACAAAGATTGTACGACATTTTAGTTTTGTCACTCGCCGTTAGATGGCGCTGGTGACGCCATATCGTCATATTAAAATTTGTTATGGTTATTAAATATTAGAGAGGGTATTGAGAGAAGTCAATGGCGAGGGTCTTTGCCGAGTATAAGATGCAGAAGACGCTTCGCGCAATTTAAGGAAATATTAATGTTAATTCATTGTAATGCCTCTAAATTGCACTTAGAACTTAATGACTGGTAAGGCTGGGTTCTTAGATTAATGAAATAAGATTCGAACACTTATTAGTAATTAAAACTTATGTTTATATTTAATGTAACACATCAATGATGACCAATCATAAAAATAAATATGCACGCAAATTTACCTTATAAATCTTATAAAAATACAAAATTAAAACAAAAAAAGAATTCAGTTATGCCGAGGATCGACCCCGCGCTTGTATGGTCTTGCAGTTCCAGAGGCCGACTACTTAGCCGCTGCGCCACAGTCACCATTAATCAGGTGGGCGAAATAGGGCTACGTTCTCTCAGTGTCTAGCGTCCTAACAGGAATTTCCTTTGTGTATTTAGTTTGAGTACTGTGTCCATCAATTTTAAAATATGTGATTCCACAGAAAAGGGCGTTTCTATAGGCTGTGGACAAAATGACGAACATAACTATCGGCACTTCTATTGCACGAAAAATAACTATTAAATCTAAACCCAACTGACTGTTCAGCACTTACCCCGTGTCCACAGTTGCACAATCACAAGTTACTGATAGAATTGTCGTTTAACACAATTAATTGCCGTAATATTCACGAATTAACATTAATATTTCCTTAAATTGCGCGAAGCGTCTTCTGCATCTTATACTCGGCAAAGACCCTCGCCATTGACTTCTCTCAATACCCTCTCTAATATTTAATAACCATAACAAATTTTAATATGACGATATGGCGTCACCAGCGCCATCTAACGGCGAGTGACAAAACTAAAATGTCGTACAATCTTTGTATGACCATTACAATATCCCCCCTCTTAAAAAAAAATTATCCAAGGGATAATTTTACAACAATACCCGCTTTAGGTCGCACGAGTGCCATTTGCCCAAATGTTTTCCCGTTAAGCTTTTTAACAAGTACACGTCCATAGATAACTTCTCTGAAATTACCGCTTTCTCATATTTTGGCGATAGCTTGGCCATAAAACATTTGTCTGCATTTGACTGCGGTTTTGTTCTTTTCCATACAATATCGCCTACTTTATAGGTACAAGTACGCCTCCGTGCATTATAATTTCTGCAATTCACTTCATACGCTTTTCTTAAGCGGTCCTTTACCTCTTTGTATATTTCTTCCCTTTTATTTATCCCTTCGTCAACAGCAGTCCTATTAAAATCAATAGATGTTGTTTTATCGACATTTTTAGATATCCTTCCATGGTGGGATGTTTCTCGGCCGAAGAATAGATATGACGGTGTCTTACCTGTTACTTCATGCACCGCTGTTCTAATGGCATGTCCAATGTGAGGTATATGTTTATCCCAATCTTTATGGTTCTCCTGTATGTATGAAGCTATAGCCGTCCCTATGACTCGATTTACTCTCTCTGTTGGGTTCGCTTGTGGGTGATAGTAGGGAGTATACCAAATTTCCGAATTGTAACTATCTGCTAGCTCTTTAAATTGTGCTGAAACAAACTGTTTTCCATTGTCACAAATTATGACCTTAGGTGAACCATATATCAGAAATATCTGCTCTTCTACAATTTTTGCAATGTGCGAAACTTTACCATTTCTTAAAGGGTAGAGCAATGCAAATTTGCTGAACCAGCAACAAACCACCAACAACATGGTGTTGCCTGCTCTAGATCGCGGAAAAGGACCCATTAGATCCATGGAAATAATCTGGAATGGTTCCGAAACCTCCTTATGTTTACCCATGAGACCCTGGGGTGGTAATTGCGGAGTTTTATGTTTAGCACAAGTTTCACATTTCCGTACGTAATCTTTTACATCTTTTATTAGCGTTGGCCAAAAATACCTTTGTCTTACTTTATTTATAGTTTTCTTGACCCCAAAATGCCCTGCTAATGGATCATCGTGACATTCTCTAAGAACTTGTGCTCTTAATATTTCTGGTACAACAATTTTCCATGAATCATTTTCGTCAGGAAATTGCTTTAACTTTAAGTATTTCCATAAAATACCCTGGCTTAATGTCCATTCAGAATTTTCCTGCCCACTGTGGACCATTTGTTCTTTTTGTTTGTACCAATCATCTTTATCTTCCATTTTAATTTCAATAGCAGCTATTTCTTCTTCCACCAATGCTCGAGACAGAGCATCTGGTACGACATTATCTTTGCCTTTCTTATACATAACTTCGTAATCAAACTGTTGCAATTTCATGGCCCAGCGAGCAAGTCTGCCATGTGGATCTTTCGTTTTATTTAGCCACTGCAATGCACTATGATCGGTGATAACTTTAAAGTGAGTGCCCTCAACGTAAGGTCGGAATTGCTCGATAGCATGAATAACACTTAAGAGTTCCCGCTCAGAAGTTGAGTACTTTGATTCTCTTTCCGTAAGCTTCCTGCTGGTAAAAGCCACTGGTTTCTCAACATCCTCACTCATTTGAATTAGGACAGCACCGGTGCCTTTGTTCGAAGCATCACACTGAATTATGAATTCCTTAGAGAAATCAGGACAACTCAAAACTGGTGTCGTAGTTAAGGCGGTCTTCAACTCAATAAACGACTTATTAGCCTCTTCATTCCAGATTATTTCACGTCCTTTTTTGCTGCCTTTTGTAAGATCATGAAGAGGAGCCGCAACCATAGCAAAGTTCTCCACAAACCGCCTGTACCAACTTGCCAGTCCAAGAAATCGTTTTAATTCCGTGAACGTTTTAGGCTTGGGATAATTAATAATCGCATTAACCTTATCGGGGTCTGTACGCAACCCTTCTTTGTCCACGATATATCCCAAATATTTTAGTGAATCTCTGGCGAAGTGACATTTCTCTATATTAACTGTAAGACCTGCATTCAAAAGTTGATTTTTTACCTTGGTTAAGGTTTCAATGTGTTCCTCAAATGTCTGAGTACACACCACTATGTCATCTAAGTACGTGAATACTTTACCTTCATATTCCGGCGGAAACAATTTGTCCATTAATCTCTGCTGGGTCTGACTAGCATTAATCAAACCAAACGGCATCACCTTAAATTGAAATAAGCCTCTCCCAGGTAACCCGAATGCTGTCTTCTCCCTACTGGAGACCTCTAATGGAATTTGCCAAAAAGCTGATTTAAGATCCAACGTGGATAAGTAGCGAGCATTTTTCAAACTGTCGAGAACAGTAGTAACACGTGGTAATGGATAGGTGTCTCTTTTAGTTATTTTGTTTACTTGCCGGCTGTCTAAACATAACCGATTTTTGCCTGAAGACTTTTTCACAAGAAGAACAGGTGATCTCCACGAACTGTAAGAAGGCTCAATCACATCCATTTTCAGCATTTCATCAATCTCCAAGTCTAACTCTTTCATAATCTGTGGAGAGAAGGGATATTGCCTTTGATTGGCCGGCTGATGGCCTTCAGTGTTTATGTGATGTTCTATCAGATTTGTTCGACCTAAGCCATTACCAATTATGACCGTCATGTCTGCTACTAACGCATCCAAGGTTTCCCTTTGACTTGAGTTTAACTCTTCTCTTGAAACTACTGAAATTGGACTTCCAATCTCCATTATTTCCGTACTTCCTACTTTGGTCAGTTGCGATTTAACGAGACCTTCCTTAATTTCTGTTATTCCCAGATTAAATGCATCAAAAAAGTTCATTCCCAATAACATGTCGTGAATTGAGTATTTCATTATTTTAAATTCGACAACCTTATATTTATTTAAAAACTCTATCGGCAAATCCACGAATGTTGAAACACTATGTTGTGTACCATCTGCTGTGGAGACAGTTAAGCTTTGAGACATGTTTTGCTCTGAGAATCCCATCGCAGTTAGTTTCAAACTTAAGCTTTCAGAAATGACAGAAGTGGTAGCACCCGAGTCTACTAACCCAACGAACTCTTTTCCTAAAATCTTGATTTTACCAAAATAACGATTGTCATTAGGTAATTTCCCGATACTACAGATTTCTCCAGTAGAAAAATAACACGAAACCAGTTTGAGCCAGTTCTGCCATTCAACATTCTCCACCAGTGGGTTACTTAATTTGGAAGACATTCGGCAGAGTTGATGTCTTCCACTCTCTCGTTTCCCGGATTCTTACATGAACAATTAGCGGTAGTCTGTCCAAATTTACCACATCTATAACAGAACAATCTCTGTCGAGGTATTTTGCAGTTTCGGAATGTGTGGCCCATGACACGACAGTTCCAACACTTTATACCAGTATTTGTCTTTGCGAAAACAGCATTTCCGGAGCTTGACTTGGCTTGGTAAAACGCGTTCACTCTTCACATTGTGGTTCCTTGTAAGCTAAGTCTGGCTCTAGGGTATTACCAGCTCTTTTGGGTTCTCGAAAGTTATCACAGTTTGCTTTCGTGCGCTCTATTATCCGTAAAACAGCTAGTAAGTCCGCAACTGTACCAAAGTTATCCCTACAAATTGCCTGCTGATAATAAGGTTGTATATTTTTAAGTAAAATCGCTAGTTTTTGTGATTCAGAAAGTTTTTCTGGTAGTCTGTTAAACATGTTTTGCATGACCGATACGTATACAGTTGGATTCTCTCCTTTGCCTTGAGTTCTTCTCTTTATTTCATCCAAAAGTTCATCCTGGTAGTAAGGACGTTGAAACGTTAAGGTGAGTAGCTCTTTCAGTTCTTCCCAACTTTCTGCGTAAACTCTATTAGCTCTAAACCATATGAGCGCATCACCCTCAAAAAGGTCCACCGCATATCGCCACAAATCATCATCATCTGCATTTCTGGCGTCCTTTAACTCTTCAATACGCTCCAAAAACGCATTTATGCTTAAACCTCCATGGCCGGTAAATTTTATACCCCAATCCTTGATGGGCACAAGTTTTCTTTTTATAAAGTCCTTATCAACAGTAGATGTCCTGATAAGAGGAGGACGATACAACGAGGTGGTCGGTTGGGCCGGTATGCAAGCGGAAACTACCTCACGGTCCTTGGTTCCTGGGTTGAACTTAACCTCAGTCTCCGTTTTGTCATGATCAGCTGCGGTGCTTATCTCATCGGTTTCCAAATTAATAGAGTGAAAAGATTTTTCAGCCTCCTCTATCTTCGCTATTATATTAGCAGCATCAGTTCCCAAAGATTGCTGTAAAATTTCCTTATCTTTTTCCGTTAAGCCCCTTTTGCTGCTTTTCCTACTAGCGTCAAGAGCCGTCTCAAGTATACTGTAAAATATTTCATAATCTTCACAAAGTTTGGTGTGGCGACTTAAGAGATCTTCATCCGGCCTAATCAATTTCATGTGATTGTGCAAGTGTAACGTACGAGATATTATTCTTTTCAGCATAATCTGGGTTGGTACTTCTGAAATCTCATTCCAAGCTTCATTGAGTGCTTTTAATTTCGTTTCACATATAATGATATGTTTCAAAGGTTCAGCACTACATGAAGGTGGAGCCGTTATACTAATGGTAGACGTTGACTCCCTCTCCTTACAAAGAATTTCTTTAAGTATCGACCGCATAGTAGTAACATTCCCAATATTGTGTACACCCCTGCAAGACAATTCAAACTCGAGTTCATCCTTTAACAGATCCCACACGCTAATCGTGGGAGTAGCCATAACTTAGTAATTTCTCCCACAAATACTCAACACATATAAGCAACAAGTATTTAGAAAAATATATGTAAAGTATACAGAAACTTATCCGGACCAAAATTATGGTCACCCTACACACACTTACAGGTACGTAACCGCGTGACGAATCTTATTTAATTAATATACCTATTTATTGGGCGCCATTGTAATGCCTCTAAATTGCACTTAGAACTTAATGACTGGTAAGGCTGGGTTCTTAGATTAATGAAATAAGATTCGAACACTTATTAGTAATTAAAACTTATGTTTATATTTAATGTAACACATCAATGATGACCAATCATAAAAATAAATATGCACGCAAATTTACCTTATAAATCTTATAAAAATACAAAATTAAAACAAAAAAAGAATTCAGTTATGCCGAGGATCGACCCCGCGCTTGTATGGTCTTGCAGTTCCAGAGGCCGACTACTTAGCCGCTGCGCCACAGTCACCATTAATCAGGTGGGCGAAATAGGGCTACGTTCTCTCAGTGTCTAGCGTCCTAACAGGAATTTCCTTTGTGTATTTAGTTTGAGTACTGTGTCCATCAATTTTAAAATATGTGATTCCACAGAAAAGGGCGTTTCTATAGGCTGTGGACAAAATGACGAACATAACTATCGGCACTTCTATTGCACGAAAAATAACTATTAAATCTAAACCCAACTGACTGTTCAGCACTTACCCCGTGTCCACAGTTGCACAATCACAAGTTACTGATAGAATTGTCGTTTAACACAATTAATTGCCGTAATATTCACGAATTAACATTAATATTTCCTTAAATTGCGCGAAGCGTCTTCTGCATCTTAAACTCGGCAAAGACCCTCGCCATTGACTTCTCTCAATACCCTCTCTAATATTTAATAACCATAACAAATTTTAATATGACGATATGGCGTCACCAGCGCCATCTAACGGCGAGTGACAAAACTAAAATGTCGTACAATCTTTGTATGACCATTACAGTAGATTTAGAGAAAATGTAAGTTACACGGTCGCATCAGAATTAGGCTTGAGGTCTGCTTCAGTTTCAGTTAAGTATCAATGGCTTGTCAGTTTCAGTTTTGGTCATTTCGTATTCTGCTTACAGTTTGAAGTAAAGAAAATCACAGTGGCATTATAATTCTAATTGTCATTCGATGGCATTAGAATGACAAAAAAAAAATTAATAATTCTGACAGGCGACACGGCCCATTGCATTGGCAGAAAAGTGCCCTTGCTTTATTCAGTGCAGGGAGATATCTCGAATTTGATTCTTTGTTGAGGCAGGTGTATATTTTATTTAATTATATTTTGTCACATAAATGTCACAACATACTTATGTGTGTTGCTATGTTTGTTTCAGAGTGATTCCATAAACCCCCAGGGAATCATTTTAGAATAGGTTTTGTAATAGGTAATTAAATACGAGACTTGGATGCTTAAAATCAGTGTCCAAAAGTAGAATAGTTCTCGTTTATCGTTTTTTCAAAATATTCCCTTGCATATTTTAACTGAGAATCAAAAGTTTCCATTTTGGAGCCATTCTAAACATTGTATAGTATAGTGACGTGAGACGCCACAACGTCAGTTTTTCATACAAAATATAGTTTTAAAAGTAACTCACTTGACTAGTAGCACAGAATAATAACTAGTAACTAGCGTTACAGAAGCTTTACTTCGCAATGGTTTTCAAAGAAATATGTACTCAATCTTATAGACAATATGATTTAATTTAGCTCGCGTTCCAGTCAACCACGTGTTCATTTGCATACCTGCCAAATATTTTTTTGAGGGAATATGAGCCGCGGTCTAGGGTTGCTTACTTCGAGAAACTACTTACGCCATCTAGCGCACAACACGAGCGTTTACTCCTACTTTTGGCGGGCACGCAGCAGGCAGCGACGAGTACGTTCATGTAGTCTAAAGGTAGCCTTTCAAACTAAGCGTCAGTGACGCCACGTCAGAGCGACAGATAGCTGATTGGCTGACGTTGACGTATGTGACGTCCCGGACGTGGCATTGGCCAATCAGCTATCTGTCGTTCTGACGCGGCGTCACTGACGCTCAGTACGAAAGTCCAGCTTAAGGCTGCCCGCACGTCCGATAATCGGTGACCGATTTTTTGTAGGAGTAAAATGGAACGTATTGATTGCAATGGTGTAACGCCCACACCCACATCCTACAAATAGTCGGTCAGAAATAAAATCGGTGCATCCCGACCGATCCGATTGTCGGTGAAAAATGGAACACTCGGAAATGTATGCGTTAACGCACACTACTCACCGACAGTCGGCCGTCCATGACGTGCTACTCCCTCGAAACCAACAGACAAAGTGACGGACGTGTGCTTTGAGTCGGTCACAAAATCGTTGTGCGGGCAGCCTAAGACCTAGCAGCATAATTGTATATGCTATACGATTATTGCCGAAGATTTAATTCAATGAAGTAATAAACCTGCAATAGTCCTTGCATCAGGCGGGTGCTGGCTCTGGGTGTACGAGTACTTCTATAGTGCAGACAGAGCAAGTATTCGCTTGATTTACACATTATTTGGTATAAAAAAGGCCTCTGTGCTGTTGGCTTTGGCCCCACACATGCCTCAAAGGACCGGGTCCCTGTGGGCCCGAGATCCGAAAAGAATACCAACATACTAATAAAATGTATACTAATAATAATAATATTATAATGTATACTAATTTTTTTCCCGTGGCTGTCGTAAAAGGCGACGACGAACAATTTTAGGCAATGGGCTGACAACCTGTCACTATGGCGATTCACAATTTTCTGAATGACCCTAAAATGTTTGTCAGAAGTGGCGTAAATGTCCGTTTTTAGCGGTCGTTTACGCTCTGCCTACCCCGCAAGGGATTATAGGCGTGATAAATGTATGTTTTCGTCTGTCCATCTTGCAAAAAATTGTCGAGAAAGTTGAACAAATAGCGCACGCGTGTGACTTCTTTCGCTTGCGGCAGCCCGCTAGATTAGCCCTTTCGCAGTGGCCGGCGCCTGGAGGTATGTTTTCAATACCTACACGCGGAGTGACACAGGCCTGCTAGTAGGACACAAGTCTATTAACTGAAGCATTGCAGTCCGTCTATCCAAACCATACAAGTAAGTACGTCATAATATCGACACGTTTGGGGCATATTTTAGATATTATCTGCATTGATGCCTTGACATGGACATCAAAATAAAAATGCACTTTTGATGAGTAATGTAATAAAAACAACTGTGGATAAGTGTTTTACGATGAGATTCCAGGCATGTATTTTATTAATCGGCGCTGCTGTTTTTAAACGACCTTTAAGAGCTTGATATGTCTATAATTGAGGTATGATAATGGTATCAAAACAAAATAATAAGAGTAACCCCATTACTTACTATAAATAGTAGAGTTTATGGCTAAAGACACATAAATTGCAGGAATGTTTCTGGGAAGAACTGCTTTCTGAACGAGTACTTAATATAAACAAAGTAAAAATACCTATCAGCCGCACCGCAACCTTCCCATTTAAGGGAAACTGCGCATGAAAACATCGAGTCCCTTAGTCGCCTCTTACGATACCCATAGGAAAGAATTGTGGTGATGTTAATCTGGCATCACACGGCATACAACAAACAGCATACTCGGAACAACTTCTTCTTTTCGTGTGGGACACCGAGCCGTCCAACGACCCGGTGAACCCTGTGTCAAGAGTTTTTCAACAGCCTACTACTAGTAGTAAGCCTCTGACATAGTTGTGTAACGACCGCCGTCTAAGTAATCATAGACAGCAATCGGGACCGACGGCTTGAAGTGCCCTCCGAAGCACGGACCCATCTTGCTTTTTCGGACCATCAGATGGTTTAGCCTGCAATGTCCTAACCAGACTGGGAACAAATTCACTAAGTGATAAATATCAACTTTGTTAGTGCCTTTGCAACTATAGTGAATAATATCCAATCGTCTTCTCTCGTAAGTTTTATTATGGCGGCCAATTTTCTACTAGACTGGATGGGAACAAATTGCATGACCTACTCTTGGAGAATTTTGGCAACTGGATTATACCTTCACAAATGAACTTTTCGTTTAATTTGCTAGTCCGATTGCATTTGGCAAGCAATACAAATAGGTTGGCTGTCGTACTATCAGCAGAACATCCAGTTATCCAATTGAGAGATCAAAACATTCTGGTTGAACTTTGCAGTTGATCAGAAAAACCAGCACAGTCCGATCTCTTATTAGATGTGTTGGTAAAGGTGCCGCTAAACAGCTAGGCAGATAATGTGCCAGCATTAATCTCTATTCCATGTTACCGAATAATGTCTCTAATAAAACTGTCATTCTCAGTTAAATAGGCTTCGACAAAGATAGAAGATGATCGCCTCTTAAATTATCTATGACTAGATTTCCGCCCAGTGGTTTCACCCGCTGCAACTCATTTTTCCGTGGTAATAGTTGTTTTCCTGCGGTAAAAAGTAGCCTATGTGTTATTCCAGGTTATACTCTACCTGTGTTTCAAATTCAAATCGGTGGAGCCGTTTGAGCGTGAAGACATAGTGAAGAGGTAACAAACATACACACACACACACAAACTCTCAGATTTATAATATTAATTATTAGTACGGATTTTACGCATTTTAAGCGTCAAAATTCTGTCATATTGCAGCTATTAAAAATATGGCGGTTTCATACAAGAAAATCTGCGAAATGGCGCGGATATTATAGACTATTTAAGACATATATAACAAATAGTATACGATATCTACTCTCCTTTTCTAAAATTATTTAACTGAAGGTGACAGTGCTATTTTTAATTTGCCGTTTTAGTCAGCCATAAAATCGAGACAATTGGCTTTATTTTTTAATTATTGTGGCTACATATATTGGAATACAAAAGCATGTAAGATGAAAAATCAATGGTAATACATACTTGAACAGACATCCTTGACTTACAAACCGACGTGTTTAGGTAATGTTTCGTCTCTGTTTTCTCTTCAAACCAAAGTGGTTACATGTAATGTAAATGCATTATTTATTTCACGTCAGCATATCATTGTCAGGGGGTTAGTCAGAGGTTATTTACGGTTAAATAGCATTCAAGCATTTACTAACTATATTTATTGTTTTTAACCAACTTTGAAAAAAACGAGATCACTGTTTTTGACATGGTGACTACGGAAAAATCCCGAACAGTGCCAGACCGACCGATAATCAAACTACAGGCTACATTTTTTCAGGTGAAATTCGATGTTTATTGCGTAGTCGGTTTGCTGTTATGATACCAGGAATTCAAATTCAAAAAAAGATTTATTGAACAAGTAATTGCCTTATTATTAACAATGTTTGTTGGTAGATTGTTACAAAACGGTACAAGTTTGTTTTAATGGTAGGCCGGTCGAACAAATAGTGAAACACACTGCACTAGTTTGCACTGTATCGCAGGAATATTTACCGGCCACGCATTTTACCTACTAAAGATTTCACCTTAGACTTGTTTTCTATCCTGTAGTTAACATAGGTCACAGCTGGTAGTGAATGGATAGTGAAAACGAGAGGTCGTGCCTTATGGCCTACCTTGGGAAAGCCGTACGACCAGCAGTGAACTGCTTTAGGCATGCGTGTATATAACATTCTTAATACGTATAGAAAAAGTCGATTTATTTTTGCTAATATACGTCACGTTATTATTATTATTTAAAATTTATTGCACATAAGAAAAATTGCAAGAGACATACACAAAGAATGAAGACACAACAGGACAACTAGTAACTTACTGACTTACAGAAAGTGAGACTTTTACAATACAGACGGATTAGTCGTGCACAATTACGTACGTAAATAAATACCAATAAAATGAACTTTCATACAAATAAACTAAATATACTAACATATATATATTTATTACTTTCATAAATAAACACAAACATATGACGAATACTACTTATACTTAAATAAACATACATATTATTGTTATTATTCACACATAACTATGTTCTGCCTATGTTTTGATTTTAGAAGATTTTGCAATGCGTGCTTAATGTGATGTTCACGTTATCGTAATTAATAAATTTGCAGGTGATAAAATAATAATAATAATCTTCACTCCCGCAATATTATTAAAGCTATAAATACATACGCCATTCCTATATTAACTTACTCATTTGGTATAATTCATTGGTCAAAAACAGGGCTAGTAAATTTGCAGCGTTTAATTAGTACAAGTCTCACCAAGTCACGCAAACACCACCCGAAGTCTTGTAGTCAACGCCTTACGTTGCCCCGGCAGCACGGCGGAAGAGGGATAATAGATACCCTTAACTTACATAACAGACAAATATCTACACTTAGAAAGTTCTTCCACTTTAAAGCTGAAACATCCAGCCTACATAAATTTGTAACAGAAATAGATAAAAAATTTACGCCTCTTAACCTTCAAAATAAAAGTTTACAATCAAGCGAACAAATCACATCTACAGAGCAAAAATTAGCAAGCTGGGCCCAAAAGTCCTTACATGGCAGGCACCAAGCTGATCTGAGCCAGCCATATGTTGATAAGGAATCGTCAAACGCATGGCTTAGAAATGGCGAGCTATTCCCAGAGACAGAGGGCTTCATGCTTGCCATACAAGATCAGGTCATTGCAACTCGAAATTATAGAAAACATATAACCAAAGATTTAGGGCAAAGAACAGATTTGTGTAGACATTGTAACAGTGCATCGGAAACAATACAGCACATTACCGGAGCTTGTAAAAGTCTAGTACAGTCCGATTACAAACACCGACACGACCAGGTAGCTTCTGTAATACATCAACATATTGCACACACAATAAAATTCATTGATAAAAAAATTGTCTACTATAAATACAAACCCGAGATTGTACACGAAAATGACAGATTTAAACTTTATTGGGACAGGACCATTCTGACTGACAAGACAATTCACTTTAATAGACCCGACATTACCTTTCACGATAAAATTAATAAAACCGTCTTGTTAATTGATATTGCTATCCCAAATACCCATAATATTCAACCCACCATAACGAATAAACTAGCTAAATATCAAGATCTTGCCATAGAAATTAAAAAACAGTGGAAGGCCCAAACGGTACATATTGTTCCCATAGTGATATCGTCAACAGGAGTCATACCTAAAACATTACACAATAGTCTAGATACACTTAAACTCCCTAAATCGACAATTCATACTTTACAAAAAGCTGTCCTATTGAACACCTGCCGCATTGTCAGAAAGTTCCTGACAACATCAGTTATTTCAACTTCGTCAGCAGACCCCACCACACTTGGTTAAGGCCCGTGTGATAAGGGAGTACCTCTGAAAGGAGAGACTATCAAAAGATATAAAAATAATAATAATAATAATAATATTCTTTATTGCACACAAAAATAACATCGACAAAATAAAATTAAACAAAGACAAATCACAGTACAATAAGGCGGCCTTAATGCTAAAGCAGCATTCTCTTCCAGGCAACCTTTGGGTGATATGGAAAGTGCAAACATATAGCGGGATAGTGCAAACACCTACATATACTACTTATACTGTAATACACTCTAATACATACATAGACAATATAATAAACTTGATAGATACCTGTATAATATTGATAAACTAATACATAATAAAATAATACTTAAACTATACTATGGAAGCGTGGATAATGCGAAAAATAGATGACAGTATAAATGGAATAGACTTAAATATATTATACTATAGATTAAGATAAATAGTATTTCCTGGTTCGGTCCTTAAAGGTTTCAAGGGAAGGAGCCCGACGGACTTCTTCAGGCAAAGAATTCCACAGCTTGATTGCTCGCACTGTGAAAGAATTTGCAAAGAAGTCCGTCTTGTGTGGAGGGATATTGATCTTCAGACTGTTGCTGGCACGCAGATTGCGGGTCAACGTTGCTGAGTGAAAAGTGAAACGATCTTTAAGATAGGGAGGAGCATTAGGATTGGATAGGATGGAGTAAAAAAGTGAAAGGATATGGCAGTCCCTTCTACGGGATATAGGTAACCACTGAAGTTGGGACCGGTGAGAGGAGACGTGGTCATACTTTCGCAGACCGAAAATAAACCTAATACAGAGATTCTGCAGACGTTCGAGCTTATTTAGCAGTTGGAGGGATAGATCAGGAAAACAAACGTCTGCATAATCCAGTATAGGCAGAAGAAGGGAATGTGACAATGAAATTTTGGTTTTGGTCGGAAGCAGATTTTTAAGTCGCTTTAGCGAGCCATACGCAGCAAACATTTTTCTACTCACCTCTGAAACATGAGGTTTCCAGGTAAAGCTTTCGTCAAAGATGACGCCTAAGTTTTTAACCTTGTGGCTGAAAGGAATGGAAGTGCCATCAAAAGTGATCTGCGGTAACGATGCGTAATTGATTCTAGCCACGTACGTAAATAATTGCAGATATAATGTGAGACGCAAAGCATTCTACACTCAATGCCACAGCTATCTTTGAATTGTGGACCTAAAATAATACGTGACTCAGCTTCAAATATTAGCTTTATTCCAATCGCACAAGGTGTTTCTCATACGCACCGTTTGATTTTGCGGTATTCTGCTGGATCCGGCTTTTATTACATCCTCTTCTTTTGTGTACACCGAATCAACGAGCGACCCGATGAACCCTGGTGTCAGACTTTTTCAACAGCCTACTACTAGTAGTAGGCCTCCGATATGGCTATGTATCGATCGCCGTTTAAGTATTCATAGACAGAAACCGGGACCGACGGCTTAAGGTACCCACTGAACGACGGAACCATCTTTCTTACGGACAATGTCCTAACTAGACTGGTATCAAATTCACTTTTATAACGAAAGTTCGATTCGAAAACCAACCGCATCAAATTGCGCCTGCCACAGGTTGTCGCTTTACGAAATACCGTAAAAAAACTGGCTATCGAGACACTCATCGCTGCATTTGTCATTTGTATTGTGTCTGTCATAGGTTTTCATTTGTATGTTGGCGGACACGAATCGCAATATCATCCGGTGCGTATGCAATCCAACTTATACTCTATCTCGAAAAACAAATATTCCCATCGAATTCCTAGGTAGACATTGAAGAATGAAATCGTGGGATTCGAATAAAATATCGGATAATCTATGAGATTGAGCGCGCTGTAAAAATATATCGATTTCGATTAACTTAATTGGAACATTCAGATCGCATTACTACGGCTGTATCGACTCATGTTTTACTACGAATTCGCCATTTTATTCCCGAATTACAGCATAAATAATTGAATCAAGATCACAATTCAGCTCTTGCTTCACCTCACCTTGAAATCCTTAAAAATGCTTGTAACCATGATTCTACGAATTCCAAATTTGAGTTAATTACTTAAAACCATCTTACAGGAAATTAAGTAGATAATCGTGTTTAATTGTTGCAACTAGCTCTGTGAAGTGTAACGAAAACAAATTCGCCTTGAGAATAGAGATTTCTATTTTTTCACAGCGGGCGTTTACCTTATTGTGTGGTAATGCGTCAAAGATTACTGCGTGGTACATAGCGGGTGGTGTTCCGATGAATGATGGTGCTTCGGCCTGCGCGCACGCATTGTATACTAAACAATGCGATGTTCATTGTAGTGTTTGCGTAAAAGCGCACCTTTATCGCTAGAAGTGCATTTGATCAACAGTCGTGGGATTTTCTCACGTGCCACGACTTACAATTATTTGTTGACCAACCTTTTGCACCTGTCAAGTAAAGCTAAGCATAAAACTAATAATTAGTTTTCGAGTCAAATAGATTAGCCTACTAAAACTTCAACAGCCACAAAAGTCCACAGCTGGACATGGGCCCCTATTGGGGTATATTTGCCATTCTCACCACGCTTGGCAGACAAATTGGCGAGCGCAGTGCATGGTGTTATAGATGGTCACGGAGAATGCTGCTGCCCGTTCTCCGAATTCATCATTTAGTCGCCTTTTACGACACCCACGGGTAGAAATGGGGTGTGCTATTCTAAGCCGGCACTGCACGGCAACCTTAGCTTCAGTCGTATTTAACAATCTGTTAGCAACCACGCAGAGCCAAAAATAATTAACCTGAAAATACCAGTACCCATTCATTATCTATCTATGTGGGTGATACATTGGTATAGCACTTTCTTATTAAAAATTCCAAGGTCGAATTTGCGGCCAGTACAAATATTTGAAATTATGAATTTAAATCGATGGGGGTGTTTTACGTGCATGTTTCTGAGTACCTATGTCCTAGGCTTAACGATAGTAGAAATCCTAGTGGGGGTATGAGTATGATCTTTTTTTTACTACTAAACCCTTCATATATTATCTAAACTACATTAGAAATGGCACACCGATTAAATCTTTTGCCTACATGATTTCTTCTAACCAACATTTGAGGCGATTATGTTTATTCGTGACAGTAAGATATTGAGAGAATGTAAGCTCCCGTTGGGACTTAAACCCAGGGCTGTAGAGTACCGTCCCACTGCTCTACCAACTGAGCTACCAGCGCCTCGAACGAACTCATCCAAATATCTGATCTCTTGATACTCGTCTCGAAGCGAAGTACAAGCGGTATCTGGTAAGTTATTTTAACTAATTCTATGGTTAGTCCTCAATACCGTAAGAATGCAAACCATACGACGCAGCTTTGCTTATTTTACTTATTTTACTCACAGGGCAATACACTGATAAAATATTAGCATATATTATGACAAACTAAACCATTGTATAATTACGTTAATTTGTGACAATGATCTCGTACACATGACAATCTATCATACATAATTGAAGTGTCAACTAAATTAGTTTTGACTAGTCAATTAACATACTTAATATAGAGTACACATTACAATTTTGCAATAACTTGCTCCTAATTTAAATGTTAAGTTATGTCTTAGATCAATCCACTTACGTGTGTGTGTGTGTGTGTTTATGCTGTTGTGACAGTTGCGAATGACTCAATTTGTCATAGTTATTCATACTGGATCAGTTTCAGTACAAAACATAGATGAATGAAGAATCTAATAGAAGCTATAAGAAGGTAAGACTTACCTTATCTGTGGTAAGGCTGAGACAGATTCGACCTAGCTCATCAAAAAGCCCAAGACGGCAATCCTACAACATTATAGAAAACTAGATTTCCGCCCAGTGGTTTCACCCGCTGCTACTCATTTTCCCGTGGTAATAGTAGTTTTCCCGCGGTAAAAAGTGGCCTTTGTGTTATTCCGAGTTATACTCTACCTGTATTTCAAATTTCATTCAAATCGGTCAAGCAGTTTGAGCGTGAAGATGTAACAAACATACATACACACACACACACACACACACACACTCTCAGATTTATTTTATTAGTATGGATTCAATGCTGAGCCTTACGCAGCCTTCCACCCTTCTTCTGCTTTACCCTTAGTGTACACAATATTGTTATGAATTTCATATATAACTTTCAGTGAGGGTAGAAGGGGTTTAATTTGACTGGTACACATGCTGTACCGAGGCAGATGAGGTCTTAAGGTTTGATACTCACCTGCATCAAATTCATAAGCGCAGAATTTTTGATTGGTATAAAATTTGACAACTGATAATACTTACCTATACAATCACTCACTCTGAATGCGTATTTTTCCTGGCATGTAGTCATAGTTTACTACCAGTGGCTACCTTTAAGGTATAGTTGGTAAGTATCTATACTGGCTCTCCTACTATTTGTATAGAAAACAAGCAAGGGTAACCTAGCAAGCAAAGGGGTAACCTATCCTGCTTGGTAATTCGGTATATTAAGTAACGGATTTCTCAAAACCTTTTCGAGTCAAATCTGAAAACAATTTCGAGAATTATGCTTTATTTACAATATCTACGTATTAGAATAATAAGAATGTCCATTAAATAATACTAAGATATTTAATAAAACCGCGGCAAATTTAAAAAATAAGATATTTAAATTTGCCGTGTGATGCCGGCTTAGAATAGCATCACCCCATTTCTTTCTCGTGGGAGTCGTAAGAGGCGACTAAGGGACTCGAGGGTGTGTATTGCAATTTCAGGCGATGCGCTGACAACCCGTCACATTGGCGGTAAAATTTTAGAAAGATATTAAGAATTGCAATAAATAATTATTTCAAAATATATTCTTAAAAAGACCTCTATTTTCAAAATGAACCATAAAACAAACATAATGAATTTATTTTTGGTGCCGTTTCTTTCCCGTCGTGTTGTAAGAGCGACTAAGGGACTCGAGATAAATTGAAATTTTAGGCGATGTGCTAACAACCTGTCACTATGGCGATACACAATTTTCTGATTGACACTCAAATATTTGTCAGACATGGCGTAAATGTCCGTATTTGCGGCCTACATACCTCGCAGTTGATTAAAGGCGTGATATGTGTGTGTATAAATTTAAAGAATTTGAAACTTGACTGCTTAAAGCCTAGCCTATGACACTGGGGATAATGTAAGGATTCTTCCGACATAATTCCCGTTTGAATCTGCTCAGTGGTTAACGAATTTCAGTCCTCTAAAGAATCGCACATATATATATCTCTACAAACATGAACTCTAAAAAGATTACACGCCTTTTTTGGTTGGGCAGTCGTGTAAAAATTAACTGGCATACCGAATTCCTCTACCCTCGTCTTGTTTTATTCATCCATGGTGCGGTGTAATAATCTTATCTCATTGTTCATTGCCGATGCTAATGTCATTCAGTTGGTATCTGTGGGTGTCGCGCGTTTGGCCCGCTTTTATACATATATCCTTATAAATATTAATCGACTGAGTACATGTGACGTTTTGTTTAAATTAAACGTAAACCAGGCTCATTGAATAATGCAAAGATTAATTAATGGCTGTTAATATCGAGCTGTCTGTTGCCGAATGGCGTTAATCAGTTTAATATGACCACACGCAACGTAATTAAAAAAAAAAGGTTATTTGCGAGTCGACTCTCCCACCGACGGTTCCGTAACATGCACATTTTATAGGGCACCCCACTTGAACTACAATTCTCAATTTAAAATTTTTTGTTATTTATCGGCCTCCTAAACATAACATATTTATGAAAAAAACATTTTTTTATTCCTTTGGGGCGAATTTACAATAGGGTTGTCAAAGTACCGCTATCTTTGTAAGGGTTGAGGGCAGCCGTTACAGTGGACAGTGGACTAAAAATGGACGTCTACTTGAGGCGCCTGGGTGAGGCGTTACGTCCAGCAGTGGACATCTTAATAATGCTGTTGTCCATTTAAAGTTGCCAAACGAGTGTCAATACTGACTCATTTTGAACGCCATTGTACCTATGTATTGTTGGTTACTACCCATAAGCGTGCATGTTAAGCACGTAAAGTTTCCCAACTAACATAGTAACCGCAAGTCGTGTTCAATATTCATATGATAGCAGTACTTATGTATGCTTTCCCAATCATCTGTCGGATTGCTGGTATTGTGTGACGTTCTGCGACCTGTCACGAATCATCGGAAATCACGGACGAAATTATTTGATTGATGGTTCTCAAAGTTCAACAGTAATAATATTATAAATAAGAACGAAATATTGTTTCTTGTTCTAGCAGTGACTGCAGATAGAGTTATAGAGAGTTTTTTTAATATTTACTAGTGTATTGTCACATCAGAAAGGATGGCAGTAGGTAGATAATAATATGTTGGCCAAATCGGAGGCAAAAACGCAGCTGATTTAGGTTTAAGGACATTCATTTGATAGCAAATTACAAGTAAGAGCTGAACGCACCAGATTTCTGATATTTGACAGACTGTTAAACAATCTAAGATATCGAAATTTAAGTTTGGATTGCATCCCACCAAAGGAAACACCTAAATTAGGTTTTGAATCATGTATGATCCAAGCACGTTATGTACATAAGGTACCAGGGGTACTCCAAAAGAACTGAATTATTTTTGTCCCTAGCAATATTATATTCTTGACATTAAAATGTATTAGTAGAAAATCACTTCTTTTGTGATAATAGGTTTAAATTTTTATTTTTATTAACTGGGGATAAAAATAATTCAGTTCTTTTGGAGTACCCCTGGTACCTTATGTGCTATAACCGACTGTACAGTCAAGCTCTCGTGCGGTTAAACACTCACCGGATCTTGACTGTACCACCTATTTGACCTAAATATGTTTCTGATAGACTGCACTAACTTGAGAACCAGTGTATTAGATAGTGCGCAATCCAATTTCATCCGGCCGCGAGACTGCTGCGACGCGGTACAATGCAATTTGCCATCCGACGTTTCAACACGCGTGCCATCGCCATATTTCCCCACGTTCCCCGTTCCCCCGTCATCTCCGAGAACGTCAAACAGATGACGCTATTTGTCGAACGAAACTATCGATATTTGAATGGATGCATCGAGAGGCACTCGAGCGTTTGAGCCCTATCGATCTCCAGCCTAAAACGTTTTTGCATCATCTGAAAATAGTTGGGTGGTTCTACGGAGTTGCAAATAAAAAATAATAAATTTCAAAATTAACTTTAATTAACTTGTTCGATTTTAAATTATATGTTGGTGTCATAAGAACATAGGAAAAATAGTATGAGAGATCAATATTTAAAATTAACTTAGAAAAAGTGAATTTTTACTTTCTGAACGTCGACAGACGTGACACAAATGCGACAGATGTGATGAATATTACAAAATTTAATAAATCTAAATTCAAACATAAACAATAAATACTTCTAAAAACTTATTAAACTACATAAGACACTATGCTTGCAAATTAAACAGTCATAGCCTTCTAAATTATAGTTAAAAAAATAATCAAAAAATGTCGACAGGTTTGACATCACTTTTGTCGACAATAATCAAAAATTATCTTCTACTTTAGATAATGATACTATGATGAACTAAATCAGATTTTAAAGCTCTAGAAGTTTCTGCCAGCGAAGATGGAGGTGTATCATTTAGCATTCGGTTATCTGTTTCTTCCAGCTGCTTTATTTTTCAGCAAGTTTTCACCACTTCTTGTGTTTTTTTTAATTGGAGCTTGGAAGATGTTCATGAATACTTATAATCAATCCTGACTCTTTCTTCTTTCTTCAACTCATTCTTTCTGCTGTGCCGAACGTTTTTCCCTTTACGCATTTTTTCGTTCTGTTTACTTCTTTTTGACATTTAAGGACAAAATCAAAACCTACTTACTTCCCTGGATGAACATAGATCTTCTATACAAGAAGAAACAGTAGGTATGGAAGTTACAAATAGTATGTTACATCTCGACCTTAATTCATCCGAGAAGTTGTGCAGTTTCACGTGTTTATTTACTCAAAAATATTTCACCTGTAAAATTTTCTGATAACAATATCTCGACACCCTGTTGTATACAGAACAGAGTATGCATGGACACTTACAAATACCACAAACCATGTTATTTTTCATGTAATTTTCAGTTATTATAAAGAATAATCTTTGTCAAAGGCATTCACACTTCTGTAGAAACAGCCTGCAATCAAATTAACCCGTTTTAATATTCTAGAAATCACTTCTGTCGTATAATGTCACTTCTGTCGACCAGACTGTCGACAGACGTGACGTCGACAGATGTGAGGAATTTTAGAATAGCGGCACTAAGATAATGTAATATTGACGTTATGTTAAATTTAATCAGTTTTACAACAAATATCACCGTTTACAACAAGGCCCAGCCATGCAAATATTTTTGAATTGTAACTTACCTTTTGTATATCAATTTTAGAAGTGATTCGTGAACTTTGACACGGCTGTAGAACTAGTTTTCATATACATTTTTAAGCTACAAATAACAATTTGATCTAAATTCTTTGCATTTGCCATAACAAGTGATTAAAGTGCTGCCATTTAATCCTACTAAATGAAGGAAATAAATAAAAATCGAAATATGGCAGTTGAATTTTCTATTGTTGACAGATGTGACAAGTTTTCTATAACGCTTGTAGAATCACTTGTAATTTCTTTTGTTTAGGCCTAAATTTTTTGTTTTTCTAGTGATAGTAAGTTCAGAATATAGAGGTTCGGTACAGAAGGTCTGTGGTGTCATTATTAAATGTGTTTATTTTATAATTACTGCTAAACCTTAGTCGGCCTCACGCGAACAGTCGACAGAACGTGACATGTCACGTACTGTTGACTGGAAAAATCTGCGAAATTATAACATTATCGAATATTATTGTCCACTGTTCTGTAGTATATGTGGCATATTAAAATATAAACAAAAATAAACCAACCTACAAGCGATAATTTTTGAATCACAAGACGCGAACACAAATTTCGTTGTATGGTAGAATGACCCAGTTGTGAGTAGGTACACATTCCGTGTACTTATCTTTGAGAGTTCGAATCCCATCGTTCTGTAGCCTACAGTAAATTTTGCAACATTACTTATTTATTATTATTTATTAAAAACACTTGTGAAGTATTAACTTTACTTCGTGCCATTAAACCTTAGAAAAGTTTATGTCGGCACTGCACATTCCTCAGTTATACAAAATAAAAATGAAAAGACAAACGAATTTCAAAGATAACCGACATCTGCACATTGTTCCCGTATGAAGCTGGCTAATATATAACATATTTAATTACTTTTCCAGGGTAACGTTTAGGGTTTCATGTGGCAATAAATAGGATGGATTTTTACGATGTGCCTGTTAATGTATGTAACGTATGTGCGGTCGTTAACGCTATACCTACCCTGCACGGAATATTGGAGTGATATGTGTGTCTGTGTGCATCGAGAGCCAAAACTCAAGAGCCTGATAGATCGAGGTCTATCGATCTTCAGCCCACAGACGTTTTTGCAACATCTGGAAGATGGTACAGATATTACGCGTATCAAATTTATTTTATGTATATTTTTATTGCCCGCGGTGAAGATTGTCGCCTCCTTAGGGGCTGTTTGTATGCAGACCGAGAAGAATTACGTTCGCGCCGCCGAGGATCCACTTAAGTGAAGGCGATAAAACAATTTGTTTAGAAAATGAGTCGTAATGCGACCAAGTACGTACTATATACGAGGAATCTGTAAACTAGCGTAGTTTCGCTGTTTATTTTGCAGTAGAACACGTCTCTGGGGGGTGCTGAGGGTTGGCTGCGATAAAATGCATTCGCCTCTATAGACTACTAAGTATAGAACATTCGGGATATCTCTACTGAGTGTGAACTTTTTGTGGAGCGCCAGCGTGGCTTGAATGCACGCTTGATTGCATAATTTAGTTAAGGTAATAAAGCTGGAAGCCAGTTTTCAGTTTCTGAAATGCTAGGGATATTCGTGTACGGATACTGTGCTAATTAGTCTTGTAATGTAGTTACGTGTACGTGGCAGTTGCTCAACGTGCCGTAATACGTGTGCATGTGATCAACGCGTAAATGAGCATTAGCTGTTTTAATTGGAGCATTGTTTCGAGCACTGAGAGTTATGGGACGTAAGGAGCTCGTAATGAACGTAGTAAAACCTTACGCGCTTATTGCGAAAACGTGAAGTTGATGGTATATGCGTGGACACCGTGGAAACTACCATCGCAGACATAGCGCAAGATTTTTTTTTCTCGAGTATAAAACACCGAGTCGATGAACGACTCAATGAACTCAGACACAATTTTGTTGTATAACAACTGCGATTTAATTGATGGTTATCCGTGACTTCTGAAATACGCAACCATCTCTGTATTTTTATTGAACAATTTATTGTACACAAGAAAATATATAATACAGATCATATGAAAAAATTTGTACAGTAGGTATTGCTTATTTCTAAAGAAACTTCGTCCAGCAGACCTAAAGAAGTGTGATTAGATTAAGATAAACGGATTATACGTGCACAATTTTACAGTTTACCTTTCTTACAGTCTATCAGATGGTTCTGCCTGCAATACCCTATTATGGCTAGACACTCACAAAAAGCAATAAATTTTTAATATCAATATTATCTGTCATAGGTGGAAATCCCCATTTGAAAATCCTTAAACGAATAGCAAACGAAAAGCACTGACTGTTCCCATGTGATTCCCTTATGTAATTCCGCCTGTTGAACTGGTGTTTTTCCTTCTCCTCCAGTATTTCTTTTTCCTTTTCCTCCAGTAATAGGACAGGTTTCCAATCAATTCTCACCTGTAACTGGAGTAATTAATGTTGACTTACCGAGTGAACAGGAAAAGCTAATTCGGAACCAAACTCAATCGGAACTAGTAGGTTGATAATTAGCTATGGTATGAATTATATGTACAATCACAATTACATATCTATGATTATGTTCAATTACATACTTACGAAGCAGATGATATAATCAAAAATGTTTGGTTACTTCAGCTAAATATTTGTATATATCGGATTAAAAGTGCGTCCAATTAAATAGTAAAGCGGTTCTCCCACTTTTTTATTATTTTTAACTCACCATAACGCATACGTCTGCCAGACGAAAGGAAATTGCGAATTTCAATCTCATTTCCATAAAAATACGGTTTAACGTAACGCACCGTAAACGCATCGTAGCCGTATTTGTATGTAAATAAGATCTGAATTCGCCATTTTCTTACGTGAATGTTAAAAATAGGCAGCGACTGACGATAAGTGGACATGTTCCTTTCTTGTTAAGTACTATCGTCTGACACTTGTTATGTCCTCAAAGATTTCAGTGCTCCATCCCTTACACCCTTCGATCAACGCGTCTTTTACTCGCAACTAGACGAAAGACTGTGTTGCTCGAAGCTTATACTACATGTTTTCAGTACTGTATCTAGTTCCTGAGTTCTTCAGAATCAATGTTTCTTGGCTGAAAACCGTTTGGAACTGAACTCGGATGCACCTACAAACTGACACAGCTTGATATGGACTTGCCCCTATCGGGGGTTATTGCCATACTTACCACGCCTGGCAGGCGGATTGTCGAGCGTAATGCAAGATGTAGCATTCACTGGGAATGCTGCTACCCATTCCCTCGACGATTATCCCTTAGTTGCTTTTTACGACACCCACGCATAGATTTGGGGTGCTGCTATTCACGGCAAAACTAATATTAAATGGGGAATTTTTACTTAGCTTTTCTAAGTCTTCACTTGCCAACCATTGAAAAGTTGTACTCAGAACTCAAGTTTCGGCTGCAGATCGATTCGAAGCCAAAGGAAACGGAAGAAATTGATTTGACCGTTAACTTAACATTGAGGGGATTATGTAGGTTTTCGCGACTTACTTTTATTCTTTGATACAGATGACGGGCTAACGTATGTGATATGTCGACCTCCGTGAAGACGGCTGTATTAACCAGCCGAAACGCAAATGAAACCCTTTGACAATTAATAAACAAGTACGCGCAAACCTACATAATCACTACATAGTATAAAATAAAGTTGCTTCCCGTTTGGTGTCTCCTTATATCTTTAGAATTACCCAACGGATTTTGATGCGGTTTTTTTTATTATTATTAGGTAGAGTTACTTGAGAGGAAGGTTTATAAGTATAATTTATACCGGGAAATCGTCACATTCCCATGGGAAAACGGGTAGCCCAATTGGTAGTAAACTTTTGACCCCCTTTTGACACCTTTAAAGATTAAAATTTCAAAAATTCTGAAACACGTATTTAATTATTTTAAGTTATGAGTCTAATCAGAAATTTTGAAACAGATCACATTTAAGATAAAAAACTTTCATACAAACTTTTAACCCCCTTTTCACCCATTAAAAGGTTAAAATTTCAAAAATGCTGTAACACGTGTTTAATTATTTTAAGTTATTAGTCTAATCACAAATTTTGAAACAGATAACATTCATTTAAAAAAACGAACTTTTATACAAACTTTAAACCCCCGTTTGACCCTATTAAGGGTTAAAATTTCAAATAGTATACATAAACACGTGTTTAATTATTTTAAGTCATAAGTCTAATCACAAATTTTGAAACGGATCACACTTAAGACAACGATCTTTCATACAAACTTTTAAACCCGCTTTTCATCCCTTGGGGGATTAAAAAAACGGAATTTAAAGTAAAGTCGCTTCTCACGTCTGTCCCTGTCTGTTTGTTTGTTTTTATGCTTAATTAAATCTTCAAAACCACTTCACGCGGATCTGGATGAAGTTTTTTTAAAAGATAGAGTGATTCAAGAGGAAGGTTTTTATGTATTTATGTACCTGTGTATAATTTATGTCGGGAGAAGGTCTGTTTCCCATGGGAAATGAGTTAGCAGCGGGTGAAACCGCTGGGCGGGCCGCTAGTGAGTGATATTTGTTTGCTTAAAATATGACTGATGGGATTGCTTTCACGTCACAAACTTAAAAAATCACAGATGTCATTCCAAGTCAGATATAGGTAACAATATCGGGATCAAAAATATGAAGTCGTCTGAAGACGCATCAGTAATCGCACCGTAGGCGTAATACTATTGCAGTCCACTGCTGGATGTAGGCATCCCCCAGGGTACGCCATAGGGCACGATCTCTCGTTTTCGCCATCCAGTCGTGCATACCTACCGTAGGCGTATTTGTATGGATATATCGTTATTAATTCCCTTTCGTCTGACAGAAGCATGCGAGCCCCGCCTAAGGGTGTGTCAGTATCAGTGTGTCTTGACGCTTAAATCTCATAGCTAATCTAATCTTCATAATAATGAGGCAGTCATAATGCAAAATAGGTTACCTAGAAATACAAATTTCAGTTTTGCAACAACACTGTAATATTTTAAAAGCAAGTGCAATCTATTTTCACTAGAGCACCTGAATTGGGAGAGTAACTGGATTTGTGCACAATCCACAAAAACGAGGGTAGGTATGGTAGTTTGGGGCGGAGTGGTAAAGTGGGATATGAAACAAGTCATAATTCAGCAAAAACTAAAGTGTCGTAACAGAGAACAAATACTTAACCACAATTTGTGGACTATTCATTGTTATGTTTTTTCATAGGTTTTCAACTTTAAGTGAGAGTAGTAATGTTCAAAATCACAGGTACCACGGCGGGTAGATGAAGGGTTAAATCTTCATTATTAAAAAACTGATTTTGATGAGTTTATTGCTACTTATAAATTTATCTGATAACTTTTAAGGTAATAAAAAAATAAACGTTAAAATCGGCATTGTAGTTTTAAAGATAAGCTTGAAAAACATACATAGGTACATACATGTTATTCTCAAATTCTGTTCAGAAACTCTATAGACATTTGCTTTAGAAACTTAATCATCATAATATCCTAACATTTTGACAATGTAACATACTAACTGTTAAGATAACATCCTTTTTGAAGTCGGTAAAGCGAGGGTAGGTAGGGGTGCGGTGGTGAAGTGGGATATATGTTAAAATGGAACAAAACGATGGTCGGACTGTAGCAAAACGTTATAATCGCTAATTGAGTTTCGTTCCCGCTGCAACCCTCGTCCGTGTACTAGCAACAATTTATTTCATACTGTGTGTTCTATTTGGATGATATTGTATTTTATTGTGTTTATGGCGGGTGACAAGAGGTGATGCCAATAGGCAGAATGGAGGGTTCCAGGTGGAGTCGGGAAAAGGGTAGCTACCCGCCTGGCCGGGTGTTGTGGCCAGGGGACCGACTGGTCCTCCTGGATAGAATTGGAAGTTGTATATATGCGTTGCGCGGTGAAACACTTCGATACCGCGTTTCAGGCACTTTGTTCTGTCACGTGGCGCCATCTTGCTGCTATGTTGGAACTTCTGTTGTGTCTTGCTTGCTCGTGAACCACTTTGAGTGAGCTTCTTGTCGTAGCTCCAGAGGTCGCTACAGTACTCCCCCTCAAGACCGGAGGTCGATACCGTCAGCGAGCGAAGTGGGGCTGATGACGTCATGTAGCGTGATGATGCAGTCAGGCGTAGCGAAGCAGTGCTGGTTCCAATGTCCACGGTGAGTCGGGACGTCTACGGTGAGTCGAGACGATGATGGATGACCAGTGAAGCTGCCGTGCTGTGACTGCGGTGGGTGCTGATGACGTAGTAGTTGGCTGCATGCTGTAGTGGTTGGTGCGTGGTCGAAGGCTGCGAAGTCCAAGGTAGGGGTCACCAATATGGCGGGTGACAAGAGGTGATGCCAATAGGCAGAATGGAGGGTTCCAGGTGGAGTCGGGAAAAGGGTAGCTACCCGCCTGGCCGGGTGTTGTGGCCAGGGGACCGACTGGTCCTCCTGGATAGAATTGGAAGTTGTATATATGCGTTGCGCGGTGAAACACTTCGATACCGCGTTTCAGGCACTTTGTTCTGTCACGTGGCGCCATCTTGCTGCTATGTTGGAACTTCTGTTGTGTCTTGCTTGCTCGTGAACCACTTTGAGTGAGCTTCTTGTCGTAGCTCCAGAGGTCGCTACATGTTAATAATGTTTCGGTATAGCTAATGCAAAAATGCAATTTTTATATATCTATGTGATTCAAATAAATTTCTTGTTTTATGGCGTTTATCACAATACCTATGTGTATAAGTAAAGTCAGTTCCATAATACAAATAGACAAATATAAATCATAGTTTAAGCATGAAAATAATGATCTATTATAATTTGACAAAAACGCCACTTAGAAGGATCTTCTGCATTTTTCACGCCCTAAACAAACAGAGAGCTGAAAACTGTCATTGAATACTAGACAATATAATCCAAGAAAGGATTCCGATTATTATTTTTCGTGTGGGACACCGAATCGTCCAACGACCAGGTGCACCTTGGTGACAAAGTTTTTTCATCCGCCTACCACTAGCCTAAGTAATCATAGACAGCAACCGGGACCGACGGCTTAACGTGCCCTCCGAAGCACGGAAAAAATCCGATAATCGCTATACACGAAGATGATAGCCCTAAATCGTATCTAGACAGAAGTAACGAGGTACTTCAGCGATAATGAGTTTATCCCTAATTAGCCTTGCCTAGGGCTGGTATTCTATAATTAGATAGCTGCATAAGGGCATGTTGCATGAGCCGCATGCGCAGTTTTGCATACATTGCCTTTCATAGTTGTGCAGTTCAAACTATCCCGGTAGATGGAGCCGTGCGTCGTTGGCATTAAGACATACTTACTTGCATAATACTTGAGCATAATTTCACCGACGGCCGGAGAGCCGCTGTAGCCAAGTCAGTAGAGACGTCGGTAGTACTGATACCGAAAGTCGCAGGTTCAATTCCTGCTTACGGTGCAAATTTGCTAGTTCTCGTAAAATTTGATACCCAACAACAAGTATAGTTCATACATACACACATATCACGACTTTATCCCATTCGGGTAGGCATAGCGTTAACGGCCGTAAAAATACGGTTGGTGTCGCCACGTGTGACAAATATTTGAAGGTCGTTTTAGAAAAATTATGCATAACTAAAGTGACGGCCTGTCGCCTAAAATTCTAATACAAACCCTCCAGTCCCTTAGTCGCTTCTTACGACAGCCGCGGGAAAGAATTTGAGTGATGCTATTCTAATCCGGCATCACACGGCAAAGTTTAGTACATACATACATACATATATCACGCCTATATCCCTTACGGGGTAGACAGAACGTTAACGGCCGTAAAATGGATATTAACACCAAGTCTGACAATAGTTTTAGGGTGTATCACTATAGTGACAGGTTGTCAGCCCATCGCCTAAAATTGCAATACACATCTAACCCTCGAGTCCCTTAGTTGCCTCCTACGACATCCATGGGTAAGAAATAGGGTGCTATTTTAATCCGGCATCACACGGTTAAGAAATGGGGTGATGCTATTCTAAGCCGGCATCACAAGTTTAGTACATAGTGTTAAAAATGCAAACTTCGTCAGTCAGCAATGGAAGGCGAACTGAAAATTTGACGGAGCGTATTTCTTTGGGCTTAAATATCCGTCGTGATCCTCGTGATAGGTCATGGAAGCGAACCTAGTACTCCGCCTACGGATCTTTAGTTTACCAATTCCGTGGCTATAGAGTTCCGTGGATACTGTGACTACGATTTTTGTATTGTTTGCTAAATATGGTGGCACAAAGGTTTCCGTATCTAAGTATTTCCAAATAGCATGAGGCGAGCACCGAAACGCCTGCGTCTGTCAGACGAAAGGAAAATCCGATCTTACTGCCATACAAATACATTAACAGTGCGTAACAGATGCATCTGTCAAGTCGTTTGACAGACGCATCCGTAAACGCGTCGTAGTTGTATTTGTATGGGAATAAGATTGGAATTCGCAATTTCCTGTCGTCTGACAGACGCATGCGTTACGGTGCGTTAAAAATACGCAGCGACGGACGACAAGTGAACGAACTGCCATTTTTTCAAGAACATGAATATTTATACCATGTACCTCAAACTTAAAATTGTATACTAATTTTTATTTTATCCGTATACTAAAAACAACGTAATACTAGTATGATCTGTAAGTATGTTCTAGGTAACAAGTTACCCAAGTTCTTAGGATAATCTGTACAGTAATCATCTTCAATTGGCAGCAAGACGTTGCCTATTTCAAAACCTCAAGGATTTTTCAAATTATTCTAAGAATCTTAAGCGCATATAGCACAATCATTCAGCGTTCAACATTCGTTATTTACATACATACATACATACCTAACGCCTTTATCCCTTGCGGGGTAGATATAGAGATATAATTTATTACTCATAAACGAAAGTTTAATCCTTTCCCTGTAAAAACAATGCTTTGCACTGTGTTTGCCAATGCGCTTGTCAAGCGTGGTGAGTATAGCAAATGCCCCTTTATTAGGGGAGGCCCATATCCAGCATTGGACTGTAGTGGCTGTAAAAGTAAACTAAAAAATTGAAACAGTGCTAGCGGGGCTAGCGACTTTCGCCATCACTAGTGGCGACAAAAGAAAATTATGCAAATTTTCTAAAATTGTATACCAAAAAGTTCTCCCGCATCTAAGTCGGCGACTGTTCCATACATCTAGAGCAGGACATGTCGGCCGCCGACATTTTTCTACGTTCTCCGATTTTTCTCTACATTTGTATACATATGACGTCACGGCTATTTGATTAATTTTATTTCATTCAAAAGGGACGGCATACCCGTTAAACTTCAATAGGTACTTGTTGTTACAAAGCATAAAAACCAGCTATGAGCGTGTCGGTCACACCCTAATGTATCTAATATAGGTTTTGGTTATCAAATACGTCGAATCTTATAACTATAAAAGAGTGATGAAAAACCGGAGGTCCGAGAAAGCCCATAATTGTTCTGATCGGCAATTTTGTACGGAATTCTAGAATACATTTCTTCATAATTTATAGACCTTTGTCTTTTTGGAAAAAATTTACCCTTGTCAACAGGCCGTCGTAGTCTCAAGTATCTACAAGTATACAATTTCCAGTGAAGAAGGTTTCGCAAATACATATTCTCAGATTCACCGAACAGGTACTTAAGGCAGTACCCGTCACGAAAACCTTCCACGGACCAACAATCGGGCAAATGAGGTGAACGGAACTGGGACCCTAAAATTACTTAACCGTGTGGTCCTTGAAAACGTACCTATTCACTAGCGGATTATGGTATACGGAGTGCTTTGAACGTGTTGGTAAATATGCATACATACAAACTTACACCACGCCTAAATTCCTACTAGATATTTAAGGGCCGTTTTAAAAAGTTGCATTCAACTGGACGTAGACCTCCCCCAGGGTACGCCATAGGCACGATCTCTCGTTTTAACCATTCAGTCGCTACCAACCACCTTTTTGCAGTCATCGGTCGATCTGGCCGAAGGTCGTCCAACGCTACGCCTGCAGAGGCGTGACCTCCACTCGAGAACCGCGCTTACTTACTTTTACGGAAGATGTGCCCAGTTGCCCAGCCCACTGCCACTTCAGTTTGCTACACTTCCTGACTTAACTTACTCTATTAATAATAAATTAGTGTTGTCACTTTCCGTCAAATAAGTTTAGAAAGGGATAGATGTAACAAACGACAGAAAAATAATAAAATTGGAATTATGAAAACGAACAAGTTTAATTTAGCAGTAAGCTTTTTGCTAAACATCTGGTAAAAGCTATTAAGTTTACCTCTTAATTTTGTAATTTACACTATCTATGCTTCTAATGTTAAATAAGACAATCGACCTACTTCCTTCCTCTAAGGGTCTACTCACATTTACCACTACAGATGCCTGTTAGTCAGGTTTAAATGGGAGTAGTGCCGTAAAAATTGGGAAAATCATCAAGAAGAACTTGTTAAATGTCTGCTAAATGAAATTAGCTTCAGTTGTCTGTCGATGGCGTGTCAGGTGGATGGTTTGGTCGTTTCAAATCCCCCAACAGTTTGAAGTATTGAATGTCACAGTGACATTAGAAAAACAGTTGAGTGTCGAATTAGATCTTGCAATTAAATTAAATAAATACCTAGGTAGGTATTCCTTGAAAGACAGAGTTTTCAATTTTGTATAAAAATATTTTTATGAAATTGTCATGTCGTCAAGGAGGAGGCGAAAAATAGTGATAGCTGGCGGTCACTAATAATAAACCCTAGTGCAATATAAGCACTTAAATAGAAGAAGAGATAAAATATGACAATGCGGGCGGAAAAATCTGGAAAATCTTTAATGTCAAAGTGACTTATACAAAAATTGCGCGATATACTTTGCAGCAGGTACAATCCAATCACTTTGACTTAGACCCTCTGACCCTTTGAGCTAACCGTAGAACAAGGACGACAAATTCGCCTCAAGCCCTTTTCGTGTACTGGTAAGTGTTGTTCAACCCCACAAGTACCACCTTATCAGCAGGTCGACTGAGAGCGCAGTAAACAATGTTACAGTGTAATTATTAGTTAAGTGGTTTAACTCTAGCCCTTGTTTACAAACAAACAAGCAGCCTCTTGTGAAATTAGATCATTAGATGATTGCGAAAAATACGTTGTAGGTACTGAAAACCACAGTATTGGAAACTATTTAATATGCTTGTAGTTATTTTGTGCACTTGGAAACTGTTTCATAAACTTGTATCATTTCCTCAAAAAATTAAAAGCCGTCAAAACGGACACGCCACTTCTGACAAACAATTATGAGAGTCATTTAGAAAATTGTATATCACCATAGTGACAGACAGGTGGTCAGCCCATCGCCAATTGATAAACACACGAAACCCCTTCAGTCCCTAAGACACCCACGGGAAAGAAATGGAGTGATGCTATTCTAAGCCGACATCACACGGCAACCAAAAAGTAAATAAAAAAACAAATAGACTACAACCGGAACTAGACTACACAAAAATCTATACAGAAACACGCACACTTTCTTATCAAGGCCGGGAAACGAATCTGAGACCATAGAGTAACAGGCAGAAGTGGTACCACAGCAACACATCGGGCGTCACAAACTTACTTTGTTTCTTAACTCAACTTTATGTGATTTTAATACGACGGCTTATAATTTTATATTCATACGGTGAAGCTTTTAAAATACATTGTAGAGGCCGTTTATAGCAGTTTAAATCGAAATAAAATGAAACTAACTTTATTCAATGTAGGAAAGTACTATCAATTAGATGTCAGGATCCGTCACTTTAAAACAAGAAATTTGTGTAACACAATTTTCTTCTTTTCATAAAAATGTTGTGTTGTCCTGATAGAGAACTGACTCGGGCGCAATAAACTAATAAAAATAAAGGCACTGCCTCAGGCCTGGCCAAGTTAATCACACGGCATGTAACTTTACGCCATCACCACCAGCATTTGTTTCAAATTGAAGTCAAGATTAAGTTATGGGTACTTACCCATATTTAACCCGATAGTAATTGTACCTACCTATGAATGCTTTTTTTTTCATTTGATTGTAGCATTCTCAATAAGGAACCATCAACGAGGCACGAATAAGCATGATTTGTCAAAATAAGTCTAAGTAACTCCTTCGTCTTTTCGTGTGGGAGATCGAGTCGACAAACGACTCGATGAACCCTGGTGTCAGAGTTTTTCATTGTTAATCAGATGAAAATTGCCGTGCTACTACTGCAGTCAGCTTACCGTTCTACAAACGTAAGCTTCCAACCGAAAACCTTCAAAACTAGATTACCGGAAAACCACTTTGTTAATTATAACATAATTCCGCATTTCCCACGAAATTGCTTCACTTCTGCAGCGCGCCATTCAAATACAACAGTAGATTTAGATTTAAGCCTGCCAACGTTCTAATCAAATCGTAAATAATATCAAGGTAGACCCGATTCCACGTTACTGACAAAAATGGCTAACTAAAAATAGATTAAAATAGGTTATGAAAAGGAAAGTAAATACCATAGACAATTTTAGCGATGTTATATTTCCTTGTATGTTTAGACGCCATATTTTTAATCACCACCTAAATTTGTTAGAAACCACATATAATTCGTAAAACCGTAGTACATTTTAGACACAATTATCTATCATAGTCTTGGCAGATGTGCCTGAAAGTGACGGACCTAGTGCGTACGTATTTAGCTATCGATATAAGACGGTAACGTGGAATTGAGTCCATTATTCAAGTAAGCACCGAAAAGCGTGGCCTTTTAGCCGAAAGTTATGCGCACATAAATTCGGCCACGCCCAAACTCACGATAATCGCACGAAACCACAGATATGGCTTAAATATCCTTTAACCGAGTGTAGATACCGGCTAAATCAGGGGTAAAAAACATTTAGACAGCCATAAACATTTTCAAGCGCGGAAAAAAATGCAAGTTTTCAAAAACTGTATGTATACCTAACACGGTATTTTAAAATTTGGTATTCAGCCATAGAATTATAACTTTTTTATCATCAACAACAACAGTCGTGCATGCCTCTAACAGGCGGATCGACGACCTAGTATCTAAGGCTCGCGAGCTGTAGTTAGATGCAACTGGATGACAGATAGGTATATGACTTTAATATTCTTTAACCGAGTGTAGATACCGGCTTAATCAGGAGTAAAATCATTTAGTAGGTAAGCCATAGAAATTTATTTTTTTATCATGAAAAGCCTACAGTCGTGCAACATACGCTGATGGGCATAGGTAAGTCTCCCACAGGTGGACCGACAACCTTGTATCAAAGGCTCGCGAATTAACCCAAAATCGTGGTCAATGTTTAAAAGTAACATTAAATCGTTACTTTTCAATGTTATATTTTCTTTCTCTTGCCTCACCCCATATAGAGACGGATAAGAATATAGCATCATCAAAACTCTAACCGTGGGTATCGTCAAACGCGACTGTGGCAAGCATTAACAAAAAAAAAACACTGCATAAGCTATTGCTGAAGCTGTTGTGAAGTAAATCACCAGCAACAGTGATGTGGAGTAAATCTTCGCAGTATTCAAAAATCTAAAGCTACTTATTACAGGCGCCAAATGTTTGCCACCTCTGCCCTATATAGACGGTGTTTAGGGCAGAGGTTGATAACGTTTGTAACTACGTGACTATTAGCTATTACGCCCAACTGTTCGTTGAACAATGTACTACATGGGTAAAACTGCCGAAGACCACGAAAGCATATTCAGTAATTTGAAAAGAAAGAACTTTCTTCTCATTTTCGTCTTGGTATAATGAATGGGCCGTGTGGAATTTGCCGTGTGCTTGGAATAGCATCACCCCATTTCTTTCCCGTGGGAGTCGTAAGAGGCGACCAAGGGACTCGAGGGTCTGTATTGCAGTTTTAGGCGATGGGCTAACAACCTATCACTATGGCGATACACAATTTTCCGAATGAACGAATCAAACATTTGTCAGACGTGGCGTAAAATGTCTGTTTTATGCGGCCGTTTACGCTCTGCCTACCCCGCAAGGGATTATAAGCGTGATGGGTGTGTGTGTAGCAAAAGAAATTGCGAATTCCGATCTTATTCCCATACAAACACTGCTTAACAGACGCCTCCGTCTCACAACGAAACCGTTAAAATGACAATTATTCCATTATATGGATAATTATTGTTCTCGATTCTGGCAGCACATTTTTCAACTAATTCCTAGCAGTAAATTTAGTTCCTTTTATTTTTGGTCACTCGTATGCTAAACGCTTAGATTATTAGAGAGTTTAATTTAGTACTTATACAGTATAAAGTCCTCGATTTTTTTAATGAACCAACAACCTTTTAGGAAACAAACGTTACATTTCCTGACTACATAATTTTATTTATTTCATAAAATGATGAGAACAGCTAATATTAGATTCAGCTAAGAAAGTGTCCCCACAGAATTAAGACCTTTGTTTATCCAATTCGCAAACTTAATTAGCTAAGGCCCGTTTCGCACGCAGCTCACCTGATCATTGCAATTACTAATTACTTAAGTGTATTGCCTATTACGATCAAAAGGGGTGGCGTAATATGCACAATAACATAAACGTTCGGATAAGATCAATTATATGATTTCTGTTAATCGCGTGACGTTACGTCAGGAAGGTATTTTGTTTAGTTTTCTTTTTTGTTGAACATAGAGCCTTAAATAGAAACGTCAAATGCCAATTACAAGCTTCCTCATTTAGACATAATGCCGTGTGATGGACTACTTAGAATATCACCTCATTTCTTTTTCGAGGATGTCGTAAGAAGAGACTAAAGGACTCCTTTCTTTTTTCTTTTCATTCTTAAGTTCTGGACTCTACAATTTTAACACCGGAGCTATGAAATCTATACCTGAGCTCACCCGGAGAAGTTTTGTGGTTGTTCAAACAAGACTAGGCTTACGAGTTGTTCTGGGAAGAACGGATTGGACTGAATCTACCCGGCACGTACCGAGGGTGTGAATGCAATTTAAGGCGATGGCCTGACAACCTGTCACTAAGGCGATACACAATTCTGAATGACCCTCAAATATTTGTCAAAAATGACGTAAATGTCCGTTTTTGCGGCCGTTTAAGCTCTGCCTACCCCGCAAGGGATACTTTCATCATCAACACTGCTAGACATAGTGAGCTTCTTCCTACTGAAGTATTGCCATATTCAAGAAGTTTGACAGGTGGACTGCCAATTGCAGTGTAAGATGTAGCATGCACAAAGAACGCTGCAATCGTAGACGCATTTATCCCTCTTATGACACCCAGGAGTCAAAATGGAGTGATGCTATTCTAATCAAGAACCACACGGCATACTAACAGTAGCGATTCACGCCCAATACGGTATCCGAAATCACTGTGAAATATTCAGCCAAAAGTCGTTAGAGCAATACCATTTTCAGTACCGCAGTGTCCAAGCTATAACCCGATTAAAGTTGAGTGCTGTGTCGATGACTGACAGTTCAATCCAGCAGGCGCCTTTTGAAAACGGTCGGACAGCATTGCCAAAACTGTGGTGACTGCGCCCAAATTGATCGTTTCCAGACTGACCCGCGATCTGGTTACGGCTGCGGTTGGCATAGAGGACACCAATTTATACATGCACCCTACCCTTTATTTAAGTGATAATTAAAAATAAGCTCTTTTATCGGTACTTATTTACGCGTACTTTGAGTCTAAATAGAACTTTGTAAAAGCAACCGCATTGTGACTTATATTTTTAAATAAGCACTAAAATAGCAAAAAAAGTACTTATCAATATCATTGTCATTTTATTTCATTATAAACAACATTTGTTTTTTTTTTTTGAAGTAGGGATCAAAAACAAAAACCAGATATGTTTTTAATATGTGATATGTGGCTTCAGAGACCAGAACTAAATTAATTTAAAAATAATCTGCTTTATTAATCTAGACCAGTCGTTATATTAGATAGCAACCCGGGTTAATTTTGAGGACTTATATTTAAGGTGATCTCTTAGACTGTGGCGCCCTCCATACAAAAAACCTAATTATACAATAATCTGCTTCAATAATCTACACCAGTCTCCACCCAGGTTATTACAACACTTAATCAACCGCCTGCCAACACGACTGTGTTCAAATATCTAGCTCCACTTTATTGTCCGATGAAATCCACTTATTTTAGGTGATCTCTTAGACAGTGGCACCCTTTATACTTCCAAAAAAACGACTCTATAATATCTATTCTCTAGTATAAATATACTATATACATTGAAAAATTTCAATGATAAAAAGTGACCAATAAAATCTGTGGCGCTCTACATACAAAATACACAAAATTTGAAATAATCGGCTATGCCATGGTAAAATTACTTCTTCCAAATAATCTTTAGGACTACCAAACAATAATTACCAACATTATTTTATAGGAAGAGCTGCATATTGCAGCCAGGGGTACTTTTTAATCAAGTTAGATGGCGCTAGTCACGAGAGATCCTTTTAAGATTACTTCCGAAACAAAACTGGAATTTCCAGAATTTCCAGCTTCCACTTAGCAATAGAGTCACGTAGCTTAAAATGCATTTCTATCGAAACTGTCTTAGAGAATAGAAATAATGGCCGGCGGCTTCTGTTGCACTTGCAACAATGAGGAACAAACAAAGCCCGTTTTAACGATATAGGAAGAAGCTAGTGACACTCAGTTTTATCTGTGGAAATATACTCGGGCAATATATCTAGTAGGTACAAGCTTTCCGCCCCGCGGTTCTGCCAGCGGCTTTTTCAATTTCCCCATGGGAATAAGATGTTTTCCTGCGCTGAAATGTAGCAGATGACACTCTTCAGCCTCTTACCTTACTACACATACACAAAAAAAATTACGGATCATTGCTCTGTTGTGATGGGAAAGCAGAACAAATAAACAAACAAACACAATTTCCCATTTATAATATTCAATACGAGCTGGTACACAGGCTGCACGTAAAGGTCGAATCGAAGCTTTCGCTACAGCGTTGAAGGCACTCTGACATCCCCCCACTTCATACAGGCAGGAGTCCCCCAGGGCTCCGTCTTGTCCCCGCTACTTTACACGCTATACAGTAGCGATATCCTCAAATTGCCCAAGTCTCGGCTGGCTATGTTCGCTGATGACACCGCGAACATAGCCAGCGTCATGATAAACTATTATAGATTCTACAGAGCGTGCTAGAATCCCTCGGGAGCTGCACAATAAATTAATAAATACCAAGGCAGAGTAGCGTGGCTATTATTTCCTTGCCCTTATACCAATTCATTTCGTATTGACGCAACTTTTTTGTACCTTCTCAAAATCATGTTGCAATAGACAGTTGCAAAGCCATTTGGAGCGGCCATTTTAAACATGTTATGACTACTTCTTTATTTATACAGTTCTTGAGGAAACTTTTACAGTAGATATGCATTTAATTGCTACCGTGCAAAAACGGGGTGAGTCCTTACCTAGTAATAACAAACATACTCGTATTTATAGGTGGAGATTTGTTATTAGTCCGATATAATTTAATAATTTTTTCTAACTGTTAATCTCCCAATTAAAATAAAATAAAATAAAATATTCGACCATTTATAGCCCAATTGAGAAACATAAAACATCCCCGAAGCCATTTGTGCCAAGCATTTGTGGCAACAAGGAAATTCTAACAATATAAGAAACGAAAAATGCCCCATCGAATCTGAAGCCGGGGATAAAGGATAAACGTATGATTTGTGACGCGCCGACAAATGTAAAGGGTCTAGCGACGTGTTGCGAATGTGTAATCACGCCTTAGTCACAGAGTTGAGGTATACAGAAGGTTCACTCCTGCTATTTTCGTAAATGATCGACTAATTAAATAACTCGTAACTATTGGTTTTTTTAAGAGGTAGGTGGGTTTAGTAGTAACATACACAATAACATTTTCAAGCCATAAACCGGCCCAGTAGTACCAAAAGCAAATCAGTTTCAAATAGTACGTGAATGATATCAAGTGAAAATCGTATAATACCTATTCTCTCCAAACAAATCAATGTGTAAAATAAAAAGTTCTGTTTCAAATCGCAAACACATCGTAACTAAAGCGACTCTTATCATTAATTCCGTTGAGCTTGAAGCTGCCGTAGCTGTGCGATGTGTAGGTGTAGGTTTACTCCAAGCCACAAAGAAAAGGACTTTGGCAGTCGCGGCACTGACTTCAAAGAAATCTGTCGTTATTCAGCGCTCTTTGCCACTTAACATAAGAGACAATATTAAGAGATATATTTAGTTATTCTTTCCGCGCGGGACTTATTTCGTAGTGAGAACTCGGCGTATGCGTGAGCAAAATGGCCGCCAAGTACTAAGTGAGCCATCTGTATCTGTATAGGACAGTCACGAGCCGTAATTTGTGCCCTAGTTCCGTTGGATGTTCAACTCGATGTTCGGATACAAACACAATCAAAACTCAATTCGAAAACACTTCTAACTCATCGGATCACGCCAGGTCTTCGAGAATATAAATCCCAGTGCATATTAGCTGCGGTGCGACTAGGGTAGTGAATTTCAATGAGATTTGCAAATGATTATGTATTCTGGTAATAAAAACGAAGGGCTTTGTGTTCATTGGTCAAAAAGTTAGTCACAATGAGATTATCAGCATAAACAAATACTTTTCTAATTAAAATAAAAACTGCTCAAATTAGCTTCCTCGGTAGACAGTATACTGAAAACAGGAAGTATCGCAAACACATATTTAACAAAAAAACATACTATTGGAATGAATGAATAGTCATTTCCTCGAATTTAATTCACTCAGGAAATGGGCGTAAGCGTTCCTTGTGAAAACAACATATTGCACTGCGCTCGCCAATCTGGCTGCACAGCGTGATGAATATGGCAATAATAATAGGGGGTGGCCCATGTCCATCAGTGGACTGTTGTGGCTGTAAATGTTAATGAAACAAACACAATCTTATGGATATTATTAATGTTTTCAAAACGCTGGCATATAATTCTCATCATCATGTAATATTTTTTCTACAAGTATAGGTAAAGACCGTAAAAACACTCTCAGCCGTCGAAAAGCGCCAGTCGAAAATTACGCATCAAAACTACAAAATAAAAACTTCCGTCGCGTTATTTTCCACAGTTTGTGTACCAGCCCTAAGTTTTCACATCGTCGACACAGTTTTGACTTTGATATTGCCCCGTTATTGGAGATTTAAAGTTTGAAAATTGGACGTCGCGATTACCGTAGTTGTTAGCAAATGCTAATGGCCCTGCATAATTGAAGCCACAATCTCAGAGCACTAAATGTTTCAAACCGAATCTACAAGCGAGCAGAACGAAGCCATGAAAGCCTCGTCGCAATCAGAATCAGCACGCGTCAAAACACAACTATTGAACACAAAACACTACTAAATTCAACCGATATAAAAACTGCGTGGGACTGCGTCGGCACTGCAGTGTATCAGGGATGTTGGCACAAACTGAAGTTCATAGTTTTTCTTCTATTATTAGAAAGCTCGTCGCATCCCTGTTTCATCGAGTGCCGAGCAGCCCTAACAGTCTTGTACAAGTGATGGCAGCGAGGCTGGATGCGGACAGTTCCATCATGCGTCACTGGAACAGCATCCATATCGTTAAGGAGACAAGGTTGGGGTTTTAAAACCCAATTTTTTATTTATTTGGAAATGTTATAATTTATTTAATGCATACCTACTGTTGACTAATATAGTTGTGTAAGGAATTTGTTACTAATATGATATGGATGAATATCTGAAATAAAACACTTTTATTTAATTTATTTTGATTTAAAACACAATTATTAAATCAATGACAGAGCAACATGTACAAATAACAAAGCAAAATCTACTACGGAATATTTCAAAAGGCTGGACTTCCACAATGCCTTGCGCGATGAACATGGACCAAGTCAGCACGTGCCAAGTCTGATTGTGATGATTTTTTATGGCCTCATTCTGGTCGTCTGCAGGGTTCTTTCCGCAATATTCCTTGCTCTGAGAGAGCAATACGGATAGTTTGTGGCTGGACTCGGTAACTCGGTTCCATACCGAGCTGGCTCATGAATTTGGAATATCAATAAGTAATTATTGTTTTCTGAATTTGCTTTGACTTAAAGCTACTTGCAATTAAAAATAATTATTTATTTGGCTAGGTTTAATATTAGCTTAACAGATTTTATAGGACCAACCATATCTTACCTATATACGCATTATCAAAATCACTTCGATATTACCATTTACGGGACAAACTTAACTTACTAACCGAATAATAACCATGGTAAATTGATTCCTTAATTAAGGTGTGATACATTTTAATACAAACGTTAAATAGACTTATGTTCTTATGTTGTTACATTTTCCCAAAATTATAAAAATACATTTTATTAGATTCTATGTAAACCGATTCGCCACTTTATTCTAATAGGTGGGGCGAACTTATATTTTAAAAAAAATCCTTTGCATCTCATGTTTAAGTTCATTAAATTTCAGATTTTCGTTTGTATGAAAATCGTCTCACCATAAAGCAACTCAGTATGCAGTAGTATGTTCCGAACTCAACAGCGAACTGCACTGTCAACTCCCATGGCATCTATGAAGTGACGTGTGACTGTCACTGGGGGGATGTGGAGTGACGTCACGTCCGTGTCCCGGAATAATGGTGGCAAATGAACCGGGAATGCCGGGTTGTAGGAGAGCTAGCCGCGGAGTAAGTGATTGTAGGCTGTGGTAGCTAGCTGTCATAAGTTTTCCCTAACAAAAGAGAAAGGAAATGAAAACTAATTATTTTAAAAGGCATTTACAATTGGTCTGATTAGGCAATTACCAACTGCATACATTAAAAGTCGTAGATACATAATCCGCAAACGACCGTGTTCATGTGGCAAATTGAAAATCACTCAAAGAAGGAACTGTGATGCATCATACAAAATCTGACCGAAAGAACACAGACTTTTTACATACAGTAAATGCGCTTAAAGGTAATTAATATATTGGATAAGACACACATGGCCATCTAGCCTCAAACTAAGCAACGCTTGTACTATGTTTTTTTTTGTAAATAAATACCTATTATACCTATTCATAGATATAATTTGAACGGGTTCTTACCGACGAATTATTATTATTTTTGTCGGTAAGAACCCGTTTAAATTATAACTACAAAAAGTGTAAAAAACCGCAAAAGTTTGAAATTTTGTGTTATATTATACCTGCATAGAAAAACACCCACACAATACACAAATATTTAAAAATTTACTTAACGATTTGTATCTTGTGGGATCGATCATTGGCGTGACGGGGTACTAACCGCTGCTACGCCATTGGACATTGCAGTCAATTAATTTGTTTTATTCCGTGCCTAGCTTCCAGACTATATCAGCTGCATGTTGCATTAGCGGAAAATTATCGCAGCCTTATTAGTGATGCCGGTGAGCGAGCCGCATACGCTTACTCAATGACAAACGGCGGCGCTTGTTTTGCTTGCTATTCTGAATCAATACGAAGCTTGTCATACAGTTCAAATATTGCGGAGAGCGCAGGAAGTTGAAGACAACAAAATGCACAATATTGACGATTTTAGGAACAATAATTGCTTCAACTTCTGTGTGTGTTAAAACTATTTTGACGCTCATAATTAATACAGATTTTCAGCACACTTTCCGGTTTCCGGGTTCGATTCCCAATGGGGCACTCACAATGTTGATACTCGTATTATCAATTTGTGAATGTTTCCAGTCTTGTTAGGACATAACAGGCTGAACCACCTGATTGTCCGTATGAAAGATGCTTTCGTGCTTTCGGGCACGTTAAGCCGTCGGTCCCGGTTACTTTCTATGATTACTTAGACGGTGGTCGTTACACAACCATGTCAAAGGCCTACTAGTAGTAGTAGTAGGCGGTTGGAAAACTCTGACACCGGGGTTCATCGGGTCGTTCGTCGACGTTTGTTGTTGTTGACGTTTCAAAGTCCAAATCTCGCTAGTAAAATACTTGTTATTAACAAATTATTTTCGTTTTTCAGGTAAGTAATCGAGTCAATTATTGACATTCAATCTATCAGTCAGACAAGGCAGCAATATGGATAGCCAAGTGGTAAGTTAAGCGGTTAGGAGAAACTACATGTGGTAATGTTAAGACCCCATTATTACAGGGGCATAGTTTGTCATTTACCTGTCATTTGTAAAAAAAACTGGTGAATGTACATCAGCAGATCATTAACGTACCCCTTAAAGGGATCATCTTATACTGATTCTACGTACCTGCAGTTACTCAAAATAATAAATATGCGTTGATCCCTGTCATGTGTAGTTTGACCTGTGACGTACCCGTATGTTTAGTGATTTATTACAAATTTGCAGGATTTTTAACAAAAATGGTCATAGATTGTAAAAATTCTTTTTTTTATACAGGGTAAAATTTTACTTGTGACCGATAGCGAAATCTTAAGACGGGCTGCGATACCAACTTTCTTTAAGGAACATAGTTTGAAATATGACAATAATATTTTGAATTTCCATAGTAACTCAAATCAGCTGATCGGCAATTTTGTATGGGAGGTCATTTTATTTTTTCGTATTTCGAACTTTGTTCCTTGGAGAAATTTATTCAGTTCCCTAAAAATATTTTCACTGAATTTAATATGAAATTATTAATTAAATATGATATGATGACCTTATATTTCGATTCAATTCAATTCAATTCATTTATTAAGTCAACTTAATTGCTAACAGTTACAACCAAACGCAATTAGTGTAATAATTAATTAAACATGTCGATACGCGATAACCAGTACTGGACTTTAAAAACAAGCTGTCGTACTATGTATTACATTCTGTGGTTATGAGTAGTTGGCGATACACAATTTTCCGAATGACCCTCAAATATATGTCAGACGTGGCGTAAATTTCCGTTTTTGCAGCCGTTTACGCTCTGCCTACCCCGCAAGGGATAATAGGCGTGATATGTGAATGTTTGAGAGGTTTAAGCTGTATAGAGCTCACAGGCTTGGTCGTCTGAACGATGGATCGAGTGAGTGACAGCTGTCAGTCCGCAGTCTGACTTGGCTCGACCCTTATCGGTACAAAATTGTTGCTAGTTTCACAGTTTGTTGAAGGTATAATCAATGTGATCCAATTTTTTCCTTGTTATTTTTAAAAACTATTGGACACATACACACACATCACGCCTTTATCCCTTTTCGGGGTAGGCAGAGCGTTAACGGTTATTAATATGAATGAAAATAAGCAATTCAAAATATGTTAGCGCCCGCCAGGACTAGAACCCAAAACATAATAAACCATAGTACATTTTATATTAAGTAGAGCTTCTTCGCATGGTTTAAATTCCTACTGTAATTGTGGACTAACCATAATATTCGTTACAATAACATATACTAGATGTCACTTGTACGTCGCCTCGAGACGAGTACCTAGAGATTGAAAATTTGGAAGTGTTAGTCGAGGCGCCGCGCGGTAGCTCAGTTGCCTCGAGACGAGTACCTAGAGATTGAAAATTTGGAAGTGTTAGTCGAGGCGCCGCGCGGTAGCTCAGTTAGCAGAGCAGTGGGACTGTACCCCACGGTCCCGGGTTCAAACCCCGGCGGGCGCTAATATATTTTAAATTCCTTATTTTCATCTATGAAAATTTTGCCGCGTGATGCCGGATTAGATTAGCATCACCCCATTTCTTTCCTGAAGAAGTCAAAAGAGGCGACTATGGGACTCGAGGGTGTGTATAGCAATTTTAGGCGATGGGCTGACAACGTCACTATGGCGATACACAATTTTCCGAATGACCTTCAAATCTTTGTCAGACGTGGAGTGAATGGCTGTTTTTTTGCAGACGCTTACGCTCCTATCCCGAAAGGGATTAAAGGCGTGATATGTGTAAATAATCTAGCACTGGAAGTGCATAATAAACCAAAGTATACTTAATAAATACCTAAATTCCTTGCATTTAAAAGCACCCTGTTCCCAATATAATGTATCACGTACCCGAATCAAAGTTCATGGTTCTTAACCAGCAAAGGCTTATTTTGTGAAAATCGACAACAGTTGACTATTTCCTCCTCCAACATTTTAGGAATAGAAGTGAACTGATGGATGGAATGAGTGGCAGCCGTCACCCCACAGACCGTTAGTCCCCGGCTCAGCCCATATCGACACAAAATCGATAATTGTACTCCCAAGTTTCAGAGTTTGCTGTAATATCTACTGCAGTGTAGGCACACTCTGAATGGCGAGCTATAAAAGAGACAAGATACGAAAGTTTAAAAAAAAATAGTTTTTTTCATGCAGACAATTACAAACAATACGAATACATAAGAATGTCCTTTGCCCATTTTTGCTGTCATCTTAAAGCAAAATTTTCTGTAATTAAAAGTATAGATGAAACTGCCAAAACGGCCACTTGTAATTGTTATACCTAACTCAAATTACCGTGGTAACTTCATCGAGTTTGTAAGACCTAATTTTGCTTTAGGATAACACCGAAAACTTGGGGAAAGGTTATTCTGATGTATTGATTGCAAGAGATATAATTTATACGTGAAGTGGCGCTAGTTCTGAGGCACCACTTGCCTTAAGTAAATGACGAAGTCGACCTAAAGGAAACAAAACAACGATCATACAGATCTGCGTATAGTTTAAATAGTAATAAGAATATGACAACAAAGATCTTCTGAACAAGTTGTTATTTGTCACTAGATTTCCGCCCAGCGGTTTCACCCGTTGCCAGTCATTTACCCGAGGTAATCGTTATTTTCCTGCGGTTAAAGTAGCCTATGTATTATTCCAGAATATACTCTACCTGTGTTCCAAATTTCATCCAAATCGATCAAGCCGTTTGAGCGTGAATAGGTAACAAAAAATACATACACACACAAACCCTCAGATATTACTACGGAATAATACTTAAAATTTCGCGATCGAAATACACGCCTCAATTGTAAACGATATATGTTTACAATGCCTCCGTGTGATGCCGGCTTAGAATAGCATCACTGACCGAATAAAAGCCACTGAGAAATAAATTCATCAAAGCAATATCTTGCACTGCGCTCGCCCATCCGCATGCCAAGCGTGGTGAGTTTGCCCCCCAATAGGGGGAGGCTCATGTCCAACAGTGGAATGATGTAGCTAGTCGGTTATAAGGTGGATATACATTCTAAGCTATGCCAGCGTCGAGAGATGTTACAGAGTTGTTATCAAACAGCATAACCCAACCATCGAGTGCCGTGTGATGCCAGCTTAGAATAGCATCACCCCATTCTTACCCATGGGTGTCGTAAGAGCCGACTAAGGGACTCGAGGGATATTGTATTGCAATTTTAGTCGATGGGCTGACAACCTGTCACTAGTCATACACAGTTATCTGATTGACCCTCAAGCTTTTGTCAGACGTGGGGTTAATATCCGTTTTACGGCCGTTAACGCTCTGCCTACCCCGTAAGGGATAAAGGCGTGATTAATGTATGTATGTATAACCCAACCATAAGTTATAGCATAACTCAGGGCAGTGAGGCTTTGCAGTCGCGTGACTGAAGCATTGCATGCATACTCCAATTGAAGAGCACCCATTGATCGATTTTCAAGATATGCCTACTTGTAGCTAGAAGCTCGAAAGCTATCCAAGAGTAGCACCTGTTGTGGTGCGTTTGGAATGTATTTTATATACCTTTTTCTCAGGAAGTTTCTAATAACAATTCATTAACAGCAGGCAGATTGGCGAGCGCAGTGCAAGTTGTTACATTTACAGGGAACGCTGCTATCCATACCCTGGATGATGATCCCTTAGTAAATTTTCACTAACAGCAACTTCATTGTGAATAGTACTGAAATAAACTATTTTTTTACGGTTGTTTAGGTACGTAAGTGTCGTCCCTGTTGAAAAATGCAGCGGTTGGTACTTACCGCGTCGTAGGCAATGTAAATGAGGGCCCTTCAGCCTGCGACATGCGAGACGCAGACAACTTAATTTTCAGACGTTTTGTGAAACGCCTAGGAAGACATTGAGGCCTACCATGAGCTTTTATAGCAGGGCTTATACAGGCCTGCTTAGATTTATCGTACTACCACCCCTCTATAGCAGGACTTATTCAAGGCTGCTTAGTTTGACATTTGATAACCGTTCACCTTTTTCTTTGTATGAAAATATTTGAAAATTCGTACTATGACACCAAAACGGATATTGCACGGTTTATTTGACGTTTCAGAAACGTCAAAAATGCTAAAAGCTAGTGACAGTAGTTTTAAAAACAATATTTTGCGAAAATATTTTAATATAAGTATTATGATTTTTTAGACTTTTCTCATATTGAGTTGTGCAATTTTTAATGAAGCGGCTCAGTATCTTTCGTTGGACGTTAAAGGTTTGTAAAAAAACATGTGGGTAATATATTTAGGTGGACTTTTGTGTTATGGCTTGGTTGTAGCTATATTATTTTGTGATTTTATGCTGAATTGCTCATAAAGGGGAAAGCCTTAAACTTTTAGGTAAATATTGTCGTTAGGTATTGTAAAATATACTGCAATATAGTCTACTTTTTTACTTAATAGTTTTGTTTAATCTCTTGCAGATGTATGAGAAGTATGAAATACTGGATTTTCTGGAATGCCATTTTCGTACCAAGAAAAAACAATCCAATAATTCATGTGATTTTAACCAATAAATGTCAAACCCTACCTAAATGAGCTGAGACTGTAAGTACCGAAGCATTCGTTTTTTATACTCTTCCTTGCATAGTTACGTTTACTCTGTAATTATGATTTCAGATTATAACTGCTATCTACCATGTATCTAAGGAGTATAACATGCCAGAAGTCCTCTGAAAAAGCACGACATTTCATTCACAATTTTTTTTAAATAGCAAACACACATTGTTATACGTATAGAATGCGTGGTTCAAAGGAACGCAGTATCTTTTCCCAACAACCTATATAAATAAGATTCAGATAGTTAAGTAGGTACCTGTTTTATATATATTTCAAACTTTTTTAAATAAAAATACTCAAAATGATGTAATATTTCTTTATTTTTCATCAATATATCTATCTATCTAATTAGCCTATTTTAGCCCATTTTTTATTGTCCTCTGGTGAAAAAATAAAATGCTGCCATCATCTGCTCCGCTCCCTGGTATCGGTAACCGTCAGACGCCGCGCCGCCCTGAGCTACCCCAGTAGTCCCCAACAACGTTCTGAGGCCCACAGATACATTTTTGGCAAATGCTGGAGTAGAGTATGCCCTAGAGATAGCTTTTTATACAAAAGTATCAGCAGCTTGATTGCCCTGTTGAAGAAAAATACATGCGATAGTTATTCAATACTTAAATTTTAATAGGCATTTGCGGGCAACCATGTGTGGGAGCGGATATGAATAGGTACTGCCCCCCTCACTCAAAATATGTAGTAAAAGGCGACGTGGATTGGACTGGAGACCAGCCGCATGGTGCGGTGATTAGACCTACGATAGTATTCCCAAAGAGAGTTAGCGTCAAGCAGGCAGCTGGTAGTAAAACTATGCCAAACAACAACATGATTTGTGTAGTTAAAAATATGTTGCATCGACCACAAACTAATTCAGATAGAGCAAGGAGGTAAAATTAACAAACTATTAACTTACTTGAGTACTTTACCACTCGTTATACTGTCTACTGGCCATTACAAAAACGATTTCTACCGAGGTGGCCGTTGCGAGATGGCAGACGGAATCACGGTATAGAACAGTAGCAACAATCCCTTGGACAATAGCACAATACTTATTTATCTACACAGAAGCCTCGAAAACTAATTCAATTTCTTGTTGTATGCTCGAAAACTAAGTTCAATGGAATTTGCAAAATAAGCTGATATGCTTTGTTTGTTTACATACATAGTTGTCACTCAAATTGGGGTCTATCATCAGCGGTTATAGATAAGTATATAATTACTAGAGCGGCTACCAAAATAAACTTATGAGAATCTATGCGAAAATTTGAAGTTTGAAATGCCACACGCATTTGGGAATGTAAAAGAATATTTAATGGCAGATGCAATAATCACTTCTTATGAGCCTTGTCTAAATGGTAAATAATTATTCAAAAGATAAAAAAGGAGAAAGGAATTAATACTCCTTACTGAATAAACCTGAACATGAATCTGAACTTTTATGTCTCATCGAAATATAATACTATTATAATAATATGCCGTGTAATGCCGGCTTAGAAACAAACCCGTATGTAGAATAATAGTTTTTTGCAAAAATAATAGCCAATAATGTCATAAAGTAAAATAAAATACAGATTTTCAAATTTCATCGAAATGAAGGTCAATTTCTGTATTTGTCATGTCAGCCAAAAAGGTCTCAACAGCCCCAGAGCAGGTACTTACCTACTCGTCATTCCCCATTTCACAATAAATGTAGTAAGATAAGATAAGATAAGATAGATAAGATAAAATAAGATGTTTCATGGGTAAAATTGTTTCGCTCATAAAACTGAACCATTACATCATTCATCTGATACTCCCTGTATGTTTAGGTATCTACTCCATTTTTAAAAATCGGGAAGAAAACTGTGGCAGCCCTTGCCGAAAGCGGAAATAACCAAAAAAAGGCCCGAGTGATCCTTCTGTACATTCTCTATTTTGGGTCACCGGTATCTCGAGGCCTATCATACCTACAATCAAAATAAAAAACTCGACACTGGCACAAAGTCAAAACTAGAGCCAAAAAAAAAAAGTTTTGAAAATCCTTCCCTATTCCGTGCCTATTCCATTCAGTTTCTATGCAGGCTTGAAACAGGATTGTTTAAAATCGTACCATGACGTATTTTTGGATGAACGATAATTGCATGGATTCCAAAAAAAGTGAACGCTTGGGCTTGTCTATGGTCTTTTCAATTGTCATTGACAAACGTTCTGAAAATTGCTTAAAATAAAACTTTTACTTTATACTGGAGCTTTTTATAAATAAATTTGGATGTTTACAGAATATTTACTGGAAAATTGTACAAAAATGTAAAAAAAACGTAACAAAGTTATAAATATCAAACTAAAACTTCAAAAACAAAAGCTTAAAAAATTCTCGTTTCAAAATATTTTCTTATGAACACAAGAAAAACTTAGTTATAGCTTTTGAACGCACTCCGGTGAATTGGTGGTAAATTTGTAAATTGTTAATTATATTATTTAATTTTGCATAAATAGAGGTCATAAACGACGATGTCGTAAGTAATAGTTACCTACTTATGTGGTGTTACGCCACCTCCTTTTTACCTTGTTCAAATTATGCTGGCTAACGCCAATGTTTTCTTAGTTGTGTTTACGTTGTTGTTCATCCTTCAAAAACTTACCATCGCGACTGCAACACAATTTCACAAAATATATATGTTAATATTTTGATATGAAGTAAGACTAGAGTGATTGTGAATCCACTTGGCCTAAAAACCAGGGCAAATATGACCTCTCGGGACCCTAAAGGCAAAAGGTGATTTTGGGGCCAGAACGATTTTCTTTCCACCCATCGAAATTGAGTAAGAAAGTTAGTGAGCCAAGTCCTTTTCTGCTACAGCCTAGAAGAAACTCTGGATATGTTGTAAATAATAAGTGCTCTCATACCCAACAATTTTCAAACAGGCAAGCCTACCAGTAGCAGAAACCCAGCAGCCGAACGGTAGTGCAAGTGCTACCGAGGAGGTATTCACTCCACCCCTGCAGCGAGAAAGATCTCCACTGGAAAATTTTCGTCTTTCATTTTGGTCAAAAACCGCGGTCAATATGACCCCCCGGCGGCCCGAATAGGAGGCAAAACGGTGATTTTGGGGCCACAGCGAAAAGAGTTAAGGTTTTGATTTCTGCTATTACATACACATACATACATATATCACCCCTATATCCCTTGCGGTGTAAGCAGAGCGTAAACTGTCGTAAAAATAAACATTTACGCCACATAATTCAGAGTCACATTTAATTAGATACTAAACTAAAATACATATATCTGAAATGTTGGTACTTATACGACTAAAAAAGGTCTCTACTCTGCATATGTTACAAGCAGAGTGAGCTGCCTGTAACGCTAGTCTTCCGTGAAGCCAGATACACAACAAAACCGTGATCTATATATATATATATAAGTTTATCACCGCGTGTGTATGTGTGTGTTGTGTTTATACCGGGTTAAGAGACAGCCCGCCAAATACTGGTAGGATGCATGCAGACCATGAAACTGAACAACTTTCCCCTAGAAACATATGTCAGGAGAAGAAAAAAAAACGACCTCCCATAATCACGATTAGCTGACAGCATTTACTACAGGATGTCAAAATAATATACACGTTCCCTAAAATATTTTTTTTACGGAAAGTTGTTCAGTTTCATAATCTCAATGCACCCTATTCGGATGTCTGTCCCTTACACCCTGTACAAGTATTGTATATAATTTATGTATTATTTTCGACAGGCCGGTCCAGTAGCCGCTGAAACACTGGAAACAAGTAGTGAAAGTGTTTCCGAAGAGCAGGAAAATAATCCACCGCCGCGGTCACCACTGGCTGTTCTACGTCGCGGAAGACGACGACGACGACGCCTGATAGCTGCTGATGCGAGGGAGCAACTGCTGGCAGCATCTCGGGATCGGGCGCGTGCCGAGCTAAACAATAGTCGGTCTATTCGACGAGCTGTTGCATTTCTCGGCAATATAGTGTCTATTCTAGAGAGAATAGAGGTAGAATCAAGGTGAGAAAATATATTATCAGTAAAAGACACCGGCGACTAAGGGACTAGAAGGCTACATGGGTTTTGCAATTTATGGCGACGGGATGGGATCACAGAAATGTATCTTCACCTTATACGAAACCATCTGTCGGCAAATCTGACTCATACTTGGCCAATTTTTATTTGAAATTATAGTCAAACTATGTTTAAATATTTTTATTTAACTTATTTACATTAATTATTTCTTCTTCAATGAATCCATTTTGAATAGCGTTATGAGTCTAAACTGAAGTAAAGTCAGTAATTTTACTTTAAATTCTAACATAACAATTATTTTATACTTTCAGGGTCGCTGGCGCAGAACCCACAAAAGGAGTTACGGAGTTCTCGCCTAGCTACAAAACCGGACTGCAATGGCTAATTTTGTCGTCCTTCTTCGTTGTAGGCTCGTTGTTATTGGCTGCATAAGAGCTTCAGTTCGAGCCTCTTCTTCTGTGGGCTCAGGAACTGGCAAACTAGCTGCATTGCAAATGTTGTGTAGAATGACACAAGCATTAACAATGGAACCAGTGACGTCAGGCTCGTAGTGAAGAACCCTATGCACCAACAAACACCTAAAGCATGCTTTTAGCACACCGATAGTCCGCTTGATAATGTTCCTGGTGTGGACGTGCGTTTTCGTGTAATGCGATTCTGGACTCTCCGCTTCAGCATCCAAAATCGGTGTTATCAGGTATTTTCTTTGAGGATAACTAGAATCACCTGTAACAGTTAATTTTTTTTACTTAAGTACTTTTAATAATAATTATATGCTTGGTGTCGTCAAGTTTATTTGTTATATATCTAACATAAATTTAATAAAAATAAATTTTATTTTAGTTAAAAATGTTTTTTTTTTCATTGTTGTTTGTTTAATGATTTGTAATACATATCTATAAGGAACAGCGAGGCAATTTCGACTGCAGGATAATTTAAAGAAGTCGCTATAAAATGCATTAGGTACTTTCAGAGCCATCGACTCCGAGTATACGCAATTTAAACTAAGAAGAAATAGAATAAAACGACACGAGTATCCAAACAGATTTTTTCATTTTTTGATATGTTACAAAACAGGAAGTAAAAATTGCGCGAATTCCGTGTTTGAAGAGCACGTTAAACCGTCGGTCCCTATTGCTGTCTATAATTATATAGACGCCGATTATAATAGAGCCATGTCTTCGTTCTCTGTAAACATATATAACACCTTGCACTGCGTTTGCCAAGCGTGGTGAGTATGGCAAATTTCCCCCCATTGGGGCCTCCCCCAAGTTTATCAGTGGACTGTTGTGGCTGTTGTAGTTGTATCCTAACTTATATATACAGGGTGTAAGGGACAGCTCGCCGAATACTAACAGGGTGCATTCAGACCGTTAAACTGAACAACTTTCCCCTAAAAACATATGTCAGGAAAGGACAAAAAATACCTCCCATAGAAAATCACAATCAGCTGATTGACTTTACTATGGGAAGTATATTTTAACATATTATGCTATGTACTAAATACAATACCTAATTCATTTGCAAATTGCTTGTTTCTATTAGCAAATCCTTGGCTCTTTTTGGATTTGTTGGCATGAATGGCTCCAGCTCATCACAGAGGCTAAATCTGATGATAGCCTAATAAAATAAGCATTAGGATAATAGGTAACTTGTAGATACCTTGTTTGTTTTAGTTAATATAAGTAAATCAATTAATATTACCTGTATTCCTATTTAAATTCGTCATCCTTTAATTCAAAAGATTCCTTAAACGTTTTTGTTTCCTGGCCAAACGATATTCGCTTTGCAGAAATTCATACATTTCATAGTCATCACACACCTGTAATGAATGTAATTATAATAACAATAATATTATACTTAACAACTGCAGCCACAACACAAATGCAATCTTTCATCTTTTTGAAATACTTAGGTATCAACTTAAAATTCCACAAACCTTTAACGATCGACTTACACTTTTCAACAAAAAAATACACTTTTCAAAAAATACACGAAAATCATCAGAAACTTTTGACATAAACTCAAAACAATCTTGTTTTATCTACTCTCGACTAGCTTTTTAGCAATCGGTTTATTTGACGTCCCAGACGTGCAATATCCGTTTTTGCGTTGTCAAACTTGGTCTCATGGTACGAATTTTATACATAAGAAATAGGTGAACGACAAGTGAACGATTCAAATGTCAAATCAAAGCAGCCTTGAAGAAGGCTCGTTAAAAAGAGGTGGTAGTACGAAAAATCTGAGCGGTCTTCTTTTAGCCCTGCTATAAGAGCTTATGCCGCGTTCACACACTCGAGCTATGAACAGGGAAATAGTAAGGTAAGTAGGAAGCGCAAGCATGTAAACAGGTTTCTCGCGCAGCAACTCATGCCGCTGCCACTTCCCGTGAGCCCTCGATTGTTGGTATTTCGTGAATTCAAAGGAACGGCAGCAGGAGCGCTTGTGTAATGTATTGCTATCTCGCTCATTCGTATTACTGCAAGAAAAGTACGAAGGCAGTGTGTGAATACTTACTGGCGTTGATACTTCGTCGGAAATATTTCGAGCAATATTCGCGGTAGCGGCAGGAGCAGGAGCAGGTGCGTAATGTGAACGTAGCATTATAGTAGAGGTGAATTGTCACTTTTCCGAAGTGCGTTCCTAAGCTAAGTTCCGGTTTTCTTGCGCCAATAAAATCCTATTTTCAGAGACTATATTTCAACCGCTATTATGTTTTTTCGATTCATGTTTAATATTTGTGAATTTTATTTCGAGTCTTTTACGTTTTTGAGGTATTTTTTATAGTAAACATTATGTAAATATGCATTTCAAAACTGCTGCATTTTTTAATAAGCAAGTTTCAGAACGTCGCTCAATCACATTTTAGTAAGTCAGAGACAAGCCTAATCGTTCACCTTTTTTGGAATCAGGGCAGTTGCAGGGCAGTTATCGTTCAAAAAAGGGGTCGTCATGGTACGATTTTAAACAATCCTGTTTCAAGCCTGCATAGCAACTGAATGGAATAGGGAAGGATTTTAAAAAGGTCATGGTAGGCCTCATTATCGTAACTAAAAACTATTTTAACAGATGTTGGATGTTGTATTTAGCTTAAATAGATACACAAACATATCACGCCTATAGTCCCTTGCGGGGTCGGCAGAGCGTAAACGGCCGCAAAAACGATCATTTACGCCACGTCTAACAAATATTTGAGGGTCATTCGGAAAATTGTGTATTGCCATAGTGACAGGTTGTCAGCCCATCGCCTAAAAATGCGATATACACACTCGAGTCCCTTAGTAACTTCTTACAACTCCCACGGGAAAGTGCTGATGTGATGAAATAAAGCAGGACCAAAACCCCACCTTAAACCTAATGTATTAGTAGGAAGGTAACTTTTTCTTTACTCAAACAACGCTTCTTCATCTGTTCGTGTGCGACACCGAGTCGATCAACGACCCGATAATAATAACTATTAAAGATTGACTGTAGTTTAAAACCATATAAATTTATTGGATCAAATTTACTGTAGTTTTAGTCGACTGCTGACTAATCGGCTTAAATCTTACTTTGGTGGCGATGTCCATAAGGAAAACCACGTGTATGGACGTTTTTTGGGCCTAGTGTACCAAACAATAATGGTATCATTTCAAGCGTATTTATTACAAGTTTAATTAAATTATTATACATATAAAAATGAATGTTGTTATAAAAGCCGACTAATCGGCTATTCAGCCGACTATTTCCAGACTAAAAATGGCTGACCAGTCGGTGCATCTCGACTAATAAAACAAATAGAGTTAGCCTAAACTGTCCCGCAACGTGCATTTATGAAATGCATGCACTTCATGCATGCATGCAACACGCATGTCGAGGAATAATCGCGCGGGAACGTCGAACGTGTGTCAGCGCATAAAATGCAGCGGTGAGAAGCTGTTGAGAATAAATTGAGACATTATTTCATTCGATGTGGTTTGAATTTATTTCTAAATTTTGAAATCATTAGCCCACATCCAACCACAGTCATAGGCCTATTCTATATTGCGCCAATCTTTACGGTCCTGTGCTAAACTCATCCATAGAGATCCCGTAGATAGATGATATCATCGGACCACCGGGATTTTTGCTCCTCTTGGCCACCACTCTGTGATTGCTTTTGTCCACAGTCAAATATATAAGTAATTCTAGCGCCACTTCTAACAAACAACCAAAACAACAACCGTGACCGACGGCTTAGCGTAGCCTCCGAAGCACGGAATTTTCTTAAGAACAATGAGATGCTTCAGCATACGGATCAATATATGGCGAATCGCAAAAACACTGGGCGTTATTGGGGTTACGTCATATAAATGACTACCTGTGAAATCCGTTTTTGAAGCAGTATTTCGTAAACACCTTTCGTTAAAAATCCGGGTCCGACAAAACACCGGAAAACTATTCGATAAGTGTGAAAACCGCCTTAATTACGCTTGTTATTCGTGAGTTACACTGTTTATTTAAGTAACATTATACAATTCACGACTTTCGTACAACATAACTTTTACTTTTATTTACCTACTTAATCAGCTAAATATTCTAAGCAAAACGTTGAACAAAAGTTCTTAGTCAGCCTTTAGAAACCATTCCGAAGAATTTTATGTTGTATCAGCATTAAGGCCACATCAGTCCCAAGAAATAAGTCCCTTTCCTTTTCGCCGCGTTGGAAAGAAACAGACGATTACAGCTCAGATCCGGATAATCGAACATTTGTTTCAATATGAAAATATATAAACAAATATATCAAATAGATACATTACTCATTTAATGCGGAAGAAGAGGACACAATATAAAATATGAAATTATGGATAACAATAAAATCGTTCGGGTTTTAGTCTAAAAAACGCTAAATTTCCTTCTTAGGCATATTTTCTGTCGAGGTAATTTTATGAAAGGCAAATAAGAGTTTGAGAATTTGATTCAAAATATTAGTTCAATAGTATATATACCTTGAAGTATTTCTGAAAAAAATATTGTGTCAGAATTCGGAGATTTCAAGAAATGGGATACAAAATCACTATTAAACCTTGCGCGGTGGGTTTCTAAGCACATTTGCCGATAACGCGTGGGCACGGCTCTATCTACCGGGTAAATAATCAAGCAAATTCATTAGTAAATAGAAAAATGATAGTTACCTAATTGTTACGCACATTTGGTATCTAAAACTTGGGAGCAGTTTTCCTGAGTAATCATTTTAGTTTCATTCGCAACATAAATACTAACTTGGAGTAGCCATAATACAAATTGAACTGCCGATTCAGAAGTTTCTTCATTTCAGGAAAGTTATGCTATGCTTGACTTATTTAGAATTCATCACATCAAATCAGCCTATAGCCGTCCACTGCTGGACGTTGGCCTTACCCAGGGTACGCCTTAAGGCACTATCTCCTGTTTTTGCCATCCAGTCGCTACCAGCCGCTCTTTTTAACTCATCGGTCCATTTGGCCTGAGGGCGTCCAACGCTTCGCTTGCTGAGGCTTGGCCTCTACTCGAGAACCCGCTTGCGCCAAAATCCATCGATTCTACACAAATGTGACTAGCCTACTATCACATCAGCATGTGACTCTTACAGAATATTAATTATTAAAACTGAGTTAAAAGTAGACTTGTATACTGTTTTGATACCTAACGATCTTGCTATTGTCTATCAATCTGTCTGATATCTACAATAAGTCGACTTATTACCTATTTTTAAATATGTCGCAGGTTAGTTGTATAAAAGAAAGCTAATTAAAACGCTGTGTGATGCCGGCTTAGATCGCCGTGTGATGCCGGTTTAGAATAGCATCACCCCATTTCTTACCCATGGGTGTCGTAAGAAGCGACTAAGGGACTCGAGGGTGTGTATTGCAATTTTAGGCGACGGGCTGACAACCTGTCACTACAGTGATACACAGTTATCTGATTGACCCTCAAGCTTTTGTCAGACGTGGTGTTAATATCCGTTGAACGGCCGTTAACGCTCTGCCTACCCCGTAAGGGATATAGGCGTGATTTATGTATGTATGTATGTTAAAACGCTGTCATTTTGACGACCGACGCACATGTTTCGGGTTCGATACTCACAAAGTTGATATTTATCACTTTGTTAATTTGTTCCCAGTCTGTTTAGGATATTGCAGGGTGAACCACCTGATTGTCCGAGAAGAAATATGTTTCCGTGCTTTGAAGAGCACGTGATACCGTCGATCCCGGTTACTATCTATGATTACTTAGACGGCGGTCGTTACACAACCATGTCAGAGGCCTACTACTAGTAGTAGGCGGTTGAAAAACTCTGATAACAGGGTTTATCGGATCGTTGGGCGACTCGGTGTCCCACACGGAAAGAGAAGGGTTGATATGCTAATATAAAACTGTTTAGCCTTATTCGTGTCTATTTGAATTTAGATTATATTTTAAATAAAACTACTTCAGTAAGAAAATATCGTATTCAACTAAATATTATCAATGTAACGGTCCACACGATGATCAAAGCCGGGGCTCCAAAATTTGCATGTTTTCCCGAAGATCAAATATGGCGGAGATCTTCGCATCTAGGGAATTATCCTTCGACAGCAGCTGACTATATCCAGATAAATAATTCATGGTGGGATTATTGCGATTAACGCAAATATAGTCCAATCCGTTTATTCCCGAGCTTTCATGACCCGCGTCATGTTTATTTGACAAAGGATTTTGAAACGTTGTTCTAGATAGGTTTATTCTTGCCGATATATTGATGACAAAGCATGGATGTGGCTATAGTTAAGTACTGCTGTTACCCTAAAATCTGACTATTAATGGTATTGTCATGTAAAATGGAGCTTTAATAATTCCCGTTTTATACAGGGTTGGCTAAAATTATGACCCCGATTTTTTCCCATGAAATGGGATAGATTTTCTTATTTATGCGTTTCGTATTTAGTAGTTAACCATACCCGCCCATAGGAGGAGATCCGTGTCCAGCAGTGGACTGTAGTGTCCGTTGATGTTAATGTCATAACGCGTACTTCTGTTCTATTTCCGAGTTTACCGGAAACTGGACAAGTAGTGAAAGTTACACGTAATTTTGTGGTCACGTCTTGGGACGTGCGGTTGTCTTCACTTTCCAAATAATTTGTCTTTTAATTGTAATTGGGATCGTTTATTTTTAGTTGTTCTAAGATTCATTACTTTTGGTTTTATTTTAACTTTGCTATCGATAGTAGGATTTTCTTCTAATTTGCTAGTATAGTTTATTTTTACACTACCTACACTGCACACTAAGTTTTATTTCTGCTCGGACTTGTTCCCGGCTTTAAATCGCGGGTCTCTCTCTCTTTTCGTGTGGGACACCAAGTCGTCCAACGACCCGATAAAACCTGGTGTCAGAGTTTTTCAACCGCCTACTACTAGTAGTAAGCCTCTGACATGGTTGTGTAACGACCGCCGTCTAAGTAATCATAGACAGCAACCGGAACCGACGGCATAACGTGCCCTCCGAAGCACGGAACCATTTATTTTCGGACAATCAGTTGGTTCACCCTGCAATGTCCTAACCAGACCGGGAACGAATTCACAAAGTGATAAATATTAACTTTGTGAGTGCCCCACCGAGAATCGAACACGGAACCTTTGCGTCGCGGGCAGTCGCACTACCACTGCGCCACTCGCGGGTGACAGCTAAAAACCAGTGTTGCCTCCTGGCTAAATACACTGAGCTTTAGCCCTATCACGTCACTGCAGGGCCCCGATTCTTTTATTTTTTAGTCATTGTAATGTCACTGAATGTCAATTGTCATTATAAAGCCACTGTGATTTTCTAAACTTCAAACTGGTAGCAGAATACGAAATGACTAAAACTGACTCGTAAGCCAATGACACACAAATGAAACGATTTTCATTTAGAGACTTCAGGCCGGCACACATGTGGATATTTTGTGGATAAAAATGGAATGTGTTATAATTTGATGTATTTGGATTTTGTAATTTTACCTGATAATCTTACAAATGTGAATGTGTTTGATACAGAAATATGAATGTAGTTTTTTATTTATCTATCTAGAATAGGTACCTTAGTCACAATAAAACAATTTCTTCAATTTCTTTTGTGTCGTCATTCTTTGTATATTATGTCTCTTGTAATGTTTCTTGTGTGCAATAAATGGTTAATAATAAACAATTTTAAACGGATTTAAGTTGTGTTTATTTTAGATTTTTCGTTTCGAGCTCTTTAATTGTAAAATCCAAAATACACACCTGAAATCCGTTTAAAATTGTTTTATTATGATGAGTAATAGTTGTGCAAACTCAAGAAAATATTACACCTAGGTATTTAGTGTGTAGCACTATTACGTGACTATTACCTACGACTCCTACGAGTATGAAATCGACTAGCTTTAACTCATTAGCGTATTTATTGAAGTGAAAATAGTCATAGACCGTGAGACGTCTCCGCTAACAAGCCGCTTGAACTAGATAAGATTATGATTAGCGTAACAAACGTCGTGTGATATCAAAATATTAGACATGGTTTAAGCTGTTTTCACAACGTCAAACTTTATAGACAAATAATATAAACATTGTCTTATAGCTCGTCTTACATAACTTTCATTTTTTGTAATAACAGCGTCAGTGTTTTGTAAAAGTCCTATTTTTCATTAGGTACTTATTTATCTTCGTATATTTTTCAATACCTTTGCAGCTAGATTAAATTAAAAATTCGAATCATAAAGGATGGGGAAAGACAAACGTGAATTACTCATAAATGGGCCGTGCGATGCCGGCTAAGAATAGTATCGCCCTTTCCCGTTGGCGTTGTAAGAGGCGACTAAATTGGACGGTTTTATTTGTATTACAAATTTAACGGACAGGCTGACAACCTGTCACTTTTACACTATTTTTCTTAAACGGCCCTCAAATATTTTTCAGACGTGGCATAGCGTATTTTACCGCCGTTAACACTCTGCCTTCCACAAGAGATAAAGGCGTGATATGTGTATGTATGTACAGGAATGTAAAGCTGGTAATGAACGAATGAATGAATGAACACGAGGCCACGAAGTTCACACTCACACGGAAGCTGCGCTGACGCACACTCCTGTCTTAAATGTCACATTCCTCTAAGGTTATAGAGAAGCTTTTGTTTCCTTGTTTAGTTGGCTTAGAGTCAAGTTAAACCATATGCATTCTCTGCGGTGATGCCGGCTTAGAATAGCAACACCCTATTTCTTTCCTACGGGTTATCACAAGACTATTACAAATTTAGGCGACAGGCTGATAACCTGTCAATATAGTGATACACGATTTATCTGTAACAGCCCCCAAATTTTTGTCTTACGTGGCGATAGACACCGTAATTTTGCGGCCGTTAATGCTCTGCCTAACCCGCAATGGATAAAGGAGTGATATGTGTATGGATGCATACTCTATGATAGACTCTTCTTTCAACTTGCGTACAGATTTGAACAAAAGTACGTGCAATTTTCTCACGAGCCAAATGGTTCACGATTTCGAATTTTTCAGTAATTATGACTTAACTCTGAGGCAGCTTTCAGACATCCCACTAGCATCACTGCGGTGGCATCAACATGCCTCGAACTGGGTATCGTATGCGAAAGGATCTATACAATGGCATACAAAAATGACATCAGTCGCTTTTCCGCCAGCTTGACGGCGTGTCTGTAACTAGCCTTATGATCGGTCGCACATTCGTTTAGTTCAGGCATGGAAATTCAGATTGTGTAAGATATAACAACCTGTGCGGAAAACTTTGATGTCATGAAATTAAACTAACTTTATTCAATGTAGCATAGTACTATTACTTATTGACGTCATGATCCATCATTGTATTTTTTTTAAACTAGCCTAATAACTAGATCTCACTGCTGGGCAAAGGCCTCTCCCGCGGTCTTCCACTTCTTTCGATCCAAAGCCATGTCGAAAAAAAGCTTTCACTAAAAAATATTTTTTAAAACAATTTTTATTGTCCTGATAAATAAACGGCTCGGACGGAAAAATAAAATGAAAATTAAGGCACTGCCTCGGGGCTGGCCGAGTTAATCACACGACATGAAACTTTATGCCAATAAAAACAATCGGAAATTCCGTGACTAAGCAATATGCAGGTGTGGCCTGACATAAGCCTTATTTCCTAGTTTAGTCAGTTCAGTCACGATAGGTCAAACTTATCTGGAAGATCATCGGATGAGTAATGGATATTGAAATTGATAAAATCTAAAGAACAAAGTTCAGTATCGCACTAGTTGTATTAAAGTAAGCTTTTAGCTGTTTAAAGTTGCAAAGTGGAGTCATTTTTCACAACAGTCCACTGCTGGACATGGGCCTCCCCCTATTGGGGGGTATTTTCCATACGCAACACACTTGGCAGGTGGACTGGCAAGCGCACTGCAAGGTGTTGAAGATGTTCACAAAGAACGCTGCTGCCCATTCCCCGGATTCATCCCTTAGTCGCCTTTTACGACACCCATGGGTAGAAATGGGGTGATGCTATTTGAAACCAGCGCCATACGGCCGCAGGTTTTTAGCAGGTTTCTTGTCAATTCCTGTATTAAGAACAGATTCACTAAGTTTCATTCAAAATAAAATATGTCTTTGCCAAGTTATTTCAGCGACACCCTCTTTGTAAGCAGATAAAGTATTTAGGTACTGTTTCTTTTCTTGTCAAGTAACGTTTCAATTACAAAAATAAATTACTAAATTGTTGAAAAACAAACAGAAAACATCGTATAATATTTTTATTATCACATAATTTACTTTATTATTGGACTAAGCTGACGTGTGATGCCGGCTGAGAATAGTATCACCCTATTCTTTACAAATCGGCGTCGTAAGAGGCGACTAAGGGACTTGAGGGTTAATGTGTATTGCAATTTTAGGCGATGGGCTGACCACCTGTCACTATAGTGATACACAGTTATCTAATTGACCCTCAAAGTTTTGTTAGACGTGGTGTTAATTATCCGTTTTACGGCCCTTAACGCTCTTCCTACCCCGTAAGGGACAAAGGCGTGATTTATGTATGTATGTAACCTGACGTTATTTCTTTTCTTGTATATATTTTTTTCTTTGTAGGAAATCTAGATACCAACCTTTATATGAAACAGTCTGTAGATCTGAAATCCTTTTACCGTCGAAACCTACATAAAATAAATACATGACTAAGAGATTACAGGGAGACCTTAAGAAGGTCTCGTTTGATAAGATAATGCGAATCTGAGCCCTTTGATCAACCCCTGTCTTACTAGTTGAAGGACTCAAAGTGACCAGATTGTCTGGTAATATATAAGGTCCTATTAAATTCTGTGCAAACATTTCCAGGGTGAATTTACTCGTAAGACTATACCTCTTTCCCCTAGGAACATAGGACGATATATTATCCTCTGTCCCATACAATTTGACACATATCTTTGAGCTTTTTGTATGGGCGGTCTAATCTTTTCTTTCATATTTCGACTATTTTCTGTGGAGAAAATTATTCAGTTTCACGAGTAGAACACACCCTTGAAATATTTGCACTGGATTTATTAGGACCTTATATACCTAGTTATTATTCTACGACTTAAGTTTCTATAATAAAAAGTCAAGTTATAGGGGTTTTTCTTAGATAGCTGTACGTAGTCCCAGTTTAGTTGTCAAGTAATAGGTCTCGAAGTGACCAAACTTTCTGGCGATTTAGATATTATTTTGCACCTTTCATCGGTTATAGATTTTCTATAAGAAAAATTGCAATTCCAATACAATAAATGAATGGGGACATTTCTACTGACAGTATTCAACCTCTTTATAACGTCATACCAGATGGCGTAGCGCTGAGTAAAAATTTGAAATTTGAAACCTAAATTCCATATGTTTGTATGGAAAGAAACTTGTTCAGTTTAGTTCAGCGCCATTTATGTAAAACTTAAAGATTGGCTAGAAAATTTGCCATTCCTGCTGACTTTTACATAAATAAAGTATTTCTATTAAAATAAGGATTAGTTGCCTACTTATGTTTAAGTGTGCCCGGGAGTACGGTTTGCAGTATTCATTAAGTTAGCAACTAAGTACCTTTCATAATAATATGCATACAGGAAATGTTGATAAAATTACGTAAAAATAGTACAATCATTATTACAACTTACTGGTTAGTTATATACAGGGTGTTTTTAGGGCGTGCTCTAGACAAGAAACTGAATAAGATTTCTTAGTATGATTTATTCCGAATACTGAAAAAAAATAACGTTCTCCCCTCTCATACAAAATTACTCGAACAGGTACAAAATTTGTGTTGATTGGACCAAATATTTTTTCAAAACAAAACAAACACACACGTATCACGCCTATTATCCCTTGCGGGGTAGGCAGAGCGTAAACGGCCGCAAATAAGGACATTTACGCCACGTCTGACAAACATTTGAGGATCATTTAGAAAATTGTGTATCGCCATTAGTGTCAGCCCTTCGCCTCTAAATACAATACACATGTAACCCTCGAGTCCCTTAGTCGCCTCTTACGACACCCACGGGAAAGAAATATGGTGATGCAATTCGTAGCCGCACATCGTTGAAGTTATTGCCCTTACACTGATAACATAAATAACTATACCTAATTAACTTAGATGCCTTGTTACATGTCGTATCACAAACAAGTAAGGTTAAGGTGAATCACGACTAGTTTGGATTTCAACTCCGCCTGTCAAAACACAAAGAAAGCGTTAACTGACAACCGGACAGCCGCTTGACCTTAAAGATGATAATGAACACAGACCCATCATAGAACCACACATTGTGAAATCTCGTAATTATTTGGTGCGATTTAAGTCACGAATTCGGGTATGCCCTGTTATGCCGGCTTGGAATAGCATTACCCCATTTATTTCCAGTGGGTGTCATAAAAGGCGACTAAGAAACTAGAGGGTTACATGTTTATTGGATTTTCAGGCGATGGGCTGACAACCTGTCACTATGGTGAAACACAATTTTTTGAATACTCAGATACGAGTATTTGTCAGACGTGCTGTAAATGTCCGTTTTAATGTCGGTCCTTTTACGCTCTGCCTACGATATAGGCGTGATATACTTATGTATGTATGTATGTATGTATGTATTAGGGTAGAAAATTTACGGCACGTTAAGCCGTCGGTCCCGGTTGCTGTCTATAATTACTTAGATGGCGGTCGTAACACAACCATGTCAGAGGCCTACTAGTGGTAGTAGGCGGTTGAAAAACTCTGACACCAGGGTTCATCGGGTCGTTGGACGACTCGGTGTCCCACACGAAAAGAGAGAAGAGGGTATAAAATCATTAGTGTGGCTCTGCCTCGACACTATGAGAAGAAATATCACGTAAAACGTTTTTAACGGTTCTTTCCTTTTTATATTTATGAAGTCGATTAAAGAATGTTAACATAGGAAACCTTAATTCGCATCAATGATTAATCTTGTGAAATTTGGCACTTACAATGTGCTATTATTCTAAACATGAAAATTATAGCAATCGAATACAATTTTCTTTTCTTCTGTGATCATTCTTCTTACTATTTTTCGTGTGGGACACCAAGTCGTCCAACAACCCGATGAACCCTGGTATCAGAGTTTTCCAACCGCCTACTACTTGTAGTAGGCCTCTGACATGGTTGTGTAACGACCGCCGTCTAAGTAATCATAGACAGCAACCGAGACCGACGGCTTAACGTGCCCTCCGAGGCACGGAACCTTCAGTGGTTCAGCCTGCAATGTCCTAACCAGACTAGGAACAAATTCACAAAGTGATAAACATCAACTTTTGTGAGTGTCCCACTGGGAATCGAATCCGGAACCTTGGTCTTCATGTGTGATAATTTTGAGTGTGGTATTTACATACATGCCGCTGGCGCTGAGTTTTGTACGGTACTACTGATCAATAGAGCAATTTAATGATCCATACATAGAAAATGGCATCGGCCCAGAAGCTTCCACTGATTACACACAATACCTCTACATTAATGTTAGCCAGCGTAGGTAGGTGTTTGTTAATATCGAGAGTGTTAAAAGTTTTCGAATATTAAAGTGGGGTAAATATCTACCAAGTTAATTACCTCTCAAATAAGTGATGCCCAAATAGGATCCAAACCCACGCAATGCAGCAAAACGGCACTTAGTACACACCAATTAACGCCTCCGGTGATCTATAGATCCTTTACGCCTCCAATGATCTATAGATCCATCTTCAATAGTCAAAACAATCAGCATTTTGCCGCCTGCGCATCATTTGGTAAACAATAACTATAAATACAAGTACAGAGTACCTTGAACTTTTACATAAAGGCCATAATAAATTGTTTTGAAGGAAAATTTAATGTTCGACGGAAATTATACAAGACATTACGAATTAGTAGGACATTTATGATGGTGTGTCTGAGTAATGCCAGAAGTTTTCAATAAATCTTCGTTGATCTATACTCAAAATTGTAATGCAGATAGCATTTCTATGCTGCAAATATTTTAGGATATGGACCATCTCATGAAAGTGAGCAAGTTTCCACTATTAACATAGGTTGGAATATGAAAAACAATGTTTCACTTTTCGAAGGTTGCCTCATGCTTGGTAAAATTTCGCCTGAATCAAACTTGTCACAATATTGTGTGCTATAAAAAAGCCACTCATAATTTTATCGTGACGAGAATAAACCATACATCTTCGTTTTCGTCCGGAATCGGGCAAGAATTCTATTGTTTACGTCGATTTATCGCTCGATGATGTATCGCTCCCAAAATGCCAGTCACTAAATTTCTTCCCTGAATAGAACGATTAAATATTTCGGTACACATGCCTATAGCCAAAATTTATAGCTCGCAGAAACTCAAACCACAGGGTGATTTTTGAGTCAGTACGCAAACAAATTATAACAAATTTTATTACGAGCCATCACCAAAATCGCTAAAATAAGTCTCCCATAAATGTTGGTCGAGTAAGCATTTCAATTTGTTACTAGCGGCCCGCCCAGTGGTTTCACCCGCTACTAACCATTTTCCCGCGGGTAAAAGACCTTTTACCGGCATAAATTATACATAAAAACCTTCCTCTTGTATTACTACTTCTACTATTCTTAGTTTAGGAAATGGCTAAGCCTCATAATTATTTCATATAAGTGTACCTATTTATAATTAAGTTTATTAATAAAGAATTATCTTATCTTATGTTATCTTACTACAAGGTAAACCGCATCAAAATCCGTTGCGTACTTTTAAAGATCTAAGCATACATAACATAGGGACATACGGGACACGGGAAGCGACTTCATTTTTAATATTTAGTGATGGAACAGCTAAAATGTTTTCGCGATATCGGAGATCGCCTTATACAAAAAATATAAGAGAAACTTAAAAACGAGAAGGTCCATACCGCAAAGTTTACGTACTGTTTCAAAAAACCCAATGAAAATATGTACATAAACAAGTTTAGCCCAAAAATATTTCTCGTAAGCTGATTTTACGATGTCCTTCGTACAATAAGGTATACTTTCAGCTATAAAAACTTTTAAGCGTGATTTTATAATTCTCATGAACAACGCATAATAAATAAATAAATATCTTGGACATTTCACACAGCGCCATCTAGCCCCAATCTAAGCATAGCTTGTACTATGGGAACTAAATAGCTGATATTATTTTTTTTGTAAATAAATACATATTATACATAGAAAACACCCAGACTGAACGCAAAGAACTGAAATTTTATTTAACAATTATTTGTGTCTTGTGGGGATCGAACCCACGACCCTCGGCTTAGAAGGCAGGGGTACTATCCGCTACGCCATCGGGTCAGTCAAATCTCTCAGCTCTGCTGACCCCTTAAAAAATTATAAGGGCTGTGCATACTTTATTGCACGTCGTAAAAAAGGCGGGCCTAATACCACGCGGCGTTCTCTACTGGCCAACCAAATTTAATGTTTTATGTAGCTTCACGGGTCCCAAAGTTTGAGAAACCCTTAATACCTTTCAAGCGATACCGCCGACCTTGCCTTAAACAGTTCAATCAAAATATTGGGCTAAAGGTTATCTCTATTAAACTTGGGCTTTGTACTGAACTCTCGGTCTACTTAAGGGTATAATGCCAGCTTATTTTTATACAAGATATACAGGGTTTTAAATTTATGTGCGTGCCATAGCTATAGGGTGGGTTAGTATCAATAAAGGACGCCGTAACATTTTTATCAAAAATCCTAGACAAAAAAAAACTATTTGGGACCCGGAAATACATTCTTTTGTATTTTTTTCTGAAACCTGTACTGAAACTAACCTTAAGCTATGAACGCATTAAAATTAACACCGTTTTCTAATGTCATTTTATCTGTTTTGTGAGATGGTTCTCAGTTTCATATGATTGGGCGTAAGACAGATTTTTCTAAGAGCACTCGAAACTATCGGTGCCGGTAGCCGTGTATGATTAAAAAGACAAAAGTAGTTCCACAACCATGTCAGAGAATCCAACAAGTAGGTTTTATACTAAATATATTCATCAAAACTAGTTATTCGAGCATATTCTTCTGTAAAGATCAAATGGCAATATTATCGTATTTGTCACGGTTTGATGTGACAACTATATAAAATAAATATTCGGTAGAAAACTCAGAACAAACACCAGAGTTCATCGGGTCGTTGTTGCGTCGGTGTCCGTGCAACTAGCAACTTACACCCTGTATACCATAAGATTGACCTCTGTATCGGAACTGCTAAAGTCATGGCCGAATACCAGATGTCAGATCAAATCTAATTTAATCAAACATCATTGATTCAATATTTTTCTTTGTTTGAATTAAAGTTCCTCTGACTGTTGGCATTTGTAATAATAATAAATGACAATCGTTTATTTCATTTGTAGAATAATCATAACCTGTCTACTGTTTTTTAATCTTATTAATCCATCGCATAACTGTCATAATAATATGATAATAAAAGTACCTTCATAAGTTCGCGTGTAGTGAAATTCGTTACAAATAAAAACAAAAGTGAACCTATAAGACATTGATAATAATTACAATAATCAACTGTGGTGTATTTATTTATTATTTAATAATATTTATATAATATTAGATAAAGAGTAAGCTTTCATATAATATATTTTATGGCCATTATAGTACCGTAGTTTACCTGCAAATTGCATATCTTTTGAGTCTCTCAATCAAAGGTTGACTGGAAGAGATTCCTTTCTGGGATAGTCCGCCTGTGTGCTTCTTGTTTTATTCCATCCTTTACTGTTATTGTAAATTTGTTTTGTGGTACAATTAAGTTATAACATACATACAATGTCAAAATTCATATCAATGACTCTATAGAATGAGCTTTCTTTATAGTAGATGCTGGACCCATTATGTGTATCAGTTTTCCCAATTAGGCCAGGGATTTCTGCACCACTGCCATCTTATGTTTATTGCACGTATTGTATGTATGATACTCCCCTTGCTTGAGATAAATATCTTAGTTCTCTTTGCCGTACACCGCAGATAAATAAACAGAGCGGTTAGTGTCGGTATCATGTCGGTACAATATCAATTTATTGTTTTATGGCGTTTTCACTGTGATTTTACCTGTGTCAAGTTTTATTTTTTAATCAATTCGTTTTTTTGTGTTTTTTATTAACTAGGACATATTCCATGGCCTCGCAGGACACAATATACAATTTTAGTTGTTAGATGATCATATTAGCGTATAAAATCCAAGAAGTAATTCACATTTCAACAAATGTTTCTTTTGGTTAAGTCGTTCAGTTTAACTTTAAGGACCGCAGTACTTATCCTAACACTGCATTGACTATCGGAGTCAAAAAAGTACCCTAGATCCTACCCAATTTCAGCTTTACTGTCCGTTTTACGAGTCACATGACTACAAAACATTCCACAATCCACTTGCATACAAACTTGACATGCACTCACGTGCCTGCAAGTCAAGTATATGGGGCAGTAAAGCAGTCGAGTAGACGGGCCAGTAAACTCGCCTGCAATGCTAGCTTGTAATTAAAACGAAGCTTAACTCCTGTCACCAGTTGCCCGTGCGCAAACTTTATTGTATTTTTGATGAATTATTCTATTAATTAAACGAGTTTGGTCTTGTAAATTTTGATTTAAATATTTTTTGAGACGTCATAATAGTCCAGTATGACTATCTTTTCAGGAAGGCAGAGTGTAAACGGCTGTAAAAATGGTAATTTACGCCACGTCTGACTAATATTTGAGGGGTCATTCGGTAACTCACCTTAAAAAAAATGTATGAGCTACCAGAAATTTTCGTTAGCATAAAAAATGTGCTTAACAGACACATACATAACGCAATCGTACAAAAAATAGGCGACTTTGAATTTTTTAAAGTGCCCTCTAATGATCTTTGAATATGAAAACCGCTGGATTCGTTTTCCAAAATAACCCGATATGATTGTCATACTCATTAATTGTACAAGCTCGCGAACCAACATACTAATCCATTGAGTGGCCTAATTCTTGATCATGCGACTATCGCTGGCCATTAGGATAGAGCTTTACTGCGATCCGATTCCATTTCGATAAGTTTAATTATCGCTAATAGACTTTTAGGTTTAGTCGCGGAAATTTACAAAGTATGAGAAACGGTTCAAACTCAAAAAATCCAAAATTCTGGTTCCTACGCCATTTCATTCTTGGACAAGATGAATATAGAAATATCTGATATATACCTAGACTTAAATACAGGATGGACGAAATTGTGACGTCCAAAGTCAAAATTTCCGAGTTGTCAAAATTTCAATGCTTTTATACTGAGGAGTATCCGAATCACCCCATGTACCTATGTTCCGCATTTTTGTGATTTCCGAGTTGTCCAACTCATAAACTTGTATGAGACAAAATCGACTGGCAGGCTTAGCTGGCATGTATAATTGTAGTTATTTACAGTCAAACACACAAGAGAGAGAAGATGTGATTGAAGTAAAGTAACTGTCATCGGTCTGGTCGGTAGAGCATTCGTCTCACGATATGGAGGTCCCGTGTTCGGTTACTAGAAGGTAGGGAGAGATGGCAAAAAACTTCTAGCATCTGGTGGCATCGGGTAGTTCATCGACTTTGTGCACCAGACGACAAAAGAGAGACTGCAGAGTATCAATTTGCTTTCTCAATAAACAGCACGGTGCAATGAGCGGATCGGCACATCGTCTCAGCAACAGAGCAGAATGCTAATTCAACAGATTAGTATTCAAGGGAAAACAACAACTAATAAAAAGAAGCCGCCGTGGGGAAAATTGATAAGAATTTAAAAAATATGAGCCGACTGCTTTAGGTTACTTAGACATGGATCTGTTGTTAATTGAGTTGTTTTTAAGTTTTATAGAAAGTAAGTCATAAAAAGAAAATCCTGTTAATATTAGAAAAGCCAAGAAATATCGGATTGACTCTTCAAAATGTCAGGAAATGTAAAGGCGCTCAAATTGTACGCACAAATTTTAGTTCAAAAAGGTTTAACACTCGTTCTATCCTTGTACTTCTATGACATATTTTATTTGGTTACCTTCAATGGTTTATTTTGTATCGTATTCGAATCAAAGGTACTATGGCATGGCCCAAAGCCTGCTAAATAAAAATCGTTACCGTTGTACGCGAATGGCCTGTACGTGCGACAGTTTAGGTAATTTCCTATTCTCCTAACAGTTTGAACTATAGAAAATAACAGTGGCATTATAATGACAGTGGAGTGTCGTTTGTATTGCAAGGGAAAAAATTAAGTGAATCCGGGCCCAGTTATGCTTCCTGAGTTATTATTTTTTCGTAGGTTTGACTAGTATTTGGGTCTTTCCATTGTAGCAACATCAAAAAAAATTATTTTACATTTCGGTTTTTCAGTTTTTCATGTAACGGAATGAGTGATTTTTTTATTATCAATAGGCACTTTATTTGTTGAAATTGAAAGCCATATTATTTCGTCCGCTTTATGCGTAGAGCGTAAAAACGCTAGACATAAAAAGGAAACACTGAATCCTTCTTCAGTGCAAGTCGGTTAAAACGAGCAGTTGTAGGTAGCTGCGGGGAAAATTGAAAATATCCGCAGCCGTCAGGAAAATAAGGACGGGTCTTCGTCACTCCGTGAAATTAGGCTGTCCTCGTTATGCACGTCACGTGGCAGGGTTTGTTTGCGTTTCCATCTGATTATAAGTACATGAAAACAAAGATCTAGCTGAATACCAAATTTCAAACACTTCCCGTGTTAAGCTATAAAATTTTAACTTGCTATATTTCCTACCCCTGACAGGTTAGACGCGTCGCCATTAGTAATAGCAGAATTCGCAGGTTCAAAGTCTGCCTGCTGCGATAGAAAATATTTCATATTTTCCAAAATAAAATCTAGATGCATGCTGTTAAATCGAATGGTTTTCATTACCCAACGGCCTATCTTTGGCAAAAAATGATCTGAACAATTGTTTCTTTAGGAAACAGTATGTTTAAAATGGAGAAAGAAATTTAAATTCGGCTACGGTGCGTTTACGGATGCTTCTGTGAAACGACTTGACGCATAACGCACCGTACACTCCGTAGCCATATTTGTTTGGGAACTAATTCCGGTCTAAACCGGAAATCGCAATATCTTTTCGTCTGACAGACGCATGCGTTGCGGTGCGTTATAAAAACGCAGCAACGAACGACTAGAACCGCCGACAATAAAAAAAAAGTTTAACCAACTTCAAGACAGTTCTAATTATAAATACTTACAAAGAATTAGCAATTCTGTCTGGGTGTTCAAAGATTTTGTTGTATATCTGAGATCAGAATACGAAATCAGGACAATCTTGGAGAATGGTGTTGTTTATTTAAATAAGTTCTCTCAGCTCATCCCACGGCCATATTACGGGTGGAAACTTTTTAATGAAATAGGCTGTTATTGCTTTACTTAAAACCTTTTTTGAATAAACAAAACTGTACAACATTGTTGTTTTATGTCTTCGTTCATAATCATCATCTTCAACTGCTGAAAGACGTCCACGGTTGGACAGGCCTCACGTTTCCATAAGACTCCATTTTATTTGCTGAGGTTCTTCCAACAGCTTTTTGGTCTACCTGGTAGGCGGCCGAAAGAGGCGTAGATACCACGCTGCGCGTGTCCATCGTCACTCCGGAACCTTCTGGCCCCACCCATCGATCGAGTTATACTCGTATGCGCCTCATCAAGGTAGTGATTCATCAAATTGCCATGTGATGTTGGCTTAGAACAGCATCACCCCATTTCGTGTGTGTCGTAAGAGGTGACAAAGGAACTCGGGGATTACATGTGTTTTGCAACTTCAGGCGATGATGGGCTGACAACCTGTCATGGTGATACACAATTTTCTGAATGCCCCTTAAATGTTTGTCAGACGTGGCGTGAATGTTCGTTTTTTTTACGACCGTTTACGTTCTGCCTACCCCGCAATGAATACAGGCGTGATATTTGTATATATCAAATAAGTGTGATAAAATCTTTATTTACTTTACTGTGCTTTTGCATTACTCCAACATGGTTATTAAAAACCCGCAACAGCGAATCCCTATTTTATTGGCAACATAATTTATCTAGCCGATTCCGTGTTCCATGCCACGAGTTTCAGTATTCCAGCAAATTCTATTGGCCCGTATCCACTTTGCATTACAGCTAACCAGAGGCACTGGCTTATTTGAATGTGGCGGCCGCAAAACGCTGAGAGGGCGCTCGACCGCCCGGATAGCTGGGGAGCTGGCAACATTAGAGATTGTACGATTTCACAGACGTCAATAGCCCCAATATACTCACCACTCTTGACAGGCATGAGGCAAGCGCTGTGCAATAAGTTTGTCACAAGGAACGCTGCTGCCCATTTTCTGGATTTAAGTTTTCATCGTCGTGACCTGAGACTGCCCTTCCCTTTCATTACTTTGATAAACCATAACAATAATTACTGGAGAGGCACTTTGAGCCGTCAGTCTCGGTTGCTGTCTTTGATGACATATACAGTGTTGAGGCCCTATAACAGTGCGCGGTTGAAAAACTCAGAAAAACCTTCATTTTAATTTGGTGTCCACACGACAAGAAGACTCATTTTAAATATTCGTTGCACATGAAAGTATAATGTGGCCAGAGCGCCCAGTCTGTTACTCGAAACTCGACCACAGCAATTCAATAATACTACTGAAGGAGAAGGGTTGAGCTGGACGACACGGAGATCAAAAGAATAGTTTTCTGAGAAGTCGTTTTATTTGTCATAAAGTTTACAAGATAAGTACGTATCCGAACACCGTTCCAAGATTGGATCCAGAGTCAGATGTTGCAGCTCTGGTTGCAGCACATAAAAAAAAACATGTCGCAAAACCAATCTTCCTAAAACTGAGGTCACGGTCTACCATTCCCGTTGATCCTGATTCTGCACAATTCGTACAGCGAAATCAATAGCAAAACGGCGGTACTAAATAAGGTTAGTGCAGGGTGTTACACTACTAAATAAGGATTATTGCTCGTTAAATCTCACGCCCACTACCGTAGCCAGCTCTCCGGCTATGTGAGGGCACTCGGCCGGCCAGAGCGGCCAGCCCGGGACTCGAGACCGGCCACACCGAATTCAAGGTAGACGTGACTGCAATGTTTTGTTAGGTAAGGGAAATTCGACAAGCGATTTAGGTGGAACTAATTTTCAGGTCCTTTTGACGGTATAGGACGACCTTATCGATACGTGGAAACCGCGTTTTAATACGAAAACTCTTGTTTATGTTTTTTTGTTTATGTTTTATGAACTTAAACTCTTAATCCTAGGTATGTTAAAAAAATTGATATAAGATTTTATACCTGAATAAAGCCGTATCACTATCGAAGAGGTAAACTCATTATCATAACTGCAAATGTCGGAACCCATTAAACCATAAACCTTAGGAATTCGTCCAAAAGCTGGAATATTCCTAATCTAAAATCTTGACCAAATTGGATGTAGGTAGGTAAACACAAAAATCGTCTTGACGACACTTAATTGGTCAAAAGTATTTATTGCATCTCGTTTTGCCATCTTTCTCAGCAATTTTAGGTATTCGGACAAAATCTTAGGAATTTATAATATAATATTTTAACTAGATCTATGTAGGAAGATGGCGAAACGAAGTCTAGTGACTTTACATTAAATCCTTATAAGTAGGTACGTCTTTTAATCGAGTAACTGGAAGTGTTGCTTAGAAATCAATGCATATTTACAAGTTTCCCCATTTTAACTTGCCCGGCAAACTTTTGCGTAGTTGTGGTACCATTTAAACACCTTTAGACACGATATCGGTAGTAACTCGCGGTTATTCCACTGAGATCCAAAATGTGTCTGTAAATTAATTATTTATTCTACAATGTAGATATCATGGAATGCCTACATTGACACTAATATTATAAACATTTGTTTCTCTTTTATATGCCTGCCAACCCATTTTAGGCAAGCGTGGTGGGTTAAATGTCTATTTCCTTTGACTCTCTTTTAATAAACACGTCAACAACCCGGCCTCAAGTGCCTGGCGCCTCCGGAGATGGCGAGACGACATTATTTATTTATTTCCCATTTATTGTACACAAAAACATTACATAAAAAACACTTACAAAGAATAACGACACAACAGGACAAGTTATTTCTACTAAGAAATTTCTTCAATACTAAGTACGGGTAAGTTCTTTTTTCAAAATAATATAAAGCGAACGATCGCATTAATCGACTTGGGAATTGAGAAAAACAATTTCAAAACTAAGTGGAGTAACCGTGGTAGCATCAATCTGAAATCGAACTCACACTCGAGTACCGGTTCATGAACTGATAATTACCGGAGGTAATTATCACGTCCATTGCTGCTGAATCTTTCTACACTACAGGATATAACAGTTGCAGTTTAAACTATCGAAACATAATATACGTAAGTTTTTTTTTTTTATTAATGATGGGTTTGCTCTTGACTCTAGTCTAGGTCATAGGACAGAGACAGAGTCTAAGATGGAGCGAGCTCACCCAGAAGAAGCCTGTTAAGGCACTGGCACTCCCACACACTGACGGAACGCAGCAAGCTACTTGGCGCCAGACTTCGGTGGGATGGTGGTCGCGAGCCAGGCGGCTCCTTACGGAGCCTTCCACCGCTTGGTGGGATCGTTCAGCCGGACTTATCCACAGGCAAGCCTGTGTTGCCGTTGCCCGGGCTCCACCGCTAGGAGGTAGATCCCATACCACCCCAAAAGTTTACTTAAGACGTGGATTTTTTATCACAATTTATTGCCATGATAATATGACAGGCTGACAACCTAACGAATGTATTCTTACGGCCGTTAATGCTTTGCCTACCCCGCAAGGAAAAAGATGGTATATGAGTGTGCGGAACTTTTATTATTTGAATGTGACGAATATTTTCTGCGCAAATTGTCATGCAACTAGTTAATATAAATTTCATTACGTTTTCATGTATTAAAACTAAAAGTAAGTGGTAAAAAACTCTAGCATCAGGGTCTATCGGGCCGTTGAAAGACTCGGTATCCGACGATAAAAAGAAGACTTTAACCCGTGTCGTAGAGGAAATGTGTTTGTGATTACAACGACAGACCGTTAATTTGCACCGTTGCAGATACTTACTTACACCCTGTTAACTTACCCGCATATAGATGTCGTAATTTATCATTCTTGAATTCTAATAATAGTCCCATTTCCATATTGTCGACAAAAATCTCTAACTAAAAATAGCACTGCCACTTTCTGTTAAAATAGTCTTAGACGAGGATAAAAGATGATCGCCTCTCAAAATTAAGCGGCGATTAAAAAAATGCCGGTTAAACCAAGGAAATCTGCGAAATGGCGCGGTAATCACACCATAATCTACTATCCTCTTCTAAACTTATCTAACGAAAAGAGACAGTACTACTTTTAATTAGCTGTTTTAGTCACTAACGTGGAATGGAGACAAATGTCAGTTACTATTAGCTACCACCCATGAGGCTTCATCAAAGGTTGTAGTTGGTATAATTCACTCAAAGGCACCGATATGAAGCATTGCCTGCTTTGTGCCCTGTTTACGGGAGATACAGTCTGAATGATGTACAGTCACGGACATAAACTAAATTAATATAGTGATGTCATTTTCAGACAATCCATAATTTCGTAAAAGATCTAAAGGTACCGATCGAAAGGTACAGGTACGTAGGTAAAGGTATGATCTAAGGACCTACGCACCAAAATGTTTTTGAAGATAACATGAATAACTAGATATGCCGTATGATTCTGGCTTAGAATAACATCAACCCATTTCTACACGTGGGTGTTGTAAAAAGCGATGAAGCGATACATTTTCTAGGAAATGGGCAGTGATCCCTATATATTGCACTGCGTTCGCCAATCCGCCTACCAAGCGTGGTGAGTATAGGTCCCTAAAGAGAAAGGCACATGTCCAGCAGAGGACTACAGTTCACGTCACGTGGCTGTCAACGTCAATGTCAATAAATAGTTCAGTGAGGACAAACCTGTTTGCTTTTAAGATCCAAATGTAAATCATGTAAATCCATGTAATATCAAAAGCTAGAAAATTCTACATGTTCTGACCGCGACTGTACTGTACTATTGTAGCTAAACGTGCATAGGTGCAATCCTCATTAATGCATCCCTTTGTCTACTCTACCACCAAGATTGATTAGACGAGCTCATTCCAGACTGATTAATTCCAGCGAAAAATTCCCTAACAGAACAAAGGGAACATTTTCAAAAGATATTCGCGTCTGCCTCAATTGCCTCGGGCAGGCAAGTGTTAAAACGATGATGAAAAGTGTTAGCGCCGGTTTGGCATAGTGTCTTTTCGCCACATATAAAAAAAGTTTACAGATTCGTTGTTTATTTTTTTATAATCCGGGTCGTCAATATATATCTAAAGCTAATACAGTCAGACAAAATATTAACTTAGTAATTAACTAAGCAAATATTAAAGCTATGACAAATCGGTACATAGAAATTAAATTATAAATTGTTACCGTTATTGAATTTGATAAACTACTGTTTAAGTAGATAAAAAAACGTGACGAACCGGGATATAAAAAGGGACTTTTACATATGACAATTCTCGAGCCTTCTTTATAATGTCATACTAGACGGCGTTGTGCTCGCCTTTCATCTATTTACTTAAGTTTCTATAGAATAAAAAAACAGTTTAGCTCACCGCCATCTAAGTGCACTTGAAGAATGGCAAAAACAAAACCTGTGACTTTGTTATTGAGTGTGACAAACCAGTACTGTTGCGCGAAAAAAAAAACGTGGCAAACCGGGAGTGAGTCGATGAAAAGCAGCCGCAACTTTAGTAGTTGCATGTTAAAAGCACACTTTGGTGCGCATTAGTATGGGTGGGGGGTGGTGTTAGGCGGGTTAGTGTGCTAATTTGGGTTATATTACCCCAGCTGACCCGGCGTTGAATTAAATTGATATTAATAAATTTTGAAATAAGTGTTATGAGCGCAGATTAGCCTTTAATATCGTTTTGCAGAAATGAAATCTAATGGTTCATTTTAGCGTTCAAATTTGTAGCTACTTTCGTTTAGTAAAAAGTAATTAGGTGGGTATATTATTTAAAGTCCTTTTATATGCGAGCAGCTAAGGAGTAAAATGCCTTGCCGGCGGATCTGTTTCCGGATATCTAACTTAGGCATTTTCAAGGCAAGAGTGAATAGGCATTATCTAGGCAAGCATGTACCATCATCGTCTGCATCGTCACTTATCCTCAGGTGAGATAGCAGACAAATGCGGACCTATTTTATATATTTAAAACTTTTGTCAGACGTGGTGTTAATATCCGTTCTACGGCCGTTAACGCTCTGCCTACCCCGTAAGGGACATAGGCGTGATTTATGTATGTATGTATATATGTATGTACTTTACGCTCTTGTCGAGATTTATTTTTATATTTAAAGTCATATTTTGCCGGGTAATGGTGGATTAGAATAGCATCAAGCCATAGAGGCGACTAAGGGACACATTTGTATTGTAATATAAGGCGATGTGCTGACAACCTGTCACTATGGTGATACACAATTTTCTGAGCGTTTTTAAAGCCGTTTATGCTCTGCCTACCTCACAAGGGATATAGGCGTGGTTTATGTATGTATCTTTTAAGCGTGGCGGTATTACTGAAAATGTAAACGTGCTATTATTATCTTGACAACATTAATCGCAGTCGGTTGTGCGTGTAAAATCACATAAATCAGTATTTAAGGGTCATTAGTTACATCTTTGCTCAGACCTCTTCTAGACAACAGGGGACGTTGCCAAGTAAACTGTACAACGGTCAGACTTTAATAAAAGGGAAGATATCACGCAAAATACGAGACTGAGATGCCCCAAGAAGAAATACTAATCGCAAAGAAAGTTATTTACGAGGTGTCAGCGCGCCTCAATGAGACTACCGGGGACCGGAGAGCTGGCAGCTTCTTTGGCCAGCGTTTAAGTTTGGCCATTCAAAGAGGAAACGTTGCCAGCTTACTGGGGACCATGTCTGATGGGGGCGCACTGGAGGACCTTTTCATAGTTTAGTTTTACGTTATTTTTTTATTAAATTGTGTTAGTTTTATGTTCATATACAAAATAAAGAATTTATTTCAGGTTATTTACCATTTAGAGTATAAATTGCCGTGTGATGCCGGCTTAGAATAGCATCATCCCATGTCTTACCCATGGGTGTCGTAAGAAGCGACTAAGGGACTCGAGGGTTGTGTATTGCAATTTTAGGCGATGGGCTGACAACCTGTCACTATAGTGATACACAGTTATCTGATTGACCCTCAAACTTTTGTCAGATGTGGTGTTAATATCCGTTTTACGGCCGTTAACGCTCTGCTTACCCCAAAGGGATATAGGCGTGATTTATGTATGTATGTATGTATGTAGAGTATAAACTAATACGCCCCATGTCAACTAGCTGAGGTGCGCGGGTCGGGGGCAAGGCAATGCGTGCATGCTGATTGGTCAGTGGTCGTGTTATCTCATAAATGACTACTAAATAACCAATGCGCGCGATGTAATATAAGGAATATAAGACTGATGTGTTGTCAGAAAGTATTCGCTCTGAGTGTGCCTACTAGTTATTTTTAAATAAAAAATAGGTAAGCATTTGTCAGCCATCTCATCTGATGTTAAGTTGACGATGCAGACGATGTTGGTACATGCTCACCTAGATAATGCCTATTCAATCTCGCCTTGAAAAGCCACGTTGTGGCGTTCCGGAAACAGATCCACAGGCAGGGATTTAAACTCTTTAGCAGTTCGCATTAAAAATGTAGTTAGCGTAATTCGTCTCTAATAACAGGGCAGTACAAGTTCTCGTATTAACTTCCTCCGTCTTCGCATTTTTTAAACTCTTTTTTTCTATTGTATAATATTTTCAGCTATCCGTACGAAAGCTCATTTCTCAAGTTACAACAATCATCAATTTTATCTTCTTTTTCTTCAAAATTAAGAGGCAAACTCGAGTAACTACAAATTTTACCTCCTCTCTGCTAGTGGCTTGACCTCCTGATTTTATCTACTTGCTTCAAAATATGCTTGAGATATTAAAATCTTTATTAGGATTACCAAACACATCAAAACCTTACTAAACATGTTTACGCACGAGTACCGTCCCACAACTCTACCAATTGAGCAACTGGCGCCTCAACCGAACATTTCCTTTGGCTTTTTGTACAATTTCATATTTAAATTAATGAAAATAGTTGTATTGCTGTGAGTGCAAAATAAACCATAGAACATTTTTGTATACTTAAAAATAAGTGTTTATAAACACTTATCCTGCACCGATAGCCACAGATCAATAAATACTTCGAAGCCGAAAAAATTGTGCCGTTGGTAGTAACAAAAACTTACACAAAACTTGGGTAACATGAACTCTAAAAATCGATAAACATATTATGAGTTTTAAGTATGCCAAAACCATTTTCGAAATAAAAGCAGGATTTAAAGCTTTCTTAGAGATATGCATTTCTACAAGATTTTCTTAAGGCCAGTTGGAAATGTTAAAACCCCGGTCCATTATCCGGACGGAGAGTGATATTTTTTAACCATTAATGGACTCTACCCTCTGCAATCTGAAATTCTAAATTTTGTTTAAACGTATAAATGGAAAGAATATCCTTATTAAGTCGACCGCCCCGTGATAAAGTGTATGCTTGCAATGAAGACAAAATGTTTAGTAAAGTAACACAAGATTTAAATCGTCTTGAAAATACTTGCTATAGTGACGGTTCTCCTATTATGACGGACTGACGGACGTATTTTTGACACATCCGACTTTCAGACGAAAGAAAATTTCTAATTTGCATACAAAAAACCTAACCGTAGCACGCTGTAACGCATGCGATTAGACCAAGGTGTCCGACAGACGCATCCGTCATAGTGTAGGGTTCACTATATTGAATTAAAAATGTCATCACTGAACTATGCGAAGACTCGCGTATTTAATCTTCTCTCAAAACACGTTTTATCATTATTTCTTTTTTACTATAGATTTCAGCCTAAGCGATGTTTTTTCAGACGCTTCTATAATTGAAGGACTATCGTATCTCATTCTATTTACATTTTTGTATTTCGTCAAAGACAACAGCGGAGACATCAGCAAATTTATTCCAGCATATTCATATTATTATTTCTTCCATTTTCCCTCTAAACAATAATTTTGGTCCATTTCCAACAAAAATAATGCGTACAATACCATTCCTTGGAGATAAGGACCTTCGCTCTAATGAATTTAAATATTATTCAATTAAATGCATATGAATAATTCAGAACAGGAACGAAGAAAAGAATATCGAAAGAACTTAAGGACTTTTCGTACCTTAATTAATTATACTTTTGCTGATATTGAGATGATAAGTTCTAGCGAACAGAGTCGTATTAGACTCGGTCTTAGATATTAGCCTACTAATATTTTATAAGAAGACGCTTTTACTGTGTAGACTTAATGAATTTCAGATCGTATGAATTTGACATCAATGATTTTATGCTCTATATTTATTTTTCATTTATTTATCAAACTTTATGCACAAAATGTGTACATGGACGGACTTAATGCTAATGCCCGTCTACCATGTGGAATAGTACAGGAAAAAGTCGTTGTATCCAGGATATCGGAACAATGATATGTTATTTAGTTAGCTATACGTTTATACAAAATCCAGTTAGTTGTTAAAACTAGACTCAGTGTTGTCTTTGAAGTAGATTATGAAAATTGAATTTTCTAACAAAAATATGCTTTTACATTTCCAGGCATTGAAAGGAACCTTTTTGAAAACACAAATCGTTATATTTAATAACTACAGATCCTAAAATATATGTGAATAGATATGTATTTGGATTATAAACGAACGCATTTCGGGCGATCGAATTTCACCTTTTCTGTCGTAAAATATAATTTGAATAAATTTGGAGCCCCAGCCAGCCAAATAAATTCAGCGTCTCATAATCAATTCCATTGATGTTGCGATTTGCCGCAATTTTGGCTCAAGTAGGAACCTTTTATATAGGTACTGTCGGGTGCTAAAATAATACATGTACATAATACTTCAAATTAAAAATTCAAGTTTTGGGTATACGACTTGTTCACTACCCACAGCACGAATTTAATCTGTAGACAGCCTCAAAAAATTTATTCTTCATATTTTATATTCCTAATTCTACCCCATCTTGGTCATTTAAAGTTAATGTATCAACTATTAGCTGGCTCATTTTCCCAGACGTGTTTTTAACGTGTCCGAGCTGAAAATCCTAGTCAGAAGTACAGATACAGCAATAAATTTTTTTTTTTCAAAAAATATACGCTTGTTTTTAAATGTGCATATGATAATTAACAATAATAAGTAAATACAACAAAATAAAAAAAAATGCTAAAGCGCCATTTCCTAATTTTGGTGGCGTGTCCGGAATCCAAATTTGAGAAGAAAACTCTCTATGATTTTTTCCCTCAAGACATGAGATGTTTCCAACTAGCTCAAATGTCTTCCTAGATATGTAAACTAACTCTTAGTTTTATATTTAAGACAACTACCTTAAGTACTATAAAGTTAAACGGGTGAAAAGAAGTGTCCGAAAAAAAAATCAATTTTGGTGGAAAAATTTTGAACGATGGTATCTCATCTCTAATGCATATTCCCAACGCCCTGTTGCCACACCGCGTCCCGGCCACTTGCGCTCAAGCGCTTGTGATGGTTACTTGGGTGCGGCGACGATGCATGTTCCCGCCAAAAACGTAAGTACAGACTTTACGCAATTATCTAAAAAACGGTTGCAATTTTGGTGGTTCGATTATTTCATTACTTTGTGTACAACCATAAGCTATTGCTGTGGAATTTGATGTGTCATTTGTCACTCCTTACACTTATAGAATTTATTTTGATCTAAAACTTACACTTATTTTTTTATATTTACAAAAAGGCTTTGTCTCAATTTTGGTGGGCCAATTTTGGTGGATTTGGTGGCATATTAGAGGCCACCAAAATTGGTTCCAACCACCAAAATTGACATCCTTATCTGTTTACAAACTAAGCAGTTTAAAACGGTAAAAATAATGATGATTAAAAAGTAAGCTGAACCCTTTTATCATCTGCAGGTATATTTATGCCCTTTCTACTTGCAAATTCAATATAAATTTCATGTTCTTCCATGTTCCTTCTTGGTATATTTATATTTTGTTAGATGCCTACTCCAAGAGATTCCATAGGGTAGTTTATTCATCGGTTCCTAATCTAAAAAGCTGAATACTCACCAAACTACGAATTCCATAGGTACTCACCTCGATCACTGCACCATCCCCCAGAATTCCGTTAGTACTTACCAAGATTCCCCCAATAATCCCTTTCAGTGCTTAGTTACTAAGATCACTGATAATATTTTCGTATGTCGTAATGTGGTAATCACTGAAAACGCTGCATATTCCGTTAGGTACTCTCAAAGATCACCGCACACACCCCTGAACTCCGTTGGGTACTCACAAGGATCACTGCACACACCCCAGAACTCCGTTAGGTACTCACAAGGATCACTGCACATCCCCCAGAATTCCGTTTGGTACTCTCAAGGATCGTTACACATCCAACAAAATTCCGTTAGGTACTCTCAAGGATCACTGCACACACCCCAGAACTCCGTTGGGTACTCACAAGGATCACTGCACACACCCCAGAACTCCGTTAGGTACTCACAAGAATCACTGCACATCCCCCAGAATTCCGTTAGGTATTCTCAAGGATCACTGCACACCTCCCGAAATTTTGGGTCGGCACTCAAAGTTACGAAGATTGTTGCACAGTCCAATCCTTGAAAAATTGTGTAAGGTACACACAATAATTACTGCACACATTCCAAGAATTCTGTTAGTCACTCAGACTCACGATGATTAACGCACACGTCCAAAGAATTCCATTAGGTTCCTATTCACGAACATCGCTACACAACTTTTAAGAATCCTGTAAGATACTCACCAAGATCTTTTTACATCTTCAAGAATTCCGCTTGGTACTCACAAGGGTCAGTGCGCATCCCCCAGAATTCCGTTTAGTACTCACAAGGATCACTGCACATTCCCCAGAATTCCGTTTGGTACTCTCAAGGATCACTACACATCCCCCAGAATTCCGTTAGGTACTCTCAAAGATCACCGCACACACCCCTGAACTCCGTTGGGTACTCACAAGGATCACTGCACACACCCCAGAACTCCGTTAGGTACTCACAAGGATCACTGCACATCCCCCAGAATTCCGTTTGGTACTCTCAAGGATCGTTACACATTCAACAAAATTCCGTTAGGTACTCTCAAGGATCACTGCACACACCCCAGAACTCCGTTGGGTACTCACAAGGATCACTGCACACACCCCAGAACTCCGTTGGGTACTCACAAGGATCACTGCACACACCCCAGAACTCCGTTAGGTACTCACAAGAATCACTGCACATCCCCCAGAATTCCGTTAGGTATTCTCAAGGATCACTGCACACACCCCAGAATTCAGTTGGATGCTCACAAAAATCACTAAACATACTCCAGAATTCCGTTGGGTACACACAAGGATCACTGCATACGTATACCCCAGGATTCCGTTGGGTACTCAAAAGAATCACTGCACATCCCCCAGAATTCCGTTTGGTACTAACAAGTATCACTGCACATCCCCCAGAATTCCGTTTGGTACTCACAAGGATCACTGCACTTCCCCCAGAATTCCGTTAGGTACCCACAAAGGTCATTGCAGATAATTTTCAAATTTTGGTGGCCCCTTTTCTAATTTTGGTGGCATGAGTCAATTTTGGTGGGCTAAATTTCTAATTTTGGTGGCCCTCTGCAATTTTGGTGGACTTAAACTTAAATATCTTAAAAACTAAAATAGCTATAACGAGGCCCTCGATACATGACAATCAAAATGTGATATATTCTTAGAATTTATCAAAATATTATCAAAAAACTAACAAATAAAAATTGCCACCAAAATTAGACAAATAACAGACTTGTTGAAATTGACCCAGCTACAACTTCACAAATTACTTGGAAACACCAAACCTATCCTCCGCCGTGTGATGCCGGCTTAGAATAGCACCACCCCATTTCTTTCCCGTGGGAGTCGTAAGAGGTGACTAAGGAACTCGAGGGTGTGAATTGCTATTCTAGGTGATGGGCTGTCAGCCTGTCACTATGGCGATACACAATTAATTTCCCGAATGACCCTCAAATATTTGTCAGACGTGGCGTAAATGACCGCTTTATGCGGCCGTACCTACCCTTCAAGGGATTACAGGCGTGATATGTGTATGTACCATACCTATGGTGTTCTGAAATACTAGGAAATCTTTAATGCCACCTCTATTAATGTTTGATACAAGCAGATTCAGATAAATAACCAATTACCTGAACAAGGTATCTTATGTATAAAAACTTATCTATACAAAGATGGATAAACTTTTTCCACAGACATAATTATGGATTTCCAAGACAAAAAAAAAACAATTCCCACCTGCCGGAAAAATACTAACTTGCACTCAGAACTCACATTCTGAGTTTCCGTGATCAAATTATTAGTGATATGTACCATCAGTAATATCTTAATTTTTCAGTTTTTACTAAAAACCATTTTTTATCACTTGACATCTAAAACTACCTTAACCCTTATGACTAAGATATTTTTCACATTGACTGTACCTGTCAGACCCTTTCCATGTGCGTCACTATGTAATATTCCGTGACTAAAGTCACCTAATGTGACCTTTGGTGACCTTCTTTGATATTTCTATAAAGGTAGTTTTACGCTTTAATATTTGACATTAGTGGAATAGAGTAGAGTTCGTGAGCAATTTTTGGTTGCTCATATGCATGCCACACACGTACGGTAGTTTGAAAAGAATAATGGTGGCGAAACCGCGATGGATCTAGCAAAAATGTGTGTAAATCGTTCAGGTCTCATCCATTCATGCTAGGTTGTGTGGTTAGCTATTGTTCATTTGCATATCAAGGTATTTGAATAAGGGATCAACCAATACTAGGTAAGAAAAACCAGCTAAGTTGATCCCTTAAATTGGTACTTTAATATCCAGGCATTATAGTAGACGCTGGGCACGCCTTCATGCTTTTATGACTCAGTAGGTACCTACCTTCATCGCGATAAAGCTTGCGAAACTAGCAGAAGCTCAAGTCGTGTCGAGGAAGCAACGCTGCATTGTTAAGCAACATTTCTTATTAGAAGTTCAAAGATAGGCCATTGAAGTAACCTTTTTGAATATCGAACACCAACAGTACCCAAAGGTGTTGAAACCGTTGTAACAATTAATTTTGACAGAGTTCGAAACATAATCAAAAAACAAATCCTTTGGTTGAGCGATGTGTAATCGACATCGCTTTGCATGGAAAACGTGTTGGACCTTTCGCCCTGAGATTTGCATTCAAACGAGATGAGGTCAAATAAACAAAATGAAAATCCGTTTCGGACATCACGCTGACTTAGTCCCGGTTTGTCATAAAAAAATATATAGCCTAACAATGAGTCCTGGTTTGCCACAATCTACTAAGTGAAATAGCCGGTTGACACCTTTGACACCAGGGTTCAATCAGGTCGTGGGACGACTCGGTGTCCCAAACGAAAAGAAGAATACGGAGTGAAAGGTACAGCCTTTCGAAAATTTATAGGTTTCATGCAAACCATGAAACTGACCCACTTTACCTTAGGAACAATCGTCAGGAAACGTCAAAAATCGACCTCCAATTATGACGATCAGTTTTTTTTTAGTAGTGCTTTCAGCAATACTATGAAAAGTGTTTTTTTTTTACGTTTTCGCAACCTTTTTGACTTCACTACTATGGGAAGAGATTTTTTATGAGTTTTCACAAAATAAGGAATAATTAATAAAGTGGGACAAACTATTCGTATTAAGGAACGTTATTTCCGATAAGCACTCATCAAATTGAAAACTTCCCATTGGAACTCTTTTTTCAATTGTTACAGAATTAGGTCTAATTTTTTATGTGTGGCAAAACGGGACGGCGGCAAAGCGGGCCTTGTTTAAAATTCTGGTAACGACGCCGCGTGGTAGACTCGAATCCGAATCGAGTAGACACCGGAGAGTGTTTCGATGACGTGCACAGTACGCTTTGTCATACAAAGTAAATGTTGCAACAATAATGCTATATTGCATTAGATTTCCCACATTTTCCTTTATTAATTAATTTATGTTCTGACTACAAGAGGGATTGCTATCTGTAGCCAACGGTCGTCGATATTCGTTTTTTTTTGTCTGCAATCAAATTGCTCCCACGCTAGATTTCGGCAATGTTTCTGTCTCCAAAGCTGTGCCTCAGATTGAAAATAGCAACCAAAGAAGTTGCTCTTAGCCAATTCAACAAAATATTTTACTCATAAATATACTCTGTTTTGAAGCTCGACAGAGGATTCAAAGTTTTTCTACGCGGTACCTACATCTCAGCCATGAAAACACTACAGTACCTCAGGTGCAGTCAGATCACGTGAAAGTAGTAAAATAATAAAACTCTATCCTTTACGTCAACGTTTTGAATAAAATGCAAAACGTGTCTGGGATGCAGCCAAAACGACTGCTCGCAACCAGCAGCCGGGTCGCTACTGGTTACAGCTTTTCTAGTTGCGAAAGTGCACTTTTTAATGGAAGCTAACTTTTTGCGAGCTTTAGGAGGCCGGTATTTTTAGATAGTTCAATGTGTAACGATTGAAATGGTCAACTCAAAGTACAACTATGAACTACAAAACATTAAACATTTATTTTTCCTTTACTTTGTATGAAAAATATTTCCTTGTCGTGCCCTTTCGAAAAGCCAAATCTCATGCTTGCTGGAATGATAGATCTTTTTATGTATAAAAATATATCTATATACCTATGGGTTATATTATATGATTCAATCTTTAGTCGCCTTTTTAGTTTAGTGGTGCCACACAGTGACGAGAAAGCGCATTTATAAAAAAGATGTAACATCGTGTGTATTTTACTGCCCTCCATACAGCATGCAGTTGTTGCATGCTTATTTCTCATACACTCAAATCACGCCGTTATCCCTCGCGGGATAGGCAGAGCGTTAACGGCCGTAAAAATACGGTCGCTATCGCCACGTCTATCAAATATTTAAGGGCCGTTTTAAAATACTGTCGACATCCTGTTGCCTAAAATTGTAATACACACGAAACACACCTGTTGTATGTATTACTACACCTGTGGCGAAAAAATAGGGTAATGCTATTCTAAGCCGGCATCACACGGCAATGGTTATTTCAACGTAGGTAAAAGGAGCAACTGGAAACCACCCTTCCACTCAGCAGCGAGCCGTCTCGAACGGAACTTGTTTATTTAACATAATATTCCAACGACTCGCTCGAATCCTTCACCCGGCTTATTGAATCAAAAAATCCTATATGTATCTAATTTTGTTAGCAAACTTGCTAGACTGGAAGTGATAAATAAATACAGCGTCTGCTTTTCTTTGCTACACATTTCAGTGTGAAAGCACGTATTGCAGTTTTGGCGATTGACTGGATCAGGCTTTCAGACAGAAAGGGCGGATGCCATCAAAATCTAAATTGCGAATTCCGATCTTATTCTCATACAAATACGTTGACGGTGCGCAACGGATGCGTCTGTCAAGTCGTTTGACATGTGGTAAAACGATATAATTATCGTCTAGCGGTTCATCCACTTGTCGTTCGTCACTGCATATTTTAACGCAACGTAACGCATACGTCTGTCAGGCGATAGAGAGTTGTGAATTCCTTTCCTATTGTTATACAAATACGTCTACGGTGCGTAAAGGATGCGTCTGTCAAGTCACAATTCGCAATATACTTTCGTCTGACAGATGCATACGTTACGGTGGAAGGACGACAAGTAGAATAACCGCCAGACGTCAATTGTGTGACGATGTTTAAAAGTAACTGAAAGTGTTTATTTATCAAAGTACCCTCAATAATAATTAAACTTTGCTAAAACCACGGAATGGGCCATTGTTTCGGTAGGATCATGATTTGTGTTCACCCATTTATGTGTATCTATAATTCAGTTAGCAAACTTACTTAGTTTGGGAACTACGCACAAACAATCGCACCCTTCGTTATTTACGCTCATTTGTATCAGTTTTGCCCAGTAAGTTCTTTATCTGCCGGCCATTTCTGTGGCCTACCCGAAACTTGGAATATAAATTTGGCTGGCGGCGGCCCCTGTTTGTCGACAATAGGCGAGAGCCAACATAAATTATCGGGCAACATTCGTCTGGAGTTTACCTACAACGATCCACAAATATTTACATGGAGAATCGACAGATTTACCTACTCCCAAATGTGTTGGTAGCAAAGACATGTAATTTATAGACCCTACATATATCTCTGTTCTATTAAATGTTAGTTCATTCACTGGTTTTCAACACAGCGCTTCCTACTTCACATTTTTTATTTGATGGTTTGTTCATCAAGGGAATAAAAAGTTTCTTTTTGATCCCAGAACCTGGTTGGAGTTTTTGTTGGTAAAACGCATTTTCTGGAAAATTAAACCTAGCTAGATAGTTTTATCGTACCCGAAACCCCCTATAAACAAAAAATCATGAAATTTGTTTGAGCCGTTTTCGAGATATTTTCTCATTTAAAGGTATTTGAATAAAGCAACCTCTATACAAAAAATCGGTTCAGTAATCCAGTAGTTTAAGCTGTGCGTTGAGAAACGTAATTCAGACAATGAACCACTCATACATCTTTTTAATAAGCTCTTACCTTTGAGATGTTAGGTCTGTAGAATGTGAGGTCTTTGGTGGCCACAAATTCTGACTACGCAAACAGCCTGCTGTGGCGATCTTGTATTTGTCCGCTGATGTAGCTTCATAGGAAGCATTTTAATATTTACATTGGAGGTCTTCCTGTAGAGCGTACAGTAATATCGATTGGTCTGTTACATGATATAGTTTACTTAGAACATTTAAGATTCATGTTGGATACTGAAAACCTATTTTGAATATATTGTGAGATGTACGGAATTGACGGACTCGGATGAAATAAGAAATAACGACAAGTAATTGTGGCAGTAGTAGATTGTATTGTATGTATAGTTTTTAAAATATTAGTGCGCTTAGATTTAGGTATTATATATTCAATAGGTTTGCAATATCCAACATGTATGTATATGTTGGATTATATATTCAATATGAATATGTTAGATACTGAAAACCTATTGAATATATTGTAAGATACAGGAAATTTACGGACTCGGGTGAAATAAGAAATAATTGTGGCAGTATAGTATATTGTATTCTATTAATATTGCATAAAGTATGAGTGTTGATTTAAACATGATTTTATGATCCAACAGGTCCGCAAAGAAATAAGAATAGATCCTGAGTTGTCAAAATGGGATGGGACATAGAGTTGCTTAAAAAATAATTATTGAGGAGGCCATAGTGACTTCATATTTTCTATACGGCAGTGGCAGTCAACGAAACGACGTAGTTGACAACACAAACATAGATACATACATATATCAAGCCTTTATCCCTTGCGGGGTAGGCAGAGCGTTAACGGCCGTAAGATATGATCGTTATCGCCACGGCTGACAAATATTGGGGGAAGGGGGTTTCAGAAAAGAGTCCCTTAGTCGCCTCTTACAACATCCGCGGAAAAGAAATGGAGTGATGCTATTCTACGTCAGCATTGATAATATGAATCAAGATTGAGAATATTTTAAATATTCACATCAGATAGGTAATCTTCTTATACGAACAGAAGTATTTATCACATCGTACCGAAGTGTTTGCGGGTATTGAGTGAACCTGTTTGAAAGTTGTTGGCAACGACGCTTCGAGGCTTTAAGGATTAAAACCTTTTCGAAAAGTCTTCGAACTAAAAGAGGCTTACGTTCTGTCGAGTGAGCATAATAATAGGAGCGATGCGTGGGCGAATCGATTGTGGCTGTAGTATGTAGGGTGTAGTGAATGGCTAAATATTCGGTATCCATAACTTTAAGTGATACTTTTGCCCCGTGTTGTTTTGCTGGTCTCGTGAGTTGTATAAGAACATCCGACGCATTGGCTGTCATTTGCTGGCTGGCTGTGAAATACCGCAACATGTTTCGGCAAAAGTTAAGACCTTAGGAATCATACATACACACATACACATTTCACACCTATAATCCTTTGCGGCTTAGGCAGAGCGCACGTCTGACATATACTTGAGGGTCATTTGGAAACTCTGACACCAGGGTTCATCGGGTCGTTCGACGACTCGGTGTCCCACACGAAGAGAGAGAGAGAGAGAGATTTGGAAAAATGTATATCGCCATAGTGACAGGTTGTCAGGTCAGCCCATCGCCTAAAGATGCAATACACACCCTCAAGTCCCTAAGTCGCCTCTTACGACTCCCACGGGAAAGAAATAGGGTTATGCTATTCTAAGCCGGCATCACATGGCTAGGAATCATTTTGTCGTTTACATAAAAACACATATATTTTTATTCGCTGTAAGTACTAAACACATTTTATGTTGAATAGTCTATCTCGTAGCACTAGCGTAGAGCTCGCATCCCCATGCGAGCGCATGCCTCATTAAATTTTGTTTGAATAGAGGGTTGAGCCAGCCCCTATCCACTTGGTCAGGAGTACCGTCAGATACTTAACCTACGTCGGATTTTACACTCTAATTAAATTGCTACGAAAAACCGTAGCAAAATGCTACAGTTTCATTTAGTATCCTGTCGAATTACTTTATTTACTTTTAGTTAGTTTGTACGTATCATACTTTTGCCACGTCTAGCTTAGATTTTGGATGGTAAGATGGTTAGAGCTACTTTTATTTTCCAAATAAGTAACCTCATAAAGAATGTTGAGTTATGCTGACCGTCTATCAGTACAGTAGCTATGCAATCGGCCTAATGTGATGCGTAATGTTTGTGATAGGCATATTCATGCTCAATAGTCGACCACCGAAGGTTCAAAACATGCCTGCGTATATTTCAATCATGGAAATTTTTATAGGTTGATTATGTATATCAAACAAGAAAAGAGAAATATGTCTGTACTAAGTACAATTCAGTAACTTAAGTATACCGATCGATGTTAATGCCGCCGCCAATACTTACTATGTGCTAATGGAGACTAGTCATACAGTTCTCGAGCTTTTTCGAAAGTAATTCAGACCAAGGCGCTATGTTTAGCTACAATAGAAGTTTTTCTTTTGACAGTTCTGTGTTAGCGCATTAATTTCAAACCAAAGATAAAATTTTACGTTATACCAACCAAACAGCAAAATTATCTACGGCTGAAGCCCTACTTTTGTTGGTTCCGTTTCACGTTGTGTTCGTAACTAATTCAATACTGTTAGTTTGATTTGCTACATAACTTTCCGTCTTGCTATTTTATTGAGTGTCATTTATATTTGTTAACATAAAATCAATTAGTAATTGTTTTGATATTTAAGTCACAAAAATGTTTCCTCTATTCACTTATATTCCTAAGCAAGCAAATTTTTTCAGTTTAGGTCATCTCCATCTAAGTATGTACATTTGAAAATTCAGTGCGTTTTCTGTCGTATCGTGTCAAGATTTACAAAAAAGACAGCTTTAAATGAAGAACTTTGCCACGAACTGTACATCTCCAGTTGAATGGAAGCAGACTTGGCGCAAACATGAGCTCATCTTACGCGCAAACACTCGCGACCTGTCTTTGTGAGGGGCCGATGCCATCAAGCCCTGAATATGATACTTCAACTGCTATAGAGCTATGAACTTATAATCCTTACTAATATTATAATTCCTAGAGTTTGTGTGTAGAGGTATATATGTATGTTTATATCAATATACCTGGTTGCCATTCCACCAATTCGACCTAAGCGCTTCCAGTCATCATTTATAATGCGCACTGCTAAAGAGGGAACTCACTACCTGCGTCTGTGTTTCCAAACGCATACAACCCTAATCTCTTCAAAGTAAGAGTGAACAGGCTTCTTCTGGGTGAGCTCGCTCCATCTTAGACTCTGTCTCTGTCCTATGACCTAGACTAGAGTCAAGAGCAAACCCATCATTAATAAAAATAAAAATAAATATCTTCTTTAAATTTGGTACACTTAAAGGAATGACACATCGGCTACTTCTTACTGCGGGGAAACATACCATTCCCATGAGCAAACCGAAAAACAGCTGTGTAAGACCGCAGCGTGGAAATCTAGTATTTCTTAAAAATAATGTATATAGGACAATATGAAATCAAAAATTTCACCGATGCTTTTACCGTTGAGCTATCATGTCTCCAGATTAAGGAAATTACTAGATGCTATTCGTAGTTTCCATTATATTAAAACTGTATAAATATTTGTTTTTTGTTTCAGAGCTTTTACGGATAGAGTCTGCCACTTACGAGCAGATTTATTCAGCCATAAAAAGTGTCATGAAATAGTTTTAAACTTAATGACATTGTTGAAATCTAGTCTAAATGAGTCTACAATAGATGGAATAAGACCAATTATGACCAGATTATGATTACTGATCCAATAGCTCTGGAATGAACCTATCTTACTGTTCTTAAGATAAAAGCTTCGCGAAACCTGTCTTGCTGAAACCTTTTTGTAAAAAAGCTGATGCCACTTCAATTTCAATTCCAATCGTTTCTTGACATACTTACATTACAACATACCTACTATGATACCTACCAATAATTGTACACATTTGTGATGAAGCATAGTATCTCAGTTGCAGCCGTTTCATTTACGTTCCAAGCTTCCAACACAATCCGTTAATAGTGCTTAGGTGTGACAGAACGGCAGTGTGGCCGCGTGCGACAGAATCCAACAATAAAAAATATTACAAGATACCTATGTTTCTCATGTTTTTTAAATATGATGGGATTTGAAACTGTTTCAAATTTCATACGAAGATAATTACGGATCAGAACGGTATTAACGATAGTAATTCTGTAGGTTTATAGACCCAGTCTGATAATTTAATTTTGTGCCATACTTTAGTTAAAAGAAAGTAAAAACATACGTAGGACCAATGCTTGGTGAATATTATGCTATGGGTTTATATTTTGTAGCTGGTCACACTGCCAGGGTGAGCAAGCGCGCCTTCCAGCGGAGGCATCCAAGCCAAATTCCTGCCAGATTGGCATCCATTGTGCACTGAGCGCAGTCAGTCCAGTCGTATTGAAACCATCTGAATGCTTAGCAGGCTAGCAGCTATTGTAAGCCGTATGCAGTACCGCTATGTAAGCCAAAGGAATTACGGAGCTGCCCGCATGCTTCATTTGATCTGCGCTTTGCTCTATAGTGGACATTAGGACCATTGAAGTTACAGTATGTTCAGCAATAATAGCTTTTCATTGGATTTCTATTTGCGTTTCGCTATTTCTTATTAGTGCCAGTTTCTAGAGAGATTTTCCTTACTTACGAGCCCGCGTGGTGCGGTAGAATCTTAAAAACTACAACATTGCTGTAATTTTACCTACAAAATACATAAAACGAAGCCTTCAAAATCTATCGACGCGATCGTATTTCCAATAATATGGGTTTCGACAATGAATTGGTAGACCGCTGCTGGTGGAACACCGATGCTACGGCCGCCATTTTGCATAAAGTCTGATTATTTGGTTCGTTCGCTCAACAAGCGTTATAGCCGGAGAGCTGGCTACATCACATGCGCGACAACAATGTTGATTTGGTTTGTTCGTTTTCGTAATAGCGGATGTGATTTGGTTATAAATTTGTATTTTTTATTTATTTGCGTATTTGGTGATTAATTTTGATAGTGTATTACATTAAGTAAACTATTTAAAAACTAAGCATCAAAAACAAAATTATAATTAAAACATTTCTGGCATTGTTTAAAGGTGACGAGTGGGTCAGCACGTGGCACAGAAATTTTACTATCACGTTTCTGTTGCTACATAAACCGCGTAACACAGCCCCTAGTCGAAAGACCAGGACCTCTGTATCTCGCAAATACTCTTCTTCGGCCTGCGCCTTCGTCGTAGTGCCACATTACCGAACACACACCTTTGTGAACTACTTTTAAGACAAAAACTATTGTATTGTTAATGCACAATAAAGAATATAAAGAATATATACACATCTCAACAATTTTATATCTACCCACTCTGAGATTGGAAAAATACGACTCACCAGAAGTTTTAACGCCAGTATCTTTGCCACGCTCTAAAAATAAAAAATAAATAATGTTCCGATGCATTCGTTGACCGCTGGTAAAGCTCCAATGCTACCCGCCACGATTTTGCATAAAGTTTGATTATTTGGTTCGTTCACTCAACAAGCGTTTTAGGCAAAAACCTGGCTCCGTAAAAGGTTGCAAGATTTGAAGAGCATCAGACATTTGTAAGTAGTGAACCTTTTAAATATTATTGCCAGTTTGGGATTCTCACTCAGCAGCTTTTCGTGGGAGATATGGCAGGATACTTAAGTTGTTAAAAAAAGTTAACGCGGACAAACCAGGAGAACATTTGTCATTTGACAGCCTGATAACTTTTTATGAGTTACTCATATTTTATATTGTTCTCGTGAAAGGCACGTAGCTTTATTTGCAATATCTGAATGACTTAGTTCACTTCGTACCTAATATTTCCGTTACTCAACAAAATTGTACGCCCTTCAATACAGTCAGATCTCCGTCCATGATTATTTTGTCCGTTCGCCGAACAAGCGTTTTATATTCATTTCGCGCGAGAATACATACACAAAGACAATTTAACATGATAATGTTGCACTGGAATTGCGAGGCTTTAAGCCTTTCGTGAATATACAGTAGTCTATGAAAACAATTGTTGTTCAATATGTTGATGGAAAATTCAAAAGCCTGCTTCTGGATATTGCTGATTACATTATCCCAAAATTTCAGGCACACTGACTGATGTATGGCTTTTTGCGTCACTCCAATAGGCCAATTTTCGCAGCTGTCAAAGTCATGCTAATGCTTTGACATTAGGTCTATTTTTCTTTGATGACGTATCTTCTAGTATGGGTTAGACAGATGCTAAAATTGGCTTTTTGGATTTACGCGATTTTCTTTATTGAAGGAACAGTAGCACAGATTACTAATATATAAGCTAGCTAAACAGTAGTAGTCTAGTAACCCGGACTGAGCTACTGCTTTTTTATATCAAATGACTTATTATGTAACGTATGTAACACTCTATTCAACTCTGACATCAAACAAAAATGTCTTTAAGGAAACCTTTTTATGGGTGATATGGTTATCAGCAAGATTATGTCAATAACTATTGCAAATTTGTCAATTACAGGGCTGTCTAAACCTCTTTGAGTACTTCTACTTCGTCTTGATGGAAACTCATTGTATCTAAATTATAACACACAAATAACAATTAATTTCTTTGTTGCAGGTAGTTCACCAGAGTGTGCGTTCGCGGAAGATGCGAACGAGCGCCGGTTTCTCCAGGTTCTGACTTCATCAAGCTTGTAACGTCACCGCCACCATGCATCCCAAACTCTTCGTGTTCCTGGCAGTATCTGCCCTGTGTAAGTATCGCCGGTCTCTAAAGGTTACAGCGTCATCAAGCTCCTTACGTCACGGACACCATGCATCCCAAACTCTTCGCATTCCTGGCAGTCTCTGTCTTGTGTATGTATTGACGGTCTCTCCAGGTTCTGACGTTTTAAGCTCCTTACGTCACCGCCACCATGCATCCTACCTAAAATCTTCATGTTACTAGCAGTATATAGCAGTGACTGTTCCTTATCTGCCCTGTGTAAGTATTTCAGTCCATTCCATCTATTTGTAATAGTAGAGAAATGCCCACGCTATGTCTTAGGCGGTTTTTTCACTTGTCGTCCATCGTTCTGTTTTTTAACGCAACGTAACGCATGCGTCTCTCAGACGAAAGGAAATTGAGAATTCCAATCTTATTACCATACAAATACGGCTACGGTGCATTAACGGCGGGTAACGGACGCGTGTGTCAAACGACTTGACAGAAATTAGTTGCATAAAAAAAACAGAACGATGGACGATAAGTGAGAGAACCGCCTAAAAGATGTAACATATCCTCTAAATAATAACGAGAGGTAATCTCATATCCATGACGACTTCGAATACTTGCCAAATCCAGCTCATCAATTCTGTCATCCATAATGGCTCCGTTTTCTTTAAATCAAATAAATATTTCATCAACCAGCAAAAAGTTAATGTGCAATCATAAATCTATTTCTGCTATTTCAACGCTATTACTTTCCAATTCGCCGCTTATTCGTAATGAAATATAAATCCGCAACGCCAATCAAATCATTGGGGACGCCATATTGGCATTCCCGCGCAAAAATATGCAAATAAAATTTACGCTTTCATAAGCCTGCACATTGAGAGGTTTAGTGTCCATTTCTGTTTAGAACAATAGCATGTCATGAACGCACACCAGCTAACCAGAAATGAAACCTGAAATATTTAAACCAATACGCACGCCCTCAATGAAAGGAACGTCAATATGGTATTTGTAAAACTGAATGGCCGAACAAGAGCCATTAATAGCGTAAACATGTCAATTTATGCAAAGCCTGGGAAAAAGGGTTAATGGAAAACTGGTTCAATTTATGCAATGGGACTAAACTTTTCACTCAGACTAACTCCTACTTACTAAGTGTAATTTTTGTTGATAATCAGCAGCACTTCTATTTTTTTTTATAATTATAGACATTCACAAAGCGCCATCTAGCCCCGATCCAAGCAAAGCGAGAACTAGAACTAGATTGCTGATATTAATACTTTTGTTCTTTATTGTAAATAATACACATTATATTATAGAATCGATCACGATATTCTAATTTCTAAACACGTTTGCGTCGGTGTGCACGGCTATCTCTTGAGATGGATGGATTCGTATCTGCGAAACAGACTACAGGCAGTGAGAATCGGTACATTCAAATGAAATTTTGAAAGAATCCCTTCAGGGTTACCCCAAGGGCCCCATATGGGACATCTGTTGTTTAACGTATATATCTATGATATAGCTTCATGTTTTTACTTTTTAAATGTTTAAAGAAAACCCCACATTTAAATTACAAAAGGTATTTAATTTCATGTGCGACCACACCACAATTACACGATCCAACGTACAGATCAAGTATTTTGTCCGCTCAAATAGAGTACCACTTTGCGATAGTGCCGCTATCGACGAAAAACATATTAACAGATGTGTGTGTATACCTCCTATACGAGCAGTTAGATAAGCAAAGCACAGGGCTTGCGAGGTCGCGATCCGTATCTAAGGTGGACTATCTCAGACCACTTGCCACCAAATGGGGCGGAAGTAACGCGGATATAAGGTACAGACACGATTCTACTACAATTTGCTACCCTTACCCTGACGCTCTAAAATTTTATTCACTTTATTCACGACATTTTCCCGTTTTCGCTATCACCTTCATACATTTTGGCACCGATCTCGCATAAATCTGCAATTACACTTGTCAGATTTTAATCAATTTTATTGCAACGCAGTGTATCGCACGCTGTAAAAATCAGATATGCGTTATAAATGTTTCTATAAAATTGATAGACTGCGATTGTTTACGAGAATCATAAAATGTTACTGTTATAACAGGCTTGATCTGTAGGTAAGCCTTCAATAGACGGTTTCTTTGGCAAGTGCCATAACACGCCATTAATTTTACGATACAATGTCAACGACATTGTTTGTAAACACCCTCGTTTTTGCCATACGAAGGTACTATTACGGGTCATTTACCAACCAATGGTACTGAAGTAACGTCGCCAAAGACTTTTTGCTTTATCAGTACTCTTTACTTTGAGACTCTACATAAAATTCTCATAAGTGTGTTCGATAAAAAATAAAACCCGTTCCCGTCTCTCTCACGCTCGCATTTCTCGCCCCCGACTCGAGGAGATTGCTTGCAATTTCTAACGTTTTCATTTACAGCACAAAGTTGTACATTTTATCAATTTTCCAATAATTTGCCGTGACTTGAACTCGTTCGGAGCCAATTTCCAAGACTCCCTTTGTAAGTGTTGCAGCAAGCACCCAATTGGGTGAACAAAATTTAATTTTTGAAATTATTTGTTGGCTGCTACGCTGTAATAAAGGAAAATTAAATTTGTTGTTCAACATCATTGCCTTTTACTTACAGTTAAGAACACAATGGGAAATCTGTGGCACGTTATAAATTCATTATTAAGGGACTGATATCTTTTCATTTTATTTATCTAACAAATTTTTCTTTGTTGTGTTTACAGGTAGCGTTGCCTCAGCTGATGGGCCAGCTTTTCTCACTCAAACGGTTTATGGATTCTTAGACTTCACGACTACCATCGGCAACACCGTCATGGTCTTTTCGCCCCAATCCGCTCCAGCACCAGGTCAATAATTTACTCAATTTCTTTAAACACTGCTTCTACAGAAACAATACTAACGTGTGCAAAATTTTCGTTTTCAGAACCGCCAAAAACAGAGAAGTCAGTGCAGGAGAACATTATCGAGACAAAACCACCCCCGCCCTCTGTGACTAGCGTGAAACCTGAGGCGATCAACCCAAGCAAACTGTCTGACAAGGACAAAACTAATAAACCTGCAGCCCCTGTTGTCCTGTCCAGTGCTGTTAACGTAGTGACCTCCCCACCGAAGAATGATGAGAAACCTAACGTGCCAAAGTCTTCAGCAAAAGATCAAAAAATTATAACTAAAGTTGAAGTCGTCGCTGGGCCATCTAAAATCGTAGAGAGCAGTTCCCAAAAACAGGCATCGAAACCTAACAAACAAGACTCGAAAAAGAAACCAGAAATCAAAAGCGTAACTAATATAGTCAGTAGCAAGGTTGAAGTAAAACAAGGCCCTCCGCCATCTGTTATCCATTCGAAAATCGAAATAAAATCGAGTCAGAACGATGAAGAACCAGCAATACTGATAACTAACAATAACATTGGAGAACCGGAATATGACTTCCTTTCTCGCCAACCTTCTGAATTTGTTGAAGAAACGTACAAAGTTATTAATATTCGGCCATCAAAGGCTCATGGTCAAAAACCCAAACATAAAAATAGGGTCAATCCTTCTCCGCCACCGCTAGAAGATGACGAAGACCATCCCCTTGGCCTAGTTACAACTCTTGGTGGTACAATCGTTAAAGACGGCCTCACAACTGTTCATGAAACTAGCGTTATAGGAACTTACATTTCCGGAAAGTATGCACAAGTTCTTAACAGCAACTCAAAAATTTTGCAACCCGCTCACAGGCCAAAAATTTCACCCAGTCCCACTCACCCACGAATTTTTAAAACAGCTGCACCTGCAATTCCAAAGAGCCACAGGCACAATTTGGAACCCACTCCTTCCATTAGCGATGATGAGACCAGTTTCAGCAAAACTACTAGAAGGCAATCTAGTAGCGGGGGATCGTTTAAAAACCGTCACAGTCACAAACCACAAAGCAACTTAGACAACGACGCTTACGAAAACAACCCACAGAGCAAAAAATTCAAAAACAGAAGCTCTTCGCAACGCATCCAAAGGTACTTTTACAAGACCAAATAAATTATATTATTGTATTGTATGTACTATGTAGGTACCACTGTGGCACTAAATTGTATTTAGCACATTGTACTAATATGTATTTATACTATTCCCATTGCTTTTACGGACACAACACTGCTTTATAAATAGGTAACAGGCACTGTTTTTGTTTTTCAGTACTCGGTTTGGTCGACCAGCACATACACCTCAACTGGCAACCGTCTCTGTTTTCAGTGAATCGTCTGCGCCATCCTTCTCTAACAGAAAAAAGAGCAACCGAATCTCTGGACACAGATCTACTGTAACTCCATCTGGCAGTGACAACCAATCTCGTCGCGGCTTCAAACCTCGTGTCCAAGCTACTCCAGTAGAACAACCTTCTCCATCATCATCATCCAGCATCTACAAATTCAAACTGAACCGTGCGCCAGGCTCTGGTCGTTGGCAATATAAAACAAGCCCGAAGCCTAAAGTGACAATTAGGAAAATGAAGGATGATACTGAAGAGCAAACTACTCCTAATTCAAACCCTCTTCTAGACGATGGGCAATCTAATGAGCTCTCCCCTCAGGCCAGATCTGACAACGATCTTGAACTACAAGGTTCACAGAGTGGGCCAGGTGCTCTTCTTGATAATGATACCGATGACAACTCAATTGAAAAGCCACCGCCTGTAGAAACCCTTAAAGTCGTTATATCTACTCCTGCTGACTTCAAAGATGTTTACTACGAAATTGCCACTATCAAGTCACCCTATACTTTCCAGGTAATTTTGTTTCCTATAACACCTCTATTGTTCAAAATATCTTCAGATAAGGTACTTTAACTGTACATTTATATTTTTAACAACGTTTTCATTTTTTATCTGCAGGTTGGACGTGTAAAGAATACTCGTATCATCACGGTGACATCTACGATTGAAAGACGTATTGAACCAACCATCATTCCCAGCGCGCAAAGTTCTCTCAACGAACCGTTGACAGAAAACATCTTAGCGACCGCATCACCTTACGGCAAAGACCACAACTTAGATTCCAGCATTGCGACACTGCCTGCCATCACCTTGCCTTCTGACATGGAGACTCCTCCACTGGAGACAATCACAGAAACATTCAGCACCACGCAAAACATGCTGAAGACCCACATTCTCCCAGTCGTACGAGATGTGAACATTACAAGCAGCCTGACATTCATCCAAACATATCACATCACTAGATTCGTGACTGCCACTAAGACTTTGCCACCAATGGACTACTTCCAATTCATTCCTAGCAAAACACTGAAAGAATTCAATAGCCGCCTTGATGAAGCTGGCTCTGAACTACACTTGGAGTTGGACTTCGGAGACAGCAATGAGGATGAAGATGGTGTCCCAAGACGTGTATTCCCACCAGATCTAGACCTCGCCAACGTTGGCTCTGAGTTTGATCTGGCTGATGTTGACAAATACCGCATGCCTGAGAACCATTTAAGATTAAAGAAAGCTCACGGTCAAAACAAGAACAATCATGTAACGGAAGCACCAGCAGTTACAGCTGCTTTAAGTCCGGAACAAGCGCAACAGCTGGCGTTGTTGAGATTGTTGAACCCAGCTGCGGCTGCTCAGATTCCTAACGTGGTCACAACATCCAAGCCTATCCTGAAATACGAGACGGTCTATGAGTCACACGTGATACCTTACTTTGATGGCAAGAGTACCGTTAGTAGTACGATCTCAAGACCAGTGGCGACCGTGACCAAGACGGAATACGAGATCGGAACGAGCAGCTTGCCAGCGCTGCCGCTCAACCCGATCAACCCGCTATTTCCGCAACAATTCACTATCACTTCCACGCCAGTTGTCATGAATACAGAAGTGACAGCAACTGACAGCCAAGTCTTGAAGCTGACATTCGGTGCCAAAACCGTGTACACAACGCTGTTCACGACTAAGGTGGTACCCACCGTGTTGACTTCTTACGTGACGTCATCAGTGCCAGTGGTCAGCCCCACTGGGCTTCCAGGATACTTCCCGGCGCCGTTCGCTCCGTTCCCTTACGTCGGGTAAGAATTTAAGATAGTGTGCGAAAAATACGAAAACGAGTGTGGTGTAAAACTAGAAACTCTTGTGTTTGTGATTATGATAACGCGAAACTTACGCTTGAAGCGAGGAACTTTTTGAACGTGAAAGACTTGGGTGTAGTTCGCGATAAACTATGTTGCGAGAGAGTGAGCGAGTCCCAGTGAGTGAACAGTGAGCAGAGGAGGAGGTGTATTTTTGGATTAGTAGAAAACTGATTTCGTTTTTCATTAAACTGAAACTAGTGATCTACAAATTTTTACCACAAGTTCTACTTTAGAATCCATCCATGTGAAGTGTATGTCTGTGTGCATAAAATCTTAGGTACCTAAACGGATTCTAGAAGTATGACTGTTAATACGACTAGTCTCAGTCTGATGCTTCCGAAATTAAATTCCCAGCAGCAGCGTCGTTTACTGAATCAAATAGGTGAACGCAAAATCAAATTTCTACGGATTCAAATATACACCTCCTGAGCGCAGTTTGTTGCGCTTGCGATTTATAGCCTTTGTGAAAGAACACGAAAACTCTAAAAGTTGTATATTCTTGTAAAGTTTTAGAGCTCGACGAAGCGGCCATGCGTGTTACTGCCACAATACGTGGTATTTCCATCGAAAATAAACTTTAAGCTTAAATAAGTTGTAGCTAGTTTCTACTTGCTTTGTAAATATTGTAATTTATACTGGAAAACTTGAATATTTTGTATATAAAATAAAATTATCGTAAGTAAAGGATACTCTACGTAAATGTGACATACCATAAATGCCTAACATTTAGATAAGTAGTTATTATTTTAATCACTGAATAGCAAATACAAGTAACGTACCTTTTAAGTTTGATAAACTTCTTTAGAAAATCCCACATACAATGTGATAATTGTTGTAAACTATGGCTTATTTTTACCATTTAAAAACTTTAAGTACATTAATTTGTAATAAATTAGGCAAAATTTATAGCTAATTGTATAAGTAAACAATTTTGTAACTTTTGTACTACAACTGATCGATTTTTTATATTAAAAGTATAATATAAATAAACGTAGTTTTATTTGGCTAAGGATCGAAACACCCTAAGTACGAGTATTATGGGATATGACTGAATGTTAGAAGCTTTGGTTTTTACTGTTATTTTTAACATTCTGTTTGACAATAAATGAATTTGAATTTGAATGACAGCTTGTACAGAAAAATGTTTGACTCAACATCCAAACGATCCAAATTCCGTGACGAACTAAAAGCTAGCTCAGACCAGCAGAAATCAAATTTAATGTACGAGTACAACTTGGACTCCACTGATTAGAACCAACACAAGATATGGTGTCAGCATTCTTAATAGAACCGGGACGTTGCGCTAGGCAATAAAGCAATAGATGCCGGTAGAGTAATCATAATTTAAACTTTATTCATCCGTGACCATGAATTCTAAAATCCAAAATAAACAAACCTCAATTCGTTTAAAATTGTTTTAATTTGGAATTTAAAGTAGATAATAGAAGATACAAGGTAGCAGTTTATAAATATTATGATGGTGACAAGCATAGTAATTTTAATGTGGCAATATTGAATACGGTTCTTTTTAACAATGAACAATAAAGATCAACAGAACCTCCACCTACCCACTGAAAGGATCAAATAGCGGTGGTTTTTCTTATTACTAGTATGGAAAGCCATTATATCGGGTGTAAGGGACAATTCTCCGAATACTGATTACTTAACTTCTGACAGTCAAATCACGATCAGCATTTATCACGGGAATTACTTTTGACGTATCCAGAAATATATAACAAGGGGAAAGAAGTGATGTGGTTGATGTCTCTTACACCCCGTATATTGGTCCATGTTTCTAGATACCTCTTCATTAGCTCGGTATTAATCTTTACCCGCATTTGAGCACTCTTCTTATAATTCAAAGAACTAAAAATAACTTTCAGACCTAAAATCATGTTTAAGAAAACAGCTCCTAAATTCGTAATATTGTTTTACATAAATTCAAACCATTTAGGCGTCAGAAAGAAAAAAATCGTAGATTAAAGTCTGCTTATTAAGTTTACGAAACAGGTAGCATTAATCTTAGTTTAAAAGTTAGATCCTGTGTATATAAACTACATTCAAACTGCTAACCGCAATCACTTCAGTTGTTCTTGTGGTCGGCAGATGATAATATTGAAGTTGTTCTTATTTTTCTACTGTCTACGTAACTTTAAACTACATGAGCAATCTAGGTTTCTGATATGAGTTGGTTTGCTAGTATAGAGAACTATTAACTAGAATTTTGGACATCACTGAAAATTGAAAAACGCTTGGAATTTTCGTAACCAAATATATTTGCATACTTAATAATTATCGACTATAACAAAAACTCGAAAACAATGGCTCACGCACGAGAAGAAATTACAAGTAATATGACAGCCACCATACAAATGACAACCTGTTACACTTTGATGCGGCGATGAGATAACCAGTTATAGTATACAATTTTGTTCACTCGTCGTGTGCCAAAAAAAATTACACGAAAATTATGCGGTGCGTGTGAAAACCGCCAAAACTAGTGACAAAAGCAGACCAAATCTATGCAGTCATCTCGCAGTTCGGCTCTGCAGTCCGTTGGTAAAGGTCCCGTAAGCTCTTTGTTTCTTTCTGAGCTTGGAATGAAACAGTTTTAATTAAGATATCATGGGAAATAAACCTCTCAACACTGTGAAATATTAGACCCCTGCATAAATTGGATATTTTTTGCCGAGAACATAACTAATTTGAATAATTACATGTTTTCCTTGAAAGAAATTACATTCCAATTATAAACCCGCGTAATTAAATAATAGCGCATAATTATTATTTTATTTGAATTATTTGCAGAGTATTATAAAATATATTGCGGTATGATTACGGCTTGGATGGAATAGCATCAACCTAATTCTACACGCGGGTGTCGTAAAAATCGACCGGGATATTTTCATGTAGGGAATGGGCAGCAACGTGCCCTGTAAATGCAACATCTAACACTGCGCTCAAACAGCGCAAATCCGCTTGCCAAGTCGTGGTGAGTATGGCAACATCTCTAACAGAGGGTGACCTATGTCCAGCAGTGGACTGTTAATGATAATTTATAAAAAATATACACTGTAAAAAAGCATCTTATATTTATTCTACTTTGTTCACTTACAAATTTTCTAGTAACCGGAAAAAAAACTAAACGACACAGCTGCTTTCTACTAGCTTACTCTAAAACTACCCTCTCGTTTACGAAGCTTCCTCGTAGCAGTTAAACCGTAGCACCATGCTACGCCGCTAATCCTGCGCCGGCTACGCCGTAGCAGAGGTCAGCTGACTAGTTAAAGAGACAAAAGGATATTGAATTTTTCCCCGTCCAAGCTAGGACACAAAGTGGGGGACATACAACGTTCCGTATAATATGACCATTGCAGTCTCATAGAGCTAGGAAAAACATAGAAGTAGCATTTTGAAAGACAAAGAATATCAAAATGTATTTAATTTGCTTCAATATAAACACGCTAGAGACTAGCACATAAAAAACACAAAATTCTGCTGTAAATATAGGTTGCAGATTAAATATTTTCAATTACGTTGTAGGAAATCAGATAGAACTGTTTTCAAACTCATACTTACTATAATATTTAAGCATGATAAATAAGTCATAAATGTAGATTACTTTAAGGTGGTTCGACAGCCCATTGGCGCCCACAAACAGGAAAAAAGTACCTGGCTGGACACGCTAGTCATCTGTAAACCAAAGTATCAAATTGCGGCAATAGCTTACTACAAAGATTATTTTTGGGCTTCAGCAAGTTTCATAACAAGACTCCCTCTTTTAGAACAGCAGTCTATACAGCGGTATTCTCGTGCAAGGGTCATTTCTTCTCTTGTTTATACGATGTACGGAGCACGCGACTTGCCCCGTACGGTCTTACTTTGTACAGCGGATTATTAGCTAGCCTACTTTCATGTTTGCCCCGGCTTATACAAAGGAGGTTTACGTTCTGTGACTTCAACTTTGTTGCTTAAGGGTTAAGAGTGTACCCGTGAACGACCTCGAGAGTGGCGCCACTTTACAAATAAAAATCTCTTTATACAATCAATATTTCAGAATATGCGTTGACCAAGTTTTTAGTATTATCCTTTGTTTAAACCTGCAAACTCAATGAAATATTCGCTGTAATTAAAGTTATGGCAGTTAATTCTTACACTTTTTTGCAATAACTTTAATTGGAGCGAATATTTCATTGAGATTGCAGGTTCTTATTTTACTTAAGGATAATACTAAAATCTTGGGCAACGGATATTCTGAGAGATTGTTTGTATAAAGAGAAAACTTTTTTTTGTGAAGTGGCGCCACTGTCGAGGTTGTTTACGGTGAACTTTGTAGCGCAATAAGCTCTAAAAATTTGAAAACTGAAAAACAGGGGTCAAGTTATATACCAACTGAAAACTGAAAAATAAAGTATGCGACAAAGAATATAACAAGCCTAAGGGAGGTTGAGGACTCATGAAACTGAACAATTTTCTCCATGGATCAAGGACTGAGACTATTTTGAAAAATAAGTCAATTGAGCTGGTTAATTTACTATAGGAGGTAATTTTTTTATATTTCGACCTATGTTACTTGGGGAAAGTTGTTCATGACCTCATTTCCACTTGATGTACCCTTTTGCTATCTTCAAACTTCAAATATTTATAAAAGAGAAAATTATTGACTACGCTATAAAATTATAGTAAATATGAAACCTTAATATCACATGCTAAGAAGTTCCTGTAAATAGTACAATAGCAAATAATTATATTATGTAGAGCATATTCTATTTTATTTATTTGATTCAAAAAAACATTACACAGTAACAGGTTTCACCTTAAATCTATGTATGTAATTAAAACAATGAGATCATATTGAGATCAACTTACAACTAAAATAATAACAAGATTAGAAAGTTAGAAAGAATTAAATTTATAAAGGGCTAAGCTAGTCCTCATGACGTATCTCAATCAATTGTAAATCTATACATACTTTAACAGCCACAACAGTCCACTGCTGGACATGGGCCTCCCGCTATTGAGGGTATTGCCATACTCACCACATTTAGCAGGCGGATTGGCGAGCGCAGTGCAAGTTGTTACATTCACAGGGAACGCTTTTGCCCATTTCTTAGAACAATTTACCCTTTAATTGCTTTTGACGCCCACTAGTAGAAATGGGGTAATGCTATTCTAAGCCGGCATCAGACGTATTTATTTTACATTCATTCTGAGCAGAATTTCTAAGAATATCTTGGATCCTATTATTATTATTATTAACCATTTATTGCACACAATAAACATTACAAGAGACATAATATACAAAGAATGACGACACAACAGGTTTAATTCACCTTACCAAAAGAAATTTCTTCCAGCTGACCTACAGAAAGTGAGACTTTTACAAGACAAGAGTTTATTATTTAATTATGTTACATGTTTGTTAGCTAATTAAAGGTGAAAACAACCAAACGTGAAATTATAATTTTGCCATGTGATGCCGGCTTAGTATAGCATCATCCCATTTCTTTCCCGCGTGTGTCGTAAAGTGACTAAGAGACTCGAAGAATTCATGTGTACAATTTAAGGCGACAGGCAGAAAACCTGTCATTATAGTGATACAGGATTTTTCTGGAACGGTCCTCAAATATTTGTCAGACGTGGCGATAGCGATCGTATTTTTACAGCTGTTAACGCTCTGCCTACCCCGCTAGAGATAAAGGCGATAATGATATGCGTGTGTTTATAATTGTGTCATATAACAAAGAAGAACTGTGGAATTCTTTGCCTGAAGAAGTCCGTCGGGCTCCTTCCCTTGAAACCTTTAAGGACCGAACCAGGAAATACTATTTATCTTAATCTATAGTATAATATATTTAAGTCTATTCCATTTATACTGTCATCTATTTTTCCCTTCGGAGTATTTCGCATTATCCACGCTTCCATAGTATAGTTTAAGTATTATTTTATTATGTATTAGTTTATCAATATTATACAGGTATCTATCAAGTTTATTATATTGTCTATGTATGTATTAGAGTGTATTACAGTATAAGTAGTATATGTAGGTGTTTGCACTATCCCGCTATATGTTTGCACTTTCCATATCACCCAAAGGTTGCCTGGAAGAGAATGCTGCTTTAGCATTAAGGCCGCCTTATTGTACTGTGATTTGTCTTTGTTTAATTTTATTTTGTCGATGTTATTTTTGTGTGCAATAAAGAATATTATTATTATTATTATTATTAAGAACTCAATTTTACAAACAAAATCTACTTCTACTATAACAGCCGCCACAACAGTCCACTACGGTTACTACTCCATTTAAATACAGGGAGTTTGGCGGTTTGGTTTTGCGAACCCGAATTTAAGTGGTGTCACACTTAGGTACCATAATGCTAAGATACACTAAGAAAACAATAAATCACAATTATTATTTTGGTTTCCAGGTACTTATTCATTTTTCCTAATTTCTTGATACTCAAACAAGCACGCGCGCCGGTAGTTCAGTTCGCTGATTTTTGTTTTATAGTTCTGGGCTCTACGATTTTAGCCCCGGGACTATGAAAATCTACACCTGACTGTTTGGTGGGGAGAAGGAGCTCACCCGGAACAGTTCGCTGAGACACGAGCGGCACGAGATTCTATGTAGTAGTCATGTATGTATAGATCGGTCGGGCGTGTGTATGTGTGGGTGCGAAAACCGGGCGTCAGTATGAAGTTAAACTACTGTTCCTTGGTATGTTGTGATAGTACTGCGAATAGTTGTTCAGGGTCCTTTCTAGAACGCATTCAGAAAATGTTTACCCTCTTCCGCTAAACACTTTATATACTACCAAATCTACCTTTATCCGACCTGTGTTGCCTGTTGTCGTGTAAAAATTCCCCAGTCCAGTGTTGCCCGCCCTGCACAACTGTTTGTGCACAATAGCAGAGTCTGTCCGTGGCAGATATTTATCGTGCTCTGTTCTTGACTGCCATTGTCTTTGTGTCCAGTGCCAGCCGGTTCGCTGAAAACTAAAGATAGTTATTTTGATATTGATGAAAAAGTTTGTTGGGGCTGTTTTTGAACAAGACACAAACGGAACTATTTACCATATGGTGCTAGCCTAGAATAGCGACTAAGGGAGAATAATCCAGGTAATGGGCAGCACCGTTCCCTGTGAATACAATATCTTGCAATGCGCTTGCCAATCCGCCTGCCTAGCGTAGTGAGTATGGCAATACCTTCTAATAGGGGAAGGGCCATGTCCAGCAGTGGTCTGTTGTGGCTGTTAATGTTAATGTTAAGGCGTGTGTACTCGTAAACGACCTCGGCGGTGGCGCCACTACACAATAATAAAGTTTCCATTTTATACAAACAATTTAACAGAATGTCCGTTGCCTAAGTTTTTAGTATTAATAAGAACCTGTGAGCTCAATGACATATTGGCTGTAATTAAAGTTATGTCAATTAATTCCAAAAGTGGTAAAAAGCAATCGGGACATAAGGGCTCTAACATTGTTGAACGGTCGCTGTCTAAGTCGTCAAAGACAGCAACAACATGCTCTCCAAAGCACGAAACTGTTTTCCTCTCCGACAATCACGTCGAGACAAACGTGTGACGTTTTCAGCCTGCAATGGATCAAACTACATTTCCCAAAGTAATATATTGTTACTTCAGCCCCCGAGAATCGAACGAGGGACTTTCGAAATCTAAAACCAAACTCAAACTACTCGACAACTGAGGCTGTTATAAGTTAGCTCATTAGGTGCTCTTATAATAAATAATGTCAATGGAAAGGAAGGTTTCGACATCCGGTCATATTGGCGGATATTTGGATGATTTATTCATTTTTCATATACCTACTTACATCAGATCTATAGTACGGCCATTCAAATAAGCTATATTTTACAGCTGTCAGATTCATCATGCTATGGCAGAGGATCCATTTAAGTTTGTTGACATCTCTTTTAGTATGGAACTGACAGCTTAACAACAACTAACAACTAACTTTACTCGTGCTCGTGCTGCCATTCTTTCAACTCGCGGAAGCACGGGAAGTGGCAGCGGCATGACGAGTAGCAGCGCGCGAGTAACCTGTTTATAGCTCGTTCTGCCAACTTCCCTTACTTTTCCCTGTCCGTGACAAATGAGGGTAACAGAACATCTACCGCTTAGATGACGTCTCGCTGTGACGTCAGTCAACCCAACAACATAATGAAACTGTGTTGAAACCAAGGACAAACCAAGGTTGAAACGGATGCCTAAATATTATTGCGACACACAACACAATACACACAATACGCATATTATCCCTTGCGGGGTAGGCAGAGCATAAACGGCCGCAAAAACGGACATTTACGCCACGTCTGACATATATTTGAGGGTCATTCAAAAATGTGTATGTGTAGTGAAAATTGTGTATCGCCATAGTGACAGGTTGTCAGCCCATCGCCTAAAATTGTAATACACACCCTCAAGTCCCTTGTCGTCTCTTACGACTCCCACGGGAAAGAAAAGGGGTGATGCTATTCTAAGCCGGCATCACACGGCACATTATTGCGACAGACCCGGTTGAATACTAAAAAGTAACAAAATACTGGAAGCACACATTTTCGAGCTCGTAATGGTATTCCGAATCACCGTTCACCGACCGTAAGCTTCATCGAAAGCATCTTTCGACGATGGTCGCTAGTACGATGAAATTGTTCGCCGATAGAACGGTTCGCCGAAAGTTCTCATCGCCGACGGTCTGTTTTACGAAAAAATCCTTCGCCGATAGAACGACTTGCCGAAAATCAAACTCAGAACGACAAATTTGTACGAGTTCAAACGTATGTATATTTAAAAAAGCAAAATTTATGTCACTTTTTATTTGATCAGCTGTCGAAATCGGTTTCTTTTTCAATTTCTGACATATTATGGGGCCATGATTGGGCCCGATTTTTCAAAAGCGTCAAGATGCTACTAATATTAAAATAATCATCTAACTTCTTGAAAGTTTGTTTATAGTCGGAATTTTATTTTATTTACATTTTGTTAGTCATAATCAAAGTTATATGATCCTATATGCACATGAATATCATAGTTAATTATAAATAACTATAATCTTAAATCAATAAAACGAGTTTGTTATGAAGATTACATGCATCTTATGTAATAATGCCAAAAAAAGGTTTATTTTTTTTTTACAATCACGTAAAACAAATTAAACCTGTATTTATTTTACAATCCAACAGCATCTCTATTATAATACGCTTACAATTAATACTCTAATGGTCATCCTAACATAATTTAAATGTATAAAACATTATAACGAAACCAATACGTCCGTTGCACATTGCTATAGTAAGACAGCCCACAGATTAGACAAAAAAAGCAGAATTAATACTTATACTTTTTTTTCATAAAAATATTGTAAAAGTACCTATTCAAAAATATAATTAAATAAATAAGTACAATAAATATGTTAAAACTAAAACAGTAAAAATAAAACCAATACTATAATTAAAAAAAAAAATAATCTTGAACATATAACTTTTTAAGCACTCGCGATCACTTTCACTCATTTTAAGTATTAGACCGGGTCTATCGCGATTGGCTGGGACGTCAGTCAACCCGCGACCACAATACATGAAACTGTGTTGAAACGTCGGGACACAGATAAATTACTAATATTTACCTAAATACTATCGCGATAGACCCGGTCTAATACTTAAAATGAATCTTGAACATATTAACTGTTGATTCTAGTTCGATTCTCAGCAAATCGTTCTATCGGCCAAGGATTTTTTCGTAAAACAGACCGTCGGCGATGAGAGCTTTCGGCGAACCGTTCTATCGGCGAACAATTCCATCGTACAAGCGACCATCGTCGAAAGATGCTTTCGATGAAGCTTACGGTCGGTGAACGGTGATTCGGAATACCATTACGAGCTCCACATTTTCTCTCGAGAGAATAAAATAGGTGTCGGTTGTTCTGAACGAGCTGTCATGCCGCAATGAATGCAGCAAGCTGCGGCGCCGCACGTCGAAATCACGTTACGGTCGGCTATCGATAAGCCGATTTAGCCTAACGTAATTCTGCCAGCGCTCGTAGGAGATTTAGGCTGAATATGTGGGAGATAGTTTGAAATATTACAGCGATATTTGGCGGCGGTAAAGAAGTACCTACTGGTATTAAGTAACTTACATCCATACATACACATATCACGCCTTTATACGCGGGGTAGGCAGAGCGTTATCATCTGCCGTCCCTTATCCCAATTTATTTAACGGCCGTAAAATACGGTCGCTGTCACGACGTTTGACATATATTAAAGGGCCGTTTCAGAAAAATTGTGTCCGTTAGTCACCTCTTAACCCTCGAGTCCCTTAGTCACCTCTTACGACACCCGCGGAAAGAAATGGGGTGATGCTATTGTAGGTTTTCTGCCTGTCACGTAAAATCAGAGCACCGAAACGTCACACACTGTCACCCCTCGAGCGAGTTTTTTGGTATGCGAGTCCCTTAGTTGCCTCTAACGACTTCTGTGAGAAAGAAATGGGGTGATGCTATTCTAAGCCGGCAATACATAGCATATATATTAAAAAACTTGTACAAAACTATGTAAGTAGATTTTGTGACGTTTCTGGTTTTACATAAGACGTATTTGGAAAATGGATCCAACGTAAGATAAAGATCTGATTACACTTCCGCTACGGCAGTATCCTAGTACTTCCGCATCATCTCAAGTCCCCTTTTTTAGGGGATCAACCTATCCACTAAAGGTAGATATTCTAAAGCGAGTGTAGTCGTGAACGGCTTCGTCACTGGCGCCATTTCACAAAAAAAGATTTTCTCTTTATACAAACATTCTATCAGAATGTCTGTTGCTCAAGTTTTTAGTATTAATAAGATATTTTTTGTGAAGTGGCGCCACTGTCGAGGCCGTTCAAGACTACATTCGCCTTAAATGTGTAATTCAACGTGCTACTGATGATACGGAAATCACTGACATTAACATATTTTTCGATGAACCCTGGTGTCAGAGTTTTTCAACCGCCTACTAGGTACTACTAGTAGTAGTAGGACTCTGACATGGTTGTGTAAAGACCGCTGTATAGTAATCATAGACAGCAACCGGGACAACTTCCTTTTCTGACAATTTGGTGGTTCAGCCTGTTAGGTCTAAACAAATTCACAAAGTGAAAAATATCATCTTTGTGAGAGGAAACTTTTCGTCGCAGGCAGTCGTACTACCATTGCGCCACATCGGCCGTCATCTTTTAGTAAAACACTGTATATTCGATTTTTTTACAGGAACATTTTGTAAATTTTTGGCATAGTTCTCTCAGTGACAAGTTTTCATTTGGTAGAGGATCATTCAAAGTATTGTTTGAAAACTGTATTGCATTTCTGGGTTACCAATCTTTTTTACCAGACTTTCATTTCGCTTTTCTAAAACTTTTTCGAATACATTTTTTTAACCAATGGTCCACGATCTATCTTTGGTATCTCTATAAGAACTGAACTTCCCACGTCAATTTCAGGAATTTCTGTGATGAAAGCTAGTTCACAAAACTTAATCTAGTTTTATGACTATATTCCTAGTGAGATATTAATAAATCGCTTTCGTATAACTATGTTACGGTATATCATTACATCCCCTAGGGATATAACTATATTACGGCTTTATATATCTTACTGCAATAATTATGCACAACGTAAAACCATATCTTGACTGCTAATTTACAGTAATAAGTGAGACATCTATGATAACGATATTGCTTATTTTACTGAATTAATGCTATTCTGTTATCAATTCAAATCTGACCAATCGACTCACTAATCGGACTTAATGAAGACATAGATAGCGATCGAAATGATTATTCAAAACAATGTGATAAGAAGTGAGGCAAGCCGTCTTTTTATAAACAAATTATATTTTTCATTTAAATTTTTGAATTTTTTGCAAAGTTTATATTGTACACGAAGATAAAGAACGTGTTGTTAGAAAACCAAGTGTATCGTATAAAGTTATCTGTATGTGTTAGCAACAAAACAGTGATCTTGTTGAAAACTGTCAAGAAAATGTATCGCAGCTATATTTTGTTAGCAGCGTTTGTTCTTTTGTGCTGTAAGTACTGGATTCCTTTGTCTCCCCTTTGATATATTATGAGAGCTGAAGCAAAATGGTCTGATGCAGACATGAGCACGGCTGACCTGATTTAGAAAAAGATATCATGTGAAGTTAATGGTTGTGGTTGGTAGCAAGAATATCCTTAGTAAGTTGCCTGCATTTTTCTATCATCTCTCGCTGAAAAAGCATCTAGCTAGTTTTACGGTTTGCTCGGAGGAAAATGCATTATATTGTCGATTATCCGGGATTTTCGTAGGTTCTATCACATTTTCAATATTAGGGTTTAATCGTATTATTAGAAAACTAGTAACATGTTTGCGATTTTCATAAGGACACAGGTACCAACAATACAAAAATACTAATCAAAATTTTATCTGATATGAAATGCTTCTAAGTTTCCGCTCTGAGTTCCTATACCTATCTTATCGACGTCAACTGTTTCCTAAATTGCCAGTATTTGTGAATAGGTATGTCGAAAAATCTCACAGATACCTGCACACAGAGTTACAACACTGAAAACCTGTAGTTCTACTAATGAAATCGTTTCAGTTGTGGGGTCAATGGCCAGTCAGTGGGACAGTTTTGGTCATTTCGTATTCTGCTAACTTTGTTTGAAGCATAGAAAACTAGATTTCCTCCGAGCGGTTTCACCCGCTGCCCCTCATTTTCCCGTGGTAATAGTTGTTTTCCTGCGGTAAAAAGTAGCCTATGTGTTACTCCAGGTTATATTTTACCTGTGTTCCAAATTTCATCCAAATCGGTCAAGCCGTTTGAGCGTGAAGAGGTAACAAACACACCTACACACAATAATAATATTAAAGTACGGACTACACTGGCATTATGTGACAATCGACATTCGATGGCATTACAATGACAAAAAAAAAAGAATCAGGGTCCAGGGTATGCATCGATTTCTTCTCGGTCATACCATGCTCCTGCTCCTTTCACGAACATTGCCCGAAATACTTCTGCGGAAGTATCAACGCGAGTGACACTTAAAAAAAATTCAAAGACGTTCATTGGGTAACGACCCAACAACGGGACGACTAGGTGTCCCACACAAAAAAAGAAGAATCAAATTCCACAGCAAAGATGTCTCCCAGATGTTCAACGCTTTCTATCGATTATATTTAGTATTTTTTCTTTTTCAACCAGCTCCCAAGAAGGCCTCATTGTAAGTTAGCCTTGTGTTGCCGATATGAAATTTAAAAATGACTGGTCAAAACTTTACCATAAATTACAGGCGCAGCAGTGGCAATAAGCCAGGAGTCGAACCAGCAGCGTCGAAGATGCTTCAAGTTCACGTGGCTAGGGCCTCGCTACCACAACGACAGCGTGTTCATGAACGCCACCTGTGGGGACGCCACGAAACTGGCTAAAGGCATACCTTGCCAGCAACCGCTGGTAGTCTCTTGTAAGTTAACTTTCAATCGTTTCTAATAAAACCTAAGGACTCCGCTGGCAAAAGGTATAACTTGGGGCGGGATCTACTCTGCGGCGGCGCGCATGAGCTCCATATACAGGTCCTGAAACGCGGTATCGAAGTTATTCCGCCGATTGCTTTATAAACAGCTTCCAAACATGTCCGGTTGAACTAGTCGTTCGTCACTTTTCGTCAAATTATGACTTTTCTGTTTGGAGCACTACTGGTCTTGTAGCTATTGCTACGCCGTAGCTCGTAGCAGGAATTGATCGATCGTAGACATAAGTTAATCACTCAAGGAGGGTTTAACATCACCCAGATGTTTTATGAAGTAGTATCCTTCTTTCATTCATCATTCTCATCATCACCACCATTATTCATCATCTTGACGACCGATGTGGCGCAGTGGTTGTGCGACTGCCTGCTACGCAAAGGTTCCGGGTTCGATTCTCGGTGGGACACACACAAAAGTTGATATTTATCTCTTTGTGAATTTGTTCCCGGTCTGGTTAGAACATTGCAGGGTGAACCAACTGATTGTCCAAAAATATATGGTTCCGTGCTTCGGAGGGCACGTTAAGCCGTCGGTCCCGGTTGCTGTCTATGATTACTTAGACGGCGGTCGTAACACAAACATGTCAGAGGCCTACTAGTGGTAGTAGGCGGTTGAAAAACTCTGACACCAGGGTTCATCAGGTCGTTGGGTGACTCAGTATCCCACACGAAAAGAGAGAGAGAGATCATCTTGACGGCTGATGTGGCTCAAATGTACCGGGTTCGATTCTCGGTGGAGCACTCTCAAAGTTGATATTTATTACTTTGTGAATTTGTTACCTGTCTCTTTAAGACATTACAGGCTGAACCATCTGATTGTCTGAAAAGAAAGATGGTTCTGTGCATCGGAGGGCACGTTAAGCCGTCGGTCCCGGTTGCTGTCTTGTCTGAAAAGAAAGTTGGTTCTGTGCTTTGGAGGGCACGTTAAGCCGTCGATCCCGGTTGCTGTCTATGATAACTTAGACGGCGGACGATACGCAGCCAAGTCAGATACCTACTAGTAGTATTAGGCGGTTGAAAACTCCGACCCCAAGGTTCGCCGAGTCGTTGGACGACTCAGTGTCCCACACGAAAAGAAGAAGATTTATCATCTTATTGAAATGCATGATCGTCTTTCAGATGACGGGACCTGGCCTGATGTGGAGTACATCTGGAGGTACCATTCAATGCAGGCGTCGTGTATTTTGGCTGACAACGACGTTTGCGCTCAGTATACTTACTATTTCAACGGTCAAGGTAATGACCCGTCAATATTTCCTCGAACTACCTCTACTGCTTATCTCACCTAAATTCTAGCTAGTTGGCCTATTTTAATGCTGGTAGTCTCAACTCCTTTCTCTCCTCCTCTTCTCAACAACTTCTTTGGTGATTTAACTAAATAAAAATAACGCTTTGTAAACTTTTCAGTGGATAATTCAACCTACATGTGCACGAGAGCCCTGAATAAAGATGGTGCAGCGATCACCAGTGGCTGCTATAAACAAGTAAACGGTAGTTCTACCACCAAAGTTTGTTTTTGCCGCTCTTTGCCTGGTGGAGTCCCTTGTAACAACGCCATTTTGAACAGTACTCTCTCCACATTTATTGTTATTTCTGTTATAGCATTAGTTATAAAAAGCAGCTTAACAAATATCTGGCACAAAATATGAAGCAGGAATGCCTGAATTAAAATAAATAAATATATATAATTTTGTTTAAATATATAAAATAAAATGTGTTTTATTGCATAGATCGGAACGTATCAATGACACTCCTTTGTACGCAAATTTTTCTAGTCAGAAAAAAAGTCACGACATTTTTACATACTAGCAGGCGAGATTGATAAAAACGGAACGTAAAATCGCCGAACGTTTTGACAACAGTGACGTGTCTCTAATGTCATCAAAATCGGAAAATCTTTCTTTCGTTTGAGCTGAGTTTTATGCCACCAAAGCATTAGTTGTTTTAAATAAATAGATTTCACAGTTCCCGGCAAAATGTATTCAGTGCTGACGAGAGGAAACGCTATTCTAACGTATACTTTAAGTGTGCTAGCATGTCTAACCTTCCTATGTTTTCTATCCACATTAACTGTGGATTACAGAACTGGTGCACAAATGAACACAGTAAAAGTAGTCGTGTAAGTATTCTCCAGCATTTTTCTCGAAATTTGAAGTAAAAAATATATATAAAGGTGGGTTTCTCTTACAGTAAAAATGTTCCTGACTATGGCGCGTCGAGGGAGCGAAATGATCTCGGCTTTCTGACTTTCGATCTGAAGACTGATCTGACTTCATTGTTCAATTGGAATGTGAAGCAGTTGTTCCTCTACCTCACTGCCGAGTATACGACCGCCAACAATGAGCTTAACCAAGTTGTTCTGTGGGACAAAATCATTCTCAGAGGAGAGAATGCTTTGCTAGATTTTAAGAACATGAATACCAAATACTATTTCTGGGATGACGGTAACGGTCTAAAGTAAGTGCCTTTTTAAATAAATACTTCTTTTTAATTTTGGTGAAAACAATTTTTTAAGTCTGTTACTGTGTTGAACTTGTAGTAGTCTCAACATTTTATAATTTGATGCCTATGTATTGCCATTAATCTAACCAAAATATGTTTCACCTTACAGGGGCCACGACAATGTCACTCTCACATTATCTTGGAACATAATTCCCAATGCGGGTCTTCTGCCAAACATCGGAGCACTCGGGCAACATTCCTTCAAGTTCCCAGTAGAATATACTCAGACACGAGTATGATCTTATATTACAGGCTCTAAAGCCGCAGAATATGTCATTGATTAAGTGAGAATGTGGTGAAATTTTTTGGTGTGTTTGATGTTAATTCTGGCAGACACAGGTTTAACAATTTTATAATTGTTTTGTAATATATTTAACTTCTGACAACTATTAGTTATCTAACCAAAACTGTGACAGAAACATTTATGGCTCTTGAAGTGTTATCCTAAGGGGTCACACTAATTGTCTGTCACGATAAGATGACTGTGGCAGTCAAATAGTTAAATTATTTCATTAGGTCTTCACTTTTTTACTAGTTATGTATAGAAAAAAAGTATTGACTTAAAAATTTTAATTGTGCCTGCTAGTGTTGACACCATTATTGTATAATACATTGGTTTCCTTACAAAATCTGTTTTTTATTTTGGTATGATTGACCCCATTGCAAACTGTTGCAACCTTTATGTAGTGAGGCTTCAACATGACAATACAATTTGGTCCACATATACACAATCAGTACAGTATCAGCCGTGACTTAGGACTTATGGCCCAATGCTCCGTTAAGCGGGCAGCGGACATTATGCGTCCAAATTTAAAGGCCAAGCCAAGGACGAATCGAAGTGGCCGTAAAACAGCAAGGTGTCGTCGTGTTCGAAACTTCGAACGGGGTGTACTTACCGCGCCCGCGCTGAGTATTGGCAGACCGCGGCGCTGGGCGACCGGTGTCACAGCGCTGCTCATGTGTTTTGCTAAATCTTTCACCCGCGCGTGTACGATGCGCTCTTGTATTATGCCGCCCGCGACGGCCCGCGCGTGCAGGAGCTAATCCAGAATCATGCCAATTGACAATGTTTCTACTGGATCACAGTTGTTGATTGTCACCACAGGATGACTATTCATGATTACCTTCTTATTTATTTATTTCTCGTAAATAATGTAATTCTAAAATCATGAGGGTTTGAAATGTGCTGGATAGATAAATAAAAATCAATTCAATGTTTATGATGTTTATAATTATCAATTACATTTTACAGATGCATTTTATCATTCGCTCTACATGTGTTTACCTACAGCAGAAAAGACTATTATCTCTATCATTGCTTTTGTTATATCTACAGTAGAGTATATGATACTAACTTCCTTTCATTGGCAAATCTTTCACACAAAACTTCTATAAATGTTCTCAAATATAATTATCAGAGCTTATGTCACTCTAGGAGTAAAAACATTACAGGTCTATCATGGTACATTACTTTTTAGGATATCTGAAAATAAAAAATATGTATGATCAATATTTTGTAAGGCAGATATTTGCTTCTAAAATTATTATTAAAATGTAAGAACCTCACACAAACATTATATTGCGGTACGTATGTAATACCTATACTTTATTTTACTATTCATCATAAGGACCAATTAGAATAAATTTAATTAATAATAATAAATTGGATACACTTCAAGTTTATTTAAAATATTTCAATTTCTAAATATTTAATCCTAATCCAAGAGATGGTCTTAGTATACTTGGAACCATGACTTGGATGGAAATGAACAAAATGTACTAACTAAGTAGACCATCAAACAGGTAAATACATAATTTGCAAAAATAGATTATAATATCCAACAATTTAGCTCTTAAAAGCTGACCAAAGGGCGACAGGGCATCCTACATTTAACAGTTAATCAATAAGCTAAGACATATTTAGAATATATCTTAGAATACGGGGTGTAGCTATTTTTCAGATACTTTTACTAGGTATCTTTACCTAGTAAAAGTATCTATCTAATACAATGCCACAAATTTTGAGCAAGTTGCCCCCTATTTCAAACATTCCAATTTATCTTTTTAAATAAAGTAAAATACCGGCAATACAAGGTTAAGGACCGTATTGAAATATGTAGCTTTAATTACTGTGTCGATTTATCGAATATAAATTTGTTTAAAGAAATATCCTTAGTACCTGTTTTTAAACACTGTCGTAGGAAATAATCTGTATTCATTTGTCTAATTCTTTTGTGCAAATACTTGTCTCAAATTACAAGGAAAATGGAACTAACTATATCAAATACCACAATCCAAATTTATCCTAAGAAACCTATTTTACTCTAAAAGCAAAATGTAAACTAAACTAAGTAAGCATAAATGTTGTATATAAACTGTTTATTTTCTATGATGGATAGTAAAGAGAATAGAACTAAGATACCCTGAAATAGCATGAACTGCAATTTTTCTAGCTTCACTATAATTTTCGAGCCCAGCTCTTGTCAGATCAAAGGTAGCTTACAGCTTGAATGTGCTTGAATATTGAACAAAATACCTATATACATAAAAACATGTTTAGGTTTTTTGCAGTATGAAATAATCATCCGCATACATAATAGTTAATAAATTGAGATTGAATGATTATTAAACTCTCTGTAATTTACTAATTTAATAAAGTAATTTCATTTAATCAACGGTACAGTAGCAAAATATTGTTGAACACGAAAATTGTCTAATACTAATGTTACAGAGGTATAATATAAAAATTATAAGAATAACAATTATTGTTACAATTTTATATAGTGAAAGACGCCAGAACCTAAATGAGGACGGCTAAATATATTACAGCTATTTTCCTATTTAACTATATCCATACCAAATTTTCCAGTCAAATAACAGCCCAGATATTGCTTAAGCTCTCGGCTCAAAGAACTTTTTATCAGAATACCATACGCTACATTCTACATCCCTAATGAAATGCATCTAACATTCAAAGCTGGTTCACATGACCGCATGAAAAAATATTGCATATTTTAGTTAATATCAACAAGAGATTTATGCATTCCATATGGTGCAAGACGGAGGAGTATTTTGTCATGTTTTGTGGTTGTCTGCTCGTTGTTATAGAATACATATGCCTCGAACCTTTTGACCGCCAAAGACGTTCTGACGTTATAGAAAACCTAGGCAGCCTACTACGGTGTCATCCAGTGACATCCAACAAATTGGTGGCACAAAGTTGGGTGTCACGATTGGATGACAATGGCGTTGGAAGGTTAATACGATGTAAGTACTTACTAGCGCATATTCTCACATTATGAAAGATGAATACTATAACTACAGATCAACATGATAAGGGTATTCTATGTATGAAGATGAATATTATAAACCTGAAATGCGAATTGACTAGCTTTTACGTGGTTTGATGAAAGGATGATATTATAATATTTGTTTGTATTTAATAGGTCCCAGATTAAACTGTACGTCAAAACCACAGTAAAATAAAGTTTAATCTGACGCATCGCATATCATAGCTATATCCGTAAATAAGAAAATGATTCTCTTTAAATTTTACTTTACTGTGTTCTTAACCATTATTTTATAAACTTGAGTGATTTATTTAATAACAAATATTTAATAACTAGGAATATAACAAATAGGGTAGGTATTTTATAATAATATCGATCATTAGATTTTGATCCTATTGAGATAACTACAAATAACTACGCATTATAAGATTACTCATCATAATAAACACTCAACATTGCAATTTGATGCAAAAATATCTTTCTTATAGCATATTTTTACTTTCAAACATATAGTTAAGATGTTCAGGTAATTTAATTTCCGCCATAATTCAAGAACAGATAATTTGAGTTGGTGCATAAATGATTCCCTACAGGTTTAACACTAAGAATAACTTGCAACAGGTAAATATTCGTTTAACTATTCAATTTTATAATAATTCAATTCAACATTAAAAACGTAAATGAAACATGTTTTTAGATCTATATTGAAGCTATATTCGCTGTATTTTTGTATATCATTCACAAAATGTGAATATTCACTGTCAAAAGACGTATTATCCAAAATCCGAGTACAAGTTACAAAGTGGACTGACTGAAACCCGCCAGAGGAGAATTGATGCGACAAATCTAATGCGAGAAACATCATTCAGTCTCTTAGGACAATGCTGCCATAGAGGCTCATGTTATACTGGATAGTGAGCTTATAATTAAGTGAGATATTTGCTGTAAACCAGTGTAAGATGAGCCAATTCACAAGCAGCAGTAGCCCATACAGTTATGAGGGTAATTGGAACTTGTCAAGGAAACAGCCGCTTGAATACTTTCTAAGATCCCTGCAGTACACAATGTCAAAAAGTGAAAATGTTATTTGCTGCAATGGCCAGCATTGCTTTATAAGCTGTTTGTTACAAAAAGTGAAGTACAAAATGGTGAAGGGTTTGGAAACTCTACGATGTCAGAAATTCCACAGATAATATAATACTACTACTGGTAATACTGTGGTGTAAATTTACGCACTACATATTGTGAAATCGATCCCAGAGTTAAGCGACTACCGGCTCGCGCATTTTTTAGTTGAAGACTGAAACAAACTTTAGTCCATATTGACCGTTCGTTTCAATAATCACAGAATTGCAGCTTTATTTGAAATTGAGTTAACTTTCAATTTTCTACTGTAAATAAATGGTGCGAGCTGTTTTCTCCATGTACACAGCTGAAGACCTGGTTGCGCGGAATGTTTAATAAACTTCAAACGAGAGTGTGGTAGATACCTACTGGGCCCTAGGGGTGGCGAGGTGAAGGGAAGGGGGTGTGTGGGGCGCTTACAGACGGCAGGGCTGCGGCGCGGGCCGTCACGCCGTCGGCGGCGGCGGCCCGTCTGTCTGTACGTCCTTGTCCTGCGTGGGCGGCGGCAGCGGCTTGTCCGAGCCGTACCGCCTCGACAGATCCAGCATCTCCCGCAAGCCCTGGAACACCACGACACGTGCTTGAGTATGTCCTCAGTGGGGCAGAATAGCTAAGAATTCTTCTTCATAACATATCAATGGGATACGTCCAATGCAAACTGTACAAAATTTTAAGTAGCGATTGGATAAAAATATATTCTATCACGTCGTCATAGTTGCCGCAAGTTTACAAGAAAATGAACGCAACTATTATTTGCGTTAGCTGGCTTGCCTGTCTTAGATTTTTTGTTGTTGTGAAAGATTAAGGAATAAATCCAGGGAATGGGCATGCATATTTTGTGAAAGCAACATCTTTTTTTTTACTTGATATGTTTTAAATTTAATACGCAACATCTTAATTTGTTCAGGCTGTTGCTATTTGTTCAAAACCTAAGAAGATATAAAAGTTTCACTTGGTATTTGCAGGCTTGCAGCACATACAGGAGCAAACAAGATTAAGTCTCATTTAATGGACACAAAATAGAATACCTGCCAACTATTAGTTCTTTTAAGTGTGCAACATACCTTGTTCTCTGTGATGAGTCTCTGATAGAGCTCCTCCTCTTTCCTCTGCTCCCCATTCTCGTCCATGTTGGCGGCTTTGTACATGATGCTCGTCATCTCGTTGATCCTCTCCGCTTGTTGGCGAATCAACTGCAAAATTATATTAAAACATAAAATTCAACATTGTCTAGGATAAATAATTTTTATCATCATTCTGTTTATTGTTTTTTTTTGGTTTTTCAATTTATCCCCCCACATTATTTTTATTATTTGAGTAGTAGGAGTGGGTCCTAAAAGACTAACAGCCACTGCTACCTTTGCAGATCTATTGGGGCTGATCGCTTCACATTTTAAGGACGATAGATTTATATAGATAAGTCATGATAGCCAGCCAACAAGTGCAAGCAATAACTAAAAATGCTGTCAATGACTGGATGACTAAGGCTTTTAAAAGGTAAAAACATTAAAGTTCTGCTTGTCATGAAAGCCAGCTGAACCAATCAGCTGGTTAATCTTAAAATATTGGGGTTTTTTATATATAACTGTCATGAATGGAGGACTTTGGCAGTCTAAGGTTATTCTATCAAAATTTTCTTGTATTATCAAAACAGTATGAACTGAAAATTATCAATTGAGAAAAATTACAATATTCTGATTTATTATTGATTACAAAATTACCTATTAAATACATTTTTTTTTTTTTTTTTTTTCATATTAAGTGGCTAACATGCGATCGGTCATCAGACCATAAGCAGTTTTTTTGAGTGGTATAATGGCTGGTAGGCGCGCCCTCCCAATGTTAGGCTGCCTTTATTTCCGTGCTTGTTTATTTTTATAATGGCGAGGTTTAGGTGTTGTCCCAGGTATGTAGCCGTTTTAGGCGTCTTGTTTGCAAAGGGGCGCTGAGGCACTGGGCGAGCCTGTTTTGGTGGTGTGTAATTTTGTTTTGGTAGCTTTTTGATGCATTGGCTACTTCTTCTTTGATGGTTGGGATTTTTAAGTAGTTGTGGATTTCATCCATTCTGGTAAACCATGGAGCATCTACAATAGCTTTGAGCACCCCATTCTGGAACCTCTGCAGTATTTCTGTGTTTGATGTTTTAGCTGTTCCCCATAGTTGGATGCCGTAGGTCCATATAGGTTTTAGGATGGTCTTGTAGATTAGCATCTTGTTTTCAACAGATAATCTGGATTTTCGTCCTATTAGCCACTCCAGAGATCTAAATTTGTGGTTAAGTTCGTCACGTTTTTTTTGGATGTGAGTTTTCCATATCTGTTTGCGATCCAGGTGGAAGCCAAGGTATTTTACAGAAGTGTTGTGGGGTAGGATATCTTGCCCAAGTTTCACAGTTGGGCAGTCTTTTTTTCTGAGAGTAAACGTTATATGGTTTGACTTAGGGGCACTTGCTTTGATCCTCCAGGATTTCATCCACACATGAACTTTATCTAGATGCGCTTGTAGGGTGCTTGAGGCTACATCAGGATCCACATCAGATGCTAGTACTGCAGTATCATCCGCAAAAGTAGCTGTCATTACAGTGTCCGACTCAGGTACGTCCGCTGTAAATATGATGTACAGTGCTGGTCCCAATACCGAACCCTGCGGGACTCCTGCTTTTATTTCATAAAAATTTGAAGTCGCGTCATTGACTTTGACATAGAAGATGCGGTTTTCAATGTAGGACTTCAGTAAAAGATACATATTGTGGGGTAGCAGCTTCTTCAACTTGTACAACAAGCCATCGTGCCATACCTTATCAAAGGCCTGCTGCACATCTAGAAATACTCCTGAACAATATTTTTTGGTCTCTAAAGCATCTCTTATGTGTTCACACACCCTATGAACTTGTTCAACAGTTCCATGACTTGTTCGAAACCCGAATTGATGGTCAGGAATTATTTTATCATGTTTAAGATGATCATTCAAGCGACTCTTGATGATTTTCTCAAGGATCTTCGAAAGTACTGGGAGGAGGCTGATTGGTCTGTATGATGATGTCAGGTGTTGTGGCTTTCCAGGTTTTGGGATCATTTTAATTTCTGATACTTTCCAAGGACTTGGGTAATACGCAGTTCTTAAGATAGCATTATACAGCGACGTTATAAAAACTATACCCTTTTTGGGGAGATTTCTTAGAACCTCGGCTGTTATAAGGTCGAAGCCCGGAGCTTTTTTCAGATCTAGTTGCATGATAGTTCGTCGTACTTCGGCAGGTGTGCAGCATTGCAGAGGAGGGCTGAGTTGGAGATCACTTTCCAGGAATAACCTTACTTCAAGATCTGTGCTATCAGTACCAAGATCATTGTTAGGCGTAAACACATCCTGGAGAAAGCATCCGTAGGCCTCTGCCTTTTCAGCATCTGTTTTAGCCCAATGTCCATTTTCACCTTTAAGTGGGTGTTTAGCTTGCAGAGGCTTATCACGAGATTTAGCTGTTTTCCACAAGGAATTTTCAGCTTTCGCTGGAGCTGATGGCGTCAGGTTTTGCAAATGAACTTGCAGTGTCTCATTCTCTATGTCTAACAAAAATTGTTTCAATTCTGCAGCAGCTTTATTAAAATCTCTTTTATCAGCAGGGTGGCGACTACAGTGCCATACCCGCCTTAGCCGTCTCTTTTCTAGCACTTTATGTTTTACAATTTCTGGCAAGTTGTAGTGGTTAGTTGATGCTTGGTTGCACCTACTAGGTGGGGTGCTGAGCCAAGCCGCTGTTTGTATGGTTTTAGTAATGAGTTCGGTGGCGTTGTCGATGTCTTCTCCACTTTTAAGTCTAATATTTAGGTCTATGTTTTCTTCTAAGTGCTGCTGGAACGTCAGCCAGTCTGTGAATTTGTTATATAGGAACGGCTTTGTTGGGCATTTAATTATTGTTTCACTCATGGTCGCTATAACGGGTGTATGGTCAGAGGAGGAATCGTTGCAGCTCTCTATTTGAAGAAAATACGATGGTATGCCTTTGTATATATAGAAGTCGAGCAAATCTGGTAGTCTCTTGTTATCTGTGGGCCAGTATGTTGGTTCACAGGTAGTTAGGGTACTCAGGTGATTGGCGTCAATGCTCTTTCTTAGGTGTCGGCCTCTGGTTGTTGTAAGGCGTGAACCCCATTGCACGTGTTTAGCATTCCAGTCTCCGCCGGCTATATATCGATTTCCTAGTGTTTTGAAAAAAGTATTGAAATCGTTTTCAGTTGTTTCTGGCTTTCTCTTTTGTTTGGGTGGGCAGTATATAGATGAGACAGTGATGGTGCTTTGTTTACCATAAACTAAAACTGAGGTAGCTTGTATTTTAGCCGTTCTGTGTTCAGGAATTAAGTGGTGCTTTATATTTCTTTTTATAATAATTGCAGTACCAGCATGCGCTGTATTATCGGGGTGACAAGTTGCGTAGGTATTATATCCATCTATATGCAGGGATGTGCCCTCAGTGAGGTGTGCCTCCGAGATTAATAGTATATCAAGATTTTGCATTTTTAGAAAGACTTCAACTTCGTGTTTCTTGCCTATCAGGCCGTTTATGTTCCATGTTGCAATTTTGAAACCCATGTTACCGAACAAGTTTTGTAACGATTGTTGTTAATAGTCCCATAAGGGTACCCATTTGGTCAAGAAGTCGGTCTAGCTTTTCAGCTTGTTTTGATAGGATTATTTCTAGGTTTGTCATCGATCCCGCTGTGACTTGTGCGTATGTTGGAGTTGACTGTTTATTTGGTTCTGTTGGTTTATATGATTCTTTTGTATTATCATCATCTTCCTGATTTAGGTTGATAGGTCTGTCTTGGTTTGGTTGCTTAAATGACTGATGTCTAGAGAACTTGCGGTCTCGTATTTCTTTAAATACCTTGCAACCCTTGTAGTTGGCTGCATGATCTCCTAAGCATAGAGCACATTTAGCAGGTGATTTCCTATCTTTTTTAGGACAGTCTGCTGTATTATGATTTTCTGCGCACTTTACACATCTGTATGGCCGCATACAGTAGTTTCGTGTATGACCGTATTGTTGGCATCTTTTACATTGTGGAATAGATTTTTGCCTTTTGGGATCTTCTATCTTTACTGAAGTATGATAAATATATTTCAGAGATTTTACTGCTTCATTGTTTGGACCAGGTTCAAGGTTCACAAACCAGGTTGACAGAGGAGTCTTTGTAGACCCGTGTTTTGCATTTATGATTTCACCTTTGACAACATTTCCAGTGCCTTCCACGGCCTCTTTAATAGCCTCAAGGGGTGTACTTGGGTGTAGATTCTTGATAACAATTCTATATGGTCGCTCGCTTTTCTGTATAAATGTGTGGCCTATCAGGTTTTTGTCACGGACTAATATCATCAACCTCTTATAGGCTTCGATAGTATCAGTAGTCATACGTAGTTGGTTCTTGGTTACAATTTTGAATGAGTATTCTGATTTATTCAATATTTCCTCTAGGCATTCTCGAAGTTTGGTGACATTTGTAATTCCATACAATACAACTGGAGGAGGTTTGTTAACTTTTTCTTTAACAGTAGGGAGTTTTTCATCTTCCTCATCAACATTTAATTTGGAGAACCGGTTATTTGTTGGTACATCTTGTTCCGGTGAAGGTGTATCACTGTTTCTCATGCGCTTGTATGCTCTTGACCCTCTTGGTTTATATTGGCTGAGTATTGGTATAGTTTGCCAATCATTATCATCACTTTCATCTTGGTTGTAGGGATCTAAGTTAATTTTGGTATTTTTGCCAGTAGCATTTTGACTTCCGGAAGCCTGGGTATCCACTTCCGGTTGTTTATTATTCACTGGGGAGTTTATTTTGCTGTTATGGCAACACTATCTGAGATGACAAATGTCATAATGAAGTATACTGAGATGTGAACAAATCTGTGGGTAGGCAAATATTTTTCTGTCCATGTATGTCACTCGCGGGTTTTAATTGACTGTTTTATGGTTGAAAAACAGTTTTCCACGCCTAGATAACACTATCACAGTTTTCACAGGTGTTTATTTGCACTTTAAAAGTGTTTATAGCTATGAATATCACTATTTATGCACAAAACTGAATAAATCTTCGGGAGCAGGTTAGCTTCCATTGACAGTTGACAGCAGACTAAATACATAACCTTTAATTAACTAAGTGTCGTGCAAATATCACAACCTAAAGTTATTCAAAAGAAACCTTACAACCTGAGAGGTATTTACATAACTTATTTGTGTCCTCAGAGTGAAGCCTCACAATTTAGCAATTCAACTAGTTTCATTTGATGGCAGTGGAAAAAACAGTTATACCACCCACGCTATATTTATAATTCTGTATCAATGACAACAAAAAAGCGTCCAGGAGGCCCAACACTAGGGAAAAAAATCTTCATGTTTTTAAAATTAATTGTTAAGATGTGTCTGACAATCATGGGTGGTCTATTGGTTAGAGTAGGCAGATAAGAAAAATCAGACATCAGGATTCTTTTTATCAACTTGTATCTCTTTCTCTTTCTTTTCAGATGACTAGAGGACAAAAATATCTAAAGGTCTGTCGCAGAGCAAGTGCAGTTTTTGCAAGCGATAGCTCAAGCACTTTTCACTAGAAATCCGAAAAAGAACTATCGTTTTTACGGCTGTTTATGCTCTGCCTACCCCGCAAGGGACATAGGCGTGATGTATGTATGTTATTGAAATGAATGTGACTTTACTTTAGCTAGAATGACCAACGGCTCTGTTGGTCATTTGTCATTCTGGGCAATGTCACCTTTATTTCAATTTTTCAATTACTATAGCTCTTTTTTGAATTGCTATGAAAAAACATTGTTTGGTCTGCAGCAGCTCTGATAAGTAGAGAGGCCTTCTGGAAACCTATGTTAGCAAATTACTGATATGTGATTCAGAGTACTAAAGTTGCTGTATTAATAAAAAATTATTTATATTTACCTCTTGTTGTTTTTCATTGAGAGCATTAGTGAAATCTATTCTGGATTCCCATATCCTCTTTTCTGTGTGTTGCCTGTACTTAGTCATGATAAGTTCCAATGCCCGTCTGTGGTCTTCGAGAGCCGCTCGGAGTTCCCCATTCTCTCTTTGCACATCTCGCATGAGCCGGGACTCCCGCTCAATGCTGGCAATGAGTGCTCCTCGAGGACGCTCTCGTGAGGCTTCGTTAAGTGTGTCAACCTCTTCTTTGTACTGTAGACAATGAGTTAGATTACTAATAGTATACATAGACATGCCAAGAAACAGATAGCAGTATTCTTCGTGAATACAACACCTTGCATTGTGCATGCAAGCTCGCCTGCTAAGCATGGTAGTAAGTAATGCATCTCCCTTGATTGTAAGGGGGAGGCCCAGATCAAGGATTGGACTGTTGTGAGCTGGCTTGTTGTTGCCAAATTGTTGCTGTTGATGACTAAGTAGGTATAGCTCACAGGTATTACATACAGTTGTACCTACCAGCTAATATGCATAAGTTAAAGGTTGTTGGGACGAAACGGGACAGATTTAGCACAATCGATAAGAGCAATCTGCGAAGATATTGATTGTTTACCAAGTTTAGAATGTCCACTAAGTTGCCAAGGTCATTGAACCAATCCCAAATTTACACAACAAAACCTTCTGAAATAGGTACTAATATTCAAAAGTGGATTATTTGGTAAAAGAACGTGTCAATTTCGCGGAAAATAGAACACGAGAAACCGAAATTACGAGGCATAACAACGAAGCCTAACGGCGTCTGCTTACTTCAGTAGCCATCACGCTTACCTGTTTCATGGTGTGTATTTGTCTGTAAGCAGTCTGCGTTTCGGTCAACAGAGCATCAGCCTCGGTCTCACGCTCCTTGAGACGCCCCGCAAGTCTCTTTGCATCCAAAATGATCTGCTGTATGGTCAGTGACATCTGAAAAAGCCAGCAATGTAGAAATTACACCAATCCACAGTTATATCTCACTTGGAGCTGAACGGAACGAACCCTGATTTCCGCACAGTATAGTAAAATGGGTACCGTATCATCTAAGTAAATTTTCACAAGAAATTGGGAAAGATACGAATTTTAATAGAAAAACTAAACGACGCACATCAGCTGTTTCGTGATTAGACGATCGGCGGCCATTAGCTTTCATTCGTAGCGGGATTATAATGATTACAAATAGAGTTGTAGCCCTCCCAAGGACTTCGTTTTTCTCAAGTAGGTAAACACATTAGAGAGAAAGAGAGATATAATAAGCGTCAAGATTTTGCATCTCGTCGTTTTGGTACGGTTATTCGACGTGACCTTGCGAGGCCTGGTTTTCATCAACATTTTGTACGTAATGTCCTCATCATTTTAAGTCGTAATCTAAACGAAGCTCGAATGCCCTTTTTTTTGCTGGCAGAGGAAGCTAAGAAGAAGAAGCTCTACAATCCACAAACAACAAAGTGAATCCATATTAAACTTGTCTCCACCAGGTTTAGAGTTTTTTTATTTTATTTTATTTGGTAAATACAGGTTTTTGGGAGGTATGTAGGGGAAACTGGGAACACGCGATGAAAGTTTTCTGCAAACTCATAATAAATTTTCGGTAGATTTTGGCACGATTTACTACCACTAATTCGCCAAATTGCCCTCATATATTTTTTCTACAGTTAAATTTACATATATATCCATTAAGTGTAGATTACCATCTTTCATTATTACATTATCTTTAAGTGACATTTCTTTTTCTATGTTCATTAAGTACCTATGGTGTGCTTTGGTAATGAGACATGGTAAACCATTGCTGAGGCCGAAATAAGGATGATTTAGTATTGCGCATTTTGAAGATTTACGTAGTTCCCCAACCTTCAACAGTCTCAAGTGCGAGACAAAACTAAACGTTTACCTACTTTAAGGCCTGGCAGACTTAATCAAATCGAATAAAATCCCTAGGGATTAAGTCTCCCTAAAATTGTGGGGATCAAATCAATAAGGGTGGCGTGTTCCCAGCAGGGATCAAGTCTCCCCAAAAGGTGGGGATTAAATAACCCATATATTGGGGAGACTAAGTCAAATCCATTTTTTTCAGATAAAATTAAGTTTGTCTAAGCTTGAGCGCGTACCTAACCTACCACTATCTACCGTTAGAGACCTTTTAAAATGTCTCTGGGCCTTACGGGGATAAGATATTTTCCATGTTTTACATAATGACAATGGCAAAGTGGAAAAACAAAAGGGGGGATCAAGTATCCCCAGTTTCCCCTACTTACTAAGTTACGTACCTCTATAACTAAATCCATGGTTTTTACTTTTTATGCTGTAACCACAACGTTATTTATGCGTTATGGTATTCACTGCCACATGCTAATCATACGAAATATCGGCTTAGAAATGATAAACGGGTTTTGTTATTTTTTTGTTATATGAATGATGAAGGATAATTTATACGCGTGATTTTAGGCGTGTCATGCCTGTCACTTTAAAAATACAATTTTCGCAAAGATGCCTCCTCAAGCGTCGGTCGTGGTCGGTCGTGCGTTGATGTCTGTTCAAACGTTAATAGCGATTTGCTTCGGAAGAAATATAACAAGGATCTATTTAAAATTATTTTATTCTTATTTCATTTATAATTAAGATTAATTTTTTACAGTAAGTTCTTATAATAACAATTATTAAATCTATCACAAAATGTGCAAAAAGCTGTTCATTATCATGATGTTGAAACTGAGAAAATAAAATCAATAGCGCTATAATACCTCATACCTAAAGTATTCAGAATTATCATTATTTTGTTTTCTTTTACATGGCGATTATAATAAAATATATATAATACGATTATAATATGTATAAACCTAGGTACCTACTTACACTGGGATAGATCGGTACGTAAAAATAAAATCATAGGATCGAAAAACTTAAAGACTAGAGTAAATTAACAAACATCAGTCTACCTACACTACACACAGTCTTAAAGATTATGCTTCGAAAGGAAATCCCTGATCAGTTTGTTGGTTTTTTCAGGTTCTTCTTGCTGCAAGAAATGTCCGCAGTCTTCTATAATAGTCGGCTCTATACAAGCGTATTCCTTCTTCATCTGTTCAAGAAGATTGTGGTGTAAGTAGGCATCGTTCTTGGCTAAGGCGCAGAGGAATGGAATTTTCGCCTCGGAGTATGGTTTCTCTGGCAACGTGAACTCGAAGTTTGCGCGGTAGTAGTTTATGGGTGGTGTCATTGTGTCTGTGAAAAGAAATCGAAGGTTACACAACAAGCTGTAGGAATAACACCAGTCTTGGCAAATATCTGCTTACCACACACTTTACTATGTAAATAGAAATTACGGACGCAAATAGCTTAGGTATCAGAGGTGTGAATTTGAAATATTAGTTTTGGCACAGAATAATAACTAGTATTTTGGTAGCGAAATCTGAAAATCGCACATGCAGTTGGTAGAGCGAAAGAATGGTCCTGGGTTTCATCTTCTGCAGCATCGCAGTCGATATTTTTCGATTAACACACATACATATATCACGCTCGTAATCCTTTGCGCATAAACGGCCGTAAAAACGGACATTTACGCCACGTCTGACAAACATTTGAAGGTCATTCGGGAAATTGTGTGTCACCATAGCGACCGGTTGTCTGCCCATCGCCTAAAATTGCAATAGACACCTTCAAGTCACTTAGTCGCCTCTTATGACTCCCACGGGAATAGAGTGATGCTGTTTTAAGGCAAAGCAAAGCACGCACATATCATATTACGCCTATAATCCCAATTATTAGATTTTTTATTTAATTTGACAGTTTTTTTGTAACCGATCTCTGCGATATCTAACATAACACAGCGAGAGTAAAAACCCAGGTAAACTACTTAAGTATCTGTTTTTTTTTTATTAAACATGGTACAGAAAGTCACAGAGGTCTGTTGAGAGAGTGGCCTATTACTTATGGTATAGTGAAATGCCTTGCCGGCGGATCTGTTGCCGGAACATTATGACTTGAGCCTTTTCAAGGCAAGAGTGAATAGGCATTATATAGGCATTATCTAGGCAAGCATGTACCATCATCGTCTGAATCGTCACTTACCATCAGTACCCGATATTATCAAACTACAGGCTACAAGTCTACAGGTGAAATTCGATGTTCATTGCGTAGTCGGTAAGCCGTTGTTATGATACCAGGAATATTACCTGGCTACGCAATGTACTAAGAATTTCACCTGTAGACTTGTAGCCTGTAGTTTCATAACATAGGCACCTGGTGAGATAGCAGACAAGTGCGGGCCTATTATACATATATTTTTGAACAAAGCTTCATCTTACGTTGTTTTCCAAACCAGTACTTGTAGCACTCGACATCCTGCTTGGTGATAGTGTCCTTGCCGGGTACAGTCAGCATCTTCTCGATCATCTCCTGGTCGTTCATCTGGATCAGACGCTCCGGTACGTTGGGCGCTTGGAATAGGAACACGTACCTGAAAAAATCGGTTTAAGATTACATCATAGAATAACTAAATGCCAGGCTTCGAGTATACTCAAAATACCCGGTAGTTGACAATTGCAAATGTCTCTGAAGGTCATGTATTTTCGGCGATTTCTTATTGGTTATCTTATTACTTGCCTAAGACCTTTAGGGTCGAATGTACATAAATAGGTCTATTTCCTCAATTTCATTCCATTCAATACCTAACTAAATTTAAAAATTTAAAAACACGACTGCTTTCTGAGTCAAAAGGCTGATAATGTAAGGATTCTTCCGATACATTTCCCATTCGAAACCTTGCAAAGGTTGACGAGTTTAAGTCCTATAAAGAACCGTATATAATATATGTATATATACATACATATATATGTGAACTCTAAAAACATTACACTCCTTTTATGATTGGGCGGTCGTGTAAAAAAAGTCCCTAACTTCCTTTATAAAACATTACCGGGCAGAAATAAATAGCCGAGTGATGCCGGCTTAGAACAGCATTACCCCTTTCCTTTTCTGTGGGTGTCGTAAGAGACTCGAGGGTTTCGTGTAAATTAAAATTTTAGATTTGACAACCAGTCACTAAACATATGTTCGACGTGGCGATAGCGACCGTATTTTACGGCCGTTAACGCTCTGCCTACCCTGCAAGGGTTAAAGGCGTGATATGTGTGTATGTACTCAAATAGATCTACACAAGACTCTTACCAGGATTTCTTTCTCTGTTCAGGGTTGTTCCATATCTGGTCGCAGAAAGCCTCCCTCGAAGCGCTGGCTAGGATGATCAGCGCGTTCAGGGTTTCAGGGTACACGTCACGGTACCGGCAGGCAATAAGACCGCCGAAGTCGTGGGCTACTAGGATACACTTCTCTCTGCCTGAGGGATAGACATTAAAATTAGTGTTACATACAAGAAAGAGCAGGGCCAGGATTCTCTTCTTTTTTTGTCATTGTAATTCTATACTTCAAACTGTTAGCGGAACACGAAACGGGCAAAACCACCGAACTGACACTCTATTGAAACACAACTGAGAAGCCTGTGTTATGAAACTACAGGCTACAAGTCTACATGTAAAATTCTTGTACATTGCGTAGCCGGTTCAAATTCCTGGTATCACAATGGCTAATCGGCTATGCAATGAAAATGAATTTTACCTGTAGTTTGATAATATCGGGCACGATAATTTTCTTTTTGGTAAAACGAGCCAAGAATACGCAAAGAATTTTGATGCAGGTTTTTTAATAGATGGAGTGATTCAAGAGAAAGGTTGATGTATAAAACATAACGGAAAAGTTTTATTCCCGCGGGAAATCGGTTGGCAGCGGGTAAAACTGCTGGCTGGGCCGCTAGTTATGTAATTACTGTAAAAAGTTTTCTATTGTCTTGTCGGGTGATAACAAGACACGCGATATGTTAGCTAATAGACTAGCATGCCAGTCACGATCGAAAGTGTTGATGTCTGGTTATGAAGCTAGATTTTTTACTCAGTGAGTTTTACGTTCGTATTTCACATGTTAGCTAAAGCTCTGCACAGGCTGTGTAGAGTTTGCAGTGCACAGTGTTGACAGAAATCTGCAAATCTGACCATTTTCTAAAAAAATGTTGATAGAAAAAGAGGACTTAGGTATCTAGGCCTCTCTAATTTGTAGGTATATCATTCATTAGTAATTTTTCGGCAGTGACAGACAACTAACCAGCATTTAAATAAACAGTCTGGCCATTTTTCGTTTTCGTAAAAAAACCCTTTCAAAATACGCTAGCCAGTGATTTTCTTGGAACTACTGTGATCGTGGAAGTTTAATAATGTGTTGCCACGATGCTTACCCAACTGCCTCACGAGATCACGGATGTCATCAACCAATAAGTTCATCTTGTATGCAGATATGCCATCAGGTCTCTCAGAGTCGCCGTAACCACGCATGTCGAACGCTATACACCTGAGACACAAAAAGTGTTTTAAATAGTTTATTTTCTAGTAAGATACAGCCCTACGAATACTTAAAGGGTGCATTCAGACCATGAAACTTATTAGCCCAGCATGGCTAGCTTTTCATGTTTCAAAAATATTAAAGTCGTTTATTTTTGGGTTATAGTTTCTGGACCATTGGCCGAAACCAATTTATTATTTTGTGTCATTTTAGGTAGGTATATGCTAACATACTTTCGTTTGCAGTGGATAAAATTGACTCTTACTGGGTTTGCACACTGTATTAACTGTCACAATGACAAAACTGGCACATTTATGATGCTAATTTAATTATAAACATTTAAAAATTTAATTTAATAAACGAGCTACCATACTTTGAATCGAATATTTACGTAAGCGTCAAAAATGACACGAAATGTGATATGTGCTTTTCAGACACACAAAACGCAATCTTACAAAAAATATGCATCTTTAGAATTTTTATAAAGTATGGCCCCAAATAATGCCAGCCTTATCGGACTATAACTACTTTTCATGAGAATATGAAATGAAATATTCAGGAAACGTCAATAAAAAATTTACTTTCCATAGGAATTGCAGTCAGCTGATCGTTATTTTGTATAGATGGTAGTTGTTTTTTGTCGTTTCCTGACATACGTTCCTAGGGGAAAGTTGTCCAGTTTCATAGTCTGCATGCATCCTATCAGTATTCGGAGGGCTGTCCCCTACACCCCGTTTAGTAAGTCTAGTTTTTAGTCGCATTTTTTTACATAACAGTCCACTGTTGGACATGGGCCTTGCCATATTCACCACGCTTGGCAGACGGATTTGCGAGCGCAGTGCAAGATATTGTATCCACAGTAAACGCTGTTGCCTATTCCCTGGATGATTATCTCTAGCCGCTTTTTACGACACCCACGAGTTGAATGGGAGTTTTTCTGTTGACAGTTCTGGTAATGGTTCTGAATGTTGAACCAGAGGGCGCTGTGCTAAACTGACATTTTGACGTTCCAATATGGCTGGCGGCAGCCATAGTTTTGTCACAGGTTCCTCACCTTGTTTTCATGGCAAATTAATTTATTTAGTTTGATTTACTACAAAATAAACTTATCGCCTTGCTATTACCTATATGGAGTGTCATTCGTGTAAGTAAACAAATTACCAATAATAAATGTAAAACAATTCAATAAACACAAAATATAGAACAATTTATAAAGTGGTAAGTACAGTTTTTGTGTGAAGAAACGTTATTTATATTAAGCTCAGCGCCCTCTACATGACACACGAGAATTCCTAGAAAATTTCCCATTGGGGTTGATGCAATTCCAAGCCGGCACTACACGGCACGGGTTTATATCATATAATAGAAACGCAGCTTATAGCGCATTATTCATAAATTACAGAAAAACAGTACTTATTCTATAAAATTAAAACAATTGCTTAATAATATAAGTACCTACTTAGGTACTTAATCAATTTATGCTGGCAATTCTATTGTTATACCTAATAAGAAAATGATGGTATGGTCTTTTAAATTAGACTCAATATGATATCATACCGTAGACTATGATCAAAGGTATACAATAGCAGAAGTACTTCGAATTAATATAATATAATCAAAATTACGTGCAAACAAATATACAGCATCAAATCTTTATGAAACATATTATTTCCTTAATGAAACTAAGAAAAAAGAAATAAAATAAATGTTAGCGCCCACCTGCCACTACTCTTACACTTTCTATTACTTGTGTTTTTTAATGAAAACGGTATATGTGAATTTATTATGGTATGTGTAAATGGATAAGTTTAGTAGATCGTGTGATACGTGCACAATTTGTTGCAGACGTATGCATGTAATAATTTCGAAAAAGTGTTTCTGGCCTTAGTTTATCTCACTAACTAACTTTTGTAAGAGTCATTCCCTGTAAAGATTTGTAATTTAATTGTAATACCGACTAAATTTAAATTTACCAGTAATCTTTCTGGAACTCGAGGATCTGATGGCGCCAAGAGTACCAGAATTCTGGGAAGCCGTGGACGAAGATCATCAGCGGTTTGGATGGGTCACCGCTTTCCACGTAGTGCAGTTTTATGTTCTGAAATAGAAGTTACATTAGATGAGTATAATAAGTTTATAAACCACTTCATTGATCTTACATGATGGCTTGAGGTGAGGCTCTCTGGATAATCTTCCCTCATTTGTTTCCCATTTTGGGAACTACCGGCACGTGCCGGGTAGATTCAGTCCAATCCGTTCTTCCCAAAACAGCCTAGTCTCGCCCCAAGGGCGACCACACAAATTTCCCAGCCCCACCAAATAGACAGGTGTAAATTTCAAGGCCGGGGAGCTAAAATTGCAGCGTCCAACCCTAAAAACATTCTTAAAAACAGATAGATACATTTGTGAACATACAGTTGTGAACAACAACGTTTTTACTGTCAAACTAAATAATTGAATAAGTACTAATCGGTAGGTATATTACTTTGCTTTCAGTTGTGACTAATTTGATAAATAATTATTGCAATTTCTGCAATTGTAGGTTAAACCTAAAATTTTTATAAAACCTATGAATATGATGTTTAGCATCTAGCTTAAATACTATCGATATCAATAAATCTTAGTAATAAAATAACCAACAAAGTACCAAATCCGATTTCATAAGTATTCATTCAACGAAAGTACCTATATCTTAAAATAACCTAGATATGAATCTAGGTTTCGGCAGTTAAAATAACGTATCAAACTGAATGGTCAAATTAAGGCGGGTGTAATCGCAAACGGCCTCGACCGTGGCGACGCTTCACAAAAAAAATTGCTTAATTTTTTAGTACTATCCTAACTTACAGCGAATAAATCATTGGGTTTGTAGGTTCTCATTTTACTTAAGGATAATACTAAAAACTTGAGCAACGGACATTCTGATAGATTATTTGTATAAAGAGATTTTTTTTGTTTGTGAAGTGTTGCTCGGAGGTCGTTTACGAGTACACTCGCCTTAAATATAAAAACGTACTTAAATGTCATGATCACCCAAAGCGAATTTTACCGAATCTACTAGGTAGTGTGGTCTGTGACCTTAGCGCTACTTTTAGAAACATGTTAGCGTAGGTTAGTGTCGCCGGTGAAGCATGACTAGCTGTTGACTAATCACATCTTGTTGTAATAATGGCTGTAAAGTTGCTATTACACTCCCAACCAACAGGGTCCGATTCGGCATACATTTCTGGTTACATTACATACACAGCCACAACAGTCCAATCTTGAACATGGGCCTTCCCCTATCCACGCCTTGCAGGAGGATTGGCGAGCTCAGTACGAAGCCTGGCGCAAAGTAGCTTGCTGCGTTCCGTCAGTGTGTGGGAGTGCCAGTGCCTTAACAGGCTTCTTCTGGGTGAGCTCGCTCCATCTTAGACTCTGTCTCTGTCCTATGACCTAGACTAGAGTCAAGAGCGAACCCATCATTAATAAAAATAAAATACAAGAAGATGCCCATTCCCTGGATGTTTACTCCTTTAGTCCCTTTGAACGACACCCACGGGTAGATTTAGGGTTATGCTATTCTAAGTCGGCATCACACGGCAAATTCTGGGCCTGAAGTTGGCCTGAAGTCTACTAAATAAAAATCTTTTCAGTTGTGTCATTGTGTGTCAATGGCCTGTCAGTGTGACAGTTTTAGTCATTTCGTATTCTGCTAACAGTTTGAAGTATAGAAAATCGCAGTGGCATCATAATGACAATTGACATTCGATGGCGTTACAATGACTCAAAAATTGAAGAGTTAAGGCTCTGATCACCTTGAGTCTATTGTAACGATACTCTTGAAGTAACCAGCAAGTATACCAAAAAAGTTGGTTATTGTCCGGTCGGTTAACTCAGCGTGAAATAAATAACCAGTTAGTTCATTGAATTCACTATAAAAAGAAGTCTAAAGGTCAGAGAGGCATTTTTAACAAACAAAAAAAGAAACACAGAATATCTCAATTTAGAAATATGCCTATCTATTTCCTGACCTTACTTGGTTTCAAAACTAAAGGGAAAGTTGAAATACCTATAACTTTTAATTAATCTTCTATTTCTATCATCAGCACCTCCAGTTTTTTTTTGTGGACCCTATGATTTTAGCCCCGGGGCTGTTAATCTACACCTGACTGTATGGTGGGGAGCAGGAGCTCACCCGGAAAAGTTTGTAGTTGTTCAAATAACCAGTTGTTCTGGGAAGAACGTATTGGACTGAATCTAGCCGGCACGTGCCGGTAGTTCCCAAAGTGGTGAGCAAATGAGGGACCTCCGCTACTTATTTTAAAGGATAAAGGTATATTTTTACTAGAGTATAGACGTGGGCAAAATGTGAACTAATAATTTTACATAGGTTGCTACAACATTTCTCATACTCAGGTACTGAGGCCCCCACCGCGCCGCCGCCAATACTTACTTTGTGTTTCTACGCCTATTCTCCTGCCGCAAAGACTCTAGTGACCGATATCGAAATGTCAAGTCGGGCCGGTGATAAAGAACAACTTTCCTCAAGGAACATGTTCAAAACATGACAATAATAACTCAAATCAAAAAAAAAAAATTCTCGTATTTTGTGCTATGTTCCTTGGGAAAAGTTGTTCCTGTCTTGAGTTTTTTCTTTTGCTCACTTGTAAAATTACACCCTATATACCGGGGTACTTTATACACCTAGTACCAATAGCCAGAATATTATGATCCCTTGGATGTAATCTTGTTGCTCTAAGTGTACGTTACCTACGTCATGGGGAAATAATATTACCCACACGTCGTGACTCAGAATTAAAAGTGATTCAGATTTTCTATAAAAAAAGGTTAAAAACCCTAACACAGCTGATGCATATGATATTTATGACCACAATGACCTTGTTTTTAGAATTAAAACGACGCGACGTTTAGGATTATTATTATTTATTAATAAAAATAATTGCGAACCAATAAAAAAAATGTAGGTCTGTAACTTTACGTCGTCTCATTATACCTATCATATCATATCATTTATTTAGTATGAAACAGCCATGACAATATTATCTCATGACATTACATTATATACCTCTTTATAAAGCATTTACTACATACATCTTTGTACATTATCTACCGAATGAAAAGTGTCGTAAGAGGCGACTAAGGGATTCGAACTTTACATGTGTATTACAATTAAGGTGACAGGCTGACAACCTGACACTATAGTGATACACGATTTTTCTGCAACGGGCCTCATATGTTTGTCAGCCGTGGCAATAGCAACCGTATTTTTACGGCTAACCCCGCAAGTGATAAAGGCGTGATATAAGTATGAAGAGTTTTTATTTATTGGCCCCACTGTCTACAATTTTTGCAACTTAGATATTTTGTGTAGTGCCGTGTGATGCCGGCTTAGAATAGCATCACCCCATATCATTCCCGTGGGAGTCGTAAGAGGCGACTTAGGGACTCGAGGGTGTGTATTGCAATTTTAGGCGATGGGCTGACAACCTGTCACTATAGCGATACACAATATTCCAAATAACCCTCAAACATTTGTCAGACGTGGTGTAAATGGCTGTTTTTCGCGGCTGTTTACGCTCTGCCTACCCCGCAAGGGATTATAGGCGTGATATGTGTATGTATGTGTGTATGTATGTAGATATTTTGGGCCCTGCTTTTCCTGAAATTATGGTCACTTTCTTTCATTCGCCAGAAAAATAGTCAATCATTTTGCACTCTTTTCGCAATTATACGCAGGACCAAGAGGCTCATAGGCGACATAAAACTGGTGGACACCAAGCTACATAGCCTGGCACATCGCCGCAAGGTTGCCTGCTTGTCGGTATTTTATAGATTGTACTTCGGAGAGTGTGCTCAAGAGCTTCACGACCTTGTTCCACCAGCTCCCTTCTACCATCGGACATCCAGACGCACCGCCGGATACCATCCGTACCTGGTAGCCATTCCACCAATTCGGACTAAGCGCTTCCAGTCATCATTTATAATGCGCACTGCTAAAGAGTGGAACTCACTTCCTGCGTCTGTGTTTCCAAAAGCATACAACCCTAATCTCTTCAAAGTAAGAGTGAACAGGCTTCTTCTGGGTGAGCTCGCTCCATCTTAGACTCTGTCTCTGTCCTATGACCTAGACTAGAGTCAAGAGCAAACCCATCATAAATAAATAAAAAAATAATATACGGTATTTTCGACATAGAAATAAGAAAAGTTCCGTTACGATGTCTAAATAATAATTATTACTTCATAATTATGTATCTAAATTGCTACATTAAAAATTTAATACCTTTAAAACTGTACCTAGATACACAAACACAAACAAACACATATCACGCCTATAATCCCTTGCGGGTAGGCAGAGCGTAAACATCGCCTAAAATTGCAATACACACCCTCGAGTCCCTTAGATGCTTCTTACGACTCCCACGGGTAAGAAATGGGGTGATGCTATTCTAAGCCGGCATCACACGGAACATACCTAGATATAATATTGCAAAAATGTTTTAAATAAAGGTGAGCTCTTATTTTTTTAATTGTCTAACTGATAATATCTATTATCTGTTAAATCATTAACAATAACATATATTTATCAGAATTTTATGGCTGTTATTGTCTAAAAAAAACTGGTTTATAAATCTTGCCCGCACGCTAATTACACCCCGCCTTAATACAACTACCATCGAATTAGACGAATCTTACATTTGACAGTATAAAATGATTCATCCGGCCTTGGCAATGAAACTGATTAAAATAATAATTAGTGTAATATAATCTACGGTATAATGTTGTTATTGTTATAAATCATAATACTTACGGAAATACACATGTTTACATGCCTACATAATTATTACTTGCCAAAACCTTTTTTGTTATTGTCTTCAAGACCTTCAGTACAGACAGGTAACTCTGAGCAGATTCTGCCGTACGCGTATTTTAGGTAATTATCACATAGGTATGTAAGAACCTTCCTCCATATTATTTTTGTAGCATCATAATTATTTACCACTTTAAAGTGATAAACCTACATTGGTTATTTTAAATTACCTACTGTAAGAAAAAGCAGTATCTGCTTTTGATCCGATAAAATAAAATAATTTATTAATACTACTATAATTTTAGTTAATAAATGAGCTATTCAATCCGATTAATTAAATAATTAAATTGAGAGTAATATTGTATATGAATGTTTGTTTGTTACTTCGTCACGCTCAAACGGCTTAACAGATATTTATGAAATTTGGTACACATATAGAATTTAGCCTTGAATAACACTTAGGCTACTTTTTATCGCGGAAAATATACGAATTCCACCGAAAAACAGCTGCGGGTGAAACCGCAGGGTGGAAATCTAAAGTACCGCCGTTCCTATAAGTCGTATTCGACAGCTGTCAGATTTGTGATAATGCAATGGAAGAAGGTCCATTTTCCTTTGTTGACATCTCTTTTAGTATAGAGATGACAGCTGTCAAATACGACTTATTAGAACGGCGGTACTTAGTAACATATAAAGAGCTGCCGAGTAGGTATCCTGAGGATCTAAGGCAGGCGCGCTTGCGCAATCACATTCATCTTAAGTATAATAATTGTCAGTGACTTGAACCTACACGTGTTTTGTATGAAAATGATGGCCTATTAGGGTTATAATAGCATAAAATTGCCAGCGAAATTATCATAGGCGACATTTTCTGTGCCTGGCAGGAACGTGATTGTGCATAGTGCATATCATCATATCATGACTACCAATTAGAGATGGGCCATTATTCGTTTTACGTTCGGTATTCGGCAGTATTACAAAATATTCGTATTCGGCCGAATATTCGGAAATTATACCGAATATTCTATCAGTAAAACAGAACTGTTTTTCTAATATAAAATGTTGAAAATGGTTATGTCAGAAGTAAAACAGTTTTTATTATAGATATTTTACAATCAACATTTGTGATATGTAAAGTTAGAGGGGTAGCGAAAGGAAAGCTTCTGGGTACTAATGCGCGAGCTTTTCAATTAAAGACTCAAACCTTCTTTATATGGTTACTAATCCTGCCGAATATTCGCCCAAATATTCGGTTCGGTAGACTTTTATCGTATATTCGGCCGCACATTCGTATTCAGTGAAACCTATGTTTGATCCAACTCTAGTTCTACTAACAATCCTGTCAGGATTTCATATGAATATAATGCATGATACTTCTTCATCTTTCATTTTATACATGGTTTAAGAGACTTTTGCCGTGTGATGCCGACTCAGAATACCATCACCCCATTTCTTTCCCGAGGGAGTTGTAAGAGGCAACTGAGGGACTTGAGGGTGTGTATTGCAATTTTAGGCGATGGGCTGACAACCTTTGACTATGGCGATACACAATTTTCCGAATGACCCTCAAATTTATGTCAGACGTGGCGTAAATGTCACTCTGCCTACCCCGCAAGGGATAATAGGCGTGATATATCTAAGTATGTATGTTTAAGAGACTGAAAGTTTCAAAAAAACGACGACTGAAAGTTTTGCAGTCGTGATCAGACTATGAAACTGAACTACTTTTTATATTATGTTAGTAACCGACAAAAAAATCGATTTCCCTTACGAAATCAGTCAGCTGCTAATAAATTTTGTATGGGAGGTCGAAAAAATAACTCGTTTCCCACCGTTGGCTCCATAGAGAAAGTTGTTCAGTTACGGAGTTTGATCTCGCCAACAACGATTTTGATACACCGTATCTTACGGTAAGGCGTTTCTCTCACTTGTCGTTCGTCGCTGCGTATTTTCAACGCACCGCAACGCATGCGTCAATCGGACAAAAAAATAAAGTGAATGTCAATCTTATTCCCTAAAACGCGCCTGCGTTACGGTGCGTTCAAAAAATGCAGCAACAGACAATAAGTCGCCTTTAAAACCGCCTTTGTACATATCTCATCTAGGCTCTCCCGGACCTAAGTCGGCGACTGTATCCGACATTTAGATACATCCGAACTTGTCGTCGGTTGTCGTCGGATGTCGTCGGTTGTATACGGTTGTCGTCGGATGTCGTCGGTTGTTGTCGGTTGTCGTCGGTTCTTGAAAAACACGTGTTGCCAGCACAAAAACAAGAAAGGGAAAAATCATTTTGACTATTCGACACTAAATACCATTAAAATAACTTCTAAACACATACTCTACAATCTTCACTATCGACTCACAAATACAAAAAAATATTTTTTAAACGTATCAACTTTTTCAGTAAAGCTTATATTTTTTACTTTCTTTGACAATAATACACAATGAGCATTTACTCATTTATGATTTTAATGTTGACTTTATAAATAAATCATTTAAATCGTGTTTAAAATCAATTCTTTGTGCTGCTATCTTTGATAAAATTTGTAAACAATCCTTTATAAATATATATAGTATCAGACATATTAAATTGTGCTGATAACACTACGTTTGACGGTACGTTAATGACGTATACATAGTGATGTGTATTATAAGAAAAGATAAAATATAACAGATACTATAACACTGGCCACCAAGATAAATGTATCAATTTGAAATCTTAAATTTAAAGACCGACTCACACTGGATGCGTGTGCAACAGTGTACGTTACAGTAGAGGAAGTATCTACTATGTTGTACTGAAAGTGTGATAAATGTATTTGCACATGTATTTATATATATTTATCTCTTTATCAATGTGAAGTCCTTCCGTAACCAAACATTTAGCCCCTTTGACGTCCCGCACAATTTTGTGGTTATAATTCTGGTCCAAAATTACTGATGACAATAGTTAAATGCAACCGCACTACACACCGCATCGTTGTGCCGTAAGCATATGTCATATATGACACATCACGCATCACATCAGCTTAATAGCAGTCCACTGCTGAACGTAAGTGCCATACGGATATGCCATAAGGCACGATATCCCGTTTCCGCCATCAAGTCGGAAGTCTTCAGTATATTTGCTTGGAGAACGTCCCACCGCTACGCTTGCTGAGGCATGGGATCCACCCAAAAACCGGCTTACTCTACCATACATCGGCATCGACAGATGTGACCAGACCACTGCCGCACTAGCAGATCAAACATGTTTGCCATATTAACTGTCCAATACCGCAACATCGTGTGGTACGCGTGCAGCCAATCGTGTCATCTTTCCCATGCCCTTAAAACCACTGTTTACATACTTAACATATTTTTTTGCAACATTTCATTCAATCGAAGATTTTATTTCGCGAAATGTTTGCAAGTTTGCATTGTTGCAAATTATATCCTCTATCATTTACATATCAAATGTTTAACTTAAACTTGATAAAGAGTAGTTCAGGGAAAAGTAATTTATTTCTATCGAATGATAACGCCTCGGCGTATATTGTGTGAGGGCGAGTGTGTGACTGATAATTGTTAACATAAATGTTATTGCGCAATCCTGATGCTGTGCTGTATGTTATTTTTTTGCTGCAACGTATAATCGCACGCACGCGTTTTGCTCGTACCTACAATTGGTCTGCTTCAGTCTTTAAACAAACTAACTGACTGATGGATACAAAAACTTCATAGAAATCTTCATGGAAATAGTTACATCATGGATCATTGTCTAGTTCTCTATGGGATTATAGTTGTACTTTTTAACAAAAAACTAAACCACCTTCAAGAATAAAATCACCAATAAACGAAAATCATAAAATACTGAAAATGAATTTTCATGGGATATCTATCCCAATGTTTTTTCTAGTGACCTAATAACTTTATTATTTATTTATTTATTATATTAACTATTTAACTACATTATATTATCCACACTAATATTATAAATGCGAAAGTAACTCTGTCTGTCTGTCTGTCTGTCTGCTACGCTTTCACGGCCAAACAGCTGAACCGATCTTCATGAAACTTGGCACAGATATTGCTAGCATACCGAGAACGGACATGGGCTACTTTTTATTACCACTTGAAGGTCTGGAGAATAGATGTAGACCACCAGGTGTACCACCAGGAGCCCAGCTAAACTATTAGAGATACTGGCATGGTTCCAAAACAAAAGTTGTTCAGTATGATGGGCCGCTTCTTTTCACAAGAACATTGGGGCTCATAAGTACCTTATGTAGACCACCAGGTGTACCATCAGGAGCCCAGCTAAACTATTGGAGATACAGAAATGGTTCTAAAACAAAAGTTGTTTAGTATGATGGGCCGCTTCTTTTCACAAGGACATTGAGGAGCTGGAGTTCCTTATGTAGACCACCAGGTGTACCATCAGGAGCCCACGTAAACTATTAGAGATACAGAAATGGTTCCAAAACTAAAGTTGTTCAGTATGATGGGCCGCTTTATTTACACAAGGACATTGAGGATCTGGAGTATCTTATGTAGACCACCAGGTCTATCAGCAGGAGCCCACCTAAACTATTGGAGATACAGAAATGGTTCCAGAACAAAAGATGTTCAGTTTGATGGGAATAAGTTGAGAAAGGACATTGCCTTCTTTACCGAGTACAGAAAAACAAAAAATGTGGTATAGAAGTAAAAAAATGTATAACAGTAACTTAAGTTACCTTCTTATCTGTTTTATCTACTTATGCTGACCATTTTAGTGTGCTCAAATCGGCACCTTTTGGAGTAAGTACTCTGTTATCTACTGACTTTTGTATTCAATGATTATAAATATTGATCTCTCAGTCTGGATAGCAAATTTTGAATTATCCCCTTAACAACAGAAGCAAGCAAGTCATCTTTAAACAGTAGAGATAAGAACTGTTCTAATATCACTGTCACACTTACTATGAATACACATACCTACTTTAGAACTTCTGCCTAAAAAAACTATCTAACGCGGACGAAGTCGCGGGTAAAAGCTTGTTATAAATAAAATTGGCCTAGAATGATGCACCTCTGAGGCGGGTTCAGGAGGGCAAGCGAAGACTTCATATTAACTTATTTAAATATAAACAAGCCTAATTTTTAAAACTTGATTCATTGAAATGGACTCAGTAGCCAAGCTGAACGTTATGGCCTTTATTCGGGATAACAATTTTCTTTACTTGCCTTATATTAGCGCTGTCACTTTTCGTCAAATAGGTATTTAGGTTTAGGAACGGATTGGAGATATGTAAGTCTTGTCATGAAATGCGCGTCATCTGTCAAAATTAGGCGACGATATAACAATGGTGGCTAAATTTACTAGAAATGGCGTATAAGCCATTGAAGTTTTTAAACATGATAGGACTTGGATATCTCATATCCTTCTCTATACCTATTTGACAGAAAGAGGCAGCGCTAATATAAGGTAAGTAAGGAGGATACCTACACTCAGCATTAGGTGGCAACGGGTTAAAAGAGAAGAAGAAGATGAATAGAATTGTTTTTCTGATTTTAGACTTACCTACCCACATTACAACAAAAGATATAATCTACCTCGATATACGATCCTGTGGTGACCTTTCACTTCAGGCACCAGCATGCAAGACCAAAACATTTGCTCAGTCTTTTACTGTCCACGCCGCACGATTGTGGAACAAGGTTCCGATGGACGTTCGGAAAAGCACAAATATCGGGACTTTCAAGACGATCATGAGAAAACTTTGGGATTTTAACTTGAATAACTCTGACGATTTATAGGGCTTGTATTTATATTTAATATATTATATTTTTATACTATGTATGTTTCTATATCGATAGGTATTTAATGATATAAGTAGGATTATATGTACATATAATTATTATTCTTTTACAGCTATATTTAGTGTCAATTATATATAAATATTTATTTTTCAATTACCCGTACCATAGTTTCCCTGCGCACACCATGTCCTCTGGATTTCTCAAAGGTTGACTGGGAGAGATCCCTTAATGGGATAAGTCCGCCTTTGTGCCTTACCTTTTCTGTTATTTGTGTTTTTCTTTGTGATATTTATTTGGTGCAATAAAGTTATTACATACATACATACATATAATCTACCTCTATAATTGATTAGATTGAGAAAACATTGGATCACGAACGTTACCTCTCCTTTTTAACGCTTTTGACAAAAAATTACGTCTTTTCTCGTAGAAGGAAGAAAACCAAAGAAAATCTTCTTTATGTACTCCTACTTCTTTTGCAGTACATTTTCTATGGTATTTCAAGGCAAGAGAAGATTTCAGAGAGAACCCTTGAAGCAAGTAAAATGAAGCCATGAAATACTCATTGCAATCGAAGGCATGCGTTAAAATAAAACAAAAACAAATGCTTAAAAACACAAAATACTACTTATTTAATCAAGCTTATGAGAGCATGTTTAATCTTTACACAGAAAATACGCACCATATTTTTAATAGGTATAGGTATTTTTGGTAGTTAACACGTTATGACACTATGAATTTCGTCTGACTGGTTTTTTTTTCTAGCCAAAACAGCAAATCATAGTGTGATAAACCCCGCTTCTGCCTGCCTGCGTGTGGAGTACACATGACATGTAACATAATGTTGCTTATTTACATGTTTAATGTAACTGGTGGTTTTGATAATTATTACACTCTTGATTAAATACAACTATTACTCAGGCACGAATAATGTTGCGTAGTTTGTACCGGCGCGACGTTGCTATTACACATTTTAAGATGAAAAAGTAGTTATTGTGGCATAACTGTAATAGATATACACATAGTATTGCGGCTTTTTTTAAGATATTGATGTCTTTTATAAAACTTTAGTACATCATTTTGCTCTATTGTCAATAATTTCCACAGCGTACGCGATATAAGATTTTTTTTGTACTTTTTTCACGCGTTGGGTTACAATATCGAAATTTTTACGCGGATTCCTATTTTTTCTCGTACCAAATAATAAATAATTCTAATGGTATTTTTTTTATTGGTTTAGTAGTTTCGAAGCCTATTCAATTCATACAAACAAACAACCAAATCTTTCCTCTTTACAATATTAGTGTAGACAAGCCAAGTCTAATTGCGGTGAGATGAGTTTTTCATAGCTTCAAGTATAATATTGGTATGTTTCACTTTTACTTGCTCTGAGTCTGACATGATATTGACCTGTAAGTTGACATAACTCTCTGGATCACTGATATTGACTTATAGGCTGTCAAAGTAGGCTGTCTGCGTGCTGACTTTTGGAACCATAAATGCACGACATTGATTATGCACAATACGATTACGCCCGACAATGTTTTGTACAAAATAACTATGTACGACTAGCAATGTGCCGTTCCCGGTAACAATGGGAATATTCCCCGGAAACCCGGGTACCCCTGCCTGCTACGCCAAGGGTTGTGGGTTCGATCTCCACAAGACACAAATATTTGTTAAGTCAATTTTCAAGTATTTGTGTTTGGTCTGGGTGTTTTCTATGTATAATACGTATTTATTTACAAAAAAGTACTGATATCAGCTATCTAGTTCTCATAGTACAAGCTTTGCTTAGTTTGGGGCCAGATGGCGCTGTGTGAATTGTTCTGGATATTAAAAAAATTACGAATGTTACTTTTTTTTTATTATCAACAATATTTAATAAATAATAAATAAATATCCTGGACAATTCATTTTGAGTGTTTTTTGAAGTAACATAAGTATAAGTAATAAGTAAGTAAACATTACATAATCGTATATTAGACAGAATGTGACAAAATACGATTAATTTAGGAATTTTAGTTGTAGTGAGAGATTAGGAATTACCAATGCGAAGAATATTATGCTGTAGGCATGTATTTCTGTAGGGTGCATTTTAAAAAGTGATTATTTAAAGGTTTGCTTTAGTTCGTAAACATTCCCTTGGGAATATTCCTAGTAAATTACTAAAGTAGGAACGGCACATATTGCTTTGTACGATACAGTCATTGGATCGTGTTCAGTAACTGGCCCGGACAATTAATGTACCGGGGTATAATTCGAATTTAAATAAAATTACGTCGACGAGTAAATGAACTCATAAACTATAGTGTTGGCTATAATCGACTTCTTGATTAATTATTGGAATATGACATATAAGGCCGTGGAGGGGGGGTGAAACGAAGCATTAAAATTTTCTGACACAAATCCGACCCAGTAGGTTAGGTCTGGTACGAGTTGTGACCCACTGGAGCGAACGAAGTGAGCGAGTCGTAAAAAATAAAATATAAAATATATAAGAAAAAAAAAAAAACAATTGAGTTATACGAGAATGTAAAACTATCGATTAGGTTACATCACTACTAGCAGATTTTCAAAATGTTTACGTGATGTCTTTGATATCGTGTCGTGCATGCGCGGGGTGTAAATTGTTACTACAAGGGTGTTTTGGGCGAAACTGTTTTGATTTCATTGCCATTGTCGTGCATGCTTGGGTTGTGCATAGCTCTGACGTTCAAAACACTGTCATACATTTTTTGGACTCTGACTGTTTATATTTACAATTTTACAATTTATTTTATTTACATTTATTTCAATCCTATATTTTATTTATTTTTGGAATAATTTGTGTCATCACGACAAATATTATGCAGGTGTTTTATGTAGCCGTGTTTGTGTTATATTTAACCTATCTGTAATAACAAAACTATACTGTGACAATGACTTACCTACCTACTTGTTTTATTTATTTTATAGAATAAATTATTTTATCTATCAGTAACGGCTATGTAACTCAACCGTAATACAAGTAAAATACATATTTGTTATAAGTACTTTATTTAGAAAGAGATACATGCATAATAATCAGATATTCATCGGGTATTTCGTTGACTTAGTACATTTTGTACCTATTACGTAGAGAGGAAGAATTTAGACGACAAAACGGGTAAAAGGTGTTAATTTCATGTCGTCAAATTGTCGTCAGCTGCTGGTTTTAGATTGGGTTTTACTGTTATATTGGTCCACCGACATAAGCATCGCTCTTATTGAAGAACAAGATCGACATTCATTTGGAAAGATGATCGCAGTTCTCCCTGCAGGACCGTCCACAAGTTCCAAAACCACATAGAAGCTTGATAAGCTATCCCTTGTTTATTATCCCCCGAACTTCGAAATCTTGCTGAGATTCTGCTACGCAAAAGATCCAATATCATCCAGTTCTGAAGATACCGAGTATTTAAGTAAACCGAGATGATCAGAAATTGAAAAACTAACCTCCATATTTATTTATAGCACCGAAACACCGTATTTAAGTATTACTATCAGAATGATGAATAATATCCATAAAAATACACAAATTATTATGAATTCATAAACAAATTTGACACAATAGGTAACTATGCGGTGTAAATCGAAATTATGAGAGTTTTAGAGTTCCGTAGTCAACTTCTTGCAGGCTGCAAAAAACGCTCATAATTTACCTAATCGCTATGCTGGTCTAGTCCAGTGGTGCATACAGCTTCTGATAATGGGGGGTCACAACACATACCATAGCAAGACTACCATCAAGTGAAAAAAAAAATTCATCACAAGAAAAGCGACTAGACATATCACATTAAAAAAGACAAAGGGATGCACACTGCACCACATTACCACTACACGTATTTCGAGCGAATCTAGCTCTACATTTACGTTTTTAAAGTTGCTTGCGAAGCAATCTTGAAAATTTAAAAGCCAAGAGAGTTCCGCCTTACAGCAACAATAAACATATTGCGAGCAAAGCGAGCTCGACATTTGACGTTAAAAAAGCAAAGCGAGTACCTACATCACGCTCCACGAATATAACTTATAATATAGAGCGAAGCAAGCTCTAAATTTCATATAAGAAAGGCAACAGAGGAGCCTGTTGTCTTTTTACTTTGCGCCACAGCAACACTAAACTTAACATGTCCCCCCCCCTATGAAAAAATATCCTCCAAATTTTTGGAAGGACAAATATTTTCGTTCTTAGAAAAGTAAAAAAAGTTTTTCAGTTTAACGTCCAGGAAACGCTCTGAAAGTTTGCATTCATTTTTAAGACACACTGTATATAGGGTGGCCTGTTAAGTGACGTCCAAAGACGAAATTCAAATGCCTTATACTGATGGGTAACCAAATCACTAACATGTATGTCCCGCAATATATTGTAGTTTCCAAGTTATTCAACATTTCTGGCAGGATTCCTTCCTTCTGTTCTTTAGTTCCATAAAAGGGCTATTTGAGTTGTTGTTTTTGTAGCATTTTTATTTATCGCGAACAAAAAAAAAAGGCCTGCCAGTCATGTTTTTCTCATACAACTTCAAAAGTTGAATAACTTGGAAATTACCAAAAGTCGCAGAACATACATGGGGCTGATATAAATAAGCCCTCAGTATAACGCATATAAATGTTGTCTTTGGTTTTACTCTACCTACTTAAGTTTTACGCATGCGACACAGGCCAGCAAAGCCAAAAATTTGTAATATAAAGGATATCCTAAAATATGGTTACAGTAGCTGCAAATGTAGAATCATCTCGAGGCTTTCACGGTTTTTCATCACTTTTTTATATTTTTTATAATAAGATTCGACGTATTCGATTACAAAAACCCTAGATTTAGGTGTGACCGACACGCTCTTAGCAGGTTTTTATGCCACGTAAGAACAAGTATTGAAGTTTAACAGGTATCCCATCCCTTTTTAATCAAATAAAATTAATCGAATAGCTGTGACGTCATATGTATAGAAATGTAGAGAAAAGTCGGAGAATGTAGAAAAATGTCGGCGGCCGACATGCCGGCATCGCTCCCACACTGGATGTATGGAACAGTCGCCGACTGTAGGGAACAGTCCCCGACTTAGGTTCGGGAGCACCTGACTCATACATCATCACTCATCAGTGCACTTTCTATCAAGATGATCGTACTCCATATTGCTAAGCAAGCCGGTACGTAATCTCCACTGCAATCAACTATGAACTCTCAAGCATTATGGGGAAGAGAAAATATATCCAATGTAAGTATTAGGGTAGGGTACAAGTGGCGTAAGGTCCATACAACACAATTCTAACCGGCTTCCCCTTTAAAATTATGTACCATCCTTACCACACGTAACTCCTTCTTTCTTGTCAATTGAGACTTGAAGTCGTCGAACGACCGTTAACAATGGTGTCAAAAATGTGATTTGTTTATAAGAATTCTTTTACCTATAAACAAAAAGCATAATTTCCGGGTAATTGAGGCATTCGTCTCCTCAGTGTCCTACAGTACAAAATAGATAAGAGAGATAAATGAAGACAACTACATACAATATCACGCCTACATCCCTTTCAGGGTAGCCAAAGCGTAAACGTTCGTAAAAAACTAGCATTTGCGCCACGTCTAACGAACATTTGAGGGTCATTCAGATAATTGTGTACCATTATAGTGAGAATTGCTTAAAATTGCAACTCATAAGTAACCCTCGAGTACTTTCATCGCCTCTTACGATACCCAAGGAATATAAATGTTGGTGCTATTTTAAGCCGACATCACACGGTAATCAATACAACTGAAGAATATCGCTTAAATAAGTTTAAATAAACGCAGTTTAAACAAGATCTTTTTAACTTAAGTCGACTTTCTATAGGTCCTTATAATATTATTCTCAGAGCTAAATTAGCAGTCAAATTCCGAGAAAATTGCGACATTTGCCACTCGTATCTTTGTGAGACAGGAAAATGTTGGCATTTCGACACAAACTAGTGCGTCATGTTTGAATTGAAACGCGTTGATGTCTTTCCTACGTAGTATTAGGAACACGTGAATAGTATACACAGAGCAAATAACTCGCGCGAGGGGTGACAGCGATAACGTTTCGGTACTCTGTGATGGTATCTGAACGTTTTATGAAAGTATTGTTGTGAATCTACTTAAAACTAAAAGTTTGAAGTTTGAAGTATCTTATAATTTATAAAATTTATAAATATCCTGGTCAATTCAGCACCATCTACATCTACCCCAAACTAAGCAAAGTTTTTACTATGGGAATTTAATAGCTAATACTAATTATTATACTTATGTGTTTTTTATATGTAAAGAAAGAAGGTTTTCTTTAATTTGATATTGAGTCTGTACTGATGAGTTGACAGGTTAGGTTTGCGGTTATAATGAAGGAAAAGGTGGATCGTTGTGTCGTGTGTGATGTATTTTATCTACGAAATAACTTAAATAGGTGGAAAATAAACTTTAAATGTCATTTCTCGTTTACAGATAACACCCGCACTAAAGACAAATATCTCAAAATGTTTACAGTCTTTGTGTCATGTAGGGGTATAGCAGGCAGGGGTACTATCCTCTACGCCATTAGGAACTTTTCTACTGTCAGTTCTTGAGCTTTTTTTATATAATCTCATTGAAATATTGACATTTGAGTCATGAAATAAAATAATCTAAAATATATTTTTCAGTTTAGCTCAGCGCCATTTAGATGTACTTCAATCAATAACTAGAAAAATGCTTCAACGTAGTTTTTTTTTTTTTTTTTGGCAGAACGCGGTTTGCGTATTACCACAGACAAAACACGGGAAATTAAGACGCGTATTTTGAAAACCGAATCAAGAAGTTAATGACATTATAAGATCAGTTAAGAGAAAAATAAACAAACTAAATACGAATATTATTAAGATTAATAAAGAGAGATAAGATAGTTACGTTCTTTGTTTTTAAACAATAAAATAATCAAAGTCAACATAGAGGACAATGACACATGTCACACTTACGACTTACTAAGACCTAATATTTTTTGTTTCATCCGTAGTTTTTTTTACGGTTCGAAGTCTCGTGATCGTTCATGTCTCGTGTTTTCGTGCGTAGGTAAAATGAGCACGTTCTTGTGTGATTAAACTTATGAATAAATTATCAATCAACAAAATACAAAGTACATTGTGACTTTTTGACTTTGCTTTGTTTTAGGGTAATTTAATAATTTATGTCGTTCCGGCTGGCTTGTAATGAGACATTTATTTTTAGGTACATTATGCGATGGATTGTGCACTTTACTGAATTTTGCTTTAAAAAACACTGCTGGTGGGACATTTCTCATACAAAAGTAAAATAAACTTACGTCTTTGAAGGAGACAAAATTTTAATTAATAAACTCGATCGGAAGTCCCGTGGTGATATAAAATTTTCGCAAAATCATAAAAATAATTTGTACACCTTAAGATTTCTTTGTTAAAACCTATTCGCCACTTTATGTCAGTAGATGGAGCTACTGCTGCAAAAAATGAAATACTCTTTATATTTGAACCAAAAGTAGTTTTGCGCCAAATTTACGTAGGCCGACGTCATTTCGCATAATCGATTGTTAAAAAATTTTCTTCATCGCATAAGTCCATTGAATTAAAGTTTTTCGTTTGTATGTAAAACTAACCACCATAAGGCAAAAAAAATCGTCAGTTTTTGCATAATAAGTACGTACACCTTCGCATATATACTTATGTAGACTTTATACGCAGATGATAGACGTAGATAAAAGCGTACACACTAAGCATATACATTTAGTTCAAAGATTAGAGTGTTGCATCAACATTATGTATTTAAAATTAGCAGTAAAATAATTTGCGTAATAATCATTCGTAGCAAAAACGCACACAGAAGAGCTAAAATTCAAAATTCAAAATTGGTTTATTTGCTATATATGTATACAGGGTTTTACAAAAGTGTTAACAATACATGTATAGGTACAATGTGGCTTAGTGGTAGTGCATCTGCCTGCGCCGCAAAGGTTTCGGGTTTGATTTCCGGTGGGGCATTCTCAAAGTTGATTTTATCACCAGTCTGGTTAGAACATGCTTGTCCGAAAGAAAGATGGTTCCGTGCTTCGGAGGGCACGATAAGTGGTCTCGGTTGCTGTCTGTGATTACTTAGACGGCGGTCAATACACAACCATCTCAGAGGCCTACAGTAGGCTTGAAAGACTCTGACACTAGGGTTCATTGGGTCGTTCATTGACTCGGTGTCCCACACGAAAAGAAGGTACAATGTTATACAATGTGTAAGGGACAGCCCTCCGAATACTGATAGGATGCATTCAGACCATGAAACTAAACAACTACCTATAAAAAAAAAACGAAACGCCATTTTTTTTACTTCCCATAGTAAACGGAATCAGCAGATTGTGATTTTGTATTGGAGGTAATTTTTTTAGAGGATAGTTATTCAGGTTCATGGTCTGAATGCACCCTATCAGTATACAGAGGGCTGTCCCTTACACCCTGTATATTATGTTTCTTTATCGCCCAATAACCTGCAAAAATTTCATGACATGCAAAAATTTATCATAATTAGTTACAGTGTTAATTTAATATTAAAATATTAAGTATATTAATTCATGCATCGATTATGTTAATTGTAGCGTCATATAATAATGTCGAATAATTTAATCCGTCTAGCTCTCTGCAAACTCCAGAAATTATTTAATAAAATTAAACTAGTTTTTGACTAACCATTTATGCAAAGACTTTTTGAATTGAATAGGTAAGTGAAAGTACTTTTATATGCTCTGGTATTTTGCAAATAAATTACGGAAAAGCAAAATCAAAAAACATCAGGTATTTTGAAAATTATGCTAAGTTTTCAAAAATTGTATAGGTACCTAACACGGGAAGTGTTTTATAGATACATTTGTTTTCTATCAGGTAGTTTTAAAGTACCTATTGCGTTTCATAGACGATCTAGTTACGGGAAAGGAATGGTTTAGAAAGTTTATGATATGATAACTTATAAAAGCTGCGCTTGAGATGATTATGAGAGCTATAAAATAAACAGTAAAAATCGGAGTATAGGTAATGCGAATTAACTAGTTCAGCTAAAATTTGTGTGACAACACCGAAGATGTTTTCACACACGCTTGTCGTATGTGTGAAACATCTTCGGTGTTATCACAAAAAAGTTAAACAGTGCTGTACCAATCACGACAAAAATACAAACACACGTCTAAGGGCTGCCGCAAACGTACGTTTTTGCAAGCGACAGCTTAAGCACTTTTCATACATATTAAAAAAGAACCGTACGTAATTGAAATAAAGGTGACATTGTCTACAATGACAAACGCCGCCGGTTGCTGCCGGGCGACCGTGAGAGCCGTTTGTTATTCTAGCCAAATTCACCTTTATTTCTATTATAAGAGAGTTGTTTTTCGATTTTATAGTCAAAATCGCAAATACTTTTTTGTGATAACACGGCTCAATTTTAGGAGAATTTAAAATTTTCATGGTTAATACGGGAGGGGTTTGAACAATTAACCTACCACGCTCGTCCAATTGTCCGCGGATTGGCAGGTGAACAGTAAGCCTGTATACACTTACATGGCCTGTGGGTGCCGTTTTTTATGTGTAAACACAATTCCACGCCACCCTTAGGTGATATCCTGTTCTGATACCATCTGATCATATTAAGCCTCGACAGGAATCCTTTCCATGAGCCTCAATGAATGTCTGTGGTTTAATTTCGGAGTTTTCCTTCTCCTAGACGGGTTGCAAGCCAATGCTAAGGAGGCCCATCTCCCCCAACAGGAACACTACGCTGAGATCCCGCACTAAAATCGTAGATGTAGGTCAGAAGGCAGCATTTTTGAAATGGGATTGGGCTGGTCACGTAGCCAGGATGCCGGATGAGCTTTGGGCAAGAAAATGTACAATTTGGGTCCCTCCCAATGCAAAGCGGGCGCGCGGTAGACCTCGGAAAAGATGGGAGGATGAACTACGTGCACACGCCCCTTTTTGGATGCAGGAGGCCCAAAACAGGGAAGAATGGAAGAAAGGGAGGGAGTGGGACATTACAGGCTAGAATTAGAATTAGAATTATTAAAATTTTAATTCCCAAGGAACCAATATAATTTTTAAATTGCATGTGGAACATTATGACATCAAAGCTTTTTCGTCCTTGTCATTATTTACACACAAATCTGGCCCGACATTTGCCATTGTTACTACCAATAGTTTAAAAACGACTTTAGAGCCTGTAGCGCCATGCCCGTCAACATGCTCGTCAGTTTAACAACGACCTTAGGTGACTATTGGGGCTGCCTGAATACTGTAGTGCCTCGGGAATGTTTGCCGCGCGAAGACCGGCCTGCTTCAATGCTGCCTTGCGCAAGCCTCTTACTGACCAGACCCCCTGACAGAGCAACACCCCCTTTTAAGACTGGTTGCGGATAGGATAAAATTGTGCCTCACACATTGGATGTACGTCCATGTTATGGAAAATTTTGTTTCACTAACATAGTTTTTTAGTTTATTAGTAAAACAATGGACATGTATAATAGCATAACATAACATAAGTTCGTAATAAATATTCTCATTTCATTTACATTATCTACTTAACGAAAAGAAACTAACTAACTTAAAAATTTGGTATTCGAATAAAACTGACCGACAATCGGTGTTTCAGCAGCATTACAATATGTCTATTCCTAGTTTTGTCCAACAGTGCCCGATTATCAAACTACAGGCTACAATTTACAGGTGAAATTCGATGTTGCGTAGTCGGTTAGACATTATGATACTATATATATTAACCGGCTACGCAATGTACTAAGAATTTCACCTGTAGCCTTGTAGCCTGTACTTTCATAACATTGTGCACCGTTTGCCATATTATTTAAACAAAGTTTCCTCCGTCTCATTAAATTCTATAGATCTAAAGGAACAAAACAACTGGATCACGATCATAACCTCATTGTATTCCTAGGTAATATAGGTTATTCAATACCAGTTACATCCGACTTAAACCGGTTACATCCGAATGTATGCAGCTTGCATCATCGTGCAAAATGTGCACGAATGCACGTCACGCTTTCTGACCCCGGTGGGTTCCTGGGTGTAACTAGCCTGGTGTACCTAACACGGTATAGAGATGGCTTCCGAGTTAAAGAAGTAATTTTTTTTTTATTTTTTTATTAATGATGGGTTTGCTCTTGACTCTAGTCTTTAGCGAAACGGAAGACCGCGTTGCGCGAAGATAGGTCTATGAATCTTATCAAAAACATATCTCGTGAAACATAACTGTCTGTAGGTCGAAACGAAGAACAATTTTGAACATCCCATTGTGTCAGAACCAAAGCAGTCACGGGCCTTTTTACACAACACAACTACCCAACCAAAAAAGGAGTGTAATGTTTTAGAGTTTTTTTTTTTTTTTTTTTTATTATTAATGATGGGTTTGCTCTTGACTCTAGTCTAGGTCATAGGACAGAGACAGAGTCTAAGATGTAGCGAGCTCACCCAGAAGAAGCCTGTTAAGGCACTGGCACTCCCACACACTGACGGAACGCAGCAAGCTACTTGGCGCCAGACTTCGGTGGGATGGTGGTCGCGAGCCAGGCGGCTCCTTACGGAGCCTTCCACCGCTTGGTGGGATCGTTCAGCCGGACTTATCCACAGGCAAGCCTGTGTTGCCGTTGCCCGGGGTGGACCGCTAGGAGGTAGATCCCATACCACCCCTAGAGTTCATGTATATGTATGTGTGTGTATGATCCCTTAAAGTGCTACAATTCGTTAACCACTGAACAGAATCGAACGAATTGGAATTGTATCGGAAGAATCCCTACATTATTCCAAGTGTCATAGGCTAGGCTTTATCTCAGAGAGCAGTTGTTTAAAAAAATATATATGCTTGTTCAATAACTATTTCGACATTAAATTTCTCGTAGAAAGTTGTTCAGAGTCATGGGATGACACGGCTTAGAAATATATAGGGTGAAATTTTACTAATGACTTTAAATGTATTGCAGACATCATAATTTTCTGGTCCTATTAAATTGCAAATACTTTTAGGGTGACTTCTATTCGCGAAACTGACGACTTTCACCGTGGTACATAGGTCGAAATATGAAAAACAAATTGGGACCTACTTTTTTTCATATTTCGATTTACGTTTCACATGGAAAATTGTCAAGTTTCACGAGTAAAAATCACCCTAAAAGTATTGCACTAAACCACAAAGTAAGTATTGGCGGCTGCGCGCCGGATAACTAAACTTAACAGTATCAACTCAGTGTCCCACTTTCCACACGAAAAGATGGTGCAATGTTATACAGTGTGTAATAGTCAGCCCTCCGAATACTGATGCACCCTGCATTCAGACTGTGAAACTGAACAAGTACCTAGCCATAAAAACATATTTCATGATGACACGGCTTAGAAATATATAGGGTGAAATTTTACTAATGACTTTAAATGTATTGCAGACATCATAATTTTCTGGTCCTATTAAATTGCAAATACTTTTAGGGTGACTTCTACTCGCGAAACTGACGACTTTCCCCGTGGTACATAGGTCGAAATATGAAAAACAAATTGGGACCTACTTTTTTTCATATTTCGATCTACGTTTCACATGGAAAATTGTCAAGTTTCACGAGTAAAAATCACCCTAAAAGTATTGCACTAAACCACAAAGTAAGTATTGGCGGCTGCGCGCCGGATAACTAAACTTAACAGTATCAACTCAGTGTCCCACTTTCCACACGAAAAGATGGTGCAATGTTATACAGTGTGTAATAGTCAGCCCTCCGAATACTGATGCACCCTGCATTCAGACTGTGAAACTGAACAAGTACCTAGCCATAAAAACATATTTCATTATTAATCATTAATAAAAAATAATAAACGAAATATTTTTTTTACTTTCCGTAGTAAACGCCAGCTGATTAGGATTTTGTATTGGGGGTAATTTTTTTGTCGTTTCCTGACATATGTTCCTAGGGGAAAGTTGATTAGTTTCATGGTCTGCATGCACCCTATGAGTATTCCGAGGTCCCTTACACGTATATTTGAAGGAATGGTTAGAGAAAGGATTATTGCTACGTATAATTCACAATTTATTACGATGCCCTAGAGCATCTTATATCTAAATTGCACGAATGCAATGTTCCGCTTTCTAGGTACAAAGCTGTTATAAACAAACCAACATCCTTATTCTACTTGTTCATTGATAAAAATAAATAATTGGCTGGCCCGATGGCGTAACGGATAGTACCCCTGCCTGCTACGCCGAGGGTCGTAGATTCCCACAAGACACACATATTTGTAAAATCATTTTCAGATATTTGCGATATTTGTATTTAGACTGAGTGTTTCCATGTATTGATTTTCAAAAATAAGTATATACGTATTAATATCAGCCATCTAGTTCCCATAGTACAAGCTTTGCTTTGCTTTGGGGCTAGACGGCGGGGAGTGAATTGTCTAGGATATTAAAAAAATACCTACAGTAAAGATATAGGTAACTCGCTGTACTCAGCTCCCCTAGGTACCAAAAATGTAATACATATGTAACCTTCGAGTCCCTTAGTCACCTCTTACGACACCATACATACATACATAAACCACGCCTATATCCTCTACGGGGTAGGCAGAGCGTTAACGGCCGTAAAACGGATATTAACACCACGTCTGACAAAAGTTTGAGGGTCAATCAGATAACTGTGTATCACTATAGTGACAGGTTGTCAGCCCAACACCTAAAATTGCAATACACTTTTAACCCCCATGGGTAAGAAATGGGGTGATGCTATTCTAAGCCGGCATCACACGGCTATCTTTATTGGTTATATTAAATTGCAGACCTCTGGCTGGAGATTTAATCTGTAAATCTGCTTGAGTTAACTGTAAGCTATGTTTCATAGCTAATGATGTATTTTGCTTTTACGTAATTGATTTGCTGCATCTGATACTTAATCTGGAATCGTTTTGCTAATAGATACTAAGTCTAGAATACAGATGCTAATAGATAGGTAGAAAGTCTAGAAAGACCATGATTTTCTTTCTTACAAAGGCAAGGGAGTGATGCCGGCTTAGAAAAGCATTACCCCAATGTTACTCGCGATTGTCGTAAAATGCGACTAAGGGATATATTTATTAAGGGTATGGGCAGCAGCGTTTCCTGTGAATACATTTTTCACTGCGCTTGCCAATCCGCTTGCTAAGAGTGGTAAGTACGGTAATAAACTCCAATAGGGAAAGGGCCATGTCCAGTAGTGGGCTGTTGTGGCTGGTAATGTAAAGTAATAGACTAACTATCAAAGAATTATCAAACCCAGCAAAGGGTTCTTCAATTGAAGGACTGAACTTTAAATACAAAACTTTAGTTTATTAACAGATTTTTTTTAACTTAAGTACTTACCTACTTACAAGTCCACAATATTTTTTTATTCTAAATTAGGGAAAACAAGTCTAGACTCTCAAAAACATTTTAACTTTCATCATGTTTTCAGGAAACTTTTAGCTTAATTTTAAACACTTAATTGGTGCACTAATAAAACGATTCAATGTCACATTTATAAAAAATATCCGTATTTTAAGGAGTGAATGTACCGGAAGTGCTGGGCAATTCCTTATGATCGGTTAAGTCTCAAATTTGTCTCAAGGTTTAAGCTCTTCAAACTTTAAGCTTGAAGGGCTAAATCGGCCGAGGTTTAAGAAGTTTTTTTTGTTTCCTGTCCAACCAAAAAAGGAGTGTTATGTTTTTAGAGTTTCTGTATGTATTTACGTTGGTGGGGGTATGGGGTGGTATGGGATCTACCTCCTAGCGGTCCACCCCGGGCAACGGCAACACAGGCTTGCCTGTGGATAAGTCCGGCTGAACGATCCCACTAAGCAGTGGAAGGCTCCGTAAGGGGCCGCCTGGCCCGCGACCACCATCCCACCGAAGTCTGGCGCCAAGTAGCTTGCTGCGTTCCGTCAGTGTGTGGGAGTGCCAGTGCCTTAACAGGCTTCTTCTGGGTGAGCTCGCTCCATCTTAGACTCTGTCTCTGTCCTATGATTTAGACTAGAGTCAAGAGCAAACCCATCATTAATTTAAAAAAAAAGTGTGATTCTTCAAAGGACGGGAACTTGTTAACCACTGAACAGATTCGAATGGGAATTGTATCGGAAGAATCCTTACATTATCCCGAATGTCATATGTGTAATGTCGAGGCTATGCTTAATCTCAGAAAACAGTCGTGTTTTATTTATTTATTGTGCTTGTTTTAATAATTATACACTTACACTTACACATATCACGCCTATAATCCCTTGCGGGGTAGGCAGAGCGCAAATAGCTGCAAAAAACGGACATTTACGCCACGTCTGACAAATATTTAAGGTGTTTCCTCATATATATATTTTTTGGCACAGTGCCCAAAAATTTCTGACTTTTTACCTACCTACGGTAAAATAATACCAGTGACCGATAGGCCAAAATATGAAAAAACATTGGATCTCTCTTACGAAATGTACCAACCGAGTTAAGTCAATTTGAATGGCAGGCCTATTTTTTTTTCATATTTCGGATAAGTTGTTCCTTATCACCAGTCCGTCCTGAGTTTTCGCTAGATATCGTTCACTTGTAAAATTTCAACCTATACTTACAAGGAGTTACAAAAAGAGTATAACAAGCCGAAAGTCAAGATACTCATGAAACTGAACAACTTTCCCCATGGAAAATTGCATTATTTTGTATGAGTCGAAATACAAAATAGGTAAAAAAATTTTGCTAGTCAAGATACTTATGAAACTGTTTTTTGTTCCATCGAACATGGATTGATATACGAAATAAAAAATAGGACCAACCAGCTAATCGGCAATTTTGTTAATCCTTGTTTAATAGTGCCATTCTGATCGACCTTCAAAAGGCAAGTTCATAATATGATTTGACTCCCGGTCACATGCACAACACAAAAACAACAAAAACACAGTCCCCTTTGACATTCACGAGAGGGACGCCCACTCTGTCCCCCTACGTCCACTCAGGCCCTTACGTCCACTCTGTCCCCGTACGTACACTCAGCCAGTGATTAAATAGTACTTGTATACTCAGTGTAGGCTCATAAAACACTTCAATTCGGGTCCTTAAAAAAAAAATTGTACTTGTAAACTCTTTGTAAGCCCATAAAACTGTTCGAATTGATTAGTTAAAAAATCAGCACCTCAACAAACTCATTTAAGGGATCAGCATAAACTACCTAATCATTTATAGTATGATAACTAATATAGTGCTACCTTTAATACAAAGCTGTTAGCATTATTTGCTACACAGGGGTACTCTAAACGAAGCGAGATATTATAATTCCTAATGAAAAAGATTGTCGTTGAGGAAGTCAATTTGTGCAAGAAATACTTACTTTTTTTTATTATTTTAACTGGAAATGAAAATATTGCTGAGTGATGTCGGCTTAGATTAGGATCTCCCCATTTCTTTCCCGTGGGTGTCGTAAGAGGCGACTTAGGGGCTCGAGGGTTTCACGTGTATTGTAATTGAAGGCGATGGGAGGACAACCTGTCACATGGCGATACATAATTTTCTGAATGAGCTTCAAATGATTGTGAGATGTGACGTAAATATCCGTTTATTACGATCGTTAACGATTTACCTAGCCCTCAAGGGATAAGGGCGTGATATATGTATGTATGTCAATAATACCTAATGTTTAAATTTGTTTGAAGTTCAGACTGTACCAGCCTGTATTCAATTCAAAAGTCGAGGACGTAACTTTGATTAAACAATGCGTATGCAATTGAACTGTATTATGTAACATTTCAAAGTAACCTAAATTCAAATGTTTGATTTCATTAACTGCAATTAAATTTATTTTAAAACAATTTTCAAGACGACTAATAATTTTACATATATAAAGTCAAAAATTAATTATGGTAAGGTCATTTCAGTTTTTTAATTAAATGTTTTTAATTATCGAAAAAATACGATTTCATAATTTGAATTGCATTATAATGCTTGTTTAATGCTCGCTTAGAATAGTATCACCCCATATCCACCCGTGGGTGTGGTAAAATCCATCCGTACATCAGGCCTGTAAGGTAAGTAATAATAATGTTTCTGCATAAAAACAGCAATACCATGTCGTATATCTCATAAAAGATAGTATATTTGTACTTCGATCATTAAATTATTACGGCAGTTTTGTGAATTGTAACTTTTTACAAGAAAAAAATCACTGAAATTCGCGAAACAGAAATGAAAATGTTTATAACCCGAAAAATATTTTGCACTGTCCAATTTCATACACATAAAATAAAGAAAACCACTTCTAATCCCAATGGAATTATTCCAATACAAAACAACAACAAAAAACTATGTAAGTAATGCAAATATTTCATGAATTAAGTTGTGAAATATTGACAGTTAATCCTAATATTTCCCGTTTAAGCGAAAAAAGGTTCGAAATTGGTACATCGATTCTACCAATAGTTTAAATAATAAACAAAAATACTTACGTTAACTTTGATGTATTTATGGGTCCCATATTTCGGGTCCGCCAAACATGTCGGCGGTTCCAATTTCAGCTTCAATGCCCAAGGATCTCCGAAGGGATTTTTCAGCCAGCTCACAGCGAAATGCACTAAAATGATTATACTGTAATACAACGTCAACGCGACGGTAAGCGCGACTCGTTGCAAATATACACCGACGGCCATCTTGTGCGTGCGTTCTCGAGCGGTGGTTAAACCTGACTGCCAACTACCATGTGGAAACAAGACAGTTTACAAGTACTAGATAGTAAGGGAACGCCTGAGTAGGGCTTGAACTTGCACCGGAATATAATTAAGTGGTATTGACAGGTTGTGAGTTCATTCACATGCGCTTTTTGCGCCGCCATTCATGTGACAAGGCCGGTGGTAATATTGAAACAATAAATGAGAAAACTTGTCAAGGATTTATGTAACCTACCTAATATTTTTTTAATAAAAATAAAACTTATCAATTAATTTTTCTGATATGCGCTTTTAATTATTTCCGTTTTGAAATACGTACATTAAAGCCCAATAACACAACTTATTGCATGTACAGTCGGTTGTTGCACATAAGGTACCTAAAATTTAAACTGATTTTCATGAAATAAGTCATCAAGTCATCAAAATAATTAAGTTCTTTTGGAGTTACCCTGGTATCTTATGTGCTACAACCGACTTTACCTAGAAATTATAGCATTATAGATGAGGTATACATATTTTGCAAACTACATTTTTCTCATAGAAGGTTCATTGAGTTGCACCGCGCTTCTCTTCAATACCACATACCAAGCTTAGCCTAAAATAGGGTGAAATTTTCTAGTGACTGATACCAAAAACTCAGGACGGGCTGGTGAAAAGGAAAATCTTTCCCCAAGGAACATAGGTCGAAATATGAAAAGTTTGGACCTCCCATACAAAATGTATCAGTCGACCAATTCAATTTAAATATGGCACAGCCAATTAATTTATTTTCATAATTCGACCCATTTTCTTAGGGGAAAGTTGTTCCTTATCATCACCAGCCCGTCCTGAGATTTCGGTATCGGTATTGGGTGAAATTTATGTCGGTAAAAGAAAAAAAATCGACCTCCCATACCAAATTTCTGATCAGCTGGCTGAGTTTCTATGGAAACTTTTTTTAGTACACCGTCCCTTACATCCTCTATATAGGTACTATGCTTTATACAAGTTACAACAAAGTTGTGTTTTTCAGCTTCAATGTCTTTCAAAACAGGAAATACTATTATGGAATTTACCACTTCGTATCAAACTCTTATTTAGGTAGTCCTTTTAATTTAAGTGTTGTTAAATACATTTACCCATTTTAAAAAAACAACAATATATCCGGTGAATAAGTTCGGAAGGAGGTGAATGTAGATATAGGAAATTTTAAGTTTCGAACACTTCCTTTAAAATACGATACACACGGCGTCAAAGCTTGTACTATCGGAACTAGATAACTAATTTTATTACTTTTATACTTTTTGTAAATAAAGAATATAAATGCTTGAATATGATCTTAACAAACATTTGTGTTATGTGGGGATCGAACCCACGACCCAAGCGTGGCAGTCAGGCGTACTTCCCGCTACGCCATCGCATCGCGCCAGACAATATACCCTACGTACGTATATACCCGATTTAATATGATTCAATAGTTTTAGTTTAGTCATTTTATTCTTCAAAATACAAAGAAATATACTTACATACATACATATAATCACGTCTCTTTCCCATAGGGGTAGGCAGAGACTACATCTTTCCACTTGCTACGATCCTGACACACCTCTTTCGCTTCTTCAACATGCATCAATCTTTTCATACATGCTCGTCGGGTTAGGGTAACCTTGACCTGACCTTTCTTTAGAACGTCCCCGATCTGATCCAAGTCTGGTCTTGGTCTAAGTCTTCCCCTTCCAACGTTCCCATCCACACTCGCCATATACACCTGTTTCGTTAATCTTCTTTCATAGAAGAATTATACTTACACATATCATATCCCGCCATTATCCCTTGCTGGGTGGGTAGGCAGAGGGAGGGCCGATAAAAAAAATATATACAAAAGGAAGTGATATAAATTGTTTTGCCTTTTTACACCCGTTAGTAATACTTTTGAAAAAAAAACTAAGCTGATGCCACTGAACAAGGAACACAGCCGGAGTAGTCACAATTTTAAAAAAATCTTGTTATTTGTGTCCTTTAGGAAAGTTGTTTAGTTTCATGGTTCGTTTCACCCGTTTAAAATAATTTCAGCGAATAATATTACACCGTGTAAAGCTTTAAATAAAACTATTGTTTTTGACAATAGTAATAATTTTATTAGATAGGTAAACGTAATTACAACATTTCAATTCAATAAACAGAAGTTTAGTATTAATTTCTAAGTTTTTTATCTTCAATCATAAAGAAGCAATTTAAAAAAAATATTTTTTTGTAAATATATAATCGAAATTTTAAACACAATCGATCAATCGCAAATATATTCAGATACGGAAAACCGTAATTATTCATTCGGAAAACAGGTTTTTATTTACTCGAATTGACATAATTTTGTAAAGAATATAATAATTAATAACACTGGTCAGTACAAAAACAAGTCAAATATTTTTTAAGTAGATATAACTTGAAACGGTACTCGTAATGTTTTTCAAGTCATTCACACAGATACGACTATAGTCGGTAAAAAATAAACAGGCTCTCAAACAACAAAAAACTTAGGCACTTACATAATAATTTGATATGTGCCCAAATTCTTACATATTCCACAAGTTATAGTAGTAATTATTTGTTTTTGAACGTACAAATTATGATGTTAGATGAATAATGTAATCTTCTATCGGCTGTAAGTGTAATATATACAAGAAGTAACAAAAAAGGCCGTATAAAAAGCCGAAAGGAGGTCAAGGTTATGAGGAGGTCCAATATTGTTTTATATTCCGGCCTATGTTACTTGGGGAAAGTTGTTCAGTTTTACGAGTAGTACTCACCCTAAAATATTTGCACTGAATTTAATAGAACCTTATGTAATACCAATGAATAAATGATGGTATGATGTAATACTAGTTGTCCAGTATATAGGCAAAGTCAAGTCTAGAAACATTACGTCAGAGAAATACTACTACAGAAAGTGCATTTAATACTATTTCGCACCATTATACAATCCTTGCTGTCTAGGTAACTAGTTGTTAACAGATTGCGTCTATATTTGCAACTTGTTGCAGTTAAAAAAGAATGAACATAGGTTCGTAAACGTACAATATAGAATGAAATTTAATTAGTAACCGATACCGAAAACTCAGAACGGGCTGGTGATAAGGAACAATTTAACATAGGTCATACATTATCCTTAATAACGCTGTTCCTTATCACCAGCCCATCCCAAATTTGCGTTATTAGTCACTAGTAAAATTTCACCCTATATATTTTGGTGTTTATCTAAAGTATGGCTACACTAGACCCTTTAGGTGCATAATGTCCATAGACCGAGTGAAAGTACCAAAGATATAGGTGCTAAATTAGTGCTAAATCAGCTTAATGAAATAGAAATGAAGTTGCAAATTGTTGCAATGTACTTCATAAAATCCGGGTGAGCTCCTGCTCCTAGGACTAAAATTTTAAAGTCCAGAACTTTAAAAAAAATACAATTTGTCAAGAGAATGGTCATCGAGCTAAAATTCAAAAGTCGAATAATTACCACACATATTTTGAGTAAGTAGACACCACAAATTAACAATATGTAGACTAGCTAGTAGACACTTCGCACTAGCCAATATCTGGCACATGTGCCAGTTGCGATTATCAAATTTGCTAGTGGTCATATCGCACGCACTCGCGTGTTACATACGACTCCGTATTTTACTAGTGGTCCGAGTCGAGTAACCCAAAAAAAAAAATGTGTATACCACGTGTTACAGAATAACAAGAAAAGCCGATAGGGTGTGAAAGGGTAAGGGACATTTCCTATCGGCATTTTAAAGAGTCTATTGATAATCAAATATCGATTTTGAAAATTACATACATACATACATATATCACGCCTATAATCCCATACGGGGTAGGCAGAGCGTAAACGACCGCAAAAAACGGACATTTACGCCCCGTCTGACAAATATTTGAGTGTGTATCGCTATAGTGACGGGTTGTCAGCCCATCGCCTAAAATTGCAATACACACCCTCGAGTCCCTAAGTCGCCTCTTACGACTCCCACGGGAAAAAAATGGGGTTATGCTATTCTAAGCCGGCATCACACGGCAAAATTACGGGTTTTTTTAAATCAAATTACACAGATATTTTATTGTTGCATCGCAGCACTATTTTGACAATGGGAGTTTTCTGCACAAATTAACTATATGTAGACTAGCTGTTTTCTGTTGACAGTTCTGTTGATAGTTCTGAATGTCAAACCAGAGGGTGCTGTGCTAAACTGAAATATTGACGTTGCAATATGGCTGGCGTCAACCACAGTTTTGTCACAGGTTCCGTTTCACGTTGTGTTCGTTACAAATTGATTATGTTAGTTTGATTTACTACAAAGTGCCTTGCTGTTATGCTATTATGCCAGTGTCATTCGTGTAAGTAAACAAATAACCAATAATAAATTTAGAACAATTCAATAAATACAAAATAAAGAATAATTTATAAAGTGGTACAGTTTTTGTGTAAAGAAACGTTATTTCAATTAAGCTCAGCGCCCTCTACATGAATCTCGAGAATCCCTAGAAAATTTCCCTAAAGTTGCCAACGCAACGAGATTCGGTTTACATTGCTTGGTCTTTCGTGGGTGTCAGTCATCATTTCAATATACTCAAGATAACCAGCAATGTATGCACAATCGAAATTCATAGTAATGACCTAGTAGTCTAGGTCAGTACTACACCTCCCATACAATTACAAGTGTTATGTGCTTTTTTTTTGAAAGGCTTGTATACATATACATACACATATCATTCTTTTAACTGACAAATATTTGAGGGCCTTTTCAGAAAAACCGTGTTTTCAGATAAACTACACATATTGTGACACACATGAAACCCGCCAGTCCCTTGTGAGTCCCTTATTCGCCTCTTACGTCACCCGCGGGGAAGAAATGGGGTGATGCTATTCTAAGCCGGCATTACACGGCAAAAAGTTGTGTTGAGTTACGTCATTTGAACCAATAACAACATAAATAACATAAAGTAAGATATTTATTTAAATATTGCGTGGTCACGAGATGAAGCGATGAGCAAAGCTTACAATAAAGGTATAAAATTAAATAATAAATCATCAAAAATTTAATAATTTATCTGTGAAAGATTATTGAAATCTCTCTCTTTTCGTTTGAGACACCGAGTCGTCCAACGACCCGATGCACTCTGGTGTCAGAATTTTTCAACCGCCTACTACCACTAGTAGGCCTCTGACATGGTTGATCATTGAAATAATATACATACATCACGCCTATATTCCTTTGGGGAAAACGGCCGTAAAAAACGTACATTTACGTAACGTCTGACAAACATTTGAGGGTCATTCAGAAAATTTATATAGTTCTCTCTCTTTTCGTGTGGGATACCGAGTCGTCAACGACCCGAACTCTGTGTATCTGTGTCTGAGTCGTGAACTCTGGTGTCAGAGTTTTTCAACCCCCTACTACCACCACTTAAAATTGCACTACACATGTAACCCTCGAGTCCCTTATTCGCTTCTTACGACTCCATCGTAAGGGACTCGAGGGTTACCAATAAGAAATGGGGTAATGCTGTTCTAAACCGACATCAAACGGAAGAAACTTAACCTATTGAAATAAATTAAACAATTATTTTGATTTTATAATTATTTTAACAATACAGACATGATTTTTGCTACAGTATGCTCTATGAAATAGCCAAAGTTTTAAATACATTGCACGTCGTATATTGAAATTACATGCAACCAAACCACAACAGTCCACTACTTGACATGGGCCTCCCCAAATTGGGGGGGGGTATTACTATACTCACCACGCCTGGCAAGCCATTGGCGAGGGCAGTGCAAGATATTGATTTCACAGGTACGCTGCTGCCCATTCCCTGGTTCTTTTTCCCTTTGTCGCTCTTTACGATACCCACAATTACATTGAATAAATATTATAATAAAATTACTTGTGCTCTGATGATAGGTTTGTGTTATCATGTGTTATTCATATTTAAAGAACCGCTTGTCGTAAAAAGTAAGTAGACTGTACCTCATGTTGCAGCGTCAGTCAGGGAAAACTTTGTAACCAGTGAAATATTTTCTTTATATCAATCCATTTATGTTCGAAAGTTATGGATTGCTTACATAATAAAAAAACTTATAACATCTATAAAAAATGTGAATTCACCAAGAACAAAAATATGTACACTCATAAAATAAAAATATATGCACACGTCGTTAAAGAAAAGCATTTTAATCTGGTAGTGATTCATCAGGATTGCAATCTGGAAGTGATTCCCTTGGTGTACAATTTGGTAATGATTCCTCTGGCGTACTGTTGGGTAATGATTCCTCAGGCGTACTATTTGGTAATGATTCCCCTGGCGTACGATCTGGTATCGACCCGTCCGGTGTACGAACCAATCCGATATTGGCAAAAAGATCGCTGACTCCACCCATGAACTCCCCTGTAGGACGGAACTCTGCGTCCAACGTATCCATCAATAAAGGGTTCTCCATCTTCCAAAGCTCCTGGGCTGCTGGTGTGAAGTTGAAGCGATCCTGTATGGAATGATAAAACAATTAGACATATTCTTATATTAATTATTATGTATAAGATATATTCCTTTCGGCTGATAATCGCCTCATTCTATAATGTCCTCATCCTAAAATGACTTCATCCCACAATCACACCTCAATCTATTTTATAGTCTGTATCTAATGTATTTTATAGTTTGTATTCTGTCTCTACACTACACTACATCAGCCTATTGCGGTCCAATGCTAGACGTAGGCCTCCCCCAGGGTATGCTATAGGGCACGATCTCTCGTGTCCGCCATCCAGTCGCTACCAGCCGCCTTTCTGTCTCTATAATTTTTTTTTTACTCTAAGTATAGCAAACTGAAGTGGCAGTGGACTGGGCATATCTGTCGTAGAACCGAAGGACGGCGTAGTAAGCGGGTTCTCGAGTGGAGGCCACGTCGCGTCGTCTCGTTGTACGCCTTCGGACAGCTAAACCGATGACTTAAAAAATACTGCTGTTAGCGACTGGATGGCGAAAACGAGAGAACCCTGGGGGAGGCCTATGTCCAGCAGTGGGACGTATTTCGATATGGTTACAAGGTGCAGATCGTGGTATGTCTCAGTATTTCTTATATGGGTTAGAATAGAATAACCACTTGATAATTGAAAAGCATTTTATCGTACTTTTGAATTTTCATTTAAGAAATAAAATACCAATAAAAAAATTTAAGAAATAAAATAGGTAGCCTAGGAAATCTGTTAAAAAATAAAATTAAATGATTCCCTGTGGCAGTCATCACTTTTTTACCGCGCGGCATAGCCGTCCCCGAATTATCGCTTTATTTATCAAACAAATGCACAAATCTAAAACCAATCAAAAATATTCACATTATACATCAAACCTACTTAAAAATCACACTCAATAAATAATTAAACGCGCGGTCACTGGCGTAGCGCTCGACCGATCGACCTCTCAGTTGTCATGAAACCGCACTATGGCTGCAGTGCAACTTCTTTTTTTTAATTAACCTATTCAAAGTCCACTGCAATTACACAAAAATAAAACGAACGGTCACTGACCTCGCTTGATCGATCGACTTCACAGTTTAGGTAAAATCGCACTATGACTGCACTGCAACTACAATGCAGCGGAGCGGCACTGCACAAAAGATTCATTGTACTCTCTCTCTCTTCGTGTGGGATACCGAATCGTCCAACGACCTACCCGATGAACCCTGGTGTCAGAGTTTTTCACCCGCCGACTACTACATTAGACATCTGACATTGTATTGATGGTATGAACTAAACCGCACTACAACAGCACAGCGACTTCACTGCAGCGGAGTGGCGCAGTCAGAATAGTTTGAGCTCCACTGCAGTTCCCTTGCCACTAGTGCGTGATAGCAAGCGGCAACCGAACCGCAGCGGGACTGCAGGTTCCGTTGCTCCTCAAACTACAGTGAAGTCAAGGCCGTGCCGCTACAGCGCAGTGCAGACAGTGCACTGCGGTTGAGGTGCAGTTTCACTTTTACAGTTCGGTGAGTTTCACGAATCCATGGGTTCCTTGTGCCGTGGCTGAGAAAAGTACACAGACATACACAGTTAGGACCCCTAGGCACGATAGTGTTGTTATTTATTCTTATGTCTTTCATTGTGACTGTCACAGGCAAGCATATCATTTTTTTTTTAAACAGAAGTCCATAATTTTGTAGAAAAGAGAAATGGACAGACCGTTTTCGAATTTTATTTTTAATAAATATTCTAAAGTATGTACCTAGGCTATAAATTATGTTACATTATTTTTGAATATCAAAGCTTAGATGAAAGGTTGGTCCTCGCTGTCGCTCGGACGAACCAATCATTTATCTAAGATCAAAAGGTTACTTCAACCAATACAAAAATTCGGGTTTTGTTACAAATACAAAGATATGTGATTTGTGAATATGTCATGTGCTTTACTGAATAACAGTGCTCTCCCGATCTGAAAGCTGTCTAAAAATTCATAACTCAATGAGAATGAGAAAGTGATGGGGGCAGTACTTAGTCTATTAAAATCCCTTATAAACGGGCAAGAAGCATAATAAATTAAAAATTTCAAAACACGACAGGTTTGTGAGATAAAGCCTACCCTTTGACATTCGGGATAATGTAAGGATTCTTCCGATACAATTCCCATTCAAATCTGTTCAGTGGTTAACGAGTTGCAGCACTTTAAAGAATCGTACACAAATACATGAACTCTAAAAACATTGCACTTCTGTTTTGGTTGGGCATTCGTGTAAATTCAAAAGGTTCTCCTACCTCAAAGGCAGCTAATTTTAATGTTCTTTTTAAATATAAGGCGCAGATGTTGATTATTTGTGAGAACTATGAGGGTGACATATTCTTCACAGAAAAAACCCTCCTTAAAAAATAAAAATAAAAAAAACAATAGGTTCGTTCTATACAAACCTTCATGTCGAAGTTCTCACGGATTTTGTTAGGGCTGGACATGCGTTCAGCCGTTTCTCTCTCAATACGTTCCAGACGGTCTATAGCCTGGGCTGCATCACCCTCGCTGGCTCGGCACTGGCTGAAGTCGATGTCGATCCTGGGGGCAAATGTGGGCTTAATATCATCATCTCATTTCTAACCGTGAGTGTAGTACAAGACGAATAATGTAACAATCTACACACACACATATCACCCCTTTATCCCTTGCGAAGTAGGCAGAAAGTTAACAACCGTAAAGATGCGGTCGCTATCGCCGTTTGACACATATTTTAGGGCTGTTCCAGAAAAAATCGAAAAATAATGAGGAAGTGGCAGAGGAAGAGTTTTTGAATTTTCTTTTATGTGAAACAAGGAAAAATTGCGGAACTATCGCGATATGAGTATGCGGAAAAGGAACATCATTAACACTTCTCTCGATACGTTGATGGCACTCGATGTCATGATTGGATCACCTACTTCGATCCTTAAGGAAAATAATCCGATAGTTAAGTCCTAGACATGCGGTAGGAATCACTCCATTTAGTCTTCTTTACTGTGTCTCAGTGTGGTCTCAACATTACACATACCAGGGGGGTAGGTAGAGCGAAAAAGTTTGCAACAACGGCCGATATCGCCATGTCTCAACAAAATTTGGAGGTTATTTCAGAAAAAAGAGTTTCAATTTTAGGCATTTAGTCAACCTATCAACTAAATTTGTATGATATCTACGTAACTATTTAGCATAGGTAATACTTACAACTAGACTGTTTTTGATAGTTGTCATATTCTGCCAAACTAAATACATAATAGTATATTTTTAACGGGCCTCTTTCATATCTTATTATTACTTTTAGTAAAAATCATATTTGAAATGTGTCTATTTGTAAAAAACAACATAGAGTTGTATACTAAAACACACAGATTCGTTACTATTCCGAGTAAAACAACATATTTTCAAAGAAATAGCTATAATATGTCGGTGAAACTTTTTAACAAGCTATCTATTGAATTAAGGGACATCCCAACAACTAAATTTAAAAGGAAATTGCATGATTTGTTATGTCAGACAGAACTCTATTTACAGTATCGATGAATTTATGAATAAGTAATGTAATTTAATTTTTTGGCTTTTATGACTTTGACTATTTATATTATTATAATGAATTGTTCTTGATTATATTTAAACTGATTTATTAACCTCAAAAGAAAACAATGTTTGTATTGTCTAATGACAAGAAAGTTGTGGACGTTGTATATAGAGAGATTTTGTAGTACTTAGGTAAATTTATTGCTAACATGAAATTGAAAATTTTACAAATTTATATGAATTTAAATATTTCCAAAATAACCGGAAATCTTCACAGTATAAAAAAACTGGAAATGTTTTACTACGAATTTAACGCGTGCGAAGCCGCGGGTATAAGCTAGTATGTGATACGAATGATTGTACCTACCTACCATCTTGTGAACCAAATTTTCTGCAAGTACAATTCTATACTTATTCTTTATTGTATTCTTGGATGTCAAATTATTATTTATGCTACTTTAATGCATTTACTTAATAACATCAACATAATTAATTATCGTTCGGCGATCCACCTCGAGCATAATTGAGATATGCATCAAACCACCAAAATCAAGGTCAAAGCCACAAAATATCACGGTGAATGTCACTCAAGCAAGGCCAGGGAAATGAAAAAGAACCCGCGCGTTATCGATCCTACGTTCTATGAGAAACGACTAATACATATACCTACAAATGGCCGAAATAATGTCGGACATTTACGCCACGTCTGACAAACATTTGAGGGTCATTCGGAAAATTGTGTATTACCATAGTGACAGGTTGTCAGCCCATCGCCTAAATTGCAATACACACCTTCGAGTCCCTTAGTCGTTTTTTACGACACCCACGGGAATGAAATTTGGGGACGCTATTCTAAGCCGGCATCACACGGCAATAAGTACTTATTAAAAATGAAACCGTTTCGGGCGGACGGGCTGTAAAAGGAAGAACTTCCCCAAGGAACGTAGGTCGAAATATGACAAAAATATTTTGAGCTTCCATAGTAACCCACAACAGCTCTTCGGCAATTTGTATACAAGGTCGAAATTTATTTTTTTATATTTCGGCCTATGTTCCTTGAGGAAAGTTATTCTTTATCACCAGCTTGCCTTGAGTTTTCGCTATCGGTCACTAGTAAAATTCACCCTATCTAGAGTTTTCGCTATCGGTCACTAGTAAAATTCACCCTATCTAGAGTTTTCGCTATCGGTCACTGTCACTAGTAAAATTTCTAGAGTATACATTAGCATATCGCAATCCGCTGCTGAGAGATTGTGCCCTATCGCGTACCCTGGACCTAGATCCAGCCGTGTATTTAATAAATGGAACAAATTTATGATTCACCTTATTGTGAAATTATTTGATTTTATTCTAAGCTGGGTGTACACGGCAGGTAAAGAAACAATTAAGGTTAAGCTAACCCATAGCATAACAGAGTTTCTGCAAAAAGCAAATGGAAATACCACCATAACCAAATACCAAATTATGGTTATTAAATTCGTACACTGTTGATCTGAAGTAAACAATCACTTATGTTTGACAAACAATGCGTAAGTTAAGACGATGTTTCTCCAGACATGTACTGTCGGTCGGCAGCATTTTGAGCGACCGGCCTAGCGGTTTCACCCGCTGCTACACGTTTTCCTGTAGGAACCAAGCGGTAAAAGGTGCAAAACCTACCACTTGAATCACTCTATTTTAAAAAATCTGTATTGAAATCCATTGCGTAGTTTTAAAGATCCAAGCATACAACGTTTTTTTTAAGACTAAGCTCTTCGAATTTATTTTATGTTAACGTGGTTGTGATACGCGGTATTTTTTTCTGATAAGTCCCTCAAATACTTCTTAGACGTGTCGATAGCGGCCGTATTTTACAGCCGTTACCGGTGTGTGTAAGTATGTACGTATACATACACTTTTCAAATGTTATGCACTTGTTCTGAAAAAAGTATATTAAATTAAGTAATAACATCTTTTCTTGTAACTGCATAAATTACAGTTGTAGATTTTGTTACTCTTTTAGTTAACTTATTTTATAATGTGACAAAATTCGTCTTTTAGAATTAATACCCAGGGGTGTGTTCTATATGTAAATTTGGTCCTTGAAATGTGCAACTGAAACTGCTGCCGCTAGTACTTGTGTGTACGAAATTCGACCTAAATACCCTACAAAAGGGTCAGAAAGGTCGATGCCAACAGCCATTGCATTGAATAATAAAGTAACCAGAATAAAGAAGTATTTTCATTTAAGTTTTTTGATAAGATAAATACATAGTAAAATAAAACATATTTTTCTAACAGGACAGGCAAAAGAAAGGACGGTCTCAGGTTAAAGTAATTGAAAAGTGTAAGTTGTACATGAAGTCCCCGATTCTCTTATTCTTTTGCCATTGTTATGCCATCGATACTCAATTGTCGTTCTATTGCCATAGTGATTTTCTATACTTCAAATTGTTAGCGGAATACGAAACGGCCACCATCCAACTGACACTCTATTGAAACACAACTGAGACACTTTTTAAATAGCGGAATACGGCCCCTAATACTTCTTGTGGGTCAACACAAGAAAAGCAACAGTACCTACTTATATAGGTAGTACGTACAACTACTATCTACTACTCCCAAAACTAGCTGTTTAAATATAAGGTGAAATTTTACTAGTGACCGATACTAAAACAGAGTACGGGCTGATGATAAGGAACAACTTTCCCCAAGGAACATAGGTAATCCCATATCCCCAAGAGGTTGAAGATTTCGTCGGCTTACGTCGGGGCGCCGGTAGCTCAGTTGGCAGAGCAGTGGAACGGTACTCCACGGTCCCGGGTTCAATTCCCGGCGGGCGCTGACATTTTTTCAATTTCTTATTTTCATTTATGAAAGTAATATAGCTAATGCAAAATAAAACCATGTGACTGGCATGTTCACACTTCCCACTTCCTTTCATGTCATCTATGAATGTGGCAATACCTAGATACACACACCTAGCTCTTTGTTAACATGAAACAGAAACATTCTAAAAATTGCATGTACATAATATATTTATATATTTGCTCAATTTTTTATCTATTTTAAAGTACAAAGTCGTGGTTTTCGTAGTAAATATGCGCCATGAATAAATCATGTAAAAAAGATAAACAAACATGCTATTGAATTGGTCGGTAAATTAAGTAACATCATCCATGTAAAAAAATATGTATACTTATTTATTAAAAAATGCCGTGTGATGCGGGCTTAGAATAGCATCACCCCATGTCTTACCCGTGGAAGTCGTTAGAGGCCACTAAGCTCGAAGGGGTGTATTGCAATTTAAGGCGATGGGTTGGCAACCTGTCACTATGGCGATACAAAATTTTCCGAATGACCTTCAAATATTTGTCTGACGTGGCGTAAATGTCCGTTTTGGCGGCCGTTTACGCTCTGCCTACCCCGCAAGGGATTATATATAGGCGTGGTATGTGTATGTATGTATTAAAATATGTATTTATTTATATTATTATCTAGTGTAGTATACATATTATAATATGGTATGGTATGATTAAGTGCTCATATTTATTAATGAAAACTGTCTGATCTTACCTTTATTTTACGCACTAGTCTCTTCTTCCCTTTGATTTCTCCTCCACCTAAATGATGTCTAGTAGAGATCGCTTTCAGCGATAACGCCGCCTTTGCGCATGTTTAGTTTCAAGTTTGCCTGTTATTTATTTGTGTTTTAAATGTGCAATAAAGTGTTTTTACTTACTTTCTTTTCCACCACTGGTGATAAAGGAAGACAAAAAAAGTCCAAGGAAAGGAAAGTTCCTCATGACACAACCTTACCTTGAGTAGGGGGCACAGCTGTGAATTTTTGCAGCTGGAAAAGTCCAGCTGATCAATCCTAAGCGCGAGTAGGCTTTGTAATGCGCCTTCTGTCATTTTCTGCAGTTCCAGTTTAGGTCAGCTCGCTCCATACAAGTAACATGCCGTGTGGTTAACCTGGCCAGCCCCGAGGCATTGCCTTTATTTTTATACTAAAAACCAGGGCGTCGTCTTTCTAAACGTGCCTTCCGAAGCACAGAGACTTACCCCGTCTCCATCTTGAACTTCTCCCAGTCACCAAGTCCTGGCGCTCGAGGTATTTCCTCTGCTATTTCCCGGGACACAATGTCTATTCCTGACTCTATCAAGGCGTCTCTGGCTGCCCTTTCTGGTGATAAAAAAGAAAAATTACTAAGTTTACAAGAACGATCATTTATCCTTTAAAATTAATTTTAACTGTAGTTGTATTTTTTTCAAAGATTGGGTTGAAAGCTAACACTACCATGAATGTTCGGGCTACAAACTATATAATCTATAATAAAAGGGAGGAACTTTTATTATTTTGATGTAAATGCGTCCTTCTTCGTGTAGCCCGAACCTATTCATAAAAGGTCCCGAACGTTCATGCTAATGTTAGCTTTCAACGAAATCAAAATTTTTGAAAAATGCAATGACAACTAAAATGTAATTGAAAAAGGATAAAAATGTTTACTGCAGCGCGCACTGGTAATTTTTTTGCGCAACATCTCTCATCATCTTAGAACACGCCTCAATCAAATGCAAACTCATAACTGAAAACCGCATCAAAATCGGTCCAGTGGTGTTGATGATAAATGGTAAGTTTGGTTTGCACAAAATCACAATCTTTCACCCCAAACGCATGAACCATCTCCGTCCCACCGTTAGTAATGTCGCCAAAATAGAGGTAATATCACAAAAATTAACAGTCGTTTGATTGCTATGGATGGATTCAATGAATTTCCATTAGAACTATATTTCTGTGGTTCATCTAAAGTTCAATGCTCATACTATCTACAGCCTACTCATTAAAAGAGATCATTATTTAAACTATATTGCATAAAGTTTATAAGAAACACCAGTATAAGGTTGATCTGTTAAAGGACTGGGTTGATGACGCAAAATTTTCCGATTTCCCCTCAATTCCTGCTGACTGACAGATATGTAATCTGCGCAACTACTTCCTTAACCTAACCCAACTAACAGGTTCCAAAGCCACTGGCAAAGAGAAAACTGGTTTCGACATAGCACGGGCAACTATTAATTATACTGTGGCACGGGCAAGGCCTAATACTAACATTATCTCATATACATAGATGTTGTTTCACAACTTTCCACAATGAGACGTAACCCGGCGACACCTCATCCGTAATGTCAATAAGTCATGTTTAGAATTGAATAAAAGTACTCGCCGTAAGTGTGCCAAGATTAGGACAATAAATTGCAAACGGCCTACTGTACCGATTATGTAACTTTCGCCTTTTGAAGATGCTGTAATTACGTTTTACTGTTTTTATATACTTATAGCTTTGAACGATAAAAAACTGCGAATGAGTGGTGATAAATAACATCAATTTTCCCGTGTGATGCCGGCTTAGAAAAGCATCATCCCATTTCTTTCCTTTGGGAGTCGTAAGAGGCGACTACGGGATATTGCAAATTTTAGGCGATGGGCTTACAACCTGTCACTATGAAGATACACAATTTTCCGAATGATTCTCAAATATTTATCAGACGTGGCGTTAATGTCCGTTTTTTGAGGCCGTTGGCGCTCTGCCTACCCCGCAAGGGATTATGTGTAAATAACATCTAAGTAATATCAGCCAAACGGTCCGATTTGACAAGTATTTGTTTCCATATGATAAAGGCAGTCTGGTAAATAGAAATAGAATAAATAATAAAATCTGCGCATATTATGTACCTACCCAAAGAATGTAGGTACAACATTTGACATAAACATTGATAAATAAGTTATTATGAAACATAGCGATTCTTTAGAGAAATTATTGAATCCATTGACGCATGAATAATGTAGGTATAACTACAGTGTTGGACATGGGATTCCCATGCCAAATTATTTTTGTTTATGTTTACCCCGCCTAACCAAGTTCTCAGAAACAGATTTACGTAGGTAGATAGGTACAGGTCTTGTTGTTAGACGTCACGTTAATCAACAGTACCTACGTGATAGATGACGACATTTGGACAATACACAGATTTAAACTTTTGGACCGAATTAAGACAAGATTTCCCTATAAGGTACGCCAGGATCACATAATCATATCCTGACTTGGGTTTTGTTTTAAACAGTTACTTTTTACCAAATTGATTGTGAAATTTACATGGTCCCCGTGTTCTGTCAATTGATTAAAAAAATAAGGTTGTTGTTGCTTGTCATCACAAAAAAGTATGACGTATGACATATTTTGTTGAACGCGTGTTTTAGATTTTTTCTGTATGGAGTTATATAATGAACACGTGTTCATATTACACATTTACAGCAACAACTTCCACTGCTGGACATGGGCCACCCCCATTTGGTGGGGTATTGCCATACTTACCACGCTTGGCACGTGTTCAATAGCTGTCAAACTTTTTTGTGGTAAGGTCCTAATGGTCCACAGAATATGTTCTTGTACATACCACTAGCCTTTCTGGCGGTCATCGGGCGACGAAGGGCATGCGCGAGGTTGCCGCACACAGCCCCACGTGACGTCAGCTTACTGCCAGAGCTACGCCATTCCTCATCTACAAATAAACAGTCAGGGTTCATCGGGTTATTAGACAGCTCGGCAGCTTACTCGATAGAAGAAGAATAAAATTCAACAATATTATTACTCGTAGGTAGTAAATATATAATACTATTCAACAATAGTATTATATATTTCAGTCAAACCATTTGTAAAAAATCCTGAATAGGTTGTAACTTCTGTCGTGTGGGTGGGTCACAGGGTCGACTAATTGCCATGAAACCTGTTATCAGAGTTTTTCAGCAGCTTATAACAACTGCTGCGCCACTTTTGATGCTATAAAAACGCCATTATCATCAACGGACACAACTGTCCACCGCTTGACATTAGCCCATTCAGGGAACGGACAACAACGTACCTACTTGAATGGATTTGTCCCTTAGTCACTTTATATGACATTCCTCCTTGTCCCTTGTTGTTTGTCCTTTACTCTATATGACAGACTGGGGTAAAAATGAAATGATGCTATTCGAAACCGGCTCCACACGGTCATCTTTCTTACCCATGAGTGTATTTAGTATCACCAGCCTGGTTGGTGCATCGATGGTCGGTCTTTCGTGAGCAGTCTTCGGCCGCGGCTGCAGCGCGACTCTTGGCCTCACACCAGCGTTTTCCGTCGTCGCTGGTCGTCTACGTTGGATCTTCGGCAGCGTGGTGCCTCTTACCATGGTCTCCAGGTTTTCGCCGAGGTCTTCGCCTTTTTGAGTCTATTTTATGGAGAAAGAAAAGATTTAGAGAGTTCTAAAAAGTTGTCTTTGTGAATCAATTGGAATTGTTGACCATTCAATCATGCAACAAGTTAAATACAAAGTTGAGCATAAACAAGCAGTAAAATCTAATTATAGATCCAAAACTGTTATTGCTGTTTTTAATTAATTAAAGTATCTTTTGTATGATAATTACAGGAGCCGAAAATAAAAATAAAACATGTATAAACGGTCGTAAAAACGAACATTTATGCCACGTCTGTCGAACGTTTGGGGGTCGGTCAAAGTGACAGGTTGCCCTGTCGCTTTAAATAATTAAACAAATAAATATCCTAGACATTCCACACAGCGCCATCTAACCCCAAACTAAGCAACGCTTGTACTATGGTAACTAGATAGCTGATATTATACATAAATACTTTTTTTCGTAAATACATACCTACATACATACACACATAGAAAACGCCCAGACTCAACACAAATATTTGAAAAATAACATACAAATTGTGCTGCGTGGGTATCGATACCCACGACCCTTGGAGTAGCAGGCAGGGATACTATCCACTACACTATTCGGGCCAGTCGAAATCGCAATCCACATGTCACCTTCGAGTCCCTTAGTCGCCTCCTACGACACCCACGGAATATGCCGGCTTAGAATAGCATCACCCCTTTTTACCCATGGGTGTCGTAAGAAGCGACTAAGGGACTCGAGGGTTATATGTGTATTGCAATTTTAGGCGATGGGCTGACAACCTGTCACTATAGTATACACAGTTATCTGATTGACCCTCAAACTTTTGTCAGACGTGGTGTTAATATTCGATTTACGGCCGTTAACGCTTTGTGATTAATGTATGTATGTATTTTATAGTCAAACCTCTTTCGAAGTAGAAGGCTTTGGTTCCTCTAGTGGTTTCTGATCCTTCGAAACACCATCTGCCTCCGATTCTGAACTTGAAGAGTCATTCTCCAGGCCGTAGAAATCATCTGGCGGTAAATTACATAAGGGTATTTAGCAGATCATGATTGTTATATACAACGAGATAGCAATTCTCTCACAATGACGGTTCATTTTTAACTTACTTCATAACTATTTAATGTCATGATTATATTCATTTTCTATACTTACCTGTTAAGGTTTCTTTTAGATATCTTTGTATTTATCTTTATGTAAGTATGAATCTACTCAGTATGAAAAGTAAGTATAAGTGGCGACTATTACCTTAAGGCGAGTGTATCCGTGAACGACCTCAACAGTGGCGCCACGCGCCACTCCACAGAATAATATTTTCTCATTATTCAAACAATTTATCAGAATGTCCGTTGCCCAAGTTTGTAGTATTATCCTTAAGTAAAATAAACCTGCAAATCAATGAAATATTTGCTGTAATTAAAGTTATGGCAAAAAGTGCCTAAACGGCCATTATTGGTATTAATTGCCGTAACTTTAATTACAGAGAATATTTCATTTTTCAGTTTGCAGGTTCTTATTTTACTTAATGTAAATAATAAAAACTTAAGCAATGGACATTCTATAATAGTTAAAAAAGAAAAAAACTTTTTTGTGAAGTGGCGCCACTGTCGAGGCCGTTCATAGGCTTCAATTATTAATAAAACCAGAGCTAGCTTCAAGTGTCTTTTCCATAATTCTTTAATATAAAGCAAGTTAAAAAAAGCTTATAGTCCGGTAGGAAATCTTGATCATCCTCTATCTTATAATTACAGCCACTTCCGCAAACCTTCGATATCCGTGTGCAACGGGAGGCCGTCCAAAGAGACCAGCATCGGCAATGCAGACGCAACAGTCGCGCGGTAATCTTCCTCGTCTGATGCTGGAGTGCCTTCCAGGGTCAGATTCCGAAGGGATCCGCAAACGGCTAGCATCCATAGCCTGCTGGCATCTGATATCGGATTGCTGTGGAGACAAACTTTGTTAAACACTGCAGTGTACCAAAAACGGTAGCCCTTAATACGGCAAAAAACTTTATTATCACAGGAAATGGATATATGTTCAAGACCACATGAAATAGCGAATAATTTGTCTGTAGGTTAGGTACCCTGCAACCAGGTTAAATGCACAACGAATTAGCTATGCATCACATGCAATATATTTGGAAATTTTATCAAATAAGTTTTAACTATAACTATTACCACGACCATTGCAAATCTGGGAGCATACAGCAGAAAACTGGGGCTGCTCTGCTTGAGTGAAATTCACTTGGTCCATATTATGTGTAGCAAAGGGTTTACATAGCGTTTAGTTTAGGGTCCGTGGTGTGTTGCAACTTGAAAGGGTTTAACATACTGTGCAATATTCAGGGTATGCATCTTCTGTAAGGCAGCTAGCGGCTGCAGATCCTCGAGCTGGTTGCGGGCGGCGTGGAGTTCCCTCAGAGAGCTGAGGCCCCAGATCCCGTCCAGACTTGTCAGCCCGCAGCGGTTTACACTCAGTATCTGACGGAGAAAGACACATTCCAATATGAAAACGTCTGTTATACGTGTGTTAGATAGTTGGATTCTTCTCTGAACAGGGTGTATCGACTATTTGGATCGATCAGAAAATTTACCAAAGTAACAGGCGGACATGTCCGCCACGGAAAACTAAAGCGACAGAGGGCTGGCCAAATCTATCATGGAATCAATGAAGAGTGGCATTAGCAGGTTCTTTAGGATGTCCCCGTCAAGGTCTCAGAATTAAGACAGCGGTTGCTCCGAGAGCGTGCTATATAGGGACACAGCAGTAGACCATCTTAACCTTCAAGTGCACTAGTCCGATCCCCAAATCTCGTAGTGACTGGATGACACTGCCGTCCAGGGTTAGGGAGCGGAGACATGGCGCCAGGACGTGCAGCCGACGTAGACCAACGCGCTCAGCGACCACGCGCAGCTTGGCTTCTCGAATGTAAAGTACTTCGTCGTCTGTAGTTACTCCGCTGCACTGTTTCTGTTCAAAAAAGATCAGCATTAGTAAATCTGTGTTTTTTTTCCCAGCAGTAGATACTTTTTCTTCGAACACTTGTGGCAATTTTCTAGAACATAAACAACAGCAATGTCTTAGATGGTTGGAAAATATTTCAGAATAGAAGAGTCAACTGTATCATCATTACGTATGTATTATCGCAAATGCATTTAATGTATACCACACGAGTACCCACCTTTGTTGCAATGTATAGTCGAACGATTTGTTCAGCATAGATTAGGCTTTCTCTCTAGCTCAATAATTTGCATGAAATTGCATGCCAACGCTTGGTAATCTCCTTTATGACCTCGTTTCCTATAACTACTTGGTTGTGAAATGTCTGTATTGATGTAGCTAATTACTACGAGTATTTAAATACAAATAGTAAGCCCCTAAACAAGAAACTCATAATATAGCTGTTAATTTGTAAAGTTTTGCAAAGTTAGTAGCCTAAAAATTGGCTAGTTTTTAATTAGTTTTTGAAACCACTACGCCGCGAACTTTATTACCTACGCGATACAAATAACTTAAATAAACTACCGCCCTTCTAGAGCAGTTTGAAAACTCTGACTCAAGTTCATCGGGTTCTTCTAAAGAAGAAGAAGACTTCTGCTTTGTGAAGAAAAATACTATATCTTAATCATAGCATGAACACAAACTAAAAATAAATCAACTATGTCAATCGTGGTTTATAGAGGCGCTTGGGAAAGCCCTAGATTCAGCAGATGATCTTACCAATAACTCTATCAGCGTCAGTTCCCGTGGGATGATAATACGCCGGTATCCTGGTAGACGACGCTCCAGCTCCTCCTGGCCAGACGGCTGCACAGGATCTGGAGGCGGCATTGCTAAAATCCTTTGCGGAACAAAAAAAGACAGGCGTTTCAAATTCTCATCTGATACGTTGACTGGATGAATTTCTTTAGTATTAATAAGGAATGAAGGTATAGATAGTAAGCAGCTGTACCGCTACTTAGATTTAGAATATAATGATCCTGATGTTGGTCAAATATTAAAGTAACATGACAACAATGTGTGTCGTGTGATGCCGGCTTAGAATAGCGATGCCGGCTTAGAATAGCATCACACCATTTCTTTCCTGTAGGTGTCGTAAGAGGCGACTTACGGACTTGAGGGTTACATGTATATTGTAATTTTAGGCGTTGGGCTGGCAACCTGTCAGTATAGTGGTACAAATTGATAGATAGAAATAACGTAAGAACACTGCAAGCGCGTACCTAAGCTTTGAGAGTTATTTTTTCTTTGCTTTCAGATAGGCTCAATGGATAATGCTACTCATGTCTTGGATACCTGTGGTTGATTTAAGCAGCTTCTTCAATGTATGGTGCAGTACCTACAGTTTGTGGCATTTTTACTGTTGTCCCGTTGTTTCGGTCTAAGGGCACGGGAGGTATAGAGGGCCAAGAAAAAGGCATTTTACTGTTGTCCAGTCTACGGCCACGGCAAGAAGTGGGCGCCACTGGCCCTGTAAACAAGTCTCCTTAATGACCTGCGGTTTAGGTGCCAGCATCTTTTGTACCGTGTCGCTAGCGAATAAAGTATATTTCATTTCATTTCACGGCCGAAAAACTCCTAAAAGAAACCACAAAATTGAAGTACCGAAACAATGAAGAAGGCCGAATGCTCTGTGGTTCAGGCGAGCTGGTGCTTGTGTTGGACACCTCCGAGGGTGATGGCGATGGAGATGGAACCACTATGGGAGTCCGCGGCGCGCTTTCCAACTCCGTACACGGTGCCTCGAAAGCTGGCATCTTAGGTCCTCCGTAGGTATTAGAAGTAAAATATATGTTTATTTAAAATTATAAGACTTAGCATAGTATTAAACGCGGAACTAAAATTGGTCCTTTGAGCCGGACCCGAAACTTTTTATATCCCTGGATGATGGATTACTCACTTTTTACAGAATATTAAAGCCAATTGGAGGTAAATGTTTACCCTCCTACTAAACAACGACCAAAAAGCTAGTAACCTTAATGGTAGTTAATGTGGTAGTTTTGTATTACGTGCCAAAAACGGCGTAATAACTAAAAAGAATATATTCATTACATAGAAAACCCTTTATTACCTTTTTGTTAGTTTTTGTTATAAGATAAAGAATATTGGTTGGTAGCAGTATGATAAGTAGGTAGCTGCTTTACCTGCACTGTTTTAAATTAAAAAGTTAAGTTTAAATTATTGATTTATTCACGATACGATTCAGCAAAACTATGTCCATATATTTACAATCAAGAAATTATTTTTATTTACGTATTTACATCAAAATACATCTCCAAATTGTTTACAGGTTGCTCATAGTTACGAAGCCCTACCCTACAAAGAGGATGTAATCACAGCAGCGATAAAAAAACCGGCCAAGTGCGAGTCGGACTCGCGCACGAAGGGTTCCGTACCATTATCTATAACAAAAAAGAACGTGTTTTGTATGGCAGCCCCCATAAATATATATTTTTTTCGTATTTGTTTTTATAGCAGCAACAGAAATACGACATCTGTAAAAATTTCAACTGTCAACTTTCGCGGTTCACGAGATACAGCCTCCATACAAAAAACTTGTTTTTTGGAGCCGCCTTAAATATTTACTTTATTCATATTTTTTGTATTTGTTGTTATAGCGGCAACAGAAATACATCATCTGTGAAAATTTCAACTGTCTAGGTATAACGGTTCAGGAGATACAGCCTCGTAACTGAAGGCGAACGGACGGACAGACAGACGGACGGCCGAGCCTTAGTAATAGGGTTTCCGTTATTTATTACCCTTTGTGTACCGAACCCAAAAAACTAGCGACTAGCGCCTCCTATGCCTACGTGAAGACGCGTAGGTACTAAAAAAATGTCATGACACAAATTGTCATTCCAGTAGAGTAGGCTGTATTTCCGCAATACTTTTGCTTACGACCTTGAAATGAAAAAAAATACTAATGCTGCCAGGAATGAAGGAATGTAAATGATTCTACTTTTCTTTGACATTAAGAATCCTTAATTTACTCCTTAAATACAAAATATTACTTGTTACTGGAAGAAGATATCCAGATAAAGTAATTTCAATAAAAATTTTGCATTTTTCCAAGCTTTCTTTCTATAATCTATCAATAAATATTATTATATAATATTGTTTAATTTTATTTTGGGACTGAGGGACTTGAGGATGTGTATTGCAGTTTTAGGCGATGGGCTGACAACCTGTCACTATGGCGATACACAATTTTCCGGATGACCCTCAAATGTTTGTCAGACGTGGCGTAAATGTCCGTTTTATGCGGCCCTTTATGCTCTGCCTACCCCGCAAGGGATTATAGGCGTGATATGTGTATGTATGTAATTTTATTTGCAGTTTTTCGCTAAGTTATCTGGCAGCACATTAATACATTTTGACATTTCCGGCTTCAGTAATGCCAGATTAGAGAGAATTTCCCAAAATTTAGGGGATTTCATAACAATGCCGTGCTGTGTGATACCGGCTTAAAAATTGCAATTGGGGGATTATAAGGGGGTCGAACACACAGGTATTATTGTCTATATCGAGTTTCATGCATCGATTTTAGTAAATTCATGGCTTTTGGGGTATTTTAGAGAATATGTGGGGAAAAGGCGAGACGGTCAACTGGCAACACTGACTGGCTGTCAGTCAAATTTTCGCGCCATTCTTCTTTGATTATCGTAATTTTGCGATAAATTAAATAAATCGGTATTCGTATTAATTCATAAGAATACTATACTATCTTTACAATCATGGAACCCCATGTTAACACTGAAGAACACCAGTATCTAAATATTGTGCAGCAAATCATAGATACAGGTAAGATTACTATAACCTAGATTACTATTTGCATTTTCGTAAATTTTGCTATAATTTATCGTTTATTTGGCTACAGGTGACAAAAGGGTCGACAGAACAGGCGTTGGAACCTTGTCTATTTTCGGTGCTATGCAAAAGTATTCCCTGAAGAATAATACACTACCTCTACTTACAACAAAAAGAGTTTTCACTCGAGGTATTATTGAAGAGCTTTTATGGATGATATCTGGCTCCACCGATGGCAAAGTGTTATCTGACAAAGGTGTGCACATCTGGGATGCTAATGGCTCGAGGCAATTCCTTGATAAATTAGGATTTACTGACAGAGATGAAGGTAAAACTTTTTTTAAACTATATTCACCTCAAAGCTATATTGCACTACAACATTTTTTAGTTCACATTCCACTATTCTATATTTTTCAGGTGATCTTGGACCAATCTATGGCTTCCAATGGAGACACAGTGGAGCAAAATATATAAATTGTAAAACTGACTACACTGGTCAAGGAGTTGATCAGCTACAAAATGTAATTGACACAATCAAGTAGGTATTTCTTACCATACAATAATCTTTAACAGTAATTCAATCAAGTCTGTACATTGAATAGTGTTTAAAAAGGATTTTAGCTTTTGATCCAGTTCAAAATATATAATTTTGACTATTTTTTATTTGACATTATACTGTTCAAAATATAGAACAGTTTATGTATGCATGTTATTGCACACTAACTTTAAATATTCTACACTAACTCACAAGTCATTACACCTTGCATACAAAGTTGTGAGCAAAAGCTAGTTTAAAATAAATTACAACTATCAAAAATTTCAAAAACATCCTCTACCTTCTAAAAATAAACATTTTATTTTCAGGAATAATCCTGCCGACAGGAGAATGATAATTTGTGCCTGGAACCCATCAGACCTCAGCCAGATGGCGCTGCCGCCGTGCCACTGCCTGTCACAGTTCTATGTGAACAGCGGCAAACTGTCCTGCTTGCTGTACCAGAGAAGTGCAGACATGGGTCTTGGTGTGCCCTTCAACATCGCCAGTTACTCCCTGCTCACTCATATGATAGCACATATTACTGGGCTTGAGGTATATAAATTAAAATAATCAATTAAAAAATTATAGAGCCCGCCATTGCTTGAACCTGGGACTGTGGGGTACCGTTTCACTGTTCTTCTGCCAACTGAGCTACTGGCGCCTTGACTGACACTTCCAAATCTTCAATATCTTGTTACTTGTCTTGAAGCGACGTACAATGAGTATTCTGACTGACTCTATGGCATAGCTGATAATACCCCTGCCTGCTACACCGGTCGTGGGTTCGATACTCACAAAACACAAATATTTGTCAAGTCACTTTCAGATATAATATTATGTGTTAAGTTTGGTTGTTTCTATGTATATATATGGGGTGTAAGGGACAGCGCTCCAAATACATACAGACAGACTATAAAACTGAACAACTTTCCCCTGTCAGGAAACGACAAAAAAAACAACCTCCCATACAAAATCACATTTAGCTGACCTTATTTACATGGAAAGTAAAAAAAAAACTTTTAAACATGGCCAATTTAAGACCCAAACTTATAAACTTGTTTAGTAAAATTCATATTATTAAAAAAATATTCTTAAAGAGTTTGTTCAAAATGTTTTTTTTTTATTCCTTTAGGCTGGTGAATTTGTCCACACAACAGGGGACACTCACATATACCTGAACCACATTGAACCATTAAAGAAACAGTTGGAAAGAGACCCGAAACCATTCCCTAAATTAGAGTTTGCTCGAAGAATTGAATCTATAGATGACTTCAAATATGAAGACTTCATAATCCAAGGATATCACCCACATCCAAAAATAGAAATGGAAATGGCTGTATAAATTTATACAAAGTGTAGAATACATCGAAAGTATTTTACAAAACTTGCAAAATGGAAGAGGCGTAGCCACTAGTGATGGCGAAAGTCGCAGGTTTAAATCTTGTCTACAGTAGAAAATTTTGCAAGCTTTCTAAAATTATATACCTAACATGAAAGTGTTTAAAAAATTTGGTATTCAATATAAAGTACTAATAAAGACTTATTTTCATCATACATTTTATTTTTCTACATACATTTCATAATTCAATGTTAAAACCCCTTAGACATAGATAATTAATGGCAAACAATCTTATAACTTACAATAATAATTTATTATCTAAGTGATGCTCCTTTAAATCATGATAAATATAGAATCGTTACCATTTTATAAGACTATGTAAAATTTCAAAATTCTTAACAGAATGTTATGTGTTGATTATCCAGCAGCGCATCCTTTTAAACTGACTTAAAATAGAGGTTTACAATTCATAAAGTTGTCTTTTCGACTGAATCCCTAGCGGTCACCTCACCAGGCCAGACTGATGGTGGCATCCTGGGCAACTCTTATAAATTTGCAGTTGGTACCCAAATTATTTGATGTTTTACAATATCAATGCAAAAAATAAATTCAGATGTTAGTTACTATATCAAGAGTATTAAGAAGACTTGCTCACTAAAGGGGATTCCGGAGCGTAACTAGAGCCCTCATTACTTAAAAAATCATAACTCGATGAAAACGCAATGTATCGATAATCTGCTTCTGTCAAATTGAAGTAAAGATGTTGAAGCTTATTTACAAAATGTTGTACTATTATTAGTAGTTGCTCTTGCTGTAGATACAGATAGAGGAATTGCTAAAAAAAACTCGCCACTTTTAGTACTTTATCTATCTGTAACTACCTCGAATATTTTTTTGCTAATACCGAATACGACATTCCGCAAATATAGTTAGGTACCTGTACTTAACCTTCCGCATACGAGGTGGGGTATTTTAGACGCGGTATGATAGAAGCGGATTACCGACAAATTATTTTATTTTTATTAATTTTTAGTCTTATGAATTTTTAAGTGACGAGGGCGCTAGTTAAGTTCCAGGATTTCCTTAATAAGTTGAAATTCTGAGCATAAAAAGCAAGTATGTAGTTACAAAGTATAATTTGCTGCTGGATAATAAAAACATTATCTAAAAACTAATATTCATGATACTTACTTAAAACTATTAAGTTTGTACATCATTTCCTTCAATCTTTGATTTAACTTGAGTATAATGCGATGGATGATTCACAGAAAATGAATAAATGCATAGTAATCTAAAATTAAATAAAAATAATGTTTGCTAAAATTGTAAAAAATATTATTTAGTTTAATAAACAACCACGTTTGCATATGATGTTAAATAATATTACTTGCTGTTTGAGGAGGATTTGTGACAACTACCAATCAACACATCTGGTCATCTTGTGAGGGCATCTGAAAAATAAAAGGTAAGAACACTCATAACATGTTTAAGCTGTAAGTAGGTACCCATAATTTAAATGATAAAGTCTAAGGCCGTACGCTCGCTTACGCGGTTTCCAGCCCGCGCGTGAGGCCGCGCGCGGTATCGCGGGATCCGCGCGGCGGTCTGACATCGCCGCCATTATTACCCGTCCAAATTTAGAAGGCGCATAGTGCCTAGGTAGTTGTAATATGGCAAGTGTCGTCGTGTTCGTACGGGTTATATTATGTCGCGGGTTGCTGAAGCCGCGGCGCGGGTGACCGCAGGCCGCGTCACGGGGCGCCAATCTTGTGTTTTGTCAAATCTGGCCCGCGCGGGCCGTCCCGCGCGTGAAACCGCGTGAGCGAGCGTACGGCCTAAGCATTGGTCTCAAGATTCGGAGGTACCTCCTGGTCCAATTCTTAGGAGGTATGGGACTATTGTGGCTGCAAATAATGATTCAGTTAACTTTGTAAAATACTAGCTAACCCATTCAATGCCAAGCCTTTGCGCACAAAACGATTACTCGTGCATGATGAGTACAGCAATAACGCCCCAGTACAGTACTGTTGTAGCTGTGTATGTATGTACATAATCTACATTTAAAAGATATTGCTTCATTTTGATCTTGTTACCTGTGGAATAGATTCCTCCAGTCTACTACTAGGGACGGGCATTGCAGCAAGCTGCTCTACGATAGCCATTGTCATCTCTGACTCTACTGTAACTTCCAGCCACAAAGTATCTGAAATGAGAAAGGTTTGTTAACCTTTACTAGCTATATATCTAAGTACTATGGTAATTAGATAGCTGCTATTAATACCTATATACACTTTTATTTGGTAAATATACATATTGTACATAGAAAACACCTCGACTAAACACAAAAAATTTGAAAATTGATTTCACAAATATTTTGTATTATCAAACCCAGTATTTCCGCTACACCATCAAGCCAGTCAAAGAATGGATGCAACCCCCCCCCATACAGTTTTCAGGCCCAACATATATCTCTCGTCTTCCAGCGCAGAAATGCCACAAGCACTTTTGGAGAGGGATGCATTGGGGGAGGTGAAGCTGCCACTCTTAGCTTATGCTTAGTTTTAAGTTATTTTGTATGTGTTTTATTAAGTTGATGGTTCTTGATATATATTTAATTTATTTTATTCCAAAATTAGTAAACTTGTAAAAGGCTCAGTGTGTGATCCAGTAATTTTGTGAACCTTTAAAATTTGATAGCAATCACACTAATTTGAGTTGAAGTTACTTTTTAGGTATAAAAAGACAAAGATACAAAGAAAGTTATCTTGTCTTTTGAACTGAGACCAGAGAATATAAATACAGTTACATTGTTTATAAAGACAAAAGATAATAATAATAATAATGCAACATATTATTCTTACCTCCTATTTGTTCACCATTAGCAGTTAGCAAATGAAAATTGGCTTTATGTGTGCCTGGTGTACTTGGGGCAGTTAATTTTAGAACAACATTAGTGGAATGTCCCGCAGGCAGTGGTGGAACATAGAAAGGGATGGCGCCTAAAGGTTCGCCCCCAGCTTGGACCAGTCTACAGCTCCCTGGCCAAGCCTCGGTGCCTGTATTGGCAAGACTCCAATTTTGTTCAAAACTGAAAAAGCAGACAACATGTATAACTGGTTCTTTGTTTAGCAGCTACATTTCAAACTTAGCAATTTGAAAGTACAATAAACTTTACATCATTTGGTCTAGCAAAACTAGATATAAGTTGTTATTGAAGTTTAATCATTTAATACTTATACTAGTAAACCTTGTTGACCTTATCATGTAAACTGAGGCCGAGATTTAATTTGATTAAGTAAATAGGTTACCTTGCACCAGGGGTAACAGCAGTCTGCTGTGTTTGAGCAGCCTTCAGGGACATTGATGGAAGCTTAGGGGGTAGTGTATAGTCTAAATAACAACATATTGCCGCTTGCAAATTCCTGAAACAAAAATAATTAATAGTGGTGAACTTTTTAAATTGACCATAAGGAAAAATACGCAATAAGTTCAAGAATGACACAAAGAACGAAGTGGCTCTTACCAATTGCTCATATCCAAAAAGAAACTAGCAGTATTGTAGTTCAAACTAGGACCTAAGAGTCTTTGCATTTGGCTTATAAGTTCATCCCTATCTGTGGTGTTCATACAACTGAACTGCAACAAGAGGTTCTGGTCGATCTCGCCAGGGTGAGCAGAGGATCCGTCGACATCCATTGTGGCGATATCACAAGGCACTTTGTACGAGATGCACCACTTCACGACGTATTGACATGCCCTTTGTTTACGTTCGTCAGCTGACTTCGCGCACAGGTTCCACCGTGGAAGACAAAAGCACGATGTTGAGTACTAAATTTTACGCGTGATTTTGTTGTTTCTGCATTAATATTTATTATGCAATTAATAGAACGAAATAGGAAACGTTTAGTCGCATATTTATGACGAATTATTCACACATACACAATCTGTTTGTCTGTCAGATTAGTCCGTTCGGATACACCCGAAACAAAACATCGCGTAGGAGAAGACAATAAAAGATCCTCTCTCACGACTATTACGGGAATGGGAGTTTTTCTGTTGACAGTTCTGTTGATAGTTCTGAATGTCAAACCAGAGGGCACTGAGCTAAACTGAAAATTTGACGTTTCAATATGGCTGGCGGCATTCATAGTTTTGTCTCAAGTTCCGTTTCACGTTGTGTTCGTTACTAATTTATTTCTTTTAGTTTGATTTGCTACAAAATAAACTTGTCGTCTAGCTATTATATTGAGTGTCATTCATGTAAGCAAACAAAAAATTATAGGAAATTTAGAACGATTACATAATTACATAATAAAGAATATTTTGTAAAGTGGCACAGATTTTCATATAAAGGAACGTTATTTCAATTAAGCTGAGCGCCCTCTACATGACACTCGAGAATCTCTAGAAAATTTCCCATTGGCCATATCATCTGTCACTTCGATAGCGTTGTATCACTACATGGTTATTATTGCAGTGAATCGATTTTCAAAATCGACTGAAGCAAAAAAATATATAATCAAATTTTTACACGACTACCCTACCAAAAGCGGAGTGTGAGTTCTGGGTGAGCTCGCTCCATCTTAGACTCTGTCTCTGTCCTATGACCTAGACTAGAGTCAAGAGCAAACCCATCATTAATAAAAAAAAAAAGTGTAATGTTTTTAGACTTCATGTAAGTATAATGTGCGATTCTGTTCTAAACTCTTTAATTACTGAACAGATTTGAATGGTAATTGTATCGGAAAAATCCTCACATTATCCCGAGTGTCATAGGCTAGGCTTTATCTAAGAAAGCGGTCATGTTATTAAATTTTTAATTTATTATGCTTGTCTTGAGTTTGCACAACTATTACTCATTCATCACAATAAAATAGATTTAAACGAATTTAAAACTCGGTCACATTACCTTGCCGGATCCCTGGAATGCGAGGCCCCGCCTCGTTCCCCTCGCATACCCTTAGCTCGCCCGACTAGAGTCAGTCCAAACAAGTGCGAGATTGGCCAATAAAATCCACGTCCCAAAATAAAATCGGTAGTTTTATTGTTGATCCTGTTTCTTTTTTATTTTACAATTCCTACGTTTCGAGCTCTTAACATGGGCGCGTTCAATGGACCATTTTTCGTAGCTCTTTTATAATAAAAAAGTCTTTCGTCGTCGCTGAACGATATGTTTATGGACAACGAAAGACTTTTTTCAGTATAAAAGAGCGACGAAAGAGCTACGAAAGATGGTGCATTGAACGCGCCCTAGAGCTCGTGGCCACGGACTAAGGTGGTAGACGTCATTATTAAGAAAATAAATTATTTTTGTTCTACCGCCATCTATTTCTGAATTGCCTAGCGTAACGTTCTTTGCACGCAGAATGCTGAAACCGTATCTTGTGTAGTAGTAGGTATTTCAGTATGTGGAGTCCAAGTTTATGAGATTCACCATCCAGCATCTCATTTCAAATTTGAATGTTTTTTTAAAATTTCTATGGTTTCCCGTGCTTTCCTATTAATCTCTTCTCTCTCGCTAGGATTGTTGCCTTATCGAACCTGACAATGGGTGGGGTTATCCATGATATGTTCACATACTGCAGACTGTTTGTCACGACGGTTTTTTACATCGGCAATATTATGTTCTTTTAGACGTGTAGATACATTTCTCTTTGTTTCTCCTATGCTTATAAACACCAGGGTCTTAAAGAGGGATGTTGCATTTGACTGATCTGACGTACGTACTGGCTGATCTTCCTCGGCGGCTTGAAAATGGTCTTGATTGAAGCTCGCTTAAGAATTCTACGGATCTTATCAGTTACTCCCTTCGAGTATGGCAAGTATGCTGGTTGTCGTTTGACTGTGGTTGGTTTGGCACGGTTTCTGTGACGTTGGCGGGGTGGCTCCAGGTCATTTTCATGGAGTACTCGTCTCACATTTCTATAGGTGGAGACTTATTATTAGCATTTGTATATTTATAATTTATTATTGTATTTTTATATTTAGCTGTTAGTCTTCCTAAGAATAATAAAATAAAATAAAATAAAACATGCTTGAGCTTATCGTCTAGATGTTGGGGGTCACAGATACCACGTGCTCTCTGAAACAAAGAGGTTCCAACGGCATATAATTGGCTCGGATGATTGTGGAAGTTAACATTTAGGTACCTATCTATGTGGGTTGGCTTTCTATATACAGAATGACTAATTTTACCATTTGTGTTTTAAATTATAAGAATATCGTATGCGTAAATATGTCGAGTTCAGGTTGAATGCTAGGAACTTATTATCCAATGATGCGAAAATGTCAAAGGGTTCTCCTTAGAACTAAGAAATTTGACAAGTTACCTTTTTTAATTACAAGCTTAGGAAACGACCCAAAATTTTGAATTCTCAAAATAATATGGGTTTTTATTTTTAGGGAGCAGAAAAAGAAGATAACTTGATAATTGAGGGTAGTAGTTTATGTGGGGTATCATATGAAAGGGCTTCGCACATGGCCGTTTTTTTCTATTTTTGCTGGACCCCGGCTTCGTAATAATCATATATTTTGTTTCTAAATCGATCGTTTAGAACGTCCTTATCCATCTGTCATGTCATACGACAAAAGTGAAAAGTCGACAAAACGGCGACAGTCAAACGAGCGCAGGCGCAGCTATATGGCTAAATATTTAGTTTTGTGATTGTTTTTGTGGTTTTTCGTGAAATAAACAAGTGTATAATGTGATGATATGTGGTCCAGTCGTGTTGAGCAGATGAATGATGCTCGCGTCATGCGGAACCATCGTTCATAGGAAGGAGAAAGTGTTGTGTGAAATCGGAGTCTTGCCTTCAATGATGTGGAAGAGGTCGATTGTGCAAGCTAGCGGCGCGCGCTGCCTTGCCCTGGTGCTGGGAGTAGTGCTCGCGGCCGTAAGTACCTGCTTCATGTTCCACCACGCTCCAGCACCCCCTGGATTGCCCCTATTCCACCACTGGCCTTGATTTGTCCAGACGCATTCCAAATGAACCGTGCCTCTTGTTGTCAAGGTGCACAGACTTATCTTTTTCTTAGCAGTTACTTTCCAACTGGTATTTTACTATCCAATGTGTAAAATAGTAAAAACATCTTCAGTTTATGTACATAGAGCAAAGTGGCATTTTCAGCCTATCATGTAGGTACCTAATTAGGTACTCTAAAATAAAATAGCATGTGCTAAACAAATGAACTCTGCAACCTACCCTAACAGTTAGGGTTATGTGGTATTATGCCATTAGTCAGGTAAGGTAAGGATCATATTTTCAAAAAGAGGTTTATGAAGAAATGATGCTGTTTTACTGGTAGAAGAGATAAAGGTTTTTATAGAACATTACAGATATCCAGAATACTTAATATTCCCAGTCATCACAATAAAATAATTTAAAATGGATTTAAGTTGTGTTTGTTTTGGATTTTAGCAATACCCATGTTTCAACTACAATTTAAATCCCTTTAAAATTGTTTTATTGTAATGAGTAATAGTTTTGCAAACTCAAGAAAATATTATTCCCAGTCATATTCTATTTTATTTAGTGTTGTTGCAATAATGATGAAAACCAAATTATAAGTTGTTACATTTGAGTAGGTATTTCTATTTTATTATTGTATATGCCTATATCACATCACAAAAAAGTATTCTCATTTAGTAGTATTGTAAATATCATTATAAAATGAAGAGATACTAAAGATGAGTCTGTGAGCTCCGCAGTCATCCTAACCCAAGAATTGGGTAAATTGGTTACAACAAGTGGACAAGGTCAGCAGACATCCCACCCTGAAGAAATGCTTGCCTAAAATACCATGAATTTTACTAAAAAAGTATAGTCATCAAAGTTGAATTAAGACCTACTAACTCTTTGCTAATAATTGGTTTGAATGTGTCAGAACCACAAAGTTCTCTTATTTATTATGTATCTATATCTATAAAGTTTGACTGTGCTTTTTTTCTGTGATTATTTGAAAAATTGTGAATTTGCCAATGTTGAGGTACTTCCAATTGGTGCATTTAGGCACAGTCGCGTCTACTGCCATTTACAATAACATTTGAGATTTCCTCCCCATCAAAGGATCATCAAAGGATGGGTATCATTGAAATAGCTCTCCGCACCATTATTCATACCTGTTGTAGATGGATTGTTTTAGGTAACACCTAATTAATTTGCAAAAATATGAGTACCAACTTACAATTTGCTTACAACTAACTTACTATTAATTGCTATGCAATCAAAATCACAACTTTATTAAAAATATATAATTGGTTTCTGATTACTTAGCTGTACAGTCTTAATACAATCAGTATAAAGAGTTTGACCTAAGCTTAGGTGAATAATAAAGCTAGTTGAATAATGGTGGAGAATGATTATGGAAAATACATTTCATATTAGGCTTTATAGAGATGTTCATGGAGATAAGGCTGAGTAAATATGTAAATCTGAATTTGTATTAGTAGATCTGTTACGATGTCTTGATGCTTGCTTCAAATGCTCCTTAGAGTATGTTTATCTCAATTAATAGGCAAAACTTTAATAATCTACCCAGATAATATCTACAACATGACCCAATTATCAACAGTGCACATCACCTTGCCTTTGTGCGGACCTGGTGATTGAGATTCCGTCAGCTGGTCTTGGTGCAGCCGCAGACCCTGGAGCACACTACCGACTGGATTACTATCCTCCACATGGCACACCAGCCCCGAACCACACCGTGCCTGCCCGAGCCTCCACTATAAACTTCCAAGGTCTGCCGGGCACGAAGTATCATTTCATGCTGTATTACTCCAATGATACATTTGCTGATTTGTTGACATGGAATCAGACAATTATTACAGGTGAGTAATATTTTCTTTTTCAATATGACCTACCTACCACATACCTACTTTGAAATACTATTGCCTAGAAGAGAAAATACCTATCTATTATTTCTAAACTCCATAAATGTACCTATTTTTCCCTTGATAAACATTTGGATATCTTTGATGAATTTTGAAATAACATTTTGCTTTAACATATTTATTTATTATGATACCTTTTTCCTACTACATAAAGGTGTCTGATATTGATATGTAAATATTTGACCAAACAGGAAAATATAGGTCTAATTGAATTAAGTACCTATTGTTCCTGATTGGAATCTAACTGCAATAAATTGTTTTATAATATTTGACCACAAACAGTTCCATCTGATTTGGTGCTGTGCAAAACAGGATAATCAGAAGCTAAAAGCGCTCACTGTTAAAAGATTTTGTTTGTTATATTTATTTCTTGTGATGCCCGTGTGATGCCGGCTTAGAATAGCATCACCCCATTTCTTGCCCGTGGGTGTCGTAAGAAGCGACTAAGGGACTCGAGGGTGTGTATTGCAATTTTAGGCGATGGGCTGACAACCTGTCACTATAGTGATACACAGTTATCTGATTGACCCTCGAACTTTTGTCAGACGTGGCGTAAATTACCGTTTTTACGGTCATTTATGCTCTGCCTATCCCGAAAGGGACTATAGGCGTGATATATGTATGTATGTATGTATGTATTTATTTCTTTCTTAGGTATAAAAACAGGTTACGAATCGTCCGGCTTTTAGCTGTCTCATAAAAAAAAATATATCGTGTCGTGCATGACTACTTGCTAAAATTATTGATAAATTCATTAATTCAGAGTATACATACACATGTCACGCATGTAATCCGCTGAGGGGTAGGCAGAGCGTAAACGGCCGCAAAGAACGGACATTTACGCCACGTCAGAGAAATATTTGAGGGTCATTCGGAAAATTGTGTATCGCCATAGTGACAGGTTGTCAGCCCACGATTGCCTACCTACTTATTCCGCCCTTACGCTCCTACTGCCCCGTTAAAGAGAAGTCGTAATTTTAAACGAGTATGTTACTTTAAAACAAATAACTTACGAGATAAATTCTTTCCCATAATGGATGTTTTCAAACGCTTCAAGGCATGCGTAATCTGTATAGGTATGCGTCGAAAGTGGCGTCCATGCGCGGTGCGAAGATGTAGGAATGCGTTTAATGCAAAATATGCGATATGCGATAGACTTACAACAGAACATGCAGCACTTTTCTTATTAGATTAGCATGGTTAACTTTTCATGTTGCGAAAACATTGATGTCGTTTATTTTTGGTCTGGACCATTTTCTGAACCCAATTTATTACTTTGTATCATTTTTGGCATATTCTAACAAACATTAGTCCAGCATGTCTAGCTTTTCATGTTTCGAAAATATTAAAGTCGTTTATCTTTGGCTTATAGTTTCCGGACCATTTTCCGAACCCAATTTATTATTTTGTGTCATCTTAGGCATCTAACATACTTTCGTTTGCATTGGATAAAAACGACTCAAACTGGGTTTATACACTGTATAACTGTCACATGGACAATACTGGTACATTTTATAATGTTAATTTAATTAAAGACACTTGAAAATTTAATTGAATAAACAAACGAAATTTTATGCAAGCGTCAAAAATGACACAAAATGTAATATGTGCTTTACAGACACACATAACGCAATCGTACAAAAAATAAGCGACTTTACAATGTTTATTAGTTGTGCCCCAAAATAATGCCATATCTGACTATATGTCGTATTGTAAAGATTGAAACAAACTGTGAATTAAAGTGAGACAAAAGACAGATGATTCAGCATGGAAAGTGCTTACAGTCGCTTATTGTTACGATCATAATACCATACAAAAGTTGCACAAGATACATATATCACGCCTATATCCCTTGCGGCCGTGTAAAGCGGATATTTTTACGGCTGTTTGTCAGACGCCACGTAAATTTGAGAGTCATTCAGGAAATTGCGTATCGACATAGAGACAGGCTGTCAGCCAATCGCCTAAAATTGCAATACACATGTATCCATCTAGCCCCTAACTAAGCAAAGCTTGTACTATGGTAACTAGATAGCTTATATTAAACATACATACTTTTGTTCGTGAATACATAGGTACATACACTACATAGAAAACGCCCAGACTCAACACAAATATTTGAAAAATAACATACAAATACTTTTGCTGCGTGGGAATCGAACCCACGACCCTCGGCGTAGGAGGCAGGGGTACTATCCACTACACTATATGGGGCCAGTCGACATTGCAGTCCACATACCACCCTCGAGTCCCTTAGTCGCCTCTTACGACACCCACGGGAATTAAATGGGGTGATGCTATTCTAAACCGGCATCACACGGCACATATTGTTGTAATGTAATTGTAAGGTACAGCTTCTTATTGTCCATACCATAATTGCTAAAGAATACAAATAATAACCATTAAACATATTGGATGAGAATTTGAAACGCTTGTCAGTCATCTATAATGCTTGATAAAACCTAACAAATGTGTTTGCCTTTACGAGTATGCCTCTCTGACTCTGACTGTTAGTGGCAAGCAGTGAGAAAAAGGACCCCACTGTTATTCGTTCATTCTAAACCACGATTCGCTCCTTGTATTAGTTCATTTGGTCCTGGTCTACCGAACATCCACCGCGATCTATGAAGATCTTTTGCACTTTTCAATGGACTTATTCTACCTCTAGATAAGTCTTTGTACAGTCGGTAGTAGCACATAAGGTAGCAGGGGTATTCCAAAAGGACTGAATTATTTACCCCAGTTAAAAGATAATAAAATTTTAAATTAATTCTCTTATAAGAAGTAATTTTCTACTAATACATATTCATATCAAGAAGAAATATTGCCGGGTATAAAAATAATTCAGTTCTTTTGGAGTACCCTTGGTACCTTATCTGCTATAACCGACTGTACACAGATCTCTAACACAAGTTACGTTGCAGCTCCGGAACCCCCGACCAACCTGACAGTGACGCTGGGTCGCAACAAGCAAGCCACCATCGCCTGGTCGCCGCCTGCGCATGGAGACTACACTGGGTTCAGGTTTAAGGTGAGTTCATGAAGCTCTCATCATCATCAGCGCACATCCACCCACTGTAGGAAATAGACCTCTTCTTTATTGCGCAAATCTTCACGGTCCTGTGCTAAACTCATACATAGAGATCCCGTCGACTTAGTGATTTCATCGGACCATCAGGGTCTACCCGCTGACCATTTTGCTTCCCTTGGATACCACTCTGACTGCTTTTGTCGTACTTTGAATGAAGCTCTAATTCTGATTAATTACTTAGACAAGTATAGAAGCTAGTTAAGCAGATCTATTTTTAACGTGAATGAGAGAAAGAGTGATACTTTAAATAAGCTACTATATCTGTCGAAGTGTTGGTGAGTCAACGCAAACCACACCTTTCGCTTCGTGTCCAAAGAAAGCAGATTTTACCGCTAATCCTCCTCCATAGTCGGTCCCTTACTGCTGAGGATCGTGACTACAGAGGGTTCGTGGCTGCGGCAACAGTGTCCTGTCAGTCATAGCGAACAGGATTTGCTAAGGTCGCATTTTTAGACACTGTAACAATTTAACTTCAAGTGTGTGTACTAATATTTATCATTAACTAAATTGTATGGATCGTCAGGTCTGAAATAAAGTTTTTTTTTGTCAATTGCCCGTCGCCATTCATCATGATCTGCCGCCTGATGTAGTGCGGCGCTGACGGGTATATCCAGCTTCTCGGATATTTAGTCGACCCATCTTTTCTGACTTCGGCCTCTAGGTGGCTTCTCTACCACTTTTCCAATTACTATCAGGCGCTCCAGGTTGTCATCACTCCTTCGTGCTATGTGTCTAAAATACTGTAAGACTCGCCGCATGCAGACTGAGGACAGTCGCTGTTTACCGCTGATAGTGTGTATAATTCACAGTACTATCAAATCAACAAAAGAAAGCCACTGCCACTAATTACCTAAGTATTACTGCTGGACGTATACTCCCTATCGTTATAAGTATTAATGCTGGGGAATTATCTACCACCCTACCGTTGATGCCTATTTGATTTAGCACTTATCCGGCCAGTCTGCCGCACTACAACGTCCGACAAAGACAATATCACTACATAGTATAAAGTAAAGTCTATTCCCGCGTCTGTCCCGAAGTCTGTTTGTATGTATGCTTTAATCACCAGAACCACCTAACGGATCTGGATGAGGATTTTTGTAAAAGATAGAGTGATTCTAGAGGAAGGTTTTTATGTTTGATTTATGTCGGGAAAAGGTCTGTCTCCCGTAGGAAATCGGTTAGCAGCGGGTGAAACCGCTGGGCGGGCCGCTTGTTTATTATATTAGCAAATTCTTTCTTATGATGTAGTGCGTGACCTTACCTTACTTCTGACTAACAAAATCACGTCGCAAACTCGCATAAAAGATCGACATTGAAATAAACGAGTTTAAAATATGAAGGTCGTCTCGAAATCATAAGACACGTAAGTAATGGGAATAACCGAAGCCTTTCGGATGCTGCCGGTTCATAAAACCTAAGGAACTAACCAGCTTATTAAAGGCGTCTTATTTGGATGATTTCTGTGTAGAAGTTTTAGTACGTAATGAACCCGAAGATACTTAGTTGTTTTGTTAATTTTTCACTTTGTGAGATTATTTCCAACGTTACAGAAGGGCCTATGTTATAAAACTACAGGCTTCAAGTCTACAGATAAAATTGTTAGTTCATTACGTAGTTGGTTAATAATCCTGATATCATAATGACTAACCGTATGAACATCGAATTTCACCTGTAAAATTGTAGCCTGTAGTTTGATAATATCGGGCACTACTTGCTCGCGTGTTTCGAAGGTCCCATAATATCCTAGTTGCTTTCATAGAAAAACAAATTCTTTTTATTAAAAAGACAGGTTATGAACTAAGTATTTAAAAGGCAGTCTAAGACCTTTTAGGCAATTTAAAACTCTGATATTCAGTCGAGTCTTTATGGGGTTGTTCGCCAAGTTTGTTTTTCGGAAGTGTCTAATGTTGGCGCCTTCGAGCAACGCGGTCTTCCGTCTCTTTCCGACCCGGTACGGAAGGCCGCGTTGATCGCAGCTTAGCGCATTTTATATTTTGGTTATATTCCTAATTATACCCAACTTTACTAGGTGATACCCCTGACTGAAAGATCGGACGGCGCCCGAAACATTACCACCGAGGGAGCTGGCAACTGGACGTATACCCTCAGAGAGCTCTCCCCTGGAGCCACCTATCAGCTGCATGCCTTTACGTTGCTGCACGATAAGGAAAGCGCCGCGTATGCTTCACGGAACTTCACTACAAGTAAGTAATGTAGAGTAAAGTAATTAATTAAATTATTGCAGGTTTTTGCTCAGAGTGTAAGTAAGAAAATGGCAAGTAAATAGAGACGATTTAGGAATTGACAAGTTTAGGAAAAGGATTAATTAAGAAGATGCCGAGTTATACAAGAAACAAGATAGGAAAGTGTCAAGTTTAAGAATATGATGAAGTCGACCTGGTGTGCAGCCGGTCGCATTTTCAGAATACCGACAGTCGATCGGGGAAACATTTCTTACGGCTTTTTATAGGATAAACATACTAATACTTAGTCACTCTTGCGAAAAATAAGAGAAAGATCATTAGAACAGTACAGTCAGACATCGCGCGTCACGCCTCTTCCAGTTTTTATCAGCGCAGTTTTATCCGACGACCGGATGAGTAGCTTCTGAAACCCGAATGTTCTATGTTCATCCGTCAAAATGTCGGACGAAACAAATGGTCGTCTGCAGAGACACCCTAAGTGTAAATAGAGGGATGACAACATTACACACTCGATGTAGAACGCTAGATCTGTGCCAAAATGTTAAACGTTACTGAGAAATTGTCTAATTTCGTAGGTGACTGCACGCAGATAGATTTGTTCTCGGCATCTGACCTTCGACGTCTATACGCGTACGGCTTGCGACGTGCTAATCGGACATAGAATGACATCCTATTGTCTGAAAGCATATTATAGCCTCACCGGAGACACTATTGTATAACAATACTATAGGTAGTATTATGTTTTATAGCACTACTGTGGCGGTGCGCATGCGCTCCACATACAAGTCCTGAAACGCGGTATAGAAATTATTCCGCCGATCGCTTCCTACAGTCGTCACTCGGCTTACTGGCCTCATCATCACTCTTCCGAAAGCATGTTCACTATTGTTCCCACTATGCCTAGTTAGGGAAGTGGGCAGCGCAACCATGTAAACTGTTAACTCGCGCTGCTAATCGTCATGCCCCTGCCACTACCCGTGCCCCGCGAGTCTGCTTTCCATGTGCGAGTCAAAGGAACGGCAGCACGAGAGCAAGTGAAATGTATTGCTATCTCGCTCATTCGTATTGATTTGAGGACGGCAGTATGTGAACAGTCACTCGCGTTAATACTTCCGTGGAAGTACTTATTTCCAGCAATATTCGTGGCAGCGGCAGGAGCAGGTGCATATAGTGTGTACCTACTAACCCAAATAATTTACGTTATACCAATTAGTATGAAAATCGTGGAAAACCATTTGATTTCCTAAAATTCTTACAACAGAAGTTTTTAGTATGATAATGACCTGAGTAAATGCTAGATGTTTCTCAATTTCCCTAACCGCCTGTAAATAAGTAATCCATACAATTTTAGTACACGGCTTTTAGTATTAAAGAATGAAAAGAAATCGTCTATACGCTTCTTTAAAGTCAATTGTAAGTAAAGACGTGATTTGCATGTCAATATAGCAAATTTTCTACCGCAGAGTTCTAATGACCTCTTGGCCACGACTTACCGTTATATTAACCAAAACGTGTTATATATGACTACCTACTACGAAAACAGCATTGCTTTAAGAATATAAACATGTACTTGAATTTGTGAAATCATACAAATTTTATTCCCCTTTCGGCCTGTTGTTTTGCACTTTTGTTCAAATTATATGGTAGGTACTATTGAATTCAGCGCAAATATTTTTAGGGTGAGTTCTACTAGTAAAACCGAACAACTTTCTTTATTGTACGTAAGTCAAAAGGTGAAGAACGAAATTGTACCTCCCATACAAAAATGTTCAAATGTGTGTCAATTTGTATGGTCCACTTTATTTTTTCATGTTTCAGCCCATGTTTATTTGGAAAAGGTTGTTCAGTTTCCCGAGTAGAACTTACCCTATAAATATTAGCACTGAATTAATAGGACCTTATATAGGGTGAAATTTTTCTAGTGACCGCTAGTGACATATTAAGACGGGCTGGTGATAAGGAACGACTTCCCCCAAGAAACATATGTTAAAATATGACAAAAATCAAATCAGCTGATCGGCGATTTTGTATGGGAGGTCATTTTCTTTTTCGTATTTTGTAGACCTTTTACCAATTATTTACCCTTCTTTAATTAATATTATTTATTATTATTTTATTCACTTATACAATTACTAATTAAATTAAGCTTAATTCTTTGCAACATGATTAGTCTTGAAAACATGTTGCGCCGACCCCAAATAATTTTCGATAGGGTCGCGGATGATGTTGATGATGTGCTTTCCGTTGTCGTTAAGGCTTGTACTTCGACGGAAGGAACGAAATTCAAATGAAATTCGGAAGTCATGTCAAAGAGTATATTATAGAGGTGTCACCATTTCATATAATGTTAGTCTAACTGGTACTGATACAATACTTGACGACTAATGGTAGTGCGACTGCCTGCGGCGCTAAGGTTCCGGGTTCGATTCTCGGTGAACTACTCACAAAGTTGATATTATAACTTGGAAGGAATATTAACCTACATTATATCATAAGGACCATATTTTGGAATAAGCTGAACCATTCGCCAAGACTTAGCTGAACGCATAGTATCCATATTAATTATGAACTGTATAAACTGTACTGTATGTTTGTTTGTTATTCTTCCACTTTCAGTACATGAAAAGAATTGGTCTAAAAATAAGGGCTTAATCAGTTCACAAAACACTTATCTTCATAACATCTCAAATCATATTTACAACTTTTTAGTTTTACGTTATTTCAGAAGAAGCAAAGTCATTAAACTAAATAAAGCCAACTTATTAGTTCAGGTTTAAAAATGCAAGTGGTCAGTATCATGTTACGCACTTTGCGCGAACATTTTTGTTTCGTTTTTGTCCATCCTGGTATTGTAAATTTTTTTGCGAACTTCGACATTAAGAAACTTTTTTTGGATATTTCTTTGTCATTTTCGTCACTAATACTGTTAAATTTCAATTTCAATTTTAAACGTTTATTGCATAAATCAGTATACTTACATAGATGTATGTGTAAGTTCAAAATATAAATAGCAAAAACCAATTAGCGACGGCCATTATATATTCGAGTATGATATTATGATATGATAATATATAAAATAGCGGTCGCATTCTCGCACCGTTCATTAGTTTTTGAATAATATTTGTTGACCATCAGACAAACACAGAGCCGCATGCCTTAAAAATTACATACCTTCGAACACCTTTTACAATCTTTTTCCTTTAATCACCGATACCAGTTGAATTGCTTCATAGTTAAAAATTATCATACATTTTGGTGGTATCTATTAAAGTAACTAAGAAAAATTAAAATCGAAGGTGCTTCTAATTGTTTGTTTGACTAAGGTTTTTAATCCATTCCTATCTGGATAATCCTATAATTTTTGGTCTTGAAATTGGTATTTTTAGAAAAGGGATTTATAGCTATACAATGTTTGGTATATTTCGGTGTTACCAACGAACCAGGGTGACCACAACCTTTAATATAATGATACCCTCGACCTTCCCGAAATGATAAGTACCTACCTGGAAATTAATTTTAACATTAGTATTGGCATTTTGTTCGGTGACACTCTAGGACTTTCCAGCTAGGTATAAGTCTAGAACCTTTCAACCCAGTGTTACCCTAGCATAAACATCTTGACCCAGTGCCACTCTAGAACCTTTCTACCCCATAACACTTAAAGCCTTCCGAATCAATTGATCCCACTCTTGAACTGAAATCTGACAAAAATCTTTTACTACATAAATAATACTTTTGTATACTAGGTACGCAAGTTTCAAGAGATATGGGCGTGATATGTGTATGTATGTATGTACGTAAGTACATGTACATAATTATTTTTCTCAAACATGCTAGGAAATGTGTTCATTTCTTTCAAAAAAAGAAACCGCGAAGTTTCACATTGTTTGTCACGTCTCAGATCACGCCAGCAAAGTTGTATGGAAATCCTTTGCTGGTGTCCATTAAGATAAATTCGTTATACGCTAAACCCACATAATTTGATTTCAAAATTATTTCGATGACTCTCATAGAAACGGAACGTAATTTTGTATGAAACAGGTAACTAAAGACGAGGCTGTATGATGTGAAGACCCTTGCCTGTCCAGAATTAAAAAAGAAAAGAATGAACTAAACATTTAGTATGGCAGAATATTACGTAATACTGTGCCTTACCGGCGAATTTATTTTAAAAAATTACAATTGGTGGGAAAATTGTAAATTTTTATTTGTTTCGTTGTGTTGTGGTCGCTAGCTAACTTTTATAAGAAGTACAATCTTTCATTTTCTAGCCTTTTTTTGAGAAAAGCACTATGTAAGCCTCGGGGAAAATTACTTTGCTTGACTTGTATAATTGAAGTCATTCAAACTATACTCTTCCAGCAAAGTCTTATTTTCCATACCTCGACAACAATGTACTAATACTTGCTTTCTTATAATTTGTCCTAAAACTGTGGTTGGTGGTGACCGTATGCGCAGCGCTCCATATATACATTTAAAAATTTCCGCCGCGGTTAAAAAACTGCTTTTGTGCTGCCGTGTCGCCGTCTAGTGTTGCATATAAATCGAACCTTACTACTTCATACTAATCTGCACTAACAACCACGTCATCCTATTATTTGATCGTAAAAATATTTTTAATATCTACGTTTAATCGGTTCATATTTTGCGTTTCGTTCGATGTACCAATCAACGTAGTATTGACATTGGCAAAATTATCCATAGCGGATAGAATGCCGTTGTTGTAGATAGTTGATATATTTTACGGCAAAATTCTAGCTACAATAATTTTTCACGGTCAAAATATCGAACAAATGTACAGTGTGTCGCGTCTGCATCATATTCCGTTTATCTATGATCAATTCCACGTCAGTTTTGACAGCAGAGGAAACACATCAAAACAAAAACCTTTTACTCCCAAGGAAAGCAGCCGGAAACAGTAAGTGTTTTGCTAAATTTCTTAATAACTAAGTTGTTTTGTGAAAAAATAGCCGCCCGGGCGGGTTCAACGTGAAATTGCCATTAATAATCATACTAAGATCAATACAGTTCGATTAGCACTGGCGGAAGAAATCTCTTACGCCACGCTTCATCACTGAAAAATAGAGGTAACTTCAAATTTTAATTTCTCCGTTATTAAATATAAAATGAGATTTTGCGCTGCCCTGGCTTATTCCTCATATCTTGAAGAATAAAAAACAAAATTTTGTTGACAGTGATGTTCCTTAGAATATGTATAAAATGCATTCTCGTAGCTCGTTTTCACCTCACTTCATGGAAGTAGGCCCGTTAAGATTAGTTTATTTTCTTTTAATTAATTCCAAATTACGCTGTAAACTATACGCAAGTGCGCTGTAAACCATACGCAAGGAAGGCCTAAAATTTTTTGGATTGATTGTATAAAAGTAGGTGTAAACGAAGATTTGACAGCTGATAGCAGAATTAATTTCAACATCGATTTTTATTTTTATTTTTTTCATATAGTCTGTAAAAAAAGGTAAAAACCACCGAAAGAATCATTTCGATACGATAAGTAGTTTCCGAGATATAATTTTTTAAAAGTTGGCAAGGCATGCTCGACCGCGCTCGCATGTGTGACGTCACTGAACACTACCGGCCGGCCGCCGCGCCGCGCCGCCGACTCGCCGACTCGCTTTGTTGCTCGTTACAATATCTTATTCATCTGTGTTGCTCGTTGTTCACCAGTCGTAGCACACGCGCGCGACGATCTGCTTTTTATTCATTGTTAAAATAATAATTACGGTACAGTTATGTCAAAAAAAAAAATATATAATAAAGAAGAAAGATTTGTTTTTTTGTTTGTTTGTATGTAATCGATAAATTCCGAAACTACTAGACCGATTTCCAAAATTCTTTCACCATTAGAAAGCTACAACATTCCTGAGTAACATAGGCTACTTTTTTCCTACGGGAAAATTCCTCATTCCCACGGGAAAACGGTTAGAAGCAGGAAAAGCGGGAAATATAGCGGATTTTACCCAAATTAGCCAAACCGATTTAGCGATCTTCGTGAAATTTGGCACTGATATTGGTGGTATATTGAATACGGACTTGGACTACTTTTTGTCAGCACTTAAGGATCTGGAGTACCTGATGGAGGGCACCAGGAGCACAGCTAAACTATAAGAGATACGAAAATGGCTTCATAGTAAAAGTTGTTCAGCATGACGGGGCGCTTCTGCTGGAACATGGTCATCAAGGATCTGGAGTACCTGATGCTGACCACCAGCATCCCAGCCAGCCAGAAATACGACAAAGAGCAAAATCAAATCTTATGAACATGGAGGTAGATTATCGTTAGTATCGTTACTAGGTTATATTTTGTTCGAGAATAGACTTTGGTAGTTACGTACCAATACTACTATGCCTAACCTATAAATAATATGTTTCGAACATACCTACAAAGTTACTTACGTATCTATCTACTTATTTGCTCCTACCCTACAGTATTATTGTGACGCGTTAAATGGAAGTAAGGAAACAATGTCATGCGATATGTGTATAAACAAATGGGGTCTTACTTATTTTTTTATTTTTACTCCTCGCATTTCAGCGGCAACGAAATCAGCATTTTTCGAAAAATATTGAGCCACCATCAACCCGTTAAGTTATTTGATCTCGGGAAGTTATTTGATTGCCTTTTTTGAAACCCATCTTCCATATTTTTATTGAATAACAAGTTATATTAAATAACAAAACTCGTAACGCGCGGTAAGTAGGTGCATTAGTATGTGTGTGATCACTATTTATAATTGTGTGTGTTCGTGGCGGACCGGTGGCGGCGGCAGCAGCAGCGAGCGTGCGGTGTAAGTGGGCGGAGCCTGTACAATTACGTCACACGCAAAGCGCGCGCTTTTACAGAGATCTGAATTTTTGTTCAACTTCCAATGTCCCATAACTTCAAAACTATTTGGAATTTTCGAATGAAACAAAAACAGTTGTATTTTGTAACACCTAGGCACCACAGCTAAGAAGTTTTTAAGTGATTCTGCCCACCTAGTAATGTCCTTAATTGTCCCTGTTGACAGAAGCCATATTTATAAAATTGAATTGAATTGATTGAGATGAATGGCAGAAAAAAACATGTTGCGCCGACCTCAAATAAATTGGGATGAGGGCAGGCAGTTTATGAAATTCGCTCCAAAAATAATGGAATAAAACATAAGAATTGTGATATTTTTTATTCCTTTTATGGTAATTATTACAGCAGTGGACTGTAAGTGTAATCTAATTATATAAACATACAGCCTGTATTTAGTTTGCGACGCTCTTTGTAAATTCGCGGAATATTCATGCGGCTTGTCTTGAATAATAACAGCGTGTAGTTTACGCTAAGTTTTTCCTGTTGTTTGAATCTGTAATGTGAACCTGAAATGCCGGTCAGATGGCGTAGCGGATAGTACACTTCCTGCCACGCCGAGGGTCGTGAGTTCGATCCCCACACGACACAAATAATAAGTAAATTTTCAAATATTTGTGTTTAGTTTGTGTGTTTTCTTTGCAAAATATGTATTTATTTACAAATACAGTACATAAGTATTACTATCAGTCCCCTAGTTCCCATAGCTTTGCTTACTTAGGAGCTAGATAGCGCTGTGTCTCGTCCACGGATAGTGATTTATTATATTTTATTCTAGCAGCTTTTTCTACTCTGACGTTTTGTTCGTTATTTTTCGTTTTCGGTATATCAGTACTCATTATATTAGCTTAGAAACCGAATAAGTGGAAAAATAATTGTTATTATAGGTTACATTACTCATAACCAAACTAGCAACTAAAAAAAGGCATAAGTCTGCTTATGAAATAACAAAAAAACATACGATGTTGTCTACTAAGTGTAAATTGGAAAACTGCATTAATAAGTATGTTGTTATTTATTTGTGATATATATGTTTTCTTATTAAATTCTTTGCCACTCTTTCCTTCCGAAGTGCATCTTCAGGGTTATCCATTGTTTAAAATCCCACCTGTGGCATGTTTCACTGTGTTAAATGTAACCGATCAGCCACACTAATTTGTCACACTGCTGAGTATGGTAGGTACTTCTCTGGGCAATGGAAAGTTTCAGAGGGAATTCTACTAACAACCAAAATTAACCTTGAAAACTCTTTGACATTAGACTTGAACCATGCTAAAACAAAACTTAATACAGTTACACACTTAATACTGCTTTAGTGAAGAAGCCGTTTGCGGCTAGATGGACAGACGACCTTGTGATCATTGCTGGCAGACAATGGATGTGGGAGTATAGGACTAGCAGTAGCACAAACTGTGTAACGGCGGGCGCGTCCGAGATATCTGGACGGCAAGAATTAAACGTTAGTGTCGTGTATCTCACGCACACATCTACATGCCTGAAGCTATCTCACGCACACATAAACGCCGCCGTTTACAGGAGAAATCGGACCAAATCGAACATCCGAATAATCGAGTGTCAACAGCGTTCGGTGCGCACGATAAATGACTTCTCGCAAATGTAAACACGGTTGCAGGGTTTCTGGTTGTCTAAATACAACTAAAGATTGACATTTTAAAGATCCCGGACAATACAAACATACATCAGCCTATTGCAGTCCACTGCTGGATGTACGCGTCCCCCAGGGTACGCCATAGGGCATGATCTCTCGTTTTCGCCATCCAGGCGCTACCAGCCGCCTTTTTTAAGTCATCATTCCATCTAGCGGGAGGCGGGAGGACGCTTTACAGACAATATTGTAAGTAAATTGAACTCAATATAATGCAACACACTAAGGTTTTGTTTGATAAAACATTCCATTTAACTTCAAATACAGTTAAAATAGAGGGGTTTCTTTTCCACAAGCTTATTTATCGCTCGTAAAACACTAGGCAAGTGTGATTTAAGCATATATCTAAGTAAAATTAGGTAGGTTGCGCTTAGTTCGGTTTAGAATATTTTAGCGCCCGCCATGTCTGGTTGCGACGTGCTTTACATGGCTTCACTCTGGTTGTTCATTAGGTTCTCTCTGTAATATTTCATTTCTCTGAGTAAGTACTTTGATACTTCGTGACGTTCACATTTTTGCTACACTGTAGCGGTTTGGTCAGGTAATGAATGAATGTAATTTTTTTAAATACAATATCTGATGATAACATGTTGTGTTGCTGATATAGGTATAAGCACCTACCGCGTGGAAGGGACAGTGGTGTTATAGGTGGTGTACCGAAAACTTTGCGGGCATGATCAGACCATAAAACTGAACAACTTTTTCTAACGAGGCTAACAGATTCATTAGGCGGTGTCGTTGATTCTGTGTATATTTGTCACAAGCGTCACAGCCAAACCAAGTCGTTTACCATTTGACGGACTGAAAATGAATACATAGGTATATCTACAGGTATATGAAATAATTCGTAATAACTCCCAGAATAAACGAAACGAACGCTAAAATTGTATTAAAACATCTGATCTAAGTTTTAACTTCCCGTACTCGTTGTTCTTCGTCATGGCAAGGTACCTAATAGTTAAGTCAAATCATTGGTCGCTTGTACTATCAGCAGTACTTTCAATTACCCATTAAAAGAGCTCAACCTGCTATAGGGTTAAAAATATTCTCCAAATATTTCAAGGGGTTAACCAACCCATTAATCAACAACTTTCTCCGTTCAAAATTACAAAAGTCATAGGTAATTTTTAGATATATCTATTAGCCGACCAAGTTACTGCCATTTTCTTACACCTTATATTCTGTTTGTGGAAGCTTGTAATCGGCAATTGTTTATATATTATGTTAAGTATGTTTTTTAAAGCTGCGAGCTCTCCAAATAAAATTAAATAAAACCAGTATTTTGTATAGAAAGAAGAATAAAATGTGCAAATAACGGATCATGATTCTGTCAACGAGATACCTACTCCCAATGCAAATTCTACAAATAAGATTATTTTTAAAAGCAGTATTACCCGTAACAGGAAACTAGTATAAGTAAACCCCTAAAACAGGTAAGACAAGACGCTGTTGTTAGATAGAACTCGTTCTATTAATTAGATATGAAAAATAAGAAAGTGTGACCAAAATATTGACTTGACTCATAATATTAACAGTCAAAATATTTCTATGACATCACCCAGATGTTGAAAAACTTTCGTAAAACTATATTTGCTTGATTTTTATATCGTTCATCAATTAAGTTCTAAAGGTCAATGAAGTCACGCTTAAATGTGTGTTTTTACGTATTAAATTCTTATTATGTTTATATATTTATTTATTGCATTATTTTATTATGTTTTAGTATTTTATGGGAGATCTAACGACTAGTGCGGCGCAAAGGATCCACGTTCGGTTCTCAATAGGGCTCACAAATTTGATATAATCACTTTGTGAATTTGTTTCCAGTCTAGTTAGGACATTGCAGGCTGTACCATCTGATTGTCTGTAAGAAAGATAATTCCGTGCTTTGAAGAGCACGTTAAGTCGTCAGTCTCGGTTGCTGTCTATGATTACTTAGACGGCGGTCGTTACAATGTCAGAGGCTTCCTAGTAGTAGAATGATGCGGTAAAAAAAACTGTCACCAGGGCCCGAAGTCTGCTAATTGATAATCGTTTCTGTTCTACGGAGATAGCGTGTCAGTGGCATGGTTTTGGGCGTTTCGTATTCTGCTAACAGTTTGAAGTATACACTATCACGGTCACATTAAAATGACAGTTGAGTGTCGCTGGCATTGCAAGAGTAAAATATGAGAATCCGGATTGTCCCTGGTTTCATCGGGTCATTCGCCGACTCGGTGCCCCACACAAATAGAAAGAAGAATCTAAACTTATAGATCAATTTTCCTTCTTATTTTACCAATCTTCGGGATGCTTCTCAAAAGATACTTACTTCTTCTTGACTTCTCCACTATCAAAGTTTTTAAACGTAGTGTGACTTACATATGCAGTAATGCTTTGCCTACCGCATGCTCATTGACAGCCGATGTGGCGCAGTGGTAGTGCGACTTCCTGCTACGCAAAGGCTCCGGGTTCGATTCTCGGTGGGACAGTCACAAAGTTGATATTTATCACTTTGTAAATTGTTCCCGGTCTGGTTAGGACATTACAGGGTGAACCAACTGATTGCCCCAAAAGAAATGATTCCGTGCTTCGGAGGGCACGTTAAGCCGTTGGTCCCGGTTGCTGTCTATGATTACTTAGACGGCGGTCGTTACACAACCATGTCAGAGGCCTACCAGTGGTAGTAGGCGGTTGAAAAACTCTGACACCAGGGTTCATCGGGTCGTTGAACGACTCGGTGTCCCTCACGAAAAGAGAAGAAGGCCGCATGCTCACAATGACATGACTATAACGATACCTACAGATTGGTCTTTCGCGTCGGAAATCCCAGCGTGGGTCGGCCTCCGATGCCACCAGGTAAGGGACCTTGTAAGGGTTGCGACAACAGTGGAAACAGACTAGAGATTCACCGACTGTTTTCGGCCGACTAGCCACTGACTACAAAAATGGCCGTCTAGTCATCTAAGCCGATCATTACTTCGGTGATGTTTGGTAAAAGCAATCGTCTGTGCACGTTGTTTGAGCCTTTCTACCAATTAAAATAGTTGTGGTTTCATTAACAACATAATTATTACTAGTTGATACAATTCACCTTTTAAAATCAATGTCGTTATAACACTTGACTTTTTGTCGACTATAAAAATGGCCGATTATTTCTTAGGAAGACTTTCCTATATCCATCAGAGGATTTACACGGCTTTTAAAGTTGATTTCCACAAAATGTTTTTTTCTTTCTTATAGTAGTAGCTTCTGGTCAGTTTATATATTTTTTACCATTTTATTATATTTCCATATCCATTATACTTTGGCTAGCTTAACCAAGAAACTAGTTATGTAGTTGATAAACTATCGCCATTCACATAGAGTGACAGCCATCTAATATCCGGTAAGCGAAGGTTAAGCAACGCCTCACAACGTTATCCAATCGACTTATGATAATGACTGCAAATTACTTGCTTAAACTCTAAAACGTCTAATTCCTATGAGAAATAAACTGATTGTAATAAAACTAATAAAGTACACTGCTAATATTTCAAAGGTTGAACCAGCCCAAGAAATAAACAACTTACTCCGTGGAACATAACATATAAGTCTTACACCTTATTTTATTATTTTCCTTTATTAAGTTTCCTTGCATATGTTTCTAGGGAAAAGTTGTTCAGTTTTATAGTCTGAATATACCCTATCAGTATTCGGAGGGCTGTCCCTTACACCACGTATGTGGAAGCTTGTGTTTGGCATTTGTTTATATATGAATTTAAATATGTTTCTTAAGCCTGTAATCGCCCCAAATAAAATAAAATACTTACCTACTAATATTTTTTGTTAGTCATCCGAAATCAAAAGTACTTACTGGATCTAGCGTAACAAATAGGTGTACTAAGTTACAAAGGTCAGCCTGACAATGTTAAAATTGTAAACGCAAACCTACCTTATGGTAGTCGTGACTCGTGACTATCAAAATGTACAGTGAAGTAATAAAAATACAAGGTACTACGACTATACGCATGAATAGTTTAGTTCACAATGTTATATACCTGTAGGTATCAGATATGTGATGTGATGAGATAATGGCCTCAATTCGGGATATAAATTCTCAAACTTACCTTATATAAGCGCTGTCACTTTCCGTCAATTAGGTTTAGAAAATGTTTGAAGATATCGAAGTCCTGTTATGTTTGACTTGTCGGAATCAAACATAACAGGACAGGGAATGGGAGGACCAAGACCATGCTGCCTCAATCTGTTTTATTCTACTATGAGCAAAGGATATTTTCAGGTTAATCCTAACTATGGAAGATTGCATATCTTTTCAAAATATTTTATAAACGCTTGCATTAAAAATTACGAACATATACTTTTTTTATCAAGCATCCCAAACACTCTAAATGATATATATTTTTTTAGTATCTAACGTAAAATGAAATGTTGTGGATTTAAGGTAAGTTAAGAGAATTTATATCCCAAATTAAGGCTAATATAAGTACTATTGGGAACCGCGGTGGATCGATAAACGGATCATAGGGCGCCATCAGGCTAGGTTGGGCTAGCCGATGGTCTTCGCAAGATGGCCGAAAAATCTGGGTGAGGCTTGCCAAGGATCGTGTCAATGGTATCTAATTGGAGAGGCCTTAGACCAGCAGTGTAGTAATATAGGCTGATGATGTGATAGTGAAGAAGTATTCTCATCAAATCGGTCTGGTCTTTCACCGTATTTGTACCCAACTTAATGCATATTTATGGACAAGCACCAAATCGAATTGACGGCCTATGTGGCGCAGTGGAACTGCCTGCGACGCAAAGGTTCCGTGTTCGATTCTCGGTGGGACACTCACAAAGTTGATATTTATCATTTTGTGAATTTGTTCCCGGTCTGGTAAAGGACATTACAGGGTGAACCACCTGTGGCCTATGCTATCATTGAACAACTACAATTCTACAGGCGAAAAAGTGGCAACATCGCGCCAAAATTAATATTTAAATAGCAACATTGATGAAAATTACAACTACAGGCGTTTTTTGAAGCTACAGGTCTACAATTTTACAAGTCACAGCTACAGGCACCTGTAGATTTCCATAGACAAACCATAGGGTAGATTCTGCTTTTAAAAACACAATCGAGCAAGTTTTTACAGGTGTTCATCAAAAGACTTGTAAACTACAACTGTAAAAACTTACAACTTGTGAATAATTTTACAGGTCGTCTGACCTAGGTAATTATTTTACAAGTGCAAGATTTCTGCATAAAAATCTATTCAATATGTTCAAAAGTACTCAAAATGCGTTCCGTACCAAATTATTTTGCTCGAGGCGTCAAATAAAGCAAAAATTATTATTAATTCACAACAGTACTATTTAAACGTACGTATACGTATGATTTTAATTAGAAATATTGTTGATTTCATTTTTGTAGTTTCCTTTTTATTAAAATAATAATTTTCAGTATAATGTCTTTTATATTTAGCAAAGTGTTTACATACTTTCACATTATTTAATCTGTGCTATAACATTGACGGTAAATTTGAGTGAATGAAATGAATGAATCGATAGTGTTGTACATCGACTTGTAAAATTTACCTGTAGTCGAGATTTTAGAGCGGTACTGACAATGGTAGTTTACAAGTGTCTTCATAAAACGCCTGTAACCTGTAAATTGTAACTATAAGTGCGCTACAGGCAGATTTTCGCCTGTAAATGTGGACCTGTACCTGTACATTGATAATACATGGCACTGGTTGTCCGAAAGGAAAGATGGTTCCGTGCTTCGGTGGCCACGTTAAGCCATCGATCCCGGTTGCTGTCGTTGCTCAACTATGGCAGAGGAGGCCTACTACCAGTCGTAAGCGGTTGAAAAATTCTGAAACCAGGGTTCATCGGGTTGTTGGTCAACTCGGTATACCACACAAAAAGACCAAACCAAACACCATAAAACTTAGCACAACCTTGCTTCGTTTTGAATAGGTGCACATAATAACATTATTTAGTTTAGCGGCGCAGGCGCACGATTGAAGGCCGCCGCCACGCTCCACAATGCACGTTAAAGACACACCTGACGGCCCACACCACGAAATGAGGTGTACAGAAGGCCCACTCTCGCTATTTTCGTAACTGACAAGCTCTGGGATTCAACTTGGGAAGTCTATTATAGTATAGGTACCTACCTTCTCCTAATATAGAGTAGGTAGATACCGTTGATAGGCTAAACTACAAATAACAGCATATTTTATAGATAGTTACGTACATACAATACATGTGTTACCAATACAACAAATATTTCCAAAAAATCTAATATTTTCTGACAAGCGAAAACTATTGAGAGTTTGAGACAATCGCGCCGTTTATCTCTTGAGTCCCTTTGAACGGCAGTCGTCGTGTGTAGGCGTGCGTGAGCAAAATGTCCGTCAATACTAAGTGGGCCTTCTGTATACGCGCGCCGCCATACATAATTTGCGTCCATACCATCAACGAACTGTAATTTCGCTAAGTTACTCGACTACTGTTGCCACAGAACCCGTTTATGTGGAGTAAGGTTTATTTCTAGATCATTGGATGGCGAATTGGCCACTCGAGTGCCTACTGACCATTTATTATTTATTTGCTTCGACTGTAATGAAGTTGGGCATTTCTGATTTATATGATGTACACGTTGCTGGAGTATTTAGGGTTCTTCTTTGGTCTTCTTACTGCGAATGCACTGACAATAAAACAATACCTGTAATCTAAAGAGCCAAAACCGTATGTGCCGTGTGATGCCGGCTTAGAATAGCATCACTCCATTTCTTCCCGTGGGAGTCGTAAGAGGCGACGAAGGGACTCGAGGGTGTGTATAGCAATTTTAGGCGATGGGCTGACAACCTATCACTATGGCGATACACAATTTTCCGAATGACCCTCAAACGTTTGTCAGACGTGGCGTAAGTGGCCGTTTTTTCGGTCGTTTACGCTCTGCCTACCCCGCAAGGGATAAAGGCGTGATATATGTATGTATGTATGTATGTAAAGAGCCTGTTTAATTTAGCGTTGCTATGCTGGGGTAAGTTAGGTATTAATGACGGTCTATGAATGCGCCGCGATTTCGCACGCATCGCTCTGGGCATATGTTGTCCCTTTATCGCTCGCGGGGCGAGGGTGGCGGCGTGCGCGCGGGTCGCCTGGTAGGCGCCAAGCGGTGATTTCTGCACCGCGGCCAGTCACTCAAAACCGTTCGGACGGGAGGGTATCGCGTATTGTGCGGATTTCCCGCCACGCGTTTTGTGATGCCGCGTGTAATGGACGATTCAATTTGAGATCGCGCGTGTTGATGCATCGTACTATTGCGTTTCTCCTGGGTTGTACTGGAATGCCAGGCTTAGTGATTGTTGGATGTCTCGACGTCTTCCACGTGAGCGTCGCGTTGAATAGGCATCAGGTGGCCATTTTGGCCCGCGTTTGTACGGCCCAAATTCGGGTTGGGTCACGCGTAATGACTAATATCAAAGTGAAATACGAACAGAAGCTGTGAGTGGTTTGAAGTGAATAACGCGCCAAGGCTGTAGTGGAATGCTGGGTGTCGATATCTTTTCCACCCAGCCCTGTAAGTACCCACGGAATTCCCCATTTGATCCATTCCCTGAACTTCCTTTCTCCGTTGGGTATTTTATGCATTTGGACCGGCACGTTGACTGTAAGTGGTAAACCTAGTTGTCTTAGTATGTCTTAGTGTGTTCCCTTTAGTCATATTTGTTGTACCATATCATTGTGACTCCTTAGTACGAATTGCGGAATTCGTGGGGTGATATAATTTGGAGGTACTTACTTATAATCTAGTGCTAATACGTGTGACGTAACGCCAGATCGGCAGACGGTATTTACTACCGACTTGAGTTATGTAAAGGTTGGAACACATCATTTGCCAATTTCACTCAACTTAGTTAATTAGGTTAAATAGATTTAGGTTCACGTTTAATTCATAGTATGCGCTGCTATATTGTGCAGCGTATGTTATTTAGCGCTGCGTAACGCAGCCATTGTCTGCCTCCAGTTGAACTCCTGGTATTTTGCTCGAAATTTATCTGTGTAAATCGCTTCCACTGCGGGAGTTTGGCTTGGATTTGACAGAGCCAAAACGGATACGGATACAACCTAGACTTTTTTTGTATTGTTAAATTAGGAGAATTTGGTAAGGAAAAGTTTAGTAGATACGTGTAATATAATAATATGTTATCTTAAACACACACACACACATATCACGCCTATAATCCCTTGCGGGGTAGGCAGAGCGTAAACGGCCGCATAGAACGGACATTTACGCCACGTCTGACAAACATTTGAGGGTCATCCGGAAAATTGTGTATCGCCATAGTGACAGGTTGTCAGCCCATCGCCTAAAATTGCAATACACACCCTCGAGTCCCTTAGACGCTTCTTACGACTCCCACGGGCAAGAAATGGGGTGATGCTATTCTAAGCCGGCATCACACGGCTATCTTAAAACTCTACTTAAAATTATTTCGAGAGATCTATCATTCGGCAGAATTTAAAAACCCTTTCACTAAACTTATAGACTTCGCAATTTTTCTCGGCAGAGTACATAAACTTCTTCTGATCTGAATCTTACAAGTCTAACTATGCCATATATCTTAATATAGTTCCTATATTATACCTTCGATGTTGTTCTCTTGTTGATATTATACGTGTTATTATTATTATTCTCTCGGGGATGTTTGCCGCGCGTGTAAGGGACGGCTTTGATGCTATCTTGCGCAAGGTCACTCCTGACAAGATTGTGGGGCAGCACCCACACTCTTTTAGGAATGGTTGCGAATAGGATGGACAGTCCAATCCTCATACATTGGATGTCCATTCATGGCTTGGAAAACGATAAGTTTGAAGTTTTACTGAAAAAGTTATTTAAGTTTCTTACTAACACTATGGACATGTATCAAGTCTGTAATATATATTATGATATTTAAATTTAATGGATTCTATTTGTTACTGCTCTCACAAGATCGGACACTGGGCTGGTAAGACGCATGTATCGAGTATTTAGTTGACGCATGCTATCTTTTTTACTGCGAATTTGCATGCCTTGTGTTTTTACAGTTTTATAACATGATCTCACGCTTCTTACTGCAGACTATTTCACTTCCGCTGTTTTTATTTCTTACGTAAGCGTAATTAACTGTTTTTCACACACAGAAACTGTTTTTCAGTTTTTTTGGGGTGGTATGGGATCTACCTCCTAGCGGTCCACCCCGGGCAACGGCAACACAGGCTTGCCTGTGGATAAGTCCGGCTGAACGATCCCACCAAGCGGTGGAAGGCTCCGTTAAGGGGCCGCCTGGCTCGCGACCACCATCCCACCGAAGTCTGGCGCCAAGTAGCCTTGCTGCGTTCCGTCAGTGTGTGGGAGTGCCAGTGCCTTAACAGGCTCCTTCTGGGTGAGCTCGCTCCATCTTAGACTCTGTCTCTGTCCTATGACCTAGACTAGAGTCAAGACCAAACCCATCATTAATAAAAAAAAAAAAAAAAAACAGATGTTTAATTATCTAATTTTATGTTTACCGAGTAAGCTTGTTCTTCCTTTTGGACTTTTCTAAATACCTGAATTGTTATATATCTAATGTATTTTAGTTCCTATGCAGGTATACAAATAAAAATACGATATTGTAGTGGTTTAAAACTCATATTTAGCAAACTCTTTGTTAACTTTCTTTGCCGTGTGATGCCGGCTTAAAAAAGCATCACCCTATTTATTTCCCGCGGGTGTCGTAAGAGGCGACTGAAGGAATCGACGGTATCATGTGTATCACAATTTAAGCCGACAGGCCGACTACCTGTAACTATAGTGATACACGATTTTTCATACATGGCGATAGCGACCGTATTATACGGCTGTTATCGCGCTGCCTAAATTGGATGTAAGCATAGTTTATTTTGATAAGTGGGGGTGTTATTTATTGCTAAATTACCTAGTATCAAAATATGTTAACTAGATCTGTTGGTCTATGAAATGAAAAAAATAAAGTTTGTCTATTGCTGGAAACTGTCGTTTGAATATAAACCGCAAGGAATAAAGGCGTGACATGTGTGAAATTATCCTGTGAACGACCTGTGAGATGCAAGCCGGCTTATGACTAGTTATGACATCCGCTGTCGACACATATGGTGCGCAAACGCATCTCATATCCTGCCCGCTATGACGTCAAAGGATTGTTTTTTATTCAGTCAAGTTGTTGACGAGTGTACCCTCACTTGGAATTGTAAATAAAACCTCTTTACATTGGCGTACAGATCAGAGGACTTTAGTTGATCCTTTGAATATTTTGTAAAACCTTTCGTAAAGAAAAGGATGAATGATTGATGGTTTTTGTAAACAGAAATATTTTTTAATTGTTACTATTTTACTTACCTATATTTTGCCATCTCAAAATATTACGGATTTGAGTTATCATCACAGCACAGCCAAGTTTTCGCTTCTTTTTCAAAGACGTCGTGTCAGTATCTTGTTTAATTACCGAAAATTGAAAATACAACAGATTCCCGGCATGTATATCTTTGAGATGAATAATAGGTACCTAAATTTCTAGAGATATTTTCTAGAAAACATTAGGATCTGAGTATAGGTAAGGTTAGCGTCCTTGGTCCAACACTTTTCCTGATATATATAAATCAGTTGTGTCAGTTTCGCTACCCGGGTTGCTCGGTGTTTACCTACGCCGACGATACTGCACTACTCGTAGAGGGAACCGATTGGCCAGAAGTTCAACGAAAGGCTGAAGAAATACTCCGATTCGTTACGAGTTGGCTCGATCATAATCTCCTCACATTGAACATCCTTAAGACTACTTACGTTGTCTTCTCTATTACTTCTACCTCTCAGCCGCCGTCCTCTTTATCAATCAAGGTGCATTTTTGTAGAAACGATACTGAACCGTGCACATGTTCTCTGCTCACGCGTTCAGCGTATGTCAAATATTTGGGAGTCTTAGTAGATGAAAATCTATCATGGCAGCACCAAGTGGAGTCTGTCAAGAGCCGTACTCGTAAGTTAATGTACGTTTTCAAGTTACTGCGTGCCTCGGCTGACGCCTCAATCATGAAAATGGTTTATTTTGCTCTTGTACAGTCATTGCTATCATATTGCATTTCCGCGTGGGGAGGAGCCGCCAAAACAACGTTACTTCCGCTTGAGAGAGCGCAAAGAGCGGTAATCAAAGTGATCAACAGAAAGCATTTCCTTTACCCGACACACCAGCTTTATACTGAGTACCGAGTCCTTACAGTCCGGCAGCTTTTTGCACTTCAGGCTATCCTTCATTGCCATAAAAATCTCGAATACTCCCCATGTCATCTTACTAAATCCCGCAGGATAGACCTCGTATGTGTTCGGGTACGTCATAGAACAACCTTTGCATCCCGCCAGTGTTGGGTCCTAGGCCCCAGACTATACAATCAGGCGAGTAGAAATTTTGACCTGTACTCACTTATTGTGTTCGAATGTAAGAAAAAAATTACGTCTTGGCTTTTGCAGCTCAATTATGATGAGACAGAAGACTTGTTGCAAGTAACCGTGTAATTGAAGTCTTTTAGCCTTTCTATCACTGCACAATAACTTCAGTACTTCTTATTCTTACCAATTACTATTTATAATAGCAATCTAATTCTAAGATTTACATAATCTCTCTATTAAGAACAATGTTATTAGTATTCAATACAAATTATTTTTTACCTATAGTTATAACCGTGTTAGAATTGGGGCCTGGTGACCTATGATACAGGTTTCATCCCGAAACCTAGTTTAGGCGCCAGTCTCACAAGTCTGTTTTAATTGTATTAGCAAGTTAAGAATTGATAGTGTATAATTATTATTCTATTGTGTTATATATAAACTTTTTTACTTATTTGTGAGAAAATAAATGAAATTTATTATTATTAATTTATTATCATTTACTACAATAACCCGCTTCTCACAGTAGCATGTAAAGGAAAATATGTCAATCCAAACATGAGGTCCTTTTAAATTCAAATGTTTGAATGTTTTCCATCGCTCTCGGAAAACAAAAATATATGTGCGGGGACAGAAATGTGTAGTGCGACGCCATGTTGTTTTGTTGTTTTTTCCCAATGTTTGGGAAATACATGCGCAAGGGACACGCCTTGACGAGCCAGGAAATTTCCAGATTCACGACATAGGATCGTAGAGTAGGAACAGTTTAGACTGAAAGTGGGTATTCCACTATCCTGCTGAACCGACAGGGCCCAATTTGGCACACACTGCTGGTTCACCACACACAACCAGCAATGTATTCCAAATCGGCTGGGGTAGTCACTTTCTTTCTTCTTCTTCAAATTTAAGAGTCAAACTCTTGTCGGTGGAGTAACTTCCAATCTTCTCTCCTCTCCGCCAGTGACTTGACCTCTTGATACGACACGACATTGACTTTTTCCTTTATCTGGGTAAAGTAAGTGCGTCTAGGTCTACCTCTGCCTCTCTGTCCTTCCACCTTCCCTTCAATAATGTTCTTAATGAAGCTGTCGTGTCGAATGTGAATTAAATCACACAAACACCTTAAAAGCCTTTGAGCCTGAGTTAGAAAAAATCATTACTTTGTTGGGCACAACCTTTTTTTTAACGCCATCTATTGGCTTAAAAAGGCGTAAAAGTCTAATTTGGTTATGCACCTACCAACCACAGAAAATATGTCCCTATTTTATTTATTAATTTATCAAATATCAAACCGACTTCACAGGGGAAAACACACTACTAGAACGATTTTGATATAATTTTATGAATGGGTACCTCTTATTTTTCAAGTCAGTATTTTTTATAAAGATTTGTTTTTTTAAAAGAATATAATACTTTGCATATAGAAGTCACTCAATTTCAAACGTTGACCAAACTAGAGTCTACCGAAGGAAGGAAGTAGTTCGATAATAATAAAATAATGACCCGATTGTCTGCCAACATTATGGTTGATAGTAAAATAATTTGACTTCCGTAGTGACGCCATATTTGCACTCACAGCTAAACTATTTGGTATGAGCGTGGAGATGTATTCGTGCTTCGAAAAGGACTTATAAATTTACTACCTACTACTTTTGACCACTGCTTTTTACATCAGTGTAAGCTGTTTTTATGGGTTTTCATGGTGCTTGCGAATTTTTCTCACTTATAGATTATTCTCACTTACCTATAGATAATGATATCACTTACCCAGTTCCCAATTAGCGAGGTTGAAGATTAGATTTTTTTTTATAGAGGTTCTCACTTACAGCGGTCAAAATCAACCAAATTTTAAAACACTTCCCGTGTTAGGTATTAAATTTTTGAAAACTTGGATTTTTTTAAATCCTGCCCGTGCTTGAAAACATTGCAAGTTTTCAAAAAATTTCTAAAATATAATTTCAGGAAGTCAATAACTTAATAAAAATTAACTAAATCACCCGTGAGATAGAGTATTGTGTGTGTATTGAACACCTTACTTATAGAGGTCGAAAATAAAAATGTCTCATTTATGAAGGTCAGCGATAATAAAAAAGTGAAATTCAGCTCAAAATAATAAAGCTCAGATAATTTGGTTATTAATTCTCAGTTATAGAGGTTAGGTATTCGATATAATAACGCCGGGACCCGGTTCAGTGTATCAGTTATAGGTGTTTCTCACTTTTCCAGGTCCCATTTAACCAGGTTCCACTGTATGTTTCAGTTATTGTTTACACTTTTTACACAATTTTGCATGTCGCATATTTGTTGGTTGTTTTTACAATTCATTCATTGTTACACAAGTAAACAACTTATGAATTGAAATTGAATAATTAGTGTTTCGCGCACGCCGCCGGGTTACTGACCGTATGAGTTTTAACATGCTCTTGAAAGTTTATGAATTTCTGCATTTAAGATGATTATGTAGATTGTAGATACGCAGAATATGCTTCGTAATATAAATAAACGGTGTGCATTTCAGTTAGCTTGTTGTAAGTAATTAAAATTATCGTTCTAGTAGTTGGGAATCTTTTTTCATTCGTGCGTACCTTTTTGGACCCGGAGTCCTTGTTAATTGTAAGCGATATCAAAATACGCTTAATTAAGCGCCACTAGCACCGCAAGACTATGTCCAAACTTTCAATCAGACTCTAATTACAAATTCATAATAATTTTTTATAGGATGCTCATTGGGTCGTTAGACGACTCGGAGTCTCGCACGAAAAGAATAAGTATCAAACTCCCCATAAAAGGTGCCAAAATGTTCAACACCATCTATCAATGATTTTTAGTACTATCTAAGTACCTTTATTTTTAAACAACTGTCAAAAAAGGCCTTATTATTATTACTTTGACAGTCTGTCCTAGAGACATTACTTTGTAGTATTATTTACAGTAAGGCCATTCTAATAAGCCATATTTGACTGAAGTTTCATACTGAAAGAGTCAACAAATGAAAATGATAATTGCCCGAATCTGACAGGTGTACAGTATATAGCTTATTGGGATGGCCTGACTTACTAGCACTGCACTGCGGACAGGCTGACAACCTGTCACTATTAGTGATACACAATATCGCCCCCAAAACCCGTGCATGGGAAGTTTCGTTAAAATTGTTGGAGCCATTTCCGAACAATTATTCGTTGTTGAAAGATAATAAATTTAGTCTCCTTTTACTACACATGCTGTTAGAAATAGCGTGATGATAAAGCTACTAAGCGATAATCATCCAGGGAATGGGCAGCAGCGTTCCCTGTTAATGTAACATCTTGCACTGCGCTTGCCAATCCGGATGCCAAGCGTGGTGAGTATGGTAGAACATCCAATAGGGGAGGCCGATATCCAGCAGTGGACTGTTGTGGCTGTGAATGTAATGTAAGGTGGCCAACAGCAAAAGCGGTTAAGTCCGTTGAAATAAAATCGCACTAACTACATAGTTTTATCGTGAGATTCTCATGCTGCGGTCATATTGCTTTACGTAACCCAATGCACTTCTAACAACTGAAGATGACACGGTTTACATTACACCAGTGAATCGTACGTAAATGAAAACCTTCCCACGATCTATTGACGTAGGAAGTTTCGCTACAAATAAATAAATAAATAATAATAAATGTTTATTTCTCAAAAGAAGTACACAACTTTGTAAACAAAATGATTGCATACATTATTAAGTTTCGAAGGGTTGTGAACCCTGTCTAACTAAACTAGGTTATTCACCTGTATCTCAGTGAGACAGTGTTCGTCCGAGGATCAGACGTTACCATAGATATACAATCGCTTTATTATAATAACAATGAAAGAATAAGAAGAGTGTGTGTGTTAGTGTGTGTGTGTGTGTGTGTGTGTGTGTGTGTGTGTGTGTGTGTGTGTGTGTGTGTGTGTGTGAGAGAGTGTATGTGTGTGTGTGTGTATAAATAATTATATAGTAGATATCAAAATTAAGGATTCTGTTTCGTCGTAGTTTAATGTAAGTAAGTAGTCATGAAGTTTTTTCCTTAGCTCATAGTAACTCAGCGCGTGTATATTTAAGAAATAGTTTATTTTGTTGTATAAGGTGGCACTTAAGCAGAAGAAATGTCTGGACGCAAATGTGGTTCTATGGGGTATTGAAGGACAAATTTTGACTATTCTGTTTTTGCGAGTTTTTTTGGAAGTGTCATGTACAGGCACCTCTCTGTGTTTCCGAATAATGCATCTCAGGATAAATAGTTGTCTGACTGTAAGCATTCTAGCATCTCTGTACAGCTCTGTGGTGGGGTATCTGTAGGGTTTCAGCAGCATAACTTTCAGGATCGCTCTATTTGCCCTTTTAGTCAGTTTTTTGTTGGCACTTTTGTATGGAAGATATTGGAAACATATGTTTTTTTATGTAGAGCAAAACCAGTATAGTATGGGTAATCTGTAAGTTCACCTGAGCCTATATCACCCGGTAGACACTGGCTACCCCGCGCCAGGTGGGGGGGAGGGGGGGTTAAAGTGCAGCGCGTCCGGCGCTCAGAAAAAAAATTCTATGGGATTGGTTTGGACCTTTGAGATAAGTTTGGTGTCGTTTTCAGGTAAATAAATGATGCTGAATTCATTCCCCATACCAGTTTTTTAGGGTTCCCTAGCAAAATAAGTCGCAATCCTTAAAATAATAAAATTTTAGTCGAAACGAAATGTAAACAAACCCACATATTTTAATAATTTTGTATGAAACTTTGTTTAAAAAAAATATTTTTCAAAAGCTCATTTAATGCACATTATAAAAACATTAACATTGAATATACATAATACTACTTTTCAACTAAAATAAAATAAAATTGCACGTACCTTTCTCATTCTTGCGGACGGCCTGCGGACGTCACTCGGTTTTCTATTCAGAGTTGGAACGAGATTTTGTAGTAAAACATTGCCATTTAAGTACTAATTACATACACGCCCATTTAAATCCATATCGGCCGGTAGGAAGTTTCTAGTGCTGAGACAGATATCCGGTAACTAGCCGGTATCCGCCCTTACTTTTACTATCCGGCCGGATACCGGATAGCACATTACTATGTATACCGGAACGTAAAAAAGAGAGATAATCGCATTATTTTACAGAAGGAAAATCATATACCAATAATTTATGGACGCTTTTAAATTTTTCTCCGTCATGAATTATTATTTTACATTTATATTTAGTATTCATAGTTCACAAAAGGGCAAATTGTGGCGAAAATGAATTACTTTTCCGCTTTTGTTGGTAAAAATAACAGATCACTTTAGGCCGAATATCGCCATCATTCAGACATCACTTCCGAAAAAAAAATAGGTTTGTGTCTGGGATAAAATCTCTTATTTTGACAATTTTTTTTTATTATTAATGATGGGTTTGCTCTTGACTCTAGTCTAGGTCATAGGACAGAGACAGAGTCTAAGATGGAGCGAGCTCACTCAGAAGAAGCCTGTTCACTCTTACTTTAAAAAGATTAGGAAACCATGACGCAGGTAGTGAGTTCCACTCTTTAGCAGTACGCATTATGAATGATGACTGGAAGCTTTTAGTCCGAATTGGTGAAATGGCAACCAGGTATGGATGGTATCCGGCGGTGCGTCTGGATGTCCGATGGTAGAAGGCAGCTGGTGGAACAAGGTCGTGAAGCTCTTGAGCACACTCTCCGAAGTACAATCCGTAAAAAACCGACAAGCAGGCAACCTTGCGGCGATGTGCTAGGCTATGTAGCTTGGTGTCCACCAGTTTTATGTCGCCTTTGAGCCTCATGGCCCTGCGTTCCACCGAGTCAAGAGCGGCAAGTTGGTATTTGGCTGAGCCATCCCAAAGGTGACTGCAATACTCCATGCAGGATCGGACTTGTGCTTTGTAAAGAGTTAAATAAAAGCTGTCCAGGCGTAAAGTATCGCTTCACTCTATTCAGGTTGCCCAGCTTCTTAGCCGCCGTTTGAGCCTGGTACTCGATGGTCGCGCCGATGTTTAGATTTAATGTCAACTCCATGCCTAGAAGCTCAAGCCTGTCAGTGACAGACTGTCGTCGCCCCAATAGGAGACAAGACTTAAGGTCGGATCTATTCGCTCTTCCATTGCCTTTCTTAACGAACATATTTCATCCTCACTGGTTTTTTGCACCTGTCAAGTATTTCTCTGAAACGGTAAAGAGTTGCAGAGAGAACAGTCCCCTGAGGAACTCCGGCATCAATGGCCATAAGGTTAGAGGAGCAGCCGTCAATGACTACTCTGATGGACCATTCACTAAGGAAGTCTGAAATCCAAGTACAAAAATCAGCTGGGATGCAATAAGCAGGAAGTTTGCTGAGCAGACTTGCATGCCAGACACGGCAAATGTTTCGCCGTTTTTCTCAATGGCTTCGCCCCAGCAGTGCGTGACATAAGAAGATCACCAATAGACCGCCCCTGACGAGGGCCATATTGACGGTCACTGAGAAGATCATTGTCTTCAAGGTAGATCAGCAACTTAGTGTTCAGTACCCTCTCCATGACCTTGCATAGGATGGAGGTAATGGCAATTGAACGGTAATGGGCAGGGTCAGCACGATTGAGACAGCGGGAAATTCTTTTCTCGAAAACTCTTCTGAATTGTACAACATTAATACGAAAATGGTGGCGCCTATTGAAGTGGTTCAGACAGTAAAACAAATTGAAAGCAAAGGAAAATAATTTTACCAAAATTTTTGCAAAGAATGATTTATTGAAGCCAAAAGTATACACGACCCATTACCTCAGAACATATTCCCTCTTTTACATAATATAAATAAAAAACGAGAATCTAAAGCCAAATCTAAAATATGTTCCCTTAAAAACGACTCAGTTTAGTAAACTTTATATTGCAACCTGAGAACATAGAGCAAGAGACGTTGATACATTATTTTCGCATGAAAATCAAAGCAGTCCTCCTGCTCTATCAGCTTTAGGTTTGATGAGATCTAGTGTGAAATCTGACATGCTGAATGTCAGATTTCACACTAGATAAAGAGTTGGATAATGTTGAAAGACTGGACGTGGTTTGTGATACATACAAGAAAGACAGTTTCAAAAATTCAACCCGAAAAAAACGAGGTACTGGCACACGTGTGTTAGTTGGTGAACAAACAAGAATTCCAAAAGGCTGGTGAAACTTCCTTCGCGAAACATCAAATAAAGGAGAGCTTTACAACCTTTTGTCATCTCATTGGCACTCAGAGATAGACTTACAAATGGGTAAAGAGTTCATCATAACCGATGGCGAAGAAGCTCTAAGTAAAACCACTCCAATTGAAAATTTGGCACCGTGCAACCACGAGGAAGCCGACACACGGATAATGCTTCATCTTGCTGATTCCGTGCTGAAAGGACACGACAAAATCATAGTACGAACAATCGACACGGACGTTGTAGGTACTAGCCATATCTTGCGTTCCAAAGTTAGAAGGCCGAAAGGAACTATGGGTACACATTGGCCCAACAAAAGCGGAAAGTAATTCATATTCGCCACAATTTGCCACTTGTGAACTATAAGTACTAAATATAAATGTAAAATAATAATGTATGACGAGGGAAAAATTTAACAAGTGTCCATAAATTATTGGTATATGATTTTCCTTCTGTAAAATAATGCGATTATACCTCTTTTTTACGTTCCGGTATACGTAGTAATATGCTATCCGGTATCCGTCCGGATAGTAAAAGTAAGGGCGGATACCGGCTAGTTACCGGATATCTGTCTCACCACTAGAAACTTCCTACCGGCCGATATGGATTTAAATGGGCGTGTATGTAATTAGTACTTAAATGGCAATGTTTTACTACAAAATCTCGTTCCAACTCTGAATAGAAAACCGAGTGACGTCCACAGGCCGTCCGCAAGAATGAGAAAGGTACGTGCAATTTTATTTTATTTTAGTTGAAAAGTAGTAATAAGTATATTCAATGTTAATGTTTTTATAATGTGCATTAAATGAGCTTTTGAAAAATATTTTTTTTAAACAAAGTTTCATACAAAATTATTAAAATATGTGGGTTTGTTTACATTTCGTTTCGACTAAAATTTTATTATTTTAAGGATTGCGACTTATTTTGCTAGGGAACCCTAAAAAACTGGTATGGGGAATGAATTCAGCATCATTTATTTACCTGAAAACGACACCAAACTTATCTCAAAGGTCCAAACCAATCCCATAGAATTTTTTTTCTGAGCGCCGGACGCGCTGCACTTTGAGCCCCCCCTCCCCCCACCTGGCGCGGGGTAGCCAGTGTCTACCGGGTGATCTGGGTTCATGTAGGCGTATATTACATTTGTTCCAAATGGCATTGCTCTACATAAAAAAAACAATGTTTCTCTACATAGAAAACCAGCTATTTCTAGTTTGATTAGTGCAGACTTACAGGCACCCCCCACACAGGGAATATACAACCAGCAGTACAATGAACGCCTACTACAATTCTAGCCTAGTACAAATGATGATGATGAATTAAGGCGAGTGTAGCCGTCAACGACCTCGACAGTGGCGTCGCATCACAAAAAAATATCGATTCCCATCATAGGCTCAATAGTTAAAAAGTTGTTCAGATTCATGGTTTGATCATGCCTACAAAGTTTTCGGTACACTGTCCCTTACACCCCCGTATGACTGATAGAACAAATATAATCGCCGTTTACCTTCTTATTATTTTCGTGTGGGACACCGAGTCGAAGGACGACCCGATGAACCTAGTTTAAGAGTATTTCAAGCGCCTACTAGTAGCCGGTTACCAGGCCGGGAAATTATAAAACTATCGAATTTATCAAACTTGCAAAATTCTTTTGGCGCAAGCTGGATTCAAACCTGCGACCTTCGCTATCAGTACACTCTACTTTACTGAATGTACCTACGTACCTATTTATAATCTCACGGTGCAGTTTTTTTGTTGTGACTATAATTACTTACATGTGTAGTGATATTATATACTACACATGTGATAATATACAGTCTAATGTCTATGATATTAAATACACTATGTAAAATTACCTTCCTATTTTCTGTGTATTTGCGCATGAAAAAATTTCAAGGCATTCATAGTAGCATAGATAAGTAATATAAGCTGTAGATTTGCATTACCTTTCGTGCAAGAAAAAACTACCGTGTTTTGCACTTATTACACGGGATGTAAAAATATTAGCTTGCAGCTAATATTGACAACTGAACAACTTTCCCCAAAGCACATAAGTTTGGACATTCAGACCTATGTTCCTTGAGGAAAGTTGTTTAGTTTCGTGAACTGGTTAAACCATTTAAATATTTGCAGCTAATATTTTTACATACTGTATGTATTTGAAGTATTTGCAGATGAGCGCAAAATGCACTTGAAACTGGAAAACTTTCCCCAAGGAACGTGGCTGAAATATAAAAAATGATGTGTACCTCCAAATCCAGTACATCAAATACCTTGGACCGATTTACTTTTCATATTCCAAACCTTGTTCCTTGGAGATTGTTTAGTTCCATGGCCTAGTTCCCTTAGATACAAGATACAAGATATTTTATTTGCTTGAATAGGGTACAATGGATGGTAATATTACATAAAATAAGAATCTCCTATACAGCCGTCAACAACAGCATGCAAATGTAAATGAAGTTAAGAACATTAGTTAAACAATTAAAATCGAAATTAATTAGATACTATATATGTCATCATGATATAATTTAGTTACAATGTCAAATAATTATTAAAATTTATATTTAAAGAATTCGTCCAAACTATAAAAACAATTTTTACATAATATGTCAGAGAGCGTAGCCTTAAATTTATTGTCAGGTAGGTTTCTTATATGTCTAGGCAAGAAATTGTATAATTTGACAGACATGTTGAAGCTGTTTCTAGCAAAACAGACAGTTCTATTTCGTAACGGTACAAGTTTGTCTGGATACCTGGTGTTAAATGAACATATCTCATGGTTCTTTTGATATAAACTAAGATTCTTTTTTACGAATAGACAAGTCTCTAGAATATACATTGAAGGAAGCGTAAGCAATCGCAATTTTTTGAAAATTGGTCTACAGGATTCCACTGATCCCGCTCCACAAATAGCTCGTAAACATTTCTTTTGTATAATGAAACACCGGTTGTATAATGAAACACCGGTTATATTGATATTTTAATGTTATTGTTTACATTGTTATTTTGTTCCGCAGAACCGAATACTCCCGGGAAGTTCATCGTCTGGTTCCGTAATGAGACAACGCTACTGGTGCTGTGGCAGCCGCCGTACCCTCCCGGGGCATACACACATTATAAGGTAAACTATTTGTTTAAATCACTGTAAAATGCGATGTTCGAGTTAAGGTGATTCCGGATTCACAACCTGATCAATAAAAAAATCATCATCATCAATCATCATCATTAATTTAAGAGCCTCGCTCTTGTCGGTGAAGTAATATCCAATCTGCTCTATTTTGAGCCTTCTCTTTGACTTCCTTATACGACATGACACCTATTTTTTCTTTGATTTGGTCCATATACCTACGCTCGTCTAGGTCGCCCTCTCCTTCTTCTTCCCTCGATCTTTCCATTTTAGTAGGTCGTCATGTCGTCCCAGCATGTTACCTCTTCTGTTTTCTCTATTTAAAAAAAAAACATAGCACGATAAAAACTTAATTTATCAAAAATCCGTTTACTGACAAATTGCTAGTACTTATACCTGGTTTGATTTTATCTCGTGAAAATGGGCATTGACCTCCTATACAAACTGACGCAAAACGTGACTCTACATGTCAGTTTAGCTTAGTTTGTGTAAGGGATCAATACCATTTTTCAGGAGATTAAATCCAACCAGGTAGCAATCTACCTGCATCTAGTAGTAGGTCTGTTTTTGCTGGTTGACTATATAGATAACATCTAGCGTCCAACAAAACTCGAGCTCCACGTTAGCCACGGCTGTAGGTTACGCCTCGTAATTCGCCTGAAGCATATCGTCTCTATGCACTTTTACAACTAAGTGTACCTGACTGCATTCGTATGTATGACGAGTAGGCACTTATAGAAAGCTATTATACTTTAGTGACTAAGGGACTCGAGGGCTACACGTGTATTGCAATTTCGGGCTGACAATACAACTTTTCTGAATGACCCTGAAATGTTTGTCAGATGGCGTAAATGTACGAATTATGCGGCTGTTTACGCTCTGTTTACCCCGCAAGGGATATTGGCGTGATGTATGTATGTATATTGAGGTTTCCTCATCTTAATTTTATGAGTAAATATTTTGAAGTCACTGCGTAGTGAACTCGCGGTATTTTCCTGTAGGTAGTTACGCATACAAAGTGACCATACCGTTATTTTAGGTCATTCGACTTTAAGATCAATGTTTTAGCGCGTTTGTGTAATATAATAGAAATCCATTTTACAAGAAAATATAACACCAGAAATTTCTCACGAACAGAATTCGAATCTGCGACTGTCTGTAATAGAAGCCGGCTAAAATTAACAATCAAGTTTCTTTCTTTTTTGTGTGGGTTGACGAGTCAACTAACGACCCGATGAACCCTGGTGTCAGAGTTTTTCAACCTCCTACTAGTAGTAGGCCTCTGACATGGTTGTGTAACGACCGCCATCTAAGTCATCATAAACAGCAACCGGAACCGACGGCTTAACGTGCCCTCCGAAGCACGGAACCATCTTTCTTATGGACAATCAGGTGGTTCAGCCTGCAATGTCCTACCCAGACTGGGAACAAATTCCTAAAGTGATAATATCAACTTTGTATGTGTCCCACCGGGAATCGAACCAGGAACCTGTGCGCCGCAGGCAGTCGCACTACCACTCAACATTCGCCGTCCGATCCATCACGTTAGGACACACTATAGCTCAATAGTTAGAACGTTGTTGGTCCGATTTTGCTTTTATGCTGCTTTTATATAGTTTGCAAATTAACTAGTGACCGATAGCGAAATCTCAAGATGGGATAGTTATAAGGACTAACTTTACCCTGGTGGTGACAGGAACCTAGGACGAAAATTATAAAATACAAAAAAATTTCCTCCAATGCAGAATTGCCGATCAGCTAATTTGAGTTACTACAGAAAATAAAAATATTTTTGTCTTACTTCAAAATATAATTCTTGGGGAAAGTTGTACTTTAGCACCAGCATGACTTGAGATCTCACTATCGGTCACAAGTACAATTTTATCCTATATTTTCATGGTATAGGTAAATCCAATCTGATAATGTTTTAAAGTTTCTTCATGCACATAAGACGGATACAGCTTTTTCTATATTTATAATCTAGACTTTGACACCTACCTTATGAATTATGCATGCTTATTTTTATACGCAACATCAGAGCAAGAAAGTGTTAGAGAATAAATTCCACAAGCAAACCTATCCATTCTGAACGGAGTTTTTGAAAATGCAATCTATTGCATGATTTTAAGGATTACATAGACTATCAAACTGGGTTTCAAGAGTTTGAATATTTGAAAATCTAACTTATGCTGTCATATGGCGACTGTAGTGAAATGAGCTAAATAAAGACAGAAAAATCACATCGCAATCGGACTGGCGTTTACTTAACACAAATATACTTATGTAGACCTATAATACACATATTTAAAGGCACTTTTAAACTTAATTGCAGTTTTCAGTGTATTTTTGCATTTATTTGTGTTCTCGCGGGTGCCATGCCAAGCTAGGTTGCAACGAGTTTTTCATGTCTTCATTTTGTTTGTCGTAAGATTACCTCGGAAACATTCCTTTGATCTGAGTAAGCAACAAACAAATTGTGGCCAGTGGCCTGTGCTATCATTGAACAATTACAATTCTACAGGCGAAAAAGTGGCAACATCGCGCCAAAATTAATATTTAAATAGCAACACTGATGAAAATTTCAACTACAGGCGTTTTTTGAAGCTACAGGTCTACAATTTTACAAGTCACAGCTACAGGCACCTGTAAATTTCCAACGACAAACCATAGGGTAGATTTTGCTTTTAAAAACACTGTTTAATTTAGCGTTGCTATGCTGGGGTAGGTTAGGTATTGGTGACGGTCTGTGAATACGCCGCGATGCTCGCCCGCACGCATCGCTCTGGGCATATGTTGTCCCTTTCTCGCTCGCGGGTGGCGGCGTGCGCGCGGGCCGCCTGTAGGCGCCAGGCGGTGATTTCTGCACCGCAGTCAGTCACTCGAAAACCTTCGGACGTCGAGTATCGTGTTTGTGCGGATTTCCCGCCACGAGTTTTGTGATGCCGCGTGTAATGGACGATTCAATTTGAGATCGCGCGTGTTGATGCATCGTATTATTGCGGTTCTCCTGGGTTATACTAGAATACCAGGCTTAGTGATTGTTGGATGTCTCGACGTCTTCCACGTGAGCGTCGCGTTGAATAGGCATCAGGTGGCCATTTTGGCCCGCGTTTGTACGGCCCAAATTCGGGTTGGGTCACGCGTAATGACTAATATCAAAGTGGAATACGAACAGAAGCTGTGAGTGGTTTGACGTGAATAACGCGCCAAGGCTGTAGTGGAATGCTGGGTGTCGATATCTTTTCCACCCAGCCCTGTAAGTACCCACGGAATCCCGATCTGATCCATTCCCTGAACTTCCTTTCTCCGTTGGGTATTTTATGCATTTGGACCGGCACGTTGACTGTAAGTGTAAACCTGTTTATTCGTGTTAATGGTGTGTTCCCTTTAGTCATATTTGTTGTACCATATCATTGTGACTCCTTAGTACGAATTGCGGAATTCGTGGGGTGATATAATTTGGAGGTACTTACTTATAATCTAGTGCTAATACGTGTGACGTAACGCCAGATTGGCAGACGGTATTTACTACCGACTTGAGTTATGTAAGGGTTGGAACACATCATTTGCCAATTTCAATCAACTTAGTTAATTAAGTTAAATAGATTTAGGTTCACGTTTAATTCATAGTATGCGCTGCTATATTGTGCAGCGTATGCTATTTAGCGCTGCGTAACGCAGCCATTGTCTGCCTCCAGTTGAACTCCTGGTATTTTGTTCGAAATTTACCTGTGTAAATCGCTTCCACTGCGGGAGTTTAGCTTGGAATTAGACAATTTTTGGTAGCAGAGCGTGGTTCAGAAAACCACTAGATTTAAGATTATTTTAGTATAAGATTTTTAATCTACCTACATAAAAAAAATATATTTATTGTGATTGTAGTGTGTGCCCTGTGTAGAATATCCTATCGGTAGGATCAGGGCCAATCAATTAGTGAATTGCTTGTTATTATCGTTGTGTTTACCCTGTGCGGATATCCTACCGGTAGGATCAGGGCCGATTGTCTATTTTTTTTTATTGTAAGGTTCGGTGTTACTTTGAGTTGGTACCATGGCTCCCACAATTACACAGCTTCAGGCAAAAATTAGAACGCACCTAATTTGGTTCGCGACTAAGCAGGCGATGGTCGGTCGCGGGGACCGAGAGGACGCACTCATCGCTTGTGCGCAACGGATTGACGAACGGGTCGCGGAGGTGTTGGATTGCCTCACTGGATGCGAGGAGTTATTTGATGGGACGCCTGATGAGGAGGTCAAACTTACGGTCCGGACGAATGTGACCCAGTGCATGGAAATGGGGCAGGAGATCCAGCAGGCGGCTGCTGTGATCACCAGGCGTAGGGCTGGGGAGCCGGACCCACCCCATGGTCCGCGGGGACCGGGGGTGCAAGTGCCCCTGCCGGCTGTGGCGATTCCGGTCTTCCACGGGGACTACACGGATTGGACCCGATTCCAGGATCTGTTTGACAGTGTGATTCATAACCGCACTGACTTGCAGCCGGCATATAAAATGGCACAATTGATGGCCAAGCTGCAAGGTGAGCCCCATGAGCTGGTAAAGCATCTACCAGTCGATGATGCAAGTTACGAGACGGCTCGCGGTTTGCTGATCGAGAGATACAGCAACAAACGTCTCATGATTGACCAACTCCTGGAACAGTGGCTCACCGTGCCGACCATCACACGAGGGACGGACCTCAGGGCCAAGGTCCTTAACCCTGTCTGCGTTGCAGTGAACGCTCTTGAGAGACAGGGGATGCCGGTGTCAGGCTATGATTATATCCTGGTCCACACGTTGCTGCGCCGCCTGCCGAGCGACATGGCCGCTCGTTTTGAACAGTCACACGGAGGTAAGACATCTGATTACCTCCCGATCTTCGAGGAGCTCAAGTCCTTCCTCGAGGCCGAGTGCAGGCGGGTAGATGCCCAATTTGGAGAGTCGCCTCACGCGGAGTCTGCGGCCGCTCGCCGCCCGGAACGGCCGGGTGCACAGGCGCGAGACGGTAAGAGTAGGCCACCCAGGCGATACAATGTCGCTAATTTGGAAACGAGGTGTGCCTACTGCAGAGAGGCGGGGCATCAGGTGACTGCGTGTGAGGAGTTCGCTGCACAGCGGGTGCAGAAACGTCGTGGTGTGGTGCAGCAACGGCGTTGGTGCTTTAGGTGTATGGGGCCGCATCAGGTGCGAGAGTGCCCATCAAGCACCAACTGCAGGTACTGCCAGGGTGCCCACCATCAGCTCCTATGCATGAACCGCAGCGGAGATTACGGAGGCAGAGCTGACGCGGGTCAGCGGACGGAGTCTGCCCTACCTAGACGGGAGCAACGCTCCCCACCCCCTCCAAGGAGGAGTCCTCTTCCACCAGGGTTTCAGGGACGAGGCCAGGGACATCAGCAGGTGATGCCCCCTTCACCACGCGCGAGACAGTCACCACCTCGGCAGCAGGTGCCGGGACAGGGTAGGTGGTCACAGGTCCAAGGTCAGAGGCACCCATCACAGATACGTGATGCTACGGGCGGGTGCCAATACCAGGGCCAGTACATGCAGTACTCGGCGGGACTGAACAACATGGTGAGGTCTCATGACCCACGCATGCCTCTCCCCTTGGCTGAGCACCCGCGGCTACAGGCGCATCCACGGTACGCGCGCCTGCCGCAGGGTTACTATAGGCTGCCAGCCATGGCGTACAGGACCAGAGGTCCCTATCAGCAGGAGTGGGACCCACTCGAAGGTGTACGGAGAGAGGGGACCCCCCCGCAGGACGCGGACACTCCGCGCTTAGATTCCTGCTAGGTAATCGCCGCCTACACGCCAGCTTCGGCCCCCCGGCCAATTACGGTATTGTTGCCTACGGCAATGATTTGGGTATGGGGATACGGTGGCCGCAGCATACAGGTAAGAGCCTTGTTAGATTCAGGGGCTCAGGGTTGTATTGTGTCTAGTAAGCTGGTGAGTAGGCTACGCTTAAATATAAGGCCCACAACGGATGGGGCTGTAGGTATTGGAGGTGTAGATGTGCCTGACGTTCGGGGTCAGGTGAACTTCGAGTTCACATTAGGTAATACAGGTACAGGGGTCAGCTATCATGCCTCAGCAGTGGTGCTGGATGAAGTGGTAGGGAAACTTCCTCAGGTTCGGTTACCGTCAACGGTACGAGGGTTAACCACAGGCTTAGAGTTAGCTGATCCTGAATTTGATACTCCTGGTACGGTGGACGTTCTCCTCGGGTCAGACGTCCTCGGGAGATTCTGGTGTGGCAGAAAACGGGTACTTCAGCAAACTGGTTTAGTGGCCGTTGATACCACAGGGGGGTATGTTATTTTTGGCCCAGTTTGGAGACCTCAGGACCTACCAGAGGGCGATACGGTTCTCTATGGTAGTGTGTTGTCGGAGGTGCTGCAGAGGTTTTGGGAGTCTGAGGAGCCACCCACAGCGGATAGACGGAAGCCAGAGGATGACGAGTGCGAGCTGTTCTATCAGTACAACACTGCACGAAGTTCGTCAGGTAGGTTTGTTACCAGGCTGCCATTTCTCCCAAACCGCCCCTCCTTAGGTAGTTCGCGACAGATCGCGGAACGGAGACTACTGGCTATGGAGAGAAAGATGAAGCGAGATGCAGCACTTCGGCAGAAGTATATCGAATTCATGAGGGAGTACCTAGAGTTAGGCCACATGTCGGTGTCCAGCATAGATTGGAGGTGTGTCGAGCATTACTATATACCACACCTGGCTGTTTTGAAGTCACCGGAGGCGAAGATACGGGTAGTGTTTGACGGTTCTGCTCCTACATCGAATGGTGTGTCTGTGAACCAGTGTCTGCACGCGGGTCCCAAGTTGAACCGGGACATTGTGGACATCCTCACAGATTTTCGGTTGCACCAAGTAGCGTTCGTCGCAGACGTCAAAATGATGTTTCGCCAAACAATTATACACCCGGATGACCGTCGGTACCAGCTGATTTTGTGGCGTGAGAGCCCTGACGAGCCGATGGTCACTTATGAGCTTAACACGGTAACGTATGGTCTGAAGCCAAGTCCGTTTTTGGCAGTACGCACGCTGCGAGAGTTGGCCGCACAGGAAAGGGTAAGATTCCCTCGAGCCGCAGCAGTACTGGATCGCGACGTCTACGTGGATGACATCTGCACGGGTGCAGATAGCGTGCAACAAGCACTGCTACTACGAGACGAGCTGATCGCGATCATGGAATCAGGAGGTTATGAGTTGCGGAAATGGCTGTCCAGCTGTCCAGAGCTCCTGGCCGGGTTGCCAGGTGAGTTCCAGCAGGACCCGCACCTTTTCGAGAACCCGGACAATCCAAATACGTTGAGCATCCTAGGGGTGCAATATAGGCCAACGCATGATGTCTTTACGTATCAGATCGAGCCAGACCTTTTGCAGAAGACTTGGACGAAGCGTTCGGTATTATCGACTATCGCCAGAACTTTCGATCCTAACGGGTGGATCGCACCGGTGACGTTCATGGCGAAGTGCTTCTTGCAAAGGTTGTGGATAGCAAACTTGGGTTGGGACGACCAGCTCTCCGGAGAGCTGTTGAATGATTGGACCAAGTTTGTGACCACCTTACCAGGGATCGTACGCATCGCCATACCTCGCAAGTTGCTCCCATCGGTGGGATGTAAGGCTACCCTACATGGGTTTTGTGATGCCTCGGAGCGAGGGTACGCGGCAGCTGTCTATTTGCGGACAGTCAGTTCAACGGGAACTGTAGACGTGCGTCTAGTTATCGCCAAGAGTAAGGTGGCTCCGGTTAGGACGAGATGGACCATTCCAAAGTTGGAATTGGCGGGAGCAGCGCTTCTCACGCGCTTGCTACATCATGTCGCTAGTGATCTACGCGGTACCATCACTTTGGATGAAACGGTGTACGCATGGACCGACAGTAGGATAGTTCTGTGCTGGTTACAGACGTCGGTACATACTCTTGAGGTTTTCGTGGCAAATCGGGTGTCACAGATTAAAGGATCGGAAACTCCGTTGGTATGGAGACACGTACCGGGAGAACAGAACCCAGCGGACTGCGCCTCACGGGGATGTAGGGCCCCTGATTTGGTAGGTCACTCACTGTGGTGGGGACCTCAGTGGCTGACTGAGTCACCTGAGAGATGGCCATACAATGAGTGCGGGTCGCCGCTTGGGCCACCTGATCGAGGTTTGCGAGTGAACGTAGGGCAGATCGTACCTAAGCCTAGTGCGGCTTTCTTGCTGGAACGATACAGCTCCCTCGACAAACTTCTAGGGGTGACAGGTTGGATCAAACGGTTCGTGAACAACTGTAGAAAACCTCAAGCAGAACGGAACTTGGCACCTGTCCTTTCGCCTGCGGAGCGGAATGCGGCTCTAAGTTTATTGGTTAGGGTCGTCCAGGCGGAACATTTTGAGGAAGAGGCCAGGCTGCTCAGGGATGGCCGTGGAAAGCTGAAGGGAGGTCTTGTGCGCCTCAACCCGTTCGTGGACGAGCATGGAATGCTCCGGGTTGGAGGTAGACTTCGGAACGCTAACCTGCCCTTTTCAGCACGGCATCCGCTGTTACTCCCAAAGAAGGGACCTTTGGTAGAACTTATAGTTAGGGATCGTCACCAGAAAAACTCGCATGCGGGCTGCAATGCACTTTTGGCTATTCTGCAGCGCGAGTTTTGGATCTTGTCTGGACGACGTACGGTACGGAGCATTGTGTTTCGGTGCTTGCCTTGCTATCGGTTGAAGGCAGCCACAATGCAACCTCAGATGGGAGACCTCCCACCGGACCGGGTGACGGAAGCCTGGACGTTTGCAGGTGTGGGAACGGACTTTGCGGGGCCTTTTATGGTAAAGGCATCACGCCTTCGCAACGCGAAGTCAATCAAGGCGTATTTGTGCGTGTTTGTGTGCCTAGCAACCAAGGCCGTCCACTTGGAACTCGTGGCCGACCTCACTACGGAGGCTTTCTTAGCAGCTTTAGATAGATTTGTGTCGCGAAGAGGGCGACCAGCGCTGATCAGGTCGGACTGTGGTACCAACTTTAAGGGCGCTGATCGATGTATGAAAGAAATTATAACGTTTTTATCGGAAAACGAGGAAGCTATCGGCACGAGCCTCTCCCGTCAGGGCATTAACTGGGTGTTCGATCCACCAGGATGCCCCCACTGGGGTGGTATATTTGAAGCGGTTGTAAAGTCCGCTAAGACGCATTTGATGCGCGTTATAGGTTTAACGATATTAACCTTTGAGGAGCTAGCGACCGTGTTTTGTAAAATTGAGGCCGTTCTCAATTCACGTCCTTTGTGTCCGCTTAGCTCAGATCCGAATGATCTGGAGGCCCTGACACCAGGGCATTTCTTAATTGGCCGACCACTTAACGCCTTGCCAGAGTACCCCTACACAGAGGTCAGTAGCAATCGTTTGACGCGTTATGAGTTGCTGCAGCAAATGTCTCAGAATTTTTGGAAGCGATGGTCGCTTGAGTATTTGCACATTCTGCAGCAACGCCTTAAGTGGACGGACAGAACTGAACCCCCTCGCATCGGAGATCTCGTTCTGGTTAAGGATGCCAACCTGCCGCCACTGCGATGGCGCAGAGGGCGCATTCTCAACTTGTTCCCAGGTAGTGATGGCACTCCTCGAGTCGCGACAGTTCAGGTAGGGGATTCAGTTCTTAAGCGAGCAATAGCAACGCTATCTCGTCTCCCCAGTAGTGAATAGGCCTAAGGGATTCGGCCTAGGGCGGGTGAATGTTTAATTTAGCGTTGCTATGCTGGGGTAGGTTAGGTATTGGTGACGGTCTGTGAATACGCCGCGATGCTCGCCCGCACGCATCGCTCTGGGCATATGTTGTCCCTTTCTCGCTCGCGGGTGGCGGCGTGCGCGCGGGCCGCCTGTAGGCGCCAGGCGGTGATTTCTGCACCGCAGTCAGTCACTCGAAAACCTTCGGACGTCGAGTATCGTGTTTGTGCGGATTTCCCGCCACGAGTTTTGTGATGCCGCGTGTAATGGACGATTCAATTTGAGATCGCGCGTGTTGATGCATCGTATTATTGCGGTTCTCCTGGGTTATACTAGAATACCAGGCTTAGTGATTGTTGGATGTCTCGACGTCTTCCACGTGAGCGTCGCGTTGAATAGGCATCAGGTGGCCATTTTGGCCCGCGTTTGTACGGCCCAAATTCGGGTTGGGTCACGCGTAATGACTAATATCAAAGTGGAATACGAACAGAAGCTGTGAGTGGTTTGACGTGAATAACGCGCCAAGGCTGTAGTGGAATGCTGGGTGTCGATATCTTTTCCACCCAGCCCTGTAAGTACCCACGGAATCCCGATCTGATCCATTCCCTGAACTTCCTTTCTCCGTTGGGTATTTTATGCATTTGGACCGGCACGTTGACTGTAAGTGTAAACCTGTTTATTCGTGTTAATGGTGTGTTCCCTTTAGTCATATTTGTTGTACCATATCATTGTGACTCCTTAGTACGAATTGCGGAATTCGTGGGGTGATATAATTTGGAGGTACTTACTTATAATCTAGTGCTAATACGTGTGACGTAACGCCAGATTGGCAGACGGTATTTACTACCGACTTGAGTTATGTAAGGGTTGGAACACATCATTTGCCAATTTCAATCAACTTAGTTAATTAAGTTAAATAGATTTAGGTTCACGTTTAATTCATAGTATGCGCTGCTATATTGTGCAGCGTATGCTATTTAGCGCTGCGTAACGCAGCCATTGTCTGCCTCCAGTTGAACTCCTGGTATTTTGTTCGAAATTTACCTGTGTAAATCGCTTCCACTGCGGGAGTTTAGCTTGGAATTAGACAAACACAATCGAGCAAGTTTTTACAGGTGTTTATCAAAAGACTTGTAAACTACAACTGTAAAAACTTACAACTTGTGAATAATTTTACAGGTCGTCTGACCTAGGTAATCATTTTACAAGTGCAAGATTTCTGCATAATAATCTATTCAATATGTTCAAAAGTACTCAAAATGCGTTAATTGCCAAATTATTTTGCCCGAGGCGTTAAATAAAGCAAAACTTTTTCGTCAATTGTGGATTATTATTATTAATTCACAACAGTACTATTTTAACGTACTCTATCAATAATATGATTTTAATTAGAAATATTGTTGTTGATTTCATTTTTATAATTTCCTTTTTATTAAAATAATAATTTTCAGTGTAATGTCTTATATATTTAGCTAAGTGTTTACATACTTTCACATTATTTAATCTGTGCTATAACATTGACGTTGAATTTGAGTGAATGAAATGAATGAATCGATAGTGTTGTACATCGACTTGTAAAATTTACCTGTAGTCGAGATTTTGGAGCGGTACTGACAGTGGTAGCTTTACAAGTGTCTTCATAAAACGCCTGTAACCTGTAAATTGTAACTACAAGTGCGTTACAGGCAGATTTCCGCCTGTAAATGTGGACCTGTACCTGTACAATGATAATACATGGCACAGATTGTATCCGCCGGAAACGGTCCATTATAAATGTGTAAATCATGTCGTGTCAAACTAGCGCGTGACCGAGAAACTATGAACCGAAGTAAATAATAAAATAAAATATAAGTTTCTATTACATTCATTGCAAATATTTTCGGTGTGAGTTCTACTCGTAAAACTGTACAACTATTTCCAATAAACATAGGTCAATATTTGAAAAATATTGGACCTCCTGTACAAAGTGACACATTTTTGAACATGTCTGTATTGGACCTCATTTTTTTTTTGGGCACAGTTTTACGTGTAAAACTCACCCTAAAAATATAAGCACTGAATTTAATAGTACCTAAAGTACCTAAAATATACGAAGAATGGTCAATGTTTTCATAATCAATCGATTAGACTAGTAGAGTAGGCAAAATAAACTGAATTGGCTTTTTCCTCACAATAATCTTTTAACACGGTTCTTATAGCTTCACGGCAAGACGTTCACAGTTTTCTTGAGTTTTTTGAACTTGAATTTACAGCGTGTTACAGGATTACAAGTAAAGCCGAGAGGGTGTGAAAGGATCACTTGTAAAGAGTCTATTGACAATAAATTGAAGCCTTAGTGTCGATTTTTAAAATAACAGAAAATATATTTTTTAAATCAACTTACCAAAAAAAAGTTGCATAAGCACTATTTTGACAATGTAAAGTTCAAATGAAGTTGCCAACTCGGCGCAACGACGGTTCACATTGCTTGTTATTTCACGGGTGTCATTATTTCAACAAACTGAAGATAACCAATAACGTAGGTATGCTAAATCGAAATTCGTTGGATGGGAATTGTACTGACCAAGACTAGAGATGTGATAATTGCATCGACTGATGATAATAAAGAATACTATTGTTTTCGGGTTATTTTGTAATAGCTTGTATTGCATTTTTACACCATATTAAATATAAACGACGTGCAGATAAAGAATAGATTTGAAAATGGCGGCCGGCGATCATGCTTTCTCGCTTGCAATGAGGCTCTGACATACTCGTATACCAGGCAGTGATTCTTTCTTTTTTACACTTAGGTGACCGCCGCCATTAACAGAATCATTCTTTATCTTGACGAATACTTTTTATGTCATAAAGCACGTTCACATCATGCCTATATGGGCAGGTAAATAGTAAGGGAAGAAGGCAGCGCGAGTATGTTAACAGGTTACTCGCGCTGCTACTCTTCATGCCACTGCCACTACTCGTACTCCCACGATTGTCGGCTTCTCGTGCGCGAGTCAATGGAACGGAAGCACGAGCGCGGGCGCAATTTACTCGTATTGCTGCGAGAAGAGTATGACGGCAGTGTGTGAACACTCACTCGCGTTGATACTTTTTCGGAAGTATTTCGGGTAATATTCGCGGCAGCGGCAGGAGTACGTGAACATAGCAGTAGATTTAATGTGTGCCTACTGTATACTGTAATGCAATGTCCTGAATTGTTTGTGATTGTGTTTGTCTGCTTTGCGGATAGGTGTCAATCGTGCCACCGGACGCGCGCGATTCTGAACTCTACGTGGAGAAAGAAGGGGAGCCTCCCGGGCCAGCACAGGCAGCTTTTAAAGGTAAATATACTTAGAATAGCATCACCCCATATCTACCCGTGGGTGTCGTATTGACTAAAGGATGTATCCAGGGAATGGGCAGCAGCGTTCCATGTGAAAGCAATATCTTGCACTGCGCTTGCCAATCCGCCTGCCAAGCGTGGTGAGTATGGTAATATCTTCCAATAGGGGGAGGCCCATGTCCAGCATTTGACTGCTGTGGCTGTTAATGTTTAATACTGTAGTTGCTTTTTGTCTATTGTTGCATTTATTATTGTGAAATTCACTCCTACACGCGATATTTTTCTGTCGAATCCATCATTCGTTCAGAACATAGAGCCTAACTACAACGTAAAACAGGTTTTATTAGCGTCCGAGCGATATAGTTACTTATACTTATCCGTATTTAGCTACCTATAAAATACATTTATTATTCTCTCCCTGCGTACAATTTTGTATTTTATCAAAAATCATTTTTATCAAAATGCATCAACATAGCAACAGAATTAAGGCGACAGTTACATACATACATACATAAATCACGCCTCTTTCCCGGAGGGGTAGGCAGAGACTACTTCCTTCCACTTACTACGATCCTGGCATATTTCTTTCGCCTCCTCTACATGCATCAATCTCTTCATGCATGCTCGTCGGTTTAGGGTACTCTTGACCTGACCTTTCTTTAGCACGTCGTCCCGGATTTGACCGAGGTACGTTCGTCGAGGCGACAGTTATATATCCAATATTATAAAGTTTTTTCGTTTTAGTAGTTTCATGTGAACTACAATATAAGGCGACAGGCTGACAACCTGTCACAATAGTAACCCAAGATTTTTCTGAAACAGCTCTCAAATATTAGTCAGATGTGGCGATAGCGACCGTTTTTACGGCCGTAACGCTCTACCTACCCAAGGGCAAGGGATTAAGGTTTGATAGGTATGTGTATGTATGTTCATGTGATGTAAGGGACTCGGGGGTGTGTATTGCAATTTTAGACGATGGGCTGACAACCTGTCACTATAGCGATACACAATTTTCCGAATGACCCTCAAACATTAGTCAGATGTGGTGTAAATAGCCGATTTTTCGTCTGTTTACGCTCTGCCTACCCCGCAAGGGGTTATAGGCGTGATATATGTGTGTGTGTATGTTTATGTGTAAAGTTATACATAATCGTTCATAATTAATAATCACTTCATTTCGATCCCAAAATTCTATCACTAACCAACCGTCCCGTTCGTGTTATTTTCTAGGTCTGGTCCCAGGACGAGCCTACAACATATCAGTGCAAACGGTATCCGAGCCTGAGATATCGGCACCAACGACTGCTCAATACAGAACAGTCCCGCTGCGCCCACGCAACGTCACCGTCGACACGTCCTCGCTCACTGAAACCTCCTTCAGGGTCACATGGCTGCCACCACTTGAAGAAAGGTAGGCTATCATAAATTACAGGCACTACCAGCGTCGTAGTTACCTACTACTGCGACTTATGCTGAGTCAGAACCATTTCTCTGGCACAGTAGGTACATAACACAACTTCCCACTCATCTACAACTGTCTGTATCCATAATACTTAACTTCTTTATTGTGTCCTCTTGTTTTATTGTATTTTAAATGCAATTGTCTTGTTTTTATTAATCTGTGTTGTGTACTGTATAATGAAAATCAATTGTTTTCAATTTCAACCTCTTAGGCTATGAACTTTTTGGTCTTTGTTTTATTTATTGATATATAGACAACTAACAGCTATTGTTAAATACGTTTTTAATAAATTGCTAGCCCATAACAGGTCTCCCTGATATATTTTTCATTTTTTCTTTTGTGATTATAAAAACATGTATAAGTTTAGGTAGGTAAAGTATAGTGTTTATCAACTGTATAACTTAACGAAAACCGTAATAAAATTAAGTGTTCACTTGTGAGCTGCAAAAACAATATTTTTTGTTTATTGATAAACTTTCCATTGAAAAGACTCTGTGATCATCAGTGCATTAGGTCATCAAAATACTTCATTCATTTATCTAAACATTTGAAAATTCCGAGATTTTGGTTTATCTACCTGTTACGCGGCCGTATATCACAAGAACTTATGGCAGGCGACAGGGAGTGATGCCGATAGGCAAGATTGAGGGGTGCAGGTGGTGTCGGGAAAAAGGGTACCTGCCTGGCCGAACGTTGTGGCCAGGAGACCGCCTGGTCCACCCTGATTAGAATTGGAAGTTGTTTATATGCGGTGCGCGGTAAACACTTTGATACCGCGTTTCAGGCCCATTGTTGTCTTCCAATTTGCAACGTGGCGCCATCTTGCGGATATGATGAGAACTTCTGTTGTGTCTTGCTTGCTTGTGAACCACTTGAGTGCGCTTCCTGTAGCAGCTCCTAGACGTCGCTACAAACCGGGCTAAGATTAAGTAGTGAAATAAACATTTTCTTTACAGCGAATTCGAGAAATACCAAGTGTCAGTAAGCGGTGCGACAGGCGCCGCGGGCGCAGGAAATGCGGGCTCTCGACGCTTGGCCCCTGTATTACGAGCAAGAAACGATACTCCAATATGCTCCTTTGATGGGTTGGAGCCCGGTGGACACTATACTGTCACTGTGAAGACTATGTCCGGCAAGGTGACTTCCTGGCCGGCCCACGCTGACCTGACACTCAGTAAGTGTTTTTGAATATTATAAAGGCTTCTAAAGTATCTGTTTGGAGTCAGGTCGTTCGTTGACTTGGTATCCCACAAGACAAGAAGACTACACTGTTACTGCAAAGACTATGGGTAGTAAGAAGACTTCTTGGCCGGCCCATGTTGATTATATGCTAAAACCTTAGCCAAAGGTTTTCATAAACAGAACCTCACCTAATCCAGCATACGATGCATCCGTTTGTAGAATAAATATCTTTCGTGAATCTGACTACCAGTAAGTATGACTCGGTTTTTCTTCTGTGACAACATTATTAATACACTGTAAATAAATACCATGCCAAACATAGTCAAATGCCTCGAAAAAAAATTGCATTATTCAAACCTACAATTGACTCAATTATTTACAAGATTTTGATAGAAGTCTTCCTATTAGGATTTCTTATTTACGCCTGAAGAATATTTCTAGCTTGGGAGGCTAGGGCCTTATTCATTTGAAATCCGGTGATATAAAAACGTGTAAGCAATAATGAGTTACAAAATTCTAAATTAATTGGGAATATATTTCGATTCGGCGCCTTCCTCCATATTAATAGAACATTACTTTCCGTACAAAACGATTGCCCTACCTCCCCAGCGACATGTTACTTCAATGGCCTGCAACCAGGGGGGCATTACACAGTCACTGTGAAGACTATGTCGGACACGTTGTCTTCATGGCCGGCTACAGCTCATATTACCCTTAGTAAGTACAGATCAAAACTTAATGTAGCTAGATGCTTGGCACCAGCTCTAAACGGTTGAAAACATTGTTTAGATTCATGGCTTGGATTGGATCCAGAAGTTAACATAATGCCATTTTTATTTATTCAGTAACAACATTTTGAAGGTGAATATGAAATGCAGGTCGGTGCAAGTTATGTGTTCTTTCTTTTCATTTCTATTGTCAGTTGTCTTATTCATAATCTGAGTATGCCACATTCTAAAATTGAGTGCCAATCACCAAGCACTCAGTCACAATATGCCAAGGAGTAGTAGTTTAACTCAAGCACCTTTCCGTCTGAAACTACCTACATTAGCAGGGATGTCAACAAATACTTTTTGCGAACCCGAATTTAAGTGATGTCCCACTTAGGTACCAAATGATTCTCTTGTTTTCGTATGAAACCCTGCTGTAAGAGTTTTTCAACCGCCAACTACTAGTAGTAGGCGGTTGACATGGTTGTGTAATGAACGCCGTCTAAGTAATCATAGACAGCAACTGAGACCAACGGCTTAACGTGCCCTCCGAAGCACGAACCCAGCTTTCTTTTCGAAAAATCAGGTGGTACCCTGCAATGTCCTAACCAGACTGGGAATCAATTCACAAAGTAATAAATATCAACTTTGTAAGTGTCCCACCGAGAATCGGACCCGAAACCTTTGCGTCGCAGGCAGTTGCACTACCACTGCGCCACATCGGCTGTCCACCCTAATGCTAGGTTACAATAAGAAACCAATGACTGATATTATTATTTAATGAGTAATAAGGTATAAGAGCGGCACTAGATTCTAGAAGTCATGTTTGTATAGATCGGTCGGGCATGTGCATGTGTGAGTACGCAAATCGGGCGTTAGTGTGAATTTAAACTATTGCTCCTTGGTATATTATCACTCAGTGCAGTTTCTTTACTCTTTTCCCATTTCTGCCGTGTTTAACAAAACTAATCTTTTCCAAATTTTCTTCTGTCTTTCTCTACATTTGTTACACTTATAAATATTAAGTATCCAACATTTGTCTCGACTTGTTTCGATGTGTAGCATCATCATCTTCTTTAAATACTGATATCCGGTGTACACTTCAACAAGTACAGTAGCGAGATTAGTTGGTCATGTTTTCTTTCACGTTAGGCCTAAAGCTGCGTCGCGCGTTTTTTTGACTGGCTAGCGCGTGGTTGAATGAGGCCCCTCTGGACAGCTGTTTATAAAATAAACACTTACTAAAAGTCATCGATATGAATTATCTTTGCTGGGGAGTTTGTGTCATTTTTCTTTTGGTGTGAGACACCTAGTCATCCAACTACCCAACGACCGTCCTTGAAAGTCAGGAAATAATACTTGCGGTGCAAGTGGCGCTTATTTAAACGTATTTTGCTAATAATAAATAAGGACTACGGGTCCGAAAATAGAATGCCAGCAAGGTGACGAGAAAGAAAACAGTTTACTATTTAAAGAACGCTAATTTTATTTCTTAAACACGTAACTATTTGAGAAATCCCCACGTGTTTAACGACATCTATTGACGTAAAAATACGTAACTTTATCTCTTTAAAAATACCTAATCGACAAAATACAAGAGCAGCGACCAATACTCCGCGTTGCAATACAACCTGTACAAACAGGACGACACCACCACACGACGTGCCTTCTTAATACGGAGGGGTTAAAATGGCGACCGACAAAATACGCTCAACGCAACGTTAGGCCTTCGAAAAAAAAAGATCAACTTATCCCACTACTGCACTTTCTAAAGCATAAATCAGACTGAATGCATAAACAGTCCCGACTTCAGACAGCTGATTTCTTCTTCTTTTTGACAGAGCCGTTGCCGGTGCGCACCCTGCGGTGGCGCTACGAACGTAACTCAGAGGACAGCGGCGCCGCGGGGGCGGTGCTAGTGTGGTGGGCGCCCAGTCCCGATAGCACGCAAGACGAGTACAAGGTAAATATGTCGGTCAACACACACACACACACACAAATCACGCCTATTATCCCTTGCGTAAACGGCCGCTAAAACGGAAATTAACACGACGTCTGACATACATTAGAGGATCATTTAGAAATTATGTATAATATGTCGGTCAACGCTGGTGGCTAATCCGTTTTAAGGTGGTTCGAGAGCCCAATGGCGCCCTCTCTGACTGGACACACTAGTAGTTCCAGCCCGTTTTGAGTTTTCTCTACCAGTATCTAGTAAATTTTTACCCTATACAAGACTTCCCAATAATCCAATTCTCACTGACTTCATGACTGCGTCTTCAGCAAAGTTTATACAACAATACCCCGAATAGGAAAAAAACCCTGGCTGGTCATCGGGAAACCAAAGTATCAATTCGCGGCAATAAATAACAACAAAGATTATTTTGAATCAATAGAGGTATAACCTTGTTAAAACTGTGCGATTTGGTAATGTATTCCAAAAATGCTAAAAGTGCCCACTTTAAGCAAAATTACGATACATAACTAAAGCGCTTAGTTTTTACAAGGTCTTTATCAAGAGATTTTTTTCCTGTTTGGGGGCGCCACTGCGGTCTCGAACCGTTTTATAAACTTTTTCGAAGACGCAGTGATATGAAGTCAGTGAGAATTAGTTTGATGGAAAGGTCTTTTAAATGGTGTTTTTTTTTGTTTAAATCTTAAATAAATATCCAGGACAAATCACACTGCGCCATCTAACAAATATCTGGTGGGGATCGAACCCACGACCCTCAGCGTAGCAGGCAGGGGTGCTAATCGCTACGCCTTAGAGCTAGTCTCAATTGTTTACTCTGTAATCGGAAAACAACTATTTAAAATTCCTTGCAAGATCTTGTAATTTATTTTACACCCACAGGTGTCATACCACGAAGCGGGCCCGACCCGCGACGACAGCAACACGCTTACTACCGGCGCCACGAACGTCACTCTGGAAACCTTACTCCCGGGCAGGAACTACACAGTCACTGTAGCGGCAGTCTCCAGGGGCGTGGAGGCGAACGAAAGCGCTATATGGTTGGCTACACATCCTCTAGGTAAATTTAAATTATTTCAATACGAAGTATCTGGTAGACGCTTTCTTGTAAAACAATAATAATAATCCTTACTTGATCGATTTATCGCCCACATAACCCCCTCCCTATATACAAAATTTTTATGAAAATCGTTGGAGCCGTTTCAGAGATCCTTGCTCGTTTAAAAGTATTAGATTAAGCTACTAAAATTGTATAATCTTTATAAAGGGTGTAAGACACAGCCCTCAGAATACTGAAAGGGCGCATGCAGAACATACATCATCAGAAAATGACAATACAAAATTACGATCGGCTGATAATTTTTTAGAAAACTTGAATTTTTTATGTAGTTTAGTCAATTTTTATGCTGAACTGATAAAGGAAAACGTTGGTTGGTAATTCTGCAACTGTTTCGCTTTCTATTCAGCTCATCAAGTATTTTTTTAAAGATATCTGAAATTTATTCCTAGTTGAAAGTTGTTTAGTTTTATTGTCGGCATGCACCCTATCAGTATTCGGAGGCCTGTCCCTTACACCCTGAATACATACATACATATAATCACGCCTCTTTCCCATAGGGGTAGGCAGACCTTTCCACTTGCTACGTTCCTGACACATCCTGAATTGTTTTTGGTAACAAAATAATATACTTTTATTTTATTTATTTCTTCCTTTAGCACCGGTTCTACACTCAGCAGTAGCTACTCAGACGACGTTGAGACTGGCTTGGAGCTCCGACGTCAATTCAAGGCAGCACCATTATCTTTTGAAGTATAGACGATCGGAATCTGACGAAGATTTTGTTGAGGTACGTTTTTTATAACCTAAAATGAAACTTGATTTCAGTCAGATTTTATTAAAAAGTTTTATGTTCCTAATGCAAATAAATAGGAAAAACTGGAAACCATTCAAAAAATCGTTTTATTATCAACAAATTTATATATTATCAACTTATTATTTAGTAAATTATGCATTTTTTATTGCCTTACATTTATTGCGTACAATGTCACAATGAAGTAACACAAGGCTCTGGCCTTTAAAGGCTGTTGCTGCACACCACTATTCTGTTCCTATTTCTTAAATAAATCAAAACCGGCCAAGTGAGAGTCGGACTCGCGCACGAAGGGTTCCGTACCATTATCTATAGAAACGCGCAAAAAAACACGTGTTTTGTATGGCAGCCCCCAAAAATATTTATTTTATTTATTTTTTAGTATTTGTTGTAATAACAGCAACAGAAATACAACTTCTAACAGCAACAGAAATACATCATCTGTGAAAATTTCAACTGTCTAGGTATAACGGTTCAGGAGATACTACAGCCTTAGGATTCAAGATTCAAGCGTTTATTGGTAAAAATAAATTTTACCTTGTAACTGTAACTGTAGGACGGATGTACAGACAGACGGACAGCCGAGCCTCAGTAATAGGGTTTCCGTTATTACCCTTTGGGTACGGAACCCTAAAAATTTAAACATCTTTATTTACCAACAAACACAATTCGTATAAACAAAAGCTTTAAAAAAAAGGAGAACAGCTCAGTATTTCTGCTGTTTTTCAGTGCTATCCTACTTTTTTCGCCCGCTGGACTGGAGGGGTCAGCTTATTTCCAAAATAAACCTCTTTCACCAGACTAGGGTAGTGAGATGGCCATGTATGACCTTGAACATTATCCCGCAGCTCGAAACCAGGGACACAAACATCACATTAGAAGATCTATTCCCGGGTGCAGTTTACGAGATTCAACTATGTGCAGTTAGCCACGGCCTGCTTAGCGAGTGGCATCGAGTGCTCAAACCTGTCCGTGAGTATCATGTCACCAGTACTTACCGTCACGTCAAATACCCCAGTACAAATTCTCCTTACAGTAATACCCCCCCACACAAAACTCTATACACATGCCCTGTACACAAACGCCTGCTAAACAATAGCACCTACACAAACACCTTGTAAACTAATGCCCTCTACATAAATACCTCTTAGACAAACGCCCCAAAAAAAACAAAAACCCTCTACAGAAATGCCCCCTACACAAATATACTCTACAGAAATTGCCCCTACACAAACATTACCTACAAAAATTCCCTATACACAAACTACCCCTACACAAATACCCCACAGAAATATATTCTGCAGAAAAAGCACCTACACAAATATCACCTACAGAAATAGCCCCTACACAAATACCCCCACAGAAACATCTTCTACAGAAATAGCCCCTATACAAATATCACCTACAGAAATAGCCCCTACATAAATTCCCCCTACAGAAATATCTTCTGCTGAAATAGCCCCTACACAAATATCAGCTACAGAAATAGCCCCTACACAAATGCCCCTTCCACGATACCCCCAGAAATCCCCCTACACAAATATCACCTACAGAAATAGCGCCTACACAAATTCCCCCTACACAAATAGCCCCTACACAAATCTTACCTACAAAAATAGACCCTAAACAAATATCACCTACAGAAATAGCCGCTACACAAATGCTTCCTACAAATAATCCCGCCAACAATGCCCACAAAGGCGTAAGCCGTCGACTATCGCCACATACGCCTATCCACGATACCATTAACGGGCCTACTTCCATGAAGTGAGGTGAAAACGAGCTACGAGAATGCATTTTATACATATTCTAAGGAACATCACTGTCAACAAAATTTTGTTTTTTATTCTTCAAGATATGAGGAATAAGCCAGGGCAGCGAAAAATCTCATTTTATATTTAATAACGGAGAAATTAAAATTTGAAGTTACCTCTATTTTTCAGTGATGAAGCGTGGCGTAAGAGATTTCTTCCGCCAGTGCTAATCGAACTGTATTGATCTTAGTATGATTATTAATGGCAATTTCACGTTCAACCCGCCCGGGCGGCTATTTTTTGACAAAACAACTTAGTTATTAAGAAATTTAGCAAAACACTTACTGTTTCCGGCTGCTTTCCTTGGGAGTAAAAGGTTTTTGTTTTGATGTGTTTCCTCTGCTGTCAAAACTGACGTGGAATTGATCATAGATAAACGGAATATGATGAAGACGCGACACACTGTACATTTGTTCGATATTTTGACCGTGAAAAATTATTGTAGCTAGAATTTTGCCGTAAAATATATCAACTATCTACAACAACGGCATTCTATCCGCTATGGATAATTTTGCCAATGTCAATACTACGTTGATTGGTACATCGAACGAAACGCAAAATATGAACCGATTAGACGTAGGTATTAAAAATATTTTTACGATCAAATAATAGGATGACGTGGTTGTTAGTGCAGATTAGTATGAAGTAGTAAGGTTCGATTTATATGCAACACTAGACGGCGACACGGCGGCACAAAAGCAGTTTTTTAACCGCGGCGGAAATTTTTAAATGTATATATGGAGCGCTGCGCATACGGTCACCACCAACCACAGTTTTAAAACAAATTATAAGTAAGCAAGTATTAGTACATTGTTGTCGAGGTATGGAAAATAAGACTTTGCTGGACGAGTATAGTTTTACATAATATACAAGTCAAGCAAAGTAATTTTCCCCGAGGCTTACATAGTGCTTTTCTCAAAAAAAGGCTAGGAAATGAAAGATTGTACTTCTTATAAAAGTTAGCTAGCGACCACAACACAACGAAACAAATAAAAATTTACAATTTTCCCACCAATTGTAATTTTTTAAAATAAATTCGCCTGTAAGGCACAGTATTACGTAATATTCTGCCATACTAAATGTTTAGTTCATTCTTTTCTTTTTTAATTCTGGACAGGCAAGGGTCTACATATCATACAGCCTCGTCTTTAGTTACCTGTTTTATACAAAATTACGTTCCGTTTCTATGAGAGTCATCGAGATAATTTTGAAATCAAATTATGTGGGTTTAGCGTATAACGAATTTATCTTAATGGACACCAGCAAAGGATTTCCATACAACTTTGCTGGCGTGATCTGAGACGTGACAAACAATGTGAAACTTCGCGGTTTCTTTTTTTGAAAGAAATGAACTCATTTCCTAGCATGTTTGAGAAAAATAAGTATGTACATGTACTTACGTACATACACATATCACGCCCATATCTCTTGAAACTTGCGTACCTAGTATACAAAAGTATTATTTATGTAGTAAACTATTTTTGACAGATTTCAGTTCAAGAGTGGGATCAATTGATTCGGAAGGTTTTTAGTGTTATGGGGTAGAAAGGTTCTAGAGTGGCACTGGGTCAAGAAGTTCATGCTAGGGTAACACTGGGTTGAAAGTCACCGAACAAAATGCCAATACTAATGTTAAAATTAATTTCCAGGTAGCTTATCATTTCGGTAAGATCGAGGGTATCATTATAGTAAAGGTTGTGGTCACCCTGGTTCATTGGTAACACCGAAATATACCAAACATTGTAAAAATGGCGAGATGCAGTTCAATATGATTTCCAAACATTGTATAGGGCTATAAATCCCTTTTCTAAAAATACCAATTTCAAGACCAAAAATTACAGGATTATCCAGATAGGAATGGATTAAAAACCTTAGTCAAAAAAACAATTAGAAGCAAATTCGATTTTAAAATTTTCTTTGTTACTTTAATAGATATCACCAAAATGTATGATTATTTTTAACTATGAAGCAATTCAACTGGTGTCGGTGATTAAAGTATATTGTTCAAAAACTAATGAACGGTGCGAGAATGCGACCGCTATTTTATATATTATCATATCATAATATCATACTCGAATATATAATGGCCGTCGCTAATTGGTTTTTGCTATTTATATTTTGAACTTACATCTATGTATACTGATTTATGCAATAAACGTTTAAAATTTAAATTGAAATTTAACAGTATTAGTTGCGCTTAAGGTGCACGCAATGACGAAAATGACAAAGAAATATCCAAAAAAAGTTTCTGTCGAAGTTCGCAAAAAAATGTACAATACTAGGATGGACAAAAACGAAACAAAAATTTGTTCGCGCAAAGTGCGTAACATGATACTAGCCACTTGCATTTTTAAACCTGAACTAATAAGTTGGCTTTATTTAGTTTAATGACTTTGCTTCTTCTGTAATAACGTTAAACTAAAAAGTTGTAAATATTATATGATTTGAGATGTTATGAAGATAAGTGTTTTGTGAACTGATTAAGCCCTTATTTTTAGATGAATTCTTTTCATGTACTGAAAGTGGAAGAATAACAAACAAACAGACAGTACAGTTTATAGAGTTCATAATTAATATGGATACTATGCGTTCAGCTAAGTCTTGAATGCTTATTCCAAAATATGGTCCTTATGATATAATGTAGGTTAATATTCCTTCCAAGTTATAATATCAACTTTGTGAGTAGTCCACCGAGAATCGAACCCGGAACCTTAGCGCCGCAGGCAGTCGCACTACCATCAGTCGTCAAGTATTGTATCAGTACCAGTTAGACTAACATTATGTGAAATGGTGACACCTCTATAATATACTCTTTGACATGACTTCCGAATTTCATTTGAATTTCGTTCCTTCCGGCGAAGTAGGACTCTTAACGAATAAAACTTGATTAAACAGGTCCTCTCCCAGCGACGTGGCTAAGCGTGGAAAGAACCACAACCAACTCAGTATCGGTCCGGTGGCGCGGCCCTACAGCCCCGGGCACTGTCGGGGAGTACAGTCTTCGCTACAGGACATTGGGCTCCAGCACGTGGAACAAGGCTGGCCCTCTGCCGCCCACTGCTGACCAGGCTGAGGTGAGTAACGTTTATTCGTATTTGGCTAATCGTTGAAAGCGAATTCATTGACTTGCGTTTTGTGAGCGAAGCAAGCTCGGCATTTCACGAGACAATCCAGAAATTCGTCATGGAAGCGAAGCTACGAGCTATAAACTTTACGTAAGAAACAAGGAAGAAACTCCAAACGGTTGTGCGAAGCGAGTTACTCACCTAAGAAACAGGACAAAATCTACAAACAGTGTTACGAGTGAAGGTAACTTGTTTTTTTGTTATCGTTAAGTAAACAGATTCTTATTAAGAGGTCAGATAATGTTGCCTTTAATTTACGCCATTTTGTGTACTTTATGTTATAATTATAAATGTTCCTAAAAAAATTTAAGTCTCAACATTTATTATTTAATTAACAGATAATGTATTTTTGACATTAGATATTTAAATAGACACTTGACATTATTTATTGAATTGATATTATGTTTATTTAATTTATATTTTCTCTCTTTTGACATTGTGATATTATCAGAAATTTGTACTCTATAATGGCTATAATGCATGACATTTTATTGTTGTTTAATTTTGAATCATCATGTACATGCCTGCAAAGGCAGTTTTCAAAGACTGTATTTCTTAGCGAATGTGTCTGCTGACCATTATACCTGATTGCTTTACATGAATAAATTAATGAACAGATCGTGAACATGACACACGGCGAGCGCTACGTGATCCAGCTGGATACCGTCAGCGAGGCGGCGGCCGGCGACAGCGTCGACTCCGGCCAGCCGTTACAGGCCGACCGTACTGTCCGTAAGTATACCAACATTTCAGATAAATAAATAACGAATAAAACACCTGGATTAAACAGGTCCTCTCCCAGCGACGTGGCTTAGCGTGGAAAGAACCACAACCAACTCAGTAGGTATCGGTCCGGTGGCGCGGCCCTACAGTAATACCCCCTACACAAAACCCTATACACATGCCTTGCAAACAAAAGCACCTACACAAACACCTTGTAAATTAAAATAGTTCTAATATTTTCTTGAGTTTGCACAACTATTCACAAGATACGGTGTATCATGCACATTACAATAAAACACAAGATACGGTGTCAGCATTATATTAGATATGGTTTCAGCGGAATGTAACGCTAGGCAGTGATGAACTTCATAGCGGTAGAACAATAATAATTTAAAATCTAAATGAACACTTCTAACACATATGTCACCCGGGACGAAGAACTCTTTAAAGAGCTCGAAACGTAGGAATTGGAAAATCCATAATTAACACTACTTAAATTCATTCAAAGTTGTTTAATTGTGAAATAAAGAATAATATGTTGCCTTCAGATAAACAAATAGAAACGCATTGCAATCTTAACATGGATTAGAACTGTATAATTAAGATTTTTTCAATTTTCATATTCATAGATAACTAATAATAATAATTTTAGTTCATGTCATTATTATATCCTAAACACTAATTGATGTGATTAAAGCAGCTACATATATATTTTTATTAGCTTTTCTAGAACTCTCCTAATATAGCTACAAGTTACAGTCTACGTGAAACTCCTTTAAATCTTATGTAATCTTCAAAACTACCAACGTTTTAATATTTTCTTGAATTGTAAAATCCAAAATTAACATAATTTAAATCCGTTTAAAATTGTTTTATACCAACGTTTTCTTTGTCATATCATAACAGGCCCAAATCCAGTCTCAAATGTGGCCCAACTAGTGGACACTCGCAACATGACATTAGAATGGCCGCGACCTGCTGGGCGAGTCGAATGGTATGCGTTACGTTGGTGGCCCCGTCCTGATGAAATAGATCCCGGTGAATCTGAAGTAAGTAACTACATTTGTCAAAAATTACTTTCATAAATCTTTTGACACAGTTTATATAGACCATTTATTTGGAAAATATATATATATTGCAATATGTACGTACTTCAATTTTTTTTAATTTAAACAAACAAAACAACCTTTGACAAAATCTAATAAAAATACACAATTGAGAGAACTTACTTACTTGGTGTATCCCAAGGAGGCGTATTGGGTCCTACTCTATTACTCGTGTACATCAATGATCTGTGACTTTATCACGCGTCCAAATACAAATTGTTTCCTTATTCCTCATCATTATTATAGGTGGTAGAACGCAACTTAACTGCAGCGGCGGGCGGCACTGGGCGGACAGTACGTGCGTTGTTAGACAACTTACAACCTGGTGTCGGATATACAGTATCTATAGCAGCCGTTTCTTACAACCTCACTTCAGATGTATTCACTATGGACACACGAACACGTAAGTATCTAGATTTAGCAATGTCAAACTGCGTAGAGTGATGCATATAAGCAAAAAAATCCATGAAAATATTATAATTCTGTAAAATGAAAATCATTTCAGGCCCACAGATAACATCGGAAATGACAATCGTGAATGAGTCCGGTGGTTTTGAGAACGATACACAGCCTGGAATAAAAGTAAGTAAAATTTTACATAATTTCATGAATGGTTTAATTTTATTGACCCATTAAAAGGAATTCAAGTTTCAGAAAACATGAAATTAATTCACTTATGTTTCGCTTAGACAAGCTATTGGTATTCTAACATGACAACGGAACACACATAGCTGTATTTGTCAACTTTTTCGCCAACCACTCATGATATTTTTAATTATAATATTCAATAATGACTTAAATAGATAACTTGATACCTATTACCCATGCTACTTAGTTCTACATACCTAATAATAAGTCTTTCTATTTTAATATTGTTATGCCCAACATGGTCCATGTTGTAAGTGTCATAATAAACTACCATCGTTCATATATTGAATGACACATGGTATGCAACAAATACATTGAGTATTGAATAATTTAATTTTCTAGGTTTTATATACTCGTACGCCACACACTGCCTCTCGTTTCGACGCCTACCGCTTCCGTCTCGAAGGCGAAGGGGAAGCACCCAGAACAGTCACAAGGCCTGCCAATTCCACTGGACAACAAGTGGCATTCAGAGAATTGGTTCCAGGAAGATTATACAATGTTACCATGTGGACACTGTCCAAGAATGTCAGCAGTCATCCCGTGCAAAGACAAGCTAGATTGTGTAAGTACTTTTCCAGAACATAAAGGCAATCATTGAAGTTGTCGGAAGAACGAGTAATTTATAATCATCTAAATTTTCAACCTCGTCCATGACTTTTTTGAGGAATGACAGGATTCTATTTTGTTTTGGTCCTAATCTCCCCCTCTTTTTCTCTCAATATTCATTCGTTCATAGTATTTGGTATTTTAGGATTTGAAAAAATAATAATATTGATTTTTATAGTATACAAATCAGTTCCTAAAAAGTTATCACTTATTGGCGAGGGTAGCTTTATATTACCTCTATAATAATGAAAAATGCAATACTTACAATCATATCCACCTTTGGCAGTCCCTCGACCAATCACAGAGCTGAAAGCCACAGAAATTGGCGCCCGCGAGATCTCCCTCTCCTGGGACAAGCCTGTCGGCGACTACACTGATTTCGAACTGCAGTACCTCACGGCAGCCGACTCGCTCGCCAACCGATCCACCAAGGCTACGCATATTACCATCACTGGATTGAGACCGCACACTCTCTATACCTTCACTGTTGAGGTAAGTTTTGTTGTACCTCGTTCGTTACTTACAGCAAATGTGAATTTATGATTTGATTGCGACATAATATACCTCCTCAAAAAGCAGTTATCTATTAGTACAATACATAATCTATTAATTTATAACTATTAATCAGAAACTTCAAATATACCTACCACCTTCAAAGCAAAAGCTTCTATTTATTTATTTTTTTATACTTTATTGCACATGGTACAAAAGGTTATTCCGATCAAAATGTATATTTTGATCGGAATAGATATCGAATAATATGATAAATCACAACTATTCTATTCAGGTCCGATCCGGCACCCCAGCGTCAATACTGACCCGTTCAGCCGCACATTCCGCCGCATTCAGCACACTGGAAGCCCCGCCCTCCGCCCCACGGGACTTCCATCCTTTAGACGCTAAACCCAACGAGCTGACCTTCACCTGGGACTTACCGCCACAAGACAGGTATGTGTCATGTAACCAGGGACCGGAAGCGCTTTCCCTTTAAGGGGTTTTTACCAGGGTTTGGAAGCAGAATATTTCTTTTATTTGATAAAAAATCACGGCGATATTGCTTGATATTTTAATGACTATTCCTTCACACGGAAACCCAATGAAAGGCTTTCCCATCGGGTAAGTTAAATTGTTGCAAAGCCAGAACAAAAAAGCCTATTGATCGACTGTCCTAATCCGCTAGGGAAACCCTTCGATAGCACTTCACGCGAGATAATTCATGCGAGTTAGTGCCGTATGCGTAGTTAATATGAGTGAAATTGACTTTGCAATAGTGCCGCTTGGAGAAGGTGGAGATTCATTATCACTAGACATTTTCTTCAACTAAATATTGAATAAGTACGACAGAAAACATATATTTATCAAATTTAAGAACAAGATATTATTTATGTACTGTCAGATTTTGCATTTTTCAAAAAACATCATTTCTAGTTCAAGTTCAATCTACCCTTATTTTGTTATAATTTATAATTAACAGAGTCCGTCCGTCCGTCCATAAATACCAAAAATGCTGGGTAAGCCTATGAAAGACTTTGGTTAGTGCTAATCACTTTGATTTGTTAAGTTTTCCCAAAATAAAAAGGGAAAGCTAAACATTTAGCTTGTATCCCAACGCGGTTAGCAAACGTTGCGCTAGCCAAATGAGTGGGAAACCCCTTCAAAGGGTATTGAAAATTAATCCGCTCGTCCGGTCCCTGCATGTAACTAGAAGATTGTCATATTGGTTGACTATAGTTAGAAGTGCAGCTGCCTTCAGCACATTGGAAGCCCCGCCCTCCGCCCCACGGGACTTCCATCCTTTAGACGCTAAACCCAACGAGCTGACCTTCACCTGGGACTTACCACCACAAGACAGGTATGTGTCATGTAACTAGAATCATTGTTATATTGGTTGACTATAGTTAGAAGTGCAGCTGCATTTAGCACACTGGAAGCCCCGCCCTCCGCCCCACGAGACTTCCATCTTTTAGACGCTAAACCCAACGAGCTGACCTTTACCTGGGACTTACCGCCACAAGACAGGTATGTGTGATGTCACTAGATGATTGACATATTCTGATTAGAGTAGTCGAGGTTCAGAAAATAGTACTTCACTAGTTGACTATAGTTAAAAGGACTTATCACCACAAGACAGGTATCCATCATCATCCTCAGCCACACTCTCGCCCTTTTTTTCCTTCTTTTTATCAAAGCACTTGGCTCTTGTCGTTGGATCATACGATAATAGCAGTGTTTTACCTGAAAATAAAACACATATTAAATACTTACCTTATTTGAAGCTTACCTGTTTGAGATAGGCCCTATCTTTTTTCCGCTTAGACTGTCCTTCTCTTTTACCCTCATACATCTATCTCGCTCGCTCAGCACTTCTGATCGCCCCACCACCCCCACCTTGCAGCCCCGTCCGGCCGCAATCGCGTGAGCCGGAGCGGGGGCGGTCTCGAGCCATTGAGTCGAAAACACCAGGCAGAAATTAAAGTGTAAGCTTCAAATAAGGTAAGTATTTAATATGTGTTTTATTTTCAGGTAAAACACTGCTATTAAATCCTAGACCGTTATTTGAAGCTTACCTGTTTGAGACGTGTTTGTTATCGCCTGGTGGTGGGGGACGCCAATGTGAATAGGTTTCAGAATCTTTTGTTTGTAGTATAGAATAAGAAATAAACCTATAGAAAAAGAAGTGCGATAATTTACTCCAATAGAGGTATGTAATATAAGACGTTAATTGAAATAGCATACGTATATCAATCAAAAATATTTATTTACACAGTAATTTCTGAAATAAATAACATATTCCCACGAGATGAACAATATCAAGTGGTTTCTTAAGCCAAAAGCAAGCGAATCGACATGTTCATTGTTAATAAGCACTAGTTAACATCAAAAGTGCAATTATTCTTAACAAATATCAATTAATTAACTGGATTAAATAATGAAGTAACATTACTGTTATTAGGGTTGGACAAAACTTCGCGTCTATAGAAGCGAGCAAAGGTATTGCCCGACCTCCAATTACCTCGAGCTAAAATTTCATCGAGTGGAACATTATTAGACCAGTTCTTGGATGCTACTGCAGATCGTAAACTGCCAGGAGTGGAAGTTACGCCTGCCTCTTTAAGCAATGATTTTATCCAGCCCGCAATAACAGTCCGCGAAGCTGCTTTAGGTTCGCCTCTGATTGTCATAAACAAGTTTGAACTATGAGCTAAATCACGTCTATCTTTCAATAAATCAACCATTTGATTAACCCAAAAAACAGGATTCAAATTTTTGTTTTCAGTATTAACCAAAAATTTCCAACCCGACTGTCTATAATTAGCATTATCGGTTTTTGAACCAAAAATAGGCCATAAAATTAAATAATCATCACATTGAACTAAATGTTGAGAGTCAATTGCCAAAAGCGTTAAATCGTGCACGCGTCGTCCAGAACATAGAAGTAACAAAGTTGCTGTATGACTAGAAACAGAAAACATGTTGTTTTCATCAACAGACTTTGAGGCGAGGTGCGCAGCCAGAACGTCTATGTCCCATATAGGAGCTTTTCGGGAAATCGGTGTCTTGAGAGCTATAGACTTTAATATATGTTTCACAAGGACGTGAGAGCTTAAACTACCTGCATAATCGGCATTGCACAAAGTTGAAACCACCGATTTGTGAAGTAGTACCGTATTATATGACAATTTCTCAACCAAATGTAAATCTGCGAGAAACTGAGCCAAATGAGATCCAGACGGAAGCAAAGGATCTGTAGAGGATTTTCGACACCAATTCAGCCATCTTTTCCATGCTACCTCATAGGTCTTGATAGTAGACTGACGCCATGAAGAATGCAATAGGCTCTTTTGACAGAGATTCCAACCGGTCAAATTCCTTGACCACCCCCACATATCCAGATCTCCAACGTAATTTGCTGCACTTTGGGCGGTGGAAGTCCGGTTGCAATGTCTATCAGGTTCCGACAGAGGTTGCGTAATGTAAACGGGGCTCCGAGGGCCTGAGATTTCAGATCCGCCCGCCAAAATACCCGATCCCATCGAGGAACAACTATTAGATATCTCCCCATTGCTGAGTTGAGGTGAGCCAATACCTTGGGGATCAGATATGGCGGCGGGAAGACCCAAGCTAGGGGATAAGTCCACGGACGGGAGAAAGCGTCGTGAAATAAAGCTTGTGGGTCGCTGAGGTCTAGCGACACATAGTTCGCAACTACATGCGCTCGTTCCGAGGCAAACAGATCTACTACCGGGGTGCCGAATTTCCGAAATATCACTTGCGTCGCCTGTGGCAACAGATGCCATTCTGGAAGAGATCTGTGGCGAGATAAATGGTCGGCGTGACCATTGTACACTCCGGGTAAATACTGAATAGTCAGATTTATCTGATACCTGTCTAATATTTGAAAAATCTTCAACGTTAGCTCCATCAGAGGAAGGGATTTGGTCCCCCCTTCGTTCCTCAAGTGGGCTACTACGGTCCGATTGTCGCACTGTGCTAGAGTCGTTGATTGACTCAAAAGCTGAGCGTGGTCTTGAAGAACTTTCAAGACTGCAAGCATTTCTTTCATATTGCAATGAAGGTGCTGCTCCTGATCTGACCAGGTTCCCGATAGGGATAGGTCGTCCAATTGGGCTCCCCACGCCAAATCGGACGCATCTGTCGTCAGGAAGTGGCTGGGCGATGGCAGGTGGATAGTAGATGAGAGGTGGCAATTTTGAAGCCACCATCTCAATTCGTCCAACGTCTCTAATGGAAGGCTGTATGTCAATAAGCCGGGTAGTTTGAGAAGATGATTCACAAATCGTAGCAGGGCTCTGAAGTTTAACCTGCCTCGCGGAACCACAAAACTTGCAAAATTCAAGAGGCCTACTAAGCTCTGTAAATTCGTGAGACAAGTCTCGCCCTTCGCCAACATGATCGATATTTTGTCTACAACATGGCCAATCTTGTCCCCTGGAAGGAACTTCCGGTTTGCCCAAGGGTCCCAGACAATTCCTAGGAAAGTAAGGCTTTTCTGTGGAATGATAATCGATTTTTCGAAATTTATTTGCCACCCTAGGGACTGCAATCGGTTCAACAGTAAGCGAACATGGTTTTGCAGCATCTCGTAGTCTTGGTGGACTACCAGAAAATCGTCTAGGTAGACAATTATGCGCAGGCCCTGATCCCTTAAGATTTGAGCAACCCAGTTGGTTAAGGACGCGAACACTTTGGGCGCAGTGCTGAGACCGAAAGGCAGGCACGTCATCTGCAGCAGCTGCCCCTTGTAAATTAGTCGAAGGAAACGACGGTGACTTTTTGAAACTGGAAGGTGGAAATAAGCCTGAGATAGGTCCACCTTGCACATCCAGTCTCCTGGTTGCAAGAATTCGGGCACACGAAAAACATTTATCAGTCTGAACTTTTCTATGTACACATAATCGTTTAGGGCTTTCAAGTTGAATATCGGGCGGTGCGTGCCGTCGCTTTTTGCTACAAGAAACATTGTAGATATGAAACTTGGGCATCGCCGAACTTCTTCCAGCACACCTTGACTTTTCATCTGCGTTATAATAGCAGTCATTGCATCGGACTCTACTGTGCAATACAGACCCTCTCTCAAATAGGGCCATATGAGGGGTGGTTTTTGAACAAAGGGTATGCGATACCCGTTTATTATACGCAGTAAAAAGTTCGGTGCCCCCAAAGTTTCCCAAACCTTGTGGTAATGTTTCAAACGGCCCGCCTTGAAATCCCTCGAGTCAGAACTTCCTTTTCTTATTGTCTGAGTTGGTGCCTGTAGGGGGTCCGCCACGCTTTCTGTTCCCCTTGGTTTGGTACTGAGGCTTGTAGTTTTGCCGGCCTCGTTGTGAGCGAAAAGACCCCCGCGTGCTATGTCCCGTGCGACGGTCAGCACTTTGATTGTGGGCGCCGTATCCCTGCGAGGGACGGCTAAGAGTACAGCAACCCTGCGAGGGTTTGCTGTTGGAGCTTTGGTGCGTTCTTGCACAGCAACCATGGCTGGTACCCTGCGAGGGTCCATGAGTACAAGTCGACCCCTGCGGGGGGTGACGAACTGCCTTAGAAGTTCCTACTTGCGAAGTAGAAGCAGTGGCAGGTTTGATAGGCGGTAGAAAGGCTTTTTTGACACCTCCGGCTTTTTCAAGCGCAGTAGTCAGAGTCTCCGCAGAAAATAAGCATCGGTTAGACGGCGGAACTTTGCGTATAGTAGATTTTACCAAAGGATCACGCACGAAATTAGTGATACCATCGCGGCGCATCTGTATAACCTCTGCTCTGTGGCCGCAAACCAACTGCAACAAGTCTGCCGAAACTTTCGAATACTCACCTTGCGCAAACAGTACGTTAATTTTTTCGTGCAGGGTATCAACATTCAGGTCGTTAGTGTCACGAGCCCAAATAAGAAGCTCTTGCAAGTTATTCTGCAGTGCCTCTCTTTGTTTAAGGACGCAAAGAGTGAGGGCAGCATATGCCTTGTCAGCATAAGCAAGGTGACGCAGCTGGTCATATGCTCGAATTTCCTCGTTAGCTTCCAATTCTATAAAACCTGGAGTCTGATTATATAATTTCTGGACTTCTGCATAACGAACCTCACACCAATCACTTTTTTCAAAATATTGTATACCTTGTAAAAGGTTTACCATTTGCTCCGACGCTTTAGGTACCGGCGGGTCCTTTAATTTGGTTTGCAGATCAAAATTCAACTGTAAACCAGACTTCTCGGCTTCATTTAGTTCGGTGTCAGATTCGGCATACAAGTCACGACTAACATTATCATCGATTGAAATCGCATCATCTTGACAGTAATTACTGGGACACCCCGGCTCGTCATTGCAAAAAATAGGAGTATTTTGCTGTTTTTTAATCTGATTGACCTCACGGGTCAGTTCTGCAAGGCGGCGCTCTTGTTTATAACTATGACGGCTACTTTTCCCATTTTTCTTGCAATGACGGCGATGGCTACGGCGCCGGCGGCGAGTATGCGTTTTCTTATGTTTACGTCTACGCGAGTCAGAAGGTGAACCTGAAGATGAACTCGACGAAGATGACGTCGACGAACTAGAACTCGAAGTCGAGCTTGAACTCGATGACCTCGATTGACGTTTAGGTGACCTAGCCCTTCGTTTAGGAGACCGCGACCTAGCCTTTCGTTTTGGAGACTTGTTACGGTTAGGCAACCTTGATTTACGTCTAGGAGACATGAATTTTTTACTCACAGTCTGGGTCACTGACCTGGCTCGCTTCCGCGCCTTAGCCTTCGATGCAGAGGGTTGAGTGATCGGTGGAGTAGGCTGCTTAGCTGGGTCATCCTGGGGGTCAGTCGAACCTGTCGCCTCATTCCCACTCATCGTTCCTTGAAATTCCACCGTACACTCAATAAGATCGATCTAAAATAAAACAAAATCTCGATTTAAAGATCGTTACAGTGAACGAAAAAATAAAAAATAAAAAATTTAATCGAGGGTAGTGAAGTTTTATTCACGTGTAACAAAAACGTGACAAAGAAAATTTTGTGAAGGACGAATTTTATATGAAATACGAACGGTAGCACCGTTATTTCCGTTACAAAAATATTTTAATACACTTACCAGAATTATTCCATAAAATAATTTCACTCACCACACTTTTATCTTACAAATAAAAACCAGAAAATATGTTTTTACGTAGTCGGCAAGACCGGGCTATGATATATTTTAAAATATTAACCGCGCAACGGAAATTTTTCAAAAATTTACTCGGTTCTCCGTAGACAACCGTTCACGGCGGAAAAAAGGACGCCAATGGCTCGAGACCGCCCCCGCTCCGGCTCACGCGATTGCGGCCGGACGGGGCTGCAAGGTGGGGGTGGTGGGGCGATCAGAAGTGCTGAGCGAGCGAGATAGATGTATGAGGGTAAAAGAGAAGGACAGTCTAAGCGGAAAAAAGATAGGGCCTATCTCAAACAGGTAAGCTTCAAATAACGGTCTAGGATTTAATTAGTTCTTTTCACCGCCAGTGTCGAACGTTGAACTTTTCCTTTATCTGTTCAAAATAGTTCCTAAGTTAATTTTCGATCCATGAATTGTTATTAAATGTTTTAGTTTCCAGAATGTAACATTATTTTTCTTGTGTAAGGAATTCGTTACTACTTCACTGAATAGTATAAAATGAATTCGCTTCCCGTGTCCCTAAATCCCCATGTATGCTTAGATCTTTAAAAGTATGCAACGGATTTTGATGCGGTCTTCTTAAGCAGATAGAGTGATTCAAGAGGAAGGTTTTTAATGCATAATTCATGCCGAGTAAAGTTCTTTTTCTTTGTTTGAAAACTGTTAGCATCGGGTAAAACCGCCGGACGGGCCGCTAGTCCACACTAATATTATAAATGCGAAAGTAACTCTGTCTGTCTGTCTGCTACGCTTTCACGGCCAAACCGCTGAACCGATCTTCATGAAACTTGGCACAGAGATTGCTAGCATACCGAGAACGGACATAGGCTACTTTTTATCACCATTCGAGGGTCTGGAGTACAGATGTAGACCACCAGTGCCATGTATTATCATTGTACAGGTACAGGTCCACATTTACAGGCGAAAATCTGCCTGTAGCACACTTGTAGTTACAATTTACAGGTTACAGGCGTTTTATGAAGACACTTGTAAAGCTACCATAGTAAGTACCGCTCCAAAATCTCGATTACAGGTAAATTTTACAAGTCGATGTTCAACACTATGGATTCATTCATTTCATTCACTCAAATTCAACGTCAATGCTATAGCACAGATAAAATAATGTAAAAGTATGTATACACTTTGCTAAATATATAAGACATTACACTGAAAATTATTATTTTAATAAAAAGGAAAATACAAAAATGTAATTAACAATAATTCTAATAAAAATCATATTATTGATAGAGTACGTTAAAATAGTACTGTTGTGAATTAATAATAATAATCCACAATTGACGATAAAGTTTTGCTTTATTTAACGCCTCGAGCAAAATACTTTGGCAAGGAACGCATTTTGAGTACTTTTGAACATATTGAATAGACTTTTATGCAGAAATCTTGCACTTGTAGAAAAATTACCTAGGTCAGACGACCTGTAAAATTATTCACAAGTTGTAAGCATTTACAGTTGTAGTTTACAAGTCTTTTGATGAACACCTGTAAAAACTTGCTCGATTGTGTTTTTAAAAGCAAAATCTACCCTATGGTTTGTCGATGGAAATCTACAGGTGCCTGTAGCTGTGACTTGTAAAATTGTAGACCTGTAGCTTCGAAAAACGCCTGTAGTTGTAATTTTCATCAGTGTTGCTATTTAAATATTAATTTTGGCGCGATGTTGCCACTTTTTCGCCTGTAGAATTGTAGTTGTTCAATGATAGCACAGGCCACAGGTGAACCACCAGGAGCCCAGCTAAACTATTACAGATACAGGCATGGTTCTAAAACAAAATTTGATCAGTATGATGGGCTGCTACTTTTCACAAGGACATTGAGGATCTGGAGTACCTAATGTAGACCACCAGGTATACCATCAGGAGCCCAGCTAAACTATAAGAGATACAGGCATGGTTCTAAAACAAAAGTTATTCATTATGATGGACCGCTTCTTTTCACAAGGACATTGAGGCTCTGGAGTACCTTATGTAGACCACCAGGTGTACCATCAGGAGCCCAGCTAAACTATTAAGAGATACAGGCATATGGTTCTAAAACAAAAGTTGTTTAGTATGATGGGCTGCTTCTTTTCACAAGGACATTGAGGATCTGGAGTATCTTATGTAGACCACCAGGTGTACCATCAGGAGCCCAGCTAAACAATTAGAGATACAGAAATGGTTCCAAAACAAAAGTTGTTCAGTATGATGGGCTGCTTCTTTTCACAAGGACATAGAGGATCTGGAGTACATTATGCAGACCACCAGGTGTACCATCAGGAGCCCAGCTAAACTATTAGAGATACATGCATGATTCTAAAACAAAAGTTGTTCATAATGATGGGCTGCTTTTTTCACAAGGACATTGAGGATCTGGAGAACCTTATGCAGACCACCAGGTGTACCATCAGGAGCCCAGCTAAACTATTAGAGATACAGAAATGGTTCCAAAACAAAAGTTGTTCAGTATGATGGGCTGCTTCTTTTCACAAGGACATAGAGGATCTGGAATACATTATGTAGACCACCAGGTGTACCATCAGGAGCCCAGCTAAACTATTAGAGATACAGGTATATTGTTCTAAAATTAAAGTTGTTTAGTATGATGGGCTGCTTCGTTTCACAAGGACATAAAGGATTTGGAGTAAATTATGTAGACTACCAGGTGTACCATCAGGAGCCCACCTAAACTATTAGAGATACAGAAATGGTTCCAAAACAAAAGTTGTTCAGTGTGATGGGAATAAGTTGAGAAAGGATATTGGCAACTTTTTACCGAGGATTTTTTTGTTATCTACTGACTTTGTATTCAATGGTTATAAATATTGATCTCTCAGGGCAGTACACCAGATAGCAAATTTTGAATTGTCCCTTTAGCAACAGAAGCAAGCAAGTCATCCTTAAACAGTAGATATAAGAAGAACTGTTCTAATATCACTGTCATACTTACTAGAAATATACATATCTACTTTAGAACCTGTGCATAAAAAAACTATCTGACGCGGACGAAGTTGCGAGTAAAAGCTAGTTTAAAATAAAGCATTTTAAATATTATTTAAATAAAATTGATCTATTACATTTTATGCAATTTGTTTTAGGAATGGAGTGCTAAGAAGATATATCATTGAGTATTATCCTCAAGAAGACACGCATAATGTGAAGACTCAAGAATTCCCGTCTGACGGTAAGTTATATTTTCTAGTTATAGTGACTTCTAACTTGTACTTTGCCACCTCAAGAATGAACTTTTTTGAAAGTGTCTTCGTGTAAACTCTCTTTAGCAGTTGTTTCCATAGTTTTATTTTTTTGTTTTTTCAGCGTCGTCTCAAGCAATAATTTTACCTATAGCGATTAGACTAAACTCGTAATTAGCTTGCAACTGTATCTTGTAACACGTATAACCTGTTTCGACTTATAATTCAGTTGCGATAAAGTGTGGTAGCTTGTAATTGGCATGTAAATCTAATCTCTTCAAAGTAAGAGTGAACAGGCTTCTTCTGGGTGAGCTCGCTCCATCTTAGACTCTGTCTCTGTCCTATGACCTAGACTAGAGTCAAGAGCAAACCCATCATTAATAAATATAAAAATTCTGTTTCAATTAATTTACTATTGTGTAAAGATGGCTGTAAGCTTCCCAAATAAAATAAAATAAAATAAAAAGTGTGCTGGTGCTACATATTAAGCATAGGAATAAAACCTGTGTATTCAACAGCAACATCCGGTACCGTATCTGGCTTGATTCCCGGTGGCACATACGAGTTCAAGCTTCGCGGGGAAACAGGAGCGGGCGCGGGTGAAGCCGCGCGATGGACGCAGCATATGGGCATAGGAGCTCCCCCGAGACCACCCGCTACAGCTCTACCTACCCTTGTGAGTTACATTTACTTAGCCGTTCTAGTAGGCCCGATTTGACATAAACCCCTACTAATAGGATTTCAGAAAGGTGACACTTTCTATTGTAAGAAGGAGAACTATATTATCTGGCTTTATAATTCAGCTAATCCGCCTTAGAAATAAAATAACACAACACAAGAGTTTCTAACACCAGAGTTTATCAATGTCAGGACAAACAGAGTTAAATTATGCTAAAATGAGATATTTTATTAACAGTTACTTACGAAACACTGCGTATAAGTTTTCATTGCATGGTGTTCAAAGAATACATACATTGAGTCTGTGCAGAAAGAAAAGAGGCGTGGCGTTTGATTGCAATCTCAGTGACTTATTATGAAAAATGTCATAGCAACCTAGCTTTTTGCGTGCGCTCAGTATCTTTCTGCACAGGCTCTAATATTTTATTCATCAGAGTTGTTTCTTTAAAGGTCCGCCGGACAGCCAGCACGATAGCGGTGCGTTTCCGCGGCGACTATTTCTCGTTCGCAAATGGCAACGTCACAGCTTATACCCTTGTACTGAGCGAGGAGAAGCGTAACGACACACCCGCTAGGCTGCCGTCCTGGCGGGACGTTCGGAGACTGCCTGTCTGGCCACCCTACCAGGTATAGTTTACATTTTTAAACCAATTTTCTATTTGTGATGCTATAATTGTCAAAAGATAGGATAAACAAACATTGCCTGCACTTGCAAAGATTTTATGTAGTAATTGACTAAACTCAGGACACAATCTTTGTGTGCCCTAGAAAGCTTCTTATTCTCTCTTATTCACCCTCGTGCTGGGTAAGGAGAAACGCAACGACAAGCCCGCCCGGCTAGCCACCTCACCAGACATTGTCCATTCCCTTTTATAAACCATCAGTGTCGAAAACTAGGACACACAAATATGGTATGTCCTGGCAGCGATCAGTGCTAAAAACTAGGACACACAAATATGTTATGTCCTCGCAGCGATCAGTGTCAAAAACTAGGACACACAAATATGTTATGTCCTGGAGCAATCAGTGTCAAAAACTAGGACACACAAATATGTTATGTCCTCGCAGCGATCAGTGTCAAAAACTAGGACGCACAAATGTGATATGTCCTGGCAGCGATCAGTGTGAAAAACTAAGACACACAAATATGTTATGTCCTGGAGCAATCGGTGTCAAAAACTAGGGCACACAAATATGGTATGTCCTGGCAGCGATCAGTGTTAAAAACTAAGACACACAAATATGTTATGTCCTGGAGCAATCGGTGTCAAAAACTAGGGCACACAAATATGGTATGTCCTGGCAGCGATCAGTGTTAAAAACTAAGACACACAAATATAGTATGTCCTGGCAGCGATCAGTGTTAAAAACTAGGACACACAAATATGGTATGTCCTGGCAGCGATCACTGTTAAAAACTAGGACACACAAATATGGTATGTCCTGGCAGCGATTATGTGATGTAACCATTGTCAAAAGAGTAGACACACAAACATTGTTTGTCTTGACAATAATTCACTTCTTGTTTCATCTACCAAATCATGGTCCAGAAATTGAACGTACTCTTTATTCGCAGGTAACGGAACCATACTATCCGTTCCATTCATCATCAGTTGAAGAATTCACAATCGGTTCAGAAAGATGCGAAGACAATGGTCGGACCTACTGCAACGGGCCTCTGAAACCCGGCACTACGTACTACGTCAAACTACGGGCATTTACAGCACCGGACAAGTTTACGGATACGGCGTATACCACTGTTTATACAGGTTTGTATTCTTTTTGTCTTTTTATTTGATGACAGCTTATTATATTTTATAACAAACTTTTTCGCATTCTGCGTAGACCCGGTTCGCTACGCTACTTGCGCTTACGCTAGGCAATTAAGAAGTAAGTAGATGGCGGCAGAACAATAATTTAAATTCTAAATTATGATGTCAAAACTTAAATCCGAGAAAAGTGTTTTATTTCTTATGTAGGTATAGGAAAAATATGCTTTTTAATACAAATAAGTACATAAAAATCCCATCCCGTTTCCAATTCGATATTCATATTTTTAATAATACTGAAGTGAAACTAATAAAGCAAATCTAATCATCTAGTTTTATCTCGACCAGGTAGCAGAAAGTAAAAAATTTTAAATATTGGTATAAGAACAAATAAAGATGATACCTGTTATTTTTTAATGATTGCCAAATTAGGTATATGTTAAACTAGTACCTACTTAGGATTTAAATAATCCTTAATCTCGGGATTGCAAAACGAATATAAGATCTATTGATATTGAAATAATCCTAATAAAAATTCTGTTATCACCAGGCTTATTAACACTATAATAATCTTTAGAAAGATATCGAGATATTATCAGGAGCTGATAACACAGTACTACCGATTAGTTAGCGGCTGCTAGACGTATAACAAGTGTTTTTGAAAATATTAGTACGTATTTTAAGTGTTTTCTAGTAGCTTTATAAAATGCAAAATAATATGTATCTGAAAGGTCTGTAACGTTTAACAATGTCTGCCCTATTTATTTCGCCGTTATTAAGTAGCAACTCACAAGTACAGTTTCATGAGTAGATCAAACATACGTATCGCAGACTACTAGAATACTTAGTTATGAAAATTTTCACACAAGTGATATTCCCACGACTGCAGTAACCAGCGCCCGCGCTCTTTACTATATCGTGTGTTTAAACGATTCCTTGAAACTTGTCGTCTCAAGCCTGCGCCGAGCGAAATCCGACCGTCCACGGGCGCTCTCCCGTGTTTTTAACTAATTTCTCTTAATCTGATTTTAGTGATTTTAAAGACGCATAACAATGTAAAGTTTATTGTTGTACCTTAAAATAAACGTATGGGACAACTATTTGTCCGTCTTAGATTTTTAAAGTTTGTTCTAGATTTTAAGAAATTATAAAAAAACAGGTGAGGGCGCCTCTGGACGGTCGGCGCCGCCTTAAATATCATAATAAATGTCCGCCTATCACACAGAGGTGGACAACACGGCGTGGATAATCGGCGGGTGCGCCGTTTGCGCCGCGCTGCTGGCCGGCGGCGGCGTCGCGCTACTCGTGCGCCGCCGCGGTAAGCGAGCCCGCGCCGCGCCCCCCACGGCGCAGCCCCGGGCTTCAAGACCAGTCAGGGTGTCCGACTTCATTGATCATTATAGGCTGATGTCTGCTGACTCCGACTTCAGGTGAGTAAAATGAAATGGGAAGTCTCTTATTCGAGTTAGAAGCATAGCGTCGGCTGGCTGTGAAAACCTCGGTATCTTTGTATGGAGGTCTAAGGATACCAGGTTTTCACTGTAAGCCGACGAGCTTAAAATATGACAGAATGATCTTGTATGAGAGACAGTCATCGACAGAATAATTGCGAGCTACGCTCGTGTCCTGATGCCTTCAAAACCAATACTCAATACATTTAACATAAAGCAAAAATAAAGCTCATGTTGCGACAGAAGCAACGCTCAACATAAGGCCCAAAGAAAGTCTCAAGGTGGATAGCAATTAGGCACAATATACCTAAGTATTAATATCAAATATTTATCGAAGACTCTTAAAATTTTCTGCCGCAGGCAGGATTTGAACCTGCGACTTTAGCCATTCACTAGTGGCGACGCCACTTCCATCTGGGCTACCGCTGCTGAATTTTGCAAGTGTAGCTTCATGCCAGTAACGCTTGGCACAGCTCCATCTACCGTACCATCATCTACCATATTCTTGTTGACTAAAACGGAACTATTCCTCAATAACAACCTTGAGTTCAATATATTTTCAATAGATTCAGCGAGTCGTTGGACATTCGAGTCGTTGGACGACATGGTGTCCCACTCGAAAAAAAAATAGATTCAGCGATGATAACATTGAGTATAATTAAACAGGTTCAGCGAAGAATTCGAAGAGCTAAAACACGTGGGGCGCGACCAGCCGTGCAGCGCGGCCGACCTGCCCTGCAACAGGCCTAAGAACAGGTTCACCAACATACTGCCCTACGACCACTCCAGATATAAACTGCAGCCGGTTGATGATGAAGAGGGCTCCGACTATATCAACGCTAACTATGTTCCCGGACATAACTCGCCCAGAGAGTTTATTGTCACTCAGGTAAGGTCATATTTACTGCTATTACTATTTACTGCCAGAGATTTGTTTTATAATAGTCCCTTGAAAAAAGTCTACTGTACGACCGCTAAAAACTGCTACAATATGATACTGCTACGATATGAAGCTAGAATTAGTTTACCCTTTGCACGGGCTCAGTATTTGGGCAATTTTTTTATTTTAGGGCTGGGCTCTGCAATTTTAGCCCCGCGGCTTTGAAATCTGTACCTGCCTATTTGGTGGGGAGCTAGGGCTCACCCGGAGAAGTCTGTGTGGTTGTTTAAACAACCAGCCCAATCGCGCCCTTGGAACGCGACTCGACCTACGAGTTGCTCTGGGAAGAACTGATCGGACTGAGACTACCCGGCACGTGCCGCTAGTTCCCAAAATGGGCAACTAATGAGGGAGGGAGGGACCTCCGCGCCCCCGGCGGGGGCATCGGTTGCTTGAAGAGCTTGTGGTCTACTTGCAATCGCTGCAGCAGCGGCTACTGTGATGTCGTCATCATCATTCGAAGGGACGTGTCTGGGACGGCGTTTAAAAAGCAGTAGGCGAAGTAGTTGGACGCGGCAACAATTAAGGGGTTTTTATGATGGGGAGCGTTGTCGAAAGTGCGACGAGATGCTTCCTTTATATAGGCTTTAATGGTAGGGAGACCTAAGTCGATATCGAGGTCGATATGGAGGTTGACGTTCCGCATGTACCAGGGCGCCCCGGTAGCATTGCGCATTTGGATGACCTGCAGCATTTTCAGATGTGTATCGACTGTGTGAGCAAAGGTTACGCAGGCGTAGGTCATAATAGGCCTAACACAGGTGGTGTAAATTCTTACCTTATTGCTCCGTTTGTTCAACATCGGATGTAATCTGCCTAAAACGAAATGCGAACTTTCGTGAACTACTTTCGTGGCTACGGAAGTCTAGAGTAAGGGTGACTCCTAGGTATGCACATCTGCACTTTTTTCGGATTGACCTCTATTCTCCATTTGTAGAAGCACTAGTTTGTCGTGGTTACGGTGGGATGCGTAAATGGCAGTATCATCAGCGAACATAGCCAGCTAAGACGTGGGCGATTTGGGGACGTCGCTAGTGTAAAGCGTGAAAAGAAACTGGGACAGGACGGAGCCCTGGGGGACTCCTGCCTGTATGGAGTGGGGGGAGGACAGAGTGCCTTCTGCCCCGTAGCGAAAGCTTCGATTCGACAGAAAGTTACGTTCTAAAAGTACGAGACGATCCGGCACAACGAGCTGGTACAGTTTGTATACCAGCCCGATGTGCCATACCTTTCCGATGGCTTTCCCCACATCGAGAAACACTGCTCCTGTAGGGGTCTGTTTGGACGAAGCATTCAGCTTGAGAGTAATATGTTCGCTAATGCGGTGCACTTGTTGAGTATAAGAGTGCCGGTGCCGAAAGCCAAATTGCTCGTCAGGGATGGGGTTGTTAGTCTCCGCGTGGTCTCGAAGTCGTTAATTTTGGTAATGAGTCTAGTCGGTATATAGTCAAGGTGAGCAGAGCTTAGTCGTAAAAATGACCAATATACAAATAACAATAGCAAGCATAAAGATGGGTCCTTGGTTTGTCCCGACTATTGGCCTAAAGCCATGCCTAAGCAGAGCAACCAGTACGAAACTGGTCGTAATATTCATCAATTGCTCAATTTTACACATTTACATATTTTTTTGCGTCACGTGTCTGATCATCACAAACCCTCAGGGTCCGCTCCACTGCACCCGCGACGACTTCTGGCGCATGTGCTGGGAGTCAGGCTCCCGCGCCATCGTCATGTTAACACGTTGCGTGGAGAAGGGCCGCGAGAAGTGCGACCGCTACTGGCCCTACGACACGCGGCCCGTGTACTACGGGGACATCGCAGTCACAGCGTTGAACGAGTCCAGGTAACTACTTTTTAAAGATTGAAAGCAGAAATATTTCTCAATTCGCATTACAAGCATTAAACAAGTCATGATTTCATGAAGTATTAAAAAATGGGGTAGAAGAATCGGTCGAAACAAAGTCAAAAGCAAGGTTCTGTACAGGGAGTAACAAAAATGGTATCACAGGCCAAAAGGAGGTCAAATTACTCATAACTTTCCCCATTGAATCAAAATATAACTAAATAAAAAATTGGACTTCCCATACAAAATGCTAGTCAATTTACTATTATCTCTAATTTATTTTTAATTTTTTTGACCTAATTTCCATGGGGAAAGTTGTTTGACTCGTTATACCCATTTTGTTACTTCTTGTTTAAAGGTACATGCGCCATACTCAATATCAGCCAGACAGTAACAAACTCATTTTGTATGCAAGATTTTTACTGTCCGATCGAATAAATTTCGAGCGATGCAAATTCATCTTTTATGATAAATAATGCGAGGAAGCGAACTCATTTTTCATCAAAGATAGTTATTGTGCGAATAACTGCGAACGAAGTGAGCTCCTTCTTTATGAGGGATAATCATTACCCGAATAATTGCAAACGAAGCGAGCTCATATTTCACAAGAGACTTCTTATTTGAGAAGAGACTATATTTCACATTATCAGAATAATTGCGAGCGAAACGAACTACCGTATATAAGAGCTTGGCATTGATAGGAGTTATCTCCGCTTCTGAAAACTCAATGACTGCAATGATTATGAACTCAGGTACCCCGACTGGACGGTGACTGAGCTGATGGTGTGTCGCGGCGCCGAGCAGCGCGTGGTCAAGCACTTCCACTTCACCACGTGGCCGGACTTCGGCGTGCCCGACCCACCCACCACGCTCGCACGGTCAGTATTGGTTATTGTTAGTACTGGCAAGTACTGGGACGAATACACACAAAACATTGACAACGTCTTACGTTATTGACACATAATACAGATTGAATGAACTTTTATTCCTAGTTTTCAAGTCAAGTTGTATATTTCCAAGTTGTATGTTAATATGATACACAATAAATGATATTTAAATAACATAAACTCACTCAAAACATAGACCCAATCGTGCAAATGCTTTCCAAACATAGACAAAGTTGTATAAGAATATGGACAAAATCACACAAACTCTCCAAAGTCCTCAAAATATACACATTGGTTCTTCTGAATTAATTGATTTATCACAATAAAACAATTTTAAACGGATTTAAGTTGTGTTTATTTTGGATTTTAATTGATTTAAGTCATGTTTGAATTGTACAGATTCGTGAGAGCGTTCCGCGAACGCTGCCCGCCGCACGCGGCAGACTCGCGACCTGTCATCGTGCATTGCAGCGCCGGCGTCGGCAGGTCCGGCACATTCATCACCCTGGATAGAGCGCTGCAGCAGCTGCAGGCGCACCAGGAGTACATAGGTGAGACTCGTTTTTTTCCGAATTTTGACCCTTTGCCCATTCTCTAAATTCATCCCTTAGTCGCCTTTTACGACACCCACGGGCAGAAATGGGGTGATGCTACTCTAAGCCGGCACCACGCGGCAAACGACCACAACGCCCCGACAGACAGAGATGTGTTAATTCCTCCCAGCAAACATTTCTGTCTAATAGCCGAGGTGCGCGGGTCGGGGGCGGGGTAATGCGTGCATGCTGATTCTTGTGTCCGTTATCCGCTTGTCTGTCACGTACCGGGAGCCGGACAACCATTTTGAACCTTAACTACCCACAATAAAATTCAAAACCAATGAAATTGTTATAGTATGAAGCGACAGACGAGTTGTTATGGTCATAGCTTTCATAAAGTGTCGGTCGTTTAACTAAACGTGTTTGGACTGTGTCATTGCGGTCACGTTCTTTACCAGTGTCATTTAAACATGATTAGATTTTTTGTGTCCGTTATGGTCACAATTTCAAACAGTGTCGGTCGTTTAGCTAAACGTGTTTGAATTGCTTCGTTACGATCACTTTCTTTACCAGTGTCTTAAATTATTTCACACCAGGATTCATTTCATGGATATAATCTTTCTTTCAGATATATTCGGCATGGTGCACGGGATGCGTCGCGAGCGCGTGTGGATGGTGCAGACGGAGCAGCAGTACATCTGCATACACCAGTGCGTGGTGGCCGTGCTGGAGGGACAGGATCTCGCCCCGCCGCATCCCAACAATCCGCACAACCATCACAATCATCTCAATCCCGCTTTTGAAGGTCAGTAGCTTGATAGTCAAGTCATGGAACAGCGTAGAGTACCGCTAGACTATGGGCGTACAAAAGCAGTTTAGACCTGAACGGAGAAAAAGACGCGCGTTGAACGCGAGTCTAGCGTTTTTCTTGTTTGAAGGTATCTTTTAAACAAGTATTTTTTACCGCGGGTTGAGCTTTTTTGGGGTAGAGCCCTTAAAATAAATTGCCAGAAAGGGCTTTGCTAGCCAATGGTCGTACAAAAACACTTATTAAACTTTTGAAATATCAAATTTTTAATCTTTAGGCCAATACTTAGATCTCTTACTGTAAACCCATTGAAAGTTGAAATGATATATATTTTGGGGGTAAGACAACGCTCAGATATATGTTTTGTAATTATTGGCACACAGGGACTTTGGCGGAGGATGGTAAATATTTTCAAGGCGTGCTATAGACTTGAAACTGAACAACTTTTTTTAGTACCATTTAACGAAATACGAATAGAAAATTTGGCTATCCTATACAAAATATCATGAGCAGCAATGAATGTTTTATGGAAGGACAAAATACTTTTTCTCATATTTCGGAAACACACACACATACATATCACATCTATACTCCTGCAGGGTAGGCAGAGCGTAAACGGCTGCAAAAAACATCATTTTCGCCACGTCTGCCAAATATTCGACGGTCATTCGGAATATAGTGTATATTTAGGAAAGATGGTCCAAAAAACTTCACTTTAACGTCTAGAACACGCCTTGAAATAATTACCTTTCTCCGCCAAACATCCTGTATAAATTCGGTTATAAAAACCAACGAGGTGTTATGTCTTCACTTCAGTTAACTAAATGAGCATAAATCGCCTTGTTGAAGACAGGCGGTGGGTAGCGGTTGCCGGCGGCGCCTGCCCCGGCGCCTGACGCGGCTCCCGTGTCGCCACAACATAGATAAGTGGCTCGGTTTGCGTCTGATCGGTTCACATTTGTATGCCACATTAACGATTTTTTATTGTGTTCATGTTTAGACGTTTGCGCTGGCCGCCGTCTCCCTTTAACTTTTTCTATTTCAATCAATCATACGTTACGATCCTAACTATTCCCCTTTCTATTATGGCTCTAGTTTCGCCCGATGGCAATTATTGACAACTTGTAGGTCGAAGTAACTTTGAAATGGAAACGGTCGCATATATAAAACAGCATGAAAGTAAAACATTAATTGCGATCGGTACGACATTTTGAATTTACGTCAACTTAAACATGTTAAAATTTGCCATCGCTGTCAAAAATACAGAGCTTTATTGGATAGAGTAAGTATTTCCTATCATAATGCTGCAGTTCATTTGCAGAATTTTTTCTTGGCCTAGTTATTAGTTGTTCTTTGAACAGAATCTTAATTTCACTTAGCTTGTCCTGTCTCATAACTTCATACGCACAACGGTTTACTTTGCAATTGCAAGCATGATCAAAACATAAAATTGAATAATGGAGTTATGTTAGGAAACAAAAAATATCGAGTTTCTATTAAACGTAAGTCAGCTATTCGGGAGTTTGTATGAGAGGTCGAAAAAAACTTCTCGTTTACCAACATTGCCGACATAGAAAAAGAAGTTCAGTTTCATAGATCATGCATGCAATGTTAACGTTTCAACATTTGCATTTGATTAAAATTCGCTTAAAACATCATCGATTAAGTAGTTTAATTCATCGACATAATTACGAAAATCTTAACATCTGAAATAATGAGGTTTTTCTTTCTCAGTTTGCAGTTTCGTTGTGAGTGTCATTTAAACGTAGAAGGCATGTTTTGGTGTTTATTAACTCTTGATAAAGAATACGATTTCCCTACAATAATAAGTATTAGAGCAATATGGGTCGATGACATAAATTCGTTAAACACAAAATTATTAAAATTAAACCCACGGTCTGGCAAACATTAAATTGCTACACTTATTTGTTTGGATTCCTAACGTATTGTAAAATCCAAGCGAAACTTGAAGAAACGTGAAGTTTAAGAAACCTTAGAGGTCACGGCAACCGACTTTAAGGAAAATAATACGAACTGGTTTACAGTAATAAGCCATTATAGGTAGTATAAATATCCCAAATCGAACGTGTCACAAGCAGAGTCATGTATCAATCTTCACACTTGAATCAAATCTGATAATTTGTTTATCTATTTCAGACGACGAAGGCATAGCAGAGTCGGGCATGTGATGTGATCCGGCCCGCAGAAGTCACTCCTTTTTAAGAGACAAAGCACATTAGGATCAGCGCACACTCAAAGAGTCCGAGTCTAAATAAACTCTATTAGAAATTAAACAAAGTCGAATTTATCTTAGTAGCGACCGTGCCGATATTTGGACGTTCTGTGAACGCTGACTTTAACGACTTTCAAGACTTTCAACTCGCAGCGCTGAAACTAGTAGACATATTTCATGATTTCGTTTTGCCAAAACAAGATGAAACATAGCGGCCATGTTTAATGACGTCATACAGATTAAGCTCCGGCCACACCGTAGCTATATCTAGTCAAGTGTGGCTGAAGCTTTATCTATAATTTGGCGTCGCGTATAGTGTCGCAAGTACTAATCGACGAAGCTAATTAGACTAATACGTCACATGTATATGCCTGAAGTGGAATATGGGCTCGTCTAGTCGGCTTGGTCGCTAGTACTGTTGTTTTTTAGCGGAGACTACTGACTCGTTGCATTCCTGCAACACAAATCCTGCATTTTATACTATAACATGTTATACTTCCCTGGGAGCCGTATCAGAAAACTACAATTTACAAATTTGACGTGAACATGAGAGTTGCTTAAAAATATAGAATTTTCTAGTAAATTGTAGTTTTGTGCAACTCATCCCTCTGTTAATATGAATTCCTTTTATTGCTTTTGTACAATACGATAAGTATTCTATAATATTCAAATGAATGAAAAATCGTATTTTTCTATCAGATAATTTCCACAGCATTTGATTACTGTTTATTTTTTCTTTTTCTATCAAGTCCTTATTATTTGTTGCTAGGTTCAAGTAGGAATCAATTTGTAAAATACAATTTTCTAGAAGACGTACCTAATGATTTCTGAATGTCATATTGGCGATTTAGACTGCTATGGCACTTTGCTATTTGTACATTGCGCCTTAACTAATATTCAACTGTTCTACTTGCTATTTAAAAAAGAGAGATTTTAACAATTTCTTTTTATGGATTTTGAAAATACTTGATAGAAAAATAGGTACTTAAGTAACTAACTCCTAGGATTAAGATGATAAAAATCAAAAATATTTTTGTATAAATGTATAATGAATTGGACCAATCAATTGCATAGTTATTTATGTTGTAAATAGGTTAGCGCGGCCACGCTGCGAAGTATTTTTTATAATGAAAATTGTATTTTGATATTCATGTTGCATATTTGATAATATTTTTAACTACTTCTATAAAACAGTGATGTGATAACCGCTGTTTGAATCTCAAAAGTGTACTTAATTTTCGTATTCTGTTGCTCAACTGTTTTTTTTATTATTTGTTGGATTGAATTTATGTTTATTCATGTCAATATCAAATTTTAATTTTTTACTTTTGATTGGCTGGTTGGTGAAGTTTATTAAAAATTATTAGCTTTTTATACTATAAAATAAGTCTGAGACTGATAATGCTTTCAAAAATGATGATGGGAATATGACAGGCAGCTTCTTATAAGGCCATAACCATACTTAGTAGGTACGCAAATATATTATTGTTTTACTACCTATCGCTACTACTGTTATATTATAAGGCTTCCTCCTTACTTTTTTTTATTACTAACTTTATTTAGTTCTTAATGTAAAATATGCAGCTAGGGCGCACGGAAAATGCACCACCGTTTTTTGACCCCATGCAAAATCTATAAAAAAGTGGTCAAAATTGTTTTGCTGCTTGGCATTTTATGATGCAGTTAGCGCGTGGTGCCTTCGAATCTTTAGTGAGTGTCACTAAAGGTAGTCGTTCACCTGTCACCATCGAGTGATAGTGTAAACATATTTTCAAGAACTTCTGAGACAAATAACTGTTATTTATCTAAAATAATGAAACATAACTGTTATGATAAAATACTGCAAAATATGGTAACACTATCAGACTAGACGCGTACGGCGCTGACAGGTGTACGTTCACCTTTAACCTGTACTTAATTTACGTCTTTTCTTCACCAATCCAGCTTGCTAACTCCTACAAGTCAAATCCGTCCCCTCCAAAATAGTTAATGTAATATGACTTGTGAAGGTAACACGGTATAATTAATTACGTATAATGAAATATACATTACTTTTTTATTTATTTGTTTTATTTCTACTCCAAATCCTCTTACCTGACGGCAGCCGTCGCAGCAAGAAATGCCTCCGAAGGTAAGAAAAAAGAGACTTGAAAAAACTCGCTGTTCTACTCTACCAAGCTAATAAGAACCCAAATTCTCCACGGGACTATTATCATTTTAATATACACCAAAGAACATGTCATATGACGGACGGACAAAACTTCCTATGGTGTCATTTGGTGAATGGTCGCGCGCGTCGCGTGTCAATTTTGTAGTACCTCCTTGTCGGCGTGGGGCACCGTGTCAACGAGGGATCCAATGAATTTTGATCAAAAAAGTAAATAGTCACAATAGCTGATCCAGGAACTAGGTAGTATAATTCACGTTGTTGTTGGGCTCTTGCCCAACAACAACGTGAAATATCGAGCTCGCGGTCGCGATGCATGTCGGTTGCAAGCTATTTCACTGTTGTGGCTAGTGCGATTGCTCTTTGTCCGTTTGTAGTGTAAATTGTCGAGCTCGCTTCGCTCGCCTAACTTTTAGGTGGCTAGCCTTTCACAAACATACCTACTTTTCACTTGTATCCAACCCTATCAAAATTTAATAATTACATTGTGACTTTACCACGACGACGGTATGACACCCCCTAGCGCCAGGCTGGATCCATAGGACGTATATGAGATCTGTGGGCTGGATCCGCCGGTGGGGTAGATATTAAAATATCGAGTAATCCATGAAAGTAACTTGTGTCAAAAAATCACACGTTCAAAAGTTTGAGAGGGATGGATGGTGCGCTTTTCGTCCGACCGGATCCGGATACTCTCAATGTAACTTAAATATTGTTTCTATGTAAATAATTGGAGTAAACGTTCCATGAAGTTATGATAAAGGATTTTTAGAACTCGAACATCCACATGCAAAGCGAGATTAATAAATTAGCCTTAAAAGACTACCCCAGCCAGCTTATAATGGAATTTGTAGATTTGGGATACTTTATATTTCTGTTATTGTCCTGCAGAGGGCGTCAAGGTATTCGACAATAACAAGTAACCCACACAGGGATTTCATTGTTACCTGTTTTTCTGTGGGAATTATGATTTTCAATTATGAAAGACAGCTTTAATAATACCCGACTTTATATATTACCTAATAAAACAGTAAAGTCCCCAGTCCAACTGTGGAATGAGGACTGAAATGTGGAGAGCCACGTTCTACAACTGCCCTTTTCCAACCTCCAACCATCTATCTACCTGCTCTTTATCCCCCTATTTCTGCCGTCACTATCGTTTCAAACTTGGATTAAGTTTATTTTATGACCCTTTATACAAACTGCCTTAAACCTTTTTCATTATTGCCAATGTCAATGAAGTCTATTCCAAATTTAAAACGAACAAGCCTGCTAACCCCAAGTGTGAGCGAAGTCTGCTGAATGAAATTGTTTCAACGCAACGGTTCAAAACTAAGAGAAACGGGGCCATGATAGCTCCCCACTGCACTTTCTAACTGCGATCGGCATTCGGCATTCCACATCCGACACGGGAAGGGTACTTTTAATTGCTAGCTAAAATAATTAATATACGGGGTGTAAGAGACAGCCCTTCAAATACTGACTGCAAACAGAACATGAAACTGAACAACTATCCCTTAGGGACATAAAATGTCAGCAAACGACAAAAAATTTGACCTTCCATACAAAATCAAGATCAGCTGACAGCATTTACTAAGGGAACTCGAAAATGTTTTGGCATATCCTGAAATATTTTTTCATCGGAAGTTGTTCAGTTACATGGTTTGAATGCACCTATAAGTATTCGAAAGGCTGTCCCCTTAGCATAAATAATGCAATACATACTGAAAAATATGCTAATTCTTCTTCTTCTTTTTGTGTGGGATACTGAGACTATAGCGACCCGATTAACCCTGGTATCAAAGATTGACATAGTTTTGTAACGCCTGCCGTCTAAATAATCAAAGACAGCAACCGGGACCGACAGCTGAACGTGCCCTCCGAAGCATGATGCTAAATTACATACAATTTCACACTTATAATCCCTTGCGGGGTAGGCAGAGCATAAACAGCCGCAAAAAGCGGACATTTACACCCCGTCACAAAGGAAAATTGTGAATCGCCATAGTGACAGGTTGTCAGCCCATCGATCGCCTAAAATTGCAATACACACGCTCGAGTCTTAAAATTTTGACAAAGCGATCATCTGAACGCACCCCAAGTGTGACACAAGATAGTCGGAATTCTACTTTTTGGTAAAAAAAATATCATGTGTGTGCGAGTTATATGTATGTGAGTTATTCTTATTTTATTTAACTCCCAAACTTTAAGTCGGTTGATTTTAGGTTGATTAGTCGGTGGTCAGCTGGTCGGCCAAAACCAAAACCGTAGTCGGTGCATTAAGAGTCGTCCGGCTAGCTCGTTGTGTAGCCGGTTTTTAACTATATTTTTGGATTATGTCTTCTTCATATTTAAAACGAGTGCAATCAACATTTAATTTATGGAAAAGATACATTTCGCATCTAATCTAGGAATTATGTGAATTAGACAATTCTGGGTTTTTTGAACTATTGACTTATGATTTTTAACTCGACAATAGGGGTCGGTCAATCAGGTATCGGGTATTCTCTTCGAAAATAAAAATGTATTCCAAAAACTCTGTAGATGGCGTTGACTACGGTTACTAGATGCCGAAGCCAAAAGGCATGAAAAAAAGTGATAGTTCTTGCCGAATTTATCCTCGATTTTAACGCTTTGTTATTAATGGGAAATTTTCTAGGGATTCTCGAGTGTCATGTAGAGGATGCTAAGCTTAATTGAAATAACGTTTCTTTACACAAAAATTGTACCACTTTATAAATTATTCTTTATTTTTTGTTTATTGAATTGTCTCAATTTATTATTGGTTATTTGTTTACTTACACGTATGACACTCAATATAATAAGGAAGGCGATACATTTATTTTGTAGTAAATCAAACTAAGATAATTAATTTGTAACGAACACCACGTGAAACGGAACCTGTGACAAAACTATGGCTATCGCCAGCCATATTGAAACGCCAAAATTTCAGTTTAGCACAGCGCCCTCTGGTTTGACTTTCAGAACTATCAAGAGAACTGTCAATAGAAGAACCCCCATTAATATAGATATTTTTTTTTTTACGTTGTTTTCTTTGTAGTTTTCGCTGATATGCAGGGAAATCCATGAAAGTAAATATTTTTGTAATGCGATTGATGTAACAATGATAAAAAGGGAGATTTATTCTTATTTTTCTTAACTCTTCCCTAGTTAAGACTGGAAACTTCAATTTCAATTTCAATTTCAATTTATTTAATAACTTTACAAGTTTACAGGTTACACCCAAAGCACATGTAAGTTTACAATCAATAATATTAATTATCAAGAAATAAATAAATAAATCATTTACCTATAATATACTATATCTAGTGATATAAAATTTAGGTAATCATAAGTTACTCTAGCTAAAGCTGCTAGACTGTCATAAAATATGTCAGCATTGCCGTTTCGAATGAGCAAGTCCCCGAGGAGTGCGAGTGCTCTAGCAGTAGGCGCGTTGGCCGAGCGCTTGGTGCGCGACACAACCCTCGCGAACAGCCGCTCTGGCCTACGAGGTGGTAGAGTTACGCCACCAAATGTTGTTCCTCGTTTTGGTACCACCAGACCTATTTTACTAAGAGTGTCGGAGTTGTTGACCTTGTTTCTAAGTAGAGCCACATAATGGGCGATTAGCAACATCTTCCTCCTTAGCTCTAAAGTATCCATGGAAACCATGCCCGACACAAAAATTGAAGGATACATATAAGGGTAGTATCCGTACAAGCGCTTGTAGACCCATCTTGCAAACTTTTTCTGGATCTTCTCTATCATAAGAGTGTATTTGCTCTCGTAAGGATCCCACACTACAGCACCATACTCTAGTTTACTGCGCACATAAGCATTGTACAAAACTATAGCCACTTTCACACTTTTAAACTGAGAAGCTGTTCTCATTATGAAGCCTAGAGTTTTGTTTGCTTTTTTACATATATCTGTCATGTGAGACCTGAAGTCGAGATTTTTATCCAAAGTCAACCCCAAGTCGCGGATTTCGCCAACACTCTCCAGCCTAGTATCAGATAATATGTAATCGCCCCTGATTGTGGTTCGTTTACGACAAAATGTCATGATCTTGCATTTAGTCGTATTGAAAGGGAGACGATTACGATCACTCCACGTCGCTACAGCGTCGATATCAGTTTGCAGCGCTTGTGCATCGGTTGGATTACCCACCCCGAGACACAATTTTACATCATCTGCAAACATGAGGCACCTGGCGGTGCGAACGACCTCCGGCAAATCATTAATCATAAGCAAAAACTGAGTTGGTCCCAGCGTACTACCTTGACTTACTCCTGATCTTGTATGATATTCCTCTGACTCACAACCCGCAACTCTTACAAATTGTTTCCTATCCCGTAGGTAACTAGAGAAGAATTCCAAGAGTCTTGGTGCGAATCCAGCCGCGGCTAGCTTACCGAGTAAAACATCGTTGTCGACCAGGTCAAATGCTTTTTTGAAGTCAAGGTATACTGCATCAACCTGTCTTCCAACATTCATCTCAGCGGCTACATAGTCAACCATATTTATTAAGTTCGTGGTAGCAGAACGACCCTTACGGAACCCATGTTGACTATCATTCAATATCGGACTCACTTGCTGCCTTATACGCTTGTCCAAAATTGCTTCAAATATCTTGCCGAAAGCCGATAACACCGCTATGGGCCTAAAGTTCGTAATGTCTAGACTTTGACCACATTTAGGTATAGGCGTGACCCTCGATGTTTTCCAAAGCATCGGGTATTTAGCGTTTTGCAAGGATAAGTTGTAAAGAAATACAAGTGGAATTTCTAAAGCCCTTACGCAATCTTTCGCCAGGAACGGTGGTATTCCGTCCGGACCCGCGCTAGAGCGCGACTTCAGACGTTTCACCACGCAAAAAAGATCTTCAGGGGTAACGCAATCCACAACTACATGCATGGAGGAGGGCACGGCGCCAATTGTAGCTTCCATAGCATCAAGTTTAGGTTCACATGTGTGAAACACTGAACCAAAATGAGACGCGAAAGCATTAGCTGCCTCTTGTCCTCCTACCTCTACCCCATCTTTTATGAAAGTTTTGCACAGCTTTCTGTCTTTGCGTTTATCCTGTACATATTCCCAAAACGTAGCTGGATCATCACAGATTTTGTCCCGAATTGTTTGCAAATAATCATCATATGCCAAATCGATCAATGTCTTAACATTTTCCCTATAATACTTATACAATTCTTGATTGAATTCTTGCCTCTCTTCTTTAAATCTCTTAAGATGAAAGTATTTTTGCTGGATATTTTTAATAATCTCAGCCGTGTACCATTTTGGGTACACGTACCGCGTATTTGGTAGGGAGGGATTTTTTCGTGGTACATGTTTATCTATCAAGTCATATAAAATCTGGTAAAATAGTTCAACTGCCTTATCCACGTTACATTCGGCCAAAAGTTCCGTCCAATCAATTTTAGACAAAGAATCATAGAGACCAACAAAATCAGCTTTTCGGAAATTCCATTCCGGAGCACGTTTGGGACGCGACTCTCCTTGAGTCAACGTTGAATGCGTCTCCTCACTCCGCACAGATAGCCGTACTGATAATGATGGATGATAGATATCTTCAGGTACCAATGGTTCAGCTGAAGATACGTTCACTCTTTCGGAGCCTTGCCCACTCAAAACAAGATCTAACATGCTTCCGTGACTATTATAAATATTACAATGCTGGTTTAATTTACAAAATTCACAGAACAATGTAAAATGAGTTCTAACATTTACAGTCATAGAGTTTAAATTAAAATCACCAAGAATAATTACATCAATGTCAGAGTATTTACATATCGCATTTTCTATACATGTTAAAACATTCAAATATTGCTCATCCTTAGAGCTAGTTGATAAATATACAACACAACACAAAAATTTCACATTTTTAAAATTTACCATTGCAAATATTACTTCCTTGTCAGGCGAGAGTTCATCTATATCTGTAATCAGACGTAGCGATGTCGGCGCTCGCGCAGCTAATAAGACGCCGCCCCAACCAGCATCGCCCTCACGGTCCCGGCGAAGTACGTTATAGTCAGATGGGAACAGTTCGCCATTGCAAACTGAACTAGTAAGAAATGTTTCTGTTAGCGCTATGATATCGTAGGAAGTCTGCGTTATGTTTTTAAAAAATGCATCAGTTTTACTTCTTAGACCTCGTACGTTCTGGTAGTAAAACTTGATGTAATTATGGCGTTTTCTTTTGGTAGTGGGAACGAAAATTCTGCCGCCACTGTCTTATACAAATATCTTCAGGCCAATTCTTTGCATCTAAAACGTGTACATTGTAAAACGAAACATGGCGCTGTATTTGGTACGTTAACGTAAGGAACGGAACGTCACATAATTTTTTACTTGGATGCATGAGATTGTAAAACGAAACGTAACTTATCACTGTTCCATCACTCGCATCCCAAAATTTACTTTCTTGGGTTTTTCTACATATTAATGATAACCACAAAACAACGTACAAAAAACAGAGTATTTATTGATAACAAAGCGAAAATACTTCATGTCTTTTGGCTTTGGCATTTAGATGCATAATAAATAACGTAGTCAGTTCAACACTATCTACAGATTTCTTAGAACACAAAACTTTTCTTTAATTCTCCCAAAAGAAAACTTCCTAGTACAACGCCATCTATCAAGCGACTAGAAAGGAGTTTAAATAAAATTAAAAGAAAACTCCCTATTACGACGAAATTTCTTATATTATTAAGGGCGGGCCACACCGGCTCCGTATCCGTTCCGTATCCAGCTCTCGTCCGTAGACACGCACGAACGTTGACGTTGTAATGTATGGGACTGAATGAGATACGGCACACCGCTTGCGGGGACCACGGAACGGATACGCAACAGTCCCATACAACGTCATAAGTTCGTGCGTGACTACGGACGAGAGCTGGATACGGAACGGATACGGAGCCGGTGTGCCCCGCCCTTTATTGTCTTTTTTGGCCGGCTTCGTCGACCGACTCTCACCCCTCACCTCGCCTGATATACTATTAGTAGGATTCATAGTTATAAAATGGTCACACGAAACTTGCGTCAACGCGTATGTGTGCGTGCGTGTGAATTGTATCTGCTGTCAGTCAGTCAGTTGTGTGCGTTCAAAAGAACTCGCTTGTCGCGTTGCGGTGCGTCTGCAATCTACAACTGACTTTCAACGCCTCGTAAGTTTGTGAATTTCATATTATTACAGTGCATTCAGTGCCCCCGATATTCTAGCTAACCCCCGTGAGTGTAGAAGTTCGGATCATCAAGTGAGGACAACGGGATCCGCCAAGATCATTCGATCGGATCGTGTCGATGCGTCACCTTTGTGAGCCATTTTCTAAGTTTCGTATTATTATTATGAGGCACGAGTGGTTTTTTCGGTTGATATGGAAGATCCGTTGTTGGGGATAGTGTGGGGTGTTGAAAATGGGGGTGTGGGAGTGATGCTGTGTATTCTAACCTAGCAAGCATTGGTCAGGATGTGAAGTGAGCTGTGAGTGACGGCGGCGGGCAGCGGGCGGGTGCCGTGGGGCAGCGCCCGCGTCACGCGTCTTCTCTTCCTTGTTCGTGTTTCCTTGAAATTGATTATTGCAGCTGATGCTAGCCTTTTGTCCCACCACTTAACCAGTTTCATACTGAAATTGCTGTCTGGGTGTTCTTTCTGTCATTTATGCATTGTTACCATTAAAAATACCACAATCAGCTGATAAGTAAATTTTTATACAATTGAAATGCATCAAACAAAGGGATATTGTGCCTATAATATTTTTTCCAGATGTTTCCCTGACTACCTAGCAAATAATACTGATTTAAATGTTAGAGTTTTAATGTGTTATGTTATGATTCCAATCTTTGTATTCTTGAATATTGTATTGCAGTTATACAAGATACAAAGATTGCACCATGGTATTTTTCCTTCTAATCTTGTAGCAAACTAAAGACTAGTATTTGCAACAAAGTAACATTCTGTTGTTTGGTGTAGGTAGGAGGCCAAAGATCTATGTTCTGATACCTATATAATATAAGTACCTACTAGATACAAAAGATCACACCTTTATCCATTGCAGGGTCGGCAAAGGGAAGTTTGCACAAAAAACATTTATCATTCTTGCATATTTCTATTAATGATTGAAGAGTCATCTATTTCAAACAGTCTCTATACCAATTCCCATGAGTGTATCTTTCTGAAAATTTAAATCCCATTTTATCCATTACGTAAATTTATATCCATATTTATTTATTTTTGGTACATCATATGAAAAACCTATCACAATGGCAAGGGCCATAGTCAATTAGCAATTAGTATATCAAATAATTCTCTGAACTCAAATTCCAATCACTTAGAGAAATGAGAAATTAATAATTAGTAATTTAGTAATTGATCTATTATGGGGTTGAGTAACACAGTTGTCAATTGACCTGTTGCTGCAATGTTTAGATAGTTATGGTACTATTTGTAAGCAGCACCTATTAATTACTTACAGTTTATTAACTCTGTCAATGAATGAAGCTTCTCATTTTTTTATTAATGATGGGTTTGTCTAGTCTGGATCAGATGAGGCTGGGACATTGTCGAGGAGTTTAGTTCAAGACAGAAGATTAGTGTTCAGCTAGAAAGCCATTACAGAGCTAGCTACGCTTAAAACCAATTTGGTATTTCAAACAGTTTTTATATCATTAGTTTTCCTTCAAATTCTTGTTCTGTTTCTAATTAATGGTAACAGGATCAGGTAATTTGGGCCAATGTGTTGCTACAGCGATAGCCTTGTCTTTGCCTCTTGCAGTTCCTTCAGTGTTCAAATTGAGTCCAGTATTATGACTCAACACACAAAAACTTACAAGCAGTATGCAAAAAACAAGATCTGCACAAGACTTTTTTGTGTAAGATACACTGATTTGTTGTGAACTTTAAAAAATATCTAACTGGTTTTCAATACTACATCTGTCTCCACAGCCTACATATTTGGATATACATAATATGGAACCCGGTTGAGCATTGCTTGGCTTTTGGTTAGTAGAACAAGTTTTTTGAAATAAATTCCCTTACTAGATCAATTCAACTACCCTGAAACATACATCCCGATTACAAATAAATAAATATATAGGAATAACTTGTTAAATGGTTACATAAATGTGCAGTACACATTAGAATGTTTCAAAATTAATTCTAGACTTGCGTAATGGGTATCATATTCTTGCCTAGATTAAAGAAATCCTTGGTAAGTGTTTAATCCAAGAAAAAGCCTATTATACTAGGCCAAAAGAAGTAAACACAGTCTTGGTTAAATATAGTAAAAAATTATAAATGTTAACCAAAAATGTACTGTATCAAATAGCAGCTAAGCTAAACAGTATAAGCAATATTTGTCCGTTGAGGGTTACCTCTTAGTTTTACAATGGACAATACCTCAGATTTCTTGTGGTTTTCAGTCACACTTTTAACATTTAAATCTAAGTATGTATATGTTAACTAGTCACATGACATTTTCAGCAAACCATTTTCTGTTTACTGAACATTACATGACTGTCCTGGTATGGTTAACAATGTTACAAGGTGATCTATACTTGGCAGAATTATTTCAAAGTTATTATTTCATTCATCTCTAAAGCAATGTGAAAAAAACCTGCATTTCGTTTTTGTTTATTTTGCAAGTAGGTCAAAGTCCAAGTTCAAACATGTTATTTCACAATTTAGTCATCCTCATGGTTGACAAGATGTATTTCCTAAAAACAAACATTAAACATTCCAAGCATTAATCACCAACTCTACTTTTTAAAATTACTAATTGAAATGATCTTATACATAACTGTTATTGATATATTCAATATTAGCATTTCAAAGTCCGAATATAAAAGGAAACAATGCAATATATTGCATACTATAGTGAGGAAATAGATAGAAGGTCAGATGTGCAGAATGACGGTGTGTAGCGTGGTATACGCGCGGGGCCGAGGATCTGGGTCAAAGGCGGCTGGAAATGGCCACGACACCAAATCTAGACATTCAGCCGTTTGCAAAAAGATCGGCACGTACGATGATAACATCATCATATTAAAATGATTCAGTAAAGAGATGCAGATTTTGAGGTCATGCATTTCATGAAAGTGGTGATACACGCTTTTGAAAGTGTAGGATATGCTCTCAAAAGCGTTTCATAGACTTCGGTAACTGTTGCGGTCGTGTAGAGTAATCTTTCAGAGTAGTCTAGTGTGATCTTGGCCATTGAACCTGATTATTGAAGTGACGACATTCTGTTCAATTTGACCTGAAACAAGACTGGTTTTTTTGTACTAATAAATCAAAGCTGTATCTTTTGAAGAGCCCAACTGAAGTGCCAGAAAGTAAGGTCAGGAACTCAGGAGTGCGGAGTAGGCCGGCGTCGTCGCGTGGAGCGCAGCGGGGCCGCAGAATGTGGGTCACTGTGAGGCAAGTGGGCCGCGCCTCGCCCTTCGCCCCCCGTATCGACGCCCCACGCTCCACGCCCGACGCTGCCGCTCTACTAACGATATAGACTATAAACCATTGGCAATGATTCGCCAATCGAAGCTGTATGAATTAGCCTCAATAATGAAGTTTTCAAACTGATTTAGGCTGTGTAAGTTGTACGGTACGACTTAGATTCCAGATATGTAGAGTACCCAATTGATGCGCGCATTCCTTTGCGACATCTCAGTTATTTGACTGTCATCACAAAACAAGTCTAAATTTACTGGCCCATATGTTCTGGCCGTCGATTCACTCGGCCTTCACTTTGACCGAATTCAACGCAGGAACTAAATACAGCACAGCACACACGCACATATGGAAAGTTTTGAAATGTATGATGTCGTGTCGCTTCGTAGGCGGCAGGCGGCATCTGCTCAGCTGACTGCTCGGCATTCTGTATAATGTTCACTTTCGCTAAAATTACTGGCATTTTCACTCTCGCGTATCGCGCTGACACCATTTACAGTTAAAACTATGCTGCAGTAAGTTACCTACCTTCTTACAGTTACAGCACTCTGGCCTCGAAATCTGCATTCCCAAGGTACTGCGGACTTCAGGACTCATGCATTTTCAATGGACTTGACGCAAATGTTCGCTTCAGTTACACAAGTGGAGATTAGCGAGGTTGTTGGAGCGCTGGAGTGCTCATAAAACCGTGTTTCGTATCTGGTGTTTTGGCTAAGGCTCAGTGGTCGTAATGCGACCATTCTGATAATGTAGCCACATTATAATATCGATGCAGTTTTTGTGCCTTTCTGACAAATCTTTACAATCTGCTTTCCAACAAAAGAGCCATATCATAAAGAGGAAAATTGAGTTGTTGGTACTTGATTATGCCTCCCATGTTAACAATGTCAAATTGATGACGACTGAGTGGCCCTTCTGTAGCAGAATGCCTGGAATTTTTCGTGGGCACCATATACCATTGATCTGTGTCGGTAAACTCGACCCTAAAATTGCCCTACTTTCTCGTACAGCAAACACGTGCAACCCACTTTTTGGAAAGCCAGCAGCAGCGATTACCTAAGTGTTTGGCAAGTGTGGGCCGAAATGGCTGAATAGGTAGCTATATCACTGATTTTTGGCACAAATTGGCGAAGACGTACAGAAGGCATTTTTTGCTCATTTGGAATTCAATGGAACAAAACAGCCAGTGGTTGCTACGGAACTTGGTTCGGAGTTTCGGATGAAGCCGGCGCTCGGTCAAAAGAACCATCTTAACTACACCGTTACGTAAAAACCGCTATATTTTTCAATGCCCTAACCTTGTTAGCTCATTAGTTTCCTGGTCATGGTGACTATTAGAATGATCTGCCTATAAGTACGTTCCATTAGAAATACGGGTGAATGAGTAATAAATAGTAAAGGAAATATTTTCTGTGCTATTTTTAGGAGCTTCAGATTAATTCCCACGCTTGTAATCGGCTCTCTGAAATCTGGATATAGCCAGTCGCGACGACCTACCACACTCTATTCTGTCATCAATTTAATAAGACCAATTTGCGTCTCCATGTCTCGTCTCAAAGTCTCAAAAAAAGTCGTCTCGCCGAGTTGGCGGGCGATTAACAAAATCACGTAGGTACACGGACTAGCTACCCACACGGTGCGCAGGGTCGTTGACCGCCCGCGCCCCTCGCGTCCTCCCCCGCTCCCCGCTCCCACCCCCGCCCGCGGCGCGTCACACACTACGTCACCACCCCTCACCACCTGCCCACAACATGCCTTCAATACATCCCACAAACATCTATCTTTATTCATGCCAATATTGCTGCCAATCGAAGATTACTTGATCTCTTTGCACTTGTAAGTCTTACCTGTCCCGCATTTGTTCAGAAATGTACTTACCTGACGCGTTTCTCATTCATTCACCCCAAGAATCCCGAAAACGGCCTGTCGAGACGCGGGCTATAGAGTCTAATTTACATTGAATTCTTCTCTGAAATGGCGGGGATAATAGGCATGAGGGGCGGCTATATAACAATTATACTCAGCATGTGTTTCTGTTATTCCCACAATATCACCATCTTTCTACGTAAAAATGTCGTCACTGTTTATTTGCATTTCATCATTCATATCTTTTCTAGATAATTCATTGTGCTTTTGTTATTCGTACCGTATTTTATAGCATCTAACCACGTAGCTCCTAAATCTAAGTGTATTATTGTAAAACTTGAGATCGATATTTAGTTCTCCTAGAATCCTGATGTGTATTAGAGATGTCTCTTAATTCAGAATTCTGAAATCGTTTGTACTAATCATACAAGTGAGTTTTAGTCAGTCCTATCCATGAATCATCCCTACAACAATGGTATGTTTTTGAAACGAATACTTAGAGTAGGTACCTACCTACCTATGTCCGATTGCCAGCTAAGTTCTACTAGCGTTTATTTCCCGCCTTGTTTTCAGTTTTTCCCTTCAATATGTTCGTTTTCCGCAAACGAGGCTCTTTGGAATACATAAACTCTTTGCAATAAAACAATAAAGGAAGCTGGCGGCATTCAAAGGTCGCTCACCTCACAGATATGGCGAGACGTGCGAAATGCGAGGTACCTAACTAGGTACTTGGTGAACTGTACAGTTAAATTAAGCAGAAAAATAAAAGCGAACTTTTCCTCATTCGAAAACAAGCGGGGTTTTACCAGATTCATCCTGTTTATTTTTTCTGTTTTCAGAGTGCTCTGAAAGTTTTCCGAAAATCCGGAATATGATGTGAATTTTAAATTTATAATGTCATCTACATAATATTCTCAATGAGCCTCTCCTAGAAACTGGTTTGCTGCTTGGCCGTTGGCGTCCGAAAACGATCAAATCAGCACACTTAGAAGTTTTTTTTTACATAGTTTACATTCAGAAAATTGTGTATCGCGATAGTGTCAGATTGTCAGCCCATCTCCTAAAATTGCAATACACATGTTACCTATCCTCAAGTCCCTTAGCCGCCTGTCAGGACATCCACGGAAAAGAAATTGGGTGATGCTATTCTAAGCTGACACCACACGGCAAACGTTGGTTGTGGATAGGTATCCACCATATCTATACAATGTGACCTACGTAGACCTTGATTCCTCGGTTTTTGCGCATTGCAATAAGTTTGAATCATGCGCAGTTTTGGTAGTGATAGCGATAGGTTCACATACATTTAAATTTTGCAGTCCTTTACTTGTTTCTTAACCAGTAATTCCGTTGAGACAACTGTTAGTTGCCTGTGTCAAGTTATCCATTGTTGGTTTACTTGTTCGTCATAGATTTAGCAAGTTTGTTTTTAAATTAGTTTGTGGATTCAGCATTTACAAGGTCTTCTGGCAATTTATTCCAGGCTTCCACCACCCTGTTGCTTTCTTGTGTTGTTATTCGCTCTTGACTTGGATATTTTAAAATTGTGGCTCCTTAAACGTGGGTAATACAATAGGTATATATCTTGCTATATTTATTTATTTATTTATTTATTTATTTATTTATTTATTTATTGAAACATAATTTAACAGCATAACAGCATTAAGCCAAGGCACTGGCAAACTTAAACTAGATTAATACTAAGTATGTACAAAAATTATTCAATAATTTCACAATAAAATGAAAGAGTACGGCACAATTTATCCCAAGGATCAGCAAACAAGTCAAACAACAACCTATGTGTCCTGAAATAGGTTTGGAATTCTTTCAAGATCTCATCTAAATCGTATGCCATTTTTTTTTCTTCTTTGTTGTCGAAAAGCAACCTCTATTGCCTTTCGATTCCATCAGGACCAAATATTGATCTCAGCTGTTTTATTTGTGAGTGTTCTTGTCGACTGTCTTTTGGTTGAGAAGTGATGGTGCCAAAATCATGTCGTTTTGTAGACTTCTGTAGGTAGATACGTGTTAAGGCTGTGTGTGGGCTAAATGCCTTTCCAAAATGAATAAAAAACTTATAATAGCGTTGTTAAATTGCAAGTTTACCGAACTTTGAAAGAATTTGGCGGTGCCAAATATTCCAGCCGTAGTCCGTGTGAAGGGTTCGATTCGTCGTTATTCGTGTAACTGGTTACAAGCAGATCTGGATTCCATTGGTGAATCATTTGCCGGCTGGCGTCGTCGTAGCAGATGCGAGCGACGACCGGTGCGCGACCTTGCAGCGTCGGCGCCAAGGCCCGCCCGCTGGGGCGTCGACCCCTGCGTACCCTCGCGTACCCTGGCTGCTCCACGCCCGTCCTTTGCCCTTCGAGCCGCACCACCGAACCTTAGCTCTTCAGACGGTAGACGACCTCAGATCAACGGCACAGTGACACTGACCGTCTTGTCTTCGCATTCTAGACGTCAGCCAACTGGCCAGGTCAATGCTCTGGCTCAGTCGGTTCGACAGCTCTTTATCGATCGAGCTATCAGTGGATTACGACACATTGCTGCCAAATACATTCATTCATTGCTCCCCAATCACCAGATTATAACCTACGTAATGTTAATACAGCAAACTAAATAACATTAATTCCGTTTGTACCTAATTGAAACTTTATATCAAACTGCATGTTTTCGCACGTGTTTATGCACTCATGTTTATTGAACTTGTTAAATGAACAGCATAATACCAATATAGTCATGTTAATGAGACAAATAAACAATTAAAATCGTTTCCTTATCGCGCCGGAAGGTCGATCGTTGCAACGGTCGAGATAGTCAAATATCGCTTTGAGTTCAATGACTCTCATATCGTCACGTATAAGAAAATAAACAGAGTGTCGGAGTGTAAGCCAGAGTTTTATTAAAATAGGCGCTTGCAAGCGTGTAGACGCCAAACCACACGATTATTATTTTGTGTGCGAATATTTAAGTGCAGACTAGTTTCTTCCAAGTTTCGTGGGAGTTAAGTGAAATCTTGTCCAAATTTTGCCTGATTTGGAAAGGCAATCTCCATCATCAAAATTGGTTAAGCGAGCTGGAAATAAGTAAGGTAAAGATAACAAGACAGACAAATTGTTTATTCTGAAATTTATTAAACATTTGTGATTGTTCAGTTAACAGTAACAGTTTTAAGGCGTTGTGTTGTTTTCGAGTTAGTGTAAACTGTGTGTACTTATTTATTTTGTCAGTAAATGTGCGAAACTGCGAAGTTGGATGTAGCTCTTGCATTTTGTAGGTCGACTGAATCAGTCTCTATTAGTGATTACTTTCTATTAAATAATGGTTCATTAGCTATTTAATGAGAGGCCGTTGTACGGAATTATTTTATTTTTATAAAATACATAGTAAACCTACCTACACATATTTCTGTTTATAGAGACATCTCACTAATATACGATATATTTAGAAATGTTACGATAAATTGTAGTTTTCGTATGCTCTTCGTTCAAGTTATAGATTTTAGGACACCCCCACCATCACCACCATTGGCTTCACACGTCTGTGACAGACGATTTAAACAGTGTCTGTGGCAGACACTGCGTTGCCTGGGACGCAATTATGGAGAACGCAGGGCTGCCCAGGACCTGCGCCACCCTCTCGGCCTTCCTGGCTGGATCCGCAGGAACGACTAGTCGATACGTGCGGAGCCAGGTCGGCTGCAGGAGTCTGCCGCGCGGTAGATCTCTGTCATACACGCCTGACGGAGACCCCACTCCGGGTTTAATTGTGGAGTTGGCCTCTCCAGGACCGTTGTGCTTGGGTCGGATTTATCCCTCGGTCGCTTCTTACGACCCCCACGGGAAGAGATGGGGACACACTTTAGGACAAGGACACTCTAAACTGCATTTTAGTTGTATTAGTTTAGGAATCGTCCAAAAATTACGTTAACGCTAAATGTACAATTTTAGTATGAAAGAAAACGCCTGGTCAGATCAGAACCCCCTCTCTCTAAATTGCGTTCCGTTGACGACTCCTTAGATAATAGGCATCTTTTTAACATCTATTGAGAGTCTTGAGGCATGGGCCAACAGTTGAGAATATGTCTGGTTCGGTGTGAAAATTCTCTTGATATTGAAAGCTGCTACTTTTGTTTCGTCTTTCTCTTCTAGCAGCAAGTAAAGCCAACGCTTGCCAAGGCAGTTTTCCCGAGCAACCTCTTCACCAATAGGTCCCTGAATCCAGCGTTGCTGTTTCAGTAGACATTGCCACATTGTCGACTGCCTTCATTGTCTTGCAAGATGAGAAAATTTGATCTGTATTTCACATTTCATCAACAGCCACAACAGTCATGTAGTGGACATGGGCTCTTAATTGGTGATAGTTTCTATACTCACTACGATAGGCAGGCGGGTGGTCCCTTACCCTTAGTCTTCTTTTACGTCGTATTTGGTTCGCGGTTTTTTACCGGAACAAGGTGGATTTACACCACAAAACACCGAGACGCCATGCGCAGTAACTCGAGTTCTTCGGTCTGTGATTTACTTTCATCGTTCACTAACCATGTTTGTTTCTTTTCCCAGGATCGGTGAGGCGTTAACATTAGCGGTCGCAAGACGGCGGTGTGCGTGTGTGGTGAGCGGCGGGAGACGTGTGTGTGTGCGTGCGACACCGGCCGCAAGACGGACAGTGCGCGCCAGCCGGGGCCAGCGTCGCGCGGGGGGCGGGCCGGCGTCCCCCCGTCGCACCGGCGCCGCTGGGTCCCGCCTTCTACACTGCGCCAAAATGATGCTAACGAGACCGACGCCAAGCACGATGTCATCTTCCGGAAGGTGAGTCCACTTAGAGCACTGTTTTGGTCATCGAGAGCTCACCAGATTCCTGAGTCCCGATCTGATAGTTCTGGAGAAGTTTGGTCCACTCCCCACACTTCCCTAACAGGATGCTAACAAAACTGACGCCTAGCGAGCAGTCATCTTCCGCAAGGTGAGTCTGCTTAGAGCACTGTTTTGGTCAACGAGGGCTCACTAGACTCCTGAGTCCTGATAGTTCTGGAGAACTGTGCAGCAGGCAACGAGTCTCGCTCTCCACACTGCACCAACAGAATGCTAACGAGACCGATGCCAAGCACGATGTCATCTTCTTCAAGGTGAGTCTACTAAGAGCACTGTTTTGGTCATCGAGGGCTCACTAGACTCCTGAGTCCCGATAGTTCTGGAGAACTGTGCAGTAGGCAACGGTTCTCGCTCTCCACAATGCGCCAACAGGATGCTAACGAGACCGACACCAAGAACGATGTCATCTTCCGCAAGGTAGGTTATTGAGGGTACTGATGTGACCATCAAAAGGGTACAGGCGTCTCTTCATGTCTGAAGAATCCTTTCTTGGTCCTGCTCCCGACAACCTGTAGACAACGGCAGCCAACTAATCCGATGACACAGTTTTATTGATGATCCACATCTCCAGGTAGACACGAGAACTGTAACATCGAAGATAACATCTTCTAACTTCTTTTCATCTGTTCCAGGTCCGCGGAATTCTCAACAAGCTCACGCCGGAAAAGTTCCAGAAGCTGAGCGATGACTTGTTGGGTCTCGAGCTGGACTCGGACAAGGTCCTCAAGGGGGTGATCCTTCTGATCTTCGAGAAGGCCCTCGATGAGCCCAAGTACTCGTCTATGTACGCCCAGCTGTGCAAGCGGCTGAGTGAGGAGGCGCCCAACTTTGAACCCCCCGGACAACCGTGCACCTTCAAACTGCTGCTTTTGAACAAATGCCGCACAGAATTTGAGAACAGAGCGCAGGTATGTTGAATGGAAATGCTGTGAAAATCTTTTATGGTCAGCTTAAATATGGTGTTTTCCTAGGTAGCTAATAAACCACAAAAATTGTCTTTATTGATTGCCCGAAACTATTACTATTCTCATTCAATGTTATTCAAAACGTGCACACTTAGAATTATCAAACTTAATAACAATAAATGAAAATAAGAAATTGAAAAAATGTCAGCGCCCGCCGGGACTTGAACCCGGGACCGTGGAGTACCGTTCCACTGCTCTGCCAACTGAGCTACCGGCGCCCCGACGTAAGCCGACGAAATCTTCAACCTCTTGGTACTCGTCTCGAAGCGACGACAAGCGACATCTAGTATAAGTTATTTGAAACTAATACTATGGTCAGTCCACTTAAGAGTGAAATTCGAACCATGCGATGAAGCTTTGCTTAATTAAATGTACTATGGTTTTAATAACAATTTAAAGTTTCTATTTTGACGCCATCTTTTATTTTATTTCTTTATTTTACCGTCTAATGTACACAATAGAACACAAAGGACATATAGAAAAGTATGCAATAGGTCAGCTTGTTTCTAAAAAGAAATCTCTTACAGCAGACCTAGGGTAGTGAGATGGCATAAAGTGAGGCAGTTGACGTGTACAACTTACTATAATAAAAAATAGGCTAATAAAACATGAATAGTACAATAATTAAGTAAGATATGTTACATTATGACTTCATATGCCTCAATTTTCTTACAAACTATCGTTTTAAAAATGTTCTATTTATATTTATAAATTGCTCGTTTGACTAGTAAGAAAATACCGTATTGGGTATTCGTCTAATATACATGGTGTAAAATAATTAGCAGAGAATATTTTAAGGGGTGAACCAGTACGTGAAACTGAACAACTTTCCCCAAGGAACATAGGTCGAAATATGAAAAAAAAAATTGGCCCTCCCATACAAATTATCCCGGCCGGGTAACACACTAAGTATGGGAGGGTCAAATTATTTTTTCATATACCGTCCTATGTATATGTATGTAAAGAGCACTATTTATCGGAACAATCTTGATGTATGTGTATAAATTTAAATATATAATTTATTTATGTATTTATTAATAAGTATGTATTGTTTATAATATATTATATGCAAGTCTCTATCTGTATGTGTACACGGTTTTGTCATTCCCTAATATAGTATTTTCTAATTCCACTGTGCAGGTTGGCTGGAAGAGATCTCTTCATAGAGATAAGCTCACCTTTGTGACTACGTTTAATATTCAAATTTATTGTAATAATCTGGTACACAATAAAGAATATATTTATGTTCCTTGGGGAAAGTTGTTCAGTTTCACGTACTGGTTCTGCCCTTAAAATATTCTTAGCTAATTTTTTTACACCTAATATATTTATCGCAGGCTTTCGCCGCGTACGACGGAAAGGAACTCGCGCCAGAAGAAGAGGAAAAACGTCACCTGGCGAAATGCAAGATGCTAGGCAACATCAAGTTCATCGGAGAGCTGGGCAAGCTGGAGATCCTCGCGGAGTCCATCCTGCACCGCTGCATACAGAACCTGCTCGCGAGGCGCGCCGCCGCCGAACATCACGAGGTAACACCGCATTCTGTGTTTCCAAAAGCATACAACCCTAATCTCTTCAAAGTAAGAGTGAACAGGCTTCTTCTGGGTGAGCTCGCTCCATCTTAGACTCTGTCTCTGTCCTATGACCTAGACTAGAGTCAAGAGCAAACCCATCATTAATAAAAATAAAAAAAATTCTTTTTAAGGGCGGGGCACACCGGCTCCGTATCCGTTCCGTATTCCGTGCAGCACGGAACGGATACGCAACGCAAGCGGTGTGCCGTATCTCATACAGTCCCATACATTACAACGTCATCAGTTCGTGCGTGACTACGGACGAGAGCTGGATACGGAGCCGGAGTGCCCCGCCCTTAATGCTTTACCATATTCAATCTATAGTACCTTTTGTATGATACGTGATTCCATTGCCGTGTGATGCCGGCTGAGAATAGCATCTCCCCATATCTTTCCCGTGGGAGTCGTAAGAGGCGACTAAGGGACTTGAGGGTGTGTATTGCAATTTTAGGCGATAGGCTGACAAATTGACACTATAGCGATACACAATATTCCAAATAACCCTCAAACATTTGTCGGACGTGGTGTAAATGGCCGTTTTTTGCGGCTGTTTGCGCTCTGCCTACCCCGCAAGGGATTATAGGCGTAAAATGTGTATGTGTGTAATCTATAGTACCTTTTGTATGATACGTGATTCCATTGCCGTGTGATGCCGGCTTAGGATAGCATCACCTCATATCTTTCCCGTGGGAGTCGTAAGAGGCGACTGGGGGATTCGAGGGTGTGTATTGCGATCTTAGGCGATGGGCTGACAAATTGACACTATGGCGATACACAATATTCCAAATAACCCTCAAACATTTGTCGGACGTGGTGTAAATGGCCGTTTTTTGCGGCTGTTTGCGCTCTGCCTACCCCGCAAGGGATTATAGGCGTAATATGTGTATGTGTGTAATCTATAGTACCTTTTGTATGATACGTGATTCCATTGCCGTGTGATGCCGGCTTAGAATAGCATCACCCCATATCTTTCCCGTGGGAGTCGTAAGAGGCGACTGGGGGATTCGAGGGTGTGTATTGCGATCTAAGGCGATGGGCTGACAACCTGTCACTATAGCGATACACAATATTCCAAATAACCCTCAAACATTTGTCGGACGTGGTGTAAATGGCCGTTTTTTGCGGCTGTTTGCGCTCTGCCTACCCCGCAAGGGATTATAGGCGTAATATGTGTATGTGTGTAATCTATAGTACCTTTTGTATGATACGTGATTCCATTGCCGTGTGATGCCGGCTTAGAATAGCATCACCCCATGTCTTTCCCGCGGGTGTCGTATGAGGCGACTGAGGGACTCGAGGGTTTCGTTTGTATTACAATTTTAGGCGACATGGCTGACAATGGTCTTGTCTTTATCGGCCCTCAAATATTTGTCAGACGTGGCGATATAGCGGCTGTATGTTAAGACCGTTTACGCTCTGCCTACCCCGCAAGGGATCAAGGCGTGGTTTGTGTATGTTTGTATGTAATACATAGCACCTTTTGTATGATACGTGATTTTATTGCGCTTTCTTTCTATTTTCGTATAGCACAAAAAAAACTGCGATTGGCATTCGACACGGAAAGGGTACTTTTAATTGCTAGCTAAAATAAATGAAATATAATTAATGCAATACATATTCAAAATTATGCTATTCTTCTTTTCGTGTGGGACACTTAGTTGTCTAACGACTCGATGAACCAGCATATTCAACAGTAATAAGGCATGTGATGCCGGCTTTGCCGTGTAATGACGGCTTAAAATAGCATCACCCCTTTTCTTTCCCGTGGGAGTCGTAAGAGGCGACTAAGGGACTTGAGGGTGTGTATTGCAATTTTAGGCGATGGGCTGACAACCTGTCACTATGGCGATACACAATTTTCCGAATATCCCTTAAATATTTATCAGACGAGGCGTGAATGTCCTTTTTGCGACCGTTTACGCTCTGCCTACCCTGCAAGGGATAATAGGAGTGATATGTGTATGTGTGTGTATGTGTATTTCGTACACATATATGCACATATCACGCCTATAATCCCTTGCGGGTAGGCAGAGCATAAATGGCCGCATAAAACGGACACCTACGCCACGTCTGACAAACATTTGAGGGTCATCCGGAAAATTGTGTATCGCCATAGTGACAGGTTGTCAGCCCATCGCCTAAAACTGCAATACACAGCCTCCAAGTCCCTTAGTCGCCTCTTACGACTCCCACGGGAAAGAAATGGGGTGATGCTATTCTAAGCCGGCATCACACATGTATTTCAATTATTATTATTTTGTAATGTAATTTGTATTCGTAATTTTATGTGTTGATGAATTGATGATATCTTAATGTATAATGAAATGACGTGTAACAAAGTTATCAATAAAATGTAATGTTATCTTCCTCCCAGGACTTGGAGTGCCTGGCGCAGCTGGTGCGCACGTGCGGGCGCGTGCTGGACTCGGAGCGCGGGCGCGGGCTGATGGACCAGTACTTCGCGCGCATCGACACCCTCTCCACCAGCAGGGAGCTTGCGCCGCGCATACGGTAACTACACATACATACTCTCTTCCTCCTAGGACTTGGAGTGCCTGGCGCAGCTGGTGCGCACGTGCGGGCGCGTGCTGGACTCGGAGCGCGGGCGCGGGCTGATGGACCAGTACTTCGCGCGCATCGACACCCTCTCCACCAGCAGGGAGCTTGCGCCGCGCATACGGTAACTACACATACATACTCTCTTCCTCCTAGGACCTGGAGTGCCTGGCGCAGCTGGTGCGCACGTGCGGGCGCGTGCTGGACTCGGAGCGCGGGCGCGGGCTGATGGACCAGTACTTCGCGCGCATCGACACCCTCTCCACCAGCAGGGAGCTTGCGCCGCGCATACGGTAACTACACATACATACTCTCTTCCTCCTAGGACCTGGAGTGCCTGGCGCAGCTGGTGCGCACGTGCGGGCGCGTGCTGGACTCGGAGCGCGGGCGCGGGCTGATGGACCAGTACTTCGCGCGCATCGACACCCTCTCCACCAGCAGGGAGCTCGCGCCGCGCATACGGTAACCACACATACATACGTACAGTCGGTTATAGCACATAAGGTACCAGGAGTACTCCAAAAGAACTGAATTATTTTTGGCCCCAGTAATTTTTTTTCTTGACAGTAATATATGTATTAGTAGAAAATGACATACTTTATGAGAATAAGTTTAGATTTTTATTATGTATTAACTGGAGATAAATATAATTCAGTTCTTTTGGAGTACCCCTGGTACCATATGTGCTACAACCGACTTCAAAGAGACCGATTACTAACAACTGATTTTTTTCACCTATTTTGGAGATGGCCGCATAGAAAAAGTGTAGATGGAGCCGTGCCACGCGTTACTGGCATTAAGCGCACTTGCAAAATTCAAGGGACGAGCTGCAATGGAATAGGCGTCGCACTAGTAATGGCGAAAGTCGCAGTTTCAAATCCTCCCCGCGCTTGAAAATTTTGCAAGTTTTCAAAAATTTTATACCTAATACGGGAAGTGTTTTAAAAATTTGGTATTCAACTAGATATACAATTGTTCATTCTTCATAGAGACCGATTACTAACAAATATTTTTTATTTTATTTTGGAGATGGCCGCATCGAAAAGGGTTTTCATAATCATGAGTAAAATCATCCTGCAATGTTCGTGTACTTATTAAAAAATACCTTATAGCACGTTCACACCATGCACCTTCTCCTGCCGCTGTCTTGAATATTACTCGAATACTTCCGCGCAAGTATCAACGCGAGTGAGTGTTCATACCATAGACGTACTATTAAAACTAAATTAAAGTTTAAATAGTACGTCCATGGTTCATACACCACCATCATACTCTTCTTGCACCAATACGAGTAAACGAGATAGCATAAATTCCACAAGCGTTCGTGCTGCCGTTCCTTTGACTCGCACATGAAAAGCCGACACTTGCATGGCATGACGAGTAGCAGCGCGAGTAACCTGTTTACATACTCGCGCTGCCCACTTCCCATACTATTTCCCTGCCCATATTGGAATCGTGTGAACGTGCTATTGAATGAAGAATGGTTTTCGGACCACCGGCTAGCGGTCCAAGACATTTAGAAGATATCGTTTCACTTTAATCGGTGTCTATTAGTTTTCATAATAAAACAATTTTAAATGGATTTAAGTTTTGTTTTATTTTTAATTCTACAATTATAACGTTTCGAGCTCTACGTAGGAATTGTAAAACCCAACTCTCAAACTTTGGTCAGACGTGGTGTTAATATCCATTTTGCGGCCGTTAACGCCCTGCCTACCTCGTAAGCGATATAGGTGTGGTTTATGTATGTATATATGTTTAAATATGCCGTGTGATGCCGGCTTAGAATAGAATCACCCCATTTCTTTCCCGTGGGAGTCGTAAGAGGCGACTAAGGGACTCGAGGGTGTGTATTGCAATTGTAGGCGATGGGCTGACAACCTGTCGCTATGGCGATACACAATTTCCGAATGACCCTCAAATATTTGTCAGACGTGGCGTATGTGGCTGTTTACGCTCTGCCTACCCCGCAAGGGATAAAAGGCGTGATATGTGTATGTATGCGTTTTTTTCCTCTCGCAGATTCATGCTCCGAGACGTGGTGGAGCTGCGTCGCGGCGGCTGGGTGCCTCGCGCCGCCATCACCGCCGAGGGGCCCGTGCCCATACACCAGATCCGCTGCGAGGAGGAGCCCCCGCGCCGGCACAATGACAGGGACCGCGACAGGTGGGGCAGCCATTGCATTGTTTTAACTTATTATCTTATCGAGCTGTCACAATGGCGACACACTTTCTGAATGACCCTCATATTTGTCAGACGTGGCGTAATAGCCGTTTTTTGCGGCCGTTTCCTCTCGGCCTCCCTCACTATCTTCCACTGTTTGCTATCCTGTGTCTCCGCATACCAACTGATATTCCTTTTCACCAGCCTTGATTGTGTGTTGATGTAGTATTCTATACAATAACTTATACTAGATATCGCTTGTACGTCGCTTCGAGACGAGTACCAAGAGATTGAAAAATTGGCAAGTGTCAGTCGGGGCGCCGGTAGCTCAGTTGGCAGAGCAGTGGGACGGTACCCCACGGTCCCGGGTTCAAGTAATTTTTTCAATATCTTATTTACATTGTGTATTTACGGTGTCTGGTATGGTTGCAGCACACCTCGGACACTGGCGCTCAAATGTATGAATCAAACGCGTTGCTAAGCACACAGTCTAAGCTCGCGTAGGTGAACGCGGACCATGCTTGTGTGTGTGAGACAACATGTCAGGGTTGCCGCCATTTTGCGTTCGCGAATCGGGAATGCAATGTGCGGCAGTATGAAATGACCTTCGTCGTCGCGTCCTTGCTTAGCCGGTGTCTGAGCGTCCTCCGAGCGCGGGTGGGCGGCGCTTGTAGGGGGAGGAAGGGAGTGACCATACTGTACGCTAGTACTATTAATTATACTGTGGTTGCAGAGAGCGCGACCCGCTGTTCCGCGGCGGGCGGTCTCGGCCGCTTGACGACGTGTTGGCGGGGCTCAGCCTGCAGGCCAACGCGCCGCTCGGCCCCGCGCAGGACAAGCTCTTCGGCAACGGCTTCGGCGGCCGCGACGCCTTCCGCCAGCGCGCCGCGCCGCCCTACTACACGCACCAGCACCCGCACCAGCGCAACAACCACTACAACAACCGGCAACACCAGCCCAACCAGGGCAACAAGGTATGTGTATTTATTTGACTATTATCAAATAATTATTTATCATATTGTATTTTTTCTTTAACTTTGTGTGCAATCTTGTCCCCGCACGTATTTATTTCTTACCTAGTTTTACAGGTTGGCTGGAAGAGATCTCTTTATAGAGATAAGCTCACCTTTGTGAATTACTTTTAAAACAAAAACTATTGTATTGTTAATGCACAATAAAGAATAATATAAACAAGGTCAGCTGCTCTTGCGATTACATGCTGATACAATTATCTTAATTACTAATTTTTAGTATTTGTTGTTATAGCGACAACAAAATACATCATCTGTGAAAATTTCAACTGTCTAGGTATAACGGTTCAGGAGATACGGCCTCGTAACTGTAGGACGGACGGATGGACGGACGGACGGACAGACAGACGGACAGCCGAGCCTCAGTAATAGAGTCTCCGTTACCTTTGGGTACGGAACCCTAAAAACTGTTTCGAGTTTTAGTACCTAAGCAACTTAACACCGCCCACCAAGATCGTAATTGTTTGACGCGGAAGAAAGCTCATACAATTGGTTGATCTACTCAGCTTGGGTGTTAATAGTTTTCGTTTGGTTCCCAGGAGAGTGTCCGCACCGGCAACAAGAGCCGGCCGCCGGCGTCGGGCGGCGCGCTCACCGACGTGCAGATGCGCCCCGCAGCCAACTCCCTGCTGTTCACAGCCACCAAGCTGTCCCCCGCGCCCACTCTGCAGCCGCCCACGCACGTGCACAGTCAGTATTGCAACCACCACAGTATAATATAGCACCCACCGACGTGCAGATGCGCCCCGCAGCCAACTCCCTGCTGTTCACAGCCACCAAGCTGTCCCCCGCGCCCACTCTGCAGCCGCCCACGCACGTGCACAGTCAGTATTGCAACCACCACAGTATAATATAGCACCCACCGACGTGCAGATGCGCCCCGCAGCCAACTCCCTGCTGTTCACAGCCACCAAGCTGTCCCCCGCGCCCACTCTGCAGCCGCCCACGCACGTGCACAGTCAGTATTGCAACCACCACAGTATAATATAGCACCCACCGACGTGCAGATGCGCCCCGCAGCCAACTCCCTGCTGTTCACAGCCACCAAGCTGTCCCCCGCGCCCACTCTGCAGCCGCCCACGCACGTGCACAGTCAGTATTGCAACCACCACAGTATAATATAGCACCCACCGACGTGCAGATGCGCCCCGCAGCCAACTCCCTGCTGTTCACAGCCACCAAGCTGTCCCCCGCGCCCACTCTGCAGCCGCCCACGCACGTGCACAGTCAGTATTGCAACCACCACAGTATAATATAGCACCCACCGACGTGCAGATGCGCCCCGCAGCCAACTCCCTGCTGTTCACAGCCACCAAGCTGTCCCCCGCGCCCACTCTGCAGCCGCCCACGCACGTGCACAGTCAGTATTGCAACCACCACATTATGAAAACAAGCATAATACATTAAAAAAATTCAAAACTCGACTGGTTTCTGAGATAAAGCCTAGTTTATGACACTTGGGATAATATAAGGACTCTTTAGATATCTGTTCAGTGGTCAACGAGTTGCAGCACTTAAAAGAATCACACTTATATACATACTAACATGCACTGTTAAAACATTACACTCCTTTTTGGTTGGGCAGTCGTGTAATAAGAAACTGAAAAATTTGCAAAATATATTAAATGTTGCTTGGAGACAAGTACCAAGAGATTGAAGTTTTGGAAGTGTTAGTCGAGGCGCCGGTAGGTACGCCACGGTACCGGGTTCAAGTGCCGGCAGGCGCTAACATTTATTTAATTTCTTATTTTCATTTTATGAAAATCATATACCACTGTGAGCGCATAATAAACTAAAGCACATTCTAAGCCGACACCACACGGCAGTGTTATACATGTTCTATGGTTTATTATATTATGCACTCATAGTGGCTTTATTCTAATCATAAATGAAAATTGGAAGTAAAAATATTTTTAGCGCCTGCCGGTGCTTGAACCCGGAATCGCGGGGTACCGTCCCACTGCTCTAAAAAGCTACCGGCGCCTTTTAGCGAAAATGTTGTAAAAGTGAACACGCTTCTTCTGGGTGAGCTCGCTCCATCTTAGACTCTGTCTCTGTCCTATGACCTAGACTAGAGTCGAGAGCAAACACATCATTAATAAAAAAAAACAAAACAATTTATTTGTTTGACTAAAATAGTATATTTGTGTTATGCAGACGTGTTAGCACCGGCGACGTTCGCAAGCGCCCCGCTGGTGAAGGAGCCCGCCATCACGATGGCCATCAAGCCGCAGCCCGACCCCAAGCAGAAGCCCAAGAAGGACAAGGTAAATATACACCACCACGATAAAGAAAAAGATGTGAATTGCTTGCGCCTTGGAAACCAACTGTTTTGTTATATAGGGTGATATTTGACTAGTGACCGGTAGCGAAAACTCAAGACCGGCTGGTGATAAGGAACAACTTTCTCCTTGGATCTCCTATACAAAATGGCTGATTTATTAATTGTCGTGTGGGACTCCGAGTTGTCCAACGACCCGATGAATCTTGTCAAAGTTTTTCAACCGCCTACGACTAGTACGCCATTTAGCTGGTTAACTTGCTACAGGAGGTTCAATTTCTTTTATAATTTATGTGGGAAGGGGCTCGCCGCCCGCAGCAAAAAGAAACCAAATGATTCTTTATAATAATTATTAATTTATTATTCACAAGTCTTTAAAACGTACGTCTTCTTACACAGTGACATCTTGACTGACTCATTCTATCCCTCTCATATCTTACTCATTCATTAGATCGTCTTCCAAAGAGATTCCGCTCCTACATCTTTATGTTCCCCTGGAATATAGCGTGAAGTTTTTGATATACAATGTTACTAGACAAATGTCTCAAAACTATTACGCGCAACTAATGCTTATTATGACATCTCCCCAGGGAATGAACAAGGAGGAAGCGATCGCCCTGGTGAAGGAGGCGACTGAGGAGCTCGCGCGGTCGGCCAGCAGCGGCGGCGCGGAGACCCTCGAGGCGGGCTCGGACTCCGCCCCCGTGCGCCGTCTGCAGGACCTGCAGCTGCCAGACAAGCTGCTGCGCCGCGCCAACACCGCCGCCTTCGAGCACGCCATACAGGTCAGGGCAATTACTTTATTTTTTTTATGAATGATGGGTTTGCTCTTGACTCTAGTCTAGGTCATAGGACAGAGACAGGGTCTAAGATGGAGCGAGCTCACCCAGAAGAAGCCAGCTGATAGAGATGAATGGAAAAAAAAGCATGTTGCGCTGATCCCAAATAAATTGGGCTTAGGGCAGGTAGATGATGGTAAATCAAATTAGCTCATCGGCAATTTTGTATGGGAGGACCAAATCTTTTTTTTCATTTTGCGACCTATTTTACTTGGGAAAAGTTGTTCCTTATCACCAGCCCATCTTGAGTTTTCGCTACCAGTCACTACTAAAACTTAACCCTATAAATGTAATCTTTCGCCTCTTACGGCATCCATGGAAAAGACATGTCACACGAAATAGTAGTTAAGTTTATGTAAAAAGAATTTAATTATCTTATATAATTTTTTTATTATTTTTATTAATGATGGGTTTGCTCTTGACTCTAGTCTAGGTTATAGGACAGAGACAGAGTCTAAGATGGAGCGAGCTCACCCAGAAGAAGCCTGTTCACTCTTACTTTGAAGAGATTAGGGTTGTATGCGTTTGGAAACACAGACGCAGGTAGTGAGTTCCACTGTTTAGCAGTGCGCATTATAAATGATGACTAGAAGCGCTTAGTCCGAATTGGTGGAATGGCAACCAGGTATGGATGGTATCCGGCGGTGCGTCTGGATGTCCGATGGTAGAAGGGAGCTGGTGGAACAAGGTCGTGAAGCTCTTGAGCACACTCTCCGAAGTACAATCTGTAAAAAACCGACAAGCAGGCAACCTTGCGGCGATGTGCCAGGCTATGTAGCTTGGTGTCCACCAGTTTATCATGTTGTATTTCTCCCGCAGTCGGAAGCTGAAGAAGCGGTGGCCGCGGCTCTGCCCGGCGCCGCGTGCGTCGTGGTCCGCGCCATCAAGCGCGCGCCCGTCGTGGACACGCTGCGCTCGCTGGTGGGCGCGCACCATCCCCACGCGCGCCTGCCCGCGCTGCTGGCGCACGCCCTGCACCAGGTACAGTGTGTAGTAGACGCGCCATCAAGCGCGCGCCCGTCGTGGACACGCTGCGCTCGCTGGTGGGCGCGCACCATCCCCACGCGCGCCTGCCCGCGCTACTCGCGCACGCCCTGCACCAGGTACAGTGTGTAGTAGACGCGCCATCAAGCGCGCGCCCGTCGTGGACACGCTGCGCTCGCTGGTGGGCGCGCACCATCCCCACGCGCGCCTGCCCGCGCTACTCGCGCACGCCCTGCACCAGGTACAGTGTGTAGTAGACGCGCCATCAAGCGCGCGCCCGTCGTGGACACGCTGCGCTCGCTGGTGGGCGCGCACCATCCCCACGCGCGCCTGCCCGCGCTACTCGCGCACGCCCTGCACCAGGTACAGTGTGTAGTAGACGCGCCATCAAGCGCGCGCCCGTCGTGGACACGCTGCGCTCGCTGGTGGGCGCGCACCATCCCCACGCGCGCCTGCCCGCGCTACTCGCGCACGCCCTGCACCAGGTACAGTGTGTAGTAGACGCGCCATCAAGCGCGCGCCCGTCGTGGACACGCTGCGCTCGCTGGTGGGCGCGCACCATCCCCACGCGCGCCTGCCCGCGCTACTCGCGCACGCCCTGCACCAGGTACAGTGTGTAGTAGACGCGCCATCAAGCGCGCGCCCGTCGTGGACACGCTGCGCTCGCTGGTGGGCGCGCACCATCCCCACGCGCGCCTGCCCGCGCTACTCGCGCACGCCCTGCACCAGGTACAGTGTGTAGTAGACGCGCCATCAAGCGCGCGCCCGTCGTGGACACGCTGCGCTCGCTGGTGGGCGCGCACCATCCCCACGCGCGCCTGCCCGCGCTACTCGCGCACGCCCTGCACCAGGTACAGTGTGTAGTAGACGCGCCATCAAGCGCGCGCCCGTCGTGGACACGCTGCGCTCGCTGGTGGGCGCGCACCATCCCCACGCGCGCCTGCCCGCGCTACTCGCGCACGCCCTGCACCAGGTACAGTGTGTAGTAGACGCGCCATCAAGCGCGCGCCCGTCGTGGACACGCTGCGCTCGCTGGTGGGCGCGCACCATCCCCACGCGCGCCTGCCCGCGCTACTCGCGCACGCCCTGCACCAGGTACAGTGTGTAGTAGACGCGCCATCAAGCGCGCGCCCGTCGTGGACACGCTGCGCTCGCTGGTGGGCGCGCACCATCCCCACGCGCGCCTGCCCGCGCTACTCGCGCACGCCCTGCACCAGGTACAGTGTGTAGTAGACGCGCCATCAAGCGCGCGCCCGTCGTGGACACGCTGCGCTCGCTGGTGGGCGCGCACCATCCCCACGCGCGCCTGCCCGCGCTACTCGCGCACGCCCTGCACCAGGTACAGTGTGTAGTAGACGCGCCATCAAGCGCGCGCCCGTCGTGGACACGCTGCGCTCGCTGGTGGGCGCGCACCATCCCCACGCGCGCCTGCCCGCGCTACTCGCGCACGCCCTGCACCAGGTACAGTGTGTAGTAGACGCGCCATCAAGCGCGCGCCCGTCGTGGACACGCTGCGCTCGCTGGTGGGCGCGCACCATCCCCACGCGCGCCTGCCCGCGCTACTGGCGCACGCCCTGCACCAGGTACAGTGTGTAGTAGACGCGCCATCAAGCGCGCGCCCGTCGTGGACACGCTGCGCTCGCTGGTGGGCGCGCACCATCCCCACGCGCGCCTGCCCGCGCTACTCGCGCACGCCCTGCACCAGGTACAGTGTGTAGTAGACGCGCCATCAAGCGCGCGCCCGTCGTGGACACGCTGCGCTCGCTGGTGGGCGCGCACCATCCCCACGCGCGCCTGCCCGCGCTACTGGCGCACGCCCTGCACCAGGTACAGTGTGTAGTAGACGCGCCATCAAGCGCGCGCCCGTCGTGGACACGCTGCGCTCGCTGGTGGGCGCGCACCATCCCCACGCGCGCCTGCCCGCGCTACTCGCGCACGCCCTGCACCAGGTACAGTGTGTAGTAGACGCGCCATCAAGCGCGCGCCCGTCGTGGACACGCTGCGCTCGCTGGTGGGCGCGCACCATCCCCACGCGCGCCTGCCCGCGCTACTGGCGCACGCCCTGCACCAGGTACAGTGTGTAGTAGACGCGCCATCAAGCGCGCGCCCGTCGTGGACACGCTGCGCTCGCTGGTGGGCGCGCACCATCCCCACGCGCGCCTGCCCGCGCTACTGGCGCACGCCCTGCACCAGGTACAGTGTGTAGTAGACGCGCCATCAAGCGCGCGCCCGTCGTGGACACGCTGCGCTCGCTGGTGGGCGCGCACCATCCCCACGCGCGCCTGCCCGCGCTACTGGCGCACGCCCTGCACCAGGTACAGTGTGTAGTAGACGCGCCATCAAGCGCGCGCCCGTCGTGGACACGCTGCGCTCGCTGGTGGGCGCGCACCATCCCCACGCGCGCCTGCCCGCGCTACTGGCGCACGCCCTGCACCAGGTACAGTGTGTAGTAGACGCGCCATCAAGCGCGCGCCCGTCGTGGACACGCTGCGCTCGCTGGTGGGCGCGCACCATCCCCACGCGCGCCTGCCCGCGCTACTCGCGCACGCCCTGCACCAGGTACAGTGTGTAGTAGACGCGCCATCAAGCGCGCGCCCGTCGTGGACACGCTGCGCTCGCTGGTGGGCGCGCACCATCCCCACGCGCGCCTGCCCGCGCTACTGGCGCACGCCCTGCACCAGGTACAGTGTGTAGTAGACGCGCCATCAAGCGCGCGCCCGTCGTGGACACGCTGCGCTCGCTGGTGGGCGCGCACCATCCCCACGCGCGCCTGCCCGCGCTACTGGCGCACGCCCTGCACCAGGTACAGTGTGTAGTAGACGCGCCATCAAGCGCGCGCCCGTCGTGGACACGCTGCGCTCGCTGGTGGGCGCGCACCATCCCCACGCGCGCCTGCCCGCGCTACTCGCGCACGCTCTGCACCAGGTACAGTGTGTAGTAGACGCGCCAGGTACAGTGTGTCGTCCGTGTATACACGTAGAAGACGTTAAAACTAATAATTGTGGAAGGAAAGGAAAATATCATACCCTTATACTCGAGCTCATTAAACACATAGTCGCAATGCTTGCAATGATACGTGCCTTTAATGATCTCGACGACTTTTAGGATTCCATAATACTCAGCTACAAATTAAACCACAATACTTGCCAGGCAGACTAATATAATTTATATTTATTGCACTTATTTACGGAACAACAATAAAACTTACTCGCTATAATATGTTCCTAAACTCGAGCTCTATAAAACAACTTACAATCGCTATAATATGTTCCTAAACTCAAGCTCAATAAAACACCTTTTGCTCGCTATAATATGTTCCTCAACTTGAGCTTAATAAAACACCCTTGCGCTCGGAAAAATATGTTCCTAAACTCGACCTCAATTGAACACTTTACGCTCGCAATAATATGTTCCTAAATTCGAGCTCAATAAAATAGCTTACGCTCGCAATAATATGTTCGTAAACTCAAGCTCAATAAAACACCTTACGCTCGCAATAATATGTTCCTAAACTCGAGCTCAATAAAACACCTTACGCTCGCTATAATATGTTCCTTCCTAAACCCGTGCTCAATTAAACACCTTACGCTCGCAATAATATGTTCCTCAACTTAGCTCAATAAAACACCCTTGCGCTCGTAAAAATATGTTCCTAAACTCGACCTCAATTAAACACTTTACGCTCGCAATAATATGTTCCTAAATTCGAGCTCAATAAAATAGCTTACGCTCGCAATAATATGTTCGTAAACTCAAGCTCAATAAAACACCTTACGCTCGCAATAATATGTTCCTAAACTCGAGCTCAATAAAACAACTTTCGCTCGCTTTAATATGTTTCTAAACTCGAGCTCAATAAAACACCTTACGCTGGCTATAATATGTTCCTAAACTCAAGCTCAATAAAACACCTTACGCTGGCTATAATATGTTCCTAAACTCGAGCTCAATAAAACAACTTACGCTCGCTATTATGTTCCTAAACTCGAGTTTAGTAAAACACCTTACGCTCGTGCAGTATTTATACTGAAGTGTCTCTGCTGTGTGATGCCGGCTTAGAATAGCATGACCCCATTTCTTTCCCATGAGAGGCGTAAGAGGCGACTAAGAGACTCGAGAGTGTATTGCTATTGTAGGCGATGGGCTGGCAACTTGTCACTATGGTGATACATATTTTTTTTTCTAATTACTCTCAAATATTTGTCAGACATGGCGTAAATGTTCGTTTTATGCGGCCGTTTGCGCTCTGCCTAGCCCGCAAAGGATTATAGGCGTGATATGTGTATGTATGTATGTCTCTTCCACAGCGGCTACTGACCCTCGCTGAAGTCGGATCCTGGTGCGAGGGCGGCGCCTTCCACCCGCTGCTGCTACAGCTACTGCAGGAGCTTAAGCTTCTGCTGGGTCCCGACAAGCTGCACCAGCTCTACACCGACAGCAAGGTGAGTGCCAGCAGTACATCCGAAGGCCCACGGTCGATTCCCGGGCGGCACTTAGATACTTGGCACTTATCACTTTAGATATTTGTGTGTATGCCGTGTGCTTCCGGCTTCGAACAGCATAACGTTTCCTTTCCCGGAGGTTTCGTAAGAGGCGATAAAGGGACTATGGTTACAAGTGTATTGCAGTTTAAGGCGATGTGTTGAAAACCTGTATGGTGATACACAATTATCTGAATGACCCTCGAATAATTGTCAGACGTGGCGTAAATGTCAGTTTTTAATTTCCGCGCCATCTGACATCTTGGATGAAAGAAAACACATTTATTTAGGTCCACACAGCACAACAGTGATTTGGATCGCCGGTGCGTGGGTTTGGAAAAGTGTACAGTTGATTTCTCAGAGTTTTTTTTTTAGAGTGTAGATAATACTCGCATTCTAATGGCTCCCATTATATAACAGTAGTTTTGGTATAGCATTTTTCTCGTTACGTAAAACTAAAGTGCCCTGTGATGCCGGTTTAGAATAGCACCGCCCCATTTCTTTCCCGTGGGAGTCGTACGAGGCGAGTAAGGGACTCGATGGTTTGGTGCAACTTTAGGCGATAGGCTGACAACCTGTCACTATAGCAATACACAATTTTCCAGACGTTTCCTCGTCGTTTCCCTCAGATGTTTGTCGGACGTGGCGTAAATGTCCGTTTTTTGCGGCCTGCCTATCCCGAAAAGGATTATAGGCGTGATGAAAATGAAAATGAAATAACTTTATTCAATGTGGGATAGTATTATCACTTATTGACGTCATTGTAAAAAAAAGAAATTTGTATAACACAATTTTCTTTTTTTATAACCATTTTGTATTGCCCCAATAGAAAACCGGCTCGACACTTGACTTGATGTCACCTGACACCCAATTATACTTTTGTTCGTTGTTCCAGATCAACCTGTGCGCCTACGTGTCCGGCAAGGAGGGCGCCGAGTGCATGGACGCGGGCGGCATCCTGGACGCGCTGGAGGCCCGCGGGCTGGCGGGGCTGGTGCCGCAGCTGCGCGTGCAGGCGCAGCTCGCGCGACAGCTGCAGCAGGAGCCGCAGCCGCACCACCTCTACCGCTGGATCAAGGTACACCAACGGCTGATCAACTTGTTGACTTTGCACAACCGCACTTCTTGCAAGTCTGCGTCTTGTACACATTGCACATTGATCTACAACAACCCTAGATTTAGCGCCTCATACAAAATTACGCTAAAATTTTGTCACCTACTGAACTATACAGTCATACATAGCGATTTATAGATTCATTGCGTCCGCCTGATTCAAAATATCACAACGAACCTCACCATAATCTATTGAATTCAGCCTTATTTGTTAGCCCGTACTTGGTCATGTTAACAGTTTCGCGGCCAGCCACGCACTGTGGGAAAGAAGTGCTCGCTTGCAAATTGTGCACTACTTTACCGGCCCACCTTTTGAGCGTACGCGCGTAATCTAGTTGTTGTAGATCAATGCATAATAATAATAAGTCCTTTATTTCAGTCAATAAGGCCTATATAAAATAATACAATACAATATAACTTCACATCTAACACAAATACTATAAATATACTAGAATAAATTGACTAAAATAAGCTACGTAGGCACTTTAGGTGACGGTGACTCACGTTGCACAGAGGGTCGATAGCGCCTGAATACGACTCCCTGTGGCCAGAAACTGTTCGCATGAATTCGCACACGTACTTCTGTGGAAACGACAAAACAAAAGACTTACAATTTGTTGTAATTTTAGGGTTCAGCTGTGTAAAGCAACGGCCGATAAGGGCCTGCCTCGAACTTTTAAACGTCCCATTCCCACAAATGGCAAATCCTGTGTATGAGAACAGAGCGGAATCGCCATGTTTAGACGATTTTTCACTGTTTTGGAACAAGAATCTAGTAATGTACAAGACGTATCGTATTCGCAAAAAATAATGTGTTATGTTGATAAGATTGCTATACACTACGCAAAAAAGTGTAAAAATAGACCAAACTTTGAAAAATAAATCTATCGAGCACACTTTCTTTTATCGTGTTTTCCTGCTACAAAAGTCTAGATAATATAATGAAAAATCATTATACACAAAAGTAAGGTGTTTATCGTATTCACCAACAAAATTGCGTGAATCCAAAAATATCCATTTTTCTCACGGTCGCCTTTGCACACTGTGCGGTCTACACAGCCGCACATCTTGCAAGTCACCATCTTGCACACATTGCACTATGAGTGCACTCTAAACCGCCGTCGCGAGTGCTCGAGTCATTCCTCAATATATACCACATTTCTATAATCAGTTTTGATTTTATCTCCGGCTCCTATCAAAATCATTAAACAGTTGTTCGGATAGACAATAGCCCGTACAGGTACCAGACACTATCGTCCTTTTCCGAAAACCATAGCGATGACCCTAGCTCGTGCGGCAGAAGAAGCCGCAGCCGCATAAGCCATACCGCTGGATACCGGCTGCTTCGGCTGATAAACTAATTGACCTTGGATATCAGACAGCATCAGTGGCTCTACTCCGAAAACCATTGCGATGGCACCAGATAGTATTAATAGTAATAAAGTAGTAGTAGTAATAGCAATAAGCCTTTTCCCCGGAAACTTTTGCAATCCCTGACCGAAACCGTTGGTCGTAAAGGGTTTTCAAAGTGATTCACCATTTTATAAGATCATTTACAATCGACTAAACGTCGTTTTATCGTCGGGTATCATTTTTAGTGACAATTAAATCAGCTTAAAAGTGATAGATGTACAATCGTTAACGTGGTGATTGGCATGATGATTGAAAACTAAATGCTTTATTCCTGTATTTATTGCGTTTATTCCAGTTACCTATTATTTTGTGATTACTCTCGCACTGCTCTGTTTTTTTATTCTTTCTCCTCCGCCCAAAGGTTGTCTGAAAGAGATCGCTTGTAGCCGCCTTTGCGCAAGTTAGCTATGAATTATCCTGATACTTTTGTTTGTTATTTTGTGCAATAAAGTGTTTTTACTTACTTTATTAAAGCATGTTTTCCCGTGTACAGGCAAACGTGGAGCCGTCTGTCCGGCAGAACGCGGCGTTCGTGTCGGAGCTGGTGGCGCTGGTGGCGCGCCACGTCACCATGGCGGCCGGCTCCGCGGACAAGTCCGCAGACAAACAAGCGCTGGATAAGGAGAAGGTAAACTACATACATCACGCCTTTATCAATATCGTCAATTGACGAGTGTCAACTGAGATCAGGATACAAATATGAAACTCGCCTTAGTGTGACAAGGATAGATAGATTTTCTAGAACAATCCTTGTCATAACGCAAAATATTTGCTGCACATTTTGTGTTGAACATTTTCGTTTGAACAATTTTTGTCGCATATTGTGCGCACCCTCCCTTGCGGGGTAAGCAGAGCGTGAACGGCCATTTACGCCACGTCTGACAAACATTTGAGGGTCATTCGGAAAGCTGTGAATCGCCATAGTGACAGGTTGCAAGCCCATCGCCTAGTATTGCAATGCACACTCTCGAGTCACTTTGTCGCCTCTTACGACACCCACGGGAAAGAAATGGGGTGATGCTTTTCTAAGCCGACATCACACGGTTAAAACGGAAGTAAGACTGATTCAACATAATACCACTTTCACACCATGCACCTGCTCCTGCCGCTGTCGCGAATATTGCTCGAAATACTGCCGCGGAAGTATCAACGCGAGTGAGTGTTCACAATAAATAATAAATAAATATCCTGGACAATTCACACAGCACCATCTAGCTAGCCCCAAACTAAGCAAAGCTTGTACTATGGGAACTAGATAGCTGATATTAATACATAATATACTTCTTTTTTTGTAAATAAATACATATATTACATAGAAACACCCAGACTAAACACAAATATCTGAAAGTGACTTAACAAATATTTGTGTCTTGTGGGGATCGAACCCACGACCCACGGCGTAGCAGGCAGGGGTACTATCCGCTACGCCATCGGCCGATATACTCTTCTCGCATGAATATGAGTGAGTGGGATAACAATACGTTCCACACGCGTTCGTGCTGCCATCTATTTGACTTGAAGCCGACACTCGCGGGAGCACGGGAAGTGGCAGCGGCATGACGAGTAGCAGCGCCAGTAACCTGTTCACACATTCGCGCTGCCCACTTCCCTCTCTATTTCCCTGCCCATTTTGTCATCGTGTGAACGTGCTATAAGAAATTTTAAAATGTTAGCCGCTGCCGGGACTTGAATCCGGGATCGTGGAGTAATATTTTTTTCTATTTCTTATTTTAATTTCATATTATGAAAATAGTATAGCACTGTGCATTATAACCTAAAGTGCAGATTAGACATGTTATACAGCTGATTATTTAAGTCTTACCGCAGTGCTGACCGGCCATGATTTATTCTTTGGCGCAAGAAGCATTTTTTTTTCATCTTTCATTCAATAGCGCAGGCGCATGACAGACTGAACAATACCTTAATTTATAATTTACTTATTTCGTCAGATAAAAAAGCTGGATTGGTCAAACACGTTTTGTACAGTTATGCTCACGTGAGGTTAGACACTCAAGCGCATAACGGTCCAAAGCCCAAACTGTCTAACCCAGCCTGACATTGACTGTACATTTGTGATGAAGTTGATGAAAAAACGTTCACCGTTAGAAAGCTGCGACGTCCCTGAGCACATAGGTTGAAATATGAACGAAATTACGACGCGTGTTGTTGCTGTTCGGTCTTTTTTGTGCTTTCATACACGCCTATACAAACCAGTCATCGTAATAAGAGTGTACCTTTATCAGGGTTGGCAATGTTTAAAACATAAGTTTAAAACAGTGTTTAAAACACCTTAAAAAAAAACACGTTTGTTTAAAACAGATTAAAACATGTTTTGTTTTAAACACGTTTAAAACATCAGAAAAAAAACAAACCCGTTTTAATGGTCTTTTTATTCACAAGTTTTATAAAAATTATAAATATTTAGCAACCTCGGTACGGCAACCCATAGAATTAGGGCGCGGGTATTCCCCAAACCAACATGCGGGAGTTTGAATGGTTTTGTTCGGCAGTAGTTCAGTTGTCCGCATTTCGTCGTGAGCTCTTGAGTGTGAATACGTAAATATAAAAAGTCGGAATTTTGAAGAAAATATGTCGTGAAAACAAGCTATGTGAGCTTAGCTTGGTATGGTACCTACCTATGTTATGTTTTGTTGTTGAGTATGATCATGTTTTAAATCGAAGTTTAATTTAAATTTCAAAGTTATTGTTTAAAACTGTTTAAAACATGTTTAAAACTGTTTAAAACATGTTTAAAACAGTTTTAAACGATTACTTTGAAATTTAAATTAAACTTTGATTTAAAACATGTTTTTTTTCCAACCCTGACCTTTATGCACGTGTCGTGTATGTTTGCAGGCGCTGGTGGAGACGTACGCGCCGCTGCTGACGGCGCTGCTGGAGGGCCGCGCGGACCTGCAGTTGCACGCCGTGTACGCGGTGCAGTTGCACGCGCACCACCACCGCTACCCCAAGGGTCAGTAGCCAGTAGCCAACAACCACCAGCGCACCAGCCTCAACTGCGGGACTCCGGCTGAACGATCCCACCGTACCATAGCCTTTTGTATACATACATAAATCACGCCTATATCCCTTACGGGGTAGGCAGAGCGTTAACGGTCGTAAAACGGATATTAACACCACGTCAATCAGATAACTGTGTATCACTGTAGTGACAAGTTGTCAGCTCATCACCTAAAATTGCAATACACACCCTCGAGTCCCTAAGGGTCTATACAGGTGAAGGGTCAGTAGCCAACAACCACTAGCACACCAGCTTCAACTTTTTACTCTTCTCATTTAGACACATACGGATGGGAGGTTTCTCCAATGTAGTGAATGGAGGTGGAGGTTCCTGAAAAACATACAACGCATACAACCCTAATCTCTTCAAAGTAAGAGTGAACAGGCTTCTTCTGGGTGAGCTCGCTCCATCTTAGACTCTGTCTCTGTCCTGTGACCTGTCCTATTATAGTATTACCCTTAAGAAATTAGAACCTGCAAACTCAGACTAGAGTCAAGAGCAGACCCATCGTTAATAAAAAAAAAACAGCAACTTTGCTGAGGTTCATCCTTTTCACAAGTTTTTACAGCCACTAATTTCCGTAATTGTTTTAAACACTATGTTCATATAAAGTACCTATAAAACATTTTGTAAATAAATCCCTTTTTATTTTTTTTATATACTGCGGGAGTCTGGCTGAACGATCCCTTTGTACCATAGTCTTTTGTACTGCAATGAAGTATAGAAATAAAATAAAAGCAGCAACGAACAATTAGCGTGTTCCAACCTTGTATGAGCGGTACACAGTGCCCTAATGGACGTCTGGGTGAGCTCGCTTGATCTTCGACTCTGTGTAGCAGTATTCAATAAACTTGTACATTTAGCTATGTATGATTGCTTACACAGACATTTTGAAACTCCTAAATCGATTTAAAAATTCTGTCCCCTTTATTTAAGGCGAGTGTAGTCGTGAACGGTCTCGACAGTCTTGGATTACCAGGATTTGTTCATTCTTGAAGATAACGTAGCCCATAGTGGGTGAAGAACGTTTAGACATACAATTGTAGAACAGTGACATTCGCCATACGAATAAATAAGTGGCGCCACCTCACATTTTTTTTTAAATTATCTTTATACAAACACTCTATTAGAATGTCCGTTGCTCATGTTTATAGTATTATCCTTAAGAAATTATAACCTGCAAACTCAATGCAATATTCGCTTTAATTAAGTTATGTCAAAAAGTGCCAAAAAAACGTTAAATTTTGCATCTTTAATTACAGCGAATATTCAATTGAGTTTGCAGGTTCTAATTTTACATACATACACATACACATATCACGCCTATAATCCCTTGCGGGGTAGGCAGAGCGCAAACGGCCGCATAGAACGGACATTTACGCCACGTCTGACAAACATTTGAGGGTCACCCGGAAAATTGTGTATCGCCATAGTGACAGGTTGTCAGCCCATCGCCTAAAATTGCAATATACACCCTCGAGTCCCTTAGACGCTTCTTACGACTCCCACGGGCAAGAAATGGGGTGATGCTATTCTAAGCCGGCATCACACGGCATTCTAATTTTACTTACGGATAATACTTTTACGACTACACTCGCCTCGACTGTGTGTAATATAGTGTAGTTTTTACGTTGTTATTAACGTGTTGAATGTTTGACAGGCATGCTGCTGCGCTGGTTCATGTACCTGTACAACCTGGAGGTGTGCGAGGAGGACGCGTTCCTGCGCTGGCGCGAGGACGTCACCGACGCCTACCCCGGCAAGGGGGAGGCTCTCTTCCAGGTAACACACTCAACACAAACACAATCCGTTACCCAGTTCTAGCGCCAACGGCTCGTCGAGCACGACGTCATCTTGCCGTATTACAGCTACATAGTTAGGCACGATGCGCCTTCTAAATTCGGACGAGTAATAATGTCAAGACGCGCCGGCTCGCCGCGCGTGCAGACCGCTTAACGGAGCGCTGGGCCTCAAAGATCGACCATACAATGAGACCCCGCCCACCGGGAAGCGACTGTATTTTATACGTTTTTATGGTTGCCAAAACACTACTACTTAATGTGTCTGTTGTATTAAAATTTCGGCGAATAATTACTGAAAATTAGCTGGGATAAGTTGATGCTGATGACTTTTGGTCATCTCATCAAATGTCAAAATAATTCGATGTGAAAGCTACATACATCAGCCTGGTTGGACTTAGACCTCCCAGGCGCCTCTATCCGTGAGGGGTTGGACCATAGTCGCGGATTGGTGACCGCAGTGTGTAGTCCTAGACTATGATGTCAATCACGGGAAGCGCTGCTGCCCAATTCCCGGAAACGCTCAATCGCTTCTTATGATACCCACGGGCGGACTTGGGGAGACGCTATTCTATCGTTCGTTATCGCTAGTTTATCGACATGTGAAAGTTGCAAAATGTGAAAATCACACAAGTAATGTGTACTCGAGTCTGATCGTTGGTTGTTTGCAGGTGAACACGTGGCTGACGTGGCTGCAGCAGCAGGAGTCGGAGGACGAGGAGGCGGAGGACTAGTCCGCCCGCGCCCCGCTGTGTTCGTGGCCCGCCATGGCCCGCCGACTGCGTGGCCCCAGCGTCGCACGCTTTATTTTGCGCTCATCTCACTATATAAATATTGTTAAGCCAAATAGTTGAAATACCTACCTTCGTTACCCTTTAACGCTCGACCCGCCTGAGCCCTGAGCTCCCAGCGGCGACTCCGGTGTTAAATAGGTCAATTTATAGATACTACGTAAACAAATATTAGTATCTCGAGATAATTTTTTGTAGGCCTTTTACTCGATTTTGATACTTTTACAAATGTATACAATGTATAGTGTTCGTTTGGAAGTATGGTTGCACTCCGTCTGCCTCCCCCCTCAGTGAGCGTACTTTTAGTTTGAATTGTATAAAATATATATTATATATTATCATAATATATATATATGATGAACTTAAATCAATTTTTATTATAAATATCATGATCATAATTTCAATGCTAAATGGACTTAGTGATAACTGTAAGAATGCTTAAATTTCATTGTATTATCAAATTTTAGAATTTTGTAACTAGATAATAAATGCAAAAAAAAGCAAATGGTTCCCTCAGGTTTAGTTAAGAAGTGTATGTTGCGTGATTTGTAATAAAGTTGTGAAATGATGCGAGGTTTTAAGTAACATTGGTCAATATGTATTCAGGATGATAAAATAAACTTCAGTGTAATTTATTACAAAAATGTTAAGGTCTTTCTTTTCATTCCACAATTAATTAATTATATGATCATAATTATTTTTAAAATAAGTAAATTTTCATTGATAGGATAGTGCATGTGATATAAAGAACTTAATAATATTATGGTGGTTTACATTTATTGGAACCTAAATAACTAGTTAACAAATATAATGTACAGCATATCAAACTAAGCCCAGCATCTTCCGGCAGCACTCATGGTTGGACTTATGATGTGAACCCGCCTTGCTCCAAGATAAATGGTGCTGCAACAAAATACAGAAGTATGTGAGGCCTTTTGTTCTAGAAAAACAAAATACACACCTATAGATAAACTCAAGAGTAGTGTTAGTTGTAATCTTCAGATTCTCAATAAACAGTACATAAAAATGTGGTTGTAGACTGAAGTTTTAGAAACTAAAATAAATTACTGATTCTTGAACACCACAAGTTTTATTCTTATGTTTCATCTTGGTGTGGTCCGGCTTAAAATAGCATCACTTCATTTCTACCTGACAGTATTTATAAGGCGATGGGAAGAATATTCCCACCTAAAATTGAAATTGCAATAGATTTCAAAACCAATAGAAAAAATTTACATGCTCTGCCCATTAAAGGGTTAAAAGTTGATTAAGGGATAATCCAAAGAACAGGCAGCAGCATTACCTGTGAATATTAAAACACCTTGCACTGCACTTGCCAATCTGTTCAGTCGTGAGTATGGTAAATACCTCCCAATAGTGGGAGTCCCATGTCCAGCAGTGGACTGTTGTAGTACCTAGTAGTAACTCATCTTACTTAAAAAAGCATCAGTACATATTGGCTAACAATGTCGTGTGCAGGGCTTATCTTATCTTAATTAGCCTACATCGTCCCACTACTGGGCAAAGGAAAATTTAATAACTTAACCATTGACACGAAAAAGAAGGGCACCCTGGTCTTTCACAGTTGCTGTTGAAATGTCTGGACCCATTGTTGACAATAGTGGAAATATTTAAGTGTGTTCTGATTCGCACAAGGGCAGAAGGGTTGGGGTGCACTCAGGGTGACACCCTGCATTAGACTAATTACCTATTCTGATAGCAGCACAGAGAACACAAAACGTTACTACGCTGCTGATAGTGTTCTCCCTGGCTTGACGCTTCTCCTCCATGGGATCGATTTGTTCACCAAAAGGAAGGCGAAACATGGTGATTTGGAATTTAATTCACTGGAATGACTTTACCACACAACAAAGCGCAAGCTACACGCGAAGTTTTAGATAAAAATACGAGATAGAATAGATTTTAGGTTATGTAAAAAATCACGACAGACAGTCGCATTCCCTTGACAGTATTTTTTTTAATGCATGTATTTTGTTGGCAAAGAAATAATGAAGTTGATTCTGCCGAAACTTGGCTGTGTAGTTGTTATTTTCTGCACTTCACGTCAATAAAAAAAATACTGTCAACGTGATAAGAGGGAAAGAAAAGCCGGTGTTTTTGAGAATTTCGGAAAATACAGAATAATATAAGAAATATGAGGAATGTAGAAATAAAAGCTAAAATCTCTGATTACGAGAAAATTTGCAATGTTGCAGAAGAGCTAAGTGGTGGACCAGCAACTATTATCAAGCAGGACGACACATTTTACAATGTTCTTGAAGGTCGTTTAAAAATGCGGTTTTATGCCGACTCGTCGGCCACCCTTGTGCGATACAGCCGTGATGATGAAGGTGGGCCCAAACTAAGTAATTATGAGCTTCTGGATTTCACTTCAGAAGAAGCAGCTAAAGCGAAACAGTTAGATGAAATGCTAAGAAAATGTTTGGGTACCCGTGGCCGTGTGGTTAAAGAACGGTAAGTAAAAAAATAATAATTTATGAACAAATTTGGGTAAAGTTAGAGGATGACTTTGATTCTCTCCTGTTCTTTACAGTAAACTGTTCATCGTGGACCAAACCCGCATTCATATAGACACAGTAAAAGACTTAGGGCATTTTATGGAGCTGGAGGTTGTTCTTAGGCCATCCCAAAGTGTGGAGGAAGGCCAGGCCATTGCACGAGACCTACAGAATAAGTTAGAGGTCAGAGACAAAGACCTTATACAATGTGCTTATGTAGACCTTCTTCAGAATAAAAAACCTGATGCATAAGGTGTTTAAATAGAAGATTACTTTTTTCAATCTAACCATTTTCATTTTGTCTTACCCACTGTGTAACTGGCTTGCATTTTTGGATGTACGGTCGGATTCATAAGTGGAGTCATAGTTAGACCATGAGACAGATTGCAATACGGGTTATTATCCTCTGTACTTACTTTACTAACTTACGCACACACGTAAGATTATCGACTGTAAGTAGAAAAGTCCACCTTAATGCGTAGCATTTAAACTTAACAGATTACCACCTATAAGCGACATCTATGTAATCTTTGAAATAATTACTCGGTGATAGCCTATTCCGGTTGCGAGTTTGACAAGCGAACAGTGTCACCAATTTCGTCCCGAGTTTTTAAAGAAATCCCTACGTAAAACTAATGCTAGAGACTTAAATGTGTAACCCAGTTGTGCATCCAGTGCCGGGCAGTGAAAATAAGAATAAGAAAATCCCGAAAAGTGCGAAAAAACAAGTAAAAAAGGATAAATAACGAGTGCTACTACATACATACACAGCTATAGCTACAAAAAGCGGTTTCCATCAGCTAAGATTCGGACCAATCACAGACACTTCCGGCACAGCGCGAAATTCAAATTTGACACTTCAGTGTTGCCATTTCAAAAAAGATACTGTGAATTGGTAGATTTTCTCCCAACCATGGAGATTCAAATTGAAACTATCTTAACAAAAATTACACAACTAAGTGAAGACATGAAAAATCTAGCAGAGAAAATTACGACAACAGTTACGGAGAATCTAACTAAAACCATCGACGAGAAGATGAAACTATTAACAACAGAAAACCAAACTTTGCTAAAAGAAAATAAAGTGATGAAGGAGAGAGTCACCAAAATGGATAGGGAAATTAGAGCAAATAATGTTATACTACATGGGATACCCGAGACTGAAAACAACAAGATGGAACTTCTAAAATTATCACTAGACACCCTCAATATAATAAGTAAGAAGACAAACACAGAAAATTGGGATAAGTGGGAAGTGAATAAATTCTATAGGCTGGGCAAGAAAACAGAAAAAAAAAATAGACCAATACTTGTGTCGGTGACCACCAACTGGCGAAAAATGGAAATTCTCAGAAACAACAAACTGTTCCCAGATGGAATATATGCCACGGATGACCTTCCCAAAGAAGTACTAGCAAAAAGAAGAGAACTTGCAATAAAACTAAAAGAAGAACTGGGTAAAGGAAATACAGCATATATAAGCTATGACCGCTTAATAGTGAAAGAGGCAACAAAAGAAAAGAGAAAGAGATCCCCTACAAAATCTCCACCAGAACCCAGAAACCAAATGCTGGAAAATAAGAAGCCATCTAAAATCAACAAGATTAGCGACTTTATAGCCTCTAGGGCCTCATCATCACAAACATCAGAATAACAACTAAAACAAAGCCTCCGGAACAAACACAACGCAAAAATAAATGAATCAACTCCAAAACCAAGCACCCCAAGCCGGCCGGTCACCGTGGGGGAAGATGACCACTACCCTCCAAAAAACAAAAACAAAAACAACAACATAACCAACATAAAAAACAACATAATCAACCTAAATAACAAAATAAATGATAAAATTAAGAACAAATTCAAACATTCATTCCCAAATCCAGCTGGTCACCACGTGGAAGTAGACCATAACCCTCCATCAACATATGTAACCACCACAAACAAACCAAAATTGACAACACAATTAAAGATCTGCACATATAATGTGAAAACTCTTGCTTCACCTCAACGACTACTGGAATTAACTCATGCACTAGAATCTATAGATTCTCAGATCTTAGGACTGGCAGAAATACGAAGACTTGGAGACAATATAGAAGAACACGAAAACTATATATTCTGCTACAAAGGACAAACCAAAGGATTGTATGGCGTGGGCTTTCTTATAAAGAAGAAACTCAAGAACAACATAGTTAACTTCAATGGAATATCTGAGAGAGTGGCTTTGCTCCAACTTGAGTTCGACAAGATGGCGCTATCACTAATTCAAGTCTATGCTCCTACATGTGATTCCAAGGAAGAAGATGTAGACAATTTCTATAACGACCTGATAAAGGCTCACCAACTAGCTAGTAATAGTAACTTGGTTATAGTCATGGGAGATTTCAACGCAAAAGTTGGCCAACCAAAGCCAAATGAACACCCCATAATAGGACAATACGGATATGGATCTAGAAACGAAAGAGGAAAAAGACTTATCCAATATGCGATGGAATCTAAGCTCTCTATAATGAATACCTATTTTAAGAAAAAGAAATCGAGGAAATGGACGTGGAAGTCACCAAATGGAGAGACTTTAAACGAAATAGACTATATACTCATAAACAAACCTAAATACATAACCAACATTGAAGTACTAAACAAAATTAAGTTTGAATCAGACCATAGACTTGTAAGAGCCTCTCTTCTATTAGATGCACCAAAAATGAGTAGAAGCAACTTTAAGCCTTCACCAAAAACCTTTAAAACCGACAAAGAGATCAAAGAATACCTACATAACCTAGAAAAAAATATAACGAAAAACAATTCAAATTTAAACAACGAACAGGATATGCAAATGTATTACAATGTTTTAGAAAAAATAATCGTCTCAAGCCTAAAAATTAATAAACAAAACAACGACAAAGAACACAAAATATTTACAAAAACTACGATGGATTTAATTAAAAAAAGATCTGAACTAACTACAAGAAAAAACAAAACAAAAGAAGAAATAAAAGAATGTTACAAGAAAACAAACAAAGCCATCAGAGACGATTATCAAAACTACAGAAAAAAAGTTATTGAGTCAAACCTTATCAACTTTAGGAGCATAAAAAGAGCCAATAAACAACTTAATACCCACAAAAATTGGATAAAAAAATTAGAAAAAACAACAACAAGACAGGAAGTCTTGCAATGTGCCACAAACTACTACAAACAACTATATCAAAGACCACCCGAAGATAAACATCATGCAGTAGAGATAAACGCCGAGAGGATAGAAGAAATCAAAGAAATCACTGGAAAGGAAATACTTGAAAACGTCAAAAAACTAAAACCAGAAAAAAGCCCAGGCCCAGACAATATCAGTAACGAAGCACTAAAAACAGGAATATGTTTACTGATAACTTTTCTCACAACTCTCTTTAACATGATACTGGAACAGGGAAAAGTTCCACATCAATGGTGCAACTCACACATTATTCTACTATACAAAAAGGGTGATCCACTGGACTTAGGAAACTACAGACCGATTAGTCTGCTTCCCAGCATCTACAAACTCTTCTCGAGCATCCTGCTGAAACGAATTACGAATAATATAGACATCAAGCAACCAGTAGAACAGGCAGGTTTTCGCTCAGGATTTTCTACTACTGATCACATCCACACTCTGGAACAAATACTGGAAAAATTCAAAGAGTACAACCAACGATTATATATCGGCTTCATCGACTATTTCAAGGCCTTCGATAGCATCTACCACAGCTCAATATGGGAAGCTCTAAAATCATGCGACATCAACTGCAAATATACGGAAATAATTAAAAATATATACTCAAATGCATCTAGCAGAATTAGTCTGGAAAACAAAGGCGAAGAAATACCAATACAGAGGGGCGTCAGACAGGGCGACCCACTATCACCAAAATTGTTTATCGCAGTACTGGAAAACATCTTCCAAACAATGAACTGGAAAAATAAAGGCATTTGGATAGAAGATAAATTTCTAAGCCATCTAAGATTCGCCGACGATATAGTAGTGTTCGCCAAATCAGCGTCAGAACTTAAAGAAATGATAACAGCCCTGAGCGAAACAAGTAGAAAAGTCGGTCTTCAAATGAACTTCAGCAAAACTAAGATAATGACAAACTACCACCAAGTACCCATCAAAGTAGACGACAACATCATCGAGTATGTGGATAACTATGTCTACTTGGGCAAACAAATATCTTTTAACCAAGAAAACAATGATGGAGAGGTCGAAAGACGAGTTAACACTGCATGGAAAAAGTACTGGATGAATAAAGAAATTTTAAAGGGCAAATACAGCATGAACCTAAAGAAGACAGTAATAGAGACTTGTATCTTACCCAGTCTGACCTATGCCTGCCAAACATGGACTTACAATAACAATATAAAAAACAAAATAACCACAACGCAGCGAGCAATGGAGAGGAGCATGTTGAAACTGAGAAGAATCGACAAAGTAAATAGCAATACCATCAGAGAAAAAACTTCCCTCACAGATGCTCTGACGCATGCACAAAGTCTAAAGTGGAGATGGGCAGGACATGTATGCAGAGACAACAACAAAAAGTGGACTTTTAAGACTACAAAATGGAAGGGCCCATTAGGGAAAAGAAAAGTTGGCAGACCCACAAAACGATGGGCTGACGACATTACTGAGGTGGCTGGACGAGACTGGATGAACCTTGCGCAAGATAGGGAAAAATGGAAAAGTATGGAGGAGGCTTTTACCCGAAGGGATCCACTAATTGAAAAAGGAAAAAAAAAAGAGAAAGGATTAATATGAACTGAAACAATACTTTATATTTATAATGATTAAACTGCAAATTTTATTTACTTTGTATTGCATGCAATTCAGTTGTGGAAATAAAAAGCTTTATTATTATTATTATTATTATTATGATAGCCTATTCGCCACCACATTACCACAAAGTATACCATCACACTGATTTGTCTAAAACATTATAGTTATCCTTATTCGTTCACTTGTAGTAAAGCAATAGATTACATATCGTTATTTCGTCGTGATGATCACAAGCAATCGTAGCTCAGCGGTAATAGTTCTGACCTTTTAATCAGAACAAAACCGGGTTCCCATCCCGCCTCTGATTTTTTTTTAAATATTTTTACCATATTTTCTCTAGTAATAATTATTTTATACAATATTTTTCTATATATTCATCTATGTATTATATCTATAAATTTTATTGTAAATTATGTATCAAAACATTATATCTAAGAACATAAACCTATAATATTGTAATAAAACAAAAAGTAAGGTAAGAAATTATTTTATTGGTAGGTATTACTTTATGTAAATAACATAATGACATGAATGAGAACATTTGAACCATAGGATAGGTAAAACTATATAAAATACTTGCTGTCGTTATACGTAGTTAATAGTTTTGTTTGAATGGTAAAACACAATATTATGTAAAATGATTTTAAGTCTTCATTAGCTGAAACATCGATAATTATTTATAAGATCATAGGAACGATCCAAATCTTGGATTAAATCTTTCAATAAAGTTATTTAAGTAGTAACTTCGTGAGTAATTATTTTATTGTTCTATGTTTAACGATGCTGCACTTTCCTCAGAAGTAAAAGTAATTGTAATAAGAATAAATCAGTTATTTGCCTACATCTCAAGGTTTAAGCTTAAGTATTCGTTTCCGTAGTGAAAAGATATTGAAGCTAGGCCTTAAGATAACTGACTAATAATGATCAATCTTATATAAATATATATCGATGTTTTAGCATAATTTAGTTTCTAATTTAATGCTCCACAAATACCTACTGCAATAGTAGGCGGGTAAGCAGGTAAACAGAGGTTGAGTGACTACAGCAACGATTTATCGGGCCCGCTTCGGCATACATTTCTGATTATTTTGAGTATATTCATATATTGTAATGAAATACACAAGATAATCAGCAATTTATGCTAGATCGGATCTGATTGAAATCTCAAGTAAAAATCGCCGCTTACATAATTAGTATTTGGTGTTACCTCCACTGTTTTCAATAACACTTAATAAACGTCGCGGCATAGACTCGACCAAATTTGAGCATATATCTGTTCCTCTGGTACTCTCCCACACTTCCATGCAGTGAGCCTCTAAAGCCTCTGTCGTCCTTTCATTGCGCATGTCCCACCTTTGCACCATTAAACCCCATAAATTCTCTATGGGATTTAAGTCCGGAGATTTTGCTGGCCAACGAATAACTTGGATATCTGGGTGTTGGCTAAACCAATTATTCACCACAGCAGCTCGATGCACTGGACAATTATCCTGGACAAATGCGAAACGAGGAACTTCACTGGCAGGATAAACAGTTCGCACCGTCGGTAGCATGCTTTCCTGTAGCATATCAATATAATTAGCGGCAGTTGCACGCCCTGTTTCTTGTGCTACTAATTCACCTGGACCAGCGGCAGACATCCAGCCCCATAGATTTGTTGATATGCGACCGGATTCTGTGTTCGGTAGAACATTTTTTTCAACATACCTGGTGGCTGCATCCTTTCTCCTGTGCTATTCAATATATACGGTGAATACATAATCCGTAAAACAATAGAGGACTGGGAGGGTGGTTTTCCGCTGGGAGGGAAGCGAATATGTAACCTCAGGTACGCTGATGACACCGTCCTCATCACGACATCTATGGAGGATATGAGGACACTCCTACAGAAACTGGAGACAGAGAGTCTGGAACTGGGCCTAGCTATCAATAGGAGCAAAACCAAACTAATGATAGTGGACCGTGCTCAAAAGTTGACCGATATTGATAGCATAGGTGTAGACGTCGTCCAAAACTACATCTATCTTGGCTCTCAAATATGCAACGATGGCAGCTGTGAACCAGAAATAAGAAGACGCATTGCTATGGCAAAAGATGCCATGACTCGCCTAAATGGTATATGGAGGAACAGAGGCATTACCAACAGAACCAAAATGCGCCTCGTAAGGGCTTTGATCTTCCCGATATTTATGTATGGCGTGGAAACATGGACCATAAAAGCAAGAGAGAGGCAAAGGATTGAGGCATTCGAAATGTGGTGCTGGAGGCGGATGCTGAGAATACCCTGGACCGCCAAACGCACAAATGTGTCAATCCTTTCTCAGCTGAAAATAAAAGAGCGTCTTTCAACAACATGCTACCAACGCACACTCAGCTATTTTGGTCATATAATGAGACGCGGAGACAACAGCCTCGAAAAGCTTATTATTGTTGGGAATACGGAAGGGAAAAGACCTAGAGGCCGCTCACCTACCAGATGGTCTGACCAGCTCAAGGACGCAGAGACACCGAAATTTTACACTGTCGCCAATATGGCCACCGATAGAAGCCGATGGCGACAATTTGTCCGTTCAAGAATTACATCCCACCATAGCCACGATCTTCAGTCATGAAGGACCGACCAGAGAGAGAGGTACCATTTCGGCGCCATAAATGAACCCTACCGTGTTGCGACGATAAAAAGGTCTTTTCATCAGAAAATATCACATTTTCCCAATTAAAGTCTAAAAAGTCTCTGGCAAACGATAATCTGTTACGTTTATGCTCCGCAGTTAGACTAGGCTTCTTGGCTGGCTTTCTATGGTGTACTCCTGCACCATGTAGGGCTCGACGAACGGTTAGTGCCGATGTTTCAAACATGTTCGCATAGTGAGACGTCCGTATGAAACCATTTTCTTCATATTGCTGGACCATCATCCTCCGCTGTGTATCATTAATTAGACATGGGCGGCGGCCGCTGCGCGGTCGAGTTTTTACGCTACCTTCCTCTTCAAAACGTGTAACCCAACGTTTAACAGTCTTCCACTAAAACAAAGAAGCATTATTAATATAAAAAGTTTATAATAATCGGTTTCCAGCTACCAACATACTATGAGTCACAGTTTTTAATATTTAAAATACAATTATAATGAAATAAAACTATACTTACGGCCAGACCAGTCTGATTAGCAATTTGAGCTAAATTAAATCCAATATCATGCAGCGCAACAATACGCTGCCTATCCTGCAAACTGATATTAGAATGCATTTCAAAGAAATAAACACTCAAGTTTAATAAATAAGCTTAGGTTAAAAAAAAACACTTAGCACACGCACTATCTCGCAAACGATCTAGCAACGACTAAGATCAAGTTCAAAATTTACTAAATTTTACTTCATTTGATAAAATAAAAATGAAAACGATGAAGTTGGGATTCGAACCATTGTCTACACAATTACGCCCAAGAATATGCTTGTCCGCGCTACCGACCAAGCTACCGAAGCTTATGATTCATGCAGTGAAATAGTCAATACTACTCAGCCTATTATGCAATGGTAGTTCATCAACAATAGTATCTTATACGTCATTTGTGTCATTGTGTGAGTGTCGCCGGCGGGTGCGAGCGACTTGTTTTCTGAGGTTTGTGTTAACTATGACTCCACTTTTGAATGCGACCGTACCTTATTTTTTTTCATACTAGGGCAATGACCGAATGACCCTCAAACGTTTGTCAGACGTGGCGTAAGTGGCCGTTTTTTCGGTCGTTTACGCTCTGCCTACCCCGCAAGGGATAAAGGCGTGATATATGTATGTATGTATGTAGGGCAAGGCTGGCCAACTGATTTTCCAAATGGGCCAAATTAAATACCAAATTTTTTAAACACTTCCCCTGTTAAAATATTGCAAGTTTTCAAAAATGGGCCAAATTCTTAACTTTACTGGGCTGCTGGGCTATGATTAATGAATGACTAAAAAACTTTTTTTACCATCCAATCTCGCCCAACCGACCAAGCACCAACGGGGGGGGCAATTCAAATGCCTATGTTGGCAGTTGGTTGGCAGGCCCTGCTATAAGGGTATCTTGGTAAACGGGGACAGGGGGGACAGGCCTAGTGTGGCATTCGTTGCTGGTTATGTTCTTTTTATTACTTTTTTAGCAGACTATGGTAATGGACAGGCCTAATTTGGTATATGTTGTTATCTTAAGTTTATTCTGCCCTGCTTAGAAAAAAAGTCTAAGTCAGTATTTCATCACAAATTCAAAAACATACATACATACATATATCACGCCTATAATCCCTTGCGGGGTAGGCAGAGCCTAAACAGCCGCATAAAACGGACATTTACGCCACGTCTGACAAATATTTGAAGGTTATTCGGAAAATTGTGTATCGCTATAGTGACAGGTTGTCAGCCCATTGCCTAAAATTGCAATACACACCCTCAAGTCCCTAAGTCGCCTCTTACGACTCCCACGGGCAAGAAATGGGGTGATGCTATTCTCAGCCGGCAACACACGGCAAATTCAAAAACAGCAAAACATAACCTCTTTTTCTGCCTACGAACGGTTAATATTGAATAGACACTTCCAATTTTAGAAACTCATATATTTATAAGCAATTTATGCTTTTTTTTCTTAGCAGGGCAGTATTGTAATGCCCAGGCAACAACATCAAATACATATACTGCAGAGGTTCCAGAATGGGGTGCTTAAAGCTATTGTAGATTCTCCACAGTTTACCAGAATGGATGAAATCCTCAACTACCTAAAAAAGCCCAACCATCAAGGAAGAAATAACCAATGCATCAAAAAGTTACCAAAAGAACACACACATACACCACCAAACCATTTTCCATCAGAGCCCCAGCGCCCCTTTCTAAACAAGACGCCAACGGCTACATAAGTACTCGTACCTGGGACAACACCTAAACCTCGACACTTCGACCATACAAAATAAACAAGCACTACAATAAAATCAGCCTGATATTGGGAGTGCACGCCTACCAGCGGTTATAAACACATATCACGCCTATAATCAAGGGATTAGGTTGGCAGAGTGTAAACGGCCGCAAAAACGGATACTTACGCCACGTCTGACAAATATTTGAGGGTCATTCGGGAAATTGGGTATCTCCATAGTGACAGGTTGTCAACCCATTGCCTAAGATAGCAATACACACTATTACACACCCCTACTAGACTACCCCTACCTACTATACGCTATTACATACGTCCCTTAGTCGCCCTACGACTCCCACGGGAATGAAATGGGGGAAAGAAAATTATATACTTAAAAAAATTGCTTATGGTCTGATGACCAAATGCATGTTGGCCACTAAATATAAAAAAATAATAAAAAATATTGTAATGCCATCCATAATAACTAGCAATGTAATGCCGAATCGGGCCCGATATATTGGGATGTATAATCGCATTCAGAAAATATTATATCAAAGGGTAAACCCGCTCATGAAGCTCAACTTTCCTCAAGAGACATGAAGTCCAAATATGATAACTAATGATAAGATAACACCTCCGAGGATAACACTTTTCGACCTGCCATTGACTTGGTCGGAGGGTTCATCGGGTCGTTCGTGAACTCGGGTGTTTTACACAACAGGGGAAGTATTATTAATGCACTAGATTTCTGCCCAGCAGTTTCACCCGCTGCCACTACTTTTCCCGTGGTAATAGTTGTTTTCCCGCGGTAAAAAGTGGCCTATGTGTTATTCCGGGTTATACTCTACCTGTGTTCCAAATTTCATCCAAATCCGTCAAGCCGTTTGAGCGTGAAGAGGTAACAAACTTACATACACACAAACTCTCAGATTTATAATATTAGTACGGATGAATAGATGAAGAATATGGACCAGCTTGTTTACATGGATTTTAATTAAACGAAGTCTTTGTAGTTATAAGTTATAAACAGTTTTCGTCTTTTGACTTTCACCAAAACATTTGATCATAATATGGTCACAGTCACTATTTGGTACAGTCACCGCAACAGCGAGACGCAGCCCTCCGTTTGCGTTTCCTTCTGCAACCACTCCTTGACCTCTTTATCCTTGCATTCTGTTCGGCTAGACATTGAGGACAGACATCTGGCTTCGGTCTCAACAGCTCTATCAGTTCAAAGAGAGCCAACAGCAGCATGTAAATAAACGGCAATGTTGCAGCTCCGCATATCACTTGGTAGGTAAACTCTGGAGAGGGTATTGTTATGCCATTCTTATTGCTTTTTTTCTTGGCCATATGTCTCTTCCTCCTATTGGGGTGTGTTTTGGTTAGCGTTTTGCTGCGCTCTACTAACTAGAGCAACAACTAGCGCGCCTGTTGCGGCAGTACCGCCGCAGGTAGCGACGGCTGTAGTAAAAGAACGAATGCACGCTCAGTATTAGGGCGTAAAGAAGGATGACGCGTACGACGCCTATGACGGTGCGGGTCCCGAAGTCTATCCCCGAATTACTCTGCGACCCCATTGAGGTGGTTCCTTGCTGCACTAAATTATTCACTGTAACATTCCTGGATTGGTTTGATTGAGGGTTTTAGGAGCGTTTTTAATTTTTGTTTGCTACAACGAGTGCGCAACTTCGCATATTGGCAACGCATGACATTTTCTACCTTCATTCATCTGTCTGATTACGACATCTTTGTGATTTTGTTTTTTTTTTCAATTTCTTGTTTGATCTTCTTCGTCTTGGGATACGTAAGTACAAAATAGTACTTTTAGGGGCAAAGGCCTAGCCACGGCCTAGCTTCCTATCCTCGTGCGGATCCAAGGTTTGGCTAATGATAGGTCTTCTATTTTGAGAACCTATATATGCAGTGGCGTATACGGCTCTAGATCATTGGGGGTTAGGAATTTTTAATTTCAAAGCACCACTACATGTACCTACTGCGAGCGAAGCGAACTTGTAATTTTTCGTTAAAAGAGTAAATCGTGGAGCCAACCTGCGCTTCACGAATACTACTTATTTTAATTTCAAAGCATCACTACATGTACCTATTGCGAGCGAAGCGAACTCGTCTTTTTCGTTAAAAGTAAAGGGTGGAGCCAACCTGCGCATCACGAATGTCAATCATGTGCCCCAACCCGCCTCTGTATACGCCATTGTACATATTATGTTATTAAATTATATAGCAAAGAAAAAAAATACCTTTCACGGCAATGTCGTGTAAGCATCACTAAGGTACCTAGAGTGAAAGATTCGCCACACATGCACGAAGTGAGCTCGGCTTTTCACGTTAAAACTGCCCGATATTATCAAACTACAGGTGAAATTCGATGTCCATTGCGTAGTTGGTTATCCATTATGATATCAGGAATATTAACCGGCTACGCAAAGTGCTAAGAATTTTACCTGTAGACTTTTAGCATGTAGTTTCTTAACATATGGCACTAGTGTGGTGCGAGCAGCGCTAAAAGAGATTGAGAGGGACTATAGTTACCGCGATATACAGATAATAGAAATAGGGGTTTACTCAAAATGAATAAAATACTACAAAAAAACAAATATATTTACTTAGTTTAACATTAACATATTATGTCACTACAAATCTCTACAAGTACTTAGAATTCCGACTTAGATGTCTTCGTTTACCTGCCTCAGTAACTTTATGTAGGTACTCGTAGATAAACTTCACAGGAATTCAATTTAAAGTAGAGTCGAGAGACGTCGGTGCATTTGCCTTGCATCTGTGAATTCTATTGAAGAAGCCTATGTTGACTTTTCAGATGTGTATTAGTTTAATGTACTTGTGTAAATATGTATACTTTAATTTAATTCAGCTTAGACAATCTTAAACTTATTTGATTCTATCTACTGGAAGACCGATGTGGCGCAGTGGTAGCGCAGTTGACATCGGTAGTTCTAGGTACCATTTCCTGTCAAGGCAGATATTTGAATGATGAATTTATTATTATTATAATTTACCCGCTGTGTGATGCCGGCTTAGAATAGCATCACCCCATTTCCTTTCCGTGGGAGTCGTAAGAGGCGACTAAGGGGCTCGAGGGTGTGTATTGCAATTTAAGGTATTGGGCTGACAACCTGTCACTATGGCAATATAAAATTTTTCGAATGACCCTCAAATATTTATCTGACGTGGCGTAAATGTCCGTTTTTACGGCCGTTTACGCTCTGCCTACTTCGCACGGGATAATAGCGTAATATGTGTGTATGTGTGAATTTATTTTTAGAATAAATGTTAAATATCTGTTTTGGAGTCTGAACGTTCCTTGTGCGTGTTTCTGTGTACTCGACACGGGATAGCCCACTGGTTTCTTATTGTCTCAGCTTTTCAAAAATGTGTTGAGTCTACTCAAGTCGATCGTAGATCAAGCGTTGTAACAAAAGCACACAATGTTTCGGGTCGTAAGAGCCTCTTTTAACTTGAGGGTGCTTGAATTTTATGTTTCCCACCACCTTCTATAAATTACATAAGCCTGCCTTACATTGAAGCTCTGCTGTGGTTGAAATAAGCGACCTATTCTGAAAAGTCGTATTCTGTAGATTTGTTGTTAGTTACTTTGTTTGTTTAGATGCTTTTAATTACAAAAGGAACCCCACCAAGCCAATAAGAGAATTGCCAACACTGATGGATGGAATGACATTCCCACGCAGTACCGATGGCAAAAATGTAGCGCTTTTACGATACAAATGTCCAGTCAGGATGAAAAATTACCAACGGTAGAGCGAAGCGTCTGTCATAAAAATACATTCAAATTTATTTTTTTGCAGTGGTGACTTTGTTTTAGCAGTTGTATAGTTGGGGGTAGGTAGTAAATTATGTCACCGCTAAGATCTTACAAAAAGGCAGTCGCAAAACAAAGGTTTTTAGGAACCGATGGGGGCGGTTTGGGGCCGAAGTGAACGACCGGCGCGCCACACGCGAGCACTATCGCGATGCGATTAGCGGTGGCCCGGCCGCATCTGGGTCACCGGAGCACCGGAGCACTGTGCCGACCAACCACCCCACGACTTACACCACCAGCCGGATGCTCGGAGCCACCAAATCAGTGCACTACACGTGGGGAAGCAACGTGAGTAGGGCTATATATCTACGTGGTGTGCTTCGACAGGCTAAGGAGCTCTTTAGCGGCTGATCCTACCTCTTCAATATGACGATTTGATTTCCTTTCAGTGGTTAACGTGTTGCACTACCTTAAAAATCGCACATATATACATACATTAACCCTAATAACATTACACTTCTTTTTTTCGTAGGGCAGTCGGTATAAAACCGTTTTACTTTGCTTCATATGGCTATTTTTCGATGGTAGGATACGATCCGAGAACTGGTCGCACTCTGAACCACCTGATTATCCGAAAGTTGGTTCCGTGCTTTCGAGGGCACATCTAGCCATCGGTTCTGTTCGCTGTCTAAAATTACTTAGATGGCTATCGTAAAACAACAAAGTAACACCTCGGTTATCGGGTCGTTCGTCGACTCGGTGACCCGCAGAACACACGAGGGACTGGTACTTTAGTTATTTCAGATAAAAGTGGCCTACATTTATGTATAAGATCCCAAATATCATTGGAAAGGCTTGAGTTCAAACTGCATTCGTATCAAAACTTGATTTCATTGTCCGCTCCGGGTGAAAGTTTTTAAATTGAAGAAAACTACAACTTTGAATGGATCCATTGAGTTTGATTAAAGTTTGCGTCTTCTTGTAGAACGAATAAAAATGTCTGGTTGGCATAACTACGTTAAAAACATTCGCATGGGGCAATTTACATTTCCTGCCTGCTGAAAAAGCTACCAGTCCATGATAATAATAATATATTATTATGTATTGTATAGGTGAGAACTCTTCATATATTTTTTGTATTCGCACCCGCTCTGATTCTTTCTGTTTATTCTTTATCCTTTGGTTGGCCGTTAGAGAATGCCGCGTTGCATTAGGCCCGCCCTTCGTACTTTCTGCGCAATACAGTTTAATTAATAAATAAAAAAACTACGTTAGCCTTTTTCAAAAACAAGAGTATTTTGAAGATACATACAATTAAGGTTTTTATTAATTATTTCATTTGCACATTTAAGTCAGTTTAAAGATATCAAGCCTAGGTAGTTAATATTACTTAATCTTCTTGCATAAACTAGCTATAGCTACTTACATTAGATTTTAAGGTAGATTTCTAGATTTTCTATTATACAATCTTCGGTAATTTTCTATCATAAAATGAACATAAATTATATGGTGTATCAAGGGTAGATTAGGTAGTTGGTCATTGTCTAAACTGCTAGTTTAGACTTTATAGTATCCTTTCTTATCGTTGTCGGCCGATGTGGCGCAGTGGTAGTGCGACTGCCTGCGACGCAAAGGTTCCGGGTTCGATTCTCGGTGGGACACTCACAAAGTTGATATTTATCACTTTGTGAATTTGTTCCCAGTCTGGTTAGGACATTGCAGGGTTAACCAACTGATTGTCCGAAAAGAAATGGTACCGTGCTTCGGAGGGCACGTGAACCCGTCGGTCCCGTTCCCGGTTGCTGTCTATGATTACTTAGACGGCGGTCGTAACACAACCATGTCAGAGGCCTACTACTTGTAGTCGGCGGTTGAAAAACTCTGACACCAGGGTTTATTGGGTCGTTGAACGACTCGGTGTCCCACACGAAAAGAGAAGAGAGAAGTATCCTTTCTTAATGTCGTAAAATACAGAAGCATAAAATGGGATAAGCTTGTCGTAACCATAAAACTGCTTAAAGCTTACAAACTGGCAGCGATTATAGCACGGACTACACAATATTTAGGTACTTCATGTCACTACAAAATACGCACGTAAAGGAGTTGTGCTCAAAATGACATACTCCTTAGAGTATACATATGTATACACTGTATACATATGTATACTCATATAAGATGACACATCTCTGAAGTATCTACGGTAGATATACGGTAGATGTATGCCTGTTGTGTCATAATGTGTCGCGTTGTGGTTATGGTTACTAATCTCTTCTCTCTTTTCGTGTGGGACATCGAGTCATCCAACGACCCGATTAAACCTGGTGTCAGAGTTTTTCAACCTCCTACTACCACTAGTAGGCCTCTGACATGGTTGTGTTACGACCGCCGTCTAAGTAATCATAGACAGCAGCAACGGGTTACTAATACTAACATTTAACAGAACCGACAGTGAAGGCATATACAGGGTGTAAGGAACAGCCCTCCAAATATTTAGGATGCATTCAGACCATGAAACTGAACATCTTTCTATGAGAAAATATTTCAGGAAACGCAAAACAATATTTGACTTCCCATTGCAGTCAGCTGATATTGATTTTGTATGGGAACAATTTTTTCTTGTTTTTCCTGACATGTTTTAGGGGAAAATTGTTCAGTTTCATGGTCTGCATGCATCAGTAATCGGAGGTATGTCCCTTACACCTGTATAAAAACTACTAGTGTTTACGCCCGCGGTTTCACTAGCGCTTTTTATTTTTGTTCGGAGCACTGAGTCAACGAACAACCCGACAAATCTACTAAAAACTTTCAAATAGGTACGCACTTTAATATATGAAAACCATTAATTTCCATACAAACTTTTTTTACTTAACATGCCATCGGCGAAATACCTACTCGTACCCATGCCTGCCTATACCTACTTACATGCCCAACGCAGACACTATATGTATAGGGGTATGATTTAAGCTGTCACCAATTTAAGTAGTTTTCTGTTTCCTAAATAATAGAGTTTGCCCCCAAAATAATAGATTTGTCACCAAAATCTAGTCATCAAGAAATATAAAATCAGTTCCACGAAAAATGACCTAAAATCATGGAGATATAAGGTCTAGTACCAAATTAATATTTTTGAATGTATTTTAATAGGTTTGTCTTAAGAAGTATTGAAAAAATTAATAAAAAGTGATCACCAATAAATCATATTTTTGTCCCTAGAAAAATTACAAAAAGTTTCAAAAAAATTAGAAGTTATCATCATCATCATTTCAACGAAAACAGTTTACTTACTACTTTACTGGACATATTATGCCTCCCCCAAGGAGCTAAATTCCCACAGGTAAAAGCAGTATTTCGATAAAATTTATAGTAGGATAGTAAAACACATCGTTCTCGTGAAATAGTCAACATTTATTACTATTTAATAAAGGAAGGCATTTTCTAGGCAAACGCGAATCATCCTAGACCTCATCGTCACTTTCCATCAGGTGCGATTTTGGTCAAGCGTTAGCCTATCTATACCATAAAAAATGGTAATGCACCCTCAGCAATGAAATTGACGCGAATGAAGTAAAGTTGCACCTCGCTGCCCGCGCCACGTATCGTATGATCCTACGACCCATTGCTGAGGTCTGATTGGTAAATTTTTAAAGCGCGCCAATTTGGGTCCGCGTATTTGAATATTTTTTCATTTAAATTGACAATTGATGTATTAAATTAGTAGCGAACAATATTATTTTGATAACTTAATGAAATAAAATGTTACCACTGTATTGGTGACAAAATAGCAAATTAAAGGGAATCGCAGTCTGGGAACGAAAATTAATTTATTTGGTGACAGATCTACCATTTTGAGTACTAACCTATTATATAAGTAACAAAACTATTATTATGAGAACGAAGTATAAATTCAATCAATGCACTACATTTTCTTTGGTAATTCATCTTTTATTTTACACATTATATAACATTAATTTGGTGATCCATCCCTGGGAACACATTTGTTTATCTGAGAACGAAAATATTTCGTGACGATAGATCTCATTATTTGGTGATACTACTTGATGACAAATATAAATGTTGGTGACAGAAAATATAGTTCCCTATGTATAGTAGTTTATGCAACTGTTATATAATTGGGGGGCTTAGAGTATACATAATTATAATGCTAGTGTCTGTTTATCTTACGTGGCGAAGCCGAGTGTGATGATTGATTTAATTTGATGAGAGCATTCAAATGCCTTATTACCTAAGTATAAGCTGTTGCATACTCAATTTTATTTACACTCTAGAAAAAACTGAAAAATCAACTATGTTAATTTTTTCAAACCTCCTTACCGGTGACGTTTTCAGGATTCACTCACGGTGTAATACCTCGGCACTGCCTCGGGGCTGGCCGTTAATCACTCAATTTTGAAAATCTCTACTCCAAAATAAATACTAGAAATAATAGAATAGAAAGTAATGCGGCTCTAAAAAAATGCATTTGTTGCAAAAACGTAATAATGGATTCGGAATCCTAGAAATCATATTACGTTTCACTGCATCATAAAGAGTTTTTTTTAATAACAAGGGTCAGAATGACTAAAGCATTTTTACACAACTATTTTCGAATACGAGCATTAGGTACGTAACGAGTTTCGATAAAGTGTATGAAAAGGTTCTCAAAAATATGATTAAACGATGATTAAAGTTCAATAGCCAAAAATCAAATGCAAAACATAGAAGTCAGAGTTACCTAAACTTAGACTCATTCAAACCGTAGTCGATTTTCAGTTGAAATTGCAATAGGACTACATTCTTACTAAACCTGTATTCCGTGCAGTATTCACATTGCCCACTAATGCCTAAGCGTGTCCTGTGCAAACGTACCATAAAGATGGCGGGTAGATTCCTTAAGGTCCAAAGTGGTGCTGTACGACACGACACGACGCAGCAGCAGACAGACTCAAGTGTCGTTGTGGTTGGTCTCGACGACGGCAGTAGCAGATTGCAACGCTCTTATTACGTCGAAATAAGGTGCAATTTAGTGTAGTATGCCATACCTTTATATACCTTTTTTTCGTGTGGAACACCCGAGTCTTCTAACGACCTGATGAACCCTGGAGAAAGAGTTTTTTCAACCGACTACTACTAGTAGTAGGCCTCTGACATGGCTGTGTAACGACCGCCGCGCCGTCTAACTCATCATAGACAGCAAACGGACCAACGGCTTAACGTGCCCTCCGATGCCACTATTTATTTGCGGTCACTCGGCACTTTGCTGGTGCAATTGAGTCCTAATTATAAGATCACGCCTGCATCTAGGACAAGGACTAACTATAGGACGAGCGCAAACATCGGCAAAAAAATAAGACGCTATCGATCATTACATTTTAAGGAAATCCTAAAAAACCAGTTTGCTGGGTGTCGCTTACAGTAAACTGGTACCTTAACCGTTGCACTGTAGCAGCTACTACTCAAGCTCTGACCTAATAAACTGAACTTTTGCCGGTAGGTCACAGCGAAATATAGCTTTAATGAGAATGAGAACGACATTATGTTCTACCGGTTATAATAATATAAGCCTCGTAAAAAACTATGGATCGTCTTTGTTTATTGCTGATCAGTTTTTGGCTGTTTGATGCCAACGTAGAATAGCATCACCCTAATTCATCTTGGGAGTCACGTGCGATTACACACATACGTTAATTCAAAATTACCCTCTACTTTTTTAAATAATGTTGAGGACGAACGTGCTTTCGTGGTACCTACGTATAATTTTTTCTAGAGGTAGTTGGAGGTAAGAAACAATTCAAAACTACGCGAAATCAAGAGAAACAGAAAAGCAAACGCGGTACCTGACGAAAAGGAACTTTTCGTAGAATACTGCTACGTAAGTTTTTTGTAGCAACTTGCTACGATAGCAAGAAAGGTTGTCTTAGAGGACCCCATAAAAATATAGATAGATATCTTAACGTATGTATGCTGTACTCGTAGATCAAGCTCACCTTGACGATACCAAGAATCGATTCAACTAAGTGCTCACTTTTATCCTCAAGAGACAACTAGCACGCATAGAAACATAACTTAAACAGAATCGATGTAGTCCAAATAGGAAAAGTATCGATCAGACCATTGAAAGAGCGAGTTTGATTAACGATGAACTACCCTCCAATGCTATCCAATATCTACAGTGCTCTACAATTATTGGACTATTAAGACCACAATTGAATGATAGTGCCACAAATTACTGGATTAATTGAGTGCGCAAGTGGGAAATGTAGTTAATTTAGATATTCAATTAAGTACGTTGGTAATATTTTTTAGTTAACTTCAAAGAATCGTAAAAATACGGTCGGCATCGCCACGTTTGACAAATATTCGAATGCCGTTTCAGAAAAATCGTGTATCACTATAGTGACAGGTTGTCAGCCTGACGCCTAAAATCTTTTCAGGCTTTTGAACAAATGTACGTACTACGTAGACGTAGTTTTTATGCTAAGAGGATTACTTAGTTTTCGTGTCTCTAAATTGCTTATTAACTTCCAAAGCCTGGATGCACAGAGGAAAGAGTAGTTGACAGTGACCTGATGGTATTTATATGCCTATCTCTGCAAATAATGGCTGTACTGAAATGAAATGACGCACACACCACAAAACAAAGAGGTTTACAGAAGGCTCACTCTCGCCATTTTTGAAACTTAAGACCTACGCTTTACGGGTGCTTGCTACTGTCAACTCTTGCAATTAGATTCCATACAAGTTGAGTTTTTTTGTTCCTCCCGAAATTAAACTTAGCTTCTAATCGAGCAATAAATTGGGGACCAACGACACGTGAAATCTTGACGTCCCGTTGTACCCTTTGCGATATTTGCGTAATGGGGACAACGGTACAGACATATAATAACGTCCCGTTGTCCCCATGAAAGGGACATGGCCAACGGGGACAATGGTACTAGAGAAAAAAAAGAAAATTCGTCAAGTAGGTACATTTTGAGATAGTTTGAGGTTGAAAGCGTAGAGTGTTGTACTAAGTGATCCATCTGTATTAGCGCGCCCACACCATACGTATTTCTACCGAGCCCTGAAATATTTCATTTAATTTGCTGCTCACCAGAAGTCGTCGGCATCAAATCCAACTGCTATCAATCAGCTATATTTCAACATCAAAACGACCGGATAATGTGCAATTTTTCCGAGAAGCGGCAAAATCAAACCCAATTGATTCCCCATCAGCGAGTCACGCACTACTATTCGGGGATCGTTTTCATAACAGTGAGCGAAGATTTTCACAGCTGGAGACACCTGGATCCGTTGCGGCGAGGTCCTTCATAGCTGTCTTGGCGACGTGATGGATGTTTGTGAGTAATTATGTGATAGGAATCGTGGCGGACGCATGTCGAGTGAAAGCTTTATTCCTCAAAACTGCAAACAGTACTCGATTCGGCAAACATTGCAGGTTTACTTGAATGTGTGAAGTAATCTGTTGAAGAGAACCAGCAATGTGTTCGGAATTTGGTGCTGTTGGCAGGTTCGGGTGATAAGGGTCTAAGGGAGGGCGGCGGCGGCGCGGCGGGCGGGCGGGCGGCGCGACCGGCAGTGCGCGGCGCAGCCGGAGTCGTGCGGCCGCCCGCGTGCCCGCGCCTCGCCACGCGCTGTTGCCGCGCCCGCGCGCTCCGCCCGCGCGGTACACTCGGCGCTCGCCCGCCGCCCGCTGGAGACGCCGCACTCCTCGCGTGCTGCACGGCATCAGACCGGCTCCTCATGCCGCGTCACCTCCCGAGGGACCCGGAAGTCCACACTATTGAGCGTCGCGATTTTTAAGGGTTAAGTCGTTTATGAGAAGGCACATCCTTGTCGACAAATCCTTTTTCCAACAAACTGAACTTTCACGAAAGCCTAAACTTATTAAGATTGTAACGCCGATAAACTTTCACATTACACCTATAGAGTTTAAAGTAAAGTTCGGCGTAAACTTTGTCGTAATTAGAGTTAACAGTAGGTACAAAGTTAATAAGTAATAAAACTTTGTAATTATTGGTGCGTGGAATTGAGCGGATTGTTTGGTTAGTGTTGTAAATTAATGCTGTTTATGGTCGTGTTTGTATTACCTGATGGTATTGTTGGAATGGAGCAGTAGGTTCGTCGGCAGGTCGTAAAGTGCCGCCAGGAGCCGTCTGGAGCCGTCTGGACATACACCAGCAGCCAACATCACAGGAACATCGACAGCTTACGAGACAAGACGCTGAACTTCCCGACACACACCCATAAACACAGGTACCGTCCTATATCTACTGTTTAACTAGCGTTTTATTACCTAATTATGTTTAGGTTTACTTTAACGCTTTTAATTAAATAGAAAAGTCTATTGAAGTCTCATTTTATGATTACATTCTCAAGACTTTTTTTGTGTACATCAGGACAGGATGGATTTAATTAATGTTATTCACACACATGCATACTTACACATACATACTACGTCTTACGGGGTAGGCAGCGCGTAATCGGCCGTAAAATAGGATCGATAATCTTAAAATTGTTTACTAATAAGATATTGACAGGTTGTCAGCTCATTTAATAAAATTATTGTACCTGCTTCGAAACCCTAGAGCGATACGGTCTTCCGTCCCGAAGTTTGAAACTCTCGAGGATCTTAGTTGCGTCTTCACCCGCGGAAATAAAATGGTATGATGCTATTCTAAGCCGGCACTTATCGGTAAATGATTCACAAAACATTAAATCCACAGCAAGTGTGTAGGTACCATCTTTTTAAGGTAAATTTAAGTGCCGCGATCTTGTACCCTTCTAATTACATTGTCCCATTAACATGCGACTGTAAAGATAAGTGCTCATACAATTAAACGGAGAGAAAAGTACCTACTCAAAACCACCACACAATGGTAGCCAACAGAAGGGATTAAAGCTTTTTCAGGAATTCCGTAAAGTGCTTTTATTTATTCTTCACTTTTTACACGACTGCCCAAACAAAAAAAGAGTGGAATGTTTTTAGAGTTCATGTTTGTATACAGGGTTATTTTTTATTCACCCCGGAAATTTTACAGAGTGATTCTAGTCACGATTCTAAACAACTTTTATTATGGGGTCACCTGCAAAATCGCGAAAAAAGAACAGCTGCTCCATAGAAAAATTCATACCTACTCGAACAAAATGTATGGAACAGCTGTTTTTTTTTTCGCGATTTCGCGGTGACCCCATAATAAAAGTTGGTCAGAATTATGCGTAGAATCGCCCTATAAAATTTCCGGAGTGAATAAAAAATAACGCTGTATACAGGGTGTAAGGGTACAGCCCCCCGAATACTGATGAATGCACCCTGCATTCAGACCATGAAACTGAACAATTTCCCATCCACACTAATATTATAAATGCGAAAGTAACTCTGTCTGTCTGTCTGTCTGTCTGCTACGCTTTCACGGCCAAACCGCTGAACCGATCTTCATGAAACTTGGCACAGAGATTGCTAGCATACCGAGAACGGACATAGGCTACTTTTTATCACCATTCGAGGGTCTAGAGTACAGATGTAGACCACCAGGTGTACCACCAGGAGACCAGCTAAACTATTAGAGATACAGGCATGGTTCCAAAACAAAAGTTGTTCAGTATGATGGGCCGCTTCTTTTCACAAGGACATTGAGGATCTGGAGTACCTGATGTAGACCACCAGGTGTACCACCAGGAGACCAGCTAAACTATTAGAGATACAGGCATGGTTCCAAAACAAAAGTTGTTCAGTATGATGGGCCGCTTCTTTTCACAAGGACATTGAGGATCTGGAGTACCTTATGTAGACCACCAGGTGTACCATCAGGAGCCCACCTTAACTATTAGAGATACAGAAATGGTTCCAAAACGAAAGTTGACCAGTATGATGGGCCGCTTCTTTTCACAAGGACATTGAGGATCTGGAGTACCTTATGTAGACCACCAGGAGTACCACCAGGAGCCCAGCTAAACTATTAGAGATACAGGCATGGTTCCACAACAAAGGTTGTTCAGTATGATGGGCCGCTTCTTTTCACAAGGATATTGAGGATCTGGAGTACCTTATGTAGACCACCAGGAGTACCACTAGGAGCCCAGCTAAACTATTAGAGATACAGGCATGGTTCCAAAACAAAAGTTGTTCAGTATGATGGGCCGCTTCTTTCCACAAGGACATTGAGGCTCTGGAGTACCTTATGTAGACCACCAGGTGTACCATCAGGAGCCCACCTTAACTATTAGAGATACAGAAATGGTTCCAAAACGAAAGTTGACCAGTATGATGGGCCGCTTCTTTTCACAAGGACATTGAGGATCTGGAGTACCTTATGTAGACCACCAGGAGTACCATCAGGAGCCCAGCTAAACTATTAGAGATACAGGCATGGTTCAAAACAAAAGTTGTTCAGTATGATGGGCCGCTTCTTTTCACAAGGACATTGAGGATCTGGAGTATTTTATGTAGACCACCAGGTGTACCATCAGGAGCCCAGCTAAACTATTAGAGATACAGGCATGGTTCAAAACAAAAGTTGTTCAGTATGATGGGCCGCTTCTTTTCACAAGGACATTGAGGATCTGGAGTACCTTATGTAGACCACCAGGTGTACCATCAGGAGCCCAGCTAAACTATTAGAGATACAGGCATGGTTCAAAACAAAAGTTGTTCAGTATGATGGGACGCTTCTTTTCACAAGGACATTGAGGATCTGGAGTATTTTATGTAGACCACCAGGTGTACCATCAGGAGCCCACCTAAACCTGAACCTGTTTCTAAAAAAACTATCTAACGCGGACGAAGTCGCGGGTTAAAGCTAGTAAGAAAATATATCAGAAAAAGTAAAAAAAAATGGATTTGCCCTAGTAAATACAATCAGCTGATCGTGATTTTGTATAGAAGATTAGAAGGTCAAATATTTTTTGTCGTTTCCTGACATATGTTCCTAGGGGAAAGTTGTTCAGTTTTATAGTCTGCATGCACCCTATCAGTATTCGGAGAGCTGTCCCCTACACCCCGTATGTGTGCGATGCTTTAAAGGACTGAAACTCGTTAATCTACTGAACAGATTCGAATGGGAATTGTATCGGATGAACTGTTACATTATCCCGAGTGTCATGGGCTAGGCTTTATCTCAGAAAGCAATGGTGTTTTTAATTTTTTAAATTTTGATGCTTGTTCAGTGTTGAAATTATTTTAACGACCTACAATTTGCCAAGTCAAACAACTTTACGTAGTGTTTTATACTAACAACGCTTTTGAAGCTTTCAGAAATTGATAATAATATTTTTCTGATGTAGGCATTTTGCATTTTATCTTTATTTGTTTTTATTGAATTACTTTGATCATTTTACAAACATCAAAGATTTTTTTGTTTCCCACGTATTTTGATGATAGCAGTGGTATAAAGATTCAAGGATGAGTTTTACAACATGTAACAAAACTTATAAAAAAGGCTTGAAAGGAGATCAATGGCCTCAATTCGGGTTAACAATTATCTTAACTTACCTTAAATTTGCGGTGTCACTTTCCCTCAAATAGGTTTAGAAAAACTATCTTCTGTCATATCTTATAATTTGACGCAAAATGCGCGTAGTCTGTTAAAATAAAGTGACGATTAAAACAATTGCGACTAAATAGACTAGGGACGGTGAAGAAGGAAGAACCCATTGACATTTTAAACATGATAGGATGTAGATGTCTCATATACTTTTCTAAATCTACATACATACACATATCACGCCTCTAATCCCTTGCGGGGTAGGCGGAGCGTAAACGGCCGCATAGAACGGACATGTACGCCACGTCTGAAAAATCTATTTGACGGAAAATGACAGACAGCAAAAATTTTAGTTAAGCTAAGAGAGTTGTTATCCAGAATCGAGGCCAATGTTCCTTCCCGTGAAGAACAGTTTCCGTCAAGGAACTATTCCAACTAATAAAACAAGGAGGTATGTAAACTAACCTTTACTCCAAGCTCGACAAAAGAGTAATAACTGGAGATCATTTCTTTACTGGTAGTCATCATATCACACATAAGTACATCACATCAGCCTATTGCAGTCCACTGATGGACGTAGGCCTTAAGTCATCGCTTCATCTGGCCGGAGGGTGTCCAACGCTACGCTTGCCAATGCGGCTGGTAGGACTCATGCGACAGAATATATAAATGTTAATTGATCGACAGTAAGTCGGTCTGGTTGCGATGCTCGACGATTTAAGGGCGGGGCACACCGGCTCCGTATCCAGCTCTCGTCCGTAGTCACGCACGAACTGATGACGTTGTAATGTATAGGATTGTATGAGATACGGCACACCGCTTGCGTTGCGTATCCGTTCCGTGCTGCACGCAAGCGGTGTGCCGTATCTCATACAGTCCCATACATTACAACGTCATCAGTTCGTGCGTGACTACGGACGAGAGCTGGATACGGAACGCATACGGAGCCGGTCTGCCCCGCCCTTTAGTCGTTTGCTCAATTTTCTAGAGATAGATGGGTTTCACCCAAGAAAGCGATTTCAAGATGTATGTTGGACGACGTAATGGATACCAGACCGCAAATTTGATGTACCAATGTTGGGAGAAGGGGTACAGGTAATTATTCACTCACACAGCTGTGATGTATTTGTATGGTCAGCCGACCTAACTGCGTGTTAAGTTGCTCTACTTACGGCAAATGGGCAAGCATTTGTTGTTCAATAATTGTACCTACCTACCTTCTTACCCACTTTCTTTAGTTAGATTTCTTTAAAGAAATAGATAAGTATACCGTAAAATCAAACAGTGGCCAAAAATAGGTATAAAACCTCTTTGATCGACGCTTTATTAGAAAGTTATGAAAATAGTGAAAATAAAAACATACGCTTTGGGTAAGGCTAAGGCTTTGGGAATTTTGTATTTCGATTTTATTATCGGCCAGTGTTTCTTGTTTATCGAAATATTTTTATCAATGCCAAGGAATAACAATACTATTTAGTGTTTAATACTACATACAGAACGGGCACTCACCTCCCCACACCCCAGCCCCCGTCCCGCCCCCACCCGCGCGATGTCAAAAATCCGTGTAGGAATTGGTGTAGGAATAAGTTAAGTAGAGCCAAGGCTTGTCCTGCGGGGTTCACACGTAACAAATCACATGACCAACCATGACATACTAGATTCTTACTTTTATTTTCAAATCAAAATGCTTGAATGTAGTAAGTACCTACTAGTGCAAGCAACTTAGACTTTCGTGAAATTATTAAAAGTAAGTAGGTACCTATATGTTTTTTATGAATATTATTGGATTTATAAATAAACATCTTTCAATAACATTACGAATGAATGAAAATTGTTTAAAATAATATATATCTACTTATTTATAAGGAACATTTACATCTTGTAATACTTATTCAAGAAATATTAGAATAAAGTGTTTGGGAAGGTATTCTTGGCATAGTCGACGATTTTAATATGACCAACCTGAGCGTTGACGAACTTACTAGTTATTTGGCCAATAATTCAAAAAATAAAAAATAAAACAATAGTACATAGAGTCGAAATAACTAAAAACACAAATACAAGTTTAACAGTCAACGCAGTCAACTTACAACTCAGAAATCAATTTTAAACTATATGGTAATTTGTCGAATCTATGACCCACTTTATAGTTTGTGTAATTTCGGACCATTCGTCGATTCCAAAACACACTTGGTAGTTTTTCTACCCCTACGTCGTACTTTAAAGTTCGATAAATATCGAGTCGTACGTTAATTGAATAACTCACCCGAAAATTTTAGCCATGCCATGAACTCGCATTATTAAAAAATCTCTCAGAAAAAATCTGTTGTTAACCCTAGCTTGCCTACACACACACACACACGTATAAAGTTTTGCAAGTAAAAATGACAGTTGTCTTAAACGAGTCCGCTCTATGACAGAGCCCGAGATGTGTTAGTAATATTTTACTTACAAGTAATACTGAGTTCTTTTTAGTGAGTTATAAAATAAAGTACAACACAAACCGCATTCTATTATTATTGTCGTTTTTCTTTTTTGTAAATGTATAGATAAAAAAATACTAACGTGCTTATAGACCTAATTAGCGTGAAGAAAAAAAAAACCATAAAGTATTCCTTTCTGCTAATGAAGTATTGTTTCAGATTCAAATTTACGTTTATTTGCCAAGAAAATGGTACAGTATTGCACATGATAAGGCTTTAAATTAAAGTTTCACATTTTCAGTCAAGTAAATCTTAACAACAAATTTAAAATAATACAATATCAAATTAATTATCAAATACCTAACCTTCATGTCATAAACAAACATAATCACTTTTTAAGTAATAAGCAAGTATCTGTCATTGTATATAATGTTTCAGGGTTTCAGGTGAAATTCAGTTAAAACTTCTGTTGCAAAGAATTAAATTGAAACAGCGAAACCTGTAAGATGTCTACGGTACACATTCATTATTTTGTCACTGAAACTTTGCCTGGAGCTTGCCAACATTTCAATTTCTAGAAAACTTGTAAAATATTGGTTGCAGCACAACGCCGGATGTGTACAGACAACTGCGGAAAACCTACCTGCTTCCGTTCTTTAGAAGGCACGTTGAATCATTGTGTCTCTAACGTCACTCTTTCATGTGGGATGTACATGTGTGGGACGAATGACCTGATGAACCCTGTTGTCAGAGTTCAATCATAGATCACTTATAATATATGTCCTAGTTCAATGTGGTTCAGAAAATGCGTTCCTATGTACCTACTAACAGTAGTCGTCAGAGGCCGTTTACCTATATATATAAAAGATATTTAATAGGATTAAAAACTGTGACATAATCTACACCTTCATGGTTTTAATGTGCCCTGACTCTTCCAAGGAAATATCGGCACCATCAGCACCCATAAAGCGGTCAGCTAAAGAATTAATAGGCGTAATATCCCAAACCAATTTCTGCTTTATAGGCCAGCCCGAAGTCTGCATAGTCGTTTACGAAAGATGCTCTATCGTTTATTGTATCGGTATTGGTATATCAAACATTTAATAACATCTAGAGGTTGGTACTTCCCGTCTTGTGATTCGGAAGAAATACAGACAAACACAAACACTGGAAGTATATTACATAATATACCTACCAAAAAGTACGTTCGCTTTTGAAAAGGCGTTGCTTTCGTCCCCTGCGGTTGTCGTAAAAGTCTATTATATATGATTGATGACATCAGAAGGTTTTAGTGTGTCTGAAAACCTGTCAATATCAGCGATACAATGACCCTCGTCGTGACAAGAACCGGGATATTAGGTTGCAGGCACAGATTGACAACCGGGATAAAAATCGTGAAAATTAACTTTCCTCCTTTAATAAGATGGAAACAATGTAAATACCAAAATTAAATACCAACCTCTTGCTCAACCCACTTAGTATTCCGATGTCGTAATCTAAACTGGGGAACATAAATCAAAAGTGAAACTGGCACGGCCAAGTAAAAGAGGCGAGTCGCGGCGGTAACGCTGTAAATTATTCCATGTTTACCAAATCGGACAGGAGCAGGTCTTGGGCACCTCAATGGTCTAGCAGTATCGAGGTCTCATGCCGAAGGTCGTAATCATAAGTGTAACTTTGAAGATGCCTTAAGTTATTGCAAAAGTAAGCCTGTAGTTAGAGCCGTGCTATGGGCATCAAGATACTCTTGCAAAAATCGCGGGCTAAGGATGAGCCGCGGTAGCCCAAATGTGAAGAAGCGTCGCCACTAGTGATCGCTTTTGTCGCAGGTTCAAATTCTGCCCGCGGCAGAAAATTTGGAAAGTTTTCTAAAATTGTATACCTAACTCGGGAAGTGTTTTAAAATTTAGTATTCTATTATAGGACAATACCTAATCTGATTGATTGTCCGACACCAGTCAGCCATGTGGCTTTCCAAGCTTCATAGAAAATGCTTCGCCGTTGTCGCTGACTTTGATAGAAGTCGGTCGTAAAGTATACAAACCATCGACGGGTTTTCCTATTTGTTTGCTTGAGACACCGAGTCGGCTAATGACCAACTAAACCTACCTACTGTTTAAAAAACTCTAGCGTCGGGTTTCTACTAAAATTTCGTCGAACCAACCACCTACTCCAGAAAAAGGTAAAATTATTCAATGTTTACCGATCCGCCGAGCAGAGGTTGGGATTAGTAAAATCGGTGTAGCCACTAGGATAAATGGCTCCCAGAACATTTCACCGATCCGGTTTCGCTCTCCATTCAATCGTGAAAATGATTATTTTTTCGTTTGACGTGACGTGAGACGATTTATGTACTAAGTGGGTACTTACTTATTTTATGGATGTTATTGAAGGAGCTTTTATCTGCGGTCTTATTTTTGTTATTGTTCCTTGGTTTAAGTAAGTATGTTTGTTCTTGTCTCTGTCTAGAGCCATTCTAAATAGAATTATCGATATGGAGCAAGTTCGCTCAAAATAAATAGGTCGATACATTTACAGCACATTTGGCTGGCTAATATTAAGTTTAGTAGGTACCTCGTAGATAAATAGAACATATAATAAGAAATTATTGAAATATCAAATTTTTTATGGATCTGTAGTTCATGATCCCGCTCTCCTAATCAAACCCCGTCCGCAGTCGAAATTAACTATTTACTGAGTTATTTATTTTAATGCCGCCAAAAACTTAGCTCCTCCTATCATTTTCTTGGAGAAAAGAAAATAGAAAGTAAATCTGAGGCTGTTATTATTTCATCATCATCATTGGCCCCACACGTCTGTGACAGACGATTTAAACAGTGTCTGAGGCAGACACTGCGTTGCCTGGGACGCAATTATGGAAAACGCAGGGCTGCCCAGGACCTGCGCCACCCTCTCGGCCTTCCTGGCTAGATCCGCAGGAACGACTAGTCGATACGTGCGGAGCCAGGTCGGCTGCAGGAGTCTGCCGCGCGGTAGAGCTCTGTCACACGCGCCTGACGGAGACCCCGTTCCGGGTTTAATTGTGGAGTTGGCCTCTCCAGGACCGTTGTGTATGGGTCGGATTTATCCCTCGGTCGCTTCTTACGACCCCCACGGGAAGAAATGGGGTGGTGCTATTCTACTCTGCCGGCACCACACGGCTAATGTTATTATTTAAGTCTTTATTAATTCATTAGTTACGCATTTTTGCAAACGTGCGCTTTTGAGAAATCATGTTACCGTCACCCACCAGCACGAAAAATTACAACTGTAGATTTCCTGTGAAAAGAATTTCTACTTTAGGCGAGTGTACCTGTGAACGACCTGGACAGTGGCGCCACTCCACAGGTTTTTTTTCTCTTTATACAAACAATCTATCAGAATGTCCGTTGCTGAAGTTTTTAGTATTATCCCTTAGTAAAATTCGAATCTGCAAACTCAATGAAATATTCGCTGTAATTAGAGTTATGGCTAATAGTGCCTAAAAACGGCCACTATTGGTATTAATTGCGGTAACTATAATTACAGACAATGTTTCATAGAATGTGCAGGTTATAATTATACTTTAGGATAATACTAAAAACTTGAGTAATGGACATTTCGATGGATTGTTTATATAAAGAGAATTCTTGTTTTTTGTAAAGTGGCGCTATTGTCGAGGCCGTTCACGAGTCTTCACGACCACACTCGCCTTAAAGAATAATCGAGAACATTGTCTTCGTTTACTTATCTTAAATACGTGTCCATTTTCATTGATATCTTACAGGCTCTTATAAGCCTATGGGCTTCACATACCGACATAAAAAGATCCAAAATCTTTTATTCCTAGTTTTATCTCCAGTTTCCACGTTATTCGTTCCGTATTGGTTCCGCATTAGTCACGGTCGCCAAGTGACGCAGGGCGTTTACGTTTCGGATGGGCTTGATTTTATAAGGGCCTAATAAAGTATACGTCCTGATAGAAAGCCTGAGTCGGTTTACTATCAGGACGTATTGTCCTGATTTTTTTTTACAAAAAAAGAAGATAATAATATAAACAATATTTTTTTACAATGACGGATCATGTTGTCAAAAACTAATAGTACTTTAATTTCATTTTGTCAATGTGCGGAATGACGCCATGCTAAATCGCCTTTAATTTATTCTTGAAGCTAACAATGACATCACTATTTTAGACAGTTGTGTTGAATCGAATCGTATTTATTATAGCTTAGACCCTTGGCTGATGGCCTATATATCTCAATTTACTGTGGTAGTGTCGATACCGTAATAGAAATCTACTTATTTGTTTGTTCCATAGAAATCGCATCAGCTGGGTTGGGGCGACGGCTACTTTACCTACATATTGATTGTATGTCATAATAAAAACTTATTTTTCGTATAACTCTTATCCAACCTATTTTAAATACCTACTTAGAAATCAAAGCCGCAAGCACGGAATATCACGATAAAAATATTTGACAGGGTATGCTACTAAGTTCTTCTCAATGAAAAAAGAAATTGAAAAAATGTTAGCGCCCGCCGAGACTTGAACCCGGGAGCAGTGAGAACACAGAGCAGTGGGACCCTACAGTAAAAAGTGTTTTAAAATTTGGCATTCAATGCAATACACATAATAATATATATAACCCTCGAGTCCCTTAGTCACTTCTCACGACCCCCTCGGGAAAGAAATGGGATGATGCTGTTCTAATCTATCATCACACGGCACTGGGATTAATAGTTTTTTTATAGATAATTCGCTCTCACACTGTATGTGTATATGCAGCTAATGTGGAAGCACTTCCATGTTTACCCATTCGAGACTCGAAGACAGTCGCAACTACAGTAAATGGCAACCGATACATTATTTCGATTTTGCGCCCCACTTCGCGGCACTAAGTTGCTATTATACTACCCGGCCAACCGAGCTCGATATGGCTTACATTGCTGGTTATGTTGAGTCTTTTTACATGACACTCATTGAATAACTAGCAATGTACGCCGAATGGGGCCCTGTTGGTAGGGTAATAGCCGTTTGAGCTGGCTACGATCCATTTTACGCTTTATACCTCGTTAAGGGAACGAATGAGAGACATTTATTTAGCGTTTACATTATTTGGAATGTATTTGTTTGTAGCGGAGAGGCTTGGTTCCACAATTCTTAGAAGTAGAGGTACATTTTGAATAATATTAATGATATTTTTATGTAAGAAGCCAGAGGCGGTTCTCTGACTTGTCGTCCGTCGCTGCGTGTTTTAACGCACCGTAACGCATGCGTCTGTCAGACGAAAAGAAATTGCGAAAAGAAAAGAATCTTATTTCCATACAAATACGGCTACGGTGCGTAACGGATGTGTCTGACAAAATCGTTTGACAGACGCTGTGACAAACCTTATTTATATAGTAATAAGATCGGAATTCGCAATTTCCCTTCGTCAGACAAACGCATGCGTTACGGTGCGTTAAAAATACGCAGCGACGGACGAAAAGTGGCCGAGCTGCCTAACAAGATTCTCAAAACAAAACCATTAAAATTAAAGAGTTGTGGTAGCCCAGAGGAAGAGGCGTCGCCACCAGTGATGATGAATGTCGCAGGTTCCAATCCTGCCCGCGCTTATTTAAAAAAAAAAATTCACATACAAAAGTCATTTACCTATTGTGAATCGTAGGTATGTTAAAAAGATGTTATCCCAGTATTAAGGATCACATGTTCTGCCATTGAGCATGCATTAATAAAACTATAAAAATAAATTAAGATTACTAGGAACATTCTTTGCCTAAAATATAATAAATTGCAAGTTTTCCAAAAATGTATACCTAACACGGGAAGTGTTTTAAAATTTAGTACTCAGCTATAATTAAAGCTGGCGTTGGTTTTAGGATCTAAAGGACTATAATAGTTCGATTCCTTTGTGAGAGTTTCCAACCCACTAGACAATTCAATCGCGTGTTCCAACTTTAGTTATTCATTTCATAAAGCTAATGCTTTTATCCGTGTTAATAAATGCATAACTAACCGAATTATAGATTCATTTCATAGAGTAGTTCATACAGACGAGACAAGGAATAAGCTAGGTTAGGTTAGGTTTGTTTAACGTGAGTAGGTAAGCGGCACATCATCCTATGTTCCCGTTTAAGATATCAACTTATAAATACTGATTTTTCATTAAAGTTATTAAGGATAACCAGTATAAGTTGTAGTACTCCTGAATATGACTGCCAAGTATAGCAAACACTCTCCAATAGGTTTTTTTCTAGCATGAACTGTAGTGGCTGTTGATAGATCAATAAGGTAAAAGATCGTCTTCAAATTACGTAACGAAAAATTTACAAATTGACCCAAACCCCGCCCTCCCCGTAGCAAACAGACGTAACGCCTATTTAGCATGAAAGATGTCGCTGATCACCGCCCTATAAACTGTTTTACGTAATTTGTGTAAGTAATAGAATATTTATGCCGTGTGATGCCGGCTTAGAATAGCATTACCCCATTTCTTTTCCTTGGGAGTCGTAAGAGGCGGCTAAGGGACTCGAGGGTGAGTATTGCAATTTAAGGCGATGGGCTGACAACATGTCACTATGGCGATGCACAATATCCGCACACCCTCAAATATTTGTCAGACGTGGCGTAGATGACCGTCGTTTGCTTACCCCGCAAGGGATTATAGGCGTGATATGTGTATGTATGTAATAGAATATTTCTACTAAAATAATATTTTAATTCGTTAGTAATACCACTGTACAGCTTATTCTTTGATGTAGATTTAAGCGAGTGTTAGGTATTACAAAAAGTTTGACGAGCATTCAGACGCTCTCTAAATTATTTTTTCATACGAGTTTGCCTTAATTCGGTATATAAATTCTTTTAACTTAACTTAAATTAGTGCTGTCACTTTCCGTCAAATGGGTTTAGAAAAGGATAGGAGATATCTAAGTTCTGTCATGTTTAAACATGACAATAGGTTCTTCGCAATTCCTAGTCAATTTAATCGCCATTGTTTTCATCGTGTCGCCTTATTTTGACAGATAACACGTATTTTGCGTCAAATTATAAGACACGACATGACTCAAGTATCTCTTATCCTGTTCTAAACCTATTTGACGGAAAGTGACAGCACTTATTTAAGGTAAGTTAAGAGAATTTATATCCCTATTCAACTATTTTTGTAATAACAGCGTTATATTTGGTAAAGAGTTGAGCCCTCTACACGTAGCTTATTCTTTCTCTAAATATACTTAGCTGTAGCGAGTTATTATGGTAACTTTAATTGTAGCCACGTTAGTTAATCCACGAAAGCTTATTTGAATGTACGGTACGCAATTATCATAACGAACGCAGGTTAGGGTTAACTACTAACTGTTACATTATACATATAATAACGTTATACGGCCCATGTGCCGCAGTGGTAGTGCGACTGCCTACGATACGACGCCAAGGTTCCGGGTTCGATTCTCGGTGGGGCACTCATAAAGTGAAAAGAAAGATGGTTCCGTGACTCGGGGGTACGTTAAGCCATCGGTCCCGGTTGCTGTCAATGATAACTTAGACGGCGGTTGTTACATAACCATGTCAGAGGCCTACGACTAAAATAAGGCGCTTAAAAAACTCTGACACCATCGTTCATCGGGTCGTTGAATGACTCAGTGTCCCACACGAAAAAAAATATATATACATGAGTACAAATAGTAGTTATTCATTTCCATGTAGGTGCACAATTTAAACATATTTTATCACGACTTTATACCTTGCGGGGTAGGCAGTCGGCTGTGAGCGGCCACAAGATACAGTTGCTATTGCCACGGTTGACAAATATTTGAGAGTCATATTGGAAAAATGTGTATCACTGTACTGACAGGTTGTCAGGCTGTCGCCTTAAATTGTAATACACACGAAACTCTCGAGTCCCGTAGTCGCCGCTTACGCGCGGGGAAGAAATGGGGTGGTGATATTCTAGCCGGCATCACAGGGCCAGTTGTACAAGTAAATGAGGAAAAAACTAACGGGTGGTAAGGGACAGCCCTTCGAATACTGATAGGGTGGCTTGAGACCGTGAAACTGAACGACTTTCCCCTAGAAACATATGTCAGGAAACGACAACAAAATAGATCTCCTAATCACAATCAGCCGACTGAATTTACCATGGGATGTCGAAATTTTTCTGACGTTTCCTGAAATATTTTTTAAGGGAATGTTCTGAGTTTCATGGTCTGAAAGCACCCTATCAGTATTCGGAGGATTCTGTCTCTTTCACGTCATTTTTTTTAATGTTCCCTGATTTATTTTTTTATGGGAAGTCGTTCAGTTTCATGGTCTGAAAGCACCCTCTCAGTATTCGGAGAATTCTGTCTCTTTTACTCTGTATTTTCCTGCAAGTTTGTTTTTAGCACACGTGTTCGTCCGGTCCGGAACTAGGTAGATACTTACCTAAGTAGGTGTGACAGGTGCCTCTCTCATAAGTTCATAACATAAAATGCGACTGCTAAAGAGTGAAACTCTCTGGCTGCGAATCTGTTTTCTTTGAACCTGAGCTTTTTAAGGCGGAAATGAATAGGCATTGGCCTAAATTTTATTCGGGATATGAATTCTCTTAACTTGCCTTAACTTAGTGCTGTCACTTTCCATCAAATTGGTTTAGAAAATGATAGAAGATATCTAAGATATGTCAATGTCAATGGGTTCTTTCCCATTTCTAGTTAATTTAGTCGCACATTGTTTTCATCGTCGCCGTATTTTGACAGATAATGCATATTTTGTGACAAATGAGATGATTAAGCTATCTCCTATCCTTTTCTCAACCTATTTGTCGGTAAGTGACTGCACTAATTTAAGTAAGTAAGTAAAAACACTTTATTGCACAGAAATAACGTAAACAAAAATAACAGGAAAACTCATAGCTAATATGTGCAAAGGCGGCCTTATCGCTAGCGATCTTTTCCAGATAAACTTGGGTGGAGAAGAAAATATAGACAAACATAGAGCAGTGCGAGAGTAATCAGAAAATAAATAGTAACTCGAATAAACGTAATAAATACAGAATACAAAACTAAAATATAAATATGAATCTAAATATAAATACACATATATCTACAGGGGGTATATTTATATAGTAAGTATATGTATATTTTAAGGCAAGTTAAAGTTAATCTATTTCCTTAATTGAGGCAATTGTAAGTATCAATGCTACACTATATCTTGATACTGCATAATACTTAGCTGGTCACTTACCAATTTACTATACCTAGGCGAGATGGTAGAGAAATGTTTTTTTGTACAAACAAAAAAACACGGGTCGTCAGAACATTCTGGCGGTTCTCCCACTATTACGGACCGACGTAATTTTTTTTGACGCATCCCTCTTGGTCAGACTAAAGGAAATTTCGAATTCCCGAACAAAAAACGGATACCATGGTACACTGTAATACATGATGTAATGATTTGACCAAGGTGTATGACAGACGCATCCGTCAGTCCGTCATAGTCAGGGATTCGCCTTAGTCGCGGAATTTCAGGTTGTATTGTATGAGACGCACAAGTGTGGATAATCTTGGTTGTCACATTCAAACAATCCGAAATTCCACGACTGAAATATACGCAGGTGTCTTTTACCACATTGTTGCGGATATTACTTATATCTCTGCATATTTTATGGAGGATTTTCCTGAGGACATATTTCTACACACGGCAGTATGAGTAATCCGATCTTGTGAGGTACCGGGATAAAATTACAGCCCGTTATTTCTAATAGTTGTACCTAAGTATTATGTTAAAATATCACACTGCCACTCATTTTCCCGTGGTAATAGTTGTGGCCTATGTTTTATTCCGGGTTATACTTTACCTGTGTTCCAAATTTCATCCAAATCGGTCAAGCCGTTCGAGCGTGAAGAGGTAACAAACATACATACATACACATACAAACTCTCAGATTTATAATATTAGTACGGATAATAAAAAACTTTTATGTTTTTAATGTAGGTTATTGCTATCACTTATTGACGTCATAATCTGACATTGTAAAAAACAAACTGTTTAACACATTTTTTATAACATTTTGTACTGTCCTAATAGAAAACCAGCTCAGGCGGGATAAAAAAAATAAAACTAAAGGCACTGCCTCGGGGCTGGCCAGCTTAATCACACGGCACGTAACTTTACGCTACCGCCACCAGGTGCCTATGTTATGAAACTACAGGCTACAAGTCTACAGGTGAAATTCGTAGTATATTGCGTAGCCGGTTGATATTCTCGGTAACATACTGGCTAACCGACTACGCAATGAACACCGAATTTCACCTGTAAAATTGTAGCCTATAGATTGATAATATCGGGTACTGTAAACTGTTGTTGCTGTTGATTGAAGTATGTAGTTTGTGCATTAAATATGCCTAGCAAATGTAGTAATTCTGCAGTTTGTGCTTAGTTTGTCTGCGAGATTAGCGGCTTCATTTCGACTGTACTCCGTTGTTTATGATTATGGCGAGTGTACCCGTGAACGACATCGACAGTGGCGCCACTTCACAAAAAAAATCTCTTTATACAAACAATCTATCAGAATATCCGATGCCCAAGTTTTTAGTATTATCCTTGATTAAAATTAGAACCTGCAAACTCAATGAAATATTCGCTGTTATTAAAGCTATGGCGATTAATACCAAAATAGTCGTTTTTAGGCATTTTTTGCCATAACTGCAATTAATGCAGCGAATATTTAATTGAGTTTGCAGGTTTTAATTTTACTTAAGGATAATACTAAAAACTTGGGCAACGGATATTCTGATAGATTGTTTGTATAAAGAGAAGACTGTTTTTTTTGTGTATTGGCGCCACTGTCGAGGTAGTTGACGGCTACACTCGCCTTAAGGATTGGATGCCGCATTTCTATTCATAGTTGTCTCAGCTTTCGAAGGCTTACCAAGACCAGTAGTCTCCCAAGTTGGTAATGGGTAGATTAGTTGGGAAATACCTACTTATCGAGGGTTTTGCGTCGTGATATTGGAGTAAGTTAGGTATGTCGCTAGTGTGGCTGGACATACACATATCACGCCTATAATCCCTTACGGGGTAGGCAGAGCGTTAACGGCCGTAAAACGGATATTAACACCACGTCTGACAAAAGCTTGAGGGTCAATCAGATAACTGTATGACTATAGTGCAAGGTTGTTAGCCCATCGCCTAAAATTGCAATACACATCCCTCGAGTCCCTTAGTCGGCTCTTACGACACCCATGGGTAAGAAATGGGCTGATGCTATTCTAAGCCGGCATCACACGCACGGCACATACATACCGTGTTATAACGTGCGTTTAGACAGTTGGGTCAAATCGGGATATAAATTCTCTTTACTTACCTTAAATTAGTGCTGTCGCTTTCCCTCAAATAGGTTTAGAAAAGGATAGGAGATATTCCTTCTTCGACGTGTTTGCGTAACGACATAGCAGTCGGCTTGACGTGCCCTAGGAAGCACGTATCCGTACTAATATTACAAATCTGCGAGTTTGTGTGTGTGTATATTTGTTACCTCTTCACGCTCAAACGATTTGGAACTCAGGTAGAGTATAACCCAGAATAACACATGGCCACTTTTTACCGCGGGAAAATCACTATTACCACGAGAAAATGAAAGGCAGCGGGTGAAACCGCTGGGCGGAAATCTAGAGGTAGTATAACATATAGGGTAGCAGAGTTATTAAAGCTTTAAAAAGAAACAGCTTTACCGTGAATTAGCGGATTCATTCACAGCACATTAAAGCGTAGTAAATAAGTATAATAGATAATAGCACTAAGCTGATATACTGCGCGGAGCTATTTATCAAGAAATATGTCGAGTCACTACAACAAAGTTGGACAGCTATTATAATAGAGTGGCCGAAACGGGGAAGCAGAGAATGGCAAAGAGGCTTTTGTTTCCACCACCAGCTATATAATAAGATCAAAATACAATAACTTATGTACCTACCTATGTTTAGGTATTAGGTAGACAAAGAATACTAAACTCCCACTAGTTGGGTATGTTTCATTTATAAGAACTAATTTATAGCCAAATACGTGTTCCGCCATTTTTGACTGCACCGCACTAAGGATCCACAGTGTTCATCGGGTCCTAGGACGACTCGGTGTCCCAACAGGAAAAGAAGAAAAAGTAGCAGCCACAGTATCTCTTGACAACTGTGATGTCACCGACTGTTGTCGAAGTGTGATCGCACGTAAAAAATTGTGTTTCAGGTTTCAGCCCATGGTATTTCGAGTTGTGTGAATATTGATATTAAAGATGTCGTTCAAATTGACATATTTCTTAGGTCATACTCGTATTGCATGAGGATCGAAATATCTCCGCGACTGTACTTCTTTTTTCTTTTCGTGTGGGACACCGAGTCGTCCAACACTAATAGCAACATATTAACCTACCCATTTAAAATGTTTTTTTTTTTTCATACAGTCACTTAGAATAACCAGTAAAAGTTGGTCTCTTAAACCGTAGTGTTACGCACTGTTGCTTTGTTTTTTTTATAGGTTTTTAACTTTAAGTGAGGGTAGTTTCAACGTAAGTTCAAAGTGACTGGTACACACGCTGTACCGGGGTAGGTCAATGTGCTGCTGATATTGATAGTATACCTACAGTCGCTTGGCTAGCGTATATGATAACCTAAAAACAGCACATAAGATACTCCAATAATATAAAAGTCATTTGACTGACTTAGCTTTCTCCTGGCATCAAATATTGAGTCAAACAAATCAACAGCTGACAACCATCGAATCAAAGTCTCTCACGATCTTAAAAGCTGTATGAATAAGGGCTGTAAGAGACAAAAAACTGGAGCCTCGATAAATCACTCTTCAGTCAGACTTCAATACCGATTTCGCGCTCCTACGCCTTATCATTGAATTACATATCTACTTACAAGGCTACAAAAGATTGCGAGTTCGGTGAATGGCGAGAGAGGCATTTCCAAATCTAATATTATTTTATAGCTTATAGCATTATTATCCGGAAGTAAACATGTGAAAGCATGCGTAGAAAATGGGGGGTAGATAAGCGTCGTAGCGATATTGTACTCGTATTTCTGTAATTTTCGTAGCCCACAGCTACGTAAATGCTACGGCGTCGACCTAGCTACGGTCACTTAATTTGCACTCACGATACTTGATGTTAAAACCACGAAGTAAGTAAAAGTGGATTTAGTGAAAATCGTTAAAATGGTGATGTGTTTCCCACGCGTCTAAAAAAGTTTTTTTAGTATTGTCAGGTGATCGAAATCATTAAAATACCTTATTTATAACCTACACTTTAAAATATACCTTTGTAACATTAATTAGTTGATCCAGAGATTTCTCAGAGTTAATTAAGGATTTACACTCGACTAATCATTATTCCAAAGAATTAAATGATTAGATTTCCGCTCAGTAGCCAAGAACTATTTAAAAAGGTTCCTAATAACGAATAAGAGGTGTTTTATTTTATAACGCGCTCGTGTTATCAATACTTGCATTGAAAGTTTTTACAGACTGGTACTTAGAAGCATGTAACACCTAAAAAAAAGAATGGTACTGAACCAATCTAAGCATACAAAGTGCGTTTGTATGTGTGTGTGAGTGAGTATACAACGTGAGTGGTGTGAAACGATCTAATTCATCTCTTTTATTGAGAATGGTTCAGTGGTCAACAAGCATTGAAGAAATATCGTACGGTGGATGAGTAGCTCGTATTTCTGTCTGATGAGTAGCGAGTAATGAAATAGTAACGAATATATACGATTAACATTAGACGGGCTTAATGGTGGTCTTATTTCAGTTGCAATAAAAAGACTACTGGCACACCTCGGACACTGGCGCTCAAATGTATGAAATAAACGCGTTGCTACGCATACAGTCTAAGCTCGCGTAGGTGAACGCGGACCATGCTTGTGTGTGTGAGACAACACGTCAGGGTTGCCGCCATTTTGCGTTCGCGAATCGGGAATGCAATGTGCGGCAGTATGAAATGACCTTCGTCGTCGCGTCCTTGCTAGCCGGTGTCTGAGCGTACTCCGAGCGCGGGTGGGCGGCGCTTGTAGGGGGAGGCAGGGAGTGACCATACTGTACGCTAGTACTATTAATTATACTGTGCTACTGGGCTCCGATTATCTTATTTTAAAAGCTTTTATTTAACTTGCAGTGTATGTAAGTAAGTAAGTAAGTAAGTAAGTAACAATGTTTGTTCGGTGCAAATCTTGCAAGTTTAATTTGAACCACTTCTCGGTATCCGATTGAGTTGAAATTTTGTATGTTGGTCCAGAACCGATGACAATGCATGTTAATCATAAATTTGACCTGATGCTGCTGCCAGGATCGGCTCCGTACGAGAGATCTCCTCAGCGGTTTATAGCTGGGACACAAAATTTTGTATACGAATTCGTTTATTATAGGCAGTTGGTAGGTCCACCATGAATTAGACGCTACATCCAGGGTTGTCTTTGAACTATGGAACTCCTCAATATTCAACTGCTGGGACTTGCAATTTTGTAAACGAATTCGTTTATTATAGGCAGTTGGTAGGCCTACCATGAATTAGACGCTACATCCAGGGTTGTCTTCGAACTATGGAACTCCTCAATATTCAACTGCTGGGACTTGCAATTTTGTATACGAATTCGTTTATTATAGGCAGTTGGTAGGCCCACCATGAATTAGACGCTTCATCCAGGGTTGTCTTCAAACTATGGAACTCCTCAATATTCAACTGCTGGGACTTGCAATTTTGTATACGAATTCGTTTATTATAGGCAGTTGGTAGGCCTACCATGAATTAGACGCTACATCCAGGGTTGTCTTCGAACTATGGAACTCCTCAATATTCAACTGCTGGGACTTGCAATTTTGTATATGAATTTGTTTATTATAGGCAGTTGGTAGGCCCACCATGAATTAGACGCTACATCCAGGGTTGTCTTCGAACTATGGAACTCCTCAATATTCAACTGCTGGGACTTGCAATTTTGTATACGAATTCGTTCATGATAGGCAGTTGGTAGGCCCACCATGAATTAGGGTCACGTCAATAGAAGGCCTCCTGATAGAAGAATTAGACTGTTCGAAATTAACTGGGACTCGGCCATGTAATAATGACGCCATCAATGAAATGAAAAGACTAAGACATGTTACAAGCTAATTCTTCTATTAGGGATGCCGGAGGAGTAGGTACCAACCTACTTCTATAGAATATAAAAGAGATAATTATACTTTATCCTAATGTTAGTTTTCCCCGTGCCTTAAGTTTTTCTATTGAAGGTCTCTCCGTTTTATAGAAAGAATTTCGTATTGATCAATAACTATCGTAACATAAACTAAAAAATATAAAATAAAATTATGTAAAAAAACTTTTAAAACAAGCTTTTATTTAAGTGCTCTAAAAAGAAGAAAATAAAATTTTGAATGACATTAACCACATTCATTTATGACTTTACAGAAATGAAAATATAATAAAAGCTTGTCGTGAAACTTTTAATTTGTGATTGAAATTTTGTAATAAGGTACGCACCTAACTGTAATTAGGTAGTTTCTTCTAGGCATCGCGACAAGCTTTTATTATATTTTCATTTCTGTAAAGTCATAAATGAATGTGGTTAATGTCATTCAAAATTTTATTTTCTTCTCTTTAGAGCACTTAAATAAAAGCTTGTTTTAAAAGTTTTTTTACATAATTTTATTTCAGTTAATGTCCACCTATCAACGGTCAGCTGTTATTCTATTGCCCTTAGTTACTTACGCTTCAAAATGTAAACGAACAAGAAACGGCTGAAACTATCCAACTGACCACAGAGCAACGAAACTTCATTCGCTGCTACCCCTGCCACTGAGTTTTTTGGTCTGTGCAACTGACACTATCTAAACACCACATACCTAACGAAATTATTCCTGCTGAAAGAAAAGACGCAGAATTTGGTTGTCAAAGCTCGATAATGAATCGACACGGTATAGACAATGCGCTGACAAATGGTTGGAACACGTAGATACTTAAAGGGCCAAAAAAACTGATGAAATGAAGCGTCGAAATAATTTGTCATACGCTATCTGACATCTCGTTGGCGTAAAAGTGAAGCGCTATTGAATTTGGCAACTCGATACGAAAAGAGCTTTTCGATAGCGCCGCAAAAAAGCGTGCGTAAAAATCGACACTACTGTTTTATTACACAAATAAACCAGCTTTTAGACAGTGTTTGAATTTTTTGTAGTTTTGTCAAAAGAGCTTAAATTATGTCTTACTTTTTTGTAATAATACGGTGCATGTTGGCATTAAAACAGAATATTAAAGGATAAGTTGAATTTTCCAAAAATCTACTTATCCTTACTACAGTTACAACTTTTAAAACCAAGATTATAACAAAAAGGTACTCACCATTATTGGTATTCATTTCCTATGGCCTACACCACCGCCGCCAATACTTACTTACTTTGTGCCTACACATAGCCTGCATTTGTAGACACTGACACTGTTTACATATACTTGACGCAAGCGAAATAGATTAACATAACGCTTTTAGAATGTCAAAGACTACTGGAAACTTTAAAATTATGTCAGAGCTCCATGCCTCTTTGTCATTAATGTAATGATCTAACTTATAGTAAGCTTTATAACATGTTTTCTTATTAACTGTAGCTTAAATTTACTTTCTAATAAATTTAATATATATTCCGGTATTTTGATATAGTACCGTACACTAAGACCTTTAAATGAAGTCATAACTTTCGCTAGACTATACTTGGATGGATCTATTTTATTTTTACTTCTTGTAGGGTAATTTAGCTGGTTGACCGGACACCAGTAGCTATCGGACACAGCCCAGTTATTTGCGCCGAAGATGAAAACTTTAAGTAAATTATTAGAAAAGTCAGTTTCTTTCAAAACTTTTCGACTATTCCCATCACATTTTAATTAGTTAGCATTATAACTGCTCCAGTGTCTCGTCAATTGACCTCTTAAAATTTGCGAGTGCGGTTGTGTGCACATACAGTGAAAAAATCTTGGAGCAACGCATTTTTCGAGGTAAGATACAGCGTTGTTTATAATTTATTGGATATAAATATTGACATAGTGTGACTATTTGTGATTCTAATTTACGTCAATTTCATTAAAAAGCTTGAAATTTTCAATATTTAGCATTAAAATTAGATGTCCGGATAACTAGAAGCAATTTTCGGGGAAATTTAGCTATCGGCCTACTGGTCGATAGCTAGCTGATAAACATTCAATTTACATCCTTTTTTTCATTACATTTTGAAAAGCTCCAGATGTATTATATAATTTCAAGCGTTCTAATATCCAAAGGCAACGGTTTAGTTAACAGGCGGCCATGCACCTTCATACAATAATTTAAAATAAATAAACTTTAAAATATTTTGAAATTGACGGCCGACAGCTGAATTTGTACATTTTAGTTATCGGCATAGAGTTTACTAATGTGGCCGGGAACCAAAAACTTAATTTTTGGATTCCGGCCATTCAGATAGTGTTACTATTACAATTTATTAGCAAGTTTCTTTTGTAAGACGATTTTACGAAGCAGAATATTATTTTCTACTAAACTTTGATTATTAATAATGGCTTATGATGTTTTGAACTATGGCAAAAACATAAATATTGAATAAGAAAATGATCATTACATTTACATTTAATTTTTTATTGAAAACCCATCCTTACTTGTCAGCACTAAGACTTATTTTTCAACGCATTACATGGTGGCCGAAAAGTAGTTGTTTTAGCGGGCGAAAACTGAATGTTCTGTCCGATAACCCCCTAATTCGCTCATTTCAGATATTTTATAGTTTTATTTATTTTTAAAGCATTTTTGAATAATAGGGGGTTTTTAAACCAAAACTACAATATCTTCTGATTACAAAATCATTTTATGCTTTAGCCTCGTCTAAATATTTGATATAAATATATTATCTTCAAGTCAAAAATTCGCAAGATTGGCCGATAACCCCCTAAATTACCCTATTGCGGTTATGCCTGTCACAATTTCTAGTGAAAGTATTTATATACCTACTTTCTTACATACATGATATTTTCATAAATATATTGCAACACTGCAATTGCTAACACTAGGTATGTAGGAGCACCTTGCAGGAACTGTACAAATGTGATTAAGAGAAATGTCCTACTACAATTTAAAAAACAGGATCTCCTTTTCAATTCCATCCCCCGAGTGAGTGAATGAATAATAAGATAGGCTAAATTTTCCTTTCTCTTCGCCGAGATTGTCTTTTTATTGCTACCGACTTTAATTCAACGTAAAATTTTATGACTAAGTAAATTAAAAAGGCCGCCGTTCGGAACAAAAAGAATTATGTTTTGACAGATAAAAATCTTGTTTGCTACTCCGACCCTTAAATGTGACCCTTTTGCCCTCAGCACCGGAAAAAAAGATATTGCAGACCGTTTTCCCCTTCAGCTGAAGAGATACGAGCGAAAATTATGATAAATCTTATATTCTCATGTGTCAGCTTTATTACACCGGATGAACCTGTGAGAAAATGTAAATGTTGACACGCAAAATATAGCCTTAGGGAGCGCTCATGGTGTGTTGTGTCTCCCTTGTGTCGCGTCGTCACATGATATGTTTTGTCAGGCTGACAGGCCAAAGTATGGAATGACAGGGACAAAACAGGTGTGTGTGAAGATGTAATAACTGAATTCTAGAGACTGATGTTGCACAGATTACTGGTGATCTTTATCACAAAATGCCGTCTCCCTAATTACTTAGTGTCTTTAGCTAGTGAAATGTGACCATAATAATCTCTCCATATCACGCAAAGGTTGCCTGGAAGAAAATGCTTTAGCATTAAGGCCGCCTTATCGTACTGTGTAATTTTTTTTTCAATGTTTTGTGTAATTAAGTATATTATAATTATGATTATGATGAACCTTTGCCATGTACACAACTTTAGGAAGATACAGAATTAGCACGAGAGGCTTTTCCACGGGATGAGCACTTCAATCATTTCGATTTTAACATACATACATACATGCATAAATCACGCCTATATCCCTTTCGGGGTAGGCAGAGCGTAAACGGCCGTAAAACGGATATTAACACGACGTCTGACAAAAGTATGAGGGTCAAACAGATAACTGTGTATCTCTAAAGACAGGTTGTCAGCCCGTCGCCTAAAATTGCAATACACATCTAACCCTCGAGTCCCTTAGTCGCCTCTTACGTATTTAAAATAGACGTTATTGTTTATTATGAGGCCTACCATGACCTTTTTAAAATCCTTCCTTGTTCCATTCAGTTTCTATGCAGAATTGAAACTTGAAAAGCGTTTTAGTTGCGTTTGAATTGAGTGTCAGTTTATTGATTTCGCCGTTTCGTACTCCGCTAACAGGTTGATGTATAGAAAATCACAATGGCGATAGAATAACAGTTGTGTGTCGATTACAAAAATGGCAAAAAAATAAGAAATTTGGGGCCTAGGGTTTGTCTACAATTATTTTCTTCGCGTTTCTTTATTGTAGAAGCTATTTAAGTTGAACGCTAGAAGCGTGAGATCCTCCAAGTTCCAACGTTATTTTGATTAACGAGCTCTAAAAAACCTTTCAGAGGGATCTTACGACACCAAAATGTTGATGGCTTTTCAAGGTTGACTGCAAGAGAGAGTGAATGAAGACAGTTTGCTAAACACACCTACAGTACGACCATCCCAATAAACCATATTTGACAGTTGTCAGATTCGAGATTATGATGGTCCATTTTCCTTTGTTAACATTTATTTTAGTATGCAGATAACAACTGACAAATATGGCTTTTTAGGATGGCCTTACTTAAGTTATCATTATTTCAGGTATGTAGTGAAAAGAGGCCGTGTGATGTCAGATTAGAATAGCATTACCCCATTTCATTCCCGTGGGTGTCGTAAGAGGCGACTAGGGGTCTCGTGGGTTACATTTACATGTGTATTGCAATTTAAGGCGATGAGCTGACAGCCTGTCCCTATGGCGATACACACTTTTCCGAATGAGCCAGACATTGTCAGATGTGCCGTTTACACTCTGCTTACCCTGCAAGGAATATAGGTGTGATATATTTATGTATGTAATATAAGATAAGATAAGATAAAAACGTTTATTTTAGTCACATTCAATTAGACACTAAACTAAAATACAGGTATCTGAAATATAGGTACTTAAGCGACTAAAAAAGGTCTCCACTCAGCATATGTTACAAGCAGAGTGAGCTGCCTGTAACGCTGGTCTTCCGTGAAGCCAGATGTACACAGAATTTTTTTTTTATTTAAAAGTCCGGTATTGAAAATAATATTATTTGTAATATTATTTTTAAACAGCCGCAAAAAACGGACATTTACGCGTCAGACAAATATTTAAGGGGACTTTTGAAAAATTGTGTATCGCCAGGTTGTCAGCCCATCGTCTAAAATTGCAATACACATCCTTGAGTCCCTTAGTCGCCTCTTACGACTCCCATGGGACAGAAATGTGGTGATGCTATTCTAAGCCGGCGTCACACGGCAAAAAAGCAATATTATTTTATAAAATACATACATGTTAAATTGTGCCTCTTGAAGTGTTGCCGATAAAATAACTTTGACATTATAATCAACTTGTAAACAAGTAAATACTCGCGCGTATTATAGCTGAAATTCTAAAATTAATGAAATTTCTGTTAACCATAAAATCATTATACAACACCGCTAATTTTACCGTGTTTGGTCATGAAACAATTAACTTGATTACTAACGAGGAGCGATATATATCCAAGTTATTTGGAAAACACACATTTGGGAAATGTTGTAAATATTTATTTCGCTTAAAATGATCATCGCAGTTCTAGCAACTTTTTATCGTCGTATAAGTCGTAGAGCAAAGGTGGCTTCTACTCGCATGCGTTTGTCAGGCGATGGTGCGTTTCCGGTGCGTTGACGGATGCGTTGTTTGTCAGACGCATGCGTTACGTTACGGATGCGCTAATAAAACGAAGCAACGAACCTCAGGGAAAACCGCCATAGGCTGTTGGGGGTCATATCAAATAGTTTAAGCCATAGGCCCTAATAACTATTTGATTTAAATAGCACTTTACCCGAGTATACTTTTCTTAGCATGGAGAAAGAATGTAACTGCACTCCAAATTCTCAAACTATGTTTTCTCAAACATAATGAATATCTTACTTATATAATAATATTATAAATGCGAAAAATTGTATGTTTGTTTATTACTTCTTCACGCAAATATTTCAAATTTTCGTGTGGGACACCGAGTCGTCCAACGACCCGATGAACCCTAGTGTCAGAGTTTTTCAACCGCCTACTACCACTAACGGACTTCTGACATGGTTGTGTTACGACCGTTGTCTAAGTAATTAAGCTTTACGTGCCCTTAGAAGCACGGAACCATTTTTTTTCGGAGAATCAGTTGGTTCATCCTGCAATGTCCTAACCAGACCGGGACGCAAAAACTACTGATCCGATTGTGATGAAATTTGGCACACATATAGTAGATAACATGGATTGACATATAAATTTCTTAGTAGAAATAAGTTGTCCTGTTGTGTCGTTATTCTTTGTATGTGTTTCTTTTGTAATGTTTTTGTGTACAATAAACGGTAATAAATAAATAAATAAATAGTTTTTATCACCACTCGGGGGTCTGGAATACCTAAAGTAGACCACCAGGTGCACCACCAGGAGTCCACCTAAACTATAGCAGATACAAATATGGAACCAAAGCAAAAGTTGTTCAGTTTGATAGGCCGCTTCTAATTATGCGGGCAACGCCGCGGGTAACAGCTAGTATGACATAAACAGAATACCCACACAATTTAATCCGTGGATTTATTAGCTGTACCCACACTGGGGTTGACGTCGTTAAGTCGTTAGGCGAGACAATTATGAAGAGTGAGCATGTTAAGGTACGTGACGTTGTTAAACCATAGATACAACAACCGGGAAACTTGTTAACGAGTTCCTTAACTTGCTTTGTTTGTACGCAGCCACAACAGTCCACTGCCTTTTTTTTATTTATTAAGGAATGGGTTTGCTCTTGACTTAATTATAGGTCATAGGACAGAGACAGAGTCTAAGATGGAGCGAGCTCACCCAGAAGAAGCCTGTTCACTCTTACTTTGAAGACATTAGGGATTATTTGCTTGATATGAGCCTCCCCTTATTGGAGGGTATTGCCATACTCACCACGTTTGACAGGCGGATTGTCAAGCGCAATGCAAAATGTTACATTTACAGGGAACGCTGCTGCCCATTCCCGAAACGAACTTTTCCCTTAGTCGCTTTTAACGACACCCACGGGTAGAAGGGGTGATGCTGTTCTGAGCCGGCATCCACGGCATGCTACATTCAATATATGAAGAATGATTTTTGTTGCTGGAAATTATGTCATGCGGTATTGGCATTAAGATACACTTGCATAATTAATTGAGCCGGGGTAGCTTAAACCGAAGAAGCGTTGCTATTACTGATAGCGAAAGTTAAAGGTTCTTCTTGCCTGCGGTAGAAAATTTTGCAAGTAGTCTTAAAACATTATAATTACCATTGATTTTTTAATGGGTTAGTTCTAACTCTTTCAGCAAATACATATATTTTCTCACGTTATCTAAAATTATTCTGTTGTTTTGATGTAAGATCAAGCTCCTGTAATACAATTTCCATTTCCATATATCTCGTGTATTATTATGATTGCGACGAACATTATATCGACGGGTTCCGGGCTATTTGTATTAAGCGACATTTTTTGCGATATATACTTTTATACATGTTTGGAATCAGCAATTTTTTCTGCGTCGTTTGAGCTCGGTTTGGTGACGATCGGAGCAGAAAAATGTCGCTTAATACAACCGCATTTTTTGGGCCTATTTTGCAGTGCAATGTATGAACCGACACAAAATATTGTCAATTTTAAGACTTGTGTACTTAAGCTCACTACCAAAATATCACACAGTCGTTTAAACCTTTTATCCTTAAGCAAAAATTTACAGGCAGCGTAGGTTCAAGCATTTAGCCTGACCATATAAATATAAAAACATGTCGTTTCATACAATTAGCCTCTTAGTTTTTTTTTTGTCTTTTGTCGCTTAACACAATAAGTCTCTCTGTCAAATTTATATCCAGTGTCGCTTAGTACAATTAGCCTCTTAGTCAAATTTATGTCCAGTGTCGCTTAATACACACCTTATTATTTTAGTATAATCATAAATAATCAAACAATAAAACGAAAAATAAATAAGTCGCATAAACTAATTAGCCATATATTAATAATTTCGAGATATGGTAATTAAATCAATTAGCTTAGGCTTAAAATATGACCAACTCATTGATTTTAGCACTAAGCTTAGAGCTATAATTTGAAATCTTAGGCACTTAAGTCAAGTAGCTTGGAACATGTATAATAAACCTAGGCGGTTATGTCATTTAGCCTGGAACAAAAAACAATAAGTTAAGGTGGTTACATCATTTAGCCTGGAACAAAAAACAATAACCTCAGGCGGTTAAGTCACTTAGCCTGGAACATAAAACAATAATCTGAGGCGGTTACGTCATTTAGCCTGTAACAAGAGAAAGTAAGATATGGGTCATTTTGTATTAAACGACACTTATTTTCGTTAAAAATAGGAAAATCAGGAAAAAAATTAATCAGATTATGGGTAATATGTAATAGAAACAGAAATTACCTTTGCTTTGAAAACATAATGCGATCTGGCAATGTTATGATTTTTTTTCTGAAAATCGAAACTTTAAACTGCTCTGGTGAAAAGTTTAAAAAATGACGGTTAATACAAATAGACCGGAACCCGTCGATATGTAGCTTTGAATACGTCAAGCATCAACATTATATTATGCTGTCATGGAAGATCTTTATTTATTTATTATTTATTTAACTGTTTATTGCACACAAGATAAAACACAGGACACTTACAATTAAGAAAAACAACACAACAGGTACTACTTAATAGGTACAGGTACTTCTTTATACCAAGACTCATCTCTTTGAATTACAGATCAAAAAACGGTATAATTTTCAGACATTCAATTTTAAGTTAAGTTATCTGGGGTTCTACACCATTTTCAGAAATTATTAGGCCTGAGTAAAAATATACATGAGGTAGAGATGGGTTTTAATAAAATGAATAAAGATATTATGTAAAGTAAATGTATTGAACACAAATATCTATCGACTGAACCACTATTGGGCCAATGCCAATTTAATAAAAAATACTTTTATTATAAATGCGGAAGAGGATGTTTGTCTGTCCGACTTTCTTTTCTCGTCTCAACCGCTCAAAGATTTTTAGATGAAATACAAAGAATTGGAGCTACAATAATAAAGCCGCTATATTTTGCCATAAAAGAGATTATCTTGGCATAATCTGACCATTACGCGAACGAAATCGTGGGTAGAAGACTAATGTACATACAGGATGTAACAAAAATGAGTATTTATGCATGCCCAAGAAAAAAACTATTTATAATACGCACAGGGTGGTAAACAAAGTAGAAAACTTGCGTAGTAACCTGCTACGAACTTCGTAGCACATATCAGGATCCATAGAATTGATTTATGTATCCGCCATAGAACCGGGAGGTTGCAGATCATGAGCAAACTGCTTGTTTACAGTGTGTTTTTACACTGAAAAGAAAATAAAATTGCCCAGAAAAACAGCTACGAGAATATCGTGTAGTTACTGATGAATGACCGCTTTGTAATACAAGGGCAATGCGATATTGAACGAGATATAAACAAATTAAATACATTCTCCTTCAAGCATCAAACTATTATATACATTGGGTATTAGTGTAATTGATGACACGTCTTTCTACACAAAAAGATTGGAGGAGGAGGAGGAGAAGGAGATTTCGCAAAATCTCTCACAGTTTTATTCTCGAGAGAATTTCCAAAATTCGTTGTAATTAGTCGTTCAAACTCATAGGCTCTGTAAGCCCACGGTTGTTTATGATTTGTTTTTCTTAAAAAGGTGCTCTTACATTTTAGGCAACTGCAGCTAACTGTCGCCGGCACTCGACAACTCAGTGTTTGATGATTTGCCGTTGAATCGCTCTTACACTGCGTATCATCTACGCGCTTTGAAGAAACGCCTTAATATTATAATCAGAAAATTATTCAAGAACGTGTTTGTGTTGATACCGTGTCGTGCCGGCTTAAAACAACATCACCCCATTTTTTTTCTCGTGGAAGTCGTAAGAGGCGACTAAGAGACTCACAATGTCTCTATGGCGATACATAATTTTCCGAATGACCCTCAAATGTTTGTCAGCCATGGCGTAAATGTCCGTTTATTGCGGCTGTTTACGTTTTGCCTACCTTGCAAGGGATTATTGGCGTAATGTAAGTGGGTGTTTGTATTACTTTGGTATTTCATGACTGAACGAACGAAATAAATAATAAATCAATGTCTGAAGCAAGCCAAAGCGTAAGATTGGCTACTTTTTACCCGGCTACCTCAGAAGGCGGGTAATGTTTTTCGAGAGTACGTCTGTGTGTATTAAACGTATATTATGTATGTATATGTGTAATGGGTTGGTGTAACAAAATGCTAAAGGTTCAAAATATATGTTTTTACTGACTACTTAAAAATAACAAATCTATTTGTAAATAAGCAGTATAGAGGCATTGTGTAACTATAAATCTGAACAGCTAGAGGTAAAAAATCTCATTCTTGATTTTTTACCTCTATTATATCCATATAGATGCGATAAGGAAAGGAAAAGGCGAGGTAAAAGGCAGTATCGTCATCTACTAATCCAATTATAGGGAATTACTTACTGAAGGGTCCCAATTTCTATAAAATCAAGTAAGCAATTCCAAGATCCTTATGATTGTCCAATTTGACGAACAATCAAACTTTAGCTATTTCATTCACTCAGAGAAATGAAATGTTATAGAGAGCAATCTATGAACTATCGGAATTAAGCCTTGAAAAACTCGTCACAATGTCTTGCTGCATGCTAAAACACAAATAAATCCAAAAACATACCACTTACTTAGTACTCTAAATACATACAGAATAAGCGCTTTTTTACACGACTGCTCAACCAAAACAAGGAGTGTGTTTTTTACTTATATTGAATAGTATTTTCTGTTTATAGCAAAATTGAGCTGGCACGGTATTGGCTGCACGGTAAAAACCAATGCCAAAACCACTCTGATATTTCAAAAATCGGAATGTGGGACCTGATTCCAACGAGTTTGACGAGGCTTCGTACTGCTTGTTCCAGGTTTCCGTCTATTTCTACCTTGCTCTGAGCATCATTCAACATTCCATCCAGATTCCATCAGAGTTAGCTGGCTTGGTTGTAATTATTTGAAAAGCGTCGATACAGAGGCGACGACGCGCTGTGTCAAAACAGACACTGTTTACAATGCGATAAACATTGAGACGCAAACTGGATGGCTATTCCCGTACACCATAGAGATTTTGTTGCCAGGTTTACCAGGTTAACCTAAAAAGAACAAAATACCTTGAGTATTTATTGTTCGCTACGTTCCGCCCGAATCACACGATTTTTTTTAAAGAGTGTGATCCTATACCTCACTGCGTAAGCCTGCGCCGAGCAAAATCCGACCGTCCGGTGGCGCCCTCCCATGTTTTTTTAATAATTTCTTAAAATCTAGGACAAAAATTTAAAAATCTAAGACGGACAAAATTGTTGTCCAATACGATAAGTTTATTATATATAGAAAAACGGAAAATGGTGGCCACCAAAACACAAGAAAAAGCTCATTGTTGTACCTTAAAATAAATTTATCGTATAGGTCAACAATTTGTCCGTCGTAGATTTTTTTTTTTTTAGAAATTATTAAAAAACATGGGAGGGCGCCACTGGACGGTCGGATTTCGCTCGGCGCCACCTAAGGGTTAAACTTTCAAAAGAGACTTTTTGTCTTCATATCTACGAAATCAACCCAAAAGAAGGTTTAATTGTGGTTGGCTCTACTTATCTTTTACACCAGACTAACGATTCGTTTTTTATAAATTGCTCGATTATCGGCTGCATAAGAACAGCGCTGTGGCAGCATTTTACATAAGTTGGTACTTTCATCACTGCATTTTTATGAGCAGGGAGGGAGCTTCTGTCGACAAATTTCAAAGTTGAAGTGGAAGTTTTTAAAATATATTTACTTTTTTCTCAAGGGGGTCAAGACTTGTTACAATAGGAATAGCCCGAGATCGTATCATACACGTCTTTGTTAAAAAAAAGGATATTTTACTACATGTATTTGAAAGCTTAATCCAGAAAGGGTCGTAAAATTTTGCCTACCTAATGGATTCAAAGGGATTGAGAGGACCTTTTTACTAGAGTTCGAAAAACCTTCAAAAAGCTTTAACATATCCCTATCCTTACACCTCACTTATTTGATTATGTTGAATTGTTTTTATAACTAGAAAAGCGAAAACGGCATAGTTTTTCTTTTGTGATTAAACCATTGATTCAAACTGTGTTCTTTACATCAGCCTTTTGTAGTCCACTGCTGGACGTAGGCCTCCCCCAGGGTACGCCATATGGCACAATTTCTCGTTTTCGCCACCCAGTCGCTACCAGCCGCCTTTTTTATTTCAAGTTCCTTTTGTCCTCAGCGTTCTTTGAGAAAAGTTGTGCAGTTTCATGGGCTGACTTTTAAAATATCATCAGAATTTTTGAACATTTTGTTAGTATCAATATCACACCAACTAATAAATAATCTTCAAAGAATCAATGGGAAGAGTATTTAAAAAAATATATAAGGTACCTAGCACCAGCTAGAGGACTGAGCTTGTTCGGTTTATTTTTTAACAAATCAATAGATAGCGTTGTCTTTAGAAAACGACTCGCAATGATGGATGAAACACTGATTTTAAACATTAAACCTAGCAAGATCGATTAAATGCCTCGGAAATCTTCTAGACACAAAAGTTCAAGAAAATCGTTGGAGCAGTTTCCGAGATCCCATTTATACAAAAATAAATAAATTAATATACGAGAATTAATCGTTGAAAGGTATTTGATGAAGTGGTTTGCACAGCTCACGATCCACTCGACAATGAGTGGTCTGGATCACTAGAAATTGTTGAAAATGCGCTGAGATTTAAAGTTTCACAACTATATATTACTAGGTGAATAAGCCACCATACCATCGGTTTCATTCAGGGTATCACTTGCAGATGAGAAACACGATCCGACATTTATTTTATTGACAGTCTGCCTACCCTAAAACGTACCTGATAGCGTGATATCTATAACTTTTGACTTGATTATGAATGGATATTTTATTAATATGACTGTGACTAATAAATAAAAGACCCTGCTACGACCTACGCCGTAGCTTCTCTGCTACGCAGTTTCTGTACGGTCTACAAAGTCGTTGTAGGCGTAGGTATTATAACTAATTCAGAGTAAAGTATTGAAGACTTCACAAAATAACGTAATACGCTGGATATTACAAGTTAAATATCAATTATTCTTTTATTAGCGCCTTCAAGGGATTTAGCTCCTTAATTGGCAGTAAAATTTATTCCAAACTGTTTTCGCTTTCATTATAATATAAAATTTGCTCCCAGGATACCTAATATTTTTTCCGTGTTGAAAAAATCCTTTTATGTATATAAAAGACCTCTTTCCTATAATGCAATTCTGTATCAAATGCCGCTGAGATCGTATCAATACTTAAGATGAGAAGTGTCGCGAAACTAGCGCCATTTCATGAAAATTAAAAATACCTACTGGTGTATCAGATTGCCCTTCATTTTCATTTTCGGTATCTCTTGTCTTAAAGTAGATTCAGAACCCACAACCGTCATGAAATATTAGCTGCGATTGATACTTTTCTCCTCTCTCTCTTTTCGCGTGGGACAACGAGTCGTCCAACGACATGGGTTCATCGTATAGTTGAACTTTTCTCATAATTTACCATGCTTTATTTCATCGGATATGTTATTAAAGTGGTTCTAATTACCCAATACTGCTGAAAAAATTGGCAAATGAATGCAGATATACTTAAAGTAGCATAAATAAAAGCTTTTTATGTGGATTGGCGCTGTGGTTCTAAATACTGGCAAAAAATTTTGGCTAATACACAGGAATTGTAAAATACAAAATAAACACAACTTAAATCCATTTAAAATTGTTTTATCGTGATAGTGCAGAAAATATTTTTTTGTGGTTTGGCGCTAGTTTCATAGCACTACTCCCTAAGCCGCAGAACGGCACAACTAGCGCACAATAGTCCTTTGCGGCTGTAATGTAGCAAAGGAAAAACCCCAGTTCTGTTCAGAAAGGAAGAAATAAGCTTTTATCTTCGTTCTCATGTATGTTGTATGTTGGTAACCGACACGATACGCTAATGTACTTGCATTAGTGTTTGGTTTCTGCAAGCAAGAAAATATGGATATAAAACAAAATCCATTTACCAAATTTTTTATGGCATCGCGTGTATAGGGTGAAATTTTAGTAGTTCTTTTTTCGTTCGGGACCCGTGGCGGTAAAAAACCCTGGTGTCAGAGTTTTCTACCGCCAACTACTAATGAGGCCTCTGACATGATTGTGTAACGACCTCCGTCTTAGATCATAGGCAGTAACTGGGACCAACGACTTAACGTGCCCTCTGAAAAACGGAACCGTCTTTCTTTTCGGATGATCTGGTGGTTCAGACTGCAATATCCTAACCAGACTGGTAACAAATTCATATAGTGATATATCAACTTTGTGAGTGCCCCACCGAGAATCGAACCCGGAAACCTTTGCGTCGCAGGCAGTCGCACTACCACTGCGCCACATCGGCCGTCAATGTTTCTTGGGGAAAGTTGTTTCTTATCACGAGCCCATTTTGAGATTTCGCTATCGGTCACTAGCAAGATTTCACCCTTTTTGCGTAGATGTAGATCGTATGTTTTTCCATAAAAATTGCACTAGCTGGGCGATCTCACTGAATAGGTGATGTCTAATTCCAAGCTAAACTCCCGCAGTGGAAGCGATTTACACAGGTAAATTTCTAGTAAAATACCAGGAGTTCAACTGAAGGCAGACAATGGCCGCGTTACGCAGCGCTAAATAGCATACGCTGCACAATATAGCAGCGCATACTATGAATTAAACGTGAACCTAAATCTATTTAACTTAATTAACTAAGTTGAGTGAAATTGGCAAATGATGTGTTCTGACCTTTACATAACTCAATTCTGTAGTAAATACCGTCTGCCGATCTGGCGTTACGTCACACGTATAAGCACTAGATTATAAGTAAGTACCTCCAAATTATATCACCCCACGAATTCCGCAATTCGTACTAAGGAGTCACAATGATAATGGTACAACAAATATGACTAAAGGGAACACACCATTAACATGAAGAAACAGTTTTATACTAAAACAACTAGGTTCGACACTTACGGTCACGTCGCCGGTCCAAATGCATAAAATACCCAACGGAGAAAGGAAGTTCAGGGAATGGATCAAATAGGGATTCCGTGGGTACTTACAGGGCTGGGTGGAAAAGATATCGACACCCAGCATTCCACTACAGCCTTGGCGCGTTATTCACTTCAAACCACTCACAGCTTCTGTTCGTATTCCACTTTGATATTAGTCATTACGCGTGACCCAACCCGAATTTGGGCCGTACAAACGCGGGCCAATATGGCCACCTGATGCCTATTCAACGCGACGCTCACGTGGAAGACGTCGAGACATCCAACAATCACTAAGCCTGGCATTCCAGTACAACCCAGGAGAAACGCAATAATACGATGCATCAACACGCGCGATCTCAAATTGAATCGTCCATTACACGCGGCATCACAAAACGCGTGGCGGGAAATCCGCACAATACGATACCCTCCCGTCCGAACGGTTTTGAGTGACTGATAGTGCGGTGCAGAAATCACCGCTTGGCGCCTACCAGGCGGCCCGCGCGCACGCCGCCACCCTCGCCCCGCGAGCGAGAAAGGGACAACATATGCCCAGAGCGATGCGTGCGGGCGAGCATCGCGGCGCATTCATAGACCGTCATTAATACCTAACTTACCCCAGCATAGCAACGCTAAATTAAACATTCACCCGCCCTAGGCCGAATCCCTTAGGCCTATTCACTACTGGGGAGACGAGATAGCGTTGCTATTGCTCGCTTAAGAACTGAATCCCCTACCTGAACTGTCGCGACTCGAGGAGTGCCATCACTACCTGGGAACAAGTTGAGAATGCGCCCTCTGCGCCATCGCAGTGGCGGCAGGTTGGCATCCTTAACCAGAACGAGATCTCCGATGCGAGGGGGTTCAGTTCTGTCCGTCCACTTAAGGCGTTGCTGCAGAATGTGCAAATACTCAAGCGACCATCGCTTCCAAAAATTCTGAGACATTTGCTGCAGCAACTCATAACGCGTCAAACGATTGCTACTGACCTCTGTGTAGGGGTACTCTGGCAAGGCGTTAAGTGGTCGGCCAATTAAGAAATGCCCTGGTGTCAGGGCCTCCAGATCATTCGGATCTGAGCTAAGCGGACACAAAGGACGTGAATTGAGAACGGCCTCAATTTTACAAAACACGGTCGCTAGCTCCTCAAAGGTTAATATCGTTAAACCTATAACGCGCATCAAATGCGTCTTAGCGGACTTTACAACCGCTTCAAATATACCACCCCAGTGGGGGCATCCTGGTGGATCGAACACCCAGTTAATGCCCTGACGGGAGAGGCTCGTGCCGATAGCTTCCTCGTTTTCCGATAAAAACGTTATAATTTCTTTCATACATCGATCAGCGCCCTTAAAGTTGGTACCACAGTCCGACCTGATCAGCGCTGGTCGCCCTCTTCGCGACACAAATCTATCTAAAGCTGCTAAGAAAGCCTCCGTAGTGAGGTCGGCCACGAGTTCCAAGTGGACGGCCTTGGTTGCTAGGCACACAAACACGCACAAATACGCCTTGATTGACTTCGCGTTGCGAAGGCGTGATGCCTTTACCATAAAAGGCCCCGCAAAGTCCGTTCCCACACCCGCAAACGTCCAGGCTTCCGTCACCCGGTCCGGTGGGAGGTCTCCCATCTGAGGTTGCATTGTGGCTGCCTTCAACCGATAGCAAGGCAAGCACCGAAACACAATGCTCCGTACCGTACGTCGTCCAGACAAGATCCAAAACTCGCGCTGCAGAATAGCCAAAAGTGCATTGCAGCCCGCATGCGAGTTTTTCTGGTGACGATCCCTAACTATAAGTTCTACCAAAGGTCCCTTCTTTGGGAGTAACAGCGGATGCCGTGCTGAAAAGGGCAGGTTAGCGTTCCGAAGTCTACCTCCAACCCGGAGCATTCCATGCTCGTCCACGAACGGGTTGAGGCGCACAAGACCTCCCTTCAGCTTTCCACGGCCATCCCTGAGCAGCCTGACCTCTTCCTCAAAATGTTCCGCCTGGACGACCCTAACCAATAAACTTAGAGCCGCATTCCGCTCCGCAGGCGAGAGGACAGGTGCCAAGTTCCGTTCTGCTTGAGGTTTTCTACAGTTGTTCACGAACCGTTTGATCCAACCTGTCACCCCTAGAAGTTTGTCGAGGGAGCTGTATCGTTCCAGCAAGAAAGCCGCACTAGGCTTAGGTACGATCTGCCCTACGTTCACTCGCAAACCTCGATCAGGTGGCCCAAGCGGCGACCCGCACTCATTGTATGGCCATCTCTCAGGTGACTCAGTCAGCCACTGAGGTCCCCACCACAGTGAGTGACCTACCAAATCAGGGGCCCTACATCCCCGTGAGGCGCAGTCCGCTGGGTTCTGTTCTCCCGGTACGTGTCTCCATACCAACGGAGTTTCCGATCCTTTAATCTGTGACACCCGATTTGCCACGAAAACCTCAAGAGTATGTACCGACGTCTGTAACCAGCACAGAACTATCCTACTGTCGGTCCATGCGTACACCGTTTCATCCAAATTGATGGTACCGCGTAGATTACTAGCGACATAATGTAGCAAACGCGTGAGAAGCGCTGCTCCCGCCAATTCCAACTTTGGAATGGTCCATCTTGTCCGAACCGGAGCCACCTTACTCTTGGCCATAACTAGACGCACGTCTACAGTTCCCGTTGAACTGACTGTCCGCAAATAGACAGCTGCCGCGTACCCTCGCTCCGAGGCATCACAAAACCCATGTAGGGTAGCCTTACATCCCACCGATGGGAGCAACTTGCGAGGTATGGCGATGCGTACGATCCCTGGTAAGGTGGTCACAAACTTGGTCCAATCATTCAACAGCTCTCCGGAGAGCTGGTCGTCCCAACCCAAGTTTGCTATCCACAACCTTTGCAAGAAGCACTTCGCCATGAACGTCACCGGTGCGATCCACCCGTTAGGATCGAAAGTTCTGGCGATCGGCGATAATACCGAACGCTTCGTCCAAGTCTTCTGCAAAAGGTCTGGCTCGATCTGATACGTAAAGACATCATGCGTTGGCCTATATTGCACCCCTAGGATGCTCAACGTATTTGGATTGTCCGGGTTCTCGAAAAGGTGCGGGTCCTGCTGGAACTCACCTGGCAACCCGGCCAGGAGCTCTGGACAGCTGGACAGCCATTTCCGCAACTCATAACCTCCTGATTCCATGATCGCGATCAGCTCGTCTCGTAGTAGCAGTGCTTGTTGCACGCTATCTGCACCCGTGCAGATGTCATCCACGTAGACGTCGCGATCCAGTACTGCTGCGGCCCGAGGGAATCTTACCCTTTCCTGTGCGGCCAACTCTCGCAGCGTGCGTACTGCCAAAAACGGACTTGGCTTCAGACCATACGTTACCGTGTTAAGCTCATAAGTGACCATCGGCTCGTCAGGGCTCTCACGCCACAAAATCAGCTGGTACCGACGGTCATCCGGGTGTATAATTGTTTGGCGAAACATCATTTTGACGTCTGCGACGAACGCTACTTGGTGCAACCGAAAATCTGTGAGGATGTCCACAATGTCCCGGTTCAACTTGGGACCCGCGTGCAGACACTGGTTCACAGACACACCATTCGATGTAGGAGCAGAACCGTCAAACACTACCCGTATCTTCGCCTCCGGTGACTTCAAAACAGCCAGGTGTGGTATATAGTAATGCTCGACACACCTCCAATCTATGCTGGACACCGACATGTGGCCTAACTCTAGGTACTCCCTCATGAATTCGATATACTTCTGCCGAAGTGCTGCATCTCGCTTCATCTTTCTCTCCATAGCCAGTAGTCTCCGTTCCGCGATCTGTCGCGAACTACCTAAGGAGGGGCGGTTTGGGAGAAATGGCAGCCTGGTAACAAACCTACCTGACGAACTTCGTGCAGTGTTGTACTGATAGAACAGCTCGCACTCGTCATCCTCTGGCTTCCGTCTATCCGCTGTGGGTGGCTCCTCAGACTCCCAAAACCTCTGCAGCACCTCCGACAACACACTACCATAGAGAACCGTATCGCCCTCTGGTAGGTCCTGAGGTCTCCAAACTGGGCCAAAAATAACATACCCCCCTGTGGTATCAACGGCCACTAAACCAGTTTGCTGAAGTACTCGTTTTCTGCCACACCAGAATCTCCCGAGGACGTCTGACCCGAGGAGAACGTCCACCGTACCAGGAGTATCAAAGTCAGGATCAGCTAGCTCTAAGCCTGTGGTTAACCCTCGTACCGTTGACGGTAACCGAACCTGAGGAAGTTTCCCTACCACTTCATCCAGCACCACTGCTGAGGCATGATAGCTGACCCCTGTACCTGTATTACCTAATGTGAACTCGAAGTTCACCTGACCCCGAACGTCAGGCACATCTACACCTCCAATACCTACAGCCCCATCCGTTGTGGGCCTTATATTTAAGCGTAGCCTACTCACCAGCTTACTAGACACAATACAACCCTGAGCCCTTGTATCTAACAAGGCTCTTACCTGTATGCTGCGGCCACCGTATCCCCATACCCAAATCATTGCCGTAGGCAACAATACCGTAATTGGCCGGGGGGCCGAAGCTGGCGTGTAGGCGGCGATTACCTAGCAGGAATCTAAGCGCGGAGTGTCCGCGTCCTGCGGGGGGGTCCCCTCTCTCCGTACACCTTCGAGTGGGTCCCACTCCTGCTGATAGGGACCTCTGGTCCTGTACGCCATGGCTGGCAGCCTATAGTAATCCTGCGGCAGGCGCGCGTACCGTGGATGCGCCTGTAGCCGCGGGTGCTCAGCCAAGGGGAGAGGCATGCGTGGGTCATGGGAACTCACCATGTTGTTCAGACCCGCCGAGTACTGCATGTACTGGCCCTGGTGTTGGCACCCGCCCGTAGCATCACGTACTTGTGATGGGTGCCCCTGACCTTGGACCTGTGACCACCTACCCTGTTCCGGCACCTGCTGCCGAGGTGGTGACTGTCTCGCGCGTGGTGAAGGGGGGATCACCTGCTGATGTCCCTGGCCTCGTCCCTGAAACCCTGGTTGAAGAGGACTCCTCCTTGGAGGGGGTGGGGAGCGTTGCTCCCGTCTAGGTAGGGCAGACTCCGTCCGCTGACCCGCGTCAGCTCTGCCTCCGTAATCTCCGCTGCGGTTCATGCATAGGAGCTGATGGTGGGCACCCTGGCAGTACCTGCAGTTGGTGCTTGATGGGCACTCTCGCACCTGATGCGGCCCCATACACCTAAAGCACCAACGCCGTTGCTGCACCACACCACGACGTTTCTGCACCCGCTGTGCAGCGAACTCCTCACACGCAGTCACCTGATGCCCCGCCTCTCTGCAGTAGGCACACCTCGTTTCCAAATTAGCGACGTTGTATCGCCTGGGTGGCCTACTCTTACCGTCTCGCGCCTGTGCACCCGGCCGTTCCGGGCGGCGAGCGGCCGCAGACTCCGCGTGAGGCGACTCTCCAAATTGGGCATCTACCCGCCTGCACTCGGCCTCGAGGAAGGACTTGAGCTCCTCGAAGGTCGGGAGGTAATCAGATGTCTTACCTCCGTGTGACTGTTCAAAACGAGCGGCCATGTCGCTCGGCAGGCGGCGCAACAACGTGTGGACCAGGATATAATCATAGCCTGACACCGGCATCCCCTGTCTCTCAAGAGCGTTCACTGCAACGCAGACAGGGTTGAGGACCTTGGCCCTGAGGTCCGTCCCTCGTGTGATGGTCGGCACGGTGAGCCACTGTTCCAGGAGTTGGTCAATCATGAGACGTTTGTTGCTGTATCTCTCGATCAGCAAACCGCGAGCCGTCTCGTAACTTGCATCATCGACTGGTAGATGCTTTACCAGCTCATGGGGCTCACCTTGCAGCTTGGCCATCAATTGTGCCATTTTATATGCCGGCTGCAAGTCAGTGCGGTTATGAATCACACTGTCAAACAGATCCTGGAATCGGGTCCAATCCGTGTAGTCCCCGTGGAAGACCGGAATCGCCACAGCCGGCAGGGGCACTTGCACCCCCGGTCCCCGCGGACCATGGGGTGGGTCCGGCTCTCCAGCCCTACGCCTGGTGATCACAGCAGCCGCCTGCTGGATCTCCTGCCCTATCTCCAGGCACTGGGTCACATTCGCCCGGACCGTAAGTTTGACCTCCTCATCAGGCGTCCCATCAAATAACTCCTCGCATCCAGTGAGGCAATCCAACACCTCCGCGACCCGTTCGTCAATCCGTTGCGCACAAGCGATGAGTGCGTCCTCTCGGTCCCCGCGACCGACCATCGCCTGCTTAGTCGCGAACCACATTAGGTGCGCTCTAATTTTCGCCTGAAGCTGTCTAATTGTGGGAGCCATGGTACCAACCCAAAGTAACACCGAACCTTACAATAAAAAACAATAATAGACAATCGGCCCTGATCCTACCGTTAGGATATCCGCACAGGGTAAACACAACGATAAAAACAAGCAATTCACTAATTGATTGGCCCTGATCCTACCGATAGGATATTCTACACAGGGCACACACTACAATCACAATAAATATATATATATTTTTTTTTATGTAGGTAGATTAAAAATCTTATACTAAAATAATCTTAAATCTAGTGGTTTTCTGAACCACGCTCTGCTACCAAAAATTGTCTAATTCCAAGCTAAACTCGATACCTTCCAACTTCCAGTGGAAGCGATTTACACAGGTAAATTTCTAGTAAAATACCAGGAGTTCAACTGAAGGCAGACAATGGCCGCGTTACGCAGCGCTACATAGCATACGCTGCACAATATAGCAGCGCATACTATGAATTAAACGTGAACCTAAATCTATTTAACTTAATTAACTAAGTTGAGTGAAATTGGCAAATGATGTGTTCTGACCTTTACATAACTCAATTCTGTAGTAAATACCGTCTGCCGATCTGGCGTTACGTCACACGTATAAGCACTAGATTATAAGTAAGTACCTCCAAATTATATCACCCCACGAATTCCGCAATTCGTACTAAGGAGTCACAATGATAATGGTACAACAAATATGACTAAAGGGAACACACCATTAACATGAAGAAACAGTTTTATACTAAAACAACTAGGTTCGACACTTACGGTCACGTCGCCGGTCCAAATGCATAAAATACCCAACGGAGAAAGGAAGTTCAGGGAATGGATCAAATAGGGATTCCGTGGGTACTTACAGGGCTGGGTGGAAAAGATATCGACACCCAGCATTCCACTACAGCCTTGGCGCGTTATTCACTTCAAACCACTCACAGCTTCTGTTCGTATTCCACTTTGATATTAGTCATTACGCGTGACCCAACCCGAATTTGGGCCGTACAAACGCGGGCCAATAAGGCCACCTGATGCCTATTCAACGCGACGCTCACGTGGAAGACGTCGAGACATCCAACAATCACTAAGCCTGGCATTCCAGTACAACCCAGGAGAAACGCAATAATACGATGCATCAACACGCGCGATCTCAAATTGAATCGTCCATTACACGCGGCATCACAAAACGCGTGGCGGGAAATCCGCACAATACGCGATACCCTCCCGTCCGAACGGTTTTGAGTGACTGATAGTGCGGTGCAGAAATCACCGCTTGGCGCCTACCAGGCGGCCCGCGCGCACGCCGCCACCCTCGCCCCGCGAGCGAGAAAGGGACAACATATGCCCAGAGCGATGCGTGCGGGCGAGCATCGCGGCGCATTCATAGACCGTCATTAATACCTAACTTACCCCAGCATAGCAACGCTAAATTAAACAGGTGATCAATCAGATATAGATCCCGATGCAAATTTCCTACAATTGCATTTATTTGCGTTTGATGTCGCGCAGTCAAATTGTAGTACCTAGGTATCACAGGAGATTCCGGTTTCAATTCCAACCAGAACTGACCTTTTTAAAGATTCTTGGTTGGTTGGACTAGATTGTGTACCTGTGTGGGAATAATCCTTGTGGGGGCTATGAATATGTGTGAGTTATCTATCTACACTACATAATTCCTTACATCAATGTGCAGCCGTCTCGTTCTCCGCCCACGGCCAGCTGATACGATTTCTTTCGATATCTATCTACTTATACTAAAACAGGCTATCTCTTCTCCACAGAACTGTCAAACTCAGGGGCCACATGCGTGTGACACTTGTGTGACACCGGCGCGGCAGAGCGCGGGCAGCAGCGGCAAACTGGAGGCGCTGCGCCGGCACTCGCGCCAGATCGCCGCGCGCCGCACGCGCCGTGTGCAGGTCGGTGACAGCCTCTCTACAGTAGTGACAGCAGCCGTGACACCGGCGCGGCAGAGCGCGGGCAGCAGCGGCAAGCTGGAGGCGCTGCGCCGGCACTCGCGCCAGATCGCCGCGCGCCGCACGCGCCGTGTGCAGGTCGGTGACAGCCTCTCTTACAGTAGTGACAGCAGCCGTGACACCGGCGCGGCAGAGCGCGGGCAGCAGCGGCAAGCTGCGCCGGCACTCGCGCCAGATCGCCGCGCGCCGCACGCGCCGTGTGCAGGTCGGTGATAGCCTCTCTACAGTAGTGACAGCAGCCGTGACACCGGCGCGGCAGAGCGCGGGCAGCAGCGGCAAGCTGCGCCGGCACTCGCGCCAGATCGCCGCGCGCCGCACGCGCCGTGTGCAGGTCGGTGATAGCCTCTCTACAGTAGTGACAGCAGCCGTGACACCGGCGCGGCAGAGCGCGGGCAGCAGCGGCAAGCTGCGCCGGCACTCGCGCCAGATCGCCGCGCGCCGCACGCGCCGTGTGCAGGTCGGTGATAGCCTCTCTACAGTAGTGACAGCAGCCGTGACACCGGCGCGGCAGAGCGCGGGCAGCAGCGGCAAGCTGCGCCGGCACTCGCGCCAGATCGCCGCGCGCCGCACGCGCCGTGTGCAGGTCGGTGATAGCCTCTCTACAGTAGTGACAGCAGCCGTGACACCGGCGCGGCAGAGCGCGGGCAGCAGCGGCAAGCTGGAGGCGCTGCGCCGGCACTCGCGCCAGATCGCCGCGCGCCGCACGCGCCGTGTGCAGGTCGGTGACAGCCTCTCTACAGTAGTGACAGCAGCCGTGACACCGGCGCGGCAGAGCGCGGGCAGCAGCGGCAAGCTGGAGGCGCTGCGCCGGCACTCGCGCCAGATCGCCGCGCGCCGCACGCGCCGTGTGCAGGTCGGTGACAGCCTCTCTACAGTAGTGACAGCAGCCGTGACACCGGCGCGGCAGAGCGCGGGCAGCAGCGGCAAGCTGCGCCGGCACTCGCGCCAGATCGCCGCGCGCCGCACGCGCCGTGTGCAGGTCGGTGACAGCCTCTCTACAGTAGTGACAGCAGCCGTGACACCGGCGCGGCAGAGCGCGGGCAGCAGCGGCAAGCTGCGCCGGCACTCGCGCCAGATTGCCGCGCGCCGCACGCGCCGTGTGCAGGTCGGTGACAGCCTCTCTACAGTAGTGACAGCAGCCGTGACACCGGCGCGGCAGAGCGCGGGCAGCAGCGGCAAGCTGCGCCGGCACTCGCGCCAGATCGCCGCGCGCCGCACGCGCCGTGTGCAGGTCGGTGATAGCATCTATACAGTAGTGACAGCAGCCGTGACACCGGCGCGGCAGAGCGCGGGCAGCAGCGGCAAGCTGCGCCGGCACTCGCGCCAGATCGCCGCGCGCCGCACGCGCCGTGTGCAGGTCGGTGATAGCCTCTCTACAGTAGTGACAGCAGCCGTGACACCGGCGCCTATTAACAGTTCGTTAGTCAAAGAATACCTACTGTATAGCGTTAATTCTGATCTCATCTGAATGCCGAAATGGAGGTTATTAGCAGACAAAAAGAGGTTGAACGGAATGCACGTTCTATTGTTTGTGTGCGGTTCCTCACAAGCTAAAAGGTTTTAAAGATGAAAAGTCATCCCTTAAATATATAGGGTGTAAGGGACGGTGTACCGAAAATTTTGCAGGCATGATCAGACCATGAAACTGAACAACTATGTTGGGAAACAAAATATTTTTTTCGAGTTTCCATAATCAGCTAATCGGGAATTTTCTATGGGAGGTCGATGTTTTTTCTTGTTTACCAACATATGCACAATAGAAACAGTTGTTCAGTTTCGTGGTCTGACCATGCCTGCAAAGTTTTCGGTACACCGTCATTACACCCAGTGTATACTAAGGCAGCAACTTCCTGACAAGCTATGTAAAGATTTGAAAGACGGAAAGCGATCCCTTATACTTAGCGGGCGTCCATATATACTAAGGCAGCAACCGTTTTCGAACTATAATGCAAACCAGATAACTCGGGGCAAGAAGTAGGTGGGAGCGGAGGAATTGAGGGTCTACACTCTCTGTAGGTATTTTATTTAGCATTGGAGTAATTATCTCAAGATGGATTTTAGAATATAACTAATTACCTACGTGTGGTGTGTATCGATACCCCCCCGCCCACTTACTTCTTACCCCGCGGGCGTCCCGCGAGTTATCTGGTTTGCCTAAAGCCGTGTATGTTTTTGTCACATTTTTACTCTATAGCAGCGCAGCACGTTCGTACATCACGTGGAACAAGTCACGTACCCGTTTTTGTTTGCTGAACTCTCGGCGGCGGAATTATAATGTTATACGTTCACATCGCAGATTTCATCTGTCCATATTCTATACGTTAACCGACTTCGAAATAAAAGAGGTCGTCGCTCGATTCATCGCTGACTTTTTGAATGTTTTTATAGAGTGAAATTTTTGCTAGTGACCTCAAGATGGACTGGTGATAAGGAACAACTTTCCCCAATTAACTGATGTCAAAAATCGAAAAAAATTGGGCCTCCCATACAAAATTGGCGACCAGCTGATTTGATTTACTATGGAAACTCAAAATATTTTTGACATAGGTATTTCAACCTATATTCGTACCTCGGGGAAAGCTGTTCCTTATCACCAGCCCATCTTGAGATGTCGCTATCATTAACCGATTCTGCCTTAGAAAAATATTTCCGTGTTTGAAGGCGTCGTTGTAGTAAACAGAATCTGGCGATAGGATATCATCAGGAGAACTCTTAAAATTCCATAGGCACAGCGCAATCGGCAATCGCAAGGCGTCTGTCAAGTCGTTTGACACACGCGTCCGTTACGCACCGTAATTTCACCGTAGCCGTATCAAGACAACGTAGACATCGAGACAAACCCAAATAGGGATTAACGGTGACTTTTATTTAGTTAAAGGATTGTTTATGTAATATGATAATAATAATAATAATATCGATGATCGAATTCATAATTACTGGTACAAAAAATTGACAACAATCCACCCCATGATACATAACCACATTAACGAATTTATACAAACCCCACATACCATGCCACCGTTCATTACACAAGGAGTAACTTTCCTTATACCAAAAGATACTGACACTCAGAACCCTGCCAAGTATCGCCCTATCACCTGTTTGCAGACCTTCTACAAAATACTCACATCGTGCATCGCCGAACAGATTGATGAGTTTGTTACAGAAAATAATTTACTGGCAGAAGAGCAAAAGGGCTGCCGTAAAAGAAGCCAAGGCTGCAAAGAGCAACTTATAATTGATTCTGTTGCAATGAAACAAGCTTTGAAGAGCAAACAGAGTATCAGCACGATGTACATCGACTACCAAAAGGCCTTTGATTCCGTTCCCCACAGCTGGCTTATTTATGTCTTGCGCCACTACAAAATTCATCCTACTCTGATCACATTTTTGGAAATCACCATGCAACACTGGCGTACAAATCTTAAAGTTATTAATAATAAATGTTACACAGAAACAGCAGATATCCCAATCAGACGAGGTATCTTTCAAGGAGATGCCCTAAGCCCACTGTGGTTCTGTTTAGCCCTTAACCCGCTGTCTAACATGCTCAACTCATCAGAAGAAGGACTTACTATATTAACAGAAAATACCCACGCATTTCTTTCACACCTTCTGTACATGGATGACATTAAATTATACAGTAACACACCTAACTCCCTTCACACTCTTGCAGACATCACTCAATCATTCTCCCAAGATATTAATATGAACTTTGGTATCGATAAATGCAAAACTTTTACAGTTGAAAAGGGCAAAATAGTCAAGAACGACTACATTCTAGACTCTGGAAGCATAATTGAATCTCTTGATCAACACAGTTCTTATAAATATCTGGGATTCCAGCAAGCAAAGCAAATTGATCAGAAAAAAACAAAGGCTGAACTTAAAAAGAAATTTAAACACAGAATCAACTGCATACTTCGTTCCCAATTAAACTCCCGTAACATGATAAAGGCAATAAACACTTTTGCAATACCTATTCTCACATATTCCTTTGGAGTTATTAATTGGTCTAAGTCCGAGCTGGGGATTTTACAACGTACAATTAACACTACCATGACTACCCAACGTAAACATCATCCCAGGTCTTGTATCCAGCGGCTCACACTTCCCAGAGACGAGGGTGGCAGAGGCTTGATAGACATAAATAACCTCCACAACAAGCAAATCACGACTTTAAGGCAATATTTCTACAGCCGTGCCCAGCAGTCCGAATTGCACGAGGCCATTGTAAAGGCTGACAAACGATTAACACCGCTCAACCTCGTGAAACAGGAAACACTTCGGAGTGAGCAAATAATCGATAATAAAGAAAAAATAGCCACATGGCAGCGTAAATCCCTCCACGGGAGACACCTCAACGACCTGCAGCAATCTCATGTCGACAAAAGTGCGTCGAACGCTTGGCTGCGGCGAGGAGAACTCTTCCCTGAGACGGAGGGATTTATGTTAGCGATACAGGACCAAGTCATCGAAACGCGCAACTACCAAAAGTTCATATGTCGGATTCCAAACTTACCAACAGATAAATGCAGAAAATGTCAAAGCTGTTCAGAGACCATTCAACATATCACCGGAGCCTGTAAATCAATTGTTCAAACCAATTACAAACATAGACATGATCAAGTTGCCTCAATAATACACCAACACCTAGCATTTAAACTGAAACTCATAACAGAAAAGGTTGCCTATTATAAATACACACCAGAAACAATATTAGAAAACAACGACTAAAAAATATACTGGGATAGGACTATTATAACCGACCGAACAGTCCATTTTAACAGACCCGACATAACTATGCTGGATAAACGTAACAAAATAGTTTACTTAATTGATATTGCCATCTGCAACACGCATAACCTTCTAAGCACACATACTGAAAAAATATCTAAATACACCGACCTTGCCGTTGAAATTAAAACTCAGTGGAAAGTTAACAATGTAAGAACCGTACCTATCATTATATCAACTACAGGAGTCGTACCCAAAACACTGCACACCGGTCTCAAAACTCTTAACATTCCCTCACAGATCTATACTCTTCTTCAGAAAGCAGTGATTTTGAATACCTGCAGAATAGTACGAAAGTTTCTTTCTTTTACTTAGCCTTAACTTATATGCACTTGGCTTTGGCCCGTGCCAAATTTACCTCTTCGGAGAGCTTATCAACTGATAAAAACACAAATAATAATAATAAAAAAATGGTAATAAAATTGGAATTCGCAATTTTCTTACGTCTGACAGACGCATGCGTTACGTTGCGTCAAAAAACTAAACGACGGACCATAAGTGAGAGAACCGCCTTAAAGTTCATTTACCATTTATTCAACACGACATCCGTGATTTTAACCCAATATTGTTTGAAAAGGGATCGCATCCTCTAAATCCGTTTAACGTGATCGGATCACGATCCATTGATGTTTGTGGACGGTCCCGAGTAAGGTCAGACCAATCTAATTAATTAACCTCTTCGTCGGTGTCGCCAAGCCGACAAATAGGCAGACTTAGTTAGGGAAAACTAAGTTTTCGACAAATAGGGGCAACATAGTTCGATTAACTTGAGAATGTAGAGACAAATTTGAATATTGCAGATGTTTTCTTTAAAATTGTAGGGCTTAAAATTAAAACAAATTTTGATTGTGATGTGGTGATATTTCTAATTATGAATGAACTTGCAAGAATAAAATAAATATATAGTGGGTATACTTATATTTACTTCTGAATCGGTTTATAAGTACGTGTCTATAAAGTAGGACAATGAAAATTCCAATCCGACGTAAATTAAATCAAATTCTTTAGTAGTCTAATTAAGACGTTAGCAAGCAGCTCAAATCTTAATTAATAGCCTGATTGTAGATCTTCTATAGAAAAAGTTAATATTCATGTAAGTGGGTTGAAAATTACAAAACACTTTAACGTGTTGGGTACTTAGGAATTTAGGATATAATTGTACAATAAAAAAACAAGATCATTTTCCATTTTTTTTTATTTTGCAATGACTGTACACTTGACTTTCATGTAGGTACGAGTAGCAAAGAAATTAATAAGTAATTAGGTAGGTAGGTATACCTTCTGATAGTATATTCATTTTACGATGATGAAAAAACGAGCCCTAAAATCGAGCTGAGATAACATTTTCCGCCATGATCTGATTTCCAATGGGACTTTTTCTATTGACAGTTCTCTTGATAGTTCTGAATGTCAAACCAGAGGGCGCTGTGCTAAACTGAAATTTTGACGTTTCATTATGGGTGGCGTCAGCCATAGTTTTGTCACAAGTTCCGTTTCACGTTGTGTTCGTTACCAATTAATTATGTTTGTTTGATTTAATACAAAATAAACTTATCGCCTTGCTATTATATTGAGTGTCATTCGTGTAAGTAAACAAATAACCAATAAAACATCTATAACAATGCAATAAACACAAAATAAAGAATAATTTATAAAGTGGTACAGATTTTGTGTAAAGAAACGTTATTTCAATTAAGCTTGGCGCCCTCTACATGACACTCGAGAATCCCTAGAAAATTTCCCATTGTAACATAAAAAAATCCATATAAACTTTTTTTATTAGTATGTAGAAAAAGCCTTTAAAAAAGCTCAGCTCGCGGCGGCGCGGCGGCGCCCTGTCGAAAACAGGTCAAAAAAGTTTTTATTGAGTTTTTATACCATAGCACAGTGACGAGTTGTCAGATTGCGCTACAGTCGTCCTTTTTTACTTGTGCCTGACCTCATGACCTGTAAGGGTTTTCCCTAGACTTCTACATAATTCTCAAAAGCGCTCAGACATTTGATGACAGTTTATAAAATGCGGGCTGAAATATTGCGACCTTTCAGAAGTTTCCTGATCGATACGCACTGCACAGTTCGATCCACCTGGCGGCTGGCGTGCACCGCGGCAATGCAACGCAATGCTCATCAATCCACTGTCGATAAACTCACACGCACGTTTGTTTCAGTTCTCGGAGCGCACGCGGGATGGCGCGCGCGGCGATGGCGCCGGTGAGTGCACTCCCTGTTTATCCCACCTAGGGTTGCCAGCTCTTGATATAGAAAAGCTTTACGATAAGTATGAAAAAGCAGAAAGAAAGGACAGCGTTAGCTGAAAATATTGTAACCGATTATCTGTTATATTTTTTGGGAAATCACAGTTTTCACTAAAAGCGCAATATCAATGTTGAATGCGCGGTTGCACTATGCAAACTTACACGCATGCAGCCTGACTAAAAAGCTTAAAAATGCGGACACGTGGACACACAAATATTTGTCTGGACAAGACCGTAAAAGCTGGATACATCCGGCTAAATCCGACGGTTGGCAATCCTTATCTCACCTCTCCCGCTCACACGCAGCTAAATATATCCCGTGTCCGCATTGTACGTGTACCGCACCGCCGATGCGCGGCTCCAGGCGGGATGTGGCTGGAGCGGCGGGCGTGATCGTGTTGTGTCTGCGCAGAGAGCGGCGGCTCGGAGGCGTCCGGCGGCAGCAACGGCGGCAGCAACGGCGGCAGCGGCGGCGGCAGCGTCGGCGGCGGCGGCCTCAACATGCATTGCGGGCTGCAGGTGCCCGGCATGGACCCGTCGCGGCGCCCCTCCACTTGCCGCGTGGAGCTGGGCTCGCTCCTGGCGCCCGAGCCTCGCCCGCTTGACAATAAAGTCAAGGTAATGTGCCATGTTATGAATATGATTAGAATTATTAAGAGTGTTAAAAATATTGCTATACATGGTAAAATGTAGAAGCCCTAAAATACTACCCTGAGAAAGTCAAGGTAATCATGGTTTTTGTACCAAAGTAATTCCAGACGCGGCCAAGAATGAGCGTCTTTAGAGAGAATTTCTTTTGCCTCGAAGAAAACTCATTTAAGTACAAAACAAAATAAGCAAATTGTACAACTGCTTATTTTCTCTATGTATACTTTTTCACTTTTCATTAGAATACCTAAGCAATCTTACATTTTGTATGGATAAATTATGCCGTAGTAGTAGTATGAAAAAGACTAGTCAACTCAACCTCGTAACAAATAGGTATGACTTCGGGTTTGTTGTCTTAACTCATAAACATTTTTCGTATTGCGATAAACATTGCCACGTGTGTGTTTTAAAACGTCTTCCTACGCGAATACCTACGATGTTAATGGGGGATCACTTCATAAGATTTTGTGAAATATCGCTTAGGAATTGAATATTGATTGAGTCATCGACATATGGCATCCGATATCTGTCTTGAGACAGTAAAAGCTCAAATTATAGGTCACCGCAGATTGCCGCGTAAGCGCTCGCTCAATGGAAGCGCTCAAAATGTATAAAGTGAATGGATGCCAGCTGTTTAGATGGACGGTATAACCGCACCTATACATATACAATAGTCTGCTATTAAATGTGTGTCGATATCGGTAGCGTCGGAAGCGGAAGCTTCCATGATTCCACAAACTATGAGAGTTGGCAGCGCGTATCCGGCGAGACATCCGCCGTCCCGACCTATTTGCATGATAAACAGCGGGCGGGCGGCGCTTCAGCCCTACCACCCTTACTTATTAGCTGCCGCAAACATCCGTTTCTTTGAAAGCTCAATTAATAATCCATCTAAGGATTTCCATACACTATTACTGTATAAAGTAGTCTGTATTGGCGCGGGGGTGGTAGTGTGGTGCGGTGGAGACGCCGCCGTGTGGGTAGCGGGTAGCTAGCGGGTGACGGCCAGCCCACACCCTCCGCCATTTCACATCAACAAGTGACCTACTTCACTTTTTATTGACATCATTTCGCGATAAAAGCAGATGATAGTATCGGACGATTATGGAGGACGACCGAGAAATAATGAAGAGGCCGATATAAATAAGTAAAACAGAAACAAGGGGTGGGTTTTGCGTGAATTTATCGGGGAAGTAGGCGTGGTAATCCAGGCGAGGGAATCCAGTGGGACTCGGCAGTCTTTGCGCGGTTACGTCATGTGAGGTTAGCATTTTGGCGGGTGACAGAAAGTAATGCTAAAATGCTAAATTAAAGGCTGAAGAATAATATGGCTTCTTGGTCGGGTGTTGTGGCCAGGGGTTTGACTGGTCTGCCTGGATAAGATTGGAAGAAATGTATTTAAATGCGGTGCGCGGTGAACACTTAGTTACCGCGTTTCAGGCCTATAGTTATGTCACGTAGCGCCATCTTTAAGTTTTGTTGGGAACTTCTTGCGTCTTCCTTTGCTTGTAAACAATATTGAAAGCCCTTGCAGCAGCTCCTAGATGTTGCTACAGTATGATTAGTTGTAGCAAATGTGTTCGGTGTTGCAGCGGCACAGCATCCATGGGATGACCGAGGAGGAGAACGTGGTGCGGCCCCACCAGGAAATGGCCGTGCTCTCGCTGGAGGAGAAGAAGTTCCTGCTGGGCGTGGAGCGAGGCGACGTGGCAGGCACCAGGAGGGTGCTGCAGCGCGCCAGGGAAACAGGTCACTACCACTGATATCACTGCTACTTCTTAGGTATATAGGGAGCTCCGAAGTGTTCCGAACAAAAATCGATTCAAGATTATCAAAATCTAGCAAAAAAAAAAGGACATTTCATATTATTTCATAAGGATATTTTCATATAAAATGCTATATTAGTCAGTATAATTTGTATTGGAGGTCCAAAATATTTCTTTTAGTATTAAACGTTTCGTTTTGCTATATTGGTAGCTTAAGGTTTCTAGAATCTAGAATTGTATAGGTACCCTGTATTTGTGATACGCATACATACACATATCACGCTTATTATCCCTTGCGGGGTAGGCAGAGCGTAATCGGCCGCAAAAACGGCCATTTACGGCCACGTTTGACAAATAAGTACTTGAGGGCCATTCGGAAAATTGTGTATCGCCAAAGTAACAGGTTGTCAGCCCATCGCCAAAAATTGCAATACACACCCTCGAGTCCCTTAGTCGTCTCTCACGGGAAAGAAATGGGGTGATGCTATTCTAAGCCGGCATCACACGGCATTGGCGTGCAATAGCGCTACATGTGATAAACTGTCAAAACCAACTTGTCAACCTTCCTCCACCTTGCCTTAGCAAAATATTACTCAAAACGTAGCGTCAAATGAGGATTACTTTCCACCGGTCCCAGCTTCGAGAGTGTCATATGATAAAACTGATACGTATGTAAGGTTGTTTGTTAACCAGGGCGCATGCGAAGACTGGACGTCACGATCTTACAGACGGCCGGTCTTTATTTACGCGTGCCTACCTACGTGTCTTTTTCGTTTTCCATGGAAACAAAATATGGGTTCGGTACAACTTCACTTTGTCAGTCGTCGTTATGGGAAAGTAACGCTCACATTAGTCGTTAAAAGTTTATAAATATACAGAAAAACTACAATAGTAATTTCTTGTTGTTCGACATTGATTTCTATCCAACTATAAATAACACTACGCTGTTGTCGACATATCGACGTTAAGTTATACTAGAGCTCGACATAAGACTGTTGTTATCATTAACATTAATTAAGGCTACAGTTTATAAACGACGTTATAACGATTGTTTGTTGAATGTTTGTTTGTTATTATACGCTTGCTATCAACAGCACCTCGAATTATGCTTTCAAGGGATCAATGTTCCAAAGAGTAACTTATTTTTTATCCCGCCCGAGCCGGTTTTCTATTACGACAATACAAAATTGTTATAAAAAGAAGAAAATTGCGTTATGCAAATTTCTTTTTTTTACAATGACCGATCATGACGTCAATAAGTGATAATGCTATCCTACATTGAATAAAGTTATTTCATTTTCATTTTTCATTTTTGTACCAATAACTACCTGTCGGAACAATTCTGTAAAATTTCAGTAATTCCGCCCAAAATCAAATGTTTTAAATGAAACGCCGATTTGAACATTCATTTTTTTTTTTTTTTTTATTAATGATGGGTTTGCTCTTGACTCTAGTCTAGGTCATAGGACAGAGACAGAGTCTAAGATGGAGCGAGCTCACCCAGAAGAAGCCTGTTAAGGCACTGGCACTCCCACACTCTGACGGAACGCAGGTGGCTACTTGGCGCCAGACTTCGGTGGGATGGTGGTCGCGAGCCAGGCGGCCCCTTACGGAGCCTTCCACCGCTTGGTGGGATCGTTCAGCCGGACTTATCCACAGGCAAGCCTGTGTTGCCGTTGCCCGGGGTGGACCGCTAGGAGGTAGATCCCATACCACCCCAAAATACTGTTCTTTTACAAAAAACAGGGCATATCAACGTGGACTGTGTGGACCCGCTGGGCCGCAGCGCGCTGCTCATGGCCATCGACAACGAGAACCTGGAGATGGTGGAGCTCCTGCTGGAGTTTGGCGTGGAGACCAGGGACGCGCTGCTGCACGCCATCTCCGAGGAGTTCGTGGAGGCGGTGGAGGCGCTGCTGGACCACGAGGAGCGCGCCAGGAAACCTGGGGAGCCGCACGTGAGTTTTAATCTTCTATCATTAACAGCTAAGAGACGTCCACTCCTGGGATTCTATTGATATTATACATATTTTCTCAATGACTCACACTTTTTGCGAAAGAAAAAAACCAACAGACGCTCTTTATACCAACCCAACTTAGCCGCTTTTCATAAAACGGAAATTGGGACCCTGAAGATGAGCCTCCCAGACGCTCTCATTGGCTATGTTTTGGTATGACTACAACCAACTTTATTTTTGGTTTTTACGGATAGGTTTGCTCTTGACTCTAGTCTAAGATTACAACATCGTAGACCGTAGCTTTCAAATTCATTGATTTTCGGAGATTAGCAGGACCTAAAGAAAACTTTCACACCTATGAACATTTCGGAACAGTTACGGATTCAAGCAAAATTCAATGTTTTTGCTGGATCGTAGTATTTTTTATTCAGGCGTCTTTATTTCTTACTAAGTTGTTAATTTAAGGTTTTGTGAAAACGGCAGAGGAAAATAATTTAAAACGACGGCGGAACGTTATTAAAACAGAGGGCGACTTTTCACTCTAATTTAAAATTGTTAATTACACAGCCGGAAATTGCTTTCTGTAATGTAAAGGAAAAGTCATTAAGTACTTACCACTTATCTACTTTTGGAACTCAACTATTTTCTCAATGGATTGACAACATTGCCTGGTACGATGACCATTTCTACTGTTGTGTCTTATCCAAGCTCAATTGTTCAATAGCACATTCAAACAATGTCAATATAGGCAGGGAAATAGTAAGAGAAGTGGGCAGCGCGAATGTGTAAACAGGTTACTCGCGCTGCTCGTCATACCGCAGCCACTTCCCGTGCTCCCTCGATTGTCGGCTTTTCACGAACGCCTGTGGAATGTATTGCTATCTCGCTCACTCGTATTGGAGCGAGAAGAGTATGACGGTAGTGTGTGAACACTCACTCGCATTGATACTTCCCCGGAAGTATTTCGAGCAATATTCACGACAACGGCAGGAGCAGGAGCAGGAGCATGTGCATAGTGTGAACGTCCTATAAGTGGTGTAGTAAACCACAGACGTGGAACTAGTAGCTATAACATGTCGCACATAAATTTTTATAAATATCCCATTTGACAGAGTTGGGAGGCACTTCCGCCGGAGACGGCGACATTCACCGCAGACATCACCCCTTTAATCCTGGCGGCTCACCGCGACAGCTACGAGATCATCAAGCTACTCCTGGATCGAGGAGCAGCGTTACCAGTGCCTCATGACGTCAGATGTGGATGTGATGAATGCGTGCGATCGAGGAGAGAGGACTCGTTGAGACATTCCAGGAGTAGGATCAACGCGTATCGAGCTTTGGCCTCGCCTTCGCTTATCGCTCTTTCTTCTAAGGTTTGTCAATTTTACTAATTCTAGAGAGATCTGACACCTGATACCTGTCATTTATACCTTATTCTTATTCCTTACTAAGTACACATTTCACTTCTACTCCCAACGAACGTCAGTAACTCTATCTTGCCCTACTCCCAAACACCCTCAAATTGACCCTCTCCTACTTATAACAGGTCTCATCTACCACTGTGTTTATTCGCCCGTATTTGTAACCACAGGATCCAATTCTAACGGCATTCGAATTATCATGGGAGTTACGAAGACTGTCTGCCCTGGAGCACGAGTTCAAAACGGAATACTTAGAACTCCGGATCCAGTGTCAAGAGTTTGCTACTGCGTTATTGGACCACACGAGGACTTCCCATGAATTACAGGCAAGTCCGTAGACGCTAATGTAACACCAGTAAATATTTCTCTTTTACTCGCAAATCCTATAAGAGGGTTGCTCTTTTTCTCCAACTAATCAACACTAACCAAAGTGAAGTGAGCGTCCAAAATCTCTGGGGATTAGAGCACGACTATAAGTGAGTCATCTTCTGTAACCCTAGGATAAAGAGTGTGCAATGTTTTTCTTGTGACTATTGCTAGATTGTCTGCGTCAGTATATAATTGAAGAGATAAGAGAAAAAGTATGCAATAGTCTCTCATCTGCAGGTACTACTGAATCACGAGACGGGGTCTCCGCAGGCGCCGCTGATGGAGCCCGGCGCGCCTGAACGCATGAGGCTCTCTAGACTGAAACTCGCCATCAAGCTGAGGCAGAAGAAGGTACACTTAAACTTCGCTTTTCCATGAAGATCAGAAAATGCTTGCATTGCATGACTCAGGATAAGGAGTACTAGTCTTTACACAATGGGATGTCACTTCTACCTATCAAATGCTTTAACAAAATGCGCAATAATCTTGCTTATCAAAGAAAGGGTCTAAGAAACGGTCATAGACGGACAAGTTCATGTAACCTCATCAATTTATGACTAATCTTAATTTACAGTTTGTAGCCCACCCGAACGTGCAACAGCTACTGGCTTCCATCTGGTACGAGTCCGTGCCAGGGTTCCGCCGGAAAAACATGCTTCTCCAGGCCCTAGAGATGATCCGTATTGGAGCCATGTTCCCGCTGTACTCCCTGGCGTACATCGCAGCTCCGCATTCTACAGCTGGACGGACTTTAAGGAAACCCTTCATCAAGTTTCTCTGCCATTCTGCCAGCTACTTTATGTTCCTATGTAAGTAGTGTCTCAGTTATTTTTCCTATCGGCACTATGACTCCTAAAATTAGACTTTAATAGCATTCTTTGGATATAACTTTTCATCGATTTTGTTTCTAGCTATCTTTACATTTACGTCTGTTTGGTGTACACTTGACGTCAGAGTTTAGAAACCATATCTAAAGCTACCTAAACTTGGTCCCTGACATGGCATCGTAATCCTCGATTGACCTTTGGTTTACCTGTTATACAGTAATTTCACTCGTAGTAGACTTTTTCCAATTGTACTTCCAGTCCTGAACCACCAGTACTTGGTCTCTGACATGGCAGCGTTACCCTTGATTGACCTTTGGTCTACCTGTTATAAAGTAATTTCACTCGTAGTTGACTTTTTGTACTTCCAGTCCTGAACTACAAATACTTGGTCCCTGACATGGCAGCGTAATCCTCGATTGACCTTTGATTTACCTGTTATACAGTTATTTCCCTCGTAGTTGACTTTTTCTAATTGTACTTCCAGTCCTGCTGATCCTGGCGTCACAACGCATCGAGACGGCAGCAGGAGGCTTGATCTGGGGCACCCCCAGCAACGACACGCCTCTGTCCCGCCGGGGATCGCCACCTTCGCTGGTGGAATGGCTCATTCTCGCCTGGGTCAGCGGTATGTATTGATTCTCAGTTAATCTACTTGGCTTTTTTATTCCTTCAGGATAATGCTCAATAGTAAGTATTCATCTTTTTGCCAGAAACAAATCTGGCAGACTGTTTGAAAACTTGTCTTATCTGCATATAAGTGGTTCTCCGCAGATGTTCGAACCCTTGACAATCCCAGCTGGCAATCTGCCAACTAAAGGGTTATGATGTGGATATGAGATATTCAACTTTACTCACAGATTATGTTATCCTAACTAAATATTTGATATTATTATTTTGGACAATCATATGTTACTCTCGGCAATGGGAAATATTTCTGATTACTTTTACCAATAATGATACCTGACATCCCCTCACACACCGTAAAAGCTTTGCCTAAGCAACAAACATTAAACAAAAGCTATAAAGTACTCGAAAACTCTCGAGGCAACATTTCCGAAGTTCGGCAACTTCTAAATACTTTTTACGGCTGCGCACTCAAAGTTTTGTAAACTTGTACACAGTTAAAGAGCCCAATCAAAGAGCGTGTTGTTTGTTGTAGTTACGTACTTTGATGTTTAATTTATAAAATGCTGGACATTTTCAACAAATGGTTATGGTCCTTACACACTGAGTAGTGTAAAGCAGTTAATATTGGTACCAAGTTAGTGGTGGAGACGATTTTGATAAAGCATTTCTTCCTGTGCAATGTTATTCGATCCTAGTCGTGTTGCATAGGCATTCATTTAATTATTTTATACTTTATTGCACATCGTACAAAAGCCTTCTCTACCGGCCAACCAGAGGGAAATCAGCTAGAAACAGAAGCGGGTGCGGGGCATGTGATTTACCTTTCACAGTCGAAAAATTTAAAATTCCGCAGTACCTAGACTAATATTTCATCACAAAGTTATGTATTTGTAAATTTTTTATACGTCTCCAGGTCTGATCTGGAGCGAGGTGAAGCAGCTCTGGGACATGGGTCTCCGGGAGTACGTCCATGACATGTGGAACGTCATAGACTTCGTCACCAACTCGCTTTACGTCGCCACTGTCGCTTTGAGGATCGTGTCGCACTTTCAGGTAAGTACTTACACGTAGGATAACGTCAGATGGACTACTGGAGAAAATCTGCGAGGTATTATCGGTCACATAAATGTCTTGACGACAATTCGTAAGCTTTTTCTTCTACCGTACAGGTACGTCTCCATTGAGGTGGAGATTTCAAGCTTTATAATTACGTAGTCAATTGCCGTTGCCATGTGATGCCGGCGTAGAATAGCATCACCCCATTTCTTTCCCGTGGGACTCATAAGAGGCGACTGAGGGACTCGGGGGTGTGTATTACAGTTTTAGGCTATGGGATGACAACCTGTAACTATGGCGATACACAATTTTCCAAATAACCTGAAATTATTTGTCAGATGTGGCATAAATGTTCGTTTCTTGCGGCCTTTTACGCTCTGCCTACCTCGCAAGGGATTATAGGCGTAGTATGTGTGTGTATGTATGTATAATTACGTAGTCAGTTCATGCACCGCTGGGTTCCGCTCCGCACAGCTCCGCCTCAAATGAAATGAAATGTGTATTCAATGTCGGGTCGTTGGACGACTCAGTGTCCCACCCGAAAAGAGAGAGAATGTCCGATAGTACTATCACAATATCGCAATGGAGATGCACCCTTAGTCAGTTGAGCACTAGCAGCGCAATGCTTACGTGACGTAATTTACGTTAAGAACAAAGTGTGGAAAAGCGCTTTGTGCATTTTAAGGGACTAATCTTAGAATGAGGTACAAATTTCCCCAAGAAACACATACAAATCGTTAGCGAACTGAGCTAAAAAAACATTTGACTTTTTTCATATGTCAACCTATGTCCTTTAGCAAAACTTATTCAGCTTCACGAGCTAGTTCACCCCTTGAAAGGAGTACTTTTCAAAATCCGGTATTTTTTACACCCAGGTGCACCGTGAGATGTCGCACGGTCTGCAGTGGAACCAGCCCCGCGAGAAATGGGATGCCTGGGACCCCATGCTGCTTTCTGAAGGTCTATTTTCAGCAGGTACGTTTATTAAACAAATTAATTTAAATACTGCCCTTACCTTTTCGAAAAATGGCGAACCAAGCTATATTGTCATCTCAGACCAACAAGAAACAGAAGGAACTCTTTGGATTGCCGTGTGATGCCGGCTTAGAATAGCATCACCCCATTTCTTTCCCGTGGGAGTGGTAAAAGGCGTCTAAGGGACCCTGTGTATTGTAATTTTAGGCGACAGGTTGACAAACTGTCACTATGGTCATACACAATTTTCCGAATGACCCTTAAATGTTTGTCAGACGTGGCGTAAAATAGTTTACGCCCTGCCTACCCCGCAATTGATTATAGGCGTGATATGTATAGTATGGGAACTTTTCGGAAGACTAGTAAAATACCTTTTGTGCGTTCACCTGTCTGAATGCGACGAGTTTTTCATGACTACGAAAATCATGGTTGTTCGAAGGCTCCCTTCATACTTTCTCTCCCCAGAAACATTTCTGTTCATAGTGTCATCCTACTTTGAATAAATGAATTTGTTGATTCCTTGCAGCCAACATCTTCAGCTCGTTGAAGCTGGTATACATCTTCAGCGTGAACCCGCACCTGGGGCCGTTGCAGGTGTCCCTCTCCAGAATGGTGCTGGACATCCTCAAGTTCTTTGTGCTGGATATACTGGTTATATTCGCCTTTTCTTGCGGTAAGTTTAATTATAATTTTTGGACGATTTTCACCATCAACAGCCACTAAAGACAGTGGGCTTTAGTATGTTTTCCTGCATATTGAGCGGTGTTTGGTTTTCAACCGTTTTTCTGGATTTATCTCTAATTCGCTATTAATTTACGACGACCGCGGGTAGATATATTATAAAATAGTGTGATGCTTTTTTTAAGTCCAACTCAAAAATCCATTTAGGTAAAATTAAAAAGCAACATTTTCACTGAGTAACTTAGGCTACTTTTTACTGCAGAAAAATGCCTCAAACCCGCAGAAAAACGGGTAACAGCATGTGAAACCGGTTGACAAATCTCACTCTACTACTCTTGCACTCGGATCTTTTTCTCTGCTTATTTTCTCTACCCAAATTATGTCTAAGAGGTCGCTCTTAGCGATAAGGCTGTCTTTGCACATTCTTAGCTTAAAATGTCTTGTATTAGGATTAAACTTATTGGGAATCCGACGTTCAGAAAATTCAATTTAATGGGAGTTCCACTTTATGATCCGGAAAGTTCTGTGTTACTTTTCATATTACGCAAAAAAGTGTCATTACTTACTCACTCATTCACTTTAAAACACAACTTCCACATAGAAATTCTCGTTACCAGTTTGTTACCATTATTCCAGGGTTGAACCAGTTGCTGTGGTACTATGCGGACATGGAGAAGAAGAAGTGCAACACCAGCAGCTCGATAGCCACGCCCAACGGGACACTGCCAGACCCTGACGCCTGCATCGTGTGGAGACGGTTTGCCAAGTAAGCAATACATATATTTACTCATTTGAATATTGAGGTGAAGAGAGGTGTAGCGGGGGGATATAATACAATAAACACAAATGTTCACGTCAAGTGCGGATTTATTACTATTTTACCTAGCTCCTACCATACATAGGTATTCAGTCAGGGCCCTGTGTACACCTACTTAAATGTATGTCTACTTATATAACTATATTGATACTTTTAGCACACTACATATCACATCATCTTTTTATTTTTTTAAACTTGCAAAATTTCCAATCGCCGGCAGGAATTGAAACTGCGACTTTCGCTATTACTAGTGGCGACGTCTCTTCCATCTGGGCTACCGCAGCTCGTCTCCTGCGCTCCAATTTCTTTTCATCGCTTAGACTACATTCAGTCTGTAAAGAATGAATTAGTGGGTATTAGTTGCAAAAACTAACCCGGTAGATGGAGCCGTGCCACGCATTACTGGCATTAAAATCCACTTACAAAGTAGGCGGGCAGGAGACGAGCTGCGGCAGCCCAGATGGAAGAGGTGTCGCCACTAGTAATGGTGAAAGTCGCAGGTTCAAATCCTGCTCGCGCTTGAAAAATTTGCAAGTTTTCAAAAATTGTATGCCTATCGCGGTATGTGTTTTAAAATTTGGTACTCATCTCTATACAAATATGACAGGGATCTTTTTTATATACACATATTGTTATTTTCCTCGTTCTTTCCATTTTGCAGTTCAAAAACACATGAATTAGTCTATTCCTGTTCAATGTATGATAACCACTATATAGCAGCGTTCTTCACAGCATCCGATCATTAAGATAGTTGGCTCCAAGATAATGGCAAGAAAGGAATTATCGGTTAGGTTAGAAATAAAATCGGTTACGAAAAAGGATTTTTCCATTACGGTTACGGTGGCTATCTTTAAACCCCGTACCAACCAACCATCACACACCATGTCAAAATAAAATACCGCAAAATGACTCAACTACACTCGACTAATATTTATGTTTTCAGTCTATTTGAGACGATGCAGACGCTATTCTGGGCGGCGTTCGGGCTGGTGGACCTGGACTCCTTCGAGCTGGACGGCATCAAGATCTTCACGCGCTTCTGGGGCATGCTCATGTTCGGCACGTACGCTGTGATCAACGTGATCGTACTGCTCAACCTGCTCATCGCGATGATGAACCACTCCTACCAGCTCATATCGGTACACACATTTATAAAGAAGAAATAAATACATCATGTAGAGTTATTGTTTTATCGTGAAATGACGAGCAATGCTCGCAATGTATTTTTCACGTGGATCCACCTGCTCGCTACGTTTGCAATAGGTGTAGTAGGTAGTGTTCTTGTTTGGACGAGAAACAACTTATCTATTCCTAAACTGTTACCTTTTATGTGCAAATAAAGTAATTTTATTTTTATCTATTCTAGTTTCTATCTTCTTCTTCTTTTGCGAGTCGATGTAAAGAAAGAAAGATAACACATTTGACCAAAGTTTCTATCTTATATCTCTTTGTCAGGAACGCGCGGACGTGGAGTGGAAGTTCGCCCGCAGCAAGCTGTGGATCAGCTACTTCGAGGAAGGGGGCACCGCGCCGCCGCCCTTCAACGTCATCCCCTCGCCCAAGTCGCTGATATACGCGTGGGTGTGGCTGCAGCGGCGGCTGTGCAGCCAGACGCGAGCCAAGCGTGAACACATGCGGACCATCCGGGTATAATAATTCATAGAAATTTAAAATATGGCTTTTGTATGACGGTTTAGACACAATTTTCTTTTGTTAACATGTAAACACTGGATTGAAAATTTTATGATCATGCTACCCTAACCTTTCATACTAACTTAAATGACAATAAAACCGTCGTAAAGTGGCGGGACATTTTGCGCTCGCTTCGCTTGCGGTTACTACTGTAGGGTATATCGCATGTCAGTAGCATTATTTTAAATTTCGCTTCACGCGCGAAATATAGATAGTTTTAAAAGTGTGCTTTATTTTTCAGAGAAAAGCAAAACAAGCCAATGAGCGAGATTATCGATATCAGGTGAGTTCAAACTATTTGTATCTGATCTAGGACTTTACTCTATTTACCGAAACAAGTTATAATGTTAGTCAGATGGACTGATGACTTGTCGAGGGCGGCTGGTAGCGACTTGATGGCGGAAACGGGAGATGGTGCCTTTGACGTACGCTGGGGGAAGCAGCAGTTCAGCAGTGGACTGTTAAAGGCTGCTATGATGTAACGCACGAGCTAAACTAGCTTCGGCGTTGGACGCAAGTTGTTTTTATTGTAACCTATCGACACCCCCGAGAAACACGTTACCCATTACAGGCGATAATGCGCAACCTGGTCCGCCGCTACGTGACGGTGCAGCAGCGGCGCGCGGAGTGCGGCGGCGTCACCGAGGACGACGTGAACGAGATCAAACAGGACGTGAGCGCCTTCCGCTGCGAGCTGGTCGAGATCCTGCGCAACTCCGGCATGAACACCTCCACCGCCAACGCGGGTGCGCCCGGTAAACACACGCACTAACCCAAATATAGGACACGAGAGATTTGAAGGCTACTTGTACCGAGCAATCCTTTTTTAACTAAAGAAGCTAAACCAAAGCGCCTGCTTTGCGTAAAGTTGCCAAGGTACAAGGGCCGTATTCCGCTATTTGAAAGCGTCTCACTTGTGATGCAATAAAGGGTCAATATTTGACCTCAATTGACGACTGCACTTCCGTACCGAAAGTAGAATAATGTTCTGAGATAGGGTTAGGTTTGCTGGTGTTTTTTTATTTGGAATGAGCGTGGGAGATTTCGCATTTGTGTATGTTAAACCATAAGACACGCGAGACTCAACGCGGGTGCGCCCGGTAAACACACGCACTAACCCAAATATAGGACATGAGCTGGTTGAGATTTAAAGGCTGCTCGTGATTTTACCAAGCGATCTTTTTTTAATAATACAAGCAAAATCAAATCCGTCTGCTTTGCGTAAAGTTACCAAGATACAGTGAGGTTGTCCGGTCGGCATAATAATAAATCGTTGTAGCACACAAAGCACCGAAACTTCACCGCGCGCGACTTCTTTTCTCTATGCAATACCATCACTGGCATTCGTGATAGCATTACAGAATAATCTGAAGACGAAGACCCAGGAAACTTGTTGCATTATCGGCGTAGCAACAATAGCGCGTTTTAAAAACTACTACCGCCATCTGGTGTATAAAGAAACTCGTACAAAAAATCGTACGATAAATAATCTATATTTCTCATTTGCTTGTCTGTCAGTCTTCTACTGTGGTTTTTGACAAGAACTTGAAGGGGTAATGGGCAGGAGGGTGACAGCGCATTTACACAGATATTTTAGGATAGTACCTAGATTCAGACACATACATACAAATAGATTCTGTGAAGTGACGTAGTAAACTAGTCTAGAGGAATCATATAGGTAGGTGCCTAGCAATTCCTCTATTCGTCGTAGTAGTCTAATCCATTTAGCTGTAAAATCGATGTTAACTGTAGATTACTCATAGATTAATCACTAAACGTTTTTGGTTGCAACTTTGAACTAACTAGTTACATAGTCAACTCCATAAGTATGACCACAGTCGGTAGTATACTATTATGTCCTGGCACAAAGAAATTCTTTGCTCGTGAAAGTGTTGCTTCCTCAAATGTCATCAACTTATGGGGTTGACCATATTACGCTATGACCGTCGAGGTTTAAAATTACTAAATAATTTGTTTGTGTCAGGTGGCGGCGGCGGTAAGAAGAACCGTCAGAAGGAGCGTCGTCTGATGAAGGGGTTCAACATCGCTCCGCAGGGCACTTTAGCCCCTGTGGACGAGTTCCTGGCTTCTCTGCATCATGAGCATGGCCCTCACGGAGGTCACCATGCATCCTTGTCTGCCTTACTTGGAGGTAAGGCACCTACTGCTAAATTCTGTTTTCTCCGCAGACTATTTCAGACATCATACTCATCTTTATGAATTTGTGATACAAAAAGTTTAAAGTAGGCCAACATGAATGACGAGCAAAGCGAGCTCGATATTTTACGTCACAACCGTAAAGGCACCTAAATACCTAACGCCTAATTTTAACTACTAAATTCAGATTCTTAATTCTTATTATAATTTTAACTACTACATTCTACAGTCTTCGCTTCTGGGATCATCAAAGACTCTCCATTAGATTCTTCAGGACCTGTCTTGGTAACTGATTATAGGAATGCCCACATAACAATTCCATTTTATTTAAATTTTAGGTGTCGGTGGTCGCCTCCGCGCCTCACAATCCAGTCTGTCGGACTCGGCGTCAGGGGCCACAGGTCCTCAACGCCGGAAACCGCAGCCCCACAAGCGACGGTGGGGCACCATCATAGAAGCTGCCCGGGCCGCGCGCGTCTCCAGGCTTATTGGACGCTCCAGGTCCGAGGACTCCGTGTGCGATCCCAGCAGACAGTCGCCCAGGTTAGTACCACTACACAGGTCCTCAACGCCGGAAACCGCAGCCCCACAAGCGACGGTGGGGCACCATCATAGAAGCTGCCCGGGCCGCACGCGTTTCCAGGCTTATTGGACGCTCCAGGTCCGAGGACTCCGTGTGCGATCCTAGCAGACAGTCGCCTAGGTTAGTACCACTACACAGGTCCTCAACGCCGGAAACCGCAGCCCCACAAGCGACGGTGGGGCACCATCATAGAAGCAGCCCGGGCCGCGCGCGTCTCCAGGCTTATTGGACGCTCCCGGTCCGAGGACTCCGTGTGCGATCCTAGCAGACAGTCGCCCAGGTTAGGTTAGGTTAGGTTAGGTTACCATGTTTAAGCCGTTTTGTCAAACAGCTTTAGCACTGTCGAAACGCGCGTCTAACTTTACCAGTACCCCTACGAGTTTATTTATTTTAAACTTACACTAACAGTCTTAGCCAAACATGTAAGCTTATCGATGGTTAACTAGATCACAGGTATCTTAGTCTATTACAATAATACTACTTCTGGTAAAAAAATCTTCTACAAATTGTCCTGCTGATGCTAGGAATCTGTTCTCATTTAACGCAAATATATCAACATCTGTGTTAATCATTATTTTGTTTATAAGTATTAGTCCTTCAACCAGATAGAGAATTGGTTCGCCCGTTAGTTACGTGGAACATGTGTAGTATTATCTATCATAGACCAATTAGTACTAGGTATTATATTATCTGTGCCACTACACAGGCCCCGAAAACTGGTAGCCTAATTAAACAAGAATTTAACATGTACTGCGTGCAAAGCGAGTTATAGATATATCTCGTTAAAACAACGACATGACACATATTGCAAGGGTAGTGAGCTCGTTATTTTACATGAAAACAATGACAGTTTTACGTGAGAATATATGAGAGGGCTCTTACAGTGCGCTACCATTAACGAAACACGTATAGCGAGCAAAGCAAGCTTTTCGTTTTGCGCTAAAATTACTGAAAGGAGGCAATAAGAGTGTATCATTAAACTAGTGATATGACGATGTGAATTGTAACGCCATAAATACTTGTGATTAAATAAGTGTCTGTAAATAACTGTATTTTACCCTAGAAAAATATATGTCTTGTTTTTCAGTGGCAGTGACCGTTCGGACTCGGGCAGCGACTCCCAACGCAGCCCCGACCGCGCCGAGCGGGGCGCCAGTGCGGGCCCTACGGCTAGAGGGTCCACCAGGGGCAGTGGGGCGCTGCATCCACTCAATGCGCTCGCCGCTCTCAAGCGGAAGAGGAAGAAGTTCTCGGATTCAAGGAGGGACGCGCAGGAGCGAGCGAGACAGCAGCCGCAGGTTTGTGTCTATTTGTAGACAATGAAATTGTTGATCACACACTACATCAATTATTTATGGATGGATTCACTTCTATCAATATCAAAATGTAGATAACCGATAGGAAAATATTTCAAAACGGCATGTTTCAAACAGGTGCATATACTAATACTGTTTGAAGAGACTTTCGTTAATATTCTCTCTAAAATACAAAACCGTCATCAAGGGATTAACCTCTGTCAAAACATCAAACCTACTGATAAGTTATTGTGAAACCCTAGCTTGTTTCAAAACCAGTGCATACAGGTGATTAATACTGCTTCAAAAGGTATTATACTCTTAAACCCTTATGCACATTCTCTCTTAACTTGTAGACAAATATAGGGTAAAATTTTATTAGTGACCGATAGCGAAATCTCAAGACGACCTGGTGATAAGGAACAACTTCCCCAAGGAACATAGATTAAAATATGACTAAAATATTTTGAGTTTCCAAGGTAACTCAAATTAGCTGATTGGGAACTTTTTATGGGAGGTAAAATTTTTCTTTTTTATAAGAATAAGAAGAAAGTTGTTCCTTATCACCAGCCCGTCTTGAGTTTCCGCTACCGGTCACTAGTAAAATAACACAATACATTTGTCTTGTTATGCGCTTCAACCTATTAGACATGAGCAATGACTACACATGTTCCAGGAGGCGTTGCAGCGCGCGAGCTCCGTCCCCGCGCGAGCCCCGCCTCACGCGGTCCTCGTGCCGCCCCCGCTGCACCCCGCACCGCCCCCCGCCACGCCCCTGCAGCCGTCCCCGCCAGGGCCGCCGCAGGAGAGCGGCCAACGGGGCGGCAGTCGAGAGCCGCTGCTAGCTAGCCTTGAAGATGATGGACATAAGGTATTTTATTTTATACTTGAGAAAATGCCTGCGACTTTCGCATTACTAGTGGCGACGCCTCTTCCATCTGGGCTACCGCAGCTCATTCCTTGCCCGCCAATTTTGCAAGTGTATTTTAATGCCAGTAACGCGTGGCACGGCTCCATCTACCGGGTTAGTTTTTGCAACTTATACCCGGCGACTAATTCTATCTTTACAGATGAAAACCCGCGATAAATTGAATACCAAATTTTTAAAACACTTCCCGTGTTAGGTATACAATTTTTGAAAACTTGCAAACTTTTTAAGCGCGGGCAGGATTTGAACATAAGGAACATATTTTAGTGATAAGAGGCGTAGATTAGTTGGCCGAATGAGAAAATGACGATCACCTGTCTCGTCGGATGTTGAGACCATTAGACCCAGGTCCAAATGGATTTGTAAATGCTCTACCTAAAGTTGAATCCACCGCCAGTGGTCTACACACACTGACATCAGTTTAATCCACAGAACATAGTCAATTTGGTAGGTACTGACTAGGCTGCCGCAGACCAAACGTTCGTTTTTGCGAGCGACTTTCAATCAGTAATAAAGATTCGGTCAAATGGTAACGAAATGATGTCTCAATTCCTGCTTTAAGTTCTTTCAATCTGGTGTCAAGTTGTTTTAGCTGATTTTCCGTGTTTCAGCAGGAGACATGCGGTCAATGCGGCTGTGACAGCACCCGGGAAGCAGGATCCACAGGCAGCGCAAGCGCAGGCACGCGGCGCTGCAGTAGGTGTGCTGCACTCGCCAGGCTGGCAGGAGTCACGCCATTGCACGGCCACGCTCCACACCACTCCGCTGGCTGGTTATAAGACTAAACGAAATGAAACGTGATGAAAAAGCAAACCAATTTATAAATAGATTGGACAGATTGAAAATCTCAACAAGAGGATTGCAAGACACAGGCATAATCAGTAGCTACAACTGCTGCCTGTTTAAAGATAATAATTATATGTGATGCCTTAAAGCAAAGGACTGGTAAGAAACAATTCTACGAACACAAGAATAAAGTCATGAAAATGCCATTGCAATCAAGCGAGCATAAAAGTCGTATTATAGTGAGCGGCATGGCGTTATACGAATGAATTGAGTAAATTAATGTATGATACACAGTATAATTCGTTGTAAGAAATTCGTTGTAAATTTGCAACAAACGTCCTGGCCGCTGTATTGCCGCGGCGGCCGAGCCGTTCAATATAATTCGACCCTTATGTCACGCCATGACAAGACTTTATAAGACTTAACGAAAGATGAAAAGCCTCTGAAATAATCGAATGTTATATTATAAGTAAGACTTAATGAAAATAAGGAGTTACAGCAAAGGAATGGTCAGAGACAATTATAGGAACAACCTGAATGTATCGAAGTAGAAGCGAGTGAAGAAAAAACACTTATCTGCCCTGGGTTATAGTTTACGTAACAATGGTAGAGCTAAGAAAAATAGGTGTGCAATTTTTTATAGAGAGAGAAGGCACTCAGATATAGATAGAGATAGGTAAATGTATCATATATCAAGTAACTTGCAATTCAATCATTGAATCGAATTCAACCGGCAATTACAATTTCGATGCTATTTGAGAAAAGCAGTCCCTTAGAAATAAATTAAGATGCCTTCTCGTCTCATAAAAAACAAAAAAACTGCTCTTACACAAAGATCTACCAAAAGGTATTTTTTAAAGTCAGTACGCAAACTTTGCACGGTAAATCTACTCTTCAATAGGAACATTTTTAATATGTGACTGTTTGACAAAAATAAATTCAGCCTAAATGGTACAAGCAGATAAATTTTTCATATCATCAAAGTAAAACCGTTACACAATTTTCTGAATGACCCTCAACTGTTCGTCAGACCGTTTTCTACGGTCGTTTACGCTTTACCTACCCCGCAATTGATATAGGCGTGATATAAGTATGTATATAAACCGTGACCGTGTGATGCCGGCTTAGAATTTATCACCCCATTTATTTTCCGCGCGTGTTGTAAGAGGCGCATTAGGGTCTCGAGGGTTTCATGTTTATTTCAATTTTAGGTGACAGGCTGACAGCCTGTCACTATAGCGATACACGAATTTTCTGAAACTGCCCTCAAATATTTGTCATACGTGGTGATAGCGACTGTATTTTCCGGCCGTTAACGGTCTGCCTAGCCCAGATAAAGGCGTGTGTATGTATGGATGTCATAGTTAAAGTTGTCCGTATTGAAGAGTAAAATTCCCATACAAAGTTTCCGTACTGATCTAAAAATTACTCTGCATAAGTTTATGTTCACTTGAGAATAGATGCCCTCCACAAAACGCGAGCTTGGCTGCATATGAAGATAAAATTTGTGTATTTATATAAGATAATATCCAAATGACCCATAATAGTTTGTTATACACAAAGTTTCTCTTCCCCGGCTTCATATAAAGCCTCTAAGGCATTTGTAGTTACCACATAATTTATACATAGCTATAATATACTAGGTCATTAAATGGACACATTTTATCAAACACCAATTAGCAAATTAGATATCAACGAAATTTTAAAGTACCTAACGATGTAAGCGATAGTTTAAGTAAATATTTTATATACGACATAGTGACTATAGAATTTAAGTGTAAAAAGTGACTTTTTTAGTTTGTGGTGATATAAAATTCAGCGAATACTGAACAGCAAATACCCTAAGTATTGAAAACTAAGTTACCATTATAGGGATCAACTTAATATTGGTTTTCTTTAGGGCTTCCAATACCAGAATCCCGGATATTTTCGGCCTACTTTTAATACCGGTATTGAAAATCTAAGTTTCCTTACAGTCAATAAGGATGAACAATTTAAGTAGATCCATTAAATGGGTAACTCGTGGCACGATAGTAGGTACACCAGAAACTAAAAAAGTCATCATACAGGGTGTAAGAAACGGTGTACCCGAAACTTTGTTGGCATGATTAGACCATGAAACTGAACAACCATTTCTATGGAGACTATTTTGGCAAACGAGAAAAAAAACCGACATTCCATACAAACATACATATTTTACATGCGGTAGCCCAGATGGAAGAGGCGTCGCCACTAGTGATGGCGAAAGTATCAGGTTCAAATCCTGCCCACGTTTAAAAATTTTGCATACAAAACTCGAATAAGAAAACAGAAAAATATTACGTTTCCCTACATAGGCTCCATAGTAAAAGTTGTTCAGTTTCATAGTCTGAACATGCCTGCAAAGTTTTCGGTACATAGTCCATAACACCCTGTATAAATGATAATGAGTTACTATGTAGTCGTAATGATGTGTTCCAAGATGTTTTCCAGTACTTAGTTACTCGACCGACGCACACGCAGCTAGTCTAGCATCGGTGTCGATTCTCGCGCACGCATTACCCTTAGCTATTCCTGACACTTTTTTTAAATAATAAAAAAAAGATATAGGAAATGAACAGCTTTAATTTGCATTGAAAATCGAGCCATTTTTAAACTGGATGTCGATCTCGGACCTCGTCCTCTAAATTTGTCACATGTTACCGTATCAGTCCTAAACCATTTTTTTAATGACAAATGACACCTATAGCCAGTTTTATATTCTTTCCAGAACGCTATAAAACGCCACACCAAACACATAAAATGCCGCAGACTTAATTCGTAAGATATACATCCGCAAAATTTGTACACGACTGGTGGAGTACGAAAATGGTAGCTGTTATACATTTATTTATCCCGCTTTTTTCATCTGCTTAAATAATTTGCTAAGGATATATACGCCGGAATCGACGCCATTATCTCGTAAGAAGGAACAACACTACACAGGGATTTTAACTCAAAAAAGTTATACCTTTCCTAACAGAAACACCCTGATCATACAAGACACTATTAGCTATATTAGTATATAAGCTTAGACATAGATAGGTAAATAAAGCGATATCAGATAAATATGTTGATTTTGATAGGAGAAAGCAATCATATTGTTGCATATAATGATTATTTACTTACAACAAAATACATATTTACCGTAATAATTTATATCACATGTAATTTACGGGGAAGAATCTTTCACGTAATGACGTCATGCAAGAAAAATCTCATTATAATGAATACTGGTCTTATTGTTTCTAAATAACCTTTGTAGGTATTTATTGCCGCGAATTGATACTTTGGTTTCCAGTTGACTAGCGTGTCCATCCAGGGATTTTTTACCTGTTTGGGGGCGCCACTTTCTCGAACCAACTTTGCATGCAAAAAAATATATATTTAATTTACCCATCTATCTTTCGTACTCTGATTTCTTTTTCAGCAAATTAATGAGGAGTTAGGTATTGAATGAGATTCTTTCCCGTACATAATTGCCTTAGGTCACAGGTTGAGTGGCAAAGTTATTAGAAAGTACATTATTTACTCATGTAATCGGAATATACAGGGAGGTACCGAATGACGGTCTTTCCCGAAACTGCTAATATCAACCCGTGAAACTGAACTACTTTACCCAACAACCAAAGATCAAAGTATTAGAAAATTTGAATTCCCATACAAAAAATCAGCTGAACAAGCAATTTTCTATATAACTTTTTAAGCACTCGCGATCACTTTCACTCATTTTAAGTATTAGACCGGGTCTATCGCGATAGTATTTAGGTAAATATTAGTAATTTACCTGTGTCCCGACGTTTCAATACAGTTTACAAAGAATGGAAATTTAGAATACTATCGCGATAGACCCGGCCTAATACTTAAAATGAGTGAAAGCAATTTTCTATTGGTGGCAATTTCATTTATATTTTACCTTCTTTGTGGAAAGTTGTTCAGTTTGGCCTATAGAGCTTAACGTTTTTGGGAGTAATTATTCGGTACCTCCCTTTACATTGTTTTGAATTACTTACCAAGTTAACAAAGACCTTTCCAAATATGGGCACAAAATAGCACAAATTGTATTATCGTACGTACAAACAAATTATTTTTTTAATTATGTAAAATAAAATCTGCCGAATCTAATTTTATGTTAGTGAGCCAAGCCTTATGTGTTAATCTTTGTGAGTACCAAAACGTTTATAAATATTATCAAGGAAGATAAAGATTGGTATTACCAAACAACTTGGTATCGAATACAAAAAAAACTAATATAGTAAAGTACTTGACAACTAATAATATCGGGCGTAAGGTACGGTGAGCTCAAAACAGTAAACTAAACAACTTTCCCTAGGGAAGATATGTTGTATTCTTCACAAGTTTAGACATTTTTGTAAAGCAACTACAAAACTTGTGTTTAATAAAAAACTCAGCTAATATTCACAACAAATCACTTGGCAATATCATACTTTATCTTTCTTAATCGTAGTATGTATTAGTTGATTTTTTTTTTGTGGCGTGACGCCACAAGCCCTGTGACCCAGGCGCCTCCGGCAACATGGTCACAATCCAGTCCAAGACCGTCTTGCATGGTCACAACCTTTAAGTGTATACGGTGAAATTTTACTAGTGACCGAATGCAAAAACTCAGGACGAGCTGGTGATAAGGAACAACCTTTGAATATCAAAAACTAACTGTGTAGATGGAGCCGTGCCACGCGTTACTGGCAAGATACACTTGCTAAATTCACGGGCAAAGGATGAGCTGCGGTAGCCCAGATGGAAGAGGCGTCGCCAAAGTGATGTCAAAAGTCGCAAGTTCAAATCCTGCCCGCGTTTGAAAATTTGCAAGTTAAAAAAAAGGAACTACCTTCCATATGGAACATAAGTCGAAATATGAAATCTAAATATTTTAGACCTGCCATACAAATTAACTAGCCCGGCTGGTGAGCTTTGTATGGTTAATTTTTTTTACATATTTTGAGCTATATTCCTTGGGGAAAGATGTTCCTTATCACCAGCCCGTCTTGAGATTTCGCTAACGGTCACTTCTAAAATTTCACTCTATAAGCAAGCTATAGAGTGCTTGCCTGTCTCGCTCAGAACCAAAAAAGTCAAAAGTTTTAATGCTGTCTCTATCGTTTTGCTAATGATTGACAGTGGCAAGTATAGTAGCTGTGTTGGTACCGTTGCCAACCGTTCGTACTTAGTTAGGCGAGATCTAAAGCTTACTTATATTGTCCTTTTAAATTCAGTGCAAATATTTTTAGGGTGTAACTTGTGAAACTGAACTTCTGTAAGGAACATAGGTCGAAATGGTCATCCGATACAAAGTAACAAACTTTTTGAACTTTTCAAAAGCTTATTTGTATGGTAGGTCCAATTCTTTTTTACATATTTCGACCCATGTTCCTAGGGGAAACTTATTCAGTTTCGCCATTAGAACTCACCCTAACAATATTTGCACTAAATTTAATAGGACCTTATATACTCTAAGGTCCGACTTGTATCGTCCCGTTTGAACTGAGTGTGCTAAGTGTTATGTGTACTTGTGATCGCGCCTGCAATATGTAGCTCTAATAAGGGCTCATGGTGGGGCTGGTCGACTTACAAAATGTATGCCGTGACCAGATTACCTGACCTGCAGTCTCTTCACATAACGTGAGGTCTAGTATACTGGATGTTGTAAGTTCTTTGTATGTCGACCAGCCTAACCTTGGTCTCGACGATAAGCTTAACAATGCCCTGAGAGTGAAAGTTCTAGTCACGATTCTAGTCAATATATGAGCCTAATTATACGGCCTATCATACTCACGCGTTGAATAAGCTGTAGCATTAGCATATCAAATTCAAATCGTAGTAGCCCAGTATGGCAAACTTTTCATGTTTCAAAAATATTAAAGTCGTTTATTTTTGGCTTAAAGTTGCTATGAGCATAATTTTGTAATTTGCATTTTTCATCTTACTTATATAACAATGAAGTATTACTTTATATTCGTTTCATGTTTATATCAACAATCATAGTATTATATTCTGTTCACGAAGTGATTGAATGATAAAATCCATATAATTAATACATACAAAATCAAAACACAATAATATTAAGTTACCTACAAGTAAAAAGAAGTTGAATGATTAAAGTTAACATTGCAGGCGCGACATTTTACCGTGGGATGTGTAACTAGTAATAATCAGAGGCCTTGTCGTTTGTGTTGAGTTGCCGCCAGGCGGCGCTAGCTGGCTCGTTGACTAATTAGACCCACTGCCAATTAGACCCATTGCACTGGGTCTAATTAGTTAGCGACTACGCCAGCAGCGCCGGGCGGCCAATCGATTATATTTTGTAAAGATTGTTATTTAATTATACATTATATTTGTATATAATGGTGCGAACTTTAATAAAAATAAGCACTACTTATATTGTAGTTTCTTTTTGAACCTGACAGAATTTAAACTTTATATTATAGGTTGTTTAATTTAGTTTTATTTTATAGATATTGACCCGATTTATATGAGACTGGCCCGATGGTGTAGCGGATAGTACACATGCGTGCTACGCCGAGGTTCGTGGGTTCGATCCCGACAATACACAAATATTTGATAAATAATTTTTTTTATATTTGTGTTTAGTCTGGGTGTTTTCTATGTACGAATTTATTTACAAAAAAGTATAGGTATTAATAGCTATTCAACTCACATAGTACTACCATGTACTACGGAGCATATCACAAGCTATGCTTAGTTTAGGGCTCTAGCTAGGGCGCTATATGAATTGTCCAGGATATGTCTTTAAAAATAAACTACAATTGTATTTGTCGTTACGATATTTATTTGTCAAGCAACTATTTAATGGTGAACTTAATTTACTGATATAAAAGTGCATATAAAATCAGGAATAAATTACACAATAATTATTGAGGTTTAAAAGTAACTATTTAAATACTACGAACCGTTATTAAAGCTTTGGTTATGAGACGATGATACACCTATTATTCTAAATCACAGCGCAATATTGGAGTGGTGCGAAGTTTGTTCCGCGTTTGGTTGTTATACCTGCGAGAAGATAGATTATCTTTTGATGAAACATAAAACACAGGATTTAGTAGTTTAATCATACTAATATTATAAATGCGAAACTTTGCATGTTTGTTACTTATTCAGGCAAAAACTACTGAACCGATTGTAATTAAATTTGGCACACTTAGAGAACACATAGAATAGTTTTAAATGTACTGCACGCACCGATTGCGCCACTCTCCCTACTCGCCCTGCTCACCTGGTGACGTTACACGGCGGCGAAGTCCAGCGGCGTATAGTCTGCTTGGTCGGCTCGCCCCGCTTTGCCCACTCGCCCCACTCGCCCTGCTCACCTGGTGACGTCACACGGCAGCGAGGTCCAGCGGCGTGTAGTCAGCGTGCGCGTCCGCTCGCACCGCTAGCGCCACTCGCCCCGCTCGCTCAGTTAGCAGCACCTGGCAGCCGCGTGATAAGGCTCCACGCTCCGCGGCTAGCGCCAGCTGGTTCACTACTCGCCGTTCCACCTGGAATTATTTTTGGTGTGTTTTGGTTTACTATTGACTTCCATTTACAAAATGTAAATATCACCTCCTAAATATGGACGTCAGAATCATTAAATACATTGCACAAACAAATCATGTGAAATTCCTTTACATCCTGGGTTCCCAATCTTGATTACCCGTTTGGTAAGCTAGATATTTTATGGTGGTAATGAGATCTTAAGGAAAAAACCAGAAACATAAGACAAAGGCGTACTCAAAACACTAAAAACGGGGTAACACTAAAAACAGGGTTAATTGACAGACTTAAAAAGGGGGTAAACGGGGTTAAATGACAGAACTTAGGTAAGTCTTATTGATTCTAAACCTATTTGACGGAAAGTGGCAGCACTAATTTAAGGTAAGTTACACACACACACACACACACACACACACACACATATCACGCCTATAATCCATCGCGGGGTAGGCAGAGCGTAAACAGCCGCAAAAAACGGCCATTTACACCACGTCTGACAAATGTTTGAGGGTTATACGGAATATTGTGTATCGCTATAGTGACAGGTTGTCAGCCCATCGCCTAAAATTGCAATACACACCCTCGAGTCCCTTAGTCGCCTCTTACGACTCCCACGGGAAAGAAATGGGGTGATGCTATTCTAAGCCGGCATCACACGGCAAGTTAAGGTAAGTTAAGAGAATTTATATTCCGAATTAAGGCCAATATAATACTACTCAGTAGTATTCCGCTGAAAATATTAATAATTTATTGTACCTACACATTATTATATTACAATAGGTGAAAACTTTAAATTATTTACAAGGGCGAGCTTATTTCTATAAGAAATCACTTCGAGCCAACCCAATGGACATGGAAGAGGAGAAAAAGCGGGAACTTGAAAATACTGGGAAGAAAAATTTATGCGTATTCTACGATATATCTGACTATCCTTAAAAAATATATATTTTTATTATAATTTTGAACGCGTTTCGTTTCCTTACCTTTACAACATGACATTGGCACAAAGTTTAACTAATGCCACCAAAACAAAAACATGCAACTGCCAAAACATTCGTAAAACACAAAGCAAACGCAATTTGTCCATTCAACCAAGTCTTGCATTTTGCCTGCTAAAACATTAGAGAGAATATTTATGTAGTCAAAATAGTAGACCATTTAAAAAGGGAATCACTCTAACCGCCAATTTGCATTGGAATTTTCGTGAAAATGATTTCAGGTTTATTTAATTTTTATTAGTATTCCTGTTTTTTCATTCACGTAAGTGTAGTATAAAGCACTATGTATCACTCGGAAGAAAGTCCGAGCAAAAATTAACACCCTCGTTTTTAATCACCTCCTTTCTCTCCGCGTGCACAATGTTCTATATTATGTCGCCAGTAAAATGGGTAACAGAATGAAATGTAGGTACGATACCTCATGTTGTATGGACCTGGCTCCGTAGTGCACGTCGTAGCCGTCCGCTAGGGCCCCTAGCACTCCCCCCTCCCACCGCAGTTCTACAGAGTGCCGCGCGCGAGCCTTGTCCGCCCACCGCTTCAGCTCCAAGTTCACCAGCGTTAGAAGCTCCTGGAAACATAATTAAATGAGGCCAGTAGACCGAGTGACGACTGTGACACAAAGTAAGTGTAACTGTGACACAAAGTAAGTATTGGCGGCTGCGCGCCGACTGTGAGGAAAAGGGTAGCCTGCCTGGTCGGGTGCTATGACCAGGGGAACGACTGGACGTTTCTTTTCTTTTTTAGTTCTCTACAATTTTAGCCCCGGGGTTATGAAATCTACACCTGACTGTATGGTGGCGAGCAGGAGCTCACCCGGAGAAGTTTTGTGGTTGTTCAAACAACCATCCCAATCTCGCCCTTGGGGCGCGATTGGGCTTACGAGTTGTTCTGGGAGGAACGGATTGAGCTGAATCTACCCGGCACGTGCTGGTAGTTTCCAAAATGGGGAACAAATGAGGGAGCTTTTTTTTTTTTTTTTTTAGTTGTGGACCCTACGATTTTTAGCCCCGGAGCTGTTAATCTACACCTGACTGTATGGTGGGGAGCAGGAGCTCACCCGGAAAAGCCCTTGGGGCGCGATTGGGCTTACGAGTTGTTCTGGGAAGAACGTATTGGACTGAATCTACCCGGCACGTGCCGGTAGTTCCCAAAGTGGGGAGCAAATGAGGGACCTCCGCGCCCCCGCCGGCGGGGGCGTCGGTTGCTTGAGGAGCTTGTGGAGTGTGATCTACTCGCAATGGCTGCAGCAGTGGCTACTGTGATTTCATCATCTTCTTCCGTAAGGATGTGTCTCGGACGGTGTTTAAAACGCGAGGTTGGATGGGGGAAGTAGTTGGACGCGGCAACTATCAAGGGGTTTTTATGATGGGGAGCATTATCGAAGAAGCGACGAGACGCTTCTTTCATATACGCTTTAATGGTAGGGAGGCCTAAGTCGATGTGGAGGTTGGCGTTACGCATGTACCAGGGCGCCCCGGTAGCTTTGCGCATGAAACGGTTTTGGATGACCTGCAGCATTTTCAGATGTGAATCGAAGGTGAAATGAGGGAGCGAACGACTGGATATGTTCGGAAGTTGTATATATAGCGATCGGCGGAATAACTTTGATACCGCGTTTAAGGAAAGCAAAGGACATTTTCAGGGTAATCCTAACTTTTCAAGTGTTCATCTTTCTTCTCTTCTTCATCTTTCAAATCTATCTTCTTTTCATAATATTTCAAAACTGCATTAAAAATTATAAAAATATATGTATCATATTAAGCATTCCAAACACTCTAAACGATATATATTTTTAGTATCTAACGTAAAATGAAATTGTCTAATTCCAAGCTAAACTCGCGCAGTGGAAGCGATTTACACAGGTAAATTTCGAGCAAAATACCAGGAGTTCAACTGGAGGCAGACAATGGCTGCGTTACGCAGCGCTAAATAACATACGCTGCACAATATATCAGCGCATACTATGAATCAAACGTGAACCTAAATCTATTTAACCTAATTAACTAAGTTGAGTGAAACTGGCAAATGATGTGTTCCAACCTTTACATAACTCGAGTCGGTAGTAAATACCGTCTGCCGATCTGGCGCTACGTCACACGTATTAGCACTAGATTCTAAGTAAGTACCTCCAAATTATATCACCCCACGAATTCCGCAATTCGTACTAAGGAGTCACAATGATATGGTACAACAAATATGACTAAAGGGAACACACCATTAACACGAAGAAAACAGTTTTATACTAAGATAACTAGGTTTACCACTTACAGTCAACGTGCCGGTCCAAATGCATAAAATACCCAACGGAGAAAGGAAGTTCAGGGAATGGATCAAATGGGGAATTCCGTGGGTACTTACAGGGCTGGGTGGAAAAGATATCGACACCCAGCATTCCACTGCAGCCTTGGCGCGTTATTCACTTCAAATCACTCACAGCTTCTGTTCGTATTTCACTTTGATATTAGTCATTACGCGTGACCCAACCCGAATTTGGGCCGTACAAACGCGGGCCAAAATGGCCACCTGATGCCTATTCAACGCGACGCTCACGTGGAAGACGTCGAGACATCCAACAATCACTAAGCCTGGCATTCCAGTACAACCCAGGAGAAACGCAATAATACGATGCATCAACACGCGCGATCTCAAATTGAATCGTCCATTACACGCGGCATCACAAAACTCGTGGCGGGAAATCCGCACAAACACGATACTCGACGTCCGAACTACTCCGAACCGAACGGTTTTCGAGTGACTGACTGCGGTGCAGAAATCACCGCCTGGCGCCTACAGGCGGCCCGCGCGCACGCCGCCACCCGCGAGCGAGAAAGGGACAACATATGCCCAGAGCGATGCGTGCGGGCGAGCATCGCGGCGTATTCACAGACCGTCACCAATACCTAACCTACCCCAGCATAGCAACGCTAAATTAAACATTCACCCGCCCTAGGCCGAATCCCTTAGGCCTATTCACTACTGGGGAGACGAGATAGCGTTGCTATTGCTCGCTTAAGAACTGAATCCCCTACCTGAACTGTCGCGACTCGAGGAGTGCCATCACTACCTGGGAACAAGTTGAGAATGCGCCCTCTGCGCCATCGCAGTGGCGGCAGGTTGGCATCCTTAACCAGAACGAGATCTCCGATGCGAGGGGGTTCAGTTCTGTCCGTCCACTTAAGGCGTTGCTGCAGAATGTGCAAATACTCAAGCGACCATCGCTTCCAAAAATTCTGAGACATTTGCTGCAGCAACTCATAACGCGTCAAACGATTGCTACTGACCTCTGTGTAGGGGTATTCTGGCAAGGCGTTAAGTGGTCGGCCAATTAAGAAATGCCCTGGTGTCAGGGCCTCCAGATCATTTGGATCTGAGCTAAGCGGACACAAAGGACGTGAATTGAGAACGGCCTCAATTTTACAAAACACGGTCGCTAGCTCCTCAAAGGTTAATATCGTTAAACCTATAACGCGCATCAAATGCGTCTTAGCGGACTTTACAACCGCTTCAAATATACCACCCCAGTGGGGGCATCCTGGTGGATCGAACACCCAGTTAATGCCCTGACGGGAGAGGCTCGTGCCGATAGCTTCCTCGTTTTCCGATAAAAACGTTATAATTTCTTTCATACATCGATCAGCGCCCTTAAAGTTGGTACCACAGTCCGACCTGATCAGCGCTGGTCGCCCTCTTCGCGACACAAATCTATCTAAAGCTGCTAAGAAAGCCTCCGTAGTGAGGTCGGCCACGAGTTCCAAGTGGACGGCCTTGGTTGCTAGGCACACAAACACGCACAAATACGCCTTGATTGACTTCGCGTTGCGAAGGCGTGATGCTTTTACCATAAAAGGCCCCGCAAAGTCCGTTCCCACACCCGCAAACGTCCAGGCTTCCGTCACCCGGTCCGGTGGGAGGTCTCCCATCTGAGGTTGCATTGTGGCTGCCTTCAACCGATAGCAAGGCAAGCACCGAAACACAATGCTCCGTACCGTACGTCGTCCAGACAAGATCCAAAACTCGCGCTGCAGAATAGCCAAAAGTGCATTGCAGCCCGCATGCGAGTTTTTCTGGTGACGATCCCTAACTATAAGTTCTACCAAAGGTCCCTTCTTTGGGAGTAACAGCGGATGCCGTGCTGAAAAGGGCAGGTTAGCGTTCCGAAGTCTACCTCCAACCCGGAGCATTCCATGCTCGTCCACGAACGGGTTGAGGCGCACAAGACCTCCCTTCAGCTTTCCACGGCCATCCCTGAGCAGCCTGACCTCTTCCTCAAAATGTTCCGCCTGGACGACCCTAACCAATAAACTTAGAGCCGCATTCCGCTCCGCAGGCGAGAGGACAGGTGCCAAGTTCCGTTCTGCTTGAGGTTTTCTACAGTTGTTCACGAACCGTTTGATCCAACCTGTCACCCCTAGAAGTTTGTCGAGGGAGCTGTATCGTTCCAGCAAGAAAGCCGCACTAGGCTTAGGTACGATCTGCCCTACGTTCACTCGCAAACCTCGATCAGGCGGCCCAAGCGGCGACCCGCACTCATTGTATGGCCATCTCTCAGGTGACTCAGTCAGCCACTGAGGTCCCCACCACAGTGAGTGACCTACTAAATCAGGGGCCCTACATCCCCGTGAGGCGCAGTCCGCTGGGTTCTGTTCTCCCGGTACGTGTCTCCATACCAACGGAGTTTCCGATCCTTTAATCTGTGACACCCGATTTGCCACGAAAACCTCAAGAGTATGTACCGACGTCTGTAACCAGCACAGAACTATCCTACTGTCGGTCCATGCGTACACCGTTTCATCCAAATTGATGGTACCGCGTAGATTACTAGCGACATGATGTAGCAAGCGCGTGAGAAGCGCTGCTCCCGCCAATTCCAACTTTGGAATGGTCCATCTTGTCCTAACCGGAGCCACCTTACTCTTGGCCATAACTAGACGCACGTCTACAGTTCCCGTTGAACTGACTGTCCGCAAATAGACAGCTGCCGCGTACCCTCGCTCCGAGGCATCACAAAACCCATGTAGGGTAGCCTTACATCCCACCGATGGGAGCAACTTGCGAGGTATGGCGATGCGTACGATCCCTGGTAAGGTGGTCACAAACTTGGTCCAATCATTCAACAGCTCTCCGGAGAGCTGGTCGTCCCAACCCAAGTTTGCTATCCACAACCTTTGCAAGAAGCACTTCGCCATGAACGTCACCGGTGCGATCCACCCGTTAGGATCGAAAGTTCTGGCGATCGTCGATAATACCGAACGCTTCGTCCAAGTCTTCTGCAAAAGGTCTGGCTCGATCTGATACGTAAAGACATCATGCGTTGGCCTATATTGCACCCCTAGGATGCTCAACGTATTTGGATTGTCCGGGTTCTCGAAAAGGTGCGGGTCCTGCTGGAACTCACCTGGCAACCCGGCCAGGAGCTCTGGACAGCTGGACAGCCATTTCCGCAACTCATAACCTCCTGATTCCATGATCGCGATCAGCTCGTCTCGTAGTAGCAGTGCTTGTTGCACGCTATCTGCACCCGTGCAGATGTCATCCACGTAGACGTCGCGATCCAGTACTGCTGCGGCTCGAGGGAATCTTACCCTTTCCTGTGCGGCCAACTCTCGCAGCGTGCGTACTGCCAAAAACGGACTTGGCTTCAGACCATACGTTACCGTGTTAAGCTCATAAGTGACCATCGGCTCGTCAGGGCTCTCACGCCACAAAATCAGCTGGTACCGACGGTCATCCGGGTGTATAATTGTTTGGCGAAACATCATTTTGACGTCTGCGACGAACGCTACTTGGTGCAACCGAAAATCTGTGAGGATGTCCACAATGTCCCGGTTCAACTTGGGACCCGCGTGCAGACACTGGTTCACAGACACACCATTCGATGTAGGAGCAGAACCGTCAAACACTACCCGTATCTTCGCCTCCGGTGACTTCAAAACAGCCAGGTGTGGTATATAGTAATGCTCGACACACCTCCAATCTATGCTGGACACCGACATGTGGCCTAACTCTAGGTACTCCCTCATGAATTCGATATACTTCTGCCGAAGTGCTGCATCTCGCTTCATCTTTCTCTCCATAGCCAGTAGTCTCCGTTCCGCGATCTGTCGCGAACTACCTAAGGAGGGGCGGTTTGGGAGAAATGGCAGCCTGGTAACAAACCTACCTGACGAACTTCGTGCAGTGTTGTACTGATAGAACAGCTCGCACTCGTCAACCTCTGGCTTCCGTCTATCCGCTGTGGGTGGCTCCTCAGACTCCCAAAACCTCTGCAGCACCTCCGACAACACACTACCATAGAGAACCGTATCGCCCTCTGGTAGGTCCTGAGGTCTCCAAACTGGGCCAAAAATAACATACCCCCCTGTGGTATCAACGGCCACTAAACCAGTTTGCTGAAGTACCCGTTTTCTGCCACACCAGAATCTCCCGAGGACGTCTGACCCGAGGAGAACGTCCACCGTACCAGGAGTATCAAATTCAGGATCAGCTAACTCTAAGCCTGTGGTTAACCCTCGTACCGTTGACGGTAACCGAACCTGAGGAAGTTTCCCTACCACTTCATCCAGCACCACTGCTGAGGCATGATAGCTGACCCCTGTACCTGTATTACCTAATGTGAACTCGAAGTTCACCTGACCCCGAACGTCAGGCACATCTACACCTCCAATACCTACAGCCCCATCCGTTGTGGGCCTTATATTTAAGCGTAGCCTACTCACCAGCTTACTAGACACAATACAACCCTGAGCCCCTGTATCTAACAAGGCTCTTACCTGTATGCTGCGGCCACCGTATCCCCATACCCAAATCATTGCCGTAGGCAACAATACCGTAATTGGCCGGGGGGCCGAAGCTGGCGTGTAGGCGGCGATTACCTAGCAGGAATCTAAGCGCGGAGTGTCCGCGTCCTGCGGGGGGGTCCCCTCTCTCCGTACACCTTCGAGTGGGTCCCACTCCTGCTGATAGGGACCTCTGGTCCTGTACGCCATGGCTGGCAGCCTATAGTAACCCTGCGGCAGGCGCGCGTACCGTAGATGCGCCTGTAGCCGCGGGTGCTCAGCCAAGGGGAGAGGCATGCGTGGGTCATGAGACCTCACCATGTTGTTCAGACCCGCCGAGTACTGCATGTACTGGCCCTGGTGTTGGCACCCGCCCGTAGCATCACGTACTTGTGATGGGTGCCCCTGACCTTGGACCTGTGACCACCTACCCTGTTCCGGCACCTGCTGCCGAGGTGGTGGCTGTCTCGCGCGTGGTGAAGGGGGCATCACCTGCTGATGTCCCTGGCCTCGTCCCTGAAACCCTGGTGGAAGAGGACTCCTCCTTGGAGGGGGTGGGGAGCGTTGCTCCCGTCTAGGTAGGGCAGACTCCGTCCACTGACCCGCGTCAGCTCTGCCTCCGTAATCTCCGCTGCGGTTCATGCATAGGAGCTGATGGTGGGCACCCTGGCAGTACCTGCAGTTGGTGCTTGATGGGCACTCTCGCACCTGATGCGGCCCCATACACCTAAAGCACCAACGCCGTTGCTGCACCACACCACGACGTTTCTGCACCCGCTGTGCAGCAAACTCCTCACACGCAGTCACCTGATGCCCCGCCTCTCTGCAGTAGGCACACCTCGATTCCAAATTAGCGACATTGTATCGCCTGGGTGGCCTACTCTTACCGTCCCGCGCCTGTGCACCCGGCCGTTCCGGGCGGCGAGCGGCCGCAGACTCCGCGTGAGGCGACTCTCCAAATTGGGCATCTACCCGCCTGCACTCGGCCTCGAGGAAGGACTTGAGCTCCTCGAAGGTCGGGAGGTAATCAGATGTCTTACCTCCGTGTGACTGTTCAAAACGAGCGGCCATGTCGCTCGGCAGACGGCGCAACAACGTGTGGACCAGGATATAATCATAGCCTGACGCCGGCATCCCCTGTCTCTCAAGAGCGTTCACTGCAACGCAGACAGGGTTGAGGACCTTGGCCCTGAGGTCCGTCCCTCGTGTGATGGTCGGCACGGTGAGCCACTGTTCCAGGAGTTGGTCAATCATGAGACGTTTGTTGCTGTATCTCTCGATCAGCAAACCGCGAGCCGTCTCGTAACTTGCATCATCGACTGGTAGATGCTTTACCAGCTCATGGGGCTCACCTTGCAGCTTGGCCATTAATTGTGCCATTTTATATGCCGGCTGCAAGTCAGTGCGGTTATGAATCACACTGTCAAACAGATCCTGGAATCGGGTCCAATCCGTGTAGTCCCCGTGGAAGACCGGAATCGCCACAGCCGGCAGGGGCACTTGCACCCCCGGTCCCCGCGGACCATGGGGTGGGTCCCGCTCCCCAGCCCTACGCCTGGTGATCACAGCAGCCGCCTGCTGGATCTCCTGCCCTATCTCCAGGCACTGGGTCACATTCGCCCGGACCGTAAGTTTGACCTCCTCATCAGGCGTCCCATCAAATAACTCCTCGCATCCAGTGAGGCAATCCAACACCTCCGCGACCCGTTCGTCAATCCGTTGCGCACAAGCGATGAGTGCTTCCTCTCGGTCCCCGCGACCGACCATCGCCTGCTTAGTCGCGAACCACATTAGGTGCGATCTAATTTTCGCCTGAAGCTGTCTAATTGTGGGAGCCATGGTACCAACTCAAAGTAACACCGAACCTTACAATAAAAAAAAATAATAGACAATCGGCCCTGATCCTACCGTTAGGATATCCGCACAGGGTAAACACAACGATAATAACAAGCAATTCACTAATTGATTGGCCCTGATCCTACCGATAGGATATTCTACACAGGGCACACTACAATCACAATAAATATATTTTTTTTTATGTAGGTAGATTAAAAATCTTATACTAAAATAATCTTAAATCTAGTGGTTTTCTGAACCACGCTCTGCTACCAAAAATTGTCTAATTCCAAGCTAAACTCGCGCAGTGGAAGCGATTTACACAGGTAAATTTCGAGCAAAATACCAGGAGTTCAACTGGAGGCAGACAATGGCTGCGTTACGCAGCGCTAAATAACATACGCTGCACAATATATCAGCGCATACTATGAATCAAACGTGAACCTAAATCTATTTAACCTAATTAACTAAGTTGAGTGAAACTGGCAAATGATGTGTTCCAACCTTTACATAACTCGAGTCGGTAGTAAATACCGTCTGCCGATCTGGCGCTACGTCACACGTATTAGCACTAGATTCTAAGTAAGTACCTCCAAATTATATCACCCCACGAATTCCGCAATTCGTACTAAGGAGTCACAATGATATGGTACAACAAATATGACTAAAGGGAACACACCATTAACACGAAGAAAACAGTTTTATACTAAGATAACTAGGTTTACCACTTACAGTCAACGTGCCGGTCCAAATGCATAAAATACCCAACGGAGAAAGGAAGTTCAGGGAATGGATCAAATGGGGAATTCCGTGGGTACTTACAGGGCTGGGTGGAAAAGATATCGACACCCAGCATTCCACTGCAGCCTTGGCGCGTTATTCACTTCAAATCACTCACAGCTTCTGTTCGTATTTCACTTTGATATTAGTCATTACGCGTGACCCAACCCGAATTTGGGCCGTACAAACGCGGGCCAAAATGGCCACCTGATGCCTATTCAACGCGACGCTCACGTGGAAGACGTCGAGACATCCAACAATCACTAAGCCTGGCATTCCAGTACAACCCAGGAGAAACGCAATAATACGATGCATCAACACGCGCGATCTCAAATTGAATCGTCCATTACACGCGGCATCACAAAACTCGTGGCGGGAAATCCGCACAAACACGATACTCGACGTCCGAACCGAACGGTTTTCGAGTGACTGACTGCGGTGCAGAAATCACCGCCTGGCGCCTACAGGCGGCCCGCGCGCACGCCGCCACCCGCGAGCGAGAAAGGGACAACATATGCCCAGAGCGATGCGTGCGGGCGAGCATCGCGGCGTATTCACAGACCGTCACCAATACCTAACCTACCCCAGCATAGCAACGCTAAATTAAACAGAAATGCTGTGGATTCCTCAGGACATCTCTGTTGGACTGTTGTTTCTGCCGTGACTCACCTGTCTGCTGAACGGCAGGAAGTAGACGATCTCGTTGATGCGTCCGAGGAACTCGTCCCGGCCGAAGTGCCGCTTGAGGATCGGCCTCACGACACTGTCCTTGAAGTTGCGCGACACCTCCAGACACTCCTCCTCATCAGCCTCTACGCAGTCGCCTGATGGGCTGTCTGTGGATACGTAAAAATCGCTCTAATATAATATTAGTATACAATAATATTAGTTTCCGTGTGATGCCGGCTTAGAATAGGATGACCCCATTTCTTACCCATGGGTGTCGTAAGAGGCGACTAAGGGAATGGAGGGTTAGATGTGTTTTGCAATTTTGGGCGATGGGCTGACAACCTGTCACTATAGTGATACACAGTTATCTGATTGACTCTCAAACTTTTGTCAGACGTAGTGTTAATGTCCGTTTTGCGGCCGTAAGCGCTCTGCCTACCCCGTAAGGGATATAGGCGTGATTTACGTATGTATGTATGTATAATATTAGTACGGATGATTTCAAATCTGAATGATGAATATCTTGAGAGCGTTGAGTAGAGTGGAAGGAAAGACGAGATAATTTCACTATTTCTGGTTTTATTCACGTAAAGACACGTTAATAGTTGCTCTGTAGTAGACAAGAAGTAAAGTCACAGACAGTGACGCCTACTTAAAAATATAAAATACTAGCTGTTGCCCGCGACTTCGTACGCATGGTGTAGTGACTTGTGAGTTAGTGAAGTTGATGTATGCATATTGTTTAATATTAATATCATGTTTGTATAAAGTTTTTTCTCTTTAAGATGTGCAATGAATAGGTACTGGTTAACTTGTTTTTCGTTAACGGTTAGGTACTTGGTTTTGATACTATGGACATCAGCTACAAAACATCATTATAAACTACTTTGGTAGTTTTACCATCGGGTGCTAAAACGTACAAATTTTCAGGAGAACTGACTCGAGAGCAAGCGACATATAGCTGCCCGTGTGATAAACAGGGAATCGTAAGACCTACGCCTGCGGCTTTCAGCGTCTGTCCTTGCGATTTGTTTACAGTCATTGCAAAGAAAACGCTGACGGGAAACTGAATGCCCTGAAATTGAAATAAAAAGTTGTTGGGAATGAGTGGTATACGCGCCACAACCAGTGAAAATATCCGCCTCGAATACATTCATCTTTAAGCTTAAGATCTTCAGTCTGGTTCCATTGCACAGCTTTGGCGGAGTGAGATTGCAAAGAAGCATGATAGGAACACCAAGTTTAAGTAATATTTGGTGTGCAGAAAGACCATTCGCACTCAAGGAGTTTAGGAATTCTATTAGGTAGTTAGTGGCTTTGATTCATAACAGTGGTAATTGACGCGTATACCACAATATCCCCAGTGATTTGTGACATAATGGTATGGTTTATTGAAGCAGTCTGATCATTTTTGGGTGCAAAAATAGCTCTTCCACGTAGCTACGAATCTTTCTTTTGAAGGAAGGAAGGTTCGCCATACACAGAAGAAATGATTCTCTTTAGACCAGAAACTATTTGGCAAAGCGTTTCAGGCACACTTACTTGACCGTTATCCTCTGGTAAAGTACCTCTGCCGAGTTTTAATAAAGCTTGTGAAAACTCTTCAGCCCGTGGATTACCTCCGAGACGGGTTCGCATGATCACCGTCATGGTCAGCTTGTGAATTTGTGGCCAAAGAGCCGATGATTTTAGTGATGCATTCACCTCATCAGCCCTGGTACCTCGAGTAACAACTGGAAGTGTTTGGCGAAAGTCACTGGAAAAAAGATCAGTGATATGGCCCATGGCCCTATTATCTCTGCGTATGTCTTTCAAAGTCCTATCCATAGCTTCTACTGTTTTTTTGTTGGCCATCGTACACTCGTCACATAACTACCAGACAACAATATCAGAAAACCTTTGCCTTGTAACTATTACGTGATACAGCACATATTGGAGTATCGTTTGTGTCCAAATCGATTGGTATTTTGAAAGTTGTATGCGCCGTTTTCTCTCCTGGAAGCAGTGTGGCAGCGATACTTGAAGATACTACAGCAAGTGCAATCCTTCCTTGCCTTCTGATCTCTGCAAAAATGTTTAAGGCGAGTGTAACCGTGAATGACCTCGATAGTGGCGCCACTTCACAAAAAAAGATTTATCTTTAAAGAAACAATCTATCAGAATATCCGTTGCCCAAGTTTATACTTACATACGTATATCACGCCTATTATCTCTTGCAGGGTAGGCAGAGCGTAAATGTCCGTTTTTTCGGCCGTCTGACATATATTTGATGGTCATTCGGAAAATTGTGTATCGCCATGGTGACAGGTTGTCAGCCCATCGCCCATGTGAAAGTCCCTTAGTCGCCACTTACGACTCCCACGGAAAAGAAATGGGGTGATGCTATTGCAAGCCGGCATCACACGGCATAGTTTACAATACTATATTATTATTTTTTTCGAAAACCTGCCGCCTGTCAGTGGCTTTGTTATATAATTTTGGAGAAAACATTTCATTAGCGGGTTTCACAAAACTAACAGCGACATCTATGAAGTAATTTTAAACAAATTTTACTCTAACATTTTTGATTCTAACTAATGAAGGTTATTTATATTTTTTTAGGTTCCATACATCAAAAAGAAACGTACAAAAAAACGGAACCCTTATACGATCAGTTTGTTGTCCGTCCGTCCGTCCATCCGTCTCGTAAGACGCTTTATTTCGGGAATGCGCAGAGATATCGAGTTAAAATAAAAACTATATTGGTAAATAGGTTTTAGGCTGCAATATGGAACCCTTATAGGTTCACTCACTTTGTTGTCCATTTGTCTGTCTTTCAAGACTCACTATCTCGGTTACACGTAGAGATGTCGAGTTAAAATTAAAAGTATTATAACCTTTAACTCAGGCCAACGGCCTCTTGTAGTGGTTAAAAAATTAACTAATTTTACCCAAATCAAAATTTGTCTTCGCAATAAAACAATTTTCAACGGATTTAAGTTGTGTTTATTTTGGATTTCACAATTCCTACGTTTCCACAATAAACACAACTTAAATCCGTTTAAAATTGTTTTATTGTGATGAGTAATAGTTGTGCAAACTCAAGAAAATATCACAATTCATCTGTCTTCCATCACATACCTTGACCATGACCAAAGGTCAAAGTAAAAGTCCGAAACATTTCTGTAATAGTTAGAACGGCCCGCATATATGTCAGACGTGGCGATAGCGATAAAATACTTACGGCCGTTGACGCTCAACCTACCCCGCAAGGATTAAATGTGTGATTGTTTGTTTTTTGTTTGGTTAGGTCGTTTCACGGGGTCGTTTAGAAGTTCAGATCGTATGTCAGTCAATATGTGGTCAATACCGCGTTTTACAAAACTAACAGCGACATCTATATTATTTTTTAGGAAAAAAAATCGGAACTCGCTTTGCGGAACCAGTTACTGTGTTTTACCATGGGAATGAAAGATTTTTTCGAGGTAAAAAGTATCCAAGATGTTGACCCGGGTAATAAGCTACCACAGTATAAAATTTTGTAGAAATCTGTGCAGTAGTTTTTACGTGAAAGAATAACAAACATACCGACAGACAAACAGACAAACAGACAAACAGACAAAAATCAATTTTACTTCTGTTTTGATGTCTGTATCTTGAACACAATTAGAATCAAAAACCCTTTTTTGAATCTATTTCATGTACAGAATTGGTTTCGTTTCTGTTTTATTATATGTATAGATTTATGGCCGACAACACAATCTCCAACTAAATCACCCGAACTAAAATCTGAGAGTTTGTGTGTGTGTGTGTGGATGAAATTTGAAACACAGGTAGAATATTACCTGGAATAACACATAGACTACACCGCAGAAAAACAACTATTACCACGGGAGAATGAGTGGCAGCGGGTGAAACTGATGGGCTGAAATCTAGTTCATCATAAATCAGTTTCAGTGATTAAGCGCCAGCCCTGTGTCTAGCGTACCACACGTGTGGGCTGGATTCGGCAAAATAGGTACAAGAGCATCGCTGCGTGACGCAGATCGCCCAGCACGCGCGTGCAGCCCGCTCGACACAGCGTTGGCGCTAAAAAGATTACGTTCACGTCACAGGTCCTAATTGGAATGTTAGCATAATTATGTTTTGTAACTTTTCTTTGGCAAAATAAACTTTATTATTATTGCGCTCAGCTACGTGCCCTCCGAAGCATGGACCCGTCTTTTTGATGGACTATCAGGTGGTTTAGCCTGCAATGTCCAGATAACCAAACCGCTAGTAACTATTACCTACCTAATCTGTTCTGTGTATCTAAATGAAATGAAAAAATATTGCTAGGGACAAAAATAATTCAGTTCTTTTGGAGTACCTCTGGTACCTTATGTGCTTTAACCGACTGTACATCACTAATTTATTGAATGCCAAAATTGACAAATATGGCGTATTGTAGTACCGATACCACAGAATATACAATAGTACTAACGTACCGATACTCCAGTTTGCTAATCTGTCGTGTATGTTTGGCCCAAATTCGGGAAATATTCTCCTAATTTGCCTTAAATTTGTACTGTCACTCTCCGTCAAATAGAATAAAAAGAGAATTTAAAGAATGAATTAGTCGCTGGGAATTAGTTGGGAAATTATTCCGGTAGAAGGAGCCATGCCACGCGTTACTGGCATTAAAATTAAGATACACTTGCAAAATTTCGCCAAGGGTAGCTAAGCTGCGGTAGTTCAATCGGTAGAGGCGTCGCTACTAGCGATAGCGAAAGACGCAGGTTCAAATCCAGCCTGCGACGTAATTATCAAGCTCTTAAACAATTGTATACCCAATACGTTGCAATGTTGTCCAAATTTATTACACAATATACTAAGTTACAGTGTCGCATGCCGGGAGTTTCATCTAGTATCGTATGCCGGGAGGTTGACCTTGTTAACAATCTATTATGATGTGCAGTTGATCTCGTTAGCAATGTTACATGCCGTAAGGTTGACATCGTTAACAATGTTACATGTCGTAAAATTAACCTCGTTAACAATGTTAGTTGTCGTGAAGTTGACATCGTTAACAATGTAACATACCGTGAAGTTGACCTCGTTAGCAATGTTACATGCCGTAAGACTAACCTCGTTAACAATGTTATTTGTCGTGAAGTTAACATCGTTAACAATGTTACATGCCGTGCGGTTGACCTAATCAACAATGTTACATGCCGCGAGGTTGACCTTGTTAATAGCCACCTCACCTGTCTTGAGGTTGGCGGCGGGGCGCGGCGCGCGGGGCGGGGGGCGCTGCGCCGCGCGCGCCTCCACTTCCCGCCGCAACTGCAGTCCGTACTGAGCTATTTCGTCAGCTGCCAAGTTTGACGTCATCACGAATATCGCGTTCTTGCACTCGATAAGTTTGCCTTTGCCGTCTGTTAAGCGGCCCTGGAAGTAAAGTTGATTGAATCTGATCAGTAAAAATCTTATGCTCTTTTTTATATTATTACGTAAAGACAACAAAACTGGCGCCATCCTTCTAACTACGATATTGCTTGCAATAAAATGCTATTAACTAGAACAGTTTATTATAATAGCACGTTCACACGATGTCAATATGGGCAGGGAAATAGTAAGGGAAGAAGGAAGCACGAGTATGTAAACAGGTTACTCGCGCTACTACTCGTCATGCCGCTGCCACTTCCCGTGCTCCCATCGAATGCGGCTTTAGTGCGCGAGTCAAAGTAACGGCAGCACGAACTAGAGTGGAATGTATTGCTATCCCGCTCACTCATAGAAGAGTATAACGGCAGTGTGTGAACACTCACTCGCGTTGATACTTCCGCGGAAGTATTTCAAGCAATATTCGCGACAGCGGCAGGAGCAGGTGCATAGTGTGAACGTGTTTTAACAGATCAATAGAATATTAAAGATATTGTGCTTCTAATGCCCTAATTATAAGGGTTAATGAATGCTTGAAATCTGTCATAAATGACATGGAAGGGATACCTTTTTTATTTCAGAAATAGATTGAGGGTTGCTAGGAGACAATCATCCTTAAGGTGGTTCGAGGAGAAACAAAACTGAATTTTTCAAACTAGATGGCGTTAGTGAGCAAAATTTGGATTTTTACCAATTATTTCGTAATTTAGATAAGTTTGAAACAAAATTGATATGTCCGCGAGCCCTTGCATTTAACTTTTACTGATTTAGTTATATTATACCGTTAGATATTGTTTTATTCGCCCGGGTATTGGTCAAATGTGAAAAATATTGTTCTCTCGCACACAAATACACGCGAAATGTGAGTGTGTGCGTAATTCATTCATTAAAAATTTGCGTATCATCCGTCAGTTTGCCGATATATATGTGAAGAACTAAATAAGGAAATGCCTGAATTACGATTTTTATCTACACTTAATATAATAAAGAGGAAAGATTTGTTTTTTTGTTTGTTTGTATGTAATCGATAAACTCCGAAACTACCAGACCGATTTCCAAAATTCTTTCTCCATTAGAAAGCTACAACATTCCTGAGTAACATAGGCTACTTTTTACTACGGGAAAATTCCTCATTCCCACGGGAAAGCGGTTAGAAGCAGGAAAGCGGGAAATATAGCGGATATTACCCAAATTAGCCAAACCGATTTAGCGATCTTCGTGAACACTGGCACTGATATTGGTGGTATATTGAAAACGGACTTGGACTACTTTTTGTCAGCACTTGAGGATCTGGAGTACCTGATGGAGGGCACCAGGAGCACAGCTAAACTATAAGAGATACGAAAATGGCTTCATAGTAAAAGTTGTTCAGCATGACGAGGCGCTTCTGCTGACACATGGTTATCGAGGATCTGGAGTACCTGATGCAGACCACCAGCATTCCATCTAAACTATAGGAGATACGGTAATGGTTTCAAAGTAAGGTTGTTTATCTTGACGGGCCGCTTTTGTTGGCACTTGGTCATTGAGGGTCTGGAGTACCTAAAGCAGACCACCAGCATCCCATCTAAACAACAGGAGATAAGGTATCGGCATCAAATAAAAAGTTGTTTAACATGACGGGCCGCTTTTGCTGGCACATGGTCCTGTTGTGTCACTTCTGCTGGAACGGGGTAAAGAAGTAACCCCGTGCGGGCAAAGATCCAATTTCTACGGGAAAACTGGTAAGTAGCAGCAGGTGAAACCGCTGAGCGGGCCGCTAGTGATGAATATTTTAAGATTTGGGAGAAAAATAAAGAATTTTAATTTCTTTTCATTTTATATTTTGTCCTTACTTGAAACAATTAGTGATACTTACCTTAAACCTCAATAGATCTGGGGAATTGAAACTACGATATCCGAGACGGAACAACCAGGGTTCAGTCGCTTTACATTTAGATTTATTAATTTTAGGTAGGTATCACTCTTTGTAGGATTTATAGGGGATACCTACTTATTAAAAAAATAAATAAATACATATCAAAATAATTTTTAGAGACAAAGGTTTTTATTTCTTTTAATTTTGGTATATACAATACATAGTACCTAATACAATAGTACCTACACAGGTGCACGCTTGTAAATTTACACATGTATAATAGAGCAAGAATATGGATTGGAAAAATATTCTTCACGTCCAGTGGAGCTGTGTGTTTGCAAGCCTGTAGTCATGACGTCTGTGTTGCTGACACTATCTTCAGACCGAACTTGTACATGCCTCGTCAAGACCCGTCTTCAGCTCTTGTTGAAAACAAATTATGGATATGATATCAATGAGGCTTTTGTCTTTGCTCCTACGCTGGCTTCTACTTTTTCTATCCTTTTATTACGCGCAAACGTAGGAGGGTCCCTGCACATGTAATTTGCTGGAACACGTCGTAACACTGTTTCCGGCAAAACACATGTTTTGTAAAAATCCACAAGTTTTTCCAGCATTTGTTTTATAAAAGTCTCGTACTTTTTTATTTCTAATTTACTAAAGCATATTCATAAAATCGAAGCACAGAAAAAACGAAAAACTATTCTAAACTCTTTGAATCGGCCCGACGCCATCAAAAATTGAAATGTCAGATGACTGACAAATGTGTGTTCAAAAATCATTAGCGCATTTTTCAAAACTAAAAAAAACATGAAGTATCTTTGTATTTGCTTTGTGTAAATAAATGTCTGTACCTATAATTTTTAAAATGTTTCTACCCATAATTGCGGCGTAATAAATTAAAATAAACATAAGATATTGTACTTAAACAATTTAAAATATTTTTCACAAAACACGAAATACTCCTTGTATTTCGTTTCAGAACACGCTGTTCACGAATAGCTTTACGTGGACTTACGTATGCATGTTGTGTAAAACTAACGCACACAAACTTAACAGGGACATAATTTCATCAAGTTTTTAGATCAAAATAACTTTGTTATTTATAGATGTATCGCAAATCAGATTTGATTCGCGAGAACTAGATTTTGTAAAGAATTTTTCGACATACTTTGATAGCATAAAACTATAACACACACAGTGTATATTGGTCAAACGTTTTGTATGGAAATGTCAGCTCTCGAACCACCTTAAAGTACCCGAGTTTTGAATTCTTGGTCCAGAAGTGACCCCTGACTAAAGTGACCTATTTGCTCGGAAATGGTAGACATAGGTGAAAAAATCTAAGGCGATTAAGAAACTTATAAAATTTAGTACTGTTCAGACAGATATAGGAATTACATATTTTTCCCCTTATGTCTACCATTTTCGAGTTATGAGCATAAAACTTTAAAAAAAAATGAGTGAATTTTAGCCTTTTAGGGGAGATAACTTCTGAAGCAATTCTATTTCCCTTGGGAATCGTAAGAGGCGACTAAGGGACTCGAGGGTGTGTATTGCAATTTTAGGCGATGGGCTGACAACCTGTCGCTATGGCAATACACAATTTTCGGCATGACCCTCAAATATTTGTCAGACGTGGCGTAAATGACCGTTTTGGCGGCTGTTTGCGCTGTGCCTACCCCGCAAGGGATTATAGGCGTCATATGTGTGTGTATGTATGTATGTATGTATATATGTACAATATACCAAGAAGCAATAGTTTAACTCGAGTACCATTCCGCCTGAAACTACCTTATTATCAGGGATGTCAACAAATTGGTTTTGCGAACCCGAATTTAAGTGATGTCGCACTTAGGTACCATAATGCTAGGTTACAATAAGAAACCAATGACTGATATTATTATTATATGAGGTATTAGTTATTTCCCAATTTTCCGATTCTCAAACAAAAACGCGCGGTGGCAGTACAGTTCGCCGTGACACGAGCGGCACGAGATTCTATGTAGTAGTCGTGTACAGATAGGTCGGTCGGGCGTATGCATGTGTGAGTGCGCAAACCGAGCGTTAGTATGAAGTTGAACTACTGCTCCTTGGTATATTAAGGCTACGACCGGTTTCTTCAAAGAACGCCCATTATCTACAACGCAGATTTACCTCGTCAAACAACTGTAGTAATACAGTGAGTACGTCAGGATGTGCCTTATCCACTTCGTCAAACAGTACGACAGCGTCAGACCGCCTCGCCAAAGCTCGCGTAAGTAGACCTCCCTCCTCGTGGCCCACGTAGCCAGGCGGAGCGCCGATTAGTTTGGCCACCTGAAGATTATAAAATAAAAATTAAAAAAATTAATAGGATTAAAACGTCAGAACCTTATTTATTTAATTAATTAAACTTTATTGCACAGAAAGTACAAAGGGCGGCCTTATTCTTTTCGAGCGGGATACAGAGTCGTCCAAGGATCCGATGAACCCTGGTGTCAGAGTTTCTCAGGACCTAAGGACGCACGTATATCATCTCTCGTATTAAAAGCTTAGAATAGCATCACCCCATTTCTTTCCCGTGGGCATAGCAATTTTAGTCGATGGACTGACAACCTGTCACTCTGGTCAAATGTTTGTAAAACGAGGCGTAAATGACCGTTTTTAAGGCCGTTTACGCTCTGCCTACCCGGCAAGGGATATAGGCGTGATATATGTATGTATGAATAGCTAGGACCTTTTAAGAATAGCAGGATGCCCAAGGTACATTACCAGCCACATCAGTCCACTGCTGGACATGGGCCTCCCCCCCTTGGGGGCGATTGGGCTGGTTGTTTGAACAACCACACAAACTTCTCCGGGTGAGCTCGTGCTCCCCACCAAATAGTCATGTGTGTCACCAAATAGTCTAATAGATTTCAAAGCCCCGGGGCTAAAATTACAGAGTCTAGCCCTAAAAAAACCTCAGTTGCTTTTTAAGACACCAATTGGGTTGACTGGAAGAGATCGCTTGATGGGATAAGTCTGCCTTTGTGCGATTTCTTGTTTTTGATTTAATTTGTGTTTTCTGTATTAGTTTTAAGAATGCACAATAAAGATATTATACATACGTACACCCACGGTTTATATTGGGGTGATGCTATTCTAAGTCCGCATCACACGGCGGGTAGTAATTGGTGCTCATTTCGTGAATATGAGAAGAGAAACATTCTATCAGGAACGTACCTCGTGTTTCTCCTGGTATTCAGACATATCGAGTCGAATGAACGCCGCTGGATCGTCCCGGTGCATGTATCTGGCGAGCTGTTTGGCGAGTTCCGTCTTGCCGATCCCCGAGCTGCCGAGGAAGAGGAACACTAGTGGATGCTCCTCATCAGCCCACCCGTTCTCCTTTCGACGCACCGCTGCCGCTACTGTTTCTATGGCGGCCTGAGAAATAAACCAAAAAAACGATAATATTTTTAGAACTAATTGCACTTTCACACTATGCCTATATGGGTACTGAAATAGTAAGGGAGGTGGGCAGCAACAGTATGTAAACAGGTTACTCGCGCTGCTACTCGTCATGGCGCTGCCACTTCCCGTGCTCCCGCGAGTGTCGGCTTTTCGTGTGCGAGTCAAAGGAACGGCAGCACGAACGCTTGAGAATTGTATTGCTATCTCGCACACTCGTATTGTTGCGAGAAGAGTATGACGACAGAGTGTGAACACTCACTCGCGGTGGTACTTCCGCGTAAGTAGTCAGAGCAATACTCGGTCTCACGGAAGACCAGACAAACAAATGTAAGCTCCTCCATAGCAAATGCTGAGTGAGAACCTTTTTGTTATCATCTAAGTTTTTAAATTTGTGACTGTACCTAATGATAAGTTGATATTTGAATAACAAATAAACATTTCTATTTCATTTCTATTTACTCGCGGCAGCGGCAGGATCAGGTTCATAGTGTGAACGTAGCAAAAGCTTTGCTACAAGTGCGTAATACAGGGAGTTAGAGAGTAGGGGGTAGAGCGCAAGGATTGCATGTGTATTGCAATTTTAGGCGATGGGCTGACAACCGGTCACTATGGCGATACACAATTTTCCGAATGACCCTCAAATTTGTCAGACGTGGCGTAAATGGCCGTTTTAGACATAGACATAGACATTCTTTATTAATAATATTCATTACAGGTCAAAAGGTATAAGCATATAAATATATAATAAAAATTATATTAAGTATAGTACGTACTTAGTATGTAGGTACTTATTGAAAATACTAGTCGCAGTACGTTATTAATTACAATAAATTGTAGTCATATTATATTAGATCAGTCGTAATACAAGCTAGTTAAATATTTTTTTCGGCCGCTTGCACTCTGCCTACCCCGCAAAGATTAAAGGTGTGATATGTGTATGCATGTATGTACGTCTCTTCTTTGTCGTATTCTTCATTACTGAAGGTCGTGTCCTTTATGAAAGTCCTTCATGTCTTTGATGACTTGTCTCCATAGGTACTTACATCTCACATTTCGGACAATCTCTTTTTCTTAGGGCAGTGGTTACAGAGAGACCAGTGAGGGCAGTGAGTGCTTTCACCTGGTCACACCAACGACTAGGTGATCGGCCGCGGGGTCTCCTTCCTTTTACTTTGCCCACCACAATCAACTTGTCTAGGTTATCTGGGTGACGACGAGCAATGTGACCAAAATACCCCAGGATTCTTTGATAGCATAATGTTGAGAGTCTAGTCTTTATGTATGTATGTATGTGTATAGAATCACCTGCTGTCCAACGATGAACTGCTTCAGACGCTGTTCGAGAGGGAACCTGCGACGCTCCTCTGCCGCTTTGGCAGCCTCCGCTTCTTCCCAGCGGCGCGTGTGCTGGACTATCAGGTCTCTGGTCGGCGAGGGGTCCCGGGAGTAATGCAGCGCGCGTCGGCCGGCGTGGTCGCGGGCGGTCGGGTCTGCGCCTTCAATAAACGCATAACAAGCATAATAAAAAATAAATAAAAGAACACGACTGCTTTATGAGATAAAGCTATATTCGCGTCTCGAATTATGGAATCTCACTTATGTAGGTTTGCTGTAAGAAATTTCTTTTTAGAAATTAGTAAGCCTGTTATGTCTTATCTCATTGTAAATTGTTACTGTGTATGGTTTTGAGTACAATAAATGGTTAAATTAATAAATAAAACCTAGCCAATGATACTCGGGATAATGTAAGGATTCTTCCGATACAATTCCCACTCGAATCTGTTCAGTGGTTAACGAGTTTCAGTCCTTTAAAGAATCACACATATACAGGATGTAAGGAAAAGAACTACGATTTTTTAAAGGAATGAACCAGCCCATGAAACTGAAAAAAAATCCCCAAGAAACATAGGCCGAAATATGAAAAAAAATTACCTCCCATACAAAATGTAGCAGCCGACCAAGTCTGGTTGTATGTGAGGTCTATTTTTTTTCATATATTGGTCTATGTTCCTTGAGGAAAGTTTTTCAGTTTCATGGGCTGATTCATCCCTTGAAAGGAACGCAGTTCTTTTGCTTACACCCTGTATTGGTACATACATCCATGAACTCTAATAAAAACATTACACTCCTTTTTTGGTTGGGTAGTCGTGTAAAAGTATAATTTTCATGTTTGTAATTACATTTTATGAATCCTAAAACAGAAGATATTACAACGACGCGAGAAACCTACTGAAAATAGTACTCGTTTTTTGCTGGTTCGTTGAAATTTTAATTTGATCGTCACCGCCGATTAACAACTACTGCAGAACTTGGATTTCTCTGATCGATCCAAAACTACCGGAATATCGTAGTCTCTCACAACTTCGCAAGAGGTTTTAACACAACGAACACAATTCAACATGAAAAACAAAAACACGGTTGTCTTTGTGGAAAACAATCGGCTACCTATGCAAACAGGAAAGTATTTGCGTACTTTGAATATGCCTGTCAACTTATGACATGGATCAACAATATTCTTCTGTCGTGTGGTGTAAGTCACAGAGTCGACAAACGACCCGACCTTCTGCTGTACATAGAGAATATGTTTAAATACCTGCTTCTAGCAGCGCAGCAGTGACGTTCGCGGAGTCAGCTAAAGCAGCATAATGTAACGCAGTCCAGCCGAGGAAAGAGGCTCGAGCGTTCATGTTCCCGCAGAACTCTTCCTCGCGTCGCTGTAGGGCGTCCAGAGGGTGTATGCCGGCTTGTGATGCCGCCGCGCTCGCGCCCGCGTACTTTTCCTGTTTGAAAATAAGCAGAGAGTATCATACATGATGATGATGTCCATCCTAGCCAATTTCGGCGACTGCATCAGGAGCGTGGCACTGCTGGTTTTCCCTTGCCCGCTCGTGTGCCCTCAATCCCTCATGTGACTGCAGTAGCCAATTGATCTTGTTTTGCAGTGCACGTGAATTTATAGTGCATGTCAGGATTCCGGCTACATGGTTGTATGTGTGGGCTATACGTGGTCTAGCCTTTAGAAGATCTGGTATCATACATAATACATACATAAATCACGCCTATCCCCCTTACGGGGTAAGCAGAGCGTAAACGGCCGTAAAACGGATATTAACACCACTCTGACAAAAGTTTGAGGGTCAATCAGATAACTGTGTATCACTATAGTGACAGGTTGTCAGCCCATCGCCTAAAATTGCAATACACATCTAACCCTCGAGTCCCGTTTAGTCGACTCTTATGACACCCATGGATAAGAAATAGGGTGATGCTATTCTAAGCTGGTATCACACGGCTGCGAGTATCATGATTTGAAGATTAGAGTTAAGAGTTATAGAACATCTATTTGGTATCTTTTAATTGTATCTTACTGAAGGAAATTAAAGAAATTTTATTTTTATTTAGTGCCATATAGTCATAATTCGTTCAGAATGAAAAATCAAGCCAGAGAACGATAAGAATTGATGATACAATTCAAAAAGAAAACACCCAACATCTAGATAATCAATCAAAATCCATATCGTTTTATTTAAGGCGAGTAGTTATAGCCGTGAAAAGTTATGGAAAAAAGTGCCTTAAGACGGCCACTTTTGGTATTCATTGCCACAACTTTAATAACAGCAAATATTTCATTAAGTTTCTAGGTTCTAATTTTACTTAAGGCTAATTTTAATAACTTGAACAACGGATATTCTGATAGACTGTTTGTATAAAGAGAAAATATTTTTTTTGTTAAGCGGCGCCACTGTCGAGGCCGTTCATGAGAACACTCGCCTTAATATAATCATCAAACAACACAATTAGTCGACAAAAGCCCTAAATGGTAGTGGGGAATAACGATGATTCTGGTAGTTTCCAGTATACCTGCAGGTCTGGGCTGGCCCCAAGTTTCAGTAGCTCCCTCACCACTCCTGGCTGGTCATTGGCAGCGGCCACCATCAGTGCGGTCCAGCCGAGCGCGTGCCGTCGGTCAGCAGCGCCATCACCGCCCGCGCCGGAGCCTGGGGTAGCCTTTCTTAAACTTTGAATTGCTTCTACTTGTCTGTAAGTGACAAAAACTGTGGTTAAAAAATAGAAATAAAAACTAGCAAAATATTCAAGAGTGGGCAGGATTTGAACCTGCGAACTTCGTCATTACTAGTGACGACGCCACTTCTAATTTCAAATTTTGCAAGTTTTCAAAAATTGTATACCTAACACGGGAAGTGTTTTATATAAAAGTTTATTTCATTAATTTGCATTGTCGAAAACACTTGTCTTGTTTTTACAGCATAAAGGGCCATGTCAATTCTTTTCAATTTGAGTTAGGAGCTTGATTTTTTACAACTACAAGCAGCCATTGACCTAAGGACCTGGTTTTAATTTCAACTCAATATCCTTAGGCATACCTGTGATAATGTGTTGTGACAAACTGAAGGACTGATGGATGGATATTTGTTATTTCCTATTGAGGTACGGATCCCTATGAGAAGGAAGGTGTTATAAATTTATTCCCTTCTCTTCAAATTAATCAATAAATTGATTAATAAAAACTAATATGTTGAGTGCAGCCTTGGAATGCTCTGATTGCAATTACCGCTAATAAGGAGTGAGTTTAAATTTATCCTTGACATGCAGAAGTCACTCATTCATATTCATGGAAGTTATACATACTTATGGATTTCTTACCTACGAACTTCCAGCACATTGCCAATTTGAGCAGCTTTGAAGAACTTTTTTTCTGAAACAATGTTACAAAATTTTATTTCATCAATCACTACAATGAAATGAATAAAAGTTTTTTTTTTTAATTTTATATTTCAAGTAGGAAATAATTGTCTACTGATAAAAGGTTCAGGTAAAAGTTCGATTCATGTGGCAATTCAATTCGAGATCTATTAGAAAATTTTATAAGGCATTTAAAGGGTCCTTTTTACAGAACAATAGTTAACGTGAATTTATATATTTTTTCTGAAAATGTATATGCGCATTGTACTCGAGAAGAACATAAAGTAGAAGTAAATGTCAGCCCTTCTAGAATATTCTAAACATTACCATTGTAAATGTGATCTGCAGCTACTAGCGCTAGGCCGATGGAAGCGGCGTTGAATCCAATGTGTCGGCCGCTCCAGCTGTTCTGATGGCCGTGCGCATTCGCCTGCATCCTTATCAGCCTCTTGGCTGTGACGCTGCTCGCCACCACCAGCTGAGTAGCCCTCACCAAACGCTCGCATCTCGCTGTTTTCATAGCGTTCAAAACATTCATACTTTGTATAATTTCAAGACTGAAATCGATGCATATACTTTTTCTGCATTATGCGGAAACTGTGTGGAAATTTTGTAATCTCTGATGTCTGATTCAGTTATTTTTCATCGTTTTTCTATTTTTTTTGTTTTTCTTTACAATATTACATCAGATTTTTTTTGCTGATTTGATTGAACGAACTGTCAAAGTCATCAGCTGGCTGGCTGTCAGCTGATTTAACACATTCGTTTCATTTTGATTCACCTAATGTTATTATAAAGTAAAAAAAAAAATATAGGGATCAATTTATACTTACCTTAACATAGACAGCAAAAACTTACTTTATTTACCGGTACCGGCGGCGGCATCCAGAGCAGTTGCCGGTACCGGCAATTATAAATTGATCCCTTGCTTCCTGTACATTTTTTACTACTGTTCTGGATGCCTCCGCTGCCGGTACCAGCGGCATCCAGAACAGTTGCCAGTTTGCCAGTACCGGCAGCGGAGGCATCCAGAACAGTTGCCGGTAACGGTTGCAGTAACGGTTGCCGTTGCTGTAGTAGCCTAACTTGATTGGGAACAAATTCACAAAGTGATAAATATCAACTCTTTGTTGACTAAAATACTATCCATGGGTGTCGAAAAAGTAACTAAGGGATATTTATCCAAGGAATGGGCAGCAGCGGTACTTGTGGTGAATGCAATTGCCAAGCCATATCGTGGAATCGAACAGGCCCTTGTATATTTGATTGATACCGGTCACACTGTGAAAACTGATGTTTTATTTTAATTTCTGTGGTTTCTGCAAACCCTCCTAAATTCCCCCTGTTATTGGTTGAAGCTGGTTGCACTGCCAAAATAGATGTTTTTGTTCTGTGAGCTCAAGCCCTCCCGAACTCTCCCCGGTGTCGATAGTTGATGCTGGTATTACTTCCGAAACATTTGCTTACATTTATTGTTTCTAAAAATATTGTTTCATACAAATGTTTGTGGTTCTCTGCCAAGACCCCTTAATTTGAAGCACGATTTTTTGTATTTAAGATGTTACACCGGGCTCAAACCAACACGAAACTTGCAAATGCAGCATAACCAGAAGAAAGGTATTGTGTGGCGAGCATAATATTATGTAGGCAAATGCTTGAATCATGACCAGAAAAAAGTAATTGTGTAGCGAGCATAATATTATATTAAGTAGGCAACAGAGAACTTCCTTGAAGAGAAGTAAAGCTTAATACACCCAATGTTGCCAAGGACTCTGTGAATATGGTTGCATACCTGAAGTGCGTTGGTCTAGATAATCTACCTGGAGCCAAAACCTGTACTTCTTATAACTGTGACTGGCTAGCGGTAACACTGAATAATAGTTATACTTAAATATCTATTGGACATCTGAGCTTTTGAAACAGATTCACCTGAAGCAGAACCTTGTATAGAAATGTATGTGTGTGTAAAGTATAATGCTTTGGACGTAACATGAAGATTATATTATATGCCTTAAATGAGAACACCAAAAGGTCACTCTGTTCATCTTTGAATCATGCTTGAAGTAAGCATGAGAGAACAATCTTCTGCATCTGTTAATACAGATCAGACAGTAAACAAATGTGATTCACGTGGAAGTAACAGATATTGAATTTCGTCTTAATTGACATGTTTTTTTTTTTAGTTGTGGACCCTACAATTTTTAGCCCCGGGGCTTTTAATCTACACCTGACTGTATGGTGGGGAGCAGGAGCTCACCCGGAAAATAACTGACATGATGGCTTGGATAGCTCTGCTCTAGAGCCAAGGTCGCCGACGCATGCGATTTGGGTTCTAATTCGCTTACTTTTACAAACTAGTCAAATAAAAGATCTTTTAGTATGTAATAGATCGTTGACAGTGTCCAAGTTAGCCCGGTCAAGTAAAAGATCTACATGTCGAGTAAACTAAATGCAGTGGAAGTGGAAATATCAGGTATTTAATTTCGTAGAGGATTTTAACTTTTGTATGAACTCCGCCAAACCACTTGCTGTGTTTTCTTGCGAGAATGAGAGATCTTTCTGAAGGAAAAAGTATCTTAGATGTTTACTTGAGTATAAGGCTATCATTATACACAATTTGGCAGAAATCAGTAAATTAGTTTTTGCCTGAAACATATAAAAACAGACAAACGGACAAACTGACAAAGCTTTTTTAAATATTGTTTTGAGATTTATAACTGAAACTGAATTAGAAGTAAAAACCCTTTTCTTTAACTATTCAATGTACAGACTTTGTGTTACTGTTTTATTATACGTATCGATTTGGTAATACTCGGTATTCGACGAAAATTGTTGCACTGCACATTACTAACTTCAATGCTCAGCAGTTTATAGTGTGAAGTATAGATTCTAAGGATGATTTTAATCTCCCATAATGTTTTTTCGACACAATGAAACGAATAGCCCATCATTCAAATCTTTCATTCCTTTCATTCATTCGCTCAGTTTATCGATCTTTTCATTCGTCATTTTTCCGCCATTCGTTCAATTTTGTTTGGGGAGTTGAGTTTGGCAATTTTCCTAGATTTTCATGTTATTTGTTGGTTTTCTAATTTATGTGCTGTATTGTAGACATTAACTCAAGAGAAACCCTGTGTTTCTGAATCATATACGAAATTCCATAGTGATATTGTGTACAATTTACCACCGGCAACGTAATTTTTTAGTTTCCTACATTAGTGCTTGTGTGAAAAGGATATTTGTTCACGGATTTGAATCAGCAATACCAGTATATAAGTGTTAAAAGAATGTGTATGTTTCACTGATTCTAGACTCATAGAAGTCATACTTTAGACTACTTTGAATCGCGTGGGTATGCCTTGGTAAAACTCGTAGTTCGAACACTGAGCTCGAATCAGCGGGCAGTTCACTTACCACCATGGCTCTTGGCGGATCTTCAAGGCTTCAATCCACCACACTGCTGGAGCAGCTGTTGGAGGAGATCAACTTCCAGAGGACCAAGGAAATGCGACAGCTTCTGAAGGACGGTAAGTGTATCTTTTTCAACATTTTGATTCAAGTCTAGATAACAATGCCTAACCCTGCCCTATTCTGCTAACTATAGCTATGTCTCAATCATAGCGGTTGGAGCCTTTTTGTTCTTAGAGGGGCTGCCCAGAATATAAAATGCTTAAGTTAAAGTCAGGGTATTTATGCGGGCAGAGTAGAATAGCACCACCCCATCTCTTCCCGGGGGGGTCGTAAGAAGCGACCGAGGGATAAATCCGACCCAAGCACAACCGTCCTGGAGAGGCCAACTCCATAATTAAACCCGGATCAGGGTCTCCGTTAGGCGCATGTGACAGAGATCTACCGCGCGGCAGACTCTTGCAGCCGACCTGGCTCCGCACGTATCGACTAGTTGTTCCTGCGGATCCAGACAGAAAGGCCGAGAGGGTGGCGCAGGTCCTGGGCAGCTCTGTGTTTTCCATAATTGCGTCCCAGGCAATGCAGTGTCTGCCTCAGACACTGTTTAAATCGTCTGTCACAGACGTGTGAGGCCAATGATGATGAATATACAGGGTATAGATATTGCAGTGCCCCAGGAATGTCACATGATGATATTGGGTTCCATGTAATGGGTGTAACACTTCTTCAGTTTACTTGTCAAAACATTTCTTTAAAGAAAAACCCAGTAATATTATTCTTCCAATATACTCCACTTGTGTTAATTTGGTAACATGTATTAAAATGATTTTGTTTGTTTTTGAATATAACACTAGCAATTTATGTGTGAGATTACATGAAGAAGCCAAGTCCATAACATGGAATTACCCCATTGAATTGAGAATGATTTCATCAGTTTGTGTTGTGATTTCTTGATGGAATTCCCTATTCTAGGTAAATTAAAAACTTTTGACACTAGTTCCATAAATATATTTTTAATTTTAACTATAAAGTTGGTTGGTTGGTTTCATTACAAACTGCCTGATGACATTGTTGCATTTTAGTTTAATTTACCAATATATATATTTTTGGAATTAGTATAAATAGATTTTGATTTACCTATTAAATTGAATTACAGTTGGGAAGCTGATTTCAGGGTGGCTATTTTCTCAGGAACTATTGTTTTCCAATTGGTTTCTTTTTGACCCTCGTCTGTTCTTGTGACACAGTCTGGGTGGTTCATCTATTATTATTATTATAGCTTTATTTCCAAACATTTTTTTTTTTTTTTTTTTTTTTTTTTTACATTTAATTTTAGATTAATTTTGTTTTCTTTTTCCTGTTAATGTTTGGCCCCTCTTGGGTAAAAGCCTCCTCCTTTTTAATCCATTTTTCTCTGTCCATCGCAACTTCCATCCAGTTCTTTCCTGCCTCTGCTATAATGTCGTCAGACCATCTCTTCTTCTGTCTTCCCACATGCCTCTTGCCACTATATAGTGGTTCATCTATACTAACTATAAATACAAAATGAAACCTGTTTAATTGAAACCTCATGGTGCTCATTTTACTCAGAGGTTTATCACTTACCCAGTTTCTCAATTAGCGAGGTTTAAGACTGGAATTATCTCATTTATAGGGGTTCTCACTTACAGAGGTCAACGTCTACCAATTTATCATTTAAAGACATCAAGAATTTCTATAAAAAATAACCAAATTTCCTACTTAAACATATAGAGGTCTTAACTTAAAATGTCTAATTTATAGAGTTCAGTGATTTTTATAAAACTTAAAGTTCTACTGACAGGCAAGGATGGATTTATAAGAGCCGGAAAAGGTATGAATCATTGTTTCAATTACAGAGGCTTTTAAGGTTTTTGTATCAGTTCTGGAGGTAAATCCAATCAATATTAGCATTTGGTATCCTGACTCCAGAGATGATGATCAAAATACATAAAACCTATGTAAGACCCATACTGGAATACGCCTTTCAAATCTGGAACCCATATTTTATCAAGGATATTGACCTGCTTGAGAAAGTCCAACGTAGCTTTACTAAAGTACCACGGCAACTTAAAAACCGAACTTATGATGACAGACTACAGCTACTGAAACTAACTTCCCTCAAAGAGCAAAGGGAACGTGGAGATTTGATCGAGACATTCAAAATTCTAAATGGTCACTATGATCTGGATAATTTTGAAGAAATATTCGAATATGACAAGAACACTCGACTGCGTGGCCATCATCTCAAATTAAAGGCGCAAAGATCTCACAACAACCCGCACAAACACTTTCTGACTAACCGAGTGGTCAAACCGTGGAATGACCTGCCTCACAGTGTAGTTTCGGCAACTAGCATAAATGCATTTAAAAACAAACTAGACAAACATCAAAAACAGTGTCGTGGCAAATCAAAAATTTAACATAAATAACTAAAGTGAACTATAAGTGCTATATAGTGACGAACTTGAACAGTGAATAATAGGATGCAGGCATTATCAGTTGTTTCAACTGCCTGCCTGTTCAAATAAATAATAATAATAATATTATAAATGCGAAAGTTTGTATGTTTTTTGTTACTTCTTCACGCAAAAACTACTGAACCAATTGTAATGAAATTTGGCACACATATAGAAAGTAACATGGATTAACACATATGATAGTTTTTATCACCACTCGAGGGTTATGCGGGCAACGCCGCGGGTAACAGCTAGTATAAAATAAAAATCTCAGATAATGAGGTTTTTCATTCTCAGTTATAGATATATTTTATGCAAAAGTGTTGGGACCTGGTTCAGGTTATAGAGGTTTCTCACTTATCCAGGTCACAGTTAACCAGGTTTCACTGTATTCCTTTGCCAAGCCACAGAATAATAACTAGTAACTAGCGTTACAGAAGCTTTACTTCGCAATGGTTTTCAAAGAAATATGTACTCAATCTGATAGACAATATGATTTAATTTAGCTCGCGTTCCAGTCAACCACTTGTTCATTTGCATACCTGTCAAATATTTTTTTGAGGGAATATGAGCCGCGGTCTAGGGTTGCTTACTTCGAGAAACTACTTACGCCATCAAGCGCACAACACGAGCGTTTACTCCTACTTTTGGCGGGCACGCAGCAGGCAGCGACGAGTACGTTCATGTAGTCTAAGACCTAGCAGCATAATTGTATATGCTATACGATTATTGCCGAAGATTTAATTCAATGAAGTAATAAACCTGCAATAGTCCTTGCATCAGGCGGGTGCTGGCTCTGGGTGTACGAGTACTTCTATAGTGCAGACAGAGCAAGTATCCGCTTGATGTACACATCACAACACATTAATTGGTATAAAAAAGGCCTCTGTGCTGTTGGCTTTGGCCCCACACATGCCTCAAAGGACCGGGTCCCTGTGGGCCCGAGATCCGAAAAGAATACCAACATAATAATAATAAAATGTATACTAATAATAATAATATTATAATGTATACTATTTTTTTTCCCGTGGGTGTCGTAAAAGGCGACGACGAACAATTTTAGGCGATGGGCTGACAACCTGTCACTATGGCGATTCACAATTTTCTGAATGACCCTAAAATGTTTGTCAGACGTGGCGTAAATGTCCGTTTTTAGCGGTCGTTTACGCTCTGCCTACCCCGCAAGGGATTATAGGCGTGATATATGTATGTATGTTTTCGTCTGTCCATCTTGCAAAAAATTGTCGAGAAAGTTGAACAAATAGCGCACGCGTGTGACTTCTTTCGCTTGCGGCAGCCCGCTAGATTAGCAGTGGCCGGCGCCTGGAGGTATGTTTTCAATACCTACACGCGGAGTGACACAGGCCTGGCCAAGCCTTTGTATTTTATTAACAGATAGTTCTAACATAGTGTACTGCCTTCTTAGCATGAGCCTACTTTTCTCATTCCTTCACTTAACCAACAATCTATACAGGGTGTTAGAAAAAGTATTCAGTCCTTTCAAGGGGTGAACAAGCCAGTGAAACTGAAAACATTTTCCAAACATACACTTAAGCCGAAATAAACATGAATATTGAATCTTTCATACAAATAGTATCAGTTGACCAACTCATTAAAGATATATGAGAGATACTAATCTATATTTTTTATGAAAGCTTTTTATTTGTTTTGTAGTGTAAAAGCTTGATATTTCATGCCACAAATGGACAAGGAACCTAAATACTTACCTCAAGTGTAAACACAGATTGAAAACTATACTATGATATGGGAGTGAAGCTAGCTGGACATTTCATAACACAAATGGAAGAGGAATTACTAGCCTCAAGCATAACACAGCTCGCTACTTATAGACCACATTAGTGGTGTAAAGAATTTATGGGGTGTAAGGGACAGCCCTCCAAATACTGATAGAGTGCATGCAGGCAGACCAACCATGAAAGTGAATAACTTTTCCTTGGAACATATGTCAGGGAAAAAAATCACGATCAGCTGTCTGAAATGACTATGGAAAGTAAAAAAAAATTACGTTTCCTGAAATATTTCTCATGGGAAGTTGTTCAATTTCATGGTCTGAATGACTGTCCCTTACACCCTGTATACATTTGCATTCCCAAGTACTTGCATATTTTCAACATTTATGCAAATATTTTTGGGAATAAAAATAATTCAATCTGAAGACAATATAAGGTTAATAGAAATCAAACAAGTACCTAATTTTTTTCAATCATGTTAATGAATCACACTAACCTGTTATTATTATATTATACTAGACCACAATGGTCCGAAACATAGTTTTTTTTTGTTCAAAATTAGTTCAGATTTATTCCGACCTACTTAGCAATTTTTGGAACATGATACAAAGGGATTGCACCTCCTGCTCACGACTTCGTGTTCGACTCGAGACTGCCGCCAAACCATAGTAGGTGCAAATTAACCAAAAGCTGAATATTTGCATTCGCGAACACCACATGTAAATGGCCCTCAGCCCCGCGCGTCGTCTCCTTAATTTGTGGTTAATTCAAAACTCACGTCCTTAATTATAAATAACTAGCAGCCCGCCCAGCGGTTTCACCCGCCGCTAACAATTTCTCCCCGGGAATAAGACAGTTTAATTTAGCCTATGTTCATCAGGGATAATGTAGGATTCTAAAAATCTTGACTTCAATTTGAAACAAATATCGTTTTCAGATGGTGGTGGCGTAAAGTTACATGCCTGTGATTAACCTGGCCAGCCCCGCCCGTGGCAGTGCCTATATTTTTTTTTATCCCGCCCGAGCCGGTTTTCTATTAAGTCATAACAAAATTGTAATAAAGAAAAAGAAAATTGTGTGATACAAATTTATTTTTTTAGAATGACGGTTCATGACGTCAATAAGTGATAATACTATCCTACATTGAATAAAGAATTTCAATTTCAATTAATTAACGATAAAAGAATTTTTTAAATCGGTCCAGTAGTTTCGGAGCCTATTCAATTCAAACAAACAATAAATAAAATCCTGTTTCTAATATTAGTGTAGATTATATAATTATTATTTAGGTGTGATGCCGGCTTAGAATAGCATCACCCGATTTCTTTCCCGTGGGAGTCGTAGGAGGCGACCAAGGGACTTGAGGATGTGTATTGCAACTTTAGGCGATGGGCTGACAACCTGTCACTATGGCGATACACAATTTTCCGAATGACCCTCAAACATATGTCAGACGTAAATGTGGCGTAAATGTCCGTTTTTGCGGCCGTTTACGCTCTGCCTACCCTGCAAGGGATAATAGGCGTGATATGTGTCTGTATGTATTATTTTAGTGTAGATTTTTCAAATGCATTATTTAATGTTTTTTGTCGTCTTTTTGTACCGGAATAAAGACCCAATTTCATAATATATAGGAGTTGCCGTCACCGGACACGGTTTGGACGACATGATGATGATGATGATATCGAGTAAGGGACAGCCCTTCGAATACTGATAGGGTGCATGAAACATAAAACTGGACAACTTTCCCTTATAAACATATGTCAGAAAACGCCAAAAAAATGACCTTCCATACAAAATCACAATCAGCTGACTGCATTCACTATGGGAAGTCAGTTTTTTTACGTTTCCTGAAATATTTTCCTAGGGGAAAGTTGTTCAGTTTCATGGTCTGCATGTACCCTTTTAGTATTCTGAGGGCTATCCCTGACACCCTTTAATACAGTAATGATTAAATGTAATCATCACACTGGTACGAATAATGTGGCGTAGTTGGTACATTTTTAAATGAAAAAGTAGTTATTGTGGCATAACTGTAATAGTTAGACATATGGTATCGCGGACATTATTATAGATATTGATGTCCTCTATAAAACTGTAGTACATCATTTTGCTCTATTGTCAATAATTTCCACAGCGTACGCGATATAAGATATTTTTTTGTTACATATTTCACACTTTGGGTTACATTATCGAAATTTTCAGGCGGATCCCTATTTTTTTCTCGTATAAGATATAGCCTATGTTCATCAGGAATAATGTAGGATTCTAATGGTGAAAGAATTTTTAAAATCGGGCCAGTAGTTTCTGAGCCTATTCGATGCAAACAAACAAACATACAAACAAACAATCAAATCTTTCCTCTTTATAATATTAGTGTAGAAAAAAAAGCTTTTGATATGATTTCCAAAATGTATGTATTGGAAAATTTCCCGCTCCCTGAAATTCGCCGCCCTAGGCTTCAGCTTACTCATCCTTTTGATCAATCCGCTACTGAATTATGCTTTTGACAAGCCTTTTCAGTTTATTTACTTACCTCTCTTTATTTTGTGCTCACTCACTTTAGTAAATGGCTAACATCATATACATTGCACTGCATAGCCAGAAAATTGAAAAGATTTTTCTAATGATCAATTTCACCTGTCTCAAACTAATTTCAAAAGTGCGATACCTGTGCATTTGAATTATTTATTTAACTAACATTCAGTGTTAGCTTGGAATGATTTAACTAAATAATGATGAACGGCTGAACGATCCCACTAAGCGGTGGAAGGCTTCGTAAGGGGCCGCCTGGCTCGCGACTACCATCCCACCGAAGTCTGGCGCCAAGTAGCTTGCTGCGTTCCGTCAGTGTGTGGGAGTGCCAGTGCCTTAACAGGCTTCTTCTGGGTGAGCTCGCTCCATCTTAGACTCTGTCTTTGTCCTATGACCTAGACTAGAGTCAAGAGCAAACCCATCATTAATAAAAAAAAAAAGATTATAGGCCTAGCAGCCATGTATGTATATGTAAGTTTTAAGGCTCTGTATACAAGATGTAAAAAAAAATGTTGCAATTATTTTAAGGTGTGAACCAGCATAAGAAATTTAACAACTTTCCCCAAGAAACATAGGTCGGAACATTAAAACAGAAATTTGGACCTCCCATACAAATTGACTGAATATTCTGTATGGGAGGCCCAAATAAATAATAAATGTATATTACTTTGCGACAGTTGTTCACTGCTTGAAATATTTGCACTTATTTGTTTACATCTTATAGTTAATTGATGAATGAAACAAGTTGTCTAAGAAAACATTTAATGAATTTTATTTTACAACAGTGTTTATGAACATAGTTATATTTTATTAACCGTAGGTTGTATTAAACATTACCTACTCATTCATTACTTTTTTCATTTTATACAAAAGGAACACTTTACAAACTCGGAATGTGGCATTATCATACATATAAACAGCTTTGAACTTGTCATATTAACATTGACAAGATGTCTACTTGCTTTATTCAAAATTGTGGCATACAACATATTGTTTAATTAGTACATATTCAATGGCATTGAATAATTTTGAGCAATATTTAAAGCAGACAGGTAACTAATAAAAAGTAAACTTTTCATCAAAGTTTTGTGTTGTGTCTTCCAAAACCATAATAAATATTTATAAGAGAGAACACAGCTAACATCAGGCAGAACTCCCAACAAAATTATCTTATAATAACATTTAGACATACAAAATTCTATTAGGCATTTTCTTATTATAATAATTTTAAGGCGATGGGTACATGAAAGCATTTAAATGTACAGCGGAAAGATGTGAGATTCTATTTTGACCGCATTCATATAAATATTCAGATACATTAAACACAAAAGCAACAAATCACAATGCTTTCACATGAGTAACAAACTCCTGTGAAAATAATACTAGCAAAATATATTATCAATCAATATACAGGATGTCCCATGGCAGATTAAGGATTATAAAATTAAATAAAAAGAACAGTTTAGCAGAAAGGTTCTTGTTGGTTTCTATGAACCATTACTGTTTAAAGGGTTCCTAATTTAATTCTATTATTCTTTATCTTTCAGGGACACACATTATATATCTTTTTTGCAGATACCATACAATAACATTTAAATTAATAACGTTCAACTTAATACAATCAAAATGCACAGAATCTAACTACTTTTCTTATCAAGTTAATTCTAGCATTGGCCGCCAACATTTGCCTTTCAATACGGTCAGAATTAAAAAGTTTTTTCAACAGTGATTTGTACCACAAATAAAACTTCCAACTAATATTGTTTAGCAATAAATCCTTTAGAATTAATAACAACAATCTTATCTAAGTCTAAGCAAGTCTATCATTTTCTGCCTACGTCTGACTCAGGAATTAGAAGGCACTTTATACTCCATTTTATAAAACAATTCTTGTAGCATATTTTATTTATTAATACACATAAAGAACTAGAGAATGATCAGAACCCTTCGAGCAATAAGAGAAAGTGGTATTTTGTTTTTATCATAGCTTCATTCTAGTAGTTCCCCTTAAAAGATCTTGCACTGAGGTTAAAATTCATTTCATTATATAAAATTCTATAGGTACATTACATTGTTTATGAAATAGGACAGAATGTGACATGTGCGTTTGTATCGTAACAATTTGTTATTTCCACAGATTCTGGTTTTGTAGTGCTACAGGGGACGACGTATTGGACAGATTTGTTTGTGAGGCACTTCCTCTTCCAAGAGGAGCAGAACATCGACTGTGATGACCTGCTTTTCTTCGTGAGGAAGCGACACGTGAAAGGTTCCTCTCGGTATCTACCTAAGTATGAGGTAAGACAATCAGCAGGATTGACCCTTACATCCAGCGACTTTTAGGCAAGCCGTTTCAGTAGCAAATTAGAAATATCGAAATAAAGCCGATATTGGCCAGCATGAGCTAACTGCTACAACGATGTGGCGCAATCAGACCAATAAAGATTCAATTGATTTGTGATTTGCTACAGAAGACGGCTACAAAATCAAGATTTTTCTCCAGCCACAACGAGGCATGTGACTTACGAATTGATAAAGACAAGCTGTCTTTATCGTTAGTGATGCACTTTATCTTAAATTCGCGATACGATTGTGATACTATATCCGCAAACATCTGCGACAATTCTGTGATATAAATATTTTAAAATATCTATCCGTAGGTAACTTTTATTGTATAATGTACCTACAAGATATAAATGGCAAATTAAAACATATAATTTTGTATATCAGTATCTTTATGAAGGGCTTATTTTGCTTTGGTATTAGTATCTAACAGAAAAAATTACAAAAGATATGCACTTTTCTACAATGTTTTATAATATCGATTTAGAGTATTTGTAAACAGTTGTGTTAAGAATTTCAGTAGGTCTGTATAAAAATATTAGCTAGATACATGTTCCTATGAATATAATCTTTATTTTGTGCATTTCCATGTTCCCCAAATGCATTTTAATGAGCCATCATTGTATGTAAAGTTATTCTATACAATGACGGTTTGTGACACAAAGACACTACCTTGGTGCACAGTATTTAGAATCCGAATCATAAAAACTTTTAGTTTAGCACCATTTGGATGAAGATTACAAATATATGTTTGGAAAGTACAAAATTATGCATTAACAACAGGTAGGTGTACTTTATTCTTTAAACAATATAAAAATATTATTTCTTACTATAGGCTGCTATTACAACAACTATGTACTATGTATGAACTTGTCGAGTCGCGCACCAGGGGCGGCGGCGTCTCGCTACGCTCATCATACACACTCGCTACACTCACACAACTCCACACATACTGATCACAGTACATTTTGTAATAAATAACTAGAATGTATGTACTATTAGTTAGACTTGACATTGTTCAATAACCACTTATAAAATATACAATTTACAAAATCAAAAATTCTATCAACATTCGACAACTTATTGATCGATTATTGTTCTTTGATAAATGAAAATCAAATCTTAGTTTCTATACAACATTAAAAGCATACGAGGTCAATGTAAGTAGTATAGTTCAGTTCAGACGGCGAGGTCGCTCGCGTCGAATATCACATTTCACATACACGCTCAGTATCGAGGCTCGGTACAGTCCTGGCTCCCACTTGTGACACTTGTTGCAGACCGACGTGGAGGTGTACCGCAAAGACTCGAAGAAGCTGCCCATCGGCGACCCCGAGATCGACTGGGAGGAGACCGTGTACCTCAACCTGATCGTGCACCAGTTCGACTACACGCTCACGCTGGCCATCTGCACGCGCACCAGCCCCAAGGAGCTGCAGGTGCTGAAGCGGCACTCGCAGAAGGTGAGCGTCATACGCGCTGGGGCGGCGGCGGGGGCGGCGGCGCGCGTCACTAGCTGAGCCGGCTGAACAGCTTGGTGCGCGGCCACGGCAGCGGCCAGTCGTACCGCCGCGGCACCGGCCCGCGCACGTTGCGCTCCAGGTACGTGAAGATCCAGTACCACCACTCGCGCTGGATCATGTAGAGGTTGTAACCGTTGCCGGCGCGGTGCGGTGTCGCCAGCAAAGAATGGAACGTCCAGAACAACCGCGTAGTTATGTAGTACGCAATCACCACGTCCACCGTGTAATGTCCGTGCGCGAACAACACAAAAAACACTCCGAGCAGCGCTGAGCCCCACATGGCCCAATGCACCGGCCACAGCTTCCGCGGAGAGTACTCCGCAACTATCAGGTAACTCAGCACAAGGACCATTGTATGCCCCGAATAGATATAGTCCCCGCAGTAGGTATGTTTGCCGTTGATGGAGAGGCCGAAGCCCGATATGAGGTAGAACGTCCGCTCTAAGACGAGCAGCGGCGTCGTGTTATTGCTCTTGGGGCTGCAGACGTAGGTCTTGCTGGAGACAGGCAGAACGGTCACATACATGGTGACGGAACGGTACAGGTACAGCAGACCGATGATGAAGAAGAGGCGTCGCGACACGATGAAGCGATGTTTGTGAAACACGACGACGAGCATCGCGACCGTGGTCGAGATCATGATGAGGTACTCGGAGACGGCGAGACCCCAATCACGGGCGTCTATGTTATCAAGGAATATATCGTTGAGCGGCGCCGTCGTGTTGCGGTCGGGCAGCCGCTCGTGCACTAATGACAGCGACATCATGTTGATGCACACGCACAGGAATAGGAAGAAGAATGAGAGGATGGTTTTCCATATTTCTTTAGGGTATCGTTCTTCACGAACAGTTCCCGGTGGGATTTCGACTATGAACTCTCCGCCGTGCGAGCGCTGCGGAGAATGGTCTTGATCAGGGTCTGATTCGTCTGTCGTGTTCTGTGGCGCGTCGGCTTTGGCGGTGCGCGCCAGCAGCGGTTGTCGCTGCATGAGTTCCGCCTGGTTCGGCATGTCGCTTCTATTTTCCTGTTGTCTTGACGCGTTGTTGTTCAGGTCATTCCGTTTGAGACGCGGCTCGAAGTTGATTCCTTTGATGTCTTCTCTTGCGGTGTGGTTGGCTATGTCGACATCGCAGCGCGGGGGTGAGTCTGGGCGGTCGGGAGTCGATAGGGCCGGGAGTTTAGAGGCTGGAAGGGCTATCTGCTTGGAGGGCAACTCATGAGCGAGGTAGACCCGAACTGACGCGACCAGAGGCTCAGCGAAGTCGATTTGCTTAGGCGGCGACGGCTCCTTGTCGGGGGAGCGTGATGAGATCGTCATCCAATCACCATTGGGCTGGATTGAACCTGAAATCAAGAGAAAGAAAATAGGTTAATTACATACATATATGGCAGAGCGAAAATTGCCGAAAAAAACGAACATTTACACCTGACAAACATTTGAGGGTTATTCAGAAAAACTGTTCATAGACAGGCACATTAAATTGTGATTAAGAAGTGTTTTTCTTCTCTACATGTATTTATAACTGTAATTTCAAGTTAATGGCACAATGTGCCTACGTTTCAGTACTACGCATTAAACCTTGTTTTAATTGGTTTTTCCTAATAAACTAACATAACCTCCGATTATTATTGTGACTTTCTCTTTGAAAGTCGAACTAAATAAATATATCAACATGACGACACAAATGCTATAATTATGATGAATCGTTGATATTTCGAGTTTGTTTCTAGTTTTTAATAGCTAAAACAGGTTAAGTACATTAAAATTTCCACTGATTATTGCGTTAACTTGACATTTCTTCATTCTAGCTTGTTTATCAAGGTGTTTATCAGTCATCTCGCCTAATCACTCGCTCACCAAATGACACGTTCTCGCTCGTTAATTGCTTGGTTAGAACATTTCTTATCGTTGTTGAGGTTACAGAACGAATTGTATTGTTTCTAGAAAATTCAACTTGTAAACAAATTGACAAAGCGCGCGGTTCAAAGACCTAGGCTGCTATTGCGATAATAATTAGTGTTTGTGGATGTTTGTGTGTCAGCCGCCGCTCGCCCGATGCAAGGACCATAGCCTGCTAGAATGCACCGGCTCGCCGGGACAAATATAGATCATTGTAGCAACAGATTTCTCCTCGGTCATTCGCTTGCAGCCGAGCGGCCGTGTTTTGTGCGCGCAGCGATTTAGAAAGTCGGGAACGATGTGGTTCCCACTCACCCGATCAATGTGCGATGCGAGCTGTCATCGGGCCAAACCTCGCACATCGATACGCTTTGGTGGTATCTGCGGGCCCGATGGCACCGGAGCGTCGGCCCCGCGTCCAGTCCCAGTACCTTGTCGCGGAAACGGGGTCGGAATGGAAATTATCTGCGCATCCAACACACTCCACAATGCACTGTAACGCACTGGCACACAATCGCGAGGGGCGCTCGAGGGAGCTTCACTGTCATCTCACAATCACGCTCACATACAAACAGAATAGTATATCGCGGTGTCTGAATTTGTCTTTACGAGCTTCGCCGCAACGAACGATCGTGTGAAGTGGCGGCTGCGGACTAGAAAATGATAGCTGTGGCACTGGTTGGCTTCGGTCCGGCGCGTAGTGTTCGTGCGGAGTCGGCGGCGCTCGGGCGGGCTCGGGCGTTCTGAGGAATTACGTCTCGCATGACGTCATGGCAGACGGGTGCCCCCGCCTCCACCCCGCGCCCCGCTCGCTCGGTGCGGCTGCACTCGGCGCCGCGCGAAGCCCCACGTTTCGACTTCTCGAACAGCGGTACCCTACATGCCATTAACTTTTACTCCGGGCCGGTCCAAGTGGGCCTATTATAGATCGTCTGTCGCAATCGGAAATTCGAAACAAACAAATTCCACAGAATAAATTATAGTAGGTAGGTAGGTACCTAGTAGGCCACTGTACTAGGCTATTTATTGCCTTGATCACACCACACGTAGCGAGTACAGTTGACAGTGAATGGTCCAGTGTTTGTATAAAAACTTGGCCGAGTTGAGTGCTAGTGCACTTACTCGCCCACTGTGCCTACTCGCTAGGTACCATTGTTGTGCCTTATTTCCTTATCGTGGGATTGGTTTTTAATGCCATTCCATGCAACCTTATCTAATCTTCATGCTGATAACGTTTTTGTTAACATTAGAATTGATTGAAATTATGTATTGTTACCTAGAATGTTTGTTGATTTACAAGCGGGCCAAGATCGTGACGTAATAAGAATAGAATCCACGCTAGCAAGTTATACATTGCTTGGGTCCGGTTTCATTAGTAGGTAGGTGGTAGACGAGCTAACTGGTAAGGCAAGCACATTATAAGTAGGTAGGTAGGTAGGTACACCGCACGCCTACAACTGGGCGTAGGTACGAATGTACTCGAGTTATTTTGAATAGGAGGTCCAAAACCAGTTACTTATCCGTTTGATTTCCCTCTTAAATCGACTGCAATATTTTTGACACCAACTACAACAGCCACAACAGTCAACTGACGGACATGAGCTTCCCCCTATTGGGGGGTATTCGCTATTCTTACCACGCTTGGCAGACGGATAGGCGAGCGCAGTGCAAGGTGTTATAGATGTTTAGAGAGAACGCTGCTGCACATTCCCCGGATTTATCCCTTAGTCGCCTTTTAAGACACCAGCGTAGAAATGGGGTGTTGCTATAAGCCGGCAACACACGGCATTTTTGACACCACAATATTTAAATTCAATGAAAATACGTATGCCTGATTGATTGCATTTGCATAATAAATATGTTGGTTTGGTATACAGATTAGTTAAATTTATTTACTATTTATTTTTCCGTTTATTGTACACAATATAACACAAAGGACAACATTAGATCAATACACAACAGGTCAGCTTATTTCTAAAAAGAAATCTCTTACAGCAGACCTAGGGTAGTGAGAAGGGATAAATTGTTAAACCTAACTAAACAAAAAAGTTATTATTCTATCAAGGCCTCGTTACATAATTCCTGCATATTAAGTAATGCAAAGGTAGTTTCTAGAAGTAATTAAGATTTAACAATACGAGAATTAATTTATTAAACGGCTTAGTCACAAATAGGTTTATACAGAACATTCTTAATCGTTAAGGATGTCGTTAGGTAACTAGACGATTATAAAGTTTGATAATTTATTGAAAAACTTCAAAAAAAATTTTAATGGAGCTAAAAACTGAAATTGGTTTTACAAGTAACATTTCTCCAGGTCTTGGAAAAAGTTGTGCAGTTTTATAAAGAAGTTAAGACTGGTCAGCGGCATTTACTTAATCAGTAGTATGTATTAGTAGGCGGTTGAAAAACTATACCAGGGTTCATCGGGTCTTTGGACGACTCGATGTCCACCACGGAAAGAAGAAGTATTCTATGACAAAGTCCTCGAACTAACTGGCAATAAGGGCAAATACTTTCTGGGAACACATCAGACCTATAAGTCTTATGTAAAATCGCGCGTAATGACAATGGTAAGTAAGGGGTGATTTATGAGTTGACGCAACTTCTGACAAATCGGCCTTCCGGACCAATTTTGCTCGGAGAAATTCACACATAGCTAAGATAAGCTAAGCTGTAGTGTCAAGCTAAGAATTATCTATTAGCAGTTGATAAGGAATCGATGAGCAATGGGATCTTTCTCAGAGAACCAAAGATAGAACCATCTTACATGTTTGCGGAAATAATGAAAGTCATACTCAACAACCCTTAGAATACACCTGGACGTCGTCGAGGGGAAGAAATGTCATTTAATAAGAGGGTTAGTAGAATGAGGTCAGGTCGGCAATAGACAGGTTGTACCTGGATTCTATGCCCTATTCACCTACACTTGCCCGACAGTAGAATCGAGTGTAGATGGAAAATAGGGTGACATTTTATTTTACTAGTGACCGACAGCGAAAATTCAAGACAGGGGGCTGGAGATTAGGAACAAATTTTCCCCACGAAAAATTGTTCGAAATACGAAAAAAGAATTGGACCTCCCATACGAAATTCCCGATCAGCTGATTTGATTTACTAAGGAAACTCAAAATGTTTTTGTCATATGTTCCTAGGGGAAAGTTGTTCTTCATCTTGAGATTTCGCTGTCGGCCACTAGCAAAATTTCACTTTTTTACGCTTTTAGATAAGTATGGACCCCAGGCATTCCCTTTTATAAAAATCCTTTGAATCTTTTCGTTTGTTTTAGGTAGTTATATTAGGTATGTTTATTGTATTTTTTTTGTTTTAACTTATTTGTTCCCCTCAAAATGCGGAGATGATGTGTAAAATGGCACGATTTTGTCGCGTGTAAATGTTTCTTATTGAGGAAAGGTAGCAGATTAGTACTTGTTTATTGAAAAACTCTGCTAAAAGACAATTCTGTTAGATCCACTGCCACGAAAATATCTAGAAGGCTTTCTTTACAACACGCTGTCAATAGCTGCATTGTAACAAATTGACATTGTCTTCTGTAAGCCCAAATTCTGTGAGAATTATTTTTTCCTCAAATATTCTCACGCAGAAATGGGAAGTCATTAAATTGTTAGCTATTGACGCTTTATGTTTGTTTTTAGGGTATCGAAGAGTTAAAACGGGACCCTATTTCTGAGACTTAGCTGTCGGTGCGTGTATTGTATGTATCACCAAACTGTACCTATCTCATAAACAGTGGCAGTTAGAGAGTTGAAATTTTTCATTTCTGTTGCTGCTATAATACAAAATAATTAATGTTTGTTAATATTTTCCCATACAAGTAATTTGTTTTTTTTCGTGCTTATTTTTAACGATTATAGACAGAAGCTATATCGCAAGAATTGTAATCAGGCAGTTAATAATTCACAGAACATGTTTTACTGTTGCCGCTGTAACAAGAAATACAAAAAAATATAAGAAAAATAATATTCGAGGGGGCTCTCATACAACGTGATTTTATGCGTTTTTATTAATAGTCATTAGTCTTAGCAGTTTTACCCGCTGCTAACCGTTTTCCAGCAGGAAAAATTACCCTTACCCGGCATGAATTATACCAACTAAAGAAACCCCGCATCAAAATTCGATGCGTAATTTTAAAGATCCAAGCATACATAGATAAACGGGAAGCGACGGAACCCTTCTTACGCAAGACCGACTCGCACTTAGGCGTTTTTTAAATTGGCAGTGTTCTGTGCTCGAAGGACAAAATTGTATGAGACTTTTGTGTTGTTTGGGCGTTGCACACAATCAGCCGTTCGTGACCATGATCAATGATTTGAAAAGGTGGAATGTATAGGGAAACTGTGTACATTACTTGGTAAAGTATTCTAGTATGGTGTGTGAGAAATATGATATGGATTTCGAACTAGCCCATTAACTTTTTTAAATTTGATATGTTATACGATGGATATGTTTCTGAAAAATATTGTTCCATATTCCATAGACTTCTGCCTCTGGAGCGCACTCTCAGAAATTTTGATGCTCAACAAGAAATCAGTCAGATCAGCGGCGGATGTGGCGCAGTGGTAGTGCGCCTGCCTGGGGATCAAAGGTTCCGGGTTCGATCCCCGGTCGGGCATTACAAACTTGACATTATCACCTTGTGAATGTCTTACCCATTTCATTCCCGTGGGAGTCGTAAGAGGCGACAAAGGGACTAGAAGGTGTGTATTCCTATTTTATTCCATGGGCTGACAACCTGTCACTAGGGCGATACTCAATTTTCCGAATGACCCTTATATTTGTCAGACGTGGCGTAAATGTCTGTTTTTTGCGGGCCTCGGCGCTCTGCCTAACCCGCAAGGGATTATAGGCGTGATATGTTATGAATGTGAATGTCTTACCAGTCTGGTTAGGACATTGCAGGCTGAACCACCTGATTGGCACGTTAAGCCGTTGATCGCGGATGTTTGCTATGATTACTTAGACGGTGGTCCTTACTCAATTATGTCCGAGGCCTACAATAGTAGTTTATGCAACTGTCGTATAATGGGGGTCATTAGAATGCGAGTGTCTGTTTATCACACGAGGCGCAGCCGAGTGTGATAATAGTTTGACACGAGCATTCTAATGCCTAATTATAGCAGTTGCATACACTATTTTATCTACACTCTCCAAAAAACTCAGAAACACTTTTCTAAACGTACGCACCGGCCATTGCAAGGCCCGATACAAGGATAAATTCAATACGAGAACGTAATATGGCTTGATATGAATTTTTGAAAAATCTATACTTTAGTAGGTGTTTAGATGTGGAGTCTTAACAATAACTTAACTAAACAACTGAACAACATCTGAACAACAACTGAACAACATCGAAACAACAACTGAACAACATATGTACAACAACTGAACAACATCTGAACAACATCGGAATAACATCTGAACAACAACTAATCAACATCTGAACAACAACAGAACAAAAACCTATAAAACAACTGAACAACATCCGAAAAATTACCGTACAACAACAACTGTCAGGTGCGGCGGAAGATAGCGATTTGAGTATTGGAAAAAAAACTTCGTTTCATTTCTCAACTTTATCGTAGTAAGAGTTTTTTCATTAAGTCATTACGCTTCTGTAATTTATAGTAAACCTTAGTTTTTATAGGCAGAATGCATAAAGTAGGTCATTATGCATCTGTTTTCGAATTCATAATTCGAACATTATGAGACGAGTGTATATAAATAGTAGTAGGCGGTTAAAAAGCTCTTTAGGGTTCATCGGGGTATTCACAAATACGGTGTCCCACACGAAAAGAAGAAGTAAGGTCAGTTATCTTCCTTTATTTCTCTATATCCTTCACTCCTGAACTTTCCAGATTTCCTTATTTTATATTTCTATTTAATTAATTTCGCTCATTCTTAACTATTCATTTGTACAGTAATACACTTCAACAAAGTCATGTTCTCACTTAATCTATTTATGCTAAGCCTGTGACATTGACCTACCTGAGCGGCTACAATGGCGGATGAAAATCAGCCACAGCGACTATGAAAAATTATATAACGGACGGTGTTCCTGTACAACTCAAACTACAGTAAGGCCATTCGAATAAGCCATATTTGACAGCTCTCATCTCTATGCAAAAAGAGACATCAACAAAGGAAAAAGGAACCATTAGCACGCATCTGTAAAAAATGGCTTATCGGGATAGCCATTATACTTAACGGTAAAGCTATTGTTTTACGGCCTTAAGTTTCGTCGAATGCCTAAAATCGCGTTTATAGTATAAGTCAAATGGTTAAAATGACTAGTTATTGGATTATAAAAGAAAATTATAGTACCTTTGTTCAGTAATACACTTGAACAAAGTCATGTACCTACTCACTTAATCTATTTATGCTAAGCCTGTGACATTGACCTGCCTGAGCGGCTACAATGGCGGATGAAAATCAGCCACAGCGACTCAGGAAAATTACATAATTGACGGTTTTACTGTACAGTCAAGATCAGGCTGGGTTTGACAGTTTGGACTTTGGACCGTTCTTATGCTGCACGCATAAGACTATAAAAAATTGAAAAAATGTTACCGACGACGGCCGCCGGCCGGGGATTGACTAACTTACACTAGATGTCGCTTTTACGTCGCTTCAAGACGAGTATCAAGAGGTTGAAAATTTGAAGTGTTCGGTTGGGGCGCCGGTAGCTCAGTGGCAGAGCGGTGTGACGGTACTCCACAGGTCCCGGGTTCAATCCCCGGCCGTCGCGTTAATAGTTCTTATTCTGTGCCGTCGCTAACAATTTTTTAATTTCTAATTTTCATTTGTGAAAAATATATAGCACTGTAAGTGCAAAATGAACCTTAGTATAAATATTATACCTATATCTTTATACAACAACAACTAATCTAAACCTAATCCTATCTATCTGTGTATGTAATCTTTTTATCTACAACCATAATGTGTGTAGATATAATCAAGTGAAGTGTCATCTGTCTATCTCATAACAATTCAGCCTTTTACTGCTTGCCGCAAGATGGGTTTTACCTTTAAATCTTAGGTCTGTGTTCAGACTTTAGCAGTAACGATGTTTAAGGCACCCTACCCGTAAACGGCCTCGACACTGGCGCTACTTCACAAAAAAAATATTTTCTCTTTATAAAAACAATCTATCAGAATTTCCGTTGCTCAAGTTTTTGGTATTATCCTTAAGTACTTAAAATTAGAACCTGCAAACCCAATGAAATATTCGCTGTTATTAAAGTTATGGCAATTAATACCAAAAGCCGCCGTTTTTAGGTATTTTTTGTCATAGTTACAGCGAATATTTCATTGGGTTTCCAGGTTCTAATTTTATTGAAGGATAACACTAAAAACTGGAGCAACGGGCATACTGATAGATTGTTTGTATAACAAGAAAACTTTTTTTGTGAAGTGGCGCCACTGTCGAGGCCCTTCACGGCTACACTCGCCTTAAAATGGTGGAGGAGGTTGTTCGCGTGTACTGTGCTGACACGACAACTGTTGGATTCTCTAAGGTAATTATGAAGCAAACTTTGCAGTAGGTAGGTACATATTTTAGAGGACAACGAAGTAGGTAGGTATTAGCACAGCTTAGAAGTCGTCATCTGTCTCTGTCTACCAGCATTTTGTTTTGTGGTTAGATCTTGAGGGTTATCTACACTACTACAATAGGCTTCGAAACTACTGGACCGATTTCAAAAATTCTTTTACCATTAGAATCATACATTATCCCACATGAACATACGCTATATTTAAATGTCTTTTTTCCTGCGTGAAAACGGTTAGCAGCGGATGAAACCGCTGGGCAGGCTGCTTAAAAATATTACTAGATTAGATGTGTTGTGTTTAATAGAACTTCACCAAATATTGTAAACTGAAGTCGCTTCCCATGTATGCTTAGATCTTTAAAAGTACGCAACGGATTTTGATGCGGTTTTCTTAAGTGGAAATAGTCATTCAAGAGAAAGGTTTTTATGTGCAATTAATGCTTATTTTTCCGCGGGAAAACGGTTAGCAGCGGGTGAAACCGCTGGGCGGGCTGCTAGTTGACACTTAAGAACCTTAGCTAGCTTTGCATTTGTAAAAAGTATCTACCTACTTATGCAAATTAAAATAACCTTCCCCCTTCGGCCCTTTCAAACGAGCCCAGGTGCACATGGCCAGCCAATTGCTGAGCATTTGCAATTGAAACTAAATTCGTTTCTGAAACAATGGCTGATAAATTTTCAAGTACGCCCAGGCAAAGTGGTCCGCTGATTGGCCTGTACAGCCAAGGCAGGTACAAATAGTACGGCAGCTGAGAAGTAAATTAGCTGACTGTAAGTAGTTTTAAGAAGGTATTGTAGTATAGGGAGTCATCTTTTAGTATGACCGATTCGACGAACGTCACTGAGTTTTTCAAACGCCTACTACTAGTAGTAGGCCTATAACATGGTTATGTATTGACCGCCGCCGTCTAAGTAATCATAGACAGCAGCCGGGACTGACAGCTTAACTTGCACTCCGACCATCCGTCATCGAACCATCTTTCTTGTGGACAATCAGGTGGTTCGGCTTGCAATGTCCTGACCAAACTGGAAACGAAACAAATCCAAAATGATAATACCAACTCTGTGAGTGCCCCACCGGGATTCGAACCCGGAACACTACCACTGCGCCACATCGGCCGTCGAAGTATAGGAAGTGACTGATACTGTAAAAAAACGTATCATACAGTTTGTAATTTAATTCCTTTGCTTCTGAATTCCAGTCTGGGCCAGATCTGGTGGGCAATTTGGAACATGATCATGGGTCGAACTATGGACACTGACATTCCTATACATCAATGATTTGACACCAGACTCCGTTGAGACGATGGTCGCAAGCCTTGTGGTGCCCTTCTTTATTATGACTTAATATAATTTCGTAAGTCAAATGCTACACTTTCAAAAACAAATATTGGATTCAATGAAGCACTTGTTTTAGTATGAGCACATCAAAGAATTAGTTTACCGCAACTCATCATTGGCCTCACACGTCTGTGACAGACGATTTAATCAGTGTCTGAGGCAAGACTTTTCATGGCTGTATAAGCCGATACGGGAGCGGCATAGTTTTCCGCACGCTCTACAAGTGAAGGTGGAATTTGAGACTGGCACATGCATGTTTAGATGACGTTTTTGCCTTTTGTTAGCGAGACCAGAACTAAGTACCTCAGTAAAAGAAATCAATCACGGGACAGATTTTAACAAGTGCTTGATAGATCTAAAGGTTCTTAGTAACAGCAAACAAAATCAATTGATGTGCGTGTATTGAAACATGCTTGATGGAATCATACATTCATTTCTGTCAGTGTAATCTTGAACTGGTGCAAGTTCGGTGGTCAGCTGCCTCACTACTATAGTTAGGGCCGGTTTAATCCCGGCATCTTTTGTTTACAGCCGCCCCCGTGATATCTTCATAGAACATTCACTGTATTCCCGGCAGGCGGCAATACCTTGAAAATCTTGCATTGCTTATCCAAGACATAAATAACAAATTTTGTGACTTATGACATTTTCAACTTGAGGCATTTTGCGACTTCTGACGTTCTACGATTTATGTCAAATGCTAGTTTGATATTTTTGTAATTATTGACTTGAGCAATTTTGGGACTGCTGACGATTTACGACTTAAAACTATAATCTCATAAGTCTAAGACAAATGCAAGTTCGGTGGTCAGCTGCCTCACTATAACAGTTAGAGCCGATTTAATCCCGGCATCATTTGTTTACAGCCGCCCCCGTGATATCTTCATAGAACATTCACTGTATTCCCGGCAGGCGGCAATACCTTGAAAATCTTGCATTGCTTATCCAAGACATAAATAACAAATTTTGTGACTTATGACATTTTCAACTTTAGGCATTTTGCGACTTCTGACGTTCTACGATTTATGTCAAATGCTAGTTTGATGTTTTTGTAATTATTGACTTGAGCAATTTTGGGACTGCTGACGATTTACGATTTAAAACTATAATCTCATAAGTCTAAGACAAATGCAAGTTCGGTGGTCAGCTGCCTCACTATAACAGTTAGAGCCGATTTAATCCCGGCATCATTTGTTTACAGCCGCCCCCGTGATATCTTCATAGAACATTCACTGCCTTCCCGGCAATACCTTGTAAATCTTGCGTTGCCCATCCAAGACATTGTTAGATAACAAATTTGGCTACTTATGACATTTTCAACTTGAGTCATTTTGCGACTTCTGACGTTCTACGACTTAAGTCTAATGCTAGTTTGATACTTTTGTAATCATTGACTTGAGCAATTTTGCGACTGCTGACGATTTACGACTTAAAACTATAATCTCATAAGTCTAAGAGTAATGCAAGTTCTGTGGTCAGCTGCCTCACTACAATAGTTAGGGCCGGTTTGATCCCGGCATTATTTATTAACAACGGCCCACGCTGGGGCCGCCGTGATATCTTCATACAACATTCACCGCCCTGCCGGCCGGCAAGCTCTATTTTGGTATCATTTGCATTATAAAGCGAATGCTGAAAGCATCTAATTCTTTATAACTTTCAAGGTAGAAAAGATAAATAAAATAAAGAGGTTTATTTAATTATTTTAAATTTTTTGAGGAATTCTAAAAGTACTACGAGTTTAGGTACAAGCAGGCTAATTAGAAGCATCCCCATAGGTATGGTACTAAAAGTATATAAGAAAAAAAAACATAAATAGCGCAAAAATACATCGACATCAAAGGTTTCGAATACACACACGACTTTCAGTGAATCGTGCCCACTTCTTATCATATCACTGAGCTATTGTTTGTTCTAATTCAATCGGTGATATGGCTCCTATTTTTTTACGCACGCAATTATTTTTTTGCATTAATTCGAGAAAGTTGTTCAGAATAAATTCGATGTAGGTAAAACTGATGTTGAGGCGTCAATTGGTCATTGAGTTTGGTTTCTTAAAATTTCGGTCTACAACTTGTTACATATAAATAGCATACAATATCATGCCTTTATCCCTTACTAGGAAGGCAGAGCGTAAACGGTCGTAAAAAAAGGTCTACCCACGACTGACAAACATTTAAGGGTCATACAGAAAATTGTGGATCATAGTGACAAGTTGTAATTCCATCGCCCTAAAATTGCAAAACACGTGTAAAACTCGAGTCATTCGATTTAATTTCAAGTAGAAGTCATTTATTTCTTTATTTTTTATTTTTATACTTTATTGCAGATAGTACAAAAGGCAGGCCTAATGCCACGCAACATTCTCTACCGGCCATATTCTAAACAGACATGGGAAAAATCATAATAAAGGAAAATAATTAAACTACCTACTACGAAATAAATGGATAACATAATAATTAAGATATTGTGTATTGAGTATCATTCCTAAAATATACCTACACAAATACCTATTGAAATAATCTTACTTATACCTATTAATATACATACTCTAATGTAAACAGAAATAAATTAATAATACTGGTCTTGGCATTCCTAAAACTGTTATAGAGTAGGTATAGATTCAATTAATTGTTTTGGCTGTCATCATGAGTTGAGTAGCCGGACGAATATATTCAGTTGTTTGTTAGCTGAGGTCACCTGGCCACGGCCAATATTTTGAATATTAGCTTACTAATTGCAGTCAACCTCACATTTTCTGGCTGGTTTGCCCTGTATGGTAATATGATGTGATGTGTTTTTACACGACAACCGAACTATAAAAGGATATGTTTTTTAGAGTTCATGTATGTATACATAATGTGCGATTCTTTAAAGGACTGAAACTCGTTAACCACAGAACAGATTCGCATGGGACTTGTATCGGAAGAATCCTTACATTATCCCGAGTGTCATAGACTAGGCTTTGTTTCAGAAAGCAGTCGTGTTTTTAATTTTTAATTTTATTATGGTTGGTTGATGGTAAATCTGAAAATATATCCTACTAATATTATACTTAAATGCGAAAGTTTGTAAGTTTGTTTGTGTTTTTGTTACTTCTTCACGCAAAAACTACTGACCCGATTGTAATGAAATTTGGCACACATGGAAGGTGACATGGATAAGCACATAGGACAGTTTTTATTATCGGACAACGCCGCGGGTAACAGCTAGTTTCTCATATTTCAACCTATGTTGGGGAAAGGTTGTTGGTCACTAGTTAAATTTCACCCTATATATCTACTTCAATAAAAATGAAATGTATCTGTGACAGGTGTACGCGTCACCAAGTCGTCGCAAAATGGACACCAAGGGCGAGGGCGAGGAGATGACGTATCCACACATCTGCTTCATGGTCGACAACTTTGATGAGGTATGTTTACAAAACCCCCTCTTTCTCCCCAATCGTCAGTCACACAAATAGTCGTCACACACCATTCACATGCTCCTGCTCCTGCCGCTGTCGCGAATATTGTTCGAAATACTTCCGCGGAAGTATCATCGCGAGTGAGTGTTCACACACTGCCGATATACTCTTCTCGCATCAATATGAGTGAACGAGATAGCAAAACATTCCACACGCGTTCGTGCTGCCGTTCCTTTGACTCGCGCACGAAAAGCCGATAAAGGGAGCACGGGAAGTGGTAGCGGCATGACGAGTAGCAGCGCGAATAACCTGTTCACACATTCGCGCTGCCCACTTCCCTTACTATTTCCCTGCCCATATTGGCATCGTGTGAACGTGCTATTAGAAATAATACATTCTTCATGCGCGAAGAAAAAGACCGATTACTCACGAGAAGCTGAGGGCCTCAATACACACGAGATAAGAATCGTTGTTTCTTCCAGACAGATAGCTCTTTATACTACACCTACGAGAATAAAAAACATAACAGAAGTTCAATGAACTTAAATTAATTCCACGAAAAAGCCAAAGCTTATTAGAGCGTTAGGATATTTATCATACATTCCGTACAAACGCAGTAAGTCCATTCAGCCAAGTCTTCCATTAAGTCTGCTAAAATATTAAAGACATGTTCCGAAAGTTTTTACTCAAGCAACCTTTATTCTCTAGGGGAGAAAGTGATTTGTATGGATAGTTACTTCCCGCTAATTTGAAACGTGAACAATGACTCTATTTTTGAAAAAGGTTTAAAATCTTTCTATGTAGGCGTAGTAAGTATAAAAATATAAATAATTATTGCGTGACGTTTTGGACGTAATCTATTGCGTGACGTACGGTCATAATCTTCGTCTATGTTAGTTATGATAACTTTGTAATGTGCTGTTATGGCATTTTTGGTTATTTTTGTCAATCCATTAAATGGATATTTATATTTTTATATACACTCGTCTCATAATGTTCGAATTATGAATTCGAAAACAGATGCATAATGACCTACTTTATGCATTCTGCCTATAAAAACTAAGGTTTACTATAAATTACAGAAGCGTAATGACTTAATGAAAAAACTCTTACTACGATAAAGTTGAGAAATGAAACGAAGTTTTTTTTCCAATACTCAAATCGCTATCTTCCGCCGCACCTGACAGTTGTTGTTGTACGGTAATTTTTCGGATGTTGTTCAGTTGTTTTATAGGTTTTTGTTCTGTTGTTGTTCAGATGTTGATTAGTTGTTGTTCAGATGTTATTCCGATGTTGTTCAGATGTTGTTCAGTTGTTGTACATATGTTGTTCAGTTGTTGTTTCGATGTTGTTCAGTTGTTGTTCAGATGTTGTTCAGTTGTTTAGTTAAGTTATTGTTAAGACTCCACATCTAAACACCTACTAAAGTATAGATTTTTCAAAAATTCATATCAAGCCATATTACGTTCTCGTATTGAATTTATCCTTGTATCGGGCCTTGCAATGGCCGGTGCGTACGTTTAGAAAAGTGTTTCTGAGTTTTTTGGAGAGTGTAGATAAAATAGTGTATGCAACTGCTATAATTAGGCATTAGAATGCTCGTGTCAAACTATTATCACACTCGGCTGCGCCTCGTGTGATAAACAGACACTCGCATTCTAATGACCCCCATTATACGACAGTTGCATAAACTACTATTGTAGGCCTCGGACATAATTGAGTAAGGACCACCGTCTAAGTAATCATAGCAAACATCCGCGATCAACGGCTTAACGTGCCAATCAGGTGGTTCAGCCTGCAATGTCCTAACCAGACTGGTAAGACATTCACATTCATAACATATCACGCCTATAATCCCTTGCGGGTTAGGCAGAGCGCCGAGGCCCGCAAAAAACAGACATTTACGCCACGTCTGACAAATATAAGGGTCATTCGGAAAATTGAGTATCGCCCTAGTGACAGGTTGTCAGCCCATGGAATAAAATAGGAATACACACCTTCTAGTCCCTTTGTCGCCTCTTACGACTCCCACGGGAATGAAATGGGTAAGACATTCACAAGGTGATAATGTCAAGTTTGTAATGCCCGACCGGGGATCGAACCCGGAACCTTTGATCCCCAGGCAGGCGCACTACCACTGCGCCACATCCGCCGCTGATCTGACTGATTTCTTGTTGAGCATCAAAATTTCTGAGAGTGCGCTCCAGAGGCAGAAGTCTATGGAATATGGAACAATATTTTTCAGAAACATATCCATCGTATAACATATCAAATTTAAAAAAGTTAATGGGCTAGTTCGAAATCCATATCATATTTCTCACACACCATACTAGAATACTTTACCAAGTAATGTACACAGTTTCCCTATACATTCCACCTTTTCAAATCATTGATCATGGTCACGAACGGCTGATTGTGTGCAACGCCCAAACAACACAAAAGTCTCATACAATTTTGTCCTTCGAGCACAGAACACTGCCAATTTAAAAAACGCCTAAGTGCGAGTCGGTCTTGCGTAAGAAGGGTTCCGTCGCTTCCCGTTTATCTATGTATGCTTGGATCTTTAAAATTACGCATCGAATTTTGATGCGGGGTTTCTTTAGTTGGTATAATTCATGCCGGGTAAGGGTAATTTTTCCTGCTGGAAAACGGTTAGCAGCGGGTAAAACTGCTAAGACTAATGACTATTAATAAAAACGCATAAAATCACGTTGTATGAGAGCCCCCTCGAATATTATTTTTCTTATATTTTTTTGTATTTCTTGTTACAGCGGCAACAGTAAAACATGTTCTGTGAATTATTAACTGCCTGATTACAATTCTTGCGATATAGCTTCTGTCTATAATCGTTAAAAATAAGCACGAAAAAAAATAAAATAACTTGTATGGGAAAATATTAACAAACATTAATTATTTTGTATTATAGCAGCAACAGAAATGAAAAATTTCAACTCTCTAACTGCCACTGTTTATGAGATAGGTACAGTTTGGTGATACATACAATACACGCACCGACAGCTAAGTCTCAGAAATAGGGTCCCGTTTTAACTCTTCGATACCCTAAAAACAAACATAAAGCGTCAATAGCTAACAATTTAATGACTTCCCATTTCTGCGTGAGAATATTTGAGGAAAAAATAATTCTCACAGAATTTGGGCTTACAGAAGACAATGTCAATTTGTTACAATGCAGCTATTGACAGCGTGTTGTAAAGAAAGCCTTCTAGATATTTTCGTGGCAGTGGATCTAACAGAATTGTCTTTTAGCAGAGTTTTTCAATAAACAAGTACTAATCTGCTACCTTTCCTCAATAAGAAACATTTACACGCGACAAAATCGTGCCATTTTACACATCATCTCCGCATTTTGAGGGGAACAAATAAGTTAAAACAAAAAAAATACAATAAACATACCTAATATAACTACCTAAAACAAACGAAAAGATTCAAAGGATTTTTATAAAAGGGAATGCCTGGGGTCCATACTTATCTAAAAGCGTAAAAAAGTGAAATTTTGCTAGTGGCCGACAGCGAAATCTCAAGATGAAGAACAACTTTCCCCTAGGAACATATGACAAAAACATTTTGAGTTTCCTTAGTAAATCAAATCAGCTGATCGGGAATTTCGTATGGGAGGTCCAATTCTTTTTTCGTATTTCGAACAATTTTTCGTGGGGAAAATTTGTTCCTAATCTCCAGCCCCCTGTCTTGAATTTTCGCTGTCGGTCACTAGTAAAATAAAATGTCACCCTATTTTCCATCTACACTCGATTCTACTGTCGGGCAAGTGTAGGTGAATAGGGCATAGAATCCAGGTACAACCTGTCTATTGCCGACCTGACCTCATTCTACTAACCCTCTTATTAAATGACATTTCTTCCCCTCGACGACGTCCAGGTGTATTCTAAGGGTTGTTGAGTATGACTTTCATTATTTCCGCAAACATGTAAGATGGTTCTATCTTTGGTTCTCTGAGAAAGATCCCATTGCTCATCGATTCCTTATCAACTGCTAATAGATAATTCTTAGCTTGACACTACAGCTTAGCTTATCTTAGCTATGTGTGAATTTCTCCGAGCAAAATTGGTCCGGAAGGCCGATTTGTCAGAAGTTGCGTCAACTCATAAATCACCCCTTACTTACCATTGTCATTACGCGCGATTTTACATAAGACTTATAGGTCTGATGTGTTCCCAGAAAGTATTTGCCCTTATTGCCAGTTAGTTCGAGGACTTTGTCATAGAATACTGAATTATGAATTCGAAATCAGATGCATAATGACCTACTTTATGCATTCTGCCTATAAAAACTAGGGTTTACTATAAATTACAGAAGCGTAATGACTTAATGCCAAAACTCTTAATACGATAAAGTTGAGAAATGAAACGAAGTTTTTTTTCCAATACTCAAATCGCTATCTTCCGCCGCACCTGACAGTTGTTGTTGTACGGTAATTTTTCGGATGTTGTTCAGTTGTTTTAATAGGTTTTTGTTCTGTTGTTGTTCAGTTGTTGTACAGATGTTGTTCAGATGTTGTTCAGATGTTGTTAAGTTGTTGTTCAGTTGTTGTTTCGATGTTGTTCAGTTGTTGTTCAGGTGTTGTTCAGTTGTTTAGTTATTGTTAAGACTCCACATCTAAACAACTGCAAAGTATAGATTTTTAAAAATTCATATCAAGCCATATTACGTTCTCGTATTGAATTTGTCCTTGTATCGGGCCTTGCAATGGCCGGTGCGTACGTTTAGAAAAGTGTTTCTGAGTTTTTTTGGAGAGTGTAGATAAAATAGTGTATGCAACTGCTATAATTAGGCATTAGAATGCTCGTGTCAAACTATTATCACACTCGGCTGCGCCTCGTGTGATAAACAGACACTCGCATTCTAATGACCCCCATTATACGACAGTTGCATAATAGTAGTTTATGCAACTGTCGTATAATGGGGGTCATTAGAATGCGAGTGCCTGTTTATCACACGAGGCGCAGCCGAGTGTGATAATAGTTTGACACGAGCATTCTAATGCCTAATTATAGCAGTTGCATACACTATTTTATCTACACTCTCCAAAAAAACTCAGAAACACTTTTCTAAACGTACACACCGGCCATTGCAAGGCCCGATACAAGGACAAATTCAATACGAGAACGTATGGCTTGATATGAATTTTTGAAAAATCTATACTTTAGCAGTTGTTTAGATGTGGAGTCTTAACAATAACTGAACTAAACAACTGAACAACATCTGAACAACAACTGAACAACATCTGAACAACAACTGAACAACATCTGAACAACATCGAAACAACAACTGAACAACATCTGTACAACAACTGAACAACAACTGAACAACATCTGAACAACATCTGTACAACAACTGAACAACAACAGAACAAAAACCTATTAAAACAACTGAACAACATCCGAAAAATTACCGTACAACAACAACTGTCAGGTGCGGCGGAAGATAGCGATTTGAGTATTGGAAAAAAAAACTTCGTTTCATTTCTCTACTTTATCGTGTTAAGAGTTTTCTCATTAAGTCATTACGCTTCTGTAATTTATAGTAAACCCTAGTTTTTATAGGCAGAATGCATAAAGTAGGTCATTATGCATCTGTTTTCGAATTCATAATTCGAACATTATGAGACGAGTGTATATAATAGTAGTTTATGCAACTGTCGTATAATGGGGGTCATTAGAATGCGAGTGTCTGTTTATCACACGAGGCGCAGCCGAGTGTGATAATAGTTTGACACGAGCATTCTAATGCCTAATTATAGCAGTTGCATACACTATTTTATCTACACTCTCCAAAAAAAACTCAGAAACACTTTTCTAAACGTACGCACCGGCCATTGCAAGGCCCGATACAGGGACAAATAAAATACGAGAACGTAATATGGCTTGATATGATTTTTTGAAAATTCTGTAATTTAGCAGTTGTTTAGATGTGGAGTGACTTACCTAAACAACTGAACAACATCTGAACAACAACTGAACAACTTTGAACAACAACTGAACAACATCTGAACAACAACTGAACAACATCGGAACAACATCTGAAAAACAACTGAACAACATCTGAACAACAACTGAACAACAACTGAACAACATCTGGACAACATCGGTACAACAACTAAACAACATCTCAACAACAACCTAATAAAACAAACGCAACATTACCATACAACAACAACTGACTGGTGCCGAACTCTGTGTTTCCAAACGTTTGGAAACAGGCGGAAGTTGGCAAATAAGAGTATTGGCAAAAAAAAAACTTCGTTTCATTTCTCAACTTTATCGTATTAAGAGTTTTCTCATTAAGTCATTACGCTTCTGTAATTTATAGTAAACCCTAGTTTTTATAGGCAGAATGCATAAAGTAGGTCATTATGCATCTGTTTTCGAATTCATAATTCGAACATTATGAGACGAGTGTAGATAAACTACTATTATAGCATTATGATTCGTATCTGGCTGGTATGTTTAATATCGACTTACAAAATTGATATTTATCACTTTGTGAACTTGTTCCCGGTCTGGTTAGGACATTGCAGAGTGAACCACCTGATTGTCCGAAAAAAAAAGAAATGGTTCCGTGCTGCGGAGGGCACGTTAAGCCGTCGGTCCCGGTTGCTGTCTATGATTACTTAGACGGCGGTCGTTACGCAACCATGATAATGGACCATGGTTGAAAAACTCTGACACCAGGGTTCATCGGGTCGTTGAACGACTCGGTGTTCCACACGAAAAGAGAAGATTAGTAGGTAAGTTATCATCATCAATTGTTTGGAACCTCAAAACGCGGGAATGTTTCAGAGAGAACCACAAAAAAATTACAAAATGAAGTCATGTAACTCAGACTCAGGACTTAGCCCTCGTTCAAACTCAAATAGATGCACAGAAACAGGCTTAGTCTTGTGTACAAGTTTTAAAAGCACTATTCAATCTTGGTCAAATTAGTAATTCACGTATCTATTTTGTTTATTTGTATTTTAGCTCGCGATAAGTCAGATTCTGGTTTCATTCTGGTTGATCCTAGGTTAAGGCGAGTGTACCTGTCAACGACCTCGACAGTGGCGCCAATAAAAAAAAACTTTTTATACAAACAATCTATCAGAATATCCGTTGCCCAAGTTTTTAGTATTATCCTTAAGTAAAATTGGAACCTTCAAACTCAATGATATATTCGCTGGCCATTAATACCATAAGTGGCTGTTTTTAGGTACTTATATTTACCTATATTTAGGTACTTAATATTTTTTTGTGAAGTGGCGCCACTTTCGAGATGTTAAACGGGTACACTCTTCTTACCTCTGACAAATTCTTTTGCTCTGATGGAACGTATTTCTGTAACAACCAATTTACCAACACTATGATTGCGCTATCTCTGTTCTCTCAAAGGGCTCATGAAGTCTGTCTTCCTGAGTTCTGTCATTATTTATCTCCATGTGAAATTCAACCTTGGTTCAATTCAACGCCGTGTGATGCCGGCTTAGAATAGACGTCGTGTGATGCCGGCTTAGAATAGCATCACCCCATTTCTTTCCAGTGGGAGTCGTAAAAGGCGAGTAAGGGACTCGATGGTGTGTATAGCAATTTTAGGCGATAGGCTGACAATCTGTCACTATAGCGATACACAATTTTCCGAATGACCCTTAAATATTTGTCGGACGTGGCGTAAATGTCCGTTTTTGTTATGTACCTCATGTGAAATTGTGTTGTGTATCTCGGGAAACCCTTCAATATTTGATAGGTGGCGGCCATGGTTCAGTAACCTTACATTGACGATCTTTTTAAAAGATTTTAATTCAAAAGTAGGAATATATTTAAGTAAGTTGATTTAATAATAAATGTAGGCACTGTTAGTGCAAACGAAACTAAAAATACATTTGAATTGTGGTTATTCTAAGTAAACAGGAAACGAAATAAAACATGCGAATTATTATCGTTACTTACACATTAGTATTTCATAGATTTTTGTTATGATTTAGGTGTAAAGGACAGTCCTCCGAATACTGATAGGTGCGTCCAGACCATGAAACTGAACAACTTTCCCCTCGAAACATATGTCAGGATACAACAAAAAAAAATCCTCCCATACAAAATCAAGATTAGCTGACTGCAATTACAATAGACAGTTAAAAAGTTTGTGGCGTTTCCTGAAATATTTTCTCATGGGAAATTGATCAGTTTCATGGTCTGAATACAGCCTATAATTATTCGGAGGACTGTTTCTTACACCCTAATAGCAATGCATAAGTTTTGTATTTATTACGGTGGTATAGAAATAAATGAAGATTCGTAAAAATAACTGATGACAACGAATAGTAAGGTCGCGGTCACCGGATGACATTGTCAATGAACAGCATTTCATCTGTGTTTCTTTCCACTTGTACTTACAACGCTGCTCTTACTTTAATCATACGGTGCACAATTCAAACGAAATCAGCAATGTATGTAGTGCGAGTGTGTAACGCATCAGTGCCCGATATTATCAAACTACAGGATACATTTTATAGGTGAAATTCGATGTTCATTGCGTAGTCGGTTAGCCTTTATGATGCCAGGAATATTAACCGGCTACGCAATGTACTAAGAATTTCAACTGTAGACTTGTAGCCTGCAGTTTCATAACAGATGTGACTGTCCGTCTGGTGACCGCTACCTCCTACGCCGGGCTTTAGGAAAATCGGTCAAGTTCACAACGATTTGGTCCATCAACTAAACTATTCACTTTTTTAAATGGTCCATAAATTTGGACGGTCTATTTTAAGTCGACTCTAAAAAAACTAGTGTGAACTCGAAATCGTAGTAAGATAATTTGTGCGGATTATGAAATGATACATGCATACATATATCACGCCTATATCCTTTGCGTGGTAGGCAGAGCTTAAACAGTCATTTACGCCGAGTCATTCCAACCCATCGCCTAAATTGTAATACACATGAAACCCTCGTGTCCCTTAGTCGCCTCATACGACACCCGCAGCAAAGAAATGGGGTGAGGCTGAAATAGGCTCCATAGTAAAAGTTGTTGAGGTTCATGGTCTGATCATGCCTGCATAGTGTTCGGTACACCGTCCCTTTACACCCGTATAATAATCCATACTTCCATACTAATAATATAAATTTGAAAGTGTCTATTACGTTTACACGCCTAAACTACTGAACCGATTTTGATACAATTTTGCATAAGCATAGAAAAAAACATAAGAAAGGACATAGGCTACTTTTTACCGCGGTAAAATTTGTCATTCCCACGGGAAAACCGATTAAATGTAAATTTTAAAGCCTCCAGCTACAGTATGAGCAATACAGAAATGTCTCCATAGCAAAAGTTGCTCTGGTCATAGCTTAAATATTTTATACCTTGGGAAAATTTGTTATTCCCACGGGAAAACCGATTAAATGTAGAATTTTAAAGCCGCCAGCTACAGTATGAGCGATACAGAAATGTCTGCATAGTAAAGTAGTGCAGCATGATATGCCGTTTCTGCGGGCACATTAATATAAATTTTATATGTTCACTTAGGTAACCTGGTTGGATTAAAGTTAAAGCAAGAAAAACTGGTACTGGCAGTAGTGGTACGAGTAAGCTAAACATAATATTTGGTTAGCGAAACTAAGTTTGCGGGCACCAACTAGTAACTCATAAAAACAATCTATGAAATTCTCTATGTGGATAAAATAATTCGTACCTATATTTTCTGTTTATTTTTCTGTTCACTAAAACACTAACTATTCAAATGTATTTTTAGTTTCGTTTGCACTACGAGTACCTACATTAATTTTAAATCACCATACCTAAAATATTCCTACTTTTGAATCCTAAAATCTTTAAAAAGATCGTCAATGTAAGCCCAGGTAGCACAAGTTGCTGCACAAGCGCTTAATTAATGCCATAAAAACCCAAAACTGTATAAAGGTGTAGAGATTGCCCTTAATAAGGTGTTAGCAGTGCTGTGAACTCAAAAAATGGCCCCAAATTATACAGCCTTTGGTATTACAAAGGCTGGATAAAAGCTGAAATAAGACTTGTCATAGGCTTTAAAAGAGATTTATTATGGTATTATGATATGTTTAATTCTGTACAAGGCTCCCATCTTCAGCTCTTGTACAGCTTGTTACCTTTGCAACGTTGTATTTACATTGTCTTTCAGCTTTTTTGACAATTGTTATTTTGAATAATAATATTAAAAAAGAACATCCATCTTAGACGTTATCGAAGCAGACTCCATTTAAAATGTAAAATTATATTATCATGTGCTGAATAAGTGATTGCAAGTGATCATAGTGCGTTCATAATGCGAGTGCTACTTTATCGTGTAGTTTATACCAATTATCTAACTAAATTTTCATGCGCCGTTCAAATAATCAGATTTTAATATTAAAAATGTTTAGAAATACAAAGAGTACCTATAATTATTTACGTGTTTGAACTTAAGTTATATTCATCCCCCTTATGAAATTATTTTCTATTCAGTTGATGTTTAAATTATTGTTTGAAAATGTGATTTCATACAATCTACTTTATTTATAAAAATACAAAATTAATTATTTTAAGGCTAAATATGGCTTCCATATAGTGTTCAGCTTATATCGTTGAAAAAATATTTTGTGACTCTTTTGGCTGATCAAAATACCGTTAATCAGCCATTGACTTCTTATGTTACTTTAAGATACTTTTATTCATACTTCTAGTTGTATGTTGGTATTGGATATTGCAGTTCTAATGACTTCAGCGTTATATTGTATTATAATACCTATTCGGGATTTCTAGCAAAAGCAAATTGTAAATTTGATTTAAGACCAGCCAATAAGTTATTAAGTGCTAATATAAGTTAGATTTATAATATGTCATGTAAAAATTGTAGAATAAAGGCCTTTTTAACTTTATTATTTATTTTAATACGTTAGCAGGATCTGCAGTCTGAACAACAATTTCAACAATTGGATTAAAAATGCTGTAATAGGGTGTCAATAAAAGCAACGAGTTTTAATGCGGTGTATCCAGATATAAAAAACTGTTTAATTGTATTAAAAAAATACACTATAACTCTTTGAGAATTACAAAGCACCTGTAAAATGGTGTTAAAAAACTTCTCAAACAAAGCTGTTTAAAGGTACAACTTCATACGCGTCTTCAGCTAAAGGAATTATTACTTTCTACTTAGGCGTCCTTTAAGCAGCTGCAAGCTGATATAAGTATTTTTTACACACCTTTAAACAAAATACCCTACAGTGGTTCCAAATTACACCACATGTACGTCAACAGCTGTATAAAAGTTTCTTTCAATGCTTACTAACAGCTTTTAACGTTAAAATACCCTTCGGTCACACTGCAAAGCAGCTGGTGTTACAAAAGAATTGTCTTTCATCATTATACAGCAAAATACTTTAATAAAAAGTAATTAAAATCCTTTAAACAGCCAAAAGCTGATATAAATATTTTTAAAGTGTCTTATGCAGACTATTGAATATACAAATATTTTGAATGCTTCTTATCAGCTTTGAGTAGCGGCCAGAACCGCTATACATCTTTAATTGCACTTTTAACCTCAAGAAGGTGAAAAATTCGACGATTAATCAGCTAGTGTGTTACCTGGGAGTGTACTGAACCACGGCCACCTCTCAAATATCAAAGAAACGGGGTGATGCTTGTCTAAGCTGGCATTACACGGAGTGAGGAGCAATCTCCAAAAACTATTGGTTTTTTATAAAATAGTCAGAGACCCCAATTCTACCCGTGGGTGCCACGACTTGCTGCTGGTAAAAGGCGACTAAGGGATATTATTCATCCAGGGAATGAGCAGCAGCGTTCCCTGTGAATGCAACATCTTACACTGGCCTATCCGCCTGCCAAGCGTGGGGAGTATGGCAGTATCCCCTAAATGGGGGGAGGCCTATGTCCAGCGATGGACTACTAAATGTTGTCAGAGCCCTGGAGTTTGTTTGTTGAGAGCAACGGTTGAGGCTTGGACGTGGGCATCATTATTCTTCGCTCTGGTTCCTTGATATAAGTGTGGTGTTGCCAAATTAGGAAAGCATCAATTTTATTTATTTATTCATTACAAAGCATAAATACAAAGTTAATATTGTAACACCATTAAACCTAGAGATTTGTGCCGGTGCTGCACATTCCTCTTAAAATATATTAGATACAAACTTAAAAGAAAAAAGAAGAAGAAAACTTTAATAAACTAAAAACCTACCCAAAAAATAAGTTATGTAAACATACCAAATCTCAACATATTTATGATTATGCACTGCTCCCGCGGAAGAGATTGCCTATTAGCAATAAGGCCGCCTAATTGTAAGCTAATTAAGTTCTACTTTGGCTGTATATATTCACGCTGTTTCCTTTTGTGTGCAAATAAAGTATTCTTATCTTATCTTATCATATTTTGTCCTGTGTTAGATTATCACTTATCACTCATAATGACAGGAGGTTAGGTATGAGTTCGAACGAATGCTCGCAATGTTATGAAACATACCGCGTTCTGACAAAAAAAAAGAAGAAAAAAACTATTATTATGTATTAGCAGGCAGGCAGTTGAGACAACTGTTGGTTGCCTGCATTCAGTTATCCATTGGTAGTTTACTTGTTCGTCATAGATTTATCAAGTTTGTTTTTAAATTGGTTTGTGGATTTAGCATTTACAACGTCTTCTGGCAATTTATTACAGACTTACACCACACCACCCTGTTGCTCAAAAGGTGCTTCATTGGGTTGTTATTTGCTCTAGTCTTGGAAAGTTTAAAATTGAGAGTTTTGAGTGGGTACAGATATTTTCTCATACTTCTGTATGCCATATTGGCCATTAAGACGTTTAAATTTTCCATATAAAATGAGAAGATCAATAATTTGGAGGTTCATGATCATGACTCTTGTAGCTCAGATGGAAAAGCGGTGAAAAGGTACTTCAGTCCCGGGTTCAAGTTCCGACCACAGTGGACATTTAATTGCTTTTCTTTTTAGGCTTGTAACGAATTTAAATTGTTAAGACGATAAAATTATTACTTAAGTACTGTATTCTATCGCTAGCACATTTCTTCTGGCTTCTTTATGGCCTGGCAACCCTGGCTGGAATGTCCTATAGGCGCCGCCCCAATTATCCCGAGTCCACCTCGCTCAGAGAATAGGATGCACACTTCAGTAAACGTAAGCATGTCTACATTACAACTGATGTTGGTTGGGCTTTTTTTCTATTGTTAGCTTCTTTCTTTTGGCTTCTGTATGGCCTGGCAACTCCCATCTATAATCCAAAAATTAAATTACTATAATATTTTTGAAACATGAAAAGCTAGCCATAATGGGCTTTATCTACAGTAAACAAAATATGTCTACAACTTTGTTTGTCCTTCTGTATTGTGTAAGTTTTTGTTGATTTTTTTATCATGAGTTAACGATAATTTTTTATATTATCTGATAACCCATACCTTATCAGTCGCTACTGCACACTGCACACTACAATTGAAGATAAATGCCCTGGATTTATCTGTCTACAATTTCTCTGCAAAATATAGGAGGAGGTTGTTGGGTTGTTTTTAATCAGTAGAAGTCTGATTTTACATGTATTGTAGAAGTCTTAATTACTCGTGCCGTGTGATGCCGGCTTAGAATAGCATCACCCCATTTCTTTTCCGTGGTTGTCGTTTAGGCGACTAAGGGACTCGAGGGTTACATGTGTATTGCAATTTTAGGCGATGGGCTGACAACCTGTCACTATGGTGGTACACAATTTTTAGAATTACTCTAATGAAATGTTCGTAAGACGTACGACTACCCCGCAAGGGATATAGGCGCGATATGTGTGTGGGTCTTATACGCAAAGAAATGAGTCATTCGCAATAACGTAACAAACTTTTCAGTACAGAACATATGATGTCAGCATCGAAAACTTTGTTTTTGTAGTATATTTACTACGGAACTGGATCACGTTAGTGAGGTGACGATAGAAATCAAACGACTGAATGCTAAGACGGTGTCTTTATTAATGCCGAGACACATCAAATACATTGACATTATAAATGAATAATATGAGCATGAGTTATATAATAGGTACTTATTCTATATACCATTCATATACCACTTCACCTCCGGGGGTGAAAGAAAAAAAAATGGTTACGCTTTTTTTTTGCTAATGTTAGGATCTTAAAATTACATAAGCTGGTACTACAAATTTTAAGAATAATACGGCTTAGTCCTATTTTTATGGATTATAATTTCTTTTTTGTTTTTTATTATTTTAACATTTGGTCCTTCTTCATTTACGACAATATAAGGACCTTCGTAAACTGGTTCTAATTTAGATACATTTTCAGTTTTTACCAATATCTTATCATTTTTATTATAACATGTTGAATTTATATGTTTATCATAATCTAACTTACGACGTTCTTTAGTCGCAACCAAATTGTTATAAGCATCTCTATAAGCAGTTTGCAATCGGTACTTAAGTTCAAGTGCATAATTTTCTGGGTTGTATAATGGTTCGGTTACATTTTCAGTAAGATTACTAGGTACATTACAAGATCGTCCGAAAACAAGTTCGAATGGAGAATACTTAGTACTGGTGTGAACAGTGTTATTGAAGCTGAAAGTCCAATAGGGAAGCCAATAAGTCCATGATTCTGGTCTTTGCTCACAATACATACGTAAAAACGCTCCTAAGTGTTTGTGAGTATTTTCAAGCGCTCCTATAGACTCATGGTGATATGGTGTCGATGACATTTTACCGATTTCCAAAAGCTTACAAACTTCATCCATTGTTGATGAGATAAACTCAGTACCCTTGTCGCTAGCTATATTCTTTGGGATACCGAATCTTAAAATAAAATTATTCACTAAAGCCTTAGCTACGGTTACAGTTTCCTTATTACGTAATGGATATATCTCTACAAACTTAGTTAACTCGCACTGGAGAGTGAGTGCATAACAATTGCCTTCATAATCTTTTGGAAGAGGGCCTATTAGATCTAAAAATATCTTCTCAAAAGCGTATGAGGCGGTTGTTGTAATAGTCATGGGTTCTACTGTGTGTCGAGAGTGCTTCATCCTCTGACACTTGTCACATTTTTGTACGAATGTTGCAACATCATTTTCAATTCCTGGCCAGTAATACTTAAGTTTTATATTATTCACCATCCTGCGAACACCAGCGTGCCCACTTGTCGGCAATAAGTGGTTGTCATTTAATATTAAAGCTTTTTCTTCGTCATCGTTTATTCTAGTAATTCCTCTTAAAATACATAGACGTGGACCGGTCCATTTATCAATACTCTTTATTGTATCACATAATTCTTTTATGATTAGTTTATTTTCTTCGTTCTTTATTATGCATAATCTTTCGATATTATTTTTATTACAAAACTTACACAGCTTTGACACAAATTCGTCTCGCGTAAAATGTGCCTTGTAACTGCAGTTTATGTATAAAATATTGTCTTTGGCATTGTAAGCAAAACATTCAGTTTCCTCACATATTTTCCTATTTTTCCTCAACCTGTCAAGTTTTTGTTGTTCCATCCAAATCATCTCTACACTATTATTCGGTTTCCGTAATAATTCCACGATTCGCGGCTGATCAGACCGCTCGTCAATGGCTTTATTAGGGATCGAATCACCACTCGTTCCTGCTGTTACATCGTTCTCTCTTTCCATTCTTTTTCTCTGTGCTCGAGTCATCACATTAATTATCTGCTCATTCATCCTCTTTAACTCTTCAGATGTTACAGCTATCCTAGACAAAGCGTCCGCTATAACGTTGTCTTTGCCTTTTATGTATTTAATGTCAAACTGATATTCTTCCAAAATCAATCGAAATTTGAGCAATCTACTCGATGGATCTTTCATACCGAATAAATAAATTAATGGCTTGTGATCTGTCAAAATAGTGAAATGTTTTCCGAATAGATATGGCCTAAAATATTTCACAGCCCAGACTATGGCAACGAGTTCTTTTTGTATGGTAGGGTAGTTCCGTTCCGCCTTGTTTAATGGCCTACTTGCGTATGCAACAGGTTTCATGTTTCCGTTACATAAAACTGAACCTACACTTGTTCCGGAAGCATCCGTCTGAAGTACAAATTGGTTAGAGTCTGAAAAATCTGGATATTCTAAAATTGGAGGTGTAATCAAAGATTGTTTTAATAACTTGAATGAATTTTCACATTCTTCGGTCCACTGAAATGGTTGATACTTAGAGCAGAGTTTGTTGAGAGGTAAAGTGATCTGTGAGAAATTTGGTATAAATTTTCTATAGTAGTTGCTGAACGCTACAAAACGTTTAACTTCGTCTGCATTTGTGGGGGTGGGATATTTTTCCATAACTGAAATTTTTTCTGGATCAGGGGAAATCCCTTTATCAGATACGACATGACCCAGGTATAGTAATTCCCTTTTTAAAAACTGACACTTATGAGGATTTAATTTAAGGTTAAACTGTCTCAATCTTTCCATTATTGCAATTAAATTTTTATTATGTGAATCGAGTGACCTACCAAAACAAACCAAGTCATCAAGGTAAACAAAACAACGCTCATAGTTAAGACCTGCCATTGCCAAAGTCATGGCTCTTGAAAAACAACTAGGTGCGGTCTTTAGACCCATCGGTAGACGCGTCATTTGATACTGTCCCGAAGGCGCAGTAAAGGCAGTGCACGTTCTGGAATTTATTTTTAGATTTTGTTGATAGTAGCCTGAGTTAAGATCTAAATGGCTAAAATAGACTGCCCCGGAAAGCGAATCCAAAATTTCTGTTATGTTTGGGAGGGGAAATTTGTCATCCATTATTCTTTCGTTTAATTTTCGGAAATCTACTACCAAACGCCACTTTTTCTCCTCGGTATTTGACTTTTTTGGGACTAAGAGTATTGGGCTTGACCACTCGCTACAAGCTGGTTCAATAATTTTATTGGATAACATTTTTTTTATTTGGCATTCCAATTCATTTTTAAGACTATGTGGCATTCGATAAGGTTTCACGTAAACAGGTGTGGCATTGGGTTTCAAAGTAATATCTGCATCAATAATTTTAGAAACTTTTAAATTATCGTTTGGAAGGTAAAAAACATCGCTATACTTGCCACAAATATTTTGGATTGACTTCCGTTCCTCTGTATTTAAATGTGATAAATTTAGTATCGAAAATAATTCTTGTACGCGTTTTGGGCAATGTTTTTCATTTTTAAAAGAACAAACTTCATAATTTCTCAAAAATTCTATATCTGGTGTAAAATTATTAATATGAACTTCACTTTCTCTGGTGTTCAAAATTTGTACAGGCACACGTCCATTAATCGGTCTCACAATACTCCCTGCCAAGAACACACCCTGACATAACTCTTTTGGTAAAACCATGCATTCCTCTTTCGCATCTGACTTTATGTAAAATATTTTTTCACAACGTTGGGGTATTACAAAATAATTATTTTTTCCGAACCTTTGTACTGGTATTAATACACTTCCATTACAATCTGATAAAGTTAAAGTGCTGTGTTCATAGTCCAAAACCGATAAGTACTTTATTAAAAAGTCTTCTCCTAAAATGCCGTCAGTCGCACATGATAAACCTTCCAATACATAAAATTTGTGTACAAATTCCTTTCCATTTGTGTTACAGTTCAGATACACAAAGCCTGCTGACTCCTGCTGTCCTCCGATGCCTGTTATGATAACGGAACTTTTATGGATTGGAATATTCATCTGGCGTACTATATCGTATTTCACGGCGCATAAAGATGCGCCCGAGTCCACGAGCCACTTGAAATGTACATTGTTCACAGATAATTGCACAAAGTTATTATTAGAATTGCATGCAAATATACATTTATGCACGAAAAAATGTTTCTGAATTGCGTATATCAGTGTCATTATTTTGGGATGTAGAGGCTTCTTCAGGCACATCACCGTAGTATATTCTATGGTTTGGCCTTGAAAAACTACCCCTAGAGTAGGTATTGTTGTTGTTGTACCTACCCCTGTTCATGCTATTGCCTCTGCCAAAACCACGACCGATCGAAGGTCGATAACCTCTGAAACCACTATAATTCTGGTTGTAGCTACCTCGATTTTGTTGCACATTCCTAGGTCCACGCGAATGGAATGATCCACGTTGCTGACCCATATTCTGACCTCTACCTCTAAAAGTGCGTGTGTAGTTAGGCCTACTCAGTCTACTACGTTGACCAGCGTAGATAGAGCCTTCGCCGTCACGTAGAGTAGTCGATAGCTCTTCGTCCTTCGCTGCGCTTATAACGTCCTTCAACTCTGTATAGTTTCGAGCTGTCAAAATTACGCTTAAATGGCGATTCCTCAAGCCATCGGTAAACCGTTTTATAGCCAGCTTTTCATTAATTGGTTTTAAAACTGCATAAGACGCACTGTTTCCGTCTGCTTGAGCAATCGTCAAACTAGTAAATAATTCTTCAATTTGCTTACCATAGTCCTCGATTGTACTCGACGCCTGTGACGCACGCATAAGCTGTGAATGTATCGCATTACTTGATTTTTTGGTTAATAAGTGTAAACGCATGTCCTTGATAAGAGCATCACATGACGCATACATGTCGGTCAAACGCAATTTCGCAGATTCATTCAATCGTGTTTTTAGGACAAAATTCACCAACTGTGATTCTGTACTGGGATCTATCATCGATTTGTAAAGCTCTAGGGAATCGATAAGCTTTTTAGTCACCATCTCATCACCAGTCATTTCTGGGAGCAACCCTACTGCAGTTTTTATATTAAATTTCTCCATCGTGTTTTCCGGACTTTCAGTTTCAATAGACCAGTCTTTCTTACAAAAATCTTGTATTTTCCTATACAACTTATCTATGTTAGTATTTATTTCCTCTATCTTTGTTACATCAGCAGTTTTTATTTGACCTTCTTCTATAGCATTTGATATTATATCTGAATAACTTTCAAAATTTTCATATATTACAGACGCTTCTGCTAATTTTGAATCTAATAATTGTTTAGTTCTAAGCGATTTATTTAATTTAGTCAAGTTTTGTTGAAAATCTTTGATTTTTAAGTATATATCTTGTAGTTGTTTGATCATAACTGAAAGCACAACATAATAATGTATCTACCTACTTATGCACGTTTCTCTTAATTAATATTTTACTACTAAACTAATAAAAGGGAGAGTACATACCCATAAAGTTCCTTTCTTGAATACCTGCCTACGTTATAAAGAGTGAATATAAACTTAAGTAAAAATATACGCGAATAAATGACGTGTTTCCATAGTAGCGCAATGTCCGATGACCGCGAGTGTCGCCTAATTTCCGTGAACGTAACAATCAGTCCATGACGTAGTAAAGTAACGCATATTTTCCGCAAATAAACCCACTGAAACACAGATTGACGATTTTTCCGCACTGATTGTCGATTTTACCGCACTGTCACACAATTCACTATTATTTCCGTATCACTTTACGCATAACTCTTGGAAATTGACGCCTAGAAATTGACTCACGCGCTCCTCATCGGTCCTCGGCTCCTTCGGTCATCAGTAGATATGAAGGTCGGGTGACCTTACACTGGATTGTCCTTGTCCTGCAGCCGGCCTCGACGCCCAAAAGATCTTCTTATGGAATTATGGGTTATCTCTCGTCGTATCCACTTGACATGGCATTTTTTGTACATATGCCATACTCCCATGCAGCTCCCGCAGCAACATATGAAAACCGCTAGTCCCAGTATGATGTTGACGATACTCAAATGGAATCGGATGTCCTCTAGTGAAGTTGACGCGTGGTTATCTCCTCCGGCCGCGTTCTGAGCAATCACGATCTCCTCCTTAGACTGTTCCTTGCCCATGGTTTGTCTTTTCACAAAACTTTTTACACGCCGAAAATACACTGCTGACCTCGAAAGATCCAGAAAGATTCTGATGCAATAATAGCACAATCATTGTTCATAGCACAAAGTTCGAACACATTAGTTAGTCACAACACAATCCATATTTGTAAAAACGAAATTGATCCGATGCGCGCGTCACTCAGGCGGACCCTTGTATGGCAGGGTCGCCATGAGGTGACGATAGAAATCAAACGACTGAATGCTAAGACGGTGTCTTTATTAATGCCGAGACACATCAAATACATTGACATTATAAATGAATAATATGAGCATGAGTTATATAATAGGTACTTATTCTATATACCATTCATATACCACTTCATTAGCATAAATACAGGGTGTAAGAGACAGTCCTACGAATACTGATTGCGTGCATTCACACCATGAAACTGAACAACTTCCCATAAATAAATATATCAGGAAACAGTTATCTGATTGTGCTTTTGTATGAGAGGTCGATTTTAAAGTCGTTTCCTGAAACATTTTCTCATGAGAAGTTGTTTAGTTTCATGTTCTCAATTCACCCTATAAGTATTCGAAGGGCTGTCTCTTATAGCCTGTATAGTGGAAGTTGATTCATAGGCCGAGACTAACCTTTGGCACTGATTCTATCAATAGAGAACAGACTGAGTCATTCATGACGTTTGTGTGTACCGCAAAGTATGATTGTGTATGACATCACGAGATATTTATTTTTGCTGTGATTCTGCCGCGTTATTTTTACATTATTACTAATACTTATCTTACTCTCAGTGGTCTAGCGTCTGTCACAGGAAAAACATTATGTTTTTGTTTTCTACTGTCTGTGCCGGAAAAAAACATACTTGGATCATTCTATCTATGAAAAAACGCATCGAAATGCATAGTTTCAAAGATACAATTGGACACCACCCATCGGAAACCAACTTTGTTGTAGGTATACTATGTACTGCAGAGTATGTTATCTACACATATCACACATATTTATATAGGATGCAAATTTTGCTAGTGACCTATAGCGAAAACTCAAAACGGGCTGGTGATAAGGAACAACTCGTATACGAAATTGACAATAAGTTGATTTAAGTTACTTGCTATGAAAACTCAAAATATTTTTGTCATATTTTCACGTTCCTCGGGTAAAGTTGTTCCTTATCACCAGCCCGTCTTGAGATTTCGCTATCGGTCACTTGTAAAATTTCACCCTATATTCCTATGCAGGGTAGGCAGAGCGTATACGGTCGTAAAAACGGGCGTTCACGCCATGTCTGAATAACATTTGAGGGTCGTTCAGAAAATTGTGTATCACCATAGCGACAATGTATCAGCTCATCGCCTAAATTTGCATACACATGTAACCCTCGAGTCTCGAGTACTACTTTACCCAAAGGATTACTTTTTATTTCTGTCCGTCCGTCAAAGACATTATGACAGCATTTTTTAAAGAAAAACCTTCGACCTGTTCACCCCATTGTCTAGGGCGCGCTCGAAATATCCAGGCCGGGCTTAAAGTGTTCGTTTGTTTGTTATTGTACTGGCGAGGGCATGTTTACGACGCTAGACTAGGCGCCGTGCCAGCACAGCGATTTGGGCCGATGCCCTCGCTTCAAGCTACTTGATTTTCTGAGCTCTATGGGTTGAAAAGGGACATGACCCGAGCAAAACGCCAAGTAGCAAGTAGATCAACGAAATATATTAGTTTCCTTCAGCGCTAATCGTCGTTGCTTTGTCGTTCGTCAAGTCGGTGTCCCACACATGTGATAAAGCAAGTATGTGTTACTGACGACCGATGTGGCGCAGTGGTAGTGCGACTGCCTGCGACACAAAGGTTCCGGGTTCGATTCTCGGTGGGGCACTCACAAAGTTGATATTTATCACTTTGTGAATTTGTTCCCAGTCTGGTTAGGACTTGCAGGCTGAACCAGCTGAATGTCCAAAAAGAAAGATAGTTCCGTGTTTCGACCGCGGTTTTTACAACCATGTCAGAGGCCTACTACTAGTAGAAGGTGGCTGAAAAACTCTAGACACCACACGAAAAGTAAGAAATATGCGTTATTTCTGGTTTGTTAGGACAGCACAAAATGCGGAGTTCTCGCTATAAAAGAAGAACTAAAATAAATGGACTATGGTCATGAATTTCTTTAGGTACCTATGCTTTGCATTTGAAAACGCCTAATAATTTTAAATTATAGGAGAGGACGAACCTCATACACAAGTTGTCGTAAGACACTCATGAGACCGATGCCTCGCAGATTCGCACCAGTAGTCCATGTGGACGCTGATTCATTTTTAATTATGTTTGAAATGTAATTTCCACGTAAAACGTTTAAACATTTCACCCACAAAATCCGTTGACTGGTAACGCCTACTGCTGGGCATTCTGCCAATTTTTACCTACCTCACTTTGAATGGGCAGTTAAAATATTTATTACACTTCGATAGTTTTATTACTATATTTAAAACAATCAATACTCGCGTACACTTATAAATAAGGTAGTAAAAATGTTATGAAACTATTAAATATTTCGCATTATTACTAGCTTAAGAAAGCTAAAAGGAGGCTTTTGACTTTCAATGAAGTAAGTAAGTAGGTTATTTCCAGGTCTAAACATAGGACAGTTTTCGCCGCTTGTGACAAATACTTTATGATAATTTCAGAAATTTGACTGACTTTGTAGTCGAGTTGTCAGCCCAACGTCTTAAATTAAAAAACACATAAAATCCTCTAGTTCTTTAGCCGCCTTTTACATCTCTTACATCATCACATGAAACATTAAACAATGTAATTAGTTCTTCCTTTCTTTCATAAATTGATTTCAATAAATTTAAGTCCCCCTTTGTAAAAGGAAACGTCGCCGGCTTGAATTGAGATTGAACCCGGCCATCGGCGGCTCAAGCCCGTCAGATACATTGCAGAAGCGATAAAGCAATAATTTGTAGGGAATTGCAATTGTATGTAATAGCCGTGTGATGCCGGCCTAGAATAGCATCACCCCATTTCTTACCTATGGGTGTCGTAAAAAGCGACTACGGGACTCGAGGGTTAGATGTATATTGCAATTTTAGGCGATGGGCTGACAACCTGTCACTATAGTAATACACAGTTATCTGATTGATCCTCAAACTTTTGTCAGACTAGGTGTTAATATCCGTTCTACGGCCGTTAACACTCTGCCTACCCCGTAAGGGATATAGGCGTGATTTATGTATGTATGTATGTAATAACTTTAAGCCCCCTTGATACTCGTAAATCAACCGGGCTCGAGTATCGGCGCTTCTGGGCGGTCAGATACATTGCAGAAGCGATCAAGAAATTATTTGTAGGCTATTCATTCATTCCTTGAGACAACAAGTCGACCAACGACCCTATAAACTCAGGTGTTAGAGGTGTTCATCGCTCAAGAACTAAAAAAAAACTATAAGGACAATACAAAATTGTTATAGATGAGTCCAGAACTAAAATAAAAAGGACAATAAAAAAAATATTAAAAAAGAAGAAAATTGTGTTAAATAAATCTCGATTTTTACAATGACAGATCATGACGTTAATAAGTGATTGAATAAAGTTTATTTCATTTCGTTTCGTATAAAGTTACATTTTACTTTCGGTACAACTATTATAAAGAAGAGTTTTACTGAAAAATTGGACCTCGCATACAAAAAGGTGCAAAAATATTAATATAATAATATTAGTATAATGGGAGGTCCAAACAACTTTTTCATAATTTGAATTAAAGTTTTTCTTAACAGTTGTTCCGTTTCACGAGTAGAACTTGCCATTAAATTGTTTGTGCTTAATTAAATGCGACCTTATATATTTACTTATTATCTATATTGCAATATAACAAGTGCTTTGTATATATATTTATAAGCTTCCTTACTCACAATGAATGTGTGTCATGCTCATGTACACTGAATGACCTCTATAATAATAAATAGTGACCATACATACCTATAACTTATTATTATTTTATTAGGTACTGTACCTACTTGCATTGTTGATTCGTTTTACTTCATACATGCCTGGTAGTTGGTTGATCTTCGCTTCGTAGGTACCTGGTACAGTTACCCAATTTTCTGTGCCAAATATAGGGTGAAATTTTAATAGTGACCGATAGCGAAATCTCAAGACGGGCTGGTGATAAGGAACAACTTTCCTCGTGAAACGTAGATCGAAATATGAAAAAAAAAATGGTCCTTCCATATAAAATTGTCGATAAACTGATTTGGGTTACTATGGAAGAAAATATTTTTGTCATATTTCGACCTATGTTCTTTGGGGAAACTTGTTTCTTATCACCAGCCCGTTCTGATTTAAGTAGCGGTCACTCGTAAAATTTTACCCTATATTTATTGTTGGTTAAATGTTATATATTATTTTTGTTCCAATACCTTTTCCTGGACTTCTAGATAAAGGCAAGCGTACTTGCCTATACTTAATTTTGTGGCGTAATTGTGTATTTTTACCCAAACGTTATATACTTTATCAGAAGGTTGATAACGGGTGGATCTGTGAGGTCTCATTCATCTCATCACAGATAGGCACATAGTTTTTAACCCATGAACAGATGAATATCTGTTTGTTACGAACATTAACCGTTCAGTTCTTTGGGAAAGTAACTAAATTTGATTAATTTAGTTATCATAGGGTGAAATGTATACTAGAGACCGATACCGAAAATTCAGTACGGGCTGATGACAAGGAATAAAATGCACCAGCTGACTGAGTCAATTTGTATGGCAGTTTTTTTTTTCAACATAACAACCTATGTATGCTCCTTGGGGAAAGTGGTTTCTTATCACCAGCCTGTACTGAGTTCTTGGTATAGGTCTCTAGTATAGTAATAGTCCACAGTATACTAACCCACTATAACTAATAACTTGCTATATTATAATTAAGACGATTCAATGGTTTTATAACGCATATGTTGTACTTAGAAGGAAATAATGCGAGTATGTCTGGATGGGGATGTGGTCACGTTTATCACGTAAGTTGGTTATAATAAGTAGTTATGATTATGTACTTATCTAGTATATGATTTTCCTTACGCTCTAATTACCTAAAATGACGCTTTCATAAATTAAAATAAGAACATAATAACATAATTACTAATAGGTAAAACTATACAATAGTAGTTTATGCAACTGTTGTATAATGGGGGTCATTAGAATGCGAGTGTCTGTTTATCACACGAGGCGCAGCCGAGTGTGATAATAGTTTGACACGAGCATTCTAATGCCTAATTATAGCAGTTGCATACACTATTTTATCTACACTCTCCAAAAAAACTCAGAAACACTTTTCTAAACGTACGCACCGGCCATTGCAAGGCCCGATACAAGGACAAATTCAATACGAGAACGTAATATGGCTTGATATGAATTTTTGAAAAATCTATACTTTAGCAGTTGTTTAGATGTGAATCTTAACAATAACTAAACTAAACAACTGAACAACATCTGAACAACAACTGAACAACATATGAACAACAACTGAACAACATCTGAACAACATCTGAACAACATCGAAACAACATCTGTACAACAACTGAACAACATCTGAACAACATCTGTACAACAACTGAACAACATCGGAATAACATCTGAACAACAACTAATCAACATCTGAACAACAACAGAACAAAAACCTATTAAAACAACTGAACAACATCCGAAAAATTACCGTACAACAACAACTGTCAGGTGCGGCGGAAGATAGCAATTTGTGTATTGGAAAAAAAACTTCGTTTCATTTCTCAACTTTATCGTATTAAGAGTTTTCTCATTAAGTCATTACGCTTCTGTAATTTATAGTAATCCCTAGTTTTTATAGGCAGAATGCATAAAGTAGGTCATTATGCATCTGTTTTCGAATTCATAATTCGAACATTATGAGACGAGTGTATATAAAAACAATTATGAGGCTTAACTATTTCCTAAACTAAGAATAGTAATTCCTGTGTCTTAGGTAAACAGTTTACCAACATAACTGTTCTAAATAATAAAAGCTAAAAATAAAATACGACAACGATATACATGTTTTATCAAAAGTATTAATGCTAAGTTTCACTAACTGAAATAAATAAAGCATTCTCTATAGTTATTTTGATAAGCCAACCAACACAATGGTCGCTGTTGTTCTCAATTCTACATTCTTAATTTATCTGTAGGTAACGTCATCATAAAATACTCGTTATCATTTATTCATACAAATACCTATAAGCGTAGTTATTTTTTAAATTAATAGTAGGTTAGGTACGTAATTTTGTCTTATTGGGTGTTGTTTTCTGGAATAACTGTACTTTTAACAGATTAATTCGTGATCAGGGATTAAGCTATAAATTCGAGAGTTAAATATGAATTGCGGCCGTGTGACGCCGGCTTAGAATAGCATCACCCCACTTTTTTCCTATGGCTGTCCTAAAAAGCTACTCGAGGGATTCGTGTGTATTATATTTTTAGGCAACAGCCTGACTACTTGTCACTAAAGTGATATTTTTGTGAAACGGCCCTCATATTATGTGGCGATAGCGATAAGGCCGTCAACGCTTAGCCTACCCCCCAAAGGATAAAGGTGTTATATGTGTGTGTATGAATGCGAATGTATGTTATCATCTTTTGCGTGCTTTAAATAACGTGTTTCATTCAAAAGATTATCAGTCTGCAATGTTCCAACCACACTAGGAACAAATGCACAAAGTAATCTCAACTTTGTGACTGCCCCCGCGAATCGAACCTTGATCATCAACCATGAACCTGGATCTTTGACTAACGGTGAGACCGCTAGACCACGGAGGCAATTAAGCTGTCTTAAACCACCTTAAACTAACGAAATTATATTTAGACTTTTGTGACATCCATTGCTCTCAATTCAGGGATCCGGGCAGTACATTATCCTGCCGTCTATCGAGTTATCAAATTGAATATCGTATGACAAGGCCACAGGCAGCGGTGACAGGTCAAAATGTGGCTACATGTACTCAATATTGGTTAGATGAAATATGATCTTTGGACCTACTATATGGCAGAGGCATAGAAATCTCAGCTAGCCTTGGTCGGACGAGGCGGGTACATATGGATGGGCAGAGGTCATTGGAACGATTGTTTCTCGCTGTAAAATATACTAAACCTTAAGGCGAGTGTACCCGTGAACGACCTCGACGGTGGCGACACTTCACAAAAAACATATTTTATTTTAATACAAACAATCTATTAGAATGTCCGTTGACCAAGTTTTTTTAATATTATCCTTATGAAAAATTAGAACCTGCAAACTAAATAAAATAATTGCTGTAATTAAAGTTATGGCAATTAATACCAAAAGTGCCCGTTTTTAGGCACTTTTTCCATAACTTTAATCGCAGCGGATGTTTTTATTGAGTTGCAGGTTCTAATTTTACTAAAAACTTGGGCAACGGATATTCTGATAGATTGTTTGTATAAAGAGAAAGCTTTTTTTGTGAAGTGGCGCTACTGTCTAGGTCGTTGACGTCTACACTCACCCGAAACTCACGTTAAAATAAGTCAAAAGTTTGGAAAATCGAGCTATTGAATTAGTAAAGAAAAAATATTGAGTTTTAAATTGATTTTCAAGTAACATTTTTGATTGAATGAAATTGCATTTTTCATTGTATTCATCTAGAAAAAAAAACCAAAGAGAACCTTATTTAGGTCATTAATTGCAAATGTCATCCAAAACGGCTGTATTTATTTACTTTGCTTTTACACATAATAAAACATGTTAACAATTTTAATATTTATTTTTATCTGGCATTAAAACCCCCAAAAACGCAAGGAAATTTGCAAGAAATATGATTTTATATACTCTCTGACGCAGCGGTAATGAAAGGGATAGTCGCTGCACCCTACTTAGCGCCTTAAATGGTCCCATAGCTGCCTCTTACGCCAACAGCCAAAGAAATCCTATGATGCTATTCTAAACCGGCATCACTTTGAATAAGATACGTAATATTAAGGCAATTCGGTAGTAGGCCGAAAAGAACAGCGGCGAAAATATATAATAAACACAACAACATGAAACTTGAAATATGAAACTAAAATAAATACGTTTAAAAATAAATTAACATCTATTCTTAAATCAAAGGGATACTATGACATAAATGAATTTTTCTGCGATGGGTGGCTCTAGCTTAATTTTTAATCTGGCATCTGTGCTAGCTGATTGTTCATGGATTGTTTTGTGTCAGGCTTTGACAATTTGTTGGAATCGTTTGTATTTGAATTTTTGTAAATTGCTTTTTACTATTTTATTGATATATTGACGATATGTATAACTATAGTTCGTAATAATCTTAATAATTAAATAACTGTACAATTCAATTTCAATATTATCAATTAATTTGCCATGTATTTAATTTGTAATTTGACATACATGTGTAAAATGTTTGCAATGCCCTAAGCAGGGTTATTATGTGTGATTTTTTTTTAAATTATTATTATACTAGCCTCAATGTGATACTCTATTCTATACATTATACTGTAACATCTGTACATTACCATGTAATAGGCAAACAAAAAAAAAATTAGACGTTTCTTTAAGCAGATTTACACTGCGGTTACTTTAGTAACCTAACCCGCATTGGGTCAATATAATCCTACTATATCTATTGGTTGTTCGATTGATTACCCCTGTTTATTAAACAATAGCAGCCCGCCCAGCGGTTTCACCCGCCGCTAACAATTTCTCCCGGGGAATAAGACAGTTTAATATAGCCTATGTTCATCAGGGATAATGTAGGATTCTAAAAATCTTGACTTCAATTTGAAACAAATATCGTTTTCAGATGATGGTGGCGTAAAGTTACGTGCCGTGTGATTAACCTGGCCAGCCCCATGGGAGTGCCTTTATTTATATATTTTTTATCTCGCCGGAGCCGGTTTTGTATTAGGTCATAACAAAATTGTAATAAAAAAAGAAAATTGTGTGATACAAATTTCTTTTTTTAGAATGACGGTTCATGACGTCAATACGTGATAATACTATCCTACATTGAATAAACAATTTCAATTTCAATTAACGGTAAAATAATTTTTTAAATCGGTCCAATACTTTCGGAGCCTATTCAATTCAAACAAACAATAAAAAAAAAACCTGTTTCTACTATTAGTGTAGATTATATTATTATAATTTTAGTGTGATGCTGGCTTAGAATAGCATCACCCGATTTATTTCCCGTGGGAGTCGTAAGAGGCGACTAAGGGACTCGAGGGTGTGTATTGCAATTTTAGGCGATGGGCTGACAACCTGTCACTATAGCGATACACAATTTCTCGAATGACCTTCAAACATTTGACAGACGTGGCGTAAATGTCCGTTTTTGCGCCCGTTTACGCCCTGCCTACCCCGCAAGGGATAATAGGCGTGATATGTGTATATATGTATTATTTTAGTGTAGATTTTTTTAATGCATTATTTAATGTTTTTTGTCGTCTTTATTTATACCGAGTAAGGGACAGCCCTTCGAATACTGATAGGGTGCATGAAACATATAACTGGACAACTTTCCCCTTGAAACATAATGTCAGGAAACGCCAAAAAAAAATTACTTTCATACAAAATCACAATCAGCTGACTGCATTCACTATGGGAAGTAAGTTTTTTTACGTTTCCTGAAATATGTTTCTAGGGGAAAGTTGTTCAGTTTCATGGTCTGCATGTACCCAATTAGTATTTGGAGGGCTATCCCTGACACCCTTTAATACAGAAATGATTAAATGTAATCAGTACACTGGTATGAATAATGTGGTTTAGTTTGTAAGGGACAGCCCTTCGAATACTGATAGGGTGCATGAAACATATAACTGGACAACTTTCCCCTTGGAACATATGTCAGGAATCGCTAAAAAAATTAACTTCCATACAAAATCACAATCACCTGACTGCATTCACTATGGGAAGTCAGTTTTTTTACGTTTCCTGAAATATATTCCTAGGGGAAAGTTGTTCAGTTTCATGGTCTGCATGTACCCTATTAGTATTTGGAGGGCTATCCCTGACACCCTTTAATACAGTAATGATTAAATGTAATCATTACACTGGTATGAATAATGTGGCGTAGTTTGTACATTTTTAAATGAAAAAGTAGTTATTGTGGCATAACTGTAATAGTTAGACATATGGTGTCGCGGACATTATTATAGATATTGATGTCCTCTATAAAATTGTAGTACATCACTTTGCTCTATTGTCAATAATTTCCACAGCGTACGCGATATAAGATATTTTCTTGGTACATTTTTCACACGTTGGGTTACATTATCGAAATTTTCACGTGGATCCCTATTTTTTTCGCGTATAAAATATACCCTATGTTCATCCGGAATAATGTAGGATTCTAATGGTAAAAGAATTTTTAAAATCGGGCCAGTAGTTTCGGAGCCTATTTGATGCAAACAAACAAACATACAAACAAACAAACAAACAATCAAATCTTTCCTCTTTATAATATTAGTGTAGATTAGTGTAGATTGAATGTACTGAAGGTCAAGTGGACTTTGAAATCAACCGCGCAAGTTTTGAGAGTGTTCGGAATTTTTTATCCCATTTCTTGAATCTCCAAATTATGCTACGATATTTTTCTAAGTAATACTTTAAGATATTTGCTACAAACCTGTGGCGCTCAAAATACAATTTATTGAAATTGTCTCGATAGAAAAATATTACAAAGTAAGCTCTAATTTTGCGTTTTTGGTCCGGTTTTTTTTAATAAAAACCTGAACAATTTGATTGTTATCCATCATTTCATATTTTATTTTGTGACCTCTTCTTCCTTATAAAATGAATAATGAATCTATGGGCTTACTTTTTGAAATATTAGAAATTATGTAGGTGTTTATTTCAAATCGTAGTTATTCATCTTATTGCGTTGGCAACTTGTAATACCAACTTAGTAAGTAGTGATTTTTGAAAATTTTGCTGTATTACAATGTATATAAAACGCCGTAGATAAGCCAGTGCAAGATTAAAAGCGAACAATAAAGTTATATTCGTAGAATGCAATAAAACTCAACGAATAAACCACATGCGTCACTATCTTTTACGATAGTGTTCTTTTAAACATCAAGGTTGCTTGTGCAAAGAAATAAAATACACATGATAAGATTGATAAAGTACGTTTTGAATGACAAGTACAGATGCACTGAATAGTCGGCCATTTTTGTAGTCGGCGACTAGTCGGCTAAATATCCGATCCAGAGAGAGAAGATTCGAGAGTAATTTATGTAACGCTGTTTTAAAAGAAAAATAAAAAAAAAGTGTGGTAGAAATCACACAATAGATTAAAATTGAACATTAGTTTAATTAAAAGGTTTTTGTTCAAGTTTAATATTATGTAAGTTAGGTTAAAGCAGGTATATATATTGTGCCTTAGTATGTTGACACCTGAAAAGTTAACAGTTAATTATATACCTTTTATTAAATAAATGTTAAAATAAAAGCTTTTGTCGTGTATCCCCAAGCTATGTGAGTCTTAAATTTGCTGTGATAAGAGCAAAGTAACTTAAGTACCAGCTGTAATTTCAACAAATAAATTACAGACCTTAATGGTTCTTTGTTTCAAACCCTATTTTGCTGAAAAAATCCATAAAATAGTTAAAGTAACGTTTTTTCATCAATATTTTTCTTTTCATTTGTCTTACCAAGTTAAAGCCTAGGTAAGTCATTTATTGCGAAAATAAATCATCAGATTCAAATATGTGATACATTGCTGGTTTGTTACAGGTCTTCTGCGATATAGTGGTACGGGACGGTGAAATGGTGTGCGTGGAGCTGGTGGCGCGCGGGCGGGGCGGCGGGACGCAAGCTGTCATATTCCTCGGCTCCATTCGCTACGACGCGCTCACTAGGGTGTACGACTCCAGGGTAAGCGACACAGTTACCAAGAGTTTTTTTGTATATTTGTTATGGATGGGTTTTATCTGACTGGCCTGATGGCGTAGCGGATAGTACATACTGTTGCCTCCTACGCCGATTGTTGTTGTTCAGTAACAACTGACAGCAGAAAAATAAACTCAACAACAACTGGCCAACAGCTGAACAACATCAGAACAATAACTGAACACCATCTAACCGTGCCTGAAAAACAACTGAACAATAACCGAACAATAACCGAACAACAACCACACAACAATATCTGACAGATGTGGCGGAAGATGGCGGCAAATTTGAGTATTGGCACAGAACACTTCGTTTCATTTCTAATTCATTTTATCGAAAGGCTTACAACATGTAACAACGCTTAAGAAGAAATTGTAATTTCTATAGAAAGGATACAGCTAATATAGCAGGTCTTCATACACGCCTATAATCCCTTGCGGGGTAGGCAGAGCGTAAACGGCCGCAAAAAACGGACATTTACACCACATCTGACAAATATTTGAGGGTCATTTGGAAAATTGTGTATCGCCATAATGACAGGTTGTTAGCCCATCGCCTAAAATTGCAAAACACACCCTCAAGTCCCTTAGTCGCCTCTTACTACTCCCACGGGAAATTGAAATTCTTTATTCAATGTAGGATAGTATTATCATATCACTTATTGACGTTAAAGAAATGGGGTGATGCTATTCTAAGCCGGCATCACACAGCTAAATGACTACCAATAAAATAAGTCGGTTTTGTTACTGCTGTTGCCTCTAGGACCCCTAGAACCATCGAGTAGTATAGTACTTTGCCCTGAATTCGGGATATATTGGCCACTATTCGGGATGTAAATTCTCCTTACTTGCCTTAAATTAGTGCTGTCATTTTCCGTTAAATAGGTTTAGAAAAGGATAGGAGATATTTTAGTCGTGTCATGTCTTATAATTTCATGCAAAATACGTGTTATTTGTCAAAATAAGGCGACAATAAAAACAATGGCGACTAAATTGACTAGGAAAGGCGAAAAAACCCTTGACGTTTTTAAAAATGACAGGACTTAGATATCTTCTAGCCTTTTCTAAACCTATTTGACGGAAAGTGACAGCACTAATTTAAGGCAAGTAAGGAAAATTTAAATCCCGAATTGACCTCATTTTTTCTTAACTTACCTTGAATTAGTGCTGCCACTTTCCGTCAAATAGGTTTAGAAAATTATAGGAGATATCTAAGTCCTGTCATGTTTTAAAAATATCAATGGGTTCTTTGCAATAAGTCGCCATTGTTTTAATCGACGCCTTATTTTTACAGATAACATATTTTGCGTCAAATTATAAGCCATGACATGACTAAAGTATCTCCTATCCTTTTCCAAACCTGTTTGACGGAAAGTGACAGCACTAATTTAAGGTAAGTTATGAGAGATTATATCTTGCATTAAGGCCATTGCATGTAAAAATCCAATTCCATTGACACTCTTTTGTTATTTTTTGCCTCATGAAATCATCGTTTACTCATTATCAGTTAAGCAAATTTTACTGCAAATTAAAAGTCCAAAACAAAGTCATAATTCCGTATCACTTGGTTGATTGATATGATATTGTAGTCAATCAAGGTTCGTTTGACGCATGTTCGCAAATAAGTATTACGTCAATTTGTATGTCGATTAGTTTTGTTGCTTTTTCCCAAAAGAGATTATCCTTCCATTTGTTTTTAATAGAACTATGTTGTAACAAATAGGTACAAAATGTTTACCAACGTGTGACATCTGCCATTACTTGATTCGTTTGTTGCGAGTTTACGATTACGACTAGCCACAATAATACTTCGGTACTTCTTGCAGAGAATAGATTATAGTAGTGCCTTTCTGCTTCGCTTCAAAGTGTCCTTTATTACATTATTTACTGCTTATTTGCGGTTGTTCGATAGCTAGATAAAATTATGTAATAAACTGTTTTAAACTTTCGCGGTTACACGTAATGACTGAATATACTAAGTAAAAAGAGGTTCTTACCGCGATACTCGATTTTGTTGAATTGTCCGATATTTCGGCCTAAAGTTTGACAGCTATCACCTACATACTAAAAGAGATGTTAACAAAGGAAAATGGACCCTCTGCCATAGTATATAACGAATCTGACAGCTGTCAAATACGCCTTATTGAAACGGCGGTACTTTAGTTGCATGGGCCATGATCACGGAACAAACAACGATCGCTTTAAGAACCCCGTTTTAGTATTTTGAGTCATTAAGGTTATATTGCTCATTAGAACAAAATATGTGATAAGATAATCAGTAGATACTTAGGCAAATAAATTGTTAAGCTTTACGTAAAATATTGTATCCTGTTTCTGAATTCCGACTATTCTTTGTGAAAAGTTGTTCAATTTCATGGGCTGCTACACTCCTTGAGAGGAATGCAGTACTTATTGTGTGTCATAAAAATACTTTCTTACAACGTAATTATAACACAGACACCATAGTTACACACACACATATCACGCCTATAATCCCTTGCAGGGTAGGCAGAGCGTAAACGGCCCAATATGTACCCAACCTACCGCCATTAGTTTGAATAAAAACTGGTTTACTAACAAAAAAATATTACCTACCTAATTTAAACCCACGAATTAATCAGGAAGCCAAATAGGTACGCTAGCTACGTTCGCTAAATATAACCTTATTATGTGTTTTTGTAGGCGTTTCTAATCGTGACCTTACTGCTTATACAAGGTATTAGAATCAAGTATAAAATATCTTAATAAAAGGTAGACTTGTACGTCACTAAATGAAATAATATTGTTTCACGATCATTTGAACTGAACAAAAACGGTAAAGATTTTCGTACAAAATGATTGTTAAATCGGAAATATTATATTAGTCCTAAACCTGTTTACACACACGTGATACCTAAAAGTTTCATTTATATTATTATCATATTTGAACCTGCGGGTGTTACTACTAAACTAAGTAGGTAATTATTTTTACTTTGTCCTGATTGTTGTTCAGTAATATAAACTATCTCATCCCAACACCCAGGCCATCCTAATAAGCTATATTGGACGGCTGTCATCTCCATCAAAGGAAAATGGACCCTCTGCAATAGCATTAGTAAAAATCTGCCAGCTGTCAAAGGCTGTATTGTTAGAAGTTTCTCGTATTTTTCGTAACACGTAAGTTTATGACCCTAACCTTGACAGGTTTAGCACATCGGCTTATCTTAGTTGTTGCGTAATGGAAATCGAATGTTTGCGGCATTCGTCAGCCCATCTCATTTACATGGTCGGTAAAACCAGATAAATAATAACGCGTTTCCTTCCACGCGGTTTTATTGCTTGAACTGTGTTTTATGAGTTTTATTTCAAAACATTTTTTTTATTAGATTCGCGACCAACTTACATGTTAGGAAGATAGAATTTTTAGTTATTTACTTTCGTTTCTGATTATTTACTTATGTTTGTGTAGTCTTCATTAACATATTGAACGCAATCTTTATCGCACCTATACGGGGTGTAAGGGACGGTGGTACACGTTAGTAAAAGTTGATCAGTTTCATGGTCTGATCATGCCTGCAAAGTTTTCGGTACATCTTCCCTTACATCCTGTATATTTAAGGATTGAAAAAATAACAGACATAATTGTGTGTCGCAAATAGTTGAAAATCTGAAGCTAGTTTTTATCGCTGAATAATGTTCCATTTCCTTGGGGAGAAAACTGTAGACCTCGGACAGAAAGTTACAAGTCAACAAATTCGGCTTAATTTTTTTTTATTTTTTAAATTTTTAACTTTTTTTTTTAATTTTTTTTATTTTAATTTTTTAATTAACAAAGTTGAACTTCCCAGGCATAGCCTAGGTCTAAAATCAGATATTCATCATCTGGTCAACGAATTGTTTAAATATATAAGCGCCACGAAAACAACATGCTAATTGCATTTTTTTTATTGCCCTACGGTTTTGACCTTGCGCTTAAACTGACGATTTTTTATTCTATTTTAGTTATCTTACAAGCGAATTTAGCTAAGTGACGTAAATTTGCTTGTTTTTGTATTGGGCTAAATGTGGTGTGCTTTTCGCCGATATTAACAACGATGAGTGGTTTAGTTTTTCTTCTTTTACCGCCTGCAAAGTCTGTCTTTAACTACCGCCTGCAAAGTCTGTCTTTAACTACCGCCTGCAAAGTCTGTCTTTAACTACCGCCTGCAAAGTCTGTCTTTAACTACCGCCTGCAAAGTCTGTCTTTAACTACCGCCTGCAAAGTCTGTCTTTAACTACCGCCTGCAAAGTCTGTCTTTAACTACCGCCTGCAAAGTCTGTCTTTAACTACCGCCTGCAAAGTCTGTCTTTAACTACCGCCTGCAAAGTCTGTCTTTAACTACCGCCTGCAAAGTCTGTCTTTAACTACCGCCTGCAAAGTCTGTCTTTAACTACCGCCTGCAAAGTCTGTCTTTAACTACCGCCTGCAAAGTCTGTCTTTAACTACCGCCTGCAAAGTCTGTCTTTAACTACCGCCTGCAAAGTCTGTCTTTAACTACCGCCTGCAAAGTCTGTCTTTAACTGCTGGAAATCGGGTATTGGTAGCAGCAGGTGAAAGCAGGGTCTCATGTATACAGCTTGTCCCGGGATAAAGAGCAATCCTGAAATAGGGTTTAACAAAATTTGAAAAAATAAAATACTTCGATACAAATTGTCTGGACCGGCTGATACATGTCATGAGTACATTTTGTATGGCCCGTATTTTTTTCATATATCGAAAAAAGGTTACTCAAAAAAGTTATTCAGTTTCATGTGCTGGTTCCCCTCATTTCGAGATTGCACTGACGTAATAAAAAAGTAAATACCTCATTTGCGTACACTTGATTAATAGCTATTTTTTACAATTCATACTTGGGTACTTAAGTATTGTTATAATTTATAATGTTCTTCTTCTTCTTTTTGTTTTACGAGTGAAACCACGTGTGTCCAACGACCCGATGAACCCTGGTGTCAGAGTTTTTCAACTGCCTACTACTTCTAGTAGGCCTCTGATATGGTTGTGTGTCGACCGCCGTCTAGGTAATCATAGACAGCAACAGGGACCGACGGCTTAACGTGCCCTTCGAAGCACGGAACCATCTTTCTAACAGACAATCCTGCAATGTCCTAACCAAACTGTGAAGAAATTCACAAAATGATAATAAAATTGTAAGTGCCCCACTGGTAATCGAACCCGGAACCTTTGCGCCGCAGGCAGTTGCACTGCCACTGCGCCACATCAGCCGTCACAAGCAATCTGTTAGAATTACGCATTACATTTTACTGCGCAGAAACATTGGATTTATTAGTATTCGACATGATAAGACGCTTTGTTTGGTTTAAACCAATAAACCGGAAAAATACTTAACTTTAAGTAAGCAGATTAGAGCGTCAAGTCATGAAGATTTTTACGGATGTTTGACTCAGGGACATAACTACTAAGGAATAAAAAAAACTATTACACCCGACACCCGTATCAGCTCATGAAACTGAACAAATTTTCCAAAGGAAAGGAAAATATTATCCCATACTAAGGGTTCCATCTATCGAGTTAATTTGAATGGGACGCACCAAGTTTCTTTCACATCTATCGGCCTATGGTTCTTTTTTAATAAGTAAGTTGTTCAGTTTTTTAAGTATATCATGATGTTCTTTCCACACACACACACACACATCCCTTGCGAGGTTCGCAGAGTGTTAACAGCTGCAAAAAACGGACATTTACGCCACGTCTGACAAACATTTGAGGGCCATACGGAAAATTGTGTATCGCCATAGTGACAGGTTTTTAGCTCATCATCGCCTAAAATTGCAATACACACCCTCGAGTTCCTTAGTCGCCTCTTACGACTCCCGCAGGAAAGAAATGGGGATAGTGCTATTCTAAGCCGGCATCACGCGGCATTTTCATTCCGATTGTTATTTATTTGATAAACATCTAAGTTGCTGTTTTATTAGCTTCAAAAAACATGCATTGAGTACTGTTTATAATTATAATACCCCACTGTCTAGCCTTTAAGTCACTTTAATAAAACCGTCTTAAAAAAGACCAAGTATTCAAAATTCGTAATTTTTTTCTTTTCCATTCATCTCAAACATTAGTCATGGCGCAGTTTATTTTCAATGATTCAGTACCTAACTCAATGTGGTACCGTTCTCAGAAAGTCTGTGTTCACTCAATTTGTCTAATCGGTTCGGTTCACTTGGTAATAGCACACAGTCTACAGTCAGGTTAATGATTATTAAAGTACAGACTGAAAGAAAATATACCTCTAGTAAAACGTTTATTTGTCTTTAAAAACATATTTTTGTAGTGCTTCTGAACATAATGCAATTTGGGAAATATATCAAAATGGTCTAAACTGATTTCTATCACTCTTTCTTATTACGATGCGTTTTTCCACTGTGAAGTCAGTTTTAGTTCTTTGCTTAGTGACAACTTCTTTCAAGGAACCTTATGAAATGTTAAGAAAAGTGAATTGGAATCAGGCGGCGTAAGACGTTGTTTTCACAGGGATCGCTGTCACCCATTCCCTGTATTCACGTATAATTAGCACACATTCATCATTCGCAAGCAAGCTAACATTTTAGTTTTCTATTATGACTATCGGTCGATGTGGCGCAGTGGTAGTGCGACTGCCTGCGACAAAGTTCCCGGGTTCGATTCTCGTTAAGGCACTCACTAGGTTGATATTTTATCACTCTGTTCTGTGAATTTGTTCCCCGTCTGGTTAGGACATTGCAGGCTGAACTACCTACTTGTCAGAAAAGAAAGATTGTTCCGTGCTTCGGAAGGCACTTTGTCGTCGGTCCCCGTTGCTGTCTATGATTACTTAGACGGCAGTCGTTTCGTTACTCAATCATGTCAGAGGCCTACTACTAGTAGTAGGCGGCTGAAAAAATCTGACACCAGGGTTCATCGGGTCGTTAGACACACGTGGTTCCCACACAAAGAGAAGATGAAGATTATAACAATACTTAGTAAGTATGAATTAAGAAAAATCTAGATTATATCGAGAATATCCCCAAATAACAGCATAAATCAAGTGTACGCAAACGAGGTATTTACTCTTTTATTATGTCATCTGTTCCCCAAAATTGAACCCTATGACTCATCGAATAAGTGGCAGGCTGTGTCGCGCCGCCCGCCGCCACCGCCCGCCTAGCTGCCGAGACGGTAGCCTTGGGCGGGCGGGTTATTATATACAGGGTGTAAGGACTGCCCTCCGAATACTTATAGGGTGCATTCAGACCATGAAACTGAACCTGAAACTCATGAAAAAATATTTTTTCCATAGTAATTGCAGTCAGCTGATCTTAATTTGATCTTAATTTGAGCTGAAGTTAAATATTTTTTGTCGTTTCTTGACATAATTATGATCCACAAAGTAAGTATTGGCGGCTGCGCGCCCAATACAGAGAGCTCACTTCAAGCAAACGTCACGAAACTCTCCACAATTTGACACGCCGCCGTTTACAAGGAAATCCAAACCAATCCAAACACACTTGTTGTCGAGTGTCAACCGCGTTTGGTGCGGACGTGCAAAATTGCTTCACACGAATATAAATAAGTAGGTTTATTAGTATAAGATGTGATTTGTACAATGTAACAACTTAAATAAAAACTTGCTTTCATAAAAAAACAAACAAGAATGATAACTCTAATCAGTATATTTTTTATAATGTAATTTGAATTTCTACTTAAATAAAGGCAACTTTTCATTTTTGATACACATACATACACAGATCACGACTATTATCCATTGCGTGGTAGGCTGAGCGTAAACGGCTTAAAAAAACGGTTATTTACGCCACGTCTGACAAAAATTTGAGGGTCATTCGGAAAATTGTGTATCGCCATAGTGACAGGTTGCCAGCCCATCGCCTAAAATTGCAATACACACCCGCAAGTCCCTTAGTTGCCTTTTACGATTCCCACGGGAAAGAAATGAGGTGATGCTCAGTCTCAACAGCCCCAGAGCAGATATCTACCTACTCAAGCAGAAAGTAGGTCAAAGTGGGGAAATGGGGAAAGTTGATCAATTTCATGGGCACCTTTCGGCTTGATATTGCCTTTCTGTTACTCCCTGTATGTTTAGGTACCTACACCATTGAATAAAATCGGTAAGAAAACTGGTGGCAGCCCTTGCCAAAAGCGGAAATAATCGAAAAAAGGGCCGAGTGATCCTTCTGTACATTCTCTATTTTGTGTATGATCCTAGGGGAAAGTTGTTTAGTTTCATGGTCTGCGTGCACCCTATCAGTATTCGGAAGGCTGTCCCTTAAACCACAATAGGGTGAAATTTTACTAGTGACCGATAGCGAAAACTCTGATCGGGCTGGTGATAAGGAACAACTTTCCCCAAGGAACATAGGTTAAAATATGAAAAAAAAATTACAAAATACATTATTCCCTATCTCAGCTAATTTGAGACTATAAAAGTTCAAAAATATTTTTGTCCTATTTCGACCTATGTTCCTTGGGGAAAGTTGTTCCTTATCACCAGCCCGATCTGAGTTTTCGCTATCGGTCACTAGTATAATTTCACTCTATATGTTTTTTATTGTGTACTAAGTAATTACAATTAATATTCGTCCGTCTAGGCCCAAAACTTTGTGTCAGATCGACCTAAATCCGAAATGAAGTAAACTCGTAGCGGGCGTCCGTAGCCCCGTAGCCCGTAGCTAGTGCGTAGGCGAGTGACGTCATCCGCCCCCGCTACGAAGGGATGTGTGACCCTACACTAAGTCAAAGACTAAGAAAAGTCTGATTGTTTAATGAAAATGGCTTCTAGTCCAACTTTTACAATGAGTATATTTTCAAGGAATATTGTGTGTCCCAAATGTTTGCTATTAAAAAATCTTCCCTCGTCCTAACAAGACAGATAAAAATATGTAATAACTTGAGAATTCTGGCAACACAGCAGCTATACCTTGCTTTTATAGAAAGTTTTTCTTTGAAGTTCGTATCGTACACTGTAATTTTCTAAGCGACCTCGTGTTGATCACTGCATTGACATTATTCACGGCAAATATTATGTTTAAGTATATTATAATTTATTTACACGCGAGTGCGTCATCTATGGGGAAAGAAAATAGGTATGTTTTGATCAGGAAAAGTAGGAATAATTTCACCTTATTCCCTCGTTTCATTAGAGGCAACCAAGGGATTTGAGAGTTTTGTGTATAATAATTTTAGGCGATTACTTTACGCTCTTTCTAACCGAAAATAAAGTAAAATGCTCGAATTTATATTGAGATTTTTCTTGAAATAGACCATCCTACCAAACTGAATCTTAAGTTTTTTGACTCGCGCACTAAAAGCCAACAATCGAGGGAGCACGGGTAGTAGCAGCGGCATGACGAGTAGCAGCGCGAGTTACCTGTTGACATATTCGCGCTGTCCACTTCCCTAACTATTTCCCTGCCCATATTGGCATTGTGTGAACGTGCTATAAAAAGTACATTGGGGTGACGAGGTCGGCTAGTCTAGGGCTCCATACCGAAGCACATGGCTTCACTGGCGACGCGGTGGCGCGACAGACTTGTTGCTTAGTTATAAACTTCCCTTGCTCAGTGAGAGCTGTATTGATTCAGTCTACTACTATTTCTGCAGATCTGTAGAGATTTACACTTTGCGTTGTTTTCTTGATGGGAACTCCGTAGTCTACTTAAAAATACACTTTTTCACATTAGTTCCACTTCTTCATATCGTATCAATGGGATACGCCCAATGCAGTTTGTACAAAATCTATAGCAGCGGGGTGTAAGAGACAGCCTTCCGAGTACTTATTGGGTCTATTCAGACCATGAAACTGAACAACTTTCGCCTAGAAACATGTCAGGAAACGACAAAAAAAACGACCTCTCATACAAAATCACAACCAGCTGACTGCCTTTACTATGGGAAGACAAAAAGTGTACTATTCCTGAAATATTTATTTATGGGAAGTTGTTCAGTGTCATGGTCTGAATGCACCCTATCAGTATTCGAAGGGCTGTCCCTTACACCCTGTTTAGTTTAATTACTTCATCGGGCCGCACGATACGAACGATGACGAATTATAAATTTTTGACTTTTCATAGAAAGTCATTCAGCTGATTGGGAATTTTGTATGTTAGGTCGGAAAAGTTGTTCAGTTTCATGTTCTGATTATGTATGCAAAATTTTCGGAACACCGTCCCTTTGCCACCAAATGCCGCGTCATGTAAAAGCCAGTAATTCTTAGTCAACTTTACCCCTAGGCATTAACTAATCGATCACCTCCATTCGCTCGTAGAAGTCAAAGACCGTTCCAATTCTAAGTATGTGTGCGTAAGCCCTTTTGTTCTACTACGTTGCGAAGATGCGTTTGTGTGGGTGCATTTCTTCTGTGTTCATTTTACAGTTCATACATATATCACGCCTTTATTCCTTTGCGGGGTAGGTAGAGCTTTAACGGCCGTAAAACACGATCGCTCTGTCTGTCAAATATTTCAGGGCCGTTTCAGAAAAGTCGTGTATTACTTTAGTTACAGGTTGACAGCCTGTTGCCGAAAATTTTAAATTACCTACTCTTAAATAACAGTTTTTTTTCTATTTATTGGGAATTGGGATTACCAAACAGTTATACAATAAAATCTTACATGACATGTTTATCAACTTAAAAATAATTGTATAAACCGCACCAGTAACAACAGATTAGTTTGAAATCTCAATTTTTGAAAGATGGTAGTAACCATAGTTTATAGTATCTATGGTAGTAACTCAATTACAAAAGGTAGTACTAGTAAAGTTTACAACATAAGAAATATAGTTTCATGCCAATATAAAATATCTAAGAATTAAGCAGCTCAAAGTGAATGGATCCAATTGCGGTCTAGTACTTTGTAATATGTCTTTTGGCTTACAATAGCGACATAATTTTTTTTTTGTGGACGTGTATGGAACTAGATGCATGTGTACTACAAGTTTAGGCAACGTGCTGACAACTCGTCACTAAAGTGCAACGTAAAAACAAACCGTTTTTTTACGGTCGTTAAAGCTCTACTTAACTCTTTAAGTATAAACGCGTAGTTGTGTATTCCAATCTGTATCTATTGTCAAATAAATAGGGAGGTAAAAATCTGATATCAAGTCATAATATGCCTAAGTGTCTGCTTCATTCCTCAATTATTATTTTTTGTGAGCTTATTTCAAAATGTAATAATTATACGGGCTAGATGGAAGAGGCGCCGCCACTAGTTAAGGCGAAAGTCGCAGGTTCAAATACTGCCCGCGTTAGAAATTTTTGGGGGTAAAAAATTACATACATACACATATCACGCCCATAATCCCTTGCGGGGAAGGCAGAGCATAAACGGCCGCAAAAATGGACATTTGTGCCACGTCTGACAAATGTTATTCGGAAAATTCACCATGTATCGTCATAGTGACAGGTTGTCAGCTCATCGCCTAAAATTGCAATACACACCCTCGAGTCCCTCAGTCGCCTCTTATGACTCCTACGGGAAAGAAATGGGGTGATGCTATTCTAAGCTGGCATCATACGGCAAAAAAAATGGCTACCACTAAATTAAATATTGATATCAGGAGGGTTTTACCGTGGGATCTACGCAAGCAAAACCGCAGGGCTACGGCAGTTATAGGCAAAATTGGATGAGTCACGTTTGACAAGGGCTGTCGAGGGTCGTCGCCCTAAATTGGATTCTTTGAAGGACCGCATAATTTCCCCACCCCTCGTGCCGCCCTATACTTAGACTTTTGGCACCTCATTTTGATGTCTTTGCTGGAAAATACGGTGTGACCGTATTTTTTCCAAGAATTCTACAATAACTGTTGAAGATGGCTATGAAATATCAATATGAACGCGAGATTTTCCACTTATATGCCTATATTGAGTTATGATGGCGGTGTGATGCCGGCTTGGAAAGCATCACCCCATGTCTTCCCCTCGGGTGTCGTAAGAGGCGACTACGCCGCCGCCAATACTTACTTTGTGACTCGAGGGTGTGTATTGCAATTTTAAGCAATGGGCTAACAACGTGTCAGTATAGCGATACACGATTTTCTGGAGCGGCTCTAAATATTTGTCGTACGTGGCTATAGCGACCGTATTTTACGACTGTTAATGCTCTGCCTACTCCGCTAGAGATAAAGGCGCGATATGTGTATGTATGTATGAGTTGTGAATTCAGGCATAAGTTATATTGCGCATTGTGCAAAAATAGGTTGCTGGACACCACAAGCTTAACTACACTTATATTACGAAGAGGAAAGATTTGATTGTTTGTTTAAATTGAAAAGGCTCCGAAAGTACTGGACCGATTTAAAAAATATTTTACTATTACAATCCTACATTTTACCGGATGAACAAAGGCTATACGTAAATGTCTTATTTCCGCGGGAAAACGGTTAGAATCGGGTGAAACTGCTAGGCAGGCCGCTAGTAAATAAATAAACATTATTTGCCGTGTGATGCTGGCTTGGTATAGCATCACCCCATTTCTTTCGCGTGGATCTCGTAATAGGCGACTAATGAACTCGATGGTTACATGTGTATTGCAATTTAAGGCGATGGACTGACAACCTATCACTATTATACGGGGTGGAAGGGACGGTGTACCGAAAACTTTGCAGGCATGATCAGACCATGAAACTGAACAACTTTTTCTATGGAAGCTATGTTGGTAAATGAGAATTTTTTTTCGACCTCCCATACAAAATTCCCGATCAGCTGACTGACTTTCTATGGAAACTCGAAAAAAAAATTCGTTTCCCAACATAGGCTCCATAGTAAAAGTTGTTCAGTTTCATGGTCTGATCATGCCTGCTAAGTTTTCGGTACACCGTCCCTTACACCCTGTATAAAGTGATACACAATTTTTTGAATTGCTGCTGCTTGTTTTTAAATATATATTAATTAGCACAGCTCAAATAACGAACCAGACTAGGCGACAATTGTGTGCACACACGTGTTCATTGTAAACAAAAATATTATCGTGGCGTGATCAATGCCCTCGTGCTTATAAATAGACGATAAGTTTTGTTGTAAGTAAATAAATCATGTGTCCTCTACTCCACATGAGGCAAAAATAGAGGCACTACGTCGTCGTACGAGTATCAGCACTACATTGTACAAAAATAATACCCGTGTCCCTTATATATTTGTTTAGATCTTTAAATATACGCAACGGAATTTAATGCGGTTTTTTTAAATGATAGAGTGATTGAAGACGTAGTAGCTGTTGCCCCCAACTTCGTACGCAAGGTTAAGTGACTTGTGATTAGTGATTTATTGTAGTTTATGTATATACTTGTTGTTTTTTATTTTTATTTAATCAATTCCTACAAAGGTTTGCATACTGACCTGACCCTAAGCAAAGTTTCACAAGACCTATTATACAATACCCCTAATATTCTACAGTTGACGATAAAATGAATTGAAATTCTTGTATGAACTCCGCCGAACTAATTGCTGTGGAAATGAGAGATTTTCTAAAGTAAAAACTGCTGGACGGGCCACTAGTGTTCTATAAATCTGTAGCATACTGCTAGACATAGGAATGACTACTCGTTTTAATGCTGTAGTTTTTACACTGGCTACTATATTTTGTTTGGCGCAATGTTTTAGTTTGTAAACTTTGTCTGCAACAGAATAATTCAGTTGGAACTAATATGGACACACTTTTATTCCGTTGTATTAAAGCGAGTGTAGCCGTCAACGACCTCGACATTGGCGCCACTTATCAAAGATAAAGTTTTCTCTTTATACAAACAATAAATCAGAATGTCCGATGCCCAAGTTTTTAGTATTATCCTTAAGTAAAATTTGAACCTGCAAACACAATGAAATATTCGCTGCAATTAAAGTTATGGAAAAAAATTGCCTAAAAACGGCCACTAATGGTATTAATTGCCATAACTTTAATTGCAGCGAATATTTTATTGAGTTTGCAGATTCAATTTTTACCTTAGGATAATACTAAAACTTGGGCATCGGACATTCTGATAGATTTTTTGTATAAAGAGAAATCTTTTTTTGTGAAGTGGCGCCAAAACGTCGAGGTCGTTCACGGCTACACTCGCCTTAAGTTACCAGCGTTTTATTGTCAGTTCTAAACAAAATATGTTGAGTTCATGTAGCGTGATTATCAAGTAATATTGATTAGTCGAGTAAAATCCTTACAACGCGACCAGTTCCATGAACTCTTGACACGTTAGAATAAAGTCTGCAGGGTTATTTTTTTCAAGCAATTTTGCATGCGGCACCATAGTTGATCAGAATCATAGGTAGAATCACCCCGGAATGTGTTTTAAAAAATCAAGTTAGTACTTTTAAGCTTATGGCAAAATTCAGAAGCCAAAAGAAAAACTCGATACCAGATTCAATTAAACCACAGCTTGTAATGGATTTTAACGCTGCCACTTTTTACTTTTTACTTAACACTTGATGTCAGCGCCACTGTCGGCTTTTTAATAAACTAGCATTTTTAAACTGTTGGACATCTCTATTTTAGTAAGTATTTTTTACCCAGAAATTGGTGTGGCGCTGGTTGCAATTTTTTTACTTGCATTACTTGGCGAGTAAAGGTTAAAAAACAATCCTGTTTATTCCAGTGAGTTTGTAAACAAGTTGGCTTCCCTGCAACAGTGTGTGCCACTACGTTTTAAGGCAAGTGTAGTCGTGAACAGTGGCGCCACTTCACACAAAAAATATTTTCTCTTTATACAAACAATCTATCAGAATGTCAGTTGCTCAAGTTTTGACTATAATCCTTAAAAAATTATAATCTTTAAACTCAATGAAAAATTCGCTGTAATTAAAGGCAACTAATTCCAAAAGTGGCCGTTTATAGGCACTTTTAACAATATGAATTACAGCAAATATTTCATTGACTTTGTAGGTTCTAATTTTACTTAAGAATAATACTAAAAACTTGAGCAACGTACATTCTGATAAATTGTTTGTATAAAGAGTATTTTTTGTGTAGTGGCGTCACTGTCGTCGAGGCCGTTCACGACCACACTCGCCTTAACAAGTTGGCTTCCCTGCAACATTGTGTGCCAACGCTTGAAGCCGCTTATCTAACTCATGCAGTTTACAGCTCACTGAACATGTGTGTTGAGGCAGGGCAGGGACGATGCACTTGTGCTCTATCTATTCTTTTACATGCGATATGTTTCTTCTGATTACGTTTTTGAAACGAGTGGATATAGAGGATTAGAGTCGATAGTATACGGAGTGTTGACTGGCTGCTAATACTGATAGTGATGAAATTGAACAAGTTTCCTTTAAGGATATGTTTCAGGAGAGGTCATATTTCTTCCTTTTCCTTGTAAATGCAGTCAGCTCTGATTGTGATTTTATGTGCGATGATGATATTTTTTGTTGAATAGGTACCAAATTTTTAAAACACTTGTCGTGTTAGGTATACAAATTTAGAGTACTGCACAATTTTCTACCGCGGGCATTATTTGAACCTGCGACTTTCGCCATTGCTGGTGGCGATGCCTCTCTTTATTTTTTAAAGGGGAATGTTTAAACAACTTTCCAGTATGTGGTGTAACTATGCAGTATGCAACCTAAGAGTATAATATTTTGAGGGCTGTCCCTTATACCTTTAGAATTTTAGATAGTTGTCGAATAGTATGTACTTGCTGATATGCCAACTGCAAGCACACAAGTCTTACAGTCATACATAAACATGCATTTTAGATACATAAGTTACCAATATCAAATGCACTCAGAAACATTTTATACGTCTTTTATTATTTGAACCTCGTAAAAGCTTTTTTATTGGCAACTAATTTGGGTATTAAAAGAAAGAAAACGATTGCAATGCAATAAACGGCAACATTAAGTGCCTGCCAATGATTATGAGTACTAAGAGACTCGCTGGTAACTGTCTGCGATTGTCTGTAGTAGATTGTAGTATCTAAATAATATACAACTTTAGTACCTATCCTAGAGTGCACTTATTGAGATTACTGTCTCTTAAGTGCTGAGAAGTTAATTGCTTTCAATTGCCCTACTTTTTTATCTTAGGTACCTACTTCAATTATATCTCGAGATCCTTAGGCTAACTTGTCCCTAGGGAAAAGTCTCGCATGCTTTTCTTCTTTCCTTTGCAAATACACCTTGTAGGTAAGTATGAAGAAAGCCCTTTCTGTAAAAGTCGACTTATATGATGTCCTAAGAAAGTCAGTACAAATATTTCTATGGTGAGTTCTACTCGTAAAACTTAACAACTTTTCTCCATACACATAGGTCGAAATAATCAAAAAATTGGTCCTCCCATATCATCATGTACAAAAAAATTATCAGTTTGTATGAAAGGACCTAAATTTTTTACGTATTTGGACCTATGTTTATTGTGAAAAGTTTTACGAGTAGAACTTAACATAAAAATATTTGCACTAAATTTAATAGTACCATATAACAGTACCTATCAAAGAATTCAGTAGGTAACTGATATATCTATCGTAGTTATGTATTTAGTCTTCCTAGCAACTTTGTGCAACAGTCCATTGTTCGCATTGTCATGGCTGTGAGTGTTGTGTTATGAAAACGTCTCGTGCTACGGAAATGCTGTGTGAATGAAATGGCACCTGTCGCTTTGTAGTCTGCGCACCTGTTGTATAATAGCTAGGTCAACTTAAAGTTTGCTCAAATGTTTAAGAATAAAAAAACGTTCGTATACTTAGGGGGAAAGTTATGTACACTTATATCTAAGATTTTTTTAAACACACACACACACACACACTACGACTGTATCCCTTGCGGGGTAGGCAAAACGTTAGCGACCGTAAAATACAGTCACTATCGCCACATTTGACTAATATTTGAGGGCCGATTCAGAAAAGTCGTGTATCACTAAGGGACAAGTTGTCAGCCTGTTGCCTAAAATTGTAATCGATCGATATATAACCCTCGAGTCCCTTAGTCGCCTCTTACGTCACCCGCGGGAAGGAAATGGGATAGTGCTAGCTATTCTAAGCCCAAACTCTTGTCGTATGACTAAGTAACTTCCAATTTTCCCCGCCATCACACGGCCCAGAAAGAAGTTCATTCGTATATGAAATTAACTTAGGGGTAAAGTTATTTTCCAAGTTCATTATTACTATGACGTTAGTACTACACATGCTATGTTTAATTTTAAGTGCAAATACTAACAAAAGCCGTGCGCATAAAGCAGTCTCGGCACAGGAATCACTATCACTACATAGTATAAAATAAAGTCGCTTCCCGTTTGGTGTCTCCTTATATCTTTAGAAGTACCCAACGGATTTTGATGCGGTTTTTTTTATTAGATAGAGTAACTTGAGAGGAAGGTTTATAAGTATAATTTATTCCGGAAAATTGTCACATTCCCATGGTAAAACGGGTAGCCCAACTGGTAGTAAACTTTTGACCCCCTTTTGACACCTTTAAGGATTAAAATGTCAAAAATGCTGAAACACGTATTTGATTATTTTAAGTTATGAGTCTAATCAGAAATTTTGAAACAGATCACATTTAAGATAAAAAACTTTCATACAAACTTTTAACCCCCTTTTCACCCATTTAAAGGTTAAAATTTCAAAAATGCTGAAACACGTATTTAATTATTTTTAGTTATTAGTCTAACCACAAATTTTGAAACAGATCACATTCATTTAAAAAAACGAACTTTCATACAAACTTTTAACCCCCGTTTGACCCTATTAAGGGTGAAAATTTCAAATATGCTGAAACACGTGTTTAATTATTTTAAGTCATAAGTTTAATTACTAATTTTGAAACGGATCACACTTAAGACAACGAACTTTCATACAAACTTTTAACCCCCTTTTCATCTCTTGGTAGATAAAAAAACGGAATTTAAAGTAAAGTCACTTCCCACGTCTGTCCCTGTCGGTTTGTTTGTTTGTATGTATCTTCAAAACCACTTAACGGATCTGGATGAAGTTTTACATAAAAGATATAGTGACTCAAGAGGAAGGTTTTTATGTATGATTTATGTCGGAAGAAAGTCTGTTTCCCGTGGGAAATCAGTTAGCAGCGGGTGAAACCGCTGGGCGGGCCGCTAGTAGATAATAAAAATATGAGCGTGGTGTCGTTGGTAAGATAAAAAATGGCTAAGTGCGAATCGAACTCGAGCACAAAGGGTTTCGTACCAAAAATGGCATAAAAATCACGTTTATTATGTAGAGTAGTAGAGAGTATTGCTATAGCGGCAATAGTAGGTAATACATGTTCTGTGAAAATTTAAACTACCAATAGAGATAAAATCGACCTAAAAAACGTATTTTTTGTATTGGAGCCCCTTAGTTTTTACTTTATTCAAATTTTTTGTATTTGTTGTTATAGCGGATATAAAATACCGGCATCTGTAAAAAAATCAATTCTCTAAAAATCAGGATGTATAATAGAACCTGGTGACAGACAGACAGTCTGAATGCCAAGTCTCAGTAACAGGGCACCGTTTTGACGCTTTTGGGTACGGATCTCTCAAAAGACAAAATTATATAATTATCTCGCAACTGTATTGTCACATACCATGTTATTTGCCAACATAGCGCATACTACATATATTTAAATTTAAATAGAGCTACATACTTTTAACCTTTTGACTTCCATAGTACGAGTAAATTGACCTCTGCGGCCTATGCCAAGTCAATTGCTTTGTAAATTAGTGTCGAGAGTAATTAACTGAATCCTTAATCGTTTTTTAAGCTACTTGCTTACTTTGCTTGTTGCAAATCGATTACAACGTCGGACAAAAGTTAATTAATTTTGTTAACAGAAGCCTCTTCTTTCTTCTATTGGGATTTAACACTTTTGATAGAAGCCGGATTATCAAAACCACATCAGGGTTCATCGGGTCGTTAGACAAATCAGTGTCCCACACAAAAAGTAAGACTCGATATGTAAAGTTACTACAGGATGTAAAAATTTAAGTTGCAAATACTTTAAGGGGTGAGGCAGTTGTATGGTAGGTCCTTTTTTCATTTTCATGTTCCTTTGGGAAAGTTTGGTTCACCCCTTAAAATAATTTGCAGCTAATAGTTTTACATCTTGTATCCTCCTACCAAATACCTATCAGAACCAATTTGCACTAGTAAAATAAGTACTTATATTAGGTAAGCCGATTTCATCCATCTGTTAGTCTTATGATTTCGTCTTTTTGTTTTTATTCTATGGGCCGATATTTAAAACCATATTTATGAGTAGGTAAGTAAACTTTCTTCCTAACAAAACTTTTGACTTACCTTTCAGCAATCATCATTATCAACGAAAGTGGCAGCGAGAATGTCCTTCGGCTTCCTAGGGGGCAGCACCGCGGCGCGCTGCGAGTTCGTCCGTATGAAGGGGCCTTCTGGGAAGGGCCACGCAGAAATGGCAGTGTCTAAACCTAAAGGGTCAGGGATCGAGACCCCCACTTCAGAACCCGGGCTGTGTAATACGGATATGTGGGACTCGGATTATGAAGATGACGCCGATGAAATGTTTGTCTATAGGCATCAGGTCAGTACCTATCTTTGTATAGTAATGAGTTTGACTTAGGGCCTCCGCCAGGCAAGAAAATTTTTTGCAATTGACAGCTCGAGCCCTTTTGACTAGAAATTCGAAAAGGAACGCTATTGTAATCAAAATAAAGGTGACATGGGATAGAATGACAAACGGATCCACGGTCTCCCGGCGGCAACCGGCGGCGTTAATCATCCCAGGCAATGTAACCTTTACTTCAATTACGTACGTTCCTTTTTTGAATCTCTTTGAAAAGTCGCTCGCAAAAGCATACGTTTGGTCTGCGGCAGCCCTAAAGCTGAGTTGACAATCGTACCTATTCATACTTGTGCGAAAGAAAAACAAATCCGACTACGGGCCCTTAAAAAAACTAACAACAATAATGTCATATACCTAATAACAGCTGATTCTTTAATGTTGTTAATTACATTTTAAAGCTATCACTTTAATCGCGTAACCATCAAATATAATGATAAGCGACGTTTTATCGTAATTGCGCATGATATGTATTTGCGTGTGAATTTACTATCTGCAGCTTTAAATCTAGATAATTATTTATCTACAATATAAAGGCCACTGAAAATTTACAGGATTTTGTCTGTATCCGAACAGGATATCCGAGTGAGCCCGTGTATTGAAGTAGCCACTCAAATGTAGGTAGAGGTTTTATTTTAACACGCTCGAGCTATAGGCAGGGAAATATTAAGGGAAATTGGCAGCGCGAGCATGTAAACAGGTTACTCGCGCTGCTACTTATCATGCCGTTGCCACTTACCGTGCTTCCTCGATTGTCGGTTTTTCGTTCGCGAGTCTAAGGAACGGCAGCACGGGCGCGAGTGGAATGTATTGCTATTTCACTCACTTGTATTGCTGCGAGAAGAGTATAACGGCAGTGTGTGAACTCTCAATCGCGTTGTTACTTCCGCGGAAGTATTATGAGCAATTTTCGCGACAGCGGTAGGAGCAGGAGCAGGTTCATAGTGTGAACGTGCTATTACAAATAATAATGCAGCACGGGCGCTAGTGGAATATATTGCTATCTCACTCACTCGTATTGGCGCAAGAAGAGTATGACGGCAGTGTGTGAACACTCACTCGCGTTGATACTTCTCTGGCATGAGCATGTGCATAATGTGAACGTATCATAAGGGATGTAACCGCAAAGTCCAACATTGACAATAAAAATGTAAAACACACCTTTTCTCTACAAATTCCAGCGTCGTCTGAGCGACCCTAGCGCCAATCTGAACAACTTCGTCCGCGGCGGGTGGCGGACCAAGGACAAGAGCGATAAGAGCCGGTCAGAAAACGAGGGTCTGGACTCCCTGGTCAGCGGGATCGCTGAAGTGGAGGCAGGGGATCTGCGTGATGGTTTGTACTTCTCATATCATGTGGAATTTTCTTGAAGATTACATAGTGAAGCGTGCACTTTCAGTTTTGCATAGCACAATTTGCATGCTCGCTAAGTATCCGATAAAAAGGTCCTAATTGCTTACATAGAAGCACGCTTCTCAAAGCACGCATATAAGTGCAAAACATATTTTTTTATTGTTATTATTTTTAACCTGCAGAGTCCTACTGTAGGAGATGGGCCCTCCCGTCCCTTGCTTCCATTCTTCCCTGTTTTGGGACTCTTTCATCCTATTGGATATATTATTAACTCATTTTAAAAATAATTATCACAATCCTAAAAAGGAACAAAATTTATTACCACTACCTATATTCTTAATCCACAACATTTCTAATTTCTAACAAGACTCTATTATATTTTTAATACATAGCTTATCGCATCATTAAATAAAGGGCAAGTTCTTTTTATTTAATTATGTTTCATAATCAGAGATTTTTAATTTTAAAAAGTGATAGTTTAGTTCCAACAACTAGGCTGCTGAAAACAAAATTCGTTTGCCTACCACATAATATATGACTTTATAAAAAAAAAAAAACTGATTGACATTGACAGATGAATGAATTAAGTTTTCTCCACTGTTTTTTTTTTCTACTATAAGCAAAGGATTTCATAATTATCCTAACTTTGGAAGTTTTTACAACTTTTCAAAATATTTGAGAAACTACTGCATTAAAAATTTGAAAATATGTGTATCTTAATAAGCATCCCAAACAGTCTAAACGATATATATATCTTTTGTATCTAACGTAAAATGAAATGTTGTGGATTTCAAGCAATCGGTACTTCCATAGAGAAAAAAAACATTAGTACATTAGCACTCACAGTGATACATTTTCTCAAATTTAAATTACAAGATACAAAGGACGATATATTTTTTTTGTTTTTTCGACCTATAGTCGGAAATGGTTTGTGACTATCAGTGACTATAGGGCCTAACTGTATTTGAATAAACATAGCATAACATAGGGTTACATGTGTATTGCAATTTTAGGCGATGGGCTGACAATCTGTCACTGGCGATACACAATTTTCCGAATGACTCGTAATAAAGCCGTAATGTTGCGTTTACGCTACTCCGCAAGGGATATAGGCGTGATGTATGTATCAATGAATATGAATGACGATAAATTGCTATCTGATTGGATGTGCTTAAACTTTTAGCTCTTATAGCTTTAGTTATGCTTTTACTTTTAGTTTTTTACTAAGAAAGGATCTGTAATCTAATCTGTAATGCTCGACGGAATGTAACATGGGTCAAGGACATTTCACGAAACTACAACTTTGTCGATAACAACCAATCCGCCTCATCTGCCTGAATTTCACCAAAGAAATCAGCATGTTATTCAGATTTCTCCTTTCGATTACTCGAAAAAAGTACACCGCGCACACTACGCAAATGTAAATAATTGTTTATTGATGTTTATTTTCTGGTGGTTTACTAAGAACCGCTATACCGTGTTTTAATATCCAAGTAACGCCATCTAGTTGAGTATTCGAGGAAGTGTTAGTGAGAGAATTTTATGATGGTTCTGTAGTGAGTTCGGCTAGCTAAACACATAAACATAATCATTATTAAGTATTTATTTTTAACTGCTTCCTTGGTCTAGTGGTCTGTGCATTGGTCTCAAGATCCGGAGGTCTCTGGTTTGATCCTGAGTTTAGGCGGCAGACAGTTGATATTTGTAATCTCACTTTTGTAAGCTTGGTTAGGACATTGCAGGCTAACTGATTGTCTGTCAAAAAGATGGTTCCGTGCTTCAAAGTGCACGTTAAGTCATTTTATCGATTCCCTTTGCTATCTATGATTTTATTTGCTACTAGCGGCCCGCCCAGCGGTTTCACCCGCTGCTAACTGAATTTCCACGGGAAACAGACCTTCCCCTACAAAAATCATACATAAAAACCTTCCTCTTGAATCACTATCTTTTTAAAAAAACTTCATTCAGATCCGTTAAGTGGTTTTTAAGATATAAGAGATACATACGAACAAACAGACAGGGACAGACGTGGGAAGCGACTTTACTTTACATTAACGCATTAGGCTAGGATGTAGATAACATTTTGTATGAAGCCCAGTTAAGAGGTAATTTAAAGACTTTATATTGGCAAGATGCATTGACGGAGATGGACGCTAGAATTGTATCACTACATAGTATAAAATAAAGTCACTTTCCGTTTGGTGTCTCTTTATATGTTTAGAATTAGGTACCCAACGGATTTTGATGCGTTTTTTTATTAGATAGAGTATCTTGAGAGGAAGGTTTAAAAGTATAATTTATTCCGGGAAATTGTCACATTCCCATGGGAAAACGGGTAGCCCAACTGGTAGTAAACTTTTGACACCTTAATTATTTTAAGTCATAAGTCTAATCACTAATTTTGAAACGGATCACACTTAAGACAACGAACTTTCACACAAACTTTTAAACTCCTTTTCGTCCCTTGGGGAATTAAAAAAAACCGGAATTTTATCAGCCTATGAACGGGATTTCCATCTTCATCGAATTTCGCATACGACTCTCCATTGTTGTAAACCTCAAAGACGCAAGGATTTTTTTGCAGCGGCCACTAACTCACACAAACCACCATAAATATGCAGTAGGGACATTTTCGCAAAATATTCAGACGAAATTAGCGTAATGATAGAACGGAAAACTCACTCCAGTGCTCTACAACATAAGCGATAATACTTTCGCGCACCTCCCGAGCAATGGCTTGGGAGAGATACAACACAAAGGATATTGCTCGAAATAAGCAGGCGCAGGTGCCAATAATTGGCACAACATCATGCGGTAGCATTAATTGTACCATTAATGTCTAGAGTCTCAACGACCATGTTGATCTATTTAGCACCCTTTTTAATAGTAAAACTTCACAACTTGGATCGATTCTAAATTCAAAAACAAATCAATTTGACAAACAATTTTAACCAAAGACCCAAACGACTAAACAAATACCAAACGACACCTATAATTTCAATTTCAATGAACGATAGTCTTAATTTATCATCGAAATTAAATGCAAATACCTCATAGTTTTTGAATAAACATAACTATAGTGCGTTTGAAAAACTAACAGTGACATCTATGTTTGTATTATGGAACTAAAATATATTTTTTCTCAGTTTTCGTGATAGTATAAATGCTAAACTACTGAAGCTAAAGAGATAAAACTTGGACATGAAGTTTTTTATGTAATAAAGCAACTACTATAGATAAAATACCGGTTTTTTAAATCCCCCAAGGGATGAAAAGGGGGTTCAATGTTTGTATGAAAGTTCGTTGTTTTAAGTGTGATCCGTTTCAAAATAGGTGATTAGATTTATGACTTAAAATAATGAAACACGTGTTTCAGCATATTTGAAATTTTAACCCTTAATAGGGTCAAAGAGGGTTAACAGTTTGTATGAAAGTTCGTTTTTTTTAATGAATGTAATCTGTTTCAAAATTTGTGATAAGACTAATAATTTAAAATAATTAAACACGTGTTTCAGCATTTTTGAAATTTTTACCTTTAAATGGGTGAAAAGGGGGTTAAAAGTTTGTATGAAAGTTTTTTATCTTAAATGTGATCTGTTTCAAAATTTCTGATTAGACTCATAACTTAAAATAATTAAATACGTGTTTCAGCATTTTTGAAATTTTAACTTTTAAAGGTGTCAAAATGGGGTCAAAAGTTTACTACCAGTTGGGCTACCCGTTTTCCCATGGGAATGTGACAGTTTTCCGGAGTAAATTATACTTATAAACCTTCCTCTCAAGTTACTCTATCTAATAAAAAAAACCGCATCAAAATCCGTTGGGTAATTCTAGAGATATAAGGAGACACCAAACGGGAAGCGACTTTATTTTATACTATGTAGTGAAGAGTGACTAAGATCACGTTCGTTGAAATACCGAAAAGTAAAAAAATTCCTTCTGTAGTAAAGCGACTAGCTAATCGTCAATTGTATGACAGGTTAATATTTTTTTAAATTTCGATCATTGAGTAAATTGTTCAGTTTCATCAGTACTGTGACTTCGTTGCCGGTTGTCAAATAAAATAAAATTTTGGTGACGCGGCAGAAAACATCAACCAACTCTTTAAAGTCGGACCCCATTTATTCTTGAGCCAATTTAATAGACCCTATTCGACAGGTAGGTATTATTCCAGGCTAACTCTGTGAAATGACCTTAATTTTGCTATATCCTTTTTATTTGGCCCATCCCTTTTTACGAACAAATGACATGGCTCTAAGTTAACTTTGTCCGCTTCTGCTTGTACTGTGTGCAATGTATCGTGTAGTGCACTGTAGTTTTGCATTCGCTCGGAGGAAGCCAGCCCGAAATGCGTCTTGCGCGCGCCGCATACAGTCCAAACTCCCTTGACACGTGTGTAGAGGCTAATTATAATGCAATACCTATTATACATTGTTTGAAGAATATATAATGATAATAAATAACATATAAGTCGTGTCGCTGGTTGCGATGGTAAATAATAAATGCAAATAAATGAATGCGCAGATTGGCAAGGCCGCAATGGCCGGTCTAAAATGTATTATTAAATGAAGAAGAAACTATTGCGCATAATATAGGTATCAGAAGATTTAGGTAGGCCCTTGTTCTGCTAAACACTCTTAACTTATATTGTTCTTTCGAATGCTTTTCATACCTTGAAATATAAACATATGTACATTGTACTTATGTATGCCCCCCGAATACTGATAGGGTGCATGCACGAACACCATGATACTGAACAACTTTCCCCTAGGAACATATGTCAGGAAATTACAAAAAAACTACCTCCCATACAAAATCACGATTGCTTTTATTATGGGATGTCAACAATTTGTTGACGTTTCCTGAAATATATTCCTATGGAAAAGTTGTTCAATTTTATGGTCTGAATGCACCCACCCTATCAGTATTCCGAGGACTATCCCTTACATTCCGTATTAAAAAAATATATAAATCACTATTAAACTAAAACGTTTTTGATACCTACTTATGGCCACATTAAGCATTCGAGTGTCTATAGGAAACGAGTGTTTAACCGTGCAAGGTTTGTACGCGACGCGACGCGACACGACTGACCGGCCCGTCTGTCCGTAGCGCGGCGCGGCTCTCAGGCCTCGGCTTCCTCCGGGCGCGCGAGCTGGTGCTGCGCCGCCGCCACGCCGCGCACAGAGCGCATGCGCGACGTGTACTCGCGCGCGCAGCCCGACGTCTCCACCCCCGCCTGTCTCCACGTCGTCTCGCCGCGGCGCGCCAAGCTCAAACCGCCCGCGCAAAAACCGCCACCCTTAAAACCATTCCTGCTATCCCCACGGCGAAAACCAAAGACGAGTAAAGCTCCCAAGGTGCGGGAGCCGTGTGAGGTGGCAGACGACGCTGTGTCGCTCGATGATGAAGCAATATCGGCCGCTAGTCCGGCACACACGCGAACTGTCCGCGATACTGGGAATACCGTGCGCGGCGAAGAAGAGTTGCCTTGCGGGCGAGAATGGTCCGACAAATGGTCAGAGAAGGACGCCAATGGGAACTCAGGGGAAGACTCTGAAGGGGCGAGAGCTTATGTGACGTTGCCTCGAAGGAAAGGGGCGGGTTCTGTGCTCTTTCGTCGCGCGAAGCTACCACCGAGAAGGACCACGCCGGACGGCACTGAGATCTACTACTGGTGCGATGTGCCTAAGAAGAAGAATAACGGTACTGTATTACGCTTTTGGTGTTTTTCTTTTTGTAGTGTAAGTAGGGTAGGTATATTTCATAGTCACCTCAAAAGTTCAAAGGCTTCATGAAAAGCAGAACACAGCAGCCGCTACACACATAGCATAAATTTTGAAATGTTTCAAAGTGTTTGGATCACATATCTACCAAATATTTATTGGAAAATATCACTCTGATTTAAGAGTTTGTGAAAAGTATACATAATATATACGGAACAGAACTCCAATGATTCTAGCGTGATGTTTAGAGACTTAAATATAAGTACTTTTTTGTAGAAACTTTAATAAAAAAAACTCTTTGTATCTTCCTCTTTTCAGAACTAGACGACGGTGCGTACAACCCGTTATGGGCAATGCGAGGTTTCACACAAACATTCCACCTGTGGAAGGAGGGTCGGCGAGCGCAGTGCACGCCGCTTAACGCCTACCTCACCTACGTCACGCTGCCCTGGTGGAGCATCGCCAAAGGTAATTATCCGAATTGGATAGGATCATTAACTTGCAAAACTGTCTCACCTGTATCTCTTTAAAGGTAAAGAGATTCTGAAGAGATAACTGCAAGTGATAAGGCCGCCATTGTTTACATACATACATCAGCCTATCGCTGTCCACTGCTGGACGTAGGCCTCCCCCAGGGTACGCCATAGGGCACGATCTCTCGTTTTCACTATCCAGTCGCTACCAGCCGCCTTTTTTAAGTCATTGGTCCACCTGGCCGGAGGTCGTCCAACGCTACGCCTGCCGAGGCGTGGCCTCCACTCGAGAACCCGCTTACTCCACCGTCCATCTGTTCTACGACAGATGTGCCCAGCCCACTGCCACTTCAGTTTGCTACACTTCCAGACTATGTCCGTTACTTTGGTCTTTTTACGGATAGTCTCATCTTTCTTTCTTTTCGTGTGGGACACCAAGTCGTCCAACGACCCGATGAACCCTGGTGTCAGAGTTTTTCAACCGCCTACTACTCGTAGTAGGCCTCTGACATGGTTGTGTAACGACCGCCGTCTAAGTAATTATAGACAGCAACCGGGACCGACGACTTAACGTGCCCTCCGAAGCACGGAACCGTTTCTTTTCGGACAATCAGGTGGTTCACCCTGCAATGTCCTAACCAGACCGGGAACAAATTCACAAAGTGATATATATCAATTTTGTGAGTGTCCCACCGAGAATCGAACCCGGAACCTTTGCGTCGCAGGCAGTCGCACTACCACTGCGCCACATCAGCCGATAGTCTCATTTCGATAATGGATAAAAACTGACATTCACGCCACGTCTGACAAACATTTGCGGGTAATTAAAAAAATTGTGTATCACCATATTGATAGGTTGTCAGTACATCGCCTTAAATTGCAATACACCATGTAACCACCGAGTCCTATTGTCGTCTCTACAAGACCAACGGGAAAGAAATGGGTTGATGCTATTCTAAGCCAACATCACACAGCAAACAATGTTTACTAATGTATTTATTTACCGTTTATTGTACGCAAAAACATTACAAGAGACACACGTACAAAGAATAACGACACAACAAGACAAGTTATTTCTACTAAGAAATTTCTTAGCTGACCTAAGTAAAGTGAGACTTTATCATTTGAATTAGGCGTGTATTATAAAATAATAAGATAATATAATGTTACCTGATCTGATTCTTTTTCTCTATTCTAGATATCCTAGATCATCGCGAGGAGCCGATACTGACATTTTGAGCGCTGACATTACGCGACCACAGTATTTTGCCGACCATGACAAATGTAAACCAAAGATTACGAACCAGCTGCCATTAATGGATTATTATTGAAATAAATGCCTTACTAATTGGTGTTTTAGTTTAGATGCAACTTCATTTACGAAAGTTAAAAACACTAACACTCGCTGGATTATACGGGGTGTAAGGGACGGTGTAACGAAAACTTTGCACTCATGATCAGACCATGAAACTGAACAACTTTTTCTATGGTAGCTATGTTGGTAAACGAGAAATATTTTTCGACCTCCCATACAAAATTATCGATCAGCTAATCGACTTACTATGGAAACTCGAAAAAAATATTTAGTTTCCCAACATAGGTTCCATAGTAAAAGTTGTTCAGTTTTATGGTCTTATCATGCCTGCAAAGTTTTCGGTACACCGTCCCTTACACCCTGTATATAACATTCGATTTATCATAATAAAATAAAAAGAAATGTTTTTGGGTGTTTTACGACAGCAAATATTGTTAAAAAGTAATGTGCTACACATAATTGCGAAGTCGTACCGTATCGCAAAAAAATTGAGAGCTTTGATTAAAGATGGGTGGAACAATCGCTTTATTTTCTGTCTTTTTTCTTTTTCGTGTCGGATATTAGGCCGAAAAAAAAACTTGTTTATTAATATATTTCGTTGAATGCAGTAAACCATCTTGAATCTTAAAAATGGTTACGGCAAGACAAAAAGAAATGCAATTTCATATTACATACTTTTCATATTACATATCACGCCTATAATCCTTTGCGGGGTAGGCAGAGCGTAAACAGCCGCAAAAAACGGACTTTTACGCCGCGTCTGAAAATATTTGAGGGTCGTTTACAGAAATGTGTATCGCCATAGTAACAGGTTGTCAGCCCATCGCCTAAAATTGCAATACACACCCTCGAGTCTCTTAGTCGCCTCTTACGACTCCCTGCCAAAGAATTTGGCCAAATATTCGGACCTAATATTGAAACCTATCTTCGGTCCATCTCTATTTTTGACAGATACTTGCGATGCAATGCAAATTCACAATTGTTCCTTATTCTTTAAGGCTCACCCGAGAATGTTATTATTAGTATATCCTATGCGGCATTGGATACTAGTCAGGTTATGTCCATGTTTACTCGCTTTGAACACGAGTTTGTTTTGTCGCTAGCACCAATCGAAGCTTCATATCATTCCTCTAGTTAGGCGAACGAATTATTATTGTAACTGTAAAAGACATGCGTACTTACCTACTTATACTTTTGTAGGTAGGTACGAAGAGACTGTTAAGTTATTTTTATTTGTATTATATTGAAACCACATTATTTTCAGTATTTTATTATAATGAACAGCATTTCAAAACGTAGGCCTATGACTTATAATATTTTTTTGCCTATTTTCACCTACAGTTCTATTGAAACTGCTTTTTCAAAAGACCGATTGTGAACTACAAAACGTTGTTAAAAATGATATTTTTGTACAAATCATAATAATCGTTTGTATTGTCCGTAAAATAGGTATTGTATCCTGAACTTTGATTGTAACTTGTTATAAGATATTATGCAAAATGCTGGTGAAAAATTATCCAAGGAAAATAAGTCGAATAAACAAGACTTCCAATCCAATACAAAATTGCCGATCACCTGATTTTAGTTACTGTAGAAACTCAAAATAATTTTGTCACATTTCAAAGTATGTTTCTTACAAAATGTTGTTCCATAACACCAGCTCGATCTGAGTTTTCGCTATCGATCACTAGTAAAATTTTGCCCTATAGAAAAAAACACTTGGTAAAACGCTATGAATCTAAAGGCTCCCGATAATGGTGGTTCCCAAACATGACTATAAATTGAATTAGATAGAAAGGTATTTAGCTTCTTCCGCACTTATGATGGCTAGTAATGCAGCTAGTTGAATGCACCACGCGTACGACCGCAAGTTAATGCAAATGCACAAGCGATGCACTTTACTCGCACTACTTCCACCGTTTTACACTCTACACGTGTTTCGCCCCTCCACGGAGCAGTTTTGCTAGCTGCAACGTTGCCATGTAGCTGGCTTAGAATAGCATCACTCTATTTCTAGCCCTGGGTGTCGTAAAAAGATACTATAAGGGATAAATATAGGGAATGGGCAGCAGCAACAAACGAAGTTGTTGTGTGTATACGACATCTTGCTCATCCGCCTGCCAAGCGTGTTAAGTATGCCAATACTCTCCGATTGGGATAGATCTATGTCTAGCAGTGGACAGTTGTGGCCGGTAAAGTTAAAGTTGAATGCTGTTGGGGCGGTTTATCCTGAATGATAGCGCCACTGGGGTATCATTTGCAAACTTTTCGGTATCGATTATTGCCAATTTTTATTATAAATGTAATAATTATTAAGTATTGTTCATAATAATATATGATTCTATAACAAGTTACAAACTCAACTATAGTTAGTAAGCATATAAAACTGATGATAATTGTATCTAGTCATGAATGAGTCATTACAAGTATTTATATAATTTGACTGAATAAAGTGATTGCGAGCAACATGTGTTTCAATCTTGTCATTCAATTTCTACCTTGTTATAATTAAATAACAACTAGCTATAAGTACTCGGCCAATTATGATCCTTTATGAAAATTATAAGTATATTGCGTAGCTGGTTTATATTCCTGGTATCATAATCGCTAACCGACTACGCAATGAACATCGATTCTTACTTGTAAAATTGTAGCCTGTAGTTTGATAATATCGGGGACAGATAGACTCATGACATGACTAGTAAAGGGCAGCTGGTAGCGAGCGATGGCGAAAACGGGAGATAGAGCCTCATGGTGTACCCTTGGAGAGGCAGCAGTCCAGCAGTGGACTGCTATGGGCTGATATGATAAAGATAAGTACTTTTAAAGTGTTTCTATGTATAAGAGAATGTTATTCATATTATTTCGTTATTTATTTATTGTACTTTATGTACAAAACAGTGTGGCGGACTTAATGCCAGTAGCATTACCTACCAGTCTACCTTAGGGCATGTGGAAAGTACGACAAAATTTCTCCGGGTGAGCTCCTGCTCCCCACCATACAGTCAGGTGTAGATTTTAATAGCTCCGAAGCTAAAATCATAGGGGTCCAGAACTAAAAAATAAAACTGCCAGGAATATTACGTACCTACTTGATTTCTACATGCGGAGTGCAAACGTCCCTACGTTGTAACAAAAACTTTGGAGGCATGGTCAGACCATGAAACTGAAAAACTTTTTCTACGTAGGCTATGTTACAAGAAAAAATACCGTAATATCGACCTCCCATACGAAATTGCCGATAAGCTGACTTGACTTTTAATGGAAAAACGAAAAAAGAATACTATCCTAACATATTAAAAGCCGTTTTGGAATAACCAGCCGGTTTCTGTTGCTCTAGATGGCTTGGTGGAGCAGCTAACACTTTAGTTGTCAGGTTTCCGGATGCACAGGTCTGTGCGGACTACACCGGAAGTGACGCACTCAACACTGGGAATAACTCCGTAAGTAAAACGGATGTCGTTATTAAACTTTATTACGCCCGCTACTTGAACGGATAACCAGTGAAAGCCGTTATTAGCGGAGTCACTTAATTGGCGAGATGACTGATCTGACAATAAAACAAGGCGTTTTGCTAAGTTATGAGTTCTTATATACTTACTGCAACAAGTTTACTTCGCATAAGTAAGAGCATTCGTACCTGGAACAGAAAACAGAATTTTATAAACACTGTAAAAAGGGTTGAATAACAAATATTTAAAACATTTTTAAAAAATTTACTTGCAAAATTCGCGGGAAATCGATGAGCCGCAATAGCTCAGATGGAAAAGGCGTCCCCTTTAGTGATGGCAAAAGTCGCAGGTTCAAATTCTTCCCGCGGTAAATAATAAATTTTCTCAAAATTATGATAAGGTTGATGATAACTGATAAGATAAGAAACAACTTTCCTCACGAAGATTGGTCGAAACAATGATATTATAATTTCGGTCGAAATGGAGAAAGGTCTTTATTTGGCAAAAATTAGTAGAGTTTGACATATCCTCATCCGCGAGGGCATGAATGTGTAAATGTTTTTCTTAATAAGTTGGTACAATACTCAATATCTTTATTACTTTTCTTGTGTATGTACATTATGATCTAAAATTATATTAGTATCAACAAGACCCTGTTAGGGCACAGCAAATAAAATAAAATTAATTTTTTACTAAGCTACTTATTCTAAATAATCAAGAAGTCAAAATTTAAACAACTGTAAAAACTTAAAACTTAAAGGAATGTGACACGATCTCAATTTAGTAGTACCTAGTCAATTTTCGCATTCGAAAGTTTGCTTCTAATAAAATTGTGCTCCTATCACAAGTTCTACTAAACTTAACTATCCATTCACACATTGAAATTAAAAAAGTGTGATACGAGTGGTTAGTCGTCGCGGACTTCCGTGCACGATTTCAGAAATCACTGTTTCAGAAATTGAGCTCCAGTGCTGTAAGGCGATAAAAATTGTCCAGATAGGCGCAATTCAAGGACAACAGACTTTAAAAAAATTACCCGACACATTATCTGGAATGCGTGCCAATGTAACACAGATTGTTTTGTCATTACATGACTTATATGCGGTCATCAGACGAAAACTATTAGACACCAACTGTAAGTTCTCACTTGTATTATAAACTGAAGCATCTATTCTACAACCTTCGTGGAAACACATTATAAATATTTAATGGGTGAACCTGTCGTACTGTAGTCAAGAAGTTTGATTAATTATAAGGGTGTGCGATGGGTAGCTAGGTAAGCTTTGAAGTATGTAAAAGTTCAAGCTAGTCATAAGTTTTATTATTTACTATTTATAGTTATGAAATGCTTTATCATTGCTTGGAAGTATCTACTCCTTATAGAAAAAGGATTTATATGCACGCAACACACAAAAAATATATAGAAAAAGATCTTCTTCAGTAGAAGCCGCTAAAATAATATTCGATAGCTCAGTTGTGAGAGTACGGTACGCCGAAAGTTGTGGGTTTGAACCCCGCTCTTCTAAGTCTTATTTTTGTATTTTTTTTAACACATGCGACCCGTCCAGCAGTTTTGCCTGCTGCTACCCGTTATCCTAAGGCCTAAGCGAATCAAGTTTTTCCAAAAGTAAAAAGTACCTAAAAGCCTTCCTTGCCTTGCCTTGAATCACTCTTCCTTTTTATGAAAGCGCATCAAAATCCGTTGCGTAGTTTAAAAAATATAAGCATACAACAGATCCGGGAAGCGACTATATATTTCAAGTCATATGAAGAGATAATATAAAGATCCTTTTTTCATGTTACTAGGAATAGTTCCTATGTTGAGTACGGAATGGAGCCAGTGGTAAGAGCCGTCGCGTGTCGAGCTGAGCGGGGGCGGCGGAAGCAATCATTCCCGTCACTTGCGCAGGAGTTGAGAAACCGCGTCCGCGCGCGCGCTCATTAGTGGCCGGCGTTGGGATGAGGTGAGTGCTTTTGTTCTTCTCTACTCGTTGTCTTTCGGACTGGTTCTTATTGACTTACAATATTAGGTAACTTTTTTTGATAACTTGCAAAATTTAAGCGCGGTAAGGATGAATTTAATTAAATGTTAAATTTGGTATTCAATTAGGTAACTAGTAGTATGAAATTGTTTTATCAATGTGTTGCCATAAAATCTGGTTTCGCGGAAGACCAGCGCTTTGGGAGTGCTGCTCAAGTAATGTCCATGTCGCTGGCTCCCCAAAGTATATATTTTTCAAAGCTGAGAGGCTCAAACGTTTGTGACGAATGGATGGACTCTTATTTTAAGACTGCATACTACAATGATTTTGTACTATAAATGTTATAATAATAAACCGTGGTAAATATTGTTTTTCTTTCATATGTTGTATTTTAATTGCTGATTATACTTGGTAGTTGTATGAAATACCCTCAAAATCTAAGTACTTACCTTAAATAGGTAAGTTGATGTGCTGCTAATAGTACCAGCACAATATTAACACTAAGAGCCCTTCGCGGACATTGTTCAAGGTAATATTTAGTATTATCTGTACGGAAATCATGAAACCATAAGTTCCTGAAACTGTCCCAAAAAGGGTTGAACGATGTAGTCACCCTTATATTCAAACAAAAACAAATGTTGTGTTTTCTCAAAAACGAAGCTGATTCTACAAGAGATTGTTTGAAGAACGAGTATTTACTACATTACGATCGAGAATTCCTCTTTGGTTAGTAGTTTTAGGTGGTATTTGCAAAGATTTCGGATGCCGGTTTTTTGGGGAGCCAGCGACATGGGTTGGAAACATTCCATGGCTTATTTCTCAGCTCCAGTTGAGTCACATAGCTATTGGATGTGCTTGTAGCTGTCACATATTCCGTCACATTTCTTTGGCATAGCCATCATTTCGGCACATTGCGCCGTTAACAAGTAATCTGATGATTTCTCTGAAATTCTAACCTAAAAGCATGTCGCTGGCTCCCCAAATTTTTTGACCTGAGATCTCAGTCTAGGTAGCGTCACATTGAAAACCAGTCTTAAAATAAGAGTCCATCCATTCGTCACAAACGTTTGAGTCTCTCAGCTTTGAAAAATATATACTTTGGGGAGCCAGCGACATGGACATCTCAAGTAGACTCTTAAAGCTTTTTGCTGAGTGGGTATCATTTTGTAAGCATGTTTATCTACGTTCTGTGTATTTTTTTTCTTTCTGTAGTCTACGGTAATATAATAAATAATCAACTAATGTCTAAGTTTGGTCTAAGACATTAAAAAGTTTCTTTAGAAACGGTAGTCTTGGTGACGCGATGACGATAAATGACTTGTGTATCTATTCGTAATTCAGTATCATCCATCATATAATTAAAGTAAGTGCATAAACTGTAGTAGAGTAGTAGGTACGGACATATTTATACACACACACACACACACACAAATCACGTCTACAATCCCTTGCAGAGCAGAAACAGAGCAGAGCTCAAACGGCCGCAAGAAACTGACATTTACGCCACGTCTGACAATTCAATTCAATTCAATTCATTTATTAAGTCAACCTAATTGCTCACAGTTACAACCAAACGCAATTAGTGTAATAAAAAATTAAACATTCTTCTTCTTCTTCATTGTCGTATCCTCATGACTGAGGGACGTGACTTTTCTGGGCTACAATCGTCACCAGCTTCCTCCAAACTTCTCTGTCTTGAGCCATGTGTACGGAAAACGTCAGTTTTATTTATATCCTCTTTGGTGTACGGCCTGTAAGGTGGTGTGAGTGGCGTCTTGTACTGCATCACTCCAACTAAAACTAAACATGCCGATACACAATTAAATAATAAATAATAGTAACACATCTCATTAATGTAAATTAATTAGTAGACAAACGTTTTAGGGTCATTCAGCCTATCGCCTAAAATTGCATAAACACCCTCCCAGGACCCTTTAGCAGACTTACTTAGTGATCATGGGACCAATTTGAGAGAGAACTTTTAATCAAAATCTCAATTAAATTATTCTGTTCAAAATTGGCGTTAAAACAATTTACGGTTAAAACCGAGAATCTGTCTCCTTTTAATGTCTGTTAAAAACTAGTCTTTTGCTAAATTACATATCTACAGCAGTTTTTTCCCGTGGAAATTTGTTTTCAATCGATGTTTGCAATGGATATTTTCCCACGGTGAAAAGTAGTTAATTTAATTGAATTTGGTTTAGCATAGGTATAGGTAAGCATTCCCATTCGTTTTTTTTTTAAACTAGGATGATGACGGCCGATGTGGCGCAGTGGTAGTGCGACTGCCTGCGACGCTAAGGTTCCGGTTTCGATTCTCGGTGGGAGACTCACAAAGTTGATATTTATCGCTTTGTGACTTTGTTCCCGGTTGCAGGGTGAACCAACTGATTGTCCGAAAAGAAATGGTTCCGTGCTTCGGAGGGTACGTTAAGCCGTCGGTTCCGGTTGCTGTCTATGATTACTTGGACGGCGGTCGAAACACAACCATGTCAGAGGCCTACTACTGACAGTAGGCGGTTTAAAAACTCTTGACACTAGGATTCATCGGGTTGTTACACGACTCGGTATCCCATACGAAAAGAGAGAGATGATAGATCGGTACTATAGATAGCCTTGAGGAAGATGACTTAACATAGACCTATATTTACTTGGAAGCTAATGGTCGTCCCAGTTTGGGGCCGGTAGAACAATCAGACGTGGTGGTGTCATGGATCAGCCTTGACCCACTACCATTACCACCCACTACCCTGCCTTACTGCCCTGATGTCACCGAGTCCGGGTAAATATGGGTTAGTTATACGCATATAATTAACACCTTTTCAAAATCTGCAATTTGAAACAAATGTCGATTACTGGCGGTGGTGGAGTAAAGTTACATGCCGCGTGAATAATATGGTCAGCCCCGAGGTAGTACTTAGTAGTTTATTTTTATTTTGCCGGTTTTCTATCACGACAATACAAAATTGTTATAAAAAAGGAAATTGTGTAATATATATATATTTTTTACAATCGACGTCGGTCACTATCGCTAAATAGTCTAAAATGAAGTCGCTTCCCGTGTCCCTATGTATGTTTAGATCTTTAAAAGTACGCAAAGGATTTTGATGCGGTTTTCTTTACTAGATAGTGTGATTCAAGAGAAAGATGTTTCTGTATAATTAAAGCCGGAGAAAGGTCTTTTTCCCGCGGGAAAACGTTTAGCAGCGGGTGAAACCGCTGGGCGGGCCGCTAATATGTGAATAAAGTTAATTTCATTTCATTTCAGTGCGATTAGGATTGGGATTTAGGAGGGGATTGCTTGACCCGTTTTTTTTTAATTTGTTTGATCATTTTTGAGCATACCTACTCTTTCGTACATCGACTCAAGTGTCCCACACTTAAAGATGAAGACCTTCTGTTAGCGAATGTTACAAACACTCAGTGTGATATTCAAATCAAACCGGGTGTTAAAAGGGGTCCCTTAAAGCTATTCAGGTTTTCGAAAGTGAAATAGTTTTTGAAAAGGTGAATTTAAGTTGCAACTAAATAAGAACAGAGTATCGTACATACATATATCACGCCTATATCCCATGCGAGTTAGGCAGAGCGTAAACGGCCTAAATAACAAATATTTACGCCACGTCTGACAAACAGTTAAGGGTCATTCAGAAAATGGTGTACTATTATAGTAACAGGTTATCAGCCCATCGCCTACAATTGCAACACACATATAACCCTCGAGTTCCTTAGTTATACGTTTACCGAAAACTTTGCAGGCAAGACCATGAAACATGAAACTTTTACTATGGAGCCTATGTTCGGAAACGAGTTTTTTTCGAGTTTCAATAGAAAGTCAACTAGCTGATCCGGAATTTTGTATGGGTGGTCGAAATCTTTTCTCGTTTACCAAAATATCATCCACAGAAAAAGTTGTTCAGTTTCATGGTCTGATATTTTCTGCAAAGTATTCGGTACACCGTCCCTTACACTTCATAGAGTATCAATGGCAGTGTCGTGTAGAAATCGCTTTGTGCAAATGCCAAGCTATGTTCGGAGTTTAGGGTTTTCCAGGGATTTGTAGTAATCCACTTAACGCCGCAATCAAGCGAAAGGTTTTATAGGTTGGGAAAGCCACCATTAATGGCGTTGCTAAGCCGGGAAGGCTAGGTGTGTCTCTCTTAAAATTAGGACTGCCAAACTGTTGATGATATTTTACTCAGTTAATTATAACAGATAACAGGGTGGCCCAAATAGTCACGTCCAAAGACAAAATTTGAATGCCTTATACTGGGTATTCGAATCACCCCGACGTATTATTATTATTATATTTTTTAATACACAAGCAGCTCCTTTGAGCTGATTTTCTTCTATTTTTCTTTGCTAGAAAGCACAAATCATGAAGATAATGCTACAAAACGCAATGAAGCGAAAGGTTTTACATACATACACATACCACGCATATAATCCCTTACGGGGTAGGCAGCGTAATCGGCCGCAAAAAACGGACATTTACGCCACGTCAGACAAATGTCTGAGAGTCAATCGGAAAATTGTGTATCGCCACGGCACAGGTTGTCAGCCCATCACCTAAAATTGCAATACACACTCTCGAGTCCCTTAGTCGCCTCTTACGACTCCCATGGGAAAGAAATGGGGTAATGCTGTTTCTAAGCCGGCATTATAAGTAGTATAAGCTACCATTAGTGGTGTTGCTAAGCCGGAAACGCATAGGTGTGTCTATCTAGAAGTTAGGACTGCCAGACTGATGACGATTTGTTTATTCAGTTCCTACATACAAACATCAGCCTATTGCAGTCCACTGCTGGACGTAGGTCTCCCCCAGGGTACGCCATAGGGCACGATCTCTCGTTTTCGCCTTCCAGTCGCTACCAGCCAGCTTTTTTAAGTCATCGGTCCATCTGAACGTCCGACACTACGAGACTCCACTCGAGAACTCGAGAACCCGTTTACTCCACCGTCCGTCGGTTCTACGACAGATGTTCCCAGCATTCAGTTCTTAAGCTTTACCTATAGCAATTATACACGAGTATACAGCCTGCATTTTTTTAAAGAATAAGTATTTACAAAAAAGCAAGATCAAGCACTTTTAGAAGCAACAATTCGGTACATGGGTAGTTATTCAATTGCGAAACATGTTTGTTTTGAATTATAGTCCAAATACATATATTACTATACTTATTCAATGTTATCCAAAATATGCAAAGTTTGAGTTACATTTTATGAAAATAAAAACATTTATAATTTTTTTATTTCAACGCCATTGTTTAGAATTCATTGACATCATTAAAATGATTTAAAAATTTAAAAAGAAGCTCATTTGACTATTCAAGTAGCGGCTTAATCGGAATGTTTCAAGTTATGACCAAAAAGGGCGAGACAAATGATATCACCCTGTTGTGCTAATTATTTGTCCATGTAAGCGAATCGGCTATCTCAAATCCAGATACAGGGTGTATAATATTAAACAATGGCAAATATTCCAAAGGGTGAACTTGCCCATGAAAGTGTACAATTTTACCCAAGAAACATTGTGGAATTGAAATATGTGAAATAAAATTAGACTTATCATACAAAGTGGACAGAGTAATTTTTATAGGTGATTCCAATATTTTTTCATATTTTGACTCGCGTTCCTTTGAAATGGTTGCTTAATTTCATGGGCTGGTGTACACACGGACACTTACACCACGTCTGACAAATATTTGAGGCTCATTCGGAAAATTGGGTATCGCCATAGTGTCAGGTTGTCAGCCCATCGCCTAAAATACCAATACACACCCTCGAGTCCCTCAGTCGCCTCTTACGCCTCCCACATTTTTGCCGGTTTACACATTGAAATATTTGCAGATGTGTGCTGTTAATGTTTTAACATCCTGTATGTGTATATGTAAAAAGTGTGACATGTTTGTTTGTGCGACGGCCTGGACCGCTTCATGTGACATGTGACACTGTGACCTCTTATCTTGCGATTGTCTCACTCTGCTCTCGTACAGACGCGTGGTGAGTTTAGAATTTATAATAATAATTTTAATTAATTTTAAATCACTTTTGAAAATGTCTGTTTTGTAGATGCAGAACAATACAAGATTAAATCTTCCTGCAATTTGCATTGTCTTTGTTTCTCTGTGATAGTGTGGCAAGTTTTGTCCGTAAAATTATTCAGCGGTACACACTGGAAATATCCTAAAACAAGAATTATCCTAGAGTTTGTTGTGGACGACTGTGGATTTCTACAACTTACATATATCTATTCTGGAGAATGATTTAAGTTTCTAAGACTAACCTTAACTAATCATGTGGCAAATTTAACTGTTTTGTTTATATTGGTAAAAGTTTTGAGTTTTTATAAACTTCAGCAACATTTTCTTTTTCGTTCTTTTATTTATTTTTACATTAGTAATTATGATTACAAACGTATTTACATTATGAATTTCCTTTAACTAAGGCTAAATCCTAGTGATTTGATGCTGGCTTTAACAAATCTAGGTTAAACAGTTAGGTCATAGTTTTATCTATACCTAGATAGGTTATATTCATCATCATTTATTTATTTATGAAAAAGAACATTTATAAAACCATTACACGAAATCCCAAGGCGAACGTATAAACAATATTATTTAAACCTACAAACAAGTCATTTTAAGTAACAAATATGTGATTCAGTTAATATAAAAACACATGAAATTTAACAAAATCATAGCAGTATTCAAATGTTAAAACCTTAGATGAAAGATTGGTCCTAGCTGAACCAATCATTTATCTAAGGTAAAAACTAAATAACAAGATATTCACAACATTTTAAACATTACTGAACTAAATTATTTACGTTGTCAATTTTGTTCCAGCATGCGGTAGACAATGATGTTCGTCGTTCTTTGCGCGTTGGCGCTAGTAGCCGGCGCAGCTGGGTGTGAGCTGTCCCCACCAGTCCCTGCCGCTGAGAAGCTGCCGGGAGACAACTTCTACAGGGTCCTGGTAAACGGAGAGATCGAGCGGTATGCCCCCGGACAGAGATACGTCGGTATGTGATTTATGTTCGCTTTGTTTAATCCATCGTACTATACGGGGTGTAAGGGACGGTCGAAAGCAGGGTGGACAACTCCTCAGATAAAAAGATGTTCAAAAGCGCCACATGAAACTTTGCAACATCGAGCCCACTCAATGGGAGGGTCTGGCAGCACAGCGCCCAGAATGGCGCGGGATGGTAAAAAGGCGAATACGCGAGGAGCAGCGCAAAGCAGACCTCGACGCCAAGCGCGATGAGCTGAAAGACCGTCCACCTGCAGCCATTAACTACAATTATGTGAACGGCAAGCTCACCTGCCCGCATTGCGCACGAGACTTCTTAGCAAAAATTGGCTATAGTAGCCATCTCCGAGCGCATCAACGCCTCTTTGATTAGGAGTTGAAGTGGTCGCCATGGCCGAAATCGGTCGGAAAGATCATCATCATCATCATCAAGGGACGGTGTACCGAAAACTTTGCAGGCATGATCAGACCATGTCAGTGAACAACTTTTTCTATGGAGGCTATGTTGGTTATCGACCTCCTATACGAAATTCCCGATCAGCTAACCGACTTTCTATGGAAACTCCATTGTTTTTTCTTTTCTCATCATAGGCTCCATTGTAAAAGTTGTTCAGTTCCATGGTCTGATCATGCCTGCAAAGTTTTCGGTACACCGTCCCTTACACCCTGTATAGGATAGTATTATCACTTATTGACGTCATGATCCGTCATTGTGAAAAAAATAATTTGTATAACACAATTTTCTTTTTTTTTAAAACAAATTCGTATTGTCTCGATAGAAAACCGGCTCGGGCGGGATAAATAAATTAAAATAAAGGCACTGCCTCGGGGCTGGCCAGGTTAATCACACGGCGTGTAACTTTACGCCACCACCACCATCTGTAAACGACATTTGTTTCTAATTGAAGTCAAGATTTTCAAAGCGTGTTATTTACACGCGTAAAATTAGCGGGGTGGTTAATGTCCTCAACTTTGTACATCGAGATAGAAGACTGACAATTGTCAGTCATGTACAAAGTTGAGGATCAAGAAGCTCCTTCATGTCAATTGACATGAAGGTGCTTCTTGATCTACTGACAAAAAAAACCTTCACTTGGCACCACTCCCACAGTTTGATCAGTAGTACCATCATTGAATAAAAAAAAATTAAACACTTTCCGTGTTAGGTTTACAATTTTTGAAAATTTTGCAATTTTTCAAAATTAGAACCATCATGTCGATTTTCCGCTTGGAAATGCTTGATCTCCCCAGAATAAGCCAAAATATATTTAAATAATTTATACTCGTCAAAAGGCAGATAAAAAAACTTTTACTTATCCAAAAGTACAGGATGCAAAAATGCATAAAAACTTATCAGCAAGTAGGTACTTTGGTTACATATGAATATGATACGCAGTTATGCACCTACACAAAACCTTGTTTTGCACACAAAACAGTGTTGTCTACACTAATATTATAAAGAGGAAAGATTTGATTGTTTGTTTGTTTGTTTGTTTGCATCGAATAGGCTCCGAAACTACTGGCCCGATTTTAAAAATTCTTTCACCATTAGAATCCTACATTATTCCTGATGAACATAGGCTATATTTTATAGGAGAAAAAAATAGGGATCCGCGTGAAAATTTCGATAATGTAACCCAACGTGTGAAAAATGTACCAAAAAAATATCTTATATCGCGTACGCTGTGGAAATTATTGACAATAGAGCAAAGTGATGTACTACAGTTTTATAGAGGACATCAATATCTATAATAATGTCCGTGATACCATATGTCTAACTATTACAGTTATGCCACAAAAAATGTACCAACTACGCCACATTATTCGTACCAGTGTAATGATTACATTTAATCATTACTGTATTAAAGGGTGTCAGGGATAGCCCTCAGAATACTAATAGGGTACATGCAGACCATGAAACTGAACAACTTTCCGCTAGGAACATATTTCAGGAAACGTAAAAAAACTGACTTCCCATAGTAAATTCAGTCAACTGATTGTGATTTTGTATGGAAGGTCATTATTTTGGCGTTTCCTGACATATGTTTCTAGGGGAAAGTTGTCCACTTTTATGTTTCATGCACCCTATCAGTATTCGAAGGGCTGTCCCTTACTCGGTATAAAAATACGACAAAAAACATAAAATAATGCATTTAAAAAATCTACACTAAAATAATACATACATACACATATCACACTTATTATCCCTTGCGGGGTAGGCAGAGCGTAAACGGCCACAAAAACGGTCATTTACGCCACGTTTGACATATGTTTGAGGGTCATTCGTAAAATTGTATATCGCCATAGTGACAGGTTGTCAGCCCATCGCCTAAAATTGCAATACACACCCTCAAGTCCCTTAGTCGCCACCTACGACTCCCACGGGAAAGAAATCGGGTGACGCTATTCTAAGCCGGCATCACACTAAAATAATAATTATATAATCTACACTAATATTAGAAACAGGATTTTATTTATTGTTTGTTTGAATTGAATAGGCTCCGAAACTACTGGACTGATTTAAAAAATCTTTTACCGTTAATTGAAATTGAAATGCTTTATTCAATGTAGGATAGTATTATCACTTATTGACGTCATGAACCGTCATTCTAAAAAAAAAATTGTATCACACAATTTTCTTTTTCTTTATTACAATTTTGTTATGACCTAATAGAAAACCGGCTCGGGCGGGATAAAAAAAATAAAAATATAGGCACTGCCATGGGGCTGGCCAGGTTGATTAACCTGGCCAGCCCCATGGTGATGGAGATGGAGTGTGATTACACGGCATGTAACTTTACGCCACCACCATCTGAAAACGATATTTGTTTCAAATTGAAGTCAAGATTTTTAGAATCTTACATTATCCCTGATGAACATAGGCTATATTAAACTGTTTTATTCCCGGGGGGAAATTGTTAGCGGCGGGTGAAACCGCTGGGCGGGCTGCTAGTTTTGCAAAATAAAATTTTATTAAAGTTTTTAAAGTTTTTTTTTCAGTTTTTTTTTAAACTTGCAAATTTTGGATTTGAACCTGCGACTTTTGCCATTACTAGTGGCGACGCCTCTTCCATCTGGGCTACCGCAGCTCGTTCCTTGCCCACCAATTTCGCAAGTGTATTTTAATGCCGTGTGATGCCGGCCTAGAATAGCATCACCCCATTTCTTACCCATGGGTCGTAAGAGGCGACTCCGGGATTCGAGGGTTAGATGTGAATTGCAATTTTAGGCGATGGGCTGAGAACCTGTCACTATAGTGATGTTCAATTATCTGATTGACCCTCAAACTTTTGTCAGACGTGGTGATAATATACGTTTTACACCGCTCTGACTAAGGGATATAGGCGTGAATTATGTATGTATGTATGTATTTTAATGCCAATGACGCGTGGTACGGCTCCATCTTCCGTTTTATATATCTATAGTATTCAAAAATTGTATACCTAGTACGCGAAGTGATTTAAAATTTAGGTAGTATTCAGCAATTTTATTTTATTTTCTATACTTGCTTAGGTGTTTACTTAAATTTAAGAAAACTTTGGAAACTATGTATGAACATTGTCGTTATTATTAGAGTCAACAAATACTGTTTCGCAATGCTAAGTCTTTGTGAAACTCATTATAATGACTTCAGCGATGATAACGACTTAAGGCGAGTGTACTCGTGAACGACCTCGACAGTGGCGCCACTTCACAAAAATATTTTCTCTTGATACAAACTATCTATCAGAAAGTCCGTTGCCCAAGTTTTTAGAATTATTTTCAGTAAAATTAGAACCTGCAAGCTCAATAAAATAAAGTTATGGCAATTAATACCAAAAGTGGCCGTTTTTGAGCACTTTTTTCCATAATATCTTTAATTGGAGCGAATATTTCATTGAGTTTGTAGGTTCAAATTTTACATAAGGATAATATTAAAAACTTAGGCATCGGACATTCTGATAGATTGTTTGTATAAAAAGAAAACTTTCATTTTGTGAAGTGGCGCCACTGTCGAGGTCGTTGACAGCTACACTCGCCTTAAGCATGAGTGGCGTGCTCTATTTAGCTAAAACGATAAGTTTTTACGACTTTTACTGGGTCGGAAGAAGTCGTAATTTCGTTCATAACAACTTCGAAACTGACTGAGCTATAAAGTAGGTTAGTTTTGATGGCATATTAGTCATTCACAACAGGACGTAAAGTTCATTTCGACTATTAAATAAATCACCTGTTGAAAATAGCACTATAACTTGTATTCTTGCTACGTAAAACTAACAGTACCTAAGTAAGTTCATTGGGGAAAGTTGTCCAGTTTCATAGGCTGATTCACTATTGAATTTTTATCAGCAACTTATTATCATTCTGAATACTACCAAACATTTGAGCAAATATTTGAGGGTCATTCATAAAATTGTGGGCATATCACCGCATAGTGACAGATTGTCAGCCCATCGCCTAAGTTTGCAAGACACATGTAACCCTCAAGTCCTTTAGTCGCTTCTTACGACACCCAGTGGAAAGAAATGGGGTGTACTAAACCAGCATCACACGACATCTAAACCAGCATCACACGGCATACTAATACGATATACTAACGATTTCCTTAAATAAATATTACAAGATGTAATTTATTTTGATGATAAATCAAATTATTATCTTTGTAGAAAACTTGCATAAATTTCAAGCGCGGGCAGGATTTGAACCTGCGACATGCGACATCGCATAGCTAGTGGCGACGCTTCTTCCATCCGGGCTACCGCAACTCGTTCCTTGCCCGCCAAATTTTCAAGTGTATTGTAATGCCAGTAACGCGTGGCACGGCTCCAACTACCGGGTTAGTTTTGCAACTAATACCCGGCGATTAATTCTATCTTTACAGACTGAATGTAGTCTAAGCGATGAAAACCCGCGATAAATTGAATACCAAATTTTTAAAACACTTACCAAATTGGCAGGCCAGGAATGAGCTGCGGTAGCCCAGATGGAAGAGGCGTCGCCACTAGTAATGCGAAAGTCGCAGGTTCAAATCCTGCCCGCACTCGATAATTTTGCAAGTTTTCAAAAATATGTACCTATTTATGTCATATGAAACTGAATTTCTCCCTGTCCTGCCGTAACCATTTTCAAGATTTAAGATTGTTTATTACATTAAACGAAATATATTAATAAACAATGCGTTTTATTCGGCCAAATATCCGACACGAAAATGAAAGAAAGACCGATACTAAAACGAATATTCCACCCATCTTTAGTCAAAGCTCTGACTTTACAATTACAATTTTATTTCATTATTATTTTCTACTTTCGCATTTATATTCTCCTAATTCAGTAATGACATTTCCCAGTGACCCTGGTCGGCTCACGTACACACAACGTGGTCCAGCAGTTCACGCGCTTCAAGTTGACCGTGGACCCGCTGGACCCGGCCGTCTCCAGGTCTTCGCACAAGCAAGGCCAGTTCCAGCTGTTCGCAGACACTCTCTCTACGTTTGACCAGGAGTGCAGCAATTCCGTGGTGGAAGCTGATGATCTGCCGAAGACTGAAGTGCAGGTCATGTGGAAAGCGCCGCCGGCTGGCTCTGGATGCGTGCTTTTGAAGTAAGTTAGAAGACATCTTTAATGTAGTGCCTTTTTTAATATTATTATTTGTGGTGCCGTGTCATGCCGGCTTAGAATAGCATTACCCCATTTTTTCCTGTGGGAGTAGTAAGAGGCGACTAAGGGACTTGAGGGTGTGTATTGCAATTTAAGGAGATTTTCATATTCATATTCATATAGTATTTATTGTATAATATCACATGGTAGTAGTACATACAGGTGTTAAAGGTATGACAATTTATAGATACATACAACACATGATACCCTTTCTATAGGGAATTGCATCATTGAGAGGACACTTATATTACTCACAATTCACTTATATGTAATTTATAGTAAGACTAAGTAAGGTTAAAGAAAGTGAAATTAAATCTTTGACAACTTAAAACTATAAACTGGTTAAGTAAAACTTAATGTAGTATTATTATTATATATTTTCCGAATTACCCTTAAATATATGTCAGACGTTGTGTAAATGTCCGTTTTCGCGGCCATTTACGCTCTGCCTACCCCGCAAGGGCTAATAGGCGTTATATGAGTATGTATGTATTATTTGTGCAGGTTCCAAGACTTTCTTTATTTTTCGTGGCTCTACACGACACCGACAGACATGTGGTAATCTCGAGCAAAATTTTTATGTTGTTCCGATTGTATTGCGCGAGTCACGTCACGGGTCTAGTCTCGATTTGTTTAGACATAAGATAATACTAAGGCCAGGGCCATCATGCACGTAACTAGGTATCTCTGTAACACAACTGTAAATGGATAATCTAAACTAAACAAAACAAACAAAATTAACAATTCTTGGTCTAAAACTTCCAGCGAATTTATTTGATAAAAAGTATTTAAATAAAGGAGCGCTCAGTTCATTCTCACCTTGAAACCAGCGTACCCTTGACCTACGTTTGTTTTCCAGAGCTATGGTGTTCGAGAACGCGACACGCTGGTTCGCCGAAGACGGCCAGCTGACCAAACGCGTGTGTGAAGACACTTCAGTATCAGCATCTGATTGCTGCGCGTGTGACGATGCTAAGTACAAGGTCAGTCTAAAAGCCCTATTTAATTTCTGCGCTAAATAGAACAAGATGGCACTATAGTAGTTATGCAACTGTCATATAATGGGGTCATTAGAATGCGAGTGTCTGTTTATCAAACGGGGCGTAGCCGAGTGTGATAATAGATTGACACGAGCATTCTAATGCCTAATTTTATGCAGTTGCATACACTATTTTAACTACACTCTAAAAAATTTTACTCATACACTTTTCCAAACGTCCGCACCGGCGATTGCAAGGTCCGATAGGTACATGGTCAAATTCAATACGAGAACGTAATGTGACTTGATATGAATTTTCGAAAATTCTTACTTACAGTTGTTTTGATGTCCAGTCTGGACATCAAATAACTAAACAACATCTAAACAACTGCTCAATATCTGAACAAAATCGGTACAACAACCAAACAACATCTGAACAACATCAAAAGGTGGCGATTTGAGTATAGGCAAAAAAACTTCGTTTCAATTCACAACTTTATCGTACGCTTCTGTAATTTATTTTAAACTGTAGTTTATATAGGCAGCATGCATAAAGCAGGTTTTTATGCAACTGTTTTCGAATTCATAATTCGAACATTATGAGACGAGTGTAGATAATAGTAGTTTATGCAACTGTCATATAATGGGGGTCATTAGAATGCGAGTCAGCCGAGTGTGATAATAGATTGACACGAGCATTCTAATGCCTAATTATATGCAGTTGCATACACTATTTTATCTACACTCTAAAAAATTTACTTAGTTGAACACTTTTCCAAACGTCCGCACCGGCGATTGCAAGGCCCGATACATAGTCAAATTCAATACGAGAACGTAATATGGCTTGATATGAATTTTTGAAGATTCTTTACTAACAGTTGTTTAGATGTCGAGTCTCAACAGCAAATAACTAAACAACTGAACAACACTGAACAACACTGAACAACTACTGAACAACAACTGAACAACACTGAACAACATCGGAATAACATCTGAACAACAACTAATCAACATCTGAACAACAACTGAACAACATCTCAACAGCAACAGAACAAAAACCTATTAAAAAAACTGAACAACATCCGAAAAATTACCGTAAAACAACAACTGTCAGGTGCGGCGGAAGATAGCGATTTGAGTATTGGAAAAAAAAACTTCGTTTCATTTCTCAACTTTATCGCAGAGGCCGTACATAGTTTTGAGTAATTTTGTCTTGTTTCTTCAATTCTGTAGGACCTCGTTTAAAAAAAACAGAATAAGTAACAATGTGTTATGATATGTTTTATTGAAGATTAATTCAATATCTAAAAATTGGCCCAGACAAATTATTGATTTTGATTGTTCAGTTTGTTTAATAGTTAATAACCTGAGACGTGTTTTAATTGTTTTCGATGCGTGACGTTCGTATCATTATTGTTTACATGAATTTTAAAATATGGAGTGGTTTATAAAGTATACAGCAATAAAGACATTGAAAAGTGCTAAAAATTGGCCGAGGAGTTTTTAGTAATTTAATTCAAAAATTCAAAGAAAAACTGCAGTAAAATGGCCCTACTTTGAAGAAATTTTAAACGTATACAGCGTCGGATTTCTAGTACAATACAACACGTTTTAAAAAAAATCAATTTACACATTGAAAAATAGATTCATGCTAACACATAAGCTATAAAAAAAATTGCAAATATGTATTTTATGAAATTTATCGAATATTTTAAAGTTCTCCGGAATTATCAATTATATACGGGAGCGCAAATGCTGTTTCGGCAGACCGCGCGCCGCGCTCTTGGGAGAAGGACGTGTATCCTGCTGCGTCACACTCACGCACACATACAAAATTACGAATGTGTGTCGATCGCGCGCGTAGAGGACAGTAGATCACGCGTCACAAGCGGAATTATAGTGCGACCGATACTTTTTGATCCTGTAAGTATTTTTATCTACACTCGTCTCATAATGTTCGAATTATGAATTCGAAAACAGATGCATAATGACCTACTTTATGCATTCTGCCTATAAAAACTAGGGTTTACTATAAATTACAGAAGCGTAATGACTTAATGAGAAAACTCTTAATACGATAAAGTTGAGAAATGAAACGAAGTTTTTTTTTCCAATACTCAAATCGCTATCTTCCACCACACCTGACAGTTGTTGTTGTACGGTAATTTTTCGGATGTTGTTCAGTTGTTTTAATAGGTTTTTGTTCTGTTGTTGTTGAGATGTTGTTCAGATGTTGTTCAGTTGTTGATTAGTTGTTGTTCAGATGTTATTTCGATGTTGTTCAGTGTTGTTCAGTTGTTGTTCAGTTGTTTAGTTATTTGCTGTTGAGACTAGACATCTAAACAACTTTTAGTAAAGAATCTTCAAAAATTCATATCAAGCCATATTACGTTCTCGTATTGAATTTGACCATGTATCGGGCCTTGCAATCGCCGGTGCGGAAGTTTGGAAAAGTGTTCAACTGAGTTAATTTTTTAGAGTGTAGATAAAATAGTGTATGCAACTGCATATAATTAGGCATTAGAATGCTCGTGTCAATCTACCCCCATTATATGACAGTTGCATAAACTACTATTTTCAGTGCGGTATTAATTTATGATTGATTAAATTAATTGAACTAGATATTGTGATTTTACTTCCTATTAGAGTATAAATAACTTGAAATTTCGGGATTTTGCAAATAAATGGCCATTTTAACGGACTATAATGATACATTACAGATTTAACTATCCACACTATCCACACTAATATTATAAATGCGAAAGTAACTCGGTCTGTCTGTCTGTCTGCTACGCTTTCACGGCCAAACCGCTGAAACGATCTTCATGAAACTTAGCACAGAGATTGCTAGCATACCGAGAACGGACATAGGCTATTTATTATCACCATTCGAGGGTCTGGAGTATAGATGTAGACCACCAGGTGTACCATCAGGAGCCAAGCTAAACTATTAGAGATACAGGCATGGTCCTAAAACAAAAGTTGTTCAGTATGATGGGCCGCTTCTTTTTACAAGAACATTTGGGGATCTGGAGTACCTTATGTAGACCACCAGGTCTACCATCAGGAGCCCACCTAAACTATTGGAGATACAGAAATGGTTCCAAAACAAAAGTTGTTCAGTATGATGGGAATAAGTTGAGAAAGGACATTGCCTACTTTTACCGAGGATTTTTTATCATTACTGAAAAATACCGCTTTGCCGCCGCTGTTTGCATCGTATGCACTACCTTCATTGTAATTAGGCATATCTACTTAGGTGATACGTTACCATGTTCTGAACTGAAAAGTATCATCCACATAACACGTTAAGTCGGGGATCACATTTGACGTCCGATGCGGCGTATTTTGTAAGTGTAAGGGAGTAAAATAGAAATTCGCGATTTCCTTTCGTCTGACATACGCATGCGTTATGGATATGTATTGAAAATACACAGCAACTAAATAAATAATGCCCGGTCTTATGACCGCGGCCGCGCGCACCGGCCGATCCGGCGCGGCGCGGCGCGCGCGCTTTGGCGGCGATGCGGGGCGGAGGGGGAGGGCGCGACAGGGTGCGGCTACCCGAACGGGCAGACTCACGAGTGTCAAACCCACAAAATCTTTGGTTTCGCAAAATACAGAAAAACAAAAAATGTGGTATATAAAAATGTATTACAGTAACTTAAAATACCTTTTTATCTGTCTTATCTACTTATGCTGACCATTTTAGTGTTCTCAAATCGGCACCCCTGGAGTAAGTACTCTGTTATCCACTGACTTTTATATTCAATTTTTATAAATATTGGTCTCTCAGGCCGGATAGCAAATCTTGAATTGTCCCTTTAACAACAGAAGCAAGCAAGTTATCTCTAAACAGTAGAGATAACAACTGTTCTAATATCACTGTCACACTTACTATGAATACACATAGATACCTACTTTAGAACTTCTGCCAAAAAAAACTATCTAACGCGGACGAAGTCGCGGGTAAAAGCTAGTAGGCAATAAATATAAATTCGGCGTTGTTAAGCGAAAAAAAGATGCTGGTACATGGGCACACCCCTGAATAGTAGTCGGTAATTAATTAGTTTCGATAACATTCCACAAATCCCAAAATTCTTAGTAGGTACGCAATAATTTTAAACTTTTTCATACAATTGCCACAAAAACTATAAATAGGATCAAAACTGATTGATCGAACTATACGCTGCCGTCCGCCGCTGGGTCTGCATATCGCCGCCGCTCGGCTGCACGATGACGCGTTCTAATGCTAATTACCTACTTTCGCCCAGCGCAATTTCATGTACGGCCTCTTAAGTCATTACGCTTCTGTAATTTATAGTAAACCCTAGTTTTTATAGGCAGAATGCATAAAGTAGGTCATTATGCATCTGTTTTTGAATTCATAATTCGAACATTATGAGACGAGTGTAGATAAAAGAACATTAACTCATTCAACGTCGCTTCGCTTGGTACTTGCCAAGAGATTGAAGATTTGGAAGGGTCAGTCGAGGCGCCGGTAACTAAGTAAGTAGAGCCGTTGGGCACCGTCCCACTGCTCTCCCCGGGTTCAAGCCCCAACAACTGCTAATTTTAATTTATGCAAATTAACATAATTCATCGTCATCAAAAATTAAAAAGCATCGTTCTTGTCAGTGAAGCATTTTCTGATCGTCTCCAAAAATACATACACACACATGCTTACACTCTAGGGGGATTTAAACCCTCGACCGTGAACCGTGCTAGTTCTCTAATCTCAAAGCGAAGCCATCGCGTGTTCTTTCTTGATCGTTGAAATTCATTAATTAATTTTGTTTTATGCTGTGTGGGGCCGGCTTAGAATAGCACCACCCCATTTCTACCCGTTGGTGTCGTAAAAGGCTACTAAGCGATAAATCTAGGGAATGGGCAGCAGCATTCCCTGTGAATAATAGGTACCTTGCAATGCGCTCACTTTGAGTATGGCAAATACCCTTAAAAATATGATAAATTTGTGGCTCTTGAAGTTAGTTGAAATTTATTCTCCCACAATTTTTTCTTTTCAAATGATGTTTACCATGAGGGTGAAATCAATAAACGTAAAGTTTCAATTTCATTAACACTTCCGCAAAAACTTATCAGGGAAGGCGTATACTCTAAGGGGAAGGCCCAATTACATTGAACACTCTTTCAATCGTTAATTTTTCTGCCAACAGATGGTGTTTGAAGGTCTCTGGTCTGCGCAAACGCACCCCAAAGACTTCCCGACGCAAGCTCTGTGGCTGACGCACTTCTCTGACGTCATCGGCGCGTCACACGTCAACAACTTCAGCTTCTGGGGGGAAGGCGAGATCGCTTCTGACGGATTCAGGTAAGTAGTTATTTATTTCTTCGCTGTTTACAGGTAAAACATAAATTCCGTTTTAGCACACTTCTGGTTGAATGTATTTATGAATCGGAACTGCTTTTTGAGTTTAAAGTTTGATATTCCATTCATTCAATCATCCGGCCATTCGCCAGGTAAAATAAAGTTGGATTCGTATACAACGCGAAATAAGAAAGCTTAAAATTGCGTTTATTTAGGAAACAAATGATATCTGTAAATTGTGTATATTTTCTCGAATGAATACTTCACATGAATAGTCACTGCTAACTTGTAGACAAACTAAAGTAGGTAGGACCTTAAAAATGTTTAGTAATTTTAGTTATTTTGCAGATTTAGGCATAATCCAACTATGTTAATTTTTTAACTCTAGACATAAAGGATTTTGGTAATTTTGTAATCTAGATCATTTTAGCACCTTCGTCATATATGCCTTACAATTTGTGACACAATTTTTAATTTTTCTTATTGCATTTGTATTTTAAAAGTTTATAATCAACAGATCTCTAGCGGAATGGGGTTCTGTGGGCGCGTTGCAAGGGGAACTTCAACAGCAAAAAGGCGGCATTCTACGATCTATAGTGAAGGCAGCAGGGTTGTGGCACCCCCGGGTTAACTCCAACACGACTGCGAGCTTCACAGTTGACAGGAAGCGACATCTAGTGTCGCTTGCTTCTATGTTCGGTAAGAAAATGTCATAGCGTTGGCCATGTAGCATACATACATACATCACGCCTTTATCCCTTGCCGGATAGGCAGAGCGTAAACGGCCGCAAAAACGGACAATTACTCCACATCTGACAAAAATTTGAGGGTCATTAGGGAAATTGTGTATCGCCACAGTGACAGGTTGTCAGCCCATCGCCCAAAATTGCAATACACACCCTCGAATCCCTTTGACACGGGAAGGAAATGGGGTGATGCTATTCTTAGCCGGCATCACACGGCATATAGCTAGATATAGGGTAATATTTTACTAATGACCGACAGCCAAAACTCAAGATGGGCTGGTGACAAGGAACAACTTTCCCAAAGCAACATAGGTCGAAATACGATAAAAAAAATTACCTGCTGTACAAAATTGGCGATCAGGTGATTTGAGTTACTATGGAAATTCAAAATATTTTTGACATATTTCTGCCTATGTTCCTTTGGAAATGTTGTTTCTTATCACCAGCCCCACTGTCACACGATCACTCGTAAAATTTTACCCGATATGCTAGCGACCTGCCTAGCGATTTCTCTCGAAACTTTCTGTTTTCCACGTTTTCCACCTCTTGTAATTACCCAACTACTTATTATCCAAAATAGCTGATCTGCCCTCACTCTAACTGCCACTTTACCCTCTTACTCTTTTCCCCCAACAATTCCCTAAAACCACCCCCTTTTCATCAACTGCCATATCTACTACCCTCCTAAAGTACAGTGTAGTATGAATAATATTGATGGCAGATTCTGCTATTGCCGTGTGATGCCGGCTTAGAATAGCATCACCCTATTTCTTACCCATGGGTGTCGTAAGAGGCGACTAAGGGACTCGAGGGTGTGTATTGCAATTTTAGGCGACGGGCTGACAACCTGTCACTATGGTGATACACAGTTATCTTATTGACCCTCAAACTTTTGTCAGACGTGGTGTTGATATCCGTTGAACGGCCGTTAACGCTCTGCCTACCCCGTAAGGGATATAGGCGTGATTTATGTATGTATGTATGTAGATTCTGCTTCAGAAAACACGTTATGGGGATAACATAGGCTAGGTGCTGCCCCTATCACTTGAAAAATCATAACACAATGTGAACGTAATTTATCGAAATCCGCTTCAGTCAGATAAAATTACAGGTACTTATGTATATTTACAGAATGTTTTATTTGCAAAAAATTATAAAAGTTACAGATAGTGAAAGTACTAGAAGTGGCCACTGTTATCAAATTGAAAAAAATGCCGTGTCATGCCGGCTTAGAATAGCATCACCCCATTTCTTTCCCATGGGAGTCGTAACAGGCGACTAAGGGATTCGAGGGTGTGTATTGCAATTTTAGGCGATGGGCTGACAACCTGTCACTATGGCGATACACAATTTTCCATATGACCCTCAAATATTTGGCAGACGTGGCGTAAATATCCGTTTTTTGCGGCCGTTTACGCTCTGCCTACCCCGCAAGGGATTATAGGCGTGATATGTGTATTTATGTATGTTAGCAATTTCTCTTTCTGTAACTACAGCGACACTGCTATTAATTATACAACATTTTTAAATAAGCTTCAGCGCTTGTACTTCAATTTGACAGAAGCGGATTTTAGATAAATTACGTTTTCATTGAGTTATGAATTTTTTAAGTTACGAAAATGAAAAATGAAAATGAAATTACTTTATCCAATGTAGAATTTATTTTAAAATAAAAACAAAGGCACTGCCTCTGGGCTGGCCAGGTTAATTACACGGCATGTAACTTTACGCCACCACCATTTGTAAACGCCATTTGTTTCAAATTTAAGTCAAGATTTTCAAAGCGTGTTATTAACATGCGTAAAATTAACCTTTCATGCGGGCAGCACTTAGCCTATGTAATCCTTTTAATATACATTTTGTACATCTTTATTATGTTTTTCCATAGGACCATCTCCAGACTGGGTGGTGGGAGTATCAGGTCTGGACCTCTGCCTGCAAGACTGCTCCTGGGTGGGGGAGAAGGTGGTTGATCTCTACCCTTATGACGCTGGTACCGACAACGGGATTTCATACTTGGTAAGAAAGATTAATTATACCTCATTATTTGAGGGCATAACTTACAAAAATGCTAAAGTCACTTAATTTTTACGCTGGTGTAATTTTCGATTCAATGTATGGTAGCTCATTTATGTTTTTTTTTCATGTGTCTGTAATTAAATTAATGTTATAAAATATAACAGTATAGTCTATGTGACAGTGCAAAAACCCGGTTTGAGTCGTTGTCTAGAAACTATAAGCCGAAAATAAACGACTTTAATATTTTTTAATCATGTAAAGCTAGCCACACTGGGTTATTATATTGTGAACTAGCGGTCCGCCCAGTTGTTCCATCCGCTGCAAACCGTTTTCCCGTGGGAATGTGACATTTCCCGGCATAAATTCAATCACTTTATCTATTAATGAAAACTGCATTAAAACCAGTTTCGAAGTTTTAAAGATCTGAGGAAGTGACTTTATTCTACGCATAATGTTGTCGTTAAACGTAAAATAAAGGAGCCGGTTTTTAATTTCTAAACATGGTTTAAGTATTAAACTCAAAACAATGTTGTGAAATTATACTATTTTTGTATTTGCTTATTATACATTGAAAAAAAAAATCATATTTGCGTTATATAATTATGATGATTGCCAAACTTTTTGAACAAATATTTTCAAACTTTTTTTGCATAGTCACCGAACTCGGAAACAGTCCCCCGCGAGAAGATGTACCGCATCACCCCCATGTACCCCGAGGACCCTCGGGCACCCTTCTACAACCCTGGGGGTTCAATAGCACCCATGGCCAGGTTATACCTGACCAGGGAAAAGCTGATCCCGAGGGCTTGTGATGAGGAGATTCTTCAGTCTTTGGTGGTAGATGAAGCGGAAAATACACAGTCAGTTAACAGACGTTAGTATGTTTTCTACAAATTCTTATGTACCCCACGTTCATACTATGTCTCATACAAACTTATGTTTATGTTGCCAATATCTTAAACCGTGAACGTAACCGTAATATGGGCAGGGAAATAGTAAGGTAAGTGGGCAGCGCGAGCATGTAAACAGGTTACTCGCGCTGCTACTCGTCATGCCGCTGCCACTTCCCGTGCTCCCGCGAGTGTCGTCTTTTCGTGCGCGAGTCAAAGGAACGGCAGCACGAACGTGTGTGGACTGTATTGCTATCTCGCTCACTCGTATTGGTGCGAGAAGAGTATATTGGTAGTGTGTGAACACTCACTCTCGTTGATACTTCCGCGGAGGTATATCGAGGTTTTCACGGCAGCGGCGGCAGGAGCAGGAGCATAGTGTGAACAAGTCTCCTATGAAACCTCCTTGGACCATCAAGACACCAGTACCCGATATTATCAAACTACAGGCTACAATTTTACAGGTGAAATTTTATGTTCATTACGTAGCCGTTTAGCCATTAAGATACCAGGAATATGAACTGGCTACGCAATGTGCCGAGAATTTCACCTGTAGACTTGTAGCCTGTAGTTTCATAATATAGGCACCTGGAGGTATGAACCTAACTTATCTAATCTAACTGAAATCGATCACAAAAGTGACGCACGCGTTCCAACGATCAAAGAGCTTTTTTTACGTGGATATCATAACGAATCTACTAAGTATGTTTTTTTTATCACTTACTATATTGTTCTTCATACCTTCAATATTCAAAATATAGTTTTATAACAGGCACTGCAGGACCCATATAACAAAATAAACTTAAAACTACTAGTGTATATAACGCGATACACTATTTTCCTGATGACCCTCAAATATTTGTCAAATGTGGCGTAAATGTCCGTTTTTCGCGGCTGTTTGCGCTCTGCTTACCCCGCAAGGGATTATAGGCGTGATATGTGTACGTATGTATGTATGTGTATATAAACATAAAATAAGAAGTGTATGTGTATAAATGTGTTGATCTTACGTCATCACACTATCTCTATAATAACGGCAAAAAGCGAATTTAAAACATAAAACATCCGATTTCTCTCATTTTCCAGTGCAAGTTACCTGCATATTTCTAATCCGAATATTCCATTTTACATACATACATATATCACGCCTATATCCCTTGCGGGGTAGGCAGAGCGTAAACGGCCGAAAAAACGGTCACTTACGCCACGTCTGACAAACATTTGAGGGTCATTCAGATAATTATGTACCACTATAGTGCCAGATGGTCAGCCCGTCGCCTAAAATTACAAATCACATGTAACGCTTGCTCATACGAAACCGACGGGAAAGAAATGGGGTGATGATATTCCGGCATCACACGGCATGCTTTTCTAAGCCGGCATCACACGGCATTTCCATTTTTTATATTTTTTTTTATATTAATGTTGGGTTTGCTCTTGACTCTTGTCTAGGCCATAGGCCAGAGACAGAGTCTAAGACGGAGCGAGCTCACCCAGAAGAAGCCTGTTCACTCTTACTTTGAAGATATTAGGGTTGTATGCGTTTGGAAACACAGACGCAGGTAGTGAGTTTAGCTATCCATTTTACTCTGTTCTAAAGTTAAGGTTATTTTCATTTCAGTCTCACAAGTCTGTTTAAATTGTATTAGCAAGTTAAGAATTCATAGTGTATAATTGTTATTTTATTGTGTTATATATAACTTTTTACTTATTTGTGAGAAAATATATATAATTTATTATTATACATACACATACACATATCACGCTTATAATCCCTTGCGGGGTAGGTAGAGTGTTAACGGCCGTTCAACGGATATTAACACCACGTCTGACAAAAGTTTGAGGGTCAATCAGATAACTGTGTATCACTGTAGTGACAGGTTGTCAGCCCGTCGCCTAAAATTGCAATACACACCCTCGAGTCCCTTAGTCGCCTCTTACGACACCCATGGGTAAGAAATGGGGTGATGCTATTCTAAGCCGGCATCACACGGCAACTTACTACTACTACTTACTTACTTACTAACTTTTACTTATTTGTGAGAAAATAAATGAAATTTATTATTATTATTTGAACAGCGGAATGCGCAGTGACGGAATGGACGCAATTCTCCCCGTGCTCAGTCACCTGCGGCAAGGGTCTGCGTATGAGGACCAGGGAGTACAGAATGCCGCAGAAGGCGCAGATGCTCTCCTGTGACAGGCAGCTTGTCTCCAAGGAGATGTGTGTAGCGGCGGTTGCTGAGTGCGAGTAAGTCCATCTTAGTTACAGGTTCGATTCCCATGAGGCATGTTAACAGAACTGGTGACGGCCGATGTGGCGCAATAGTAGTGCGACTGCCTGCGACGCAAAGGTTCCGGGTTCGATTCTCGGTGGGTGTGAGTATATTTATCACTTTGTAAATTTGTTCCCGGTCTAGTTAGGACATTGCAGGGTGAACCACCTGATTGTCTGTAAGAAAGATGGACGTTAGGCCGTCGGTCCCGGTCGCTGTCTATGATAACTTAGACGGCGGTCGTTACACAACCATGTCAGAGGTCTACTAGTAGTAGACAGTTGAAAAACTCTAACAACCAGGGTTCATCGGGTCGTTGGACGACTCGCTGCCCCACACGAGAAAGGGAAAGAAACAACTGGTTATCCGAGTTGCTTCAATTTGGACTTCACATTGAATTTGCACATAATCACCATTGTAATATCTTTTTCAAAACTCTTTGTCAATTTGATCCGAGTAACTTTTTCAGTGATAGAAAGTTTAATTTGAGTTTGACTCACAAAGATCAGCACAATCTGCCGTGTTTGCAAATTATGAATTACGTCGATATTGTTTTTGTAAGAATCCTCCCTTTTTCACACGACTGTCCGTATGTATGAATATATGTGCGATTCTTTAAATTGCTGCAACTCGTTAACCACTGAACAAATTCGAATGGGAATTGTATCGGAAGAATTCTTACATTATCCCGAGTGACATAGGCTAGGCTTTATCTCAAAAAGCAGTAGAGTTTTATTTATGTATTGTGCTTGTTAACCATAGAGGCGACAACGGCCCAACTCTAGACAGCGACTCCGATATCCTACCTGTAGAGAGCAACGAAGGAATCTGTGGCACTACGGAGTGGGGACAGTGGAGCGAATGCTCAGTCACCTGCGGAGTGGGCATCAGCACCAGGAGACGGCAGTTCCTCAACCACATGGGGTACAAGAAGTGCTCGCTCACACCCACCGGTAAGCGAAAAGATTTTTATGTAAAGGCTAACAAAAATTGTGAATTCGTGACCGCATGATCATCCAAATATAGGGTGAAGTTTTACTAGTGACCGATACCGAAGACTCAGGACGGGCTGGTGATAATGAACAACTTTCCCCGAATTTCGAACATAGATTGAAATATGAAAAAGAAATCGGCCCTGCGACTGATGCATGTAGTTTTCTTGACGTTTGAGCGCTACATTCCGACACAAGAAGTCCTCCCTCCCGGCAGCAATCTCCAGTGGTCGGTTTGGAAATCACTGAACCGGCTTCTTACTTATGTTGATCGCTGTAAGATAAGATAAGAAGATAAGAATACTTTATTTGCACACAAAAGGAAACAATATAAATATATACAGCCAAAGTAGAACTTAATTAGCGTACAATTAGGCGGCCTTATTGCTAACAGGCAATCTCTTCCAGGCAACCTAGGTACAGGAAATTGTATATGGAGCAGCGGGAGCAGTGCATAATCGTATTTGCATAGGACTATACGTTAACTAATTACTACGAACAAATTATAAATAAATAAATGGTCATAAAATATCTATAATCTATACAATACTATACAGGCTCCAAATATAATATAATAACTACTATACATATACTACACACTAATTAATAAATACTGACTTTACACAAAGTGACTATCTAAGATGGCGAACAACCATCAACAGTATCCACATTGAGACTCAAAGTGCTTACGAAGGAGATTTTTAAAAACGTTTATGGATTTAGCTTGCCTGATAGACGGCGGTAGGGCGTTCCACTGGCGCACCGCCTGGACCGTGAAAGATCGGTAAAAGAAGTTGGTGGGTTCTACTGGGCACACGAGCAGGTTTGCGGTGCCGGAGCGTGTTGGACGACCGTGCAGAGAGAAGCGGTAAGTAAAACGATCCTTCAGATACGGAGGAGCGTGAGGGTCGTTGAGGATTTTGAAAAGGAGGGTAAGGAGATGGGAACTACGACGCAGTCGGATGGGCAGCCATTTTAATTTTGCGCGGTATTCAGATACATGGTATTTCCGTAACCCGAAAATGAATCTAATAGCCATGTTCTGAAGCCTTTCAAGTTTATTGACTAGCACTTCGTTTGCGTCGGTGTAGCAAGGATCAGCGTAGTCTAATATCGGGAGTAGCAGGGCTTCAGCAATCTCTTTTTTTGTGGAAATCGGTGTAAAGACAATCTGTGTCAATTGGGCTACAGCAACTCCGACCAGTGCCCGTGCGGCGCTGTCCTACAGAGCATGTCTCACCTCTTGATCTGCCCAGCGTGCCCCGATACCTGCACGCTAGAAGATCTGTGGGCAGCCACTCCAATTGCCGTTAGAGTGGCAAATTAATGGTCCGACAAAATTTAATTAGCCGCGGCAGACAAAGAATAAGAAGACGTTATAACGTAAAATTATCGCCCGTAAACCCACACCTTTTTTTTCTTGTATACAAAAGTCTAATAAAGATTCACACACTCATTACTCATTTATCCCTTACGGGGTAGGCAGACCGTGAACAGATGTAAAAATATAGACGTTATCACCACGACTGGCAAATATTTAAGGGTCGTTTCAGAAATACTATGTATCACGGATGGCAACTGGTTAAAGAAGAAGAATAACTATAGTGACAGGTTGGGAGCCTGTTAACAAAATTTCCAATACACATGAAACCCTCAAGTCCCTTAGTCGTCTCTTTAGACACTCAGGGGTAATGCTATTCTAAACCGGTGGCTACACACTGGCACATTTAATTTTGTCATCGATACGAATATAAACAAAGATTATAATCTTGAATCCATATTTCAGAGGAGAACCGCAAATGCATGCAGCCACAATGCACGGAGCAGGAGACAGACATTTCGGACCCGTCGTGTCCGACCACCGAGTGGGCGGCGTGGTCACCCTGCTCGGCGTCTTGCGGCCGGGGGGTCAGGTTCCGCACACGACTGCTGCTGGTGCCAGCTGACAGGCAACAGGAGTGCTCCGCTAAGGTGATTAGGCACCAGCCATAAACTAACTTTTTCCACACACACACACACACACACAAATCACGCCTATTATCTCTTGCGGGGTAGCCGTAAGAAACCGACATTTACGCCACGTCTGACGGCCGATGTGGCGCAGTGGTAGTGCGACTGCCTGCTACGCAAAGATTCCGGGTTCGATTCTCGGTGGGGCACTCACAAAGTTGATATTAATCATTTTGTGAATTTGTTCCCGGTCTGGTTAGGACATTGCAAGCTGAACCACCTGATTGTCCGAAAAGAAATGGTTCCGTGCTTCGGAGGGCACGTTAAGCCGTCGGTCCCGGTTGCTGTCATGATTACTTAGACGGCGGTCGTAACACAACCATGTCAGAGGCCTACTTAGTGGTAGTAGGCGGTTGAAAAACTCTGACACCAGGGTTCATCGGGTCGTTGGACGAAAGAGAAAGAAGCCACGTGTGACAAACATTTGAGGGTCTTTCGGAAAGTTCTGTATAACTTTTTCCACATACATACATTAACAGCCACAACAGTCGACTGCTGGACATGGGCCTCCCCCTATTGCGGGGTAATGACATACTAACCGTGCTTGGCAGGCGAATTGGCGAGCGCAGTGCAAGATTTTCAACATGCCGCACTTTGACACTTGAATTTAATAGACGAGAAATTGACAAGTAAAAGAAAGAATCAACCTTCCATATAATATCATGTTCAGTTCACTGCCCTTACAATACCATCAAATGTCGTTTATTTACATTATCTAGATTATATTTCTTGTAGAATTATTTTACAGTTTTATGTATCAGTATTCGAAGGGTTACAATTTTGTGTTTTTATTTTGCTGTATGTAGCATAGAATGAATATAAATTTAACATAATATATATTGTTTTTTTCAAGGTGGAGCTGATGCAGCAGCGGCCGTGCCAAGAGCAACAGGACTGCACCGTCGACATGGCCACCGCTAAACGTAAGTACTTACAGCATAGAGTAGAAATTACATAGAGATGACACTCCCGCTCCAGACGCGCTCAAGGTCAATCCGTCTGGCTGTCTCTTAGAGAACAATTCAGTCGGGAGTGCGCTTCGCCTCGGAAACGTTCGTCGTGCGGGTCGAATTTTCATTTTTTGTGAAAAATTTAGCAATGCCGAATTATTGTGGTGTGTATGGCTGCAAAAGTGATGCGAGGAAGACTCCGCATCTAAGTTTTTTTAATTTGCCTAAAGATGAGCCAAGGTAAGTGATGATTTTACAGTAAATACCTAGATACCTCATTCGTTATTATACGTAATTGTTGTGTGTACTCCTATTTTTACTTACGTAGGTACCTAGTTTCCATTTTCTAATTTAAACTACCTAGGTGCCTAAGTCATTGTTAGCTGATAATGATAAATAAGCACATTCGTATCGTAGGTATGTTTTGCACCTATTTTAAAAATTCTGTACCTACCTATTAACAATAAAATAATAAGGTAAGACTTTAAAACGGGTAAATATTTTGTTCCCACGGGAAAACTGTTAGCAGCGGTCGCAACCGCTTGACTGGCCGCTAGTCTGGAATAAAATTATTGGCACGTGACAGCCCCGACTTAAAGCGCGGGAGAGTGCGGGGCGTTACGGGCTGCGGGGGGAAGTAGGTATTTAAAGCGCGGCTTTTGGGGCCCAGACAAAGGAGTTTCGTTTCTATACGCAGTATTATTATCTATTCTTATGCTTACAGCTATAGAGGGTGAGAGCCTGGTGATACAGGTCAATCCTAGTACGAACACCAGTCTCTCACAAAGTTATATTAAGTTTCACATACTCAAAATTGTTAAGTATAAGTTTAAACTCTGTAATATTGTGTTGAGAGACATATATTTTTTTTATTATTATTATTACAGCTAGCTTTGTACGTTTTGGTGATTTGAATATACTGTTTGCCGTGTGATGCCGGCTTAGAATAGCATCACCCCATTTCTTTCCCGAGGGAGTCGTAAGAGGCGACTGAGAGACTCGAGGGTGTGTATTGCAATTTAAGGCGATGGGCTGACAACCTGTCACTATGGCGATACACAATTTTCCGAATAACCCTCAAATATTTGTCAGACGTGGCGTAAATGTCTGTTTTTTGCGGTCTTTTACGCTCTGCCTACCCCGCAAGAGATTATAGGCGTGATATGTGTGTGTGTGTGTGTGTGTGTGTGTGTGTGTGTGTGTGTGTGTGTGTGTGTGTGTGTGTGTGTGTGTGTGTGTGTGTGTGTGTGTGTTTGATCAACAAATCCTGAAGCCTGCCAAAACTTTGCAAGTTTTCAAAAATACACGGGAAGTGTTTTAAAATTTGGTAATCAGCCTTATTTCCTTTTAGGAACATAACATAACGTTTATAAATGAAAATAAGAAATTGAAAAAATGTTAGTGATGGACGGGGATTGAACCCGGGACCTGTGGAGTACGTCGCTTCAAGACGAGTATCAAAAGGTTAAAAATTTGAGGTGTTCAGTCGGGGCGCCGGTAGCTCAGTGGCAGAGCGGTAGGATGGTACTCCACAGGTCCCGGGTTCAATCCCCGGCCGTCACAAATTTTTTTTCAATTTCTTATTTTCATTTATAAACGTTATGTTATGTTCCTAACAATAGTAGGCGGTTGAAAAACTCTGACACCAGGGTTCATCGGGTCGTTGGATGACTCGGTGTCTCACACGAAAAAGAAAGAATATAGCACTGTGAGTGCAAAATAAACCATAGTACACATAAAGTTTACTTTCCTAAAATGTCTACTTTCCAAAATGAATTCTACCAAAATGACCAAGTAATTTCCTAAAATGTCTACTTTCCCAAAACGTCTAATTGGCCAAAACGTCAGCTTTCTCGGAATGTCAAAGCAAAATGTCACAACTGCAAAACGTCAGCTGTCAAACATGTAACAAAAAATTACTACAGTTTCGGATATTGCGTAATATCAATGTGGTAGTTAATTGGAAAAAATGAATCGAAACCAACGGGCACCATGGATATACACAGACTCACAACAATAAAAATAGGGTCGACTTACGAGTCCCAAACTAGTTAATTAAAATTTCTGTTTAAATTTAATTTATAGTAAGATTTTTTTTATATTTTAAATACCAAAAGTTATCAATCAATTTACACAAGTGTAAAATGTAAAAACGCGCATGTCTATTTATTTAATTCCTTCAAACCAGCAAAAATTGTAAAATGGGCATTAATTAAATTTATTTATTTATTTATTTATTCATTTAAGTTTACAACATAACAGTTACAGACACCAAATCGTTATAAACATCGTCTTATTTAATTAGGTATTAATAATAAATTAAAATAATTATATCAATAAATGTCAATAATATTAGCCTATACTTAAAAAATTCAGTCGCATTTACTTAAATTATTTTATCATTAGTCATATTATAATAATATAATATAAATTTTTAAATTGATCTTAGTAGGTTTAATTTTACAAGAAAAAATAACCGAGCAACACTCGGTCAACCAGGTACTTAATATAATATGAAAACATTGTAATTTTTCTTAAATTAAGAAAAATTACAATGTTTTCGTATTATATTAATGTAAATGTCACATGTGCCATAAGCCGATAAGAATCGTCACATATTATTTTAGCCCCGTTTATAAAGAAAACAATATCCACATACAGTTGTGTCAGTCACCTGACATGAAGTCGTACAGAACCCATAAGACATACAAAAGTGGTCATTATGAGAATGTGTCTACCTACTTGTTTGATTTGATGAGACGACCATAGATTAAGCTTCACTGTGTCATTATTTGTCACGTGTTTTTTCCACGTCGTGAAAAGTGTTAGAACAAGCTGAATATTTAAGTAAATTGAACCTATCATTGGCATCGATTATTTGCTCTTTGTCCCTGAAAAATACCCTCTGTCAATCCGAGCTAAGTGAAATTCATATAAGAAAAACATTATAATTATCTAATTGTAAATTTATGACTGCGGAAATTTATGCCGTGTGATGCCGGCTTAAAAAACCATCACCCCATTTCTTACCCATGGGTGTCGTACGAGGCGACTAAGAGACTCGAGGGTTAATGTGTATTGTAATTTTAGACGATGGGCTGACAACCTGTCACTATAGTGATACACAGTTATCTGATTGACCCTCAAACTTTTGTCAGACGTGGTGTTAATATCCGTTTTACGGCCGTTAACGCTCTGCCTACCCCGTAAGGGATATAGGCGTGATGTATGTATGTATGTATGTATGACTGCGGTTCGTCGTCTCACGTATTGACGTATAATCACTAAACGAGCTGCATTAAAGTAGGTACAGAACATCTGTTGAGATGCAAATAACATAACATTACCATGCTACCAGCGTATTTATGTTAATAGCGATTAAATGACAAGAATACGTGCATTTATTTGACCATTATTTCCGTATTTGTTCGATCATTAGACTAATGTGTTGAGTAAAATACCAGGTTGTTTTTGATACCTCCATTCCTAAAGCAAGGACTGTATCAGAGGGTGACACTGGCTCAGATAATGAAGCCTTGAAAAACTCATTGCGATCACATTTGTAACACAAATAAATGCCTAGAAACATAAAATAACTAAACACATACTACAAATCAACTATTAAATAAGCAGTCTAATTCAATCTCTATACGGAATAAAGCGTGTTCGTTTCGTGTCATTAGTTGTGTTTCAACACACGCCAAGTTTGATTGCGACGAGTTTTTGATGGCTTCATTCCGATTTTTCTTATGGTTCTTTGGAAACATTTTCTTGATGTGAGCCTCCATCAAAAAGAGTGTAATATCTTGGTAATATGCATGATTTATAGCGATTTGCCGTGTGATGCCGGCTTAAAATAGCAACACCCCATTTCTTTCCCTTGGGATTCGTAAGAGGCGACTTAGTGACTCGAGGGTGTCTATTGCAATTTTAGGCGATGGGCTGACAACCTGTCACTATGGCGATACACAATATTCCAAATGACCTGTTAATATTAGGTCCTTACATATGAAATTGGCGTTTTGTATGGGAGGAACAAAAAGTCGATTTTTTTAAATATAGTATATTTATTTAATCAAAGTATGAGCCATTGTAATCTATGCACTTTTGCCATCTCATAGGTAGTTCATTGATCCCTTTACTAAAAAAACCATTCGGACGGGAATCAATAAAATCTTTGAAGGCGATTTGGACTGCCCCATCTGAGTTGAATTTTTTCCCTTGCAAGAAGTTATCCAAATTTCGGAAAAAAATGGTAATCTGTTGGAGTAAGGTCCGGGGAGTACGGTGGATGCCTTAGACATTCCAATTGAAGCTCTTCTAATTTGCTAGCCGTCTGTTGTGCAGTGAGTGGTCTAGCGTTGTCGTGAAGCAACAGTGGCGTAGAGCGATTGACCAACCTCGGTTGTTTAGCAGGTAGCTTTTCCATCATGGTTTGCAATTGCTGACAGTAGACATCTGCCGTAATCGTCTGGCCAGATTTGAGAAAACTGTAATGAACGACACCGGTGCTAGTCCACCAAACGCTTACAAGTAACTTTTTATTGGTCAATTTTCGCTTGGAGCAGGCTTTGGCTGGCTTGCCAGGGTCCAACCATTGCGATGAGCGCTTCCGATTATCGTAGAGAATCCACTTTTCATCACAGGTAATGATTCGATTTAAAATCCCTTCGTTATTGTGCCGGTCAAGTAATGTAACGCAGCAGTTGACGCGCGTTTGCCGGTTTGCTTCACTCAATTCGTGACGAACTCACCTTTCAAGTTTTTTAACCTTTCCAATTTGCTTCAAGTGGATTAAAACAGTTTTATCACTAACACCGAAGCCTGCAACTAATTCGGACGTGGTTTGCGATGGATCCGCTTCCACAATAGCCTTCAATTCTTCATTATCAACTTGGGTCTCCGGCCGTCCACGGGGCTTGTTTTGCAGGTCGAAATTTCCAGAACGAAAACGTTGGAAAAAAAAACGCACTGTGTTTTCTTTTGCGACACAACCGCCATACACATCATTAACCCTTCGAGCCGTTTCCGCAGCACTGGTGCCACGGTGGAACTCGTACTCGTAAATAACGCGATATTTCAAATTTTCCATTTTGTAAATTGAGCGATGCAAACAGAAAAAAGATAAGTAAAAAAACAAATGAATGACGGTTTACGAAACACAACTACATGTGGAAATAGCTGTATAAATTTGAATTTCGAATTCCTAATCAAATAGGAGAAATTTGTGATCAAAGTGGCCAGTACGACAAAACGACAATTTCATATGTAAGGACCTAATATTTGTCAGATGTGATGTGGCGTAAATGTCCGTTTTTTGTGGCTGTTTTACGCTCTGCCTACCCTGCAAGGGATTATAGGCGTGATATGTGTATGTGTGTATGATAGCAGCTTTACGTAAAAGTATAAGACACATAGTCGTCAGTAATCTACTTACATCGAAGGCTTGGTAAATCCATGTTACATCAGAATTAAGGTGATAGGTGATAGTGTGGTCATCAGCTAATATGTAGCTACTCGTGTAAATCACATTAGGTAGCTTATGTATGTACCTACTTGTGAAGATTACATATTGACAAAGATAATCGGTTTTCAAGTTATAAAAGACGGTGACATGACTACGCAGCATTTTACAAGCCAGATAATAAAAATAAAAACTTACAGTCCCCTTTTCTTTCTATTTAAAATCAACATGCTAAAGTAAGTATAGGATCTAGCTCGGTCACCTATAGCAGAAAGTGGGATTAATTATATCACAGAAGTGACAGATTGTGTGGCCCTAATCAACCCTAATGGAAGAGTTTCAAAGCCCATAATTTAGCTTCCAATATTAAATCGGTGATTACTCAGATCTAAAACTAAACAATGTCTTAGAAAACTTCTAAAATTATCTTCCGCGGGTAACAGGTTTTCTAAAATTTAATCTAATCTAACCTAACACGGGAAGTGTTTTAAAAATTTGGTATTCAACAATTACTGTTCTAGGGTACGTTCAATCGCGCATAAATAATATATCTTTCGTAGCTCTTTTATACTATTGACGTCGCTGAACGGTATGTTTATGGACGACGAAAGAACTTTTTAGTATAAAAGAACTACAAAAGATACATTATTTATGGTCGATTGAACGCGTGTTGCCGGCTTAGAATAGCATCACCCCATTTCTTTCCCGTGGGGGTCGTAAGAGGCGACTAAGGGACTCGAGGGTGTGTATTGCAATTTCAGGCGATGGGCTGACAACCTGTCACTATAGTGATACACAGTTATCTGATTGACCCTCAAAATTTTGTCAGACGTGGTGTTATGATCCGTTTTATGGTCGTTTACGCTCTGCCTACCCCGCAAGGAATTATAGGCGTGATATGTGAATGTGAATGAATGAATTATCTTAAATTGAAACAGTCATTTTTTACACCAAATTAGCCTAGAACAAAGCTGAGTACCAAATTTTAAAACACTTCCCGTGTTAGGTATACAATTTTTGAAAACTTGCAAAAATAGAACAAAGCTGTTTATATTCACATATGTGTCAATTTCTAACGCTTCTTGGCTTCTACAGGTATCTGCATGGAGCAACCCGAGCAGGGCCCTTGCCGAGGGCTGTACCAGCGCTGGGCCTTCGTCGCGGCCAAGGGCATGTGCGTGCCCTTCAACTACGGAGGATGTAGGGGCACCAGGAACAACTTCATCAGCCAGGAGGACTGCCTAAACACCTGCAGTCTCATCATCAGTAAGTTTGACGGCTGATGTGGCGCAGTGGTCGTGCGACTGCATGCGACACAAAGGTTCCGGGTTCGATTCTCGGTGGGACACTCACAAAGTTTGTGAATTTGTTCCCGGTCTGGTTAGGACATTGCAGGGTGAATGAAAATGAAATAACTTTATTAAATGTAGGATAGCATTATCACTTAGGATCTGATTGTCCGAATAGAAATGGTTTCGTGCTTCGGAGGGCACGTTAAGCCGTCGGCCCCGGTTGCTGTTTATGATTAATTAGACGGCGGTTGTTACACAACCATTTCAGAGGCCTACTACTAGTGGTAGGTGGTTGAAAAACGCTGACACCAGGGTTCATCGGGTCCGTTGGGCGATGTGTTGCTATTCTAAGCCGACATCACACGGCAAATCGCTATTAATCATGCATATTACACTTTTCTTGATGGAGGCTCACAGCAAGAAAATGTTTAAAGAGAACCCTACGAAAAATCGGAATGAAGCTATCAAAAACTCGTCGCAATCAAACTTGGCGTGTGTTGAACTCAGAACTCAGAACTCAGAACTCAGAACTTTATTTGTAATTATGGGTATAGTATAAAATACAGATAACAGGTTAATTGGGAACAGTCCTCCATAATTTGCCATCACAAAATAGCATACAAATATTTTGGTCTTAAAACTATTTAACACTTAACAGTATAGTAGGTACTTATATATTATCAATAACATCAAAACAAAACAATAACCTAAGCAATGAGATCAAGAAAAATTAAACATTACATAACTACTTAATCTGTAAAATATTCGCTTAAATTGTAATAGGCTTTGTCTACTAAATATATAAATAGCTGTTTTTTAAATTGTTTTGAATTTAAACTCTTTATATTACTAGGCAACTTATTATAGAGTTTTGGTGCCATAGCGAATACACTATTATGTAGTAGAGTCGTTCGTGTTTCAACAACAGCCAAGTTATTTGTGTACCGTAAATTTAAATTGTGTCTTTCTGATACTTTACTAAACAAATGAGGATTATGTTTCACAAAAAGTACTACTTCAAATATGTAAAGTGACGTTAGAGTTAAAATATTTAAACTTCTGAAAAATGGTCTACAGCTGTCTATATTATTAAGGCTGCATATAGATCTAATGCAACGCTTTTGGGCTTTGAAAATAGTTTCCTTTTCACAGGAATTGCCCCAAAAAATTATCCCATACCTTAAACATGATGCAACAAACCCATGATATGCAGCCATGACAGTTTCTCTGTTAGCAACTTTATTTAATTCATATAAAGCATACGAAAATTTATTTAATCTTTTACAAATGTCTGATGCATGAGATTTCCACGTTAGTTTGTTATCAATGGTAAGGCCTAAAAATTTTGTGTTTTCTGTGCTGTCTATGATAGATCCATTAAAATTTATATTAACATTTTGTATGAGATTTGAAGGATTACGTTGATGAAAGTGCATCAATTTGGTTTTTTCTAAGTTTACTTTGAGTTTGTTTTGATCTAGCCAGAATATAATATCTTTTAGTGCATTATTGATATCACTTTCATATTCATTCGGTTTGTTGCATTTAATTACTATAGTGCTATCGTCGGCGAAGAGTAACATAGGTTGGGACACACTTTTAGGCAAATCATTGATGTATAAAAGGAACAAAAGGGGCCCCAGTACACTCCCCTGAGGAACTCCGGATGTTATTTTAAGAGCACTTGATAAGTATTTTATTTCTGTATTAGTTATAGGGCAAATTTTTGTTATACTAACATACTGCTCACGATGATAAAGATATGATTCGAAAAGTGCAAGAATATTACCGCGTATTCCATTTGCTTCGAGTTTCTGTAATAAAATGCGATGGTCTACAAAATCGAACGCTTTAGTAAGATCCATATAAATGGCGCAGACTGGATTACGTTTATCTACCTCACTAATGGTACGATTTAAAAATTCGTATAAAGCCATATTAATGGTATGGTTTTTACGGAAGCCTTTTTGTTCTCCAGCTAGTAAATGATATTTTTCCAAGAATGAATACAGAGCTTCATAAATAACTTTTTCAAAAATTTTAGATATTACTGGGATTAATGCGATAGGTCTATAACTATCCATGTCTCGAGTATTTCCTTTTTTAAATAGTGGCTTAACTATTACTGGTTTTAGCTTTTCTGGGTACTGTCCATTAGATATACTAAGATTTATTATGTGGCTTAGTGGCTTAGCTATGACTTCGGCAACATGTTTTAGAACTTTGGTGGAAATGTCATCGTAACCAACACTTTTTTTATTCTTTAGATTCATTATAATTTTAGCTATGTCGTTGTGTATTGTAGGTAGTATAAACAAGGATTGAGGGTTGTTATTTATAGTTAATGATACTTTAGAATTAAGATTACTACTATTATCGTTTGAATTTGAATTTTTCGTTTTTTCTATCAGAAAACAATTGTATTCTTCAGCTATTTGTTTTGGGTCTTGTACAAGACTGTTGTTGATTTGTATTTCTTTTATAGATTCTTTAGGTAGATTTAATTTATTTTTATTTATTATTTGCCATATTGCCCTTGACTTATTTTCCGCCTTATTTATCGTGTAACTATTTTGCGCTTTTTGGGTTAATTTAAGTATCTTTTTGAGTCTGTTTGTATAAGTCTTTAGTGTATTTCTATTTTTATCGCTAGTATTTAGTCGGTATTGCCAAAGTAATGTACGTTTTCGCTTACTACACTTTCTTATGCCTGGCGTTATCCATTTTATTTTCCCTGAGGCGTTTATTGTAATGTCTTTTATTGGAAAGCATAAGTCGTAAAATAATTTGAAAAGTTCTAGAAATTTGTCATAGGCTTCATTAGGATTACAAGAGGTGTAGATATCCGAAAAACTTAACGCATTCAAACTAGAGTAAAACTTATCTAAATTCTCCCTACTGTAGTCTCGTATTGAAGTCCGCCAGAATTTAATGGTACATCTAGATGAGATTGGATACTTTAATAACTGAGCGGTGTGGTCTGATAAACCTAAATCTAAAACTTCACCTTTACTACCTCTCGGATTACAATGGGCAAAGTTATCTATGCACGTTCCCGAATCCGGCCTAGTGATTTCCTTAAATTGTAATTTTAAATTATATTGCTGTAAATAGTTTTCAAATTCTAGTGACAAACTATTATTTTTAAGTCTATCTATATTAAAATCCCCGCAAATTATAATTTTTTTGTTCATTTTTTGTAATTTATGCATAATTATATCCATTTTAGTATAAAAAATAGTCAATTTGTCATTCAAAAGGGAAGGTAATCTATAAATGCACAACACTATGATATTGTACTGAGGTAGTTCAATAGCACAACACTCGATAATATTCATTACAGACACTTGTTGTACGAATGGTATGTCTTTGAACTCGACGGTATTCTTTACCAAAATGCATGCTCCACCTCTTCTATAGTCTCTTGAATATGTAGTTGCCAGCTTGTAGTTAGGTATATGTAGCAAATCTTCTTGCCCTGAGGCCATATTATGTTCAGTAATACATACTATTTTAATATCTAGTTTTTTACTTGACAGTTCCCCTAAATGCAATATTAGTAAGTCTGACTTGTTAATAAGTCCTGATATATTTTGGTGGATTAAGTAGGTATAATTAGACTCGAAAAAACTGGTTGTTGTCATTGCTTTTGTTTTCCTGTGACGAATCTTCTATTGAGGTATGGATATGATTTTGATGAGGTGGTAGTACGCATTCTTTATCTAGTTGTAGTGATGGGTAAAATTCATTTTTTATCCATGTCAGCAATTGTCCGAGTTGTACTATAATATTTTTAATTCCTAGATTATTGAGTTTTCCGGAAAAAGATGAAAACATATCCATGGAAAGGCTCATATTGCTATCAAAGAAAAATCCATAATCATACTTTACGATATCTTCATGAAGGAAACGATTGAAAACTTCGACTCTATAATTAAAAATTTTTCGTCCGCATACATAGGTTGGTGTACAAATTATGATATTTGTTTTTAACTTTTGAACGGATATTCTGATCTGATGAACAAGGTCAGTGTAGTCTCTTGTAGTCAGAAAATCTGCTTCTCCAATCATTAAAAAGCAATACTCATTTGCAGAGTAATCACTTACTTCTTGTTCCATATTACGCAATAACTCCTTAATAGATCCATTGGGTATGATACTGTGGCAATATTCAAATGAGCTATAAAAATTATCATTCTCGATAGTTTGAAGTATTTTATTTTTATTGTTTGTGCTTATTATAGATAACCTATTGCGTTTTATAGTATTATTTTCTATTGCTAAGCTCTCATTTTTTAATGAATTACTGGAAATATTCTTTGCTTTATAATTTTCCTTATGTTGTACTATAGCTAAGTTTGTTAATTGTTGCGAAGTTGTTTTTTGATTAACTTGCATCTGTTGTAAAGTCTTCTGTTCATTCCAGGTATCATTAGTTTGTGTATAATTATTTATACATTTTTTCTTTATAATTTCTAGCGCTGATAACTTCTTTTTTAGCTCATCATTTTCTTGTTGCAATTCATTTATTTTTAAGAGGGCCTCTTCTAATTTAAACTTTAATATATCTGATTCATTTTCTCCTTTTTTTTCTGATGCTTTCTGTTTATGACTTTTCGACAATGGAAGTAACGTATCTCCGAGGTTAATGTCGTCGTAGGTGTCGTCATCACTATCAGTACATAGCGAATGGAAACTGTTTTCTGTAGAAACATTTATGACTATTTTTTGTTTTTGCGCTGAACCGATTAGTGGGGTAGACGTAGTCGTAACCCTTGTTGGTATATCCTGACGTAATGTAGCAGTCTCATTAAGTTTAGTGGTGGACTTTATTGGTGTAGGTGGTGAAGCCTTACTTAAATATTTTTCTGGACTTTTCAGGCAATTATCACATTTCCAATTATCCTTCCTCTCTTTGTTCAGCGCATAAAAGGAAGAGTATCTCCGTTCTGTTACGTTAGTGCACGGTATGTGAAATGATTTATTGCACTTGGAACACGTTAGATATTGTCTGCTGGTCATGTAAGTATTGCATTTTGCACATGTTAACGCCATCTTGCGGCGCGAGTCACTATCTAGACCTTGGTCAGGATTTAATTTCTGATCCTCTTGGTTCTTCGATGTTTCATCCAAAGTGCAATTTTTTGATCGTGGACTGATCTCTTTAGATTGTCGTCTAATATTGGATAATTTGACCTTTTCCATTTTACAATTTGAACACGACCATTTGTCTTTTTGGTCTTTATTCATCAAATAATATTGCATATCAGATACTTTGGCGCAATTTTCATTAGCACAGAAGTCTTTTTCGCAAGAATTACACTTGAGAAACTGCCTTCCAAAAATTGTAGTTTTGCACTTTGAGCACGTAATTGAACACCGCCTTGATGTCTTTTTTTGATATAGTGACATCTTTCGGTTTCTTCTGGTACTAAGCTCTCCAGCTCCAACTAGTATTGAAGTAGCGGCACTAATTAAAATTGTATTAAGTTATAGCTTTTTTCAATAGATAGCGCTACTAGTCCCGTTCGTCTTCATCATCACTTGGAGGAACGAAGCGCTATTTTAAATATTTTTTCTCAACTGTCTTAAAAGTCAAAAACATTCACTTTTATTATTTCAGAATGTTATTTACACAATAATCACTTTTGTTTATGTATTATTAACCGTAATAACTGTATGAAGAGAGTCTATTTGTCTTTTCTGTAAGAAATCAGTTCAAAACACGTAACGAATTTTCACGTAATAAAATGTCTCATAACTAGTTATACACTGAAAAGTTTTTAAAGATAACACTAATCCTAGGCATTTGTACGTAATTGAATACAACGACTATAAGAGCACTAATATAAAGCAGCTCAAAACTATTTTTCACAATTATTTACTATTTATTTGCTTCCAACATGATATTTTCTTCAGGTGCGTTTATACAACTGATGACAAGAAACGAACACGCTTTATTCCGTATAGAGATTGAATTAAACTGCTTATTGAATAGTTGATTTGTAGTATGTGCTAAGGTATTTTATGTTTCTGGGCACTTATTTGTGTTACAAATGTGTATTATATTTATTTATTGAAAATGTTAGGGTTAGGGTCAATTCATACCAAAAGTGGCAGTGGCTGGCAATAAAAACGGTGCATCGCTATCGACTGCTGTCACTTCCGTGTGAAAGGACATTCTGAAGTATTGTTATCATGAATATACGGGGGGTTAGGGACAGTCCTCCAAATACTGATAGGGTGCATACAGGCCATGAAACTGAACAACTTTCCCCTAAAAACATAAGTCAGGAAACGACAAAAAAATCGACCTCTCATACAAAATCACAATCAGCTGAGTGCACTTAGGGAAGTAAAAAAAAGTGCGTTTCCTGAAAAAAAAGGGATGTTGTTTAGTTTCATGGTCTGAATACACCGTATCAGTATACGGAGGGCTGTCCCTTACACCCTGTATATGATAATTTTCGTGAAATAGCGCTAGTATAGCGGCACCACTCGCCTTAAGTACGTAAGCCACAAACCTAGATTGGACATTAGCTTGCTTCCGTCAACAAGCAGTAAATTGACTGAGTAGTGGGCTGGGAACTAATGCGTTAACGTAATGATCTAACTGTTATATTACTTACATCATAACTTTATGAGACAAGATGGGATTTCATACAGATTAAATTGTTAAGCCTGCGTCGTGCGTAAGCCGACCGTCCAGTGGCGCCCTCCCATGTTTTATAATAATTTCTTAAAATCTAGGACAAACATTAAAAATCTAAGACGGACAAATTGTTGTCCTATACGATAAGTTTATTTTACGGTACAACAATAAGCTTTTCATTGTTATGCGTCTTTAAAATCACTAAAACGGAAAATGGTGGCCACCGTTTTCTGTTTTAGTGATTTAAAATTTAAAACACAAGAAAAAGCTCATTGTTGTACCTTAAAATAAACTTATCGTATAGGACAACAATTTGTCCGTCTTAGATTTTTAATGTTTGTCCTAGATTTTAAGAAATTATTATAAAACATGGGAGGGCGCCACTGGACGGTCGGCTTACGCACGACGCAGGCTTAACCGTTGGGTTCACACCCAACAGTTCAATTCAGTCCAGTTTTCTTTATTCATAAAATATAAACTTTACATGTCAACACACATACATACACACATATCACGCCTATATTCCCTTGCGGGGTAGGCAGAGCGTAAATGGCCGCAAAAAACGGTCATTCACGCCACGTCTGGCAAATAATTGAGGGTTATTCGGAAAATTGTGTATCGCCATAGTGACTGGTTGTCAGTCCATCGCCTAAAATTGCAATACACACCCTCGAATCTCTAAGTCGCCTTTTACGACTCCCACGGGAAAGAAATGGGGTGATGCTATTGGCACACGGCAAAAATATATGTCAAGGTTAAATAAAAATATGAAATAATAAAACATAACAAGCATAACCAATTCGAAATTTAAAATCACGACTGCTTTCTGAGATAAAGTCTAGCCTATGACGCTCGGGATAATGTAAGAATTCTTCTGATACAATTCCCATTTGAATCTGTTCAGTGGTTGACGAGTTGCAGCTCTCTAAAGAATCGCCTATACTGAACTCTAAATACATTACACTCCTTTTTGGTTGGGCAGTCGTGTAATAAAATGGTACCTATACAGTACCTTTCAAGTACGTACTTATTTACATGTTAATTCATTAGATAATAAATTTATTATAGATTTTATTTAGTGGAATATAATAATATTAATAATACACTGCGAAAAGTGTTTTGAAATTTGGTAGGTTTCACTAAATAGTATAAAATGAAGTCGCTTCTCTCCCGTGTATGCCACATGTATAATCCCTTGCGGGGTAGGCATAGCGTACACAGCCGTAAAAACGGAAATTTACGCCATGAAACGTACGAATTAACGTAATATCGTACCAAGCTAGGTATAGTTGTAACGTATAGGGCGGGGACCGACAATGGTGCCAAGGTCGCTGCTACGGCATTTTTACTGCCTCCCCTAACTCGCAACAAAACTATTGTTTAGCTATTAATAGCTAGAATACGGCGCAATCGTATTGAAATGCTTGAATTCTATTTGCAGCTGTATTTTGATTAAAAAGACTTTATAAAGATAATGAAAGCGTAGGCAGTTTTTGAAAATGTATAGACGAGATAAAACAGTCAGGTAATGATTCGATTGCTAAGTTTATACTATCTGAAATACCTACATTATCTTCATTTCGTGTAGGACACCGAGTCGACAAACGACCCGATGAACCCTGGTGTCAGAGTTTTTCAACCGCCTCCTACAACTAGGAGGCCTCTGACATGGTTGTGTAACGACCGCCGTCTAAGTAATCATATACAGCAACCAGGACCGACGGTTTAATGTGCCCTATCACGGAACCATCTTTCTTACGGAAAACCAGGTGGTACAGTCGCAACGTACTAACCAGATTGGGAACAAATTCATAAAGTGATAATATCAACTTTGGGAGTGCCCCACCGTGAATCGAACCCGGAACCTTAACGCCGCAGGCAGTTGCACTACCACTGCGCCACATCAGCCGTCAATACATTATGATAGGGAGTGACAGATGTTCTATTACCATGTATTACTACGATATTTTATTGTGCTACGAAAGTGGCTACGAATGTAAATCGTAGCGTGTTTTCCAGTCTCATTTGATTCAAATACGCCTGTCTACGGGTAATTTTCCACGCTTCTTAAGTAGCTACGAAAAGGTCTACGATTTTTAAACGATATTAATATTAGAACGCTTAAATTTTATTTGAAACTGCGTCCATTATATACGGACTATTGGTCTGCACATTTTTTAACTGTTTGAATTGGCTTTAGAAACCAGAAGAAAACATTATTCACATATACGTTACTGTATTTTATGAACAACTTTTCAAAACTGACTTGAACATTGTAATCCCGAAAGGCCTAGATTATAACTCTGGTAATCATAGTCTGACGTCACAAAACTCAGCAACGTATCCACTCGTGTCCGTTTAATGTTTGACCTTTACGTCACTCAGACAGACTTGGTTTGTTTGACAGCCTGTCGATACCTCGATGCTACCATTAACAGCCTTCACCCCTTGTACAGGGTTGGCAAACAAAAAAAATGTGTTCATAATAATATAACCTACAATGGTTTCTTTTGCACTCACAGTGCTATATTATTTTCATAAATGAAAATAACATTAAATAACTAATTAGCTATGTTTTTTCAACTTCTTGTTCTCATTTATGTTACCTGCAATCTTATTGCAACATGTAAAGCAAATAAATATTTGAGAAATTGAAAATTTGAAGATTTGAGATTTTTTGTTTAAATGGTTGTATTATTGCCGCGCAAATTTATTTATTTTTCATGTTTTTATGTAATTATCTGTCTGTGCTGCGGTAAACGGCTATAAATAATATTTTAATTTAATTTAAATCAATATTTTGCTAAATTTCTGCTAAGGGATAACGATTTAGTTTGGTTTATATAAGCCATTCGTTCGTGCCTCTACATCCATCTCTTGTATAACCTTAAAGTTCTATTTTGTGACATTAGCGCAATAAAATATTCTTCTTCTGGTTTGTTGATGAACCCTGGTGTCAACATTTTTCAACCGTCTACTACTTACTACTAGTAGGCCTCTGACACGGTTGTGTTACGACCGCCATCTTAGTAAACGGGACCGACGGCTTAACGTGCCCTCCGAAGCACGGAACCATATTTCTTACGGACAATCAGAACAATGAAGTTGTTAGATACATTCATACGATTTAGGATTTACTGTATCGAATGCATTGAAAGTGTTTTATTATGCACTTCCAATATGCAACAACCCTATTGTGATGCGAGTGTGACGTCAATCAAGGCATTTGGATGGAGCCATTTTGAAACTGACCACCGCCGCCGGTAGTGTTGTACTACGTTGATTACATGTGTCGACACACCACTTAACAAACGGTACCACTATACAGGGAGTAACAATAAGGGTATAAAAAACCGAAAGAAGATTAAGGTACTTATACTTGTGAAACTGAACAACTTTCCCCATGGAACATAGGTCGAAATGAAAAAAATGGGCCTCCCATAGTTAATTAACCGGCTGATCGGCAACTTTGTATGGGAGGTCCAGTGATTTTTTTTCCAATTTCGACTCATGTTCTAATGGAAAGTTGTTCAGTTTCACGAGTACGTTCAACCTCTTTCGGCTTGTTATACCGTTTTTATTACTCCTTGTATACGTTGATGATTTAATATTTATGAAAGCTTTCTACGCAGTGGAATGAGTTATGTTTGCAAATATTCGATCAATACAGTTTAATGGTGTATACCATATATTTTTTCACGTTATACAGGGAGTAACAAAAAGGGTATAACAAGCAAGTGAATGGAAGTCAAAGTTGTCATGAAACTCAACAACTTTCCCCATGAAACATTGATCGTGTATTGCAGTTTTAGGCGATGGGCTGACAACCTGTCACTATGGCGATACACAGTTTGCCGGATGACCCTCAAATGTTTGTTAGACGAGGCGTAAATGTCCGTTTTATGCGGCCATTTATGCTCTGCCTACCCCGCAAGGGATTATAGGCGTGATATGTGTATGTATGTATGTAAACATTGATCGAAATATTTTAAAAAATAAGACCTCCCATACAAAATTGTTGTGTCAGTTGGTAAATATAGTACGGCAGTTTTTCTTTATTCATATTCCGACCATCATTTTCTTTATTCATGTTCAGTTTTTTGAGTACCTTGAGCTCCTTTCGGCTTGTTATACCATTTTTGTTACTGCTTGTATTATAAGTACTTTTAGGAGGAGTGATGATGAGGCCAGTAGGCCGAGTGACGACGGTGAGGAAAAGGGTAGCTACCCGCCTGGTCGGGATTTGTGACCAGGGGAACGACTGTTCCAACCGGACATGTTTGGAAGTTGTATACATAGCGATCGGCGAAATAACTTCTATACCGCGTTTCAGGACTTGTATGTGGAGCGCATGCGCGCCGCCACATACTTAATGAAAACTTATGATAAAAACACTTTATAATAAATACTATCCAAGGAAGCATCGTAAGAATTCAGATATGACTACGATTGCAAAACGCAAGCCTGTCTTCAATACAAAATACATACATACAGAGCATGAATGGCCGCATAAAACGGACATTTACGCCACGTCTGACAAACATTTGAGGGTCATCCGGAAAATCGTGTATCGCCATAGTGACAGGTTGTCAGCCCATCGCCTAAAACTGCAATACACACCCTCGAGTCCCTTAGTCGCCTCTTACGACTCCCACGGGCAAAAAAAGGGGTGATGCTATTCTAAGCCGGCATCACACGGCAATACAAAATTTAAATTCGCAATAATCATCAATAACTCAATTTGAAGTGTACACTGTATTATGTCTGGCTTGTGAATTATCGGCTACTTCTGTATTGGAGTTCGATGCCTTGATAATTAGGCTTCCGTATCGAAGGTTGGCTTGGAGCGATGCCAGGTGACCACAGAACACTATATACTCCTTGGCAGGTGACTCATATCTAATTAAGGCTTGTTGTGATACTTTACACGTGATCGATTCAATGAAATTGATAAGGAAACGAAAAACCAGGGTATGTTCGGTTGAAAGTTTGACACTAAATTGGCACCGTAAAAAATATAATCTGAATAGATATGAAACGTACTTAAAAAAAAGACAGATGTAGGTAGATTAAGGTTGCTCATTATTTGAGTGGTTAATTAAGCTGTGAACTTGATTTTAATCTATTGATTAATACCTACGCAAAACATAAGCTTTAGATCGCTTGGAAATAACTTTGGTTTCAAGAATTTTTGTTATTAAATTTTATCAGTCATATATCATTAATTCATTAAATACGACGAGCTTAGGAGCGCTTAAGAGGAAATGTTTGGTTATTAATTCTCTAAACTTACCCTTAATTAGTACCTACTGTCACTTTCCGGCAAATAAGTTTAGAAAATGATAGGATATATCCAAGTCCTGTCATATTTAAAAATATTAATGCGTTCTCTGCAATTTGTAGTCGATTTAGTCAATTGTTTTCATCATCGTCTTATTTTGACAGATAACTTGTATCTTGCGTCAAATTATAAGACATGACGTGACTAAGATAACTCCTATCCTTTTCTAAACCTATTTGACGGAAAGTGACAGCACTAATATAAGGTGACTTAAGAGAATTTATATCCCGAATAAAAGTCATTATCAGTCATTTCTCAATAAGTTAGATTAAATTTAACGCGATGAGCTTAGAAGTAGCGCTTAGGACTAATGTAGTTTTGGTATTATCAGTCAATCTCATTAAATACGACGTCTTAGTTCGCGTAAAGCTGTATAAGATCTTTATAACTTGTTTGCAACCCTAGAAGTTCGTAAATGTCACTTTGTCCATTTACTTTAATTTAAGTTTATGTAACGTTACTCCTTTAATGCGCAAGAGTGGCTACAAGACGTGATTGATGTAGTTATTTCATTGTTTACAAGCCAGTTTCCGTAAAATTAACAGTACCCAGCTACCTACGCCTACAGAAGGCTATTTTTAACCTTCTTACACTGGAGTCGATTGTTCTGTGAATTTATCGCTATTGTTATGGCCGACATCATACCTGTTCGTCTGAAATTGAGAGTGCAAAGCTCTGCTGTAATGCTTTAGGATCCAAAAATAATATGCATAATCGTAATATACATACATTTCGTTTAATACCATTACTCTCAGCAGACCTAGGTAGGGGAAGAGGAAATTTCTTATTAGAGATAAGCAGTGCATGTTGTGTATGTATTCTATATGTGTTTGTCTCTTTACTGTTCCTGTGTACAATTAATAGTAAATACATTTTCAATTCATTTCAATTCTTTATTTCTGCTGACATGTTGTAAAAAGATCTTAAAATTTAATTGGACACAAACATGCACCCTGCTAGGGTATCGCAATTTGGATATAAACTTAAATATAGTAGCTATCTTCTTAATATTTTACATATTATTACCATTTTGCATATATTCTTCAATATTTACATAATTCACGAAACATTATCATTTCGTGGATGTCATGTAGATCTAATGTTCTTTTCTCCGATACCGAAACTCCTGCAAAAATAATAATTAAAAAATTGCTTTATAACTAAACCTACTTATTTTTAACCTCGTTTTCAGTTGATTATTCAAAGCGCCTGTGACTATCAAAACAGAAAATACAGATTTAGAATCATATCTTTGGTTTGTCTTGCGAAGAGACGGAAAATAACTCTTACTAGAATCACTGTCGTCATATAATGCGCATTCGTTTGTCATGTTACGTCATAAACAAACGTAGGCTAGACTCATAATGTGTTAGGAAGTTTACGAAAAAGCTCACAATATGTATAGGTAGGTTTTCGTATCAACTGGTCGTAAGACGATAACATAATCTAATGATCGTATCCTGTTAGTACACAAATAAGTTTTAAAGTCGTATAAATATAAGAGTTACACGAGGCGATGTGGATTAATCGCTGTGCTGTGATATTTTTCATGTCAAATCGATAATTAATTGATTTTTAATATACGTCTCAATCGTACGTTTGAAGTATGTCACCTCTCAATGAAGTGGACTAAATCATAACTAGCTTAACCACAGGAAATATATACATACATTATATATACATTATACCAGTGTTCTCTATGAAAGCAATATCCTGTACTGCCAATCCGCTTGGCAATCGTGGTGAGTATGGCAATATCCCCCAATTGGAAGAGGCACATGTCCATCTGTGGACTGTTGTGGTACCTATGTAATATTTTTATTTTTTACTAATGATGGGTTTGCTCTTGACTCTAGTCTAGGTCATAGGACAGAGACAGAGTCTAAGATGGAGCGAGCTCAACCAGAATAAGCCTGTTCACTCTTACTTTGAAGAGATTAGGGTTGTATGCGTTTGGAAACGCAGACGCAGGTAGTGAGTTCCACTCTTTAACAGTGCGCATTATAAATGATGACTGGAAGCGCTTAGTCCGAATTGGTGGAATGGCAACCAGGTATGGATGGTACCCGGCGGTGCGTCTGGATGTCCGATGGTAGAAGGGAGCTGGTGGACTTGTTGTACCTTAAAATATCCCCCAATAGGGAGAGGCACATGTCCATCAGTGGACTGTTGTGGTAATGTAATCTATTGAGTCACAAGACCTATCGGTACATAGCTTTAATTTAGCCCTTCTCTTTGTTTCTGTAGACGGTGGTGCCCCCGGCAGTTTCGTGCCAGCAGCAGGCCAGCTCACCCCAGCAGTAAGCTCCAACTACCCTGGCCTCAGCGTCACCTCCATCGTGCCCATCTCTAATAGTCTTCCTGCTAATGGTAAGTTACTCTGAGTCTGTAGATACGTCCGACAAAACTGTCTCGCTTAAGGAGTTAAGTAAGGTGAAGCGACCGTCCTTTTCATTGAAGAAAAGAGTAACCCAATCAGATTTTTTGCAAATTTTCGCCCGTTTTTGGGGGTTTGTAATACTTTTCACGAGTAGGTAATATTCGAAATATAAATAAAACTCAACACAAAATACTATATTAGTGTTAATATCTTTTATTTTGTGAAAAAAAAAACAAACAGAATATATAAAGCCGTTCTAGATTACATTAGCAATTAATGAGATAAATTAGGTTTACTTTGTTTTTTTTTTCTATTTGAATACAGCATAAAAATGCAATTCTATTCAACAATAAATATTACTTGAAAATCAATCTACTCATAACTGATTCAATTAAATATTTCCAAACATTTGACTTATATCAACGCGACTTTAGGCATTGTTTGACGAAACGGGATAGCTTTGTGAGTCTTTGCAAGCAGCCTTATCAAATCTAATCTAAATTAAAGCCGAGAGTGAACCAATTGTATATTTTTAAAACAGTTTGCGGCTTTATTGAGGAAAAAAAAACATTAACTTATGGTTAGATAACAGACAAGTAGGTAGGTTTTTCAATTTAAATTAAAGAAAAATAGTGTTGTGATTGAAATCGTAAACGAGTATCATAAAATAACGCATTTTATTTCTGTAGTCTCTTGATATTAATGCAATCTGGACATTTGAAATATGTCTTTTTACGATTCAGTCTGGGATAACATCTTATAAAGGCATCATGTCTAAAAATAGCAACGGTCAACGCATTGCTTAGCATAGTAGAATGTTGAGTGGACCAGCTGAACTGGATTCACGGGTTGCATTGGAACTGCGAAAAACAGTATAAAATGCAGCTTAGCATTTGCATAACATTTAAGAAAATCGCTAATATTCTTTGTAGCGAAGTACTTTATTTAGGCGAAATCCGTTCGTAAATCAATGTTACTAATCTTGCATTATATAAAAATATTTTTCTTTCATTGTTACCTATCCCTTTTTGTGCATGCTGTGGCACCTTCAGATGTAGTGCATTTATGTCTCTCTCTTATGCTGATTTTACATCATTGTAACTAATTATGTAACTACAATTGGTTGTCCTAAAAAATAAAGAAATAAAATCATTTATTGATTTTTAAACCGAGTACGAGCCCCAACTAAATAGCTAACAAGCAAGAAAGTTATTTGTCATATACTTAGGAAATAGATTTACCTAAACGGTACGTAACTGACTGTAACCTTCGGTCGTTACACAACCATGTCAATGGCCTACTAATGGTAGAAGGTGGTTGAAATGCTCACCAGGATTCATCGGGTCGTTGGATGACTCGGTGTCCCACACAAAAAGACACAACAAGACCAGGTAAGAATAAACTCTGTAGCTTAAACATAGTTCGTTTGTCTGCCCTTTAAGCCTCTTGACGCCACGCAATTTAATTCTCAGATTTAGACGCGACGTCGCCGCCGCCGCTGTAAGATATTACATACATACATACATTAATCACGCCTTTATCCCTTACGGGGTAGGCAGAGCGTTATCGGACGATATTAGCACCACGTCTGACAAAAGTTTGAGGGTCAATCAGATAACTGACTATAGTGACAGGTTGTCAGCCCATCGCCTAAAATTGCAATACACATCCCTCGAGTCCCTTAGTCGGCTCTTACGACACCCATGGGTAAGAAATGGGGTGATGCTATTCTAAGCCGGCAACACACGGCGTTGTAAGATATTATATACACTTTACCGGTTGCTACGTTCTAGACAAATATTCTACCTTTTGTGTCTTGATGCAGTTTTCCTTATATACGCTTTCGTATCTCATGTTGAAAAGGCAAAGTGTAGGTAAACAATAATTTACGAAAATACTGGCCTTATTATAAATCCGAAAATAACACAAACATACAGGCTGCTCCTCTTATTTAAGAACCTCTGGTAATACCTGTTTATTTTTTAAATCCATGATGTAAACAAATGTATTTGAATACCAAATTTTAAAACACTTCCCGTGTTAGGTACCTATAAATTTTTTGTAAACAGGCAAATTTTTCTTGGAAAAATCCTGCCAGTGCTTGAAAATTTTGCAAGTTTTCAAAAACAAATAAATTGGTATTTTTAAGTAAGTGATTATATTTGAAACAATTGTAAATGGATTTAAGTTGTGTTTATTTTTAACTTTACAATTCCTACGTTTCGAGCTCTTTAAAGAGCTCGTAGTCACGGATGACTAAGGTGTTCGACGTCATTACGTAACGTAGGAATTGTAAAAATCAAAATAAACACAACTTAAATCCGTTTAAAATTGTTTTAATATGCATTATAATTACTTACTTAAAAATTCTAAGTAATGTAACTAACCAACTTATTAAACTATTGAGATTTATATAGGTTGAAATTTTACTAGTGCCTGAACGTGAAATCTCAAGACGGGCTGGTGATAAAGGAACAACTTTCTCTAAGGAACATAAGTTGAAATATTACAAAATTTCCGTAGTAACTCAAATCAGCTGATCGGCAATTTTGTATTGGAGGTCCCTTTTTTTCGTATTTCGAAATATGTTCCTTGGGGAAAGTTGTTCCTTATCACTAGCCCGTCGTGAGATTTCACTATCGGTCACTAGTAAAAATTCATCTTATATTAAGTCTGAATGACAATAAACGAATTAAATTAAAATGTGCACATTCACGGGAAAAAACCTTATTCTTACAGAAATACAAGTAGCTGCGGGTGCAAACGTTTGGTTGGCCACTAGTTTGTAATACACAGACAAACTAGGTACTAGATAACTGGTAAAACTCTTGACGACGACTAGTTAAAGACTGGTTTAACCACCGCATCGTTTAAACGGCTTGTAGTACGCGGGCATCACTAATTACCCCTGTCAAGACTAAGGGTCGAATTATAGTGCGGCGCGAAAGCGGCCAGTACCCGATATTGTCAAACTAAAGGCTACAATTTTACAGGTGTAATTCGATGTTCATTGCGTAGTCGGTTAGCCATTATGATACCAGGAATATAAACCGGCTACGCAATGTACTAAGAATTTCAACTGTAGACTTGTAGCCTGTAGTTTAATAACATAGGCACCTGGCAGTTCCTCGCGAGATTTCAAAGACATGTACGCAACAAACTATATGAATGAATTTAGTAAATTAGTGTAGGTACAATACGTCGTATAATCCACAACATTTCAAATTTCTAACAAGACTATTATATTTTTAATAGATAGTTTATCGCATCATTAACTAAATCGCAAGTTCTTTTTATTTTATTTTGTTTCATTATCAGAGATTTTAAATTTTAAAAAGTGATAGTTTAGTTCCAACAACTAGGCTGCTGAAAACAAAATTCGTTTGCCTACCTTTATTAAAAAAAAACTGATTGACATTGACAGATGAATGAATGAAGTTTTCTCTACTGTTTTTTTTTTCTTCTACAAGCAAAGGATTTTTTCATGTTTTTACAACGTTTCAAAATATTTCAGAAACGATTGCATTAAAAATTATGAAAATATGTGTATCTTAATAAGCATCCCAAACACTCTAAACGATATATGTATCTTTTGTATCTAACGTAAAATGAAATGTTGTGGATTCGTAGCAAAAAAATCCTTGTAAATTTGCGAGAAAGGTCCTGGTTTCTTTAGCGCCGCAGCGGCCAAGCGGCTGAGTATAATCCGACCCTAAGTTTAGTTTATGGTAGAAGCAATTTGTTCTCTATTACTGTTATAGGCGCCAGACACAATCTTGCTTCTGCGTATCCTAAGCTGCTGGTACAATCGAGGTTAGACTGTGGTTTATAAATAAAATAAACTTACATAATTTGCACTTCGAGAGCTCAACCAGAGCTTTTTTAGTGATAGCGGAGAAAGAGAAATGATTTCGGTTAAAACGCCATACCGAAATATTGTATACCGAAATATTGTATCGCAACGTTTATGTATATATGTAAACCGGTACTGAAATTTTCTGTCACTGCATCTTTTACGATATCCTTATTTTTTACGGTACCTTAACAGCTATCAAAACGGTTTTCTAAGTACATCTTCTACGAGTCCGCAATTTCGTTTGATAGAGCTCAAGATATAATTCGATATCGAAATAATTTCGGTAGTGGTACCGCTATTTTCTAACTTTTTTCTACCGTTACCATAATAACCTTTTTCCGTCTATCTTAAAAATTTAAACCGGTACCGATATTATACCGGTAGCTTAACCCTGTACCTTAACCGAAAATGATCCTTGCTTGACAGAAATATATTGTTCGTTGTGGTTTGATGTCTTTGTTTATGATTATTTGTATATATTAGTTTAAAAATATTAAAGTCGGTTATTTTCGGCTTATAGTTTCTGGACTATTATTGGTCGAACCCAATTAAATTTTTTGTGTCATTTTAGGTATATGCTAACATACTTTCGTTTGCAGTGTATAAAATCATCTCAAACTGGGTTTTTACACTGCGTAAACTGTCACATAGAAAATACTGGTATATTTCATGATATAAGACACTTAACAATTAACTTATGAAATGAGCTACTATAAATTGAATAATAAATTAACGCATTCGAAAAGAAAATACACAAAATGTAATATGTGCTTTACAGACACACATCACGCAATCGAACAAAATATAAGCGACTTTAGAATTTTTGTGAGAGTAGCATCACCCCATGTCTTTCCCGTGGGTGTCGTGAGACTAAGGGACTCGAGGGTGTGCATTGCAATTATAGGCGATGGTCTGACAACCTGTCACTATGGCGATACACAATTTTGCGAATGACCCTCAAATGTTTGTCAGACGCGTCGTTAATGTCAGTTTTAAGGCCATTTACGCTTTGCCTACCCCGCAAGGGATAGGTATAGGCGTGATGTATGTGTATGTAATTATGCCCTGAAGGCCGTTTACGCTCTGCCTACCCCGCAACGGATATAGGCGTGATGTATGTGTATGTAATTATGCCCTCAAATACCAGAAATACCCTTTTTCAGTATATAATTAGTAATTATAACCTCGACGGCTGATGTGGCGCAGTGGTAGTGCAACGCAAAGGTTTCGGGTTCGAATCTCGGCTGGGCACTCACAAAAGTTTATATTTATCACTTTGTGAATTTGTTCCTAGTCTGGTTAGGACATCGCAGGCTGAGCCACCTGATTGTCCGAAAAGACAGCTGGTTCCGTGCTTCGGAGGGCACGTTAAGCCGTCGGTCTCGGTTGCTGTCTATGATCACTTAGACGGCGGTCGTTACACAACATTGTCAGAGGCCTACAACTGGTAGTAGGCGGTTGAAAAACTCTGACACCAGGGATCAAGTCGTTGGACGACTCGGTGTCCCACTCGAAAAGAAGAAGATAGCTTGTACGTTGTATGTAACTATCACGACTAATTACAATTGTATCTGCTACCAGGTCCAGTGCTGCCAAACTCTAACGACTGTCAGCTGAGCCCTTGGAGCAAGTGGAGTCCTTGCAGCGTCTCCTGCGGCACCGGCTTCCAGGAACGCACCCGCGAGATCCTGGTGAGTATTGAGTAACCACAGTGAAACCTTGTCTGGTCTGGTTTGTTATAATTTATCTCTAAAGCTGAGTACTTTCATAAACTACGTAGACTATTAGAAATGCTGTATTTATGCGCTCTGGCATGCTTTATGTTGAATGAGATAGCTTTTTGAAAGAAAGAAGAAAGAAAACACATTTATCTCGGTCCACACAACACAACAACAAAAAATACTACATTAAACTACATTTTGCGTAGTTAGTTAATACCTAAGCTGGTAGGTTAGAAGATTACATTAGTTTCTCCGACGGCTGATGTGGCGCAGTGGTAGTGCGACTGCCTGCGACGCAAAGGTTCCTGGTTCCATCCTCGGTGGGGCACTCACAAAGTTGATATTTATCACTTTGTGAATTTGTTCCCAGTCTGCTTAGGACATTGCAGGCTGAACCACCTGATTGTCCGAAAACACACCTGGTTCCGTGCTTCGGAGGGCACGTTAAGCCGTCGGTCCCGGTTGCTGTCTATGATTACTTAGACAACGGTCTTTACCAACCATGTCAGAGGCCTATTACTGGTAGTAGGCGGTTGAAAAACTCTGACACCAGGGTTCATCGAGTCGTTGGACGACTCGGTGTCCCACTCGAAAAGAAGAAGTGAAACCTGGTTTACACTTTGTGTCGTGATTTCTTGATGGAACTCCATAGTATTATAGGCAATAAACACTTTTTAATTTAATATATAGTGGAACTAGTGTAAAAAAAGTGTTTTATTACTATTACCTAGAATACAGTGAAACCTGTTTAACTGAGATCTCATGCTGCATACGAATTTTTATCACTTATAGAGGTTTATCACTTACCCAGTTTCACAATTAGCGAGGTTTAAGATAAGAATTATCTCATTTATAGAGGTTCTCACTTACAGAGGTCAAAATTAACCAATCTTTCATTTAAAGAGGTCAATAATCTCTATGAAAAAGAAGTAAATTGCCCGTGAGACAAAGACACGTGTATTAAAAATCTCACTAATAGTAGGTAGGTAGGTCAGCGATCATTATAAAATTTAAACTTTTACTGAAGGACAAGGAATATATTAAAGCTGGAAAAAATATGAATTATTGTCTCAATTACAGAGGCTATTACGATTTATGTATCAGTTATGTAGGTTAATATGGAAAAATGAAAAAAAATAAATCTCAGATAATGAGGTTATTAATTATTAGTTCAAGAGGTAATTCAATGCTTTAGTGCCGGGACCTAGTTTAATGTGTCAGTTATACGGGTTTCTCACTTATCCAGGTCCCAGTTAACCAGTTTTCACTGTATTATTGAGCTCCAGTGCTGCATATTTTCAACCATGGCTTCAGTCAGCATGTGCAAAATATGTTATTTGTCCGCTCCCCGCTTTTGCCAGTAGGATTGTGTCCTCGGTAATTAATAAAATACGAGACTTGGATGTTTAAAATCAGAGTTCAAAAGTAGAATAGTTCTCATTCATCGTTCTTTTTAAAACAATTTCAAATTTATATTTTGTCGCCATCGTGAATAGTGTATAGTGACGACACAACATCAGTTATTCGTACATTATTATTGTTTTAAAAAGTATCTTGTCTGACTAGTAAGACACAAACCTATTGTTTGATCTGACATTACCCGGATAAAGTTGGGAAACCGCTTACATTGCAATATTTCAACTTTCTGCATCTGCGTCCAGAGACAGCAATACAAGTACCTGGAAAAAACACAAAATATTAGTTAAGTGCATATAACAAAATATTAGTTGAGTGCCGTGTGAGATCTTAGAATAGCATCTCCCCATTACTTTCCCGTGGGAGTCGTAAGAGACGACTGAGGGACTCGAGGGTTTGTATTGCAATTTTAGGCGATGGGCTGACAACCGATACACAATTTTCCGAATGACCCTCAAATATTTGTCAGACGTGGTGTAAATGTCCGTTTTTTGCGGCCGTTTACGCTCTGCCTACCCCGCAAGTATAATAGGCGTGATATATGTGTGTGTGTGTGTATATTAGTTAATTATTAATCTAAAATGTGAAGGCTGTTCTATTTCTGGATGAATCCACGAAACATTCAACACGTAAATGCCGTTTAATAGCCTACATCAATAATGTATTCGTTGTGTAGGGTCGTCAGCTCGTTGCGAGTCCTGTGAGTAACGATAGGGGCGGTTCATTTGAAGAGATTATGTTTGCTAAGGGGTGTAGAATTTAACGCGACCAACCACGCGGTCAACGGCAAACCGAAACTTCTATTTAAAGGGGCAAGGGACAGCCCTCCGAAATACTTCAGGAAACGTCAAGAAAAAATCGTCAGCTGATCGTGATTTTGTATGGAAAGTATTTTTTTGTCTTTTCTTGACTTATGTTACTATAGGGGAAAAATGTTCAGTTTCATGATCTGCATGCACCCAATCAGTATTTGCAGGGCTGTCCCTTACACCCTGTTTATACTGATATACCGGCGTTACATTGTAATCGTACGGAAATACGATTCAGAAGTAATTTCTTCTGTCAGGAGAGATGTCAGCTGTCAGAAATAGGACTCCTGCAAGAACCTACTTAAATAAACTACGATTTTGCTTACAACTTTTACAAGATCATTGGTTGGCTTGTAGTGATGCAAGTTAAACAATAAAAAACAACAATGTACGGATCAATACTCCTCCATGTTATAGGTTTAATTCAATGAGGAGAATTTATGGTTGTAGCGGTTTTTAAAAACACCGGCAATGCAGACAAGCAGACGGTAATCGAACATGGAATAATCGATAAACGTGCCGCTCAACTTGGGGCGGTCACACTCACTTATTTCTATCTATACTTTAAAAAACAAATGTTCTCACTGACTGACTGACTCATACTCATAGGGTGCATGCAGACCATGAAACTGAACAACTTTCCCCAAGGAATATATTTGAGGAAACAACAAAAAACGACATACAAAATCAAGCTCAGCTCACTGCAATTACTATGGGAAGTCAAAACTTTTTTGACGTTTCCTGAAATATTTTCTCATGAGAAGTTGTTTAGTTCCATAAATGCACCCTATAAGTATTAGGAGGGCTGTCCCTTACACCCTGTATATGAAAGCTGGCCCGTAAAAAATCTTCATTGTACCACGTCACTGCGAATCTTTTCACAAGGTCACTCTGTCAGATTAATTCACAAGATTCTATTACATCACTGCTAAATGAACGCAAGCATTCATCAGATCGTAAAGTTAACGCGGTCAAGTGTGGAACAACATTGTTTTGTTCCTTTAATGTTTGTTTGTTTTGTGTTTATTACAGCTTTAATATTGCAGCGACTCACATTTGAGTGAACTGCTGGTTTTTTATTCCGTTTTTATGAAGCACCACATTTTTCACATTTTTGCCGTCCAAATACATAAACGACAGATTTGTGTGGTAAAGTGGTAGTGCGTCCTGCCTGCTACGGTGGGGTGAGGTCTTGCGGGTTCGATTATCGGCCGAGGCAGATATTTGAATTTTGAACGCGTTGTGCGTGTTGCTATATACTCGTAACTGTGTCCATAGCTCTCCAATACTGGGGATCCTAGTAATACTACAGATTTCTTAATAGTTACTCATTAGTTACTACGTAAGTAATACTATGGTGCTGTCACTTTCCGTCACATAGGTTTAGAAAAGGATAGAAGATATCTAAGTTCTGTCATGTTTAAAAATGACAACGGGTTTGTCGCATTTTCTAGTCAACTTAGTCGCCATTGTTTTCATAGTCGCCTTATTTTGACTGATAACACGTATTTTGCGTCAAATCATAAGACATGACATGAGTTAGATATCCTTATCCTTTTCTAAGCCTATTTTACGGAAAGTAACAGCACAAATTTAAGGTAAGTTACTACAATTAGTATCCCGAATTGAGGCATATTCATCTGTCTTACACGGCCGTAGAACAAGTACACTCACCAAGCAGTAAGTTTTAAGGGCGGGGCACACCGGCTCCGTATCCAGCTCTCGTCCGTAGTCACGCACGAACTGATGACGTTGTAATGTATAGGATTGTATGAGATACGGCACACCGCTTGCGTTGCGTATCCGTTCCGTGCTGCACGCAAGCGGTGTGCCGTATCTCATACAGTCCCATACATTACAACGTCATCAGTTCGTGCGTGACTACGGACGAGAGCTGGATACGGAACGGATACGGAGCCGGTGTGCCCCGCCCTTTAGTACTGCATTTCTTTTAAGGTATTAATCTGCCCATGTACCTAACTGAATAATTTTCCTCGAAAGCCAATTGAAATAATGACCTTCCATGTAGAATCAATCGATCAGCTGAGCTTTAATGGGTGTTTTCTATGTTTGTATTTATTTATAAAATGAAGTTTTTAATTACCCATATCAGCCGTTTAGTTCTCATAGTACAGTCAAGCTCACGTTCGCTTAGACACTCGAACGACCAAAGTAATCGTAATTCGGTCTTTTACGCGTGGCATAGGAACGGTCAAAAGTCCATACTGTCTAACCCAGCCTGATCTTGACTGTACAGATTTTCGTAGTTTGGGGCTAGATAGCGCTGTGTGAAATGACCAGGAATTGGATTATTATTAGTCATGAATCCATTGCCGTGTGGATTTCCAATTCCACCCAAATTCTTGTCGTGGGTGTCGTTAAAACAGACTAAGGGATAATCATCCAGCGTTCCCTGTGAATACAACATCTTGCGCTGCGCTCGCCAATCCGCCTGTCAAGCGTGGTGAGTATGACAATACTCCCTAATAGAAGGAGGGCCATGTCTAGCAGTGGACTGTTGTGGCTCTTAACATATGAATCCATACTACTCGGTAACGACGAGACCTGTCTTATCATAGAATCAGCATAGAATATGAATGATATCAGAGCCAAAATTGTTATTAAAGTCTGTAGATCTTCTTGTCTGACATCAGCACGTGTATTTTTAAATGTTGTCTAAAATGTTCTGACATTTAGTATTGACCTCTACCTCTGGCATCCAAGACAATGAAGAAATGTAATGGCAAATCATGATATGATTATAGCAATTACATGTCAAGCGCACAGATTGTGGGCCATGGATAAATTATAGAGCTATTTGCACGTATCAAAAGTCCTGGCACCTATTAATAGTACCTGTGTAATTCAGCTAACTCATATTTTATGGTGGTGTAAAACATTGTTTACCTGAAAATATTTGAAAGGTAAACCTGCTCATAAATCTGATCAAGTTTACTCTTGGGAAATGGATAGAAATCTATCGGTCTCATTCCGTATTTGGAGATCCTTGGGAAAATTTATTCAGTTCCATTGGCTAGTTCAGCTAGTTCGTGCTGCTCTGTGGGTCTACTCCTTGACAATATTTTCTGCATTTTTTTACGCATGCATACATTCCTAAACATATCACGCCCAAGGCAGACCGTTAACGGGCGTAAAGTACGGTCGCGACGTCTGATAAGGGCCGGTTCAGGAAAATCGTGTATCACTATAGTGACAGGTTGTCGCCCTGCCAGCAAAATTTTTCAAAAGTAGCTGTATATTAGTCGTATTTTCAGTGATATATTCGTGATAGAAACGTGATTATCACTGGAAAATGGCCCCTCATATAGTACACTTAAGCACCATATAGGCCCTATTGTAGCTCCGCTTAGGACTGTTTAACCGTATATTAATGATATAACTGTGTCTATTTGTGCTTTCTAGTCATATACTAGCAGTTTTGAAGCTGTTCTATCCCTAAGAAGTGCCACATTAGCAACATCAACACTAATATAGCGCAAATTGATGTTAAATTGAAGATAGTGACACCATAGTAACACAATTTGCATGGTGTCCATAGCGTAATGCGTGTTGACAGAATTAAAAGCGAAAAATTTAAAGTTTTGGTCATTAATATTAAATGTTTTTAATCTTATATTCATAATTCTTACGTGCGAGGATTACGTATGAAAATTTCGTGAGTATAGGTCCATATATACAAATTTTACATGCGCCTGTAACTTTACTGATAAATAAACGAGTGAGTTGAGTTAAATAAACAAATGAGTTGCAATCGAAGCCCTAATGCAGTCGGACGTAACTATATTCGTCGGCTGTATCGACGCAGCAAATTGCAAATAAGCGATTTTTATTTGTAATTTATCGTAATGGCGCTATCCAAGCGTAGTGATACTATCGTGGTCGACGAACTGTTGGCGTTCGTGCAGAACAAGCTGGATGTTATGGACGAGGTCAGCCTGGAGCAGATCTGCCTCACCAGCTACTCCGACGTTGACATCTACACGGCCATGGTACACCTCAACGAAACTGCTGAGCCCAAGCATGTGCGTCTCACCATGCGCAACAAGGAAGGCAGCGGCAAGAAGAACATCCGGGATATCTTTCGGGTGTTCAAGAACGAAGATCCCGATGACGTCCCGACGTTTGTAGCACGAGACCTTAATAAGCTGCCGCCAGTGACGTTTGACCACGTCGACGTCACCACGCTGCTTAAGGACATCGTGTTGCTGAAATCCGACATCAAGGATCTAAAACAAAAGTGGGTGACCGCTGAGCAAGTGAGTGCCGAGCTGCGATGCGAGTTGACCTCATTACGTGGGCAAAACGCCGCGTCAGCGACTCCGCCAGCCGCGTGCGCAAACAGGCAGCGCGACGCCGCCGTGCAACATGAAACCGCACCGGTCAGCAATTCCCCGCGCCCAGCAACTCAACAACAGCCCGACAAGCTGCGTGTCAGCGACCCCGCAGCTGATAGGAAGAGCGTCAACAACATACTGGCGCCTCCACCGTCTCGCCCCGAGCCTGCGCTACATCCCGATGCTGCTCCCTTTATACCTGGGAAGCAAAAGGACGTGCCACCGCAGAAGATTCGCCGCCCTCGCCGCAAGCGACAGCCTGCGCCTCCCGTGACACAAAAAGGGAAGCAGAAGGCAAGACCTGTGGCTGAAAAATACAATGCCGCGTCTAAAGCGATTGTAGACGAGGAAGGCTTCACTCTGGTAGAACACAGGAAGCGTCGACTTTGTCGGAATCGCAATAAACGCGGCACCGTAACTGCAGCCTCAACAACGCTTAAGGCTGCCGAACCCATCGCACAGCTGTATGTGTCCCGGCTAGACAGAGATACGACGCCGGAGGACATCATACAACACCTGCAGAAGATGGTAAAGCTACGCCAGGATCCTCCACGAATCCCCGCCGGTTTGACCTTGGAAATCCGACAGCTGGACTCTAAAATTTCAACAAATTTTAGGTCTTTTGTTTTGTCGTTTCCTCGGAAATACGTGTGCGAATTTATGCAAACAGATTTCTGGCCACAGGGAGTCGTATTCAGGCGCTATCGACCCCCAGTGCAACGTGAGTCGCCGTCGCCAAAAGTGCCTATTTAGCTTTATTTAAGTCACATTATTGTAGTGTATTTATAGTATTTGTGTTAGATTTTAAGTCATATTTTATTGTTTTATTATATTTTATATGGGCCTTGTTGCCTGAAATAAAGAATTTATTATTAATTTATTATTATTATAAATATGTGTTATATTTTTATTATATTTTTATTGCGCCCCCCAAATTCATAGTATTTAAATAAATAACAATAATTTAATTTAATCATGATATCAAACTGCGCCATTGTTAAGCTAAGTAGTGTTACAGTTGCTGATATATAGTTGAATAAGAGCTCCTTTTTTCGGTTGGATATTTAGGGTTCATCAGTCACAATTAATAATCCTTTTCACAATTAAATCTATGTTTTGTTTCAGTATTCCGCGGAAAACAATGATTGAAATAATGGGCGTTGACTGTTTTTTAAACAAAAATGGCCACTTATTTAACACAAGTGTTAATAACGGCTACTATAGAACTCAATTGTGATTTAAAAGCTTTCTTGTTGCTGTTATATCACGACCTAGCTTTAAAGGTGATCAATATAGCACCAGCTCTATAAACGTGATATCGGAGCCATATTAGCCTGCTATTGCGTTATTGCAGAGTTTAAGAAATCAAATATATAACCTTGATGCTCTAATTCAATGTTATGAAAATCATATTACAGCTGTGATAAGAAAGCTGTACAAAGTAGCTGAGTAAACGTTACTATCACTAGTAATATCACCGTTTGGCTGTATAAACTTATACAGCTGAAAAGGGTTACTCGTTGCGTATATATCTCAGGCCGATATAAGCATCGCTTATAGATCCCCGCAATATCTTTACTTCATGTTAAGACCTGGCCTTATATCACAATTTTGCTGGCTGGGCGGTTGTAATACACATGAAACCCTCGAGTCCCTTAGTCGCCCCATACTACACCCGCAGGAAAGGAATGGGTTAATGCTGTTCTAAGCCGGCATCACACGGCCGATTTAACACCTTACACCCTATCATGCGCTTTTTGCTGATTTAGGGTCAAGGCTCTTAAATTCAGTTGTAATGAGTTGTACTTAAAATACGCAAAATCACTTAATTTACACCGGACCTATCCATATCCTTATGTAGGTTAGCCGCTTATAGGTACTAACTACATCTCAATTTTAAAAGTGTATCGAGTTGTATTGAAATGAAAATGGAATGGAATGTTTGTTGGTTCAATGACTTTTGGATGTTTGCCAGATAAGTATTGAACGTATAAGTGTGTCTGTAAACTAGATAAAACTATGATTTTCTGATATTGGTTGGAGAGTAAAAACCAACAAGGTAAAAATATACTCGTACAGACTCGGCGTGGGTTATCTGATATGACGTTCGACCAATCAGAACGCGAGGTGCCTTTTTTTACGTGGCGATTCACGATCTAACGGCTCTACATACATACATACATACACATATCACGCCTCTATCCCTTGTGGGGTAGTAGGCAGAGCCTAAACGGGCGTAAAAAACGGACATTAGCGCCTCGTCTGACAAACATTTGAGAGCCATTCAGACAGTTCTGTATCACAATGATGACAGGTTGTTAGCTCATCGCCTAAAATTGCCATACACATGTAACCTTCGAGTCCCTTAGTCGCCTCTTACGACACCCACGGGAACACCTTTTTTCACTCCTTGGTGATACTATTCTACGCTGGTATCACACGGCAAAGTTAGTTTTCCTTCGTAATATATTGTAGTCAATCGAAAATTAATACATTGAATCGTGATCCGTTTGTATGTTTTATAAGTTTTCGAGGGATCGTAATGTGTTATTGCAATTTTAGGCGATGGCTTGTCAACCTGTCACTATGGCGATACAGAATTTTCCGAATTACCCTCAAATATTTGTCAGATGTGGCGTAAATGTCCGTTCTTGCGGCTTTTTTGCGTTCTGCCTACCCCGCAAGGGATTATAGGCGTGATATTTGTATGTGTATGTAATCGGGAAAGATGCATTGTTATCTAGCGCGGTTTGTTATTCTGCGGTTTCATACGGGGTGTAAGGGACGGTGTACCGAAATTTTGCAGGCATGATCAGACCATGAAACTGAACAACTTATACTATGGATATGTTGGTAAACGAAAAAACATTTTCGAGTTTCCTTATAAAGTCAGCCAGCTGATTGGACATTTTGCAAGAGACGTTTTATTCACGTTTTTTTTTGGAAGCTATTGTCTCCGAAAGAAACGAAAACGAAACATTCGAAGAAAAGTCCACAGAAAAAGTTCTGTAGTTTCATGGTCTGATCATGCCTGCAATGTTTTCGGTAGACCGTCCCTTACACCCCGTATACCTTTATGTACAATATTATTGCCCTATAGTCAGGTGTAGATTTCAAAGCCATTTTTTTATTAATGTACCGTAGCAAAGAAACTGCTGAGATTTTCGAGGTTCTAAACCTTCATAACATAAATAGAGAGTAAAACTAAATAAGTCTTGCTACTTGAAAGAAATCGTGACGAAAATATAAGTGAAGTAAACGTAGATAAATATTACATGGTAAAAGTTTTAGCAGTCACGATCACGACCCCTATTAGATTAATTAGTAACAAGATACTAAGTAACAGCGCTGTCGTTCATTTTATATGTATACATGTACAAATAAAAATAATTAATTATTCTGTTTGATTCCACGTTTTCTAACCGCTTTGAAGACCGATGTGGCGCAGTGGTAGTGCGACTGCCTGCGACGCAAAGGTTCCGGGTTCGATTCTCGATGGGACACTCACAAAAGTTGATATTTATCTCTTTGTGAATTTGTTCCCGGTCTGGTTAGGACATTGCAGGGTGAACCAACTGATTGTCCGAAAAGAAATGGTTCCGTGCTTCGGAGGGCACGTTAAGCCGTCGGTCCCGGTTGCTGTCTATGATTACTTAGACGGCGGTCGTAACACAACCATGTCAGAGGCCTACTAGTGATAGTAGGCGGTTGAAAAACTCTGACACCAGGGTTCATCGGGTCGTTGGATGACTCGGTGTCCCACACGAAAAGAGAAAGAGAACCGCTTTTGACCGCATTTTCTATTTATCGGATTATTTTATTTATTTTCCCAAAATTTTATTACTTTAAGATGAACGATTATTTTTTTATTGACCATACAAGTAACTCTGCATGAGTCTGAGGTTTTCGACCAATTATTTATGAAGATAATTCTTTCGTTCATGGTCACGTTTACCCTTTGAAATAACACAACAATATTAGGGTTCCGTCCCTCAATAGGTAAAAAGCGGAACCTTTACCTATAGGGTCACTTCGTTGTCCGTCTGTCACGGTCCTTTATCGCGGGAACGCGTAGAGATATCAAAGTGAAATTAAAACGGTATACTCAAGTCTATCTGCGGCCGCTAGTAGATATAAAAATAAACTTACTCCTAACTTAACGTTTAAAATAATGCAGCCGCTTATGCTTAAAAAGCCCTCTCAAGTTAATCACAATTCATAGGACACTTTCCATGGACCTAAAACTATAAAATTTTAAAAGTAGCTTCATTTTGAAGTACAAATTTGAAAAAAAGTCCAAAGTCCTGAATTTTATACAACAAATTACAAAATTTTTAAATCGGGTCTGGTAGTTCAAGTGGGGTATCATATCAAAAGGCTTGATGTTAACATTACGGAACCCTCGGTGCGCAAGTCTGACTCACAGTTGACCGTTTTTTACATTTTGTATTTGTTTTTTTTTTCACAGAGTCCCGGCGGCCCAGGTGGTGAGCCCTGCACCAACAGACGGCTGGCCAGACGCCGGCGCTGCTCAAGGCTCTGCTAGGGACCTTGCTCATGTTGCAGCCAACGCCGGGAGTCACCAGGTTTACACACCTCTACATCAACTTAAATAGGGAACAATTTAGATAAGTCATGTCCCATATTCGGGATATAAATTCTCTTGACTTACCTTAAATTAGTGCTGTCACTGTTCTTCAAATAGGTTTGGAAAAGGATAGGAGATATTTTAGTCATGTCACGTCTTATAATTTGACGCAAAATACGTGTTATCTGTCAAAATAAGGCGACGATGAAAACAATGGCGACTAAATTGACTAGGAATTGCGAAGAACCAATTGACATTTTCAAACATGACAGGACTTAGATATCTGCTTTCCTTTTCTAAACGGAAAGTGATACCACTGATTTAAATTAAGAGAATTTATATCCCGAATTGAGGGCAATATATAGTTCAGTTAGCTAGTCAAAGATAATACAGGGAGTACCAAAAAGGGAATAAAAAGCTGAAAGGAGGCAAGGTGCTTATGAAACTGAACAACTTGGTATGGCACATGGGTCGCAAGAAAAAATGTTTTTTATAGATGTAACGTACAAAATTGCAGAGACAATGTTTTTTTTACTATTTCGATCTATGTTTCTTGGAGACAGGTGTTTAATTTCATGAGTACCTTGATCTTCTTACTTGTTATATCCTTTTTGTTTTTTCCTGTTAGTGGTTTGAACGTCTTGTTTTGATGTTCCCAATTTTGCGCCCTAACAGTAGTGTCCGATGAAATTCGATGTTCATTGCGTAGTCGATTAGCCAATATGATACTAGGAATATTAACCAGCTAAGCAATGTACTAAGAATTTCACTTGTAGACTTGTAGCCTGTAGTTTTATAACATAGGGCGCTGCTCACACTTGCACAGAATAATTGTATTAGTATGTAAACCATCAGCAAGCAATTTTATGAATAAAGAAAACACCTACTGTAGCAATAAAAAAACAAGTCTTAAAGACAACCATGTCAGTTAGATCAGTACTGTATATTATCTATAAGTAGGTACTACATGGCCTCATACAGTCAAATTGTGAAATTTCTCATGTTATACGAAACTGACATACTTGAATAATATTTTGAACGTAAATAACATTGTGTATTTAATGTTTTGGTCATCTATACAGGGTGGCCCGAATAGTAATCCAAAGACAAAATTTTAATTCCTTAAACTGAGGGGTATGTGAATTACCCCCATGTATGTTCCGTCCGTGATTATTGTGGTTTCCGAGTTAATCAACTTTCAAAATTGTATAGGAAAAATTCGACAGGCTGGCAAGCTTTTTTCCTATTTATATTAGTACTTTTTAAGCGGTTGTTTATGTAGTATTCTGTCTTCATGATTCGAACTTTCTATCGTATTACTTTTTTCTATAATAATTTTCTATACAATGTTGAATGACTCGGAAATTACAAAAAATCGCAGGACATATAATATGAAACTGACTCGGGCACCCCTCGGTATAAGGCATTAAAATTTTATATTTGGACGTGATTATTCGGTACACCCTGTATAACATTGTGTATTTTCGAGAATTCCAAATATTTGCCGAACATGTTTACATATATCGCCGGCAATCCGCTTTAGATAGTTTTGTATTTACTGCCAAGAATTTCTTTGTAACGTATGTCTGTAGTCCAATCTTAACTAATCGTAAGTTTTTGTACAATAAGTGGTAACTTGCGTCTATTGTTAAGCATAGATAGATAATGATATTTTTTTACAAAGCTTCCAAAGAATGTTAGTCATAGTTAAATAAATAAAAATACTTCACTTATTGTTTTATTCATAAATCGAATCTATTATCTGTTAATGGGAAATTTTCTAGGGATTCTCGAGTGTCATGTAGAGGGCGCTGACCTTAATTGAAATAACGTTTCTTTATACAAAAACTGTATTACTTTATAAATAATTTTGTGTTTATTGAATTGTTCTAAATTTATTATTGGTTATTTGTTTACTTAAACGAATGACACTCAATATAATAGCAAGGCAATAAGTTTATTTTGTAGTAAACCAAATTAACATAATTAATTTGTAACGAACACAACGTGAAACGGAACCTGTGAAAAAAACTATGGCTGGCGGCAGTCATATTTAAACGTCAAAATTTCAGTTTAGCGCCCTCTGGTTTGACATTCAGAACTATCAACAGAAAAACTCCCATTATAGGATGTTCCCTTAACAGCAGGTAGCTAGATGGGAAACAAAGTAAATTTGAAAAGGACACATAAAGAACAAAATTTTTTTTTTATGAAATTTATTTCTGCCACAGAGCTCAAGCTAAATTTTAAAAACTTTAACACAGGTGAATAGGTACCTACTTTACTTCTTTGTAAATAGTACCTATTGCAAATTGCACAAAAACGAGATCAATATATATTTTATAGAAGGTCAAGAAAAAACATGGACAACCTGTAATGAAAGATTTGTAAGAATTACGTTGCAGCACTTAAGTCATTCTTACTAAGAAATAGACTGAAGTCGAATTCATATTTCAAATTGTTCCACATTTATTTGTAGACAAATTTTCGTAGCGTGAAATATTATCTGATCTTTTTAGTATGTGTGTGACAAGGAAGTACGTAGGTAGATATAATATGCGATACTAACAGCAACATCGAGAGAGAGTGTATTTGAGATATCAGCTTAGCTATACTTAGCTATTCCTTACAGTTTAAGGCGAGTGTACTTGAGAACGACCTCGACAGTTGAAAAAAAAACTCTTTATACAAACAGTCTATCAGAATGTCCGTTGCCCAAGTTTTTAATATTATCCTTAAGTAAAATTAGAACCTGCAAACTCAATAAAATATTCGCTGTAATTAAAGTTATGGCATTTTTTAATACCTTAAGTGGCCGTTTTTAGGAACTTTTTCCATAACTTTAATTGCAGCGAATATTTCATTGAGTTTACATGTTCTAATTTTACATAAGTATAATACTAAAAACTTGGGCATCGGACATTCTGATAGATTGTTTGTATCAAAAGAAAACTGTTTTTTTGTGAAGTGGCGCCACTGTCGAGGTCGTTGACGGCTACACTCGCCTTAATAAAATAGTTTAAGGTAACTAGCAATAAGCCAATAAGCTAGACCACAGAACACAGAAACGTCATTCGCTGTCACTTCGCTGAGTTTTTTGGTCTGTGAGTTGGACGAATATTTTTTACTTTGAGTATGATTTGCCTCATCAAAATCGCGATGACCGAACCTGGCATTGACCTCGAGGGACACACTCAAGGCTAACTGGTAGGCATAGTCAGCAAAAAACATATCAGGAACAAGTTCTTGTTGCCACAGATTGTAGTCAATAGTATGAAGATACAGATGAGTCATTAAAGGTGATGTGATACAACGTGTCTTTCAGGTAGGTACGACAGTAACTGGTTACTTAGTAAGTAATATAACTTTTTAAGCACTCGCGGTTATTTTCACATGTGTAAGTTAATGAACAGGGTGTATCGCGAACTTTTTTTTTGTGGAACACCGAGTCGTCCAACGACCCGATGAACCCTGGTGTCAGAGTTTTCCAACCGCCTACTAGTTCAGCCTGCAATGTCCTAATCAGACAGGTAACAAATTCCCAAAGTTGATTACTATGTGCCATAAATATCAACTTTGGGCACTCACAAAGTTGATATTTATGATACAAAGTGATAAGTATCAACTTTGTGAGTGCCCCACCGAGAATCGAACCCGGAACCTTTGCGTCGCAGGCAGTCGCACTACCACTGCGCCACAGCGTCTGTCTAATCGCGACAACAGTCCACTGCTGGACATGGGCCTTCTCCATTGGAATACTCACCGCTCGCTTGGCAGGTAAGGGGAATACTGCTGTCAAGTGCAGTAAGTAGGTAGGAAGATGAATACTCAGTAAGATTTCTACGACAACCGTAAGAAGAAATGGGACGATGCTACAAAACACGGAACATACGATTCAAGTAGCCAGTAAGTCGTAACTACTCGTTTTTCTAGGCCTCGACAGTGGCGACACTTCACAAAAACATTGTCTCTATATACAAACAATCTATCAGAATGACCGTTGATCAAGTATTAATTACTATCCTTAAGGAAAATAAGGACCTGCAAAATGAAAGTTTTTTTAATGCTCCGTTTAGAATTGCTCTAATAAATCTAATTAACACAGATTTACTCATAGTCTGATCATTGTATGATGAATGTTAGCAGTATTAGAGATGTCTGTACGTTTGTATGTACTTGATAATGACCTCCAGGGACGCGTGACTCAGAAGCCAAGGCACAGAATAGATAATAGTAGTACCTACAGAAGCGACACTCCTTTGATGTTGAAGAAAGCCGCCGTTTTAATAGCCTACACTTTTTTTTGTAACATTCAAGACACCGTGCGCTCTCTAAATTAAACTCAAATGCACGCGCATAAATGCACAAATCCTTTGCGTTCTCTGACTACCTACACGGGAGCTCAAACGCCAGGAACGGTTTCAGGATATAACTATGAAAAATAAAATCCTATACTGATTTGGTAGGTATATTAGCCATTCACACAGAATATATAGTGTTTATTGTAAGTTGTACAGTTTGTCCATCTATTCTTGTAGCTTAGTTGTGTATAGTTGTTAATGCTGTTTAGTTCAGTTGTTGAGAGAGCTCGAAGAAATATCACACACAGAAGTTAAGTTAAAGATTTATTAAAATGATAGATTGACACAGTATAGTTCGTGGTGACTTCTTTCTATGACGTGGTATTGCACTCTAAAGTAAATTATTGCTAATCGCCGGCGGCGGCGCGACAATAGGTCGCAACGTAAGCAAAATAAAATATAGGTATAATTGCCAATGTGCGGTGTAAACCGTACATGCTGGGCACCCCAAAAAAGGAACAAAATTAAGAAAACGTTTAAGAAAAATAGAAAGAAGTCCCAATACAAAGCAAGTAAAGCTTATAAACTAGGTAAATCGTCTAATTTGAACGCAACATTAGTGAAAGAATCGTCGATTTTGCGGCGACCGCGTCCAGACTCTGCCTGCTTGTAAACCGTAGCGTAGGCAGGCTCCTCCTGGCGAGAGTGCGGAGCTGGGTGCATGGTGTGCATCTCCACAGATTCAACACGCTGCTCTGAGGTAGTAGCTATATCAGGTGTGATTCGATTAGCACAACGCTTCTTTACAGCCCAAAAAATTGTGACTCCGATTACAGTGCCCATTAAACCATAGATAGTTGTGTAGTGATGAATATCGTGGCTTGATATTGATGATGGTAGTTGGTTTTCATGTGCCTTTTGTATAGATAGTCGTTTTGCAATTTCTTCAATATCTGAATTCGAGCGTACAGATGATATAGTATGTTGCATCTTGTGGTACGTCAGATTTACTATCTTGTTTATAGATGTATTTATGTTCGGTACTTCTAGATTCATGTCCAGTTTCATGTTGCTGTTATAGATGTTGTGAGCGTAGATTGTCATATCTCTCGACTGTAGCACGCATCCTTGATCTAATGTTATTATTCCCGATGAAGTCATGACGTGTGAAGTGATGTCGTCATCGCAGATCGTGCGCAAATTGCAAGTATTGCAACATGTCACAAGCCAGCTGTTCGGCGCGTGTAACTCTATCCAGCTGTCCTTGCACGTTGCGTTTTTCAAGGAACACAGTGACGTAGAGTAATGACCTAATAGTCTTGCTTCACATGGCGCGTTATCAGTATGCAACTTGAGAATAGGTAGATTTTTGTTGCAAATAAACTTGTCTTCTTTCAGTTGTGTACATTGCTGCATATCTTCTCTGGATAGGGTAATATATGTGCTTTCCCTCAGGTCAACAGCAATGTAATTTGAAGAAAGTAGCATAACAGCTGTTCCTTGTTCCGTCTTCACTGGTATTGGTATGACTTGATATAAGATAAAATCTTCTTCCTTTATCAATGGAATATGGACTTCAAAAAGGAAAAAGTTCGATGTTACTCGGGCTTTTACGTATAAAAGTTTATAGATGTCCTTGATGTCATCTCTGACGCTATCTATAGGTAAAGATATGGAGTTCGGAAGCTGTCCAGCAATTAAGTTTAACTGGTTGATCAAGTTGATAGGTGTTATCAGCTGTATGTCGATGTGTCCTCTATAGACATTAGTGAGAGTGTTGAAAAGCATTTCTTGCACTTTCCGTAAGTTGTTGATTAGCAGATAAGCTCCCAAAGATGCTGAGTTGAAGTAACTGGTTGCCATCACAACTTCTAGATGAGATTCAACCTTCTCCATGTTTGCGTTTGTTTGCTTCACAAAGTCGTCCATTAAGGTAAGTTGTTGTTTTATGCTGTCTTCATTTTTCTTCAGTGCTTTATTTTCTAGCTCAACAATAGTTGTTTGGTTCCGGATGAGGTCTAAAAGATAGTTTTCATTATTTTGAATAGATTGGATATCATTCTGATATTTTTCAGCAAAGTGTGAGTCCAAAATTCCAAATAGGTCGTTAGCTAGAGCTCCTATTCCGTTGATCAATCCTCTTCGTTTCCGATTTCCAAGATGTTTGTGTGGAGCCAGCAGTAAGTTGTTGTAGTGGTCGAGTGTCTCCATCTCATGGCGTAGTTGGCCGACTGTAATGTTACAGTATCTGGGGTCGATTACCGTGCACAGCAAGTTCACCTGTTCAAGGTAAGTCTTTATTTTGTCAACTCCAGTCCAGTAGTTAGTCAAATTGTAATACATTATCAATGTCCACTCATCATGTATCATTTTTATTCTGCCCAAGGTGTCATAATATACTGGTCGGTGAGGCTCAAACGTAGTAATATGAGCACGTGACGTCGCGGTGGTGACGGCGGCACAACTTGGTACTCCAGTGAACATGATAAGGATTGTAAATAAACATAGTAATGTCTTGTTTACTTTTGATGCAGTTGATCTTTTCTCTTTCTTTTGTTCAGTATTTTTGTTAGTTTCAGGTTGTATTTCTGGGCCCGATTCAATTTCAGTGAGTTTTGGCAGCGGTGAGAGTTTGACCAGAGGGCGTTTTGTTATCCCAGATTGAGTTTTAATTGTTGTCACCCGGACAAGTCCATCAGTTCCAGGATGAAGCTGTAGAACCCGTCCCATTGCCCATTTTCCAGGTGGGAGATTGTCTTCTTTTACCAGAACTACATCCCCTTCCTGGATGTTTGGTGTAGGTTTGTTCCATTTACAACGTGCCTGTAGTTGTGTCAGGTAGTCATTGGACCAAGTTTTCCAGAACTGTTGAAACATATGTTCGATGAGTTGCCATCGCTTCCTCAGGTCGATTTTTCTGACGTCACAGTAATCAGATAGTGGCAAAGACTTCATAGGGCTGCCGCTTAAGAAATGACCCGGTGTAAGACAGTTGTAGAATTCGTCAGGGTCTTCAGTGAGTGGGCACAGTGGCCGGGAATTTAAACATGCCTCAATTTGAGTCAGCAAGGTCGAAAATTCCTCAAACGTGAGCTTTTGTTCTCCCAACACACGTCTCAGATGATATTTCATGGCTTTCACTGCAGCTTCCCAAATGCCCCCTGCTGATGGCCATGCAGGGGCGTTGAAATGCCACTGGACCTCCATCTTAGCGATTTCGTTAAAAAATTCAGGCGATAGTTCTTGTTTGAATTCTTCGAACTCATGACGTAATTTTCGTGCGGCGCCGATGAAGTTTGTGCCGCAGTCAGAATAAACGTGTTTGGGTGTTCCACGTCTATTACACATCCTTCTAAAGGCTCCTAAGAAAGCTTCAGTTGAGAGATCGGACACAAGCTCTATGTGAACAGCTTTTGTTGCCATGCACACGAAGATCGCGACGTATCCTTTGGTGACTTTGGCTGATCTTCCTTTGTTTAGCTTGACGTTCACACTCCCCGTAAAGTCAACTCCTGTATGAGTGAAGGCCTTTGAAGGAGTACTTCTTTGTGGCGGCAGATCACCCATAAGCTGATGGGTGTCGGTAGCTTTGAAGAGGTGACAGCGCACGCAGTGACGTAAGTATGATTTGACGACTCTGTTGCCAGTGACGATCCAAAAGCGCTGTCTAATGTGAGCCAAGGTAAGTCGAGCTCCTCCGTGCAATGTGTCTATATGCGCTTGTTGCATAATCAGTTGAGTTAGTCTCCCCTTTGCTGGTAAGATGATTGGATGTTTCATCTCCGCCGACAGATGAGAGTTTGATAGACGTCCACCGATTTTCATTATTCCGTGCTCATCCAAATACGGTGCAAGTTTGTAGAGCTTGCTTCTTGGCGAAATAAATTCTTTCTTTATAAGTTGTTTATACTCAATTTCAAATTCAGTGCGTTGCACATATTTGATTATGTGTCGCAATGCAGTTTGAAGTTCGTCGCTTGTTAAGTAGGTAGTTTCGCGTTTCACCTTATTCCGTGCATTGGAAAGAAATGACAATATCCATGCGGTGACGCGTGTAATGCGATTCAATGAACTATATTTTTCTAATAATTTATTTATAAGGTTTCCATGCTGTTCAGGTTTTGATATTTTAGTTTGACTTGTTTTTGCTTGTCCAATATCCGTTGTATATAGGCATGTATGCTTTATAGATGGCTGTTGTTTGTTAGTTGTATGCAAAAATTCCGGGCCTTGCCACCATAAGTTAAAGTTTACAAGTTTGCTTGGGAGGAGGCCACGTGATGCACAGTCAGCTGGGTTGATATCCGATTTGATGTAATGCCAGTTTTGCGCTGGAATTATGCTTTTTATTCTCTCCACTCTGTTTGTCACGTACTTTTCCCATCGTGTTGTGTCGCCCTGTATCCAAGCTAACACAACTTGCGAATCACACCAAGCTTGTACAGATGAGATGTTGTAACTTGATAGTGCCTTCTTGACTTTATCAATAAGTTGACATAAAAGTTGAGCGCCGTTGAGTTCCAGCCTTGGCAAGGTCGTTTTTTGGGCTATGGGCGCTACTTTTGTTTTTGCGGTGAGTAGGGTGACAATGGGTTGGCCTTCTTCGTTTATGACGCGGCTGTATACCACACAGGAATAAGCTTTCTCGCTCGAATCGCTGAATCCCAATAATTCGACATCTCGCTTGCTATCGGCACCGATCCATCGCTTTAGAGAAATGTGTTTTACTTCAGGTAGTTCAGATCTGAGTTTAAGCCATTCCTTTTGAATTTCAGTTGGCAGTAGGTCATTCCATCCAAGTTTAGTGGACCAAACCTTTTGAAATATGAGTTTTGCTGACACTGTGATTGGTGCCAGCCACCCCAATGGGTCGTATAGTTTGGAGATTTCGGAGAGAAGATGTCGTTTAGTTAGTTGCTTAGATTTATCTTCCAAGCTCCAGTTGAACATAAATTTATCAACCTTAGGATTCCAACCAAGGCCAAGCATCGTGGTAGTTTGTTCATTTTTGAAATCATAAGTTGCCTTAGTAGAAATTTGATCTTTGCTCAAGCTTTGTAATGTTCTGGATGGTTACTATTCCATTTTCGTAGATTCATGCCCCCGCTGCTCAATAGTTGTATGAGTGACTGCTGTAGAGCTTTAGCTGCTTCAAGGTCATTGTGGCCGCTGACTAGGTCGTCGACAAAAAATTCCTTCATTAAAACTTCGGCAGCTGCGGGATAGCGATGTTTTTCATCCATAGCTAGCTGTTTCAGAGTTCTCATCGCGAGCCATGGTGCACTTTTAGTTCCATATGTGACAGTGCACAGCTGATACTCTTGAAGTATTCGAGTCGGGTTTTCACGCCAAATAATCTTCTGAAGTGGCTGCTGATCTTCTGATATCCAAATGCATCTGAACATTTTTTCTATGTCCGCTGTTACTGCATATTTATAAGATCGCCATTTTAAAATTAGGCTTTGAATATCATTCAGTAGATTAGGACCCTTCAACTGCACGCTGTTTAGGCTATGACCGCTGGATGTGAGCTGAGCGGCATTGTAAACAACCCTTAGTTTGGTAGTATCAGATTGTTCCCTCAAAACGCCATGGTGGGTGAGGAAACATTCCGGAGTTAAATTGGTAACCGGAGATGCTAGTTTCATATGCCCGAGGTCGATATATTCGCGAATAAATTGTTTATACATTTCTGCTAGTTTCTTCTGTTTTTGAAATCTTTTTTCTTGTTGTAAAAATTGAGCGATTGCCTTTGATTTCGAATTTCCCAATTTTTCAGCAGCATCAGAAATCAACGGCATTTTTACTGTATATTTTCCATCCATTTCTCTGCGTACAGTCTCAGCGTAGAAATTTTCACATTGATCATCGTTAGTTAGTTCATCATTTTGGGTGATGTCCTCTATTTCCCAAAATTTTGTCATCTCGTTGAGATCCACAAGTGTCATGTGGCAGTTAAAAGTTTGAGACACACCGCCGCTTATAATCCAACCTAAGTGCGTCCGTTGTGCAATAGGATCGTTTTCATTGCCTTTCAATACGCCGTCTGCTATTGTAGGGACACAAGTATGTGGCTACCGAGTAAGCGGCGCCGGAGTGTCTCGACGCCGAATCAGCAGTTTTGCTGGATAGCCAGTTGTTCCCTATACCGCGCTCTCTCCGCACGTGTGTCGTAGCTTGCCTAACCTAATAATATAAATGGTCAATACATATTATCGTTGAATCTTAACACGTCTTTTACTTACGTCAATAAGGTCCCTTCACATCTAGAACTTAACTAGTAAACAAACTAGTAAACTGGTGACCCGCGAGTGCATTTTGAACATTTTAATTACGGACATTTATTGCGTAATCGGGAGCAACTCGCCTCGTGGCGTGGAGTCGGCACGTTCGCGAGGCTAGGCAAGCGGGGAGAGCGCAAAGCTATTTTACATAGCCGTGAGCCGTGAAAAGTGAATACGTGATTTGTCAGTGGACTGTCGTGTTAAAAATGGCTAATCCAAATCCGAATCCGAACCCAAACCCGAACCCAAATCGAGATCCACCACCACCGCCGGAATATGGACTGTTGGAAGTGATATCGGTAGGAAATCGTATAGCAGAATTTTGGACGGACAATCCGAGAGCATGGTTCGTGCACGCCGAGTCAACGCTTTTGCCTCAACGTACAAGTGATGAGATTAGATATAACATCCTGTTGTCAAAACTGAGCAAGGAAACCATAACTCAGGTAACAGATTTAATCAGTGCTCCACCGGCTGCTGGAAAATATACAGCTTTGAAAGAAAGATTGTTACAATTATATGAAGAGTCAGCAAGTCGTCAGATTCAGAAGCTTATTGGAGGTATGGAACTAGGAGAACAGAAACCCAGCCAGTTACTGAGACGTATGAAGGAGCTGGCTAAGGACAAGGTTCCAGATTCTACCTTGAGCGTTTTGTGGCAAAATCTCCTGCCAGTTTGGGTCAGAGGTGTGTTGACAGTGGTTGATAATAAGGACCTTACAAGTCTGGCTCAAATAGCAGACAAAATGATGGAGAACTCCCGCTCAACACCTATTGACGCCGTAAGCGCATCAACATCTACCGCACCACCCATATCCACAGATACAGCAATTATTGTTGCCGAGATTGCCAAGCTTAATGCTAGGATGATGGAGCTCGGAAGGTCGAGATCAAGGGAGAGGCGCTCAGGTTATCGCAGCAGGGGTCGGTCGTTTTCTGGAAGGCGTAGTAAATCACGCGCCCCAAGCGGCAATCGAAGAACTAAAAACAGCTCTGATTGGCTTTGTCATTTCCATTACCGCTTCAGGGAGAGGGCTACCAGATGCGAGCAGCCATGTGCATGGAATAAACAGCAGGAAAACTAAGGGAGGTACAGTCAGTGGCGGATGTCTGTGCCCTACAACCATCACGCCGTTTACGTGTAACAGACATGCTTCGTGGAACTCGATTTTTAGTGGACACTGGAGCGCATATATCGGTGTTACCAAAATCTTTGAACTTTAAGTGTGATAAAAAAGTGTTGAACTATAAACTTTATGCCGCAAATGGTACTGAGATAAAAGCTTTCGGTATTGTGACGTTGGAAATTGACCTTAAGTTACGGAGAAAATTTAAGTGGACATTTGTGGTTGCAGCGGTCACTCAGGCAATTTTAGGCGCAGACTTTTTGAGTAATTTCGGTCTGCTAGTGGACTTACGCGGACAAAAGTTAATAGACAGTGTTACAAACTTAAACGTTAATGGAGCGCTAGTGCCGTGTAATTGTAATGAATTGAGCATTAAAACAGTGGACAGTAAACATCCGTTTAGTGAACTACTATCTCAGTACCCGGACATAACCAAACCGATATCGTTTCGTGAAAGTGCCAAACATAACGTGTTCCACCACATCGAGACGCAAGGGCCTCCCGTGCAGGCTCGTGCGCGTCCATTGCCACCTGATCGGTACAAAAAGGTGAAGGCTGAGTTCCAGACTATGCAGGAGTTGGGCATATGCAGGCCGTCTAAAAGCGAATGGTCTAGCCCACTCCACGTCGTGCCCAAGAAGAATGGCGACATCAGGCCGTGCGGAGACTACCGGAAGCTGAACTCAATCACCAAGCCAGATAGGTACCCCATACCTCGCCTACACGATTTTACATACCTGCTATCTGGTAAGAAAATATTTTCTAGAATTGATATCAATCGAGCTTACCATTACATTCCTGTCGCGCCAGAAGATGTAGAGAAAACTGCAATTATTACACCATGGGGTTTGTATGAATTTCCCCGTATGTGTTTTGGGCTTCGAAATGCCGCCCAAACGTTCCAGAGATTTATGAATCACACTGTACTTACGGGATTAGATTTCCTGTTTTCATACATCGATGACGTAATAATTGCCAGTGAAGACATAGAACAACACAAGGACCACCTTCGTCAACTGTTCGAGAGATTAAACGAGTATGGTATTACAATCAACATCTCGAAATGTGCATTCGGCCAAGAAAAACTCGAATTTTTGGGACATGAGGTGTCTACGGAAGGTATCAGACCTTTGAAGGAAAAGGTATCCGCCATCCAGGACTTTCCGAAGCCAAAAACGATAGAAGAACTCAGACGTTTCCTGGGAATGGTAAATTTTTATCGCTCACACATACCAAGGGCGGTAAAAAGTCAGGCAGTGCTCAATATATACCTACATGGAGCAAAAAAGAAAGACAGAACACCCATACAGTGGACACCGGATGCCGAACAAGCATTCGACGAATGTAAATAAGGCCTCAGTGAAGCAGTCACGTTGGCGTATCCGCGAGCAGACGCAACGTTAGCACTTATGACTGACGCCTCAAATGTCAGTGTGGGAGCGGTTTTGCAACAGCGAAATAACGGACATTGGCAACCATTGGGATATTTTTCTAAGAAGTTAACAGATGCACAGCAGAAATACTCAACCTATGACAGGGAGTTATTAGCTATTTATATGGCTATTAAGCATTTCAGAAGTTTAATAGAAGGCAGACAAGTAATCGTATATAGTGACCATAAGCCTTTGTCCTATGCATTCACAAAAATAAACCCCGAAAAGGAAAATCCCCGACGTACGAGGTATCTGACGCTCATAAGCGAATACACTACTGACATACGTCATGTTAAAGGCGACGACAACATCGTAGCTGACGCATTATCACGAATCGAGACTATTTGCAGTCCAACATCTATCGATTATGTACAGTTAGCAGAGGCGCAGAGTAAAGATGAATACTTGTTGAAGAAGCAGTACGGAGATAGTATTGTCATGAAGAAAATAGATGTACCTGGATGTGGGAAATCTATTTATTGTGAGATGTCTACCAATGTAGCAAGACCGTACTTGACGGAAGAGTTCCGGAGGTTAGCGTTTGACGCCGTGCATAATTTAAGCCACCCTGGTGTTAGAGTAACCCGCAAGATGATGGCAAATAGATTCTTTTGGCCCGGAATGAACAAAGAGGTAGGAATATGGGCGAAAGCGTGCCTACATTGCCAAAAAGCCAAGGTAAATAGGCACATGACGTCAGAAATAGGAAAATTCCAATACTGTGACAGATTCCAGCACCTGCATATAGATATTGTTGGACCATTGCCTACTACAGTGGAAGGTTACAGGTATTTGTTAACAATGATAGATAGAACCACACGTTGGCCAGAAGCATACCCAATGAAGGACATCACAGCTGAAACTGTTGCGAAATTAGTTTTTGAAGGTTGGATCGTAAGATATGGATGTCCTGAAAAGTTAACCTCAGACCAAGGTCGGCAGTTCGAAAGTCAGCTGTTTAGTGAGCTTATGAAGCTACTAGGCATTAACAAGCTTCGGACGACACCGTACCATCCGCAGGCGAACGGCGCAATAGAGCGCTGGCACAGATCGCTGAAAGTAGCGTTAACGGCGAGACTAAGTGCGAGTAACAGTTCGTGGATCAGTGAGTTACCCACAGTGCTATTAGGCTTGAGAGCCGCAGTGCGTAGTGATAACAGTGCTAGTGCCGCGGAGATGACATACGGAAAAACATTGCGTTTACCTTCGGACTTCTATGACTCTAATTCGGTGAACAGTGACGTGTGTGTTGACGTTAACAAAATACGAGAGACTATCAGTAAATATAAGCCAGTAAATAGAGACAATAATGATAGAAGGTCTTTGTTTATACACCCAGATATTCGTACTTCAGAATTCGTGTTTTTGAGGAATGATGCCGTACGTAGGCCACTCCAACCAACGTACGATGGCCCTTATAAAGTTTTAGAGAGAGGGCATAAGGTATTTCAGTTACAACTACCTAATAGAAAAGTACGAGTATCGGTGGATAGACTTAAACCTGCATATTATGTTAGGTTAGAAAATGAAAACTCTAATGACAGTTCAAGTGAAAGTGTAAGTGATTCCGTAAACGTTAGGCAGACAACGCCAGTTGCGGAAACTACGGACATGATATTTCCAAGTGCAGTAAGTACTTATGTGACAAAAAGTGGTAGATCAGTTAAGCCACCAGTAAGATTTCTTGATGATTGTGAGATAATTGTTTACTAAAGACATATAAAGTATTAAGTCAGCCAGTATATACGTAAATTAAAACAACATTAGTTATATAAAAAAAAACTTTATTAAAAATATTACTTACATATTTTGTAATGCATTTGTGCGCGAGTGTACTTTAGAACTCGCAACCACGTGTTGTAGCGAGCAAGTGGTGAGCTAAGTATAATTTTAATAACTAAGCAATAATGTTTCACGTAGTCGTATGATACAAATACAATGGATTCATTTCCTAAATTTTTGCACGTATGGACCTTGAATAAATACGATGTAAACTAAATGACTTATATATAAATCATAGATGATGATAGGTGATTAGCATATTTTAGAAATAACACTCGTAGTAGACGGACTCTATAGTGCTTTAGTACAGTGCACTTTAATGAGTATAATATCCATCATGGGAAACCCTCAGAGTAAAAACGAGGAAGTCGTCATAGCGCAAGTTGGAGCTAACGACGCTAACGCCACAACAACTTTGGAAAAAAAAGTTGAGTTTATAAGTGCTGTAACAATTGTGATCATTGTAATAGTGTGTCTTGTATTTTTCTTCGTGGGATGTAAGCATTGCGGTCGAAGGGCGAAATCCGCGATAGTCAAGGACTTAGTGTCGACTATGGAGAAGGGCGCAGTAGCGGTAGCAGCGACAGCGCACCAGGCTCCACAACCAGACCGAGTAGCCAGTATACCCACGTATTAGAGTGATGTGTAATTTTGTTTCTTATAGCGAAAAAGAAAATGACCAGCGTCCCTCTACTACGGTGCACATATTCAGTTTAAGACATGTTTTGTCTAGGTTATAGATAATAAATAGGTACCTATAGCTAAGTAACTTAGAATAATATTTTTTTTTTAGGATTCAACTCATAACATTCATGGACTTCGGTGTATCTAAAAATAGAATGTTCACAGATTGATGCATATGTATAGCTAGAAGCTCGTATACGTGCGATGGGCGGACGCGTCGATCGTAGGTGTCGAGTTACGGAGCGATAAGGAGACCGCGCTGGGGCACTGCGTTGCCGCGCGCGTTTGCATTTTTATTATACAGAGTGTTTGTTAGAATGTTATTAAAACTTTTGTGTCAAAATATTAAATGTTCAATTTTAAAAATTTTTTTTTGGTGAAGGGGGAGTGATGTAGGGACACAAGTATGTGGCTACCGAGTAAGCGGCGCCGGAGTGTCTCGACGCCGAATCAGCAGTTTTGCTGGATAGCCAGTTGTTCCCTATACCGCGCTCTCTCCGCACGTGTGTCGTAGCTTGCCTAACCTAATAATATAAATGGTCAATACATATTATCGTTGAATCTTAACACGTCTTTTACTTACGTCAATAAGGTCCCTTCACATCTAGAACTTAACTAGTAAACAAACTAGTAAACTATAATCTGCGAGTAGACTTTAGCGCCCAGTAATAAGTCAATGGAACGCGAAATGTTGTAGTCAGGATCGGCGAGAGTTAGACATTGCAAGTGAGGCCAGTCTTGTTTCTCAAAAGTTTTGCTAGGTAGATTTTTAGTTAGTTTTTGCACTATTTCTGCTTCAAGTTCGAATTGGTAGTCAGTGTGTAGTGACTTGCAGGTCAGTTGTAGTTGCCCCTTGGAATTTTCGGACGACGATCCGATACCGGATATAGTTGCGTTGCTATGTTGTCTCGGCAGTCTAAGTAGTTGTGCAGTTTTGACACTTACTAAATTGACTTGTGAGCCTTGATCCAAAAATGCTCGAAGTTTAACATATGTACCATCGATAGTTTTTACTTGAAGGTATATTGTCGTCAGCAAAACTTCCAACTCATCGTAGGCTACGTGATTAGAGCTTCTGTTTTGACCGCCGTTGGAAGTTGAAGGCCTTTCATTTCCATTTCCGTTGCTAACTGGCGGAGGTAAAGTTCTGTTGAAGTTATGCAGCAATGTATGATGGTTCAAATTACACTCCTTGCATACTTTGTTTGATGTACAAGGCGATGCGTGACTGAACAAACAATTTTTGCAAACTTGCATTTTTGCTACTGCGTTGTTCCGTTGCGTTGTGTCTAATTGCAAAAACTTTGAACATTGCATCAACACGTGAAATCCATTGCATTGCGGGCAGCGAGGGTTTTTATATACAGTATGATACGTTCTTGGAAATGCTTTATTCATTTCGAAGTTAGGTTTCTTCGCAAACGTTTTCGGCTGATAGAAAGATGGTTTCAGTTGATGGTTGCTAGTTGACTTCTTTTCCGAAGCCTTTTTATTTGCTCTGCGCACCTCTAAGGCCATGAACTTGCCTTCTAAAAAGTAAATCAGCTCAGAAATATTTGGCAATCCTCTGGGATCTCTTGCTTCCTTGATGTAGTCATCGAAAGTGGTTGCGTCTAGTTTCAATGACATCAAATGCGCAACAATTGGGCCTGCAGCGTCCGTGTCGACGCCTATGTTCGATAGTCCATTTAGAACCTCCTGTATAACATCATGCATTTTTTTCAGGTTAGATGCGTCGGGTTCTTGTATGGCAGGTAAGTCTAACATGATGTTGAGCAATGAGGTAAACTGAAGGCGTTGGTTGTCGTACCTCTGGACCAGTATCTCCCAGCATGATTTGTAGTTGTCAGCATTTATAGGTAGATGTTTCACTAGTCGCTCAGCTTCTCCTCGCAGTTTTGTTTTTAGAAGCTGCATTTTTTGCGCTGTATTGATCATGGGATTGTTATGCACAGACTCCATGAAAAGATCCTTAAAAGATGACCACTGCATATAGTTGCCACTAAATTCGGGTATTTCCATCTTCGGAATAGATTGCGAGTAATGTGAAGATGCCCACATCTTGTTGCTGAGTTTCTTCCTGAGAGCATCGTATTTGTCTTCAATTTCTATAAACATGGCGTTGTATTTTTTGTTCGTACCTTTAAGATGTGGTTCCAGCTCCCAGTGTATCTTATCAACTGCCTCCCACTTAGTTTTCAGGATAGACAGCTGATCTTCAATTTCCCATCGTTCAGTTAACACTTCATCATGTACCTTGGACATCACACGGTGAAGTGCCTTGAAGTTGCATTCCTGCTTAGTAATCAGGCTTTCCAGTTTGTCATTGGTGGTGTCGTCGACCATCCCACTCAAATCGAATTTTACATCTTTCTGTTCCTTTAGTTCACTTAATAAAAGTTGCATGTCAGCTTTAGTTTCTTCATACATTTTCTTCGTTTTTTCAAAGACTTTGTCAGTAAAATAAGTGATCTCTTTGTCTTCAATAGTCTCCTTGAGAACTTTGTCTCTCTGTTCAAAATCTTCCCATTGCTGTAGTAGCGATTCTAACCTCAATTTCAAATATGCAATATTTTTTCTTGTTATGCTATCTTTGCTATAGTTAACGCAAATTGTTTTAATGCTTTCAAAGCATTGCTCTTGAAGCTTTAGTTCTTGCATGGTGTATAGTTTTACGTACCAGTTAGTACATATAAGTAGTTAGTTGAAGAACGACACGACTTCAGTGTAGAACGTGGCGCTGGTTCATTTTAGGTTTCCAGTGCATCTGCACCCCCATACGATATGCACGTTTTCTAAATTGACCGGTGAGACCCGCTGGTGGGAGGCCGGTAAACCGACAACGCTGGCGCACGAGAGCACAAACACACCAAACTTTCCTTGATGCGAAGGACGAAGGACCATTTAGATGTACAGTTTGTCCATCTATTCTTGTAGCTTAGTTGTGTATAGTTGTTAATGCTGTTTAGTTCAGTTGTTGAGAGAGCTCGAAGAAATATCACACACAGAAGTTAAGTTAAAGATTTATTAAAATGATAGATTGACACAGTATAGTTCGTGGTGACTTCTTTCTATGACGTGGTATTGCACTCTAAAGTAAATTATTGCTAATCGCCGGCGGCGGCGCGACAATAGGTCGCAACGTAAGCAAAATAAAATATAGGTATAATTGCCAATGTGCGGTGTAAACCGTACAAAGTATTTACAATATTTTACAAAAAGTCGTGAATATTTTTAGTCATATTAAAAAATTACAAATAAAAATATAATTTACAATTACAATTGTCTTACTTTAATATAATGTTGTATGTATTTCTTGCCGTCTCGAAAGTATACATTATTAAACATAAGTGTCGCAAAAATACGAAATCTTACTGTACAGGGCAAAGCCATGGCGGCAGTGCCTGCACACTAAGGAACCTTGTGCGGTGGGTTGCTGAGCTCTGGGTAGAGCTAGTGAGACGCCGAGGTGTTGGTTGAGTCTGATTTATTAGATTAAAGTATGCAGTTTTATATTAAAGTTAGGCAATACACACATTGATACTAAAATCTATGTATTACATGCGTGTAAAACGCAAGCACAGCATATCTAGCAGTTTTGGCAATAATTAATCGTAAGCAAAGTCATTAACCGAATGTGACCTGCTAGATAGCTGACTAAGATGTGCGAGTTGGCTCGTACATGCTGGCAATCCCAAAAAGAAAGAAAAGAGAACAGGATGTCGCTGCAAGACGTGCTTCCATCTTGTTGTTATTGGTAGTTGTCTGAGGTGACCATCTCTTGTGCTTTGCTTGTTGCCCATATTGCTGTTGTGAGTGAAGTCGGTCACTGTAAATCCAATTTTTGTTGGCGCCGTTGTAATATCGGACGCTCAATTTCTTCCATTTTTAAAGTTGTTTGTCCTAAGAGTTGTAGTTGGACTTGGACGCGCGGTTGCTGTATCCTGTCCTGGCACAGTTGCTTGAGTGGATGCTGGTTGTCCTCTCGCCTACTAGTTGTGTCATAAGGGTCGTAGATCCTTAGCCCGTAGTTTTGGTGAGCTCTGGCGCCGTCGCAGTATAGAGTACCAGATTTCTCTTGTTTCTGAATTTGTATGTTGATTGTTGATCGATCATAAGGGTCGTAAATCCTTAGATCTTTGTTGAAGTAGTCGGCGGCTGGCCCTCGGCGCGCAGTCCCTGTAGTAGTGGGCGGCTGGCCCTCGGCGCGCAGTCCCTGTAGTAGTGGGCGGCTGGCCCTCGGCGCGCAGTCCCTGTAGTAGTCGGCGGCTGGCCCTCGGCGCGCAGTCCCTGTAGTAGTGGGCGGCTGGCCCTCGGCGCGCAGTCCCTGTAGTAGTGGGCGGCTGGCCCTCGGCGCGCAGTCCCTGTAGTAGTCGGCGGCTGGCCCTCGGCGCGCAGTCCCTGTAGTAGTCGGCGGCTGGCCCTCGGCGCGCAGTCCCTGTAGTAGTGGGCGGCTGGCCCTCGGCGCGCAGTCCCTGTAGTAGTCGGCGGCTGGCCCTCGGCGCGCAGTCCCTGTAGTAGTCGGCGGCTGGCCCTCGGCGCGCAGTCCCTGTAGTAGTCGGCGGCTGGCCCTCGGCGCGCAGTCCCTGTAGTAGTCGGCGGCTGGCCCTCGGCGCGCAGTCCCTGTAGTAGTCGGCGGCTGGCCCTCGGCGCGCAGTCCCTGTAGTAGTCGGCGGCTGGCCCTCGGCGCGCAGTCCCTGTAGTAGTGGGCGGCTGGCCCTCGGCGCGCAGTCCCTGTAGTAGTCGGCGGCTGGCCCTCGGCGCGCAGTCCCTGTAGTAGTGGGCGGCTGGCCCTCGGCGCGCAGTCCCTGTAGTAGTGGGCGGCTGGCCCTCGGCGCGCAGTCCCTGTAGTAGTGGGCGGCTGGCCCTCGGCGCGCAGTCCCTGTAGTAGTGGGCGGCTGGCCCTCGGCGCGCAGTCCCTGTAGTAGTGGGCGGCTGGCCCTCGGCGCGCAGTCCCTGTAGTAGTGGGCGGCTGGCCCTCGGCGCGCAGTCCCTGTAGTAGTCGGCGGCTGGCCCTCGGCGCGCAGTCCCTGTAGTAGTGGGCGGCTGGCCCTCGGCGCGCAGTCCCTGTAGTAGTCGGCGGCTGGCCCTCGGCGCGCAGTCCCTGTAGTAGTCGGCGGCTGGCCCTCGGCGCGCAGTCCCTGTAGTAGTGGGCGGCTGGCCCTCGGCGCGCAGTCCCTGTAGTAGTCGGCGGCTGGCCCTCGGCGCGCAGTCCCTGTAGTAGTGGGCGGCTGGCCCTCGGCGCGCAGTCCCTGTAGTAGTGGGCGGCTGGCCCTCGGCGCGCAGTCCCTGTAGTAGTGGGCGGCTGGCCCTCGGCGCGCAGTCCCTGTAGTAGTGGGCGGCTGGCCCTCGGCGCGCAGTCCCTGTAGTAGTGGGCGGCTGGCCCTCGGCGCGCAGTCCCTGTAGTAGTGGGCGGCTGGCCCTCGGCGCGCAGTCCCTGTAGTAGTGGGCGGCTGGCCCTCGGCGCGCAGTCCCTGTAGTAGTGGGCGGCTGGCCCTCGGCGCGCAGTCCCTGTAGTAGTCGGCGGCTGGCCCTCGGCGCGCAGTCCCTGTAGTAGTCGGCGGATGGCCATTTATAAACATGACAGGACTAAAATATGTCCTATCCTTTTCTGAACCTATTTGACGGAATGTGACAGCACTAATTTAAGGCAAGTAATTTAAGGCAAATTGAGGGCATTGTCAAACTACAGGCTACAATTTCACAGTGAAATTCGATGTTCATTGCGTAGTCGGTTAGCCATTATGATACCAGGAATATAAACCGGCTACGCAATGTACTAAGAATTTCACCTGTAGACTTGTAGCCTGTAGTTTAATAACATAGGCACCTGGCAGTTCCTCGCGAGATTACAAAGACATGTACGCAACAAACTATATGAATGAATTTAGTAAATTAGTGTAGGTACATACAATACGTCGTATAATCCACAACATTTCAAATTTCTAACAAGACTATTATATTTTTAATAGATAGTTTATCGCATCATTAACTAAAGGGCAAGTTCTTTTTATTTTATTTTGTTTCATAATCAGAGATTTTAAATTTTAAAAAGTGATAGTTTAGTTCTAACAACTAGGCTGCTGAAAACAAAATTAGTTTGCCTACCTTTATTTAAAAAAAAACTGATTGACATTGACAGATGAATGAATGAAGTTTTCTCCTCTGTTTTTTTTATACTATAAGCAAAGGATTTTTTCATGTTTTTACAACTTTTGAAAAAATTTCAGAAACGATTGCATTAAAAATTATGAAAATATGTGTATCTTGATAAGCATCCCAAACACTCTAAACGATTTATGTATCTTTTGTATCTAACGTAAAATGAAATGTTGTGGATTCGTAGCAAAAAAATCCTTGTAAATTCGCGAGAAACGTCCTGGTCGCTTTAACGCCGCAGCGGCCAAGCGGCTGACTATGATCCGACCCTAAGTTTAGTTTATGGTAGAAGCAATTTGTTCTATAATACTGTTATAGGTACCAGACACAATCTTGCTTCTGCGTATCCTAAGCTGCTGGTACAATCGAGGTTAGACTGTGGTTTATAAATAAAATAAACTTACATAATTTGCACTTCGAGAGCTCAACCAGAGCTTTTTTAGTGATAGCGGAGAAAGAGAAATGATTTCGGTTAAAACGCCATACCGAAATATTGTATACCGAAATATTGTATCGCAACGTTTATGTATATATGTAAACCGGTACTGAAATTTTCTGTCACTGCATCTTTTACGATATCCTTATTTTTTACGGTACCTTAACAGCTATCAAAACGGTTTTCTAAGTACATCTTCTACGAGTCCGCAATTTCGCTTGATAGAGCGCAAAGATGTCGAAATGATTTTGGTAGTGGTACCGCTATATTCTAACTTTTTTCTACCGTTCTCATAACCCATATAATAACCTTTTTCCGTCTACCTTAAAAATTTAAACCGGTACCGATATTATACCGGTAGCTTAACCCTGTACCTTAACCGAATACGATCGTTGCGTGATAGAAACGTGTTGTTCGTGTGGTTTGCTGTCTTTGTCTATGATTATGAGTATGGATCATTTTGTCAGCATCAATTGTTAATATTGAATCTCTCAGTGTTTATCCTAATAAAACCCAGTTTGGCTAGCTTTTCCTGTTTAAAAAAATATGAAAGTCGGTTTGTTTCGCCTTGTAGTTTCTGGACTATTATTGGTCGAACCCAATTTAATATTTTGTGTAATTTTAGGTATATGCTAACATACTTTCGTTTGCAGTGTATAAAATCATCTCAAACTGGGTTTTTACGCTGCGTTAACTTTCACATGGACAATACTGGTATATTTCATGATATAAGACACTTAACAATTAACTTATGAAATGAGCTACTATTAATTGAATCATAAATTTACGCATTCGAAAAGAAAATACACAAAATGTAATATGTGCTTTACAGACACACATCACGCAATCGTACAAAATATAAGCGACTTTAGAATTTTTGTTAGAGTAGCATCACCCCATATCTTTTCCGTGGGTGTCGTGAGAGACGACTAAGGGACTCGAGGGTGTGCATTGCAATTATAGGCGATGGGCTGACAACCCTCAAATGTTTGTCAGACGCGTCGTAAACGTCAGTTTTTAAGGCCGTTTACGCTCTGCCTACCCCGCAAGGGATATAGGCGTGATGTATGTATGTGTATGTTATTATGCAAACAAATACCGGAAATACCCTCTTCAGTATATAACTAGTAATTATAGCTTGCCGTGTGGTGCCGGCAGAGTAGAATAGCACCACCCCATCTCTTCTCGTGGGGGTCATAAGAAGCGACCGAGGGATAAATCCGACCCAACACAACGGTCCTGGAGAGGCCAACTCCACAATTAAACCCGGAACGGGGTCTCCGTCAGGCGCGTGTGACAGAGATCTACCGCGCGGCAGACTCCTGCAGCCGACCTGGCTCCGCACGTATCGACTAGTCGTTCCTGCGGATCCAGCCAGGAAGGCCGAGAGGGTGGCGCAGGTCCTGGGCAGCCCTGCGTATTCCATAATTGCGTCCCAGGCAACGCAGTGTCTGTGGAGAGGACACTTCACCCGCGTCACGCGGATAAAAGTCTTGCCTCAGACACTGATTAAATCGTCTGTCACAGACGTGTGAAGCCAATGATATAGCTTGTACGTTGTATGTAACTATCAGTACTAATTACAATTGTATCTGCTACCAGGTCCAGTGCTACCAAATTCTAATGACTGTCAGCTGAGCGCCTGGAGCAAGTGGAGTCCTTGCAGCGTCTCCTGCGGCACCGGCTTCCAGGAACGCACCCGCGAGATCCTGGTGAGTCCACTGAGTAACCACAGTGAAACCTGATTTACACTTTGTGTTGTCATTTCTTGATGGAACTCCATAGTATTCTAGAAAACTGGGTAAGTGATAAACCTCTATAAATGAGAAAAAATTAGTATGCACCATGCGATCTCAGTTTTCAGGTTTCACTGTATTCTAGGTAATAAAACACTTCTTTTTACACTAGTTCCACTATATATTAAATTAAAATGCTTTAAAGCTACTGGTTTCGTTACTTCATCGTCAGGCAACATTTTTTTTTCTTTTTATTTGTTGCTGACGATAAAGTAACGAAACCGGTAGCTTTAAAGCATTTTAATTTAATATGTAGTGGAACTAGTGTAAAAAAGTGTTTTATTACCTAGAATACAGTGAAACCTGTTTAACTGAGATCTCATGGTGCATACGAATATTTCTTACTTAGAGGTTTATCACTTACTCAGTTTCCCAATTAGCGAGGTTAAAGATTCTAAAATTATCTCATGTATAGAGGTTCTCACTTACAGAGGTCAAAATTAACCAATCTATCATTTAAAGAGGTTAATAATCTCTATGAAAATTAAGTTGATTGCCCGTGAGACAAAGACATGTGTTTTAAAAATCTCACTAATAGAGGTCGTAAATTTAAAATGAGAGGAGAGAGGAGGTAAATTTAAAATGTCTTAGTTATAGAGGTGAATGATCGCCTATTATAAAACTGAAATTTTGACTAAAAGACAAGGAACATATTAGAACTGGAAAAAATTTGAATCATTGTCTCAATTTCAGAGGCTTATACGCTTTTTGTATAAGTTAATAAAAAAAAAAAAAAAGGAAAAAATGAAAAAATTAAATCTCATAATGAGGTTATTAATTATTAGTTAAAGAGGTAATTCAATGCAAAAGTGCCGGGACCTAGTTTAATGTGTCAGTTATACGGGTTTCTCACTTATCCAGGTCCCAGTAAACAGTTTTCACTGTATTATAGGTACTGAGCTCCAGTGCTGCATATTTTCAACCATGGCTTCAGTAAGCATGTGCAAAATGCGTTATTTCTCCGCTCCCCGCTCTTGCCAGTACGATTGAGTCCTCGGTAATTAATAAAATACGAGACTTGGATGTTTAAAATTTGAGTTGAAAAGTAGAATAGTTCTCATTCATCGTTCTTTTTAAAACAATTTAAAATTTCTATTTTGACGCCATCGTGAATAGTGTATAGTGACGTCACAACATCAGTTATTTGTACAAAATATTGGTTTAAAAAGTATCTTGTCGGACTAGTAAGACACAAGCTTATTGTTTGACATTACCCGGATATAGTTGGGAAACCGCTTACATTCCAATATTTCAACTTTTTGCATCTGCGTCCAGCCAGAGACAGCAATACAAGTACCTGAAATAAAACATAAAATATTAGTTAATAATTAGTTCAGTGCATATAACAAAATATTAGTTAAGTGCCGTGTGAAGCCGGCTTAGAATAGCTTCTCCCCATTTCTTTCCCGTGGGAGTCGTAAGAGGCGACTGAGGGACTCGAGGGTGTGTATTGCAATTTTAGGCGATGGGCTGACAACTTGTCACTATGGCGATACACAATTTTCCGAATGACCCTCAAATATTTGTCAGGCGTGGTGTAAATGGCCGTTTTTTGCAGCCGTTTACGCTCTGCCTACCCCGCAAGGTATAATAGGCGTGATATGTGTGTGTGTGTGTGTTTATTAGTTAATTATTAATCTAAAATGTGAAGGCTGTTCTATTTCTGGATGAATCCACGAAACATTCAACACGTAAATGCCGTTTAATAGCCTTATCAATAATGTATTCGTTGTGAAGACTCGTTGCGAGTCTTGTGAGTAACGATAGGGGCGGTTCATTTAAAGAGATTATGTTTGCTAAGGGGTGTAGAATTTAACGCGACCAACCACGCGGTCAACGGCAAACCGAAACTTCTACTTAAAGGGGCAAGGGACAGCCCTCCGAAATACTTCAGGAAACGTCAAGAAAAAATCGTCAGCTGATCGTGATTTTGTATGGAAAGTATTTTTTTGTCTTTTCTTGACATATGTTACGATACGGGAAAATTGTTCAGTTTCATGATCTGCATGCACCCAATCAGTATTTGGATGGCTGTCCCAACCCCGTTTATACTGATATACCGGCGGCGGTACATTGTAATCGTACAGAAATACGATTCAGAAGTAATTTATTTTGTCAGGAGAGACGTCAGCTGTCAGAAATAGGACTTCTGCAAGAACCTACTAAATAAATTACGATTTTGGGCTGCTTACAACTTTTACAAGATCATTGGTTGGCTCGTAGTAAGCAAGATAAACAATAAACAAGCATAAATAAATTAAAAAATTTAAAAATACGACTGCTTTCTGAGATAAAGCCCATCCTATGACACTCGGGATAATGCAAGGATTGTTCCGATACAATTCCCATTCGAACCTGTTCAGTAATTTACGAGTTTCAGTCCTATAAAGAATCGCACATAATATACATACATGAACTCTACAAACATTACACTCCTCTTTTGGTTGGGCAGTCGTGTAAAAATTAAAAAAGGACAGGGGTCAATACTTTCCTCCATGTTATAGGTTTAATTCAATTAGGAGAATGTATGGTTGTTGCGGTTTACAAAAACGCCAGCAATGCAGACAAGCAGACGGTAATCGAACGCGGAATAATCGATAAACGTGCCGCTCAACTTGGGGCTGTCACACACATATATTTCTATCTGTACTTTAAAAAACAAATGTCCTCACTGACTGACTGACGTGTGACTGACTCATACTCATAGGGTGCGTGCAGACCATGAAACTGAACAACTTTCCCCTAGGAATATATTTTAGGAAACAACAAAAAAATCGACCTGCCATACAAAATCAAGATCAGCTCACTGCAATTACTTTATTAGTTAGTAATTAGTTACAAAACTTTTTTGACGTTTCCTGAAATATTTTCTCATGAGAAGTTGTTTAGTGCCATGGTCTGAATGCACCCTATAAGTATTAGGAGGGCTGTCCCTTACACCCTGTATATGAAAGCTGGCCCGTAAAAAATCTTAATTGTACCACGTCACTGCGAATCTTTTCACAAGGTCAGTCTGTCAGATTAATTCACAAGATTCTGTACATCACTGCTAAATGAACGCAAGCATTCATCAGATCGTAAAGTTAACGCGGCCAAGTGTGGAACAACATTGTTTTGTTCCTTTAATGTTTGTTTGTTTTGTGTTTATTACAGCTTTAATATTGCAGCGACTCACATTTGACTGAACTGCTGGTTTTTTATTCCGTTTTAATGAAGCACCACGTTTTTTACATTTTGCCGTTCAAATACTTTGAAGACGATGTGGGTGGCGTAATGGTAGTGCGTCCTGCCTGCTACGGTGAGGTCCTGCGGGTCTCTACCATAAAAGCGTATATGAAGGAAGCGTCTCGTCGCTTCTTCGACAACGCTCCCCATCATAAAAACCCCTTTATAGTTGCCGCGTCCAATTACTTCCCCCATCCAACCTCACGCTTTAAACACCGTCCCAGACACGTCCTTTCGGAAGAAGATCGCGACATCACAGTAGCCGCTGCTGTACCCATTGCGAGGAGATCACACTCCACAAACTCCTCAAGCAACTGTCCCTGATTTGTTCCCCATTTTGGGAACTACCGGCACGTGCCGGGTAGATTCAGTTCAATCCGCCCCAAGGGCGCGATAGATCTGGTTGTTTGAACAACCACAAAACTTCTTCGGGTGAGCTCCTGCTTCCTACCATACAGTCAGGTGTATCTACATAGCCCCGGGGTTCGATTATCGGCCAAGGCAAATATTTATATTTTGAACGCGTTGTGCGTGTTACTATAGAACCGTGTCCATAGCTCTTCAATATTGGGGATCCTAGTACCTAATACCACAGATTACTTAATAGTTACTCATCCGGTACTACGTAAGTAATTCTATGGTCTTTTTCCGTCACATAGGTTTAGATAAGGATAGAAGATATCTAAGTCCAGTCATGTTTAAAAATGACAACGGGTTTTTCGCTTTTTCTAGTCCATGTAGTCGCCATTGTTTTCATCGTCGCCTTATTTTGACAGATAACACGTATTTTGCGTCAAATTACTGACATGACATGAGTTAGATATCTTTTACCCTTTTCTAAAGTGACAGCACAAATTTAAGGTAAGTTACGAAAATTAGTATCCCGAATTAAGGCGTGTTCGTCTGTCTTACACGGCCGTGGAACAAGTACACTCACCAAGCAGTAAGTTGTAGTACTGCATTTCTTTATAGATTAATCTGCCCATGTAACTGAATAATTTTCCTCGAAAGCCAACGGAAATAATGACCTTCCATGTAGATACAATCGATCACCTGAGCTTTAATGGTTGTTTTCTATGTATTGTATGTATTTATTTATAAAATGAAGTTTTTAATTATCCATTTCAGCCGTTTAGTTCTCATAGTACAGTCAAGCTCACGTCAGGTTAGACAATCGAACGGCCAAAGTACTCATAATTCGTAGGTCTTTTGCGCGTGGTATAAGAACGGTCAAAAGTCCATGCTGTCTAACCCAGCCTGATCTTGACTGTAAAGATTTTCGTAGTTTGGGGCTAGATAGCGCTGTGTTAAATGTCCAGGATATGGATTATTATTAGGTAGTCATTAATCCATTGCCGTGTGGATTTCCAATTCCACCCAAATTCTACTTGCGGGTGTCGTAAAAACAGACTAAGGGATAATCATCCAGCGTTCCCTGTGAATGCAACATCTTGCACTGCACTCGCCAATCCGCCTGCCAAGCGTGTTGAGTATGACAATACTCCCTAATAGAAGGAGGGCCATGTCTAGCAGTGGACTGTTGTGGCTTTTAACATTGAATCCATACTACTCATTAACCACGAGACATGTCTGCTAAATTATCATAGAATCAGCATAGAATGAATGATATCAGAGCCAAAACTGTTTTTAAAAACTGTAGGTAGATGTTCTTGACTGACATCAGCACGTGTATTTTTAAATGTTATCTAAAATGTTCTGACATTTAGTATTGACCTCTACCTCTGGCATCCAAGATAATGAAGAAATGTAATGGCAAATCATGATATGATTATGGCAATTACATGTCAAGCGCACAGATTGTGGGCCAAGGATCCGATAAATTATAGAGCTATTTGCGCACGTATCAAAAGTCCTGGCACCAATTATTATCATTTTTTATTAAGGATGGGTTTGCTCTTGACTCTAGTCTAGGTCATAGGACCAAAGACATAACATAGGACAGAGATAGTCTAAGATGGAGCGAGCTCACCCAGAAGAAGCCTGTTCACTCTTACTTTGAAGACGACGTTTAGTTGTATGCTTAGAAGACGTTTGGTTGTATGCGTTTGGAAAACAACCTGTGTGTGTAATAATACCTGTGTAGTGTAGGTAATGTAGATAACTATTCTTTATTATTTTGATGTAAAACATTGGTTACCTAAAAATATTTGAAAGGTAAACCAACTCATAAAACTGATCAAGTGTGCTCTTGGGAAATGGATTGAAATCTATCTGTGTCAGATTTTTAAAGTATTTTCGTATTTGGAGATCCTTGGGAAAATTGGTTAAGTTCCAAGGGCTGGTTGGTTCGTTTTCGTTCTGCTCTGTGGGTTCGCTCCTTGACAATATTTTCTGCATTTTTTTTTTAACTTTACACTTTAGTACCTATGCTTTTTTTCTGATTTTGGCGCTGGGTTCTTAAATTATGTAGTAGGTGTACTTAATTTGCGCAAAATCACTTACATTTATAACTATAATTAAGTCACTTATGGGTGGTACATACCTATCTCCATCTAAAAGTATATCAAATTGTATCGAAATGAAAATGGAATGGAATGTTTGTTGGTTCAATGACTTTTGGATGTTTGCCAGATAAGTATTGAACGTATAAGTGTGTCTGTAAACTAGATAAAACTATGATATACTGATATTGGTTGGAAAGTGAAAACCAACATGGTAAAAATATACTTGTACAGACGGCGCGGGTTATCTGATATGACGTTCGACCAATCAGAACGCGAAGTGCGTTTTCTTACGTGGCGATTCACGATCTAACAGTTCTACGTACATACATACACATATCACGCCTCTATCCCTTGTGGGGTAGGCAGAGCCTAAACGGGCGTAAAAAACGGACATTAGCGCCTCGTCTGACAAACATTTAAGAGCCATTCAGACAGTTCTGTATCACAATGATGACAGGTTGTTAGCTCATCGCCTAAAATTGCCATACACATGTAACCTTCGAGTCCCTTAGTCGCCTCTTACGACACCCACGGGAACACCTTTTTTCACTCCTTGGTGATACTATTCTACGCTGGTATCACACGGCAAAGTTAGTTTTCCTTCGTAATATATTGTAGTCAATCGAAAATTAATACATTGAATCGTGATCCGTTTGTATGTTTTATAAGTTTTCGAGGGATCGTAATGTGTTATTGCAATTTTAGGCGATGGCTTGTCAACCTGTCACTATGGCGATACAGAATTTTCCGAATTACCCTCAAATATTTGTCAGATGTGGCGTAAATGTCCGTTCTTGCGGCTTTTTTGCGTTCTGCCTACCCCGCAAGGGATTATAGGCGTGATATTTGTATGTGTATGTAATCGGGAAAGATGCATTGTTATCTAGCGCGGTTTGTTATTCTGCGGTTTCATACGGGGTGTAAGGGACGGTGTACCGAAATTTTGCAGGCATGATCAGACCATGAAACTGAACAACTTATACTATGGATATGTTGGTAAACGAAAAAACATTTTCGAGTTTCCTTATAAAGTCAGCCAGCTGATTGGACATTTTGCAAGAGACGTTTTATTCACGTTTTTTTTTGGAAGCTATTGTCTCCGAAAGAAACGAAAACGAAACATTCGAAGAAAAGTCCACAGAAAAAGTTCTGTAGTTTCATGGTCTGATCATGCCTGCAATGTTTTCGGTAGACCGTCCCTTACACCCCGTATACCTTTATGTACAATATTATTGCCCTCTAGTCAGGTGTAGATTTCAAAGCCATTTTTTTATTAATGTACCGTAGCAAAGAAACTGCTGAGATTTTCGAGGTTCTAAACCTTCATAACATAAATAGAGAGTAAAACTAAATAAGTCTTGCTACTTGAAAGAAATCGTGACGAAAATATAAGTGTAGTAAACGTAGATAAATATTACATGGTAAAAGTTTTAGCAGTCACGATCACGACCCCTATTAGATTAATTAGTAACAAGATACTAAGTAACAGCGCTGTCGTTCATTTTATATGTATACATGTACAAATAAAAATAATTAATTATTCTGTTTGATTCCACGTTTTCTAACCGCTTTGAAGACCGATGTGGCGCAGTGGTAGTGCGACTGCCTGCGACGCAAAGGTTCCGGGTTCGATTCTCGATGGGACACTCACAAAAGTTGATATTTATCTCTTTGTGAATTTGTTCCCGGTCTGGTTAGGACATTGCAGGGTGAACCAACTGATTGTCCGAAAAGAAATGGTTCCGTGCTTCGGAGGGCACGTTAAGCCGTCGGTCCCGGTTGCTGTCTATGATTACTTAGACGGCGGTCGTAACACAACCATGTCAGAGGCCTACTAGTGATAGTAGGCGGTTGAAAAACTCTGACACCAGGGTTCATCGGGTCGTTGGATGACTCGGTGTCCCACACGAAAAGAGAAAGAGAACCGCTTTTGACCGCATTTTCTATTTATCGGATTCTTTTATTTATTTTCCCAAAATTTTATTACTTTAAGATGAACGATTATTTTTTTATTGACCATACAAGTAACTCTGCATGAGTCTGAGGTTTTCGACCAATTATTTATGAAGATAATTCTTTCGTTCATGGTCACGTTTACCCTTTGAAATAACACAACAATATTAGGGTTCCGTCCCTCAATAGGTAAAAAGCGGAACCTTTACCTATAGGGTCACTTCGTTGTCCGTCTGTCACGGTCCTTTATCGCGGGAACGCGTAGAGATATCAAAGTGAAATTAAAACGGTATACTCAAGTCTATCTGCGGCCGCTAGTAGATATAAAAATAAACTTACTCCTAACTTAACGTTTAAAATAATGCAGCCGCTTATGCTTAAAAAGCCCTCTCAAGTTAATCACAATTCATAGGACACTTTCCATGGACCTAAAACTATAAAATTTTAAAAGTAGCTTCATTTTGAAGTACAAATTTGAAAAAAAGTCCAAAGTCCTGAATTTTATACAACAAATTACAAAATTTTTAAATCGGGTCTGGTAGTTCAAGTGGGGTATCATATCAAAAGGCTTGATGTTAACATTACGGAACCCTCGGTGCGCAAGTCTGACTCACAGTTGACCGTTTTTTACATTTTGTATTTGTTTTTTTTTTCACAGAGTCCCGGCGGCCCAGGTGGTGAGCCCTGCACCAACAGACGGCTGGCCAGACGCCGGCGCTGCTCAAGGCTCTGCTAGGGACCTTGCTCATGTTGCAGCCAACGCCGGGAGTCACCAGGTTTACACACCTCTACATCAACTTAAATAGGGAACAATTTAGATAAGTCATGTCCCATATTCGGGATATAAATTCTCTTGACTTACCTTAAATTAGTGCTGTCACTGTTCTTCAAATAGGTTTGGAAAAGGATAGGAGATATTTTAGTCATGTCACGTCTTATAATTTGACGCAAAATACGTGTTATCTGTCAAAATAAGGCGACGATGAAAACAATGGCGACTAAATTGACTAGGAATTGCGAAGAACCAATTGACATTTTCAAACATGACAGGACTTAGATATCTGCTTTCCTTTTCTAAACGGAAAGTGATACCACTGATTTAAATTAAGAGAATTTATATCCCGAATTGAGGGCAATATATAGTTCAGTTAGCTAGTCAAAGATAATACAGGGAGTACCAAAAAGGGAATAAAAAGCTGAAAGGAGGCAAGGTGCTTATGAAACTGAACAACTTGGTATGGCACATGGGTCGCAAGAAAAAATGTTTTTTATAGATGTAACGTACAAAATTGCAGAGACAATGTTTTTTTTACTATTTCGATCTATGTTTCTTGGAGACAGGTGTTTAATTTCATGAGTACCTTGATCTTCTTACTTGTTATATCCTTTTTGTTTTTTCCTGTGTTAGTGGTTTGAACGTCTTGTTTTGATGTTCCCAATTTTGCGCCCTAACAGTAGTGTCCGATGAAATTCGATGTTCATTGCGTAGTCGATTAGCCAATATGATACTAGGAATATTAACCAGCTAAGCAATGTACTAAGAATTTCACTTGTAGACTTGTAGCCTGTAGTTTTATAACATAGGGCGCTGCTCACACTTGCACAGAATAATTGTATTAGTATGTAAACCATCAGCAAGCAATTTTATGAATAAAGAAAACACCTACTGTAGCAATAAAAAAACAAGTCTTAAAGACAACCATGTCAGTTAGATCAGTACTGTATATTATCTATAAGTAGGTACTACATGGCCTCATACAGTCAAATTGTGAAATTTCTCATGTTATACGAAACTGACATACTTGAATAATATTTTGAACGTAAATAACATTGTGTATTTAATGTTTTGGTCATCTATACAGGGTGGCCCGAATAGTAATCCAAAGACAAAATTTTAATTCCTTATACTGAGGGGTATGTGAATTACCCCCATGTATGTTCCGTCCGTGATTATTGTGGTTTCCGAGTTAATCAACTTTCAAAATTGTATAGGAAAAAATCGACAGGCTGGCAAGCTTTTTTCCTATTTATATTAGTACTTTTTAAGCGGTTGTTTATGTAGTATTCTGTCTTCATGATTCGAACTTTCTATCGTATTACTTTTTTCTATAATAATTTTCTATACAATGTTGAATGACTCGGAAATTACAAAAAATCGCAGGACATATAATATGAAACTGACTCGGGCACCCCTCGGTATAAGGCATTAAAATTTTATATTTGGACGTGATTATTCGGTACACCCTGTATAACATTGTGTATTTTCGAGAATTCCAAATATTTGCCGAACATGTTTACATATATCGCCGGCAATCCGCTTTAGATAGTTTTGTATTTACTGCCAAGAATTTCTTTGTAACGTATGTCTGTAGTCCAATCTTAACTAATCGTAAGTTTTTGTACAATAAGTGGTAACTTGCGTCTATTGTTAAGCATAGATAATGATATTTTTTTACAAAGCTTCCAAAGAATGTTAGTCATAGGTAAATAAAAAAAAATACATTACTTATTGTTTTATTCATAAATCGTATATTTTCTATGTTAATTATAGGATGATTCCCTTGACAGCAGGTAGCTAGATAAATAAACATACACATACATACATACATATATCACGCCTTTATCCTCTGCAGGGTAGGCAGAGCGTAAACAACCGAAAATCGGTCTATTACGCCACGTCTGACAAACATTTGAGGGTCATAGATAATTATGTGTTACTATAGTTACACGTTTTTCAGCCTGTCGCCTTAAATTGCAAAACACATGTAACCCTCGAGTACCTAAGTCGCCTAATACGACACCCACGGGGAAGAAATGGGGTGATGCTATTCTAAGCCGGTCATACGTCAAATAAATAAATGATAAATGATTTCTTTATTTGCTTAAACTAGGGTACAGTACATAGGTGTTAAAATAATTGTAAGATTCTCAGCCATTTCTCTCCTAATCAGCCATGTCAAATTATAACATGCAAATATTTTATACACAATCTTAGAAGTCAGTTTTTGTAATTTAAATATTCTTTGACAGAGTAGAAACAGTGCGTAATTAGCCATTTATACATATCAAATTTAAATTGTTTTGGTAGTAAATGCCTATATGCAATGGAATTATGTAAAAAATAAACAATTTTTTTGAAATCGTGTAGGTGGAAAACAAAGTTAATGCGAAAAAGACAAAAAAAAAAAATTCATGAAAGTTATTTCATCCACAAAACTCAGGCTATATTTTAAAAACTTTAAGATAAATGAGTACCTACTTTACTTCTTTGTAAATAGTACCTACTGCAAATTGCACAAAAACGAGATCAATAAATCTTTTACAGAAGGTCAAGAAAAAACATGGACAACCTGTAATGGAAGATTTGTAAGAATTACGTTGCAGCACTTAAGTCATTCTTTCTAAGAAATAGACTGAAGTCGAATTCATATTTCAAATTGTTCCACATTTATTTGTAGACAAATTTTCGTAGTCTGAAATATCTGGGCGTCAAATCTGGGTTGCTCACGAAATGTCAGTGACGAGATATAGCACGAGATATGGAAGCTTCTGGCTCAACGACGAAAAAACGCGCTAACATAGAAATACATTGAACATTTTGTACTGAACAAAATAACAAAATGCTTCATAACAATCAATGTATACTAAATTATAATTTTGCAAATGTGTGAGTGATGGAAATCATAAGTCAAAAAATGCAAATAGTTCATTCAAATTCGAATGAAATATCAGAATACGGACCCAAATATCTGTCAAAATAGGATAGCTTTCCATACCTATTTTATGTCAAATACGAGATATAGCTTTTTGACATAAAATAACACGCTATTGAATCGCCATACTAGAATCGGGGGACATTATCTACCACACTCAATTTTAATCATTAATTGTTTGGTCATAGAGTTCATAATCACTTTTACCAGGTCGTAGTACATGTATCTCAAGAAGGCAGCGCTTGTGTTCAATGCAATGACGTTTGACGAACTGTCAGACGACGCCTACTAGTTATCTGTGGTCTGAAATTTTATCGCGGTGAAAGTTACTTGCAGTTTCTTATTGTGCGCTATTTATATTGTTAAATCAGATAAATTACATCAAAATTTGTTTGAAATTGGTGTAATGAAATGTTGCGTACCTAATTGTTCAACCAAAAGCAATAGTGGCGTCAAAATGCACAATTTTCCGCGACCGCCAAGCCGGCAGACTTTGTGGCTGAATAAAATCAACAGTAAATATTTAAATTCACTTAATTTGAATCAATAATCAAGAAAAAAAGTTTGTGACGACCGTTTCGAGCGTAAATTTTACGAAAACGATCGCCTGAATTCCTTGATTGCCCAGCCAACTTTATTTACGGCGGCAGAAATTAGCAGTGGTTTTCCAAATTGAAAAAGTAAGTAGATTTCTGTCTATATTCTTCTGTCTACTTTGGTCAGGGTATTAAATTCGTGTTTCATTCAAATCATCATCATTGTTTCAAATAATAATATTTATTTTATACAAAAGTACAAAAGTATGAAAAATAGGGATGTCCAAAAAATATCGACTATCGATGTTTTGACAATGCCATAATACGCTACTTTAAAATACGGAATATAATGTGGTCAATTAGAAATTAACACTGCTTTACTTATTTTAGTCTATTCCAGCCACTTTAAAAATTAATGGTACCTACTAATTATTTATTTTTCTTTTAAGCTGCGAAAAATGACGAATATTCGACGATGAGTAACACCGCTGCTCTGCTACTATTCTATGATAAACTTTTCGACAGTGTACATTCCTCAAAAAGGAGCTTTGATGCAAGGGAAAAATGCGTACTCCTATTGCAGTCAACAACGGCCACGTTGAGTTTTGGAGATGAAGATGCTATAAAGTTGTTAAAAATATGAAATACGTGCGTGACACATGATAGGCAAGGTAACCAAAAAATTATCACTGTTCCTTCCTTACATAACTGGATCACAACCCTGGAGTCTTTGAGTAAAATATGGGACTATTTAATTTAAATGTAAGTCTACGAAGTATTTCTTCAGAGATCTTTGGTTGTCAATTTCATTTTATATCATGTAAAAAAATCTTAGGCAAAGTATACTATTTTCCCACCAAAAACATAAATGTGAACATTGAAAGCCAAGTTCATCGTACAACCCACAAAAGTAGTGATATGTAACATGGTTGCCTTGTTGAGTAGACACTTCTGAAATTAATTTATTCAGGTATAGGATCGTTTAGCATTCATTAGTAAAATATAGCCAACTTCGATTTTACAATACCATAAAATTTGCCTTGGATAGTTTTAACATGCAAACAAATCTTTATGTAAGTTGTAATATTTAAAAGAAAATAAGACTGTGTTTCTTTTCAATAAAATAAAATAAATAAATCATTTTATATTACACGCTTACCGCGTGTCTAAATATATGTAACAGTTAATAAACGAATTAACAAATCTTACATAGTTTTATTTCAAGTTCACTAAGTGAACAGCGTGGTATGCATATCGATAGTAGTGGCACATCACTAGCAACACTAGCAGGTGGTAAGAGATAGCATTATATATACCTGTCTCTTTCTATGAGCACACTAGCGACATGCACTTGATATAATGGAACTATAATTAGCGTCTCCGCCTGTGATTGGTCCGATTCCTATCTGTACCCTAGTACATTATCTTATTCATCTGTGTAAAATAACAAATCACAACATAAACAACACAGAATATTTTATAATTATTTGTTTTTATTGGATTTTTCGAAGATATTGGAATGTTTTAGGTGTTTTTCAGTGTGTGTTTCAAGCTTCTGGTGGGAACAAACCTCAGGATGTATAGCACAAGTAGCCAATATGGACCCAATTGATCCATCCCAAATACCTTGCCTGCTTTGCCCCAATACTTCGAACAAAACTTACGAAAAGCCATGGTCTGGCCATCCTACTGCCTGGCCTGGCCACACTGGACGTATACACCGCCCCCCCCGCTCAAGATGATATCAATAGCACCTACAGCGAATTCACAGTCCCATCCCAGCACAGCTCTTTCCCTGCAGCTTCCTCACTCTTTGACGACCTCGCACATCTCAAGGCTATCGTCCCTGTGTTTAAGCACATATCAAGAGGTGCTTGATGTTTAGCTGCTGAAAACGAAGCTCTAAAATAGAGAAATGCATGCCTTTCGCATACACATCATTCAGTATCCTAGACTAAGTGGTTATTTAACCACCAATGTGAAGCACAACGTAGACAGTGCTCCTCTCTGCTTGGAGGCCTCGTCAATCCAGTTTTTCAAAGACCCATTTCAGTGTGAAAAAGAAATGAAACGAAAGTGTATGACGGAGATTTGAGAGGAGCGGTCAGAATCCTTACGTCGGACTACGGAGTGGCTCCAGCAGATTCATTCAGACAAGCACCCACCTACGACCAATAACGATCCCAGACAAGCCAAACTGTAGATGTTTGTAGCAAAGCAACGCGCAGTGTGAGGTTAAACTAAATCACGAAAACAAGTCTTATAAACACCACCAAAATATATTTAGATAGTAAATATATTTTATACAATTTTCACTAGAAAAAGCTTGACACAAGACAGACAACAACGACAAGAGTAAAAAACTCTATATTCAATTTTGACTTGTCATGACTTCTTTCAGCCAGCCTGCAATTACTAACAACAAAGAAGTATCAGCTCAAACTTCAACACTCCTCCTTAATTGCAGTAGGCGTACTATAACATACATTATACCTACATTCGGCTCACATTCAATCCTTGCATGCACCTCACATGCTTCCCTTTCAACAGTGGCTTGGTTAGCACATCAGCTACCATGTCCTCCGTACACTTATATTTGACTGTTATAGCACCATCTAAAATTGCTTCCCTTACGAAATGGTGCCTGACATCAATGTGTTTTGTGTGGCTATGGTTGACCGGGTTCTGCGCCATTGCCCCAGCAGCCTGATTGTCCGAGTAGACAGTAACGGTCCGCGGCTGAGAGTCTGTAAGCTCAGCCACCAATCTGCGGAGCAACACAGCCTCTTTGGTTGCTTCAGATAAGGCGACGTACTCTGCCTCTGCTGTGGATAGTGCCACCGTTCGTTGCTTCATTGCCTGCCATGATATGGCTCCTCCCATAACGAAGGCATACCCGGAATAAGACTTGCGGTCGAAGTCTCCTGCAAAATCTGCATCTGCGTACCCTTCAAGCCTCCTATTGGCAGTAAACTTTAGTCCATGATTAATGGTACCTTTCAAGTACCTAAGTACTCTTTTCGCAGCCTGCCAGTGGGCCTCATCATAACAGCTGTTAAACTGACTAAGGTAGCTGGTCGCAAAAGCAATATCTGGCCTCGTGCACACAGCCAGATACATCAAGGATCCTATCAATTCCCGATATGGAATCCTTTCATCAGGTTTGTGTTCTACTCCTGGCTTTTCAAGCCGACTTGGAACAACTGGAGTAGAGACAGGTTTGCACTCCTCCATGTTAAAGCGCTTGAGTATTTTCCTTGCGTACTTTTCTTGGCTCAAGGTGATGCTGTCCTTTTCCTGTTTCACCTTCATGCCGAGGAAAAGATCTGCTCTACCAAGATCTCGCATTTCAAAAACGTCAGACAGTTCCTTTTTCACTGACTCCATTTCTAGTTTGTTATTCCAGAAAATAAGTAGGTCGTCAACGTATGCCGCCACTATGATGAGCCTGTGTTGGCTTCGCCGGATATATACACATGGCTCATTCTCCAGGGCTGTAAACTTGAGCTCCTTAAGTGCTGCATCAAGTCGCTGATTCCATGCCCGTGGTGCTTGTTTCAATCCATACAGTGACCTCTTCAGTAGACACACGTGACTCTCTTTGCCTTTCTCACAGAAACCTTCGGGTTGTTTCATATACACTGTTTCTGAGAGGTTTCCATTTAGGAACGCTGTTTTCACATCCATTTGATCGATGTTCAGCTTCTCATTGACAGCTAACGCCAGTAGAAGCCTCAACGAAGAGTGTCTGATTACTGGACTATAGGTTTCAAAATAGTCCACCCCTTCTCTTTGCTTAAAACCACGCGCTACAAGTCGAGCCTTAAATCGCCTCTTATCTCCTCCTTCTGTTTTGATTCGAAGTACCCACTTTGAATCAATAACATTATGGCCGATTGGTGGTTCGACTAGCGTCCATGTTTTATTTTTCTTCAAGGCATCTAATTCCTCTTGAATTGCCTTTCGCCATTCTGCACTATGTTTTCCAGATAAGGCTTCTTTTATTGTAAGAGGTTCTTCATCGACTTCCTCTGCAGCTTGATACAGATGAAAATCTGGATATTCCTTTGCTTTTCTATTTCTTAAGGGATATCTCCTCTCAGTCATGTTAGTGTCCTCTGACACATCCTCCGAGTTTGAGGTATCATGATGAACTGGTGCATCCTCCAGGATCGAAGCGTCCTCTGACTCTGTCTCAGTCGTTTCAGTAACTGGCGGAACACAGTCAAGAAAACATTCTTCTTCTGGAGCTCCTCCTTCACACGGAAGCTCTCCTTCATCTGAAGCTCCTCCTTCACCCAGCAACTCTTGCGGGCGATGGTTGGACACATCTTCCGGTCCTGTAGGTTCAGTTGACTTCTCTGTAAGTACAAACTGATCATAGTCTTCACCAGTTGAGCTGGTCTCTTTTGCTTGAGTTTTAGGCAATTGATTCTCGAAGAATACTACATCTCTTGCTTTATACACTCTAAGTGTTTCCGGATCAACAAGACGATATCCTTTGGATTCCTCGCAATATCCAACAAAGAGTAGTTCCTTGCTCTTTGCATCCCACTTCGTCCGCTTCTGACGTGGAATATGCATGAAAGCTCGGCATCCAAACTTCCTGATCATGCTAAGATCAACTTTCTTCCCAGTCCAGGCCTCTTCAGGGGTTTTGTCCTTTACTGCAAGTGTCGGCGAGCGATTCTTCAAATATACTGCAGTGTTTACAGCTTCTGCCCAATAGCTTTTACTCAGCTTCGCTTCTAGGAGCATAGTTCGCGCCTTCTCCACAATGGTGCGATTGGCTCGTTCAGCCACTCCATTCTGCTGCGGCGTGTAATCAATAGTTAATTGACGAAGGATACCTTTGGATTTCAAAAAGTTATCCATATCACGATTAACAAACTCACGCCCGTTATCTGACCGTACACTTTTAATCTTTCTACCCGTTTGGTTCTCGGCTAGGACTGTAAACTCTTTAAACTTTTGTAAAACTTCACTTTTCTGTTTTAAAAGATATATAAAAGTTTTACGCGATTTGTCGTCAATAATGGACAAAAAATACCTAAATCCATTATGCGACTCTACGGACATCGGTCCGCACACATCCATGTGCAACAATTCAAGCAGCTCTGTAGCTCGCTTTGCACCACTCTTCTGAAACGGTTGCGTGGTCTGTTTCCCAAGTAAACATTCCGCGCACTCTAGTTTCTCACTTGGGTTAGAAAAACTTACCCCGTTTGCCATCTTGTCTCTAAGTAAACGAAGATTACGAATACCCAGATGTGCCATCCGTTGATGCCACAAGACCAGTTCAGGATTCACCTTTGTACAGAGAGCAGTTCCAGATGCACTGTGTTTCAGCTTGTATACACCCCTCTCTAATACTCCTTTCACTGCTGGCTTACCTATAATCCTGACACTGTCTGAGGGATAAATATCACAGCCATCATCATTAAATACTACAATGAAACCTTTCTTTGCTATTGTACTCACGCTCATCAAGTTACTAGATAAGTTTGGTACATACCAGACATCATTCACTGTTAGATTATGTTCTTTCATAAATACATTACCCATATTCTTTGCAAATACTTTCTCTCCATTTGCACATGTGATCTCTCTCTTATCAATCGGTTTAACATCATTCAACCATTTACTATTTCCCGACATATGGTTGGACGCGCCAGAGTCAATGACCCATTCTTCATCTCGTTGCTTCTTTGCATTGACTGCGAATGCAAAAGCTTGTAGAGCATCTGCCTTCTTCTTGGGCTTTTGCGGGCATTGAAAAGCTTTATGCGGTCCTTCACATATGTAGCACTTGATTTGTTTCTTCAAAGTGCGCTGCTTGGCAAATTTCCTCGTTCTATTTGCTGTCAGTGCTGATGTAGATGCATCAAGGGTGTCTTCTAGTTGAAGAAGTTTAAGTTTCACATAATCTGATGACAGAGTTTCATTATTTGCTTCCATCGCAAGCCTTAATGGTTGATATTTGTCTGTAAGACCTTGAAGCATTAGCATTGCTACCATTTCGTCGTCCATTTCTTTTCCGATGTCTCTGAGTCTTTGAACTGTAGCTAAAATCTCCGTGACATACTCCCTCATAGATTTAAACTGCTCTAATTTCAGGCTGACTAGTTTGGATAACAGCCTGCATCTATTGTTAATGCCTTTATCCTCGAAAGCTGATTTCAAGGCATCCCATGCATCTTTCGCCGTCTTAGCAGTTTGCACGTGAACCAGGCATTCTGGTTTGACCATCAAGCATATTCTGGCTCTTGCCTTTTGGTCCCGTTTTACCAATGCAACATCTGCTTTGTCTGGTGTCTTTGTCGTGAATTCCCACAGATCGTCATGGATAAGTTGTAATTCCATGAGGAATTTCCACGACCCATAATTTGAGCTTCCCTCTAGTTTTTCAATGGTTGGGAGACTCATTGTACTACTGGTGCTTGCAGCACTCATTTCGGACTATTCTTACTTGCGACCTCCCGAAAACTGCTGGGCCCATAACCTGTAGATGTTTGTAGCAAAGCAACGCGCAGTGTGAGGTTAAACTAAATCACGAAAACAAGTCTTATAAACACCACCAAAATATATTTAGATAGTAAATATATTTTATACAATTTTCACTAGAAAAAGCTTGACACAAGACAGACAACAACGACAAGAGTAAAAAACTCTATATTCAATTTTGACTTGTCATGACTTCTTTCAGCCAGCCTGCAATTACTAACAACAAAGAAGTATCAGCTCAAACTTCAACACAAACCCCACCGCGCTTCACCTTGCTGTGTCCCCCTGATGACGTGATAACCCATCTATGGTCTTTTCTCTCTGGCTCTGCAGCTGGCCTGCATGGAATGTGCCCTCAGTACCTATGGAGCTCACTATAAATTGAAGGCACGGCGACAGTGTCTCTGGGCCAAGTATAGAGAATATTTAAAGCCTAGCAATTGTAAACATGCTAAATTTATTAAATATTATACATAAAATAGATGTATTGTAGTTTGTATATCTGAAAATTCAAAGTAGCTTGTTCCTTGTTACACAATCCTAAGACCTAAACTGAGTTTATGCTTTAAGATCGATTTCTGCCACTAAAACAGTCGTGTTTTTGTAATCATATTTTTTACTTTACATCACATATATACTTTTAAAATTAATTTTCACATCAACACATCGCATCAGCCTACGGCAGCATTCCACTGCTGGGCATAGGCCTCCCTTAGGGTACGCCATAATAGTTTGGCCATGAGGCAGAAGGGCACGATTTCCCGTTTTTCCCTCGAGTCGCTTCTTTTTCCTCTTTTCGTGTGGGACATTGACTCGTCTAACGACCCAATGAACGAGTCGCTACCAGCCGCCGTCTTTAATTCGGTACATCTGGACGGAGGGTGTTCAACGCTACGCTTGCCAAGGCGTTGCCTCAACTCGAGAAACCGCTTGCTTAAAATTAATTTTAATATGTTTTTATTTATTTAACCTCCCAGTGTTAACAACAGCTCGATACGCTGCGTGTCAGCGACCCCGCAGCTGATAGGAAGAGCGTCAACAACACACTGCCGCCTCCACCGCCCCGCCCCGAGCCTGCGCTACATCCCGATGCTGCTCCCTTTATACCTGGGAAGCAAAAGGACGTGCCACCGCAGAAGACTCGCCGCCATCGCCGCAAGCGACAGTCTGCGCCTACCCTGAAGCAAAAGCGGAAGCAGAAGACAAGTCCTGTGGCGAACGAAAATAATGTCGCGTCTAAAGCGATTGTAGACGAGGAAGGCTTCACTCTGGTAGAACCCAGGAAGCGTCGACTTTGTCGCAACCGCAATAAACGCGGCACCGTAACTGCAGCCTCAACAACGCTCAAGGCTGCCGAACCCATCGCACAGATGTATGTGTCCCGGCTAGACAGAGATACGACACCGGAGGACATCATACAACACCTAAAGAAGATGGTAAAGCTACGCCAGGATCCGTCACGAATCCCCGCCGGATTGACCCCGGAAATCCGACAGCTGGATTCTAAAATTTCAACAAATTTTAGGTCTTTTGTTTTGTCGGTTCCTCGGAAATACGTGTGCGAATTCATGCAAACAGATTTCTGGCCACAGGGAGTCGTATTCAGGCGCTATCGACCCCCTGTGCAACGTGTGTCGCCGTCGCCTAAAGTGCCTATTTAGCTTTATTTAAGTCACGTTATTGTATTGTATTTATAGTATTTGTGTTAGATTTTAGGTCATATTTTATTGTTTTATTTTATTTTATATGGGCCTTGTTGCCTGAAATAGGGTTTATTGTATAGTTTATTTGGTTTGTATAGTATAATAGTTTTCATTATAAAATTATAGTAATGTCGGCTATACATTTACCTGAGATACAGGAATTATCATTCTTAGTTCAGGAAATGGACAAGCCACATTACTATTTTGTATAAGTGTACCTATTTGTAATTAAGTTTATTAATAAAGAATTATCTTATCTTATCTTATCTTAGTGTTAGTGCTACATACATCCGGTGTTGGTGCTACCTAAAACAAGTGGCATTTACAAAAAGCGTACTCGATGATTTCGTCTAGGACCACGAGAACCACCGGCACCGTGTAGAACCACCAGTGGTTCTAGTCTAGTGGTATCCTCAAACTGTGGTTGCCTATGTGTATCTATCACGGTGGCAACATGCGGAAGTTAAAGTAAAACAAATCGAATTTCAAATTAATTAATTGTATTTGATAAATTTTCCATTAAAATAACTTTTTAAAAGGATCAACAGTTTAATTTGATATCTTAAAGTGCTGCTGATAACACCTATCTATCTAATAGAAATCATAACTAGTCAATGTATGAAAATCTTGTTTTGGCTGAGAGTTGTTATCGCATCTGATATGTTCTTCTTGCTCGTGCACTACAATTTTTGCAACGAAACTTTCGGACTAATTACGCTGGCAAATTGTGTGAAAATCGCAATACTTTGCACCATTATAGGGTTTCCTGGAGACAGCTGCGCTGCAATGAAAGCAAAGTAGTTAATATCTGGTAAACATAAGCATACCATCAAAAAAGTGAACCAATATTCCGCCGGAATTTTAGGCAAAATCTGGGATATAATGAGCCAAGTTAACACACACAATCACTCCTCCTAAACATTGTAGGAACTAAAATTGTGGGTGATCATCATCAAAGTATAAACATATATCGCTCTAGCTACCTTTTTTTTTCTAATAGATGGTGGTAATGCTGGAATGTTGTGCATTGGGAAAGCTTCAAGGCTTTCACTAAGAGCATTGTAACTTATGATGCCTTGTTACAATTTATTCGCCAATTTACGTTTATTAAGGCAAAAGAAACACGTAAATTTTTATTTCACGTTTGTTATTGTAGACTATGTCAACGTCAATAGGTAAAATGACAACTGAATAAATGACAGCAACGACATTTTGTGATTCTTTGACATGACATGATTTTAACCAAAAAGAATTTGGTAAAATAGTTCCGTTCACGGTTGTTTCTACCTTTAAATAATAAAAAAATATTTCTTTTCAAGTTACCATCACGTTTCCTATTATTATTATTTAACATTGTATTACCGCTAATACACCGCTAAGTATAATATAAGTATGGTGATACTCAATTTTCCAAATGATCCTCACGTGTTCGTCAGACGTGGCGTAAATGTCCGTTTTACGGCCGTTTACGCTCTGCATACCTCACCAGGGATTATAGGCGTGATATATGTATGTATGTATGTAAAGCAACTGACTGTCAAACGTTACAAGATATTCAACATACACAATAATATTATGTCAACTGTGATAGTCAACATTCACACATATCATGTCAATTCCTTCCGGGGGAGGCAGAGCGTAAAAGACCGTAAAAAATGCCCCTTCATCATCACGTCTGCTAAATACTTTATGATTTTTCAGAAAATTGTGTAGAGATGTAGATAAATTGTTGGTCCATCGCCTCCAATTGTTATACGTAGCTAGGAACGTGAAGCCAGTCCCTTGGTCACCTCTTACGTATCTACTGAGTATGAGTTCTTACGTTTGTACAGTGTTTTTTTCATATTAAAAGTTTATATGTGCCAAACCGCAATATTTTTAACTAATCTACGGCTACGCTCTCTAAAAATGATGATAATTTATTAAATTATGATTATTATTTCAAAGAGAACATACCAATTATAGACTTATTCTGTTTTTACTTATAATCCTTAATAATGATATACATCTACTGCTTAAGTTTGCATTTTCAGATTTTAATTATCTAGAATAAAACTTCTTCTTTGTGTCCAGTTCTATATAATTTTTAGTCAAAATTTTGTAAAGGACACGGCACTTCTAGTTGCCGTATTCAGATCCTCCCTGCTATTGTTTGAGATGAGGCTCCACAGTCTCAATTGGTCTGCGTTTTATCCATGAAGCCTCATTTGCCGTGTTCACCCTGCAGTGGCCAACTTGACCGATGGTGTGATGAACCCCACAGAAGCCGGCCTACGGGAGTACCACAAATTGGTCCCTGGCTTGCGGCGCATTGTCTGTAGCAGATTGTATTCCTCATAAGCTTTTTCGCCTTTTCAAACGAGCTCGAGACTTTGAGTAGTTGTCCAGTGGGTGTAGAGTGTCTGTTTCTTGCTTCTGTTACTCCAATGCACAAGCTACTTCTCACCGGACGTTAGGTGGCGCTATGTCTTGTCTTAAGGATACAGCATATTCAGAGGAATAGGTTTGAGGTTCTAGAATAAATAAAGTATCGTAAATCGTAAAAGTAAACCGTGGGTTTGACAATATTAGCTAAGTAACAAACACAGACATTATGCCACTAAACTTTAAAAAATTCGCAAAGATTTCTGGGAACTGCAACGAACGCATAAATAAACCTAGCATAAGAGCGATTTTATTAGCGGCTGAAAATAGTAAAAATAGTAGTAGGACTAAAGTATTTATCAGTACCTTAACCAATGCATTTGTACAGTTTATCATCTTCTTCTGCAAAAAATATGATATGATGTCTTCTCTGGCCGGCTGGAACATTAGCTAGCCCAAAGCTTGCGGGTTTTTCCAGAAAAAAACAGCCATTCACTCGATTCTTCTTTATTATTAACATTTGTGAAAATTACTTTCCTTTTGTTTGTTTTGATATTTTATTAACATTTGACATGAATTGAAATTTGAATGACCGGAATGAACGATATTTGAAACATTAGGCTAAAATGTTTTCTGTTTCTTCTGTTGCAATAAAAACTGAAGGGGATGGAGTAACCAATTTGGTTCAGATACTGGCCGGAATCTCAGAATAGGGCCATATCTCGTTTTTGACATTATCAGCTGATTTTGATTGATATTTAGCCGCTCGCATGTGCGGTTTATAGCTTACAATATGATCCTACATTGCTGGCTCTAAAGAAACCGAGTGTGATTTTGGTAACAAAATCCGTAATGTATAAGGCCAAAAGCGTAACCGAAGCCAGAACCGCTATATCTCGTTCGATATATGGCCTCAGATTTGGCCCCCTGGGGCCATATATCGAACGAGATATAGCGGTTCTGGCTTCGGTTACGCTTTTGGCCTTATACATTACGGATTTTGTTACCAAAATCACACTGGGTTTCTTTAGAGCCAGCAATGAAGGATCATATTGTAAGCTATAAACCGCACATGCGAGCGGCTAAATATCAATCAAAATCAGCTGATAATGTCAAAAACGAGATATGGCCCTATTCTGAGATTCTGGCCAGTATCTGAACCAAATTGGTTACTCCATCCCCTTCAGTTTTTATGGCAACAGAAGAAACAGAAAACATTTCAGCCTAATGTTTCAAATATCGTTCATTCCGGTCATTCAATGTGTTGAATGTAAACAAAATATCAAAACAAACAAAAGGAAAGTAATTTTCACAAATGATAATAATAAAGAAGAATCGAGTGAATGGCTGTTTTTTTCTGGAAAAACCCGCTAGCTTTGGGCTAGCTAATGTTTCAGCCGGCCCGAGAAGACATCAAAATGTATTTTTTGCAGAAGAAGATGATAAACTGTACAAATTTGGTTATGGTACTAACAAATACTTTAGCCCTACTACGATTTTTACTATTTACAGTCGCTAATAAAATTTCTCCTATTATGCTAGGTTTATTTATGCATTTGTTGCAGTTCCCAGAAATCTTTGCGAATTTTTTAAAGTTTAGTGGCATGATGTCTGTGTTTGTTACTATTACGATTTACGATACTTTATTTATTCTAGAACATCAAACCTATTCCTCTGAATATGCTGTATCCTTAAGCAGACATAGCGCCACCAGACATCCGGTGAGAAGTAGCTTGTGCATTGGAGTAACAGAAGCAAGAAACAGACACACGACACCCACTGGACAACTACTCAATGTCTCGCGCTCGTTTGAAAAGCCGAAAAAGCTTATGAGGAATACATCTGCTACAGACAATGCGCCGCAAGCCAGGGACCAATTGTGGTACCCCCGTTGGCCGGCTCCTGTGGGGTTCATCACACCATCGGTCAAGTAGGCCACTGCAGGGTGAACACGGCAAATGAGGCTTCATGGATAAAACGCAGACCAATTGTTTCTGTGGAGCCCCATCTCGAACAATAGCAGGGAGGATCTGAATACGGCAACTAGGAGTGCTGTGGCCTTTACAAAATTTTGTCAAAAAATTATATAGAACTGAACACGAAGAAGAAGTTTTATTCTAGATACTTAAAATCTGAAAATGAAACCCAAAGGAGTTCTAAGCAGTAGATTTATATCATTATTAAGGATTATAAGTAAAAACAGAATGAGTCTTTATTTGGTATGTTCTCTTTGAAAGAATAATCATAATTCAATAAATTATCATCGTTTTTAGAGAGCGTAGTACTAGATTAGTTAAAAATATTGCGGTTTGGTACATATAAACTTCTTAATAGGAAAAATCCACTATACAAACGTAAGAACTCATACTATTCAGTAGATACGTAAGAGGTGACCAAGGGACTGGCTTCACGTTCCTAGCTACTATGTATAACAATTGGAGGCTATGGACCAACAATTTATCTACATCTCTACACAATTTTCTGAAAAAAACAAAGTATTTAGCAGACGTGATGATGAAGGGGCATTTTTTACGGTCTTTAACGCTCTGCCTCCCCCGGAAGGAATTGACATGATTTGTGTGAATGTTGACTATCACAGTTCTATATTGTAACGTTTGACAGTCGGTTGCTTTACATACATACATATATCACGCCTATAATCCCTTGTGGGGTATGCAGAGCGTAAACGGCCGTAAAACAGACATTTACGCCACGTCTGACGAACATTAGATTTTTTTTCTGGGACAATATGAAAATTTATTTATAAGGTAAGTATATGAACATAAAACTAACACAATTTAATTATTTACAGAAAAAAATAACCTGAAACTAAACTAATTGAGTATCACCATACTTATATTATACATAGCGGAATTACTATATTAGAATAATAATAATAATATGAAACGTGATGGTAACTTGAAAAGATATAAATTTTTATTATTAAAAGGTAGAAACAACCGTGAACGGAACTATTTTACCAAATTCTTTTTGGTAAAATCATGTCATGTCAAAGAATCACAAAATGTCGTTGCTGTCGTTTATTCAGTTGTCATTTTACCTATTGACGTTCACATAGTCTACAATAACAAACGTGAAATAAAAATTTACGTGTTTCTTTTGCCTAAATAAACGTATATTGGCGAATAAACTGTAACAAGGCATCATAAGGGCTCTTAGTGAAAGCCTTGAAGCGTTCCCAATGCACAACAGTCCAGCATTACCATCTTCTATAAGAAAAAAAACTGGTAGCCAGAGCGATATATCTTTTTACTTTGATGATGATCACACACAATTTTAGTTCCTACAATGTTTAGGAGGAGTGATTGTGTGTGTTGGCCCATTAAATCCCAGATTTTGCCTAAAATTCCGGCGGAATATTGGTTCACTTGTTTGATGGTAAGCTTATGTTTACCAGATATTAACTACTTTATGTTTTCATTGCAGCGCAGCTGTCTCCAGGAAACCCTATAATGGTCCAAAGTATTGCGATTTTCACACAATTTGCCAGCGTAATTCATCCGAAAGTTTCGTTGCAAAAATTGTAGTGCACGCCGAGCAAGAAGAACACATCAGATGCGATAAAAACTCTCAGCCAAAACAGGATTTTCATACATTGACTAGTTATGATTTCTATTAGATGGATAGGTGTTATCAGCCGCACTTTAAGATATCAAGTTAAACTATTGATCCTTTTGAAAAGTTATATTCTAGGAAAATTTATCAAATACAATTAACTAATTTGAAATTCGATTTGTTTTACTTTAACTTCCACATGTTGCCACCGTAATAGATACACATAGGCAACCCCAGTTTGATGATACCACTAGACTAGAACCACTGGTGGTTCAACACGGTGCCGGTGGTTCTCGTGGTCCTAGAGGAAATCATCGAGTACACTTTTTGTAAATGCCACTTGTTTTAGGTAGCACCAACACCGGATGTATGTAGCACTAACACTGCGAGGTTAAATAAATAAAAAAATATTAAAATTAATTTTAAGCAAGTAAGCGGTTTCTCGAGTTGAGGCAACGCCTTGGCAAGCGTAGCGTTGGACACCCTCCGTCCAGATGTATCGAATAAAAGACGGCGGCTGGTAGCGACTCGTTCATTGGGTCGTTGGACGACTCGATGTCCCACACGAAAAGAGGAAAAAGAAGCGACTCAAGGGAAAAACGGGAAATCGTGCCTTATGGCGTACCCTGGGGGGGGCCTATGCCCAGCAGTGGAATGCTGCCGTAGGCTGATGCGATGTGATGATGTGTAATATAATTTTAAATGTATGTATGTGATGTAAAGTAAAAAATATGATTACAAAAACACGACTGTTTTAGAGGCAGAAATCGATCTTAAAGCATAAACTCAGTTTAGGTCTTAGGATTGTGTAACAAGGAACAAGCTACTTAGAATTTTCTGATATACAAACTACAATGCATCTATTTTATGTGTATTTAATAAATTTAGCATGTTTACAATTGCTATGCTTTAAATATTCTCTATACTTGGCCTAGAGACACTGTCGCCGTGACTTCAATTTATAGTGAGCTCGATAGGTACTGAGGGCACATTTCATCCAGGCCAGCTGCAGAGCCAGAGTGAAATGACCATAGATGGGTTATCACGTCATCAGGGGGACACAGCAAGGTGAAGCGCGGTGGGGTTTGGCTTGTCTGGGATCGTAATTGGTCGTAGGTGGGTGCTTGTCTGAATGAATCTGCTGGAGCCACTCCGTAGTCCGACGTAAGGATTCTGACCGCTCCTCTCAAATCTCCGTCATACATTTTAGTTTCATTTCTTTTTTACACTGAAATGGGTCTTTGAAAAACTGGATTGACGAGGCCTCCAAGCAGAGGAGCACTGTCTACGTTGTGCTTCACATTGGTGGTTAAATAACCACTTAGTCTAGCACACTGAATGATGTGTATGCGAAAAGCATGCATTTCTCTATTTTAGAGCTTCGTTTTTCAGCAGCTAAACATCAAGCACCTCTTGATATGTGCTTAAACACAGGAACGATAGCCTTGAGGTGTGCGAGGTCGTCAAAGAGTGAGGAAGCTGCAGGGAAAGAGCTGTGCTGGGATGGGACTGTGAGTCCGCTGTAGGTGCCATTGATATCATCTTGAGCAGGGGGGCGGTGTATACGTCCAGTGTGGCCAGGCCTGGCAATAGGATGGCCAGACCATGGCTTTTCGTAAGTTTTGTTCGAAGTATTGGGGCAAAGCAGGCAAGGTATTTGGGATGGATCAATTGGGTCCATATTGGCTGCTTGTGCTATACATCCTGAGGTTTGTTCCCACCAGAAGCTTGAAACACACACTGAAAAACACCTAAAACATTCCAATATCTTCGAAAAGTAAAAAAAAAACAAATAATTATAAAATATTGTGTGTTGTTTACGTTGTGATTTGTTATTTTATGTCAAAAAGCTATATCTCGTATTTGACATAAAATAGGTATGGAAAGCTATCCTATTTTGACAGATATTTGGGTCCGTATTCTGATATTTCATTCGAATTTGAATGAACTATTTGCATTTTTTGACTTACGATTTCCATCACTCACACATTTGCAAAAATATAATTTAGTATACATTGATTGTTATGAAGCATTGTGTTAATTTGTTCAGTACAAAATGTTCAATGTATTTCAATGTTAGCGCGTTTTTTCGTCGTTGAGCCAGAAACTTCCATATCTCGTGCTATATCTCGTCACTGACATTTCGTGAGCAACCCAGATTTGACGCCCTGATCTTTTTAGTATGTGTGCGACAAGGAAGTACGTAGGTAGATATAATATGCGATACTAACAGCAGCATCTCGAGTGAGAGTATTTGAGATATCAGCTTAGCTATACTTAGCTATTCCTTACAGTTTAAGGCGAGTGTACTCGAGAACGACCTCGACAGTTGAAAAAAAATATTTTTATACAAACAATCTATCAGAATGTCCGTTGCCCAAGTATTTAATATTATCCTTAGGTAAAATTAGAACCTGCAAAGTCAATAAAATATTCGCTGTAATTAAAGTTATGGCATTTTTTAATACCTTAAGTGGCCGTTTTTATGAACTTTTTTCATAACTTTATTTGCAGCGAATATTTCATTGAGTTTACAGGTTCTAATTTTACATAAGTATAATACTAAAAACTTGGGCATCGGACATTCTGATAGATTGTTTGTATCAAGAGAAAACTGTTTTTTTGTGAAGTGGCGCCACTGTCGAGGTCGTTGACGGCTACACTCGCCTTAATAAAATAGTTCAAGGTAACTAGCAATAAGCCAATAAGCTAGACCACAGAACACAGAAACGTCATTCGCTGTCACTTCGCTGAGTTTTTTGGTCTGTGAGTTGGACGAATATTTTTTACTTTGAGTATGATTTGCCTCATCAAATCGCGATGAACCCGGCATTGACCTCGAGGGACACACTCAAGGCTAACTGGTAGGCATAGTCAGCAAAAAACATATCAGGAACAATTTCTTGTAGCCACAGATTGTAGTCAATAGTATGAAGATACAGATGAGTCATTAAAGGTGATGTGATACAACGTGTCTCTCAGGTAGGTACGACAGTAAAATCTGGTTACTTAGTAAGTAATATAACTTTTTAAGCATTCGCGGTTATTTTCACATGTTTAAGATAATGAGCAGGGTTTATCGCAAACTTTTTTTTTGTGTATGACACCGTGTCGTCCAACGACCCGATGAACCCTGGTGTCAGAGTTTTCCAACCGCCTTCTACTGGTAGTAGGCCTCTGACATGGTTGCGTAACGACCGCCGTCTAAGTAATCATAGACAGCAACCGGGACCGACGGCTTAACGTGCCCTCCGAAGCACGGACCCATCTTTCTTACGGACAATCAGGTGGTTCAGCCTGCAATGTCCAAACCAGACTGATAACAAATATACAAAGTGATAAATATCAACTTTGTGAGTGCCCCACCGAGAATCGAACCCGGAACCTTTGCGTCGCAGGCAGTCGTACTACCACTGCGCCACATCGTCTGTCTAATCGCGAACTGGTAAGTAGCTACTTAATAATGAGTCATCGTCATCATCATCCACAGCCACAACAGTCCACTGCTGGACCTATGGGCCTACCCCATTGCAATACTCGCCACTCGTCACGCTTGGCAGGTAAGTTAATACATGACCCAGGGAACACGGCTGTCAAGTGCTGTCAGTAGGTAGGTAGATGAATACTTAGTCAGCCTCACAATAAAACAATTTTAAACGGATTTAAGTTGTGTTTATTTTGGATTTTACAATTCCTACGTTTCGAGCTCTTTACAGAGCCCGTGGTCACGGATGACTAAGGTGTTAGACGTCATTATTTAGAATTGAAATTATTTTTGTTGTTCTACCGCCATCTATTTCTTAATTGCCTAGCGTAACGTCCTGGTTCCACACAAAATGCTGAAACCGTATCTTGTGTAGTAGGTCTTACAGTATGTTGGATCTGGTTCTTCTGATGTGTAATCAGCGGAGTCCAAGTTGATGAGATTCCCCATCCAGTATCTCTGTTGAAATTCGGATGTTTTTGAATTTCTATGGCTTTCCGTACTTTCCTAGGAATGAATCTCTTCTCTCTCGCTAGGATTGCAGCCTTATCAAATCTGACATAATGGGTGGGGTTATCCATGATATGTTCACACACTGCAGACTGTCTGTCACGACGGTTTTTTACATCAGCAATATGTTCTTTTAGACGTGTAGATACATTTCTCTTTGTTTCTCCTATGTATGAGAGTCCACAGTCACAGTCAAGTTTATAAACACCAGGGTCTTGGAGAGGGATGTTGCATTTAACTGATCTGATGTACTGGCTGATCTTCCTCGGCGGCTTGAAAATGGTTTTGATTGAAGCTCGCTTCAGAATTCTACCGATCTTATCAGTTACTCCCTTCAAGTATGGTAAGTACGCTGGTTGTCGTTCGACTGTGGATGGTGTGGCACGGTTTCTGTGACGTTGACGGGGTGGCTTCAGGTTATTTTCATGGAGTACTCGTCTCACATGCTTGAGCTCATCGTCTAGGTGTTGGGGGTCACAGATACCGCGTGCTCTCTGAAACAAAGAGGTACCAACGGCAGCTAATTGGCTCGGATGATGGTGGGAGTTACCATTTAGGTACCTATCTGTGTGGGTTGGCTTTCTATAAACGGAATGACTGATTGTACCATTTGTGTTTTTAATTATAAGAATATCTAAAAATGCTAATTGATTATTTTGCTCTGATTCCATTGTAAATTTAATATTGGGATGAATTGAATTTAAATGATTTAGAAAAGCAGTAACTTGGTCTTGTGGAAGGATGGTGAAGGTGTCGTCTACGTACCTCTTATACATCTTCGGCACAGCCGGAGCGTGCCTTAGGGCTCGATCCTCAAAGTCCTCCATAAAGATGTCAGCCATCAAGGGGGATACTGGAGAGCCCATAGCCACGCCGTCGACTTGTATATAGAACTCATCATTCCACAATAGGTAACCAGATGTTAGGCACCATTCTAAAAGTTCTACATATTCTATTGCTATGTTATTTTCCCGGAGTTTTCGTTTTACTATTTCGATACAATCCTTGACTGGAATGGCAGTGAAAAGGGATTGGACGTCAAAACTAACCATTACTTCATTGCTGTTTACTTGCAAGTTTTTGAGTTCTCCGACAAACTGATATGAGTCCTTCACATGTGCACTTGTTTGGCCCCGAAGCTGAGATAGTACATTAGCTAGGTGCTTGGCCAGCTTGTAAGTTGGTGTGTCAATCTGGCTCACTATAGGACGAAGTGGAACATCAGTTTTGTGGATTTTAGGTAGACCATATATATTGATCATATATTGATCACTTTGTAAAATCCAAAATAAACACAACTTAAATCCGTTTAAAATTGTTTTATTGTGATGAGTAATAGTTGTGCAAACTCAAGAAAATATTACTTAGTCAGCCTATTTATGAAAACCATAAGAAGGAATGGGATTATGCCACCCCACACGGAACATACGATTCCTATGGATGGCCTACTGGTAGTAGGCGGTTAAAAACTCTGACACCAGGGTTCATCGGGTCATTGGACGACTCGGTGTCCCACACGTAAAGCGAGACTTAATGCGAGTGTAGTCGTGAACGGCCTTGACAGTGGCGGCACTTCACGAAAAAAATATTATCTCTTTATACAAACAATCTATCAGAATGACCGTTGCTCAAGTATTAATTACTATCCTTAAGTAAAATAAGAACCAGCAAACTGAATTTTTTTTTAATACTCCGTTTAGAATTGCTCTAATAAATCGAATTAACACAGATTTACTCATAGCCTGACCATTGTGATGAATGTTAGCAGTATCAGAGGTGTCTGTACGTTTGTATGTACTTGGTAATGACCTCCAGGGACGCGTGGTGAATCAGCACTCAGCAGCCAAGGTAAACCACTCGCCACGGCCAGCAAATAAAATGTATCACACACACACACATATCACGCCTATAATCCCTTGCGGGGTAGGCAGAGCGCAAACAGCCGCAGAAAAAAGTCATCTACGCCACGTCTGACAAATATTTAAGAGTCATGCGGAAATTGTGCATCGCCATAGTGACAGGTTGTCAGCCCATCGCCTAAAATTGTAATACTCACCCTCGAGTCCCTTAGTCGCCTCTTACGACTCCCAAGGGAAAGAAATGGGGTGATACTGTTCTAAGCCGGCATCACAATGTATCACACGATTTTATTTGCACTTTTTGTCGTGCAGTGATAAAGTTTTCGATTGTTTTTATTCAGACTTCAAAAAGGTAAAGATTGTCACCGATTAGATGTCGATGTTGACTCCATAAAAGAAGAAGTGTATGGTGAATAAATAACAGTAAGATGTAATCGTGATTCAATTTCAATTAGCCACTGATGACAGCTTTGCAGGCAGACCACGGTGACAGCCGTTGTGGCGCAGTGGTAGTGCGACTGCCTGCGACGCAAAGGTTCCGGGTTCGATTCTCGGTGTTTTTGTTTTGTTACCGGTCTGGTTAAGACATTGCAGGGTAAACCAACTGATTGTCCGAAAGGAAATGGTTCCGTGCTTCAGAGGGCACGTTATGCCGTCGGTCCCGGCTGCTGTCTATGATAGCTTAGACGGCGGTCGTTACACAACCATGTCAGAGGCCTACTAGTGGTAGTAGGCGGTTGAAAAACTCTGACACCAGGGTTCATCGGATTGTTGGACGACTCGGTGTCCCACACGAAAAGAGAGGGACGGTGCGTGGGATTAGTGTACCTATCTATCTACGTTTTACAGGCTACATACTTGTAAATCGTAGGTACTACGAGTAGATCTTGTCTGGCTTTTGTCTGGTCTGTTTGGTTATGATTTATCACTAAAGCTAAGTATACTTTCATAAACTACGTAGACTATTAGAAATGCTGTATTTATGCGCTCTGGCATGCTTTATGTTGAATGAAATAGCTTTTTGCGTAGTTAGTTAAAACCTTAGGTGGTAAGTTAGAAGATTACATTAGATTCTCCGACGGCCGATGTGGCGCAGTGGTAGTGCGACTGCCTGCAACGCAAAGGTTCCGGGTTCGATTCTCGGTGGGAAACTCACAAAGTTGATATTTATCACTATGTGAATTTGTTCCCGATCTGGTTAGGACATTGCAGGGTGAACCAACTGATTGTCCGAAAAGAAATGCTTCGGAGGACACGTTAAGCTGTCGGTCCTGGTTGCTGTCTATGATCACTTAGATGGCGGTCGTTACAAAACCATGTCAGAGGCCTACTACTAGTAGGAGGCGGTTGAAAAACTCTGACACCAGGGTTCATCGTGTCGTTGGACGACTCGGTGTCTCCCACACGAAAAGAGATTAGATTCTCCACCTGTTTCCATGGATTACGATCATTTACGCTCTGCCCACCTTCCAAGAGATATAGGCGTGATATGTGTTGGTAGCGAATGGATGGCGAAAACGGGAGACCCTACGTCTTATAATAATAAGGAAAATTTTAATTGTAACCTGGCCAACCAATGGTCAATTTTAGCGTAGGTCAAGGAAAGTGATTTTATTTACCTTGGCTTTGGAACTGACTGGACAAATTTTATAGTCTTCTAATAATCGCTAAATATACAGGGTGTCAGTTAAAGTTCTTCGTTCCTTTCAAAGGGATACCTACCAAGCCTATAAAATTAAAATAACTTTCTTATTTTGTTTTGGGCTGTACTAGATTTAGCCGGCCCTAAATCACATATCTCTTATATATATGTCCTAAACCCTAAATATCTCGTGTTGGAACGCTTGTTAAAAGCCATCAGTAGGTTCTCAATAAGTTAGGTCGGTTTGAATTTCTATGTTATAGGGTGAAATTTTACTACCTACTGTCCGATACCAAAATCGCAAGACGGGCTGGTAAGGATCAACTTTCCCCTAGTGACATAGATTGTAACAAATTATTTTGTTTTTCCATAGTAACTCAAATCAGTTGATCGACAATTTTGCTTGGGAGGACACAATTTTTTCTTCGTATTTCGACCTATGTTCCTCAGGGAAAATTGTTCCTTATCACTAGCCCGCATTGAGTTTTCGCTATCGGTCACTAGTTTAATTTCATCCTATAAAGCTGGGCTATTCCAGTCCACATGTGACGCAAAATGTCCGTCTGTGACGACATAATGACGTCATAGCCTAGCCCTTCAATTTCTAGTATGGACAGTGTTTCTACAACATTATGTGAAATTACTGGGTTAGGGATGAGTAGGCTATTTGATTATTGTAGTGATTATGTAGTAGATACATACATATATCACGCCTGTACCCCTTGCGGGATAGGCAGGCAGGGCGTAAACGTCGTAGGTACAAACATTTCAGGGTAATTCAGAAAATTGTGTGATGACCCTTCTAAAGACGGCGATCGTTACACAACCATGCCAGAGGCCTACTACTAGTAGTCGGCGGTTGCATATCTCTGACACCAGGGTTCATCGGGTCGTTGGATGATTCGGTGTCCCACACGAAAAGAGAGAGAGAGTGTTATACATATATTACTTATATTGTTGTAGGTACTTTTACGGGTTTTACTTGAGGATAAGTAGGCAGGTATTAGGTACAGCCGAGCTCACGTCCAGTTAACACTTAAACACTCGAGGCGCCGCCATTTTTACTCTTATTCGTTCCATCAGGGTTCTACAAACTCAAAATTTTAGATGTGGACGTTATTTAGACCTCACCTATTATATTTATTGTATTTTTTTTGTAGTATAGTTAATTTTTATTCTGCTCGGACTTGATTCCCGCTTTAACTCGCGAGTGACAGCTGAAAACCAGTGTTGCCTCCTGGCTAAATACACTGACCTTTAGCCCTTTCACATCACTACAGTGTGTATATTTTATGGGATAAATGGTATATGTAATAATTAAACATTTACAACTGTTAATGTGGGTTTAGGCAGAAATCAATAAAAGCATTTTAGCTACCTATCTAAAAATAATACATTTTCAATATTTGTCACGTAATACAAAAAACAAATAACGGAATTCGAACCACAGTTACTTCCAGAAACCATATGGTATAGACCGTTTATTTTCCTAATAGTAGGTATTCTTGGATTCTGAATCGTTAATGTATCTTTTGTCTCCGCCAACCTTGGAGACCAAGGTGACCAGACTGACACTCGTCAAGTCATTTTGTTATATATTTTGACAGTCTTTACGATCACGGAGGATGTACTTGTTTTATGTTCCAATTGAGAAACAATGAATAAAATTATGTAAAAAAAACTTTTAAAACAAGCTTTTATTTAAGTGCTCTGAAAAGATGAAAATAAAATTTTGAATGACATTAACCACATTCATTTATGACTTTACAGAAATGAAAATATAATAAAAGCTTGTCGCAATGCCTAGAAGAAACTACCTAATTACAGTTAGGTGCGTACCTTATTACAAAATTTCAATCACAAATTGAAAGTTTCGCGACAAGCTTTTATTATATTTTCATTTCTGTAAAGTCATAAATGAATGTGGTTAATGTCATTCAGAATTTTATTTTCATCTTTTCAGAGCACTTAAATAAAAGCTTGTTTTAAAAGTTTTTTTTACATAATTTTATTTTATATTTTTTAGTTTATGTTACGATAGTATTGATCAATACGAAAGTTTTTCTATAAAACGGAGAGACCTTTAATAGAAAAACTTAAGGCACGGGGAAAACTAACATTAGGATAAAGTATAATTATCTCTTTTATATTCTATAGAAGTATTTTGGTACAGCTACTCCTCCGGCATCCCTAATAGAAGAATTAGCTTGTAATATGTCTTAGTCTTTTCATTTCATTGATGGCGTCATTATTACATGGCCGAGTCCCAGTTAATTTCGAACAGTCTAATTCTTCTATCAGGAGGCCTTCTATTGACGTGACCCTAATTCATGGTGGACCTACCAACTTCCTATCATGAACGAATTCGTATACAAAATTGCAAGTCCCAGTTGAATATTGAGGAGTTCCATAGTTCGAAGACAACCCTGGATGTAGCGTCTAATTCATGGTAGGCCTACCAACTGCCTATAATAAACGAATTCGTATACAAAATTGCAAGTCCCAGCAGTTGAATATTGAGGAGTTCCATAGTTTGAAGACAACCCTGGATGTAGCGTCTAATTCATGGTGGGCCTACCAACTGCCTATAATAAACGAATTCGTATACAAAATTGCAAGTCCCAGCAGTTGAATATTGAGGAGTTCCATAGTTCGAAGACAACCCTGGATGTAGCGTCTAATTCATGGTAGGCCTACCAACTGCCTATAATAAACGAATTCGTATACAAAATTGCAAGTCCCAGCAGTTGAATATTGAGGAGTTCCATAGTTCGAAGACAACCCTGGATGTAGCGTCTAATTCATGGTGGGACTACCAACTGCCTATAATAAACGAATTCGTATACAAAATTGCAAGTCCCAGCAGTTGAATATTGAGGAGTTCCATAGTTCGAAGACAACCCTGGATGTAGCGTCTAATTCATGGTGGGCCTACCAACTGCCTATAATAAACGAATTCGTATACAACATTTTGTGTCCCAGCTATAAACCGCTGAGGAGATCTCTCGTACGGAGCCGATCCTGGCAGCAGCATCAGGTCAAATTTATGATTAACATGCATTGTCATCGGTTCTGGACCAACATGCAAAATTTCAACTCAATCGGATACCGAGAAGTGGTTCAAATTAAACTTGCAAGATTTGCACCGAACAAACATTGTTACTTACATACACTGCAAGTTAAATAAAAGCTTTTAATAAACTTGCAAGATTTGCACCGAACAAACATTGTTACTTACTTACATACACTGCAAGTTAAATAAAAGCTTTTAAAAAGAGTCTGTGCGGAAAGAGAATAGGCGTAGAAATTGAGGGCGCCTCTGTGCCTCAGTATGAAAAATGTCATAGCAAACTATGAAAAAATGATTAGTTCACTTTTTGCCCACGCCCATTCACTTTCCGCACTGACTCTACTTAGGTAAGTAGATACTGGTTTTCCAATATCCTAAATAAAATATTCAATTCGTCAGTACATATCTGTATAAGTATACAGGGTGTAAGGGACAGCCCTCCGAATACTGATAGAGTAGGTACATTCAGACCATGAAACTGAACTACTTCCCATAAATAAATATTTCAGGAAGTTTTTTTTGTTCCCATAGTAAATGCAGTCAGCTGATTGTGATTTTGTATGGGATGTTGGGAGGTCGATATTGTTTGTCGTTTCCTGAAATATGTTTCTAGGGGACAGTTTTAGTTATATTTTCATGGTCTGCCTGCTCGCACCCTATTAGTATTCGGAGGGCTGTCCCTTACATCCCGTATGTTTTGGACTACAATCTGGTATGCCGTGTAATGCCGGCTTAGAATAGCATCACCCCATTTCTTTCCCGTGGGAGTCGTAAGAGGCGACTAAGGGACTTGAGGGTCTGTATTGCAATTTTGGGCGATGAATGACAACCTGTCACTATGATGATACACATTTTCCGAATGACTCTCAGATAAATATCTGACGTGGCGTAAATCTCCGTTTTTGCGGCCGTTTATGCTCTGCCTACCCCGCAAGGGATAATAGGTAGGTCTGGTAATTACCTACTCTTGGTTATAATTATACAGCGGACATTAGCATATCGTACAGGAACGATCAAACTGAGATCATCAGTACGATATTTGGCAGATTTATATCAAAATAATTTGTTTGTTTTTGAATTTCAAACATCCTGTTGTCTCAAATTATTTTAAAATTATATTGTATGTAGGTAGGTACCTAATGAGAATAACCTCCATTTTGAATTGAAAATAACCGAGCTATCACGATCAATTAAATATAACATAATTAGGTATGGTATTCATGGTAGGTAAGTACCTAGGTATCAATGCAAGACATCATATTTTTATTAATTATGAAAATGAAAAATGAAAATGAAATTACTTTTTTCAATGTAGGATAGTATTATCACTTATTAACTATAAAAAGCTAAAAAAAAGAGTATTTTAGATTAATGTTAATAATTATGTTAGCTTCGTTTTAGTCACTTTCTTAAAAAAACAAAAGAGACAAGAAATCTACAACTAACATTTCCCTGTTTGACGGTAAGGTTGCTAATTCTAAAATATACGCAGTTTGGACAAGAAAAGTCTTTTAAATTTTGCTAAGTTTAGGAATCACACGTCAAATGTGACTTTACGACGACGTTTAAGATGAGCAGGTAAATGACGGATGTAAGTCTTCTGTTTCATTTATTTTCCATGATTGCGTTAGTAGCAGGCGTAGCCAAGTTTAAATGGAGGCCTTACAGCACCAGTCAGTTAGTTTAGGTCAATTTCACGGACTGTGCATATTGAATAACCTAGCTGTCATCTATCTGTCAGCTTAATTCCTGTAATCGACGATAGTCCTTCATCTGCTCATCTGTTCCGCTGATCCACACAGAATTAACAAAAACATAAAAACAAAATGTGATTTCAGATTCAGATAGAGCCTTAATCGACGATTAGTAGAGACAAAACTAAATTGAGGTAATTTCTGTTCATAATAGTTATAGATTTTATCTGTTTTTATTTCGGACAAAACACATTTAAACATTTTAATAACTTCCTCTCTATTTTTATCAAAGTGACCGCTTTAGTTAAAAAAAAACGGAAAGGTCACGCCCAACGAAATTTAGACTACCAAAGTGCAAGTGCAGATTTGAAATCATGCCTGTGGTAGAAAATGATATATATTCTTTATTGCATAAAGTACACGAATTTTTTTAAATCATGTTGAGAAAAAAAGCGTTCTTTTACTTGCTTTTTGAGTATGGAAATAGAAGGACATTCCTGTATGGTCTCATGAAAATCATTCCACAGCTGTGCAGCTTTAACCGAAAAAGAGTGAAAGATGCATGTTTTCCAAAATCATGCAATTATTCTGCATTAGCTCTTATCTTGAAACCTGCGTATCCATGCAAAAGATAAGTACGGTAAGATGTGAAGTACCTACTGTATATGTTGGTTGAAATCTAGGGCAAATTGAAAAGCGATTTCCTCTTCGTATAAACGATAAGGTTTCACTCTGTTCCTGGAACATTCTCGTTTGCCACCACACAGTAAAGGAAATATATACGAATGCATAGAGTTAAGCAAAATTCACAGTAAGATAAACGTACTAGCATATACAAAAATGTTGTGTTTGTAACCAAACCTACATACAAGACGATTTTAGACGTATTTATTAATTTTATGACAAATTTTTATTTGCATAGTGATTAAGTGATTGATTTATCCTTGAATTCTGCACTGGACATAATAAATTGATTCAATTTAAAATATTTACATGCCAGCTGTATATTTGCATAAGCTGTAATGCATGAACTTAAGGGCGGGCCGTGAGAAAAGTGGGTATTTTTGGATGCACGCAATAATGTTGGTGAATACGTAAACACCTTATTTTTATTTACAATGATTTTTCATTTAATTATCTAGATTTATGTCGCAGGAAAACACGATTAAAGAAAGTTTGCTCGATAAATTTATTTTTTAAAGTTTGGTCTATTTTTACACTTTTTGCGTAGTGTATAGCAATCATATGAACATAACACATTATTTTTTGTGAATACGATACGTCTTGTAGGTACATTATTAGATTCTTGTCGTACAGTTTTTTGATTACTTGTTTATTTGGCGAGAAATTTCCAAAAGAGTGAAAAATCGTCCAAATATGGCGATTCCGCTCTGTTCTCTGACACAGGATTTGTCATTAGTGAGAAAGGGACGTTTAAAAGTTCGAAACAGGCCCTTAATTGTAAGAACTCTACTATCTGTTTCTATAGTGCCATCTTTGCCTGCAAATAAATTTCTTTACTTTTTAAAGATTGAGGAAGAATACAGAAAGAGGATTAGAGGATAAAACAATGCATCCGAAAAGTGATAAAAAGACCGGCACGTAAAGCAAAGAGAAGGTGTAAGGTTTATGCGTCTATCTATTAAATTAAAAAGGGATGTATATTGTTTCACGAATAAATAAATTGAATTGAATTGAATATCAATTTTGGTTACCTATTGATAATTTGTTTTTTACGGCCGTTTGCGCTCTGCCTACCCAGCAAGGGATAAAGGCGTGATATATGTATGTATGTATAATAATAATGTAATAATAATAATTTATTTTCAGACACAAGATCCATTGATATGTGGGACGCTAGTTGCGAACCACGAGAGAGGGTTGAAGGAGTGGAAACGCTAGTTGCGAACCACGAGTGGGTGTTGAGGAAGTGGAAACACTAGTTGTGTACCACGGATGTATGTCGAGGAAGTGGAGACACTAGTTGTGTACCACGAGTGAGGAGGCGAAATGAGAGAAGGGTTTGGTTCGGGCTTGGGCAGTCGAATGCCAATTTATTCAAGTTCTCACCGCTATTTATACAAATGTGAACCTAATATAATAGTCAGTTGAGGGTGTTCTGTTTATCATTATTAAGAGGATACCCACAAGCTAGATTAGTAGACAACTGTGGGTAGACTAAATATGAAGATTGTGGGGACACCCACAGTACTCCCCCTCAAATAAAATGCTCCCCAAAAATTATTTAAAAATATGAAAAAGTTATACAAAATTATAGCAAAAAGAGAATAACCAAAACAAAGTTAATATTTACAATACTATAACACATGAGCGTAAGTTTCGCGTAATGTTGCGCGAAGTCGATATCTTGTAGTGGAGAAGCAGCCGCCGCGCGCCGCCGCCGCCGCCTGTGCGCGCTTATAAAACCGGTCGAGCGCAGTGGCTCGCCCATTCACAGGGTCAGTCGCCGCTCAGCAGCCGTCCCGCACGGTCGCCTACGCTCCGACTACCTGGCCGCTCCCGTGGCCCCGCCCCTCGCCGTCGCTCCGCGACCGACACTCCAGCCCTGCGTCGGACAAGCATCACTTGTCCCACGCAGCCTCCGCCGCCGTTTGTGTCTTTTTCAAGACACATTCCGTGGTATTTTATTTAACTACGTCTTTTGCCCGAAAACCGCCGGTTTACGCGGTCCTTGCTCGGTGGATACCTAACGGTGCTCAACGATCCGAGCAGGGGGTGTAGACCCGATACACCAGCTTTGCCCCTTCAGGGCAACGCAGTCAATCGGACGGGTGCCAGAACCACCGGCCCTGGGGGTGAACCCAAGTCGACCCTGGTACCATCCTCTTCCCCTGCCCGAGCAGAGTCTGTCTGGGAGAAGGGCTCCGGCCCCAACTTCCTCTTTGCTCGGGCCTGTTAGGAACCTCCCGCACAATAAGATTGGCGGAGGATACACATTAGTTAAGTACACCCTCCCTGCCTACACCCGGCGGGGAGGATCACCGGCGTCTTACCCTCAGGCTGCTCCCGCCTGAGGGCCGCGATTAGCAACATAGCTAGGCCGATTGCCGTGGAGTTCTTGCCGTTTCTCTCCGAAACGGCGGTAGCTATAGATTAGGCAATGGCTAAAGCCCTTCCCCAGTCCGTTTTCCTAGAACTTTTACAAGTTGTCTTCGAGGACAAACAATTCCGAGCCCGCGTCGCGAAACGGATTCCCGGAATCAACGATTACTTCGCCGAACTAGCCCGCGATGAGTCATCGCCCAATCCCCTGACCACCGGTGAGTCAGCCCCATCCGCCGACGAAGCGTCCGCCGCTAAGTCGGCACCTGCCCCCTCCCCTGCGGTTACTCATTACGATGAGTCACCGCTATCCCCTGACCCATCGTCCCAAGTCGGCAACGCCCAGGACTCCGACCTAACCGTTGAAGTCATGGACACTGCCGACCCTCCGTCCGATGACTCAAACCCCGAACCCGACTCCGACGACGACTACACCGTAGTCAGTAGGTCCAAGAAGCGCCAGCGTAAGGCTGCTCATTCAGATAGCGACGAGGCTGCGAAAACAGTCCGCGTCGAAGGGCCCGATGGCAACCGCCGCAAGGTGGCCGCCGCCATCCCTAAAGTCTCTCCCGCTACAGAGCGCAAACCCCCCCCGATTATTCTCAGGGACAACGCCAAGTGGTCGTCCCTTTCCAGTCAGATGACCCAGAATAAGATTCCGTTCTTAACTGCCTCACAGACCAAGGACGGAATTAAAATTCAAGTCCCGACCTCTTCGGCGCACAGAGCGCTTACAAAATTACTTAACTTCCTCCAGTTCCCGTACCATACGTACGCACTGGAGGAGGAGAAACTACACCGCGTAGTAATTCGAGGCATCCCGAAAGAGATTTCCGAAAAGGAAGTCTATGATGACCTTATCGGCCAAAACATCCCCGTACATAAAGTACACCGCATTTCGTCTCATCGCAATAGGAGACAATTCGACATGGTCCATGTCACGCTCGAGAGGAGCGAAGCTGGTAAGGCCATTTACGGTTTGAAATCCGTGTGCATGCTTTCAGGCATCCGCATGGAAGCCCCCAGGAAGACTGGGATCCCTGGCCAGTGTCACAACTGCCAACTTTACGGTCACTCTTCACACACCTGTCACGCCGCCCCGCGGTGTGTTAAGTGCCTGGAGAGTCACAGCACTGCCCAGTGCGCCCGTCCTAAAAAAACGGACACGCCCTCGGCAGACAGCTCCTCTCCCCCACTCCCACCTAGTTGCGTCCTCTGCAACGAAAGTGGCCACCCAGCCAACTACCGCGGCTGTCCCCGTGCCCCTAAGGCGAACCCCAAAGTGCTTCAGCGCACCCTTGCGAGGCAAACGTATGCCGATAGGCTAGCTGGCTCTCAAAAACCAGCTGCGGTCGTTCCAGGTGTTGCTGAACACACAAACTTCCCGCCCCTCAGGCCTAACCCCGCATGGGCCCTCAAAATGGGTCGAGCCCCCGCCCCCGCCCAAGTCGCACCAAAACCGGTGGTGCCCCCCCAACCCGCCCCCAAAAAGCCGGCGCCTCCGCCGCCTTCTCCTCCCAAACCCGCTTCCCACAGCAAGAGTGCTGAAGGCGACTTAGCCGACGCGCTCTCTGTTGTCTCAAATTTCACCAGCCTCTTCGACATCGAAGAGATAATCTCCTACTCTAAGGAGATCAGAGCCAACGCTGGTAACCCCAGTGCGCTCATCCAAACCGCCGCCAAATACTACCATCTGGTAGTCGCGTTCAAAAACTTCAAACCCTGATTATGGATAGGTCTATTAACTTAGGGATATCCAGCAGTGGTAGGACCAAGCCTCGGTCACTTAAATTAGGTTTTTTCAATGCCGATGGTATTTGCAATAAAAAGACGGAAGTTAGCCTCTTCCTGAAAGATCACGGTTTAGACGTCCTCCTTGTACAAGAAACGTTTCTCAAACCCCATATGCGTACCCCGCGAATCGCGCAGTACAACACGGTACGTAATGACCGCGTATCGGGCAGCAAGGGAGGCACCCTCATTCATTACAGGCGAGCGCTTCACTGCTCACCCATAGAGACCCCGCCCCTCTGCTATATGGAGGCTTCCGCTTGCCGCTTAAGCATGACGGGACACCAACCCATTACGATAGTGTCGGTATATCTATCTCCGAGCAATAATCGCGAGACAAAGCCACTTCTTAAAAGTGAGCTCGAGTCATTATTTAATCTCGGTGACTCAGTTATCATAGCAGGTGACTTGAATGCCAAGCACATGTCGTGGAACTGTATCGCCAACAACCCTAGAGGCAATCTTCTCTTTGAGTGGCAGGACGAACTGTCCTTTGACCTAGTAGCCCCTACAGAGGTAACTCATTACCCCCATACAGTAACTCATCGACCCGACATCCTCGACATAGCCCTTCTAAAGAACGTAAACCTTCGTTTAAGTTCTATAGAAGTACGCCACGAGCTCTGCGACTCTGACCACAGACCAGTTTTACTAAAACTTGACCCGCGAACCGACATCCCCGGCCCCTCAGGTCTGTGCGGCCCGACCAAAACTATAGTAGACTGGCCGAAACTAGGCCAAGCCTTGAACGCTCCCAGCTCTGCTCACCTGGACCAAATACCGACTAGACTGACTACCGAAACCGACATCAACCTAGCCGTCTCTTCCATCACAAATCACGTTAGCAGCGTCGTGAACAGCTGTTCACGGACGGTTAAAATCACTGAAGACAGTAAATATAAACCTCCAAATGACCTTCTTGAAATGATAACAGAGAAGAACGCCGCGATCCGCGCTTACAAATCCTTCCCAATCGAATCTAACAGACTATTCATGCGCGCCCTACAGAGGGAAGTAAGGCAGCGTTCAGCTGAATGGCGTGACGCCGGATGGGATCAGCACCTTGAGGAGCTGAACCCATCCCATCTCGCATTTTACAAGCTGCAACGCTCGCTGAAATCTGACACCATCTCTGTGATGCCGGTACTTAACAGACCTGACCAGACCAAAGCCTTTGACGACGACGAAAAGGCTGAATGCCTAGCTGACAGTCTCGCAGCCCAATGCACCCCCAGCACACTCCCTTACGACTTGACCTTCGTCTCAACGGTCGACTCCGAAGTCGAACGTCTCATTTCACTACCTCCATCGGGCCCTCCACTCAGAGTCATCACTGAGATGGAAGTGCGCAACGCCCTTAAGGCACTCAAGCCCAGAAAGGCTCCAGGACCGGACGGCATCACCAACCGTGTCCTGAAGATTCTCCCCGATCACCTGATCAATCGCCTCACCCTGATTTTGAATGCCGCCATGGCTAGTTGCACCTTTCCAGCTTGCTGGAAGGAAGCAATAGTCATAGGCATTCACAAACCGGGTAAACCGGCGAATGAGCCCACTTCCTACCGCCCGATCAGCTTACTGAACCCTCTCGCCAAACTTTACGAACGCATGATCTATGCCCGACTCCGTGACCACGCAGAGACCAACAATCTCATACCTGACGAGCAATTTGGCTTTCGACAACAGCACTCTTGTACCCAACAAGTACACCGCATTGTCGAACACATCGCTCTTAAGCTAAATGTCTCGTCCAAACCGACCCCGACAGGAGCAGTTTTTCTCGACGTGGCGAAAGCCTTCGACAAGGTCTGGCACAACGGGCTGGTATACAAGCTACACCAGCTCGCTGTGCCCGATCGTCTCGTGCTTTTAGTACGTAACTTTCTGTCGGATCGAAGCTTTCGTTACAGGGTGGAAGGCACTCTGTCTTCACCCCACACCATACAGGCAGGAGTCCCTCAGGGCTCCGTCCTATCCCCATTACTTTTCACGCTATACACTAGCGACATCCCCAAATCGCCCATGTCACAGCTGGCTATGTTCGCCGACGACACTGCCATTTACGCGTCCCACCGTAACCACTTAAAATTAGTTCAGATTCTCCAGAACGCTCTAGACTCCCTCGGGAGCTGGTTCCGTAAATGGAGAATCGAGGTAAACCCGGAAAAAAGTGCAGCCGTGCACTTTCGTAGAGGTTCGCACCGATTAAACGTCCCCGCTGTAAAGCTTTTCGGCCGACCCATCCCGTGGGTCAACGAGACCAAATATCTAGGAGTCACCCTCGACTCAAGACTCAGCTTCCGTAGCCACATTATGAGAGTCCGCGACCGCGCCGCGTTCGTTTTGGGCAGATTACATCCGATGTTGAACAAAAAGAGCAAACTCTCCCTTAGAAATAAGGTGAGAATTTACACCACCTGCGTAAGGCCTATTATGACCTACGCCAGCGTAGCCTTTGCTCACACCTTCGATTCACATCTGAAAATGCTGCAGGTCATCCAAAACCGTTTCATGCGCAAAGCTACCGGGGCGCCCTGGTACATGCGTAACGCCAACCTCCACATCGACTTAGGCCTCCCTACCATTAAAGCGTATATGAAAGAAGCGTCTCGTCGCTTCTTCGATAATGCTCCCCATCATAAAAACCCCTTGATAGTTGCCGCGTCCAACTACTTCCCTCATCCAACCTCGCGTTTTAAACACCGTCCGAGACACATCCTTACGGAAGAAGATGATGAAATCACAGTAGCCACTGCTGCAGCCATTGCGAGTAGATCACACTCCACAAGCTCCTCAAGCAACCGACGCCCCCGCCGGCGGGGGCGCGGAGGTCCCTCATTTGCTCCCCACTTTGGGAACTACCGGCACGTGCCGGGTAGATTCAGTCCAATACGTTCTTCCCAGAACAACTCGTAAGCCCAATCGCGCCCCAAGGGCGCGATTGAGCTGGTTGTTTGAACAACCACAAGCTTTTCCGGGTGAGCTCCTGCTCCCCACCATACAGTCAGGTGTAGATTAAAAGCCCCGGGGCTAAAAATCGTAGGGTCCACAACTAAAAAAAAAAAAAAAAAAAGGCTCGCCCATTTCGTCGCCGGCCAGCTCTCGCAATGGACGTTCCCGCCTTCGTGCGCCGACGCGTCATCACCGCGCCGCGCCCTGCCGCTGCTCGCCGAGCCGCTGTTGACCGCTTGATTCCAACGACGCTCCGGGGTTGGCAGTTGGACAACCGATGAATGCTTCGACTCCGCTTGTACCATGTGCTTTGCTATTATAAGCATGCATGTTCCATGAGTTTCAATGGCTATCTTATACGTCTCAATAAGTTTCAACGATTATGACGAACGTCAATAAATATATTTTGTTGTTTTATTTCTAATAAAGATCAAACCCTGCCGTTTTATTTCTCATACGATACGACTAGTGCATGTTTGAGCAGTCGTAATTTGCATGTTTACAGCTTAACTGCATGTTGTTTGCGCACAGTAGGTAGGTATTTGCTTGAATGAAATAGTTGCATTATCAGAATGTTTTCATAACCACCCTCCTTTTTTATTTGCATGCCTGTTTGCACTTATACGCCTTGTTTGACTCTGTTTGTGACCGTGGTTGTGGTGCCCGAACCAAATCCTCCTCCCCCCGTTAAGCAATCTTAGGCGGTGGGGGTTAGTGCGCATGGGGGTCTGCATTTAAGCGCACGCGAACCAAACTTCTTATGAAAGTAGCACAGGCTTGGTTCGCGTGACGCTGTTACTGTTGTTGTCGATGACGTAGCCGCTGTCGATGACGCAAACGCTGCCTGATGCCGCAGCACCGCTATCTCCTCCGTCAACTGACTAATGCGTGCGTCGATTTGGTCCATCGGTGGCGGCGGAATCGACGCAAGGCGCTGTGGACAGGGACCGGAAGCGCTTTCCCTTTAAGGGGTTTTTACCAGGGTTTAGAAGCAGAATATTTCTTTTATTTGATAAAAATACACGGCGATATTGCTTGATATTTTAATGACTATTCCTTCACACGGAAACCCAATGAAAGGCTTTCCCAACGGGTAAGTTAAATTGTTGCAAAGCAGAACAAAAAAGCCTATTGATCGACTGTCCTAATCCCCTAGGGAAACCCTTCGATAGCGCTTCACGCGAGATAATTCATGCGAGTTAGTGCCGTATGCGTAGTTAATATGAGTGAAATTGACTTTGCAATAGTGCCGCTTGGAGAAGGTGGAGATTCATCATCACTAGACATTTTCTTCAACCAAATATTGAATAAGTACGAAAGAAAACATATATTTATCAAATTTAAGAACAGGATATTATTTATGTACCGTCAGATTTAGAATTTTTCAAAAAACATCATTTCTAGTTCAAGTTCAATCTACCCTTATTTTGTTATAATTTATAATCAACAGAGTTCGTCCGTCCGTCCGTAAATACCAAAAAAGCTGGGTAAGCCTATGAAAGACTTTGGTTAGCGCTAATCACTTTGATTTGTTAAGTTTTCCCAAAATAAAAAGGGAAAGCTTAACATTTAGCTCGTATACCAACGCGGTTAGCAAACGTTGCGCTAGCCAAATGAGTGGGAAACCCCTTCAAAGGGTATTGAAAATTAATCCGCTCGTCCGGTCCCTGGCTGTGGAGATGGCGATCTTGATGACAGCGGCGATACGGCGGGGAAAGGAAGGTGATCCAGCACCTCCGTCGTCATTTGGTACCCCGTACCTTGCAACAACCGCAGCTCCCGCTCAACCCATCGGTTGGTTCGATCGATGCTTGCACTCATGGCCCGGGCTCGGTTTATTGCATTTTGCCATAGACGGACCTCCGCCTCCATGCGCGTGAGCATCAGCTTGTTCGATGCCCTGATAGTTTCTATTTCTTTTTGCATAGTGCTGTAATTTTTGCAGACTGAATTTGATTTGGGGTGATAGCTGATCTCGATGGTACTGTGCCACTTCCTTCTGACATGATTTGATGATGCTCGATTCGTAATCAATTGAGCCAGGCAATTTTCACATGAGGGTATTCTAAAATAACTTAAAAGCATAGGCAGCCTTTTTAATTACTTAGTCTGAACCGGACCGTTGGTCTTGATATGCGACCAGAGCTCGTTACGTAATTGGAGTTTCGCACCTCATTTTTCTTGTTTGACTCGCAGGGTTCCTCGGTACTTAATATATAAGCAGGTTTGAGTCTGTCCAAAGAAACGACAGCCGTTCGATTTGGCATCTGTATTTTATAAAACTTGTCCGATCTTTGCAGGACTTTGAACGGACCTTCGTACGGGGGTGTTAGCGAAGGACGCACCATGTCATTGCGTATGAACACATGTGTACTTGTTGCCAAATCTTTGTGGATGAATATCTTATCTCCTGAAATGCGCTTTGGAACGGGGGCCAACGACCTCATTGTATTAACTAGCCTCTTCACCAACTCAGCGTCATCGTAAGTCGACGTTGTAGGTACGAAAAAGTCTGACGGTAGGCGAAGCTGTGCTCCATAGGTTAATAGGCTCGGACTGAGATTATTTTCTTTACGCAAGGTTGAACGGAGACCCAATAATACAGTTGGCAACTCTTCTGACCCATTGCTTCTGGCGCCTCTGGCCATTAGAGCCGCTTTCAAAGTTCGATGAAGCCGTTCTACCTGACCGTTAGCCTGAGGATGATACGGCGTGGTACGTATTCGCTGAATTCCAAATTTTTTAAGCAAGCTCTGGAACAAACTAGCTTCAAATTGCCTCCCCTGGTCACTCGTTATGCGGATCGGGCAACCGAATCGCACTATCCAATGTTCGTAAAAGACGCGAGCCACTGTCTCCGCTGTAATATCTCTCACCGGCACGGCTTCCGGCCACTTCGTTACTCGATCAATCATCGTGACACAATACTTTTGTTCCCTGGAAGGCACCATGGGTCCTATTATATCAATATGAACGTGTTTGAATCGGCTTGACTCGGGAAATTCCCCAATGGGTGTCACTGTGTGCCGCTGGATTTTAGACCTTTGACAGGCGGTGCAAGTTTTGGCCCATTGGCCGATGTCCTTGTTCATTCCTGGCCAAAAATATTTTGCTGTTATTTGCTTTCTAGTTGTTCGTATCCCCGCGTGACAGATATCATGCTGAGCTTTGAATACTACGGGCCGATATGATAATGGTAAGTAAGGTCGTGGCTTTCGTGTCGAAATTTCACATGTGACTGGTGTGTTATCTATTGTTACTGATACAAATTTCAGGTTGGGTTTCAATCTCAATCGCTTAAGCTCTTCATCCTGATCCTGATCGATAGCTAGTTGCTTAAACTCGATAGAAGACGGACAGCTTATCGCCTCAATTCTCGATAACCAATCCGCTACTGCATTTTTTGGCCCTTGCAGGTATTCAATTCTTGAGCAAAATTGGCTTATGAAACCCAGTTGCCTTTCTCGACGTGGAGTATCACTGTCACTGGAGGCCTTGGTCAGTGCATGAGTGAGAGGTTTATGGTCCGTGTAAACTGTAACATCATCGTTGCCCTCAATCAAACGACGGAAATGTTTAGTAGCAGCATATATTGCTAATAGTTCGCGATCATATGTGCTATAACGCTTTTGAGTCTCACTCAAGGCTTTCGAGAAAAAAGCTAATGGCCTCCACTCATTGTTGAGTTTCTGTTGTAAAACGGCCCCAAGGCAGGTGTCAGAAGCGTCGGACATGATGCCCAAAACTGCATTGTGTATGGGATGAGACAAGGTTGTTGCATTTAAAATGCTTTGGCGGCACTCTTCAAATGCTTCTTCAGCCTCTGGAGACCATTCAATGATTGTCTTATCATTCTTTTTGGCATTATGCAGATACTTATTAAGTTGTTGCTGCAAATGAGCTTGATTTGGTAAGCAAGTGCGGTAAAAGTTTAGCATCCTTAGGAAACGCCTCAACTCTTGCACGTTTTGTGGTTTTTTGAAATTCAATATGACTTCTGTGCGTTCAGCAGTGGGCGAAATTCCTTGGTCTGTAACTCTGTAGCCCAAAAATTCGATTTCGTTCTTTGCAAATTCGCACTTATCGACGTTGAGTGCCACACCGTATTCATCTAGTCGACTAAGAACTTGTTTTAGAACGTTCTTGTGTGATTCTTCGTCTTTCGTGAACAAAAGGATATCGTCGACATAAACGAATACTCCTTCCAATCCTCTCAGCACCTCGTGCATGAATCGCTGAAAAGTTTGACTTGCATTCCGAAGGCCGAAAGGCATGCATCGAAACTCAAACAGCCCAAAAGGCGTTATAATCGCGGTTTTTTCGGCATCTGCCATTGGTATCCAATAGTATGCACTCTTCAAATCGAGCTTAGTAAACCACTTCATGCCATTCAATTTGTAAGTAAAGTCTTGGATACGCGGAATCGGATATCTATCAGGCAACGTTACTGCGTTGAGTCGACGATAGTCACCACAAACACGTAAGGTGCCATCTTTTTTCCTAACAACGTGAAGGGGGCTTGCCCAAGGGCTCTTCGAAGGTTGACAGATTCCTAATTCCATCATTTTAGCAAATTCATCTTGAGCCGCTTTGTATTTGTCCGGTGGAAGAGGTCGTGCTTTTGCATATAACGGCGGTCCCGTAGTCTCAATGTGATGTCTTACACTGTGCTTGGAGGGCTCCTTCAGCGATGATGGCCTGATTACGTTCGGGAAGTCCTTCAAGATGTCGAAGTACACATGATCTGAGTTCAACATGTGAATGGATCCTCGAACTGATCTAACGGAAATTGCTTTTACTGCTAGTTCCGTTTTCAAGTCAATTAATCTTTTATTGTGAATATCAACCAATAATTTGAAATGATCCAGAAAATCTGCGCCAATTATTGAAATCTTAACGTCTGCTAGAACAAATGTCCATGTGAATTGGCGTCTTAAGCCTAAGTCGAGGGCCATATTTTTCTCCCCATAAGTCCTGATTGGTGTATTATTTGCTGCATAAAGCCTATATTCGTGACTACTGCTACCGGTTCTTTTGCCTTTTGCTGCCAAAACCGACACTTCAGCGCCAGTATCAATTAAATAACGCTCCCCGGTTTTTTTATCCAAAATTAATAAGCGGCGATTCCTCTTGACACCGATTTCCGCTGCAATCGGGTCCGAGACTAGTTTCCCGACCTCCAAGCGGGTTTCCATGAGCACGGAGGGGAACATTTGTATGCTCTCTTAGCAAAGGTGGCATGATACCAGCAAAGCCCCTTCTGTTCCATGATTTTGTTTACGGAGCTATCTCGTCGATTTTGACTGCGAGAGCGAGAGCGATCACGCGACCAACTGCTGGAGCCGAGTCGAGGGTGTGATTCCCGCGATTGCTTGTTGTATAATTCGTCCACTTTGGTTGTTAACTCGGAGATCTGTCTGCTAAGCTGATCACTCTGCTGCTGGTCGATAGACAATGGCGCGATAGGTGCCACCGCCGTATACTCTAACATTTTATCTGCCATCAACGCCAGTTTATCTAAGTGTACCTCAGTGCTTATTGCCAATACAGTTCTCATGTGCACTGGTAGTTGTTTCATCCAATGTATTTTTAAGCCATCCTCAGTTAATATACCAGCACCAAGATCACGCAGACGACGAAGCAACTGAGTCGGCTTTTGATCGCCTAACTCCTGTTCTCCTATTAACTTCTCAAAATTCTGAACATCTGACTGCTCGTACGACGCTATCAGACGCTCCTTGACAGCCTTGTATTTATTACCGGGTGGTGGATTCTTCAAAATGTCCGTCAAATGCCTTAAATCTTCTTCTTTGAGCTGTTGAAGCAATAAAGCGTATTTCTGGTCATCGTTCTTTTTCTGGGGGTCAATTACCGCCTCAAACTGAGCGAACCATCCAGTTGGAAACTCGCGCCAGAAGGGAATAATCCTCGACTGAATAGAAACGCCACTGACGCATTCATGGCGAGTTTGCTGCTCCTCTTCTTTTTTTAGCTCTTCCTGTCTTTCCTGCTCCTCCTGTGCTTTGGGAGCTTCTTCGTCGTTGTTTACCATGATTGTTTTTGAGAAATTACTATGTTGAATTGCGGCGAATGCAACGGTTTCTTGCTAAGACGGGGTCACCAATGTGGGACGCTAGTTGCGAACCACGAGAGAGGGTTGAAGGAGTGGAAACGCTAGTTGCGAACCACGAGTGGGTGTTGAGGAAGTGGAAACACTAGTTGTGTACCACGGATGTATGTCGAGGAAGTGGAGACACTAGTTGTGTACCACGAGTGAGGAGGCGAAATGAGAGAAGGGTTTGGTTCGGGCTTGGGCAGTCGAATGCCAATTTATTCAAGTTCTCACCGCTATTTATACAAATGTGAACCTAATATAATAGTCAGTTGAGGGTGTTCTGTTTATCATTATTAAGAGGATACCCACAAGCTAGATTAGTAGACAACTGTGGGTAGACTAAATATGAAGATTGTGGGGACACCCACAGATACAATAAATAAAATAAAAACAGTATAAAAACCAGCTTGTTTTGCATGCCATACTGCTATTTTCCATTACTGTGGTTGAGGTGCGCGGGAGTCGTTCGGAATGTGGAAACTGCGCGGTCGACTGCGTCGGCGCAAGGACGCGCATCTTGCTATTGCTACCGATACCAGAACAATCAATTTGATAGCTATAGTATCTATAGCTAGCTACACCCACAATGCTCAGTGACCTTGTCAGATGTTTCCTTATCGATGCGTTTGATTTGAACGATGTGATTGCATTTTGTCAGGTTTATTGATAACTACCGGCCCACCCAGCGATTTTACACGCTGCTAACCGTTTTCCCCGCCGAAAAAAAATATTTTCCCGGCATAAATTATACATTTAAATCTTGCTCTTGAATTATTCTTTCTACTTAAGAAAACCGCATCAAAATCTATTGCGTACTTTTAAAGATCTAGGCATAAGTATTAAGGTCAATCAAACAATTTTTTTTTCGTTTGTCTGTTCACAATCGCATTTAAAAGTCTAGGTTGGTACATAACTTTTCAGGAGGGGAAATATAAGTAGGTTACCACCAACTAGGTAGATACTTAAGTAGATAATAAGATAGGTACTCGTAGTAGGTAGGACCTTAGATACGAAATAAAGTATTCTAGTGTTTTCCAACTAGAATATTCCGAATATAACTAATCACTGTTCCCAAAATAGTCGATATGGCTTGTGCGTGTCTCTGTTCATAAATACTTGATATTATCGTGTCAAATGCTCATTGACACGGCTTGGGCTGGCCCAGACCTTGGAATAGCAGTTGATAGGTAGGTTATATAAATCTGGATTAAACACGAGTAGAAAAATGATCAATCTTATCTCTCTATTGTTTCTATCGTTTCTATGTGACTGACTCTAGGTTAAAGTACCATAACGAAATGTAATAATAATCACGACAGTTTACATACTTAACCTAGGTATCACCTATGGTATTATTGATATCTAAGTATAAAAAACACTGGCGACTAAGGAACTCGAGGGTGTGTATTGCAATTTTAGGCGATGGGCTGACAACCTGTCACTATGGCGATACACAATTTTCCGAATGACCCTAAAATGTTTGTCAGACGTGGCGTAAATGTCCGTTTTTTGCGGCCGTTTACGCTCTGCCTTCCCCGCAAGGGATAAAGGCGTGTTATATGTATGTATGTTTGATTAAATTGACTTCTGTATCGTCTGTATGTTCTTTGACATCCGCTGCCTGCAGCCGCTACGCAAGCACACCACGCTCGCACACGCAATCATTCTGCGCACTGTTCAGAATGATTGCGTGTGCGTATTCTGCAAACATTCTGCTGTCATTCGGAAAACTGTGTATGTGCACTATGCACAGGTTGTCAGCCCATCGCTTAAAGTTGCAATACACACCCTCGAGTCCCTTCGTCGCCTTATACGACACCCACGGAAAATAAATGGGGTGATGCTATTCTAAGCCAGCATCACATGGCATTGAAATGGGGTGATGCTATTATTAGCCGGCATCACACAGCATCAATCAAACAAACACAACAACACAAAAAGAGATGAATACAATTGAGTGTCTTTATTGCCAAAGCAGCAATATCTTCCAGGCAACTCAGCATTAAGGAGTCAGCTTATTTAAAATAAATTTATACGGGATATTGTAAAAAAATAAACAAAAAACAGATAGAAGGTTTTAAAGAAGCCCACGCGACTTTTAATTACTATTGACACAAATTACATAATAGTAGTTTATGGAACTGTCGTATAATGGGGGTCATTAGAATGTGAGTGGCTGTTTATCACACGAGGCGTAGCCGAGTGTGATAATAGTTTGACACGAGCATTCTAATGCCTAATTATAACAGTTGCATACACTATTTTATCTACACTCTTCAAAAAAAACTCAGAAACACTTTTCTAAACATACGCACGGCCCGATACAATGTCAAATTCAATACGAGAACGTAATATGGCTTTATATGAATTTTAGAAAAATGTATACTAACCGTTGTTTAGATGTCGAGTGTGAATAACAAATAACTAAACAACTGAACTACAACTGAACAACACTGAACAACATCTGAACAACATCGGAAAAACAACTGAACAACAACTGAACAACATCTGAAAAACATCTGAACAACATCTGAACTAAATCGGAAAAACATCGGAATAACAACTGAACAACAACTAAACAACATCTAAACAACTGCTCAACACCTGAACAACAACTGAACAACAACTGAACAACATCTAAACAACAATAGAATAAAAACCTATTACTTAAAACAACTGAACAACATCCGAAAATTTAACGTACAACAACAACTGTCACGTGCGGCGGATAAAGTAGGTCTTTATGCAACTGTTTTCGAATTCGTAATTCGAACATTATGAGACGAGTGTAAATAAAATTAGTAAAAAATATGACAAATGTCCGCATTCCATTCTTACATAAGAACAAAAAAAAATGGTTCAGAAGTTCTATGAAAATTCATTCATTGATTGAATACTTACCTATGATTTTCAGGTTATGATTTTCCATTAAATTGTTTAATAACCGGATATTTAACGCTGAACTATACAAATAGATTAAAACGATGTCTAGATAGCTGGATACTTTCCAACTCGTGCTCCTGAACTAACTTGCGTAGCAATTATTTTTATGTTCCCATGTAAAGATGGAATACGGACACATGCCACATTTTTTCACTAAAGTTTTACAATTATGTATTTGAGATACGACTCATATGCCCGACGTGGGGAAATTTTGTGTGAACTTTCTTTACAAAGCTATTCAAAATTCATAGCTACTATGTTCCTACATAGACAAATCACTGAAACCACGTTTTTGTATCTCTCAAACTTTATATTCTAGTTAATGCTCCTGCCTTTCATGTCAATATAAACCTTTCATCGACCCACAGCAATTAAAATGACAAGTTTATTGATTACTCTTGACTAGAGTTGGTTAAATAATTGTATATATGTCGCAGGGATATGATAAAGTTAGGGACTTGGTCAAATCTCTAAGTGATTTGATCAAATCCCGGCAAATGACGAAAATATTTCAAGATTTTATCTTATCCCTAAACTAATCTAGTAATTTGGTCAAATCTCAAAGCAAAATTTTGTGAATTGATCATATCCCTATATGATCTCAGTGAAATGACGACAATACATGTCAGTTCTTGTTTTCTACCTTTCTACACCCCACCGTACCCCCGAAGTCATATACCCAAGGTGGACAGAGGTCCACTCGATTCTAAAAATATTACAAGAATCGTATTAGATACGAAAAACCACGTATTTCAAATTGGCATTTCAACTGGAATAGTAAAAGACTGACTTTCGAGGAATTCTTTGCAAATTTCTACAACTGCATTTACTCATCCAGTTCCACCTATTAAGCTAAGTTTACGTGAGATAGCCGGAAAATTATCTTTATATGGAGGTCAAGGGTACAAGAAGTGTTCTTGCGAAAAATCTAAAATACGATGCAAAACAAACAGATGTGCTTGCAAGAAAAATTAAGTTCTGTGTAACTCCAGATGCCAAAAATCTGCAACATGCTTCAATAATGATTTTTCTTGCTGATATTGGAGCGGGCATATTGATGCATTATGTGCGAAATTGAACTCGGCCTACTACGCCTACGCCATTGCTAGGTTGTCTCGGACACTCACATTAGATAACCTTCTGACCACATATTATGGATACTTCCATTCATACCTCACTTATGGTATAGACTTGTGGGGGCTGGCAGCGGACAGAGACATGCCGTTCGTTCTCCAGAAAAAGGCGATCAGGATGATGTGTCGCGTGCCAGCTGACGAGCCCGCCAAGCAGTTGTTTGTTCGCCTGCGTGTCCTGACTGTACCCTGCATTTACCTACTTGAGGTGGTCAAATATGTTAGAACACACATGGATGATTTCCCTGCTTCACTTAGATTCTCCGCTAGGCGAGGGAACCAGCTGGCCCCCACGCGTCACAGACTAGAAAAAACTAGCAAATCATTATTTGTGATGGGGCCAAAGATATTCAATAAACTTCCATTGTACATACGAGAAACTACGAGTATTAATGTATTTATTAATAAATGCAAACGCTTCCTGGCTGAAAAAGCCTACTATAGCGTAAAAGAATTTATTGACGAGTGAACTTATTTACATTTTATTTATTTCACTTTATATTATTGTTTTGTAAACTATGTCTACGAATGAATTTTTTGTACACTGTACGTATTTATATTTATACTTCTGACAATGTAAATTTCTTACTATTAAATAAATGATAAATGATAATGATTGACTTGTGAAACATAATTTTCCTTTTTCTTTGTTTGATTCGCTAAATGTTACGATTATTACAAGTGATTTTTGTCATGTCTTTTAATTGTTCTTTGTTGTCTTGCTTTACCAATTAAAATTTTGATATAACACAGAAATGTTTTCGTCATTTATCTATACCAGTTTCGAGATTTGACCAAATAACTAGATTAGTTTAGGGATATGATAAAATATTGAAATATTTGATCATTTGCCGGGATTTGATCAAATCACTAAGGGATTTGACCAATTCACTAATTTCAACATATCCCTGCGACATATATATTACTTTAGGTAGACTACACATTGATATGCCCATGTTGCCATGTGTTGCTTAGAATAGCTTTACCCCATCTTCCCGTGGGTGTCGTAAAAGGCGACCGAGGGATGAATCCAGGGAATGGGCAGCAGCGTTCCCTGTGAATACAACACCTTGCACTGTGCTTGCCAATCCGCCCGATCGGGGGAGGCCCGTGTCCAGCAGTAGACTTTCGGGGCGGTTGTAGTTGTTACCCATGTGCCTACATAAGTAGGTATGGAGTGAACCTTCTACTCTGTGTAATCTATAGTCTATGGCCACAGCATGCTGACCGTGACCGCTCCGGTGAAAGTGAAAGCCGACGTCATCATCACCCAAACTGCGTTTAGCGGTAGCTGCATAGCGATAACTACGGTGCATTCAATGGCTTCAATTCGGGATATAAATTCTCTTAAATTAGTGCTGTCACTTTCCGTCAAATATGTTAAGAAAAGGATGGGAGATATATTAGTCGTGTCATGTCTTTTAAATCAAATATGGCGACGATGAAAACTATGGCGACTAAATTGACTAGAAACTTCGAAGAACTCATTGCCCTCAATTCGGGATATAAATTCTCCTTACTTGCGTTAAATTTGTGCTGTCATTTTCCGTCAAATAGGTTTAGAAAAGGATAGGAGATATTTAAGTCTTGTCATGTCCTAAAATTTCATGCAAAATACGTGTTATCTGTCAAAATAAGACGACGATAAAAACAATGGCGACTAAATTGACTAGACACTTCGAAGAACTCATTGATATTTTTAAACATGACAGGACTAAAATATCTCCTATCCTTTTCCAAACCTATTTAACGGAAAGTGACAGCACTGATTTAAGGTAAGGTACGAAAATTTGTATCCCGAATGAGGGCAATTACCAGGGCCCGAAGTCTGCTAAATGAAAATAGTTTCAGATGTATGTACCTAGATAGCGTGTTTGGGCGTTTAGTCTGCTAACAGTTTGAAGTATGGAAAATCACGGTGACAATAACATGACAGTTGAGTGTCGCTGGCATTGCAAGGGTAAAAAAATAAGAGAATCGGGCCAAGATAAATAGGTAGCTGAGACAAATTCATTACGTCTGAAAACTCTCCTCTTGCATATATTTTTAAATACAAAACAGGTCCTTCAAAAGCATGCATATGGTTCACCTAGTGAGAAACTGTAACTATAACTAACTAACTAAGTAACTATAAAATGTATAATGTGGCGGCGCGCATGCGCTCCACCCACATACAAGTTCTGAAACGCGGTATAGAAGCTATTTCGCCGATCGCTATATACAACTTCCAAACATGTCCGGTTGGAATAGTCGTTCCCCTGGTCACAACACCCGACCAGGCGGGTAGCTACCCTTTCGTCACAGTCATCGTTCGGCCTACCGGCCACATAATCACTCCTCCTTAAATAACTACCTAGAAACTCCATGCCACGCTTGCACTAATGGGACACCAAAATGTGTTGCGCTCTGTGAGAAGGTTGATGGTCTCATGCGCCAGGAATTTTCTCTTCTGGTTGGCAGCAGAAATTAGCGTGATGGTGGTACTTTTGTGGTGGTGCCCAGGCAGCCTTAGCACGATACCCTTCCACCTTTATGACGAGGAACAATGCATAGACAGCATCATTCCTTTACCCACGGAGAGTTAAGAACATACGGTTATTGTTTTCCAGACCTCATTGTCTTCGCAGCGTGTGACGTGCGACAGGTACTTAAGAAACTCAATCCCTTGAGCGAGAGGTGCATTCAAGTCAGCCTTGGCCCAGATCTTTACGCCACCCAACATGTGCAAAGTTATCTACTGAGCAGGTACAACATTTTCCTTCGAATTTCTAACGTAATCGGAAGGAATCTCTCTCTCTCTCTTTTCGTGTGGGACACCGAGTCATCCATCGACCCGATGAACCCTGGTGTCAGAGTTTTTCAACCGCCTACTACCACTAGTAGGCCTCTGACATGGTTGTGTTACGACCGCCGTCTAAGTAATCATAGACAGCAACCGGGACCGACGGCTTAACGTGCCCTCCGAAGCACGGAACCATTTCTTTTCGGACAATCAGTTGGTTCACCCTGCAATGTCCTAACCAGACCGGGAACAAATTCACAAAGAGATAAATATCGACTTTTGTGAGTGTCCCACCGAGAATCGAACCCGGAACCTTTGCGTCGCAGGCAGTCGCACTACCACTGCGCCACATCGGAAGGAATTATGGCGCAACATGTGAGTTGAGTATTAAGCCCTTCACCCTGTATCATTCAATTTTTTTTTTTTTTTTAATGATGGGTTGCTCTTGACTCTAGTCTAGGTCATAGGACTTATTAAAACTAGAAAACGGGCAAGTAGATTGTACCTATTAAAATACGATAACATGGCGCGCCGCCGCCAATACTTACTTTGTGATAACATTATATACCAGCAAATAATGAAAGTGCATACTCGAAATAAAAGTAATCGATGAAAAGCATAAAAACTGTCACGTTTAATTTTAGTACTCAGTTAAAACTCATCGGTTGCGTACCTGCCAACCCATTACAAATAAAAATGCCTCCTTACACTTTCACTGAAACTAAAGACCCACTCTCATCTCTCAAGATATTCATGCTCGTGAAATTGTTGTTTGGTTATTATCATACGCTTAGTTCCTGCAGGATAATCGATGCTTTTATAAGATTGTATTGCATTATTGGTCCTTTAATGCTAGTAGCGGTTATGTCCCGCTGTGCTTGGATGCAAGGGCGACTTTCAGCAATATTTTGGGTGATAGAATACATTATATGGGTTATGTTTTCCTTTAAGGAAAAACATGAATATTTCACACGATATTGTACGTACATATACGTGATAGACAAGACGTTGGGCACCCGTAAAGGTGTTAACGTATGGAATGCGATCACTCTTTCACCTATATTCTTCTCCATGATTCTGAGGATCCCTATAATTACAATAATCTTCTACTATTCCTTACACACCATAATTCCTCTGTTGCTGGTTTATGCGGCAGTTGAATTGTACTATGTTAACTTAGTGATAATTTTCCATATGTTGTGGTTGAGAGTGAAGCATTTGCGACTGGAGGCCGCTAAGTTGCAAACCCTAGACGTCACTAGCGACGAAAAGAACAAGAAAATTAGAAAAATTCTGGCCACATTTAGATATTTGTTAAATAACTTGAATAATAATAAAAATCTGCTAAAATTCCAAGTAAGAGTTGAAGCACATAGTCGCGTTGCGACGCCGCACTGCCCACCACGTTATGTGGCTACAATAACGCATTTGTCCGGTTGCCCTCCTGTTTCAGCGGTGCGGGCTCGCAATGCAATGCCAATTACGTGTGACCCTAATATGCTTACTCACTAAAATGTAATTTTCAGGTCTTTATTTGTGTTACGATGTGCTTTTTCCGAAGTACGTTCAATCTCTATGAGGATATCAATGTGGCGTTAACGATTGAATTACCAGGGGTATGTATCTTAGGGATATTTTACAAAAAAATTATCAGTACAAGATCTGTGTTAAGTATGACTCGCTTCTTTCTTGGGTAGTAACAAAGCTGTATGTAAGTATACAAAAAGGTAGGTGATTAGGTGCTAGTGGCACTACCTAATTTATTGTATACAGAATAATATAAATAAGTCTGTGATAGTTCAGAGTCAATTTGGATAGTTTCCACACGTTGGCTGTCTAGTTCGATTCGTGGGGATATTACAACAAAAATATTAGTTACTGACTGGTCAAGTCGGAAATAAGAATAACAGCAGGTATAATTGTTCATAATTTCAGCTACTCCGCATATTTACGTTGATCACGATATCATGCGAGGAAATCAGAATCATTCTGGTGCTTGCAATCCCAGTCCTCGCTGCTGAGCTGGTGCTTCACGAGACCGACCAGCTAAAGCGAGCTTTGGTCGACTGCTTGCTTAGCGATAATGGTACGTACTGCTTTCCCTGTCCATTCACGCGTTTTAGACACATCTTTTCGCATACAGGCGATCCAATAATAGTAACCGTTGCTGCAGTCATACGAGAAACTTCAAAAACTCTTTAAGCTCCAACTCCCGGGCGGGGTGCGTCATGTTTGTGCTCCTGGCCGGCATTTATTGGGTTGATCCAGATAACTTAAATGACTAACTTGATGCCTGATCTTAAACCTATACACTGAAAAAAAACAGTCCATGTTACTTTTACTTGCAGGATCGTGCCGCACGAATCTGCTGGAAACGCTGGAGCTGGTGGAGGAGCAGCCTCTGCAGCTGGTGGTTTGTGGCATCAGGCTGGACGTCCACCTCCTGTTCAGCTACCTCAGCCTCTGCTCCACCTACGTTTTCATTTTACTGCAGTTCCGATACACTTAATGATCCTTACGCCTGCTGCACCGACTCGTGATCCAAAGTCAAAATCGATTAGTATCTTTGTACTTTACATAAATCTGCTTCTGCCTATTATGATGCTGCTTTTACAGAACTAAAATCAAGCTTATGCACACATTATATGTTTCATAGTAATTATATTCTACAAATTTACCTATACCGCATTATATTCTTTACATATTCTAACCATGGAGAAGGTAGCGGCAGCTTTACTCGAAAGCGGCGAAAAAAACTCCTTAGCTGTCGGGGTACTCGTACCACGAACGAGTTGAAACCTACCCAATGACGAGACTCTAACTCTGAGTCTTGAATTTTGGCGTACCTATTCTTCTTTTTCCTCGAGTCGGGACGTCTGCGGAGCTCGCAAACCGTTGACCAGCTCCGCTTAATGGGAACTATTTCACTGAATTCCCAGGTTTGGGCACTGGGTTCACTGATGCTCCGGCAGCGTCACCTCCTCGAAAGAAGAAGTCTTTAAGAGATCATGTTAGCTGAGTCTCTTTCTTTAAGTTTGTCATTATCTAGATATTTGTCCCATCTTGGCAGCGGGTAGCTTGGATTTAATTTCATAGTACAGGTGTCTATTGAGATCACAGTGTCCCGTCAATAGTCCTACAATCCGCTTTATATTGTTCCTGCTTAGTCGGAGAAGGTTGTGCGTTGAAGCTTTTGAGATCCATGCTCTTAATAAAGAGTTTGGATTGACGGCAGGTCTGCATCTCTCTCCCTCTTTTGTTGCTTTCATACCAGATTTTAAAGTTATTAACGCCTTTCGTTGACTGTCCTGGGATTGGTGAGCAGGGCTCTGGGCCAATGAAGCCAGTTCGTTCTCTGCTTTGTTTCCTAAGTTGCCTTAGTTTTCGGGGACCCATGCTACTGTTGTTTTAATTATTATTATTTATGAGCAGGCAGGCAGTCGATGTGCAACTGATAATGCCTGTATCCAATTACTGATAATAAGTTTTCATTTCTTTAATCTTTATTTGTTTTTAATGTTCGTCTAGTCTGTTCTTGAATATATTGATGTTTGGGGCTTTTGCTTGGGTTAATAATTTATTGAGTGCTAGTGCTATTACATTCTCTTACTAAGGCTGATGTTGTACTGGTCTTATTCAGAGCTTTGAAAGCTACTTGGCCGTCTCTATAAATTACCACCTCTTTGTTCACAAATAACTATTTCACCTCTCCAGCTTCAATAGAAATGTTTTGCCGCGTTAATTCAGTGGGCACGTTTTTATTCACTGGATGGAGTGAAAGTGATTTGAATTTCGATCATCTCATTTTTTTAAACTAATCTTAACAATGGCTGCGGTGCGGTATGAAAATAATTTCAGCCACCAGAGAACGCAACCTAAAAAAAATCATTTGCCGGAAATTTTTATTTTGCCTTATGCATCCGAACTGTACAACAAATTTCCTAAACTTGATATTGGCGTATGTTGCTGTCGTGTGGCATACAAAACTTTTCACCTCTACCAGTTACCTAATTCTGCTAATGTGCCCTTACGTGGAATAGTTCGTTTCACACTATGAAAAGCTGCTGTTGTCCTGCTTAACAAGCTTCATTGAACCAAAATTGATCCCAGAGCAAGCGGGTTTCAGACCGGCCATGTCTTGCAGCAATCAGACACTGAAACTGACGCAACACATCGAGGATGGTTTTGAACTGGGGAAGATAACCGGTACTGTATTCGTAGATCTGTCTGCAGCATACGACACAGTAAACCTTAGGCGACTGTTATGGAAAGTAGAGATCATGACAGGGGACCTCAAATTCGTCACAATTCTCCGAGATCTTCTTCATAAACGTCGTTTTCAGGTACATCTTCTTCAGGACAAAAGTCGTTGGAGGTCACAAAAGAACGGGCTGACCCAAGGCAGCGTTCTTGCCCCGTTGCTCTTCAACATATACACCAACGACCAATCATCCTGCCCCAACACCCGCCGCTTTTTATACGCCGACGACCTTGCGCTGACTTCCCAGGAGTCCAGTTTTGAGGAGGTTATGATGAATCTGTCGGATGCTTTGAATGTATTTCTATTTATTGTATTTATAAATATTATAGAGAAAATTCACTCAAACCCAACCCATCAAAAACTGAGTCTTGCGCATTCCATCTCCGCAACAGCCAATCAGGTCGTAGGCTTAATATTGAGTGGCAAGGTGTGCCTGTAGCTAGTTTTCCAAAATATCTGGGCATTACTCTGAATAGGTCACCTTACCTTTAGTAAGAATTGCCAAAACATAAAAAAGAAGGTGCACACTCGGAACAATCTATTAAAGCGCCTTACATCTACTGGATGGGGAGCAACACCTCATGTTCTGCGGACTACTGGGCTGGCGTTATCCTTTTCTGCAGGCGAGTATGCATGTCCTGTATGGAGCCGTTCAGCTCATGCAAAGCTGGTGGATACAGCCTTAAATGAGACTTGAAACCGACCCCAGTTAGCCATTTGTACCCACTAGCCGGAATAGCGCCTCCAGCTTTTCGGAGATCTGTGGCTAGCTCCTTTGAAAGAGCAAAGATGGAGTCAGATGCACGGCACCCTTTGCACGACCACATCCCAGTGACACAACGGCTGAAAAGCCGTAATGGCTTTGTTAAGTGCGTCACTCCTCTTTGCACAGACCCCGAACAAGCGAGGTGCAACCTTTGGCAGGAGGGGGTGACCCTACCAGATCCTTTCGTCCCGATTGCTGAGAGCTTGCCGCCTCGCTATAATTTGCCATGGTCGGTTTGGAAATCTTTAAATAGACTTCGGACTCAGACCGGCCGGAGCAAGGAAAACATGACCAAGTGGGGCTTCTTGGAGGGTTCCGATGTAAGTTGTTTGTGTGGTGCAGTTCAAACAATGAACCACCTAACATTGTGTCCTGCGTGCCCTAGCACCTGCACGCAGGACGATCTTATGACAGCGTCTGTCAGCGCTGTCATCGTAGCCAAGTTCTGGGCCGCGACCGTGTAGTGTCTGTTATCGACACGCTAAGAAGAAGACTATGAAAAGTTTGTGTTTATTATACAACTCGCTAGTGAAATCACATCTTCCTTACCGAAATCGGGTAGTGCACATAAAACCAAACTAGCCTAAAGACAAACCATACACTCGTTCTTTAGATGGAAACAAATCTAAATCAGATTTCAGGTAGACTAGAAAGTTTTGTGTATGCTCTTTGGAAGCTTCACCATGCGCAGTCCCTTTCTCTCAGCCTTTGTTTTGGATAGGTTTTTCGAAAAAGTAAGGAGTAAGGATTAAGGATGTTTTCTTTAACTCTTGTTAGTACTTTTAATTCTTTAAATATTGTCCCACAAGTGTTAATAGGTCCAACTCCTTTAACTGCTCTTACATGTTTTTTAATTAAGAAAACGTCATTTATTGCTGTGCAGTTTCTCCATAGTAGCAAGCCATAGCGTAATATTGGCTCGCTACGCTCATGATTCAATTTTAATATCCTTCGCTGCCACGACGTTTTAAATCAGCACTCGACGCAAACAATTAGCTTTTGGTGTACAAATAACTATTGCTCAATGGGAAATTTTCTAGAGAATCTCGAGTGTCATGTAGAGGGCGCTCAGCTTAATTGAAATAACGTTCCTTTATATGAAAATCTGTACCACTATACAAAATATTCTTTATTTTGTATTTATTTAATCGTTCTAAATTTCTTATAGATTTTTGTTTGCTTACATGAATGACACTCAATATAATAGCAACTCAAACTAAAAGAAATAAATTAGTAACGAACACAACGTGAAACGGAACCTGAGATAAAAGTATGGCTGCCGCCAGCCATATTGAAATGTCAAATTTTCAGTTTAGCACAGTGCCCTCTGGTTTGACATTCAGAACTATCAACAGAACTGTCAACAGAAAAACTCCCATTTCAAGCTAGATAGCAAATCGTATTAAGCTATTATTGAATTTCAATAAATTATTAAAACTAGAAAACTGGCAAGTTCATTATTTGCTGATACATGATGGTATCATATTTTAATACAGAGTGCATTAAAATATACAATAGCAAATAATGAAAGTGCATACTTGAAATAAAACTAATCGATGAAAAGCATAGAAACTGTCACTTTTAATATTAGTAAAGTATTAAAACCCATCGGTTGCGTACCTGCCAACCCAATACAAATAAAAATGCCACCTTACACTTTTACTAAAACTAAAGACCCACTCTCATCTCTCAAGATCTTCGTGCTTGTGAAATTGTTGTTTGGTTATTATCATACGCTTAGTTCCTGCAGGTTAATCGATGCTTTTATAAGATTGTATTGCATTATTGGTCCTTTAATGCTAGTAGCGGTTACGTCCGGCTATGCTTGGATGCAAGGGCGACTTTCAGCAATATTTTGGGTGATAGAATACATTCTATGGGTTATGCTTTCCTTTAAGGAGAAACACGAGTATTTTACACGATATTGTACGTACATGTTCGTGATAGACAAGACGTTGGGAATACGCAAGGGTGTTAACGTAAAGAATGCGATTACTCTTTCACCTATATTCTTCTCCATGATTCTGAGGATCCCTGTAATTACAATAATCTTCTACTATTCCTTACACACCATAATTCCTCTGTTGCTGGTTTATGCGGCAGTTGAATTGTACTATATTAACTTGGTGATAATTTTCAACATGTTGTGGTTGAGAGTGAAGCATTTGCGACTGGAGGCCGCTAAGTTGCAAACCCTAGACGTCACTAGCGACGAAAAGAACAAGAAAATTAGAAAAATTCTGGCCACATTTAAATATCTGTTTGATAACTTGAACAAGAATAAGAAGCTGCTTAAATTCCAAGTAAGAGTTGAAGCACGCGTTGCGACGCCGCACTGCCGTAGTCCACTGACCAGGTTATGTGCCTACAATAGCGCATTTGTCCGGTTACCCTCCTGTTTTCTCCCCGGTCACCTGATCAATTTCTTTCCGATCACCAGATCGATCGCTTCACCCTGATTTTGAATGCCGCCATGGTTAGTTGCACCTTTCCGGCTTGCTGGAAGGAGGCAATAGTCATAGGCATTCACAAACCGGGTAAACCGGCGAATGAGCCCACTTCCTACCGCCCGATCAGCCTACTGAACTCTCTCGCTTAACTTTACGATCGCATGATCTATGCCCGACTTCGAGACCACGCTGAGACTAACAATCTCCTGACGAGAAATTCGTCCTTCAGCACTGGCGCTCTTATACTCGACAAGTGCACCGCATTGTCGAACATAATACTCTCAAGTTGAATACTTCGTCCAAACAGACCCCTCCTGGAGCAGTGTTTATCGGTGTGGCAAAAGCTTTCGACAAGGTGTGGCACAATAGGCTGGTATACATTACTACTTCTTCCCCCATCCAACATCACATTTTAAACGCCGTCCCAGACACGTCCTTTCGGATGATGATGACGACATCACAGAAGCCGCTGCTGCAGCCATTGCAAGTAGATCACACTCCACAAGCTCCTCATGCAACCGACGGCCCCGCCGGCGGGGGCGCGGAGGTCCCTCATTTGTTGGGAACTACCGGTCCGTGCCAGGTAGATTCAGTCAATCCTTTCTTCCCAAAACAACTCGTAAGCCAAGTCGCGCCCCAAGGGCGCGATAGGGCTGGTTGTTTGATCAACCACAAAAACTTCTCCGGGTGAGCTATAGCTCACCACCAAACATTCAGGTGTAGATTTCATGGCCCCGGGGCAAAAAATTTAAGAGTCCAGAACCAAATAATAATGCTTTCCTGTTTTCAGCGGTGCGGGATCGCAATGCAATGCAAGTAACGTGTGACCTTGAAATGCTTACTCACTAAAACTAATGTAATTTGCAGGTCTTTATTTGTGTTATGATGTGCTTTTTTCGAACTACGTTTAATCTCTATGAGGGTATCAATGTGGCTTTAGGTAGTGAAACGCGAAAGGTATGTATATTCGTTATATTTAAAAAAAAAATGCCTAGAATGTTTTGCAACCTTTTGAGTTTGCTAATACCCCACCTCTCCACCAAGCCGTAGGCAACTGACGGAGAACATTGTCTGGTTATCTTGAATTAACTATGCGGTCAGTCGATTGATACCAGTCCGTGATCGTTCATAGTCAATTTGGAAAGTTTCCACGCATTGGCTGTCTAGTAACTGTTTTATCATGTAACTGTGACGTCTGTGACACATTATGGTTAGTAGAATACGTAGAATACTATAACCTAAGGTGTTAGTATTAATTACGTATTACATTTATAATTTAATTTAATTTTGTTTTAGTTATTTCTTATTTCTAACCCCTGGGGTGTGTAGCCCACAGCAGTGTTGTATGTAGGGACAGTCCCCCTGTCTCCTAGCATACATAAAATCTTGTTGGGGCTGACCCGCACTCTGCGCATCAGTGATGTGCACCTTTTTCGCACAGTGGTAAAAAAGTCGTCCACTTGCGCGTCAACAAACATCCCAGATGCGCTATAGTAGCGGGGCAGCCCCAACAATACCCGGAACGCATTATTGAATTGAACCCGAAGGGTACTGTAGGCCCGTTGCGTATAATTGTACCATATACTGCATATGTAGAGTGAGGTTCAGTACCCTCTAAAAAGTGTAAGCTTAACCTCCCTAGAACACCGGGAAAACCTTCGCGCAATCATATTCGACCGGATCGACAGCGCCCTTCGTTCCCTTTCCATGTCAGCGTCGTCCCCAAGGTCCACCGTCACCAAATGACCTAGATATTTAAATTGGGCAACCCTTATTAATGCGGTACCATTCAAAGCGACCGACGGCACATCGGTAAGATGATCACGACCGACCTCAAAGACCATAAACTGACTTTTCTTCACGTTGTATTTCAGCCCATGCACAGCCGCGTAATCCTCAAAACACTCGGAGAAGATTTCGTAGTCCACAGACTGAGGCACTAAGCAGCACCATATCCTCAGCGTAACTCAAATGATTGACACAAATGTTGTCCACGTGACATCCTACATGCATGCTGCTAAGTGCCATGATCAGTCCATCCATATAAATATTGAAGAGTGAAGGCGAGGTCAACCCCCCCTGCCTCACCCCGCACTCCAACCTATACGGCTCTGACAAACTACTGGCCCACCTAACGCAGTTGTTTTGATTTCCATACCAATATTTGAACATACATAATAGTTCCATTGGTAGTCCAATAGCTTTAAATATTTCCCAAAAGATGTTATAGGAAACCAGATCAAATGCTTTAGACAGGTCCAGGAAACAACTATAGACTGGTGTTTTGTGGTTCAAATAGAATTTCACAGTGTGCTTAAGACACAGTATAGCGCTTTCCGTTGAAAGACCTGTTCTAAATAAAACCTGATTACTATGTAAATTTAGATGTTTGATTTTGATGTTGACTATAAAAACATTAGTTACTGATGGTACGAGTCGGAAATATGTATAAAGTTGGTATATTTATTGATATTTTCAGTTATTCCTCATAATCTCGTTGACCACGACGATATGCGAGGCAATCAGAATCATTCTGGTGCTTGCAATCCCAGTCCTCGCTGCTGAGCTGGTGCTGCACGAGACCGACCAGCTAAAGCGAGCTTTGGTCGACTGCTTGCTTAGCGATAATGGTACGTACTGCTTTCCCTATACAATCACAAGACACATACAGTCATACAAGACACATCTTTTCGCATGCAGGCGATCCAATAATAGTAACCGTCGCTGCAGCCAGAGCGAGAAGCACGCTCAAAATGCTCTTCAAGCAACCAACGCCTTGACTCAGTCCACTGAGTTCTTTCCACAGTCCGCAGAACAACTCCTAAGCCCAGCCGCGCTGGGCGCAGTCGGATTGGTTTGTTTGAACAACCACACCAACTTCTCCAGGTGAGCCCTTGCACCCCACCAACTAGTCAAATGTAGGTTTTATAGCCCCGGGGCTAAATCGTAGTATCCACTCTTAAAAAATAAATACCGGGCGGGTTTTGTCATATTTTTGTCCACAAGGTTGAAGGTCGGATCTGACACCTATTAAAAAATAAAAAAGATTTCAGTCCCTTTTACCTTTAACTTGCAGGATCGTGCCGCACGTATCTGCTGGAAACGCTGGAGCTGGTGGAGGAGCAGCCTCTGCAGCTGGTGGTTTGTGGCATCAGGCTGGACGTCCACCTCCTGTTCAGCTACCTCAGCCTCTGCTCCACCTACGTTTTTATTTTACTGCAGTTCCGATACAGTAAATGAACCTCACACCTGCTGCAAAGTCAAAATCAAATTGTATCTTTGATCTGCCTCCGCCTATTATGATGCTGCAGTTACAGAAGTAAAATCAAGCTAATGCGCTTATGCAGTCATGCATATGCATGCAATGCTAATGCACTCATTTGTCTCGATTCCACGTTACTGACTATGACGGCTAATTAAAAATAGCACGGTTTCTTTTCGTCACCTACATATGTTTAGAAAAGGATAGTAGATGTTATAGACAATTTTTTGACTATTTTAGTCAAATTGTCATGTCTTAATATCCTATGATTTCCGAATAATACAATATAATTCAATACAAATTGATTTTTAGCCGCCATATTTATTAATCGCCGCTTAATTTTGACGGATACCACGAAAAATTCGTAAAATCATAGACAATTCAAGAGACGATCATCTTCTGCCTTTGTTTAATTATATATGTACCTGAAAGCGACAGTGTTCTTCTTAGTTAGTGATATAAGTCGGTTACATAGAATTGAGACTATTATATGTTTCTATCATAGTAATTAAGCGCAAGGAGCGCTTTAACCCTGCCTGATTAACCTGAAAAGCTTGTCCCTTTTATTCGCGCTGCGCCAGAGAGAAACAGACACTCATTTTGCGTTCAAATTTTCGCGAGGTTTTACGGTGTTTCTGATAGAAACTAGAGAAATACCTTTAATCTAATTTAGGTATTCGTACCAGAAAAGGTATGTATCTAAAGTATAGCATAAGTTTTTTGTCTTAAGGGTCATTCTTCAAAATTCGATTCTCCGCGTAATTGGCGTGGCAAATTTTAATCTCGACAATTTTAATAATATAACATAAAAATATGATTTTGTGTACTTTCCTGATTATAAAACCGTTTGGTGCTCCATGCTAGCACATTTAATTTTTGAGAATTTTAATTTTGTAATTTCATGTGCCACGCCGATTACAAAACGAGCCACGCCTATTACATAGTTAATTTTATCTGATTTTTTTTACGCATTTTGACTAATGAATACTTTTGCACCTATTATTGATGGGAATTATTGAGCTTTCTGACCTAATAATTCAACCCAAATAATTTTTTTCATTACCAAATCATATAAATATACCTATATTAAATGAATACCTAACAGCGAACACCAGTCTTTACAAGTAAGGGGAAAGTAAAAAAAAAGCAGTGGTATTTGTTTTATCAGGTATATTAATTAGTAGAACCTTGTTGACAAAGGAAATTACAAAATTATCATAATTAAAATGTGCTTCAAAAATCAACAGCTCACTCAGCCAAGGGCTCGAATCAAAACTTTATTGACTTATTAACTTTAAAAATCAAAAATTATAACAATCAAAATCTATCACATTAGTGTTCGATCAGTTGTGTTAATTAAGATTACGATTACATAAAGTTAAATCTAATTTGATCAGAACTCTGAATAGCTAAACCTAAAATTACTAGTTAATAGTGTCGTGTCTTACAGACAAGGCTTATTAAGTACCTAGTGGATGGAAGGATTAAAAATAATTGTAGTAATTACGACGAACTGTATCCTTTATGTAAAATCTTGCCTGTGGACTTAAAAGTAAAATACCTACTTGCAATAGCGCATTATTACAGCGATGAACATAAAACACTGGTTACAAATAATTACAACACCAGAAGGATGCGGGAAAGAAAACTTGTGCAACCAAGATGCGTAAATTATTATGGAGGGAGAACAAACAAATTTATTGTACCTAGATTATATAATGAAATAGATTGGCTGAAGACTGAGGACAAGTTGAGCAAACCTGTTTTGAAAACAAAATTAAAAAAGCACCTGTTAGAGAGCATAAGATTAGATTAGGTTTTGCATGTAATATTGTATAAGTTAGGTTAAGGCAGGTACATAAGTTGTGCCTTAGCATGTTGAGCGCAAAGCTCGCCAACAAACTGACTATCAGTTTGGCGAGATGTAATTTATTTGTAAAATTTATGCACCTTTTAATAAATAAATTAAAAAAAAAAGACAGCGGTGGTGTGGTTTGTCTCGCAGGTTTAACCAAATTCTGAATAATTTTATAAATTGGCGAATGTAAACTTTGTACAATCCTCCCCAAGAATCGAATCTGGAACCTCTGGATCTTCTCCCTAAGTCTAAAGACTAAGTCTAAATGACAGAAACAGTTCATATTAAACTATGGAACAATATATAACTAAAAAACTTAATATTATATGTAATTTTATTATTTTTATGTAATGATTACCACTATTCATATTAATAAAATATTATTTATTACAAAAATATATTAATATGGATATATTCAATCTTTTCTTAACTAAAATAAGTTCAGTGTAATCGGCGTGGGACGAATTGTAAGCGGCGTGGCTATTTTACCACGCCGATTACGCCACGCCGATTACTAAAAAAACACTTTTTTTAGAATTACTTGCTAACCTATTCAACAAGTCTTATTTAAATTATTGCTTCATAAAGTCGACAACATCATGAATGAACCCTGTGAATAATATATCTCTGGATGATTCGATTCAGGATGAAATTTGATCCACGCCGATTACATGCACGGCTTGCAGAAATGTGTGACGACTCGTACTTACCCGAATATTTTTGTCTCCCAGCAACGAATCGCCCGTCCACACTGGTTGACTGCCGCAGCGCAACTTGCGGTTTGCGGTGCAAAAACTTCGCTGGTTTTCGTTCATAATCGTGCAATTTACGACGGGTTTTATCACGCTCAGGCAAAGCGCGCGAAAACGTGTGACTGAGACATTTTGAGGCCTATTTTATAAATTAAATGAAAATCAAATATTTTTTGTATTTTACCCAATACACCAATTCAAGGTGGCTATTTTGATATATAGTTTATACCTACAAAACAGTAGAAAAATAGTAAAATCATGATTTGTAAAATCCAAGTACGCGGTGTGACACGCGGAGAACACCCAAAATCCTCCCGTTTTCAACTTTCAGATTCAGTTTTGAAATACTAAATGACCTTAAAACATGGCTTTCTGATAGTTTCCAGATAGGTATTGAAATGAAAAATCATCTCCAATTGATCGTTTTGTTCAAACTTTTATAATTTAGGATTTACAACCCTGTGACCACAATTATTGACCTCCTGAAGAACGACCCTTAACTTTAAAACTGTAGACATAATATTGAAAAAGTGATTCAAATAGAGGTCACTTTGGATTTTTTCTATCTAGTAAAGTCTCTCAAATTGTGTAGCTGATAGGTATATGTTATCAGATAGATCCTCAACAATAGCATATATTTTTTGCAATTTTATGGGTGTAATTGTAGAAATAAAACTGGTTTAAAAATTTTGTGCCGTGTGATGCCGGCTTAGAATGGCATCATCCCATTTCTTACCCGTGGGTGTCGTAAGAGCCGACTAAGGGACTCAAGGGATGTGTATTGCAATTTTGGGCGATGGGCTGACAATCTGTCACTATAGTGATACACAGTAATCTGATTGACCCTCAAGCTTTTGTCAGACGTGGTGTTAATATCCGTTTTACGGCCGTTAACGCTCTGCCTACCCCGTAAGGGATAGAGGCGTGATTTATGTATGTATGTATGTATGTAAAAATTTTGTTTGCGCTATATTTTGTTTGCCTTATGGTAATGGTGTATGCATCTAGGCGAATCATGTTATAAAATAAATTTTATTAAAATGTATAGGTACCACGATGGCGGAAATATTAGATCGGACATAATACATACATGATTTTGTATGTATTATGTCCGATAAACTAAACATACACATATATGATTTTGATTCAAACACTTGTACTCGTTTCACTTATTTTTTATTTTCGTCCCAACCGGTTTCGCTTAAATAAGCATCTTCAGGGGGCAATTACACTTTTGGTACTAAAATAAACAATTAAAATACATCGAAAACAGTTCGATACATTTGATGATAGTGCAATAATCGTTAATGTTAAAATTTATAAATTTATTTTACAATTTTTATTTACAAGTGTTTGAATCAAAATCATAACAATGGAGTTTCACCAAGTGCCGACAATTGCAAGTATAAACTATACATACACATATCACGCCTATAATCCCTTGCGGGGTAGGCAGAGCGTAAACAGCCGCGAAAAACGGCCATTTACACCACGTCTGACAAATGTTTGAGGGTTATTTGGAATATTGTGTATCGCTATAGTGACAGGTTGTCAGCCCATCGCCTAAAATTGCAATACACACCCTCGAGTCCCTAAGTCGCCTCTTACGACTCCCACGGGAAAGATATGGGGTGATGCTATTCTAAGCCGGCATCACACGGCAGAGCCGGCATCACACGGCAGCATAATACAATCTTGCTTAACCCAGGTTACGTAGTCTTTAAGTTTTTTAAAGCATGAAACTTTTAACCTTAGGTTTAAAGACATTTGTTTCTCATAAAAGACAAAAATACACTTACATGGAAAAAAAACTTAGTTATTGTACAAAATATCACTAGTAGGTATTGTTTTTCACTAGATAAGTGTAAGTCTATGCCCTTTTTTAAAATTGTTATTTATTTGAGTGGGAACTACTGACTAACTCTTTGAGTAACCTTACATTCAACATATAAGATGTGACAGGTAATAAAAAGGACGGGCTGATTATAAAGAACTACTTTCACTACGGATTTCAAAACACACAGTCAAAAAACATTTTTCATATGTCGGGTTTGAGTCTATTATTTTTATTAGTTATCACTAGGTATTTTTTTAATAATATTTATTTATGTTGTTAAGTTCAGTTTTTACGCTGAATATTTAACTTTATGCACAAAAATTTACACGGGCGGACTTAACGCCAAAGGCGCTATCTCCCAGTCTACCTTAGGGCATTTGGAAAGGGTCAAGGCAGGTGCAATAAACAAAAAATATTTTGTAAGAAAGTATCACTCACTAGTAAAATTAAGCCTATCAATATTGCACCTTGACTTAATATGTAAATTTATGTATACCTACAAAAATATCAATATAAAAACACACTTAAAGTACCTACTGCCGTTCCAATAAACGTATTTGACAGCTGTCATCTCCATACCAAAAGAGATGTCAACAAAGGAAAATGGACCCTCTGCCAGCTGACAGCTGTTAAATACGACTTATTGGAACGGCGGTACTTTAGTATAAAATGGTGACGCTTTCTTTCTGTCTGTCATAAACGCCGCTGACTCCATCTAAACCACGCAACAGATTTTGATGCGTGTCATAATCCATGCCTTACTACCCTCACTTAAGGCGAGTGCAGTCGTGAATGGCCTCGACAGTGAAGGTGGAGTGACAAAAAAAAACTCTTTATACAAACATACATACATATATCACGCCTGTAATCCCTAACGCTGTAGGCAGAGCGTAAACCGGTGTAAAATACGGACATTTACGCCACGTCTGACAAACATTCGAGGGTCATTTGGAATTTGTGTATCACCATAGTGACAGGTTGTCAGCCCATCGCCTAAATTTGCAATACGGCGTGTATTCACGTCCCTTCGTCGCGTCTTACGACACCCACGGGAAAGAAATGGGGTGATGCTATTAGGCATCACACGTATTTATACAAACAATCTATCAGAATATCCGTTGCTCAAGTTTTTTGTATTATTAAGTCTATAAGTAAATTAAAACAAAATAAAATATTCGCTGCAATTAAAGCTATGGATAAAAGTACCCAAAAACGGCCACTTTCGGTATTAATTGCCTTAACTTAAATTACAGTCAATATTTCATTGAGTTTTCAGCTTCTAATTTTACTCAAAAATAATACTAAAAACTTGGGCAACGGGTATTCTGAAAGATTATTTGTGTAAAGAGAAAACTGTTTTTTCGTGAAGTGGCGAGGTCGTTGACGGCTATTCTAGGCTTAACAAGGTGGTTCACTTGTAGATCGCTCTTCTTATCGTTTGTTCGTTTTGAACATTTTACATCTACTTAAATAATGTTCGAGCAATCAATAAGTATACTAACTTTTGTTATGTTCATATCATAATAGACTCATTTTACAAATGTATTAAGGCGACAACAATGGATGGTTCAATTGATTATCAACTGCATTTAAGGATAACGGAGCATTGAGGACAAGGCGACTGTATTTTGATAACTATTTAAATTCAAATGGTATCTATAGATACGTGTACGTACATGTCGAGTGTTCATCTCTTTAATGCTCATGTCATCAAGAAACGTAGGTATCTAGACGACTTTTTCTGTTAGATACAAGATGCAAGATTAGTTTATTGTCAGATTATGGTAATACAAGTTCTTAGAAATAAGCTCACATAATCTGCCCTACATGGGCATACATTAACAAAATAAGTATACTTCTCAAAAACAAAAATTCTTAAAACATGCAACAAGTTCTTAGAAATATTATCATATTAGCTCACATTATCCGCCCTAGATGGGCATACAATAATAAAATAACTTTACTTCTCAAAAACAATAATTCTTGCAAATGTCAAGAAGTTGTTCTAAATACTCAAAACGTAACGGCTATCCGATCTGGCGCAGTTGAAGTGCGACTGCTTGTGGGGCAAATGTTCCGGGTTCGATTCCCGGTGGTGCTTACACAAATTTGATATTACCACTTTGTGAATTTGTTCCCAGTCCGGTTAGGGCATTGCAGGTTGAACCTACTGATTGTCCGTAAGAAAGATGGATCCGGGCTTCGGAGGGGACGTTGAGCCGTCAGTCCCGGTAGATGTCTATGACAACTTAGACGGCGGTCGTTACTCAACCATGTCAGAGGCCTACTAGTAGTAGTTGACGGTTCGTTCGGGCCGTTCCTCAACTCGTCCTACACGAAATGAAGAAAACCTCTAAAATGCTCATGTCATCAAGATACCTACGTATTTCTGTTTTATAATACTCAATGCGCAAAGACAAGCCAAATAAAACCTTACTTGTGAAGTTACAAAACGCAGAGCTTAGTATGTACGAACTCTCTCTACCTATCACTAAATCTCTATTCAGGGTTCATGATCTAGCTAAATATAACAGTCAATTAATTAGTCATAATGAAGAGGCGGTAATAATTTTAGCGTGATTATCAACGAGACTACGAGACTGTGACATAATGTAGCGTGATCGGACCTCGTTATTTCTGTGGGTGTGACGGGATTGTCGTAGACCTAACTACCTACAGGTAGCTAGCTATAACACGAGCTAATTAGTATGACTAGAGCTTTGATAAATGACATGGTGTAGTAACATTAATAACCACATAGTATGGCTAGTTTTATATGTTTTAAAAATATTAAGGTCGTTTATTTTTGGCTTATATTTTGTGGACCATTGGCCGAAGTCAATTTATTATTTTGTGTCATTTTAGGTGTATGCTAACATACTTTCGTTTGCAGTAGATAAAAACAACTCAAACTAGATATTTACACTGTCTAAACTGTCACATAGACAGTACTGGTATAATTTATAAAATTAATTTATTTAAAGACACTTAAAAATTTAAATTAATAAATAAGCTACCATACATTGAATCCAAAATTTATGCAAGCGTCAAAATGACTCAAAATAAAATAAAGAGACTTTACATTTTTATAAGTTATCCTCTTAAATAATGCCAGCCGTATCGGACTCTACATTCCACTGCTGAAATGGGCCTCCCCGTATTGGGGGGTTTCGCCATACTCACTGCGCTTGGCAGGCGGATTGCATTCACAGGAAACGCTGCTGCCCATTCCCTGGATGTTTATCTAGTCGCCGACTACAAAAATGCCCGACTAGTCGTCTTTCTCGAATAGTCGACTGAGCCGATCATAACTTTAATGATGTTAGGAAAAATAAATTGCGTCTGTGCACGATTTTAGAGACTTTTTACGAATTAAAGCATTTGTGGTTTAATTTTCAACAAATGTATTACTAGATACTACAAATAATACAGACTAAAGATAAAAAAAACTACAGATAAAAATACTTCAGGAAACGTAAAAAAAATGACGTCCCATAGCAAATTCAGTCAGCTGATTTTGCTTTTGCATGGGAGGTTGTTTTTTTTTGTCGTTTCCTAACATATGTTTCTAGGGGAAAGTTGTTAAGTTTCATAGTCTGCATGCACCTTATCAGTATTCGGAGGGCTGTCTCTTACACCCTGTATTAAAATTCAGCTGACTAGTCGCCGAATATAAAAATAATTAGCGACTAGTAGGTGCATCTTTGAACAGAGCTGATGATGATGATGAAATCGGGGATGATGATGATTGATTATTGATAAGGTACGATTACAACGCGTTCACATTTGATGTGTGTGTTGCGTGTTCGCATCGCAAGGCCATAACTAAGCTATTTCGGCCATTCCATCAGTAGGTAGGTATGAAGCATCGACTTCTCTTACAGTCTCTGAACTCAGAAAGTTACTTGTAATTATGTGTACCTACCTACATAAGGAAGAAAAGGACAACAGTTTGTTTGACAATCAGTCATGTTGCCGTATCAACGTGGGATATTACTGAAAATATTGTAACACAATACAAGGTGTTATAAAAGAACCCAAAAATAATAATATCCTTTTTTGTCAACAGTCGATAAAATAAGATAAGATAAGATAAGAATACTTTATTTGCACACAAAAGGAAACAACATGAATATATACAGCCAAAGTAGAACTTAATTAGCGTACAATTAGGCGGCCTTATTGCTAACAGGCAATCTCTTCCAGGCAACCTAGGTACTGGAAATTGTATATGGAGCAGCGGGAGCAGTGCATAATCGTATTTGCTTAGACTATACGTTAACTAATTACTACGAACAAATTATAAATAAATAAATGGTCATAAAATATACTACGTTCTATACAATACTATACAGGCTCCAAATATAATATAATAACTACTATACATATACTACACACTAATTAATAAATACTGACTTTACACAAAGTGACTATCTAAATAATCGCATCACTAATTTAGGTCAGTACTATCTTCCCTTCCAACGAACTTCGATTTGGTATACATTGCTCGTTATCTTCAGTTTATTAATTTATGATACATGAAATAACTAGCAATGTATAAGTAGGTACCGATTCACGCTGCGCCACGTTGGCAACTTCAGTTGAACTTTATATTGCCAAAATAGTACTGCGATTCAGATAAATTTATTGAGTAGTTTTCAAAAATTTTACACCTAACACGGAAAATGTTTTAAAATTTGGTATTCAATTTATCGAGGGTTTTCATCTCTTAGAAATGAAAACGCCACTATAAGCGGGTATTTCTCGCCGGGTATAAGTTGCAAAACTAACCCGGTAGATGGAGCCGTGCCACGCGTTACAGTAGATAATGACGAAAGTCGCAGGTTCAAATCCTGCCCGCGTTTGAAAATTTTGCATGTTTTAATTTTTTTTGTGTTATTTGATTTAAAAATAGTTTTACGTAATATTTAAAACGATACATCGGCCTACATTTTTTGTTAATAATCTCTTTTCAAGTGACCTTTTCACATTCGTTCGGCTTTACCTACTTGTTATTCTGTAACACGCGGTATAACTTCATGAGAATAATATTTACGAAATGACGTTCCATGTGAGACGTGTGAATCAAAAACGCAATTAGCGAAGCTGGGCCGAGTAGGGCCAAGGTCATGCAGAGGATGTAGAGACCAAACGAAACCACATAGCATATAATACCGAGTGTAAGGGACAGCTCTCCGAATACTTATACATATATAGATAGGTATTCTTTATTGCATAAATTTACAAAGTTTGAACTTAAAATACATAGGCGAGCTTATCTTTATAAGAGATCTCATCCAGCCAACGTAATGGGGGTGGAAGCAGGGATAACACGGGAACAAGAGAAATACAATAATAAAAAGAAAAAATAACAAACTAAAAACTACCTAATATCTAAACATACACAACGTAATATTATTTTACCTAAAGGGTGCATTCAGGTCTCCGATTCTCTTTTTTATTGTTATGCCATCGAATGTCATTTGTCATTTTAATGCCACTATGATTTTTCTATACTTCAAACTGTTAGCGGAATAAAAAATAACCAAAATTTACCCACTGACAGGCCATTGACACACAACTGAAACGATTTTTATTCAGCAGACTCCAGGCCCAGACCAGAAAATATTTCAGGAAACGCCAATAATTTTCTGACTTCCTATAGTAATTGCAGTCAGCTTATCTTGATTTTGTATGGGAGGTTAATTTTTTTGTCGTTTCCCGAAATAATATATGTTCCTAGGGAAAAGTTCATGGTATGCATGCACTCTATCAGTATTCGGAGGGCTGTCCCTTACACCCTGTGTATGTACACGATAAAATATAACTCTTTAAAACTTTTTTTTAAAGCTATCAATCACACACATAGCTACACTAGAATTCCTTGTAGCAGTATTCCATAGTTTATTATTTTACAGAACCATAGAGTAGAAATCACATAGAGATGACACTCCCGCTCCAGAGGTGCTCAAGGTCAATCCGTCTGGCTGTCTCTTAGAGAACAATTCAGTCGGGAGTGCGCTTCGCCGCGGAAACGTTCGTCGTGCGGGTCGAATTTTAAGGGTATAAAAATAATAATAAAAAAAGGGTATAAAAAAACGATTATAACTTATTGAAATATTAAGAGGGTGAAAGATTTATTCCGAACTAAATTTCTGAAAACAGACATTTAAATATGCAAATTTGAGTTAATCAACGTATCGCTCTCATGCACAGATTATGCTATTTCTATGTAGGTACACAAATAATTTCAGATATTTAGTATTCTAAGTGAGCTAAATAAGGCGAAAATAAAATAAGTGGGCGGAAGTAATGTTAATAATGAAATGGTAAGGTAAGACTTTAAAACGGGTAAATATTTTGTTCCCACGGGGTCGCAACAGCTTGACTGGCCGCTAGTCTGGAATAAAATTATTGGCACGTGACAGCCCCGACTTAGCTCCCGACAGCGCGGGAGAGTGCGGGGCGTTACGGGCTGCGGGGGGAAGTAGGTATTTAAAGCGCGGCTTTTGGGGCCCAGACAAAGGAGTTTCGTTTCTATACGCCAGTATTATTATCTATTCTTATGACAGAACGCACATAGAACCCAAAACCATTCAATTTTTAGGAGGAGTGATAATGAGTCCAGTAGGCTGAGTGACGACTGTGAGAAAAAGGGTAGCTACCCTATGAGCTACCCGCGTCGAGTGTTGTGACGGGACCTGTTCCATCGTGACATGTTTGGAAGTTGTATATATAGCGATCGGCGGAAACACTTCGATACCGCGTTTCAGGACTTGTATGTGGAGCTCATGTGCGGCGCTACAATTATAGTCCAGTCTGTCTCTATAACTATCATGTTTACATTAATTTTAATAAGGAATAAATAAACTAGTACCAGATATGAACAAATTCGCGAAGTAAATAACATGCAAACGTTTTTAGACATCTGCGTACTTACCTGGGCAACTTATGTTTCCATAGGCAAATATTTGCTCTATAAATTGTAGTAAATAGATACTGAGATCCGTCATCACATGATACTAAGAACTCTCTATAAACACAGTTTATAGTTTGAGGCGTTTGAGGAAGTGAAGACTATTCAAAGTCTAGGGTTGTGAGTTGCTTAGAATGTTAGTAAGTTCTTTCAAACTTTGCAAAACGTGTAAAATTGGTATAAAAAAATGTTTCATAGGTTTTTGTTACGTCCTCCCTTTTGACTGACTTTTACAAATTGTATAATCACGATGCTTTTATCCTCTATTATTTTTAAAAGAAGGATAGCCGAAGTGGCCGCTCGCTGTCAAAATTCCGAATATATTTTGTAAAGAAAATGTATAGTGTTTTCGGAATCTAGGCTTCATAAGTACTACACAGGTCAAGGTCTGGCAGCCGAGAGTGGTTGCGTTTTGGGGCAGTGAGCCAAAAAATCAGGTGAAAATTGATTTTGCAACTTAATTGTAGTCTGACAAGGTTTGAGCAAGAAGACCGAGTCCGGCAGCATTTCAACGTGTTTCCTTATATATAAAACCTGTTGTCTTGCACATATTCTATCTTTAACAACATTTTCGCAACTTCAGCGGCTCACTGCTCCTAAACGCAACAGAGAGCAGTTTTTAGAAACAGTCCATATAAGACCTACATTTTGAACATTATGTTATTCATTTTCTATACAAAATCACTTTAGTTTTATGTCGCTATCTCTCTACCTATTTACGAGTGTGTGATAGCCCTGAACACGTGATGCAGCTATCTAGCACTCAAGCGGAAATAGAAACTGGATTTGCGAACAGTCTTTCGGCAAATGTGAAAACAACTGGATTGTGGAGTTTCTAATAGAAATTAAATGATAAAACTTGTACCTAAAATGTCAGGAAAAAAATAAGAGAATGTAAATATTTGTCAAATGAAACGTATCATTCATGTTGCAACGAGGTATGGTTCAAAGTTAAGGCGTATACAATGATTGTGTATGAAATGACAAAACAAAAGACTTGATGCTCGGTAAGACGATTAAATTTTTTAGCTCTACCAATTAATTTCCAAAATAAAACATGTGCTGTAACTCACTGCGGCCAGCTTGCATTGTGGGAGACTTTGACTGTAACATTGTTATTTTAAACACTAGCATAGGTCAAATAGGTTGGGTTGGTCCACAGAACTATCTTCTTCTTTTCGTGTGGGACACCGAGTCGTCCAACGAGCTAAAGAACCCAGGTGTCATAGTTTTTCAACCGCCCACTACTAGTAGTAGGCCTCTGCTCTGATATGTTTGTGTAACGACCACCGTCTAAGTAATCATAGACAGCAACCGGGCGGGACCGACCGACGGCTTAAGGGCGGCTTAGTGTGAAAAATGTCGAATCGACCTATTTTTGGTTGAGTTTTAAAGCATCATATATTATTTTATTTGACCCCGAAAAAATATATGTTGTTGTTTATGAACAGTTCTTGATTATTTAATGGACAGAAACACGATTTCTATAACTTTTCTCGATCATAAAAAAATGCAAAGATACGTAAGTTTATGACAATTTTTCAAGTATTACTCAAAGATTATTTACACAAAAGAAAATTAAAATATGCCAAAATGTAGGAAATTACAAGATGTAAATAAAATAATGGATAGATTTCTTAAATTGTTTTTTGGGATTTTTTGAAACCCCATTATTCCCATTATACAGGGTGGCCCGAACAGTGACGTCCAAAGACAAAATTTGGATGCCTTGTGGTGGGGGGTGTCCGAATCACCCCCATGTATGTTCCGCGATTTTTTGTAGTTTCCGAGTTATTCCAAATTCAATTATTTTTTTGAGATAATCGACTAGCTTTGCCATTTTAATTATTTTTTCTTCTGTAGTGGGGCTTTTCGATTTTTTTTTCTTGTGGCATAATGTCCATGAACTGTTCTTTCTATTAATAAATAAATCAGCCATCTAGTATCAATGGAACTTATTAAATTTTCGCTCGAAAGTGAAAACATTACCAAGTAGCATGACTGACTTGAGTTTTCTTTCAAAATTTAAACATGTGAAAAGGCTACTCCATGGTTTTTTTTTTATTTTTAAAACTGAAGAAGGTTCCAAGCTTTCAGATAAGTACAAAAAAAGTTGTACTCAATAGGCTATTTTCCGCTGAAAAAGACCTTCGAATGTACTCGCATGGAAAATCCCTTAGGAATTACACTAGGTATATCAAAGCCAAATAAAAAAGGATTTCTAAAATAAAAAAAGAAGAGGCTTAGCAACTTTTTGACAGTTGAGTACGTTAATTTAATTCTTTTCAGTGTTGACTGTCGTGATAAAATCAATTTATTTTTATGTAGTTCCGGAAATAGGCGTAGGAAATCCCTTAGGAGCTAAACAAAAAAAAAGGCAATGCCTACTTTGCTAGTGTTTTAAGGGCTTATTAGATGTATTGTCATCTCTCTAAATTTGTCAACGGTATCAGGTTGAAACCGATGACGATGCTGATGAAATTTTGACAATCAGCCCGTGAATCGCAACAGCTTGTGAGTGGTCAAAATGCGTGAAAGCAATAGGTCTGGCCAGTGCTTAGTGAAAATTTAATTAAGTTGGTACCGATTGTGGAGCATGTAACTAAATTCTTAAAATAATAATAAAAAGCAATTGACTGTTATTTTTTTAATATGGAAAATTTTACCTACATAACTTTTACAAAAGGTTTTCGAAAGTTCGTCCTCCGACGGATATGCATAGCCTACATCTACGCAAAAAATTCGCTTTTAGTCTTCTGAACGCTTCCCTGTTGTTTCTTATTGCGTTTCGTGCTTCAGTTATTCTAAGTCTTAGTTCAGCTTCGCTGGAGCATGCTCGTGCGTAAACAATTTCTTTGAAATATCCCCAAATGAAAAAAATCTATTGGGTTTAAATCAGGTGAGCGGGCCGGCCAGCTAATAGGGCCTCTGCGTCCAATCCACCTATTAGGGTATCTTTCGTTGAGATGATTACGAACTTCGGTTGCGTAGTGGCACGGTGCTCCGTCATTTAGAAAAACCATAGTTCTTCTGGTTTCAAGATTTACCTCCTCCAGTAAGAGTGGCAGATCATTTTCTAAGAAATTATGGTATATAAACTCAAGTCAGTCATGCTACTTGGTAATGTTTTCACTTTCGAGCGAAAATTTAATAAGTTCCATTGATACTAGATGGCTGATTTATTTATTAATAGAAAGTACAGTTCATGGACATTATGCCACAAGAAAAAAATAATCGAAAAACTCCACTACAGAAGACAAAATAATTTAAATGGCAAAGATAGTCGATTTTCTCAAAAAAATAAATAAATTTGGAATAACTCGGAAACTATAAAAAATCGCGGAACATACATGGGGGTGATTCGGACACCCCCCACCACAAGGCATCCAAATTTTGTCTTTGGACGTCACTGTTCGGGCCACCCTGTATAACCAAACGACGCGCGCGCTGCGCTTCAGACGCCCGCCGGGCATCATCGGAGCAGGACCTATGCCAATTTTTCGACCGCGGCGTTCCGCAACCTGCTTTTTTCATCTTGTCGCGTAATATTAATAAGATATGAATTTTCTGACATCAAATGTGTTGGCTGGAAGAGATCTCTTCTTAAGAGATAAGCTCGCCTTTGCTACTAAGTTTTAAATAAGTGTTGTATATTTCTGACTGTAATTATTTTGTGAATGTGTAAATATTTCGTTAATTTATTGTAAATAAACGTGTACATAGTCTGTAAATAAGTAAAAATGGGAAATAAAATTAAATACAAGAGGTCAAAATGTCAAAAGCGAAAAGACCGGCAAACAATATCGTAAGTATCTGAACATAATTCTAACCAATTTTTGACCTACCAAAGTAACTACCTACTATGAAGTAAGTATGTATAGGTATAAACTTTAGTGAATAGGTAAGTAGACAAAGAATTGTATAGCTGATCTGGGTAACTAAACCAGAAGCAGTTTTAGGTTTAACAACAACAGACAGTAAAATTAAATAGTATTGCAACCACAGTATCTAAATATACAGTATAATAATAAATAAAATGACACTAGATCAAATGGTAGGTATTGTACCTACCAGGTAGGTACAATACCTACCATTTGATCTAGTGTCATTTTATTTATTATGTAGTTCATAAACTGTTGCCATGTTAAAAGTAAACATCTTAATACATACACAGTAGAAATGAAACCAGTGGTACAACCACAGTTCAAATCATATGAAGAGTAAACATCATAATACATACACAGTAGAAATGAAACCAGTGGTACAACAACAGTTCAAATCATACGAAGAGAATGTACAATTTTACATAATGTAATTTTATTATTTATTAGTGAGCCATGCTATAAGTAATTATCAAGTACATACACAGTAAAACAAAATCAGTAGTGCAACCACTGAATTTGTTTGTCATGTAATAGTATATTTAATTAGACGGCAAATATTGTACCGATAACCTTGGACTTCTAATCCTTGCAGTGCTTCAATATCAAGAGACAAAGGTATTAACATGCAAACAAATTACTAGGTACTGAAAAGTAAGTATAATTTAGTGAAACAGAAAAGGTAAGCCTGTTCAAGATTACTTTATGATAAAATACTTTTTGATAAAAACGTTCCAGGACTTCAAGCCGCCATGACGATGACCAACTTTCTCTGCAAGTTCTGGAGTCACATACATCTCCAAAACAACATAGTCAAACATGTCGCAAACTGCGAGGTTGTCCAATCCTACGTTTATCTGAGAGCGCTGATATCCAACAACGGCGGTTGCATAGACGAAGTAAAAAGACGTATGGCGATAACTAGATCCACTATGAGCAAGCTTCATAAGGTTTGGAAAAATCGCAATATCACGAAAGCCACCAAAACACGACTCGTGAGAGCACTCATATTCCCCGTGTTCCTCTATGCTGCAGAGACGTGGACTTTGCGGGAAATTGAAAAGAAGAGGATAGACGCATTGGAAATGTGGTGCTGGAGGCGAATGCTTAGAATATCATCGATAGCATTCCCCACAAATGACTCCATTCTCAAGGAACTCGGCATCAAGCAACGCCTCTCCTCCATCTTGCAAGCTCGCATCCTTACATTCTTTGGACACGTCGCCCGACGCGGGGACATATCCATCGAGCGGCTCGTGGTCCAGGGGAAGGTCGAGGGTGCAGGCCCTCGAGGAAGATCAGACGGACCAAATTAAAGCCGCTACACAAGAAGGACGAAATGACGATTCTTAATGTTATTTAAATACTGCTCTGTGTGAATATTGATGTTTCAGAGCTTCAAGCATATGTGATGATCAACCCTTATTGCAAGTTATGGACTCCCATACATTTCCACTACAATCAACTTCTAAATCTCATAAGTAAGTAACGAAAATTCATACATCAGTTATTACAGTCCACTGCTGGACGTAGTCATCCCCCTCGGTACGCCATAAGGCACGATCTCCCGTTTTCGCCATTCAGTCGTTACCAGCCGTCTTTTTAAGTCATCGGTCCATCTGGATTCTGGCCGGAGGGCGTCCAACGTTACGCTTGCCAAGGCGTGGCCTCCACTCATGAACCCGCTTACTCCACCGTCCGTCGGTTTTACGACAAATGTGGCAAGCCCACTCCCACTTCAGCTTGCTACACTTCCAGAAAATGTCCGTCACTGGTCTTTTTTGCGGATAAGGAAGGCGATGACTGGTAGGACACATTGATCGAACACCATGGTCTTGAGGCATTGTGGCAAAGATGAGTCTAGGATATGACGCAGCTTCCCAAATGCCGCTCAGCCCAGCTGCACTCTTCTGGTGCTTTCAACCTCAAAGTTTTCTCTACCCAACTGCAACGTTTGCCCAAAGTACACATACTTCAACAACTTTAAAGGCTACACCTTCGACGGAGACTGGCTTGGGGATGATTTGTTGAGTGAATTTGACTTTTGTCTTGTCCAAGTTCATCCCGAGTCTGTCACGTCTCGAGGCTGCCTTAAGACTGGATAACATTTTTGCACACACTTTTCACACACACTTTATATAAAATTAGTACGGATAGTAAGGATTATTTGTCATTGTCCTTCGATTTTCATTGTTTCGATGATTATAAGTAAGTAATGAAAAATTTCAGATGTACCGACGGTGATGATATTGAGGATATATCCCCTGCTAGCAGAAGCGGAAAGGAAGACGAATTTCAAACTGTTACGGGACGCCGCCGACTTGTTGACATCAACCATATTTTAAATGAATTACAGGACAAAGAAAGCTCATCATAATGAGTTATTCAACTGCGCATTACATAATACTAACATTATTTAAATGTATATTTAAATAATATTACTATTATTAATAAGTATATAATTCAATAATTAAAAATTAATAATATAAAAACACATCTTCACTGTTTAATTTTATCAATCCTACAATTGTACCAACATATTTTTCTAAGTAAATTACGTAAACAATAAAATTATATCTATATCTTGGGGAGTTATTGACCTACTGCCATAGTTTTGTATACTGTAACGCGCGCGCTCGCTGTGGAAGCTGCGCTTGCCGCCCGGTCCGTACCGCAGGGTCAAGTGAGTTCACCGCAGACTAGCTCGCGCGATCTTTTCTACGCGACGGGCGGAAGGCCGTAAATGCCTACTCTTCAGCACTAAGATGCCCTTAACCCCTCCAAAGCACGGAACCATCTTTCTTTTCGGACAATCAGGTGGTTGAGCCTGCAATGTCCCGACCAGACTGGGAACAAATTCACAAAGTGATAAACATCAACTTTGTGAGTGCCCCACCGAGAATCGAACCCGGAACCTTTGCGTCGCAGGCAGTCGCACTACCACTGCGCTACAGTACTATGATAGCTTTAGTCATAGTTCTGTGGGCTATTATAGTTTTGTGGGATGTTCCATGGTTCGACGTGAATTTTGGATTTATAGGGTCCTATATGGAAAAAGTATGTGAATTGCTTGGGCTTTGGTAAACAACTGTTTTATTATATGAAAGGTCGTTATAATGTCAATATGTTATGTTTGTCTGTCTGTCCGTCCGCCGGCCAGGATCGTCGCCTTGCCAGCCGACATTGTTCAAAAAGGTCGTATCAGAGCGTTGGACGACTAGGTATCCCAAACGAAAGAATCACAGAAGCTTCTCGTTAGAATGTGTGAAAGAAACAATAAATACAGTACAAATATACCTACAACTTGAGCAGAAATGGACGTAGGCACAGCACACTGCTGGTTTGAAACCTTTATAAGGCGATGGGAAGAAGGTTCTCACCTAAAATTAAACCTTACCCGCAATTGATTTCAAAACCAATAATAAAAAATTAATGCTCTGCCCGTTAAAGGGTTAAAGCTTACCCCTAGTGAAAAATGGGTGTTCTTTAATATTGAATTTCATAGAAAGTAAGTATGTAAGAATAGTTAAGTAACAAAATTATATCAAAGAGACTTAATTTGCGATTTTGATGACTACCATACCATACCATCCTTACACTTATAAGCATGATTAGTAATGTATTGTACTCTACTCATAAAGGGACAGACGATGTGTAGTACGTTCCTACGTACGGTCTTATAGGTACTAATATAATAGAGTTGCTTTGGCCCAGGTGAAAGCAGACAGGTCAATTGCCGGCGCTAAAAGGAACGTCCGGTGTCCGGTGTAGAGCCGGTGGGACGTGTAGCCACACCACACCCATTCGGTCAAGGCCACTATACACCGTCTAATGCTCGTTATTATTCTAATTACATGAGTTTACATATTTATATGACGAACAGGTATCAAGGGTAATTATTATCATACACGTCTGCTACGAATTGTCTACGTACCTAAATCAAATTTTATCACCTTTGACATTAATGGATTCTTCTTCTTTCCGTGTGGGATCCAAGTTATCTAACGACCCGATAAACTGCCTTCAACTACCTACTTACTAACCTGCCTCTGACATGGTAGCAAGGTCTCTGAATGGATTTAACCAGCTTGTCTGGCGCATGCAAAATCGGTTTTTCTACTGATTCAAAAAATACACCTTCAGGCGCCAAAGATATGTGTTACGTTACGTATTCTGTACGGGTTTAGGCAAAATAAAGCCATATCTGGATTTTTGTTTCATGAATAGAAGTTCACAGATATTTCCCTATGACGTATTCTGCTATTACCTACCGTAGCGATCTGGACACGTTTTACATCACCAGCTTTCCATCAAGATCGAAATAGATAGTTTAGTGTAGGAATTCAATGAATAAACAAACATGAATGAAGTCTTGCGCATGGTGCATCATTGCAACGTATTTATCCTGTTTACGTGAATGAAATGTTTTCAGTAGTTATTGCTTACATGTTAGAGATATATAAGGTAAGGTATAAAACATCCCTTGGCGAAAAGAAGTCTGCGGGCACCAGCTGAATATATTTCAATAGGTGAACGCTCTTTAAATTAAACTGTTCTGAGATAACAAGAAGATTAATGAGAAACATTGAATAACAAATTTTAAAACACTTCTCATGTTGGGTAGGTATTCAACTTTAGAATTAGTTGCAGAACCATCCAGGTAAACGGGACCATGCCACGCGGTATTGGCATTTATAACGATACCCGTGTATAATTTCGCAGACAACGAGTGAGCCGCGAAAGAAAGCCTACATGGAAGAGGCGTACCTATTATTGACAGCGACAGTCGCAGGTTCAAATCCTGCCCGCGGTAAAAAATCTGCAAGTTTTCTTAAAAGACGGACATTGAATCGCTTCAATTCAGTTACCCTGACCTACCTAAATCGGAAGAACACCTGACTTAGACTTAGATCATAAATAGCGGCTATAAAAAAAACCAAGTCCATTCTGGCAGCAAATTTCTTTACATTGAGTCTCCAAATTATTTCACAAAGATGAGCTTATCTCTATATTCTTATAAAGAGATCTCTTCCAGCAAACCTTTTACAGGTTGAATACGAAATACCTTAATAATAAATATCTACTGCTCTCATTAGGCTCTTTTCTATTTCCTTGATGCCCCATCAAATTATATGAGTCCTCTTTATAAGAACATGAACTCTATGTTGCCCTTTGTGCAATAATATTTTTCCTATATCTTTTCTAAATTGACAAGAACTTCAAATAACTCATTCTTGGGATCAACTTTAACTGTATTTATCAAGACCATGCTCTCGATTCTGGCAATACATTTCATTTTGCGAATATTTCCACGAACACAAGCGTTTCAAGTAGCCACACCTGTAGTCTGTAGAGTTATGAGTGCAAAAATAAATCATATAAAAATTGTTAAACTTTACGAACGCACGGGAAGCGATTGAAAGCAGATGCCAGGACAGGAGATCAATGATGAATGATATAAGATTTATTTTGATCTTGCGAAATCTCTTATAAAAATATCTGAAGTTTTTGTTCATATTACGCATGGCATGAGGCGTTGCATCTTTAGGTTGAAGGAACTTGTGTTTTTTTATACGCATTTCATTCAACTTTATCTTTGAATGGAAGATAAAGATACATTTTGCAGATTCCGCTTTGTATAAAAAATTTGGTAACAAATTGAGCAATAAATAATGTTACAAGTGCACCTATTCAAACAATTTGAAGTCCGCCACTAAACTTTACGCAGGTGGAATCCTTGGAAAATACTTTTGTTTCAAAGTATTATCAGTATTACTTACTCGAGTAGATTTCTTATAATAAGTGGAAACTCATGTCAATACACCATTCATGTAACTGGAGCTGGAAAGCGCTTCAAAACATTGAGGTTCAGAGAAAGCCAAATCACCCATTAAGACGTGTTTATGACTTGTGACTTGACGTGACGGAGTTATAGTACAAAGCAGCACAAATTAAGTATTGGCGGCGGCGCGCAGAGATTTTATTGAGGTAGCAAGTGGGTAGCAAACTAGAAGTGGGTACACGAAGAAGAATGACTGCTACACAGACAACCTAAAAACAAACTTTGGGTCTTACAAGGGGACTTTTCTATTGACAGATGTCGAGCTTTTTTATTATGTCATATCTGATGGCATAGTGCTAAGTTAAAACTTTGTTATTTGAGTCATAAATACGCTAGTCTACATGTCTACATATAGTTAATATGTGATAAAAACATTTCATCTATTCTACATAGGTACGTTTTTATGGAAATAACAGTTTAACTCAGTACCATCTAAGGCACTTGAAGATTGGTTAGAAAACTGACCATACCCTAAAGGCCTAAGGCTAAGTCTTAAGTCGAGAGCCCAGTGGCACCCCCAAACAGGAAAAAATCCCTGGCTGGACACGCTTGTCATCTGGAAACCAAAGTATCAATTCGCGGCTACAAATACCTACAAAGGTTATTTAGAATCAATAAGACCTTGTAAAAACTAAGCGCTTTAGTTATGCATTGTAATTTTGCTAAAATCGGTCCACTAGGCTTTGGAACCACCTGAAGCATGTTTCGAGGTTAAATAATAAGTTTATTATGTAAATAGTAGGCTTTTTTTTTTCTATTTCTGTAATGTACGTAAACTCTGCGCGTTCTTACCGATATTTGCGCGCGTGGATATCCGTAATTAGGCGCGTCGAATGCGAATATCATGGTGGACTCACTCAACAGACCATAATCATCGCACCACGGTCAGACAGACCACGGTTGACAGATGACAGTGTAAACCAGCCGCCAGTATAGTTAAAACTTTACGGTGTCATTACGAAAAATGTTAAACAGTGTCGAAGTCGTTTGACAACGTACCTCGCCTAACGCGAACAGGCGCATGAGTGTCGTATAAATTATTGAGAATCAAATTAAATGCAGAAACCTTGGCGTCAGCACTATCAGCTGATAGTACTGGTGACCAGTCAATATTTTTAACATCCTCCCTTAAGCGATCCAGATTCATGTTACGAAAGTTACGCTGAAGAGTGACTTTGTTTTTAACTTTGGGAGGACGCACCTTATAGGCCAGAAATATGAGATCATGGTAAGAAAATGGAGCAGTCATCGTAGTCGTGTGTGTGTAAAATAATTTAAACAGCGTCAAGGGTGCGATTGGGCTGGTTGTTTGAGCCCCAGCTCCCCACCAAATAGTCAGGTGAAGATTTCAAAGCCCCGTGTAGATTTCAGGGTTGCACTCAAAACAGCCAGTTTAGCCAAACAGCCTGCCAAGCATTGTGAGTATGGCAATACCCCTCGATAAGGAGAGGCCCATTTTATACCTCTACATAGATATACTTACCGAGATAGTAGTACAAAAACGAAGTTGAACGTATCCAAACTGTGTCAAGGCCGCTGGGTCGACTGCAATACGATAATCGATGCAAGCCTACGTTTGTTAAATAAACTTTAAAAAGGGAACTACCGACCCGCCCTGGCAGTTTAACCCTGCTATAGTCCTCGGCCATCCTAATAAGCCATATTTGACAGCTGTTAGATTCGTGCTAATATACGGCAGAGGGTCCATTTTCTTTGTTGACGTATCTTTTGGTATTGGAGATGACAGTTGTCAAATATTGGGATGGGCGAAGGCCTTACTTTAGGTATGTGGTATTCCACGGTAGTACAAAGTAGCGTATAAAATAAGGAAGAGCAATACAGCAACTTGATATAGGCCCTATTGAGGGTATTGCCATCACCTTAAATGTTTGTCTTCTTTTTCCTATGGGACACCGTGATGATGAACGACAACCACCCACTACTAGTAGGCCTCTGACATGGTTGTGTAAAGTCCGCAGTGTGGGTAATCATAGACAGCAACCGGAAACGACGGCTTAACGTGACCTCCGAAGCATGGAACCATATTTCTTTCGGGCAATCAGATGGTTCAGCCTACAATGTCCTAACCAGACTGGGAACAAATTCACAAAGTGATAATATCATCTTTGTGAGAGCCCCACTCGGAATCGAACCTGGAACCTTTGCGCCGAAGGCAGTCGCGCTACCACTGCGGTCGTCAAATGTTAATCATTAAACGCAGGCTTCTGTCAGACAAAAACAAATTGTATCAATATGGGAATATAGTATTTGTATGGGAATATGATCGAAAATCGCAATTTCATTTTGTCTGACAGAAGCATGCATTACAAGTGGGAGAACTGCTTTTGTGACCCTCTTTTTAGGGGGTGAATAGAGGGAAAATAAAAGGAAATAACAAGCCATATAAAGTTTGAAATAAGTATACACTTAGTAGGGATTTTCCAATATTTACAGGTAGAGACTTTCCTATTTCACGATTAAACCATTTGATTCCGAAATTGCTTGATCTGAGGTTCAATCGTTCGATCATCGTCTATTTCAGTAGATGCAAATCTGCAATCGTTTACGATTATTAACATTATTGCACGTGTAACGATGACATTGATTCTGATTGTTAATTTTCCTTGCATATTCTTAGCTAATCGCTTCTGACAGTTCAATTTCTTAGCTAATTCGTAAGTTACATGTTTGTCATGATGTTAAGAGAAATGCTTTGGAATTAGTCCATGGAAAAATTCGAACGCGATTTATGTCTTCCTAACGTAAACTGACAATCAACATAAACCTTGGAGAACAATTTTCATGGGCGCATTTTCGCGAAATTTCACATGCTGTAGACAAGATCAAAGTATAGTTACATTATCTTTAAAACATTAGCAATTTGCGTAACTACACGGTGATATAAACAATAACATGCAAGGAGCGGAAGACGATAATTTTGTTCATCACTCATTATCTTTGAACATTTATCTAATATGTAGGTACCTAATCTGATAATTCTACAAAGTGTAATGCTAGGTTCACACTATTCACTTGCTTCTGGCGCTACCGCGAATATTGCTGGAAATAATTCCGCGGCAGGATCAACACGACTGAGTTTTCACGCATTGCCGTCAAACTCTTCTCGCAGCAATACGAGTGAGCGAAATAGCAATACATTCCACTCGCACTCATACCGTGCTCATACTGCCTTTCCTTTGACTTCAGCACGAAAAACCGGCAATCGATGGAGCACAGGTAGTGGCAGCAGCATGACGAGTAGCAGCGCGAGTAACCTGTTTCCATGCTTGCGCTGCCCAATTCCCTTACTATTTCCATGCCCATATTAGCATTGTGTGAACGTGACATAACGTTTAATCTGATAATTCATTAAAGTGTAAGGTTGTGCAAAGGCTGTTTTGTTTAATATATATGACCTTCACCTTCAAGATGTTTTAAAGACCCTCAATTTATATCGTTAAACAATTAGTTCTGTTGTAAAATTTTTGACTTTTCCAAGTTCCAGAAACTGGTAACGCACACCTATTGTCTCGTAGCAAAACCATGGTGTTGTTGTCTTATCTGCAGTCTTACCTTTTCCGTTCAGCTGTGTCCGGATCCTGGACAGCTCCCTGGAGCGGCTCCTGCTGCGTCGCTGGCCAGCCACCCTGCGCGGGGACCGGGCCATCTCGCCCTTGCGCAACTCTCTGATCGCTCCCATATGTCACTAATTACCTGCAGAAGGCTCACTCAGTTCTTGGTCATTTTGCACACGCAAATGTTTACACTTCGTCTATTGTGGTTTCAACGGAAGAAACGACGCGTCTGTAACTTATTTGCAATTTATTATTGTACACGTTGCTTTTGATTTAAAACAATTGTTTATTGTAACTATTTCACTTGATATCTACAGTTCTATTTTTTCGGGACGGGACCGGTTATAACGTGTAGGTGCAACTCTAAAGTTAAGGTAGTGAATTGCTATGATAGCGAGAGCGAGCCTTCTGCACACCTCGTCATTTTGTGCACATGCCAGGCACTATCATATCACAGACAACGAACACTAGAATGCGGTTTGCGTATCACTGAACTAATTCACGCGCGACCCGGCGTATCTACGTGTTTCACTGTTTGTAAACAATGCGTTGATTCCCACGCTAAAGTAATTGACTTGAAGCAACTTTTTAGTATAGAATAAAGCTTGTTTTAAAGTGGTTTTATTCGTAAGGCACACGTGGTGAATAGTAAAGGCAGTACGAGGCACTGTATTCGTTCGGTAGAGTGGCCGTTGGCGGTCGTGCGGCGCGGTCGACCGTCAAGGCACGACTGCCAGCGACTGCCGGTGACGGCTGACGGCAGCACGCGAGCCAGCCACACCTGACACCGCTCTTACATCACTGATAACGATAACACCTGTGCAATTCGCAAGCGCCATTGTCTGTAGTTTGTTGACGAGCCCGTGTTGTTTTCAGAAGGTCGCTTGTGAGGCTCTAGGTAAGTATATTAAGGTGAATTTTACAAGTGACTGATAGCGAAACCTAAAGACGGGCTGGTGATAAGGAAAAATTTTCCCCGGGGAACAGAGGTCAACTAGGAAAAAATTGTAGCTTTAATACAAAATTGCCGATAATTTGAGTTGAGTTATATCTTTCGACCTAGATGATCCTTGGGGAAAGTTGTTCCTTATCACCAGCCCGACTTGAGATTTCGCTATCGGTCACTAGTTAAATTTCACCTGTATCTTTTTGAAAGTTCTTAATAACCTCTGCATGCCAAAGGGTGATTTTATCTATGAATCTGAAAATAGGTGTCTTATCAGTTTGTTTGTTTGTTTGTCTCTATCGCCGACGACGTAGAGTTATTATTTGCGACTCTAGAGTCTAGAGACCTAGGTACAGTCAAGATCAGGCTAGGTAAGACAGTTTGGTCTTTAGACCGTTGTTCTTATTCTGCGCGCATAAGGCTTACATTGGCGGTTCGCGTGTCTAACTGAACGTGAGCTTGACTGTACCTACCTCCGAGTACATGTGCGTGTTTGAACTGCATGCCTTTTATACAGAGTGTGATGAAAAGTATCTACAGCATTTCTTTCAATGCATGTAAATCAAGGCTTTGTTCTAAATAACTCGATCGCAGCCGGAGTTTTAATTTTCCGCACGAGTTGCCATATCCCTAAAACTTAAAAAATAAAACTCCGCCACTTAACTATACGTAGGTGTGTTTAGTTATAAATTACGGACCCTAGGGTGCCTGTTTAGTGAAGAAACATAATAGCCCAGTATGGATAGCTTTTCATGTTTCTAAATATTAAAGTAGTATATTTTTGGATTATACAGAACATTACGTATAAATATCAAGTAACTATAGGTAGGTTAGTAAAATACACGATCATATCGATATTTAGGTACAACGAATGATAAGTATGTAAGCCCTACTGCCATACGAAGGTAGTTGACCTAAAAACCTTGCAACCTACCTACATGATTCACGTGCCTTCAATACTTTATGAGTTTTTAATTCATTCGCTAGAAATGATTGTAAGACAGGCTAATGACCTTATTTATTGATTTAAATACAAAACTGTATATACATATGAATCTACATCCAATCTACAATACCAAGAGTTATCAAAATAAGACTAGATTTTAGTTAAGTCTAAGTCTTATACACTTAACCTTACTTTATACAAAAGGTAAGTAGGTACAGTCGGTTGTAGCACATACGTACCATGGGTACTTTAAAAAACTAAATTATTTTTGTCCTAATTTCCCTAATTTCAGGAAACGTCATAAAGTTTTTGTTTTCCCATAGTAAAGGCTGCTGATTTATGTTCCTTGCATCCTGTTCCTAAGGAAAGGTTGTTCAGTTTCATGGTCTGCTCTGCATGGACCCGATCAGTAGGTATTCGGAGGACTGACCCTTACAGCTTGTATATCACTCTTTTAGCGCTTTAGCTTAGTCGGGTCAGCGAGAAATGTAGAGGCTAAAACTACTAAGTATAAACACGAATCATAAGTATGTTACTACCTTTTTTGAAAACTTGCAAAATTTTCGAGTGCGGGCAGGATTTGAACCTGTGACTTTCGCATTACTAGTGGCGACGCCTCTTCCATCTGGGCTACCGCAGCTCATTTCTTGCCCGCCAATTTTGCAAGTGTATTTTAATGCCAGTAACGCTTGGCATGGCTCCATCTACCGGGTTAGTTTTGCAACTAATCACCGGCGAATAATTCTATCTTTACAGATTGAATGTAGTCTAAGCGATGAAAACCAGCGATAAATTGAGTACCAAATTTTTAAACACTTCCCGTGTTAGGTATAAAATTTTTGAAAACTTGCAAAATTGCTATTGCGTTACTGGCATTAAAATACACTTGCAAAATTGGCGGGCAAGAAATGAGCTGCGGTAGCCCAGATGGAAGAGGCGTCGCCACTAGTAATGCGAAAGTCGCAGGTTCAAATCCTGCCCGCACTCGAAAATTTTGCAAGTTTTCAAAAATTTTATACCTAACACGGGAAGTGTTTAAAAATTTGGTACTCAATGTTACTACCTATTCGGCTCCTTTAACTCAGACAAGTTACCAGTAGCGAACACGTAATTTAATCAGTAATTTATCAAAAGGATTAAAAATACTAAGCCATTCTGAAAAATGACAATTAGGTCGAAAATCGCTTGCACCCGTTCGTTGACTTTACAATAGTATCGGGTGTCAAAAATATGGTACAAGCAATATTACTACACACGTACACATTTCACGCCTTTATCCCTTGTAGAGCAGAGCGTTAACGGTCGTAAAATACGGTCGCTATCGAAACGTCGGACAAATATTTGAGGGCCGTTCCAGAAGGTTGTCAGTCACAGGTAGTCAGTCTGTCGCCTAAAATGTAATACACATGAAACCGTCGAGTCCCTTAGTCGCTTCATACGACACCTGCGGGTAAGAAATGAGTTAATGCTATTCTAAGCCGCCATAACACCGTAACACGGACCCAGCCTTATTCGACCAAGTAAACGTAGAACTTATCTTGAAAACTGTCAAATTACTTTTAGAGATAAAGATATATGCATAGATAAACCTTAGTAAAACACGTGAGATGCGAGACAGATAGTGATTAGATACACGTATAATTCTTTGTCTTTAGCTCGCAACCTACCCATCTCTATTCATAGTTATAATTTAAACGGGTTCTTACCTATAATTTTAATTTTATTGTAAGCTCCCGATATTTCGACGCTGTTGCAAGCGTCATGATCCTTTAGGACATATATATAAGAGATCTGTGGATCACGGGTAAACTGATGGAACTGCGGGTAGGTGCTAGGGAGAAACATATCTGTCTACCCTCATTCTTCTTCGTTTTTGTGACACGCAATCGTCACTAACGGTACTCACTCGAAAATCGTCCCTATACCACACACTTACTAAATCACAAGTCTGACGGCTGATGTGGCGCAGTAGTACTGCAACTGTCTGCACAAAGGTTCCGGGTTCGATTCCCAGTGGGGCACTCACAAAGTTTTGTGAATTTGTACCCAGTCTGGTTAGGACATTGCAGGCTGAACCACCTGATTGTCCGTAAGAAAGATGGTTCCGTGCTTCGAAGGGGGCGATAAGCCGTTGGTCCCAGTTGTTGTCTGTGATTACTTAGACGGCGGTCCCTACACAACCATGTTAGATGCCTAACAGTAGTTGTGGGCTGTTGAAAAACGGCGCCAGGGTTCATCGGGTTGATCGTCGACTCGGTTACATAAGTTGAGCTACCCATCAAACAAACAAACACATATCACGCCTATTATCCCTTGCGGGGTAGGCAGAGCGTAAACGACCGCAATAGGTACATTTACGCCACGTCTGACATACTTGAGGGTCATTCGGAAAATTGTGTATCTCCATGGAGACAGGTTGTCAGCCCATCGCCTAAAATTGCAATACAAACCCTCGAGTCCCTTAGTCGCCTCTTACGACTCCCACGGGAAAGAAATGGGGTGATGCTATTCTAAGCCGGCATCACACGGCAACCCATCTCTGTAATAAATAGGTACGCCAAAATGCCTTCTATCCTATTACGTAATTCCGCAGTTCCTGTACAATTAGAACACCGAATTAGATACAATTAGTGAAATACTGAACTGAACTCGTCTAATTCAATTAGGAGAGTTAGTCGTCTATGGAATTCTTTGAAACACAACGCTTGCTTGTGTTAAAAATAAACTAAGATTGTTTGAATAGGTTGGTAGTTGGTACCACATTTGTGTAACACTTCCTGTGTTAGGTACCTACTTAAACAATTAAAGAAAACCTGCAAAATTTTCTACCGTTCGCAGGATTTGAACCTGCGAATTCTGCAATCACTAATAGCGACGGCTCTTGGTTACCGCGGCACATCCATAACCTGCAAATTTTGCAAGTTTATGCCAATAACGCGTGGCATGGCTCCATCTACCGGCTTAGTTTTGCAACTAATTTCCAGTGACTAATTCATTCTTTACAGATTGAATGTAGCCAAAGCGATGAAAAGCCGCGATAAATTTTAAATAATTCCCAAATTTTTTAACACCGTGTTAGGTGTACCTACAATTTTAGAAAACTTGCAAATTTTCTACCGAGGGAATTTGATGAAAAGCATGTTGATTTACTAATGTAGAGCTATAGAAATCACGTCAAATAGGCCTTAAAATACGAGCGAGAGGGGACACTTAACTAACTAGTGGGTAGAGGAGGTGGATGGTGTTATTTATTGAACACGTTAATCCAGATTTACTTACGTTTTATTACAGGCAGGCGCGGTCACAGGGGGGGGGTCGTTGGGGTCATGACCCCCCCCGAAACCTAATAAAAGAAAAGAAACTGCCCTGAACCGCCTTTCACCGGCTTCACCCAATTTTTCCGAGATTCAAGGAAAATAGCTCATCACATCACCTCACTTGTCACGTAACTTCACAGTCATGGTATCCTATCTATTATCTATTTTAACGTAAAAAGTCGAACTCGCTTCGCTCGCAATTCGTTTTGTATTGATGGGGCGCCTCTACTAATCTCCTTAAATAATGCTTGCACTACACCAGTTTAAACGTGAAAAGTCGGGCTCGCTTCGCTCGCAATAAGTGCTGTTTTGTTGTTGTGCTTCTTACACTCTCCCTTAGTGATGCTTGCACTACATCAGTTTAAACGTGAAAAGTCGGGCTCGCTTCGCTCGCAGTGGGAGTTTTTCTGTTGTCAGTTCTGTTGATAGTTCTGAATGTCAAACCAGAGAGTGCTGTGCTAAACTGAAATTTTGACATTTCAAAATGGTAAATAGGTAGGTAGGTACATGGTATAATAATATGGTAGGTACTCAAAATTCTCTTAAGCCAAAGTTTGGATCCGCGCCTGCCGAATCCTTTCCTACTATTAAAATAAATGGTTTCGCCGTAATTCCAAAGTTTGGGTCAGCCGCCGGCCACGATGACCCCCCCCGAAACTGAGGGCTGTGACCGCGCCTGATTACAGGCTTGTGTGATTTAGATCAACTTTGGTTGGCGTAGGTACCTCCGGTCGAAAATCAAGCGCAAGGGCTACACAATTATGAGATCCACATTATCCCGGTTTCTCATACAGTTATTGTGAAGAAGCAGTACAATAAATCGGATGCGCGAGGTACTGCTTAAAATGCGAAAAGCCGAAAACATACAAGCCAGATGTGTCGTAAGAAGCTCAATAATTTTAATACATATATCACGCCTATATCACTGGCGGGGTAGGCAGAGAGAGTAAAAGCGTCATAATAACGAACATTTGCGCCACGTCTGACAAACATTTTGAGGGTCATTCAGAAAAAATTGTAGCGCTATATGGCAGGTAGACAGCCCATCGCCAAAAATTGCAATACACTTGTTACCCTCTAGTCCCTTAGTCGCTTCTTACGTCACCGACAGAAGAAATGGGGTGAAGCTATTCTAAGCTGACATCACATGGTATTTACTTTACTTTTGCAAGTAAGTGCGTTGATGTCTTTTATATGTGGCAAGTAATTATGAGATTGAAAGACATCAACGCATGCTTTATTATTTAATAATACATACGCGTATCACGCATTTATCCATTGCGGGGTAGGCAGAGCGCCAACGGCCGTAAAATACGGTCGCTATCAGCACGTCTGACAAACTGACGAGGGTTGTTTCAGAAAAATCGTGTATTCGTCAGCCTGTCGCCCAAATTTTAATAAACCTAAAACCCTTTTCCTTACGACACCCGACACACACGGCCGCACATTTTATTTAATGACCTTTTTTTATTAAAATATCAAGTAATATCGAATTATTAAGTTCAATCTTGTTTAAACTAACAAAGTTTTCATAGAGCGAAACATGGTACCTTATCCCACTTTCACTTTCATTAAGTTTTTAAATTACAAACTGAGTAAACTGATTGTACTGAGTACTTGCATATTATTAGAACTCACTTCACTGTTATGTCGTCTGTCGCCGGAAAAACGAAAAGTAATAAAATCGATCGGAAATAATCTAAACTCAAGGACTTACCAACAAGTGCATTGAACACAACACCAACTGGAATTTGCCATTGAATGATCTCATTCAAGTCATATCATATCACAGAGACGTCTTTGTTTATTTCCAAATGGGCAGGTACTGTGAAGGTTTAGTTGCAAGAACAAGTGATGTCATGGAGTGGAGGCAAAGGGAATCTTCCTTTGATGACTCAATTCGTAATGGAGTAGGTACAGGCACAGTATGCTATGGAGGTCAAACTCCGTTGTCGATAAACTATACTTACCTTCTAATCTCTTCGTCATCATCATTATGATGTGAAATCTTTAAATTGAATACGGGCAATTTCGAGTGTCTGAAGACACTACTCTACTATAATGATTTCGAATAGGAAAGTAGATGTTGCAGTGGGTTGTGTGTGGGAGCGGATTTTTCTGCATTTGAGAAACATAACTTCCTACTCGGTAACTTTTAAAGAAATAAATAAAACAAGTTTTAAAGAACAAGAACAAATAATATATTTTCTGTTACATTCACATCTTTGCTTACGTTTAAGTCGGACGATACGGGACGAGTTGCTTCGATTTTGGATCTTAAATAAAACAGAACAGGGTTGATACTACAGCCACATTGGTCCCCATGTTTCTTGCGAGAAATTAAGGGTTGTAGGACCAAAGGAGCGCCAACACTTATGTAATAAGGCTTGCTAGTAACGTAACGAAGTTGTATAGTGACAATGTAACCGTCAGATGCTGTTAGTTCAGTTGGTGGAACAGCGGCATTTTTGTTTCAATAGCAAATGCTAGTCACGCTAATGTTTTTGGTCTATAAATTTTCCACCGTACAATCATCGTATCATCATTTACAGCCACAGCCGGCAGGTCACTTCTGTTTATGAGTCTTTATGTAATTCCATAATTGTAATATAGATTTTTATTTATCAATAAACACAATTTGTACAAACTTAAGCTTTGGAAATAGCAGTTGGCAAATAGGTCAATATAGGTATTCTTCTTGCGAGCTTCCTGATAAACCCTGTCAGTATATCAATATCAATCTTGATATACTGACAGGGTTTATCAGGTCGCTCGCATCGCTCGGTCATGATAATGATAACAACTAATAGCAGGATACTAAACAAGTTTCCAGCAATGCTAATTTTCGAATTATGCCCTTGACTTTGACTCTGAAAATTATCAAGTTATGCTCACGAAAATATGTGAATTTTTGCAAATTGCTAAAACCAGACAAATGTGTTTCATAAAACTTTGAAGCGCAATGAAGGTCATACTGAAATACACCACTCGTCCCGCTCGCCAAATCAATCTTATTGTTAGGTAACAGTTAACAATAATAAACTGTTAGAGGTATATAATGTGATAAATATCAAGTCCTCCAAAAAATCACTAGCACACGACTTTTGTAAAGACTCTGAAAATTTTAGTTTTACCAAGTTATATATCACAATAATTTAGTAAATATAGTAGATAATCCATTTATTTTTATAATACATATAAGTATACTTTATGTCGATGACACAGTTTGGATTATGCTGGGTTTCAGAAGCTGATTATGCTATGGCTGTAATCGGTGAGGACATAACCTTACTAAATGTTGATACAGAATGTAAAAATATGAACAGCAAATATTTTAAAGAAGTAAACCAGCCCATGAAACTGAACAACTTTTCTCAAGGATCATAGGTCGAATTAAAAAAAGAAGATTTGACCACCCATACAAAATGTTCCAGCTGACCGGGGCAATTTCTATAGGAGATCAAAACTTTTCATATTTCGACTCTTTGGGAAAACTTGTTCAGTTTTATGGACTGGTTCACCCCTTGAAACATTTGCAGCTATTATTTTTATATCTTGTATATTGTTTGAACATTATTAATTTTATATAATTTACACATATAATTTATACAACATCAGGTCTGAACCTGGATTGCAAAATATATCTAAAACTAATAATTATCTTTCTATTTTGTAAGATATTTTTCTTTAATGAATTCTGATTTTACGAAGTAGGATAGTAATGTTAAATTTCGTTACTATGGAGAGATGAAAGTAATGTGTGCAATGTTTAGATCGTCAAAATCTGCTAAGTGCCGAAAGATTAAAATTTGTTTAAAGTAGGAATACTTAAGTATATATTTTTATCAATTTTGATCATTTTTTGGTTACATTACACTTTGTGACCTGTCACCATCTTTGGTCATAATAAGTACAAGCTTATTTAATAGTTATGCATAGTTCCATTTTTAAGCAAAAATATATACGTATATATATATGGAACTTTTCAATAATTTTAGTATTAACCAGGACCAGGATAGCAGCCGCCAGTGATTTCAAAATTTCAGCTTGTTTGAAATGACTTACGTGGGCTAAACGTTTTCCAGCCGTGGGATATCCTGGTCCACTAGCATATATTCCTCCATGTAACAATGTGCAAATCAAACATAGATTGAAGTTTATATACAGGAGTATTATAATTATTTTACACCTTTTAAGCCCTAGTCAAACATACTATTATTTGTAAGTCGTGATTATTTTCATAGACATTGTACATATATTTTCATTGTTAAAACGACACTTGATTGATTTCACAGATAACTTACAGACAACAATACATACATCCACGTATCTACTATTTACTCCTCGGTACAATCAAAATATACAAATAAAATAAATAGGCCAATATAAGTAATTCACATCTACACAACATAGTTAGTCTATCTACTTATTAACTAACTGAAAACACGGTTAAAGCGCACTTCTTGTCTTTTAATTAATTAACACTGTTAATAAATTATTATATACCCTTTTTAAAGAGTATTCGAGACTAGGTACCTAAGTATATACTGGTCGTAGGCAAAAATATTAGGGTCGTATAAATGTGTGATGACCGATATACACTTACCTACCTTTATTATATTACTTTCTTGAAGGTACCTTATTAAATATTATTAGTTAAAAAACTCAACAAGTGTTGCAATGATTCATCTTACGTTATTAAAACTCTTTCTAACAGACCTCAAAAATTTATGAACTGCAGATACATTTATAAATAAATATAAATACCTACTTGATGGGTACATAAACCAGTATCAGTGATGCTTGAAATACATTATCTAGTAAGCAGTGTCAGATTTAAGTGTATCCCTTGATTTTATAATCCCTTGATTATAAGCAAAACTCGCAAAATTATCGACAGATCCGTTTTTCTGAACCAAATAGAGTAAAATTACACATTTTACTACACTCAATAAATAGTACATAAATGCACTTTGGTTTATTTTGCAAATATATTTTCATTTATAAAAATAGTACCCAATTGAAGTTTTCATTTACTCGTTAAAATTTGCTGGGAAAGGTACATTTCTTCTGTCGTGACTAATAATGCCAATTCAATTATAAGCCAAATTTTAGAATGAAAATGACTATACCCTTGTGATAATGAAAATGAACCTAGGTATTTTGAAACGGATATGAAAATATACATGCGAAAATATACACTCTGAAGTTAATAACTTAATAAATATACTTAAATAATTTCTCAGCATCGCTGTAAGACTGAACGTTGCCGTTTCCCTGTGACCGATTATATCGTATCATTTGTACTACTAATAAATACGATCGCGGTATATAGGTACGCTAGTCTTGCATAAGTACGTCATCCACACAGCCGTAGCTCAGATTACACTATTATTTAAAGTCAACCAGATATTAGAATTCCTATTATTTGCACATAGAAAGTGTCATGACATGACCAATTGACTCCTATATTCAAAAAATCTGAAATTCATCGTAGCATATAACGGCGTAGAAGTTAAATAAAATTACAATGCCCTTTTTGTTGAAGGCATATGTTTGATATTATGAGGAGCCAATTATGCCTATACCTAGACAACTAACCGTTAATACAACAAAACAACACATATTAGATTAAATGTAAATAAATACCTAGCTTAATAAACTTGAACAGACATTACACAGGGGTCGAAAGATTTGTACGCGTTTAGATGCTCAGTCGACTAATCCAGTGAGCTGGTGTTATATGCTGAAGTTCTCAAGACAACATTTTAAACTAACTTTAGTCGCCCGTGACGCAATTGACCTCTTTTTCACTCAAGTGGAAAAAAAGAAACGTAGATATGGTTTGGGCTAAATTCCGTCGCCTGCGTTTTTCTTTAGTTTCCTAAAGAATAGTGGCATATAATTTATCCTCATTGAGGGTTTACACGACCAATAAATACGATTAAGTTAGTAGTTCTTGAGATGGTTTCCACTGGATAGTTAAGAGAGCCTCGTTTGTTTTATTTACAGTAGTTCGACTTTATCTTAAGTGACGCATGGTTTATGAAAGCGCACCAGAACCGCGCAAGGTACGTTGGTAGAAGCGCTTGTCTCTATCGAAAGTTGACAGCCTAAGACTAAACCAAGAATATAGTTCAGAGAGCAAATGCATTTGCATCATGTATATTTCATAGTGTAGACACCTATCATGGTACTTTTTAAGGGAGCGTATGTATAGGCGGCGGTAAATTCCTGTGTGGTCGGTTGGACTGTGGTTTGCAGAGCCATGCAGTCCAACCCGTCTCTTGCTGTCAGCTCAGGAGCGCACGGGTTTCAGCTGGCTGATGTCATAACCCTCTGTCTCTAAGCATGCGTTCGGTGGAGGTGCCTAGCAGATGTACAGGCGGCGCCGTTTCTTGCTGTCAGCTCAGGAACGCGCGGGTCTCGGCTGGCTGGTGTCGTAGGCGCGGATGACGTCCGCTTGCGACACACTCCCACCCTCCTCTTGGGAGAACGCGAAACCATCTGTAGTTAGAAATAAGGTTATATGTGGTTCTAGATGTGAGCTAGAGGTGTTTCCATATTTTTCAAATCGACGTGCGTTTGCATTGCAAAAATAAATATCTGCCTGCATGCACAATGCGCAGATAATTTTTTTTGCAATGCAATGCTGCAAGCATCAGGTAAAAATATTAAGAAAACAGCAAATTTTAAATTTAATTGTATAAGTATGTACTTCTCCTTTAGGTTTACAATAAAGCCGGCTAAATCACTTTATTAAAACCTCTAATTTTAGGGATTTAATGTGTGACTATTCTATAACCACGCAAATCTTCTTGTTGTTTTTGAAAAGTTTTTGACAGGAATATAATTTGAATTTGACAAGGATATCTTTACTAAATTTGATGTTGCATCTATGAAAAAATGTCAAACTAAGTAACTAGTGAAAAAAAAAATTATAATATATTATATAATTATTCAATGAGTTTGATATGAAAAGAAATATACCTTTATTTAACACCGCGAAACAGCAATTTTCTTTGCGATTGGTATTTGGTAAATTATTTCTATATTTAACTATGGGCACAGCCTTTCGCTGTAGATATAGTCATCTCGATTGATATATTGATATTCATTCGGTGGCACTCTAGAACTTTCCAATCCGGTGCCACTCTAGAACCTTTTGACCCAGTGCAAGTCTGGAACATTCTGACTCGGTGCCATTCTAGCACCTTCCGATCCTGAGCTACTTAGGATCTTTCCTACCTGATGACACTAGGGCCTACCTATTCAATTGATCCCACTTTAGAACTCTCCAATCTGGCCGAAAATCACATAGATAACTTAAACATTTCAACTATTTCGAGTTGATTTGACAGCACAATTTTTAAACGGCCACCATTTTAGTGGCCGCTTAGATTAGTAAATTTAATCGTTTTAAATTTTTAACTTTGAACCCATTGCAAGTTTAATCTGCCAGTTATTTTTAAAGATTATATTCCTGTCATTTAAATTTGACAGTTACGTGCAGAATAGGAAACAGCTTTAAAAACGTCAAATTAAACCTGATTTCGAAAGAATAAATCTTTAGGATAAAAAATCTCATGAAGTCGCATTAATGAGTTATCGAGTGTGATGAAGAAAACGGTCTGTGGTCTTAATCTTATTGATGTGCCAAAACACAAAACGCAGGTCTAGGAAGACATAACGTGTTACTATTGAGAAATGCCACAGTAAAATAAAATAAAATATACGGCCAGCATTTTAAACTTCATGCAAATACGCGATAGACTTTTAAATTAAAAAAAAAAACTGCGTGGCCAGCATACCGGACCAAAAAAGAACATTAATGATTTTTGTTTTTACTTCAGCTAAGTGATTATTTTACTGTGTTGTACCGTGGTGGTAAAATTTGTCAAGGACATATGGCATATTGCTCAGCTAAATCAAACGTGTGATTGTCTAGTGTGCGCGTGCGCCTACTAGGCGGCGTGCGTGTGGTGGACACTGGCCGAAACAGCTTTTGCAACGTCGTTATGTAAAGTAATTGTTCAGAGGTTCTATACTAATATCTATGCATATTGATCTTTAAACCTATCAAGAATTTGGTACTTACATATATGAAAATTACAAATAAAAATTGTAATCGTCTATTTCATCCCATTAGGATAATTATTGTTCGATATTAATTACAAATCTAAATAGCCGCCCGTTGAGTACACCAGTATGATTGTAATCACAGTATAAACATTTATTTTACTGCACATTGTTGTTAAAAGTGCCCTTTTCGTAAACACACATAACAAAGTCAGGGTTATTTTTCACATTATTGTTACAAGTGCCCTTTTTGTCCACACATGTGACACAAATTCTAGAGTGTTCCGGCCAGTGCTTGTTGCAGTACTTACGCGACAACTCGAGCTCCATGTTTGCGCGCGTGGCGGACCGGCGGCTGAACACGCTGCGCACGTTTTGCAGAAGCCGCGCCGTTTCCGTAAGGCTGCCACAAAGTCGCGTGCTCAACAATTGCAGTCGGACATAGTAGTACTGTTCATCCGACTACTCCTCATAACCCTAATATATGGCTAATATAGGTTAAGAAGCGTGATCGAGCAGCCAATTTCAGGCGCTATTAGCACGGTTATGGAATAATTCGAATGCTTGTTTATTTGGAATGTGGCAGAGTCCGAAAGATGAGTAACACTGTGTGTTTTTAGTCACGGTTGCGTTTATCTTCTTTGCTTAATTTTTTTTTACAACTTTCAGACTACGTCAAATTTACAAAGCATTCATCGTGCTACTAGCGCCAACATAACAAAAGTCAAAAGAAATAGAAGCGACATGCTGTAGCCATGCAAGCAGACGTACCGAGGTTTCCCTTGTACTTACATAGGGCCAAGCGGGCCACCGCGTGGCGCGGGTCGGCGGCGCTGCGTCGGGGAAACACCATTGTTAGTACAATCACAACACTCCATGCAGCCCTCACCGCACCATCACATGTTTACTTGCCATTTCCACTTACAATATTAGATTATGATGTAGGCAGGAGGTTTCTGTGACTTTTTACATTTCGCAGTTTTATTTTAATAATTGATTTATATAAGTTCGAGGCGAATATAATCTTTGTAACAAATATATTTAGAAGGTATTTGGTTAAAACATTTCTTAAACCGCAAAATATAAATAGTATAGGCTTAGCACTTGCTTACGACTACATGATACAACATTGTATACATTTCAACACTTTATTAAATAAATTATGATTTTTACAAACGTTAGCAATAAGGCTCCCTTATTTCTGTACAATGGAATACTGTCAAAATAAGTTTGCAACGCGTTTTGAGTAAATGCTACATTTTGTACATGATGTGAGGAGTGACAAGGCACAACTCTTAGCACCGCAATATACATTTTAGGGTCGGCACACATCTAGCGCCTATTAACTCGAGACAAAATAGCAAATTGAAGATGCACTCTATCAAAAATGAAATAAACTCGAAATTGGCCGACGCGACATGGGTAAATGTCTCCGGCGCCCAGACCAGCATCGAATTTATTTCAATGATTTCACAGTTAATTTTCAAGTTTCTAATAAAAACAGCTCACCCCAAATTTCGCTAAATTTGCGCCGGCTCTTAATTTCAATGAATCAACAATTATGAGAATGTTATGCGCGGAAAAGTTTATTAACAGGATTTTTCTACTTTAAACTCACATACAACTGTATTAAAATTAAATTAGTTGGTTTAAATAAATTTTGCAGAACAAAACAGACCATATAGCAAACTTTTCCGATACACCATGTGGGTGATATAAATTAAACATAAAATTAAATGAGACTTTACAATAAAGGAATGTATGATACAACAATCACTTAAGTAAATAGAAAAAAAGATAATGGCAAAATATTTGACATAACACTGAAATCGGTGAAAAAGGAAATACTAATATAATAATACTAGCTTGAAGATTTCTGGAAGTATTTAAGGAAGCTACTACTTTACTATTGTAAAATAATAGGCTATTTTATACACTTATAAGTTACAAGTTGATATAAGTAATGAATCACTACTGGTCAAAATAAAATAAGCCGAACAATATAATTACATTGGAAGTTTTGGAAGCATTGTTTCAGTGTTATTTCAAATATTTATTAGTTCTTTGTGGTACTTCAACAGATATGACACCAATCTATCCTGTGTTCATCATCACATCACCAACCTACAGCTGTCGGCCCGCTTGATACTTACTTAAACTCAAAGATATCAATCCATAGATCTAAAAACGATTACCAAATTTCATAAGCGAAAGGAATCTTTGGGTAGTAAGTAGATACAAATTGCAGTTTCTCTCACACTTATCTGGAGACGCTTTTCGAATCAGTAGAAATTTGCTTTCATTCGTATGAACCAGTCCTCGACGACTTCTCGCCGAAGACAACGACGACGTACTACACGAAACGATTCACAGAATGGATTCGAGTATTATAGTAGAACTTGCGATACGAGTTGTTAGAACACTAGTCTGGCGCATACGAAATCTGATTTTGGTGTTAATGTAACACCAAAAGATGGCGTTTTACGCCGCCATTTGCCGGAGAAGTTGTCAAATTTGACAGTTGTTCCGACTTAGTATAGGGTGGCGTACAGCGCCATCTTATGGATTAGTTTCTTGAAATTAACGTCAAATAGGATCGAAATTTTAGGGTTGGCCCAAATAGTATTTTATTATCAACCCTGTTACGTTTGAGTTTACGAGTACTGCATTAATTACTAATGTGTCATATGAATTATTCGTACCACAACACTAAGCAATAGGAAGTGAGGAAAAGAGACAAACACAAGTGTATAAAAACTTAATATGATGAAGAGCAAATAAAAGTAGCCAAGGGAGGATAAATTCACAAAATTTCCTTATACATAAATATAAAATTTTAGCGTCTCTATTATTTACATTTTAGGAAGAACGAAATTAAAAGAGATTCTGGGTTCAAATTGTAGCTCTGGCCGTATCTAGTTTATATGCTAGAAATATATTAAAACTGAATATAGGGTGAAATTTTACTAGTGACCTATACTGAAAACGGAGGAAAGGAGGATAAGGAACAACTTTTCCCAAGGGAACCTAGTTCGAAAAAAGACAACAATATTTTGAGGAGGTTCAATTTTTACCGTTCCTTGGGGAACTTTGTCCCTATCACCAATCTGATCTGCGTTTTTGCTATCGGTCATTAGTAAAATTTTACCCTATGTATGATATAAATATTAATTGACTCCCAGTAATTGTCTAGTATTACTAGAATGCTCTGTAAATACTAGCCACATCATTAATCTTTCTCATCTTATTGAGTATATAAGGTTACATTTAATGAAGAATGTTACTAGGTATTCCAAATCGCTTGAAATTTTGTATCGGTAAAGCCTGTATGTATACAAATACACTAGTTTTTGTTGTAGTCAAAAATACCTAGTAGTTTTGATTTTATAGGCATTCAAAGTTTCAAAAAATATCGAGTCCCGCAAACAGCCACGTGACCGCTTGTGACGTCATATCACAACGCGCGCCGCGCTCCGCTTAGTAGGTCTCACTCATCTCAAGTCACCAGCAGCGGTTATAGTAGGTGTAATAGCTTGTACAGTATTTTGTTTGTGTTTGCATCCGTGTAGGTATTACGTTAATAGTCTTTTAATAGTAAATATTACACACACACACACATATCACGCCTATAATCCCCTGCGGGGTAGGCAGAGCGTAAACGGCCGCAAGAAACGGACATTTATGCCACGTCTGACAAATAATGAAATGGGGAGATGCTATTCTAAGCCGGCATCACACGGCATAGTAAAGTAAATATTATTCGATTCATAAAATGGATGAAGGATTCGGAAAAGGGCAATCGGATAATCTACCTAAAATAGATGCGTTATTTTTTTTTTTTTTTTAAGTTGTGGACCCTATAGTTTTAGCCCCGGGGCTTTTAATCTACACCTGACTGTATGGTGGAGAGCAGGAGCTCACCCGGAAAAGTTTGTGGTTGTTCAAACAACCAGCTCAATCGCGCCCTTGGTGCAGCTTGTATACCAGCCCGTTGTGCCAGACCTTGTCGAAGGCTTTCGCCACGTCGAGAAATACTGCTCCTGTCGGGGTCGGTTTGGACGAGACATTTAGCTTAAGAGCGATGTGTTCGACAATGCGGTGCACTTGTTGGGTACAAGAGTGCTGTTGTCGAAAGCCAAATTGCTCGTCAGGTATGAGATTGTTGGTCTCCGCGTGGTCTCGAAGTCGGGCATAGATCATGCGTTAGTAAAGTTTGGCGAGAGGCTTCAGTAGGCTGATCGGGCGGTAGGAAGTGGGCTCATTCGCCGGTTTACCCGGTTTATGAATGCCTATGACTATTGCTTCCTTCCAGCAAGCTGGGAAGGTGCAACTAGCAATGGCGGCATTCAAAATCAGGGTGAGGCGATTGAACAGGTGATCGGGGAGAATCTTTAGGTTGGTGATGCCGTCCGGTCTTGGAGCCTTTCTGGGCTTGAGTGCCTTAAGGGCGTTGCGCACTTCCATCTCAGTGATGACTCTGAGTGGAGGGCCCGATGGAGGTAGTGAAATGAGACGTTCGACTTCGGAGGCGAAGGTCAAGTCGTAAGGGAGCGTGCTGGGGGTGCATTGGGCTGCGAGACTGTCAGCTAGGCATTCAGCCTTTTCGTCGTCGTCAAAGGCTTTGGTCTGGTCAGATGCGTTAATGGTTGCACATTACCATATAAGTATCAACAAATAATGATGTTGCCGCCGAAATGCGAGGAGCAAAAATGCAAGGGTAAGAAAACTTTCCTTGCTACTACTTATTCTTAATACTTTATATGTTAGAATGGAATAGTAGGAAGTGGGATAAGTACCTAGGATGTAGATGTACTGGGTTGAACGTGACAGATGTAAGTAGTAAACCTTTTCTACTTGTTTTTTTCTTTTACTAACAAAATACGTAGGTCCATTTTATTTCATTTACTTTTTATTTCAAATGTATATGCTTTAGGCGATGGGCTGACAACCTGTCACTATAACGATACACAATATCCTAAATAACCCTCAAACATTTGTCAGACGTGGTGTAAATGGCAGTTTTTTGCGGCTGTTTACGCTCTGCCTACCCCGCTAGGGATTATAGGCGTGATATGTGTATGTATGTATGTATATGTTTGAACAGATTTACCAAACCTTTTAAATTTATTTGTATTTTTTTTTTCACAAAATAGTTAAGGCCAGTTATTTATACAGCTATGGCGATGAAACTATTGGTAATGTTCAAGTTAAGAGAGTAAGTAGGTGATACATAACGGTTGAAAAACTGACACCAGGGTTCATCGGGTCGTTGGACGACTCGGTGTCCCACACGAAAAGAGAGAGAGATAAGATAACGGTAAAATGTTGAATCACGCCAGAACACCGCGTACGTACCACACCTTATCATTGCAGTTTAGAATGCAATGAAAAGGATTTTATTCGCATTTTAACGACCTTTGGAACTATAAAAAACAACTTTTTCGGTGAATTGATAGTTGTATTTTTACATTTAGGCACAACGCATGATTTCCTAGTATTTGGATTGGACATTTTCAAAATTATTTAAGTAAAATTTCGACGGCACGGGCGCGCGACCGCATGCGGACTGAGTGAGCCAGACCGAGCGTGTTGTACGATGACGTCACAGCGTCACCGGCAGCCTGCAGCAGCGGTTGCACTTTGTTTTACTTCTAAATCGGAAACTAATTGACGTATCGAAGTAATTCTTTCACTAGTATTTTTTATTTTTGACAGAGAATATGGAGTGCTAACAATCAAAATTAGGTAACATTCTTCATTAAGTTCAAATATTTTAAGGGTGAGTTATGCTCATGAAAATTAACAACTTTTATCAGTATCAATTTATAGAAATAAAAAAATGTGTCTCCCATAAAAAGTAAAATAGTTTGTGCACTTTTTGTATAGGAGATCCAAATAATTTTTACATATTTAGAAAATATGACTGAAAAAAGTTGATTAATTTTATGAGTAGACTTACCCTTAAATATTTGTACTTAATTTAATGTACCCCTATACATATTTTGTTTTGCACTAATATACCTCTACAATCACAAAACTCGGTACAAAATCTACGGAAAATCACAGTGTTCCACACATTTATTCTAGTTACTTTATTATTCCATCAAGATTTTCATAATAATGCAATGGAATGACTTTGATAAACCTATTTATAGTGGAGTCACTTTCATGGACAATATTTTTTTAGGAAGTCCTCGCATATTCAGAATATTATTATACGTAATTTCGTACGCGTTGCGGTTTGCTATATCAATAAGAGTTAATACAAACAAAGAATACTAACAAAAATAAGAGAAATTCTTTACCTAACCTAATCTCAGAAAATATTTGCCATAATATTTACAAAGTATTTTTTATATCGTATGGCACTCTGAATATTTACATTACACACGAAAATACAATGTGTATTCAAAAACTGATCAAAAGACAAATACAAGCCAGCTCATCGTACGCAACCAACAACTTTTCTTCCGAATTAGTCTCAGTTCCATGTTCCTCTAACTAAAAATAGCACTGTCACTTTCTGTTAAATAGGCTTAGACAAAGATAGAAATGATCGCCTCTTAAATTGTCTATGATTTTACGCATTTTGCGCGATATTTGTCAAAATCAAGAGGCGATTAAAAATATGGCGGTTCTGCAAAATGACGCGGAAATCATAGAATATTAGAGACATGACATGACTAAAATAGTATGTGACATCTTCTGTCATTTTCTTTAATTATCTAACGGAAAGTGAAAGCGCTATCGTCAGCCTTTTAAGTCAGTAATGTGGAATCAAGACAATTATTATATTACTTATGTATTGGAGTAAGTTAACTTAAAAGAATTGTAAGTACTGATTGACCGAGGATGGAGTGAATAATATATTATATTTTTTACACATAAAATAAAATGTATTCTTTATCCAGAATACATTTATTAATGTCATATTATTATTATTTTAAATATGATTCTGTATGTACCATATTCCGGATACATAATAAACTGGCCTCGATGGAGGATGTTTTAATTAAGGAGGTACTTTTAACAAATACTTTTATACTTTTTTTGACTTGCCGTGTTCGTTAGTTTGTACGGGTCAAATCTTGGAAGCAAAATTTGCGCAACTTTACGACTTCCGATTGATCTAAAATTTTGCATAGACGTGGAAATTGGGTGAAAATTATGATGTCAAAAAGCTGATATGATGATTGAGCCGGAAGGTGGTCATAGCATCTCAGAGATCAAACTATGTACCCCAATCGAGTTTGGGCTCGTTGGAATCGTCTTGCCAACCACTCTTCAAATACATGGTAGCCAGGGTCTGATGATGGAGCCGGAAGGTGGTCATAGCATCTCAGAGATGAAACTACGTACCCCTATCGAGTTTGGGCTATTATTTTCATTTTAGTGCACTCAAATTAATAAAACCTTGTTCTAAAAAACTTTTTTAATTATATTTTTATAGCAAATGTGGACCTTATTTGGACATAATATTAAGAAAAGTTGTTCTCTTATGAAATGAATTTTCATGATAATAATGTCTTTCAGGCTTTATCCTATGCTTTTGATCAAGTTTTGAAGATACCATAGTATTATATCTAAAGGCATATAACTATCTAACACTATATACATGTACCAAATACTTTAGTGTTTTACAAAAATATATTTACGGAATAACTTTCGTAGGAAGTAACAGTTTGGGGCAATCGTTGATTAATGAGCTCTTAAAATGCAATATTTATATTTTCATAACGATATTGGCGTCGATTATGGCTAAAAGAACTATCTGTTAGAACAATGTAACGACATCTTGGTATTGGACTGTTGAAATGTCGTTGTATGTAACCAGCTTAAGCAATATAAACCAACTTACACCGTTGTATATGTTTTTTTTTATATACTTGACATAAATATGTGGAATGTTATTAAATGCAGCTTTGAGAACAGCTACCTAATGTAAACCTATTTTGACTAAAATTAAAAGTATGAATTTTAGTTAAGAATTGTTTGTACCATAATCGACACCATTTAATATAGGAAGAATCCGATAAGAAGTTTTATAATTATGGAGCAAAGTGCATAATATAATAATCAAACGAGCTGTAAATGAGCTGTAGCGCACACGTGTATATAATTCTATCGTGGGGCATAATAACTCCTTAAACACTATTCTTATTTACCATTGGCCGGCGGTAAGTCCTCTTAACATATATATGATGTACGTCCATCTTGAAATAGAATATTAGTAACAATTAGAAACATATTATAATTCACATATATTTGTAAAAAAGTGTCTTGTTAATTTATCTATAGCTTAGCCTTATTCTATCACCTCTGTCTTTTTTACTACTTTGACACGAGGGTAGGTATTATAATGGCCCTTTTTTATAGTCAAGTGGCTAGCTGAATTTGTGACTATTTAATTAGCATAGCAGATTCTACACATTTAAATATAGAACGCTAGCAGAACTAAAATTTCAATTCCATCAAAATAGATAATATTTAAGTATTAGTCTTTCAGTTCTAATAAATATAGGTTAGTATTCAAAAATATGAGCATCAATGTAAAAATATACTTATCACTTCTTTCTAGCTTCCAAAAGTCCTCACAATGAGTCATTAAATATTTCATATTTTATTTTGTTTTAATTGCACAGTCTAATTAGATTACTATTTAATACGGAGAGCATCGATGCAGAATGAAGAGCGCATAATTAAAAGAATATTTGCAAATATACTTTTAACATAATATTTTACAATAATATCAAACCCTTTGCATCAATATTCTTATTCACGATGGTCCTGTTTTACAAGACTTACGCTCCGAACACACGGAAAACGTTTATAACGCTATCATACATAACTCACTTATAAGCAGTATATCTCCGCGCTCTCATTCGCCTCAACTTACTCCGTAACGACTTCACATGACAACAAAGTGTCAAATGATGTGAGAGTTTCTCGTGTTTGGCCGGTGGCGCGGGCGTTCCCTGTGGTGGCTGGCGTCGCCGTTGGTAGCAGGGACTTCGGCTTCGTGTCGCAACGTGGGCGACTGCTCGGGGGCCACCGCGTGCCGCCGCCAGCGAAGCCCCACCGGCTCCCCGCAGCTCTTGCTACACCCACGACAACCAAACGTCAACACCTAGCCTACGTGCTGGTTTACATGCCGTCACACTCGTACTAACGCACTCACACTGCCGCTTTGGAGACGTTCCGTTCTTTAGTCTCGTAAAAAAACTTAAACGAACTTTCAGACAGAATATTTTAATAAACTAGTAATGGGTTTTTCCTTGAATCTGGTCTGATCCTGCTCAACAAACCAGTTATGTCTGAGACAAGCTTATCGAGGAGATGAGCTCGCCCACGAGATTAATTTCTTAATCAGAAAGCACGATTTTACTGACTGCCTAAAATATTACTTGAACATAAATATCGATTGTACATTTATTGACGTGTATATTACATACCAAAATGGACATAATGGAGCCTTTTCAGATATATAAAAACCTTAGCTACGATTAGTATAGCTAAACAATTTTTCATAAGTTTCAAGCATGTTGATTTTTCTTGATCCTCAAAAAACTTCGCTTAGTCATAATAGCTATTATAGAAAAGGTCCTATCAAACATAGACAACATTTTCTCCACAAAGGGACATGCAGCACATTATTACGAGTGTAGCGGGTAGGTGCGGGGGGCAATGCAAAGCAAACTAAAACTAAAACGGAAATGGACACTAAATACTTAGCGTGCACACTATACACTGAACGGCATCGCATACGACGGACTTGATTCCTCTTGGTGCAAAATATAATTTGAATGTCTCAAAATGTCGCAATTCCTCAAGGCCACGTTTGCAAAATATCACTAAACATGTTGAACAATTATAACGTTAGATACTAAAATAAAAATTCCATTTCGAGAGTTAGGGATGAACATTATCATACACATATTTTTTGTATTTTGTAATGCAATCACTTGAGACATATTTTGAAAAATATAAAAGTCTCCAGAGGTAGGATGAACACGAACCTAATTCTTTGCATAGAAAAAAAACAGGTTGTCTCTTTTGTCAAAAACATCAATTGTTAACTTTACGTTCCAGTTTATGCATGTTATAAAAAAAAACGAAGTTTTTATACATTAAAATTTAATTTAAAGATTATGGTACTAAACAAAACTTTCCATTAATTGCAAATAACAATTTTAATTTTGTAGAAATAGATTGAAAGTAGTTTACGTACAACGAAACATCTTTGTTTGTGTGTGGCAAATGAATTTCTTTTCGGCAGCCGAACTGTTGGACTTACGACCTTTTAGAATGTGTCACTTTATAATTTTTTGTTTCTTTGAATAGAACGCCACATAAAATAAAATGATTAACTATCTATTAATCAAATGAAAAAGGCTTATTAAAATGTTAAAAGGTTGTGGAGTCTTTATATACTCAACAAGTTTCCCTATTTGCTAGTGGTCATATCGCACGCACGTGCGTGCTAATTACGACTCCGTATTTTACTAGTGGTCAACTTGAAAAGACTGTCCAAACGTCTTTATATTTAAAAATTGTAATTAGGTACTTCCATTAATTTGCTAGTGGTCATATCGCACGCACGTGCGTGATAATTACGACTCCGTATTTTACTAGTGGTCAACTTGAAAAGACTGTCCAAACGTCCTTATATTTAAAAATTGTAATTAGGTACTTCCATTAAAAATTTGCTAACTCCCAAAACATTCCGAGGAACAAAGGTCGAATGCGTGTGCTATTTTATACAGATGTAACATTTTGTAAAAAGTACGACATTTTGACAGAGCATGACATTTTGCGCCGAGATGGTTTGATTTTCGATCGTCTGCGATTCGCCCACCTTTAAGACGGACTGCGTTTGTGCAAGCCGTCGCATATCGATGGTCCAATTATATATGTAGTCGGTTTATGGTATTCGCTTTCGTTTTTAACATTGCTACTAAATGTATAATTCTAACCATTAAAACACACCTTTTACAGATTACATTATTTCTATTATTTCTGATTTATTTGATGTTATAACGCTTCTTAACCCACGAGAAACAATTAAAACATTTCGAAGGAAAAAACCAACATACAGCAGCATTGGCTAAAACCGCTGGACGGCCTGCTATGTCTAATAATGTCTATGGCAGACTCTTATATAATAGCAATGTTTAAAACTTGTTTGATAGATGACAAAAAAAATGGTGTAAAGTGATAGCATTCATGCGACCATTATGTGCAAAGGATCATATTCCAAACTGTGCCAATAAAATTCACCATTCATATAATATTAGTATTGAAAACCATGCTTAGATATAATAGGTGAATATAGTTGAGAATTTTGAATACAGTGCTTCATAAATGCTATCATAAAATATGAATACAGATATTGTTGTATAGACTATAGTGTCTTGATTATATGCACATATAAACACATATTTACGTATATAATACAATATTACGATCTAATCTAGTTTATACACACTCCACACAGAGAACACACAAACATACATTCATTTTCCAAACAGACTTTAGTAGATTTTTATTATTTATATTAAACGTGAAGATGAGTAAGTTAGATTATTCTTAAATATTTGAGTTTGAAATTCAGAAGGTATTATAATTTATACGAAATCTATTTTTATTAAGTACTTAAGGTAACATTTAAAAAAAAATACTATCAGACTTAGCTATTCTCACAAAAATGTTGACTCTATAAACGTTTCTGGTAGGTAGGTACTAATAATATAAGTAGGTAAGTTCTATGCAGTTTTCAAGTAAATGTTGTTTATCATTTTCGTTTTTCGTTTCATGAAGGTACTTAGCAATATTCCATCTTGAGAAACATAGAGTCTTGAAATCTAGGATGTAATTGTTGTAAATTGTCATGTTATGAGTCTTAGATTACCGTATGCTTACACCCGTGAACCAACCAACGAAATCTACATAATGTGAAATTTAACTAGTGATCGATACTGTAAACAATGGACGGGCTGGTGATAAGGAACAACTTTCCCCAAGAAACATAGGTCAAAATATAACAAAAATATTTGAGCTTCATATGATATCAGCTGATCTGCAATTTTGTATGGGACGTCCAATACTTTTTCATTTTTAAACCTATGTTTCTTGGGGAAAGTTGATCCTTATAACCCCGTCTTGAGTTTTCGCTATCGGTTACTAGTAAAATTTTCCTCTATATGTGTGAATGGTCAGGGTTTTGTGCAAATCCAAAACCATAATGGAAAATTAGTTTAGATTTGATGAACATTATTAAAATTTAATCAATTATTACTAGCATTCACTAAAAAGATCTTGATTTCTTTTAATTTTATTTACTATTATCAACTTGTAGCCTAAATCTAGCTCATATAGCCAAATTATATTTTTTAGTTTTAAGAAATTTATCAAGTTACTATATCTCTCATCTATCTAACGCTTGCTTATATGTTTATGTGTATGTACCTGGGTTCGCGAAGATACAAACTAAAAAAAATTGTGAAACATCTTCTTCTTCACCGAGTCAATGGAGAATTCATTCACTTTTGTTTGTACCAATATTTGGCGATCGCAATTGCATTCTCAAGACTGATTTACAAGAATAGGTAATAAACAATTTAGTTGTACAATTTTGATTTTAAAATGCCTTAAAAATATTAGCCTCCTACTGACTCCGACACACTATATGGGAGGGCCTTGCCAATAGATAGGTAGGTAAGCTGTCGGGCATACACGAGGTATTAGAAAGACTTTTGGATATTTTTAGTTTGTGATTTGTAGTTTGTATTTTCGCTAGGAATATTGTAGTGTCTTTCAAGTATGAAAACGCGTGTGTGTTGTGTGTGTGTATCAGTGTAGGTACTTACGAGTGTCGCGGTTGTGCGAGGAGTGCGGCGGGGTCGCGTTGCTTTATCTCGCTCTCGCGCACCGCTTCAGTCATTGATTTGAACATTGAGTTGCGAATACTGAAAGGCAAAAAAATTATGGTCAAATACCAAAAAGGGAACTCGTTGTGTGGGTGGATAATTATCCGTAAGGTTATACAGAGTGGTAAGACTTTTTATAAAAGTAACAACAAGAACCATTTATGCTGTTTTTTTGTAACATGAAAAATGGCGTCGCAGGCAGGGTTCGAACCTGCAACTTTCGGTATCAGTACTACCGACGGCGGATCAGTTTTACCCTGCTAGAGGTATCAGTACTTTGACCCCCGCCTGCGGTACAATTTTGCAAGTTCTAAAAAAAAAGGTTAATTATTTAGTACTCAATGGTCTGACTAGTATGATTACAAACAAACCCTACTAAGGCGACTTTCTTGCGCATGTCTCAAAAATTTCAGACTAAATTTCTTTGTCCAGAAATGTCTATGTCCAGGCCGCAATGTATTCGATATACCATAATGTTATGGTTTTGTTTGAAAGAAAAACAGCGGCAGGAGACTCGCTTTTACTAGATCCGTAAACACATTAACTTCAATGCCTTCGATATAGATAAATTTTCAACCAATCACGAAAATAACAAGTTTGGGAAAGCAAATGATTCGATTAGAATGAATGGACAGTGGAAGTGTTAAACAAGGGCGTTAAAATGATCTTACGATTTATTCTATTATTTGAGATTTCCGATGAGATGATAGCGATAAACGAAAGGGCTGCCGCACACTAAACGTACTTTTTTGCGAGCGACATTAAGAGCACTTTTCATAGAAACCCGAAAATGAACCGAACGTAATCAAACCAAAAGTGACATTGCCTGGAATGACAAACGCCGTCGACCGTGAGAGCCATATGTCATTCCAGCTAATGTCACCATTACTTAAAATACGATAGAATTCCTTCTCGGATTTCTGGTGAAAAGTGCTCGAGTTATCGCTTGCAAAAACTGCTCTTACTGTGCGGCCGCCCTAAGGGGATAAACGTCAAGATAATCATGTCATATTTTTTAAGTACTTAAATAGACAAAAAAAACATACATTAGAAAATATCTAGTGTGAACGGCCAATCAATAGTATAAAAGCAACTAAACAAACAAATGAAATAAAATAATACAATCGTAAGAGTAGGTAACTCTTCTAATTACGTCTCTAAGTAATATCTACTGTCCAAACCACAATAATAAAAAACAAAATCTAAAACAAAATAAATACAATTCGTCTAAAATAATAAAACAAAATATAATATCACGAACCGTAGATTCCATGCAGTTTTTCTTTATACATCAATTTGTAGCTCTCTTTATAAACAATATTTACAAATTCTCATAGAAGCATTTATTTTCATAGTCTTCTCCACTCGATTCTTCTTTCAGTATTCTACCTACCACCAATTAATCGATTAATTAGTAGTCCTGAACGCATAAAATTATCAACAACTAGGCTACTCAATAACATACTAGGGGGACTGAGTATTTGACACAAATATATTATAATCTTTTCCACTGCATATCATCAACAAATTATAGGACGTGAATTTTTGTTGGGTTCGATGGTAATAGTGGTAACAGACATATTTCCTTCAACTCGGGATACAAATTTTCTTAACTTACTTCAAATTAGTGCTGTCACTTTCCGTCAAATAGGTTTAGAATAGGATAGGAGATATTTAAGTCCTGTCACGTTTAAAAATATCAATGAGTTCTTCGCAGTTTCTAGTTACTTTAGTCGCCATTGTTTTCATCGTCGCCTTATTTTGACAGATAACACGTATTTTGCGTCAATTTATAAGACATGACACGACTAAAATATCTCCCATCCTTTTCTAAACATATTTGACGGCAAGTGACACCACTAATTTAAGGAAGTTAAGATAGTTTATATCCCGAATTGAGGCCAATAAGAAACGATAAAGAATCACTAACTTTGTAGTTGGTTCGTTCGTTGCTTTTCCGTAATGGCGGATGTGATTTGGTTATAGTTTTGTTTGTGTGAGTGTTTGGTGAATCAATCTGGTAGTGTTATAAGCAACAAACTATTCTTGAACTGAACATTAAATAGGAAATTGTAGTCCGTACTTATATGTATTACTAGCTGTTACCCGCGGCTTCGCCCGCGTACTCATAGAGTTTTATTAATTAGTTGTGTATTCTAAACGACACATCGTAAGGCGAACAACTGTGTAAACTGGGAGGGCACTAAAATCACTATTCACCGATACACAGACGACACTACACTGGAATGGTTCACTTCCTTGAAAAAGTATATAATTTGTGGTACCTGGGCGCTACCATCACTAATACAGGCTATTGTAAAATCAAGTAATGAGGCGCAAGAATGATCCTTGAGTTCTTTTGCCACTTTGCACTCATGATCACTGGAAAAGTCGATGGCAAACGACCAAGAGGTTTCAGTACAATTAGGTGGTCTCATTAAATACACTCAGCGCTCTATGTCGCCAAAGATACGCAGCGATAGAAAAGAATCCTGAATGAGAAAAATATTTCCCATCAGGGGAATTACGACCTTCAATAATGAAGATATTACGACGCTAGAAAGAAGATTATGACACATTTATAGTGTAAGGAAAAACAGGCATTTAATGTTAAAAGTAAAGATAACGTAATTTTAATAGAGACGCAGTCACTAAACCGGAAAAATTATCGTGAGTAATATGGAAGACATATCTTGATGGAGAGCGCGTATACAAAAATTGTCTTTCAAAGGGGAGGGATTTATGCTTTTACAGTGTTTCGGAGCGTTTGTTTCCAGAAGAGTGTTAAAGACATAGTACACAGCTTAATGGACACAGAACAGAGCACTATTTTAATACGCTATTGTAAACGATATTGTAAGTTTTACCATCTGGGGATAAAATGAAGAGGTTCTGAGCATTGGACACACGCGAACATGCTACATATAGCTGGCCATGAGAGAAGCACGGTTTTTCTAAGTGGACCCCCGCTACCTTTAAAGTTTGTCCCTGCGCTTTGTTGATTGTCGTTGCGAAACTAAGCTTGATAGGAAATTGCAGCCTCTTGAATTGGAATGGAAGATCTGTGGGAATAATTGGGATCCGTGGTATTATTACATTTTCACCCTTGCCAACGCCGGTTAAGATGGTGGCTCCAATTATGTTCCGTCCTAGTTGTGTCACACGAAGTCTCGTTCCATTACATAATCGAGGGGCATCTAAATTTCGCATAAGCATGACTGGAACGCCTACTTTTAATTGCAGCTTATGTGAGGGCACACCTGACAACTTCAATGAATTTAAAAACTCGACGGGGTATGAAGTGCTCTGTTCTGTGTCCATAACCGTGTCTACTTGTATATAGCTTTAATTTTTTTTAATATTCCTGCTATTTTGAAATTTTTATTACATACAAACATGCTCCAAGAAGACATGAAAGAAAGGAGTGGGTATGTAATCAAGGATTTGAAAACCTATATTAGCTCCAAACCAAATTAACTTGGGGATGGATGTTCTTGGATTGGAATTATAATAATATGAATACGCAGTATAATGATTTTGCCTAGTCTTCAATTTTCAGGACTATGGTACCAAAAAATTTAAGTTTATTATGTGTCTTCGCAAGTATACGCAGGGCAAACTTACTGTGCTAAAAATGGTTATTATTATAGAAATGGACTTTCAAATCATGTTTAACTGTAGAAATTAACTTTACTACTGTGGTAAGAAGTATCTCAAGTACATACCCACATCACCCTTAAAGCCACATTCATATCCCAAAACTCATATTCAAGAGACATTCTCATAGTAGTGCTATACAGGGTGTAAGTGACAGCCCTTCGAATACTGATTGGGTGTATTCAAACCATGAAACTGAACAACCTGCCATAGATTAAATTCTTTTTTTCTATATCCCATACAAAATCACAATCAGCTCACTGCATTTACTATGGGAATATCAGTATTCGGAGGGCTGTCCCTTACATCCTGTATATACATCTTTTTTATGTGGTATGGATGTATTCTATGCTACACAATAATCAGTTTTCCGATGGGAAAAATATGTTTTTCCGAGATAAAAAGTAACCTATGACACTCACCAGCTTTTCATCTAACTGCTTTCCAAAAAAAAAATGCTTTACATCGCTGCATGATACTCATTTATGTATGTAGTATGGATGTATTCTATTGCTAAACATTAATCGGTTTTCCGAAGGGAAAAATATGTTTTTCCGGGATAAAAAATAACCTATGTCACTCACCAGCTTTTCATTTAGCTGCTCTCAAAAAAAAAAATGCTTTACATCGCTGCATGATACTCATCTATGTTCGTAGTATGGGTGTATTCTATTGCTAAACATTAATCGCTTTTCCGATGGGAAAAATATGTTTTTCCGGGATAAAAAGTAGCCTATGTCACTCTCCAGCCCCTCACCTAACTGCACACCTAAAAAACACTGCATGATATCGCTCTGTTGTAACGTGAAAGAAAGACAAACAAACAAACAAACAAACAAACAAACACACTTTCGCATTTATAATATTATATAGTAATAGTATATAGTATATATAGTATATAGTATATAGTATATAGTATAATAGTATATAGTATGGATAAATCTGAGAGTTTGTGTGTGTGTGCGTATGTATGTTTGTTACTTCCTCACGCTCAAACGGCTTGACCGATTTGGATGAAATTTGGAACACATCTAGAGTATAACCCAGAATAACACATATGCCACTTTTTACCGCGGGAAAACAACTATTGCCACGGGAAAATGAGTGGCAACGGGTAAAACCGCTGGGCAGAAACCTAGTTAAGGCATATAATTATTTGACATTGTGTAATAGTAACGAGCGGATCACCACGTGGTGCAGAAATTTTACTATCACGTTTCTGTTGCCACACAAACAGCGCAACACAGCCCTTAATCTCTGTTTTGTGGACTCTCACTCGGCGTAATGCCACATACCTTACTGACTTACGACTACAAAACTGAAAACTGACCTCACTTAGATGGCAAAATACGACTCTATAATGGAGTTGTGGCGCCAGTGGCTCTGCCACCACTGTATAATAATAAGAATAAACTTTGTAGTTCTAAACGACTTACTTGCTTGAGATCTGTCGACCTCCGGTAGAAGATCGTCGTGAACGGTCGAGAATAAAAAATCGGCCAAGTGCGAGTCAGATTCGCGCACGAAGGGTTCCGTACCATTTCCATAATAATGATAAAAAGATCACGTTTGTTGTATGGGAGCCCCAAAAATATTTATTTTATTATGCTTTTAAGTATTTGTTGTTATAGCGACAACAGAAATACATAATCAGTGACAATTTTAATTTTATAACTATCACAGTTCGTGAGTAACAGCTTTCGTTAAATTACACAGGGAGTAACAAAACGGGTATAACAAGCCAAAAGTACGTCAAGGTACTCACAAAACTGAACAACTTTCTCATGGAACATGGGTCGTAATATTAAAAAATATTGGACCATACAAAATTGCCGATCATCTGGTTAATTTAGTATGGGAAGTCCAATATATTTTTTCATACGAGCTATGTTCCATAGGGAAAGTCGTTCAAATTTCATGAGTACCTTGACATGCTTTTGGCTTGTTAAATTTTTTTGTTACCTACTCCTTGTATACAAAACATACATGTTTTTTTGAATTGAAGCCCCCTCAAATACTGATTTTAAGACAGCCTGGTAATGGTAACCATTGACATTTAATGTAACTGTAATCGAGGCCAGCTGATACGATTTCTATGCTGCTGACAGACAAACAGTGAAGTCTAAGTAATAGGATCCCGTTATTACTTGCACTTGTCAAACGTGACAAGTACTAAAAAACTAGAATAAAACGAACGTGATTTTTTTGCCATAATTATTTATACAAATGGTGCAGACCCTTCACGCGCGAGTTCGGCTCGCGCTTGGCCAATTTTTATATTTTTGGCATGATAATGTGACGAGATTAAAGATATATTGAAATTTTTGTATTATAATATTTTTTATCCGGTAAAATGTTAGCAGAATACGTAAAATATGTAATGAAATGGCATTTGACTTGTAATATTTATTACATGTGCTACTCCCCATCACTTAAAAATTCGTAACTCGATGAAAATGTAATTTATCAAAAATTCAATGGAGGACTTTATAGTACATATACCGAACCTTGTTCACAGATGTCGTTATGAAAATAAAAGTGGCCACTTTTGGCAAATTTTCAATCGGTCACTAGACTGAAGTATTTTTTACTAATACGACATTTTCTATAAATAGTATCTATACTTCAAACTCCTCCAGCGGGTTTTCGATAAATCACGTTTCTATCGAGTTATGAATTTTCTAGTGATGAGGGCAGCACACGGACTTAAAGGATATTATATTCTATACTATGTCCAAAAATAGGGCGTAGGCCACCTTCGCGGCGGCGGCGCCTGATCCCGGCCTCTTTTTTCTTCCTTGAGAGATTCACTTTGGTGGCCGACTTGACTGCGGTGGCCGACATGCCTTTGGTGGACAACCTCTCCAAGGCCGTCGAGCTTTTGTAGGCGTAGCGCATGAAGGTGGCGGTACTCGGTGTGGGCTTGTTAATAGCGCCGGCTAGCACCGCCATTTTAGGCGCGGCTGTTGCGCCTCTCGTTCGACCGATACTGTGTGTATTATGACGAGTTAGACATGGAGCTTTGATACGAAAATGTTATGCTACGATTACATGCACGTCGTGCTCCTGCCGCTGCCGCGAATATTGCCCGAAATGCTATCGAAATATTTACGCGAGTGTTCTATAACTCTTACAATGAACGACTCGCAGCAATGCGAGTGACCGAGAGAGCAATAAATTTCACTTTCTTTGACTTCCGCACGAAAGACCGTCACTCGCGGGATCACGGAAATTGGCAGCGGCATGATGAGAAGCAGCGCGAGTAACCTGTTTACATGCTCGCGCTGCCCACTTCCCTTACTGTTTCCCTGCCCATAGCGCGAGTATGTAAACGGGGCTCTACGCATATTCGAATTCCTGCACGAAGAATTATCACCTATATGAAACTGAAGTTTAATGATCAAAGTAAGTATTATGATTAAATAAACGAAAATGGAATATGAAAAGGGATTTGGATCAGGGCTAAATGTATAAATAACAATAAATATTCCCATAAATGAATATCAGTATGAAAATAAGGGATAGTAAAATATCGACTGCGACCAGGGATTCAAACCTGGTGCCGACGGATAAACACCAAGGGTGTGACCGCTAGATCACGGAGGCAGTTACTACGACTATGATCTTGATGTAGAAATTTGTAGACATTTAAATTTAAGGAACGTAAGAGTAGAGTAGTCCTTGATATTATCAATCACGGCAAATATCTTTAGAGCTCAAAATAAAATCTCCAAGATGTCAAAAAGAAGCAAAATGGCAAAGTACCCCTGGAATCGAACCTGGGGCCTCCGCATCAGATACCAAGGGTGCTAGACCATGGATGTGGTTTGACATTGCCCTCAATTCGGGATATAAATTCTGTTAACTTACCTTAAACTAGTGCTGTCACTTTCCGTCAAATAGGTTTAGAAAGATATATTTGTCCCGTCATGTTTAAAATTTAAAATTCTTTGCAATTTCTAGTCAATTTAGTCGCCATTGCTTGCATCGTTGTCTTATTTTAACAGATAACACGTATTTTGCGTCAAATTATAGGACATGGCGTGACTAAAATATCTCCTAACCTTTTCTAAATCTATTTGACAGAAAGTGACAGCACTAAGTTAAGGCAAGTTAAGATAATTTATATCCCGAATTTTGGGCAATGTGTGTTGGCTTGTGCCACTTGTACTTACACAGTGAGTAGGAAGTCCGGTATGAGCGTGGCGACCGGCACCACGAGTAGCCCGAGCCAGAACGACAGGGAGCTGGTCACCATGCGGTCCATTCCGCGGAACACTGCCGCCAGGTTCACACTGGGGTACAGGTTGCTGGAAATAAGGCAGTGGATTAATTACACCGTGTGATGCCGGCTTAGAATAGCATCACCCCATATCTTTCCCGTGGGAGTCGTAAGAGGCGACTAGGGACTCGAGGGTGTGTATTGCAATTTTAGGCGATAGGCTGACAACCTGTCACTATAGCGATACACAATATTCCGAATAACCCTCAAACATTTGTCAGACGTGGTGTAAATGGCCGTTTTTTGCGGCTGTTTACGCTCTGCCTACCCCGCAAGGGATTATAGGCGTGATATGTGTATGTATGTGTATGTATTAATTACATAAATCAAAAACCTGACTGCGGCAACCGAAAAGAACATTATATATAAGGTGAAATTTAGCTAGTGACCAGCGAAAACTCAAGACAAGCTGGTGGTAAGAACAATTTTCCCCAAGGAACATACAGGTAGAAATACGAAAAAGGAAATTTGTCAAAAACTCATATACAAAATTGCCGATCAGCTGATTTGAGCTGATCGGTTATTACTATACTACGATACGTTATAGTAGATAATCGTAGATATACTATATTACGATACTATGGAAACTGAAAATATTTTTGACATATTTCAACCTATGTCCCTTGTGGAAAGTTGTTCCTTATCTTCACCCTATATACATACATATATCACCATTTCCCTTGAGGCGTAGGCAGAGCGTAAACGGCAATTTAAGCCACGTCTGACAAACATTTGAGGGTCATTCAGGAAACTGTGTATCGCCATAGTGGCATGTTGTTAGCCAATCACCTAAAAATGCAGTACACATATAACCCTCGAGTCCCTTAGTCGCCTTATACGACACCCACGGGAAAGAAATGGGGTGATGCACATTAAACCGCAAAAGAAACATGACAAAATTCATCAAGCTGTTAGGGCGAAATCGTGAATAAGCAATTTTAAAGTTATAATTTACATTCAAATCCGCCATTTCGAATTCATTAAATTTTAATAAAGCCAATGTCACTCGCGCAGCTGAGACGAATCTGACGACATATCATACCTCAACATCCGTATACTTATTTGGGCTGTAGCCCGTGAAAAATAATTTACTAACCCACAAAGGTACATAGATAACATACATTCTCTCAAAAAACATAACCCTTTTTCCGAGTAGGGTAAAACCGTGATTATATTATTGATTTGTGCATCTTAAGGCACTCACGAAATAACAAAAAGAAACCTGTATAACATTCAGAGATCTTTTGATCGTTTATCTACACTCGTCTTATAATGTTCGGATTATAAACTCGAAAACAGTTGTATAAAGACCTGCCTTTTTTTCTTCTGTTTCTACTCAAACGCTGAAGCATAATGTCTATTGAGAAGGCTCTCCTTTCGATAAAATGGAGAAATGAAACGAAGTGTTTTTTGCCATTACTTAAATCGCCGTCTTCCGCCGCACCTCTCAGATGTTGTTGAACAGTTGTTGTGATATTGTTCAGCTGTTGTTCAGATGTTGTTCAGTTGTTGATCAGTTGTTGTTCAGGTGTTGTTCAGTTGTTACTCAAATGTTGTTTAGTTAAATTGTTGTTAAGTTGCAAACTCAACATCTGAACAACTGCTGAGTTTTCAAAAAATCATATTAAGCCATATTACGTTCTCGTATTGAATTTGCCCTTGCAATCGCCGCCGGTGCGCACGTTTAGAAAAGTGTTCATTTGAGTTTTTATTGGAGAGTGTAGATAAAATAGGGTATGCAACTACATATAATTAGGCATTAGAATGCTCGTGTCAATCTATTATCACACTTGGCTACGCCTCGTGTGATAAACATACACTCGCATTCTTATGACCCCCATTATACGACAGTTGCATAAACTACTATTTTATTGGAGAGTGTAGATGAAATAGTGCATGCAACTGCATATAATAAGGCATTAGAATGCTCGTGGCACTCGACTATGCCTCGTGTGATAAACAATACACTCGTATTCTAATGCCCCCCTATTATACGACAGTTGCATAAACTTGAGAGCTCACCTGTATACGGCGATGAAGAGCATCCACATGCCGATGGAGGCCCAGATCGCGACGTGAGTCACCCACGTCCACGAGTGCGTCGCTAGCCCCGCCTTCAGGCACACCGTCAGCACCACGTACTGGTAACAACAACACCAAAATAGTTCAATAAATTTCAATTCAATGCCATGATAAATCCAAAGCAAGATTGCGCGTTAGAGTATCTATCGTTGAAATAATTTCTTCGAAACAAACGCAATCACTCATTAGCTGGAATATTAGAGATTTTTTTAAGGGCTGGACTGCAATTCCAGCAGCTAATTCACTCCTGTATTGTATTTTACTTTACTTATTTTTTATTATTCAAATGTGACTACGTATGCAATTCTAACTTTATTTCTATGTACATACATACATACATATAATCACGCCTCTTTCCCATAGGGGTAGGCAGAGACTACATCTTTCCACTTGCTACGATCCTGACACACCTCTTTCGCTTCTTCAACATGCATCAATCTTTTCATACATGCTCGTCGGTTTAGGGTACTCTTGACCTGACCTTTCTCTAGAACGTCCCCGATCTGATCCAAGTACGTGCGTCTTGGTCTTCCCTTCCAACGTTCCCATCCACACTCGCCATATACACCTGTTTCGTTAATCTTCTTTCATTCATTCTCTCAATGTGACCAAACCATCTCAGCATTCCTTTTTCTATACCAGTCACTATGTCATCTTTTATACCGCAACGTTCTCTAATCACGCTATTCCTTATCCTGTCACTCAATTTCACTCCTATCATACTTCTTAGCGCTCTCATTTCTACCGCATTTATTCTACTTTCATGCTTTTTCTGCCATACCCAACTTTCACTCCCATACATAAGTGTTGGAACTAACACTCCTCTATGCACAGCCAGACGTGCCTTATTAGACACTGTCTGGCTGTTCATAAAGGTATGCAACGCTCCATTCACCATGTTGCCGGCATTTACCCTCCTTTCAATATCACTTTCACACTTTCCATCTGATGTAAACTTCGATCCCAAATATACAAACTCTTTCACTTGCTCCACCCTCTCTTCTTCTATCATAATGTTACACTCGGTCATACCTTCTTCTTTTTCAAAAACCATTGATTTCGTCTTACATACATTCACTTTCATTCCTTTCTTTTTCAAAGCCTCATTCATAATGTTTACCATCTTCTGCAACTCTTCAGCCGACGACGCAAGGATAACTTGGTCATCAGCATAGAGAAGACATTTGACAAGTAACCCATTCATTCTCAGTCCATTTTCACACTCTTTCAAATCTGTCAAACAACTATCCATGAATAGGTTGAACAGCCATGGTGACGCAACACATCCCTGTCTAACACCTTTATCGATGTTAAACAGCTCAGTGAAGGCCCCGTTAATCCTGACACAAGCACTGGAATCCTTATATAAGGATTTCAGTGCTCGTACCAAGATGCTGCTCACCCCATGCACGGATAGTGCCGACCACAATTCATTCCTCAGAACTCTATCATAGGCCTTTTCCAGATCCACGAATGTGCAAAAGACTTTTTGGTTCTTAGCCAAATACTTTTCCGCTATGCACCGCAAGGAAAAGACCTGATCCGTACATCCCATCCCCTTTCGAAATCCCGCTTGAGCATCCCAGACTTTCTCATCAGTTTCTTTCACAACTCTTTCAATCAGTACCCTTGCATACAGTTTACCGACGACACTGAGAAGGCTTATACCGCGGTAATTTTTACAGTCTAGCTGTGACCCTTTTCCTTTGTATAATGGCACTATTACAGCCTTGCACCAATCACTTGGCACTCGACCGCTTCGCCAACAAAGGTTAAAAAGGAGGTACAGCTGACTAGCTGCTACGCCTTCGCCAGCCTTCAGCATCTCAACCGATACTCTATCATACCCTGCAGCCTTACCAGATTTCATTTCATTTCTATGTACTTTAATAAAATTGTTATTAAAATAAAACTATGTTCTTGTGTAACTTTTCTAGTGGTGACAGAATACCAGTGTCATAAGTTTATAAACTTGTGATAATTCTTCTTTTGATAAGACTTCTTTATCCTCTTTCAAAAGAAGGTTGAAAGAGCATTACTTTTCACTACCTTGATATTTACGTATGTATTTGTATGTATTGTATTTGTATATTATGTATTTATATTTATATATTGTATTTGTATTTATAGTTCTATTAGTTTAGGTATGTGTATTTATTTGACTATTGTCAAATAATTATTTATCATATTGTATTTTTCTTTAACTTTGTGTGCAATCTTGTCCCCGCACGTATTTATTTCTTACCTAGTTTTACAGGTTGGCTGGAAGAGATCTCTTTATAGAGATAAGCTCACCTTTGTGAACTACTTTTAAAACAAAAACTATTGTATTGTTAATGCACAATAAAGAATAATAATAATATGCTGACCAACACCTTTTCTTGGCATAGTATCTTGTTTGCCTTGCTTTAAATATTGTAAAATGTATGCTAGCATACTTTACGGTGACCTTGTATACCATGTCAATGAATAAATTAGTTTTCTTTCTTTCAATTTTAGTCCTGGGACTTTAAAATCTACAACTGACTAGTTAATAGGGGAGCTGGAGCTCATCCGGAGAAGTTTGTGTGGTTGCTCGACTGGGTTTACGAGTTGTACTGAGAAGAACAGATCGGACTGAATCTACCCGGTACGTGCCGGTAGTTTCCAAAATGGGGAACATAAGAACGACCTCAGATTTGCTTGAAGAGCTTGTGGAGTGTGATCTACTTGCAATAGCTGCAGCAGCGGCTACTGTGATGTCGTCATCAACATCCGAAAGGACATGGAAAATTAAAGACGTAGGTCTACTTTGTATGAATAACGTGTCACTTTCAGGTGGGACGTTTCTCATACCAAAGTAAAATGGACTAACATCTTTGAAGGAGACAAAAGTTTAATTAAAAAACTCGATGGGAAATCCCGTATTGATATAGCATTTTCGCAAAATAATAAAAATAAATTGTAAACCATAAGGTTTCTTTGTTATAACCGATTAGCCACTTAACGCCAATCGATGGAGCTACTGCTGCAAAAAATGAGTTTGATTGTACTGTGGACAAAATTCTCTTTATATTTGAACCAAAAGTTTTGCAAATTTACGTATTCCGACATCATTTCGCATAATAATTTGTAAAAAACAATGTTCTTCATTGCATGTTTAAGTCCATTGAATTTCAGTTTTTCGTTTGTATGTAATATGTCCCACCTTAAGCCTATTCTCTATGCGTTTGCTTTGTAGTTGTTACCATCTGTACGTCGATTCTCACCGTATACACGACGTTGCCCATGACGAGGTAGCCGCCGTCCATGCCGTGCGGCCAGAGCACCCCGTGCGCGCACATCAGCATCGGCAGCCAGAACAACAGTTGTAGTTGTTACCATCTGTACGTCGATTCTCACCGTATACACGACGTTGCCCATGACGAGGTAGCCGCCGTCCATGCCGTGCGGCCAGAGCACCCCGTGCGCGCACATCAGCATCGGCAGCCAGAACAACAGTTGTAGTTGTTACCATCTGTACGTCGATTCTCACCGTATACACGACGTTGCCCATGACGAGGTAGCCGCCGTCCATGCCGTGCGGCCAGAGCACCCCGTGCGCGCACATCAGCATCGGCAGCCAGAACAACAGCACCGAGTGCAGCAGCGAGTTCACCACCCACACCCAGAACACGCGCACGTTAAACAGCAGACCTTGCTGCGATGGCAGGTACAGGATCGGGTGCTGTCGGGGGAAAGATACCATGTAGATAGATAAAACTTTTATTTCAAAAATACACATCCAGTTAACATGCAAAAACATCGTGATTCTTAAAACTACAAAAACTGACTACAATTTAAAATTTCAGCTAGATGTGTACTGCAGAAAGACCATAGCTCAGTGGGATTTTTGCCCGAAAATTACGATCAGACTTTACTATGAAAAATGAAAAAGAAAAACATTTCATACAATATATTTCATGTGGAATGTTAAGGTGAAATGTTAAGTTTAAAGGTCTGCATCTTATCGGTATTCAAAGACCCCCTTACATCTAAACTTAAATCTTGAAGCTTACCCTCAACATGATTTCCCCTGAGCAAATCTTGTCGAAGAGGCCGATGGCGAAGGGCGGCAGCGCCGTGAACAGCACATTGTAGAAACCTATCGTCCACCGCTCGAACAGGATTTGACCTGACCTGTAAGCAAATTGTATTTAATACTAATTCTAAAGCGGATCGTATTTAAAACAATACGTAAACATTCGTACATAAACTTGCGGATCGTATTTAAAACCATACACTTTCATACAAATATTTTAATCCTTTTTTACCCTTTTTGGGGTTTTTAGTAAATCTCGTGTTTGATAATTTTAGTTCGTAAATCCAATTTTGAAATAGATCGCTTCAAAGACCACGAATTTTTATACAATAGTTTATCCTAAAGTTTCTACAAATGCTTTCATAACGGATGGTTACATACATACATACATACACATATCACGCCTTTAACCCCTTGCGGGGTAGGCAGAGCATAAACGGCCGCATAAAACGGACATTTGCGCCACGTCTGACAAACATTTGAGGGTCATCCAGAAAATTGTGTATCGCCATAGTGACAGGTTGTCAGCCCATCGCCTAAAATTGCAATACACACCCTCGAGTCCCTAAGTCGCCTCTTACGACTCGGTAATGCTATTCTAAACCGGCATCACACGGCCAAGTAACGGATGGTTTAATGGTAAAATAAACCTAGTGCCCAAATTTTATGTTTCTAGCATTAGTAGTTTAGGCTGTGCGGTGATGAATGAGTCAGTCAGTCATGACTGACGTCAGTAAGAACTTTTGTTTCTATAATAATTAATGATTTTGATAAATAGTAGATAGCAGGGATGTTATTCCACACATAAAAGCTAAAATATTGGCTTCCGTGCAAAAAGGGTAGCAGTGGAGTATTGAATTGAGACCAGTTTCGCAATCTAGAAAAGTTGCTCTATCTTATTCATTAAAAACACAACATAATATCCTAACACATTTTTTGAACAGTCATTCTAGAAATACCAAATTCACAATAAAACTAATATATCGGAAAGTAAATGCCGACAACTGGACTATGCGCGAAAGCCCACAAATACAGAAAGCAATATTTTTAATTTGAAATGAAATTAAATTTATTCAATAAAGGTTAGTACTATTATTTACGTCGGTCAATGTAAAAAAATAATTATAACAGAATTTTCTTCTTTTTAATATTTTTTTGAGCACAATTTCTTATTGTCCTGATAGAATACCTTAAAAAAATAAAGGCACTGCCTGGGGGTTGGCCAGTTCAGCTGCTTATCCACGCTTATCCACTAAGCTATTGTGGCTTCAAACCAAGAGTTAATGGCTTTTTTGTGTCTCATAATTATGAATAAAACAACTTACCAAGCGGAGTATATAGCGAACCACAGCTCGATCACATACAGACATATGTTTTTGTAAAACGAGTACAGGATCAACTTGCTGATTCTTGAGTAGTTCCATGCGCCGTGTACCAGCAGCAACCGCAATAGAAATCGGAACTGAAATAAACAATAGATTAATTAAAGGCTGCGTCATCTATATCATCGTCAATATCATCAATTCATCACCCTATATCTACCCGTGGGTGTCGTAAGAAGCCACAAAGGAACTCGAAGGTTTCATGCGTATTACAATTTTAGGCGACAGTGATACACAATTTTTCTGGGACGGCCCTCAAATATTTGTCAGACGTGGATAAACCGACCGTATTTCTACGGCCAGTAATGCTCTGCCTACCCGAAATAAAGGCGTGATATGTGCATGTATGTATGTCCATACATTCCCTGGATTCATCCCTTAATCACCTTGACACCACTGTCGAGGTGATTAAGGGATGAATCCAGGGAATGGGCAACAGCGTGAATACAACAACTTGCACTGCGCTCGCCAGTCCACCTGCCAAGCTTGGTGGAGTGAGTATGGTGAATACCCTATTCGGGGAGACTCATGTCCAGCAGTGGACTATTGCGTCTGTTGCAGTTGAATATTAATGAAACGTTTATTTGTTTATACAGTCACTAGGTCTTCTTTTATACCACAACTTTCCCTTATCACGCTACCTATGCGAACTCATTTGCTTATACAAATTTAGTACAAGTATCAGCTGTGTAAAAAAAACATACATTAAATAAAAAAAATAACAATAAACCGTCAAAAAGCAGTTTGTTTGCAGACACAATGCTTTCTGTTGTACCTAGTTATAAATATTAATACGTGGATACCGGCTTAAATTATAAGCTAGTTATAAATATGCTGCCGTGTGATGCCGGCTTAGAATAGCATCACCCCATTTCCTTCCCTTGGGAGTCGTAAGAGGCGACTAAAGGACTCGGGGGTGTGTATTGCAATTCTAGGCGATGAGCTGACAACCTGTCACTATGGCGCTACACAGTTTTCCGCATGACCCTTAAATATTTGTCAGACGTGGCGTAAATGGCCGTTTGCGCTGTGCCTACTCCGGAAGGGATTATAGGCGTGATATGTGTATGTTATAAATGTGAATAGGTGGTAGTGTTCACCTGTGCGATACTGTAGTCGGACGCGCAGACCGCCTGTAGCCCCTCCACCCCCGAGATGCCGACGCCGACAGACGCGCGCTGTATCATGGCCACGTCGTTGGCGCCGTCGCCTATAGCGAGGGTGACGGCCTTCGTTGCTGATGACACCATTTCTACTACCTGCAAGATGAATTCATATTTACTTATGGTACCAGTATGTTTACAAAAGAGGAAATGGAATGTTTACAAAGGGTGGAAAGGACTGTTTACATAGGCAGAAAAAGGACTGTTTGCCAAAGGGGAAAAGGAATATTTACAAAAGGGGAAATGTAATTTTTACAAAGGGGGAACTGTAATATTTACAAAGGGGGAAAAATAATATTTACAAAGGGGGAAAAGTAATATTTACAAAAAGGGGTAAGAAATATTTACAAGGGCGGGAAAGAAATAATTACAAACAGGGAAAAGTAATATTGAAAAGGGCGGAAAAGAAATATTTAAACAGTGGGAAAAGTAATATTGGCAAGAGCAAGAAGTAATATTTACAAAGAGAGAAAAGTAATATTGACAAGGGCGGGAAAGAAATAATTGAAAAGTGGGAAAAGTAATGTTGACAAGGGCGGGAAAGTAATATTTACAATGAGATAAAAGTTATATTGACAAGGGCGGGAAAGAAATATTTAAAAAGTGGGAAAAGTAATGTTGACAAGGGCGGGAAAGTTATATTGGGAAAAAAGGAAAAATAAAAATTTACAAAGGGGGAAGAAGTAATATTTACAAAGGGGGAAAAGGATTGTTTACAAAGGAGTAAAAGGAATGTCAACAGAGGATGAAAATTAATGTGTATACATAGTGGGAATGGAACGTTTACGAAATAAGACAGCGAATGTTTACCAAGTATTGCCCCTTTGCTAAACATTGGTCTCAGGAATGTTAACAAAGGGCAAAATAATATTTATAAAAAAGGAAAAATTGTGTACAAAGGATGGGAAGGAATTGCTACAATGGGTAAAGAAAAGAGGCAATAAAACTTAAGAAGATAACACTTAATACACACGTTTTTGATTAATTTTGGCGCTAATGGTTGTACAAAATATAGGAATCAGTAAGGTATATTAACAAATCGTTTTTAAGAATTTTAAGAAAGATATCCAAGTCTCAGTGAAAGCCAGGACTAGTGGCGAAGTGGAGCGAGAAGATGAGAAAGGCAGACCCCACCATCACATGGAAATAATAATAAAGACAGAGAGAGATTGAAAGCCAAGACTTAGATTAATATTTTTTGAAAATTATTGTGTAAGTTGTAAACATACCTCAGCCTTCTGTATGGGTGACACCCTACAGCACACGACCACTTTGCAAGACACACATAAATCCAAGAAGTCCTTCTTCAAGTTCGGCCCCATAGCGTATTTAAGGGTGGTGCCGTCAACTATGAGCGCCACCTCGTTCTTTTTGCGTAGATTCTCGCCGAATTCTGCCACGTGGCGGGATAGGCAGTCTCGCGTTGCCTGAGAAAAAAAAAACATGTTGTCAAAAACAACTTATTTATATCGGTAATTATTTGCGATATCGGTTGAGCTATCCCATACTTTTAGCCCATAACTCAGCACTGCAGTTACAACAAAACTTTTTTATGCTGCCATTGCAACACTGACGGCAGGTGGGTGACTTAAATGAACGTTTACATTCTGAGAAACATTACTACATTTACTTGCATCTTCCAATTACAGTTTTCGTCTATGATGATAAAGGCAACCATAAACTTAGCGTTGGTTGTTTTTGCATGAAAGCTACAATAGTTCACTGCTAGAAATAAACCTCCCCGGGGTGCTTTGCATACTCGCCACGCCTGGCAGGCGGATTGGCGAGTGCAGTGCTAGGTGCTGTATTCACAGGGCACGCTGCTGCCCATTCCCTGGATTTATCATCTGGTCGTAATTTTCTAATAGTTGCGGTTAGAACTGGGGTGATGCTATTCTAAGGCAGCACGGTTGTACTCACATCTAAACTATCTTCGTTGACAATGACAAGCGGCATATTCGGTGACACAAGCTTGGCTGAATGTGCGATGTTTATGGCAGTCTCCTGTTTATCTCCAGTTAGAACCCATATGTTGATGTTTGCTTTCAATAGGGATGATATCGTCTCTGGCACACCATCCTGTAAAAACAAGCAGAATATTTTTTATGCTACAAACATGCTTCACGATTGCAACTGTAGCCTGTCAACTTTCCTAAGCTCGCTTGCGACTCTGATGTCAAATGTTATTCGTCCCAAAAGAACTTAATCCAATTCATTTACAGGGCCTCGGTAACAAACAATGTATTACAATTTAAGTATACATACATACATACACACATCACGCCTATTTCCCTTGCGGGGTAGGCAGAGCGCAAAAGGCCGCAAAAATGAAATGACATTTACGCCACGTCTGACAAATATTTGATGGTCATTCGGAAAATTGTGCATCGCCATAGTAAAAGGTTGTCCGCCCATCGCCTAAAATTGCAATACAGACCCTCGAGTCCCTTAGTCGCATCTTACGACTCCCACGAGAAAGAAATGGGGTGAGCATCACCTCACAGTGAACATCACATTCTAAGCCGGCATCACACGGCATAGCAATTTAAATATGTAATAATATATATGGATGTGAAAAGAAACTGCTTGAAATATTTCAAGGTACTAAATCAGCGCACGATACAAACACCTTTCCTCAAATAACACACAATTAAATAGAGTTCATACGGGCAGATTCACTTTTTCAAAGATTACATTTTTGCACTTGTATAATGCAATTGAAAGTCGTGTGTGTGTGTGATCCTCTCGAACTTGTGAGTGTGATCCTCTCGATCTTGTGTGTGTACGATCCTCTCGATCTTGTGTGTGTGTGATCCTCTCGATCTTGTGCGTGTGCGATCCTCTCGATCTTGTGTGTGTGCGATCCTCTCGATCTTGTGTGTGTGTGATCCTCTCGATCTTGTGTGTGTGTGATCCTCTCGATCTTGTGTGTGTGTGATCCTCTAGATCTTGTGTGTGTGTGATCCTCTCGATCTTGTGTGTGTGTGATCCTCTCGATCTTGTGTGTGTGTGATCCTCTCGATCTTGTGTGTGTGTGATCCTCTCGATCTTGTGTGTGTGTGATCCTCTCGATCTTGTGTGTGTGTGATCCTCTCGATCTTGTGTGTGTGTGATCCTCTCGATCTTGTGTGTGTGTGATCCTCTCGATCTTGCATGTGTGTGTGATCCTCTCGATCTTGTGTGTGTGTGATCCTCTCGATCTTGCATGTGTGTGTGATCCTCTCGATCTTGTGTGTGTGTGTGATCCTCTCGATCTTGTGTGTGTGTGATCCTCTCGATCTTGTGTGTGTGTGTGTTTACCTGTAGCTTGTCTTCAATGGCGGTGGCTCCGAGCAGCCTAAGGTCCCTCTCGATCAGCATGGCGGCCTCCTCTATCTTGCTCTCGCGGTTGTGTATCGCTATGCTCGCTTTGTGATACGTGTCCGCCCATTCCTGGAACAAAATATAAGTATAATTCACGAAAGAAGGTATCTACTACCGGAGTTGGCAGATTCGGTGTGGAAGCTATACGCCAGAAACTGCAGTCTAACTCTTAATAGTGACTTTTTGTAAATGCTGAACTCATATTATTTTTTAAAGACAGTCCACGTCAAGTGACATAAATAATGATCCATTTCGTTGGGCAGTTTCAGTAGTTTGTTTTGTCCAATCGCTTTGTGTAAGCGTAGCAGAGCCTCGCCCGGTTAGATGGAGCGACAAAAGAACGTGGCTTGAGGGAGAAGAAGTTTTTTTTAAACTGCAACTGGCACTGATAGCTTAACGTGCCCTCCGAAGAATGGAACCATCTTTCTTTTTTTTTTTCTTTATTAAGGATGGGCAATCTTATGGACAATCAGGTGGTAAAGGCTGTCCTAACGTCTAGAAACAAGTTCACAAGCTGAAAGGATGAAAAGCCAGTATATACCTGGTAAGCCTCGTCAGAGATATCGGCGCTCGCGAACACGAGCGTGCGCAGTCCCTCGGTAGCGAACGCTTCCAAGTGCGCGAGCGTCGCGTCCGCGTACCGAGCGCTGTTGGCGCCGCCAGCCAGCCGCTCGTATATCACTGTGTCCGCGCCTTTGCAGTATAACTTGATTTGACCTGATAAACAAAAAGTATATGAATGGGGAGGAAAACTAAAAGCTTATTGCATATGGCAGTAGTGACCTGATAAACAAAAAATATATGAATGGGGAGGAAAAATCATTGCATATGGCAGCAATCAAGAGTGTAACTAAACGCACCAGTAAGGAATAACTTAACTTTAAAATTGACACGTTTAAAAAAGCACAGTCGAGAGTGTCGCCATTAGTTTCCGAGTTTGCTACCTTATTTGGGATTTCATTCAACATTACCCCTGTTAAGACTGCGCCGAGCGAAATCCGACCGTCCAGTGGCGCCCTCCCATGTTTTTTAATAATTTCTTAGTTTAATTTAGGGTACAACAATGAGCTTTTTCTTGTGTTTTAAATCACTAAAACGGAAAATGGTGGCCACCATTTTGTGATTTAGTGATTTTAGTGATTTTAAAGACGCATAACAATGTAAAGCCTATTGTTGTACCTTAAAATAAACTTGTCCGATTTAGATTTTTAATTTTTGTCCTAGATTTTAAGAAATTATTAAAAAACATGGGAGGTCGCCACTGGACGGTCGGATTTCGCTCGGCGCCGCCTTAAGAGAGTAAATAAATTAAACGAACTTATGAGCCCTGCCAAACTAACCGCACCGCATTATGTCGCGTGTTGCTCACTTCACTGCAAATAATTCCCGCGCTTTATTCATTGTGAAGTTGCGCGCGCACGAGACGATATAGTTTGTAGAAGTAGCGCATTTAAGGCGTGTGTACCGGTGAACGACCTTCACAGTGGCGCCACTTCACAAAAAAAATATTAACTTTATACAAACAATCCATCAGAATATCTGTTGCCCAAGTTTTTAGTATTATCTTTAAGTAAAATTAGGTAGTATTACAACTACCTACTATTATTTGTCCAAGTAGGTATTTGAAAGAATGTAAACAATCTAACTATGCCGATTATTTTAATTTGATTTAAATTGTGTAAGGAGGCGACCCGGGATCGATGGAAAGAGAAAACAAGCTTCGAGAACGTCTGTATATTGACTACTCATATTCAAATAAGATAATGAACCTTATTGTCTAAATTATGCTTACAGTACGGCCATTCCAATAAGCCATATTTGACTGCTGTCAGATTCATGTTAACACTATGACAGAGGGATCATTTTCCTATGTTGACATGTCTTTTAGTCTGGAGATGACTGGCTTACTAGATTTCCGCCCAGCGGTTCCACTTGCTGCCACTCATTTTCCCGTGGTAATAGTTGTTTTCCTGCGGTAAAAAGGCCTATGTGCTACACACACACAAACTCTCAGATTTATCATATTAGTACGGATTGGGTTGGCCTTACTCTAGTTAAGCTAAATATAGGAAGGCGCGTTATACAGTACATTTGATGACCGCTCATTTCGTAAACCTACCGATATTATTAGCTTAAATTAAACTTTAGTGAACAAGTGGAGCCCCCGAGTAACATTTTAGAAAAAACAACACTTTTATCCCTTTTTATTTAAATAATTTAAAACTGCTCATTCTAAAAGGTCGTAAGTGCATGATGACGTCAGAATACGATTATTAAAATGGTATCACTACAATTCTTGAAAATAATAAAATATAATGGCAATACTGATGATTGAAAGATGATTGACAGCGACATTACCATACATTTCCAGGGTTGCCAACCGTACAATACAAGGTTCCTCGTACGAATACGAAACTATGGTCTCCCGTACGACACGCGAGGACAAGTATTCACTTCTGTACGAGGTTTTGGAATTTTTCATAATTTTGCTTGCAAATGCTGATTGCAAACGATTTTACGTATTGAAATGTTTTGATTAAATTGGATGTTAAAGAAGTCTAAAGGCGGAAACATACTATCTGACATATCCATCAGCCGCGGCTTAAGACAGTGTGCACGGAGTGTCCGCGGACGAAATTCGTCTATGGTCGCGGTCGCGATGATGACGTCGAGCAACGAGTAGGACGAAAGTTTTTATTTAACTGTGGCCACATTGTATTGTCTACCAAGAAATTAGATAAAAAGAAGCGTTTACGTGTTTACGTCCACGAAATAAATTAAAAGCGACTCCAGAGTCTAAAGGCCAGTGCACATTGTCTATGGCATCCGACCGGCTAGATATCTCTCTCAGACTGTGCGCGACTTAGATAGTTTGCAGTTTCACATAAATTACTACACAGATTCAAATAAGTCGCGGCTGACGGATGCGGCTGATGGACGCGTCAGATAGTATAGTTCCGCCTTATTAGGAAGTAAAAAACGTTGCAGAATGGGAGGGTGGAAGGGAAAAGAGAAAGACGAAGACGCACAAACTTTACTCAAATTAAGAAACGGAGAGTCTACGAGTCGTGACTAACGTAACTTTAGTAGAGTCGTGTAGTACTAAGAGGTCAAAATCCCAGCAGGAAAGACACAAGTGTGGGAATACCACACTGCTGGACATGGGCCTCCCCCTATAAGGGGTTATTTGCCATACTCTCCACGCTTAGCAGGTGGAATGGCGAGCGCAGTGTAAGGTGTTGTATTCACTGACAACGCTGCTGCCCATTTCCTGGAGTCATCCTTTAGTCGGCTTTTACGACACCTGGGTAGATATTGATATTGATAAGCATTTTGTTTTGCCTTTGGCATCTAATCTAGTAACTTAGTCAGTTGGTACTCTTCGGTAGTTACCTACTTGTTGGCGTGTGACATGTCAACACGGCCCGCATCTGGTGTGGCATGTTCATGGCATGTTTCTTAAGCTTCCAGTTCCATATTGGTTCCATAGATTACAACCGGTGCGTCGACGCGCGTGCTTCATTTGCGTAGACGTACAAGCCACAGTCTGCGCTAGCCTTAGTGCTTCAGTACGAAAAAAAAACCCAGTTGGCAACCCAGCCAACTATGTACTTTGACGTTATTGACAGTTTTGGCGCTCATGATGCGCTTTTTTTTGTAAATTTACGTCTACAAACGGATGTGTTTTTTTTGCAGGATAGTCATCGTATTGTGACGTCACAAGCACGATTTCAGAAAATTGATTATTTTTTCCTAAATTTTCAACAGAAAAATTTGAAACTTTTTCACTATGAATCTGCAATCAGAAATCTCCGAAATGGTCATAGAAAAAGTGGATATTATGAAATTTGAGCGCTTGTCATTTGTCTACATTATTTTAAAAACCTTCTTGTGGCGTTTACAGGTAACTGATTATAGGCTCCTGACATGGTTACAACAATGATATGATGCTTACCAGACGGCGTCCTGACTATAACCGACATCCGTTTCCTGGCCGACGTGAAGTCTAACACGTTTAGCACATCGTAGACCTCCGGGTCTTTCCCGTGCGGGCGGATCGTGACGGATGTCGGAGTGCGCGTCTCGAACACGTAGCCGAAGTCGGCGGCGCCTAGCACCAGGGCGCGTTCGTCTGTAAAGTAAAAGTAAGTAAGTAAAAAAAACAGCTCTCCAGCTTGAAAAAAACAGTTTTGCCGCGTAAATCCAGTGGGCAAAACTCGTTTTTATCCACTCGATAGAGAAAAGTGATTTGAATTTCGAATATCTCATTTTATTAGAACTAATCGTGACAATGGCGGCGGTGCGTCCAGAAAACTATTTCAGCCAGTTATTTATTTCTGTATCCTTCGCTACCTCGGGATTCAAAATTAGCACTCGAAGCAAAAATTACCTTTGCCGAAATAACTATTATTGCACTTTCAAACAAATAACAGGAAAACTTTAATTAAAGATGCGCATAGGCGGCCTTATCGCTAAAAGCGATCTCTACCAGACAACAATTGCGGGGAGGAGAAATCAAAGAGAAGAGAGTAGTGCATAAATTATAGGTAAGATTAGATTAAGACAGTTAACATCAATAAATAAAATCAAACCATACAATATTATAATATACAACAATAGATAATATTATAAACATTTATTTTAATACATAAGGGGTGGTCTCATTTACTTAGTTAGCCAGTGAATTGGAGAGTTGGTTGCGTTTCTCCAACAGCCCTGTTTACTATACAACACATTATAATGTCTGCTTGTGTTCGTAAATACCCAAATAAGTAAATTACAATAGGATATGTAAATAATAAGTTATAACAACACTGGAGATGCAGCGACGTGTCTGCCATTTTATAATCGGCGACTTGTAGGCTGAATAGCTGATAAGTAGGCTGAAATAACTCCTTTTGAATTTTAATACAATAATTTATTTCAGCAAGTAATTATGTTCGAAATTAAACCACTTACATACATACGTACATCACGCCTATATCCCTTACGGGGTAGGCAGAGGCCGTAAAACGGATATTTACACCACGTCTGACAAAAGTTTGAGGGTCAGTCAGATAACTGTGTATCACTATAGTGACAGGTTGTCAGCCCATCGCCTAAAATTGCAATACACATCTAACCCTCGAGTCCCTTAGTTGCCTCTCATGACACCCATGGGTAAGAAATGGGGTGATGCTATTCTAATCAAGAAACATGAAAAAAAAAATTGCTTTGCCTACCATACAAACTGACTTGGTCCGCTGGTATATTTTGTATGGGAGATCCAATACTTATTTCACAATCCGAACTAAGTTTGTAGACGAAAGTTGTTACTATTCACCAGTCCTAAGCTGTTTTCGTTATCGATCACTAGTAAAATTTCACCCTATACTCCTGTCCTTAACACTTAACTGAATTGTAATTTTTTGTGCCGTGTGATGCCAGCTTAGAATAGCATCATCCCATTTCTTTCCCGTTGGAGTCGTAAGAGGCGACTATGGGACTCGAGGGTGTGTATTGCAATTTTAGGCGATGGGCTGACAACCTGTCACTATGGCGAAACAATTTTTCGAATGACCCTCAAATATTTGTCAGACGTGGCGTAAATGTCCGTTTGCGCTCTGCCTAACTCGCAATAGATTACAGGCGTGATATGTGTGTGTGTGTGTAATTTTTTGTATATGACGGTGATCAAACCTGGCGACGCCGCGTGGTAGTTCATATGTCCGTCCTTCATCTCCGGTATGACGGTGTGACAGACGGCCAGCATTGTGAGGAACTCCTGAATGACAGGCGTGGTCGGATGATTTAATTTCAGGTTTCGGTGTAACGGGTGGTCTTCTAAGTTTTCGGTAGAAGTGATGTTTGGTTTGCTGTATATTATCTGAAAGAACATTTTAAGAATACATGAAATTGTGATTACATCAATTTATTTCATAATATCAATGTTAAAATATTTAATTCAAAAGTACACAGTCGCGTCGTTTATATTCCCAGTTGAAACATAATAAAAATTTAAACTTATTATCTTAAAAGAAGTAATTTTCTACTAATACATATTCATGTAAAGAAGAAAATATTGCTGGGTACAAATATAATTCAGTTCTTTTGGAGTACCTCTGGTACCGTATGTGCTACAACTGACTGTACATTAACGTCGCGGAGACTTAAGTTGTCGTCAGGAAATAAGCAAAATACAGTAGACCAGTAATCATATTTATTTGAGTTGATGAAGTGAAAGTTAGCTGAGTTTTCGTTTTGTTCCCGTTATTTTACTTCATTGCAAAATGAAATTTGATTTCATTTTCAATATTCCCTATAAAAACAGTTCTAGGTCTATACTTTAGCGGGGAATATATTCTTTTCAATTTTGTACAATACCGATTATTCTATGAAACTGAACAGGTAAGAAAATAAATGGAGGTCTACGTAACTCCCTAAATATATACAGGGTTACTCGTAATCGCAAATCAAGTAATGAAACTGAACAATTTTCCCCAAAAAATTATCCTTCTCCTCCTTCCATACAAAATATCTCAGTCCATTTATACATTGTGTATGGGAGGTACATTTTCTTTGAATATTTAAGAAATAATTATTGCATACTGTTAAAAAACTGTAAATTTCAAAAATATTAAATAAATTTTTTAATTTGATTTATTTTGCTTTACAAAGGGTATCAACAACTGAAGTGAACCACCTAAAAAAAAGGTTTTCGTGACACATTACTAGTAACATTGTAAATTTTTTCTGGTGCTATGAGCTGTGAATCAACCTAGCCAACCTACCCATTTAAAGGACCAACTTAGACTAAATTGTCTCACTAACTGTATAAAATACCAGTATAAATTGATCCCTTAATTTAAGGGGTAGGTTGACACGCTGCTGATTTCTATACATACGTGACGAACAAAATAATCCTAGGTTATGTCAGATCTGTTTACCAATTCAAAGTAAAAAAAACCGGCCAAGTGCGAGTTGAACTCGCGCACGAAGGGTTCCGTACCATTATTGACACGTTTTTGCATGGCAGCCCCCATAAATATTTATTTTATTAAATTTTTTGTTAAAGAAATGAAATACATCATCTGTCAAAATCTCACTGTCTAGGTATAACGGTTCAGAAGATACAGCCTCGTAACTGTAGGACGGACGGTCGGACAGACAGACGGACAGCCGAGCCTCAGTAATAGGGTTTCCGTTATTACCCTTTGGACTACGGAACCCTAAAAAGGAGTAAATTACCTCAGCAATGGAGCACTTCTTGAACTCCATGACGTTGCAGGTCAGCGTGCCAGTTTTATCGCTGAAGATGTACTGGACCATCCCCAGCTCTTCATTGAGATTGGAGGTTCTAGCCTGCGCGGGCGTATTCGTCGCCTCGTGATACATTTCACTGTCCATCGATATGAACTTTGCCTAGAAAAAGATATGGAAAATTCGGTAACTAACTGGGTCATCAACAATAAAAAATGCTTAAAACTATCCAAATATACTATAGAATTCATTTTATGTTTTTCAAATATTAAGAGTCTTTAGCAGTAAGCTTTAGTGAGTGGAACTCACTACCTGCGTCTGTGTTTCCAAACGCATACAACCCTAATCTCTTCAAAGTAAGAGTAAACAGGCTTCTTCTGGGTGAGAATAATATAGAAGTTAGTGTTTAGACGACATCCAAAAAAGTTAAATATGACTTCATATTTCAATATTATTATGCAGAATGTCTGAATGTTTTCAAAAGTAGCTCATTTGACCTATCCGTAAAAAAAAAGAAACCTACAGGTTGTCACATTAATTCAATAAGAAAATAGTAACATGTAACAAAAAGAGTTACACTCGTAAGGAGGTCTAAGTTACCATGACTTTCCCTAAAAATATATAATTATCGAGATATTCAAATATTGTATCACTACATAGTATAAAATAAAGTCGCTTCCCGTTTGGTGTCTCCTTATATCTTTCGAATTACCCAACGGATTTTGATGCGGTTTTTTTTATTAGATAGAGTAACTTGAGAGGAAGGTTTATAAGTATAATTTATTCCGGGAAATTGTCACGTTCCCATGGGAAAACGGGTAGCCCAACTGGTAGTAAACTTCAGACCCCCTTTTGACACCTTTAAGGATTAAAATTTCAAAAATGCTGAAACACGTATTTAATTATTTTAAGTTATGAGTCTAATCAGAAAATTTGAAACAGATCACATTTAAAATAAAAAACTTTCATACAAACTTTTAACCCCCTTTTCACCCATTTAAAGGTTAAAATTTCAAAAATGCTGAAATACGTGTTTAATTATTTTAAGTTATTAGTCTAATCACAAATTTTGAAACAGATTACATTCATTTAAAAAAACGAACTTTCATACAAACTTGAAACCCCCGCTTGACCCTATTAAGGGTTACAATTTTGAAATATGCTGAAACACGTGTTTAATTATTTTAAGTCATAATCATAAGTCTAATCACAAATTTTTCAGACAACGAACTTTCATACAAACTTTTGACCCACTTTTCATCCCTTAAAAAAAAACGGAATTTAAAGTAAAGTCGCTTCTCACGTCCGTCCCTGTCTGTTTGTTTGTTTGTTTGTATGCTAAAATCTTCAAAACTACTTAACGGATCTGGATGAAGTTTTTTTAAAAGATAGAGTGATTCAAGAGGAAGGTTTTTATGTATGTATGTATGTTTGTATGATTTATGTCGGGAGGAGGTCTGTTTCCCGTGGAAAATCAGCTAGCAGCGGGTGAAACCGCTGGGCGGGCCGCTAGTATATCTATAAAATTAAATTACTACACAGAAAAAAATGGGTTTCTATGTCAATTTTTGCGATATATTCCAGCACTTTTTCTTACATTCTAATGCTACGTTTACATTATGCACCTGCTTCTGCTTCTGCCACTGTGGCGAATAATGGTCGAAATACTACCGTGGAAGTATTAACGCGAGTGAGTGTTCACACACTGCCGTTATACTCTTCTCGCACCAATACGTGTGATCGAGATAGCAATACATTTCACACGCATTCGTGCTGCCGTTCCTTCGACGCAGCGCGAGTAACCTGTTTACATACTGGCGCTGCTCACCTCCCTTACCATATTGGCATAGTGTGAACGTGCTATAATAATACAAAACTGTTTAATACTTACTTGAAAAAACCTAACTATTTCTGCAGTAACTTGTAACGATATGGGTATAAGATTGTTGTATAATATTAAAAATGTCAATAAGTTGAATCCGAAATTGGTATTTTGCGCCTCTGAAACAAAATAAATATTGTTGTGAATAATTATGGGCAAGTGTGTGAAATTAGTGTCATGCCGGCTCAGAATAACATCACACCATTTCTTTCCTACAGGTGTCATAAGAGGCGAATAAGAGACTCAAGGGTTTCATGTGTATTACGGACTGACAACCTGTCACTATAGTGATAGACGATTTTTCTGAAATGACACTCAAATATTTGTCAGATATTTGACGATAGCGACCTTATATTTACGGCATGTAACCCTCTGTCTACTCTGCAAGGAATAAAAGCGTGATATGACGATGATGATATTTTAACGAGGTTGAGGATACGGATCAGGGAAAGTTTATGTCAAATTAAATAATGGATCACTAGGACAGAAAAGTTCCTCTTACTCTCTGAGGAAGCAGAAGTGGGAGTGGAGATTTAGAACTTCCTTTTCCGTGGAAGCGCTAGCGGAAGCGGATGCGGAAGAGGAAGAGGAATCCTTATTATCACTAGTGTGTTCGTATGTATGAGGAAGTGATTCTCACCCGTGAGTCCGATGTACCAGTCGGATTTCATATGTTTCTTCTGCCACAGCTCGTTGAAGATGGCGCTCAACAACGACAGGAATAATAGAATAAAGAACAGCATTAATATCTGCGTGTTTGTCTGCTTGTCTATCGATGACCGCTTCAGTGGGGCTGGAATCATACAAAGAAATAATTTTACAAATTAATAGAAATATTATGAAACTAGCGGCCTATTTTCTTGTGGGAAAATAAAGGCGTTTTTCCGGTATAAATTATCCATAAAAACCTTGCTCTTGAATGACTCTCTCTACTAAAAAACACCGATCCAAATCCGTTGCGCACTTTTAGAGTAACAAGGGATATAATTATATGTATATTACCCAACCATTGTCGATGCAGAAATGTTTTAAAAATATTATAATAATGACATTAATAACTTGTAAATGTAATAAGTTCGTAGTAAGTAATACCATAGAGTAGAAATCACATAGAGATGACACTCCCGCTCCAGACGTGCTCAAGGTCAATCCGTCTGGCTGTCTCTTAGCGAACAATTCAGTCGGGAGTGCGCTTCGCCGCGGAAACGTTCGTCGTGCGGGTCGAATTTTCATTTTTTGTGTAAAATTTAGCAATGCAAGGTGTTGTATTCATAGGGAGAACGCGTTTTACAAAAAGAATGGTATTCTAATCTGGCACCACACGGCGCCATTTTTGCACCTATTTTAAAATTCTGTACCTACCTATTAACAATAAAATGGTAAGGTAAGACTTTAAAACGGGTAAATATTTTGTTCCCATGGGAAAACTGTTAGCAGCGGTCGCAACCGCTTGACTGGCCGCTAGTCTGGAATAAAATTATTGGCACGTGACAGCCCCGACTTAAAGCGCGGGAGAGTGCGGGGCGTTACGGGCTGCGGGGGGAAGTAGGTATTTAAAGCGCGGCTTTTGGGGCCCAGACAAAGGAGTTTCGTTTCTATACGCCAGTATTATTATCTATTCTTATGGTAATACATTCAAAATATAGGTAATTCATTCCAAATTGATACAACTTAATTTATTAAAATTTAATTTATAACTATCACTTAATTGAATTTTAAGCTTCACCCTGGACAAAAGGGGTAACATTGTAGAATACTCGTTTATTTATTGTATAAACACCTACTACTATGTACCTTTACACACTTACAAGTAAGGCTTAATAAATGAAATTGAAATCTTTCTTTACTGACGAAAATAATGGTAGATCAACTTTACTCGCTACAGTAGTTCGAAATTTCAAACTTCAACAGCCACAATAGTCCACAGCAGGACATGGAAATCCCCCAATTGGGGGTATTTGCCATACTCACCACGCTTTGCAGGCGGATTGGCGAGCGCCGTGCAAGGTGTTGTATTGACAGGGAACGCTGCTGCCCATTCTCTGGATTCATCCCTTAGTCGCCTTTTATGACACCCACGGGCAGAAATGGGGTGATGCGGATTGCGACTTTCGCATTACTAGTGGCGACGCCTCTTCCATCTGGGCTACCGCAGCTCGTTCCTTGCCCGCCAATTTTGCAAGTGTACTTTAATGCCAGTAACGCGTGGCACGGCTCCATCTACCGGGTTAGTTTTGCAACTAATACCCGGCGACTAATTCTATCCTTACAGATTGAATGTAGTCTAAGCGATGAAAACCCGCGATAATTGAATACCAAATTTTTAAAACACTTTCCGTGTTAGGTATACAATGTGGTGATGCTATTCTAAGCCGGCACCACGCGGCGGAAATGCGAAATTTAATCGGTATAAATATTTATTTTGGTGTGTGTGTAACTGTGTGCCGTGTGCTGCCGGCTTAGAATAGCATCACCCCATTTCTTACCCGTAAGTCGTAAGAGGCGACTTAGGGACTCGAGGGTGTGTATTGCAATTTTAGGCGATGGGCTGACAACCTGTCACTATGGCGATACACAATTATCCGAATGACCCTAAAATATTTGTCAGACGTGGCGTAAATGTCCGTTTATGGCGGCCGTTTACGTTCTGCCTACCCCGCAAGGGATTATAGGCGTGATATGTGTATGTGTGTATGTATCTAATTTTAATATTTCGACGCCTTATTTTAGGAAGAATATGTAAGATCATTTTATTTTTAAGGGCGTCTTAGTGTGAAAAATGTCGAATCGACCTATTTTTGGTTGAGTTTTTAAGCATCATATATTATTTTATTTGAAACAGAAAAAATATATGTTGTTGTTTATGAACAGTTCTTGATTATTTAATGGACAAAAACACGATTTCTATAACTTTCCTCGATCATAAAAAAATGCAAAGATACGTAATTTTATGACAATTTTTCAAGTATTACTCAAAGATTAGTTACACTAAGAATTTTTAAAATATGCCAAAATGTAGGAAATTACAAGATGTAAATAAAATAATGGATAGATTTTTTAAATTGTTTTTTGGGATTTTTTGAAACCCCATTATTCCCATTATATAACCACACGACGCGCGCGCTGCGCTTCAGACGCCCGCCGGGCATCATCGGAGCAGGACCTATGCCATTTTTTCGACCGCGGCGTTCCGCAACCTGCTTTTTTCATCTTGTCGCGTAATATTAATAAGATATGAATTTTCTGTCCTCAAATGGGTTGGCTGGAAGAGATCTCTTCTTAAGAGATAAGCTCACCTTTGCTACTAAGTTTTAAATAAGTCTTGTATATTTTTTGACTGTAAATATTTTGTGAATGTGTAAATATTTCGTTAATTTATTGTAAATAAACGTGTACATAGTCTGTAAATAGGTAAAAATGGGAAATAAAAATAAATACAAGAGGGTACCTATATGTCAAAAGCGGAAAGACAGGCAAACAATATCGTAAGTATCTGAACATAATTCTAACCAATTTTTGACCTACCAAAGTGACTACCTACTATGAAGTATAGGTATCAATTTTAGTGAATAGGTAAGTAGACAAAGAATTGTATAGCTGATCTGGGTAACTAAACCAGAAGCAGTTTTAGGTTGAACAACAACAGACAGTAAAATTAAATAGTATTGCAACCACAGTATCTAACATTGTACCTATCATTTGATCTAGTGTCATTTTATTTATTAAGTAGTTCATAAACTGTTGCCATGTTAAAAGTAAACATCATAATACATACACAGTAAAAATGAAACCAGTGGTGCAACCACAGTTCAAATCATACGAAGACAATGTACGTTTTTACATATTGTAATTTTATTATTTATTAGTGAGCCATGCTATAAGTAATTATCAAGTACATACACAGTAAAACAAAATCAGTAGTGCAACCACTGAATTTGTTTGTAATGTAATATTATATTTAATTAGCCCGTAAATATTGTACCGATAACCTTATTAGCCTTCTAATCCTTGCAGTGCTTCAATACCAAGAGACAAAAGTATTAACATGCAAACAAATTACTAGGTACTGAAAACTAAGTATAATTTAGTGAAACAGAAAAGGCAAGCCTGTTCAATATTAGTGTACTTTTTGATAAAAACGTTCCAGGACTTCAAGCCGTCATGACGATGACCAACTCTCTCTGCAAGTTCTGGAGTCACATACATCTCCAAAACAACATAGTCAAACATATCGCAAACTGCGAGGTTGTCCAATCCTATGTTTATCTGGGAGCGCTGATTTCCAACAACGGCGGTTGCATAGACGAGGTAAAAAGACGTATGGCGATAACTAGATCCACAATGAGCAAGCTTCATAAGGTTTGGAAAAATCGTAATATCACGAAAGCCACCAAAACACGACTCGTGAGAGCACTCATATTCTCCGTGTTCCTCTATGCTGCGGAGACGTGGACTTTGCGGGAAATTGAAAAGAAGAGGATAGACGCACTGGAAATGTGGTGCTGGAGAGGAATGCTTAGAATATCATCGACAGCATTCCCCACCAATGACTCCATTCTCAAGGAACTTGGCATCAAGCAACGCCTCTCCTACATTGTGCAAGCTCGCATCCTTACATTCTTTGGACACGTCGCCCGACGCGGGGACATATCTATCGAGCGGCTCGTGGTCCAGGGGAAGGTCGAGGGTGCGCGCTCTCGAGGAAGATCAGACGGACCAAATTAAAGCCGCTACACAAGAAGGTTCCGTGACTGAGTGCACCAGAAAAGCAGCCATCCGTGAGGAATGGCGACGGATTGTAAAGCGTGCCACCAAACCGGATTGACGACCACGTCCGCTCTGTTAAGAGTGTATTGACGAAGAAGAAGACATCTCCACGCCAATCAACTCTCCAGTCTAATGAGTAAGTTACGAAAATTAAATGTTTTATTGTTCAGCTAATAAACGGTTGTTCCTTAATAGGACTTTGAAAGCATTGATGATATTTTTCATATTTATATTATATAGATTTCCACTTACTTATACATACATTTTTACTGTAGTTCTATACAGCAGCCTCACCATGTAGCTATTACCCATATCCCAAGCAGAAAAGGCAGATTCAGATAGAAATACGTAAGTTTTAGAACTAAAAGTGGAAATGACGATTCTTAATGTTATTTAAATACTGCTCTGTGTGAATATTGATGTTCCAAACATGTTTCAGAGCTTCAAGCATATGTGATGATCAACCCTCATTGCAAGTTATGGACTCCCATACATTTCCACTTCAATCAACTTCTAAATCTCATAAGTAAGTTACGAAAATTCATTCATCGGCCTATTACAGTCCACTGCTGGACGTAAACTTCCCCCTCGGTACGCCATAAGGCACGATCTCCCGTTTTCGCCATTCAGTCGTTACCAGCCGCCTTTTTTTAAGTCATCGGTCCATCTGGATTCTGGCCGGAGGGCGTCCAACGTTACGCTTGCCAAGGCGTGGCCTCCACTCATGAACCCGCTTACTCCACCGTCCGTCGGTTCTACGACAAATGTGGCAAGCCCACTCCCACTTCAACTTGCTTCACTTCCAGAAAATGTTCGTCACTGATCTTTTTTGCGGATAAGGCAGGTGATGATGATGAAGGTGAGGTGATGACTGGTAGGACACATTGATCGAACACCATGGTCTTGAGGCATTGTGGCAAAGATGATTCTAGAATATGACGCAGCTTCCCAAATGCCGCCCAGCCAAGCTGCACTCTTCTGGTGCTTTCAACCTCAAAGTTGTCTCTACCCAACTGCAACATTTGCCCAAAGTACACATACTTCAACAACTTTAAAGGCTACACCTTCGACGGAGACTGGCTTGGGGATGATTTGTTGAGTGAATTTGACTTTTGTCTTGTCCAAGTTCATCCCGAGTCTGTCACGTCTCGAGGCTGCCTTAAGACTGGATAGCATTTTTGCACACACTCTTCACACACTTTATATATAAAATTAGTACGTATACTAAGGATTATTTGTCATTGTCCTTCGATTTTAATTTTTTCGATGATTATTAGTGACTAATGAAAAATTTCAGATGTACCGACGGTGATGAAATTGAGAATATATCCCCTGCTAGTAGAAGCGGAAACCAAGGAAGACGAATTTCAAACTGTTACGAGACGCCGCCGACTTGTTGACATCCACCATATTTTAAATGAATTACAGGACAAAGCTCATCATAATGAGTTATTCAACTGCACATTACATAATACTAACATCATAATTAAATAATATTACTATTATTAATAAGTACTTATATAATTCAATAATTAAAAATTTATAATATAAAAACACATCTTCACTGTTTAATTTTATCAATCCTACAATTGTACTAACATATTTTTCCTAAGTAAATTACGTAAACAATAAAATTATATCTATATCTTGGGGAGTTATTGACCTACTGCCATAGTTTTGAATACTGTAACGCGCGCACTCGCTGTGGAAGCTGCGCTTGCCGCCCGGTCCGTACCGCAGGGTCAAGTGAGTTCACCGCAGACTAGCTCGCGCGATCTTTTCGACGCGACGGGCGGAAGGCCGTAAATGCCTACTTTTCAGCACTAAGCTGCCCTTAAGAACTTTTGTAGGTACCATATCCTAAGAAACAAATGTATCATTCATTCATTTAATCAATCATATATATATATATATATTTAAACTTGCAAAATTTTCAAGCGCGGGCAGGCTGAAAACTATGCAAGTTTTCAAAAATTGTATACCTAACACGGGAAGTGTTTTAAAATTTGGTATTCTACTATAACTTTGATGTGTGTTGTAAATGTAGGAGCAGTACCTTTAGTGGAGTTCTTCATGAGCTTCGTCTCATGGCCGGTGTAGATGACCACGCCGTAGACGAAGGCGGTGTTCCGCAGCATCGCGCCGCGAAGCAACATCTGATCCAGCCCCAATGGTATCGTCCTGCAAACAATACACGGTACTTTGGAATACGCGCATTTCAGCACCTATAAATGTTTCAAATTCAAATTCAAATGATTTATTGTTTAGCCATAAGTATTACAAGGTTGAAAATAGGGTGTGTTTGAGGGTGTGTATTGCATGTTTAGGCGATGGGCTGACAACCTGTCACTATGGCGATACACAGTCTTCCGAATAACCCTCAAACATATGTCAGACGTGGTGTAAATGGCCGTTTTTGCGGCTGTTTACGCTCTGCCTACCCCGCAAGGGATTATAGGCGTGATATGTGTATGTATGTATGTATTACCTACGGGCCTACGGGTAGGTAGACAAAAAAGCTTTTTTATTTATTAAGTATGGGTTTGCTCTTGACTCTAGTCTAGTTCATAGGACAGAGACAGAGTCTAAGATGGAGCGAGCTCACCCAGAAGAAGCCTGTTCACCCAAAGTAAAAAAGTAAAAGTAATGGGAACTTATTTTGTTGTTTATAGTGTGTGGTGTGTGGTGTTTGAGGGTGTGTGAGGGTGTGTGTGTGTGAGTGTGTTAGAGAAATCTACTTGATTAAACGAATGATTAGATTAAGTTGGAAGTGATGGTGTTGCGCTCACTTGGTGTTGGCCTCCGTGAGTTGTCCGTTGAACTCGTAGAGATTATTAACCATTTATTGCACACAATAAACATTACAAGAGACAATATACAAAGAATGACGACACAACAGGACAACTTATTTCTACTAAGAAATTTCTTCCAGCTGACCTACAGAAAGTGAGACTTCTACAAGACAGGCGGATTGGGCATGCACAATTACTTATTTAAATAAATAGATGCCAATCACTACATAGTATAAAATAAAGTCGCTTCCCGTTTGGTGTCTCCTTATATCTTTAGAATTACCCAACGGATTTTGATGCGGTTTTTTTTATTAGATAGAGTAACTTGAGAGGAAGGTTTATAAGTATAATTTATTCCGGGAAATTGTCACATTCCCATGGGAAATCGGGTAGCCCAACTGGTAGTAAACTTTAGACCCCCTTTTGACACCTTTAAGGATTAAAATTTCAAAAACGCTGAAACACGTATTTAATTATTTTATCTACACTCGTCTCATAATGTTCGAATTATGAATTCGAAAACAGATGCATAATGACCTATTTTATGCATTCTGCCTATAAAAACTAGGGTTTACTATAAATTACAGAAGCGTAATGACTTAATGAGAAAACTCTTAATACGATAAAGTTGAGAAATGAAACGAAGTTTTTTTTTTGCCAATACTCTTATTGCCAACTTCCGCCTCTTCCAAACGTTTGGAAACACAGAGTTCCGCACCTGTCAGTTGTTGTTGTATGGTAATGTTGCGTTTGTTTTATTAGGTTGTTGTTGAGATGTTGTTTAGTTGTTGTACCGATGTTGTCCAGATGTTGTTCAGTTGTTGTTCAGTTGTTTTTCAGATGTTGTTCCGATGTTGTTCAGTTGTTGTTCAGATGTTGTTCAGTTGTTGTTCAGTTGTTTAGGTAAGTCACTCCACATCTAAACAACTGCTAAATTACAGAATTTTCAAAAATTCATATCAAGCCATATTACGTTCTCGTATTGAATTTGTCCTTGTATCGGGCCTTGCAATGGCCGGTGCGTACGTTTAGAAAAGTGTTTCTGAGTTTTTTTTGGAGAGTGTAGATAAAATAGTGTATGCAACTGCTATAATTAGGCATTAGAATGCTCGTGTCAATCTATTATCACACTCGGCTGCGCCTCGTGTGATAAACAGACACTCGCATTCTAATGACCCCCATTATACGACAGTTGCATAAACTACTATTAAGTTATGAGTCTAATCAGAAATTTTGAAACAGATCACATTTAAGATAAAAAACTTTCATACAAACTTTTAACCCCCTTTTCACCCATTTAAAGGTTAAAATTTCAAAAATCCTAAAACACGTGTTTGATTATTTTAAGTTATTAGTTTTATCACAAATTTTGAAACAGATCACATTAATTCAAAAAAACGAACTTTCATACAAACTTTGAACCGTTTGACCCTATTAAGGGTTAAAATTTCAATTATGCTGAAACACGTGTTTAATTATTTTAAGTTATTAGTCTTATCACAAATTTTGAAACAGATCACATTCATTTAAAAAAACGAACTTTCATACAAACTTTGAACCCCCGTTTGACCCTATTAAGGGTAAAAATTTCAAATATGCTGAAATACGTGTTTAATTATTTTAAGTCATACGTCTAATTACTAATTTTGAAACGGATCACACTTAAGACAACGAACTTTCATTTCATACCAACTTTTAACCCCGTTTTCATCCTTTGAGGGATTAATAAAAACCGGAATTTAAAGTAAAGTCACTTCCTACGTCTGGCCCTGTCTGTTTGATTGTTTGTATGCTTAAATTTTCAAAACCACTCAACGGACTTGGATGAAGTTCTTTTAAAAGAAAGGAAGAGGAAGGTTTTTATGTATGTATGTATGATTTATGTCGGGAGAAGGTCTGTTTCCCGTGGGAAATCAGTTAGCAGCGGGTGAAACCGCTGGGCGGGCCGCTAGTAAAAATATATAAATACTTTCATAAATAAACATACATAATATATTTCATACATATATTATACGAATACTATTTAAACTGAACTAAACATATGATTAACTATAATACATACATAGCTATAATATACCTAATTTACTCGGATAGAGATGTCTGTTGGGAGGCTCGCACTGCACGGTCGCGCGGAAGCCGGCAAGTGCTTCAGTGTTGTCCAGCCTGGCTGGATTATAGGCGTGATATATGTGTGTATGTATGTATTAATTGTAAATCTACTCGAATAAATGAAGTTGGAAGTGATGGTGTTGCGCTCACTTGGTGTTGGCCTCCGTGAGTTGTCCGTTGAACTCGTAGAGATGCCTGTTGGGAGGCTCGCACTGCACGGTCGCGCGGAAGCCGGCAAGGGCTTCACTGTTGTCCAGCCTGGCCGGATTATAGGCGTGATATGTGTGTGTATGTATGTATGAAAGTATTAGTTGTGAGCGAATAAATGAAGTAGGAAGTGATGGTGTTGCGCTCACTTGGTGTTGGCCTCCGTGAGTTGTCCGTTGAACTCGTAGAGATGCCTGTTGGGAGGCTCGCACTGCACGGTCGCGCGGAAGCCGGCAAGTGCTTCAGTGTTATCCAGCCTGGCCGGATTATAGGCGTGATATGTGTGTGTATGTATGTATGAAAGTATTAGTTGTGAGCGAATAAATGAAGTAGGAAGTGATGGTGTTGCGCTCACTTGGTGTTGGCCTCCGTGAGTTGTCCGTTGAACTCGTAGAGATGTCTGTTGGGAGGCTCGCACTGCACGGTCGCGCGGAAGCCGGCAAGTGCTTCAGTGTTGTCCAGCCTAGCTGGATTATAGGCGTGATATGTGTGTGTATGTATGTATGAAAGTATTAATTCTGAGCGAATAAATGAAGTTGTAGATGATGGTGTTGCGCTCACTTGGTGTTGGCCTCCGTGAGTTGTCCGTTGAACTCGTAGAGATGCCTGTTGGGAGGCTCGCACTGCACGGTCGCGCGGAAGCCGGCAAGTGCTTCCGTGTTGCCTAGCCTGGCTGGATTATAGGCGTGACATGTGTGTGTATGTATTAAGTGTGGATCTACTTGTATAAATGAAGTTGGAAGTGATGGTGTTGCGCTCACTTGGTGTTGGCCTCCGTGAGTTGTCCGTTGAACTCGTAGAGATGCCTGTTAGGAGGCTCGCACTGCACGGTTGCGCGGAAGCCGGCAAGTGCTTCCGTGTTGTCCAGCCTGGCGGTGTCAGTGTGCGCTTGACGGATCTTCAGGTTCGTCTCGCCGTCCAGGTTTGACGTCTCGATGAAGGATATGCCTTGCGGTTCGCTGGGGAAGAGATAAACTTGATAAGACGGGTGTACTCGTGAACGACCTCAACAGTGGCGTCCTCTTTATATAAACAATCTATCAGAATGTCCGTTGCACAAGTTTTTGTATTATACTTAAGTAAATTTAGAGCCCGCAATTTTTTTTAGGGCAAATAGTACCTAAAAGCGCCCACTTCTGATGTAAATATCCATAACTTTAATTACAGCGAAATTTCATTGAGTTTGTAGGTTCTAATTTAACTTAAGGACAATACTAAAAGCTTGAGCAATGGATATTCTGATAGGTTGTTTGTTTAAAGATAAAATATTTTGTTGTGAAGTGACGCCACTATCGGGGTCGTTTACAACTACACTCGCCTTAAGGTGGAATAGGCTTAGACATCAACCGCGAAAGCTTGGATAGTGTTCGGAATTTGGTATCCCATTTTTCTCCATACTGAGAGACAATATTTTTCTTATTTATACTTCAAGATATATCTAAGAAAGCTAAGGGGCTCAAAACACGATTTATTGAAATTACCTCTATTGAAAATAAACGCAAAGTAAGCTTTTATTTTGTGTCTTCTTCGTCCTCGTTAAATGAGTTATGAATCTACTGTTTTAAATGTTTGTTTATATATTTTAATTACAATTATAAAAGTTCAGTTTTCCGGATTTGAGCTGTCATCATCTGTTTCTCCCTAACGCAGCGAAAAGAACCCTTATCTTTCTGGGAATGATGCTGTCTTAAATTTTGATTCTTCGGCTGACCTTTTTTGGGTAAGAACCGGACAGAATTTTCTTCTGACAAGTTAATATATTCTAATCTATTTCACAGTACCTGGACGAGAGTAAGATGAGGTCGGCCGGGAAGAACTGGTTGTTGAGTACTTTGCAGATGTCGCCAACTTGCAGCCCTTCCCAGCGCACCGTCTGCCACGCCCCGTTACGTAGCACCTCCACTTTCCGTCTGTTCGTTTCATCGTCTGCTCTATGCCGTTTCTGAAATATAAATGACATTAGTTTTTTAGTATATTTCAGGTACATATATTGAATTCGGATTTAATGACTGCTATGATAATATGAGGTTGGTCAGACTATTTAAGTTTGTCTGACAAAGATTGCGCTGCGTTTCATGGCATTCAACTGCCTGCCTGTTCAAAATTAATAATAATAATATACCGCGCCAAAGGCTACTACAGAAACGACATATTTCGCTGCATTATATTGGTTCGAATTGGCAGCTATTGGCGCAGGCAAACACCTCATACATACATACATCACGCCTATATCCCGGATAGTATATTCTTTAGGGGAGCGGGTGGCTATATTCAAAACTCGTCTAACGCCAAAACGAGCCACCAACGGCCTTATAGAAGGGTTTTTTCAACAGCTACAAAAGTCCACTGCTGGACCCCCTAATTGGGGGGTATTTTCTATACGCGGTATACGCAGTGCAAGGTGTTGTGTTGACAAGGAATGCTGCTGTCCCTTTTTTGATGTTAATCTATGCTGGCATCACATAGCGAGCTGGATTAAATTAAGGTTATACTTACAAAATCCTCAACAATTTCCTTGATGGCGCTCACGCTGAGTATGAGTATGAGCGGCGTGAGTGTCGTGTAGCGCCCCGTGGGGGACACGTCAGGGATTTGCTGGAGCAAGGCTATCAGCAAGAAGAAGCAGTTCGAGTACCGCCGGAATTGCTCGAAGAGAAACAGCGGGATGAAAGAAGGCAAGCTGTGGACAAAAAGGAATTTTATAGTGGTATTTTATTTTTGGGGTGGTATGGGATCTACCTCCTAGCGGTCCACCCCGGGCAACGGCAACACAGGCTTGCCTGTGGATAAGTCCGGCTGAACGATCCCACTAAGCGGTGGATGTCTCCGTAAAGGGCCGCCTGGCTCGCGACCACCATCCCACTGAAGTCTGGCGCCAAGTAGCTTGCTGCATTCCGACAGTGTGTGGGAGTGCCAGTGCCTTAACAGGCTTCTTCTGGGTGAGCTCGCTCCATCTTAGACTCTGTGTCTGTCCTATGACCTAGACTAGAGTCATGAGCAAACCCATCATGAATTTTTAAAAAAAGCCCTGCCCGTTTTACCCGGTGCTAACCGTTTTCCCGCAGGAATAAGACATTTTAATATACTTAGACTATTGTTAAAAACTTCTTGTAATTTGAAAAATATTGATAAATATAAAATATTAATAATAAATACAGAAAACAAATCAGACTATCGAAGGATAAATCAATTTTTAGAGAATTTCGATTAATTATCCACACCTATTTCATCAGGGATAATTGTATGATTCAAATGGTAGAAGATATTTTAAATCGGTCCAATAGATTTGGAGTATATTTAATTCAAACAAACAAACAATCGAATCTTTCCACTTAATACTATAAGTGTAGAAAAAGTTAATACTAGTTTATTCAACTTTAAGCGCAAACTAAATGCTGAATCTCGTTTCTATTTAGTTTTAAAGTTAGCACAGTTTTATAAAACTCGAGAAAAGCACTATCAGACGTTTAAGTTCGCACTTGTATACAGAAAACTATTTGAAATCGCAGTTTCCGCTTGAATAGAAAAATATGGTTCTTAGAGTTCCTTAATCATGTTAGACGAGCCCTTACAACGTGGGTTGGAAACTTCCTTTGAAATTCCTTGTAACGTGTTTGAATTCAGAACGCAGCAGGTAAGCCAGAATAAACCGCTTAAATCTCCTATTCACGTCTCCAGCCATTCTTTGCCAGATCCTGCTTAGAAACTGTTTGTCCACTATAAGTCTTAAAATAGCTGAGAATCGTATTTTAAGACCAGGCGCAAGCTGCCTTTTTTAATAAATAATAAATAAATTATTTTTTTTAGAAAAACACATTTATTATTGCCCGAACTCTAAAAATTTTTTAATTTTTGCATGCGAGATTCTGCTAATAATTATGCTTGTATCCATCCACGTATACCCTAATAAATATACATAAACATACAAATGATATTACCAAATTATTGTAGAAGAAAGTGTAATAAGAATGGTTAGACCAATCGTTGTGGACTTTCGAGCACAATTTCAGAAATCACCGTTTCCGAAACTGAGCTCCTGATGTAAAATTTTAAAGCGCTTAAGTACATACATACATACATGTGTCAGACCGTAAACGGCCGCAAAAAGGGATATTTACGCCACGTCTGTCAAATATTTGAGGGTCATTCCAAAAAATGTTGTATCGCCAGAGTGACAGGTTGTCAGCCCATCGCATAAAATTGCAATACGCACTCTCGGGTTTCTTAGTCGCCTCTTACGACTCCCACGAGCAAGAAATGGGGTGATGCTATTCTACGCCGGCATCACACGGCATAAGTACACTATTGTGTAATGTAGAATGTATGTACTGACTGCTGTCCAAGCCCGATGGCTAAATCTGATCATATTTAGCCAACAGGACATAGACGTTACAATAAAATATCATTATGAATTCTGTGGTAACGTATAAATGGTTTTTCAAGCGTTAATTTTACCTTTTACACGTGTGATGCCGGCTTAGACTAGCATCACCCCATTTCTTACCCAAGGGTGTCGTAAAAGACGACTAAGGGACTCGAAGGTTAGATGTGTATTACAATTTTAGGTGATGGGCTGACAACCTGTCACTATAGTGATACACGGTTATCTGATTGACCCTCAAACTTTTGTCAGATGTGGTGTTATTGTGTTAATATCGTTTTTACGGCCGTTAACGCTCTGCCTACCCCGTAAGGGATATAGGCGTGATTTATGTATGTGTGTATTCTGTGGTAACGTAAAAATGGTTATTCAAGCGTTAATTTTACCTTTTACACATTTATCATAGAACATAGTAACAAACATGTAATTACATATATTATTCAGTGTTTTATACCGTTATCGATTCTAACAATGTTATCATTACGTACTTGTTTACTGAAACATAGTATTTTTAATGTTTGTTTTACGACTGAAGTCATAATTGAGGGACGACGTAAAGATGTTACTGTTTACTAATAAAACACTAGCCAAGAAATGTAGTGAGTCTAGCTATCAAGATAATAATGTTTATCTAAACTCGTCTTATAATGTACGGATTATTTCGAAAACGGTTGTATACAAAGACCTGCTTTATGCATTCTTTCCATAGAAAATACATATTCTTCTCAAACGCTGTAACACATCGTCTTATGGATAAAAAAGAGCCTTTTAATAAAATTGAGAAATGACACTAAATGCTCTTTGGCAATACTTATTTAATCTGTGCCAATACTAAAATTTGCCGCCATCTTCCGCCGTACATGTCTGTTTGATTTTAGCCCAAGGGCTTTGAAAGCTACACCTGACTGAATGGTGGGGAGCAGGAGCTCACCCGGAGAATTTTGTCTGGTTCTTCAAACAACCAACGGAAGAACGGATCGGAATGAAACATCCGTGCCGTGTTATGTTGTGTGGTTAGCATTTGTTTGTTTTTGTCAGGGTTTTGTTATTTTTCTTGTCTAAAGCACTTTTTCCATATTTTATAATAAAAAAATAATTGATGAGGACATTTCCGCACCATCTGACATCTTGGACGCGGCGTTGGGTTGCCGCGCCGGTGCCAAGGTTTGGAAAAGTATACCTAGTTGATTTTCAGACATTTTTGTAGAGTGTAGATAGAGTAGTGTATGCAGCTGCATATAATTAAACATCATATGAAAGTTGCATAAACTACTATTAAAAGTAAGCATGTTTAACACAATACCTCTTATAAAACTGATGGGGAGGTGCATGACTTTAAAAATAATTAAACAAAGGACAAATCATATCAAAAAATCGTCTATCATGATCCGGTACTAAAAGAGGCACTATCTAAACACGTAAATACCTTTTAATAAGTAAACTACTAATACTCAAAATGTCTGAATCTCTTTTGGTAAAATCCGAACGTGGGTAACTTGAACGTAAGTAAGTCAAATAGTCTGAGGACAGCAATCGTGTCTGCAAATAAATCTATTCAGTCAGAGATCTGACTAAGCTGAATTAAATAAGATTTATAGCTAAGCTAGATAGATTTTCCAAAGCATTTGGTAGCAATAGCTTGGATCTATCCAAATGACCAACTATTAATTTGAATTTCTTTCAAGTTTTTTATTTGTATTACCACATGATGGTAACATCGATCTTGAACTATAATGTAAGTCCAGACCTCGTAGAGGCACCGCAAATTATTTTGTTTTTTCTTTATTTTCTATCTTCTTCTCATTTATATCAATGAAAGAAAGAAATCAACAGAATTTCCCCTCTATGAAACTAATCTGTTCGAACACAAAACAAAATATAATATTGTACACATTAATTTTCTGAGTTTTTCGTGGTTTTTCTCTTCACATCAATTGGATAGAGGGTCGAATGCGACGATTTATTTTTTTCATTCTTTTATGATCGCTACTACGTTAGTACTATTATATATTCTGTGTCGCTACGTAGAATACAAAATAAATCAAAACAGATACGATAGGTATTGAATCAAAAGTCGTCGCAAAATAACCTCATTTCGGAGCAGCAAGGCCAGGCTTATTAATATTCTGTAATATATGAATTGTGCTGGACGCCGCAATCAATGTAAGATCATGTCAACATACTGAAAATATCTTTAGTATTTTCAAGAACGGTAAAACTGACCTATTCAGGATCAAACCGTGTGTGATTCCACAAAAAATCCAAGCGGTACGTTATTTGACAATACTGCCATCTGACCCAGAATACTTTTACCCAAAGGTCTGGCCTGGTATTTCGAGAATTGTTGAGATTTCGTGCGCCGAGATAATTCTGTAATACACACCGTCAAAGCCAAAGTGACTTTTGGCATGATAATAGGCGAACATTTTTCGATGAAAACTTTGTCGTCTGCGCTGAATGACTAACAACTAGACAGAGCATCAACTAGACTGCTGGACGTAGGCGTCCCCCAGGGTACGCCATAGGGCACGATCTCCCAGTTTCGCCATCCAGTCGCTACCAGCCGCCTTCTTTAAGTCATCGGTCCACCTGGCCGGAGGTCGTCCAACGCTACGCTTGCCGAGGCGTGGCCTCCACTCGAGAACCCGTTTACTCCATCGTCCGTCGGTTCTACGACAAATGTGCCCAGACCACTGCCACTTCAGTCTGTGAAGTCTAATAATTTTCTAATCCCGGATTATTGGTCATAAAACTGGCCTGTCATAAAACTGCTTCTAGTTCTGTAGTATCAACTACTTTGTTACACCCATCGTCCTATAATCATAACACGATAATGCTTCACGACACTGAAGTAAACTATACAGGGTGTAAGGGGCAGCCTTCCGAATACTTATAGGGTGCATTTAGTCCATGAAACTGGACAACTTCCCATGTAAAAATATTTCAGGTATCGTCAAGAAAATTTTGAATTCCCGTAGTAATTGCAGTCAGCTGATTTTTTTGTCATTTGCTGGCATAAGTTCCAAGGGAAAAGTTGTTCAGTTTCATGGTCTGCATTCACCCTATCCGTATTCGGAGAGCTGTCTCTTACACCCTGTATATAAACTATAAAGCGTATGTAACTAGCTGGCAAAGTGCCAACACCTGTAAGATTGAACGTGGATTGAACAGTGTAAACAAAGCACAGATTATGGTATGCACGCGATGTTGTTATAGGTATCCTGTCGCGTTTCTAATGAGCTATATATAAGGTATGTTTTGCTATACATGTGCTCTTGACGGTCTACTCAGTTATTTGCCACAGTCTAGGTCAAGACGATAGAACGACCTCGATTTGAAAAGCTAAGGATTTCACAGGAAACTTTGGACAGGGTGCTACAGGATGAAATGGGGTAATGCTATTATTCTATTTCATCCGTTTGATGCCGGCTTAGAATCATCCGTGTGATGCCGGCTTAGAATCATCTGTGTGATGCCGGCTTAGAATAGCATCACCCCATTTCTTTCCCGTGGGAACCGTAAGAGGCGAATTAGGGACTTAAGGGTGTGTATTGCAATGGGCTGACAACCTGTCACTATGGCGATACACAATTTTCCGAATGACCCTCAAATATTTGTCAGACGTGGCGTAAATGGTCGTTTTTTTGCGGCTGTTTACGCTTTGCCTACCACGCTTGCGATAATAGGCGTGATATGTGTCATTCTATTCCGGCACCACATCGCTTCTAGGTACTATTTGAGACAATAACAATAATTATGTCAAATATCGATTAATAGATTAACACGCCATCTACATACTACAGCTACAATATAAATAATGTGTAGTGTATAAATGGGCTGTAAATGTTGGATAACGACCAGTTTTATTTACAGACAAAGATCAAACAAAAGTTAATGATAACTGACAGTTTAAAAAAGCTATTATATAGATCGTGGTGATGATCAAAAGGCAAACGTTTCACAATAAATACACAGCGGAATAGGCGTGCCATCAACGGGTTATTATTTTTCACCTCTACAGCTTTAAAATAACAGTTTTTTCGTGTAAGTTCAGTGCGCAAAAGTCATTTTATCCACTGGATGGAGAAAAGTGATATGAATTTCGATCATCCCATTTTATCAAAACTAATCATAACAACGACGGCGGTGCATTCTGAAAATTATTTCAGCCAGTTAAATACCTATTTTTGTAAGCGTTTTGTTCTATTACATTTTTGACATTTCTAAAATTAAGACGTAAGTGATATTTCTGAACGCCCCTTTAAAAAAAAATCGGCGAGAATTTTTATTTAGCATTCGAGCTGTACAGCCAATTTCTCAAACTTGACATTGGCAGAGTTTTCCCACTGGTAGAGGTGAAAAGTTATGTGCACCACATGAGAGCCAGTACATTCACAACTCCGGCTTTTGAATCCCTCACTGAGCTCAGAATACTGCTCGCTACCTCGGGATTCAAAATTATCACTTGGATCTAAAATAAACTTTGCTCTCTTAATGTAAAAATAACTATTACACTTAGTAAGATTGTAACTTGAACCTCCTATTTCGGGTTTCAAACGTGTCACGACTTTCAAAGTAACATGTCCGCATAGGCATCCATAGCTTAAACATCATCAGTTTCATTCATCAGAATTTCTGTATTACCGAGCACTTCACTTTTGATATGATACAGTACAGCTCACAATATCACTGGAACTGGAATCGATACCAGCCGGCGGATACAAAGGGATATTGATCAATGCTAATGACTCGTCATGATTACTGCTAATTTCACGATAGAGGTACTGCATGCACTGCATATTACGAACAAATTCATACTGTTTATTACTTTGCAGTGTGGTGCCGGCTTAGAATAGCATCACCCCAATACTACCCGTGGGTGTCGTAAAAAGCGACTCGGATAATCATCCAGGGATTGCGCAGTAGCGTTCCCATACCAAGTGTGTTGAGTGCGGCAATACAATTATACCAAGGCCTATGTCCAGGAGTGGACTGTTGCGACTGTTAATGTTATGTTACTTATCGGTTATATTTTGATGACGAGTTTCCAAATTTGAAGGAGTTGCCTGCAACCGTTGGATGCATTTGGCCCAAACTAGCATCTTATCAAGTCGCCCGTGGGTAGCCTATGTCTAGCAGTAGACGTTGTATAGCTGTTGTTGATGATAAATTTTTTAATTGTTTACAAAGTTGCGAACTGTATAAATATCATAGATGATAGTGTTGATGATCGATTTGAGATTAGAACTATTCACTTTCATTCATTTCAAAATTAACGGTTTTCCAAAGACACCACAAGAACAAAAAACTTGATTGAGAACCGAGACCGAACTAGGTACCCAAACTACATAAAAATAAGATTAAATAGGTTTCATTTTTACAGGTACCTCCTGCTGCATATCTTTAGATATTTATTTCTGTGCATTTTGTAATATCTCATGCCATTTATTACGAACAAAAACATCTTGAAGTCACAGTTGAGGAAGTTTAAACTTTATGGTTGGCTCATAAACAAGGCTGGATAGCGCCAGTTTTCAGGAACATAAACTAGATCTCGTGTACCTGCACTCGGCAGAAAATTGCAACGAGTTTTGGTATAATTGCATGCTGCGTTTTAAAATGAATTTTGCGGTTTAGAGGTTTTAGTTACGATCACGGTAGCTCTTTCAATAAGCTTGCTATTAAATACCAAATTTAAAAACACTTCTCGTGTTTGGTATACAATGTTGGAAAACATGCAAAATTTTCATCTTGCCCGCATTTGAAATTTTTGCAAGTTTTCCAAAAAAGCTTGCTATTAACTTTAGCACGGATTCTAATCTGGGACAGGGGTGACTAAGAAAATCAAAAATGATTCCTTCAGAGGTCGACTAGAATAGTGAAAAATCTTCTGCGATAAAACAAAGCAAGAACGTTTGCAACTAAATTATCGTGGGTCTTCAACCAGATGGACCGATGATCTTGTTTGCAGCCCTCGGATGCAGTCGGGTAAAAGTTGAGGCTTGACTGACCCGATGGCGTATCGCATAGTACTCCTGTCTGCTACGCCGAGGGTCATGGGTTCGATCCCCACAAGATACAAATATTTGCTAAGAAAATTGCAGATATTTGTGTTTAGTCAGGGTGTTTTCTGTGCATAATATTTATTTACAGCACACAAATACATTATAGAAAGAAACATAACATAAAGAAATACGACAGATCAGGTATAGCGTATTCCCAAGTAGAAATTTCTTCCAGCTGATCCTATTAATGTATTTATTAAAAAAACGCATATATTAGCTATCTTGATCTCATAGTTTTGCTTAGTTTGTGACAAGATGGCGCTATGTAAATTGTCCACATATTTATATTTATTTTATTAGGCGAAACGGAAAATGGGGAAGGCCTGGGTGCAGTACCAGGTCTAATGGCTCTTAATTGATGATAGTTCCTTACCGGTATTTAATAATTATAAAATAATAATGATAAATATCAGTGGACTTTTCACACAGCGCCATCTAGTCCCAAACTAAGCAAAGCTTGTTGTATGGAAACTAGATAGCTTATATTATACATAAATACTCTTTCTGTAAATAAACACATACAATACATAGAAAACACCTAGACTGAACAAATTTTTTTGAAAGTACCTTACAAATATTTGTGTTGTGTGGGATCGAACCCGCGATCCTCGGCGTAGCAGGCAGGAGTACTATCCACTATGCCATTGGGTCAGTCATTATTTGGCGGTGATGATCCTGTAGGATAGGAACTTGTGGCTGCGGCCGGATGATGAAGATGACCCGGTTCTGCTGTACCTATGCTTGCTTCGGAGAGCACCTGCAGTTGCTGCTCACCTGTACTTGGCGGTGGAGATCCTGTTGGATAGGAACTTCTGTGGCTGTGGCCGGTTGATGAAGATGACCCGGTTTTGCTGTACTTGTGCTTGCTTCGGAGAGCACCTGCAGCTGCTGCTCACCTGTACTTGGCGGTGGAGATCCTGTTGGATAGGAACTTCTGTGGCTGCGGCCGGTTGATGAAGATGACCCGGTTCTGTGCCTCCGGCCCCGCGCCGTCCGTCACACCGGACGTCGTCGCCTCGTCCTCATCTGAGAAAGAAGAAATATTCATTGTATCTATGTCAGCTGTTTTCAAGAACTAATGATTATAATTTGACTGCGTCATAAGCATTGATTTGAATGTGATTTGAACAGCATACAGCCTTATAATATATTTTTCATTCACTTTTTTCCTGAAAAAAAACAATTTTCTGACCAATCAAAGTTTTTCCAAAAACTGGTCCAATGAACACAAAACTCTTTAACTTTGGAAGGTCCAACAAATTTTACCTAAATACCAATTAAACGTGTTTTGACCCTTTACACTCTGCTATTAGGGTTCATCAGGTCGTTTGACGACTCTGTGTCCTACACCAGAAGAAAGTTACTAAGAAATTGCCTTCAGAACATGTATGCGGAGAGAATAGGTAATTATAAGATGAGAAGTAGTATAGTTTGTTTTCTTAATAATGCTAGGAAATATTTTTATTTTCTTTCGAAAAAGGAATCCACGAAGTTTAACAGTGTGTGTCACGTCTCCGATCACGCCAGCAAAGTTGTATGGAATTCCATTGCTGGCGCGCCGGCAAAGTAGATTTGTTACACGCTAAACCCACATAATTGATACCTTTAAAAGAATAATTTGATGAAGCTTATATGAATATTCAAACTCAACTCGTCCACCTAAGCCTTATTGACGCGGCCACGGCAACAATGTACTATTGTTATCTAATACCTATTAGTTGTTTCAGAGATGAACTTTATTCATTTTGAAACGGCTACAAAAAGTTTGAAGATTCGCCAGAAAATCGGAAAATACATAAATAGCACAAACGCAGATCGGAATCAGAACAATCTCTCGAAATAATTACAGCTGTTTTTTTTTGCGATTTGCTCATTGTCTCGACATTGTTGAAGTATTAATCAAATACAAGCCTTTGTAGCCAATAAACAAGGATATTTTTTACTAAATACCGTTTACACATACACATATCACGCCCATAATCCCTCGCGGGGTAGGCAGAGCGCAAACGGCCGCAAAAACGGACATTTACGCCACGTCTGACAAACATTTGAGGGTAATTCGGATAATTGTGTATCGCCATAGTGACAGTTTGTCAGCCCATCGCCTAAAATTGCAATACACACCCTCGAGTCCCTTAGTCGCCTCTTACGACTCCCACGGGAAAGAAATGGGATGATGCTATTTTAAGCCGGCATCACACGGCACCGTGTTTCGTGTATTTAGTTGCATTTAGCGCGCACTAAGTCGTTTATTGCCTATTCTGATTGTTATAGTCTGTACAATTAGGTGTTTACCTTTTTATCAACAAATGGAATCAAGTGTTTTACACATAATATAAAATATTCGCAGCTAGTATTAACATAATGAAGAATGTTACCTAATTTTGATTGTTAGCACTCCATATTCTCTGTCAAAAATAAAAAATACTAGTGAAAGAATTACTTCGATACGTCAATTAGTTTCCGATTTAGAAGTAAAACAAGGTGCAACCGCTGATGCGGGCTGCCGGTGACGCTGTGACGTCATCGTACAACACGCTCGGTCTGGCTCACTCAGTCCGCATGCGGTCGCGCGCCCGTGTCGTCGAAATATTACTTAAATAATTTTGAAAATGTCCAATCCAAATAATAGGAAATCATGCGTTGTGCCTAAATGTTAAAATACAATTATCAATTCACCGAAAAAGTTGATTTTTAAAGTTCCAAAGGTCGTTAAAATGCGAAAAAAATCCTTTTCATTGCATTCTAAACTGCAATGATAAGGTGTGGTACGTACGCGGTGTTCTCGCGTGATTCTATATTTAACCGTTATCTCTGTCTCTTTTCGTGTGGGACACCGAGTCGTCTAACGACCCGATGAACCCTGGTGTCAGAGTTTTTCAACCGCCTACTAACCGTTATGTATCACCTACTCTCTTAACTTGAACATAACCAATAGCTTCATCGCCATAGCTGTCTTTTGCCGATCTGCAATAAGTTTAGAAAAAATAAATAACTGGCCTTAACTATTTTGTGAGAAAAAAATACAAATAAATTTAAAAGGTTTAGTAAATCTGTTCAAACATATACATTTGCAATAAAAATTAAATTAAATAAAATGGCCCTACGTATTTTGTTAGTAAAAGAAAAAAACAAGTAGAAAAAGCTTAGTACTTTACATCTGTCACGTTCAACCCACTACATCTACATCCTACAGAATAAGTACCTATATCCCACTTCCTACTATTCCATTCTAACATACAAAGTATTAAGAATAAGTAGTAGCAAGGAAAGTTTACTTACCTTTGCATTTTTGCTCCTCGCATTTCGGCGGCAACATCATTATTTGTTGATATATACCTAGTATAGGTAATGCGCAACCATTAACGCATCTATTTTTGGTAGATTATCCGATTGCCCTTTTTGGAATCCTTTATCCATTTTATGAATCGAATAATATTTACTTTACTATGCCGTGTAATGCCGGCTTAGAATAGCATCTCCCCATTTCATTCCCGTGGGAGTCGTAAGAGGCGACTGAGGGATTCGAGGGTGTGTATTGCCATTTTAGGCGATGGGCTGACAACCTGTCACAATGGCGAGACACAATTTTCCAAATAACCCTCAATTATTTGTCAGACGTGGCATAAATGTCCGTTTCATACGGCCGTTTACGCTCTGACTACCTCGCAAGGGATTATAGGCGTGATATGTGTATGTGTGTGTAATATTTACTATTAAAAGACTATTAACGTAATACCTACATGGATGCAAACACAAACAAAATACTGTACAAGCTCTATTACACCTACTATAACCGCTGCTGGTGACTTGATACCTACTAAGCGGAGCAAGCGCGGGGCGCGTTGTGATATGACGTCACAAGCGGTCACGTGGCTGTTTGCGGGACACAATATTTTTTGAAACTTTGAATGCCTATAAAATCAAAACTACTAGGTATTTTTGACTACAACAAAAACTAGTGTATTTGTATACATACAGGCTTTACCGAGACAAAATTTCAAGCGATTTCGAATACCTAGTAACATTCTTCATTGTCAATAATATTAGACTTTATCCCTTGCGGGATAAAGTAATATTATTGACAATTATGTTAATACTAGCTGCGAATATTTTTAGGGATAAACCCGCCCATGGAACTGAAAAACTTTCCCCAAGGAACATAGGCCAAAATACGAAAACAAAATCACAGAACATATAATAGTACTAACACAAAATTGGACCTGCCATAGAAAATACTCCAGCCGACCGGGTAAATTTTAATGGGAGTTCCGAGTTTTTTTATATATTTCGATCGATGGTCTTTGGGGAAAGTTGGTCAGTTTCATGGACTGGTTCACCCCATAAAATATTTGCAGCTAAAATTTTTACATACTGTATCAAGATAAATGAAGGTTCCTAATTATGTTTTGGCCACAAAATTGGCCACGGCCATGCGGTTTTGTCAATTGATTCGTTTTATCAATGAACGTCAGAACAGTCGCGGCGACCGCAAACAAAATACCCCGCTATAGATAGATAGATAGATCTAGAACCCAAAATAATTTAGAATCCCTGAGTTATGTAAGCCGCTATTACTAATTGCTAAAAGTCGCCACTTTTAGCACTTTTTCGTAACTAAAGCAGTTTATAGAAAACTAGCGGCCCGCCCAGCGGTTTCACCCGCTGCTAACTGATTTCCCACGGTAAACAGACCTTCTCCCGACATAAATCATACATTAAAACCTTCCTCTTGAATCACTTTCTATTAAAAAACGTTCATCCAGATCCGTTAAGTGGTTTTGAAGATTTAAGCATACAAACAAACAAACAGACAGGGACAGACGTGGGAAGCGACTTTACTTTAAATTCCCTTTTTTTTAATCCCCCAAGAGATGAAAAGGGGGTTAAAAGTTTGTATGAAAGTTCGTTGTCTTAAGTGTGATCTGTTTCAAAAGTAGTGATTAGACTTATGACTTAAAATAATTAAACACGTGTTTCAGCATATTTGAAATTTTAACCCTTAATAGGGTCAAACGGGGGTTTAAAGTTTGTATGAAAGTTCGTTTTTTTAAATGAATGTGATCTGTTTCAAAATTTGTGATTAGAATATTAACTTAAAATAATTAAACACGTGTTTTAGCATTTTTGATATTTTAACCTTTAAATGGGTGAAAAGGGGCTTAAAAGTTTGTATGAAAGTTTTTGATCTTAAATGCGACATACATACATACATACATAAATCACGCCTATATCCCTTACGGGGTAGGCAGAGAGTTAACGGCCGTAAAACGGATATTAACACCACGTCTGACAAAAGTTTGAGGGTCAATCAGATAACTGTGTATCACTATAGTGACAGGTTGTCAGCCCATCGCCTAAAATTGCAATACACATCCCTCGATTCCCTTAGTCGGCTCTTACGACACCCATGGGTAAGAAATGGGGTGATGCTATTCTAAGCCGGCAATCACACGGCGGTCTTAAATGCGATCTGTTTCAAAATATCTGATTAGACTCATAACTTAAAATAATTAAATACGTGTTTCAGCATTTTTGAAATTTTAATCCTTAAAGGTGTCAAAAGAAGGTCAAAAGTTTACTACCAGTTGGGTTACCCGTTTTCCCATGGGAATGTGACAATTTCCCGGAGTAAATTATACTTATAAACCTTTCTCTCAAATTACTCTCTCTAATAAAAAAAACCGCATCAAAATCCGTTGGGTAATTCTAAAGATATGAGGAGACACCGAACGGGAAGCGACTTTATTTTATACTATGTAGTGACTTTGCCGCGGACAGGATTTGAACCTGCGACTTTCGCCATCACTAGTGCTAGCTACCACGGCTCATCCAATCCACACAAATTTACATTATTTTTTATTTTAGGTTTTAAATTTGTAAGTACAATACACTGCTAACCGTTTTCCCGCGAGAATAAGACCTTTTCCTGGCATATATTATTTATATATATAAAAGTTTTCTTCTTGAATCACTCTATATAAAAAAAACTGCATCAAAATCCATTGCGTTAATTTAAAGATCTAAACATCCCAGTGTGCCCTATGTGCCCAGGACTCCGGTAAGCATAGTGATCGAGCGGCGATAGTTTTGCTAATGTTTCATCTAAATACGCGAGAGGCAACTAAGGGTGTATTGCAATTTTAGGCGACGGGCTGATAACATGTCACTGTTTTCTGAATGACCCTCAAATGTTTGTCGAACGTGGCGTAAAAGTCCGTTATTTACGGCCTTTTATATGCGTGAATGAATGACGTCAAACGACTACTGAAACACTTAATGAGGTCCCTGCACTAAATACTAATGAAATGGACAATTAGCACAAATTACGTCATCTAGTCACAACAGGTTTAATTGGTAATTAGGTAAAATTGGTTAGACAACATTTAGGACATGAACCTTTCAAAGTTAAAAAGAGTTTTGCTTAAATTGGGCCAGTTTTTGAAAAAACATTGATTGTCCAGATAAGTTAATTTTTTTCGGGGAAAATACAATAAAAAATATATTGCATAGCAAAATTCTGTTAAGTAATTGATTAGTGCAGTACCTAACCTACCTATGGATGGATCAAGCTAGAGTTAGATCTCTCTCTCTCTTTGCGTGTGGGACCGAGTCATCCAACGACCCGATGAACCCTGGTGTCAGAGTTTTTCAACCGCCTACTACCACTAGTAGGCCTCTGACATGGTTGTGTTACGACCGCCGTCTAAGTAATCATAGACAGCAACCGGGACCGACGGCTTAACGTGCCCTCCGAAGCACGGAACCATTTCTTTTCGGACAATCAGGTGGTTCACCCTGCAATATCCTAACCAGACCGGGAACAAAGTCACAAAGAGATAAATATCAATTTTTGTGAGTGTCCCACCGAGAATCGAACCCGGAACCTTTGCGTCGCAGGCAGTCGCACTACCACTGCGCCACATCGGTCGTCGCTAGAGTTAGATGGTATGGTATAAACTGGATGTTAATTAAATATAAGCATAAGCTGCAAGATTTTTATCTACACTCGTCTCATAATGTTCGGATTATGAACTCGAAAACATTTGTATGTATAAAGACCTGCTTTATGCATTCTGCGTATAGAAATTACAGTTTAATAGAAATCACAGAAGCGTAAAGTCTTAATGAGATTGCTCTTACTCCGATAAAGTTGAGAAATGAAACGAATTTTTTGCCTGTCAGATGTTGATGTACGGTTTATTATTCGGTTGTTGTTCAGTTGTTTCATTAGGTTCTTGTTCAGTTGTTGCTGAGATATTGTTCAGTTGTTTTTAGATGCTGTTCAGTTCTTGTTTCGATGTCATTTGTTGTACCGATGTTCTTCAGATGTTGAGTGGTTGTTCAGATGTTGTTCAGTTGTTGTTCCGATGTTGTTTAGATGTTGTTCAGTTAATGTTCAGATGTTGTTTAGTTAAAAAAGTTGTTGTTCAGTTGCCGATTCGACATTTTTTCAAAAAATAACATATGGAGCCATATTATGTTCTCGTATTGAATTCGACCTTGTATCGGGCCTTTTACTCGGCTACGTCTCGTGCGATAAACACACTCGCATTTTAATGACCCCCATTATATGACAGTTGCAAAAACGACTATTACATCCTGTATATCAATGCAGTTTGTGCATAGAAAATGATTAAATAGCCAAGTTTATAATAACATTGTTTCATGACAATGGCACAAATTTATAAACAATTTGATCACGTGATGCCATGATCACTGCCTGCATTATACATGTTTTCCTTTTTATATTGTTCGAGTCATCTAATAAAATATACTACATACTAGATTTCCACCCAGCGGTTTCACCCGTTGCGACTCATATTCCTGTGGTAATAGTTGTTTTTCTGCGGTAAAAAGTGGCCTTTGTGTTATTCCAGGTTATACTCTACCTGTGTTCCAAATGTTATCTAAATAGGCCAAGTCGTTTGAGCGTGAAGAGGTAATAAACATACAAACGCACACAAACTCTCTGATTTATTGCCACTAATTTTCCCGTGTTAATCGTTGTTTTCCCGCGGTTAAAAGTGGGATGTGTTATTCCGGGTTATACTCTACCTGTGTTCCAAATGTCATCCAAATCGGTATAGCCGTTTGAGCGTGAAGAGGTAACAAACATACACACACACACACACACAAACTCTCAGATCCATAATATTAGTACGGATATATTAGTCTAACGAAGCAATGTCGTTACGTCTTGTGTACCTTTTGACCGCCAAAGTTACCATATTATGATGAACTAATGTCTAACTTAGTCGCGAGAAGCTTTATCAAAATTGATGATGTAGTAGTTTTAAAAAACTACACATGGTTATGCGTTACTTCGGTTATCCACTGAACACGGTTTAATTTTAGCTAAAATTATTACAAGGTTCTATCCTACTAATATAACCCATAAGTCGTTTAAAAGGTCCTTAGCTGTATATTGATATTGATACACACCCAAGCTTATGCAGGTATTACATGAAAAAGCAACCATAAAGCTGTTTCATAAGTGAATAGATTTATCTCTTATTTGTATAACTTTTACAGTAAATATCTATTAGTGTCTATTAATAATTTATTGTTCAAACTATATATCTCAAGGTTCCTACAGGATATGCCATGGTGTATGTCAGTAGACACAGGATATATTGGAACTGAAAATTTTCAGGACAAAGGAGTGCAAATAAGGTTAATTTCAGTGAAAAGAATTATTATTATGGGCCTCTATCATTACAAAGCTCACATTTATGTCTGGGCCGTACGAGGCTATAATTACGTGTTTGTTTATTTTTACATCTCATTTATTATTTAGCTCCAATGTCACGTTGCGTTCCGAAAACGGTATTGGTGATCTCAGTGTTTACGTATCGTTACGTATTTGTTCATCATTCATTTTAAACCAACTAAATTATTTATTCAAATATTCAGGTGAATTTATTAATTACGGAAAATGATTTTGTATTTTTATTCCCGCTCCTTACGCGATACTGTTTAATTTAGTTTGAAGAACATACCTACCTAATTACCCACTGTGTGGCACTTGCGACGTGAGTGTAATTATAATTTATACCTCGCTATTAAATGAATTATTTATTTAAAGAGGAAGAAGCGACGGAAGATAAACGTGCTACCAAAATAGGTGATAACATGGCCTCAATTCGGGATGTAAATTCTCTTAACTTAGTTTAAATTAGTGATGTCACTTTCCGTCAAATGGGTTTAGAAAAGGATAGGAGATTTTTAGTCATGTCATGTCTTATAATTTGACGAAAATACGTGTTATTTGTCAAAATAAGACGACGATGAAAACAATGGCGACTAAATTGACTAGAAATTGCGAAATATTTTTATACATGACAGAAGGTAGGTTAAGAGAATTCATATTCCGAATTGAGGTCATAAGTCTTCATCAAAATAATTTTCAGAACAGTTCACTGTTGGACATGTCGGCCGCCCATGGCAAACACACCATGATTGGAAGACGGGTTGCCGAGCGCCACACCAGGTGTTTAATACATAGTCAATTCCTGCATGCAAATGCAGTCTTGCATGTCAATTTATGAAACCCACGGCTATATTCAGATTCATTTATTTCTAGAAATCTCGAAATACAATTTTAACAATAATACTATAACTACTGAAAAAGCGTTTTATTAGTAAACTATATAAAGTTATATTGAGTTGAGGACTAAGGATTGGGAGCTACACTACCAATTGGGTAGGTATTTCTATTTACTAGTTGGAATTCTAATATCAAGACACAGAGATGTGACAATGAAAATTGGATCACGAATCTTCTCAAATTAGGCACCGGAACGCGCGAACGGTGAACAGAATGATGCTTTTGGACAGAATCCAAAAAGGCCGCACATACAAATGAACATACTGAACAAGAAAATACGAAATTCCACCGAATTCAGTATGCTTAGGTAGATGGTCGATTTCAAGAAAAATCTCATCAATCAAAGATTACACTTTATATACCTTTCTACTTATTAGAATACAAAGTGAACCTTTTATAATTTTTTGTGCCTCATAACCTTAATATGAATAAACTTAATCGAAATGAAAAAAAAAGAAATATAATCGTAACTGATATTTGTCTTGTTTATAATAATTAACTTTATCTTTGTGCAGGCAAAGGCATTAACACTATCAAAAATTGTGTCGTCAAGACCTCTAAACCTTAGAAATATATTGAAAATTTATATAAAGAATATTATTTCAAAAAAAACAGACCCTCAAATGCATGTCAGACGTGGCGTAAATGTCCGTTTTTTGCGGCCGTTTGCGCAGGAGATTATGGGCGTGATGTGTGTGTGTGTATGAAAATTGGTTTCTTAAAATGCCTTATATTTTTAAAACAACTTTAAAAGAAAAACCGGTATACCAAATTATGAACACTCTTGTCGTGCTCTGCTAACTCTGTTTTTGCGTACTCTAGGCATTGAATAAATAATAACACTACCGTGCGCTCTAGGTTATCAGGTATTTGATTTTGACTGCTTTTTTATTGTAATTTTATCTACACTCGTCTCATAATGTTCGAATTATGAACTCGAAAACAGTTGCATAAAGACCTACTTAATGCATTCTGCCTATAGAAGTTACAGTTTCATAGAAATTATGGATGCGTAATGACTTAAGGAGAAGGCTCTTACTTCGATAAAGTTGAGAAATGAAACGAAGTATTTTTATTGCCAATACTCATATCGTCATCTTCCGTCGCACCTGTCAGTTGTTTTTGTATGGTAATTGTTCGGGTGTTGTTTAGTTGTTTTATTAGATTGTTGTAGAGATGTTGTTCAGTTGTTCAGATGTTTTTCAGATATTTTTCAGTTTTTATACCGATGTTGTTAAGATGTTGTTCAGTTGTTGTTCAGATGTTGTACAGTTGTTGTTCAGTTGTTTAGTTTAGTTGTTGTTCCGTTGTTGACTCGACATCTGAACAACTGCTGAAGTATAGAATTTTCGAAAAATCATATCAATACGTTCTCGTATTGAAATTGACCTTGTATCGGGCCTTGCAATCGCTGGTGCGGACGTTTGGAAAAGTATGGGAAAAGTGTTTAACTGTTTGTTTTTTTTGCAGGGTGTAGATAAAATAGTGTATGCAACTGCTATAATTAGGCATTAGAATGTTCATGTCAAACTATTATATAAACAGACACTCTCATCCTAATGACCCCCATTATATGATAGTTGCATCAACTACTATTATAACACATCGTCACACATAACCTATTTTAATTTAAATAGCACCTACATACAACGAGTTCTTGGCATAATCGCAAATTTAAACAATATTTTCAAAATAATGGAGAACTTTAGGAGAGGCATATGCCCAACAGTGGGCGAAACCATGCTGACGAAAAAGAAGAAGAAGATTGTGATTAAAAGAGGAAAACGTTTGTTTATTTTATTGTTTCTATGTTTCATTGATTATAATTTAGTCCGATTTGTTCGAAAAATATTAAACCCTGCAGTAGGTACGTAGAAACTTGGAACATAAAACACCTTCTTTCATATGTTTACAAAAAGTACCTAAACTTACCGACTATAGCTCCATTTGTTATCGTGCTTGTTTAGAACTAGACCTGTGGCCGTGATATAGCCTAGCCTAGCCCCGATATCACAGTGTCAAAGGCAGGTCAGTGTCAAGGCTGGTATGACCGGGAAGATTATTAACAAAAACCAAGCGGTTTCGACCGCTGCCACTTATTTTCCCTTTATTCCCAACGACCACGGGCAAGTCGGCCACAGAATAATTACATCGCGCAATAATTGACTAGAAAGTTGTTTATACTAACGTTACAATAAAAATCACCTTATCTTGTATCTTGCAATCTTTCATTATCGGTATACACAATTTTCTAAATGACCCTCATATGTTTTTCAGACGTAAATGTCCGTTTTTTTCGGCTGTTTGCGCTCTGCCTACCCCGCAAGGGATATAGGTATATTCTATTTCATGACGCTAGCTTCATTTTTTATACGTTTGTATATATTTATTTTATTTATTTGTTGTGTGATGCCGACTTAGAATAGCATCATCCCATTTCATTTCCGTGGGAGTCGTAAGAGGCGACTAAGGTACTCGTGGGTGTGTTTTGTAATTTTAGGCGATGGGCTGACAATCTTTCACTATCGTGATACACAATTTTCAAAATGACCGATGTTGGTCAAACGTGGCGTAAATGTCCGTTTTTTTTAGCTGTTTACGCTCTGCCTACCCCGCAAGGGATATAGGTATATTCTATTTCACGACGCTAGCTTCATTTTTTATACGTTTTATGTTTATTTATTTATTTTATTTATTTTACGGTATGCATACATATTTTATTTAATTTACAGTATGCAACTGCATAGGTACACAGTATAGTATGCACAATGTGTCGCACAAATTGGCTTTTGGACCCGACGGAGGTTCCACAGCACCAAAGCACGTCCGCATGCCAAATATCGAATTATGCACCAAATTATGTCACTCTCAGCAAACCGTTTTGAATATAAGCCAGTTAATCACGAGTTATTTCAACCACACCGTTTCTGATAGGTTTTACAGCTGTCATAATCGGATTTGCGGATTTTGTGGACGCTGAGTCGGTGACAGAATATAAATGGGAGTTTCCGACTATGAAAACTACATACATACATACATACATAAATCACGCCTATATCCCTTACGGGGTAGGCAGAGCGTTAACGGCCGTTCAACGGATATTAACACCACGTCTGACAAAAATTTGAGGGTCAATCAGATAACTGTGTATCACTGTAGTGACAGGTTGTCAGCCCGTCGCCTAAAATTGCGATACACACCCTCGAGTCCCTTAGTCGCCTCTTACGACACCCATGGGTAAGAAATGGGGTGATGCTATTCTAAGCCGGCATCACACGGCGATCTAAGCCGGCATCATTTGATAAATTATTGTGTGTAATAATTTCTCGCATACTTCATCTATTTACACATGCCTTGAATCGGTGTGCATTGTTATACTGAGCTACTACTACTTTTCGTGTGGGCTACTGAGTCGACTAACGACCCGATAAACTGGTGTTCTTTTGACCGCCCACTACTACCAGTAGGCCTCTGACATGGTTGTGTAACGACTGCCGTCTTAGTAATCATAAACAGCAATCGGGACCGACGGCTTAACGTTACCTCCGAAGCACGGAACCATCTTTCTTACGGACAATCAGGTGGACGACTCGGTGTCCCACACGAAAAGAGAGAGATCAGGTGGTTCAGTCTGCAATATCCAAACCAGACTGGGAACAAATTCACAAAGTGATACTATAAATTTTGTGAGTGCCCCACCGGGAATTGAACCCGGAACCTATGCACTACCACTGCGCCACAACAACCGTCAATTTTTGAGTAATGAGGAGTCATCAGCTTGTCTTAAAGCTAAACACAGAGTCACACATACATAATACAGTAGAACGATGCATAGTTTAAATAGTAATAAAATAATAATAATAAAGCCATTTATATATCCATAACATCAACATCGATCATTACATTATAATTATTTAAGATTTAACAATCATTTACTTATTTACATTTCATGATCTCTGTCTATAAAAATAATAATAAATAATAATACATTTGATTACATTTGTTTTTACTTCATTACTTATTTAGTATACATATAAGATGTCATGGTATAGGCTTCCTCCAATTTGCTCCATTTCTTTCTACCTTCTGCTTGTACCATCCAGTCTTTGCCTGCTATTTTAGCTATGTCTTCCGTCCATTTTGTTTTTGGTCTACCTCTTGTTCTCCTTCCTAGTTTAAATAGTACATTTTAAAAAGTGGGGGAAGCCCGTGACCAGCAGTGGACTGTTATTTCTGTTGACATATAGTTAAATTGTGGCTGTTTAAGTTGAAGCCGAAAATAATCGTCTATTTAGTCATGCAAGCAGCTACGTATTGACAGGCATTGTCGCCACACCGTAACGACTTCACATCAAGGCCATATCAGGGCGTAACGCCAAGAAACCTTATCGAAACGTAAGATGTTTCCGATTTCCGCACATTGAATCTATACGAAAGACTCTGCTGTATCGGTCGTTGTAAAATTATTGTTTACACGTGAAAGATTACACGCATTCATTTAAAAGAGGTCTAGTTTCTCGCAGCTAGGTTTAAAATAAGCAGCTTCGCTTCAACTTGTAACCTTATTCTAACGGACTTTAAAATCAAGAAACGAGTGGTGCCGCTGAATTAGCGCCACTTCACGAAAAAATCTCTTTATGCAAACATACCTCAGAATGTCCTTGGCACAAGTTTTTGGTACAGTCAAGCTCACGTACAGTTAAGACGAGCAAAATGCCAATGTAAGTCTTATGCGCGCTGCATAAAAACGGTCCAAAGTACAAACTGTCTAACCCAGCCTGATCTTCACTGTACAATCTCAAGGTTCAATTATATTCCAGTTAATGAGTGATTTGATTATAGACGACATGGAAGGGACAAACCCTTATTATATCAAAAATTGGTTTAGGGTTGCTAGGAGAATCATCCTAAAAGTACCTGAGTTTTGGACCCTTGCCCAGAAGTTATCACTCCTGAAAGGCTAAAAACTCTATTTATTTAAGTTATATGCTGATAACTGGACAATGATAGATATTAAAGAAAAATATCTTTGGCAACCTGAAAGCTTATGAAATTTAATACATGTTTCACAAAGACAAAAATCTTTTATAGTTCTTGAGTTATGGTATCAAATAACTTTTAAAGATTTCATTTGATTTTAGACATTTGGATAGTAACATATATAGACGTGCAGGCATTATTATAGGTCATTTTCACAATAATCCGTAATACTCCGGAGATAAATAAACTCTCTAAATAAAATTGAGCTTGATTTTAGTAAGCAAAGCGCTTTTAAATGGCTATATTTATGGCGGATAAACAGTGTGAAACAGATATAGATCTCACCCCAAGTCCAAGGTGAGCAACTGCATATGCAAGCCGGGATTGCATCTTAGCCTTGAATACACGATGCATAATTCTGCATACCTTAGTACAGTCAAGCTCACGTGCGGTTAGACACTTTCTTTCTTTCTTTTTCGTGTGGGACACCGAGTCGTCCAACGACACGATGAACCCTGGTGTCAGTTTTTCAACCGCCTACTACTAGTAGTAGGCCTCTGACATGGCTGTGTAACGACTGCTGTCTAAATAATCATAGACAGCAACCAGGAGCGACTGCTTAACGTGCCCTCCGAAGCACGGAACCATTTCTTTTCGGGCAATCAGGTGGTTCACCCTACAATGTCCTAACCAGACCGGGAACAAATTCACAAAGTGGTAAATATCAACTTTTTTGAGTGTCCCACCGAGAATCGAACCCGGAACCTTTGCGTCGCAGGCAGTCGCACTAGCACTGCGACACATCGGCCGTTACACACTAAAACTGCCAATGTAACTCTTATGCGCGCGGCATACGAACGGTCTAAAATCCAAACAGTCTAACCCAGCCTGATATTGACTGTACATACGAAATTGAGGCTTATTTTTGGATCAGTAGAAATTTGAATTCACATGTACAAGTTTAAGATAAGAGGCGTTGTAACCATCGCATCACTCGTTCTATGACTCGCATTCATTCATGTCAATGGTATGTGAGAACGGATTCGTCCATAATCTACAATGAATGAATGGATCTATATGAATAACGGTTTAAACATGTGATACGACCACTAGTCGCAGACTGGCGCATTCGAAGCGTATTTCTGCTGATTTAAAAATATTTCTGTGAGGAAAATGTACTGTACTTATTTGGTTTAAACCTTGGCCATGACATAGGCCAAGAGTAGCGAAAAGGTCAGTGGGCTGACCACCTGCTCGAGGGTCTGACGATATCGTCAAGCTTATAGGACAAGGCTAGCTCAGGACCATGAGGATTGGCGCTGTAGAGAAGAGCCCTATACCCTGCAGTGGATGGATGTGGGCTAAGGATGATGATGATGAAATTTCTTAGTAGAAATAACCTGTTGTGTCGTCATTATACTTAAGTGTCTCTCGTGATGTGAATTGTGTGTAATAAATGGTTAATAATGGTGATGATGATGACATAAGCTGAATTGGATGGTCAAACAGAGCTACATGAACAGAAATTAACAAAAATACGTTCTAAAAGCAATCTTTAGGTATATAAAACAGGGCAAGTGAAATATGAATTCACATAGCTTAATCGGAATGTCCGGTCTATCTTTCCATATGTTTGGCAAGCAGATAGAAGTTATTCAATAGAACAAAGATCATTTTTGCTGCCATTTCTGCGATTAATAGTCTTTTCGAGCTGGAGAGGTAGACAATTTTTGAATACTTTCTGAGTCCATACGTGGAAATTGTTCTCTTAAAAGTCTTAAATATTTTCTAAAAGTACTCCACGAAAAAGTATACCTTATAGATAGTGGCTGAATTTCATATTGTAACTACTTACATACATACATAAATCACGCCTATATCCCTTACGGGGTAGGCCGAGTGTTAACGGCCGTAAAACAGATATTAACACCACGTCTGACAAAAGCTTGAGGGTCAACTAGATAACTGTGTATGACTATAGTGACAGGTTGTCAGCCCATCGCCTAAAATTACAATACACATCCCTCGAGTCCCTTAGTCGGCTCTTACGACACCCATGGGTTAGAAATGGGGTGATGCTTGCCGATTCTCCGATTGGATTGGCGAGCACATTGCAAGAACGAAACGCTACTGGCCATTTCCTGGATGAATTTATCTTTTAGTCGCTTTTTACGACACCCACGAGTAGGAATTGGGGTGATGCATTTCTAAGCCGGCATCACACCTATTATGGCATGATTGGAAACTGATGTCATCGTAGCGTAGTAAAGTGTCGCGTGTATGTTTTATAGGTTTGTGTAGGATAACACGATGACTAATATTTTTTAGGATTGTTAGGATTTTCTCCTATCCCGTTTACAAATGGTGGTGGCGTAAAGTTACGTGCTGTGTGATTAACCTGGCCAGCCCCGAGGCAGTGCCTTTATTTTTATTTTTATTTTTTTATCCCGCCCGAGCCGGTTTTCTATTAGGACAATACAAAATTGTTATAAAAAGAAGAAGATTGCGTTATGCAAATTTCTTTTTTTTACAATTACCGATCATGACGTCAATAAGTGATAATGCTATCCTACATTGAATAAAGTTATTTCATTTTCATTTTTTCATTTTCATTTTCATTTTTCTCAAACGATATTTAATTAATTCAATTATCAAAGTATATGTTTGGTATCCGGGTGCCTCTGATAACCTGATGCTTAGTTTATCGTAGTTCTAATTGCTTTTGCAAGCCTATTAAAACTCGTGGAGGTAAATAGTCATAAATATAGCTTTTTTGCTGTGTGACATCGGCTTAGAATAGCATCACCCCATTTCTTTTCCGTGGGTGTCATAAGACGCGATTAGGGCAGTCGAGGGTTACATGTGTATTGCAATTGAGGCGATGGGCTGACAACCCGGCACTATGGTAATACACAGTTTTCTGAATGACCCTTAAATGTTTGTCAGACGTGGCGTAAATGTAAGTTTTACGGCCATTTACGCTCTGGCTACCGCGCAAGGGATATAGGCCTGATATAATAGTGCCTCTATTAAATTTGAAGAGTTTCGCCGTTTTCGACTTTGGGACCACCTGGGGAACATTCCCTAACAGACACCAAAATAATTTTCCAAATCGGTCGGAATATTTTTAAATATTGGGTAAACATACCTGTTAAAAATACAGAACCTTAAAAACAAAGTCCTTGACAAGTGTAAGGCCTCCTCCTTTTTTGAATTCGTTCAATATCTTCATAGTTCGTTTTTTACAATTCGTGCAAATTAACTCTTGGATACAATACAACCGGCCCTGGCATGTTGTATAACTGGATGTAACCTGATAAGGAAACTGCTCATTTCAATGAATGGCATTGCGGCCGTCACAATCAGCCAGCAGGCGGCTAAGTGTCGAGCCGAGCCCATTTACCTAGTTCTCATCATTCACAACCTGTCATTCTAGTAATACCCACGTTTTTTTTAAACAGCCCTTATATATTTGTCAGACGAGGCGATAGCAACTAGCGGCCGTATTTTTACGGTTGAAGTTCTGTCTACCCAACAAGGGACAAAGGCGTGTAATATGTGTTCTCATTTAGTCAAATCACAAAGATAACAGCTAAGTAGAGGCAACTACTTTTATAGTTTATACTTGCAATTTTTGAAACCAATGGACATGATTTTTGATACAAACAAATTTACTCGTTTCTCGTTGGGTTGGGAAGTTTTAGTTTAAGAAAAATGTATTCGGGTATAATGAGGGATTGCATTATCCTTACTTAGGTCTTTTGAGACTTAGGTAGGTATAGTATAGCCCGCCGCACAGTAAGAGCAGATTGTGCTCCAGACTTCGACCAGGTATGTTCCGCCGGCGGGTTCCCTACGGGGACTAATCTCCGCGGGTTGTCACTTGTCGTCGCCAGACCGCCAGTGTGCCGCTAGCCGCCGCACTGTTCGCACGCACGTGCTGCTCGCGCGCACACTTACCTACTTGATTTTTTTCTGTGTTTTAGTACGTTTATTCGTTAAAAAATCGATCGGGTCGTCGACTCGGTGTCCCACTCGATACAAAGAACAGTTAGACACAAGAATAATTAATTGTTTTTCTATAGATTTAGATTTAGATTAATTTATTTCATAATATCAATGTCAAATTTACATAATCCATACATAAATGTCACAGAGAATAAAATGATCGTCAGAGAATAACAAAAACAAGGTGTAACAGTAATAAAAAAATAAGAGTTACAAATTAAATAAAATCGGTGAATATGTCAAATTTAAAAAATGAAAATGTCAAACATAAGTATATAATAGAAATGAATTGTATAAAATAATACTAAAAGTATTGAACAAATATAATTTACAGTAAAATTTATTAAATAGTAAGAAATGTCAATAATATTTTATTTTATTAATTTGAAATATTCATTCACACTATAATATTCTTTATCCAATAAATAGTTCTTCAGTTGATGATAGAACGTTTCATCATTTATTTCGTTTTTTAAATCTGTGGGTAGATTCTCGTAATACGTGGGACCGATTACGCGTGGATTTTTAGTCGCCAGCTCAGTTCTGCGTGGTACTGTTTACAGTTTACCTACGCTGCGCAAATTTCGCCCGCCGCCCGTTTTTCGAGTAAAGGCATTGATCTACAACAACCCTAGATTTAGCGCCTCATACAAAATTACGCTAAGATTTTGTCACCTACTGAACTATACAGTCATACATAGCGATTTATAGATTCATTGCGTCCGCCTGATTCAAAATATCACAACGAACCTCATCATAATCTATTGAATTCAGCCTTATTTGTTAGCCCGTACTTGGTCATATTAACAGTTTCGCGGCCAGCCACGCACTGTGGGAAAGAAGTGCTCGCTTGCAAATTGTGCACTACTTTACCGGCCCACCTTTTGAGCGTACGCGCGTAATCTAGGGTTGTTGTAGATCAATGAGTAAAGGTGTGTAAATTTTTTCTAACGTATTTTAATATTTCAAATAGGTAAAGTGAACTCAATGTCATAATTTTGTTTTTCTTGAACAGGGTTCTACAAGTTTCCTTCGGTTTGACTCCTGCAACTATTCGCAGTGCACGCTTCTGGAGTACGAAGACTCGATCTTGGTCCGTAGAATTACCGTATAACATAACACCATATGACATCACAGAATGAAAATGAGCGTAGTAAACTTGACGCAAAACTTCGTTTGATACTAGCGGACGTAATTTGCGCAGTGCATACGCAGCACTGCTTAGTCTGCTACACAGCGCTTCAATGTGCGATTTCCAATTTATATTGGAATCGAGATTAAAACCGAGGAAACGGCATTCATCGCGCAATGGCACAGGACAGTCTAGAGAAGGCGGGACTCTGAGAGGTCGACCAGAGAAGAGTAGAAGGTTGGACTTCGTTGAATTTAGTAACAAGCCGTTTGAAGTAACAAGCCGTTTTGAGTTTCAAGTATATAAACAGTAGTCATTAATAATTTCGTTTAGGTTTATAAATATTTACAAATCTTACAATTCCTTCCGTAGATTAAGTGTACAAATAAGATATTATAGCAAAATCAATAACAAAAAATCTTCGTGCACGAATAACATGATGACAAGTTACAACCCTTGGAGTTCGCGGGCGGCTCGGTCATAAAACTGCGATGCGCAAGGGAGATTGAGCGTTCGCGCGCGTTCATAAGTTTCAATTTTGTTTGTGAGCGGTTGGGTACACCGAGCGTAGGTATTAATTTATACCTAAACATGTAATTTCTTAGGGAGTGATTCTTCTGTACGTTAGTACTATTATATATTCTGTGCTTCGACGCAGTTCGTTTTTGGATCACTACTGAAACGAAGTCGACGCTCTATCCATGACGTCTGATAGTTTGCGCCGGCCCTAACATATCTATTGTTTGCAAGCAAAATGTTGTATGAACCTTTTTATCATGGTATGATTGCAATGGTAGTTTTTCTGTTGACTGTTCTGAGTCAGCACCTTAATTTCTAACCAAACTGCTACTGCGTACTGCTAAACTGAAAATTCGACGTTATACCAGCCAATCAGCAAAATGCACGTTGTGTTCGTGACGAACTAATTAAAGTAAGTTTGATTTGCTTCGGAACAATTCAATAAACACAAAATAAAGAATAATTCATAAAGTGGTAGGTACAGATTTTGAGCAGCGATCTCTACATGCCACTTGAGAATCCCTAGGTATCATAGAGCGAGAAATTCGAAAAGAAACTCTTATCAAAATAAAGGTGACATTAGCTAGAATGACAAACGGCTCTCAGGGTCAGGGGTAATTTAAGGCAATGTCACTTTTTTTTTAAATTAAATACAATTGTCTATTTAATTTCAACGAAAAGTGCTCGAGCTGTCGCTCGCAAAACGTATGTTTGGTCTGCGGCAGCCCTAAGTGGTGTAGGTAACAACAAGTTCAGTCTACGTCATAATCCACTAAAGTCATTACGAGAATAGACGTGGACAAAAAGCGAACTAACCCTTTTTACACGACTACCCAACCAAAAAGGAGTGTTATGTTTCTAGAGTTCATGTATTATGTATATATGAGCGATTCTTTAAGGGACTGAAAGTCGGCTAGGCTTTATCTCAGACAGCAGTCGACTTCTTTTTTTAATTATTTATTAAGTATGCTTGTTTCATAGGTTACTATGAAATTTCTCATACTGAGGCACAGCCACAGAGGCGCCCTTAATTTCCACGCCTATTCTTTTTCTGCATAGACTATAATGTATGTAGTTATAGCTTACCGCTGCAGTGTGTCATATTAGCAGGTGCAACTTTCACATGATTATCTTAGCGCTAATATGTTCAGGAAAGTTTTTGAATGAGGGATGAATATTTTATTTTATTTCATTTGGGGAGTTTACAGCCTTAAAAAACATACATAACTTAATATAAAAACAAATACCAATTACAATTATGCCGGTTTAGAATAGGATTACCCAATTTCACACAATGGGTTACATGTGTATTGCAATTTTAGGCGATGGGCTGACAACCAGTCACACACAATTTTCTGAATGGCTTTCAAATTTTTGACAGACTTGGCGTAAATGCCCGTTTTTTCGGCCGTTTACGCTCTGATTACTCCGTGAGGGATAAAAGCGTGATATATGTAAGATATTTTTTTATCCCCTTTATCTTGCAACTGTCGCTTTTCGGACATTTAGCAACTTGTGTGGCTAGTTGGATTGTGTCTTGCAAACTTCCTTTGATGTTCACAAGCTAAAGATCACAGGGCCTGTTACGCTTTAGTCTGCGTTTGCCCGACATTGGGATCATCAGATTTGTTGCCAGTTGATTTGGATGATGAATAAGCTTTGTGCGGTATTTTTCGATGGTGGTTTTGACTTCCTCCTTCACAGTTCTTATATTTAGGTCGTTATGCAGTGTTTCATTGGTCACGAACCATGGGGCTACAGTTATTTGTCGCAGTATCTTATTCTGGAATCTTTAGAGTATTTCTAGGTTTGAGTTAGCAGCACTGCCCCATAATTGGATACCGTAGTCCCAAATAGGTTTGAGGGTACATTTGTACAATAGAAGTTTGTTGTCCAGTGATAGTTGTGACTTTTTACCCATTAGCCAAAGCTAATCAACTTCGTTCTACGATATTTCCGATAACGCTCAAATGGCAGTTTTTCGTCGAAATGGAAACGATTAAACCAATTTAATTTTTAAAAGTGGAATTGTCATACATTTTGGAGAAATTAAAAGCCCATTGTGATTAAATATTCCTTAATCAAGAAACTTAAAACGTGATCACACTTAATATTTATTAATATTACTTATATTATTATGACAGGTACTGAATGAATTATTATGATAGAAAAAAATAATGACTAAAGTTAGTAGTTATTTTTTCTTTCATAAAATAAATTATGAAAGAACCAAGAACTTTCACATTTATCAACTTTAGTGCATAAATGTTTAACAAACATTCTCCAACTGAGTGTTCTTGACTATCAATCAATATAAAATAAATTATAACATACATTTTAAATCTAGAACTGTGAAATTTTAATGCAAAACATATTGGTCATACATAATGATAACTAGCTTTAGTGGACATTCGACTAACCAATGTGAAATTTAACTAGAAATTAAGAAAATGCAAGTTGCGAAAATTATGAACAAAATAAAAATAATATTATATGGAATTTATAAAAACATGAAATTGATAGATTGACATTCGTTCCGTGGCACTCTAGAACCATACAACTAAGTACCACTTTAAAACTTTCCAAATTTCTGATATATAGCAAGTCTAGATCATTTTAACCCAGTAGCAAGTTCCAATCCAGTACGACTCTAGACCTTTCCTAGCCCCTGAAACTCTAGGCCGCTAAAGCACCCTGAAGTCTAAGATCGCCTAACTCAATCCCACTTAGGATCTCTCCAATCTGACCAAAAATCAACTAAGATTAGTTAATGTAATCTTTAAATCATTCAATTGCTTTCATCCTATCAGTTATTTTAAAGATTATAATCCTATCATTTGAACGTAAGGTATATATTTTTAAAAATTGGTAGGACTTACGCTTTGTATGGTTTTACCATATTCTTCCAGTAGATAGGTACCATAAGTAGGTAAATAAATAGGTAGTAGAATACCTAGTCCCACAGTAAAAAGATGCGTTTGCTACTTAGGAATATTGCTATCATTTGTTAAAACAATTTTTAAAATTATGCTAGTAGTTTCGGAGTTGCATTCAATTCATACAAACAAAGAAACAAAAATGGTTTTTTCCGTTCACATTAATTGTGTGATGTAGTGTTAGTAATGTAATATGTTAAACCTAGGTGGAGTACCTAGGTTTAACATATTACATTACTAACACTAGAGATCACAGGCTAGAGATCACAGGGCCTGTTACGCTTTAGTCTGCGTTTGCCCGACATTGGGATCATCAGATTTGTTGCCAGTTGATTTGGATGATGAATAAGCTTTGTGCGGTATTTTTCGATGGTGGTTTTGACTTCCTCCTTCACAGTTCTTATATTTAGGTCGTTATGCAGTGTTTCATTGGTCACGAACCATGGGGCTACAGTTATTTGTCGCAGTATCTTATTCTGGAATCTTTAGAGTATTTCTAGGTTTGAGTTAGCAGCACTGCCCCATAATTGGATACCGTAGTCCCAAATAGGTTTGAGGGTACATTTGTACAATAGAAGTTTGTTGTCCAGTGATAGTTGTGACTTTTTACCCATTAGCCAAAGCTAATCAACTTCGTTCTACGATATTTCCGATAACGCTCAAATGGCAGTTTTTCGTCGAAATGGAAACGATTAAACCAATTTAATTTTTAAAAGTGGAATTGTCATACATTTTGGAGAAATTAAAAGCCCATTGTGATTAAATATTCCTTAATCAAGAAACTTAAAACGTGATCACACTTAATATTTATTAATATTACTTATATTATTATGACAGGTACTGAATGAATTATTATGATAGAAAAAAATAATGACTAAAGTTAGTAGTTATTTTTTCTTTCATAAAATAAATTATGAAAGAACCAAGAACTTTCACATTTATCAACTTTAGTGCATAAATGTTTAACAAACATTCTCCAACTGAGTGTTCTTGACTATCAATCAATATAAAATAAATTATAACATACATTTTAAATCTAGAACTGTGAAATTTTAATGCAAAACATATTGGTCATACATAATGATAACTAGCTTTAGTGGACATTCGACTAACCAATGTGAAATTTAACTAGAAATTAAGAAAATGCAAGTTGCGAAAATTATGAACAAAATAAAAATAATATTATATGGAATTTATAAAAACATGAAATTGATAGATTGACATTCGTTCCGTGGCACTCTAGAACCATACAACTAAGTACCACTTTAAAACTTTCCAAATTTCTGATATATAGCAAGTCTAGATCATTTTAACCCAGTAGCAAGTTCCAATCCAGTACGACTCTAGACCTTTCCTAGCCCCTGAAACTCTAGGCCGCTAAAGCACCCTGAAGTCTAAGATCGCCTAACTCAATCCCACTTAGGATCTCTCCAATCTGACCAAAAATCAACTAAGATTAGTTAATGTAATCTTTAAATCATTCAATTGCTTTCATCCTATCAGTTATTTTAAAGATTATAATCCTATCATTTGAACGTAAGGTATATATTTTTAAAAATTGGTAGGACTTACGCTTTGTATGGTTTTACCATATTCTTCCAGTAGATAGGTACCATAAGTAGGTAAATAAATAGGTAGTAGAATACCTAGTCCCACAGTAAAAAGATGCGTTTGCTACTTAGGAATATTGCTATCATTTGTTAAAACAATTTTTAAAATTATGCTAGTAGTTTCGGAGTTGCATTCAATTCATACAAACAAAGAAACAAAAATGGTTTTTTCCGTTCACATTAATTGTGTGATGTAGTGTTAGTAATGTAATATGTTAAACCTAGGTACTCCATTACAAAAATTCAGAAAGAAAAAAAGCAACGAGAAGGTATACTCGTAAATGATCAAAAACTGGGCAAACTGCTTTCTGTAAATTCTCTATTTCATGCTTATATTTATGGGACTACTGAATAGCTAAGATAAGTACATTAAGAATAGGAAATTACTTGGGAAATTATAGTACAATAGTGGCATATAAAAAAGAACAATCAGGTGCCTATACCTACATAAGCCAAAATATAAATTGATTTTATAACAAATACCTACAGCAAAGTCATGTATCATTCTACTTCTGTTGTGTCGATGGTTCAGTCAATTTAATTTAAATATATTTAGACCAGTACTCCGCAATGGCAACAGCATTATCTGTTCCATCAGACAGGTCTTGTAGAGAGCAGGTGTTTGGGCACTGTCCACAATTCAAGTGTGACATAGTCTGCTCAGATCCACAATCAAAATTTGTGTCCCTTCTGTATCCCCACTTTGCTAATTAACCCAGCTGCAGCCACCTGTGTGTGTAATCTGTTCAAAGATTTCCATGATGGCCAAGACAATTTGTGTTTATGGATGAATGTATCATTAAATCTCTTAAATTCTTTTAAAGCCATTGAATAAAATTATTTTTAGCTACCTATATCCATGAATTAGAATGAGTATAACATATGACAATGGATTGCAGTTGACTGTTCTGACAGTACAGGGACCACTCATTGCTATGCATCTGTTCTGACAAATTTGCTTGTCAATGACTGTCAAACACCTTCCATATCATTATCATTGCCTCTCAACTCCTTCTCAAGAAGTCCTTGCAATACTGGCTGAGCTGTCTTAAATAGATGATTGCCATTAATAATTTTTTATTTAAAAGTGCTTTGCTTACACAGTAAACAAAATGTCCAAAAACTCAACCAAAAGGAAACATGAATTTACTGAAAGCACCGACGGCCCTGACCTTGGCGTTGCCACACTTGATTACAATCAAAATATACCACCACTGAGTATGTTAACTGCTTTATTACAACCGATAAATGTCATTTGGGACATGTGATAGCATCACCCCATTTCTTTCTCCTGGGGGAATCATAAGAGGTGAGTTAGGGATTAGAGGGTTACATGTGTGTTACAAATGATGGGCTGACAACCTGTCACTATGGTAATACATAATTATCTAAATGACCCTCAAACATTTGTTAAATGAGGGGTAAATGGCCGTTCAAGCGCTGCCTACCCCGCAAGGAATATAGGCATGATATATGTATTTATATATGGAAATGGCACCTATTAGATTGAACTAAAATAATGGACTGGTTGAGTTTTATTGTTTAGCAATTTATGTAATGGTTGGATACTTTAATCTGTTCAGCTTGTACACTTACTGCTAAATAAGTTTACCTTTGGGTATAACTAAAAGGTAAATTACTTATTTAAATTTATTTTCCCTAAATCTTCATTGCTTATTGCATCTTCTAAGATGAATCTAATAATTCATTATGTTTTTTTGCCTTAGGGAATATCCAGCATAACAGGGCAAATTACTACAATATACTTTTTAACATTTTATGTGATTCAAATTCATTATGACAAGTTTAACAAGCTTGACCGAACTTGACTTTTTTACACAATTAAAAAAGAGGTGTATGTAGTGATTATTACATTAATCATAATCACCTTCATAAAATACTTCTTTTGCCCATTTATTGATATTATTTTCTCAAACCAGAATTTGCATAGCATACAATATGATAATGGAATGTGGGTTAGTATTCTCACTTGGGGAAAAAGTCTAAATAAAAATCTGATTATCATTATAATTTTCAGAACATTTTTATCCTGTAGAGGTCTAAAAGAAGCACATTTCGTCCTTGGTACTTTAAGGCAATGATACACCCAAGCGGAGATTTATTGTTTTAGAATTATTTTCTTTTCATTTTTTTCATATAAGTAGAGGGGCCCAAAACAAACACTTTCTGGACTGATTTTTTGTCCAAAACATAGTATTTCTTTTTTTTTTTTCAACATTTCAATGGGCCTTGAAGCATATTAAACTCCAACCAATATATTTGTTAAAAAAAAACTTTTATTTTTCTCTACATTTCATTTCATACTCCAACCCCCTCTTCCCGCCCCGAAAAGTATACTCTGACCAAAAAGTGTGCCAGAAGAATGGCAATGTACCTAGAAGTATGAAAGAGTTTTCTAGGAAAATAGCCTTAATTGTTGTTTTGAAATTACTCACGTTTATTCATCTTGAGCACCATGGCTCGGTACAGTCTCGCGAATGGCGCCATCACGCCGAGATCCCGAAAAAACCCCCGAAAACGCTCCCTTCTTGAAGACATCACATCACAACACTACCACCCCACTTAAAACCACCCCACATCACCATCTGATGATATGACATGGAAAGTCACACCATTCTCTGTTCACATAATCATCATCATCATCATCCTGCAGTAATTTAAACACTAAATTTGACACATATTATCACCGCAAAAGAAGAAAACGAGAAAAACTATCGTAAAAGTACAGACGTAAGAAATTTCGTATGCAATAAACACAACAGTTCATGTAAAAATTGACATAGTTTCTAGTTCAATGAGAATATTTATAATACTACAAGCGGAGATTTCAATTCATTTCTTGTTTGTGGCGTTTGTATAGTAAAAATATTGTTGACATCACAAATACTGCCGCTACGCTACGAAGTTATCGATCCTTCATTTCATCCATCGCTCGCCCACACAGAACTAGTGATGTACAGGGGCCAGAAATCGACATGTCAATCGATGTGTACAAAAAGAACAACCCGAATGGTATGGTAGGTATACCGAAAATTTAATCAATGGAATGAAAATTTTATACCATGATCCATAAAACTGGCTGTAATGGAAATAATTGTAAAGGATGAAATTTTAATAGTGACCGATGGCGAAAACTCAAAACTCAAGAGTCATATTTTAACCTATTTGAGTTAGTTTAGTTTACCCATCCTTCAGGTATTACTTTAAATACTCCACTCTGGGAGAAAACTATTACTTTGTGCCGCTTGCTTTTGAGACAACGGGTTGCAGGGGGTCAGAGACTTTGAAGTTGGTGAATGAAATCGGACGCAGTATTTGAGAGTGAGGGTTTGACGTGCGCTTCTGATCCTACTTGGCACAAAGGTTGTCCATCGCCATTCAACGCAGCAACGCAGCGAGTGTCATGGGCACATTTGCGGCTGGTGTGACCCGGGGTGGTATATTAATTGATTGAACTTCTTATTTATTTATTTTTACTATTGGTTTTGTAATTCTGATATTGTTTTATAAATAAATATTTTTATTATTAAATTACTATGTTTTCATTTTTGGAGATAATAAGTTGTTCATTATTTTGGAGAAAATAAAAATAAATTCAAGTTTAAAAGATATAATTTTCTTACCTATGGGGAAGGGCTCTTTGGGAAAAGTTGTTTCTTATTTCCCGTCTTGAGATTTCACTATCAGTCACTAGTAAAACTTCAATTTATAGAAGAACAATTTGAAATCTCGTATATCGTGGTAAACACCGATTTTAAGTTTATTTAGACACATACATTTATCACGCCTTTACTCCTTTGCGAGGTAGACAGAGCGTTAACGGCCGTAATAAACGGCTATTTACACTACGTCTGACAAACATTTTAGGGTATTAAAAAAAATGTGTTGCCAAAGTGACACGTAGTCAGCCAATCACCTAAAATTGCAATACACATGTAACCCTCGAGTCCCTTAGTAGCCAGTGGTAGTTGTTCTTGTATTTTTGATATTTGTTGAAGTAACTAAAAAATTAGTACTGAAATAAATTGTTGCATTTGGTCTACTTTTCCTTCACGTTTAATGATGTCATCGGTAAGCCCAACTGCCCCAATACCTTCCCTGGAGTTTTACTATGTATGAAATAATAACAATAAATATCGACAGTCGATAATACAATGCATGTTCCAACACTATACTAAATAACGATGTTAGCGCCACCACAAGTAGCTCAGAGGAACTAAATGACATTGACATATTCAAAGTTGTCATACGAAAAAACAATGCAAGTGTTGCAGTTTTCACAAAAATGTCCTCCCGCAAAAAGCGGGAACTTTAAAAAAGTTTCCTATCAATTAATTTTCACGAATGAAGAAAGAACATTGGCTAGATTATTTGGAATACAGAGCGAAAGTTTTCCAATTTCACGGTCTTGTAAATATTTGCATCAGTTTGGTTTAGAGTCTGGGAACGTGTCTCGTCACGCCGGACATTTTAAGAATAAAACACCCCATCATTTTGATCATGTTAAGACATGAGTGCGGGCCTGACCAGCGCCTATACAGGCTGGTCCGAATAGTGACAAAGACAAAAATTTGTATACCTTATACTGAGCGGTATCCGAATCGTCCCCATGAATGTACCACAATTTTTTTAAAGTTTTCAACTTTTAAATATTTGTTGAATACTTACCTAATTTTAAAACACTTCCCGTGTTAGGTATACCTACAATTTTTGAAAACTTGCAAAATTATCAAGCGCGGGCAGGATTTTAAATTTGTATTTAAAAAAATCGGGTGGCAGTCCTTTTTTCTATTAGGTATTACACTATGCCAGAAAGGACCAATCATGAAGATTAGGTATGCTACAAAAACAGTCACTCGAAAAATTCTATTCGGCAAGAAAAGGAAAAAATACCTTTCTTTGATTTTTTTAATACAACTATAATAGTTGAATAACTAGGAAACCACGAAAAATCGCGTAATAAAGGCATACGGGGTAGTTTCAGAAACCCCTCAGTATAAGGCAATTAAATTTTGCCTTTGGACGTCACTTTTCGAGCCACCCTGTTTACTACTATTTATTGTATTATTTTTCCCACTGTTTTACCTTACAACTAATTCAAAAAAGTTGACCAAAAAGGTAGCAAACATTTTGTACCTGAATGGACGGAACGAGCTCGACATTTTGTTACGTTAAAAAAGCAACAAGGGGTCTGTACATTGGGTTTGTATCACATATGATATATCGCCCCCGAAATTACCCTTATACAAAATTTCAAGAAAATCGTTGAGCCGTTTCGAAGTTTCCGATCATTAAAAAATAAATATAAAACTTTTGCCTTAGATATTACATAGATTCTGGTCCTAAGAGACAGGCATCCGAATATTGATAAAGGCATACCATGGAACTGAACATCTTTCCCCTAGAAATATACCCATGTAAAAACGACTTTTGCATTGTAAAGGCAGCATCGTGATTTTGGGAGGTCGATGTCATTTCCTGAAAAATCCTGTAGAAAAGTTTTTCAGTTTCATGGTCTGAATTCGCCACACTATCAGTATTCGGAGGATGTCAATTATATCCCATTCTGTAGCCGATGCAAAGTCTGGGAGCTTTCTAGACAACTAAGTTAAGGTTCACTAAGTATTTATGCCGTGCCGTGTGTTAATGTGATGCCGTGTGATGCCGGCCCAGAATAGCATCACCCCATTTCTTTCCTGTGGGAGTCGTAAGAGGCGACTTAGGGACTCGAGGGTGTGTATTGCTATTTCAGGCGATGGGCTGACAACCTTTCACTGTGGTGTGGTGATCCACAATTTTCAAATAACCCTCAATTATTTGTCAGACGCGGCGTAGGTAAATGTCCGTTTTTTTGCGGTCGTTTGCGCTCTGCCTACCCCGCAAGGGATTACGGGCGTGAAATGTGTATGTGTAAGTATTTAAATAATCAAAGCGTATATTTTTACTACAAAACTATCTCAGAACGTGTAGCTTCTAATTGTGGATGAACTCGATACTCCCCACGTAATCCAATGACAACGTGACGTTCATTAATAAGTAAAGTAATAGGTAATAACAGAGCCATAACGTCGTAGGTAAGAACGTCGTGTGATGTCGGCTTAGAATAGCATCACCCTATTTCTTTCCCGTGGGAGTCGTAAGAGGCGACTAAGGGACTCGAGGGTGTGTATTGCTATTTAAGGCGATGGGCTGACTACCTGTCACCACAGCTATGCACAATCATCCGAATGAACCTTCCGAATTTGGCCTTCCGCTCTGACTGTGATTGCAGACGGTCGTGTTTATTGTTTCTAATAATATATTTTGTAATATTCATGTAAGATAGTAGTAGTCAGCATTTATCTGCTATGCGAACGACGACCTAGTAACTTCTGTGCTAAGTCAGTGATTTATTGTTGTGTAACTGAGTGAATGTTATGAAATACAGTAAGTGCTAGTATACATCAACCAAAATGGAGAGCCCCTTTTGTAATCGGAGTAATCTCACCTCACGCAGTCCACCCCCCATAAAACCCCCGGACCCGCAGGAGATGGAACCCATGCCTACGCCAGCCCCGCAAGTCTCGCCTAGGCAAGTCACACTTAAGTCTGCACCTGTCCCGGAAGCCCCAGAGGTATTATCGACAGCTGAAATAAGCGGCTGGATCGCGAACATAGAACTTTGCCTAAATAATATTTGTACCGTATCAAATGAGGGTAAGCTTAACTCGGACCAGAAATTAAGAATTAATACTTACTGCAGAACCGTTATGGCCAATGTGTCGCAGTTAGCCCTTTATTATCAAGGCGTGAAACAAAAAACACTCTTAGCTCATAAACATATGCAAAATTTGGCTAAAGAACAAGCCCTGAGCGACCAAATTAAGGACCTAAAACTCGCTGTTAACTCTGCCCCTAAACCATTTGACCGTAATATTTCATTTGCTGACGTCGTAAAAACCAGCCAAAACTCATTTGTTCGTCCGACTACCACCTCAAGCATTGCAATTTTCCCTGATAATAAAGCCCTGCCTAGTGAAGAGACGAAAAAATTAGTCCGAGATATTATCAAGCCCGATAAATTAAAGTTGCACATACGTGGGGTCTGGAACACCAAAAATGGCGGTGTTATTGTTAGCTCAGAAAGGAAAAGTGACCTGCAAATTTTGAAGGAGTCTGCAGAACTTAAGACATCAGGCCTAACAGTAGAAGACAGGATGAAAAGAAGGCCACGCATAGTTCTGCTGGGTGTCCCAGCCGACCTCCCCGTGGATGACATTATCGAATGCATTTATGCGCAAAACATCGTTGATAAGGACGCAACTTACTCGCGGGAAACTTTTTTGAGCTCTATCAAGCTGAGTCATAAGTCGGGAAGAAAAGACGGCACCCACTGCAATTTTGTTTTTGAAGTGTCTGCGGAACTGAGAAAACTAATAATTCCACAAAACCGGGTCTATATTAACTGGTCCTCCTGTCCGGTTAAGGATTTTACTTTAGTAACGCGGTGCTTTAAATGCCAACAATATGGACACTCTGCCAAGTTCTGTAGGGATGCTGACAACACGTGTGGCCACTGTGGTGCTTCTGGTCACTCGATCAAGGAATGCACAGTATGTGCCGAACCACCGAAATGCGCCACTTGCTTGCGCTTTAAAAAGCCAAGCGACCACAAGACTGGTGACCAAGAATGCCCAGCTCGTAAAAGTGCAGAGGGTCGATTTCTTCAATCAATTGACTATGAAGGCGCCTAGAGCGCCACCCTTAAGTGTTTCTGTGTACTTTAATTATAATGGATAATTTTAATCTTGTAAATGAGGAGCTTGAACGCCTTGGCGAATCTAACTCGCATCTGTGTGCTCCTAGTGAATGTTACAGTCTCATTGATAGGCAAAACGGTCAAATCAACATATTACAAATGAACATCCGTAGTATTAATTGTAATTTTAAAGAACTTTTAGTTTTACTGGCAGAAATAAGAAGTACTGTTGATATCGTTATTCTCTCTGAGTGCTGGTTAAGTAAAGTCTCCAACTTGCCGTCGTTGTTAGGATATAAGTCATTTTCAACAACGTTGCATAAAAATCAAAGTGATGGTGTAGTAATATACGTAAAAAATGCTTTAGAATGTCATATAGAATACCCAGACTTTAGAGACGGTACAGTTTTAGTGTGCAAGTTTAAAAATGACCTTGCAATTGTTGCTATTTATCGTTCCCCATCTTACGCCAATACTGACAATTTCATAAATAGCTTAAATACGGTTATAAGTAACCTTTCTCAGTATAAATCTGTAGCTATTCTTGGCGACATTAATATTGACATCTTGCCGGACAACAAGTCTGGTGCTGCGGATGACTACTTAAATATGATAGCAACCGAGGGGTACCTTTCTACACACTTTATTCCAACCCACGGCAAAACCTGCTATGATCACGTAATTTTAAAATCACGGCATTTTTCAAAAACTGTGGTGCTTAGTTCCACGATTACAGATCACTTTGCTACCATTCTATGTTTGCAGCAAACGCTGCAACGACATACGTCACCAACGTATACCAAACAAATTGATCTTCAATCGGCATTGATTGCTCTCAGGGAAATGAACTTTGGAGAGCTGTATGAAATACTAGATCCCAATGTACTAGCTGAGTTTCTTATTTCGAAGCTTATGAAAATAACTGATGAAAATTCCAAATTGAAAAAAATCCCCCGAAGAAAGAGGTCGACCAAGCCCTGGATTACGCCAGGACTTTTAAAATGTATACGAAATCGTGATCATTTGCATTTAAAACTAAAAAAAGACGTAAGTAATGAGGTACTAAAATTAACTTACAAACGATACCGGAACTTTTGTCGAAAGGTGTTACATAAGCTCAAACGGGAGTTTGAACGTGATAGATTTGCTAAAGCAAAAAATAACACTAAAGCCACTTGGGATGTAATAAAAACGGTAACTCATATATCGAAAAGATCTGCCTCATCAATTGAGCTGCTAAGACTCGCCAATAACCCCATGGATTCCGTTAACCTCGTTAACAACTATTTTGCAAATATAGGACTATTATTAACCAATGATATTCTAACTACAAATAGATTTAACTACCCACCACCACCGCACCTATTTCCTAAACACTCTACTTTAAATTCACTTGTTTTACTTGAGACAGATAGCAATGAAATTGATAATATAATCAATAATCTTAAAAATGACTGCGCTCCAGGGTGGGATGGAATTCCTGTTCTTCTGATAAAAGATGCAAGAGATATTTTAGTTCCTCTCATCACTAGGTTGTGTAACTTATGCATGACAAATGGCACATTTCCAAGAGCTTTTAAAAGAGCACTTGTCCATCCCATATACAAGTGCGGTGATAAATCCGAAGTTGGGAACTATCGTCCAATATCAGTTCTTAACATTTTGTCTAAGATCCTGGAAAAAGTTTTGAACAAAAGGCTATTAGGTTTTCTTAATCACGAAAAAATTATTTCCAAAAATCAGTATGGTTTTAGAAGGGGTGTATCTACTGAAGACGCTGTGTTAGCTATGACTGAAGCAATATCCAGAATATTAGACAAAAAGCACAAGTGTCTGGGAATTTTTCTTGACCTAAAAAAAGCTTTTGATACCGTTTCGGTCCCGACTCTACTACAAAAATTGCAGGATATAGGTGTCAGAGCAGCTGCACTAGATATTTTCTCTGACTATCTAACTGACAGGACCCAATGTGTTAAAATAAACGACGTTGTTAGTCAACCTTCTTCTTTGTCCTATGGTGTCCCTCAAGGTAGCATCCTTGGTCCAACACTTTTCCTGATATATATAAATCAGTTGTGTCAGTTTCGCTATCCGGGTTGCTCGGTGTTTACCTACGCCGACGATACTGCACTACTCGTAGAGGGAACCGATTGGCCAGACGTTCAACGAAAGGCTGAAGAAATACTCCGATTCGTTACGAGTTGGCTCGATCATAATCTCCTCACATTGAACATCCTTAAGACTACTTACGTTGTCTTCTCTATTACTTCTACCTCTCAGCCGCCGTCCTCTTTCTCAATCAAGGTGCATTTTTGTAGAAACGATACTGAACCGTGCACATGTTCTCTGCTCACGCGTTCAGCATATGTCAAATATTTGGGAGTCTTAGTAGATGAAAATCTATCATGGCAGCACCAAGTGGAGTCTGTCAAGAGCCGTACTCGTAAGTTAATGTACGTTTTCAAGTTACTGCGTACCTCGGCTGACGCCTCCATCATGAAAATGGTTTATTTTGCTCTTGTACAGTCATTGCTATCATATTGCATTTCCGCGTGGGGAGGAGCCGCCAAAACAACGTTACTTCCGCTTGAGAGAGCGCAAAGAGCGGTAATCAAAGTGATCAACAGAAAGCATTTCCTTTACCCGACACATCAGCTTTATGCTGAGTACCGAGTCCTTACAGTCCGGCAGCTTTTTGCACTTCAGGCTATCCTTCATTGCCATAAAAATCTCGAATACTCCCCGTGTCATCTTACTAAATCCCGCAGGATAGACCTCGTATGTGTTCGGGTACGTCATAGAACAACCTTTGCATCCCGCCAGTGTTGGGTCCTAGGCCCCAGACTATACAATCAGGCGAGTAGAAATTTTGACCTGTACTCACTTATTGTGTTCGAATGTAAGAAAAAAATTACGTCTTGGCTTTTGCAGCTCAATTATGATGAGACAGAAGACTTGTTGCAAGTACCCGTGTAATTGAAGTCTTTTAGCCTTTCTATCACTCACTGCACAATAACTTCAGTACTTCTTATTTTTACCAATTACTATTTATAATAGCAATCTAATTCTAAGATTTACATAATCTCTCTATTAAGAACAATGTTATTAGTATTCAATACAAATTATTTTTTACCTATAGTTATAACCGTGTTAGAATGGGGGCCTGGTGACCTATGATACAGGTTTCATCCCGAAACCTAGTTTAGGCGCCAGTCTCACAAGTCTGTTTTAATTGTATTAGCAAGTTAAGAATTGATAGTGTATAATTATTATTTTATTGTGTTATATATAACTTAACTTAACCGACGAGCATGCATGAAGAGATTGATGAATGTGGAGGAGGCGAAAGAAGTATGCCAGGATCGTAGTAAGTGGAAGGAAGTAGTCTCTGCCTACCCCTCCGGGAAAGAGGCGTGATTTATGTATGTATGTATGTATGTATATATAACTTTTTTACTTATTTGTGAGAAAATAAATGAAATTTATTTATTATTATATTATTAACCTCAAATGCCCTCACTGTTTGTCAGTTGTGGCGTTAATGACCGTTTTTTACGGCTGTTTACGCAAGAGATATAGGCGTGGTATATGTATGTATGTATGTAGTCACAGATGTAAGGTAAGTCTCAGTAAATGCGTAGAAAGTCTCAGTAAGTGAGCCGACCTCTAATCTCTCAACTTTACCGTATTACCCTATAGGTAGCACATTTTCAGCCAATCACGGAAAATTACACAAAAAGAGTAGGTATAGGCTATACCTACTCTCGACTACCTATACCGTATAGGCATTTGACCATTCGGGGTGTAAGGGACACGGTGTACCGAAAACTTTGCAGGCATGATCAGACCATGAAACTGAACAACTTTTTCTATGGAGGACATGTTGGTAAACCAGAAAAATTTTGACCTCCCATACAAAATTCCTGATCAACTGACCGGCTTTATATGGAAACTCGAAAAAAAGTCCTTTCCTTACAAAAGCTTCATAGTTAAAGTTGTTCAGATTCATGGTCTTATGCCTGCAAAATTTTCGGTACACTATCCCCTTACATCCTGTATATTCCTTTTACAAATAATCAGCGCCCGTATTCCGTGTTTCTATAGAGTGTCAATTGAATTGTTTTGGTCGTTTAGTATTCCACTAACATCCAACTGACACTCTCACTACCTGCGTCTGTGTTTCCAAACGCATTCAACCCTAATCTCTTCAAAGTAAGAGTGAACAGGCTTCTTCTGGGTGAGCTCGCTACATCTTAGACTCTGTCTCTGTCTTATGACCTAGACTAGAGTCAAGAGCAAACCCATCCTTAATAATAAAAAACTCTAATGAAACACAACTGAGACGCATTTTAAATACCGTAATACGGCACCTGAAAATGAACAAACAAGTATGATTCCGAAAACTTTACCGAAAAATATATCTCTATTGTTAGCTCTCTTGACTTTTAAAAGAGGATTGAATTACTGGATTGAACAACCAACCTTAGTTGCTAGGGAAGTAGAATAGGTACCTACTTATAAGTTTCCACTTTGAGTGGACTTTTTAAGATTTCTTGAAAACGAGCGTCATCTTTAGAACTTTCGTTAGTACGTAGGTGGTTAAATATACGTAGGTAGGTGGATAAAATTATATAGCTGTTTAGAGGTAAAAGTTTGTGCGTAGGAAACTGGACCGTAGTTTAAAAATCTTTTAGGATTAGAATCCTGCATTATCCTTGATGTATATAGGCTATATTAAAATGTCTTATTCCCGCGGGTAAGCGGTTAGCAGCAGAATGCGAAAACAAAGAACGAAAACCGAGGTTTCGGAAAGAACAACAACTTTTGTTTCATGCCTTTTGGCTTTGGCATCTAGTAGTCAGTAGTACAACGCCATCTACAGATTTCTTGGAATACCTACTAAAGGTTTTCTTTGCACAAAAATAAAACTCCCTTCTTTGGAAATAATTTTGAAACTGGTCTTATTCTTTCGGAGTCAATCGGTTACATGCAAACAGATATTTTCTCTTATTATGTGTGAGCCAGATGAATCACAAAGTGTTTACTATACGTACGTGTGTATAGTGAATATGTAAACTGTCTTACGTTATAAATGAACGCCTCCTACCGGACGTGTCGGATTCTAATTTGCCTGGTCCAACGACCGCAGACAGGTTCCAGGAATTTGCATTCGGATGCAATACGGACAATTCGATTAGCTGGGATCAGTGCAACGGGATGTTCGGCGAAGACCGTTCGAATGTTTCACAGACAACCCTGTGAACAACTAGGTAGACGAAAGAGAATGTTTTAGATAACAACCCTACTATATTCGTAGTCCATAAAGCCGCGATTCCATTGAAATTGAAAATGAAATAACTTTATTCAATGTAGGATAGCATTATCACTTATTGACGTCATGATCGGTTATTGTAAAAAAAAGAAATTTGCATAACGCAATTTTCTTCTTTTTATAACAATTTTGTATTGTCCTAATAGAAAACCGGCTCGGGCGGGATAAAAAAATAAAAATAAAGCACTGCCTCGGGGCTGGCCAGGTTAATTACACAGCATGTAACTTTACGCCACCACCATTTGTAAACGACATTTGTTTCAAATTTTAGTCAAGATTTCCAAAGCGTGTTATTTAGATGCGTATAATTAACCGGACCCCCTGAACAGGAAAAACCCCCAAAAAAACCTGCCCAGAAGTGCTCCTACTTTAAATTAACAATCTTTCTAGGCCCTAAGCTGCCCTAGCTAATTTTGGAAATAACGAATAATATATATGTATACCTAGCCCAAAAATGGCTACATAAAAATAATAATATTACCTATAATAATAACAAAAAATTGCAGTAGATAAATCTACTTGTTTCGTCTAATAAAATATTTGCTTTATACATTTGAATTAAACCCATGGAGATTTATCTTGCATATAGTCTGATATTTCATAATAGCCTTTCTTGTACAATTTTTGTTTAATTACTGGTTTAAATTTATTTAAGGGTAAGTCTTGAATATCTTTAGGAAGTGTGTTATAAAAGCGTATACAATTGCCCTTAAAAGTTTTGCTTACTTTACTAAGCCTGCTCATGTGCACAGCAAGTTGCCCCTTATTTCTAGTGTTAAAATTATGCCTGTCACCATTTTTCTTAAAATAATCTATGTTTATTTTTACGTACACTAGATTTTATGTACTGTGACACAAATGTCAATATGTTGATTTCTTTAAATTTCTGTCTCAAGGAGACTCGAGGTCCCAAAATATAAATTGAACGAACAGCCCGTTTCTGCAGAACAAATATATTGTTCACATGCGCAGCATGGCCCCATAATAGTAAGCCATAAAACATTAAGCTATGGAAGTAGCTAAAGTAAACTAGTCTTGCAGTGTCTACATCAGTGAGATGTCTTATTTTTTTAACTGCGTATGCTGCTGAACTCAGTTTCTTCGACAATTTCTCAATATGTGGCCCCCATTGGAGCGAGGCGTCCAAAGTTATGCCTAAAAATACAGTTGAGTCTGTACTGTCTGTACCTTAATAATTGTAGAGCTTGGTTTAACATTTGGTAATACAAATTTGATACATTTAGTTTTCTTTTCATTATGCAAGTAGCTTGCGTGCAATGTGCAAGTTACATGCCACTTGCGTAATGGAAAGGTAAACATGCACGCAAGTTGTAAGTGGCATGCAGGTAGTTTCAAACTTGCAAACAAAATGCGCAATTTACGCTTGTGTGTGCAAGTGTCATGCAAGTTAGGTACGCGCGCAAGTGCCAGTTGCGAATTTAAAACGAGGGACGCGTGTAAGATAAATACTTGAACGCCAATAAATCTTGCACGCTAGTTGGTTTGAAAGAAATTTACAATGCAACGCATACAACCCTAATCTCTTCAAAGTAAGAGTGAACAGGCTTCTTCTGGGTGAGCTCGCTCCATCTGAGACTCTGTCTCTGTCCTATGACCTAGACTAGAGTCAAGAGCAAACCCACCATTAAAAAAAAAAGTAACCTGTACGCAAGTGTGACTTCATACTTGCTTATTGGAATCGCGGCTTACGTGTAGGTACTTATCTTGTCAAAAATTGTAATGCATAATTCAGGTGACAATACGATAGCATCGACCATTTACGTTTACATACATATATCACGCCTATATTCCTTGCGAGGTAGCTAGGGATTATAGGCGTGATGTATGTATGTATGTAAATACACGAAATCCCATGACAGTTTTTCGGGTTTACTGTAAGCGATTATTGGATTTGTGGATCGAGTATTTCATTTTTCATTAATGTATTCGTTTATTATATACATTGTGTTTGAAATTACATTTGTATATTAAAAAGCAACAATACCAAAAATTAAGTAACTAGGGGCCTTAACACAATATAGTTACTCGTGCGGTGAACGCGTATCTAACGATTTTTGTATGGAGTTAATTTTTAAACACGCATTCAACGCAATGTAAACTTTTTGGTTCTAATAAAGCGACACAGTAGTACAGTACGTAGTCCCTCTTGACAACCAGAGGAAATTCTGAAAAAAACAAGCGAAATGGCAGCTGCATTTCTAAGGCAAACAAGCCAACTAGTATTTCCAAGCGTTAAGTTGAATTTTGACAGCTGTCAGGTAAATTAAAAAAATTCTCTTGTCCTTTTCACGCCAATTTAGATTCCGGTATGGCGTCCCTGATGATAATCAAATAAACACTTGGAAAATCTGTAGTATTCTCAAAATAAAGATTGCCGCCTTATTTATTCTTATCTGCTACGGCGTAGCACGCGTAGCTTTAAGCTACGGAGCGCTACTACTGCTACAAAAACACCCCTTGTGCTTAGGTACTTACGTACTTATAAACCTACATACTATCGCCATGGCTGTTGTTAAATGTTGAATTCATTATTTCAGACATTACAAGTATGTATAAGTACCAATGGGTCTATTATAGCTACATAACGTATTGTAAATAATTGTCCACTTTGGTGTGCTTAAATATAAAAAATGGAGGTATTAATTATTTAGGTTCTTGAGAGGAATGTGCAGCACACAGATAAACTTTTGTTGTGTAGTGTAAGTGTGACATAGAATGAAAGAAATATATATAGCTACTTTATATATAAATAGATATAGGGGGTGTAAGGGACAGTCCTCTGAATGCTGATAGGGTGCATGCAGACCATGAAACTGAACAGCTTTCCCATAGGAACATAGGTCAGGACACGAAAAAAAAAATCGTCTTCTCATACAAAATTACGATCAGCTGACTGCATTTACTATGGGATATCAAACATTTTTTAACGTTCCCTGAATATTTTTTTTATGGAAAGTTGTTCATTTTCATGGTCTGAATGCACCCTATCAGTATTCGGAGGGCTGTCCCTTACACCCTGTATATAAAGGATAGCTGACTTGCAATGGAATTGGTCGCATCATTTCCCTCACAAACAGAACAGTCGCCGCTAATGAGCCGTAATTATTGGGGTCAAAACAAACACCTCTGTGTTTGGGTCAAAACGCAATAGGTAGGTATAACTGAACCAAATAGTAGGGAAGCGTTGCAGGGTAAAGTTATCCGTACTATATCCGTACTTATATTATAAATGTGAGAGTTTGTGTGTGTGTGTATGTATGTTTGTTACCTCTTCACGCTCAAACGGCTTGACCGATTTAGTTCAAAATTTGGAACACAAGTAGAGTATAACCTGGAATAACACAAAGGCTACTTTTTTACGCAGGAAAACAACGATTACCACGGGAAAATGAGTGGCAGCGGGTGAAACCTCTGGGTGGAAATCTAGATCTAAATATTTTAGCTCGTATTTTTAATAACGCACCGTAACGTATGCGTCTGCCAGGCGAAAGAAAATTGCGAATTCCGATCATGTGCCCATACAAATACGGCTACGGTGCGTTTACGGATGCGTCTGTCAAGCAACGGACGACAAGTGGGGGAACCGTCAATTTTTTTAAATAAAAGTAACCTTTAATAATGTTTTTCTTTTTCACCAGCATCTGTACGGGATAACATTCATTTATTAATTAAACAAATTGAGTTTTTTTTTCATTGGAGTATTGCCAAAAGAGTTAACTATCTTAATTGCTTTTCAAAGTGTTTGCTCTTGAACTAGATTCTAGAAATTACTTTTTGCTACAATTACCTGGAGAGTATTAAGTTGAGACATGAGTTACTGAAGTAAGATGTTCTGAAATCTAAGATGAAATTTTACATTCAAGTAGTCTGTAATACTGTAATGTAATATCATATAATACAATTAATTAAACACAAGGAACCATGTCAGAAGCCGTGGTAGTAGGCGTTTTAAAAACTCTGACAACAGGGATCTTCAAAGCAAGAGTGAACAGGCTTTTTCTGGGTGAGCTCGCTCCATCTTAGACTCTATCTCTGTCCTATGACCTAGACTAGAGTTAAGAGCAAACCCATCCTTTATAAAAAAATAAAAAAACTTCATTTCGTTTGTCGAAACACTACGACTACTTGGTAGATCACAGTTGGTAGGTAAGGTATTAGGTATTAGGTAACCTAAACTTACCTGGTTGGTATACGTTTACTATAAAAATTTGGCTAAAACGCCGTGTGATGCCACCTTTGAATAGCATCACCCCATTTATTTCCGTAGTTGCTAACAATCTATCACTATGGTGTCAGTCGTGGCATAAATGTCGGGTTTGTTCGGCATTTTGCGCTATGCCTTCCCCGCAAGGGATATATGCATTTATGTATTAGCTCGAAATTACGGTAAATTTGTAAATGCAAAACTGCAGTAAAAAAGTGGATATCTTTCACCGCCAATGGAATCCGCGGCTAAACATCACGCGGTGAGTTCCGACCTTTATATAACTAAGCGTAGCGTATCAGAGTTAGCGTTTAACGAACTATATAGTTACTACGCCACGTGTGTTAGTTCCTATCGTTAGTTTGTGCAACTATAACGAGTTAACGAACTAAGCCATCTAGGTTAACTAAAATCCTAACTTTTATTCTATTTTCAAAAGGGGAGAAACGATGCCGGCTTAGAATAGCATCATCCCATTTCTTACGCATGGGTGTCGTAGGAGGCGACTAAGGGACTCGAGAGTGTGTATTGCAATTTTAGGCGATGGGCTGACAACCTGTCACTATGGCGATACACAATTTTCCGAATGACCCTTATGAAATGACCGTTTTTATTTTGCGGCCGTTTATGCTCTGCCTACCCCGCAAGGGATAATACGCGTGATATGTGTGTGTGTGTTAACTAAAATCCTAACTTTTACTATATTTTCACAAGGGGAGAAGCGATGCCGTATGATGCCGGCTTAGAATAGCATCATCCCATTTCTTACCCATGGGTGCCGTAGGAGGCGACTAAGGGACTCGAGGGTTAGATATGTATTGCAATTTTAGGTGATGGGCTGATAACCGGTCACTATAGTGATACACAGTTATCGGATTGACCCTCAAACTTTTGTCAGACGTGGTGTTAATATCCGTTTTACGGCCGTTAACGCTCTGCCTACCCCGTAAGGGATATGGGCGTGAATTATGTAATGTATGTATGTATGAGAGTAGTCTTGTCTTAATTTGCGGTTCGTTTGTGATTTCAAATCTTCACGTGCGTATAATTCGCGCTCGGATTTTTTGATATATGTAAGTAGGTTATCCGCATCAACTACTTTTTAAAAGCTTACTCCTTACTACCTGGTTGCCTGGAAGATATTGCTACCTGAGCAATAAGGCCGCCAATTGTACAATTTTTATTATTATTTCACGTTTTGTTTTTAATATGTTTCTCTTGTGCAATAAAGTATATTGTATTGTAGGTTAGGTGGCTATTTCCGCGTCAGTTGTCATATTCACAGCAGTGTCATATTTCTGTCCATTACAGAAGATTTGCAGCAGAGCATGTTATTCATACTCACTGTGCTCAACGAAAAGTAAATTCTTCTGCATAGGCGGTTCTTGTCATCCGTCGCTGCTTATTTTAACGCACTGTAACACATGCATCTGTCAGACAAAAAAAAAATATGCACCGTGACGTACCGTAGCCGTATTTTTATAGGAATAAGATCATAGTTTCAAATTTTATTTAATCTGGCCTATTACAAATGCGTTACGGTGCGTTAAAAATACGCAGCGGCAGACGACAAGTGGGGAAAATTGTGCTTTTTCGTTTTTGTTTATTTTGCTTTGTAAAGTGTCGTATTTTTTTAATAAATGCTTTTCTATTCTATTCTATTATTTGTAGGACCAAAAGTCCGTAATATTATCAATCTGAGAGTTTGTGTGTGTGTGTATATATGTATGTTTGTTACTTCTTCACGCTCAAACGGATTGACCGTTAAGATGAAATTTTGAACACAGGTAGAGAGAGTAGGAGAATAACATATAAGCCACTTTTCCCGCGGGAAAACAACTATTACCACAGGAAAATTTGTGGCAGCAGCGGGTGAAACCGCTGAGCGGAAATCTAGTATTTAATATAAAAGTGGGTTGGATATCATTAGTGTGTAATGAGATAATGAATACGGTAGTGGGTGCAACGTCTTGGCCTTGTGAAGCCCCGCATCGATCCACAGATAATAAACGACACGGTCGCTCCAGCTTCGAGATACAGGGCGCACATGTAACGAAAAACATCTACAAGGAGTAATAAAAAAACCCGGCCAAGTGCTTGTCGGACTCGCGCACGAAGGGTTCCGTACCTTTACCAAACAATTATCGAAAATAAACGCGCAAAAAAACACGTGTTCTGCATGGCAGCCCCCATAAATATTTATTTTATTAAATTTTTTAGTATTTGTAGTTATAGCAGCAACAGAAATACAATATCTGTAAAAATTTCAACTGTCTAACTTTCGCGGGTCATGAGATACAAGACCCTATTCCAGACGCACTCTATTATTACTAAGTCTAATTTGACGTTTCTAAAGCCGTTTCCTATTCTGCATGTAACTGTCAAACTCAAATGATAGGATTATAATCCCTAAAAATAACTGACAGGATTAAACTTAGCTTTAGCCGATTAGTGCTATTCTAGGAGGTGCAAAATTAAGCAATTTAAATATTTAAAAAGATTAAATTTACTAATCTTAGCAGCCACTAAAAATCCCGCTTAAAAATAGTACTGTCAAAACAAATCAAAATGGTTGCAATGTTGAAGTTTTCTGTGTGATTTTCGGTCAGATTGGAGAGTTCTAAAGTGGGATCAATTGAGTTGGGAGGTCATAGAGTGTCACCGGGTAGGAAAGATCTAAAGTGGCACCAGATCAGAATGTTCTAGGCTGGTACCGGGTTGAAAGGTTTTAAAGTGGCACCGGGTCAGAATATTCTACGCTGGCACCGGGTTGAAAGGTTTATTAGTGGCACCGGGTCGGAGAGTTCTAGAGTGGTACCGAACGAATGTTTATCTATCAATTTCATCTCTTTTTGGCGATTTTACATAAAAATGCACCAAATAAACATTAAAGCACTTATTATTTATTAAGCATTATTGCGTACTGCGCTTGCCAATCCATCTACCAAGCGTGATGTGTTAAGCAATTTCTCCCAAAGCCTCAACAGGGAAAGGCATGTTTCTATAGTTAAATATAAGAATTTTTACGAAATAATAGAAAAATTCTTTTTCGAGGTGTATAAAAAATATTTGTTTTCTTGCAACACATTTATATATTTTTAAATTTGCAACACTAAATTTTGGTAAAAATAGCATTGTCAAAATCAAATTAAATTCCTGCCAAAAACTTCCCAAAAACATGGCTTTTCTGGAATAGCCACACTTAAAACCTCTAAGTTTAGGGATTTTATTTTAGTAATTTTAGCATTATAAACCTAAAATGATTAAAACGTGGAATCGGGCCCAAAGCCCCCTTAAATATTAACTTTATTCAAATTTTTAATATTTGTTGTTATAGCGGCAACAGAAATACATTATGTGTAAACTTCAACTGTCTAGGTATAACGGTTCATGAGATATTGCCTCGTAACTGTAAGATCGACGGACGGACGGACGTTCCGGACGGACAGACGGACAGCCGAGCCTCAGTAATAGGGTTTCCGTTATTAGCCTTTGGGTACGGAACCCTAAAAGAAGGTCAAGGTACTCATGAAACTGAATACCTTTCATCATGGAACATTGATCGAAATATGAAAATAAATATTGGATCTCCATACTAAATTAACCAGCCTATCGGCAATTTTGCATGAGAGGTCTAATTTTTATTTTACTTTTCGACCCATGTTTCATAGAAAAAGATGTTCAGTTCCATGGGGTACCTTGACTTTCTTTCGGCTTTTTTTGTTTCTGTTTAGTAGAGACACTTTTTACCGAAAAGCGGATGTGACGAAAAGAGATGTCATAAGATGCAAGTGCAGTCGTGTAATGCTGGCTTAGAATAACATCACCCGAATTTTAATCATGGGTATCGTAAACTAAGGGATAAATTCGATCAGGGTATGGGCAGCAGCATTTCCTGTGAATGCAACTCTTGCATTGCGCTCACCAATCCGTCTGCCAAGCGTGGTGAGGCCCATGTCTAGCTGTGGACTGTTGTGACTGTAATGTTAACGATAAGATGCAAGTATCGTGACATGACATTTACATGTCACAACTTCACGAAACGCAGCATTGAATCCGTTGAAGTTTGATAAGCTTATCAACATTAAAATGTTATAGCAATACATTTTTTTTTGGAATATCTGCAAAATTTTCTACCGCAGACAGAAGTAGAACCCACGACTTTCGCCATCACTAGTGACGACGCCTCTTTCATCTGGGCTACCGCAACTCATCCATTGCCTGCGAATTTTGCAAGTGTATATAAAATTGGCCGTGTGATGCCGGTTTAGAATGGCATCACCCCATTTCTTACCCATGGGAGTCGAAAGAGGCGACTAAGGAACTCGAGGGTGTGTATTGCATTTTTAGGCGATGGGCTAACCTATCACTGTGGCTGTGCACAATTTTTCGAATGACCCTCAAATGTTTGTCAGACGTGGCGTAAATGTCCGTTTTGCGGTCGTTTGCGCCCTGCCTACCCCGCAAGGGATATTGGCGTGATGTGTGTATGTATGTATGTATATTAATGCCAATAACCCGTGGCAGCGCTCCATCTACCGAGTTAGTTGTGTAAGTAATACAAGCAATAATTATATTCTGTAGTTTGAATACACTCTGTATTGCAGCGGTTAGCTGGCCGTGATCGTGGCCACGGGGCGAGGTGAGTGACGGCTGCTAATCTGACAGTTTCTACAGTTGTAGATATGTAATCAGATGGCCGTATTAGTATTTTTTTATATGTATTTTTGATTCGGATATATTGGCAGAGACGATAAGATGATGATACTGCAGTAGCTGATGATAACAGAGCACAACAAAAATAACGTGTTTTTGAATAGTTACGAAATTATTATTCAACATACATACATACATACACACATCACGCCTATATCCCTTTCGGGGTAGGCAGAGCGCAAACGGCCGCAAAACGGACATTTACGCCACGTCTGACAAATATTTGAGGGTCATTCGGATAATTGGGGATCGCCATAGTGATAGGTTGTCAGCCCATCGCCTAAAATTGCAATACACACCCTCGAGTCCCTTAGTCGCCTCTTACGACTACCGAGGGTAAGAAATGGGGTGATGCTATTCTAAGCCGGCATCACACGGCATTAGTAAACCCGGTTTACGGCAACCGTAAACGCGCCGTAGCCGTATTTGTATGGGAGTATGATCGAATCTAAAGGGCTCGAGGGTGTGTATTGCAATTTTAGGCGATGGGCTGACAACCTGTCACTATGGCGATACACAATTTTCCGCATGACCCTGAAATATTTGTCAGACGTGGCGTAACTGACCGTTTTTTGCGGCTGTTTGCGCTCTGCCTGCCCCGCAAGGGATTATAGGCGTGATATGTGTATGTGTATGTATGATCGAAAATCGATTTTTTTTTGTCTGGCATGCGTTAACAAACGCAGCAACAAACGACAAAAGGGAGAACTACCTTTATCGCCAGACCACAATAAGTAGCTTAAGAGTGGATGGTTTCCCTACTGTAAGAGTGTACTGTGTACTTCAGAAAACCTTTTTAAAAGCTTGAATTTTAGTCTTTATACAACAAACTGTGTACTTGGACTCTAGACTGGAACTGCATTTGAATATTGCACTAAAATATTCTCCACTATTCGGTCTACCTAAGGCGAAAGCTAAGCTTACGTGTACATACTCGTGTTTAGGTACGGTGGGAAGACTTCTGAAATTCACGTATAAATGTGTTTGAAATTACGCGGTACTGTAAATCTGAAATGGAGATTTTAATTTCATTTCAACCACAGACTTTGAAACGTTTGGTTAGTAAGTTATAACACATATGAATGAACTTAATATCCAGTACACCACACATTTTGAAATAAGCTTTATATTTTTAAATATTTTTTTATGCCAATAATGCACACAATAAAAGATAAGTACAGGACAAATACAGATATGGAAAAAAGACACAACATTCTTATTTACATACTTAACTTTACAATAGAAACAGGAGCAAATGAAACGAGGTACAATTGGCCAAAATTACATCTCTGAACTTAATTTGATTGAATACAATTTGTAATCTCTCGACAACTACTTTAGATTCATTCTGGTTACTCGAATGTTCGACGAACTATCGTTCATTTGAACCACAGTTTTGGTACCTAAAATCAGACGATTGCAGTGATCAGTGATTCGACAGATTATTTTCATTTGCCAATATTACAATTGCCAATAAATTCTGCGGTCTCCGCTGCGTCACTACATAAATTCGACGTGGCATTGTTCGGCCAGTCGATTCCCGTGACTTTATAGGTAGCCGCCATTGGTAAATCGCATACGTACGAGACGATACTACGATTCGTGACACCATATAAATCACAATCTGTGACAGCCGCAATTTAGCGTGGGCCATGATGATATCAGTTTTTTTTGTTTGAGATTTCGTACACTCCTTTCGTCAAAAATACCGCATCTGACAATACAACGGAAAATCGTGTGGTGTGTGTGAGTACCACCTATCATAGCTGTCTCGATCGGTGACGCCCAAATCTATGAATATTTGCATTGTAAATATCGTTGAAATGGACGGTTTTTGGAACATGAAATATTGGCGGAAGTGCGCGTATTCAATGATGAAAATACTATTATAATTTGAAAGCATTTCCTACGAAAACCTTTACAAATCAAATAAGGGAAACTTATACAGGCAGTTACAAGCCAAGAGGTGGCCTAGGTACTCATGAAACTGAACAACTTTTTCCATAAAACAAATGAATACACTGGACCACAAATAAAACGGGTCAGGAGGAAAATCGCCAATATCTCCAAAAGTACCAAACGTAGCAACAAAACAAAGACAATGTGAAAGACCATTTCATGGCGCACAGATGTTATTTAAAACTTTATTTTAATAATCGTATTAGAAAACCAGTTTATAAACCATGGTCGTTTTCAAACTGACAACCCAAATATTCAAATCAATAGATTAGAGTTTGATTTAGTTTTAACATTAAAATTGCTATAAATATGATATGATGTCTTTGCTTTGTAAACTTTATTATTCTGAAGACATCATGTCATTGACCATCGAAGTAATTAATAATATTTGAGGGTCGTTCGGCAAATTGCGTACTTATCGCCATCGTGACAGGTTGTCACTCTCGAGTCCCTTAGTCGCCTCTTACGACTCCAATGGGAAAGAAATGGGGATGGGGATGCTATTCTAAGCCGGCGTCACACGGCAAACTAATAGCGTGTTAATCGTGAAATCGTATCAGTTTCGCATATGAAAAGAAGCCTATGAAGAACCTACTGAAACTATTATTTTTTCATGCGGCACTGAAACACTGTCTACAAATGCCTACACCAAACTCTGTCTGAGCCTTGTGGCTACAATTTAAAGCACGTTTGTGCTAGCTACAGCACGTTTCTGCCTAAAATCGCTTTTGTAGCACCTTTGTTGCAGGATCACTGAAAAACAGAAAGTATTTTCAGGTTTTGTTTGTAGGTACTTGGGCTTTCAATGTATTTGCCAATACCAGGAACCCGGATTTATTGTGCTTATTTTCAATACCGGTATTACCGGTAATACCGGTATTGAAAATCAAATACCTGGATACCGATATTCGATAAGTTAAGAGAAAGCCTATTTACTTTTGTCCGAAATCTAAATATATCTTGTAGAATATCAAAATTACTTGCCTCGAGCTAGCGAGACCTTCTCGACACTAACATAAATAAAAGATACATAGGTATGAAGGTAGCGTTTTTCAGCAGTGGTAAATTAAAAGAGCAAACCTCTTTATCACTTTGCAACTTGCGTGCTTACCCTAAATGTAGCTCTACATACCCAAAAACTTGTAGTGCTCCAAACGTTATCTTAAACGGAACAGCCAACCTCGTAAACGGTACTAGCGTACCTTGGAAAGCAAATCTACTGCAAGTATGTTACAGACTTCCGCTTGACGCTTCACAGGCACCAAACTAATGCCAGCACCTCAGCACACTCACCCAGCCGCTTGAACCTCCTCAAGGTCTCCTCCACCTTCTGCCACACCACTACACACATAACTCTTGCGCGTAAATAATTCTAGAAGATCAGAAAGCCGTCAAATAATAGTCTATGACGTGAGCGACGTAAAACAGCAGGCAGGTGGCGATGTACATGAAGATCAGTATTTGAACCAACATGTTGCCTCCGCTGGCCGTACGCGACTAGGTCGGACAATACAGCCGGGGGGTACGAAGCCCCACAATAAGGTGAATGTCGACCACTTACACAATGATCTCTAATGTAAGCCGATCAAGTGAAAATTAGTGTTTAGGCGGCGATGTTGCCGCGTCAGCTGAAATGTTCAGCGTTTTTTTTCGGCTAGTAATGTTTTAAGCAGGTTAAAGTTGACAAGGCTGGTAAGATATGCTCACACGTTTTAGCTTCTTTAGACTTATTAAGTAAGTGAGGGCTATTTATACAGAGTCACCTCTACCTACACATACGTACCTATACTATATATATCTTTGACATTTCACACAGGCCCCAAACTAAGCAAAGCTTGGGAACTAGATAGATGATAATTTATTTTATAAATACTACATGCGGTTTCAGCCTATTACGCTATACTTCTCTTTTCGTGTGTTACACCGAGTCGTCCAACGACCCGATGAACCCTGGCGTCAGAGTTTTTCAACCACCAACTACCACTAGTAGGCCTCTAACATGGTTGTGTTACGACCTCTGACACGGTTGCCCTCTAAGTAATCATAGGCAGCAACCAGGACCGACGGCTCAACGTGCGCTCCAAAGCACGGAACCATTTATTTTCGGACAACCAGTTGGATCACCTTGCAATGTCAATAAATTCACAAAGTGATAACTATCAACTTTGTGAGTGTACCACCGAGAATTGAACCCGGAACCTTTGCGTCGCAGGCAGTCGCACTACCACTGCACCACATCGGCCGTCGCTATGCTGCTAAAAAAGGTATGTAAGTAATGTTTTTAAACTGAATTCGTAAAAGTTAATATTTAAATCTTTCTGTTAACATGCTTGCCTACACTAATCTACATTACACTAATATTATAAAGAGGATTTTTATTATCGTTTGTTTAAATTGAAGTGGCTCCGAAAGTACTCGACCGATTTCAAAAATTCTTCTACCGTTAGAATCCTACATTATTCTTAATGAAAATACACAACAACACATATGTTAAAATGTCTTCCCGCCGGAAAACTGTAAGCAGCGGGCAGGCCGCTTGTGAAAAATTATATTTATAGCTAAACGCAAAGTACGTAGATATTTCTTGGATATTTCATGCATTTAAAGGTGATCTTTGTAAAATTTTTACTTAATATCGTATAAAACTCGATTGGATAAATGCAATAAATTGGTTAAGGAGTGTATTTAATTACCATAAAAGTCATTAACGAGGGTTAATTGTGTGCGATGTTGTAAATTTTCACCGGAAAATATCGGCTTAACATTACCTCTACAGTTAATAAAATTCTTTTATACGTATCGGGGGTGTAAGGGGCAGCCTTCCGAATACTTATAGGGTGTATGCTTACCATAAAACTTAACTTTCTCCTAAAAACATGTATAGGAAACGACAAAAAATTTACCTTTCATACAAAATTAAGAGCAGCAGACTGCAATTACTATGGGAAGTCAAAAAATATTTGTTCATTGCAAGTTGTTCAGTTTAATGGTCTGAATACACCCTATAAGTATTCGAAGGGCTGTTTCTTACACCATGTATAATTTTATTTTCTTGTTTTAAATAAGAATTCATTTTCTTCTGTCAGCTTACATTAATTTTTCTCCATAACCTTAAAATTCACCGAAGAGTCTTAGATAATGAGAAATTAGTGTAGAGAATTTTCTGCACTCACACACAGACATTACACATCTTTAGGTTATAGGCCCAATAAGTCTTTGAAGGTGCAAATCCCTATAAACCATAGAAGATAAATATGTCCTCAAAATATATAGAAGCATTCTCCAAAGAACATGACTCAATTTTTTTGTATGGGTGGTCCAAATTCTTCTTAGTATCATAATTCATGGGGAGAGTTGATCGTAATTATGAGGATAGTGGATATTCAAGTCCTCTTCTTTTTTGTGTGGAACACTGAGTCGACAAAGACCCAAAGCCTAGCGTCAGAGTTTTGAACTGCCTTCTACTCCTAGTAGGCCTCTGACATGGTTGTGTAACGAGCGCCGTCTAAGTAATCATAGACAGTAACCGGTCGGTTCCGACGGCTTAACCTGCCCTCTGAAGCACGGAACCATCTTGATTACTGACATCAGGTGGTTCGGCCTGCAATGTCCTGACTAGACTGGAAACAAATTCACAAAGTGATAATAACAACATTGTTAGTGTCTCACTGGGAATCGAACCCGGACCTTTTGCGCCTACTGTGCCACATTAGCCGTTAAACGTACCTGTATCTATAATAATATATAACTTTTTAAGCACTCGCGATCACTATCACTCATTTTTAGTATTAGACCGAGCCTATCGCGATAGTATTTAGGCAAATATTAGTAATTTACCTGTGTCCCGACGTTTCAATACAGTTTCATGTATTGTGGTCGCGGGTTGGGCCGTAATTGGGTTGACTGACCTAAATACTATCGCGATAGACCCGGTCTAATACTTAAAATGAGTATATTAATATATTCACAAAACTCTAACCTCAGTGACATGACTGTGTAGCGGCAAACCGATTTAACTTTCACCTCTACAAGTATTTGCTCTGTTGTTCAAGTGCTTCCAACTTGAGCATCCTCTCATGATCCAAGTTAGAGGATATTCCTTTTGTTTTCAAGGTTTATGGTAAGTAAGCCTGTTGAAGTCAGACCAGATCAGAGGAATGGGCTCTATAAACCCGTTTTCAGTGGCATCGAATGGCACTCAAAAACGATTATTATACGATTGGTAAACTTTTAGTAATAGTTACAATAACTTTTACTAGATGTCGCTTCGAGACGAGTACCAAGGTATTGAAGATTTGGAAGTGTCGGTCGAGGCACCGGTAGCTCAGTTGGTAGAGCAGTGGGACGGCACCCAACGGTCCCAGGTTCAAGCCCCGCCATAATTTTTTCAATTTCTTATTTTCATTTATGAACTTTATTCCAAGTTTAAAACAAAGAAGCCATAATAGCGTAGCTTTTTTGAAGTCATTTTATTTTATGAATAGGTACTAGACTTTGTTCTGTTGTTCAAGTACTTCTAACTTGAGTTTAAGCTCCAAGTAAGAGGATATTCCTTTTATTTTCAAGGTTTATGGTAAGTAAGCTTGTTGAAGTCAGACCAGTGAAGGCTTGATCGACCCCGTTTGAGATGCCAGCTTATGGCCATGGATTAACGGCTTGGTATCATATATTCTAAGTAAGTTTTTAAAACTATGTAAGGTCAGATGCGTTTCTAACTTATTTTTAGTATTAGACCGAGTCTATCGCGATAGTATTTAGGCAAATATTAGTAATTTACCTGTGTCCCGACGTTTCAATACAGTTTCATGTATTGTGGTCGCGGGTTGACACTTCTAACTTGCTTATTGGGACGCATCTTACCTGCTTGTGTAGTTCAACCGCGGAATTATGGTTTTTTAATTATTTAGGTTTTTTAATACGTCAACCTATGTAGTATTGTAAGTATCGTATATGATCGTATTTATTCAAGTAAATAAAATTAATTAACAGGGTCTCAAATTAAGCACATTTATATTAAGCACAGTATGGCTAGTTTCTGGACCATCGGCCGAACCCAATATTTTGTGTCATTTCAGGTATATGCTGACATACTCAAACTGGGTTTTCACACTGTGTAAACTGTCACTAGACATACTGGTATATTTTATAATATTAATTTAATTATAGACACTTAAACATTTTATAGAGCTACCACACATTCAAGCGACAATTTACTCAAGCGTAAAAAATTACACTAAATGTTATAATGTGCCTTACAGACACACATGACTTTTGCCCACAAATAATAAACTTTGTTTTCTAAACATCTTATTCTACATTTATTTGTAGATATTTCTCTTTTTAATGAAATTGTGACTGTTTTTCCACTCAATATTTCTTTAGGCGGGAAAAACACGCACCTCATGATTTAGCGTTATTTTCCACGTATCTTTTTTTTTTTACGAAAGTCTATTTGTCTATAGTATGTAGCAAGTCTATAGCATAGGTCTATAGTATGAACTCCCACAAAAACCGCATTTAAAAGCAATCAATTTGCTACTATCGCAAGCTATAATTTGGGTACCGGCTGTCAAAACCGCAAAATCGAGCGGTGCATGTGCAAAAACAACATCGAAAAAATCAAATACTACGGTCACGGTTCCAAAAAATATTAATTATGGGGTCCTTACCGCGGCATTGCGATATTTATTTATTATATACAGGGTGTAAGGGACGGTGTACCGAAAACTTTGCAGGCATGATCAGACCATGACACTGAACAACTTTTACTACGGAGCCTATGCTGGGAAACGAATTTTTTTTTTCGAGTTTCCATAGAAAGTCAGTCAGCTGATCGGGAATTTTGTATGGGAGGTCGAAAAAAAATTCTCGTTTACAAACATAGCTTCCATAGAAAAGCTTGGTCAGTTTCATGGTCTGATCATGCCTGCAAAGTTTTCGGTACACCGTCCCTTACACCCCGTATAGATATTTTGACCCGGTTGCAACAACTCAGCGAAATAGTATATCGCGGTAAGAACCCCCCCTGTAACTAAGGAGGTTCAACCACTTGTCGTGTCGGTCGCTGCGTATTTTGAACGCACCGTGCACACATGCTATTTGTCAGACGAGAGGAATTTGCGATTTCTGATCTTATTCCCATACGGTGCATCCGTAAACGCACCGTTGCCATATTTGTATGAGAATAAGATCGGAAATTGCAATTTCCTTCGTCTAACAGACGCTTGCGAGAGGTAGTACCGCCTATTAATTTTGACTCATTACCTGTGACTGCAAAAGTTAAAAACAATTTACTCACGGTTCCTCCTCGATCGTATCTGGTCCCCCTCACCACCAATATCGGCCAACGGGAGGTCGACGGTGTCCGGCGAGCCGCCAGGCCAGGCCATCGCTCACCAACCCCCGCAAACCCTCGCCTCTGGGACACCGAGCCTACGAAGGACCCGATGAACCCTGGCATACACTCACTTCACAATCACTTCAATATTCCACCAGCTAACCGAGCTGTAGTGAATATTTCGCCGCATTTTTTATTGATATGTTTATAGCACCATGTTCATCTGTAACCACGTGGATAGTCTGATTCTGTCACTGATATACTTTTATTTTTTATGTTTTTTTTAACTTTATGCAATAAATTGACTTAATGCTCAGGGAATTATCTACCAGTCTACGTTAGGGCATGCGGAAATAGGCGAGGCAGGTTCAAAATAAATGCATTAATGAACCTAATTCAATCTACTAAAATACTATATAAAACACTTTTATAATTATCTATAAAATAATATATATATAACCTATACTAGCTATACCTTATCACAGGGCACAAATTATCGTTCTTCGTTTATTCATTTAACGTAATTTTTCATAGATTTGTTTTTTCGTAGAGTTATTTATAATACTACTTAAATGAAGTCCCATTAAATTCAGTGCAAATATTTTTTGGGTGAGTTCTACTCAAAACTGAACAACTTTTCCCAGTCAACATAGGACGAGTTATAAAAAGAATTGGCCCTCCCATACATAGTCACAATATTTTTTTGAACATTATTGTATTGGAGCTCCAATTATTTTTTTCATATTTCGACCTACAATTAATGGGATCAATTGATGTTATACAAGTAGAACTTACCCTTAAACATTTACACTAAATGTAACAGTACCTTATAGTAATAGTACAAGTAGCACCTAAAAACAGTCAAGTCGTAGCCACAGGCGTAGCAGCGTAGCACCTACTACGTAATACGTTCTACGCTAGAATTCTAGATATTCTCTTGCAATTGCAACTAAACGGATCAAAGCTAAACAGTCTATAAACCAGCAGCACATCACGTTACCTAATTAAGGAAATCGACATTAGGAATCAATTAATGCTAAATATTATAAAATGAAGTCGCTTCCCGTGTCCTTATGTATGCTTAGATCTTTAAAAGTACGCAACGGATTTTGATGCGCTTTCTTTAGTAAATCGAGTGACCCAAGGTTTTTATGAATAATTTATGCCGTATAAAAGGTATTTTTTCCGCGGAAAAAAAAACGGTTAACAGCGGGTGATATCGCTGGGCAGGCTAGTTATGATTATTTTTCTTTACGTGTTTTTGTTAACTAGACACCTACCCACGCCACAGCCCACGTTTTAAAGCTCTTTTGGGCATAAAGATAAAGTTTAAGTATAAACTTCACTAACTCTCAATTTTACTTAATCACTCTTTAGCCGCCGCTGTGTTTTAAGGCTCGTGGTGCCATTAAACTAGCGGTATAAAAAAACACGTATTTAGTTTTGAAATGCCACGTAACACACATTTTGAAAGAACCTACAAATTCAATGAAATTTCTGGTCTATCTAATATATCTTTAATATACTTGATGCCGGCTTAGAATAGCGTCACCCCATTGTTTCCCATGGGTGTCGTGAGATGCGACTAAGGGACTTGAAGGCTACATGTGTATTGCAATTTTAAGCGATGGTCTGACAACCTGGCACTATGGCGATACACAATTTTCTGAATGACCTACAAATGTTTGTCAGACGTAGCATAAATAGGCAGAGCGTAAATTGCCGTAAACCGCAATACGTAATAAAGGCGTGATATGTGTATGTATGTATATATGTTATGTAGACGACCGATGTGGCGCAGTGGTAGTGCGACCGCCTGCGACGCAAAGGTTCCGGGTTAGATTCCCGGTGGGGCACTCTCTTAACTGATATTTGTCATTTTGTGAATTTGTTCCCGGTCTGGTTAGGACAGCAGGCTGAACCACCAGATTGTCCGAAAAAAAAGATGGATCTGTGCTTCGGAGGAGTTATGCCGTCGGTCCCGATTGCTGTCTATGAGTACTTAGACGACGGTCTTTACACAACCATGTCAGAGGCCTAGTACTAGTAGTGCGCGGTTGAAAAACTGACACCAGGGTTCATCGGCTCTGCAAAGAAAGCAGAAGATGTAGTTGTGTGTAAACTAGTACAAGTGTGAGTGGGTAACTCGAGGTGCTGGTAATTGTACTTGTACTGCGCTGTCAGCGCGTCGCGGTCTTAATTAGCTAATTAATACGATTAGCTGAGCCGTTGCAAGAACTGCATCTGTGACCTAGTAGCGTACACCTCGGTACATGACTCGGTCGCGAATTCGATTCCCCTGGGTAGGCTTAAAGATAAATGTTTAGTATCACTTTTGGAATTCTGGAGCTATCTTACTATTAGTGAGCTGTCAATTGACGAATGAGATTATTCCTAATTTCACTCTAAAAAGGCTGTTCCTGCGTCTGTCAGACGAAAGGTAATCGATCTTATTCCCATACAAATACGGCTACTGAATAAGCAACGGCACCGGAATAAGATCGGACTAAGCAATTTTTTTCGTCTGACAGACGCATGCGTTACGGTGCGTTGAAATTAAGCAGCGACGGACGACAAGTGAGAAAACCTCCAAAAAATTTAACCTGACGGGTTTCGTCGGACGGAAATATTTCCCTTTTACTCGACCCACAAGATTATGTAACGTTGAATGAGTCGTGGCTAGTCATTTAAAATGAGAATCCGTCATAGAAATAAACAATGCGTACGTACATAGACGATGTTTTGATTACACTTTAGTTATGTCTTTGCTATAAACAAGCACGAACAAGTACAATCTATGAAATAGATTTCAGTTTTGCAGGAGGCACAAATGATATAACGTTTTAAAACTGTAGAGTTAGCCCTTTATTAACCCGCGAGGGCCCCGAATCTCTTCTATTTTTTAGTCATTGTCATGCCATCGAACTTAATTGTCTTTCTGTTGCTATTGTGATTTTCTATTAACTTCAAACTGAAAGCGGAAGACGAAATGACTAAAACCCTCCAACAAACACTATATTGAAACATAACTGAGACACACACACATATCACGCCTATTATCCCTTGCGGGGTAGGCAGAACGTAAACTGCCGCAAAAACAGACATTTACGCCAAGTCAGACTTTTTTGAGGGTCATTCGGAAAACTGTGTATCGCCATAGTGACAGGTTGTCAGCCCATCGCCTAAAATTGTAATACACACCCTCGAGTCCTTTAGTCGCCTCTTACGACTCCCACGGGAAAGAAATGGGTTGATGCTATTCTAAGCCACACGGCATCACACAACTGATACGCTTTTCAAATAGCAGAATACGTGTTTCTGTGCAAAAATTTACTACTCGAGCGATATTTCAATCAAAATATCTTCATTTTTGATACACTTTCCTCATAAAAGTACGTAACAGAATCCACGTTTCAAATATAAAACTTTATTAACAAGTTTCTGAGAAGCCTGTGAATGAAATACGTTTAATATTACAGTGTTGTTTTAAAATCAATTTATTTGGAGCTTGATATTCTATGATCGTTCAGTCAAGTCAAGAGAGAATAAAACGTTTATTAGAATCGATAAGATGTGACTAATTATACCTGCCTAATTATTCTAAATTACGACGTCGTTCTGAAGTTATCTGATGATCAATGTGCGCGAAAACCGTCCTTTTTAAAAAAAATTGAGTGCCCTAGTAACCTGGAAAACAGATTTTCTAACAAGTCAAGTTAATTACGAAATAAAGTAAAACTTAGTGACTTTGTTGTTCTTGATTTCGCTCTTCTTTTCGTACGTACTCATTGTAGATATAATTTTTCCTACGGATCTGTCTTTACGTATTTTATTGTGTACAATAAATTGTTTAATAATACCTATAGATACAGAAAATGAAGTACCTAAGACTTTAGTCTTATTTGTGAAACAGCGATGAGGCAGGCAATGTCTGTAGACGTAGACCATTGATCTACAACAAACGTAGACTCTCATGCTTTTTGCTTTGCTACTACTGCCTTAAGTAGGCGCTAAGTTGTTTGAGCTTAAAACGGTCATCATAAGCCTCACGTCACTCATGGTTCATGTGATTATACGTCCAATTCTTATAAGTAGGTAGGGTTCATTGGGTCGTTGAACGACTCGGTGTCCCACACGTAAAAAAGAGAGTAGGTACTATAAAACTGTATGCGCGTTGGCATCACAGTCAGAATAGCATCCTTTATCAGTTTGCAGGTGTCGTAAAAAACAACCTAGACCATTCAATGAATGTTCGCTTTGAACATAACTGCTAAATACCGTGACCTATTTACTAAAGTATATTTCGTTTAAATAAGGATACTTTCATTCTGATGCTGAAGTAAGGAATGGATAATTCAACATTCATGATATTACTGCGGACTTTGAAAGTTGTAGTCTGTCTGACCCAAAAGGACGGCAAACTGAAGACGTTTGCAGTCAAGGGCGGATTTTGGCGGATGCTTTACTTCTTCTCGTTCGAACGGCTTGACGGATTTAGATGAAACTTGGCACACAGAAAGAGTATTACCTGGAATAACACATAGACTGCCTTTTATTGCAGAAAAACATGTCATTCCCAAGGAAATCGAAAAATTACTGCGAGTAAAACCGCGGGTGAAGAAATTTTGTAAAATAAAGGTACATGTGAATTTCCACGATAAATATTTGATGTCACGGTCCAGATAGTGAACCTCTTTGTGTTGTCATTATCAACTTAGTATCAACGATTATCATCGAGAGATTTCATACCCTAAACTCTCGAAAATTCTGCGTAAGTACCTGAATTATAGGTAGATAGGTACAAAGGAACTATGCACAGGAATGATCCAAGTAGTATTAAATAATCATTTATTTCAAATTAAAATCGAACTTAATGCCTACAAAAAACATTATAAAAAACTCAAACAACGACTAATCTGCGACATGCATCGTCAGACCAAATCAGCAACAAGCTTCGTATAAGCATGTATAAGTACTTTCAATCTAACACTAGACTGTCAGATGATAGATGAGATGACATTCAAACACATAGGTAATGGAACTTTTCTATCTGACAGTTCTCGAGCTAATTCATGATTTGAAACCAGATGGCGTTATGTTAAGTTGATATTTAGACAGTCGAGTTACAAATACATTCGATTTATTTACATTTCCTTGCAAATAAACTTTTTCAGTTTAGCTTTCTGCTATCTATGTACAGTTATTACTATGGGGTTAGACACTTAAACTGCCAAATATGCGCCCGGCTTAAAAATGGTCTAAAGTCCGAACTGTTTAACCCAGATTGATCTTGACTGTACACTTGAAGATTGACCATAAAATTTCCCATTACTTCTAGATTATAGTTCAGACGCGATGCACTTAATCGGAAACTACTAAAATCACAGGTATTAAATTATTGCCTGCCTCATAGCTGTTTCACACGTACCTAGTTATATTAAATCGATACACGTGTTTCCACCCGACATACGAGACAATTTCAAAACTTAATATGATATAGATTAATATAGAAATAGCCCAGTATGACTAGCTTTTCATGTTTCAAAATTTTAAAGTCATCAATTTTTGGCTTATAGTTTCTGGAATCTGGACCATGGGCCGAACCCAATTTATTATTTTGTGTAATTTTAGGTGTATGCTGACACAGTTTCGTTTGCAGTGGATAAAAACCACTCAAACTGGGTTTTCACATTGTGTGAACTTTCACATAGGCAACACTGGTATATATTATAATATAAATTTAATTAAAGACACTTAAAAATACATTTAATAAATGAGCTACCATACATTGAATCGAAAATTTATGCAAGCGTGTCAAAAATGTTATATATGTTTTAGAGACACATAGCGCAATCGTACAAAAAATAAGCGACTTAAGTATTTTTGTAAGTTATGCCCTCAAATAATGCCAGCTGTATCGGACGTCCCTGTTCCGTACAGTAAAGCCATCTAATAAGCCATATTTGATTGCTGTCAGATTCGTGCTAATGTTATACCCTTTTCCTTTGTTGACCTCTTTTTTAGTATTTAACTAACAGCTGTCAATTATGGCTTATAAGGATGGCCTTATTGTAGTACCTACACTACATCTGTAAAGCGCATATCTACTTATTTACCTACATCTCTCGTCAACTGCTCTAATGAAACTTACAGTTACGAGTAGAAACATAGTTCAGTTTATATCATAATCCCGTGTGATGCCGGCTTAGTTTAGCATCTCCCCATTTCTTTCCCGTGGATGTCGTGAGAGGTGACTAAGGGACTCCAGGGTCTCAGGGATTCACGATTTTTGTCAGACATGGCGATAAAGACCGTATTTTTTGGCTATTAACGCTCTGTTTGCCCCGCAAGGGATAAAGGTGTGATACGTGTAAATGTGTTTATATAAGTTAGATGTAGGGTATGATATAGGCCTCACTTCTACTGCGTAAACACTCACGGTCCTGTGCCATTGAAATCCCGTCAACTAGTCTTTAACGACGCCAATATATTATCTTTATATCTACTTAGCTTAGTAGACTAACCGCCCGTAGACTAAGTCTTATCTCATTAGGTTTTTGAACGGAAGCATATAAAGGTTGTAATAGTTAGGGAAAATAGTAGGTTGCCCTCCGACAACGTTGCAGTTTTTTTGTAATCCTTTTTAAAACATTAGAGATACTTAGGCTGATGACAAGCAACCATATATATTCTTAAATAACATGCCTAGGGCTATCTATCTGCACTGATTTCATTCGGTAAGGTAAATAACTGGATTTTTGTGACTCATGAAATGTGGCTTTACATGGAAACTGTCAGAGTTAAAGCGGGTTCTTTTCGCCAAAGGCGTATCTTTAGATGGGTAAACATTTCGAACGGCCCAGCCGTGAAATGTAATATTTATTAGTTTAAACTCGAGTAAAAACAAATCCGCCAGGATATCGGATCTCAACCTACTATTTTCCTGACCTGAATTATATATCGCTATATTATAGAAGTACTTCCGTTCGGTAACCATGATGTAAGACTTTGTCAACGGGCGCTTAGTTTATAGAAAGCTGTGGACCTATTACCTAACCTTTATCGATATAATTAGACGATGCTGCGACGTATTTTTTTCAAAATAATCAGCGACTTTCCAGTTGTCTGAACTTTCTAGTTGCAACGCAATTTCACGGTGTTTCAGAAATCTGAGCAATTTACATATTTACACTTAGCTGCATTTCAATGGCGAAACAGTATTTGTTGATCCTTTCAATGTGTTACATGAGGTGCTACTGATAGTATAGATCTACATAAGTATTGAATTTAGTTCATTAGTAGACATCTATGAGGTAATTTTTGTATCTACTTATTTGTAACTTGCTATACTTTATTTTAGGATTTTGGTCTAACCCACCAACCAACAAGGTAAGAAAACAAAATGAAATATAAAATAAATAGAACCGGAAGCCTCGAGCTCGATTTCCCTAAGTATTTGTCATTGAAATCCCGCACGCAATGGCCATTTTCGCTTGTGCAATTCCAAAATTGCTATTTTGTTATAGTGAACTTTCCCGTGAAATCGGAGCAAGTGGCCTTACCACTCGTATCAAGCCGTGAAATTCATATTTTACTACTCTCAAAAACAGCTGTTTGTAACAACAATCAAATTACAAGGTATACTATATAATTTGATCTAAGACTACGATTTTTAAATAACGTGTCGTGTCACTGTCGGAGATTACCGGTTTTTAAATCAATATCAAGATCAATATATTTTGCTAGGGATGGTGGTGATGGGGACTCAATATATCTTCGTGTATCGAGAATTTGATAAAATGGCAAAACAGATTTCTAGTAGGTATTTAGGAAATACAAACAAGCATTATAAGTGAAAAATTTGAAAACACGACTGCTTTCTGAGATAAAGCCTAGCCTATGACAATCGTGATAGAGTAAGGATTATTTTGATACAATTCCCATTCGAATCTGTTAAGTGGTTAACGCGATTCAGTCCTTTAAAAAATCGCACATATAAACAAACAGGGTGGTATGGGATCTACCTCCTAGCGGTCCACCCCGGGCAACGGCAACACAGGCTTGCCTGTGTGTAAGTCCGGCTGAACGATCCCACCAAGCGGTGGAAGGCTCCGTAAGGAGCCGCCTGGCTCGCGACCACCATCCCACCGAAGTCTGGCGCCAAGTAGCTTGCTGCGTTCCGTCAGTGTGTGGGAGTGCCAGTGCCTTAACAGGCTTCTTCTGGGTGAGCTCGCTCCATCTTAGACTCTGTCTCTGTCCTATGACCTAGACTAGAGTCAAGAGCAAACCCATCATTAATAAAAAAAAAAAAAAAAACATACAAACATGAACTCTAACAACATTACACTCCTTTTTTTGTCGGGCAGTCGTGGAAAAAATAACTGGAGTAAGCGAATTGGATTTCGTGCGGGACTGATTTACGAATGTGAATGTTGGTTGATTTTTTTTACTGAGGAAATCGGGCTCTTGTAGTATTTCGCTTTTGTAGTTTCTGCAGGCGGGGAAATTTCACTTTTTGTATACTGACATGGGTTTCCAAAGGACTAATTTTCCTTAAATGGTGATTATAATCTTCATGAAATTGGGTCGTTTATTTTTACTCTTAAGGAAGTTTTAATATTTTTTACCTTATATAGTGAATGCTGACGCGCGTCCCTTGATAATATTAAATCTTTATGAAATTGGGTCGTTTATTTTTACCCTTTAGGAAGGTTTATTAATTCACAACACTGTTTTTGAACACTTTACAAATTTACTTTTTCTGGATCGTCCATGGTATTTTAATCACGGTTCCACGGTTTTTAATCCTTTTAATACTTTTTATTTATACCTACACGAGCACTGAATATTGAAAGTGTTTGTCGCTTTATAAAAGTAAATTGGTTTATTTTTGCACTAGAGATTCACAACTTCACAAAATGTCTTTTATATAGGGTGAAACTTTAATAGTGACCGATAGCGCAATCTCAAGACACAACAACTTTCCCCAAGGAACGTAGGTTAAAATACGTAAAAAGAAATACCTCTCTATACAAAATTGCCGATCTGCTGATTTACTAAGGGAACTCATGGTATTTTTGTTATTTTTAAACTCTTTGGGGAAAGTTGTTTCTTATCACCAGCCCGTCTTGAGTTTTCGCGTTCGATCACTAGTAAAATGTAACCTTTTAAATCATCCTCGGTATTGTTTATCGCCGCAGCACCTTTTAACACATTTAATTCATACACGAGCACTCAATATTAGTAATATCGGTGGTTTTACACTGAACATAGGTGAGTGTTATACTGAGTTGTTCCTATAACATCTTGGCCTACTTGATATCACTTTATTGTTATAAGATAAGATATGGATAAGTACCAGCTTACGTGGGAATATAAACTTTTTACCGCAAACGCCGGTAAACCAATCATCATGACTTTAGTTATTACTTACTAAAGAATACGAGTGGTGCCGGCTTAGAACAGCACCACCCTTTTTCTTTCCCCTGGGTGTCGAGAATGGCGACTAAGGGTATCGAGGGTTTCCTGTGTATTACAATTTTAGGCGACAGGCTGACCACTTGTAAACGGCCCTCAAAATTTGTCAGACGTGGCGATAGCGACCGTATTTTACGACCGTCAACGCTCTGCCTACCCTACAAGGGATAAAGGCGTGATATGTGTAATGTGTATATGTATGTATGAATGTTACTATATATACATATATATATCCTTTATTGCACAAAATTAATAAAAAGTTTTACAATAATATTAGTAGCAAAGGCGAGCTTATCTCAGAAGAGATCTCTTCCAGCCAACCCATTTGATCTGAGAAAATTCATATCTTATTGGGTAAGTAGGCCATAAATAACAAACGAAAATAGAATAACAATGTTACTATTAGGGAATTCAACGAAATGTAGTGTTTTTTTTGTCGAAACTGTGTTTCGAAGAATGAGGTATCATTTTGTCGAATCATCGTGCATCCGAAACTCGGTGGTGGACTGGAAGATTAGTTAGGTAAGTGATCTACCTTTGAAATACCTATACATGGGTGTCCTTACTTTAAATTTGATTTCATAAAATCAATACAACAAACTCTGACACCAGGGTTCATCGGGTCGTCAAATGACTCGATGTTCCGCACGAAAAAGAATACAACATTATTTTGTTTATTGCTAAAAAATATTTATCAATCTTAACGACGTCAGCACCTTTGTCAAGTATCTGTCATCTTTCACTGTAAGCTGTAACTTTTGGCCGGAGCAGCTGCGTATCCAGTGTATGAATTTAGGATTGTGTCATAATCTACAATCTACTTCCTAATCCACGACTCTTGATGATTTCAGGTGACTAAAGTTTGAAATAAATGATAGTCAGGCAACAGCAGCGCGCCTTGTTCGAATAGGTGAATTCTGACCAAATTTGACGAGATCGCCATTGGCGGTTCTCCTACTAGTCGTCCGTCTTTGCGTATTTTTAATGCACCGTAACGCATGCGTCTGTCAGACGAAAGGAAATTGCAAATTCCGGCCTTTTTAATCGACTTGACAGACGCATCCGTTAACGTATTCGTATTTGGTCGGAATTTGCCATTTCATTTCGTGTGACAGACGCGTTATATTCGTTAAAAATATGTGTAGGACAAGTGGTAGAATCGCCATTGTTTGACAAAAAGAAGAAGCGCGCCGTGCTAGTGCACCTTAACTTAATACCTATGTCCTGTATACACTTAATTTAGCAAAAATAGGAGATATCTAAATCATGTCATGTCTTGTAATTTACGCAAAATACGCGTTATCTGTCAAAATACGGCGACGATGAAAACAATGCCGACTAAATTGACTGGAAATAGCGAATAACATTGTAAAAAATTGTAACATATATTGCTTTTTTTTCACAATTCAAAATACATTAAATAAAGTAATTTCATTGTTTAAAGTAATTTTCAGTTTCATTTAAACATGACAGACCTTGAATATCCCCCTCCCCTATTCTAAACATATTTGACGGAAAGTGACAGCGCAAATTTAAAGTACGTTAAGAGAATTTACTTCCCGAATTAAGGCCAATATTCTCAGTATTATGAGCTAATATAAAATAGTCCCTTTGAAGATGTTCACATAAAGCCATAACGATGATGTTATCATACTCGTAGTAGGTAGGTACCCTCCCGTTTGAAGCTTTATAATCGTAATATACATACGTTATACACACATAGGTACAGGTTAATCCTCAATATTGGGGAAAGCTGATAAGTAATAGAGCTATTTATTTGGGATAAATAGGTACCTACAAGGAAACATGTAAGTGTATAAATAGTAGGTGTGTGTTAATATGATGTTTTAGTACTAAGTTTGAGCAATCTTTTTAACAGAAAACAATTAAACCTAACCCAAAGGTCACATGTTTACCTAGGTATGTATGTATCAGTCGTGGAATTTGACATAATATTATATACAGGTTGTAAGAGACAGCCATGAAGACCATAAATGAAACTGAATTTTCCCATAAATAAAAAATATTTCTGGAAACCTCTAAACTGTTTGACTTCTCATAGTAAATGAGGTCAGCTGATTGTGTTTTTGTATGGGACTTCGACTATTTTCGTTTTCTGACATAGGTATGTTTCTAGCGGAATATTGTTCAGTTTCATGATCAGCATTTGGACGGCTGTCCCATATACCCCGGATGAATACTATTTGAATGAATTGACGCCTCAGCTGAGCTTTTATTCACCCAAAATGTATTTAAACATAAGTATACAATGCAGGTTTATAAAATTTCTAAACCCGTTCTTAACAATAATTTAAGTTTTAAAGGATCTTGCCCATTTTTGGGCCTGATTTGTCGCATGCGTCAAGATGATACTAATATTAAAATTAATATTTTAATTAATCTACGTCCTCTTGCTACTTGAAAGTATGTCTTAAACCCGGGATTTTATTTAATACATAATTAGATATTGCTTTGATTGATCATGAAACACAGCATGTTTTTTCCCTTAGTTTTTTCCTGTCAGAGGTTAGTAAACTCTTTTTTTCTACATGTATAGTTCCTTTTTGTTCTTTTCCTTTGACTTGTGTCTTTGACGTTGATTGACGTTTGGTGTTTTTCTTTCTTTAGTTTTGCTTTAGTTTCTTGGATTGTATTTTGTCTTTTCCTGAAATAATTTTCAATGAAATTACTTACGAAAACAGATAATAAACAATCGTGAAGTGACTTCTCCTCGAATGGTTGACTTATTGCGGTCATGGATATCTCCAACTCAGGTATTTAACCGTCTCACAGACTTTCACAGGCAATTTTTATGAATTCTGGATTATTATAGACCACGGAGACAGTTTAATAATAAATTCCTTTATGGGGATTGATTGCAACATAATTTATTGTTTATGCATTTCAGGTCTCAAGAATGGAACGTGTCTGTGCCTCCTGTTATAGGGTTTCGACAAGGCAAATGGAACGAGAACAGCAACACGACTTGAATCGCCCCAATATGGCAGACGCTAATATTCCAGAGCCACCTCCACTACCACCACCGGTTCACCAAGCAGTTCCTCAAGCAGTTGTACCAAAAATCACATCTTCTGTGTATAGGCGTGCTGCTACTGCGTATTCGTCAATTGTTTCGAACCTGAACGTGCCCTCCGAAGCACAGAACATGCTTTCTTACGGATATTCAGGTGCAGCATGCACTGTTCTGTGTGTGTGTGTGCTCTGGGGGCTAAGAATGATTAACTTTTTATTTAAGGTAAAATAATATTATTATGTGTGCCTCGGCAAGCATAGCGTTGGACGCTCTCCAGCCAAATGAACCAATGTCGACTGGGTAGTGACTAGATAATTAAAACAATATTTTTGCATTATTTGTTGTATTTTATTTCCTCTTCTTTCAATTTATACCTACTTACAACTGAGGAGGTTAGGAACAAAAGGTGTCATTTTACTTTTTTGCAACTTAGTAACATGTAGCTTGTGTTAATCACAAAAGGTGACTTTTTACTAGGTGCACCATATAGCAGAGGTGTACCAAAGAAAAATGACACCTTTTGTTCCTCAACTGCAACAACTGTGCTATCCACTCCATCCAGCAGCATTATCGCCCAATATGAATTAGTAACTGGTAGTAAAAAAAGTAGTCTTCGTCACTTGGGCTCGGGAGGGATTTCAGTGAGTGCTGCGTTTTGGAATGGTCTACCTCTAGAAGTAGAATCTACAGTGTGTCCAGACCAGACTACGAGTAATAGGTTTCCCTGCCATGATCTTTAAGGAACTCACTAGTTCACAAGAATTCAATCTAATGATACTTGTTTACCTTCCGAATTGTTAGTTTCAGTAATATAAACATTAGGTAAGTATAAATACCATAGACATCTCACCAGCTAGGCGAATGGCCTAGACGCCTTCATGTCGATGATAAGTAGTCGTGTAAAATGACAGCAAATATGGGGACCTACATTTCTAGGTTATGTTACAATTTGATGAATTACTTTGAACTCCGGGTTTTTAACATAAAAATAATAACAGGAGGTAAATAAGAAGTTAATTATAAACCGTTTGAAACTACTTCAGCCTTGACGCAAATCTGGCCTGGAGTCCCTTACTCGGTGGGCATGATCCTTTGAGTTCGACAAAATGCGGTTTAAAATATTGAGTTACTGTAGAGGATATTGATACTGAAGACTACAGGCGTGTTGGAACGGAACCCCGATCTGAAAGTCAAATATTCCACCAGTGTACCTCGAATATATTTCACTGACATTTCAAATCAACTCGCCCCTTTCCGCCAACATTTTGTTCATTTTATCGCAGTCTTTACGGCGCTATCACATTTACGGGCTACGTTAGTGAAACGCATAGGCGTGGCTAGGGTGTGGTGTCCGCAATCAGGCGGCCGTGATGACATCACTACAGTACAAAACTCATTCGCTTAGACGGTTCCCTCACTTGTCGTCCGTCGCTGCGTATTTTTATATTATTCTTTATTGTGCATTAACAATACAATAGTTTTTGTTTTAAAAGTAGTTCACAAAGGTGAGCTTATCTCTATAAAGAGATCTCTTCCAGCCAACCTGTAAAACTAGGTAAGAAATAAATACGACTACACGACTACCGATACGATTTTACACGACTGCCGAACCAAAAAGTTCATGTAGTTAGTATATATTTACGATTATTTAAAGGACTGAAACTCGTTGGCAAAAAAGTAACCACAGAGAATCTTTTCTTTTATTATACCTTGAAGGTCAATTTATCAATTGCTTGGAGGTTCTATTAGTAACCACAGAGAATCTTTTCTTTTATTATACCTTGAAGGTCAATTTATCAATTGCTTGGAGATTCGAATAGGAATGGTATCGGAAAAATCCTTACATCAACCCGATTCTCATAGGCTAGGTTTAATCTCAAAAGGCAGCCGTGTTTTAAAATTTTAAATGTATTGTGCTTGTTACCACATACTGTCAAACGAAAGGTAATTGCGAATTCCGATCTTATTCCCATACACGGCTACGTTGCGTTAAAAATATGCAGCGACGGACGTCAAGTGGGAAAAACGTCTTAGATAGTAGCGTGACCAGCGTAACTTGCCTTCTATGTTTGATACACGCACGTACGGGCGCGTACAGAGAGTAAAGGTCAGATTATAGTGAGCAGTTCGGCCGTTGCGGCGCGAAATCGGCCAAGCCATTTCTCGCGAGATTACTATTTATTTTATTTATTTAAATTATGAATGATTTGAGTAAATTAATGTATGCGATGCAGTATAATTGGTTGCAAAATTTTTTTATAAATTCGCGGCAAACGCTGGTCGTGACTCGTGACACTATCTAAGCGAATGAAGTCCACAAATTGATATATACGATAAAATAGTTAATACTGGGTGTAGGGGACGTCTTCCTTATGATCATGAAATTAAACAACCTTCCCTGAGGAAAATGCATGTATCATTTTGGGAAACGAAAAATATATACCTATATCAACTTTCTGTGATTCAGGCAGCTGATCGTGTATTTTTTATGGTAGGTGTATTTTTGACGTGTGTTGCCGGCTTAGAATTTGCCGTGTGTTGCCGGCTTAGAATAGCATCACCCCATTTCTTGCCCGTGGGAGTCGTAAGAGGCGACTTAGGGACTCGAGGGTGTGTATTGCAATTTTAGGCGGTGGGCTGACAACCTGTCACTATAGCGATACAAAGTTTTCCGAATGACCCTCAAATATTTGTCAGACGTGGCGTAAATGTCCGTTTTATGCGGCAGTTTACAAGGGATTATAGGCGTGATATATGTATGTATGTGCATTTTTGACGTTTCTCAATTAGGTTACTTTGATCACAGAATAATAACTAGTAACTAGCGTTACTTTGATATAGTTCAACTACTGCAATACAGTGCAAAAATACGACAAATTCAGAAGCTCAGGATCATGTAATTTTAAACCATATTTTAGTGCTGGTATGCAGTTGTAGAACTACGATCAAAGTTACCCATAAAATCAAAGTAATCCAAGTATGTTTTGAACTAAATTAATCAGAGTTGTAGCTAGTATGTTGCGTGCGGGTGAAGCGTACGGTACCTTGGTCTACAAATTGAACCATCATCCAGGAGGCTTGGTTGTCAGGGAGTGGCCACAAGATAAGCATGTAGTGTAGCCATAAGTTAGCATATAACACTATGTATCGTGTGATCTGATACATTATACGCTCAGATGCGACACAAGTTCGTTGTTTCATTGAATACTCCTACAGCCCGCATTGCATGGCGACCCGGCCAGGGCTGCCTGATGGCAGCGCTGAGCCAAGGGAACATGAATGTGGGTTGTTTGAGGAATTTGTGAAGTGAAAAATAAAAAGCGGAGTGAACATTAGCGTTTAACTTTAATTAATAGCAGTGCTGTGATGGGAATAAAAAAGAAGTGGACAATTGACGGAACAATTTGATGGAGAAAACATACAAAATCTAAAATATAATCTAGAAAATATCTACAAAAAATCAACTTTTTCGGAACGAAAATAAAATAATATGTAGCTGAGAAGAAACTGTTAAATATGCTGCCGTAAGATGACACCAAGAATGCAAAGATGACGTGGCCGTTGCAATAAATATGAGTGTGGATATACTGGGCGCTGGGAGTTATGTAGTACCAATATCAAACCAAGATAGATATAGATGATGATAAAATGCAGGGCGCAGGGAGATGATGGTGTCCATATAGAAGGATGATATACTCGTAATAGCAGGGCGCCGGCAGATGTTCGAGTCGGATGTGGATGCAGTAGGGAGCCGGGAGATGGTTAACATCCGTAATGTAAAGTAGGTAAAGGTAACCGTGAGCGTAGTGCGAAACTATTTTTGCCTCCCGACAGTGAAATGTTAACATCGAGAAGATTTAAGAGACAGAATATCCTTACGTTCAAGTGTAAACGAGTGATAACATCAAATAACTTTATTTTTTTGAGGTAAGCAGTTTGATTTTAGTAAGCTCCATGCGTTTTTTTTTTTCGTTCATTGGTTTATTTTCATCAAAATATGGAAAATAAGATAGTAGGCTCCAGTGTTTCATATAGTCTGTATTAAGTGCGCAATTGATAAATTCCTGGTACTAATTCGTATTAAAACAGAGAAATTTGAACATGTACGTGTATGTAATAATATAAGTAAATTATCATTTCTATTAGTGAGATTTTAAATAAATAAATTCCATTGATTTCAAAATTGTGTAAAATGTATGTGAAGTACGCATCAAATTGTTCCTACTTATAATTTTATTTTATTGATAGACTTACTGACCTTAGAATCTATGTGGGTAATAGCTTAATAGCAACTTAGAATTATGATCAATCATATTATAGAAATAAGTAAAATTTTAAATACCTTTAAAATTATATTTATAAGACTGTAGGTTTCTCTTTATTTTAGGATAAGTAAACCAAAATGTGTTGCTTCTGAAAAACGAGAAACGACATTTAAAGTTTATTTTCCACTTATTTAAGTTCTTTCGAAAATAAAATATATCACACACAACAATCTGCCATTTCCCTCATTATAACCACAAACCTAACCTGTCATCTCTCAGTACAGACTAAATATCAAATTAAAGAAAACCTTCTTTCTTTACATCTCCCCCCCTGGGGAAGAAAATTTACCCTTGAATTTTCTCTTCAAGTCTCTTCAGTCTCTTCCAGTTTTTCTTCATTTTTTTCTTCCTCTTTCTCACCTCTCAAATAAGGGATTAGTTTTGAAATATGGAACAGGTTAGACTCTGTTTTCCTGTGTCCTACATCTATCTCATATATTGTATTTGATTTTTTTTCTACAATCTTATATGGTCCAATTCTTAGTTCGTCTAGTTTCTTTCTATTTAGTTTGTTTCCATTTTCGACATATACCATATCTCCAACATTAAATTCTTTATTCTTTCTGTTTTTATCGTAGCATATTTTGTTGTAATTATGTGATTTCAAGGTATTATTCAGGGCAATTTCTTTAGCTTTCATCCATTCACCATGTGTAGATTCTTGTCGTAGCTCATTTGGCAAAACAGTAAAATCTGTACCATATAACAAATAACATGGTGTGTATCCTGTTATAGAATGAATAGTCCGGTTGTATTTTTCTACACATTCATGTGCTATTGTAGTCCATGCTTTTTTCTTTCCATATCCATTAATTTTACATCGTATTTTGTTCACTAAGGTCTGATTCAATCTTTCATTGAGGCCATTCGAAAATGGAGCATTTACGGCAGTAAATATCATTGTTATTTTTTTTCCGCTAAGAAATTTCTTGAATTCTTTAGAATTTATTCCTGGATACTGGTCGGTTAGGAGTATTCCAATTTCTTCTGTTTCAGTGACTTTATTTATTAGTTTTATGAAATCATGTGCACTCTGGGTCTTTGATGTTATAATAAATGCGTATCTGGTGAAGTGGTCAACTAAAAGATGAAGGTATTTCTTTGTTGATCTAGACCCTCCAAAACCGCCAATTGTATCTATTGATACTATTTCAAAGGGTCTCGTCGCTGGGCCTAAATGTGACATCAAACCATATTTGTCCTGTCCTCTAGTTTTATTTTTTATGCAAATTTCACAGCTTTTACATATTTCTTTTATATTCTTTGTTAAATTCTTTGTTACAAATAGTGAACTAATAGTCTTAAGCATTTGTCCAATTCCAATATGGCATAGCTCTTCGTGCACTCCTTTCATAAGTCTTTTACTGAATTCTTCTGTTATTATTATTTTTTCTTTGCTTCTTACTTTTTTATAGTATATGTGATCTTTTTCAATTATTTTGTTTTTGTTTCTTCGTATGTCTTCATTTTTCTTCTGATCACTTTTTATATCTTCTATAGTAATAAAATTTACAATTTTTAACTGTTCTTCTTCATTCTCTTCTGGTTCCAAAACAGGGTTTCGACTTAAACAATCTGCTTCCAGATTATTTTTTCCTGGGGAATATTTGATTGTAAAGTCATATTGTGAGAGGTAATAAGTCAAATCACCCAGTTCTTCATCCGTTCTGGCTTTTAAGTTCATATTCTCTAATGGTTTATGGTCTGAGTAAACTGTGAAAGATTTACCTATTAACCAATACTGCCAATATCGTAGTGCTTCTTTGATAGCCAAACATTCTAAAAATATAGCTTTTTTCTTCTTTTGCGCTTCATTCAGTTTTTTTGAAAAGTAGGCTACTGGTTTTTCTTCGCCATTTGTTTGTACCTGTTTCAAAATGGCTCCAACGCCCTCTATCGATGCATCAGTGTAGATGTTGATTGGTAAATCTTGATCGAATATTTCTAGTATTGGTTGTGAACACAGGAGGCTTTTTATTTTCTCAAATGATTTTTGACATTCTTCTGTCCAATCAAATTTTTGATTTTTTCTTAGTAACTTATGTAGTGGGTCCAGTATTATCGCGCTTCTTGGTATGTATTCATGATAAAAATTTATTTTTCCTAAAAATTGTCTTATATTTTTCTGAGTTTTTGGTACTGGAAAATTCCTTATTGAAATAAGGTTGTCCTTCACTGGTTTTATTGTATTCTTTTCGATAATGTGACCTAGGTATTTGATTGAATCCGATGCAAACGTACACTTAGTAAATTTCAAACGAAATCCTTCTGTTTGAATGGCTTCTAACAATTGTTTCAAGTGCTTTATGTGTTCTTCAAATGATTTTGAAAATATCAGTATATCGTCTATATAATTCACAGCAAAATCAGAAAGTTTATATTTTCTCAGTATATTACTTAGTATTCTTTGAAATATTGCTGGAGCTGTCTTAAGTCCGAACGGTAGACAAGTCCATTGGAAGTGACCCTCTTGTGTTACAAATCCAGTTATCTTTCTGTCTTCTACTCTTAAGGGTATAGACCAAAAAGCGGAGTTAATGTCTAGACTTGTAAAATACCTGCAGTTCCTTGTTTTTATCATTAAGTCTTCAATCAATGGGAATGGTTGAGCTTGTGGTACTACTATTTTATTTAAATCTCTAAAGTCTATACAAAGTCTAGATTTTTTATTTTCTTCCTTCTTAAATGCCAAGATTACTGGTGCCGCAAATGGGCTATAGGATTCTTCTATTAGTTTATGATCCAATAATTTTGCTATCTGATCTGCTATCTCTTTTTTGTCTTCTAAAGTACACCTATAAGGCCTTTTGCTGCAGTATTTGTCCACTAATAAATCTATTCTTGCTTCATATCCATTAACTGTTCCTATATCATACTTGTCTTTGGCAAATACTGATTTATGTTGTTGTATCAATTTGCTAATTTCTTCCCTTTTATTGGGATCTAAATGATTAACTTTTATTTCGAATTCCCCTTCCTTAATATGCTCATTAAAATTTATTTGGTATTCTTTTTCATCTTTAGTAATGTTTTTCATGTCTTTCTCCATTTTTATAGTCTTTTGGTGCGAGTATTGTCTCTGAGTTACTTCCAGCTTCTCATTTTGTATCAATTTGTATTTCTTTATCATGTCTAATCCAATTAAAAAATCATATTTGAAATGTGGCTCATCAATTATGTACACATCCACGTTTTCTTCTTTTTCAAAAATTCTTATTTTTAAATTCGTCAAACCACTTGTTTCTTTAACACCATTAATCGTTTGTAATTTTTTTTCATTTAATCCATTTTTATTTGTTTTTAATTTTAATAATTTTGAATTAATCAGAGAGACATTTGACCCCGAATCATATACTCCAAATATTTCCCATTTATCATTTATTAGGAGTTTGACTTTTATTAATGGTGTTTCAATAAGTTTTTTGGTTCCGACTCATTTAACTCTGCTTCAATGACCGAATTATTAACATGCCTGATAGATCTTTTATTAAATCTCTCGTCATCTTTTGCTTTAAACCAGCATGCAGTCTCTGGATGGTAGCGTGTACCTTTGTTCAACTTTTCACATGTTTTGCATGGAGTATGTTCTTCGTTCTTTGTATTTATCTTTTGGTTTTCATATTTTCTGTAATACACATTCTTATTTTTATTTACTAAATGTTCATATTTCCTCACTTCATTAAATAAATCTACTGTATCTTTTATTGTTTCTCTATTTATCTTCTCTAGTATAAACCCCGGCAAACCAGCTGCGATAAGATCCACTAGTGTACCGGTATCTATTGATCTTCTCATGTCCAGTAAAAGCTTTTCTTTTTTAATGGCATAGTCTACCAATGAACCATCCCTGTATTTAAAGTATAGTGCAGATGTAACTTGGTTCCAGCCTTGATTTGCAAACGATTCACAGAATTTATTTTTCCATATAGTCCAGTCCGAGTTAAGTGTTAGTTTTATAATCATGGAATTGTACCAGTCGACACAACTTTTATCCATAAATAGTCTGAGTATGTCAATCTTTTTCTCATCTTCGATAATGTCGAAGCGTGAACACTCCCTCTCAAAAATATCCATCCATTGACTTGGATTTGGATTTTTGCTATTAAATTTTTCAATAACAAATTTCTCTGCAATCAATTTCAGATTTTGTTTTTTAGAATCCTGTGTGTTTTCAATTAGTTTTTCAATTAATGATTCCAGTGATTTTGTATTCTTATCTACAACTCCAGACGCCGAGTTTTGTATAATTTCCTCAAGGTATTGGTCTGAAAATTGTAAATTTCCGTCTTCATCAATATAAATTTTGCTTAACTCCTCGGTCATTGTAATCCATACTTTTCGTGACTGGTGACGTTTTTTAATGCTATTTTTGACTTTATTGTACGCAGTTGTCTTTATCAACTCTTGATGTAGACCGGCAGGTTGTAGTTCTTCTGGTATAGCAAATATTCTTTCATCTTTTGTTGCGATTGAGGTTATGCAATAGACATTTGCTTTGCCATCACTCGCCGGCAGTATTTTAAATTCAAATCGTAGTTGATCCATAGTTTTCTTCAAAATCCGATAATTCAATAAACAAAATGTCGTTTTATAAGACTGTAGGTTTCTCTTTATTTTAGGATAAGTAAACCAAAATGTGTTGCTTCTGAAAAACGAGAAACGACATTTAAAGTTTATTTTCCACTTATTTAAGTTCTTTCGAAAATAAAATATATCACACACAACAATCTGCCATTTCCCTCATTATAACCACAAACCTAACCTGTCATCTCTCAGTACAGACTAAATATCAAATTAAAGAAAACCTTCTTTCTTTACATATTTTAAAAACCAAGAGCCTTCATTTGATTAGAAAGTGCGTTAAAATCGTATCAATATGTACAAATGACCAAATATAAATTATAAAAAACATTTTTAAAAAAAAAACTAGAATACAATTTGCGACTAAGATATATTTTGAGAGATGCAATTATGACAGAGAAAAGTTAAGCAAAAATATCTATTATTCAGTTAAATTCTGTGAAAGGAAATGTTTTAATTTTAAAAGATATGTGTGGAACTTGTTTTTTTTTTAATAATTATTGCAAATATTATAAATAATGAATTTACTTTTGAAGGTTTTACATTGATAAAAAACTACATACGTTCTATGGTTTATTTGGCACTCACAGTGCTATATTCTTTCATTTACATTTCAATTTCAATAAAAAGTTAGCTGTAAAAGAAAGAAAAGAAGTATACTCTTTTTTATGTAGGTAATTTGTGACTTACTTAATAATGTTTTTGTGTAATGTAGTGTGCATTATTTTTTAAGTTTTCACTTTTGGTAATTACGAATTGAATTTTCGAAAAATCACTTTAGCCTATACCTATAAACAGTAAGAGATAATTTATTGTTAATAAAAGAAAGATCTAAAAAAAAAACACAGGTAAAGAAATGTATGTACTGCGCAGCAAGTTGAGCCATACCTTATTTATACTGCTGATACTATTTTTTGTATGTAATTTCAATTTTAGATACATTACTTTTCTGTGTATATTAACGAAATGTGTACATTTTTGAAAGTGAAACTATTTTTTATTTTGCCGGAATGAGAAATTGTACCATGTAAAACACATAAATTACCTATGTTGCTATATTGTCGAAACTTTGTTTCCGTAAAATTATTCGAAATAATGTACTACAATTATAGTTAAAAAAAAAAACTGGAAAATATAGATTTTACGGCTAGTTCTAATTAATTACTTTTCTTCGCATAATACTTTGTTGGGTATTGTAATCAGGCATAATTTTTTTTATTGTACTTTTACATGTTTATAATTTTACTGATTAAATATTACAAACTATAAGAATAAAAAGCAAATTCTATCATTCAATGTTTTTAAATTTGCGTTTTGGATTGTGCTTTCAAGGCATTTGTATTTTTCTGAAGCGATATCTAGAGTTACTGATGTTTAGATACTTTTTTTTTATCCGATGCTTGATAAGTGATTCAAGGTTTCTAATTTATTAATTTTAATTATCCTTTTTCAGCACATTTAAGTGAATCGTATAAATCTATCTTCTAGCTGGAAATCTATCTACATATTTATTTTCTTTTGAAATTAACCTGCTGATATTGTGTTTTTATAACTTTCTGAAATCATAGCGATTATTTTGCTCGCACATGTGTGAATTACTCACTCAAATTAAATTGTCTTTTTTTTACTTTTATCAATTAAATGTGTCCGAACATGAGTAACTAACTAAGAAATGCCTTTCGAGATCAGTGAATGAATGAATACTTATGTATAATTTAGTTCAAACTTTTTTAAACAATTTCATGTTTGATATAATGACCATGTATTCTGTATTTAATAATTGAGATATTTACTTTTGTAAGCAGTTTACGTATACATTTAAAAACGGGCTAGTGTACCTATCTATCGATTCTTTACATTACATTAACATAATATATATATTTCGCAATACAGTTTGCTGCAGACATTCTTTCCGAACAAACAAGTAAGTATCTTGTTTCGTCCGTTTGTTGCAACTTGCAGTGCTGAGTAGGTGTTAATTCAATACGTACCTACCTACTTAGTTACTGTGTGCAAGTACTTTAATGATGCGATGCAATGCCGGATCATATTATGTGATATTATATTATCTATTTATCAGACTGTAATACTGTGGTTTTTTGCTGTTTTTGAATTAAAGGTATCTATTCACTACCTATAGCAATTATATAAACAAACGTTGACTGAATTTTCTGATGATTTATTGTTGAAAGTTAATTGTGTAACTTTTGATTTAATATGTACTACCTATACATACAAGTAAAGAACTAATTTTAAGAATAACCTTTTATGATTCCGTGGAATGTTTGAAATAAAAAAAAAAAAGATGATACTCGTAATAACATGGAAATATTTCAGTAAAAATCTATGTACCTACCTAATTGTAAGCCAAGTAGTTAACGGATAAGTAGGCAAACGTTTGTAAGTTATGATTCATTTCATACAGTTGAAAACAGGTAAATCGTATTAAAATCATTTTGGCTAATTAGATAAATTAAGCACAATTTGTTACGCATTTACTTACGAATGTAGAATTATGTAGAGGAAAGGATTTTAAATATTGTGGTTAGCGCATTATGCTACTAAGAGTATGTTTCAAGAATTAGTTGTTATTTATTGAAGGTTATGTAAAGCTTGTATAGTTTAAAAGGATAAGGGACTATTTTGGTTATTATCGTATCTAATCGCGATTGGCCTGATCAACCATAGTGACGGTACTTAGTGATCAAAATATTCATTTGTTTGATGTTATTTATGTATGGGCATTGATAGTTATGGATACGCACGAGATGCGATAGCACACAGTCAACTAGTAAGGCACAAAGGCACTACAAGGTTCAGGTCCTTCTTTCGATCATGGCCGGAACGAGCTTCCCCCGTGAGAAATGTTGGAGACATTATGTAAAGTCTTAAATCATGACCTTGGTTTGTTTATGTTGAGGCTAAATGCCTATGTTCATAAAGTCGCGACTTGTCGGTTAAAGTGCCTAAATATGAAGTTATATATAAAAAAAGTTTAATTAAATAAACCGACATTAATGTAAATGGCTGGCCAGCCCATGTTGTTAATGTTAGTGTGTCTAGTCCATGTAAAGGACTCAGTAGCAAGGCTACTTGTATTGTAAACAAGTGAAATAAGTTGACTGTTGTTGTAGAGAAAGCGACTGAATGTGATAGTAACCAACATGATAATTATGACGATAATTAATGTTATTAAAGGAAATAAATGTAAAAGATAATTTGAAATAAAAGTAAGTAGATTATACAAGTATTCAGGATGGCTTTGTGTAAACATTTTATATTTGATGGTTTATAAAAACATCCAAGGACAAATTTACTTAAATTGTAGAATATTTTATTTTAACTAGGTACTTACATACCTTACAAAATTATTATTTTAACAGAAAATCAGTTTATGTATTTAGTGTTTTGTGGTACACTTCCTATATAATTTTAGATAAATACTGTTAAAGGTTGAAACAAAATATTGTTAAAAATCCATACATATCAAAAGCATAATGATTTTAACGTACCTACCTTTTATTATTATCTTCGTTGAATTTCAATGTAATGATTTTTTTTTTTATTTAAAGTTACGGAAATGAAGGCCCTTGGTACACACATAAATACATATAACTTAGTTGATAAATGATTAATTACGACTTAGATTAAGAATTTAGATAATACATTTTTCAATGTTAAAAGCAATCACTCTTAGAAAGTATTAAAAAAAGGAATGTTGAAAAAAAAACGTCAATTACTTTTGTACTGCTTCAAAAAACTGTGGAATATGCAACAATACTAACAACATATAGAGGCTTTCTTCTTTTTTGGAACTGTGTGTAGAGATGATAACATAACCTATGACTTTATAAGGGTTTTCGGTGTGTTATCGGCGTAAAAATAAGGTTATTTAATTTTATTAAAATTACTAACCAATTAAAATTAATTTGTGATAATAAAGACCTGATGATACTGATCTTCAAAAATTCTTTGTTAAATTGGAATAAAAACAACGTAATGTTTGTTTAACTAAAAAGTTAGAGATTTAAATAACTCAGAAAAAAAATCATAATGTATTGTTCAGTGTTATGCATGCAAAATTATTCAACGAATGTTATGTGACCAATTGTTTTATTTTTTCAAGTTAAATGCTAGATTCTGTATTTCTGAACCAATTAGAAAAATTAAAATCCATTGTTTAAATATTTTTTTTAGGGGGAAGGTGTAGTGTAGCCATAAGTTAGCATATAACACTATGTATCGTGTGATCTGATACATTATACGCTCAGATGCGACACAAGTTCGTTGTTTCATTGAATACTCCTACAGCCCGCATTGCAAGCACAATGACAACGTCAGTGTTTTTCGGTCTAATGGTGTTATTTCGTGCCTAAATTTTTCTTAAGCCACCCTACGGCTATATAAGGTTCGACACTTTTAAGGCGAGTGTAGCCGTCAACAACCTCAACAGTGGCGCCACTTCACAAAACTTTTTTTTTCTCTTGATACAAACAATCTATCAAAATATCCGTTGCCCAAGTTTTTAGTATTATCCTTAAGTGAAGTTAGAACCTGCAAACTCAATAAAATATTGGCTGTAATTAAAGTTATGGCAATTAATACCAAAAGTGGCCGTTTTAAGGCACTTTTTGCCATAACTTTAATTGCAGCGAATATTTCATTGAGTTTGCGGGCTCTAATTTTCGTCGTTCACTGGTACACTTAAGGCGGAACCACATTTATGGCGGTTCTCCCACTTTAAACGCATCCGTAACGCATGCGTTTCTCAGACGAAAGAAAATACAGCGACAATGCGATTACGGTGCGATAATAGATGCTCCTGTCAAACAACGCATCCGCCAACGCACCGTCGCTGTATTTGAATGGGAATAAGATCGGAATTCACAATTTCCTTGACATCATCTGTGATCCCCGCCATAAGGTTACGTGATTTTGTTTTCGGATACAATTTCGCGATTACAAAAATTTCAGCTGTATTTCTGAATGTTTTCATACGCGAATACTTTATTGGGCTACAACGTAAGTCAGTCACGCGTTTTATCTCTACAATGTGTTCATTTGGAACGAAATTGTATTAAAAAATAACCTTGTTAAGCCAGTCACTGTATAAAATGAAAAGTTGTGGGATTGCGTCCTACTACAATAAATAATTCGCTTTCAAATTCCAATTTAACGAATATGACATCAAAAATATTTATCCAAATTTTTGTTCTCATCGGGATGTTGTTTTTGAGCTTGATACAGGAACCTATTTTTAAAGCCTGCAGCGCTTAAAGGCTTGAGTTATTTTAATGTAAGTACTTTAAGGCAATTACTTAAAAAAACATAGGTCAAATAGAAGTCAAGAACTTTTAAAAGCTGGCTTCGGAACATGGCATGCCGTAAGTCGTATGTTCGAATCCAGCTCGTGTGAAAGTTCTCATTTACATACATACACATATCACGCCTATAATCCCTTGCGGGGTAGGCAGAGCGTAAACAACCGCGAAAAACGGCCATTTACACCACGTCTGACAAATGTTTGAGGGTTATTTGGAATATTGTGTATCGCTATAGTGACAGGTTGTCAGCCCATCGCCTAAAATTGCAATACACACCCTCGAGTCCCTAAGTCGCCTCCTTATATATCCTTACATCGTTTCTTATGACTAACATTACCACTGAGGCGATGGATCAGTAAAATTTGCCACCACCCTGCCAGCAAAAATTTTCAAAAGTAGCTGTATATTAGTCGTATTTTCAGTGATATATTCGTGATAGAAACGTGATTATCACTAGAAAATGGCCCCTCATATAGTACACTTAAGCACCATATAGACCCTATTGTAGCTCCGCTTAGGACTCTTTAACCGTATATTAATGATATAACTGCGTCTATTTGTGCTTTCTAGTCATATACTAGCAGTTTTGAAGCTGTTCTATCCCTAGGAAGTGCCACATTAGCACCATCAACACTAATATAGCGCAAATTAAAGTTAAATTGAAGATAGTGACACCATAGTAACACAATTTGCATGGTGGCCGTGGTGTAGTGCGTGTTGGCAGAATCAAAAGTGAAAAATTTAAAGTTTTGGTAATTCATATTAAATGTTTTTAATCTTATAAGTAGTCATAATTCTTACGTGTGACAAGTACGTGTGACAAGTTCGTGAGTATAGGTCCATATATACAAATTTTACATGCGCCTGTAACTTTACTGATAAATATGTGTTATATTTTTATTATATTTTTATTGCGCCCCTTAAATTAATAGTATTTAAATAAATATCAATAATTTAATTTAGTCATGGTATCAAACTGTGCCATTGTTAAGCTAAGTAGTGTTACAGTTGCTGATATATAGTTGATTAAGAGCTCCTTTTTTCGGTTGGATATTTAGAGTTCATCAGTCGCAATTAATAATCCTTTTCACAATAAAATCTATGTTGTTGCAGTCTTCCGCGAAAACAATGATCGAAATAATGGACATTGACTGATATTTGAACAAAAATAATTTCAAATGGCTCAAGAGAATGGAATGGCCGTGGAAAAAGACACACTTCATTTTAAGAAAATAACTTTAACAAACTCAGATCAGCAGCCATTTATAAAAAGTTATAATATAACACTATAAATTCTCAAATACAGCTACAGATTTCTTTAACTGTGTTCTCGAGTAATGATAAGCCACTATTTAGCCCAGTTATAGAGATGAAAATGCTGTTATATAACCAGTGACATAATGGCACCATCCATGCTTTAATAACTCTGTGCAGTTTTAATTTAGATTCATAGCCACTTATTTAACACAAGTGTTAACAACGGCTAATATAGAACTTATTTGTGATTTAAAAGCTTTCTTGTGGCTGTTATATCACGACCTAGCTTTAAAGGTGATCAGTATAGCACCAGCTCTATAAACGTGATATCGGAGCCATATTAGCCTGCTTTTGCGTTATTGCAGAGTTTAAGAAATCAGATATATAACCTTAATGCTCTAATTCAATGTTATGAAAATCATATTACAGCTGTGATAAGAAAGCTGTACAAAGTAGCTGAGTAAACGTTACTATTACTAGTAATATCACCATTTGGCTGTATAACCTTATACAGCTGAAAAGGGTTACTCGTTGCGTATATATCTCAGGCCGATATAAGCATTGCTTATATATCCCCGCAATATCTCTACTTCATGTTAAGACCTGACCTTATATCACCATTTTGCTGGCTGGGCACAAACTACTTTGCAGCGATCAATTAAATTTATATTGCAGCAATTCGCAACCGCAGCAATCTCAAAGGGAAGAATTAGGAATTCCTGAACGGAATAATTGCTGACTTCTACTGCAGCATCTATCTATGTAAGTAGGTACCTATATGAAATTTATTTTGTATTAGTTCCCGTGTGCTGTCGGCCTACAATTCGGAATGCCGGATATTTACCTTTACATACACACCGTTTCTAGTACGAATACCTAAATGAGACATTCTAACGGTATTTCTCTGGTTTCTATGTCGGACAAAGCGTAAAATCTCGCAAAAATTTGAACGCAAAATGAGTGTCTGTTTCTCTCTGGCGCAGTGCGAATGAAAGGGACAAACTTTTCAGGTGAATCAGGTCCATAAAAAAGAGGCCCATCTCAAGCAGTGGACTGTTATGGTGGCTGTTAATGTTAATAGTTTCGCAAAACGTCCTCAGCGTTCTAACCTTTTTCTGAGTAAATTCTTAAAGTTAATGTAATAACCGTAGACTGACTGCAATTGCTTCTTTTCTCTAGAAAATTGTCACAAGTGAAATGAAAACCACAGAGTGTTCTAGTTGTAAAATTAATAACATGAAGCCATTTTGCAAACGGTTTTATAATTAAAAGTTATATTTTTTATAAAATGGATAGTTTCATTAAAACACTAAAATGAACTTCTCGTGAACATAGTTTTAGTATTTTTGACATCTCTTGTAAACCGACACAACATTTTTAATAAGTCAAGTGGAAGAGACAAATCGGAAATATTTCTCAGTGTGATTCATATGTGACGCCAAGACGATTTTGCCTCAGGATCATAAAAAACACATTCATGTTCACAGATGAAATATGACAACTGCTTGGTTGTAAATTCTTTGATGTCATTTATTTGAAGGTGGTCCACTTGTGATTTGTCGCTGCGTATTTTTCTTCTTCTTTCGTGTCGATGACTTAAATATATTTCGACCAAATTAGCCACGGCTACGGCGCTGTCGGTGGCGTCATACAAGTCGGACAAGGTGCAGCTGCGTATTTAAACACACCGTAAAACATGATTTTATTCCCAACAAATACAGCTACGGTGCGTAACGGATGCGTCTGTCAAGTTGTATGACAGACACATTACGTTGCGTTAAAAATACGCAGGGACAGACGACAATGTTAGAACCGCCAAATACTTATTTCGAAAATCCATAATTTGTGTTGTTATGAGATGAGTACCTATTAACACAAAAAAAGACTAGTAAGTTTTTGCTATATGAAGAAGATATTTATATAAATTGAAGGAGCAAATTATCTCCAATAAAAAGTTCATTTATCGCGCAGTTAGGTTTGTTTTGTCTGATATTATTTGAGAACGCCTGTGAATGAGACATCCGCCGGGCGCCTTACTTATGTGAATCGCATACCAACATTATTTGCGGTTCGCGACAGCAACCATACAAATGGTATTATAGGGAAACTCCTTTCAGTCTGATCCGAAAAATATCCAGAAATTCATGCGGTGCGTGTGAGAATCGCCTTGATTTGTGTGAGAACTATCAGCAGTACATCAACTTAACCATTTAAGGGATCAACTTTAGTTTAATTGGTTGTTTAGTAACTGTATAAAAAACTGCCTTAGAATAGCATCCATAATCTGGATTTTTCAAAGTTGGCACATCATTCTTTCTGATTTCCATCAACGCGGAAAAGTTCGTTAGGCAGATTGGATTTTTGCGCAGTGCTAATTAATAGAGATCACGCAAATAAATATGATTTATGACAATGACCTTCAGGCTCACTGATTAATGAAGTATTTGAGGTTCAAGTTAAGGTGGATAATGCAGTACCTACCTATTCCTATTGAAAAAGTCCCGACTTGTAACTTTACCACTTTCAACTTCAACTTTTTTTGCTATTAGAAACACCGTTATATTAACTTAAGGTTTGACGTTTTTCATACAAAAGTAAAATTGACTTACGTCTTTAAAGGGGACAGAAATCTTATGAAAATACTCCATGGAAAGTCCTGTGTTGATAAAACATTTTTGAAAATAATAAATATAAATTGTAAACCATAAGACTTCTTTGTTAAAACCGATTCGCTACTTTACGACAAAGTACTACTACTTTTTTTGGAGCTACTGCTGCAAAAAATGAGTTTCATTTTACTGTGGGCGAAAATCTCTTTATCTTTTAACGAAAACTAGTATTGCGCCAAATTTACGAGTGCCTTCATCATTTCGCATAAACATAAATGTTAAAAAATTGCTTTTCATCGCATGTTTAAGTCCATTGAATTTCAGTTTTTCGTTTGTATGTAAAACGTCCCACCTTAAACGATATCGCGTTCTAGCAAACTTACAGCGACATCTGTTGTAAGTAATAAACTCATATTAGTCCCGATTCCACGTTTTAATCATTTTAGGTTTCTAATGCTAAAATTACTAAAATAAAATCCCTAAACTTAGAGGTTTTAAGTGTTGCTATTCCACAAAAGTCATGTTTTTGGGAAGTTTTTGACAGGAATATAATTTGATTTTGACACTGCTATTTTTCCTAATTTAGTGTTGCAAATTTAAAAATATATAAAAGTGTTGCAAGAAAACAAATATTTTTTATACAACACGAAAAAGTATTTTTCTATTATTTGGTAAAATAATTCTTATATTTAACTATAGAAACAGGTCTGTCCCTGTTGAGGCTTTGGGGGAATTTGCATAACACACCATGCTTGGTAGATGGATTGGCGAGCGCAGTACGCAATAATGCTTTAATGTTAATTTGGTGCATTTTTGTGTAAAATCACCTAAAAGAGATAAAATTGATAGATAAACATTTTTTCGGTATATACCACTCTAGAACTTTCCGACCCGGTGCCACTTTAAAACCTTTCAACCCGGTGCCAGCCTAGAATATTCTGACCCGGTGCCACTTTAAAATCTTTCAACCTGGTTTTTCTCTTTTTCGTGTGGGACACCGAGTCGTCCAATGACACGATGAACCCTGGTGTAAGAGTTTTTCAACCGCCTACTACTAGTAGAAGGCCTCTGACATGGTTGTGTAACGACTGCCGTCTAAGTAATCATAGATAGCAACCGGGACCGACGGCTTATCGTGCCCTCCGAAGCACGGAACCATTTCTTTTCGAACAATCAGGTGGTCACCCTGCAATGTCCTAACCAGACCAGGAACAAATTCAACCTGGTGCCAGCCTAGAACATTCTGATTCGGTGCCACTTTAGATCTTTCCTACCCGGTGACACTCTAGGACCTCCCAACTCAATTGATCCCACTTTAGAACTCTATTTATCTGACCGAAAATCACACAGAAAACTCCAACATTGCAACCATTTCGATTTGTTTTGACAGTACTATTTTTAAGCGGGACCTTTTAAGTGGCCGCTAAGATTAGTAAATTTAATCATTTTAAATATTTAAATTGCTTAATTTTGCACCTCCTAGAATTGCACTAATCGGCTAAAGCTAAGTTTAATCCTGTCAGTTATTTTTAGAGATTATAATCCTGTCATTTGAGTTTGACAGTTACATGCAGAATAGGAAACGGCTTTAGAAACGTCAAATTAGACTTAGTAATAGAAGTGCGTCTGGAATAGGGTCTATTGTCTCATGTGTATTATTCAAACGAAGCCTAAGTTCTGATCAGTTCCGGAGACTACCAAACAAAGCATTTAGAGAACATGCTTCATAGTTTCCTACACAACATTTTGGTTTACAGGAAGTAAGTTATTTCCAGATGAGTCAGCTAGTACAACAACAAGCGATAACAATGTGCTAATACTCACGAGTAAATACTACACGAGATTTCAAGTCCAGTAAGTTTGCTTGACTTTCATTGAATAACCAAATTTATACAACACTTCCCGTCTAAGGTACCTGCGACCCGGGCAATGGATAAGACGCGGTAGCCCAGCAGAAATAAGCGTCGCCACTTGACTTAGGTCCTGTTAGTACGTAAAATATGGGTTTGATCAAGCTAATGATACGCATACTTAAGTATTATTGAAAATGTTTTGTAAATTATATCAGGGTGGTTCTACGGAGTTGAAAATAAAAAATAATAAATTTCAAAATTAACTTTCATGAACTTGTTTTATCTTAAATTATATGTTGGTGTCATAAGAACTTAGGAAAAATAGTATGAGAGATCAATATTCAAAATTAACTAAGAAAAAATGAATTTTTACTTTCTGGACGTCGACAGACGTGACACAAATGCGACAGATGTGATGAATATTACAAAATTTAATAAATCTAAATTCAAACATAAACAATAAATACTTCTAAAATCTTATTAAACTACATAAGACACTATGCTTGCAAATTAAACAGTCATAGCCTTCTAAATTATAGTTAAAAAAATAATCAAAAAATGTCGACAGGTTTGACATCACTTTTGTCGACAATAATCAAAAATAATCTTCTACTTTAGATGATGATACTATGATGAACTAAATCAGATTTTAAAGCTCTAGAAGTTTCTGCCAGCGACGATGGAGGTGTATCATTTAGCATTCGGTTTTCTGTTTCTTCCAGATGCTTTATTTTTCAGCAAGTTTTCACCACTCCTCGTGTTTTATTAATTGGAGCTTGGAAGATGTTCATAAATACTTTTAATTAATCCTGACTCTTTCTTCTTTTTTTAACCCATTCTTTCTGCTGTGCCGAACGTTTCTCCCTTTACGCATTTTTTTCGTTCTGTTTACTTCTTTTTGACATTTAAGGACAATCAAAACCTACTAACTTCCCTGGATGAACATAAATTAATACCAGAATGGATCTTCTATACAAGAAGAAACAGTATGGAAGGTACAAATAGTATGTTACATCTCGACCATAATTCATCCGAGAAGTTGTGCAGTTTCACGTGTTTATTTACTCAAAAATATTTCAGCTGGTAAAATTTTCAGACAATAATATCTCGACACCCTGTTGTATACAGAACAGAGTATGCATGGACACTTACAAATACCAAAAATCATGTTATTTTTCATGTTATTTTCAGTTATTATAAAGAATAATCTTTGTTAAAGGCATTCACACTTCTGTAGAAACAGCCTGTATATAAAATTAACCCGTTTTAGTATTCTAGAAATCACTTCTGTCGTATAATGTCACTTCTGCCGACCAGACTGTCGACAGACGTGACGTCGACAGATGTGAGGAATTTTAGAATAGCGGCACTAAGACAATGTAATATTGACGTTATGTTAAATTTAATCAGTTTTAGAACAAATGTCATCGTTTACAACAAGGCCCAGCCATGCAAATATTTTTGAATTGTAACTTACCTTTTGTATATCAATTTTAGAAGTGACTCGTGAACTTTGACATGGCTGTAGAACTAGTTTTCAAATACATTTTGAGCTATAAATAACAATTTGATCGAAATTCTTCGCGTTTGCCATAACAAGTGATTAAAGTTCTGCCATTTAATCCTACTAAATGAAGAAAATAAATAAAAATCTAAATATGGCAGTTGAATTTTCTATTGTCGTGTCGACAGATGTGACAAGATTTCTATAACGCTTGTAGAATCACTTGTAATTTCTTTTGTTTCGGCCAATATTTTTTTATTTTCTAGTGATTGTAAGTTCAGAATATAGAGGTTCAGTACAGAGGGTCTGTGGTGTCATTATTAAATGTGTTTATTTTATAATTACTGCTAAACCTTAGTCGGCCTCACGCGAACAGTCGACAGAACGTGACATGTCACGTACTGTTGACTGGAAAAATCTGCGAAATTATAACATTATCGAATATTATCGTCCACTGTTCTGCAGTATATGTGGCATTTTATAATATAAACAAAAATAAACCAACCTACAAGCGATAATTTTCGAATCACAAGACGCGAACACAAATTTCGTTGTATGGTAGAATGACCCATCAATAGTAATATTAATTGCATTAATAAATATGATCATGAAATCTTGTTAATGTTATTTTTAAGCGTCGCGTCGTCGTGATTATTGTTTCACATTTTATTGACTTTTGTTCTTTGTTGTTTTTTTTGTAGACAGACTTCGGCATATTTTTTAATTTACTTTGACGTATGTATGCGGTTGTCAAACGATGCAAACAATGCAACTGTCAACGCACCGTCAGCGTATTTGTATCCATGATGGTGTCGAAAAGCCCTTTGTAACGTAATAGTTTGTAGACGCTTTGACAACATAAAAGCAGGGTTATCAAACACAAAGAACAGACGAGGAAATTGCCTTACCGGAGAACCCTATTAAATCTTAGTCATTATTATATAAGATGCATTTGTTGATTACGTATGTTTTATACTTACAAAATCAGTAGGTACAGAATCCGTACTAATATTATAAATCTGAGAGTGTGTGTGTGTATGTATATTTGTTACCTCTTCACGCACAAACGGCTTGACCGATTTGGATACAATTTAGAACACAGGTAGAGTATAATCCGGAATAACACATAGGTTACTTTTTACCGCGGGAAAACAACTATTACCACGGGAAAATGTGTGGAAGCGGGTGAAACCACTGGGCGGAAATCTAGTCTTTAATATTTCAGAAACAAGATCTTAGACACTCATTCATCACAATTTTACGGTACTTAGCAAACATGCTTATCCAATCACAGGTACCTTAGGAATGGATGCTCGACGCAAGATTCTCTCACACGTACTGCATGACTTTCCGGTTTTTGCCAAATCTGGTTTTCTCAACTAAAGGAGTATGACCCATACATAAACCGTACACAACACCGTCACAGTACAGTCACAGGTGCGTGTGCGATTCACTCGACCTTTTAACCTGTCCCTTAACTTTTAATTTTGTTTCGTCACAATACTTTGATTGACAGCCTTTCTTTGAACATACATATTCCGCCTCTATCTCTTGCGGGAAAAGCCAAGCATAAAAACAAAAGAATAACTAACATTATTTACATCTGACAAACATTTAAGGGTAATTAAAAAATTGTGTTTCAGCCCATCGCTTAAAATTGCAATACAAATATTATTACTCTCGAGTCTCTTAGTCGCCTGTTACAACACCCACGAGAAAGAATTTATCATTTAGACATCACACGTTGAAGTTAGTACATATATATTAAATAAACAAATCGAGGTTAGATTACTAGCAATTTATAGGTGAACCTAGCATTGTTCTATTGAAGAAACAGTTAAGTATAAATTTACTCAGGTGAAAAAAAAATTGTAGTGTCAGACAAAATAATTGCAGTGACAAGACCACGGTAAGACAAGTGATCTCACAGCTGGAAGAGCAGAGACCACTCTAGAGCTCTCCGATATCTCATTGTCGCGCTGGGAATCAATTACGTCACGTTCATTGCACATTAAGAAAAGATATAGGTAGTACGTACCTATACTTAATTACCTATTTTTCTATTTCGCAGAAATCGTTGCTGTACCTTTCCTCAAGATGAAATTCAACTGAGCGATACTGGAAACTGTAGAAGGACTAATGTTATGGAACCACTCTTCTCAATCAACTTGGTCGAATCATCACAAGTAATAACATTATTATTTTTAATGGTGATCATCAACAAACAAGTATGTCTAATTGCCTACTTTTATATTTCGTTAAAGTTGCGATGAATGTTGTGTATATCTATAAGTGTCTTATACTTATATACGAATATATTTTAGTTTCAAAAAATTACTTTAGCTATGTACGACCTTGATGTACCTTAATAAATTGAAAAAACATATTATTTAATTAATTATGTTAACGTTACATTATGTAAGATGTTCCGATAATAAATAAATGAAAACTGATGTAATGAACATGTACTTAGGTAGGTACCTATTTGACCTTCTACTGGTTAGCTGATTCGAATTAAATGACGCCAAATACTAGCCCAATTTGTCATACTTATTTCATACTTAGCCAAAAAAGGCATCGACTAAACTTACCGCAGGTGAGTTCCATCCTTTTTTGATACTAAGAATACAAATTAGATAGCTTCTTATAGTTGGAAATAATGTAATCAATCAGCTGAATTGATTTATTTATACCGAATGGACAGAAGGTGGCGCGTTCTAACAAAATCGATACAGCTAAATGAAGTGTTCAAATAGACCGGACGGGAAACAAAAACATTCTATTGAGAATACGATTGCTGTTTCCGCCTTCAAATAAATAAAACAAGATAAACCGACGTCCACAGAGGAGCAACAAAAACAAACTATCGAGAAAATAGGTACCCGAGGTTGTTTTTAAAATGAATTGATATTTTCTACTCAGTTAAAAATATTTAGATCATATACACAAATAATAGTGTAATGATATTGCTATCGGGACTCCATTCAGGATAAGCTAGAAACATACTATCTGACGCGTCCATCAGCCGCGAGTGAGGACAGAGTGCACGGAGTGTATGGATGGAACTGTCAAGAGACGATGTCGTCAAGCAGCGATAGTGAGGAAGAAGTTTTTGATTTAGCTGTGGCCGCCTTGTGTTGTGCTCCAAGAAAGGAGGTAAACTGAAGCATTTGGGCCTAGTAAATAATTGAAACACGCTTTCAGTTCGGGAAGTTTTAAACTTTCAAATCAAGCGAACTCGCGCGCGGTTAACGTCAATCTGAAGTTTGAACTTGTCCGAAAGCCTTGTGCATATTGTCTGTGGTGTCCACAGACGTTTTGAATTGTCCGGCTGGGTAGATCCCTTTTGGGCGTCCGAAAATTTATGTCTGCGACATACGAATATGACGTATAATATTGTTTATTTGTAATATTATGTTTAGGTATTAGGTAGTTTTTAGATTGTTATTTTTCTTTTTATTATTGTATTTCTCTTGTTCCCGTGTTATCCCTTCTTCCACCCCCATTAGGTTGGCTGGAAGAGATCTCTTATAGCCTCCTAACGCCCAGAGTTTTAAACGATCGCCACGGCTAACCGCCCAAGGTCCTACACAAAGTACCTAATGGTTCGGGCCCAGGAATTCAATCATTGAAAACTATGCCTTATGGTATTTGCATTGCCGTCAGATTTTTTTGGTGTAACAAGGGATGTATTTAGAAGATGGTAGGATAGAAAAAGGCGCCAATATTTACTACCTTTTTTTAGGACTCCGGGTTGCAGTATGTAAAAAAGTTATGTTATTAAAAATGATATTTTCATGATAAAATCTTCTCAAAAATGACATATTTCACCTAATTAATGCATAATGAAGACTGAGTGATAAAAATTAAGTGTGATTGTTTTATTTTAAAAATGTTGAAGTACATTTTTGTATATAAACTCTGTTTCAGAAGAAAAAAATGCCACTTATGTAATTTTTTTTAAATTATTATCCCATATTGCAATAAAAACATATGAAAAATGCAAGAAAATAATTAAAGTCTCAAATAATTTGAAATAAGTGTTACTAAAAAAGAAATCAATCATAGTTCTAAAGAGAGTATTAGATATCTATTTGATGAGTTGAAGTTGAAACTGAACCTGAGTTTTAAACAATTAGATCCTTCAAGTACTAAAATAATCAAAATAAAAAACAAAGCAATACTCTAAAACCCTGCTTGGATTTAAACTAAAAATTATTTAGGAACTCTTTGTAATATACTTATGAAATTTTATCAACAAATATCATAAACTGATGAATCAATATCAAAATTTAGGTAAGAAAAGGTACCAAAAACTCAGTCTGATATGAAGTCTTAAAAATTTAATTAACAAATATCAGTGCCTAACTCTTATTAATACTAGATTCTTCCAACTTTTTATAACAAGCCTCAATATATTATTAATAAGTAGTAAAAAAAAAAAAGGATAAAACATCCCAGTATGATATCAAATACACATAAAAAACTTTTAAGTGCCAATAAAACTCGAAAACTCAGCTTAAATATCAAAAATCCTAGGTAAATGGTAACAAGAACCTTAGGACATCTAAATGTAATTAAAATTTGGTAAAAAATTTAAGTTAAAATTAAAATATACATACTACATAATTAATATACATATCTACCACAAGGCCTATATAAAGGACTTAGAACATGCCGTCGATTTATTTTACACAATATCACACCCCTGCCTTAAATTATTATGTACTTATTGAGAGAAATAATTGAACTATTGTTTTTGATAAAAACAACATGTGTAATTGAGAAAATTACACAGAAAAACTTGAATTTACTAACCTTCTCTACGGTGAGACGCAATCTTTTCCAACGTTACGTCAAAAGTGACAGATATTTTATTGTTGTGTTGGCACCATTACTCATCCACGGAATATTTAAAGATCCTTAGTATTCGTTCAAAAATTTATTTTCTTCCGGAGCGGGAAATTTAAACTACCAGATGACGTTTAATTTGAGGTCCTTTTATTAGGACCGTGGGTCACTATTTGATGAAATTGAATATAATTCTGGGCCGGAATCACTACTCACTAGGAGTCCTTTATAGAGGACCGTGGGCGTTACGAGGTTAAAGATAAGCTCGCCTATGTTTTTAATAATAAGTTAAAACATTGTCAATCACTACACTAAAGAATATATATATAATTTGCACAGTTTCATATAAATGTACTACCTAGATCCAAATAAGTCCGATGGACGCGTCTGATTAGACTGCAAAGTAAACCTGCCCGCGAGCAGGTAAACAAGATACTCGTGCTGCTACTCGTCATGCCGCTGCCACTTCCATCCCGCGCTCTCACGAGTTTTAGCTTTTTGTGCAGAAGTGAAAGGAACGGCAGCATGAACGCGAGTAGCTATCTAACGAGAAAGCATTTTCGCTTACACGTTGGTTTGGTAAAAGAGTATGACGGCAGTGCATGCACACTCACTCACGTTCATACTTCCAAGGAAGTAAATTGGACAATATTCGCGGCAGTGACAGGAGCGGGAGCAGGACGAGCATTTAATCGTAGCATAAGAGATGTTAATACCCTCGTGGCAACGGCGGTCGAGCTGGTTGGTTTGGTGATTACTTGGAGGCGCGCCAGGCACAGGTGCAAGCCCAGGGGATACAGGTTCCTTAGTAAGCTGGGCAGATTGATAAAACAATTTGTGGTATTAACTGAAATAATGTATCGACCAACAAAAAAATCTGTTCCCCTATCCAGTATTTCGCGGGTCACTAGGAGATAATGACGCAAAAGCTCATTTTGGCTCAGAAGATATTAGTCACTTTAAATTGGAATAGATTTGTCAAGTTGAGCGGAAAATCTTACATGTCCTGTTGAAACAAATCGTAATTCTGCGACTGAACTACCACGATTAATTCAATACAACACAATACAGCATTTGCTTGAACTCTGTTGTTCGAAACATCGTTATTGTTGCCACGAACTGTACATGATACGTAGAACTTACAATACACTTTACTATTATGTTTCGTGTGATGCCTTGGCATAGCATCACCCTATTTCTGTCTGTGGCTGTCGTAAAAGGCTGCTAAGGGATGAATCAGCAGCGTGCCCTGTGAATAAATGACCGCTTGCACTTCGCTTGCCAATCCGCCTGCCAAGCGTAGTGAGTATAGCAAATACCTCCCAATTAGGGACGGCCCATGTCCAGCAGTGGACGGACTGTTGTGTTGAAGTGACGAAGTTTCTTGTTATCTTACATATTATGAAGGTATTACCTACGTATTTAACAAATATGTAGCCGTGTGATGCCGGCTTAGAATAGCATCACCCCATTTCTTTCCCGTGGGAGTTGTAAGAGGCAATTGAGGGACTTGAGGGTGTGTATTGCAATTTTAGGCGATGGGCTGACAACCTATCACTATAGCAATACACAATTTTCCGAATGATTCTCAAATATATGTCAGACGTGGCGTAAATGTCCATTTTTGCGGCTGTTTACGCTCTGCCTACCCCGCAAGGGATAATAGGCGTGATATGTATGTATGTATGTATGTAACAAATAAGAGTGTACACATGAATAGTGCTCATTCATATTAGCGGGTCACATCTCATAGGCGCAGTTTGGCATGTGTCCAGGCCGCACCCACGCGACCGGATGTGGATACCACTTATTGCTTGTGTGCAGTACACGAAGTAGAATTTTGTGACTTCCTACGCTGACAGGAACAATAATTCGGGAAATTTATAAATTAAACCACGTTGTACCAGAGCGTATATGGAGGAAGTTACTTTATTTTTTTATAAACATTCATACCAACATGACATGCCTTATTTATCATTCGGATACAATCCTGTGTTCGTATCGAACAGATTGGGGGGGGCAGTTATAGACCCAATTAATTAGAAATAGAACTTAGTTAAAGACAAACCAAAAAATTACTCTGTACAATGCTATAAAAAACCTCTCTATCTTTAAACTTTAAATTAAGTACAGCTTTGCGCTTTTATAATACGTTCAGTAAGACGTGACAAATTGGTTGTATTTAACCTTATAAAGTTATCAAAATAAATCTATTTTTTCCTTTTTCAGACATGAGTTCTTATTTAAACTTATCCTTATTTTTAAAGTAATACCTACTTAGTGCTATAGTATACCTAAAATAGGCATTATAGAAAACTTAAAAATTAATGTCAGCAAAACCTAGCTATCATACATTTATAAGAAACTTAGGACTCTACCATTATGAAAAGGTAAGATTATCTTATAAACAAAAATTATAATAGTCTGTAAATCTACCAAACTAAATTTTACCAACTGGGCATTCACTTAATCAGTTATGGGTAGTGGACACACATTCATAATGCTAGTTTTCACTATTGAACCCTTAGCTGTTTTTACATGTAATGCACGAACCTTGCCATCTTTGCCTGGTAACACACTGACTATTCTGCCAACAGGCCATTTCAATGGTGAGACATTACTATTTCTCAGAATGACCATCATTCCTTCTTCTAAATTTGGTTGCAAATTTGACCATTTAGGTCTGTTTTGCAGAGTAGTCAGATATTGTTTATGCCATTGCTGCCAAAAATGCTGTTGCATTTGAGTGCACTTTTTCCAAAAACTCAACTTTCCTACATTAGTACCTGTTAAATCTAGCTCAGGATAGGACATCATTGAAGAACCAGTGAGGAAGTGCGCCGGTGAAAGGTAAGACATGTCATTATGATCCCTCGACATAGGTGTAAGGGGACGAGAGTTCAATATACCCTCAACTTGAACGAGCACCGTGTACAGTTCCTCATAGGTTAATACTGTATCTGAGATTACACGTTTTAGGTGGTATTTTATGCTTTTGACACCAGCCTCCCACAGACCCCCAAAAATGGGAGAATATGAAGGAATAAAATGGAAGTTTATTCGCTCCTCGTTGCAATAATTAGTAACAATATTTTGGTGTACTGTGGAAGTTTGCAAGTCATATAATTCTTTTATTACATTGTTTGCGCCTTTATAATAAGCACCATTATCACAATATATTTTTGTAGGCTTATTTCTGCGAAAAATAAAGCGTTTGAGACAATTCAAAAATGTGTTTGTGGTCATATCTGATGCTAATTCTATGTGAATGGCCTTGGTGGAAAAGCATACAAATACAACAACATAAGCTTTAGTAATAACTGGAGATCTTATTCTAGTCTGCTTTACATAAAAAGGACCAGCATAATCAGTGCCAACAACTTCGAAGGCCCGTGTCGTCATGTTAACTCTATCAATTGGCTGAGAACCCATTAATTGAGTCACAGCTTTGGCCTTTAATTTAAAGCATATCAAACATTTGTGTACTACGGCCTTTATTTCTCTATTGGCATTGATTATCCAGTAACGCTCACTTAAAACCGTAAGAACTAATTTCTGCCCTGCATGTTTTGATCTAAGATGTTCTTTCAAAATAATTAACCGCGTTATATTAGATTTTTTAGGTAATATAACTGGGTGACGCTGATTAAAAGACAAATTGGAATTCTGTAATCTTCCAGAGACTCTCAAAAGACCCTTGGCATCAAGAAATGGTACTAAACCTTTCAAGTTGCCCTTTATATCATTATTTGCTTTTATCGCTTTTATTTCTTCTTTAAAATGTCTTTGTTGATCTAATTTTATAACTGTTTGTAAGGCAGAATCTAGTTCTTTAGGACATAAAAATCCTTGCATTTTAATATTACAATTTTCCTTCTTGGCATTCGAAATAAATCTTTGCACGTAAGCCATTATTCTTGTAATTCTTTCGATATTGGAATGTTTATCAAGTACATTGTACAATTTGTTTTCTTTTTTGTATATATGAAAAACCTTTTGTTCCCTTTTTTGCTCTGGAATGTCAATGACTTTGTTTTTATTTTTTGCATCACAATGAACATAGTCCAAATCCTGTAAAAATAGTGGCCCATGAAACCAAAGTTGCTTCACATTGTTCTCTAGTGCCTTAGGAGTGACTCCCCGAGACAAGCAATCTGCAGGATTGTCACCAGTTTGTACATAAAACCAGGGAAAACCCTCAGTCAATTTTTGGATTTGTTTTACTCTGTTAGCAACATAGACAGTCAATTTTTCTGGTAAACTTCCAAGCCACGCGAGAACAATCTGAGAATCAGCATATAAAATAGTTTTTACATTGTATTTAACACATAAAATGTTATACACTTTTTTAGCCAACATAGCGAGCAATAAAGCACTGTTTAGTTCAAGCCTAGGCATTGTTAATTGTTTATTTTTAGGATTGATACGCGATTTGGAGCACAGCAGATTGACCTTGACAGTTTTATTTTTGTCTACAACTCTTAGGTACAAGCAGCAACCATAAGCTAAAATTGAAGCATCACAATATCCCACAAGTTCAATCGACACTGCTGAAGGCGAATTGATATTTCTAGGGACAGAAATGGTTTCCATTTCTACCAAAGTCTTGGCAAAATCAACCCACTGTGAGTGAATAGGTTCTGGCAAATAATCATCCCATTTTAACTCTAACAACCATGCCTTTTGCATCAATACCTTAGCTTGAACCAGGATAGGACCGGAAATACCCAAAGGGTCATAAAATTTACTTATAAAGCTTAACATTTGTCTCTTGGTGTACCGCTTCACATTGTCAGGTTCAGGACACCGCATGGTTAAAGAGTCTGAGGCTACATTATAACCTAACCCTAGGGTTTTCATGTAACTATTATTTTTATCTAATTCTCTATTGCCGAAATATTGCAACTCTGATGGAATGTCTTGTAAAACTTCCGAATTATTTGAATACCATTTATGCAAAGTAAAACTTGCTTCACTCATAAGTTCAACTAACTCGTTTTTTATAGACAATAACTCTGCCGCGCTATTACTGCCGCACTGAATGTCATCTACATAACTAGAATGTTTTAACACAGAGGCTGCCAAAGGATATTTATTTTCAAACATGTTTGCTAGTTCTATCAAACACCTAGTAGCAAGGAAAGCTGAACTTTTTAATCCAAAAGTAACCGTCCTAAGTTGTATGCATTGTACTGGATCATGCACAGAGTTTCGCCACAAAATGTTTTGTAAACAACAATATTTTTCATCAACTAATATTTGCCTGTACATGGCTTTAATGTCACATAATAAAACATATTTATATGTTCTTAGCAATATCAAAACATCAAACAGCTCGCTCTGTACTACATCACCATTTAACAATATGTCGTTTAATGCTAGACCTGATTTTGAGCGCATTCCGGCATCAAAAACTGGTCTTACCGGAGTAGTTTTACTATTGGGATTGAATACAGGGTGGTGAGAGATAAAACAAACCTTGCCAGAATGAAAATCATAATTATCCATACTATAAAACCTAGCATGACCCTGGTCTAAATAGTCTTGAATTGCTTGTTTATATTTTATACCTAAACTTTGGTCTTTTGTTAACCGCTTTTCTAAACTGAAAAATCTTTGTAACGCATAGGAAAAAGTATCCCCTAACTGTATATCTTCTAAGTCAAGCTTGAGGGGTAAGGCCACTGTAAATCTTTTATTTATTAATTTTACTGAATTTTGGAAACATTCCTCAGCAAGTTGATGTTCAGTGGACCCTTCTTTAAATATATTGGGTACTTTTTCACATTCCCAGAAGCTTGAAATAGTTTTGTTTAAATTGTATAAGCTAGAATCATCTTGGATAACTGTAGGTACTTCTTGACACAAGGAATTATCTTGTGAGGAAGTAGTTACCTTTTCACCTAGCATAAAATTTGACTGAATTTGGACACCCTGTTTTTCATCCTGTTCATTAGAAGAAACTAAACAAGAGACAGGGTTGTTTGGTAATACATTACATAATTGTTGTTTTTGTTGAAATGTGTTTTTAAATGGAATTGGGTTACCTTGCACATTGACACATAAGTTAGCACATACAATCTTGCCGGCAGATATCGGCAAGTCCCCGCCCACAATGTAACCAAAACATGTGTCCACTAGATACGGCCCAGTCGGCGTGAGGGGCAACTTATTACGCTGCAGCACCTGGAAAAATATATTGCCCCCTAATAATAAGTCTATTTCGCCTGACTGGTTGAAATTCCTATCTGCCAGTATAACATGGGGAGGAATATTAAACCCAGATATGTCAAAGGTCTGCTGTGGTAGATTGCATGTAATGCTGTTTACAATTCCGCATACAGCCTTTGTTTTGAAATCATTTATTGAAGAATACACCAAACACTCTGCTTCCTTGGTTACCTTTCTTAGCCCTGACACCCCTGCAATTGTCTTACTAATATGATGGATTTTACACTCAATTTTATTTATTAATTTTTCAGATATCAGTGAGGCTTGTGATGTACTGTCCAACAATGCTCTTACTTTGAAAAATTTACCATTTTTATTTCTCATTTTCACTATTGCTGTAGGTAGCAGAACCTCTAAGCTGGCACTGGTGCCTGACATGGATACCACATTTTCTTCCCTACAAACTGTCTCATTTTGGCTACCTACCGTGGTTGTAAAAGCATTTTCCTGATTGTGAGGTGAGTGAACATGTAAGCTGGTATTGTGCCTCTTGTGGCATACAGCACATTTAAGGCGAAGTATGCACCGGCCTTTGTGTTCCCCAAGACATAAAATGCATAAGCCTTTCTCCTTCACAAAGCTATCTTTTTCTTTATCTGGACTCATCTTGAATTTGGTACACTCAAAAAGCCTATGTTTTTGAAAACAAAACTTACATGTTTGCTCCGGCTTGGTGACTGCTACATTGTTGACAACTTTGGTAGACTTCATCGGTTTAGAAGATGAAGTTGGTGTAGCTACCTTCTCCTCCTCGGTGCTTTCGATGGCGAGGGCTCTTTTTTCTAGAAATTCAAGGAATTGGGATAGGGTTGGAACATCTTTTATATTTTTCTCAAGGTAAAAACCCCGGTAAGTGTAAGCATCAACCTTTTTTGCCAAAATGTTAATAAGTAGTATGTCCCAGTGCTCGACAGGCTGTTTTAAATTTTTTAAAGCTGCAATATGCAGGTTAATGGTGCTTATGAGTGAACGCAAGTTTTGAGCAGTGCATTTGGTGAATGATGGCATATCTAAAATACTATTGACATGGTAGTTTATGATTTTAGGAATGTTGTCATACCTATTTTCTAGCAAGTCTAAAGCAGCGATATAGTTTTCATCTGTCAAGGTTAGTTCTTTTATTAAATCTAGCGCCTCACCTGTTAGTAAAGATCTCAAGTAATAAAGTTTTTCGCAAGCATTTAAACTTGAGTCTTTGTGTATAACTGCCTTAAACATATTGATAAAAGGATAGTAGTCAACTATCTTACCGCCTGAAAATGATTGCATCTGTATTCTAGGCAAACCTTTAAACTCACCTTTGGGTGTGTTTTGATTTTGACAATTATGAACTAAATTAGCTCTGCATTTGTCTAAAATACCAATAGCCAGGAAATATTTATTTTCATAGTCGGCGTAATTCTCGTCATCATCTTCGTTTAGCACAATAATGGCCTTATTGAGCCTCTCATACTCTTTGAAGGCGTCTGCTAATCGGTGGCGTTTCTCGCTGAGCGACTCATAGGACGATGCTTTTAACTCTTCTTCGTCAGCACAGAAGCTGGCGATACGCGTGATGCCACTTTTAATGTAGCCCCTTTCGCCTCTCAAAACCTTCAACTTCGCTGCATCGGCCATGTCGATGAAACGCTAAAACAATACACCAAGAGACAATGACGCTTTCTAACTAGAAGTGAATTACACTCCGTAATGTACAATACGGTACGTGAATTTGTACCTACCAATGACGCATATATTAGATGCTTATTTATATTTTATGTGTATCACTTTTAATCGAAGAATTCCTTGTAATTTTGTTTTTACTAGGCACGAAATAAGCTTAGCTTCCACAATCTAATCTTCTGGATCAAAATGGCGGCGCTAAAAATAATACGCACATCGCTGACACGCTGCGACTACGCAACACAGTAACACACACACACAAAGACGATGTTGTCACTTCCTGTGAATGTAGCCTTTTGTATGGTCGCGCCAAAAAGTTTCGAGTTCGGATACACTCCCGGACTCTGCTGCAAACCTATGACCTCACGTTTTCGGAGCACTGTCACTTGAATACCCGCGAAGATTTAATGAAACGAACGCACCCTTACTATTGTCGTCTCTTTTTAACTTGCACGAGTGAAGACTGTTCTGATGATCTGACGTTTGCTTGACAGCTGACTGCTCGTTTGCGAATGACGCCACACAGGTTGACCAACTTGCACTTCCTAACGTAAATAATGGCCGTTCACATACCAAATGCCGTCGATGCCGATGCTTATGATTTTTGATCACCGCGATTACACATTTTTTCTTGAATTTCAGCGTAGAGAAGCATACCCATATATTAGATGGATGGAAGTCTTCAGCAAATAAACCTTTGACCTGCTGATTATACTCGTACGACCGCCACACCAATCGCGTCTGCCGTTGTAGAAACGCACGACACCGCGATACGAGTACTGCCACTTTACTTGAAACAAGGAATCCCGCGCTGAATCCGCTTGCTTGAAGGACCAGTTCTTCTGTGCAGTACACGAAGTAGAATTTTGTGACTTCCTACGCTGACAGGAACAATAATTCGGGAAATTTATAAATTAAACCACGTTGTACCAGAGCGTATATGGAGGAAGTTACTTTATTTTTTTATAAACATTCATACCAACATGACATGCCTTATTTATCATTCGGATACAATCCTGTGTTCGTATCGAACAGCTTGCGTACCCGGAAACCGGTTATTAGTTGGCTAACGTACGGGGAAACACCTTTTGAATTGTGAATGCATACATACGCGTGTTAATTAGTGCTATTCTCCGGCATGGATACAAATTCGTTTTTTGAGCCATTTTACAAAGTAAACGGTAGTTATAAAAGCAAGAATACTGTGACTAATTATAATTTTACTAGAACTTTAACTGTTAGTGTAGTGAGTATCAAAGCGTTCTCTTTAGTACGTACTGGTAGGTGGTTGAAAAAATCTGATATCAGGATTCATCGGGTCGTTCGTCGACTCGGTGTCCCAGACGAAAAGAAAATGAGCACGTACTTACATATAAAATGTGATCGAAAACTCAGGATGAGCTGGTGGTAAGGAACAACTTCCTTCAAGAAACATAGGTCAATAAATAAAAAACAACCGGCCATACGAATTGACTTATCCAGTTGGTACATTTTGTATTGGAGAGACCAACGTCTACGAGTCTTGTAGAGTACCTACGTAGCAATGGCTACGATATTTCGTAGCATAGAGCACTACGTCTGATTTTTGTTCTAATTTGATAGTACGTATTACTTCCTTTTAAGGGTTCCGTACCCAAAGGGTAATAACGGAAACCCTATTACGGAGGCTCGGCTGTCCGTCTGTCTGTCTGTCCGTCCGTCCGTCCTACAGTTACGAGGCTGTATCTCCTGAACCGTTATACTTAGACAGTTGAAATTTTCACAGATGATGTATTTCTGTTGCCGCTATAACAACAAATACTAAAAATTTTAATAAATTAAATATTTAAGGGGGCTCCCATACAGATAACTAGTTTTTTTTGTATGGAGGCTGTATCTCATGAACCGCGAAAGTAAGACAGTTGAAATTTTTACAGATATGTTTATATAGATAAAGAATAAAAAAAAATATATACATGCGGGCTGCCATACAAAACAAGTGTTATTTTGCGGGTTTTTATAGATAATGGTACGGAACCCTTCGTGCGCGAGTCCGACTCGCACTTGGCCGGTTTTTTTATTTTATTATTAATATTGTTTAGGCAGGTTTAAATAAACAAATTGCCTCATTATTGTAAAAAAATCTCTGTTGTTTAACGAGGATGGCGTCCGTCGTTGCGTAGTTTGAACGCACCGTAGTAGTCCGTATGCCATGCGTCTTGCAGACGTAAGAAAATTGCAAATTCTGATCTTATTCCCATACGAATACGGCTACGGAGCGTTTATAGATGCGTGGAATTCGCGATGTCGTGTCGTCTGAAAGATGCATGCGTTACAGAGCGTTACAAATACGCAGCGATGGACAATGAGTGGCAAAACCGCCTATTTTTATAATCTGTGTGGTATATACTTAGAATAATGAGAGAAAATTGTTTCATGTAATTACTTTCTGAGGACAATAATATCCAATTATCATTAAAAAAGTTCATAAAGTGGGCAATTATGGATCATGGCAAGTGATTATAGTACTAACTTATACGAGTACATTTCGCATAGATGAGACCAATTTCTACGAGTGTTGAAATGTACCTACGTACGTTGTAGCAATGGCTACGATATTTCGTAGCATAGAGCGTTTATATTACATACATTTTATGTAACATTTACATACGTTTCATGTTTGGCGTAAATAGATTATGTTACTTATTATTTCTTTTCTATACTATTGTTTATTATTAGTAAGTGGAAAATTTCTAAACAAACTAATTAGGTATTTATTATAAAACAACCTTGTTGTTTCACAATAATTAGGTACTTATTATAAAACAACCTTGTTGTTTCACGAGGATATCGTTATAATCTGTGTGGTACATACTAATAGAAATAATTTTCTTTCATGTAATTACTTTCTGTGGACAATAATCATTTTAAAAAGACCATAAAATGGGCATAATATTATCCAATTATCACTATAAAATGACCATTATGTGGGCAATTATGCGTCATGGCAAGTGATCATAGTACCTACATGCTAACTAGAGGAAAGATACATACCGAATTTTGTGGTTAATTCTCGTTGATAACCTGCTGAAAGTGCAATCGCTGAAGTAAATATTCATATAGATGTATGACCTCGAATAGCTGATCGTATTTCTCGTAAGAATAAGGAGATTTTCGTCAGTAAATGTGTAGCCTACACTAGTAAATAAAACGTCAAATAGATTTCGGGATGCCGAATGTTATGAACATAGCTACAAACAAAAAAGAATAGACCCATGCTGTGTTCTTACAAAAAAGTTAGACGCGCTTTTAGGCAGTTTTTTACATATTTTTCTATATAAGCTGAAACCACGTCTAACTTTTTTGTAATTTAACGTACTGAGTATTTAAGTAACTACCTACTGAAAGGTGTGATATGTTGATAACTTGCACATAACAAATAGATATAATAAACATTCCTAAACTCTACAAGTTGACTATGCGCATGTATATGTGTGTTTCAACACGGCCTCAATGAAACGTGCTTGAAATGCGCGACCACCCCAGGGCTGTATGTTTCTCTAAACCTTTGCCTGAATGCGCCGCATGGTCGGCCGCTGGAGCCACGCCAAGCACTCCTACACCGAGAGCCATTAGGCTTTTATAGAACAAATATGGCGTCAAATTAATCTTAATTAAAATTAACTTGGTAGTTTAGAATAATAAGCACTTAAAAAAGAGTACTTTTAGATTTCAACATGATATAATCATGTTGTAAGTGCGGTATGCAATCATATCGGTGAGATAAAAAAAATATCGGAAAAATAACGACGTTTGAATCAAGAAACATCAATCCATTCAGGATGCTATAAGTTTGCGACATAGTGGAGTACATTTTTCGCCGCTAAATAATTAAATGGGTTAAGCCACAGTGTTGGTGGCCTACGAAAAATCAGCATGCATCTAAGTTAGGTAATATCAATAGTTTTCGATTCCTTTTCCATATATATTACCTTATTGCAGTGCACGCGGATCGCTGGAGTGTCGCCAACTACTAGGCATGGACTATCATACTAAGTGTCCCTCAAGCTGTAATCCTCACCTATGAAAACTTAACGAAAAGCAATTTTGGTTTTGTCAAAAAATAGTGCTGAAATAGTGACATATGCAAGAAAATTAGTGACTTCACATCTCCCAAGATATGGCTATCGTTTGGTGAGGATTACAGATCGAGGCTCACGCTGTAATCCCAACTCTCGTGTGAGCAAACGGTGGGGTATTTTCACTTGGTCTACATTCCAAAAAATAGTGCCTAATTAGTGACTAATAGTGACAAAAGATGAGAAATAGTCGCTTTATAATTCCGAAGTTGTAAAGGCATCTTGGTGAGGATTATACCTATAGCAACTTTTGCTGTAATCCTCACCTCATTTCTGCTAAACGCTTAGGTCTTTTGACTCAAATTTAGTATCAAAAAATAGTGCTGAAATAGTGTTCTTAAACTGCATTGATATTTATTTAGTTTATGTAGTAGAAGCAATCAAAAAAACCGTAAGAACTTCTACATACAAAATGGTCAGGTACAGTCGCGAACAATACTTCGTAGAATACAGACTTGATTTTTGCTTTAATTTAGGTAATGTCATTTTTGCCAATATAGGTAGGTATTAACTTAAACATGAGTTGAGCCACTGACATTATTTTGGTCTATTTTATGAGTAGGTATTTTGGTTGACTATTTTTTTACGCCTTGAACTTTTTAACGGTATTATAACAATAAAGTATTTATATGTACTTATGCTATATCTTTCAGATCAACACATCGCATTAATTTATCACATCGTATTCTCTTAAGTCTGAAAGCCCTGTTTGGTCGCGCCACCGCTCAAGCCACCGCTAAACAAAACCGGTTTGACCGAGCCTCGAAAACTGACCGCCGCGCGTGTGAGCGAGAGGGTAGACAATAGTGAAATTATTGCATGCACTTCGCCTGCGTGGTATTTTTTGGTTTCATCACGTTACGCGATATTGAGTATTATGACAACTCAAATATAAAATTTCTTAAATAACAAATACGCCCCTTACGATTATTATGAAAAATTAAAATGAAAACGCACGTTTTGAAAATAACAAAAATTATTATTTAGGTATAATTAGGTACTTCGATAACTATATAGGATTAAATCTATTTAGTGACCGATAGCGAAAACCCAGGACGGGCTGGTGATAAGGAAAAACTTTCCCCAAGGAACATATGTCGAAATATGAAAAAAAATTGGAGCTCCCATAGTAACCCAAATCAGCTGATCGACAATTTTGTACGGGAGGTCTAATTTTTTTTCATGTTTCGACCTATGTTCCTTGGGGAAAGTTGTTCCTTATCACCAGCCCGTCCTGGGTTTTCGCTATCGGTCACTGATTAGATTTCACCCTATATACCTACTTTCATTTATTTATGAGTTCAATGAATTTTACCACATAAATATGTATTTTGTTCCATTTTTACCAAACAAGTTAGGTACCTGTATCTTTTATTTATTTATTTATTTATTTATTTATTTTTCTAAACTTACATTTACAGACAAGCCAAACATGTAAGCCTTAATTACATCTTAGTTTATTATTATTAACTAAGATCTAAATCTACTATGCTACTTCTTGTAAAAGTAATTTCCAAGTAATGTCCTGCAGATGCTAAAAACTTATTCTCTGTTGATACAAAAATGTCGACATTAGCATACATCATAACTTCGTTCAGAAGTGTTAAGGCTTCCACCAAAGGTGTTTTTAATAATGACTTTGTTCGCCCGTACGTAATGAGGAACGTCGCCGTTCGACGAGGACGTAGGTCATGTGTGCGATAAGGGGGAACATAAAAGGAAACTTGTCCTAAAAGTAGTGGGTTAGCTACATCTCCGCGGATGAGCCTATAAAAATATTTTGATAGCTTCCGTCGCACTTCTAATGAATTATATTCGACCATACCCATTATAAACGGAGTTGGATATAGGAATGGGTAATACCCGTACAGTTTTTTATATAGGAATCTTAAGAAAGTTTTCTGCACTTTTTCCACCATACTGTTGTAATACTCTTCATGGGGAGACCATATAATTGAATTAGTTTCAAGAACGCTACTTATTTATGTACTACACAGATACAAACATATATCACACATTTATCCCTTTCGGGTTAGGCAGAGCAGTAACAGCCGCAAAAAATACGGTCGTTATCATCGCCACGTCTGACTGATTGAGAAATATTGTATACTGTCAGATATAAACAAAATACATGAAGGAAATAAATTTGTTTGATTACGTTCCTACCGACATAACAAACCAGTATTGAGCTTCAAGTACGACAATACGAAGTATTGTTCGCGACTGTACCTGACCATTTTGTATGAAGAAGTTCTTACGGTTTTTTTGATTGCTTCTACTACATAAACTAAATAAATATCAATGCAGTTTAAGAACACTATTTCAGCACTATTTTTTGATACTAAATTTGAGTCAAAAGACCTAAGCGTTTAGCAGAAATGAGGTGAGGATTACAGCAAAAATTGCTATAGGTACAATCCTCACCAAGATGCCTTTATAACTTCGGAATTATAAAGCGACTATTTCTCATCTTTTGTCACTATTAGTCACTAATTAGGCACTATTTTTTGGAATGTAGACCAAGTGAAAATACCCCACCATTTGCTCACACGAGAGTTGGGATTACATCGTGAGCCTCGATCTGTAATCCTCACCAAACGATAGCCATATCTTGGGAGATGTGAAGTCTCTAATTTTCTTGCATATGTAACTATTTGTCACTATTTCAGCACTATTTTTTGACAAAACCAAAATTGCTTTTCGTTAAGTTTTCATAGGTGAGGATTACAGCTTGAGGGACACCATACTAACACTGTTCTAGCTTATTCCGGAAACTAGCTTTGTCGTTACTATAAAGCCCAAGATCGGTGACACTAGTGTTGATCGGGTCGTTCATTGACTAATTGCCCCATAGTATATAATATAGGTTGACATTTTGATAGTGACTGGTAGCAAAATCTCAAGACGTACTGGTGATAAGGAACAACCTTCCCCAAAGAACATAGGTCGAAGTACGAAAAATCTATTTGGACCTCCCATACAAAGTCAGTTTTCTCATTTGTCGTCGTGTCGTTCTATTTTTTAACGCAACGTCACCCATGTGGAGGCGTCTGTCAAGTCGTTTGACACACGCGTCCGTTACGCACCGTAACCTTGTTTGTATGGGAATAAGATCGGAATTCGCAATTTCCTTTCGTCTGACAGACGCATCCGTTACGTTGCGTTAAAAGAAAACGGAACGACACACACAATCAGCTGATTTGAAATACCATGGAAACTCAAAATATTTTTGTCATATTCTTGGGGAACGTTGTTTGTCATCTGTTGTGCCATTCTTGACCTTTCGCTATTACCATAGCTATTGTGTGGGAACATGGGGTAGTCAACGGTTGCCCACATTTGCTGATATTTTTACTTCTGTCTAAAGTAGCTCCCTACATTGCGTGTGGACGGAAAAATCGGACGCGGCAAATTTTACTAGGGTATTTTGTTTGACTAGTAAGAAGACAAACATACTAAAATGGTAGCTTCCTCCCAGCATACGTTAGGCCGAATGGGTTGGATGTGGGTCGGATTGGTTGGATAATTTAAATATTATATTTGTCTTCTTACTAGTTCAAACAAAGTTCCGTCGTTAAACTTTTCGCGTCTGACTTTTCCGACCACACCTACCATATGAGCACAAATTTACTAAGCTAACACTAAATGTTGGCAAATGTTGCTAACGCCCAAGCTTTCAACACACACGGTGTGAGCGTACCTTTACGTGCATTCTAAAATACTCTAAGAGTTTATTTCGAATTTGAACAATTCCGTTATTCCACTTGGCGCTTGGAGATTGTGAAACAAACTTTTGAAGCGAGTCAAACTTGCCGATGATATGATACGAGTATCGGAAAGGGGTGCGTATCGATATCGCTGAAGCAATTTTGCAAGATAAAACCTTTTGCTTGTCTTCACTATCTACATGTACAGTCAAGATCAGGCTGGCAGTTTAGACTTTGGATCATTCTTATGCCAAGCGCATAAGACTTACGGGCGGGGCACACCGGCTCCGTATCCGTTCCGTATCCAGCTCTCGTCCGTAGTCACGCATGAACTTATGACATTGTAATATATGGGACTGTATGTGATACGGCACACCGCTTGCGTTGCGTTCCGTGCTGCACGGTGTGCGGTGTGCCGTATCTCATACAGTCCCATACTTTACAACGTCATAAGTTCGTGCGTGACTACGGACGAGAGCTGGATACGGAACGGATACGGAGCCGGAGTTCCCCGCCCTTAACATTGGCTTTTTGAGTGTCTAACCGCATTTGAGCTTGCCTGTACCCATCTACACTGCATAATGTACATCAAAGCGTAAAGATCTACTGATTTTTTGTGATTTATATCTTAGACGGTTCTCCCACTTGTCGTCCGTCACTGCGTATTTAACGCATGCGTCTGTCAGACGAACTGATATTGTGAATTCCAATCTCATTCCCATACAAATACGGCTACGGTGCGCATCGGATTCGTCTGTCAAGTCTTTTGATAGACGTACGTAAACGCTACGTAGCCGTATTCAAAAGTTATGTAACAAAAGCTACTTTTTGTGTCTTTTCTGGATTCATTATTTTAAGTAGACTACTATAAAAGCTAGCAATAAGACCCGAAGTTTATGGTCCTTCAAAGAGTTTGCGGAGTTGGTCAATAGATAACTATAAGCGGCATCCATGTTAGGCGTTGAGGCGAGTTAAATCATGAACGGCCTCGACAGTGGCGCCACTTAACAAAAAATATTTTCTCTTTATACAAACAATCTATCTAAATGTCCGTTGCTCAAGTTTTTAGTATTATCCTTAAACAAATTAGAACCTTTATACCTACTCAATGAAATATTCGCTGTGGCATGTATTAATGTTATGACAATTAATACCAAAAAGAAGCCGTTTTAGGCTTTTTGTCATAATAGCACTCAATAAAAATAATACTTTTAATTGGCTATGTACTGGAGTAAGATAGCACATACAAAATAACCCATTTAAGGGATCAACATACACACAAACACACACGTAAGTATAACTTGCGTAGGTTGATCACCTTAAACGGGTACCCTGCATGCTACTTATAGTACAATATTGTTGAACTTCACTTGTTAGACGGTTTCCATAACAACGGCTCCATTCAACTTTCCTACTTCTTATCCTAACTTCTTATATGAAAGTTCAAAGTTTAACTTATATAACATAATAAGGCAATTTTTTTAGTCTGTTAACTTATGCAAGAATTAGAGAGGTTGATATAAATTATACAGAGTGTTAATTTAAATGCGTGTCATAGGTAAGTAGCTAATTAAGGTAAGTTCAGTATTAATAAAGGAAGCTGTAAAAATATTTAAAAAAATCCTAAACTAGAATATATTTTTGGACTAAGTCGATATTTGATTTAAACTCTCAGCTTAAAGGTACAGCTGCGTCTAAGCTAAAAAAAAGTACTCGTATTGGCGCCTTACAGGGCAAAAATGACAAAAAATATTACGTTGGTTTTTCTCATTCAAGTGAAAAAATTGTATTATATGCAGGTTTTTTAAAAAACATTTTCTGTTTCCTTATCGATGTTGAACCTAATCATCCTATCCTTAAGGCCGTACGCTCCCTCACGCGGTTTCACGGGCCAGATTTGACTAAACACAAGATTGGCGCCTCGTGACGCGGCCTGCGGTCGACATCAGTAACCCGCCGCGGCGCGGGCGCGTGCCAGTGCAGGAGTACCCTGTGCTGTGGGATATGTCCCACGAACTCTATAAAGATAAAAATGCCAGGCAAAGTGCCTTTTTAGAAATTTGCAAAGAGCTTTTTCGTAATTATAATGAAAATAGTGAACAGGAAGAAAAGGATGCTGGTAAGTACCTATTGTTGAGGTTTCATTTATTAACTACGTACTAAAATATCAATTTCTTGTTCAACATTAACCTACGGTTACGGTTATTTTTGTACTTATCTGTATTAATTCTACGTTTTTTTTGCCAAATAATAAACTATAAATTGATCCATGTAAATTTTCACGGCACACAGTTCTTCGCACATAACCATACATACGCTCAGTCAATCAAAGTATAACCCGTACGAACACGACGACACTTGCCATATTACAACTACCTAGGCACTATGCGCCTTTTTAATTTGGACGGGTAATAATGGCGGCGCTGTCAGACCGCAGTAGCGCGCGCGGCCTCCCGCGTGTGAAACCGCGTGAGGGAGCGGACGGCCTAAGCCATGGCACGCGTTATTATTTCATACTGTGTAATTTTCCGGAGAATCCAGCTAAATAACCCCTACTGAGTATGTTATGGTTCACGTCCACAGTTTGAAATTTAAATTGAATACCAAATTTTAAAATACTTCCCGTTTTAGGTGTAAAATTTTCAAGCGCGGGCAGGATTTGAACCTGCGACTATCGCCATTATTAGTAGCGACGCCTCTTCTAGCTGGGCTATCGCAGCTCATCTCTTGCCCGCTAATTTAGCAAGTGTGTTAATGCCAGTAACGCGTGGCACAGCTCCATCGACCGGGTTAGTTTTGCAACTAATACCCAGCGACTAATTCATTCTTACTTAGTTACGTTACTTAGTTAAATCAGGTTTTTCAAAGTCTCGTATTTATCTGACAATTTGTAAAGGTTGACATCGGCCTATTAATCATAATGAGGTCAATTCGGAAAACAAATTCTCTTAACTCAAATAGTTCTGTCACTTTCCGTCAAATAGGTTTAGAAAAGGATGGACAATATGGACATATCGAAGTCATTTCATGTTTTAAATTGACACTGGGTTCCTTGCCATTTCTAGTAAATTTAGTCGCCGTTGTTTTAATTGTCTCCTTATTTTGACAGTTAAACCGCATTTTACGTCAAATTTTAAGACATGACCTGACTTCGATATCTTCTATCTCTTCCTAAACCTATTACACACACTTGCTAAATTACTTACACACACACACACACACATTCAAACCTAGGCACCCAAATTGGTTTACTTTTTTATATGTTTTTATTCTTTATTTTAGTTGTAAGCTGAATACATACATAAAAACAGTTGTACATAGTGAATTTTGAGACTTAAAGTAAAAATCCATAGAGGGTGAGAGCCTGGTGATTTGTAATACAGGTCCCTCCTAGTACGAACTCCAGTCTCTCACAAAGTTACATTAAGTTTTACATACTCAAAATTGTTAAGTATAAGTTAAAACTCTGTAACATTGTGTTGAGAAAAATAAAGCTTTTTATTATTATTTATATATATATATTTGACGGAAAATTACATCGCTTATTTACGTTAGAAAAATATTACCAAGTTAGTATTAGTTATCAAACTGTTTTTAATTTTCGCGGTCACACATAATAACTCAATAATTATACGAAAAGATGTTCAGAGATCATGGTCCATGCCAGTGGGTCGAAATATCGGTTAATTTAACAAAAATAAGTATCGCGATAAGAACCCTGTTTCAGTATTTTGAGTAATTAGGTACTATCAGCAGCAAGCCATTCAAGAGCGAATTATACTGGTTTCTCATACAGTTTGCTAGAGGAAACGAAAATAAGTGGATCCGTTAAATGGGTAGTTTGATGTGCTGCTGATTACTACACGTACTTGACGAACAAAACTATCTAAAGTTTTGTCATATCTGTTCACCGAATCAAAAAATAGAAGTAAATTAAATTAAACATTGACTGTCATATTTATTGTGCATAAACTTGTTTCAAACAAAAACAATGCACGCAGATATCAAAATAGCCCAGAAATTCACCTTTACCAATTTATAAATAGAATATTAAATGAATCACACCTGGAAGTTCTCAAACAATTACGTTTTAATTTTGCACGCTTTGGTTATTTTGAGTTTACGCGGAAATATATTCATCGATATGGAATGCAATCAATAGATTACTTATATTATTGTCTTATTGTGAAAACCAGACGCTATAAAATTTTATAAAAATTCATATTATGAGGTGGTTTCGAACTTTCGATAGTATTAAGCATTTTATTCTTCGCCGGTCAATGAAGTAGAACAATTTTATTGATGAGTAAACGATTTGTTATGCTGTTTGACACTAAAAACTTTGATAAACATTATAACTTCAAGTCAACAAAAGCTACTTTACCGTCACATGTGTTTACACTGAAACATTATCCACAGAATGTTTTATGCGTGAGAACTATCAGTAAGTAAAGTTGTGTTAGTTTTTGCGCGGACTGGTGCATGGTGTGACGTAGGGCGGGCGGGCGGACGTGCGCCCAGGGCGGGTAGCGCGGGCGGACTGCCTGTCCCTACCGCACCGTAAGCTCGCCAGCGTGAACCTGGGCCTTTCACAGGCAGGATATGTGACACCTACGTATCAGAGATCTTTCAGCCTATCGCAATGTGAAATGTGGTTCTATTTTGTGATAAATATACACATATCATGCCTCTATCTCTTGCGGAGCGTTAACGGCCTTAAAATACGGTCGCTATCGCCACCTCTGACTAATATTTTAGGGCCGTTTGAGAAAAATCGTGGATAGTGACAGGTAGTCAGCTTGTAGCCTAAAATTGACGACGTAATAGTACAACACCCGCGGAAAATAAATGGAGTGATGCTTTTCTAAGCCGGTATCACACGGCCAAGAAACGAAACGATATGTGTCCCTCAAGCTGTAATCCTCACCTATGAAAACTTAACGAAAAGCAATTTTGGTTTTGTCAAAAAATAGTGCTGAAATAGTGACAAATAGTGACATATGCAAGAAAATTAGTGACTTCATATTTCCCAAGATATGGCTTTCGTTTGGTGAGGATTACAGATCGAGGCTCACGCTGTAATCCCAACTCTCGTGTGAGCAAACGGTGGGGTATTTTCACTTGGTCTACATTCCAAAAAATAGTGCCTAATTAGTGACTAATAGTGACAAAAGATGAGAAATAGTCGCTTTATAATTCCGAAGTTATAAAGGCATCTTGGTGAGGATTATACCTATAGCAATTTTTGCTGTAATCCTCACCTCATTTCTGCTAAACGCTTAGGTCTTTTGACTCAAATTTAGTATCAAAAAATAGTGCTGAAATAGTGTTCTTAAACTGCATTGATTTTTATTTAGTTTATGTAGTAGAAGCAATAAAAAAAGCCGTAAGAACTTCTTCATACAAAATGGTCAGGTACAGTCGCGAACAATACTTCGTTCGTATTGTCGTACTTGAAGCTCAATACTGGTTTGTTATGTCGGTAGGAACGTAATCAAACAAATTTATTTCCTTCAAGTATTTTGTTTATATCTGACAGTACACAATATTTCTCAATCAGTCAGACGTGGCGATGATAACGACCGTATTTTTTGCGGCTGTTAACGCTCTGCCTAACCCGTAAGGGATAAAGGTGTGATATATGTTTGTATCTATGTAGTACGTAATTAATACATAAAAGATACAGGTACCTAACTTGTTTGGCAAAAATGGAACAAAAAACATATTTATGTGGTAAAATTCATTTAACTCATAAATAAATGAATGTAGGTAGGTGAAATCTAATCAGTGACCGATAGCAAAAACCCAAGACGGGCTGGTGATAAGGAACAACTTTCCCCAAGGAACATAGGTCAAAACATGAAAAAAAAATTAGACCTCCCGTACAAAATTGCCGATCAGCTGATTTGGGTTATTCATATTCATATTAAAAGTTGTTCCTTATCACCAGCCCGTCCTGAGTTTTCGCTATCGGTCACTAAATAGATTTAACCTTATATAGTTAACGACGTTCGAGGCGAGGACTAATACTATAAGTACCTAATTATACCTAAATAATAATTTTTGTTATTTTCAAAACGTGCGTTTTCATTTTAATTTTTCATAATGATCGTAAGTGGCGTATTTGTTATTTAAGAAATTTTATATTTGAGTTGTCATTATACTCAATAACACGTAACGTGATGAAACCAAAAAATACCACGCAGGCGAAGTGCATGCAATAATTTCACTATTGTCTACCCTCTCGCTCACACGCGCGGCGGTCAGTTTTCGAGGCTCGGCCAAACCGGTTTTTTTTAGCGGTGGCTTGAGCGGTGGCGCAAGCGCAACCAAACAGGGCTTTCAGACTTAAGAGAATACGATGTGATAAATAAATGCGATGTGTTGATCTGAAAGATATTAGCATAAGTACATATAAATACTTTATTGTTATAAAACCGTTAAAAAGTTCAAGGCGTCGAAAAATAGTTTACCAAAATACCTACTCATAAAATATACCAAAATAATGTCAGTGGCTCAACTTATATGTTATAGTTAACACCTACCTATATTGGCAGAAATGACATTACCTAAATTAAAGCAAAAATCAAGTCTTTATTCTACGAAGTATTGTTCGCGACTGTACCTGTACCATTTTGTATGGAGAAGTTCTTACGGTTTTTTTAATTGCTTCTACTACATAAACTAAATAAATATCAATGCAGTTTAAGAACACTATTTCGGCACTATTTTTTGATACTAAATTTGAGTCAAAAGACCTAAGCGTTTAGCAGAAATGAGGTGAGGATTACAGCAAAAATTGCTATAGGTATAATCCTCACCAAGATGCCTTTATAACTTCGGAATTATAAAGCGAATATTTCTCATCTTTTGTCACTATTAGTCACTAATTAGGCACTATTTTTTGGAATGTAGACCAAGTGAAAATACCCCACCGTTTGCTCACACGAGAGTTGGGATTACAGCGTGAGCCTCGATCTGTAATCCTCACCAAACGATAGCCATATCTTGGGAAATATGAAGTCACTAATTTTCTTGCATATGTCACTATTTGTCACTATTTCAGCACTATTTTTTGACAAAACCAAAATTGCTTTTCGGTAAGTTTTCATAGGTGAGGATTACAGCTTGAGGGACACAACGATATTTGGAAACGATCGCATTAAATGAAGCTTAGGAACGGGACAGCGCAACTGGCCACGTGATACTTGGCCAATGTTTTAATTATTAGGGTTTATTTGTTGCCATGCTACAAAAAAGGGTTGAGTTGGACGTCCAGGCGAACACTTCCAAAGAATGAAAAAAAAAATTTAAAATATGCCACTTTCTAGTTTTACTGGCCTTGGTTATCCGTGCCAAACGAGCCAAATGATTTTTATTCTTTTTTCTCGAGGAGGAAGTTCAGTGTCAGCAAGATTTTTAACTTTATATTTCTCTCAAAATTCCAATAATCCGCCCGAAAAAATAAGTATCATGTATTAACTTTAAAATCGTGTGTCCAACAACAATTACCTTGGTAGGCACATAATATTTACACTTCGTTAATTCATTGCCGATATATGCCGGCTTAGAATAGCATCACCCAATTTCTTTCCCGTGGGAGTCGTAAGAGGTGACTAAGGGACTTGAGGGTGTGTATTGCAATTTTAGGCGGTGGGCTGACAATCTGTCACTATGGCGATACACAATTTTCCGAATGGCCCTCAAATATATGTCCGACGTGGCGTCGTAAATGTCCGTTTCTCGGCCGTTTACGCTCTCTCTACGCCGCAAGGGATAATAGGCGTGATATGTGTGTGTGTTAATTCATTAATAACGTGTGGGGTAGAACCCTGTTGTCAGAGTTTTTCAGTTGCATACTAGGCAATAGGCATAGTATGCACTTGACATGGTTGTGTAACGGCAGCCATTAAAAACGGAAACTCTTCAAATCGTTATATATTTTTTTAACGAATTACACAACTCAAAGAGTTGTCAAACAAAACAAATTTTCCTAGTGAAATTCATGTCGAAATTTTGTAAACTTCTGTTACTGACGACTTGTTAAAAATAATGGTGATGCAGACAGCGAGTTTGATATTTTGTTTATACAATTTACAAAAAGCTCGAAGCGGTGATGTGTACAAGAGTTTTAAAATAAAGAGAGTAAGTGACAATAAAGGTATTATAACACACCGAAAGGTGGTCATGAAACTGAACAATTTCCTTGTAAATTGGACCACCCAAAGTAAATTAACCGGCTGAACGGCAATTTTGTATGGAATGTAATTTTTTTTTATTATTCGAGCTTTGTCCTCCTTCGCCTTGGTTTACCCTTTTAGTTACTCTCTGTATACTGCTGTCGTGCTTATTCTTCGATCTGTGAATAATATGAATCATAGGTAAGTCCGAACGAGCGCCGTTATTATTATAACTACAGGGTGAAATTTTACTAGAGACCGGTATTGAAAACTCAAGACGGGCTGGTGATAAGGCACAACTTTCTCCAAGGAACATAGGTTGAAATATGACAAAAATATTTGGAGTTTCCATAATAACTCAATCAGCCTAATCGGCAATTTGTATGGGAGGACCGTTTTTTTTTATTTAGAATTTTTGTCTTGGAGAAAGTTGTTCCTTATCACCAGCTCCTTCTCTGTTATCAATATCAGTCACAAGTTTAATTTCACCCGAAATATAAGGTGTAAAAAACCAACTGCAAATATATTAAGTGGTGATAGAACTGAACCAGCCCATAAAACTGAACAACTTTCCTCAAGGAACATAGATCAAAATACGAAAAAAATATTTGATCCCCATACTAAGTGTGTTAATTTGTATGGGAGGACCAATTTTTTCTTATTTCGCCCTATGCTCCTTGGGGAAAATTGTTCAGTTTCACGAACTGGTTCACCCCTCAAAATATTTGCAGTATTTTTTTTACACCATGCATGTATAGATAAAAGTAGAATCGCGGAGAATTCTACTAACATGACGTAAAATTTATCGAGGGGTACATGTGTATTGCAATTTTAGGCGATGGCCTGACAACCTATCACTAAAGCGATTCACAATTATCTGAACGATCCTCAATGTTTGTGTATGGATCCTCAAAGGGATAGAGGCATGATATGTGTTTGTTTTTAAATAATTCAAATAAACATGCTCTGTAAATACGTTTTAGAATTATTTCAACATTGTCACACATTATTACGACACAAGACTTTCTTACAACTAAAACATTGTAAACAAACACTGCAACATTATTTTACAATGTATAAAACTATTTTAGATATTTTATTGCTTCGTTATTGGAACAGTTGACAATTGGCTATTCATTATTTAGTAAGTTAGGTACATCATTACATTACATTACCAGCCACATCAGTCCATTGCTGGGGTCTCCACGTTGCCATTGCCATTCTTACCACTTTTGACGAGGGGATTGGCGAGCGCAGTACAGTATTGCTTTCACAGGAAACGCTACTGGCTGCCCATTCGAGACGATGAATTGGTCTCGGCTCTAGGTGGAACAAAACCTGCCACACCGTCCTTAGCTGCCGTGACTGCTGCCACTACTGACGCACTCGTCCCAGGAGAACCTCCCTCGCCCGTCGCTGCTGGTGCGCCGGCCGCGCCCGTCGCTGCTGGTGCGCCGGCCGCGCCCGTCGCTGCTGGTGCGCCGGCCGCGCCCGTCGCTGCTGGTGCGCTGGCCGCGCCCGTCGCTGCGTCGGACGCGCCCACCAGGCAAACGCGACGTGGCGGACGCGGTAGAGGTGCTCCTGCAATGCCTGTGGGAACAAAGGCGCGACCAACATCGACTGCGCCGGCCGCGACTACGTCACCCACCCGGCGAGGACGACGCGGAGGACGCCGCGATGGACGCGGTAGGCGCGCTTCCCGTGCTCCTACACCCGCTGTGGACACAAAGGCGCACCAGGCATCGGGAGCCGACAGCAACGTGCAGCCTGCGGGGTCACCTGCCTCCCCTACCAACGGGTTGCAAAGGGCGGTGAGAGTGCCGCTCACTCCAGTAGCTGCACCGCGTACTTTTAGGGCGCCTACCACCTCAGCCCCCGCTGTCCCGACACCGAAGCCGCGACGGCGTGGCCCGCGCCCGTGTCCTACTCCTCGACCCAACGTCGGACCACTTCTTGACAGTGTGAGTGCAACGAAAACGATAAAGGCAAAATCAAAGACTCTAATTTACTCTGACGAGATAGGTGTAGGTTTCGGACAATTATTAAACTATCGTTTAAATAAACAAGTGACAAACATGTGTTGTCCTGACACCTCATTTGAGGATATTGTTAAACAAGTAGCTGTAGGGAAATTTGATGAGCACACCACCATTATAATTATGATAGGAAATCATTCTAACATTAGTCGTAGTACATTAGACAATAGTGTAGAGGTGTTGCTCAATTTACACAATCAGACAAAGTGCAAGTTCATTTTGTGCAACTTCCCATACTGTACAAACCTGTCAGATCAACAAAACAACTGTGTGCATAGAATGAACATGCACCTATACAATATAACATGTCATCATAGCGATGCTATTTCTTATTTTGACTTGAATAATTTTATTCACACATTTATTTTGACTCAGGATACTATGTACCTGTCTGATTATTATAAAAAACAAGTAGCTACATTGTTAGCATATAATATAAATGACACAAAATCTGTGTCATCTCCTATATTAATTTGTAATGTTACTAACAATAATTTAAACTAGAATTTAAGACAAAGGAAATCCCCTCTTTGACTGATATTAATAACAAACACAAACCGGGGATTTCTTGCACTCATCCTCAGACAAAGGAAAAGCAAAATCAGTTACAAGTGTTACATCAAAATATTCAGGGTTATGCTAGCAAAGTATTAGAAATTGAATTATTCTTAGAAAAGCATAATTATGACATAGTTTGTTTAACGGAACATTTTCACAAAGATCCTGACATTTTGATAAATTATGAAAATTATTGTATTGCCAGTTCTTTCAACCGAAAATCCGCGATACATGGAGGTTCCTTAATACTTATTAGAAACAACATTAAATTCAAAGAACGTAAGGATGTTGTCGGATTGTCGGTTGAGTGTTGTACTGAATTATCTTGTGTTGAGCTGGAAAGTCATGTTATAGTATGCGTATACAGACCGCCAAAAGCTAAAAAATTTACCAAATTCCTAGAAATAATGGAAGACGTACTCAAATTAGTCACAAAAACTAATAAACATGTAATTGTTGCAGGTGACTTTAACATAGACATTTTAGAAATCAATGCATTAAGTGATAAATTTTTAGGTCTTTTTAAATCATTCAATTTATTTAATATATTTTTTGAACCTACTCGTGTGACGCCTACTTCTGCCAAATGTATTGATAATGTATTCAGCGATTGTGACCCGGTACAAAAATGCATTATAAATTCTCTTCAATCAGATCACAAGGGTCAAAGTGTAATATTCCCATTCAAAAACCATATTAAAACGATCAAAATAGAAACCAGGCGCATCACTGCAAGCAGGTTGGAAAAATATCAAAATGTGTTAATCGAGAAATTGCCTGTCCATAATTATAATTTTGAAAACCCAAATCATGTATACGAAGACGTTTTCAATTTGTTAAGCAAAGAATTCGAAATCATTTTTAACTTAGAAACGAAAGAAATTAATACGAAATTTAAGTTTAGTGATTGGGCGACCAAAGGTCTTAGGATTAGTAGAGATAGGCTTTTTGAACTTTACGAGCTTAAAAACATGACAAACGGTGTAAGTTTTAGTGAGCTAGTAAAAAAATATTCTAAAACCTTCAAAATAGCTTGTGAAATTGCTAAAGCAAACTTTATTAGTAATAAGATAAAGTCTTCAGATAATAAAATAAAAGCTATCTGGAAAGTTATTAATAGCGAAACAGGTAAAACTAAGCCACGCGAAAATAACTTTTCACTTAAAACCGACAAAGGAGTGATTAGTTTAAATTCAGATGTAGCGCAGGAGTTAGAGACATTTTTCACAAATATACCTCTAAAAACTACTGAGTCATTAAGATCTTCACCTACAATTTCATATTCATTGCTGAAGCAAAATGTAGATGTTTGCAATTCTGAATTTAAATTTACTCATGTAAGTCCCCAGTATATTTTAAAAACTTTTAAAGATATCAAAGTAAAGAGCACCGAAGACTTATGGGGGATGTCAGTTAAAGTTTGTCAATCAGTAATCGAAATATTAGCACCATACTTAGCAGATATCTTCAATGAATGTATTGATCACGGCATTTTTCCTGATTTAATGAAACATAGCAAGGTAGTTCCGCTGTTTAAAGCTGGTGACAAACAAGACCCCAGTAACTATAGGCCTGTATCAATTCTGCCAGTACTCAGCAAAGTGTTTGAGAAGATCATACTAAATCAAATGCTGTCCCATTTTAATCAGAACAATTTGTTACACAACCAGCAATTCGGTTTTACAAAGGGACGTTGTACCACAGATGCTGGTGTTGCTCTAATCAAACATGTATTTAATGCTTGGGAAGAATCAAAAGATGCCATTGGTGTTTTTTGTGATCTTTCCAAGGCATTTGATTGCGTGGATCATGAAACTTTATTGCTAAAATTAGAACACTACGGTATTCGAAACGCAGCTCTGAAATTTTTGAATTCATATTTAGATAATAGAACTCAAAAGGTCCAAATAAACGGCGCCAAATCACTGGGGTCTCGTGTTAAAATTGGTGTGCCTCAAGGCTCTATTTTAGGACCATTTCTATTTCTAATTTACATAAATGATTTGCCTTACATGGTAGAGAATTTGTCCAAGATTGTACCATTTGCTGATGACACATCCCTTATATTTAAGGTCGATAGACATGCACATAACTATGACGAAGTAAACAACACTCTTGGACAAATTCATAGTTGGTTTACTGCAAATAATTTAGTTCTTAATGAGAAAAAAACTAAATGTGTATTATTCACTTTACCTAACGTAGTACATTCTTTGAATAATCATGTCGTACTTAATAATGAAAAATTAGAGTTTACTACCAGTACAGTTTTCTTAGGGATTACTCTCGACTCAAGTCTCCAATGGGGCCCTCATATTACATCTTTGTCGGGAAGATTAAGCTCAGCTGCATATGCGGTACGTAAAATTAGAGAGATCACGGATATTGCAACTGCGCGACTTGTTTACTTTAGTTATTTTCATAGCATTATGTCCTATGGAATTTTGCTGTGGGGGCGCGCCGCTGATATTGAAACAATTTTTATTCTCCAAAAGAGGGCCATTAGAGCAATTTATAAACTTTGCAGTCGTGATTCCCTAAGGGAACTGTTTAAGGAAATTAATATTATGACTGTACCGTGTCAATATATTTATGAAAATATCATGTATGTTAGAAAAAATATAAATACTTTCACTAGAAATTGTGACAGGCATAACCGCAATACAAGGAGTAAAAATAAAATAGATCAACCTAAGCATAGACTCGCTAAAGTTAGGACTTCATTTGAAGGTCTAAGTATAAGATACTATAACAAAATACCGGAAGATATATTGAGTTTATCAGAAAGTAAATTTAAGTCTGTTATCAAGAAAACATTATGTTATAAAGCTTACTATAAGTTAGATGAGTACATTAATGACAAAGAGGCATGGAGCTCTGAAATTCCAGCGCAGCACAAGAAACACGCACTCATTTTTAACACCAAAATGGGGCGTGCGTGGAGTTTACAACTGACATAATTTTACAAATCTGCATGGATGTAATTTCAATTGTTTAAAGTAAATATTTTATAAGTTAAAACTGGTAGATTTATCTACTTCAATTTTTACAAAAAAAAAAAATATGTAGCCATTTTTGGTCTTAACATATTTTTTTTTTACTTACAGAATTAGCTAGGGTAGCTTAGGGGCTAGTAAGATTGTTAATTTAGAGTAGGAGCACTTCTGGGCAGGTTTTTTGGTGGGTTTTTCCTGTTCAGGAGGTCCGATTAATTATACGCATGTAAACTACACGCTTTAAAAATCTTGACTTCAATTTGAAACAAATATCGTTTTCAGATGGTGGTGGCGTAAAGTTACATGCCGTGTGATTAACCTGGCCAGCCCCGTGGCAGTGCTTTGATTTTTATTTTTTTCTCCCGCCCGAGCCGGTTTTCTATTAGGACATTACAAAATTGTTATAAAAAAAAGAAAATTGTGTGATACAAATTTCTTTTTTTTACAATGACGGTTCATGACGTCAATAAGTGATATGATAATACTATCCTACATTGAATAAAGAATTTCAATTTCAATTTCAATTCCCTAGATTAATTTGTCCCTCAGCCGCTTTTTACGGCACCCTCGGGTTGGATTGGGTCGATGCTATTCTAAACCGGTATCACACAGCGGTAAGCTAGGTAACTTTCATCTAATTCGGTTTGATTATGTTTATTTTCATATTCAAACGGAAAATGCTACATACTAAAATATTGATATTATGACATTTTATAATCGGTTATATCATAGGTACATAATGGATTAAAATTGAAAAGGTTATGTAGTTCAAAAATTAAAGATAAAAAGTAAAAGTATGGTACCTAGTTAGGAATTGCTTTAACTAGTTATTTGTTCCAAAGAATATTTATTTTTGACAGGTATATTATAATCGTTTATCATCTTTACGCCCCGTCTGTCTAATACGACCGTATTTTCCGGCGCTTTGGCTCGCCGCCGGCGGCTAGGTAATCGCTTATTGATGTTTCAATATTCGATGAGAGGATAAGAGTTAACAAAGTCTATGTTTTGAGCTCTAGACTTAGCTAGACCCATATCTCAATAAATGAAAATAAATAATAAAAAAGAAAATACCCGACTAGGGTAAATGAGCAAGCTGCAAGTTCAATGTTTTTTTTTGTCAAGGATGGGTTTGCTCTTGACTCTAGTCCAGGTCATAGGACAGAGACAGAGTCTAAGATGGAGCGAGCTCGCCCAGAAGAAGCCTGTTCACTCTTGCTTTGAAGAGATTAGGGTTGTATGCGTTTGGAAACACAGACGCAGGTAGTGAGTTCCACTCTTTAGCAGTGCACATTATAAATTATGACTGGAAAAGCGCTTAGTCCGAATTGGTTTGGATTTAGTTCCCTTTTAAAAAAAATAATTCTTAAGTTAAGGCGGATGGGAACTAAAATCTCCTGGCAAAAATACCGTTTCGCAACAAGTGTTTTTGTCCCCGACCGTCTTAATTTAACAGTTTTATTTTTATTTTTATGTTAACACCACACAACAATATTGTTTAATATATCACGCCTGCAATCCCTTGCGGGGTGGGCAGAGCGTAAACGGCCGCAAAAACGGACATTTACGCCACCTCTCACAAATATGTGAGGATCATTCGAAAAGTTGTGCATCGCCATAGTGACCGGTTGTCAGCCTATCGCCTAAAATTGCAATACACATCCTCGAGTCCCTTGGTCGACTCTTACGACTCCCACGGGCAAGAAATGGGGTGATGCTATTCTAAGCCGGCATCACACGGCACATTTTAATTTTATATTTTGTTTATATGACTTGAGACGAAAGCTAAAGACACTCCACGTATCAAAATCTAACACGGTAGGTACTAGGCCTGTAGCCTGTGATAAATTAATTTTGAAGTTAAATTCTAGATTTAGAATCCACCATTTTAAGTTTCTTAAATTTTAATATAGCCAGTGCCACTACGCTGCTGAAACGAATCTAACGACACCTCTTAAATCAATACCCGTCAAGCCTTTTGTGCCAAAAAAACATAACCCTCCTGATAAATTGTCCGATGTCATTATAGCCCAGTATGGCTAGCTTTTAATGATTCAAAATACTAAAGTCGATTATTTTTGGCTAATAGTTTCTGGACCATTGGCCGCACCCAATTTATTATTTTGTATGGTCACATATTTTCGTTTGCAGTAGATAAAAACAACTCAAATTGGGGTTCTACATTGTGTAAACTGTCTCATAGACAAAACTGGTATACCTATTTTATAAAATGTAATAAATTTAAGACATTTCAAAATTTGATTTAATGAATGAATACATTGATACAAAAAATAACGAAAGCGCCGAAAATGACACCAAATGCTATAGGTATGTGCTTTACAAACACACATAACGCAATCGTACAAAAAATAAGCGACTTTAGAATTTCATTATGGTTTACCTTCAAACTTCGGACTATTATGTGTGACCGCAAAAGTTTAAAACAGATACGAGCATGTTGCTTAAACTGTTATCAACCATTTTGATAGCGAATGATGTTTGCAGCGTTTGCAACTCAGTGCAAGTTGACAAAGTTTCACTTTAAGTTACATTAATTTTGCGTTCATGTCTAAGCTTATTTCATATTGAAAGTTCTTTACACCAAAATTTCTAGGGTATAATCTAAAATTATAGTCAATATGTGAAGTCTATGTAGCACTAATGACAGGATTAATAATGTTTCAGAGCAACAGAGTTCTTCAGAGATAACTTTTTGGACAACGGAATGAAGCCATGAAAAACTTATCGCAAAAGGACCAGCTGTTGCTTAGAACTCAACCAATTTCACATTAAATTCTAAATTCATCGATCAATTATGTATTTAAAACATACGCTTCCGTGATGGTGGCTTAATTACACACGCTTCTGGGTGGCATGCCGCAAAATAATGTAAAAGAGCCCATACAATGTCGTACTAAAATGACATAGCGGCGCCAACTCCGGTTTCGGCATACCGCCAGACTGGCAGTGTTTGTGGAAACAGCCTTAAAGCCATTTTCAAAATCTGATTACAGTATAATTTGTTTTGTCCGGGGTCTGCGTTTTTTAAGGCTGCATTCTGGTTGTTCGTTGGGTTTCCTCTGAAATCATTCTCCTGCTCTGAGGCAAACACAAACAACATTAGACTTCACCCCAATTTATAACACCTCCAAGGCAGTACAAAACAAATATCACTTACCTAGTTACATATTCATTTGTACTTGCGCTAGTTTTATTTTAACACAAGGACATGAAAATAAGTTTGGACTTTTATAGACAAACAGGCAACATTCTACTAGATAATAAGGCAGTTATCACACACACAGTATGGATTTCTGGTATTTTGGTGAAACCAGTTTTTGGACAAGAGAAGTTTACCGAAGCCATGTCGCATGTTTTTTTTTTAGTTGTGGACCCTATGATTTTAGCCCCGGGGCTTTTAATTTACACCTGACTGTATGGTGGGGAGCAGGAGCTCACCCGGGCTGACTGTATGGTGGGGAGCAGGAGGTCACCCGGGCTGACTGTATGGTGGGGAGCAGGAGGTCACCCGGGCTGACTGTATGGTGGGGAGCAGGAGCTCACCCGGGCTGACTGTATGGTGGGGAGCAGGAGCTCACCCGGGCTGACTGTATGGTGGGGAGCAGGAGCTCATCCGGGCTGACTGTATGGTGGGGAGCAGGAGCTCACCCGGGCTGACTGTATGGTGGGGAGCAGGAGCTCACCCGGGCTGACTGTATGGTGGGGAGCAGGAGCTCACCCGGGCTGACTGTATGGTGGGGAGCAGGAGCTCACCCGGGCTGACTGTATGGTGGGGAGCAGGAGGTCACCCGGGCTGACTGTATGGTGGGGAGCAGGAGCTCACCCGGGCTGACTGTATGGTGGGGAGCAGGAGCTCACCCGGGCTGACTGTATGGTGGGGAGCAGGAGCTCACCCGGGCTGACTGTATGGTGGGGAGCAGGAGCTCACCCGGGCTGACTGTATGGTGGGGAGCAGGAGCTCACCCGGGCTGACTGTATGGTGGGGAGCAGGAGCTCACCCGGACACGTCGCATGAACTTGATGATGTCACAGATTGTCACTTGTATGGTGGATTAAACCGTAATATCCTCCGGATTAAAAAATAAATAAAAAATAAAGTCACTTTCAGATCATTTTAACTACGCAACGGATTTTGATACGGTTTCTTATAGATAGTTCGAGAAATCCAAGAGGCAGGTTTTTTAGGTACCTTTTACCGGGAAAAGCTTTGTTCCTTCAGGAAAACGTGTAGCAGCGGATGAAACCGCTGGGCGGGTCGCTAGTTGATAATAAAATGGACAAAGACTTTAAATGAACTATGAACTGGGGATATATTTGATATGCACACCACAATGTGGCTCCCAATTATGGACTGTGGCACTAATTAGGACCAGCGCAAATGTAGCGCTTTTTGACACGGGTCGTCTTCTGTGGTTTACTGAAATGAACTGTATTGTAAAGTGCAATTTACTCGATATACATACATATATCACACCTATATCCCTTGCGGGGTAGGAAGAGCGTAAAAGGCCATAACATTTACGCATCATATGACAAACATTTGAGGGTCAATCAGAAAATTGAATTTTCAAATAAAGAGTTGAAAGTGCTTTGTATTGCAAGAAAGTTACATATTATTTTTAGATTCCTACAAATAGTAAACAATATTCGATACTTGACCGAATCATGAATAAAATACCAACCGAAGGTTGTATGCTGTTAAACTTTTGTTCACAGACTACAGAGACAGAGACTTGTGTTGTGTGTGTGTGTATGCGTATAGCGATGGGCGGACAACCTGTCACTATGACGAAACACAATTTTCCGATTGACCCTCAAATATTTGTCAGACGTTTCGTACGTCCGTTTTTTGCGGCCGTTTACGCTATACCTACCCCGCAAGCTTATAGGCCTGAAGTAAAATCGCGTTCACTTTTCAGTCAAGTAGCCTATTGTCAACTGCCTGCTTACATATTTATTGCAAGCAAGCTACTTGGCGCCAGACTTCGGTGGGATGGTGGTCGCGAGCCAGGCGGCCCCTTACGGAGCCTTCCACCGCTTAGTGGGATCGTTCAGCCGGACTTATCCACAGGCAAGCCTGTGTTGCCGTTGCCCGGGGTGGACCGCTAGGAGGTAGATCCCATACCACCCCATTCTAACCTTTTTCCTAAACAATCAAAAGAGGAAGGACAGAATTTTTCCTCGTTCAATTATTCAGTGAAATTACTGACCGTCACTTATGCTGTCATAATAAGTCATAATAATTTGGGAACCTACACTACTTATCTCTTCATATGAGATAAATTCGCCTTTGCTACTTATTTTATTGTTAAACTTTTTATTAATATGTACTTTATAAATGGTTTTAATTATTTGCTTAAAAAGGAACGAAGAGTACCTCCACATAATACGCCTTTATCATCACGGTGTGACAAATAATCGAGGGTCATTTAAAAAAAATCGTGTATCATTATGGTGACAGGTTATCAGCCACCTAAAATTTTAACACACTTAAAACCCTCGAGTCTCTTAGTCAATGTCTTAGTATTTTTTAGAAAGAAATGGGGTAATGCTATTCCAAGCCGGCATCACACGGACTAACAAGAGTAGCTTAAAAATATGCTAAGGAAGTGTCTTATCTGTACCAAGGCCATTGTCAGTCTACACGAGCACTAAACACAACTCCTGATTAATTCATGTACAACGTTCGCCCCTTTTCAGCACCGGCTATACAAAAATCAACCTTACCCCAACAGTTTAAGGTGTTAAAGCAATTAAATTAACCGGAAGTACTAACAGCGGTGAACTTTAAACGCTAATAAAAGTTGTAGATGTCTTAATTAGGTTTCTTGCAGGAAACCTTGGTAGGTATATTTAGTTTAGTTTTCTGGAAAGAGTAAGAGAAATCTTTCACGACGTGATTCTCACTTTTAAATGGTTTCAGTTCAAAGTTGAGTTAAGAGTATAGCGTACAAGAAACTCGAGTTGCCTATAAACTTGATCCTTTAAATGAATACCTCTATGTGTGAAAATCTTAAATGAACATGAAATTTTTATTAGTTTTGTACAATACAATTAATATTTTCCCTCATTGGATTTAAGGTGTTACGGCGACGGCAGCGGCTCCTTGTTTCAACTACGCTACGTAGCAATATTGTAGACATATGCTACGCCGTAGCACAGGTTCACTTATGACGACAGGATGCTTCATTTTGATTTTACTTCTTTTACTAATTAAATTTTCGACGACGTTTTCTTTTACAAATTAAATGAATAAGTAACACTGAATTGTTAAATTAATTAATGCTGGAGGTTTATTACTCGATGAGGAAAATTGAAATTTATATTGTCTTTTAAAAATGCCCATGAAGCTGTCATGTCAGAACTGGGCACCGCTTCTCTTATTTTTTGCTATTTGATTCCAGCGACACTCAACTCTCATTTAATTGCCACTATAATAGTCTATATTTCAAACTGTTACCAGAATACGAAACGACTAAAACCATCGATCTGTCACGCTATCGACACAAAGCTGAAACGATATTCATTTAGCAAACTTCAGGCCATTGCGTGGTAGCATATAGTTTAAGTAGTAGAGAAGGTTGTAGCCACTATAAATGAATAAGCATATAAAGGTATATTCAGTTGTTTGTTTTTGAAGTTCTTCTGAATAAATATTAGCATTACATGCCAGCGGTGGTTGGATTAGGAGAGAAGGCATCATTTGCTTACTTTGCATTAATACTAATTATTAATACTTTACTACTAACAATTAATACTTTGCCTAATTCCGTGTACTAAAATGAAATAAAATTAACTTTATTTGTGTAAAATGAAATTAACTATACAATGTGGTATAGTACTATCACTTATTGACGTTTTGTTTTTTGCTTTTTTTTAAGTTTTCCACCGCGGACAGGATATGATCCTGCGACTTTCGCCATTACTAGTGGCAACGCCTCTTCTATCTGGGCTACCGCGGCTTGTCCCTTGCCCGTGAATTTTCCAACTGTATCTTGATGCCAATATCGGTGGCACGGCTCCATCTACCGGGTTAGTTTTGCATTTATAGACGTTATGATCCATCATATTTTCTTTTGTACAATAATGTTGTATGGTCCTGTTAGGAAACCGACTCGGGCGGGATAAATAAAAAATAATAATAAAGGCACTGCTTCGGGGCTGGCCAGGTAAATCACACGGCATGTTACTTTGCGCCACCACCACCAGTTAACGTGCACAAAAAGGTAGGTAAACAAACCCATAATTATATTATACGGGACACCGAGACGAATAATTACCCGATAAAACCTGTTGTGAGTCTTTGAAATGTCTACTAGGCAACTAATAGGACAGACGTGGCTTTTTTGTAACGATCGCCATCCAAGTAATCAAATCATAGACAGTAACCGGGACCAACGGCTTAACGTGCCCTACGAAACATTGCTGCTGCACATTCCCTGGATTTATCCTTTCGTCGCCTTTTACGACACCCATGGGTAGAACTGGGGTGATGCTATCCTAAGCTGGCACCACACGGCACATGATTTCTGCTCAGAAATAAATACTATCTTAAACGAAGATGTTACCCGCCTGCGACGTTTTACGATCAAATCTATATGGATTGAAAATGGATCGCCTCGTAACCCTTTAAAGCCTTCATCAATTTCGTATATTCATAATCGTCAAAACAGAACATAAACAAATAAATACTGAAATGAAAACAAAAGCACGCAGGAACGTGATTGTTTCATAGAAACCGATTTTTATCATCCTTTTTATGTTTATATAATCGTATGACGTTACTTACATAGGTGAATACTCTTATTTTATATGGTTGACTATTTCTATATTCTATGCCGGCTTAGAATGCCGTGTGATGCCGGCTTAGAATAGCATCACCCCATTTCTTTCTCGTGGGAGTCGTTAGAGGCGACTAAGGGACTCAAGGGTGTATTGCTATTTTAGGAATTGGGCTGACAACCTGTCACTATGGCGATACACAAATTTCCGAATGACCCTCAAATATTTGTCAGATTTGGCGTAAATGGCCGGTTTTTGCGGCCGTTTGCGCTCTGCCTCCCCCGCAAGGGATAATAGGCGTGATGTATGTACGAGTGTATGACTATTTCTATAACCGATTTATCATAAACAAAATAATATACAGGACAAAACGTAAAGAAAGTGGACAAATAGGCACTGCTTATCTCTAAGTATAACCCGAGGTGTTAGTTATATATACTTCAAAAATTCAGATAAATAAGCCGGTTGACCATATTGTTGCAATTAATAACCAGTATAGCAAGATTGATTGCTTTAAATGGGTCAGTAGTACTGGATACAACAGACACTGTCTATCTCAGAATAAACATACTAAATATAAAAACACGACTGCTTTATGAGATACAGGACAAAACGTAAAGAAAGTGGACAAAATAGACACTGCTTACCTCTAAGTATAACCCGAGGTGTAAGTTATACTTTTAAGAGATTTACATAAATAATCCAGTTAGCCGTATTGTTCTTATTAATAACCAGTATAACAAGATTGATAACTTTAAATGGGTCAGTAGTACTGGATACAACAGACACTGCCTATCTCTGAATAAACATACTAAATATAAAAATACGATTGCTTTCTGAGATTAAGCTTAGCTATGACACTCGAGATAATGTAAGGATTCTTCTTATACAGTTTCTATTCGAATTTGTTCAGTGGTTAACGAGTTACAGTACTTTAAAGAATCGCACATACATAAACTCTAAAAAAATTACACTTCTTTTTTTGGTTGAGCAGTCGTGTCAAATCTAACACCTCGGGTTATACATTTTAATACCTAGGTTGACCACTTTAAATAAGTAAATCAGGAAGTTTCTATGGTATAAGTTTTTAGAAAATTCCTCATGACAGCCGCTCTAAAATGCGGTTTTGAAATGCCATCACAAAAAACATTTAGAAAAGCATGAGACGTATCATTAACCACACTCCTGTATACCTATTATTACAATACGTAACATTGTTTTCAAGGGCAATCCAATACCAATCAATGCTTGCTTAATAAGTTAGTACTTCCATAAATTTTAATAAGGACGGGTTAAAGCGCGGCCCTGACTTTTAGGCCTCAAATCAAACAAAAATTGTTTATGTGTGTGTAGGTCTTACTCATGTTGCTTTACGGTAATATGTTACGTGTAAACATAGTTCGTTACTAATGAAAAACACAGTTACAGACAGTGTACAATTGAAGTACCAGTCTAAAATGTATTGTATGTGATCAATGAAAATACAACAGAAGCTTTTATAATAGTTACTGTTATTGAAATATTACGCGTAATATCTAGTGTAAAGCCCTATACTTTCATTGCATTGGTGATTATTAATATTATGTAAAATTCAAAAGAAACAGATTGTACTTTTATTTTAGTTTATGCAACTCTGTCATTAATGAGGGGTATTAGAATACGAGTGGCTGTTTATCACACGAGGCGTATGCAGTTGTATACCATATTGTATATACACTCTACAAAATAAACTCAGTAAATACACTTTTCCAAACCTCCACACCGGCGATTGCAAGGTCCAATACCAGGTCAAATTCAATACGAGAACGTAATAAAGCTTAATAGAAAAATTTGCAAAATTGTATACTTTAACAGTTGGTCAGATGTCCCGTCAACAACTGAACATCATCTCATTTGTTCAGTTGTTTTGTTGAACAGTAGTTGTTCAGTTTACTGTTACTGTTAACTACATCTGAACAACAGCTCAAGTATGAAATTTTCAAATTTCACATCAAGCCTTATTCTCCGTTCTTAAGCCGTTCTCGTATTGAATTAGACCTTGCAATCGCCGGTGTGGAGGTTTGGAATAGGGTACAAACACAAATTCTTTATTTCATAAACATAATTACTAATAGGTAAAACTATACAAAAACAATTATGAGGTTTAACTATTTCCTAAACTAAGAATAGTAATTCCTGTGTCTTAGGTAAACAGTTTACCAACATAACTGTTCTAAATAATAAAATATAAAAATAAAATACGACTATATGATTAAAATAAACTTAAATACACTTTATTATATTACTATTCTAACGAAGGTGAGGCCGTGAGCGGTAGCTTCCCTCGGAAGCGGCGAAACACGACTCCCTGCGGCCAAAACTCCGGTGACGTGAAGACGGTCACAGTAGCGGTCGGGACTCGCACCACGAACGAGTTGAAACCCACCCAATGGCGCGACTCCAACGGCTCCACGTATACTCCGAGTCTTGGCGTATCCTTGAAGGCACCTGCTTTATGCCTCGCGAAGATGAAGTCCAGCACGTCTTGTATGGTAGTAGAGTCGTGCAGGCGGGAGACATAAAGGGATGTCCTCGGCGTGAAGTCGCGCAGCTGTAGTTTCGCCTCGACTGGGGCGGTGCCACACTTGTTCTGGCGAGGTTTCCTGCTGCGTTTCTTCTGAACCAAAGTAAACCCATCCGCGTCTACTTGGTCACAGCGCTTGTTAAGGGGTGACTCACAGAGTGATAGATGAGCCATGCCCATTTTGTTAACCGCTGCTGCAGCGAGCGGCTTAGGGTATTAGTGTGTTCTTTTGTAGGGTATTAATAGTATAGTATATGCACCTGCATATATATAATTAGGCATTAGAATGCTCGTAATAAACAGACATTCGGATTCTAATGCCCCCCAATATATTTAAATTACTTAAATAGGTATTTTCTATAACATATTTAGATGAAATGTTATGGAATAAATGACGATTGACGTGGCGTAGAAGTGGAAGTGCGTCTGCTGCATTTCATCACATTAAAACTCCGAACTTGATTTCTGGCTGTGTCAGATTGAATTCTAAATGTAAATATCTGTTTATGAGTACGTTCTTTGTCTGTTTTTGTCCATGGCACCCCAACATAATAAAATCTGTTAAGGACTATAAATGCGTCAGTGTTTTTATTTTCAATAGGTAGCCGCTCATAACTAGCCCTCTCCTCAGTCAGACACAATATTCGCGGAAGAGCACGTAGCCTGGTTAACTAGTGTCCAAGCTTTGCTTGTTTTAATAGTATTATTTCTTACTAAGCACGATCGGTAAACGCACAGGTTTGTATGGATCTGGAGTATTTTATTGTTTGAAGAATAAATATTCTTTGATTTTAAAATAGGCTCAGGCTGGGTTAAACAGATGGGAATTTGGATTAGGCTTAAAATCCCTAGTGCAAGAATCTACCCTCATAGTTTATTCCATAGTGACTGTTATTGTTAGAAAAAATGGCCGATTGCGCGCAGTGGAAGTGCTACTGACTACGACGCAAAGGTTCCGGGTTCGATTCTCGGTCAAAAAGTTGATATACTTTGATGACTTTGTGAATTTGTTCCCAGTCTGGTTAGGACATTGCATGCTGAACCACGTAATTGTGCGAAAAGAAAGATGGCCCCGTGCTCCGGAGGGCACGATAAGCCGTCGCTCCCAGTTGCTGTCTATGATTACTTAAACGGCAGTCGTTACACAATCATATCAGCGGCCTACTACTAGTAGTAGGCGGTTGAAAAAACTCAGACACCTGGTTTTATCGGGTCATTGGACGACTCGGTGTCCCACACGAAAAGAAGAAAGATACTTTTCTCTCTTTTCTCCATGTGGCCCCAGACAAAAAAAGGGGTCGCTATGACAGAAAATGTATCAAATAAAGGTTGAGAATTTATTTCATGATCCATCTTTTTTAATTAGGAAACCTCACAAAAAGAAACGAAATAAGATAAGCAACCTATCCAATTCTACGAGCAATTTTCTTCTCTTGATTAATTGACACAAATAAACGATGAGGGAAATAGCTTTCAAAAATTAAATTAATTAATTATTTATTACTTTATGATCCAATTTAGGCCAGGCAACCAATGCGCATTTTGTTCTTCGATTAACTCTCTATCTGATGATAGCAATCAATATGGAATAAATAAACTATGAGGGTAGGTAGATCCTTCCTTTAGGGATCTTACGCCAACCGTTTTCATACGCCGCGCGCATAAGTTAACTTACATTGGCCGTTCGAGTGTCTAACCGGACGTGAGCTTGACTGTACCTTCTAGAGAAGCTACCACCAGATATTTTTTTCGTTCGTCAAATTACGCGGATTTACCTGCGCATAGTTAAGTTTCAATTTCTTTGCAGTAATATTAATATTGACAACAAGCGCGAAAAATCTTTGATGTAATATTCAAATTTGATACAAATTTCTCGGTCAAACTGAAGTGAAGAACGACGTCAAATAGATAAGGGCCTCATTTCGGGAAATAAATACACTTAACTTATCGTTACTTGCCGTCAAAAAGGTTTAGACAAGGATAGGAGATATCTAAGTTCTTTCAGGTTTAAAAAAATACGATGGGTTCTTCGCCATTTCAAGTAAAGTTTCCTCGTCGCCTTATTTTGACAGATAACGCGTATTTTGCGGTAAAGTATAAGACATGACGTGACTTCGATTTCACAATTCTTTTTCTAAACTTATTTGACAGAAAATCACAGCGCTAATTTAAGTTATGAGATTTCTTTCCCAAATTAAAGCCATATTGCTACGCTATACGATTTATTGTTAAAAAACCGGATCTTCCGGAAAATCACGCGTTGCATTTGACCATTGCCTAAGTACGAGGAGTGTAAAGGTATAAAAAAACAGCCTACAAAGATGCTAAGAAGTATATATCATGCTCTCCGATTTATTGTTTAATTTCGGGAATTTCTGTTGTTAATAAACCGGATCCGCCAAAACACCGGAAAATCACGCGGTGCATGTAAGAACCGCCCAAGGATCGTTTTCGGTTAAGGTACAGGGTTAAGCTACCGGTATGATATCGGTACCGGTATTCTTTTTAAAGGTGAACAGAAAAGAGGTTTTTTATACGGATTATGATACAGGTAGAAAAAGGTAGAGAATAGCGGTACTGCTGCCTAAATTATGTTACTTGGGAAAGTGTTCAGTTTCACGAGTAGAACCGACCCTACATATATTTGCACTGAATTTAATAGGACCTTCAACCATCCCTGGAACCGCCTAAGTACGAGGAATAAATATCCATCCTTGACATTTCACACAGCGCCATCTAGTCCCAAACTAAGCAAAGCTTGTACTATGGGAACTAGATAGCTGATATATACTTTTTTTTGTAAATAAAAACATATTATACATAGAAACACCCAGACTAAACACAAATATCCGAAAATGGCTTAACAAATATTTGTGTCTTGATCGAACCCACGACCCTCGCCGTAGCAGGCAGGGGTACTATCCGCTACGCCATCGGCTCAGTCAAGAATGTAAAGCTATGGTAAAAAAAACACAGTCTTCAAAGTATTGGGTAGTAAAGTAGTAATGTTTAGACAGCTATGGTTCAGTAGAAGGGTAGGGCGGAAAGTGGGCGCGGGCGGGCGGGCGGATAGGTAGACACAACTTCCGGACTTCCGGTGAACGCCTCCTATATTTGCACTGATTTAGCTTTCACGCCACCAAATGGGTTAGGATTGGCACCCATCCAATAAACTTCATACATACATAAATCACGCCTATATCCCTTACGAGGTAGGCAGGGCGTTAAAGGCCGTAAAACGGATATTAACACCACGTCTGACAAAAGTTTAAGGGTCAATCAGATAACTGTGTATCACTATAGTGACAGGTTGTCAGCAAATCGCCTAAAATTGCAATACAGGAAATGGGGTGATGCTTTTAAGCCGGCATAAAACTTCATTTTGTTTTATTATATTAACATTAACAGCCACGACAGTACACTGCTGGCCATGGGCATCCTCCTATTGGGGGGGTATTGCTATACTCCTACGCTTGGCAAGCGAATTGGCGAGCGCCAGATATTGCTTTCACAGGGAACGCTGCTGCTCATTTCGTGGATGGATGAATCCCTCAGTCGCTTTTTACGACAGCCACGGATAGTATTGGGGTGATGCTATTGTAAGCCTTTGTTATCGGTTTTGTTTATCTTCTGTTTATCTAACTTACCAGAATTAGTTAATCTTGAAAGTGCAATACCTACCTGTACTTTTATGATCATTGCATTTGCACTGCAAACACAAATTTAAAAAAAACAGGCAATAATAAATATAATATATATTATATCCAGCTGCGGACTGCCATAATCAGACGTGATTGTTAAATTACTTATATGTAGGTAAGGTACTTAGGTAAATAGAGATTACTATCTAATATCCGAAGCACGGTTTTTTGTGGGTCTCCCGACCAAGTTATATTTAATAAACATATACTGCGCTGGTGTGTATAAAAGTTATATCAATACAAATATATAAATGGTTAGTAGGTAGGATTGCCAACCGTCCGGTTTCTTACGATTTACGTGTCCGGTCTGTGCGGCTTTTGTCAGGCTTTATTTTTGAGCTGCGTGCATAAGACACTTGCAGAAATAAAGCAAATTTGAGATTACGCGCAAGTATTATTTTCAAATATTTTATAGAGTCTAGGCGGAAAGATCATAGGCGTGGACAAGAAGTGAACTAATCACTTTTTCATAGGTAGCTATGAAATTTCTTACTGAGGCACGGAGGCGCCCTCAATCTTTTTTTTTTGTTTTTTTTTTTTGTTTATTTTATTTGTAAAACATGAGTAATAAAAGAATACAGATGTCAGTGTTAAATTGCAGAGCTACATGTTTTGCCTTTCGACATACAAATTATAAATTAAGCGACAAACTCAAATAATGTCATTGTTCAAAATTAAATACTGTTATTATTAAAATAAAATATGTGATAAATTTAAACAATGTCAAAATTATATTAAGTGCTAAATTTAAACAATGTCATAAATTAATCAAATCAATGTGCAAAATTTAAACAATGTCAAGTTTCAAATCAAATTAGTCAAGTTTAAATTAAAAATTATAGTGAGTCATTAAAAAATTCGTTTAAGGTATAATAACATTTTCTAAGCAACAATTCCTTTAATTTTTTCTTAAACATATCTAAACTACACATTCTTATGTCTATTGGTATTTTATTATACAAAACAGATGTCATGCCAAACACACTTTTTGATAAGAGAGCCGTATTAGACTTTTGATGTCGTATTTTGTTAGTATCGCGCGGGCGCAGGCTGTGCTCTGTTGTTGCTACAACATTATTAAACAGACTAGGATTTTGCTTCACAAACAAAGCCATCTCAAATATATAAAGACAATGAAATGAAAGAATCTTATTATTGACAAAAAAGGGCTTACAGCTATCAGTAGGCTTTAAACCAAACATAGACCTAATACATCGCTTTTGATATTTAAAAATTCTCTCTCTCTCAGTACAATTACCCCAGAATACAATGCCATACCGTAAAATTGATGCAACCAAAGCATGGTATGCTGTAACAACCGTAGCTGTGTCAACAATTGGTGATAGTTTATACAATGCGTAAGAAGATTTGGACAATTTTGAACACAGTTGTTCTACATGATCTTTCCATGTGAGTGATTTATCAATTGTTACTCCCAAAAACTTAGTACACAGCACCTCTTCTATTTTCTCACCCATAAAATTTATATCTAAAACAGGACACTGCTTACGCTGTCGAAATTGCATGAAATTTGTCTTCTTTAAATTTACTATTAAGTTATTGTTCTTCATCCAAGAAATTATACTATTCAACGTACTATTTATTTCATCCTGATATACGCCCGCATCATTACATTCTATAACTACAGTACTGTCATCAGCGAAAAGTGTCATGGGATATTTTATACATCTTGGTAGGTCGTTGATGTAAATCAGGAATAACAATGGTCCCAACACGCTACCCTGAGGTACCCCAAACTTGACAATTTTTTGACTGGATGTGTATCGATCTTCTTGCTTTGTATTAATATTTACTTTTATTAATTCAACGTACTGTTTCCGGTTATGTAAATATGATTCAATTAATCTTAAAACATTTCCCCTAACTCCATATGCATTAAGTTTATATAGTAGAACAGAATGGTCAACATAATCAAAAGCTTGGGTTATGTCCATGAATAAAGCGCTTACATGATTTTTCATATCCACACTTGAAGTTATCACGTTCAGTAAATTGAAAATTGCTAAATTTGTGGATCTTTCTTTTCTAAAGCCTTGTTGTTCATTTGAAAACAAGGAATTTTTTTCCATGTACGCATACAGATCCTTATAAATTACTTTTTCAAAAACTTTTGCAAATACTGACAAAAGAGCTATTGGTCTATAACACGACATATCTTCCCTATCATTTTTTTTAAATAGTGGTTTAACGACAGCTATTTTCAAACCATCAGGAAATGTACCTGCACTAATACACAAGTTTATTATGTAACATAAATGTGGAGCTATGCAATCAGCTACAAGTTTAACGACCTTAGTTGATATATCATCATAACCAACACTGTTCTTATTTTTTAATGTTCTGATTATGTTCACGATATCACTTGGTGAACATGGTTTCATGAACATGGAATTGAGGCAAGAAATGTGGTTTAAATTAACATTTCTTCCCGTCTCTACATGCCTTGTTACTTTATTGACATAATAATCATTAAATGAGTCAGCAATTTTTTGTTGATCTGCAATAAATTTGTCATTGAGTCTTAATCTACTTACAAATTCTTTAGGTTTATTATGTTTAGATCTATTTATGATTTGCCACGCCGACCTGCTAGCATTGTCTGATCTTTTTATATCATTAATATTGTGATTCCGTTGACTTTGTTTCATAACATTTCGAAATATTTTACTATAAGTCTTATATTTCAATTCATTACATTTATTGGATTTAAATCTATATTTCCATAGCAAACTCCGCTTGCGTCTACTGCTTTTCTTTAATCTCTACGCCTATTCTCTTTCCACACATACTCTTTAACTGATTTCAAATGAGTTGTCTTTTGAATTTGTCTAAAAGCCAGTATTACTATTTCTCACAATAAATTAATTTTAAATGGATTTAAGTTGTGTTTATTTTAGATTAGAAGGAATTGTAAAATCTGAAATAAACACAATTTAAATTCGTTATAAATGGATGGAAACGAAATAATCAGGAATATTTTCTTGAGTTTGCAAACTAGTATAATTTAGATATGGATTAAAATATTTGCCTTGCTTAAATAGCTGCTTTTCGTCTCGTCCTTTGATTCAAATTACTAATAGATTCATACTTATTTTGTTTATGCGATGCTTGTAAACTTGAAGTATGTTAGGTAATAATAATAACCACGTGGACTACTTTAATTGGCTATTTGAGTTCCTAAAAAACTGCAATTATCATAAGTAATAGTGCTGTTGTTATCCCTGAATAAAGAAAATAAAAAATAAACTTAAGGGGCTGCTCGACCTTTAAACGTCCCTTTCCCACTAATGGCAAACCCTGTGTGTGAGAACAGAGCGGAATCGCCATATTTAGACGATTTTTCACTGTTTTGGAAATTCCTTGCCAAATAAACAAGTAATCAAAAATCTGTACGACAAGAATCTAGTATGTATAAAAGACGTATCATATTCGCAAAAAAATATGTGTTATGTTCATAAGATTGCTATAAACTACGCAAAAAAGTGTAAAAATAGTCCAAACTTTGAAAAATAAATTTATCGAGTAAACTTTCTTTAATCGTGTTTTCCTGCGACAAAAATATAGATAGTATAATGAAATTTATCATTATACATAAAAATAAAGTGTTTATCGTATTCAACAATAAAATTGTGTGCATCCAAAAATACCCATTTTTCTCACGGCCCGCCCTTAAATCCGTTTTAAATTGTTTGATTTTGTCCGGGTATTTTATGAAATATGTGGCTTTTGTAGGGCAAATGTCCGGCTTTTTACAACGCCGAGTCCATCTTTTCTAAATTAGGGCTTGGCAACCCTAGTTGTTATGTCTGTTTCTGATGTCATTAACGAGGTAACGGGTAGACATTTTGTGGCCACAGCCAGTTAAAAGGTCACTTCTTCTTTTTGCCACTTAACTTTACCGATAAGATAACGTGTAACTCCCTTTTGTTTCAAGTCTTCTAAAAAACATTTCGCTGAGATAAGTTCAATGTTGTACTTATTCAAGCTTTATTACTTGACGCGTGCAAAAAAAAGCGACATCGAACATTACTTACTATAGGATAGTACGTGACTATAAATTTTGTATGTATAAAATGAATATAAACTCAAGCTCTGTTAATTACGGGTCCAGTATACCTACAGATTTGCGTATCTACATGTCACCTCAGACTAAGGAAATATTTCAGAGAGAACCTTACGACCCACAATGAAGTAATGAAATATTCTATATTCTACGAGGAGTAACAAAAAAGGCATAACAAGCCGAAAAGTGACCTCGGTGAAGGTGTATAGTTGACCTATGAAGTAATTTGTTTTTGTGTATGTGTTCTGCAGTGGACTGTTGTGTTGTGGCTGTTAATGTAAAAATGTATGTGATGTAAATCTGGTTGTTTGTATGGTTCCCTCTGCACTGTAAAATTCCCTTGATCTGAGCATGTCACAATATAACATGGCAGCAACACGCACACTTTTCCAGATTAAAAGCCGCACCCGGGAATACTCCCTGAAGGTTTCACTATTAATATCAATGGAAAGATTAACTTTAGCTAGAAAAGAAGTCTGGGCAGTTATTTTGCTTTTGCATTTCACGTTATCGGAATGTTTGTGTTAACTCTCTATATAAATACGAAGATAATAAATCATATTACGGCCTTCCGCGTGTTGCTCGAAGATGACACAACACACTTTAATCATCATCAAAACAAATATATTGATTCGGAACTCTTTTAAAACTAATTTTTTTAGCCCTGCGAAATGCCAAATAAAGAAAAATTCTGTTTTAAAAGAAAGAAAGAAATACTGAAGTAATACAGTGTAACAGTAATAAATAACAGTTAAACAAGAAATAAAATATCGATGTGAACGATATCAAAATTATAAATTCTGTTTAGAAAGAAAGTCGAAACGTTATTAGCCGTACCTCGTATACTTTTACTGCCTAAATAAATACCCTGTTAAATTTTCATTGACTAACTTAATAGAGGCAAAATCGCATGGCAGATAAAATAGTTATATATAACTTAAAAAGTCCATAACCGTAAAGTCCCATAATATAATGTAATTTATTTAAGTACTCTGTAGTTTCATTACGCTAAATGTTTTAGATTCAAACCTGACATTTACGTGAATTATAATCTCGCCACACGCATCACTACCAAAACTGTAATAACAAGTTTTCCACGAAAATTACACAGGCGTAGGCATTTAAATGTAACCGTAGCAGTACTAACCTACATACTTTTAAGTAAGGGGTCGTCAGAAATTAAGGTGCTCCCGAATCTAAGTCGGCGACTGTTCCCTACAGTCGGCGACTGTTCCATACATCCAGTGTGGGAGCGATGCCGGCATGTCGGCCGCCGACATTTTTCTACATTCTCCGACTTTTCTCTACATTTCTATACATATGACGTCACAGCTATTCGATTAATTTTATTTGATTAAAAAGGGATGGGATACCTGTTAAACTTCAATACTTGTTCTTACATGGCATAAAAAACTGCTAAGAGCGTGTCGGTCACACCAAAATCTACGGTTTTTGTAATCAAATACGTCGAATCTTATTATAAAAAATATAAAAAAGTGATGAAAAACCGTGAAAGCTTCGAGATGATTCTACATTTGCAGCTACACATACACACACATATATCACGCCTATAATCCCTTGCGGGGCAGGCAGAGCGCAAACGGCCGCAGAAAACGGACATTCACGCCACGTCCGACAAACATTTGAGGGTCATTCGGAAAATTGTGTATCGCCATAGTGGCAGGTTGTCAGCCCATCGCCTACAATTGCAATACACACCCTCGAGTCCCTAAGTCGCCTTTTACGACTCCCACGGGCAAGAAATGGGGTGATGCTATTCTAAGCCGGCATCACACGGCATTTGCAGCTACTGTAACCATATTTTAGGATATCCTTTATATTACAAATTTTTGGCTTTGCTGGCCTGTGTTGCATGCGTAAAACTTAAGTAGGTAGAGTAAAACCAAAGACAACATATATGCGTTATACTGAGGGCTATTTATATCACCCTCATGTATGTTCTGCGACTTTTGGTAATTTCCAAGTTATTCAACTTTTGAAGTTGTATGAGAAAAACATGACTGGCAGGCCTTTTTTTTTTGTTCGCGATAAATAAAAATGCTACAAAAACAACAACTCAAATAGCCCTTTTATGGAACTAAAGAACAGAAGGAAGGAATCCTGCCAGAAATGTTGAATAACTCGGAAACTACAATAAATTGCGGGACATACATGTTCGTGATTTGGTTACCCATCAGTATAAGGCATTTGAATTTCGTCTTTGGACGTCACTTATCAGGCCACCCTGTATACAGTGTGTCTTAGAAATGAATGCAAACTTTCAGAGCGTTTCCTGGACGTGAAACTGAAAAACTTTTTTTACTTTTCTAAGAACGAAAATATTTGTCCTTCCAAAAATTTGGAGGGGGGGACATGTTAAGTTTAGTGTTGCTATGGCGCAAGCGCAAAGTAAAAAGACAACAGGCTCCTCTGTTGCCTTTCTAATATGAAATTTAGTGCTGGCTTCGCTCTATATTATAAGTTATATTCGTGGAGCGTGGTGTAGGTCCTCGCTTTGCTTTTTTAACGTCAAATGTCGAGCTCGCTTTGCTCGCAATATGTTTATTGTTGCTGTAAGTCGGAACTCTCTTGGCTTTTAAACGCAAGCTTTTAAACGTAAATGTAGAGCTAGATTCGCTCGCAATACGTGTAGTGGTAATGTGGTGCAGTGTGCATCCCTTGTCTTTTTTAATGTGATATGTCTAGTCGCTTTTCTTGTGATGAATATTTTCTTTCACCCGACGGTAGTCTTGCTATGGTATGTGTTGTGACCCCCCATGATCAGAAGCTGTATGCGCCACTGGACTAGACCAGCATAGCGATTAGGTAAATTATGAGCGTTTTTTGCAGCCTGCAAGAAGTTGACTACGGAACTCTAAAAGTCTCATAATTTCGATTTACACCGCATAGTTACCTATTGTGTCAAATTTGTTTATGAATTCATAATAATTTGTGTATTTTTATGAATATCATTCATCATTCTGATAGTAATACTTAAATACGGTGTTTCGGTGCTGTTAATAAATATAGAGGTTAGTTTTTCAATTTCTGACCATCTCGGTTTACTTGAATACTCGGTATCTTCAGAACTGGATGATATTGGATCTTTTGCGTAGCAGAATCTCAGCAAGATTTTGAAGTTCGGAGGATAATAAACAACGGACAGCTTATCAAGCTTCTATCTGGTTTTGGAACTTGTGGACGGTCCTGCAGGGAGAACTGCGACCATTTTTCCAAATTAATGTCGATCTTGTTCTTCAATAAGAGCAATGCTTATGTCGGTGGACCAATTTATCAGTAAAACCCAATCTAAAACCAGCAGCTGACGACAATTTGACGACATGAAATTAACACCTTATACCCGTTTTGTCGTCTAAATTCTTCCTGTCTACGTAATAGGTACAAAATGTACTAAGTCAACGAAATACCCGATGAATATCTGATTATTATGCATGTATCTCTTTTTAAATAAAGTACTTATAACAAATATGTATTTTACTTGTATTACGGTTGAGTTACATAGCCGTTACTGATAGATAGAATAATTTATTCTATAAAATAAATAAAACAATTAGGTAGGTAAGTCATTGTCACAGTATAGTTTTGTTATTACAGTTAGGTTAAATTTAACACAAACACGGCTACATAAAACACCTGCATAATATTTGTCGTGATGACACAAATTATTCCAAAAATATATAAAATATAAGATTGAAATCAATGTAAATAAAATAAATTGTAAAATTGTAAATATAAACAGTCAAAGTCCAAACAATGTATGACAGTGTTTTGCACAGCAAATCATGAACGTCAGAACTATGCACAACCCAAGCATGCACGACAATGGCAATGAAATCAAAACAGTTTCGCCCAAAACACCCTTGTAGTAACAATTAACACCCCGCGCATGCACGACACGATATCAAAGACATCACGTGACCATTTTGAAAATCTGCTAGTAGTGATGTAACCTAATCGATAGTTTTACATTCTCGTATAACTTAATCGAAATTGTTTTTTTCTTATATATTTTTTATTATATTTTTTACGACTCGCTCACTTTGTTCGCTCCAGTGGGTCACAACTCGTACCAACCTAACCTACTGGGTCGGATTTGTGTCAGAAAATTTTTATGCGGGGGGCTTCGTTTCACCCCCCCTCCACGGCCTTATATGTCATATTCCAATAATTAATCAAGAAGTCGATTATAGCCAACACTATAGTTTATGAGTTCATTTATTCGTCGACGTAATTTTATTTAAATTCGAATTATACCCCGGTACATTAATTGTCCGGGCCAGTTACTGAACACGATCCAATGACTGTATCGTACATAGCAATATGTGCCGTTCCTACTTTAGTAATTTACTGGGAATATTCCCAAGGGAATGTTTACGAACTAAAGCAAACCTTTTAGTATTCACTTTTTAAAATGCACCCTACAAAAATACATGCCTACATCATAATATTCTTCGCATTGGTAATTCCTAATCTCTCACTACAATATTTAACTTTAAAATTCCTAAAATAATCGTATTTTGTCACATTCTGTCTAATATACGATTATGTAATGTTTACTTACTTATTATTTATACTTGTGTTACTTCAAAAAACACTTAAAAGGAATTGTCCAGGATATTTATTTATTATTTATTAAAATATTGTTGATTAATAAAAAAAAGTAACATTCGTTAATTTTTTGAATATTCAGAACAATTCACACAGCACCATCTGGCCCAAAACTAAGCAAAGGTAGTACAACTATGAGAACTAGATAGCTGATATCAGTACTTTTTTGTAAATAAATACGTATTATACATAGAAAACACCCAGCCCAAACACAAATACTTGAAAATTGACTTAACAAATATTTGTGTCTTGTGGAGATCGAACCCACGACCCTTGGCGTAGCAGGCAGGGGTACTCGGGTTTCCGGGGAATATTCCCATTGTTACCGGGAACGGCACATTGCTAGTCGTACATACTCATTTTGTACAAAACATTGTCGGGCGTAATCGTATTGTGCATAATCAATGTCGTGCATTAATGGTTCCAAAAGTCAGCACGCAGTCAGCCTACTTTGACAGCCTATAAGTCAATATCAGTGATCCAGAGAGTTATGTCAACTTACAGGTCAATATCATGTCAGACTCAGAGCAAGTAAAAGTGAAACCTACTAATATTATACTTGAAGCTATGAAAAACTCATCTCACCGCATATAGACTTGGCTTTTCTACACTAATATTATAAAGAGGAAAGATTTGGTTGTTTGTTTGTATGAATTGAATAGACTTCGAAACTACTAAACCAATAAAAAAAATACCATTAGAATTCTTTATTATTTGGTACGAGAAAAAATAGGGATCCGCGTGAAAATTTCGATTTTGTAACCCAACGCGTGAAAAAAGTACAAAAAAAAATCTTATATCGCGTTGGTACGCTGTGGAAATTATTGACAATAGAGCAAAATGATGTACTACAGTTTTATAAAAGACATCAATATCTAAAAAAAAGCCGCAATACTATGTGTCTATCTATTACAGTTATGCCACAATAACTACTTTTTCATCTTAAAATGTGCAATAGCAACGTCGCGCCGGTACAAACTACGCAACATTATTCGTGCCTGAGTAATAGTTGTATTTAATCATGAGTGTAATAATTATCAAAACCAACAGTTACATTAAACATGTAAATAAGCAACATAATGTTACATGTCATGTGTGGAGTGGCAGAAGCGGGGTTTATCACACTATCATTTGCTGTTTTGGCTAGAAAAAAAAATACAGTCAGACGAAATTCATAGTGTCATAACGTGTTAACTACCAAAAATACCTATACCTATTAAAAAAATATGGTGCGTATATTCTGTGTAAAGATTAAACATGCTCTCATAAGCTTGATTAAATAAGTAGTATTTTGTGTCTTTAAGCATTTGTTTTTGTTTTATTTTAACGCATGCCTTTGATTGCAATAAGTATTTCATAGCTTCATTTTACTTGCTTCTAGGGTTCTCTCTGAAATCTTCTCTTGCCCTGAAATACCATAGAAAATGTACTGCGAAAGAAGTAGGAGTACATAAATAAGATTTTCTTTGGTTTTCTTCCTTCTACGAGAAAAGACGTAATTTTTTGTCAAAAGCGTTAAAAAGGGGAGGTAACGTTCGTGATCCAATGTTCTCTCAATCTAATCAATTATAGAGGTAGATTATATCTTTTGTTGTAATGTGGGTAAGTCTAAAATCAGAATAACAATTCTATTCATCTTCTTCTTCTCTTTTAACCCGTTGCCACCTAATGGGGAGTGTAGGTATCCTCCTTACTTACCTTACATTAGCGCTGCCTCTTTCTGTCAAATAGGTATGGAGAAGGATATGAGATATCCAAGTCCTATCATGTTCAAAAACTTCAATGGCTTCTACGCCATTTCTAGTAAATTTTGCCACCATTGTTTTATCGTCGCCTCATTTTGACAGATTACGCGCATTTCATGACAAGACTTACATATCTCCAATCCGTTCCTAAACCTAAGTATTTGTCGAAAAGTGAAAGCGCTAATATAAGGCAAGTAAAGAAAATTGTTATCCCGAATAAAGCCCATAACGTTCAGCTTGGCTACTGAGTCCATTTCAATGAATCAAGTTTTAAAAATTAGGCTTGTTTATATTTAAATAAGTAAATATGAAGTCTTTGCTTGTTCTCCTGAACCCTCCTCAGAGGTGCATCATTCTAGGCCAATTTTATTTATAACTAGCTTTTACCCGCGACTTCGTCCGCGTTAGATAGTTTTTTTAGGCAGAAGTTCTAAAGTAGGTATGTGTATTCATAGTAAGTGTGACAGTGATATTAGAACAGTTCTTATCTCTACTGTTTAAAGATGACTTGCTCGCTTCTGTTGTTAAAGGGATAATTCAAAATTTGCTATCCGAACTGAGAGATTAATATTTATAACCATTGAATACAAAAGTCAGTAGATAACAGAGTACTTACTACAAAAGGTGCCGATTTGAGCACACTAAAATGGTCAGCATAAGTAGATAAAACAGATAAGAAGGTAACTTAACTTACTGCGATACATTTTTATATTTCTATACCACATTTTTTGTTTTTCTGTCCTCGGTAAAGAAGGCAATGTCCTTTCTCAACTTATTCCCATCAAACTGAACATCTTTTGTTCTGGAACCATTTCTGTATCTCCAATAGTTTAGGTGGGTTCCTGCTGATAGACCTGGTGGTCTACATAAGATACTCCAGATCCCCAATGTCCTTGTGAAAAGAAGCGGCCCATCATACTGAACAACTTTTGTTTTGGCACCATTTCTGTATCTCTAATAGTTTACGTGGGCTCCTGATGGTACACCTGGTGGTCTACATAAGGAACTCCAGCTCCTCAATATCCTTGTGAAAAGAAGCGGCCCATCATACTAAACAACTTTTGTTTTAGAACCATTTCTGTATCTCCAATAGTTTAGCTGGGCTCCTGATGGTACACCTGGTGGTCTACATAAGGTACTTATGAGCCCCAATGTCCTTGTGAAAAGAAGCGGCCTATCATACTGAACAACTTTTGTTCTGGAACCATGCCTGTATCTCTAATAGTTTAGCTGGGCTCCTGGTGGTACACCTGGTGGTCTACATCTATACTCCAGACCCTCAAATGGTAATAAAAAGTAGCCCATTTCCGTTCTCGGTATGCTAGCAATCTCTGTGCCAAGTTTCATGAAGATCGGTTCAGCGGTTTGACCGTGAAAGCGTAGCAGACAGACAGACAGACAGAGTTACTTTCGCATTTATAATATTAGTGTGGATAATATAATGTAGTTAAATAGTAAATATAATGAATAAATAAATAATAAAGTTATTAGGTAACTAGAAAAAAAATTGGAATAGATATCCCATGAAAATTTATTTTCAGTATTTTATGATTTTCGTTTATTGGTGATTTTATTCTTGAAGGTGGTTTAGTTTTTTGTTAAAAAGTACAACTATAATCCCATAGAGAACTAGACAATGATCCATGATGGAACTATTTCAATGAAGATTTCTATGAAGTTTTTGTATCCATCAGTCAGTTAGTTTGTTTAAAGACTGAAGCAGACCAATTGTACAAGCAAAACGCGTGCGTGCGATTATACGTTGCAGCAAAAAAATAACAAACAGCACAGCATCAGGATTGCGCAATAACATTTATGTTAACAATTATCAGTCACACACTCGCTTTCACACAATATACGCCGAGGCGTTATCAGTCGATAGAAATAAATTACTTTTCCCTGACCTATACTCTTTATCATGTTTAAGTTAAACATTTGATATGTAAATGATAGAGAATATTATTTGCAACAATGCAAACTTGCAGACTTTAACATTTCGCGAAATAAAATCTTCGATTGAATGAAATGTTGCAAAAAAATAAGTTTAGTATGTAAACAGTGGTTTTAAGGGCATGGGAAAGATGACACGATTGGCTTCACGCGTACCACACGATGTTGCGGTATTGGACAGTTAATATGGCAGACATGTTTGATCTGGTAGTGCGGCAGTGGTCTGGTCACATCTGTCGATGCCGATGTATGGTAGAGTAAGCCGGTTTTTGGGTGGATCCCATGCCTCAGCAAGCGTAGCGGCGGGACGTTCTCCAAGCAAATATACCGAAGACTTAAAGACTTCCGACTTGATGGCGGAAACGGGATATCGTGCCTTATGGCATATATATCCGTATGGCACTTACGTTCAGCAGTGAACTGCTATTAAGCTGATGTGATGCGTGATGTGTCATATATGACATATGCTTACGGCACAGCGATGCGGTGTGTAGTGCGGTTGCATTTAACTATTGTCATCAGTAATTTTGGACCAGAATTATAACCACAAAATTGTGCGGGACGTGAGAGGGCTAAATGTTTGGTTACGGAAGGACTTCACATTGATAAAGAGATAAATATATATAAATACATGTGCAAATACATTTATCACACTTTCAGTACAACATAGTAGATACTTCCTCTACTGTAACGTACACTGTTGCACACGCATCCAGTGTGAGTCGGTCTTTTAATTTATGATTTCAAATTGATACATTTATCTTGGTGGCCAGTGTTATAGTATCTGTTATATTTTATCTTTTCTTATAATACACATCACTATGTACACGTCATCAACGTACCGTCAAACGTAGTGTTATCAGCACAATTTAATCTGTCTGATACTATATATATTTACAAAAGATTGTTTACAAATTTTGATCAAAGATAGCAGCACAAAGAATTGGTTTTAAACACGATTTTAATGATTTATTTATAAAGTCAACATTAAAATCATAAATGAGTAAATACTCATTGTGTATTATTTTCAAAGAAAGCAAAACATATAAGCTTTACTGAAAAAGTTGATACGTTTAAAGAATATTTTTTTGTATTTGTGAGTCGATAGTGAAGATTGTAGAGTATGTGTTTAGAAGTTATTTTAATGGTATTTAGTGTCGAATAGCCAAAATGATTTTTTCCCTTTCTTGTTTCTGTGCTGGCAACACGTGTTTTTCAAGAACCGACGACAACCGACAACAACCGACGACATCCGACGACAACCGTATACAACCGACGACATCCGACGACAACCGACGACAAGTTCGGATGTATCTAAATGTCGGATACAGTCGCCGACTTAGGTCCGGGAGGACCTTTACGTGACGCAAAATTTACAAATGTTTGACTCACCCTCCCCCCGCGCAGTATGGACGTTACGTTCTTTTATTGTGAAGGATTACGGCGCCTGGTTGAGGCCCTGATTCACCTGAAAACTTTTTCCCTTTGATTCGTGGCAGAGAGAAACAGACACTCATTTTGCGCTAAAATTTTCGCGAGACTTTACGGTTTTTCCGGAATAGAAAATAGAGATATATCGTTAGAATGTCTAATTTAGGTATTCGTAGAAAAGTTATCTAAATTATAGCATATTTTTTGTACTTCATAACTTTCAAACTGTAGATCTTATATTGAAAAAAATATTTCAAATGGAGTTTTCTTTGGATTTTCTATTGAGAAATGTTTGTCAAATTTTGTAACTGTAGTAGTAGGTATATGTTAGATCCTCGACATTTTTTTTTATAAAGCTTGTTAATGAAATCTTACTCGCGCCTTAAACCCCATCCCCTTTAAACTGTGTTACGTAATTTGTGGACGACCCTAAGAGTCATCGCACATCTAGCTACTTTGGGCATGAGCTGAAATCTAGAAAAAAAATGGCTAACTCGAAATTGGCCGGTATAAGCAAACGGTTTCAGCATCCGCGAATGCCCTTTCGCCAATTATTACATACGGGTACATACACTGACTGACCCAACGACGTAGTGGGTAGTACCCCTGCCTGCTACGCCGAGGGTCGTGGGTTCGATCCCCACAGCACACAAATGTTTGTTATGTCATTTTCAGATATTTGTGTTTAGTTAGGCTGTGTCAGGGTTGGCAATTTTAAAACAGTGTTTAAAACACCTTAAAAAAAACACGTTTGTTTAAAACAGATTAAAACATGTTTTGTTTTAAACACGTTTAAAACATCAAAAAAAAACAGACCCGTTTTAGTGGTCTTTTTATTCACAAGTTTTATAAAAATTATAGATTTTTAGCAACCTCGGTACGGCGACCCATAAAATTAGAGCGCGGGGGGATTCACCTAACGCGCGGGGCGGGCACTGACCTGCATAAACCAACACGCGGGAGTTTCCCTTTTGATTGATTTTGTTCGGCAGTAGTTCAGTTGTCCGCATTTCGTCGTGAGCTCTTGAGTCGTGTGAATACGTAAATATAAAAAGTCGGAATTTTGAAGAAATGTCAAAACTAACGATGTCGGAGATCGCAGTACACATTAAAGAGGTTCGAAGAGTATTGTGCAGTCTAGACGTGAACAAGGCCAGCGGACCTGATGGCATACCAGCGAGAGTATTAAGACTATGTGCGCCTGAACTGTCTCCTGTGCTGACACGCTTGTTCCGCCTCTCTCTTAAAGAAAGAACGGTGCCGGGGGCCTGGAAGCTTGCTAATGTGCAACCAGTTCCCAAAAAGGGCGACCGTGCCGACCCTGCCCATTACCGTCCAATTGCCATTACCTCCATCCTATGCAAGGTCATGGAGAGGGTACTTAACAGTAAGTTGCTGACCTACCTTGAAGACAATGATCTTCTCAGTGACCGTCAATATGGCTTTCGCCGGGGGCGGTCTACTGGTGATCTTCTTGTGTATGTCACGCACTGCTGGGGCGAAGCCATCGAGAAAAACGGCGAAGCACTTGCCGTTTCACTCGATATCTCGAAGGCCTTTGACAGGGTCTGGCATGCAAGTCTGCTCAGCAAGCTTCCTGCTTATCAATCATTCTATGAAGGTATTGTCCCTAATTCTCTAAAAATTTCCATAATAAAACCGATTCATAAAAAAGGTGCACATACAGATTGCAATAACTATAGACCAATTTCGCTGTTACCCACATTTTCTAAAATCTTTGAGTCTGCAATGTCAAAACAGCTTTACTCTTATTGTGAAAAGTTCAACATATTTAGCAACCACCAACATGGATTCCGGAAACATCATACAACTTCCCTGGCTGTATTTAATTATATACATAAAATATTAAATATTATAAATGAAAAAAACCATGCAATAGGGCTTTTAATAGACATGAAGAAAGCCTATGATAGAGTTCCTTATAAACAATTACTGCTCAAGTTAAAAAATATAGGCATAAGAGGTCCGGCTTATAAATGGTTTGTGTCCTACCTAAATAATAGAATACAATATGTAGAAATTGAAAATCATAATAGTGTCACTGGAAATATTACGAATGTAAGGTCTGAAATGGCTACCACCACAAATTCTATCCCCCAAGGTAGCGTCCTCGGATGCATCCTTTTTCTGATTTTTATTAACAACCTTCCAAAAATAATAGAGAAAGACTGCATGTGTACGTTGTTTGCAGATGATATCTCAATAGTTGTCTCCTGCCAAAATAACTTCCAACTTACAAATAAATTAGACAAAATACTAAATACAATAATAATGTGGCTAGAAGAACACAATCTCTTAATAAATTTTGAAAAAACTAAAATCATGCAATATAGACCCTACCAAAGAACCCCGTTAGAAATATCTTATTCTTTTCACAATAAAAACCTAGAAGTCGTCGATAATTACCCCCTACTCGGAATAAATATAGATAGTTACATTAACTGGAATAGCCACGTCCAAAAAATAGCTGCTAAACTTTCAAGTTTCACATACGGACTATATGAGCTTAAGACAACAACAGACAGACAGACAGCATTAACCGCATACTACGCTTATGCTCATTCTTGGTTACAATATGGTGTTGTATTATGGGGCAACAGCTCAGATTCTATCCAAGTATTCCGACTCCAAAAAAAGTGTATCAGAATAATCCAAAACTTGGACGCATTAGAAAGCTGTAGACAACATTTTATTAACTTAAAAATTCTACCCCTCCCATGCATATATATCCTGGAAATTAGTAATTTTGTGAAAAGAAATACTGCCTTATTCCCTCAATATTCTCGTCCACATAATCTGCGACCAGCGACCAAACTAACAGTTCCATTCTCAAAAATGAAAATGTTCCACACTGGACCTTTTGCAATGGCAGTTAAAATATTCAATAAAATTCCAGAGCCAATCAGACAAATTTCTGATCCCAATAAATTTAAAAAAACATTTAAAAATATATTGATAAAAAAGTGCTTCTACACGGTGCAAGAGTTTCTAGATGAGTAGATAACTTAGTTATTTATAATAATTACAAATAAAATCATTTATTGCCCTTAACAATTTTGTGATGTGTGTTTACTGGGCTAGCTAAATAGGGCTATTACATTACAGACCAAAATAATCTTTATTTAAATAAAATTTAATTACAATTAGGTACAATAGGATTCGTGAATTATGTAAATATTGAAGAATATACTTATGCAAAATGGTAATAATATGTAAAATATAAATGTTAATAAGATAGCTACTTTATTTAAGTTTATATCCAAATTGCGATACCCTAGCAGGGTGCATGTTTGTGTCTAATTACATTTTAAGATCTTTTTACAACATGTAAGCAGAAATAAAGAATTGAATTGAATGGCATCCCAGCTGATTTTTGTACTTGGATTTCAGACTTCCTTAGTGAACGGTCCATCAGAGTAGTCGTTGACGGCTGCTCCTCTGACCTAATGGCCATTGATGCCGGAGTTCCTCAGGGGTCTGTTCTCTCTGCAACTCTTTTCCTGCTGCACATCAATGACCTCCTTCGGCATGGTATTGTTGGATACGCAGATGATAGTACCGTTTCAGAGAGATACTTGACAGGTGCAGGGACCAGTGGGGATGAAATACGTTCGTTAAGAAAGGCCATGGTAGAGCGAACAGATCTGACCTTAAGTCTTGTCTCCCAATGGGGCGACGACAATCTGGTCTCATTCAATGCCACCAAAACACAGGCGTGTCTTTTCACTGCAAAAAGGAGTCCTTTCGACTGGACACCTACTTTTCGGGGTACATCTGTCCCAGTCACTGACAGGCTTGAGCTTCTAGGCATGGAGTTGACATCAAATCTAAACTTCGGCGCGACCATCGAGTACAAGGCTCAGACGGCGGCTAAAAAGCTGGGCGTCCTGAATAGAGTGAAGCGATACTTTACGCCTGGACAGCTTTTAACTCTTTACAAAGCACAAGTCCGATCCTGCATGGAGTATTGCAGTCACCTTTGGGATGGCTCAGCCAAATACCAACTTGCCGCTCTTGACTCGGTGGAACGCAGGGCCAAGAGGCTCATAGGCGACATAAAACTGGTGGACACCAAGCTACATAGCCTGGCACATCGCCGCAAGGTTGCCTGCTTGTCGGTATTTTATAGATTGTACTTCGGAGAGTGTGCTCAAGAGCTTCACGACCTTGTTCCACCAGCTCCCTTCTACCATCAGACATCCAGACGCACCGCCGGATACCATCCGTACCTGGTAGCCATTCCACCAATTCGGACTAAGCGCTTCCAGTCAGCATTTATAATGCGCACTGCTAAAGAGTGGAACTCACTTCCTGCGTCTGTGTTTCCAAAAGCATACAACCCTAATCTCTTCAAAGTAAGAGTGAACAGGCTTCTTCTGGGTGAGCTCGCTCCATCTTAGACTCTGTCTCTGTCCTATGACCTAGACTAGAGTCAAGAGCAAACCCATCATTAATAAAAAAAATAAAAAAAAAAAAACTCAAAACAAGAGTTTATTGTTTATTTTATGTTATGTTAGCTTAGCTTGGAATGGTACCTACCTATGTTATGTTTTGTTGTTAAAGTTTAATTTAAATTTCAAAGTAACTGTTTAAAACTGTTTTAAACATGTTTTAAACAGTTTTAAACAATAGCTTTGAAATTTAAATTAAACTTCGATTTAAAACATGTTTTTTTTTATTCTAAATAAAACACAATGTTTCGATCTTTTAAAAAAAAACATGTTTTTTTTCCAACCCTGGGCTGGGTGTTTCTGTGTATAATATGTATTTAAAAAAGTGTCAGCTATCTAGTTTCCATAGCACAAGCTTGACGGTCGATGTGGCGCAGTGGTATTGCGACTGCCTGCAAAGGTTCCGGGTTCGATTCTCGGTGGGGCACTCACAAAGTTGATATTTATCACTATCAGTTTATTCCCAGTCTAGTTAGGACATTGTACGCTGAATCACCTGATTTTCCAAAGAGAAAGATGGTTCCGTGCTTTGGAGGGCACGTTAAGCCGTCGGTCCCGGTTGATATCTATGATTACTTATACGGCGGTTGTTACACAATTATTTCAGTGGCCTACTCCTAGCATCTAGTGATAGGTTGTCGCCAATTATTACTATAAATAATTGAAAGAACAAGGATAACTCATATCTTATAATTTCTTCATTAACGTATGATATTAATTAAATTACATAAAGTACGATACAGTTTATTTTCAATATTCTACAAGATTTGCTTTCGCTAAATGGAGCTGGATTTGAATTTTCACTTAAGTATGTTCTTTCGGTTAATAGCATGGACGTATGTTAATAGTATTTGATAACCTTTTGGCTTTCCAAACTGTCTCCAGCCGACAAGTGTGTGTGAATCGCTGAGCTAAAAATCTGAATTATGTTTTCTACGAAAATGTCAGTAAATATCAAGGGCAAAATGCGATACTGCCGACATTTTTGCCATGCCTACTTTTAAAGGGCATCTTTCCGCTTGCGAATACTTTTCATAGGCCTGATAAAAAGAGCGAAATGCTCTTACATAAAGATTAAAATATGTATGTAATATATACGAATGGAAAAATACAGTATAATAAAGATATTTTATCTACACTCGTCTCATAATGTTCGAATTATGAACCCGAAAATAGTTGTATTGTAAACACCATGCATTCTACCATTTCTACCCATAGAAATTGCAGTTTAGAAATTAGAGACGCGTAATTTCTTAATGAGAAGGCTTTTACTTCAACAAAGTTGAGAAATGAAACGATTTTTTTGTTAATACACAATTCGCCATCTTCCGCCGCACCTGTCAGATTTTGTTGTAAGGTTATTGTTCGTTTATTATTCAGTTGTTGTTTATTTGCTTTGTTCGGTTGTTGTTCAGATGTTGTTAATTTCTTGTTCCGATGTTGTTCAGTTGTTGTTCAGATGTTGTTCAGTTGTTCAGTTGCTGACTCTACATCTGAACTACTGCTAATGTATAAGAAATTTCAAAAAATCATATCAAGCCATATTACGTTCTCGTATTGAATTTGAACCTATATCGAGCCTTGCAACCGCCGGTGTGGACGTTTGGATAAGTGTATTACTGAGTTTTTTTATACAGTGTAAATAAAATAGTGTATGCAACTGCATATAATTAGGCATTAGAATGCTCGTGTCAAACTATTATCACAGACACTCGCATTCTAATGAACCCCATTATATGACAGTCGCATAAGCTAGGTACTATTATAGTAACTGTTAAAGCACTTGCGATTACATTCACAAATTTCAAGTCTTCTATCGCGTCGATTTACACTATTAACGCGAATTTGATTGAAACGCTAAAATCGTAGTCCGTAGAGGTTTCATCGTAGCACATTGCTACAATAAAGCGTTTTACTTACAATGAGTCAATTAAATAACGATACGATGCCTTAAAATTAGGGTTCGGTATGAGGTCACGTATTTTTTCATGGGCTACAGGGCAAACAGTTTGGCGGATTTCGATTACATATATGAAGAGTTGTGGATTCGTCTGGATAGCGCAAAAGACACGGATTAAAAGAAATGATAATAAAAAAAATTAAGTGTCTTAATATTTTGTTGAGTTTGCACAACTATTACCCATCACAATGAAATAATTTTAAACGGATTTAAGTTGTTTATTTTGGATTTTACAATTACTAACACCTTAGTCATCCGTGACCACGGGCTCTGTAAAGAGCTCGAAACGTAATTGTAAAATCCAAAATTAACACAACTTAAATCCGTTTAAAATTGTTTTATTGTGATAAACAGTGTCTAAGTCGTTTGACAACTTCAAATCGTATAGAATAATAATGAAACAGCAGCGTCTAAATGCGTGATTAACTTTTTCCTAATAAAACGGTTAATGTTTAAACGACTTTTTTAGTTGCTTATTTTAAATTTTAGACGCAAAAGTAACGCATATGCAAAAGATACTTACACCAGATTCGTCTTTTTTTTAGATAGATAGATAGATAGATAGATAGATAATCGTTTATTTGCCAGAATACATGTTAAAAAGGTGTAACAGTAGTTAAAGGTTTCCCGTACAGTATTCGACTTGTGTACAAGCATGCAAATATTTTTAATTTTTAATTGTCGCTTGGTGAACACTTCTTCAAAATATATCATAGTAAAATTAATATCTAGGTAGTTTAAAATTTGTAAAAACACGTGTCAAAAAATTATACAAAAGAAAATAACGATGTCAAATTACAATAAATAAAATGTCCAAAATTCGTAAATAATTAAATTAAATTAAAATAAAATTTATAAAAAATACAATTATCAATGATTTAAATATTCCTTAACACTATAAAAACATTTTTCCAATAGCCATTTAAATAATGTTGTCTTGAACACTCGGATGTCATCTAACAATTTAATACAGTCGGGTAGTTTATTATATATTTGGATTGACATATTATATACATTTTTTCCATACATGCTCTTATAAGAAGCGGGCTGGTATAGTAAATTAGTATATGCAGATCTTAATTGTCTCTTAGAAACGTCTCTCAAATTTCTGTAGAAACCACGATTCAACTTTACAAATAGGCAAATCTCACAAATATACATGCAGGGAAGCGGAAGTATTTCCAATTCCCGGAATAGTGGTTTACATGAATCAAGAAACCAAGCATTGCAGATAGCACGAACACACTTTTTTTGTAATATGAACACTCTCTCACTGTCCACGGAATTTCCCCAAAGAATTACACAATATCGAAGGACAGAAGACACATATCCATGATAAGCTGCAAGGGCCGCCTCTCTGGACACTGTACTTGTTAGTTTTTTCAGCGCATATACAAACCGGTCAAGTCTAAGGCATATACCGTCTACATGTTGTTTCCAATTGAGATGTTCGTCTATTGTTATTCCCAGGAATTTAAAAGACTCCACTTGCTCTACTGGGTTATTATTGTAAGTGACTACTAGAGGCATTTTGCTGGAATTGTATGAGCGAAACTGCATGATTTTCGTTTTCAGTATATTAACCTGCAAGCAATTTTGGTTCATCCATTCAATTATTTCAATTAAAGCGTTATTAATTGTTGTTTGCCATGTAAGCTTTTGATGACATTTTATAAGCAGTGTTGTGTCATCGGCAAAAAGGACGGACTGATGTGAGGTATTTTGAGGCAGGTCGTTAATATAAAGCAAAAATAGAATAGGGCCGAGTATACTTCCTTGAGGAACCCCAGTGCTGTTTACTCTAATTTGAGATTTAAACTTCTTTTTTACCCTAATACTACCCTCTTTGACAATCTGCGATATTTCTATATACTGTCTCCTATTAGATAAAAATGACTATCCATTCATAGGCTCTTCCTCTGATTCCGTATAATTGTAGCTTGTCCAAGAGGATCTTATGATTAACAAAATCGAAAGCTTTGGTCATATCTAGGAATATAGATATGATAGGTGTTTTACTTGTCTAATTCCAAGCTAAACTCCCGCGGTGGAAGCGATTTACACAGGTAAATTTCTAGTAAAATACCAGGAGTTCAACTGAAGGCAGACAATGGCCGCGTTACGCAGCGCTAAATAGCATACGCTGCACAATATAGCAGCGCATACTATGAATTAAACGTGAACCTAAATCTATTTAACTTAATTAACTAAGTTGAGTGAAATTGGCAAATGATGTGTTCTGACCTTTACATAACTCAAGTCGGTAGTAAATACCGTCTGCCGAACTGGCGTTACGTCACACGTATTAGCACTAGATTATAAGTAAGTACCTCCAAATTATATCACCCCACGAATTCCGCAATTCGTACTAAGGAGTCACAATGATATGGTACAACAAATATGACTAAAGGGAACACACCATTAACACGAATAAACAGTTTTATACTAAACAACCAGGTTTAACACTTACAGTCAACGTGCCGGTCCAAATGCATAAAATACCCAACGGAGAAAGGAAGTACAGGGAATGGATCAAAGAGGAATTCCGTGGGTACTTACAGGGCTGGGTGGAAAAGATATCGACACCCAGCATTCCACTACAGCCTTGGCGCGTTATTCACTTCAAACCACTCACAGCTTCTGTTCGTATTTCACTTTGATATTAGTCATTACGCGTGACCCAACCCGAATTTGGGTCGTACAAACGCGAGCCGATATGGCCACTTGATGCCTATTCAACGCGACGCTCACGTGGAAGACGTCGAGACATCCAACAATCACTAAGCCTGGTATTCTAGTATAACCCAGGAGAACCGCAATAATACGATGCATCAACACGCGCGATCTCAAATTGAATCGTCCAATACACGCGGCATCACAAAACGCGTGGCGGGAAATCCGTACAAAACACAATACGTTCTCGTCCGAACGGTTTTGAGTGACTGAGTGCGGTGCAGAAATCACCGCTTGGCGTCTACCAGGCGGCCCGCGCGCACGCCGCCCCCTCGCCCCGCGAGCGAGAAAGGGACAACATATGCCCAGAGCGATGCGTGCGAAATCGCGGCGCATTCATAGACCGTCATTAATACCTAACTTACCCCAGCATAGCAACGCTAAATTAAACTTATAACTTATTTATACAATCAGTAACGGCTTTTACTAGGGTAAAACAGGCCAGTGCAGTTGATCGACCTTCTCTAAAACCAAACTGTTGGGGGCTAAAAACATTGTGCTTTGACAAAAAATCATGCAATCTAACACTCATAGCTCGTTCCAGGATCTTTGACAGAATCGGTATGAGGGTAATCGGTCTGTAGTTGCTTAGGTCGTTTCTTTCACCTTTTTTAAAAAGCGGTTTAACAATTGAAAGTTTTAGTTTATCTGGGAAAATCCCCGTGTTAAAAGATAAATTCACAATATAAACCAGCGGATCGCAAAAATATGTGGCACAGAGTTTTATTAATTTTGTATTAATAGCGTCGTAACCACAAGCAGTGGTATTTTTTAAAGTTAATATTATTTTTAACATTTCATTGTTATTTATTGGTCTTAGAAATATTGTATTTGTAATTTTTGTTACATTTTTATAATCATTATTTTGAGGAGAAATCGAGTTGTGCGTTATGTCAATAAAATAATTATTAAAAATGTCACTTATTTGTTGAGTATTGGAATAAATTATGTTATTTGATTTTATTTCTTTGATATCGTTAGATTGTATGTTTTTAGGAATCGAAGACTCTATCGTATTCCATGTTGCTCTACATTTATTTTTGTTATTCTTAATATATCTAGTGTTACTTATCTTTTGTGACAATAATACGCATTTACTTAAGAGTTTATTGTAGTTTCGGTATTTTAATTTATTGGTTTGTTTATTTTTATTGACCATCTTATATTTTAGATATAAGTGACGTTTAGTTTTGCTTGATTTCCTTAGCCCTTTTGTTAGCCACTTAGATTTCATGGGATAATTATTTAGTTTAACCTTTATTAGAGGAAAACAGAGTCCGTGAAAGAGTAAGATGGTATCATGAAACTTCTCAAATGCATCATTTAGTTCTGTAGCTGCTAGGACCTCTGAAAACGAAAGAGCCGAAATACACTCGCAGAATTTCTCAATATTGTAGTTGCTGTAGTCATACCTATTTTCAAACCAAGTAGTAAGCTGGGGCTTCTCCTTAGTTTTCTTTAGTTTTAAGGTTTGTTGTTAGGTTGTTACAAATGTGCTTACAAAGCTATTCCGGTTTAAATGGTCGCCGGACCGGTTGCACCGAATGGGTCGTGAAAAGCACAAAAGCTCTGTAAAATTTGGATTTATTTGCAGTATAATACAAGGTAGGTACAGCGCGGTTTTGCGCCAGGAGTGAGAACAGATATAATTTATGCGAAAATCTGGGGAAAACGTGTCTCTGAATTCATATCCGAAAAACGGCCAGATTTAGGCTAGCGCCACATCTGCGCAACGTACGGCGCCGAACCTTCGGAGTGTACGGCGCCGCACGTTCGGCTTTAGTTTCGCGACACATCTGCGGAACGTACGGCGCCGCACGTTCGGCTAAATGCGGCGTCTTGTTCAGTGCGCTACGCGACGGAAAGTTACGTTGCCGCTCTTCGCTACCAACTATAGACCGCGCGCCGCGATCAGTGTTGCCAACTCCCAAATCTAGAATTATCGGATTTCGGCAACTAAATTATCGTACAAATCTTTTTCATTAATTTCAAATAAACATTTTTCTTAGGTGTTTATCAAATAAAAGACATCGTATGGCTGTACAATTATTTACTATAAATGTTGTTAAAAAGTAAAATCAACGATAACAATCTAAATAAATTACATATAAAAACAACCACTGCAGTAATAATCTAATGATAAAACCCAGTCTATCTGATGGCTGGCGGTCCCTGGTGGCAACACGCACGTTCGTTACGCCCGCTGCCCGCCGAACTTTCGGTCGCGCAACGCGTCGCGTGATGTGTCGCTTGCTATGCAAAATACATTAAATGCGTTTTGGCTGAAAGAACAGCCCGAAGGAAGGTTACGCACTACGCAGAACGCGGCGTAATGTGTCATAGATGTGTCATAGATAACTTGAAATACACTACGAGCGTATTTAGCGGAAGGTTCGGCGCCGTACGTTCCGCAGATGTGGCGCTAGACTTAGAATTTTTGCTCTATCTATAACCACTTAAAATGAAAACGGGATGCTGAAAATAAGCTTCGGTAGCAGTAGGAATCCAAATATTAACTAATCTAGCCAAAACGGATTTATAATAAATTGTGATTTTGCCGAGTAAATTGTTTTATTGGATTGGCTATTGGCACAAAAAGTAGCCGAATTTGAGTTTATCGGGCAAGATCTACACTTAAAGAAAACTAGCCTTATTCTGTAACATTAACACGGACCTAACACCTGTCAAATTGGAGTGTCCCTTTTTAGATAACTTCTTACTTTCATAAAATTTCTATGATTATTTACCTAGTTGTGCTAAATTGACAATTGTGTGACGCGTGATTTGTATATTTTTATAGTTGACCCTCTTTCGAACTGTAACGATGGCTAACGATGCTGACACAGCGGATGTCTGAAGAGTGGCAAGATCTTTGTTGTTATTATTTAAGTGCCTCATCAAGTACATAAGTGGTTCATCGGGTAGTTGGATGATTCGGTGTCCCACACGAAAAAGAGAAGTGCCTACCTAATTAATTATTTAGCAATAGTATGTAGTTAGTTTTTTTTTGTAATGTTTATTTAAGTTTATTTATATTGTATTGTATAGTCATTTTATAAAATAATAGTTATGTTGGCTGGCTGTTTACCTAAGATACAGGAATTCCAATTCTTAGTTTAGGAAATGGCTAAGCCTCATAATTATTTCATATAAGTGTACCTATTTATAATTAAGTTTATTTAATAAAGAATTATCTTATCTTATCTTATTGTCTTATAACTTCTTGCATAAAAAATACTTACGTTGATCAAGTCTCGTGAACATCCGTGTGCGGGAGAGCAAGTAACGCACTAAGTGTTGTGTCCGACGGAATGCTGCTCCAATCCCGAGCCGTCTTGACAGCCTGATTAATCTGGACCGGTCTGAAATAACTTATATAAGTATATACTTTATTACACATAGTACAAAAGGCGGTCCTAATACCACACGGCATTCTCTACTGGCCAACCAGGGGGTAAACAGAGACAAAAAAAGAAACGGGTGTGAAATCAAAATACTTAATTAAAAATAACCAATTAAACTACTACGAAAAAAACAATATGTATACCATCCATATACTTACTGAAATAAGCATTGCGTTTATATCAATAAGTTGAAAGGCAAATGGCATTCTTTTCAATGACAGTGCACTAAAATCAAAATTGCAAAGAAAGAAAAATTACGAATAAATCATCCATCACAACGTAAAGATACGAGAACTGATAAGCAGGCGACATATTTTTGAATCAGTAGAAGCAACTTGTAGAATTGCACCGCAGGCATGACTTGCAACTTACGTACTAGCGACGACTCTACTAACTAACTGAGACAAACTTATCAGATTTCAATACACATACATATGCAAGACTATGTATGTGTAAGTAGGTATATTTACAAAAATAAGTATAAGTATTTATATATTTATTTTTTTACTATAAGTTTATTTAGGTATATTTAATTTATTCGTGTGTAGGTTTATTTTATCTTATTATATTCTATTGTGCACGCCTAATCCGCCTATCTTATAAAGTCTCACTTTGCGTATGTCAGCTGGAAGAAATTTCTTAGTAGAAATAAGCTGTCCTGTTGTGTCGTTATTCTTTGTATGTGTTTCTCTTGTAATGTTTTTGTGTACAATAAACGGTAAATAATAATAATAATAATACATCAAGCCTTGCGGGGTGCGTAAGTGGCCGTACAAAACGGTGTTTAACGCCGCATCTGACAAATTTCAGTGTTAGTTTAAAAAATTGAGATTCTACTGGTTTTAAACTACCTACACCTCCGGTGCCCTATGTTATGAAACTATAGGCTACAAGTGTACAGGTGGAATTCTAAGTTCAATGCGTAGCTGGTCGACAGTCCTGGTATAATAATAACTAAACGACTGCGCAATGAACATAGAACTTCACCTGTAAAACTGTAGCCTGTAGTTTGATAATATTGGCATATCGGGTATACTGGTATCAGTCACGTTTACAGCTCAATTATTGACACAAATGTAGATAAGCGCACAGAGCGTTATCTACCGACGGCGTCCGTCAAGTGGTCAGTGCACTTTATTTCGACTGTTCTTTCTTACAAGAATAAGTATACGTCATGCCCTTTCGTACCGTAGGCACTACTCAGTAGCACTACCGGTAGTGTCATGGGAGATTTTTCTTTACTTTGACTCTACCGGTACTACCGGTAGTGCCATAGGCAAAGTTGCAGAGTTAGTTCATGACACTACCTTGATTCCATAGTATCGCACTTGATTCATTCCACAACATTTCAAATTTCTAACAAGACTTTTTTAAATGATTTACACTTTGTGTTGTGATTTCTTGATGGAACTCCATAGTATTCTAGGTAATAAAACACTTTTTTACACTAGTTCCACTATATATTAAATTAAAATGCCGGTCGCTTTAAAGCATTTTAATTTAATATATAGTGGAACTAGTGTAAAAAAGTGTTTTATTACCTAAAGACTTTTTTATATTTTTAATAGATAGTTTAACGCATCATTATATAAAGTGCAAGTTCTTTTTATTTTATTTTGTTTCATAATCAGAGCTTTTAAATTTTAAAAAGTGCTTTAGTTTAGTTCCAACAACTAAGCTGCTGAAAACAAAATTCATTTGCCTACCACCTCTATGACCTTAATTAAAAAAAAATACTGATTGACATTGACAGATGAATGAATGAAGTCCTCTCCAATGTTTTTTTTTCTACTATAAGCATAGGATTTTTTCAGGGTACCTAATCCTAACTTTAAGAGTTTTTACATCTTTTAAAAATATTTCAAAAACGATTGCATTAAAAATTATGAAAATATGTGTATCTTAGTAAGCATCCCAAACACATATATTTTTTGTATCTAACGTAAAATGAAATGTTGTGGATTATAAGTAACTCACCCGTCTCACGGGAGATATAACTTCCTGCGACACTGTGGAATCAAGTAAGTGTCATGAACTAACTATGAAATTTTGCCCATGGCACTACCGGTAGTACCGGTAGAGTCAAAGAAAAAAAAAATCTTCCATGACACTACCGGAAGTGCCACTAAGTAGTGCCTACACGTATAGATGTAAGTCAACCGATTTAAAACGATTTAAATCAAATCTTGAGGTTTTAAACCTGAAAAAAATCTTTTTCAACCGTTTTAAACTCGCCTGGAAAAATAAAAGGCCTGTGTTTTACAGTTTATTAAAACCACTTTTAGGTCAATTACCTACCTACGCAAATCTTTTTCAACCGTTAAAAACTCGCCTGCAAAAATAAAAGCTCTGTGTTTTACATTTTAAGTCAACTAGCGGCCCGCCCAGCGGTTTCACCCGCTGCTAACTGATTTCCCACGGAAACAGACCTTCCACCGACATTTTTTTTTTTTTTTTTTTTTTTTATTAGTGATGGGTTTGCTCTTGACTCTAGTCTAGGTCATAGGACAGAGACAGAGTCTTAGATGAAGCGAGCTCACCCAGAAGAAGCCTGTTAAGGCACTGGCACTCCCACACACTGACGGAACGCAGCAAGCTACTTGGCGCCAGACTTCGGTGGGATGGTGGTCGCGAGCCAGGCGGCCCCTTACGGAGCCTTCCACCGCTAAGTGGGATCGTTCAGCCGGACTTATCCACAGGCAAGCCTGTGTTACCGTTGCCCGGGGTGGACCGCTAGGAGGTAGATCCCATACCACCCCACATAATTCATACATAAAAACCTTCCCCTTGAATCACTCTATATTTTAAAAAAAGCTTCATAAAAAAACCGCATCAAAATCCGTTGGGTAATTCTAAAGATATAAGAAGACACCAAACGGGAAGCGACTTTATTTTAAACTATGTAGTGATTCAGCATATTTGAAATTATAACCCTTAATAGGGTCAAAACGGGGTGAAAAGTTTGTATGAAAGTTCGTTTTTTTAAATGAATGTGATCTGTTTGAAAATTTGTGATTAGACTAATAACTTAAAATAATTAAACACGTGTTTCAGCATTTTAGAAATTTTAACCTTTAAATGGGTGAAAAGGGGGTTAAAAGTTTGTATGAAAGTTTTTTATCTTAAATGTGATCTGTTTCATAATTTCTGATTAGACTCATAACTTAAAATAATTAAATACGTGTTTTAGGATTTTTGAAATTTTAATCCTTAAAGGTGTCAAAAGGGGGTCAAAAGTTTACTACCAGTTGGGCTACCCGTTTTCCCATGGGAATGTGACAATTTCCCGGAATAAATTATACTTATAAACCTTCCTCTCAAGTTACTCCATCTAATAAAAAAAACCGCATCAAAATCCGTTGGGTTGTTCTAAAGATATAAGGAGACACCAAACGGGAAGCGACTTTATTTTAAAAGCTTTTATTTAACTTGCAGTGTATGTAAGTATGTAAGTATGTAAGTAAGTAAGTAAGTAACAATGTTTGTTCGGTGCAAATCTTGCAAGTTTAATTTGAACCACTTCTCGGTATCCGATTGAGTTGAAATTTTGCATGTTGGTCCAGAACCGATGACAATGCATGTTAATCATAAATTTGACCTGATGCTGCTGCCAGGATTGGCTCCGTACGAGAGATCTCCTCAGCGGTTTATAGCTGGGACACAAAATTTTGTATATGAATTCGTTTATTATAGGCAGTTGGTAGGCCTACCATGAATTAGACGCTACATCCAGGGTTGTCTTCGAACTATGGAACTCCTCAATATTCAACTGCTGGGACTTGAAATTTTGTATACGAATTCGTTTATTATAGGCAGTTGGTAGGCCCACCATGAATTAGACGCTACATCCAGGGTTGTCTTCGAACTATGGAACTCCTCAATATTCAACTGCTGGGACTTGCAATTTTGTATACGAATTCGTTTATTATAGGCAGTTGGTAGGCCCACCATGAATTAGACGCTACATCCAGGGTTGTCTTCGAACTATGGAACTCCTCAATATTCAACTGCTGGGACTTGCAATTTTGTATACGAATTCGTTCATGATAGGCAGTTGGTAGGCCTACCATGAATTAGACGCTACATCCAGGATTGTCTTCGAACTATGGAACTCCTCAAAATTCAACTGCTAGGACTTGCAATTTTGTATACGAATTCGTTTATTATAGGCAGTTGGTAGGCCCACCATGAATTAGACGCTACATCCAGGGTTGTCTTCGAACTATGGAACTCCTCAATATTCAACTGCTGGGACTTGCACTTTTGTATACGAATTCGTTCATGATAGGCAGTTGGTAGGCCCACCATGAATTAGACGCTACATCCAGGGTTGTCTTCGATCTATGGAACTCCTCAATATTCAACTGCTGGGACTTGCAATTTTGTATACGAATTCGTTCATGATAGGCAGTTGGTAGGCCCACCATGAATTAGGGTCACGTCAATAGAAGGCCTCCTGATAGAAGAATTAGACTGTTCGAAATTAACTAGGACTCGGCCATGCCATGTAATAATGACGCCATCAATGAAATGAAAAGACTAAGACATATTACAAGCTATTTCTTCTATTACGGATGCCGGAGGAGTAGGTACCAACCTACTTCTATAGAATATAAAAGAGATAATTATACTTTATCCTAATGTTAGTTTTCCCCGTGCCTTAAGTTTTTCTATTGAAGGTCTTTCCGTTTTATAGAAAGACTTTCGTATTGATCAATAACTATCGTAACATAAACTAAAAATATAAAATAAAACTATGTAAAAAAAACTTTTAAAACAAGCTTTTATTTAAGTGCTCTGAAAAGATGAAAATAAAATTTTGAATGACATTAACCACATTCATTTATGACTTTACAGAAATGAAAATATAATAAAAGCTTGTCGCGAAACTTTCAATTTGTGATTGAAATTTTGTAATAAGGTACGCACCTAACTGTAATTAGGTAGTTTCTTCTAGGCATCGCGACAAGCTTTTATTATATTTTCTTTTCTGTAAAGTCATAAATGAATGTGGTTAATGTCATTCAAAATTTTATTTTCATCTTTTCAGAGCACTTAAATAAAAGCTTGTTTTAAAAGTTTTTTTTACATAGTTTTATTATACTATGTAGTGATTAAACCTAGGTACGCAAAGCTAGCCTGCAAAAAACTCTGTACCTATTTCAGATACGGTGGCGCGTGCCGGCCGGCACTTGTTTTGAATAAAATTGGTTTTAAACCAAACGCACACACTCGCAGGCTCTCGTTTTAAACGATGCCGGTGCCGGTGCCGGTGCCGGTGCCTGTGCCTGTGCCGGTGCCGATGCCGATGCCGATGCCGATGCCGATGCCGATGCCGATGCCGATGCCGATGCCGATGCCGATGCCGATGCCGATGCCGATGCCGATGCCGATGCCGATGCCGATGCCGATGCCGATGCCGATGCCGATGCCGATGCCGATGCCGATGCCGATGCCGATGCCGATGCCGATGCCGATGCCGATGCCGATGCCGATGCCGATGCCGATGCCGATGCCGATGCCGATGCCGATGCCGATGCCGATGCCGATGCCGATGCCGATGCCGATGCCGATGCCGATGCCGATGCCGATGCCTGATCCTGCTGCACGGCGCTCCCTCGTGGTCCTGCTGACGGCGCTCCCTCGTGGTCCTGCTGCACGGCGCTCCCTCGTGGTCCCTCGTGGTCCTGCTGACGGCGCTCCCTCGTGGTCCTGCTGCACGGCGCTCCCTCGTGGTCCTGCTGACGGCGCTCCCTCGTGGTCCTGCTGCACGGCGCTCCCTCGTGGTCCCTCGTGGTCCTGCTGCACGGCGCTCCCTCGTGGTCCTGCTGCACGGCGCTCCCTCGTGGTCCCTCGTGGTCCTGCTGCACGGCGCTCCCTCGTGGTCCCTCGTGGTCCTGCTGCACGGCGCTCCCTCGTGGTCCTGCTGCACGGCGCTCCCTCGTGGTCCTGCTGCACGGCGCTCCCTCGTGGTCCTGCTGCACGGCGCTCCCTCGTGGTCCCTCGTGGTCCTGCTGCACGGCGCTCCCTCGTGGTCCTGCTGCACGGCGCTCCCTCGTGGTCCTGCTGCACGGCGCTCCCTCGTGGTCCTGCTGCACGGCGCTCCCTCGTGGTCCTGCTGCACGGCGCTCCCTCGTGGTCCTGCTGCACGGCGCTCCCTCGTGGTCCTGCTGACGGCGCTCCCTCGTGGTCCTGCTGCACGGCGCTCCCTCGTGGTCCTGCTGCACGGCGCTCCCTCGTGGTCCTGCTGCACGGCGCTCCCTCGTGGTCCTGCTGCACGGCGCTCCCTCGTGGTCCTGCTGCACGGCGCTCCCTCGTGGTCCTGCTGCACGGCGCTCCCTCGTGGTCCCTCGTGGTCCTGCTGCACGGCGCTCCCTCGTGGTCCTGCTGCACGGCGCTCCCTCGTGGTCCTGCTGCACGGCGCTCCCTCGTGGTCCTGCTGCACGGCGCTCCCTCGTGGTCCTGCTGCACGGCGCTCCCTCGTGGTCCTGCTGACGGCGCTCCCTCGTGGTCCTGCTGCACGGCGCTCCCTCGTGGTCCCTCGTGGTCCTGCTGCACGGCGCTCCCTCGTGGTCCCTCGTGGTCCTGCTGCACGGCGCTCCCTCGTGGTCCTGCTGCACGGCGCTCCCTCGTGGTCCTGCTGCACGGCGCTCCCTCGTGGTCCCTCGTGGTCCTGCTGCACGGCGCTCCCTCGTGGTCCTGCTGACGGCGCTCCCTCGTGGTCCTGCTGACGGCGCTCCCTCGTGGTCCTGCTGCACGGCGCTCCCTCGTGGTCCTGCTGCACGGCGCTCCCTCGTGGTCCTGCTGACGGCGCTCCCTCGTGGTCCTGCTGCACGGCGCTCCCTCGTGGTCCTGCTGCACGGCGCTCCCTCGTGGTCCTGCTGCACGGCGCTCCCTCGTGGTCCTGCTGCACGGCGCTCCCTCGTGGTCCTGCTGCACGGCGCTCCCTCGTGGTCCTGCTGCACGGCGCTCCCTCGTGGTCCTGCTGCACGGCGCTCCCTCGTGGTCCTGCTGCACGGCGCTCCCTCGTGGTCCTGCTGCACGGCGCTCCCTCGTGGTCCTGCTGCACGGCGCTCCCTCGTGGTCCTGCTGCACGGCGCTCCCTCGTGGTCCTGCTGCACGGCGCTCCCTCGTGGTCCTGCTGCACGGCGCTCCCTCGTGGTCCCTCGTGGTCCTGCTGCACGGCGCTCCCTCGTGGTCCTGCTGCACGGCGCTCCCTCGTGGTCCTGCTGCACGGCGCTCCCTCGTGGTCCCTCGTGGTCCTGCTGCACGGCGCTCCCTCGTGGTCCTGCTGCACGGCGCTCCCTCGTGGTCCTGCTGCACGGCGCTCCCTCGTGGTCCTGCTGCACGGCGCTCCCTCGTGGTCCTGCTGCACGGCGCTCCCTCGTGGTCCCTCGTGGTCCTGCTGCACGGCGCTCCCTCGTGGTCCTGCTGCACGGCGCTCCCTCGTGGTCCTGCTGCACGGCGCTCCCTCGTGGTCCCTCGTGGTCCTGCTGCACGGCGCTCCCTCGTGGTCCTGCTGCACGGCGCTCCCTCGTGGTCCTGCTGCACGGCGCTCCCTCGTGGTCCTGCTGCACGGCGCTCCCTCGTGGTCCTGCTGCACGGCGGTCTCGGTTGCGGTTTATGATTTCTTAGACGGCGGTGGTTCGTTACACTGCCATGTGAGTGGCCTCTTAGTAGTAGGTTGAAAAACTCTAAAACTGGGGTTCATCGAGTCGGTGGACGACTCGGTGTCCCACACGAAAAGAAGAGGAAGAAGAATGTGACATTTCAATTCAAATTATCTACCAAGCTATTTTAAACTTTACTAAAAAGTAATATGAAAGTACAAAAACACATTAAATCGTCCATATAAACTTTACTAAACCTCAACTCCAACTAATTCAAGCGTCTTTACCTCGACAGTATCACGAAAATGCATTAAAAATATTGAAATAAAAAAAAAACATAGTTATCAGCCAACCGTGGTTTTAAACCGGAAAAAAACCGTTGTTTACGTTTTAAACGGTTTTTTTCGTTTTCAACAGGTTGGTTTAATTGGTTTAAAATCGGCCTTACATCTATACCTACACGGTACGAAAGGCGTCATGCATCATATTCCTTTGTGATACCGTATAAAAACTATAGCTCTAATTTCATGAAACTGATATCGGAATAGTGACTTGCACTTGGCTAGATAAGTAAGTGCGTAATCATCATTGAATGTAAAATATTCTTAAAATAAGTAGTTAGACAACACCTTATGTATCTACTCGTACAAAACTAACTTTACTTTTAATATTTTAAGTAGTTGCGAGTTATAAAGACATAATACTTTAACACTACTATTAAGAATACGCAAGTACGAATTAACTTTACTAAAATTACATAGGTCGAATTCTATCAGGGTTTTAGGATTATACATGACTAAGTACAATACCTAAATGCTTATAGTAGTACGAATAAAAACAATACACACGTACCTCGTCGTCCAAGGTCTTCATAGTCTCTCCTGCGTGGTGCCCTGTTGGGAGCCATTGTTTTTAAACACAATAAAACACAATGTTGGTAAACATAAGCGCGGCGTGGCGCGGCGGAGAGCGCGCGGGGTCTGCGCGGGCGCGGCGGGCGGAGCCCGGTGTGACCGTGACGTCACGGCGGCCATTACTGTAGCGTTCAGATAGCGCATAATTGATCGCATATTATTGGTATCCGTAGATTTTGCATTATCGTATGTATATGAATCAGCTGATGAGACTGGCTAGTGTGTAATTCAGGGATCGGAACCAGTTTCTAATTACCGGTTAGTATCGTGTCAAACCGGTTAGTTAAAATAGCGATTAAATTTGGAATAAAACCGAAACATTTCGATTTTCGGCAAACATTAAGTTTTAACGTTCCTACAACTAGAATCAACCGGTTAAAGCGGCGCGGCGTCCATTGTTCCGCCGATGCCGCGGACAAGTGTCACTACCTGTCTTTTTCCTGCACTTAACGTCGCTCTCTTTCGATGTCAATTTAACCGATTAATTTAGCTCACCATAAACAAAATTGATTATAAACCGGCTTGTCAAATATACCGGTTAAAATCGGTAACCTAAAACAAAATAAATTCAGGTATGGAGTCTTGAGACCGAACCGGTTGCCATAAATTAACCGGTTTCCAACAATTAACAGATTTCCGATCCCTTGTGTAACTAATGAGATAGTCTTTACTATCAGTATTAGGTACGATGTATGTGTAACACTCATTGCTATCTTTATGTAGGCTAATAATTTGTTTTCACTTATTTGACAATGATATGATTAAGTATAAAATCTGTGTTTGTGTTTATTTGTATAATGTTATAAATAAAATTCGTTCATCATTGCTCCTAGATATTTTATTTTAGTCAATACCTAAATCACAAAGAAGATTCTGCTAAGTAAGCTATGCCACGCCATTAAAAAAATAGGTAAAAGTTAAAGTAATAGTCGTAGACCTTTGATAGCGAAAATATATAATAAATTCTCCTATTTATTGGAAAATAATACATACTGTATAGTTTTGGTCTGAAATGTACTTTAATTATATAATATATAAATATGTAATTTTATAGTAAAGAAAGCAAAATAAGCTTTTTTCGTAAGTATTTTTCATTGCTGTATTTTACGAAGCCATAAAAAATTAATAACTAATATCATAGTGACTACAAATTTCGTTAAGAGTCCTACTTCGCCGGAAGGAACGAAATTCAAATGAAATTCGGAAGTCATGTCAAAGAGTATATTATAGAGGTGTCACCATTTCATATAATGTTAGTCTAACTGGTACTGATACAATACTTGACGACCAATGGTAGTGCGACTGCCTGCGGCGCAAAGGTTCCGGGTTCGATTCTCGGTGGACTACTCACAAAGTTGATATTATAACTTGGAAGGAATATGAACCTACATTATACTATGAGGACCATATTTTGAAATAAGCTCAACCAACCTTAATAATTATGAACTCTATAAACTGAACGTAACTGTACTGTCTGTTTGTTTGTTATTTTTTCACTTTCAGTAAATTAAAAGAATTCATCTAAGAATAAGGACATAATCAGTTCACAAAACACTTATTTTCATAACATCTCAAATCATATTTGCAACTTTTTAGTTTTACGTTATTTCAGAAGAAGCAAAATCTTTAAACTACATAAAGCCAACTAATTAGTTCAGTTTTTAAAATGCAGGTGGCCAGTATCATGTTACGCACTTTGCGCGAACATAATTTTTGTTTTGTTTTTGTCCATCCTGGTATTGTACATTTTTCTTGCGAAATTCGAGAATAAGAAACTTTTTTGATATTTTTTTGTCATTTTCGTCATTGAGAGCACCGTAAGCGCAACTAATACTGTTCAAAATATAAATAGCAAAAAACAATTTAGCGACGGCCATATATTCGAGTATGATATTATGATAATGTATAGTGGTCGCATTCTTGCACCGTTCATTAGTTTTTGAACAATATTTGTTGAGCATCAGACGCCGCATGCCTAAAAAAATTTATATAACATTTTCAAACCTTCGACCACTTCAATCTTTTACCTTTCCAATGTAAAAAATCACCGACACCAGTTGAATTGCTTCATAATTAAAGAAATTTTCATACATTTTGGTGATATGTTATAAAGCAACTAAGTAAAATTAAAAATCAAAAGGACTTCTTAATTGTTTTTTTTTTAACTAAGGTTTTTAATCCATTCCTATCTGGATAATCCTGTAATTTTTGGTCTAAAAATTGGTATTTTAAGAAAGGGGGTTTATAGGCCTATATAATATTTGGTATATTTCGGTGTTACCAACAAACCAGGGTGACCACAACCTTATAATATAATTATATCCTCGACTTTCCCGAAATGATAAGTACCTGCAAATTACTTTTAACATTAGTATTGGCATTTTGTTCGGTGACACTCTAGGACTTTCCAACTAGGTATAAGTTTAGAACCTTTCAACCCAGTGCTACTCTGGCAGAACATCTTAACCCAGAGCTAACCCACTCTACAACCTTTCTACCCCATAACACGAAAAACCTTCCGACTCAATTGATCCCACTCTTAAACTGAATCTGACAAAAATCTAACGACTTTTGTATACTAGGTACGCTAGTTGCAAGAGATATGGGCGTGATAGGTATGTGTATGTATAATTATGTACGTAAGTAAACATACATAATTATTATACTTGCTTTCTTATAATTTGTCCTAAAACTGTGGTTGGTGGTGACCGTATGCGCAGCGCTCCATATATACATTAGTATTGGAAAGTAGCTATTCACAAGTTCACAACATTACGTAAGGGACAGCGCTTCGAATACTGATAGGGTGCATGCAGACCACAAAACTGAACAACTTTCCTCTATGAAAAAATGATATGAAACGAAAAAAGAAATTTACTCCAAATCAAAATAACAAACAGCTGACAGCCTTTATAATAAATAAAAAAATACCTTTCCTGAAATATATTCCTTTATAAAATCTGTTCTATTCAGTTTCATGGTCTGAATGCACCGTCAGTATTGGGAAGGTTGTCCCTTACACCCTGTATGTTCACAAAATTACCAACAGTCTGTACTAAGTTGGAACTTGGATAACAATGATCTTAGTTGGTATATTCAAATTAATCCACCGGAACAAGTATGTACAAGTACTAATTCATATGGTTATGGTAATCTGCAAAGACTACATCCATTCGTATTATTTTATAATGAGGTAAATCGTGGCAAGCAATACAATAGAAAAGTCATTAATTATGACTGTGATTGCAAGATACAGAGACATTTAAACCAAATTTTTAAAACACTTTCGTGTTAGGTATACAGTGTTGGAAAAATTGAAAATTTTTCTAGCAGGATTTGCAGGATTTAAACCTACGACTTTCGCCATCACTAGTGGCGACGCCTCTTCCATCTGGGCATCCGCTGCTCGTCCCGTTGCCCGCGAATTTTGCATGCGTATCTTAATGTCAATAACGCGTGGCTCCGCTCCATCTACAGGATTATTTTTGCAGCTAATACCCAGATGAATTAGACGTTACCACTAGCAATGGCGAAAGTCGCAGGTTCAAATCCTGCCCGCGGTAAAAAATTTTGAAAGTTTTCCAAAACAGACTGACATATTTTGCATTATCGGTATTTCAATATTATATACTATATTGAAAAGTAAATTATTCGCAAAAATAAATGTATTTTGTTTTAATATATTATCAGAATGTTGATCCCTTTTGTTCCCCTTAAACTGAAATACATCACATTTTTATGTACATTGTTATGAACATATTTTGTTCAGAATGATTCAGTTTCTAGCATCGATATCTGTGATGTTTAAAGAAAACTAAACTCTACAATTAGACTAACTAATACTATTATTGTTCAGCAGTGGAACTGAGTCTTCATCCTCGTCGCTGTCACTCGACGCTGCGGAAAGAGACAAAAGATTATTGGCAACTCTTTCTACATAAATATTTAGGAGAAACAAAAACCCAAAATAAAATAACGTGCAGTTAGACCCTTTACTTACACACCAGCGTCGCAATGCGTTCATACGATTTCGTAAGCTTAATGGCGTATGTGTAAAGAGTCTGAAATATATAGAAGTGGATTGGCGTATTCAAAATCATTTTTCTATTTTGTAATTAAATACGCCAATACCGGAAAATTAGTAGCATGCATGTTAAAAAGCGAAAGAAACTAATTCAATAATAAGCAAAAAATACGTAAAAATCAGGCTTGTTTAAAACTTAAGTATTTAGGAACGAACAATTGCATTTTTTACTATGTTCATGTTTCAATACCTAAGAATAAATAACTGAAGTAAGGCCATCCCAGTAAGCCATATTTGACAGATGCCAGTTCCATACTAATATAATAATAATATCGACAAAAGAAAATGGACTCTCTGCCCTAGCATTAGCACGAATCAGACAGCTGTCAAATATGGCTTATTGGGTTGACCGTACTATATTATTTTACACAGTCACAAATTAGATAGTATAGCCATTACGTGACTATATAGGAAACTACCTCTATAAACGATAAAATCGAACAGCTACAATCATACCGTAAACTAATGAAACTCTTCTATAAACATTGAAATACCTAAAAACTAATAAATAATGCACACCATCAAACAAATAAAGGCAATTAGCAAACAGTCGGTAACCATTTTACATTCAGACAGCAAACATTTTAAACACAAAGAAAACATTACTCTCCAAATGATTACAGACAATTAGTGCATATTTCATAAAGATTGCAAACACGTACTTAATGATAATAAACATTTTAAAACTATTTTAATAAATTATTTGTTCTTTTTTTTACTTTTAACAACAATAACTTTGTGAAATATGCTTTAAATAAAAGACCCAAAGCTACTTTAGCTCCACTAACCTTATTGTCCAATACCGTAGCCTCAATTGATGTGAACACTTTTTCTATTACACAGTTTTTAGCTTATTAATGAGTCTGATTTTGTTTTATTTTGTATTTGTACAGTGTGATTCTTGACAATGTTTCACTTCTTTTTTCTTTTCGGGTGACAGAGTTTTTCTACCGCCTTCTACTAGTAGTAGGCCTCAGACATGATCAGAGGTTTACTTAGCAAAGAGAATGTTCTAAACGTAATTCGGAACAAATTATCCATCTGTATTGCATAACAAACTTTGATTGTGTCCAGGGGAAGTTCAAACTTTTAGTTTACATAAAGAATCCGTACGTCGGTCGTAGTCTTTTAAATAGGAGGTTTTCGACACATAAGACACATGCTCTACCCACTATCAATAATTACACTGAATACAAAATATGACTGAAAATTCTTTGAACCACTACGTTAAAATTACTTTGGTGTTCTAGCAACATAAACCCGTGAAGAGAACACTTCGTGTTAACTTGTAATGATAGCATTATAAGATTATTACGTGCGTACAAACGTTTCTATAGTGATACAAACAATAGCTATACAGGGTGTAAGGGACAGCCCTCCCAATACTTATAGGGTGCATTCAGTCCATGAAACTTAAGAAGTTTCCATGGAAAAAAATTCAGGAAACGGCAATTTTTTTTGTTAGCTAGTGATTTGTATGGGAGATCAAATTATTTTGTCGTTTCCTGACATATGTTCCTAGGGGAAAGTTGTTTAGTTTCATGGTCTGCATGCACCTATCAGCATTCGGACAACGTCCGAATAGTCCTGTTTAGCACACAAACTAAGTGAATAATATAATAATTTAATAAAACAATGATATCAAAATGTACATTTGCTTATATTTCACATAAAAATACACGTCACAGTATTTTACAGCCGGCTGTCTACTCATAACATAATATATTATGTATATAACCATTATATTTACATTGACTATATTTACGGTGGTATTACATATCCTACTTGAGTCATTCTGGGATTAGATTTGAGCTTTGAGTAACATTGCTATCGATTCTGGAGGTACATTTTCTTTTAAATTTTTTAGCTACACTTGTCACTCTTCGTTTGAAAAAGGACAGGAAATTAAATTTGTCCAGAGCCACGCTGAGGCATACTCTTTAAAGAAACTGACAGAAGCTAAGAATTAGCCAAGTAAGGTGTATACTAGAATCGCGGTAATTGATACGTTTTTGTGCTAATTAAAATGATTATCTAGCATTATACATACAGTCTTTCATAACATAAATTATCAAGAGAAAAATATTGTTTTTTTATTATTTGAGATAATTTTTTAGCCGGATAGCAGGCTACATCAGAAAGAAATAAAATCTAGTGGACAATGAGCCAATAATAAATTGTATGAAAACTCTTAGTTAGGGTCTAAATGTATGTCTGAGTATAAGACGTGGACAGTCTAGATATTAGTGAGTGCCAAAATTAAATAATAATGGCTAGGAGCTTACTGGGTATACATCTATGGGATGAACTGAATCACATAATATAGGGGATGTAAGGGACAGCCTTCCGAATACTGATAGGGTGCATGCAGACCATTAAACTGATCAACTTTGCCCTAGAAACATATATTGGGAAACGACAAAAAATACGACCTCCCATACAAAATCACAATCAGCTGACTGAATTTACTAAGGGAAGTTAAAAATGTTTTGACTTTTCCTAAAACATTTTTTCTGGGAAGTTGTTCAGTTTCATGGTCTGAATGCACCTTATCAGTATTCGGAGGACAGTCCCATATACCCTGTACGTATGAGACAATGCTTATTAATTTATTTTGATCCTGATCACAAAAGTAGGTACTCACTAGCTCTTCTATTCAAACAATGTGGAAGAATTTGGTTAAAAAAATTGCTTCGCCTAGGTACTTAATCCTACTACAGTACAGCATCAATACATAGCCTCCATCAAATAAATGAGTGGATCATTGTTGTAGCACATTCGAAACATGATATATTTTTAAACGATCGAAAGCCAAAAATACAAAATACAAAGGATTTGTATTTCAAGATTTCTAGCAAAAAGGTTCTACATAGAGTTTTATGATAAAGTACAATATAATATGATAGAGCAAAGATATACATACACCTATAAGTAGTAATGTTAGAAACAGCCAACACCTTTACGAAATTGTGTTATACAAAGTTATTTTGATAGAAATAGTAACAATAAAGTAGAAAGAAGGTTTAGCACTGACAACAATTCATAATAAAAACTAGAACTTTTCAAAACTCTTCCTTTCGTACTATGAACTATTATCAGCTGTGTCTAAATACGATTGATCAATATTGCTTTTTTATGGTTCAAATAATAATTAATTGGACTTTTTAACAATCAATATTTCTGGTCCCAACAACAACAAAAAACAATTATGTAGTTAATTTATATAAAACAGAATATTGATCAAACGTATTAGTGATGTAACGAATGTCAGTTTTTGAACATTCGCGAATGCGAATGCGAATGCGAATATCTGATATCGACATTCGCGAATGCGAATGCGAATGTTCAGTTTTTTGTTTCTTTTTTTATATTTTCTAAATGATCCTTAAGGGTCCGAACATTATTGTGTTTATTTCAACATCGCAATATACAAATACAATAATTACGCACAAAAACGCTTGAAAAATAATTTTCTAATAATTACAAACAAATAATTTCTTCTTTAGTCTTATATTTCCCGCGCGATATTCAAATCCCGCGCCAACTCAAGTTCTTGTTGATTTGGCGCCAAAACGAGGCGCGTTCCATTTGCATTTGTTCCAAAAATTTGCGTGAGTGTGTATCCGAACTTAGCGCTAATCTTTCGCCCCCGCGCGCACTGCAGCTGCAGCAAAATAATAGTAATAGTTTTGAATATTTATAGACAGATCTCTATGAAAAGTACAGACTGATAGAAGTATAAGAAAGATTTTTTGTTTTTTTAAATTTTAATTTCAATATTTTTATGTTTCTTTATAAGCAGATTTATTTAGTTCATGTTTTGTGAGATGATTATTATTAAAATATCTTTATTCTATTAACCATATTTTTAAATCTAAGTTCCTTTTTTCTCGTTCCTCCCTTGCTTTCACATTCGCAAAATATTCGCACTATTTTTGCGAATGCGAATGTCAAAAAATATGCGAATATTCGCGAATGCGAATGCGAATATTCGTTACATCACTAAAACGTATTAATATATGACGCATGCTAAGACAATCACGAAGATAATAATTTGGCTAGAAAATACTACTGTTAGCTCTCAACCTATTTACACTTATGCTAATTAATTACAAACCCAGCTTGCAAAACTGTATTTAAAAGTTTCAACATTCTTTTTTATTCATAAAAAACTACAAACATTTGTCTAGTCAAAGGGTTCGAGTTTAGAATATTGTCTCAGGAAGAGCAATCGTAACTGCGCTATGAACGGTCGTATTTTTTATAATTTAACTTTTTTACTATTCGAGCAACCTAGCGATAGCTTTTTTTTTGCTAGCTACACATAACCTACTGCTCAAAAACAACTTACTGTTCAAAACCTATGGCAATTTCGTAACTAGATGTCGTTAGTCGCTCATCTAAAACCAAAACGGTACGTACATTTTTTTTTTTAACATTTATTTCCAATAAACTGCAGTTTAGTCGCTTGATATGAAAACAATAAGTACAATCATGAACTTATTGCCGCAGCTTTAGGGTCTGTTCTACTAATATATAAATAAGAATAATTTAACCATACCGCTTATCATTTAATTATAATGAGCAGGTCTTGCGCGTGTGAATAATGCGTTTTATATTCCAAATTGTTTATATTTACAAGGACAAAACTTCAAATAACGATCATTTCAACAATCAACGAACCAATAAAATAATATTATATCAATCTCAGGCATTGTCTTATCGGTAAGTAAGTAGCCATTGGCAAAAAAGCAGGCCTATAACAAACACTTTTGGCAATCATATTTATTCTGACAAATGTGTAAGATATTTTGTTGATACGACGATTGTGTAAACCGTTCTCGCGAAAATAAAGGTTCGCGACAAGTACTAGGTACTTGCATATCGTCTATGCAATTTTTTTCTAGTCACTAACTACACCTACTTGTTTCGTTAATACCTACACATAATTTCAAAAACTAAGTAACTAATACATACTTATGCTCCAACCGTTGTTTTGATATTGTATTGGACTAATGTTAATTTAACACAAAGTTTTTCGTTCATGACGTATTTATAACTGACTTAAAAAAGGTCTTCGTTTTTTATTACGTTACGTCCCAATAACTCAAACCAAGGAAGTTGTTTTTCATTCAAACCGTTGATCTATCTACAAACAAATGTGAACTTATAATTGATGTTTAAACTTCTTGCAACATTTTTATAGCAAAAGTCACAGAATAACATCTAGAATTCCACTAAGTTTAACAATCACAAGAAAAACTTTTACTTTTTATACACTACAGATTTTACCCGCCGCTACCATCAAAAGTCATCCTACAAAGAAGATTAAAATGATACCCGAACAATGAAGGAGAATGTGGTGACTTTTAATACACGTGCGACATCACACATTGCGTCGACATAACTTGGCAGAGTGATTGAAATGAAAGCAATTAAAGCAGATGCTATTAGTTTACAGCACAAATCACCCGAATTCTTGGTATTTTTACAAAATATTTTTTTTTATGTTTAACCGGCCAAATTTGGAATTTGTCACGGAAGGAAAAACTTAGATTGGAAGTGTTATACTGATTCTGTGTTCTTTCTATGTCATATTACAAATTCTAAAAACAATTAAATTTAAGATTATAAACAATAAGTACAAAACACACAATGTCAACGGCTAAAACCTAAATAATTGTTTATATCACTCATTGTGATGTTTCACGAATCATTGATATATATTTATACATCTGGATAGACGTAGATCTTAAATCAATAAAATTTTCAATAGTTATAATGAGATATAACCAATTTTCACATGTATTACAACCCCAAGACATACCTTACAATTACAAGTCACTGAGCCACACCACACCTTTTAGCGTATTTTAGGCCCTTTTCAATAATAATTCAATATATTTAACGACGGCAAAGTTAAAAATGTTTGTGTATACGAGAGTTATAAGTTACATCCTCGACAAAAATGTAGGTGAGTAAGTTGATTTCATAATTTATAAAGACAGTTATCAGAATAAATACTTGACAAACAAAATATATGCAGCTTGAGTTACGGAGGATTAATTATTAGCTGTAAGTGCCACCAAAATACATCAGTTATGCCTGTTCGCTGTAAATAAATTTATATGGGGTTAAACCAAAGTGATGGACAAAACATGTATACAGGGAGTAACAAAAAGGCTATAACAAGCCAAAAGGAGGTCAAGGTACATACATGGGTCGAAATATTAAGAAACAAATTGGGCCTCCCATACAAATTGCCGATCAGCGGGTTAATTTTCCATGAGAGGTAATTTTTTTTATTATATTTCTACCTTTGTTCTATAGGTTGTTGTTGAAAAGTTGTTCAGTTTCATGAATACCTTGACCTTTTTCCGGCTTGTTTTCTCCTTTTTGTTACTCTGTGTATGCGCTAAAACGACGCTATGTTATTTAAAATGCAAATGGATCAACTAATATTTATGTTTGACACCTATTATTATGTACAAATCTTACAAATGTATAACTCCATCGTAACGAACATGGTATGTTTTTTTTATTTATTTATTGTTATTATATTATGTTTCATAATTTTCGTAGCATAATATTAATAATGTTTCAGTAAATTTCACCTAAACAGAATTAACGATTTTGAACTTTTTTGCTGCGTTCAGTGTTTGAATTACTATTCAATTCAAAGGGCACAACAGAAAGTTTTTGAAAGAATGAACGATGTAGTTTATTCGGCAACTAAAAGACTACGATATTTAAGACTTTTGTCCACCACTTGCACCTAACCTACCTACACCTGAGCCTTCTTAGCATGTCGGGGCGGCTGCCGTCGGTGCGAGTGCGTACCGTTTCTATCTGCGGGAGGTTTGGACCCCCCTGCGCCCCCCTGTCCCGCTTGCCCCCCCAGCGCAGGCGGGGGATACGGAATGCGGAATAGCTGGATCTTCAGGTGATCGCAGATCTCCAGGCAGATCTGTCCGCAGTACCTCATCAGGTCTGCTACTACCCATATCTGGAAAAAGAGAAGCTTATCACCATTTTTAGATGCCCAACTAAAAGAAACCTGATACATACATACATACATACATAAATCACGCCTATATTCCTCACGGGGTAGGCAGAGTGTAAACGGCCGTAAAACGGGTATTAACACCACGTCTGACAAAAGTTTGAGGGTCCATCAGATAACTGTGTATCACTATAGTGACAGGTTGTCAGCCCATCGCCTAAAATTGCAATACACATCTAACCCTCAAGTCCCGTAGTCGCCTCTTACGACACCCATGGGTAAGAAATGGGGTGATGCTATTCTAAGCCGGCATCACACGATATATATATAAACCTGATACATCTAGAGCTTAACATAAGCCCTTTAAGTACTTGAATAAATTGCAAATTCTAATGACTACCCGTCATTTTTTGGAGGTGTCTTGTCCACTAGGTAGGAAGCTCTCAAACTCTGATTAGTCGGATATGTTTACGAGGGCTTAGTGTATAAAACCACAAGCACTGCATTTATCTGCGTATGACACTTTTTTGTAGGATGGCCAAATTGCAAGCAGTTGAAACACGTTCTTCCTTAGTGAACATATTTCGGATGCCGACTTTTCAACTTATTATAAAACAAATAGTATCCTGATAATAAGTGAATCAATTTACCGTGCATAACCACAGGACGATGTACTCGGGAATGGCGTTGTTGAAATACTGATTGAGGAACAACATGGCCGGGCCTAGCAGCGACCAGTCGTAGTATTCCATCTCGCTCTTTGTCATGTGGGCCACCTAAAATGACAAATATAATTTAAAGATTTACGAACGACCCGATGAACTGTTATCAGAGTTTTTAAACCGCTAAGCAGTTACCTAAAAGGCATCTAACGTGATAGTGCAATGACAGCTTATCATATACGGCAACCGGGACCGATGGCTTAACATGTCCTTCGCGAATCACAACACCATTTTACTTACGGATAATTTAGCTTGAAATGTGAATGTCGATCGCACAAAATGAGAAATTGACAAAGGTTAACTGTTTTTGTACATGTACCACGAATATCGAACCTGGGGAACCCGATGATTTATACTAAAATGTAGGCACAAACAGCATTCTAAGCCTGAAACAATACACATACATACATACATACACATATCAGGCCCATAATCCCTTGCGGGGTAGGCAGAGCAGAAACGGCCGCATAAAACGGACATTTACGCCACGTCCGACAAATATTTGAGGGTCATTTGGAATATTGTGTATCACCAAAGTGACAGGTTGCCAGCCTATCGCCTAAAATTGCAATACACACCCTCGAGTCCCTTAGTCGCCTCTTACGACTCCTACGGGAAAGAAATGGGGTGATGCTATTCTAAGCCGGCATCACACGGCAAACAATAATTTCGACTTACCACTAGCCGATTAGTGACTTTAGCTGCGACCATCCCGAACGCGATGATATACAACGCCGGGTGGTTCTCATACACCATGGACTCACTCTTCTGGAAGATGATGAACGCCGGTACCACCACGAAGGAAAACGGTATCACCGGAGACAATATGCTCGTACCCTGGGGAGGAACCAGGCCTGTATTCTGGTCTTACGAGAGATGGTACTCGGGTAAAAGAGATAACTGATTAACAAATAATTAAAGAAATCCAAACAAGTTAAAAAATAAAAGAACGAATTTCAAAATTTTAAATAAAGAATTGAAAGGGCAAGAAGTCTTAAAAACTAAACATGCAGTAAACACAAGCAAAACGTGCAACTAAAGCTAAGCGTATGATGATAGTTAGCCATAATCAGTCGAAAAGGTTACAGTGGGTTGTACAAAAAGAGACGTGCTGGAACTTTACATTGAAATGGACTGACTTAAAACATAAACTTTCCTCCACCAAGCTTTGCCAGTTTTTGCAAAGTAGGTACACAACATTGGACATTCAGTCATACATTGTTCCATTTGTTATTCGATCAAGTGAAATAGAATTTGAAACCAGGCTGTATTGGGTACTAAGTTTTCTTCAATTTGGCGGGGCAGAAAAGCATTCGAAGCGAAAAGTATGTTATTATTTCGCTCGTATGCTTTATGCTCGCACCCGCCAGCTACAACAATATAAGAGCAAATATTGGTACCGAAAATTTGCCACAGACTTTCTATTACTTTTCTGTAGTAAAAAAGTGGCAGGGAGTCATTACTCGATGAACGTATTCGCTGGTCTTAGCCTGTTTTTTCTCCTTTTGTCCTTCAGCTTCACTAAATCGAATAGGACACATTAAGTACCTACACAATGAAGTTAACATTTGTCCATTTGAAGTATACGTCTCTTTTTGTAACCGATCGTGAAGTATTATTGATTATACAGATGACAACAATGAACACAGCACAAAACTACAGTAACCCTGTTCGGCGTCGATTCTTGACGAGCATCTAACCGAGCCGGCTTAGAGGGCCCTTCCTTGAAGCAAGCTGATAACATTGCATTTTCACCACCTATTAAACCAGCAGATTGAGTTCTCCATTACACTGGTTTTACATACATTCGTCAATAAGGAATAACCAGAACGATTTGATTAATTACCTAAGTGGTTACGCTTTGCTGCTTATTGTGACTACAGGTCATTACTATGACTTTTCCAAGGAACGATCTTAAGTGGAAAGACAATTGGAGCGTATACAGTCAACATCATTGAGAAATTCCGTAAAAATCTTACAATCATATAATACCCTACACTTGTAACCTTTTACGATAAAATAGGTTAAAAAGTGATGAACTTTATCGATGAGTTGGCCAAAGATCATCCAATTCTTTCGTCCAGGTATTTTTAATTTTTGCGCATGAAAAGAGAAAAAGAATGCTAGTCTATTCATTTCAGGCAAATAAAAAACCATTCAAACTAAGCAAAATCATATTAAATAAAAATACAAAGAAATTACTGTTCATAAAGTTACAAAAAGTGGTGAAATGCAATGTTGCCAGCCTGCCCGGAAGGGGGCAAGGCGATGCGTGCGCGTGGCATCTTTAGCAGGCACACCAACCGTGCGGCAAGTGTCATACGGAATGTCTTACTGCGACCGTCGAGCCGTTTTTGCCCACTCCACCCTTGAGTATCACTCGCCCGTAACCGGCAATGAGATACAGTGCGAGTGCAACTATGACGTAATTCGCCGCCAAGTTCAGACTGGTGTTTATGGTCGGTAGCTGTTTACATGCGCGGTGATGGTCATTGGTCGTCATGCGGTTACCGGCGAGACGACAGCGGCGGCCGAAAAATAAATACACACATGCCATTAATAATCGATAAGAAAACAACTCAATGGTATGGCGGAACTGAAAAGGTATCGTGAAGATAAGGACGGTGCTATAATGTTTCAGAAATGCTCTTTCAGAAAAAAAATATGCAGTGATCAATCATACAAGTCTTCACAGATTTTCTCATACAAAATGGCCGCAGATTTGAACAGTTGAACTTGACGAGTGAAACCACCACCGTCCAACACTAGTAAGTAGGTAAACCCTCTTATTAGAAACCTTTTGGTGCATTAAAATTCAGTGTTATGTTCCTGTTGTATAAGCCAAGGCTGACGACTGACTTTCCGTGGACCTTCTATCTATCTTTATCTTGCCTACTTAAGCAAGAAAGAGATAGTAGAACGTCTGAAACACTATTTTCATGTAAGCAGTGAAACAAAATATTCGATCTAGGCAGAGCTTGACTTCAGGATCCTAAAATATCATACTAACAGATCAACCAGGCAGTCTATAAATACTTTCAGTCTAATCTCGAACAGATATTAGTAGTCATATTTACTGGGCGAACCCCAGAGCGTAGTTGTCAATGTTTGATTGCAATTTCAAGGTCTTGGGGTAGAAGCCTAAGCCTGCATAGAATATTTTGATATTTATTTTCATTTGTGAAATTCCGAAAATCTATGAAACGAAAGTCATCGGCGTTGGCAAAAGTTAGGCTCTACATCTATCCTTTTCTTGCATATAGCAAATTCCTTGTCTCCACGTGTAACTAGATGCCAGAATTCCCTAAATAATGTGCTGTCTTCACTCATCATGTTATTGCAATGGCAAAATGTTCAGTGTTAGTTTGACTGTTTAACTACTTATTTGAATAGGTTTCGCTGGTATGTGCCAATTAACTGCCACCACGCAATGATATACGTAAATGTTTAAGTACAACAGAGATATACTTTCATGCTCAATAAATCTTAATAGAAGGCCGAGATTTTAAGGAAAGGTAGAATAGCTGAGTCAGTCAATATTTTTTGTATCAGATCCCGTGCAAGTGCAAGATTGTTTTTCAATCTTACCACTAACATCTTCCTTTTAAGAGAAAAATAATAAACAAGCAAATGTATTAAATAATGTGATTTGGATTTTGATTAAGTAGATTAAAGAAAGCACACAAAACTAAGTAATCCCCCTTATTTACTGAATACAGTGTCGACAAATTAGAGCTCATTCGCAATATAAACCTTGTACCATGTCGTGCAATGAATGGGTGCATTTCGCTTATTGACTGCCTCGCATGTTGCGACCGCCACAACAGCCTACCACCTAAGCTTTATTTTAAATAGTGTTCTCCGCTTACGGCTACTGTAGATCCATTTTTGCCGCATCCTCTAACCCTGAAGGTGGCAAAGAAGCCGATGGAATTGTACCCCTGTGCGGCAAAGCACATCGAGCAACACACCACGTTGAGCGGCACGCCGGCGATCTAAAAACACCTACTTTCTTAGTCGAAGCACCTATAGTTTTCTTGTGGGTAGGCATTTTATTTATCCTAAACCTAAATCTCTGTGTACATTTGAAAGGATCTTAAAATAATCCTACCACAAAATATTCATTTATTGTAGAACATATTATAAGCAGACAGAATACACACATTTGTAACACACAACCACTCAATTTTGTTACAATGATTTGAAGCTAAATGAGTGAAGACCCACAGTTAGATAAAGATTAGACATATGGTACCAGCTACAATATGACATTAACAACATAATGAGATTTACTTCTAATATATTGACAATGATCTAAACCTAATTATAACAATTATCTGAAAAAATATTTTAATATCTGGCCTATAAGGCTTAGTTATTATCAACATACCAGGAGAATGGGGTAAGCTATATAGGATAATTTAATGGTAATTATTATAACAAAATATGTAATTTACAAAGATGTTGATAATTACTAAATCCTTAAAATCAAGAACAAAATACCTTTTATCTAACCGTGCTCAAAGTAGCAACGAATATGAAACACGGTTATTAAAATGTTTCATAATAAAAATGAAATAAATCATGCCATTAAAAAAACCCACATGATAAGCGATGGAACTATTTTATTCAAAAAATCAACCAGATTTAAGCAATCACAAAGGTTAAGACTGTTTCACACATCGCTTTGACAAAAAGCTTTTTAAAATGTAAAAGAACCGAACTATTAAAAACTCTAATTTAATCTACACTAAAAATCGTAGATAGGTATAAAAAATCACATAACTGACGTAACTGAAGCCCAACGAACTTGAAATCAAATTAGAGACGTGGGAGAGATATTTTACAACGTGTTGTAGAACATTCAAAAATATATCTTGGTTCAATGGGTGAAACTGATATATTTCGTGGGATAAATGTTACACTTTGAATAAAACCGCGAAGTTTAATTTACTTTTAAGTTATTATAATGAATTGAAACAGGCGCTACGTCGATGATATTATACTCTCCGTCGTCCCCAAATTATGTATCCTAGCCTTAGTGCAGGCGTAGGAAAAAATCTGCAGTAAACAATTTAAACAAAAGCAATAACAGCAAAATATACCTTTTATAAAAACGCCTTAGCAGAATAGAAAATAAGTCGTCAATGTACCTCCTAAAAACTGTATGTACAGCTTCTTAAAAGTGACTCTTTTCCCAAGGCCGTACGGAGAAAAAAAAGAAAATTTGGAAGGAAGATGCCAAGTCTACGCGTGCACTAAAGCCTGGGTCAGTTTTTAGCAGTCACCGTCTCACAATTGTCACCGCATTATCACCAAAACACATAACGCATAACTATAAGACGTCGCCGTACCTGACGTTAAAATCGGCGTAGCTTTGCGGCACAGCAATACAAGGAGTTGTGACACACAAATCGACGCTTTTTTCCAGAAAGATTCCAGCCGCTATAGCGTCTAAAAGTACCACTTGTTTTTGCGAAACCCGCAACGCAACGCAATGTCAACTTCAGCAGCACGGCAACGTGACATAGTTTTTTGTTTTGGCTCAAACGCGTTGACAATTAAGTCTGTGACTGCCAAAACCGATCTCCTGTAGTGTGTAAAGATCCTCACTGCTACTGTGGAGCCGTTCTTGCCGACGCCCCCGGCGACTATGGCCGCTGCAAGGGCCCCGACCGTTAGGAAGGCGCCCGCCACCGCTGCCATGGCCAGAGAGTATCGCATCTCCACAGCTCCTCCGACCTACAGCCCTCATTTTATAGTCTGTTGTGTTCGCACTTTGGCTAATCAAATTTTAATCGTTATCAATTTTCCCACAGAACTGACTAAAATTTATGAAATATGTGTCATATTTACTCTTCTGTCCTCATCCAAGACGTGGTCCAATAAAAACTAAATTTAGTAAAACCAGTATTTTGCCTAGTTACTCACTTAATATATTGGCATATTCTACAAACAAAGTTACCCGTCAGTTTCTCCTTATAAAGGATATAGCAGTGCGTCCTTCCGCTTTTGCACAACCCTGCTCAATATGAAAGTAGTGTTTGCAATAGCGTACAGTAAAGAAATCAAGAAAATTACAACTCATGTGGGTTATTTTAAATTATAATGTGGGTGTTACAAACACTTGTATAACGACTTGAATCACACAGTGAAGTGATTTGACAGACACTAGTGCATTTTTTCATGAAACTAGCAGTTTCTGCGTGAAAACATTCAATAATAATTTACCAAGGCCTGTCCCAAGGTAGATTTTCGCTCGATCTAATCTAAAATAAGTTGTGCAAGTTCCGATCGATAACAGAGCGACGTGAAATCGTTTTTATAATCGATCATTGACTATTTTCAATTGTCGGTTTTGCAGTCTAAGTTTAGCTATTATCACATAATCGCCTTAAGAACGCCATTTAAATAGACACAGAAAGTCTTTCAAGTAAAAATACGAAAGACATTTACGTTATCTTCAAAAGAAAGTTGATGTAAGAACTAGAAAATCGTTCGTTATATTAAATCATCATTAATTAATTTGTCATCGAGTGATGATGATTTTTACGAGGTATTTTTTATTCTAGTAGGTACAATGAACATTATTGTTGATTGAAGTGGGTACTTCAATCAATCCATTAGAATCATAATTGTCGCTACTTCGTCGTATAAATGAATCACCTTATAAACGTTTCATTACTCGGTGACCTTACGTATGTTATTTAATATCTAGTCTTCGATTAAATAATACTTAGGTACCGATACGTAGTCTAGACGATATATGTTTGATAAAGAAGTAATAAATTAAGATTATAGTTTTCAAAAGAAATAAAATGATTATTGAAGACCAAATAGTCTTTGGTAAAAAAAAAAACGATCCAAGACATCTAAAAAGAAGACGCATCTAAACAAATACATTTATATCATGTTTAATATATTACTGATTACGAAAGTAACAGCTAGGCTTACTTTAGTTTAGATACGTGTCTGAATTGAGGCACTTTTTAGCTGGTCTGCTTAACAGATAATATTGTTTTAGTTGCGTCTACTTTATCACAAGTAAAGTGTATAAAAAATACTGAAATATTTCAGGGGTGAACTAGCCTATGAAACTGATCAACATTCTTTCTACACAGAACGAGTCATTATCTTCATATTTCGATCTATATTTCTTGGAAAAAGTATTTCGATCCTAAGGGAATGTTCACCCGTCGAAAGATTTCTAATCTTTTTTAAACAACCTGTTCTTTCACACACAAATAAAACTGTCAACATTACCTTGGTGGACCAGAAGCCGGGGCCCAGTATGGCGGAGATGAGCTGTATAGCGATGATGGAGTACTGTGCCTCCGTCACGTCGATCTTGCCCAGCTTGAGCGTGCCCGTCACGTAGGCCTGCCAGTGAGCGCAGTAGAACAGTGTCATTGCGCAGAAGCACTGGAATATGGAAACACTACATTATAGCCGGCGGTCGCTGCATGTTAAAATTCCGAAGATTATTTGTAAAGAAATTAATAGTATTTTCAGAGTCTGGGCGTAATTAAGGATTACTTAGGCAAGGTCTGGCAGCCGAGATAGCGTTTAGGGGCAGTGAGCCGCTGAAATTGCAAAAAATCAAGTGTAAATAAGTGATTTTGCAACTTCATTGCAGTCCGGCAAAGTGTAAAAACAAAATACGCGTCTGGCTACAGGCTACATTTCCACGTGCATGTGTTTCTTTGTATATGGTGAAATTTTACTGGTGATAAGGAGCAACTTTGTCCACTGAATATAGGTCGAAATAAGACAAAAATATTTTAGGCTTCCATAGTTATACAGATCAGCTGATCGGTAATTTTGTATTTGAGGTACAATTTCTTTTTCAGATTTCGAGCTATGTTCCTTGGGGAACTTTGTTCCCTGTCACAAGCTCGTCTTGAGTTTTCGCTATCGGTCACTAGTGAAATTTCTATAAAAAATACCTACTGTTTGGCATATATTCACTGCCAGCACTAAACGCAACAGAGTGCAGCTTCCAGACTTTCACCTCAATAGTCCATAGAAAGCCCAGATTCTGAAAATACTATATTCTTTACAAAATCATTTTGGTTTCATGTAACTACTCTCCCCTACTTGACACGAAGAAGAAGAATCGACTTATTGCGTAGGAATCGTATGTGGTCTAATGCTAAGTGGTCCACAACAGGCTTACTTATAAATGTATGTCAGAATTGTAAGATTCACGGCCACAAAAATTCAGTGCTGGACACGGGCCTACCAATCAGGAGGTGTTTACCATACTCGCTATGCAGGCGGTTACATTCACAGGGAATGCTGCGACCATTCCCTGGATTTATTCCTTAATAGCTTTTTACGACACAAAACGGGAAGAATAGCATGATGCTCTTTTAGTCCGACACAATGTTGTTGAAATGACTTTTGAATTTGATGCCGATGTCTGTCGCATGATTATCCGATATGATCACGTGAGGATATTATTGTTTTATCGTGCTATGCACCTGTTGGCAGTTTTTTTGGCGCGAGTCTTCAATTTAAAACGACAAGTGAGCAACCTTCACCCTGAACTCGCGTGATCGTGATTATCATCACTACATATTAAAAAATATGATTATAAAGAGGAAAGATTTGATTGTTTGTTTGAATTGAATAGGCTCCGAAACTACTGTACCGATTTCAAATTTTTTTTTACAATTACATTCGTACTTTATCCCTGATGAACATAGGTTATATTAAAATGTCATATTCCCGCGGGAAAACGGTTAGCAGCGGGTGGAACCGCTGGGCAGGCCGCTAGTTATAAAATAAAGTCTCTTTCTGTGACCCTTTGTACGCTTGGATCTTTAAAACTACGCAACGGATTTTCATACGGTTATTTTAAATAATTGAGTGATCCAAGAGGCAGATTTTTAGGTACCTTTAACCGCGAAAAGCTTTTGTTCCTTCAGGGAAACGGGTAGAAGCGGGTGAAACCGCTGGGCGGGTCGCTAGTGGTATGATAAGATGGTGTCTCAACGACAGTTTAATTCAATACATTATTAATACATACAATTCAATAAAGTAGTTGAGTATAGATTGGTACTATGTAGGGTAGGTAGTATTAGCAGCACCTATTTAAGAGACCTTGACACCCTGGTTCTCCACACCGTTATTAGGAAAATCATGCATAGGATGATCCCATAAATAAGTAGGTTGAGGTACTGCTAACAGTAAGTAGATACCGGCCAATCTTAACATGAATTTCATTCAGGTCCCACTATTGAAATTGTGCTTGCTATACAAATGTGCGCTGCCTTCCGCAAGGGATAAGGGGTGATACGTGTGTGTCTGCAGTTGAGTTACTTTTCTACAAACCTAAAATTAAATTAAACCTAGGTCAAAATTACGACAGTATTTCTCGGCCTATATCAATGCGATCTTTCTTCTTCTTTTTCGTGTGGGACACCGAGTCGTCCAACGACCCGATGAACCCTGGTGTCAGAGTTTTTTCAATCGCCTACTACCACTAGTAGGCCTCTGACAAGGTTGTGTTACGACCGCCGTCTAAGTAATCATAGACAGCAACCGGGACCGACGGCTTAACGTGCCCTCCGAAGCACGGAACCATTTCTTTTTCGGACAATCAGTTGGTTCACCCTGCAATGTCCTAACCAGACCGGGAACAAATTTACAAATCGATAAATATCAACTTTGTGAGTGTCCCACCGAGAATCGAACCCGGAACATTTGCGTCGCAGGCAGTCGCACTACCACTGCGCCACATCGGCCGTAGGCCATCACCTCTTGAGATTTCGCTATCGGTCACTAGTAAAATTTCACCCTATATTTCCTTTACAGTAAACGGCGTATAAAAACTCTTAGTTTCTGTGCCAAGCCTAAGCCATCGCTGAAAGCCGTTTACTGTAAATATAGGGTGAAATTTTACTAGTGACCGATAGCGAAATCTCAAGAGGTGATGATAAGAAAGAAACTACTTTCCCCAAGGAACATAGGACGAAATAAAAATAATTGAACATCCTATAAAAATTGCTGATTTCAGTTACTTTGAAAACTCAAAATATTTTTGTCCTATTTCAATGTTCCATGAGGAAAGTTGTTCCTTATCACCAGCCCAGCCCGTTTTGAGATTTCGCTATCAGTCACTAGTAATATTTTATATTAAAATTATAACTAAAAGAAACGATACATCTTTATGGTTTTAGTAATTAGCAGATCAAAGGAAAGAAATAGGTACAAAGACCCATTCCCAGACTATAAATTCTCAATCAATAAGATGACACGTTTGGCCTTGGCTTGAGGTGACCTATAATTAGTCTGCCGGTTTAGGTAAAAGTAGACTGATTCACCAGCTCTGGCAGGGGTCCAGGAAGGGTGCCAGCCACATGGGTCTATGCCCGATCTTGAAATTAGCGCTTGGCAACGATCCCGAAACAGTGTTTTCCTAGCCGGTTTCGGGAGTTCTTCCAAAACTTTGATCCGAACGAATTTTGACACTATTTCAAGGACATGTAATTGTAAATCCGTACTAATATTATAAATCTGAGAGTTTGTGTATGTATGTTTGTTACCTCTGCACGCTCAAATGGCTTGACCGATTTGGATGAAATTTGGAACACAGGTAGAGTATAACCCGGAATAACATATAGGCTAATGAGTGGTAGTGGATGAAACCGCTGGGCGGAAATCTAGTATAGAAATATACTTTTCTTCAGGATGGAACCACCTGTTGTAAAAAATCGGCCAATAACCAGTCAGACACGCGCACGAAGGGTTCCATATCATTATGTATCCCAATATCATATAAATAATTAACTAAAACAATTTAATACACATGAAACTCTCGAGTCCCTTAGTCGCCTCATACGACACCGCGGGACAGAAATGGGGTAGTGCTATTCTAAGCCGGCACCTCACGGCCAATGATATGAATGAATATGGACATGTTCGGTAGATGCAAGGAAGTATATTTTAAGCGGAAAACCACTCACAACAGTCGATATGTTAATGACATTAGCCCTGTTAGCCTAATGGTCACATCACATCACCGTGTCACATATACACGCGAACATAACAATACGATTATTGTTGGTTCTAATTTCGGGTTACGCTAATAGGTACGCTAAGACTTAATGGCACAACGATAAAAAGTGTGCTAAATGACAGCGTTTTGGACTTCAATGTATCTTTAGTTCCTACACAGCCCGTTTCGTGGTGGCTTACGCTGTTGGTACCTGGAGCTAAATGATTCCCTTTTCTAAGTAACGTTGACCGGTTGTATGGCAAGTGGAAGCCAAGTTTTTCTTGATGCCAAGATTTATTATATTTATTATATGAAAATAAGCAATTGAAAAAATTTTAGCACGGAGCAAGCACATAGCATTATGAGTGCAAATAAACCATAACAAGATTTATAGGTATTGTAACCAGCATTATCTGCATCACGAACGTTATTCACGAGTGAAGTAGCAGACAATATGGACGCATCAACATTTTAATTTTAGAGGAAAACCTCTTTCAAATACTAGGTATGTTGGACACTAGATTTTGTAGGTTTGAACTTCACATAACAAAAGTTTTAAATACTTATCGGCGAAAAACTACGTGACAAGATAGGCACCCAGCTACTCGTAATTTAATTAGTTTGTTGCCACCATAGGTCGCGCCCTTAGGGAATTGAGGCTTTTTCCATCCTGTATTATTACAGCGTATATGTTTACTTTGCAGCACACAGAGCTAAAATAAAAAGAACAATAATTACCGCGTCACTGTAAAATCGTGATATCACGAACTGCGTAACTTTTGTCATAATGCTACCTAAAGATAACATTTGTTATCTATCGCATTATATACTTACTTACCTACTCATTTTATTGTGTTTGATAAGCTAGCAATACAATTTTGATAATCAAACATGTGGCAAATTTTATACGTAAGACAAACAAATTAGATAATATTCACTATTCAGTTATAAACTGGACCCTTCATGCGCGGATGCCCACATATTATGAATTGATACATACACACATATCACGCCTATTATCCCTTGCGGGGTAGGCAGAGCGCCAACGACCGCAAAAACGGACATTTACGCCACGCCTGACATATATTTGAGGGTCATTGGTAAAATTGTGTATCACCATAGTGACAGGTTGCCAGCCTATCGCCTAAAATTGCAATACACACCCTCGAGTCCCTTAGTCGCCTCCTACGACTCCCACGGGAAACAAGTGGGGTGATGCTATTCTAGGCCGGCATCACACAGCAACAATGAATTGATAGGTAAACCTTATGTAACAATACATGGTATAGTAGTTGTAATAGGTATGGGCACTGCAATTATTAAGAAGCCGGTAAGTATTTTAAATAAATTGTCAAGGCCACAAGAAATTTTGCAGTATTAGGCTAGAATTACCTAAAAAAAATATCTAACAATCCAGCTGTTAATATTCAGAAAGTATTGTAATGTAAATAATTCAACACTACTTTTAGTACATAACTATTAAGTTTTTATTAGTGCGGATCCTTTATCTTCAAAATCAATGTTAATGCGCCATTTTTATCAAAGCTGTTTAAAAAACATTTTATTATAGTGTCTTATAGCGACCTTGGCATGTGCTAACTCGGACGATAAAGAATATAGGAATTATCGGCAAAAATATAGCCAGTCACGGTTGTTTCAATCTACTTATAAACATATTAAAGTGAGAAAGAAGAACTTAAGAAAGAATAATTTTGCCTATAATTCCTTAATTAATTAACGGGATACACATTGTTATTTATATTTTTGACAACGATATGCTAGTGTATCTTAATGCCAATAACACGCGGCATGGCTCCTCCATCTACCGAGACAATTAGAAATAATCTCAGCGAATAATAAATTCCTATCATCGATCATCCTCAAACAATCCTCTGTATTTATTTCTAACATTTTTTTTCGGAAGATTGCAAATAGTAGCAGCTGTTTTTTTTTTAGGTACACAATAACTTGATCTAAAAAACTTTTGTCATTTCAGTCCCACCCACCAAATACCAAGATTTCAAGAAAAAAAAAATTAAAGCTGGTTTTTTCCCATACAATATTTTCTATACAATTTTTTTTTCTCAGAAGTAAAACGGTTCCTGAAAATTTTTGAAAGAGTAAATGTTGTTTGAAATGTGATGATCCCATAAAAAAAATGGTCTATATTCCAACATTGTTCTAGCTTGTGTAGCAGCCCCACATAGGCTGCTGAAGACCTCACAATGCAAAAATTCGTATAGATTCAAATAGGTACAAAAAATTCAATATGTTGGGTATACATACATACATACATATATCACGCCTTTATCCCTTGCGGGGTAGGCAGAGCGTAAACGGCCGCTAAAACGGACATAAACGCCACGTCTGACAAACGTTTGAGGGTCATTCGGAAAATTGTGTATCGCCATAGTGACAGGTTGTCAGCCAATCGCCTAAAATTGCTGTACACACCCTCGAGTCCCTCTGTCGCCTCTTACGACTCTCACGGAGTGCTATTCTAAGCCAGCATCACACGGCACTTACAATTGGGTATACAATTTTATGGTAAACTTACCTGGAAGAACATCCACGTAGGGTACTCCCCGAGTTTGACAGCTATGCAGGCGCCTAAAGCTATGAAGACTGTGGATATGCTATCGCAGCCATGGTCGAAGAGTTCCCCGAGAGGGGACTGGCTGCCCGTCCTCCTCGCCTGCTTGCCGTCAATGGCGTCCAGGCTCTGGTATACGAATACTCCTAAAGCGCAAAGAGCGCACGCCCATCGCGGCGGGTCTTGCCGCGCGTCTGGGCTGTACCTGCGGACGAAAGGTTCAACTTTGTAATTTTAATCATCCATTTATTATTATTATACTAGCCTACAGTGTCCCACTGCTGGGCAAAGGCCTCCCCTCTCTCTTTCCAGGCTTTCCGGTCTGTGGCTGTTTCTGACCAATTGGGCTCATAGTCGACCAGGTCATCCCGCCAGCGTTTTCTCGGTCTCCCTCTACAGGCGACGCTCTTCAGGGTTATACTAATATTATAAATGCGAAAGTAACTCTGTATGTCTGTTACGTTTTCACGCCTAAACCACTAAACCTTTCTTTATATACAATTGGGCATAAGCGTCGTTTACGTTTCAGGCCTAAACCATCAAACTGATTTTGATGCAATTTGGCTGGAGTGTCGCGTTGTACGGCTGCGGAACGTGGACATTGACACAGAGGGATAGGGAAAGACTCGAGGCCTTCGAGATGTGGTGTTAGCGTAGGATGGAGCGAATAAGCTGGTCAGAGATAAACACCAACATGAAGTGCTAAATCTAGTTAAGGAGAAGAGAACTATACTGAACGTTACAGAGGGCAGAAGGGGAAATACGCTGGGACACTTGACGACCTACTAAAAACTATAATGGAAGGAAATATTGACGGAAGAAGAGGGAGAGGGAGGACCTAGACGAGCGTATATGGACCAAATCAAACAAAAAATTGGTGTCATGTCGTATAAGGAAGTCAAAGAGAAGGCTCAAAATAGAGCAGATTGGATATTATTCCACCGACAAGAGCGAGGCTCTCAAATTAATAATGATGATGGCATAAGCATAGACAGCAACCTAAGAAAGGACATAGAGCAACCTAAGAAAGGACATAGGCTACTATTTCTTCTTCTTCTTCTTTCTTGTCTAGCCCACTATTTACCGCAGGAAAATCTTTGAACCCCATGGGAAACAAACAAAGTTAATCATAAGAAACATAGCGCTTAACGCCGAAGAAAATTATCAGACGAGGATTCGTTGTGTGGATTGCTTTTATTTTTGTGTCATACTGTCTAATGCGGACAAAGTCGCGGGTAAAAGCTAGTAACATAATATGCCTTGATTGTTCACACATAATGTAGAGTGGCGGGATTGTGACAAGTCATTGCACTCTCCGTACTCACCAAAGTTTTGAAATACGATCAAAACAAAAAGCAAAATCGTAAACCATATTATTTTTTGAAAAACTTGTGAATAAGTCAGCATTAAACTAGAAACAGGTTCCGGTCATGAATGTATTGAAACATATTTTCGGCATTGAACAACTTTCTGCAATTAAAACCAAGATGTCTATGGAAGAGGTCCAGTGTTTTGAAGTGAACATTTAATAATTTTTTAATGACCTGCTTAGCGATTTGACCCATTGAGAATAAGGTGTTTTTATTTAAAGCAGGCTATGTTATTGAAAGATTGAATAAAAAATTTGAGTACCTGGAAACAAATGAACGGCGAAACAACCTAATTATTCACGGGCTGCCGGAGAAAATCGACGAAAATCAAGAAGAACTTAGGGCCCTAGTGACTACAACAATAGAGGAAATAGGAGTTTCGCTAAAAGAAGAGGAAATAAATAAAGCACAGAGGTTGGGAAAAAGAAACAACGAAAATGGAAAGATTAGACCAATTCTTTTCACTACAACAACCTTATATAAAAAAGTTCAGATTCTGAAAAACAAAAAGAACATGAAGCCCAATACATACATTACACAGGACTTAACAAAAGAAGCCCAGCTCAAAAAGAAGAACATGAAACGTAACAACAACAAAGAAAAAAGGAAGAGATCAGAAACACCTAGTCCCAAAGAGAGCACCATGAACAACAATGACCCAAAAGTTATTAAACGGGATGCCTTTCAATACTTGCGCGAAAGATCTCAAGTACTCTCCGACAAAAACCTATACCGATACGTGGATACAGGTGCCTCAGACCGGACAAACACACCTCAATAAACATGAGCAAGAAAACATAAGAAACAACCCTCTCCCAAGCCGGGTGGTCGCCGTGGGAGCAGAAGACCAAAACCCTCCAGAAACAAGAAAAACTAAACATGCCACAAAAACTAAACATGTCACACAAACCATGCATATAGCTACTCTAAATACTAGGACATTGAGAACAGAAGAGAGCCTGCAAGAACTTGAATTGGCAATAGCTGAACTAAAATGGGATATAATCGGAATCAGCGAGCTAAGAAGATTGGGAGAAGCAATAGAAGAACGCTCTGCCTATATTCTGTACTACAAGGGAGAGATCGCAGGACACAGAGGCGTAGGCTTTCTAATAAAACCACACCTCAAAGAAAACATCAAGGAATTCATTGGCATCTCTGACAGAATGGCTGCTCTTATCGTCAGTATACCTGGATACAAAAAAGATTGGATAATAATACAAATCTATGCCCCAACAGAGGTATCCAGTGTCAGTGAACTGGAATCCTTCTATGGGAAATTATCAGAAATGATTGAACTATACAACGATAATAAACATGTAATCCTCATGGGAGACTTTAACGCTCAGGTGGGAGTGAAGCAAAATAACAGCGAATTTGTTGTGGGACCGCACGGGCATGGAAAAAGAAGTCCTAATGGACAAAAATTAGTCGACTTCCTACTAGAACACAACCTTACAATCCTAAATACTATGTTTAAAAAAAGATGCACTAGTAAATGGACATGGATCTCTCCAGGTGGGAAGTACAAAAATGAGATTGATTATGTTATGACAAATCTTCCAAGAGCATTCACAGATACAGGTGTAATACAAAATCTCAATTTTAATACTAACCACCGAATGGTAAGAAGCTCGATGAAAACAGAAATGCCAAAAAAATCTAGAACAAAGCTCTTAAAACACAACGAAACAAAAACCGTAGAAGATTGCTACTCCAATACAGGTGACGCTCTTAAAAATGTCAACAGTGAAATTGAACAACAAAGAGGAGTCCCAGAAAAATATAAGCTATTGGAGACAGAAATGGTGAAAGTAGTTAAGTCAATAAAAGTAACCAAGAAGAAATCCAAAATAAGTGACAAGACAGTCAAACTTCTGCAAGACAGAAAGAACCTATTGGATGAAAATAAAGAACAATACAAAAGCAGAGCTGTAACCGATCTAAACAAGAAAATAAGGGAAAGCCTGAGACAGGATAGAAGGGACAGAAGAAACAAGACATTAGACAAGCATATATCTGCAACTGGTGGCACAAAAAAAGCTCTCAAACTACTAAAAGAGACAGGAAAGGAATGGATTCCCAAAATTAAGATTAAGAAAAATGGCACCAGTAAGACAAAAAGAAGAGAGATTAAAGAGACTGCAACAGACTTCTACAGTGCGCTCTACTCTAACCAAGAACCAAACCTAAGGATTGAAACTGCACCAAAACTATGCTGTACCAATAAAGAACCTGAAATACTTATCAGCGAAGTAGAAAGGGCCATAAAAAGCCAAAAACTAGAAAAAGCCCCGGGACCAGACCGAATCCCAAACGAATTACTCAGAGGAACTATGACAGAAATAAGTCCAATCCTGGCAAGAATCTTTAGTGAAATTTTAGCAACAGGGCACATTCCACATCAGTGGGGAGAGTCAATTATAATACTGATACACAAAAAAGGAGATAAGGACAACATAGAAAATTACAGGCCTATAAGCTTAATGTCAAATGTGTATAAAATATTTGCTAAAGTGATATTAGAGAGAATAAGTGGCAAATTAGATGAACAACAACCTGTCGAACAAGCTGGCTTCAGAAAAAACTTCTCAACAATCGACCACATCCATACAACTAAACAAATTATTGAAAAATACAAGGAGTACAACAAGACTCTATATATTGCCTTCATTGACTACACAAAAGCATTTGACAGCATAAGTCATAGATATATATGGACAAGCCTAGAACAGCAAGGAATAAGCCAGGACTACATAAACATCATCAAAATGATCTATCAAATTAGCAAATCAAAAATACAATTAGAAACAATCGGGGATGAATTCCCAATCCAAAGAGGAGTACGACAGGGAGATCCACTTTCGCCCAAGCTCTTCTCAGCCGTATTAGAAAGCATCTTCAGAAACCTAGACTGGGACAATAAAGGCCTGCGCATTGATGGAAGACGTTTAAATCACCTTCGCTTTGCAGACGACCTGGTACTTTTCGAAGAGGACCCAGGGACACTGAAAATTATGATCAACCAGCTAGCAAACGAAAGCCGAAAGGTGGGCCTAACCCTGAACACTACTAAAACGAAAGTAATGACCAACTCAGTAGAAGAGGAAATAATGCTGGAGGAAATACCACTAGAATATGTTACAGAGTACACATATCTAGGGCAAATTATATCTTTTGTAGACCAAACAGAACGGGAAATAAATGTAAGAATAGCAAATGGTTGGAAGGCATACTGGTCAATGAAGGAAATTATGAAGAACAGAGATCTGAGCCTAGGAGTGAAAAGAAAAGTGTTTAACACAAGCATACTTCCCATACTAACATATGGCTGTGAAACCTGGTCACTAATAAAAGTACACAGGGACAAACTAAATACTTGCCAACGAGCTATGGAAAGAAGTATATTAGGAGTGATGAAGAGAGACCACATAAGAAGCATAGACTTAAGAACTAGAACAAAAGTTACAGACATATTAACTAGAATTGACCAGCTAAAATGGAGATGGACAGGACATATGATGAGATGCAAAGAAGAAAAATGGAGCAAAATTGTGTCAAACTGGTACCCCAGGGATGGAAAACGGACTAGAGGAAGACCGTTCAGAAGATGGGAAGACGAGATCAAACTGACGGCCGGCCCACTATGGCGCCGTGTAGCCCATGACAGAAAGCAATGGAAGTTACTGGAGGAGGCCTTTGCCGAGAGGCACACTGAACTAAGAGATTTTATTGATTTATAAATAGACTAATAATTGAAAATGAATAATAATTTAATTTGAATGTCGACATCTAGAATTTAAATTGTAATGTAATGAATGAATTTATTAAGGCTCAAATTATTTATCGATTGTTATTTATGAATGAAACACTGTATTATAAATGATATTGTATTTTTGCATGTTCAGAAATAAAGGCTATTTGATTTGATTTGATTTGATGTTATTGAATATTTTTAACTAAGCAATTCTAATATATTTATTAATAGTCAGGATGTCAACAACAACAATTTTCATAAATGGTGAGCAAAGCTTTTCTCCAACTCATATTATCTGACTTGAAGACAAAGTCCCTTCATTTAATTAATATGCCTGAATTGAAGACCCTGACCATGTAATAGTAGTTTATGCAACTGTCGTATAATGGGGGTCATTAGAATGCGAGTGTGATAATAGTTTGACACGAGCATTCTAATGCCTAATTATAGCAGTTGCATACACTATTTTATCTACACTCTCCAAAAAAAACTCAGAAACACTTTTCTAAACGTACGCACCGGCCATTGCAAGGCCCGATACAAGGGCAAATTCAATACGAGAATGTAATATGGCTTGATATGAATTTTTGAACATTTTGTAATTTAGCAGTTGTTTTGATGTGGAGTCTTTATTATATCTTAACTAAACAACTGAACAACATCTGAACAATAACTGAACAACATCGAAACAACATTGGAACAACATCTGTACAACATCTGAACAACAACTGAACAACATCTGAACAACATCGGTACAACAACTAAACAACAGCTGAACAACATCTCAACAACAACCTAATAAAACAAACACAACATTACCATACAACAACAATTACTGACAGGTGCGGCGGAAGATGGCAATATGAGTATTAACAAAAAAATAACTTCGTTTCATTTCTCAACTTTATCGTAGTAAGAGCATTCTCATTAAGTCATTACACTTCTGTTATTTCTATTAAACCGTGATATCTATAGGCAGAATGCATAAAGTAGGTCTTTATGCAACTGTTTTCGAATTCATAATTCGAACATTATGAGACAAGTGTAGATAAAAGGTTTTGGAGGGTCTGTTTATTGATGTTGAATCAAAAAGATTTGATGATCGATAGAGATGCATGGAACTTACCAGAAATAAATTGGGATAAGGGCAGGCAGAATAGCTCTAACATTTAAAGATTTTGTAATTACTCCTATAACAGCAATAGTATCCAACAACAATTGAAATATGGAGCATAAAACAAGCTTAATTCATTATGTAGCTGCATTTAAAATATTTCACAGACAGGTCTAGCTGGAAAAGAACCTTAAATTTCATAAAGCACTGTACAGAATAAATTAAAGCAGGGATAAACCTTTTTTCAAAACCAGTCTGTGTTACTAGGGCACCAGCCGCAGAAACACTTTTTCAATGTACAATTCTTATATTATCTCAAAATATTTTACTAATTTTCTAAAGAAACCAGGCATTGTGGTCTATTTAAATTTTCATTATAAAAATGTATTCTCATCTGGAAATTTCCCGTTTAAATCACATGGAGTTTTTCCCTCACACAGCAGCCTAGTATTATCTTGATTCAAGAATCCGCCAGTCAGACAACACACAATATTTATTGTAGTATCTTATCAGAGACAGTGGCGCAACGCAGACGCAGCCAATCGCAGGCTACTACCAGTGGCTATCCCCACAAACATGCCACTTGCAATCATTCTTGAATGAATTTACTGTATCATACTCAGCGTTACCAGACCGTCCGAAAAGGGACGGTTTTCCGTCCCTTTTAACAAGGCACCGTCCCTTTTTCGTCCGTTCGTATAAACCGTCCTTTTTCGGACGGTTTACTAAAAATCACAGATATAATTTAAAAATTCAAGAAAATTAAGCCTATAATCGCACCAGTGTATATATTTCCAAAATTTTGTTGTGTTGGCAAGATTGGGATTGCAAATGGAATAGGATGGGGATATGTTTCAAAAAAATATAAAGACTGAGCACCGAAACCGTATAAAAACGGAGCATATCATATCTCATCGTTGATGACTACAAGCGCTGGTGTCAATTAAGCTGGAGGGCGAAGGGGTTTTAAAATTTGAACCTGATAATACGATGATTACTAAAAGCATTAAGTATTAAACGAATAAAAAAAACATGTCTTTGATTTCATAAACAATTATAAAACCGTCCCTTTTAAGCCAAAACCGTCCATTTTGAAAAGGAAACAAAACCGTCCCTTTTGAGCCCAAACCGTCCGTTTTGAAATGGTAAACCGTCCGAAATCGATTGAGTGGGCTGGCAACACTGATCATACTAAAATGCTAATAATAAACAAGGGGAACGGGGTGAAAGAAAGTCATGATAGCGCACACACGCAAAAACGAAAGTTGTTCCGCTAGTTGACCATTCGTGACACCATTCCATGGTATGATAATGATAACATAGGTTATACACTCACCATACTAAAATTAACGTCGTAACGACATTGACTATAAGACCTAATATTGTAATGAGATTCGGCGCGATCCAAAGCGGCGTCTTCGACACCAGCCAGCACCACCAAGGCTGGAGACATGCGTCTAATATACTGGCACTTGTACAAGAATATTTGTGTTCACTTAGTCTTTTTAACTGTGCCGCATTTAGAATCCTTTCCTTGTAGAAGAGCATTTTGATTCACTGTCACGTCATTAACATATCATTAAAACTACACAACACTTGTTATCTCGTCACGTTTCAATATTTTCGCACTTGAAAAATTGCACGGCCACTCGGAATCATCCTTCAGCCATATGCACCATAGACAATATAACGTTTTTTCTGAAACGTGGTGACATTTTGGAAAAGAGCACAGACAACAACAACTATAAAAAGTCTCGGTACCCATAGACAGCTCACACGAAACTCGCTCGCTCTCGTTTCTTCTCTCCGGGCTGCCACTATGCGCAACAGAAAATGTGCACTAAATATTAAGCGTCAAAAATTATGCAGCACGGAAATAAGCGCAATCTTGTCGTGAACTATCGGACTGCACATTTTTTAACGCATAATATATACTGCATTTTCTTGTTGCGTTCGGTGAATTAATGACAAAATTTTTGCAAGAAATAAAACGCGCCATGGAAAACGCAGTAAATAGTTCGTGTTTTGATGAAACATCAATTCTCAGAGCGCTTCAAAAATACGCAACACAAAGAGTGCAACCCGAGAGTTGGTGTCATGTCGTTGAACTTTACTAGAGGTGCACCTCAAGAAATGTTAGCATTCCGATTTTGATTTCTGCAATATCTCGATTATAATTTTGTTTTTTCTGATTTTTTTTTAATTTGAGGGATACAACTATAATAATGCCTTGTTTTCAGTCCATTTGTTGTTTACATAATTACATTACATTAGTGATCAGTCTGTTTGACACGTTCATGCTGTTTCTCCTAGTCAGTATTTTCTCCTATGACAGGTCATAAAACCGCGTTTTAGCCATGTTTTAGCACGCCAGTCAGGAGAAATTTTCTACCATGCGCTCCAAAACGCAGTTTTACGAACTGTCAAAATATAAAAGAGCAACAAAAGATATAGTATCCGTGGTCCATTGAACGCACCCCTACATAATAGGCAGCTTCTCATGGCTTATTGACATCGAGGGTCCGGAGTACCACATGTGGAACAGCAGCAGCCCGGCAAAAGTAAAGGAGATGCGAAAAGTGGTCCATAACAAATTTAGTTTAGCATAAAAGACCACTTCTGCTGGAACATTGACATCGAGGGTTTGGAGCAACAGATGAGGAACACCAGGATTAAATATACGAGATACGGAAATGGCTTGAAAGTAAAAATTGTTACATGATGTGCTATTTCTGCTGGCACACAGATATTGAGGGTCTGGTGTTCCTGAAGTGGATCATTGGATTCCTGCCTATACCGTACGAGTAATGCAAATGGAGTGATCCAAATCAAAATAAGTTGCTTCAATTTGTACTTACCTACATTTGAATAGCCCAAAGCATCAGCTAAAACTTTTAATATCAACAGCTAAACATCCACCTCTGGACACGGGCCTCCCCCTTTTGCAAAACTCACTACGCTTGACTGTCGGATTGGAGAGCGCAGTGCACGATGTTGTATTCACAGCGAACGCTGCTGCCAAATTCTGGGATTCAACCATTCGTCACTTTTTACGACACCCACCCGCGGATAGAATTCGGGTAATGTTATTCCGGCCGGCATCACACGGCACACGGATCAAAACTAAATTCTTCCAATAATAATTATTATAAAAAATAAACTATACGTATGGATGCAGAAGTGCTTTCCTTTATGTGCATTAGGTCGATGAACAACCCAATGTAGATAGGTACTGTGGCTTAAAACTGAAGCTTCAGCAAAAGCTTATTAGCGTCGTGATGGACATTTTCTTCTTCTTCTTCATAGCAAGTAAATGAAAGGACGATGGCTCGGAAATATAAATTTAACATCTTAGGGTGTCCTTGGAATTCAGTTGAAGTCAAAGGCAAGATACACACTGGTGATGGAAGGCTAACCATAACCACAGTATAATTAATAGTACTAGCGTACAGTATGGTCACTCCCTGCCTCCCCCTACAAGCGCCGCCCACCCGCGGTCGGAGGACGCTCAGACACCGGCTAGCCAGGACGCGACGACGAAGGAATGCTGAATTATTGTGGTGTGTATGGCTGCAAAAGTGATGCGAGGAAGACTCCGCATCTAAGTATTTTTAATTTGCCTAAAGATAAGCCTAGGTAAGTGATGATTTTACAGTAAATACCTAGGTACCTACCATTTGTTATTATACGTAATTGTTGTGTGTACTCCTATTTTTACTTACGTAGGTACCTAGTTTCCATTTTCTAATTTAAACTACCTAGGTGCCTAAGTCATTGTTAGCTGATAATGATAAATAAGCACATTCGTATCGTAGGTATGTTTTGCACCTATTTTAAAATTCTGTACCTACCTAATAACAATAAAATGGTAAGGTAAGACTTTAAAATGGGTAAATATTTTGTTTCCACGGGAAAACTGTTAGCAGCGGTCGCAACCGCTTGACTGGCCGCTAGTCTGGAATAAAATTATTGGCACGTGACAGCCCCGACTTAAAGCGCGGGAGAGTGCGGGGCGTTACGGGCTGCGGGGGGAAGTAGGTATTTAAAGCGCGGCTTTTGGGGCCCAGACAAAGGAGTTTCGTTTCTATACGCAGTATTATTATCTATTCTTATGCACTTACTATTCAGTTAGCGAAACGAAGTTCGCCAGATATCTATCAATAAAAACAAATCAATGACAATTTAAAAGAGTAAACCCCAAATAATCTTTCCGCTTTAGAATAAGATAAAGACAAAAACAAATAAATCCGATAAAACAAGGATCATGTTTAATTTACTGGTATCGATTTAGATTTTATGGAATCGCTTCTGACTTTGTTCTGGGTTCACCTCTAAAAAATTAAAAACAAAATGAATGACAGCTAACATGAATTCTCGTGTTGCACACTTTCCAAGCGCGCGAAGAATACGCAACAGAAAACATGCAACAAATATTTCGTGTTATCAGGTAAAATTCTCGGGGTGCATTTAATTTGTTGTCTATTTTTCTCTGCATAATCAACGCCGCGTAAACCTCATTCACGACAGTAAAATGCAACACAAAATGAGCGTAAAAAAATGTGCACACCGCGAATTCTTGTCAATGTCGTCAACTTTTTGCTGCACAAAACTCGGCGCGTGTTTTTTTTGGCGCAATATTTGTTGCACATAAAGCGCACCCCTTCTTTACCCTACCGCTCCTACCAATATCCCCGATAGAGTTTTCATGGTACCGCGGCGCGGTGATAAAATAATGTTGCCAGCATAGAATATCAAGCCCGTTTTCAGGGTAAAGTTGCCTTTTACAACATTACCTGCTTTTGACTAACAGTTTTACTATAAGAATGGATATTAATTGGTGAGCGGGCGCAGGACGGGCTAGATAAGCTACGAAAAATGTTTATGATAGTGCCACAACATGATAGATAATAATAATTATGTATTTTTTAAAGTTACTCCGTTACTCCATCTTCAATATAGATTTTTTAATTGTTGGTGGTCTGTTATAAATAACTTGTGAATTTTACAACACAAAGCTTTATTTTTTATCATTACAACAACAAATTACATTACAAAATGTTTATTTTCCATATCATAAACTCAGTAAATATGAAAATAATTATATGCATAGTAGAATATTATACAATAATTAATTAGAATTATACTATACGTACTCTCTTTTAACTTACATTTTTACAGAGATGCTAACCTATATTATAAATTGAACTCATAACACAAATAATAATTTAATATATAATTTTATTTTGTTGATTACAACATGTGCTTTATTTCTTGTTAATTTATATGTTAAGTATTATAATTAACCGAAGGTATGAATAAAATAAGGAACGTCCATGTGTGTTTAGATACACATTACACATACATACACATACCACGCCATTATTCCTTGCGGGGTCGGCAGAGCGTTACCGCCACTATGCTATACTAACTCTATGTGTGTTAAGTAAAAAAATTAAATAATACATATTTATACATCCAAAGCAAATAATGGTGCTACATTAAGACAGGACACATGTATTTTTCTGCGTTTTACAGGCAAACTAGTATAAATATTCATGATGTTGTCACTACCTAGTCTTTGCTTGAGTTTTCCTTGCTTCAATACGTTTTTGTAAGGTAGTCAAGAGAGCCCCAAGCACATTATGACCTGGAAGCCGTTTTCCGAATAGTAAACGTTTCACCGAGTCGTCGTACGTCAGAAGAGCAACCATGTTTTGCAGAAGAAACCCTTGGCAATACTCTAGCAGCTGTGTAGCGCCATAGACCTGCAAAATGAAAGACATCAATCAGAATTTTATACTAAACTAAATCATCCTTGTCTTATATCATATGTTACTTTAAATAATCAACAAAACCAAAAAATTGTTATACCTTTGCGTGAATGTACACGGACACTAAATTGTGTAAATCAACGGTCTTCGCTGCTCGGGCTTCACAATGTCTCTGTAGTGGCAGAAGTTGGAAGAAAGACGCCGCTGCAAGTACCTCCAGCACATCTGTCTCAGGAATATCCAAGTTTGAACACCCACCCGAGTATAGATACTTCATAACTTGCTGTTGAACAAAAGGAAATGTTAGTTATTTATTATGAAAAACAATAAAGAAAATGGTTATGAAATATGAACAGAAAAATTAAGAAGTTAAATTGTAATTTCAACCTTTGACTACTTATTTATACAGCATAGATTTCAAGAATATTATCATATTTAAACGACTTACTTCGAATATGTGGTATCTGATGTCGTTTATTTGGACAAGAGGAGGTGTAGCATTAGCCGCCGGTAGCCCTTCGCCAGAAGTTCTGGGTGGTGCCAGCATAGCGCGTAGGCGTGGTGACTCTGATACCAAAACTATTTTGTGTCCATAAAATAATCGCCCTTCCACTCTGCAAAAAATCAAAATGTTTTAAAAATAATATAAATTTGTATTTTATGTAGTAAAATGTCTCAAATGCTTATTTTATGTGGCTTTTACCTAAATGTAACGTCAGCCAGAGAAGGATTGTTGACATATGAAGGATCAACACGTGCCGGTGTCGGGGCAGCAGATGGTGGTGGCTCTACTACTGCTGGCACTGCTTCCCATCCATAACAAGCGCAGAGAATATCAGCTAGTAGCAATACGGTACCTTCCTTCTAAAATAGAATCAACCAACATACAAGTAGTATTAAAACCTCGCAATACATTAAAACATTACAATGAAATTAATTACAATGTTTGCATACTAGAGTGCACTCTTTCATTGTAAAATACAATACTGTTAACATTCAACTTTACCTTGCTATATCGTAGTATGTTAAAAAGCAGAGGAAGACACTCATAGATAAACTGCTTGCTGTAGTGGCTGTCATCAGATGGACACACCTGCAAACAATTCCAGAAAATTTTGACATGTGTTTCATTTGACTCAACTTTAATTTATTGTACTTATATTTATACCTGTAGAAAATCTTGTAACAGCTGATCAATAACATGGTCCAGTGCAGCATCAGCCGCAGCCGCTAGCGACAACGTCCATGCATGTAGTGACCAGGGCACTCCTAACGCTCGCAGTTCTAACGTTATATCTAAAATTATAAAAAAACACTAGTGATTTACCCGTACAGTTAGCAATTTTTAACGGTTTATACATACATACATACATACATACATAATTCACGCCTATATCCCTTACGGGGTAGGCAGAGCGTTAACGGCCGTTCAACGGATATTAACACCACGTCTGACAAAAGTTTGAGGGTCAATCAGATAAATGTGTATCACTATAGTGACAGGTTGTCAGCCCGTCGCCTAAAATTACAATACACACCCTCGAGTCCCTTAGTCGCCTCTTACGACACCCATGGGTAAGAAGTGGGGTGATGCTATTCTAAGCCGGCATCACACGGCCGTTTATAACCAACGGTTTATAACCACCGATTAAGTAACCTTCTTTTATGAAAATCAAAGAAAACTATCTCTTCATTAGAGTAGTTGACACCTGTCAAATGCATGTTATCAATAAGCAATATTTGTCAGCTATCAGATAAGTGCTAATGCTATGGCAAAGGGTTTCTTTTTCCTTTGTTGATATATCTTTGAGTTTGGAACTGGCTGGGATAGTGAATGGCCTTACGTTAAGCACAAGGTCCATTTTCCGAGCTGGCTTATTGAGTTGGCCTTTATGTATGGGGAAATTATTTTTGTTAAATGGCAACATATCTCTTTGAATACACTTGGAGCATTTTATAATCTATGGTATTTTTGGCGGCATTCGTTTTGAGGCGCAGGATTTTATTGCAAAATATGTTTTGCTCGTTCATTGCCTGATAAGCTTACCAAGATGATCAGTCTCAGCAGCATAATACATGGCATCTTGCAGCGCGCGCTGTTGTTGTTTAGTGAAGGCGGGTCGCGGCGCGGCGCCACTCGAAGCACCTTCGGCCAAGACTTCTTCCAGTGAGAGCACCGCCCCGCCACCCGCGCCCTTCGCACCACCCCGGACTGCCGCGCGGAGGCAGGCTCGGCGGCCGTGCGTGCAACATACTGCCACAGCGCTAGGACAGGAAGAATCTTGTTGGTAAGTTCATACTAAATTATATAAGGTAGGTAGGTAGGTAATGATAAAAAATTCAAAATTATATTACTGACCTACCTTTTCTACAACTCTAAATAAGAGTAGGTATGTGAAAGAAGAAGATAACCTCAGCGATAACTCGGACATTTGTAACGCAGTATTTAGGTACTGGCGGTGTAAGTAGGTAGGTACTTACTTATTTACCTACCTACTACCTTCCTTCTTGATTCACGACAATTGAAATAAAAAGTTGGCGCAACTTATTAACTTTCTTGAATACCTACGTATAGCCGTATCTTATGCAGGTACTAACTGGATACCTATAGTAAGTAGCCCTTCATGTTAACCTACCAGCCTACTGACGTAGAAATAATTAATCAAATAAGTAAATTTTGGCTTTCCGTTACCTTATGGTAGAGTACGTAGAGTCAAAGGAGTAAGTAGCTTACCTGTAGCAGCCATATTGTGCAGCAGCAGAATAGCATAAAGCGTCGTTGAGTTGCGTCGAAAGGAACGGATCAGCCCCGTGCGATAGCAGCAACTGCACCAACTCTAGGTTTCCTACACCACAGGCCACCTGGAAATCAAATAACTAGGTATAACAATCTAGTGCGCTTAGCGAGGTGTATTCCCTTATTATGATTGGAATAGGTGCGGGTGGCGTTGTTGGATTGATCAAACTAAAAATAAAATCCATAAGAGAGGCCTTGTCCTGTAATAAGCCTGCAGTACCTAGAAACATAAATATAAATAGGTACATATATGAAGTTATAATGACGACACTTCATAAGGTACAGGAACCAAAGATGGCCCACTTAATTTCAAACCCTAAAAATTTAAATAAATAGATAATTTAGGAAACAAAACAAGTTGCTATAATAAAATTTGGTTTATTAATCAGCAAAAAAATTTAGTTGGACTCATATATGAGGAGGTACTATGGAGAAAAATTAAATTTTGAAAACCTTTGCAATGGGCCATCTTAGGCAATGGGTGTCCTAAAAAGGCCCAATACACAGCTATAAATATTTTTGATAATTTTCTGATTTATACGTTGTTCTTTCCTACAACTCTTTTGATTTTGTGTTATCTTTTAGTCTCATATACTTGTTACGAAAACTAGTCAAAAATATGGCGTATGGGCCATCATAAATCTATCAAAAGTGAAATCTTCTGTAAAACAAATAAATAATACTAAATGTATAAAAATCACATAGTTTCATGAAACTAAAAATAGTCTTTTAAAAAACAAAGTAATAATTTTTTATAAAAGAAATAAATTTTCGATTATAAATTTTTGTGGGCCTCATTAGAGCATATAAAAATATGTTCTATAAAATTTAACAAAAAGTAACTTATCTAGCTTCTTTGTTTTTATATTACTTAAACTCTTTATAAAATTAAAATGCAAAATTCAACAGAATATTAGGAAATTAACTACGAGCACCATTGTTTAATTTATCGTAAAAACTACGAGCAGCGGGCCATCTTAGGTCACCATTGGGTGGGCCGTCATAGGCGAACTACCCTAAAGCAGTAAAAGTCTTTATAACACAGCAAATACGCAATGAAACAGTGTAACTTACCCAGTAAGTCATGCGGAAATGTCCATATAAAGCAGTGAATCAATCAAACTGTAACAATCTGCGGTAAATTTTTAGAAATATCCCATAATCCGCGCGGTAATTTTAATAAAACGACCTCCCGTATGAATCTTTGTTGACAAGTGACAAATAACATCAAAATGGCGGTGAGTTCGTGTTCGGATACACTTGCCATTTTGTCTAGGGAGTTAAGACGTGCCCCCCGCAAAAATTCAAATAATTTCAAAAATAATAAGCTGATTTTTTTTTATGTGGGCCATCTTGGGAGCCGGGCCATCTTAGGTCACTGTACCCTAACAAATTTTCGAAACATGTAGTTTTTTATGAGTCTAGGTATTTTGGCCTTCTTGACAAACTAAACTTACGAAAATAACGTTGCACGAACGATGGAGTAAAGATATCGGCTTAAAAAAATGTAACAAAATTATTGGTGAAACACGATAGTGCCACTAGAACAATGAAACTATGACAACTATATCGGATCGGATGCACCTGCTATCAATAAATAGACTTCAACCTTCAAGAAAGTATACTAACCTGCAAAGGAGTAAGAGTGCACACATCTTCCCCCCGAGCTGGTGCCCCGTCTACCCTCGCCCCGGCTGACAGTAACCTGCGCGCACATTCTATAGCACCAGCAGCAGTGGCGCCACCGCCTGCTGCCCCAGCGCCGCTACCAGCCCCGGCGCAGGCGTAGACCAACGCAGTCCAGCCTAAAATAGAATACATTATTTAACTTCATATTGATTGGATGAACGAAACTGATGATGACAAAACAATAAATTTTTGGGCCAACTTAAGAGTATACCTGCAGTTGGAGGAGTATAAGTTGGCGTGACTTGTTGAATAGCTGTTGAGTTAGGTGGATTTGATGGAGACCGTGGAGATAATAAAGCGCTGTGCTGAGCTGCTGCCCCAGGAGTCTCAACATTTGGATCGGCTCCTGCTTCAAGCAACATCTGGAAAACATAGTGTTGATTAAATTATCATATCAATATTTGTATTTTAGACTTTGGTCAAGCAACAAGAAATACGATATAACTTACTGCTACTATTTGATCATCTCCTGCCAGGGCTGCTTTCATCAACGCTGTTAACCCAGAAGCATCAGCAGCATCGAGGCCAGCAGATGGTAGTAATGATCTTACTCCTCCCAAGAGATCTGGTCGACCACTAAGCAAGGCTCTCTGTGCTAGACCTAAAGCTGCTCTGCTTAATTCGTCAGAATTCCGAGTACATCTGGACCATACAGGCTCGATGGCTTCTTCAAGACTGTAATAGAAAAATTCAATGCATTGACCGTAATGGAAACCTGGTAATTTATTTGAGAAGTAATATACACTTACGATACAGGTCTCGGTGGGCAATCAGCGTGAGGCAGCAGTAATCTAGCAGCCTGCATGACATCATCAGCGTCTGGTACAGCAGGCGGTGGTCGTAAGCTTGCATGGGCTCTGATAACCCTCACCCATTCCCCTAGAGGAGGTAACGCACCAGCTCCACGTTCACCCCATAATCCTGCACCGTTTACGCAACTTCCTGACGTGCTGGTGTTGTGCTCCAGCTGAAATAAAAAATCGACGATACTCATAAAATAAACTCATACTTGTTTGTAAGAAGCTTTACAAAATCTACCAATAAATTAATAGTCTCTGTGTACCTGTTCACATCGCATGAAATAGTACAAAGCTCGCTCAGCCGAAGGAGAAAGAGGCGAATGACGTGGATTGACTCTGCGTAATACACAACGAAGTTCCGCAGCTGAACCGGCACAAGTCGTCAGTAATACAGACGTACTTGATCCCGCAGAACTGTTGTTTGATCCCGCCGACGTTCCTGAACCCCCTGAAAATTTTACCAACCAAAGATTACTGATATCTTAAAACATTCATGAACAAATTGGAATTATTCGTTTAGGGAATACATACCAGACCCGTTGGTGGTAATACCAGAATCATGGCTCATTCCCAATTGTCTATGTTCTGGTCGTGATAGTCCTGAAGAAGAGCCAGATCCCAATGAGCTCATAGACTCCCATTGAGACAGAGACAGTGCCCCTGAAAAAGGAGTGCTTATAGAACAGGGAAACACGGTAGCAAGTAACGTCCACTGCTCAACACAGGGCTCCATATCAAAATTTTGGTCGACTTCAACCAATGAAATCAGAATAAAACTTTTTACGTGACCTACCTGAAGCCACGCGGCCAGCATTTAAATGGCTGTAAGGTTGAAGCAATCCCCATAGATCGGCACAGTTAGCAACAGCCATGTCGATGGTAGCAGGTGTAATGGGTGCACTTGCAGAGCTGTTACCAGCAATTAGTGCCAATTCTTCCAGAAGAGCTTCCATGCCAGCACATAGATAGATTGCTGCGTACCTGTGATGTGATAAAAATGTAATCAGTGTCAGTTCTTAACGTTTTATTTCTTAAATGGGATAAGATAGACTTACTCGTGTACAAAGGAAGCAACACGGACATCTAGCATCCATCTCTGGAATCGCCCTGGCGCTAAACTCGTACGCGCCCGCGCAGCTGATCCTAATCGTCTTGCTGCGCTACCTGACGTTGCGTACATCGTTGCAGCTCGTTGACATCCCTGAATACAAGAAATACAAGAAAATATTAACACTTTCTTAAGTTGTATTTTTTATTACATGTTCTATGTTTATACTGTATTGCACATCGTACAAAAGGCTTAATGCCGCGCGGCATTCTCTACCGGCCAACCAAAGGGGAAAAAGGGACAAAAGAAGCGCGTGCACTTGAAAGAGAGAATGAAGAAAACAAAAGGAAAACAAAATTTATGTGACAACATATTTGACATATGTGACTACAAAGTTGACTTTAAATTACCTTAATACAAGCGTCTGCTAGTGCGGAACTCAAAACTATTCTGAAAGCACCTGCTACTTCATGCTTTGAGCAAAACCCGAAGTTTTGTGATAAACGTTGAGCTTCTCTTGCTATTCGAACTAGCGCCCTGAAAAAAAATGAGCTCATATTAGTACCTAGATAGTTTTGTGTCAGGTAATCAAAGATGCAAAAAAGGACGGAAAGATCACCTTTGCAATAAATAAGCAAGCCTTGGAGGCGCATCAGGCGCCATTTTTGGAGCGACGTCTCTACATCTTCCCGATTGAAGAGCTCGGCTGATTTCACCCGGTGTCCATGGAACGCATCTTAACTCCACCAACCTAATATAATAGAAGACATGGCATCATTTTTTTTAAATATTCTTAAGTAAAGATTTGATTCGGTCGCTATAATATTAAGGTCACAGTACCTGTTGTGTGAATCCACCCAAACAAATTCGTCGGCACTGGTAACGTTAGTACAAACTGTGTCCAGTGAAGGTTGCCGAACAAGAGGTGCTCTTCTTCTACGAGCCTCTGCTGTGCTGCCGTTATCTATAAAACATTTGAATTCATTCATATCGCATAATATAGGACTGGCTCCTATATAGTCACAAACAATCTACAAACCTAAATTGCCAGGAATACCAGTATTATCAATTGTAAAGAGCGATTTTATTGTTGGTTCCTAAATTAACCAAACTATAAATTCGAGGTAAGTAGAATAACGAGCAGAAAATTTTTCATACCTGGAGCGCCATTATTACTGCCCCCACCTGCACTGGACGCCCCACTGGTCGCAGTGCTGCTGCTATCTCGAGAACGCAATGTCAGCTGCTTGATTGCCGACCGAATATCTTCCAGACCTCCGCCTCCAGGCCACGGAGATTGAAGCTGAAGGGAAAAACACAATATCAGAAACACCAAAACAAAAACAGAGAGCTCAACATTGATAATTGTTCGAAGTTAAATTATTTAAGACAAAAAAAAACATAAAACTAAAAGATAACGAGTAAAACTATAAGACCAATGCCAGGTTAGATAGTTTTACATTTTTTAGATGTCGTGAAATCCCTACCTTATTATGTGGTCGATGTTTTGTTCTGTTGTGAGGTGGTTGTCTAGACCTCCTCGGTTCATCTCTGCCAGTCTCCCCTGCGCCTCCGCTGTCTGACATGGACGCATGTCCTGATGACCTGTTCTCGTCCGAACTGCTATTGCAGTCGCGGACACCATTCTGCTAAAGAGGAAGTGATATTAAGGTTTAAAGCGACAATAGTGTGAATAATTTGGCATGAATCGCGACGTAGCCGGTCAAAGTGTATTGGGGCAAGTGCCTATAAATTTCAATTACCTAGGTCCTTAGCTTGTCGCCTGAGTACTCGCAATAGGCGTAGCCAATTGAGGTATAAACACCTTACTTACTGGCAAGTGTTATTTGTGAGTTGGAAGGGACGCTGTTTAACAGAGAATGACTTTAATGTTGAAGTTTTTTATGTAATCCAAGAATGAGTCGTCAGAACAGAAGCACAATTAAAACGAAGTCGATCTTTTGCGAAGTGTTGCCATTGTCGAACACTTTCGCTTTCAGAAAATCCAAAGCTTCCCACCGATTGCGCTTTTCCCTATCAGAAGATCGTGGGAGTACACAAAGACAATGGGTTTTTATTTTTTCCACTGCGTCACTTTCGCCGTTACGCCGTCGTAATTGCTGTAATCGTCGGCGATGCGCTTGCGACTAATTATAATTAACGCGGGTCGAATCGCGGATGACGACTATAAGATGAAGCATCGACTTCCATATGGTGATCAATTATGAGTGATTGGGTAATCCGTCTTGCAGAACATTAGGGTACTTACGCCACTTAAATTAAATTGCACCTAGTTCATTGAAATTTCCGAAGCTAAGTATCATTAACATTATAGAGGTAGTATAGAGCAGGCAACTAGCTAGCTTACTAGGTATAGTGCAACCACATGTCAGATCGAATGTGATTTCCTTTTGCATTTTTATGCAAAATTCGGCTAATTTGTAACTTGATCGGAAGACCAGAGAGATAAAAGCCTAAATGAGGTAGCAGTAAGTAACGATTCACCAACGATTGGTGTTGCGTTATTTCCCTCACACTTATATAAACACTGTAAAATAGAGGCCGGAACGGTTGGAGCAGTGATTCAACCAGAGATGGTATCTGCAAGATTACTGGTGTAGGTAAATAGATAAACAAAGGTGATTTATAATATAATTTGCATAATGCAAAAATGAGTGTTGTGAGAGGACTGGAATACTTAGTAATATATGGTATAGAGAACGTAGATAATTTTTTTGCCAATAACGTTGGAGATTAGAGTTGCGTGTGCACAACACAAGCACGTCTTCAACGGTTTATTTCGGGTGAAATTTTACTAGTGACCGATACTGAAAACAGATAACGGGCTGTTGAACAGGAACAACTTTCGCCGAGGAGTCGAAATATGAAAAATTATTTTGAGCTTCCATAGTAACCAGCTAATCGGCAATTTTGTATCAGGGTCCATATATCTTTTCATATTTCGTAAGTTTTTGCTATTTATTTGTTTATTTTATACTTTATAGCACATAGTACAAAAGGCGGGCGTAATGCCTAAAGCTAAACAGAGAGAAAAAAACATACGGGTGCTGATACTCGGTTGTGAAACTTGTGAAATCACAATAATGGAAAATAATAATATTATAACTACTACGAAATACCTACTAGGTACACGCTACTGCTATCGGTCATTACCGATTGTCGCATCAGACCTCATGGCCCCGCCCATGTAGCACGGATAGACTTCTGTATCGAAAATCTTTCCGGGGTTCATACCCAAAAAACAATAATTAATGTGCGTAACAGAATAGTGCTAAATTGTTCCTTCCCATCGCATCGTAACTATACGATCCAGACAAAGTAAGCCAATCAAGTTACAACACCGCTAACCGCAAGTACGTAACTTGCTTACTTAGATCTAAGTTACAAATATCAGGGGACGATCGAATAAACCGCAGAGATTACATTCTAACAGCCTCGTTAAGAAAGAACAAAAAAAAGGATGAAGTAATCGTCTATTCCTGTTTGCCGATTTATTCTAAATCTTTTCACTCGATACTAGCTGAAGGTACCTACTTAAAACAACTAGTCAAATCTTTCATGGATATATTTTGTCTGGTGGCGGAAAAAAACGATTTCGGCCAGACGAGGGGTCATGGCATGAATGAATTAAGAATCAGTTTATTTACTTAATTTTGCAACTTATACTGTAAGGCCATTGAACCGTAAGTTGACATAGCTTAGCATCCTAAGCCTATAGTCGACATAAAGCTGACCAAATCTTTATAATTATGAATTTATGATATCTGGCTACATTCAAATCAAGTTATTATTAAAGTTCAGCAAGTACCATAAAATAGTCATTTGACGAGAGTTCATCAAAGTACCCAAACCAGCCGTAGCATTTTTTGCGTCAACCTCGTAAAATTTGTTGGAAGCAAAGCAAATACGGCAAAAACAGTTCATTAGCTCCAGAACTGGTTTGTCGGCAGGTGATGTTATCTAAGAAATCTTTTCGGTTAAATTCGATCATACTTTTATGGAAACTGACTTCACGCCAAATTCTGCATCAGATATGTAATCCGTAAATAGCCTGGTTCTTGCTCCGTTTTTAAAGAGTAATTGGTTTAGAAATTCTCTTTACCTTACTTTTGGCAGTGGGAGGTGCTGTTACATTTGCGATGCGACAATCGATAATCATGATTGAATGGAGAAGGTTGTAAAACAACTCGAATATGTATTGCAAAGAATGTGGGCGTAAGTTGTACTCGCTCGTATTCATATTTAGAGGACATAATGATCGATCATCTGATAGCTAGACATAGTAAGTAGGTAATGCGATATATAATATTAGCGAACACGGACATAATTTTAAGCAAAGCTATAATATGAGCAGCTCGGCTATTAGACATTTTTGTATGTTTATTATTAAAACCAAAGAGAATGTAATATTCGCTACCTCATTCATGAGACCCTGCTTTTGCCCAGTATACTAAATTTTCTGGATTGAATCTGATGCTTTATGGTCTTTGTCTATTTAAGGCGAGTGTAGCCGTCAAAGACCTGGACAGTGGCGCCACTTCACAAAAAAAGGTTTCTCTTTATACAAACTATCTATCAGAATATCCGTTGCCTAAGTTTTTAGTATTATCCTTAAGTAAAATAGGAACCTGCAAACTCAATGCAACAAAATACGCCTTAATATAAGGTTACATGAGAGGGGTTTGTACCTGCACAGGTGGGACAGTGTCCACAGGGCGATGATGGTGGTCATGCTTTGGCGCACGGCGTTCCAATGCGTAGCTGCTCTGGGCAGGAGCGCTGCGGACCGGCGCGCTGGCAACTGTCAGCTGAGACACAGCAGTCACAGGCTTCAGCTGAGCCGTGCCTGGGGATTCTGGGGAAGTTACCGTCGGTTCCTCTTGGTGAGCTGCAAATAAAAAACTTTCTGAAAACTAACGTTGTTTTAACTCGATTTGTCACAGTCGTTTGTAGCACATAAGTAACCACGGGTGCTCCAAAAGAACTGAATTATTTATATCCCCAGTTAATAACTAATAAAAAGTTTAACTTATTCTCATCAAAGAAGTAATTTTCTACAAATACATATTCATGTCAAGAAATTAATATTGCTGGGGACAACAATATTTCAGTTCTTTTGGAGTTCCCTCGGTACCGTATGTGCTACAACCGACTGTACGTTCTAATATTATATTTATAGGTCCACGTAATCTAGAATTGCCTTTAGATACTCATCTCATAAATCTACTTTACTTTCAGTACGTGGATACTTACGCTTATTACTGGAAAAAGTATTGAGTTGAAAAGATTTAGGTGGTACGGGTCTCTTCTGCGCATGCAACTTGAGCGACAACCGCCAAGTCAAGAGTTTTGCAGCAACCTTTTGACCCTTGCGTACTATTGAGATTCTTACGTTTACTACTGGGTGAAGTAGGTCTAGGCGGCGTGGTGGCCCTATGCGCGTGCGGCGGGGGCGACAACCGGCGGGCGTGCGCAGGCGCCGGTGCGGGCGTAGCGCCACTCGACACCCGCACTCGAAGCGCCCTCGCTCCTGACACACCTACCCCGCACCACGGACCGTCTTCTGGCCGGCAACCACTTGATGGTCTGAAACAAAACGAAAATCAATTTCATTAACAATTATTTCGATAAAAGTAAGTACCTACATAACTAATATGTGAATGTTTAACATAGTAGGGTATAGTCTTAATTTACTTTGACGCATTGCAAACGACGTGCTAAAAAAAACATCTTCAAAAATAGAAGTAGGGATAGAAAACATTTATTTCAGTGTAATTTAATTTACTTACAATCTGTGGCCATACAAAAGACATCAACGAGTTCATCAGTATCTTATATTTATTACAAAGCAGATTTGGCTTCCTCTTATAAGCTCTATTCGCTTACTTGCTTATAAGCTTGTAACACTACATAAAATTGAGATAACGGTGCCTACTCGTACATGTATGTATCTATAAACTGCTCAAAATTAAATGTTTACCAGCTAACGCAGTCTTACGTCTGAGCGTAGTCTGATTTCATGGCGGCCGGGCCAAAGTATTATTATCACGGACCTACTCCATATCTTAAAGAGGGCTATGATCTCCCTTTTCCAAGACAATCATCTAACGGACCAGATGGGATCCCGGTCCAGTAAGACCCGTGACGGTGAGCGTGGCCGACAGCTACGACCGTAGCCAATGGGCAAACGTCTGCCGATAACCGTACTGGTCATAGATATCGAATAACCTATAATGTTTGGAAGGAGTAAACTTTGTAATAAATGAATCAACTGCGTCTGATAAAATTTGCTCACTAAGGGTAAGGTCTTACGAGCGCATCTTTATTACAACGACTCTATTGGCCCAGTATGGCTAGCTTTTCATGTTTTAAAAAAGAAGTCGTTTGTTTTTGGCTCATAGTTTCTGGACTTTAGGCCGAAACCAATTTATTATTTTGTGTAATTTTAGGTGTATGCTAACATAATCTAAAATAATGTCAGCCGTATCGGACTGTATCACGTAGATCGTAAAAAATACAAGAAAGAAGTTACAGTAGTTTACCCTACCTACCTACTTACCATAGATGGATATTAGTATAATAACCGCTTGTGTTATAACGCACACGTTATCCAACTTTATCACCATCATATTGTGTAATATTTTGTGGCGAAGGTACTTATGTTGTTCAGATAACCAACATTGTATGCATTTTAAGTACCGAAACCATGTAGCACATTAAATTGAAAGTTTCGAACCAGCACAGATTAGATAGATAATATACGAGGTATCAGCAGCTGTAAACATAGCATGTAACAAGAAGCGAATGAGAATAAACAGTAATGGTCAATGAAGAAGTGCATAAAAAGCTGCATAAAGGGCGAGACCAAATTGGAAAGCGTGACCATGACGGACAAACAGGCAAGACGAATCCGATTCTAGCCGAGCTCGCTTATGGCAACAGGTGATCTATATCGGATTAGGTTCACATAAAATATTGAGCCTTGAAAAATTGCCAATGCTGATGGAAAAGAAAGATCGCAGCTCTTTACAGCCACATTTTCTACATCATCGTGATTAAATTCGATTTTATAATCCGTTCCGTAATGAATTCTCGATCAAAAGCTATTCATAAACAAGAGAAGCTATTTAAGGGTAATATAACTACGGTTATTATCGGATATAAACATAAATAGATCCGACCTAAGCTAATCAATCTCCGGGTAGTTTAACATAATATAAACATTGAGCTTTCCCGGTTCCTACTACTTCCGGTCTTTAAGCCAATGCCTACATCTACTCGTAAAACATTCTTTTGATGAACCGTAAACGTCACAGCAAAGAATAACGTGTCAGAGCCAGATGAAAGCCTAATCATTTTTTAAATGATAGAGGAGATTAGACTCGGAAATAACTATAATCCATAGGAAGTTATACAATGACATAACATGTCACAAACAAAACATGCGAGACCAAAGCGCAACACTTGCGATTGCGAAGGAGAAAGCCAACCACATATTAACCTGACAAAGGAATCTGCATTCAATGACATTAGGATAGAGCATACCAAAAGAACCACACATAAACGCGATTAAGGAAGCACCGACAATACTTGATAAGTCAATAAAAAGTGTGGGAATTAACATCACTAATAAAGCAAGCTGCGGAAAATGTATTATACTTTAAATCTTGGTGTTAATTGCTATTCTTAATGTAAATCTTAATTAATATTATCAAGTGTTAGTGTGTATTATTAAGTGAAACTATTGTTAAAAGTTTGCTTGTTTCTCGAGTTACAGATGTATAATTGGAAACTGCTTACGGAGTCGGAGTATCTCAATAAACAGAAATTAAACTATCATAATAAATTTGACCCTTTTAGCCCGATATAAGTTAGTAAATGTATTACCACAGTCTAATTATAGTAAGTAGTAGATACTAGCGTATGGCCATTGCCACATAATAAGCAGTGAACTAAATATAGAGAACAGTGTTCAAATCAAATCGAAAGCAAAAATATCAGCCTTGATCAGAATTAACCAGAGCACAGCTAGTAAGAGTAAATAATGAGATCAGACAAGTGGAAGTAGACAACAATAAAAAGTGGCTTCAGTACACAAAAATTGCGTCATACAAGCGTCGAGTTACTAGCGGTAATAATCAGAGGTAATAATTGTCACCCATGCATAAACACAATGCGGCGTGATACTATCCAGGAGTTTAGTCTACCGTGAGCCTCATTTTGGTCAATTTTAGACTTTTGAGCCTTTAGTTAAGGCCTATTTTAGTGTTGTTTGAATGTTGTTTACGATTTTGTGTGGGTTCATTTAGTTCCGTCTTTCTTTGCTCTTCGTAAAGTTGATGTTGCTAGGTTGATTCTTATGCTATTGTTGTTATTATTATATATTTGCGTATTTACCAACTTTGTAACAGCATTACAACTCTTTTATTAATACGGTTCTAATTAGTTACTTTTAGAATATACTCACTACAAACAAAATTGCGAAACGGCTAAGAAAGTAAAAAAGAAAATAATTAAAGAGTTTGTTGCTTTACAATTGTTACGAAACGAAATGCAGCTCAGAAGTCAGAACTCAGCACGTCATGCTTTTTAATTATTACATAGATAATTAATGTATCGAATAGTAATGAATGATTTCATATAAATATGGAATAGAATCCAAGTCACAAGGAAGTTCAGAAGAGTGTAAAAAGTAGAACTGCTATTGACAGAACAAAAGATGCTAAACATAAAAGTGTGCATAACCTTAAGATCTTTCAAGATATTTGGAAAGACATTTAAAATGAAAGCTGTAAGGTTGAAACTTGAACAGAAGACGGTGACGAATGTTAGATAGATGGTATCGAGACAAAGACGCAGAAGCTCGCACGAGTTCGTCGACCAACGGCAGCTGATTGTTATCACAGGAATTGCTATGCAATTAATGCGAACGTCTTCCTGTAAGCGCTTCTTTGGTGAGGATAAGAAAAGAAAACAGCAATCGCTCGTGTAACGAACGATCTATTGAATTTCAAATTGGTTATGTGAACGAATGCGGGCGCGGACGATAGAGTCATAAAATTAATTTTATTACTGGATTAGAACAGGATAGGAAAATGTGCTTCGTCATCACATCACCGACAAAGGTGTACCATTACTAAACCTGCCTAGCGTGTAATGCGTAGAGCGTTGATAATTTGTTAAAAACAGCCAAGGTTCCTATATCATAACGATGCAAAATGATCCAGAAACTAAAAACAGGACAAATAGACTTCACTAAAAATATACGCAAGTACATCTGACATTGTTGTTATGATCGCAACTTAATTCGGGAAATTTCCGGTAATTCCTTCAATAGGTAGGTATACATCAGGTTATAAATACAAAAAACTATCATTACCAGGTACTTAGGCCAGAACGCTGTTAATGCATAAAGTGCACATTATTTAAATTTAAAACTATTTTGTTTAATGTTTATACTATTTTAGTTACCTCGTTCTAAAAAGGAGTCTGTTATTATTTACGCATTTACAGCGCTGTAAGCAAACAACACATGAGAAACGAGGCTGCTTTATCTGCAAATTGAAACATAACTGCATCAAATAAGACAAAGATAATTTACCGTTTCCTCCAGCCTTGAATAAAGCTCCAGTCAAAGTGATCATCCTCGTCCAGCACTATCGCCTCGTGGTGATCCGTTCCTTGTCCTGAATGCACCAGGTCCACTAACTGACGAGCCCTCTCAAAGTTCCCTTCAAACTCAACCACCAGAAATCCATCGGAACTGATAGTCCCGAACACATCTTTCTTGTAAGTGGCATCGTTTACTGTCACCATTTCAGAGGTATCCTTACTGTCTCCAGACTTGACTTCTGCGTAAATTGCTTCCGGCACTTCCACTTCGGATACAAGTTGTTGTGTTCCACCCTTATCGACTTCTCTACTTAAGCCTAAGTTGCCTGTCTCTTCCAACAGTCGATTTGCATAAATAGCCTCTTCCTTCGGAGGTGGCTCTTCCTTCTTCTGTTCTTCTTTCTTTTGCTCATTATGTTTACGGATGATTGAATCTCCGAAGTAAATTACAACTTTGTTATTATTCTGTGTGATTTTGTTTGCAAATGCGCCTTCCGAAATAGGCATGTTACCCTTTTTATTCTTTTCTTGGGATAGTCGTTGGGTTAATTCCTCGTAACAAGGTGGTCGACTACTGTAAATTTTCTTTTCAGTTACTGATTCTTTACTAGTTTCATCCTTCTTTTTTTCAACACTTTGATACACTGGAGGACGACAACAGTCGTCGTATTGATTGTTCCACGATCTAGGTTCACTGTAAATGTGTTCTTCAGGCGTAGATGTTTGCGGCAGGGGAATATATTTTTCATGAATGTTTTTATTATTGGGTGTCTCATTTTTTCTGAAATTCAAAACACTACGTCGGGCTTTATTTTCTATCACTTCAATATTGTTATTTTTCTTTGCACGAGAATTCCCTAACATTCTAAATAGTGGTTTACTTTCAGCCTTGACTCTATCGGTGCTTGGTGCCCTGCGCATCCCAAATGGACCCATCTCCTCCTCTGAAGGGTGCGGGTACAGCTGCTCGCAGCTAGTAGACTTGTGGGTGGTGATGCGGTTTTTAGAAGGAGTTGTCGGTTCTCTGTTTTGCCAATGACGAACAGACATACGAGCGGCTCCTCGGATAAATTTCATGGGCTCCCATGCTTCTGCTTTCTTGAGGATGAAGTTGTCACACATCTTGTTCGGCGGCTTACGAGCGTCAGCGGCGCGGCAGGACTGGAGTTCGCGGCAAAGAAAGCAAGAGCAGCGCGCGGGGCACAGCATGTCTGCGGAAACGTGCCGGCCGCACTGCGCGCGCGCACTCGACAACGCGCCCCGCTCATGCGCCTCCTCAACACCATTGTTTTCGCTGCCCCGCTACAACCTGCGTCGAGGTAGCCATCGACAAGTGCTTCACGGATTAATGGTACCGTTTGGCAAAACACTGCTGTCATCGTCGTTAGCTCCGTATCTTAAGCGATGTCTTATTGCCGTCCGCATGACCTCAAGATCGATGTGCTCAAAAATGTTTTACTTAAGTGCTTCTGGCAATTATCAACAAAGTTGAGTGTGTTGTAAGAGCCAGTCATAAAATATTAATAGTTACAGTTAGGGATCTGATCTCTATTACGAGTGGGGTGAATGAAACCATAAGTTCTTACACTAAATATAGAGCAGGTGCCAGATACAAGCCGCAATGCAAATATTGAAATTTGTACCTACTGATCCTACTTACCCGTACATTCCTGTTTTCTTTTAAGAATAATTCAAATCCCACTTTAATATTTAAAAAAAGCTTGACGTAGCTTATAGCTATAAAATTACCAGACAAACCTCCCTTTTCACGCTGCTAGGATAGATGATCTGTTTTCTAACGAAACGTTCCAAATGAGAATCATCACATCAAAAAACATGACAAGTAGGAGTACCTAACCTTTTAGTACTATTACTTCTCCAATTCTAACATTTAAGATAATCCGCACTGTCATGTTTAATTGCTGTTATGGAACAAACCTACGGATTCCAAAAACTACCGTAACTATAATGACGATTACAAAAATTACATAGAGCTCCGTAATATTACATTCAAATACGCCAAACAATGCAAATCTTTCCCACGAATGTGCAGACCGCCATGAGTTTAAAAATATGTAATTAATAAGTAACAGTTACTTTCATTGCATAAAACACTCCCGAGTATTGTTTGTAGCATTATAAATGGTTTCCCATCCCAAGACTGATCAGAGAAAGTCCTTTTAATTCAAGTTTACTTGCTCATTGTGTGCGCTTTTCACGTGGAAACCACTAAGAAAACTACAGGGCTGCCCATACGATAGAGTTGAAATATTAGCAAGGTTCGAATAAATTAAAAATGGATGATGAATTAAACCCACACGCCGTGTGGTGCCGCCTTAGGGTGCCGCCTTAGGGTGGCACCACCCCAGTTCTACCCGTGGGTGTCGTAAATGGCGATTAAGGGATAAATCTAGGGAATGCGCAGCAGCGTTCCCAGTAAGTGAAGCCTAGTGAGTAGAGTATGGCAAATACCCTCCCGTTGGGAAAGGCCAAGTTGAAAAATAAAAAGAACCAAGAATAAGGTGTTAGTTGGCCGGATATCTAACAATTATCAATCAATCAAAATGTGCTTCTAAGAAAGAGCCATTTGTATACGGGGTGTCAGTGACGGTGTCCCGAAAACTTTGCAAACATACTTAGGCATAATTAGACAATGAAAATGAACAACTTTTTCTATGGAGGATATGTTGGTAAACGAGAAAAATAAATGGACCTCCAATACAAAATTCGCGATTAGCTGACTGACCTTCTATGGAAACACGAACAAAAAACACGTTTTATAGCTATGGCACCATATTAAAGTTGTTCAGTTTTATTGTCTGAACATGCCTGAAAAGTTTTCGGTACGCCGTCCCTTATCACCCTATGTTTGTGTTTAAGAATCTACTTGAGATATATATATATTAGAATCCACTTCTGAAATCTTGCAATATTTTCAAGCGCGGGCAGGATTTCAAAAATGGTTTACCTAATCAATTAGAATCCAAATTGTAGCATAGGTAAAGGTAAGTGTCTAAATTGTTTCTAGGAGTGTGCAGGGTGGTTACCTTTGCTTATGTTGTTTGTTTTTGTTCTTGATATAAGTTATGATTATTAATGTGAGCAATAAACTGTGTACCTGTCTTCAAATTAAAAAAAACTTTTTACATCAGTTTCTGTAGTTTACTATAACTGCGAATAGTTTGGGCCAGCCCGTACTTGTGGCAAGGCAGCCGGCGAGGTGCTCTATTGTATGCGCGCGCGCAAGAAACCGGAGAAAACCGCACGGCATCTTGCGGTCGCCGATTTCCCGCCCAAAACTTTTATATGTCAATGCATAATTTTGAACTTTTGAAGCCGTAGGTGTAGATAGGGTGAAATTCTCTTATTGATGGCCAAGTTTTCCTTAAATATAACCATATTTAAGGAAAACTTTTCCCAAGAAACATTGGTCTATCCTCCAACACAATACCAGACGACCAAGGTAAATTATAATTATTACATACATACAAATATCACGCCTATAATCCCTTGCGGGGTAGGCAGAGGGTAAACAGCCACAAAAAACGGTCATTTACACCACGTCCGACAAATGTTTGAGGGTTATTCGGAATATTGTGTATCGCTATAGTGACAGGTCGTCAGTCCATCGCCTAAAATTGCAATACACACCCTCGACTCCCTTAGTCGCCTTTTACGACTCCCACGGGAAAGATATGGGGTGATGCTATTCTAAGCCGGCATCACACGGCACTACAATAATTATTAATGTGAGCAATAAAGTGTTTCTGTAAGTCTGTCTGTAATTTGATTGGCAAAACAATTTTGGGAATATTTAATCCTAAATAGGTAGGTACTACAAGTACCTACGAGTATGTGTACTGCGTGAACATATATTATTATCGAATCAATTTTATTCCATGTTTAACCAGCATTAGCAAAATTTGTTTTTTTTGAATAATTTATTTCTTGTTTATACTGTTTTTTCTATTAATTGCATTGAAATCTTATCTCCAACGGCTCTCCTTTTACCGCCTAATTACTTTCAGTTCGCTGAGTTCTAGCAGAAGTTATAAAATACAGTTGCATTTCAGAGATAGACATTCAATACTTGTGCTTCAAATATGGCCAGTGCACTCGAGACAAAAAAATACTTTCAGAACTGGATATTCGACGCGCATTATTTAGTCATTTGCGGTCGACATTCCGCTACCGTATTGCAGATCGCCCGCGGACATCCTAAAAAACTGCGCGGGATTTCGCAAACTGGATTTATCGGTACTTCCGACCACGAAATAACGTAGACTGAGCACTGCGAATTAAATGAAGCCTACCTAACAGACAAACTGTTCGACTAAGATATACCTTCTTACTAACATGCGGGACACGCTCAACACTTAATACTGTGCAGCTATCCTATAGGCATAAAAATAAATTATAACACTACCGTGCTATAGGTACTTCACTAATAAACTATTTATTTCAAGTTAATGAAATAAAGATTACCTATAATATGAGTAGGTATAACGAATAGAGTACTTATATAGATTTTGAAAGATGTTTCGGCACGTAACGTAGGTCCCACTTGCTGTCTATGATTCAAAAATTAAGTACTTATACAGCCACGTCAAAAAACCGTGCATGTTATTCATGTAACTATCTATAAGTACTACTTGGATTATACAAATATTAATATGCGTGTGTGAACTGTGATTGCGCGCATCTTGTAAGCGAGTCAGCTTCAACCGTTTGCTCACAGCTCTCCGTCTGACATTTCATTCGCCGCCGGTCTCAGTTATCGGTAGGTATGGCGGAATGCCGCGGAGCTCGGCCCTCGACAGTGTAATGCCGATGTATCGCCTTATCGGACGGAACAGACAAATGCCCGCTAATTGGCCGGTGGACAACGAAGACCCAAAAACTAGTGTTTCACAAAGTTTCCTCCGAAACTCGAACAGTTTTTTTTCGTAGTTAAAGCCTGCGACATTTACTTCACATGGTTTCAAACTTTCAAGCAAACGGTTTTCCGAATTTAACATTTTTGAAACTGTTAGTCAAGGAATTAATTTTGTAATTACCGGAGCCATTTTCTCAATCTCAGGGATTACTGAGTAACTTCATTAATAGGAACATTGCATCTGGTAATGTAATTTCATCATCATCAGCCCACATCCAATCATATGCCCTGTTCTCTATAGCGCCAATCTTCACGGTCCTGTGCTACACTCATCCATAGAGATCCCGTCGACTTGGTGATATCTTTCGATCACCAGGCCGCTGACCTTTTACCTATGCTCCCCTTGGCCACCACTCTGTGACTGCTTATATGTAATGTAATTTACATGTTATTAAACAGAAATACAGAAACGAGGACACTGCAATCTTCTGTAAACGACGAATAGCACAACTATTTGAATACCTACTGTCCTATAACTCAATTCCCCGGCGATTTGCTTACTCAAGTCTCTAGTTCTGCCCAGGCCATACACCGACTGACATAATGGATAGTTGTGCTGTCTGTCCGTTTGATTCATTCCGCGACAGGCTAACGGTCCGAATAACTTGCGAGCGCCGAGTGCTGGCCCATATTAGCATCTGCAACAATCCGCATAATTTAATACGGCTGGGAATTTGTTCTTTGTGCGTCAAATTCCAATGTGCCAGTATCCGTGAGCCCCGTATTCCGATTCCGGCACGGTTAATAATTCTCGAAAAGGGGGCATGTAGTTGCATTTGTAGGGTAAATTATACGGCTATTAGTGAACCAAAGATTTCCTTTGGTAGGATTGGTCCTTAAGACCCAAGGATGGATTTTAGAAGTGGAGCCAACAAGATTTTTGATGTTTGTTTTTTGAGATTCTAGCTGCTTTAGATCCGGAGGAAAATAAGTTCTCTATAGAGGCATAAATTAGGCTACTTCTCCAAGTTTGGTTTCATGTTCGTATGACTTAAGGGTGCTGAATTCATTTAAGGACTTATATTTGAAAAGAAAAGTACATCAAATAAAAGAATAGTACCAATTACAGTATTTAAAAAAAAGAAATACAAAAAAGAATACATAAAATACAAGACAGTTTCTAGCCTTAGTCCTCTAGATCTAGGTCTATATCATCTTCGATGAGTGCTTCGCGGTCCATTACACTGAAATAAAATAAAAAACAATGATTACCTACCCAAAAAAGAAAAATAAGACAGGCAAGCAAACTAAAAGCGAAAGTTATTCACATAAATATACCTGGAATTATCGCAGTTGCCATTACAGGTTTTGCATAGGAGTGTACATGGCATCCCTTCTCGCCTACAATAACAACGTCCTCTACAGCTGTTCTTACAGCCACATTTTACCAGCTCTCGCACCGCATCCCAGATACTCTCTTGCGTTGTCCATATTGGTTGCTATTTTCCATTTTTTTCAGCCCATCCCCAGTTTGATGCAGAATGTATATCGGGCGAGGAATTAAAAGCTTGTCCCCATATATAGCCTGCTTGGTAGGCTGCCCTAAGTGTATGCATCATAAGGGCATCTCTTGTGGGAGGAATATTCTGTAAAGACTTACTTTTTGCGAACAAAACCTTGCGAGCTTCATTTACAGAGACTATTTCACTATCACCACAGTAAAGCTTGATGACTAACTTTTCCAAGCTTATCAGGATGTCATCGGTCAGACTGCGCGCGAGACTTTTTACTCGCATCGTCGACCGATTAAGTGCAACCGGGGCGGTACTTCAAAGCATAATCGGTGCGTTTGTGGGCCAACTACCTTCGATACCTACACACGCAAACATAATTACGTATAATGATTACTTATTTGAAATTCACACTTAATTTTATTAAACTTTACTATCCGTGGACGTTAATATATTTCCGGAAAAGACATTTAGACACCCGGTTTAATAAAAAATGATACCAAACTCGATTGTAGACCTAAACCCTACGCAATTATTGACCTAAGACATAGTTAAGGCTTACCCCCCCCCCCCCCCCTTACCCCCACCTGCATAAAATATTCGGGTGGCTCCACTTCGAAAATCCATCTAAGGGATCTAAAGATCAATCCCAACAAAGGAAATCTTTGGTTCAGCAACAGCCGTATTCTTCGTTTTTTTGTCTTGTACGACAGCAACTAATGTACGAGTATGTGTGTTAAGCCTTGTACTTATTTCTTGAGTAGGCATTTGAAAATGAAAATAATGTAAAATAAAAAGTTACGGCGTAGCACTTTCGTAGCATCTCGTAGCAGTAAGTATTTACTTTAGATTAGAAATATTTTGAATAATAATATTATTTTTCCATAATATAGAGTGCTATCCCATCTTATACAGGGTGTCCCGTATTAAGTGGTCCAAGAGAATAACCCAGGTCCTGTGTATCCCTGGCTACCAATCTATGGCATTAGGGAGAAGACATAACTTTTTAATTAAATGTTTTGGTCGATGTTCAGATTGTAACGAAGTTTCGGACCTCTTTCGCTATTTAGTACATTGTAGTTTGCAGAACGATCTCGCAGATTTTTTGCAACAATACTCTTAACTGACATGGCCATCTTACAAAATAATAATTTAAGTGTTTTTTTATTTTACAGAGATCCAGGAAGCCCGTCTTTTATAAAGTATTTGGTGTATCTACCTACGTATAAAATAAGACCTCGGGTTGGCTTGCCAGACAAGTTGGATGGAAGTTCACGGCATTATCGCCGCCGAAGTATTCAAGGCTTCTCGATGACCACGTTGTCGACTCGGTCACGATTGCATCCAGTATCTTACCTCCTCGGCTTGGGTCTGAGGATCTCGATCGGTTGTGGCACGCGGCGCACAGGCCAGGCGGTGCACGCGCAGCCCTCGCTGCTGGCGGGCAGCGGCGCCGCCTCCGCGCGCGCCGTGCATGCATCCTCACTGCAACAACAATACATCAGACGTTCATCACTAGCATCTATAACAGTCCCTTGCAGGACATGAGTCCTCCTTGTTCAGGGGTGAGTGTCATTAATGATCCACCATGCTTGGGAAGTAGATTATACAGACCAATTAATGAAGATACTTATAGTATTTTTGTGAACATCTGAATCTCATTTTCATCGTATGTTTTCTTAATTATAGTAAGCCCAATCATGAAGCGTGGCTACTGCAAATTCACACCGAACGATCACAATTATAAAAGATAATTTAAAAAAGGATCCTAAACATAACTACCTACTTACGATTGTCTTTCTGTCTGCCTGTGTCTATGTAAGCAAGTAGCTACCCATGAATTCTGAATCAATATACCTAGATCTATTGTATATCAAGCCCAAGAGTCTACATTCTAGGCTCCAACATAAAAGAGATCTATATCTAATCAGCGATGTGGCGCACGTGCGCAGACGCGGACAATGGGCCCCTGTGGCGCGCAAGTGGGACGCGTCTGCTGAGACAGCCCCCCACTTGTGCCCCAGGGAAGCTTCCACCGGTTCTTGGCCAATCTCATCAACTGATCCATTAAACAGCTCGGTTTTATGTTAATTAGAAACTGACTGATGTGCAACGGGCAAGGACAAAGTAAGCATGAATTCTATAGCTCATAACGGTCTAGAAGTTCTGTTATTCGGTGAATAAGAATCCACGCCAGTCCTTCATTTGAGTTTGAATATTAGCTGCAAACATATTTCTCTAGACATTGAAATCATGATCTGCAACATTTGACACTTTGCGCGAACGATAACGATTGAGTCAGAAAGTAAAACTGACAAAAACACGCTATTGTTTCGCATTGCTCGCATCGTTTGTTCGCGCTATTCATCCACGAAACGAACCAATGATATAAACAATCGGAGAAAAGCTGCACCAACGAGAAATGGCACGCGACGGTGGCCACTGGCGCCTGACGTTCATGGAGGCAGCAGAAGCTCAAAGTTACAAACGGGAACTCACCAATAACCAACTCTAACAAAACCTGCCCAAAAGTTCAAAGTGTTCTGAACAGCAGTAATTCCGTTCTGAGTTTCCCATCATTTGAGTGATCAACCTATACTGGCTATCCTTGACAACTATATTGAACCCAGTGTTAGTTTACCCTCAAGTTACCACCAATTGCACATGTATTGTCTCGGTCACAGACGATTGGGCACCGAGGTGCGGCTTCCTCGCGCGCCCTTCCATGCGAGGTTGATTATGAGGAAATGCAATCACTGCATCGGGAAAGTTGAAAGTTCCTACTAGTGAGTCTTTTGCGCTGTAATTATAGAGGAGATGTGTAACAATGACACCTTCCTGAGTAGTTCGGTAATTAAGAACTTGTTAAATGTGCATGAAAATAACGTTGTTATAAAGAAGTTTCCTGTCTGTTACTATCGAATTGTCCAGCTGCACTAAGTATTGGTGAGTACCCATTTGAGGTATCAAATCTTGAACATAGAATGAAAGAGCTGTAGGTAGATCCTGTTAGCTGATAAAAGGGGAAATTCATAGTTGGGTTTGCACCTACACTTGTAATTTCCTACCTCTACCAAAGGAAAAAAATACCAGTTAAGTGCGAGTCGGATTTGCCCACCGAGGGTTCCGTAACATTTACACTAGTCTCAATTTTAAAATTTTGAACTTTTTCGCCCGTTTAAGAAACATATTAAGAAAATGAAGTACTTACTTTAAAATAAAGCAATTTTCCTTTCATAATTTTAGATCCTCGGGAAGTAGTCTATGAATCTTGATTCCCTTGAGAGGGTCAAACACACGCATTTTTTATAGCTTTATACTGCTTTCCGCCGAATCTTTTTTGTACATTAAGTAAGGAGCTTGACTTTTTACATTTACAAGCAGCCGTAGCAAGTTTAAATGGTTTTAATTTCAACTCGATATCTCTACGCGTTCCCGAGATAACGAAAGAGTTGTGACAGACGGGCGGACCGACGGACAACAAAGTGATCTTATAAGGTGTCCGTTTTTTTTTCTTAAGAGGAACGAAACCCTGAAAATCTCACGGATACTTTCGTGGCAAACTGACATCTTGGAGTGATGTGGTGATGGTCAGTCCGAATGCGCCAAATTGCATGTTGGTGGTATAATCAGCGCTCGCGTCATCATTATTATCATTCCTCGAACAACGCTCTGACATGCTCTGAGCGAACCGGTCCAACCAGCCCTCTGCCACCCCCTTATAATTATCAGTGAGATTATCAACCAGCATCTCTGGTGAGGTTTTATCGCTGTGCTATGTAACATAGTACTTAATTATGGACAAGTATAGAAATGTTGCTAAAATACCATGTATCTCTGATCCCTTGCCTGGCCTCAGGTTTTGACTGAAATAATGAATTCGAAGATTTTGGGGATGTATAAAACAGCTCTCCAAATACTGATAGGGCATGCAGACCATGAAACTCATCAAATTTTCCTTAAAAGCATAGTCCAAAAACTACAAAAATTTCGATCATACAAAATCACGATCAGCTGAATATATTCCTAGGGGAAAGTTGTTCCGTTTCATAGTTTGAATGCACTCTACTAGTTTTTTGAGGACTTTATTATTGAAGGCAAAGTAGGTACAAGGAATGAAAGAAAGAGAGGCAGAGGTAGACCTAGACGCACCTAAAGTAGGAAGACCCAGATAAGGGAAAAAGTCAATGTCGTGTCCTATCAGGAGGTCAAGTCACCAGCAGAGAAGAGAGAAAATTGGAGGTTACTCCACCGAAAAGAATTTGACTCTTAAATTTGAAGAAGAAGAACTCCCAACTTAGGTACGGTGCTGTATTGACACATACTTGTGCAGAAAGAAAGAAAGAAAGAAACAAGAATCGCATCAGCTGGGTCATGGACGGCCTACCTAGGTCAGACTTAAAACATTATTCGCCCGAGTTTAGAATTCCACGACTGAAATTTCTACCGGAGATTTTCTTCCGACCCTAACCTAACATACTTAAATAAATGAGCTGCCAGCCATTTCGCATCGCATTACAATGAAAGACAAGACTAGACGCTCAGGCATTTCCTATGGTGAATGGTGTAGAGACTATTAAATTTAGCCGCCCGGATGCCTTAGAGTAATTAACTAAGCTGCGCTCTATCACTCACTCCCAGAGGCGCGGCAAGACCTTCCAAGATACTTTGTAGTAAGGACTAGTAACTACAGCATGTTACGAAATGGACTGCTTTTTTCAAGGGATGAACCAGCCCATGAAACTGAACAACTTTCCCGAGGAATATAGCTTTCGTATTATGTTTTTTATTAGCTGTGATTAGTAGAAAAAGATGCGGATTTCACAGTATAGCATGCTTGGCAGGCAGGTAGGTCGGTACCTACTTTGCTTTGTAATTTGGCGCAAGTAAGTATTAGTAAAGAACTTGGAAGCTATCTAAGTTAGGTACCTAGTGTACCTACTTACTCTCAGCAGCACCGTTTAGGTAATGAATCATGTAACACTGAATAAATTGATCCCTTAAAAGTAACTGATGCTGATATTACCATTCGACAACAATGGATTTCTCTTGAGTTCAGGTTTACGACTTGGCATTAACGTAGTAAGCACCAACACAAGTTGCAGTGGCACTATAACTCTTGTGGCGCATGCGCTGGCCGTTGTTCCAGTAGCTATGCTCATCAATCAACTCCGTAACAGTAGAAACCTTTACTAGCTAGAGGCTGTATCTTTTCGTTTAATTAGGGAATAGTATAACTAGGTAATATTTTCATATTGTTCATGTACTGCTAGGCTACGTATTTGCAGAGTGCAGTTTGGGAGCGACAATCAAAAATGTTGTTAATTTAAGCAACAGTAGGCTACGGCTGCTACATAATATTAAAGACTGTTCCTGCAGCATCAAAGTTTCCACGACCTCACGCCCATTTTTAAACAAACTATTATAGGCACAGGTACATATAAGTACACTTAAGCGCAGGCTTGGTTAAGTCCGATGCAGTTGGCATTATTTGAGGGCATAACTTACAAATATTCTAATAGTAGTTTATGCAACTGTCATATAATGGGGGTCATTAGAATGCGAGTGTCTTTTTATCACACGAGGCGTAGCCGAGTGTGATAATAGATTGACACGAGCATTCTAATGCCTAATTATATGCAGTTGCATACACTATTTTATCTACACTCTAAAAAATTTACTCAGTTGAACACTTTTCCAAACGTCCGCACCGGCGATTGCAAGGCCCGATACATGTCAAATTCAATACGAGAACGTAATATGGCTTGATATGAATTTTTGAAGATTCTTTACTAAAAGTTGTTTAGATGTCGAGTCTCAACAGCAAATAACTAAACAACTGAACAACAACTCAACAACATCGGAATAACATCTGAACAACAACTAATCAACATCTGAACAACATCTCAACAACAACAGAACAAAAACCTATTAAAACAATTGAACAACATCCGAAAAATTACCGTACAACAACAACTGTCAGGTGTGGCGGAAGATGGCGATTTGAGTATTGGAAAAAAAAACTTCGTTTCATTTCTCAACTTTATCGTATTAAGAGTTTTCTCATTAAGTCTTTACGCTTCTGTAATTTATAGTAAACCCTAGTTTTTATAGGCAGAATGCATAAAGTAGGTCATTATGCATCTGTTTTCGAATTCATAATTCGAACATTATGAGACGAGTGTAGATAAAGTCATTTATTTTTGTAAAATTGTCATAAGTGTGTCTGTACAGCACATATTTCATTTTGTGTCATTTTTGTCGCTTGCACATTTTTATAATTCAATGTGTGGTTTGGTAACTCATTTATGTTTAAGTGTATTTAAACTATTTAATTAAATCAGTTTTGTCTATGTGACAGTTTTACCCACTTTAAACAAAAGTATCTTAGCAATTGGGAACGGCCGATGGTCCAGAAACTATAAGCCAAAAATTTACAATTTTAATATATTTAAAACATGATAAGCTTGTCATACTGGGCTAGTTAGACAGTTTGGACTTTGGACCGTTCTTATGCGCGCAAAAACTACGATACTTTATCATATCACATATTGACGTCATCGGTCATTGAAGAAACAAGAAAATTATATTATAATTTTATTCTTTTTTTATAACAAATTTGTATTATCCTGATAGAAAACCGGTTCAGGCGGGATCAAAATAAATATAAATATATGGCCATATATAATAAATGGCCAGGTTTTCCACACGGCATGCAACATTACATAAGACTTACATTGGCGGTTCGAGTGTCTAACCGGACGAGAGCTGGGTTTATACTCGTTTCTCATACTGTTACTAAGAATAACTACATTAAGTTGATCCCTTAAATGGGTAGGTTCATGTGCTGCTGTGATTACCTACTAGGCAAGAACGAATAACCAACACACGACGAGAATGATTTTTTAAAGTAGACTATGTATAGTATAATAGATGCATCGTGTTATTAAGTAGATGTAACTGACAAATTATAGAGTCTGTCCCGCATGCATTCCGAAACCCGTATGGTCGGCAGTCGGCGATATCCATCATTATCTATGTAATTTGTCCCGAGGGATACAGACATTGTTTTCTCCATTTGTCTCCATGAATTCAATTATGATGGCTGCTACTGTTAGTCTCGAACTCTCGAATGATTTAAATATCATATGAACACAACTCGTAATGTAGGTAGGTAACGAAAATGTACCAGGGAATTTTACCTATATATTTAATATCAATGATTTAAATTAATTTAATTATTGACTGGTGCATTATTTTACTTTATTATTATTTTATTGACATGTAATGAAACTTATGAATAAATGAATATGAATAATATGAAGTTTGAAACTTTTGGAAGGACCACCGACTGGTCCGAATACGACGCGATAACGCGCAACAAAAATAACTCTTAAGTTTAATTAGTCTAATTTATTCTACTTCTATAGGAAACTTTCAACCATATTCCACATTGTCTTGATTGCAACATTTTTCATTTGCTTAGTTGATCTCGATTCTATCATTTTCTAAAATAAGCCGAAGGAGATGTAATCTCATAAATTTTTTCATTCAGTTAAAATGAGGTGTTATTCCCAACATAGTCTATTGAAAAAATGCGTAAAATTCAGAGTCATTCGTGACTGATAAGAATAGCTAAAAATTGTTTTTAGGATCCTTTCATAATCAAGGTCACACATAAACACATACATACCTACTTAGCACAACGAAAGAGTTGAGTGGAATATAATGAGTAGCAACTGTAATTTAAAATGACTCAATGGTTGATCAATTCATTACAGTCTGCAAGTTGGACAAACATGTCTCAAGTCAAGTAGATGATTGATTACCAATGAACTTGGGCCTTTACTGCTTGTATTAAACTATTTTTACATTTATTTTTGCTTTTAAAATTAGAGAGAGAGAATAGGCGTATAAATTGAGGGCGCCTCTGTACCTCAGTATGAGAAATATCATAGCAACGTATGAAAAAATTGTTAGTTCAGGTTTTGCCCACGCCTATTCTCTTTCCGCACATATGCTACAAAAATATTAAATGACGTCACTAAACCCGAAAAGGTTTACTTGTCTTGACTTGATGTCCACCTTCCCCGCTCGTTATTTATAATATTACATACATTCAAAATTTTAATTTGACTAAAAATAGTAAGTATCGTATCAAACATTACCTATAATATACACACACAACATACAAATACACTACTTCCATACGAGAGTATAAACAACTTAAAACTGAACATAATTTAAAATGAATAATCTTCAAAATACATCCCACTTAACTCTATCTGAATACCCCATTCGTAGCTTCCGAGAAATCAAAACTCCGGACCCGCAGATTCCAACAAAATGGACACTCTTAAAATGCCATCACATTTCAATTTCACGAAGATAGCATTTATCATTCTCCGGGCAATGAACGTGTCTAAACACAACATTCCATAAATTTGGTAGCTCGCGTGGCTGGCCCCGGGGTCAATTCCTGGCCGGGCCGGGCCTCGGAGACCAGTTCTCGGAAAATAATTACAGATGTCCAGAAGCCCTGAGCTACGGAATCAAACTTGTAATTTGGCGATTTGTTTAGAGTTTTTTGGTGCTAAGATTAAGTAAGAAACCAAGAAACTTTACTTTTTAGGGTCCCTCTTTAAGGAAAAGGAAAAAAGCATAACTAGCACTTGGACGTTATTTCGTATACTATTTTCTTTCACTAAGTAAAATAGGTAACTACCCACGTTCTTTCACATCAAAAGTCACGAGCAACCATATATCACGAGCGACCAACAACGACGGAGACTGACAACATCGCTCTGCTCATGATATCCTACTCCATAACTTCTATAAAGGGCTCCCATAATTTGTCTCCAAACACATTAGATTATAAACTAGAAACTCGAAAGGTAGCCTATCAGTGAAGAAATCGAGTCTTTTTTAAACTCATTAAAGGGATGAACAACTCATCTCGATTCAGATCAATAACATTCGAAATCAATTAACTATATCCTGATAGCAGATGGCCTCCTTCGTGTGACCACAAACTCAACACTGTTTGTGGAAAATTGAAATTTATAAAACCACGTTATGCCGGTTTAAGCAAAAGTATAGTTATATAGATATATCTCAGTTAGTAACGTAAAAGACGAAAGTACAGTTACCTACAAAAGTAAAACATATAAAAACACGTTTACAAAGACAGTCCTAATTATTCGCGCAGCATGGACTCCCCGTATACCTGACACAATGGTATCCAAAAAGGGGCAAAAAACGACCGATGGTGGATTTATTCGAGCCCGGCCGCGTGCCTCGCATATCTCAGCCACAGATAATATAATACTACTAAAGTAGTAGGGTGAACGTACCAGTCCTAAGCCAGGCACCTGTAGAAGACAAATTTCTTTTAAATTTAAAATAACTATGTTTGAGTTGAGTTGCTTTATACCAGGCTTTTTCGATTAATACAATTTTGGCATTACAAAGATGAAAAAACATACTTTGAAATTTTGTTTGCACTATGGAGGGAACTGGTTTAGTACTGCAACGTCGACCCTATCTCAAGGCACATGCGCAAGCGCACTATCGTGCTGTCAAAGTTTATTATTATTTTATCCTTTAGCTATAAAATTTGTTGGACTCAGGGTGGAATCTTAAAGACTGGGTTAACAAGGGAGTTGTTGTGGTACCTACCTATCTACTCATGCATATTATTAAAATATTTTTCTGATATTGATTCCCTTGAGTCCAGTGAAGTAGACGAATGAAGAAAGTAAGTAATTGAAAATATTCTGAAAACGTAGAGGTACAATAAAGACACTTTAGCCATGCAGTCCCTGCATCTATGAAATTTCAATTATCCACCACCTTTTATCATTAATGGCATTCAAAGTCTTCAGAGTCTTGAGTAGGTATTCGTTGAAATCATACGACGTAATGAAGAATACAAATTTTCAGGATGGGATTTTTTGTGATCGTTAAAGACCAGCCGTATGAAAATAACATTGCTCTATTCAGTATAAGGTTGCTACATATAGAAAGTAGTCAATATTGTCAAAAGAGACCGGAATATTAAAATTTCAATTTGCCATGAGATTTCTGCTCCGGCTCTACCTAGGCACCTACTTACTTGTAAAATCCATTAAGTGTAAGCGTAAGTAACATGTCTTCTAAACTGGTTAGTAAAAGGTCACTCTATATTCATCATCCGATTATATTAAAACAAGAAGCTTGTATCGTGACCACTTGAAATACCGTAAGCCATCCGCTGGGGCACTCTCGGGATGATATCAATAAATATCCTTAAAATGCGAATCGTCATAAGGAGTTATTACGAGTTGACTGTTTCGTATCAGCTAAGTCGTGGCCCATTATGGACTATACCTACCTTCTTATCTACAACTCATACAAATTAAATTTAAATATTGTAACGACAATATACAAAGACAAATAACGCTGCTAATAATACCATTTTACATACATGCATCAGTAGAGACAATTATGGTTTGTTTTGAATTGAGGTCATTTTAAAACAATTATTTCATTATTTTGAAATTATATAATTTATTTATAATAAGTATATTTTTTCATAGAAAAGATGTCAGTTACCTACGAACATTTTGTTTTTTGATGCACTATGGTAAAAGCATTTATATTCAGGTTATTCTTATTTTTTCTTTAAACTTCAAAAATTATTAGCTTCATACAAATTTCATCAAAGGTTTAAAGATATTTTACTAAATATCTTATTATACTCGTACTAATGTGTGTTGTAAATAAAGAATTATTCTCGAAATGGTTTTGAGATTTTTAATGAAATCGACCATCTTAGCTAGCCTAACAAGCTCCTAGCTAAACCGCATTGAATGAAACAAAGTCCTTCGTGAACTCAAAACTCCTGTAAACACCCGTACCGTTCTTATGTCATTTAAGTTAAGCGTCTGTTGGAAATGGAACCAGTTTGCGAGACCAAGTTTTAGCGGGGGGGTAGTCTGTAAATCACGTGTATCTGTGTTTGCAGTTTGCAGGAAGCCTGGCCGAGCTCTCGACTCCGTTACGCTAGTGTTTGCGTCACTGCAAGATTGGACGAGGAGACAAAACTGACGGGGAACTTGTTGTGGCGTAGTGGTGTAGACCGCTGAGATTCTGTTATCGAAGTTGTTATAAGCTTGTGTTAGGTACCTTGGTATTAAAGATTCCTTAGATTATTCAATTAAATAATCTAACTTAAAGTAGGTACTTAGGAAGACAAACACTTCATAAGTAGATTGATTTAAATAAAACCAAACGCTCTAACATTTTAAGGTTAATACATAAATTTCATATAGATATCGAAAGGTGAATTCAACAAAAGAAGAGAATATTTTTATATAATACTTCAAATGCTTTATTTTCGTCTACAAGGTTAGTTTTATAATCAAATTGTATGTGTTTAAAATAACGTTTCATTTTGATATGAATTCCGCAGCCAAGGAACATAACATGTTTCCACGATAAACGCATACTGTCGGTGTAGCTGAAGCCCTGATAGACCACCGATTGCATAATTTACGTGTGACCCCTGCTCTATACGTACATACATAAATGTCAGTCGCATGCCCAGAGTAAAGCTCTTCAAGCACTCTCGGCAAACCTAGACTGTATGAAAAACCAGTCTAAGTTGATTCATTAAAAAGTAAAATAAGCTGCAGTCGAACATACTTATAGTTGTATGCCCTCGCGCATCCTAAGAACGCCCTTAATGGTTTTATGAGGTTACCGTTTATGTGTTAGTGGACCTAGGTAATGCTGTGGTAATACAGCATTCCTTTCAAGGTATGAATGGTACTTATAGATCAGGAAGTGAAACGGACAACGAAAGCATTCGAACAACTTCGCTGGTTACATTTATGTATAAAGACCAACAGATGTTTCATAACTACAGGATACTTTAAAAACTTTAGTGTACTTTGGTACTTTATAAGAATTCCCAAAAAAATATAAAATTTACTCGAACGGGATTACTGGGCTCGAAGTGATGCAAAAAACCGTTCTAGTTAGTAGCTATAATCAAGTTAGAACATATGAAAGCTCAGTGGTAGAGCTTCGGCACGGTACGCCGAAAGTCGTGGGTTCGAATACAATACGAGTAAAATTAATAATATTTTCTTGTAATATAGAATGCACAATTTACCAACTCTATCTCATCCTTGTAATTTGATCCTCTTGATTACAAATTCTTTGAGCAAAGAAAATTCATGCAGAGAGTACCTACCTAGGTATTTAACACCTACCTATTCGTTGATGTAAATTTAATACTGTATCCAGTAAGTACGACATTAAATATAATAGCTTAGTTAGTGGATGCGCATACGCGTGTAATAATGTTCTTATTGCCTGACAACCAATGTGTGTCAAAACAATGAAATGTTTCAGAGAGACCAATGAGTAACTAGAAGGAAGCCAAGAAACTCGTCGCAATCAGAATTGCCGCGCTTTAAAATACAAATAGATAAATTAAAACAGACTTTTTACTGTGTAGGTAGATTTAAAAAGCTCTGTAAAACTTTAATAGAGTAAATTTTATGTGTTTTTATGCGTTAAGTTGTGCTTAAGCGCGCATCAAGTCTAATTGCAACAAGTTTTTCATGCCTTCAATCGGGGCCCGAATTCTACTCAATAAAAAGCATTATATTTTTGTCTCGATGGAGTGGTGATTAGATTGGTAGGCGTATTCCGCTAAGTATAAGCGGAAGTCAGAATGACACATAAGTGTCGCTAGAGTTATTAGAATTACCAGTGGCGTATATAGCTTCAGTTCATGGGGGAGAGGGGGTCACAGCGCAACGGCCAAAAGGGGCGCTAAACTGCTCCACTCACATCACGCTAAAAAAGGAAATATGGAAGCCAGCTCTACACGTTACGTTAAAAATGCAAGAGAGAAACCGCGCGTATTGGAAAAATTACCCACGCACTGCACCACAAAAACACTACATATATTGCGAGCGAAGCAAGTGGTTTTGAAAATCGACTAATAGAACACGACGTGATGATGTGACATCAGCTACTGTAGTAGAAAAATTCTTGCTTAATGCCCTCATGCCCCCTGTTAACGCTGTTGAGAATTAAAATGACCAAAATATTTGAGAATGGTTGTCTGGAAAGTTCTCTCTGAAAAAGTAGCTTGCTTTGAGCTGCAAGTTCAAGATATGTTTTTAACGACCGACCGATGCACCTATAACTGTCGTGTGTCGTAAAACCGACTATGTAGCACATGTGGTGGAAGAGTTCAAGTATTTTTGACTCCGATGGCTCAGTTGGTAGCGATATACTACCGAATGAAATATTTGATCAAACTGCATATAATAGCAGCCATGGAATTCAATGAACACGATCTTGAAAACTACCGTACCGATTTTAATGAGATTTGTTGCGACTCCCAATTATGAAAAAAATACAAATATGAAACTCAAATTCATGAAATAGAAATAGTTGCCATTGAGATAGGTTTTCGAGGTCAAACATACTAACTTTAAAAAAAACACACTTGTTCAAGAGCCATATCAAAATAATGTTGAATTCTGAGAATGTTACATAGGTACATACATTGTAGGGACTTTACTCACTTAAATTTAATCAAAAGTAAGTACAGTACGGGTTTAATTAATAACCTCTTTTTGTCAAGTCGGTTAGTAATCAAGTGGAATGCCAGTAAACTAATGGAATTTAATACCAGCGACCTTGTTTATCTAGTTTTATTGTTGTCTACATAATAAACACAACGATGTAATTACACATATCTGATATTTATGCCATCTTATAATAAATATTTGTTTTATATTGCAGATCATGTTGCATTTTTATTTTATATGTTTCTCGAAAGGGCAAGTTTTTACCTCGTTAAACAAATAATCTTGCCCTATTTATTTGCGTTCCAGTCAATATTTAAAAGTCGATAAGATTCGGTGGTGGGTACTTTACTATACTTACTTACTATCAGTTTGGATAAATTAAAGTCAACTTCATGTCAAGAAACCTCGTTGAATATTAGGGTTGGCACAATGTGAGGTGGTTCTATATTTCAAGACGGTTTTTTCCTTAGACAGAATCCATGGGAATCCACCCCGAGTACATCAGCCTACCCCTTGAAGGGATCATCTTTCATCCGAATACTAGTTTTGCTTACCAACTGTGTGAAATCTTATTTAAGATGATCCCTAAAAGAGGTGGGTTCATGTGATGCTGATTGGACATATTCGTTCTTCGATTCGAATGACATGTACCTTCTTCTGTCATTTTGGATTTACTCCCGTCTGTACACCATCGACCGAGCATTACCTAGCTACCGCACTATTTTGTAATTTTTCTACCTCAAATTACCACATATAAAAAAAGAAACTACGTTACCACATAATAATAAAGATTGCGGATCACCACGTGTCTATCATCATCGGTCACTATCACTACACTACACTACTACCCAGCTTGGGCTAGGATAATGTTCTCCACGTGTTTCTATGAGTAGCAGGTTAACGCACACTGTAAGCTCCTGTTTTGCATTGAAGGTCGAATGTCGAAGAAATATCAAAAATCTTTGCTTTGCATTTAAATTGCACAGGGTTTCGAATAGTTTCGATGGATTTTAACACTGCATGTCACGCCTTCATCCCTCGCGGGGTACGCAGCGCTTGAATAGTCGTAAAATAAGGTCGCTATCGCCATATCTGACAAATATTTGAGAGCCGTTTCAGAAAAATCATGTATCACTTTAGTGACAGGTTGTCAGTCTGTCACCGTGTATATAACCCTTGAATCCCTGAGTCGCCTCTTACGACACCCGCGGAAAAGGAATTGGGTAATGCTATTCTAATCCGGCATGACACAGGGGATCAGCCGGCATCTAATGGATTTTAAAAACCTGGAGGTTTCGGTTTATTGTTGTCATCGTCGACAACCCTACGCTAAGCTGTGGAGGCCGCAAGTTGGCGGCAAATTCCTTCACTCACAATCACCGTATGCACGCGTTATCTAGCTAAATTATTGTAACGGCTGGTGAGGAGAGGAGCTATTGGCTGGCGAGATGAGCAGTGTAAAGCGAAGTGGTGTGGAGCGATGTAATACAAAGAGGTGGGGTGCGGTGAGGTGCGGAGGTGAGGTGAGCATAGACATTTGTGTCTATGGAGGAGAGGAGGCGAGGAGAGCATAGAGGAGAGTCAAAAATGACATTACATTCGAATTTGGAGTTTGATGTGACATCGGCGTTTTTATCACTTTTTCGTAAAATTGAGAAATGGTATTGGAAAATATTATTCGAATATAAAGCATTGTGATTCCAAGAAACTCTTTTATTCGCTAAAATATCCTGACGATAATAGTCAGAAGCGGGATGATTCCAAGTCCACTATGAAGAGAACTCTGCAGGGGGGTTCAGGCGAGAAAACTAGACGGTATACCGGCAAAAGAAAAAGCCAGGAAATGTGAGTAATGACAGGATTTGGAAAGCTTGATCACAAAAACGCTACGAACATCTCTGCAAATTATGTTAAATGAGGAAGGCAGTCAGTACTGAATAGAATTTCATTGAAAATTTCAACACCGCTAAACTTCTCCTTGATTTTGACCCGGAAGACCAGGATATGAATGTTCAGAGTTGGATGAAGAAAATTTACCTACAACTGGAGTGATTAAACAAAATCTTCTAACTTGCAATCGAAGCTGCAAGGTCAGGCACACATTTGGTTTAAAAAACTTGAATCTTTTTGAAGCAAAGGGTGTAAACGTGGACTTGAGAGCTGATAGAGATGAATGGAAGAAAAAACATGTTGCGCCGACCCCAAATAAATTGGGATAAGGACAAGCAGATGTTCATGATGATGAGACTTGAATTTTAATCGTATGAACATCTGTGGCAGGAGTGGTAAACAAGTCATTTTGGAAGAGATGATGCAACGTAAGAAATTGACCAGTGAAAGTATGACTAAATACTACCAAGAGAAGTTGGCTCTGAGCTTTCCATGTCTGCAAAGTGAACAGGCCGCGGTGTCTTGTATAATACGGGGTTTACCCGACGAGCTGCAAGCTAATGCTCAAGCATTTCAATGTTCGACGCCAGATAAACAATATGAAAGATTCTTGTCCGCTTTTGATCGTTATCAATTGAATCAAGGTTTTTAACTTGTGAGAAGCAGAAAGTGTTGACGATAATTTGAAAATGACAGCCTTGGAGAATTTGGACGAATTAAGTGTCTGTGATAAAGTGCCTATGGTTATGTAGTTCATGTAGCTGAATACATAAATGTGCACGTGGGCAACAGCTTAGTGAATGTGGCTGTAGTACCTACGCACGCCGCAAGGAGACGTCTGGGCAAAACATAGACAGCACAGCAATGACTGTACTTACAATGCTATAGCCAGTTCTATTATTCACGATGGAGCAGTATACTTGAAGATGTGCAACATGGGAGAGGATGACATACACCGGATCGAGGGCGACATAACCACACGAGCTGAGCAATGTGTTTGTGAGGTGAGCAAGATTTTAATTACTGAGGTGTGGAGAGAAAGAGGAGCAGACGAAGAGCGATATAAGTAGAGTAGAGATATAAGACCTTATTCCAGGCGCGCTTTTATTATTACTAAATTTAATTTGACGTTTCTAAAACCGTTTCCTATTCTGCACGTAATGTCAAAAACTTCCCAAAAACATGGCTTTTGTGGAATAGCCACTCTTAAAACCTCTAAGTTTAGGGATTTTATTGTAGTGATTTTAGCATTAGAAACTTAAAATGATTAAAGCATAGAATCAGGACTATAGTGTTGATGTACGAGTAAGTCACAAGCGTAGTTGAGATAAGTAGGTGGGTACTTATCAGGATCTATAAGAAAACTGTCAACTATAGTATAGACAGTCTGCAAAAGAGATAGGGTAGCATCATAATACAGTTGGCAAGGAGATAGGGTATCAACCTAAGCTAGCAAAATTAAGTGTAATGTGTAAAATACAAGCAGTCGTTTCTTTCTTATTGGCTTTCCCTATCTAAAAGCTTCGCTCTGGCCACACTGTGGTGATATTGCATGTAGTGGATTAAAGTGATGGATGAGGAGGTCTTAACTGGGGATGACCTTATTTATTTGCTGTAAAGTTAATGATTTTTCCTGCGCCAATTGCGGTGCAATTGGTTTCAGGATGGCCGACTGTAACGGCTGGTGAGGAGAGGAGCTATTGGCTGGCGAGATGAGCAGTGTAAAGCGAAGTGGTGTGGAGCGATGTAATACAAAGAGGTGGGGTGCGGTGAGGTGCGGAGGTGAGGTGAGCATAGACATTTGTGTCTATGGAGGAGAGGAGGCGAGGAGAGCATAGAGGAGAGTCAAAAATGACATTACATTCGAATTTGGAGTTTGATGTGACATCGGCGTTTTTATCACTTTTTCGTAAAATTGAGAAATGGTATTGGAAAATATTATTCGAATATAAAGCATTGTGATTCCAAGAAACTCTTTTATTCGCTAAAATATCCTGACGATAATATTATTGTTACGAAGTCCCCTCGCCACGAAAGTACAGTAAGCAGATTGCGGGACTTGCAATGTAACAGATTATCTGAGACAGTTGAAATTAAAAGCCTATTGGGGCGTAATGAGCGGTTGCAAAGCCTTATGTGGGACACTTACACTTAGTTATTTTGCCTTATTCGATGTAGGTACCTGCTGAGGTAAGAATTGAATTTCCTTAACTACATAGATAAGTGCAGGTAAATACATTAATATCTATAAACGCATACTCTTAATTAATGAGTCATGGGACTTGGAATGCACAATACATAATTACTGTTTAAGAATAATTAGGTAAAGTATTTTTCCTATTTTTTATGGGAAGTTGTTCAGTTTCATGGACTGAATGCACCCTACGAGTATTCGGAGGGCTGTCCCTTACACCCTGTATATTGCTTCCATACAAAACTAATAACTGACGTTAACACTTTTAAAGCTGGGGGCGGCAAATCAGTAGTGGACAAGTGGAAGAAAATAATAGAATACCTAGGTAGGTACTCACTGAAAAAAAAACAGCATCCTGTAGTGATTGCAGTGAACGTCTAAGTTAAACCAGAGTCGTGTATTTAACTGTGTTGAGAAACCGGTGCATTGATGACACGTTAAGGCTCTCATGACATGCCAAGTCGGATATTCAAGAAAAACATGCGTGTAAATGTAGGTAATAACGTGGATTTTACGATAATTTCAGTATATTCATATCGGTATTCATGTCAATGAAATAATAAGTATTTGCATTGCGATCTTGTGGGTTTTTGTGTTGGCGAGACCTCGAGGTCTCAAATAGAGGTTGTTTAAATTAACTTACTAAGCAAATGATAACAAAAATAGACAACAAAACTCCTAAAAACTTTACAAAATATACAAAATACTAACTCTTTTCGTGACCAGTTAAAAAAAAAAACTGCGAGAAAGATTTTATTATAACAGCAAATTTCTTGCCGAAAATATTAGAAATATAAATTTATGTCAGTTTAGAGTGTAGGTACGGGCATTGATATACATTTTATTTGTTTGTTTTATCAATATAATTTATAAGATTTTAAACTTTTTAACAAATTCATAAAACTGACAATTTTTAATGTACATATTAAAGTACCGATTTAAAAAAGTTACTATAACTATGTTTTTAAATATAGCTATTAATTATATTGCTGTGAAAACATAACTCTGTGGGATGTATCTGTGATATTGCAATAAAGTACCTATTGAAGATGAAAACGGCTTTTTATTCGATGCCCTTTAAGTATGACATCATAACGTAGCTCTAGGTACAATAAATTTCGTTTTGTCAGTATTTTAATATAGCTGTAATTTTGCATCTCGTAGTCCAGATGTGGACCAACTCCCTATTCCGTATATAAGTGTGAAGACTCAAAAATACAGTAGTTTTATTTCATAAATAGAGGCATGCTTAGGTATAGCAAAAGCTACCTTATTTAGAATACTTTTGCTGCATTATAGAATTACTTTGAAGACATGCCTAACCCTTAGCATTCAAAGTTTTAATATTTACGTAGATAAAGTCAGTCGAATCTGTATGTCGGTGGAATCTGGTCAATTAATTAGAAAATTAAATGCTCTTATTAGATTTAGCAATGTTGGTTGCAACTAACGTTTGCCAATCACCTGCGCTTCCAGCAAACTTTTTGAAACTGTTACACAACTACCCGCAGAAGCTCTCTTCTAATTACCATCCCGGTTTGCGTGATCATGATCACCGCATGCACCACCCTTCAACAGCTTTCGCTCGCGCCACAATTAGTTTGAAGAGACAATTTTTCCCACGACTAGAAAAAGGTGAGAGAATGAATACAAACCTAGCCATCCATTCCACAATGAACGTCACAACACTACACTGCACTCACTGAAACTTTTACTTTTCGCGGGTCGTGTGCGGCGCGGGCGCATGGGGCGCGGCGGCGGCGGTGGCGGCAATCGGGCGCACTCGCGGCGCGGACAACACTGCCTCACTCACTGCCATGCCGCGGCCCGCGCCCGCCTCTCCTATAAATTCTTTACAAGACTCGTGCCTGAACCTGGCCCTGTACAATCGAGTACGACTTGTCCTGCCCTTTCGGGATTTGGGATTCAAGCGGGGGCTGTTTTTAGTTAGATAACTATAGATATCTAGGTAATTCCGACAGAATTACATTGCTCTATCTCTTAGTAAATCATCAAATGCATAAAATGTAGAGTCGGTATTAAGGATGTTAGATTTTCTTACACTAGAATGCAACAATTATGTTACTTGCAAGTTTGCAAAAGACCTAGACTATTTCCATTTTTGAGTGAATCGTAAGAGACCACGTGGATTTAAATAAGAACATTATCCATGGGATTGTACAGGCGGCGGCAGCGCGCGCGCAGCCTGCGGTCGTCGCTCGGCAACCAGTCGGACCGCATGCCCGCCCCTCGCCCCGCTCCCAAACTTAACCAACACCACCCAAAACCAGACCCTATCCACAGACCATACGCTCCATATCTCCACCAACGCTCACATACCACGTTTCATCTTCGACGCAGTTATCACTATTTCGTACATGCCTTAAAGGGTTCTCTACATATTTGTGAGGAGTTGTCTCGCGATCGACCTTATTACAGTTGTTGTAGAGGTGAGTTTGGCGGTGGGGTGGTGGGGCGATGGTGCAGGAATGCACCTGCCGGCTACCGGGCACCGCAGCCCACACTCAACAATATTTACCGACTCTTGGTAAAGATTGTGACACGTGGTTGCGAATCTCGTTGAAACACATTTCGACTCTTATTAGCAGTACTAATAGACACTTATTCTTCTTCGACTGTCGTGATCATTTCAGCTCTGCTACTTTATTAGTAACTACTTGAATTTCATAAAAACTGGTGATGTAGAACAACACTTGCGAAAAGTATGGGGTATTGATGTAATTTAATTTGACAAGGATCAATCTCTAATGGCTTGGGCGACGCAACCTTACCTATCTAGTATCTGTTAATTTAGGAACCATGCCAGAGTTACACTTGATAGATAATAAAAAGAGTGTTTTTTACCTACATACATACACGCCATTATCCCTTGCGGGGCAGGCAGAGTGGAAACGGCAGTAAAAAAACGGACATTTGCGCCATGTCTGACAAACATTTCAGCCAGAAAATTGTGCTTCGCCAGAGTGATAGGTTGCCAGCCTATCACTTAAAATTGCAATTCACATGTAACCCTCGAGTCCCTAAGTCGCCTCTTACTTTCGTGGTTTCCCCACGGCGTGATTCTATTCTAGTCCGACATCACGCCGCACAGATACTTAATATACATAGTACCTGAATAATAACCACCGATTTATACCTAAACATAGCAGTATACCCGCTGCTGATACTTACATAGAATACCGCTATTGTATCTAAATGAATGTGATACAATCAATCTCCCTTGGTTGACTATTGCCTATATCAATAACAGCAATAATTTACCTACTTGTCTAGAGTTGATGTCATCCTCATTAATTCGCAATTTCCTTATCAAGAGTCCGTATTTCTTATTAAGTAATCCTGTTGCAAATATGTTACGGTTAAATAAAACTACATCTGATTTTTGCTAAATTCACACTCTAACTAGGTGTGGTTGGCGAGAGCAGTACGAAATTCGAATTATTTAACTTAGTTTTTTAATTAATTCGCTAAAAATTAAACATGCTTAGATGGGTATCGAAGTGTACACAATTTATTCTTTAGATGTTGAAATGAGTAGTTGAACGCCCAAGTTAAATTTTAGATTAGACCCGAAAAGGAGAAAAGGTGATCTTTTACAAGGGACCGTGTACTGAAAATTTACGACCATCTGGTGACAAGGAACAACTTTCACATAAAACAAACTTTTGACCCTCCCTTCCAGCTTGAATTTTGTATGAAGGTTCTAACATAGGTATTAGTCTCAATTTCATGTTACGGATAATTATCTCCAACTACAAATTCACTATCAATTTCAGTTAAATAGACGAAAAAGGATGAAAAGAATCGCCTCTTTAATTTTTTATGATTTTACGCTGTATGTGTCAAAATTAAGCGTCTATAAAAATTAAGGCGTTAAACATACAAGGAAATCTGCGAAATGGCGCGGATAACATAAACTATTTAACTACATGACTTAAATAGTCTATGACATCTAATCTAATATCCTTTTCTTATTTAACAAAAAAGGCAGTGCTATTTTAATAAGCCGTCTTAGTCAGTAACGTGAAATCGAGACCTATCTCTTCATATTTCGGGGTATGTTTCATGAGGAACCTGTTCCTTGTTACTATCACCAGTTCATCCGGTTTTTGTTATCGGTCACTCGTTTTCAGCCTGCGTGATGCGGCATCAAGCTACTTGGGGGGTCCTATTCTTAACTGCAACCCTATTTGTAAGGTTTGTCGAGTCCACATATTTGGCTGGTGGAGTAGCGAGGGCACACGTCTTCTTTTTCCCGGAACTAAAAAGATTATAGAGGAGGCCGCCTCACACTTGTACAAGTGCTGCACCTGAAAATATTAAACGACCTTAGTCTGATCTGCCTGCGCCTTTCTACATCATATAAGGTAATTTTAAATTAAGTACGAATATACAGGGTATCATCTAAGTCGAAATCCGAGAAGTCTGTATTTTTCGGAATATGATTGATATAAGTAGATGGCGGCTTGGAACAATTTTCAACACAAAAATAACGTAAAAGAGTTAGCTTCGCTCACAAAAGAAATGGTTTAGCGCAATGTGGCTCCTCTCTTGCTTTTTTTCGCGTGAAATGTCGAGCTCGCTTCGCTTGCACTACGTGTAGTATAGTGATGGTTTAGCTAAATGCGACTCCTTTCTTGCGTTTTTGACCGTGCAATGTCGAGGTCGTTTCGCATGCAATACGTGAAGTATTTTGATGGTTAAGCGGAGTATGGCATCTCTCTTTCCTTTTTGAATGTGAAATATGGAGCTCGCTCCGCTCGCCATCCATATTCTGTCTGAATATAGTAGTTTAGCGCCCCTTTCGCCCGATGGTAGATAGTCTATGTAATGAGTTGTGAATGATCTAAAGCTGTATTGGCCACTGTAAGAACTCCGCAAATATGCACTGCACTTGCACTTGCACTTAATTTAAAATTACCTTACGAACCGGGTGCATTATTGTAGGGCGGCATCATCTGGTCATAGGGTTGCCACAGATATCCGTTAATGGTTTGCAGGGATTAAATAAAAGGCCTCCTGAGCATGGGTGCGCTTCTTTAGGTTTCTGCGGCGGCTCTTTCGGCCCACTTAATAAATACCAAAGGAGTCCGCCTCCGAGTAAAATGACTGCACCCCCTGGAAGAATAAAGCAACGCTGTCACTGATATCGAGCACTTCTTTGACCCGTTTTTCAGTCTAAAGTTATCATATTGTTTGCGAACTAAAAAGTTCAAAGAGAGTACCGACATGTTATGTTAGGTTATTCAATAAAATACCTATCTCTAGGTGATCTCAAGGGTACCTACTGCGGGTGTCCCACAAAGGGAGAAATATATCAGAGGTAGAGAAAAGGAACTCCAATATGCAACAACCGTACCGGTTACAGTGAGTCACAAGTTCACACCACAATACCGAAGAGATGACTAAACCCGCGTGGCGGCATAGGAAGTTTATTTTACAGAAAATAAATCGTTTTTTTTGCGTTTGATTAGTAGTTTAAAATTAACAAACCAATCGCTATCATCTTAATTTTATCATCATTTCGATCTCCCATATTAGTTTTCTAGTTATTTTTTATTTTTATAATTCTTATAGGACAGAGTTATCCATGATTTAAATATTATTTTACAAAATCTTCTAATCTTCTGTTTTCACCATAATTTATCCCATATTTCTCAATTGTCCTTGTTTTGACAAATTCGTAACTTGATTGATGTCAAATTGTTGTTTTTGATATGATTCGGGTTGCTCTATGCGTACTCTATGTTCTTTTCTGTTTTGTTGAACCTGTGTTGAATCAAAATCTAAAACTCCATATATAAATATAAAATTACTAGCGGCCCGCCCAGCGGTTTCACCCGCTGCTAACTGATTTCCCACGGGAAACAGACAAAAAACTTCCTCTTGAATCACTCTATCTTTTAAAAAAACAAATTAACAGACAGGGACAGACGTGGAAAGCGTCTTTACCTTATAGTATAGTATGTAGTAATAATCCGTCTCGGTGCTTTAACGCATTAGGCTAGGATGTAGATACAATTTTGTATGAAGCCCAGATCATGCCCAGATAAGAGGTAATTTAAATATTGTTTGAAATAGGCAGGTGCCGTCGCCAATAATTGGCACAACATCATGCGATAGCATTGTACCATTAATGTTTAGAATCTCTATGACCATGTTGATATATTTACCACCCTTTTTAATGGTAAATCTTCACAACTTGGATAGATTCTAAACCCAAAAACAAATCAATTTGATAAACAATTTTAAACCAAAGATCCAAACGATCAAACAAAAATACCATACGACACCTATAATTTCAATTTCGATGAACGATAGTATAAAGAAAGTTAGACGATTTTTCATCAAGCACCTCGAGCATTGAGAATTTAATAGAAATTAAATGCAAATACCATACGACGGGTTCCGGTCTATTTGTATTAACCGTCATTTTTTAAACTTTACACCAGAGCAGTTTAAAGTTTTGATTTTCAGAAAAAAAATCATAACAATGCCAGATCGCATTATTTTTTCAAAGCAATGGTTATTTCTGTTTCTATTACATATTACCCATAATGTGATTAATTTTTTTTCCTGATTTTCCTATTTTTAACGAAAATAAGTGTCGTTTAATACAAAATTACCCATATTTTACTTTTTCTTGTTACAGGCTAAATGACGTAACCGCCTCAGATTATTGTTTTATGTTCCAGGCTAAGTGACTTAACCGCCTAAGGTTATTGTTTTTTGTTCCAGGCTAAATGAGTTAACCGCCTAAGGTTATTGTTTTTTGTTCCAGGCTAAATAATGTAACCGCCTTAGCTTACTGTTTTTTGTTCCAGGCTAAATGACTTAACCGCCTAGGTTTATTAATACATGTTCCAAGCTACTTGACTTAAGTGCCTAAGATTTCAAATTATAGCTCTAAGCTTAGTGCTTTTACCAATGAGTTGGTCATATTTCAAGCCTAAGCTAATTGATTTAAATACCATATCTTGAAATTATTAATGTATGGCTAATTAGTTAATGCGACTTATTTATTTTCCATTTTATTGTTTGATTATTATGATTTTACTAAAATAATGAGGTGTGTATTAACCGACACTGGACAAAAACTAGACTAAGAGGCTAGTTGTATTAAGCGACACTGGACATAAATTTGACTAAGAGACTCATTGTATTAAGCGACACTGGATATAAATTTGACAGAGAGGCTTATTGTGTTAAGCGACAAAAGACAAAAAAATTACTAAGAGGCTAATTGTATGAAACGACATGTCTTTATATTTATATGGTCAGGCTAAATGCTTGAACCTACGCTGCCTGTAAATTTTTGCTTTAGGATAAATGGTTTAAACGACTGTGTGATATTTTGGTAGTGAGCTTAAGTACAAAAGTCTTAAATTTGACAATATTTTATGTCGGTTCATACATTGCACTGCAAAATAGGCTCGAAAAATGCGGTTGTATTAAGCGACATTTTTCTGCTCCGATCATCACCAAACCGAGCTCAAACGACGCAGAAAAAATTGCTGATTCCAAACATGTATAAAAGTCTATATCGCAATAAATGTCGCTTAATACAAATAGCCCGGAACCCGTCGATTATAGTTTTGGAAGAAACATAAGTATAGTGCGTTTGAAAAACTAACAGCGACATCTATGTTTGTATTATAGAACTAAAATATAATTTTTTCTCAGTTTTCGTGATAGTATAAATGCTAATCTACTGAAGCTAGAGAGATAAAACTTGGACCTAAAGTTTTTTATGTAATAAAGCAACCATTATAGATAAAATTCCGGTTTTTTAAATCCCCTAAGGGATGAAAAGGGGGTTAAAAGTTTGTATGAAAGTTCGTTGTCTTAAGTGTGATCCGTTTCAAAGTTAATGATTAGACTTATGACTTAAAATAATTAAACACGTGTTTTAGCATATTTTAAATTTATAACCCTTAATAGGGTAAAAAGGGGGTTAAAAGTTTGTATGAAAATTCGTATTTTTAAATAAATGTGATCTGCTTAAAAATTTGTAATTAGACTAATAACTTAAAATAATTAAACACGTGTTTCAGCATTTTTGATATTTTAATCTTTAAATGGGTGAAAAGGGGGTTAAAAGTTTGTATGAAAGTTTTTTATCTTATGTGTGATCTGTTTCAAAATTTCTGATTAGACTCATAACTTAAAATAATTAAATACGTGTTTCAGCATTTTTGAAATTTTAATCCTTAAAGGTGTCAAAAGGGGGTCAAAAGTTTACTACCAGTTGGGCTACCCGTTTTCCCATGGGAATGTGACGATTTCCCGGAATAAATTATTCTCATAAACCTTCCTCTCAAGTTACTCTATCTAATAAAAAAAACCGCATCAAAATCCGTTTGGTAATTCTAAAGATATAAGGAGACACCAAACGGGAAGCGACTTAATTTTATACTATGTAGTGATGATAAACTTCAACGCTCGACGCTCCGTTAAGCGTGCAGCACGCGCGGGCCGGCGGCAAATACTTTGACATAATTACCCATCCGAATTTAAAAGGCGCATCGTGCCTAAGTAGCTAAAATACGGCGAGGTGACGGCGCGGGCTAAACGACACGCGTCACGCAGCGCTACTCTAGTATATTGCTGAAACTAGCCCGCGCGTGCAGCCCGCTCGACGCAACGCTGGCTGAGATATGCATGCGTCAAGGCGGCCAAGGCCACTAACGTAGCTCTATAAATCACGTAGTTGTCGTAGTTTTACTTCTCGATGATTGAAAATCTCTTCTTGAACTACGATTTTAAACTATCGACCGGCAACAACACTACGACATTTATAGCTACGTCTGTGACCACCTTTATGCATGCGATAAGAAAAAATATTTGCAGTAATATTACCGGCTGGGTGCATCATTGTAGTGTGTCATCATCCGGTCATAGGATTGGGACAGATGTCCATTTCTCGGCGGCAGGGTGCGATTCCTTGGCGATGTGGGCAATACATGCCCGGTAGTTTTTTTGGTTCCTCCGGAGGCGGTGGTTCTTTCCTGCCACTCAATAAATACCAAAGGAGTCCGCCTCCTAACAAAATTACTGCACCCCCTGGAAGAATAAAGCTACCTGTCTCTGATATCGAGCGCTCCTTCAATCGCAGATATTACATTCTCTTGGCGAACTTCTATAAGTAAGATGTCTAAAGCACACAAGATTTTAAGAAAAAGGGACGAACTGTCCAAGTTTAGATTAGGTCCTATACTCTCTCTCTGTAATCTGTATGTCAAGGATTCCTATAATCTCTATGTCAAGGATTCCTACTGCGGGGGTCCCTACGATAAGATCATTGATGTCCCACAGAAAAGGAGGGATCATAGGAGGAGTCAAGGAATTGTCCAAAATATAATAATCGTATTATTACCGCAGTATATAATAATACCAAAGATGTAACAACACTGACGATTGCACCGTAGACATAGAAAGTTTAATAAACAAAATATAATTTTAACTTTCTTTTATAAAAATTAACTAACCAATCGCTATCGTCTTAATGTTATCATCACTTCGATCTCCCATTTTCAAGGACCCATATTTGTTCACAGATTCATTTTGTTTTTGTATTGTGGAACAAACTTATCCATTGTTTTCGAATTTTATGATTTTTTCACCATTTATTTATTTATTTTATTACTTATGTATAATTTTGACAGTGCCCGAGGATCTTTCGTTGACCGCCGTAAAGGACGGACGTGCCCGCTGCTCCCGCTGCACCCGCTGCACTTGCTAGAGCCCTTTGTTAGCGCGCATTGTTCTATCTATTGCAACGGCCGGCACGACGCCCGAGCGCCAAAGTTCTTAACTTGTGGTTGTAGATTATCTAGTGCAAGTGTCAGTGGTTATTTTTGTATTTATTGGCTGTATTTATGTTTTGTTGTTAAGTGATCCGTAAAATCTGTGATTGACGTGTTTATTAAAAATTATCCGAAAAGCTAGTGACCGATATATTATAGCCAGCGGCCGCTACCTTGCTAGAATAATCAGTGATTTACGTGCCAATACTACTGAACTGTGCTAACAAATATAATACTTACAAACTAATATCCAAAATTCTTCATTCAGAACACTCTATCGGACAATAAAAAGTTTTAAATTAATCTAAAATACAGAATCCTAAATAGGGGAAATCTTCATGCCCATAACATCGCAGGAAACTCAGAGTAGCAGAATCCCGGTGAGATCGTTTCATTTATTTATTATTTACTCATTTGCTTATAACTAGATTCAATAATCCACGCCAAGGAACAACTCCCTAACAACATACTACCAAGATCACCATCGTCGAAGGCAGATCCCCCAAAAGGAATTGGCAAAAGAAATTTTACCGCTTTCAGCATAACAAATATTAATATCGTAGTAGGTAAGTACAATTGAACCTCCTATAACAGCACCAGCCCACTTGTTCTACGACTTCTAGTTACTATAGACATAGCCGATCAAGATAGCGGAGAAAGACACACGTAACCAGCACCACAGCCAGCGAGCAGCGACATATAAACCGATCAACGACAAAGTAATAATGTAGGCAACCAAGTTAGTTCTAAGACCTGTCAAACAATATTATAAATCATTGATTAATTTTTCAGGAGAAAAGAATTGTGTCAAAACTTTAAAGGGAAGAATTCGAAAACTTAAAACAAACATTTATATTTCGGGCGTACAATTTATGCTAATGAAATATACGTAACAAAAGCTAAACATATATAACTAGGTTATCTAAACGCCTAGAATCACCACATTACCTAACTAAACTAACTAGGTATAAAAAATAACAAAGCAATATTTGTTCTGCTGCTGGGAACTACATCCTTCGGCCTAAGGAGAAAACAAAAAACACCAATAAAATAAAGAGAACACAAAGCCCAAAATTACAAACCTCAAAACAATACATCGGATAGTACGTAACGGCGAGAGAAAACGCGCTACCTACAACGCAATCACACCCAGAAACAAAAAAAACAAATAAACAAAAGATACTGCATTTTTTGTATTGTTTCCGACGCCCCTTGTCAAAACTCCGCATGGGTAAACCCCGAGAAGCACACATGTGTCCGCAATAAATTTTCGTCCTTCTCAGTAAAACAGCTGAAAACAACTAAAACACCCTGGCGACAATGGAACATTACCAATAAACCGGAGAATACGAAAAGACAAAAAATTGCTCTTATTAATAATAAGAAAACAAAACAATTAACGAAAGTGTAACGAAACCTTAGTCGACGGAAACTGTTGCCGACGAAATCATATAAAATGATAGAAAAAGACTATGTCGCTGAGCAGAGAGAGAAGAAAGCTTAAAATATGCCAAAAAAAAAGACGCCATGCGGCATCAACTGCGACTGGATACTACATTTTTACAAAACAAATGCAAGACGACGTGGAGATCTAGCAAAAGAGTACGAAGACTAGAACAAATAGACCACATAAGACAAACCACTCGCGAGAAGTTTGTCAAGGGGGTATCGGACCATAAAAATATCATAGGTAATAGCGATTTAGGACAAAAATCACGTACCATAATAATAATAATAAAACACAGGTCAGAATTTAATTACTTTAAAAAAATAAACACTATGAATTATAAAAATATTTACTATGAAAGCTCAGAATTTAATTATAAAAATGACGAATATTAACTATGATAAATACACCAGAAAAAATACCGCGATAACTTACGAGGAAAAATATGATCTAAGAAGGGGAATGAATCTAAGGGGCTGCGATAATTCCACACACTTATTATCTTTCTAAAAACGGCAGCACAAGAAGAACTGTCCGGCGTACCAGTCTGTTTAGAAGAACGCCAGGCTGCGTTACAGCCAGTTGAAATAACAAAGAAATTGATATAAAAAAAACAAAAATTCGAAGACATTAGGTGCAAACTACAATCTGTAATAGTTACGGAAGATCGCGAGGAATTGGAATTCGCTAAGAAAACATTGGATCAGTTCAACCTTCCCAACGAATGAAAATCACCTACGAGTTCTACAGGTGCCACAAGCAGACAGATACTAAAAGAACTAAGCAGCACTTATTCCTATTGAGACGAAGAATTGAGAAAATGCAAAGCCCCCGCTATTCCCACCACCTTCAAGAAAACTCAAATGACCTGGAAGAAGACCCCACGAAGCTGAATGATCAATCAAAAATGCGTAATGGAACTGCCCCGGGTGCAGGTCAAATAGTTATGGATATGAACCTCATAAAATAAACCGCGGTGGAAATTTATAGGCGAATTCTCTAAACATATTATATGCTTAGCATTGAGGGATAGTATAATTCCAACTTCTTGGACACTAACTATTCAAGTACCTATTCCAAAAATAAAAAACACACATAATGATTAATAACTTTCGGAGAATTTCTATCTGCAGTACAGTATATAGAATACATGCAAGATTTTTGTTAAATAGATTAGAAAAAAAAACACGAAGATCTAGCGTACTACCAGGCCGCTTTTTTAAACAAAAATGGCCGGCCATCCGCCTCATTTATAAAATGGTGATATAACTACTTACGGTTAAAAAGCGGCAGCCATAATAAAAGTCAACAAAACTTCGTCGATAGGAAAATTTTATATTCACGCATTTATCAAGGTACCTACGCATAAATTATTAAAAGGCAAAAAATAAAACTATTACAAAACAAATCAAATATCTGCGTTTATGTTACTTTGGACACATACAAAGGCGTAATCAACCCCACCACCTTCATGCGGCATCAAAATATACAGCAAAAAAATCGACCGTCCGATATTCAGCTCTAAAGACTCAAACAGGACTTACGGTACCTCAGCAAAACAAAATCTGTTTGGGAACAGCTGGCAGAGGAAAAATAGAACTAAAGGCGGCTCAGGAGATTTTCATGATGAAAGAAAAAGAAACTGAAGCAGAAAAAGGAGAACGAAACCAATGCAGACAGGAGGCAACACAGAATAACTACGAAAAAAAAAAATAAAGAATACATCTTCCAACCCACCCATGGCAACGACGGCCCAACCGCCCAGCATCAACGCTCATTCCAACTCGAATTTACCCGTCTATCCTAATATCCCATTCTGGCTAATTAGGCTGCACAGTCGGTCGGATGTGATCAGTTGAGTTGCGATTTGCTGATCTTCCTCTCCCATCCCAGAGCGTGTCCCTCCTGAACAAATCTGCACCCCCCGGTATTATCCAGCTTGCTGGGGACTGGCTTATGCCTGGCTGGGACGGTGCCTATCTAATCTAATCTATGTATAATTTTGACAGTGCCCTGGGTATATATGTTCCTTGGTGCCCTGAGGTCAAATTGACGCCTTTTTTCACCTTTTTTACACGTTTCGGGTTGCTCTATGTTTTGTTGATCCAAACCTCAAAAACTATGCTCAGAACCCAACAGATTCAACAGCTGCGACACAAAACTCGTATTTATTCAATCATAAATTTTAGAAATTAATATGCATTAACATGTATAAGAAAAGTTCCCCTAAATACTAAGAGCAACACGGTCTATCGTCCCGCCTAAATATGTAAAGATTAGTTTCCATCGTAAAAATAAGCAATCTCAGTCAGATACTAAAAACTCTATAGTCTTGAGGCTTCTCAAAATAAAGTTGACATGATCAGAAACGTGACTTTGATTTGACAATATCCAAAAACAACAGGACAAAAGTTGATCTCATCATCCATGAAAAAATATAAATTGTAAACTCTTCTTTTCCGAAAAACGGTAAAAGGCAGAGCAATGCAAAATTAGATGTACGAGACCAAAAATGCAACTATAGAGACACAATGCCTCCTCCACCCAGGCGACTGTGTAAGTACCCACCTACGTATTTGAAATTTTATAACCACTTTTTAATTATATTTCTATTTCCTTTTACCCTCACCTATAACTTGAACAGTCTCACGCGGGGCCAGTCGTAATCAACACCAAACGTTACACATAAATACACCAACTTGTCGGTGCATAGCATTTCCAAACAGCTATTGACTTTGATTTTACGAAAATATTTAAAGAAAACGTCTTGAGATTAATTCGCGATTTTCACCAGCCAGTGTTCCGACATTATAACGAGTAGTTAGTGTGCTGTTTGCCCGTGTTAGTGGAGTGAACCAGCAAGACCCAAGTAGTATCGTTCGTGCGTCAGCGGAGTATGTAATGGTTCGTTGGTGTGTGGCAGCGGTGTGGAAGCCGAGGATCAAACGCTGGGCGCCGACGGTCGGGGCGCTGCTACTGCTGCTCTTCTTCATCTTCTATCTGGGGCAGCTCATCTACCAGCGCCGGTACAAAAACTGCATGCTCATCAGGCCCGACCGGTGGAAGTGGCCTGTCCGTGACCCTAAGCCTTCTTGGTTCCCGTGGTTCAAGTGAAAGTGAAAGGAAGGTGTTTTACTATTTATAGTTTTACAGTATTGAAATATTCATGTTTTGGAAATAAACCTTGTACCTAACCAAGCTAAGTATTTTATTTTACTTGCTAAAGTTATTTACCTGTATCAAGGTACGTACTTATCATAATTCACCAAAATATTTAGTCAAAATGAAATTGAACAATTTGTTCATTAAATCTTTATCACCTGTGACCCGTTTAATAACTACCAATGAGTGATTAGAATGAATAGTTTATAACTGAAATGACTAACAGCTAGAACAGTGACTATGACCACGGTATGATTTAAATATTTAGTTCGTTACCAAAGTTCGTTTAATACTTGTACCTATCTATACAATTTAATTGCGTTCATGTAGAAGATCGTGACGTGACAAAACTCACTATAGATAAAATTTGTTCTTAAAATCAATTCACTTACATACTTCTGTTGTTAATGAAAAGAAATTGAAAAAATGTTTGCATCGGCCGGGGATTGATTGAAATGTCGCTTAGGTAAGTAGGTACGTCGCTTCAAGGCGAGTATCAAGAAGTTGAAAATTTGGGTCGAGGCGCCGCCGGTAGCTCAGTGGCAGAGCGGTGAGACGGTACTCCACAGGTCCCAGGTTGAACCCCTGGTCGATGCAAACATTTTTAAATTTCTTATTATCTTTTATGAAAATAATAAATCACTATGGGTGCAAAAATAAACCATGTTTGTTGTGTCAATAATTTTGTCTTTTCTTGTTCAACTGTGTAAGTGAAAATTGCTCAAGTATTGAGGCAAGTAACAGTGGATTGTGGTGTGTACCCAGACGGGCCCGATCTGAAGGAATGGTTGCTCTATATCGCCGCAGCCGCCTTGACTTTCTTCGCGCTGCTCGTGTGGAGGAAGTGCAGGAACAGGCCCGACTCATGCCCGAAGATCCTGGACTTCCGGCGACGGTGGCTGGACCATGATAAGGACTACGATTCATATTAAACTGTGTGTGTTCTTTATTACTTATGCAATGAATGACCTCCGATGAAACTTATTTCATAGGTTTAATTCCTTAGAATTAAATGTTTTTCAAAATAAAGTAGGTATTCCAAGAACATCCCTAGTTTTCTTTGGTAAGAATAGACAAATAAGGCTTAACATGGCGCCCGAAAACAGGATTATCCGGAAACCAAGATTTATTAAAACTAATAAAAAGCCTTTATAGCTATAAGTGCCCACTTTTATTTAGCGTTATTAGCTTGGCATACATAGCCAAAGCGCACAGTTTCAACAAAGTTTTATCGATTCTAAATAATCTTTGTGGCTAGTGATTATCGCTAATTCATAATATGGTTTCTTAATCAATTGCTTAATTAGTCAGTGAATATTTTTAACAAATTTTTAACGTTGCTAGTGTCGCTGACGTTGCCCTTTAAATAATAAAACTTACTAAAACTTCAAGTAGGTACTTACCTAACGACAGATTACTTATTGCAAAAACCTTCGAATAGGTAGGTACATAAATAAATCTACGAAAACTTCTTAACAAGCTATAGGCATGAAGAACGACGATTTTTGGGGTGTTTCAGTCTCGTTTTATTTTATATATTATAGGCCCGCATTTGTCTGCTATTTCACCCGATGGTAAGTGACGATGCAGACGATGATGGTACATGCTTGCCTAGATAATGCCTAATCACTCTTGCCTTGAAAAGGCCCAAGTTATAATAGTTTGTTGCCCAGTAACGTGTCTTTAAAGTTTTCAAGAAACACAATGCGGTGCGTTTCTCGTTTAGGCATAATTCCAGTGCTACGTGCCAAAGTAACGTGTGGCTTGTGGTGTTCAGGGCCAAAAGACTTCGAATGGCGGATGCTGGTGCCCATTCTGGTCGGGATTAGCTGCATCGCCAGCTTCATCGTGTTCATCTTGCGCTTCATCTACGCTGGCTTGAAGGCTAGACGTTGTGACGCCCGCCGACTTTCCACAAGAAATCTCTGTCCGAAGATAGCTGGTGAAAAGCAAAGATTCCCGCCTGACCCGTCCTCTGAGTCTGAACGTACATCTGGTGATCCTGTCGCACCGTGGACTTCATGGTACTCATGATGCTGGTTATAAATCTCTTCTACCCTGGCAGTTGCTCCCTTTTTCGACCGACTGAGCTAACAAAGTACCTCTATTAGGGGACGCTACGAAGACCCTTGCCCGAAAGAGATGGAAAGAAAAAGTTCCCAATCTGCTCAGGGCCAACATGAAAGCATCAGCCTGATCCCTGCTACGTACATCTTCTACCCATTATAAGGTCGCGGATGGCAAGAGAATCGAGACTGGTTACTTATGATACATCTTAACATTGAATAGTTTTATAAATGGATTTTTGCTCCTAATTTAGTTCAGGTTATATATTACAAAACAATAAATATGTTATCGAAATATGTTTATTTTGTAAACTTGCAAAATTTTATGCGCCGCAGGATTTGAACATGCGTTTTAAGGGTCGTCGCTACTAGTGATGGCGAAAGTTGGAGGTTCAAATTGTAAATTTTGCAATGGTTTTCGAAATGTGTCTGTCTGTCTGTTTGTCCACTTTTCACTCAAAAACTACGTGGAGGATTTCTACCAAATTGTATATGATGATTGCTTAATACTCGGGTCAACATCTTCTTATTACTTCAGAAAAATCTCTCATTCCCTCAGGAAAATACAGTAACTGGTTCGGCGGAGTTCGTACATACAAAAATTTAATGTATTTTTTTTATACATACATACATACATAAATCACGCCTCTTTCCCGGAGGGGTAGGCAGAGACTACTTCCTTCCACTTACTACGATCCTGGCATACTTCTTTCGCCTCCTCCACATTCATCAATCTCTTCATGCATGCTCGTCGGTTTAGGGTACTCTTGACCTGACCTTTCTTTAGCACGTCCCCGATTTGATAAAGGTACGTTCGTCGAGGTCTTCCCCTTCCGACGTTCCCATCCACACCTGTTTCGTTAATCTTCTTTCATTCATCCTCTCTACATTATTTTTTTTAAAACCGTATTCATTACTGTGCACGTTTGCTTAGGGTCAGTACAGTAGGCAAACTTTTGTGGAGACTACACCTTGCGTACGCGGGCAACAGCTAGTCGACGAAAAAGCAAGTCTAAGTATTACTAATCTTGATAATAATTGATAATGATTGGTCTGTTTGATAATGATTGGTCTGTTTTTCAACTATTCTGTTATTTTAACTTACGATTCACTGTATTAAATTTTAGGTAAACCTATGTTGGATATTAAACTGGTTAAAATAAATATTTATTGTTGTTTTTTTTTTACTTGCACTTCTCGATGTCCAAATCACATAAGCTCCTCGACGTAAATAAATAATTGTGTATTTATGTGTAACGTATAACGAAATAAACCAGAACAGAAGTGAATGCCTGTACTAAAACTAAACAACGTATAGTCGCGAAGATTGCCCTCTAAAATAGGTAAAATAAAAAATATTTTCCAAAAATCAACTGCAAATGCACCGATAAAAACTCAATTTAAAAAAAGGATTTATCAAAACGTGTGCTGTCGGCTTAGAATAGCATCACCCTATTTCTTTCCTGCGGGTGTCGTAAAACTAAGGGACTCGATGGTTTCATGCGTGTCACAATTTGGGCGACCGGCTGTCATTATAGTGATACACGATTTTTCTGAAAAGGGCCTTATATATTTGTCAGACGCTGCTGTTTACTCTCTGCCGGGTAGACAAGGGATAAACGCGTGATATGTATGTATGTTTATCTAACCTTCCTATAGCGCCACCGCCACCGCCGTGTCTCCGTCGCTGTCCAAGCCAGGATACCATGGAACAAGAGGAACAGCATACCTTCGGGTTCTGGGTGACGCTGATAAGCGGCATATGGCTGCTGTACCTCATCACCAAGTACATCAGCGTCGAGGCTGAACCTCGCCCTTCACCGATCAAACAAGCCGTGCAAACTTTATGGTACACAGTACAGGATTTGAAAAAAAGTAACCGGTAACTTTTTTATACACGTCGTAAGGGATGGTGTACCGAGGACTATGCAGGCATAATCAGAGTGAAACTGAAAAACTTTTCCTATGGAGGCTATCTTGAACGAAAAAGAATTCCACCTCCCATACAAAATCTAATGGCTTACCTTCTATGGAAACATGAAATAAAAAAGTTTCTATATAATAGGCTCTATAGGAAAAGTGGTTCAGTTTCATTGTCTAATCATGCCTGCAAAGTTGTTGATACACCGTCCCTTATACCCTGTAGATTAAATCAGCCCGAGTTCTGCAAAAGTCCGTGAGTGTCTTAAAAGGCGACTAAGGGCTGCCGCAGACCAAACGTACGTTTTTGCGAGCGACAGCTTTAACACTTTTCATAGAAATCCGAAAGTCACCCGTAAGTAATTGAAATATGGGCGATATTGGCCGTAGCTAGCCAAATGTCTATAAGTACGGAAAATAAAGCTATGAAACTTGCTCGTACATATTCTTTTACTTCACTACTTTCAATTTTAAAGCGAATAAAAAGCGATTTTCCACCTTATTGACATTTCTCAGAATGGTTCGGATTTATGGAGCAAATGCCGCGCGGCATCCGTTAGGTCTGCGGCTACCCTAAGATACAAACTAAGGGAATGGACAGCAGCGTTCCCTGTGAATGCAACTTTTTACACTGTGCTCGCCAATACTGTAGTATGGCAAATATTGAACGAAATAATTACCAGTAGTGTAACTATTGTGGCTTCGACTGCACTTATACATCAGACCAGATTTGGGTAGTAGGTACCTACGGGTGTTTACACTCTGCCTACCCCGCAAGGGATATACTTAATACAACCAGTTCTAATTCATGTACAGTCAAGCTCACGTCCGGTTAGACACCCGTACCTACCGCGAACGTAAGTCTTATGCGCGCGCAGCGCGTGGCGTAAGAACGGTCCAAAGTCCAAACCAAACTGTCTAACCCAGCCTGATCTTGACTGTACACTATCAATTTTCACCTTGGTAGCAGTACTTACATATTTAAACTACAATCGCACCTTTACCATCAGAACTAAACTAACAAACATTTCCAATATTTCTGTTGCAGGTTAAAAGGAAAAAAGAATATTCATCGGTCTCATAAGCGTTCTATAACCGACAGATGTGATTGTAACGACAAATGCCCATGCCTTTCCAGGCAACCCTGTCCAATCGTAAATAAATAAAATATAACAGAAATTTTATATATTTGTAATAATAGCAATAAACTAATGCACCTTGTCATCCCCCCAAAATATTTTCATTTGCTACCTACAGTGAAAACTTATGTTTTTACAATAACTAATCTGTAAGATCTAAATAAGGCTTCACAACAAACGTTCAAAGTTCTTTTTACACGACTGCCCTACCAAAAAAAGGAGTGTAATGTTTTAAGAGTTTATGTATGTATTCAGGCTGTATGGAAAAGAATTGCGGTTCGTTGAAAGCCCAGCCCATGAAACTGAAAAACTTTTCTCAAGGAACATAGGTCGACATATGAAAAAAAAATAGACCTCACATAGGTACAATCAGACTTGGTCGGCTGCTATACATGGTGTAAAAAAATTTGCTAAGAATATTTTAAGGGGTGAACCAGTACGTTAAACTGAACAACTTTCCCCAAGGAACATAGGTCGAAATATGAAAAAAAAATTAGCCCTCCCATACAAATTATCCCGGCCGGGTAACACACTAAATATGAGAGGGTCAAATTATATTTTCATATTTCGACCTATGTTCCTTGGGGAAAGTTGTTCAGTTTCACGTACTGGTTCACCCCTTAAAATATTCTCAGCTTATTTTTTTACACCTTATAAATTTTGTATAGGTCTTAATTTTTTTTAATATTTCGACATATGGTCCATGAGGAAAGATTTTTAGTTTCATGGGCTGGTTCATTCCTTACACCTTGTATATGCGCGATTCTTTAAAGTGCTGCAACTCGTTAACCACTGAACTGATTCGAATGGGAATTGTATCGGAAGAATTCTTACATTATCCCGAGTGAAAAATAATATAGGCTTTATCTCAAAAAGCAGTCGTGTTTTTAATTTTATAAGCTTGTTATATACATTTTTTATTTAAACAAGCGTTCAGTGCTCGTCTAACTCTTTGTCAGACTCAAAAATTTTATTTAGCGTTCCGATTGGTCGGTCTCGCTCGTGGTCTCGTTCCATTGCCTCTGTTGTCGCTTCACAGAAGTTCAGCTTGTCTCCGCTTTGGAGGAAACGTACGTACTTTTTAGGCTTTTGGCTTTTTAGGAATTATTTACAGTGAAATTTTACTAGAGACCAATTTAGCGAAAACTTAAGACCGGTGTTGTGGAATAACGTTTCCCAAGGAAACGAAGGTCGAAAAACGAAAAGTAACCTCCCATGCCCAACAGCTGATTTGATTTACTATGGAAATTCAACAAATTTCCTTGGAGAAAGTTGTTACTTATCTCATCCTGGAGCTCTTTGAAACAAATTGGCATGCGAAAGGGCTGCCACAGACCATACGCACGTTTTTGCGAGCACAGCTCGAGCACTTCTTAGTTTCTCATAGAAATTAAAAAAGAACCGTTAATTAAATAAACGGGGTAAATTACATGTAGTTGTACTCAGCGATTGACCATATCCTACGGGAAAACTGACACTGTGATGAATTAGTTCTATATTTGTTCTATCTAAATATATGTAACATTTAATTTGTTCCGTCCTTATTTTCCGAAAAAAATACTTTGAAGGGTATCGTTAGCCAGCGATGTACTTTCAAAATAGTCTGTTTAGGTAAATAAGAATTAACTAGATAATTAGTTCTATATTTGGTCTATCTATATAAATACATCACAGTGTCAGTTTTCCCGTAGGATATGGTCAATCGCTGAGTACAACTACATGTATATTACCACATAGTAACTTTTCGAATCTCTTGTCAAAAGTGCTTGAGTTGTCACTTGCACACACGGCTCTTACTCTGCGGTGGCCTAATGTCTGCGAGCGTGATTGCCTGACCGCGCCGCTTGAACCACACGATCTACTACACAAATCCATTCACACATACCCTCCTCGACATATAAAAACAGGTAGCAGAAGGTGTAATAAGAGTGGTGAGCCAAGTCGTTGCAGTTTGGCGCATGAATTGCTCAGAGTCCTAAGGCCTGTGCCCTATATTACAGGCTACAATTTTACGTGTGAAATTCAATGTTCATTGCGTAGTAAGACAGCCATTATGTTACCAGGAATATTAACCAGCTACGCAATTTACTAAGAATTTCACCTGTAGACTTGTAGCCTATAGTTTCATTACATAGGGCATTGGCAGGCACAGCGACAAATATCAGTGCAATTGGAGTTTTTGTCTTCATTTTCATATAATTATTACAGGCAAGGCATAAAGAAAAACAACTACAAAATTAATACACATGATGATGTATTTGGAACAATCTTCTCTCTTACCGCGATAGAATATAAATTAGCTTGGTGAACGTCACTGATACAAAATATATACCAATACACAATAATTATAATAACTTATGTCCATACCACTCTTCAGGCGCGCTACAAATTTGTAATTAAATTAAAACGTATCGCCGCCGGAGGTTATATTATAAAAGACTGAAATTTATATAAATATAGTACTTGTCTCGATTCTACGTTTCTGACTTAAACGGCTAAAACAGCACTGTTACTTTCCGTCCAATAAGTTTAAAAAAGGATAGTAGATGTCATAGACTATTTTAGTCATGTCATGTGCTTAGTCTATGATTAACGGGCCATTTCGCAGATTGCGTAAAATTATAGATAATTTCAGAGGCGATCATCTTCTACCCTTGTCTTAAGTTTATTTACCTGAAAGTGATAGTGTTATTTTTAGTTAGAGATAGTCGGTAACACCGAATTAATACTAGGCACTGACAGGCCAATTCCCATTCGCCATGGCGCAGACGAAGGGATACGAACGAACAAACCAAGGCACATTAGTGTCAAGGTGTGAAACCTAGATCAACATCTACCGTCAGTTACTGGTACAGTCGGTATACGAACATTTTTAAGTTTTAATGTTGTGGTTTTAAGTATGGACCACGAATCCGAACAAATCTACTATTAAGGGCCGCCGCACAGTTAGAGCCGTTTTTGCGAGCGACAGCTCGAACACTTTTCACTACAGATCCGAAAAGGAGCTCTATCGTACTTGAAATAAAGGTGACATTGACTAGAATGGTAACGGCTCTCACTAGACTAGAATGGTGGCGTTTGTCATTCTAGGCAATGTCACCTTTATTTCAATCATGTACGTTTCATTTTCGGATTTTATAAAAAGTATTCTTGGTGTCGCTCGCAAAAACGTACGATTAGTCTGCGGCAGCCCTAACGCGACTTATACCCATTTGGCGACGCCAAATTATCCTACTAGAACCTAACTGATAAAAGCATATAAATAATTGTATAGATACATATGAATGAATAGCACCTCTTGTAATTTAGCAGGCCAACCACTCAGTCGCGGGCGGTAACGGCGAATAGTGGCTTAATCTATGCTGGCTAGGGAGCAAATGTCTTAGCCTCCTGAGCGGTACCTGAGCTTCGCGTGTGACAACGTCTGGCAAAGAATATCTAGCTACTCTGGACGCCCGAACGTCTGGACGCATATCTGGACGATATGGTTCTTCTACTCAACCAGCAACCGGTAAACTGAGTCACCACTTCACTGCGACACACCTAAATATAACTTAAGTTAACTAACAATATAAATAAATAATAGCTATGTATCACTGAAAATACTGGAATAGACAATCTCGCCGGAACTTCGGCTCAAATCTATTTATTAGTTTATTTTAGTTTGCATTGATTCGTTGCAATTGCAATAATATTTTTATATGTATGAATTCATTAAATTAATTTCAATAATCAAATAGGTATACAATTAAAGGCATAATGAAAAGCCGATCTTATTTAAATTAAATAAATTACTGTGTTAAAATTTGCAGTAATATTAGGTGTAAAAAAATAACTGAAAATAATTAGAGGGGTCAACCAGCCCATGAAACTTAACAACTTTTCCCATGGAACATAGATCGAAGATCGAAAAATTTATCCGGTTGGCTGAAACATTTTGCTTGGGAGATACACATTTTTTTTACTTTTCGACCCATTTTCCATGGGGAAACATGTTCAGTTACTAGGCTGGTTCACTTCTTAAAATATTTTCAGCTCACATTTTTACATTCTGTATAGTAGAAATAAAAAATAAAATAATACAAAAATAGCGCAAAACCTCTCGCGATTGCACAAAGCCGAACCTTTGCCAATTTCGAAAAAAACTTTAAACATACTATTTGAGTTCTCGTACAAACTCATCCACGAGCCTATTTGTGTTGAAAACTAAACATTTTTAGAGTCTATGCGGAAAGAGAATAGGCGTGGGCAAAAAGCGAACTAATCATTTTTTCATAGGTTGCTATGACATTTCTCATACTGGAGCACAGAGGCGCCCCCAAATCTCACGCTGGTTCTTTTTCCACACAGACTCTATTACAATTTTTCCAATATCGTAGAGCAACATTCACGAGATGAATACATCGTCCAAAGCATTATTTTCTTGAATATTTGTGTACCTACCTAATGTCAACCGTAGCATTCGTGCTGCCCCCAGCGGCGATACTAAGTACTAAAACTAATGGCGCTAAAGATGACTAACGTTATTTCCCTCTCTCATGTACACTTGTCATTCAGACCACGTTGCTTTTCTCTTTCTTCCATGCACTACACCTGAAATAAAATATAAAATAAAAGTCAACTAAAATTATCAATTAATAGAATAGACATACATACATACATAAATCACGCCTTTATCCCTTACGGGGTAGAATAGAATAGAATAGAAATGTTTATTTGTTATCCAACAATCACCTTATCATTAGATACAAATTTTAAAACCAAGATGATAACAAAAAGGTTGCATGCAATGCATGATGAGTGATGACAAATAATGGTGACAAATATAATGCAATGACTGGCCTGATTGTGTACCAGATAGTAACCCTGCCTGCGTCGAGGGTCGTGGGTTCGCCCCACAAGACACAAAATATTAGTTGAGTAAATTTTCAAATATTAATGTTTAGTCCGGGTGTTTTCTACGCATAATATTTTAATGCTTCATTCACACAATGCTCGAGTGAGTGTTCACATACTGCCGTCATATTTTTCTCGAGATAGAGTGAGCGAGATAGCAATAGATTCCACTCGTGCTCGTGCTGCCTTTCCTATGACTCGCGCACGAAAAGTCGACACTCGCGGCAGCGGTTTGAGAGTAACCTGTTTACATGCTCGTTCTGTCCACTTCCCTTACTATTTCCATGCCCGCAGAGGTATTCATCCTAGGATTTAATTGGGTAAAATAGTTCCTACCAAGGGGAGCTGATTCTGGTCCCAACCCAAGGAAGAAGATTGTGTGCAACGCCTATATCCCTTACGGGGTAGGCAAAGCGTTAACGGCCGTAAAACGGATATTACCACGTCTGTCAAAAGTTTGAGGGTCAATCAGATAACTGTGTATCACTATAGTGAAAGGTTGTCAGCCCATTACCCAAAATTGCAATGCACATGTAATCCTTGAGTCCCTTAGTCGCCCCTTACGACACCATGGCTAAGAAATGGGGTGATGCTATTCTAAGCCGGCATCACATAGCAAAGAAGAAGATGGTGTAAATGTGGCATCACATATAATGAGGAGCTCACTTCACTCCTTATAATGGTTTGTGCACGCCAATACTTACTTTGTGGTTTGTGTTAGTGTCTAGTGTTGCACATTACATTGTGACACATTACTTATTTAAGGCGAATATAGCCGTGAGTTGTCGGTAGTAGTAAATGTAGTTTGTAGGTTCTAATTTTACTTAAGGATAATACTAAAAACTTGGGCAATGGACATTCTGATCAATTGTTTGTAAAAAGAGAAAACTTTCTTTTGTGAAGTGGCGCCACTGTCAAGGTCGTTCACGGCTACACTCGCCTTAAATGCAAAATCATTAGTACAAACATGGGGTAGTAAATCTTATTTGCCCTAGATTAGAGTGCCAAATTTCTTTTACCTGCAATGTACTGCTTATCTGCTAGTACTTACTACTAGGATTGCTCTCATTACATTGAAAGTTGCATTGAACTATACATACCACTTATTGTTATTTCCTAGCTTGCAAAGCATTGGAGAGCCAGTCCATCGCTTGATCCAGCCCCTCTCCGCGCACTGCTGATGTCTTGAAGATCTGGAAGGTGCGGTCTCTCAGGGCATCCAGCCCAAGCGCCTGGTGGACCTCCGCCACCGTCAGGCAGCCTGCCATATCCTGCTTATTCGCTAGCACCACTAGGATTGCGTTTGCTAATTCTTCTTCCTAGAATTTTGCAAGAGATTGTTAGTGAGAAACCAAAAAAAAATACAAAAAATGTTGGAGCAAATACTTTCGGACTACCCAAGTGGTGAAATTGTGGAATGACCTGCCTGACAGTTAGTTTTGTCAACTAGCATAAATGCATTTAGAAACAAACTAGACGAACATCAAAAACAGTGTTGTTTCAAATCATAAAACTAATATCAAATAAATAACTTAAGTGAACTATAAGTGCTATATAGTGACGAAACTTGAACAGTGAATAGGATACAGGCATTATCAGTTGTTTCAATGGCTTGCCTGTTCAATCAAATAAATAAATAGGTACAGTTTGAGAAGCAGTAGAAGACACAAAATAACAATAAAATTAAATTGATTTTTTTTTGTGGCAGTATTTTTGCAGTGACCCAGAGTTTAAAAATGTAGCTAGTACTAATAATGAAGTCAGCAAGTTTTAATCTTGCCTGCGGCATAAGGGTTTCACAAGTTTAGAAACAACTTAAACACAACTTTTCTCTTTATTTATAGCATAGATACTTACTCTTAACATATGCACGAGTTCATCTTTGGATATTCCTATTCGATCCCTATCAGCTGAGTCTACAACATAAATTATTGCATCTGTGTTCCCATAGTAACATCTCCAATATGGCCTGTAATTTGAAAATTTAGCAATTAATTATTGTAACAAACTGTAATAAAATAAAAATCTCAATTTACAGTAGCACTATATAACTGGCATATTGAAATTACAGCACTTAAAATGAAAGACCACACAATAAAAATTGGTCAATGTGTTTAATTTGAATATATTACCACTAGTAATCTAATTCAAAACCTAACCACCCAATATAGACACATTTGGATTGACTACAATGGCATAGAATTTGAAATTAATTGCACAATGTCACCATTGTAAATATCTAACAATTATGATTGGGTGGGCGTATAACGATGATTACCGCGACTCTTTTTCTGTGAGTAAATAGAGGAGCAATAGTTTATAATAAGACATAACCTCTGAACAAAGTTATCAAACCTCACCTAATACTGGTCTGCCCTCCTAAGTCCCACACCTGAAACTTGAGGTTTTTGTACGTGACTTGTTCTACGTTGAAGCCGATGGTTGGAATCGTAGTGACCACCTCCCCCACTTGCAGTTTGTACAAGATTGTAGTCTTCCCGGCGCCGTCGAGACCGAGTATCAAAATACGCATTTCCCGCGCCCCTAGCAACCCTCTGAAGTAACTAAATAGTCCACCTATAAACCATTTACAGTATTAGTGAATAATTATTAGTTACTGATAAGTAAAAGGGATTTTATGACGGCAAATCACTTACCCATTTTTTGATAAGCTTAGCCTATTAACACATCAGTTTAGCAGCTATGGAATGATTAAATTGCGGTCCTTTAGCATTCAAATGTTCATACAGTTTATTTATCTAATTATTTGTCTAATTTACGCCACTAAATTGTATATTTTAACAACTTTTCTTACAAATAAAAGCATTATATTGAAGATCGCGACAAGTCATTTGACGTGTAAGCAACCACTCATTTTTTTTATTGCCAGTGTAACAATAATCTACTATTTTGGTAGTTATACCTACGAGCCTTAAAACAAATATAGGTAATGTGAAATGAAGTAATTCTTTAGTGTAGGAATTACTTTCAAGGTTATTATTTTTATGCAAATGTAATGCTAATAAATTGTGAATATTGAAATGCTACAGCGACTGTAAAAAAAAACAGAACGGTGTTGCCATAACTAAATCACATATTCCTACATAGTCACAGTTACGCAGGGTATTTCTCTCTGGTCTACTGGCAACATCGACTACCTGCCTGCCATATTATCATAAGTGTTCTGTGCATATTATTATTATATATTCTCTTTGCTGCATCTTTGCTGCCTGCGGTGCGGTGGCCAAAACTTAGGTAAAACCACAAATAACTTAGTTAAGTACCTATTTTGGCTTGAAATCTAGATATAAATGTAACCAAGAAATGATCGCAGTCCTGCTCGCATATTTGATTTGATTTAGTTTCATACACCGTGCGTTTTGGAGGAAATACATTAAAATTGGACACGTTGAGGAAATAGTACTGAATAATTTTCAGGAACTTATGCCGGAAAAGATAAGAATATCGACCTTCCGTATAAAATTCATTATCATACGACTGATTTTGTATGGGAGGTAGAATATTTCTTCTCGTTTTCGAGCATCGGTCCTTAATGAAAAATGTTCAATGCCCTAAACCTCCGAAACACGGTGTTCAATTATAGAGCCTGATACTCTTTGAACTTTGCAACTCACTGATACTTACCTACCTACACCAAAATTAGCCAATGATAAAGTTGTCATAATTAATAAAAGTACCTATTAGTAAAAATATTCATTTTTATATGTAGTAGTTATAGTATTTTATTTGTGTATTGGTATATTTTTGTAGTTTTTCTTACATCCTCCATAGTATGTAGGTATTCAGTTCAATAATTTGCCAGTAAATACATCATTTAATATATTTCAAGTGCCCTTTTTTCTCCTCTTTCATCTCCATTGGGTTGGCTGGAAGAGATTTCTTATAGAAATAAGCTGGCCCTTGTAACCAATTTTAAATTTTTACCTCTTGTATTAATGTGTACAATTAAAATGTCATATATACAAATTATTATTAGGTTAAATTGGATACGTTGAGAGAATCGAACGCTACGGTTAGCACGTACACACCGAATTTAGTCCCTACTTTCACTTACACCTACTTCTGATACCTATTCATCCGCGAGATGCATAGTTTTGTTGCACTTATTTTTGACGTAAAATACCTAAGTATGGCATATTTATAATTGTCACGGGTATGATCCCGGTGGTGGTGTGTATTAATTTAAAGGTAAATTTGGCGTTATTACGCTAGTACTATTAATTATCCTGTGGCGTTATATTAAACCCGTTACGTCATACTGAAACGGTTGTCAAAACCGCGAATGTCGTATTCAGTAGGTAGGTATGGTATGAAATATTCCTTTAATTAACCGTCATAACAAAATTTAAACTAAGGGACTCGAGGGTGTGTATTGCAATTTTAGGCGATGGGCTGACAACCTGTCACTATAGCGATACACAATATTCCGAATAACCCTCAAACATTTGTCAGACGTGGTGTAAATGGCCGTTTTTTGCGGCTGTTTACGCTCTGCCTATCCCGCAAGGGATTATAGGCGTGATATGTGTATGTATGTATGTTCTCATTAAACTGAAAATCTTGTATCAAGGAACATAGGTAGATATATAAAACATGGACCTACCATACCACTACGGATGAGTAAGTTCCGTTCCGACATCAATAAAATACTCGTACTCGTACCTATTAAAGCAAGAAATAGAATTTACGAAATCTCTTAACGGATGTTCAGAAGGATGTCTTTAATTCTCCATCATGACTGTGATCATTTTGATCAAGATTAGAAAACTATCGGCTGCAACGCCGCCGCCGGCGCACCAGTCACCAGAAAACGGATCCATGACGTCATCTGATATCTTTTTGATCATTGGCCAAGGGCTTTCCCAATTAAACGAGCAAATTTTTGAGACCTTATTGTATCTACACAAATCAATACCATTCACGGATATATAACCGGCTACAATCAACTCTAGACTAGATGTAGTCGTAAAGACGATATTACAACATGGTTAATACCGCCGCCTGTGCCCGATATTATCAAACTACAGGCTTATTTTTTACAGGTGAAATTCGATATTCATTGCGTAGTCGGTTAGCCATTATGATACCAGGAATATTTACCGGCTACGCAACCTGTAGACTTTTAGCCTGTAGTTATAGGGCACAGATGGGAAAAACTTATCCTACCCCCTACCCTCACATTTGCGTCACTGTTTGTTTTCCTTATAAGTGTTTTGTTTTGATGTAACACAAAAACAAAACTAACAGAGCGGTATCCTAGTGTGTATATTTGCGTGCAGCAAACGTCGCTTATATTTTTATGGCTGCTGAAAATCTCGTCACGGCATTTGCTTACTAGGTAAAGTACCTAAGGCTCGGGGTGACTAATGTATGCTAGTACTTTGACGAACATTGACCCTATTTGCCCAATAGGTAGTACAAAAGTACATCATACTCATACCTAAGGCATTGGAGTCTCCAAACGCAACTTATGTAGGTAAGTAGTCTACTCAACTACGTTACTACTTCATCATCACTCCTGCGGATGACCAGCTTCGTTTTTATAATTAGGGTTCCTCTTGAAACATTGGTATCCTCTAGTTAAGAAGACATTGCAGGTCAAGTACCTTTGCTGAGTAGACTACGTCTTGGATCAGCATCTGACGTGTGTAAGAAAGAGTTCAGGGCAATCCAAAACAAATTAAGAAAAATACTAGTAGTAGTAGGCGGTTAAAAAATCTGACACCAAAGTTCATCGGGTTGTTCATCGACACGTTGTCCCACACTAAAATAAGAAGAATGTATAAAAACAAAGTAACAAACAATTTACTCCCGAACTTAACAATGTAGAATATTCTTCGTATGAAAATGACCCAGAATTGCCAGACATCCACAATCCAAATTAAATTAAGAAAAATCGATAAAACTTAGTCTCGCTCTCTTTTCGTGTGGGGCACCGAATCGTCAACGACCCGGTGAACCCTGGTGTCAGAGTTTTTACAACCGCAAACTACTAGTAGTAGGCCTCTGACATGGTTGGGTAATGACCGCCGTCTAAGTAATCACTAAAGTTAAAGTTCTAATTTAACCGTTTCTTCCAATCAATCAGTAGGAACGTATCGTTTTACCGGTATAATTTGGCCACGGAAATTCCGACACAAGTCTATGAATCATTAAGAATTTGCACCTTTCGATATACTGTGTGCTGATGGCCAAACCTTGACATTCCGGATCTTTCTCGATCAAATGATCGAGAAGGCACTCTCTCGCAGCATTGCACTATGATACCTACTCATAAGCGATGACGGCCGATGTGGCGCAGTGGTAGTGCAACTGCCTGCGACGCAAAAGTTCCGGGGTCCGATTCTCGGCGGGACACTTACAAAGTTGATATTTATAAATCACTTTGTGAATTTGTTCCCGGTCTAGTTAGGACATTGCAGGGTTAACCACCTGATTGTCCGAAAAGAAATGGTTCCGTGATTCGGAGGGCACGTTAAGCCGGCGGTCCCGGTTGCTATCTATGATAAGGCGGCTGTCGTTACACAACCATGTCAGAGGCCTACTACTAGTAGTAGGGGTTGAACTCTGACACCAGGTTTCATCGTGTCGTTGTACGACTCGGTGTCCCATACGAAAAGAGAAGAGCGAGTACAGTCAAGATCAGGCTGGGTTAGACAGTTTTGACTTTGGTCCGTTCTTATTCCGCTCGTATAAGTCTTACATTGGCGGTTCGGGTGTCTAACCTAATGTGAGTTTGACTGTACTTAGTTGAAAAGCTCAACTTGAGCTACCGTCACTTAGCTAATTGAGAGCATTTCAGATCTGACTGAAAATGCTGCGATAATCATTAAAGTTATCGTTTTTAGCTTTGCCTGCAACATTTTAGGTAGGTACCTGAGTAAATACAGTCTTAAACAGTGCACGTTATGGATATTTCCATACTCAAAATAGGTGCTAATAAACATTCAAAATTTGTATTTTATTTAAGTACGTGTCTATTAGCATTGCACGCGCTATCAAGTTAACAAGTGAATTTCATTGATAAATAACGACCTTGATTCGACGACCTGTAATAACAACAATTTTGTCAATGATTTGCGATAGTCTGTTGCTGAGCAAAAAAAAACCATTCATATCTTACATGCCTACTCAACATTCGTACCTAAATCCCTCGTAGCCGGATAGGCACACACGTTAATTTACAAGAGCTCAAAATGTTTTTAATAACCCGACCTGATCTTTGTAGGTGATAAGTATGGACCGGATTATATAAAGCCAAAACATAAAATGCTTGAATTATGCACGAAAACTAGCAAAATCTCGATAAAACAAAATAACAAACAAATGTTTCGATGAGTAAAATTTGTACTACCAAACTTAACAATGTAGAATAATTCCGCCGTATGGAAATTATCCAGGATAGCCGAAAGCCCGTTTTTTTTTTGGAAGACAAGATCGGCTTATACATTTTAGTAGATCAATGAGACACTGGACAACAATGAGAACAATTTAAGCAAGGCACCTATGCATTAAAGCCGGGAGAGGGGAGAAAGAAAAAAAAGACGCGCTGCGCTCAAAAAGTTTTGAAAATGTGTCAATAATATGCATCATAATAAAATTTTAGGGAAAATATACTAATTGCGATCAAAATGGGCTTAAATATGCATATAACCCCGTCTCTAGTGATAAGTATTTGTCTTTGGTAAGTAATAATAATTATAGTAAACCCGGTGAAAGCCGTGAAAAGAAAGCCTTTACTTATAAATAATAATAATATACTTTTATTGCACATAATAACATGACATGACAAAGAAAAAAAACACAATAGGTACAAGTCATGTATAAGTATGGGAATCATAGGGATATGACAATGACTACACGTGCGGAAAACCTTTACTGTCAATCCAAAATCTTTGATGGATATGCTACTGTACACTTTGGACTAGGTTCTTATTTTTAATTTTTTTTCTTGATATGAATATGTATTAGTAGAAAATCATTTTTTTACAAGAATAAGTATAAATTTGTATTATTACTAGGTATAAAAATAATTCACCTTACCTTATGTGCTACAACCGACGGTACACACAGGTTTTGATTTTGACCGTGTGTAACTGACAAACAAACAGATTTAGAAACTGAAATTCTAGCTATTCTACCCTTCGTATATCTATGTTGCAATCATTACATAGTCACATAGCTACATATAAGTCTTATTTAGGCACATACCTACATATCATAGCTGAGTCATGTCCATAAGCGAGACCACCGAAACAGTGAGGCGGTTGCTAAGTGGTCCTTCGGTTTCATTATCATTTCCACGGCTGTGTCTACGGCGTGATAGCTGGCATGTGCTAGCCAACATGTCTTGACTTGTGCCATTATCGAGGCCAATGAGCCCCGGATTTCACCTCACAGCTCACAGCAGACTCCTGCCGAATGTCACGTGTACAGATAACTCCGGCACGTACCTACCTATGGCTATCAGTAGTAGGTAGGTATTTATCACATGTAGAGTGGAGAGACAGTGGCGAGTCAGTGATTGTAGGAAACTTTGACGATTACAGGCTGACTGCATTGAACACTATTTGCGAGTTATTTGAAAAAATACATGGAAAACTAAACTAGCATGATGTAAACTAAATTTATAAAACTAAACATAGACACAGCAGTCACTAGGACCCAATCGGTATACTTATTTTTTTGCTACTATCAATTTTGTTTGTTCTGCGAAAGAAAGACATCAACGCGTAACAAAGCTATTATTAGCACTACTGATTATGAACCGGGTATTAGTTGCAAAACAAACATTAAAATACACTTGCAAAATTTCCGGGCTAGGAACGAGCTGCGGTAGCCCAAATGGAAGAGGCGTCACTAGTATTGCGAAAGTCGCAAGTTCAAAACCTGCCCGCGCTTGAAAATTTTGCTAGTTTTCAAAAATAAATATTCATTTTCGAGCCAACGGTAATTTTGTCTGAAATACGACTTCTTTTTAAATTAAATTTCCGGTAATGGTAGAGCAAAAGTTGTTCATCTCCCATGATAGGCTTTTTCCATTTTAATTCTTTTAAGTGCAATTTTGTTTATAATATAGGCATGTATATCAAGTAAAAATTCTATAGCAATCATCCCTTTAATCGATTTTACCCATAGACAAACCATAAGTTAAGAAAAAACAATCGAGTTGAGGGCTCTTAGAGCAACCCGGTCTTCCGTTGGGCGTTGGTTGGTCGAACATCACAGAAAGCTATCATATCACATAGGTTGCACATACATCCTGAACTTCATTAGTGTATTAAGTTGTGTCAAATAATGACAAATGACAAACTGCACCGAGCAACTTGGAGCGACATGAAGATGCACGGTGCAACTCGACGTCGCCTGTAACTGACATTGCAGCGTCGCGTCGCGTCTTGTCGCCTCTCATCTCGTCTCGTTGCGGTGGGAATTGACCCTAAGACAGGCGCAGGTGCAATAGGTAGCTAATTGTCACCAACCTTCAACAGTTTCCCTGTAGAAATTGCTCTATTTCAGAAAATACGTCCCGCATGGGAATCCAGTGTGGTTTTCCTGTGGTAAAGTTTACTCCACATTCTTTAGCTACTAGTGCAATTCCATTCCTGTTTGTTTGTTGTTGTTTATTTCTGGTTGGAAACTTACAAGCTGTGGTAAAAATACTTGTTTTCTGTGACGTATACGTGGGTTAAATATGTCTGCAGTAAAAAGGCCACTTACTATTATATAAAAGGTAGTAATTAATGTACCTGTTTTGTCCTTATTTACCCGTAGTAACATATTATCTGAAAATATAGGTGCTTTTAAATTAGCAGAACCGCGTAGGGTTGATGAAATTATTACATGGAGCCGTTGGAGTCGCACCGTTGGGTGGGTTTCAACTCGTTCGTAGTGCGAGTCCCAACCGCTACAGTGAGCTTCTTCACGTCACCGGAGTTTTGGCCGCAGGGAGTCGTGTTTCGCCGCTTCCGAGGGAAGCCACTGCCCACAGCTTCACCGTTAGAATAGGTTTTAGAATAAGTAGTAATATTTTAAAGTGTATTTAAGTTTATTTTAATTGTAAAGTCGTATTTTATTTTTATATTTTATTATTTAGAACAGTTATGTTGGTAAACTATTTACCGAAGACTCAGGAATTACTATTCTTAGTTTAGGAAATAGTTAAGCCTCATAATTGTTATTGTATAGTTTTACCTACTAGTAATTATTTTTATTAAATAGAGAATTTGAACTATTGTAAAATTCATTTTACAGGTTATAATCATAGTTTGAGACAGACATGTCCCACTGCAGGGCAAAGGCCTCCCTCTCTTTCTTCCACTTTTCCACATCCTGGGCCACCCCGATCCATATTTAGGCGTAAGTGTAAAATAATAACAACTTGGGTCCTTCCTAACGCTACATATTTGACTAAGCACAAGTTAATGACAAGAGTTATCAATTTAGGTGCTGTGTTACATAACTCTTCAAGATTGCAGGTAATTAAGATAATGCTACTGACTAAACCCAGCCCATGCACATGTTGCTAAGGAAATCAATTAAATATTACAAAGTAGAGACGAGGAGAGAGGAACTTAGATTTTGACAAATGTTGTGCAATAGACAACATTGCACAACATTCGACATTTTGTCAAATGTCAATATGTCAAATGTGATTATGTTCTAATAAAGTATTCTTCAAAAATAAAACACGCGTGTAGGTATCCTACGGGCGAAAAATAAAATATTTGTGTAGGCTGAGTGTGTAGGTATTCTCTGGCCTTTGACACGCAAGAATTTGACAACGTGCGTGACTCAATAGGATGTAAAATATTGTATTTGAGACAGGTATCTATAGGGTTAATAAAACCGAGCAGTCGGTTGATACGAATAGAATTTTATCTTGAAGAGTTACCCCAATTAGAAGATTTATAGCGAGGACGGTAAAGTTACAATGACTTTAGTGGACTTGGAAAATTACCTATCTAAATTTCTATGGATGGAAGAATTTGTAATTGTTTTTTTTTTATCTGCCACCATAGGTAGTAGGTACATACAACAAATTACTGAGTTTTTTTTGTATTTTTTCTAAGGCTAGTTAATATCTAAGGCGGTTCGCCGACTTTTCGTCCATCGCTGCTGCGTCTGTCAAACTAAAGGAAATTTTCTGATCTGATCCTAATCCCATACAAATACGGCTATGGCGCGTTTACAGATGCGTCTGTCAAACGACCTGACAAACGCTTCATCGACGTAGCCGTATTTGTATGGAAATAAGATCAACTTTCTGCGTTACGGTGCGTTAACAATACACAGTGTGTGAACCGATTACCTTACCTTATACCTTATGATTGAGGAAAACCATGACCTAGGCTACATACACTTTATTATCTGCCAATTAAATTATACATTATAAATATACAGTTTCTAGGAAAGACAAGATTTTCTCATAATCTACCTATCTAAACCGGCGGAATTACACTATACTTGCATTCATGTTTGCCATAATTATAAGTAGGTAGGTATAAATATAGTGTCTTCCCAGTAAAGTTAATACCAACAGTTAATATGACAGTATTTTATTATCAAGCGCCACGATAAAATAGGTCCAACGTCCAATGACCAAAATGACAGACGTCATCGCTGCAAAAACTGTCAACTGGGTCTTTAGATTGACCGATTTTATAGAATCAAACAGCAGAGCTACAATAGGAAAGCATTTTTTTTTAAATATCAGTCAACCTAAGTTCCAAGGGAAAACTTGTTCAGTTTCAAGAACTGAACTAAACTTGCATTTAAACTTGATTGGACATTTTGGGTATTGGTCATTTTAGGAATTGGACATTGTGGGAATTGGACAATGTGGGCATTGGACAGTTTTAGAGCGTTGGGCATTTTGGGAATTGGACATTATGTAATTAAATGGGTTGGACGCCATAAAACAATAAATTGAAATGGAGTTAAACTGTAATATCTTAAAATAAGTATACCCGTACATTTTATTGTGAGATCATGGACAGTAGCTCTCAACATGCCCTTTTTGATCCTTAAATGGTGCAGCTGATTGATAGTAGGTATCTACAGCACGTGAAGTTAATAAGGAAAGTAATTAATTATATTCAGAAAGTATGTGGATTACCACTACTCACACAAAAATAACAATCGAAGTTAGTGAAGCATCGTTTTTATGAGAAGCTTCAATTAATCCTACTAATATTATAAATGCGAAAGTTTGTATGTTTGTTTGTTTGATACTTCTTCACGCAAAAACTACAGAACCGATGTAGGTAATAAAGATTGGCACACATATAGAAGGTAACATGGATTAGCTCATAGGATAGTTTTTATCACCACTTATGCGGGCAACGCCGCGGGTGACAGCTAGTAACTTTATATTCTTACTTACCATGTGCCATGTCATGAAAAGTTGCTGAAAATATTTATTCGTTTTTTGAAATAAGTATCTAATCTACTAGACTTTCTGTCTCGAATAACCTACTTAATGCGACATATTAAGTATCTAGTTGTGTTTATTGTTGTCTAAGCAAATCACTATAAATTTTCAACCAAGCTGGCCCCAGGGTTCATCGGTCTGTTGGACGACTCTGTGTCCCACACGAAAAGAAGAAGAACAAAACTATAATTTTTTCCTTAACTGCTTATCTGTTTTACTGAATATCGTGAAAATCAATTCGCATACTAACTCTAGATAACGGAATATGTTTAGTTAATGGCGGCGCCGCCTGCGCAGCGCGTCAGCGTCGCGTCGGTCGTACGCGCCAAAAACCGCCTCGTGACGAAACGCGAGCAAATACGTGACTGCTACACACATTGTGTACGTATGTCGATATGACGCACTGCTCAATAACAATTTCATCAGTTCATGTCCAAGGATATTACATCAGAAAAAGTCTGTTGATCGCAACCTTTCGCCTACACGTGGTGACTGTAGTAGGCGAGCGCAATGCTGACCTAGGCGAAACTTGTTGGTTGACGGCATAGATTGGCAAATTTCAATGAATAATCAAAGAAGTCGGTTGAAAACGCCTACACAAATTCGCCTTTGACAATGAAAAAGTATATAACTACACAAATTCTGTGCCGGCAGCTTTGACAATAAAAAAACGGTTTAGAACACCAATGTGTTAACTTGATGACCTCCGAAGTTCAATTCCAAGATGGCAAAGCTACAGAAATTTCAGATTTTGCCACCTACAGTGGTACATACCTACTTTCTGCCAGCGGCAGAATTGCGGTCTAATGTGGTCAAGGTGCATATGTAGAGCCGTTAATAATCGAATGTTTCTCAAAACTCCATGTTCAAACTGTATGTAAAAACATTACACAAATATTAATTAATAATGACATCAAACATTTATGTATTTTTCACTTCTTTCTTTTCGTGTAGGACATCAAGTCGTCCAACGACCCGACGAACCCTGGTGTCAGAGTTTTTTCAACCGCCTACTACCACTAGTAGACCTCTGATATGGTTGTGTTACGACCGCCGTCTAAGTAAAGATAGACAGCAACTGGGACCGACGGCTTAACGTGCCCTCCGAAGCACAGAACCATTTCTTTTCGGACAATCAGTTGGTTCACCCTGTAATGTCCTAACCAGACCGGGAACAAATTCACAAAGTGATAAATATCAACTTTGTGAGTCTCCCACCGAGAATCAAACCCGGAACCTTTGCGTCGCAGGCAGTCGCACTACCATTGCGCCACATCATCGGCCGTTATTTTTCACTGTGCAGCATGTATGTACCTACCTTATCTTGTATCACGATGCGATCATGTTGAATTATCATGATTGCAATGTAATGAAACCACATTATTAATAAATAAGTATTAGTATTTGTTGGTTCAGGTGTTCATTACCTACTTAACTACGTAAAATAATACAAATTGACGTCATAAAACTGTAAAATCCGATTTTGGTCTGATATCACGATAGGTGTCCGGCGACTATCCAATATTTGTATGAAAAGTACATACTTACTTTACGTTTCGCAATCATGAATGTGAACTCGCTATCTATATTGAAACACGTTATACCTCGTCTAAATGACTTAGTAAAACGTAACGCTTTTTCTCCTCTTTCTTTTCCATTAGGTTGGCTGGAAGAGATTTCTCATAGAAATAAGCTCGCCCTTGTAACTAATGTTAAGTTTTTTCACCTATTGTAATAATGTGTACAATAAAGAATTCATATAAAGTCTAATTATGAGGTTTATTAATTATAATTACAGTAAAATAAATGATTAAAAATAATTCATACTTATCTAACTTTTTAACTACCTAACTATCACGCATATAATCCCTTGCGGGGTAGGCAGAGCGCAAAAAAAAAGAAATTTACGCCACGTTTGACAAATATTTGAGGGTCGTTCGGAAAATTGTGTACCTATCGCCATAGTGACAGGTCGTCAAGTCATCGCCTAAAATTACAATAACACCCTCGAGTCCCTTTGTCGCTTCTCACGAGTACCAATGGGGTGATGCTATTCTAAGCCGGCATCACACGGCTATACCGTTTACTTAATCTTATTTTACAAAAAATCTCAATAAGTACCAATAAGTAGAATAGACACACACCACACTAAACGTTACGAAAGATACAAATAGTTGGCTCTACATGTGACAAGTTAAATAATAATTTGTCATTCACGCAAACATCATCTTCGTCTATTGTGTGGGACACCAAGTCGACGTACGACTCGATGGACTTGATGATGACGTATTCAGATACATAACGTGGACAGGTACTTCCTCCACGGGAATTCCCAAAATAAACTTACATCTACAGGTTCGAGTGTATTTTAACGGAGCTATGAAGAATTTTATTATATATTAATCTAATATAAGCAACTCAACGAATGTGTAACTAACTACTAGTTATAGCTGAAATAAAAATTTCAAATTTATTAATATGACATAAAAAAAAGAAAATTGACATATTTCATACATACATACAGATACACAGTCACAACAGACATGGGCCTCCCTCAATTAGGGGGTATTGCCATACTCACCACGCTTGGCAGGCGGATTTTTCATACCAACCAAAAAATGTCTCAACTGAGCAACGCTTCGTCATTGCACGATATAAACACTAGTTAAATATTATCTAAAAATAGACGCGACGGAGACACCTACGCCGGTTAAAAATAACTGTTACCACGTGGTTCACTCTTCATTGATAAAATGAGATCAGTGAACTTAACCTTCGTTTCAGTAGGTCACTAGTTGTATTAAGAAGTAAGAACTTCATATAATAACAATTAAGTAAGCCTAAAATTGGCCATAAATTCAATTCATAATTCCCATGAATAAAAATTCTACAAATATTTAAAACTTCCTATATTAAGTATCTGTACTATTATCCTGTTTCAAGAATAAGTAATTGTACATATTTAAATGCCTGAATAATCTTCAACCTTTATGTAGTAAATATTAAAATACCTAAAGAATGGCTTCACCCATTATTTGATTTTATAAAATCTTTTAAAAAACGTACCTACATTTGCCTACATGAACTGAAGTAACACTGATAAGAGTTCAAACTGAGCAAAAATTTCCATGGATGATAAAGAATATGATAAATGTGTAACTTATTAAAATCAATGACTTGTGAAATACTTGCCATCTTCAAGATAGGTTTCGAAAGTCTTTCTAATTTCCTAATGAAATCTTTCAGCGTTTTCCTCTTTAAATCAGCGCAGGTGCACAAAAAATTGTGATTCTTGGAACAGCTTTTACCGTCTGTGTCTGACGCAAGAGACGCGTGACATCCGTCATAGTCATCACTATAGAGTAGGATTATATTATCTGTGTCACCGCTCACTAAAGACACCGCCTCTCCAACAACTCTTTCCTCTGTAACAAGAAATGTATTCTAAAAGTCTGCCTCATGGTCGAAGAAACGTCGAGAGATGATGGCATAATTACCTCGTATCACGTTAGAATGAGATAAAGGATTGCCAGCGTCCTGACTCTCATTTAGAGATCATCTGTCGTGTCAATGGTTATTAACTACTAGATACATTATCATCCGAGACTTCGTATAGGTTAGTAGCTAGGTCCATTCCTAAAAAGCACGCAAGTAAAAATTTGTGGAATCTGTGATACGATTTGCAGTTACATATTGTAGACACGTTCCAAGCTATAAAAGCAGTACAAAAAATGTGGAATACTCATACATAAAAACTATTTACAGAATATACAATGGAGAAATTATCTTACTAACTTGTAAATTCCAAACTATACTCAATGCGGGCCTACAAGGGGTCTACCCATAATAGGTATGTATGTGATATCATGTTACTGATTTATAAATTACCTACATTGGCTGGCACACTTCAAGCACGTGCTATTTTACCGAGGCCGAATCATACAGAAATTACAGTAAGACCATTCCAAGAAGCCATATTTGACAACTGTCAGTTTCATTCGAGAAAAAAGTTCAACAAAAAAGAAAGAAAATTGATCCTTTTCCATAGCATTAGCACGAATCTGTCAAATGATGTCCGTACCGTAACGTACACTATCTCTCCGAAAGTCCGAAACGACTTCTACCAAAGTAAACTATACACATTCATTTGATATTCACCTCTGTCTCCTAGTCTGTTAAGTCGTAATTTGAACACGTACAGGACAGTTTCATTTCAATTAAACGAAATAATACCATGTAACTTTAACTGTAAAGTGTGTTTTAGAGTGTATCGAACAGCGATAGAATACGTTAAGGTTATGTTGTGAATGGCAGGCTAAGTGATCCATTCATGATATTGCAAACGTGTTCGTAGTAAGTACGAGCGTAGTAAAGTGCGCAGTTTTCGCAGTTCGTAGCCGATACAGACATACAGATAAGCGTATCTCTAGTATTTGTATTCATTAGATAAATCGGGACATGACATTAAGTTCATCATTTGAAATGTTCTTAACAGGATGGCGGTTGAGATTTGAGATTAATACAATGTCAACTTTTAAATTCAGGATCTAAAAATATTAGCAGCATAATTATAAAATTTGATCCAGCCGACTGGGTCAATTTTTATGGGAGGTCCAAATTTTTTTTGTTTATGTTTCGACCTATGTACCTTGGGAAAAGTTGTTCAGTTTCATTGGCTGGATTAGTCCTTAAAATATTTTTACATCCTATACGGTGGAATAATACCTATAAGTCTTCCATCGTCTTAATTTTTTCATTTTTTTGTTTCAATTTTATTTACCAGAGAGTATTATTATCTATTCTTATGACCAGAGGCCCAGCGGTTTCACTCACCTACTACTTTGAATAACATCGTCTAAAAACGCATCAAAATTTGTTAGGAGTAGTTTTAAAGATAGGAACACATTTGCATAGGGACACCGGGACACATGAAGCGATTTTATTTAATGATGATGATTATTGAAAAGCTTGTTCTGGTAACGTTATTTACCTTAACTATTTTTACCACCTTCGGTCTTCAAAGCGACTGAAACGATCATTACGTAACAAAAGTATTGCTAAAAATTTCTGTGTATCCATACCCATTATACCCATTCAAACAAACGTGAATCATCGAGTCGCACACTGAAAGACCAATGACATCCTAAAAATCGTTCACGTCATACATGTGTCATATTACTGCAGCAAAAAACTTGACAATATCAAAGTGTACAAATCTTTGCATGTACTTGGAAAAGGGTAACGTTTTCCTTATATGCTAAGCAAATGTTATAAAGTGTGCAAAATCCTCTGCGATTCTATTTATTCTTACTCTAGTTGCGAGAAAGTAGGATTAAACAATACACGCTGAAATAAATAGTAAGTACGTAAGTATGTGAGTAGGTACCCTTTTCCAAGCATTGCATTATAAACTATGAAAAGGATTAAAATGATGATCAGAACTGCATTTTTCCTGCAACGCATTCTACAATTACATACTATACATACACATGTTACGCCTTTAATCCCTTGCGGGGTAGGCAGAGCCCTAACAAATATTTGAGGGTCATTCGGAAAATTGTGTATCGCCATAGTGACAGGTTGTCAGGTCATCGCCTAAAATTGCAATACACACCCTCGAGACTCTTACCACTTAACACTCCCAAGAGAAATAAATGGGGTGGTGCTATTCTAAGCCGGCATCACGCGGCATTAAACAGTTACAATCTTGATTAATTTCAGAAGAACATATTTGTGTCGAGCGTTAAACGCACTCGCGTCCGAATGGATTAAGACAATTTTGGCAACTGCCAAGATCATCGTAAAGTCTATTTTTCTTTTTTGACATATCTTCTAGTGTGGGTTTGACAGCTGCTAAAGTTGACTTATTGGAGTGAAATTTGTATATGTGTTAATTGTTTAGTTCTTCATGTATTTTGCCGAATAAGCCTCGCGGTGTCGGCCCGTGCGGAAAATACGCGTGACGCTGCCCTAAATCAATTAACAAGATTAACACTGGCGCCTGAATATACCATCGCACCTGCTTCTCGGAACTGACTCACTCAGCGCGTGACTAGCCGGTGTAGATCTACAAGATTATAGCACTATAGCGGTGAAAAACTGCGGTTATTGTCACGGTGTGTGTAGCGCAACCTTAATCGTATTTTCAACTATAGTAGGTACACACAAGATAAGCTTTAGCCTGCTAGAGGGAGTGAATCATTTCGGACGGTCAAAGTCCTGAATAGGTGTCAGAGTAGAATAAGTAACTACTTAGAATCATTAATTGATGTGTGGTGCCGGCTTTGAATAGCATCGCCACATTTCTGCCCGTAGGTGTCGCAATAGGCGACTAAGGGATGAACCCAGGGAATATGGAGTAGCGTTTCCTATTAACACAAGTAACACCTTGCATTGCGCTTGCTAAACTGCCACTGTTGCAGCTGTTGATAAAGTTGAAGTTGAATCATTAATTTTAACTAACATACCTATGTATACACTTGAAAATAAGAAATTGGAAAAACTTTACCGCGAATCCGGGTCTTTTGGAGCGCTGTTTTTAATGAAAATAATATAGCACTATAGATGAAATGAACCATAGTACACACCTACACTTTTTAAAGGAAACTTCATTAATATTTACACAGATACCTACCTACCTACTACTTCCTAAAAATTTTGTAATTTGCCGTCAAATGCTATTTGAGAGCGAAAAAACTTACTTGAAAAATGTGGAATTATTATAGGAGTGAAATGCAAATACGCTCCATCGTGAAAAAAACCTACTCAACCAAAATGTATGGAACAGCTTGTATTTTTTTCGCGATTTTGCAGGTGACCCCATAATAAAAGTTGTTTAGAATCATGAGAAGCATCACCCTATGTAAAGTTTGCGGGCTGAATAAAAAATAACCGCGTCAATATCCCTTGCAGGGTAGAATTAATAAAGAAACTTGAATTCAAGAACAAGTTGACACACCAGTTTGTTCAGTGATACGCAATAAAAAAACGTCAATGTCCTTATTTATCCATTCTATTTACATTACTTATTAAGTACTAATTTCAAAATACAGGTAGATAGAAGGCCTAAAGGGAATCCCTGGTAAAACCCTTGATAAGCTCGTGGGGAAGCCCTTAACGCCAGCACTGAGCATCTGTGTCCAAAAAGGTAAGGTTGTAGGTAAAACCGTGTTAGACCTAGATCTAAACTAGGTTTACGGAAGAACCTTATGTAAAAACCTAAACGGTCCCTTCCGTTGGACTTTACAATTACCTTGTCAGGGTATTTGAAGTGTAAAAATCACGAAGTATACTTATTATATACGAGTAATGAAGTGAACAGTATGTCTACCTATTAATTTTATAAACAAGTTAAAAACAAGGAAATGGCATTATTATTTTATTTATCTTTTATTGAGAAGTTTGATTGTTTGAACTGACAAATAACACTAAATAGTATTATGAAAATAATAAATAATATTTTTTTAATATAAAATTAAAATCCTAATATATTCACGAAAACTATCGATATCAGGAAATTCGTTACGCAACCATGTCAGAGGACTACTACTAGTAGTCGGCGGTTGAAAAAACTCTGACACCAGTGTTCATCGGGTCGTAGACGATTCGGTGTCCCACAAGAAAAGAAAGAAATGTGAGAAGGGTCAAGTCTAGAGTGCCTTAGACCTTCTTCGGTTAAAAAAACTACGACTGTGTAGTAGAAAGCGAAAGTAATCTGCAGGGTTAGTAGCAGGAAGTATGTAATCTCTGTTTACCCCTACTAAAAAGTGGCGTGATTTATGCATGTATGGCGAAGGAAAAGTATATGTTTACCTACATGCTTACCAAGAACAACTAAACGTCCAGTAGGCAGACCACCCGCTAGAATCGCTAGATGGACGGACGACCTAGCGACCATTGGATGCGGGAGGCACAAGACTGGCGCAGATGGCGAGAAAAAGAAGAGGCCTATGCTCAGCAGTGGGTAGATGTGGGTTGATATGATGATGATTACCAAATTCAATTGTTTCCAAAAATCAATTTTTAGTTCCGCTATAAAGGCACGTAGCGTAGAGTTTAGATTTAGATTCATTAGATTTATGTTAAACATTTAAACCTAGTATAGGTACATGTTGTGACCATACAACAACTGACATGTGCGGCGGAAGATGGCGATATGAGTATTGGCAAAAAAAAACTTCGTTTCATTTCGCAACTTTATTGAAGTAAGAACCTTCTCATTAAGACATTACGCTTCTGCAATTTCTATGAAACTTCTATAAGCAGAATGCATAAAACTGTTTTCGAGTTCATAATTTGAATATTATGAGACGAGTGAAGATAAAGAATTTTATTATTACTATAATTATAACACATACATGTTGTGACCGGGATAGGTACATGGTGCTCGATCAGAGACCGGATTAAGTAAATGAGGGTACGCATCCATTATAAAAAGTAGGTTGTTACCATGGAGACTGAGACTGTAAACTTTTACAAGGAAATATTATTTTACAATCAAAACGCACAAGAACGAGAAATAATTCAGGTGCAACTGATATTATACACCTGAATTTAAATCTTATCTTACTATCTTACTAATATTATAAATGCGAAAGTTTGTAAGTATCATTGTTTGTTTGATACTTCTTCACGCAAAAATTACTGAACCGATTGTAATGAAATTTGGCACACATATAGAACATACGAATTAATTAAACATAGGAAACTTTTTAATTTATGCATAAATAATAAATATCTTGCACATTTCACACAGCGCCATCTAGTCTCAAAATGAGCTTGCTATGGGAACTAGATATTTAATGTTCTTTATAATACAGAAACACTTTTTTCGTAAATAAATACATGTATTATATACATAGAAAACACCCAAACTCAACACAAATATTTGAAAAGTAACTTACAAATACGTGTGCTGTGTGGGAATAGAACCCACGACTCTCGGAGTAGCAGGCAGGGGTACTATCCACTACGCCATCGGGCCATTAGTCTTGCCTTCCCTGTAACTAGTGCATCATCGCTAAATAACATAGTATAACAAGTAGCTTGCTGCGTTCCGTCAGCGTGTGGGAGTGCCAGTGCCTTAACAGGCTTCTTCTGGGTGAGCTCGCTCCATCTTAGACTCTGTCTCTGTCCTATGACCTAGACTAGAGTCAAGAGCAAACAAATCATAAATTAAAAAAAATACAAACTAGGGAGACGGGCCGCTGCTGTGATAAATTAAAGTTGCTTTCCAAGTCCCCAGTGCAGTGTTGTCGGTGTATTACATACTACCCATATAGACCTCGACGAACGTACCTCGATCAAATCGGGGAGGTGCTAAAGAAAGGTCGGGTCAAGAGTACCCTAAACCGACGAGCGTGCATGAAGAGATTGATGAATGTAGAGGAGGCGAAAGAAGTATGCCAGGATCGTAGTAAGTGAAAGGAAGGAAGTTGTCTCTGCCTACCCCTCCAGGAAAGAGGCGTGATTTATGTATATTTATGTATGTATATATTTTTTTTATTAAATAAATAGCTTGTCCATTCAAGAAAATAATACACAAACATCTATACCCTCAGAAAAAAGCTTTGACGGCATAGACTATTCTTCAAATATTATGAAACTTAACTAAAGTATAAACTATTCACAAGCAGAACGTTACTGCTAAAATTACATTACAGATAATTACATTGGTTTTTTTTTTACATACATCACGTCTTTATACCTTGTCTACCCGGCAGAACATTAATGGCCGTAAAATACGGTCGCCATCGTCACGTATGACTTTAGGGACGTTTAAAAAAAGTAGTGTATCACTATCGTGACAGGTTGTCAGCCTGTCGCCTGCAATTGTAAAAAGCATGCAACCCTTTGAGTCCCTTAATCGCCTCTTACAACACCCGTGGGAGAGAAATGGGGTGATACTATTCTAAGCCGGCATCACACGGCGGTTTTTATTACACCTTGTTAATAATTTAGCTATCCAAGCATGTACCAAGAAGCCAGATCAATGAAAATGTATGAGTAAGCAAGCAAGCGTGGGAAAATGTAGGTGTAGTCGAAAATATTAATTGTTTACTTTTATCAGCTATTGCAGGAACCGGCAGTTTCAGCGGTTAGTCATAGTAACCACCAACACCTGATATAACTAATCAATTAATTTTGGACTAACTAGAATACGTTTTTCTTTCTCGTGGGTGTCGTAAGAGGCAACCAGGACTCGAGGGCCACATGTGTATTGCAATTTTAGACGATGGTCTGACAACCTGTCATTTTAGCGACACACAATTTTTTGAATAAGCCCTAAAAGTTTGGTCAAACGTGGCTTAAATGTCCACTTTTTACGGCCGTTTACGCTCTGCCTATTCTGCAAGGGATATAGGCGTGATATATGTATGTATGTTTACGAGTACGGGTTCATTAGGGAATTATAATAGTTGTATTGTGATAACTATTACCGTTCATGAGATGCAGCCTCTAAACCAATATAGATAAAATCGAGCAAAATAACATGTTTTTTGTATGGGAGCTCTTATTTCAGCACTCGGGAAGGATTCTTCCGATACAATTCCCATTCGAATCTGTTCGTTCAGTGGTTAACAAGTATCAGTCCTTTAAAAAATCGCACATATACACATACTCTAAACACATTACACTCCTTTTTTGGTTAAGCAGTCGTGTAAAAAGGCAAGAAAAATTTTGTCACTGCATTTAACTCGATAACTCGATAAATAGTTGGAAATACACTATAAACTGTTTAGACCAGCCTGCACAACTACATACCACATGACTATACAATTAAACCCCCATAGTGACCAGTAGAATGGAAAACCCAGACTAAACCCAGGCATGGAAAAAAGTCTAGACAAACAAAAACATCTCATCTCATATGTGAGATGAGAATAGAAATGGGATGCCGTATATTTTACTGGCATCTAAATTTAATATTAAACGAAGTACCTTACCTACATATATTTAATGAAATAAATAAATAAAAACATATTAAACAACAACCTCAGATTTTGTTCACAGTTTCTCAAAATAAATAAAAAACTCTCTGAAATATTTGCACATTCCTTTAAGTTATTTGTTGTTTAAATTTTGACTTAGTGATTATTTAAATAAAAAATTAATTTAATTTTAATTTGCTGTGCCCTTACCGGGTTTTGTTGATACCAATATAATTTTAAGATCACAAGAAAAGATAAAGATATTGAGTATTTGGTAATCAGGTACATACTTACAATAAAATTGTAGAGTTTTGATTTTTTATCAAACACTAAAAGAATGTTTAGATTAAATCTTATCCAGTGATAAGATATGGTGGCAATAATGTCATCATTGGATTAGTTAAATTGCTTGTATTGTATTACGCGGAAAGTGCTGACGTGAATTATTTGCCGTTCGCAAAGCTATGTATATAATTATTATCATTGCCACGCGCCTGCGAGGTGACTGTGAATCATGCATTACTTTATTGGTTGATAGATAACCTTTGAGGAATCTCCAACTTCATATAGCGGTTCATGTTGAATAATTATTTTTAATGCGAATATTATTATTGTAACTTAATTGGTTTTTGTATTAGGCGACTAAGGGACTCGAGTGTTTTACGTGTGGGTATCACAATTTTAGACGATGGCACAGGTTAGAGGTTGAATTAAACTATAACGCGACAATAAAGGGCGGGACAGACCGGCTCCGTATGCGTTCCGTATCCAGCTCTCGTCCGTAGTCACGCACGAACTGATGACGTTGTAATGTATAGGATTGTATGAGATACGGCACACCGCTTGCGTTGCGTATCCGTTCCGTGCTGCACGCAAGCGGTGTGCCGTATCTCATACAGTCCCATACATTACAACGTCATCAGTTCGTGCGTGACTACGGACGAGAGCTGGATACGGAGCCGGTGTGCCCCGCCCTTAAGTGGAGCTAGTGTAATTTATGTACCCCTTAGGGGTTAAAATTTAGAAAATGCTGAATCGCGTATTTGATAACTTTAGCTTCTTAGTTTTAGATGAACTGAAAGGATGAAAACATTTAGATGTTCCTGTCGCCAGATATTTAAACAGGGCGTTTTTTAGCCTTAATTTGTTCCAGCTGTAGCTGACAGCATAAATAATAAAGTAATATTGGTATAATAATGTAAATAAAATATATGCATATTTTCCCTAACATTCATCGTAGCAAAGCGGCTCTCTGTAGCCCGCAATCCGCACCCGACAGGAAAGAGGCGTGATTTCTGTGTGTATGTAAAATATATATATGCAAAAAAGGCATGGAATATACTACATGAAATAAACTACATTTCTATTTGAAGTTACTACGAAAATTGTAGGAAATCCTGTCAAGGTAAAATGACCTTTATGACATGAAATTAAAATAAAGATCAAATCATATTTAATGACTTCGAAACCATTTTTTTAGGAATGTATGGTGCTCATAGCCCTCATATTGACATTTCATAATGTGGCGTAAAATTTACACTGTAAAATGAATGATTTGGTTAGATCGTATAACGGAAAATTCGTCAGTTGTTTAAACATACGCAAGCGTTAACGTTACCATGTTTTACGTATGTAGCTACATACGTTACATACATGCGTACGTACATTATTATCCTTTGGTTAGGTTAGGTTAGTAGGTTGTGAGATCGAACTTATCATGTCACAATTAATAAACAGGATATTTTTTATTATTAAACTAGCTGTTAGCGTTGCCCGCATACCTAAGTGGTGATAAAACTATACTATGTGTTAACCCATGTTAACTTCTATATGTGTGCCGAATTTTATTACAATAGGTTCAATAGTTTTTGCGTAAAGAAGTAACAAACAAACAAACATACAAACTTTTGCATTTATAATATTAGGTAGTAAGACGAACAAGTATCGCTCATGATAAGGGTTTACGCAACTTTTTTATTTTTATTTTGGCAGAGAGTTAAGCCCGCTACAGGATATTTTTATGTACTTACCTAAACGATAATTTCAGAAACTGCTTAACCTATATGTAAAAATCACATTTAGGAAGCCAAGTTTTCTCTAATTGGTAATAAATTAAGCTTTCATACGTTTTAATTCAAGAACATCCCTAAATAATAACAACGTAAAGTCTGTGTGTATGTCTGTAGGCACTGTATGGTAACAGAAGAAATCGACTTTGAGGATATCGTAGAAGGATTTCTCATGCCGATAACAAATTAATACAAAACAAATAAATAATTACCAATGCCCGACATCAACACCACCTGACCGGTGCCGGTGTGCAATCGTCTGGGAATTTAATAAATCTGGTACAGTCAAGACCAAGCTGGGTTATACAGTTTGGACTTTGGACCGTTCTTAAGCCACGCGCATAAAACTTACATTGGCAGTTCGAGTGTCTAACCGGACGCGAGCTTGACCGTACCAAGGGTCGACAACAAAACGGATTTAGAGTTAATGACAGTTGTTGCGATTCCGACCGTAGAATATTAATTAGTTCAACTTAGATTACAATATGTAAACAATGTCACTAAACTCATAATTTTAGGAGACAAACTGATAATTGCGAAAACTTTTCCCTAGTAAACATGAAATGGTACAAGAGTTGATGTTAGGGTTGATTGAAATCAATGTTTGAAATACAGTTAGTCGTGTCACAGAATAATAACTAGTAACTATGTCGTGTTTCCAACAAAAAGTTTGAATTGAAAAGGACGTCAAAGATTTCCAGCGGAAGTTGTCATCATACACACACATATCACGCCTATAATCCCTTGCGGGGTAGGCAGAGCGTAAACGGCCGCAAAACGGTAATTTATTATTATTATTATTTATAGGACAGGCAGCAATACATGCTGATAGGTCCTTGCAGTGTTGGTTTTGTTAATTAATGTCTTTTTATTATATTTGATCACACACACACGCGCATGTTATTGTTTATAAAGTCTTTATTATTTTTGCACCAATTGTCCAGTCTATTTTTAAAAGAGTTCACTGACGGCGCAGAAACAACATCATCAGGGAGTTTATTCCACACGGTTACAATACGATTTGTTAGAAAGTGATAAGCGACATTGGTATTTGAGTGCGAACGGTTTAGTTTAAGGGAGTGGCCTCGTTGAAAGCGTGATGATTTCAAGGTAAATATCTCTTGCATAGGGAGGTTATATAGTCCAGTGAGAATTTTGTACGTTTCAATCAAGTCCCCTCTCAGTTTTCGTTCTGTCAAGGTTGTCAGATGGAGTATCTTTAGCCTTTCTTCATAGGACTTCTTTTTTAAATTGTATGGGATCTTTGTAGCTCTTCTCTGCTCACTTTCCAACAAGTCGATATCTTTGGCTAAGTAAGGATTCCACACCTGGACCGCATACTCAAGCAATGGTCTGACATACGTTTTATAGATTTTTATGAATACATCCGATGTGATATGTTGAAAAGAACGCCTGATAACATACAAGAATGAATTTGCCTTTTTAACGACCATGTTTACGTGATCAGTCCATTTAAGATCCTTTGTCATAAGTACTCCTAGATCTTTCTGTGAGTCCGTTGCTGCAATTTTTTGGTGATCTATGGTGTAATTTACGCCACGTCTGACAAATATTTGAGGGTCATTCGGAAAATTGTGTATCGCTATAGTGACAGGTTGTCAGCTCATCGCCTAAAATTGCAATACACAACCTCGAGTCCCTTAGTTGCCTCTTACAACTCCCACGGAAAAGAAATGGGGTGATGCCATTGTAAGACGGCATCACATCATCATCATATCCCATAATACCGCGAAGGTGAGTTCTATTCCGACCCGTGTGGTTTTTTATACGGGAGAGTCAGATCTAGAGGCTCTTAATGACCTTAAGTAACCCCATTTCTTTACAATGATAAACATTGATACAGGTAGCTTTTTTTCTCTCCTTGCCGATGGGTCTGCCCCGCGCTTGCCCGCATTTCTCTAGGTTTTCCCTTTGGAAGTAAGAAACCCACTATATCATTTTTGAAGTACATAATTTATTAAACCCCATTATTTCTTGGTATACAACATGGATGGGGTCGAAACCTATCTCAGTATATCTTATAATAGGATTTTGGACTAAAACACCCATATATATTTATCGAGTGATTTTCCCCCATGGTGTCGAAATGGACATAAGGTTAAGTAAAATAAATAAATACTATTAAAAATAGTTGAAACCCTCAAATTAGGTCATTTTCTTAAACTTGACACTTTTACATATAAAATCAAATTTGCATCTAGAAAATATATATGCCGGCTTAGAATAGCACCACCCCATTTCTTTCCCGTGGGTGTCGTAAGAGGCGACTAAGGGACTTGAGGGTGTGTATTGCAATTTTAGGCGATGAGCTGACAACCTGTCACTATGGCGATAAACAATTTTCCGAATGACCCTCAAATATATGTCAGACGTGGCGGAAATGTCAGTTTTTGCGGCGATTACGCTCTGCCTACCCCGCAAGAGATAATAGGCGTAATATGTGTATGTGTAGAAAAGATAAAATTACTTTTCATAATAAATTATGCAATGAACGTAATGAACTTTGCTAAGTCAGCACCAAACTAGATCGTAGATGAAGTCACGCCGCCATGACTTGACATTTTTTAACACCAATTTGAGTGAACCAAGGACACCAATTTGATAAGAGCCATGGGACGAGCGAAAGCGGAATAAAAACTAGGTCACACATGTCGGCTATCGGTTATTTCATTACGCAATTGAAAGTATTTCCGACTCTCATTGTGTTCTCACTCATAATCAAAAAATATAGGTGAGTAGAACTAAGAGCAAAGGTAGTTTATATTGGTAAAGACGAATTAAAGGGTTCTTTCCTTGTTCAAAACCGTAAGAGAGAAAAAACGATGATGCCATTGCCATCAATCATTTCGGTAAAAAGCTGACGTAAAATAAATTTTAGACCAGCTCAAGGCCGTATTCTGAGAAAATGTTTAAGACTTTACCTTGTGACGAGTCTGTAGGAGTGGAACAGCTAGACACTGAGACGCTCGTGATTTGGCCACGGATCAAATTATGCTCATTGGTCAGAAGGTCCCTTGCCAAGTGGGAAAATAATCGCTCTGAATAGATAATTTTTTATTCATTTCAAAACATTACATTGCCGCGTCGTGCCGTGGCTTAGAAAAGCATCTCCTCATTTATGCCTGTGGGTGTCGTGAAAGGCGACTATAGGATGAATCCAGGGAATGGGCAGCAGCGTTCCCTGTGAATGAGCCTTGCACTGCGCTCACCAATCCGCCTGGCGTGGCAAATACCTCCCAATACCCAAATACCGCCCAGTTCTCGAGCTTTTTTTATAATGTTATACCAGATGGCGTTGTACTAAGTTAAAATTTTGACATTTTAGTCATAAATCGATTATGATTATGTTTATCTAAGTATTTGTTTATGTATATGGGAAGAAACTTTTTCAGTTTATCTCAGCGCCATCTAAATACCTACACTTAACGATTGGCTACGTATGTACTTTTAGTCCCATTTTTCAGTGTACGGCTATTTCGAATAAGATGTCTATTCTGTCCAATAGTGGTTTTTTTTGTGATCTCTCGCAGTCACTGACCTCGAGGATGTTGCACAATAAGTATCCTATACTAACTTACCTAAGCCTATTACCTATTACCAGCGGGAAGAGCGCGATTTACCACAATTTGTGATGCGCAACTATTTCAGGAAAACGGATTTCAATATACACTCAATAGCGTAACAAATTATTGCGTAACTATGGAACCGCACATTACATCATTTAAAAAAACCATGAATCACAGAAAACACCCAAACACGTGTGAAGTAGCGATTTCCTTTCAAATTGGACCGCATACGAATGAGTAGATATGTAAGTGAAATAGACGAATTCGGCACTGAAGTGACTAAATAGACACAAGAGGGTGTTGGTTCAGGGGTGTCATGACGTCACCTATGAAATGACTGGGACTTTTAAGCCATGACGCCATCACCGCTTCGTAGAACTTTCGGTAAATCGATTTCTTTATAATTTATTCAGACAAGTTTATAAAAAAGTAAAGGGTCGCGTGCCAGCCAGCTCATTTTCCACGTTCTTGCAATTAAAAGCCGCATTTGCATAGATTCGGTTTCAAGAAGTTCGATTATGTGGAATGTATTAATTAAAATATGTTCTTACGAGGCATGCTATGGTTTCGTAGGAAGCTCATGAGTAGGAACATAAGCCAGTGATGTAAGGCGAAGAGAATTATTTCCGTTTTTTTTTCTGCGACGTTTTCAATACCTTCTAAAGAACAAGTTGATACACACACCTAGACTTTAGAGCCTAAAGAACCAGTTAATACCGGCATTAATGATAACTTGCTATTGACATAATTGATTCTCAATCTTGTGTTAATTAAATGTACAAACTCATACGGAAAAAAAATAATAGTTCTGGCATAGCGTTCAATAATTTTAGATGATACCAGTTTTCATACCGTATTTTAGGCAAATCCTACAAATATTATAAATGTGAAAGTTTGTATGTTTGTTTTTTTGTTTGTTACTTCTTCACGCTACTAATATTGAACCGATTGTAATTAAATTTGGCACACATATAGAAGGTAACATGGATTAACACATAGGATAGTTTTTATCACAACACGAGTTTCTAAAGTATGCGGGCAATGCCGCGGGTAACAGCTAGAAAAGTATAATTTATTTATCAGACTAGCTTTTACCCGCGACTTCGTCCGCGTTAGATAGTTTTTTTTTAGGCAGAAGTTCTAAAGTAGGTATGTGTATACATAGTAAGTGTGACAGTGATATTAGAACAGTTCTTATCTCTACTGTTTAAAGATGACTTGCTTGCTTCTGTTGTTAAAGGGACAATTCAAAATTTGCTATCCGGCCTGAGAGATCAATATTTATAACCAACTAGCTTTTACCCGCGACTTCGTCCGCGTTAGATAGCTTTTTTTGCCACGGGTTCTAAAGTAGATATGTATGACAGTGATATTAGAACAGTCCTTATCTCTACTGTTTAAAAATGACTTCCTTGCTTCTGTTGTTAAAGGGACAATTCAAAATTTGCTATCCGGTGTACTGCCCTGAGAGATCAATATTTATAACCATTGAATACGAAAGTCAGTAGATAACAAAAAAATCCTCGGTAAAAAGTTGCCAATGTCTTTTCTCAACTTATTCCCATCATTCTGAACAACTTTTGTTTTGGAACCATTTCTGTATCTCGAATAGTTTAGGTGGGCTCCTGATGGTAAACCTGGTGATCTAAAGATACTCCAGATCCTCAATTTCCTTGTGAAGAGAAGCGGCCCATCACACTGAACAACTTTTGTTTTAGAACCATGCCTGTATCTCTAATAGCAAGCTGGGCTCCTGATGGTACACCTGTTGGTCTACATAAGGTACTCCAGATCCTCAATGTCCTTGTGAAAAGAAGCGGCCCATCATACTGAACAACTTTTGTTTCAGAACCATGCCTGTATCTTTAATAGTTTAGCTGGGCTCCTGATGGTATACCTGGTGGTCTACATTAGGTACTCCAGATCCTCAATGACCTTGTGAAAAGAAGTGGCCCATCATACTGAACAACTTTTGTTTTAGAACCATGCCTGTATCTCTAATAGTAAGCTGGGCTCCTGATGGTACACCTGGTGGTCTACATAAGGTACTCCAGATCCTCAATGTCCTTGTGAAAAGAAGCGGCCCATCATACTGAACAACTTTTGTTTTAGAACCATGCCTGTATCTCTAATAGTTTGGCTGGGCTCCTGATGGTACACCTGGTGGTCTACATAAGGTACTCCAGATCCTCAATGACCTTGTGAAAAGAAGTAGCCCATCATAATGAACAACTTTTGTTTCAGAACCATGCCTGTATCTCTAATAGTTTAGCTGGGCTCCTGATGGTACACCTGGTGGTCTACATAAGGTACTCCAGATCCTCAATGACCTTGTGTTAAGAAGTGGCCCATCATAATGAACAACTTTTGTTTTAGAACCATGCCTGTATTCCTAATAGTTTAGGTGGGGTCCTGATGGTACACCTGGTGGTCTACATAAGGTACTCCAGATCCTCAATGTCCTTGTGAAAAGAAGCGGCCCATCATACTGAGTAACTTTTGTTTTAGAACCATGCCTGTATCTCTAATAGTATAGCTGGGCTCCTGATGGTACACCTGGTGGTCTACATAGGGTACTCCAGATCCTCAATGTCCTTGTAAGAAGAAGCAGCCCATCATACTGAACAACTTTTGATTTGGAACCATTTATGTATCTCTAATAGTTTAGGTGGGCTCCTGATGGTACACCTGGTGGTCTACATAATTACTCCAGATTCTTAAATGTCCTTGTGAAAAGAAGCGGCCTATCATACTGAACAACTTTTGTTTTAGAACCATGCCTGTATCTCTAATAGTTTAGCTGGGCTCCTGATGGTACACCTGGTGGTCTACATTAGGTACTCCAGAGCCCCAATGTCCTTGTGAAAAGAAGCGGCCCATCATACTAAAGAACTTTTGTTTTGGAACCATGCCTGTATCTCTAATAGTTTAGGTGGGCTCCTGGTGGTACACCTGGTGGTCTACATAAGGTACTCCAGATTGAGAAGCGGCCCATCATACTGAGTAACTTTTGTTTTAGAACCATGCCTGTATCTCTAATAGTATAGCTGGGCTCCTGATGGTACACCTGGTGGTCTACATAGGGTACTCCAGATCCTCAATGTCCTTGTAAGAAGAAGCAGCCCATCATACTGAACAACTTTTGTTTTAGAACCATGCCTGTATCTCTAATAGTTTAGCTGGGCTCCTGATGGTACACCTGGTGGTCTGCATAGGGTACTCCAGATCCTCAATGTCCTTGTAAGAAGAAGCAGCCCATCATACTGAACAACTTTTGATTTGGAACCATTTATGTATCTCTAATAGTTTAGGTGGGCTCCTGATGGTACACCTGGTGGTCTACATAATTACTCCAGATCCTCAATGTCCTTGTGAAAAGAAGCGGCCTATCATACTGAACAACTTTTGTTTTAGAACCATGCCTGTATCTTTAATAGTTTAGCTGGGCTCCTGATGGTATACCTGGTGGTCTACATTAGGTACTCCAGATCCTCAATGACCTTGTAAAAAGAAGTGGCCCATCATACTGAACAACTTTTGTTTTAGAACCATGCCTGTATCTCTAATAGTAAGCTGGGCTCCTGGTGGTACACCTGTTGGTCTACATAAGGTACTCCAGATCCTCAATGTCCTTGTGAAAAGAAGCGGCCCATCATACTGAACAACTTTTGTTTCAGAACCATGCCTGTATCTTTAATAGTTTAGCTGGGCTCCTGATGGTATACCTGGTGGTCTACATAAGGTACTTCAGATCCTCAATGTCCTTGTGAAAAGAAGCGGCCCATCATACTGAACAACTTCTGTTTTGGAACCATACCTGTATCTCTAATAGTTTATCTGGGCTCCTGATGGTACACCTGGTGGTCTACATAAGGTACTCCAGATCCTCAATGTCCTTGTGAAAAGAAGCGGCCCATCATACCGAACAACTTTTGTTTTGGAACCATGCCTGTATCTCTAATAGTTTAGCTGGCCTCCTGATGGTACACCTGGTGGTCAACATAAGGTACTCCAGATCCTCAACGTCCGTGTGAAAAGAAGCGGCCCATCATACTGAAAAACTTCTGTTTTGGAACCATACCTGTAGCTCTAATAGTTTACGTGGTCCCTGATGGTACACCTGGTGACATAAGGTACTCCAGGTCCTCAATGTCCTTGTAAAAAAAAGCGGCCCATCATACCGAACAACTTTTGTTTTAGAACCATGCCTGTATCTCTAATAGTTTAGTTGGGCTCCTGATGGTACACCTGGTGGTCTACATAAGGTATTCCAGATCCTCAATGTCCTTGTGAAAAGAAGCGACCTATTATACTAAACAACTTTTGTTTTGGAACCATACCTGCATCTCTAATAGTTTAGCTGGGCTCCTGATGGTACACCTGGTGGTCTACATAAGGTACTCCAGATCCTCAATGTCCTTGTGAAAAGAAGCGGCCCATCATACTGAACAACTTTTGTTTCGGAACCATGCCTGTATCTCTAATAGTTTAGCTGGGCTCCTGGTGGTACACCTGGTGGTCTACATAAGGTACTCCAGATCCTCAATGTCCTTGTGAAAAGAAGCGGCCCATCATACTGAACAACTTTTGTTTTGGAACCATGCCTGTATCTCTAATAGTTTAGCTGGGCTCCTGGTGGTACACCTGGTGGTCTACATCTATACTCCAGACCCTCGAATGGTGATAAAAAGTAGTCTATGTCCGTTCTCGGTATGCTAGCAATCTCTGTGCCAAGTTTCATGAAGATCGGTTCAGCGGTTTGGCCGTGAAAGCGTAGCAGACAGACAGACAGACAGACAGACAGACAGAGTTACTTTCGCATTTATAATATTAGTGTGGATGGATAGCTTTTACCCGCGACTTCGTCCGCGTTAGATAGTTTTTTTTTAGGCAGAAGTTCTAAAGTAGGTATGTGTATACATAGTAAGTGTGACAGTGATATTAGAACAGTTCTTATCTCTACTGTTTAAAGATGACTTGCTTGCTTCTGTTGTTAAAGGGACAATTCAAAATTTGCTATCCGGCCTGAGAGATCAATATTTATAACCAATGAATACAAAAGTCAGTAGATAACAGAGTACTTACTCCAGAGGTGCCGATTTGAGCACACTAAAATGGTTAGCATAAGTAGATTAGACAGATCAAAAGGTAATATAAGTTACTGTTATACATTTTTATACCTCTATATACCACATTTTTTGTTTTTCTGTCCTCGGTAAAGAAGGCAATGTCCTTTCTCAACTTATTCCCATCATACTGAACAACTTTTGTTCTGAAACCATTTCTGTATCTCCAATAAGGTGGGCTCCTGATGGTAGACCTGATGGTCTACATACGGTACTCCAGATCCTCAATGTCCTTGTGAAAAGAAGCGGCCCATCATCATGAACAACTTTTGTTTCGGAACCATTTCTGTATCTCTAATAGTTTACGTGGTCTCCTGATGGTACACCTGGTGACATAAGGTACTCCAGATCCTCAATATCCTTGTGAAAAGAAGCGGCCCATCATACTGAACAACTTTTTTTTTGGAACCATTTCTGTATCTCTAATAGTTTACGTGGGTTCCTGGTGGTACACCTGGTGGTCTACATAAGGTACTCCAGATCCTCAATGTCCTTGTGAAACGAAGCGGCCCATCATACTGAACCACTTTTGTTTTGGAACCATTTCTGTATCTCTAATAGTTCACGTGGGTTCCTGATGGTACACCTGGTGGTCTACATTATGTACTGCAGATCCTTAATGTCCTGGTGAAAAGAGGCGGCCCATCATACTGAACAACTTTTGTTTTGGAACCATGCCTGTATCTCTAATAGTTTAGCTGGGCTCCTGATGGTACACCTGGTGGTCTACATAAGGTACTTCAGATCCTCAATGTCCTTGTGAAAAGAAGCGGCCCATCATACTGAACAACTTCTGTTTTGGAACCATACCTGTATCTCTAATAGTTTATCTGGGCTCCTGATGGTACACCTGGTGGTCTACATAAGGTACTCCAGATCCTCAATGTCCTTGTGAAAAGAAGCGGCCCATCATACCGAACAACTTTTGTTTTGGAACCATGCCTGTATCTCTAATAGTTTAGCTGGCCTCCTGATGGTACACCTGGTGGTCAACATAAGGTACTCCAGATCCTCAACGTCCGTGTGAAAAGAAGCGGCCCATCATACTGAAAAACTTCTGTTTTGGAACCATACCTGTAGCTCTAATAGTTTACGTGGTCCCTGATGGTACACCTGGTGACATAAGGTACTCCAGGTCCTCAATGTCCTTGTAAAAAAAAGCGGCCCATCATACCGAACAACTTTTGTTTTAGAACCATGCCTGTATCTCTAATAGTTTAGCTGGGCTCCTGATGGTACACCTGGTGGTCTACATAAGGTATTCCAGATCCTCAATGTCCTTGTGAAAAGAAGCGACCTATTATACTAAACAACTTTTGTTTTGGAACCATACCTGCATCTCTAATAGTTTAGCTGGGCTCCTGATGGTACACCTGGTGGTCTACATAAGGTACTCCAGATCCTCAATGTCCTTGTGAAAAGAAGCGGCCCATCATACTGAACAACTTTTGTTTCGGAACCATGCCTGTATCTCTAATAGTTTAGCTGGGCTCCTGGTGGTACACCTGGTGGTCTACATAAGGTACTCCAGATCCTCAATGTCCTTGTGAAAAGAAGCGGCCCATCATACTGAACAACTTTTGTTTTGGAACCATGCCTGTATCTCTAATAGTTTAGCTGGGCTCCTGGTGGTACACCTGGTGGTCTACATCTATACTCCAGACCCTCGAATGGTGATAAAAAGTAGTCTATGTCCGTTCTCGGTATGCTAGCAATCTCTGTGCCAAGTTTCATGAAGATCGGTTCAGCGGTTTGGCCGTGAAAGCGTAGCAGACAGACAGACAGACAGACAGACAGACAGAGTTACTTTCGCATTTATAATATTAGTGTGGATAGCTTTTACCCGCGACTTCGTCCGCGTTAGATAGTTTTTTTTTAGGCAGAAGTTCTAAAGTAGGTATGTGTATACATAGTAAGTGTGACAGTGATATTAGAACAGTTCTTATCTCTACTGTTTAAAGATGACTTGCTTGCTTTTGTTGTTAAAGGGACAATTCAAAATTTGCTATCCGGCCTGAGAGATCAATATTTATAACCAATGAATACAAAAGTCAGTAGATAACAGAGTACTTACTCCAGAGGTGCCGATTTGAGCACACTAAAATGGTTAGCATAAGTAGATTAGACAGATCAAAAGGTAATATAAGTTACTGTTATACATTTTTATACCTCTATATACCACATTTTTTGTTTTTCTGTCCTCGGTAAAGAAGGCAATGTCCTTTCTCAACTTATTCCCATCATACTGAACAACTTTTGTTCTGAAACCATTTCTGTATCTCCAATAAGGTGGGCTCCTGATGGTAGACCTGATGGTCTACATACGGTACTCCAGATCCTCAATGTCCTTGTGAAAAGAAGCGGCCCATCATCATGAACAACTTTTGTTTCGGAACCATTTCTGTATCTCTAATAGTTTACGTGGTCTCCTGATGGTACACCTGGTGACATAAGGTACTCCAGATCCTCAATATCCTTGTGAAAAGAAGCGGCCCATCATACTGAACAACTTTTTTTTTGGAACCATTTCTGTATCTCTAATAGTTTACGTGGGTTCCTGGTGGTACACCTGGTGGTCTACATAAGGTACTCCAGATCCTCAATGTCCTTGTGAAACGAAGCGGCCCATCATACTGAACCACTTTTGTTTTGGAACCATTTCTGTATCTCTAATAGTTCACGTGGGTTCCTGATGGTACACCTGGTGGTCTACATTATGTACTGCAGATCCTTAATGTCCTGGTGAAAAGAGGCGGCCCATCATACTGAACAACTTTTGTTTTGGAACCATGCCTGTATCTCTAATAGTTTAGCTGGGCTCCTGATGGTACACCTGGTGGTCTACATAAGGTACTTCAGATCCTCAATGTCCTTGTGAAAAGAAGCGGCCCATCATACTGAACAACTTCTGTTTTGGAACCATACCTGTATCTCTAATAGTTTATCTGGGCTCCTGATGGTACACCTGGTGGTCTACATAAGGTACTCCAGATCCTCAATGTCCTTGTGAAAAGAAGCGGCCCATCATACCGAACAACTTTTGTTTTGGAACCATGCCTGTATCTCTAATAGTTTAGCTGGCCTCCTGATGGTACACCTGGTGGTCAACATAAGGTACTCCAGATCCTCAACGTCCGTGTGAAAAGAAGCGGCCCATCATACTGAAAAACTTCTGTTTTGGAACCATACCTGTAGCTCTAATAGTTTACGTGGTCCCTGATGGTACACCTGGTGACATAAGGTACTCCAGGTCCTCAATGTCCTTGTAAAAAAAAGCGGCCCATCATACCGAACAACTTTTGTTTTAGAACCATGCCTGTATCTCTAATAGTTTAGCTGGGCTCCTGATGGTACACCTGGTGGTCTACATAAGGTATTCCAGATCCTCAATGTCCTTGTGAAAAGAAGCGACCTATTATACTAAACAACTTTTGTTTTGGAACCATACCTGCATCTCTAATAGTTTAGCTGGGCTCCTGATGGTACACCTGGTGGTCTACATAAGGTACTCCAGATCCTCAATGTCCTTGTGAAAAGAAGCGGCCCATCATACTGAACAACTTTTGTTTCGGAACCATGCCTGTATCTCTAATAGTTTAGCTGGGCTCCTGGTGGTACACCTGGTGGTCTACATAAGGTACTCCAGATCCTCAATGTCCTTGTGAAAAGAAGCGGCCCATCATACTGAACAACTTTTGTTTTGGAACCATGCCTGTATCTCTAATAGTTTAGCTGGGCTCCTGGTGGTACACCTGGTGGTCTACATCTATACTCCAGACCCTCGAATGGTGATAAAAAGTAGTCTATGTCCGTTCTCGGTATGCTAGCAATCTCTGTGCCAAGTTTCATGAAGATCGGTTCAGCGGTTTGGCCGTGAAAGCGTAGCAGACAGACAGACAGACAGACAGACAGACAGAGTTACTTTCGCATTTATAATATTAGTGTGGATGAATCTGCATTAAATTATCAACAGTTCACGTTTATCTATATGCACATCCATATCACGAGATGTATGTGATGATTTATATTGTTACAATGCACCAAAACACAATGTAAGTCACATTGAAAATATCAGTCAAAATATCAGTCACATTGAATAGGCAGTATAGGCACAGTGCACAGCCCTTTTTCTTTCTCCCTAAAATGATCCAAAATGACAATTCTTGACGGTATATTTATTTGGTAAAAACAAGGTTAAATTCTAAAGCATTTTAGTATTTCTAAAAGTACAGTCTAGCTCAGGCTGGGTTAGACAGTTTACACTTTGGTCCGTTCTTATGCCAAGTGCATAAGACTTACATTGGCGGTTCGAGTGTCAAGCCGGACGTAAGCTTGACTGAGTTAATTGTGAAATAACACCTTATGCGAAAAATCTAGGTACTGTTTTACCATTGTACATTTTGTGGAAACTGTATAAGAAATTAAAAGATCTGCTACTCAAGAGGTCTAAGATAAAAAAGACGTTATGTCACGAAGTATGCATTAAGTTGTTATAATTAGCACGTGAAATTTTTCCAGCTGATAACTTCATTTATCTAAAAACAGTGTGATGTGATGAGATGAAAATATGACGCAAGATTCTGTAATAGTATTCAGTAGAAGAAGGCACATACCAAAAAGGTACCAAATCTCAGACATTGTTAAGCAATTTTTTTCTTGTGATAAGGGAAGCGTCACATTACATTCCTTTATTGATAAACTGATATCAATTCTCGGGTAATCAGTCAAAACCGATTATATAAAATAATTGGACTTTCCACATTCCACTGATATCACAATAATTATCGATGAAACGTTAAATCTTCAAATATGTGACTGATATTGTGAGAAATGTGATTAATGGCGCCGCGGTAATCAGACTCGTGCTACGTGCCGGAGATCGGTCAAAACTATAAAACCCCGACGTATCTTATCGCTACAAATAATGAACAGAGATAGACGAGGTCAAGACGAGTCCGCCCAAAAGCTCGCGAGATCCCGTCGCCGTTTTACGAAATGTTAACTGAGTGACGTATACCGCTGTCAGCTGTGCACACACTACGTCACGCGGCGTCACCGTACATGCCCCCTGAAGGCAAGCCCACGTTGAGTCAGGCTTTATATTAGAAAACCTGCGAGCCACTCACCATAACCTAACAAGCCGGCCCACGAGATACACGTACCAGCGACTTGTGATTGGATTGACAGTGCGGATTGACGCGTGTTCAGTGGATAGGACAAACTTTCAGTGTGATCGGGATAAATCGTAATAGTAAATACAAGTGAAGTCACAGTGATAATGGCTAGAATATTATTGTTGGTTGTGCTGATAGTGACGGTAAAGGCTGCGCACAAGCACCATCCCAAATTCCCAAAGACCTCCGAGGAGTACGAGACCACGCATTTAAAAAGAGGTGAATATTATAATCACGTCTAATCCATCCAAATTTTAGCAAAAAACAAGGGTTCACAAATAAAACCAATATAAAAAATTCCATTTAAAATTTAAAATTAATAAAATTGCGAAGAGAAATTTTGTAGAGTCAAAGTTTATGGCGAAATTTCAGGATTTACTCATAACTATTTTTATCACATGCCTTACTATGATGTGTCGAGATAAATTTGGTGAATGAACGTGACACCCTAAGCCCACTAGAGTAAAAGATAAATGATCGATGCGTTTGCGCAGAGACGGGCCCATTCTGATGCAACTTTTGCCCCACTTAAACTATCTCCGGCGGGAGCTATACCTTCCCACTCTAGACCTTGAAAATTTACTGAACTTTTAAAATATATTTAGTTATTTCTTAGTCATATTTATTAAAGAAAAAAAAAAGTAACTCCGTTGCATTAAAGTTGGGATTTCCCTTTATCTAAGTATTTGCAATTATAAATTTACATACTATTTGTGATATGAGGATATCCTATTTACCGCAATTGCGAATCTATATTTAGATATATTCATTCCTAAGAGATAAAACAATTCAGTCTGGTGTAATTATGGGAAATAATGTGGCTACATGACGTTTTATATTGTCATAAAAAGCTGCCCTTTTCAAAAATGAACATACCGACAGTGCTCTAACACGATTGATTCAGACGCGTGTTCCAATTTACAAGAATGCTGTTTAAATTTTTGTTTATATATTTTAATAAATAACGAATATCAAAAATAACACTGTAACTGACAAAACAACAAAATCTATATGATATTTATTGTCCACAGTGGCATGCTCAACAGAACACGACACTCTCAGGAACAACATCATCCAGCAGTCGAAATGTGGAGCACCAAAAGATGTATTCGAATACCTAGAAGTACAAGGAGCGCATTTACAGGTACTTATGATTCAGCATAACAACCTTTTTTACATACCTTGGCAAAAACGTTACCAGTGTCTGAAAACTAAGGACGGGCAGGAAATAAGGGTTTATTTTCTCAAGCAGCATAAGGACGTAAGAGTCGCATCTCCATACACTCAGCTGAATAGTATATGGATATGAGTATAGTATAAGTACAAGGGTTTTAAAATATATTTTTTAGTTATTACCAATCAGCTGAATAGTATATGGATATGAGTATAGTATAAGTACGAGGGTTTTAAAATATATTTTTTAGTTTCGTCCGACCTATGTTCCTTGGAGAAAGTTGTGAAATTAAACGTTCATAACACAGAACCGGTTCACCGGTAAATTTACACTTTGAGTATCATCCAATATTTTTTAAATTAACAAAACAAGGACAGTGCTGTAAAAATCATGCTGTAAAATGTCACAAAACTTATAAAAGCATGTGCCCAATTACTTTTATTATATAAAATTTTACTGGTCATGTTAGCACTTGTAAAAATGATCATGATTCCACTCTATCTCAAACACAAGATCTGTCATTCATTAAAGACGCAATGACCTCATTAACTTGTAACTATCGTTATCTTCGCAGTTCTGACCTAATTAATTTATACCCTTCAATTATTGTAATAAAGCTTTCATCACGTTTAATTTACGAAATGTAAAAATAAAACTAATTATATAATACTGTATGTATTTCACAATATTTTGTAAAACGACTTTAAATATTTGCTTTCTTCGAACTTTGTACTTGGCAGCTCTGATTCGTATGATAATCTTAAGTCACTCTGATAAAAATATTAGTGTCATTGTACAATAGGTTCAGTCTTTTTATCAGCTTTTTATTAATTACCATTTCCGTTAATTACATCCAAGATAATATTTTAAATCATTTATGCAGAATTCAAAGGTATCGAAAAATACCTAATCTATTAATTAGTAATGGTTTAAGATAGTGAGGAAACTTCTAAAATGCAATGACTTCCATTCATACAAAGTTTAAAGTCCGATAACAATCTTAAAATATAATACAAAAATTTGAATATGTAAGCAATGGTGTACATCCGTGACGTTTCGCTCATTAAATCTGAAGATCCGGCAAGTCAAATAGCACCACAGACCACTTGCGTTGACGTATTTCCCCAGAACACAGACAATATAATACCAGAACCAAGAAAACGACCTCTTTTCGATCTCGACAATGATAGAGATTTTATTACAAGCTTAGAGGGGAACTACCTATTATACCTGCAGAAGGTAGATATGTCTTTGCGCTAGTAACGGACTGCCAAGTTACATTTACGTGATGATAATAAAGATTACCGATAATAAAGCAATTTAGGTGATTCAGAATCGCTATCTCAGAACTGTTACAAAAACAAAAAATATTTGATGGGATATTATAAAACAAGAGCACATAAGTTCCACACACCCGATTATTCTAAAAAGGTAGAGATAGCACCTATACAAGCATATATATGTAATAATACTTCGACGCTCTCATACCGCGCAAGGGATGAAGGCCAGATGTATGTATCTGTAAATACAATACTTAACTAATGTATTTTTTTTTGTCCTTAGATCTCACCAAACGCAGTATGGGTCAAACGCTGCGTGGGTCTCTGCGATTACGACACCTACGGCTCCAAATGTGTGCCTTTAAAAAAACGGATGCGAAGTATCCCGGTAAGTGCCTGATCTATCTATGTGATTGAACTGATATGAATAGTGTTCCACTTAGGTATTTTACTTTTTGTGACCTGCATTTGAGTCTCTTAAAAAGATGATATATATATTTTTTCAATCTATATTTACGCTGACACATTTCGAAGTTATTATTCCATCGTGCCCTTTACAAACACAATATTAAACTTGTTAAATGCAGTTCAAACAAACGCTGTTTTACGATGCGTGTAAGAATTTACAGATCAAATCGCGTGTGTCTTATCTGTTTATCTCTAATTCAAATGGAGCCTTGACACCGATTTTCTGTATGTTTGACAGTTTGTTCGTATATCCACTCTTGCGCAAGCTACCGGCAAAGATAACAATGACATAACTAAGTTCATTTACAATGCGAACTATGTGTGAGTCAGCGCATAGACTCCCAGATTAGATTTATTGTTTTGATATCTCAGGTGATTGTGAGAAATTTCCGAGATCGATTGACATCTAATAACGTAATCTTCACGTGCAAAAAAATTTACGGTATACCTAATAGGAATCAAAAATTTATAAAGTTCTCGATATTTTTGGCTGGATATGATTAAGGAACTAGTTAAAACCAGACTATTAGCAAAAAGTATACCGTTTTCTCAGTCGAGTCATATTTGATAGTATATTGAACCGATTTGATAAACTTTTTACTCGGAAGCCACATTAAAAAATAATGTCATTTGAATAATGTTACCTAATTGAGAACCTCCGTTTTTGAAGTTGATTATAAAGTTTAACAATGAAATGTTGTTTGTCGCAGGTACGAATATACAACGTGAAGACTTTTAAAGAGTCGTGTATGATGCATGAAGTGGAGGAGCACCTGTCCTGCGGTTGCTGCGCCGGCAGCCCCGAGGAGTGCGCCGCGCCACAAGTCTTCGACCCTCGTAAGTGCGCCTGTCGATGCCCCAACAAGAAGGAAAGGCGGAACTGCCGCAGCAAGGTTTGTGAGATAATGGATGTCCGTCGACGCTCGCTACTAACACGGAAACGAATGAATTTGTGCAATAATTTATGTATTATCAGATACTCGAGCTACACGTTTGGTATCAGCTTTAAATATACTGTCGATATGCCTGTTTAAATATTGGTGCCCGTGACCAGGATGTCAGTTTCTTTCTGATTCAGCGTTTCAGTTTTCGACCCCGCATTGCGGACACGATGAGTCATACGCAGAATTTTTTGAAGATTCTGAAATTCTTTAAATGACTCATACGTTCAATAGCTTCAAGATACTGAAATTCATTCGTTATCGTAGTAAAGCGACACCACTAATGACTCGGCACGCATGACGCAAGGCACTGTCTGCTCTTAACATTGGCTTACTCTTACTCGATGTGCTATTATGTACTGTATCTTTCTTCAAAATTCCTCCCATAGAAGTTATATCACAAACTGCCGTCGATGTGTCTGCGTTTTGTATTTGTCCGCCGATCTGACATCCATTGTCTTCAAACCTGCTTATGTGATGCACTGGAGCAAAGCTTATATTTTAAATTATAAAACAGCGGGTTATTCGAATCTGCCACCCTAGGATTGACACTCTGGGGGAACAGATTGGAAAAGTACGTCTAACGGGTCACCCGAAGCTAGGGTAGATACCTAGCCAGGGCCTTATTTAAAATATTAGCCCAAAATGCGGTTCAGTTTTGCTCACTCTACGAAATTTCGCACCCTTCAGTGTATCACGTATCACAACGCTTCTTTCTGTTGTCTTTCAATGTCGTCAACACAATCTTACTGGCATATTTACTAACGAAAAGCTTTTTTTGTTACAGCTGAACCAGAATTTGAGGTGGAATCCATCTAAGTGTACCTGTGAGATGAAGAAGCGGATCAGATAAGACTTATAAAGACTCATCGGTAGACTGAACTTCAAAACTGGTGTGAGAGAATGGAGGAGAGTAGTGAGGGCTATTTTGCGCATAATGTGCTGCAAAACCGCTGCAAGGACAATCTATATTGATGGAGCTAGCAAGCTGCGTCCCACCTTCTTCAATGCCCAGCGTACCAGAACATCAGTACGCTGGAAGAACTATCATCAACTTTACGACAGTCGTGAGGCATCTACTGCTCGACACTTCCATAGACAGCAGTTTTGGACTGACTGCAGCCAAAGATGTGCTGTAGAGGAAGAATCAAGAAGAAAAATATTTGGTAACATCATCATTACCATGTTTCAAGAAGATCAACACTTGATAATATCTATGTGAGCATTTTGGAGAAAACAGTGTCGTGAAAACAAACTCTGCGTCGTACTCAGACTGAATTATGTGTCTTAAAGGCGTTGAATTTAAACAGTATTATAGTTATAAGTAACTTATTCACTTAGTTTTAGAATAAAATGGGGCCAAAAGGTGCTGTGAGTATTATGTTCTGAAACTTTTTCGTTATCTGCTTTTATTTTGTAATTGTAACAATTCAAAGTTACGATGAATCCTATTATAATTTGTAAGTTTTGCTGTTTATTATTATTTGTATTATAAATACTATGTACTTAATTTATGACATCACTGTCCAGTATTATAAGGGTATACACGCGTGCTGGCACGCAATTCCTAGATTGTGATATAAGTGTTCCATTTCCATAGGTTAATATAGGAAAATTTGTACTTAAACAGATTTAGGGAAATATTGATAGATTGTATAGTTAAAAATTGATAGATTGTATTAGTATTAGCTTCTAGTTTTCTAGTCAAGTCGTACTATTATTTTTAATAGCTGTGTAAATACTTAAACTGACTCTATTTTGAATCTAGCTCTCTTGATGTAAATAATTTATTTCTTTTGAATTTTGTGTGTTTAGTTGAATTTGCTTTGGTAACGAATATCTCCTAGTCTATGATTGTGCCAAAGGCGAGGAATCTCATAGCTTTCTTGTTTATGTCCTAATTTATTTTTATTTCCTATGATGAGTTCAGGAAACTCTTTAGTTTTATATTTTGTACCTACCTTATTAAGTTAAAGAAATAATATATTTGTACTTAAATACTATAAAATTTTATTTTATTTATTTGATACATTAAAATTAACACACTCCCTTTAAGTCAATCATATTTTATGCAAGCAGTCATCGAACAAAATTTATTTCAATCCTAATGAGTAATAAAATAACGCTACTTACTGTTATTATTACATTATAATCTAATGTAATAATTGGAGTATATTGCGTTATCTAATGATTAGATAATATATCGATAGATCCTAAATTTCTAATCGAAGCGTCTACGGCTCGTAGCCAGTACTACGGCGTAGCTTCTGTGTAGGGAAGCCACAAGCGTAGCCGTCCGCAGCAATACCTAAAAAACAACCCGCGTCATAATTTTTTTTTTTTTCATGGAGTATACAATTCTTCAAATCTACTGATTTATAAATACAATAAATAAATAATAATTCCCATTTGTACCTAAATACATACATATATAAATCACGCCTTTATCCCTTACCTACCTACCTACGTACCTAAATCATTCCAAATAATATGCATACACATACAACTACATGTCAATTTATATTTTTGCCAAGCTATCTAACAATACAGGTTGACCTGCTATCAAAAGACTAAAATAGATTCGCTAGTAATTTTTAGAGGAACTTTAAATTATTATTTTTGTAAAAATTATTCTTTGTTATTTCGTTATTGGACTTTGAACCATTGAAAGCAGGCCGCCCTGTGTAACAAAGTGGAAAACCCAACGAGCCACGTTTCTAGTACACCTAGGTAGCAATCTAAAAAAAACATATCTAAATCGGTGTCAAAATAATTTTAAAAAATATACCGACTTTTAACTATAAGGTGAATTTATAGTATAATAAGTAGGAGATAAATCTTTATACCCAGGACTCGACAAACCTAATTATTACTTTGGCTTACTATTAAAAAAACGGAGATAGAAGTGCTCTATAGCATAGACTGCATAGAGCGTGACGGTACCTTAAATTAACCTTCTGTCAAATTTACCTTCTTTCCCAAATCGGTTAAACCTAACACTGCAATAAAGTTCTCGTGTAACACAAATAGGTACAAACCACACACACAATCGAGGCTGTATAGTTAACAATTTAACTGCCATCAAAAAAATATGGATTCCCCAAATACAAGGTGTACCTACCTACCTAGTCGTAGACGTAAAAAATAGCAGTGAGAATCCGTGACTACCGCGGTTTGATCACGTTAAGCTGTTAAAATGTGATTAGACGGTTAAACTACCGCAGGAAATGGGAAATTTCTGATTGGAGATAAAAAAAATAGTCAATTTTCTTCTTTCTGTAAATATAATAAATAATGTTTGCTTGATGTTTACGTAACGATACCGGTCGCTTTTTAATTTAATTTTTAAAATATATATGTGGAACTAGTGTAATATTTTTTTATTTAACTAGAATATGGAGTTCCATCAAGTACTCACAACACACAGTGAAACATACGTAAATAAATAAATTTGTTTGATGAAAAATAAACACTGTTTCTTTCTAAAATTCTGACTTTACTCAGAATACGGTTATAATATATGTAAAAATGGAGAAATACAATTTTCCGAATGACCCTCAAATGTTTGTCAGACGTGGCGTAAATGTTCGTTATTTGCGCCTGTTTACGCTCTGCCTACCCCGCGAGGGATAAAGGCGTGATGTATGTATGTATGTAAAAATAAGATGATAAAAATAAAATTGAAGAAAACGTATTTAGTTTCATGGGCTGCTTAATTCGTTTAAAGATACCTATATGGAAGAATAAAATGTTTATTGCAGAAAAAATAACACACAAGTAAATAGATTCTGTAAATGGTGTAAAATATTAAATATGTCCTCACCTACCTAATAAATTTGTAAAATTCAACAAAAAATAAAAGAAAAAGCATTTTTGACATTTAAATAATTTCCGTGTGCTGCAGCGACGAAAAGCCCTCCTCAGTGCATAAAATTACCAAGGGTTTGCAGCACTGCTTTTCAGCCAAACGAACCTTCTACTGTACAAAGATAATATTTATGTAGGATACCTACTACTAATCCTTTAGGTGACCCTTATGGCCCCCCCTTTATAACCTGGCAAAAAGTACTATTTGATAAGCTAAACGAAAAATCAACAAGTTCAATCCACACCGTAAGAAAAGAACTGAACTATGTATTTCCTGTAATTTTTTGAGCCAATCATTACAAATAAAATGTAATTTCCTCACAGACGAGCTCTCAGTAGTACTTTAAGTGCTACAGAAACAATTTGACAGATCTACACAAACTAATTATTCAAGCTGTTTATAAGGAAAACCAGTATACTTTGGTCCTTAAAAGGTAACTCAAGGTGCTGTTGATATTACAGTCAACATCACTATCGCTTGGAAACACTCTTGGTTTAAAAGTCCAAAGTATCTCTACTGCTTTTTAAATGGTCACGATTCTACAGGACACCTTCGTAAACTAAAAATTTAGATATACTTTATAATTAAAATAATGTAATAGACTATTTTTTGCCAATCTTCAAGTGTACATAGATGGCGCTAAGCATATCTGAAAAAGTATATTCCTAGGGAAATGTATGTCAATATTTGAAATATTATTTGTGACTCAATGTCAAAATCTCAACTTAACATAACGCCATAAAAAAAGTTACCTTATATAATGACATGTAACAAGTGTTATCAATAAATTTATCACTATCATTATCATTATCATCTGGTATGACATTATAAAAAAGGTCAAGAACTGTCAGATAGTAAAGTCCCCATTTTTCATTATTCCTGTCAAGTAAATTCTTGACTAATTAAAAGAAAAGACACAAGTTATCTACAGCTCTCATTCGCCATAATTAAAGCTTAATTAGACAATAATTAGCGTCGTTGATGATATCGATCATGTATGTTCTTGTGTACATACATACATATATCACGCCTCTATCCCCTGCGGGGTAGGCAGAGCGTAAACGGCCGCAAAAAACGAACATTTACGCCACGTCTGACAAACATTTGAGGGTCTTTCGTTCTTGTGTAAAAATGTGAAAATCGCTTCACTAAAAACGCGAGTATAGGTATCAACTTCTTGAGTTATAGGAGAAAGGTAAAGGAATAGACGGTGGCTACAAGTGATCAGACACTACAAGAAATTCCCTTGATGTGACTGAGTCAGACATTTCTAACAGAAAGTGGATAGAGTAAAAATTTTAAAGGTAAAGTCCACCATCAGATGTAAATAATAATTGCCAGAGAGAGGGAGAGACAGAAATAAGAATAAGTCTAAATTACCTTATCTTACCTAATTATTAGCTTAGATAGTCGTACACTAGAATCGAGTCCATTGACTGTACTTACCCACTTCTAAAAGAACAAGGTGTATTTTTTGTCGCAAAGCGTGGCCTTCGCGGATATTAGGTCAGTGGGTTATTCCTGCAATCATCGTCGGCTGTCAATTCGATTTGGACAAATTACGTGAACATCTCCTACCTAATTATGTATTAGGTACTTAGATGAAGCTGGGTGCTTTAATGCGTTCAACTAATATGGAGACGTACTATGGTTTTATTTTGCACTCACAGTGCTATATTACTTTCATAATAAATGAAAACCGGCGCCCCGACGTAAGCCTTCGAAGATTTCGTCGGCTTACGTCGGGGCGCCGGTAGCTCAGTTGGCAGAGCAGTGGAACGGTACTCCACGGTCCCGGGTTCAAGTCCCGGCGGGCGCTGACATTTTTTCAATTTCTTATTTTCATTTATTATAATATGGAGACATATGGATATTTCGCCAAATCGCATATGTCCTGCCATGAATATTATCAGCCTTCAATATTATCTTACCTACAATTTATCACTACATTCTAATCATACGAGGGGTGTTCAATAAAAAGTGAAATCCAGAATCTTGGATAGCAGTCATCGCACGCAACTCGGGACTTGTGTGCGGGGCCGTTATCTTGGTGAAACAACACAACTTTAGCGAGTTTGCCGCGGCGATTTTCGCGTATTTCTTGACGCAATTTTTTTATTTTTTCTGCGTATAAGGCCCCAGTGATAGTGGCTCCATGATCAAGATATTCAATCATTATCACCCCCTGGCTATCCCAGAAAAGGGAGCCCATAATCTTACCGGCGGATGGAATTGCCTTAAACTTCTTGGGTGTTGGAGATGACGGCCTCTTCCAAGTCATGGACTGTTGTTTTGTCTCAGGATCGTAATGATGAAGCCATGTTTCATCCATAGTTACGAAGCGAGCCAAAAATCGTTCACGATCTTGTTGTAACAATTCCTAATTGATTTGAGAAATCCTCAGTCTTGTTTGTTTCTGCTCGTCTGTAAGCATTCTAGGCACCCAGCGCGCTGATACTTTTTTCATGACCAAATGTTCATGTATAATAGTATGGATACTTCCTATCGAAATTTTTAGTTCTTCAGCTATAAAACGAACTGTAACACGACAGTCTGTCAAAACAATTTTCCAACTTTTTTTATCATTTGTTCGGTAACTGCCGTCGTAGGGCGACCCGAGCGCGGGTCGTCTTTTGTCTTTAGTTGAAGTTCTTCCTCTCTTAAATTCGGCACACCACCGCACAACCGTAGAATACGGAGGAGCATTAACTCCTAATGTTTCTTTCAAATCAAGATTTACTTCCTCAGTAGTAAATTGTTTCAGGCAGAGATATTTTATCACGGCTCGAATTTCAATTTTATCCATTTTGCGCATCACGCTCCGACACGACAAAAACAAATGACTTCTATTTTTAAAATAAGAAAAGAAAATCAGTCATTTTTATTTTTTTATTGTATCTAATGTCAGGGCTTTACCTGCCAGTATTTACTTTTTTGTTGTTCAAGGAGATTATATGCCATTATTACTTTTTATTGAACACCCCTCGTACCTCATTTATACTAATATTATAGATTCGAAAGTAACTCTGTCTGTCTGTTACGCTTTACGCCTACACCACGGAACTGACTTTAATGAAATTTGATATAAACATAGATAAAACCATAAAAAGTTGAAAAACGACATAGGCTACTTTTTGCCACTGGAAAATTTCTTATTCCCATGGAAATTAAAGTACATCAGAAGATAGAGAAAGTAAGTATTCATATGCGCCGTTTCTTTGAGTAAGTGATACGTTCTAGAAAGTGCCATAATAAAATTAGGTAATATCTAAATAAATAACATAAGCTACTTTTTGTCGGACTCCGAAGGTTCCTGATGTAGACCACCAGGACCCCAGCTGAACTATAGAGATACGAAAATGGTTTCAGAGCTTATGTTATTGAGTATGATGGTTCGTATCAGCCAGGTAAGGTATATAAACATTAAAGATCTGGAGTACCTGATGTAGCCTAGCAAGAGCCCAGTTTAACTTTAAGAGATACGGAAATGTCTCCAAAGGAAAATTTTATCTGCATGATGGGCCGCTTTTGCTGGCGCATAGACATCGAGGATCTGGAGAACATGATGTAGACCACCAGGGACCGTGCTTCAGTTAATAAATAAGATTCGAGGATGCAGAATTCAGAGAACTCAGCTAATTTATACGGATAAAAATATGCCTTCTTTTCTTTCTTATGGGTCGGCAAACAATGTAATGAATTGTGGTTCAAAAAGTGCATGTGTCGAAATAGTGATTTTTATAAATTACTTAATGTGAGCGAAAACTAGTGGTATGAATAACTAAATTCTATAATCTCTTAAAAGGACCGCAAACCTAAAACTTTGCATTATGTATATTCACAATTTTACATTCTAAATATTAAACAATAACGAAAATGAATACAATATTTTTGAAAAGGTTCTTTTGTTGGCAGATAGTTATGCCACGCGTTCGCAGGCGTCGATTGAGTCGCGCGCGTTAGCCCAAATGGAAAAGGCGTCGCTGGTACTAATAACGAATGTCACAGGTTCAAATCCTGCCTACAGTAACAAATTTAAAAGTTTTCAAAAAAGATACTATAAATTTTTTCTATATATACTGACCTCCGGAAACGCGGTACCTAAGCTTCCCCTATATAAACTTAGAAAAAAGGAAAATACCTACTCATTTTATAATCATATAAACAACTTACCTAGATTGTCAATAGCAGCGACTTTTCCATCTAAAGGGCCAGTTTTTTTCTTCAGATCACACAGGAGGCAGTGCGGTGCGCCTCAAATTTTCAGTTACCCCGACGACGTCACACCGTGATTCATCTCGTAACCGTATTTATCGTGATGTTGCAAACACATAAAAAATTTAACATCTACGTAGGCCCACATTCCTGAAACATTACAGTTCATTATCTTTGGCTCTTAGAGAACAATGTTGCCAGTTAGAACCAGATTGGAATCTACGTTATATTTACGGAACGGTAAAATACATAGCTTACAAAACTAGCAAGATATAAGAAGCGGGCTTTAGATAAATATTTCGGAAGCTGCAATTGAAGTCAACTCATCATATTTTGTATGCAAGGTTGAAACAATAGGTACTCCTTACCTAACGAAAATTAAAGAATTGTTTATTTCATTTAGCTTAGGTACTAAAACAAGAGCACACAATTATCCTCGCAAACACTTTCTAAGCAATAAGGTGGTGGAGGCATGGAATAAACTACCAGAAGATGTGGTGTCTGCAGAAAACACAAACCAATTTAAAATCGATTGGAATCGAAATCCAAACAAGAGGACAGCAAAATATAGGCATAATCATTGCTGCAACTGCTGCCTGTTTAAAGATAATAATAATAAAATGACTTATTTCAATTTTTTTCAGTAGACGGTCTCTGCAAGTACTAGATCAAAATTGACCTCTTAAAACACAAGTAGGTACCAGATCGCATCCTGTAAGTACTTTCAATTTTTTCCAACTCTATAGTACGCGATAACTACTCGTATTGTGGAACTCGCCTCACTTTTGAAAGGTGCAAATTGACTATGAGGAGGTGACGTGTTACGTTTGTTCTAGTCAAACAGTTAGGGTAACGGAGACCTTATAAGGTTCCGTTTACTTCCTACACGTGTTTCAGAAGCTGATTAGTGTGACCATGATTTTTTACTAAGTGCATAAAGATTACTCTGATATACAGCTAACATTTGTACGAAGCGGTGTATCGATTATGTCATCCATCACTATGCCACAGCAACCACCGGTCCACTGCTTGACATATGCTTCCCCTTGCTATTGGGGAGTGTTTGGCAGGCGGATCAGCGAGCGCAGTGTAACGGGTAGGAGACTCTGCTGCGGTAGGAAACACTATTTAATGACACCCACGGATAGAACAGGGTTCTTCTTCTTCGTCGAGTCGAAATGGTAACTAAATGAGATTGGACCAGTGTTTGGCCACAGCGACAGCTGTTGGGTTCGCCTCTTTTAGGTCCTGGTAAGAGCAAGGCTGGGGACAGTTTAAGTTAATTTAATTCTATGTAATAGATGATGATGTCGAATATGTATTTCAAGAGAATTGCTATGTTCTTTCTACCAGGCATTGATAAAGGTAAGATTGCTGAGAAAGGTATTATTATAACAAGCCGACTAGATCCCACTGCTAGGCAAAGGCCTCCCCCGCGGTCTTCCACTGCATCCGATCCAAAGCCGGCTCGGTCCACCCCTATGATAGGCATTAAGAACATCGTTTTCGGGATCTCACTCGAAGGCATTCATCATCTGCCTGCCTTTAACTAAATCTTCTAAGTTATGAATGAAACGCCTTAAAAGGAAGTGTTGATAAACGTGCGACTCATTGAAGAAGCATGCGGCGTACGTGAAATTATTTTAAGCTCAGCCGCCGTTATATCTGGCCTAGTGTAAACTTGAGCTTTAATTAGGCCCGGTTCAACAACGTTACGCATTGCGCGTGGGCAAGATTGATGCGCGTGTTTGTTTTGATAATGCCGGGAATTCAGGCATGTTTGTTTTCTAACGTTCGATTTAGTGAAAATTCACTACGAACGCTGACAGAATCGCCGTTCTGGAGGTGCTTAATGCACTCATTTGGGGTTATTGAAAGTTTTCTTTGCAATTCTGTGGTGATTGTACTGGATATTTTGTTTATGGCAAATTGCCTCTTTCAAAAAGGATTTATTTGAGAAGTGCAGAAATTCAGATGAATCATTATGATATGGTTGTAAGCATTGGCGGAAGTCATAAACTTGTGCACAATATAGTCCAAATAGTTGGGTAAATTTGGGAGCGCAATTTCACCAAGTGTATACGGAGTGCTGGTAAATTTCAGGGATCTTTACGAGACTTCATAGCTAGTTGCTAAACTAGGGGCGGATATAATCGCATCAAGATTAGTATTGTGCTAGGAATGTGGAACAAGAAAGCAGGTAAACATTCTAGAAACGATAGTCAATGTTATTTTAGATATTAATTAATAAATCTTCTCGCGAATAATAAATATATCTTTGAGTGATACCTATGAAAAGAATAGAAATTCATACAATCTTACATACATTCATACATATTATATAACCCAACTTGCAGGTTAGTCCTGGCGAAAACGGCGGTAAAAAACAGTTTCAAGCCACGTCATCATAAAACATTTGAGGGTCATTCAGAAAATTGGGTATCGCCATGGTGACAGGCTGTCAGCCCATCGCCTATTATTGCAATACACATAGGTAGAACCCTCGAGTCCCTTAGTCGCCACTTACGACACCCATGGGAAATGAATGGGGTTTTATTCGAAGCCGACATGACAGGGAAAATTCATTCAACAAACCTTTTCAAAAGCAGAGAGATAGCGGTTTGGTGATTGGGAAACTTTTTCAAAAAGAGATCGTGTCTGTAGAGAACACAAGGTAGAGGATAACTAAAGCATTCTTTTTGGTTTTTAAACCTTTTCTTTCATTGAGTTTTTGTACTTCCTAATCATCAATCACTAAATAGTATACAATAAGTTGCTTCCCGTGTCCCTATGCAACTACGTATGCTTAAATGGTTAAAAGTAAGGTTTTTCTGTAAATGTATGCCGGGAAAATACTTTTTCCGCGGGAAAACGGTTAGCAGCGGGTGAATCCGGTGGGCGGGCCGCTAGTAATTGATTTAAGGGCGGGGCACACCGGCTCCGTATCCAGCTCTCGTCCGTAGTCACGCACGAACTGATGACGTTGTAATGTATGGGACTGTATGAGATACGGCACACCGCTTGCGTGCAGCACGGAACGGATACGCAACGCAAGCGGTGTGCCGTATCTCATACAATCCTATACATTACAACGTCATCAGTTCGTGCGTGACTACGGACGAGAGCTGGATACGGAGCCGGTGTGCCCCGCCCTTTAACACATCCAACCGACTATGCAGTCTAATTACTCAGAGTACTAAAGATGTAATGCTACGGTCACACAATGCACCTGCTCATGCTCCTGCCGCTGTCGCGAATATTGCTCGATCGAAATAATCCCGCGAAAGTAGGTATCAACGCGAGTGAGTGTTCAGACACTATCGTCAAACTCTTCTCGCGCCAATACGAGAGAGCGAGATAGCAATACATTCCACTCGCGATATCGTGCTGCGGTTCCTTTGACTCGCGCAGACACAACGCATAAAAAGCCTGCATTCGAGGGAGCACGGGAAGTGGCAGCGGCATGACGAGTAGCAGCGCGAGTAACCTGTTTACACTGCCCACTTCCGGCACTATTTTCCTGCCCATATTGTCCTTGTGGCAATAATCTAATAAGAACGAGCGTTGGTGCTGCAGTTTGAGTAAAAATCACTGTTTTCCTTCTCGGAAAATCACCATCAAGCTATAATTTTAAATGCCAGCTCCCAGGCTTGCTCGCATATTTGTGAAATTACTCAGTGCCCAATGTGTAGTACAGGTAAACACCCGCGAATTTAATTAATTTCAGGCGTCGCCCACACAGCCAGGCACGGTCAAAACAACGAGCTATTATAAGAAAAACGCATTAAATCTGAAAAAGCACTGATTTCTGGGAATAAAGCAACGAACATATCTACGGAGAATCTTTAGATCTCAGAAAATGAATGAATTGACGGCCGATGTGGCGCAGTGGTAGTGCGACTGCCTGTGACTCAGAGGCTCCGAAACAGAGGGTTCGAATCCCGGTGGGGCATTCACAAAGTTGATATCTATCACTTTGTGAATTTGTTCCCAGTCATGTTAGGACATTGCAGGCTGAACCACCTGATTGCCCGAAAAGATATATATATGTTTCCGTGCTTCGGAGGGCACGTTAAGCCGTCGGTCCCGGTTATTACTTAGACAGCGGTCGTTACACAACCATGTCAGATCCTACTTCTAGGAGCAGACGGTTGAAAAACTATGAAACCAGGGTTCATCGGGTCGTTGGAGGACTCGGTGTCCCACACGAAGAGAGAGATAGAGAAAATGTACTCTCGAGTCGAGCTGAAAATTGCGACGTCAGGGCCACCGACAGTTTTCTCCACAAGCAGAGATATGCATGGTCTACAAACTTTACAAATTAGATAAATAAAGAGCGTCACTCGCATAGCGAGAGTATCAGTCACTTTTCCTTGAACTGTCAAGTTTTTCAGCAAAAGCAACAAACATAAAACATGTGAGGAATTCTCAGCTGGTCATAACTGAAAGAGTGAATAACAGCTGAAATGCCGGATACTAAACAAGGCGAATACTCGGGATTCTTGGCGGAGATTCAAGCGGAAGCTTACGAATGATTCGCAAACTTGCAATCTAAATCATCATAACGATATTATTTCTAACTAGATATCCGCCCAGCGGTTTCACCCGTTGCCACTCATTTTCCCGTGGTAATAGTTGTTTTCCTGCGGTTAATAGTGACCTATGTGTTATTCCGGGTTATACTCTACCTGTGTTCCAAATTTCATCCAAATCGGTCAAGCCGTTTGAGCGTGAAGAGGTAACAAACATACATACATACACACACACAAACACTCAGATTATTAGTACGGAAAACTGGAAAACTCTTATAACTGGAAAAACCATTTTTTGTTTTCTCCAACTGAATTGCGTGCATCCCTGGATACATAACCAAGACTATAGATAATGCTAATTTAATTACTGGTGACCAATAGCGAAAACAATTTTCCGAATGACCCTCAAATATTTTGTCAGACGTGGCGTAAATTACCTTTTCACTTCTCATGCTCTGAAAGAGCTTATTGGTGCAGGATACAAAGAGCATATAACCACTTACGTTCTAAGAGTTGGCACTTTCCTTATAGCTAGTGAACCGAATTATGAACGTACTTACTACCAACTTTCCGATCATCTACTACCAACATAAAGAATCAAACTGTCATACATTTTGACATTAGGATAGGGATTGACACACTATATTATTATGAAATTCTATCGATATCGATAAATTTGCGATTACGCTCGCTTGGATACACTGAAGCATCAAAATTAGACAGGTAAATGTAATTTAATATAAATAAATAAATTAACACACTAGTATTCGTTTATTTGTCTTTAATGCAATGCAATCAATTTTTTCTAGTCTTCTATTTAACAACAATATCCAGTTTCATCTGAAATGACTTTCTTTCTTCTTTAAGCTACCAAATACATCCGTCGCACACATGGAACTATAGGTGAACCGTCGTACATCATTCTTTGTTATGTAACTGAAAAAAAAGCTATAATTTAATAACGATACTGAAATTCAACGATATTTTGAAGAATAGAAGACAAATATTTAGAGGACAAAATCATACATCACTGTCCAATTCAATATGAAATGACCTTTTTTCTTCGGCTTTCCACAGATGAATTATTTTTCATTTAATCTCTGTATGGGTAAATACGCCAAGTCCTCATTTCCTGTTAACTCCATCCATAGCCGACATCTGAACTGAAATAACGTTTGTCGATAAATATAAGCACATCACTATTTGTTATGAGGTTTAATTTGAATATAAAAGAAAAGAATACAGTATATTAACAGAAAATATGAACAACCAGACATAAAATCAACTAGAATTATATGTTATAACTGCTGCAAACTCATAAATAAGCAAATATTGAGGTCTCAACGATTATTTTACCTGTCGGTGTCCAGTGGGAATCTAGCCATAAATATGTCCAAACTTCTTCTTCTAACACCACAAAGTTCACATTTCCGTAAAGATTTACTCCCCATGTTGTAAACACAATGCCCAAACACGACAAAACAATATAATTTATCGCAAATATCGCAACTTAACCTGAACGACAAAACAAAATGGACGGGAGAATGAGCCACAGATTAAAGTAAAACCCAACAGGGCTACCAACAGAACCATGTGTATAATGTGTCTAAAATGAGTTGTTGATATGAGACTCAGTTCTAAGAGCCATCAGAACACATTTTAATTTGGTAAGATTATTTTGTTCGTTATGTTGTTACCAGATACGTTCATAATTCCCTATAATTTCTTAAACGAAGGCAGTGTCGACGGCCTGGCAGGATATAGGCTGCACAAAATCGCATTTTATGCACAAGTGCAAGAACGTATCTACTCATAAATGAAGGCAAAGAAAATGAGCCATACACAGCCAAAGGGCGTCTGCCCCGAACGCCGATATCGGCCCGACATAGTGCTGTAGCGGCGCGGATTGCAAAGAAATATGAAGCGCGCGCCGCACACAGAATGCGCGGACTTCGCTGGATGCATCTACTGCTGACGAGGCGACGACGACAACGCTGCCTGCACAATGTAAACACAACACGTCATACTCGTCATAGAAGATTAGCCAATCAGAAGTCAAGACCTAAAACGCGGTTACGAAGTTTGTCGAAGACTTAGTATAAATACAAAATCCACGTCCTACCAGTTGGGCCGCGGTCCCCGAGCTGAACACCTCGCTCGGCGGGAATTCCCCTTTTCCATCATGCAGCATTGAGCCTACTGGCTAACACCTCTTCCTCAATCATCCTTACACTGGTGACACCCAACATTGGACACGCAACCTTCTTCAAAAATGGACGCCATGCATCACAACTTCGTAAGCAGCCACAACCTGCGTCATCAGCGGCTACTCATCGCAAGTCCTAGCGTCGAGACCTCGGAATGAACCTGCCCGCTTCCTGGTCACTCTTCGGCGGCAACTACTCGTCTCCATAACTCCCGACGCACCGAGGACCTGGAGACTGCATCGGCTCGGCTGTCAGAGTTGCGCTACACTCCAGCCAGACTGCCTGCCGCCATTGGACTTCGAGACGACACCGCATCGAAAAAGACGTCAATACCCCATGCCAATAACTAGACTGTATCGACCTTCGGTCTAGGGGGGGAGTACTGTAGCGGCGCGGATTGCAAAGAAATATGAAGCGCGCGCCGCACACAGAATGCGCGGACTTCGCTGGATGCATCTACTGCTGACGAGGCGACGACGACAACGCTGCCTGCACAATGTAAACACAACACGTCATACTCGTCATAGAAGATTAGCCAATCAGAAGTCAAGACCTAAAACGCGGTTACGAAGTTTGTCGAAGACTTAGTATAAATACAAAATCCACGTCCTACCAGTTGGGCCGCGGTCCCCGAGCTGAACACCTCGCTCGGCGGGAATTCCCCTTTTCCATCATGCAGCATTGAGCCTACTGGCTAACACCTCTTCCTCAATCATCCTTACAGTGCTATTTCATTTTATATGTATGAAAAAATTGAAATAGCACTATGTCGGCTTAAATAGTAGACTGTATAGGTCTGCAGCCCAAGCCTAATGCCAATGTCGTAAGATTAAAAAAAAATAAAACGGCGGGAAACAGGTCTTGTTTTTTCGTAATTTCTTCAATTTGCTAAAATTGTTAAAAATGACCAGTGAAGAAGAGGATTTAAGACTCTCTCCTAAGGCTCGATACAGGTAGAGCGACCGCGCAACCTCGACTCAGCCGCTTTTCGCCAGTTTCTATGAAACTGTATGCAACGATTCATGTGCGGCGACGCGCGCGCGCTGCCGACTGTCGACTCGGTCGCCGCGCCTCGCCGCCATTGCAAGTTTCTATGCACTCAGTAGCAACGGTTCATGTGGAGCGGACGCGTCGCTGCGCGGAATAGTGTGACAATATGTTCGATACCGAACTCTTCATTAGTTTAATCGAAGAGAGAATGAATGAAAGTATAGTACCTACATCTGTTCATACATACCTACATAAGTATTAATTTACTTGTAATTTATTTGTTTGAAGTGGAATTTTATTTTAGATTTACGAAATCCTTTTATTATAATATTTATAATATACCTACCTAATTAACTTAGAAAATTACAACAAAATGTTTAAAATGGTATCAAAATCGGTCGTAATTTGTATAAACAATAAAAACAAACAAATTATCAATAGCAAAATACATGTATTTTATTTATCTAACATCTCATATGTAGTCCCACATTTGTCCTGAACTTGTCCCGAAACTGTGGAGAACGCGCGTGCGGCGGACGGCGGCGCGGGCGCTCCACATAAATCGTTCTGCGGCCCGGTCGCGGCCGCCAAAATTTGCTGCCGGGTCGCTGTTGCGCGGCCGCTTCACCTGTATAGACCCTAATACGCTTATGGAAATTAATGCACAGAGAGTTGTGCAACAGATACTACCGCCAAAGTCTCGGGAAAAAACAATTTCTTTCAGTATTCAAAACTGTACAAATTTTACTTTGAATTTTAATTAAATAAATGTTACTTATAGTATAATATACTATTGTTTTATTTCCTCGCAATCAAAGTGAAAAGCAGAGTTTATAACTCGTCCACAAAACCATTTTAACCTCGACATTACTATCAGCCCTCGCCTTCGGCTCGGGCTGCTAAAAGTCTCGGATGAAAATGGTCCGTTTTGTGCACTTGTTGTAAAATCTACTATTTTTGCGGCCATTTACGCTCTGCCTACCCCGCAAGGGATTATAGGCGTGATATGTGTGTATGTATGTGTAATAGCGAAAACTCAAAACGGGCTGGTGTTATGGAACAACTTTTCCCATGGAATAGGTTGAAATATGACTAAAATATTTTGAGTTTCTTTATTAACTCAAATCAGCTTTTTTGGTATTTCGGACTATGTTCCTGGGGAAAGTTGTTCCTAATTACCAGTCCGTCTTTAGTTACTGCTATCGGTCACTAGTAAAAGTTCACCCTGTGGAGGTGACTTGATAATTTATACTGAGTACATTGTAAAACCTTATAAATCCTAAAGGTGATTTAAATAGGTAAAATTTTTAAATCATCATGTTTATGCAACTTCGTATTTTCTAGCGTCATAACGTCTTAGTTTAAGATTGACTCTCCTTTTGGTATATTTACTTTACTCCATGGTAATGAGTACTATTATTTTTAAAGTTCAGGTTTTATGCATGACAACTCAGTGATATTTGGGGTTATATTTTAATCAAACATATTTTAAGTAGTTTGGGGATTTATTTTCGTTCTTTGATAATATCTAGGACAGTTAAATAACCATATTTACAATATCAAATTATACGGAGAACCAGGCAAATAACCCAGCAAAAATAATTTAAATTAACTGTGATAAACCAATGACTGATACGATTAAAATTTGGGATTTATACAGATAGATAGAATCTTTAGAGATGAAAAAACTACGTAAGTAGTCTGAAAACTGTTTATGTATTTTAAATAAATAAATAAACAACAATGAATGAGCACAGAATCAACAAATACATATACAGGTTGTTAGACAAAATTGCGTTTCTTTCAAGGGATAAACGTGTTTTTGAACACCTCCAGTCAAAACATGGTAAAATAATGGGCCTCTCATACAAATTGTAAAATCAAACAATTGTGTATGAAAAACCCAAAAAATCTTTTTATGTTCTCTAATTGAAATACACGTTATAGTTTTCCTAACAACCTGTAAATGAAGTATTTCTTAAAGTTTTAATAACATTAATTTAATTATATCTGGTATTGTGTTTTATTACAGATATACAAATATTTAAATTTTATTTATGGTCACAGGTGTTAACTTTTAATATGTATAAACTACATAAATAAAAACAACTATAAGTTTTCGTATTAAATGGTGGGATCAAGTGACTAAATATAAAATAAGAATGGTGGAAAAAGGCATTAATTTTAAATCATTCCATTCATTATATTGCGTATGACCACTTATGAAGGGATTTATAGAACATTTCATTGTATAATATTTTATTAGTTATTATTATCACATGATATGCATCGTAAGCCCTTTAGGGCCGCCGCAGAGCAAGAGCCGTTTTTGTGAGCGACTGCCTGAGCACGTCTGACTAGTAATTTGAAAAGGAACTCTATGACAATTGGAATAAAGGTGACATTGGCTAGAATGACAAACGGCTGTCACGGTCACCCGGCGGCAATCGGCGGCGTTAGTCATTCTCGCAATGTCACCTTTATTTCCATTACGTACAGTTCTTTTTTTAATTTTTAGGCCTAGGATCTTAGCGTCAGGCTATTATATATTTGTGATGTGGAATATTTTATGGAAAGATTTTAATACAACATTTTAATTTTTAGGAAGAATGGAAGAATAACATATGATAGACAGACATTAAGAATATTTTATTTAAAATTGTAGGCAAGAAAGACAGAAGATTGATTTGTCATCATACCTACCCCGCTAGGGATCATAGGCGTGATATGTGTATGTATGTAATTATTGCTACCTTGATTGATCAGTAGTTTCAAGAAGAAATATAAATTATTCTACTTACCCATTATAAAAAATCTGTTTTAAATATTCTTATTTATCTTTAAATTAGTTTAAATAATTTATCATATAGCACTATGTATATAATAGTTAAATTAGGTACTCATTGGCACGATTTATACAAAATTGTATAACAAATACAATAGGTACATACGCTATAATATAATTCATATTTATAAAGTGGTATATTGGTCTTTCTATTATGCGCTTTTTTCATTACAGGACCTGCACGTGTTACCCGCTAATCTTTTAAAAACGATTCAGTCCTGATGTTATCCATTTATTATTACTATCACCTTTTTTTCCTAAACTTTTTTCGTATACTTTCAGGTGCTAGTTTACTGCATATCAAAATTTACCAGAGATCCCTAGGTAAGTATAAAATATTGCAAACTTCTTGATCAAATTCCTAACTAAACCTCTTTCATTAAACACCTTGTTCGACTAATTGGAATTTCAAATATCTATTCTATAAACATGTAAGGAACAGCCCTCCGAATACTGATAGGGTGCATGCAGACCATTAAACTGAACAACTTTCCCCTAGAATCATATGTCAGGAAACGATAAAAGAAATTCGACCTCCCATACAAAATCACAATCAGCTGACTGTATTTATTATGGGAAGTCGAACATTTTTTGACGTCGTCTTCTGAAATATTTTCATATGGAAAATTGTTCAATTTCATCGTCTCATTGCATCCCATCAGTATTCGGAGGGCCGTCCCTTACACCCTGTATAGTTACGATAAAAATTTGTGATATTTTGAGTCTTCCTCGAACAAATAACACTAATAGTTACTAAGTTTGGTCCTTAAAAATTATAAATGGTCTAACTAAAACAGTCTTAGAATCAGAATATACATACTCACATGGACGTAAGCCGGGAGATATTCTATGCACAAAAAGTTTGGATTCAATATCAATCGCCTGGATTGACAGCACATTTTTTTCCAATATCACCAAATCGTGCAGAAAACTTTAGTTTTTCATACAATTGTCTAAGTAGTCGCGACGTCGCGCGCACGTTGCTCATACAGCCGGTATGTTGTATAGAGCGGTGAGGTTTTCTAGGAAGCCGTTCTCTATCGCTTCCCCGTGTATATCACTTCTATCCCTGTCCAGCCCCCTGATATCACCCAAGGCGCCCTGCAACGGCCCGTTCTTTTCCACATGAGTGTACACTTGCATCTTTCCGTCGGTGTTCTCCGCGCGACTGTATATGACCGGCTTCTCTGTTTCGGAGGGCACGCCGTGCCTGAATATCGGTTTGAGAATCGCTAGCTCCCTCTCCTGTGCGCTACCGTTTATGATCTGTTCGTTATATTCTTTAGTTTTGTATTCTTTGGTGTATTCCGGGTTAGGTTCGGAGTAAACCTCCTTGAACTTGTATTCTTGCCGGGTGTCGTAAACCGGGACATTATTCGCGTATTCCGTGTTAATTTTGAATTGTTCTTTGATTGCGTTGGACATGACAGTAACATTGGGCGCTCCGCCTTTCTTGATTGGTGCTTTTTTCTGCTTTGGTTTCTTATCAAGAGTCTTGACCAGCGGCGGCCTGGCTGTGGAGGCTACAGCGATTTTCTTGACCTTGGGCGTTTCAGTTTCCTCTTTGGGTTCTTGCTTGGGCTCGACCTTGGGCGGGGGTTTCCTGGGTTTGTCATCCTTGGGCTTCTTCCCCTCGTCCTGTCGGTTGCGCACGCGCTCGTGTATGAGCTTGTGTCGGCGCAGGTCGCCGGCCACGCGGAACCCTTTCTCGCATATCGTGCACTTGTACGGTCTGTCACCTAAAATAAGAAGCCGAGGATAAAAATATATCAGGTGTAAAACAAATAGTTAAGAATCTTTCAAAGAGTAAGATTAAAGCCATGAAATTGAACAACTTGTGACTTGGCAACAATAAAAATTGTTTATAACAATAAACCAAGCTTACAAAATGTGCCGAGCCCTTATTTTGTATAAGAAGTCCAATATTTTTTTCGTACATCGACCCTTCGGGAAAATCGAATAGAAGATCGTGGTTCAAGGGATTTGCATTTTTTTCAGATTGCTTTTCTTCGATGTGCAAACTATACATTTAAGTACATTTGTGAACTTCTTACCAGTATGTGTGCGCATGTGCGAAAGCCTGTACGACGAAGCTCGGAAGGTTTTGGTGCAGAAGTCACACTTGTAGTTCTTCTCGCCGGTGTGGATGCGACGGTGCACGTTCAAGGAGTATTTGCGTGCAAACTCCTTGCCACAGTACTCGCATTTGAAGTGTTTCTGGAAAATATTGAAAAATATAAGAAGATTTCACTATGTCAGGAACTGAAAGGCTGAAGTATATGTTTTGTGGACTTCTTTTTAGGAAGGTGCGTTTAAGCCCCAGGTTGAGCCCCATCTTCTGAATAATATTTACTGTTGGGCGCCAACTTCCGAATAACATTTGTAAAAGCCCCAGGTCGGGCGCCAAATTCTGAATAGCATCTTAAAAGGCCCATGTTTGGCGATAGGTTCTGAATAACATTTGTAAAAGCCCCACGTCAGGCGCCAATTTCTGAATATCATTTTAGAAGGCACCATATTGGGCGCCAACTTCTAAATATGTTCATTTCAATTGTTCCACCAACTCCCTTCTACCATCGAACATCCAGACGCACCGCCGGATACCATCCATACCAGGTTGACATTCCACCAATTCGGACTAAGCGCTTCCAGTCATCATTTATAATGCGCACTGCTAAAGAGTGGAACTAACTACCTGCGTCTGTTTCTGAACGCATACAACCCTAATCTCTTCAAAGTAAGAGTTAACAGGCTTCTTCTGGGTGAGCTCGCTCCATCTTAGACTCTGTCTCTGTCCTATGACCTAGACTAGAGTCAAGAGCAAACCCATCATTAATAAAAACAATAATGATAACATTTATAAAAGCCCCACGTCGAGCGCCAATTTCTGAATATCATTTATAAAGGCCTATGTTTGGTGATAAGTTCTGAATAACATTTGCAAAAGCCCCACGTCGGGCGCCAATTTCTGAATACCATCTTAAAAGGCCCATGTTTGGCGATAAGTTCTGAATAACATTTGTTAAAGCCCCACGTCGGACGCCAATTTCTGAATATCATTTTAAAAGGCCCATGTTTGGCGATAGGTTCTGAATAACATTTGTAAAAGCCCCACGTCGGGCGCCAGCTTCTAAAAAACAATCTTAATAGTCCCACGTCGGACGCCAAAGCCAAGACAACATTTGAGGCTTGCATTTATTTTGATTTTATATTTTACTAGGTTTTTGCCCCGCATTTTCACCCGCCGTTTTTTTACCGTGGGGATAATATGCCTGTCGGAATCTCCGTGTACTCACTCTGCCTGTGTTAATATCTTTTATAACCTGTGTGTCACGATAAATAAGTTTGTAATTGTATTTGAACCTTACCTGTGTAGAGTGTAGCGATATCTTGTGGTACTTGAGGTCGCTCCACTGGCGGAACTCGCGCGCGCACACCTCGCACTTGTACGGACGGTCGCCATTGTGCACGCGGATGTGCACCTGGGGAGTTACAGAAATACTGGGTAGTAATACAAAATTGGCGGGCAAGGAACGAGCTGCGTTTGTCCAGATGGAAGAGGCGTCGCCACAAGTAATGCGAAAGTCGCTGGTTCAAATACTGCCCGCGCTTGAAAATTTTGCAAGTTTTCAAAAATTTTATACCTAAACACGGAAAGTGTTTTAAGATTTGGTATTCAATTCTTTACATTGTTTGCCGACCCTTAAGAAAATAAAGAATACATATTTCAAAAAAAGAAGTAATAGAAATTAATCTACCGCACACTAGAGTAGAGACCAAACAATTTCAAGATTGACTAGGGATTTGTCGTCGTCGGGATTATTCCCAAAAGAAGCTTCCTGGTGCGCGGGAAAATTCGTAATTGCTGGGAACTAGCGGGCAAACAGCAAATATTACTATTATAGTAAAAATAACAATTTATTGTTAGGGTACTATTGTTGTTTATTATTTATTGTTATTAATGCATTTATTTTGATTGAGTTATAATTGTCATTTTAGAAATAAATTAACGAAGTACACACCTTCAAAGCATTACTGGTATAAAATCCTTTCCCGCAGTCATTGCATTCGAACTGCTTCCCCCGATGCGAGAGTATATGGTACAGCAGACTGTTCCTGTGGAAGAACACTCGGCCGCACTGCGGACACTCGCATTTCTTCGCCTTCTTCTTCCCGTCGGTTTGTTCTGGTTTCACATCCTGATAAATGATAAATTCATTATTTACTCCTCAATGTAGATTCCATGGAACGCATATTGCATGTCAAAATTTTCTTATTTTAAGTCGCGACGGGTCGGATAAAAAATATAATTAATGTACCGCCGAGCAAAATCCAACAGTCCAGTGGCGCCCTCACATATATTTAATTAATTTCTCCAAATCTTTAACAAATATCAAAAATCTAAAACGGTTTTTTTTTTGCCCTATACGATAAGTTTGTTTCAACAATAAGCAATAAGCTTTTGTTGTGTTTTAAATTTTTAATCAACTTAACGGTTTGTGGTGGTGACCATTTTCCGTTTTGGTGATTTTAAAGACGCATACCAATATAAAGCTTATTGTTGTATCTTGAAATGAACTTAGAGTATAGGACAACAATTTGTCCATCTTTGATTTTTGATACATATTTTTTAGATTAGAAGAAAATAATAAAAATCATGTGGGGCCGCCACTGGACGGTCGGCGACGCCTTAACGTCACGGCATGTAACGTTATTAATTTTGACACGACATTATGTTGGTAGGTAAGTATGTGACGTTGTTAATAGCTAAAATAATTCTAACTGAGGGTTCGAAAATTATAATAAATCATGTTAATAAAGAGTGCAGTGCTGGTTTAGAATTTATACTATTTAATTTTAGGTTTGACAATTATAAATCAGTGATAATAATACTCAAATGTCAATTAACATTTTAAATAAATGATTGTTAGTGATCAACATTTTAAGTAAGTAAGTAAAAACACTTTTCTCAAACATGCTAGGAAATGTGTTCATTTCTTTCAAAAAAAAGAAACCGCTAAGTTTCAGATTGTTTGTCACGTCTCAGAACACGCCAGCAAAGTTGTATGGAAATCCATTGCTGGTGTCCATTAAGATAAATTCGTTATACGCTAAACCCACATAATTTGATTTCAAAATTATCTCGATGACTCTCATAGAAACGGAACGTAATTTTGTATGAAACAGGTAACTAAAGACGAGACTGTATGATGTGAAGACCCTTGCCTGTCCAGAAATAAAAAAGAAAAGAATGAACTAAACATTTAATATGGCTGAATATTACGTAATACTGTGCCTTACAGGCGAATTTATTTTAAAAAATTACAATTGGAGGGAAAATTGTAAATTTTTATTTGTTTCGTTGTGTTGTGGTCGCTAGCTAACTTTTATAAGAAGTACAATCTTTCATTTCCTAGCCTTTTTTTGAGAAAAGCACTATGTAAGCATCGGGGAAAATTACTTTGCTTGACTTGTATAATTGAAGTTCAAACTATACTCGTCCAGCAAAGTCTTATTTTCCATACCTCGACAACAATGTACTATTATTGTACAAAATAAAAAACAAAACTATCAGGAAAAATTATTGCTAACATGCGCAAAGGCGGCCTTATCGCTACAAGCGATCTCTTCCAGACAACCTTTGGGTGGAGGAGAGAGTATTGCAAAACAGAGCAGTGCGATAGTAATCACGAAAGAAAATATTAACATATTGAAATAAACCAATTCCTTGGAAAATAGACATTAGAAGCGGTGTTTTACGTTACTGTCATTTATTACATTTCGAACCCTAATATTGTGGGTTTGTGTCATATTTTCCGCCAACCTGATGATGATGCTGTGGAGGCTCCGGTTCAGGGTCCGGCTCCGGGGGCTCAGGTTCAGCAGGGATCTCCTGCTCCTGAATGATGTTGTCCGGGAAGTGTTCGGGCTGGTCTGCGGGTACTTCTGACTCGAATATCCGTTGGAGGACTTCCTCTGATCAGTCGACAGGAATTCAATTAGAATGATAGTTGATGATGATTTCGTGTTACAGTCTTGTTACTTAAAAACAATGCCATCACTTTCAGTTAAATAGGTTTAGAAAATGATAGTTCATATTGGTGTCATTTGTCACCGTTTGGCAGGTTTTAATTATAGTCCAATTTTGTCACAGCTATATCAGTGGATAAAAAATTTGCTTATATTAAACGTAGAGTGCACAAAACCGGTCTTGTCGCCAAGCATTTCTTCCTGACAATCATTAAATAAAAAAGTACAAAAGTTGGCCTCTGTCACATTTTATGAAATACAGTCTCCGTTCCATTATCCAAAAAAATGCAATAAATTCCGTTTTTTTGTAGGGGAGCCATTTACTTCTTATTTTTTCTAAATATCGAGCATTTTTTGTTATAGCGGCAATACATCATATTATGTAACATTTTTTTTCTTACTATCACGGTTTATGAGATACAGCCTGGCGACAGACAGACAGACAGTCGTGTCCCAGTATTAGAGTTCCGTTTTGTCTCTTTCGGTATGGAACTCTAAAAATACAAGATATACTGTAACTGACCTTTCAATTGTCCTGTGTTGGGGTCGGGCGGCCTGGGCGGCGGGCACACGGGGCAGTACGTGCCGTCGGCGCCGCACGTCGCCAGCGAGCCCGCGCCGCCGCCGGAGCCCGAGCGCAGGTACCTGACACACACGCATAATTCATAATTCATTTATTGCAGTAAACAGGTATAAATACGATTTTATGGTAAAATATAAATAGTTTCACTGTAACTTACTTGTGAATAAGTAGAAACCTTGCTTGCTTTGAAAATCTAGACTTCATACATACATACACATATCACGACTATAATCCCTTGCAAGGTAGGGTGAGCGTAAACGTCCGCAAAAAACGGACACATACGCCAAGTCAGACACATATTTGAGGGTCATTTGGAAAATTGTGTATCGCCATAGTGATAGGTTGTCAGCCAATCGCTTAAAATTGCAATATATACCCTCGAGTGCCTTAGTCGCCTCTTACGACTCCCATGGGAAATCAATGGGGTGATGCTATTCTAAGCCGGCATCACACGGCAATCTTGACTTCAATTTTAAACAAATGTCGTTTTCAGATGGTGGTGGCGTAAAGTTACATGCCGTGTGATTAACATGCCATGAATTAGTGGGCTGGCCAAGCCCCGAGGCAGTGCTTTTATTTATATCCCGCACGCCGGTTTTCTATTAGGACAATACAAAATTGTAATAAATAAAGATAATTGTGTTATACAAATTTCTTTTTTTTACAATGACGCATCATGACGTTGTAGCGACCTCTGGGACCTACTGCAAGAAGCTCACTCAAAGTGGTTCACGAGCAAGCAAGTCGCAACAGAAGTTCCAACATATCTGCAAGATGGCGCCACGTGACAGAACAAAGAGCCTGAAAAGCGGTATCGAAGTGTTTCACCGCGCAACGCATATATACAACTTCCAAGTCTATCCAGGAGGACCAGTCGGTCCCCTGGCCACAACACCCGGCCAGGCGGGTAGCTACCCTTTTCCCGACACCACATGGAACCCACCATTCTGCCTTTTGGCATCACTTCCTGTCACCCGCCATAACGTCAATAAGTTAATAATACTATCTTACATTGATTATAGTAAATCTCAATTTCAACACATGACATTTTATTTAGACATTCTACACATCACATCATATAAGCCTATAGCAGTCCACTGCTGGATGTAGGCTTTCCCCAGTGTACACTACAAGGCACAATCTCGCCGTACTGTAGTGTGCGTACGCACCTCTTTTATATTATGTACTCATTTAGACTGTTCAATAAACAGCCCCAAACTGACAGCACGTGTATCATTGATCGCGTCCCTAACCGCCATCAATGCATGCCAGGATTCACTACCAGACTTTCGTAATATTGAAATTCTTTATTCAATGTAGGATAGTATTATCACTTATTGACGTCATGAACCGTCATTGTAAAAAAAAAAAATTTGTATCACACAATTTTATTTTTTTATAACAAATTTGTAATGTCCTAATAAAAAACCGGCTCGGGCGGGATAAAAAAAATAAAAATAAAGCCACTGCCTCGTGGCTGGCCAGGTTAATCACACGGCATGTAACTTTACGCCACCACCATCTGAAAACGACATATATTTTGGCTCGTGTTGTACAACTCACCAATGTCGCACGTGCTCCTGGTGCACCTGTCCATTCTCGACCGTGAGGTGCGGCAACAAGGTCTGCTCGTACTGCTCCGCGCCATCTTCCACCGCCACGTGGATGCCCTCCATCAGGTCCTCGGGTTCACTGAACTCGCCCATGTCTTCTAGCTGCAATTTATTGCTAGCATTTATGCGAGACTTTATCATTTAAGCGCTAAGTCACGTTTAAACAATGTAGGATTAAATTTGGCGCCCGACCTGGGACCACATTGAGTGAACAATTTCAAACTTACTTAATTTTTGACTAGGCAGGTAGTGAGTTCCACTGCTAAAGAGTGGAACTCACTACCATCTGTAAACCAAAGAATCGATTCGCGGTTATAACTTAATACAAAGATAATTTTGAATCAATAAAACCTTGTAAAAACTGTGCGATCTGGTTATGTATTCCAAAAATGCTAAAAGTGGCCACTTAGAAAAATTCAATACATAACTAAAGCGCTTACTTTTTACAAGATACAAGAAGATCTTTGTATTAAGTTGTTGCCGCGAATTGATACTTTGGTTTACAGATGACTAGCATATCCGTCCAGGTTCTTTTTCCTGTTCAGGGGGCGCCACTAGCTATCGAACCGCCTTATTTACTTACCTTAGCATTAGAATGCGCTTCCTTAATGTGTGCCTCGCACTGCTTCTGTTTCCTGAACTGTTTATTGCACTTGACACAACTGTACATCTCTAGTTTGTCGAGTGTGTCGTAAATGTCAGCCTTCTCCGCTTCTGAGGTTGGCACCACTGGCTCCTTGTCCATGCTGGCCATTGAATATTGCACCTACAAATAAAGGTTTCAATTAATCTTCGGTTTGCGAAAGTTATTTAAATCTATCCGGACAATGGAGTTAATAATAAATAAATCAATAGAAAATTATAGTGACGGAAAATACTAATACAGATAGTAGCTAGTAACAGGAAATATTTTGTTGTCGCTACTAATGTGGTCACTTAATGAATGTGAAACAAGGATGTATTTCGTTTAACTATGGGCTTGTTATATTTTTTTGTGGGACACTGAGTCGACGAACGATCCGTTGATTCGTTGATCCTAGTGTCAGAGTTTTTCTACCGCCTTCTACTACTAGTAGGCCTCTGATATGGTTGTGTAACAATCGCCGTCTAAGTGTCCTAACCTTAACGTGCCCTTTAAAGCACGAATCTTTCTTCCGGACAATCGGAATGGGAGTTCAGCCTGCAATGTCCGTGCCTGCAAAGTGATAATATCAACTTTGCGAGTGTTCCATCGGGAATCGAACCCAAAACCTACGTCGCAGGCAGTCGCACTAGCACTGCGATGAAAAATGAAAATGAAATGAAAAATGAAAATGAAATAACTTTATTCAATGTAGGATAGCATTATCACTTATTGACGTCATGATCGGTCATTGTAAAAAATAGAAATTTGCATAACGCAATTTTCTTCTTTTTATAACAATTTTGTATTGTCCTAATAGAAAACCGGCTCGGTTACAAATACATCGGTCGTCAGTTATTCAAATGGGAACATTTGTCGCGCACCATTGCTAAGACATATTTCGCGAGATACATAACCTTGTAACTATAAAATATTGCTAGACAAATGTTTCTGAATGATTACGCGCTTTTATGCCGCTGGTTTGTCCTATGGAGTGAGATATGAATTTAATAGGGAAAGCTTTGTGGAGAGCTCATTTTGTGAAATTGTTTCTTCAATTTCCACGCCAGATCGCAGTATAAACCTACATCAACTACTCACCCTCTCTCTCTTTTCGTGTGGGACACCGAGTCATCCAACGACCCGATGAACCCTGGTGTCAGAGTTTTTCAACCACCTACTACCACCTACTAGTAGGCCTCTGACATGGCTGTGTAACGACTGCTGTCTCAGTAATCTAATCATAGACAGCAACCGGGACCGACTGCTTTACGTGCCCTCCGAAGCACGGAACCATTTATTTCGGACAATCAGGTGGTTCACCCTGCACTGTCCTAACCAGACTGGGAACATATTCACAAAGTGATAAATATCAATTTTGTGAGTGTCCCACCGAGAATCGAACCCGGAACCTTTGCGTCGCAGGCAGTCGCACTACCACCGCGCCACATCGGCCGTTACTACTACTCACCCTGCTAGTGTACATAGTGTTGTCAGTGGTGGTGTAGAGTATGTGCTTTTCGCTGGCGCAGGGCTGGTACAAGGGCTTCGGTACCGTGCTCTCTAAGGACAGTTCCACTATCGAGTCGGGAAGTGTCGCGCCGTTGTCCACTATACATGAGTTGTTCATCTGTGGACAAAGTTACTTGTAATGAAAATTGACAAAGTTTATTTTGATACCAACCAAAGTTCATTACTGCACTCTTTCCTCCCATTAATGTTTTTTTTTATCGCAACTGTAATAAACTCGCAATCTAAATGACGTATTGCAAGCAAATCTCTGCTTTATTCAAGCAATCGTTTTGGCCGCTGAACACTAATAGGGCAGTTCTTAAACGTCGAACAATGACCTCAATTCGGAGAATAAATTCTCTTAACTAACCTTTAATTAGCGCTGCCCCTTTCTGTAAAACAGGGTTAGAAAAGGATAGAAGATATCTCAGTTTTGTCATGTTTAATCAATTAAATGGGTTCTTCGCCATTTCTAGTCAATTTAGTCGCTATTGTTTATATCGTCGCCTTATTTGACAGATATCGCGTATTTTGCGTCAAATTATAAATATATGATATAACACTAGATATCTCCTATCATTTGACAAACGACTGCGAATGACTAATTTATGATCTAATAATTTATTTCACGAATTGAGGCCAATGTTCGCTGAGTCTAGAGATTTTGGAGCTAGCGCCATTTTTATGCGTAAACCGGCTTCATTAGGATACTACCTTTTACAGTAAACTAGCGGCCCGTCTATTGCCTTCACCTGCTGCTAACCGTTTTCCCGCGGGAAAAGACCATTTCAATTTTGCATGAAAACCTTCCTCTTGAATTACTCTATCTACTAGAGAAAACCGCATCAAAATCCGCTGCGTACTTTTAAAATCTAAGCATACACAGATATATAGGGACACGGTAAGCGACTTCATTTTATACTATTATGTGACATCAATTATTACAGGGATAGCAAAGCTAATAAATAGCACGTTCACACGATGCCAATATGGGCAGGGAAATAGTAAGAGAAGTGGGCAGCGCAAGTGTGTGAACAGGTTACTCGCGCTGCTACTCGTCATGCCGCTGCCACTTCCCGTGCTCCCGCGAGTGTCGGCGCCTCGTGCGCGAGTCAAAGGAACGGCAGCACGAACGCGTGTGGAATGAATTGCTATCCCGCTCACTCATATTGATGCGAGAAGAGTATATCGGCAGTGTGTGAACACTCACTCGCGTTGAAACTTCCACGGCAGTATTTCGAGCAATATTCGCGACAGCGGTAGGAGCTGGTGCATGGTGTGAACGTGCTATAACATCTAGTGATAATGAATAGAATGGAATATGCCGTGTGATGCCGGCTTAGAATAGCATCACCCCATTTATTTCCCGTGGAAGCCGCGAAAGGCGACGAAGGTACTCGAGGGTGTGTATTGCAATTTTAGGCGATGGGCTGACAACCTGTCACTATGGCGATGCACAGTTTTCCGAATGACCTTCGGTTTGTCAGAAGAGGCGTATATGTCCCTTTTTTGCGGTCATTTACGCTCTGCCTACCCCGCAAGGGATAAAGGCGTGATATATGTATGTATGTATGATAATGAATGCAGTAACCTTGTCCATGGCGAGGTCTGCGACCGGGTTCTCGATGATGATGCTCCCGTGCGGCTCGTAGTGCTGCTTCAGGTGATGGTAGAACTTCAGTTGTTCGTCGCCGTAGAAATCACCGCATAACTGACAGATCAGGATCGCGCGGACCTGTGGGAATTGTATACCAATATAAAATCGACGAATTCTCTCCTTTTTTTTTTATTAATGGTGGGTTTGCTCTTGACTCTAGTCTAGGTCATAGGACAGAGACAGAGTCTAAGATGGAGCGAGCTCACCCAGAAGAAGCCTGTTAAAGCACTGGCACTCCCACACACTGACGGAACGCAGCAAGCTACTTGGCGCCAGACTTCGGTGGGATGGTGGTCGCGAGCCAGGCGGCCCCTTACGGAGCCTTTTTTCATGTGGGACACCGAGTCATACTTTTTTCAACCGCCTACTACCACTAGTAGGCATTTGACATGGTTGTGTAACGACCGCCGTCTAAGTAATCATACACAGCAACCGGGACCGACGCTTAACGTGCCCATACAACCTATTTAACCCATGAAATAACAACCTATTTTAGGCGGTTTACGTTGATCTCCCGTTCTTTCTTAGTACTAGAAAGAGAGAGCGAAAGACTAATTCACCGATACACTCACCGAAGTGTTAATCAATCATCATAAGCGGCTAAACACAACTGTCAAAAATGTACGAGTTCACGATTCCATAGGCTAATTCTAGTTGCGCATAGATAGAGAAAATAAAAAAACATTGAATATTACCAAATGCAGCCGATGATGATTTAAGTAGGTATGTGCTTTCAGTAATAAAATAATAATCATTAAAACATTACTTTGGTTTACTGTGGTCTGTTTTGCACTCAAGTGCTATATTATAATCAAAAATAAAAATAAGAAATTGAAAAAGTGTTAGCGTCGGTCGGGGAATTACAATTGCATTTGAAACAATGTGTGATGATGATGTCCGTGTGATGCCGGCTTAGAATAGCATCACCCTATTTCTTACCCATGGGTGTCGTAAGAGCCGACTAAGGGACTCGAGGGATGTGTATTGCAATTTTAGGCGATGGGCTGACAACCTGTCACTATATCAACTCAAACTGATGAAACGCATTGTTTTTTTCGTGACTAACAATTGTATTATTACTAATTTCTGTACATATAGTGATATAGATAGCGTGTGTCATACTAAATCTAATATAAAGAAAGCTTTTGATCAAATATTGACTCCTTTTTTGGTTTTTCATCAAAATGTTTGTGGTGTGTTGAGCAAGAAGCCTGAAATAGAAATATATATTGATAAATTACCAAACAAACCTAGTTATATTTGTATAAGTGAGCATTTTTTAACGAAGGATTCTTTTCCGTCTTTTAACTTACATAATTATAATATAGTATCTCATAATATCAGAACGAATATGAAACGGGGTGGTTCTTTAATACTTGGTAAGGACGGTAATCATTGCGAAGATTTGCCAATTTGTAACACTCTTTACAAACGGGAATCCTTTGAAGTTTGTGGCGTTAAAGATACTGATGTTAATATGTATATATGTTGCATTTATCGCAATCCCATAAAACAAAACTTTGATGAGTTTATAGCACAGTTAGAAAAACTTTTATCACATTTCTTCAAAAAGAATTGTCTAATAGGGGGCGATTTTAACGTAAATATATTAAAAGAGTCCGACGGAAAAAGTGAATTTATGTCACTTTTAGAGTGTTACGGTTTTAGGCTTGTGCATAATGAGATTACATTCAGAAGAGGAGGAATGGAGTCTTGTCTGGATAATTTTATCACAAATTTACCAGAAGAATACGTACAAGAGGTAAATGTTGACGATAACGGACTTTCTGATGGACACTCGGCCATACTTTGCCATTTGGAACTAGAACGAATTAAAACAAGTAAAAATATTGAGGCAGTTATATGGACTACAAAGAGAATTTTTAATAATAACAATAATTTATATTTCAGAGAAAGCATCATTAGCAGTGATCTCATAAATGCAAATATTAACACGTTTTTAAGTAAACTTAACAAAAATTTCAAAAGTAGTTTTAGAAAAAAGCATAAAAAGGTAAATTTAAAAAAAGATCACAAAATACGTTATGTCACCAAAGGAATTCGCGTATCCAGCAAGATGAAGCGCTTTCTTAATACGATATATAAACAGGCAAATAATAAAACCATCATTGACTATAAACTTAAGTATATTAAAATTTATCGTAAAGTAATTAGGGCTGCTAGAAAATTGACTGTTCAATCTGAAGTAAATAGGGCGCAAAATCGTAACAAAGCTATTTGGACAGTGGTTAATAAGCATACCAATAAAAAAACTGTAAATCAAAAAGAAAACATAAAACTAAAAGTAAATGACATAATAATAGATAGTCCAATGACGGTGGCAGAAGCCTTCACAAAAAAATTTGACCATAATAAAAATACAGTATTAGGAGATTACCAGCAAGCGACTTGTATTTTAAATAAATGCGTAGATAGAGTCTCTGAAAATATGTTCTGGGACAGTGTCACTCCTGAGGAAATCACTAAACTCGTGAAGAACATGAAACCAAAAACCTCCTGCGGGCTTGATGGTATTCCTATCACGGTTATTATTAAAAATATTGATTTACTGGCCGCACCTTTAGCAAATTTCTTTAATAACTGCTACGAGCAGGGCTTGTTTCCGGAACAGCTAAAAATAGCCAAGATCATCCCAATACATAAAAAGGGATCGAAAAGCGACTACAATAATTACAGGCCCATTTCTATATTACCCGTTTTATCAAAACTGTTTGAGAAGTTAATAAAAGCTCGATTGATGAGACATCTTAATAAGAACAGAATATTGAGTGATAGGCAATTCGGGTATAGATTAGGGGTTGGAACTTCCGAAGCTATTAACACCTTGCTTGATGATATAGTGGTGAATATTAATGCCAAGCTTAGGGTAGCCGGACTCTTTTTAGATTTAAGTACTGCCTTTGATATGGTCAAGCACGACATACTTATAGCAAAACTAGAGCATTATGGTATAAGGAATAAGGCATTGGAGTTATTTAATTCATATCTCTACAACCGTCATCAGTTTGTTGAAATAAAGGCTATAGAGGGTAATGAAGAGAGAGAAGTTCGCTCTAAGATGGTGAGCATCAAAAGAGGTGTACCTCAGGGCTCAGTGCTGGGTCCAGTTCTTTTTATCATATTTACGAATGATCTGGTCGACTTTATCTCAAACTTTGCACCCGGAACTTCTATAATAATGTACGCTGATGACACCAATGCTGTGATTTCGGGGTCCTCTATAGAAGAGTTAAATGTCAAAGTAAATTTTGTCCTGAGTGGTTTTCAACAGTGGTTTTCATTAAACGCTCTAAAACTTAATGCTAATAAAACAAACACACTATTGTTTAAAACTACGTCGCGGAATAAAGACAAGCTTATAGTTAGGACTGATAATGAGTTGGTTTCCAGTGTAAACTCAATTAAATTTCTAGGCGTGCACTTCGATTCATTTTTAAACTGGAAGCAAGAACTGGCCGCTTTAAATACATCTATAAGTTCAGCCTGCTATGCTTTAAGAAGTTTAAGAGAGGAGGTAGTTGTGAATCAATTAAAAATGGTTTATCACTCGCTCGTAGAATCTAAACTTAGGTATAGTATAGCGTGTTGGGGTAATAGTTATGAGTACAATCTGAACGGTGCATTTGTATTGCAAAAAAGAGCTATTAGAACCATAGTTAGAATCCCCCAAATAGCATCATGCAAAGAGTATTTTAAGCAACTAGAAATACTAACTGTGCCTTGCTTATACATTTTTGTTTTACTGAGCAATCTGGCTAAACATCATTGGAAGGTCGAAACTCCTGACGAAAATCTTACCAGAATAGAAACCAGGAGAAAAGATATTCCAAATAGTATCCATCCAAAACTACTGGTTGTTAAACACAGTGCACGCTATCAGACCGTTAAGTTATTTAATAAATTACATACGGATTTAAAAGCCTTGCTTGACAAACCCACAATTTTTAAAAGAAAATTAAAAGCTTTCTTGTTAGAAAAATGCTACTATTCCATTGACGAATTTATTAATGACAAAATATAAATTATTTACGCAAAATTATTGACATCATTTTTCATTTTATTATTATTATTTTTTTTATGTGATGCAACGAATTTAATATTAATTCACTGAAGTGGTGTATACATTATTATTTAGATTTAATAATTTAATTGACATTAAGTATTACTATAGTTATTTATTGTTTTTAATTTGTTATCTGGATTTTTTTTTTATGACTTGATGTAATGTTTAATATAGATTCAAATGTTTTATGTAGTTATAGATTGATTATTTATTAATGTCCATGTAATATAGTTGCTCATTATAATTATGTATAAATTTCCACACAATGTACTATTGTTATGAAATAAATTGAATTGAAATTGAATTGAAATATAGTGATACACACTTATCTAATTGACCCTCAAACTTCTGTCAGATGTGGTGTTAATTTAATATCCGTTTTACGGCCGTTAACGCTCTGCCTACCCCGTAAGGGATATACGCGTGATTTATGTATGTATGTATTTGAAACAAAGTAAAAAAAAACTGTTTACCTCCTGTGTGATGTGATGCTCCTCAGCCAAATGGCCCTGATGTTGCACACCTGTCACGTAGTTGTCTGGCAGGATCTCTTCTTGAGCCACTTCGTCAGTGCAGTTTATTACTACGATATCCTGCAAACAATGTAGGAGTTTTAGCTGTGTTTGACTTCTGGAACTAGTTTGAATGACGATGAAGGTTCCAACATAGCTGGGCACCGTTAATCAAATTGTTAACTTCGTTAATCGTTAATCCGCTACAAAAAAAGTTAGCTTCGTTAAACGTTAAAGCGTTACATTTCGGAAGAATTAACGCAAAATAACGTTAATCGTTAATCCGTTAATATGTGTAAAATTGCATTTTTATATCGTTGCGTTAGTGAACTTATAAACCCTTATTTATACCCTTCTTATATGTTGTTTCAAATTATTCAGGCTTGATACATGAACTTTTGTTTTGGTGTCTTTCGGCAAGCATCGCTTACACGCAAAAAGTATTTGCTGGCCCGATTTGGATACAAATTCCACATACTCAGTCAAATGTGGCCATGGATTCTTACCAGGACCGCTGGAATCCGATTCCATGTCTTCCCTGATATGGTTTTAATTCAACACGCAAATGATCACTGAGAGTAATTTATAATAACAACAAACAAAACATTCGTCACTCTAACCACTGGCGCTAAGTAATAAAATGATCAAACGAAAAAATATCTTAGCAGTTTTCTCACTCGCACGTGCCGGCAAAATATACCTAGTTTTGTTTCACCCTCTGCCACGCGCCGCCCGGCACTTGTCATTCGTTTTTGTTTCATACTTGTCTGAACCTGTTTTTCGCGCCGCGCCATGGCACCGAAACCTCTGCCCTGTTACGCCTATCTACGTTATCTTTAGTTACATGAGTTACGCGTAACAAGCTTAATCGTATTCTTTAGGTCCCATTTATATACGTACGAGTTCATATTTACAAGAAATATAAATCATTATAATATTACATCCAAAAAACAAAACTCATGTAACTCAATTTTTGTATGGAGTAGCTTTGCGTATCTACTATAACTCTAGATACATGAGATACATAAAACCGTACGCATCGAGACGAGTCGCGCAGACCTCCGGCATATTGAGTTACATGAGATAGGCAAAACAAAGCTTGTATGAACTTGTCGGCGTCCGAAACGAATTGCCATTAGGAGATAAAGTTTCTACCCATGGGTGTCGATGAGGCGACTATGGCTATGGAGTGTTAACCAGAGAATGGGCAGCAGCGCTTCCTGTGAATGCAACACTTGGCACTGCACTCGCCAATCCGCCTGCCAAGCGTGGTTATGTTCAGCAGTGGACTGTTGTGGCCGTTGAAGTTAGAGTTGAAAGGTATATGGTGTTTATTTTAATTATATTATTTAGTACTTCTTTTACTCAGAATACCTTTTGTGAACATAATATTCAAGGTGTTTGTTTTAATTTATTTATCACCACAATTTTTTTATGTCAAGATTAATGTCAAGGATTTAGATGATAGTGCGGTGCAATAAAAGCTTCAAATTAGTGTAAACTTTTTGATCTGAATTTTCTATAATTTTAATTCGATTGCATGTTTTAAACATAGCTTATAAGTATATTTTGTGATCTCTTAATACATTAGTGATTGTATTGAACTGCTCATACTCATTTGAAAGATTTTATTATTATGATTGTTGAGAAAAACAAAAGATTGTTGGATACGCAGATGATAGTACCGTTTCAGAGAGATACTTGACAGGTGCAAAAACCAGTGGGGATGAAAACGTTCGTTAAGAAAGGCCATGGTAGAGCGAACAGATCTGACCTTAAGTCTTGTCTCCCAATGGGGCGACGACAATTTGGTCTCATTCAACGCCACCAAACCACAGGCGTGTCTTTTCACTGCAAAAAGGAGTCCTTTCGACTGGACACCTACTTTTCGGGGTACACCTGTCCCTGTCACTGACAGGCTTGAGCTTCTAGGCATGGAGTTGACATCAAATCTAAACTTCGGCGCGACTATCGAGTACAAGGCTCAAACGGCGGCTAAGAAGCTGGGCATCCTGAATAGAGTGAAGCGTTACTTTACGCCTGGACAGCTTTTAACTCTTTACAAAGCACAAGTCCGATCCTGCATGGAGTATTGCCGTCACCTTTGGGATGGCTCAGCCAAATACCAACTTGCCGCTCTTGACTCGGTGGAACGCAGGGCCAAGAGGCTCATAGGCGACATAAAACTGGTGGACACCAAGCTACATATCCTGGCACATCGCCGCAAGGTTGCCTGCTTGTCGGTTTTTTACAGATTGTACTTCGGAGAGTGTGCTCAAGAGCTTCACGACCTTGTTCCACCAGCTCCCTTCTACCATCGGACACCCAGACGCACCGCCGGATACCATCCATACCTGGTTGCCATTCCACCAATTCGGACTAAGCGCTTCCAGTCATCATTTATAATGCGCACTGCTAAAGAGTGGAACTCACTACCTGCATCTGTGTTTCCAAACGCATACAACCCTTATCTCTTCAAAGTAAGAGTGAACTGAGCTTGCTCCATCTTAGACCCTGTCTCTGTCCTATGACCTAGACTAGAGTCAAGAGCAAACTCATCGATAATAAAAAAAAAACGATGACGTAGAGAACAAGTAATTTTTAATTAATTATCAATCACTTTTTTTTATAATGTTAGCTTTTTTATATCATCTTCTCAAAGACATTATCTAATTATGGAAATTTTCATTGTTTAATTGGTTTTTATAATAATAACTTTAAATGATTTTATTTAACTTGCTTTGATTCTTTTTATTTTAAATTAAATATTTTCTCTACCTAAGTTAACACAATTTTTAGCAATCGTTTATAATGTTCACAGCATCAATTCTACGCTCCCCAAATGTCTTTAATTGATCAACCTTCAATGTCAGTGTTTTACACGATAAGCAAGCTAAAAGATTTGCAGCATACATATTTTATCTCTTGTAATTTTTGATTTCCCTCAATAATTTTTACTAATAGATTACCTTATAGAGTGTAAAAATCAATAACTGAAAAATTAAAAAAGTTAATTGGACCTCTTATACAAGACGACTTGGTCAGCTGACACTTTTTGTATGGGAAGTATTTTTTTTATATTTTGACCTGAGTTTCATGGTAAAAGTGGTTAAGTTTTATGTCTTTAATTATTTCGGACAATTCCTTTTTACACCATGTATGCTGACCAGTCTCAACGTCGCCTCGAGACTTGTTGGACTCGGGATGAACTTGGACAAGACGAAAGTCATGTTCAATCAACACATCATCCCCGAGCCGCCGGTCGCCTTGAAGTTGTCCAGAGGTATGTGTACCTTGGCCAAACTCTACAGCTGGGTAGAGACAACTTTGAGGCTGAAATCACCAAAAGAGTGCAGCTGGGCTGGGCAGCATTTGAGAAGTTGCGTCATATCTTGGAATCACCCTTGCCACAATGCCGCAAGACCAAGGTGTTTGATCAGTGCGTCCTGCCAGACATGACCTATGGAGCCGAGACGTGGAACCTAACAGTAAAACTGGCCCACCGGTTACATGTCACTAAGAGAGCTATGGAAAGGTCTATGCTCGGTATCTCTATAATGGATAAAATCCGGAATGAGACCGCAAAAAGACCAAAGTAACGGACATAGTCTGGCAGTGTAGCAAACTGAAGTGGCAGTGGGCTAGGCACATTTTTCGTAGAACCGACGGACGGTGGAGTAAACGGGTTCTCGAGTGGAGGCCACGCCTCGACAAGCGAAGTGTTGGACGACCTCCGGCCAGGTAGACCAATTACTCAAAGAAGGCGGCTGTAGCGACTGGATGGCGAAAACGGGAGATTGTGTCCTATGGCGTACCCTGGGGGAGGCCTATGTCCAGCAGTAGACTGCTATAGGCTGATGTATGTATGTAATAGATGAGATACCTACCTTATGTTTAAATCTGATGTATTTTCAGATTTTTCCATAGGCACTACCACACCGTAATAGATCACTCTGTATACTATCCAAGAAGTAAATAATCTGAGATTATACTGTTTTGCCCATGTCCTGTAATTAAACTTGTAGGAGATTAGCATTTCAATAAAATGTTGCTCTTGACGCGGCTATCTCATGTATCTTAGATACAGTACCACGCGTAACACGATTTGTATGAGAAATAAAGGAGCAAAAATATTAAAATCGTTATATTTTACTACACACTTGAAAATAAGAAAAAATTTAAATGAGGAATGCATTTTATGATTGTTTTGCTCCAATTCATAAGAAAAAAATCTTCATAGAATCAATATTATGTAAGTTATGAGCAAATATTATTTCCAAAATAAAAAGTGGATTTGTGGCAAATGGCAGTCTGAGAGATACATTAGATAGGCGTAACAGGGCAGACCTGTGTTTCGGTGCCATGCGGTAAATAGTAGTCATTAGATTAACGATTAACGGACTTCTGCATATTTAACGGAAGTTAACGTGTCCGTTAACATTTTTAAAAGTTAACTTAAAAGTTAATTCGTTAATCAAAATGTTAACTTCGTTAATTAACGATTAACGGATTAACGAGTTAATGCCCAGCTATGGGTTCCAAAATGTGGATGTAAGGTGGGAAGTGGGTAGCAATTTGATGTTAGGTGGGAAGATGGTCGATAGTTGCGAGGTAAATGGGGTAATGGGTGGAAGAAAGCTTGGTGAGACGGGTGATAGTCGGGTGGCAGGTCGAAGGAGGTGGGTGGTAGTGGTAACAAGGCGGTATTTGGGTAGTGGATAGTTACCAGTGGCGAAGGGTCCATACAACACGATTCCCATCGGGTTCCCTTTTAAAACGGTATACATCATCATTACTATTTTATTTCATCTACTATCTCACTATGATAGACGAATGCCGACAAATTACGAGTTGTGATGTCTGTGCTTGCGAAATAATGCTAAGTTTAGTTTAGACGGTTATATATAAGTAAGTAAAGTAAGTAAGTAAAAACTCTTTATTACACACAAATACAGGATAATTAAAAAACAGAAAATCTTAACCTAAAGTGCGCAAAGGCGGTCTTATGGCTGAAAGCGATCTCTTCCAGACAACCTTTGGGTGGAGGAAACTGGTAAAGAAAACAGAGCAGTGCATTAATAACTATTTATAAGCTGAAAAATCACGAGATTTGCTGTCCAAAAATACGTGGAAGATAACGTTTTTGAACAATTTCAACATACTGATAATGAAATTAGTTCTACTACGGCTTTCCTTTTGATAAAAATCACCCTTCGCCACTGATAGTTACTTGATGCGGTGTAGTGTTCCCCTGGCTCCGCTTCAGTTTCCTCGATATCCGCTTCAAATGCAACAAGCTCCGTTTGTTCTATTTGGTGTGAGCGGGTGATGTAGGTAATGGTATTCTGATGAAAGGTGTTTATTGATGGGAGAGAGTATGGCGGGAGTTCAGTGGTAGCCGGCTGGCAAGTGAGTGCTAGTTGGGAAATATACGGGGTGTAAGGGACAGCGCTCCGAATACTGATAAGGTGCATGCAGATCATGAAACTAAAAAAAATATGTCAAGAAACGATAGAAAAATGGCCTTCCATACAAAATCAAGAACAGCTGACTGCAATTACTATGGGCAGTCAAAAAAATCGCCGTTTCCTGGAATATTTTTTCATGGGAAGTTGTTCAGTTTCATAGTCTGTATGCACTCTATAAGTAATCAGAAGGTTGTCCCTTACACCCTGTATAGGTAGATAATCACCTGATGCGGTGTGGTGTTCCCCTGGCCGCGCTTCAGTTTCCTCGATATCCGCTTCTTGTGCGGCAAGCTCTTCTTGTTGTGCTTGGTGTGTGCGGGGGACGCGCCCGCGTGCAGTTCTATCATCGGCGGCTCTGAATCCGTCAGGATTTCGCCATTGCTCTAGAGGGAAAAACACTTGTTTACAACATAAAGAACTACCACAAATATCACGCTTATATCCCTTGCGGGATAAGCAGAGCGCAAACGCCCGTAAAACACGAAAACTTACGCCACGTCTGACAAAGATTTGAGGGTTATTAAGATAACTGTGCTCATCGCCTTAAATTGCAGTACACCAGGTAACACTCGAGTCTCTTAGTCGCCGCTTACGACACCCACGGGAAAGAAATGGGATGATGCTAAACTGACATAATTTGGAATCCATTGAAGTACCCAGTATGAATACTTCCGAAAAAGAGACCAACTTCTGTCTTGAAATTAGTATTAACATAAAACTTTTAAAGTACTATACTAATATTATTAAGTACCTAATATGTATAAATAAAGTCAAAAGAAACATCAAGTAGTAGTTAAAACCAAAAATAGAGGACCCTCCCTCACCTACAATAGTCCTTGCATCAGGCGGGTGCTTTCTCAGGGTGGTACTATTCTATAGTGCAGACGGAGCGAGTATCTGCTTGATGTACACAACACAACACATTATTTGGCGCAAAAAGGCCTCTGTGCTGTTGGTTCGGCCCCACTCATGCCTCAAAGGACCGGCTCCCTGCGGGCCCGAGATTCGGAAGCACCAACATGGAAATAGTACCTTTATAGAAGTCTTGTCCTTAGGGAACCACTCCTCCTGGCTTTTCCTTGAGCAGATCCCCTGCAGCGGCGGGAGGGGGGGCAGCGACGGCACCTGCACCACGATCGACTCCGACTGTGACTCCTGGTAAGCGATATTTCCAATTGAAATACTTTCTCGGCACTGTTAGATTAGATTAAAAACAAAAATAAAAAACAAAATACGTTTAAAAATTTATATAGGGTGAAATTTTATTAGTGACCAAAACTAGGTATGGGTATGTGATAAGGAATAACGTTTCCCAAGAAACATAAGTCGAAATAAGACAAAAATATTTTGTGCTTCCATAGTTACTCAAATCAGCTGATGGGCAATTTCGTATGGGGGGTCCAAATATATTTTTTACATTTCGACCTATATTCCTTGGCGAAAGTTGTTCTTTATCACCAGCCCGATCTAAGTTGTCGCTATCGGTCACTAGTAAAATTTACCCCATATTATATATTTAGTATAGCAAAGTTACAATCAAGCAGGCAGCCAATCCTACTAACCCCACTAGAAAAACATTACGAAGTTCTTACCATAGACTGGTTACCAAAAAGTTTCAATGATGCATCCAAAATGACTGATGAATCTACTTCTCTCACTGAAGATACCTGGAAAATGTATTATTATTATCATTATATTTTAAGAGTCCTACTTCTACGGAAGGAACGAAATTCAAATGAAATTCGGAAGTCATGTCAAAGAGTATAATAGAGAGGTGTCACCATTTCATAAAATGTTAGTCTAACTGGTACTGATACAATACTTGACGACCAATGGTAGTGCGACTGCCTGCGGCGCAAAGGTTCCGGGTTCGATTCTCGGTGGACTACTCACAAAGTTGATATTATAACTTGGAAGGAATATGAACCTACATTATACTATGAGGACCATATTTTGAATTAAGCTCAACCATCCTTAATAATTATGAACTCTATAAACTGAACGTAACTGTACTGTCTGTTTGTTTGTTATTTTTTCACTTTCAGTAAATGAAAAGAATTCATCTAAGAATAAGGACATAATCAGTTCACAAAACACTTATCTTCATAACATCTCAAATCATATTTGCAACTTTTTAGTTTTACGTTATTTTAGAAGAAGCAAAATCTTTAAACTACATAAAGCCAACTAATTAGTTCAGTTTTTAAAATGCAAGTGGCCAGTATCATGTTACGCACTTCGCGCGAACATAATTTTTGTTTTGTTTTTGTCCATCCTGGTATTGTACATTTTTCTTGCGAAATTCGAGAATAAGAAACTTTTTTGATATTTCTTTGTCATTTTCGTCATTGAGAGCACCGTAAGCGCAACTAATACTGTTCGAAATATAAATAGCAAAAAACAATTTAGCGACTTTTTTTTTTTTTTTTTTTTTTTTTTTTTTTTAATGGCAATAATCAACCCTTTAGTTAGGGGATATTCCTGCCAACGTCTAGTGAAAAACAAGAAAGAACAATCAAAGAGCTATATCGTGAAAGTTTAAATATATACACAGACACTTTATATACAACTTATTACATAAACACAATATACTACAAGTATTTACAGGTAATTGCGCTTTGTGATCAATCAAAATATTATACAAGCTTAACGAATTAAATTTATTACAAACGAACAAAATATGAGTAATGTCCCCATTACCCAAACCACATTCGCATTCCCCAGTATCGAAAATCCCCAATTTAGACAAATGCATTGGGGTACAACAATGCCCCAACCGCATTCTGGAAATAATTGATGCATTTCTTTTATTTACAATATATTTCGAAAACCATGGACGAGTTTGTAGTGTAGGCTGTAAGATTTTATAAAATTTGCCCTTTTCAGGGTTCGACCATTTATCCTGCCAATTTTGTAAAAGAAGGGCTCTAGTACACGGAAGTAAATCTTGGATATATACAGACTTATTATTGCTATTTCCTTGAGCAGTTGCCAATTTGGCCAATCTATCTGCAGTTTCATTACCTTGGACCCCTGAGTGACCAGGGATCCAAGCCAATGTAACATTTAAATTTCGATTGTTACAAATTAGCAACTTACTCTTGATTTCAAGCGTCACAGGGGAAACTGAATTTCTAATTAAAGGATTTGCTACAGACTGAAGACAACTTAAAGAATCAGACAAAATCAACGAATTGTGGTAACCCTTTAAAATAATATAATTGACACATTCTAGTATAGCAAGAGCCTCTGCAGTATAATTTGTTACCACAGAAGGATACTTGAAAAGTTTGAAGTACCCAGTGTTGTTATGCACGAATGCAGCACCAACTCCTTCACCCATGACAGGTTGAAGCGTTTTTGATGCATCCGTATAAAACACCTGGGCATCAGAAAAGTTCGATTGGATAAATTGATTAACAAGATCGTTAGCGACAATAGATTGCTTCGCAACTCCAATATCTAAACGAATTTTAGGTGAAGAGACAACAACATCATACTCTACATGAAATAGCGGATGACAATTGTATGTTTTTAATGAATCCCAATATTCTGAAAGTTTTTCGTAACTTTTTATTATGTGGGGGACCTCTTTATGGGCCCAGTAACTGTTATTTGACTCAATGTAGTTTTTTAAAATTTTAATCTTCGGTATAAGAGGGTGACTCGTAAATTGACTTATTTTAAAAACATAATTATCTGATAGGAACTGCCGTCGTAAATGCAGTGGAGGATCACAGCATTCAACTTGCATTGCATTTATTGGCGTCGATTTCATAGCACCAATGACCAAGCGGAGACTTTTAGACTGGACCAAGTCCAGCTTCTTCAAAGCCCCTTTATTTGCTGGAACCAGTAAAAAGGTACCATAGTCCAGAATACTTCGAATTAGAGCATTGTAAACCAATCTTAAAGATGAAGGGTGGGCTCCCCACCACACACCCGACAAGGCTCTCAACACAGAAATACGTTTTTCACATTTGGCCACCAGGTAGTTTACGTGAGCAACACCGTTTAGTTTGGTATCGAATTTTTTCCCCAAAAACATCACTTCATTTTCAATAGGAATAGCTATATCATTAATTGATATGTTAACTACTGGGACTGACCTTTTACGGGTAAAGACAATAGCTGAACATTTGAGAGGAGATAAAGATAGTTGGTGGTTGACCATCCATAGCTGTAAGCGATTTAGATCAGCTTGTAAAGTAGCAACTGCTTCATCGGTAGATTTGTGACTTGAATATATCAGTAGATCATCCGCATACTGTAATATGTTACTTCCGATAATTACCTCATCTAAATCCCTGGTGTACACGTCATATAGTAATGGACTTAAAACAGAGCCCTGGGGAACCCCTTTCCACACCGTTCTTGAACTTTCATTTACACCCGCGTGACGAATCGAGAGGGTTCTGCCCATATATAAATTAAACAGGAAGTTAACGAACTTCAATGGGAAATTTATTGCAGATAACTTTTGTTTTAATTTTATTAAATCAACATTATCATACGCAGAGCTAACATCTAAAAAAGCCGCTGCCACGATTTCCTTTTTTGTGAATGCTAACTGTACATCCGCCGTTAAAATAGAATGATTGTCTATCACACTTTTACCTTTTCTAAACCCATACTGAGAGGTAGATAGTAAGTTATTGTGCTCCAAGTGCCATTCCAGTCTATTTTTTATAAGGTGTTCTGTCAATTTGCTCAATGTGGAAGCCAACGCAACGGGTCTATATGAAGATGGAAATTGAGGATCTTTATTTGGTTTCAATAGTGGGATTATCAGTTGGTGCTTCCAGGTTGGAGGAATAACCCCAGTCTCAACTACTGTGTTAACGATATCAAGGAAAAATAATTTAGTAGAAACAGATGAATTGACAATAAAAGAATACGGAATACCATCTGCGCCCGGTGCTGAATCCGACACCCTTTTTAAGACCCAATTCAATTCTTGCAAATTGAATGTTTCATTTAAGTAGCCTGTATTCGAAGATGTATATACAAAAGGCATATGATTTAAAGATGGCACAAAATCAGGTGCGAGTGAACAAAAAAATGATGGAACCCAATCTACAGAGAAGGAAGAGACAGACCGAGCCTTCAGGGAAGACCTATAACAACGAACACTACTCCAAACAACAGTTAGAGGAGTGCTCGGTGAGATGGATCCACAAAAACTCTTCCATCCCTTACGCTTCTTCTTTTGCAAAAGACGTTTAGCAGCAGCTTCATAATTCCTAAACTGATTAAAAGTAGATAAATCAACGTAATCATGCACGAGCAACTCCATGTTATTTCTTTTCTTTACCGCTTCTGTGCATTGTTTGTCCCACCATGGCGGGGAAGCAATTTTATTACTGGCAATTTTTTTTGTTTCAAATGTATTATCTGCTGACACTTTGATATATGAAGTCAGGTGATTATAATCTTCAAGAACATTATCAGAAACTGCTGAAATCCCCCTTATTTTATCATCCAACGACGCAGAAAAAGTATCCCACAAAGTATTAGAGGTACATTTATCAGGTAATTTATATTTTAATAAAGGCGGTAATGGTTGTACACAGCTCTTGTTTGATTTCGGATACCTCAAAATTATTGGATAATGATCACTGCCATAAGACAAATTTAAAATTTCCCATGTAATAAGAGACAATAGACTAGGAGAACATACAGAAAGATCAACATAACTTCGAGCTTGACCCGGTACAGGTCGACGAGTTGGACACCCAGTATTTAGCACACCAAGATTTAAATCATCTAACATATCCGCAACACGAATTCCAAAAAAGTCATCCCGGGGCGCACCCCATGAACAATGATGAGCATTAAGGTCCCCCAAAATGACAACAGGACTTTGCAAGCCTTCAACAACACTTTTTAATATTGGAATTACTGTAATGTCTTTTTCAGATATATACACCGACACATAAGTAACGCCAGCTACTAACGCAGCAACTACATCTAAATTTGCGTTGTTATGCAAAGGTAAATTTATTTGTTTAAAAAAATAATTTTGTTTTATGAGGAGAGCAGCTCCTCCATAACCATCCCTCCGATCAGTCCTGAGAATGTTGAAACCTGGAACCCTATACAAGGATCCAGGTTCCAACCAAGTCTCAGAAATGGCCAAGATAGACGGTTTAAACTTGTTAATAAGAAAAATTAATTCAGACTGTTTAGATCGAATGCTTCTGGGGTTCCACTGGATTAGACAATCCATGATTTAGATCAAGAATGGCAACTGAGATGGAGTTAATGAGTGATAGGGCAACGTTGTACGGTAAAGATGAATTAAGGACGATATTAACTAACTGAGATAGCAGGTCCTGTAATGAACAGGCCTGAGAACCAATTTCTACATCAGGAAGTTCTGGAGTTTTAAAGCCACAACCATTGACTGGCATGGGTTCTTTGAAAGAATTAATTAAATTTTTGTGCAATGTTTGGTCATAGCCTTGAGTTGACGCTGGTTTTTTAATTTTTGATGGAGTTGTGATAGTTTTCTTATTCCAAACTTTTCTGTGTTCAGTGGATTCCACCAGAACAGAAGAATTTGGGGAAGAAGGCCTGCCAACAACTTCTGAAAACAATGGTTTTGAGTTTGGTATTATTTTAGAAGCTTCTAGATATGACTCGTTATTCTCTGACATGTATTTTTTTATCTCTGCTTGCCTCAAGAACTCCGGACAAATTTTCGAAGTGGCTTGGTGATCCCCTGAACAATTGACACATGAAAAAATTGTAACTACACATGCTCCAGCGGCATGTTCTTCGCCACACTTTGAGCACCTGGGCTTACTACGACACTTGTCTTGAGTGTGTCCAAATCTGCAACAGCGATGACACTGAATTGTTGGCAAAATGTATTTTTGCACGGGAAGTGCTGAATAGAAGGCGTAAACTCGAGGAGGAAGTCGCTGACCGTCGAAAGTCAAAGTGACTGTTTGCGTTGGGACCCATTCAACAACACCTGAAGCAGAAACTGTTTTACGGTTCATACGACGAGAACGTAAAATTTCCCCGTAACCCTCAGGGACTTTGATGTTTTCTATTATGTCTTCGGGCGTCCAGCTCTCTGGTACGCCTTTTACGATGCCCATACGACACACATTGAATATTGGAATTGAAGCTTGGTACTTTTTTTGGCCAGCAAGAACCTCGTCTAATACAAAAAGGTTTGCTTCTTTCCAAGACCCAAACGAAATTGACAAACGGTTGCGCCCTATCCTTTTTACTCCATTTTCAATAATATTTTTCATGCCTTGTTTGAATAAAAAGTACGAAAAATCAAGAGGATGCAGAGTTGCCCCCCTCTTACCTTCTTCTTCTGCAAATAGTACATGAACAATATACGGGCCGGGGTCTTTGGGATCATAAAGCGCCCTAAAAACATTTTTTTTAATATTCGGTTCTTTTTCACAAGTCTGGTGTTTTGTTTGATTTATATCAATAATTTCCTCTTGGTCCATTGGGGTAATACTAACCTGTTTTTGATGGCTTTTGTCCATTGGGGTAGAATTAATATTAACCTGTTTTTGTAAGGGAATGGTCTTATTATCTTTCAAATGAATCTGTTTAGGATCTACGAATACGTATTTGACGCTTTTGTTGTGTTTTTTATTTTTGAAGGATTTCATTGAGGAACTTGATAAGCCACATCCGCGGTCATCACTGTTTTCAATTTTTTTTGCAGCCGCCACTAAAAGATCAAGCGCTGGAGACGAAGAAACATCTGGGGGCCTTGCAGGGATTCCGGACGCCCTCTCTATGGAGGGGTCCATTTTCGCCGAAACGGCGCAGAAAAGTTACAAAAACTTACCCTATTTGAAGAAATACCAACTATACACTATATTTACACTAATTAAAATAACAAATAAGGCTATTTACTACAAAATAATAATAAAAATTAAATTGTGAAAATTTTTCGATGTTTGCTGTTTTCCCGCCAACAGAAGAAAAAACCAATTTAGCGACGGCCATATATTCGAGTATGATATTATGATAATGTATAGTGGTCGCATTCTTGCACCGTGCATTAGTTTTTGAACAATATTTGTTGAGCATCAGACGCCGCATGCCTAAAAAAATGTATATAACATTTTCAAACCTTCGACCACTTCAATCTTTTACCTTTCCAATGTAAAAAATCACCGACACCAGTTGAATTGCTTCATAATTAAAGAAATTTTCATACATTTTGGTGATATGTTATGTTATAAAGCAACTAAGAAAAATTAAAAATCAAAAGGACTTCTTAATTGTTTTTTTTAAACTTATGTTTTTAATCCATTCCTATCTGGATAATCCTGTAATTTTTGGTCTAAAAATTGGTATTTTAAGAAAGGGGATTTATAGGCCTATACAATATTTGGTATATTTCTGTGTTACCAACGAACCAGGGTGACCACAACCTTATAATATAATTATATCCTCGACCTTCCCGAAATGATAAGTACGTGCAAATTACTTTTAACATTAGTATTGGCATTTTGTTCGGTGACACTCTAGGACTTTCCAACTAGGTATAAGTCTAGAACCTTTCAACCCAGTGCTACTCTGGCAGAACATCTTAACCCAGAGCTAACCCACTCTAGAACCTTTCTACCCCATAACACTTAAAACCTTCCGACTCAATTGATCCCACTCTTAAACTGAAATCTGACAAAAATCTAACGACTTTTGTATACTAGGTACGCTAGTTGCAAGAGATATGGGCGTGATATGTGTATGTATAATTATGTACGTAAGTAAACATACATAATTATTATACTTGCTTTCTTATAATTTGTCCTAAAACTGTGGTTGGTGGTGACCGTATGCGCAGCGCTCCATATATACAATTAAAAATTTCCGCCGCGGTTAAAAAACTGCTTTTGTGCCGCCGTGCCGCCGTCTAGTGTTGCATATAAATCGAACCTTACTACTTCATACTAATCTGCACTAACAACAACGTCATCCTATTATTTAATCGCAAAAATATTTTTAATACCTACGTCTAATCGGTTCATATTTTGCGTTTCGTTCGATGTATCAATCAACGTAGTATTGACATTGGCAAAATTATCCATAGCGGATAGAATGCCGTTGTTGTAGATAGTTGATATATTTTACGGCAAAATTCTAGCTACAATAACTTTTCATTGTCAAAATATCGAACAAATGTACAGTGTGTCGCGTCTGCATCATATTCCGTTTATCTATGATCAATTCCACGTCAGTTTTGACAGCAGAGGAAACACATCAAAACAAAAACCTTTTATTTCCAAGGAAAGCAGCCGGAAACAGTAAGTGTTTTGCTAAATTTCTTAATAACTAAGTTGTTTTGTCAAAAAATAGCCGCCCAGGCGGATTCAACGTGAAATTGCCATTAATAATCATACTAAATCTCTTCTTAGAGATAAGCTCGCCTTTGCTCACACTGTTTGTACATTTTTCGTTTGTTTTTATGCAATAAAGGATATATATATAAGATCAATACAGTTCGATTAGCACTGGCGGAGGAAATCTCTTACGCCACGCTTCATCACTGAAAAATAGAGGTAACTTCAAATTTTAATTTCTCCGTAATTAAATATAAAATGAGATTTTGCGCTGCCCTGGCTTATTCCTCATATCTTGAAGATTAAAAAACAAAATTTTGTTGACAGTGATGCGCCTTAAATTATGTATAAAATGCATTCTCGTAGCTCGTTTTCACCTCACTTCATGGAAGTAGGCCCGTTAATACACTAGCAGGTCCTTTGAGCTGATGAATGTATATCAAAGAGTGAACAGACTTCTTCTGGGTGAGCTCCCTCCATCTTAGACTCTGTCTCTGTCCTACGACCTAGAGTAAGGTCAAGAGCAAAGCCATCATTAATAAAAAAATAAAATAAAAAAAAGGAAAGCACTTGTATCTAAACTTTTAATTGTTCTGTATTTAAATGATTGTTAAGTTTATTTTTGAAACTGTTCACACTAGGTGGACTGACTGCAGTTTCTGGGAGAGTGTTCAAGAGATCCACAGCAGTTAGGCAAGAAGTTTTTCTTTGGGTTGCTAGCACTGTTGGTCTTCTGTATGTTGATATTATAAGTATTGTTCTGCTACTAAATTAAAACTTGTGAATATATGAACATTCTTACTATGCTTCTTATATATGATTTACAAAACATGTTTTTTTTTACAGAGAACTTATTACAAAACAACAACAATATACTATGACAATACACAGGAAAGGTAAAATACAAGACAGGCAGCCTTATGGCTACAGAAACCCAAAAACCTTGAGGCTACCTTAGGATGTGTGTGATGATGTGATGCCCTGGACTGATGAGCCAGCTGGGCCACCAGTGCCGCCAGCCGCATCTCCGGGTCAAGTAACTCCTCGTTCCATGGCCCTCCTTCCACTGCCTCACTCACTGGCACTTGCCTGACAAAGAACAATTACATTAGGTAGGCTTATTTTTAGTTTATTAATTTCTGATTCTGTTCTATATCATTTACAAAAAACTAGTGACCATATTTTTATTTGACAGCTCTGCCCAACCAACAAGGGATAAAGGAATGATATATGTTTGTATGAATGACATTAATATATATTAAATAAAACACTTTACTTTACACAAGTTCCACTTCTTTTGTGTTGATTGGTTCAAGTTTACAGCTTTGACCAATATTAGTTCCATTGCATTAAATATTTATGTGACTAGTGTTGTAACACCATTCAGGCCTTAATTTATAAAATAAAAACAATACAGGACAATAATCATATTTCTTTTTTCTTTACTTATGCAGCATAAAAAGTTTCAAATTGTATTTACTATGGTCATATACCTAAGAATAGAAGCAACCATTTTCCAGGCAAATAAATAAAAAGATAGTGAATGAACATGCTATAAAGATTAATCATAATCATAATTCTTAATTGCTTTTACATGGTATTAACAGGTGGTAAAAAAGGAAAAAAAAGTTTCACATATGAAACCCTGTAAGGGCACTGCAAAGACAAAAAAAAATACTAAATAACTTATTCTAAACTAACATAACATTTTATTAATATAAAATTATTTTTCATATATTATATGCTATACTTTACTTCCTATTAGCACTATACATACATACATACATACATATATCACGCCTATAATCCCTTACGGGGTAGGCAGAGCATAAACGGTAATTTACGCCACGTCTGACAAACACTTGAGGGTCATTCGGAAAATTGTGTATCACTATAATTATTATTATTATGCTAATAGGAACTTCTATAACAATAAACTCTATACAATTCTTTCAAAATATTCTTGTAATGTATAGTAACATTTCTGAATTTAATGTTTTAAAATTAATTGCAATTTTTTTTTCTGTAATAATATGTTTGGGAAGTTTATTATATATTTTTATGCCCATGACATAAATACTTTTTTTATACAATTCTTAATTTGTTGTCCATAATGCAAATTTATTTATACTCCATAAATTCCTGGGTTGTATGCATGTGTCTTTTGCCTGGGTAAAAAGATGAAAATTCTGTTGAAAGAATTTAGTAATTTTCTAATATGTTGTGTTGATGTGTGTGATGTTAGATTGAGTATTTTAAGTACTTTGAAGTGAGGCTTACAACTTTTTGTCTGCTTGATGTTAATCATTATATGTATGCACTTCTTTTGTAGAGTGAGTAGACTAATTGCATCTGTACTATTGCCCCATAAGACAATGCCATACTGTAACCAGGCATGTGCGTATGCATAATAGGCACTCATTGCAATATTAAGGTCTGTTTTTCAATTCCTACAATGCATAGGTGAATCTACTCAGTTTGCCTGCAATGAAACACAACTGACATGCTGGCAACTGATACTTCAAATACAAGTAGTAATTCAAACTTACCGACTCATTTGTGAGGAGAATCCCTGTCCTGACATGACGGTGACCACTCTACCAGCCTCATCTTGCACATTCATTGATAGGGCGTTGCTATCTACATGGACAGGCTAGAACAAGGGCCACATAAACATCAACCACTAATAGAAAAATAAAATATAGTGCCTACATAGAATGTAGAAAGATCTTCACAGCTACATTTAAAAATATATTCATTATTTTCATGGTAGTTTTAGGATCTATAAATATGTTTACTGAATATTTGGTACAGCAGTAAGATAGGCTCACGAAAAATTGCGTAGGTATAGGAAACAAAGCAACTTTACCTCGCTAGGCGGATGCGAGCTCATATAGTGGTTCACCGCCTCATCCATCTTCTCCTCCAGGAGATGGGAGTCCACGATCCTCATCGCGACAAACAATCACAAACACAAATGAAAAGAATCATGGAAACTTGTAGGTTACATGACAGCTGAGCAGTGCACTACCTCAAGGTCACTCCATTTTGATTATTGCATTCATTCAAAATACATTTTATAGAAACTGAATTAAATTTGATTCCTAGCAACCTAACGGTTGTACCGTTTCATAAAATACTTTCTTTTCACCTCGCCAAGAAATAAATTACAATCAAAATTCCAACAAATCCACCCAACCAAACATTTTTCTTCGTATCAAAGAGAATATAATAGAACTAGCGTTTTAAGAGTTGGGACTCCGAAGAAAAAAAATGAACGACGCAAAATGTCAAAACGCAGTTCCCAAATCATTGCCAACATGTCAAAACAAGTCAATTCTAGTATAGCCAACATAAAGAACACACGTAGTGATGTACCTATGCGACAGCCTGCAATTTATCGATATCGACAACGTAGCTGCCGAAATGGTGCGGCAGCTCAAAATAATATTTTTATTTTAATAATAATTATGTTTCAGCAATTTAGCAGCACGTAAGTTCCAAACAACCGACTTTTCCGAAGACCCTCAGCTAAACCCGTCAAACTTAGCAACTTTCCCCGAGGATCAAAAGTGATAGACAACATAAAAAAAAATTACCTCCCATACAAGAATTAAGCTGACCGAATAATACTCTATGGGAGGTAATTTTTTTAAACTTTTGACCTATGCTTCTTGGGGAAAGTTGTTCAGTTTAGCCGGGGAAGCTTAGCGGTTTCGGGAAAGACGGTCGTTCGGAACCTCCCCGTATTTGAATATTATCGAAACAATTTTAACTCAATATTTTAATAACAATAAGTTGCCGAAACATAATTAATGGACCTTTTTCTAAGTAAAACAAGCTAAAGGATTTCAATAATTATTACTTTTGTAAAATTCTAAATAAAAATTATAAAACAGTAAGTCAACCAAGTGTGAACATTTTAATACTTAAAATTCCGTTCAAGTTATAGATCTCAAAACAATAGTAAAAAAAATTACTGTATCTATCTGTCTGTTTTTCCACGTTTCAAGCAAAAACTACTAGACGAATTTCTACCAAATTTTGTATAACTGGTCATTAGAGGATACTTTTTACTTCAGAAAAGTCCCACACACCATTCCCACAGGAAAACAGAGCAACTGGTTTGGCGGAGTTCATACAAGCATGTCCATGCATTTAATCGTCTAAAATTTTTAGTGAGGTCTCAGTAGTCGGGTGTTAGTTTTTGAACTGGTTTTTTTCATCAAAAACTTTGACCATATTTTCAATCATTGCACATAATTTGATTGTAGGGTAGATCGAAGATTTTTTTCTTGTACCATTCGTTTAGGACTATATAGCGGTACATTTATTCTTCACCTGAAACATATAATAATATCTTATCAAATAATAAATACATTTAATTTAATACCAAAATTGTTAAAACACTTCCCGTATTTTGTATAAAATTTTGGAAAGCCCGGTTTTTTTTCAACCGTGGCCATGATTTGAACCTGCGACTTTTTCCTTTACTAGTGGCGACGCCTCATCTATGTGGGCTACCGCGGATCGTCCCCTGCCCGTGAACTGTATCTTATCTTACGCGGGCAGGGGACGAGCCGCGGTAGCGCAGATGGAAGAGGCTTTGCAAATGGTAAATCTCGACGTTTCATAGGGCCCAGAAGCGTTTACTCCAATATCCCCCCGCCCCGAAAAACATAGGTACTCTAACCCAGAACTCGGTTGTAAGGAAATGTTAGAAACATTCTCCATTAAAAAGAAATTTGTGACAAGTGACAACGCATTGTATCGATATCGATTATACATTATTTTTGGTCGCACTATATAACAGCAACTTCTTCAACTAAATAATAATATCAACTCAAATCAATGTTTATTGCTATAATTACGATGTTTATGAGTCATATTCCAAGCATTATGATGATTATCTTTACTAACCTTTCTTCATCCAGAGGAAACTGAGCCATGAAATGCCGTTTCTGTCCATTCTTTCTTGCAGCTTTTAATCCACAAATTTCACATTTCCTAAACTTCATTATTCCTTGGTTTAGCCAAATACTAAAGTATTGTCACTTTTGAAAATGAAGCAAAGCAAAATAAACGAGGAACTTGAAAATAAATTCACAAACAACAATTACTTCGTATTAACAAGAACTGCCAAATTATGTCCACAGATCAACAGATCAAATGATGTTGACATTATTGACAAACAAAAGAGAAAGAAAACGGAAATGAGTGAAACAGATATAGCCGCCATGAAAATGCTATTGCGTTTCATACATTAATTTTTTTCTTTGAAGTTTCGATAGACTGCTTCGTATCAGTAGTGATGTGTATCTATGTTTTTGTTGTGATATAGTTATAAAATAGCAGCTGAGTAATTAAATTAATGGATATAAAACTACGTTTTCGACTTCTACATTTTAAGAAGAAAATCCATAAAATATAAAAGACATAATTTACAATTTTGTTAAACTCTGAGAAAATGACAAATAACGCGCATTATCAAACAAGTATCTATGGATCTGCACTGCACTAGTTGTGTTGCCAGGTGTGTACATCGATTATGACATGGGTAAAAAATATAATGAGACACCCTCCTTCACGTTACATCACAAGGAAGGAAAGCTGCTGCCCAACCCATTCCCTGGATGAATGCACGATATTTTACATAACTTTAAATTATGAAATTAAAAACTAATTGCAGAAACAAAAACATAACTATCAACATTAACTCTACGTTCCAATGGGAGTTTTTCTGTTGTGTTGTTCAGTTCTGTTGATAGTTCTGAATGTCAAACTAGAGGGCGCTGTGCTTAACTGAAATTTTGACGTTATAATGTAATTTAAGGGCTGTATAGTAATAAAGAAAACTGTCCTTTACTATCAATTATTAAAAGAAATCAGAAAAAAAGGCAGACGTTTGATAGTTTTTTTTTTATTAATGATGGGTTTGCTCTTGACTCCAGTCTAGGTCATAGGACAGAGAAGAGACAGAGTCTAAGATGGAGCGAGCTCATCCAGAAGAAGCCTGTTCACTCTTACTTTGAAGAGATTAGGGTTGTATGCGTTTGGAAACACAGACGCAGGTAGTGAGTTCCACTCTTTAGCAGTGCGCATTATAAATGATGACTGGAAGTTTGAGGAAAATGTAATTACCCTAAAGTACCCGCCGTTCCAATAAGTCGTATTTGACAGCTAGATACTATGGCCTATGGCAGAGGATCTATTTCCTTTGTTGACATCTCTTTTAGTATGGAGATGACAGCGGTCAAATACGACTTATTGGAACGGCGGTACTTTAGATCGAGGAATAATGTAGATAAATAGTAGGTAGTAGTTTTTCACTTTATGGTCTGGCATCTCAGAACTGTCAACGTCATGGAATGAAAATGTACATGGTCCCGTGTTGAATTTGTAAAATATGAAAATCTCTGCTTTTTCATCTTATTTACTTAGCTGGAACTGCATAAGTGTGCTACAATAAATGATGAACTGTAAATTAATTTTACTGCACAAATAATCTTTGTTATTTAGTGAGTATTACTCACGAGAACTCTGTACTTTGGTGATACGTAAAAACTATATTTTTCATCAATATGTTTACGTTTTACTCTGTAGCTGCTAAGTGTATGTATAGAAAAATAAGTGGTCGACCAAGTGAACTGAAATATTTGTATTTCACTACACATACTGGTATACAGAAGGACGTGAACTGTGCGAACCATAAGTTACGCAGGCACTTGAATACTACCTCTTATTTGAGGACTAAAGATAAAGATGGAACTGAAAAAATGGATAAATCCAATCAGGGAAAATCAGCGCACGCTAGCCCTGTAGACGCCAAGCAAATTATAAAACAGACTTCATTAGGAGATATTGTAGTGAAGACTGAGACAAATGTTGATCAAAAGGTGACAAAAGTAACAATTGAAAAATTTGGTGACAACACTGCCAGCAAACCTAAAGAAACAGCAAAACCTGAAAAAGAAACACCTCAAATCACACCAGGTACTTGAATGATATTAGTTTTGGCATATAGTAAATTTAATTTCTATTTTATTTTTGCTTGCCTATGTTATTGTTTTGGGTACTGGTTAGTTCTGTTGGCTGATGATGTATCAATTGTTCTTTGGTTTGCTATTGAATGTCTATGCCTATTTTAGTTTAGCATTTATTTTATTTTTTCCTTTATTTCACTATTCCTTTCAATTCAATTTTCTGTTACTTCCTACTCATATTTCTATAAATTAAGGTAAACACCTGTAGTAACAAAATATTATTATTTTCAGTGAAGAAAAGGTTGCTCATAGACTTCTCAGCCTCATACACTGAGCGCAATTTCATTACTCCTATGAGAGCTATGACAGAGTACTTGCTAAAGCAATCTGACTTGGAAACCCTGCCGAAAGTGTTAAGACGGTCACCATATGAAGCTGCACCGCCAATGACTGTTTACTATCGGAAAGATGTTGAAGCCAAAGCAATAGAAGTAAGTTAAGTTTGTTATAACATAAGCATCCTATTGTATTCAAAAATGAAAATCAAAAAATGTTAGCGCCCACCGGTGCTTGAACTCGGGACCAGGATTCATTACTATTACTTATACTAGATGTCCCTTTGAGTTAAGAACCAAGAAGAGATTGAAGATTTGGAAGTGTCAGTCTAGGCTCCGATAGCCCAGTTAATAGAGCATTGATATGGTACCCCACGGTCCCGGGTTCAAGCACCAGTGGGCGCTATCTTTTTTCAATTTCTTATTTTCATTTATGTAATATAATATAGCACTGTGAGTGCTCAATAAACCAAAGTACACCTATTGTATTATTAATACATGCATTTAAAAATTCTCATCTATCTATTTATACATATGAACACCTAACCTATAGATATTCAAATGAGTATTTTTTGCAACTAAGACCATTAGGATTGCTAGTTATGCAATCATACACTATTCTTTGAAAAAATAAGTGATATTTAGGCAGTAATATATGTCACATTACAAAATAGATTTTGCTTTCATACTATGTATGTAAGTACTTAAGTACTTAGAATTGGGGTGATGCTATTCTAAGCCTAGCTAATTGTACCCATGAGTATTGTAAGAAACAACTAAGGGCTAAATTCATCCAGGGAATGGGCAGCAGCATTCCCTGTGATTGCAACATCTTCCACTGCGCTCATCAATCGGCCTGCCAAGCACGGGGAGTTTGGCAATACCCCCGAAAAGAGGTCCATGGCTCAGGCCCACATACAACAGTGGACTGGACTGTTGTGTTGTGGCTAGTAATGTTAATGCATAGTATTTAAATCTTTTTTAGGTTTGGAAGTCTAAAGAAGCACTTGAAAAAGAACTGTTGAGAAGAGAACTAGACAGGAGGAGATATGAACAAGGTATATTAGGATGTTCCTTTTTCACATACAATAGGTTGAGACTGTGACATATTACCAGTAAAGTATGGTTACTTTTTTATTATAAGAGTAATATTTAAATTTATATTTTTTAATTATAATTTTTTAAAAACATAATAAGAATTAAAAGCTAGTTATTATGTTATTTTTTTTTTTCCATAAATATGTTTCTAAAATTTTAAAAATATTGGAGTCCCATACAAAATGTATTCCCCAGACCCAGTCAATTTGTATGACAGTTCCAATGTTGTTCGAATTTCAGCTTTTAATCCTTTGAGAAAATTGTTCAAGTTTCATGGGCTGGTATACCTTAACGGGATCGCGATATATTGCCAGTAACCCTGCTAACCGATATTTGTAAAACCTGTAGAACATTTTGAAGTTTTTCAATTAATACATTTCGAAGGAATTTATATCAAGCGACAACTATTAAACCACCTCCTGAATACAATTTCAGATGTGTTCACGGTAAAGAGAAGACTGAGAAACTACAGGCGAGAAATGAGCTCTAAACGCGCTCCAGACTCCGCGCCGATCGGGTTGAAAACCAGGTCTGGACGGGTGGTCCTTACGGCTATTGCTATGTAAGTAGGAAAAGCACATGTCACGTTACATCTGTTTCTTGTATGTTGCCACTCGAAACTTTTACCTCTCCAGATTTAAGTGTGCCGCCAGCATCGAAAAGGTTGCAATTATATAAGTCCGACGGCAGCCGGCGGTTAGGTCACTCTGTCACAATTACTATTAAAATGTGCTTGCTATGTAAGTAGGAAAAGCACATGTCACGTAACATCTGTTTCTTGTATGTTTGCAACTCGAAACTTTTACCTCTCCAGATTTAAGTGCCGTCAGCTTCGAAAAGGTTGCAATTATATTAGTCCGCTGGCAGCCGGCGATTAGGTCCCCCTACTATAAAATTTATGCAGGAAATTATATGCGTCAGCGGGACGCGGGTGGCGAGTTTTTTATAAACTAGCGACGAACGACCTGGCTATTGACGGACGGCGGATGAATATAATTCGAGCCTAACGGTCAGCGGCGTGTTCGAAAATACGCTTTCATAAGTAGCAGTTAGCGTTTTTAAGTTGCACGCTGTTGCCGGTGAGGCGATCGGCGCTACAGTAAAGCGCGACCTCCTGCGTCATGCACTTATAAATGCGCTAAAGTCTTGCTTATGTCTGAATACCTAGTTTGGGATATTTTATTATGTTTTGCATTTGCATTTGGCAGCCGACCTACTATTCCGTAGATTACAGATTATAAAAAGCCTACGCATTTTTCACACATGTGGCAACTAATATATCTCGTCTTTAACAGTAACGGGAGCAACTTCTTATTCAAACTGTGCGCATGGATCTACACGGGATCGCATAGTATGTTCTCCGAGTGCATCCACTCGCTGGCCGACACAGTCAACCAGCTCATTTTAGCATATGGGATACATAAATCTGTTCAAGTAAGTTTATTACATCTACACAAACTGATAATTTATATACACTTTCCACTTCCCGGTATAGTAAGGGAATGAGGAATGAGGTTTAATCAGATTAATTCTCTGGTCCAACAATCTTTTGGACGAAGGTTCTTTTTCCTAGTGTTTTTTCAAAGCAGACTTTCGAAATTAAATATTGCTCTCTTATCACTTAACACATCACATGATTCTATAACAGTCAACTGCTGTACGTAAGTAAGCCTCCTCCATGGTACGCCATAAGGTACCATAAGGCCCACACTCTCTTTTAGCATATCAAAAAATATTTAGAAGTATTCCATGTACTCATTTAAAAAACCTAAAAGAAAAATAACAACATATTGTTAATAGTTTACTGTGAAAACGTATGAAAGTGTACCAAGCTTCTTCGTACTGTTGTATTTAGAGAAAATCTGCAAATTTTCGACTTCAATCCGTATTAATATTATAAATCTGAGAGTTTTTGTGTATGTATGTTTATTACCTCTTCACGCTCAAACGGCTTGACCGATTTGGATGAACTTTGGAACACATGTAGAGTATAACCTGGAATAACACATGGGCTACTTTTTACCGCGGGAAAACAACTATTACCACGGGAAAATGAGTGGCAGTGGGTGAAACCGCTGGGCGGAAATCTAGTGAGTAAATAAAACTAGCGTTTTTCAGATGGCGGACCCCGACCACCCGTACGGCTACACGAACATGAGATACGTGTCGTCTCTGATCTCCGGCGTGGGCATCTTCTGCGTGGGCTCGGGGCTGTCGTTCTACCACGGAGTCACAGGGATCCTCGACCCGCAGCCGCTGCATGACTTCTATTGGGTAAGACGAAATATTATAAATAAATCAATGAAATAAAAAAAAATACCGTTTTGAGGCCGTTTACGCTCTGCCTACCCCGTAAGGGATTATAGGCGTGATATATGTATGTATGTATGTATATCTACTAATGAAGCTGAAAACTGACGGTAAAAAAGAACTCAGTCGAAAACATGACTAGTATAAGTTTAATAATTTAACGGGTCTATCGCGACAGTTTTCACGACTGAGTCTAAAAAGAGAAACTACATGCGCGGTTAGGCTCGAATTATACTTGCCCGCCGGCCGCAAGTTGAATAGAAAATGTAGGTATGCTACGAATCATTAGTGTTCGCTAGTCGGACAGCGCTAAAGTATAATTCGAGCCTAAGGGTTTCTCCATTGAGGCTAAACGGAGCTCGGAATTGACTAATTACTGACGTGCACCGTGCAAGGCGGCTCCGATCCGCGCCGCTCCGTTTCATTGGAGACGCACTCTTAAGTGAAAACCTAGCGTTGAACCTAAACCTAGCACACGCATTTATCAATAGCCAATTGAGAATTAACTCTAAATATCACAATATTCTGAATGAGGGAAACTAATTGCGCCACTCTGATCGAAAACGTATCAATGTTAAAGTTCAGTTACTTATTGGATATCTGCAATAAGTTGAGTTTTCCTCCCGATTCTACAGTGTACAATGCGTACTACTTTCCGCTTTGATTGAACAGGCATACTTCGTGCTGGGCGGTGCGGTGGTGTCGGAGGGAGCCACGCTGATGGTGGCGCTCAGTGCGGTGCGGAAAGGAGCTAAAGAAGCCAACGTGCCTCTCTACGACTACAGTAAAATTAATTCAATTATTTAGAACACTTGTAATATTTTAATTAATATCTACAGCCACAGCCCCCATAAGGAGTGTTTGTCATACTCACCAAATTTAAACATTTCTATGGTTTTACAATATACTTAGCTTTTGTATTCATATGGAGCGCCGCTGTCCTCCTAAATTTATTCCTTAGTTACCTTTTACTACACTCGCGGGTAAAATTGGGTTGATATTATGCTAAGCTGGCATCACGAAACCTAACCTAATGAATTTTTTCAGTAATTCGCAGCTCGGATCCGTCCGTGAATGTCGTGCTGATGGAAGACACGGCGGCGGTGGCGGGCGTTCTCTGCGCCGCGTCTTGTATGGCCATTTCTCAATACACTGGGAACCCACTGCCTGATGCCATTGGCTCCTTGATAGTGGGAACGCTGCTAGGGGGCGTGGCTTCGTTTATTATCCTGTCAAATGTAGCCGCTCTGATTGGCAGGTGAGTTTAGGCCCGCCCCTTTTATCAACAGTGTTGGCTGTCTTAGCACGTTAACACTATGCCTATATAGGTATGGAAATAGTATGGGAAGTGGGCACCACGAGCATGTAAAACGTTACTCGCGCTAGTACTCGTCATGCCGCTGCCACTTTCCGTGCTCCCTCGATTGTCGGCGTCGCGTGCGCGAGTCAAAGGAACGGCAGAACGAGCATAAGTGAAATGTATTACTAATTAACCAATTCTGACACTTTACATCGATTTGAATCACATTATATTGAAAGCTTGCGACTATTTTATTTATATATTTTAAATATTTCAGATCGATTCCTCAAGAGCAGTTAGATGAGATAAACAGTGTGTTAGAAAAAGACTTCATGATTCGCGCGATACACGACGTGAAGGGCATAGACATAGGCAGCAATTTTATTAGATATAAGGTACTTACTTACTTTATCATTAAAAATATATATAATTCGAGGCGGTAGGAGGTCAAATATAATTCTTAAAAATATTAATTTTGTTTTCAGGCGGAAGTTGATTTCGATGGAAGGGCATTAACAAGATCGTATTTAGAAAAACACGATTTAAATAATTTATTACAAGTAAGTATCATGAAGCCACATTCGTAAAATTTAAATTTATTTTTGTGTAAAAGTTGTTTGTGATTAATATCACTATTTATATATTTATTTAGTAATTGAGGCGGCCGTGTGGTGCCAGTTTAGAATAGCATCACCCCATTTCTAACCTAAGTAAAAGGCGACTACGGGATGAATCCAGGGAATGGACAGCAGCGTTCTCTGTGAACACCTTGCACTGCGCTCACCAGTCCTGCCTGCTAAGCGAGGTGAAGGCAAATACTTCAAATAAGCGGAGGCTGTTGTAGTAGTACTTTATAATATGGTTGTTTTTTAGGATATGAAGAAAATAGATACAATAGATGACGTAGAAGCATTCGTGCTGAAACACGGTGAAAATATTGTTGATATGCTCGGCGGCGAGATCGACCGGATAGAACTCAAATTACGAGTAAGTAACATTTTTTTTTTTAACTAGTTTCATTCCAACAATTTAATTTCTACTTTAAGTCAAATCGAATATCGCAATAGAAATATCTTTTTGCCGTGTGATGCCGGCTTAGAATAGCATCACCCCATATCTCTCCCGTGGGAGTCGTAAGAGGCGACTAAGGGACTCGAGGGTGTGTATTGCAATTTTAGGCGATGGGCTGACAACCTGTCACTATAGCGATACACAATGTTCCGAATAACCCTCAAACATTTGTCAGACGTGGTGTAAATGGCCGTTTTGGCGGCTGTTTGCGCTCTGCCTACCCCGCAAGGGATTATAGGCGTGATATGTGTATGTAAAATCTTTTTATTGACACATTTCCCTCGTTTTTTCAGAAAAAGTTCCCGCAAATACGGCATTGTGATTTAGAAATCCTGTAAAATAGATAAGTAAGGCTTGTTAGATGTAAATATGAAGTTATATTGTTGTATAATCAACATGATAGCCTGTAAAGCCCGAATGAAGTATATTCATTTTTCAGCCGCTGGCCGCCAGCGGCGGTATATAATTCGAGTCTAATGCGCAGCTGAATGCGGTCTAACCTTCAACTAATTGCTTCATAGCTAAGGGTGAAGGGATACTACTGTTTGATTATGAATTACAAAATAAATAATTTCTTTACAAAATTGTCGGAATTAACACGTATCGTTGACAATAAATATTGATCTCATGTAAGGTACTGCATATTACTTGCTATCATGTTTATTCACTTTAATTAATGTTACTTTGCTCGAAACAATAAACAGGTTATAAAAAATCTACTTTTTGGGAGTCTGACTGTGCTCTGTACCGAAGGCTCGAATTATATTCATCCGCCAACCACCAGGTCGCTCGTTTTCAAGAAAATGGACGGGCTTTATTTGTTTCATATATATTTCCTTATAAACTTGCTACGATCGGCCAGGTCACCTCGTCGGACAAATATAATTCGACCTTTAATCAATCACTAATCCGATCCATAAAAAATACGTATGAGAAAAAACCGAGAATTTCAAGTTCAAGATCGCTATCCCACTATGACTTCTCTCTGTGATTTAGGTAAACTGTTGTAGCTGTAAGTGTAATATTCTTTACCTTTAAGCATATAAATTGGTTATCGTTGTAAATAAACCCTGTTAATTTAAATAAAATATGTTGTTTTATTTGATTCGGCTAATTCATATTTATAACCTGCCTTCCTCTATTTCGCCCAAAAAATTCGTGTAGAAGAAGTAAATGAGGTTTTCGACACTCAAGTTTGCCTCGCCGCAATACTAAGGTCATATTTTTACAACTAGCTATAGGAAATACACCAATAAATACTAGTGTTTTAGAGTACAGAAATTATAATTCAATCATTATTCATTATTGTACAAAATATAACAATTCCATTTATATTAAATTATATGCGCATGCTTTATTTAACCCCGATAGATAAATGCCTTAGTAAAATAAAACTTAACCGTGAAATTATAAATAACAACAAAATTGTTCTAAGTTAGTGAGTAATGAAGTTATGACACAGCAAGTTGTGATGAAACAAATTTATATTGGAAAACAACTGCTCAATAAAGTGCGCTCTAAAAATAGAAAGAGCCGGAAAGTTCTATCTTTTTATAGGATTAAATTTTACTAGTGATCGATCACAAAAACTTAAGACGGGCTGGTGGTGATAAGGAACGAACGACTTTCCCCAAGGAACAAAAAAAAACCTTTGGACTTTCCATATAAAAAGTACCAGTCGACTAAGTCAATGTGTATGGCAGGTCTAAATTTATTTATATACTTCGACTATGGAGAAGTTGTTCCTTATCACCAGCCCGTCCCGAGTTTTTATGGTCACTAATAAAATTATACATCCTATATTTGACTTTTATTAAGAAGACATGGGCCATGCCCTTACAAACTACTTTTCAGTCCTTTGTTGTTAATAATCACGATTATTCAATACATACACTGACCTTAAAATTAATAGATCGGTGCAAATACAATTTTTCTCGTAATATAAATAATGGCAATCACTATTTTACTAATTTCATACAAAACTAGCTTTCTATCCATCCTTTATATCAAATATTCCCGTGGGTATAAACACTTTACATCGGTAAGTTAGGCCCTTAAGGCTAAATAAGGGCCGATGCAGACAGATGGACGTTTTTCGCGCGAACTTTTCTCAAGAAATCCGTAAATGAACTCCTCTACAATGACAACAATGTTCGCGCGAATAACGTCCGATGGTACAGGACGTTTTATTTGTACAAATAATACCGAAATGCAACTACATCGAAATTTTAGTGTTTTAAATGCCGATTCTAAATAAGGGTGTAACGAAGTTCAAAATAAAGGTATGCACATAAAACATGGCGTCAAAAATCTGAAAATATTTTATGGGGTGAACAAGCACATAAACTGAACAACTTTTGTCAAGGAGCGTAGGTCTAAATATGAAAAAAATGCATATACCGTATAAAGCTCCTTCATAGGGTAGCACAAAAGTGGCCCCATGAAAATATTGTCAGCATTTAACTTATGCATGAGATGTTGTGTACTCAATTTTAAAACACTTCACTGTGTCAATTTATTAAAAGACGTCAGTAGTACTGATACGAAAGTCGCAGATTGAAATCCTGTCTGCGGTGCAGTTTTTCAAGTTAAAAAAAAATATTTCTCTCATCCCACAATTTCTAACTACATTCAGAAAAACAGCCATGTTGAGCAGTTGTAATGCGTATATTAAATAGCAGGTTTCGTCTGCGGCAGGCACAGGTTGTAGTGAGCGGTTTTGTTCCAGAAGTCCGAGGTCTTCCACCCGCACCAGCCCTTGTTGAGGATGGTGCTGAGGTCCTCCCCTCCCGTGTAGTGAGGGTCCAGGATGAGGTAGCGGGTCTCGTTCTTCGTAGGGTTGTATTCCACGCCCAGGATTGTGTGGGCCAGTACTCCACCGCCTAAGAGTAGAAGTAGGATTATTTTAAGACATTCGTAACTAGCCACAAAAATTGGGAAAAACTTCCAAACCAAAACACAACTACGACATTTTGATTTTCTGGACAATAGCCCAGTATGGCTAGCTTTTTATGTTTCTTAAATATTAAAGTCGTTTATTTTCGCCAAATAGTTTCTAGACCATTGGCGGAACCCAATTTATTATTTCGTGTCATTTTATGTATATGTTAAGAAACTTTCGTTTGCAGTGGATGGAAACGACTTAACTGGGTTATTACCAAGTAGTAGGCCTAATCGTATAGATAGCCACCAGGATCGACGGTTTAACGTGCCCTCCGAAGCAAACATGGTTATCTTTCTTTACGAAAAATCAGGTGGTTCTCCCTATAGTTATTACATTGTGTAAACTGTCACATAGACAACACTTGTATATTTTATAATATTAATTTAATTAGACACTCAAAAAATATTTGATAAAGGAGCTACCATACATTGAAAATTTATGCGAACGTTAAAAATTTCACATCGTGTAATATGTTTTATATTTTCGTAAGTTATGCCATGAAATAATGCCAGCCTACCGGACTGCAAACGATAAAAGAGGGGTTGGAAGACCTATGCTGCGTTTCAAAGATTGCGCCAAGCGGGACATGGCTGCGTTTAACATTGACCATCAAAGCTGGGAGAAGCTTGCTGAGGATAGGGACGAATGGCGTAAGCGTGTGTTTGATGGGCGTAAAATACACCATAATGCCTGGTTTTCTGGTCTCGCTAACAAAAGGCAAAAAACGTCATCTAAACATGCATGTGCCAGTCTCAAACTCCACCTTCACTTGTAGAGCGTGCGGAAAATTATGCCGCTCCCGTATCGGCTTATACAGCCATGAAAAGTCTTACCTCAGACACATTAAATCGTCTGTCACAGACGTGTGAGGCCAATGATGATGACCGGACTGTCTAACGGTCTCATCGAAATCTTTGCACCAAGTTTTATTATTTTAAGCCTGTACTCTACAGTTTTAGCCCCGGGGCTTTGAAATCTACACCTCACTAGTTGGTTGCTTACCATTTAAGTTGTGCTTACCTATCATAATAGGGCTTCCGTGTTTCTGAAAGTGATGCACGAGCTCCGGCGCGTAGCTGTTCAGTTCCGCGCCGTTATTGGCGAATATGATCCTCGACTGAACCCCCAGCAGGGTCTCCAGACAGAACATGACCTCTGTGGACCCGATCCACTGCTTGGACCCGAGGAAGGAGGCCGGCTTGTCGCCGATGCTCACAAGGCACTGCTGGATCTCTCTGTGGGTAGGTACTGGCACCGTGGTGTAGCCTTGGAACCTGAAATAACGTGTTAATATAAGTAGGGAAATAGACGTTACTATGACGAGAAATCTGGATTTGTTTTTACCTCCATATATGCAATTATAGTATAGTTTAATAAGTTAATTATTTCCGACTTTATTATCTTATCATCTACGCCCGGAGCAAAATACCTGCGCGCGTAGTGCCTGCTACGCAACATAACAAACAATCCTAAAACGCGAAATAAATTTTCTGAACATAAAACGATTTAAAATATTTCGGGCCGCTTTCTAAACTTATTTTCTGTCTGCATGAATGTACCTGAACCAGGAGAATAGTCTGCGTGAATTAACCTAAACCAGGAGAAAATGGTCTGCGTGAGTTTACCTAAAACCAGGAGAATATGGTCTGCATGAGTTTACCTGAACCAGGAGAATATGGTCTGCATGAATTTATCTGAACCAGGAGAATATGGTCTGCTTGGATTTACCTGAACCAGGAGAATGGTCTGCGTGAATTTACCTGAACCAGGAGAATGGTCTGCGTGAATTTACCTGAACCAGGAGAATGGTCTGCATGAATTTATCTGAACCAGGAAAATATGGTCTGCTTGGATTGACCTGAACCAGGAGAATGGTCTGCGTGAATTTACCTGAACCAGGAGAATGGTCTGCGTGAATTTACCTGAACCAGGAGAATGGTCTGCGTGAATTTACCTGAACCAGGAGAATATGGTCTGCTTGGATTTACCTGAACCAGGAGAATGGTCTGTGTGAATTTACCTGAACCAGGAGAATGGTCTGCGTGAATTTACCTGAACCAGGAGAATATGGTCTGCTTGGATTTACCTGAACCAGGAGAATGGTCTGTGTGAATTTACCTGAACCAGGAGAATGGTCTGCGTGAATTTACCTGAACCAGGAGAATATGGTCTGCTTGGATTTACCTGAACCAGGAGAATGGTCTGCGTGAATTTACCTGAACCAGGAGAATGGTCTGCGTGAATTTACCTGAACCAGGAGAATATGGTCTGCATGGAGCGGTACGCGCAGCCCCATCCGTCGTCGTTGAAGCTGTCCTGCATATAGTGGTGGTATGTGTACCTGCCCCGGACAAGTGCTACTTTACAGTCGGGATTCGAGGGCAGCGGAATTCCTAAAAAAAATAAGTATTTTTAACGGATTGACAAACCATAGATAGAAATACTGGGAAAACTGAAGCAAACCGTAAAAAATCCATTACGTTACGGTTTAAGTTCGCCAAGCCATTCATTTACAGGAAAATAATTTTTCATAACTTACCTGAAATTAGCGCAGTCACTTTCCGTCAAATGGCTTTAGAAAATGATAGGAGATATCGAAGCTCGCTTATGTCAATAAAAGTCAGGTTCTTCGAAATTTTTAATCTATTTAGTCGCTATTGTTTTCATCGTCGCCTTATTTTGACAGATAACGCGTATTTTGCGTCAAATTATAAGACATGACATGAGTTAGATATCTCCTATCCTTTTCTAAACCTAATTGACGAAAAGTGACAGCACTTATTTGAAGTAAGTTATCAGAATTTCATTTTCAGAATTGGGCAGAATTTGTTTCACAAAAAGTACCACCCAACGAATAAATTTGAAGCCCTTTTGTAGCTGGAGTTGTTTTTTAAAATAGCCTGTTCTGTGTCCCACTCCCCTCTTTCACGCCACTAGTCTCGGTCTCGGGCTTCCAAAAGCCAGTTATGCTTTTATATCATCTAGCCATCTTCTCCTAAACTTCTCCACAACCATCCTGTGGTATCCACTCTGTCGGGATGCATGCGACAGACGTGTCCTGCCCAGTCCCACTTCAGCCGTGCGAACTTTTTGCCGATGCCTATGTTGCCAGTTTTGGAGCGCAGGGTTGTGTTCCTGATACGGTCGATCCTTTTAACACCCAAAATGCTGCGCTCCATGACGCGTTCGCAAACCTTGAGTTTGGACTTTTGAGCTTCATTCACAGTAGCTGGAATATTTATTTATTAAATTTGCTGCTCACCTTCGTGTGGATTGATTAGTTTTCCGCCGGTATGGTGCGCGTAAGCGTTGCCGCGGCGGAAGTATGGTCTGTCGAGCGGCAACACGAGCTGCTGTTGAAGAGATCTTCGTTCGTTTTCTGAAACGAACAAATATAATAAAAATATAATAATTTTTTATACTTAAGTAAAATAGTTTGTCTAAAGTTTATTAATGAATAAATATCCTAGACAACTCACTGTGTGCCATCTAGCCAAACCTGCCAAACCAAACAAAGCTTCAATAATATTAAAATTATAAAGACAAATGTGGGTAGCAGAACATCTCGTCACCCGCCGCCTAGATGACAACTCGCTGGGACGTCAGTCAACCCGCGACCACAATACATGAAACTGTGTTGAAACGTCGGGACACAGGTAAATTACTAATATTTACCTAAATACTATCGCGATAGACCCGGTCTAATACTTAAAATGAGTCAAACAAAGCTTGTACTATGGCCACTAGATTGCTGGCTGATATTAATTTATATACTTATCCTTTTTTTTATAAATGCATATTTTACATAGAAAACCCTAGACCAAACACAAATATCTGACTGATGATTGATTGAACTGGACTATTGAAAGGTTTAATACAAAAATAGTCTAGGCATGAAAAGTTTTATTTTCACCTACCCATGCTTTCGTCAGGTATTCCTTTGGGAACTATTCGTGTGATGAAGTGACCTATTTCTTGCGGGAGGTAGTGGAATGTTTCGGGCAGGCGTAACCCAGCACCGTCGCCGATGCCTTCTTGACCTGGACAATCAGACATACCTTACTTTATCTTAGAATCTTACATTTGTTTTACCTAAAGCCTTTGACATCATATGGCACAAGGAATCATATAGAAAATTAGAAACATTCAATTCACAGTTTTGTACACCTAAATGATAAGATACACTTTAAATTATTTACATGGAAATACTTCTAGATGCAAGTTAAAATCAGATTAAATTACAAACATTCAAAGGAGTTACCCAAGGCAGCATCTTTGGCCTCATAGTGTACATAATTTGTATCTTTGTTAATATTTTCTTTTTAATTGTTTGTACAAACCTAGTTGTTCTATGAGTACAGTTTCCAGTAGTCTAAGGGATCTACAGGAAGCCTCCACTAATATTGTGTATAGATTCAGCAGTTTATTGCTGCGATGTGTCATTGCCAGTGTGTCCACTCTCAGTGGCATGCTGATGAAGAATGAAGCTAGAAAGGAAATGTACAATTAGATTTTTAATTTTTATACATTTTATTCAATCTTACATGATAGTGAGCTAAAATAGTATAAACCTTACTCTTCTTTCGTTTGTTTAAAAAGAAGACAAGAGAAATTCAGAGAATGGGCAGCATTATTTTCCCATGAATTTACACTGTCTTAGGGCAATCCACATGCAAAACGTATGTACAAGAATATAGTGGAGTTTACAGCAATCTGACTGATGTGTATAAAGAAAAGATTTCTACTTACTTTTGGTCTGTGCAGTCATCATTTTCACTGCAGTTTTCACAAGCTTTTCTGACATAATGTCTTTTGTAGCTTTCATAACTAAATTAACTGGCATTATTTCCTGTGAATAAAATATTTCATTATAAATATAATTTTTTAAAAGTTTGTTGTTGTCTTTTCATTCCGAAAAACTAATAGATTTTAATGAATGGTAAATAACTTAAGAATACTTACTACATTATTGGTATATATTTTTTTCTTCTTAATGGGTTGCTCAGGGCTCATGGAGTCTAGAAGTTCACCAATCGTGGCTTCTGTGCTTGTTCCTGTCAATCCTACATCAGAGTCTACTCCAAATAAATACACTGAGGTACCATCAATGTGGAAGGACACTTGGCCTGATGCTATCTGAAAAATGATGAGTTATTTTATACAGTACTACAGTAAAATAAGTTACTGAGCTTGATTAATTAATGTATATGGAGATTAATAAAATAAATTGTTGAAAACTAGTAGAAGGAGATAATGATGTTTCCTTAAAAAGACAGGCAGAACCCTAACTATAATCTTATCTGAGCCACAACCTCTAATTAGACATGCCAAGGTGGACATTTTAACTCATTATGCTTTGGAACTTTAAAAAAATGTATACAGTAAAGATATACTTCTTTTTCAAAATAATTAAATTAGTTGACTAAAAAATACCTGGAATACCAAAATGAACTGTCATTTAAACTACTGAGAATAGAAGAAAACATGCTGGAAGAGCTCATGCTAAAACCAAAATATTATGCCATTTTAGTTTCCTTTTTTTCTATTGCTTTCTTAAAGAATACCCCAACAATCATTACCTTTTTCCTTTTATTCTGCATAATATTTTTAACACCATTGATTGTAGCTTCACAACTAAATGGCAGTACTGTGCTGAGCCTCACATAGACAAATTGTTTCCACAACTCCTCGGCAGATAATACTTCATATTCTGTCTCCTCAAACTTGTCATGCACCAGGAAATGAGCCTTCATATCTCTCTTTTCATTCAATATAATAACAAGTGGGTTGTCAGTTATATCAACATCCTGCAAAAATAAAATAATTAGTTGCTACACAATACTCAGGGCATCTGCGCAGACAGTTAGTAAGATGACTCCCCTAATGACAGAAATATGGTAAAGCTAATCTAAGCCAGCACCACACAGCACGGCACTTGCATTTATAGCAATCGCAAAATCATGGTGAGCAAAACAATTAATTTGTGATAATTTATACAAACCTGAAGTATTTCCTTGATTTTAGACTCCATTGTTAGCGTTTCCCCGAACTTAATGACGCCGCATAGTTCTATCTCGGCGGGGAGGTGGAGAAGGAGCTGGCTGTAAGTGCTTTTCTCATTCTCATCCAATTCTAAGCTCAGACCTACGACGAGAAGAGTGCCATCGTACATCAGCCCGTACACGCATCCTGTACTTTCATTTGTGTCTATATTAGACAGACGCTGTGTGAAACAAACCGGCAATTAATTTTCAAGCGTGGAACAATAAACGCATACAGAAAAAAAGACAAATTATTGCGAGATGACGACCCAACATGATGACGTATGGGGTTTCAGCAGATTTTATGTATTTTAGTAACAAATATGCTATTTCTTTTAAATACTATGCGTGCCCCTCTTCTATACACTCATTTTGAAAGCGATTAGGCTTTGTATTTCTGAAAAAAACAATAGTTTACCTCAATAACATAACTCGATATTTTTAGACGTGGTGACATTTTAACTTAATTTGTGGCAACTATAAAAATATGTATGACAGTTTTGAAATAGTTGCCATTTTTCAAAATAATTGATCGATCAATCAGATTTAATTGGTCGCTCACTATAAAAGAATCGATTTTAAATAATGGCTCGCGCAAACTGGATTCGTCGCGTTGTGTGGAATGCACGCAACCACGCTACGGTTGTATGTAACGTAGTGGTTATATGCTCTTTGTGTAATGTATCAAGGTGACGCGCGCGTCGCGAATACATGCACGATCTGAGTGCCACCGGAGTACACATGACTGGCCCATTGGCGTTGCGGATAGTATACCTGCCTGCAACGCAGAGGTTCTTGGGTTCACCCCCTCAGGACACAAACATTTGTTAAAGTCAGTGAAGAAGTTATTTTCAAATATTTGTTTTTAGTATGGGTGTTACAATGTATAATTTTTATTTACAAAAAAAGTATTTAAGTAATTAGTAGTAACTATTACTTTCTTTTTCCTATAGTACACTATCATGGATATTCATTTATTTACTTTCATACATATATGCTGCAACCAACTTGCACTAGCCTTAAATCTGGATACAGTTGATCAACTGTGCTATGAAGAGCTTTTGAACCATTGCTTCTCCTGGCTACTTGCTTTACTACCCTTCTAACTACGAGTATTTTTATGTATTTAGATTTACAAGGACATTAAATATGAAATGTAAACATCTAGTTCATTTCTCTTATTACTATATTAAATCATTCTTGATGCATGTATCAATAACTTTTTCCACAAGCAGTGCTCTCTGCTTGGCAATTTTCATTGCCTCCTCTTGGTTCTCATTAGTAATGTTGCTTCCTCCAAACTTTTGTATTCCATTTGAGAAGCTTTTATTGCAGCAAACAATTAGGTTGGCTCCGTTGCCTCCACACATTTTCTCTTCATAGGATGATGGGTCAGCTAATATTATGTTCCTGCAAGTAGGCATGAAGTAAGTTAAGCATGAGACTTAAATATTTATGATTTAAAAAAATAGGTGTATGTACTAGATTGATCTTACTTCTGCAGCAGATTATAAACTGCAAAACTGGTAGCCACAGGCAATCCATGAACCTCAAGTGGTGTTCTATTGTCAGCATCTACTTCTATCACTTCTGTTTCTGCATCATATTTTACTGTAGGTAATGTCACTGGAATAATAAAAAAAAATGTATTAGTTAAAAATATTTTTATAAATACTTATTTAAATTGGACTGAAAATAATACTTACAAGTTTTTAAGCTTGCCATCAATGTCATTATACAAGCATCAACTAAGCTTCCATCATTATCAATGCAAACCATATCACAATACACAACCCAAGCCAGTTTATCAGGTACTATACACAGATCTTCCAGGTTTATACACTTGGAATTGACTACAATATCTGATACCAGTTTGCTGACAACTTGGGCATGATCTGAAGGTGGTCCTGGTCTGAATTTGGAGGAGCACAGTGGAGGAAGCTCTACATTAGTGATGAGGAAACCATTGTTTGGTTCTTCTGCTTTGGGGGTTGCCAGTTCCTGAAAACAGCCGAAATCATTACCATACATCAAATTTAATGATGCTGATGATGAATTACAATAAAACATATGTATTTTTCAAATTAAGTATAGATATAAATTACTTACCAATTTAATCCCGCAAACTACTGTAGTGTTGCCGCACTTTGCGACTGCCGAAGCATCTGCGGTCCTTATGGAATTTACGTTCAGCTTTATGTCCCTTTGATCAGAGAACTTCCTACCGTCTGGCCGGACATTTCGGGATACGTAGTCATTGAAATATTTCACGGGGTGTATCAATCTACAACAAAAAACACAGGGTGAGTTGGGTATAGGTTAGATAGGTTACTACGACAAACTATGTTAATTACTCACTTGTACACTTCAGACATTATCAAGGTACTCAATAAAAATGCAATAATAATTAAAAAATAGGATAAAAATCAACAGAAAACTAATTTTACAACAAAGTAATAACTCCCGCTGTTGTTGACAAATACGAGTGATCGTTCGTTTTATTCTGATATATTTTGTTGCGGTTAATAATTTTGAAAATATTTGTTAGGTGAAGTTTTTTTTATATCGGAATATTGTTTTTATGTTAATTATTCAAATATTTATTCATAATCACAACATCCTATGATACAATCCTAAATTTTGTAATTTACTTTCATTTTACTTTTGACTTTGTTGTATATGATTATAAAACGAAAAGGCTCCTGAATGAATGAATGAATGATAAATGAGTTGTATTTACGAAGACGGTTATGAAAGCCTTTACACCGCCTAGAATACGAACAGTTATTGAGAAAAAATATTAAATGGTAGTGGTAGTGTAGTCTCATGCTTAATATTACTGTCAAATTCGTTTTGACGTTTCTTTTTCGTGACGATTTTGGCCGATAAACGCTAAGGTGTGTGTTTTTCAATGAAAATCTAATAAAATCAAGTGAATCTAAAGAGTAAATTCATTTTTTATATCTGGTTTATTAATATGTTATCGCAAAAACAGTACGCAGACCTTTATTTCCAACACACAACCATTACTATTTCAGATCACAATGGCAAAACCCAAGGGTGAGAGGAAAGGAAAATCCGCGATCAACGAAGTTGTAACGCGTGAATACACAGTAAACCTCCACAAACGGCTCCATGGAGTAGGTTTCAAGAAACGCGCTCCACGAGCGATCAAGGAGATCCGAAAGTTCGCCGAAGTACAAATGGGAACCCCTGATGTGCGAGTAGACACTAGGCTGAACAAGTACTTGTGGTCCAAGGGTGTCAGGTAAGAAGCAGTATTATTTACTTATATTGTGTGTGAGTAACAGCCCAAATACGTAACCCCGATTATACAAGAATAAGTTGTAATCAAAGTTTGTTTGGTTATAAACATAACCTAACTGCTCCAAAGAGGAACCCATCTACTATTGAAAGTTCCTTGTTGAGTGATAAGCTATCATGTCATGGAGAAGTAGTTGATGTCTACTAAATGTTTTATATTAGATTTTATTGAATTCTGTTTACTTACACACTTATTATAACAAGTTACTTGGTTTATGGTAGTTTTGATCAGTGGTAGTAAACCTGCTGTGTTATGAAATATAAATGCACAATGTGGCAAAAGCCTCAGAGAACTTTATTGTCTTTTGTCCAGAAAAGTGATAGTTTTACGAATTTATACACTATTAATTATCACTACATAGTATAAAATAAAGTCGCTTCCAGTTTGGTGTCTCCTCTCTCTCTCTTTTCGTGTGGGACACCGAGTCATCCAACGACCCGATGAACCCTGGTGTCAGAGTTTTTCAACCGCCTACTATCACTAGTCTGTCTGTCTCCTTATATCTTTAGAATTACCCAACGGATTTTGATGCGGTTTTTTTTATTAGATAGAGTAACTTGAGAGGAAGGTTTATAAGTATAATTTATTCCGGGAAATTGTCACATTCCCATGGGAAAACGGGTAGCCCAACTGGTAGTAAACTTCTGACCCCCTTTTGACACCTTAAAGGATTAAAATTTTAAAAATGCTGAAACACGTATTTAATTATTTTAAGTTATGAGTCTAATCAGAAATTTTGAAACAGATCACATTTAAGATAAAAAACTATCATACAAACTTTTAACCCCCTTTTTACCCATTTAAAGGTTAGAATTTCAAAAATGCTGAAACACGTGTTTAATTATTTTAAGTTATTAGTCTAATCACAAATTTTGAAACAGATCACATTCATTAAAAAAAACGAACTTTCATACAAACTTTAAACCCCCGTTTGACCCTATTAAGGGTTAAAATTTCAAATATGTTGAAACACGTGTTTAATTATTTGTCATAAGTCTAATCACTAATTTTGAAACGGATCACACTTAAGACAACGAACTTTCATACAAACTTTTAACCCTTTTTCATCCCTTGGGGGATTAAAAAAACCGGAATTTAAAGTAAAGTCGCTTCCCACGTCTGTCCCTGTCTGTCTGTTTGTTTGTATGCTTAAATCTTCAAAACCACTTAACGGATCTGGATGAAGTTTTTTAAAAGATAGAGTGATTCAAGAGGAAGGTTTTTCTGTTTCCCGTGGGAAATCAGTTAGCAGCGGGTGAAACCGCTGGGCGGGCCGCTTGTATATAATATAATTGAGCAAGCAGGCAGGCAGTTGATGTGCGACTGATAATGCCTGTATCCAATTACTCACAATAAGTGTACAATTATTTCCTCTTTATTTGCTTTTCATGTTCATCTAGTCCGTTCTTGAATATATTGATGTTTGGGTTGGGACTTGAGAGTAAATCATAAATTCAAAATGAAAACATCTTAAAATATTTTAAGTATTTATTGTGTACAGGTGCATAATATTCTCCCATCATCATATGCTTTACTACTTAAATGATGCTCTAGCATTGCCATTTAATTTTTTAGATTGACAGTTTCATTCTATCACAGTGTTCCAATTTTTATTGTTATACACAATTTGCAAGACATAAAATTAGTTTATTCTAGTTTATTATAGAGCATCTGATTTTTCTCCTGAAGAATTTCCTTACCAACATGGGACAGTGCACAGCACACACCTATACTTCATAAAGATAGGTATTTATTATTTTTGTAAACAAATAAAAGCAGGTGTTTTATTATCCAAGTTTCCACTCACTTTAGTGTTTTATATACTTTTTATAAAATGGAATAATTACTCCTCTATAAATTATACAAATCTGGAAGTAGTTGCTATTTATGCCATGTTATATGATTTAAAGATCAAAAAAAAATTACACATGTTTCTTGCACTTAAAACATTATAGTCCATTTGGTTAGAACCAGTTGGTAATCCCCCACACCATTGTGAATCTACACTAATATTATAAAGAGGAAAGATTTGATTGTTTGTTTCTTTGTTTGCATCGAATAGGCTCCGAAACTACTGGCCCGATTTTAAAAATTCTTTCACCATTAGAATCCTACATTATTCCTGATGAACATAGGCTATATTTTATACGAGAAAAAAATAGGGATCCGCGTGAAAATTTCTATAATGTAACCCAACGTGTGAAAAATGTACCAAAAAAATATCTTATATCGCGTACGCTGTGGAAATTATTGACAATAGAGCAAAGTGATGTACTACAGTTTTGTAGAGGACATCAATATCTATATTAATGTCCGCAATACCATATGTCTAACTATTACAGTTATGCCACAATAACTACTTTTTCATTAAAAATGTACCAACTACGCCACATTATTCGTACCAGTGTAATGGTTACATTTTATCATTACTGTACTTAAGGGTGTCAGGGATAGCCCTCAGAATACTAATGGGGTACATGCAGACCATGAAACTGAACAACTTTCCCCTAGGAACATATTTCAGGAAACGTAAAAAAACTGACTTCCCATAGTGAATGCAGTCAGCTGATTGTGATTTTGTATGGAAGGTCATTTTTTTGGCGTTTCCTGACATATGTTTCTAGGGGAAAGTTGTCCAGTTTTATGTTTCATGCACCCTTTCAGTATTCGAAGGGCTGTCCCATACTCGGTATAAAAAGACGACAAAAAACATTAAATAATGCATTAAAAACATCTACCTACATACATAAATCACGCCTATATCCCTCACGGGGTAGGCAGAGCGTTAACGGCCGTAAAACGGATATTAACACCACGTCTGACAAAAGCTTGAGGATCAATCAGATAACTGTGTATCACTATAGTGACAGGTTGTCAGCCCAACGCCTTAAATTGCAATACACATCCCTCGAGTCCCTTAGTCTTAGTCTCGGCTCTTACGACACCCATGGGTAAGAAATGGAGTGATGCTATTCTAAGCCGGCATCACACGGTAAAAAAATCTACACTAAAATAATACATACATACACATATCACGCATATTATCCCTTGCGGGGTAGGCAGAGCGTAAACGGCCGGAAAAACGGACATTTATGCCACGTCTGACATATGTTTAAGGGGCATTTGGAAAATTGTCTATCGCCATAGTGACAGGTTGTCAGCCCATCGCCTAAAAGTGCAACACACACCCTCAAGTCCCTTAGTCGCCTCCTACTACTCCCACGGGAAAGAAATCGGGTGATGCTATTCTAAGCCAGCATCACACTAAAATAATAATTATAGTACAAGGTGTTACAGAATGAATCAAAAAAAAAATTTTCTTTATTAAAATTTAATAATCGACTAATCCCATCACTAGTGATCAGCTGATCAGGTCATACACCTCTCATAGACGTCATAGTCATAGACTATGTATGTACAGACTGATAGTATTTTCAAACCTTTTTACCTACATCATGTAACCATGTTACAAATTCATTACTATTAAATTACTTTTAAATAATCTTTGAAGTAAGTTATCGTCGTTTACTGAAAATTTGGTTTCCAGATGACCAGCATTTTCAGCCAGAGATATTTTTCCTGATTGTGGGCGCCACTAGTCTGTTATTCCATTTTATTTTCAAAGAAGGTTTCTGCCTATTCAAGTTTACATAATAAGCAACATTTTAAAACATTGTCATGTAAACATAAGATGTCATGATAGATGATTAATTCCGACCTTACCTAGTGACCTATCTGCTGCTTTTAATCTTTGAAAGTACTAGGACAACAGCTTTCCCAAAAATTTACGTACCATTTTTGGCCACGCCCATAGCAAAATTGACATAATTGGGTGTGGGTTCCGTATTTTTATTCTTGAGTAATGTAACTTTAACCTAGTATGCCGTGTGGTATGGTGTCGGCTTAGAATAGCATCACCCCATGTCTACCCGATGATGTTGTAGAAAATAACTAAGGATGACCAGGGATTGGACAGCAGTGTACCCTGCGACACATTATGTTGCACTGCCCTCGCGATACATTCCCTTTGACACATTATCCAGCCGGCTTTCAATTAATCAAGCTAAGACTGCTAAAACGGTGCACCACTTACCTGGTTGGTACTGGTTCACCAATACCACCAGGTCTCCCAGTACTGGTTACCATGACGCACCTGCTCATACATCTTAGCACCCACATGGTCCCCACAAGAAGATGTGGGGGTTTATGGGTCTTCCTGCCACTAATTTCTTCTTATTCTGTCGTGTGGGACACCGATTCGACACACGACCCGATCAATCCTGGTATCAGAGTTTTTCAACCTTCTTTAGATATGGTTAAGCAACGACCGCCGCCGTCTAAGTGATCATAGACTGCAACCGGAACCGACGGCTTTTAATATTCTAACAAATTTTCTTTCAGACAATCAGGTAGTTCGGCCTGCAATGTCCTAACGAAAGTGGAAACAAATTCACTTCAACTACATACATACACGCCTATAATCTCTTGCGGGGTAGGCAGAGCATAAACAGCCGCATAAAACGGACATTTACGCCACGTCGTCTGACAAACATTTGAGGGTCATCCGGAAAATTGTGTAAAGCCATAGTGACAGGTTGTCAGTCCATCGCCTAAAATTACAATACACACTCTCGACTCCCACAGGGGATGTCCTCCTGATCCTGAGGCAAGCTCAGACCATGGACAACTATGAAATAACCAATCGATTACCAGGCGAACAGAAGTGTGACGGAGGTTGTGTATTAAACTAAGGATACTATTTTGCAATAGAACCCTAAAAATTGCATAAAAAGGGTTGACCACGGGTTGACCAATAGCGAGGCTGTGTTTTTGAACATATTAGGGTCATGCCAAAATCATAATCAATAAAAATATTAAGAATTTTCTTCAAGGTGGATCAAAATGATGAAGGCGATCGTAGACTTAGCCACGCCACACCATCGTCATCATCAGCCGCACGCATCGCACTGCCGCATTCTGTTTACGGCCTCGCATACCTAGCCGTACCGCAGTCACCGCACGCATAGCATCTTTTCATCAATGGTCATCCGCGTCGTCGTACCGGACCGGCCGCATCGTTCAACTGCGGCTTCGGAAATTTTTCAGTAGGGTCTGCGGCAACTGCTGTTCGGATAACTCTAGATAGTAGAAAAACACGTTAGAACGTTGGGCCTCCCGACCGATTACCGCCTCGGCCTGCGGCGGCCGCTCTCGCAACAGCGAGAGCGGGACCAATTGTCTAGCGTGCTTTCAGTGACACGGCTCTTCGTTCTTGTCAGATAACCACTATGTTGATCTATCAGCCAAAAAATTACCCACAACAACATTTTCATAGCGCGTTAAAAATAAGGCGAACCCCACAAAATGACCGACTGACAGATGCGTCTGTCGAAACACCTTGGTAAAATCGTTACAGGGTGCCCAGGTATCCGTTTTTTGTATGGGACTTCGAAATTACCTTTCGTCTGACAGACGGATGCGTCAAAGTCAAAAGTACATCCGTCCGCAGGGGGAGTCCCGCGGGTGCAATTAAATAATAATATCAAGGGTGCATTCAAATAACAATATCGAATTCGTAAAATATTTTAGTGAATTAATAATTGTATGCGGTTAAGAAAAATTGCTGGTCAATCTTACGTACTAGTTATTCCGTGAAAAGAGAGGAAAAAAAGCGCGGCAGTCGCACCCCTGTGGTTTGCGCACACGCACATTTGTCACAAAGGCGCCGCCGTGACCTTTAGCCCCGCCCCCGAGAGCGGCTTTTCTTTGTGGTTCGATTAGTCGATCGTAAGCTTTCGCGCGCGTTATTGTTTACTTATTGATTTTCGGTTTTGGTAGTTTTTTGTGCAATTGGCTCGCTCCATACTGATACAATATTAAGTTATGGTTATGTGTGTGGAAAATGTAGATGGCAATTTAAATCTGGCTCGCTCGCTGTTTCGGCATAGATTTGTCGTTGGTAGACCACCAGCTGAGCAGCGACGAAGGCGGTTACCATCGGCTTTCATTGTACTGGAAGCGTTCACCCACAACGTCCTGGGTGACGCCCGAACACTGCTTATTCCAGGTCATTGAACACTTCCAAAATAGTGTGAAAAGTCAGGCTATTCCCGACCACGACCGGCACGGTCCCGTTCGTGCAACGAACACGGTGAACAAATTTTTGGACCATTTTTGTAGTGTACCTAATGTTTAGTGTAAAAGTTTTTAAATTAACTGTAAGGGCTGCGTACAACGTGATCATAACACTCGGTAAGTTCTTAGTTGAATTTTAACTAGGTATCTCCTTGATCTATCAGGTAACCTAAGTAGGTAATGGTTCTTAGTAAGACAAGTTGCTAATGTTTTCTTTTCTTACAATAAGACAAATGTTGAGGAATAACCTGCATTTACGTAGAAAAATCTACTTAACCCTACCTAGGTAGATAAAGGCAGTTCTCCCACTTGTCGTTTGTCGTTTACGGTGCTTGACAGACGCATTCGTAAACGCACCGTAGTCTTATTTGTATGGGAATAAGATCTGATTTCGCAATTTCCTTTCGTCTGACAGACGCAAGCGTTACGGTGCGTTTAAAATACGCAGCGACGGACGAGACGACAAGTAGGCGAACCGCCAAAAGGGTTTGGAAACGTCTCCTGGTAGGTAAAGGAGGTGACATTGTTTACTTTATCAATGGGCGGGGTTAGGAGGTGGCGAAAAAGATCTCCTGGTAAGTGTAATGAACTTAAAATTGTAATAAATAGTGCTGGGACGAAATTATTAAAATTTTATCGAAATTATTAAAATTAATAGGTTTTCATAATTTTCATACATGACACTACGGCTTTATTTTTTTCTGTATACACTCTTTACAGCTGACCCTTCAAGACCCTTTCAGCTTTACTCGTCTTTTTGTAACATCTTGTATAATCTACACTAATATTAGAAACAGGATTTTATTTATTGTTTGTTTGAATTGAATAGGCTCCGAAACTACTGGACCGATTTAAAAAAATCTGTTACTGTTAACTGAAATTGAAATTCTTAATTCAATGTAGGATAGTATTATCACTTATTGACGTCATGAACCGTCATTCTAAAAAATGAAATTTGTGTCACACAATTTTGTTATGACTTAAATTAGGTCATAACAAAAGGTTAGGTTTTCTATTAGGTCACCTAATAGAAAACCGGCTCAGGCGGGATAAAAAAAATAAAAATATAGGCACTGCCATGGGACTGGCCAGGTTCCTCACAGGCATGTAACTTTACGCCACCACCATCTGAAAATGATATTTGTTTCAAATTTAAGTCAAGATTTTTAGAATCCTACATTATCCCTGATGAACATAGGCTATATTAAACTATCTTATTCCCGGGGGGAAACTGTTAGCGGCGGGTGAAACCGCTGGGCGGGCTGCTAGTATATAAATAAAGTAGCTTTTACCTGCAACTTCCTCCGCATTAGATTGTATAACAACTACATATTGCCTGACCCAAAAAGCAAAGCAATCCACACAACTAATCCTGGTCTGATGATTTTCTTTGGAGTATGTGCTATGTTTCTTATGATTTACTTTTTCCTATTTCCTGCAGTAAAAAGTAGCATATTATGTCCTTTCTAAGGTTCCTGTCTGCTTATGCCAAATTGTATGAAAATCAGTTCAGTGGTTTAGGCGTGAAAATGTAACAAACAGACAGAGTTACCTTCGAATTTATAATAATATATGGATATGAAACTCTTGTCTATTAAAAGGGACCTCTTATGCAATATTGAGTTATTATATTAGTATCACCTAAAACTAGGTAAATTAGTTATACAGCAAAGAAATAATCATTTTTCTACTTGCAATAATGTATATATTTTTTTATAAATTTTTAAACATGTGGTAGACAAAATATACAAGTTGATTTTTATTAGTAACAGATATGTTTAATTTGTTAAGAAAAAATTAGTCTGTTTTATTAAACACTAGCGGCCCGCCCAGCGGTTTCACCCGCTGCTAACTGACGGGAAACAGACTTTCTCCCGACATAAATCATACATAAAAACCTTCCTCTTGAGTCACTCTATCATTTAAGAAAACTTCATCCAGATCCGTTAAGTGGTTTTGAAGATACATACAAACAAACAAACAGAGAGGGACAGACGCGGGAAGCGACTTTACTTTAAATTCCGTTTTTTTTTATCCCCCAAGAGATGAAAAGGGGGTTAATAGTTTGTATGAAAGTTCGTTGTCTTAAGTGTGATCCGTTTCAAAATTTGTTATTAAACTTATGACTTAAAATAATTAAACACGTGTTTCAGCATATTTGAAATTTTCACCCTTAATAGGGTCAAACAGGGGTTAAAAGTTTGTATGAAAGTTCGTTTTTTTTTAAATGAATGTGATCTGTTTCAAAATTTGTGGTTAGACTAATAACTAAAAATAATTAAACACGTGTTTCAGCATTTTTGAAATTTTAACCTTTAAATGGGTGAAAAGGGGGTTAAAAGTTTGTATGAAAGTTTTTTATCTTAAATGTGATCTGTTTCAAAATTTCTGATTAGACTCAAAACTTAAAATAATTAAATACGTGTTTCAGCATTTTTGAAATTTTAATCCTTAAAGGTGTCAAAAGGGGGTCAAAAGTTTACTACCAGTTGGGCTACCCGTTTTCCCATGGGAATGTGACAATTTCCCGGAATAAATTATACTTATAAACCTTCCTCTCAAGTTACTCTATCTAATAAAAAAAACCGCATCAAAATCCGTTGGGTACTTCTAAAGATATAAGGAGACACCAAACGGGAAGCGACTTTATTTTATACTATGTAGTGATATATGAAATTCTGTTCTGTAGTGCGGAAACTTGGATAATAAAACACCTGCTTTGGTTTGTTTACAAAAAGATAAGTCCCTATTCTTATGAAGAATAGTTAAACATGTTGAAATTGGACTATGAAACTCGCACCTTATGTTGTCCCAGAATGCTAGGTCTGTACTGAATGTTTTAAGTCATTTAGCACGCCTGTTTCCCTTGTCGGGTAGGCAGAGCGTAAACGCCCGTAAAAAAAAAACTAACAAATACACCATCTCAGAACTCAGAACTTTATTTGTAAGACAACATTTGAAATACACATACGCACCTAAATTGAAATACATATACACACCCTCTTACAACACCCGCGGAAAAGAAATGGAGTGATGCTATTCCAAGCCGGCGTCACTGGATGTTACAACCTGTTTATATATAAAAATTCAATAACAAAATACAGATAGATTAAACAAGCTATGTCATTTCCTCTTTCCAGAAACGTCCCATTCCGCGTGCGCGTGCGCCTGTCGCGCAGACGCAACGACGACGAGGACTCAGCACACAAACTGTTCACGCTCGTCACCTATGTCCCAGTCGCCTCCATCAAGGGGCTGCAGACAGAGAATGTTGACGCCAGCCAAGAATAAACTAAGTTAACATACTTCTGAAGTTTTATTCATAACACCTGTCCTAGTAAATTTATGTAACCGTTGCTAGGCCGCCCTAAACCAGCTGATGTGATTTCTACATAAAAAATGACTTTGATACCTACTGACAGGATACTCTCTTGGCTAAGAAAATGATAAGCATTTTCTTACATAAGCAAAAGAAGAGAAGAAATTCAGCAGCTCTCACTCACACACAACCCGTTCGAAGAAGGCGCATCGTGGTTCGGGCCCAAGTAGCTTAATAAGGCTCGATACAGGTAGAGCGACCGCGCAACCTCGACTCAGCCGCTTTTCGCCAGTTTCTATGAAACTGTATGCAACGATTCATGTGCGGCGACGCGCGCGCGCTGCCGACTGTCGACTCGGTCGCCGCGCCTCGCCGCCATTGCAAGTTTCTATGAACTCAGTAGCAACGGTTCATGTGGAGCGGACGCGTCGCTGCGCGGAATAGTGTGACAATATGTTCGATACCGAACTCTTCATTAGTTTAATCGAAGAGAGAATGAATGAAAGTATAGTACCTACATCTGTACATACATACCTACATAAGTATTAATTTACTCGTAATTTATTTGTTTGAAGTGGAATTTTATTTTAGATTAACGAAATCCTTTTATTATAATATTTATAACATACCTACCTAATTAACTTAGAAAATTACAACAAAATGTTTAAAATGGTATCAAAATCGGTCGCAATTTGAATAAACAATAAAAACAAACAAATTATCAATAGCAAAATACATGTATTTTATTTATCTAACATCTCGTATGTAGTCCCACATTTGTCCTGAACTTGTCCCGAAACTGTATCGAGTAAGGGTCTAAACAGGTGAAGCGGCCGCGCAGCAGCGACCCGGCAGCAAATTTTGGCGGCCGCGACCGGGCCGCAGAACGATTTATGTGGAGCGCCCGCGCCGCCGTCCGCCGCACGCGCGTTCTCCACAGTTTCGTGACAAGTTCAGGACAAATGTGGGACTATGAGATGTTAGATAAATAAAATACATGTATTTTGCTATTGATAATTTGTTTGTTTTTATTGTTTATACAAATTACGACCGATTTTGATACCATTTTAAACATTTTGTTGTAATTTTCTAAGTTAATTAGGTAGGTATATTATAAATATTATAATAAAAGGATTTCGTTAATCTAAAATAAAATTCCACTTCAAACAAATAAATTACAAGTAAATAAATACTTATGTAGGTATGTATGTACAGATGTAGGTACTATACTTTCATTCATTCTCTCTTCGATTAAACTAATAAAGAGTTCGGTATCGAACATATTGTCACACTATTCCGCGCAGCGACGCGTCCGCTCCCCATGAACCGTTGCTACTGAATGCATAGAAACCAGGGATGTTATGAAGCTGCCTCGAAATTATGGCACAGAGCTTACAAAATTATGGTACCGAAGCAAAAATTATGGTATGCGTAGAAAATTTTCTTTCGGTCCTTATTTTGCTCATATACAACGATAAGGATAGCGGATATTTATAAAGCACACTATTCAAGTTCCTAACGGCAGCTGACTGAAAAGCCAGCGCGTGCAGGCACAGTGTTCGAGTCCTAATTAGTGTTGTCAGGAGGCGATATGCGAAAATTTACAAGAAAGATTTACAACAACAAAATAGTGTGTTGAAGTACGAACGCAAAACTCTAAACTGTGCCTGATGTAAACGATGGAGCAAATACTTATTTATTACTTAAATCTACCTACCTACTTTGCCGGACCACTGCTGGACGTAATCACAAACATAAAAAGGATTTTTTTTTGCTAAGCTAAGCAGTGGTTGGTATTATTAAATACTCCATATTTTTGAAAGTCAGCCACCATTCTAATGAAAAAAAAAATATATTGCGTAAACATCTGTAACGTACTACCTCACACAACGGTAGCAGTAAAGGGTCAACTTTTCAGTTCCATCACTCCTTGAAATAGTCAAAACGAAATTCAAACAGCTTTGTCACAACACCAACACAACCGAAGTCAGTCGACCCAACGGAACACAGCAACAGAACAGGTGCAATAGCTTCTTAATTTCATTCATCCGTAAAGGATAGGCAATGGTTCAAAGCTATACTGCCTGCCTGTCACCGAGTGCCATACATCTGTTTTGTCGCTTGGAAGCCTTGGAAGAGTATGTTCGTTTCATGGTCAATGCACAAAAACTGATCTCGAAAGTCGACCAATCAACCATGATAGTCAAAATTATGGTACTTTTGCGTACCATAATGAAAGTTCTATGGTACATGGTACGGAGTCTCTCATTATGGTATGGATACCATAATTATGGTACGTTTAACATCCCTGATAGAAACTTGCAATGGCGGCGAGGCGCGGCGACCGAGTCGACAGTCGGCAGCGCGCGCGCGTCGCCGCACATGAATCGTTGCATACAGTTTCATAGAAACTGGCGAAAAGCGGCTGAGTCGAGGTTGCGCGGTCGCTCTACCTGTATCGAGCCTAAACTCCGAAACTACTAGACACTGATTTCCAAAATTCTTTCACCATTAGAAAGCTACAACATTCCTGAGTAACATAGGCTACCTTTTACTACGGGAAAATTCCTCATTCCCACGGGAAAAATTGCGGATATTAACCGACTTAGCGATCTTCGTGAAATTTGGCACTGTTATTGGTGGTATATTGAAAACGGACTTGGGACTACTTTTTGTTAGCACTTAGAATCTGGAGTACCTACCTGATGCAGACCACCAGCATCCCATCTAAACTATAGGAGATACAGTAATGGTTTCAAAGTAAAAGTTGTTTATCATCATGACGGGCCGCTTTTGTTAGCAATTGGTCAATGATGGTCTGGGGTACCAGATGGTGGGCACCAGGAGCACTGCTAAACTATAAGGTCCTAATAATTTCAGTGCAAATATTTGTAGGGTGAGTTCGTCTTGTGAAACTTAACAACTTTTCTTAGTAGGATTTTATCGAAATATGAAAAAAAAATTAGACTTCCCATACAAAAAGGTGCACAAAATATTTCAGTTTGTATGGGAGGTCCAATTTCATTTTCAATATTTTGAATAAATGTTACTAAGGAAAGTTACTCAGTTTCATGAGTAGAACTCAACCCCAAAATATTTGCACTGAATTTAATAGGACCTTATATATGAGATACGATAATGGCTTGATAGCAATAGTTGTTCAGCATGACGGGCCGCTTCTGCTGGAACATGGTCATCAAGGATCTGGAGTACCTGATGCAGACCACCAGCATCCCATCTAAACTAGAAGAGCTACGGTAATGGCTTCAAAGTAAAAGTTTCTTTAGCATGACTGGCTGCTTTTACTGGTACATGGTCATCGAGGGTCTGGAGTACCCAAAGCATCCCATCTAAACTACAGGAGAAAAGGAATCGGCATCAAATTAAAAGTTGTTTAACATGACGGGCCGCTTTTGCTGGCACATGGTCCTGTTGAGTCACTTCTGCTGGAACGGAGTAAAGAAGTAAACTACTTTTTACTGCGGGCAAAGATCCAATTTCTACGGGAAAACTGGCAAGTAGCAGCGGGTGAAACCGCTGGGCCATCGCTAGTGCAATACAATTTGAGCCAACGCAGCATCGAGCGGACTAAGGCACGATGCGCCTTCTAAATTCTAAATAAATAGTCTTTAACCAGCGCTGCCCGCCCGCTCGACACAGCGTTCGCGCTAAGGTCAGTTTATCATAGAAATTCATTGAGATTCCCGATTCTTTCGATTATGAAAAAGATAGAGAGCTTAGATTTATCGAAGGAAATGAGCTGCTAGAATCGAGAGCAATATATAATGTTGTTCTACCAGCATACCTACCTAAAAGACGGAAAGGATAAGATTGCTTCGCCGATATTGAAAAATGCCTAACTATTTAAAGGGATAAAATATTATGACCACCAGATAATACTTCGATACCCTAAGCTCTTTTACCAAAAATATATACTTAACACCAAAAAACTGAAGTCTAAAATAACAATAGTTCTAGCTGTTTTACTCACGACTGTACTTAAAATTGTATTTAAAGACCAAAAGTAGTAAATGATCACCAAATTTTTGCGAGCAAATTAATGCGCTATTTTTGCCCAGTTAAACCACTATGATTGCCATAAAATGTTGGCGCATTAGCAAATAATGTATAATGATGCCATATTAGGTGTCCAGCCACCTCCAGAGGCAAGAGCTATTCCGATTGGCATGAAACGTAAAAGAGGACGACCAGCCAAAGCTAAAAAAGCACTAATTGTGCAATAAATTATTACAGAATACTGATTCTTCTTAAGATTTTTTTAATGGTTTAATTATTAGTTTTAGGAGGACTGATTTTGTTTCTTATAATTTTAATAAAAGATGTATTGAAATTGTATGACTCTTATTTGTTTAAGAGGTATATAGACATTTGGTAGACAAAAACACAAGAAAATAATATTTATTGCAGTGATTAATCAGTTTAGATACATCAGAGCTTAGTAAACATTTTGCAATAGTAAAGGGTCAAACTAGGAGTTCATTTACTATGGTTGTGTAAAAAAATATTTATAAAGCGTAATTTACTTAAATTGGAAAACGAGATGTTAAATTTTTTGCATGTCATTTTAAATTAAAATGTGAATAATAGTTTGGTGTTCATTAACCACTTTTGGGCCAGCAATTATTTGTTTGGAGTTATTTGCTTTAATTGGATACCACGATGTATAAACTTTGGATATAATTTTATATTAAATTGCGGTTTAAATTTTGGTGATCATTTACTATTTTTGGGTCAACTATGACTTGTTTGGAGTCATTTGCTTTAATAGGATAGCAAGATGTACAAACTTTGGTTACAGTTTTAAATTAAAATGCGGTTTTAATTCTGGTGATCATTTACTATTTTTGCCTGTTATATTTCACTAAATCAGGTGATTAGTTAAACATAAGCCCTATTTAGATAGCAACCAGTGACATTGTCTTTCACTAGGTCAGTGCATGCATGGCATCAGACATGAAATCATAAGTATAATTCTGTCTATGCATGCAAAAGAACCCAAATACAACAAAAACCAAGCTTCTACAAGGCGCATCGTGCCTACGTATTTTAGTTGTTATACGCCAAGGTGTCGTCGGTGCTAGAACGGGTGGTACCTACTTGCCGCACCCGCGCCCGCGCCGTTTGAAGGCAGATCCACGTCACACAGCGCTGCTCGTGTTTTGCCGAATCTAGCCCGCTCGAAACAGCGTTGGCGCTAAATGCATTCTGCGCAACATGGACCTTGTTCATAGTGTGATGGTTTATGTTGTGTTGGATATTTAGGTTAGGGTGGTCAAAGTATCTTTTAGTTGTATTAAAATATTATGGTAATTTATAGGTTTTGACTTAATTTTGATATGTGAAATTAAAATACCAAATGCTTTTAAGATTTTTTTATTTTATACTTAAATTACGCAGACAAAACGCATACACCACCGGCGTCCTTGATCTTCTTCTCAGCTGTTTTTGAGAAGTACTTGGCTTTAACAATCACAGGCTGCTTGGGGAGTTTGCCTTTGCCTAGGAGCTTGTAGTAACCCTGCAAATAAAATTGTTTGTCAGCACTTGGGTCTGGGTCTACGGAAAGGTTTAATGGCTATTAAATATTAAAGAGTTCAAACCCTTTTCATGAACAAATATTTAAATACTGAGGCTGAGTTCATAAAGCAGTGGGTAGGCAAATATTGTCTTATAATCAAGTAGGCTGTGGATTGCATCAACAGCCTCATGCACTTTCTGTTATATTTAATCAAATTAGAAGGATAGTTTACAAAGTCTGAAAATTTGGTAATATAGAAAGGACAGGCCTGAAAACAAGGAGTTAGATAGGTAATAGGAGTAATAACCTTATTTTTTATTCCAATATTTGTGTGGGGAACATAATCATAGTTTAGCTACTCCGCTCATAACAGCACACATGTGTCCTTGAAGTACAATACAAATCTATTGTTGCAAAATTCGACCTGAGCGAAGTGGTTAGGGCTGATACATATAACATCAAATAAAAATTTATAAAAGTAAGATACTCACAGCCTTGACAATGTTGATGACTGGCACCTTGCCGTCAGTGGCACCGGCATACTTGAGCCTGGTCTGTTCAGACACCAGGGTCCACAGCTTGTCCAGGTTCATCACTGGGCACCAGATCTTGTTCCTCCTCAAGTGGAAGTTTCTCATGCCCAACTGGAATCAAACATTCCTTGTTACAATTTTGCAATAAATTAGTATGGCCAATTCATTAAAAAACACCATTTATACAAGAATTTAAATAATTTGTAAGCAACATATAGTTTGTAAGTCTTAAATGTTATTTTCATTAGCTTGTATTTGTGAAATAATCAAAATATAGAGTTACAATGTAAGTAAAATACAATGATTCAGATAATATTGCTAAAAAGACTAAGGAATAATATTGCTAAAAAGACTAAGGAAAAACACTAAAACTTAAAAGATGTGACTAGAAACAACTACTTTGAAAGACAAAGCAATTTAGCAACTTTCAAGCCTACATGAACCAAGAAATACACTAAACTCTATACTCTAAGCCTCATGCAAGAGGGCATACATACATACATAAATCATGCCTATATCCCTTAAGGAGTAGGCAGAGTAAAGTACGGAAACGGAAATTTACCCCACATCTGACAAAAGTTTGAGGGTCAATCAGCTAACTGTGTATCACAGGTTGTGTAGTGACAGGTCGTCAACCCATTGCCTAAAATTGCAATACACATCTAACCCTCAAGACCCTTAGTCGCCTCTTACGACACCCATGGGTAAGAAATGGGGTGATGCTATTCATAGCCGCCATCACACGACAAAAGGGCATACCTTGCCGAAGTATCCAGGGTGGTACTTGTCCATGTTGATTCTGTGGTGGTGCTCACCACCAGCGTTACCGCGACCTCCAGGATGCTTGCGGTGCTTGCCTGGAACACCACATACCGCTCGTCAAATACGTCTAACATGAATATTTTGGTAATAGGTTATGTTTGTGTTTCGAAATGTTTCTACAGGATGAACTGTGCATGAAGAAAGAGAACTCACCAATACGACCGTGACCATGGCTCACGTGTCCACGTAGCTTCCTGGTCTTCTTCTTTGATGTGGCCTGCAGATCGAGAAACGTAAGGTTATGAGGTAAGTTGGAACTGAAAGTTGTTTCACTGAAATATTGCACATATTAATTGCTTCTACACGTATAATTCACAGAACACTATAGTAAGTAACACAAATATCAACGATTATCTTGATAAAACTCGATAAATTACGTAGAAATAAACACAAACCATATTTTCGGCTTCCGTCAAGTTTACAAAAGACAGATAGAGAAGGAACCATAAAGAACTGTCAAATGGCAGTGCTGCCAACTCGAAGATCTAAACCATTCACTCATTAAGACTAAGTTACAGCAGATGCGCTTATCACTGCGTGCGTCGTGCGTTTGCAGACTGAGCAGAGCCAGAAACCATTCTATTCTTCTTCTTTCTTTTTTTGGTATTTTGCTTAGTCTTCATTCAGTTTATCATCGATTAACCGAGTTTATTGCGCATGTTTTTTCCTAACAGTCCTCAGACAAAACACATCAAACTTTGCTTTCCATCGGTCACGAAATAGAGAAATCTATGTCCGTACCAGTATCAGTATCCAGGCCGCAATGTATATCAATGTTTTGGTTTTGTTGGAAAACCCTAGTTTATGACCTGTCATCGGAGAAAATACCGACTAGGAGAAACAGCATGAACGTGCCCTTGATAAACACGATCCAAAGCAATAATGAAACGAATGTGTCTAATATCACTTTTCCATTCATTCATTTGTACATTTCATTCGTTCAGTACCTTTCCAGAAAATGGTCGGATTGTGTGTCGCAGCGAATTCTGACACGTATTTCGTGAAAAATCATAATTGATCATTGAAAATTAATACCATGGTAGTTTGCAAATAGTATATTTAGACCCGAGGGTGTGTGGAATCCCAAAATGGAGTTCCGCGAGACATTGCTAGCTGCACAACGAAACCAACAACAAAAATCATCTGTGAGTGTCAATCCTTTTGTAAAACTTTCAGTCAGCTTGTTCTATTTATTGTGCATTACATTATGCAAATGTAGATGTCATATAAAACTGTTTTGCTTTGTACTCGCTCGACTTATCTTATCAATGTTTTTGTTTATATTGCAATACAAATAGTCACCCCACTTTTACTTTTAAACAATAATGCCTTCAGGAGAGCTCATACTACAAGGCGAAATTCGACCCGCCCAAGAAAGAGCAACGACAGAAGGACCGTCTGTCCGCCAACATACAAAAGTTCTTAGCAAAGAAAGATGAAGAAGAAAAACGCAAGAAATTGGAGGCCCAACGTAAGAGGGAGGAGCTTACCTCCATGAGAGATCCTAAAGCTTTACGGAAAATACAGAAGACTCTTAAGGTTATCAAATCGGCCAATAAGTCCGTAATCCAGGATGCCGTTGACCATGACAACACTGCGGTGACCTTGGCTGGAGCTGACCAGCCAGATCAAGATGATTATGGATATGAGTCACAGGAAGCTGCTGCTTTTTATCAGAAAATGATGCAAAAATATAGCAAAATACCTGATGAACCAAAATTTCCTGACACAAGTAAGTAATGTTTATGATTTTTGTATTATGATAATTATTATGTTGTTTACATTAACTAGATCAACATCATTATGAATTTACTAAGTGTGATTGGAACTTCCCAATGTGCAATTATTTATTTCAAATCTTTATACATATTTATTTATCTCAAATAGATAACATCCCATACCACAGATACAAAAAATATCTAGTATTGTATATACCTACTTTAAAGAAGGAAAACAATAGACTTGGGAATCATGCTGTTTGAAAATTGTTTGGTTTTACTGCAGCTGGGTTAGGTAATTCTCACACTGCCCCGCATCATGCAGTGTAGCGCATGAATGCGTATTCGAACATGGCTTGTAAGTATCTCCCCTTGTATGAAAAAAACACTCTGTCTAACACACAAAATGCAGCCACACGCGTTTATCTGTTGCGCGCAAGACACAACTTAAAGCACACCGAGTCTTGCTGAGCCGCGCGTGATATTGGAAGGGCGTGGTGTGTTTATTTAAAAATGGGTATTGATATCGATCAATTTATACTCAAATTCGAATATAACCAGGTGCATATCTCCAGAGGGTGTATATTGCAATTTTAGGCGATGGGCTGACAACCTGTCACTGGCGATACACAATTTTACGAATGACCCTCAAATATTCGTCAGATGCGGTGTAAATGGCCGTTTTTTTTGCAGTTGTTTACGCTCTGCCTACCCGGCTAGGGACAATAGGCGTGATATGTGTGTGTATGAAAGAGCACATTGAGCACTGATAAAAGTAATGTAATGGTAGTGGTTAAACGGGCTGGTTTCCGCAACTCGACGTCTACTTGCGCCTATTTTGTGTACTATAAAAGTAATGTATTTTAAAAAGAGAAGATTTGCCTCTAAATCCCTATACCAGATCAGCGGTCTTCTATCAGTCAGAAATCTTTATATTGTACAATCAATTTTGAAACTACACAAAACAGTACCACACAACCCTAAGTTAAAAAACCAATACAAGGAGGAAACCCAATATGTGTATGTATGGTAGGTTGAACAAAAAAGGTATTTGCGTGCAGACAATATTATAAACTGTCTGCTGTACTTTATAATAAAATAATATAATAAAATTAACAAAGAATTAGATATTACCGATTGTTTCACGCCAATATCTTATTAGGAAACGGAGAACCTACTGAAATACGCCTCAAAATAACACACACACACAGCGACATGCAGCGTGATGCGGGGCAGTGTGAGAATCGCCTAAATGTTTTTAGGCTTAATTTGTAAAATCATTGTAATTTTGAGTATAATGACGGGCATTATTAAATCTACGTCCTGCATGCTTGAGCATAATATCAGAAGGTTTCTTAGGTAATTATATTGGTGTTTTCCCGTTGTGACCATGTCCCGGTGACCGGATGTTGAGAGTATGTGAGGGTTTAGCTAGGTGTGGCATGGTAAGGAACTGCCCCACGACTTGCCCCACCTTTCCCCACCCTCTGCAATGACTTGCCTACCTTGCCCCAGCTTTCCCCACCCTCTGCCACAACTTGCCCCAAAAATACCGCACAAAGCTTATTCATCATCCAAATCAACTGGCAACAAATCTGATGATCCCAATGTCGGGCAAACGCAGACTAAAGCGTAACAGGCCCTGTGATCTCTAGCTTGTGAACATCAATGGAAGTTTGCAAGACACAATCCAACTAGCCACACAAGTTGCTAAATGTCCGAAAAGCAACAGTTGCAAGATAAAGGGGATAAAAAAAAAAAAAAAAAAATGTCCCACCTTTCCCTATCCTGCCCCACCTTGCCCTACCCTCACCAGGGACATGGTCACCGGGGACACAAGGAATACACCATTACATTTGTTTTATTTTAAATTGTTGTAGAAAAAGTGGTGAAAAGAGATATCAATGGTACGATAGAGAGAGTGAAACATGCCTTACAACATGAGGATGATCCGGTGCCACATAAAAGAAAGCGCAGAAGTGATGCCGGAGGAGGTAAGTTGTTAAAAAAAAAGCTGTAAGTTCAAAATGACATTCAAATAAATTAGTTAAAGCGAGAGTACTCGTAAACGGCCTCGACAGTGGTACTACTTCATAAAAAAGTATTTTCTCTTTGTACAAACAATATTTCAGAATGTCCATTGCTCATGTTTTTAGTATTATCCTTAAGTAAAATGAACACAACTTTTATTGACTAACTGAAACTAGGGTACAAAATATTAATTTACTATCTTTACAATTTAAACACAAAAAAAACACAAAATTAAAATAAAAACCTTAACGACTAAACAAATAGGACACCCCGAAGCGTACCTGGCTCGAATGTGCCCATCACGCCCGCCGCGTTACCGCGCTGGATGGCGAGCGAGATGTGCTGAACTAAGTACGCTCCGGTGCGTGGATCACATCCGCGGTCACGCAAGCGTCGGCCAAGTCGGTTAAGTAAAATTAGAACCTACAAACTCAATGATATATTCGCTGTAATTGAAATTATGGCAAAAAGTGCCCAAAAACGGCCACTTTTGGTATTAACTACCATAACTACAATTACAGTGAATATTTCATTGAGTTTGTCTTAAAACTTGAGCAACGGACATTCTGAAAGATTGTTTTGTATTCTTATTTATTAGCAGGCAGTGGAAGTGCACTTGTGTGAAGTGGCGCCACTGTCAAAGCCGTTCACGACTACACTCGCCTTAAGAAGGCAACTATCTTGTCAAGTGCAATCACTAAACAAAAGTATTCCAGTTTGTGTTGACTGCAGAACATATAGCGCATGGAGGTATAGTTACACATTATTATTTGTTTCAAAATTCAATATTGGCCTCCTGCTTTATCAGTTCTAGTGGCCAATGTAAACTTTTTCAGGTTAAATATAAACTCAATACCTTGCAATAAATAATTAATACATTGTTCTATGTATAATTTTAACAATACGCTTCAAGATGAATGAAGCCGAAAGTTGAATTTTCGAGTTTTCTGATTTGTCAACCATATCTACAACGGCGCGGTATGGAGGCTTAACTTGTTGTGGTTTGTGAGCAATACCCGGCGACCACCGTAACTTCTCCACTAGATATAAGCGCGCGTGCCGGCGGCGCGGTAGGTGTGGAGCTAATATCATGCAATAGATATTAGGTCCAAACTCACCAATCACCCGTCTGCCGTATACTTCGCGCTAGGCATACTATAGGCCCAAACTTGGGACGACGAACGTCCTAAAACAAGCGAGCATTTCTATCTATTTATCATTTGCGGTTTTAATTTTATCCTTATTTCGTCATAAATTGAAAACCGCGAAGGGTGACTCTTCAACACACGAAAGACATCAAACTTTTCAGATCGTGACGGCTCTCCACCAAGTAAATACGAACCAGAAAAAGAGAAAAAGAAAGATGATAAACCGGACAAACCTAAGATTCGTAAGCCGATGCCTCCTCCCATGGATTTCAACCAGCTCCTCAAATTGGCTGAACAGAAGAAAAGCGAGCCAATAGTCGTGGCTGATAAGAAGCCGAAGCTTGAGAGTTCTTCGGCACCAGAGAGACTGATGACTAAGAGGCAGAGGCGCGAGTATGAGGAAGAGATGGCGCGACGGCAGCGGCGGCAGGAGCGGATCGACGCAGAGAAAAGCGGAAAGAAAAGTAAGAACATTTTCAAGAAGAGTGCGTTTTTCTTTTAATTGTATATGCATGAAGATTATACAGAACATTGTTTTTGTTTTTCAGTATAGCTTGGTTATTTCACGCATTAAACGTTGTTATTTTCATCATGTCTTTTGCTTTCAGTACCAAAAGACGATAGGCCTGTGGAAAAGGAAAGGAAACCGGAATCAACTGGTTTTGGACGAATCCCAAAAATTGGGGAAAAACCCAACGGCAGACATGACAGTCCAAAGTTACCTGACAAAGACAGAGAAAGAGACAAGTACGACAGGGAGAGAAGTGATAGAGACAAGTACGACAGGGAGAGAAATGATAAACACAGAGACAAGGAGAGAGTAAGAGAAGTGCATAAAGAGCGTGAGAAAGAGAGGGCGGACCGAGAAAGACTGGAAAGATTGAAGGCTGAAAGAGACAAATTAGACAGAGAAATCGACCGCGAAAGGCTTGAACGTCTGAAGGCAGAAAGGGATAGAATTGACAGAGAAATGGAGAGACTTGCGCGAGAGAAATCTGACAAACCCAGACCGAAATTAGATGGAAAACCCTCCGATAAATATAAACCACCAGTTGATAGGTCAAAACTGAGTTCTAAAGAACCAATGAGGCAGGATCTTAAGAAACCGATAGACCTGAAAAGCCAAAATACTTACAGAATAGACAACGACAGGAAATTTAACAAAGATGGTAAGGTTGTGAACGGTCACAGTTCCCAGGGTAAACCGGTGCCAAAACTGCCTCAAAAAGCACCCTTAGGGAAGAAACTCGATGGATCTCCAAAACTTAACGGCTACTCTAAGCCGGAAAACGGCAAACGGCCTCCAGAAAAGGTCCCAGGCAAGCGGCCGGATGACAGGAAGCCGTCTGCGCAACCCGGCTCGAGTAAGCCGGTTACGAATAGTTTCGACTTTGACAGGCACGTAGGCGCGTTCAAGAACAAGGCCCGACAGTTCCCGCCCGGCGACGTCAAGCGGAAACAGCAGGCGGCTAAAGCTAGGCGTAAGTATTTACACTTTTTGATACAGATGTTTTCACACTATAAAATTGCATACATGCATTTTTTATATGGAACTAGAATTTCGTATCCACAAAACGTGATAAAACTACATCTATGAAAACCTTTTTGTGTTTTTATCATTCTTATCACTGGAACTTGCTAATAAAAAGAATAAAGTTCCACTGATACCTTAAAGTGGCCAGTACAATTTGTGAAAAGTTTATTATTCAAGAAGTTTAGCTATCTGAAGATAGAAGAAGCATTTCACCTTGTACGAGGAGTACAAACCTTAAATGATAGTTCTGATATTCTGATGATTTATAAAGTTTATTGATAATAATTAATTTATGACAATTTGCTAATGAGTAAGCGCGATGGCTGATGTTTGAGTACTGACGTGTGTTGACCTGAATTTGGCCAATTCACGTAAAATGCTGATAATAGAAAATGTACGATATTGTGGATCGTACATGTTCCAGGAGGGGAGAAAGGTGAGAGTAGGGATCTGATAAGATGATGAATGATTTACAAAATAATGATAATGGGATGAAGAAAAGCAATTGATGATGATGTGGATCGTACACACCCGTTCAAGAGTTTATATTTCGTTCACACTATGCACCTGCTCCTGTTCTTGCCGTTGTCGCGAATATTGGTCGAAACGCGAAATACTTCCGCGGAAGTATTAACGCGAGTGAGTGTGCACACACAGCCGTCATACTCTTCTCACATCAATATGAGTGAGCGAGATAGCAATACATTCCACTCGTGTTTGTGCTGCCGTTTCTTTGACTCGCGCACTAAAAGCCGACATTCGAGGGAGCACGGGAAGTGGTAGCGCGAGTAACCTGTTTACATGCTCGCAGTGCCCACTTCCCGTACTATTTCCCTGCCATATTGGCATTGTGTGAACGTGACATAAACATGTAAATATCTCAAGAAAACCAACGAATCTGAAATTTCCCCTGGATTGATTTCAGAGCGTGTAGAATCTGATGAGGAGTACGACTCAGAGATGGACGACTTCATCGACGACGGTGATGATGAGCTCGACGTGTCCAGTCACATCAAGGAGATATTCGGCTATGACAAGTCCAAGTGAGTGCGCTTTAAATGCGTTAACATTTTTGAACAGTCCACGCGCCGTTGAAAATCGATGTGACTTTTCACGTTGTCGCGAAACACTCTGGAACTTTTTGGACAACGATGTCTCGAAACTTCTGTTTCCAAACGAAAACGCGCCTTTATTTGAATTCTCAAATATATACGTTGCCAGCAGTAGCATTATTTCGTGTTCTTTTTGCTTTTTATTTATGAAGATATGCTATAGTTCGAATCAAAGGTTTAAGCGATCGAGCGATAAGGCCAAAATGCCTACTCTGCACAGTTTAGTTAAAGTTTTCCTAGTATGCGTACTAATGTGCATGAAAGTGGTTTTTTTACTTACGCTTGAGGAAAGTTGAAGTTATTAAAAATACTAATCTCATTTCAAATGTTTGTGTTGATTCTGAGGGTACTTGTAGAAGAAAATTGTGATTGTGTAGAATAATATTTACTTACATGTAGTATAACGATATCGGTTATCTTATCATTAGTAGAACTTTCATAAGTATGACTCGCGGAGTCGCTGATGGAATTAGTTTGGACTAGAAGTACATATATAAGTAGATAAGAAACCAAAACCGTTACGCTAGCACGATTTCAACCCAAAACGTTTCAGAACAAGTACTAGTAGATTTGATGAAATGGCAATGGCCTGGGAATTGAGTGAGTTCCCACCAAGCGGAGCTGATCACTCGTCTGAAGAAGATGTAATGGCGGTAACGTCTTATACGACTCAAAGGGCAACCGCTAATTTGACCAGCCGGGTTAGCACAGCACACCCGGCGGCTCAGTGGTAAGAGCGTCGGTACGCGGAAACTCTTAAATGCCGTTCATGTTAAATTTTTGGTTGCTATATTTCTTGTTAGTATACAGGCCATTCCTTGGAGAACGGTAAATATTTTCAGAACATATTTTCGAATTACGAAAAAAAGAGTTTGATTTTCCAATAAAAAATCACTCGAGGAGCAACATTTGTATGGCAGGACCAAATTGGTTTTCGTAATTCGTAAAAAAATGTACTGGGAAATATTAACACTCTTCCGCCAGGCACCCTGTATTAAGGCGAGTGTACCCGTGAACTACACCAAAAAAATAGTTTTCTCTCTTCGCTGTAATTAAATTTATGGCACATAATACCAAAAGTAGCCGTTTTTACGCACATTTTTCATTAACTTTATTTGCAGCTAATATTTTATTGAATTTTCAGGTTCTAATTAAAAGCTTGGGCAACGGACATTCTGATAGATTGTTTGTCTATAGAGAGAACTGTTTTTTTGTGAAAAGGCGCCACTGTCGAGGTCGTTGACGGCTACAATCGCCTTAAAGTAAAAAATTGCATCTTGACGAAATATAACATTAAACAAAATTTCACAGATACCGGTTAAAATTACAACTAGATTGTTTTTTTTTACAGATACCGGTACATGGACGATGATGACGACCCCAACATGGAGTCCAACTTCGTGCAGGTGCAGCGCGAGGAGTACATCAGCAAGAAACATGGTCAGTCACCAACCATCTCTCTTTTCGTGTGGGATACCGAGTCGCCCAACGACCCGATGAACCCTGGTGTCAGAGTTTTTTAACCGCCTACTACTAGTAGGAGGCCTCTGACATGGTTGTGTAACGACCGCCGTCTAAGTAATCATAGACAGCAACCGGGACCGACGGCTTAACGTGCCCTCCGAAGCACGGAACCATTTCTTTTCGGACAATCAGTTGGTTCGCCCTGCAATGTCCTAACCAGACCGGGAACAAATTCACAAACTGATAAATATCAACTTTGTGAGTGCCCCACCGAGAATCGAACGTCGCAGGCAGTCGCACTACCACCGCGCCACATCGGCCATCTCCACGACACTTAACTTGCAGGTGCCCTTGTGTAACTGCAGGGGTTAATAACATACTCTTCTTAGTCGTTTTCTTCATTACTGAAGGTCGTGTCCACAAGCCGTGTGATGCCGGCTTAGAATAACATCACCCCATTTCTTTCCCTTGGGAGTCGTAAGAGGCGACTAAGGGACTCGAGGGTGTGTATTGCAATTTTAGGCGATGGGCTGATACCTGTTACTATAGCGATACACAATTTTCCGAATGACCCTCAAACATTTGTCAGACGTGGTATAAATGGCCGTTTTTTGCAGCTGTTTGCGCTCTGCCTACCCCGCAAGGGATTATAGGTGTGATATATGTATGTGTCCACAATGTTTCTTAAGCACGTTTGATGTTAAGGTTTTCCATTTGTCTCTGTTCTCGGCTTTTCTTAGTGCATCAGTTACAGGGGCTCCGACAATCCGACAATAACATACATTCATTCATAAATCACGCCTTTATCCCTTACGGGGTAGGCAGAGAATTAACGGCCGTAAAACGGATATTAACACCACGTCTGACAAAAGTTTGAGGATCAATCAGATAACTGTGTATACTATAGTGAAAGTTGTCAGCCCATCGCCTAGAATTGCAATACACATCTAACCCTCGAGTCCCGTAGTCGCCTCTTACGACACCCATGGGTAAGAAATGAAGCGATACTATTCTAGGCCTAATATAAGGTACAATTGAATTCGGTGCAAATATTTTTAGGATGAGTTCTACTTGTGAAACAGCTCACCCCAAGAAAATTACATAGATAGGTCCTAATATAAAAAAATAATAATTTGACCTCCCATACAAAAATGTTGAAAAAATGTGTCACTTTATATATGTGTATATCAGAGGTCCAATTTTGATATATTTCGATTATGTTTATTGGGAAAAGTTGTATAGTTTTACGAGTAGAACTTATCCTAAGAATATTTGCATACATACATACATACAAAATTCACGCCTATATCCCTTACGGGGTAGGCAGAGCGTTAACGGCCGTAAAACGGATATTAACACCACGTCTGACAAAAGCTTGAGGGTCAATCAGATAACTGTGTATCACTATAGTGACAGGTTGTCAGCCCATCGCCTAAAATTGCAATACACATCCCTCGAGTCCCTTAGTCGGCTCTTACGACACCCATGGGTAAGAAATGAAGCGATACTATTCTAGGCCTAGTATAAGGTAGAATTGAATTCGGTGCAAATATTTTTAGGATGAGTTCTACTTGTGAAACAACTTACCCCAAGGAAAATACATAGATAGGTCTTAATATGAAATAATAATAATTTGACCTCCCATACAAAAAAGTTGAAAAAATATGTGACTTTATATACCTATGTGTATATCAGAGGTCCAATTTTTATATATTTCGATTATGTTTATTGGGAAAAGTTGTTTAGTTTTACGAGTAGAACTTATCCTAAGAATATTTGCACTGAATTAAATAGGACTTTATATACCTCTTAATTCAAACGGGACCTTTTCTTAGGTTATTCTTGGCTATTCTTTTTAGTTACAACAACAGCGCAAAAAAACGCCCCTCAAATATTTGTCAGACATGGCGCTATCGACCGTAATTTAAATCTGTTTACGCTCTGCCTACCCCGCAAGGGATAAAGACGTGATATGTGTATGTATACAACTTTTTAAGCAATCGCGATCATTTTCACTCATTTTAAGTATTAGAATATTTACCTAAATACTATCGCGATAGACCCGGTCTCATACTTAAAATGTTAGAATCGATTCCATTGTTCTAATCTGTGGTGTTTCTAAGATAAATTTGGAAAACCTAATCATAACATTTGTTTTGTTCACTTGAACAGGCATAATGGAAGACTTGGAGGACATGCGGCTGGAAGCCATGATGAAGTCCAAGAAGGGGAAGAAGAAACGCCGCATCAGCGACGACGAGTGAGGAACCCCGACCATTGACAGATGCGGACCAACAATATACATAATACTAGCTTAATTATATTGTAAATATGTAACACAATAATGGAAGAATATTTATACCTAAGTAAAGAAAAATACTTAAGTAATTTTGGTGATTTACCAGTTTTTTTTGTATTTTGTTTTATTATTCGGTTAAGGCTGTGCTTGAAAATATCAGCTTGGTCTTCCAAAAATTTCGCATATTTTTGATTCATCGTAATAAATAATTTCGTCTTTGTTAAATTAATTTGGAGATAGAATCTTGTCTCATTGAAGGATTTTCAAATTATTATCTGATTTTTAAAGCACAGTGATCACGAACTTGTGTAAGCCTAAATACACATCCTAGTCTGCTACAGAACATATAATTAAACCTGTTTTTTTACAACCTGTCAGTATAGTGATACACAATTATCTAATTGACCCTCAAACTTCTGTCAGATGTGGTGTTAATATCCGTTTTACGGCCGTTAACGCTCTGCCTACCCCGTAAGGGATATAGGCGTGATTTATGTATGTATGTATGTATGTTTTTTACTTGTATTTTTATCACACTACACTTTGAAATGCAATATTCGAAATAACAGGTATGGACTAATAAGTTTATTTTGATACATTTGTATCCAGGCTTATCATATTTAATTACTCTAGTTTCTATTCCGCATACAAATAATTCTTGTTACAATATTTGACTAATTGTTCAATTTCTAATTACTTAATTATTTAAGCGTAAATAGCACGCTGTGGAAGATTAAAAGGAATTAAGGTACATAAGCATAAATTCATTGATCAGGCAGGATCGTTTTGGAAAGTCTACTTTTTCATTTATTCACCATTTCCGATGAATAAAGCTTTTTGGTTAGATTATATTATAAGTGCTAATAGCCTCAATTTGGGATAACAATTCTTTTAACTCACCTTAAATTAGTGTTGTCACTTTCCGTCAAATATGTTAAGAAAAGGATAGAAGATATCTAAGTCCTGCTATGTTTAAAATATCAATGGATTCTCCACATTTTCTAGTCAATCTAGTGGCCATTGTTTTCATCGTTGCCTTATTTTGACATATAACGCGTAGGTGTTTTGTGTCAAATTGTAAGACATGACATGACTTAGATATCTTCTATCCTTCGCTAAACATATTTGACGGAAAGCGACAGCACTAATTTAAGGTAAGTTAAGATAATATCCCGATTTGAGGCCAATGCCTACATAATAAAATACTGGAAGAACCTTTTCATTGATCAAGATAATCCAAATCCCTATTATGCCAAATCGGGTCCTGCCGACGACAGTGTGATAGATAAAATAAAATAAGGTAAAACTGTGCTTCCATCTTTAACTCGTATCTAATTACTGCTTTGTCTATTCCCTGGTTGATTCTGCTGAACACCACGAAATTTAAATGATTAAATCAGTCGAAAACTCCGCTCAGGCCTCTGTCTGCGCACTTGTATTTAATTTTGCAGGAATCCTGCATCCTGTCTTACGATAAGTGTATTTTTGAAGTGCCGCCGTTCCAATAAGTCGTATTTGACAGCTGTCAGATTCGTGAGAATACTATGGCAGAGGGTCCATTTTCCTGACATCTCTTTTAGTATGGAGATGACATCTGTAAAATAAGACTTTTTAGGCGTTACTAAACGTTATCTGTTGTTGTTGTTATATAATGTGAAATCAAGGGAGCAAAAGACAAAAAAATACATGGTAATAAAAATTATTATATTTGAATAAAGATTTTCGACAGCAATTCTTTTTCTTTTTTTTGCGATGTTACGTCAGCATCGATTCAGGCCGTACGCTCGCTCACGCGGTTTCACGCGCGGGCCAGATTTGACAAAACACAAGATTGGCGCCCCGTGACGCGGCCTGCGGTCACCCGCGTCGCGGCTTCAGCAACCCGCGACATAATATAACCCGTACGAACACGACGACACTTGCCATATTACAACTACCTAGGCACTATGCGCCTTCTAAATTTGGACGGGTAATAATGGCGGCGATGTCAGACCGCCGCGCGGATCCCGCGAGACCGCGCGCGTGAAACCGCGTAAGCGAGCGTACGGCCTCACCTCACCACAGTTTTTTCTCTTTCTATCGCGCAGAGCCGCCATCGCATCGGCTACACAAAGAATGCGATGCACTGCACTCGCTCACTCTAGGTGTAGAAAGTAGACAGAAAAAGCCAATCGGTTCTATTATGTATTGAGTTTCATCCAATCCTAATTTTTCTAATAATGTTATGGGTGCAATAAAAAAGCCTCAATATTTTTCATAATTTATTAATATTTATTAGACCCTTTACCAAATTATTACAAGTAAAATAAATATAACTACATAATTGGTAATTAGTACCATTTGTTTAAAATTTTAGATCATCATCGTAACGAGAGGAGCAGAACAATGTATAATATTTGTCAACTGCAAATAAACTTTACTAGGTTTCAAAACAAGCAAACAGCCATGTTGCAAACACTTCTATGTATATAAATATTCAACATTTTACCAACTTTTGTGTAAATATATAGCTTTTCGTGTCAAAATTTAAAATTCCACACATCTAAATACATTATTAATTATACTTACTAATAAATAAATGTCAAAAACATTGTTTTAAATATTTCATACTGATTCTAAGGCACAATCAGCTAACATTTGATATTTCTCTATCACTCGCCGTTCCAAGTGGTTCCCTAATTGTAAATTAGTTAATTAAGTAAAATGTTATTAATTCGCCGTGTGTTGCCGGCTGAGAATAGCATCACCCCATTTCTTGCCCGTGGGAGTCGTAAGAGGCGACTTAGGGACTTGAGGGTGTGTATTGCAATTTTAGGCGATGGGCTGACAACCTGTCACTATAGCGATACACAATTTTCCGAATAACCCTCAAATATTTGTCAGACGTGGCGTAAATGTCCGTTTTATGCGGCTGTTTACGCTCTGCCTACCCCGCAAGGGATTATAGGCGTGATATATGTATGTATGTATGTTATTAATTCGTAAATACTAATTAATATAACAGCAAAATATCAACGAGGTTCATTCTGACAAAAGTTAAGTACATAAATATTTAAATTGCTTGTAACCATGACATTGTCTATCTTAAACATTACATAGATAACAACTTAATAACAAAAATTAAAATGTTGGTAAGCTGTGTTTTGGTATTTAGGTGAGGATCTCTATACTAAACAAACTGTCGATACTAGTAGACCTCGAGTGGACGCGTGAGAGGTTAAACATCTGTTAACCCTCACAATGCCATCCACAGGACGTCTTAGAATAATAGCTTGAACAACACAAGTATCAATTTAAGGGACAAACTACGTGAGGTCGGGATCTATCCGACCTCAGGAAAAAACTTAATCTATGGACCAAACATTACCCATTATTTTAAACACATCCGATGTTAAATCTTTAAAATACTGTTATGTATCCATTATTAAATATTTCGCTTTCATTCTTAGCTATGAAACAACTCCTAAGCTCGGCGGTTGGCGCACGAACGAAATAAAATATTTATGACAAACTGCAACAATCAACAACGCCAGCTCGCAACCGGCAACCGGCATGTGGCAACCGTCATGCGGCATGCCGCAACCACAGCGACGCAAACCAGCAAACAGATCGTCTTATTATCGATAAATAATTATAACTACATCTTTAAACCTCTGCAACTCTTAAAACATGTTATACTTAAGATCATCTCTTCTTAACTATAGCTAGATTCTATAAAATATATTACTCTATTAAATATTAAAGGCAATATCTATCGTTAGATACGGACGGATTAAGTGAAGGCGCCCAATGGGGTTACCGAATATTAATTAATAGCTCTTATTTATATCTACTTATGCTTAGATACTCCCGGAGGCGCCGACGCGAGCGACGCGACACAAACATAACTGCATTAATATAAGAATCTCTAATAAATACGTGTTGATGGATTCAGGTAACTCACTATAGACGAGCGTCGCCGCGTCGCGCCCCACGTCGCCTTAAGCGTCCGCTAGTCACGCCTCATCACAACATATTGACCCATCTTATGCTGGTCGAAAGGTAAAATATCCAGCCGCCTAGCTTACTTAGGCTTCTGAGTTCCATAACACTTACGTACGTTACGGATGCTGCGATATTTCCAGCATAATTTAAGCCACTTCAGTCTGGTCAATTTGATAAACCTGTGACGTCACATCACAGCAGAACAAAGTTACGAATTAGCCTGAGAGTAACAAGGATTTATATTTCTGTCCTGCTCTCATATGACGTCACTGGTTTACATTTCTATGAATCCCACTATACGGCCGTGACGAAGCCACGACGTCGCAGAACGTTCAGTTCCGAAGAACGAAGCAACAAAACAAAAATACATTTTTTCGTTGGTAAACATAATTTCAGTCCCATCTAAGTCAATTTCGTAAACTTAATAGGCAAGACCACAACCGATATTAAGTACTTATTCGCTAAGGGAATGTAAATCTCAGGATGTCTCTTGAAGAACACGAAAAGTAACGGAATATCTGATTTACCTGATCGGAAATATTATCTAACCAAATCATCAAAATAGGGCTACGATTAAATTATAAATTAAGAATAAGTACAGCTTTCATCATGTCAGCGAATTTGATAGGCACTTTGAAGTTTATTAACACAGTTCTTTACATTTCGTTTTTTATATAATTGTGAACAATTCTATGTTGAGCATATAAAAATTTCCTAATGTGATTTCTCTTGGCTGATTTAATATTACGATTAAGATATAAATTTTGTATTTTATTATAATGTTTTTGCGATTTTAAATACATAGGTATAAATCTAAGAAAATAAATAGATTGCACCAATATTATATAAGGCACCTAAAATTAAAATAAAGGCACCAAACAAAACAAAAGTAAAGTAAAGGTACAATACAATATTTCTGTAATCTATTTTGTATTGGTTTTGTTCCATTAGAACTAAAGTGACACCAGACACGATTGATATGCGTTTGATGCACTTACGTCGAAATATATATTTATGAAAAATGTCAACCCTGTAGGCCAAAGCCGATAAGTAGTAAGTTTTAAAATAGTAGGCACAGATTAAGTAGGTCCAGTACAAATTGGAACAAAACCGATACAATGCGGTGTGTGAATTATGCATTTGTGCGAGAATATCTAGCGAGCTCCGGCTTGAGCAAACGTCTCCCAAACACACGCCTCGTCCGGCGTCTGACTTACTCTCAACGCGACACAGGAATAACACGATTATATATTTATCTTTAAGTACATAAAAGAAATATTTTCGAAAAAATAAATAATAACAACGATATCTCGTAAAAGTAAATAAATCGTGGACTTGCATCACATGCATGTTAAAAAAGACAACAAATAAATAACGGAATGTAGAATTCATAATTCCTGTCACGATCACAATAATTATACAATCACGGAAACTAGGCTTTGCCTCTTCGTAACCTTGCCGACATCGAAATGTAAAAATATATTAATTTGTACACTTTCTCCATAATTGAGTTTTATAAACATTTGTAGAATTTACTATCGCACCAAAATATACTATAGTTTTCGTTTAATTATATCACGGCGTACCTCGAGGTGCCGCAAAAAATAAAAAATATACTTTAAAATAAATAAGTAGGTAGACATATTCCCCACCAAAGACTTGTGAATATATGAATTTAATCTCACATAATGGAATGCACACGTCTCAAAATTTGGAATGTATAATTAATTTCACCCTAATTACCTGTAAGTCACTTCCAACGTTTCCTTCACGTCGATATTTCAGTATAAATAATTAAATCTCATACCCATCTCTCAATTAAGTACTAAAATATCCATATAAATATCTCCACTCCTTTAACTAATATAACCGCTAAAACATACCGACGTAATTTGCACTTTTAAAATAAAACAGCTTCGGGGGGACGTTCAAATAGCACGCTCCGAGCGCGGCCGGGGACCGGGAAAGATAGCAGTAGACCGTGAAAGACCATAGAAGACCGCAGTAGACCGTAAAAGACCACAGTAGATTGGCGAAAAACCGCAATAGATCGGCGAAACTTAACAGTAGACCGCAGTAGACTGCGAAAGACCGGCTCGGAGACTGGACTGCACTCACGAGTGCCGCCGCTGCAGGAGCACTTGCCTCAGCGGCGGCGCGGGAACGCCCCCCCGGCAAACAGTCATTGGTGACTCTTGCTGAGCAGGTGGGAGTTGAACTCGTACACGTTGCAGCACTGCTCGCCGCAGATGTTGCACTTCCAGGGGTTGGAGTCGCAGTGGCAGCCCTTGTGCAGGAAGTACAGGGTGGAGTCGGGGAACGTGATCGCGCAGAACGTACATACCAGCGAGGTCGGCGCGCTGAGGCCGTCGCCCGCCTCGCCCGCCGTCGATGTGGTCACGCCGCCTTCGCCCGGGGATGCGCGGGACGCCTGGAAATCACAACATAAGTACATACATTAGCAGCCCCAACAGTCCACTGTTGCTGTGTGATGCCGGCTTAGAATAGCATCACCTCATTACTTTCCCTTGGGAGTCGTAAGAGGCGACTAAGGGACTCGAGGGTGTGTATTGCAATTTTAGGCGATGGGCTGACAACTTGTCACTATGGCAATACACAATTTTCCGAATGACCCTCAAATATTTGTCAGACGTGGCGTAAATGTCCGTTTATTGCGGCCGTTTGCGCTCTGCCTACCCCGCAAGGGATTAAAGGCGTGATATGTGTATGTATGTATGTATGTAACAGTCCACTGGTGGACATAGGTCGCACCCTATCGGGGGATATTGCCATACTTGCCACGTTTGGCTTGGATTTGCGAGCGTAGTGCAAGATATTGCTTTCACAGGGAAATCTGCTGACGATTCGCTGAAAAAATGTATCCCTCAGTCGCTGTTTACAACACCCACGGGTTGTATTAGGGTGATTATATTCTAAGCAAATAAACTTGCCATATTTAATAGGTCAAACATGGTTTAAGGACAATCTGATTGTTATGTGATGTAAATAAATCCAAGAAAGAACTATTGAGAATCCGAGACGACTTACCTACGGATTACGTTAATACGATTGAGAACAATTTGCTACTGTAGTTCAAATTACCTATAGCATCCAACAAGACAGAGGTGGAGGCATCAACGATAGATTATTTTATGTGTGGAACAAAATACAACTGCATATTATGTATGACGTAATGGACGTGAAACTTTACATAATTATTATTGTAGAAGAATAACGAAATGATTCATGCTGTTGTCGTAACGTAAGCAACTAATATGATTTTGTGATTGATTATCCCCATTATATTAACGACTGGTGTACACAAAATATTTGCCTTAAATACCTAGTCCCATTTGCATAACTAATTTAAAAGTCTGGACAGAAATAAACACAAAACGATCAGGGATCCGGGTTTTCGACATTGGAAGGTCATTTGGGACAGAGGACAAACGACGACCTTCCCGAAAAAAGTACAAAAAGTATGATAACACTTAGTCACCGAGTCCGAGAACCGATACCACGTGAGTCAGTTATCGCAGGTAATAAAGGAACCATGGAGAGAACGAATTATATCCCAAGAGCCAATCGTAAAATGTACGAACTATAATTGTGTGCTCGCTATCGCTAACTGGAAGAAATCGTCACGGTACGCTGCTTTGTACAAGATTAAATCCCAATAAATCGAAAAATATACAGGACATTAAATACAATGTCTTTTGTCGGATATATTAAAAGGGATACTATTCACCACAAGACATTGAAACAACTTAAAAATCATAGACAGTCGCGGGGCAGAAAGCTAGTAGCAATAGGAATATAAACAGTTCTACCGTGAGTATGTCCTTGAAAAAGGTCAAAAGCAATACACTATAATCATCAACATAGGTACATAAATGAGACAAGGATAATTCTACTGTGGTTTCTAAGGCTAAAATTGCATGCGTTGTTAGTTAAGCTGGATACAGATGTCTACGAAGTTTGCAAAACGGGGTTTTGGGCGCTACTGCAAGCAGGTGATGTGACACAAAATAGAAAGGTTGTAAGTAGGTTAATTCTAAAGTTGGCTGATTTGAAGTATTTTAGAGTCTGTATGTGTTCCGACCGGCGGCGTGGCTCAGTGGTAGTGCATCCCGGGATCGATTCCCAGCCGGGGCAGATATTTGAATGATGAAATAAATATCTGTTCTCGGGTCTGGGCACCCCGTTCTATACAAGGAATCTTTTGGTGGTTTATAGTTTTTCAATCCGTAATACAACTTCTATATTTAGTGTTATGAGTGCTATAATTAAGGTCATAAGTTGTAGTATTGTCCGTCCTACATCCTATCTATTTAGTGTTTTGTTTGCTGTATTAAGCAACATACTTTGGAGCATTGTACAACAATTCCTACAACTTTTCTAATTAATTCGTCTACACTAATATTATAAAGAGGAAAGATTTGATTGTTTGTTTGTTTGTTTGTTTGTTTGTTTGTTTGCATCGAATAGGCTCCGAAACTACTGGCCCGATTTAAAAAATTCTTTTACCATTAGAATCCTACATTATTCCTGATGAACATAGGCTATATTTTATACGAGAAAAAAATAGGGATCCGCGTGAAAATTTCGATAATGTAACCCAACGTGTGAAAAATGTACCAAAAAAATATCTTAAATCGCGTACGCTGTGGAAATTATTGACAATAGAGCAAAGTGATGTACTACAGTTTTATAGAGGACATCAATATCTATAATAATGTCCGCGATACCATATGTCTAACTATTACAGTTATGCCACAATAACTACTTTTTCATTTAAAAATGTACTATCTACGCCACATTATTCGTACCAGTGTAATGATTACATTTAATCATTACTGTATTAAAGGGTGTAAGGGATTGCCCTCCGAATAATGATAGGGTACATGCAGACCATGAAACTGAACAACTTTCCCCTAGGCACATATTTCAGGAAACGTAAAAAATCTGACTTCCCATAGTGAGTGCAGTCAGCTGATTGTGCTTTTGTATGGAAGGTAATTTTTTGGCGTTTCCTGACATATGTTTCTAGGGGAAAGTTGTCGTGTGATGCCGGCTTGGAATAGCATCACCCCATATCTATGCCGTGTGATGCCGGCTTAGAATAGCATCACCCCATATCTTTGCCGTGGGAGTCGTAAGAGGCGACTAAGGGACTCGAGGGTGTGTATTGCAATTTTAGGCGATGGGCTGACAACCTGTCACTATGGCGATACACAATTTTCCGAAATTACCCTCAAATATTTGTCAGACGTGGCGTAAATATCCGTTTTTGCGGCTGTTTACGTTCTGCCTACCCTGCAGGGGATTATAGGCGTGATATGTATATGTATGTATGTATGGAAAGTTGTCCAGTTTTATTTTTCATGCACCCTATCAGTATTCGAAGGGCTGTCCCTTACTCGGTATAAAAAAAGACGACAAAATACATTAAATAATGCATTAAAAAAATCTACACTAAAATAATACAAACATACATACACATATCACGTCTATTATCCCTTGCGGGGTAGGCAGAGCGTAAACGGCCGCAAAAACGGACATTTACGCCACGTCTGACATATGTTTGAGGGTCATTTGGAAAATTGTGTATCGCCATTGTGACAGGTTGTCAGCCCATCGCCTAAAATTGCAATACACACCCTCAAGTCCCTTAGTCGCCTCCTACGACTCCCACGGGAAAGAAATCGGTTGATGCTATTCTAAGCCGGCATAACACTAAAATAATAATAATATAATCTACACTAATATTAGAAACAGGATTTTTTTAATTGTTTGATTGAATTGAATAGGCTCCGAAACTATTGACGTCATGACCGTCATTCTAAAAAAAGAAATTTGTATCACACAATTTTCTTTTTTTATTACAATTTTATTGTGATCTAATAGAAAACCGGCTCGGGCGGGATAAAAAAAATATTAAGGCACTGCCATGGGGCTGGCCAGGTTAATCACACGGCATGTAACTTTACGCCACCACCATCTGAAAACGATATTTGTTTCAAATTGAAGTCAAGATTTTTAGAATCCTACATTATCCCTGATGAACATAGGCTATATTAAACTGTCTTATAACCGGGGGGAAATTGTTAGCAGCGGGTGAAACCGCTGGGCGGGCTGCTAGTGTGGAATAAGTTGACACATACAATAAAGGATTGTCCTTCCTATAACCTTTCTAATCAGTGTTATGTGTCCGATTCGTAAGAACATACGTTAGCGTCTCCAATCTGGGTTTGCATTTTGCTGTGTATGTCTAGTATTAAGAACACGGCATCGTAGTAAGAACACGGCAATGTATTTTTGTATTACGTACAACCTTTCTATTTCATGTAATGTGTGCGATTAGTAAGGACATACGTTGGTGCCGCGCGCGCGGCCGCGTGCCGAGATGCGCCTGCGCAGGTCCTCGCGCAGCAGGCTCTTGAGCGGCGATACCTTGATCAGCGACGACAGAGACGACGACACGCCGCGCTTGTCCGTCCCCTCCCCGTCGGCGGTCGCGCCGTCTTCCGCGTGGGGCTCCTGTAATCATACAGGGCTGTATAGTGCCTGTATGGGAAATCGTAGTGCCTACCTACTGTGTGATGAATGAGAGTGTAAGAACCTAAACTGTGACGCGTAAAACGCGCGCACGTTGGCTAAATACAAGAACAATACTTTACGGGGTGTTATGGACAACCCTCCGAATACTGATAGGGTGCATCCATACCATAAAACTAAACAACTTTCCCATAGAAACATATGTCTGGAAATGACATAGAAATAAATTTTAACCTCCCAAACAAAATCAAGATCAGCTGACTGCATTTACCTACAATGTAAGTAAAACAAAATACGTTTCCTGAAATATTTTCTCACGGAAAGTTCTTAAATTTCATGGACTCAATGCACCCTATTAGTATTCGGAGGACTGTGCCTTATACGCTGTATATGATACACGTTCGCCCTGCGCCAACACAACTCTAGACACAAATTCAGACTAGTTATAATGACGGAATAGTCTAGCACGCGGCTAGTATATACTTGAATGAAAAACTTTGTATATCGTATGTACTGTGTGATGGAAGAAAGAGTATATTCTCTACCACGAGTAATTAAGTGGTCCCCTAATAAAATGTGCATGTAAATGTGTTTCCTTCGGGTGAGCTTGTTCCATAATTCTACGTTAGTAACGGTAAGGGACTTTGTACTGAAACTTTGCAGGCATGATCAGACTATGATAGTAAAAAACTTTTTCTATGGAGGCTATGTTGTTAAACGATAAAAGAGAATCGACCTCCCATACAAAATTCCTGTAATATAAAAACTCATACTGTCTATAAAAACTCGAGTTTTTTTATTCGTTACCCAACACAAGCTCAATCGTAAAAGTTGTTTAGTTTCATAGTCTGATCACGCCTGCAAAGTTTTCGGTATATCGTCCCTTACACCCTGTATATGGTTTGACATTGATTCTAAGTACATCTTGTATTCACTCACAGTATAGCAGGATATTTAAGCATTTTTTGGATCATGCAATATTAGTCACAAATATTAAGCAAGCCTCAACGAATACAGCTTCCCGCCCCGCAAGTTTTCATGCAATAATTTTATTTCAAAATTCTCTAGCGGTAAAAGTATCCTTTAACTACCTACTGCTACTAAACAGACACATCAGTCCACTGCTGAACTTGGACCATATCCTACTGATTGCAAATTAATTTGTCCGCTCGAAAATACAAACACAGTCCTTTTTACAAGTTACGAGCCCGGTATACGGATACAGTTCCAAAATGTTCCAATAGATTGGTTAAAAACTGGTGCATGACCCACTTTCAAAACTTGATATTCGAAAGTCAGCTTGTAGCTACGGAACGGGCCCAAAACGTAAGTCCAGAAGATCTGAGCATGATTCATATGAAAGGATTTTTTGCACGCGTCCTTTGCAACCTGTAAATGACCTCATTTCAACGGGTTCCAATTTGGCCAACCTGTTTTTCGAGTAAGCGGATTTCGATAAGGTAAGTGCTATCGGCAGAAGAGCCATAATAAGCTAGTTCCGCATACAGGTATTAAGAGCAAGTTGTATAAGTTGGTCCCTTGTAAACTGGTGCTGATTACAACGCATAATCTGACTTTATTGAAGCAATCTGAAAATCCCGTTTGTAAACGTTTTATCAAACACAACGGGACGTGTCGCAATCGCAATGCCATATTCGTTAAGTCCCGCTTGTCACAGATAGGAAAGCAAGGTTGGCCTTCAAACCTAAATTACCTGGAATCTAATAAAGGTTTAAAATGAAAATAACCAGTTATTATATTAATGACCCTCAAATGTTTGTCACACGTGGCGTTAATGTCCGTTTTTACGGCCATTCATGCTCTGCCTACCCTGCAAGGATTAGACGCGTTATATAAATCAATGAGCGTCAAAACCTTGTTAGAACACACCTGCTGCGTAAACAATTCGCAGACGCAGAATTTTGGATTCTTTGAATGTCTTTCGCACAAGTTGTCATCTAATGCAAGATTTGGGAAGCGATTTGTTTGTCCTCTCATATCTCAGAAACCACAGAATCTTTTTAGCTTATTAGGAGTATAACATATTTTATAAAAACTGGCTTGGTAGTTTTCAAGACACAGGCTATAAGTGTTTCTCTACTATGATGCTGGTAAGTTTTGCGTGATTACGGTTTGTAATCAATCAAACACTTTTTTACAACACCTACTACACCAACGAGAGAATAACAGCTTAGTGAATTCGCTCCCGGGTATGATAGATAACGGTATCTAAAAGGATTTATACATATGGGATTTCCCGCACACCGATCGAGATTCGCAGAAAAAGTGGAACAAACAAAACTAACTAATGTCCAACCTAGAAGTGAGCACACAAATATCCATAAAACCTGTCCGCGCGTCGAGCGTATCATTCCGATTATGATATCGACGCGATAAGTGAGCGGGAGCAAGAGGTAGTATTCGGAGAGCTGGGTGCGTTAGAGGGCCTATGATTTGGTCAACCAAACTTGATTTAAAGTCTGTTCTAAGTAATATAATTCATTTATTAAGATGATTTGACTCCCAATAAGTGGCTTTTTTCTGTTCCTATGACACAAACTTTTGAACTAAATACGAGAACCAAATTATAGACAGACAACTAAAAACGCTTTTCAAATAGTTGTTTGGACTGAGCAAAGAATCTTTGTTGCCGTCCAATATAATTGAACAGATGAACTACATTCCTAAATGCCTCCACTAAAAGCAGCTAGACCTTGATCTGCTTATAATATCCTAATAGCTCTCTTCCTGCCCAGAATCGTAGGTGGTGAAGTACTAAGCCTTCTGCCGTAGCCTACTCTCTGGCTATCCGGCAACCCGTTATTCGCTCTAACAAGTAAACCATTCAGAGATTTAATCACGACGACTCTTCTCCTCTCCATAATGAGTTCGGAATGAATGAATAAAATTATGGTGAACACTGCATGGATTTATTCGGGTCGGTAATGTAAGTGGGATATCATACGATATGAACATAGAGAATGAATAGGAACTGTTTTTCGTTTCGCTCTCGACGATAATCGTAAAAATGATTGCTTTTATCCTGTGTATGTTTAAGTATTTAATGAGTGATTAAGGTAAAATTTTATGATTTTTATCGGGCGCCTTGTGCTACCTACGCTTTTTCGTCTGAAGAAGGTCAGTATGTATAATTTTACTGAAGCTGAAATTTCTCAATTATTATGACATTATAAGAAAAAAAACGGGATAATCGGGTTGTTTATTTGATACTTCTTACAACCGTAGCGTTTGGTCCGCTCGACTGTGGCTAGTTAAGTTTCGCTGATCTACGTTATCTTTACTGCTGAAATTAGGTATACGTTAGCGCTTAGTAGCAGATAATGTTTTTCTGTAATGTGATCTTTTGAGGTGCTGGGGGATTGGCAGGAAACAACAAATTAAAGTAGGAAAACGCAGGAGCTGGCGAATTTGTTGGACGACGTCACTGTTTGTATAGATTTCTATGAAATTCCAATGAAGGTAGACTGCAAAAAATATGGAGCTCATCTCGACGTATTCAGGTGCTGTAATTGATGGTTAGTCGAGACCTTTGACCGACGACTCTTGCGTATGTTGTTCACTGTAAGGCACACTATGGCCGATTGACGGACGTACTTTTGACGCATATCGAAAATTCAAATTCATATACAAAGAACGGATACCATGGCATACTGCAACGCATGCGATTTGACCAAGGTGTTTCAGACGCATCCGTCAATCCGTCATAGCGTGGGCTGCGTAACATCACGGATTATAAAACAACTATAGTAGTCGCTCACCTGTTTGATGGGTATGAGTGTGATCGAGGGTGTGATGTTGGCGGGCAGACCAGCGGAAAGCGAGCTGGAGGCCACCGCGCTGTTGTCCGACTGCGGGGAGCTGGGGCCCTCGCCGTTCATACGCGACTCTGAACAAACAAACCAACATACCCGCATTCATTCAACGACTACAATATTCAGCACCATGTTGGCAACGATTTCAGGGTCACGGATTACGAGGAGAGGCAGAGCGAGAGAAGGGGAGTAGAAGATAGTGAGAGGAAAAGGGGAGTGGAAAGGAAAGGGTAACTCTGAATGAGCGGGAAGAGATTGCCTATTAGCAATAAGGCCGCCTAACTTATCTTATCTTGACACTCACCGGAGTTATTATGGTTGGAGTTGGGTGGCGAGAAGGTGTCGTTATTGTCGGCCATTGAGATCTCGACGTGCGGCGTCAGGTAGTGCATGGGCGGCGTCGCGTTGTCGGCGGAGCGGGCGCCGTTGCTGTCCCCGCTGTCAGAGTAAGCCGCTGCTACTGACACTGGTCAATAAGTAAAAACCATTTAGAACAAGTACATTTTAAACTAATTTTATTTTATTTATGTAGGAAAAAGAAAACAGATCAATGAAAAAGCAATGGACGTAAGAAATAGATAAAATATACCTAAAAATTCATAAAATACATCGGTACATATAAATAAATTAATTCATACAAAAATAAAAATATACATACATACATAAATCACGCCTCTTTCCCGGAGGGGTAGGCAGAGACTACTTTCTTCCACTTACTACGATCCTGGCATACTTCTTTCGCCTCCTCCATATTCATCAATCTCTTCATGCATGCTCGTCGGTTTAGGGTACTCTTGACCTGACCTTTCTTTAGCACGTCCCCGATTTGATCGAGGTACGTTCGTCGAGGTCTTCCCCTTCCGACGTTCCCATCCACACTTGCCAAATACACCTGTTTCGTTAATCTTGTTTCATTCATCCTCTCTACATGATCAAACCATCTAAGCATACCCTTTTCTACACCAGTCACTACGTCTTCTTTTATACCACAACGTTCCCTTATCACGCTATTCCTTATACTGTCACAAAATTTTACGTATCATCCTTCTTAACGCTCTCATTTGTACTACATTTATTCTACTGTTCATAAAAGCGTGCAACGCTCCATTCACCATATTGCCGGCATTTACCCTTCTTTCGATGTCACTTTCACACTTTCCATCTGATGTGAACATGGAGCCCAAATACACAAACTCTTTCACTTGTTCCACCCTCTCTTCTTCTATCATAATTTTACACTTTGTAATATTTTCCTCTTTCTCAAAAACCATTACTTTCGTCTTACTTACATTCCTGTCTTTTTCAAAGCCTCATTCATAATATTTACCATCTCCTGCAACCCTTCAGCCGACGACGCAAGGATAACTTGGTCGTCAGCATAGAGAAGACATTTGACGAGTAAACCATTCATTCTCAGACCACATTCACTCTCTTTCAAATCCGCCAAACAACTATCCATGAATAGATTGAACAGCCACGGTGACGCAACACATCCCTGTCTAACACCTCTCTCGATGTTAAAAAGTTCACTGTACGCCCCGTTTATCCTGACACAAGCACTGGAATCCTTATATAAGGACTTCAGTGCTCGTATCAAGATACTGCTCACCCCATGCATGGATAGTGCCGACCACAATTCATTCCTCACCACTCTGTCATAGGCCTTTTCCAAATCCACGAATGCGCAATAGACTTTTTGGTTTTTGGCCAGGAATTTTTCAGCTATGCAGCGCAAGGAAAAGACCTGATCCGTACATCCCATCCCCTTACGAAATCCTGCCTGAGCATCCCATACTTTCTCATCCGTTTCTTTCATCACTCTTTCAATCAACACCTTTGCATACAGTTTGCCGACGACACTGAGGAGGCTTATACCGCGGTAATTTTTGCAGTCCAGCTGTGACCCTTTTTCTTTATATAATGGCACTATTACAGCCTTGCACCAATCAGTTGGCACTCGACCGCTTCTCCAACAAAGGTTAAAAAGGTGGTACAGCTGACTAGCCACAACACAAATAAAAATATCTACATATAAAAAATATACCTACGTTGTGTATGGGAAATGACTGTACTGTACTGTCAAGGCATGTTTTAGACGTAAAATTGGTCAATTTATTTTAGTACATTTTTACTAAATACGAAAAATAAATTTGGTTCTTCCATCCAAAATCACACCCAAATTGATATTTTAAACAAAAAAAAAGTTTTTAAGATAGTTCGGCGGGGTCCATGGAGCCGTCGGCGTACGCGGCGCTGGCGATGCCGGCCGCCAGCAGCGGGGCAGATGATGTAGTAGCAGTACCTGAGAGTCCGGAGCCCAGGGCTCCCAGCGCGCTGATGGCGGCGGGGTCCATGGAGCCGTCGGCGTACGCGGCGCTGGCGATGCCGGCCGCCAGCAGCGGGGCAGATGATGTAGTAGCAGTACCTGAGAGTCCGGAGCCCAGGGCTCCCAGCGCGCTGATGGCGGCGGGGTCCATGGAACCGTCGGCGTACGCGGCGCTGGCGATGCCGGCCGCCAGCAGCGGGGCAGATGATGTAGTAGCAGTACCTGAGAGTCCGGAGCCCAGGGCTCCCAGCGCGCTGATGGCGGCGGGGTCCATGGAGCCGTCGGCGTACGCGGCGCTGGCGATGCCGGCCGCCAGCAGCGGGGCAGATGATGTAGTAGCAGTACCTGAGAGTCCGGAGCCCAGGGCTCCCAGCGCGCTGATGGCGGCGGGGTCCATGGAGCCGTCGGCGTACGCGGCGCTGGCGATGCCGGCCGCCAGCAGCGGGGCAGATGATGTAGTAGCAGTACCTGAGAGTCCGGAACCCAGGGCTCCCAGCGCGCTGATGGCGGCGGGGTCCATGGAGCCGTCGGCGTACGCGGCAGCAGCGGGGCAGATGATGTAGTAGCAGTACCTGAGAGTCCGGAGCCCAGGGCTCCCAGCGCGCTGATGGCGGCGGGGTCCATGGAGCCGTCGGCGTACGCGGCGCTGGCGATGCCGGCCGCCAGCAGCGGGGCAGATGATGTAGTAGCAGTACCTGAGAGTCCGGAGCCCAGGGCTCCCAGCGCGCTGATGGCGGCGGGGTCCATGGAGCCGTCGGCGTACGCGGCGCTGGCGATGCCGGCCGCCAGCAGCGGGGCAGATGATGTAGTAGCAGTACCTGAGAGTCCGGAGCCCAGGGCTCCCAGCGCGCTGATGGCGGCGGGGTCCATGGAGCCGTCGGCGTACGCGGCGCTGGCGATGCCGGCCGCCAGCAGCGGGGCAGATGATGTAGTAGCAGTACCTGAGAGTCCGGAGCCCAGGGCTCCCAGCGCGCTGATGGCGGCGGGGTCCATGGAGCCGTCGGCGTACGCGGCGCTGGCGATGCCGGCCGCCAGCAGCGGGGCAGATGATGTTGTAGCAGTACCTGAGAGTCCGGAGCCCAGGGCTCCCAGCGCGCTGATGGCGGCGGGGTCCATGGAGCCGTCGGCGTACGCGGCGCTGGCGATGCCGGCCGCCAGCAGCGACACGGAGTTGTTCCCGGGACCAGGGTTGTCGAGGTCGATGCCGTGTCTATTAGGAATTCAATTTACTTCATACAATGTAGGATAGCATTATCCCTAATTGACGTCATGATCCGTCATTGTAAAAATTCGTATAACACAATTTTGTTCTGTATATAACAATTTTGTATTTTCCTAATAGAAAACCGGCTCGGGCAGGATAAAAAAGACAAATAAAGGAACTGCCTCGGCATTATCACACTCACACGGCATGTCACTTCACGCTGTCTTAAGTACCTGTAGGTATTTATATTTAAGTTTAATTAACAAATTTTGTATTAATAAAAGTAGAAATATCTACAAACACTTCACTCTGAATTGAGAAAAATGATTGGCGATAATTTTGTTTTTAACCATGTTAGTTATCTTACCTATTAAAGAAATGAACTCTAAGGCTTTTCATGGTGGGTGCTCGGTAGCTGCAGAGAGGGCAAGTCTTGACCAGGTCGTGCTGGCCCACGTGCTCGTTCTGGAAGTGCGCGCGCATGGCGATCTGCCGCTGGAAGCCGCGGTTGCAGATCGGGCAGTGGTACGGCAAGCTCTTCGTGTGCGTCGTGAAGTGTTCCGCCAAGTGGTCCTTGCGGAAGAACCGCTTCTGACACACGCGGCATTCGTACGGCTTGACGCCGGTGTGGCGCATCTTGTGGCGGCGCATGTTGGCGCCGTTCGAGAACTTCATGTTGCACACGTCGCACTCGAAGAGTTTCCGGTGCGGGCGCGCGTCGGCCGCCTGCCCGCTCGCCACGTTGTTGTTGTCGGGCGAGCATTGCGCCATGTGCGTCGTGAGCGCGCGGCTGCTCAGCGTGCTGAAGCTATTACATGTCGTACATTTCAACAATGTACTGTTCGCGCGTTTCGGAGTCTCTTTGCTGACTGTTGCCACCTGCAACAATGAAACGTCTGAGATATCGAGACAAGGTTGTGTCTTAAGTCAGGAAAATCCTTGGGAGAACCTCTCTGGTTGAAAATTATTTTTTTGTTATTTGCAACTGTGTCTAATTTATTACTCACACATCTTACCATATTTAACTATTCTATGCAGTTGTATGTAATGTACTTGTTTATTTCATCCTTGTTAAAGTAGGTATTGAACCTATGTTAGTAATGTAAAAATGTAAGTAAACCAAAATAATAATTTTATAGAAACTAAATTGCGACAACATATACCTAAGTAATGAAAAACTTTAGGTATGGTTAGGAAATGAATGAATAGAGTTTCTGATTTATAACGCAAAGCTATATTTAAACAAGTTTGTTAGGTTGTTTGAAAAGTTTAAAGGTGCCTATACACAATAGTCAACATTTATCGCATGAAATTGTATTAAATACAAATGTTGTGCAACAAGGGTATCTGACCACACTAGTTAGTTGCTGCCAAAATGAGTTCAGAAACATGTATTCAACACAAAAATCGCCACACAATCAAGTGTTGCCACTCGTGAAGTGGTTGACAATTTGAAACCATGTATTATTTTGGGAACATTTGTCACGCAACATTGTATTTCAACGAATACGAGTGTTTCGCGGCAACTGCACGAGTGATGCTGGCGGCGGTTTTTGGGTCAGATGAATTATTTCGAACTCATTTTGACTAGTGTGAATGGTTTGTTAGATACATTTGTTGCGCAACTTTTGTAAGAACATTATGCCGCGCGAAAAATGCTGCCAAATGAATACGCGCCTTTATGATTGACTCCATACTTATTTTTTGGATCTGGATCATAAGTAATCAATTAATCATGTAAGACTGAGAATAAATTTTTAAATGTGGCCTCTTAATTGATCAATGCAACTTGTAAATAGGTTGTACAAATTAATGGACTTTTCTAGGAATCCATTTGGTCTAATATGTTTTCAATAATAGTTAAATGCACTAGTCATCAATATGATACTGGAAGAGGTAAGTTATTCAATCAGAATAAAAAATATGTCTGCTCTGTGTGGCATTTTTGGTTATTAGGATAAAAAATATTTTATAGGTCATCATCTAGATCAACACAACACAAATCCATAATTTTTTATGTGATGAGTTATTACTCATCTCTAATATTATCATCCAGATCAGTTTACTGTTGGTTGTAGGGGGGCCGTCCCCCTACAATGCATTGCAAGATTTTATTTTAATGGGGAATGCTGGCACCTATTTCTTGGTTTCATCTCTCACTAAAGTACTACCGTTCCACTAAGTCGTATTTCACAGCTGTCATCTCCATACTAAAAGAGATGTCAACAAAAGTAAATGGACCCTCTACCACAGAATAATAACTAGTAACTAGCGTTACAGAAGCTTTACTTCGCAATGGTTTTCAAAGAAATATGTACTCAATCTGATAGAAAATATGATTTAATTTAGCTCGCGTTCCTGTCAACCAATAGTTCATTTGCATACCTGCCAAATATTTTTTTGAGGGAATATGAGCCGCGGTCTAGGGTTGCTTACTTCGAGAAACTAGCGCACAACACGAGCGTTTACTCCTACTTTTGGCGGGCACGCAGCAGGCAGCGACGAGTATGTTCATGTAGTCTAAGACCTAGCAGCATAATTGTATATATATGCTATACGATTATTGCCGAAGATTTAATTCAATGAAGTAATAAACCTGCAATAGTCCTTGCATCAGGCGGGTGCTGGCTCTGGGTGTACGAGTACTTCTTTAGTGCAGACAGAGCAAGTATCCGCTTGATGTACACATCACAACACATTATTTGGTATAAAAAAGGCCTCTGTGCTGTTGGCTTTGGCCCCACACATGCCTCAAAGGACCGGGTCCCTGTGGGCCCGAGATCCGAAAAGAATACCAACATAATAATAATAAAATGTATACTAATAATAATAATATTATAATGTATACTAATTTTTTTCCCGTGGGTGTCGTAAAAGGCGACGACGAACAATTTTAGGCGATGGGCTGACAACCTGTCACTATGGCGATTCACAATTTTCTGAATGACCCTAAAATGTTTGTCAGACGTGGCGTAAATGTCCGTTTTTAGCGGTCGTTTACGCTCTGCCTACCCCGCAAGGGATTATAGGCGTGATATATGTATGTATGTATGTTTTCGTCTGTCCATCTTGCAAAAAATTGTCGAGAAAGTTGAACAAATAGCGCACGCGTGTGACTTCTTTCGCTTGCGGCAGCCCGCTAGATTAGCCCTTTCGCAGTGGCCGGCGCCTGGAGGTATGTTTTCAATACCTACACGCGGAGTGACACAGGCCTGCCTCTACCATAGTATTATCACGAATCTGACAGCTGTCAATACAACTTATTTGAATGGTGGTACTTTAAGAAGCCTATAACAAAATCCCCAGTTATAAATGAGATAATGTTTGTATACATGACTGCCCCAGAAGGCAGGTTATGGGTATTTTATTGTTCAAATATTTTATTATTACATATATTGCATGTAATTCAGATATACTTTCACATCAAATAAAGTGCTTATCTCCACTAACATAATCTATTTAGAGTAAAAATAAAAACTTAATAAAACAATAACAAAAATCCTTTTTTATTACTATTAGACTTGTTTGGTCATCAAATTTTATCTCCCTTCCAACTTTAAAACTCTCTTTTCTATTACATGTCATTATAGTTATTAATTTTACAGTAACTAGTTTGGTACATACTTCAAATCTAATATCAGAGGTTGGTGTACCATGTTCATACATACAAAGCTTATTTATAAGAACTATAAGCTGATAGAACTTAGGGTGATTTATGAAGCCAGCACCATGAACAAGATGACCTATGTGATTTATGATCTGTGTCAAACTACACTTTACCTTCACAGGTTAGGCATTAGTTTAGAGAAAAAGTAGCATACTAACTGGTTCATTTTTGACTGCAGTTGGCGACACGGTGCCGGAATCGGCCTCTGTTTCCCCTTTTGATGACATCACATCACCAACTCGCGGGCTCCGTGCACATCACTCTCCCGCCACTCGGCTACAGAAAACAACCACCATGTTAGACCACAAATACAACTGAACACAACCAAATCTTCAAACATTGCCCAGCGATCGACAAATTCACAAAACAACTTGTTTCTCAAAAGAATGGCGAGGTGACCCATTTACGAAAACATACGAATTATCGACTTGCGATATACTATTTTTAAACGTTATCTATCGCATTTGATGTGTATCCCACATCACAAGAGCGATACACGATGATAAATAGCGTAGCACTGCAAATTATTACACACTCACTTTGGCTTGATACGTCGACAGCCAGAACAGCGGTATTTTAGGGAGAGATCGCTATGTGGCCTAATTCAATGCTCAGAGAACTCGATGCACAAAATACGTGTTACGCGTATAACTGTAAATGCACAAATAAATGGCTCCCCACTAGGCACTTTTGTTAAATGGACATTGTATTCGGGATTTTGCTTGTTATTAACTAAATTAAAGTGTAAATCACGGAATTATAAACTATTAAGTAAGTCCATTTTGTTACTGTTCTTCGGCAAAACGCGCACACCTGCGATTTTTTCCTTTTTTCATGGCTGACATTTAATTTTAATGTTGGCAACTCTAATTATTGAAGACGTCACTTCGTTCTATTTTTTACCTCTTTCAGGCACGAATAAAATTCTATGTGTTTCTCTTTCTCCTAAAACAGCTGTTTTACAGGCTCTATACACGTTCTGAAAATAGTTGCCAAATTGGTGTATCCGAATGTTTATGCGTTTTTGTGAAAGCGTTTGTATGAAAGTAGACAAATCAGATGAGACAAGACTCGTTCTGTGTAGAGCCTTATCTTCGTCTGTGCCTTTCATTGCGTCTCAAATTATATATACAAATAGCAGTGTCAAAATTGTCACGTCAATTTGTTAAAAAATATCAGGAAACTTGTTGTTGTAGACTAGAAAATAATAAGAGTTATTGGATTTCGCAATTGTTACTAATCCGATTCAAATTAAATAGGTTAAACCTTTGGTATTTGATTTGACTGTGTGGTAGGTGCCCTCCAAATCGAATGCCATTAACGCCAGATGTGAGGCTTCTGTTCTACGCTAATGTTTTGCAAGAACGAACATAAACGAAAGGAAAGTAGGAAAGATGTGCTCATCACGGCTAGCATTATTTAGCCAGTGGCGTTTGTGGATAAGGCCTCTTCTAGTTGCACTCTACGTAATACTTATAATAGTGCTAGTGCCTATACTTATAGCGAATTCTATAAAACGTGGCTTAAGTAAATCTGATCAGGGTGCTTTAGTGGGTGGTGGATTCGTTCTTCTGGCGCTCCCCATCTCTGTCTGGCAAATAACACAGCATATAGTGCACTACAACAAACCTTCCTTACAAAAACACATCATAAGGTAAGTTACTAAATACATATAATAAAAACAATAAATATTGATTGCACAAGATTATCTTTACTAAAAAAAGTTTACTCTGCGTTGAATTCGACACTCTGACCCTTTTATCAATGTCAAGTTGTTCCCCTGTGTGGGTTGCATGTTTTGTTTTGTTGATTTGTTATGAGTAAATATTTCTTTTATTTTCTTTGTTCTAGAATATTATGGATGGTGCCAATTTATGCATTAAATGCCTGGATTGGCTTGGAGTTCCCTGAACAGTCCATTTATGTGGACTCAATGAGAGAATGTTATGAAGCTTATGTTATTTACAACTTCATGAAGTATTTGTTGAATTATCTCAATGAAGATCAAGATTTAGAAGCATTCTTGGAGACAAAACCTCAGGTTTATCACATTTTCCCACTATGCTGTTTGGCACCATGGGAAATGGGAAGGTAAGAAAAGCAATAATGAATAGCATCAAACCAATTCTTCCCGTGGGTGTTGTAAAAAGCGACTTAGTGACATTTATCAAGGGAATAGGCAGCTGTATTTTCTGTGAATGATTTACAGAAAATTAATTCTCATAAATCTGCCTGCTAAGCATGGTGAGTATGGCAATACTCTCCCAAAAGGGGGAGGCCCATGTCTGACAGCAGATTATTGTACCTGGTAATGTACATTATTGAACAGACAAAATAATAATATACTTAGATATTTCCTTACACATGACTCTGGCTGACTATTGTTTTAATAAGTTACATGAACATAAAACAAAAAATTTGTTGCTATTATCACTAACTTCCATTCACTAACTGATTTTTGTTCTTTCAGTGAGTTTGTCCACAATTGCAAACATGGAATATTGCAGTACACTATAGTTCGGCCAATTACAACAATTATATCTGTTATTTGTGAGCTATGTGGGGTTTACGGAGAGAGTGAATTCAGCGCCAATGTGGCATTCCCCTACATGATAGCTCTAAACAATCTATCACAGTTTGTGGCCATGTATTGTTTGGTGCTGTTTTACCGAGCAAACAGAGTAGAACTAAAACCAATGAAACCAATCGGAAAGTTTCTTTGCATTAAGGCTGTTGTCTTCTTTTCTTTCTTGTAAGTTATTTTATTAGTGACAATAAAAAATTCTAGGTTGTTCATTTTATACCTGCAGTTTGATAAAATAAATAAGAACTAATGTAATGAGTATAGATACCTTATTATTTAAAAATTATCTTATCTAGATTGTCTTTTTCAGCCAACAAGTGATAATCAATATTCTGGTTTACACCGGAGTCATTTCTACAATATTTGATATCCCGTCTGATTCGGACAAAGTAAAAATTATATCATCAGAGCTGCAGGTAAGTTATTTATTATATCTAAACTAAGTATAAAGTAAAGTCGCTTCCCGCGTCGGTCCCTATGTCTGTTTGTTTGTATGTATGCTTAAATCTTCAAAACCACCCAACAGATCGGGATGGAGGTTTTTTTTAAAGATAGAGTGATTCAAGAGGAAGGTTTAAATGTATAATACATGCTAAATATATTAGAGAACTACCGATAGTTTTAAGATTTCTTTTTGAGTTTACATTGCAAACGCTGGCTGAAATCTAGGAGATAGACCAAAATAATGTATGTACTAAGTATTGTACACCTTAAAAGGGTTTACGAAAAAGTCCGCGATGGTTTACCCACAGTAACTAATTTTTATCATTTACTTTTTACGAGAAATAATGGTTTATTTACGATCCGATTTTAAGCAATACAGTATTTGATATGTGAGAAATTAATTAGCCCTTTACAGCATGTCATTAGCCCTTTACAGCATGTCATTACATTTAAAAAACAATTCAAAATATATCTTCTACAACAACAAAAAGAAAATCCATAAAAACAGTCGTTCTTTAGCTTTACCACTACTTAGTAACACATAGTTATATTATTATATTAAGAGGTTTTAAATTTAATTTTAATTCTTGTTTCTTATCTTTTGTTTGTATGTTCTACCTGTATGGCTAAAATTGCATAAATACTATCATTAATACTATTTTTATATTATATAATTGTTTTGTTTAATAATTTTATAGAGAAAAGAGCATCTTTTATTATTAGTTATCTAATATAATTTGTATTGTTTGTTGTCTCGACTGATGCAACAATCACATGGGAACCACGGAAGACCAGCGCTGAAGTGCTTTAAATAAGTGCTTAAGCATTATGCTGAGTGGTTACCCTTTTCAGTGTACCTAACCTAGTATGTAAGCATTGTATTTACCTTTCATTGTAGCACTGAAATAAACAGTTTCTATTCTATTCTATTCTATAATTGTCACGACATATTGACATATTTGTCAAATTGTCGGATAATATTGACAGGTGGCCTTACCCTGTGTCGCGCAATCAGTTAAAGATGAAAACCCGCGATAAATTGAATACCGAATTTGCCACGCGTCACTGGCATTTTGAAAACTTGCAAACTTGCTACCGGTAAAACACCCGGTAGATGAAGCCGTGCCACGCGTTACTGGCATTAAAACTTGCAAAATTGGCGGGCAAGAGATGAGCTGCGGTAGCCCAGATGGAAGAGGCGTCGCCACTAGTTATGCGAAAGTCGCAGGTTCAAATCCTGCCCGCGCTTGAAAATTTCGGAAAGTGTTTTAAAATTTGGTATATAATATTAACTTATTACAACATGTTATTACGAAAGTTCTACATTGGAATAAGTATAATAATATGGCTGATTACAATAGATCTTACACTTCCTTACCTAATATTTTCTTGAGTTTGCACAACTATTACTCATCACAATAAAACAATTGTAAACGGATTTTAGTTGTGTTTATTTTGGTTTTTACAATGGGAAATTTTCTAGCAATTCTGAAGTGTCATGTAGAGGGCGCTAAGCTTAATTGAAATAACGTTTCTTTACACAAAAACTGTACCACTTAGTAAATTATTCTTTATTTTGTGTTTATTGAATTGTTCTAAATTTATTATTGGTTATTTGTTTACTTACACGTATGACACTCAATATAATAGCAAGGCGATAAGTTTATTTTGTAGTAAATCAAACAAACATAATTATTTTGTAACGAACACAACGTGAAACGGAACCTGTGACAAAACTATGGCTGAAGCTAGCCATATTGAAACGTCAAAATTTCAGTTTAGCACTGCGCCCTCTGGTTTGACATTCAGAACTATCAAGAGAACTGTCAATAGAAAAACTCCCATTCCTACGTTTCGAACTCTTTACAGAGCCCGTGGTCACGGATGACGTCATCCGTGACAATCATCCAAAATAAACACAACTTAAATCCGTTTAAAATGGGAGTTTTTCTGTTGACAGTTCTGTTGATAGTTCTGAATGTCAAACCAGAGGGCGCTGTGCTAAACTGAAAATTTGACGTTTCAATTTTGCTGGCGGCAGCCATAGTTTTGTCTCAGGTTCCGTTTCACGTTGTGTTCGTAACTAATTATTTTCTTTTAGTTTGATTTGCTACAAAAAAAAATTGTCTTCTTGCTATTATACTGAGTGTACTTCATGTAAGCAAACAAGAAATTTAGAACGATTACATAAATACAAAATAAGGAATATTTTGTACAGTGGTACAGATTTTCATGTAAAGGAACGTTATTTCAATTAAGCTGAGCGCCCTCTACATGACACTCGAGAATCTCTAGAAAAATTCCCATTGTTTTATTGTGACTTCCTTACCTTCCAGGATTTCTTGATTTGCATCGAGATGTTCCTAGCGGCGATCGCGCACCACTACAGTTTCTCATACAAGCCATTCGTGTCGCCACTAGACGCGACGCCGTCCTGTCTTGGCTCCTTCCTCGCAATGTGGGACGTTTCCGACGTCAAGAGAGACATCTCTGAGCACCTTGGAGTTGTCGGTAAGTGTAAATACATACTAAAAAGAATTTTAGGTGGGTGGGTGGGTCAATGCCCTGTTTTGACACATTGTGCATCTCATTAGTCATGCTGACGAGCAGTAATAGTATCAGTGCCCATTTAGCCACACTGAACACATTTGTTGCACTGACAAGCAATAGATACAAAACAAAACTCAATTGTTTTTGATAGTTTTCAAAAACTGATTATTCTTCTTTCAGGGAGTTCATTCAGTCGTCGTCTCCGCGGCAAGTCGATGTACCACATGACGCGCGGCTACGACGAGAGCTCTCGGCTCGTCACCGACCAGCCGGCCGCCTTCTCCGCGCCGCCGCTGGCGCACACACACGCTGAGATAGAAGACGAACCGCCTCGAGTCGAGATGAGGCCGTCCACGTATGGCTCTGTCGATAGCACGGCGACTTTAGGATCGACGAACTCGGATACCGACCCGTTGATTAGCAAGGATGACGACCACCCGAGAGTGTGAACGGTATGATAACACTATGATAAAGTAACTGTTATCATCAAGGATTATCATAGTACTGCCGCGCGTTCTGGACGATACCTGCCAGGTAAAACTACGAAGTTTAAATCATAACATTTCAGCATCAACTAGAGATTTACCACAAAAAAAGATAAACGGGTATTGATCTCGTGTTAAGAAAATGCTTTCTACGCATGTCTAATTTTTATATGGTAAAGCCCTTAATATTATACGCTGCATAATGTAAAATGCGCCTTTAGCAGCGCCTTCAAGTATTAGATTAAATTAGTTTATTTTACATTCACTGATTTCAGTATATTTGAAGATGACTGAAAATGGTATGTACATCCATTCCAATCTACTTAGTGAAAATAGCGGTCAGCCAGTAAATGACCAGCCTATTGGATTTTTATTTTCCAGTGAGTGACGATATAGTTGTGAATTCAATCATGTTATGGTTGATAATTTTATAAATTAAGGGTCTAGTTGAAGATGATCCACAAAAAGTAATCAGACTAATTACCACACTTAAGAAAAAGCCTACACAAGTTTGTATGGATGAAATGTATGATTGTACAGTAGCCAGAAGGTGAAGTTGAAGTAGACTGCGTAGTTACACTTTGATTCAGGCGGGTTTAATTTGCCTATTAAAATGAACAATTTATAACAAATATTTTCCATCCAAAAACCCAATTTATTGTGTTATTCAAAAAGAAGCATGGACAGAGGGGATCCTCGGTAGTATGTTTGACTCATGTACTTTTAGGAAAGTAGTTTAGTTCAATTGGACTGTTACAAAATTCTCCAGTACCCCTTGGAATATCTTCTAAAGAATATTTGAATTCCTGCAAGTTATTGCCCGAGACTCTCTGCACATTGTGATCTGTATATTATTTGATGTGTTCTTTAACAGTACATATTAGCCTTAGTAAAATAATGAAAAGATGAAAGCAAGACTTTTATCTGAATATGAATTATAATTAACAATGGTATGAACCAAAGTGGAAATGTATGATGTGTAAGTATCTATGTACATAATATTTAAATTCTATATTTTAACTAATATTATTTTAAGTTTGTATGGAAAAAGTAAAACACATTTTACGTTATTGTCTTGAAAACTTTATTTTGTAACTAACATAATCATTAATATTTTAATGTACTTTGTGATATTACTTTACATTAGCTTACTTAATCCACACTAATATTATAAATGCGAAAGTAACTCTGTCTGTCTGTCTGTCTGTCTGCTACGCTTTCACGGCCAAACCGCTGAACCGATCTTCATGAAACTTGGCACAGAGATTGCTAGCATACCGAGAACGGACATAGGCTACTTTTTATCACCATTCGAGGGTCTGGAGTACAGATGTAGACCACCAGGTGTACCACCAGGAGCCCAGCTAAACTATTAGAGATACAGGCGTGGTTCTATAACAAAAGTTGTTCAGTATGATGGGCTGCTTCTTTTCACAAGGACATAGAGGATCTGGAGTACATTATGTAGACCACCAGGTGTACCATCAGGAGCCCAGCTAAACTATTAGAGATACAGGCATGGTTCCAAAACAAAAGTTCTTCAGTATGATGGGCCGCTTCTTTTCACAAGGACATTGAGGATCTGGAGTACCTTATGTAGACCACCAGGTGTACCATCAGGAGCCCAGCTAAACTATTAGAGATACAGGCATGGTTCCAAAACAAAAGTTGTTCAGTATGATGGGACGCTTCTTTTCACAAGGACATAGAGGATCTGGAGTACATTATGTACACCACCAGGTGTACCATCAGGAGCCCAGCTAAAGTATTAGAGATACAGGCATGGTTCCAAAACAAAAGTTGTTCAGTATGATGGGCTGCTTCTTTTCACAAGGACATTGAGGATCTAGAGTTCCTAACGTAAACCACCAGGTTTACCATCAGGAGCCCAGCTAAACTATTAGAGATACAGGCATGGTTCCAAAACAAAAGTTGTTCAGTATGATGGGCTGTTTCTTTTCACAAGGACATAGAGGATCTGGAGTACATTATGTAGACCACCAGGTGTACCATCAGGAGCCCAGCTAAACTATTAGAGATACAGGCGTGGTTCTAAAACAAAAGTAGTTCAGTATGATGGGCCGCTTCTTTTCACAAGGACATTGAAGATCTGGAGTACCTTATGTAGACCACCAGGTGTACCATCAGGAGCCCACCTAAACTATTAGAGATACAGAAATGGTTCCAAAACAAAAGTTGTTCAGTATGATGGGAATAAGTTGAGAAAGGATATTGGCAACTTTTTACCGAGATTTTTTTTGTTATCTACTGACTTTTGTATTCAATGGTTATAAATATTGATCATTCACGGCAGTACACCGGATAGCAAATTTTGAACTGTCATACTTACTATGAATATACATATCTACTTTAGAACCTGTGCCTAAAAAAAACTATCTAACGCGGACGAAGTCGCGGGTAAAAGCTAGTACAATATATTGTAATGATGAGCTGATAATAAGTTAGATTTAAACTATTATAAAATGAATATATTCTCAATTATAATAACATAGCATTTATTAACATCCTTAAATAAATACTCAAAATTCTACTGAGGCAAATATCGTTTCCATAACTTGGATACACTTGGGTACGTATTTTCATACAATTCTCCGAGGCATTATTAATATTACATCACAATCGTTTTCGTAAATATGAGCGTATCACATATCCTTTTCAGAAATAAGTTGTTTCTTTCAGTCTTTATGTCAACCTATTTTTTATTGTGTTACTGATTCGTCTATATTTTTTTCTTCAATTAACGTACCGTAATGGTTTGATTCAAAATTGTTTAATATCGTAATGGAATGTTCTTATACATATATGTAAAAAGATATGTTTCAAGCTTTACGTACAAAAATACAACGTATTCTTAACTACTAATAATATTTAAACATAGCCTCGACATTGGCATACATAATTTAATCAGTACATAGCATTTATATAGGCGTCTGATGTTCATTGTACCGACATCATTGATCATAAGATTAGAGAAAGTGAGAGACTAAAAATATGACGGCAAAATGGATGTAGATACATAGAAAAATATTAAGTCATACAAGCTACGACACTTTACACAGCAAAGTACTTATACTAAAATTAATCGAAAAGAAAGAAAAACAAATGATAAATTATCTTAATAGGTATAAATGGTACCTAGCTACTCTGATATGCAACGTGGCGCAATAATGAGAAGGTCATACCTATAACAGGAGAGATTACAGCTGATTTTCAGTAGAAATCTATTTGATCTTCTCGTCGACTGGGTTACAAAGCGTAAGTAAACTGCGTGTCTTGTGGATGAAGAAACTAACGGATGCAATCATAATCATGGAGTACCATCTTCAAATTGAAGTTCGGAGCTCAGCAAATGTTAACATTATCATTTGGCAGATCATGAACTCTGTATAATAGACAACAGGTGTGGTTTTACGTTCCTACATTCAGTGCAACAATAAATTATTTTTGTTTCTTGTAAGGTTTCATTCTGAAAATCTTTTGCGAATTATCTATTTTGATCTAATGTGTCCGTAATCACCAATACGGGCATTGCGCAGCGCGGTGAGACCAGCCTTCAGACTGTTCATTTCAATCCTATTCCACAGAGACCCCATCACTAAAGTATAGAAACACAGACCGCTCAGCACCAACTTCGTGACGTCATACAGCAGGCTACTCGGCCAAAAGCCTACCGTACCTAGAAGGAACATTACTAGCAAACCACCTATAGTTAGATACACGGTTTTAGCCTTCGATATGTTGACGACAGCCTCTTCGCAGACTTTAATCGCTTCAGTGACGGTTTCGCTGTAGTTTTCTTGGTTGTATTGTTGAGGTTTTTGTTTGTTTCCTGGACGTAGGGATAGTTCCAGCATTACAGCGTTGTGGTCGGAGTATGAAAAAGGCTGGCAGGGTACTCGGTCTTCTAATGGATTCCCAAAGTTCAATATTTTTGCCTGGAAAGGAATATACAACAATGTATGGGATTATAAACAATGGTCGTTAGATCGTTCGCAAAGCTACGGTAACTGTAACTAACAATGGAGTAATCTCCAACACGTATTTAAAGTTAATTGATCGATTATAGACAAGAAAATTTCTTGTAAGTAGGTACACAACTGTTTATAAATATACGTATATAATATGTATATTTAAACATTCATTTGTAGATACCTACTTTAAGATTTGACTAATATTTTGTGACTTAAGTATCTCTGCCCTTTGCTTTGCAAGCACCTATTTGCAATTGCTATGTCAAATAGAATCTTAAACTTAGTTCCCCCAAAACACTACCTTTTATTCGACTTGGATATTAGAATACCTACAGATAAACAAAATTACCGGGCTTTGACTGGGGCTCTATTATTTTAAACAATTTTGCGTGCGAAAGTTTGCTGCAGATAGCGCGATCACACGTTGAACTACACAATCATGATGTCCATGTCGCTGGCTCCCCAAAGTATATATTTTTCAAAGCTGAGAGGCTCAAACGTTTGTGACGAATGGATGGACTCTTATTTTAAGACTGGTTTTCAATGTGACGCTACGCAGACTGAAATCTCAGGTCAAAAAATTTGGGGAGCCAGCGACATGCTTTTAGGTTAGAATTTCGGAGAAATCATCAGATTACTTGTTAACGGCGCAATGTGCCAAAATGATGACTATGCCAAAGAAATGTGACGGATTATGTGACAGCTACAAGCACATTCAATAGCTATGTGACTCAACTGGAGCTGAGAAATAAGCCATGGAATGTTTCCAACCCATGTCGCTGGCTCCCCAAAAAACCGGCATCCGAAATATCTGCAAATACCACCTAAAACTACTAACCAAAAAGGAATTCTCGATCGTAATGTAGTAAATACTCGTTCTTCAAACAATCTCCTCTAGAATCAGCTTCGTTTTTGAGAAAACACAACATTTGTTTTTGTATGAATATAAGGGTGACTACATCGTTCAACCCTTTTTGGGACAGTTTCAGAAACTCATGGTTTCATGATTTCCGTACAGATTATACTAAATATTACCTTGAACAATGTCCGCGAAGGGCTTTTAGTGTTTATATTGTGCTGGTACTATTAGCAGCAAATCAACTTACCTATGTAAGGTACTTAGATTTTGACGGTATTTCATATAACTACTAAGTATAATCAGCAATTAAAATACAACATATGAAAAAAAAAACAATATTTACCACGGTGTATTATTATAACATTTATAGTACAAAATCATTGTAGTATGCGAATATGCTTGTATGCACGATCTCATTGTTGTCGTTCGGGAGAAATCTTCACCGGCGCGGCCGGCGACTTATCAGGAGCACATCGGAAGTCCCTTTCATTTGCGTCGAAAAGAGATCTTCATGGATAGGTCTGAATGTACCTATATTTATGAATTTACATTATGATGCGACTGGTTTCATTGCACCATCGTCAGGAAGTAACTACTTTAAAAAAACTGGTTACTACCTGAAGACAGATTAACGAAACAAAAAAATACGTTATTAAAAAGTACTACCACGAGCCCATCAGGTAACACTACCAGTCGTATTATAATTTCATTTTATAAATATTTTAGTTGAACTACTGTAATCAGTTTTAATTTACCTAGCATATGATCATCTCAATCAACTAGGCATTTGTTGAGAGTGAATGTACAGTCGGTTATAGCACATAAGGTACCAGGGGTACTCCAAAAGGGCTGAATCATTTTTATCCTTAGCAATATTTTTTCTTGACATGAATATATTTCAGTTAAAAAAATACTCCTTTTATGAGAATAAGTTTAAATTTTGATTATTTAATAACTGGAGATAAAAATAATTCAGTTCTTTTGGAGTATCCCTGTTACCTTGTGTGCTACAATCGACTGTACCTACATACATGTTGTACAGACTGTAAAAATGTAACAACGCTACAGTTTTATGAGATTAAACGATATTTATTTATAAATTATAGGAATCAATTCAAGCGAGGCCTTTTCTTAACATTTTTTAAGGTAATATTTAGTATAATCTGTACGGAAATCATGAAACCATAAGTTCCTGAAACTGTCCCAAAAAGGGTTGAACTATGTAGTCACCCTTATATTCATACAAAAACAAATGTTGTGTTTTCTCAAAAACGAAGCTGATTCTAGAGGAGATCGTTTGAAGAACGAGTATTTACTACATTACGATCGAGAATTCCTCTTTGGTTAGTAGTTTTAGGTGGTATTTGCAGAGATTTCGGATGCCGGTTTTTTGGGGAGCCAGCGACATGGGTTGGAAACATTCCATGGCTTATTTCTCAGCTCCAGTTGAGTCACATAGCTATTGAATGTGCTTGTAGCTGTCACATATTCCGTCACATTTCTTTGGCGTTACCATCATTTTGACATATTGCGCCGTTAACAAGTAATCTTATGATTTCTCTGAAATTCTAACCTAAAAGCATGTCGCTGGCTCCCCAAATTTTTTGACCTGAGATCTCAGTCTAGGTAGCGTCACATTGAAAACCAGTCTTAAAATAAGAGTCCATCCATTCGTCACAAACGTTTGAGCCTCTCAGCTTTGAAAAATATATACTTTGGGGAGCCAGCGACATGGACATCAATCATGCACACATACCCTAATTCACAAATAGTCTTGACTTGAACAAATGCGAGTAGTATACATTGTAATACGAGTGATTAGACTATACCAGTCTGTGCAGAAGCGAAATATATTCAAAAATACACGCCTCCAGGCCGCATACATCAGTTTTCCTTGTTTGGTTTCCGATTTCGAGAACCTGCTATTTTTTAAAATAATATAAAGGTACTCTATCTGTCTGACACATTCGTTAGTTTTCCGAATGGAAAAAATACCCGACGCGCGAAGTGCGGTACGGACATAATCCGCGCTTTCGGTTATCCGAACCGTACGGCAAAAAACCGAATGACGTCATTCCGAATGCTTCGCACGCATCGATTTTGTCCCGGACGCCGCCGCCGCCGCCGCGCCACACACGAACGGAAGTTCCATCCATTCATTCAGAACCGTGCCCGCGCTACGCTAAGTGGACGTGTGACTGTGTCTTTAGTTAGGGCGGCGGTTATTCTACGCAAAAATATGTGTGAGGCCCAATATTTGATAAAGGCTGTAGAAAAATATCCATGCCTATGGGATATTAAAAACAAGGACTATCACACTAGAGACGCAAAGGACTTGGCGTGGGAACAAGTGTGCAAAGAGGTTATCAATGATTGGGAAACATGCACAGATAAAACGAATAAATGTAAGTAAGTAAGTCCACGTAGTGGTATATTATACTAGCGGCCCGCCCAGCGGTTTCACCCGCTGCTAACTGATTTCCCACGGAAAACGGACCTTCTTCCGATATAAATCATACATAAAAACCTTCCTCTTGAATCACTCTATCTTTTAAAAAAACTTCATCCAGATCCGTTTAGTGGTTTTGAAGATTTAAGCATACAAACAAACAAACAGGTAGGGACAGACGGGGGAAGCGACTTTACTTTAAATTCCGGTTCTTTTAATCCCCCAAGGGATGAAAAGGGGGTTAAAAGTTTGTATGAAAGTTCGTTGTCTTAAGTGTGATCCGTTTCAAAATAAGTGATTAGACTTATGACAATAATTAAACACGTGTTTCAGCATATTTGAAATTTTAACACGTAATATGGTCAAACGGGGGTTTTAAGTTTGTATGAAAGTTCGTATTTTTAAATGAATGTGATCTGTTTCAAAATTTGTGATTAGACTAATAACTTAAAATAATTAAACACGTGTTTCAGCATTTTTGAAATTTTAAACCTTAAATGGGTGAAAAGGGGTTTAAAAGTTTGTATGAAAGTTTTTTTATCTTAAATGTGATCTGTTTCAAAATTTCTGATTAGACTCCTTACATAAAATAATGAAATACGTGTTTCAGCATTTTTGAAATTTTAATCCTTAAAGGTGTCAAAAGGGGGTCAAAAGTTTACTACCAGTTGGGCTACCCGTTTTCCCATGGGAATGTGACAATTTTCCGGAATAAATTATACTTATAAACCTTCCTCTCAAGTTACTCTATCTAATAAAATAAACCGCATCAAAATCCGTTGGGTAATTCTCAAGATATAAGGAGACACCAAACGGGAAGCCACTTTATTTTATACTATGTAGTGAAGTCTAGTAAGTAGATTACTTTTAAATTCTAAAACGGCTATTACACTAGTTTGAATTCCGTAGGCACATTTCAGCATCCATTGCTGGTTTTTAAATTGGTGTCATTACAATAAACTTAAGAAAAGCAGCAATGTATGCCGAACCGCGCACGGTATTCAGCATCAGGAAACCTGATTCAGATTTAAAAAACGAAGGAAGTTAGGCCCGGGTTACGCTTGTCTCTTTCCTATTTTCCCGAGCTACTTCCGAGAGTTCCCGAAGTTTTACTACGGTGATAGGGTGACCATATTGTACGTATACAAACAAAATGAGGAACCTTATCCAAGTGATATTACTTACCATTTTCAAATTGAAAATTAGTGAATTTAGTGTTAGAATTAAGTTTCTACTAAAAAAAACAGAACATAACGAATATATATTAGTTTGGCGTTGTTCTTTTTACTACCCTTTCTACAGCGCTACAAAAGTATATTTCCTGTTTAATCTTGTTTGTTTGGGAAAAGAATGGTCCAGAGTACGTCCACTATGAATTAAACTACATGGTCACCCTACTTACAAACTATTAGAAAGAGATAGAAGAGTCCAGCGAATTCGGAATTCGGAGGTTATATTTTCTTAACCGTACTCTGTTTCAGTGTTTTCTCCAGGTTTACCTGCTTCTTAGTATTAAGATTAAAGCAGATGTATTTTTTGAAGTTAAGCTAAAATTTCGTGTACGCTAAGTTTGTATGACAATAGACCCTATTCCAGACGCACTGCTATTATTACTAAGTCTAATTTGACGTTTCTAAAGCCGTTTCCTATTCTGCATGTAACTGTCAAACTCAAATGACAGGATTATAATCTCTAAAAATAACTGACAGGATTAAACTTAGCTATAGCCGATTAGTGCAATTCTAGGAGGTGCAAAATTAAGCAATTTAAATATTTAAAAAGATTAAATTTACTAATCTTAGCGGCCACTAAAAAGGTCCCGCTTAAAAATAGTACTGTCAAAACAAATCGAAATGGTTGCAATGTTGGAGTTTTCTGTTTGATTTTCGGTCAGATAGGAGAGTTCTAAAGTGGGAGCAATTAAGTTGGGAGGTCCTAGAGTGTCACCGGGTAGGAAAGATCTAAAGTGGCACCGGATTAGAATGTTCTAGGCTGGCACCGGGTTGAAAGGTTTTAAAAGTGGCACCGGGTCAGAATATTCTAGGCTGGCACCGGGTTGAAAGGTTTTAAAGTGGCACCGGGTCGGAAAGTTCTAGAGTGGTACCGGGCGAATGTTAATCTATCAATTTCATCTCTTTTTGGCGATTTTACACAAAAATGCACCAAATAAACATTAAAGCATTATCGCGTACTGCGCTCGCCAATCCATCTACCAAGCATGGTGTGTTAAGCAAATTCCTCCAAAGCCTCAACAGGGACAGGCCTGTTTCTATAGTTAAATATAAGAATTATTTTACAATTTTTGGGGTGGTATGGGATCTACCTCCTAGCGGTCCACCCCGGGCAACGGCAACACAGGCTTGCCTGTGGATAAGTCCGGCTGAACTATCCCACCAAGCGGTGGAAGGCTCCGTAAGGAGCCGCCTGGCTCGCGACCACCATCCCACCGAAGTCTGGCGCCAAGTAGCTTGCTGCGTTCCGTCAGTGTGTGGGAGTGCCAGTGCCTTAACAGGCTTCTTCTGGGTGAGCTCGCTCCATCTTAGACTCTGTCTCTGTCCTATGACCTAGACTAGAGTCAAGAGCAAACCCATCATTAATAAAAAAAAAAAAAAAAACCAAATAATAAAAAATGCCTTTTCGTGGTGTATAAAAATTATTTCTGTTCTTGCAACACTATTGTATATTTTTAAATTTGCAACACAAAATTTTGGTTAAAATAGCATTGTCAAAATCAAATTATATTTCTGTCAAAACCTTCCCAAAAACATGGCTTTTCTGGAATAGCCACACTTAAAACCTCTAAGTTTAGGGATTTTATTTTAGTGATTTTAGCATTAGAAACTTAAAATGATTAAAACGTAGAATCGGCCCTAATGCATGATAAGCTATGTGACGTCATTCTAAATCCAATATGGTGGAATATCCAAAATAGCGGACAAGTAATTTTAAAGTACTTATACCTACTAGGGTATCAAATGAAACTGTTGAGGCTACATCCTCGACAAAAATATACGAATGTAAATGGCTTTTATCTACACTCGTCTCATAATGTTCGAATTATGAATTCGAAAACAGATGCATAATGACCTACTTTATGCATTCTGCCTATAAAAACTAGGGTTTACTATAAATTACAGAAGCGTAATGACTTAATGAGAAAACTCTTAATAAGATAAAGTTGAGAAATGAAACGAAGTTTTTTTTTCCAATACTCAAATCGCTATCTTCCGCCGCACCTGACAGTTGTTGTTGTACGGTAATTTTTCGGATGTTGTTCAGTTGTTTTAATAGGTTTTTGTTCTGTTGTTGTTGAGATGTTGTTCAGTTGTTGTTCAGATGTTGATTAGTTGTTGTTCAGATGTTATTCCGATGTTGTTCAGTTGTTGTTCAGTGTTGTTCAGTTGTTGTTCAGTTGTTTACTTATTTGCTGTTGAGACTTGACATCTAAACAACTGTTAGTAAAGAATCTTCAAAAATTCATATCAAGCCATATTACGTTCTCGTATTGAATTTGACCATGTATCGGGCCTTGCAATCGCCGGTGCGGACGTTTGGAAAAGTGTTCAACTGAGTTAATTTTTTAGAGTGTAGATAAAATAGTGTATGCAACTGCATATAATTAGGCATTAGAATGCTCGTGTCAATCTATTATCACACTCGGCTGCGCCTCGTGTGATAAACAGACACTCGCATTCTAATGACCCCCATTATATGACAGTTGCATAAACTACTATTATATCTTAAACCATTAAGAGTACCATTCATTCATATCTCTATTTGTCATAAACGTTTGAGCCTCTCTGCCTTGAAAAATATAAACTTTGGGGTGCCAACAACATCGACATGAAAAGTAAACTGAGATAAATCCAATATGGCGGATATTGCATGGCAGACAGTTTTTTTATTTATCGGCAGACTCGCTGTGTACGGACAGTGGCGGATGAACCCTAAAGCAAATTAACAAATTAAGCAATTGCTTAGGGCATCACGTCTTAGCGGGCACCAGAAGAAGTACAAAGAAAAATAACTAGCACATGGTAGGTCGACTGTGTCCAACTTAGTATTATTTAACGAACATTTAACGTACAGTATGGATAAGGGCATGCAGGTCGATGCAATCTATACTGATTATAGTAAAGCGTTTGATCGCATTGATCACAGCATCCTGTTGTCCAAATTATATTCACTGGGTATTCACGGCGACCTTTATCGCTGGTTCTCTTCGTACGTTGACAATAGGTCACAGGCAGTGGTGTTAAATGGTTTTTCCTCATCTTGGTCAAGAATTCCATCCGGTGTCCCACAGGGATCTCTGTTGGGTCCATTGTTGTTTGTTTTATTTATCAATGACATTTATGCATGCTTTCTAAATTCCAATTTTCTTTTGTTTGCCGATGATATGAAGATTTTTAAGTCGATTAACAATAGTTCTGACGCGTTGCTCTTACAAGAAGATCTTATAAGACTTGACCATTACTGTATTTTAAATAAATTAGATTTGAATGTCTCCAAATGTTTTTGCATAAATTTCACACGCAAGCGTCACGTTTTAAAATTTGAATATAAAATCAAAAATCAAAATTTGTTATTTGTTGACTCCTGTAGGGATCTCGTCGTTATTCACGACAGCAAATTAGTTTTCGATAAACATATTCATAGCATTACTGATAAGGCTTATAAAGCCCTAGGCTTTGTTATGCGCGCTTCAGGTAGCTTTCGCAAAATGAAAACTATCAAAATTTTATACTGTGCCTACGTGCGTAGCCACTTAGAATACGCGTCTCAAATTTGGAGTCCATGCTACGACACTTACATCACCTCAATCGAGAAAATTCAAAGGAAATTTACACGCTTCTTGTCATACAAATTCAATATTCCAAAGCTTGAATATCCGCAACGTTGTACTAAATTCCATCTCTTACCCCTGCATCTACGACGTGACGTTTCCGATCTTAGTTTCTTGACGAAGATTGCGCAGGGTAGCGTTGACAGCCCAGAACTACTCAGTGTGGTTAAGCTTAACGTTCCTACTCGTAGAGTCAGAAAACCAACCTTGTTGTATATTCCACCTTCTCACACTAGGTACAGAAAGAACAGTTTCTTACCTAGATCTATGAGGCAGTTTAATAAGCTGAATAGTGATTCCACTTTTGATCTATTTGACGGCAGTGCTCAAAGTGCCAAGAAAGCACTTATTAAGACTTCGTTTCCATTTAGTTAGTAAGTTAGGAATAGTTAAGATTGTTTCTTGCTTGACTGATTGTTTTTTCACTTAAGATTTCGAATACTCTTGATTCCTATATTTTTTCTATATGTGGAAGCTTGTAATTGGCATTTGTTTATATATTAAGTTATGTATGTTTTATAAGGCTGTAAGCTCCCCAAATAAAATAAAATAAAATAAAATGAAAGACGAAAATTTTAATATCTATTCTAGGATAATACATCTTGCAGATTGCAGTAAATATTGTACAAATTCAGACTTTAATGCCGATTTCAAAATCGAAATTCAACAGTTAATTCATTAATTATAAGATTTTTTTGAATTATATACCCGAATTTACAGCATTCAATTTCGAGCTAGCTTCGCCCGCGAGAGATGTAATGGTCTGTATTAATTACATTTGCGGCTCACTCGTGTCCGCGGAGTCGCTACTCCCAAACAGCTCGTCACAAGCTGCCTTTTGTTGTGTGCTGCACTTTTAAGTTCTGGGATTTCTCGTGCGACTTCAGTCTACCCAGCCGGTTATGGCACAACAGAGGTGGGCTCCCTCCCACTCAGGGGCAATCCAGAAGTACTTCTGGTCCGTGGTGGCGCTACTCACCAACAGCTTGCCAGAGCTGGTTATTATTATTATTAGTTTCAACGTGCAATGTCATGCTCGCTTCGCTCAAAAAAGCTTACGGTACGATATTTCTATACTTATCTGTAGTGTGAAATGTCGAGCTTGTCTTGCTCGCAATACGTCTTGTGCGCTGTAGATATTACCCTCCTGGTTAGCGCTTAAATCCTTTCCTACTTGAGCGTGATATGTCGAACTCGCTTCGGTCGCGATTCATGCCTGTTATACGATCGCATAAAGGTAATTAGGCTCTTAACCATTTATAGCATTAAATGTCGCGTTCGCATTGTTTGCGACTTGCGATACATAGCTAGATTAGAGGTAGCTGTGAAATAGAGGTAGTACACAGTGGCGAATTAAGACTACTTGATACCCCACCAAAATGAGTACATTTTGTCAATGGAAAATTTCATCTCGTTATTGTACAACACAACAAATAAAATGTTTTATTGAATTCTAGTTTACATACGGATAGGGGGGCCCGCAGGCATGGATTGCTTAGGTGGGGTATCAAGTAGTCTTAATTTGCCACTGTGTACGGGTGTGCCAAAATATGCTTTCCATTTACTGAGCCTACGCAGTGGCCTCAGTTTTATGAGTTGGTTCACTTCCGATCATACTTGAAGATTGAAGTGTACTAAGTAATTGTTTAAAATTGCCCTTTACCAGGAATATTCAAAACATTTTTTTTATTATAATCATGTTTCAGGTGCCGAATTGAAGAAAAAATGGACAAACATTAGGGATTACTACAGAAAAGAACTCCAAAAATCTATAAAATCTCCCAGTGGCAGTGCAGCTAAAAATAAATATAAATACGGCGATTTACTCTACTTTCTCACGCCGATACTAAGAAGAAAATCCGAAAGAAACGTTCAAGATGAAGATTCGGAAAGTAATCAATCACAACTACAGTCACAAAATGAAGAAGAAACGTACGTGATGATAGGAGAAACTATCAAGCAGGAATGTACGAACGATATAAATTATCTAGAGCAATCAGAGCCAACGACAGAAGAAGAAGAAGAAGAAGTACCAACAACACCACCTGTACATAAGAAAAAGAAAAAAGATATCCCAGCTCAGATATTAAAAATATTGCAACAGAGACAGACAACTATGTCATCCAACGTAACCGAAGATGATGACGCTATGTTTTTACTAAGTTTCAGGAGTTACATGAAAAAAATGACTATTGATCAAAAGATTGAATTCAAAATGGGTATGCTAGAATTAGTAAAAATAATGCACAAGAAGTCGACCTAGCCGACGCTCTCTCCGTTGTCTCTACCGTCTCGATCTATTCCTAATACAAAAAACCGAATATCTGAAACAGGTTCATGAAATTCCGAATCTGAAATCCTGATCAGGATACCGAACAAAGAACAGTAATCTTTGCTGCTTCTGTTTTGACGTTAGAGTGTTCACAGTGCAGAAAAACGGGCAGTGGCAATAACTATGCCCTCATAAGCAGATTTGGTGTGTTTAAAGTGTGGATAGAATGGACACTTGCCATTTGATTAGAGTGCGCTTTCATACTACACACATACCTCTAAATTCCCGTCGACTCGGTAAAATATGTGGTCGATCCTCTTGCCATCGGGCGCTTTGGCAGCTATCTTGTGATCCGAGTAGCTGTTATTGATATTATCACAAGTACCCGCAGCGGGCCGGATCGTGGCGTTCGTGTGTTCGCAGTGCAAGGCGAATGGGTCCAGTAGTGAAGGTAATTGAGTTATCAACCTGGTATTGTAAATCAATTGTTAATTGTACTTCTGTATAAGTCGGCGAATCATAAGTTTGAACTACTAGTGAGAGATCTACTTTACGATCAAGGTATTGCAATAAAGAAATCTTGATTATTGTTTCCAATATTGTTACCTCATATTCTATGCCTATCTGTCAGATTAGACTAGAGCAGCGAAACATGACTTAACTAGAGTAAAATAAGTAAGTGTTTCTTTATTAATTAGAAATTTGTTTCTGTTGATGTTTCTTACGCTCGTTATAGTGACACAACAAACACAACAATCATCTCAAACCTTTTCAGCGGCCGCTTCAAAACCGTTAGAATACATTCAAAGGTTTGTCGAAAAGAATCAAAATTTTAATGTGTTTTAAGAGAGTAGACTAACTTGTAAGACAGCTCCCCCGGGCCGGTGTTCATGTCGCCGGCCAGCACGCACACGTCGGCGGAAGCGGAGGTCAACTTGACCAGTTCCGCCGTGGAGTATGCTTGCAGCATACGGTGAGCTAGGTATATATCGTCTTGGTGATATTCCGCGTGCAACTAAAAGGACGTCATTATATCATTCATTAGGGATCAGATTTGAAAGCTAATAGTATGTTGAGTTTTGCGTTTTGACGATACAGGGTAGATAAAAAGTTCTAACAAGATTAACTCTTATGCATTTCTATACTGTACGAATAAAAATACTCATTTTGTAATAAAATTAAAATATGGTTTCTATTAAAAAGAAAATTACTACACTCAGAGGACTATATGTTACCATTACAAATTACTCAACAATACATGCCTACAACTTCAGATTATTTATTATGATTGGTCAACAGGACTTTCGCCCTATCCAATTAAAGTTTTATTGAATCAATTCATAATATAAATAAAATAAAGCACAATTAAATGAAGCTTAACAAGAAAGCCTGTTCACTCAATTAAGCTTAATAGAGTGAACAGGCTTCTTCTGGGTGAGCTCGCTCCATCTTAGACTCTGTCTCTGTCCTATGAACTAGACTAGAGTCATGAGCAAACCCATCATTAATAAAAAAAAAGCTTTTGAAAGCTAAAATAAAAGAAATCTTTACTCACATGAGTGCAATAAACATTGATCAAGTAGTCCTTGTACTTAATCCGGCAGAGGCCAATACCTTTGCCTCCGAACCAGTCACCATGGTGGATCTTGTGTATGTAACCATTTAATGGCCACTGGTGAAAGAATACATCCTGGATCACCCACTTGGAGAACACACATAGGCCTGAGCCCAGCACTCCACTACAATAAAAAGAGTTAAATAAAACTATACCATTCCAAGCAAAAAAATAAATTTACCTGAATACCAAATTTTAAAACACTTTCCGTGTTAGGTACAAATTTTTTGAGAAACAGCAATATATTTAATAAATTAACCATAAAGACTATTGTATACTCTGTGCCATAAAGTAATTCATCTTTTCCTCTCCTTTTAACAAGATAGTAGTAACAATAACTAAGGCGAAAATAAAGGTAGATAATATACCTATAAAAATAATGTGAATAAGGTAAAACATCTTGAAGATTTTGTTTAAATTGTAAATAGTCTGTTTCACTCCAGACTTCCTGCAGGCACACAATGTTGTGGGAGCTTCGCAGCAGGTAGTGTGTCAAGGCTTCAAACCGTTCTTTGCGGTTCTTAGATACTACTGGTATGCCCCTAAAATAAAAATTAGTCATAGGAATAAAACTAATAGCTAAATAGGAATAAGTATTTGTAATGTTGAGTAGAATACTGAAAATAGAAGCTTACAACATCATCAGCACTCATCACTGCATAAAACTGCATTGCAGATATTATAGAAAACAAAGAGTAGCACACTTATATTGCAACATAATGGCTGTAATAAACATTTTTGTTCAAAAATTGTTAGCAGTGCCAAAGAAATCGGTCAGAATATACTTTTATTCTAGGTACCTGCAGTAAATAATTGATTTCAAGTTAAAAGTAACAACTTACCAACAGTTAAGAGTAAAAATGTTCAATGGGATTTCCATGTTGTGATACAAGTACAGAGTTTGTAAGAACACTTGATTCAAGGTTTGTCACACATTCTTTCATTAACCACACTATTTATACTTAAATTATACGTTTCAAAAATTATAAAAATTCTTTATCAATATCGTGCATTTTCCGCAGGGACGTTATAAATTGGTATAGTTTTAGTTACATTAAGTTATTTAGAGTGAAATAGCGCTCTATTATACTACAACTTTTGTCTCAGCGTTGCTTTGTGCCAGCAGTATTAATACGAACAATCTAGCAGACACATCAAAAGTTTGACAGCTCTAATTCACATATGATCCACACTCGTACAATAATTATATCATCTACATTGCGTGTTAACTTCAGCACTAAAAGCTACACCTTCATTACAAAAAAGCGATGCAAACTGTTAGCAATGATGAAACTTTTTTGCATTACGTGAATGACACACCAATCACTAGGGGTGCACCATTTCTTTTTCAAATTCACAAACGATCGATTATAACCAGCTATATGGCATCACGTCAGTATACCCTTATCGCTAGCAGCCAAGACGGAATAGAAATTATTAGAAATATAAGCTTTCCCTGCGGTCGCTGGTTCGCCTGCCAAGCGTGGTAGTAGGACATATATATATAAGAGATCTGTGCGTGGTAGTAGAGTATAACAATTATTACTTCCCAATCTCACAATATGAGTAAACCCATATCAAGGAGAGCACTGCTGGTTTTCATGTGATCAAAGACAAATAACATTGTTTTTTGTAAATTATTTAATTTCTAAAATTATCTTGTTTTTTTTTGTCGTGTGGGACACCGAGTCGACGAGCGACACGTTGAATAGATAGAATAGACAAGAAGTATTTTAACTGGGTATGGATGCTCCAGTGTCTTGCGATTCTGTTTGAGCATTATTTTCATGTGTTTCTGTAGTATTAGCACTATTAACTATCATCATCGACATTTCTTCCGATTGCTTATCAATTGGCAGTCCAGCTAACATGAACACAGTAGAAGACTTCAAAGTTCCCACGTCTTTCCTTGGCTTGCGTCCTTCTGCTTTCGTTTTATAAGTTCTTTTCTTAGGTTCAGACTCGTGACGCTTAAGAATATGTAACTTTAAGCTCTTCTGCAACATCATAAATGAAAAATGTACAAATTATAGAAAAAACTACAATACTTAATACAAATAGCGTATTTATTATCTTTACTTCCAAATAAGAGATGGCGCTGTTCAGAATAATAATAATGTTTCCAGATACATCAGAAGGAGAAGTTAATTTTAGTAGGTACTATCAGCAGCATATGAACCTTCATATTTAAGGCATCAATCAATTCGGGTGTTTGCATACATTTACTTAGATTAACTAGCATAAACTGATCCCGCAAATGGTGATGTGTTGCTGATACTACTTCACGGTAGTATTATATTATGTGCCAATTCGCTTAGATTGTGTCCCGACCAGCGTTACTGCCGGCCGCCGCCGGCCGGTTTGCGCCCGTATGTGATATAGTGAATGGAGGTCAAGTGACCCATTGTCGCGACGCGTCACTAATCACTATCTAGCTACTCAATAATAGATGGCGCTGATACTTGTGAAGCAGACACCACTATTTGAAGGGCTATTTAGTCGCAAATCCCCTTACATAATAATCTATTCAACGTGAAACAGATGTTTTAACTAATTACAAGATAATTTGTTATCAAAATAAAAAGTACCTTATATCTTACCTTAGTAGAAAGCTGAGCCTTGCATATTGTACAGTCAAAAGTAATTTTTTCATGCCTCATACCAATGTGTTGATTTAAATTAGTTTGTCTTGAATAAAACCTACAACAGTAAAATAGGAATTAAAATGCCCATATTAATTTTGAATTTGTTATGAAGTTATTAGGTACTTGCCTTTCACAGTTATCGTATGGACAATAGAAAACTTTTGATACATCATGAATTTTCAAATGACGAACTATATGATTTCTTTTCTTGAATACTCTTTCACATTCATCACAGATATATTCTGAAAGTAAAAAACAGATCTGTTTAGAATAGTTATGTCTGTAAATAGTCATGTGTAAACATAGAACAATAGATTTTAAAGCGCGGGACTAAAATTGCAGTGCTCTAAAAAAACAGACCTGGTTGAAAATAGTAAGTAGGAATAATCAGTACAGTCAGATGAAAATACATACATTTATCACGCCTATGTCGCTTGCGAGGTAGGCAGAGCCAAAACGGCCATGAAAAACGAACCTCTACACCATGTCTGACAAAAATTTAAGGGTCATTCAGATAATTGTGTATCGCCATTGTAACAGGTTATCAGCCCATCATCGCCTAAAAATACGAAACATATGTAACCCTCGAGTCCCTTAGTTCTTCCTAAAACACCCGTGGGAAAGAAATGGGGTGAAGCTATTCTAAGCCGACATCACATGGTTCAGTCAGATATCAAAACCTTTATAAAATACCTTTTGCTTCATGATCATTCCTCAAATGCTTGCAATAGTGAGACCACTTATTGAAAACAAGCTGACACTCTGCACAATTGAATGTTTTATGTGACCGCATGTGCTTTTTCTTGTCTGTTATGCTGATGAAGGCCTTTGGACATTTATCACAGCTGTAGGTAACATAACATAATAAATAAATTATAAGTAAAATAAACATTTTTAAATCAAGTTTTTATTTGAATGAGAAAACTACACTTAAACAATAACTTTCTATTTATAAAGGCATTACCTGCAACATTTGTATCAAATAAAAGCTTGTCACAAGAGTTAGATAGCTCCTGTTAATTAGTTTTTAGAAATCTGTCATATTGGTTTTAGAGTGTCATATTTCAAATTATTTTCAGAAAGTCCTACCATCTGATACTCTATATGAGTGCATTACAAACATCTAAATTTAGTAGCAAATGACCACCAACAAAACATACAAGTCAAAGCATTAAACATAGTGTTACACTTGAAAATAATGTCAGATATGTACCATCCGTACTAATATTATTAATCTGAGAGTTTGTGTATTTGTTACCTCTTCACACTCAAACGGCTTGTCCGATTTGGATAAAATTTGAAACACAGGTGGAGTATAACCTGGCATAACACATACGCTACTTTTTACCGCAGGAAAACAACTATTACCACAGGAAAAGGAGTGCGCTTTATAGAAATCTAGTATATACATAAAACAGATAAAAAATGCCTCCCGGACCATAAGTTTGAACTCCCTGTACTTACTTGAATGCTTTTACACCAGTGTGAATATGCATGTGTGCAGCCAGCTGAAACTTTTTCTTGAATTTTATATCACATGTGTCACAGATAAATGGGTATTCTGCTTTATGATCTATTTTATGTGCAACTGTTATGTGTCTCTTTAAATTTTGTCTGTTTGCATACTTTTTCATACATTTCGGGCAGCTGAAACAATACAATTATTTTTCAAAAGAAATATCAACATATTCAAATAATATATTTTAAATACAGTGTATGTATACTTACACAAATACAATTTCTTGGTAGTGGTCAGTTTGATGTGCGCTATTGATATGCCGGTCTAAATGGCTTTTGTTAGTGTAAGCCTTTGAGCAGTTTTCAATTGAGCAAGTGAATGCTTTCTGAAATCAACTAAACAAGTTATTGTTATTCTTTAATTATGTAAAAGAACCAATTGAAAGAAATAAAGCCATGATGTACATACTACATTCTTATGAACCAAAATATGTTGAGACAATCGATAGGGCCTGTTGAAGGCGGAGTTGCACCCGTTGAAGGGGCAAGAATGTTTTTTCTCTTCTTTCCGGCGCTTTTCACTCCGGATTTCCATGGTGGAAGAAGAAAGGGGTATTGATGGGTGAATCCAAACTATACAGTTAGAAAGAACACAGTGTTAAAATAATCGTATTATACATCTGTAACTGTAATAAAAATGAACAATACTTTGTTAGGATATAAGCCTCCTTTGTGATCATGAGGTACACTGTCACTTACTTAGTTACCGAAAATAAACAACTCAATCAAAACCTTCCAAGAATATATTTTTACTTTAATATGGTAGCAGAGAAATAAAAGTGTAGAAAATAAAGTGCGTAAAGTTTTTCCGAAAAGAGAAAAGAATATTAGTACATAAAGTATTACAATACATATGAAAATATTCTAGCAAAAATTTGTACTACGACTGTCAAGCCATCGTCATGGAAAAGGCGATTGCAGAGGCGTCTAAAGTGCAAGTAATGCATCTCAACGGTACAAACTACAAGCATTGGAGGTATAGGATTGAGATTGTCTGCAGGGCAATTCCAAAAGCTGATAAAATTTTAGATGGAAAACTGTGTAAGCCTGTTGAACCGATAGCTGTTGAAGGTAGAGCCACTGATACTGGTGCTAAAGAGCAATATGAAAAGGAGCTACAACAATATCTGAGTATCGACAGTGCAGTACTAACCCTGATGACAACGAACATGACGGATGAGATCCTTGACCATGTCATGCGTTACAGAAGTGCTAAAGAGGTATGGGACGAGCTAGAACGTCTGTACAGTGGTGGTAGTGAAGACAAAAGCTACGACCTATGTCTTAAATTCTTTGAATATAAAAAGGATCCTGAGCACGATATTAGAAAGCATATATCTATGTTGAAGAATGTTTGGCACGAACTGAACGGCCAACTCGATACGAATTTGCCAGAGATATTACTCATTTGCAAAATACTCGGCACTTTACCGAAAGATTACTTTGCTTTTAAATCAAGCTGGCTCCTAATTACAAAAAAGGATAGGACAATAGACAACCTCACCTCTCAGCTTAGTGCATATGAGAAAGCACTAGCTAGCAACATAGAGACTGATAATGCAGAAGAAGTATTAACTGTAAAGACGAGAAAAAACAAGAAAGACTTCAAATCTTTCAAATGTAAATATTGTGGCCAAGTCGGTCATGTAATTCGAAAATGCCAGAAGTGGATTAGTGATGGACGTCCACCAAAGCCGTCAAACGAAGACAAAAAGCAGAAAACTAGTGTCAATCTAACAGTGTTAGCCGTAGACGAAGGTTTACCAATGGACAAGAGTAACTGGTATGTCGACAATGGAGCGACAAGCCATGTTACTAACAGAGGTGACTTCTTTGAAAGCTTCGAGCACTTTAAAAATTCACAGAGAGTTACTGCTGCAAACGGACAAACCATCGAAGCCATAGGAATTGGCAATATTCGTGCTGAAGCCGACATAAATGGACAAATAGAACAAATACTATTGAAAGATGTTTGGTACGTCCCAAAAATCAAAAGAAACCTGTTTTCAGTTCTCTCTGTACACGATAATTCTCCGTCGAGTACATTTGAATCTAAGCCTAAAGAATGTATAATAAAAGTGGATGGAAAACCAAAAGTAATCGGGACTAGAGAGATTAGAGGTGGACTATATAAATTGAAACTGAAATGTATTGCCCCCCAGAATCTATATGTCAACTTGTTACTGAACAACCCACTGCAAACATACCATGAAAGGCTGGCACATCAAAATAAGAGACACGTTCGTGAAGTGATTGAACAAGAATTCGGATTGAAAGTGGAAAATACGCAGTCAGATATCTGTGAAGGATGTGTTTATGGGAAAGCTCACAAGCAACCATTTGGCACAAGAATAAGAGCAACTAAACCTGGAGAGCTAATTCACACTGATATTTGCGGACCTTTTCCGTATTCAATTGGAAGAAAGTTAAGATACTACATTCTTTTTAAAGACGACTATACACGGTATCGCCATATCTATTTTCTACGACTAAAGTCTGAAGCAGCCTCAAAGCTTAAAATATTTCTCAAAGAGGCCCAAGTTGCGGGACATGTCATCAAAGAAATGTTAAGTGATAATGGTGGAGAATTTGTCAGCGAAGAATTTATAAAAATCTTAACAGATAATGGCGTAAAGCAACGGTACACAATGCCCCATACTCCTGAACAAGCTGGCTGTGTAGAGCGTGACAATAGAACTGTAGTGGAAGCAGCGCGAGCAATAATGCATGCGCATGAGAAAATTCCTGATGGCCTGTGGGCAGAGATAGTAGATGCGACCGTATATGTGCTTAATCGCACAGGGCCAACTAACGTACCTGGCAAGTCTCCTCACGAGCTGTGGTACGGAAAAAAGCCAGCGATAAAACACCTGAGAATACTAGGATGCAACTGTTTTGCCCATGTTCCTAAAGTTAATCGTAAGAAGTTACAGAAAAAGGCACAAAAAGGAATCTTAATCGGCTATGAAGGAGATGAAGGCTATAGAATCTGGAATAAAGAAGAACACAAATTGATTAGATCCAGAGATGTTATATTTGACGAAGTACCTCTACTGGGTAAATCGAAGGAGGAACCAGAAGAGCCGACTCCTGCGCCTTTTCATTATGCTTTCCCAAATCAACAAGAAAGTGCTATTGAAGAACCCTATACGTCACAATGTGAGACGGAGATAGCAAGGCAACAAAAACAACCCTCTTCATCAAGGCATGAGATGGAGTTGGAGGTTGAACATCATCAAGAGATTGCTATTGACAATCTGGAACGCCAACCCTCTGAGTTTCAAGGTCAACAAGAGATGGTTAATGATGAATTCGAACGGCAATCCTCGGAATCGGATTGTGAGATGGAATCAGCAAGTTCGAACTATGAAATAGAATCAGAAGTACAGCAGGAAATTGCTATTGAAGAAAGGACAGAAAACACTGGAATGGTCCTGAGAAATAGAGCTAATCTTAAACTGCCGAAACGGTACTCTGATTATATTATGGCTTTAGAATCAGATGATTTATTTGAGCCGAAGACATTTAAACAAGCAATGTCATGTCAAGACAGAGACAATTGGCAAAAGGCTATTGAAAGTGAAATAAATTCACTCAAAGATAATGAAACATGGGAGCTCGTCGAACTGCCAAAGGGTCGAAAAGCCATTCCTTGTAAGTGGATATTCAAAATTAAGACTAACCCTGATGGCTCAATTGATAAATACAAGGCGCGTCTGGTAATAAAAGGATATTCACAAAAGAAGGATATAGACTTTCATGAGACATTCAGTCCAGTTGCTAGAGCAAGCACGATAAGAGCAGTACTAGGTGTTGCTGCTAAGGAAAAGCTGAAACTAGCTCAATTTGACGTCTCCACAGCCTTCTTATATGGCACATTAGATGAAGAAATCTACATGCAGCCTCTTGAAGGATACACTGATGGAGAACTAGTCTTTAAGCTAAAGAAGAGCTTATACGGACTTAAACAAGCCCCTCTGTGCTGGAATAGATGTATTACGGACTACATAGTCAATATTGGATTCAAACAAAGTCAGCACGACCCCTGCTTATTTGTAAGAAAAAGAGGGCTGCGGAAAATTTTGCTTGCATTATATGTTGACGATGGACTAATAGCATCCAGCAGTGAGAAAGAGGCTGACCATTTTCTTGATGAAATGAGAGCTCGTTTCAAGATTACGGTGAAACCCGCAAGCTACTTCCTTGGTATGGAAATGAAAAGATACTCTGATGGTTCCATTCTGCTACATCAGAAAGCATACGCTACTCGAGTTTTAGAAAAGTTTGGCATGGACAAATGTAAACCGGTAGCAACGCCAATTCTTAAGCTAACGAATGATCAACCAAACAGCGAAAAAGAAACTAATATGCGCTTTCCATACAGGCAAGCTGTTGGGAGTCTAGCATACTTGATGACAGGCACAAGGCCAGATATAGCATATGCTATAAGCGTTGTCTCAAGAAATTTAGACAAACCTACACTAAATGATATTCTCACCGTAAAGAGAATAATGAGATATCTTAAGGGAACTATTGAAGAAGGCATTATCTACAGCCCAGATAAAGACCTCCACCTTGAGTGCTATAGTGATGCTGATCATGGTGGGTGCACAGAAACCGGTAGGTCAACGTCCGGAATCATCTGCTTATACGCTGGAGGTCCGATATCGTGGAGTAGCAAGCGCCAGAATACCGTTGCTATCTCATCCACAGAAGCCGAGATTGTAGCAGCAAGTGAAGCCGCGAGGGAAATAATTTGGTTACAGAAGGTCATCAAAGACATAACTGGGCAAGAGTGCCAAGCATCTCTCTGCGTGGACAATGAGTCTGCGCTCAAACTAGCTAAAAACCCACCGGAGTTTCATCAGAGAACGAAACATATACAAATCAGACATTTTTTTGTACGTGAATGTTCTCGAGATAAAAATATCGATATCCACCATGTGCCTGCAGCCAGGCAAATAGCTGACATGCTAACTAAAGCTTTATATGGCCCCAGAACTCTGCATCTTAAAAGAATGGCTGGAATAGCATCAAACAGGGGTGGATGTTAGGATATAAGCCTCCTTTGTGATCATGAGGTACACTGTCACTTACTTAGTTACCGAAAATAAACAACTCAATCAAAACCTTCCAAGAATATATTTTTACTTTAATATACTTAACCCCAAAACCACCAAAACATAATAACATAACCTAAAAAAACGACATTACTTGACACTTGAGTACAGGCTCTACAATCTTAGTACTGTAAAGATGGTAACTGAGCTATTAAAAACCTGGCAAATAAAGATGCACACTGATGGTAAAGTTTTCCAATAACAGAGTAACGTCTTTTATATTTAGTAGCATAAAATTTACTTCTTATTAACTACGATAATAGATGGCGTATTACGGCTTCTCCTCAGATTCTTTACTACGTAATATCTTTGTTTGTCGAAAGATGTCGCCTATTGTAAAAATCAGTATGTTATCCTATGAATTGCCAGCTCGTTCATATAATCCCTGTTAGTAGAATTTCCTATGTTTAGCCCGAGGCTTTGAAACCCATACCTGACTATTTGGTGGGGAGCGAGGGCACACCCAGAGTTGCGTGTGTGGTTGATCAAACAACCAGCCAAATCGTGCCCGGAGTTGTTGTGGGAAGAACGGATCGGACTGAATCTACCCGGTACTTGCCGGTTATGCCTTAAAAAAGGGCATTAATGAGGGACCTTCGCGTTTGTGGAGTGTGATCTACAGCCATTAGAGTACTTTTTATATACGCAGCACCGCCTACGGTGATATTTTATTTTATTTTACTTTATTGGAGAACAAACAAACATAAACTTAGTTGGTAAATACATTAGTGTAGCTAAATATTAAGAAAAATAAGTTTACATTCTTTGACATTCTCACTAAGGCATAGATTGTTTTAATATCATCATCATTATCCGATAGGACGTGTCTGGGATGGCGTTTAAGACGCAAGGTTTTGACGTTGATCATCTTCTGTCTTTTTTTCACTTTTGTTTATGGCATTGTGATACGAAAGGGTAATATTAATTTTAGTTCTTTAATTTGTACACTACTGAACTCTCTTTTCTTAGTAGTACCCAGTACCTAGGCCTCTGACATGGTTCACATGGTTAAGTAACGTCTGCCGTCTAACGAAGTGATCATAGACAGTATTAGACAGCAACCGGGACCGACGGCTTAATGTGCCCCTCCAAAGCACGGAACGAAACCATCTTTCTTTTCGAACAATCAGGTGGTTCAACTTGCGATGTCCTAACCAGACTAGGAACAATTTCACGAAGTGATTAATATCAACTTTTCGCTAACGCTACGTTTTCAAACTATTTTTTATACTGTTAAGCTATTTGGTACTAATTATTAAAAAATATTAGTGCCGTGTGATGCTGGCTTAGAATAGCATCACCCCATATCTTTCCCGTGGGAGTCGTAAGAGGCGACTTAGGGACTCGAGGGTGTGTATTGCAATTTTAGGCGATGGGCTGACAACCTGTCACTATAGCGATACACACTTTTCCAAACAACCCTCAAACATTTGTCAGACGTGGTGTAAATGGCCGTTTTTCGCGGCTGTTTACGCTCCGCCTACCCCGCAAGGGATTATAGGCGTGATATGTGTATGTATAAATAAATATCAACTGTGGAAAGCAAAATAACACTTTTGGTTTGTATTTTTGTGCTTGTCTAATCGATTGTGGCATGTTTCAACTCTGGCCGTAAAATCAAAAAAAATCTTTTTCATAGTCACTTGGTATGCCAGGCTCCATACTTTAATGTCGGATACTCTTTTTTTTACAAAAAACACATGTCTTTGACGCTTTCGTCTGCGGGCCCTCTTTCGTGTCGAGATCAAAATTCAAAATATGTAGGATGTAGATCGCGTCTGCCGCCTTCGCCGGAAGTTTTTTTTTACCCTGCATGGCAACCCGACAAATGTCAATGCGAATCGAATTTGATTGAAAATCAACGGTTTTTGCGCAGGAGTTTTTCATTTTGATTTCACTTGTTTTTCTACTTTCAAATCGTTATTGATAGCGTTTTTCCACGTAAGTCCGTTGAGTAGAGCCTTTGCTCCTCCGGTCGTGATAAAATAGTGTTTACTTGTGACAATTATAAACAAAAGACAGATAGGACTGAATTTGTTTGTGCTAATAAAGTGTTTTGAATATTTTAACATGTCAAACCACAAATGTTGTGTCCCAGGATGTGCAAACAGGGAAGGTATGAGTTTAATACATATTTATATCGATTATTAAAGAATAGAGTGAACCGGCCGGCATCATAGCTACCGATTACCAAGTGACGGTTGGAGTGCACTTATGGGGGCTGTCATACAAATGATATTTTTTCATTATTTTAAAGTGTTTTCCACGGGTTGAGGTGCACTTAAAGGACCTGCCTATAGTTCCGAAAATTTTCTATGGGCAAAAAAACAATTTATACTTCTAGGGAACCCACCTAAGTGCACTCCCACGGTAGAGATTTAAAAGTTTTATTTTAATTTTTGCTAAGTGTTGTGGCCAGCTCCCCTAAGTGGACCCCAACCCAAGTGACCACTCATTTTTTATTTCAGGGTCTACCGCAGTTTTGCATAAGTTTCCCAATCCTGCTAAGGACAGGGAATTATTTAACTCTTGGCTACATGCTATTGGTGGTGAAATTATTGGACTAAATAATGTGTTCATCTACAAATACCGGCGTGTATGTCATCTACACTTTGAAGAAAAGTATTGGTGTCGGAATAATCGACTTAGTAATATGGCCATACCAACAAGAAATATGCCAGGTCAGTAGTTTACTTCTCAGGGTATGCTGATGATTGCTTGTGTGGTGTCCCCCATGCATCAGATAAATTCTTTGTTACCTTTTACAACTTCTTTCCTTGGGTAGACCGACATGGGGCAAATAACCCATCATCATACAGGAAACTTAGTAGTAAGTAATAAAATTTATTTCCAAAATAACATTTTAATGCTGCAAAACATATCATATTATGTGACCTAAGACCAAAATTACTTTGCATCGCCTATTATAATAGTAGTACAAAGTAAGTACAAAGATGTTATTGAATTACTAGCAGCCGGCCGAGCGGTTGCACCCACTGCTACCCAAACCGGGTAGCTTGGGTATAAGATATTATCCGCATGTATTATTTAAATCACTCTATGTTATTAAAACAACTGCCTCAAAATGTATTGCAAGGTTTAGTTTAGAAGGAGTTAGTGGTGTTCATGACAGACTGACATAGAAATGCGAAGAGTGACTTTATAGTATGTATTTATTTATCTAACCTACTATTCTTTAATTTCAGGCTTGACAACATTGAAGTTCACCATTGACCAGCAAAGATTGTTGAGACCTATTGAAAATATAATGGATGCCATCCCTTCATCCCAAGGTAATTTTTTTGGTTTACATTAGAGTTCAATTTAAGGGCTCTTCTCCAGCAGTTTGCCACAGCAACTTAAAGAGTTAAAATATTAAAAAAGGAAGAAAATGATTCTATGGTGGATGTATGCAGCAGTACCTGTTTTACTATTTTTTCTTGTCATCTATGTCAATGTATTGTATAGTTACAATATATTTTTAAATAAGTATAAGCAATGAATGTGTAACGTTATACATACACACGCTTTTATCCCTTGGGGGTAGGCAGAGCTTTAACGGCCGTAACAATACGGTCGCTATCGCCACATCCGACAAATATTTGAGGGCTGTTTAAAAAAAAAAAAGTATCACTATAGTGACAGGTTGCCAGCCTGTCGCCCAAAATTGCAATACACATAATACACTTTAGTCCCTTAGTCGCTTCTAACGACACCCGCGGGAAGGAAATAGGGTGATGCTATTCTAAGCCGGCATCACACGGCACTTGTTATGTGATAAATAAAAAATTATCAAATTTTAATTGCAGTACCAGGAACTTTGTATGATGTTGACGTGGATGAGCAACATAGATATCAGAGATCCATTGAAGATATTAAATCGGCAGAATCTTCATCAAAAGGTAATTTACCTGGCTAATGTTCTGAAGTTGTTTAAATGCAAGATTTAAAAAGATACTTTTGTGGACTGTTCATGCACTGCTATATCAATGTTATGAGGCAATGGTTGGGATTCTATTCCTATCTATTTGATATGAAACCATAATCTATTCTAATCTTGCAGCTGAACCAGTGACTATTTGCGATGTGGCTTTGCAATGTGATCCTCAAATTGCTAAGGACAATATTCTAACTAAAACAAATCTTGGTAAGTCTTTTTCATTAATACAGTATGTACTAGGCACAGAGTAGTAGGGCTTCTGAACAAGTGTGCATTTGGGAAGTGTATGTTAGTCCTCGCATATCTCAAAAAGTACTAGTCCATTTTCAGTGATTCTTTTTATATATAAGGTTTTATAGATAGACACAATTTTAGTGCACAGATATAAAATTCTGGCACCAGGGTTCATCGTCGGATCGTTGGACGACTCAGTGTCCCACACGAAAAAAAGAAGAAGAATTACAAAACAAAGTAAAGTGATGTTTTAAATATTTCTAAATTACTAGTTGTTTTAAATACTAAGTGCAATCTAATGTAAGGAAACATTAAGGATTTGTAAATAACAATTTAATAATTTATCATTACAGAAGAGATTGCATCTATGACACAACTCGCTGAAAGTACAACTGTTACAAAAGCTATAAAAGTATCTACTGGTAAGTAAAAAAAATTACATTTCAATACAAACATTTAACAGATAAAATAAGAAACTCAAAAGGACCCATTAAACTAATTCTTTATTGTCTGGTTGGAGCCATAGGCTCTCTAACTAACTATAACAACCACTACAGTCAACTGCAGAACATGGGCCTCCCCCTTTTAGGGGGGTATTTGCCATACTCACCACGCTTGGCTGGCAGATTGGCGAGCGCTGTGCACGATGTTGTAATCACAGGGAACGCTGCTGCCTATTTCCTGGATGAATTTATCCCTTAGTAGCTTCTTACGACACCCACGGGCAGAATTGGAATGTAATATAGTATGGTCCCTGACTTATGACAATGTATGGAAGGTGACAGAAATTAATTCAGCAAAATACCTGATGTATAGGATAGGGGGACCTTATCTATTTTAAAAGTGTTGTTAAATTTTAATAATTATTTATTGTCTGTCATTAATTACATTACAGAGTCGGCAACTAAGCCGGATCGTCTAGATACATCAGATCTACAACACCAAAAAACAGCTGGTAGTGGCACTGAAATGGAAAAAAAGGGTGGGTGAAGTTACCTTATTTCTAACTAGGTTTATCTGTGGTTGTGGCAGTTAATGTGTACACCACATAATAACGTTTTTTAGCACTTAGTCATGAGCATATAATTTACTAGCTTTCAATTAATTATGCGTATTATAAGAGATATATTTATTTAATTAATTGTGTCCTAAATATTGTTATTGCAGGGCGACGAGGTGGCCCGAAACTTGTTCTTAAGAAGTTACGGAAACGTGTGCTTGTTACTTCCGCTGAAGAGGAATTATACAATAAAGTGGTACGGCTTGGCGTCAAATTAAGTAAATGCCGAAGTAAAGCTAAAAAACAAGCCAAAAAAATTAAAGCATTGAAAAATATAACAAGTAACCCAAATTTCTTACAAACACTTGATAGCATGAAAAGCACAGCAAAAATCTTAACGATAATGCAGTTTCGAGAACATAAAAAAGGAGACAAAGGCCGACGGTTCACTTTAAAAGAAAAGATTCTTGCATTATCTATTATGAAACAGAGCCCAAAGGGATACAGATTTTTGAGAAAAATATTTATTCTACCATCGCCCCAGACTCTGCTAAGAGTATTAAGCATGGCAAATATAAGACCGGGAATAAATAAGAATACCATGGCACAAATAAAAAAAGCCACAGAAAAAATGTCAGTGCAAGATCGCCTCTGTATTGTTTTATTTGACGAGATGTCACTAAAACCAAATGTGACTTATAACGATAGAAAAGACAGAGTGACTGGTTTTGTAACAAATGGTGAAGACACAAAGCCTGAATTTGCTGACCACGCGCAAGTCTTTATGGTAAGAGGCTTGATGAAAAATTATAAACAACCGGTTGCATATACATTTTCACAAGCTGCTACAAAGGGCGCAGAACTTGCTATGCAACTGAAGAATGCGATCACTCACCTCCAAGCTGCTGGGCTTATCGTGGTGGCCACTGTATGCGACCAAGGTACAAATAATACGCAATGTATTAAACTCTTGTTGCAAGAAACGCGCGGGTATCTTTTGCGAAAAGGTGAAGAGCCAAAAGATAACATAATTTTGATCAACGACCAGGAAATAATTCCTTTGTATGATCCCCCGCATTTGATCAAATGTATTCGAAACAACTTGATTACGAAACATTTACAATATAAAGTTAATACAAGTAATCAAGTTAAAACAGCGAAATGGGCGCACATTGAAAAGTTTCATCAGGAAAACCCGGGGTACAAGGGTATCCGCTTAGTGCCCAAATTAACTGACGCGCACTGCATCCCCAGCAAAATTCCAAAGATGAAAGTAAAATACGCATCACAAGTTTTTAGTCAAACTGTGGGTTCTACAATGGGATATCTCGCAGGTGAATGTGTGCCTTAATGCTATTTTAGATAGGTAACTACTGTCATAAACACGTAGGAAAACTACGCCCCAGATATGACCTTATACATTCTATAAAACCTGGTGTCAGAACGTAGATAATAAAACTGAAAGTCTTGCTGACGCTTAGCGATTGCGAATCGCGAATCTTATTATCTGTCTGAGGACATAACTCAGTCTCATATAATCTAATATAATCAATATAAAAGAAAACTCACTTGAAACTCAATGTATTTTTGTTTTTACAGACAAGGGGATTCTACCATTGGAGTGCAAAGAAACAGCAGACGTATTGCTCTTCTTTGATGATCTTTTTGATTCTGTCAATGGGAGTTTTGAGAAAAATAAACATGCAAAACCGCTCCTGGGACCTGCGACCCCAACATCCTGCCACAAAAAAGTTTGGCAAGAAAGTAAAGCGGTATTAAGGGAAATGAAGTTTGTCAACCCCAAAAAAAATGCGATCGAGAATGTTCCAACATTGAAAAACTGGGTGTGGACGCTGGAAGGCATAGAGTTGTTATTAAATAAATTGAAAACTGATTACCAAATAACATCGGTTTGGTTGCGGCATTTAAACCAGGATCCAATCGAAAACTTCTTTGGGGCTATAAGAAGCCACGGATGCCGCAACGTAAATCCGACACCCGAGAAGTTTGAATCAGCGTTTACTACGTTATTAGTAAATAGCTTATCCAGCGTCCATGCCCCGGGAGCAAATTGTGAAGTGGATCCCTGCAATGCACTTCATGAAGTCATCATCACAGCCAAGGACTGCAATTATACTGATTGTAATCTACAAAATATCCCTGACATAACTATTACACCCCTTGAAGAAAAGAATGACCCACGTCAAATTGCAGGACTGCAATATGTTAGTGGGTACTTCGTGAAAAATGCAAGAAAGAAAGTTTTCAAGGGATGTAAAAAATGCAGGGATGATTTGATTTCTGAGAATGAACCCGAGTATCTCAGATACAGAGAATTTGCTAATAAAAAATGGCTTTGCAGTCCTAGCGATTCCCTTTTACGGTGCATATCAGAACTGCAGGATATAATTTACAACACAATTAAAGAAAATTTAGAAAAACCGAATTTGCGAGAGTTAATTAAAACTATGATTTTTATGTGTATAGATTTTAATTACATATCTTGCGAAAAACATAAAGATGATTTGATTGAATTTCTCAATAAGATATCCTGCAGATTTTTTATCTACAATTATTGTAAAGAAATTAATAAAATATTATGCAACAAGAGGGAATGTGATGATGACGAAGACAAATTTAAAATAAAAGCGAAAAAGATGTACATGAAATGTTTTAAAAGAAAGAAATAAAAATGAAACCAGAATAAACTTTTGTTTTAATTTTTAACAAACTGTTCAGCCGTTTTTTAAAGCCCAAGACTTAAAATATAATAGGAATATTTTAAATCTTGGGGCTTAAAGAACGGCTGAACAGTAAAAATCAATATTCAAAAATAAGCTCTTATAGTACTACAGTACAGTACTATACTATGGTCTATCGATACATATATTGTATAGGAATATAGTTCCTAACCTCGAGTTCAGAGAGCGCCACTTTCGCGTTTCCCATTTCGGTCATTGAGTGAGACCTCTATTACCCGTATTATAAAAAGTACTCTGTGCTTGAGTAGGGGCATGTGAATCGATCGATTTAAAAAAGATGTGGGTCTGTTCGTTTCAATAAAGCGTTAAAACTTCATTGAAGGAATTAATATAGTAAAAGCACGGTTTTATTTGATTCAAACATTAGTCATTCATTAATTTTGGTAGGTATTGTAATCAAAGTGACTTTTGCTTTAATATTTTTTGTTTTTTTTGTTATAAGTAATATCATTAAAATACAGTTCAAGATGGTTCAAGTTGAAACGAAAGCGAAAGCATCATTTTTAATCTATGGTTGAAGTTTTGTGTTGGTGTCTCGGAAAAGTTAACTTTTTACTATTTCCTTGAATATCTTCTCAATAAATTTGTGAAATTCCTGAAAACAGTTCAGTGCCCTTCACACAACCAGCATACCTCTAAAGTGGAATGGGAAAAACCACGCACGTTGATGGGGACAACAATCCGACTTCGCCCGAGTGTGATCCAGCCAAGTTATTGGAGGCGGCCTTGCTGCAGATGGATGGCATAATAGCCGGTAAGTACTAGCTATCTGAGCATTATACACTTGTTTACTTCATGCAAATGTTTGTCGATAGCACACTCCAGTAGAGACTATCACTGGTGTATGCTTCATTGGGTATTGAGGTCTTGTTTCGTCAACATCATAAGCTTCTTGGTCATACCGTAAAGCATACTCAATTCTCCGACTCTACATTCACTTTCAAACACCTTGGAAGATTTTCAAGCTACATTCTGCCTGGCAGCTAAAGATTGAACTTCAGCAGCCACAAAAGTCCACTGCTGGGCATAGGCCTACTATATAGGTTTGTTAGTATCAAATGAAAATGTAGTAAAAAAACAAGTCATTCAGTGCTGTCTTGATTATTTGACTCTTTAATCACATCATTGTTTGTTCTGTATCATTTGTAAGATCTAAGATTAGAGACAGGCAATTCTGTTAACATGTTTACACTTATGCTTTTATAGGCTGACAAATAGTTAGGGAAGACGGCAGTGCAAGCATGTATACAGGTTACTTGCACTGGTACTGGTCATGCTGCTGCCATTTCAAAGGAACGGCAGCACTAGCTAACTTGTATTGCTGAAAGAAGATTATGACACACAGTGTGATCACTCACTTGCGTTAATACTTCTGCTGAAGTATTTTGAATATTCATGGTAGCGGCTGGACCAGGAGCAGGTACATAGTGTGAATGTAGTAATATGTATGGAATTAAGTATAAATAATATTGTTGAAAGAAAATAACTGTACTGAGTTAAATCCCATCCCATCCATTACAAAAGTATAAAGTTCATTGTACAATCATAATTTTTATTCAGCTGCATAAAGCAGCCAATGGGAAAGTATTTAAGCTCAAATCTAGATTGTGCTTTCTATTAGTTTAAAATTAATTCTATGAAACATTTTATTTAAGTACAAAATTTTAAATTCTGCCTGCCCCTAAATCCTGTACTTCACAACATGTTTTCAAACTCAGCTACACCATCTTATACAACTCTCATACAGCTATAAAACAAACATTTGGTCAGGGATGAACAGACAGCCATTGAGATGAAGGTTATAATGTGAATGACATCATTGGCACTCAGAAGCAAACTTGCGGGCACAAAGTACTAAGTAGCTACAAGCAGGGTGGTCTGACAGGGTGTGAAAGCCTAAAGAGCTGGCCAATGCTACTCTGTGCTCAGTTTGTTATACATTGCTTGCAGTATTTTGCCCTCAAAGGATAGTGGGTTACTATTGGCTTATAAATGTAATTTAAATTAAAGATAATTGAAATAATTCCCAAAGGTATGTTGCTTACTAAAACTTGTTCAATTTCCTGAGCTTGTTCACCCCTTGCAAGGAAAGCAGTACTTTCCTTACAACCTGAAGATTAAGCAACAGGCTAAATTATGCCTAATTAATAAGTAGATAGCTGTTCAGATTAACACCGTCAAACCAAATGTGAGAATAGTACAAACAGGCTAGCATTGAACTGAAAATTCGTTTTCCCACTGGCCTCATCTGAAAGGGGCTATCTGTTGAGCGAGGGGTGGCGCGTGGCTTGGCGCCAGTCCGCCGCCGCGCTCCTGAGGGGTGCACGCTTGGCGCGGGAAAACTCGCGCGGATCTCGCGATACACATATACACGTAGTATATACGCAAGAGCGAACGTTGGTACCGCTGCTACATTTATTTAAAATATAAAATGTTCATTTTTATGGTTAAAGTTGCTGCTTAAAAAACTTTGTTTTATTTTATTTCACAAACTTGTTAAAAAAAATTAGCTCCATACGAAACCAAGCTTTAAACGCAAAATAAATCCTTCCTACCCAGTTCCTACCCCTATTCTTACTTACCTCCCGTGAAATTCGGAGGAGCCTTACTTATTTTTGTTTCCGGTTAATGGTACATCATCTAGTTGCCTACTGCCTGTAAATCTTCAGATGTTTTGAAGCATGTAAAAAACATTACACACTTTTTTACGTAGTCGTGGTAAAACATACAAGAACGATACTTATACATATACTACGTAGCTTTGACCCTACTTCGCAACTCGTTCACCCTTTCCAGCAAGCTAAGAGGTCCACATAATTATACATTCGTTTCGCATTTCCGCCTTTTATCCTGCCAGTTATATTCTATAAGACTGATACATATTCCCAATGGAAGTGTAAGGGAATCGGTCAATGACACGAGATCGTGCCCATCTCCACTTTGCCTGAAGTCCCTCAGGGCTTGCCTCTAATTAAAAACTCTTACCCTTTAAATATCTGCGGGTAACTTAAGAGCCTAAAAGGTATTCGTTTGCGTGAGTAGGTCTGTGGTATACGGTAAAGTTAGGTTCTATAATCGTAAAACCTAAAATTTTCTTGATAAGTTTTCTATTTGGTTTGACCCAGTCTTCTCTGATTTGTAAAGGCATAAGGACAATACCCAGTCTCTTGCTTTCATCTTTTATTTCCTATTATACATGCGAATTACTTATTCTTTCTATAATAAACAGCTCAATGAACAGAGAATGTAATCTCGCCAAGTTGCGTCAGAGATTAAATTTTTGAGGCGTCGCTTATCGCGGCATTCTCATTCTCCAAATATTTGCATCCACGCTTTTACTTTTTTGATTCCAGACGTTGCCTTCCTGAGTGGTTTTAATATTAAGCGCATTTACATCACTCCTATTTACTTTAATGAAGCTTAATATTAATGATTAGCTACTCATTCATTTCTTGCAAACAAGTCTGAAAGTTAATTTTTCCAACGAGTTAGCCATACCCTCGGTGATTAATGAGCCACGCTTTGCCTCTTTTCCTGGCGCAATTTATTTGACATGCTCCATTTATTTTACGCTGGTAACTTATGCAATTACTGTCCTTTCATGTGAACCTTAGACAGATGTGTTCAACAGGTATTTTTCGCTTGGTATTCCCGTCAGCCGTTTGACCCCGATTCACCCCCGAACTGCCTCTAAGTCACTGCTTCTCAAACTGTATTGTGATCGTTCGTATAGACATCGCATTATATCCACAAAGGAAGCCATATCTAATAAGTAATTAATTAAACTTTAATAGAAAACTTCCAGAAAAAAAATGTGACGATCTCGTTCATCGTTCCTTACAATTAAGTAGATAATTTAGATTCTTCATTATAGACAAAAATGTACATTACTTACGTCTTAAATATCCTATCATTCCATAGGTACCCAAACCTCTGAGCTTTTTAAGAGGTCTTTCAAAAGTGTTGGTAGACGTGAGCATATACGAGTATGTCCGGATAATCCGACGAGCCGAGTCACACATCGTATTGTGTTTGTAGCCACACAAAGCGCGGATATTAGATGTTGCTTTCCGATACACAATGGCCTCACGAACAACCATTGCCTGCGATACTCGACCAAATACATGCTTATACTCACAATCTATTTGATTTCATCCTTTGTGATTTCTAGAGTTGCTTGTACAATTTGCTAACATGTTGTGAGTAATCCTATTGAATGACGTCCTATTATTGGAAAACCACAAACGCGGAAAATGCGTAGGGTATCTACTACGCAAACAGGGAAAATGCGTTACTATGAGATCTATACATTATACGTCAGGGTTGCTACACACATAATCGGGCCGGCATTAATCGGCACAGCCGGGCGGTAAAATCGAATATGTGTAGATGAATGTTCGGGAAAAAAGCCGCTCGTCTTTGCCGCTCGATTACAAAGGCCGATTACAAACCGTTCGGTAAAATCGAATATATGCAGATAATGTAATGTTGCCGAATCGAATGATGCGTTTACTCGAATGAACTACCCGATCGGCACAAGCCGAATAAAGCCGAACAAGTGCAGTGATTACTTCGGGTCGGCTTTGTTGATCGACAAATGCTGCCGAACCGACAGTGCCGACCCGCCTATGTATGTAGCAACCCTAACGCAATAAGATTTTCACTTTTTTTTTCTAGTTATTATTTCGCTACCTGGTACTTTAATTATTTATGAAATATCTTTAAAAACAAGTGGCTTGTTTTCTAAATAAATACTGATTCGTGGATAAATTAAGAGACTTTAATGTAATGTGAAAAGATTTTGTTTCTTGTGTGGTGTTTTTGTGAGTGGCCAGTATGCCTGGGTGCTGGCACCTCCCGGAGCACATGACGCGCTGGTGGCTGCTGGACGTCTGCAGCCAGCGACTGTTCGGCGATGATGATGTGGCTGACTCACAGATACCGCCGCGTATGTATCATTGCGCTGCTCTGTCAAAAGTTGTGTGTGTGTGTGTGTGCATGCCTGGTTGCTGGCACCAGCGGCGTATATATCTTCAGGACACAACACATCATAGACTAGGTACTATCGGACTATAGAAGTACTTAACTGCTCCATCCAACGCAATATGCATTGCGAACGAAGCGACCTTTTCAGTTTAAAAAAGGCAAGAGGGGTGCCACACTGTGCTACACCATGCCTCCACGTATTGGTGTTACCTCTTTCGATATGTTAATTTAAAATTGGTAAATTAATAAATAAATTGCGAGTCGAAGCAAGCTACACTGCATCGCATATACCTTACGTATAGCGAGCGAAGCGAGCCACACTGGCCCACACTGGCTGGGGTCTCCGCGAGCAGATGAACTTTAATTGCATTATTTATGATTTTAGAACTCTATATTTCAGCCTTTCATCTTTTATTAATTCAGTTATTGTCCAAAGTTAGTGTTGGTGTAAAAATGTAAGAGGCAGTATCTTTTGCTTTTATTTACCAACGCGTGACACCGTTGTTATAATAGCCAAGGCGAGGATATTGGTCCCAGAAAATTTTCCGCCACGACGACATTTTCAATATTCATGAAGCGCCGCGAAAATCATAATAGAAACCCGGTCTATACTATCTAACTTTATGTCTGCGGGTAAAATGATGAAGATTTTTTTCCTCTTTTTGTGCCGGGAGCAAAAGCGTCATTGTTCGTGGGCGGATGCAATTCACTCGGTCCCCGCGCAATTTGCGCGAGTGGAGTCATTTCCACGGATCCCGGTTAGAGTTAATGAATGGCGCCCGAGTGTGGAGGTGCCCCATTTTCAACCCCATTAGAGTGCCTAATTCAAGAATGTGGTTTGACAAATTGCTCAGCATCCATGTACAAAGTGGTTGAGAGAATGCTACCCGATGCCCCCAAACAGGAAAAATATCCCTGGCTGGACACGCTAGTCATCTGGAAACCAAAGTATCAATTCGCGGCGATAAATTACTACAAAGGTTATTTAGAATCAATAAGACCTTGTAAAAACTAAGCGCCTTATTGTATTTTTCAAATCAAGCATTTCCAGTTGTTCTTATAGTACCTAGGTTGCAACCGAAAACTATACCATCACTAAAACAGTTTGTTTGGTTCACTTACTAGTAGTCTAGTATCCATACGTCACATGCATAGTATCCATACGTCCCATGCATAGCTACCAAACAGTGTTCAGCACTGAATAGAACAACATATTTCAGAACAACAAAACTCTAGTTACTACCCGTAACCATTACATTGTCTAGCAGCTAATGCTGGGTAACATAATATTACGAGTACTTTACATCTCGGCTTATAATTTACCTTAGTACCTAATCCCAATTTGCGTGGCGTTTCTATCGGTGAATATAGTGATCCTGTTTTAGTCATCGTAATTTGCGTCTCACGGAAGGTTGCGGGTTTGATTGCTGTTCTGCCTGGGCCATCAACTTTTGTTTACTTTCAACTTTTTGTAAACTTTAGTACGATCTTGTACTAGTTGTTGGTTACTAAAGATGCAATGATAGTGAAGCTTACGCCTTGTGTAGTGAAAAATATTTACGCACTTTTTCGGAAGGTCAAATTAAAGAGTCGCCAATTCGAACTTTATTCTTCCAAGAGTTTATTCTTGTTTCGGTGCGCGACTAGTTTTTTTTGCGTGTGAATCGTCCATCGACCCTACTAGTATGGGCTGTTAGCCTCTGATATGGTTGTGTAACCTCAATGTGTAACGACCGCCGCCGTCTAACTAAAGTAATCATAGACAGCAACCGGCACCGTCGGCTGAACATGCCCTCCGAAGCACGGAACCATCTTTATGTACAGGCAATCAGGTGGTTCAGCCTGCAATGTCCTAACCAGACTGGGAACAAATTCACAAGGTGATAAATTGATAATATATCAACTTTGTGAGTGCCACACCGGTAATCGAACCTGGAACCTTTGCGTCGCAGGCAGTCGCACTACCACTGCGCCACATCGGCCGTCTTAGTTTAACTGTTAACCTATATATCACAGTCGTTACTTGGCCCCCTACAAACTACATAAATATTCAGACAAATTATGTAACGACGGTGTGCATTGGAGCATTCCATCAGATCGCATATCATTGAGTACATTATAGGTCTACTTCCTCAAATTGATACCCGATATTGCTTCGGTGTCTTATTATTATTATCGAATGTATGTGTAGTTATCGTCCTGGTTCAGCGGTGACCAGACTGTCGTGTAGTTATTCTAAGATCTGATTAAAATTACATTACATGTAGATGAAAAATACGACTTTTTATCAATTTTACTCAAATAACAAAAAGTGTTTTGTTTGGTAAGTAGAACCTTTCACCCTGCTATTAAAGTTATGTAGTAAAATAACAAGTCTGTAAACATCAACAAGATTTGTATCGATCGCGGTATGAGAAAAATTGAAAAACAAGGTTTTGTTATGAATCATGTTAAGTTTGAAGATAGCCTGAAAAGATGTCCTTGGAAATCAGGTGCCGTGCCTCCGAATGTCGAAATAGATTTATGAACAGCAAAAACATCGTCCTGGTTCAGCGGTGACCAGACTGTCGTGTAGTTATTTTAAGATCTGATTAAAATTACATTACATGTAGATTAATACGCCTGTCTTATAAAGTCTCACTTTGCGTAGGTCAGCTGGAAGAAATTTCTTTGTAGAAATAAGCTGTCCTGTATTCTTTGTATGTGTTTCTCTTGTAATGTTTTTGTGTTCAATAAACGGTAAATAAATAGATTAAAAATACGACTTTAGAAGTGTGTTGTTTGGTAAGTAGAACATTTCACCCTGCTATTCAAAGATTCGTAGTAAAATAACAAGCGAATAAACATCAACAAGCTGTGTATCGCGGTATGGGATAAAATTAAAAAACACGGTTTTTTTATGAATCAGCCTGAAAAAGACGTCCTGAAAGTCGGGTGCCGTGCCTCCGAATGTCGAAATAAATGAACAGCAAAAACAGGCATCCGATTTAAATCAGCGCCGATGTATAGAAGTGTTCATGACTTAAACCCGGAGTTTACTAACGATTCGCGAACAAGGGCCGGTCAGGGAATGTGCGCGAGCCTCACCGTCGCGGCCGGCCGCCGGGCGACCGGGAGTCAGCGCACACTCCGAGCCAGCCGCGAGTCTGACACGAGGACCCGTGAGACACAACCTGACGGCGTGACGCCTCCTTACTGAGCAGATACAACTGGTACCAGCGATCGATGCTCAGTAAGTGTCGACACGGTGAACGTACACTTCCAATCTAAAGGACAACACGTTTCGTTATATACGAAGTGGCTGAAAAACTTTGATAGCGCGTTTTAGAACTTTTGCTAATTGCAGATTGTCTGCAACGATTTTCCTGTTCAGAACAAACCTATCAGGTGCCTTGCCTATTCAAGTTACAGAAACCATAACAAAACTGCAACATTTTTTCGACTTAATTGATTAAAATAAATAAAAACGTATTTCGACGTTCGATGTTTCCCACTTGCAGTGCCATCTAGATGTTGTCACAGGCGATTCGCTTCATGCAGCGTGTTGAGCCACGTGAAAGTAACTGCACGTGTTCGGCATGAGGGTCGGCCGGCTTGGGATTAACTTCACTCTTTGGAAACTTTTTTTTACCCTGCGGTGATATGACATGACATGACAAAACAAAAGTACTTACTATGAATGTTCGACAAATTTTATATGGAAAGTTTAATATGTATTCACTCAATAAATCTAAGTTGAGTAGGAACGTAACTTGCTACGATCTACAGGATTCCTCTCAGTTTCCTTATGCAGAATACAAATATCCGCTCTACTTGATGATGATAATGATACTGGTCAGCAGTGGTTAAAAACACCTCAAGATACCCATTTCAGAGATCAACTTGTAATGGTAATTCTTAATAACTGTATGTTAAGTTGATCCCTTAGAAGTGTTTCCATGTAAAGGTCGTTTTCGCGAACGGTTTTCAATATTATATTTAAGGCGGCATCAGTCCCAAAAAGTAAGTGCTTTTCCTTTGCACTGCGTAAGAGTGAAACAGACGATGGCAGCTCAGATCCAGAAAACATTTATTTAATTCTTAAAAGTAAGCGCATAGATTCATTACTTAATTAATGATGAAGAAGAGGACACAAAATTCAATATGAAATGATGAATAACAATCAACTCGTTCAGGTTTTTATTCAACGGAACAATATAATAGCTTACTTTGCGTTTTTTTTATCGAGGCAATTTCAAGAATTGTGATACAAAAATTCTGACTATTATCCAACCTTTCGCGGTTGATTTCTAAGCCCATTTCACCTTAGATATGATTGGAAGGGAAACAAAAAATCGTTTCCGGATCCACATAATTATATCTGTTTATTTGATAAAATCAATAATTGTTTGTTTTCTATCTTTCAGTGATATGTATGATACTGACTAAGATTTAATTCATTGTTTACGTTCCAACTAGTGCTGTTACATATTATAGTGTAATCGCTTGCAGTCCATTGTAGTGGCGCGAGTCTCTACATAACCATAACGTAGGTGTATCTATACAGCATACATTGAATAATTTTTGTACATACTTAGTATTAATCTAGTTTAAGTTTGCCAGTGCCTTGGCTTAATGCTGTTATGCTGTCAAATTATGTTTCAATAAATAAATAAATAAATAAATTGCTTTTTTTTGCTGTGTGTGGGGAGACTGTCGATAATTTGATTGTTCTAGTTTACTGTAAACTAAACAAACAAAATACATATACCTAGAGTGCTAAGAGAAGGTGTGTATAAACTAGTTATATATTGTAAGCACATGATGGTGCAGAATATGGCGATGGGATGTAAGATGCCACTAAAATAGTATGCTTTAAAAAACCGGCTATGTGCGAATCGTACTCGCCCACCGAGAGTTCCGTAACATGCGTATCAAGCGGTGTCGTTTGATACCCTACTTGAACGACTAGGCTCTATTTTATTTTCGGCCCCTTGAAAAAACGTTAAAAAATAAAATGAAGGGATTTTCTAAAATTTGTACTTCTAAACCTAGCCATACATATTTCAAAGTTCTAGGTCCACGGGAAGTACCTTATGAATTGGTATTCCCATGAGAAGGCCAAAAACACGCATTTCTAATTATTTTTTTAACTTCTAATAAGGATCTTGAATTTGTTACATTTACAACTGGCCGTAAACATGAGTATAATATACGGTTTTATTTAAATTAAATTCTAAGTGATCCTATAGGTCCGTTTCCGTGGTCCGTTTTTATCGTTTTGAGGTACGGAACCTTAACAAACAAAGAAATAGAGTACGAAGAGTAGTATAAAGGAACATTAAAAAAAATATCTTTAAAATAAACATTACACGGCAGATTATTAAAATTTATTGCACTTTAAAATTTCTTACTACTGTACCGAGTACCGAGCATAAAGTATGCAGACAACTTTTTATGATAAAGCGTCATCCTTAAGTTAGCGTATTAAATAAAATCCATATTTTAACTTATGAACTGGAGCCCTTCTCCTTTTCTAAATACTGAAAATGTGCTACGAAAACGTGTGCTTTAAGTAATAGTTAGATAATTTATTATTTCAGATTTGAACACGCTGTAACTCGCAAAGTTACAATCTAAGATAAATAATTGGTTCTCTACATAGCTAGGATCAATTTTTTTTTGTTTATTTGGCACAAAAAACAAATTACAGTCAATGTAAGTATAATAGACAAGGTAAAATTTAAAAGCTAGACCATAACTCCAAAACATGTATGCACAGGCAGTAAATTGTATGAAGTATATTAAGGGTTAGTTAGTTGTGTTTTTTTTTTCTTTTCTTTCATCTAAGGTTACAGTGTATTTTTTGTTCTTTACAGAGGCAGGCGGAACAACAACGCCAAACAGCGGCGAAGGCGGCATGACGACCGGGCCGGGTCGCGCCGCGCGCGCCAGGGCCCTAGAGCTGGCCCAGCAGCTGGCGTCAGCGCTGCAGCACGCCATCCCGCCGCCCCCGCGCCCCGACTTCACCACCGCCAGCGCCATCCTCCGCTGGCTGCAGCAGAACAACAACTCTGTCGCGCTGGTGAGTACACCCCTCACTAACAGCTGTATACCTGACGGCTTGCAGCTGCCCTCAGCGCTGCAGCACGCCATCCCGCCGCCCCCGCGCCCCGACTTCACCACCGCCAGCGCCATCCTCCGCTGGCTGCAGCAGAACAACAACTCTGTCGCGCTGGTGAGTACACCCCTCACTGACAGCTGTATACCTGACGGCTTGCAGCTGCCCTCAGCGCTGCAGCACGCCATCCCGCCGCCCCCGCGCCCCGACTTCACCACCGCCAGCGCCATCCTCCGCTGGCTGCAGCAGAACAACAACTCTGTCGCGCTGGTGAGTACACCCCTCACTGACAGCTGTATACCTGACGGCTTGCAGCTGCCCTCAGCGCTGCAGCACGCCATCCCGCCGCCCCCGCGCCCCGACTTCACCACCGCCAGCGCCATCCTCCGCTGGCTGCAGCAGAACAACAACTCTGTCGCGCTGGTGAGTACACCCCTCACTAACAGCTGTATACCTGACGGCTTGCAGCTGCCCTCAGCGCTGCAGCACGCCATCCCGCCGCCCCCGCGCCCCGACTTCACCACCGCCAGCGCCATCCTCCGCTGGCTGCAGCAGAACAACAACTCTGTCGCGCTGGTGAGTACACCCCTCACTGACAGCTGTATACCTGACGGCTTGCAGCTGGCCTCGGCGCTGCAGCACGCCATCCTCCGCTGGCTGCAGCAGAACAACAACTCTGTCGCGCTGGTGAGTACACCCCTCACTGACAGCTGTATACCTGACGGCTTGCAGCTGCCCTCAGCGCTGCAGCACGCCATCCCGCCGCCCCCGCGCCCCGACTTCACCACCGCCAGCGCCATCCTCCGCTGGCTGCAGCAGAACAACAACTCTGTCGCGCTGGTGAGTACACCCCTCACTGACAGCTTTATACCTGACGGCTTGCAGCTGGCCTCGGCGCTGCAGCACGCCATCCCGCCGCCCCCGCGCCCCGACTTCACCACCGCCAGCGCCATCCTCCGCTGGCTGCAGCAGAACAACAACTCTGTCGCGCTGGTGAGTACACCCCTCACTGACAGCTGTATACCTGACGGCTTGCAGCTGACCTCAGCGCTGCAGCACGCCATCCCGCCGCCCCCGCGCCCCGACTTCACCACCGCCAGCGCCATCCTCCGCTGGCTGCAGCAGAACAACAACTCTGTCGCGCTGGTGAGTACACCCCTCACTAACAGCTGTACCTCTATACCTGACGGCTTGCAGCTGACCTCAGCATTGCAGCTGCCCGCGCCAGCTAGATGAACTTTCTGAAAATAGCAAACAGGTAAAAAGAAAATACTATCATTGGTTTTTACGAGTACTGCATAAAAACGCTGAACTAGTTCCTAATCTCCACTTTTGAATACCTGGGTCATAGAAATCGCATTGTCTATACCTTGGGCGGCATATTTACCAATGACGTGGGTTTAACCTTTATCGACCTTCCTTGATTTTTTTCGCTATGAAGGTTCTTGAAAATTTGAACTCTTCATTCCCTTTAAGAGATCTACTTAAAATCTACCTTCGCAATCACAATTTTACTTCCAACAATAGATACTTAGTCGCCTCTTGAAATCGCTTCGTGGATTATTACTTGGCAGAGAGAAAATTTTCTCGTCCCAGTTTTTACCTTTAAATTTCATAAATATGTACGACTTGTTAACGGCTGGAATGAATTCAATTTGAACTGACAGGTTTATCTTATCTGCAGTCGCAAAAGCGTTTTGCATATTCTTCAGCGTTTTATATGACGTGGGATATTCTACTGTAAACTCGTAAAATATGGAGCTTTACACTTCTATCAAGTACATCACAACTAGAATGTTATACGACTGTTCTGCAGCTACAAATGAGACGCGGCTGCATGTGTGCATTTGTCTCTGGTTTAGAACAACGAGTGTGCCAGACGACGTTTGTAAATTCACTGCTTTGCTTTGTACGTATTGTCAGCGAAGATTGGTGATTGTTCTAAGAGTGCTTTGGAATAAACCTAAACTCTGCTATGTATTTATTGTCGTTGCTCATGTCGTGTATAAATGGAGGCGAGGCATCAGCCTGCATTTTTTGTTTCTAGTAAGTAAGAGAATACAGAATAACGTTCGACCAACGAATTATAGAGCGTCCTATGGAAACGCTGTTCTTATTTTTTCAAATTTTTCGTATTGCTCTTGGAGCGGTTGAAGCACTATTATTTCGAACCGCTAGTTGGTGAACTAACTTTTATTTTCTATCCAATCTTCTCATTTTGAAGACTCTTCTTTCTTTTAAGTGGCTATATGACTTTTGGGCTGTTACATGATACGGCGATACTTTTTCTAAAAGAAACACGCATCGAATTGAATTAGCAACTTTAACTGCCATTTTACTTCCAAGTTCAAGCATTAATAATCCTGCAGTATAATCTGTATAAATTTTGTCCGTTCGTTTCCAGTAAACAATTTCGCTAAATAAGAAAGAGAAATACGGGTTCGCCGGCGGATTTGCCCGTATTACATTCGGGCGAGGCGAGAAGCGAGAGGCGGCCTACACAATAAGGCTTATTTACGCCTAGCTACTGATGCAATACCAGCATCTGTGTAATGTAAGCTTAGCATTGGCATTTTTGGATACATCTTATCGCTTCCGCACACTTCGCATCTGGTTATTAAGGCCGCACCACCAGTCCCAAAAAGAAACTCATTTTCTTTTTCGCTGCGTCAGAGTGAAGCAGACAATGACGGCTCAGATCCAGAAAACCGAACATTTGTTTGATTATTAAAATATATAAACAAATATTTCAAAAAGTCAGCCAACAAATTCATAACCTTATTTAATTAGCAAAGATGACACAAAAATAAAATATGAACTGATGGATAACAATCAAATCGATCAGGTTTTAGAAAAGGAACAAAAACGCAAAATTAGCTTACTTTGCGTTTTTTTCTAACGACGCAATTTCAACAAATCGTCCTTTGGGTGCCATTGTTTTGTAGCATTATATCTTGAAGTATTGTCGAAAAAAATACCGTCTCGTAATTTGGAGATTTCTAGAACTGGGGTAGAAGTAGAATATTCCGAACACTATCCTACCCGCTTCGCGCGGTCGATTTCTAAGTCTATTTCGCCTTAATTTAAAGAAATCAAACGTTTATAAAAACGTTTATAATCAGTTTAAATTTAATACCTATAGGGCAATTTATGAGAATTTCTGTAAAAGTAATATTTGTAATAGGTACCTAAAGTATTTTTTCTTAAAATTGCTTTCGTTGATGGAGTGGGGTTACTGCTAACTATCTCTACCTTACGTCAAAGATTCGTCTCATTCCTTTCCTTTGTTAATTTCCCTAAAAAAAATGATTTTCCCAATACATATTTACCTAAGAGATATTTGATACACCTAAATATACAGTTAAAGAGTATGGCCCCTCTGTTCAAAACCAGAATCAGGAATGTAGAGGAAACACATAAAAGTTGTATCTCAATCGGATTTCCGAGCGCAAACTATTCAGGATTGCACGACGACGTACGAACTCCCGTTACCACGGGCCACGCCACGGGTAAAACCGCTGGGCAGGCCGCTAGTACTTTAATATTTTCCTACAGATACCTAAATTCTTCCATGGACTTTACAATTTGCAAGTCATTTGCGATATTAAGCGTCCAGGGCGGCCTTCGTCAAACCCTCTTCTTATATTTCTTAGAAACTGTAGCATGTTTCTTTTTGTGAAATGTATACACGAAAATGGAAATTGTATGCTCATTATTATGCATTGTTTGAACGAAATGAGAAATGATCGGCACATGTACCATATGTACCTACCTATACATATACTTCTAAATCAAATTGTTGCCGCAGCAAACACTTAGAGAAAAGTTTGGAAAACTTACTTTATGAACAGTATAAAGCATGGAAGTAAGAATATGAATTTGATAATACCAAAGATCTTTTCAAATACATAAGTTTAACATAACATAACATTAACAGCCAGAATAGTCCACCGCTGGACATAGGCCTCCCCTAATCGAAGGGTATTTTGTATTTTTGTATATGTATTTATTTATTCACGCAAAATTGAATTACAAATTTCACCTCACAATTCAAATTTCATTTGCTTATGAGACAATGAACTTGATAAGCGCTAGCCGCTAACAAAATCAAATCATGGCGATTTGATTTTGTTAGCGGCTAGCGCTTATCAAGCACTCACCACGATTGGCAGTCGGATTGGCGAGCGTAGTGCAAGATGTTGCAATCACAGGGAACGCTGCTGCCCTTTACCTGGATGAAATTATCCCTTAGTAGCTTTTTTCGACACTTACGACGCGTAGAATTGGGGTGATACTATTCTAAGCCGGAATCACAAGAAAGTACGGCAAACATAAGTTTATCTGATGTTATACAACGGAATAAGCTACTAGATGGTTATACCTATACACACAAACAATAAGCAAACCAGTTTACGTATGTTACATATTTACAATATAGCTTGCCAATAGGTGAGAAGCTTTTAATTGAATTCCATAATTCAATATCGAGAACTCAGGTGCTCGCATTCACACCTTATACGGAAGCTGTGATGTGATTGCTACGAAACATTCAGCTCAGTTGTGGTGTAATGGGTTGACTGGGTTGTAATGGGTTTGTGGGGATCTTGGTGTGTTGGTAGCGGATCTTGATGTGAAGGGTTCTCTTTTGTTTTGCCGTGAGAGTGGTCACAGAATAACAGCTGATTAGCCGGAAGATGTATGAATGTCTCACAAGGAAAATGGTTAGGCAGGTAAGGTTAAAGCGGTGTCTTTGTGAGGCAGGGAGCAGCTAATTGCACGCACTCGGCGCCTTTGCTCACTCGCGCGGACTCATGCGAGGCGGATACGTTAACTGTGCATACTGCAAACAAATTCTTAAACATTTTCAAATTGTATTCTGTGTGAAAATATTTTTTGATATCTGGCGTTTCAAAAATATAAATTTAAACGTCGTTTTGTCTGTTCCATGCCAAATGAAATAAAATTTGTATAAATGACGTTTAGCGTGAAACATTTTCTGAGGACTTTCCTCAGTAACGTCACAAATCGCAAGGGACCATGAATATGCAAAGTTTTTGTTTGTGTTGCGGTCTGCGAACACCTAATTATGAAAATATGCGGGAAATGTCGCATCGCTTGGAGCAAATTCTACAGGAAAGTAGAAAACTCATGTCGCCAGGCGATATTTAGCGCAAACTTGAATACGGCTCACTGAACTAACTTTGTTACGGGACACCTTTTGAACATCGGAAACTAAAGCAGATTTCCAAACTCGATTAATGGTGAAGTAATGCTACCTTAGAGGCGTAAAGTTATATAATGAACCTGGTTTTATATTATTGTACCTACCCTTCGGCCGTGTGGTGCTGGCTTAGAATAACATCACCCCAAGTCTTTTCGTATGTGGCGTAAAAAGCGACTAAGGGATAGGGATAATCATCTAGGGAATCGGGCAGCGGCATTCCCTTTTAATGTAACATCTTGTACTGCGCTCGCCAATCCGCCTGCCAAGCGTATTGAGTACCTATTGAAATATCTCCCAATAGAGAGAAGTACATGTCCAGCAGTGGACTGTTGCGGCTGTTGATGTATGTAACCCTTTTGGTTTTCAAATGAGTGGTCATAACATTCTTGTTTTCTCTAAAACACAATTTTTCCAAGTGCCTATTATTACCTATAAGTACATAGTATGAATGTATTATGAGGACAATATGCGGTGACATTGATCTGGCGTGCCTCCTGGAATGACAGGCATCTACGGAATGGTAAATATGCTTCAGTCAGTCATAATATTGGTTCCTCCTATTCCATCGTGAATTCGAGAGCTAAAATGGAGCTGGCTGATTGTCAATTTTAGGTACTTACTACACATATCGATTATTTTGGTAGGATTTGTACATACATTTCGAAAAATTTGACAAACATAAATCATCGCGCCTTTGTCCCTTTCGGGGTAGGCAGGGCGTTAACGGCCGTTAAAATACTGCTGCTGACGCCACGCCTGACAATGTCAAATATTTGAGGATCGTTTAATAAAAATCGTGTGTACAGTTCAGCCTGTTGCATACCTGTTGCTTAAAATTGTAATACAAACCCTCAAGCCCCTTAGGCGCTTCTTACGACACCCACGGAAAAGAAATGGGGTGATGCTATTCTTAGCCAGCATCATACGGCATACAGATGTTAAGATATCCTGACAGAGCTACGTACCCTTTTTTGCTCCACGCAATCGGCTAAAATGAATTGTTCTCGACCGCGATAGACCTGTCAAAAAGGATGAAAGGGCGTCACTAGTCAGCCCATTGAATCCGACGTGATGAGGTCGACATGTCGAGTATGAAATGTCCCTTAACAAGACATCCTAACAAACAATTCAATTTAGCTATTCAATCTAGCTAAAGGCAAAGCAATATGCATAATAAATTTAAAAATTGTGACTACTTTCTTAGATAAATAAAATAAAACGTAGCCTATGAAAATGTAAGGATAAACACTCGGGATAATGTAAGGATTCTTCCAATGCAATTCCCATTCGAATCTGTTCATTGGTTAACGAGTTGCATTACTTTAAAGAATCGCACATATGTACATACATACCTACATATACTCTAAAAAAATACACTCCTTTTGTTGGTTGGGCAGTCGTGTAAAAACTCGCTCACGTAGGTAAATCACACACGTGGGCACAAAGTTTTAGTTAGCGAGGATTTCATACTCTTTCCCTCGTGGCTCGTTGAGAGGGTTTTAAATATTAGAGTGCGTGCACTGGGGTAGCAGGTACACGCTGGTGACACGTATGTGATGAGAGCTCCTAGCTCGTTTGCTATCCCAGTTTAGCCGGCATTGAGCGGTTGAATAGCTCCCGGTGTGCCACTTAGGCATTCATTGCCGCTTCAGGTATCCTAGTATCCTGCTAGCCAGTTATGTGCACTATTACCACCGCCGAGCTAAGCTGCTATATCCCGTCCAATAGGGAATAGTTTATTAGTTGAATATCCGATGGAATTCTGAACTGTACACAAGCTCCGCAGCAATTTGAACAGTGGGATGCTTTCAGAATACTGGTTTGGCCTGAGAGGTATCGATTTATTGATACATTTTACTCTTGGTGTGTTTCTTGACAAAACGTCGTTGCAACAAAACACGTAGTAAATTTTTCAATCCGTCTATTTTTGACAATAAAACAAAGTTTATAAAGATTTGTGGCTGAACTATCGTAGTATCGTACTAAAATCCGTTGAAAGATCACCTCGAGCGTGAACTTATAAGCTATTAAACGCTATAAAATGATCATAAAGTTAAACAAGGTCCACTTTGGAGAACCACAGCACAGGCAAAAGATTTAGGTTAGCCGTTAGCGTGAACCGTTTTACGCTAATTAAAAATTTTCAAGCCTATACTATGTTTTGTAATAAGCACAATCTTGCGTATTATCTAGGTCTTATGAATTCCTTCTTTTCTATGAAGCGAGAACAAATTCCGGTCATAGCTAGAGATTCCTGCGCCTGGAAAATTGTCTAGAGCAAAGTCGAGATTACGCGCGCGGCGCACGAAAGAATTTCATCATCCAGGCACTTTTACATTTTACGATACAGCAAACTGTTAAAGTTTTGAGCTTCAAATATCTGAATTGAATAGCTAACATAGAATTCAATTCGGAGGCATACTGACCTATTTTAGAAAAGACTGCTTGTGAAATAATATTTAAATTAAATTCGGCTTGCCCGTTCAGAGTGGTAAGCGTTATGAGGCCGAAATGAAGTTAATAATTAAATTGATGCTCCAATCGTTTATGTGCAGGTCGGGACTCAAAGTCAAAGTACTGATTGAACTGAGTCAATGGCGTGTTTATAGGCTATTTTTGGTTAACAAATACTCTACTTCAGTAATTTTGGAGGCATCAACACAAAAAGCGATTTCCTAATCGGTGTGACACACGAAGAGAGAGAGCATTGATAAGTAGTTCATAATGTTCTTTTTATGCGATAGAAAACTTAAACCAAAGTTCTAATAGTAGTTTATGCAACTGTCGTATAATGGGGGTCATTAGAATGCGAGTGTCTGTTTATCACACGAGGCGCGCAGCCGAGTGTGATAATAGTTTGACACGAGCATTCTAATGCCTAATTATAGCAGTTGCATACACTATTTTATCTACACTCTCCCAAAAAACTCAGAAACACTTTTCTAAACGTACGCACCGGCCATTGCAAGGCCCAATACAAGGACAAATTCAATACGAGAACGTAATATGGCTTGATATGAATTTTTGAAAAATCTATACTTTAGCAGTTGTTTAGATGTGGAGTCTTTACAATAACTTAACTAAACAACTGAACAACATCTGAACAACATCTGAACAACAACTGAACAACATCTTAACAACATCGAAACAACAACTGAACAACGTCTGTACAACAACTGAACAACATCTGAACAACAACTGAACAACAACTGAACAACATCGGAATAACATCTGAACAACAACTAATCAACATCTGAACAACAACAGAACAAAAACCTATTAAAACAACTGAAAAACATCCGAAAAATTACCGTACAACAACTACTGTCAGGTGCGGCGGAAGATACCGATTTGAGTATTGGAAAAAAAAACTTCGTTTCATTTCTCAACTTTATCATATTAAGAGTTTTCTCATTAAAGGCTGCTACACACCGGATCCGTCAGCAATGCAGCGCGTTGCGTCTGCAGCACGACGCGACAGCAGCTGGTTCACACCGACCCGTGTCGGACGGTGTCGCATACGCAACGCATTGCGATGCATCTGCGACACCGTACGTCTGCGACACCGATGTTTGAAATCGCCATTGTTTCAAATATGTCGAATAGCGAGGGCGATTTTAGTATTTCTAGCGAAGGGTGGTTAGCTAACAGTTCATCCGATGAAGATCTACTGCTTTTAGCTGCTGCTGAACAACCAGAAACAAGCAAAAGACTATGGGTACACGATATAAACAGAAAAAGGAATGAACTGGGTGAATACCATCGTTTGTGCCGAGAGCTCGAGTCGTTTGAGGATAAATTTTACAAATATTTTCATATGTCCCAATCGTCATTTGAAAATTTACATGAATTAATTAAACCCTACATATTCATCTTCCTATTTTCTCCCACAACACAGTTTTATAAACACTATTTTTATAGTTTTGGTCTTGTGTATCATAAATACACTTATATCTTTGCACTAGATTGATTAACTTTTCCCGTATTTCGAATTCCATGGTCTAAAATTGCCGAAATATAAAGTAAATTTTGTAAATATTTACAACTGTCCGTTTCCCTGCTGCACAGCTAGCGTGTCGCAGCCGCACGCAGCCGCATGCGTTAGCGCAGTGTGGCCTTCAATAGGAAATCCCATATAATACAACGTCATCACTACGAAACGGGCGTGCGACGTTGCCGTTCCGCTGTCGCGCGTGCGATTTCGGTTTGTGCCTCGCGGACTGCCGTGCTTCAAACGCACGCAGACGGATCGCAGTGCAGCTGCGACACTTTCAGTGTGAACATTCGCATATAAATTCATACATTACAAATCGTGTCGCACGCAGACGAATCGCAATGCAGCTGCGACACCGTTTGGTGTGTGGCAGCCTTAAGTCATTACGCTTCTGTAATTTATAGTAAACCCTAGTTTTTATAGGCAGAATGCATAAAGTAGGTCATTATGCATCTGTTTTCGAATTCATAATTCGAACATTATGAGACGAGTGTATATAAAAGCAATAACAGGCTGTCGTTTGTCAATAGAGATCGTTTTGGCATGAACGCCCTCGACACATCAGCGCAAAGAGACTGGAAAGTAGGTCCTCCCGCCGCCCTTGTTCCGATGCTGCCTGCCACCCGCTTCCGATGAAACCCTCAACCTTCTACCGGCCCGCCAGCATTTTGTTTTTCTAATTTAGTATGGCAGATATTTTTATGGCTTGTTTTGAAATTAGGTCATTTAAAGAAACTTATTTCATTATCTGGAAATAATAGATATTATTTATTTCAATTTTTCTAAAGTTTCGAGTATGTGACGTTACAGTGTTTGGTACAGTGGTGCCTTTGCATGCCCAAAGAAAAAGTTAATCATAGACAAGACAAATGTCAGTTACGTTTTTCCAGCTATGGCAAAAGCATTCATTCATGTTCAGGTTATTAGGCATCATACAAAGGTCATCAAGGGTAAAGATATTTTATGAAATATCGTTGTATTAATACACTTTCTTATTATTCTATTATGTATATTTTGTATGCCAATGTGTGATGCCGGCTTAGAATAGCATCACCCATTTTTTTCCCGTGGGGGTCGTAAGAGACGACTAAGGGACTCGAGGATGTGTATTGCAATTTTAGGCAATGGGCTGACAACCTGTCGCTATGGCGATACAAAATTTTCCGAATGATCCTGAAATATTTGTCAGATGTGGCGTAAGTGTCCGTTGTTAGCGGCCGTTTACGCTCTGCCTACCCCGCAAGGGATTATAGGCGTGATATGTGTATGTATATTTTGTAAGTTAAGTATAATTCTCCAAATAGTTTTGAAATTTTAATTAAAATTGACCATGTTAACATACCGAATTATAATTTCACTATCTTGGGTGTTGATTTATTAGCGCAAAAGAAGACAGCCTTTTCTTTACGAATCTTCTTCTTTTGGTATGGTTTTCAAAGCTAACTGTAAAAATATTCGCCAAAGTTGCAATAGCCTTTGTGAAATCCACAGAGTGGAAATATAAGCGAATGTGGAATGCGTCCGATCAATGTTCATCCAGTTTACCATTTTGTTCCTCGAATGCAATTTTGACGCACTACGATAAATGCGGATACGCCGTACCGAGCCAATATCAGATATTTTTTGTCGGTATACGGCATGCGAATGGTAACTGCGTATCAGCCAGCTTATTACCTATATTGTGCCGGTTCTGGCACTGCTCGCAAAGTGTGTTGTCGATTGTTAGCGACACACTTGACGCTAAGTTTGGAAACTTACGAGCTGCTCTTTATTGTTCAATTGGGCGGCCGATGTGGCGCAGTGGTAGTGCAACTGCCTGCGACGCAAAGGATCCGGGTTCGATTATCGCTGGGACACTCACAAATTTGATATTTATGACTTTGTGAATTTGTTCCCGGTCTGGTTAGGACATTGCAGGGTGAACCAACTGATTGTCCGAAAAGAAATGGTTCCGTGCTTCGGAGGGCACGTTAAGCCGTCGGTCCCGGTTGCTGTCTATGATTACTTAGACGATCGTAACACAACCATGTCAGAGGCCTACTAGTGGTAGTAGGCGGTTGAAAAACTCAAACACCAGGGTTCATCGGGTCTTTGGACGACTCGGTGTCCCACACGAAAAGAGAGAGAGAGAGAGAGAGATTGTTCACAGACGTACATAGTCTTCATGCCTGCTTATTGTTTATTCGATTTGATTTCAGCATCGAGAGCTGCCTCTAACTTCTGTAGGTACTTCTTTTTATTAAAATTCCACCTAACTTTTTCTTATACTGGTGGCTACCTCTCCTCTAGATTCAGAGGTAGCAAACGAATTTATAAAGATTTGTAGTTTTTAAGTGTACCTAAACTTGATAATAGTATGAATACTTACTAACAACCACTGCAGTCCACTGCTGAACATAGGCCTCCCTGAGTACCAAATTTTTTAAAACATTTCCCGTGTTAGGTATACAATTTTTTGAAAACTTGAAAACCGCCAATTTTGCAAGTGTATTTGCAAAATTGGCGGGCAAGAAATGAGCTGCGGTAGCCCAGATGGAAGAGGCGTCGCCACTAGTAATGCGAAAGTCGTAGGTTCAAATCCTGCCCGCGCTTGAAAATTTTGCAAGTTTTCAAAAAATAGGCCTCCCTCTATTTGAGGGTGTTACCATACTCACCACGCTTGGCAGGCGGATTGGCGAACGCAGTGCAATATGTTGCATTCACAGGGAACGCGGCTGGCACTCCCTGGATGAATGTATCCCTTAGTCGCTATTAACGACTCCCACGGTTAGGTTAGGTGATGCCATTCTAAGCTGGCATCATACGGCACGTAGTAGTATTATTTTATCTGTGATACGGCATATATTATGAATATTCGCAAATTATGATTGTTCTAATTCCTGTCCGAGAGCTAGTTGCTTGTAGGCCTGGAAGCTAGTGTAAACGAGCAAAGCGCACATAAAAACATACCAACAATGCAATCGTCTGCAAAGTTACGCGGAAACTTTCCTTTCATTAAAATCCCGCTGAAGTCGTTATTAAAACCACCCAAGGTTCGTTTTCCTACGAAATTTACATTCGAGTTAACGTTATATCCTTTTTATTGCGGATCCGGTCCGGAATTGGATGTAGATGTGTTTCTTAGATTATATTTGTTTGTGTTTATTTATGTTTCTACATGTTTGTGTAAACATGTTGAGATCAAGGAAGGATCAAATCGTCCAATGAAATCTAAACTAACACAAAATGAGACGTGCCGTGTTGTAGGTGCAGATGGGCGAATGCTGTGAAGAAACTAAATAAAATAGTTTAAAAGAAACTTGAATATTGGTCTTCTTTCGAAAGTTTGTTGCACCGTAGTAAAAAAAGTCTACTTTGGTTGTGCATGACCTTGATCTTGACTTACCTATGATGTGAATACCAAATTTTAAAACACTTCCCGTGTTAGGTATACAATTTTTGAAAACTTGCAATTTTTTTTTTCTTGCCCGCGCTTGAAAAAAGTTTTGCACGTTTTAAAAAAAAATACCTATGATATATTTTGTACATGATTTTAAGCTCCCACTTTAATTTGTATTCAATCGGTACGATCAGCGTTCCTTCTGGCACCTGATCATCATTTTAAGTATGAGACCGGGTCTATCGCGATAGTATTTAGGTAAATATTAGTAATTTACTTAAAATGAGTGAAAGTCTAATACTTAAAATGAGTGAAAAGTTAGTGCTTGAAAAGTTATACCTGATCATCCATCAGTTTCTTCGTCTTACCATATATGTATCTTATCCTTTAACTGAATTGTCGTACGTACGAACGTAATGTAGTTGTGTTGTCATATGGTGGCGTGGGCGAGCGAGACGAGGCGGTTCTGAGCTAGACTGCTGCCACAGCGGATTCCCTGGCTCTCCGACGCTGTGCAAAGAGTAATTTAAAATTCAGACCGGCTCCTGTCGCGCCGAGCCTCTCATTATTGCCCCATTGTTATGCAAAACATAGTAGTCGAATAAGTGCAGTTTACAAAGGTTTCTTTATTTAAATTTCTCCCTTTCAGAATTTTTCAGGAGGTCCTTCGTTCAGTCAGATACATTTTGTGTTTGGTGTCTTGTGGCCTGCATTTATTTTTTCGAATTACCATGTGATCATACATACATACATACATACACATATCACGCCTATAATCCCTTGCGGGGTAGGCAGAGCGGAAAAGGCCGCAAAAAACGGCCATTTACACCACGTCTGATGTGATCAACTGACATAAATTCGTGAAACTCTTATTTAAGTACATACTTAGCAAATTATTTGCCATGCACGTTGCGCAAATTTGACGTAACTTTTGATATCTCTGAAGTACGAAAACTTTTGATATAAAACTCTGTTAACGATTAGAAAACAAAACAAAGTAAAAGTTTATTTACACTCGTTCCAAAAATAAAGCGCACATAGGAAACGCTAACGCTATCTGCATGTATAATGCGTTGACTCAACGTTTCATTCCCGTATAACAACAACAATCTAAAAATCGAGGCATGTTTAGATGTTTCGCAACGAGACGAAAGCAGTTCGCGCGGAATTACTTTCCCTCTTCCAATAATTAAATAGGGCAGTATATTAATATCTTGTTGTAAGTATTTATAGGCGCCGCCGCCCAAGAGTCCATTTGCCGCCCACCGGGCCGAACGGGTGTCGACCCGAGCTTGCCGAGCACACAATGCCCTGCACGCGGTTTGTAGCGGGAAAAGTTTTTCTTTTTAATTCCCTTTTTATTTGGCACACCGCGCTCGTAGTACAAACATGACTTTAAACAAGGCGAATGTTCGCCTATTTTGCAGGTGGAACGATATCATTTAATTTAAATTTTGGCGCGGAGCAGACTCGTTTCATGTTTGAGATTAAAATAAGAAAGTAAACTCACTATTATATCTCAAACCATAACAGAACTATTTAATAGCTATCATTCGTTTTCACTTTAAACCGTTTTTCACGAAACAATGCAATTTTAAAGCGCAGGCCGAGAGTCACACTCGATTCGGAGAGAAATATTTTTACTGTAGGATATCGTTTCGAAACACTGCGGGCTCGTGCCAGCTTTTTACAAACGATGTGACGAATTTCAGCGTCAGTTTGCAACATATTCTCGTAAGAACTGTTTCGGTTCAGTCACAGTGTTTTGTTGTAATGGTGTATTTGTTTACGTTGTGGAGTATTCTGTGATTATTTCGCTATAAAAGTAGGAAAGGAACGGTGTCTTCATTTTTTTAAACAAACAGTATTGTTTTCGGTACGTACAAAACACAGCTTACTAATATCAGTGTTAAGTATTGTTATTTGGATGAAAACATACACCAATAACAATTTGCACAACTTGATATGTGTGGTAGCTCTACTAGTATCTACGAAAGGCAATGTTGCGTTATTTTATTTTTCTGGACGAGGTCAAAACAAGTTGGAAATCTTCAGGATCCATTTATTTGCAGTAGTACCAGTAATTTCCTACCGTTGTAGTAGCCGGGCTGTTCTAATAAGACAAATCGATTAGCTTGGTGTAGAAAGGCAAAAACGTCTATCGTCTGGTCTAGCTAGGCTGTATTAGGCTCGGTTACCACAATCACTTGGCTGTCAACTGCAGCTTAAGCAACAACTTTGTAGGCCTTTTTGCAGCGTGCTACGTCGAAGTTGCCTGCATAAGTGTAGTCAACTGTGTGATTGTTTAGATCTTGTGCAGTACCTAACCTTTTATCCATACTTACGTACACTAACAGCCACAACAGTCCACTGCTGGACATGGGCCTCCTCCTATTGGAGGGTATTGTTATACTCACTACGCTTGACAGGCGTATTGGCAAGTGCAGTGCAAAATGTTGCATTCACAAGAAACGCTGGCGCTCTTTCCAACCTACTTCAATTTATCTCTTACTTGCTTTTTATGCACCCACGGGTATAATTTGGGTAATGCTATTCTAAGCTAGATTCACACGGCATATATAACCTTTTATATTTTTGTTAAATTATTGTTTAGATATTTCCTTTCACAACCAATTTAACAACAGTGAATCACTGAATTATAAACTTCACGAAACTTAGTTACTTACGTCTGTAAAGAAAGCTCCATGCAATGTATGTATGTATGTAATAACTTTATTGCACTAAATAAAAATAAAACATAGAAAAACACAAATAACAGAAAAGGTAAGGCACAAAGGCGGACTTATCCCATTAAGGGATCTCTCCCAGTCAACCTTTGAGAAATCCAGAGGACATAGTGTGCGCAGGTAAACTATGGTACGAGGTAGATATAGGTATGACCAATTTTTACCTAACAACCCATTTTTGCATTCGGAAGTTTACTGCCATTTTATAGTTCTTCAATTCTTCGCTATTTCGTGGAGAAAGTCGTAACCTAGATTTGAACGTAATAAAACGTAGCGCAAAGCTTTACTAAATACCCAATTCTTAGTCCAGAGGCCTGAAGAGACCATTTTTTAAACTAAAATCAAGTTTCATCACCTTTTTCAAGCACTTTGAGACTTCTACAAAAATAGTATTCAACCAAACAGCCAATTTTCTTAATGGGTTAACATATTCAGGGGTGATGTGATGTGACACACGAAAATTAATTAACCAGCAGCGTCCCTTGCCAGCGTCCTCTATCACAAGCGGTATTGAGGCAAAATGGGACTTCTCTCGTCTTTACCCAATTCAATGCACCACTGATGAATGGACAAGTAGCGGTGTCACACGTCAGTAGAACTAATTGGCTCCAATGGGAGATTCGCAAACCATAGTTCTTCCATTATAGCAAACTTGAAAATTCTTCTGCCACGACTGGCAGGCAGGTTGTCAAGCCGACACTCGCGGGAGCACGGGTAGTGGCAACGGCATGACGAGCAGCGCTAGTAACCTGTTCTCATGCTCACGATGCCCACTTCCCTTACTATTTTCCTGCTCATATAGTGTGAACGTGCCATAATATAATAACCCAACAGGCAAGTTCCATAATGGGTTCACACATTTAGGTTCATGTGATGTGATATACGAAAATTAATAAGCCAGCGTCCCTCGCCGCGATCGCGAGCGGTATTGAGGCAAAATTGGGCTTCTCTCGTCTTTGCCCAATTTAATAGAACATTGATGAATAGAGAGAAAGCAGTGTCGTACGTGGCTTGAACTAGCTAAGCACTTAGTTAGAACCCGCTGTGGGAAATTCGCAAACCATAGTTCATCCTGTTCTCTTGTCATTGGGGCAGCGCGTCGACGAACGACTCGATGGAACCTTGTGGCAAAGCTTTTAAACTGACGATTACAGTTTGATAAATGTTTGAATATGAAAGAAACATTTAGAATTTTTCAGTGTTACAAAGTATTTATTTGAATAGCATAATTACATAGGCTAAATATAAAATATAAATAAATTATTAATACATAATTTAGATGCGCTCAACAGTTCCCCATGTAAAATAACCTTATTAGGTATATTTAGATGTTTTATTTATTTTGTTGACAAATAACTATACGCACGTATGTATATAAATAACAGTAATGAAACCTAAAGATAAATATAGCCTGGCTGAAATTAAACTAAGAGCATTATATTTAATTAATCCTGCATATTTCACTGTCAGTCAAGCGGATAAATTCTGCATTGCGAATAAAAAGTTCATTCCACTTGGATAAAGACTGCATAAGTTTTTAAAACTAGTTTAATTTTTCAGTTGCGTGGATGTGACATCCTAGGTAGGTACTTTATTAGGTATTTTGATAGTCCATTGTATAATACAAACACACATCACGCCTTTAGCGGTAGACAGAGCGTAAACGTCCGTAAAAAACGGTCATAATTTTAATTCAATACCCGCTGCTGCTAACCGATTTCCCACGGGAAACAGACCTTTTCCCGACTTAAATTATACATAAAAACCTTGAATCAATTTATTAAAAAAAAAAACATCCAGATCCGTAGGGTAGTTTTGAACATTAAAGCATACATACAAACAAACAGACATAGGGACAGACGCGGGAGGCAACTTTACTTTATACTACGTAGTGATAGTGACATAGAGTAGAAATCACATAGAGATGACACTCCCGCTCCAGACGCGCTCAAGGTCAATCCGTCTGGCTGTCTCTTAGCGAACAATTCAGTCGGGAGTGCGCTTCGCCGCGGAAACGTTCGTCATGCGGGTCGAATTTTCATTTTTTGTGAAAAATTTAGCAATACCGAATTATTGTGGTGTGTATGGCTGCAAAAGTCATGCGAGGAAGGCTCCGCATCTAAGTTTTTTTAATTTGCCTAAAGATGAGCCAAGGTAAGTGATGATTTTACAGTAAATACCTAGGTACCTACCATTCTTTATTATACGTAATTGTTGTGTGTACTCCTATTTTTACTTACGTAGGTACCTAGTTTCCATTTTCTAATTTAAACTAGTTGTGTGTACTCCTATTTTTACTTACGTAGGTACCTAGTTTCCATTTTCTAATTTAAACTACCTAGGTCCGTAAGTCTTTGTTAGCTGATAATGATAAATAAGCACATTCGTATCGTAGGTATGTTTTGCACCTATTTTAAAATAAAATTCTGTACCTACCTATTAACAATAAAATGGTAAGGTAAGACTTTAAAATGGGTAAATATTTTGTTCCTACGGGAAAACTGTTAGCAGCGGTCGCAACCGCTTGACTGGCCGCTAGTCTGGAATAAAATTATTGGCACGTGACAGCCCCGACTTAAAGCGCGGGAGAGTGCGGGGCGTTACGGGCTGCGGGGGGAAGTAGGTATTTAAAGCGCGGCTTTTGGGGCCCAGACAAAGGAGTTTCGTTTCTATACGCAGTATTATTATCTATTCTTATGATAGTGACAAGTTGTAAGCCTATCGCCTAAAATGTCAATACATATAATGTAAACCTGGAGTCCCTCGGTCGCCTCTGACGACACCCACGGGAAATGAATGGGGTGATGCTATTCTAAGCTGGCATCACACGGCTTTTGCATAATATTTTAAGAAAATAATACAGATTATTACTTAATTTGTAGCATTTCAATGATTTCAATAGTGATACAAACAAAAAATTTTAATTAATTACTCCACAGTTTCGGAATAAATTTACACTGCAAACTGAAATGATTGAAGAGTTCATTAAACATCAACCACAACAGCTTTCTCTTGCAATCTTCTAAGAATGTAATTAAGGCATTTTGAAGAGTTTTTCTCGTGTTATGCGGGACTGCTGCCGATTCTTGCCTTCGCATTTTAGCAAATTTAACCTACTACAGTAAAGCTTTTAAAATAAGAAAACAAAATATAAAAGATCTACTGCAGCTGTCATAATATGAATCAAAGAGACATTTAAAGTGGGTGAATTTTGGGGACAACCTCACTTAGTTAGGTACGATTTTTCTCATTACTTTTTCCTTTTAAAATTAGCTAGTTTGTCTATGTTACTTCAACTTCAACTGCCACAACAGTCTACTGCTGGACATGCACCTCCCCCAATTGAGGGGTATTTGCCATACTACATCATCATCACGCTTGTTCCGCAGTAGGTACAAGGTGTTGTATTAACAGGGAACACTACTGTTCATTCCCTGGATTCATCCCTTAGTCACCTTTTACGACACCCACGGTTAGAAATGGGGTGGTGCTATTCTAATCCGGCACCACACGGCATTGTCTACGTTACAATCGACACCAATAATTGCCAATGAATCACCTTGAAAATAGTGCATGCCTGAATCGCCACTGGTGCGTTATAATCTGTGGATACGAGTACTTTGCTGATGTCGATGTAATGAGAGAACCATTGTACGGCTCGTTGTATGTAATTAATATTGTAGTATCGTGTGTCGGTCGTCGTGTGTTGATTTCATTATCGAACAACAACCAAGTTTCTGCTGAATCTAATATGTAATGTTCACGTAAAGTAATTGTTGTTCCTAGTCTGACTATGCATGATATCATTAGACTTTGTTACACTCATTCAAGTTAGCCATCGATATGTAGACGCCTCAAGGCGGCCAGCCAATGCGATTTCTATAAAACTAGCCTTGTACTATGCAATCGCCTTGAGATTTCCTGTAATGTTTGTATAAAATACGTTAATTTTAAATAAATAAAATTAGAAGTAAAGTGAAATGTTTTTTTTGCATTTTACTAGTGTTGATACTCATTTTTTTAGTGTCGGCCGGATATTGAATTTTTTTTAGGATGCCGTAACGTCGCGTCCGGAGTTTAGTTAATTTATATATTTGTATCTAAACTAGAATACTTTTTTTCAAAATAGAGACAAGAAGCCTATAGTAATACTGTTGGAAGCTCTGTTTTTCTTAACACAAGAAAAATAACAATATGAAACTAATTATAACGAAATCTAGAGAGCGAAAAGATGTTGAACGCCGTAAAGACATTATAACGTCTATTTTTAGGGCTCCGCAGGCACACGTGCGCACCCAGTTGAGCATTAAAATCGCGCTTTATCGGATATCCCCTACGGAACAGCTGTCGGTCTATTTCCGAGACGAGGGGAGATGTAGCCGTCTTCACATTGACATGTCAGTCGCGTCCCACGTCGTGAAAACCGCCACTAACATAACTGCTAACGACATCATACTCGTAATCAAAACTATGTTTATAAACAAAACGTGATCCATAAGAACTTGATGGTTTTTATGTTAAATGATGACATATAATTTGACGTCGCTTTCGTAAACAGATTCAAAAGCTGCAGAATGAATTGCCTGAACAATCGCGGCAGGCGGCCAGGGTTTGAGCTAATTGAGCCGAGCGCGCCGCCATACTACCCCGCGCAACCCCCATTCAACCCTGATTACATAGAATACGTCGAATGCGAAGCAACCGCAGACTCTACTTTCCCTGAGTATTGTTGGAATGTGTGTGAGGAGGAATTATATGCTGAGACAGCGTACGAAGGCGACGATGAGAGCGATCGGTGGGGGCGCCGACGCTCGCTGTACGAAGGAGTCAACTGCGTGTCGGTGAGTGCGTTCGCCTGACTGCATCCAGCCGCACGTAGGCACCCGTGCAAACGCGTTACGCTATACTTGTGATATCTAATCTTTCATGTACCTGTCTTGTAACATTAAAGAACTTGGTTTCAGTGTGTGATTTAGATTAACGGAATGTGTGTTTACGTGAACCAACTTTTTATTTTTGTTTTGATTAATAATTCGGATCAAAGAAGGGTGTCCGGAATGCAACAGGCGCCCGCGATCTATTTCCGGGCGCGTGCGCTGCCCGTATTCGTGTAAGCGCCGCCGCTCATTTTGAACTAAAACATGCGCGAGTTAGGCCGCGGGGGCTCACTCGTAGCCGCCACTATAGCGGCATTACACAATCGTGGCGCGATCGAGGAGAAATCTCGTGCGATCAAACCGCGCCCGACCTCCGTCGAGAACAGAAATGTTTCGCGACCAATTAGGGAAGAAAATGAAGATCATCTAAGACGTGCGTCGGGCTGTAGCGAACGTCCGCTGTCCACCGCCTCGGAGGCGTCCGAACGCGACTCCGCTTCCGTTCAGTCCAGCGAGGAACCACCCCCAAACGAGAGTACGTAATGGTTCATGGTCAGTGGACGAGTCGCTGACGTAGCGTACGGGTAATACTGGAACGCAGCCAAAACATTAAAATAGAGACACGTCGGTGACTCGTACATAGAGTTTGTCGCGCAGTGTTGATTGTGTTGTGGTGCCTCATGTCCGACCGCGAGTTCCTGACGGATCCCTTCGACGAGGACGAGGAGCGCGCGGCGGGGCTCGAGACTCTCAGCCAGCCCGCCGGGCGCTCCTACGTGTACTCGCCTGTCGGTGAGTTGTCGTATCTACTCGCAGCCGGACAAGAGGTTGCTACATACACAGTTTTAAACCATTGTCTCGTAACAGGCGGAGACTCGGATAGCCACGACGAGGCTACAGTCAAAGTGCTTGGCACACCGTGGGCCGACGGCTCGATTCCTGTTCGAGCTGATTCTTCAGATCCGGATTCAAGTACGTCGAGTGACGTGGAGTCTGATGAAAACGGATACGGTCCAGGCGTAGCAGATGTTGACTATCGCACACTGACTCCGAGCAGGCGGCTGGATAACACTGCCGGCACATGCCGCGACGATGGCTTCAAGTGGATGCCGACAGAGGATATTGGAGAAGATATAGCCGAACCTACTTCAATGGAGATTCGAGCTGAGGAGTACTCATCAGCTAGTTTGGACAGGAGACGCCGCACTCCCTCCGATCGCAATGACCGCAACGACCGCGATCGGAAATCTAGGTCATCGTTATCAGCGAAACCGCCGCAACACCCGTCTAGTATACGCGCGTCGCCTCGGCCCCGGCGCTCGCGGCCAGAGGAGGAATCTCCCGAGTTGCAAAGACGTTGGAATTCGTATGAGCACTTTCGATGGCCGGAAGGAGCGCCACCGCCGAATCCCTGGTGGCCGCCGATGTGCTGGTGCCATGGACCGCCGGCCCCGCCGCCGTGCTGCATGCACGACCGCTCTTGGCCCTCACACCCGTCGCTGCCGCCGATACCCACTGTACCCGCGCGAACTTACAAGGTATGGGGAAACGCATTCCGATCATGAACCCGTATTCATATAACGGTTTCGACGTTTGTATTCCGGTCACTCATGCGGTGATTTAAAGCAATTATGTCACGATAGTAAATAAACCGCAGCTTGTACGTGGTGCGAATATTTAAACTAAAGAGTGTTTGACTTGCGTGGTAACAACGTTTTATCAATGTTACACTTAAATGTTAGCTTTCTCTTCCTAATTCTGCTGGCAAATTTTTCCTGTGTGATTTTATTGTGTCCTTCACAAGAAGATAATTCTTCCGATGCAACGAATTTTAACCATCAATATTTGTTTGCAGAACGATGCCGAAGACCGCGTGCGTCGCTTGGAAGCTGACAAGGAAAGCCTGCAGCTGCAAGTGCAGGTGTTGTCGGAGCAAGTGGCAGCTCAGAGTGAGAAGATGGGCGACCTGGAGCGGGCGCTGCACGACACCCGGCAGCGGCTAGACGACGCTGAGCAGCGGCTGCAGAAGGTAAGACTTACTGTACTTGGAGGCCAGCAACAGAAGCCTGCAGCTGCAAGTGCAGGTGTTGTCGGAGCAAGTGGCAGCTCAGAGTGAGAAGATGGGCGACCTGGAGCGAGCGCTGCACGACACCCGGCAGCGGCTAGACGACGCTGAGCAGCGGTTGCAGAAGGTAAGACTTACTGTACTTGGAGGCCAGCTACAGAAGCCTGCAGATACTGTCCATGCAGACGGCCAATAAAAGATAGATGGTGCAAAGAGCAAGCGCTTCATAACTTACCCGTACAGCAGACACACACAAAATAATATTCCAGTAAATAAAAATAGAAGAAGCTTGTATTACAATGACATCATTGACAGGCGTGTTTGTGCATTCCACGTATTTTTGCTCGACATCTCGTAGAAATGCCAATACATACAGCTTGCTTTGAACTAGGGCAAGGAAGTTGTTAGTGTTAGGTGAACCCACGTAATGTTTAGCAGAACGCAAAATACTAGGTCATGAACTCACGTATGAGTGAATATAATGTGGGTGCGCGATATAGAAAGAAAAGCATTTAAATCACTCGCATGTTTTTTTAATATCTCACTAGGTTTATGAGTTTTTATCTTTTTCTTTTTGATATTACACTTATTTATTATTTTGTCTGAAAGACTGTGGTTAGTGGTCTTTGTAAATATGAAAATAATTTATCTTTATTTCAAAAGAACTTTCTTTGTGATGGTTCATAAACAGCCATAAACATGTCCAGTCAACTGAACTCATAAATTACTTGACATTCTAGACTATGCAGAGTCAAACCTATACATCAAAAATTATATATTGCTGTTAGGTATATAGAAATCACAATTGTACTGTAATGAACATAAAGTTCAACAAGTTCAAATACAAGCCAGGTGTACGAAAGGTACGATGTAAGTAAATTAATAATAATAAATATCTTGTACTTTTCACACAGCGCCATCTAGCGCCAAACTTTGCAAAGCTGTAGTATGGGGACATGGGGACTAGATAGATAGCTGACTACATCTATTAATTGTACATTATTATTTTTTTAATGGTGAAGTGGCAGAAGTACAAGCCACTTCACCATCGGGCCAGTCAAATGGAAGAAAATAAATAAGGGACTCCATTTTCGTGACACCCTCTACATTTATCTAGAATTATTTTAGTTTACAAAATCTCTGAAAGAGCTGTGTGATGCCGGCTTAGAATAATATCACCCCATTTCTTTCCCGTGGGAGTCATAAGAGGCGACTAAGGGACTTGAGGGTGTGTATTGCAATTTTAGGCGATGGGCTGACAACCTGTCACTATGGCGATACACAATTTTCCGAATGACCCTCAAATATTTGTCAGATGTGGCGTAAAAGTCCGTTTTTTGCGGCCGTTTACGCTCTGCCTACCCCGCAAGGGATTATAGGCGTGATATATGTATGTATGTTTAAAATCTCTACGCGATAAAACTGTTTGCAGTCTAAAATCGACATCCCAAGATTAATCTACTATTCGAACTTATAACTAGGGTACAAATATTAATTTACTATCTATACAATTTAAACACTAAAACACAAAATTAAAATAAAAACCTTAACGACTAAACAAATAGGCCACCCCGAAGCGTACCTGGCTCGAATGTGCCCATCACGCCCGCCGCGTTACCGCGCTGGATGGCGAGCGAGATGTGCTGAACTAAGTACGCTCCAGTGCGGGGATCACATCCGCGGTCACGCAAGCGTCGGCCAATCTCCCTAATAAACTTTTTGGCCTCTTTGCCCCACGGTCCCCCGGTTTCGACCGCAAAAGGTATGAACAAGTAATTTTGCTCGAGTTCAGCATATTTGATGCGTTTTTGCCTAGCTGCGAATTCTGCAGCGGATCCCGCTTCCCGCAATGTTTTCGGCAAGTGTGATGCTGCAAACGTACTTACGCAAGTAGCGTCCCAGAGCAGACTTCGTCCCTTATTCCAAGGGATGAGAGTTAGGCCGTCAGGACGCTTTCCGTCCGTCCGACAGAGGCCTGGAGGCTCTAGAACGCAAGGTACGTTTGCAGACACCAGAGCTCGACGAATAATTTCATTAAGGGCGTGGTGTCTCGGAAACCTTCCGGCGCATTTTACACAGCTGAGACCGTGGTGACCCGTAGAGTCAACCGGAGCACCACATGGGCAAATGTGAGCTTCGCAGACGCTACAGCCCAGACGCAGAGCAACGGCAACCCGTAAAGAGTCATCGTCTAAGTGTGTACCGAGAGTAAGTTAGTTGGAAGTTGGAAACTTGTTGCGACTTAAACCGTGCAAGTCTTTGTCAAGCCCGCGCCACGCCCGCGCCCGTCTGCCCAGGGAGGAGGCAGCTTACTTGGTTTGTGTGGAAAAGATGTTATCTTCTAGAGATGCCCCGACTACTAGTCAGACATTGTTGTTGACATATAGTCGGTGACTAGTCAGCTGAATAGCTGATTAGTCGGCTGTAATGACGACATTGAATTGCAAAAGGTATAGTTTATTTTAAAGTAATAATTATGTTCGAAATTAAACCTCAATTTCTTTTTCCATACGCCACCAAAGTAATTAACGGCTAGATTCAAATCAATTTCTTTATTCATGACATACATTTTATAATTAAATTCTCACTTTCATTTCATGACGCATTTCATGTTACATATAATTTTGTAATATAAATAATAATAAAATTCAAATAAATATGTTCTTAGCCGACTAGACGGCCATTTTAGTAGTCTGTGAGTAGTCGGCTGATTTGAAGCTTTCTTTCGTTTTCGTGTGGGACACCGAGTCATTCAACGACCCGGTGAATCCTGGTGTCAAAGTTTTTCAACCGCCTACTACTAGTAGAAGGCCTTTGTAGTAAGTAATTTAAGCCGTTGCCGTCTCCACAATAGTTAGAATAGGTTTAGAATATTATACTGTAAAGTCTATTTAAGTATATTTTTATTGTATAGTATAATTTGTTCATTTAAAATAATAGTTATGTCGGCTATCTGTTTACCTAAGATACAGGAATAATTATTCTTAGTTTAGGAAACAGAAGTCTCATAATTATTTGTATCCTGTTACCTATTTGAAATTAAGTTTATTATTATTAATAAAGAATTATTATTAATTATGATAGCAACCGGGACCATCGGACAATCAGATGATTCAGCCTGCAATGCCCTAACCAAACTGGGAAAAAAATCACAAAGTGTTAAATATCAACTTTGTAAGTGCCCCATCGAAAATCGAACCCGGAACCTTTGCGTCGGACGTCGGCAGTCGCACTACCACTGACATCAGCCCGTCATTTTAAGCCGACCATAGTCGGTGCATCTCTATTATCTTCTCAATAGTTATAGGAGCTACTCTGCGCGAATAAAGCCTTATCTTCTTGACATTGTCTACCTACTATCAGAAATTCAGGACACATAAATGTAGAGCGGCACATTCGTACACTGTGATTTTTCATAATTTTTACAATTAAGTACATAGTTTTGTGATGACCTGAAGGCTGAATATTTAAATTATTTTCAAAAGAGATGGACGCAGTAAAGTATAGCATTTTCCCTTTTAAAAGTTTTTCAATTAAGAACATTCTGAAAACGATTGGAAATGATAGCATCTTGGCGGTCAAAAACTTCGCAAACGATGTTTCTTTCAGTTAAATGAGCTCCTTACAAAGTTGTTGTGAGTTCAAAACTCGGCCAGTCTCGTCTTGCTTCAAGCTCACAATGTTTACTTTCGCTAACAAATGACAATGTCTGCCGCAAACAACACCCGCTACGGACGAGCTGCGGAACTGTTTTAGAGATAATAGTATACCAACAAACATACACGCAGGATGTACGGAGTTTCAGCGAAATAAATATATAACTTGATACCTATTACCCATGCTTACTAAGTGCTAATTAGCTAAAAATCAGTCTTCCCGTCTTCTATTAATATTGTTGTGTGCATGTTGTAAGTGCCAAAATAAAACTGCCACCTTTATCATGTATTGAACGACGCATGGTATGCAATATTGAGTATTAAGTATAAAACTTGCTTCCAAGCCACCTTCCCTTTTTCTTATTCTTATTCTTTGCTAAGTCTTTGTATAACTTTGAAACATACTGGCACATTTATAACAAAAATAAACGATTCCCGTAATGCTCTACATTTGTTTTGAAGTCTCTCGCTCGAGCGGACCGCACGACACACGACCATTCCTAAATGGACAAGGAACAAACAAGGACCAGACAACAGACATTTCAAACAACGCCAGAGATCGATGTCTTTAATGAAACAGCACAGGTAGTTAGCTTAGCTTAGGTCCCGAGCATTCGTCCTAGATCCCGGCATGAATGGGCTATTGAATAATCATGACTGGCTGACTCGCGTAGGCTGCAGTTCTCGCCCCCGCCCTATCGTAACTCCCGGCGAGTTCCTATTATAATGCATCATGCGATTTCTCAACTCCCATTCAACGTTTAGCAATAACCCTAGGAGGATTATGAACCTTCAAGCTGCCACCGAAATTTATAACTACCTAACTGAAGTGAGCTAGCCGTCTCTTGGGATCTCGCTTACACCACTCGATTTAAACGAAATTGGTTATTGAAACTCGTATCGCAAACTGGATTTCTAAACCCGGGAGCGGTTATTCTCGCTGTGTTGCCGGGTTGTAATAGTATTAGATTATTTGCGGATAAAATTCAATCCAATCACTATATCGAATAACTTTTTCCTATCACCCGGGTGGTTTCCAGTTACGAATTTAACCCCGCTGGGATAATTTAATGGACGATACTTGGAGTTAAAAGTTGGAGTCGTGCGACTGGAGAATTCTAAGCAGGAAGTAATGGGATTTATTTGTGGAATTCAAATCAGAGTCACGCTTGCAGCATGCAAATGAGGATACGACTGCACATGCATGAGCTCGAGGTATCTCGTTAATACTTTCTGTACTGCACTTCTGCTGTAATTTAAACTATGCGTTGATTTATTGTACTGTGACTTCGTGTATCAGATGTAATTCATGAGCTAACCAAGCACTTTAGATTAGTTGGTGTGACCAAGCCTCTGGCAGGCATGATATAACTTTTAATAGCCTGTATAGGGTTTCTCACGAGCGTGACTATGATTTAATCCTTTTCATTAACAAAGATAACTGTCTAGTCGATGCTGTCAACAAAAACTTAATGCCACAATCTATAGTGATACTACCGAGGTTCGGAACGAAGCATCTACTTGTTAGCATTTTTCAATAACATGCATGATTGAAAACGTGCAAATGCAAAACAGACACCGCTTTCAAATTAAACATCGGTTTGATCGGCTATTATCAGATGGAATAGCGAGAAAAAAAACACTAGCTATTGGTTTTTCTATTCATGTGTATCGGGTGAAATCATCGTGCAAAATTATCTATGTTCTGCCTTCAAAGTATAAATCAATATTTTATTATACTAACATAAATCTATATCGTACGTAAAGCTTTATAGCGGTTTGCTAATGACATTACGCCGTAGTATCGGAAAGCTTTTACTGTTTGCCTGCAACCATGTTCGTAAATACCTGTAGGCAGTACCCAAACAACATACATACGCAACTTCAATAATTTTTAAAGCACTCGTGGTAGTAAGTAAATTAAAAAGTTCAGTTTGTACTAGGTAATATAGGTAAATGTTTTTCTTGTTGTGTGATGCCGGCTTAGCATAGCATCACCACGAGTCAACCCGTGGGTGTTGTAAAAAGCAACTGAGGTATAAATTCATCCAGGGAATGGGAAGCAGCGTTATCTTTCAGTGCGCTCGCCACGCCAAGCGTGATGAGTATGGCAATACCCCTAAAAGAGGGAGGCCCATGTCCAGCTGTGGACTGTCATGGCTGTTAAATGTATGTATCTTATATAAATGTTTTGTGTTTTTTGGTTGCTATCACGTAGCTAATACGATTTATATGATGTACCTATACGTATGGTATGTCAATCTTATTTTTCTGTTCTTCGTCAGCTACTCGTGTCTTGTATATAAATTGTTAGAACAGGCCTGAGAGTAGATTTCGCAAGTTCGAATCGATGAGTCATGATGAGTCAATTGATGATTTTATTGTCTGGAAGTTCAATAAAATCATCTGTCTGTTTTGAATCAACCGGTTGCCTATTGCCCACCTACTTGATGGTTCGCGCGGGGGTGCCAATGTGCCAATGATTGAACATAACACATTAGTATGATGGATAACAAGATAATTGAACCACGTATTAATCGGGTAAATGTATGTATCAAAATAACCTACAGTTGATAGTATAATCAGATGAATGCCCGCATATGCTCATAAACAAAATAACTAGCTGTAGATCCATGTTTTTCTTTTGCTTGCATGTGGTAGAACTGTAAACTAGTTATCCGCTATCCTGGTACAAATAAGTGAATTAGCATACACCGCGCAATTTAGAATTCCATTTGGAGCTGTTTAATGCTGCTGAATAAAACTTTACGGCCGTATCCAACCTAGTTGTTTGGAATATCTGGTATGTAGTATTCACGCGAGGCCTGGTCAAAGAAAATATACAGCTGCTCTATTTTCGAACTCAATTTACGCCGTAACATCCATACACCGAGCAAACTGCACCAGATGTGTTTTTTATTAAACGCGAGATACGAGCAATAGCTTCCGTACGGCCGACTATAATGTGATTGATTGTCCCATTTTGGAACTGGCCAGCGCGAATACTTTACTCACCCATGTTTGTACAGGTTAAAAGCTTCGTCTGAAGTGTTTATCTAATGCGGGAGATATTTGCTGGCCACTGAACGTTGATACCTAGATTCCACAGATGCAAATATGGCGTATTTTTCTTCTTTTCGTGTGGGACTCCGAGTGGGTCAACGACCCGATGTATCCTGGTGTAAACATTTTTGAACCGCCTTCTACTAGTAGCATGCCTCTGACATGGCGAGCTTGTTTTTACACGACTGCCCAACCAAAAAAGGAATGTAATGTTTGTAGAGTTCATGTATGTGCGATTCAGGACTGAAACTCGTGAACCACTGAACAGATTCGAATAGGAATTGTATTCGAAGAATACTTACATTATCACGATTGTCATAAACTAGGCTTTATCTCAAAAAGCAGTCTTGTTTAAAAAAAGTAATTTATTATGCTTAGTACTCCATATTTAGGATTATTTTATTATTTGCCGTGTGATGCCGGCTAAGAATATCCTCACACCAATACTATCCGTGGGTGTAGTAAAAATCGACTGAGGGATAAATTCATCCAGCAGCGTGAAAGTAATATCTTGCACTGCGCTCGCCAATCCGCTTGCCAAGCGTGGTAAGTATGGCAATAACCACCTATAAGGGGGAAGCCGATGTCCAGCAGTGGACTGTTGTGGCTCTTAATGTTACAATTTATTATCTACTAAGTTGCTATAAACAGACTGCGTTGGAAGAAACATCTCATAAATGAATTTAATGAATGAATGCTACGTTATTTAGTAGAGCATAATATAATTCCGCATTTATGAGTAACCAAGCTTAGCAGGCGAAGCAACGCGTAAATATTTCATGGATTCATCAAGCGTCGAGGCCGGATGGTAAACTTTGCATAGTGCAAACTTGAGTACGCCCTGCCGTGCATACTCCCGTACTTAACACCCATGTGCCGTAAATATGAAGTGCTTTATATCTGCGACATAATGCACCAGATAACGAGAGTGCATAATATAATGCTGTTACTGTCTGCTACACTCGTAAAATTTTACTTAGCCGTAGTTCGTTCTAATGACAAAAACATGATGAAAATGGACAAAAATTATCCGCCTTCTATCCAGACCGGGTAAATTACCTGTCTAAAAGGATATTTTATGATTGTTTTTCTTATTAACAGGTACCGAATTGCGATACTTACAGCTGTTTTTTCTTTCAGGAAATGCTGCAGCGATCGTCCCTGGAAACGCAGAAGTTGGAGCTGCTGTCAAAACTAAGTGAAGTGAGACTGCGAGCGGCGGAACGGGGTGTCCTGGAACGATCGCCCCCGCCCATGGAGATCACCAGCACGCCCATTGCCAGACCACAACCACCGAGGGTAAGAATAGTATAAAAAAACTACTTAAGTAAAGTTCATTCGTGTAGATAGTATCGAAATCACCGAAACTGCTGGTACGCGTCCACACGTACCTGTATCGTGCATAGATGACAAGTGTTAAACACAAAGTTAATAACTGGGTTTCTTATGTATTACAATTAGGCTGAAACAGTCACTACATCTAAGTAGTCATACATACATACATACATACATAAATCACGCCTATTTCCCTTACGGGGTAGGCAGAGCGTTAACGGCCGTTCAACGGACATTAACACCACGTCCGACAAAAGTTTGAGGGTCAATCAGATAACTGTGTATCACTATAGTGACAGGTTGTCAGCCCGTCGCCTAAAATTGCAAAACACACCCTCGAGTCCCTTAGTCGCCTCTTACGACACCCATGGGTAAGAAATGGGGTGATGCTATTCTAAGCCGGCATCACACATCTAAGTAGTCATATGTACTCAATTTCTGTAATTTTCGTTAGATATCACTTAAAAATAAATATTTGATTCAATCAACCACTTGTTTTAACATGAGCACATCAAATAATTAGTTTTCTGAAACTAAGTACATTCAAGCTCACGTGCGGTTAGACCCTCAAACCGCCAATGTAAGGCATTAGAAAGGTCCAAACTCCAAACTGTCTAACCCAGCCTGATCTTGTCTGTACCTTTGTAAAAGAAATTAACCATTTGACAGATCTTAACAAGTGCAACAAATCACTTGATGTGGTTGTATTGAAACAAGTTCTTGATTGAATTATACATTCATTTCTGTCAGTGCTGATTTGGCGGAAACAACTGTTTTTTACGGCTGTTGACGCGCTGCTGCCAACACCGGTAGGGTTCAGTCTTGATTCTGTATTTTTCAAAATGGCGGAAAAGTAACCAAAACCTGTTGTACTTTCAGACGCCGCCAGCGAACTACGGCCGCCAGATCGAGCGCAACACTCACATGTACTCGTCGCTGCCGCGGTCCTCCATCCTCAGCTCCGAGCAGCGAGTCGCGTTCGGTAAACCCACGCAGCAACAGGCGATGGTGGTGGCGCGCGGCAGGGGGCATTCCGTACCCAACTTAGGTCTTTATGAAGGAAAACAGTGTCCAAGGCTGAACATAGCGCTTCATAGGCTGACCCTACAGCTTTACCTGTGTTATTTAGTTTGATTCCCGTACCCAACTTAGGTCTTTATGAAGGAAAATAGTGTCCAAGGCTGAACATAGCGCTTCATAGGCTGACCCTACAGCTTTACCTGTGTTAATTAGTTTGATTCCCGTTCCCAACTTAGGTCTTTATGAAGGAAAATAGTGTCCACGGCTGAACATAGCGCTTCTTAGGCTGACCCTACAGCTTTACCTGTGTTAATTAGTTTGATTCCCGTTCCCAACTTAAGTCTTTATGAAGGAAAACAGTGTCCAAGGCTGAACATAGCGCTTCATAGGCTGACCCTACAGCTTTACCTGTGTTATTTAGTTTGATTCCCGTACCCAACTTAGGTCTTTATGAAGGAAAATAGTGTCCAAGGCTGAACATAGCGCTTCATAGGCTGACCCTACAGCTTTACCTGTGTTAATTTGTTTGATTCCCGTTCCCAACTTAGGTCTTTATTAAGGAAAATAGTGTCCAAGGCTGAACATAGCGCTTCATAGGCTGACCCTACAGCTTTACCTGTGTTAATTAGTTTGATGCCCGAACCCAACTTAGGTCTTTATGAAGGAAATAGTGTCCAAGGCTGAACATAGCGCTTCATAGGCTGACCCTACAGCTTTACCTGTGTTAATTAGTTTGATTCCCGTTCCCAACTTCGGTCTTTATGAAGGAAAATAGTGTCCAAGGCTGAACATAGCGCTTCATAGGCTGACCTTACAGCTTTACCTGTGTTAATTAGTTTGATTCCCGTTCCCAACTTAGGTGTTTATGAAGGAAAACAGTGTCCAAGGCTGAACATAGCGCTTCATAGGCTGACCCTACAGCTTTACCTGTGTTAATTAGTTTGATTCCCGTTCCCAACTTAGGTCTTTATGAAGGAAAACAGTGTCCAAGGCTGAACATAGCGCTTCATAGGCTGACCCTACAGCTTTACCTGTGTTAATTAGTTTGATTCCCGTACCCAACTTAGGTCTTTATGAAGGGAAATAGTGTCCAAGGCTGAACATAGCGCTTCATAGGCTGACCCTACAGCTTTACCTGTGTTAATTAGTTAGATTCCCGTTCCCAACTTAGGTATTTATGAAGGAAAATTGTGTCCAAGGCTGAACATAGCGCTTCATAGGCTGACCCTACAGCTTTACCTGTGTTAATTAGTTTGATTCCCGTTCCCAACTTAGGTCTTGACTACTACTGCACTAGTGAGCTAGTGTCAACGCTTGCTCCACTTTTGTCCATGGCTGAAAGTAAGAGTTTCCGTAGAGTCCAATAGCCTGAATCTACAGCTTGACCTGTTGCGTCTTGTCCCTAAGTTCGTTTTATTTCCCCATTTGTATCAAAGGCCGAACTCAGCGCTTTACTTGTGTTTCATAGATTGATTCCCGTCCGCAACTCTAGCCTATTTCTGCCAGTTGTATCCTATAGCTTACCTAGTGTCCAATAGGCTGTCATGGCTTCAATTCAATAGGCTGACCCTGCAGCTTTACCTTTGTTATGATTCACTGCTTTATTTTCACTAGTAACATACAAAATATAAAGTATATTTTTCGTCGATCGTTTTGCACTCACGTAAAGTATTTTGGTTTTCAGATTCGCAGATAAAGTTTATACAAAATCATGATTATTATTATTACAGACTATAAAGTCTGAGGTAAATTTCATCTGAATCGTGATTTTCTCGTTCTTACCGCACGGCTCTAATGCTAATATCATTCGCTCCTCTATGAATAGGCGACCAAGATATTCGGAACATTGATGTTTCTGCAAACAGCCGTGTACAACTACAAAGCGCTAATAGCCTATTTCCGTGCGGCGACAGGCAGCAGGCAACAGTCAGGCACGATGCATGCGACCCGCTTTCGTATTTTGTATTTTATTTTGTAAACTTTTAGAGCTTTTTCTAGATGTGATTACTATTTAATCGTGCGGAGTGCAGGGGACAGCTTACTCCTAAAAACTGATAGTGCGTGTGTTTGTAACTTTTCAAATTCAAATTCACATCACACATACATTATTTATTGAAAGTTATGGCAGCAAATTTACCAAAGATTAATATTTATAATCGGTAGCGTAACTTTCCGCAAGTGAGTCAGACAAATTTAAAAAGTACAGTTTAAAAAGTGAATAAATAATCCAAAACTGGTTTTCTCGTAATAGTGCGTGTGTTTTTTAACTTTTTAAATTCAAATTCACATCCATTAGAATCGAACTAAATTATTTATTGAAAGTTATGGCAGCAAATTTACCATAGATTTATATTTATAATCGGTAGCGTAACTTTCCGCAAGTGAGTCAGACAAATTTAAAAAGTACAGTTTAAAAAGTGAATACATAATCCAAAACTGGTTTTCTCTTAACTATAAAATTTTCTGAATGTATGCATGTGCTGCATATCTCAGTCATGTAGTAATAACCTACCTGTCAGTTCAACAACACACACTCGCCTCAATTCGGGATGTAATTCTCCTAACTTGCCTCAAATTAGTGCTGTCACTTTCCGTAAAATATGTTAAGATAAGGAGATAACTAAGACACCTCATATCTTATAATTTGGCGCAAGATACGTGTTACCTGTCAAAATAAGGCGACGATTAAAACACGACTAAATTACGAGGAATCTATTGTCATTTTTTAATAAGACAGGACTTAGATATCTCCTGTTGTAAACGTAACGGAAAGTAACAGTACTAATTTCAAGTAAGTTATAAGAATTTATATCCCGAATTGAGGGCACTGTCAGTATTCAGGAAGACGTCCCTTACACTCGGTATATAGCAGTAGTAAAAATACTGTTGATACTAATTACTTGCATTGCTTATTTCAGCGGAGAAAGAGGACGCGATACCTCGCGGCAGCCCCTCCCCCTCCCTGCGCGAAGTCCGCTCGCGTCTCGGCAGCGGGGGCGGTGGCGGGGGCGGGGGGGTGAGGTTGGAAGGGGACGAGTTCGCTCGGACCTCACTGCGAGCGTCCACCAACACGCACCATCGAGTCTTACAACCAGCTCCGTGGTACGTGATATATTTATTAGCCCCTAGCGACCGCTGCTGGCAGTTTTTGCGTGGAAATGAGCTGTATTCCCGTGATAAAATTAGCTCTACTAACTATATTTTTTTAAATGGCTATTGAGTTTCTATTTTGCTTTGTGTATTCTGGAAGGTTCAAGACCTTGATGCCTCAATCTGTTTTTTTTTCTACTATAAGCAAAGGATTTTTTCAGGGTAATCCTAACTTTGGAAGTTTTCACATCGTTTCCAAGTATTTCAGAAACGATTGCATTAAAAATTATGAAAATATGTATATCTTAATAAGTATCCCAAACACTAAACGATATATATATTTTTTGAATCTAACGTAAAATGAAATGTTGTCAATTGAAAAGGTGTTTGCGGCGGCCAGGGCTTGAAACTTAGACCGTGGGATACCGCCCCACTACTCTACCAACTGAGTTACCGGCTCCTAGACAGCCACAGCCAAATCTTCAACCTCTTGATACGAAGCTCCAAGCGACGTTAGCCTCAGTCGCCGCCAACACTTTATTATTTACTTTGAATTTATAAAAATAATATAGCCCTTTCTAAATAAGCAATTATACTATAGTACTTACTGGGTATAAGTACTATGGTATAACTTGCACACACTCTTCGTCTTCAAATAGCGCACTCTCCTCAAACTGCTCATTCCTTTCCTTGTCTGTGTTGCTCTGCCGTTCCTAACCAATGGATGAAAAGTATAACTAAAAAAACTACTCACTACACTCGCTCATGTTACTTTTCTTTTAATTTCAGGCAAACTACAGACGTGAGACAGTGGGACACGGAGACGACGTGCGGCTGGCTGGAGAGCCTTGGCCTCGAAGCCTACATCCCCCCCACCAGGAGCTGGCTGAACGGCTCCCCAGACTCGAGGGGGGTTTTCGCGGCCGCCTCGCATCAAGTGCTTGAGAAGGAGTTGGCTATCAAACATCCCATGCATAAGAAGAAGATTGTACTGGCGCTTACGGATTTGTTGGTAAGTTTTTCTGCGTTTCTTTTCCATATTTCAGCTGTGTTGTGAAAGAATGTAGAAATCTCCGTTTGGTTTTGATGCCGGTGTCTCAGGTTCGTGGTGTCTTGAAGATTCAGCTCATTTTCACGAGCTGGGGTTGTGAATAAAATGATAAAAAGTTACGATTTAATCTTGTTTATGCTCCCTTTACTCGGAATTCAATAGAAATGTACCCTCATAAAATTCAACGGATTTTTCAGTTCAGTTTGTATTTTTCAATAAAAATATGTTACGCCACATATTTTGACCTGTTTCGGAAAACAAGTTTATTTTTCAAACTTGATGCGCTTGCCGTGTAATGTCGGCTTAGAATAGCATCACCCCTTTTCTACTCGTGGGTGTCGCAAAAAACGACTAAGGAAAACTCTATCGCGGGCAGAATTTCCAAAATTTTGCAAGTTTTCTTAAATTGTATTCCTAACACGGGAAATTCATTCATTCATTTTAGAATAGCATCACCCCATTTCTTGCCCGTGGGAGTCGTAAGAGGCGACTAAGGGACTCGAGGCTGTGTATTGCAGTTTTAGGCGATGGGCTGACAACCTGTCACTATGGCGATACACAATTTTCCGGGTGACCCTCAAATGTCAGACGTGGCGTAAATGTCCGTTTTATGCGGCCATTTATGCTCTGCCTACCCCGCAAGGGATATAGGCGTGATATATGTATGTATGTAGTTTTGGTAAGAAAGGAGTTTATGTTATGTGTGTGGGCAGGGCGGTCACGGCGACGCGCTGCTGACGGCGGCGGGGCGGCTGGACGCGGCGTGGACGCTGCGCTGGCTGGAGGACGCGGGGCTGTGCGGCGCGCGCTCCGCCGCGCACGAGGCGGCGCTGGACGCGCGCATGCTGCACCGCCTCGCGCACACCGAGCTGCACGCGTGCCTGCGCGTCACGCTCGCGCTGCACGCGCTCTCCGTGCGCAGGGGTACGTACACGGAAACAAAGAGTGCAGCCAAGAAATATGACCTCCAAATTTGTTGGTTCCTTCTATCTCTTTCTAATAGTTTGTAAGTAGGCTGACCATGTAGTTTAAATTATGTCGGAAGAAACCGGGACTATTTTTCTTCCAAACAAACAAGATAGAAATAAGAAACATACTTTATTGCTCTTTAGGCAGGTATTCAAAAACTTAAATAACGTCAATTTACAAAATATTCATTGTGTTCGGATTTTATTGAGTACAAACATGATCCTAGCAATGATTCGTTAAGATTACGTGCCTCATTTCTTTCGGTATGCAAACCGGTTTCAAAAACTGATTATATTATGTTATGGTCACCCTACTATCGTGGGTAAACGTCGGGGACACTCGGGGTAACTCGAGAAAATAAAAAAGAGAGAAGCGTAACTGAGCCTCGCATCGGTCATATATTCTATCTTCACTGTTCAATACAGAGAACGGCTTCCAGGTTGATCTATAGTTCCATGGTGCCAACTATTACATCATCTCTGTCGCTCTCAAATATCCTTGCACTCCATCTTACACGTACTTGTATTTGATTTTATTCGTTCTTCTATACAATCTTAAGTATCTTTAAATTTAATGTTAAATCGCCTTTAATCAAATCTGAAACACACTTAAGTTTAGACATGCTTCAGTTTAATCTTAAATATCCAGTAATACAATCTTAAGCGTTCTTTGATTCAATCAAAACACTTCCATTTCATATTAATCAACTCTCAACTCAACTTTAATTCAATTTTAAACTTCATGCAATTCTTCAACATCTTTTCATTCCAATTTCACACGACCAATGAATATGAATTTCGAACGAAAGTTAGCAAAACCATCAGAATCGCAAATAAGTAAACTATTCTTTGAGCAAAACCATGAGAACTGCAAATGTGTAAAGTTATTTTAAAGTTTTAACTCACTTAGCTCCCTATAAAAATGTAACGCAATTTTAAGTATTAGACCGGGTCACAGTTTCATGTATTGTGGTCGCGGGTTGACAGGTTCAACCCGCGACCACAATACATGAAACTGTATTGAAACGTCGGGACACAGGTAAATTACTAATATTTACCTAAATACTATCGCGATAGACCCGGTCTAATACTTAAAATGAGTGAAAGTGATCGCGAGTGCTTGAAAAGTTATATGTAACGCAATGTTTATGCCAGGAATCCAAGTGCTCCGCGACAACAAGTTCAACCCGGACACGATGATCCGCCGCGCGGCCGAGGGGGAGGGCTGCGAGTCCCTCGTCGAGGGGGGGGACGGGGTGGCGCCCGAGCAGCTGTCCAGGTGGTCGTCGCACAGAGTCATGCAGTGGCTCAAACAAATAGACTTGGCAGAGTACGCGCCCAACCTCAGAGGAGCGGGTGAGACATTGGCGTCAATTGGGGATGTAAATTCTCATATCTTACCTTAAATTAGTGCTGTCACTTTCCATCAAATAGGTTTAGAAAAGGATAGGACATATTTTAGTCGTGTCATGTCTTATTATTTCATGCGAAATACGACGATCAAAACGATGGCGACTTAATTGACTAGAAAAGGCGAAACAACCATCAACGTTCTTAAAAGTTACAGGACTTAGATATCTCCTTTCCTTTTCTAAACCTATTTGACGGAAAGTGACAGCACTAAATTTAAGGCAAGTAAGGAGAATTTATATCCCGAATTGAGGGCATTGTTACTTCTAAACTGTTTCAAACTTTCGCGGTCACACATAATAACTCAAAATACTGAAACGGGGTTCTTACCTCGATACTTGTTGTTGAATTGTCTGATATTTCGACCCAGCTTGCATGGGCCATGATCACGGAACAACTGATGTTTTTCGGGTGGGTAGATGAAGTTTTTATATTATTGGTATGCATTTATGCATACCCTTTTCCTACGATTCTGTCGATCACTATCGGAACTCACTTGAAAGTCACGACAGTACGAACTCACAGTGTTCTCGCGTTTAAAGTCACTATTAGCACGATCACATTTTGATCACTGGATTCCACGCATTAGTTTTAAAGATATTTATTTCTCAAAGAACATAATTTACGTAACGTACACATTACATTACGTAATTTAAAGTCGTCATCCCGATTAAAATTTCTATACTTACAAATGTCAATGGCTTCTTTTACCATTCTAGGCATATAGTGACGTTACGTTGACAAGACGCGTGGTTCACGAAATTGAATCCAGTGATTTGCGCCTGTTTGTAGATGTTCCTTCATTTGCGAAGTTAGTGACGTCATTGTTCTTCACAGCTTTGTGTGTTCATTAACGCGGCACGAGATAGACCTTTTAGTTTGGCCAATGACCTGATAGATTTTTATGTCTTCCATAACCATTGTTTTCCTACAGGTGTTCACGGTGGTCTGATGTTGCTGGAGCCTCGCTTCACGGCTGAACTGTTGGCAGCTTTGCTCAACATCCCCGCTAACAAGACACTGCTGCGTCGACATCTCACGCAGAGGTATGTGTTCAATATCTGATCCCTGTAGTGGGTCGTACGTCAACTTGGTGTCCTAAATGACTGAATGAATGAATGGTTGTTGTATTTCGTACTAGCTGTTACCCGCCGCGTTGCCCGCATAAGTTGTGATAAAAACTATCCTTTGTGTTAATCTATGTTATCTTCTATATGTGTGCCAAATTTCATTACAATCGGTTCAGTAGTTTTTGTGTGCAGAAGTAACAAACCTTCGCATTTATAATATTAGTACGATGTAATTAACTAATTAGATAGTACTTTTGTACGTTCGATTTCCATTTCGCACTAATTGGTATTGGTTTGACGATGGTGTGGACTTGACAAAGAAATGCTTTAAAAAGATGCTCAAAACTTCTTTCTCTTGTCATTTAGACAAGAGAAAGAAAATCCTCCATTTAATCCTTCACTATTTCCGAATCAGGCATAAACTAAACGCTAGCCTAGTTCAGATTTTAAAGTTTCCTAATGTTATTATTGTTTTTTCCAGGTTCAACGATCTTCTTGGGCGAGAAGTGATACAGGGAAAGAGAAACGCGGAGCAGACACTCGGCTACCAACCACTCACAGCTACTACTAAATATAAGGTAACACAATACAACAGAAGGTGTCCCTCGGGACACGCTGTATGCGCGCGCTCGGCAGCCGGTTTGTATAAGCACGGTACAGCCGCTGCTCGTGGTTGTACTTGCGAGCTCAACGCTGGTACAAACAACTCTGTATGCATGTTCTTTATTATTTGTATCGAGCAGCGCCACCGTAGTGGCGATATCAGAGCGCACGGATTTGTTGCGTTCTATTGTAATTGTTCTTTTTCTTTTTTGTAAATGTTTGAATAAATAAAAAATAACACTTAGGAGAAAATTATTTACAGAGTGTTTGCAGCTAAGCGAATGTAAAATTGTTTTGAGTAAATGAAAGAATGTTTGTATTTAAGCTGAGTGAATCATAAAATCTTTGTGGCTTTGGCAATCACGCATTGTTTCTGGCTGAGCTAATAAAAGGATGCTTGTGTCTAAGTGAATTAATGAATGCTTAGGCTGAGTGATTCAAAGGACTGTGTCTGAGTGAATGAAAATATGTTTGTGGTTGAGTGAATAAAAGGATGTTTGTGGCTGAGCGACTGAAAGCATGCTTATGGCTACGTGAAGGAATGAATGTTTAGGCTGACTGATTTAATGGACTTTTGAGACTGAGTGAATGAAAGGATTTTGTGGCTGAGTGAATAAAAGCATGTTTGTGGCTGAGCGAATGAAAGCATGCTTATGGCTACGTGGAGGAATGAACGCTTAGGCTGAGTGATTCAAAGGACTTTTGTGACTGAGCGAATGAAAGAATGTTTGTGGCTGAGTGAATGAAAAAGTGATTATGGCTAAGTGAATGAATGAATGCTTCGGCTGAGTAATGCAAAAGACTTTTGTGACTAAGTGAATAAAAGGATGGTTGTGGCTGAGCAAATCAAAGGATGCTTATGTCTAAGTGAAGGAATGAATGCTAAGGCTGAGTGATTCAAAGGACTTTTGTGACTGAGTGAATGAAATTATATTTGTGGCTGAGTGAATAAAATAAGTGACGACCGATGTGGCGCAGTGGTAGTGCTACTGCTTGCGACGCAAAGGTTCCGGGTTCGATTCTCGGTGGGACACTCACAAAAGTTGATATTTATCTCTTTGTGAATTTGTTCCCGGTCTGGTTAGGACATTGCAGGGTGAACCACCTGATTGTCCGAAAAGAAATGGTTCCGTGCTTTGGAGGGCACGTTAATCCGTCAGTCCCGGTTGCTGTCTATGGTTACTAGTCAGAGGCCTACTAGACATAGACATAGACATAGACATAACTTTATTGGTAATGTTCATTACAAGTCGATTCAATTCATAATCATCACTATACATTGAAATGTCTTAAATTAAATTACTAGTGGTAGCAGGCGGTTGAAATACTCTGACACCAGGGTTTATCGGTTCGTTGGATGACTCGGTGTCCCACACGCAAAGAGAGAGTGAATAAAATGATGTTTGTGGCTTAGTGAATGAAAGCATGCTTATGACAACGTGAATTAATGAATGCTTAAGCTGAGTGATTCAAAGGACTTTTGTAACTGAGTGAATGAAAGGATATTTGTGGCTGAGTGAATGAAAAAGTGATTATGGCTAAGTGAATGAATAAATGCTTCGGCTGAATGATTCAAAGGACTTTTGTGACCGAGTGAATAAAAGGGTGGTTGTGGCTGAGCAAATGAAAGGATGCTTATGGCTGAGTGAATGAATGAATGCTTATGCCGAGTGATTCAAAGGACTAAAGCTGGGTGATTCAAAGGACTTTTGTGACAGAGAAATAAAATGTTGTTTATGGCTGAATGAATAAAATGATGTTTTTGGCTGAATGAATAAAATGATGTTTGTAGCTGAGCGAATGTAAATTTCATGAATGTCTTTACAAACCATACATTTTATCTGCAGGTACCAAAGAAGAGCCAGTTCTCCCTGAAGCGCAAGAAGAGCAAGGACGAGCTGGAGCTGTGCGAGCTGGTGTGTCCGCTGCACGACGACTGCTCAGGTGACGCACTACCTCCTCTCGTGCACGCGCACGGTGTAAGTTGTCCCCCCCCCCAACTAACACACTAAAATTTCAGCTGCCTATTCTACGTGGTTGGGTTATACTTTAAAAAACTATTGTTTTTGCCAATTTGGTTGAGATTGCTTGTATCTGGCATTCTGATGCGTCCATTTATGCAAGCGTCTATGACATCAAAATAAATTTAATAATATGTAAGCGCCTTGCTAGATGGTCAGATGTTACGAAATTAAAGATTTTTATAGGTTCAATTACGAGGTGGTTCTTTGGAGAAGAACACAGCAAAGGACATGTTTTTTAAACAAAAATCGATAATCAAAGCAAGCGAGTTATTTATTAACCTAAATCTGGTGTCATTTCGTTATCTATGAAAGTTCTAAGTTATTTTTCCACATCTAGACGATTCATACTGCGGTGATTTTTAGTACATATCTAACGAAGGCCAACGTCAGAAAATGGTGGAGCGTTTAAATGCTACATTTTAAGTCGTCGAGCGCGATACGCCGGTTGTTTTATTTCGTATGTAATTAACTAATTAGATATTTTTACATTATCACTTTGGACTAATTGGTAACGGTTTTTTTTTTGTTTGATTAACTTGTTTAACGAGGGTGTGGACTTAACAAACGAATGCTTACAGAAACAATTATCAAAATTAAAAAAATATGTGTTAAAAAGGTTTGGTTTTCTTTTGGTTTTATTTTTGTGAATAATACGAGAGGCATATTAGAAATTCTCGGCAAGTACAAATATCTTTTCCATTTTATATTTTTGAGATTTTAATTTGTGAAAGATATTTGCCAAGAGTTTCTCCAATAACGGCTGTAAGGGACAGCGTTCCAAACACTGGGAGGGTGCATCAGAACTACTTTTTCCCAGGTACAAGTATCAGGAATCGACAAAAATACCTCCGACCTCCCATACAAAATCACGATCAGCTGACTGCCTTCACTATGGGACGTAAAAAACTTGACAATTCCTGATATTTGTTCCTATGGGAAAGTTGTTGAGTTTTATGGTCCCTTTCAGTATTCGGAGAACTGTCCCTTACACCCTGTATTAAACTTTTTTTGTTTATTTGGTGGCATATTGACACAAACATCCAAAATTGACAATTTTTATATCCCCTGCAGACGATGAGAGTAAAATCAGCGGCAGCCGTCGCGTCGGGTGTCTGTCCCCCGCGTGACGACACGCGCGCGCACTGACTGCACCCGTCGCCGCGTCCATTGCCGACACACACCCGCGTGTGACCGCCACGCGCGGCACTGCACCAGCGATGTACGCGACGCTCGCTTGCTAGAGACGCCGGACGGCTGAGCGAGTTTACACGGACGTTTATGGACCATTACCGACTATTCCGCAGCGTCGCAGCTATCGAGACTGTGAACATTGGGGGTCGTTTAATAGCTGAAAATTGTGTTTTACAATAACAATTCGATTTACATTGCGCAACTTCTGATAACTTATTTCTTAGTATCGAATAGGCTGACTGATCATGCAATGTACATTGAATTGTCATTGTAAATTACAATTCTCATCTTTGTTAAATTACCACCTCATGGTTTTCAAGTAAGTATTATTGTCGCAGCTTTATGCCTTGGACTTTTTCCTTCACAAATAGACAGCTCAAAAAAGTTAGGTGCTAAATTGAAAAATAAATAATGGTATATCGAGTCGAAATTCTACCGAACGAGTGAACCTTATTGAGTCTAAGACGTAACTCTTTTGTATTGTTAAGATACAAATTATTTATTTATATCATTAATTTTAATACAAATTTTATAACGAGTCTAACTGCCAAAAATCGTTTCTTAAATTATAATAATATTGGTTCTTGAATAGTTTAAGAGGTCTAAAAATATATATAAAGTTTATAATGGTGTGGTGTGCTTGTATGTAAACAAGATTAACTGTAGAATGAGTCTAGACCAGATCAAGCCATAGACATTCCAGAACTTTTAATGCATTATTTCACGATTTCATAATCACCTTCATAAATATTTCTATTTTCGAAGAAGTATCAGCTATTTATTTGTATATTAATAATTTTTTGATAAAAATTACAAGTTAAGTGCCGCATTTTATTTTTTATTATCGCTCTTTGTTCTTCTTCAGTTGAAATAAACAAACTTATAACATTACAAAATATACCAGTTTCATAGACGTTTTCCCTGGGGAACGAAGAGCACCAATAAACAAAACATTTGATATAAAAGGTCCTATTTAATTCAGTTGAAATATTTGTAAGGTGAGTTCTACTTGTGAAACTAAATAGCTTTTCTTAGTATTCTTTTCGAAATATGCAAAAAATAAAGTTGTCTCATACAAAGTGAAATATTTTGTGCACCTTTTGTATAGGAGGACCAACTTGTTTTTTCATACTTCGACCTATGTCTCTTGGAAAAAGTTGTTCAGTTTCACGAGTAGAACTTACCCTGAAAATATTTGCGCTGAATTTAATAGGACCTTATAAATATTCAGTACTTAGCGCTTTTTATCATAAGTAGCTTTAGGAAACGACTGAAAGGCGACAATATTGTACTGGTCTTATTTCCATTGGCTGCAGTCTGCATCACGTAGGTTTAAGGAATAAGGTTCGAAGCAACATTATATGCAGTTTTTACTAAGAGTTATATTGTTAAATGATTTTGATGAGTGTATTTATGAATTAGGTTATCTTTGAAGTGGTTTATACAATTTTAATAGGGAGTAGTTTTTCAACGAAAAATCAACCCTTTTGCACTTTATATCATATCGTTATTAGAATTTTGTACCTTTGTATAAAAATGTACCTACCTAAGTATTGTAGAGAAGGCCAATGAAAATTATTTGTTATTCTTTTCTCTCTCAACTTAATACCCTCTAATATTTCTATAGAATGTTTTTTCCTCTTTTGAAATAGTCTGAGTATAGTTTTCATTGGTCCATTCTGCAATATGGAAAGATCCCTCCTGTTCCTAACACACAGTGCCAAGTTGTAGATCCAAGAAACGTGCCCTTGTCTTCCATAACTTTATAATAATAAGATTATGAGTTATCGAAGAATGTATATTCACATTATTGGAGTCATTTTTACAATTACGTATCAAATAATTTTTACAATAAATCGAAGTCAGAATAAATTTTAATGAACTTTATTCAGAGTTTTATTTGTTTTCGAACAGCAATTGCGATTGTTCGACCGTCGTGTCCGCCGCCTTCAACACGCGAAGGGCCTCTGGTAAAAAGCATTATTTTCAATAGCGTCATCAACAAGATAATAAAGAAATTACACGAGTGGATTTGGACCCACGATCAACCACAACCAAAAACCAACCACAACAAAATACCAACCACAACCAAGGACGAACCTTTTGACGTCACTTTGACATCGATTGAAAACGAAAATATGTTAGCGGTTTAAGGCGCGGCGGTCGTGGGTGCAAATCCTGATAGTCTGTACGGAAAGATAATATTTTTTCATAGGTTGCTATAAAACTTCTCATACTGAGGCACAGAGGCGTGTATGTATGTAATGATAATATTTTTTATAATTTTCGTTATGACAGGTGCTTCACCAGATGGACTTATTGACGATGACGGCGTCCTTGAAATTAAATGCCCTAGTTCGGCATTTGGATTAGATGTGGATAAGGTTATCAACCAGAAGAAAATCAAATTTTGGAAGGCGGATGGATCTGTAAATAGACGCCATGACTGGTTTTATCAAATACAGGGACAGCTGCACATCACTAAAAAAAATGATTGCACTATTCGCTGTATGTACAGGCAAAGATTTAAAAATGAAGACTGAAAAAATAACTAGAGAGGATACATTTTGGAGTGAAATGGAACAACGATTAGTTAGTTTTTACGTCAAATGTTTTTTTTCGGAAATCGTCGATCCCCGCAAAGCGAGGTCCATGCCATTAAGAAATGATAGATATTAAACTATTATTTGATATCAAATGTTTTTTTTAGTATATCCTGATACTTAATAATCTAATAAATCACTCGTTCATTACTATTGACTGCAAAATTTTAAAATAACATATTCCATACTGACCAAAAGCTGGCACAAGTATCAATTAGGTTCAAGCGGTACGGAGCAAACGCGCTCTAACGTAGACGTAAGTGTGCGTGCGAAAGTATATCTGTGTGTGTCAAATTTACCTAACGCGCGGTCCGCGTCTCGTGTATGAATGCTCTTAAATTTCCACGCCTATTCTCTTTCCGCACAGAGTCGTGCTTTTTTTGTTTATTTAGAGAGGATAAGATCGAACAAAGATGGAGTAACTGACTACTCCTTAGTATCAGCGGAGGATAGCACCGACTCGACTACATAGGGATACGGGGAAAGGCTGACCTTTCCCGCGGCTTTTCCTGCGCAGCTCGGCTATGCGGTCCACCTCGGTCTCATCTTCCGCATCGCGCTCGCGTCGCTTGTTGTCGTCCACGGCTTGCCTTAGTAGAGAATCCTCCATGAATGTCAACTCTGCAATAAATTTAAAGCTAGTAGTTGACCGTCCTGCAAATACCAAAAAACTTTGACAACACGACACCCATGGTAAAGATATGGGGTGATGCTATTCTAAGCCGGCATCATAGCGCGCTATAAACAAAATTCGTGGTAACCTACCTTGGGGTACTCCCAAATACCTCTTGCCGCTGTCAATAGTTCATCAAAACCATTGTTAAGTAAGTACCGGTTAAGTGATAATGAATCAAAGGTAATCAACGCCGGATGTCTCTCGAATCAGGAGTGAATATCCCGAATAATTGCGTAGTAGTAGTCTGAGCCTCTGTGGAAAGCGTGGGAGCGGTGCCCAACTTGTAGGGGTTGAGGCGAGCTAATATTTGATCGCGTGTTAGAATCATTCCTTCGAAGACAAATAAAAGGTTTATTTTAGTCGAATTATAGTGAACGACTCGACCGAAACGAATTATACTTACTGTCTTTGTCATCTCGCGAAAAATAGCCTGCCCGCAGCCGCTCACAATAATCCGACCCCAAGTTTTCTTTATGTGTGTCAACGTGTAGTCTGATAAACACTGATCTGATCAGTAGAGATCAATTTTAACAAGACCTAGACTTTAGAAATATATTGAGTGGATAGGGTAACAGAAGAGGAAACATGCTGGAACAAGACTCACTAAATACCATGTTTGAAGGAAAGATTGAGGTAAGATGAGAAGCCGTCCATGTCGAGCGTATATGGACCATATCGAGGAGAAAAATAGGGTCATGTCGTAAGAAGTCAAGGGTAATATGCAACAATAGAAAAAACTGGCAGGGCCGCGCGGTTTTTCCGAGCTTTTGCGAGCGACAGCTTGAGCAATTTTCAGTAGAGTTTAAAAATCCGAGAAAGAACTCTATCTATCGTAATAATTGAAATAAATTGCCATGGCTAGAATGACAAACGTCTCACCAAGGGGTCGCTCGGCGGCGAACGTTGACAAGCGGCGGCTTTTGTCGTTCTAGCCAATGTCACAATGTCACCTTTATGTGCCTTTATATCAATTGCTGGGAAATCATACATTTTGGGATTTCAACTTTATGAATATTCAACATTTTGCAAATCAAAAAAATTCAACATTCTGGGAAATCAAACATTTTGGGATTTCAACTTAACGCGAATTCAACCTGATGGTCCTAAAGGATATTTTCGGATTTCTATGAAAAGTGCTCTTCGTGTCGCTCGCAAAAACCTACGTTTATTCTGCGGCAGCCCGAAAACTGGCACAGTATTTGCGATAAAACCTACTGCAGATCCTCTGGTCCATAGTGATCCAAGGCCCTTGGAACACCGCCGCTGCGGAAGGACGACCAGACGGCTCCGGCTCCATGAGGTCCGCCACCTGCTTCTTGCACTCGGTGGACAGCTGGTTCACCACACCAGTCCGGAAACGCCATTTGCGCAGCACCTGTAGGGCATGCAACATTTTTGAAGTAGTTATAAGACCCATTTTATGTGGCAATTTACTATCATCCAAAGCATTGATATCTTCGCAGTGGCGCCCAAATTCCAACCTAATCCGATACGCCTATTGCACTACTAATCGGCCGATGTGTCGCAGACTCGCAGTGGTAGTGCGACTGCCTGCGAGTGCGACGCAAAGGTTCCGGATTCGATTCGCGGTGGAGCACTCAAAGGGGAAAGTTGATATTATCACTTTTGTTTCCAGTCTAGTTAGGACATTGCAGGCTGAACCACCTTATTGTCATTAAGAGTTATGGATTCGTGCTTCAGAAGGCAAGTTAAGCCGCCGGTCCTGGTTTTTGTCTATGATAACGGCAGACTGCCGTCGTTACACAACCATGTTATAGGCATAGTAGGCCGTTGAAAATCACCAGGGTTCATCGGGTAGGCTGTCGATTTAGTGACTCCACACGAAAGAAAGATCGCCCTGCTAGCCTACATCGTCTACTCAAATATTTAGAATCTCATTGACATTAACATACCTGTTTTTCGTACAGTCTCTTTACCGAGGTCTCATTGAAAGGCAGAGCTTTGTTAAGCATGGTGTACATGATGATTCCAATGGACCACATATCCGCCATCTTGGGTAAGTACGGCACGCCTTTCAAAACTTCTGGTGCCGCGTAAGATAATGACCCGCAGTACGTCTCGCTGAGAACGTCCCTGTCACGATGTCGAACCGTCCTCGCGAACCCGAAGTCCGTCAGCTTCACATTATAATTCGCTGTTATCAGTATGTTCTCACACTTGAGGTCCCTGTGTGCTATGTTCAGTGTATGTAGGTACTGCATTGCCGACAGGATTTGTCTCATCCACAATCTGGCCTGGTTCTCTGGCGCGGCTCCGTTTTGTGTAAGAAAATCCAACAAGTCGCCATTCTCGGCGAAACGCAGGAATATGAAGTATTTGGCTCGTCGTTGGAATATGTTGGATACGTGGGTAATGTGTGGATGATTTACTCGTATTAAGACGTCGAGTTCGCGAGGGAGGAACTTCGTTAGGTAGTCACGCGGTGCTCGTGCTGTATCTATAATTTTGCAGGCTATTAGATTACTCCGGGTCTCGTCTACAATATGGCTTGCTTTGAATACCTGCAAGCAAATATATCAGTCTACCTAAGTGCAAGATTTCATAGTACCAAGTATACTGTACTGACGGTAACAACTAGTAAAAAATAACAGTCTGTTTTATAGATAAAAGACGAGCTTGAGTTTAGCTCAAATATTTGTTTAATTTTAACTTAGATACTGAAAGAATGGACTATACAGATAAAATAAAAATATTTTATTTGCACACAAAAGGAGCGTACAATTAGGCGGTGATATTGCCAATAGGCATTCTCTTCCAGGCAACTTAGGTACAGGAAATTGTTTTTAAGAGCAGCAGGAAATCTTTCTTGGCTGCAGCTGAAAGACAGATATTGAAATATTACCTTGGCGTAAGAGCCTTCCCCCACACACTTCTCCAAGACGAATCCCTTTTCTCGCAGAATGTTGATGTCAGAGTTAGATACAACCGCATTCTGTTCAGCAGACATTTGTAGGTAGCTGGGCCAATTAGTTTTTTATAAGAAGGGCTTGTAGGTCCATCGTATAGATGGGTCAGTTAGAAGGTAAAAAAAAGCTTTTTCATTTTAACTTTTACTTGAAACATCATTGTACACAATCTGTTTGTAGGTGAGGTGTTATGTTAGCTGCTGCTCTCTTTAGTTTAAACATATTTTTAGGGGTTCGGAATATTTTTGCTGTTGTTGTTTACATTTAAACAGATTGACAGATTAACAACTAAATGACAAATATTTCCCTGTCAAATTCCCTGTCTATGATATCGCCAGGATCTTCTTTTTTTATGAAGCTAAATATTAATATATATTTTTTTAATCCTCCACCAAAAGTTTTGCGAAAAGAGAAGGAGAGAAGTGGTAAGTCTCAGAAGTAAATGATCAAGAAGATCATCACATCAACTACCATTACGAGTACCTACTCTTTCTTGGCTATTCTCATAAATTAAAGGTGCTAAGGCCTAAATATTAAATGCTAGGGGGAAAATATTAGTGGGTAAACCAACTTCATCTTCATTTTAGCCAGTGAAAAAATTACATGATAGTAATACTTTGCTGGAGAACTAAGCTATCAACCTTTATTCAAGCGGGCCTTCCCCGCCCGTGAAATGCGGTCCGTACTGTCTGATACGAAAAGAAGAAGCGCACGTAAACTTGAAAAAGGGCCCCAACTGTCCTGAAACTCGAGTCGTTGTTTGACCAAAATTCCAAGTGAGTGACCATGTTATCAGGCAATACCACAAGTAACCCACAGCACGAATATTGTCCGATATTTTCAAACTTCAAACAATTTTACACGTGCAATTCGATGTTCATTAGCCATTATTATACCAGGAAAATTAACCGGCTACACAATGTACTAAGAATTTTACCTCTACACTCGTAGCCTGTAGTTTCGTAATATAACGCCGAGAAAATATTCAAGGTATCGTACTTCTGGATCAGCCTCCATTTGAGTCCTCTCGTCTTTGAAAACGACCTTCAATGTTTTTAATGACATCTAGAATTTCGGAATATGTATTATCAATCCAAGATGATAGAACTCAGAACCAGGCGGGAGGATTAGCAGATTAGGTACGTTGGGTAGAGTCGTCCTTCCTTTGACTGAAAACAAAATATTTTTAAATTCTATTTAATTTGAAGATGTTTTATATATATTTTATACTTAGTGGTTAAATATTTTTCACCCCTGCCACTTTGATAAAGATAATATTGGCAAGGTTTTGAAGATAAGCTATTTCTTCCTTACTGACACATACAGTTTCCATTCTGTCGCTTGGACTCTGACCTAGGGCCTTAATTTTGGGAACGAAACCGCAAGTGTTTTTAGTTTGGCCTGTCATTCCCATTTGCTTACATAGAGGCCGTTTCTGGAGCTTTGGGGTTATTTCTCGTACATTTTATTTTGCAGATGCAAATGTTTGTCATCAACAAATTCAGAAAGTCCAATTAGAATGTTCATGAATTTGACGACCTTCTAACGTCCTAATAGCGGGGTTGTTAGCGTCAAAGGAGAGCCTCAACTAATGCTCATCGAGCTAGAAAGCTGAAAATCAGCATGCAGGTAGATACTTCTTGACCGACTGATCAAAACTGGGGGTAGTGGTGCCAAGAGGCCCAAGTGAAGATAAGTGCTACCCGCTTGGCACCACCCCTACTTTTGATCAGTAGGTAATACCTAAATAATAAGTACCTTCAAGTCGATTTTCAGCTTTCTAGCTCTCGATTATCAGAGTTTGAGGTAGCTAACAACTCCACTATAACCCCATCAGAATTATTGGCTAACGTCGCAGAGACAAAATGGAAGAACTCGTAGGTACTTGTTAGGACATTTCAGTTAATTAATTAAAGAATACAGCAATGGCCTGAAGGAATTGTTCCAACAAAATGTTACATTCACCAAGATGTTGAGATTCACCAAGAAGATGTAGAGCCCCGATTCACGTCAATAGTATTGTTTTTGACAACCGACGAGCCTGGGATCATCTGCAATGTCTCGTTCTGGTTGTCCGCCTCCTTAGATTCGGGAGAATCCAAGTTTTTCTGAAGCTGCAGTCTTTGTTCCTTAGCTTTCTTGTATGCTAAAGTTTCTTGTGGTGTCCATTCTAAGGAAAAAGTAAAAATCACCTAGATAGAGATATGTTATTTGCCTCTTCACAAACCTATATGTCCACTGGGGGTATTTCAAAATCTCTGAAACCAGAGATTACGGAGTCATACATAATACGGCAAAATAAATGTATTAAAAGTGCAAAAAACTTTTGGTAAGTACCTATTAATACTTTACATCGTCAGTATGTAAAAAAGCAACAGGTACCTACCTATTAATCTTGAATCCATAGCAACCCATTCGCTATTTATTATCTGTTCAATTTTTATCCGGTTTGCAAAATTCGGCTCCAACATTTGCGAAATGAGGTGTTTACACTTTTCAGAAAGAGTGTCCACATAGCGTGAACGAAACTTCCAATTTCTATTGACTTGCGCTTGGTACAACTGTTTGATGTGTTTATCTTCGAACGGCATCGCTCTGTTCAACATAACATAAAGAACAATACCGAGGGACCATACATCTGTGGGTTTCGGAAAGTACGGTGATCCTTGTAAGATTTCAGGGGCCGTGTAAGAGAGAGATCCGCAGAATGTTTCGCTACGGATAATGTTTAATTTGTTATCAACACACATACGCGCAAAGCCGAAGTCGGATAGTTTGGCGTTCTGGTTCTCAGTTAGAAGCACGTTCTCACACTTGATGTCGCGGTGTGCAATCTCGAGCTCGTGCATGTACTGGATAGCGAGCGCGAGCTGCCGCGTCCAGATCCTCGCCTGGTCCTCCGACACCGCGCCCTTCTGAAGAATATGCTCCAGGAGATCTCCATGTTCCATATACCTCATGAAGATAAAGTACTTGTACCTCCTCTGGAAAATACTGTGTGTATGCACCAGGTGCGGATGGCTCAGCTTGATTAGCATTTCAATTTCTCTTGGTAAAAACTTTTTGACGAAATCTTTCGGCGCGGTGTTTGTATCGATAACTTTGCACGCTAATACGGATAACTTATCTGTTTTATTAGGATTCTTATACTCTGCGAGGTAAACCTGCAAGAGAGTGCATACGATTTGCTATGAGATTTTTTCTTTTTTAGGGCTGGATTCTGCAATTTTAACCCCGGGGCTTTGAAATCTACACCTGACTATTTAGTGGGGACTGGGGAGCTCCCCGGATACCTTTGCTATGAGAAACTACGGTAAGCGGTAACACTGGCGGCCTTATTGCTAATCAAGCTTACCTTAGCATAAGATCCTTCGTTAACTTTTTTAATTATTCTGTAACCACGAGATCCGAGAGTCAATTGCTCGGAAGCAGACAGTTTCAAATCTTCTTCGTTGTAGTTAGAACTCTGTGGAACAATTATCATCTATCATAATTTCTCTAAACTCTATCATAAGCACTAATCTATGATACTTTCTTGTTTCGATTCAATATCGTAAAACCTGCTGAGGGCGTAGGTACATGAGACCCGTGAGACTTAACGAATACCTATTTACAAGTGGGTATTACTAGTTTCTTGCGCAAATAAATGTTTTTTGTACAGAACCAGCAGCGGTTGCACCCGTGTTAATGTGACCTTTTTTCGGCGTGAATAAATAAACCTTCCTTTTGAATCACTTTATCTATTTAAACCGCATCCAAATCCTTTGCGTAGTTTTTAAAATGTATGCATACAACGGCACACCCCCGGAATACGGGAAAAGATAATATTTTATACTAGAGCTAGAGGTAGGTATGTAGCAGTGGCGAAGGGTGGTTTTAGCAAAAGGTAAGCCGTAAGTAGTAGGTACAATATCATTAATCAAAATACTAAAAAAAGTTTAATCCTAATTTTTATTAGCTTTCATATGGTACCTATACAGATATTACTTGTATCTTTTATGGAAACACATGAAACCCTGTAAGGGCACTGCTAAAAAACTGCCAAAGAAGAAGATAGTTTGAAAAAATATAGTAATATTAGTATTACCTAAGTACATCTACAAACTTAATTAAGTATATTATTTTAAGATTATTTGTATAACTATTTAAAAGGGAAATCGTTCGTGACTGATATGTAGTGATGATGATTTTCAGAGAAAACCAAAATGAACTAAGTAGTCTTCTTTTGCAATTTCCTAAAAGCCATTGAAAGTGGTTCAGCTTCCTAAACTGAGTAAACCATCAAGAGGTTCTGTACTATTGCCCTAACATCTTACATTGTTTATTATTCCTACTTACATACCTTGGATTTGGACTCCATCTACGTTTAGTGGTTTTGTCTCGCTGCTGTTATATTCGCAAGAGATTTTATCATTTCACTTTGCTGCAAAAAATTATGGCGTAAATCATTTCTTAAAACTATTAGAAAAATTTAACATAATGGAGATGGGATGGGAACTGGTAAACCTTTCAGGGGTTATTGATAGGGTTTTACGTATGGGTTCATTTGTATTCCGTCAAAATGGACGTCGAAAGGCATTTTAAAGCGCTATTAAAGGCTTTCAAAACCCTTTTCAACCACTATCCTTATTTTGATCCCTGCTTGTCACTACTACTTACTATTATTGCCCCCGCATCACATGGAGAATGATTTCATTGCAGTGCGTGTAACCCCTATGTACAGGGTTTAAGCATAGGGTTCCCTTTTCGATATACTTTATCATCCAAATAAAAGCAATACTTTATGCAAATAAGACGGTAACCAGTTGAAGTGAAAAGTGATAACCTTGCGGTATTCAGACATGAGGTTAAAAAATTAATCGATAAAGAGCTTAGCGGGTCCCTGATGGGCTTCCCCTTTTTGGAGGGTATTTGCCGTACTCGCCACGCTTGGAAGTCGGGCTTGTAAGCGCAGCGTAAGTTAATGTATTTGCAGGGAATGTACCTGCCCATACCTCATTTTAAGAGTCGCAGATTACGCGACACTCAGGGGTAGATGGGTAGATCACTGGGGTAATGTTATTCAAATCTAACACCACACGAGTAAAGTTAATGGTAAATTTGAAATATTCACCCTGTAAGCGGATCCTCTTGTGTTGCCTGCTTCGAGTATATCGCCTTGTTTTACTCTTTTGTGTGAATCGGAGGCTCTCCTTCTTTCCTCTTTGGCTCGCTTTAGGGCCGAAGCTTCGACTGCGTTTAAAGCTGTAAAAACCTTAGATAGCTTACAGTGCAACTAAGGCACGACATTGCCAGAATTACCTACTTATATAGGATTAACATTGGCCTCTATTCTGACAGGGCTCTTCCTTAACTAATGAGGATGATGATGCTGCTGCTAAATGTAGATGTCCTGCTTGTCCCTTTTCTATAAAATGTGACACAATTTGCTAATAAACGGGTTCTACAGAATCGGTATCGCTACTGCCAATTCACAAAAAACACTTCTCTACACTTCAATCCTCGCAAATTTCGGAAGCTGAAAGGTTAAAAAATACTTACTAGTAAGTCTACTGTCCATGGCAACCCATTCAGAGCTGATGATTTGAGCGGCGTTGTACCGAAGACCTGGATCCGGTTCCAGAAGATACTTCACCACGGTTTTGCATTCCACTGATATAGATCCGGCGACTTTTGAACGGAACTGATACTTCTTTGCCATCTGTTGCTCGTAGAGCTTACGCATGCGAGTGTCATCGAATGGCATAGATTTGTTGAGCATCACAAACAGAACTACACCTATGGACCACAGGTCCGTTGGCTTGGGCGAGTACGGCTTCCCGCGGAGGATTTCCGGGGCAGCGTACGACATAGACCCGCAGTACGTTTCGCTCAAGATAGGATCATCGCTCTCGTCCACACATAGCCTCGAAAACCCAAAATCTGATAACTTAACGTTGAAGTTCGCAGTCAGTAGTACGTTCTCACATTTGATATCCCTGTGGGTTATCTCTAGTTCGTGCAGGTATTGCAACCCGAGCGCGAGCTGCCGTGTCCAAACGCGCGATTGGTTCTCCGATACAGATCCATTCTTCAAAATATAACCCAAGAGATCTCCATTTTCACCAAATCTCATAAATATGTAATACTTAGTTTTTCGTTGAAATATGCTGTGCACATGAATGAGATGCGGGTGGTTTAGTCGTACCAGGACATCTATCTCGCGAGGTAAGAATTTTACTACGAAATCTTTAGGGGCCTTCGCAGTTTCTATTATTTTACATGCAAGCTGTGTTTTATGGTCATCTTTGCCGACGTATTCTGTTAAAAATACCTGAAAGAAATAAGATTTCATTAGTCATGTTATTTCACAAAACAATGATGGAAACGCAAATAAATGGGGAATCGAAGATACCTTGGCGTAGGCGCCTTCGCCGATGAATTTAACTAATTTGTATCCTTTTGTATTCAAAGTATTTTCTTCAGATGGAGTAGTTTTCGCTTCGGACATGATACCACAAGCTCAACATCAACAGATCTGTTCCATTACCTTTCAAGGCAGAGTAAACAACATCCAGCCTACTTGTAATCATGGGAGGTGACTGCATTTTTGATCGGTGCTGGTATGAAATTGAAAACAACGAATTTGGTTACATTTCTGCTTGCATTTTTGATAAAAAGTTTTGTACGGCGCCCGGCCGTGGTCTGTCGGGGTCAGAGTTGTTGAAGTGTTTAGACGTTTCTGAGAGACGTTATGTGACAGAACATGTCAGTAAATTCCTCTTCTAGAACAAAAAGAGTATGTTTGTATAAGCTTTAAAAAGTAATCAGACTTCGCATATCTTTCGCATTCCGCTGATGATAAACCATTAAAACAGAAACATAATAAAAGGTAAGTATTAATGTTTTATTAATAAACTTTAACAACGTCCTCTAACCTAATTGATAGAATAAATTATCACTTCACTTATAATTACAACAAGTAATATTGGTGGAAACGTAGACCGACCACTAAAAGTCATTGAGCTAGATTGAGATCACAATTCCAGATGTTTTTTGTTGAGGAACTCTCCCGCAATAGATATTCGCTGTAGAAAGGAAGGCGCCGGGGTAAGCAAGAGTTCGTATCTGTGTGTATCAGGATGTTCTGGATAACGGTTCTCTCTTCGTATCCGTTCCAGCATGTGCTGAGGCTCGCATTTGGGTTTCGTCTTCCAATCGCTGTTCAGAAAGTCTTGCAAAACTTTAGGCAACATTTTAAACGCGTCTTTCGTTTTAGTTGCGCTCGGCGGCTGAAACGGTTCCACATCTTCTGGCTTTTGAGGGTATATTATATCGTCTACTTCTACTTTAGCTTCTTTTACCTTTGAATTACTTTCTTCGGTAACTTTATCTTCCATAGATTCTTTCTTCTCTTTTATGTTGCTGCTGTTGTAGAAACTAGAAATGCGTTCTTTAAGAAGATCTGTTAAAGTCGAGTCGTTTTTAGATTTTTCTCTTTCAGTGCCGTCTATATTAACATATCCGGTGCTTAGTTTAGTCTGTATCAGTACTTTATCCGTTTCTTCCTCTTTTCTATCTGAATTATTTTCAGTGCTATCGGCAGTGAAGTTTTCAGTAGAATTGTCATCTGGTTCAACATTTTGTTCTACTTGTTCATCAGTTTTGTCATCTGTAGCGTTTTTTTTCATGTCGCTTGTTGCATTCTTGTTCATTGTGGCGTCAATCATACTCATGAATTTGATATTGTCTTCTTCCTCTAGGATTTGGTAAATTCTGTACACTTCACTGATGTTTATCCTGCGAATAAATAAAATTACATTAAGACTAGTCCACCAACTTTATTTCTCTTTTGGATTTTCTATCTATTTTTAGTTTCATTTAACTAGCACACACATAAACAATTTCTTATTAGAGATAAGCAGTGCCTGTTGTGTCTGTATTCTTTATGTGTTTGTCTCTTTACTGTTCCTGTGTAAAAGAAATCGTAAATATACAAATGTCACGCTTTTACGCCTTGCAGGGTAGGCAGAGCGTTAACGGTCGTATAATACGGTCGATATCGCCAAGTCTGTCAAATATTTGAGGGCCGAAAAATCGTGCATCAGCATTTGAGGCTCACAGGTTGTCAGCTTGTCGCCTCAAATTTTAATAATTGTGAAATATAATTGGTGGAAACATAGACCGACCAACCCTCGAGTCCCTTAGTCGTCTCTTAGGACACCCTCAGGAAAGACACATACACACTTTACACACACATACACATATCACGCCCTCATATCCCTTGCGGGGTAGGCAGAGCGTAAACGGCCGCAAAAACGGACATTTACACCACGTCTGACTTATATATTTGAGGATCATTCGGAAAATTTTGTATCGCCATAACGACAGGTTGTCAGCCCATCGCATAAAATTGCAATACACACCCTCAAGTCCCTTAGTCCCCTCTAACGATTCCCACGGGAAAGGAAAGGGGTGATGCTATTCTAAGCCGGCATCACACGGTAAAGAAATGGGGTAATACATGGTAATACTATTCTAAGGCGGCATTACACAGCATTTTTTGGCCTATTATTTCGACGTAAACGGATTAGTATGATTATGTCAGGCTGGAAATCTTGTTTAATTTGCAATTGACTATCCTTACCCCTGTGCGGCTTCGTGGCAGCAGTGCAACATGGCTGGATCTATCGGATGCGCCTCAGTGTTAAAGATGTACCCGCCTACGTCGACGACACACTCCCCACCAGGAGTGTCGATCACTGTGCCGTGGACCCCGGGGTTGTGAATGAAGTTGTCGGGGTCAAACAGCAGGTACAGGTACTTGGTAGTCTCCGCGAGGAAGAATGACTCCATGCGGTCCTCTTTGCGGTGGTCGCGGACGTCTTTAATCTGGAAGACATAAATCTAAATCTTCAGTAAATAGGCGAGTGTACTACTGCTCCTAAAAGTAGCTGCTTTTTTAGATCGTAAGTGTCAGGCTTCTGATAAAACTACAATATTTATTTGATTCCAGTTGGAATTAGTCATTGATCTTTCAGTTTTGAAGTTTTAACACACACACACACATTTCACGCCTATCATCGCTTGCGGGGTAGGCAGAGCTCAAACGGCCGCAAAAACCAACATTTACGCCACATCTGACAAATATTTGAGGGTCATTCGGAAAATTGTATCGCCATAGTGACAAGTTGTTAGCCCAACGCCTAAAATTGCAATATCCTAATAATAATATCAATATCCTCGAGTCGATAAGTCGCCTCTTACGACTCCCAAGAGAAAGAAGTGGGGTGATGCTATTTTAAGCCGGCATCACACGGCGGCATTTAACACTAGAGTTTATAGAATTTATTTACTATGGAACAGCTGGTTAATTTACTATGGAAGGTCTAATTTTTATGAGACAGGGAGGGATATAGTCCGTCCGTGTAAACTTTTGTTCATGAAGTTAAATTAAAAAAAATTGGTTAGAGAAAAGCTCACTCACCGTAGCATAACCGCAGTTGGTCTTAGCGCTGTGTTGTATGCTCCTCAATATGTCTTCCCCCATCTGCAGCAGGATTGGATCTCTGGTCTCCCGGTACAGGTACATGATAGACTCGATCAGCTCCGGCCGCAGGGGGTAGCTTTAGATAAACAAACAACCACAAATAAGACAAAAACATGGACGATAGCCGGCCGGATCATTGGCCGTGTGGTGCCGGCTTAGAATAGCATCACCCATTTATACCTGTGGGTGTCTCGTAATAGGCGACTAATGAATTAATCCAGGGGTATAGGCAGCTGCATTCTCAGCAAACATCTATAACAACTTGCACTGTGCTCACCAATCTGCCTGCCAAGCGTGGTGAGTGAGGCAAATACCCCTCAATAGGGGGAGGCCGATGTCCAGCAGTGGACAGTTGTGACTGTTGTAGTTGTAGTATGAAAGATAACATTTGTGTTTTGAAAAAGGTAGAGGCTGAGTAGATCCTTTTTTGCCATTTTCTTAACATTCTGTACGCATTGGGTATGGTAGTATGTGCAAATAGGATGCGTATTTCTACGAGTATACAGTACACAATAGTTTATTCTGTAGTTTTTAACGTACCTTTCGCGAGAGGATGAGGCCTTGAATATTGCTTCTGTATTTTCTTAACGTACCTTTCGCGAGAGGATGGGGCCTTGAATATTGCTTCTGTATTTTCTTAACGTACCTTTCGCGAGAGGATGGGGCCTTGAATATTGCTTCTGTATTTTCTTAACGTACCATTCGCGAGAGGATGGGGCCTTGAATATTGCTTCTGTATTTTCTTAACGTACCTTTCGCGAGAGGATGGGGCCTTGAATATTGCTTCTGTATTTTCTTAACGTACCATTCGCGAGAGGATGGGGCCTTGAATATTGCTTCTGTATTTTCTTAACGTACCTTTCGCGAGAGGATGGGGCCTTGAATATTGCTTCTGTATTTTCTTAACGTACCTTTCGCGAGAGGATGAGGCCTCGCCGGTGCCTAAGTTGTACACTTCGGGAGTGAACCCGTACTGCTTCCACACGCTGTGGTAGTTGTGGATGATTCGCATCGCAGTGTCACTTTCACCTGAAAGCGACCGATAAAGTTAGGACGCCTCTCTTGACTAGGGCTGCTCTCATAACTTAAAAACGTAACAGTGTAATAAAAACGTAAACCGTCCGCGAGGCGAGATTGAAGTCAAATACTGAAGCTTATTCACAGCATGTGGTTTTAATAATAAACGCGGATTTTTGATAAATTACGTTTTCATCAAGAACTTCTAATTGATTAGGGTAGCACCTAGCCTGGGTGCCATTATTTTTTAGAACTGTTAATATTTTATTTCTTGGGTAAGGATACTTAAAAATCGGGTGACAAAATGACCAATACATTTTCCAGAGTATTGGACATCAGCTGCAGATACCTTTTCTCATTTATTTTAGTGATTTAGAAAAAGTAACTAAATATTCTCCAAGTACTGGATATTTGGAGGCCCAAGACCGAGACTCGTGGCGTGAAAGAGGGGAGGCCTTTGCCCTGCAGTGGGACACAGACAAGGCTGACTAAAATCCAGTAAGAATTAGCTCGGAAAATGTTCGATAGAACACACATTGTAGTATATTTGATTTGAGTGTAGTTTACCAATGAGAGTGAGGAGCCCCGGCCAGTAGGACTCAAGCGACTGGAACACAGGGAGCGTGACATGTCCTCGCATCATGGTCGCCCACACAAACCAGTCGTCTTTCTTCAAGTACTTGTCGATCACCTCTCGCGCCTCGTAGAACATCGACATCATTTCCGGTTTCTCCAGCAATATTGCGCCTGGAAGAGACAAAAATAAATATTGCGTCTGTCCCGATAGCGTAGCGGATAGTATCACTGCCTGTTACGCTGAGAGTCGTGGGTTCGATCCCCACAAGACACAAATATTTCTTAAGTAATTTTCAGATATATTTGTGTTTAGTCTGGGTGTTTCTATGTATAATACATATTTATTTACAAAAAATAAGGACTTATACAAGTATTAATAGCTATCTAGTTCTCATAGTACAAGCTTTGCTTAGTTTGGGGCTAGATCGCGTTGTGTTAATTATCTAGGATATTTATTTACTTAACAACATGTCTGAATTAATCCAGTTCAGGAAATAGGCAGCAGTATTATAGCGCTTACCAAACAGGCAATTGAAAGTAGGGCAAGGCCAACCCATGTTCAACAGTGGCTTTTGGTTTGATGATGTGGACTTTTACTGGCAAATATGTAATATTTGCTTTAATCTTGAGTATATCAGTGACTTTTACGAGTTCATTCGACTTCAAGAAGCCAAAGTACCTTTAACTAAATATTCATAATATGAATCCACTCCTCCACCAATGCCGGCGTCCTGGGCAGTCCAGCGGCCTGTCATCACATCTATGTGGTTTCCTAGCAGCCCTATAGGTGATCTGTGGTGGTAGAGTGCTTTCAGAGCATTGTAGGCTATCTGGAAATTTAAAGGCAGTTTTTTTTATTTGTCTATCACCACAACAGCAACACAAAAAAAATTGGCTTGCAAACTCTAAACTGAACAACATGCTATTTAAAGAACATTTTGAGCTACATATGTGATTTTTTTGTGTATCTCTTTCTGTATGGAAATACTTTTATTGTTTTAGGTTTACTTTGCATGTCAAAAGTAATTATTTATACATTCCAAATACATTAACAATAATTGAACTCACCTCTTCATACAAAGGATCTCCAGTAAGTCTGCTTAAAGTACCAAATTCAATGATAAAAGTCCCCACCCCAGCTGTGCAAGTTACACTGGTCTCCCCAGGTGGAACTCCAGACTTAAGGTTGATGGTGCCATAGGGCATCCCAGTTGTAGTGTCGAAAGCTGCTATAAGCCTCTTTGCTACATCTTCAGCTAATCGTAAAAGAGGACCATTGCAGGGCCAGCCCGGTTCTAACTTCATTCCAGTCCTGAAAAATATTTTTCATTTTAGAAGTGGTTTATTGCATTGCGTCTAGGTATGTAGTGGGTATTTGTTTGAGAGCTTACTTATAAGAGAGAAGATGTGCACTCAGAAGCCCGCCAATAATTCGAATATTAGTTTCAAACACTGATACATTGATGTCGGTATCAAAGTTGTCCTTTTCTAGTACAATTTTGACTACTCTGTTGAACTCTGTGTAGTTGCCCATGATGGCGAGCGTGTCCAGCGCGTCTATGAGCGTGAGGGAGTAGCTGCCCCACGTGTCCACGCCGTCGCAGCTTAGGGGACGCAGCTCGTCGTAAGGGTACGCGAAACGTAAGTAACTGTCGTATGCATGCTGAAACATTTCCCGCACTTCTTCCCTGTAAGTAGATAAATTGTACCTAGTTTAGCTACCAGTATCATGCCATTTATAGTCAGTAATATGAAAATATATAGATGAATACCTGAGTTTCAAAATATCTTCCTTCTTGTACTCCCTTATTGCTAAACACGTTTCACAGCCATATAACAGGATGAAGCACGTATAAATTAACTTATTCATAGTGATTTTTGTTAAATTTCCTACTTTATTTTATTTTAAAATTCATAATTTCATACCAAATAAAATGTACACATCCAACATTTCACCACGTCAATGTCAAAAACATATGTTTTTCGTCCGGAAATTTAGACTCTTGGTCACTGACCTCTTCCTTCTCTACTGGCTGCATGTTTTATTTCAGCAACATTACCCAAGTAAGAATACTTTTCAGTGACCGTGTGTTATTGTGATAATAAAGAAAAATGTTTGATAAAATTAATATTCCTCAGGAAAACATGATTTTTCAGGAAAATCAATAAAATAAATTTTCTTTCTGTTTCTAAACGAATAACGATGGAGCAGAGACAATAGAGTTGTCGTAATCCTATTGGTCGATTTTAAAATACCATAGGTTATAGAGTAACGTAAACTGCAACAGCTGAATTTCCCAAAATGTCTGTTGTCCGTTGACGCTTGTTAGCGTTTTTGGGGGTGAAATCGAAATAAATCCTCATATTTCCTTATTTACTCTCAATATTTTGTATAAAATGTGTTCTTAGTTGAGAGAAAATTACGTATTTCCGCTTCGGTTGCCATAAACTGCACTCGCGGCCCGCGTTTTAGCTGATCTGGTCGGACTGTTTACGGAAGCAAAGCGAGGGCAATGGCATCATTCAGAATACACGAGGATCAAGAAAATGCTTCCCTTGCGCTGAGGAAGGAAAATGCAGATGCTTTCACAGCGGCCCAGCGTCGCGCCCTTGGCGACCTCAGCCAATTCGCCTGCAACCAGAACCGGAATATCAAACTGGTACGTTAGTGACCGTTTGGTTTTTTACACACATTTACTTCGCTATTTTCTTACGTCTGTCTGCATTGTTTTTAGCCGGGATTGACGAATGGACCTTGTAAAGTTCAAGATGAGAATAGAACAGTACGGCAGATAAAGAATGAGAAGAACATTGTACCCCCTGTGGCCCAGTTTCGCGCGTTTAGCGTGTACGAAGACAAACCCAGTGAGCAGAGCCAGGAAGTGAAAAAACGCGAGCCGACCTTCAAGCCGTTCGTCGCCAAGGATATCAGAGACAAGAGGGATAACTTCTTTGTAAGCACAGCCGACAATGTTAGGGCTCTGTGTGCCAAGGTCGAGAAACAACAACTACCAGATCGGCAGAAAGAAGCTCCTCCACCACGGTAAGCCATGGGGTTTCTTTGATAACATGTTGGAGTATCAAAATTTAAAACACTTCTTGGTTATGTATAAAATTTTTGAAAACTTGCAAAATTTTGCAAGTAACCAGCTGCGGTAGCCCAGATGAAAATTTTGCAAAAAAAAGTCATGATGGTATTTCATTTGTCCATTTTCTAACCTGCCAGTCCTTGCACTACCTGTTGCTTTAGCATGGGAACAGAGCAAGAGAAAAATAACCTCAATCCATTAACTAAAATGTTATTCATTGTACTAGCCTATCTAATGACCTAAATCTTGAGAAAAATGGGGCTTCAGTGCCCTTGTACAATAGATACAAGATAACCCTGCTGTAAGTTCCAGTTAATGGACAATTGTGGCCAACAGACATTCTTTAATTTGGTAAATTCTAAGTGAAACTAATCTCTTTGATATTTATAGCACATTTAAAATCTTGTACTTTGTGGCAAATCTCTGTTTACTCAGCTTTTTTTGATGAGTACAGTTGAGAAATATTTTTTCCTTAATATTTACTAAAAACCCTGAGCTTGTTATAAGTGTAATTTTATTCTACTAGGCAACCATTTCAAGAGAAGAAAGATGTTGTGGAATCACCAATGTCTGTTGTTGACACAAGTGTGTTGTCGTCTATGTCCATATCCAAGAATGAGAGTCAGATCCTTGAGGACTTGGCGGAAGATGAAGAGGATAAGACAACTGCACAGACTGACAGGGAGATGTTCTTCCATGTTGTGGAATACAGGCAGGAGATCTATGAATACATGAAGGAAATTGAGGTTTGTGCTCTATGTAATATAATAATAATAAGCCTTTTTATTTCCAAGAAAAATAAAATAAAATATAAAAACTTATGCAACATGATTGGTATTTTATTTGTTAGTATGGTTAGTTAAATCTTATTATAGTGTTAATTATCATTAGTGTTGTGAGCTTCTTCTTGGATCCCTATTTGGGTGAAGGCCTCCTCCAAATCTTGCCACTTCTGTCTGTCTTTAGCAATTTCTGGCCACTTTTTGCCTGCCGCTTGAGCGATGTCATCTGACCAGCGTTTGTAGGGCCTCCCTACACTTCTCTTGCCAGCTGGGCCAGCCCAAGTGGTGGTTTTAATAGTCCATCTCCTGTCAGGAAGGCGAGCTACATGTCCAGCCCACTTCCACTTTAGTTTAAGGGCATGTGTGAGAGCGTCAGTGATTTTGGTCTTTTCTCTGATCTTAGTGTGTCTTATTTTATCAATTTTTTTAATATTTGTTATGCTTCTTTCCATTGCTCGTTGTGTTGTTCTAATTTTGTCTTCAACTTTTTTTGTATATACCCACGTTTGAGATGCATATAAGAGGCATGGTAGAAGGCAGGTGTCATGTACAATCTTTTTTATGGATATGCTGTAGTCTCCTTTGAGTATTTCTTTTAAAGCCCAGAATTTTTTCCATGCTAAATTGGATCTTCTCAAAACTTCTTCTTCGTTGCTGGTTTTTGAAAACGAAATTTGTTTACCGAGATATACATAATTGTCGACATACTCAATTCTTTTGCCATTGATGTTAATTGGTCTCTTTTGGCTATTGCTCATTGCTTTTGTTTTGCTGGTGTTTAGTTCAAGGCCTACTTTGGAGCTTTCTTCGTCTAGTGAGCACATCATAAGTTCAAGGTCTCTAGGCGTTTCAGCAAAGATGACTATGTCGTCAGCAAATCTTAGATGGTTTAATAGGTGACCGTTAATTCTTATTCCTTTTTGGCTCCAGTTTAGTTTTTTGAATATGTTTTCCAGTACTGCTATGAAAAGTTTTGGCGATAGTGGATCCCCTTGTCTGACCCCTCTCTCAATTTTTATGTCTTTTCCAGTTGTTTCGAGCTTTACTCTACTTACGCTGTTTCGATATATATTTTTGAGTATTCTAATGTATTTCACATCTAATTTGGTTGATTCTAAGGCTTTCCAGATTGAGTTATGGCTAATCGTGTCGAAAGCTTTACTGTAGTCTATAAATGCGAGATACAGTGGTCTGTTAAACTCTTTGAATTGTCTCTCTTGAGAATTGAATCTCTGTGCTCTATGTAGTATTGTTTTATTAATATAGGGATCAATAGGATGTTTAGTTTAAGTTTAAAATGTGCCAGCTAGTTCTAAACCACTGCTTTTCCCAAGGGTCTCCTTGAAAGACATCTAGTTGGCCATGACAACTAAATGGTACAAAGGTCTCTGCTCAGCAGTAGGTCATGCAACTGCTTAGCTAAGGCTAATAAGGTCATAGTTCTATCACTTGCACAATTTATATCTAAAATAATAGCTAGCCAGTTCATTCAAATAAAAAAGATTCTTTAATAGATTTAGTGTTTTAAAAGCGAATCCAACAGGCTATATGTAAAAAAGACACTTCTGAATCAGGTGAAGAACCGAGCCAACCCTCGCTACATGCGCAAACAGCCGGACATCACCCATGTGATGCGCTCCATCCTCATTGACTGGCTGGTGGAGGTGTGCGATGAGTACAACCAACAGAGTGAGACGCTGCATCTAGCTGTTTCATATGTGGACCGCTTCCTCTCCTACATGAGTGTTGTTCGCACCAAGCTGCAGCTGGTTGGAACCGCGGCTACTTACATTGCAGCGTAAGTAGATTTTAAATTATATTTGGTGTTAGCTTTTTTTAAGTATATTGGTTAAACTTGTGGTGTAAGCAAATATTTTATGCAAATGTATTTAATTTTTTCATCACTTCACAATAGAATCAGAACTATTCCAAATATTTTAGACTTGTTAGGAGCCATAAGAAAAAGTCTTGTTTGTAAAACATATCTTTTTTTTAATGGCTTTACATCTCTTTATTTGAGACATATTTTTCCAATGACCGTAAACTTGATCTTAACATGCAGGAGATTATTGTTAGAAAAATTTGAATTATTTGAACCAATAACAAAGTGTGTAGGGACAACACAAACAGCAAAATGTACAAGTAAATTTTGTTAAGTGGAAAGGAGGGTATAAATTAAAACATATATTAAAAAGATAAAAATAAAATAATATAAAGACTATTTAATATTTCAACAAAATTACTGTGTATTCAGTCAGAGCTATATTGCGATGTTTATTTTCATATTACTATCATGGTGTTATGCCAATATTGATCTACTTGTTTGATTATAAATCGATTTCTGTTATTCATTTCTTTATTTCAAAACTTTACTTTGTATGTAACAGGTTTAACCTTGAATCTATTGAAATAAATAAAACAATGAGATCATACTAAGACCAACTTATAACTTAAATAATACCAAAATTAGAGTGTTACAAAAGAATTAACAATAACTTGGCCACAGACGGGTATAGCCGACAACCCGCGACTTGCCGTCAGCGCCACGGTCGGGTACAGCCGACAAAACGTCGTTAAAGTTTATGTTCATAAACTAGCATTTTAAACCCGTATCTATCTTTTATTTTTTCGCATATTACATTTATTGTACCCTCTACTTTGATTTATGAACTTTTGCGCTTAGATATTTATTAGATTTGTAGTATAAATAAGAAAAATACTGATTACGTTTTGAAGCTGTCAGAAGTACCATTCACACACGCCATAGTCGGCCCCACACGACTGGAAGTGTTGTTCCTTACTAGTACAAATGTGAAATATCGATACATCTATAATATATTTACGGAATATACTATGCCTAGATATTTGTCAAGTTTGTCATAAAAATAACATTTTCTTATTATTTTAATGTATATTGAAAATATTCCCGACATCCATTTGCAGAAATACGCCAAGTATTAGACATTATTTTCTTTGTTTGATTGAGTATCGACAAACCGGTTTAGGCGACTCGTGCACAGCGATAATTGCTTGACCATTGTGAGTGCACTGTACGCCGTAGTCGGGTAAAGACGACACGCTCTGACGTCATTGCAGTAGTGACATAAAAATAGTGATGGGAAAATGAGTGCCGACGAGCTTAGTTCAGCAGAACTTCTACAGATTTTAGAAGGCGTAGATGTTGACGTTGATCTGTCGTTTGAACCTGGATTATTCGAAGAAGAAGATTTAGGCCCGTATTTTAGAACGCATCTCAAGCTCTGATCTAGACTTGAAACTAGTTTAAAGAAGTGATTTGATTTTAGAACGTCGCTTGAGACAAGATTCAATAATCAAAACTCACCTGAGTAAAATCTTATTACAGGAGGATTTTTAAGTAACAATCCTAACTAGGTACCTAAGTAAATACCTAATAATCATAAATAATAATAAATAAATTAGGAGCGTTTGGGAGGGTTTCATGTGAACTTAATTTAACGGGTCAAATTGTGATACAAGATTATTATTGGATAATAAGAGATAAGATAATTATTTATTTAATAAACGTATAAGTAACTATCCATCTATCTATCTTATTAGCCTATATTAGCCCACTGTTGGACATAGGCCTCTTCTTTATAAGTAACTATGAAATGCTAATAAATAACCGCTAATATAAGTACAGTACCTTACGAAGGGCGTTATAAAAAGTAAATAGGAACAAACCGAAGAAATAATTAAATAAACCGGGTAGGAATAGAAAAAATGTTCAAGTATTTAATAATATATCATAAATCTTAAAATAATAGTTATGTCGGTTTCCCATTTGCCTGAGATACAGGAATTTATATTCTTAGTTTAGGAAATGGTTAAGCCACAGAATTATTTCATATAAGTGTACCTATTTGTAATTAAGTTTATTAAATAAAAAATTATCTTATCTCTTATTATCTAATAATAATCTTGTACCACAATTTGACCCATTAAATTAAGTTGACATGAAAGGAGACCGAGCGAAACGTACCCAGAGCGAACAGATATAGGATGATGTTTAAAATAAAGGGTTGTTTATAAAAATAATTTTGATAGAATATCAATTTGATATTCGATGGCTAAACGTGTGATTTTGCTATTTGATTTTTTAAGGCAATTTAAAACAATCTGCAATAAGTATCTAATAATTATCTTTGTACATTTAATAATTAAACAAGGCAATATCGAATAATACATATACAACACAGGCTTGCCTGTGGATAAGTCCGGCTGAACGATCCCACCAAGCGGTGGAAGGCTCCGTAAGGGGCCGCCTGGCTCGCGACCACCATCCTACCGAAGCCTGGCGCCAAGTAGCTTGCTGCATTCCGTCAGTGTGTGGGAGTGCCAGTGCCTTAACAGGCTTCTTCTGGGTGAGCTCGCTCCATCTTAGACTCTGTCTCTGTCCTATGACCTAGACTAGAGTCAAGAGCAAACCCATCATTAATAAAATAAAATAAAATAATAATAATAATAATTCTATCAAGAAGGCTTGTTCATGAGCTTAAATAATGTAAACCTGACTTGGGTACTTTTTGATAGACATATATTTTAATGATAGGTATAGTTCTTAAAATCAACTTGCTTGTAAAAATAAAAAAAGTCATTGTATGCATAAGAATGATCAACCGCCGCTGTCAATTCCAGGAATTTGTAGTTGTAGCAGCTCCGAAACAAACAAACAATCTTCTATCTCTTTCGTTCATGTGAATATAAACAAAACAAAAGTACTCACTCCAGCCACAATAAGGCCTATTGTGATTATTTCTTGCGCGCTCACCGGTACTCGTGGTTTACGAGCCGCACATGTAAACTGAGTTTTTTTTACTTAATTACTACAACAATGACTTTTCATTACACTTTTTAAGTATATGTGAATACAATTACATTATTAATTATATAATCAGTCTATTATTTTACTTTATTTTCCATGAACCTGACGAAATCAAATAGCAAAATCACACATTTAGCCATCGAATATCAAATTGAAATTTTATCAAAATGATTTTTATAATTACCTCTTTATTTTAAACATCATCCTATATCTGTTCGCTCTGGGTATTGTTTCCATACTTTCCTGCACGGTCTCCTTTGTGCCATTAAAATTTTTATTTAATATTCAACGTTTTTAATTAATATTCAACGTAAGTAAAATAATAAAATGAAATGAAAGAAAACAAATAGTCACAATAAAATATTAAAATAAATACCAGCATAAATCTTCAATTTTTTTTTATCGATAGTCTATATTACATCCTTATTTGTCCTAAGGGTTTGAGAATATAGAAATGCCACCGACGCCACAGTCGTCTATAACCGACAACGCGATATAGAGAGACGCGTAATAGAGATGCGCCAGTGCTGATCGAAAACTGAACTAAAAATAAACTTGGTGAACATGCCTAGTGTTGTTTACGAGGCCACCACTACTACAACTATCCTATATTATTATTTTAACCTATATGAAATCAGAACTGAGAAGTTGGGGGCAAAATAATGGTTTTAGATTAATTAAAACTCGGTTTAAAAAGTGAAGATTTATTATCGATATGAACTGTTGGACATCTCTATTTTATTGAGTATTTCTTTACCAAGAAATTGGTGTGGCGCTGGTTGCAATTTTTTACTCGAATGGCTTGGCGGCGAAAAGGTTACCATAATTATATACCTTCTCACATAACTCTAAACTTCATTCATTCATCATCTAGAACATTACAAGGCTCTCAAGCCACAAAGTAGAGGTACACTGCAGATAGCCTATAAAAAGTATGTGTAACATGTATGAGTAGTTCATTCAAGTTTGTTACTCCAACAGCAAATATGAAGAAGTGTACCCTCCAGAAGTTTCTGAGTTCGTGTACATCACTGACGACACTTACACCAAGCGCGAAGTCTTACGCATGGAGCACCTCATTCTGAAAGTGCTGTCGTTTGACCTCTCAACCCCGACCTCGCTGGCCTTCCTGTCGCACTACTGCATATCCAACGGACTCAGCAAGAAAACTTTCCACTTGGCTTCTGTAAGTTATTATGACAAAACGGGGTGCAAGGGACAGCCCTTCGAAAACTAATAGGGTGCATACCTAGGAGGGCTGTGCATGTGCAGACCATGAAACTGAAATATTAATATAATAAATATTACAGGAAATGCCAAAAAAATTATGACTTCCAGTAAATGCAGTCAGCTGATTTGATTTTGTATGGGAGGTCGTTTTTTGTCGTTTCCTGACATATGTTTCTAAGGGACAGTTGTTCAGTTCCATGGTCTGAATGCACCCTATAAGTATTGGGAGGGCTGTCCCTTACACCCTTTATATGTATTATGAAAACCATGATATACTTTTGGTTGCCCTCTTCTCATTTTCATATTTCTTAGAATGTTAATGGCCTCAATTCAGGATATAAATACCCATAACTTACCTTAAACACATTCCATCAAATAGGTTTAGAAAAGGATAGGAGTTGTCTATATCATGTCATATCAAAATAAGACGACGATGGAAACAATGGCAACTAATTTGACTAGAAATTGCGAAGAACCCAGTGACATTCTTAAACCTGACAGAACATAGATAGCTCCTATCCTTTTCTAAACTTATTTTATGGAAAGTGTCAGCGCTATTTTGATATAAGTTATCGGTAATTTATTTCCCGAAATGAGCGCAAAAGATTTAAATGGCGGGCTTTGTCTTTGTAGGATTTTAGTTCAGTGTAAACTGACGCATGCTTATCTGTAGTTTCGTATCTATCTAGTAATAACTTCCTTGCATGTAGCTTTGAATACAATTGCGAGAGGCCCATGTCCAGCAGTTGACTTTCGTGGCTGTTAAAGTGAAGTAGCTTTGATCTTGGTGTTGCGAATTTTTTCGAAAACGTGACGGCTGGTTGTTGTCGCGGGGCTTAATGAACTACTGTATTTACCCTGATATCAATGTTCCTTTAACATAAGCTACCTTGAATACCAAATTTTTAAAACACTTCCCGTGTTAGGTATACAATTTTTGAAAACTTGCAAAATTTGCCAAGCGCGGACTTGAACCTGCGACTTTTGGTATTCAATTTATCGCGGGTTTTCATCGCTTATACTACATTCAATCTGTAAAGATAGAGTTAGTCGCCGGGTATTAGTTGCAAAACTAACCCGGTAGATGGAGCCGTGCCACGCGTTACTGGCATTAAATACACTTGCAAAATTGGCGGGCAAGGAACGAGCTGCGGTAGCCCAAATGGAAGAGGCGTCGCCACTAGTAATGGCGTAAGTCGCAGGTTCAAATACTGCCCGCAATTGAAAATTTTACAAGATTTGAAAAAATAAGCTTCCTTAAGTAGGCTTCTGAATTAGTTACCACTGAACTAGCGACACTTAATTTTTAGTATTTGCGTAATGCAAGCTAAAACAAGTTGTTTATATCGCAGTACATAGCGGAGCTGTGCCTGCTGGAGGCGGAGCCCTACCTGCAGTACAAGCCGTCGGTGATCGCGGCGGGCGCGCTGGCCACGGCGCGGCACTGCCTGCTGTGCAGCTGCCAGCCGGACGATACTTCCCTGGAGGTCAGGTTTTTTATTTGCTTTCAGGTTACTCGCCTTCTTCTATAAGTAATTTATAACATAACTTTTTCTTTACAAAGTGAATGATACAAAATAATTCTGAGGTTTCTATTTCCTAAACTAAGAATTAGCAACTAAGTTCAACTAAGAATTTTAAATATTGAACTACAAAGAGAAATATAGAGTCTGAACGGAAAGATCATAGGCGTAGGAAAAAGTGAATCCTTTTTACATAGGTTGCTATGACATTTCTTATACTGAGACACAGAAGCGCCCTCAATTTCTACGTCTGTTCTCTTTCCGCACAGACTAGTTCGCTCTATCGCGTGGTGGGATCGAAAATACATTCTGACCAGAAAGCTTTTTAAACTGTTAGCAGAATACGAAATGACAAAAAATGACACACTGACAGGCCATATAAACACAACTGAAATAATTTTTATTTAGCAGGCTTCGGGCCCAGGTTGTATAAAATTGAAATTCTTTATTCAATGTAGGATAGTATTATCATATCACTTATTGACGTCATGAATCGTCATTTTAAAAAAAAGAAATTTGTATCACACAATTTTCTTTTTTTTATAACAATTTTGTAATGTCTTATCTTAATAGAAAACCAACTCAAAATAAAGGCACTGCCACGGGGCTGGCCAGGTTAATCACATGGCATGTAACTTTACGCCACTACCATCTGAAAACGATATTTGTTTCAAATTGAAGTCAAGATTTTTAAAGCGTGTAGTTAACATGCGTATAATTAACCGGACCTGCTGAACAGGAAAATCCCCCAAAAAAACCTGCCCAGAAGTGCTTCTACTCTAAATTAACAATCGTACTAGCCCCTACCCTAGCTAATTTTGGAAGTAAAAAAATATGTATAGACCTATATGTATTTTCCACCCTTGTCTGTAAGTTGTATTTAACGTTGTATTAAATACAACTTACAGACAAGGTTTTTATTCGTAACTAATTGTCTCGTTTTCTTCTCGCGTAGAGCTCGGAGTGCTTGGAGGCCCGGGCGTCGTGCGTGGCGCTGTCGTGGCCGGGCGCGCTCGCGGCGAGCTCCTCCTACAGCGCGGAGGAGCTGCGCCCGTGTCTGCGCGAGCTCGCACGCACACACGCGCACGCGCACCAACAGCCCTACCAGGCCATCCCAGACAAGTTCAAGAGCAACAAGTGAGATACCGTCCTACAGTTTCATTAAAAAACAGGTTTCCGTCCGAATACAAAGCAAATATTGACCAAGTGCGAGACGGACTCGCCCACCGAGGGTTCCGTGACATGCCCATCAAACCCTGTCATATGATACCCCACTTGAACAACTAGCCTCTATTTTAAAATTTTGTGGTTTATCGGCCCCCTAAAAAAACATGTTTGAAAAGTCCCTTTAAATGTACTTCAAAACAAAGCTACTTGCCAAACATGGGATGTACTCTATGATTTTGATTCCTTTGAGGGGGTCAAAAACGCGTTTTTATAGCTCTAACGACCGTATCTTTTGTTACATCTAGTAATTAGCTCGATTTTTTACATCTACCGGTGGTCATAGACTTAAGTATATGATTTTAACTCGTAGGTGGAATTTGAATAGTCAGTTTGAATCATGTAATAATTGGTAAATCTAGAAATTGGGGCAACTTGTGGTCGACCCGTAGGAAGAGATTATATTTAAAAATATCCATAGGTATGTATGCAGTTTCTTAACTCCTCTATTTTTTCAGGTTCGAGGCAGTATCCACGATCCCTCCGCGGCCGATGTTCCCGGTGGGCAAGTACTCGCCGCCCCCTCCCGCCGCCGCCCCCGCCCCCGCCGTCGCCCCCGTCGCCCCCGCCCCGCCCGCCCCGCGCAGCTAGTCTGCAGACGGATCATTTGTGAGCACCTGACAACTTTTCCTACTCTATTCAACTTTATTTCGTAACATAATCAAACGAAAACAACTTTTTAAAACATAGATTAACATTCGAAAAACTTTAGATCTGTATGAGAAATATCTCTCAAGACTACATATAGGGTGAAATTGTACTAGTGACCGATAACAAAATCTCAGGATGGGCTGGTGCTGGTGGTAAGGAACAACATTTCCCAAAAATCATAGATTGAAGACATAAATGTTTGTAATTCAAGTGTGTTGATAGTAATTCAAATCAGCTTATAGCCAACTTTGTATGGGAGGTCAAATTTTATTTTCGTATTTCATTTTATGTTACTTGGGGAGAGTTTAGTTTATCACCAGCCTGTCCTGAGTTTTCGCCACAGACGAAATACATATTTCGTTCGTGGTTTTCGCTATCTGTCACCAGCAAAATTTCACCCTGTATAAATGTTTTTTCTTAAATTAGTTTCATATTTTAACATGTTTTCTTAGTCAAGTTGTTTATTATTATTATTATTAATATCGTGATATTCTCGATTTCGATTTTGCGTTTGATAAAGTTTCGAAAATATACATAATATTGGTAGCGTATTCTTGTTAGACGATAATATTTAGATGATGCAAGTCTTTTCGAATGACGGTCAAGTTGCAGATGATTTAAACAACATCATTGTGGGCAGCCATCAGGTTTCTACTTAACTGAATATCAACCCAAAAATGTGTATTCAAAAAAGTACATTCATAAAAAATGCTTGCCCGTTTATCACATTCAGATCTATATAGTTTAGTACAGTTCCATGAATACACGCATCAGCTAAAATATTATACACTAATGAGACCAGAACATTGTTGCAAACCAAAAACTTTGAGTTCTAATATTCGAACCACTTTACGCTTACGACTTCAAGTGGAAGTTAAATATTGTTAGAACTGGGCAAACCAAGATTGAAATTTGGTCCTGTCAAAAAATTGGTATTCAAATCCAAGAATTTCCCCAACATGTTTTCGGGACCAACCAGGTGAGTAACATTTACATTATTTATCGATAATTGTTGCATTTTCCTGAATGTTACAAGACAATAATTCATGTTTAAGATTTTATGAGTCTGATATTTGAGTTTTGTTAAGGCTAGCTTTAGGATTAACAGTTTCCAATGGAAATAAAAAGAATCTACTTTAATGTTTGTTTGTGCCGTGTGTAAGCGACGTATGCGGCTGTATAGTGCGGTGCGCCCGACGACCCGACGACCCAATGCACAACTAATATTGATCAAAGATAAATGTGCGAAATGAGAATCTGCTAGAAGCAACCCACAGTCATGTGGTATTGCGCGGGAAACGAGAGGTTTCGGACGTAACTTAATTTCTCATTTCCTAAATTAGTTTATCGCTGTTATTATTGTGTTAGTATAGTGAAATTAACTTAATAATGTGCCGGCAGTAAATATGTGTCGTCAAAGTGAGAAATAAAGGGAAATTGCTCGATTCGATATTCCCGTTTATGTTCTGTTCTGTGAACATTATGAACATAGAACGCGAGCGTCACTATCACGATCCAATGAGTAGGTTAGAAGACGAGGCTGTATGGTTTTAAGACCTTTGCCTGTCTATTGGAGAAATAGCTTTTTTTAAAGCAATCTACACATGAAACATAATGTGTTGTGGTTTATTGCAGATTCTCGCAACGCGCATTATTTCTTGAGCAATATTTGTTGCACATAAGGCTCGCTCCCCCTACAAGGTGGGTACTCTTGCAGCAGAACCAGTTATAATAGAACCGCATTGTACAGTTGATAAGACGTAATATAAGTATTGTATTGTTTAATTACTGATGTGTTCACTATTTTTTCTATATGTGGAATTTGTCTTCCACTCATTTTCAAGTACATTATTTTATAATTGAATTTACAAAACAATGTCTAAATCAGGATCTAAAATATTATTTTGCAGTAATGAAGCCTTATCGTATGTGGTTTGTGAATGGTACTAGAATTTGTTATTATTGGAAAACTAGGAAATTTAATTAGTTAATTAATAAATTCTACCTCTTCTACAATCCAATATTAAGTTCTTTTGTCATAAAAGCTATATACCGAAGTATTTCTAATTATATTTGTGGCTTGCGGCTTATTTTCTGCGGGTGCAATTTGGAGGGAACTGTATGTGAAGTGAACAAACAAACTTGCTTTACTCTCGCGTCAGTTACAGCATTTGTTAGTAAATTATTATTTTTGAGATGTAAGGTATGTTTTTAATATTGATAAGTAGTTTTTAATGTAATTTAATATAATATAATCAATAACAATATTTCGCTCCAGTTTTGTACGCGAAGGTAGGTACGAGTACCTTTATTGGTAAATATAATATTTTGAAAATAATGATCGTTTTATTGGTTTACTATTTCCGAGTATGAAATGTGTATTTGGTGGCGTGGTTTCGATCGGAATGTTATGATTTCCTACTTCCTGCCGCGTGCAGCGAAAGCGACAGTTGGCCCAGGCCCCAGGTGCGCGGCGCGTGTGCCGGCGAACCAGTGTGCATTTCCCTGGCATGGTCACCATGGAAAACCATAACTTTGAGTATGCAGAATAATTGTCGATTAATTGTCGAAATTTGTCGGACAAAAACCAGAATTTGTCGGGACACCGTTTAGAAGATATAACGCATTGAAAGTGACCGTGCTGGAGAAACGTTTCTACAGCACGGTCACCGCTGGATCTTGATAACCACAGGACGTAGCGAAGATCTGATTATTGTCAATAAATGTCGTTTAATTTTCGACCCCACATGCTAAAAATCAGAATGATCCGATGCGCCATTCAAAAGATATAAGCTGGTTCTGGTGACCGTGCTAGAGAAATGCATTTCCCTGGCACGGTCACCGTTGGATCTCGATAACCACGGCACGTAGCGAGGATCTGATTGGTGGAAATAAATGTCGATTAATTGTCGACCCCGCATGCAGAAATGCAGAATTTGTCGGCCTTTAGTTTAGATGATAATCGCAAATACTTTTTTGTATGGGCCTATAGTACGGGAGCTAACTTCAAATTATACCTAGTATTACTTCATAAAATAAGAAAAGATTAAAAACTACAAAGATTTTTCGGCCATTCCAGTGTTGCGATTCGATAATAATGGCAACACCGAATCTCCAAATGTTGCTTGCATTTAAACATGGCTGTTGTACGACTCTTTTTCAAGTTTAAATAAAATAAGTTTGTGTTTTTTAATGGTACTACAGAAAGGTAAGTTATTATAATATCAGTATAACTTACAACTTGAAGTTTATACTGTACTTTACGTTTGGTGCCAAAAGGTAAATAAGAGCTGTTGAAGGTCTACATCAGGTGCTGCTGACCCTCGATTCCTATATGCCTGCAGAAGTGTCTCATCACGTTGAACAACTCTTTGTAAGACACTATTTTTGTATCTCGTATAGTTTAGCTGGGCTGTTGATGATCTACATCAGCTACTGCAGACCCTCGATAGCTGATAAAAGTGCCTATGTTTGTCTCTGGTATACCAACTACCCCTGTAACAAATTTCTTAAGGATCGGTTAGGCGGATGAGCCTTGATAAGGTTACAGACCGACAGACAGAGTTACTTTCCTTTTATAATATAAAATGTTGCCATTTTATTGAATTAGGTAAGAATTAAAAGTAACACTAAAAATCTTTTTAGTTTTTAATCTTTTCTTATATTATGAAGGTATACGAGGTATAATTTGTAAGTTAGCTCCTGTTCTATAGGCCCATACAAAAAAAGTATTTGCTAATATCTTCCAAACTAAAGGCCGACAAATTCTGCATTTCTGCATGCGGGGTCGACAATTAATCGACATTTATTTCCACCAATCAGATCCTCGCTACGTGCCGTGGTTATCGAGATCCAGTGGTGACCGTGCCAGGGAAATGCATTTCTCTAGCACGGTCACCAGAACCAGCTTATATCTTTTGAACGGCGCATCGGATCATTCTGATTTTTTGCATGTGGGGTCGACAATTAAACGACATTTATTTGCAATAATCAGATCCTCGCTACGTGCCGTGGTTATCGAGATCCAGCGGTGACCGTGCCAGGGAAATGCATTTCTCTAGCACGGTCACCAGAACCAGCTTATATCTTTTGAACGGCGCATCGGATCACTCTGCTTTTTTGCATGTGGGGTCGACAATTAAACGACATTTATTGGCAATTATCAGATCCTCGCTACGTCCCGTGGTTATCAAGATCCAGCGGTGACCGTGCTGTAGAAACGTTTCTCCAGCACGGTCACTTTCAATGCGTTATATCTTCTAAACGGTGTCCCGACAAATTCTGGTTTTTGTCCGACAAATTTCGACAATTTATCGACAATTATTCTGCATACTCAAAGTTATGGTTTTCCATGGTGACCATGCCAGGGAAATGCACACGGCGAACCACGAGTGTGCGACGTTGAGGAATAGCTTCCTTCCTTCATATGCCACTGCCAACCGCCCGCCCTAATCAACACAATTAAATATCGACTTTGCTACATTAGATTAGAGTTGAAGATGTCAGATGGCCAACAATCTCGCTACATGCGCTGGGATTCGAATCTATTTGGAGAGCGTCCGCGCCGTTACCGCCGGACCGACGCGTGTCCACTCGCGCTAGAATGCTGGGAATTACAAAAAAACTACGCATGTGTTTACAGATTTTTATTGTAAGAAAATATTATCTCTTGACAAGCGAGGTTCTTAGCTTATTAGTTTTTAGTTATTTGTACTTGGATCGGTGGTAAAATTAAGACGGATGCTTCTCCTGCGTGTAAACGTTGCCCGCCCCCTTCTTAGCCGCCGCTGAACCTGTAAAAAAAAGAGCCGTTAGGTTCAAAATGCAAACAGTGCTCACAATATGCGATTATTCTTGCGTAACGAGTCGTTGCAGCGGCATAAAAAGTCTCGCTCCTAAAGGAGTCAATGCTAATTGCGGTTTGTAGAGGCCATATATGAATTTACGGCTTGCAAGCGCGTGCGCGGAATGCCCAACGGTCCCCAGCTGCCGATACTATTCGCGACTCAACGCATAAAACTGCGGAAATTAAAATTGCCCTTTGCGCATTTCATACCTAACTAACATTTCCTACGTATGAATATTGCATGTCTCTCATATGTTTGCCAAGGAAGTTGATGGCAATCGAAACTGAAACTACTGTAGGAAATAATTATTGCAATGTTTATAAATATCTAAACTTAGCCGAACGAGCGCATGCTGTAAACTGCGCACGTTTCCAGAAACCGTATTTGTATCAGCTCAAACAAGTAGTAGGTGTACCTCTACTGATTCTCCTGATTTAACCTTCAAACGCTCGCCAACTTCTGTGTTCGTCTGATGCCCGAGACGAAAACAATTTAAATCTTATTTGCGAGTGCCAAGTAGATACAGCTCCATTCATAAATCAAGCATGCGGCGGTGCGAATGTCGCATATACTTAGACGACACGATAAGGGCTCTGCGGACCGTTTCAGATCCTCACAAATCACTCTTGTTTTGCTCCTTATGTGCTTCTAACTTGTTAATTAGCGCAGTGTTTTTAATTAATCTTGAAATACGTTTTCGTCTCATCGAGTTTAACCATGATCTCATTAATTTGAAGGACTCTAGGCCCGTATGTAGCTTGTATATAGTTATGCATCGCTAATCTAAATAGGGTCAACGCAGATGCAATTTATGTGGATGACATGTCGTCCCGTCGTATTTGTTATAATGATCCTGCATTAGCATTGTTATCATCGCCGCGCTACGACCGTCCATTTTATTGGCTGCGTGGCTTCCTCCTCTGGGCTAAATTGCTACCTACTCATAGTGACGAGTGCTTGTTATGAACACAAGCATTTTACTACGACCCTAGGAGGCTAGATACGTCCGTCGTTGATTTTCTTCCATTGCTTATTTGAGGCTTTTAATGCCATCTGTTTCAAGGGCTCTCTTGTGAGTAGGTATTTTTAAGTAGCATGAGCTAAAATATGTATTTAAGATCAAAGCTATCGAGAGTTTTCTACGCATTAAAACGAACCGCAACTACCTACATGCTATAATATTTTATAAGTTTACTTTAAAAGTGATCAAAAAGACTAGAAGTTATTGACATCTACCGATCACCTTGCATACTAAAGAAGTTAGCCATTTAGGGTCGTAAGGCGACTTCCGCAGCCCCGAAAGGAAAGGAAATTCACTCGCAATCGTAAAGTTTTTATTCCATACACGGTTGCGAAATTTACATACGGCGTTTCTCATGTGTATTGTGATTGTTTATTATCGAATACAAATATTGCGGCATACCAATTCGGGAACGTTGCAATGCAACGCATTATTATATTTCCACTAAGGTTACACGGACAATACAACTTACAATCTAATAGGTAATTATTACTTGCTATTGATAGAAGCCAATTAAAACCGTTTAATTGAAATGGACATCCTGTGCAGAAAAAACGATGATCGTGTGTAGTTTTGAATTGGGTGCATCGCTTTATTGATACACTCCGGATCATATTTCTCTTTCGTATGATGAACGGATAAATCTGATAGAGTTATATTCAGTGAAATCTATTATTGACTGCGCAAACATCGCGAGAGGAAGCTTTTGGGCCATTTCCTGGCGCAGTGAAATGGGGCCGCTCCGACGCCAGTTTTTACCCACTCCCGACCAACTACATCCGCTCATAATTAGATGAAAGATTTTTTTCATGTATCTTTTCTTATTAACAGCTAGAGCGAGCCAAGTGTTTCTAGCCTTTTCGAAGTTATCTATAGAATACAACGAAAAATTCCTGAACACTCGTCGTTTTACTCTTGTTCTTAGCATTGAACTTCATTAAATTTAAATTTAGCTCCGTCGAACTTTGTTTCTTTTGTAGCAGACTCGTTGCTTAGCTTACAGTGTAACGTGCTTGGAATCGTGTGCAGTTTGTTAATTGAGTTATTTTAGTTGAAGGAAACGACTTGCGAAGCTTGTTTACGCAATAACAAAACATATGTAAACTAGTCTTGGTGAATACATGAGTATAAAGGGTCGTTGTTTAGTTAACCTTTTCGCCGCCAAGCCATTCGAGTAAAAAATTGCAACCAGCGCCACACCAATTTCTTGGGAAAGAAATACTCAATAAAATAGAGATGTCCAACAGTTCATATCGAAAATAAATCTACACTTTTTAAACCGAGTTTTGATTAATCTAAAATCATTATTTTGCCCTCTACTTTTCAGTTCTGATTTCATATAGGTCAAAATAATAATATAGGATAGTATTAGTAGTGGTGGCCTCGTTAACAACACTAGGCATATTCAACAAGTTTATTTTTAGTTCAGTTTTCGATCAGCACTGGCGCATCTCTATTACGCGTCTCTCTATATCGCGTTGTCGGTTATAGACGACTGTGGCGTCGGTGGCATTTCTATATTTTCAAACCCTTAAGACAAATAAGGATGTAATATAGAATATCGATAAAAAAAATTAGAACATCATAGGATTTATGCTGGTATTTATTTTAATATTTTATTGTGACTATTTGTTTTCTTTCATTTCTTTTTCTTATTTTACTTACGTTGAATATTAATTAAAAACTATTTTTAATAGTAATGAACACGATTTAATATAAAATATTTGTTAAACATTACTAGTGTCAACATCTTTAATTAACGAAAATAAACAAGTTATAGAATCATGTATAACAATGAAATTGGATCAATAAAAACGAACAAAATACAAATATTAGTACTGATCTGCTAAGTATAACTTAAATAAATATAATTATGAATACATAATTTGAAATTAGGAGTGCCGACATGCACACTCACTTTTTCTATCGTAACATACAAAATTTTACCTAACAGATATCAACTGCATAAAAATATACCTATAATATTAAACGAAACTAAATATATGATATAAAATTCACTAAAATCAACATGCATAATCAAAACTTATATTCAAATTTGTACTTAAAAACTATTTCGTTTGAGCTTCTTTTATGGTCGCATAGACTTCGTCCCAAACCTGGTCCAACTTCTCGTCGGGGACTTCTTTTAACATTTCTTTCGTTTTGTTCAAAATAGTTTTTCTTTTGTCAAATTGGCATTCTGAAAAAAAAATGTCATGTTTACTCTAAATAAATAATTAAACTAATAAATTATTACAAGTATAATAAATAACATACGTCTGTTATCAGCATGTTTCTGCGTAGAACGCAAAGGAGCTTCTGCAGCTTCTTTTCTTTTTTGCTTATCTGGAATACACAATAATTGATTAGGTATAAGTTTAGTGTAAGTAATTTAAATCTAATGATTTTTAAACGAAAATATTCAGTCGCGTATGTTGATGCCTTTGATGTGGAAGGACAAAATAATAATATAAAGAAACAATACGAGGCAAAATAACAAACAAATGAAGATAAAGTATATTATTTGACTTTTATTTTGTACATAGATAAGATGTCTTAAGGTGGTTCGAGGAGAAACAAAACTGAATTTTTCAAACTAGATGGCGTTAGTGAGCAAAATTTGGATTTTTACCAATTATTGCGTAATTTAGATAAGTTTGAAACAAAATTGATATGTCCGCGAGCCCTTGCATTGCGACGGCATATATGTCTATTTTACATAAGGACAACTTTCTGTTATTAAATTACTAAACTAAAATTTAACATAGTCAAGTCCAGTAAATAAGTAAGTAGGTACTTAATAATAATAATTGTTAAAGCCCATAAATTTACTTGTTGCCATATAATTTGAAATAATAAATTCGGTCAGTATTTTGTACTCACTTTTCATCGCCTTTATTTCTGCTTCAGCTATTTTCTTCCATTTCAAATATTCGCGACGGGACATCATCTTGTATGCACTTTAACTTGACCGTACTCGTCAAAAAAAAACTGAAGGAATGACAAAAAAACATATCTCATAACATTACACAAACTAAAAAAAAGCACGAGTGCCAATTACTTTCGTGGAAAAACTGCAACTTTGAGTAAACAGGGCCATAAAACACGTGCGCATAAAACAATAAATTGTTCCAGGCGGCATTGGGTTCAAACAGCTCTTATCCTATGAGGTTGCGGTATTTCGTTTTTGACCACAAGAGACAAAAGAAATGCATATTTCTAGTTTTATTGTCATTTGCCGCTATTATGCTTGGTTTAAAACTATTTATGTAATCTTCATTGAGGTTACGTGTCTGATATATTTCAAAAAATCTTTCCCATTTTGGTAAATAAATTAAAGACAAATGTCAATGATTTCTGTCCGACAAAGATAAGGCTCAAGGTGTTACTCCGTGTACAGTATTGTACCTATTCGTTTGTAAATTAACTTCCGTAACAACATTAAAGTAACTATGAAATGCTAATAAATAACCGCTGATATAAGTACAATACCTTACGAAGGGCGTTATAAAAAGTAAATAGAAACAAACCGAAGTAATAATCAAATAAACCGGGTAGGAATAGAAAAAAAAATGTTAAAGTATTGAATATAATATATAATAAATCTTAAAATAATAGTTATGTCGGTTTCCCATTTGCCTGAGATACAGGAATTCATATTCTTAGTTTAGGAAATAGTTAAGCCACAGAATTATTTCATATAAGTGTACCTTTTTGTAATTAAGTTTATTAAATAAATAATTATCTTATCTCTTATTATCTAATAATAATCTTGTATTATCTAATAATAATCTTGTATCACAATTTGACCCGTTAAATTAAGTTCACATGAAACCCTCCCAAACGCTCCTAATTTATTTATTATTATTTATGATTATTAGGTATTTACTTACCTCTAAATCTTCTTCTTCGAGTAATCCACGTTCAAACGACAGATCAACGTCATCCTCTACGCCTTCTAAAATCTGTAGAAGTTCTGCTAAACTAAGCTCGTCGGCACTCATTTTCCCATCACTATTTTTAAGTCACTACTGCAATGACGTCAGAGCGTGTCGTCTTTACCCGACTACGGCGTACAGTGCACTCACAATGGTCAAGCAATTATCGCTGTGCACGAGTCGCCGAAACCGGTTTGTCGATACTCAATCAAACAAAGAAAATAATGTCTAATACTTGGCGTATTTCTACAAATCGATGTCGGGAATATTTTCAATATACATTAAAATAATAAGAAAATGTTATTGTTATGACAAACTTGACAAATATCTAGGCATAGTATATTCCGTAAATATATTATAGATGTATCGATATTTCACATTTGTACTAGTAAGGAACAACACTTCCAGTCGTGTGGGGCCGACTATGGCGTGTGCGAATGGTACTTATGACAGCTTCAAAACGTAATCAGTATTTTTCTTATTTATACTACAAATCTAATAAATATCTAAGCGCAAAAGTTCATAAATCAAAGTAGAGGGTACAATAAATGCAATATGCGAAAAATAAAAGATAGATACGGTTTTAAAATGCTAGTTTATGAACATAAACTTTGACGAAGTTTTGTCGGCTGTACCCGACCGTGGCGCTGACGGCAAGTCGCGGGTTGTCGGCTATACCCGTCTGTGGCGGTGAAAAGGTTAATAAAAAACAAGGGGACATAAAATCGTGGAAGCCCTTTAATAGTAAAGGGAGTCGTAACCATGACGGTTGCCGTGATCACGACACGCGCATTAACGTGACCGGACTGCTTGCTTCTGATAGTTTCAACATCACTCTAGGGGCAACAAACACATGTCTCTAGCTGTTACAACTTTCTCTATCGTCCTGGGAATTGCCAGCTATTCATCGTCTCAATGCATCATTGTATTATATGTACAACTCCTCGTTTTTTAAACTGTATCTACTCATCTCATCTACGATTCATATTATGTAGTATACTTTTAAGTTTTCTCATGTTTTCCTCTTGAAAGCATATTGCGATAAAAATCATGTTCACGTACAAGACTTGCGTGGATTTCTAGGCATAAACAAGTACTTATCATTACAGAGAAATCAATACAAGTGTAGCCAGGGACCACCGCCGACTGATGCTTTATCCCACGGCGCGCTGCGCGGGCGCTGCTTTAGAATAATAAGTTTCTGAGAGTGTTGTTGTTGGTTTAATGTTCATGATACGATTTATACTGAAACTAGCGGCCTGCCCAACGGTTTCACCCGCTGCCTAACCGTTTTCCCCGCGGAAATAAGGCTTTTTTATATAGACTACTAGATTTCCGCCCAGCGGTTTCACCCGCTGCCACTTATTTTCCCGTGGTAATAGTTGTTTTGCTGCAGTAAAAAGAGGCCTATGTGTTATTCCAGGTTATACTCTACCTGTGTTCCAATTTCATCCAAATCGGTCAAGTCGTTTGAGCGTGAAGAGTTAGATAACAAATACACATACATACACACAAACTCAGATTTATAATTTTTTTTTTTCGTCAGGGATAATGTAGAGGTAGGATTATCATCCACACTAATATTACCACACTAATATTATAAATGCGAAAGTAACTCTGTCTGTCTGTCTGCTACGCTTTCACGGCCAAACCGCTGAACCGATCTTCATGAAACTTGGCACAGAGATTGCTAGCATACCAAGAACGGACATAGGCTACTTTTATCACCATTCGAGGGTCTGGAGTATAGATGTAGACCACCAGGTGTACCACCATAAGCCCAGCTAAACTATTAGAGATACAGGCATGGTTCTAAAACAAAAGTTGTTCAGTATGATGGGCCGCTTCTTTTCACAAGGACATTGAGGATCTGGAGTACCTTATGTAGAACACCAGGTCTACCATCAGGAGCCCACCTATACTGTTGGAGATACAGAAATGGTTCCAGAACAAAAGTTGTTCAGTATGATGGTAATAAGTTGAGAAATGACATTCCCTTCTTTACCGAGGACAAAATAACAAAAAATGTGGTATAGAGGTATAAAAATGTATTACAGTAACTTAAATTACCTTTTTATTTGTCTTATCTAATTATGCTGACCATTTTAGTGTGCTCAAATCGGCACCTCCCGACTACTCCTGAGTAATATAATATAAAATATTGATCTCTCAGGCCGGATAGCAAATTGTGAATTGTCCCTTTAACAACAGAAGCCAGCAAGTCATCTTTTAACAGAAGAGATAAGAACTGTTCTAATATCACTGTCACACTTACTATGAATACACATACCTACCTACTTTAGAACTTCTGCCTAAAAAAACTATCTAACGCGGACGAAGTCGCGGGTAAAAGCTAGTGGTAAAATAATTCTTTAATCGGTTAAGTACTTTTGGAGCCTATTCAATTCAAACAAACAATCAAATCTTTCCTCTTTGTAATATTACATGATATTAGTGTAGGTAAAAAATATCTGGTACCATCGAAATTACTGGTCGCCTTAAAATAAACTGATTCTCTTTATCAAACTTTTGGTCCTATTGATATGAATGCTTAACTAATTTCTGCAAGTAAGTACTTATATCTTATTTTTGTATAGCTAGGCTACCTATACAAAGCTTGCTAAGCTAGCGTTAGTATTTCATACTTAGTGTATTGTAGTTCTGAAAGATTAGATTGCATATTTCACATAAAACCTGAATTATTTATAGACCTTAATATATATAATAATTCAGGTTTTATGTAAAACTCTATAGAGTTTTTTCACATTATTTACTTGGTAGACATCCTTTATTTTTACACGACTGCACAACCAAAAAAAGGAGTGTAATGTTTTAAAAGAGTTCATAAAATACATGTATGTATGTATGTATACATGTGCTATTCTCAAAAATGAAATAATTAAATAAAATACTGCAACTCGTTAATCACTGAACAGATTCGAATGGGAATTGTATCGGCAGATCCCTTACAATATCCCGAGTGTCATACGCTAGGTTTTAACTCAGAAAACAGTTGTGTTTTTAATTTATTTATGTCATTTTACTGAACATATTTTAAGTCTAATGGTTAATAACATGGAGTGATCCGAATAGAAATGAACAGGGAAAGTTCAACAGCCTAATAAATTAATCGATTGGGTTATTTATGTTGTCAAATTTGAGTGCGGACAGGAAGTGAGAGGCTTCCCGGCGGGACCGCGGCCCCAGTGATGCCCGATTGAAGCCCTACGGAGCGGAAGTGTGGACGCCCGCCATACGAGCCTGCATTACAAATGATCGTAATGAACCACGCGACTAGTAACGGCCAAGGGTCGTCTACCTGCTAGCGTACTATCTTATCTTAGACCCTGCGAAACCTACTACGAACTTCGGAAGCTTGCGTAAACTTTTGCCAAATACATACAGGCTGCACTTTTCTGATGAACATTCTGATAGGTATGTATACTTGTACTTATATTAGTATTGCCGACACATATACTTGTAACATACATTCTAGGTCGACGATGCGGCGGTCGTTAACTGAATTACTTATTAGAAGGTATTGAATTTGGTCGACATCGTACCTACCTACAGGGCATGCGTGCAGGCATCTTGCACTATAGGAACGGTTTATGTGATTTCTTAGTCACGCAGAATTAAGATCAATTATAGAGTTATTGGACCACTTGGCCATGAAAGGGACCGCTAAAGTACCATTCGATTGTATAAGTATTCTTGTTCTAGTCCAGATAGTGCTGTGATCAGTAAACGGAAATCCGGATAGTTAAAATGATTAATTACTTGTCGTCTATTCGTAGTGCAACCACGTTCGTATGACCAGCAGTAGGAGCGACAGCGTGAGGAGTATGCGATTGGGCAACTTTCTTAAACCACCTAACGACTATAGTACTTAAAATATAGCTCGAGTTCTGTGACATTATGTCAGTTTCATACATTTTTCTTTTGTCCTTTTCACGTGTCACTTTTCACTTGGTTTCCTATCTAGCTACCTGCTTTCAAGGGAATCATCCTATAATTTACAGAGTATAATGTTCTTTTTGAACAATGTATTTTTGAAACATACATAATGATCTACATTGTAAAAATCCACCATCTACTATACCATGTTTGCTTGCAAATAAATTTCATTCTTTATGTCATGAATAAATTAGATAAATTCATTGATTAAGGTTACTCTAGCGTGTTCGGTCGTCAGGAGTTGTAAACACTTCATATTTTGAAGCGGAGACTTTAATGATGGATTACCTCAAAACGACCTTTGCCGCAAAAAAACACTGACGAATAGTCGTTTCCCGACAGCAGACAGCCCCAGCGCAGCATCCCACGCGAGACAGTATTTTAAACCCCGACTGGCATGACGCCAGAGCCATCAGAGCTCACCAGAGCCCTACAGACTCTCCCATACACACGGAACAAGATAAGTTTTAGAGGGATCCTTACCTATGTAATGTATGAAATACCAGAACGAAGAGAGGAAAAGGGCGCGCATTAAAACAATTAAATGTCAAGAACGAAATAAGTTCTACCGTAATAAAAGGCTAACAAAATGAAATAAAGAATGTAAACAAACAAAGAAAGAGACAACTGACGCGATAGTCATACGAATCATGCCTAGGACATTATCTACAGATTGCAATAGCTGTCACAGAAATTTAATGTTTACATTTTTATTCCTTTCGTTGGCTTTACTTCACGTCAAGTATCAGAGTGTTTTTTTTTAATCTATGTACCTATGTAAAACACGATTGTGCACTTAATTTTGTGACTGCGACGAGTATTTGATGGCTTCACTCTGGTTGTCCGTAGGGATCCCTCTTAACCATTGTCTCTCAGCAGCAAGTCAATATGAGTTACGATCGTGTAAACATTCCTTTTTAGGACGCCTTTGTGAAGGTTAGACACGCTTTTCAGCCGCGTAAAGTTCATTGAAGTCGACATTACCGCGTTTCTTTCTTTAGAAATATGCCTGTCTTGTATTTTAAAGTCAATGGGACAAGATCACAGGTTTTTGAATCTTTTAGATGTAGAGGACTGGATAACGATAAGCTTGATCCCTTTGATTTTTAGAAGTCTCGAGTCTTCTGGACATTTCTTTCGCTATTTCATTAGTATTTCTGTCACTTTCATGAATGAGTAAAAAAAACAAAATATTGACACCTATTATTTGCCTGCTAAAGGAAATTTGGACTAATGGTAAAGAGCGTAAATCGCGGTGCAGTTTTAAAAATAGCAATTAAAATTATCCGGGAATCGAACGTCATGTTACTTTAGTACTATTATTTATTCTGTGGTCACGTTAACGGGCAATTGATAGCAGTCTATACGTTTATATGGCCGGAATTAACAAGATCTTAGACACCACTAAATCCACTACACACTAGCTAATACCTTGCTCATACTAATGCTCACCCAATAACGCGTCTTTGGTGACATGTATGTTGCAGTAGATGTGGTGGTTCACGGGCTGGACCGGCTCTGCCGGCTTCTCCCCCGCCTCCATCAGTTTCAGCTTGGCTGATAAATCTTGCACATCTGAAAACACAGGCGTGCGTTATAGTATAGGATCACCTTCCTAGGACACCAACGGGATAACTATGTAAAAACATAATTCTTTATTGCACAAAAAAAACAGAAAATATACGAAAATTAATAGCACTAACTAAAAGAAACGGTACAACAAGGCGTCCTTAATGCTAGGTAGCTTTCTCTGCCAGGCAACCTTTGGGTGATGTGAAAGTGCGACCACGAAAGCGGAATAGTGCAACTACCTATTACATACATAAATAATAAGACATATGAATATATAGATAATCGTTTATCCAAGCAAAATAAATAAATTCAAATGTATTACTTTATATAACTACTAGCTTTTGCCCGCGGCTTCGCACGCGTTAATATCGTAGTGGAACAATTCGCCTAGTGTGAAGTAAATGTGAAGTTACTGCTTTTCTATCTAATATCTTAATTCATACTACATCCAACGATATATAACTATAATAAAATAAAGAAACTAATACATATGTATAGTACTATGGTAGATAGGATAAATAGGATAGGATGTAGATGAAAGTTAAATGACTAAGTAGAATTAATAGTTTCAGACAAGTTATGTTTCTTGACCCGATTCTTGAAGTTTCAAGAAAACTTCCTCAGGCAAACAATTACACAGCTTGATCGCTGGCACTGTGAAAGAGTTCGCGTAGAAGTCGGTCTTGAGCGGAGGAAGGTTGAGTTTAATGTAACTACTTACAGCAAACCGTATTAACATTCACCTTGATAAATTACACTAAGAACATATGTAGATTCAACAGCAAACTCTATTTCTGCAGCTGCAGCTTGATAAATCTTGTACATCTGGAAGGATAGGCGTGCGATTTAGGACCACCTACGGGATAGCCATTTGCAGCAGAAACTATTAATCTGCGCTGCGTTTACAGTTCGCGTAAGGACACGTAAACAAGGCGAATAGTTGAACAATTTAACTGTTTAAAAGGAAGATTTAGTTTTTTCTTATATAATAGATAATTTCCGAAAATCCTCAACCGAATTCAATATATCTTTCACCGACATTATCGTCGAAATCACCGATTTTGACATTTGAGTTGAAGTAAGAGACCGGGCAGTCTTGTATATCTGCTTTTTACTACGGGAAAACGAGTAGCAGCAATGGATAAAACCACTACGCGGGCCTTTTGTTTGAGAATTTATAATAAGTATTTTCAATGCGGACGTTTTCAGTTATTTTTGTATACCTAAGAATGATAGTTTACTAATGAAATTAGTCTTTTGTGTAAAAATCTGTTTCCCCGTAAGCCTATGTGAACCTAAATAAAAAAAACCGTTAGGTATTGTGAAGCGTGCGGTCTTAAGTCGTTCGGCAGGTCAAAATTAGTATAGTAGCACACATGTTCAAACAAAAGCAGCATTGTTTACACGGGTTGCCTGCCTGCCTGCCGCCAACGCTGACGGTGATGCTCTGTCATCGGTACGCCATAGCTTTATGCTTTTTTTTTTATGGGTTTTGAAAACAATGATTTGTTTACAACGATGTTCAGTATATAACAAAGTTGCAGAGGTTAAGCAAGGGCCAAGGTTAGATTTTAAACTTTAGAAGTTTCAATCAAAAGCTATCTTATCTTCGAAACTCATTTAATAAGGTAACTATAGTATAGAATTAACTGAATTAATAATAGTACTAGGTCTCTAAGCTTTACAGGATTGATTGTTTGATTAAATTTCTTATTTATGTTGAATTTTAAACTTAAAGTTTATACAGTTTAGGATTTCACTGTTAATGGATCGAAAGAACGGAAAATATCAGAGCTTTAGCAACAACATTACTGATGGCAGAGGGTCAATTTTCCTTTGTTGACATCTCTTTTAGTATGGAAATGACAGCTGTCAAATACGACTTATTGAAACGGCGGAACTTAAGTGAATGTAGGCACTATGAGTACCTCGAAATACCTATCTTTAGAGGTTAGCTGGTACTGGTTATTCTTAATAACTACTTATATATGAAAAACTAGAAATCACCTATATGATGAAATATACTTTAAAAGCCGTGTATGTAGGTAATGTATGTGTACTTGGTAGGTACCTACTCGTATGTATACTGATCCCGCGCAAGCCAACGTTGAAAGCTTTATGTCAAGAACATCATTTTGTAGGTATGTTTGTTCGCGGACTATATTCTTCAACACCTTCATATTTAGGTCAACCTGTTGTTTATGCTTATGATATCCGAAAATACAATTTTGGGATGTGTAAATCAACTTCCAAAGTGCTCAACACATTTTGTACTTTATAAGTGTGCTGCCCTCGGTCAGTAACTAGGTACTTAGCATTGTAACAATTGATTCATAAGTTAAATTAAAGTACTTATGCAAGTAAGATTTTATCCGTTTTTGAGAAAATGTTTATAATTCTCTAAACGTGTCCATTTGAGATATTGAGTTAAGCACTTGGAGGCCGCACGATCTGTGCGCATCGTCCTGAATAAATAAACCATCATATCGACGATTTTTATGTTCATGTTATGTTTGTATAACATACAACTTAAAGTATTTTATACATTTGACCAGTTGCACAACTGTAACGTACTTTTAAATTTAACGAATATCTTGTGTGTTAAATAACTACGAAAATCCTTCAATCTCAATGGAATCAAAGAATAATCGGATTGTAGTTTCTTTTTAAGAAGCAATAAGGTCGCCTTTTTCAATTTATCTTTAATATTTTTGTATGTAGTAATTTCGGGTTAGAATAGCATCACCCTATTTCTTTCCCATGAGATTCTTTCGTAAGATGCGACTAAGGGACTCGAGGATGTGTGTTGCAATTTTAGGCTATGGGCTGACAACCTGTCACTATGGCGAGTGATGGCGATACACAGTTTTCCGAATGACCCTCAAATATTTGCCAGACGTGGTGTAAATGTCCATTTTTTGCGACCGTTTACGCTCTGCCTACCCTGCAAGGGATTATAGGCGTAATATGTGTATGTAGTAATGTCAAACGTGTGTCAGACTAAGTACATACTTCATCAGCTACCATACCTAGACAGAGAGAGAAATCGTGTCAGGTAGATTTGTTGGTCATACCTATGGTCATACAGTTTATTATTTACGTGAGCCAGCATATATTCGTTATTATGGTTAGTACACAGCTCTGAATAGTACAGAGACGAAAATAGGTAATTGTGCGTGACGTACTTGGCTAGGTAATCTGCGAATCTGGACTAGTAATCGTGGACGTAAGTAGGTACCTATATTGTCTAGAATAGTGTAGTGTTAGCGAGCATTTAGGTAACCGACGGAAATAATTTGCCATGATGTGCAAGACAGAATTAAAGGACTAACTAGAGTAGGCCAAACCAGGCTACGACGGTTTAAATCTAGGCATTATCATGGACGGCAGCCAAATTTTCCCAGATTATGTTTACTTTAAAAGAGGCGCTGCCAACGAGTTTTCTTGGGCGCTGACGCAGCTTCACGCTTTGAGAAAACAAACTGGAACTGAGTTTATAATGTACCTAATTGATTTTTTGTTTATACAATGCTAATAAATAAATCTCCCAACTACAACGAACCCGCATGAACGAACCAATCAAGGTGAATACCAACTGTTTGCTCAGTAGTATAGGAACTGACGCGTTTCATCGAATCTCGTTAAAGAAGGAAGGATATGCTTTCTATCCAATATACTTATGCATTTGCAACTGCAACGTATGCGTTTCACGGCGGATCTCTATTTAGACACTTAAGTATTTATATTCGAAATGCAGCGGGTTCATTTAGCGTTTCTTTGAGGATCCTATATAGAAAAATTATGCTTTCTGTCCGTAATAAAATGAACCCAAGAATGACCCGCATGCGTTTGCGAAATATATCTTCCATTACGGATCTCCTTTCAGAAGAACATGATTTCTTTCGCAACATAATCTTATTTATAGCGTTGCCTGATAAATAAACTTTAAAATGATTTGTTAATAAACTTACCGGATCTTAACGCCTGTTTCATCACTCTCCATTGCTTCGAATGATTTAACGACAAATAGAGCACCACCACGAAAAACACTACACAACAACTTGCGGCCAACGTGAGGGTGGCCGTCTGTTGGTCCCACCGCACTTCACCACTGTCACTCACATCACTCTCGTCCGTATATTCCTCATAGTCCTCGTAATCGAGTTCAGGGCCTGGCGTGTCGAAGGGCCAGATGTGGACGTCATGTAGCGGCTGGCAGACGGTGTCGCGGTGCAGCTCGCAGGGCAGCCTGACGGCGAGCTGCGGCTCGCAGCGCGTGCAGGGCACGCAGGCGCCGCGCGACCGGTCCCACCAGCTGCGCCGGCGCTCGCAAGCTCCGTCAGCCGCCGCCGAGCCCAGAGCGAGTGTCGCGATCAGCAAACACAGCTTCGGAGCTTCACCTAGCATTACCTGGTGATAAGTTTCAACTTGTTAGATAGTGCAAGGTGGACTGTTTTATAGCATATTTAACACTACTTATTGACGGGAATATCTAATCAATTTTGACAGCAGACTTTATAACTCAAATAGACTGCTGACCGCGTGTAAATAGCACAGGATGGCTTGAGGAGGAAGTACCGTACCATCATACATAATAGAACTCCGATAAAGCTCATCTAGATCTAGGTAAATTTTTTCAAAATTGAGTATGTAGAGGTAGTTTTTAAATGCGATCCGTTTTTGAATCAATATGTAGACTAAGGAGTGAAAATTATAAAACACGTATGTTACAGCATTTACTTAAAAAAAATAACTAAGGGGTTAAAAGTTTGTCTGAAAGTTCGTAGTTCTTGATGTGATCTGTTCCAAAATTGATGATTTTTTTAAGAGATTTTTAATTTTTAATTCCCAAATGGATAAATAGGGCATGAACGTTTGTACGAAATTTAAAGGCCTTTAGACGATCTCTTTAATACTTTGGAATTTAATAGAAAGTTCTTTTTATTTCTTTCAACTCTTCTCTAGTCGGCGAATAGATGGCGTTGTACTTGCTACGTTATACGTTAATAAAACCGGAATGTAATTTTTTTTCACTTTAGTGTATGAGATCGTAGAAGGAAACGTAACTAAATATTGGTCAAATCATAAATATATTTACCGTCATGGGTTTCTCTGCATATTGACGAAAACAACGTGCAAACAAAACAAAGTATTAATTAATAACAGAGCGCGAAAAGCAACGAGACTCCGATTTTTTAACGCTTTTTGGTTTTAGCATCTAGTAACGCAGGTAGTCAGTTCAACGCCATCTACAGAGTTCTTGGAACTACTCAACCAGTTTTTAATTCGCGAAAAGAAAACTCCCTATTAAGAAGCTAAAATTATAAAATACGCGATACGCGAGAATTTTCTAAATTTTAACCCCTAAAGGGGTAAAAAAGAGATTGTATGGAAATTCATGGCTTTTAAATAATGTGATCTGATTAAAAAAAAAATATACTAAGAAGATAGAAGATAAAATTATAAAGTAAGTACCTGCGAATTGAAAGCTTTTAGTAGGTTTGTCGGATTTTTCGTTGACTCGGTGATCCTTACGAAAAAAGAATGGCGAGTAAAACGGTCATGTCATGATCATGAAGATAAGCTCCGTAAGATCACGAGTAGATCCTAGCATAAGTAGAATGATTTTATCTTTTTAGGACGTAACTTTCTTGTTTGTCAACAGTTAGCAAGAGTCTTAAAACTAAATGAGAACTTAAATTAATTAATATGTTCACAATCATAAAGAGTAAGTAGTTTTTAACTAGTTTGTAAATCTTTTGGTTAAATAAACTATTTTATTATTTTGAAATTACGTACTGTATGTAACAACAATCAAAGAATCTCAAAATAAGTAATAAAATAAATATGATCAGCAATTTATAATGCTACGAAAATAATATAAAACACATTAAAAGGAACCATTACCTCTCTGCTTAACTTCATGTATGCTGCCTAAGTGCTCACGTAGGACCACATCTCAATATCGTTATTTAGTAGAAACTGTAGAAAGTTTGCTTTCACCATTTTCACATTTTGTCACAAGTTTTTGATCAACACAGTGTCCTTTTAGTCCAAATTCGTGGGCTGAATAAACAGTGTTTTGTGAACGTAAAGATTTTTTGTGATTGTTTTTGTATAGATGAAGCTTCGGGACGCGTCTGCCTGCGCTCGGCTGCCCCGGGTACAGCGGCGGCCGGTCTGGCTAAGCGACGGGCTGCGGAAGCGGTGCGGGCGTCGAGGGTCTCATTCATTCAACAGATTCAACTGTTTAGTTTCGAGTAGTGGCGGCCTCGTGCCCTTTCTTCGTCGCGCGTATATGGGCTTATTTCTCGGACGTTGTCCGCTAAAAATTGGCGTGTCCCTTGACTTCAGACATATTTTCTAACGAACTGTTGCTTCATTACGTATTTCTCTATTATTGAACATTGAAATTAGTAAATATACTACCCATTAAAAATAAAATAAAGTTGGGCTTAATATTAAATCTTTGAAAAAAATAGGTAATTATGTTAAAAATCATCAAAATTTCGCATGTCCTATGCCTACCGTAACGCATTTGTTGTGTATTTTTTACGTTACTGACACCTTTTCCATAAGTGGTATTTGTTTTACTTATAGGCTATATATCCTAGTTTTAAAATATTTATCATTTAAGATACGATTTCATATAAAAATAATTAAATAAATTAAAAGTTTTGTTGTCCTTAGAATTACGTTAGGTGGAAATTCCACTACCCGTAACGGAGTATTTTTTCCCAGTTAAGATGTGAAATTCTACCATGCATTACTTTATTTTGATAAATGGCAAGAATTTCACACTATGCGCGGCCGCAAAATTCTATTTTTCACAACATTCTTGTCAAAAACATGGTTTGAAGTGATGGAGCGCATCGTGGTCCAAATTTTTGTTCCACTACAAACGGTGGTTTTCAAAGGGAAGATCCCTGTTTCTTATTGAGTCTGTTATGTTATCTGTTTCCGTATGTTTTCTTTTGATTGGTAGTACTAGTTAATTGTATTAATTTGCATTAATTTACTCAATATTTGCATTTTATTGCCGATGGATCAAATTACGTTACTTCTATACGTGACGTGATGTACAAGGGAACCAAAAGTTGTAACGTATGGAATTCTTAGGCTGGGTTCACGAGGAATTAAATTGGGATTTCTTTTAATGTATTTTCGTGATCTGGTTCGATTCGAATTTTCTTTATAGGTATTCTTAAAGAATACTAGTTTTTTTGTGGTTTTTTAATTGGTTATTATGTTCCTTTAAATATTACATAAATACGAAATATTTAGCTTCTAAAATTGACTAATTTTTTGTAATGTGACCAGTGCCTTATTTCCTTTACGTCACATCACTTTCCATTCGTGACGTGTCTCATTGTGGTTGAGATTTAAAAAAAATATAATTAAATAAGTATTACTATAATCTTTGCAACGTAAAGACTAATAAAAAGACTATAGAACGTAGTATATATTTTTATAGAAATATTTCACTATATGTCGTTTAAAACAGTATAACTGATATTGTTATAAGGTTTTTTGTACACAAACGTAACGTAATGTCATATTTATGATTCTGTGCCATTTATGTGAAGAAAATATCAGGAATGTGATATTTGTTTTTATTACTATTCTCCTTAGTTATCTAACATACATACTGATTTTGCAATTAAGTGAGTAGTTTTACTTTAATAACACCTCAATTTCGTAACGTAATGGAACTGATAATTGACTGACTACATTTTTCATTTCATTTCATGCGAAATCTAATGAATATTTATAGAAATAATTATACTTTTCAAGTACTATATTTAAAAAATATTTAATATAGACACACATTTAGGGAAAATAAACATGTTCAAAATTGAGGAATTCCATTACGTGACAGACAACGTCCGAGAAATACGCCCATATGTTCAATCATACCAGCAATTTAATACGAGTACCTACTATTGTATATATTTTTTTACCTACTAAAGTTATCGTAAATCAGGTTTCCATTCCCGCCATGACCCAAATTATTTAAAGGGCGGAAGGCGGGAATGACGTTCCGTTTAGTCAAAATTTTCATCAAATTTATCATTATTTTCAATTGAAAACTGAAATTATTTAAAAAATATATGTATGTTTAATTATAATTTTCCTTCCAAGTAAGTTATTATAATTTTAAAAGGGGAACAGAAACGCACATGATCTAGCTATTTTAATGCTGCGTGGTACGAAACGTTCAAGTAAATGCGCTTTGTAGCTCGCAATATCTGTCCTGCGATGAGTAAAAAGAGTAAGAGTATTACATTCTTTGTAAAGCGCTGTCTCCCTCTATTTACATGTTTATGCATATTTTTTTGATTTTCCGATCTGTCAGATTTTTGTCAATGTCATTAATTTTCCGATCAGGAATTTTCATTCTTTGTCGATTAATTTATTTATATACATTACAAGAACTTCTTTGTATTGCGATATAAAAGTAACAGGATACATACAATTTAACTATTATCAGTCATCATTAAAATAGGTTGATTTTCTAATCAGGTCAGAAATGATCTCGACGCGTAGAAGAAACTCGACCACAAAATACAAAGGTGGTATTCAAGATCCCTCAGTGTCCACCTCATCCGAAGCTATCCCTTTTGAGACCTTCGTCCGGCCCAGGCTCGGCAGGTGGAGATCGGACTGTGTCGGGCTGTTCTATCCAATCCCAAGTACCTAATCCTTTTTCCTACCTATTCTATTACCTTTGTTTTCCTGTGCCCTTATTTTGATTTACCTTGTGGTAATGTTGTTATCATTGTAGACATCAGAATTAACCTTGCCCATTTATTTATTCCAGATTTAGACCAAGCTAGCTCCATAGACGAGTCAGAAAGTACAAATACTGGCCTATCTACATCCAAAGCGCTAGTTTTAGTTCTGATAATATTTATATGTTCATTATTAGCTTTAGGTATTCTATATAGACAATTTCCTGAATTAGAAGAGTAAGTGTTGTCATGAAAGCATAGTTGTTTCTTATTTTTACACACATAACTGAAAAAGTAATGTAATTTCTACTTTTATTTTAGGCATGAGAAGAAGCATTTAAAGTTACCATGGGACCTAGAGGAAGCAAAACAACTAGGCCTAGTCCTAGACCGATACAAAGCAAAGTATTTTTATGAAGTATTATTTGGAGTATTCTTAGTTTATATTTTGTATCCTTTTCAAAAGTTATCTGCAGCTTGATTATGTTATCTGAAGAATTATTAATTTACATGATCTCAGAAATCAATTTCCTTAACCTTTTTTCAGTTTGCAAACTTTTGCAATACCTGGATCAATTTTCCTGAGTATACTCTCAGGATTCTTGTTTCCATTTTATTTAGCTTTACTTTTAGTCTGCTGCTGTTCAGCTTTAGGGGCCAGTCTGTGTTTCTTCCTATCAAACCTGCTGGGCAAGAAGGTTGTCAAGAAGTTCTTCCCAGAGAGAGCTGAGCAGTGGTCCAAAGCAGTGGAAAAGCATAAGAATAACTTGCTGAACTACATCATATTTTTGAGGGTTACACCATTTTTACCAAACTGGTTTATCAACATGTCTGCACCTGTGATTGGTGTGCCTTTAGTGCCATTCGCCCTGGGAACCTTCATTGGTAAGATATTTGACTAAAGTTTGTTTGTTAGTTTGGGAAGCTATGGAACTAAGTATTGAAATAATATTTTTTTCAGGTGTAGCTCCACCATCGTTTGTGGCTATCCAAGCCGGGCAGACACTCCACACTCTGACGTCAACCAGCGATGCCTGGTCTTGGACCTCAGTGACCGTACTCACAGTATTCGCCCTAGTCTCACTAGTACCAGTTCTATTGAAACAAAAACTAAGAGAAAAGTTTGAATAGATTATTTTTAGCCAATTTATTTATTGTTAATTGATTTTGTGTTAATAAAATGTTTTAAGTTTTTAACATTCCAGAAATCATTGGTCCTCATTTCAACAATATGAACCAACATGGGCTATAAAAGTTGCATTGCCATTTGATTGTTCAATCACAGGCCTCCAATACCACCAGTTGTACCATACTGAAATTAGAAACAATTAATTGATAAATTTGTATAAAATAGTACAACAATAAAAAATATTAGTAGGCTACATTAACTATGTACTTACAAAGATAAGATTCCTTTAGCTCAATTTTTAAAGATTTGCAATGTGTTTTGCACTCTTCAGCAGGTACTAAATTAATCTGCCTCTTTCCACTCAATGAAAGCAGAAATGAGAAATTGCATTCTGTGTCAGGTACAGGAAATGATTCTTGACTTGAATCAATAATTAGGAACCTTTCAGTGCTCTGTCCAAACTTAGGCACTACTTTTGGTCTAGAGATAACCTGGCGTAGAACTCTTGCTAAATTCATGTTGTTGAATCTCCTAAAATCAAAATAAGTAATTACCTCTATAAGCAATTTTAAAGCATTTATAATACAAAATAAAATATTTCAACTTACCACAAATAAAAAGATTGATCATGCTTAAATTCTACTCTCTGAAATAGTTCTTGTGGATGTATGCTAATCTTGTTATTTACTAAAATTTTGGAAGATTCTTTGTTGAAAATGTCTGTGTGTTTTTCATACAAATCTTTTAGTGCTTCTAAGTGTATTTCTTTCTGGTCTGTCTGAAAATATTTATAGGTTTTAAATAGGAAGCAATAAAAAAGTAATGAATGATAAATTGAAAAGTATTGTGCATGTTTACCTCATATATAAAGGGTGCACTGTGCTGCTGATTTATAGGTTTAGGATCATATATCTCCCGAATATTGTTGACCGTGCTACATGGCCAGCAATCCATATCCACAACAGTGAAAAATGGATTTTGTATCAAGCATGATTCATGGTACCAATCTGAAAAAATAAAAGTTGTAGTCAAAACTATCAAATCCGTGTAAATAAAAAAGAAAACCAACTTACCAGTCAGAGAAGGGAACAACGATATAAATGGAATAGATATTCGTCGTAATAATCTTAGGCCAGGATATACATAGTCTTGAAGATTACAAACTAAGCAACTGTAGATTACTTTAAAATTGTATATTAAACACAGAACACAAACAGCAAATAATAGCACTTGATGTTTTCTTGTTCCACTTCTGGTGTTGGGCGTAACAAGTGGTAAATTAGGCGAGCTTAATGAATCTAAAGTTTCTAAATACATTTTCCTAAATTCTTCATCACTCATGCCGGCTTCAAAGCACTGCTTTCTTAGTCTTCTAATTGATTGCGAGTACTCGTATAGAGTTTCTTGGTTCTCCATGGCTTTCTTGTGTTATTGTTAAATTATTTTTCGTAATCGTAACCTAACCATGTTTTAAATTATGTTATTTTATATTGAGTCCTTTTATAAGAGATCTGTGATGTGATCATCTACTGTGTGGCATTCTTGTTTATCTAACACTAACTACTATTGAAAATCGACTGTGTCTTCTCGAATGTAGATGTTATGTCTTCTTCTACTTTATAATGTTAAACAAAGATAGGATTAAAAGAATGCCCTGCACGAAGCTTCGAGTTTTTATAGTACCACCAGACAGATGTCATAATGACATTTTACTTTTTATGTCGTATAAACTGAGAATGTCGATGTCCATGCAGCCTTTGAGTACGGCCATCCCAATAAACCATGTCACAAAATAGAGAATGTACAGAAGGATCACTCGGCCCTATTTTCGACTATTTCCGCTTTCGGCAAGGGCTGCCACAGTTTTCTTACCGATTTTATTCAATGGAGTAGGTACCTAAACATACAGGGAGTAACAGAAAGGCTATATCAAGCCGAAAGGTGCTCATGAAACTGAACAACTTTCCCCATTTCCCCACTTTGACCTCCTTTCGGCTTGATATACCCTTTCTGTTACTCCCTGTATTTACATAACGTATACTACCTACATAGCACAATTATTATGAAATGGGGAATGACGAGTAGGTAGATATCGGTCAGAGGCTCTTGAGACTGAGCATCACCCCATTTCTTTCCCGTGGGTGTCGTAAAAGGCAACTAAGAGACTTGAGGGTGTGTATTGCAATTTTAGGCGATGGGCTGACAACCTGTCACTATGGCGATACACAATTTACCGAATGACCCTCAAATTTATAATTTGTTGTAAATACCCGTTTACGCTCTGCCTACCCCGCAAGTGATAATAGACGTGATATGTGTGTGTATAATGTACCTACATCAAAAATGAAAAGTTGCCTTAATTTAAGTAGAAAAGAAATATAAACAAATATACTGATTAGAGTTATTAATCCTGATTGTTCTTTTATGTAAGCAAGTTTTTATTTAAGTTGGTACAAAATATTATAGGAACATTGTACAAATCACATTGTATACTAATAAACCTATTTATATTTGTGTGAAGCCATTTTGCACATCCGCACCAAACGCGGTTGACACTCGACTACAAGTGTGTTTGGATTGGTTTGGATTTCCTTGTAAACGGCGGCGTGTCAAATTGTGGAGAGTTTCGTGACGTTAGCTTGAAGTGAGCTCTCTGTATTGCGCGCGCAGCCGCCAATACTTACTTTGTGACCATGTTGTGTTAGATTCGTGTTAATGCTATGGGAGAGGATCAAATATCCTATGTTGACATCTCTTTCAGTATGGAACTGACATTTGTCAAATATGTCATAAGGATGACCTTAAACGCAACAAGACAAGTATATTATTAAACGAAAAGGTGGCCTTATTGCATCATTTAGTTAAGTTAACAACGTGGCGAGTTCGGTCATGGGTGGAATATCTATATAGCTTGTTTTTATTTCCATACACTTCGTCGAACATATCAATCCATGTCCGTGCACGGTACACCCTGTTCATTTGCCATGTTTTTGACACCAGGATCCATCGGGTCGTTGCGTCGTTGGACGACTAGGGTGTCCCACACGAAAAAAAAGAAGAATTTTCTATGTGGTGCCCGGTTAGAATAGCATCACTCTTTTATTCATACTCGTGGGTGTGGTAAATTGTGACTGAAACCAGCAACGTTCCCTGTGAATACAACACCTTACAGCGTGGTGTGGTGAGTAGGTATGCTAATACCCCACCATAGGTGTGTCCACCACCGGAATGTTGTGGTACATACATACATAAATCACGCCTTTATTCCTTAAGGGGTAGGCAGAGCGTAAACGGACGTAAAACGAATATTAACACCACATCTGACAAAAGTTTGAGGGTCAATCAGATAACTGTGTATCACTATAGTGACAGGTTGTCAGCACATCGCCTTAAATAGCAATGCACATCTAACCCTCGAGTCCCTTAATCGCCTCTTACGACACCCATGGGTAAGAAATGGGGTGATGCTATTCTAAGCCGGCATCACACGGTTGAAGTAGATTAAAAGAAATGAAATATGTCTACTGTTTATTTATTTATCTAAATCGAATTGTATTTTTACAGTTGTTATTTTTATTTACAGTATTTCTACACAGCTTTTACTAAACTACTCCTACTACTTATACAACGCGGTTTCTGTTTTACAGTAAATTAAACATGTAAATGCATTGTGATGTTTATAACTAACTATTGGCGATTTCTCTTAGCTGACGAGGAACTTTCGCTGGACGTAGGACGTATCTGAAATATTCAATCATCGTATTTTATTAACTAACTCAAAATAGGGTATGCATGCGGTATGATTTTTATGTTTGCACATATGATATAATCAATTATGTTTCCAAGAACAATCAAAGGTTAATCGGCATTTAAACTAATTATAATCTACTAATCTACAAACTAACTATTTATTGAGAAGGTGTGTGGAATGTTCGTATGTATACGGGGTGTAATGGACAGCCCTCCGAACACTGAAAGGGTACATGCAGACCATGAAACTGAACAACTTTCCCCTGGAAACTTTGTCAGGAAACGAGAAAAAAAACGACCCCCCTGCAAATTGCATTTACTATAGGAAGTCAATGAATTTTTTACATCTCCTGAAATTAAATATATGGAAAGTTGTTCAGTTTCATGGTCTCAATACACCCTATCTGTACTTGGAGGGATGTACCTTACAACCTGTGTTCAATTTTACGAAATAATTAGTTTATATTACAACCTTTAATTTGCCAGAACCTACAAAACAATCAAAAACCTATCACGCAAAACCATGCGTAACAAAACAGTAAGCAACAAAACAGTAAGCAACAAAACATCTAGAGTTCGGCCATCCCAATCAGCGATATTTGGCAGCTGTCAGATTCGTGCTAATGCTGTGACAGAAGGTCCATTCTCCTGTGTTGCCAGCTCTTTTAGTATGGTATCAGACAGCTGTCAAATATGGCTTACTGGGATGGCCTTACTTTACATTATTATTTGTGCAGGATGTGTTTTTATTTGCTCGAGCACTTTTTACAAGAAATCCAAAAAATAACTCTATAGTAATCGAACGGCTCTCACGGTCGTCTGGCGGCATTTGTCATTCTAGGCAATGTCACCTTTTTTTCAATATCGGTTCGTTTTCAGATTTTTATGACAAGTGCTCTTGGTGACGCTCGCAAAAAACATTCGTTTAGTCTGCACAACCCTTAGTCAGTAACCGGATTTAGTCAGTCTGTACTGTCAGTAATGCAAAACCGGGTTTCTCATATTATCTATTTCTCCTACCTATCAGTGAGGCAGTTGATAGTGTGTGGTATACACAACATACGTGCATGTTTAAATGAGCACTCCTTTCCGTTCGCTGCGCATGTTAAAGGGTGCGTTCACACTGGCGCTAGCACTACCGCTATTCTTTTTAGTGAGTTCAGGCTTTACTTGCGCGCTCGAGCGGTCCTTGTCGCGTGAAGAGCCGCGCTTGTCTTTGCTCATTCGGGCGACCTGCGGAAAAAATTATGTGATTTTAGTATTCAAATTTTAACGCTTAAATTGATTCTCAGAGTGTTGAATATATGCTGTATGTACTTCTTCAATGAACAAATATCTTGATAGACAGTGTTCAAAAGTCTACGCTAGAAGCTACTCTAAAATGCTACGATGTATGGTCCGTGCGCTGCAGCGTTGGGCCTTGCAGTGTCATCAATAGCCATGAACTGCCAGTTCAGGTGGACCTTATGCAGGAAGGGCCAGTGGTCATCGCACAGCGGTTGTTGCTCCACGTAGCTAATGGCTACGGCATAGTCGCGGTTTACTTACAGAGTCATAGCTGCTGTAGCTCTGCGTAGCTTTATGCTACGGCGTAGTCTCAGGTCAATGATCTTGAATTGCCCGTTCCAATACACATAGGAGTAAAGGAAGGGCCCGTGGTCGTATCGGTTGTAGCTTCGCGTAGCTAGTGGCTACGGTATGCTCTCTCTTCTCTTTTCGTGTGGGACACCGAGTCGTCCAACGACCCGATGAACCCTGGTGTCAGAGTTTTTCAACCGCCTACCACCACTAGTAGGCCTCTGACATGTATGCTACGGCGTAGTTATTGAGTACTTACAGCGTCGTCAATGGCTTTAAACTGCCAGTTCCAGTGGACCCTATTAACCTTTTCACCGCCACAGACGGGTATAGCCGACAACCCGCGACTTGCCGTCAGCGCCACGGTCGGGTACAGCCCGTAAAAAAAAAGTAAAACGTAAAGTTTATGTTCATAAACTAGCATTTTAAAACCGTATCTATCTTTTATTTTTTCGCATATTGCATTTATTGTACCCTCTACTTTGATTTATGAACTTTTGCGCTTAGATATTTATTAGATTTGTAGTATAAATAAGAAAAATACTGATTACGTTTTGAAGCTGTCAGAAGTACCATTCGCACACGCCATAGTCGGCCCCACACGACTGGAAGTGTTGTTCCTTACTAGTACAAATGTGAAATATCGATACATCTATAATATATTTACTGAATATACTATGCCTAGATATTTGTCAAGTTTGTCATAACAATAACATTTTCTTATTATTTTAGTGTATATTGAAAATATTCCCGACATCGATTTGTAGAAATACGCCAAGTATTAGACATTATTTTCTTTGTTTGATTGAGTATCGACAAACCGGTTTCGGCGACTCGTGCACAGCGATAATTGTTTGACCATTGTGAGTGCACTGTACGCCGTAGTCGGGTAAAGACGACACGCTCTGACGTCATTGCAGTAGTGACATAAAAATAGTGATGGGAAAATGAGTGCCGACGAGCTTAGTTCAGCAGAACTTCTACAGATTTTAGAAGGCGTAGAGGATGATGTTGATCTGGTTGAACCTGGATTACTCGAAGAAGAAGATTTAGAGGAAAGTAAATACCTAATAATCATAAATAAATTAGGAGCGTTTGGGAGGGTTTCATGTGAACTTAATTTAACGGGTCAAATTGTGATACAAGATTATTATTAGACTAGCGGCCCGCCCAGCGGTTTCACCCGCTGCTAACTGATTTCCTGCGGGAAACAGACCTTTTCCCTACATAAATCATACATAAAAACCTTCCTCTTGAATCACTATCTTTTAAAAAAAACTTCATCCAGCTCCGTTAAGTGGTTTTGAAGATTTAAGCATACAAACAAACAGACAGGGATAGACATGAGAAGCGACTTTACTCCATACTATGTAGTGATAATCCGTCTCGCTTCATTCACGCATTAGGCTAGGATGTAGATAAAATTTTGTATGAAGCCCAGATAAGAAAGAGGTAATTTAAAGACTTAATATTGGCAAGATGCATTGACGGAGGTGGACGCTAGAATTGTATCACTACATAGTATAAAATAAAGTCGCTTCCCGTTTGGTGTCTCCTTACATGTTTAAAATTAGCCAACGGATTTTGATGCGTTATTTTTGCTTAGATAGATTAACTTGAGACGAAGGTTTATAAGTATAATTTATTCCGGGAAATTGTCACATTCCCATGGGAAAACGGGTAGTCCAACTGGTAGTAAACTTTTGACACCTTTAAGGATACAACTTTCAAAAATGCTGAAACACGTGTTTAATTATTTTAAGTCATAAGTTCAGTGTCATAATCACAAATTTTCAAACGGATCACACTTAAGAAAACGAACTTTCATACAAACTTATAACCCCCTTTTCATCAAAATTCTGTTTTTTTTAATCCCCCAAGGGATAAAAAGGGGGTTAAAGGTTTGTATGAAAGTTCGTTGTCTTAAGTGTGATCCGCTTCAAAATAAGTGATTAGACTTATGACTTAAAATATGTAAACACGTGTTTCAGCATATTTGAAATTTTAACCCTTAATAGGGTCAAACGGGGGTTTAAAGTTTGTATGAAAGTCCGTTTTATTAAATGAATGTGATCCGTTTCAAAATTTGAGGTTAGATTAATAACTTAAAATAATTAAATACGTGTTTCAGCATTTTTGAAATTTTAACCCTTAAGTGGGTGAAAAGAGGGTTAAAAGTTTGTATGAAAGTTTTTTATATTAAATGTGATTTGTTTCAAAATTTCTGATTAGACTCCTTACTTAAAATAATTAAATACGTGTTTCAGCATTTTTGAAATTTTAATCCTTAAAGGTGTCAAAAGGGGGTCAAAAGTTTACTACCAGTCTAGCTACCCATTTTCCCATGGGAATGTGACAATTTTACGGAATAAATTATACTTATAAACCTTCCTCTCAAGTTACACTATCTAATAAAAAAAACCGCATCAAAATCCGTTGGGGAATTCTAGAGATATAAGGAGACACCAAATGGGAAGCGACTTTATTTTATACTATGTAGTGATAATAAGAGATAAGATAATTATTTATTTAATAAACGTATAAGTAACTATCCATCCATCTATCTATCTAATTAGCCTATATTAGCCCACTGTTGGACATAGGTCTCTTCTTTATAAGTAACTATGAAATGCTAATAAATAACCGCTAATATAAGTACAATACCTTACGAAGGGCGTTATAAAAAGTAAATAGAAACAAACCGAAGAAATAATCAAATAAACCGGGTAGGAATAGAAAAAAAAATGTTCAAGTATTCAATAATATACCATAAATCTTAAAATAATAGTTGTGTCGGTTTCCCATTTGCCTGAGATACAGGAATTCATATTCTTAGTTTAGGAAATGGTTAAGCCACAGGATTATTTCATATAAGTGTACCTACCTATTTGTAATTAAGTTTATTAAATAAATAATTATCTTATCTTTTATTATCTAATAATAATCTTGTATCACAATTTGACCCGTTATATTAAGTTCACATGAAATTTGTGCCATTTAAAATCGTTTTTAATTAATATTCAACGTAAGTAAAATAAGAAAAAGAAATGAAAGAAAACAAATAGTCACAATAAAATATTAAAATAAATACCAGCATAAATCCTATGATGTTCTAATTTTTTTTATCGATATTCTATATTACATCCTTATTTGTCCTAAGGGTTTGAGAATATAGAAATGCCACCGACGCCACAGTCGTCTATAACCGACAACGCGATAAAGAGAGACGCGTAATAGAGATGCGCCAGTGCTGATCGAAAGCTGAACCAAAAATAAACTTTTTGAATATGCCTAGTGTTGTTTACGAGGCCACCACTACTACCACTATCCTATATTATTATTTTGACCTACATGAAATCAGAACTGAAAAGGAGGGGGCAAAATAATGGTTTTAGATTAATTAAAACTCGGTTTAAAAAGTGAAGATTTATTATCGATATGAACTGTTGGACATCTCTATTTTATTGAGTATTTCTTTACCAAGAAATTGGTGTGGCGCTGGTTGCAATTTTTTACTCGAATGGCTTGGCGGCGAAAAGGTTAACCTTGGCATTTTCAACAAGATTATCTTTAGATCAGTTTTCGAATTAGTACTGGCGCATCTCTATTACGCGTCTCTCTATATGCCGTTGTCGGCTATAGACGACTGTGGCGTCGGTGGCATTTCTATAATCTCAAACCTTGAGGACAAATAAGGATGTAATATAGAATGTCGATAAAAAAATTAGAACATCATAGGATTTATGCTGGTATTTATTTTAATATTTTATTGTGACTATTTGTTTTCTTTCATTTGTTTTTCTTATTTTACTTACGTTGAATATTAATTAAAAACGATTTTAAATAGCACAAATTTTATGTTAACTCAATTTAACGGGTCAAATTGTGATACAAGATTATTATTAGATAATAAGAGATAAGATAATTATTTTTTTAATAAACTTAATAACAAATACACTTATATGAAATAATTCTGTGGCTTAACCTTCTTAGGCTTCCTAAACTAAGAATATGAATTCCTGTATCTCAGGCAAATGGGAAACCGACATAACTATTATTTTAGGATTTATGATATATTATTAAATACTTGAATTTTTTTTTTATTCCTACCCGGTTTATTTGATTATTTCTTCGGTTTGTTTCTTTTTCCTTTTTATAACGCCCTTCGTAAGGTATTGTACTTATATTAGCGGTTATTTATTAGCATTTCATAGTTACTTATAAAGAAGAGGCCTATGTCCAACAGTGGGCTAATATAGTCTAATTAGATAGATATATGGATACTTACTTAGTTACTTATACGTTTATTAAATAAATAATTATCTTATCTCTTATTATCCAATAATAATCTTGTATCACAATTTGACCCGTTAAATTAAGTTCACATGAAACCATCCCAAACGCTCCTAATTTATTTATTATTATTTATGATCATTAGGTATTTACTTACCTCTCAATCTTCTTCTTCGAGTAATCCAGGTTCAAACGACAGATCAACGTCATCCTCTACGCCTTCTAAATCTGTAGAAGTTCTGCTGAACTAAGCTCGTCGGCACTCATTTTCCCATCACTATTTTTATGCCACTACTGCAATGACGTCAGAGCGTGTCGTCTTTAACCGACTACGGCGTACAGTGCACTCACAATGGTCAAGCAATTATCGCTGTGCACGAGTCGCCGAAACCGGTTTGTCGATACTCAATCAAGTAATTGTATCAGGCGTTACTTTGCGGAAGTCCATCTTGATTGAATTAGATAGAAAGGTATTTAGCTTCTTCCGCACTTATGATGGCTAGTAATGCAGCTAGTTGAATGCATTTGCATTAACTTGCGGTCGTACGCGTGGTGCATTCAACTAGCTGCATTACTAGCCATCATAAGTGCGGAAGAAGCTAAATACCTTTCTATCTGATACTCAATCAAACAAAGAAAATAATGTCTAATACTTGGCGTATTTCTACAAATCGATGTCGGGAATATTTTCAATATACATTAAAATAATAAGAAAATATTATTGTTATGACAAACTTGACAAATATCTAGGCATAGTATATTCCGTAAATATATTATAGATGTATCGATATTTCACATTTGTACTAGTAAGGAACAACACTTCCAGTCGTGTGGGGCCGACTATGGCGTGTGCGAATGGTACTTCTGACAGCTTCAAAACGTAATCAGTATTTTTCTTATTTATACTACAAATCTTATAAATATCTAAGCACAAAAGTTCATAAATCAAAGTAGAGGTACAATAAATGCAATATGCGAAAAAATAAAAGATAGATACGGTTTTAAAATGCTATTTTATGAACATAAACTTTAACGACGTTTTGTCGGCTGTACCCGACCGTGGCGCTGACGGCAAGTCGCGGGTTGTCGGCTATACCCGTCTGTGGCGGTGAAAAGGTTAAGGAAGGGTCAGTGGTCGTAGCGGCTGTAGCCCCGCGTAGCTAGTAGTTACGGCATGCTACGGCGTAGTTTTATGGTACTTACAGCGTCGTCAATGGCTTTAAACTGCCAGTTCCAGTGGACCCTATTAAGGAAGGGTCAGTGGTCGTTGCGGCTGTAGCCCCGCGTAGCTAGTAGTTACGGCATGCTACGGCGTAGTTTTATGGTACTTACAGCGTCGTCAATGGCTTTAAACTGCCAGTTCCAGTGGACCCTATTAAGGAAGGGTCAGTGGTCGTAGCGGCTGTAGCCCCGCGTAGCTAGTAGTTACGGCATGCTACGGCGTAGTTTTATGGTACTTACAGCGTCGTCAATGGCTTTAAACTGCCAGTTCCAGTGGACCCTTTATAGGAAGAGTCGGTGGTCGTAGCGGCAGTAGCCCCGCGTAGCTACTAGCTACGGCTTAGTTTCATGGTACTTACAGCGTCGTCAATGGCTTTAAACTGCCAGTTCCAGTGAACCCTATATAGGAAGGGTCAGTGGTCGTAGCGGCTGTAGCCCCGCGTAGCTAGTAGCTACGGCATGCTATGGCGTAGTTTCATGGTACTTACAGCGTCGTCAATGGCTTTAAACTGCCAGTTCCAGTGAACCCTATATAGGAAGGGTCAGTGGTCGTAGCGGCTGTAGCCCCGCGTAGCTAGTAGCTACGGCATGCTATGGCGTAGTTTCATGGTACTTACAGCGTCGTCAATGGCTTTAAACTGCCAGTTCCAGTGAACCCTATATAGGAAGGGTCAGTGGTCGTAGCGGCTGTAGCCCCGCGTAGCTAGTAGCTACGGCATGCTATGGCGTAGTTTCATGGTACTTACAGCGTCGTCAATGGCTTTAAACTGCCAGTTCCAGTGAACCCTATATAGGAAGGGTCAGTGGTCGTAGCGGCTGTAGCCCCGCGTAGCTAGTAGCTACGGCATGCTATGGCGTAGTTTCATGGTACTTACAGCGTCGTCAATGGCTTTAAACTGCCAGTTCCAATGGACCCTATATAGGAAGGGTCGATGGTCGTAGCGGTTGTCATCAGGGCTGTAAGTTTCAGCGTGGTACGAGGGTGTCAAAACGGTCATTTTGTGGCGGTTGATCGCGTAGCACCGGAAAAAGTGCTTCACCTTTTCTGCCACCTAGAATGGATTCGCATTTAAGACGTTTAAACAGTAATCGTCGTAAATAAAAAATTGAATCGAAAAAAAATTATGTATCCAAGTTTTTTTTTAATGTTGAAAATTGCTTTCTCCAGCGAACAAACGCTATTATTAGACTAATACCGTATCCCACTTCTGGGCAAAGGCCTATGTCTCTTCCTCCAGACTTCCAGATTCGGTGACGTTAGAAGGGCCAGTAAGGATCAAACTCTTGAGGGCATCCTGACTCTTCTTAAGGCTGCCCTTCGATCTTACGTACTATATTGCACCCTGTTGCAGAGGAAATGCATTAAATTAGACATATTGTTTAGGGCACTGAACGATTTTCACTATGGGAATATATATAGGAAAAATATATATATTTCCTCCCCTATATATTTCACTATTAGCTGATTGACTTTGTATGGGACGCCGTTTAATTTTTCTCGTGTCCAAACATCTTATATTGTGAAAATTATTCAGTACAATGCCCTAAACAACATATTCAATTTGTAATATTTCCTTCGAAACACGGAGTAGAGAGGGACAAAGTGTACCTCCTGCGGCGTGCACTTGTCAGCCCACGCGTGGACGAGCTTGTGGAACATGCTGTACGGTCCGCAGTGGTGCGTCTTCCTCAGTCTGCCGAACTGCGACAGCTCTGCGTACGTCATGCCCATGTCTTGTTCGTCCGTCTGCGTGATCTGTCCGTCCGTCAGTGGTTCCAACTCGGCAGTGGGCGGGGCTTGCAGGATCTCCGAGAGCGATGGTAGGAAGAATCTGTGCAATGCGTTAAATATCACTAAATACCATGGACGTATTATTTAAACAGGACTGATAACTGTTGCAGAAAAAACGAGCCGAGCGAGACCGCACACACCGAGGCCTTTCGTCTCTTTCTAATAGGACATCAATATTTTGTATTACAATGAGCTTAAAGATAGGGAAATTTACATACATACGATTCACTTGGACAACCTCGAACACAAAATTTTTTCACCACTTTGAGTGAGAAATTTCGTCAAATACTGATTTTAAGTAATTAAATTAGGAATGTAATTTTTTGTCGCTAAAGTTTAAACTTACCGCCAAAATTCAATCTTAAAGGGATACCATAAGAAAATTATTTGATTAATAGTTTTTACATAATTAAAATTAATCAGTGTATAATTTTATGATTTCCGACATGTTTTTGATATAACTGACGCAAGTTGTTTTATTATATTACTTTATTATAATTATATTTGACAAAAATAAGTTAGGCAAAATTTTATCTCCAGTAATTTTCTACACTGGCAATATGAAAGAACGAGACACACAGCCTCTCTACGTGCTATCTCTCTCGGCTCGGATTAGCCTCTGGGAAAGACTTAATGTAAAATAGACCATATTTCAGTACCAATAAAGTTACTATTCGTAAATAACTGTTTTTGAAGTTATCAGTCCTGTTTAAATAATACGTCCATGCTAAATACTGACTCAAAACACGGTTTTTTTGGTTGGTCGTTTTATAACCGGAACAATCGTAATCATGCAACAGGACCGAAATATCCAACAATTCAACAAAATCGAATAAATAAATAATATCCTGAAGCTTGCACTGAAACTGAAAATGAAATTACTATTCAATGTAGGATATTATTATCACTTATGTACGTCATGATCCGTCATTATAAAAGAAGGAATTTGTATAACACTTTTTTTTATGACCATTTTGTATTGGCCTAATAGAAAACCGGCTCGGGGAACTAGATAGCTAATATTTATACTTACATACTTGTTTTTTTTTTATATATACTCGTATAATACATTGAAAACACCCAGTCTCCACACAAATATCTGAAAACCTTTACAAATATTTGCGTCTTGTGGGAATCGAACCCACGACCTTCTGCGTAGCAGGAAGGGGTACTATCCGCATCGCCATCGGGCCAGTCAGTGATCAAATCACGATAAGAACCCCGTTTTAGTATAAGTCATTAATTGGAAAGGAGTTTTTGTTAATGCATACAAAACTTCAATCCTACAAAAATAAGTGGCTCACCTGCTCTTAGCATACTGTAGGAACGATTTAAGATCAGTCTTAGAAATTCCTCCAATCGGGTTCACATCAGCACTTGAGCAGTCGTATTTGGTCATGTAGCCTCTTAATGCCTCGTCCACATTAGAAGACCCCAGCACCAGTAGTCCGCCCGGGCGGCCGCGGACCCACAACATTAGCTGGGCGAATAAGTAGGATAAGACCATACGTAGTCGAGCCTAGAAAAAAAAACATAGTTTGGAAAATATTGGGAATATTGCAATGGGTGAATAGGTCGTGGAACTGAATGACTTTTCTAAGGATCATGGGAAGGAAAATAAAGTGAAAATTTCCAGATATAATAGTACAACAATACAATTCAAATCGGATTTAAGTGTGGATTTTACAATTTTACAAATAAACACAACTGAAATCCGTTTACAATTGTTTTTTTTGTGATGAGTAATTGTTGTGCAAATCCAAGAAGATATAATAGTAGTTTATGCAATTGTTGTTTTCGAATTTGGATATCGAACATTAACACACTATGAAGATAGATATTTTGTAAACTGAACAAATTTCCCTAAACTATGCTCCCAATTCCCATACACAATGTGTTTGCCGGCTGGGTCTGTTTGTATGAGAGTTCCATATACATATTTTTTTATATTTTGCCCTATGTTCCGTGGGGAAAGTTGTTCAGTTCCATAGACTAGTTCACCCCTTAAAATATTTGCAGTTAATTTTTCGGAATAACAATTGAACAACATCTTAACAATATCTGAACAACACCTGAACAACATCGGTACAACGACTAAACAACAACTGAACAACATCTCAACAACAACTGAACAAAAACCAATTAAAAATACTGAACAACTTCCGAACAATTACTTTACAACAACAACTGATAGGTGCGGCGGAAAATGGCGATTTGAGTACTGCCAAAAAAAATACTCGGTTTCATTTCTTAACTTTATCGTAGTAAGAGCCGTCTCATTAAGGCATTACGAACCTGTGATTTCTATTAAACCGTAATTTCAATAGGCAGAATGCATAAAGCAGGTCTTTACACAACTGTTTTCGAATTCATAATTCGAACATTATGAGACGAGTGTAGATAAAATAGTATTGAACGTTATATGGATGACTTGGCTACCTGTATGTTCTGCAAGGCGAGGTTCTGCCGCGGACAGCCCCCCTTGGCGCGGAACTTGGGCACCAGGCCGGTGGCGGCGGTGAAGATGCCTATGACGGCGCTGACGGCCGCGTCGATCACTATCGGGAAGTGGTAGCTGCCTATCTCACTTGATAACTGAGAAAAAAACATTGACTAGGTTTAGGTTAGGGCATTATTTTGGATTTTGATACAACCTGAATATTTTTGATTTTCCTAATTTTCAGGGAAAACTCGGATATAACTAAAACCCAATTAAAACCTACATACTTCAATACGACTTATACTATAATATACTTTTCGAGTATGAACGAAAGATATTTAAGGGCATTTCAAATGAGCAGTGACGCCCAACGTTGGACATTAAGAAAAACGAGTCATTATGAAAAAAGTCGAAACAACGACTTTTTACTGATTGAAGAGTGACAGGATTTTTGAAAGACCTTTTCCTTTTTAATAAATAGCAATTGCTTCATACAGTTTAATACTCTTGTAGAGTAGATTTGCCGTGTAATGCCGCCGGCTTAGAATAGCATCATCCCATTTCTTTCCCGTGGGAGTCGTAAGAGGCGACTAACGGACTCGAGGGTGTGTGTTGCAATTTTAAGCGATGGGCTGACAACCAGTCGCTATGGTGTTACACAATTTTCAATATTTGTCAGACGTGGCGTAAATGTCCATTTTTTGCGGCCGTTTACTACCCCGCAAGGGATTGAAGGCGTGATATGTGAATGTATGTATGTATTAAATTAGCAGCTACAACAGTCTTTCGCTAGACATAGGCCTCTCCCTATAGTATAAGGGGGACTGCCATACTCACCACGCTTAGCAGGCGGATTGGCGAGTGCAGTGCAAGATGTCGCATTCACCGGAAACGTTGCTGCCTATTCCTTGGATGCATTTATTACTTAATGGCTGTTTACGTCACCCTCCTCATGTAGATTTAGCGTGATGATATAGCTTAGAATACTAAGCCGGCATCTCACTGCATTGCACTTAACCACTAGAGATAGTTTTTTTATATAGAAAGAACTAATTATAGAGTTATATCATTAGATTCAACTACTTACTCGTTCAAGGGTTGTGTGAAATATGGGACAAGTTATACAAGCCACCGACCTGTGAAGCCCTCTGCTTGGTTTCCTGGCTGGAGTTCTCCGTGGCCATGTAGCACGTCACCAGCAACCTGTTGCAGAGCTGCATCGGGTCCGAGGGCGAGTGAAATATGGGACAAGTTATACAAGCCACCGACCTGTGAAGCCCTCTGCTTGGTTTCCTGGCTGGAGTTCTCCGTGGCCATGTAGCACGTCACCAGCAACCTGTTGCAGAGCTGCATCGGGTCCGAGGGCGAGTGAAATATGGGACAAGTTATACAAGCCACCGACCTGTGAAGCCCTCTGCTTTGTTTCCTGGCTGGAGTTCTCCGTGGCCATGTAGCACGTCACCAGCAACCTGTTGCAGAGCTGCATCGGGTCCGAGGGCGAGTGAAATATGGGACAAGTTATACAAGCCACCGACCTGTGAAGCCCTCTGCTTTGTTTCCTGGCTGGAGTTCTCCGTGGCCATGTAGCACGTCACCAGCAACCTGTTGCAGAGCTGCATCGGGTCCGAGGGCGAGTGAAATATGGGACAAGTTATACAAGCCACCGACCTGTGAAGCCCTCTGCTTTGTTTCCTGGCTGGAGTTCTCCGTGGCCATGTAGCACGTCACCAGCAACCTGTTGCAGAGCTCCATCGGGTCCGAGGGCGTGTAGTCCGACTGGCAGAGGATCTTACGCACGTCATATAGCACTTGACTTTCTGGAATAAAAATGTATACAGGGTGTACTGATACACGGAGGTGTATGCAGACCTTGATACTGAACAACTTTCCCTTAGGAACAGATATGAGGAAACGACTAAATTAACCTCTCATACTAAGTCTCAGCTTTACTATGAGAAGTAAAATGTTTTTTGACATTTCTTAAATACATTCCTAGGGGAAAGTTATTCAATTTCATGGTCTGTATGCTTATCAGTATTCGAAGGGCAGTGCTATACATCCTGTGTAAAAATATTTCCAATAGACCCTGTCGTCGTGACGAATAAGGGTCGGATTATATATTTATATACTGAGCAGCTCAGCCCCTGCGGCGGCGCTACAGCGGTTGGACCATTTCTCGCGAGATTACAAAGACTTATGCGCAACGAATTTTATGAATGAATTGTGAAAATTAATGCAGTATAATTCGTTGCCAACAATTTCTAGTGATTTAGCGAAAAACGCCCTGGCCGCTTTCGCGCCGCTCACTATAATCCGACCCTAAGAGTTTAGTTACAAAGTAACACAAAATGAACGAAGATAAGAAAATGAAATATATTTTACATACCGATAAGCTCACTGTTCACTAAAACTAACCTCCTTTCTGTATAGCGTCACAAATCTGCGTGCACATAGAAAAGACGATGCAAGCAGTGCTGGTTGAGTCCACCCCTCCGCTCAGAGGCAGGAAGAACCCGCCTTGACCTGACCTTCGCAAATAGTCCCATAGCCAGCACGCAGGTCCTGCCAAAAACAATGTTACCAGTTTACCTGTGATCATAATGCTTGTAACAGCGTCGACATATTGGAAGCTTATAATAACAACAATCCGTCGGCATACATATATAACTATTTAAAACAATACAAAGTCCAATTTATCATGAGGAAGTCTTGTGGAGTGAGCAAAGTTTTAGTTAGATATGAAAAAGCTTACTAATGCTTTAGCTTTTGGACGGTTGTTTATTGCATTTGAGATAAAGTATGTTTGTTTACCTAGTTCAATCTCTTCTTCGGGTGTACTTCCATTCAAAAGGCGGACTGGTGGTCATATGCATATCTTCATCATCAGATAGAGCAAAGTTTACTGCGATTCTCGGGGACGCTGGGTTGGAGGGTACTAGACGTGTTTTGACCTACATGTGACTTATTGCAATCATACCTAGTTCAATCTGTTCTTCAGGTATCACGTACTGCCGTTCCATAGGTGGATTGGTGATCAAATCTTCATCATCAGACAGTGCGAAGTCTACTGTGATCCTCGGGGACGGTGGGTTGGAGGGTACTAGACGTGTTTTGACTTAAATGTGACGTATTGGAATCATACCTAGTTCAATCTCTTCTTCAGGTGTCAAGTGCTTCCATTCAACAGGAGGACTGGTGGTCAGATGCATGTATTCATCATCAGATAGAGCAAAGTCTACTGTGATCCTAGGAAACTGTGGGTTGGAGGGTACTAGACGTGTTTTGACCTACAAGTGACGTATTGGAATCATACCTAGTTCAATCTCTTCTTCAGGTGTTAAATACTTCCATTCAACAGGTGGACTGGTGGTCAGATGCATGTCTTCATCATCAGATAGAGCAAAGTCTACTGTGATCCTCGGGAACGGAGGGTTGGAAGCAGCTAGGTGTGATCTCGACCTGATAGCAGTTCGGTAGGAACGAATGTCCTCAAGGTCTATTGTTGCTGCCACTACCTCCTAAAATGAAATAATGAGCTTGAGAGCCTTGGGTTTCTTAGATTCGGTAAATTAAGATTTTAGGTAGTCATCTCAGTTTTTCATTTTGTGACTCACGTAATTTTTGCAATTTAGTACTTGGTAGCCGATATAATAATTCGAGGACGAACTGTGTTCCCCGTTGTACCCCGTTTTAGAATTTTTGTCACTATGTGTGACCGCGAAAGTTTAGAACTGGGTAAGTTTGTTTTTACCAACGTTTTTCCTCTGCCTCTTGTAGGTGGGACTTTTCATAATCATGACATAAGTTAAGTTAGTAATAGAACGTTAAAATAAAAACTCACCACATCATGTAAAGCGAACTGCAGCCCCCGACTGACAATCTCGCCATTGACAGCCACACATGAGCACCCGTTGAAGTACACTCTCTGTCCGTCGCAGCCTCTAAGGTTGCTGAACAAATACGCGCCCCCGCTTTTGAAGGTAGCGCTCTTTACAAGGTCCACAGTGACGTAGGCTTTTCGTAGCTCCATGTAGCTACCGGAGCCGTTGGCTATGATCTCTACGCCGTCGAGACCCATTGGGATATGGCGGCTGCAATGTATTGGGAGAGTAAAGTTGTTTAGTTTGTATATCGGATGAGATGAATATCTCAATACAACAATACTCGCCTAGAACGTAGGTAGGCAGTAAAAGTATTTACTAAAGTTGTGTCGATAAAAAGATTTTTTAAACATTGCAGAGCAATAGACAAAGAATAATGAAGAGCTATTTGTACTAAAGCGACAGGTAAATAAAGTCTAGTCTGAACAATAAAACCATCTAAAAATAGAGAAGTTAATGGTGACAGACGATACAAAGGACTCACAGTTCATGCAATCACATAAATTTTGAGAAATTCGACTTAAACTATCACGAAACGCCAGCATTGTTTCAAATACTCGTACAGAATGCAAAACAGGCTTGCAAATAGAAGACTGAAAGCAATAGCACAGGACACTTATTTATAGGACAAGTACAATTTCTAAGAATATCAGCGAACATAAGGTGAAAATATTTAAAAGGACCCCGAAAGAAACATCACCAAAACATTAACTACTTATTCAATACAGTGATGTCCGATGAGGGACTTATTTAAATATTTCTGTAGGTATATGATTCAGGGAGCCTGCCTCTTTAGCATTTAAATAAAAGGATTCGTACCTTTGTGGGTTCCACAACTCTTCGCAAATTTCAAATCCTATGCAAGTATCTTTTGTGGCTATGACTGCGTCACCAATAGGAACTGTGGTCTGATTTGTTATTGAAGTTATCATCCTTGGTAAGTAATAGTCTTCGACTTGTCTTTCCTGCGAAGTGAGGCATGTGAGCATTACATTACATTTTCGACCTATGGAGCTATTATTAGCTTGTAAGGTCGAAATGTTTTTTTTTTATAATATAAGCAACTTTGTGTCCCGCTCATAATATGCTAACTTGGGAAGGAAAAATTAATATGTAAGTTTTGTGTCCCGATGATAATTAATAACCTGTGCTTACGATAGCTTAAAGGTGCTGTTCCAAACCGAGCGGCCTACGGCCGACGGCCGACGGCCGATGGCACATGCCGCGGCTATCGGCCGTCGGCCGTCGGCCGCCGCGGCAGATGTCATTCCGAAGGCAGCGGCCGACGGCCGACAGCACATGGCAGAGTATAGTTTTCAGGACTTAGTTATTATGTTTATTATGGTTTATCGGGTTATCATGGTTCATCGGGTTATCATGGTTCATAGGGTTATTATTTTTCATCGGGTTATTATGGTTCGTCGGGTCGTTGGGTTCATCTTGTCGTTAGGGTTCATCATGTGTCCAGAGTTCATCAATTCGCTAGCTTCATCGGCTTATCATGGTTCATCGGGTTATCATGGTTCATAGGGTCGTTGGGTTCATCTTGTCGTTAGGGTTCATCATGTGGCCAGAGTTCAACGGTTCGCTAGGTTCATCGGGTTATTACGGTTCATCGGGTCGTTAGGTTCATGTTATCGTTAGGGTTCATCATGTGGCCAAAGTTCATCGTTTCGCTAGGTTCATCGGGTTATCATGGTCGTTAGGTTCATGTTATCGTTAGGGTTCATCATGTGGCCAAAGTTCATCGTTTCGCTAGGTTCATCGGGTTATCATGGTTTATCGGGTTATTATGGTTCATCGGGTCGTTGGATAAAGCCTAACGACAAGATGAACCATAATAACCCGATGAACCATGATAAACCGATGAACCATGATAAACCGATGAACCATGATAACCCGATGAACCTAGCGAACCCATGAACTATGGCCACATGATGAACCCGAACGACAAGATGAACCCAATGACCCGATGAACCATAGTAACCCGATGAACCATGATAACCCGATGAACCTAGTGAACCGATGAACTTTGGCCACATGATGAACCCTAACGACAAGATGAACCTAACGACCCGATGAACCATAATAAACCGATGAACCATGATAACCCAATGAATCAAGCGAACCGATAAAGTCTGGCAACATGATGCACCCTAACGACAAGATGAACCCAACGACCCGATGAACCATAATAACCCGATGAACCTAGTGAACCGATGAACTTTGGCCACATGATGAACCCTAACGTCAAAATGAACCCAACGACCCGATGAACCGTAATAACCCGATGAACCATGATAAACCGATGAACCATGATAACCCGATGAACCTAGCGAACCCATGAACTCTGGCCACATGATGAATCCTAACGACAAAATGAATCCAACGACCCGATGAACCATAATAACCCGATGAACCATGATAACCCGATGAATCTAGCGAACCGATGAAGTCTGGCCACATGATGAACCCTAACGACAAGATGAACTCAACGACCCGATGAACCATAATAACCCGATGAACCATGATAACCCGATGAATCTAGCGAACCGATGAAGTCTGGCCACATGATGAACCCTAACGACAAGATAAACTCAACGACCCGATGAACCATGATAAACCGATGAACGATGATAACCCGATGAACCTAGTGAACCGATGAACTTTGGCCACATGATGAATCCTAACGACAAAATGAATCCAACGACCCGATGAAGCATAATAACCCGATGAACCATGATAACCCGATGAATCTAGCGAACCGATGAACTCTGGCCACATGATGAACCCTAACGACAAAATTAATCCAAAGACCCGATGAACCATAATAACCCGATGAACCATGATAACCCGATGAATCTAGCAAACCGATGAAGTCTGGCCACATGATGAACCCTAACGACAAGATGAACTCAACGACCCGATGAACCATAATAACCCGATGAACCATGATAACCCAATGAACCTAGTGAACCGATGAACTTTGGCCACATGATGAACCCTAACGTCAAAATGAACCCAACGACCCGATGAACCGTAATAACCCGATGAACCATGATAACCCGATGAACCTAGCGAACCCATGAACTCTGGCCACATGATGAATCCTAACGACAAAATGAATCCAACGACCCGATGAACCATAATAACCCGATGAACCATGATAACCCGATGAATCTAGCGAACCGATGAACTCTGGCCACATGATGAACCCTAACGACAAAATTAATCCAAAGACCCGATGAACCATAATAACCCGATGAACCATGATAACCCGATGAACCTAGCGAACCGATGAACTCTGGCCACATGATGAACCCTAACGACAAGATAAACTCAACGACCTGATGAACCATAATAACCCGATGAACCTAGCGAACCGATGAACTATGGCCACATGATGAACCCTAACGACAAGATGAACCCAACGACCCGATGAACCATAATAACCCGATGAACCATAATAACCTATATATAATAACTAGTCCTGAAAACTTTATTCCAACTCAACCAACGTAAAGCCGCCGCGGCTATACTGGTCTGCAGTTATGTGCCGTCGGCCGTCGGCCGTCGGCCGCCGCGGCAGATGCGCGGCGGCCGATAGCATGTGCAGTCGCCGCTCGGTTCGGATAGTATCCCATACAAGTCCATACGAACCAGTAGTGCCGCGGCGGCCAAGGACGGCCGCCGCGGCATATGCTGTCGGCCGTCGGCCGTCGGCCGCTCGGTTCGGAACAGCACCTTAAGTTTTAATGTAATCTTTTTTGTTGTTGTGTTGTGTGGACCGAAATAAATGTATTTTCTTTCTTTCTTCTAACTTGGGTAGCTAGAAGAATATTAAAATGTCTTAAAGGTCTTCATTTTGATAGTTTTATACATACACATACATACATATATCACGCCTATAATCCCTTGCGGGGTAGGCAGAGCGTAAACAGCCGCAAAAAACGGCCATTTACACCACGTCTGACAAATGTTTGAGGGTTATTCGGAATATTGTGTATCGCTATAGTGACAGGTTGTCAGCCTATCGCCTAAAATTGCAATACACACCCTCGAGTCCCTTAGTCGCCTCTTACGACTCCCACGGGAAAGATATGGGGTGATGCTATTCTAAGCCGGCATCACACGGCAAATAGTTTTATGTAGGATCTTATCACGTACTTTGGTCCAACCGGAGAACCACCTCGACTCCCTGTAGTTCCCATCCTCACACAACAGCATCTTTGGTCTGATCAGCAGGATCTTCTTGTTAAGGAAGGCCACCCGGCAGTTGTACAGAACATTCCTATGCTGAACTGGCATCCCGACGTCAATGAGCATGTCTTTGCAGGTCGGGGATTTGAGTAGTTCTGCGAGGACCTGCCAGCTGTGCAGGCATGTGTCTGGCTCGTGGAAATGGTCTTCGCAACTGTACCCGCTGTTGAAAGGAAAATGCATAACAATGACTATACAGGGAGTAAGGAAAAGAACTGCGTTCCGTTTAAGGGATGAACCAGCGCATACATACATACATCACGCCTATAATCCCTTGCGGGGTAGGCAGAGCGTAAATGGCCGCAAAAACGGACATTTACGCCACGTCTGACAAATATTTGAGGGTCATCCGGAAAATTGTGTATCGCCATAGTGACAGGTTGTCAGCCCATCGCCTAAAATTGCAATACACACCCTCGAGTCCCTTAGTCGCATCTTATGACTCCCACGGGTAAGAAATGGGGTGATGCTAGTCTAAGCCGGCATCACACGGCACAGCGCATAAAACTGAAAAACAAGGAACATAGACCAATAAATTTAGACCTCACAATACAACCAGACTTGGTCGGCTGCTACATTTTGTATGGGAGGTCTAAATTTTATTTTCATATTTCGACCTATGTTTTTTGGTGAAATTTTTCAGTTCATGGGCTGGTTCATTCCTTGAAAGGAACGCAGTACTTTTCCTCACATCCTGTTTAACGGAGACCTTCTTCGTTTTCAAAAACGTAAATACAAGCTGAGGCTTCCTAATTGTTTTATTGATTGCTTACCATATTTCAAGTTCCGGTCCAGTTCTGTACAAAGCACCCAGTTCCTTTGCCTCTTGTATGGACTGCAGGATCCTGCTGAGGTTTCCTTCAAAGTCCAGCGCCCACTGGTTGAGCGTGCATGCCGCCACAGTCACCTTCCGACCCATCTTCTGATCAGATTACCTTTAAATAAGCGAAAGGTATTTAAGGGCATTTCAAATGAGTAGTGACCCCCAACGAGGGACTATCGGTAAGAACAAAATTACAACCGAAAAACGAGTCAATATGAAAAAAGTCGAAACAACGACGTTTTACTGATTGAAGAGATTTTTTCTCTTTAATAAATATCAAGTGTTTTATACAGTTTGATACTCTTATAGAGTAAAGTTGTAGAGTTAATATAACTGCAACAGTTTAAGTAACTATAAATAAACCATAAATCAATTTGTTGGTACGCAAACAATAACTATTCACGAAACAACAATAAGCACGAACTGGAGTGGAGACGTGAACGAACTCTGCGAACTCACAAAGTTTCCTTTCGTATCAGAACTATTACCCTGCAATAAAATTCCAATAGCTCTAGTTTATACTCGAGCACAGTCAACACTTTATGACGCATCCACTGCTACCGGAAATCTAAACGTGTGGATAAACGGGAAACAAAACCAGTATTGGACTTTGCGCAAGAATTTCAAGTTATATAGTGGAAGGAAATACAGTCAATAAGGTCTATAACCTCTGCGTGTATGAAAACTAAAAGATGGAACGCATAGGACCAGCTCATTAAAATACCTAAATGATTTGAACAATAAATCGCCAGTCATATTTTATGTAAATATTACCAGCTCCCAAAGTTTATAGAGGGATAGAGTCTCTCTATGTTGCTTAAAGCAAATTTTTAATTTACTGTCTTGTAGGTAAGTAAGAGAACTTAGCTTTATCAATCAAAGTTTTCCAGTAAGCTTCCCAAAAAACCCTAACCAAAATTATCAACATCCAAATTTAAAATAATCTTTTACAGATTATGCTGATATTAGACCCTATTCCAGACGCACTTCTATTATTACTAAGCCTAATTTGACGTTTCTAAAGCCATTTCCAATTCTGCATGTAACTGTCAAACTCAAATGACAGGATTATAATCTCTAAAAATAACTGACAGGATTAAACTTAGCTTTAGCCGATTAGTGCAATTCTAGGAGGTGCAAAATTAAGCAATTTAAATATTTAAAAAGATTAAATTTACTAATCTTAGCGGCCACTAAAAAGGTCCCGCTTAAAAATAGTACTGTCAAAACAAATCGAAATGGTTGCAATGTTTAAGTTTTCTGTGTGATTTTCGGTCAGATAGGAGAGTTCTAAAGTGAGATCAATTGAGTTGGGAGGTCCTAGAGTGTCACCGGGTAGGAAAGATCTAAAGTAGCACCGGATCAGAATGTTCTAGGCTGGCACCGGGTCGAATGGTTTTAAAGTGGCACCGGGTCGGAAAGTTCTAGAGTGGTACCGAACGAATGTTTATCTATCAATTTCATCTCTTTTTGGCGATTTTACACAAAAATGCACCAAATAAACATTAAAGCATTATCGCGTACTGCGCTCGCCAATCCATCTACCAAGCATGGTGTGTTAAGCAAATTCCCCCAAAGCCTCAATAGGGACAGGCCTGTTTCTATAGTTAAAATATAAGAATTATTTTACCAAATAATAGAAAAATGCTTTTTCGTGGTGTATAAAAATATTTGTTTTCTTGCAACACTTTTATATATTTTTAAATTGGCAACACAAAATTTTGGTAAAGATAACATTGTCAAAATCAAATTATATTCCTGTCGAAAACGTCCCAAAAACATGGCTTTTCTGGAATAGCCACACTTAAAACCTCTAAGTTTAGGGATTTTATTTTAGTGATTTTAGCATTAGAAACTTAAAATGATTAAAATGTGGAATCGGGTCTATTATCAGAAAAGTATGCGATAAAAAGTACTAATTTTGCGAATGTCAAGTAGCAAATTAGTTCCACTATAAATAGTCCCTAATAATATCCAGACGTATCTAATAAAACTTGATCAAGAAAACGAACATGACAATACGTCTCTTGTTGTAAATAGTCTGATCAGCAGCACGAAAACTATCCTGCCTCCGGTAGAAAATTTTGCAAGTTTTCTAAAATATTCAAAGGAATGGAAATATTAGCCATCACATTCGCGTGAAATAACTCTAATCTGAAGGTAGAAAATAGGTGAAAACATCGTTCAAAGGCGCCCCATTGACGAGTGACACGGGAGAAAAAGACTGACAGTCTGAAGGAATCGATCGGTGCCACCTGGCGGGCTGACACGGCCAGTCACCCCGACTGCAGCCTACGCTACAACCCTTGCCGAACCACCCGCCCTTAACACCATAGGATAAGTGGTTACGCGCCAACACTTAAATGTTGGAAACTTAGCACATTAAGTTGAACTAGGAATCATCTAGGAATCAGATGGTTGGCGATAAGAATACTTTGTGTTGAAGAATCTGGGTCGAGGTAAAAATAAACAAATGTAACAAATGAAAATGTAACTTTTTCAAAAAGAATGCATAAAAAAGCTAAGAATTGACGAATGTATTCAGTAGAATTACAATGAAAAAGAATACAATCTATTTAGCAAAAGAAACAATATATAAACATTTGGTTACAATAGGATTTCACACTTACCGCCGTTCCAATAAGACGTATTTGACAGCTCTGCTGTCATCTCCATCCTAAAAGAGGTATTATCAAGAATCTGACAGCTGTCAAATACGACTATTGGAACGGACATACTATAGTGTCGTGATAATTCAGCCAACGTTACAGTAGTACATTTAGCATGTTGTTGTTTTTGTGTAGTGTAGTGTTACACGACAGGAAGGATAACTCAAGAAAAAAAAATGAGGTAACAGATATTTGACAATGTTTAACATAAATATGAATACATTAAATGACAAAATACATAAACTTATGATAAGACAATTAAAAAGGTACAAATAGTTCTTATTTTGAAACAATAAACAGGACAGATTGAGCAGCCTTGCACTCAAGTGATCTCAGCCAACGACAAAATGTATTTAACACGAGGAGGTTAAGTTACGTACACGCGTCTTTTGTATAAATTATCAAAAACAGTTGAGCTTAGAGCAATTTTGTTAGAGTGTTTTTGGTGAAGACTAGCCTAAGTATATAAAGTTAACGAACAGTTAGCATTTAGCTTCTTTTTATAGTACTTAAGTAATGAAACTTAAAGGTTTACTGAGCAAGACCTTAAGGCACTGATATATTTTGTGACCTCTCCAATCTAATCAAAAACGATTTCCTGACGCTTCCTCATGCTTCAACACAAATGAGAATGTCTGCATCAGCGCAACTTCTTAACAGCTTAAAAACTCCTACCAATCTCCTAATCCGGCCAGCCATAGCAAATATTTTCCGTTGACAGTTTAAGTTTGCATCAGGTAGTACAAGATATTTAATTTATCTCTTTGTATGACAGGGCAATTACAAACAGACGTAATGAATCGGGTGTCATTATAGGAGGAGAAAACTTTTATGGCAGAACTTGATTTTATCAAATCAAATCAAAATCAAATCAAATTTATTTATTTGTAGGCAAACATGGTACAATAAGATGATATAAACAAAAGTTTTGAGCAAGCATGTTGCGCCAACAATTGGCATACAAATATTCGTTTATATGTACATTGTGGTCCGAAAAAGAACATGTAATATTTCAAATAGTTATTAAAACATGCAAATGTACACAAAAATAAATTATAAAATGAATACATTACAAATTACAATGTCAAAAAAGAAGATAAAAATATTATTTAACATGTCAAATTTAAATAAGAGGGGCGCCACATTTTAAAATTAAATGTCAAAAACTCTTCAATGTCATAAAAACAATTAGTAACAAGAACATCAAATAACCATTTCTTAAAAATTACAATTTTCAAATGTTTTATGTCATCAGGTAATAAATTAAATAATTTAATCGACATGTTATAGCAATTTCTGGCAAAAGCCGTCGTATTGTGTATTTGGCCAGCTAAGCGATTCGGATACCTCGTCGAAAAAGTACTTTGCTTTCGATCGAACAATTGAATATTTTTTTTGACAAACATACATACTTCAAAAATATATAGAGATGGTAGTGTTAAAATGTTCAAGGATTTAAAAAACGGTTTACAGCTCTCTAGAGGCCCAATACCACACATGGCTCTCACACATTTCTTCTGTAATATAAAAATTCGGTCTATATCTACACAGTTTCCCCAAATCACAAGCCCATATCTCATCGCCGAACAGATATATCCATGGTAAGCTGTCAATGCTGTATTTTGGTCACAAATGTTGCTGAGGCGATACAAAGCATATACAAATTTATTTATTTTTATACAGACTTGGTTCACCTGATCTTTCCATGTTAGCTGTGAGTCAAGCGTTATGCCGAGGAATTTGGTAGTGGAAGATTCAACTATTAGATTATTGTTGTAGGCGATTGATAATTTCGCTGGCTTCCCATTTTTGTTAAAAAACTGTAAAAAGGTAGTCTTCGTTAAGTTAACGCGAAGATTATTGCATTTCAACCACTCAATAATTTTTTCAATAGTTTCATTAATTTCAGGTTCATAATCCAGTCTAGGTCTTTTGTGAACAACAATAGACAAATCGTCCGCAAATAAGGTGCACGTTATGCTAGAAGTTGAAACTCTAATTTGGGAAAACTGAATGTAGGATTTCAAGTAATTATAATTTACATACTGATCTATATAGATAATATAATTATAAATTGCATTTGATTTTTGTATGGACAGAACTATTATTTTGGAAGCTAAAAAGATAGGAAATCTAAAGCGCTGCCTACAACAGCTTTATAAAAGCGTATTAAACTGGCTTCACAATCAAAACTTGATGCCAAGTTTAATCAGATGTCAGAAGTAAATTGTCTTGTATCTGGTGTTTGATAATTGCTCTAGATTAAACTGTCTTCATTTAGGCCAGTGTTATAACTTTCCTTTGTCTGACAAGAATTAAGGTCTATCTTTCCTTATCTATAATGAACTACTAGCTACAAAGTTGTATCTAATCAAGTTTAGAAACACTAAAGATGGTAGCAATATTTAAGCAGGTCACATATCTATCAGCAATACTAGATTGGAATCTAGGTCTCACCCGTATCAAGAATGGTCTATCAGGAATACGATTCTTTTGATCGAAATTATTCATCGATCCTACTGATTCTGTTGCCAAGGCAACTAAACCAGCTCATTTATACATATATTTTAATTAGAATGTTGTTGCTTCTGAAGCAATGGGTTCTAGACCCGAAATATCGCTACTGATATGTTCCAAAAAATGTTACAGCGATACTATGTTCAGATTTTGTTATGAAATCTTGCATATATATGAGGGATATAGAATATACTAGCCATTAGCCAAAATTATTAATAAACCATCCATGTAACCAATATAATGCTAACAATGCCAGAGTAAGCTTCTGAGACAAAAACGCACCTGTGACCTAAGGGGTGTGACCAAAATATGTATTTTTAGAGTAGGCCTAAATGTAACTCTGGAAAACTAAACTAAATACATAATGTACTAATTATACCTTATACAAAGCGGAAGCGATGCCTTGTTCATAACGACATATAACTGTAACAAATGTCGACTCCTTTCTTCCAAATGTGGACCATTTGAATAATCGCTTTATTGCTAACATTCGAGCAATTCCTTTTTCGTTGATTGATGACAATCATAGAACTGAAGATAGGATAGAACTTCCATTGAATTTTACATTATTTCGCAGAAAATTACAGATAATTGATGTTATCATGCCAGAATATCTACTGCAATATTTCAGCAACAATTTCTTCAGACTGTCGTCAACTCTTGTACAACAAAGGTAAATGCCAATATGCATTAGCGGAAGGACAAACAGATTTAGCATCAAGGTTGCATATTCGTATTATTCGCGTGACATAACTTATGCAACTGAATTTCCTCAGAAAACACAGCAAACTTTTATTGCTGGCCTTATCGTAAGATCTTTCGTTCGTAACTCTATGAACAGATTAAAGTTGCGAGTTATAGGAGCGAAGTTTTAACGTACCCACACGCCGCAAGTTTCCACTACGGCGAAGTGCAGTCACCTTTCAACCTTTCTCGGAACAATGTGAAGGCTTTCTTAGGATCTCTTCGTGTTAACAATTCTTTGGAAAATCAAACAACCCATCAAATATATCGGCAGCCAATACACATAGCTTTACTGCAAAACTTTGCGTGCTAAGGAAATTTTATTGAATAGTTTATTGAAGGCGTGTGTGGATGACATGGTGATAATTTCCATGAACACGAAATAACTAAATCTGATCGTACCCATATGAGCCTTACGAAATTATTCAGTCTGGCCTGAGCCCCAGACAGGTATACGTGGACGAAGATAATCTACCTTGTAAAAAAATGTGATGTGCATGTAAAAAATTCGCGTAACAAAATCTTGTTTAGTAATTTAAGAAATTACTACAATGAATGATGAAAATAAAACAGAGGGGGATAAGAGTTCCAAGTCAGGAGCTGAAAACGATGTTGACGAAAACGAAAATAATAATAAAGAATATATACATGAAGGCGAGAAGGAAAATGACTGTCAACAAATAGACAGCATACCAGGAGCAATAATAGAAGGTAAACACTTACGATAGCAAGTATTAGGCATATTAATTCATTTATAGGTGAACAGTAAAACATATAACTAACAGCATTTCAATTAATTAATACGTATAGTTTATAGTGCCAGGTGCAAAAGCAAATGCGGCTCCAGGATAGGTCTTTTTAGCCACGAGCGGCGATGCCACTCACACAGTAACGCTGTTTAAATCATCTGTCAAGATGTTTAAGGCCTAATGATGATGATGATAGTTTATAGTAGAATTTGTGTGGAATTTGGATTTAGTGACTAGTCTAGTTCCATAAATTTATTACAACACAAAGTGTAAATAAAAAACTTTTTAAATACAAACCACTTTTCATTACAATAATATTATATTTTCTTTAAATTAGAATGCTCTAAAATTCAAACGTTGCGTAACATAGATTGTTGATACATTCATTTAATTAGGTTACTAATCAAATTAAGCATTCATGAAATTATGGAAATTCCATTTAGTTTCAGCCTTGACAAAATGTTCAAAGCATGCGAAACCGTTTACATTGCTTTATGGCTTGAAAATTTACATAATTTTGCTTCACATGAGTATTGAGCACCCTTGACGTCACCAATCACCTGATAAACCGATCGAAGGTTAGCATTACTAGGGTAATCGTCTTCCAATAGCCGAAAATACAAGTTGTATCACGACCTCGCCAGTTGCCTTCCGACCGTCGCGCGTCCCGCCAGTACCCACGCCCTAAGTACCAACTAACTGATGAAAAGCAATCGGAGTGTCGTAGCCATGGTGACAAAGGGCTTCGAACCGATAAACACCAAGATAATAATGACATATTCGTAGAGCAGAAAAATTGCTCTATTAACTGAAATTTGTGCTGCTTTTCTATTCAACGATGTTATGGTGGAAACACATTGAAAGAATTCAGGAAAACGTCATGATGATTGAATCGGAGGAGGCGAGGAAGAGGGAGTACAATGAGAACACGACGGTGACGCTCACTCTTCCCACGCGTGATCCTGTGCTGCAGGATCATCTGTTGATAGCTAACCTAGAACAAGTTAGATCACTTCAAGCTAGTTTGTTCCCGATTTATACAAAAGGTAAAAAGATTCCAACAGAAAAATAAGAACGTACAAATAATAAACTTTTAAGTAGATAATATAAAGAATTTCCTCGATAAATTGTATTAAATACAATGAGCCTTCGCAAAGCTTAAGGTTTAATGTAATGAGTTAGGCGCGCAATGTTTCGGTTTCGTAGTTTCTAATAGCAGTTGAGTCGATCGGTTCGCGTGCTCATCAACGAATTGTGAAACATGAAATGTGCACAATTATTTCAAAGTTATACCTTCCCACATGAAAACTTTACTTTAAAGCCGGGGTAAGGAACTAGGTCACGCCACAGCCACACATGGCTTACCAAAACAATGGATTAAACGTTGCAACTTTGTTTCCAGGTACATTTATATCGAACTTTCTTCAGAACAATATAAAGACTAATCTGTTAGAAATTAATACAGATATACGAACTTTTCGGACCACTGCAAAATTGAGGGAGCCTCGAGATTTATTTGCTCTTCCGAAAGAACTTGATTGTCCTCAGCAATCAGCTCGGTGGCCTTCGGAATGTCAAGTAAGCTAATTAAATTATCCCCTAAATAGTTGGATGTCTGACCCGTGATACTTATTTTCGCTGTTATTTTAATCATCAAGGTGGTAGAAGAGAAAATCCAGCACATAGTATGGAACCCAGCGAATCCGGAACCCTACTACGTCCCCTCTGGTAAAGAACTGAAACCGCAACCAGTGGGAGAGGACGCAGGAACTGTCATATTCCAATATTACCCAATGAGCGCTGTCAATTATGTAAGTTAAATGATATACTGTAGTACTAAAATACTGTACATTGTTGGTAGTAATGGGAGTGCTTTTCATCCTAGTCTGTGCTACAAAATAATATGGAGATCAATAATAAGGCTGAGATATGCCTAACGATATAGCTTGATTACTCAGAATCCAAAAGGAGCACAAGCATTCCGACATACTACACACGATAAAACACAGAGGATGTTTGGCACTGAACGCCCTGCCATCCCTTACGGAGTCTTCATACATACCTACCCTACATACATTAACAGCCACAACATTCCACTGCAGGACATGGACCTCCTTTTACTGAGGGGTATTGCCATACTCACCACGCTTGGCAAGCGCAGTATACTCATTCCCTGGATAAATTTATACCTTTTTTACGGAGCCTATCATCGTTTAAAGTACGATGATGAATTGATGTCAAATATTGACAAGTCCTACCCTTAAATGTGTATTTTTTTTGTAGTTTAGTCGGTCCACTGTAGGTGGATCCAGGCTATACATCTCGGCTTGCGCCAGCGCTGGACCATCACCAGATGAGGAACTCAGATTTGAATCCCGATTCGAAAGTGGAAATCTAGCCAAAGCAATACGAATAACTTCAGCGTACTACGAACTGCACCTTAGAACGGATTTGTACACCAACCGACACATGCAATGGTTTTACTTCAGAGTTACCAACACAAAAAAACAAACGATGTATAGGTAAGTATGATACAGCAAAGGAAAAGACTTATGATTTGGTTGAAAATGTCAAGATACGTGAAATGTTGCAGGTTTTCTATAGTGAATTTGTCGAAAGCTGAAAGCTTGTATAACGAAGGCATGCGGCCTTTGCTGTATTCAACGAAGGACGCTCAATTGCATTCGATCGGATGGAGACGGTGCGGCGACAACATTGCTTATTACAAGAACGATTCTACGTAAGCATTCATTTCAATTAGTTTTCCATTAGTTATTAAGCCAGCTAAATTAAGAAATAACTAGAAAATATTTACAGATGTGAAGAGGAAGAGCAATTTCCCAGCTACACATTGACATTCAACATCGAGTTTCCCCACAGCGACGATATCGTCTACATAGCGCATTGCTATCCGTACACTTACTCAGATCTGCAAGAGTACCTATCCAGACTCCAGTCGCATCCGATCAAATCCACTTACTCAAAACTGAGGCTTTTGTGTCGGACTTTAGCTGGAAACAATGTATACTATCTGACGGTAACAGCCCCGCCAAATCCTAATGAATTAGAACCGAGGGTAAGAGATTTTCTAGCACTTAAATTAAATCCAGTCGTAGCTGGAAAACCGTTCCAAAATTTACAAATGTTTAAAATGTGTTTTAGAAAAAGAAAGCTGTAGTAATCACAGCCAGAGTTCATCCAGGAGAGACTCCTTCGTCTTGGATGATGAAGGGCTTTTTGGACTATCTGACAGGAGATTCCAGTCAGGCTCGCGAGCTAAGAGAAAAGTTCATCTTCAAATTAGTTCCTATGCTCAATCCTGACGGGGTAAGTACGCCATCAGACACCGCTAGTAATATATCTTGTATCTCTCTTATCTGATCTGCCACGTGTATTTTGTCTTCCAAATGCAATCTCAACTCTATCAAAATGGGTTAACGAAAAAAGATCCTACACTACTCTTTACTTTCTGCACTATGACTGTGTACCATTATTTTTGCCACGTGATAATGATGTTATGATAGTATTTCATCATAATTACAGGTGATAGTCGGGAACAATCGTTGCTCGCTGACCGGAAAGGACCTGAATCGACAGTATCGAACAGTCATTAGGGAAACGTATCCGTCCGTTTGGCACACCAAAGTCATGTTACGCAGGTAATTTACTATAAGCATTTATTTGATGATGTTGATGAGAGTTCGCACGCAATACAATTCCAGAAAAGGGTGAATATAAAATTAATTTAATGAGTAAGGCAATAAACAATTTACTGATAACATCGACCGCAATTCAGTGAAAAAACCAATGCCATACCTAATTGTTAAATCATGCTGATTACTAGGGCACATTTCTTACTTTTCGTAAAGAGTTTAAATAAGAAAACTTTTAGATTGCAGGAAGAATGTGGAGTGGCAATGTACTTAGATCTGCATGCACATTCGCGGAAACACAATATTTTCATCTATGGATGCGAGAGCCGTAAGAATTCTGACAAGAGATTGCAAGAACAAGTCTTTCCCCTTATGTTGCACAAAAATGCCGCAGATAAGGTATACCTACAGTTTGTTCTGTTGGCATATCACAATATACACTTGCTATGATGATGTTGAAATTATACGAGTACATGATTTCTTTCAGTTCTCGTTCGAAAACTGCAAATTCAGAATACAAAGGAGTAAAGAAGGCACAGGTCGCGTGGTCGTCTGGATGATGGGAGTAGCCAACAGCTACACCATGGAAGCTTCGTTCGGAGGATCAGAGCTAGGCAGTAGGATGTCCACACACTTCTCTGTGCAAGACTATGAAAGCCTTGGGAAGACGTTCTGTGAGACGTTGCTGGACTTCTATGATGAAGATCCTAGCAAAGAAAGACTGAGGAACAAAATAGTCACGAGACTGATGAAGGAAGGTTCGAATGCAGATGAACCTACGAATATTGATCTCTCTGATTACTCAAGGTTCGTAAATATTCTTAAGTGCACACAGATAGAAGGATATGACCAGACTAAAGAATAACAGTTGGCTAAGTAAGTTAAATTTAAGGAGGACAGAAAGTAAGTTTACATTGAAGGGTAATTTTATAGTTTGAGCACAAATGTGTCGTGAGTATCCCACGACATTTGGGAAAACTTTCAACTTTTTCTTTTCGTGTGGGACTCCGAAATGAACCCTGGTGTCTGAGTTTTTCAATTGCCTACTACTACTAGTAGGCATCCGATGTGGATGTCCAACGACCGCCGTCTAAGTAATTCATAGACAGCAACCGAGACCGATGACTTAATGCGGAAATTTAATTTTAGTGACGAAGGCGACACATCAAGCAGCAGTTCAGACGCATTGAGGCAGCCAGTAGACCTCGCGCAACCAGCTCCACCACCCTCACCGACGTTCCCCGAGATCAACAGAAACGCTACAGAAGTAAGTTGAACAAGGACACTAGGTCACAAATCAAAGAACTCGTAACGTTTGTGTACTACATAGTTTTTTTTACAATAAGGAACAACTTTCTTCAAGGGAAAGCCTGTGCCAGAAAGTTGTTCCTAATAATCAGCCCGTCTTAAGTTCTCGCTATCGGTCACCAGTACTGCCTATATACTCGTAGATTGGTTAGCAATTCAATTCTGCAGGAATATCAAAACACTCATTTTTATTACGATATATCTATTTTAATTATGGAACCTGATGAATCGTATCTATCATCAGATTTATTTTAATAAAACAATTTCATATATCCAGAAACCGAAGAAACAAAGGCCGAAATTAGAGAAGACAAAGCGGTTGGAGAAAAAGAAGACGAAACGCGAAACTTTACGGGTATGATCATTTCCGTACAGTCTTATACAAAACATTAAGTATATCCTTACATTTTCAAATATTGAAAACTGATTAGACTACTTAAGGTATGGTAGGTTTATCAAAGTTGTCGTCTGCTCCCAATTCAAGCAAAATACCTCGGTAATTTGTATGAAATTACTTTTCAGGTATCAAGAGCAACTATAGACCTGACATCGGACGCGATGACGGACGCGACGACTGACGATGAGACCTATGAAGAGAACCTGAGTCCTCTGAGAAGAGTCCACAAACTCCTGCATAGTAATTCCAAACCAAAACCAAGAAGGAAAAAGAAGATGCCACCAGAACTTAAGATTATTCGAGCTCCGGTAAGTTCGGTACCTATATTCCTGAACCAACAACAGCCTTGAGCCACTAGATGGAGCCGTGCCACGCGTTATTGGGATACACTCGCAAAATTCGCGGATGGATGAGCCGCGGTAGCCCATATGGAAGAGGCTTCGGCAATAGTTATGACTAAAGTCGCAGGTTCAAATCCTGCCTGCGTTAGACAATTTTGCAAGTGTTCTAAAACAGCAATGAGTTTTTCTCTCGGATAGACCAGGCCACGAAGAAAAAAAACTAAACGTAGATGTGCCTTATGTGAACAGCAATAGTATTCAGTAGATATCATTCTAAGGCGCAGACTGCGGGCAGGGTAATTTTACAGTTATTGCAGTTATTTGATGAATATTCAAAAAATTACTGAGTTCATACAATTAAACTTCTTAAACGAGCAACATTTTTCTAGAATTTGAAGAAAAATACGTCTGTTTCAGACAAGCGACTCTCCATATTACTCAGACAGAGAGAAGAATTCTCCTAAATGTGGTCGACCGCGCAGCGTATCGCTGATCAATGACCCCATAGACAAGACGAGGCTTACTCCCGCGTCCTGGCACCAGTTTAGAAGATTACCACCGACAAAGTAATTTCAAATTTTCAATAGATGTTGATAATATTGCAAGTAGCACCTTGAGTTACCCTGTATAGGATGATCCGAAGTGGGAAAATGTAGGTGCTATTGGTAGTACCTATACACAATAATTAGATCACACATATCATAAAAAAATATAAGAATACTTAGCCACACAAATCATAATTCTATAAAAAAATATAAACTTACTGTTGATCATACCAAACAGTCTCTGCTAACTTGTAACTGTAATCTGATATCCAGATGTCTCTCCGAGAACAAGACGAGGAACAATCAGCCCTCAGAGCTGCAGGTGAAGCTCAATTCTTTGAAGAGGAACATCTGGACCGGGGTGCAATCCGAGGAGAAAGGGCCCTTGTCCTGGGGCATCTCCAGCTTCACTATGAACTCATATTTCACTGATAGTGAAGCTTTGCTCAGGTATTTATTACAATAACTTATTTTAGTAGAACATAGGTCTAATTGTAATGTGTAAGTTTTTGGAGGTGACACTTATAAAATTAAACATCCTTTTAAAATAGTCTTGTATGTGGACTCTATGCGTGTGCACAGATGACATTGCACTAGCACGCGCATTACATGTGTAGAGCCTGTGTACGCCTGACCGAGCTCTTACAGAGCTGATGAAATGCATCTGTTACTAAAAATGAATAAATGTTTAAAATAAGTTTTCTTTTTTTCAGATCCTGCTCTAAAAAACTACAGGAATTAGAAGGGGAACAAAAGAAACTTAAAGATGAAAAGAAAAAGAAGAAATCTAAAAATAAGAAGATGACCAAAGTAGCAAGTACTGTAGATGATATACTAGATCCTATTATTAAATTACCTAAACCTTGGAAGAAGAAGGGAAAGTAAGTAATTGCTAATCATATTATTTCTGCTTTATTTATATTATTTGATAGCTATCTAAATACATTATTGTTTACTTTTCAGGCTAAACAAATCAAAATCTGAAAACTCTCCTTATGTTAACAACACTAGCTTTACTGACATACCAAGAAGCACATCATCTCAGAAAACCAGTCCACTTGTAAATAGACAACCAAAGTCAAGCTTTAGGAAGACTGCTTATGTTACTACCGCTATCCAGAATAAGAAATCACCATCAAAATTTGGTTCAATGATATCAGATAACTCTGATTCTGAAGATTCTAGTCAGTCAATGAAGAAAACGAAAAAGAAAAATCAACAGACAAAGAATAAGCAGAATAAACTTACTCCAGAATATAAGGTAAAGAACTGACTTAGCTGATTTTTGCTCACATATTTTATTATTGTACCAATTGTGATTGAATATTTTATGTTGAACAATAATAAGTCATGTAGTTATTAAAGATAATTAAGTTGGCATAAATAGATATTTGTTTAATAACATGCTGTTAGTCATACAAAATAATAAGCCAGATAGAAGGAAAACCTATGTACATATAATTTATCCTGTAGACACATAAGTCATAAGTTACATTTTACTAAATAAACTTGTACCAATTAATTTTTTGTGTTATTTCTGAAGAAATTGAAATGCTGGTCATAAAATCTCTAATAATAAATAATAAGGTATCTTTTTGTACCTTTATCATATGTTAATACAGATACTTGGTAAAATCTGTGATGGGATAGCTTAGTCAATACTTATTTACAAGATAAAATGTATGAATTTTGCTGGTTGTAAATTCTTTATCACATAATTATAACACAATACTTTTAGTTATCTTTTGAGATAAAATATAAAGTAGGTATAGGTAGTTATTAATTACTTTGGAAGATAAATTGTCGTTATCTGTTTTTGTCTTATGTATAGGTTATTAAAAAAAGGCTTTTTTAGGAGAACAGGCTAATTAGGCAACAAAAATAATCTGATACATTAAATATTTAACTAATTATTTGTCAATTCTCATGGGCAAAATTAAGGATGTATCTCCACTTAATCTGTAGTAGTAGCATGTGCAAGAAATTGTTCTAATCTTGAGAAAACATCCATTCATAGTACCTGATACCTTTATACCAAGAAAGCAGCCAGGTGTACAGCTCCTGATAGTGATAGTCATATGGGTAATCATCATAATATCGTATTGCTATAGAGATTGGAGTATGACTACGCGAGCTTCTTAATTCAATAAATAAACAGGCAGACCTCCTTACAGCACCCATACGAAGATTTAGAATCTGTTTTTTTTTTGTTTGCTAACACAAAGTAAGCAGTCCAGATACTATTATGTTTATTAGTAAAGTTATTATGACTTACTTTATAGAAGATTGCCGCAGAACAATTTCCTTCTTCCCTACATAAGCTCATAAGAACCTAAGTGTTTTTGGAAACAATCTCCCAAATTTTTAATATTTTTTGCACAAACTGCCTTTCTGATTTTTCAAGTTTTTTTGACAGTCGGCGTGACCTTGACCTTTTGAACAGAGTGACTCATTCACCATTCATTCAATTTACATTCGGATACACAAAAAACTATATAACAGCCATATAATCTAGATTCCAGTCTGTTATTCCATCCTTTTCGAGGTGAATGGACAACAAAATGGCGGGAATTATAAAAGTTTTGAATAGTTTTTGGTGCAAAATAAGGTTTTGAATAAATAAGAATTTTATTATTGAGAATCACTAAATTAACAAGTATTCGTAAGCCAACTCGTTTCTGTTAGGTTCGATGATGCAGCGCAGAAGGATATTAAAACTGGAGTATTAGCAGGAAAGGCGAGTATCCTTAGTTCGCCCGTAGCTGAAAACTGGAGAGCATTGCTGACTCTTGCACCTGCTACAGTATATCCGGGTGTTTGTGGTTCCCCTGTGATTGGATTGAATGAACCACAACGGGATTTGGCCAGTATACACGAAGTAACATTCGTGAAGAACCTTACGTTATCAGCATCCATTGTTAAGTCTACTCCAGTTCTAGCTTCTCTTGTGCACTGAGTGATCTAAAACAAATAGAACATGAGAGTTAAATAATGGATCCAATTAGTCTAAATATCAAACTTATTGGATCCGAACTTACCAAATTATTTGAATTAACTCTTCTCAAACAACGAACAAAATCACAATATCCCATGAAGCAACCAACTGGTTGAACATTGAGAGCTGATGTGGATAAAGCCTGAAAATAACAATTGAGTTAGTCATAGAAATAGTAATTCATTTATGTATACTTAGAAATAGAATAGTAATAAATTGAACAGACTGCGGTCAGGAGTTGGTAGGTACAACGAACTCAGGAAAAAGTGGGACTTTTCCGAGAAAGACAAGTGTGAGTGCAGCGCTTTATAATATATGTCGCACTTATTGTTGTGCACGTGCACTACCTCTCCGTTCACCTGTACCCATAATGACCTTTTCAGCGTCATCCAACGAACCATCGAGTTGTCCACGTTATGGGCTGGTAAACTTTGAATTGAAGACCTACATTTTGCCACTGACCCGACAAGAATAAAGAAGAAGTAAGTATTTAATACATCATACCGCTAGAGCTGTAGCGCAAGGTGCATAAGTCGTGTTCGCAAAATATAACGAAGCACATGAACTTAACGCATTTAATTCTTGAGGTCCCTGAAAAATATAACACATTAGCTGTAGGCATGTAACTGATGGCTGTTTTAAAAAATACTGTAGGCATGTCATATAAATTGAATCTAGATTACATACCAAAGACTGTCTATCATTTGTACCTAATTGTTATGACAAACAATCGTGCGAGAGATGTGAAAGAACGCTAGGTACCTTTAACTTAATTCTATCGTTTTACTGACAGAATTAAATGTTAAAGTACCCTAGTACTATTATATATTCTGTGGTTAAAGTTTCAGAATATGCCATATGTAGTATTAGCTACATATTCAGTATTGTATTTATTTTCTTTAAAAGCTTCTGAGTACTAACATTTAATTAACTATGAGCAGTTTCTTATAGTAAACGCAATAACAAACATCATTACATTTAGCTACGCTATCTACACTTACTTCCGGCATTGAAGTGACTCTTTGAAAACATGAAATACAAGCATCCCTTGCTGTTACATTCGTAGGTTGGGCAGTACTGCATACAATGTTAAGCAAATTTTGCAGTTGCACTCTGTAATAGGAATGTCATTTGAAGCAAATTTGTATCTGCTGAAATAAGTCTAAAAATTGTTTGGATAATTTCTATTTCTTACCCATTCGTTGGACATAACGACTGGAGCTTCTGTTGTTTCCACTGTATTAATTTATTTTTAACGTCAGTGAAATCAAATATTCCGTTAGGTATTGCAGTTGCCTGAAATCACAACATAGAATACCGATTACACAAAATACACACTACGATTGTTATGTTATGAGTGTCAAATTTAAAAATAGCTTGCACTTTGCTGACCTCAGTCAAGTTTAAAAAGTGTTGCGTCTTCCATTGCAATAATTTCTGTACTTCATTTAAGTCAACAAAACCATTTATCTGGATCTGTTAAAATAAACTTATAACTTTAATAAAATTCTAAAATGTAAAAATAAAACTCCTTAACGTAACCATAAACTTACGAAGAAAGTGAAGAGTAAACTGTAACGAAAGTTTCTCATTTTCAAATGGTGTACGGGAGCGGGCACTCGATAATATAAAACATGTTTGACTAGATGTGCTAAAGCGATAAAAAGTTGAAATTGTAACTATTTCACATAATAATTGCTCTGTGTCCCAATTCATTTGTATAGAATGTGAACAATATGTTGTTGCGTGCGGCATAGGTTCGCAGTTTACTTACCCTGTAATGTGTATTGGGTTATGTGCATTATGTGCATGTGAAATTACCTAATATCATTGTTAATTAATTGCAATGCACTGCTGTAAGTTAGTAGGTGATTATTGAGCTAAGTTAAGTAAATATTTGAGTAGTCACCAATGGTCTTGTCGTGAATACTACGTGAGTTGTGATTCGATTTCGCAGATTCCCAGGGCAGATCGTTCCCTTCCCAGGTTGAATTGAAAATACTTACATCAAGTTAAGCCACTGGTGTGTGGTGCCGTGCCGCCTTAAATTATCTTCTCCCCATTTCTATATGAGGGTGGTGTAAATAAACGACTAAAGGATAAATACACGGGATGGGTAGCAGCGTTCCATTTTATTATACACTTTTAAATGTCCTCACTGCACTGACTGACTGACTCATTCATAAACCTAGAAAAATGCTAGAAACATAAAAATTGGGGAGTAGGTTTATTTTACTTTTTTTAGAATATTATCACGTCCTGAAGGGGTTAAAAAGGGTTAAAACGTTTGTAAGTATGTAAGTTCATAGTCTTTGAAGAGATCTGTTTAAAAATTTGGCATTCAACTTTGGGGATTAAATAAAAAATCTAGAATAATAACAATGTTTTTATTGACATAAAAATAGAAGAACATCTTAAATAAATAAAAAATATATGAAGTACAACAAGGAATAAAAAGTGGGTGAAATATGTGTAGGTATGGAAGTTTGTAGTTTAGAAATGCGATCCGTTTTAGAAGTAGTAATTAGACTAAGGAGTGAAAATTATAAAACACATGTTTCATCATTTACAAATTTTCAGCTCCTAAAGGGAGTAAAAAGAGAGTTAAAAGTTTGTTTGAAAGTTCGTGGTCGTGGTCTTTGTTTCAAAACTGGTTGGTCCACAAACAAGAGTTTTTGATTTTAGCCCCCTGGGGCGCGTTCATGCTGTTTCTCCTAGTCGGTATTTTCTCCGATGACAGGTCATAAAACCGCGTTTTAGCACGCCAGTCAGGAGAATTTTTCTACCATGCGCTCCAAAACGCGGTTTTACGAACTGTCAAAGTATAAAAGAGCGACGAAAGATATATTATCCGTGGTCCATTGTACGCGCTCCAGAGGGATAAAGAAAAAACGTTGATAGTTTGTATGCAAGTTCGAAGTCGTTGCTGTGATCTGTTTCAAGCGATTGTATTATGAAGCTAAACTAGTTGAATACGTGTTTAGGTTATTTTTATATCATAGCCGAGCCGGTTTTCTATTAGGACATTACAAAATTGTTATAGGGGTATAGTATACCTATATCTGTGGTATATATGTTCCTTGATTGTAAGCTTGATTGTTATAAAAAATGTGTCATACAAATTATTATTTTTACAATGACGGATCATAACGTCACGTCAATAAGTGATTGATAATACCTGTGGATACTTCGAGCAACACGTCTCGTTCCGTTCCGGGACGGAAGGCCGTCGTTGCTCGAAGTGATGAGTGATATCCTACATTGAATAAAGTTTTTTCATTTTAATTTTATTTTTAACCTGAAATGGGGTAAAAGATGAGGATAAACGTTATATATAATTCAGGGTGACACATACATATACATACACAAATCACGCCTATAATCCCTTGCGGGGTAGACAAAGCGTATACGGCCGCGGAAACGGCCATTTACGCCATGTCTAACAAATATTTGAGGGTCATTCAGATTTAAGGCGATCTCTTTCAAATTTTGGATTAAACCAAGGAGTAAAGTTTTAGAATACGCATTCAGCATTTTCTAAATTTGAATCCTTATGGGATAAAAATAAGATAAAAAGTTTGTATTTAAATATGATCAGTTAAAAAAAAATTATAAGCCTAAGGCTATAAAATAGTAAAGTAATTTTTGAAGGTTTTTTAGTAGGTTTGTCGGCTTGTTCGTTGGTGCTCGGTGTTCCAAACGAAAAAAGAATTATAATATTTTCTTGAGTTTGCACAACTATTACTCATCACAATAAAACAATTTTAAACGCCTAGACGATGAGCTCAAGCATGTGAGACGAGTACTCCATGAAAATAACCTGAAGCCACCCCGTCAACGTCACAGAAACCGTGCCAAACCATCCACAGTCGAACGACAACCAGCGTACCTACTTACCATACTTGAAGGGAGTAACTGATAAGATCGGTAGAATTCTGAAGCGAGCTTCAATCAAAACCATTTTCAAGCCGCCGAGGAAGATCAGCCAGTACATCAGATCAGTCAAATGCAACATCCCTCTCCAAGACCCTGGTGTTTATAAACTTGACTGTGACTGTGGACTCTCATACATAGGAGAAACAAAGAGAAATGTATCTACACGTCTAAAAGAACATATTGCTGATGTAAAAAACCGTCGTGACAGACAGTCTGCAGTGTGTGAACATATCATGGATAACCCCACCCATTATGTCAGATTTGATAAGGCTGCAATCCTAGCGAGAGAGAAGAGATTCATTCCTAGGAAAGTACGGGAAGCCATAGAAATTCAAAAACATCCGAATTTCAACAGAGATACTGGATGGGGAATCTCATCAACTTGGACTCCGCTGATTAACCAGCAGAAGAACCAGATCCAACATACTGTAAGACCTACTACACAAGATACGGTTTCAGCATTTTGTGTGGAACCAGGACGTTACGCTAGGCAATTAAGAAATAGATGGCGGTAGAACAACAAAAATAATTTCAATTCTAAATAATGACGTCTAACACCTTAGTCATCCGTGACCACGGGCTCTATAAAGAGCTCGAAACGTAGGAATTGTAAAATCCAAAATAAACACAACTTAAATCCGTTTAAAATTGTTTTATTGTGAAAAAAGAATTTGCGAGTGAAACGCTACTATTCTATATTTACAATAACTTGCACTGCGCTTACCAACTCGTCCATCATGCGTGAAGAATATGGCACAGCGAATCCAGCAGGGGACTGTTGTTGTTGATAATGACGACGTTACGCTAAGTAGGCAGGGGCGGATTAAGGCTACTGAGGCCCTAGGCAATCCACGAATGTGTCTTATGTGCCCCCCATCCGTATGTAAACAAGAATCTTATCTTACCATGAATCGCGAGTCGCAAACGCAAACAAAGTGAGCGCGACTTTTATGCTACAAATTTATTAGGAGCTTAGTGGTTTAGTACCTACATTTTTATAAAATGATAGTTATGTTGGCTGGCTGGCTACCTAAGATACAAGAATTCCAATTCTTAGTTCAGGAAATGGTTAAGCCTCATAATTATTTCATATAAGTGCACATGTGTACCTATTAGTAATTAAGTTTTTTTTTAATTAAAGAATTATCATCTTACATATGTTATACTTAAAGAAGTGATCATATAACTTTTTTTAGAAAGGCATGGAGTTTAAACACTAGGCACGAATGTTATACAGTACATTACCGACACGTAGGGTATTGCGAGCGAGGAGAGTTCGACATTTCACCGACAAATTACTAACGACCCTTAACACTTGCCGCTAGTCAAAAACAGTGCCACAAGCTAAAATCATATCACATCTTAGACTGACACAATCTGCGAGCAAAGCGAGCACGACATTTCACGCTAAAACTGAGTGAGGATTCTAATTACAAGTCGCAAGCTGAAAATAATTCGGGACTGACACCTTTCGTGAGTGAACCGAGCACTACCTTTGTCGACCTAGTCACCCAATGGTGAGGAGTTCCAATACAGCTACAGCCACGTATCGCGAGCGAAGCGAGCTTCAAATTTGATGCTGTAATGTCGAGTATATTCAAAATTCTTATGACGAAGAAATTAAACTGTTGAATTTCGGTTGTAATCAGTATTCAAAACTTGTTAATTTGTAAAATACTGACTGTAATCTGCAAGTTCGTTCATGTGCTAGTTATTTTTTCTTTCTGTTTCTTCTCAAGGCGTAATGCCCTGAATCCACCACTCTTCACGGGCCTACTTCCATGAAGTGAGGTGAAAACGAGCTACGAGAATGCATTTTATGCATAATCTAAGGCACATCACTGTCAACAAAATTTTGTTTTTTAATCTTCAAGATATGAGGAATACGCCAGGGCAGCGCAAAATCTCATTTTATATTTAATTACGGAGAAATTAAAATTTGAAGTTACCTCTATTTTTCAGTGATGAAGCGTGGCGTAAGAGATTTCTTCCGCCAGTGCTAATCGAACTGTATTGATCTTAGTATGATTATTAATGGCAATTTCACGTTGAACCCGCCCGGGCGGCTATTTTTTGACAAAACGTCTTAGTTATTATGAAATTTAGCAAAACACTTACTGTTTCCGGCTGATTTCCTTGGGAATAAAAGGTTTTTGTTTTGATGTGTTTCCTCTGCTGTCAAAACTGACATGGAATTGATCATAGATAAACGGAATATGATGCAGCTACAGTTGTTCGATATTTTGACCGTGAAAAATTATTGTTGCTAGAATTTTGCCGTAAAATATATCAACTATCTACAACAACGGCATTCTATCCGCTATGGATAATTTTGCCAATGTCAATACTACGTTGATTGATACATACATACATACATAAATCACGCCTCTTTCCCGGAGGGGTAGGCAGAGACTACTTCCTTCCACTTACTACGATCCTGGCATACTTCTTTCGCCTCCTCCACATTCATCAATCTCTTCATGCATGCTCGTCGGTTTAGGGTACTCTTGACCTGACCTTTCTTTAGCACGTCCCCGATTTGATCAAGGTACGTTCGTCGAGGTCTTCCCCTTCCGACGTTCCCATCCACACTTGCCATATACACCTGTTTCGTTAATCTTCTTTCATTCATCCTCTCTACATGACCAAACCATCTAAGCATACCCTTTTCTACACCAGTCACTACGTCTTCTTTTATACCACAACGTTCCCTTATCACGCTATTCCTTATCCTGTCACTCAATTTTACGTCAATCATACTTCTTAACGCTCTCATTTGTACTGCATTTATTCTACTTTCATGCTTTTTCTGCCATACCCAACTTTCACTCCCATACATAAGTGTCGGAACTAACACCCCTCTATGCACAGCCAGACGAGCCTTATCAGAGACTTTCTGGCTGTTCATAAAAGTGTGCAACGCTCCATTCACCATGTTGCCGGCATTCACCCTTCTTTCGATGTCACTTTCACACTTTCCATCTGATGTGAACATGGAGCCCAAATACACAAACTCTTTCACTTGTTCCACCCTCTCTTCTTCTATCATAATTTTACACTCTGTCATATTTTCCTCTTTCTCAAAAACCATTGCTTTCGTCTTACTTACATTCACTTTCATTCCTTTCTTTTTCAAAGCCTCAGTCATAATATTTACCATCTCCTGCAACCCTTCAGCCGACGACGCAAGGATAACTTGGTCGTCAGCATAGAGAAGACATTTGACGAGTAAACCATTCATTCTCAGACCACATTCACTCTCTTTCAAATCCGCCAAACAACTATTCATGAATAGATTGAACAGCCACGGTGACGCAACACATCCCTGTCTAACACCTTTCTCGATTGATACATCGAACGAAACGCAAAATATGAACCGATTAGACGTAGGTATTAAAAAAAAATTACGATCAAATAATAGGATGACGTGGTTGTTAGTGCAGATTAGTATGAAGTAGTAAGGTTCGATTTATATGCAACACTAGACGGCGGCACGGTGGCACAAAAGCAGTTTTTTAACCGCGGCGGAAATTTTTAATTGTAAATATGGAGCGCTGCGCATACGGTCACCACCAACCACAGTTTTAGGATAAATTATAAGAAAGCAAGGATAATAATTATGTACATGTACTTACGTACATACATACATACACATATCACGCCCATATCTCTTGCAACTTGCGTACCTAGTATACAAAAGTATTATTTATGTTGTAAAAGATTTTTGTCAGATTTCAGTTCAAGAGTGGGATCAATTGATTCGGAAGGTTTTTAGTGTTATGGAGTAGAAGGGTTCTAGAGTGGCACTGGGTCAAGATGTTCATGCTAGGGTAACACTGGGTTATAAGGTTCTAGACTTATACCTAGCTGGAAAGTCCTAGAGTGTCACAGAACAAAATGCCAATACTAATGTTAAAATTTCGGGAAGGTCGAGAGTATCATTATATTAAAGGTTGTGGTCACCCTGGTTCGTTGGTAACACCGAAATATACCAAACATTGTATAGGGCTATAAATCCCTTTTCTAAAAATACCAATTTCAAGACCAAAAATTACAGGACTATCCAGATAGGAATGGATTAAAAACCTTAGTCAAAAAAACAATTAGAAGCACCTTCCATTTTAAAATTTTCTTAGTTACTTTAATAGATATCACCAAAATGTATGATAATTTTTAACTATGAAGCAATTCAACTGGTGTCGGTGATTAAAGGAAAAAGATTGTAAATGGTGTTCGAAGGTTTGAAATTTTTAAGGCATGCGGCTCTGTGTATGTCTAATGAACGGTGCGAGAATGCGACCGCTATATATTATCATATCATAATATCATACTCGAATATATAATGGCCGTCGCTAATTGGTTTTTGCTATTTATATTTTGAACTTACATCTATGTATACTGCTTTATGCAATAAACGTTTAAAATTGAAATTTAAATTTAACAGTATTAGTTGCGCTTAAGGTGCACGCAATGACGAAAATGACAAAGAAATATCCAAAAAAAGTTTCTTAATGTCGAAGTTCGCAAAAAAATTTACAATACCAGGATGGACAAAAACGAAACAAAAATATGTTCGCGCAAAGTGCGTAACATGATACTGGCCACTTGCATTTTTAAACCTGAACTAATAAGTTGGCTTTATTTAGTTTAATGACTTTGCTTCTTCTGAAATAACGTTAAACTAAAAAGTTGTAAATATGATTTGAGATGTTATGAAGATAAGTGTTTTGTGAACTGATTAAGCCCTTAATTTTTAGATGAATTCTTTTCATGTACTGAAAGTGTAAGAATAACAAACAAACAGACAGTACAGTTTATAGAGTTCATAATTAATATGGATACTATGCGTTCAGCTAAGTCTTGGCGAATGGTTCAGCTTATTTCAAAATATGGACCTTATAATATAATGTAGGTTAATATTCCTTCCAAGTTATAATATCAACTTTGTGAGTAGTCCACCGAGAATCGAACCCGGAACCTTTGCGCCGCAGGCAGTCGCACTACCATTGGTCGTCAAGTATTGTATCAGTACCAGTTAGACTAACATTATATGAAATGGTGACACCTCTATAATATACTCTTTGACATGACTTCCGAATTTCATTTGAATTTCGTTCCTTCCGGCGAAGTAGGACTCTTAAGTAACGACAGCAAACACAAAAGTTGTTGAAAGAACCATCACAAAATCTGCGTCTGTCGAGCAGGCAGCGCGCAATGAGTCGTTGTGTTTGTAAACGTTGTAATACCTTCGCGTACGCCGCTAATGACGGACGTATTGGCATAACGCGCGTCACACAGCGTTGCTCTTGTATTTTGTCAAATCATGCACGCGAGGGTCACACGGCGTTGGGCCTTAATTGGGCTGTATACAATTAAAAATCTTTGCATATACAAAATAAAATTCAACTGAACGAATGAAATAAAAATGTCATTGTCATGTGATTGATCGTGTTGATAGTAGCCGGTTTTTTCGTGGCGAATATAAAAACTGAGAATATAAATCAATTATATTTCCGTTCCACAATGAATCAAACGAAGGAAGAAGTAAGCTATTAATAATACCTAAGCATTGCTGTTACTTGTTCTTATTCGTACTTGGAATAAAATTGACCTACTTTGTCTTTCAGGAAAAGTCGGACTTGCAGCTTCTTCAAGCCATTGTGAAATATGTTATCCTACTCAGTAGCATTCCTGTTCTAACGTTTTTCGTGGCAAAGCTTCTCGTTTTCGACCTGGTTTTATCATTGGAACAGACTCAGAGTAGTGTGTATTCTGCTATTTTAGCAGTTATAGTGCTCCATATTGCATTAGGACATTACATCTACAAGGCTTACTATGAGGCTGAGAAGGCACCAAAGGAGAAAAAGGCAGATTAGCGATTAAGGACTACTTCATTAAGTAAGAAAACAACTTGATTAGGAAAATTATGTGACAAAAGTAGTAAACAAAGCATTTTATTGGACAAAGAGTCACAGAAGACACATTTTATGTCCAAACAAACAGTATGTCCATGAGTACAATATTTTAAACCATTTCAAGACTTTTGCATAATTTGTCCTATTCATCTGCTCCTGCCACTGTTGCAAATCTCTTCTTGCTGAAATATGAGTGGTGAGATAGCAATTCATTCCACACACATTTGTGCTGCTGTTCCTTTGATTAGCGCACTAAAAACAACATTAGAGGGAGGGAGCACAGGTGGTGGCAGTAGCACGACAAGTAACCTGTTTACATGCTTGCGCGGCCACCCACTTCCCTTACTATTTCCCTGCCCATCTTGGCATGAGCTTTATACCATACATATTGTTTTGACCAAATATCATATAAAACTCTTCCTGTTTCCAGTCATTTGTAAATTCTTTAGGTGTAAGTAGATTATTTATTTTTAAATTAAGTTCCAGAGGGATATGTTTTTAATAAATAAACTGCAAATGTTTAAAGACATATTTTATTTGATGTTATAATAACAGTAATATGAATAATTCAGGATTAACATTTATAAATAGCCTACATATATTTTTAATGATTCAAAAAAGAAGAAATATCATACAATAATATATACATATGTATATCATGCCAATAAACCCTCATGGGTCACACACCCTCGAGTCCCTTAGTCGCCTCTTAAAACTTTCATAGGAAAGGAATGGGGTGATGCTGTTCTAATCTGGCATTACACAGTATTACATACAGTAATAATAGTTTTATATTGGCTGATTTAGTTTCACTATGATGCTTCTCTTAAAAACAAATTGGGATAGAATGCTAGTCCTTCAATGGATTCATCTCTGCATGCCAATCCAAGGTTTTCTGTTGTGAAGAGCCGTTCTCTGGCAAGAAGGATGGAAACATTTGCTAGTTGTGACAGGGTGAGTGGAGTCAGGAAACCATTCTGATCAAGCTGGAAAGAAAGAAAAATAACTGTTGAATTCAAATAGTGTTTTTGTGGATATGAGCATGGTTATAGTAGTATTTGTATTTCACAACCCTTGTAACCCCCATTCTGTAAGATTAGCGTCAATGCTGCGTCAAGCGGACTGCACGCGCGGGCTAGATTCGGCAAAATACAAGAGCAGCGCTGCGTGACGTGGGTCGCCCAGCCCGCTAAGTACAACCCGTATAAACACGACGACACCTTGCGGTACAGCTACTTGGGCATGATGCGCGTTCTAAATTCAGACGGATAATAATGTCAGGAGCCGGGCGGGAGGCCCGCGAGTGCTGCCCGCTTAACGGAGCGTTGCCGAATAATAGTGAATGCAGCCATAGGCTGTCATGACTGGGTGACTAGTAATAATATATTGTCTGTCTGTATTATTACCAATTCCAATGTGGCTTTGGCAATTTCCTCATCTCTTTGTGTATTTAGCTGAAGAACACATGCACCACTTGGGAACTTTCTAAGGGCCATGGGGGCATCTATTGTTTGTAGTAACCTGGAATAGGAAAAATATAGTTGATGAATATACAGTATTGGTCTGGTAGTGCACTGCCGAATATTCCATATTGATGAAATGAGTACCTATTTGTCACATATCAACAAATACCAATGATCAAAACTATAGGACTAGTTGTGTATATTTAACTTACTTGCAGGCATTTAGCAAATCCTCTGGGGAAACTAATTCTAAACCCCTGGCTCTGTTTACTCTGCACCAAACATCTGCTAAAGACATGATGCCTCCACACTCCTGAAAATAGAATTCAATGTGAGCTTATTATTTTTCTAAAAAATAAAAAGTTACCAGCAGCTCACTGTGTCCCCTCATTATATAACACCAGTACCCTCTTGGGCTTCTGGGTGAGCTTGCTCTATCTTTATCTGGCTCCTATCAAGAGTCAGAGCAACCCTAATATTATTAATAAATGAAAATCATATTATGAAGATTTTATAAAGCAATCTCCTCACTTACAAGTAGTACTCCAACCATCATGTCAGAGATCTGTTGCGCTAATCCCATGTAGTAATCTGAATCAGACCTAAAAGTATCTCTTGTGACAGGGTCATCAATACCTAAACTCATCAGGTAAGCCTTGAACCTGACTGTGTCATCTTCTGATATGTCTCCTTGTTTCTCCTGTGAAATCAAGATATTTTATAGATTAAAAAAAAACAACATGCTACATAAAAAATTGGCACAATCTCCAAACTGATCAAGTTAAATGGTCTTATTATACATAACAGACTTTATAACAGAAAAAAATTAGGAGATCATTTTATTAAGTCATTTTATAGTGACAGGAAATAAAATTGAAGCACTAATTTATGATAATATCATGACAAGTTAACTAACTGAGCTACTTACTCTTATTTTGGTAGAAATATTCTTAGAAATAGAGACCATATCCTTAGCTTTTTCCATCAATTTCCTCAAGTCCTGAAAGGCAACTGTGATACTCTCATCTGTTTGTCTGTGTTGCTCCTCAATGCTTCTTTCGATTCCAACAATACCTGATCGAATTTTCGAGTTTACTGGAGTGGGAGTTGGTCCTGATCCTGGAAGAATCAGAAAATGGACAAGTGTAATAGTATGTAAATATATTGAATGAAGGGAACAAAAACAGAAAGATTTAGAATTAAAAAAAACACCTTACCTACTGAGCTGACTGGGGAAGAAACTGGAGTAGATGCTTCCCAAGCTTTAGCCGCAACTGCATCACTAAGAGCCTTGAAGAATGTCGCATCAATACCATCCTTAAAGGAGAATTTTACAAAGTGGTATGGACTGACTACTGATGGGCCTGGTTTTTTACCTGAAAGTAGTGAAAAGAAAATTAATAAAATAAAAAAACTACATTGTGATATTGTACTTACTAACATTTGCAACTTATAAATTTCTTCCACTTTCCACATTACTCAGTCAGATATACTCGCTTAGAAAAACCAACAAACCAAATTTACACTGAATACATACACAAATTTGCATACCTGGTAAAGCTGGTCCTAAATGTAAGATAATGCGTTTCCGCCCACCAAGACCGAACACACCACTGTTTTCTTCTTCCAAGCAGAAGACATAGTATAAATGAAGTGATAGGCACACCAGACCTTTAGGTATGTCCCCTGGTTTACCCCATAATATTCGGTGAGTGGTCAAGACTACCTCACCATCTGTGAATTGAGTCTGAAATAGAAGGACAGACATGGGTGTGAAATGTTAGCCTTTCTGCATATTCTTGGTTTGTGATTGAGTACGATTGATAAAGCTACTATTACCTTGTCGTCTCCATCGTAAATTTTAACATTTTTATCCCTTTTGAGGTAGTTTTCGCCATCAAACAAGCGAGCTTCCATGTACTCAAATCTATCCATTTTTTTATTGATAATTTTTTTTCTAGATATGTGCGAGACTCAGACAGAATTTGCGACAAAATACATTCGTTAAAAAATAGTCAAAAATTACAAAATCAAACTTTTTCGAATTAAAACACAAAAAGAAAATTCACCTGGAGGATGTTCGAAATGTGTTTATTTTGCATAATTGTTCCACTTAAGAATAGAAAATAGAGATAGTACTCTACAAACAGTCCATTTATCTTTTTTTACTAAACAAAAAAGGCAAGAATCTTGCAATATAAGCGAGATGTCATTTCTTATGCCTCGTTTTCACTGAAAGCCAGACAGCCAGTCGCAAACATGTCGCAAATCATGTTTCACAAAAACCGGTAATCGATATTAACCATTAAACTTTCATACTAAGCCAATGGGGCGACTCTATTCTAACCTCAATATTTTGACATTGTTCGTTCGTTTTGCTTTGCTCTTGTTGCAAAAATGAAAGTATGAAATCGAAAGGCTAAACGTAATTATTTCGTAGCGCATAGCACGGTACTTTTACCAGTACTTGCAACCTTGAAACGTCTCTGTATTCTGTGTTCTGTTCTAGTTTTTCAATTTCATTCAAGTTAAAATATTCTTTGGCTATGGCAGATTCTCAAGAAGTTTTGGTTCAGAAAATAAAAGAACAAGGTGATTTAGTGAGAAAATTAAAATCTGCAAAGGAATCCAGTGATAAGGTGAGCTTTACGATGAAGTATTTATATAGAAAATAAGAGAAATGAGTTTAAATATACTACCTCATAGGTTATGTATGATTATGTCAGGCACACACTTATTATGATCTGTTTTTGCATGCGTTGCGAAAGTCCACGTAATTGTGGTACATGCACCATCAATCTCCAAGATTCACATTAGAACTTTTTTAGTACCTGCTTACTTGTGTAGTAATCGTCCAGGATATTGCATCAGCTGGGTACCTAATAACACTACAATTATTTTATAGGGCTACATAAATAATTACGAACTTGGCGAGATAGACAGGCACTTTTCTCAATACAGCTATATCTGTGGCTATGTGCCTAGCAAACATGATATTGAGCTAAGAAAACAGCTGGAAAAGACAGATTTCCAAAGTTTTATATACTTGAAGAGGTGGTGGAACCATATGCGGAGCTTCAGTGAGCCAGAAATATCATTATTCCCTGAGACTCCTCCCCCCTTCATATTACAGACAGCAAAACGGCAAACCAAATCAATTAGTGACCAGGTTTGAAAAATGTGATATGTGTTTATGCTGAAATATATGCCTTTTTGATAGTAGCATGTTTGAGACAATTTTTGGTTGTGCTTTATAACTTTATTGGTCCACACCTTATTGAAGAACCTCCACATATGGTCACCTTGTCACCAAATGTTCAACAATACTACTTAGAAACTAAATTAACTGCTTTCAAAATTTTGAAGTGTCATGAGTTTTTTTGTTTGTTTCCGGTACTTTCATCAATTAAAGTGAATAAGAGTGGTGACTAGAGACTGTAAAAGTGGAGGTTCAAATTGTATAGATAGAACTAGTCAAGCATGTCTTACCAAGCACTAAGGTTTTTTAGAAACCATGCAAAAATGCTTCGGTTGCACAACATGGTTCTCAACGGTTTCACAAAAAGTATTTCAACAACTTCTTGCTCCAAGGTATTTAAAGGGAAAAAAATATATTTTTCTCGTGGTTTTTTGTCTAAGACTTGGTTCATTTATTTTTTACTTAGAAGGTAATGCTATACATGTATTATAAATTACAGTTTCTAAGTGTAAAATAATATTTTTTATTGTATTTTTATGCATTAAGCATCTATTAAATTGTGTATAGAAAATTGTAGTTACAATAGCAGAATATGTTAAGAGCTCTAAATAAAAATATGTTTATTTGCAGATTCAAGAAGAGGTTTCAAAACTCCTAGCACTGAAAGCACAGTTGGCCCCTGAGGATGCAGCTCCACAGAAGTTCACCCTCAAAACACCAAAGGGCACTCGAGACTACAATCCCCAGCAGATGACTATTAGGAACAATGTGCTGCAGAAAATCATTGGTGTCTTCAAGAGGCACGGAGCTGAGTGCATTGACACACCTGTGTTTGAGTTGAAGGTTTGTAGCAAATAATAATTTGATATCAGTTCAAGGAAAGTTTTTAAAATAAACAAAAGTTTCACAATAACACTCAACCTCTAGGAAGACTAGAACCACTGATTTAACAAATAAACAATTGTCACTAACAGTATAAAATGAAGTTGCTTCCTGTGTCCCTATGTCCCTATGTATGCTTAGATTTTTAAAAGATCGCATCGGATTTTGATGCGGTTTCCTTTAGTAGATACAGTAATTCAAGAGGAAGATTTATATTATTTTTTTATTCATCCCGGGAAATGGTCTTTTTCTCGCGGGAATACGGTCAGCAGTGGGCATCCCGCTAGTTAACAATAAAACTAGATTTTCGTAAATTAAAATTCGTAAGATTATGTCAGTAAATGAGAGATTCCTCACTTATTTGTAACAATTATTGAAATTCCAAGTATCCAAGTTAGAGCTCTATTAGCAGCTGTGACAGAACAAACCTCAAAATATTTTAGCAAACATCCATTCCAGGAAGTCCTAACAGGCAAATATGGCGAGGACTCCAAGCTGATATACGACCTGAAGGACCAGGGTGGTGAGATCCTGTCTCTCCGCTACGACCTGACGGTTCCACTGGCGCGCTACCTGGCCATGAGCAAGATCAACCAGCTCAAGAGATACCATATCGCGAAGGTGTACAGAAGAGATAACCCTGCCATGACCAGGGGGCGATACCGCGAGTTTTATCAATGCGTAAGTTATTTTTGCGATGATATTTTTATTGTTGCTATGCAAACAGATTATTTTGAACTTTTGATTCAATGAGGTAGCAACTCGGGAACTAATGGCGCTAATCTCGACTGTGCCTTATTTCTGTGATTAGTGAAAAATACGATGTCAAAGTTCAGTTACTTCTTATTTTCGTATTTAGTCGCGTTTCCCCTAATAACATAGGTCGAATATGAAAAAATAAATTGACCAAGTCGGCTGTTTTATTTTTATGTTCCTTGGAGAAGTTGTTCAGTTTCATAGGTTCACATTTTAAACACATTACCGTGTGATGCCGGCTTAGAATAGCATTACCCCATTTCTTACCCATGGGGTGTCGTAAGAGCCGACTAAGGGACTCGAGGGATGTGTATTGCAATTTAAGGCGATGGGCTGACAACCTGTCACTATAGTGATACACAGTTATCTGATTGACCCTCAAGCTTTTGTCAGACGTGGTGTTAATATCCGTTGAACGGACGTTAACGCTCTGCCTACCCCGTGAGGGATATAGGCGTGATTTATGTATGTATGTATGTATGTACATTTTAAAATATTAGCAGTATTTTTTTTTACTCCTCATCTTTTGTGCTACTTTTATAATGAAAACTATAATTTCCAGGATTTCGACATAGCCGGCGCTTACGACGCGATGGTGCCTGACGCTGAATGCCTGAAGGTGGTGACAGAGATCATGAACGCCATCGACATTGGCCCCTACGTGCTCAAGGTCAACCACAGGCGGCTACTCGACGGCATGTTTGAGGCTTGCGGGGTGCCCGCTGACAAGTTTAGGACGACTTGTTCTACTGTCGATAAACTGGATAAGGTAAGTCCAAAGCTGAAAAGTTCTTTTTTAAGTAGCCTGTTCTGTGTCCCACTGCTGGGCAAAGGCCTCTTTTAAGCCATTCTGCTCGGTCTCCGGTTTCTGATTGAAGATGATGAAGAAAATTAGTAGAAAAGCATTTATCAAAATAAAATGTGAAACTTTCTTAGTGATGGCTAGCGAAAACACAGGATGGGTTGGATAAGGAACGACTTTCCCTAACGAACATAGGTCAAAATAAGAAAAAGGGACCTTCCATACAAAATTGCTCATCAGCTGATATGAGTTACTCTGGAAACTCAAAATATGTTTAGCATATTTTAATGGAACGTTGTTCATCATCACCAGCCTGTCTTTTAAGATTTCGCTATCCATCACTTGTTAAATTTCACTCTATGCTAGACATCATCGGCCTGTAGTCAATCACAGGCGACTGCTTTTGACAAGTTTAGAACTTGTTCTATAGTCGATAAACTGGATAAATTCACTGAAATATGTATAAGGACTTTCTAACCTTCGGATGAACCCATATCAATATGTTTAAATAAGCTAGATGGTTATGGTCCCGTGACCTCAAAACCTACATCAGCCTATTTTGCTACGTAGGGCACACCCTTGGGGAATGAGCTTAGAAGACTTCTGTGAAGAACGGAAATGATTGAGAACTCTTCAATCAAATCAATAAGACTATCGGCCTATACATTCTCGAGGTTGATTAAATTCGTAGTCTATCTCTCCGTCGAGTCGATGGTAACAATGGTAACAGTCGATGGTAATTCCTAGTGGTAGATCACAAATTGGTTAGAACACAAACATGATACATACAAACAGATATCACGCCTTTAACCCGGCTAGGCAGATCGTGAATGGCCGTAAAAAAACGTCGCTTTCGCCACGTCTGACAAACATTTGAGGGCCGTTTCAAAAAAATCGTGTATCACTAAAATGACATTTTGTCAGCCTGTCGCATAAACTTGTAACACACATGAAATCTAATCCTTTAGTCGCCTGTTACGACACCCGCAGGAGAGATATGGGGTAATGCTATTCAATGCTGGCATCACGAAATATGATGACAGAAATATATACTGTAAGTAAAGCACCCAAACCTTACTCTCATAACCTTAACCCTATTTCTTAGCCTAGTCTGCATTTAAATACATTCAAATGAAACAGGTTATGATAAGTTGCAAACCACTGGCCCCACCAGACCAGACGGTTACATAATTATAACATGCTTGAGTACTTTCTTTAGCGTGTGGTCGACCTTGTTAACATTCCACTACTGCAGTGTTGTAAAAACTTTACGGAGGTGTGTCTGAACGAAGATAATTCGATAACTGTGAAACTACAGGCTACAAGTCTACAAGGGAAATTCTTACTACATTGCGTAAGATACATACATACATACATACACATCACGCCTATAATCCCTTGCGGGGTAAGCAGAGCGCAAGCAGCCGCGAAAAACTGTCATTTACGCCACGTCTGACAAATATTTGAGGGTCATTCGGAAAATTGTGTATCGACTTAGTTGTCAGCCCATCGCTGAAATTTGCAATACACAATTACACACCCTCGAGCGTAGCTGGTGAATATTATATTCCTGGTATCATAATGGCTAACCGACTACGCAACGAACATAGAATTTCACCTGTAAAATTTTAGCCTGTACTTTGATAATATCAAACACTGGGCGTAAATTATAGTTGCGTAGATATTTTATTTTAACGTTCAAAATAACCAACCCCACACTGCATATTAATTCATGCATATCCAGTGGTAAACAAGTCGACAAACGATCCGACAAACCCTGGTATTAGAGTTATACACCGAATACTAGGTCACACAAGAAGAGAAAAATACGTTCATTTATTTATTTTTTAGGTTCACCAACAGGTAAATATATATCAACTTAACCTAAATACATATTGCTTATAATAATTTATGACTATATGTACACCCAATAATAGGTATACTCAAACTAATATATTTTACTTATAATGTAGGATAGGAACTTAATGTGTTTGGAGAAAGTAAATGCGATGTACCTTGTTTTTTTTATACTGCGTTCATCAATATTTGTATTCTAACTGTGACGGTTACTCCAAATATTAGGTGAAATTTTACTAGTTACCGATAGCAAATTCTCTTTACAGGCCAGTGATAAGGAACAACTTTCTCCAGGGAACATAGGTTGAAATACAAAAAAAATAATTTAACCTCCCATACAAAATAGCTGACCAGCTGATTTAAGTTACTTTGGAAACTCACAGTATTTTTGTAATATTTCGCTCTATGTTCCTTAGGGAAAGTGGTTCCATAACACCATCCCGTCTTGAGTTTTCGCTATCGGTTACAAGTAAAATTTCACCCTACATACTAACTAAAACTAAGTGAAGTCACGTCTAGCAGTCTTTGAGAATCAAGCAGTGAATCGCTGACAGTTTAGTCATCAACAGCAAACCGTGTTATTTCATTATTTATTCGTATGATTCACGAGCAAGAAATATCTAGAACATGCAACCTTGTTTGTAAACACACTGCATTTTTAAGGTTACAACGTCTTCAATAATGATTTCATGCAATAAGGTCGCCTAATTAAAATATATGTTCGATCGTTGTTGATCGCTGGACATCGTTGAAATATAAATATTTTTAATGAATCATACATACATTTACAGCCACAACAGTCCACTGCTGGACATGGGCCTCCCCCTATTGGGGGGCATTGCCATACTCACCACGCTTGGCAAGCGGATTGGCGAGCACAGTACAATATATTGCTTTCACAGAGGACGCTGTCCATTCCCTGAAAGCTATTCTAAAGCCGTCATCACACGACAATGAATCTACTAATAACTTTTTTTGCTTTCTATTTCCTTCTCGCTTTTGTACGTCGCTTCGATCGAGACTTACTCGTCTCGATCCATTTGTTGTTGTGTTGTGTGGACCGCAATAAATGTGTTTTCTTTCTTTCTTTACCAAGAGATTGAAAATTTGGAAGTGTCAGTCGCGGCGCCGGCAGCTCAGTTGGCAGTACAGTGGGACGGTACCCCAAGGTCCCGGGTTCAAGTCTCGGCGGGCGCTAACATTATTTCATATTCTTATGTTCATTTAAATCTATCTTGTCTCAGTATTTATCTAGTAGTATTACTTATTACGGTTTGATCTCGGCAAGACACTATTTTACACAATATCTAACTCTAAAAAAATATTTCTATTTCTTTCAGTCTCCTTGGGAAGAAGTGAGAACAGAGATGATCAATGAAAAGGGCGTGACACCCGACGCAGCCGACCGAATCGGCGAATACGTCCGTCTGAATGGCGGAACCGAACTTGTTGACAAGTTACTACAAGACGAGAAACTTGGCAAGACCAAAGCGGCGGTCGAGGGTCTAGAAGGGATCAAGCTATTGCTGCAGTATTGTGAACTCCTCGGCATTAAGGATAAGATCCTTTTTGACTTGAGTTTGGCGAGAGGATTGGATTATTACACAGGAGTTATTTATGAAGCGGTTTTGACTGGTGAGTGATTTTAATGCATGAAACTATGTATGTAATAAGTTTATTGCACCAAATAAATATCACAAAGAAAAACACAAATAACAGAAAAGGTAAGGCACAAAGGCGGACTTATCCCATTAAGGGATCTCTCCCAGTCAACCTATTGTAGGTCAAACTATCCAATGAAAAATTTAATGCAGACCGAATCACAAATATCAAGGTACATAATTTCCGAACAATCTATACCATCTATATCTATACTAATACTGTCTGAACCACCACTAAACCACTGAACCGATTTAGATACAATTTGGCATAAGCATAGACAGGTACCTAAGAAAGGACAAAGACGACTTTTTAACGCAGGAAAATCTATCAACCCCACGGGAAATTATAATATCGAATTCACGCCGCGCGTACGAAGACGCCGGTCACCAGCTAGTGAAAAATAAAAAAGATCAGTTGTGATATTAGCAAAGTAATTTAAATCACCGGATGCGCATTATTTTAACACTCTTTAAAAGTAATTCAGTTTCCCTTGCCTCGCATGATTGGCAGATGATGGATAATACATAATCGACATTGCGTGATTGATGAGATCTATATTTGGATATGGATTATTATCACTACAATATTATAGTAGTGTTTGATGAATGTATCAACAACGTGGTTCCTTCCAGAGCCGATTAAAGTGGGCAGTGAGCTACAGACGGTGGGATCTATCGCGGGCGGCGGACGGTATGACAACCTTGTCGGAATGTTCGACTCCAAGGGCAAACAGGTACATGACAAAAAGTATTTCAATTTTTATTTTTCTAACGCTAAATCCGTACTAATATTATTAATTGAGAATTAGTGTGTGTGTATGTATGTTTGTTACTGTATGGTCTTGATCTCCAATACAGCCTTTAGATGATTGATAATTGATAAGTCCAAGAGAAAGTTTCAAAAAAATGTATATTTTTAACACATATTGATTTAAAATTGATAATGAGTTGCACGCTGTGCGGTGTCGAAACGTGAACTGATTTTTGCTTACATTATAAAATTCATCGTATAAAGTAAATTGCTTACAATGCTCTAAGTGCAGTTATTAGACTGTACATGCTCCCGGGGGAGAGAAAATTAAAAAAAAATATATCTGATAATTTGAAATTGTTTAAAATCAATCTTATAAATTTCATGATTATATAAATTTGAACTTACAAATTTAAGTTACAACTTGCTTAAAAATAAAACTTATAAATTTCATGATAAAATAATTCAAGCTGATAAAAATGAAAATACATTTTGCTTAAAAATTTAAAAAGCATCTTATAAATTTAAAAACTTATAAATTTTATTGCACTGCACTACACTGAGAAATCCCGAGTCTTGAAGTGGCTTATTGGATTTGTTCCTTTATCTATTTTTTGAATATTATTACTTGCTGACTCGACATCGTATCTGGCGGAGTGCGTGCCCGCTGTGCCGGCTGTAGGGGCGGCTCTAAACGGTGCTGTTCCATTTGCCTCAAGCTCTAGAGTTGCTGGCACTTCTTGCAATGATTTTCGACGATTGATTCTGCGTCTACAAACGGTGACGATTGCTACTATACTTGCTACTAGTAGTGTACCGTACATGATGCAATACTGATGAATATCGTGAGTTGACACATTTTCTATCGACGGATTGCTCTCTTTCATTTTGATAATTTTATGCTCTAGATCGTTCATGAGCTTTTGTGTATCTTCGTTGATTCTTGTCGTGTTCTGAATTGGCTCGAACGTTATATTAAAAATGTTGTTGATCTGAGGAATTACAAGCTTGTCTATTTTTGAACTTAGTTGAATAGTGCTGATAGTATCTTTGTGCGCATACACAGTATAGTTCTCTGTCTTGATTACGCAATTTTCATCTAAGCTTATAATATTTGCATGCTTTATATGTATGGCCGTAATGCGATCGCTGCATATCACTCTCAGCTGGCATGAATCACAACAAAAATGGAAGTAAGTGTTGCTATTGATAAGATTCAACCATTTTTGACTACAGGTTTCTATATTGCTTTGACATTTGTCATCTTCTGTTTTCATGCATAAATCCTTGTCTGACCTCAACTTGAAAATGGGGCTGCGCAGGTAACACATGTATGTCGATGTATCATGTGATATACATTGATTCAGCTCATCGTGCGATAGAGGTAAGTAGGAATCCTTCTGTAGGTTCATACCAACATATTCTGCTACTGGTAGTAGGGTGACCATATTACGTCCGACTTGCTTCGGAACTGCAATCACATGATATAAGTCATAGCTTTCTCTACTTATTAGAGGTATCTTGATCTCGATTATTAAGTACGACACTGATAATTTAGCGCGAACTTTTAGTAGATGATAAATGCTTTGTAGATCGGACTGGATATTGTTGACTGGTAAGGCTAATTCTTGCTTTAGCTGCCCAGATATTGTGTTTAGCTCGTCTTGTAGTTGTTTTGGAGTTATTAGATGAATATTGAATTTGCCGTGGTAGATATTCGTGATTATATCCAATAATGTGTTCTGAGTCTCCCTTAGGCTCTCTATCATATTATGTGCTGATATTGCTGATAACGTAAATTCGTTGACGTACGCCAGATTATTTATCTCCGACTTCAACTTGCTTGATGCTTCTTGTAAAGCCATGATGTGCCGGTTAAACAGCTTATGTTGTTTCTTGATATTATCCTCTGTTCTTTTTAAGAGATTATATTCAGCTTCTACTATTGATGTTTGATTTTTCCATAGTAGCGCCATATGATTTTCATTCTTGTTGATAAGCTGGATGTCTCGTTTGTACTGTTCTGCGAACTCGTCATCTAGTACACCGAATAAACTACGCGCTATACTGCCTATTCCATTAATAAGACCTCGTTTCTGTCTGTCGCGCTGTACTTGTTTATGTAGTAGAATTTCATTGTAGAATTCCAGTTCGCCAAACATATGTTGCAGCTGTAGCATGATGACATCGCAATGAGATTTTTGCTTGATCTCTTCACATGTATTTTCTAGATGCTCTTGATATTTCATGTATGCGGCTGTGCCATCCCAGTATGGATTCATGTCGTAGTATACGATGATCTTCCATTCATCCTGTATGAGTTGCATATTCGCAATCTTGTCAAAGTAAAGACCATGATTATCTTTTAGGCTTGATATATTTTGACAGAAAGATGATGTTATAATTGTCAAGAAATAAAGAATAGCCATAATGATTGAGGCCATGTTTGATTGTTTTGCTTTAGGTGTCCGTTTTCGTGGCCGCCGCGTACGAGTATCGTGTTCGCCGTTGGGTGACGTCACATCAGCTGATACCTGCTCGACTTGACTCGTCGCTTGCGTCGTTTGGTTACTGGCGGGCGCACGTGATACTTGCTCGACTTTGCCGGTCGCTTGCGTCGTTTGGTTACTGACGGGCAATAATGATAATTTTACAATTGGTCGCTTGATAAGACCGTTCTTTGTTTTGAGTGTTACAACCCTGACGTAGCCATCTTTTCCTGGGTGTAATTCGACGACTCGCCCCATAGCCCATTTTCCTGGGGGCAGGTTTGCGTCTTGAATAATGACGACGTCATTGATCTTGATATTTTCTTTGGTTTTCATCCATTTTGAACGTGCTGATAACTGGGCGAGGTATTCAACCTTCCATCTCTTCCAAATATCGTTGAATATCTTTTGAGTTAGTGTCCACCTCGTCCTTTCGTCTTTTTCAGTGTTAATGATAGTTAGAATGGGACCACTTGATAAAAAGTGCGATGGTGTTAGGTAGTCCAACTCATCTGGGTCCTCTGATATTGCACATAGCGGCCGTGAGTTTAGGCACGCTTCTATTTGCGACAATATTGTGGCCAACTCTTCATACGTCAGCTTTTGCTCTCCGAGCACTCTGCGTAAGTGGTGTTTGACGCTTTTCACGGCTGATTCCCAGATTCCTCCCGCGCTTGGCCACGATGGAGCCTGAAAATGCCATTCGATCTCCATGTCTGAGAGTTCATTAAAGAATTCTGGATCTAATACTTGTTTCAGGTCGAAGAATTCTTGTTGTAGTTTGTTGTTTGCGCCAACAAAGTTTGTCCCATTGTCGCTATAGATATGGCGCGGTGACCCTTTTCTTGATGATAGCCGTACCAGTGCTGCCATAAACGCAGACGAGGTCATATCTGATACCAGCTCAAGGTGGACTGCTTTTGTTGCCATGCAGATAAATACTGCTATGTAACCCTTTGTTGTCCTGACACAACGTCCACGATTAGCTTTGATTTCTAAACTCCCTGTATAATCCACCCCGCAGTGGTAAAACGGGCGTGACTGGTTTATTCTTGCAGAGGGTAAGTCCCCCATTATTTGATTAAGCTTTGATGGGTTGTGTCTTCTACATGTGACACAGGTACGTAATTGTTTCTTGACTGATCTGTTTCCTCCGATGATCCAGTACATCCGTCTGAGGTATGAAAGAGTAAGACGTACACCGCCGTGGAACGTCAGGTCGTGTGCTTGCTGGATCAGAAGCTCTGTCAGGCGACCATCGTGAGGTATAATGATAGGATTTTTCATTTCATTGCTTATGTTTGCATTTCTTAACCTTCCACCAACATGGAGAAGGCCATCGTGCTTATCTAAGTAAGGGTTTAGATTCACAATCTTGCTTTTCGAATCCACTTCCCTTCCTTCTTGTAAGTTCTTGATTTCTGCTCTGAATTCTGCTTGCTGTATTTGCTTGATAATTATTTGCCTTGCTTTTTCTTTTTCTTGAACTGTTACATATGCTTTGCTTTCTTTTTCTTGCTTTTTGCTGGTAAATCGCAACACCCATGCTAGGATGCGGACAATTTTCTTGAAGGAACTGTGCTTCTTGATTAATTGCTTGATAATGTTATCATCATCATCGTCTTGCTGTATAATGACATTAACTTGCTGAGTTTTTCTTGTTTCTTCATTTGTTTGATATATTTCAGGTTTGCTGTCTTTTTCTACCTTATATGAAGCTAGCCAAGCTGGTCCTCTCCACCTCAAGGGGTGCTCCAACAACTGTGATGCTGTGATGCCTCGGCTTGCGCAATCAGCTGGGTTGTCGGCTGATTTTACGTACCGCCAGCTTGTTGGCTCAATGATGTTTGTAATCTTGCTCACTCGGTGTGCGACGAAGGGCTTCCACTTGTTTATATCACCCTGTATCCATCCGAGAACAGCTGTTGAGTCGGTCCATCCAAATGTCTTGATATTATAAGTGGGCAAACATTGCTGTACTTTGCTCATTGCCTTTGATAGTAGCTCTGCTCCACACAGTTCTAGTCGTGGCAGAGTATGTTTCTTCTTCTGTGACGCTACTCTTGATTTAGCCATCACTAATACAACTTTTGATGATTTTTTTGTAATTATTTTGCAATAAATGACGCAGGCATACGCATTAATTGATGCGTCACAATAGCCGTGTAACTCGATATTCGTCGTTTCGTCGGTACCGAGCCAGCGCGGCACTTGAATGTTGTTTATGTTTACGATATCTTCTTTTATCTTGTTCCACTTAGTTCTGATGTCTTGGGGTAGTTCATCATCCCATTGTAGCGACGTTTTCCATACTTCTTGAAAAAGGAGCTTGAATTTTGTTGTTGTCGGAGTTAACCAACCGAGGGGGTCGAAAATTTTGGAAATTTCTGAGAGTAAAATTCTTTTTGTGATTTTCTGTTGCTGGGTTTGATTTATTTTAGATTCAAACGTGAAAGTGTCTAGTGTTGGTTTCCAGCCCAAACCCAAAGTTTTTGTAGACTGTGCTTGTCTGAATTCGAAGTTGTTGTTCTGATTTACATCTTCAGCGTTTTCACTTTGTAGTAGTGAATTATGATTTGACGACCACTTTCTCAAGTTGAAGCCGCCTGATTTCAATAGACGTATCAAGTCTAGCTTAAGTTGTTTTGCTGCTGCTATATTATGAGAGCCATGAAGTAAATCATCCATATAAAATGATTCTTCCAGTACGGCTGGTGCTTCACTTTCTTGATAGTTTTCCTTTTCATCTCTTGCTAGTTGCTTCAGGGTCATCATGGCTAAGAAGGGGGCGGCCTTGGTGCCGTAAGTAACAGTTGTCAGCTTGTATTCTTTTATTGGTTTCATTTCTGAATCTCGCCAAATAATTTTCTGTAAGTTTTGATCATCTTTGTGAACCCATATTTGCCGAAACATTTTCTCGATGTCGGCGGTGAAGGCTATCTTGAACTGCCTCCACTTCAAAATTAGGGCTTGTAAATCTTGTTGCAAATTTGGACCCCTGGCCATAAGGTCATTAAGGCTTTTTCCTGATGATGTTATCATTTTTCCGTTAAAAACTACTCTTAATGACGTAGTCAGTGATTCTTTGCGCAATACACAGAAGTGCGATAGGTAGCATTCTGGAATCGCGTTGCCGACCGACGGTTTCATATGACGAAGTGCAATGTACTCGCTTATGAATTGTTTATATTGTTTAGCAATTTCTTCTGATTTACGGAATTTTTTCTCCATTTGTAAAAAAGTTGCGATTGCTTTTGATTTTGACATTCCCAGTTCTTCTTCAAAATTTGCTTTGAGGGGTAGTCGGACTTCATAACGGCCGTCCTCTAATCTTTGCGTTGTTTCTTGATAAAATTGTACGCAGTGGGAATCTTCCGACGATAGGGTTGTCTCTTCAGAGATATCTTCGATTTCCCAAAATTTTTCTAGTTGATCGATATTGTTAAGGACAACATTGCACTGTAGTGTTTTTGCAATATTGCCACATAGAATCCATCCCAGCCGAGTTTGCTGAGCTATGGATGTTGTTTCTTTTGATCTGCAGATGCCCTCCAGAATTATTTGAGAATACACTTCTGCTCCCAATAGGACATCTACTGGGCGACTTATGTTGAAGTCTGGGTCTGCTAGCTTGATGTGTTTTAAGTATTCCCATGCTGGTTTTTGGAATGTGTAATTAGGTAAGTTCCTGATAAGTTGCTTCATTACTTGTACATCTGCGCTGAAGCTGTAGCTCTCGTCAGCTGATGTGCACTTGATATTGATATGACCTCTGCTGTTACTTTCCTTGATTCCAACTCCCGAAATCACACCTTTGCATCTTTGTCTCGGTAGTGATAAAATCTGTGCTGATTTCTCTGTTATGAGCGAAACTTGAGACCCTTGGTCAATTAGAGCTCGCATCGTATAGTAAGTACCATCTACGCCTTGTATCTTGATAATTGCTGTTGATAATAAAATTTCAGGCTCGTCACATGTTTGTGATACTTGCGAGCTTTTCTTGATAAGACAGTTTCCATTCGAGTCTGCAGCTGCTGATTGCATCACTGCAACGTTCGGTTTTTGGTAACTTGATTTTTTAAATGCATCATGTAAAATTGTATTATGGGATTCGCCACATTTATGGCACTTTTTTGTTGAAAAACATCCCTTATCTCCGTGGGGATGAAGACAATTATCGCAGAATTTTAGTCGTGATATTGTTTTTTGCTTTGCTATCGGATTCATATCCAAAAATTCCTTGCAGTAATAAATTCCATGTTTATTTCCACACAACGGACATGAAATAGGAGTATATTGCTGCGTATTACTTGCTTGTTGCGTAACCACTTGATTGGCTAATGCAGGGCGCTTGAAGTTGTAATTCGATTTTTGGAAGTAATTGTTTGATAATGGCTTGCTGTTGAATGATGTTGAGGGTTGCGCTCCGTCTTGCTTTCGGCGCGAAGATTCCAAGGTAGTAAACTTGCTTTCCAAAAATTCAAAGAACTTTTTCAATGTTGGTAGCTCCCTCTTGTTAGTGACAGAATCCATGTAATCATTGTATGTAAACGTATCCAACTTGAGCGACAAAAGATGTACAATGAGAGGATCCCATGAGCTAGTATCGACGCCCAAATTCTTGACAGCATTGAGACACTCGTTTGCTGTGTCGTGAATTTTCTTGATGTGACTCACACTCTGTTGCTTTGAGCTCGGAATATCTAATATCGTATTGATATGTGAATTAAATATAAGCTTGATGTTATTGTACCTGTTGTTCAGAATTTCCCAACAGGCACTGTAGTTTTCTGAGCTAATTGATAAATGCTGAAGCAGGCGCTCAGCTTCTCCTCGCATTTTGCCTTTAAGAAATTGCATTTTCTGAGCATCTGACATCGATGGGTTATTGTGTATCGCTTCGCAGAATAAATCTTTGAATGACACCCAAGTTTGATAGGTTCCAGTAAACACGGGCACATCAATTTTAGGCGTGAATTTCTCGCGATGTGAAATAGACCAGAGCTTGCTGTTTATGGCCTTTTTTACTTGATTGTAGGTGCGCTCGTGAGTGGAAAATGCTTTTTCGTAAATGCAGTTAGTTTCACCTTCTAACTCACTATCTAGTTCCCAGTGAGCTGAGTCAACAGTCTTCCAGCGAGATTCCAAACTTCGTAGGGCATCTTCTAGCTCCCACTTTGCGTCCAGTAGATCCAGATGTATGCTGGTGACAGTTCTGGAGAAAGCTCGAAAATTGCTCGATTGTTTTTTCAGGAGCTCATCTGACTTGCTATTGTTACCTTGATTCTGCTTAAACGGTGATGTATGTGGGCTAGCACGTCCATCATCATATTCGCTGTCAGTCTCACTCTCTTCTTGTTCTTGATCAGTAGTTTTTGGTTTTTCAGTATCTTTCTCCGGGGCGTAGGTTTCAATGGCAAGTTTTGTAGAAAGGTAAAGTTGATGCACAGAAGAGTAAACGTTTGATGTAAAGTAAGCGTCCGTTTTTGTTAGACTAGTTAGTAGAATTTTATGATTGTCGTCAAATTCAGTCCAAAAATTATTTAATTTGATTAAACGCTTTTTAATCTTTTCTGGCCCTTTTCTTTCTGGACCATCCTTAGAAAAATTCACGTTCAGTCTTCTTATTTCTTCACATATCACTTTTTGCCTTTCAATAAGAACTTCCATCTTATTAAGATTGATAAATATTTCTTGATTGTTTTTATGCTTGCTTGATGACTTACTTGATATATTCTTGATTATTTATTTTCTTGATAATTTATTGAAGATCACTTTTCTGATCACTTTGTATGACTTGACTTGACTTGACTATGACCCCTTGTTGGATCGCTTGATTTATAACTTGCTTGATAAATTTATATATGCTTGATATTGATGGTCGCTCGATGCCCAAGTGTCCGTCTATGCGGTTTCAGTACCTTCTCAATCCTACCGGTGAGACCCGCTGGTGGGAGGCCGGGGGACCGATTCACTGTGCCACATAGGAAAACACAAAAGCACCTAGCAGACAATTTAATTTTGATGATAGTAGACTCCAAGCACGGAAATTTCAGTCACCACGTTGCACAGTCCAAATTGCGCACTTTGCACTTTGCCGCGTGGCCCCGCTATTGCCCGTGCCGCGTGGGTCAAATAGCTCGAAGGACCATAAAGGTGTATGGTCTTGATCTCCAATACAGCCTTTAGATGATTGATAATTGATAAGTCCAAGAGAAAGTTTCAAAAAAATGTATATTTTTAACACATATTGATTTAAAATTGATAATGAGTTGCACGCTGTGCGGTGTCGAAACGTGAACTGATTTTTGCTTACATTATAAAATTCATCGTATAAAGTAAATTGCTTACAATGCTCTAAGTGCAGTTATTAGACTGTACAGTTACCTCTTCACGCTCAAACGGCTTGACCGATTTGGTTAAATTTGGAACACAGGTAGAGTTTAAACCGAAATAACACATATGCCACTTTTTACCAAACAACTAGGACAACAGGAAAATGAGTGGCAGCGGGTGAAACCGCTGGACAGAAATCTTGTAACATTATTAACTGAAGACTATTCGGATATCCAATTCGGACTAAGCGCTTCCAGTCATCATTTATAATGCGCACTGCTAAAGAGTGGAACTCACTACCTGCGTCTGTGTTTCCAAACGCATACAACCCTAATCTCTTCAAAGTAAGAGTGAACAGGCTTCTTCGGGGTGAGCTCGCTCCATCTTAGACTCTGTCCTATGACCTAGACTAGAGTCAAGAGCAAACCCATCATTAATAAAAAAAAAAAAACCTGTCACTATAGTAATACACAGTTATCTGATTGACCCTCAAACTTTTGTCAGACGTGGTGTTAATATCCGTTTTACGGCCGTTAACGCTCTGCCTACCCCGTAAGGGATATAGGCGTGATTTATGTATGTATGTATTAAGTATGGGTTTACTCTTGACTCTAGTCTATGTCATAGGACAGAGACAGAGTCTAAGATGGAGCGAGCTCACCCAGAAGAAGCCTGTTCACTCTTACTTTGAAGAGATTAGGGTTGTATGCGTTTAAAAACACAGACGCAGGTAGTGAGTTCCACTCTTTAGCAGTGCGCATTATAAATTATGACTGGAAGCGCTTAGTCCGAATTGGTGATATGGAACCAGGTATGGATTGTATCCGGCGGTGCGTCTGGATGTCCGATGGTAGAAGGGAGCTGGTGGAACAAGGTCGTGGTGATGGAGCGAGCTCACCCAGAAGAAGCCTGTTCACTCTTACTCTGAAGAGATTAGGGTTGTATGCGTTTGGAAACACAGACGCAGGTAGTGAGTCATATATTGTGTGTATCCAGGTCCCGTGCGTGGGCGTGAGTCTGGGCGTGGAGCGTATATTCTCCGTGCTGGAGGGCAAGCTGGCGGCCGGCGAGCTGAAGATCAGGACCAACGAGGTGGAAGTGTACGTCGCCTCCGCGCAGAAGAACTTCCTCGAGGAGAGGATGAAGATCTGCGCTGAGCTGTGGGACGCTGGCATCAAGGTACGACACTCGTTTGAAATAATTGTTGACTCAAAAGTAATATGTATTTATATACAAAAAAAACATAATTATACATACCACGGGAAGTGTTTTAAAAATTTGTTATTATAAATAAAAATAATTTATTTAAAAGCTTAATGTCAGTATTTACTTAAATAGTAAAATTACTTAGAAGTACTTAAATATTTATCACTTTGTGAGTTTGTTCCCGGTCTGGTTAGGACTTTGCAGGGTGAACCACCTGATTGTCCGAAAAGAAATGGTTCTGAGCCCCGTTAAGCCGTCGGTCACAGTTGTTGTCTATGATTACTTAGACGGCGCGGCGGTCGTTACACAACCATGTCAGAGGTTCTACTAGTTGTAGGTGGTTGAAAAACTCTGACACCAGTGTTCATCGTGTCGTTGGACGACTCGGTGTCCCACATGAAAAGAGACTAATTTGCGATATTTTTAGACACAAAATTAACGTTTAATACAGGTTTTCCCCAAAGAACATAAGTTGAAATATGAGGGATCTTTTAGATTGACTTTAGACTAGTTCGGAGGACAAACATTTTATTTTTCATATTTCAAAATTTTTCGTTATCTGAAGAAAGTTTACGGTTAGATTCACCCTTTAAGGCGAGTGTACCTGTGAACGACCTCAACAGTGGCGCCACTTCACACAATATTTTCTCTTGATACTAACAATATATCAGAATGTCCGTTGCTCAAGTTTTTAGTATTATCCTTAAGTAAAATAAGAACCTGCAAACTCAATGAAATATTCGCTGTAATTAAAGTTATGGCAATTAATACCAAAAGTAGCCGTTTTTAGGTACTTTTTTCCATGACTCAATGAAATATTCGCTGTAATTAAAGTTATGGCAATTAATACCAAAAGTAGCCGTTTTTAGGTACTTTTTTCCATAACTTTAATTGCAGCGAATATTTTATTGAGTTTGCAGGTTCTAATTTAACTTAAGGAAGATACTAAAAACTTGGGCTACGGATATTCTGATAGATTGTTTGTATAAAGAGTATTATTTTGTGAAGTGGCGCCACTGTCGAGGTCGTTGACGGCTACACTCGCCTTAGGGAAAATACTAAAAATTTGGGCTACGAATATTCTGATAGATTGTTTGTATAAAGAGTTTTTTTATGAAGTGGCGCCACTGTCGAGGTCGTTGAGGGCGACACTCGCCTTAATAGGAATGCATTACTTTTCCTTACAGTCTTTACACTTACGATTTATCGAGTTAAGTCTGCGCGGTATTTTCACCAACTGACGTTCTCTATTGCAGACGGAACAATCGTACAAAAAGAACCCAAAAATGCTGAACCAGCTCCAGCACTGCGAAGAAAACGGCATCCCCCTCGCCGTGGTACTGGGGGAGTCAGAACTGAAGCGAGGCCTGGTCAAACTGAGAGACATCGCCACCAGGTAAGTGGGGTGATGCCGTCCTACCGGCATCCCCCTCGCCGTGGTACTGGGGGAGTCAGAACTGAAGCGAGGCCTGGTCAAACTGAGAGACATCGCCACCAGGTAAGTGGGGTGATGCTGTCCTACCGGCATCCCCCTCGCCGTGGTACTGGGGGAGTCGGAGCTGAAGCGAGGCCTGGTCAAACTGAGAGACATCGCCACCAGGTAAGTGGGGTGATGCCGTCCTACCGGCATCCCCCTCGCCGTGGTACTGGGGGAGTCAGAACTGAAGCGAGGCCTGGTCAAACTGAGAGACATCGCCACCAGGTAAGTGGGGTGATGCTGTCCTACCGGCATCCCCCTCGCCGTGGTACTGGGGGAGTCGGAGCTGAAGCGAGGCCTGGTCAAACTGAGAGACATCGCCACCAGGTAAGTGGGGTGATGCCGTCCTACCGGCATCCCCCTCGCCGTGGTACTGGGGGAGTCAGAACTGAAGCGAGGCCTGGTCAAACTGAGAGACATCGCCACCAGGTAAGTGGGGTGATGCTGTCCTACCGGCATCCCCCTCGCCGTGGTACTGGGGGAGTCAGAACTGAAGCGAGGCCTGGTCAAACTGAGAGACATCGCCACCAGGTAAGTGGGGTGATGCTGTCCTACCGGCATCCCCCTCGCCGTGGTACTGGGGGAGTCAGAACTGAAGCGAGGCCTGGTCAAACTGAGAGACATCGCCACCAGGTAAGTGGGGTGATGCCGTCCTACCGGCATCCCCCTCGCCGTGGTACTGGGAGAGTCAGAACTGAAGCGAGGCCTGGTCAAACTGAGAGACATCGCCACCAGGTAAGTGGGGTGATGCCGTCCTACCGGCATCCCCCTCGCCGTGGTACTGGGGGAGTCAGAACTGAAGCGAGGCCTGGTCAAACTGAGAGACATCGCCACCAGGTAAGTGGGGTGATGCCGTCCTACCGGCATCCCCCTCGCCGTGGTACTGGGGGAGTCGGAACTGAAGCGAGGCCTGGTCAAACTGAGAGACATCGCCACCAGGTAAGTGGGGTGATGCCGTCCTACCGGCATCCCCCTCGCCGTGGTACTGGGAGAGTCAGAACTGAAGCGAGGCCTGGTCAAACTGAGAGACATCGCCACCAGGTAAGTGGGGTGATGCCGTCCTACCGGCATCCCCCTCGCCGTGGTACTGGGAGAGTCAGAACTGAAGCGAGGCCTGGTCAAACTGAGAGACATCGCCACCAGGTAAGTGGGGTGATGCTGTCCTACCGGCATCCCCCTCGCCGTGGTACTGGGGGAGTCAGAACTGAAGCGAGGCCTGGTCAAACTGAGAGACATCGCCACCAGGTAAGTGGGGTGATGCTGTCCTACCGGCATCCCCCTCGCCGTGGTACTGGGGGAGTCAGAACTGAAGCGAGGCCTGGTCAAACTGAGAGACATCGCCACCAGGTAAGTGGGGTGATGCCGTCCTACCGGCATCCCCCTCGCCGTGGTACTGGGGGAGTCAGAACTGAAGCGAGGCCTGGTCAAACTGAGAGACATCGCCACCAGGTAAGTGGGGTGATGCCGTCCTACCGGCATCCCCCTCGCCGTGGTACTGGGGGAGTCAGAACTGAAGCGAGGCCTGGTCAAACTGAGAGACATCGCCACCAGGTAAGTGGGGTGATGCCGTCCTACCGGCATCCCCCTCGCCGTGGTACTGGGGGAGTCGGAACTGAAGCGAGGCCTGGTCAAACTGAGAGACATCGCCACCAGGTAAGTGGGGTGATGCTGTCCTACCGGCATCCCCCTCGCCGTGGTACTGGGGGAGTCAGAACTGAAGCGAGGCCTGGTCAAACTGAGAGACATCGCCACCAGGTAAGTGGGGTGATGCCGTCCTACCGGCATCCCCCTCGCCGTGGTACTGGGGGAGTCGGAACTGAAGCGAGGCCTGGTCAAACTGAGAGACATCGCCACCAGGTAAGTGGGGTGATGCTGTCCTACCGGCATCCCCCTCGCCGTGGTACTGGGGGAGTCGGAACTGAAGCGAGGCCTGGTCAAACTGAGAGACATCGCCACCAGGTAAGTGGGGTGATGCTGTCCTACCGGCATCCCCCTCGCCGTGGTACTGGGGGAGTCGGAACTGAAGCGAGGCCTGGTCAAACTGAGAGACATCGCCACCAGGTAAGTGGGGTGATGCCGTCCTACCGGCATCCCCCTCGCCGTGGTACTGGGGGAGTCGGAACTGAAGCGAGGCCTGGTCAAACTGAGAGACATCGCCACCAGGTAAGTGGGGTGATGCTGTCCTACCGGCATCCCCCTCGCCGTGGTACTGGGGGAGTCGGAACTGAAGCGAGGCCTGGTCAAACTGAGAGACATCGCCACCAGGTAAGTGGGGTGATGCTGTCCTACCGGCATCCCCCTCGCCGTGGTACTGGGGGAGTCGGAACTGAAGCGAGGCCTGGTCAAACTGAGAGACATCGCCACCAGGTAAGTGGGGTGATGCTGTCCTACCGGCATCCCCCTCGCCGTGGTACTGGGGGAGTCGGAACTGAAGCGAGGCCTGGTCAAACTGAGAGACATCGCCACCAGGTAAGTGGGGTGATGCTGTCCTACCGGCATCCCCCTCGCCGTGGTACTGGGGGAGTCGGAACTGAAGCGAGGCCTGGTCAAACTGAGAGACATCGCCACCAGGTAAGTGGGGTGATGCTGTCCTACCGGCATCCCCCTCGCCGTGGTACTGGGGGAGTCGGAACTGAAGCGAGGCCTGGTCAAACTGAGAGACATCGCCACCAGGTAAGTGGGGTGATGCTGTCCTACCGGCATCCCCCTCGCCGTGGTACTGGGGGAGTCGGAACTGAAGCGAGGCCTGGTCAAACTGAGAGACATCGCCACCAGGTAAGTGGGGTGATGCTGTCCTACCGGCATCCCCCTCGCCGTGGTACTGGGGGAGTCAGAACTGAAGCGAGGCCTGGTCAAACTGAGAGACATCGCCACCAGGTAAGTGGGGTGATGCTGTCCTACCGGCATCCCCCTCGCCGTGGTACTGGGGGAGTCGGAACTGAAGCGAGGCCTGGTCAAACTGAGAGACATCGCCACCAGGTAAGTGGGGTGATGCTGTCCTACCGGCATCCCCCTCGCCGTGGTACTGGGGGAGTCAGAACTGAAGCGAGGCCTGGTCAAACTGAGAGACATCGCCACCAGGTAAGTGGGGTGATGCTGTCCTACCGGCATCCCCCTCGCCGTGGTACTGGGGGAGTCGGAGCTGAAGCGAGGCCTGGTCAAACTGAGAGACATCGCCACCAGGTAAGTGGGGTGATGCTGTCCTACCGGCATCCCCCTCGCCGTGGTACTGGGGGAGTCGGAACTGAAGCGAGGCCTGGTCAAACTGAGAGACATCGCCACCAGGTAAGTGGGGTGATGCTGTCCTACCGGCATCCCCCTCGCCGTGGTACTGGGGGAGTCGGAACTGAAGCGAGGCCTGGTCAAACTGAGAGACATCGCCACCAGGTAAGTGGGGTGATGCTGTCCTACCGGCATCCCCCTCGCCGTGGTACTGGGGGAGTCAGAACTGAAGCGAGGCCTGGTCAAACTGAGAGACATCGCCACCAGGTAAGTGGGGTGATGCTGTCCTACCGGCATCCCCCTCGCCGTGGTACTGGGGGAGTCAGAACTGAAGCGAGGCCTGGTCAAACTGAGAGACATCGCCACCAGGTAAGTGGGGTGATGCTGTCCTACCGGCATCCCCCTCGCCGTGGTACTGGGGGAGTCAGAACTGAAGCGAGGCCTGGTCAAACTGAGAGACATCGCCACCAGGTAAGTGGGGTGATGCCGTCCTACCGGCATCCCCCTCGCCGTGGTACTGGGAGAGTCAGAACTGAAGCGAGGCCTGGTCAAACTGAGAGACATCGCCACCAGGTAAGTGGGGTGATGCTGTTCTACCGGCATCCCCCTCGCCGTGGTACTGGGAGAGTCAGAACTGAAGCGAGGCCTGGTCAAACTGAGAGACATCGCCACCAGGTAAGTGGGGTGATGCTGTCCTACCGGCATCCCCCTCGCCGTGGTACTGGGGGAGTCGGAACTGAAGCGAGGCCTGGTCAAACTGAGAGACATCGCCACCAGGTAAGTGGGGTGATGCTGTCCTACCGGCATCCCCCTCGCCGTGGTACTGGGGGAGTCGGAACTGAAGCGAGGCCTGGTCAAACTGAGAGACATCGCCACCAGGTAAGTGGGGTGATGCTGTCCTACCGGCATCCCCCTCGCCGTGGTACTGGGGGAGTCGGAACTGAAGCGAGGCCTGGTCAAACTGAGAGACATCGCCACCAGGTAAGTGGGGTGATGCTGTCCTACCGGCATCCCCCTCGCCGTGGTACTGGGAGAGTCAGAACTGAAGCGAGGCCTGGTCAAACTGAGAGACATCGCCACCAGGTAAGTGGGGTGATGCTGTCCTACCGGCATCCCCCTCGCCGTGGTACTGGAAGAGTCAGAACTGAAGCGAGGCCTGGTCAAACTGAGAGACATCGCCACCAGGTAAGTGGGGTGATGCTGTCCTACCGGCATCCCCCTCGCCGTGGTACTGGGAGAGTCAGAACTGAAGCGAGGCCTGGTCAAACTGAGAGACATCGCCACCAGGTAAGTGGGGTGATGCTGTCCTACCGGCATCCCCCTCGCCGTGGTACTGGGGGAGTCGGAGCTGAAGCGAGGCCTGGTCAAACTGAGAGACATCGCCACCAGGTAAGTGGGGTGATGCTGTCCTACCGGCATCCCCCTCGCCGTGGTACTGGGGGAGTCGGAGCTGAAGCGAGGCCTGGTCAAACTGAGAGACATCGCCACCAGGTAAGTGGGGTGATGCTGTCCTACCGGCATCCCCCTCGCCGTGGTACTGGGGGAGTCGGAGCTGAAGCGAGGCCTGGTCAAACTGAGAGACATCGCCACCAGGTAAGTGGGGTGATGCTGTCCTACCGGCATCCCCCTCGCCGTGGTACTGGGGGAGTCGGAGCTGAAGCGAGGCCTGGTCAAACTGAGAGACATCGCCACCAGGTAAGTGGGGTGATGCTGTCCTACCGGCATCCCCCTCGCCGTGGTACTGGGGGAGTCGGAGCTGAAGCGAGGCCTGGTCAAACTGAGAGACATCGCCACCAGGTAAGTGGGGTGATGCTGTCCTACCGGCATCCCCCTCGCCGTGGTACTGGGGGAGTCGGAGCTGAAGCGAGGCCTGGTCAAACTGAGAGACATCGCCACCAGGTAAGTGGGGTGATGCTGTCCTACCGGCATCCCCCTCGCCGTGGTACTGGGGGAGTCGGAACTGAAGCGAGGCCTGGTCAAACTGAGAGACATCGCCACCAGGTAAGTGGGGTGATGCTGTCCTACCGGCATCCCCCTCGCCGTGGTACTGGGGGAGTCGGAACTGAAGCGAGGCCTGGTCAAGCTGAGAGACATCGCCACCAGGTAAGTGGGGTGATGCTGTCCTACCGGCATCCCCCTCGCCGTGGTACTGGGGGAGTCAGAACTGAAGCGAGGCCTGGTCAAACTGAGAGACATCGCCACCAGGTAAGTGGGGTGATGCTGTCCTACCGGCATCCCCCTCGCCGTGGTACTGGGGGAGTCGGAACTGAAGCGAGGCCTGGTCAAGCTGAGAGACATCGCCACCAGGTAAGTGGGGTGATGCTGTCCTACCGGCATCCCCCTCGCCGTGGTACTGGGAGAGTCGGAACTGAAGCGAGGCCTGGTCAAACTGAGAGACATCGCCACCAGGTAAGTGGGGTGATGCTGTCCTACCGGCATCCCCCTCGCCGTGGTACTGGGGGAGTCAGAACTGAAGCGAGGCCTGGTCAAACTGAGAGACATCGCCACCAGGTAAGTGGGGTGATGCTGTCCTACCGGCATCCCCCTCGCCGTGGTGCTGGGAGAGTCGGAACTGAAGCGAGGCCTGGTCAAGCTGAGAGACATCGCCACCAGGTAAGTGGGGTGATGCTGTCCTACCGGCATCCCCCTCGCCGTGGTACTGGGAGAGTCGGAACTGAAGCGAGGCCTGGTCAAACTGAGAGACATCGCCACCAGGTAAGTGGGGTGATGCTGTCCTACCGGCATGGTGCCTATGACTAATAGAAACAGAACAGGACTAAAATATGACAACAGAATATTTAATTTCACCCTATTTTTACTTATTGCTCTTTCAATGCGCTGAAAAAGGGATACATGATACATGTAGGCACCATTTAGGTTATTCGTATCTTGTCACAAGTTTCATTTACTATTCGTTAGAATTCAGTTTTCATAAACAGCGATATACTTTGACAAATACAGGGTTACCCACAGAAAACAGAAAAGAGTTAGAATGGCGATGTGGGCGGGGCAGGCGCGCCACGATTTTGAGCATCTGCTCATATTTACTAGCAAACACGCAATCGCGTCGATCACTCACCCGCGTGCTCCAACGGAGGAAACTACTGTGACGCGCAACGTACAAAATTAAGTGATAATGCCGAGTTGTGCAATAATTACTTGTAGATTAAGAAGTCAACGCTGTAGTGTTCAAAAAGGAGGCATTTCTTTCCACCAGGAAGCAAAAAACCTTCTTATTTTTACGATAATTAAGCAAAAATGTCTCAAATTGTCATTCAAATAATTCCTGTCACAAAAATCATACATTGCGGGCTGCGTGCGCTCGTTATTTCTACCACTTCAGTTCGAACACGCAATGTACTCCGCTGCGGTCCGGTATCAGTTCTAGTGTTGGGCGTAGTGTAAAATGATATCGATATGTTTTCGAAGTTATATTAAAAGCGAAGGTCTTAAGTAATGTTAATGTTATTGGGTCGAGATAAATTTTATAAATTGTGCACGCAATAAATAATAAAAATATCTTTGAAATATCGCAAAAGTGGCGATCATAATTTCAAGCGCCTACGAAAAAGAGGTATACGTATGTATATTGGTATATTGGTTTTTTAAGCTAGAGCGAGAGTTAAAGATTTGAGAAATGTCCTCGCATACGTGATCACCCCCCCCCCCCATATATTTATTAGACGGTGCAATACCACTTAAAAAAGTAGTATCCATACAGTCATATGTAAGTATCACTTTAGTTCTGTAGGGGAGAATAGGGTAGTAGGGTAGACAGATAAAAGCGACTGTCTGGAAGAGAATGTTTTTAGTTAACTTTTGCTATGAAGCTATTTTCGTATCTCATATAGTTTAGATGGGATCTTGTGGATTATATCAGGTACTCCAGATCCTCGATGACCATGTGCCAGTAAAAGCGGCCCATCATGCTGAACAACTTTTGCTATAAAGCCATTTTCATATCTCATATAGTTAAGCCATGCTCCTGATGTCCTCCATCAGGTACTCCAGATCCTCAAGTGCTGACAATATGTAGTTCATATCCATCTCTGATATAAAAGCAATTTAAGTGCCAAATTTCGCGCTGATCCGTTGAGCTGTTTGGCTAATTTGGGTAATATTCGCTATATTTCCCCGTTTTCTCGCTTCTTATCGTTTTCCCATCGGAATAAGGCATTTTCTTGTGGTGAAAAGTAGCTTATATTACTCAAGTATGTCGTAGCTTTTTAATAGTAAAAGAATTTTTGAAATCGGTTTAGTAGTTCCGGAGTTTATCGATTACATACCTACATACAAAAAAAAAACAAATCTTTCCTCTTTATTATATTAGTGTAGATAAATACGTGTCGAATTGATAAACCTCCTTTTATGAAAGCGGGTAAAACATTAAATCTTTACAGCAGAACACACTTTTATTCGTTCAGAAATTATATAATGACGGTTTGAATAAGCCGTTGACATTCTGCCTACACCGTGAGGTATACAGACATGATTATAATTTATTTTAATATTGCTACCTGACTTTTGTATGCAATTGTGTAATTCATAATTCAATATCGATAACAGTTTATCGATAGCCGTGTCCCTAGTTGAGTTTACATGGTCACTCACACATAAGCTATAAAAACCGGCACGTGTATGCGTGCATGCGCGTGATTGGTTATTTTGAATTTACGCAAGCCGTAGTGGCCGCAATTATGTGTGCGTAAGCGTCATCTTTATTAGTTGGAGATGTAGTGATAGGTGAAAGGTGGGGAAAAATCGGCGACGCTGGTTCTCGTACGAACGGCTGAAGATCGCCATTCTAACTCTTTTCTGTTTTCTGTGGGGTTACCGGTATTATATCACGATCCCGTCAAGGGGTGAACCAGACATTAAACAACAGCATAAAAACATTTTTACCGTCCTGTATAAGTATTTAATGCTTATATGAACCTTATAACAAAATTAATATTTTTTTTCTAGGCAAGAGGACGAGGTGCCGCGGGAACGTCTCGTGGACGAACTCAGAAGTAGGATAGCGGCGATGAAGGTGGTCAACGGCGCGTGAGGCGCGGGTAGAAGGAAATAAAATAGATATGTGGAATTAAAACACTTGATGGTCGATCTCTGGGGCAACAGCTGTCATTTTAAAGTGGAACGTTTTTCATACTGAAGTTAAATGAACTCATTTTATTTATTTTATGGGTTACAAAAATCTTAGTAAAATATTCGACTTAATGAAAATAAATATTACATACATACATAAATCACGCCTATATCCCTTACGGGGTAGGCAGAGTGTTAACGGCCGTTCAACGGATATTAACACCACGTCAGACAAAAGTTTGAGGGTCAATCAGATAACTGTGTATCACTATAGTGACAGGTTGTCAGCCCGTCGCCTAAAATTGCAATACACACCCTCGAGTCCCTTAGTCGCCTCTTACGACACCCATGGGTAAGATATGGGGTGACGCTATTCTAAATAAATATTAAACCACAAAATTGCTCTATTAAAACCGATTCGCCACTTTACGCCAACAGATTAAGCCACTGTTGCCACAATAGATCTGCACAGGTCGCAATGGCTGTTGTTCTTTTAGGACCTACCCCTACTGCTCAAATAAAATTAAAAAATACTAAAATAAGTTTGATTTTATTGTGGACGAACTGACTTATTATCGAACGACTGTTTATCTCCTAACCATATGTAGTTTTGCGACAAACTTACGCGTGGCTTCTTCATTCACATAAAAAAGAAAAAAAGCTGTATTTTTTTATATAGATATATCTTATTTGATTTAAGTTTGATTGTATGAAAAACGTCCTACCTAAGTAGCCGTATTAAGAAGGTCGAAATTCAATGTTCATGAACGGTAGTTAAAACCACCATCACCATCGTTTAAGACGTGACAAATATACTTATCTTATGTAATTTATATTAAACACGGCCGGGCCGTTGAATTTAGAAATCTTACTGAACAAGCCTCCCCTACATTTCTGTTTTATTTTCTGTATTGTCATCAACAGTATTGTTAAGTTCCTGCAGTGGCATGTTGTATCGGGACTGAGGTACAAAATCTACAAAGTGATGCCACAAACCAATAAGAATTTAAAATAAATTATACATCCTATTATTAAACGAACAAGTATCACTCACGATGTAGGTTTACGCGACTTAATTGTTATTTACTTGGTGTGTTATTTTATTTTTTATTATTTGGCTTATGTGATCTGTCGACCTCTGTGACGAAGGCTGTCTTAATAAAAAACCCTAATAAATGACAGTTCAGTCGCGTAAACCTACATCATAAATAATACACAATAAATTATGTGACGAATTTCGGTCCGCTTTTACTCAGAGAATGTTACCAACTGAGGTAACAATAAAATGTTTGTGATACATTCATACCACGTATTTAAATAATAAAACATAAAGTTTAAGAAGCATTTATATCAAGACACGCAAAGGTACTATATTAAATTCAGTGCAAATATTTTCGACTGAGTTTTACACGTGAAATTGAACGACTTTCCTCAAGGAACATAGTTTAAAATATGGAAATTGGACCGCCCATACAAAGCGACACATTTTTCAACAAACACTTATCGTATTTAGACCTATGTTCTTCGGGAAAACTTATTCAGTTTAACAAGTAGAATTCACCCTAAAAATAAATCTTATCGAAGAATAGGATCTTAAAGTATATATAAATAGCTATATCTATAAGCAGCAATACTTTAGTATACTCCAAGATCCTATAACAACCTATATTTAATTCCAATATGCTGTAGCAATATTCTTAGTTATTTATTTTAGACAATCAATAAATTTAAATATGTTTGTTTATCTTTACCCATAATACACATAAGATGCTTTTCTCGTGGTTTGATAATAAACTGGTTTTGCAACACACCTATCTTTTTTTATATTAAAGTCTATCATAAATACTTAATCAAGACAAAAACAAACATACGTATACCTCGCCCTTATCTCTTGCGGGGTAGGCAGAGCGTTAACGGCCGTAAAATACGGTCGCTATCGCCACGTCTGACAAATATTTGAAGTCCGTTCCAGAAAAATCGTGAATCACTATAGTGACAGGTTGCCAGCCTTTAGCATAAAATTGTAATACACATAAAACCCTCGAGTCGTTTAGTCGCCTTTTACGTCACCCGCGGGAAAGAAATGGGGTGATGCAATTCTTAGCCGGGATCACATGGACAAAAACATGACCATAAAATTCATAACAACTAAAAAAAAAACCTAGTACTAGAGGCCCTAAGATGATAATGGCGTATGCTACTGAGGGATAATGTGACTTTCTAAAAGTGAAATAATTTTTTAAACAAAACAACTTCTTTATTATAATAGTGTAGATAGTCTGTAGACCTATGATGTAGTTGCAAGTATTTTCAACAGTTAAAAAAACACAAAAGTTGAGGTACCATTTGAACAATGTTCGACATTTGCCGATAGGTCAGGGGGCTGACAATGTCGCGCCGTGACCTTACTTTGTAGGCCAGGAAGTGCGCTCATTTCAAACAACAGTTACTGTATCTACTATCTACTGAATTTACTGTTCGCGAAAATAGCTTAACATTACATTAACAGCTATAAAAGTCCAAGCGGATTGGCGAGCACAGTGCAAGATGTTGCATTCACAGGGAATGCTGTTGCACATTCCATGGGTGATTATCTCTTAATAGCTTTTAATCGGAGATTGCTTGGTATGGTTTTCTTTTGTGGGGAAACAGTGACCACGAATGGCTCGATGAATCCTAGTGTCAGAGTTTTTACACAGCCTAGTAGTTGCCATATGACACGGTTATGTAAAGACGACTAACATAATAATCATACACAGCAACCGGGACCGATAGCTTAACATGACCTCCGGAGCATACTTAGATTGTCTTTCATATGTCCTAGCGCAAGGCACCACATTCATGCTTTTTTAATACTGATCGAAAAAAGGTAGGTAAGATGATTAATTGGTGGCTTGAATATAAGAATAAGAGTCAGTAGATCGCCTATTCATTACGCTATTTCCGACATTCCTCCAGAAAGCATTGTTACTGAACTGAATTATTGAAGAAAGGTCGGTCACGAAATAGTGAATCATTTCACGACGCTAGTCAACGTACCTACTCGGATGGGCTCCATTGACCTCGATCGGCTTGTCCTAGAGCTCTGACGCTACCACGCACCTCGCAGCAGTAATGTCGTGTCACGGACGATCCGAGCCGTTGCGACGATTGTCCGGACCAACAACGCTGTTCCTGTCATTGTACCCCAAACACCCGTGAAGTCCAACACGATTCACAACGATATAAAACTGTTTACGCAACCCAAATCCCATCTACTATTCACAAAACTGTCTTCGCAGCAACACCTCCGTTAAAGATATTGTGATGAGATGATTCGACATAAAGTGTACTACAGTTTGACTTTCTGTGTGATTTTGTTAAATGCGGGCATCAGTGCATCGGTAGTGAAAGAAGCCTTAGAGGAACATCTGAAGGATGCCGCTCATAACGAGGGTGCGGAGTCGATCAAACATGAAAAAGCAAAAGGAGATAAAGTTCATCAAATTGAAAGCACGCTCAACGACAGCCACAAAAACCAATATTCGAAAGCCAATGATGAAGGGAAATATGTGAACAAAGAGCACGATCTGAAATCAAATTCAGAGACTGATAATTACGACGGACACAACTCAAAACAAGACAAGGCTGAAGACAGCACGACAAATGGATTTAAACGCGGACACAAAAAAGGACATCACAAGCAAGGATTCCAGAACTCCTACCATAAAGACGAGTCTCAAAACAAGAGCACGTTCTTTGATGATTTCAACGATGAAGGAGATCAAGCAGCATACAAAAGTAGACTAAACAGCTACGACAATGCAGGTGCAAGAAAGTACCAAGGCTCAAACAGAAAAGGCCAAGAGCATCTACGGGACAACTATCAAGGCGGTGGTTATAATCGCTATGGTGACCACGGCGTCAAACATGCAGGTCACCAAGACTACGGAAAGAACTACTATTTGGATGACAATTTGCATCACGATAAGTTGTACGATGACCGCAACATCTACGACAGGAATAAGATTCATGATCGTCGTCAATACCACGTTCCTCCGCCACCTCTGCCTCCTCCAGTGTATCGTCCGCTGCCACCACCTGAGGAATCCGGCTGGGATTGGAGCAAATGGGAAAATACTAGAAGAGGAGGAGGTTGGGAGCAACCCGGCTGGGACCGGTCAGGTGGTTGGGACCGAGATGGTGGCTGGGAAGGAGATTACGGCGGCCCAGGATATTACGACGACCGCGGATTTCGACACGACGGTGGCTACGGTTACGGCCCAAATCACGGCTACGGATACGGATACGAAAGTCGTACAGCTCCCGTCGCTCAAGTCCCTAAAAATGCTCCAGTAGTCGCTCATAGAAAGCAGACTATAACTATCTACGAGGATCCGAGGTACGACGGCAAAGACAAAGGCAAATTGAGGAGGGAGGAGGGCGATTATCTCGAGTTGGAATATAAGCCGAGCAGACAACGATACGCGGAATATGACGACACTTACTATAAAAGCAACCCTTCTAACAGAGAAGCAGGGGGCGTTCAAGCGAGTAAAATCAATAAATTAGTTTACAATTACAGAAGACAGTAGATGGGATAATGTTATTTATTATTGAACGCTTTCTTGAGATACTCATACATTTAGGAGTTTTTGCAAAAAGTCATCAACGAAGACTTTCGGGAACGGTGTCGGGTACTATAAGTTCGTGGTAACGTATGTCTATAATGTTTTTGTGGAATGTAAATATTTTATGTAAATATATTATTTCCGTCCAACATTTCGTATTTTATTTCGATTCCCGTCTGTCCAATATCGCTGGAGATATTCCGGTTATGTGGACGTCTAACAGATATCCTGATATTACATATTTGCCCGTAGCCAGTGAAGTGAGGACGTCAAATATAGGTGCTTTGAGGGAGTCTCATCCCCGTCCGTCCTTCAGTTGCTACGCGACGCAACGGTCAGTCGGGCGGCGTGTTTCAATATGGCACATCTGTCGCACCCCAGCGATCAGCTCCCTGGACCGTGAAGAGCTGGAGGCGTGCAAAATCGGTGTCATCGAATCTACATGTCGGGTTTACGCTACGAATATGCAAACTAACTTTTGAACGCCACAAATTGTTTAAGCAACTCCGGTTTTCCGCTTCGTGTGAACCATAATTTGCTGCTCATTGCGGCGTGAATTTTAAACTCATCCGAAATTCACGGGACTCCTGTGTCTCTGAGTCCGATAACTCCGACAAAGTTTCCGAATTAACTCGCTTTATTACCCTTCCGCTTTAATTAAAAGACATCGTTATTGAGCCACTACCCACTCGTAGATATTTTTCAGTACTTTTATTTGTAATTTAAATTTTCCAACCCTTCGTTGTGGTAGCGTAGGGGGATAAACTAATTTAAACGTTAAGCTCCCGGCAGTCTCGTTTTATAATATGTATGGCCTGGGCAACATTTTAAAATTGGATTAGGCTAACGTCCATTTAAAACCCGTTGTTTTGCGGATTTTTCTTATTCCGAGTATAATTCTGTTTTGGTAAAGCTGCCGCAACAATAAAGAACCGCGTTTTTGTGAATTATGTAACTGTTTCCCATTAATATGCATGGATTAAGTCAGACAAAAGTGTAGTGAAGGATATTCATATTATTCTTATTACCAGGCAATCTGCAAGTTCAAAAACACTCAAATCCTTTGAAAATATTCTTTTGTAGCGGTTAAATAATCAATGACGAGTAGTTTACATTAATATCCGTTTCGTTGCTGAAGTTTGCATTTTAATTAAGTATTTCATTGGCCCAAACAAACAAGGGAACAAAGTTTCAGGAGCAGCCATTAAAACAACAATCAGTGTAAAAAAAAGTTCGCGAAAGAGCGAGAAAAATAAAATTCCCAAGCTGATAATCACCTAGCTGGCTAATCACCTCCCCGTCTCTTTTTATTGTACTTGCTAACGACTTATCTTAGGGCACTAAAGCAATTTGAAAACGGCTCCCGAATACACGCCAATAATCGTTAGCCCCGATTGGAAAACAAAACTGTGATTATACGGTATTATCTCGGATTGTCTGTCCCTATTTTTCTTGAGGGTAAAGTGGTGTTCTCTCATTTGTCTCAGGAGGGGATGGCCAAGATAGAGTGACATTACTTTAACGAACTTTCGATGGCCCGTTTGGATGGGGTTCCGAATCCGAATTTTCGACTGGGATTTGGTTTTGATTGGGTAGGATTACGGTACGGTATAAGTATCTAGAAGTTGGATTTAACTCTTTCATTGTTGGAATTTCAATTCGGAAATTTATCTTACCTACCGTATTTACCGTAATTAGTTTCTTACTGACTATAGGACCGTACTAGATTGCTCAACTATGTTTGGAAATAGCTGTTATCAAATGCCGTGTAATGTCGGCTTAGAATAGCATCACCCCATTTATTCCCGAGGGTGTCATAAGAGGCAACTTAGGGACTCAAGGGTTACATGTTTATCGCAATTTTAGGCGAAACTATGGCTATACTCATTTTTTGAGTGACCCTCAAATGTTTTTCATACGTGACGTAAATATTTTTTTTTTTGGCCACTTACGCTCTGCCTATCACGCAACGGTTATAGGCTTGATTTATGTGTGTATGTATGTATGTAATCCAATGAAATGTATAAATATAATATTATAAGTATTATGTGTATAAGATGTACCTAAGGGACAGCCCTACGAATACTGATAGGGTGAGTTCAGACCATGAAACTAAACAACTTTCCCCTAAGAATATATTTCAAGAAAAGTTTTTTTTTTTACTTCGGCTGATCATGATTTTGTATGGGACGGCGAATTTTGATGTCGTTTCCTGACATAATATGTTCCTAAGGCAAAGTTGTTCAGTATCATAGTATGCAGCTATGCCTGTTCCCTATCAGTATTCGGAGAACAGTCCCTTACAAACTTTTAAATATGATCAATTAATAACTTGAGGTTATATAGGAACAATTATATAATCATTTCTAGATTCAAACTTACTCCATAAGAATAGATAATAATACTGGCATACTTACTCTTTGATCATACCAGTAGGTACAACGACGGTACAATGGTTGGTTCAAATAAACAGCTAACAAAACTACCCAGTTCTCCATTCACTCCATTCACTCCTGACCGGAATCGATCGCCATAATTTACTACCCACACGACATTCATCTAATGTCATAAACTGTCGGAACTTGGAAGCTTGTTTTCTAGCTTGGTAATGTTGGTAACAATGACGTCTCAACTCTTATCTGTGCTATTGTCTGGAGTTTCCCTGACGAGCTTAGATGAGCAAGTTTGTCTTTAATTTTGGTGAAGTTTATACTGTACGACTTAATGGTGGAATGGCGACTTTTATATCTGACCGCTCTCGATCTTTTTTATAATGTCATATCAATACCAGTGCAAATTGTACCTACCAAACTGTAGGGTAGAATTTTTTAAGGTGAAATTCTTAGTTCATTTCGTAGTCGTTATGATACCAGTGGTCTATGTTATGAAACTACAGGCTACAAGTCTACAGGTGAAATTTGTAGTATATTGCGTAGCCGTTTAATATTCCTGGTATCATCATTGCTAACCGACTACGCAATGAACATCGAATTTCACCTGTACAATTGTAGCCTGTAGTTTGATAATATCGGTCACAGGTAGGTAAATAAACCGGCTACGCATTGTACTAAAAAAATCACATTTAGACGTAGTTTTATAACTTAGCCGCAGGTGGTAGTACATTTTATATATTTACATACATTACCATGGAAAGAAACTTATTTAGTTAAGTTCAGTGCCATGTGTGTGTAAACTTGACGATTTGCTAGAAATTTTTCCATTGTAGAGAACTCGTGAATAACCCTCTGTCACCGTAGTACACTTCGCGAATAACAGAAATATTGTTGTAAGGAAATTCTAGAGCATGATCTTAAGAATTTCCCCACTTTTTCTATTAGCGTCAATGAGTTTTGGTTTCTATATTTTATTGTATATAGTAGCTCTATCATCACATCACCCTGCCTTTATTCTAACACTAGATTTCTTCCAAATCCAAATTCAAATTGGTCAAGCCGTTTGAGCGTGAAGAGGTAACAAACATACATACACACACACAAACTCTCAGATTTAAAATATTAGTACGGATTAATTCTGTACTTAAAAGCCAAAATCTTACTACTCCATAGCGGTTGCATCGTATCGTCTCTTGTAAAGGGTTATCTAAATCCGAAAGGGGTAGTCGTTGAGTCGTGACGAATCCACACTGCACCAACTAATTGCTATGGAATGAACCGCCCCCATGAGACCAGGACCCGCGGATTTGTTTAGCCCAAATTGTCTGTTGCAATCAGAATTGATACATTTTAAACAATGGGATAGGATATTTTTTGCGTTATTGCGTCACTCTTGTTTGCTGAAGTTTTGAAACGCCTTCACGAAATGTAGCGATTTGACTCAGACTATCGATGACCTGCGTCGATATTATCAAATTACAGGTTACAATTTTACAGGTGAAAATTCGATGTTCATTGCGTAGTCGGTTAGCCATTATGAATATTATGATACCAGATATATTGACCGGTTACGCAATGTACTAATGATTTCACCTGTAGACTTGTAGCCTGTAGTTTCCTAAGATAAGACATTCAACTGAATTTATTAATAATTTTTTGTTTGAAAACGTATACTATCCAGGTGGTTCTTAAGTGACTAGGTCATAATATCACTATGGGATCCTGGTTAAAAACATTTTGTCATTTTAATATTTTTGCCGTGTGTTGGCGGCTTAGTACTTAGGTACTCGTAGTATGAACCTAATACTACTCGTGGTTGTCGTAATAAGTAACTGACGAATAAATTCCTCCACGGAATGGGTAGCAGCGTTCCCTGTAAAAGCCAAAAAATATCCGCCTATTCGCTTGCCAAGAGTAGATATGGCAATACTAAGGTATAATACAATCGAAAGGCGCATGTCCAGCAGTGCCATGTTGTGGCTGTTTATTATAATTATTATTAATTTTAGTTATTATTACACCGTAGGCACTTGGAAGGTGCGGTCGTTACATAAATCAGTTTATTTCTGCAGCTAGAGACTTGCGTAGAACCTAAAAAGCAAACTTTTAAATGCTTCTTCTTCTTGTCCGGTTAAAATTTTAATTAGTTAACTTAGTAGGAATATTGTTGACGTTCATAACAAAACTTGTTGACTTTTGTAAGTCTTCAAAGAAAAAATCTCTGAAAACCCTTTAAACTTATTTCCTTGACGAAACAAAGAGTCATTTTTGCCTTTTGAACTTCATTCTTGCGGCTTCATAAGTTGCCGACTTACTTCAAGGTGACTCAGAAATAGCCCTCGAAATATAGGGTGAAATTTTACAGTGACCGATAGCGAAATCTCAAGACGGGCTGGTGATGAACAACTTTCTTCAAGGAATATACGACGAATAATATGAGGAATATTCTGGAGCTATTAGGGCTGTATAGGGCACCATAAATATCGATCGATTCCTCTTTTATTTTATAACCTACACGTTGATTACAGATTAAACGAACGACCTTTGCGGTCGGTTACAGGCTAGTGAGGTTGTCGTAACAACCGTCATAATAGCAGCCGAAATCACGCCAATCATCTTACCTACGGACAGTCAGGCAGTGTCCAGATCAAAACTATGGGAACAACTAAACTTGGTTTGTGACGAATGTAAACTGTCCCGGAATCAAACCAACAACTTTCATGAAACCAGCGCTCCGACTACTAAACTACGGAGGTACATATTTGATCGATTCAGGTGCTTAATTTACAATATCTACACTATTACTTAGCAAACAACAGTTGTGCGCGCGTTTATCATGGCGGTGCCTACTCAAAGCAGTAAACGTCCAAACCGCTCATAAGTTATTGGAGCTTATGCCTAGTGAACTACAGAATGATATAAACAGGATGATTGGAAACGGTGTATACCAGTGTATAATGAATAGTTTCTTGTTTTTACTTATATGTGATATGATTGCACTGAACTAAAAAAAAAATTTGTTTCTGTAGGTAACTCTACTTCGGATGTTTTTGTTGTTTTTGGTTATATGTGTGGTTTTGGTTACATATTTAAATTATTTATCTTGTCCAAGTTTCAGAGCTGCTGGAGCCCTGATTTTAAGAGCTCTTCATTCAAGATCCATTCTCCATATCTTTAACACCCCTGTATAAGGCATTTCTGTAGAACACTGGGTGTTTGCTCAAGCCACTGCGCAATATGTTCCACAAACAGCCTTCAGGCGTCAGGTAAGTTCGCCCCTGTGTGCAGTTTTGCTTATTAACGTACCAACATGGCGCCCAGGCGGCGGACGTTTGATAAGATTTCGGCTTGTTTGGCATTCGTGCCCTGAGGCGGTCTCTGGGCATTCCAAGTTTAAACGGTCTACTACTTGATGTGTTATACTCCGAGGTGCTCAAGAAAGTTATAAATACTATAGTATAACATAGGTACCACAGAATACCAGCGCTGTAATACCGATTTAGTATCATAGCGCATTGCTGAGTGACTACCTTTGTCATTGTAAAACTTCTGGTAACTAAGCTCAATATGTATTTTATTTTGCTACGTTGTGTACATTGAAATAAACATTTTCTATTCTATGGTGCAATAGATGAATACTGTGTTAGGGAATGTAGGTACTGCATGTTTTTAGGGAGTGAACCAGCTAATCCTGAAAAACTTTCCTCATAGTTCGAAACACAAAACAGTTTCAGTATAGCGGCAAGTCTACTGAAAATGATGCAAGTGGAGGAAGAGGAATGAAAAATTACGAAATGTGAACAAATTGTAATTAGTTGAAACATGTAGGTATCTGAAGTTCAAATTTAAGATACCTACCGAGGATCTACCGAGGACTAATGTGACAGGTGTTTTTAATCATATTTTCAATTATTATTCTTTCGTAAGAAATATGGTTCCGTGTTTCGAAGGGCACGTTAAAATATCGTATCGTAGCTTTGTTTTTTTTTATTGATAAACTACGGGTCTAATCACATCTTTTAGCCTAAAGATCAATCGTGCCGATTTTAATTCCTATACCTACACTTACATCTCCTTTTTTTCTACCAATGGTACTATTTGAATGGCTCATAAGACAGTTGGCTTTGGTTCAGATACATTTGAAATAGTTTTCCACATTTTATAATTATTAAGATTTCAGGTTGTATCTTGAAAATAAAATTATTTTCGTAGACCTTGTCCATATTACCTTCGTGGTCATTAGATCTCAGTTTCATACCCAAGTCACTTCACCATCCAAGTCATAGCACCCAAAACATTTCTACTCTAGCGAGCAAGTTTATATTATCTGTAGTCAAGTGTGATAATAATGTCAGTGGCTCATTGTCGCGATACAAGCAAGGGACGGCAGGGCCTCATACGTACCCGGAGGCTTGCAAATTGTAACTTTGTTAAGATAACGACGGATTTAGCTTCAGAGAACTGATTATTAGAGAGCCCAGTGAACGATCACAGTGAAGCCAGTTATAACTAGTAAAACTCAGGTTTTGAGTCCTGTGAACAGCCACGGTAAAATCAAGAAAACCTCAGGTCATGCATTGTATGTTTTATAATATAAATTATTGCTTTTATGCCTAGCCAGAGTAACTTGTATCAGTGAGTTGAGTAGTAAGAATAAGTATTTTGTATGTCAGTGCGTATTTTAGCAAGAGTTTGTATTAAATCTAGCGGTACTTATCTGTTTTTTTATTTATTGTGGAAAACTAACAGCTTTTCTAACATTATAAACACGAATAATAAAAACAGTAAGCCAATCACAGAATTTCGCCTTTAGAATTTCGCTGTTGTTTTTAGCCTCATGTGATTGTGCGTATTTTGTCGCAACGTTCCCTCTATCATATTATTTGATCGAAGGCTTTAGCTTATCCAACTTCCTTCGAGGTTGTATGTTTGTTTGCACAGTTAAGATCGTCATTTGTTGCGGCGTTAAGACCTCCTAAGCCAGATTTATCGTTTTAAGTTGGAACTTGGTGTCGTGTGCTGGTAGAGATTGTTTAATTGGAATAAACTTATTCTAATGCAGAATGAGACAATCGTCTCAGAATATCACAACAACAATAACAGTCACAACAGTCCACTGCTGGACATGGGCCTCCTTCTTAGGGGGTATTTGCCACAGGTACTCACCACGCTTGGCAGGCGGATTGGCGATCGCAGTGCAAGGTGTTGTATTAGCAGGGAACGCTGCTGCCTATTCCCTGGCTTCATCACTTAGTAGCACCTTACGACCCTCTGGGTAGACATGGGGTGATGCATTTCCAAGCCAGCACCACACGACAACGACTTGTCAACGTAACTATGAACCATAACGTCTGCCAAGATGCGAACAAAAGCATCTATGGAACATAAAAAATATTTTACGTGTATTTTCCGTCCTTATGGCCTCACAGAATACGAGCGCTGAAGATAGCTACATTCTGAGTGAGGTCCATTTTCGGTGCAAATGCGCAATAACCTGTAGTTTTTTGTTGTGTGGACCGAATTAAACTTATTTTCTTTCTTTCTTGTATCTGCACCACTTAAGTTACACTCTACCGTACCCTCTTAAGTTTTAACTAAACTGTATCCGATATTATTACGTCACCAAGTGCATCTAAAACATATTATTGCACTGGTAAATAGCACATTATATACGTACTTAAACATGAGAGCATAATCAGTTCCACCTGGTGTAAGGTACGGGCAATTACATCTCACATTAGTGCCGACTGCAGCCGCAAAAACATCCACATTTCAACAAAACAAACGTGAGGATTGCCCAAAGAGGCGATAATTTGTCAGCCACTTGCTGGCAAAGAGTAGTTAAGAGGGCTACAGATGAGTCACTAGAAAAGAGAATGCGTTAACGGACTGTTTTGTGAATACAGCTATCATCCAAGTTGTTCAGCAGCAGCCGTTCATCGATATCATGAGTGTATCATAATCATAAATCTTCTTACCAAAAACTTAAGTTCTTTCATGAAACCACAATTAATATATAAATAAAATTTAGTAAGTAGTTATTGTTTTAGTTTTTGTCACACCACATTTTTTATCTGGCTGGTGTCACTTGAGACTTCAGAATCTCCATTATAAAAAGCTCAGTGGCATACCTATAACGACCTACGAAATTTGTTCTTTCCTTGGCCAAGTTTTCCAACTCTCTAAACAGATAGCCGTTTTTTCTTTGCTCACTCGCGTGGGAACAATCCACTCCACGCGCCCCGTGCCCTCCGAGGCTCCGAGCACCGACTAACATCTTCTTCAACGTGTACTACAGGGGGATGAAATATCTGAACGCGACTCTCTTAATGGCGCTCATTTATTTCCACCCGAATCTCACTGAGCACCCTAATTATTGCTTCCACTAAGGTTATTAAGTTTTGCAGAATGATAAATGTATCAGTTGAAGAAATCTACCCGACTACGGAAATAGATCAAGTTAAATATTTTTCCATACCTATCAGTTGTTAAAAATTATAGGTACTTCATTAAAAAATAAAGTTTTTGTGTATGTACCAAAAAAGTTAGCTATTATGTTGCCAATTTTTTGAGTGCTTGGCTTCGCCTGCAAACTGTCGTACAGTTTGGCGATATTATATTTTTGTGTAATTATGCGATATATTTATGAATTAACAACTTAAAAAAAGTTGATATATCGATTCAATTGACTGCTCATAGATCAGCAAAATCCACATATTTATTCAATTTAACCACCATAGGCGGTGATCGCCTAAACTCGATGCCCACAATTATATAATTAGATTGCTACAAACATACCTTTTCTTTTATTGTCGGCTAAAAATGAGAAATGGCCGCATTTATTCGATGTTCAACTTGATATCTCTGGCAAGGGTTGAAAATTTAATTTCGGATGACGGTGTAATGACGTCATCATATTAATTGCGGCGCCGGAATAGGTGGGATTTTCTTGGAATTATTTTAGGCAAGGCCATCGAGTTAAGCCGAATGACTTCATTCGATGAGAAAAGGGATTTTAAATGAAAATGAGATAATTTAGTGAGCGCAATCAGATTTATTTTATGAATTATTTTATTTTATTAATATCACCTTACTCGCCTTCGCCTAACTTTTACGTAAAAAAGCTGGTATATCTAAATATAAACATTTTAAAAAAATCCCGATAAATTTCAACGGCTGAACCAGTGAAACGCAGCCCATGGAACTGAACAACTATCCCCAAAAAATGGTAGAAATATGAAAATAAATAAATTCAAACCTCACGTAAGAAGTGTATGTCAGAGTCAGAGGCCGAATCCATGAGATACATACACATATTATGTATGGGATACATACATACATACCTAATCCTATTGCAGTCCACTGCGAGATGAAGGCCTTCCCCAAGGGGACGTCATAGGGCATGATCTCTCGTTTTTGCTACGCTTGCCGAGAATCCATGGGATGGTTCACCCCAAATATTTTCAGCATTAATTTGAACTTGTATTTAATACATACATACATACATAAATCACGCCTATATCCCTTACGGGGTAGGCAGAGCGTTAACGGCCGTAAAACGGATATTAACACCACGTCTGACAAAAGCTGGAGGGTCAATCAGATAACTGTGTATCACTATAGTGACAGGTTGTCAGCCCATCGCCTAAAATTGCAATACACATCCCTCGAGTCCCTTAGTCGGCTCTTACGACACCCATGGGTAAGAAATGGGGTGATGCTATTCTAAGCCGGCAATCACACGGCTGTATTTAATACACATAGAATTATCTCGAAGATCTAAAATTTGTAACACACAATAGGATAAGATGAATACAATACACTACACTGAGATAAATCCATTCAATCAATTGTAAGTTACACAGTAAAGCGGAATCGATTACATCGGACAAATGGCTCATCTAATTGTCCTCCTAATCTTTACCGATGGCGATCTGTCTATCAGTCGTTTGTTCTTCCCTTTTCGCTAAGTTCCCTTAAACGATTTCCACATCGCCCTAACATCCATTGATCTGAAATAGTATCCAAAACATAATTATACCAAGAGTCTAATCTGCATCCGTGAAAAATATTACATTTCTTTTTTGGTTGGGCAATCGTGTAAAAAGAAGTTTTCTTGCGGTAAAAAGTGTCAAAAAAAGATTTTATGAATCAGTATAATAATTTTGAAGATCACAAATTACATACAAATTTCTCTTTGTTACAATTATGTGAAGTTGTAAAGTGCAAAAATTATATTCCTTTTTATTTTTGATTTGGAATGCAGTAAATACTATCCAATACTACTTGTCTTCGTTTATCTGAGTCTATTCCTGTACTCCGCCGTGTGATTTCCGGCTTAGAATAGCATCACCCCATTTCTTACCCATGGGTGTCGTAAGAGCCGACTAAGGGAATCGAGGGATGTGTATTGCAATTTTAGGCGATGGGCTGACAACCTGTCACTATAGTGATACACAGTTATCTGATTGACCCTCAAACTTTTGTCAGACGTGGTGTTAATATCCGTTTTACGGCCGTTAATGCTCTGCCTACCCCGTAAGGGATATAGGCGTGATTTATGTATGTATGTATGTATGTATTCCTGTACTTTTTTGGTACCTATACAAATATCCAACAAAAATAGTAATTTAAAACTGATAAAAATACTAAAATGCAATTAATATTTTTGTTAATTTCAGGTTTTGACATTTTCGGATTTAATGTTTTATGATTGTTTTCGAAGACATTTAATTTTTCAAGTACACTACGGAACCCACTCTTGCTACGTTGCCAACTTATCCCGACTTGGGAGAGAATAATTAAGTAGCTTTCAGTATGTACGTGAACTTTGTTTTATAAGGATTATACTTCCGAACAAGTGTTAAAGTATTACTTACTTATGGATGATAAATTGGAGGGATTTTATTATAAGCATTATATGGGTCGACGTAAAGATTTATGGGAATTTGAGTTAAAAGATTAGCTATATTATAAAAAAGTAAAATATTGTTTACAATTCGGGATATACATTTCCTTAACCTATCTTAAATTAGTGCCGTCACTTTCCATCAAATAGGCTTACAAAACGATAGGAGATATCTCACTCATGTTATGTGTAATAATTTGACGCAAAATACGCATTATCCTTTTCTAAACCTGTTTGTCGGAAAGCGAGAGCGCTAATTTTAGGTAAGATAAGAGAGTTTATATCCCGGTTTGAGGCCAATATATCTTCAAAGCAAAGCGGAACCTCAAACATCATCAATTGCCACTACAGTAAAGTCCACTGCTAGAAATTTCTCTTCCTCATCCGCCCACATTAGCCTACATTCACCCAGATTAGCAGGAAGGTTGGCTAGCACAGTAAGGGGCTAGCTAGAGTATGTGCGGATAGAGAATAGGCGTGGATATTGAGCGCGCCTTTATCCCTCAGTATGAGATATGTTAAATCAACCTTTGAAAAATGTATTAGTTCACTTTCTGCCCACGCCTATTCTCTTATCTAACCAGATAAGTAGGTGAGAGCGGAGGAATTGTCTGTTTACACTCTCTGTAGATATTTTATTTTGTATTGGAGTAATATATCTCAAGATGGATTTTGGAATAACTAATTACGTGTGTATCGATACCCTCCGCCCACATACTTCTTGCCCCGCGGCCGTCCCGCAAGTTATCTGGTTTGCTTATAAGTTTTCAAATGATTTGAAACAAACCAGTAGTTACACATACAAGAAACAATGCTGTGGTAAAAAAGCGGTATGTTGACACGAGACAGAGTGGCTGGTGGTCGGCGCGGCCTATAGTCACACAGAAGCGTTCTGTTTGCCTCAAATACGTTGCATTGTGAGGTTTTTGGGCTTTTTCGCAGCAGTGATGGCCATCGATACCGATGTTTGGGTACCTATGAGAATGAGACTGATCAAATTATTCGAGGAAAACCCTTTATTTCACGGACAATCGCATAGGCAGAAACCATTGGTCCCTCTAGTAGTAATTCAAATCGATGTTTCAAAAGTTAAGGCAAGGTTTTGGGAAGTGAAAAGAAGCTTGGTTTTAGGATGCTTCGCACGCAGCATACGTGTCTAGACTGTAGACGAATTTGTTATTATCGCAACTTAGTTACAATTCGAGTAGGTAGCTTTTGATCCTGAAACAATTTTTCTGACCCGGTCGGTCAATTCGAGCTGTACTTTCGTTTTGAGGTAGTATCGATATGCCCAAGTGATAATATCGATAAACGTCCAATCACTAGTTCGACAACGCGGGAGGCACGCGTCATATCGCGAGTCGCGGTGCGTTCCGCATACAAAACGAGATTTTTTACAAAACCCCTATCAAATAGACACCTTCACTATACGGGTGCCCGCCAGGTATTCGCTCCTATCTGTTTTCAAATGCATTTCAATATAAAAACGCAACCTCCCGGAAAGGCTTTGGAGCTATTTGTTTGCTCTGCGGCTGAAAACTAACTGGCTCTATTGTTATCATGCGTGAGGATCACACATTTTGATAGGTGAACTACGAAACAATATTTTTAAACGCAAATGTTTGAAACAGCGCAGCGCTGTGACTCACATAAATTTCAAAGCTAATAATAATAAATATTACAATAAAACTATTTTAAATGGATTTTTTTTTGGATAATAAGATTAATAAGTTATAAATATCAAATAATAATAACACATCTACATATACACACATATCACGCCTATAATCCCCTGAGGGGTAGGCAGAGCGTAAACGGCTGCAAAAACTGTCATATATGCCACGTCTGACAAACATTTAAGGGGCATTCGTAATATTGTGTATCGCCGTAGTGACAGGCTGTCGGCCCATCGAGTCCCTTAATCGCCTCTTACGATACCCACGGCAAAGAAATGGGTTAATGCTATTCTTAGCCGGCATCACACGGGAATACTAATAAAAATATAAATAATAAATATTCTTAGTTTTACCGTCAAATGTTTTTTACTGAGTATTCCCATAGCATTTAACATGTTGCTAACTTACGAACTAGTTTAGTGGGGCGATGGATGACGATTGAAAATTGCTGAAAAGTCAGCAGATGAGAATAGGTACCTATGTAGAGGACTCGACTCTGGTAGATACACATAATATAAGTCTGTATACTACGTGAGAAAGAAATATTTGAAAATGTCGAATATTCTGTCACGATTCAATCACAAATCAAACTTTACGCTTACAATACAGGGATTCGGGAATAAGAAGTGGAAGTGCGAAAAAATTCGCGCCAACTAAATTATTCAAATGGGCGCAGTGCGTGTTTATGATCCGAGTGTAGTATTTGCCAAAAATATGGATGTATCTACTTACTAGCTACTGTGCTCGCTAGGGAAAGGGGTAAAAAGATTTCCTGGTGTCGCGACACTATGACTTTAATAGAAAACAATGTTTTAGAAACTAGTTATATTACATAACATTAACAGCCACAACAGTCCACTGCTGGACTTGGTCCTCTACCTGTTGGGAGGTATTGCCATATATTTACCACGTTTGGAAGGCGGATTGGCAAGCGCAGTGCAAGATTGATTCACAGTGAACGCTGCTGCCTAATCCTTGGATGAATTTACCCCTTTTCGCTTTTTACGACACCTACCTACGGTAAAGTTGTGGTGATCCTATTGTAAGCCGGCATCTCACGCAAACTACGTAGTTAAACTAGTTAATTATGATGAACTAAAGCGGCGATACTTTCAGTTATACTGATTGCGTAGCAGGAACTAGACTACGGCGTAGGATTTGACTACGCTCGCATCTCGTACCTACTATACTGAGAAGCATATCTGGGATATGGTAACTGACTTGGAATACTCGTATCAAAAGTATCCGAATCCAAACTCGACACTTCGCCACCGTCCCACCAAAATCACATAATTAAACCCACTGAGAATATAAACAAGAAAAGAGGTGGTTTCAGCTCGCAGGAGCGCGAAACAAAAGGGCTGTAACATTTTATGAGCACAATCACAGTTCTGGGGCTGATAGTACTCCAGTCTACAATTAAAGGGTAAAGATAAGGGGACGCGGATTTGAACGTCTCAAGACCACTTTTATTGCGGTTTCACGAGATTTGTCAACTCGCTAATGCTGTGGAATTTTGATTCGAGAGTTATCCAAACGAGTTCTTTTTAAATATCCTTGTAAAATATCGTTGTTAAAGCTATTTTTGAGATACTCTACACTTAATATTGGAATTCTTAATGTAGGCACTTATTTTGACATGCACTTTATTAATTAAATTACTTGATATGAACGGTATAATGAAATCTAGAATTTGAATGGAATAAATTTGTAAATTTGTATTATGTGTTGTTTCACGAGATTTGTCAACTCGCTAATGCTGTGGAATTTTGATTCGAGAGTTATCCAAACGAGTTCTTTTTAAATATCCTTGTAAAATATCGTTGTTAAAGCTATTTTTGAGATACTCTACACTTAATATTGGAATTCTTAATGTAGGCACTTATTTTGACATGCACTTTATTAATTAAATTACTTGATATGAACGGTATAATGAAATCTAGAATTTGAATGGAATAAATTTGTAAATTTGTAATTTTACAAGTAATTAATTATTCGTATGCCGCAAGGTACATTGCAAAGATGCTAAACAGTGATCTTTTATACCTGCCTGTGATGACGAACAATAAATGATTTATGTTTAGTAAAAATCTAGCCGAGTTTCAAGTGTTTAGATAATCTGTTTGAAGAACTGAGAGAGAAGTTCCTTAATATGTTTCTTCTTTACGGGTTCCTAGATACTAAAATATTTGCTAAACAGCGGGATACCCGTACGAGGTAGTAGTATTATTTTATTTATTTTTAGTCAAATTAGCTATCGTTGTACTAGTATTGATCTGTCTTGGACACAATTGAAATTATACTTATACTTACAAGTAGCCTTCCAAGTTTAAAAACCTTGTACTTAAATAACTGTGGCGTGATTGTAATTGTAATATCGTAGTGAGTTTCCGACACGTTTTTTCTGTTTCTTAATGCAGCTTAGTTTTCGTGTCCAGCCGTGTCGGGTCAGCCGCAGCAATTATGAAGGAAATGTAATTATACACTGACTTGCAATGTTACTTTTTACTTGGGTTAGTTCATAGGTTGACCGGAAATTGTGGTTTTGATTGCCTGTCGGCGGTTCAACAAGCAAATAAATTAGCAATAACAATAATTTGTACTGTGAAATAGGATAGAATAATATCGCCGTAGCAATAAGTCCACCTTGTTCTACCTACTTGTTCCTTTGTTTCAAAACGATATTTTGTATTTCTGCACTATTCTCTGTCCTATGACCTAGACTAGAGTCAAGAGCAAACCCTTCATTAATAAAAAAAAAAAAAATTGCAATAAAGAGTTTTATTATTATTAATATAGAACAATTACAAAATCCCTCAATGTTTATATCAACTCGTTTAGTATTAGGTTAGTGTATATGTGTATAGGTAGGTAGCTATTAGTTATTTTTGTCTTTTCTTTTACTGTAAATAACCATATAATTATTCATTTTAGCAAATAAAACATGTATCATTTGTTTTGGTACGAGTATCTACCAAACGAAAAATTCAACGGGAAAGGATTAAAACACAATTTTAAAGAAATAATTAGCAGCCTATACTCGCCGCTCGGTTGATACCCTCAAGTTGTAGTACAATTTTATATAATTAAAACAAATTATTAAAAAAATTAACTCTTTGAATAAACAACGTAAATCTCACAAAGAGTAATACGAGAAAGATTAATCATACCAAACAAAACCCCAAATTGGTTGATCACAATTTAAATTCCATTTCCGTATCGATTGAGCCCTCGATGTCCACTTGAACCCACACAAAAGAAGGGAGGGTAGTAATCAATTGCCCATAATCACACATAATGGGCTCACCTGCTTTTATGACAGCAATTATGCTTTAGATTTTGCGTTCAATTTATTTGATGACAAAACGTATTGTATCAACGTATAAATTTCAGGGTTATTCACTCATCAATACGATCAACTTTTACTATGAGGCATATCTCCAAAATTCCATATATTTTTGTCGAGTAGGCTTTACCAACGTAACAGCTGATATTTTAAATTTATTTCACATACTTCTAATAATGTGCATCAAATACTTTTTGCCATTGAAAAATGTTGATTCAAGGTTCAGTAGTATTCAATACTGTACATAGCGGTTTAATATCCGGTAACCAAACGGCTTTGTTACATTGTTTGTGTGTAAACAATGCTATACCAAATTACAGAATATACAGGGTGAAATTTTACTAGTGACCGATAGCGAAACTCAAGACGGGCTTATCAAAAGCCCAGAAACAACGAGGTCGAAATATGGAAAAAGAATTCGGACTTCCTATACAACATTACCTATCAGCTTATTTGAAACTCTGACACCAGGGTTCATCAGGTCGTTGGATGACTCGGTGTCCCACACGAAAAGAGAGAGAGAGCTAATTTGGATTACTAGGAAGCTCAACATATTTTTGTCATATTTTGACCGAGCTTATGTTGTTCCTTATTTTTGTAAAACCACCAAATAGATTAATGAGGGTTTATTTAATGAAGACACACTTACATGCATTCTTATGCCGAACAAAAAGAGAGAGAGAGAGCTGACCACTAAAGCAGCGAGTATCTAATTTGGATACACTACACTTATCACCAGCCCGTCCCCTGTTTTCAGTTTTGTTTACTAGTACAATTTCACGCTATATAGTAAATAGTTCTAGAACAAGTAGAGACTTAATATTATGATCATGATGATACCTTGTGGATTTGTCACGAAAACTATAATAATAACCACTAAGAATTTACAGAAGTATATAACAAGAAGTTACAACAACGGTAGGTATATTAAGCCGAAACGAGGTCGAGATAGTAATCAAGCTGATCAACTTAGTGGAACATAGATCGTTATATGAAAAAGAAAATTGGACCTCCCATAGTAAATTTACCAGTCGATCTGCAATTTTGTATAGGAGGTCCATTGTTTTTTATATTTCGACCCATGTTCCATAGGGAAAATTGTTCAGTTTTATGAGTACTTTGACTTCTTTTCGGCTTGTTATACCCTTTTTGTTACTCCCTGTATTTCTAACATATTTTATTCATATCATGTGGGATACCGAGTCGACGAAAGATCCTATTTAACGGTGTCAGATTTTTAAATAACCTATTGTGTAACGACCGCCATTTACCTGAGTAAAATAATGGGACGTGCCCTCTTAAGCAAGTAGGTACAAAGTAAACAATCGCTTGTCATCTTAAATGAAATCACTTTGACCAACGAGCAATTTTCCTAACCACCTTCTAAACCGTGTCACAATTAACGGACTCTTACAAATCCCTTTATGCAATAATTTCCTTCGGTTTTCCTAATGAGTGATCCCAGCGATCATTGGAGCCACCCTTGTGAACTGACATGAATTTCCAATAGAATAAACACGAGCAGGAATAGAGTAGACCGGGATATTTATAAGGCGTGCGAGTTTATTAGAGGTAAGTGTAAATATGAATACGAAGTACACACACACATATCACGCCTATAATCCCTTGCGGGGTAGGCAGAGCGTAAACGGCCGCAAAGCGGTAATTTACTCCACGTCTGACAAATATTTGAGGACCATTCGGAAAATTGTGTACCGCCATAGTGACAGGTCGTCAGCTCATCGCCTAAAATTACAATACACACCCTCGAGTCCCTTAGTCACCTCTTACGACTCCCACGGGAAAGAAATGGGGAGATGCTATTCTAAGCCGGCATCACACGGCGCATACGAAGGTACACTGAGATATATGATAAATGAATAAATATCAGTCACTGTTTGGTCACGTTTAGTAGCCAAGGGGAGCAAAAAGGTCAGCGGACAATTCACACAGCGCCATCTAGTCTAAGCATAGCTTGTAATATGGAAACTAAATAGTTGAATTAAATACTTATATTTTTTGTAAACCAATACATACTTTATACATAGAAATGACTCAGACAAAACACAAATATCTGAAAAATAACATAACAAATAAGTATATGTCTTATAGGGATCGAACCTACGACTTAGGTCAGTCAGTATAATGTGACTATTAGGAAATTTGCTTTTCAATTAAAATATATTAGTGAAAAAGTGTTTTATTAGTAAAATATATTAGAATTTCACTCCTTCAGTAGATTGTTCTTCTTTTTGTGTGGGACACCAAGTTGTCAAACGACACGATGAACCCTGGTTGATTGTTGATACATACTGATTGACCTATCTATGATGTTGGTACCAAAGTAAGTGTAAAGTTACTTGTTTTGTAGTTGTAGGTAGCGCTGCATGTAGAATGTCGCAGAATTTCCAATTGTTTGAATGCGAGTATGACATCAAAAATTTTGTGCACGTATGTTGTCAGTATGTCATATATGTTTTACCCATACTATGCAAAATTTCGTAAATTAACTATTACGCAGACAGAAAGTTTCTGTACAACAAATTGGGACTGTTTACAATTTCTTCCAAATGCGAAGTGTTAATCTCTATTCTACGCGTGTAGTCAGTCAGTCAAAATTATATTCAAAAGTAGACAACGATTGAATAAATGACAGTATTCTCCCCTTTTTAAAATCACCAGCAATAAATAACTCTGATAGGGTCATCAGCCGACCTCTTAATAAAAGAGCAACGTTACAATTTAATTAATGAAAATATTTAAGTAATTGCAAATGGCGCGGACGGTTGAACGGGAATCTCGTCATTGCAGATATTGAATCCCTGTGATTGGATAAGTGGCCGGAAATATGTAGCATGCAGATTTATCACGGTAAATTTTAATTTTATTATCTTCCAAATTTGAGAAATAATTTGTCACTTACGTTTTAACTTTAGCGGAAAATGGTGTCAAATTGTAAGAGGTCTTCACACTTGTCGCACGATTAATGACGAAAGGAGTTGTATGAAAAAACAACGCAAAACAATGTTTGATATGACTTTGCAAATACATTTTTTTATGTTAAAACTGTAATGCTTATAATTTTTTATAACCTAAATTTAAAAAAATATGTGCCTAGCCCAATATCAAAATCAGCAAAGGCCACAATCAAAAAGCTGGAACGCTTTATGAAAAAAAAGTCAATAACAAAATTTAATAGCATTCCCCACTAGCAGGTGGTACGCCCGATGACTTTGATATTTTCAGCGGTATTAATTAAAAAATTATAGAGCTTCCCCTCCCCTCCCCCCGCCGCCATTGTGGGGGAACAAAGCATTTATACCAGGGGAAGATAAATATGAGAGAGACGCAGGTAATTGTGCGCTTTATTGGTTGGTTGTTTGATTTCAAAGGCTTTATTGTATCACTGCGGTGTTTAAAAGCTGCGGGCTTCAAATTTGATTTGATTTTTCTGTTTACTTTACTTTGCTACGAGCAGTCATGAGTACTTACAACTAAATGGCAGTTGTAAGTACTTTATTTGAGTGTAACAGTTTGCTTTTGGCTCTAGACTAATATGAGGGCCAGATAAAGCTGAGAAAAAATATCAAGGATTCAGCGAGCTCAACTAGGAGCCCGAAGTCACTAGGATCTATAACCTTCAAACTATACCTAACTTATTACAGAACATCCAAGAAATTATTTATTTATAGGTAAATTTTTTGTATTGATTGTTTTTAATTGTATTTTATTATATAAACATTGAGTGCTAAAAATTTGACTATTTAAGTACACAAACGGATATATGACTTAAATAAGTATGACCAAAGACGTAAACTTATGAAGTAGTATTATACAAGGAGATACTTACTTTGTGCAAGGAGTACCAAAAAGGGTAACTATAACAAGCCGAAAGGAGGTCAAGATACTCATGAAGTGAACTGAACAACTTTCCCCATAGAACAAAGGCCGAAATAAATTGACTTTACAAAGTAAATTGACTAGTTCATCGGTAACTTTGTATGGAAGGTCCAATTAAAAAACCATGGCGAAAGTTGTTCAATTTCATGAGTACCTTGACCTCCTTTCGGTTTGTTTTACCCTATTCGTTATTCCCTATATACACATCAAATAATCACATTGTCACCAAAACCTGTAATTTCCAATCCTCGGAGGTGAACCCTCGGTGTGGAAGGGCCCGATGATTTTCCTTACGCTTCCCTGCAGGGTTCGTAATTATGATTGAGCACAAAATGGGTAAAAAAAGGGCATTGTTTCAGACATAATTACGGTTTGAGGTTCCTGTGGGAAGTGCAAGTCACAGGGATTTGTTTTATTTTCTTTGTTGAAAGGTGATGATAAGAGATTTTCTGCAGATAATACGGGGTTTATAAAAGTGAATGGGGCGGTTTGTTTCATGTGAATTTTTACTGGGGCAACGTTGCGATTCGCGTCGTTTTTAATACGCTGTGAACATTTTTATTGTGTGCAAAGTAGTGGAGTATTAATAATTATACGCAGATATATTATATAGTCTCTATGAAAAAAAACGGGATACTGCTAGCGATTGTTGCAGATTCCATTCCCTAACGGCATCAACGTATTGCAAGTTATTTGAAAATTTTGTGTTTTTACTTGCTCTGCATGATACAAAATTTACATACAGCTTTGGGGCGCACATGATACTACGGATAGGTTTACTCTCTTAAGGTAAATAAAACTTAGTATGATAGTAAGCGTCTTAAAGCAACCTCAAAGTATGATCATAGAATTAACACATGAATAATCCTGTAACAGAATGCCACGCCAACTAAAATGCCTCCGACACACAACAATATCTCGCAACATAATTTCTCGACAAGAATTTGTCAAATTAAATTAACGTCTCGGGTTGCACGTTCCTAACGTTGGGCGTCGATTATGAATATTAATGTTAACGTCTTAACTGCCAATGCTGTTTAACCAGTTGATAATCTTTAATTACTTTGTGACGCAAATAAACCAAGAGAAGAAGAATAAGTCGTCGCTGTCTATTATTACTTAGACGGTGGTCCTTACACAACCATATCAGAAGCCTACTAGAAGTAGTAGGTAGTTGTAATAATCTTGACACCAGCATATATCGTGTCGTTCGTCGACTTGTACCATAAGAAAAAGATGCAGAAGAATGTAGAACATCTGTAATCAGAACATAAATATTAGCAACGGCTTAAGAACGGTACTTTTCACTTGTTTAGTAATAGTGGAACGAAGGCGAAATTTGCTAAATTTGATAAACTATTCTTATCTACCAATGAGAAAAAAACGTCTTAGATAGGATTGAGATCTTTTATAACCTGTGCTGTGTGTCACAATAATTAAGTTTGTATTTGTATTTAGATCCAACGACCAATCATAAGAAAGAAATAGTTTACTATTTATCGCTACGTCGCTACGGAAAGCATAAAAAGCTACGAAGCGCTATCAAATTAAACACTACAAAGGCTACGACAAGCTCGTATCCCTGGCGCAACCGTAGCAATGTCTACGTGGCAGCGTAGTAAGTCTACGAGCTGTAATGAAGTTTAGTTTAAGTGAGTAGTGAAGGTGTTAATATTAATACTGCAGGTTGGTGGTTTAACGCTAACTCGCGGCGACAAACCGAGGTTGGCGTGTTATGCCAGGATCTGCGGCGGCATCTCAACCAGGAATAATATTATCATTATATTGTCTTGCGGGGGCGTAATCATCAGGTAGATATTACAGGAATGATGAAAATTGACAAGTTGTAGAATTTAAATAAGTAGGAGCCGGATGAGATCAGTTTGATAGCAATAAAATAATGACCAATGAGCTATTAAAAAACAACGATAATTGCAACTAAATCAACTTAATGTGCTTCCGTAAGGGCACGTTAAGTTGTGTATGATTAGATCCTTAACTTAGACACCACCACGGCAGAGGTCTACTTAGTACCTAGTAAGTAGGCGGTTTGAAAAGCAGATTCTAGAGTCTAGGTCGTACCTCGACACACTAAAAAAAAAGAGGATCCTGAAATTTATAAATGAATACCTTCTGAAAGTTTCACTAAAACTTGTTCCACTCTTAGCACTTCCTACAGTTGAAGTCTTAAAACTTTAACTCCTGCTAACTCGCAGAAAGTCTAAATCCGTCGGCTCCGGCTCCCGTCCTCGTTAAGTAAAGCCATAATTAAGGGCCTTCTCAATCGATTAACTAAAGCCGAGTTTAAATAGACGTTAACTCTCAGAGAAAGGTTTACTACGCCGTGAAATGGCATTAGGTTTTCGCGCGTTTTATGCGCGCCGCATTTTCAAGATCTTTTGGGTGGCCAGATCTGAAATGCGGGTTTTTATCAGCTGTGAGTTTGCTTTTGAATCTAAGGCGGTTCTGCCACTATCACCACGTAATTTTGATGCATCTGTCTGTCGGATGAACGGTTAATTATACGAAATTACACCTTTTGAAAATCTTGCCTTCAATTTGAAACAAATTGAAGGTGGCGTAAATTGCCGTGTGATTAACCTGGCCAGCCCCGAGGCAGGGCCTTTATTTTTTAATTTTTTATTCCGCCTGTGCTGGTTTTCTATTAGAACAATACAAAGATGTGATAAAAAGAAAATAAAAAATTGTGATACATTTTATTTACAATGACGGTAATGTTGTCAATATGTAAATAATACTATCCTACATTAAACAATTTTTTCTTAATTAAGTGCATTTCATTTTGAATTCCCGGAATTCAAAACTAAACGGATACCATGGCACATTGAAACGCTGCGATCGGACCAAGGTATTTGACAGACGCATCTATCCGTCATAGTGTAGGATTTGCCTAATCTACGCGATATCAGAGGGTCAGATACAGCCGAGACACATAACCACATCACCCAAAAACCAAAAAAGTTACAGGTATCCCCAGAACACAAAGACAAGTGAAATGTGACGGAAGTAGTCGCAAGCCAGGTCAATGAATTATTAACTTATACTCGTAGCAGCCGAAATGACGACCGAAGTGGCGCAGTGGTAGTGCGACTGCCTGCGACGCAAAGGTTCCGGGTTCGATTCTCGGTGGGACACTCACAAAAGTTGATATTTATCTCTTTGTGAATTTGTTCCCGGTCTGGTTAGGACATTGCAGGGTGAACCAACTGATTGTCCGAAAAGAAATGGTTCCGTGCTTCGGAGGGCACGTTAAGCCGTCGGTCCCGGTTGCTGTCTATGATTACTTAGACGGCGGTCGTAACACAACCATGTCTGAGGCCTACTAGTGGTAGTAGGCGGTTGAAAAACTCTGACACCAGGGTCCATCGGGTCGTTGGATGACTCGGTGTCTCACACGAAAAGAGAGAGAGAGCAGCCGAAACAAAAAGTATTTTTGTTTTCTTTTATATCATACAATCACCGCATTGCATTAGCCATTCTGGCATAACATTTAATATCCATGTTCTAACTATTACTTTTTTTGCTGACGTAGGCTGTGATTAAAATCGGAAGTTGACAGAGTTTTCAACGAAGTCTGGCAACATTTTTCTCTCTCCCGTTGCCGACGAGTCGCTAAGAAAGGGGGATTTTATGGAGGATTGACTTAATAATTAGTCACCCATCGTAAATTAGCGAAAGTATTTTTGATTGATACGACTTTAAGGATTTGTTCGGCGTTTACAAGATCTGACAGAATTTGTTGAGTTTGAACAAGACAATCGTTGTACTTTTTTTGCCGCTACTCCGCTGTGCTAAAACTTAATCAGTTCTACTTGTTGTCTCGTACTGATGGTCGCTCTCTTATTAACCGATTTTGTCTCCGAAACTTTTCTATCCGGAAGGTAAACAGTGACACCGTCGTTGTTAAGTAAATTACAGTTTCATATATTTTATTTTAATTCTTAATCAAGTTATAATACTTACATAAGTATTTGTAGCAACGTTCAGCATTGCACAGCAACGAAACAACAATTTTAATTACTTACAAACTTCATCCCCTGCAAATAAAAATAAATAATTTCCATGAAAGCCTTTTTTACGACTTGGTAAGTAATTTCGTGGTGATTCCAACCATTTCATGTTTAGGTGCAGTAAAATGGCTGTTCTAATTAAATCATACATTCTTTTCGAGCTGACATTAATATTCTGACAGAAGCTACGACAGGTAGATTCAGCATTGAGTACCCCTGTTTGAATTCTAAAGGGAAGTGTAGGGATGGGACTATGAGAATAATAAATGTTGTCGATATTATCCTGCCGACTGAAATATTACAATAACAACAACAGTAACAACATTTCACTGCTGGAAGTGGGCTTCCTACTATATGGGAGGTGTTCGCCATACTCACCTTGCTTAGCAAGCGCTTGGGTTGGCAAGCGCAGTGCATGGTGAAGGAAGCATTTACATGGAATGCTGTTGCCCATCTCATTCTTTGGATTTATGCCTTAGTAGCCATGTGTGATGATGCTATTCTAACCCGACACCACGAGGCAAATACTACATTTTGATTTGCTTTTCGTTTGTTTAAATATGTATTATTTTATGGCACTAGGACTTATGTCCAGCAGTGGACTGTTGTGGCTGTTAATGTATGTATGTATTTTTATAAATTTAAATAGTTAATTGTACGCTTTTTTTATCAAATAGGTCGACCAGGTCTTCAAAAATTATTTGACTTAAAAAAAAAGATAACTGTACTGTTCACAATATTTTTACCTATTGTGGTATTATCAATAATTTACTGATAACGATTCACTAATTACTAGTATTGTTCTTTTATGTAGGTACCTACATATGTCTGATAATAACTGTTTAATTGACATTGTCAGTTGTACCTTCGATAGCTCAGTTGGTAGAGCGGTGGACTGTAGCTGGAACAACTGTCATCCATAGGTCGCTGGTTCAAATCCGGCTCGAAGGAATTTTATTTTTAATGTTGGTTGGTAACACATTATAAACGATTTATTAGAAAACCTACCAGAGCTACTAGAATAGGCGTGTAGTTTGTTTTTCGTGAATTATCACATTAATTTGTATTTATTTTTGCGTGAAATTTATTTTAAATGTTAAATTCACTTTTATTTTCTATATGATTTCGGCCATGCCTGTTTCCGATGTAAAATACAACATTAGGCAAGCGAAACGAATATTTGAAACGAATTATTAGTAAACATGTAAAATATATATTTTTTGTCTTTATCACGACCAAGCATACTGAGAAACAGACATTTTTTTATTCAGAAACTGCATTGATAAGTAGTGTCACGTGCAAAATATAAATTCATTTTGAACCCTGTTTAAACAATGATCTTATTTTATTTATTTATACATAGTATACATAAACATACAATTCCGTCAAATACCTTCAATAAACCTCATAAAGGTTTGTCTCGTGTAATTTATAACTAGAGCGGCCTTTCACTTTTATATTTTAATGACGCAATTTTCGGAACGCGTTCGCAATTTTAGCTTCCACTCATGCGCCTTCGATAGCTCAGTTGGTAGAGCGGTGGACTGTAGCTGGTACAAACTGTCATCCATAGGTCACTGGTTCAAATCCGGTTCGAAGGAAACTTTTTGAATTCTGGATTTTCTTTATTATTTACTTGTGATTTTTGCTATTAAATGATGTATCTTCACTATCATAATCTGTGTTTTATAGAGACGATTTATTATTCGATTTTTGAAAGAGTTAAATTAGCTCGTATATTGCCGATAAAAAAATTGATATTTTTCTAAGACTTTGAATTTTTGGGAATGATATTTATATGATTTTCTAAAATTAATTTCCGTCGACATCCTTTATCCCAGCCCTAAGGTTAAGTTCGCGTGACGGTCGTTTCCTTATGACATTACGAATGGCATCAACGTAATGTTGTACGAAATGTCAGTTTGACCTTATGCTAAGTGTCGGGTGCCCTTAAATTATTCCAGGGGCCGATGTTTGATCTTTGAAAGCCCTTTAGAAATCATAGCTGTCTATTTGCGACATGATAATGAAGGGTGTAGTTATCATTCTAAACAGTAAGTTCTACGAACGTTTAATGTGCTCATTGAAATAACTGTGCTTTGTACAAAGTTTTAAAAACTAATTTGTCTCAAAATATACGAAAACATCACATACTTTCGCATATTGTTTAAATAAATTTGCAATTTTTGATGAAATGAGCAAATGATGGAACACAGGTGGTTTTTATGAGACCGCATTCATTATTTTGCTTATAGGACCAGAACCAACAAGTTTTAAGCGAAGATTTTGCCATGTAAAGCAGTACATTTGCTTGGCTTGTTATATTTCGATTCCCTAATGTTAACAGCCTATACAAGTACTTAATGTAGCCATTTACGTGAGTAAACGATGTAACTCACCATTTAAATTCTTTGAAAAGTCGTTAAGGCTCTTAGTACAAGAGGGTTGGCCGCCTTGGCCGGCCCGATACGGACGGGTCGGAAACGGCGCCACTATCGCTGCCCGCTGCGACAGTTTCTATTCAAATTAGGAACGCGGCAGCCATTTTAAAATTCAAATTTTAGCTACTGTTTCCCGCTGCTCTACATGCATTGCTGTATTCGTTTCTACTGATTATCATAATCATGAACACTTGCAGCAATAGTTCGGAGACTCTTCAATAGGGTCGTGTAGTGTTGAAATGTGTGGTGTAGGGTATGTTTAAGCACTAGACGACACGTCACACCACTTCCGGACGGTCGTTTGAATAAACGCAAGCTAGGGAAAGTTCTCTTGCTACTTACAATTTATATATGATAGCAACAGACAGAGATAAGGAAGTTTAAAGTAAGAATACTTACCTACTGGAGAAATAACATCGATCGACATTTGTTTTTTATTTTTATGACTGCTTTCAATCAGACTGTGAAGTAAGATGACGTTATCGTTTTACTGGATTTATTTTTAAGTATCTTATTAATAGAAAAAGGTACCTAAAAATAAGTCCATCTTGTTAAGATTTCAAATATATATTTTTTGTAATTATTATTAAAATAATGAAGCTTTGATTAATCTATGCACAATGATATGAGCTACATATTGTATTTATGTTATTAATAAGCATTTTTTAACGGAAAATAAGTAATAATTATTAACACAAATTGAATGAATTTATCAGGTTCGTTGAAATAATTAGCGCTAATTAAACTGTAATGTGCAAAGAACTTATTGTTTTAGCAACAATGGTAAATTTTTAATTAAATAGTGTGAATATAATTAAAGCGGCGTATGAATTGTGGAGTAACAGTAATGCAATGATAATGGATGAAAAAATATTTTTGCTGCAATGGAAGCGACAAAATTAAAACAAAGTTAAATTTTCCCACTGAAAGACACCCAGGATGAGCGATAAGGAACAACTTCCCTGAGGATCATAAAAACAAAATTTTAAAAAATCTTTCTATAGTAGGTAGCTTAAACTAGCCTCGCAGGCTGCTCTGTAAGGATGATCAAAATATGCCGCCGCCGCCGCCACGTAAAAATATGTTTTTTACGTATTTTACCTAGATCTTGTAGCAAGAATGGTAGTAGTACTCACACATAATCAAGGGTCAGAAGGGACAGATTGTTCAGCGAAACGACTATATGAAATAACCAGTGGTCTGTCAGCAACCAAGGGCCGTTGGGCTAAGGCATGTAAAAACTCTTTAAAATCTCAAGAAAAAAGTACTCCTTCGAGCCGGATTTGAACCAGTGACCTATGGATAACAGTTTTACCAGCTACAGTCCACCGCTCTACCAACTGAGCTATCGAAGGCTTGACGACTTGTTAGAAAAAAATGCGTTACTATCAACACAAAAAAATAAATACATACATACATAAATCACGCCTATATCCCTTACGGGGTAGGCAGAGCGTCAACGACCACAAAACGGACATCAACACCACGTCTGACAAAAGTTTGAGGGTCAATCAGATAACTTTGTATCACTATAGTGACAGGTTGTCAGCCTATCGCCTAAAATTGCAATGCACACCCTCTAGTCCCTTTGTCGCCTCTTACGACTCCTATGGAAAATAATTGGGGTGATGCTATTCTTAGCCGGCATCACACGGCACAAAAATTAAATATGAGCAAAAATAACTCCTTCGAGCCGGATTTGAACCAGCGACCTATGGATGACAGTTATACCAGCTACAGTCCACCGCTCTACCAACTGAGCTATCGAAGGCTTGACGACTTGTAAGAAAAATGCGTTAATATAAACACAAAAAATAAATATGACAAAAATAATTCCTTCGAGCCGGATTTGAACCAGCGACCTATGGATGACAGTTAAACCAGCTACAGTCCACCGCTCTACCAACTGAGCTATCGAAGGCTTGACAACTTGTAAGAAAAAATGCGTTACTATCAACACAACAAAAAAAAATATATGAGCAAAAATAATTCCTTCGAGCCGGATTTGAACCAGCGACCTATGGATGACAGTTAAACCAGCTACAGTCCACCGCTCTACCAACTGAGCTATCGAAGGTATAGTAAGTGCGGTCAAAATAGCGTACGCATTGGCAAAATTATGTAATGTGGTGAAAGGTGCGCTTGCGCTCTAGATAAGTACGCGTTATGCAACTCAGTGACGCAGAGGTCTACCCCCACCAAGGTCTTATCTGTGCAAATGCTGACCATATCATGTGCGTTTAATTTTTTTTGTTATGCACACAGGTCACAGAGTAATGAAATATTTATGTACCGTTTCTTATGCACCATTATTGGACATAACCGTCGTCATTGACTTTGGCGACAACATTTTAATTTAAAATACCTACTGGAATTTAAAAAAAACTTTAAGTAATCCAAAGAGATTTTGATTAATTCTTCGAACTAATACCGGCATTTAGCAGCAGTATATTTCCAAATGTATATTGTATTAACCTCCATTACCATCGGACAGCATAAAATAATACTGGTTTTTGGACAAAAAGTGCCAATGCTTAGAAAATTTTTCTTGTCGTCAAAAGGAAATTCCAAAGAGATTGTAGCATTTACGTATAAAGCTTAATTGCCATTATAGGTTGATTTGAAACTCTAACACCAACCAGGTTTCATTGGTTGTTGGTCGAACCAGAGTTTCACTCAACATCAAGTTAAGGAAATTCAGGAAATCTCATCATAAATTGTAAATTTCCATGATCCAATTCAAAACAGTGCCAAGCCCGCTTAGATCCGGTCTTACTGCAGTCCTGCACGTTGCACCTTGCACGTTGCACTGCACCGTGTACGTTCACGTTCATATGCATTTCCATATTAATTGAGGGTGCGGATTTGTTGAGGAGCAGGATCTTGTCTGGTTCAGTCCGAGAGATGGGGCTTAAGCGCTTTGGTGAAGTAGTTACTATGGTACTTATCACAATAAAACAATTTTAAACATTGTGTTTATTTTGAATTTAACCATTCCGACGTAAAATAATTCCGTTCCAATTAATTAATTAATTTTTAAAACTTTATACAAAGGGCGGGCCTAATGCCACCATTCTCTACCAGCCAACCAAAAGATAAACAGAAAGAGCCAAAGCGGGTGCCCATACAAAAAAACTAAATTTAATCGGACGTAAAGTTCTCACTAAAGGTAGCTTTAAAATACACAAGAAGAAATAAACAAAAATACAAAGTTCTTAACAATTTAACATAATAAAATAAAAATACATAAACCTACATAAAATAAATACATGTATAAGATATACCAAGGACAAGCTAACAGAAATATCCTTTAATCCGATTAATCCTTTTAAAACTGTTTTATTGTGATGAATATTAGATTGTACAAACTCAAGAAAATATTATGGTAAGTACTTATATTTGTAACGGCTTTTAAATAAGTTTCAATTCAAGTTAAATATAAAGCAATGTATTTCATACTATGATATTGCAACGTATTTAGTCAGCTGGCTGAACAAGGAACTTAGAAGAATATTCGTTAATAAACGCCAGTTGTACTGGGTATTAGCCACATATTATACTGAAGCTGTAGTCATGGTAAACAAATCGTAGTAACTTTTTGTGGTAAGGCTCTATATGTTACATACATACACACATACATACACATATCACGCCTATAATCCCTTGCGGGGTAGGCAGAGCATAAACGGCTGCAAGAAACGGACATTTATGCCACGTCTGACAAAAAATTAAGGGTTATTCGGAAAATTGTGTATCGCCATAGTGAAAGGTTGTCAGCCCATCGCCTAAAATTGCAATACACACCCTCGAGTCCTTCAGTCGCCTCTTACGACTCCCACGGGAAAGAAATGGGGTGATGCTATTCTAAGCCAGCATCACACGGCTCTATATGTTGATCCCCTTAAATAGGCATGTCTAGGCGTACACCTTTTGAATCATTGAATAACTTATTTTATATCAATGATTTTGGTTTTACCGTGGCTTTACTAACACAAGTGTAGTTTGCTAGACAGAACCTATGATGGAGCGAGCTTGTCCTCCAAGAAGAAGCGATATGACATTTTAATATTTATATACTTGTAAAAGATCTTTTAAAAGCATATCAATAATATGGATACGACACATTGCACACGGCTAAACTTCAACAATAATGGCGAACTGTCACAACCGACGTCTTTATCAGGCGATCTACTCAAAATGTTACGTTCGCTAAACTATTCTACGTACAGTCAGACAAAAAAGCCCAATATATCTGTGGTTAAAGTGACAAAACATAGCAAAATAATAAAAAAGAAAACAGATTATAATATACGGTCGATTTTATACCAAACCTACAAAATATTTTACAGGGTGTAATTACCTATGAAACTGAACAAGTTTACCTAAGGAACATATGGTGAAATATTTTTTATAAATGGACCTCTCACATAAACTGATTCGGTCGGCTGGTGCACTGTGGGCCAATTTTTTAATACTTCGACCTTTTTCCTTGGAGTTAGTTGTACAGTTCCATGGGTAATTTCGAATCGTAAAATAATTGTCCGTGTTTTGGGCCACACTCAGTAAGTTCTACCTTATTACCAGACTTAGCTAATCCTAGAAAGGCACTTAATTGCTTTAAATGATCAAATTTTATTTATTTACCGTTTATTGTACACAAAAACATTACAAAAGGAACACATACAAAGAATAACAACACAACAGGACAACTTATTTCTACTAAGAAATTGCTTCCAGCTGACCTACGTAAAGTGAGACTTTATTAGCCAGCGGATTAGGCGTGCACTATAGAATATAATAAGATAAAAATAAACCTTACACACGAATAGATCAAATATACCCAAATAAACTTACAAGCAAAAATATACCTACATTTAAATAAATTGTACCTGAAAATAAATACTTATATATTTATATATTATATACCTACTTATACATACATATTCTTGCAATTTACGACAGTGAAAGATAGTATTCTTTTATGTTGGTATTACCTACATCAGAACGAGCATGAAAAGGACACAAAAAAACTGTATCTGACTGATACATTATTTAATCTACAGGATATTTTATTTGCTGGCGGTACTATCCACACACGAGACCACCTCGAGACAGTTGCTTCACAAACTGACAATAATAGCGTAGAGCAACTATTTAGCGAAGTTGCACGTCAATAGACGGCGAGGGGAAGGAACGGAATAATTCATTTACAGGGAATTACCTCGGGAACCGAGTTGCCGAGCCGACACTCTGCTGACAGTTGACATCTTCAAATGTGTTGATTGTTCTTCCCGCTTTCTAATGGAGAAGTTGTATCATCTATGTAGGTATACACACACATACATATATTACGCCCATAATCCCTTTCGGGGCAGGCAGAGCGCAAACGGCCGCATAAAACGGACATTTACGCCACGTCTGACAATATTTGAGGGTCATTTGGAAAACTGTGCATGGCCATAGTGACAGGTTGACAGCCCATCGCCTAAAATTGCAATACACACCCTCGACTCCTTTAGTCGCCTCTTACGACTCCCATGGGAAAGAAATGGGGTGATGCTATTCTTAGCCGGCATCACACGGCATATGTAGGTATAAAGTGTAGATAAAGTATCTAAGTGTAAAAAAAAAAGTTTTGTTGGATGGAGAAATGCAATACACATTTCAGGACATGTCGCCGAAATGATTTTTGACATAACATTCAACTGTTTTTTAATATTATGTTTTCGTATAAAATATTAGTTTTTGCTTGCCGGGATTGTTAAACCTGTAATAGCACAGCGTCGTCCCACATGCAAGTTAGTTCCATTAAGTATTTCAAACTATGCCGCGTGCTGTCGGCTTAGAATAGCATCACCCCAATTCTTTCTAAGGCGAAGGCCTGTGTATTACTATTTAAGGCGAAGGCCGTCCCTATGGCGGTACACAATTTTCTGAATGATCCTCTAAATGTTTGTCAGACGTGGCGTAAATGCATACCCCGCAAAGGATATACGCGTGATATATCCTACATTACCTGTGCTAGTTGCTGAAAATATCAATCAGTAGCTTCAACTACTATGCCTATGTCACCTCTACAAACTTGATATTATAACATGATAATCGCGTTTGGCGCAGCTTGTTAACCTCGCAGCAGGCAGCGGGTAAACCCGCCCTGACACTCACTTAATTACATAGATTACAAGTTGACATTTTCCAGCGCCCGAGGTTTCCACTTGACTGATATGGATTAGTCATATCCATGTTAGGTTTTCGTGTTTGTTAAAATATAAGCAGAAGATGATTAAAATTTTAGATACTTTATTTGTTTTGGTGGTATCATCACAATCTCAGTATCTTTTTCCCACTGATTAGTGTAACTCTCATGTTCTGCATAAAGTTATGTCACGGTACTTTAGAGTGTATAAGATATGACAACTAGCTCGTTTTTATGTCATATTCATATTAATAATAGTGTACTAGGAAAGTTTACTATGTATTGCGATATTTAATTATGTATAACCATATGTTAAAAAATATATTTAAACATGTAACCTGCAGTGTCATATTTAATTAAGTACCTACATATTTTACTATTTTTGAGATTATTCTATTTAATATAAATGATTATTTATAATGTATATAAATTTAAGACTCCTTGTCTGTTGGAATGTTTTCTGTCAGCAAGTAATGTATTTTGACAAATAAATAAATTAAAACTATCTAGGAATAGTCTACATCTTAAATGCTAACTAAGTAAGTACCTAATCTGAAATACAAATGAATTGTATAAACTAAGAAGTACTGGATTTATATTTACGTAGGTAATGCTAATGTACCTACTATAAATATTATTTAGGTGGATTTAAATTGTAAATAAGTTACGGTAAGAGCAAGTCGTTTCTGTTTTCTTAAATTTATAAAATTACTTTAAATATTAATAATAGTGACGCCTATATGACTACGCTACCAATTCATAATACAATCTCCGTCAAAAGCAAACACAACTCGTAATAATGACGTTGTTTGCCTAAAAATAAATGAGCGCATTGTCATGCCTCCCTGACGTGGAACTGTCATGAGCAAATATTAATCAAACCGTGAATAGTGGCTCAAAATGTGTGGGGGTTTTTAATTACACACGACTGCAATGATCATTTTTCATCCCTAATTGCCATTCTTGGTACGTTTAGCTAATCAACATCATTTGATGTCACTTTCCGTTTTACGGATGGTACATTCAAGTGGGCTGTTGTGACAACGTTTTAAGTGCGTATTTTACCTCACATTTATTACTGTTTCATTTAGGTCAAATGATTCAACCTTAAAACAAGTTAGAATTAGGTTTTTATAATTTTAACCTCGTAACGCCTAGGCCTCTGGGATCTTTTCACAGATACCGGCCCAGATGCCTTTTAAAAGGTATGATTCTTCAAAGTAAAATGAACCTTTTATTCACTTCTTTGTTCTGGAAGCTTGCAGTTTCAGCATATTCTAGGCCTACTGATATAAACCATATCATATGCCTCAGGGAACATCTTGTTAATAAGTTTTAACGATAAAATATTAATAGACACAGAGATTTACTTTAAAAAATACATAAATAATGGAAAAATATGTGCCCTTGTTTATACTTATAAGGGTTTTTTTCTAAGGTAATGTTTGCATAAGCTTGGGCTCGTACCACTATAGCGCTACCTACATACCTTTTAAAAAATATCTGGGCGTTACGAGGTTAAGATAATTTTTGGTGGTGCTTTAAAAGTAACTGTCTTTAAACTGTTCCGTAGCCAAATGCTGTTCGTGCGCTATTGTGAAACCCACCTAAGTTTTTTGGTCAACACAGAAAATAATAATATAATTCAAAAATTAATATCAAAACATACAAAACAACAAAATCTCCACTTGCTCAAATCCGGGTTATTTATAAACCACATCACGCTTATGATAGTTGCTCAGTTCCACAACAGCCATAAACCGGGGTTAGCTCGAGGTACAAACATTTCAAACCGCTGATTTTCATACATGAATATTCGTATTCGTATCTCTATTTGGCATTCTCGCCAGGCCGCTATCTAAGCGCCTCGGGGCTGTAAAACTAAGCACACGACAATCCACGGCATTAAAACTCAAGTTGGATTCGTGTTCAACACAAACATAGACAATTATGTCGAGGGAATAAGCAAGTAGTTATTGTTTGATAGGTATTAAGTGTCGCGATCTAAAATGTATTTGATTTTAATGGTTTGTGTCCATGTAGTGTACGAGCAAGTTTAGGCCGTCGAGTCGATGTAGAGTAGAGGAGCGACGGAAGCCTTCGTTTGAATAGTGACGCGTTGAATGCTACATATATCGATGAAATTATTCATTCGTTATCGTGATTTTTCTACATGATAGTCGAAAGGGGCAGAGCGCCACAAAGGGAAACCAAACCGGGGCAAACTTATCCAGCCGAAGTTTAAATACGAAGTTTTTAAATGTAGTTTTCCCTGCAATAGTTAACTAGTTTGTGTACTGGATGGTAATTCTCTTTGAGTTAGACTCAAAGAGAATTTACGCGCAATTGAAAATTATTTTTATTGGAGAATCCGGAGGAATTCTTTGACATTATGTTAGACCTATAATGAACTGTAACTGTACGACTTTACTGACTGCTAGGATGTGATACTTCATTGTTTTATTTAATATTCTACTTATATGTTTAAAAACCTGATATGACATTGCATATCTCAAGTGATGGATGATTGAATGCTTTTAATTGAATTTTTATTAAAGTATTTTAATTTAATGTAATATAGGTACTATTGTTATGAAATGTTTTATTTTTTGTAATTTATAATAATTTTACCTGAAACTACACTGGTAAGCATACCAGTTGTGAACTTGGTCGTTAGGATGGCAAATAAAGGATTGTATCTTTATCTTTTTATACCATAAAGATCTGTTATCTTTTGAATTATTTAATAAACTCATTAGATGTTGAGGTAATTTCCACTCCATCCATTCTGCATTGGTTAAATAATATATTTAGCAGGCAAAACCCTTGGTATGGTCATAGTATAATTTATACTATGGTATGGCAACAAATTTTTGTAACTCTCCCTCAGCCAATTCAACCAATTCTTAAGCCAAGTGATAATATTATCAGATAATGAGTTCTCCAACGACTCTACATTAGGTTCCACATTCAAATAGGTACTACTAAGATTTTGATCGACATCATGTTTAGAATACAACACTAAACCCCGCCTCTAGGTAGAGTCTCTGCAACAACACCACCTGACACCATTATGCTATTATAATATTCCGCTACACCACCGCTGATGTCTTCTTGACGACGCAGTGAATACAAAAGCAGGTAGGCGGTGTAGGCAGCCGCGAGACAGCTCTCATTTCAAACCCGATATTTATTGACGATTGTATTTGGATTTGATATCGGCATTTTGGGGTGCAGAATTCGAAATGTCGCATGTATCGTAAAATTAGTTTATTGTGACAGGTAGAGGCGGGGTGTAGGATTTGAAAGTTCTATTCTAAAATACATTAGACAATGCAAGTCGTGCCATGTTCAACAAAAATATGTGTATAGGTTCGAAACAAACTTCAGTACCAGAGACGATAGATTTATATTTAAAAATGGTTGTGGTATTCAAGGCAGCGTGTGGCGCGGCGCGACTCATATCGCACACAAATCCCGCTCTGTTCAAAACACTGGCCGCATAAAATCTTTGTGCGTTTGCCACGCATTTACTTTTTATTGTGAGGGTTCGAATCTGGCGGGATTTTTGTTTAAAATTGCATTTCTATTTGGAACGGGATCCGGCGACACGACATGCCGGGTGACAAATACGCGTTCCGCCGCCATGAATGACAATTCAAAGATATGTTTTTATAAAGAAGAGTCGATTTTTATTTTTACGCGAAAGAAATTGTGCCCATAAAAATGGTGTTGAAATGATGAGTGTCATTTTTCACTGTCGTCGCAATGCGCTTTTATGAGGCAATTGTGTTTGAATGATAAAGAAGAGTCTTTTATTTTTACGTGCTGTTTCCTCCGTAAACACCATTTGTAAAAGAACATTATGTCGTTTCATTTCTGATATTATCTTGTTTTGATTTTTCATTTGTATTTGAAATCATTCAAGTTTAATTAAAAGTGTCCATTACAGATATAATTGAGGATCGAAGCCCTATTGCGCTAGTTTAATTTAGCCGTTGGGTAATGTTACCAAACGCCGTTATGCCAGGAATGTGCTTACCATGACGTGGGTACAGTCGCATCGAAAGTTGGTAGTTTAAGAACTAAATAGGTATTTAAACTAAGTATAATGTTTACGTACATACATACACAAGTCACGCTTTTATCCCTTGTGGGGTAGGCTGAGCATTTACGGCTGTAATATATGGCTATCGCCACGTCTGACAATTAGTTGGGGGCGTTTCAGAAAAATCGTGTATTAAGTACTATAGCGACAGGTTATCAGCCTGTTGCCTAAATATGTAATACTCATGACACCCTTGAGTCCCTTACTATAATGTTTATTTATTATGATTGATCTTTTAATAAATTATTATTTTAATACAATGTGCGGATGTGTGTACTATATCACCGCACTTGAGTCAAATGATTATCTGGTTTGTTTTTAAACGAGTTCACTAAGGGAGCACTGAACATTGGTTCCGGTAGTTTTTTTCGAGTTTGTTTGACACCAAGTAAGGTTTGCGAGTGTTTTACAGTGCGCTTATCGTAATTCAAAGTTTTTTATCGGGCGTTAAAAGTTTTGACTACTGCTTATAGTCTGTTAAAATAACAAATAACGATTACCATACATTTCAACCAACAAATCTAACCGTATAAAAAAAAAGTCAGACAAAAAAAGTCATTAAGAAAATTGAAAGATTTTTGATTATTCAGTGAAAAGTAGATTTATGGCTTTAGGAGGCACAAAATATTGCCAGTTACATGAGATTTTGATTATTTTGTTCTTTTGTATCAAGGAACGAACGATTTGTTATTATCTGTTGTAGAAAATCTAAGTAGGTGAAAATTATATTGCTAGGTAGGTGAAGTTGGGATAAACTGTCTGGATTGTCACACCGACTGTACTTGCAGCATAATCCTAAATCCCGGTGGATACGTTTGATTAACCTGACTAGACAGGTTCATTGATTTACCGTTTGGCATCTAGCTATTTAATCCTCCACTGATATCCACTTACGGCTGGATTCCGAGCCGAGAGCCGGTGGACTGAGCCATACTGAGCGTTACTACGAGTATATTGTGGCAACGACCACAAAGCCCCGAATCCCTGATAGACGGCACACTAAGGGCGAATACTTTCAACGCATCCGACTTTTGTGTAGTTGTTATCAGCCATTGGAATCTCCGAACATATCTTCGGGACCGTATACCTGTCCCAGTCCCACGATTATCTTCTGAGTTACGATTAGCTACATCGAGACGAGGCTGTATGGTTTTAAGACCTTTGCCTGTCCAATGGATAAATAGAATACAAAAGAATTTTATCTATGCCTGTCAAATTCAAACTGTAATTTTTTTCACGGCCAACTTCTAACGATTTCTATTTCTTTAATTACATTTATCCTTAATATTATTGTAAACATTGACCATTTTATAACCATTTATTTTATTTTGAACTGTACTATGGGCAAAGACGAAGAAAAGTGAACTTGGCGAATACGAGGTGACGGCATTCGATAAAAATTTGTATTGCTGTTTTTACGATCAAGAATTTATTGAAACTGTTTAGAACATCGTTTAGAACGCAGTTTCGCTGCAATTTTTGTGGTATGTAATATAAGTAATGATATGACTTCAACGTTCATACTTATTCGCTATAGCAAATGTAAGCAGCTTCCCTTGATGTTGATATCACAATATTTTTTTGCTGATGTGTGTCTAAGTGTCTAGTTTCTTTGGTGCGTTCATTACGGTAGTGACCAGTTTAAAGCAATCCAATGCTTTCTACTTTCAGAATATACCAAATATTAGAGCAACTTAGTTGTTGTGATCTTAGTAGACTGGTGATCTGTTGAGTTCCATACAAATGAAGATCCACACATTCGATTCTTCGTCGGCATCCAAACTGGTGAATTAAATGCATGGTGAGTTATACTTTTTCTCTTTCCGCACGAATAACCGCAGTATCAGCGTATTTAAACTGCCTACTAGGCTGACGAGGCAGTGTAGCGATCAGCATTTAAGTAGAATCATCTTAAACATCATCCCGGCCTGATGGCTTGATATGCTCTCCAAAGCAATGTACAATTGAAATTGAGAACAGCTACACCGAGCGATAAGTTGGCTAAGTATCAATAGACGCTAGACTACTGCATCACAGAAGGTGTGCGTCAATATAGCATGATGTCACACATTCTTTACCACCTTGCCTATAATAAATGAACTCACGACTTCCCTACACTTATTATATACAATAGAACAATTACAGCCTAACACTATATTAATGTTTCAGAATAGTGCAATTCTATGGGCAGTATCAGCGCTAGACTGATACAGAAAAAAAAATAAGAATCGTATCCGCGCCTATTTTGCCTACCTGATAAGGTAGAAGGTAATGTCGCAGGTTTTAGACCAAAACCTAGTTTTGTTATCTTTTATATAAGACAAATTAAACTTAATTTTAGTTTAAACATTAGCATGGAGAAAAAATAAGTGTACCATATAAGCTTGGTGGGCTGGGTGGCGTTTTCGTTATTCAGCTCTGAAAACACATAATTATAAACCTGATATAAACAATCTAGGTTTACACGTCTATTTTATCAAAAAATCGGTTGGTCATGATCAGCAAAGTAAATAGAAACTCAAATTTCTTTGACACACTCAATTATTATTGTGTGGATCTTTATTTAATCTTATCCTGTTGTAGTTAAATTGCATACATTCATTGCGACGGACAGAAGGCTCGTACTTTGAGATTTATCTATCGTATCGTTTTTAATAAAGTTTTCCTATGCTTTATTTTCAGGCTCCCAGAGTGATACGAATAAGAAACCGGCGTATGGCGGCTTGAGGTGACAGTCGTTTACTACGTGTTTAGTTTGCTGTAGTAAAATTATTCGTTTTTAGTTTGCTGTATTAAAATTATTTTAAATTATGTAACATTCAATTTATTTAAATTACCTGTATAATAAAAATACCTGTGAAAAATACTACCTATTACTGTGACTACTACACATCACTATTAAATACTAGGAGGTAACAATATAACGTAGCGAGTACGTCCATGGTACATCACAGTAAAATTACACAATCCATGGTCAATTCACGTAGTGGTATATTGTAAGTCTATGGTCAATTCAGTAAGGACTTCATGTACTAAGGCTAGTTGCTTATCTGTCCTTTAGGACATATATATAAGAGATCTGTGGTTGTTATGCGCAATCGTGATAAGACTTTTCTTAGTGACGCTTAAGCTGATAGTAAGTAGTTTCGTCTACTGGACCTCGATGAATCAGAGCTATAAGTCTTATGAAAATCGCGCGCATTGGTTGTTTAGTGGTCATTTATGAGATGGCGCGAACTTTGACCAATCAGCATGCAAGCATTACCTCACGTTCGAATTGCGTATCTCAGCTAGTTGTCAGAATTTATTGAAAAATTCTCGGAGAAATTGACACATTCACACAGGGCTTTTTTGTTCAGAAACAACACTACGTACTTATATGGGTTGAAAGTTTACTAGTAAACGAAAGCTAAAACTCAGATCGGGCTTGTGATAAGAATCAAGTTTTCCCAAGGAACATACTAGGTCAAAATATGAAAAAAGAATTGACCTCCCATGCAATTGCCGATCAGTTCATTTAAGTTACTATGGAAGCTCAAAATATTTTTCTCTTATTTCGGCATATGTTCCTTGGGATAGTTGTTTCTTGTCACCAGCCCGTACTCTGTTTTCCCTATCGGTCACTAGCAAAATTTCACCCTACATTTACGGTCCCAACGCCCAACGTACCTTAGTATGTTGGTATAGTAAATGGTACAGTTTAAAATAGAGTTCAGTCACGAAATTCCGGATAAATATAGTTAAAAAAGAACAAATATCAAAAACATTTATTTTCTTTCAAAGTGACTTATTCTAAAACATATTGCCTGTGCCAGGAGTGTCCTGCTCTTCTATATCGTTATTTTAAATCTTTGGTGGTAGGGTTAATATAATTTGAATATTACATCGCAGAATAGTTGTTAGTCATATTTCATCATCATTAATTTGTCGGTGGAGAAAATGTCAACTTTGGCAACAACTGAGCAATCGGTGCCTCAACTGACACTTCCAATTCTTCAATCTCTTGGTTCTCGTCTCGAAGCGACGTACAAGCGACATCTTATTTATGTAATTGTAACGAACACTGTGGCCAGTAGGCCAAGGGACAGAAAGGGTAGCTACCCGCCTGATCAATAGTTGTGACCGGGGCAACGATTGTTCCAACTGGACATGTTTTGGAAGTTGTATATATAGCGATCGGCGGAATTACTTTGATACCGCGTTTCAGGACTTGTATGTGGAGCGCATGCGCGCCGCCACAGTACTATGGTTTATGAATATTTATGTAAATAATATACTCACAGGTGCAAAATAAACCATAGTATATCTTAGCAGCACGAAAATAGCTCTGGTTGATAATCCGTTTGGTTCATTAAGTACCGCGTCCATATCAATTCAGTAGATGGCTGTTTAATCCTTTGCTGATATCCAGTTATAGGCGGATTCGGCTCCAACGGCCGGCATCGACGGCAGCCGCGCTCGTAACCATCATGGTTAATCGTCCAATAATGCGCGGTTGACACTACGTAGATTATGACCTGGGATCAGTTGTAATGCTGACGGCCGATGCGGCGCAGTGGTAGTGCGACTGCCTGCGATGCAAAGGTTCCGGGTTTGATTCTCGGTGGGACACTCACAAAGTTGATATTTATCACTTTGAGAATTAGTTACCTGTCTGGTTAGGACATTGCAGGGTGAACCACCTGATTGTCTGAAAAATTATCGGTTCCGTGCTTCGGAGGGCACGTTAAGCCATCGGTCCCGGTTGCTGTCTATGACTACTTAGACGGCGGTCGTTACACAACCATGTCAGAGGCCTACTACTAGTAGTATTTTTATTTCTTGTCTTTAAATGTATACACTTCCTACTTGTAAATTTCCGCCCAGCGATTTACCCGCTGCCACTCATTTTCCCGTGGTAATAGTTGTTTTCCCGTAGTAAAAAGTGGCCTATATGTATAACTCAGGTTATACTCTACCTGTATTCCAAATTTCATCCAAATCGGTCAAGCCGTTTGAGCGTGAAGAAGTAACAAACATACATACACACACAAACTCTCAGATTTATAATATTATATAAGTACGGATCAACATCTTCCGAGATAGAAAAACAACTTATTCAAATATGTAAAAAATTTGACGCATTGTCGAAAAACAGCCTTCGCATGAAGCCAATATAAAAACTGTTGGTCGTATCGTATCACACCGGACGTTAATCGCCCGTTAGTGACGCATTATTCACGGACACGCGTGCCACCAAACCACCCTGTATCACCCCGGACATCTACACTGCACATGCACCCCACACCCTGTATAGAATTTCCTAGTTTATATCCAGGGGTTAAAGTTGAATTTTAAGTGGTGAGAAAAACGATATAAAGCGATGCAGTCACCAGCCGATCGTTTAACTAATCCAAGCCAATATATTCTCTATTTCTCGATGTATAAAATTAATACCTTTTAAAATCCGCTACATACGTCATTTTGCGTACTGGCCAGTTACAGCGGAAAAGCCAGCGGCGGAAAATATTGGCCGAACTGTGAGCTTTATTGCGTAGGCATTAGGGAGGATTGTGGGTTGATTTATGGCAGCTAATGGTATTTATTTGCTCCGGTACAATACTTACTACTGCAGATCTAGAAATATGAAAGACGGAGCTTTAAAAACACACAACATAAACGATGCATAACCTGATAAACGCAGTCCACTCAAGGTTTACTTACAATTGCATGGGAGTACTTGTACTTGCTTAAAGGATCTACGTACCAGTCGTGAACCAGTTGATTCCAATGCTATCTTATCTGATTGATCCTAAAAAAAATGTCAGACTTGCCTACCCCGTAAGGGATATATGCGTGATTTATGTATGTATGTATTGTAATTTTGACATTGTTTTATAGATTTAATAAAACTGTTGGGTAGTTATTTACTATACTTATTAAATTGAACAATGTTTAAGGAAAATAAAATAATAAATATAGGCTGTGTGATGCCGGCTTAGAATAGCATCACCTCATTTCTTTCCCGTGGAAGTCGTAAGAGGCGACTAAAGGACTCGAGGGTGTGAATTGCAATTTTAGGCGACGAGCTGACAACTTGTCACTATGCTATTACACAATTTTCCGAGTGACCCTCAAATGTTTGTCAGAGGTGGCGTAAATGTCCGTTTTTTCGGCCGTTTGCGCTCTGCCTACCCCGCAAGGGATTATAGGCGTGTTTTGTGTGTGTGTATGTAAAATAACATATTAATATATAAAATATTAAGCGATGAGGGATTTGAGTCTATTTGGGACTGGTTTGTCCATCCTACATGACAGAGATTTGAAAGCTTCAGTTTTTGGCTCGCAGTGCACCATCTTTCTTTCCGTCTAGTCCAAGATTAGCTCCGGTACAATATGGAATAGCATTTATTATGCCAATACGAGGCACAGTTGCATTCGACAATTAATTATTTGTAAACAGTGCGCCGATTTGGCGGTGCTGGTAGGGTATCCCACAGAGTAAGGGAATGTCTCAGAGGGAGCCCTACGAGCAAGCAGAATGGAAAGCTCGTTGCAATCGTATTAGACATGCGTTTAAATAAAAATGCGCAGTACCACTAAATCCGTACTTAATATTATAAGTCTGAGAGTTTGTGTGTGTGTGTGTGTGTGTGTATGTATGTATGTTTGTTACCTCTTCACGTTGAAACTGCTTGACCAATTAAACCATTATCACCACGGGAAAATGAGTCGTAGCGGGTGAAACCGCTGGGCGGAAATCTAGTACTACATAAATCAATGATAAAACTGCTTCATTGATATACAGAATATAGTAATAATAGTGTGTACAGCTGCTCCAAATTAGGGCTCCGATACTGTACCTAGCTACAATTTGAAAGATGTGTGTCATGAAATAATAGCATTTTATTTCAAGACACTCATCTTTCAAATTTTTTGCGGATCAAAAACGTCTTGGGCATTTTTTAATTTGCTAAAGATAGGTACTCCATCTAGTCACAATTGAGACATTTTTTAAATCGCGGCATTCGGGCCCTTGTTGCGACATACTTTTCATAGCTTCATTCTGATTGTGCGAAAGATCTCTCTGAAACCTTGCCTCGCTCTGACGGGTATGCAGGTTCGATTCCGTGCGCGTTCATAAATAGCCGCTGATGCGTCGAATGCGCTTCCGATGCGATCCAATATTGATGTTTACTCGATTATTCAATGAGATAGTTTATCAATTGCGACATATACATCGCTGTTTAGATCTTGTGTGACTGATTTTCACTGGTTCAATTAGGTTTAAAAAAATACCAAAATATTACGAGGGAAGGAACCAGCTCATTACACTGAACAACTTTTCCCAATAACGGACATTAAAACAAAAATAATAACTTAGGAATAGTTGTTGAATGACAGGGGATGGCTTGTTTTCTACAGCGCCCTGTATATTTTTAGTTCTTAAAAATATAAATTTGAAATTTTTACACTATTTTAAAGTTTTTATTGTCCATAAATGGCCCAAAAATAACACAAATCTTCACGAAAAATATACTGAAGGTAAATCATACCTGCAATCGGTTTCTAAACCCAATACAAATGTTAATCTCTTTATTACCTCTATAATATTGGTTACCTACATATAACTTAAATGGAGACTTATTACAGAACTTATTAAGATAATTAAGTGTAACTGTCTCTAACTGTCTCCTTAACTGCAAGTGTTGCTGGAATTTACGACGTCCATTCATAACAGTTATTTACGCGTGCTGACTACCGAGTTACCGACTACCGACTATGACTATGACTACCTCTAGATGTACCAGCAGTCTGTGTTACAAACAGTGTTGCCAGATGGCTCCGCCGGTTTTGGACGATACAGTCCTTTATTTTTTTCATAATTGACACCCGGCCGATTGTAGTATGTAATACCAATTTCTGTACATAAATGCAGTTTTTACAAAATACAAATATACATACATTTATCACGCCTATATCCCTCCGGCATCACACGGCACAAAATACTGCATTTATATAAAGATAAGATAAGATAATTTTTATTCAATAAACTTACTTATAAATAGGTACACTATATAGTTAGTTATAGTGCACGATGATCAGATACAACATCTTATAGACCAAAGAAAACCATCAGATTTGTGACGGTCTGGCAACGCTGCATGGTTACGATTTTCTATGTATTATGGTGATGGTTCTCTACGTACTAAGTTACGTAATATGCTGGCTAACCCTATTTTTTTTAAAGGGGTTCGTGAGGAATAAGAGCTCATGCCTTTACATTCTTAGAAGAAGATTTCACAAAATAAATTAAAACTCAGTTTGAAATTGACGTACTTAAATAATGTAATTATGGATACTATTGTTTGCAGAAACTAAGAAAATACAGTACAGACTTATGAAAAGAAGGATGACTTATTGTTATATTATTGTGCATAGTTACCACCACAGCGTACCCCCTAGGGGATCTACTTTTTTTTCAAATTAGTTATAAGAACAATCAGTATAGGGTTAGATAAACCTAGGGGTACGCTCCTGGCGTCTCCTGGACTGTTGCAGAACCTACGTTTTCTGTAGATTATTTATATTTTTTTCGTGTCGTTGCTTTTCCTTAATAGCGGATGTGAATGTTTAGAATTTTGTTTCTCTTGTTGATTTGAATGTATGGTGGTATATGGTATAACTCTGCTTGAATGGAAATTCAAAATGAATGCATACATTTGACATTGTGTAATAATGACGAGTGGTTCAGCATGTGGCGCAGACATTTTACTATCACGTTTCTGCCGCTACATAAACTGCAAAACACAGCCCCTAGTCGTAACACTAGGATCTCTGTGTTGTGGACTCTCCCTCGGCGTAATGCCAAATCACCTTACATATGACTAAACGTTACCTTACAACGACGTTACTTAACTAACCTGCCATAAATGGCAAAATACGTCTCAATTTACGAGATGTGAAGCTAGTGGCGTTGCCACAGCAAAAAATAATACTTTAATTGACACTTAGTGAGTAAAAAAGCTGCATTAATGTGGTATCTCTAGTAAACGCACTCTAGCCGTTTCATTGGGAATAAGATCTGAATTCGCAATTTCCTTTCGTCTGACCGACGCTGACGTACGGTGCGTTAAAAATACGCAGCGACGGGTGCCGTGTGATGCCGGTTTAGAATAGCATCACCCCATTTCTTTTCTGGGAGTCGTAAGAGGCGACTAAGGGACTCGAGGGTGAGTATTGCAATTTTAGGCGATGGGCTGACAACCTCTCACTATGGCGATGCACAATTTCCGCACGACCCTCAAGAATTTGTCAGACGTGGCGTAGATTACCGTTTTTTGCGGCTGTTTGCGCTCTGCCTACCCCGCAAGGGATTATAGGCATGATATGTGTGTGTGTGCCACGGATAACAAGTAGGAGCACCGTCTTACGATAACAGAAACCGAAACCCCTATTTTTCAGAAGAGCCGTCTATCTAGCCAGACTAGATACATCCCTGTAGGCAACCTGTGGGGGTGTTCACTAGTGTAGTGAATAGAGGCAGGCCCATAGTGAGGTAGTGGAGCGCAGTATCGCGGTATCTTCACGCTTGATGAAGCAGAACGCTTCTGCTCCATCACACATCAGACGCGCCAAATCGGTTTACGCACTTCGCGGCAGAGTACTGAGTAGCTAGCTACTGCCTTAGGGACGGCGCAAATCTAGCAACTTTTTGTTAGAGACTTTTTAGAATTCAATAACAACAACAACAACACATATCACGTCATTAATCCCTTGCGGGGGCAGAGCGTAAACGGCCGCAAAAAACGGACATTTACGCCTCGTCTGACAAATATTTGAGGGTCATTCAGAAAATTGTACATCGCCATAGTGACAGGTTGTCAGCCCATCGCCTGAAAATGCAAAACACACTCTCAAGTCCCTTAGCGACTAAGGGACTTGAGGGTGTGTTTTGCACTTACGACTCCCACGGGAAAGAAATGGGTTGATGCTATTCTAAGCCGGCATCACACGCCCACGGCCAGAATTAAATAGTTTGGTTTTATTCTTTATATGTCCCTTTCTTTACCTAAATAAAAGAAATAGATCACTAAGAAAAGAATAGAAAGTAAACTTCAATTACGCGACCAATATCGACGCTACACATTTTAATTTATGGTTAATTATGATACACTTTAATTTTAATTCCCTACATACATACATAAATCACGCCTATATCCCTTACGGGGTAGGCAGAGCGTTAACGGCCGTTCAACGGATATTAACACCACGTCTGACAAAAGCTACACTATTGGGCTAGTCAATCTTTGAATGGATATGTTGATGTAATTCTGTTCATAGCATGCTGTGTTATTCTTCTACTCTATTTGCTGTTATTTAAAAATCATCAAAAAACAAACAAAATTACATTCGTAAATAAAATGGTATGGGTTTTGATACAGGGATAAATAATTGAACGAATTTACTGAGTCTGCTTCCGGTTCCGGTCAGTAATAAAATGGAGCGCAATCGAAAACAACTTTAAAATATTTTATATACACTCGTCTCATAATGTTCGAATTATGAATTCGAAAACAGATGCATAATGACCTACTTTATGCATTCTGCCTATAAAAACTAGGGTTTACTAAAAATTACAGAAGCGTAATGACTTAATGACAAAACTCTTAATACGATAAAGTTGAGAAATGAAACGAAGTTTTTTTTTCCAATACTCAAATCGCTATCTTCCGCCGCACCTGACAGTTGTTGTTGTACGGTAATTTTTCGGATGTTGTTCAGTTGTTTTAATAGGTTTTTGTTCTGTTGTTGTTCAGATGTTGATTAGTTGTGGTTCAGATGTTATTCCGATGTTGTTCCAATGTTGTTCAGTTGTTGTTCAGTTGTTGTACATATGTTGTTCAGATGTTGTTCAGTTGTTGTACAGATGTTGTTCAGTTGATGTTTCGATGTTGTTCAGATGTTGTTCAGTTGTTGTTCAGATGTTGTTCAGTTGTTGTTCAGATGTTGTTCAGTTGTTTAGTTAAGTTATTGTTAAGACTCCACATCTAAACAACTGCTAAAGTATAGATTTTTAAAAATTCATATCAAGCCATATTACGTTCTCGTATTGAATTTGACCTTGTATCGGGCCTTGCAATGGCCGGTGCGTACGTTTAGAAAAGTGTTTCTGAGTTTTTTTGGAGAGTGTAGATAAAATAGTGTATGCAACTGCTATAATTAGGCATTAGAATGCTTGTGTCAAACTATTATCACACTCGGCTGCGCCTCGTGTGATAAACAGACACTCGCATTCTAATGACCCCCATTATACGACAGTTGCATAAACTACTATTATGGCTTTATCCGTTTAAAAGTTTGATCAAATCATATCAGTTTTCATAGTCAATAAAACCAAGGGTGTAAAATAAAAGAATTGGCTTTGTTTTTTGATGAGTTTGGTAGGTACTTACCTATTTAATATTGAAATATAGCGTTATATCGTAAATTTTATGTACAGACAAGCTCACGTCGGGTTAGACACTCGAACCGCCAATGTAAGTCTTATGCACGAGGAATAAGAACTGTCCAAAGCCCCTATGTCTTACCCAGCCTGATATTGACTGTACAATTACGAATATAATAAATACTGTTCATATACAGGCGACTGTAGCACATAAGGTACAAGAGGTACTCCAAAAGAACTGAATTATATTCATCCCCAGTTAATAAATAATAAAATTTTGAACATATCCATATAAACGCAGTCATTTTCTACTAATACATATTCATGTCAAGTAAAAAATATAACTGGAGACAAAAATAATTAAGTTCTTTTGGAGTAACCCTGGTACCTTATGTGGGTCGTTCTTCAGGAGGTCAATAATTGTGGTCACAGGGTTGTAAATCCTAAATTATAAAAGTTTGAACAAAACGATCAATTGGAGATGATTTTTCATTTCAATCCCTATCTGGAAACTATCAGAAAGCCATGTTTTAAGGTCATTTAATATTTCAAAACTGAATCTGAAAGTTGAAAACGGGAGGATTTTGGGTGTTCTCCGCGTGTCACACCGCGTACTTGGATTTTACAAATCATGATTTTACTACTTTTCTACTGTTTTGTAGGTATAAACTATATATCAAAATAACCACCTTGAATTGGTGTATTGGTTAAAATACAAAAAATATTTGATTTTCATTTAATTTATAAAATAGGCCTCAAAATGTCTCGGTCACACGTTTTCGCGCGCTTTGCCTGAGCGTGATAAAACCCGTCGTAAATTGCACAATTATGAACGAAAACCAGCGAAGTTTTTGCACCGAAAACCGCAAGTTGCGCTGCGGCAGTCAACCAGTGTGGACGGGCGATTCGTTGCTGGGAGACAAAAATATTCGGGTAAGTACGAGTAGTCACACATTTCTGTAAGCCGTGCATGTAATCGGCGTGGATCAAATTTCATCCTGAATCGAATCATCCAGAGATATATTATTCACAGGGTTCATTCATGATATTGTCGACTTTATGAAGCAATAATTTAAATAAGACTTGTTGAATAGGTTAGCAAGTAATTCTAAAAAAAGTGTTTTTTTAGTAATCGGCGTGGCGTAATCGGCGTGGTAAAAAAGCCACGCCGCTTACAATTCGTCCCACGCCGATTACACTGAACTTATTTTAGTTAAGAAAAGATTGAATATATCAATATATTTTTGTAAATAAATATAAATAATATGTTATTAATATAAATAGTGGTAATCATTACATAAAAATAATTAAATTACATATAATAATATTGAGTTTTTTAGTTATATATTGTACCATAGTTTATGAACTGTTTCTGTCATTTTGACTTAGTCTTTAGACTTAGGGAGAAGATCCAGAGGTCCCAGATTCGATTCTTGGGGAGAATTATACAAAGTTTACATTCGCCAATTTATAAAATTATTCAGAATTTGGTTAAACCTGCGAGACAAACCACATTATTGTCTGCAAAAAGCTGGTTTCTTGCTTCTGAAGGTCTCTTAGTCTCGGTTGCTGTCTACGATACTATTAACTAGTTATTTTAGGTTTAGCTATTCAGAGTTCTGATCAAATTAGATTTAACTTTATGTAATCGTAATCTTAATTAACACAACTGATCGAACACTAATGTGATAGATTTTGATTGTTATAATTTTTGATTTTTAAAGTTAATAAGTCAATAAAGTTTAGATTCGAGCCCTTGGCTGAGTGAGCTGTTGATTTTTGATGCAAATTTTAATTATGATAATTTTGTAATTTCCTTTGTCAACAAGGTTCTACTCATTAATATACCTGATCACACAAATACCACTGCTTTTTTTTTACTTTCCCCTTACTTGTAAAGACTGGTGTTCGCTGTTAGGTATTCATTTAATATAGGTATATTTATATGATTTGGTAATGAAAAAATTTATTTGGGGTGAATTATTAGGTCATAAAGCTCAATAATTCCTATCAATAATAGGTGCAAAAGTATTCATTAGTCAAAATGCATAAAAAAATCAGATAAAATTAACTATGTAATAAGCGTGGCTCGTTTTGTAATCGGCGTGGCACATGAAATTTCAAAATTAAATTTCTCAAAAAGTAAATGTGCTAGCATGGAGCACCAAACGGTTTTATAATCAGGAAAGTACACAAAATCATATTTTTATGTTATATTATTGAAATTGACGAAATTAAAATTTGCCACGCCAATTACGTGGAGAATCGAATTTTGAAGAATGACCCATGTGCTACAAGCGACTGTACAATGATGATGGTGACAGCTCATGTTACATAGCATAATAAATTGTTTCTTCGTAACATTTATTGCGTACTGATGTTGTTTCTGTTCTGGTGATGTCAGTTTCAGCATGTTTTACTGATGATGATCTTTCCGACCGATTTCGGCCATGGCGACCACTTCAACTCCTAATCAAAGAGGCGTTGATGCGCTCGGAGATGGCTACTATAGCCAATTTTAGCTAAGAAATCTCGTGCGCTATGCGGGCAGGTGAGCTTGCCGTTCACATAATTGTAGTTAATGGCTGCAGGTGGACGGTCTTTCAACTCATCGCGCTTAGCGTCGAGGTCTGCTTTGCGCTGCTCCTCAAACTCGCGTATTCGCCTTTTTACCATCCCGCGCCATTCTGGGCGCTGTGCTGCCAGACCCTCCCATTGAGTGGGCTCGATGTTGCAACGTTTCATGTGGATTATTATTGATGTTTTACTAGTTCCCCATTAACGGGATCAATATTTTGAATAAATAACTCGTTTGAAGGCACTGTTGATTGATAGTACATAAGTTATACAATTCGAGAAGGTTTTGAAAGCCTTGCAGCAGCTATTGAACAATATCTAGAACAGCCCGATGCTGGACATGGGCCTTCCCCTATTTGGGGGAGTTGCCATACTTACCACGCTTGGCAGGCAGATTGGCGAGCGCAGTGTAAAATGTTGCATACACAGGAAAAGTTGGAGCCCATTTCCTGGATGAATATATCCCTTTGTCACTATGTGCGACACCTTTGGGTAAAAACGGCGTAATGCTATTCTAAACCGGTATTACACGGCAAAATATCTAGAGCATTCTCTTAAAATTAGGTTTATATATACCTTCCTACACTCCATAAAATGTCATTATATCTCAATAGAATATTCCAACAATCCGCCCTAATAACAATTATATGCACAAAGCGCGCAAACAAAGTTAAAGATCGCTTTCACAACAAACAGAATATTAACAAAATCTGGGATTTGATCTGCGAATGAAGCCCCGTCAGCTGGTAAGCTTTTCGGATTCTAATCCAGTCAATTATGGGAATTACTCGTGCAATATTATATAAATTATACAGGGTTTAAGTGACACCCCTTCGAATGAAACTAAACAACTTTCCCTTTTTCTGTGTATTTTTTGTGCAATAAAGAATATAATAATAAACAACTTTCCCCAAGAAACATATGCAAGGAAACGACAAAAAAATATTGACCTCCTATACAAAAACACAATCAGCTGTCTGCATTTAAGGGAAGTAACAAAAATACGTTTCATGTTTTTTTAAGTTGTTCAGTTTCATGGTCTGAATATGGTCTCTGTCCCTTACACCCTGTATATTTTCAAGCCTTTCCCTATTTATATTTTTTTGTTTAATGCACCTGCCCTGACCCTTTCCACATGCCCTAAGGTAGACTAGGCGATAACGCCTTGGGCGGTAAGTCCACCCCTGTTTTTTATGATAATGCATAAAGTTAATTAAATAAAATAAATTAATATAAAATAATAAATTTGTGCTGTGAGTTATGTAGATAAAATAGCAAGAACTTATTATTTAGCGTTGGGGTAAACGTGCTCTTGAGTGGAGACCGCAAATTGAAAAAAAAAATACCATAGGTTAGGATGCCCTCGGGGACTGATAATATTCGCAGAATGGCTAGATAAGACCTAGATGATCTCTGTTTAACGCTTAACAAACTAACGTAGGCTATGCTTATTATTTATGCTTAGGTATCGACAACTACTAGTTTTCAGTATCAGTAATTACCAAATCACAGCCTAAGTATTTAATACAGATCTCGTGGAAATATTTCTATGTTGACTGGAGTACTCGTCAGTGGCTGAAACACGGTAGAGGCGTCGGCGCTCACTTAAGCCTTTTGTTCCTTAATTCCTGAGATGAATGCCGCTTTCTTCAATAGGGTTCAGAGCTGGTCGTTTTGTGAGAGATCATTGTAAATCCTTCTTCAGGAGAGGTTTGGTGTATGATTAATACGGATCGTTTGAATTCATTATATAATGAATAAGGGTGTGACCGAAGATGATTTTATTTCTAGAGTAGTTCAATAAAACAATAGTAGAGGCCCACGAAACTGAACATCTCTCCCAAGGAAGTTAGGTCGAAAGATGGTAGCTTAACACATCGACCTACTTATAATTTTTCGACGTTTTTTCTTTGGATAAAGTTTTCAGTTATACGGGCCGGTTAATTTAAGTATTGTACCTACTTTTCGGACACCAGGGTTCATTGGGTCATTAGTAGACTTAGTGTCCTATAAAAAAAACATGCTTCTCACAATTTGTTTATTTTAAGAAATATAAGTTTTATCTAGGTGCTATCGTGGTAGGCAGTGTACACGCTCCATAAGAGCGGCGTATTGTCTTGACATCATCAGTCGCGAGAGCCTAAAACTGTAACAATGCGGGATTAACAACTGGCGCTTTATAAATATTCATTTTGACTCATTTCGAGCGTCAACTCGAGCCGAGAGCTTCCGAGTTGCGTTTTGTTCGCGACAGATGTGTTGAGCTCGATAAGCCGAGACTTCATAAATAAGAGGATGGGGAATTTTAATTATGAGAAGAGGATGTGTCTGAAAACAAAAGGTTTGGTAGTAGGCAGGTGCGAAAATAGGAAAGGTGGCACGAAACACTTTATTGCTATTTACAAACATCTTAATAGTCGAAACACACTTCATTTCAGGATTGGTTGATTATTCGTATAGACCTTTAAAGGCCTACATTCTTATCGTGTCAATGGATTACCTATATTAGGATATACTATAAAATCCTATTAAATTCTTTTGTTGTTGAGTTCTACTTTTAAAACTAAACAACTTTCACCAAGTAACATAATAGGTCAAAATATGAAAATAAAATTGGGCCTCCCATACTAAGTGACAATTTTTTTGAACATTTGGGTACAGGTCTTAATTTTTGTTTCAAAGTTGTTTCAAAACATGTTCAGTTTAACAAATAGAACACACACACTCTTTAAATATTTGCACTGAATTTGATAGGACCTTAAATACAAAAAAAGAAGGGTAATATTATAATTACCTTCACAGTCTACAAGTATGTTGGCCGGAACTTGTGTCATTTGGAATCTTGGTCTGGCATTGTCAGAGATTGTATTGTAGGTATGTATTGCAGACCAGCCGAGACTCGGGACCACCACCAGGGGATGCTTAAGTGACAGATATGGAGTACGCTTTCTTGGAGCAACTGTTGAATGTAGGTAGGTTGGGAAGAAACATCGATTCATAGTAGGAATCCTATGCGAAAGTTATTTTATTTCAGGTTTATTTTTGTTTCGAAAAAGAGTGAGTCGCATAACTCGAGGGTGTGTAATGAAATTTTAGATGATGGCCTGACAACCTGTCACTATGGCAATACACAATTTTCCAAATGACCTTCAAATATTTGTCAGATGAGGTGTAAATGTTATTTTTTTTGCGGCTGTTTACGCTCTGTCTACCTCGCAAGGGAATATAGGCGTGATATGTGTAGAAAAAAGAGAAATGATTTGATTGTTTGTTTGAATTGAATAGACTCCATAACTACTGCACAAAAAAATATTAAAATAAACCTTTAAAAAAACTTTTTACCATTAGAATCCTGCATGAATCCTGAGGAACAATAGACATTAAAATATCTTACTCCTGCGGGAAAATGCCGCTAGCATGTAATAAAATTCTAAAAAATTTGAAACAGTCCATCTCTTCATTGTCTTGTTGGAGACCATGTATAAATGAATAAACGACCCAACGAACCTCGGTGTCAGAATCAGCCTACGAAACTGTTTTTTTTTTCGAAAGAACAAAGGTCGTATTATGAAAAATCTTAGACCTTTCTTATAAAAAGATTCTGGTCTAGCACATACTTATCTATAGGAGGTTTTTTACACACTATTATTAATTCGTATGGCATCTATTAGCAGACGACATTTCAACTACGGGAAGCCTTCTTGTGTAAATAATTTGATTTATCGCCTCCAGAGTTTCGAGTTCCCGAGTGACCGACTCTACAACACAGTAAATTTCTGTCGTTTAGTCCTTATTATTTATATTGCATCACTAAAAACGTATACATAATAGAAGTAAACAGAAGTAGTGTTCACTTATTTGTTAAAAAAATTCAAACCATTTGAATTCTTTCAACCATTTTTTTATTCTAGCCACAGCTATTTTGGAAACTCAATTAATTTCTAAGATCTTGCCTAACCTGCATTTTTCTGTATATTTACCGGTGTTTTTGCTTACACCTTCAAAGATTTTTCACAGAATAGCAATACTTTCGAGAATAAATGATAGCATAGTGTACATACATACATCAGCCTATTGCAGTCCACTGCTGGACGTAGGCCTCCCCCAGGGTACGCCATAGGGCAGGATCTCCCGTTTTCGCCATCCAGTCGCTACCAGCCGCCTTCTTTAAGTCATCGCTCCACCTGGCCGGAGGTCGTCCAACACTACGCTTGCATAGTGTAGGTAGGTACTTAAATAAAATTCATCGAGTAAAATTTCATGGATCCTTCGCTTTTTATTGCCTTAAATGTTCAATAAGTACTTCTCACCACTACATAGTATAAAATAAATTCGCTTCCCGTGTCTGTCCCTATGTATGCCTAGAACTTTAAAAGTACGCTACGGATTTTGATGCGTTTCTTTAATTGATGGAGTGATTCAATAGGTAGGTTTCTATGTACAATAAAAGGTCGTACTCCCGCATCAAAACGGGTGGCAGCGGGTGAAACCGCTGGTCGGGCCGTTCGTATTATACCTAACTTAGTATGGATTCAATTACAACAACATACAATATTGCCCCTAAATATGCCAACTTGAATATCCCATAAGCTGGTTTCAATCCATGCAGGTGACGGCGCGCGGAGGGGCCAAGTGGCGTAAATAATTGACAAATTGCCCCCCGAGTGACCCAACTCGAGCCGAAGTCGGAATTTACGGCCGTATAATTGTAGCTTAATTCCGAACTAGTCCGTCCTGAAATATAGCCGAGTGGCGAGCTCCTTGATTTACTTGTGTTATTGTTGCGATCTGGTAAATGGCCCGTAAATATTTCAATGTACTTAAGGACGTGCCGTGAGAAAAATAAGTATTTTTGGATGCACGCAATTTTGTTGGTGAATACGATAACACCTTATTTTTATGTATAATGATTTTTCATTATATTATCTAGATTCTGATCGCAAGAAAACACAATTAAAGAAAGTTTGCTCAAAAGATTTATTTTTCAAAGTTTCGTCTATTTTTACAATTTTTTTTTAACATAATACTTTATTCTTTGCGATTACGATACGTCTTGTACATTACTAGATTCATGTCGTACAGTTTTTTGATTCCCTACTTGTTTATTTATCGAGAATTTTCCAAAAGTGTGAAAAATTGTCCTAATATGGCGATTTTGGTCTGTTCTCTCTCACACACAGGATTTGCCATTAATGAGAAAGGGACGTTTAAAAGTTCGAGGCAGGCCCTTAATGTTGAGAGGAAGTTCGTCAGAAGAAATCACGAATAGTCTAAGGTTAGGTTTAAACAGTGATTGATACACGTACAAACGTTTTTAAAGGCAGTGATTATGAGATAGAAGACATGACATGACACAAGAGAAAACATAGCTTATATCCACTATGTATACAAGAAGTAACAAAATGGGTATAACAAACCGAAGGAGGTCAAGGTACAAATGAAACTGAACAATTTTCCCCATGTAAACATGAATTGAAAAAAAAAAACACATAGGACTTCTCATACAAAATTGCCGATCAGCTTGTAAATTTACTTGATTGCCGTGTAATGCCGGCTTAGAATAGCATCACCCCATTTCTTTCCTTGGGTGTCGTAAGAGGCGATTAAGGGACTCGGGGGTTACATGTGTATTGCAATTTTAGGCGATGGGCTGACAACCTATTACTATGGTGATACACAAATATCTGAATGACCCTCAAATGTTTGTCAGACATGACGTAAATGTCCGTATGATACGGCCATTTATGCTCTGCCTACCCTGCAAGTAAATAAGCGTGATGTATGTATATATTTATTTTCCATGGGGAAAGTTGTTCAGTTGTTTATGAATACCTTGACCTCTTGCAGCTTGTTATTTTTACCCTTTTGAGGGTTCTGTACCCAAAGGGTAATAACGGAAACCCTATTACTGAGGCTCGGCTGACCGTCTGTCTGTCTATCAGTCCGTCCGTCCGTCTGTCCGTCCGTCCATCTGTCCGTCCGACCTACAGTTACGAGGCTGTATCTCCTGAACCGTTATACCTAGACAGTTGAAATTTTCACAGATGATGTATTTCTGTTTCCGCTATAACAACAAATACTAAAAATTAGAATAAAATAAATATTTAAGGGGGCTCCCATACAAAAAACTTGTTTATTTGTATGGAAGCTGTATCTCATAAACTGCGAAAGTTAGACAGTTGAATTTTTAACAGATGTTGTATTTCTATAACAAAAAATACAAAAAAAAATATTATGCCATGTAAAACACCTGTTTTTTGTTATAGATAATGTTACGGGACCCTTCGTGCGCGAGTCCGACTCGCACTTGGCCGGTTTGTTGTAACTTCTTGTATACGACGCAACATTTTCGTGTCAAATGACATATAATTTGGACAGAATAGAGTGCTGGTTAAAATACAGACACGATCTGAAGTCCGACAGAAAAATAAATATTTATATAATTGTCAGAGTATACCTGAAACGACCAAAAGGAAAATGCTCAGTTGGTGTCCTATGTAGGTATGTCTGGATCAACAAAGTCTGGGGATTCATCCTGGGGACGCTTCACCTGACCAAATGTCGAAAAACTGCTCAAGAATGGCGAAACGTGACAGAGGACAAGCTAGCTTCGAGTTAGAGTCACCTAGGTAAGAAGTAAGAAACATACGAGTGAGCATACATGCAAAATCAATTCAGTACTATTTCGATGAATAGTCGTTTTAAAGCGTTAAATAAGCTTACTTAACCTAACTTAATTTAAAATTGTAAACTGTTTGTTCAAATAATTTTACTCTTACTTCCTCTCCTATCTTTTGTTAAATTCCAAAAATGTCATCGCTATTTTATTAAATTTTTGTTGTCAATTTCATTCTTCTTCAACCCGTTGCTACCCAATGCTGAGTGTAGGTCTCCTCCAATGTTCTCCACTTCTGACGATCAAGGGCCTGTCCTATCCAGTTCTTCCCAACAACTTTGACGATGTCGTCCGTCCATCTAGCCGGCTGTCGTCCCACGTTCCGTCTTCCCTCTCTCAGTCGCCACTCCAACACCTTCCTTCCCCATCTGCCATCCATTCTTCGGCATATGTGACCCGCCCACTTCCACTTTCTTGTCGTTATCACTTTAGCTATGTCAGTTAGCCTGGTCCTTTTGCGTATTTCGGTGTTTCTTATCATATCACGTAGGGAAATGCCCAACATAGCTCGCTCCATAGCCCTCTGGGTGACTTGTAAGCAGTGGATTGTTTGTTTAGTGAGCGTCCAAGCTTCAGCGCCGTATGTCATGACGGGGAGGACACATTGCTCAAACATGCAACGTTTTAAGTTCATAGGCACCTTCTTGGATTTGAGTACGTCGGATAGTTTACCGAAAGCACCCCAGCCGAGTCAATTTCATTATGTTATTAAAATTTTATTAGATAATTTTTTATTACCGTGTTGTCTCGCTGGTGCTGCAAAGCACAATTAAGGTAATACGGAAGACCAGCGCTGTAGTATATTATGAATACAGCACAATGCTGAGTGGTTGCCTTTTATGGTGTAATACTTTACTTTATATTAATAATAAGTCATGTTTATATTAACTTTACTTTTAAGTTTTGTATTGCACTGAAATAAACGCTTTTTATTTTTATTCTATTCTAAAATCAGCGCTCAGTTCCCCACCAGGCTAACATGGTCGTGTATAATAGTAGTTTATGCAACTGTCATATAATGGGGGTCATTAGAATGCGAGTGTCTGTTTATCACACGAGGCGTAGCCGAGTGTGATAATAGATTGACACGAGCATTCTAATGCCTAATTATATGCAGTTGCATACACTATTTTATCTACACTCTAAAAAATTTACTCAGTTGAACACTTTTCCAAACGTCCGCACCGGCGATTGCAAGGCCCGATACATGGTCAAATTCAATACGAGAACGTAATATGGCTTGATATGAATTTTTGAAGATTCTTTACTAACAGTTGTTTAGATGTCGAGTCTCAACAGCAAATAACTAAACAACTGAACAACACTGAACAACAACTGAACAACATCGGAATAACATCTGAACAACAACGGAATAACATCTGAACAACAACTAATCAAAATCTGAACAACAACTGAACAACATCTCAACAACAACAGAACAAAAACCAATTAAAACAACTGAACAACATCCGAAAAATAACCGTACAACAACAACTGTCAGGTGCGGCGGAAGATAGCGATTTGAGTATTGGAAAAAAAAACTTCGTTTAATTTCTCAACTTTATCGTATTGAGAGTTTTCTCATTAAGTCATTACGCTTCTGTAATTTATAGTAAACCCTAGTTTTTATAGGCAGAATGCATAAAGTAGGTCATTATGCATCTGTTTTCGAATACATAATTCGAACATTATGAGACGAGTGTAGATAAAAGGGTTAAAAACACGCATTCTGTACAGCATATACGGCCGTATCTTTTTTTACGTTAAATTAGGGGCTTGATTTTCAACTACAAGTGTACTCAGGGTACATGGTTAAAATTTCAACTTGGTATCTGTATATGTTCTCGAGAAAAAAGGATCGTGACGGACGGATGGACGAACTGACAAAATAAAGTGATCCTTAGTATAAGGGTTCCGTTTGTATTCGGTAAAAAAGATTCAATCAAAATCAGTGCTTAATACATACATACATACACATATCACGCCTATAATCCCTTGCGGGGTAGGCAGAGCGTTAACGGCCGAAAAAAACGCCATGTCTGACAAAATATTTGAGGGTCCTTCAGAAAATTGTGTATCGCCATAGTGACAGGTTGTCAACCCATCGCCTAAAATTGCAAAACACTCCCTCGAGTCCCTTAGTCGCCTCTTACGACTCCCACGGGAAATAAATGGGGTGATGCTATTCTAAGCCGGCATCACACGGCATATCAGTGCTTAATACTCTACAGAATTACCAGGCTGACATGACCGTGTGGAGGTCACACTGTGAATTGAGCGCGGCAGTCTGCGGTCGCACAACGCCAACTATCAGTTGCACGCAGCCGCACGGTCGCGCTGATACAATTATTACCGGCTCTGCATCGCTGCTGGTTTCAATTAATAATAAAAGCTTCCAATTTCGGAATTACGAATAAACGTTTTGGAGCTAATAGTGTAACAGCCAATTTGGGATACACGAATGTTACGTATGTTACCGAAACTCTACAGATGAATTTATTCATGCTGCTATTCAATAAAACCTCCATACATACATAAATATATACATATATCACGCCTATATCCCTTGAGGGGTAGTCAGAGAAAGAAACGGCCGTAAAAACGGGAATTTACCTACGCAACGTCTGACAAACATTTGAAAGGTTGTCAGATTATCGCCTAAAATTGCACTACACATGTAACCCTCTAGTCCTTTAATTACCTCTTACGATACCCACGGGAAAGAAATGGGGTGTTGCTATTCTAAGTCGACATTTAATAAAACCCCTCCTTTTATTTATATGATTGCGATACAAATATACGCACGTGACAGAATTATTTTAGGTACATACGTACCTATAGACGAAAACATTGCACCAAACAATACCACTATTCAGACTTTATCTCAGCGAAACATTATTACAGCGAATGAACTGTAGTTCCAGTAGTTTTGCCATACATTTTCATTCGGCAGGAGTCGCGAGGAGGTAATTAATAAGGCTAATATGATTAGTCGTTGTTCGCTGCAAGTTGGGGCGCGAGGCGTCGCGGGGCGTCGCGGGGCGTCTCGCGGCGTCTCGGAGCAAATATTGTCTGTCGCTAGAAGACGTGCGGGCGTGAACTGTGTTTGCTCACTGATAAACACTGACGACGTAGTTTGAACTTACGTTATACTTACTTACACTAGCTAAATGAACTTACTGAAGTTTTGAGCTTTTCATAACAAACACTTCGAATAGAACCTACTGGAAGTTGAACTGCATCGCCGTAGAAATTCAATACCTCTACATTTCTCTATATAAAAAACACCATATTATTATCAAACTACAGGCTACAATATTTTACAGGTGAAATTCGATGTTCATTGCATACATGGTTACGCAATGTACTAAGAATTTCACCTGTAGAATTGTAGCTTTTAGTTTCATAACATAGAGCACTGTTTGTATTTAATTTCAGTCACGGATTTCTGATGGTTTATATATGACATCAAGGATTTTCCGCACAAGTTGTCATACATAGGTAAATATCCATATCCCATACGATAAGTATATACCTACGTACGTCAACTGTATCTGCTGCAGCGAGGTTTGGTCCTCTCTTCTCTTTGCGTGTGGGACACCAAGTCGTCCAACGACACGATGAACCCTATTGTCAGAGATTCAACCGCCTACTACTAGTAGTAGGCCTCTGACATGGTTGTGTAACGACCGCTGTCTAAGTAATCATAGACAGCAACCGAGACCGCCACTAATAAGTAATTACTTACATACACACATATCACGCCTATAATCCCTTGCGGGGTAGGCAGATCGTAAACGGCCGCAAAAACGAACATTCACGCCACGTCCGACAAACACTTGAGGGTCATTCGGAAAATTGTGTAACGCCATAGCGACAGGTTGTCAGCCCATCGCCTAAAATTGCAATACACACCCTCGAGTCCCTTAGTCACCTCTTACGACTCCCACGGGCAAGAAATGGGGTGATGCTATTCTAAGCCGGCATCACACGGCAAATAATAATTACTTAAATAGTAATTACTTACGTACCAAAAATTGCAATGCCACTTGGTTCTAAAAATATTTTTACATACATACACATATCACGCCTATAATCCCTTGCGGGGTAGGCAGAGCGTAAACAGCCGCAAAAAACGGCCATTTACACCACGTCTGACAAATTTTTGAGGGTTATTCGGAATATTGTGTATCGCTATTGTGACAGGTTGTCAGCCTATCGCCTAAAATTGCAATACACACCCTTAAATCCCTTAGTCGCCTCTTACGACTCCGACGGGAAAGATATGGGGTGATGCTATCCAAGCCGGCATCACACGGCAAAATTATTAAAAATATTTTTTATAAAAAAATCAACAGAAAAAGTAAATATGTTGCATGTTTTGCAGTGTCAAAGTATTTGACAGCGCTCGGACGCAAGCGAGTGCGAGTGGGTCGGCGGCAGATGCGGGGTACAGTCGAGCGCGAAATCGCGACCCGATGCACGAAGACGATGCTAGCGTAGGTTGCGGCATTTTAGTCTGTTCGCATGCAAGTGTCACAGTGACAGCGTTGGACACGAGTGAGTTGAAGACAAGGCAGACAAGAAGCAAACTACGACGATACACGTATGATGGAGTGAAATTTTACTAGTGACCAATAGCGAAAACTCAAGACGGGCTGGTGATACGGAACACACACACATATCACGCCTATAATCCCTTGCGGGCTACGGAACAACTTTACCCAAAAAAGATAGGTCGAAATACGATAAGTGAATTTGGACCTCCTATACAAAATTGCCGATCAGCTGGTTTGGGTTACTATGGAAACTTACAATATATTGTCATAATTTTACCCTGTTTCTCGGGGTTGTTCCTTATCAAAAACACGTCTTGAGATTTCGCAATCGGTCACTAGGTAAATTTGACACTATATTTAGAAAATATCAAAGATAGTCCACGGAAGAAGTGCTACACTTAATTATATAATTTACGTTAGTCCACATGTTTAGCTCTAGAATTTATGTACTTACACGGTACATAGTCATATTAAATTTTTCCTTTCTTCGTAGCTCCATGTACCCTTAACTACCTTATCATTAGTTTCCACCTCAATAATGGAATGTAGTTGGGCCCTTTCGTTCGTCCCTTTGTGTTTGTCTAGTTAAATTAAGTTGAAAATGTATTCCGTATCAGCAGAGCCCTTTGCGTCAACGTCGAATTTATAATTTGGTCCTCTAAAACTAATATCGTAAAGGAATTAATAGGTTTTTGATTATGCGGCATAGTTTCCCCTCAATCCGTTCATGAATATTCTAGCTTAAATGTTTTGTTTTATAAAAGTTATTTTCCAGAAACTCAAACGATGTTGATATCTTTTTTACATAAAATTAATGCTATTCCGAAGTTTTTACGTAGGTACGCGTATTTTATACCTAGGTTTGAAAGTACATTACACGTTTTTAAATGTCTATGCTGATTTAAGGATCCTGTGCGTATGACGCGTGCTTATGATTTTGTGTAAATCTAAACAATAAAAAGTATTTCGGAAAACAGATTTCATGCAAAATGTATACACAGCGTCTGTAAGTGAAGCGGTCGCCACCAGGGCTCGTTTGGAATTAATATTCGCAGCGGACGTCAGGCGCAGAGGCGGCCGGTTCACGCATGCCTAGCCTTCGCAAACCAACGGGGCTCATTAGCTACTGCAGATCTGAGGATGACCTGCAGCTAGGGAACAACGATACAGTAGTGTGATTATGTAAGACTTGACATAGAAAGTTTATAAACAGTATACTTTTCAATATGAAGGAGTTGTAAGGTGCAAGGCTAGTTCACGCACGCAAACCAACGGAGCTCATTAGCTACTGCAGATTTGAGGATGACCTGCAGCTAGAGAACAGACACACATTAGTGTTATTATATGAGACATGACATAGAAAGTTTATAAACACTATACTTCTCAATATGAAGGCGGTTGTAAGGTGCAAGGCTAGTTCACGCATGCCTTGCCTTCGCAAACCCAACGGGGCTCATTAGCTACTGCAGATCTGAGGATGACCTGCAGCTAGGGAACAGCGATACAGTAGTATTATGTGAGACATGACATAGAAAGTTTATAAACAGTATGCTGCTCAATATGAAGGCGGTTGTAAGGTGCAAGGCTAGTTTACGCAAGGCTAGCCTTCGCAAACCAACGGGGCTCATTACCTACTACAGATCTGAGGATGACCTGCAGCTAGGGAACAGCGATACATAAGTGTGATTATGTGAGACATGACATAGAAAGTTTATGAACACTATACTTCTCAATATGAAGGCGGTTATAAGGTGCAAGGCTAGTTTACGCATGCCTAGCCTTCGCAAACCAACCGGGCTCATTAGCTACTGCAGATCTGAGGATGACCTGCAGCTAGGGAACAGCGATACATTAGTGTTATTATGTGAGAAATGACATTAAAAGTTTATGTACACTATACTTCTCAATATGAAGGGTAGGTGCAAGGCTACTTCTCAATATGAAGGCGGTTGTAAGTTGCAAGGCTAGTTTAACGCATGCTTAGCCTTCGCAAAACAACGGAGCTCATAAGCCGCTGCAGGTCTGGCAGCTAAGCACACTTCTTTTGAGTGAAATTTTACTAAAATACCGCCGTTCCAATAAGTCATTAAATAAGTAATTTGACAGCTGTCAGATGCGTGATAATACTATGGCAGAGGGTCCATTTTCCTTTGTTGACATCTCTTTTAGAATGGAGATGACAGCTGTCAAATACGACTTATTGGAACGGCGGTACTATAAAGACCTTATGTAACAAAATTTCACCCTAAATATTGCTCTATATTGGACCAACAAAAGTATTGTAGTTGCTAGTCGCTGATTGTTTGATCCAAATTCTTGGAGTGCATATTATTTTAAAAATATTTGTTGCTCATTAGGCACATACACCAGAATTGGGTACATTGACCCAGTGGTATTGGTGTTGGGCCAATATCAATATGAAGGTAGTTGTCAGGCGCAGGGTTCATTTACGCATGCCTTCGCGCACCAAACGTTAGTACTTAAGTATATGGTATTTCTTAAACTTTACAGGGTGATATTACTTTCGTTTATGTTATATTTTTGCTATAAGTCATTAAGTCTTCCTTTAAAAGTGATAGCCAATTTGATGGTGCAAATAAGTTGGTAACTAAATAAGAGGATCTGGAGTGGACAGCCGTGTCCAACAGCCGGCGGCCGGCGCCCGCAGGTGGCGGCAAGATAAACCGCCGGTTAGTTTAATTGGCGGTCACCTACGGGGTTGCTCCCGTTTGCTACGTGTACAGTCAAGATCAGGCTGGGTTTGGACTTTAGGCCGTTCTTATGCCGCGCTTATAAGACTTACATTGGCGGTTTGAGCTTTACTGTACGTACGTCAGTTGTACTATAACCTACTCATTTAAAGGACCGACTTTAATTAGTTATTCTAAGTAGCTGCACGAAAAACTAGTATCATTGGATTCCTTAAACGGGTTGGTTGATGTGCCGCTGATTGTACAAGTATAAAGACTATAAAGTAAAGAAAATGGTGTGTTAATTTTAGAACTATCTAGATTTTAATTAATGTCCTGCTCTTGCTTTTACGGTCATTAAAAGTCCTGAAAACAATTGATTGGCAATCTGCTACTATATCTGCGTCAGTGATCGTATCACATTTCAACTAATAATGGATGATTTTTTTATAATCTGAATTTATTTATGTGCTTTCTACTTAAAATCTTTTTTAGGTAAAAGATGTAATTGTAAATCTATGAAACTTTTTATCTCCTTTCTAAAACAAAGGCAGAAGACAAGTAAGATACACCAAGGCTCTCTTACCAAGTGTATGTTTTAAAATCCTTAGACATAAACAAAAGTGTCGAGTCCTGAAAATAAAATACCGAAGTGAGATGAACCCGGTATCAGTAGCCGTGCGGTCGTCAGTCGATTAATACCGACATTAATCTCGGCTGCCCCTTCACCCCTTCCCTTCGCCCCTCACCCCTTGCCCCTCGCCCCAAGCTCTAATTTATGCCGTCGTTTTGACAATTGATCACCAAGACGGTCACTTTGTTTACACTTGTAGGATGCCGGCGGTTTTAAACTAAGAACAACAAACTATGTTTTGGACAGAGGTCCAGAATGTTCTATTTGGTATTCCTGGAAGCCCTCTCCAATTGCCAGGTTCATCAAATATATAATAAAAGTAGAAATATTATTTAAAAAAGGTATCCTACGCAATATCACGGACGACCGAGTAATTCTGTTTTTCGTTCAGGTAGCTTATTTTTCTGTTATTTTTTCTTTGTTAATTTTCACTTATGTACCTCTACAAAGCTTACATCATTATGTAATAGTCATTTTACAGATGGCTCATTCTGATACAGAGCAGAAAACATGCTATTTTAGTTATCAGTAGCCGTTAATATTTTGACCATGGCGTAGCAACAGTAGCTATACACAAGAAATGGACGATGTTGCGCGAATTACTTGTTTTTATTTTAAAAGAGAGTTTAGCCCTCTACGTTTCGGCTGGTTAAGACAGCCTTCTTCCGATTTCGGAAGACTCATGAGTGATAATTGTTTGCTTTATAATAAAAAATAAACGGGTGTTCGGCATTTTCAGTACAATGATGTACGCCTAAAAAGGATCAAAATAAAGAGAGAATTAATACGAAACCCTAATCGAATGTCACAAAATTTTGGTCACCCATCCTCTCATTTCACAGCTGGAGACCAACAGAAGCTATTAATGTAATTTAATTTCCACTCACTGTACTTGATGGTGGGATTATTTGATCAAAGGGCTAATCGTGTAGGTGTGCCTATAGTATAGGTACAGTCGGCCGAAGATAAACTTGCGACATGCGGGCCACTGTGCGTGTTTAACTAATGACCGAGTCATGGGGGCCATGCAACACAGGGTTGCCAGCACGAGAAATACCTTAAGTTCTTCTTCTTGTCGATTCAATGGCAACCTTCTCAAATTTTACGTGCTCATAATTCGGCTACTCGTACGGCTTCTGTAATACCTTTAGTTGGAAACGGTATTATCTCTATATCTTATGTTACACACTTTATGGGTACAGGGGGATTACATAGATTTATCAATGAAAAATAGAAATCGAAAAACATTAATTGAGGCTTGGGCTGGTTCTACCAATTAGGTTGAAAACAGAAAATAAAAATGATGATTTTACATGAAAAAATCTTTTAAAAACCTCTTTTGTAAATTGAACAGGCCATCGGCACATGTTTATTCCACCATCGCAATGTTTCTAAAAAAAATGATCGTAGTCATGAGATCAGGGGCCGTATTCCGCTATTTTAAAAGTGTCTCAGTTCTGGTTCAACAGAGTGTCAGTTGGATAGTTTTGGGCGTTTCGTATTCCGCTGACAGTTTGAAGTATAGACAACCACAGTGGCAATAGAATTTCAGTTAAGTGTGAACTACAATGAACAACAAGTCAAGGTTAACTGAAAAGATCCTTTTGTGGAATAAGTCCGCCTTTGTGCCTCTTGTTTTATTCCATCTTTTACTAATAATGTAAATTTGTTTTGTGGTACAATAAAATTAACCAAGATCATCAAAGTTAATACATACATTATAATAGCCTAAAAAACAAGAGAATTGGACCCAGACTAAGACCAGACCCAGTTTAAGGGATTTACAAATATTCTATCATTCATAATAATTGATTTGTACCTAAATGTGTAGCCAGCCCTATCACTCAGGGTGCAGCGGGGTAAAACAGGCCAGTAGAGAAGTGGGGGAGGGGGGAGGTCCGGCGATATCATTAGCCACAGATGCCACGCTGCCCGGCGCCGGTATAAATACATTAAGTGCACCGTCAAACTGTTAAAGCTCGCTTCAAACCTTGTTTCCGGCGGATTTTTTGGGGTCCTACTGTGAATTCCAGCACTATTTATGCGTATTTAGGACAGTGTTTAAATATATTTTCCATAAGATTTTACGTTGTCAAACAGCTTAATCCATATCTTTTTTGTAATAACATGGTTAAAATTTGCTTCAAACCTTGTTTCCGCGTGATTTTGCTGCAAATTCTCACTTAAACAATACGAAATTTGCAAATGTAAAAAACTACGGGTACCTATGCAATCGATCACTGGTAGAAAACGGTCATCGTGAGGATCAACTGCACGTCAACCTACCCATTTCAGGGACCATTATATTCTGGTATTTTATACAGCTGCTTAGAAAAACAAGTATAACTTGATCATTTAAATAGGTAGGTTGATTTGCTTCTTATAGCATCTATCAAACATATAGATGGCAAAATGACTTCAACATTTATTCTCATGATGATGTAATTTTTGTCAGGTACTAGTTTAGCATTTATAATATACTTTAATATTTTTTATGCAAATCACAATACAAACTGTCACTGTCAAAATTAAGTATTCGAAAATGTAACATGTAGCCATGGCACCGCTATTGAAAGGTTTCTCGTGTTTAAATAAGTTCCTACCCTACAATTACGATCAGATTATCTCAATAAGTGTATAATAAATTTAGTCGTGTCTTTTTAAAGTTGCTTTTGAAATAAAAAAAGCAACCTTAAAATAAATATGAAAAATACTACTGCAAAGTTATTGGTACAGTAGAGTTTACTAAAGCTCATAAACCGAGGCAGAAATAATAAAAGAAATAGAGTCCCACATAACTCTGTCCCTATCGACAGTTTAACAGAAGGCCTAGCTCAATAAACAATGAAAAACAGCGGCTACTCCATACAAGATGGCGTCATAAAATTCTATAAACCCAATAAAAATCGTGCTCGGCGTTTGAACGTCCGCATAAAATCTAAAAGTACATAAACATATCATAAGAGGGATGTAGAGTTGCACAAAGAGAGTTTTTGTGGGATAAGCGGCGGTTTCCCTAGATGGTTATTTTATACAGTGGATCTCCAGTTAACGGGCTCGCTTTTAGTATTCCGAGCTTTCCGTAGGCGCTACGAGTTTCGAAGCTTTTCGTAGGCGCTACGAGTTACGTAGCTCGTAGCATGCGGTTTATACGGTTTTGGTTTATGTATGGCATTTTGCAGGATTTTGTTACGGGCAGTATTTTTAAGTTAGTTTACGTATTCTGTTGTTTGCAAGTTACTACGTTTCAGAGAGATACTTGACAGGTGCAGGGACCAGTGGGGATGAAATACGTTCGTTAAGAAAGGCCATGGTAGAGCGAACAGATCTGACCTTAAGTCTTGTCTCCCAATGGGGCGACGACAATCTGGTCTCATTCAATGCCACCAAAACACAGGCGTGTCTTTTCACTGCAAAAAGGAGTCCTTTCGACTGGACACCTACTTTTCGGGGTACATCTGTCCCAGTCACTGACAGGCTTGAGCTTCTAGGCATGGAGTTGACATCAAATCTAAACTTCGGCGCGACCATCGAGTACAAGGCTCAGACGGCGGCTAAAAAGCTGGGCGTCCTGAATAGAGTGAAGCGATACTTTACGCCTGGACAGCTTTTAACTCTTTACAAAGCACAAGTCCGATCCTGCATGGAGTATTGCAGTCACCTTTGGGATGGCTCAGCCAAATACCAACTTGCCGCTCTTGACTCGGTGGAACGCAGGGCCAAGAGGCTCATAGGCGACATAAAACTGGTGGACACCAAGCTACATAGCCTGGCACATCGCCGCAAGGTTGCCTGCTTGTCGGTATTTTATAGATTGTACTTCGGAGAGTGTGCTCAAGAGCTTTACGACCTTGTTCCACCAGCCCCCTTCTACCATCGGACATCCAGACGCACCGCCGGATACCATCCGTACCTGGTAGCCATTCCACCAATTCGGACTAAGCGCTTCCAGTCATCATTTATAATGCGCACTGCTAAAGAGTGGAACTCACTTCCTGCGTCTGTGTTTCCAAAAGCATACAACCCTAATCTCTTCAAAGTAAGAGTGAACAGGCTTCTTCTGGGTGAGCTCGCTCCATCTTAGACTCTGTCTCTGTCCTATGACCTAGACTAGAGACAAGAGCAAACCCATCATTAATAAAAAAAAAAAAAAAAAAACTATAATTTATCCAAAATACACACATAAATTGTGACACAGAAAATGTGCTAAGGTAATTTTTAACACAACAATTTGTTGCAACAAATTGTTTATATTATACTTCATACAATACAAACAATGTTAATAATTGCACAAAAGGAACAATTTGTTTAAGTAAAAGTAAAATAACGAAAATTAAACAATGGCGGTCTTACTGTTTAGGTAGTAATATCTTCTAGGCAACGAGCTATTAAGGAATAAGCTTTTAAAAGGACAGATATTAAAAATATTTTATATACAGAATGTTTCTTTTAAAACATTTATACTATTCTTTAACAATTTTCTTCTTCTTTATACTTTTTTGAACACAAGGTTCCGCACAAAAATAATAACCAAATAACATACAGATATATTATAGTCAGATATAAAATATAATACGCAGTTGATAATACCTGTTATTTACGGCAGTTGGTGTGTTATTGCGATATAACCCGGCCAGATGTGATTTATCAGCTCATCACTCCTGGTTAGTTGTGAGTAATGTTCTCCGCGTTATTGCCGCATTATAAACATTACCGCTATCTCTTTTGGGGAAGCCAGACAGAGTGAGAACATATTGCCCTAGTTATGATTTTGCCTTGAGGGGTTAAATTTTGAACAGAATAGAACCTAAGTCGCAAAAAAGAAATTTTATTATCGCTTTTTTGTGTAGTCTCATCGCAAAATGTTGTTCAGTTTGAAGAAATAAAATATCCTGTCATGTTTTCGTAAACACCAATCATAAATCATCCTCAGTGCACATACACTTTCTACAAGATATAATAAGGCATATTTTAACTGCGCCAATCTTCACGATCCTACTTACTAATAAAATATGAAGTTCAAAAGAAGATAGTTTTCCTCATACATAAAGTCACTTGACCATTGTATTGTGACGCTCAAAAGCGGTTCTATTCTAAAACAATGCGGCTTCCTTTCAAATAAGCTGTAATTTTGAATTTCATAGTCTAGTGCACTAAAACAAAACGGGCCACGGTCGACTTAAAACATTAGGATGCCCGGGGGAGGGGGGCGGGGGAACCCACCCTTTATGTCCTTTATAAGAGACATCGGGACCAAAATTGAAATGGATCGCATTCGAGAGACCATCCATCACGGTGCTTGCCCCACATCTAATGGTTTTTTAATAATTCCTCTTCGGACCCGACAATACGTATTGAATACGTCACTTGCAGTGTTTAAAAAGGACATTAACAAAGGATAAAAATCACGCGTAACTTTTGCGTACAGATTCGGTGAAGACATAGGGATAGAGGCATGATTTATGTATGTATGTATGTAATATGAATGAATGAATTTAAAAAGGTATATAGGATAATTTTTACTTTTTTATGAAGAGTACCATTTATTCAAAAATATTATTTTTACTCTAAATACTTTAAATTGTGAGGGCTCTCTTATCTCCCGCCAAAAATAAATAAAAGCAGAAACACCGCCACCTCTCATTATTTCATTAGAACAAACCCTGATCGAGTGTCGATTGTCCGCAATATGACAGTCAATTGGCAGTTGTCGGTATAATCGAATAATGGAATCGAGAAGCATTCGTATTAGAGATGTACCGACTAGTCGGGAAAGCTGCCTATTCGCTGACTAGTCGGGAAAGCTACCCATTCGCTGATTAGTCGGTAAAGCTGCGCTGACTAGTCGGGAAAGCTGACAAGTCGGGAAAGCTGACTAGACAGCCATTTTTATAGTCGGTTAATCTTCTTTCTTTGTAAATATATTATTAATTATAAAATAAATAAACGGCGATTAGATCACCACACCACGTAGTATCCACATTATATTTTCAAATAATAATCAATTTTAAGCAGTAATAATAATGTTCGAAATGAAACCACAACTATTTTAATTGGTAGAAAGGCTCCTTAAAACGTGCAAATGCGGCGATCAGCTCAGCTGACTAGTAAGAAAAGCCGACTAGTCGGCCATTGTTGTAGTCAACAACTAGTGACTAGTGAAATTCGGTGACTTTGAAGCCAATTAGTCGGTAGTCGGCTAGTCGATCAAACCATAGTCGGTGCATCTCTAATTCGTATCGATATCAGGACAGACGTTTTTGGCAGCTGAGAGGTGTGAAGTGACAAAGAGAAAAGTGATAATTTTCTCAAGAGAAGAAATTATTCATGTGACTAACATCGGTGACTAATGGAAAAATTATGAGTTGAAAATTGGAGACAATTCAGATCACTTTTTTATTTTTTATTACATTTTTATCCTAGCTCGGTTTTTTAGGTAGAGAATTTTAAAAACTTAGTTTAATGATTGAATTATTAATATATGACATCAAATACTTTTTGCGTAAGTCATATTTCGACTCTCAACTCACAACAAAACAAACTCAGAACCTTTCACAAAACAGACCGAATAGTACCCTTTCTTTCTCTATGTTTTTTTGTATCGTGTAAATTCGAGTGTTAAAACAAACATCAAATGAAAACATTCAAGTCCACACCGCAAACATTCAACAACAAACAAATATTTTGAATAAAAATATGTTAAATAAACAAAATTATTTACAAAGCATTCTTCGTACAAAGCCCGCGAATAATCTCTTTTGTCGTACAATTTGGCGAAACATAAATCGCTTAGTTGTCATAAGCGGCAAGTAAGACAATAAAGGAATGAAGACAGGAATGCGAAAGGGGAAACCATACAACGGAGTAAAATAGTGACCGTCACTCTACAGGGTGCTGTGTTTTGGATAACCATGTTTTACTATTTAACAAAAATATGCCGTGTGATGCCGGAATAGTGATGCTAGAATAGCATCACCCCATTTCTTTCCCTTGGGAGTCGTAAGAGGCGACTTAGGGACTCAAGTCAAGGGTTTGTATTGCAATGTTAGGCGATGGGCTGACAACCTGTCACTATGGCGATACACTATTTTCCGAATGACCCTCAAATATTTGTCAGACGTGGCGTAAATGTCCGTTTTTTGCGGCTTTTAGAGCTCTGCCTACCCCGCAAGGGATTATAGGAGTGATATGTGTATGCATGTGTATGTATCAAACAACATTTTAGTTTAGTGGCGCTATTCCTGAAAAAAAACTTTTTTCTTTAATCAAACGATCTATCAAAATATCTATTGTTCAAGTTTTTAGTATTATCCATAAGTAAAATTAGAACCTGCAAACTTCATGAAATATTCGCTGTTATTAAAGTTATAGATAAAAAGTGCCTAAAAACGGCTACTTTTGGTATTAATTGCCATAACGAAAAGAGAATATTTAATTGAATTTGTAGGTTCTAATTTTACTTAAGGACAATACTAAAAACTTCAGCAACGGATATTCTGATAGATTGTTTGTGTAAAGAGAAAATATTGTTTTTGTGAAGTAGCGCCACGGCGCAGTGGTAGTGTAACTGCCTGCGGCGCAGAGGCTCCGGGCTCGATTATCGGTGGGGCACTCACAAAGTTGATATTGTCGCTTTTTGAATTTGTTTCCAGTCTGGTTAGGATATTGCGGACTGAACTACGAGATTTCTTTTCTTTTTTATTTATTTCACTCTCTCTATTAAATTTAGCCACCAACTTGACGAACTTGTTCTTAGTCATAACACTAATTAGAAGTTTTACAAGATATTTCTAATTTCATAAGTTCATCGTTATATGCGGAGTAAGCTCACTGAAAGTAACCATTCGCATCATATAACAAAATCTATTGATACCAATCCATATACGAAATTTGTATCGTTTTATGGATAGTTCTCATAGAAGCCCCTGAAAATTACGTCATCATATTTCATAGTAGTATATAAGTCAAACCTGGCATATACAAAATTTTATTGAACTGCCTTACTACTGATTTTAATAGTTTAATTTCTAATGATAATGTAACTTAATCTAATATAATAATGTAAAATTGACATAATATTTGTACGTCGCACATGTAGCGACAGAATAAGTTGGACTTTTATTATATAAAAAATCTTAATGTTATTTACCTTATTCTGACAAATAAATTTATATTTCATTTCGAATTGATTTTTATTTTGTGGACATAAGATAATTTTTTAAACATCCTGTATACAAGTGCGACCGCAATAAACTACGGAACTATGTGTGCGGTCACCTTTATATTTCATGCAAATCGTTGGGCAACAGTTTTGCGGGATAACCGTTATTGTGTGATAAACGGTTATTTTAGCTAGCTTACTAGACCGGGTATTATTTTGTTTGTTTGCTTATGGTAAGCAAATTCAATTGAAAGCTATTTATTTTATTTGTTTGTAGGTGAGGTTAAGTTTAGTCGATAATATTTGAATTGTTTGAATATGATGTAATCAAAGATATTTAGAGCAAGTGTAATATTCATACAAATCAAAAACTATTATATATGCATGTGAAATCCACACATTATTTGAGAATGTTATCAATTACACTCGTATTTCGACATAGGTACCATTTACTTTATTATTCAACGTTGCAGCATTCTTAGAATTGCATAATATTTTGATATACTATACATGTAAAGATATGCCAGAGCGACGAACAACATACATACATACATATATCACGCCTTTATCCCTTGCGAGGTAGGCAGAGCGTAAACGACCGAAAAAACGGCCACTTACGCGACGAACAAAGCGTTAAAATTAACGTTCGACCGTCAGAAGTGAAGAGTTACTCGTCGACAATGCTCACTAAAGTTTCAGTCCAACATTTCAATATCACATGTAAATTGAATAGTAAAAAAAAATCCAATATAGTCCACTTTATAACACAGGGAATACACACTCGTGTGTAATCAAATACGGCGAGCGTCAGTCGACTTGAAATAGAATTTTTTCGCTCTTAAAAATTGCGATCACGTATCTAATATAGTGAAAACAATATTCTAGTGACCGGGTGATTTTGGAGCAGATGCTTGCCCTCCGATATTATGTACGGTAGGGCAAACTTTTTCATAGCTTTGAAATATGAGTGGCACATAAAATATTTTCCGTTGCGAGTTATTTGTTCTTGATTCGTTTGACTTTTGCCCTAGATATAAACCTATAAAAAAGCACTCGTTCAGTGTTTCAGTAACTTTATAACTTTTACCTCTACCACCTACGGGTTCTACTGCTTGTACCGCTTTGCAGAGTAGAACATTGATTTTTTAATTTGCCGTGACACGCGAACGAATTTGATGTTCAACTTTTTGCGATACGGCGCTATCGTAATTTAGAATCGCATATATTGCGCGGTTTCGCCTTTTTAATACTCAAGGGGTGGATATCGATCGAGAATCGACATAAAAGCCACATTAATCTACACTTATCTTGGCCGTATTATTTAATGACGCGGAGTTTCGCGGTTATTTGTAACATTTATGGCGGGTATTCATAGCGCTCGATGATGCATTTTTAGATAAGGACTTTTTTACGTTGAGAGTGATGTCGTTATTATGCTTGTAAGTGAAATTTGTTTTCGTTTCTTCAAAGTACGAAGAATAAATTTAGAGCTGCGTAAAGATTAGAACATACCTGGTGTATAGTTTCAGTTTGCGAATTTTTGATTTTTAGAATATTCACTCGTCTGTCGCTTCATATTATAACAATTTCATTGGTTTTGAATTTTATTGTGGGTAGTTAAGGTTCAAAATTGTTGTCCGGCTCCCGGTACGTGACAGACAAGCGGATATGGTTAAAATACAGGCTTGGTAAGGTAGGTAGGAACGACACAAATACCTACGCCTGGGTAGGAATTGTTCTTCATGATTAAAGAAATGTCGACTCATAATTTTATTACATAGTCTTTAGTCTACCACCTGCCTACATCAAAAACAATACATAGAACGTAACAAAAAAAACTGCAAATATTTCAAGGGGTCAACTAGCACATGAACTGAACAAGTTCCTCTACAGAACATGGGTCGAAATATGAACAAAAATTGATAAATACCTCACATACAAAATTTTCCAGCCGCCCGTGTCGATACGTATGGTAGGACCAATTTTTAAGTCATATTTCGATGTATGTTCCTTCGGGTAAGTTTCATGGACTGGTTTAGTGCAGCTAATATTTTTACATCCTGTATATAGTTATTTCAGGTATGTCTATTAGATCCTTGCTTACTGCGACTCACAGAGTTGAGAGAGTTAAGCTCGTCTGCCCGAAGTAGATAGCGATGCTTAGTATTAATTCAGACCACCGCCGGTGGCGCCAGACTGATGGGACCTTACCTGGGCCTTACCTCAAAAAAGTTGGACAAGGGTTGGACGCGTGTGTTAAACAAAACTCTATACAATAAAAAAGTAAAAACGCGATCATAAAATTTAGGATACTAATTTGTATATAGGATACGTTTTTTTTGTGGTAAAGCCCTCAATGTTTTATTGTAATGTAGGGAATATTCATAATTCATATCGTGTTAGACATGACGTGATAGACGACCCGATGAACACTTACGTATTTTCAGATTTTTTTAATCTCCTGCTAGATGGCTATGTATCAACCGCCATCTAAGTAATCATACAATACCCACAACAGGGGAAAAATTTAACGGCCTGAAATTACTCATGAAACTTGCAACTTTCGTCTTAGAACATATGTCGAAATACTTATAAAAATGGACCTCCCATACAAACTGACTCGGTTGGGTTCATTTTGTACGGGAGGTGCATTCAACAAAAATATTTCGACCTATGTTCGTTGGGGAAACTTGTTCAGTTTCCCCCCGGCATTGCCATACTCACCACGCTTGGTGGGCGGATTGGCGAGCGCAGTGCAAGATGTCGCATTTAGTAGGAATGTTACTGCCCATTCCCTGCATGAATTTATTATCGCTTATGACATCCTTGGGTTGAATTGGGTTGATGCTATTCTAAACCGGCATTACATGGTATACACTAGAAGACGAAACAGTCAAAATGACGAAGACTTCCGCGCGTGCTATTTTCGATCATTTGCGAAACTATAGCGCAGTCGCCATTGACAGACATGTTACAGGAAATTAACCTTCTGATAGTGGAACCCTCGTAAGATATGTTGAATACATTGTATTGTCAATATACTTAGGTAGTTCACTCACTTGTCGTATTGGGCGCGCAGCCGCCAATACTTACTTTGTGCTTGTCGTCCCTCGTTCCGTTTTTTTAACGCAACGTAACGCATGCGTCTGTCAGACGAAAAGAAATTGCAAACTCCAATCTTATGACCATACAAATACAAATGTAGGAATAAAACATTTTCCCGTGGTAAAAAGTACTTAACCCTTCCCTTTCAATCACTATATCTATCTGAAAAAGATATTCTTAATCTATTCTCTATTCAAAAAATATCTATCTATAAATTAAAAAACCGCATTAAAATCCATTTCGTAGTTTTAAAGATCCAAGCATACATAGGGGCAGACACGGGTAGCAACTTTATTGTAGTGATAGTGTGTAACTCAAATATTGGCAAAACTTGTTTGAGTTTCGACCACTGTGTTCTCTATCGATACACAAACCGATATCAAAATTAGGGTTATTATTGTTGGTTCAACTGAAATCAATAGTGGTTGTTTATGTTGCCCTGTTATAACTTGTTCTGTTTTAGTTTACCAGTTCAGTTTGTATGAACTATTGTTTAGTAAGCTGTTTGATTGTATTAATTTATTCAAAGGTCAATTGTTTAAAGTTCTTCCCCTTGCCGTGTTTTGTTCAGTGTTTAGTAGGTAGTACACAATTAGGAAAAATACAATTTTTCATGGAATAAAAATATCATAAATAAAAAGTTGACAGACATTGACATAAAAATATAAAAAACGAAAAGATGTCGGGTCAATTGCACTTAAAACTGAGATATTATAAAAATTTTGTGCAAACACCCATTTATTTACATTATTATAATCAATTTATTATCCAAACACTCGTTTTTATTTGTATTTAAGCCCGACTTTGCGCATGATTAGTTTCAGTTTTCCAGATTTGTATTTTTTTGTACTATGTACTATATGTGCAATAAAGTTTTTTACTTAATTACTTATTAAATTTTAAAATTTTGGTCAATTATTTCGTTTTATTTTATAATAAATAAATAAATGGCATAAATAATAAAGTTACCCTTGGACTTAAATAATTGTGTCTTTATTTTACAGAGTAGAATTACAACGTAAGATTTTCGTATGAGAGAGTTGCTTACTTCTTGCTTTAACAGTTTTAGAATTAAAGTTAACAGGAAATGTACCTACTAATGTTTGCCGTGGGATGCCGGCTTAGAATAGCATTACCCCATTTCTTTTCCCGTAAGAGGCGACTAAGGGACTCGCGGGTGTGCATTTTTAGGCTGGGCTGACAACCTGTCACTATGGCGATACACAGTTTTCCGAATGACCCTCAAATATTTGTCAGACGTGGCGTAAATTTCCGTTTTTTGCGGCAGTTTGTGCTCTGCTTACCCCACAAGATATTATAGGCGTGATATGTGTATGTATAAATGTATGTGTAACTACAGCTGGTTATCTTCCTTCCTTTTACTGTTAATAACGCAGCACTACAACGGCATCCTAACTAGTAAATAACCTCCAAACAATTGTCCTTGCACTCTGAAAGGAAGTCTGGAGTTCCGTCGCAGCGTTCCGCAGCCACGCAGGGAACCACACGAGCTGATGAAAGAAATACTTTGCCGACTTCCTAGACTTGGTAGTCTTGGTACAGACATAAGATTTGTTCGACTCGTAAAATAATTCTGACTTACCTTACGATTGATGTTCTGATAGTGTAATATTTAATTACGGAGATGATTTCCTCAAAGCGATTTCTTTTATTTTTCTACATACATACAAAAATCAAGCCTTTATCCCTTGCGAAGTAGGCAGATTATTAACGGCCGCTATCGCCACGTCTGACAAATATTTAAGGGCCGTTTTAGAAAGATCGTGTATCACTAACACTGTCGCTCAATATTGAAATACACGTGAAACCATCGAGTCCCTTAATTACCTCATATCCCGCGGGTAAAAATTGGGGTGATGCTAATCTAAGCTGGCATTACACGGGCATTATTTATCTAGCAACAACTAGTAGACGTATAAAAGAAAGTAGACGAAAAGGAATAGTTTTTAGTAGGCGAAAATAATGTAGGTATCCAAGTAAACAAGATGTTGCTTGCAAATCAAAAAAGCCACTTTTTTGCAAAAAAAATTACTTTCAGCGTTTTTTAGAAGACAAGAAGATGAAAAATTCCGCCTTTGCAATTCAAATCCACAGTACCAAGCTAAGTACCCACCTATATCAAACTCTAGCAGTTAGACGACCACTATCTTCAGACAAAGCCAAATGCGGGCTTAGTTGCAAACTAAACCGTGATTTAATTTTAAACCCCCCGGCGTTTGGAAGGAGCCTCTTAATAAATCTGCTACTTACCACGTCCGGTCCCGTGTTCGATTCCCGGGAGTGCCCGGTTCGAATTAACTTGTTCGCCGCAACTGACCGTTGAGTTAAGATCCCTACTGCCAACAATTTATAAGTTGTAAAGTTTGTAGCTACTGATTATTGAGCAATATACAGTAGCTGATATTAATAATATAATACTCCCCTATCCTGTACCCTAAGGTTGCCTAGAAGAAATCGCTACCTAAGCGATAAGGCCGCCTTGAGTACACTTGTTTTAAATTATGTCTTGTTTTTACTGTATTTCCTGTGCACAATAAAGTATTATTGAATTGAATTGAACATCTGTTTTTTTGTACAAATTGTCATATATATGTTGTTTAGTTCAATTTTTACGCTGAACTGGTTAAGGAATACGAAAGACGAAAAGTATATTTGCAAAATTAGTCGGCAACTGTTTCGCTTTCTATTCAGCTCATCAGGTAACCTTCCTTAACCAGTTCAGCGTAAAAACTGAACTAAACAACATAGAGTTTGGCGATTGCCTCGCTCGGGCTGAATAGAAAGCGAAACAGTTGCCGACTAATTTTGCAAATATACTTTTCGTCTTTCGTATTCCTTAACCAGTTCAGCGTAAAAACTGAACTAAACAACATAGAGTTTAGCGATTGCCCCGCTCGGGTACAAGAAGCTTATCGTAGAGGACAAAACTCATACACGAGTTGTCGTAAGACACTCATGAGAACGATGCCTCGCAGTGCAGCACCAGTACTCCATATGGACGCAGTTTCAAATTGTCATATCTCATACAGATAAAAAATCCACGACAGAGGTGTATGCGCCGTGTTAATTTTTTTATTTCTATTTAACGTTAATGTAGTAAACAGGTAGGTACTAAATGAAAACACGCTATCACACTTTGACTGAGATATTTTTCCGCTTTATCAACTTGTCGAGCAGAACTACATAACTGTAACTATCTGTTTTATAAATAGGGTGCTGCTTATATATGTAGATAAAAATAATAAAATCTTAATTCTATGACTTCAAAATTTACCCTTCAAATATCAAATCCATACAAACAAATATAACTTAGCTAGGTATCATATAGAAATATGACATCCGTTGTTTGTTGTATCTGACAGTTTATAGTCTGAGGAAGTTGGAAAGTGTCGGTTATATTGACTTAAACTTTGCTGGCTGGTTTCCAATGTACAGCTCTGTTGCCACACTCTTTTTGTTGTTCAAAAGTTATACAAAACTGTCTTTCTCTTCATAGTCAATAGACAGACGACAAAAAGAAAAAATATCATAGAATAGATAAAAAGGGTGTTTATAAATTAAATCCACGTTCTTGTACTGAAAAATCCACGCTCTAAAAAAGTAAAAAATAGGAAATTTGAATTTTTTCCTACACTCAATTCACTATCACCTCTACAAAAGTTATTCAAAGGTAATACTCATAAAAATATATTTTCATGTAGATGTACAAATAATTTATAGTAATTATCAGGTGATAGGCATAGTCGTATATCACCTATTCCAGTACTTTGTAGGTAAAGACAATCAGCTAGTGTTGATCAATGACCCAGCTACGAAATCATACTTAGGTACAGATAAAAAATAAATAAAAGTAATACCTCCTTGCCATCCAGGTTAAGCTCACGGCATGTAACATTGTTTCTTTTGTCGACCTCGAAAGTATGAGACATTGTTCATCTAGTAAACAATTCCAAAAGTTGTGACACCCATAAAATAGAAAATCCGCCCAACATCTCTCTTTTGAAATAATTTCTTAAATGCAGACTGTACCCTAAACGCAAATTTCACCAAATTCATTATTAAAACGGATATCGAACAGCGATTAGGCAAGACAGTCACGTCTCGCCACAGGTCGTCAAAGAGAACTAATCCAAACTATGATTAATTGAATTCGGGAGTGGTCCGTGCAATGCCAACGGGACCCAATCTGTTACTCCAGGCTAGGCACAACTTAGCACTAAGGAACCTTACTCAAGTTATGCAGTCATAACCAAAAAAGACGTCGACGTCCATTACTTGGTCATAGAATGATCATTCTATACATAAAGAGTAAATCAAGAAGGTAAAACATCCCCCTTACTATGATTATTTATGTGTATGGAACATTTGGTACTATCTTATTGAAAAAAAGGGCTGGTTGGAAATGAAAGTTTATTTTAAAGTTCTACTAGGTTTGAACCTTGACTTTTTATTTTGGGATTCCCTTTTCATGCATTTTCACTATGTTTAGTCCATTAATGATTTTCAAATACGCGAGATGGATTTGAACCTGTGACCTTCCCTATCAGTACCAGCTTTATTAACGGCCCACCAATGAACAGTGTAGTCTGTAATTCTCCCGCATAGGTATCTTATCCCGCATCCCACATGTTGCTAAGTTCCACCTTGACAGGTTAAGAATTTGACGGAGCTAAGTTTGGAAAGCCCGAGTTACTAAATCGTGTCTGACGTTAAGTCTAAGCTTAGGATAGGCGGCGTTAGAAGCTTAGAACATACTGTATTGTAGGTAGTTTCAATTAGTTGCATATTAGAGAATATTCTGTAGGAGCTGTATTTAGAGGTTGCGATCAATAAATTAAGATATTAATGACCATGTGTCATATGAAATCTGATTAGATTTGACGTAAGATGAGCAAATGATGGTTGCCCCTAGTCTACCCGTGGGACAGCGTGTGTACCATTGATTTTGAGCTTAAGAGCCACACTTGCATTGACATTACATACATTAACATATTAAACGGCCTATATAGTCCACTACTTTACATGGCCTTTAACCTATTGGGGGAAATTCCCACAGTCACCACGCTTGGCAAGAAGATTGGCGACGCAAGCAAGATGTTGTTTTTACAGGGAACGCTGCTGCCCATTCCCTAGATGAAAGAATCCCTCAGTCGCTTTTTACGACAACCATGGGTAGCGTTGGGAATGCTATTCTAAGCCGCCATCACACGGAGTCAGACTTATGATAAACAATATTAATTTGACCTCACTATATCATGGTTCCATAATAATTATATCAACTAACTTTAATTTTTAATATTTAATGACTGCTGTAGCACAGTGGTAGTGTCCCTCTCTGCTTCGCAAGGTTCCGGGTTTGATTTTCGGATGGGGCAGATATTTGTATGACAAATTTCTCTGTCTGTTCTCAGGTCTGGATGATCTTTGTGTATGGTACCACCAAAGGACTCTAAGGTTTCGGTTTACAAGTTTAGGCGACAGGCTGTGACCTTTCGCTATAGTGGTGTACGATTTTTATCAAACGGCCCTCAAATATTTGACAGACGTGACGATAGCGAGCGAGCGCTCTGCCTACCCCCACAAGAATAAAGGCGTGTTATGTGTATGTATGTATTTCGAAGCCATTATCTACAACTTGTTTCCCACTTACCGAGTTGCAATAATTTAATTATATCTTCGTAATAAGATTAATATTCTCTTCCATAGAAAACACATTTAATTAATGGATGCTTCCCTTGACAGTTACATTGGAGGGTCAGCACACCAGCCTCAAGTGGGTATAGTGCTTAAGCCTGCGCCGAGCGAAATCCGGTCGTCCAGTGGCGCCCTCACATAGTCTTAATTAATTTCTTCATATCGGAAACAAATATCAAAAATCAAATACAGACATATTTTTGTCCTATTCTTTTTCTTTTCTCTTTCTGCGACGAGCGAAATCCGGTCGTCCAGTGGCGCCCTCATATAGTTTTAATTATTTTTTTCATATCGGAAACTCTAAAACGGACATATTTTTGTCCTATACTTCTTTTTCGTGTGAAGTGTTTCACTACTAGTAGTAGGCGATTGAACAACATTGACACAAGGGTTTATCGGGTCATTGGACGACTCGGTGTCCCACAAAGAATTAGGACATAAATTTGTACATCTTAAATTTTTAATGCTTTTTCTAGATTTTATACTTTTTTTTTAATTTAAATTTAAATTAAATTGTGCCGTGTGATGCTTAGAGTAGCATCACCCCATTTCTTTCCCGTGGGTGTCGTAAAAGGCGACGAAGAGACTCAAGGGTGTGTATTGCAGTTTTAGGCGATGGGCTGACAACCTGTCACTATGGCGATACTCAATTTTCCGAATTACCCTCAAATGTTTGTCAGACGTGGCGTAAATATCCGTTTTTGCGACGGTTTACGTTCTGCCGCAAGGGGTAAAGGCGTGGTATAGGTTTTTGTGAATGTTGTAAGAAATTATTAAAAAGCAGGTGAGAGCGCCACTGGACGGTCGGCCCGCCTTAAGTTTTTGATAGTTTGAGCGGATCCGGTATTTACCGGTTAAGTTCGAGGGTCAGTTAGAAGTTGGACCTCAAGGGACAAAGCTGAGTTTGTTTACAGTTCAGGATGTTATTAATGGGTTGATGTTTTGTGCATTAAAAAAGTTGTAGGGATTTGCTATAAATCTTCTTCTTTAGACAACTATGTTAAGATGTACAGGTTGTTCCTCCGAATACTAATAGGGTGCATTTAGACCGTGATCTATACAACTACCGTGTGGTGCTGGTTTACAATAGCACGACCCCGAATTCTACCTATGGGTGCCGTAAAAAGCGAATAAGGGAAAATCATCCAGGGAATGGGCAGCAACATCTTGCACTGAGCTCGCCAATCTAACTGCCAAGCGTAAGTAATTGCAATACACCCCGAAAAGGGGAGGCCCATGTCCAGCAGTAGACTGTTGTGGTTGTTATTGTAAAGTTGAATGTTCATAGGGAAAAGTTTTTCGCTTTCATGGTCTGCTTACACCCTATCAGTATTCGGAGGATATACCTCTACATATTACATACTAGTGTTTGTGCCACAACAAAAAGCTACGTAAGTAAGTGGGATTACTGTAATGTATAGCGATTGTAAAAAATATCACAATTTTTCTGCGTTAAAAATCTACTAGTACACTCGTAAACAAAACGCTTGCGATAAATAATCAGGCTTAGCGTCATGTGTTTTCTAACGAGCTAATTATTCGGGCGTGTGGCCGCACCGTACCATAAATATCAGGAGCAAACACGGCATTAGCACCGGTCACGGCACGCGCTGTTTGTCTACGGCCTAAAACAACACGCGTTTGCGGCCGGCCGGTGAATTTGTTGCCGTCGGTCACTCGCTGACTCAGTGTCCGCGGTACATGGACATTGCAGGTACAGGCCATTGCACAAACTCAAACTTCAGGTGCTTTTAGCGACACTAAATTGTCAGTCTATTGCCGCTGTGACATATTGTGACTCAAGAAGTTTCGGAAAACGAAACGACAAAAATCATCTAACTGATACTCTATACCGAGACACAACTGAGATAATATTGGATTTTGGCTGGATTTAGGTATGTCACGATAAAGCCATTTGCTTTCTTACAATATTTTATATGCCTAATATACGTACTTTAATAAAAAACAATAATTATTAAGCAAATATTGTGACACACAACTACAAAAAAAACAGAAGAAGTTAAGTTTTAGAACTTTAAATGAAACTGCGTCCATATGGACTACTGGTGAGAATCTACGAGGCATCGGTCTCATGAGTGTCTTACGATAACTCGTACTAATATGAGTTTCGTCCTCTACGATAAGCTTGTTGTAAACGAGCCGGACAATCGCTAAACAGTATGCAGTTTAGTTCAGTTTTTACGCTGAACTGCTAAAAGAGCCAAAGCACGAAAGACCAAAAGTATATTTTGCAAAATAAGTAGGCAAATGTTTCGCTTTGGATTTAGATTTCAGGCAATTTAATCTGCCTTACCACAGTTGGACAGATTTCTACTTATTTTGTCAAAATCCTTTTACTCTTTCGAATTTCGGTAATCTTTTACTGAAACTGAACTAAAATACATAAAGAACTATAATTTATCACGACATTGTTTCAACACTTTTCTTCCCGAGTATACCAAAACGTGACTACGCTTAAATACAATCGAAATGTGAATACATTGTATTTAAAATATTATTTTATTTGCCAATTAAATGAAACAAAATAATTTTCGAGAATAAAGATGTTATGTTAGGAGATGTTAATCTGCGTATTTTAATTAATTCAAATATTAACTTATTCATAGCTTTTAAATTTAGAAGGGTTTGTTGTATAGATATTATCTTAATATTTGAATATTTACGCGTTTTATTTATAATGGAATTTCTTAGAAATCAATCTAATTTTGTGTATTGGGTGGGCCTGATAGAAGTGACAGATAAAGCTCATTCGCTTAGATAGTGTCTTGACCAACCAGCGTAAGCGTATATAAGGTGTAAAAAAAATTGCTGAGAACATTTTAAGGGGTGAACCAGTACGTGAAACTGAACAACTGTCCCCAAGGAACATAGGTCGAAATATGAAAAAATAATTTGACCCTCCCATACTTAGTGTGTTACCCGGCCGGGATAATTTGTATGGGAGGGCCAATTTTTTTTCATATTTCGACCTATGTTCCTTGGGGAAAGTTGTTCAGTTTCACGTACTGGTTCACCCCTTAAAATATTCTCAGCTAATTATTTTATACCATGTATATTTGTTGCACTATCCAGCATCAGCTATTTTTAAAAAGATTACTCTTTACTACCCGGTTGCCTGGAGGATAGTGGTAGATGAGCAATAGTGCCGCCATTGTATATTTTTAATTAAATTTATGTAAAAATGTTTCATGTGTGAAAAAAAGTATATTGTATTGTACATTTGAACACGATATATCTGTCACTTTATGGTGTAACAGTTTTGATACCTAAAGGTACTCCCGAACCTAAGTCGGATACTGTTCCCTACAGTCGGCGACTGTTCCATACATCCAGTGCGGGAGCGATGCCGGCATGTCGGCCGCCGACATTTTCCTACATTCTCCGACTTTTCTCTACATTTCTATACATATGACGTCACAGCCATTTGATTAATTTTATTTGACTAAAAAGGGATGGGATACCTGGTAAACTTCAATACTTGTTGTTACATGGCAAAAAAACCTGCTAAGAGCGTGTCGGTCACACCTAAATCTAGGGTTCTTGTAATCAAATACGTCGAAATATAATGAAAACTCTTATCATTATAAAAAGTGATGAAAAACCGGAGGTCCGTGAAAGCCTCCTATTTGGTGCGCATGAGATAATTCTGCATTTGCAGCTACTATAACCATATTTTAGGTCCGACCGATCGATAACCGATCTGTCAAAACAGTATCCAGAGCGGTGCCGAAGTCGCAATAACTTGCGAGTCCACGTAGTCGCGCCGCCCAGTCCCCCATTGATTCGCCTGGATCTCTTGTCGCCCCGTAGAATTTTGCCTTATCAGCAAAAGTACACTCCCTCGTTTTGAAGTGGTCGTCGAGTAATTTCACCAGTTGATCATAGGTTAGGTCGTCTGGAACGTTCGGGTGGGCTAGGTTAAGCAGCAACCTGTATGACTCATCCGAAAAATGCGTAATGAGTATTCCCACCTTGTTATCGTCCTCAACTTTGTTTATTTTTATGAACTGAGTTAATTTACTTTTAAAAATTATCCACTCACTAGTTTTATGATCGAAATTTGGCAAATTTCCTAATTGAGACATTTTTGTGGCCATGTGGGTAGACAAACACTCGTCGTCATTAAAGTATATGCGAACGAATGAAACGACTGTTTAGAACCAACACCGGTTTATTACTGGCTTGCACACACACAGGTTACAGCATATATATATCAAATATACTTTATATTCCAAATTTGAAAGAAAGAAAAAATATTTATTCAGTAAACAAATAGGCATATCTTAAACTAATACACGATCACATTCGGTACTGAAAATTTGTTGGCTTTGCTGGGCTGTGTCGCTTACGTAAAACTTAGGTAAGTAGAGTATTTATTGTCTAGACTAACAGCTCACAATTGTTGCAGAACTCTGCTGATTCTTCACCTGATCTTCCATCCGATGCGGGCGCAAGATCTAGTACTTGAGTCCTTGGACGAAGGACCAGGACTGCTTCCATTTAAACTCGGACCCACTAAAGTAATATCCCGTTACCATTCCTTTCTACAATTTATTGACCTGGATGATATAGAGTATAAAATCGAACAAGTAAGATCCCAGTTAAATGAATATCGACCTCAACTAAATAATAAAACTTTATCTCTTTATGAACCACACTTAAAATACCTTGAAAATAAATTAGATATAATTTTAGAACAGTTGCAAAGTTTTGAGCCTGATCGCGTAAAGAGAGGACTTTTAGATGGTCTTGGTTCAGTTATTAAGAGTATTTCAGGAAATTTAGATCATACAAATGCAGTAATTTTTAATAATGCCATCAATACCCTTCAGCATAACGAAAATAAATTAGAATCCGAAATTAATAATCAAATTAGCCTTTCAAAGGAATGGATGACGCAACATACGAAAGTACTAGATGATATAGTTGAGAATCAAAAGAATATGTCTCACGCAATTAATTTAATACTTAGTAGTGATACTGCAAGGGAAACGGATTTAATAAAATATGCACACCTTGCACAGTATTTCTTAATAATAGGTGATAATATAGAACAGTTATCATTAGAATTACGTAATATAGAATACCTATTAGCTTTTATCCATGCTCATAGCACATTTCATTCCATGCTGAGCATTGTTTCTCTAAAATCTATGTTAGAAAAATTAAAGACCCTTTATATGAAAGATGAAGTCTTAGACCTAGAACTTCGCGAGCTATATGATATAATTAAGCTAGGTTCATACTACGTAGGTAAGAGAATAGTTATAGTTTTTAAGTTCCCGATTGCGCTTCCCTCAACTTATAACCTTTATAAATTATCCATCGTTCCTAATAAAAACCATCAAATCCTTATACCTACCCTACCTTACATAGCAATTCAAGGACATAATTCTATGTACATTGAGGCAGAATGCCCAAGATTAAGATCATGGTTCCTCTGCGATGGGACACTGAAACATCGAGAAGGTGATCAAGCTGACTGTATCCAACATCTCATCATGGAGCAGAAACTAATATCTACACGTAGTCCCACTTCAGTCACTCTCAACAAAGAAGCCCTTGAACAACTCGACGAACGACACTACACACTGAGCTTCCCAAAACCTACCAACGTCCAGATATCCTGCAGTCAAGAACAGTACAAGACTCTCCAAGGGAGTTATCTAGCTACGATCCCACAGAATTGCTTCGTAAGAACTCCAGAATTCACCGTCATGAACTTACACAACCAGATCAGAGGACAAGTCGTGAAAATAGCAAATCTACCACCCATAAAAGAAAATTCTTCACAGCATCAACCATTTATCACGTTGCACTCAATCAACCTAGAGAATCTGCATGCAATGAACACGAAGATAACACTACAGCCTCAAGTAAAGCTAGATCAGGTAGATAACCTAAGCCTTTATCACACAACCATTCCAATATACGTGTTAATACTTTGCACAGCTGCAGTTACCTTTTTCATCATGTATCGCCGTATAAGGATCAGACAAAGGAAGAATCCAATCGATGAGCCTGAACCAACCTATGCACAGATTTCATCTCCACGACCAAAGATAAACCCCAGCGAGATAAAGGTTGATACCAACAAGCTACCAGCAACATTTTCAAAGTCTCTCAAATAGTTGCTGATCTGGCGGTGGAGGTGTTACGACCCGGTATTACATAGGAAGTGCAGACGCATGCCGACCCCGATACATTGGAACATCCGAACATTGCGACATCGCGTCACGCGGCTCACGCGGCCAGCGCACGTTTCGCCGACGCAGCGTTTCCCCGATGCACTCGACACCGGACACGATGCGCCCACTTTTGTCTCTAACATTGAACATTAGACACGTATCTTAGTCGTAATTAAATTGTAATATTTATATTTTAAATAAAGTTAGTTTTTGAATTTTGGTTTTTTTTACATCCTTCGGCTGTCGTTTTTATAATTAGATGCTCTTTGAGTATTATTGTTAAAGAAAGCATAAAATCTAAGCTATCCTAAAAAATTTTCAACGTTTGAAGAATGTTTTTTTTGTATCTGTGAGTCGATAGTGAAGATTGTATAGTATGTGTTTAGAAGTTATTTTAATGGTATTTAGTGTCGAATAGTCAACATGATTTTGGCCCTTTCTTGTTTCTGTGCTGGCAACACGTGTTTTCCAAGAACCGACGACAACCGACAACAACCGACGACAAACGACGACAACCGTATACAACCGACGACATCCGACGACAACCGACGACAAGTTCGGATGTATCTAAATGTCGGATACAGTCGCCGACTTAGGTCCGGGAGGACCTTAAGTGTTGCAAACATGGAATAAGAAAGAACGTATTTAAAGTTGTTGAGAGTTACCTTTAATAGCAAACTTGATGTGATTTTTTTTTGTTAGGCATTCCATGTATCACTGACCAAAACCAAACAAACACTGCCATTTGCAATCCGTTTGTCTGAATAACACAAACAAAATTAAATTCTAGCTCGCAAAATGTAAATCGTTGTATGGCTTGCAAAGCAAACATGGCGTATGGCGTATCGATGGTGATGGCGGATTCAAATCACGGGTGTTTTGGCTAATGTCCTATTGCGTTGCAGACTGTGACATGGAATAGACAAACGGACATTATGTTTCGATTAGGTTGTTTTATTGTTAGTTGTCAGTAGTTGAGATAGTACAGGATAGTTGTTTGGTAAAATTTGTACCTATTAAAACTGTTTTTGTCTTTGGGAAACTCAAATTCGTACGTGGGATGTATGGGACGGTGGTGTACTTACCAAAAACTCTGTGAACATTATGTTCAGACCTTTAAACTAAAAAATGATTAAGATACATATTTTGGGAAACTATTCCCGTTTCGACATTGCATGCAAAGTTTACGATCGGCTGTCAATTTTTTTATGTACAGCCGTTTAACAAATTGATTGCCCTCTTGCCACAATACACACACGGAAAATATTAATTATTACTTAGAACCTTGATGTAATGTGTTTTTGACAATAAACGATTCATCCATCTATCTATCTTATTTTACCCAGCAGTGGGGCACTTGAGGCTTTTTATAAATAAAGGTAATAAAAACAACATAATTTGCAAGTGTTTTACACAACTGCAAAGTTTCAGTTCACAAAATGTATTTTTAAAACAGAACTGAACCACGTACAAAAAGTTAAATTTTCTGCCAAAATCGAATCTTAGGTATCGAAAACGTGGTTGTAAACAGCTTGAACATAGTTGCAGGCACGCTCAGACGATCAGTCATTCAGCGCGCGTGGTCGCAGGGTTGCCCGCTCCCGCTCCCGCGCTTCTCTGCATGGAGAATGCAACGGAAACATGTCTAGCTTGTAAACTGCAGTGCAGAAAGGATTTGGCGACAATATACAGCTGCATTTCAAAAAATATGTAGGTTGGTAAGAAAGTAAAATATCAAGATGAAGTCACTACGGGTACTGTAATCGTAAATTGATTGATTGATCAGTATTACTAGAAGGACAATGGCCTCATTTCGGGATAACAATTTCCTTTGCCTACCTTTGATAAGTGTCACTTTCCATCAAAAAGGTTTAAAAAAGAATATGAGATATCTAAGTCCTGTCATTTTTTAAAACGTCAATGGTTATTTCGCCTTTTCTAGTCAATTTAGTCCCCATTGTTTTGATCGTCGCCTTATTTTGATAGATAACACTTATTTTGCATGTATAGGACATGACACGACTAAAATATCCTTTTCTTAACTTAAATGACGAATAGTGACAGCACTAAGTTAAGGTAAGATAAGAAACTTTATATCCCGAATTGAGTCCAAATGACGACTAAATTGACTAGAAAAGGCAAAGAACCCATTATAATATTTTAACATGACAGGACTTAAATATGTACTATCCTTTTTTTCACCAATTTGACGGAAAGTGACAGCACCAATTTAATTTACTTCCCGACTTTTATAATATCATTGACAGAGCTTATTGCATGGACGTACTATTTTAACTACTTACGTACTATTTAAATTTTGATAGTACGTCCAGTAGTAGTAGGCAATAAGCCATGGACTTACTATTAAAATTTAAATAGTACGTCCATGGCTTATTGCCTATACCACATACGTTGTATTTCTACGACGTAGCAAGCAAAATTGTAGCCGTAGCACTACGCTACGTTTTTTATTTCGCTTCTCCGAGACGTAGGTGATAGGATAGGATATGTAAAATCAGAAAACTCTTTACAAAATTAATTAACATGATGTAATTTTGAAGGTAGCGATGGATCGTCAATTTGATCCTTGCCCGAGGTGAGAGACTGTCGCAAAAAGTCGGCGGGTAAACGTTTAATCGATTGCGGTGGTGGAATCCATTACGCGGCGTAACGAGGTTACGGTGACCGGCGGCTAAGTGCCGGTCAGCGGCCGTCGGCTGGCTGGGCTACCGGTTATCGGCAGGTATCAGTCACCGCGTTTACCCGCTACAGACAGGTATTTGTGATGAGATAATTTACAGAATTGGGGAGCAGAGAAATTACATATTTTATGCACGGTAGAAATAATTAGATTGTTTTCTTATCCTATAAAATCAGTTCGTGAAAACGCAATTAGCGACCAGATTCATGAAACAGATGAAAATGTAATGATGTTTTCGGTTTCCAGCACATTTCTTAACTAAGACCGAAAATCAAATTTATTCAATAGCACCTACGATCATCTCGTTTCTCCTACAGTCTGTTCAGAAAAAAAACATGCGTGGAATTTGAGGGCGCCTCCTGTGCCTCAGTATGAGAAATATCGTAGCAACATATGATAAAATGATGCTTTACTTTTTGCAAACGCCTATTCTCTTTCTGACACACAAACTCTTGCAAATGTTTTGTTTCTACTTTCCTAATCACGCCCACTTGGTTTGAAGGTGAGTAGAAGGTACCTATGAATATTCAAACAAGCTTCAAAATTTCATAGACCAATAATTTGAATACGTATCCATTACCCATTCGTCTCGGAGACGTAAGGCATGAGTTTAATGACCCCTCCTAATTGGGGGCTAAGATTTGAAGCCATTGTCTTACATATTCATAGCCAACCTTCCAGGTAGCCGGGGTCGGTTAATTTATTCAGAGCGTGACAAAGACTTAGGATCTAGAGACGCTGAATACTGAATTCTATCAATGAATAGTCGAGAATTGTACCAGAAACTTAATAACTTACTTAAAGGAGCAACTTATAATTATTTCATAAACAATATCCAAGAAAACTTGTAAGTTTGAGCTCTTAAAAAGGAAATCCCAGGTGAGATCCAGATTTTGAATGAATTGAATTATTTTAGACTAGAGCACAGAATATTATATTAATGACTAGAGTCTAAAGTTAAAATGTTGAGGCTAATATTTGCGCAATTGAATTAAAGTGCACCAAACCACCACACCTACCTATTCGCACAAAATCCTTACCACTATCGAAAACATCTGCCTCCACAATATGACATGAAAGATTTTCCGCGCTCCTCCTCATATATCTTCTTCTCAATTCACTTCACTCTCTATACAAACGAAATTTCCGCAATTGCCCTATACACCGGTGAGTTCAGACTTTTAGGCGGTTCTCCCGGTTGTCATCCATCGTTGCGTATTTTTAGCTTATAGTAACGTATGCGTCTGACAGACGAAAGCAAATTGTGAATTCTGATCTTATTCACATACAAATACAGCTACGGTGCGTTTACCACCGGGTGCTACGGCTACATTGCGTTTACCACCGGATGCTACGGCTACGGTGCGTAGCCATATTTGTATAGGAATAAGATCAGAATTCACATTTCCTTTCATTTGACAGACGCATGCGTTACGGTGCGTTAAAACACGCAGCGACGGACGTCAAGTGGAAGAACCGGTTTAGCTCAGTCTACACATAGTCGGTCTGTGGAAGTTGGACATGCAAATTAGGCAGAGAATATCGGTCATGTTTACGTCAGATTTGGGAGAAAATTATTGCGGATTGCTCGCCGCGCCTGATTGTGAGGCATTGCCGTGATATGTTTAGATTATGTGAATAGTTAATCTTCCTTGTACGAAACATATGTAGATATATGGGCAATTATATGATTAATTGCTTTTCGGCTCTTAAGATTAACACTTATGCCTTTATAGGTAGGGACTTCTATTCGGTTGGTGGACTTTTGATAGCCAGAGGAACAAGAACCCTTTTTAAACATGGTTACGATTTAAACAAAAAAACGTAATAAAAAAATTACAAATTGTCTTTTTTAGGATCTTAAACTTGTTTTAAAATAATAATACTCGTACGTTAATTTACCAAAAGAACACATGTGAAAAAGAATAACATTTCCGAAATCAGTCAGTCAATTTGAAATCAGTAGTTAATTTTAATATAAAACTTAAATAAAATATTCCGTAGGTGTCGTAAAAAGCAACAAAGGGATAAATTGTTGCAAGGAGCGGGCAGCAGGATTCCCTGTACATGTAACATATTATACTGCGCTCGCCAATCCGTCTGCAAATCGTGGTGAGTATGCTAATTCCCCCAATAGGCCCATGTCCAACAATGGACTGCTTTGTTGTATGAATAAAGTCGCAGATAGAAATATGTCTAATAATTACCTTCTTGATCCCATAACAAATTAATCCTAATATAACAAATTTAAGAATAAGTTTCGCGTTTATTATATGTACTTATAGGTACAACGAATAATGGCGTCACATAAAACATTCAACGTGTTTAGCGAATGTTCACATCCTCAGTCGGAAGAGTGAGAAGTTAAATAATTGATTTGATTAGGAACACGTCAGAACACCACAACACCCTCTTTCCATTTTCTTAGCCGTGTTTATTAATTATTTAGATTATGTGCTATTCATCTTAGAAGTAACTGAAGAAAAGAAGTTAGTAAGTAATACTCTTTATTAAACACGAATACAGGATAAATCAAAACAGAAAATCTTAATTAAAAGTGCGCAAAGGCGGTCTTATCGCTAAAAGCGATATCTTCCAAGCAACCTTTAGGTAGATGAAAGTGGTAAAAAAAACGGAGCAGTGCATGAAATTTAAAGAAGGATTAAAGCTATACCTAAATTATATTAATACTTACAAAAAAATAAAATAAAGAAGTAATGTGAATTACTGCGATTTTGGGCCGACTATATATCACGGCCATCTTTGCAAGGTCGTCGTCCTACGCTGCGCTTTCCGAACCATGGCCACTCCAGAACAATTCGACTCAACGGAGCTATGTAGTGCAAATTTTTGTTATATTTTTTAATTAAAAATACTGCTTCTTCTTCTTCTTTTCGTGTGGGACACCGAGTCGTCCAACGACCCGATGAACACTGGTGTCAGAGTTTTTCAGCCGCCTTCTACTAGTTTTATTGAAGGGACGGTGGAAGGAAAGAGAGGCACAGGTAGACCTAGACGCACTTACTTTACCCAGATAAAGGAAAAAGTCAATGTCGTGTCGTTTAAAGAGGTCAAGTCACTGGCGGAGAGGAGAGAAGATTGGAAGTTACTCCACCGACAAGAGTTTGACTCTTAAATTTGAAGAAGAAGACTACTAGTAGTAGGCCTCTGACATGGTTGTGTAACGACCGCCGTCTAAGTAATCATAGACAGCAACCGAGACCGAGACGGCTTCACGTGCCTCCGAAGCACGGAACCTTTTCTTTTCGGACAATGAGAGACAGATTTGTAAATAGCCATTGAATATAATAGTAAATTTCTTGAAATAAATTATCTTTATAGTTATTTCAAATGCATAAACAGTGCCGCTAATAGCTTTATCGTATGCATAGGCTCAGACTAACAACAAACTGTGCTTAACTTATGAGGAGTTAGCCGAAGCCAAAGGGCCAGCCCCTAAGTGAGATCCCACTTAAGCAATTAGCCGGGAAGCCCGACAAGCCGTATTGTATAATGGTTAGGAGTAAGGGCTCCACCTCTTGATACCTAGTTGGTTACCTGCCTTGTGATTTGTCCCTAAAATAGTATTGCCAGCAGAATGGGCACGTTCGACCAGGACGCACTATGCGGGCGTCTTTATGATTAGGTTAATTTAGTTAGTTGTTTTAATGCCGTGTGATGCCGGCTTAGAATAGCATCACACCATTTCTTACCCGTGGGAGTCGTAAGAGGCGACTTAGGGACTCGAGGGTGTGTATTGCAATTTTAGGCGATGGGCTGACAACCTGTCACTACGGCGATACACAATTTTTAGAATGTCCCTCAAATATTTGTCAGACGTGGCGTAAATGTCCGTTTTTGCGGCCATTTACGCTCTGCCTACCCCGCAAGGGATTATAGGCGTGATATATGTATGTATGTATGTTGTTTTAATAATATTTTAAATTAATGTTATTTTTTTACACACAAATAGTACACATTACAGTCAAAGTTATAAATTTTATAATATTAGTTATAGTTATTACTATACAATAAATAAATAACTGTCATCATTGTTCGACGTATTTCTGTATTTGGGTAGGCAACAAATAGGTTTCATTAGTAGAACACTATAGAATATTATAATATTCTAGAGGTATACCTCTAGAAAACTGTTAGTAAACTTTTTGAAAAACATATGGAAACCTTATGAGATCAGTAGGAGAGGATAACGTAGGTTAGTTGGATAAGTTCAACCTACCTACCAAAAATAAGCGGCTTTAGAATTTTTGTAAGTTATGCCCTCAAATAATGCCAGCCGTATCGGACTACTACTCTGACATTCACATATTATAGAAGTTTTTACTTTGTCTCTTCACATTTCTTTTGTTCCCGTCAAAGATATTTAGTATGTAGTCATAATATATATTCTTGGACATTTCACTCAGTGCCATCTATCCCCCTAACTGAACAAAGCTTGTGCTAAGGGAACAAGATAGCTGATGTAATAGGTTGCTCCATTTTTTTACATACATAACATTAAAAATATAATTGAAAAGTAACTTACAAATACTTGTGCTGTGTGGGGATCGAACCCATGACCGTTGGCGTAGCAGGCAGGGGTACTATCCACTACGCTTTCGGGCCAGTCAACAAATTAACAGTAAGTATGAGGTAAAACAAATGCCATCAAATTAATACCTGCTACTGCTGCTACTATACTACAGGAATACTAGCGATATTGGGTGTGCGTACGCTGTGACATAGGCTGAAAACATTTGAAAGAATTCTATTTTGCGTTCCAAAATCAAAATACGGTTTTAATTAAACCGCGTGAAACCGCGTTGTTTAGCGCGAAAAAGAACAAAACGGAATGTCTATGCAAATTGAATAGTCCGCGACATCGCGCGGCGGCCGACCGGACCAGAATACCGGACTCGGTGAATCGCACACGCACCGGACGATGTTGCGGTTTTTAAACAGCCACCGTACTTGCACCCTGTGATAACCGCAGTTTGATCCGGCGACGTCAGCCATGATATCCGGATTTTCTGTAGTATTTCCTAAACTCCTTTCGCCGAACTACTGGATCTGGTAAAACATCGGAAAATGCGGTGCGTGTGAGAGCCGCCTACCGGACTGTGGTCGGCGATAACGCACTATTTGTGGCCAGTTAGCACGAACCAGCCAGCGATCCTTCCAAATTCTAAGTTTGTGTGTAAAAAAAAGGGAAATATGCAAATCACAGCCTACTTTTGTAGGTAAAATAATAGGTATCATGACGTTCGTTGCTGTAATCACAAAACATTGCAGGCAACTATTAAAATTTATATAGGGTGAGATTTAAATAGTGACCTAAAGCGAAAACTCAAGACGGGCTGGTGATAAGGAACAACTTTTCCCAAGTTTTTTTTTTACAAAAGAATGGGTTCCTATACAAAATTACAGACCAGCTGATTTGGGTTACTTGGAAAGCCCAAAATATATTTGTCATATTTCGACCTATGTTGCTTGGGAAAGTTATTCCTTGTTACCAGCCCATCCTCTGTTTTAAGTACTTATCGGTCACTAGTAAAATTTCACCCGATATAATAATATACCATAGTATACAAAGTAAGAAATGTAGGTTAAAGTTGCCAACCGAAAAGTAACTCATTTCCTTTCGAACGCAACCTATCTCGCATCATCAACATAAAGGTGGTCGCACAATAGCCGCGTATCTCGAAACGGCGTCGTAAAGTGCTGGGTGCACACAAAGCGACGTCCGCGCGGCCGCGCGGTCGGGCGGTCGGCGACCGACACCACACAGCGGCAAACGACGGCGCGCTTCCGGTAGTGGCAGGGTCGCCAACATTGATAGACGGGGTAGCTAGGCGTATGTTGCATAGATACGGTAACTGAAAGTTTATCAAGAGATATTGGTCATGACTCATATGGGGTAATGTTGCATAGATGCGGTAACTAAAAGTTCATCAAGGGACATACGTTATGGCTCATTCGGGGTACCAAAAAAGTGAGTCACTTTAAGAAGCTCTGCGACTATAGGAAATAATATTCATCATCATCATTGGCCTCACACGTCTGCGACAGACGATGTAATCAGTGTCTGAAAAACACTGCGTTGCCTGGAACGCAATTATGGAAAACGCAGGGCTGCCCAGGACCTGCGCCACCCTCTCGGCCTTCCTGGCTGGATCCGCAGGAACGACTAGTCGATACGTGCGGAGCCAGGTCGGCTGCAGGAGTCTGCGCGCGGTAGATCTCTGTCACACGCGCCTGACGGAGACCCCGTTCCGGGTTTAATTGTGGAGTTGGCCTCTCCAGGACCATTGTGCTTGGGTCGGATTTATCCCTCGGTCGCTTCTTACGACCCCCACGGAAAGAGATGGGGTGGTGCTATTCTACTCTGCCGGCACCACACGGCTTTAAGGCAAGGAAATAATATTACGTATCAACTTACTAAGTAGTATTTATGTAAGTACGTTGGTAGATGTTCTCTATCATTTATTAGGTACCAAAATTCTGTGTGGTAGTGGTCTGATTAGATACAAAAACTTTGATACAAAAAGACTGTGCGAGCAAATAATCAACCGGGAAAACATTCCATTTCGAATTTGTAGCACCAGAATTTATCGGATCGTTGTACTCCTCGGTTTCCCACACAAAAAAAGATGAAGAACTACCTATGCTGGTTTACCTTAAATCGTGCTGCTATAGTTCGAGCTTGTTGCAAATCCAACTGAATATTCATATTTTAAAAACGTCACGGCAGCCCTGGCCGCGGTGCTTCCGTTTCCGTTGGCGGCGCCACAGTCGCAGATTTATGCCCGCCGCTTCCTCCAGCATATGCGTGTCTACTCCCCCCCCCCCTACGAACACTCATTTACACAAACTCGAGTTTTTCAAGCACCTGAGTTGTCGCTACGGATATGCCGCGTTTTGCATGTCATTCGGTTAGGTTATTTTGTAACCTTTTTTAGGACAGATGGCTCTTGAATTCAAAATATTTGAGTTTAAGTAAAATAGGTCTGAGATAGAGTTGAAGATGGCAGTGATCATCGAAAAGGCTGCTGTATAACAAAGACGACAGAAGATAAGTTTTTTATATTCAACTGCAGTTCCCAAAAAAATAGTTACAATGGAAGGCGATTATTAGTAACGCTTTTGCGTATAGAATGCTTACGTGTGTAATGTTTTTGCTCTTCCGTTTATTTTGACCACCAAAAATTAACACAACATTTTCCATTCCAAAAACATATTAATTTCTCGTAAAATCTGCGTAAACACGTAGAACGCTTTAAAATTTAACATGTTTAAGGGCCGTCGTCTAACGCGGAGTAACGAAGTTAATCCGGCGTGCCTACACGTTTATAAAATATTCCAGATACGCGAAGAGGCGTCTAAAAGTAATGGATTAATCCGCTCTGACGCGTAATCTGAGAAACACAAGCCTTCCGGTGGAATTTGCACTCGTGTTATGTAGTAAGTAGATAGAGTAAGCAGGGTCTTAAATAAATACATAAGAAGTTGAACAGGGGCCATATTCCGCTGTTTGAAAAGCGTTTCAGTTGTGTTTTAATAGAGAAAGATGGATGGTTTTGTACGTTTCATATTCCGCTAACAGCTGCCGATATTATTAAACTACAAGCAACAATTTGACAGGTGTAATTCGATGTTCATTGCGTAGTCGGTCAGCCATTATGATATCAGGAATATAAACCAGCTCCGCAATGTACTCAAAATTTCACATGTACACTTGTAGCCTGACACAGTTTGTAGTATAGAAAATCACAATAGCAATAGAATGACAATTGCCGTCACAAGACGCGATGGCAAAAAATAAGAGAATCGGGGAAAATGCAAAAAATGTTTCGTGTTATTATGATGTCATTAGATAAAGGAACAGTTGAAGTAGAACACAACTAATGTACTAAAAACTTTTACATTAAAAAATACTTAGGCGGGAGATGACACATGATTGTTCGGTGTTTTGCCAGATCCGGTATTCTGACGAAAGGAGTTTAGGACACCCAAAAGAAAAACCGAAAATTATGGCAAACGCAAGGCAAACGTCACTGACCGTTTCTTGCGGTGCGTGTTTAATCCGCCTCAGAACAATGTATGATTTTCGATAGTATTTTAATAAGCCTCACAATAGGAAATTTTCTAGAGATTCTCGAGTGTCATGTAGAGGGCGCTCAGCTTAATTGAAATACCGTTCCTTTACCTAAAAATCTGTACCACTTTACAAAATAATATTTATTTTGTGTTTATGTACTCTTTCTTAATTTCTTATAGATTTTTTGTTTACTTACATGAATGATATTCAATATAAAAACAAGACGACAAGTTTATTTTGTAGTAAATCAAACAAAAGGAAAAAAAATAGTAACAAACACAACGTGAAACGAAACATGAGACAAAACTATGGTTGCCACCAGCCATATTGAAACGTCAAATTTTCAGTTTAGCACAGTGTCCTCTGGTTTGACATTCAGAACTATCAATAGAACTGTCAACAGAAAAACTCCCATTAACAAGATTCTCAGTCGGATATAAACAAAACAGGTGTTACAAAAGGACTTATCTGTACAATAGACTGCAGGCAGGGAACAGTTGCACCGTCTCGGAATATCTTAGCAGCTATCACGTCACTCTCATCGAGTGCGGCTTTGCTACGACGAACAGACTATAAATTATCAGACAGTAAGGAGCAAAACAGGTATTTCTAAAGATCTGTTCGTATAATAGACTACAGACTACTAACGCAAGAACGTACAGTGAGAAGAAACGCGAATTTGAGATGTTATAGGATACTTTCGTGAGAAATCTTTGGTATCGTATCATAGCACTCGCAAATGAAAAAAAAAATATTTTGGCGCAATTTTACATTCCAGTAAAAACAGTGTGAAAAGAACTAAAAACCGACCATTCATGTTTTTTCTTAAGCAGAATGATTGCCACGGTCATAGTTACATATATTTGTTAGAAAATTGTAACAATCATGAAATCAATCGAAATCAGGTGGTGAAATCAGGTGTAGATTCGCATTATTGAACCCGTTCACGAACTCTGAAGCAAAGTTTGATATAAATTTTGTACAACAAACCTTAGCTGACGTTAACTTCGTATCTTTGTCTGATGTTCACGTGGGTGGTAGGCAGCGGATGGGGGTAGAATTAGGGGAAGGGGTAGAATTCCAACTAGCTTTGTGAATCAATCAGGAATTAATTGCGGGCCCTTGGAGTTGAGTCGACTTGATTCACGGCACTCGAAACTGTGGAAACTATGCAGGTGGATAAGTTTGCCCAATCTCACCTATACCTACTAGGTGTAGTAGCTATCGATGTGGCTCACCGCTCTAATTTTAGTAAATTTATTATACTTGCCTCCCTACGCGACCGGAAGCGCAAGGAGTGGATTCGGAGTAAAACGAAAATGAGAGATGTGATGGTGTTAAATGCCAGAATGAAGTGAGGAGCCAATGTAGATTGAGAATACGAGTGAAACGCTATGTACATGTACCTTGGTAAACTCCGTTCATTTAAGAATTACCTATAATGTAAACAAACATTCTATGTAACTGACAGTCGCGAGCTGTCAGATTCATACAAAAATTGTTTACATTATAGGTAATTCTTAAATGAACTCACTAAACTCCGTTAGTTTAGACGCGTCTCCACTCGTACTCTCCATGCAAAGCGGCTCTTCTCCATTCCAGTAATGCGATATCCATGCCGTCTGATGTCATCACGACTGGAAGAGATGGGCACAGATCGCCGGGAGTGGTAGAAAGGAGAAGGGGCCTATGTCTAAGAATGGACCACGAACAACCCGTGATGATGCACTCATATTGAAAAGATGCCATCTTCTTGATCTTACCCTTCTTTCATACACTGGCATCACCACGTTATCGATCGCCCTTAAAGGGCGGGGCACACCGGCTCCGTATCCAGCTCTCGTCCGTAGTCACGCACGAACTGATGACGTTGTAATGTATAGGACTGTATGAGATACGGCACACCGCTTGCGTTGCGTATCCGTTCCGTGCTGCACGCAAGCGGTGTGCCGTATCTCATACAGTCCCATACATTACAACGTCATAAGTTCGTGCGTGACTACGGACGAGAGCTGGATACGGAACGCATACGGAGCCGGTCTGCCCCGCCCTTTACATTTCAACTCCTGACAGCCAGAATACGTAAACTTTCCCAATTTCCCAGGTGACCATCTGATGAAGATTAGTTCATATCCAGGCTTTCGTGATCGCTTGGGAAATTGGGAAATTTGACATATTCTGGAATTTCAGAAGTTCTATAAAAAAAAATGTTAATGGCAATTGATGACATTGTAATGCAAATATGTAAAACGAGGATGAGGTTAAAAAAACGAGATCGTTACAATATGCACCCACAATGACAACTCGCTTTCGCTTAAGGCGCCACCTGCCAGCCCTGTAAACATATAAGATTAAAAGGTCATATTTGGGCAATTTATATAATTACGGACCCAGCCCTAACCGTGCTACGGCGCGGCGTAGCCAGTATTGTAGCAATAATTCACATACTATTTATTTGATTTTATAACACAAAATATTTGTTTGTTTGAAGTATGACAAGTTTGGCTGGTATAATCTTTGATGTCAAATACTATACAAATAACATAAATTCTGCGACTTATTTTTATCAGTTGGAAAATCAAATTAGATAAATCATCAAATTCCGGAAGAAAATTATTCAATAACTTTCGCCCATTGTTTCCTTTACAAAACTTTTAAATAGCTATAAAATTACGGCTTATTAACTCAGCGGCTCCCCACAAAACAGTCATTGGCACAGTGGTTCCATTGCAAACCACTTGAAACCATTCGAAACCGCTTGAAACTTTTCCTTTGACGCCGCGGTGCCTCTCATATAAACAATCGCACTGTTCAACGGTATAACTGTTATAAAGTTTCAGTTCCAAATTCTGCGAGCGAACGTTTAGCTTTATAAACGTGCTTGGTTTCTTGTTTATTGCTTTGAGGGGAGCATTTTTTTTAAATGAGGGTTGTCGATAATATGTTTTAGGCTTCTTCTGGGTGAGCTCGCTCCATCTTAGACTCTGTCTCTGTCCTATGACCTAGACTAGAGTCAAGAGCAAACCCATCACTAATAAAAAAAAAAATATGTTTTAGCAGCAAATAAATAACGAGGTTTTAGAGAAGTTTTAATGACATTAATTTAAACCTCATCACATAATTGCACTCACTTTTTCTCTTACGTCGATAAAGGCGGTTTCAGAGCTAGTGGCGCTCACTGAATAGGAAAAAAATACCCTGGCTGGACACGCTAGTCATCTGTTAACCAAAGAATCAATTCGTGGCAATAACTTACTACAAATATTATTTAAAACCTTGTAAAAACCAAGCGCTATAGTCATTTATTGTAATTTTACTAAAAGTTACCACTTTAAGCATTTTTGGAATACGTAACTTAATCGCACAGTTTTTACAAGGTTATATTGATTCTAAATAATCTTTGTAGTTAGTTATTGCCGCAAATTTAGGTTTCAGATAGGGATTTTTTCTTGATTGGGGGTGCCACTGGGCTCTCGAACCACCTTAAGAAGGTATAATGACAATAGCTTAAACCTCATTACACAAAGTGCGCTAATTTTTTCTTTTTCGTCGCTGAAAAAGCTTTTATTATAAAACGCACCTCTGAAAGCAACAAACAAAAAAGTATGCACTTTTATAAGCTCAATACACCTACTTTATACACCTATTCTTTCTTAATTTTATCTGTCAAATTAAGTTAGAATAGGTATATAAAGTTTTTACACAATTCACTCAGCCATCTAGTTTCAAACTAAGCAAAGCTTGTACTATGCGAACTAGATAGCTGATATTAATACTTATGTTTTTTTTTTCGATAGAACGATTTCGCCCTCATATTATTTTATAAATTTACCGTTTGCCTTTGTGTTCAAAGATACTTGTTCTAAACATATGTATCAAGATACAGAGATACATTACTAGTGTGTACAGTAACAGATGGAATGGCACGCTTTGTATCAAGTTGTGCACTCGACAGTACCTGAGAGGCACTCCTCGTCCGAGGAATGCCGTAACTTAGGCAACGATATAGCCAGTGGAAACTCACCCTAATTCAATTTGTTTGTCTACGTCTCAGCATACGGAGCTTTGAGTATCGGATTGTTTCTTAATCAGTTTTAGATTTGAAGTCGGTTCTATGTATTTGGAGATAAATTGTCTTGCTATTTACTCAACGGCATTGTGAAATTTAGGAAAAATAAAGCTGGTGGGTTCGATCTTTGGGTCGCAATACGACACCACGCCGCATCAACTTCAACAGCCACAACAGTCCACTGCTATACATGGCCCTCCCCCAATTGGGGCTTACCACGCTTGGCAGGCGGATTGGAGAGCGCAGTGCAATGTGTTGTATTCACAGGGAACGCTGCTGCTCATTCGCTGGACGTATCCCTTTTACGTCACCCACAGAAAGAAATGGAGTGGTGCTATTCTAAGCCGGCACCACACGGCCCAGCGTCGCATGCGGTGAATTAACTTTACTTGCGCTAAAATGGTTTAATGCTGCAATCCAATATCATCTATCTTTTGCCCAAGAAATGTCACTTCATTAATACTATTTATACAGATCATATGAAGCTGATATGAGATAAACTCCCCCATTCATACATTTTATGTCCTGACCACCACATAGTAAGTAGAGAAAATAATCACATAAACACACAGAGTATATTCAATGACTCCCAGTAGCGTCTGCAAAACAGTTCTTACCAAAACTATATCGCAGCGTGGGTTCCTCAATATTTATGAAGGAGAGTTCGCGTTTCGCAGCCACCATCAATCACAAAGTTATAAATAAAACAATAAATGGTAAAAACTTGCCGCAAGGGTCGGGGCAATATTGGAGAAACCCACTTATTGGAATAATATGTAGATTACAACAATATTACACGCGTTGTGAGGGACTGCCGATACTTGCCGAGGCCGTTTGGTTCGTAACTTATTGACGGCGTTATTAGGTTGAATGTTTGGGCGAGTGTAGCCGTCAACGACCTTGGCAGTGGCGCCACTTTACGAAAAAAAAGTTTTCTCTTTGTGCAAGCAATCTATCAGAATATCCGTTGCCCAAGTTTTTAGTATTAGCCTTATGTAAAATTAGAACCTGCAAACTTAATGAAATATTCGCTGCAATAAAGTTATGGTAAAAAGTACCTAACGGCCACTGTAATTAAAGTTATGGCAATTAATATCAAAAATGGCCGTTTTTAGGTATTTTTAATATTTCATTGAGTTTGCAGGTACTAATTTTACGTAAGGATAATACTAAAAACTTGGGCAACGGATATTCTGATAGATTGTTTTTAAAAAGAGGAATAGTTTTTTTGTAGAGTGGCGCCACTGTCGAGGTCGTTCACGGGTATACTCGCCTTAAAGGAAATAGCTTATTTGGATTATACTGTTGAAATTTTAGTGAATAAATAAAAAAAAACTTTCTATACATTTTAACACAGTCTGTTTGTTACCGTGGCATTACGGATGTAACATTTTAAAATACAATAGCTTTCAAATTGACCAAACGCATTTATACACCTCCCCTCACTACAAAAAGTTTAATCGACCACATTTCTAATTTATAGCCGAAGTTCAATTCGGCAAAAATCTAATTTCCTCTAAGCTTATACAGGGTGTTACAAAGACTAGTTTTCCGAATGGAGCGGGCATAAGTTATTTATGATAAGTCGTATAAATCATTTTCCCAAACGCTTGGCGCGATAACGGGGAATAAAGTTGTGTGTGATTCGCGGACGAGATACGCCGCAACGGAGCCAACTTCACTCGACTGCTATTTTTGTTGAAATGATGTTGTGGACATGCTTTTCTTTCAGTCGAGAATTTTCAGGTATAGTATTTTTCGGCTCACATCTACCTATGTGGATTTAAGCGGAAAATCAAATTTTCTTATGTATTCCGATAATATAGGTGTAGCCAGATATATTTCTTTTGTTCGAATGTTTGTATTTCTTTGAATTATCGTTCACAAGTATTTTAAAAGAAGCTTATTATATTAGTTACTAACTATGTAGATGTGTCAAATTGTAAATAGCTATATTTACCTATTTATTTACACTTTTATTAAAACCACTGGTAACAGAACGATGTCTAATTTGTATCTTCATATGACACAATTATATGTTATTTGCGCATCTATGCTATTCCTTACATAAAACACAAATGGAACTGCCAGTTTTTTCTTACCTCATCTTCCGGACTATATGCCACTTGTAATGCGTTTAATATTTCATGATATCGCCGGCGGTCTATCGATATCTGCACTCCCATAAATAACCTCATAACAGCAAAAACCGCGGGCCACGCTTAGGGCGAACGCGAAGCTATCAATATATTATTAGCTAGGCATTGGGTGTCAAACTCAACAATGAAATGTGCGTAGGGTGAGAATTTGAACTTTTTTTAGTTAGTAAATTAAGTTGCAGTAAGTAGGTGTTAAACCTAAATAAAAATACACTTAAAGAAAAACATATGATTTAATTTTTCTTTTCATTAAATAGATATTTCTTTCTTTTCAATTTATAAAAAAGAGAAATGTCTTTCTTGCTGATTAATTATCTCGGAAAATACTAAAACAATTACAAATATTCTTTCACTAATTAAAAACCTACGTGTCTGATTATCATTAACGCCTTTTCACTGCTGAAAAAGGTGATTTTCTTACAAAAAGACTTATTAGCGGGTAAAACCATAGATATATATTACTTACATAGCAAAGTATCTTTGTACCCCAGAAACTATATGCCTCTCTGACTACGTGTGAATATGTTAATGTAAATTCAAAAATAGATTAACATATTCTTGCAAATACCACAGGCTAGCCGTTTAATTTACAGAATTAGCGTAACGTTATGTTAAACGGGAGGTGTTCAATGTGTGATAGCGCGATGGACCTGTTTGTTGCCTAATAAGCGCTGACAGGGTGAAAATGGAGCCATTTTAGTTTTCGCACGCTACTGAGCGCTATAACTGGTTGCCGGTCGTAATAATTTATTTCTGTACCTGTTTGGTTGTTTATTTAAACTTGTGTTGTATTAGCCGTGTGATGCCGGCCTAGAATAGCATCACCCCATTTCTTACCTATGGGTGTCGTAAGAAGCGACTACGGGACTCGGGGTTAGATGAGTATTGCAATTTTAGGCGATGGGCTGACAACCTGTCACTTTAGTAATACACAGTTATCTGATTGACCCTCAAACTTTTGTCAGACGTGGTGTAAATATCCGTTTTACGCAAGGGATATAGGCGTGATTTATGTATGTATGTATGTGTTGTATTTATTTAGTGTATTACATACATTAACATCCACATTAGTCCAATGCTGGTCTTTGCAGATGGATTGGCGTACACGATATTGCATTCATAGGGAACGCTACTGCTCATTCCCCTAAGTCGCTTTTTACGAAACCTACAGGTAAAACTAAGGTGATGCTATTCTATGCCAGCAACACACTACTTTTTGTGTGTATATAGTGCTGAAATAGTAAGATTCTCCTACTGGTTGAAACGTCAGCGAAATTGCAAGATTTATTTTCAATACCAAAATTTTGATATGTGAAAAGAAAACTTCCTAATAATACCTCTTTAGATAACAGGTAAAAGCATTGTTTTCTCTCACATTTTTTTTCGTTTACACCCTGCCGGATCAGCTGTGCGGCTGACAAACGCTGATCGCGATTTACGAGCGCAAATCAAACATTTGCCGCGGTAAATCAGGCTGCGGACGATTTATGAAACAGCCCGTATATTTGCCGCTAAGCACGTCCGACAGAAATATGCTGCTTGCGTTCTCAAGAATTATTGCTCGAACTTTGTAGTTCGCGGTAATTATTAGCTGCGGTACTGTTTGGTTAGTAATTGCCAGCATTTTGCAGGGTTTGGTAAATTGCATTGTTTCATTTGATACTAAAGTAGACCAGCATTAATTTTGTTATTCAAAGCCTGTTAGTGAGTATATCTCTTCTATATTTGGGTACGAATTTTCGTAGGCCTTCTTATGCTATAAGATTTCTAATGGATGGTGAATATTAAAGATGTCTAACATTTTTGTAATTGGCTCGTTCATAGCTCTATATAAATGTCAAAAGATAAAAAACATGCCTAAAAACAACATTACAATAAATATGACAAGCCAGCCATCACGATGTTCTAAAATAATATTTAAACAATTTCTTCAAAATCATTACATTTAAGAAAGCCCGCTTCATTACATATCGAATTAAACCATTCGTAAAATTTAAGCCTCATGACGTCGGCCCATTGCATTTCAAAGGCAATTTTGTTATTTCTACAAAAAAAACGTGCAGTTAATGGTTTTTTAAATATCGCCGAGAGTCTGGCTTCCACACGTCCGCGAACAATAGCGTAAGGGGGAAAAATAATTTATTTTCCAGTTAAATCTTTTGTGGGAATAATATGACATTTCTATTTGAAGTCGGTTTGATTTATCGGTTGCTTGCCGCGGTCTGCCGGCAACGGGTTGTTTGTATTGGAATTGAACTTTATTCAATTTATTTTGCAAAAATTTTGATTCTTTGTTTCACATACATTTATCACGCCTATATCCCTTGCAGGGTAGGTAGAGCGTAAACAGCCGTAAAAAACTAAAAATTTACGCAACGTCTGAAAAACAATTGAGGGTAATTCAAAAATTTTATATCGCCATAGTGACGAGTTGTCGTCATTGTGCGCCTATCGCCTACAATTTTAATACAAATGTAACCCTCGAATCGCCTCTTACGACATCTACGGGAAAAAAATGGGGTGATGCTATTCAAAGCCGACATCACACGGCAAGACACCGACATAGTGTACTGAATGCTAGCATGACTATTTACATACCAGTCTTGTTGTTTTTCTTTTTGAGAATTTAAAAAGTCGTAATTAACAATTCTGCTGAAAAGTTACATTGAATGAAATTTGCCATCTTTTGTTCCGCAAATTGAAATAAAGTCACAAAAAACGCCATCATTTATAACTCGCATGCTCATACGCAAATTTATCCTTTTCAAACATGAAATTTTCTATTTTCATAAAACTTTGCGCTCGTGCTCGATACGAGAATTTCATTCAACGAGTCCTAATGGAAAAAAACTGCATCGAGTCCTTACTGCGACGTTAATTCAAAAAGTTGTTTTCATTATGAAACGGTCTCGCGGTAGAGTGCGCCACTGTACGTACACTCGTGCGGGAAAAAGTCACATAAAGCACTGGCAGTGAGGGAAAGAATTTAAAGTAGAGTTAGCAAATAAAAGAGCAAGTTGTTGGATAAAGCGGTGACAACAATTGCTACATTCCAGCCGTTGCTGGGCGCTTTCATCCTTGCTGATGCTACAGTGGTCGCAGATTACTCAATAAAGTATTCTCAATCTGTTGTGTTCAGTTAAGAACTGCGAAAAATTTACGGGTATAGAGTTTAGTTTGGTAGATCTGGTATTGGATCCACTTACTACTTACGTATAGAAAAAAAAATAAGTAGGTATTTTAGATTTCGAGTTGTGCATGAGTGGTTTTAGAATTAGGCGGTCCTCCCACTTTACGTCCGTCGCGTGTACGACGTGGTCGTATTTGTATGGGAATAAGAATGGAATTTGCAATTTTCTTTCTTCTGAAGTCAAAATGTCCACAGCGACGGACGACAAGTGAGTGAACCATCTTACCTAATTGATTTAGATCTAAAAGTAAAACGTGATATCGACATGATTAACACTATACTAATGGATTTATTGTATGAACCGCTTAAATTATGTGTTTTTCGTTCTGCATAGTAATTAAATAAGTCAAATTAAAACGCATCGTATAATACAAAAAAGTATAGGTAACCATTAAAGACCAAACCATAACGATACTTTTTTTTTGCCGGAATTATAAATACCATGTATTTACTTATGTTATCTAATACTTAATTCTAAATTATTTATTAAAATGTAGAAAACCTGGGACGTTGACGGAAGACACATTTTTTTTGTGTTTTATGGCTTAACACAAAAAAGAAAAACTATAGAACTTTTTAATATGTCTAGTACAGTCAATACAGTGCTCCTAATACAATTTAGAAACAAAATCTCAGATGAAATATTTTAACTTTTGCGGACAATATTTTGTTCTACTCTCGGTCTAAAACAACGATTGACAAAAATACAGTCGGCATCATTATTAACCATGAGCTTAAGATATGTTATACACAATTCTAAGTTATAAAAAAGTAAGAACATTTTGGACTTTGGTTTGATAGAAATTTAAGTTTTTTTCAAAAGAGAAACCCTTTTCAAATAAAAATATATCGTGTAGAGTGCTTCTTAAATAATAAAGAATTTAAATATACCTCTAGTAACTTTCGGGGTCAAAATCTCGTCGGTTTTGTCACAGAAATATTTTGTTACAACCAAACAAAAAATGCCTGAAGATTTTAACTGCAGGGCAGCGGGCACGTAACGCTGTAAATTAAAGGATTCCGTCCAAAACAAATACACGGCTATTTTTATATTTTATTTTTGTTTAATAAAAAACTGTGTAACCGGGTAGGGTTGCCTGGCACTCGGAAAATGCTGTTGACAACAGCTGAAATATGTATGATGAATCTAGTTTTTAGCTTATGATTTTTAAGATTATGATCGTCACGGCGTATCTGCCTTCCCGTATCAGATTGTTCAGCTAGGAACACGATTGTTTGCATTTAAAATAGTGAAAATTTTTGAAAGAGTGACAAAGATGACCTCAAGCTTAAAAAAATGTATCTTCTTCTTCGTTCGAAACGCGTTACGTATGCCTACTGATGTAGCATGTCAATAAAATTGTCTGGTAAGCCTGTTTAATATGCAGCCCTAGCTGGTTCAGGTGGGAATTTAAATAATCTGTCAGGGATTAAAAGGAGGAATATTAGCTTTTGACGTCGCGACGACCTGAGCCTGCCAGATTACCCACATTACCGCTGCTCGGCATTTTTATGTATTCCGTCGTTTATAATTTAAATGAGTTGGATACAAAAGGGTAATTTTTAAACGCTTTGTTGTTTTTTTGTATTTTTTTGACAATTTAATTTAAATAAAATGCTTTCCCGCAAGTTTTTTGTTTTACCGACATAGCGTAGGTTTTACCCACTCTGACAAAATTCATAGTTGAGGAGCTACACAGTCATGAGATCGGCCCGAATTCTGCTACATGTAAATCGTTTCAGTTGTATGTAGATAGCGTTACGGTGGCATGGTCTTGGGAGTTTCGTATTCTGCTAACAGTTTGAAATATAGAATATCACGGTGACAATAAAATGACAGTTGAGCGTCTTTGATTTGACTAGCATTGCAAGGGTAACAAAATAAGAGAATCCGGTCATTGGTACAATCAAAAACATACAAATCTAGTTTTTGTAGCCTAAAATGATTTTGAATAACCAACGTAAATGTTTCAAGCTTTATCGTTTAATTTAATCGAATATTTAAACAATCCTAGCTCCCCCGAAGATTAAACGCAATGGTCCATCTAAATCTCAAACCTCAGGCATCTCAGAAACCAATGCATAAATTTTCGAGGTTAGCTACAACTACAGGTCGGGTTCCGCAAAACGTCAAGTTGATTAATCGCCGTTTCCCCCACGTTATTAACATGGTAATGGTCCGCGAATCGCTTTCTTAGCGATACTTAATGATACGGGATTTGCGGGATGATTGTGCGGGATAGCGGGATAAAGCGCGTGACGGGAGATTAGTGTTATCTTTCAGTTACAGGTGCTGTGTAACCGACTCGTCTGTGCGGCATTTGCTTAGCAAGTGTTTGCAAATGACTTCAAATTTGTTATTTTCTGAAGAAAGTTAAAATAATGTTCTCAAGTTTAAAATAAAGCAAGCTAAAGTACCTGGCTAGCCAAATCTGTCGCAGAATCAACGAACAATAAAGACACTTTCTCGCATAGAGGTCAAGTCTAGGCAAACGTGGTGTTGTAGGACAGCCCTGGCAAGATGGACCGACGACGACCTTGCAGGTACCGAGAAGTGCCTGAATGGAGCCTTACTTATAGTGCTCTGTATCTCACCCTAGACAAGGCATAGGTATGTCTAAGCAGCAGTGGAAATAGGCTGATAAGATGACAGTAATGATTCTAAAATTTTCACAAACAAAAGCAATTATTAATTATCCCTGTTTGCACGGTAGCTTTGCAAATATTTAGTTTCCGAAGGGCCATTTCCACCAAATGAAGGATCAAAAACACTACTCCAACTCGCATACATCACACACTTCAAAAGAGGCGTCACTCATAACAACAGTTCGTTAAAAGGTACTCGTACTGTGTTTGCCCACCTACGGTCCCCAAGGACGCTTTTCCTATGAATAAAATAACAATTATAAGTGGTCCCCGGTACCAAACCGCCGCGGGCGTGCTTAATTCTGTTTGAAACAATATTCATCTGGCGATTTAGTTTTGTGACATAGAGACAATAAGAAATTCAAATTGCGAATATACAGCTAAAATAAAAGTATAGCACCGTTTGCAATCCCAAAAATTGTGCAAATGCCGTCTCTTTCCAATCAGATATTTTTGATTCTAAGATTTTCTCCAATCTGAAAAATAATCAGATATCGTAAATTGCTAAACTAGTTTCTTATAAACCGCATAAAAATCACATATTTTTACGGTCGGATTGTTTATAGTCGAGTTGCGAAATTTTAGGTTGTAAGAGATATGATTTTGGTGTCACATTTTAAGAAGCGGATGTAAGAGGCGACTAAGTGAGTCGCGGATTACATGTGTATTGCAAGTTTAGGTGATGGACTGACAATCTGTCACCATGGTGATATACGATTTTGATAATGACCCTCACATGTTTCTCAGACGTGGTGAAAATGACCGTTTTTTACGATTTGCATTCTCCGCAAGTACAGACGAGATATACATGTATTGCTTAGGATAGCATCGCCCCATTTCTTTCCCGTGGGAGTCGTAAGAGGCAACTTAGGGACTTGAGGGTGTGTATTGCAATTTTAGGCGATGAGCTGACAACCTGTCACTAAGGCGATACACAATTTTTCGAATTACCCTCAAACATTTGTCAGACGTGGCGTAAATGTCGGTTTTTCGCGACCATTTACGGTCTGCCTACCCCGCAAAGGATTATAAGCGTGATGTGTGTATGTATGTATGTATGTATACATGTATGTATAGGTATTTAAGCTATATGAAAATACGACGAGTCAAACAGACAGAACTACAATCACACGTGTGCAGAAGTAACCAACCGTGTGTCACGTAGTCGAACATGTGAAGTTCTATCCGTCATTTCGCCGTTATTTGATGTGGGATCCTCTCTCGTAGTTCCAGCTACCCCTTCACCCCCCGCCACCCCCGCGATAAGTGCGGGGTGTCGAATTAGTACAAGTGGCTCCAAATTAGTTTCCATTGCTCAGTTTGATGTTGGTAATGTTAATCGGCGGTTTACCGATGGTACCTGCGTTGAGGTGGCGTAACCGTTGGTTTATGGGCGACGGTTTCGGGTTGTCAGTAAATTAGTAAGAATGATGTGATAGCAATACGTATATCAAATTTTAATTTTACTGCTACGTCGTCGTAGTGCGGCATTTCTTGCCACGTTTAACTTGCCCGTTTGAACTTTGACTGACCCGATGGCGTAGCGGATAGTACCCCTGTCTGCTACGCTGAGGGCCGTTGGTTCGATTCCCACAAAATATAAGTATTTGTTTAGTCATTATCATTTATGTGTGTTTAGTCTGGGTGTTTCTATGTATTTATAAAAAAAGTATTAATATCAGCTGTTTAGTTCCCATAGTACAAGCTTTGCTTAGTTTGGGGCTAGATAGGGTTGTGTCTAGGTATTTATTTATTTAATTTTATAATTTATAAATAAACACGACTTTATTTATTTAATTGTGTTTGCAGCAAAACTGACCAAGTGCTTGATTTTATTTCATTTATACCTACTAATTGTGATCCAATATTTTTTAGTAAAATGTCTGCATCTATAAATTATCCCTAACCTCCAAGTAAAGGAGACTTACTTGTCTTATATTAACGCCCGTAAAATTAATTTAAGTAGCTAGCTCTTACACCAATAAATGCGTAATTAAAATCACAGCTCGCTAACCTAAACAATAAACAGCGAGACAAAGCGAAAATAAAGTGGCGAGGAAAAAAATAAAGCGAACGATACCCAACAAAAGCTTGTACATTTTCCACCAGTCTCCACAGAGTAATGAAGCCGTATCTTTAATAGTCGCGATAAGGGCGCTAAATGTTTGCAAGCACGCTAAATAATACGCGTGCTGATCATCAGGGGGCGCTCTTTGGCGGGAAAAAAGAGCGTTCGGGCTTTGATGGCGGCAGGACGGCCGGATGGCGATCGCTTATCGGCAAATGAGACGGTGGTATACATCCGAGAGGGAATTGAATACGGTTTTGCGGTTAACCTCATTGACGCGTATGATCGTTAGATCGTATGACGTTGAATGCCAATTTTTATAGGCTTCCATTAGGTATGTTTGTTTTTGTGTCTGCCTGCCAAGCACCGCACCGGTTTGCGTAGGTAGAGGCACTTTGGATGTCATGTTTCTTCGATAGATATGGTTGTTAACGAAATTTGATTACAAAATATTTTCCCTATAGGTATGTATCCTATTTCAAATGTTCTTTTACAGAGCATATAATATTGAAATTCTTTAAGAGATATGTGCCAGTGTTATATAATAATAAAATGTATCTCCCAAAGATATCGGCTATCGAAAACTCTTTACAGTTATCGCCTATAAAGGGACTAAGCAAAGTATCACTTTACAGCCTTGGTTTTATACCAGCGGTTTCACTTTATACCCAGGATAGGATGGATATTTTACTGCCCCGCATACCTAGTAGATGTAGGCGTAATTGTTTTATCGGTCGTCTCGGTAATTTATTAATCTTTGAGGATAAAAATAATGGCCCATTTAATTTGATAGGTTGTAAATTTACTTCCTCTTTATTAAGACGACATCATTTATGGAGAGTTTATTAAGAAAATACATAATTATTTTACTCAGATTAAAAATAAACTAAAAAACAATAAAATATTATTTTTGAAAACCTGCTCAATTTTCAAGCGCGGGCAGGATTTGAACCTGTGGCTTTCGCCATTACTAGTGGCGACGTCTCTTCCATCTGGGCTACCACAGCTCGTTCCTTGCCCGAAAATAATACAATTGTGTCTATGAAACTAATACCCGGAGACTAATTCCATCTTTACAGAATGAAATGAACACCCGCTTTGACTCTTTCTGTTTATCTTTTGGTTGGCCGGTAGAGAATGCCGCCTGGCATTTAGCCCGCCCTTTATACTTTCTGTGCAATAAAGTTTAATAAATAAATGAATGTAGTCTAAGCGATGAAAACCCTCGATAATTGAATACCAAATTTCTTTGTTTTCAGAACATTGTTTCTATATTCTGCAAGGTGTATTAGCAGAGTAAAAAGTTAGTAAATAGGGGAATACGATTTTTATTTCTTTATTTATTGTATTAAACGGTGGTTTTACGTCATTTTTACGTCCCCACACCGCCGCCGTTTAGATAAAAGAGCTGACACTCATTTCCTAAACGACAGGAGAGTCAGTTTTGTTGCTGTCATAATGTTCGTGCGATTGTTTTTTATTTTATTCTTTTGTTTTTTACTGTTTTCCTTTGTGGCACTGTTTTTTTCTATTCCCATTTGTTATTTTTAAATTTTGCGGCATATATAATAAATGAGAAGCTAGGAAGCTTCAGTCTTCTTTGACTCCAATTTTATTAAGTAGACTAAGATGTGAATAAAAACAAATTCAGTATTAATGTTACTATAAAACCAGCATTTCTGTTATTTTGCATAATCTGAAATCAATAATAATGGTTTTCCACATAATAGATGCCACATGACGTCACGGGTCGGGGGAAATGAAGTGGAATCTTTCAGATAACGCACACACTCACACACGTAAACATACACGTGTGCAGCATACATGTGTGTATTGTAAGGGCTGTTCACAAAGCGATGTAATGTAGGTGACACCGATAATTTGCTACAATGGAGAGGAGAGCCAAATTGAATGATTCGAGGGAAGATTCATTGTGACGTGACCTAGCTGGTGGGAGTGGGGCACAATAATATAGAAACATAGCAAAACCATGATATTAATTGTTCATGACTGTCTTAAGGTACATTATACTCGTACATATAAATTAAATATCTCAAAACGTAGACATGTCCGTACTATAGGCACTATAGTGTTGATTAAATTCTAAATCTTAGGTATTGATAAATATTCATATTCGTATATTTGGTAAATAATTAATTATTACATGTCAAATGGGAAAATGAACTTACACTATGTAAGTATTATTTTAGTTCAATAACAAAAATTACAATAGTTAAGTTTACATTATGTTTGCTAAAATACATTATGTAAAATAAATGATTTTTTTTTAACTTGCAAAATTTACAAAAATTATACTTAACAAGGGGAGTGTTTTAAAATTTGGTATTCAAAATTAATGTAAAAGTAGGTAAATATTGATAAAAAATTCACTCATTATCTATAGGTAAATTGATTAATTAAGTACATAGTTTTAAAAACTCTTTCAAACTGTAAAATTTGTTCTTAAATCTTTGAAGTGTTGGAAGCTTTTTGACATCTTTAGGCAGTCTATTGTAGACAGCTAGGCCCAACACATGAACAAGCTTGTCAGATATCAATATAAACTATATCAGTGTTATTACATCAAAGTTAGACGCGCGCTTAGACAGTGTTTATATTATTTTCCATACTTTTTGACGTTGTCGAACAGCATCAAGTATGTCTAACTCTTTTTGTAGTAACAAAGTATAGGTTTTATCACAGTTTTTGATTGTTTTGTTAGAGCTTTCTTCTTTTTTTCGTGTGGAAAACCCACTCGTCCAACGACCCGATGAACCCTGGTGCTGGAGCCGAAGCGAGTCTTCAAACATCCCAGTGTTACATTTTCTCTGTATGCTCATTTCGGTCTTCAATGAGTGTCTCTAATTTCCTTTCCCATTATATCTGTTCATAACCTGTACATAACATGCCATTAGGCTCACACGAGAGGCACAAGTTGATTACGTACGTCGTTACGTTGGTCCACTCAATTGCACACCAAAGGAAGTGGCCGGAGATACCTCGACCGCTTCCGTGCTCTAATGCGTTTTATGTTGACGATTAGCAACATAAGTAAAGGGTAGTACGGCATACCCAAATACTGTGATATTATAACGTTTCGGTACCGAAATTTTCCGTTACTGTACCGACTTACGGTACCGGAATATTTTATCAAAGGGATTTAATGAGTACATTTCCTGTGATTCTGCAACGTCGTTCAATAATCAGAAATCAGAAATCAGAAATCAGAAATTTATTTGCTTAAAACATGGATGATTACATAAAATGCAGGTCTTATAAAATAAACAGTTGTACCTCATATTTTACCACAGATGGCATGCAAATATTTACATTATAAATTAATTAGTCTCAACTTTAACATAATAAAAAAAGTCAGTACCATAAATTATTTTAAAAGACAATAATATTATGATTCTCAAATGTCAAATCAATAAATTATTTTAATACAATACAATTCAGATCATCACTAAATTAACTAGGTAATAAATGTCAAATTTTTAGTTTTACAATGTCATTAATGCTATAAAAGTTATTTCCTCTTAACCATGTCATTAGTTTTCGTTTGAATAAATTGTTTGGCATGTTTTTGATATCTTCAGGCAAAGCATTATAAACTTGGACACACATTGAGCAGCACTGCTTTTGAATCATTGTTAACCGTGGCGTACTACTATAAACTAACTTATTTGGGTTTCTTACATTTTGATTATGTTTATCAGCAGTTCTTTTAAATAGATTCATATTGAATTTGACAAATGTCGCTACCTCAAAAATATACAGGCAGGGTAAAGGTAAAATACCGAATTCTTTAAATAATGGCACACAAGATTCGCGAGGTTTTTTACCACATATAGCCCGTATACACTTTTTCTGAGCTATAAACAACTGTTGTATATTGGTGGAGTTTCCCCAGAGAAGCAAACCATATCTAAGCACGGAAGCCACATACCCATGATATGCTAGAAGTGTTGTCTGTATTGCAGATGTATTACGCAATCTACTAAGGACATAAACATATTGATGTAGCTTACCTCTTACATTTTCTACATGATTTTTCCACTCGAGGTGCCTATCTATTGTAACACCCAAAAATTTAGTTTTATCCACTTCTTTTATCTGATTGAATACAGCGCAATGTATTTTTTGATATTTAAATTATATCAGTTAAATAAAGGTAGCGCTCGTCTATTATAACCTTTTTTCTCTACCTTTAAATCGTATACCGGTACCGTTATTATAACGGGAGCTGAATAAATTACGATCACTGCACTGAAGGGTTTGTTAACATTGTTATTGTTAGTAAATGTAGTGAAATGCTTGTTGATTGTTTTTTGTGTCGATACTGGAATAGAGTAGTGAAAATCTGATAACCTTAGTTATGCAAAGGTTTGAAATGAAAAATGTGCCGTTCCCGTTTATGTCATTTACTGGGAATATTCCCAAGGGATCGATCATTAGAGTTAAAAGTCTCATTACCAGTAGGACTTTAATGTTCTTTCTTATCTACTAAGCAGGAATGTACAAAATAGAACAAACATAAAAAAAACATCTAAAGCAGAGAAAAGGTATCTCTATTCACACGCTCTTTGTGTGTTTATTTTTCTCCACAATTAGATATATCAAGCAACCACCCTCAGTTCATCAATCACTCATTATACCACCAATGCGGGCATTATTTCTTATAGCGCTTCTGGTCAGATAAGCTCGCTATTTATGTGCCGTGATCCATCTTGCCCATGTCTCTACTTGGGAACAAGATCATTGATAACTTGCCTTTTGTACTGTATTTATTTGGAGTTTCCATAATATTGGTGTTTGTTTATATAAAGCCATGAAACTAGTTGCCGTGAAATGCCGGCTTAGAATAGCATCACCCCATTTCTTCCCCGTGGGAGTCGTAAGAGGCGACTAAGGGACTTGAGGATGTGTATTGCAATTTGAGGCGATGGGCTGACAACCTGTCACTATGGCGATACACAATTTTCCGAATGACCCTCAAATAATTGTCAGACGTGGCGCAAATGTCCGTTTTTGCGGCCGTTTACGCTCTGCCTACCCCGCTAGGGATTATATGCGTGATATGTGTGTGTGTATGAAACTAGTATTAAGTTTAATATATTAAAATCATTGATAAGTAGTCATATCAGAGTCAGATGCAAAATGGGCTCTTAGGGCAGATTCCACCAATGATATTTTCATACAAATACGGTTACGCACCGCAAAACGCACCATAGCCGTATAAGTATGGGAATTAGATCAGAATTCGTAATTAATTTTCGTCTGACAGATGAATGCGTTACGGTGCATTAAAAATACGCAATTACAGACGACAATTGGAACAATTTCCTTAGAATAAGAAGTAAAAAATTGTCTGTAACTCGTTTTGAACAAGGTTTAAAAAGAAATATGTGATTAGAGAAAAAATTTGCTATAATCGATTCGTAAACTACTTAGGTAGCTCGGTAACATTCGTAATTCATCATTTTCTCAACACATATCGGAAGAAAGTCAGACTGTCAGCATTTATATGGTCCATCATATCAGAGCACAAAACAGCGAAAACGATATGAGGATATTGAAGAACAACATCAATAAAACAACGATCGTGATATTTACGGAGTGTCGTTAAAAACAAAATCAGCAGACAAAAGAAATAAAATTTATCTCAAGCAAAACACCCCATAAAATGGAATTGTCTCGAAAACTTTATAAACGCGATAACGACTGAAGTTGTTCGGAGCTTTGTTCCTCTTACATAAACATGGCCAAATATTGCAGAGCCCTGCAAATATTCATAACTTTGTCGCTTCAGGTGAACGTAATGGGATTTCAGGGGTCGTGATAATTTGGTGGAGTTGTACCTAGATAAGCGTTGAGGCAAAAAAGAGAATTCCAAGGAGTGTCCTCCTCAGGCCCCGCCCTCCCGGCGACACGCCCCTCAGACCTCTCGGAGCTTCGAGACTACTTCTTCGATCTACGGAGAATATAATTGAAGTTATTAGTATGGAGACCTGGTATATAAGCAGCTGTGTATGTGTGTGTTGGCTAGAGTATAACGGACAGGTAAAGTTGGGCTCTGAACGCGCTTGTAGACGAAAGCTATCCAACTATCAAGTTACCGAGAAACGAGATTTACGGACTAACTATAAGCATTAATTCTCGGAATATTATAACAACGTCAATGGAAAGGGGAATATCCAAGATATATAGCAGACAGCTGATCCAAAATAGGTAAACCCGTTTGATTTTTGCCGTGTGATGCTGGTTTCGAATAGCATCACCCCAATACTACCCGTGGCTGTCGTAAAAAAGCGTCTGACGGATTTATCCAGGGAATGGGCAGCAGCGTTCCCTGTAAATGCAACATCTTGCACTGCGCTCGGCAATACGCCTGCCAAGAGTATAGCAATACCCCCTAATAGTGGGGGCATAGGTTCAACAGTGGACATTTGTGGCTGTTAATGTAATTTATGTAAAATGCTAGATTTTTTATACAGAGAATAAAATATGACTGTGCCTATTTTCCATAAAGTTGCAGAAATACTATTGATGGGTAGGAATATAATCTATACTTATGAAAACAAATGTCCTCACTGATTGACTGACTCATTCATCAACGCACAGCTCAAACTACTAATGCTAGAACCATGAAATTTGGGCAGTAGATTTATTTTACTATTACGGTGAAATTATACTAGTGACCGATACCGAAATTTCAAGTACGGAACATCTCTCCCTAAGTAACACAAGTTGAATATGACAAAACTATTTTGAGTGCCATAGTAACTCGCATCAGCTAATCGGCAATTTGGATGGGTCCAATATTTTTTGTCATAGGTGTATCTAAATAGGAAAAAAATATTCGACCTCCATACAAAAGTGTTATAAAAATGTGTCACTTCGCTTCTACTGAAAGCTATGCATTTGTGAAACAAAGGATAACATTCTAAATCATCAAAATCAAATGTCCAAAATACGTGTATAAATCTCAAACAAAACACTGTCCTTACAAAAACAGCAACCATCACAGCTACCGGAAGCGGATCCTTTTTAATTTTTAATTCGGTGCGCCGGCGACGCGGCGCTGTCGTCGGCGTCTTCCTGCCGGGAGCTTCCGGTCGTGGGCGCGTTCTTTTTTTAAATCTGTATTTCCGGTAGCGCTGTAGCCGTTGTCCCAAAGAGTGGAGACGGTTCTAATCTGTTGAGATATTTGTTTTTAGGGTTAAGGATTACATAAAGAAGCCTTTAATCTACTTTGTACTAATATAATCTTGTACTATGACTCTAAGCGATCTCTCAAGAAACGGTAGACGGTAGTAACAAAAATGACATGTAAAACAGTGTATGAATTTTAAAAATCTACTCTTTCTTCAACAACTTTCCCCTGGAAACATATGTCAGGAAAATACAAAAAAAAACGACCTTCCACACAAAATCATAATCAGCCGACTGAATTTATTATGGGAAGTAATTTTTTTTGACGTTTTATTTATGAGAAGTTGTTCAGTTTCATGGTCTGAATGCACCCTATCAGTATTCGGAGAGCTGTCCCTTACATCCTGTATAGTTACAAACCTTAAAATTAAGTATTTTTTAATGTTATTTGACAATATCTTGGTATCAAGTTCAATATTTTAATGTATACAATGTTCAAGCACAAAGAATTCTATGACTGTTTTACAATAGCATAAAAGTTGTTGAATGTCATCTCCACAGCCTTTGTCCTGTCATAAATGACGAAGGACTTTCCGCGATTATTTTTCCGTGATTTTTTGCCGTTGCCGACGGAAAAATCCGCGTCTGCCGGATATTATCATTAATTATGGATCGGGCCTGGCCAGGCTTTAGACTGACGGTTATAAATTGCCGGGTTATAATCCTTTAACTGACTTCGGGAAGATGACAATTTGAAATGCAATTTTAGAGATGTCAATCTGAGTATTATTTTTTCCCGTGTCGCATTCGAGTGTTATGCTATACTTAAGTTACTCAGTTTTCAAGTCTTTTTCAGTTTTAGGGGTTAGCTAGCCCCGAAATATTAAAAACTGACTTCCCCTTCAAAATATTGGCTGGCCGGTTTAATTAATATGACATACATACATAAATCACGCCTATATCCCTTACGGGGTAGGCAGAGTGTTGACGGCCCTAAAACGGATATTAACACCACGTCTGACAAAAGCTTGAGGGTCAACCAGATAACTGTGTATGACTATAGTGACAGGTTGTCAGCCGCTCGCCTAAAATTGCCATACACATCCCTCGAGTCCCTTAGTCGGCTCTTACGACACCCATGGGTTAGAAATGGGGTGATGCAATTCTAAGCCGACATCACACGAAATTAATATGAGATAATATATATTTTCATATTTGAACCTATGTTCCTTAGTGAAACGCTCAGCTCAGTTTTATGGACTGGTTTCAAGCCTTAAAATAATCAAAACATTTTTTTACTCCCTTTAAAGAGTAAAGTGATTGATAATTAATATAAACTACTGAATTACACTATATGACAAATAAAAATAAATAAACTTGAGTCAAGACTATTTGAGAGTGCAAGAATATCGTAGCTTACTCGTGCTACGGCGTAGATATCTACGCGATTGACGTAGCAATTATATGAATCATTATTTCGTCACTCGATACTTGCCGTGTGATGCCGGCTTAGAATAGCATCACCCCATTTATTTTCATTGGCGACTAAGGGACTTGAGGCTGTTTATTGCAATTTTATACGATAGGCTGGCATCCTGCCACGTTGGCTGTAAACAATTTTCCGAATGACCCTCAAATTTTTGTCAGACGTGTCGTTAATGTCAGTTTTTTGCCCTCTGTCTTCCTCGCAAGGGATTATAGGCGTGATATGTGTATGTATGTTTACTTGCCGAAAAATATTTTTTCGACTCTGGAATTGCAATTCTAATTCTAACAAACATCCCAAGTTCAGGTTAAGCATGCCCTAAGGCAATTGATCTTTTCTTACCTGCCACAAATCAAAGTGGCCTGGGCTTAAGCTGGGTCCGGGCCTGTGGGGCCGCAAAGAGGCCCCGGGTGCAATGGGGCCTCTTGGACGCCGAGATGGATGGCACTGTCCCCTGGAGGCCCTAAAGTAGATGACGGTCGCGTAAATCTTGGCTGCAATCGACTGAGTTAATTATTGTTTGTTTGTTAGACGAAGGTGTAAGATTAATTAAATTTACGTTGATGTCAAAGACATAAAACTACAATACGTCATATTTTTAGTAATACACGGTAACTGTTTATAATAACAATGAAACTCAATTTAACTTGGAATTCGGTACTTGACTGTGTCGTTAATATTATACTAAACTTGGATGATTTTAAAACTATTGTACAAAAACACTAACAGACTTTATTCAAAATGTTCTATGTTAGACTTGTTAAACAGAAGGATTTTGTGATATTGCAATAACTTCATAAAAAATACGTTTTAAAGAGTAGTTTGTTTTAATTCGACTTAACTATTTTTTAAATATTTATATTACGAGTAATAATAAAAAAGGATAGGAATATATGTAACTGATAGGTATCCTTAAAGAGCTACATTTGACTAAATTTCCATTTTTAAATATGGTGGGACAATATTTTTCTTATCTCGGTACCTCATTTCTATAAAGGGTAAAATTTTACTAGTGACCGATAGCAGGTGAAAATATGACAAAATTATCTTGAGTTTGTATAATGATAAATAAACTAAACATATCAACTGATCGGCAATATCCCATATTAATGATCCAATTTAGTTTTTTTCGTATTTCGACAAATCGAAAGTTGGTCCTTATCACGCCCATCTCAAGTTTTCGCTATCGGTCACTAGTAAAATTTCACCCTAAATTTATTTTCCTATTACAGTTCCTGTTTTCCTTTTATCATTCGAAAATTGTATTTATAACAGTGATATTGTAAGATACACGCGCGTCTTATTGTGAGCCGCCATGATTTGTGTCGGGGCGTAGGGGCTAGTCCCCGGGGCACCCCTAACGTTTCCACAACCGACGTGGTTTATGAGAACCATGCACCGTCCACTTCAAACAAACATGTTGTGACCTGTTTATATAAAGTGGGACATCTGTATCGGCGCGCGCTATGTATAGTTTGTGGCACTATGAACAAGCAACACACAGACAAAAAGATCGATGACATAATATATTGATTGGCCCGATGGCGTAGTGCATAGTACTGCTACGCCGAGGGTCGTGAGTTCGATCCCCACACAGCACAAGTATTGTATGATACTTTTCAAATATTTGTGTCGAGTCTGGGTGTTTTCTATGTGTTGTATGTATTTATTTACAAAAAGAAAAGTATTTATGTATTATACCAGCTATCTAGTTCCCATAGTTCAAGGTTTGCTTACCTTGGGGCTAGATGGCGCTGTATGAAATTTCCATGATATTTCTTTGTTGCACGGGTAAAATTAAGAGAATCCGGGCCCTGCCGCTATGTAGCAAAATCAGCTGTATTCTACGTCCGTGACGTAAGTCATTAGCGCTCGCTGCGTGCGCACAAACAGCGCGATAAGTCCGCCACTTGCGCGTTCCCATGCTCGTGCGTGATTAATGCGCGCTCATCTACCTCCTCATCCAGCTGATTACGTTGTCGGCTCGTGTAAAGATTTGTTTGTTTTGTCTGCGAAGGTAGTTTTGTTAACTGCAATGAGCAGTTTAGTTAGTAGTGAGTAAAGCAAGGGTCATGTGAACTACATAATTTGGAGATGACTTTTCAGAGTAGTGCCTCCAAGTTCAGGTAAGCTTAAGTATCAGGCTCTTAAAGTTTTACTTTAAAAGATACCTTGTTTCCAAGGTATTGGTATAGTATGATTCGATACTTCGCCTTCTACAGAATTTTCTTATTTTACCAATATTTTCGTTAGTGTATTCTATTTTGTTATTTAAAGACTGGACTTTTAGGAGCTTGTTTTTAACAGCTACAAGCAGTCGTAGATTTGAGTATATGGTTTTAATTTCAACTCGATATTTTATTGTGATAAAGTAATGTGACCGATGGACAACAAAGTGATCTTGTAAGGGTTCCATTTTTACCATTTGATAATTTGGAACACTGAAAATTGTAAATGTATAAGGATCTTATTAAGAACCGTTCCTTAATTAAAATACTGAGTTTCGTCATTACCATCAAATACATTATTAACACAAAAGACCCCTGAAAAAGTTGATCAATATTATTTACCCCACAACCAGCGCGATAAACGGCCCGCTCTGCGTTCCGTTCCACTCTCCACATAATGAACGATTTCGCACTTCCACATTATCACCGGAACGGAACGACACCTATAAATAAATATGGGCCTGGCATGATGCGAGTAGTGTTGGCGGTATAGATACTTTGATATTCATTGCAGGCTTCGATAAACCGGTAGATGGAGCTGTGCCACACGTGATTGGCACTAAGATACGCTTGCAAAATTTACGGGTAAGGGATGAGCCGCGGTAGCCCAGATAGTAAAGGCGTCGCCACTAGTACTGGCGAATGTCGCAGGTTCAAATCCTGCCCGCGGTAGAAAAACTGTCAAGTTTTCTAAAAAACATATACCTAACACGGGAAGTGTTATAAAATTCGGTATTCAGGTTTTGATACATTTGCATTGTATTATGAAACTACAGGATACAAGTCTAGGATATGTAGAATTCTAATTACATTGCGTAGCCGGTTAATTTTCCTCGTGTCACAATGACTAGCTAAGCTATGTACATCGAATTTGAAATGTAGCTAGTACTTATACTATAATATCTTCGTTTTTGGCCATTAAATAATAGTTTATTAAAAGTTCGAAATACGTTCTAATTGTCACATTGAGTCGAGAAACGATTGGATGAATGGATGTTACCGTTGTTTGTTGAGCAGACTTGGACATTGAAATATGGGTGCATTGTCGCCATTTTTTTACCGTGTAAAGAACCAATGGGCAGCAAAAATAGCGTCAGTTTATCAGGAGCGGAAGTGGTCGCTGGGGACCCAGTAATAAATGTTATTAGATAGCCCCAGGGCTTAGTGGACCGGGATTTCGCGTTTTTTTGGGATTTTTTCCCACCGTCCCGGTTTTGTTAATGCGTCTGGCCGGGAAATAAATTGGCTGGGACTTTTTCAAATGAGAGACGGTTAATCCAGGTGGTATGAAACCTTGAGCATAAACTACGTAATTATATAGCCTTATCTTATATATATACGTATATATATATCACGCCTACAGTCCCTTGCGGGGTAGGCAGAGCGTAAACGGCCGCAAAAAAAGGACACTTACGCCACGTCTGACAAACATTTGAGGGTCATCCGGAAAATTTTGTATCGCCATAGTGACAGGTTGTCAGCCCATCGCCTTAAATTGCAATTCACACCCTCGAGTCCGTTCGTCGCCCACGGGAAAGAAATGGGGTGATGCTACTCTAAGCCGGCATCACACGGCAGCCCTATAGTCATCCACAAAGATGGTTCTCCCACTTGTCGTTGCATTTTTCTTTTTCCAAGTCGTTGGAAAAAGAAAAATGTTTGTTTGTTGTCTGACATTTTGTGTCATTACTTTGTAATTTTTTATCTTTTCTTTCTCTTCATTATTACTAGACGAGACGATCATTTTTGCATTATAATTATGAACCGGACACTTACATTTGTAATCTATTGATGTAAAAATGAAATAAATGAATCTGAATCTGAATCTGACGCATCTGTAAACGCATCGTAACGCACAGTAGTTGCATCTGTATGGGAGTATTCTATAGGTATATGAATTTGCGTTACGGTGCGTCTAAAAAAAAGCGATGATAGATGAAAAGTCGGTAAACCGCCAAAGCCTGTATAATCGGGGCAATTTTATTAATGACCGATAACGAAATCTCAAAACGTTGGCGAACAACTTGTCCAAAGGAACATAAATTGAAATATGTAAAAAAAAATATTTTGAGTTTCCATAGTAGGCAACTGAAATTAGCTGATAGATAATTTTGTATGGGAGGCCCAAATTTATTTTGCGTATTTCATCCATTCCTTGAGGAAATTTGTTCCTTATCACCGGCCTGACTTAAGTTTTTACTATCCGTCACTAGTAAAATAAGTTCAAAATAAATAATAGGTACCAGTAATATTCATAAATTGTAAGACTCTAAACGTATTTTGTCATCAAAACGAAAATACAAAACTTAGGATTGAAGAAATATTATTTTATGAAAATGCAGTAGTTAAATAAGATTCAGATTAAATAAAACTGGCTGAAAAAATAAAATTCATGCACAAAATAGTGTGCAAATATTTGCACTCGCTATGCACACATACGGGCTGTCAGAAGCACGGATGGACGATCGGTGCCATGCTTACGCACAACTAGTGAGTTTCTTTCTGATACATACATACATCACGCTGATATCCCTTGCGGGGTAGGCAGAGCGTAAATAGCCGCAAAAAAAACCAAACGAACGAACAAACGAACTGAGAAACTTTTGAGGATCGTTCAGAAAATTGTGTATGACTAATAGTGACGCTGTTGTATATCACATAGTATCACTTTCACACTACTTTCTTCTTCAACCATCTTTTTTTATTAACACATTTTTTTAATTAGTTACAAGAATTTTCTTGAAGCCAATTTTCGTTTTTCACTTGTGTGGGGAAAAAAAGCATCACCTCAGTCTCCACACGATGATAATAATCAGTTTGTAAGGCGGTTCTCTAACTTGACGGCCGTCGCTGTGTATTTTTACGCACCGTAACGAATGCGATCTTATTTCCATACAAATACGGATATGCGGACATGCCGTGTGATGCCGGCTTAGAATAGCATCACCCCATTTCTTTCCCGTGGGAGTCATAAGAGGCGACTAAGCGACTCGAGGGTGTGTATAGCAATCTTAGGCGATGGGCTGACAACCTGTCACTATGGTGATACACAATTTTCCGAATAACCCTCAAATATTTGTCAGACGTGGCGAAGATAACCGTTTTTTGCGGCCGTTTACGCTCTGCCTACCCCGCAAGGGATTATAGGCGTGATATGTGTATGTGTATGTATGTAAATACGGATACGGTGCTTTAAAAATGTCATTAGGGAGAACAGAGGCTGTTTGACTCTATAGTTTGACCAGTACTTTCAAGTTCTTGCACATCATCTAAAGACTCTCAACAGCACAAATGATTGATCTATTTATCAATTTATCAGTTTGATTAAGACAGACAAGCTTAAGAAGTAGTAAGACAGGTTGATGATGATTGCCTATCTACTGAACTCTACACTAGTAGTACCTATAGACAGAGCGAACAGGCTTCTTCTGGGTGAGCTCGCTCCATCTTAGACTCTGTCTCTGTCCTATGACCTAGACTAGAGTCAAGAGCAAACCCATCATTAATAATAAAAAAAAGACATTTTATATCTGACACCAGGCAGGCAGGGACTTGAGGGTGTGTATTGCAGTTTTAGGCGATGGACTGACAACCTGTCACTATAGTAATACACAATTATCTGAATGACCCTCAAATGTTTGTCAGACGTGGCGTAAGTGAAGTTTTCGGTCGTTTACGCTCTGCCTACCCTGCAAGGGATATAGGCGTGATATATGTATGTATGTACCAGGCAGTATCTACACGAAAAATGAAGTGAACATGGAATTATTAACACTGAAACAGATAGAAGCATCGCCCGTAGGCACTGCAGAGTCGATAGCCGATAGTGTCAATACTAGCAATACTGGCGAGCTTCCAACGAGCCGTGCGAGTGGGACGAGTGGGGCGAGCGGTGCGAGTATTTACATGCGACCGGCCGCGTCTGTATGCGCTAGGTTTAAGAGACGAGTGGGTATGACAAGCGCTTAATTACTTGTTTATTCAGATGGAGAGTTGCTAAAGGCTAGTAACTTGGCTATGGATTGGCTAGGCGCAAGAAACTGATGAAATTTTATACGTAACGCTGCGGTTTTTGTGATTGTTAGCGACAACCCATATAAAATTGAATAAAGATTGCTGCATGATAAATGGTCCCAAAATTCATAATTTTTCTGTACCGATTTTACGACGAAAGTGACAGACAATACAGCCAAAGTTTTGGGTTGCAATCCCCTATCGGAGGAGTATTGCCACACTCACCACGCTTGGCAGGTGGATCAGCGAGCGCAGTGCAAGATAATCAATTCACAGGGAACGCTGCTGCCCATGCCCTGGATGATTATCCCGTAGTCACTTTTTACGACACCCACGAATAGAATTGTGGTGATGCTATTCCAAGCCGGTACCACACGGCTGCAGTTTATTTTTCATTCCACCCTCCAGAAAATGTGGCCTGCCCGAATCTAGTCAATCTCAACAGAAGATGGTCGCGAGCGTCTCTACATTTACAACATAATTTCGAGACAAAATCAAAAATTCACACTTCAGTACCCTAGACCCTAAGCTCGTTACGACTGCCACTAATTACACCCACAATTCCGTAGCTTAAAATTTCAACCCTTTCTATAGCCCTATCTCGCTCTCACTCACTTAAAACAATGCCAACTGTTGCGAAATGCACGAGTGTGAGGGGACGTGCGTGTGTGCGTGGGTAAACACCGGTTTAAGCCTAACTGGCCTTAATGAATCGTAATGGCCCCTATAATTCGCGGCGTAACTAACTGGCCATGTGGGGTCGCGAGCCCCCCTCTCGCCTCCTTCACTCCCCGCTGGAACCGAGCCATATCGCGTATGACAGCGGCGATTCTCTTTTTGAAATTTTCAGGCTGACCGCGCCGCCACCGCGATTTGCGGTACGTGTTTCACGTATTTAGATTGTGCCACAGCCCGACAATTTGTCACCCGTTTGTAAACCACCAATTTTTTCCGTCGGAATATTTAGGTGTATCTCATTCAGGTAATTGTCGAGTGTTGTCATACTTTCGGAAGTTCTGTTTAGTAAACTGCACCAGCCGGTGCCCCAACTTTAAACTAAACCCCGAAGGAGGTCGTTATTCCTTCTGTAATTTATTTAATTGCTCTGTGGCGGTAATTATTCATGAAATTACGGCAATTACGACTCGGGAAACAATTATTTATTGTGCAAACTTGAGTCTTAACTCACATTTTATTCCACAATACGTCAGCAGATAACAAGCACCAACAGTTTCATTTCTCTCTTAATTTGATTTTTAATTGCATATTTTCTTACAGAAATAATTGCAAGAGAGCACAGTTGCTATTAATTTACTTTTATCAGACGCATACTGCTTTATTATTGATGTTTTAATGGAATATTTACTGAGAGATTTTCTGCTACTTTTTATCTTACAACTCCATACATCAATTCGTTTCATTAATGCTCAGCTGCAAATAATAAAACACTTCTTTACACACGACTTCTCAGTAATAATATTATTTATTAATAATAATATTCTTTACATACCTACTACTACTACTATGACAGCCACAACAGTCCACTGTTGAACATGAGCGTCCCACTTGCATACCTAATAATTGCTAATAAGAAATAAATGCTAATGATATCTTTATTAGAAAAAAAAATTCTAAGGGCTGATCCAAGAGAAATAAAAGAGCTTTAATACCGCTAATTAAATCATTAAAATACTTAAAATATAATAAAAATGGCTAGTATGAGTAGAAAAGAGATTGGGACTCCCATGAGATTTATTTACAAATGTCTTAAACAGCGAAATTGTTCACAAACACAGCAATAATTCGGTTGAAAACCGGAAGAAAACAAGCAAGAGGCCGGTCTCGTCGTGCATATTAATCACCGTAGCAGCTGTCGGGAGAGGCTGCGTCCATACAGCCTCTGCCAGGACAGTGGTCAGGACAACGCTAAATTAAAATATTCGGTCATTCGCCACCCAGCACCTAGCGACATCTGGCGGCAGACGATGCGGGTTAATTAGAACACTTGGAAATGTATGTTGAAGTTTAGGGGGGTTGACGGGGTACGTACATACATTAGTAATAATAACAACACAATTTTCAAAGCAAAAAGTTAACCGAAACAACTTTTATGTCACAATTTTGAAAAAAATAAGACGTAAAACTACAACTGGATATTTATATGAGCTTAGAATAAAAAAAATAAGGAGCAGGCCAATCTATAGTACCTACTTTTCAACAACAAATATGTATAAGATAGGTAAATACAATATTATAGCAATGTCTGAACACGGCCAATGTTTGTCCGAGCGTTGCAAAATGGATAGTTAGCTAAAGCCGGGCGGCGGGCGGCGGGCGGCGGCGCGCGTGATAAATTCATTTTTGGGAAGGTTTAATTTGTTTGCGAATCGCAGCCGTTCCTCATTGAACAGATTACCGAGATTACGAATTCATTTGGGACTTTTAGGACTCGGTATCTTTTGTCTGCACGAGGGAAACTAATTGATATTTTAGGCACATGTGTAGTTTGATACGATACGGGTTATATTTTAATTGAAAATTACGTGGGTCACCTTTAGTGTGAATTTATAGCGAGAACGCTGAAAGATATTTTAACTAGCCATTTAGGTAGGAATTTTCATTATTTGCTTCACTATAGATAGAGACACATTACGTAGATAAATGATAATACCTTTAGGAATTTAATTCTGAGCTGTCAATTTATAGGTAAGCATGGGAACATTCTTGCATATAGTTCATTCGGGCAACTTTGTATTGTTGAATTTGACATGACATCAAAGATTTTCCGCGGCAGTTGTTATATATTATTAAGGCAGTGCAAAAAAAGGATAGACGTAGATATGAGAAATAGCCATATTCCTATGAAAAAATTTATTAGTTAACTTTTTGCCCACGCGTATTCTCTTTCCGCACATACTCTACACACTTAAAATTACAGGCCACATTATTCTACCGATTCTAAACACACAACACAAAATTACTCCTCGTACATATCTAACCTCAAATTGTCTTAACAATGAACAGAGAAAACCTCGACTGGTATAATTTGTGCGGGATTATCGCGAGACGCGTCGCAAAGTCCCGGGATCCCGGCGATTAGTCACAAGTATACGGGAGTGCGAGCCGGCTTATCTCAACTCCTGCCGAATACTGATCGCCTGGTACCTGCGATTAATATGCAGCTGATGGAGTCGCATTATCTAAGATTCACCGCTTTATCTTGTTACCTGAATATTCGAAAGTTATAGCTTTTTGATTAGCAAATATTATCTATGTTTAACTTTTTTATCGCAGACTGGTGGATGACCTTTCCTCATAGGTGACAAAGCAAGTTAGCATGCCTGTTTCACCATCTGGCACCATCAGTGGATGAAAGTGGGTCGTAAACCAATTTTGCTTTTATTTCGTGTCGTTCAACGACCCGATGAGCCAGAGTTCTTATCCGTCTACTACTAGTAGTAGGCCTCTGACATGGTTGTGTAATGACCGCCGCCTAAGTAATCTAGAATGCCTATTCAGCTTGCCAATTTGGATATAGATATTTAGGGTATGTCACAAATATTTTAAAAATATCTGTCTTATTTTCAGTAGGTAAATTAAATTAATATACTGTAATGTTGACGATAAAACATTGCAAAATATGAACATGTAACTGAATTATCCTCTCAAAGAGATAAATGGCGATCAGAATAAACAAACAGTATTGATTGCCACAAAACCTTCCAAATGGCCAATGAAACTGTATCGCAAAAAATAAAAGTACGCCGACACTCGTAAATAAATACAGTGAAAAAATGCAAAAGGGAAAATAAAATACGAATAATAGCGCGCATAAAGGGACAGTTTGCGTCACAAAGCCGCAGCGGCCATGCGGGCTTACACTGGGTCTAAAATGAAAAACGCTGGACTTAGGACAAACATAATACTATAAAATTTTTATTTATTATAGTTACCAATACTGCATTTAAAAAGTTTCTGTATTATTTCGGATTCTGTCTGCGTACAGTACAGTCGCAGGATTTTTAAAGAAAGATTTTGGATTATTCGAACATAAAATTTAGTTGTAATATTTTATACCTATAGCCAATTCCGTCACGGAATTTTTTGTAAGTGAATTTCGTATATTTTCGCTATCAAAAATATCATAAGGTTAAAATTTTTACTTAAAAATATCAACTTCTATAGATTATGTTAAGAATCAAGATACCTCTACGTGTTCATATTATTATGTAACTAGAGGCCACCCAGCCGGTAGCTGCTACCCGTTTTCCTGTAGGAATCAAGCTTTTACCCGCGGTAAAAGAAAATACCTAAAAGCCTGCCTTTTGAATCACTTAATCTATAATAAAAACGTCACCTACCGAGACACTGACTATCCTAAGTCCCGAATTTTTCGTTTTGGATCCAGCGTTTTGCGGTGATCGGGCTGCAGGCGGGGACTCAGATATTGACAGTAAATTTCATTCATACGGCATTAGTGCCGCGCCATCAGATACAGGGATATCTCCCGCAAACATGGAGAATAGAACAGTCTAGACACGGACACCAAAAAAGAAAAAATATATATGTGGGTGCATCTTGTCTTTATCTTTTTGAGTGGGACGCCGAGTTGTTCAACGACCCGATAAACCCTCGTGTCAGAGTTTTTTAACATGAAATAAGACATGATTGTGTTACGACCGTCGTCTAAGTAATCATAGACAGCAACCGGGACCGACATCTTGTCTGTGAGCGCTGGTCGGAACTACGACGTAGAAAAGCTACGTCGTAGCAAATAAGTATAAATTTTTCACCTGCTTTTATAGCTGCGTAATTCAGATCGATTTCGCTGACAACATGTTGTGTCATATTCAAACAATCTAAACTTTCATGGTTGAGATAAACGCAGGTGGTTTTTTTATTCAGTTATTTACTATGAATTAATTACTATTAAAAAGGATCGCATCAAAATATTTAAAACGTGTTATTGTATTTATTCAATTATAAGAAAACACAAAAACAATATGAAAGTCCTTAGTCAAATATATTTCATTCTGCAAATGTTATGGCTTACTTATCTTAACTGTTATAATATATAAATAACTTTATCTACACTCGTCTTATAATGTTCGAATTACACATTCGAAAGTATAAATACCTGCTTTAGCCATGCATTAAAATAATTAAAAAAATATATTCTGCCTATATTTAATTTCTTTTTTTCTCAAACGGTAAAAACATTTCAAGTAAATGAGAATTTTTCATACCTTTGGATAAAATAAAAATAAAAAGTGTTTTTTTCTGTGCGAATACTTATTTAAACTGTGCCAACACTTAGATTTGCCGCCATCATCCGCCAGTCCTTAACCCGTACTGTGTTGTGTTGTATGCTTAGCTTTGTTTATTTTAATAATTTTACTTGTTGCAAGAAATTTTCCCATATTTTATGGTGAAAATTGAGTGACTGATGGGGACGATTCTGCGCTACCTGACATCTTGAACGCGGCTAGTAGGTTTGAAAAAGTGTACTTAACTAGTTGATGTTTTTAGTTCTTTTGTAGAGTTAAGATAAAATAGTGTATGCAAGTACATATAATTAGCATTTTATGACAGTTGCATAAACTACTACTGGATTTAATTGGAATTTTTTTTAAACAGTTATACATACATACATACATATATCACGCCTATAGTCCCTTTCGGGGTAGGCAGAGCATAAATGGCCGTGAAAAACGGTAATTTACGCCACGTCTGACAAAAGTTCGAGGGTCAATCAGATAACTGTGTATCACTATAGTGACAGGTTGTCAGCCCATCGCCTAAAATTGCAATACACACCCTCGAGTCCCTTAGTCGCTTCTTACGACACTCACGGGCAAGAAAGGGGGTGATGCTATTCTAAGCCGGCATCACACGGGGTTGTTAAACAGTTATTCCTCAACAATATTTTCTTGTCTTGTAACTTCGTAGGTCTGCTCTGCGGCGGCGTAGCGACGTCTACAGCCGCTACGCTCGCTCGACGACCAATTTGCCGGTTACAAAGAAACTGACAGCCTCTTTGTAAAAACCCTGATATTGAAACAAATAATGGATTAGGGTGGCATACGCTGATAACTTTGTGAACTACAGTGACTAGTGAAACATGAAAATATTTTGAACGTAACCACAATACTGCTATTGATGCAAATCTGCAAAGCATCGATCTCTTGACAACAACTCATACGATTTTGTCCTCTACAATAAGCCGCTAGTACGGTAGTGGAGCGATCCTATCAGATAAATTGTAAAATAGCGCAGGTAAAAGTATAAGCTGGTTGCATAAGTTCATCACATTGAATTTTTATATTAATCACATTGTTTGATTGATGTATATTTTTAAATTTATTTATTTTTAAAGAGGGTACTATTTTCATATTATTGTTTTTTTTCGAGCACTATGCGAATTCTTATACCTATCGGTAATTTTGTAACAATATTATGTTACATTACCTACAATTTCCATTTTGTAATAAATAAATCAATCAATCATTTCGTTAACAGCCACAACAGTCCACTGGTCCAAGTACCTACTTAAGATGTAAAAATGGGATAGATTAATATGTTACATATAAATTGTCTACAGCTTGAAACATAATACACTCATTTGTAACTGGCACCTAATCTACTTTCCATTTGCTACAAAGTATTCAGTAAGTTTCTAGCAAGTACTTATAAATAGGCTTTTACTCTAACAATATCTTGTACCCCTTGAGTGAGTAAGTATAGATCTTATTCTCCCAGCTAAGCTGAATCGGCCCGCGGGCTGTGTGTGTTATTTATTGAGGAACAAACTTCACTATCGAGACGGGAATAACTTTATTACATACTGACCGGAACTAGGGGCCTTTATATCGACTTGATACTGGGTACTTGTGTAGAAAAATGCTTTAAATTGTTCCAAAAAAAGCTGTGCAATGAGACAGAAGTAAATGTCAAGTCTTCATGTCGGTGGGTTTAACTAATTATAGATTACAATTTTACTAGTGACCGATAGCAAACCCTCAAGATAGCCTGGTGAAAAGGAAGAACTTTCCCCAAGGAACATTGATTGAAATATGCCAAAATTATTTTCAGTTTTCATAGTAGTTCAGCTGATCGGCAAATTGGAATGAGAGGTATATTTTTTCCTTATTATTAAAGTTCACATAATATATAAGGTGAAATTTTACTAGTGACCGATAGCGAAATCTCAGGGCATGGTGCTGGTGTCAAGGAAGAAAATATAGTTCAAAAAACGAAAAAGAACTTGGCCTCCCATACAAAATAGCCGATCTCAAGATATGAGTTAATTTGAGTAAATGGAAACCCAAAATATTTTTGACATACTTATTTCAACCCATGTTTCTAGGGGAAAATTGTTTTTGTCACCAGCTCGTCTTGAGATTTCGCTCTCGGTCACTAGTAAATTTTCACCCTATATAATCAAACCAATCGACGAACAAGCACAAGTCTTAATCCGCGCTTTTTCTCAACGCCTGTACCGTTTACGTCATTCCTTCCCCGGGTTCTTCGCGATGAAATATGTCCACTGCCGTCGTCCGCGGCCATTGTAAACACATTTCGCGAATAGCGGCCCGACGTCCTCCGGAAGTCCACTACAGCTTTATAAGGCAAATCTTTGCGTTTCCTCCAATGCGAATTATGTCGAGTATTTGTCTTATTTTTATTATGTCGTTGTTAAAGGATTGTGTTTTGTATTGACAAATGGGACCAAAGGACAACAAGGAGAAACATTATATTTCTTCAAATTAGACCTCCTTTAGTAAATAAACCAGCTGATCGGCAATTTTTATGGGAGGACTATTTTTTCCTATTTTGACTCATGTTTCATAGTTTCATGAATACCTTGAGCTCTTTTCGGCTTGTAATACTAATTTTGTATAATGTGATAAAATATTTGATTACATTTTTCAATTGTGTTGCCACCTTTTCAGTATCTATTCCCATTTATTTTAAAAGTTAGCTGTACGATTGAACATATACCTATATACTATCGTTTTGTAAAAGAAAGTACCAATTATCAAGTAAGTAGTCTCTTATATTTTCGGGTGGGACACCCAGTCGTCTAACGACACAATAAACCCTGGTGTCAGAGTTTTTTAACCGCCTACTAGCCTCTGACATGGTTGTAACCATGTGTAACGACCGCCATCTAAGTAATCATTGACAGCAACCAGGACCGACGGCTTAACGTGCCCTCCGAAGCACGGAACCATTTCTTTTCGGACAATCAGGTGGTTCACCCTGCAATGTCCTAACAATGGGAACAAATTCACATTCACAGCGATAAATATCATCTTTTGTGAGTGTCCCACTGAGAATCGAACCCGGAACATTTGCGTCGCAGGCAGTTGTACTACCACTGTGCCATTGGCCGTCAATAAAGCAAGTAAGTAGGAACGTAGGTTGTTATCAAAAACGATTTCTTTCCCTCACATTTCCTTAGCAACCGCCTTAACTTTATTCTTAAAGGATACTTTACAATTTCCGCGTAACATAGTCCAGGGCAGTCTCAAGTGAAATATGTCCAATAAAGTTTCATTTGGGAGGAGCCAGGGCCGGCTCAAGATGTTATACTGTCCGGTCCTGAACGCTTCACTGCACTTATTCATACTGACGGTACAAAAGAGGGAAGAGGAATACATATTTTACTAAAAGGTTTTTTTTTCAATAAAATTTCTAAGAAACCTATCTAGTTTTATTTTTGAGACTCATGATTTATTCAAAATAAAAAGTGGTGCTAGCTTATAATAAACCTAGAGACCAAATTTTTAGTTAAATAGACAATTCTTTCTTTGTGACCTGTTTGTGTTTTTTTGTACAAAAGATGCCTATGATTATTTCATTCGACCGCTACACCGGTAGTTCATGACCAGAGCTGAACAACAACCACAACAACAAGAACCCTACAGCCCCCATTAAATATAGGGTTACAATAACATACAGGCCCGGAAAAAATTATAGTCGTCATTCAAATATCTGCAACAGCCAGGAATCGAACCCTAAACTGTGTTACAGACAAAAGCAGTACCAGTTTCTTTGAAGTTCAATAAAAGTTGATAAAAGGCGGTTCTCCTACTTGCCGTCCGTCGCTGCGTATGTTGATCGCACCATAACGCATGCGTCTGCCAAACGAAAGGAAATTGGGAATTCCAATCTGCATCATCGGCTCTTAACCACCCATTTCTATTGCGCCAATCTTCACGGTCCTGTGTTAAGTCATTTGACAAAACACACCGTTGTCGTATTTGTATGTGATAAGATCGCAATTCGCAATTTCCTTTTGTTTGACAGTCGCATTCGTTACGGTGCGTTAAAAATACGCAACGACGGACGACAATTGGGTGGACCTCCGAAGCTAGTTTGTGTTCCAAAGTAGACTGAGACGCGGCGACCGTCGCCCTGGGCGATGCTTGCCTACTCTTATGAAAATTTGTCAAGAGCTTACGGACAGTGTACAAGGCTTTTCATGACAAAGGTATAACATAAAGTGAAACATGATGCTAGCATAGAGTGACGTAAAATTAAACTTTGAAGTGTTTGGGTTAGTGAAATGGTTTTCTATTCCTAAAACTTTTATTCATACGGTGACATTTTACAAGTGACTTATAGCAAAAACTCAAAAGTAAATAAAAATTTTGCCCACGGAACATAGGTTGGAACATGACAAAAATATTTAAGGTTTCAATAGTTAGGTACTTCCAAATGGCTGATCGGCAATTTTGTATGTGAGGTGCATATTTTTTTTGTATTTGTATTTGTACTTTTATTTATTTATTTGTTATAAAAAAGTTTACAATTTCGACCAACGTTAAATGGAAAAAGTTGTTCCCTATTACCAGCTAGTCTGAAATTTTTGCCGTCGGTCACTAGTAAAATTTCACCTTAATCAAATACAGGTTTTTTCTATTATAGTTAGAGCACCGCCACGCGCGGTGTCTCCCTAATTTGTGATTAGAGTGAATGAATATATTTTTTGTCCTAAAGGTATGTCGTAAAAGGCAACGAAGGGATTCGAGGGTGTGTATTGCAATTTTAGGCGATGGGCTGACAACCTGTCACTATGGCGATACACAGTTTTCCGAATGACCCTCGAATGTTTGTCAGACGTGGCGTAAATGTCCGTTTTTGCGGTCGTTTACGCTCTGCCTACCCCGCAAGGGATAAAGGCGTGATATATGTATGTAGGTATTTATTTCTGATTCCTAATGATTATCGCTTTCCGTTTTGGTAGAATAAGCCTATAATGTATTCATTAGCAAACCATCAATATTCACCCGGTAAAAGTCACATCCCATTTTTCTCACTACAGCAAGACTAAAAAAGTAGACATGATAAAAGAGCTGGCGTGGCACGGCCATTAATTAGGCAATATCCCGGCACAGTCGCGCCACCTAGCGGGGCCGTGTGCTCATAACAATACCAGCACCTAGCAGCTGATAAACTGGCAATAGAGATGTACTACAGAATGCCTTGCAACAGATAATGGTTACAAAAAGTGATCATTTACCAAGCGAACATGATTTTCGTTATGACTTACTTTAAATTCAGTGCAACTATTTTTATATGAGCTCTACTCGTGTAACTGAACAACTTTCCCCTAGGAACAAAGGTCGAAATATGAAAAAACTAGACCACAAAGTGACTCATTGTTTAAACATTTTTGTATGGGAGGTGCAATCTTTTTTTTCACACCTACCGACCTATATTCCCTTTAAGTTGTTCAGTTTTACAAGTAAAACTCACTCTTAAAATATTTGCGGTGAATTTCATAGCACTGAATTATATAGTGAGCTGAAGGTGCATACGCTGTCAATTAACTAAATCTTATTATATTTTTATGTCTCTGCAATCCAGCCGACTGAAGGTCTGAGGAAAAACTTCTAGACTGACTGAAAAATATATGAGAAATAGTTTTTAGCAACTAGCCATTAAATATCGGTGTAAATGTTCCAGCCGTACAAATTGAAATACCTATATGCAGGTTTTTCCCGATTTAAGATTAGTTATAAAACTATTACTAAGAAATAAGTAATTAATTATGAATACTTACTAATAATATACGAACAAAAAGATCTCCAACTTGCTGTAAGAGATTTCATTTTAGAAATAAGCTGACTTGTCATGTATTGTTCTATATGTTATGTTTTATGTGTACAATAAGAAATAAGGTTTCATTGAAAACATTTCACAGACACCATTTCAAAAGGTAATCGTGCTACAAAAGATTGCAGTAAGTAATAGTTACGATTGTCCGGGGTCACCTCTATCTACCGCTACGTCCATTTTTTCACCATCACGTAAATACGTTTTGGCTCGTTTCCGAGCTTACCGGAAAATATTGGGACATCTTTTTCATTTTTTGGCGATTGCACTGAGATTTGGGGACTTTCCTGCCGCATTTCTTTCTTTTTTGAAGATTTACTTTTGTAGATATCTACTAGAGCGAATTTTGAGCACAAGGTTTCTTCGTGCAGGTAAAAATCTTTGTGTGATTTCTTTTACTTTTACAACCTTAGTCTAGTTTAGCTTAGTTTTTATTGTTATTTATCTCTATATATAACCTTGAGATACATTGGAAATTATTATAAATAATGCATTAAGTATAAATCATGTAAAAAAGGATTTTTTTTTAAATGAAGGAAATGTTCAACATAGTTAATCTTATTTTGAAAGTCTTACTTGCTACGCTTGAAAAAAGATTTAAGCATAGCAAAAAAGGCTTGCTTTACAAAATCAGAAACATAAAGTCGCAGAAGCAATTTCAATAAACAATGTACGTAACGTATTTTCAACATAAATATAGTAATATGAACCAATAACCCATAAATATTTTGAAACAGTTTTTCTTCATATTTCAGCAAGGGTAGAGCACACACAATATAGCTGGGAGCACGTGTTAACACTGCCATAACGCGAAAGTTAACTGCCGAACTTAGGGCACTTTGTAAAATATGACGCAGTGTGGGACGGCCCTTATCGTTCCACTGATATTGTTTTATGATTTTTACAGCGCATATAGATCATACAGGCATCAAGAATTTCAGGCAAATTCAAAAAAGCACAGACACATTTAATATATAAAAGCTACTTGAAAACAATAACGGTCGTCCGGTCACCTGATTGGCTTGTTATCTTCTATGACAAACTCTTTTAAGATTAAATTTGCTTGTAATCTCACTTAACCACAATACTTCTTATACCACTACTACTACTATTATATATTTTTGGCTAGAGGTAAGCTTAAACCGGCCGTTTACGCACTGTCTACCCCGCAAGGGACAATAGGCGTGATGTATGTGTAAGCTTAAACAGCAGCAGTGTGCTGTACCTACACTCATTCCAGCTCATGTTGTATATATGTACTGTATTTATTGATTGTGGTGCCCAATATGTGATGCGAAATAATAGTAGTTTATGCAACTGTCATATAATGGGGGTCATTAGAATGCGAGTGTCTGTTTATCACACGAGGCGTAGCCGAGTGTGATAATAGATTGACACGAGCATTCTAATGCCTAATTATATGCAGTTGCATACACTATTTTATCTACACTCTAAAAAATTTACTCAGTAGAACACTTTTCCAAACGTCCGCACCGGCGATTGCAAGGCCCGATAAATGGTCAAATTCAATACGAGAACGTAATATGGCTTGATATGAATTTTTGAAGATTCTTTACTAACAGTTGTTTAGATGTCGAGTCTCAACAGCAAATAACTAAACAACTGAACAACAACTGAACAACACTGAACAACACTGAACAACAACTGAACAACACAGAACAACATCGGAATAACATCTGAACAACAACTAATCAACATCTGAACAACAACTGAACAACATCTCAACAACAACAGAACAAAAACCTATTAAAACTACTGAACAACATCCGAAAAATTACCGTACAACAACAACTGTCAGGTGCGGCGGAAGATGGCGATTTGAGTATTGGAAAAAAAAACTTCGTTTCATTTTAAACTCATTAAGTCATTACGCTTCTGTAATTTATAGTAAACCCTAGTTTTTATAGGCAGAATGCATAAAGTAGGTCATTATGCATCTGTTTTCGAATTCATAATTCGAACATTATAAGACGAGTGTAGATAAATATATTTATATTGTATTGTACTACTACTACTATTATCAACATATCACAATACATCTTTTTCAAACTCAGTCTACTGCAGTAATTTACTCCATGTCATAATATTATGCAAATTTTGATTCCAGTCATCACCAGCTGCTGGTGTTGTAATCAGAGAACGCCGCTGCCTATCCTTGGATTCATTTCTTACTCGGTTTTCACGACGCCCAAGGTGGGAGAAATCGAGTGATGCTATTGGTCACAAACCGGCATCAAAAGTTTGCTTTCAGTGAAAAAATTACTAAGGAGTTTTCTCAAAACTATGTGCAGGTGCCTATGTCAGCACAGGTGCTACAAAAGGGCCATAATCTCGGATGTTTTATAGTTAAAGGGTTCGATAAGAAAACACGGCCATAACCATCGGCAACGAACGTTATCGTTTACATGAGCACCCTTTTGTAGGTGCCTTTACTTGGACGATACGCTTATTTTACTCCTTGGTAAAAATACAAGTTCTTTCTTAGGTAATAAATAAATATCCTGGACAATTCACACTGCGCCTTCTAGCCTCAAACTAAGCATAGCTTGAACTATAGAATTAAAATATCTGATATTAATACTTATATAAGTAATTTATTTCTAAATAAATACATATCATACATAGAAAACACCCAGAATAAACACATATTTCAAAATTGCCTTATAATTTTTTCGTGTCTTGTAGGTATCGGACCCACAACCCTCGGCATAGCAGCCAGGAGTACTATCCGCTGCGCCATCGGACCAGTCAAACTTTGGATATTTCACTTTCTGGTATAAAATTTAGTCACCTCCCGTGTTTATACATATTATCTTTAAAACTATTCAACGGATTTTTATTCATTTTTAAACAAATGGAGTGTATCAAGTGGAATGTTTATATTATATAAGTATAACATATGCCGGAAAAATTACATATTCCTTATATAAACTATACGCAGGTATTTTGCAGAGCTGCCAGTACCACAGAATATATAATAGTACTAACGTACAGAAGAATCACTCCCTAAGAAATTACATGTTTAGGTATAAATTAATACCTACGCTCGGTGTACCCAACCGCTCACAAACAAAATTGAAACTTATGAACGCGCGCGAACGCTCAATCTCCCTTGCGCATCGCAGTTTTATGACTGAGCCGCCGGCGAACTCCAAGGGTTGTAACTTGTCATCATGTTATTCGTGCACGAAGATTTTTTGTTATTGATTTTGCTATAATATCTTATTTGTTCACTTAATCTACGGAAGGAATTGTAAGATTTGTAAATATTAATAAACCTAAACGAAATTATTAATGACTACTGTTTATATAGAAAAACAATTAATTATTCTTGTGTCTAACTGTTCTTTGTATCGAGTGGGACACCGAGTCGACGACCCGATCGATTTTTTAACGAATAAACGTACTAGAACACAGAAAAAAATCAAGTAAGTGTGCGCGCGAGCAGCACGTGCGTGCGAACATACCTAAACCGTGGAGTGAGACCCCCCTGCCAGTACTATCAACGTAACCATAGGGATCAACATATACTGGTTATTCTTTGCACCTAACTGTATGATAAACCAATATATTATGGGTAAGTTGATGAGCTGCTGATTTTAACCAGAAATGGCCAGTGTAGCTCAGAAATGAAATATGACAACACTAATACACTAAAATATTTGATGCGGGATCATAAGCTGATTTATATTTGCGTAATTTAATATTCTTTTCTTCTTCTTCTTCAAATTTAAGAGTCAAACTCTTGTCGGTGGAGTAACTTCCAATCTTCTCTCCTCTCCCAATATTCTTTTATCATGCCATAAAGATATATTTTGCGCAAGTTCCGACCCTTAATATAAGTTGTTTAAAAACACAACAATCATTTTTTTCTACTTCTTCTTGGCGAGTGTTTAATTACTTCCTTAAAAAACTGCTCAAGATTTCGAATTGGCTGTCAAAGTATCGAGTAACTCAGTTTTCTTTTTCTTTCCTCTAATTAGCCGGAGTCACACGAGTATGGCTTCCCAAACTTTGACCAGAGAGGCCCTTCAAAACGACTACCTTATAACTACGTGCCGTCCTAACTTACCTGCTGTTGCGTTATAAAATAAAACAGTTTTTCTTCGAAATAACAAGTCTTTCTCCTTTGAAATATTATGTGTCAAAAAAAAACATGCCTACATAGTTCAGTCGCAATATCGTTGATTGTTTGATTATGACATTGAAGATTTTTGAACTATTTAATATCCCCTAAAATCTAGGCTACCGCGAACAGTATGCAGCGCAGGTACGTTCCAATTGGGGTGGTATGGGATCTACCTCCTAGTGGTCCACCCCGGACAACGGCAACACAGGCTTGCCTGTGGATAAGTCCGGCTGAACGATCCCACCAAGCGGTGGAAGGCTCCGTAAGGGGCCGCCTGGCTCGCGACCACCATCCCACCGAAGTCTGGCGCCAAGTAGCTTGCTGCGTTCCGTCAGTGTGTGGGAGTGCCAGTGCCTTTGGGGGAATTGGAGGATGTCAGTTGCGCTATTCAGAATCGGTCTTGGACTCTGGGCGATACTGTACCGGGTAACTCATTCTGGAGGGTAGCGGGATCCGAAGCACGGTGCCAGCCGTTGGCCGACCGCAGTCAGTAGGGGGCCCAAGTAGCACGCCAGCCACGTGCCAAAGGCTGCCCCGCCAACTCGCGAAAAATCCCGATATGCTCCACCGTGCCAGCTGGCGACTGGATGGGAGGACCCGGTGGCCATATTCGGGGGGGTTCGGGCGTCCCCGCAGTCTCCAAATGAGTTTCCCATAGGTCGGTTAAGCTCTAGTGTTCCAGTGGTTAACTGAAATGCGCCTCGACAATACAACTTTTCCCCCACAAACTCTCAAATTATGAAAAAAGTAAAAAAGAAGAATAGGTTTATACAACGGCTGCACTTCCTCCCAAAAAAAGTGCACCTCACTAACATCCGAGGGTTGCACTCCAATCTTGATCCGGTCCATCACCACCTTGAGACCGAGAAGCCGCACCTGTTCTTCCTAACGGAGACGAAGATAACAACACCGTCGGACGTGGCGTACCTCAACTACCCGGGTTACTCTCTTGAGCATAAGTTCAAGAAGCAAGCTGGGGTCTGTGTGTATGTCCGCGATGACATTTGTTGTCGTCGTCTCCGTTGCTTTGAGAAATCGGGTTTTTCTGCCATTTGGCTACTGGAGGACTCTGGCGTGGAGAAAACTCTATATGTCGGCGTCTACCGATCGCACAGCGGTGACCAAGAGACGACAGCGCTTTTCAATTACCTCGTTGAAACGACAGACGTAGCACAGCAAAGATACCCGACAGCGAAGCTAACTTTTCTGGGGGACTTTAATGCCCACCATAAGGAGTGGTTGTTCCCGTTCCAGAAAACTGACCATGCTGGGCTAGAGGCGCGAAAGTTTGCATTATCGCTAGATCTGACCCAGCTGGTGAATGTAGCTACGCGGATACCGGATATCGACGGCCATACACCCAATTGCTTGGACTTGCTGGTGACAACTGATCCAGACAGTCATTCAGTTTCGGTCTCAGCTCCGCTGGGAACGTCCGACCACTGTCTGGTGAAATCCGTATCGACCTGCTCTCCTCTCGATGACAGCCCCAGGGGCACGAGGCGAGTTTGGAGATACGAGTCAGCAGATTGGGAAGAGATGCGGCACTTCTCTGCATCTTACCCGTGGCGTCAAGTGTGCTTCTCCTCGCGTGACCCCTCGTGTTGTGCAGATGCGGTTGCGGACGTGATTCGGCAGGGGATGGAATATTTTATTCCATTCTCCGACATCCCGCTCGGTCACAAAGCCCAGCCTTGGTTTAACGCAGAATGCGCCCAAGCTGAGGCGCGTTAAGAATCGGCATACCAAGCTTGGGTCAAGGCTCGCGACTGCAAATTAAGAGCACGTAGGGTTCGCGCGAAGAAAAGAACCTTCAACTCTGCCACTAAGTCCTGCAAACGGGTATTACGTAAGGCACGTTTTGACCATGTCGGACGAATAGGGGCCAAACTAGCATCACACCCTCCGGGTAGTAAAAAGTTTTGGTCCCTGTCCAAAGCGGTTGAAACTAATTTCTGTCGTCCAACCTTACCTCCAATGCTGAAACCTGATGGATCGCTGGCTCACTCTGCAAGTGAGAAAGCAAATTTGTTTGCTTCCTTGTTTGCAAGCAACTCACGTCTGGACGCTGGCTCCAAACAACCACCTACTGTACCTCGTTGCGATTCTTCGATGTCGGAGATCGCAGTACACATTAAAGAGGTTCGAAGAGTATTGTGCAGTCTAGACGTGAACAAGGCCAGCGGACCTGATGGCATACCAGCGAGAGTATTAAGACTATGTGCGCCTGAACTGTCTCCTGTGCTGACACGCTTGTTCCGCCTCTCTCTTAAAGAAAGAACGGTGCCGGGGGCCTGGAAGCTTGCTAATGTGCAACCAGTTCCCAAAAAGGGCGACCGTGCCGACCCTGCTCATTACCGTCCAATTGCCACTACCTCCATCCTATGCAAGGTCATGGAGAGGGTACTTAACAGTAAGTTGCTGACCTACCTTGAAGACAATGATCTTCTCAGTGACCGTCAATATGGCTTTCGCCGGGGGCGGTCTACTGGTGATCTTCTTGTGTATGTCACGCACTGCTGGGGCGAAGCCATCGAGAAAAACGGCGAAGCACTTGCCGTTTCACTCGATATCTCGAAGGCCTTTGACAGGGTCTGGCATGCAAGTCTGCTCAGCAAGCTTCCTGCTTATGGCATCCCAGCTGATTTTTGTACTTGGATTTCAGACTTCCTTAGTGAACGGTCCATCAGAGTAGTCGTTGACGGCTGCTCCTCTGACCTAATGGCCATTGATGCCGGAGTTCCTCAGGGGTCTGTTCTCTCTGCAACTCTTTTCCTGCTGCACATCAATGACCTCCTTCGGCATGGTATTGTTGGATACGCAGATGATAGTACCGTTTCAGAGAGATACTTGACAGGTGCAGGGACCAGTGGGGATGAAATACGTTCGTTAAGAAAGGCCATGGTAGAGCGAACAGATCTGACCTTAAGTCTTGTCTCCCAATGGGGCGACGACAATCTGGTCTCATTCAATGCCACCAAAACACAGGCGTGTCTTTTCACTGCAAAAAGGAGTCCTTTCGACTGGACACCTACTTTTCGGGGTACATCTGTCCCAGTCACTGACAGGCTTGAGCTTCTAGGCATGGAGTTGGCATCAAATCTAAACTTCGGCGCGACCATCGAGTACAAGGCTCAGACGGCGGCTAAAAAGCTGGGCGTCCTGAATAGAGTGAAGCGATACTTTACGCCTGGACAGCTTTTAACTCTTTACAAAGCACAAGTCCGATCCTGCATGGAGTATTGCAGTCACCTTTGGGATGGCTCAGCCAAATACCAACTTGCCGCTCTTGACTCGGTGGAACGCAGGGCCAGGAGGCTCATAGGCGACATAAAACTGGTGGACACCAAGCTATATAGCCTGGCACATCGCCGCAAGGTTGCCTGCTTGTCGGTATTTTATAGATTATACTTCGGAGAGTGTGCTCAAGAGCTTCACGACCTTGTTCCACCAGCTCCCTTCTACCATCGGACATCCAGACGCACCGCCGGATACCATCCGTACCTGGTAGCCATTCCACCAATTCGGACTAAGCGCTTCCAGTCATCATTTATAATGCGCACTGCTAAAGAGTGGAACTCACTTCCTGCGTCTGTGTTTCCAAAAGCATACAACCCTAATCTCTTCAAAGTAAGAGTGAACAGGCTTCTTCTGGGTGAGCTCGCTCCATCTTAGACTCTGTCTCTGTCCTATGACCTAGACTAGAGTCAAGAGCAAACCCATCATTAATAAAAAAAAAAAAAAAAAAATTACAGGACACAGAATGATCTTGCTAGAAACGCAACTATTCGTTGTCGAATAACAACTAAGGCGGTTCTACCACTTATCGTACAGTCTGTCAGACGAAAGGACATTGCGAATTATTTCCATAAAAATACAGCTACGGTGCGTTACGTGTCGTTTGACAGACGCATCCGTAAACGAATAAGATCTGAATTTGCAATTTCCTTTCGTCTGATAGACACATGCGTTACGATGCGTTTAAAATACGCAGCGTCGGACGACAAGTGGACGAACCGCCAAATTGCAAAATAACTAAATAGATATATTTTGTAACATCCTGTACATCAAATATTACCGTTGCTATAATATTTGCTAGGCTTCTTACTCACCCAATATCTCAATTTGCTGTGTATTAAGTCGACGTATCGTAATGGCTAGTGATCCCTTTGATCTAGCCGGTCCACTGGTAACTAATACACCAGTTTGCAAATAGTTCATACGGCTTCGTAGAACCAAATATCAATTTACGTAGTGACACGTACACAGCGGTAATGGAGCGAACAAAGTTATACTACTAGACAAATTATACGAATATTTAATTGACATCATAGTTTTGGTCTAGGCGAAAGCAAGGAACAAGAAATTAATTTATATAGCTTAGTTACATAAGAAGTACTTTGAAGTACCTATACTTAATACTAGGTGGCAAACAAATGACACTATTCTGAATAGAAATTATAATGGAATTATTTTATTCTTAATGGCGTTTCAACATTTTGTGATTTCGCCAGTCTCTTAGTTAAGAATTAAAAATATGATTTGGCGAGTGCGCCAGTATCAGTAGTAACAGTTCACAGGAGCCCTAGTTTTACGACTACGGACTACTTTTAGGACTACTGACTGTGAATTGCAGTGTGAACTAGTAACGTGACAGTGTAATTAGGTACTAGAACACGTGCGTGGAACGTTTACTGACTTTCGAAAATGATCGTTATATAAATCAATTCTAATTTTCTAACTAATGTTCACTTTAACAGGCATTCATTGGTTAGAACGTATAATAATCATTAAACTCTGCAATATACAAAAAAGCAACATTAAAACTGATTCACGACCATCACTTGCAAATGGCGGAAATCTAACCTATCCTATTAAACACAAGTATAGAAGAACGTCGTTCAATGCGTCACATTCAGTTGCCACTCCTCGTAATAGGGATCTAATATTATCTATTCCGTGATTGGTACTATTTACTTTCTAAGTTATGTTCAAATTTTAATTTCCGAGAAAGAATTATACGCAGGTGTGTTTCGACACAGGTTATTTCAAGGCGCTTATATTCTAGACGTTATAGCAACTTACCAAATTTGCAGTTACGTTGTATATTTACCAACCAATACCAAGTTTAACCACCTCGCATAAATCGGGGCATTAATTTCGCAACTCAAATGTAACAATTTAGTTGTACGCAACTAAGCATTTAGTTGTACGCCTTCGGCACCCTCCGCTAACTTAAGCGGCCTTCCCTCACCGCTAAACAAATTTGACAGCTCTAAGTTAGCCCAACTTGTGCACAAACTTACCAAGGTACATTTACCTCGCAGTTTATTAGATATTCTCTTAAATATTGAGATGTAGAAGCGATTTTCGCTTGACTGTAAGATATAACCGGAGAAGTTATGTTTGTTTGATTGTATCAAACTTATATCAGAGTAAGCATTGTGCGTACGTTAAGTTGCGTGATTGTAAACCTGTCTCAAAACTGACTATAAGCTAATAGTAAAGTAAGAAGTTTGACATAAAACTATTTCTAACTCCCGTTTTTTTCACATCGGTTTCGAGCTTGGCGATGAAGGCTATATGATCCAAGCAATGTCATACAAAAATAAAATCTACTTCAATCGATAAATAGAAGTGAAAAACGTATGTACGTGACTTCATAATCACGTCAAACCTAGACACCTACAAGCTTAAGCAGTCTCAACAAAGACTGTGGAAAATCAAGCCAAGCCTCAACCTACCTTAAACATTCCGCCAAGTTCACCCCACCACAGTTCAAGAAATAAAGTAGATGGAGCGCTGCGAGGTAAAAATTATTATTAAGTGTCGACCGTTTGTAGGTTAATGGGTCGTTTTTTCAATTCGGTTTTTTCAAAATCCCACACGAAAAGAAGAAGGTGTAGTACTATATATGATCTGTGACATTCCTACAACATTAACTCGAGAAATGTACATAGTCAGATCAATCATAAACACACAGTCTCTTCTCTTTTCGTGTGGAACACCGAGTTGTTCAACGACACGATAAACCCTGGTGGCAGAGTTGTTCAACCGCCTACTACTAGTAGTAGGCCTCGGACATACACACAGTAACACACACACGATACAGTCATAGAAAACAGTTTTAACTTCTCTTACTTTGCAGAATGTTAAATACAAGAAGATACAACATCATCACCTGCCCCTTTACCTATACTGGTATTTCTCATAAACTGTGTGAAAAACCAGTTTGATCCCTGTAAGTGTGCTTCTGATAACTGGTAACTACTTTATTTGCTTATTGCACTCTGTCTATTTATTCTTTGATCTGAAGCCACCACCTGCTCGGGAGGATTATTATTCGTATGCAGCTAACAGCTAACTCGCGATAAGATTTAAGTTTAAGTTTCGCCCCTATTTGCATAGAATACTAAATTCATAGACGTTGGCTGCGGAGTTCAGTCGCTGTCTGACGCTAATAATTTCAAATTGAACCTTCAGTTTGAATACGGTTTCTTGGCTTTCAAAGGAAAATAGGACTCAAGAAACATGTAGCAATATACAGAATATTGAAACAAATTTTTTAGAATGTCTTTATAAACAATGCTGATCCAACTGACAATATTAAGGAATTGTTATATTTATAATGAAAATAAATAAATTAAATACTGGACAATTCACACAGCGCCATCTAGCCCCAAACTACATAAGTTTGTACTGGGAACTAGATAGCTGATATTTATACTTATATCCTTTTTTTGTAAATTAAATGATATTTTTTTGTAAATATTGTGTAGACTAGGCTACAATAAATAAAAGTTTTGAAGTTTGTCAGTCATAAACGGACATGACATCAATAAATTGTTTTTAAGGGAGGTTCCCAAATAAATACATATTGTACATAGATCGAAAAAACCCAGACTAAACACAAATACTTGAAAACAAATACTTATTTGTGTCTTGAGGGGATGAGACCGATGAACCTCGGCGTGGTAGGCAGGGGTACTATCCGCTACGCCATGCGGCCAGTCGTAATTAGTGAACTAATAATCAAACTTACACTCGTCTTCTTATATTCGCTTCTGTATCTGTCGACCAATTTTGGTAACTTGATAGTATAGTCCATTCGCCTTCTTCACACATTTTGAAACTCTATCGTTCGCATTGATTATTAAATAAAGCCCATCAAATTTTCGGATGCAGCGATCGTGAAAAACTCCGGATTAATTCAGATTTAAACTCCAGAGTCGGAAGCTTTTAAATTCGCATAAATACAACATGTCACGGGCGGGCGGGGCGGTGGGGCGGGCAGCGGTCCTTTATCAATTACATGACGACCCACGTCAAAAATAAAAAAGTTATATGAGCGATCGTTTAATATTTACACACAAACATATCGTCCACATAGGATTGGCTAATGTCGGAAAACACATACGTAGGTAGGCGGGTATTTTATTTTTTATTTACAGATATTTATTTTACACAATGACAAAATGGTTACGCTCTGCCTACCCCGCAAGGGATTATAAGCGTGATATGTGTATGCATATATTATTAATTTACTATGGTTTATTTTGCACTCACAGTGCTTTATTACTTTCGTAAATGAAAATAGAAAATTGATTTTTTTAGCGACAGCCGGGAATTGAATACGGGACCTGCGGAGTACCGTCTCACCGCTCTGCCACTGAGCTACCGGCGCCCCGACCGAACACTTTAAATGTTCAACCTCTTGATACTCGTCTTGAAGCGACGTGCAAGCAAAATCTAGTGTAAGTTATTTAAACTAATATTTATATTTATTTGTTTGAAATAATTAAGGTGGTTCGAGAGCCCAGTGGCGCCGCCAAACAGGAAAAAAGTCCCTGACTGGACACGCCAGTCATCTGGAAACCAAAGTATCAATTCGCGGCAATAACTAACTACGAATATTATTTAGAATCAATACCTTGTAAAAACTAAGCACTTTAGTTATGTATTGTAATTTTGCTAATAGTGGCCATTTTTAGCATTTTTGGAATACATAACTAAAACGCATAGTTTTTTCCTGTTTGGGGGGGCGCCACTGAGCTCTCGAACCACCTTAAAGGTTTTATTTCAGCGCACAATAAATTGCATCACCCATCGTTTCACCGCCTATACTTTATTAGCTTGAGTGTCCTGTACTTTTGTTTCAGTTAGACCATAAAATTTCGCATCGTCAGTAAAATGGTAATAATGCAACATAATATCGCGCTAATAGTAATTTAATTACACATCTCTCACATGGCGCAAATGGTTTGTAAACCGCAGTCGAATAAAACTTCAAATAATAATTAATTAAAAGTGGCTACACAAACGAAAAATATTTGCTCATTTGCTGGCGAACATGATAAATTGTAAATTACTTGGAAATGTGCGTTTTGAAGCCGAGTTAAATTTTAAAGCGGTCGGAAAACAGTGGAAATTAAATTCGCGGGCAAATAATGAGGGGAGTATTAAAAATGCAAAAATTGATTAATGGACCGGTTGTCGAGCAAATATGTACTTAATAAGTATGAGTCATTGTAGAGCGCGCGTTGTCGCCACTGAGTGTTTTATTCCTATAGCTGTTAACAGCCCTAATTTAAAACTCAACTGCGGTTGGAAATTCTCTTTGGTTTTGCAATAATATGGGAAATATTTTAAAGCAGAGTTATTTTTAAGCTTTGGTTTTGACGGATATAGTTTTGATAAGCCCTTTCAATCTTAATTGTTGATTACAATATCTACTTTCCATCTAAACTTGCGTGCCAATAGTTAAGTTGCAGAATTCTAGGTTGCTGGAATCTAACATCAAACATTTTCCACATGAGATGTCATATACCATACAGGGTAAAAGGAAGACTACCGAATACTGCAGACCATAACACTGAACAATTTACCCTAGGAATACTGTCAGGAAACGACAAAAAAACACCTCCTATACAGAATCAGCTGACTGCCTTTCCTAAAGCAAGTCATTTTCTTTACCTTTCCTGAAATATATTCCTAGGGGAAAGTGGTTCAGTTTTATGGTCTGAATGCATTCGATCAGTATACGGATTGCTATCCCTTACGGGGTGTAAGTGACAGCAATCTAAATTTCAGTGAATGAACTGTACGCAGGCAAAGGATAAATACTTGATGTTGGTGCAATTTCATAAATCACTAACTGCCGATCGCAATCAACAGAAGGCAATCCTGAAAAACCCCGATCTTTAACCACTTTAATAACCGTATCAATCGCAATTACATTTGCCTTCAACACGGCAACTGCCATAGGCAGAAAACCTCTGGGTCGCTTTTATAAAAATCTCCATAATTTGATTTACATTGCGTACTTGTAAGGTCATTATGATACAAGCAGACTGACCGACTACGCAAAGTATTTTGAATGAAACTAATATATTGTAGAGTTGCGATTGCTGGTTGCGTGCGAAATGCATATTAGGTGTCATATAACACGCGGACAACCTTCACGCCGTTAGATGCATTACTCGGGTTATGTGGTGAAGTGTTAAAACTGTGTATCTCAATGTTGATATAATTATTTTACACCAGAGAACTGGGCCTGTCTATGATATGCCAGAAAGTGGTAGTTCGTGAAGAGTATTGACGACCATTACCACTATATCATCTTAATTAGCCTAATATAATGACTGCGTTTTCTTTGGTTTAGTTTCAATCACAAGATGCACATGCCTAATCTAAATTAAACAATACTTGTATAAAAAGCCGACGAAGATTTATATCATGAAAAAAACCATTTGTTTGTTTGTTTAATAGCTGACGCCTGCGAATTATGTTTCGCAATCTTATTTTTATTTTTGTAGATGTCTACGTATTTAGCCAAACCTTTGTAAAAGAAGGTACCTAATTAATTTGAAAGAAGCCAAGATCTCTTATTTTTTCTTGAATTTCTATGTTTACACCAGCGTCTTTCAACTTACCAACCGATGCGGATTATGTATTAAGCTGAAAATCTTTTCCTGCGAAGTGATTTCCGTATCTTGTAGAGTTAAGCTAAGCTCCTGGTGTTCTACATCACGTACTCTTAAAGTTATGTGCTAACCAAAAATGGTCCATCGTTTTGAAAAACTTCTGCTACAGAGCCTATTTTGTATCTATTATAGTTAAGTCGTGTCTTTGCTGTTCCGGGTACTCCAGACCCTCGATGTTAATACACCAACAAAAGCGGCCTACCCTACCTATTTATTTATGTATTTATTTTTATTTATTAGGTAAAGTTGTGCATGACTTCATTTCTAAGATATACCATTTTACCCTAATGCCATGTTGCAGAGAATGGTGTTCGCCAGAGATCGTGGCGATAGCGCGCACCATGCGACGATGGCGGCGCGAGTGGCGCGAGCGGTGGTGCACCGAACCGGGGCTGCCAACTACAAGAATTAGAATATTTTTATTTGTAATCTTAATACACCATGACATGAGATCATTAATTCGGGCCAATTGCGGAATTCTGCTTGCTTCTAGCTTCAATTGACACACTGAATGGCAAGTAAATGAATAACAATTTAGAAACATGACTCGATTTTCCATGCATCACTACCTATGTAAATAAATACATACACATACCACACCTTTATCCCTTGCGTGGTAGGCAGAGCGTTAGCGATTACCTAAGTTTAACTACTTAAAATAAGCGTATGTTGTTTTGATTCAAGTACCTATCTCACTTAATTAAAGGTAAAAATAAGCTAAAGAGACACGGCATACAAGACATCATATTCGTGGGCTATCATAATCAATAACTACTTTTTCAAGTTGGCAACACGAAACCTAAACACCGTAAACTTGTGAATAATTAATTCGCTTATCGAGTCGCTGACACGACCAAATTCATGAAAAATTTAATAAATCTCCCTTTAGATTTATAAAGGGCGTGCTTTCTGCTATAACAGTCGCGTAATGCCCGCTATGAATAACTTTAATGCATTTTGCGGCGAGATTCTTATAAGTAAAACTATTTTTGTAGCACCAGCTCACCACGCTTAGCGAGTATAGTTTGGGATGTTAAACTCACAAAAACGGTTGGTCATGTCCAGCCCAATATTTATCAAAAGCTCAAAGTACAGTAGGTTCCTTATGCATAAACGTGAATACTACTTCTGATTAATATATATTATAGTAAATACCAAATTTTTAACAACACGGGATGTGTTTGTTTGTGTTTGTATAACACATTAAGAAAACTTGAAAGTTCGCTGGCAAGAGACGAGCCGCAGTAACCCAGATGGAAGAGGTGTTGCCACTAGTGATGGCGAAAGTCGCAGGTTCAAATCTTTTGCAAGAAATATTTTAGGAAATATTTTGCTGGTTTTCTAAAAAGATATTATGGTAGTTGTATTACAACATTCTATTTCATTTCGTCGTTGCACGTTTTGTCGATCAAAATAGCACCGTACGTTGTTGTTACGCACTGTGATCACACCTTTTGTATTCTAAGTGCACGTTATATGTAAAAAAAAGCATTTTATATACCTACTTATGTTGCACTTTCTTTTCTTTCTTATCGTGTGGGAAATCGAGTCGCCCAACGACCCGATGAACCCTGGTGTCAGAGTTTTTCAACCGTCTACTACCACTAGTAGGCCTCTGACATGGTAATCATAGACAACAACCGGGACCGGCGGCTTAACGTGCCCTCCGAAGCACGGAACTTTCTTTCTTTTCGGACATTCAGGTGGTTCAGCCTGTAATGTCCTAACCAGACCGGGAACAAATTCACAAAGTGATAAACATCAACTATTGTGAGTGCTCCACCGAGAATCGAATTCGGAACTTTTGCGTCGCAGGCAATCGCACTACCACTGCGCCACATTGGTTGGTTATGTTGCACTAATACATGCAAACAAATATTTCAGTGCTAAATAGTAAATTACGGCTCATACTAGGCAATTATACATAATTATACGCAAAAAAATAAGGTAAAAGTAGACTAACAGCTATTTTAATGGTCAACATTAACAAGAAAACGCAAACGGAGAATTTATTAAGTTCCACAAAAGAACAACTCTGCCACAAACGTAAATCAAAGTGGAAAAGTGAAAAATATTCCACCAACCCTTTTGAATCGTAAAGGTGAGAACACACCACAGTGTTTACGATTACTGAAGTTTGCTGGGGGCTTGAAAAGTACTTGAATAACTTACTTTGAGAAATAATGTTCATTTTTAAGTTGTAGCGTAGCAGAGTGATAAGTTCATCCACATACCTATACGATGAATACGAAAAAAAGGCCCCAATTTAGGATATGAATTTTCTTAACTTACCTTAAATTAGTGCTGTCACTTTTCCTCAAATAGTTTTAGAAAAGGATTGGAAATTTTTTAATCCTGTCGTCTTATAATTTGACGCAAAATACGTGTTATCTATTAAAATAAGATGACGATGAAACTAGAAATTGCAAAGAACCCTTTGACATTTTGAAACATGACATGACTTAGATATTCTATCGTTTTCTAAACCTATTTGACGCACTATTTTAAGGTAAGTAAAAAGAGTTTATATTCCGAATTGAGACCATGATTCTGTATCTCTATTACACTAAACATTACAAATATTTCTAAAGTTACAAATGGCAAATAATCTCTTTGATCAATTTTATTGTAATCACATTATAACAATCTATTACAAAACGTGATTACTGAGTTTTGGTCATATAAAATTGACATATTATATTATAAATTATTTATTGCGACAGCTCCCGTTGTAGCAGCAACTTAAAGAAAATGCTGTACGCGAGTAGGAATCCGCTAATTTTATCTGCAAAGGAACCACTGAATAAAGATATATTAGTGGTCCGAACAAAGATAAAGGAATAAATTGTGGACGCGATAAATCAGTAAAGGATGGTTTTAATTACACCTCCCGACTACTAGGGCTGCTTCCGCATATTTCACAGTTTCAGTTTCAAATTAAAAGAGTCGTACACCGTTTACTGGGCCGATGGCGTAGCGGATATTACCCCTAGTACCCATGCCTGCTACCCCGCGGCACGTGGGTTCGATCCCCACAAGACACAAATATTTGTTAAGTAATTTTCAGATATTTGTTTTTGTTTTTCTATTTATATTATGTATTTAATAACAAAAAAAATATATATCAGTATTAATATCAGCAACCCATTTCCCATAGTTTGGGACTAGATGGCGCTGTGTGAATCGTCCAGGATATTTATTTATTGCTGTAATCCTTTAAGTTGTGAGAAGCCTCTGTGGTAGGTAACATAGTTATACTAGGTCGTGAAACCCACTCATGTCAAAGATTTCTTATTTATATTAAGTATTATATTAATTAATTTTAATATTTTTAAATTAGGTACATCATTATGAAATAAAATGTACCTTATTGAAAAAAACTTTATACCGAAAAGTTCTCAGGGCTGTCGAAATGGAAAGGTATAGCATTTAATTCGAACATTTAATAATTTAATTTTTACAGTTTTATCTTATATTATTGAAGATTTTTATAATTTAGATATAAAACTCTACCATTTCGACAGCCCTGAAAAAGGGTTCTACAAAACGCCAGGAGGCGAAATGCAAATAAAGTTAATTATTGCTAGTTAAGTGATTCCAGACGCACTGGAATATATATTTCCAACGCTGCCTTGCCTTGGTTTAGAACATGTTTATTTTGCAAATTCAGTGTTGTCCATGTTTAAAAATGCAAATTAGTGTGGGCAGCCAGAACAAACTAGAGTTTCCTTTGGCAGTGATAAATATTTATTCTGATGAAGACTTTTTCACCAAAAACATCGTTCTACGTTTATAGGTAACATTAGAGCAATTATATGTTACTACGGCTCTATTCTCAGTTTTAAAAAGGCAAAAGCTTTTATTTATAACTAGCTTTTACCCGCGGCGTTGCCCGCATAAGTGGTGATAAAAACTATCCTATGTGTTAGTCCATGTTACCTTCTGTATGTGTGCCAAATTTCATTACAATCGGCTTAGTAGTTTTGCGTGAAGAAGTAACAAACAAACAAACATACAAACTTTCGCATTTATCCTCGTAAAGCCTAGTTCTGTGAGCTTTTCACAGATAGCAAGCAGCCCAGGTGCCTTTTAAAAGGCTTGCCTCTTCAAAGTAAAATAAACCTTATATGCACTTCTTTGTCCTGGAAGCTTGCAGTTTCAGCATATTGTTAATTAGTTTAAACCATAAAATATAAATATACCCATGTATTTACTCTAAAAGCTTACCTAAATAAAGAGTAAACATATGGCCGAGTTCATAGGTTAGGTTACTTTCTAATGTAATGTTTTCATATGCTTAGGTTCGTACCACTATAGAGCTACATACCTTTTAAAAGGTATCTAGGCGTTACGAGGTCAAACTATTAGTAGGATTATATTTTTAGATGTTATTGTTGAACCCTACGAACTCCCCCATTGAATTTGGAGTATTTTGAACACGTTTTTTTCTGCAGATTCAGACTCATGTCTGTCACATCAGGCTATGGAGAGAGTCGTGTAGTTAGTGTGCATTGTGTGGTATCTAGAACGCGCCGCTGCCACTCGCAATTTGTGATCTAGTCTAGATGACGGGGCCCGGGGCCTGCAATCAGGCGCGTGCGCTACCGGCATACTGATGCGATGACGTATGCAATCAGTGTGACGTCACGGGTATCTAAGTCTGGTGCAATTAGGATTGCAGATCGCTAGGTACATACATTGCTGGAGAAGATACTTATCAGTCACGAGCGGCTGGTAGGTGGTGAGTGGACAAACCTATACAGTGTGTTAGGAAAATGACTGTACACACTTTCACGGCGTGTTGCAGACGAAAAACAAAACAATTTTTGCAAACACCATTCTAGAAAATTCGTAAGAGATTTGGTCTTTCCTAAAAAAACACTCGAGCTACTATAAAATTCGATGGAAGCGTCAAAAATTTATTACATATTTCGATTTTTTTTACTAAAAGTTGTTCAGTTTCTCGTTTAGAACACGCCCTGAATGTTTATTCCTAACACACTGTAGATAAAATAAGCAGGAACTATTCAATCGTTTGGCATTTAGTTTATTGTAGGTAGGTTCGCACCTATAGGTTGACTACCTTCTGTATTTTTTTTTATTTACTTATACCTACCTAAAAAAACAAGTGATTTTTATGGCCGCTACATTAGATGGGCATATATAAAAACAGTGCTAGTGCCCACAAGATAGCTCTTTATTAATTCAATAACGTTGAAATCCGAGTAGAACAGTGGAAATCATGTGGAAATAGGTTAATTTCATTAGCTTACCTTACTTGTTGGCATTGCCGGTAACTATAATTTGGAAATGATTCGGAAACTAAATCCCAATATTGACATGCAGCAATCACAAATTGTCAATTTAGCAACAATAAATTAGCAAATAATCGTCATTGGGTGTAAGTTCATACTTTGATCATAATGAATATTGCGTTTTATAGGTACAATGCTATTTTTTGGTTAATTTCTTGAATATCATCATCATCATCAGCCCACTCTGACACCAGGGTTCATCGGGTCGTTGAGCCCACTTTAGGGCATAGGCCTCTTCCTTTTCTTGAATAAAATACCGTTCATTTCAGAAAGTCCAATTTCGTCACAAATCAAGCCGACTAAAAAATATAATAAAATGTTTTATTTGAGAAATATGACGGGCTCATTTATCTGACTTGGAAAATGTTTTTCAGTTATATGGTCTGATTTACCCCTTCATTTTTTCTGTATCCACCCTTTTTTGATCTCAAAGAAGACACGGCAACATAAAACTAAACAGAAAAAGGCACAAAGTGGAGTGGTGTTTCACGCATCAGCTGACCGAGCCTTCGCTTTGATTCCCGGCTCCGGAGCTGAGCCACGAGTGTTATTTTAATTATAAACATTATTTACCTTAATTAGCCGGTTTTTGCCGGAGAGTGCTTGTAGCGGCAACCGCCGGTAAATTGCCGGTTCGCTTTGAATGCGAGTGTGGAGGTAGGGTTCGCTATGGGAGTCAAATAGTGACGAGTGAAACTAAGATACCTTAATACATCACGACACTAAGCAGATATAATAATGAATTTCAATATTATTTTTACATCACATGCTATTCATTTTACTCATAGAGTTTTGTTTACCTAATAGATTATGATCTTTGCATTTACACATTTCTTAAGGTAGAAGATAATGCCATTGGAATAAAATCCGCCCATGTACACATTTTGTGCATAAAGATCAATAAATAAATAAATCAATTGCATAATTCATAGGTAACTATTGGCAAAAAGTTAAATTAATATTTTATTTCGTGTTTCTTTTCGTATTTACAAGTTTATCCAACTCCACTTATGTAACTATCTTATTATGGACGCAGTTTCAGCTCAACTGTGGTAATGCATATAACCTTACCTGAAGAGCTGAATCGAAAGCGAAACAGTTGCCGACTTATTTAGCAAATATACTTTTCGTCTTTCGTACTCAATTCAACGTAAAAACTGAACTAAACTACATAAATATTGGTGTCTTGAGGGGATCAAACCGATTACCCTCGGCGTAGCAGACAGGCTATTCGCTACGCTATCGGGGCAGTCCTAATTAGTGACCTTATATTACACTCATCTTCTAATATTCACTTTCGTATTAGTCGACCAGTTATAATAGCTTGATAGTAAAGTCCATTCGCCTTCTTCACATCGACTCATTCACGAAAATGAAAACGTGGTTTTGATATTTTTAAAGTATGAAATCAGGTTTGTCCTAAAGAGTAATCTAGTCGTAGGTGCAAGTTTAGCTGCAGCTGGAGGGTCGTATGCTCACAGATGGCGCTGGCAACGGTAATTACTGCATTCGCGTCCAACCCCCGTGTAGAACCATCGACATATTACCTTGCATATTAACCATAAGCTGGGTGCTTTTGATGCTCAAAGCTGTTAGTAAATGGCATTATTTTGTTATCATTATGATTTTGTCAAAACCCAAGGAAGATACGTTTTCTTTGGTGCTATTTTTTACCGCGGGAAAACTCTATATACCCAAGAGAAAATGGGCAACAGCAAGTAAAACCACTGGGTAGGCTTCGAGTAAAGTGCAGACTGCTATGGAGCCCTCGTAAAGCAGACGCCGCTGTAGCGCGATAAGCGTGAGCGGTGAGGCAGTCGACCGACCTTATATCGCACACATTCACTCACTAGCTCCCGAGGAAGCTTTATGTGAACAGGCTATCTGGAGACAGTATATTTTGCCGTCAAACTCTATTTATTTCGGTTCTTCTTTACTGGGAGTAAAGGTTGCTACGAAATCGTAACCACAAACGAATTTGTAGCAATTGGTTACGACGTAGCCGTGCAAGGCAACCGACTATCACCGGTTCGGTGGTATTTTAAAAATAATAATTCAATTAAATCTAAAATAGTTGCTATTTATTCTGTAATTTTTGCAATTGTCAGTCAATCAGGGGAGATGCCGATGGTTGATGCCGGTCAGACTGCGAAAATAAATGTTTTATTTTATTATCTGTGTTTTCTGTAAGCCCTCCTAAATATCCTGTTGGATGATGCTAGTTACACTGACAAAACAGATGTCACTTATTCTATTTTCCGTGAGCCCAAGCCCTCCTCAGCACTTCGGTGTCGATAGGTGGCACACAAGCTGGTGTCTGTGTAACATTGTTTTACTCTTATATAATAATTAGTCTGATTATCAAAATATAGGTTGACAAAGATAATACTATATTCATACACATTTGAGTAACTTCTTTACTACTTACACGTTGCATAATTTAATAAAAAACACATACCCAAAACAAAAATAAAGACTCAAAGTAAATTTTCTCAACAATTAACTATAGGGGTTTTTAATTAAGGTGTTAAAAAAGGGGCCATTATCTCGGTCTATTTGCGTACAACGGAACATAAATCACGGGGAGACAATGCTAATGCGCGGAATTAAAAAATACTAGCTCGGCTGAAATAAAGGACTTAGCAAAATCTTTGCGGCGGTTAATGAATTACTTGAGACTATATTTCATTTGTGAGCCGTATTTAGTGAAGTATTGAAAAATGTGTGTCTCAGCAAATTCAACAAACTCAAAGCTTCTTAATGATAAACTAGCTGTTGCCCGCGAACTTTGTTTAGCCAAGGGATGCCTATGTGCCAACAGGAGCGGCACGTTATGCTAAACAACTTTTGCCATAGAGCCACTTTCATATCTCTAATAGTTTAGCCTTGCTCCTAGTGGTCGACGTCAGGTACTCGAGGCCCTCTAGTGCTGATAAAAATTATTTCTGATGTTGATCAGGACATTCGGCTATCACCATACCAAATTTTATTCAAATTGGGTATGGCAATGTATCTATTGTTTAGTTTTTAGGTGATCAGTTTCATAGCTGTTGCCTACGATTTGAATGAGATTTTAATAATTAACTTTCTTGCGGGGGGCAATCTTTCCACAAACTGACTCTGTCGATTAATGATGATGGTTCAACTGCCAACAACCATTATTATTTCTATTGTTTTTTCTGTACTCCTTCTTTGCCTTTTATTTGATTTAAAGAAATCAATATTTAAAAGTTAAGGCTCTACTAGCCTCAATTTAAGTGGAATATTATATGAAAGGGCTCGATGTGCATGGTAGGAAATCCTAAAAAACTGGTATAGTTTTTTTTAAGGCATTGTTTTTGTTTCTATTGTTTCTTGCATTTATTTCTAATGTACAGAAAGCGGCACGTTATTATTTTATTATATTATAGATATATAAAATTATTTGGCTAAGGCCATCGATATGTCATCTAGCCATCTACGCCCAAGCCGTCGATTTCTATGGATTGGAGAGGGCTTTTTGGTTGTGATAAAACCAACATCACAAAACAGGACTAACATATAAAATAAAACATAGAAGAAAAACTTGGACCACTTGAACAAGGCAACCATTTTGAACTTAAGCTATAAAACCATACCTTTCCCTTGGCTTTATAAAACTTTTTTTCTTCATACAAAATGGTGTGCTTGAAAAAGGCATAAAGTGAGTGATTTAAATTATAAACGAACAAGTTTTTTTTATTTTTGTGGACCTTGCCAGCAGCTCCAATCAAATATTTTTCTTGTATGCCTTGCAAATATGGAAAAAAAACGCACTAGATCCAGCCCTGGTATAAAAAACCCAGCGACACGATGACGTACACAGGGGCGCCGTGGCCTTAGCAGACATCTTAATTAATCACCACAGATTAAACATGAAATATGACCGCGATAACCACTGTCCTTTTAAATATTCCAATTAATTATAAAGTACAAGAAGTAGGCTTCTATTCAAAATTTATGGAAAATGTAGAATATTTAATCAGAATTAAATTTGTAACCTACTTTTTTATTATTACAACCATTGCTGTAGCTAGTGTAAACCGAATTATACAAAAGGCAACTAATACAAATAAATACCTATGCCTTATAAATACTACTCTCTCTTCCCTTTTCGTGTGGGACCCCGAGTCATCCAACGACCCGATGAACCCTGGTGTCAGAGTTTTTTCAACCACCTACTACCACTAGTAGGCCATAAATACTACTAATAAATACCTAACAAAAATATGGTGATGCATAGCTCTGCTTTGGCCATCTGTTAGATATACCTATGCGTAACCACATAGGTTTTGCACATGGATGAAAGGGGCCCGTTTTCTCAGAGCCAGCGAAGAAATTCAAATTTACAAGTGACCAATACTGAATACAGAGAAAAGGCTGGTGATAATAAACAACTTTTCCCAAGGAATATAGGTCGAAAATATTTTGAGCTGCCATGGAGATCTGGTGAAATTTTGTACGGAAGGTCCAAATTCTATTTTTATTTTCAAACTTTCCCGCCTTAAGTTTTCGCTATCGGTCACTAGTAAAATTTCACCCTATATAATGTTGAGGTAGGTAACACACAATTAAGTATGGAGGTAAATAAATTATATATTCTACCTCTCCTAAAACTTTATGCAGTTCAAAATTCCTTGATGTTTAAAATATCTCCCTTAGCGAAAATATCGCGAAATCGTCAGCTGAGGGAGGATTGAAGCAGTTCCGCTTGAGGTACAGTCGTCGTTAAAATTAAACGATAAAGTTACAAAGCGAGCGAGCCGAGTAATGAAATAAACGTTACCCTGAGATAAGCCGACTGTGGTAAGTACAGGCAGGTGAATATTTGTAAGATTTATAAGAATAAAAATATTAATTTTAGCATGTTGCATGTATATTTTTTTCATTTTTATAGAGAATTTATTTATTTACAAAATAAGATTACAGTACACATATATAATCAAAATTATAAAAAATATGACAACTACCTTAAACTAATCAAAAAGCTCGCCTCTAGTTGATCCAGGCGCAAAGGAACCCATAACGCTCCCCACATTACCTCGTTGAATGGGTATGGCCAACCTGTGCACCAGCATAAGAATAGATAAGCACCAGGAAAGAACCAGCGCGGGAGTTATCACCTCTATCTCTTAGTCTACTGCCCAACTCAGCTATGAAGCACTTTGCATCCCTGCACCAGCACCTAGCCGTTTCCACATCAAAATGATTAAAATAAAAATTACAATCAATCAGTTCCTGACACAAAATTATGAACAGCAAATATCAATTTTACGCAGGTACAAATTGAAAACACAACTACTTCACTTTTGTTACTTAATAAAAGTTCTAAAGTAAGTATACTGAATTTTATCTGAAGTTCAAATAGGTTATTGTAAAGGCTAATTTAATCAAAAAGGTTAACTCAAAAAAAGATAGAAATTCAATATTAAGAATAGTGAGGCAGCTACGCAGCATTTTTAACTAATCACTTATGGCACCTTATAACTCGATGAAAACGTAATTCACCAATAATCCGCGAGTCGAGATTACAGTACAGATACTTAAGTTTATAAACAGAAAGTTGTTAAATTAAAAACCGGTTAGTGACCCGATTATTATTAAAACGTCATTCTGTAAAATAAGCTTCAGTATCTGTACTTCAAATTATGGGTCGGCGTTTTACATAAATTACGTTTTTATCGAGTTACGAATTTTAAAGCGATGAGAGCAGCACCTAGCCTTAGAGGTATCTTATGAGAAACTCTATAATAATCGACGGATTATTACACTAATTTTCCCGTGGAAATAGTAGTTTTCCCGCGGTTAAAAGTAGCCTGTTTGTTATTCCGGGTTATACTCTACCAGTGTTCCAAATTTCATTCAAATCGGTCAAGCCGTTTGAGCGTGAAGAGGTAACAAACATACATACACACACACACACAAACTCTCAGATTTATAATATTAGTACGGATAATGCACAATGGTATATTTTTGTCACTAGAAGTTTTTCTCGTTGACTGTCCTTGCGACGATATGAGTGCATAATTTTACACAAAGCTCTGAATAATTCTGCTAGCGTTCTTTCTCGATGGCCACACTTTGCATTTAATAGTATTGCCATAGCAAAATATTCAAGTCCCTTAAACTTTTACATTACATTACTAGAACTATCGATATTCCTGTTATTGATCTTTAGTTAAGGTTCACATTGCACCTACTTGTGGTTATGCCGGCTTTCAACAGCATTACCCCAATACTCGTACAACCCCTAGGTGTCGAAAAAGCTACTGATGGATAACTTTATCCAGGGAATGGGCAGCAGTGTTCCCTGCGAAAGCAAAATCTTGCTTTACGCTTGCCTATCCGCTTGCCAAGTGTGGTGATACCCCCAAATTATTGTAAACTTATTTTTATAAATTTTAATTCGCATACAGTTATGCACTGTTAGATAAATGAATAAGGGGAGGCCCATGTCCAGCAGTGGACTATTGTGGCAGTTTAAGTAATGTAAATGTAGTTATATGTAGCTGTTCATTGTTTGAACATGACATTATATCAAAGATTTTTCTCGCATGTTACATATATTAAGTAGATATTTAATAAATATCGGGATATTCGCAGGTGGAATCCCTGGAATCCAAGCGAAAAGTTTTATTTTTTCAGTCAGAACTCACATTTTTTTTACATACATACATAATACACATATCACGCCTATAATCCCTTGCGGGGTAGGCAGAGCATAAACGGCGGCCGCAAAAACGGACACTTACGCCACGTCAGACAATTTTTGAGGGTCATTCGGAAAATTGTGTATCGCCATAGTGACAGGTTGTCAGCCCATCGCCTAAAATTGCAATACACACCCTCGAGTCCCTTAGTCGCCTCTTACGACTCCCACGGGTAAGAAATGGGGTGACGCTATTCTAAGCCGGCGTCACACGGTAAACTTTATTTATTTTAATATGTGTGTAAAATTTTATGAATGAGGTAATTTCATAATCATTTTCCTGAAAGTAAGCAAAATTTCTAAGGAGGAAGCTTGCAGTTTAAACTATCCCGCAACGCCAGACAGTATCATTTGCGGCCGTGTCCAGCGCAGTACTGAAACCGGAGCGGGTGGGCGTGTCTGTCAGTAGGCGTTCCCGCCCCGCCCCCCACCAGCCCCGCCCCATAGCGGCAAAAACCCCTGACAGGTGGGAGGCGCCTGAAGTATCGTCGTTAAGGACACTTTATCAAGTAATTTGTTAACTTCGATCCCGAATTTATTTGTCTCGGCCGAATTGCTCTGTGGACCATTAAATTATTTCAGCAAATTCAACTGTAAAGTTTTATCATGTTTATGAGACTAGTTCTGCTTAATTGATCATGTGATTTCAGCATAAGTGCTATTGTAACGTAAAATTCTGAATTGTAGAAGATACTAGCAATAATAATCTTTATGACATTTATTTTACCTACTGGTAAATTTTCTTTTGAAAGAAATAGGAATATAGAAATCTCGCCTAGCATTTGTTTTCTTAACACATATATCTATATATATAATAAATCTATTTCTTAAAATCATTAAAAAAATTAAGACGGTAGATACGACATTGTTATATTCTTGGAACTAGTCTACCCAACCGCATATTTTATCTTAATAATTTATCCTAAAAAAATCAACTCAAATAAAATTACTAAAGACAAAGCCAAAATGTTAAGCTGTGCCGTCTCACCTTTAAAATGACGCTTTAAATTTCCTCTGTTGCAAGAAAAATGCTAATTATTTGAAAGAGTTATCAAAGCTTGTAGCTTGCGCGTCTAGGAAGGAATGTCTTTGGCAAAATTGTTGGCATTAGCGACATCTTGCATACTTCCACAACAACGGAGGCAGGAGAGTTAGTAGCTGTCTTTGGGAAAATTAGAGATACACAAGACGTGTCGGAATTTCACATTCAAATCCTTGTAAAAGATGACGTTGTAAAAATAACCTAGTTTATTGTAGTGTACTTTTATATACCAGGATAACTCATCATCACGGAAATGTTAGTAGGGTAATTTAGCTGGTTGACCGGACACTAGTAGCTATCGGACACTACCCAATTATTTGCGCCCAAGATAAAAACGTTAAGTAAATTATTAGAAAAGTCAGTGTCTTTCAAAACTTTTCGACTATTCCCATCACATTTTAATTAGTTAGCATTATTACTGCTCCAGTGTCTTGTCAATTGGCCTCTTAAAATTTGCGACTGCGGTTGTGTGCAAATACAGTGAAAAAATCTTGGAGCAACGCATTTTTTGAGGTAAGTTACAGCGTTGTTTATAATTTATTGGATATAAATATTGACATAGTGTGACTATTTATGATTCTCATTTACGTTAAATTCAATAAAAAACTTAAAATTTACAATATTTAGCATTAAAATTAGATGTCCGAATAACTAGAAGCAATTTTTGGGGAAATTTAGCTATCGGCCTGCAGGTCGATAGCTAGCTGATAACCATTCAATTTACATCCTCTTTTTCATTTAATATTGAAAAGCTTTAGAGGAATTATATAATTTCAAGCGTTCTTATATCCGAAGGCAACGGTTTAGTTAACAGGCGGCCATGCACCTTCATACAATTATTTGAAATAATATATACATATTTTTTTAATAATTCTGAAATTGACGGCCGGCAGTTGAATTTGTGCATTTTGGTTATCGGCATAGAGTATACTAATATGGCCGAGAACCAAAAATCTATGTTTTGGTTTCCGGCCACTGAATTAGGAATACTATAAGTAAGTATTTTTTTGTAACAATATTTTTTAAGCTTTCACGAAGCGTAATATTATTTTCTACTTAGTTTTGATTATCAATAATGGTTTATCATGTTTTGAACTATGGCAAAAACATAAATATTGAAAAAAATATGTTCATTACTTTACATACATTTCATTTTTTATTGAAAACCAATCCTTACTACAAAGCACTAAGACTTATTTTTCAACGCATTACATGGTGGCCGAAAAGTAGTTGTTTTGACGGGCGATAACTGAATGTTCTGTCCGATAACCCCCAAATTCGCTCATTTCAGATATTTTATTTATTTATTTCTTTTTGAAGCATTTTTTCAATAATAGGGGTTTCTTAACTAAGACTACAATATCTACTGATCTCAAAATCATTTTATACTTTAGTCTCGTCCAAATATTTGATACAAATATATCATCTTTAAGTCAAAAAATCGCAAGAGTGGCCGATAACCCCCTAATTTACCCTATGAGATGTCGATAAATTGAAATTCTTTATTCAATGTAGGATAGTATTAACATATCACTTATTGACGTCATAAACCGTTATTGTAAAAAAAAAGAAATTTGTATCACACAATTTTCTTTTTTTTATAACAATTTTGTAATATCCTGATGGAAAACCGGCTCGGGCGGGATAAAAAAAAATAAAAGTAAAAATAAAGGCACTGCCACGGGGCTGGCCAGGTTAATCACACGGCATGTAACTTTACGCCACCACCATCTGAAAACAATATTTGTTTCAAATTGAAGTCAAGATATAAGATAAGATTAACCGGACCTCCTAATAAAACCCCCCAAAAAACCTGCCCAGAAGTGCTCCTACTCTAAATTAACAATATGTTAAATTAACGATATGTTTTTCATAGAGGCTTAAAGGGGTAATATTTATTGAAGGTTTAGTTTGATATTGTTCACCCTGATGAATATTATTTTTCAAGTGAAAAAAAGCTTAATTATGTTAACCTTTGAGATGCAACATTTTTATCTTATGACTTATCTATTTTTCAAGTAAGACATTAAGTGGGTAGTTCCATCATAATTTTACTAAATAAAAGACAGCGCAGCTTTATTTTAATATAAATAAAACAACTGAATCCATTGACTATCACGGTTACTTACAGCCCCGCGCCAGGGTGTCATATACCCAAAGCAAGATATTCCAACCCTTTACTAAAATAACGATTGAGATGCCTCTACCCCCCACCCCCCGTCTCTTAACCCTCTCACCTTTGATGTAGGTGAAAATACTCGCAGTATTTAAGGTGGTATTTTAATCAGCCCTGAGGCTACAAGGCTCTGAGGCAAGTATTTAATTACCGTACTTTTTTTTGTTACTACTTGCGATCGGTCAGATCAGACAATAAGGAGGTGTTTTATGGGCATTTTCGGTTGAAAGGTGGCCCGTTTCAGTGAATAAAGACCTTATTTTAGGAATCTTTTAGTTCAGCATTAGTTTTCAGCCTGGATGTACAGTCGGTTGCACATAAGGTACTGGGTACTCCAAAAGAACTGAATTATTTTTATCCCCAGTTAATACATCGAATTTAAACTTACCTCATAAAAGAAGTAATTTTCTACTGATACATATTCATATTGCTGGGGACAAAAAAATGTAGTTCTTTTGTAGTACCCCTGGTACCTTATGTGTTACAACCGACTGTACATCCAATATTATCTGCTAGTCCTACTGCCAGTTGATTAACATGGTTTTATAAATTTAGCTTTTTGGTTCTAGATTTCCTGATGAATAGTAAGGACCTGCACGTACTCATACATTATTGACACTCAGTGAACCAAGATGCGTGACACAGCTATATGAATACCATTCTATATTATATCTTTGAAGTATTTTAATGTCTGATGTGCTTGCTTCTCTCCAAATTCAATCCGATAAGTCTAGACTGTTTAAGGAGAAGTTTGTACAAAAGTAGCTTGTTTTCCAGGCATAATTTTAGCGGGAGCATATTGGGCGATCCAGATTTTTAGTTCTTTGATTTAATTCATTTCTCTTTTGTTGAATTAATTTTTTCAGGGCCTGAAGTCTGCTAAATAAAAATCATTTCAGTAGTGTATCAATAGCTTGAATGGTATATGTGTGCATTTTGTAGCACTTCCATTGGCACAACCAGTTGTGCATCTTATTTAGATGACTCTGAATTTAGACACTTGCAACTTGTGGATTTTACTGTTAATTATTGCTGGCTTCGTCTGAACATAATAATAACAAAATAAATCCACCACAAGTTTCATCAACTTAATAAAATGAAACATAAATAATCAGCAACAAGCTTCGTCAAAGTAAAATATTCAATAAAAAAAAAAATTCAAAATGTGCTAGCCCTGGCAATTATTAACGTCCGTACTCGCCTGGTCCAAACGTCCCCATTATACTAGCTGCGTTACCCCTTTGCACAGCAAGTGAAAGACGCTGAACCAGGAATGCTCTAGACTTGGGATCAGACCCTCTCTCCCTCAAACGCCTGCCCAGCTCACTAACAAAAGCTCTTGCCTCGGCACCCCACGTACCAGAGGTCTCAATAGCCACCGGGACAAAGAGGTACTGCTGCGCCAAAGCGGCATACTTTTGGTGCTTTAGTCTAGCGGCAGTCTCCGCTGCTGATCCAGCCACATGCGCCGTACCACCAACATGGCAGGCGGCAAAGGTACTCACACACGTGGCGTCCCACAACAAGCAACGACCTCTCATCCACGGCACCAACGTTAGACCATCTGGTCTCTTTCCGTCAGTCCGACAAAAACCAGGGGGCTCCAAGACACACGGTATGTTCGCCGACACAAGAGCACGACGAATAATGTCGTTCAACGCGTGATGCCGTGGAAACCTACCCGCACATCTCTGGCAACTCAACGCATGGTGCCCATTTTCCTCCACCATTGTCCCGCACACACAATGATGAGGTGCACAAACCACACAGCCCAAATTATTGCTGGTGTATCATCAGCATATTTTGCTGTTTCTATGTCGGCAGTTGTAGCTGCATCTGCTGTGAACAGGCTATAAAAGGTAGGACCTAACACTAAACCCTGTGGCACGCCAGCTCTTATTTCATACAGATCTGAATAGCTATCATCAACTTTTTCTCTGAACCTTGTATGTAAGAATGCGTATGGCACAGAATTTATTTGGTTGTACTATAGGCCATAATGCCAAACTGTCAAACGCTTGCTGTATGTCCAAGACTGTTCCAGAGTGGTATTACCTTTTCTCTATGTTTTGCTCAGGATCTTCGGTCAGTAGCTAAATCAGATATGTTTGTCAAATGGAACAGATTGTGGAAGTCTTCTAGTTTGCAGAAGGGTAAACATTATGCCGGTATTCAGCCTGAAATACCCGTAAAACCCTGGTTTTTTAAATATCGTTCGGCTAACAAAAGTACTATCTCGACTATCATTCGATTACGCTTTGGACATAATTGTAACCCACTATTTTTGGCAAAAATCAGGATCCAGGATCACTCTTTATGTGAGTGTGGCCTGGATGAGGGTACCTTAGATCACATTTTTTTCTCTTGTTCTCGTTTTCCTGTCTCTTTATATGATCTACTTCCTGAATGTATCCCTCGTCCTATTTCCTTTTACCATCTGTTATCCAATGTTAAACCTCCCTTTTTGTTTATTTTATGTAAGTACATTAATATGTTTAATATCCGTTTATGATATTTATGTTCTGTATATATCTTAGCAAATCTTTTAGATATTTAGTTTTTGCGTAAGGTCTACAACCGATCAATTGTCAGTTTCGATCTTTTTCTCTTTTTAAAGTTGTAACGTGTATCCCCCAACTTAGACATTGGCAGAATTGTCCTTTGCTGACAGAGGCCATTTAAAAAAAAGAATAGAATAGAATACTGCTTGACGTATCCTGCGGCAGATCCTTTGTGCTTGCTTAATTGTAGAATGTTGAGCTCGAAATCCAAACTAATGGTCTGGAATTAGTTTATTTTCAGTTAATTCAGACTTTGAAAGTACGATCTTAAATTCACAGGATTGTCTGGTTTACTGACCGTAATAATTTATAATACCTTCCAACTAGATACTTGATATTCAATATTGTGGTTACATGTAGCATTGCTATTACTGGAAGTTGTCTCTATTTAACTGATATTATTAAGTCAAAACCTGATGCTTGCCTTAGCTCCAACGTTAGTATTTTCTTCTCAACTTCGTTAAGCGAAATGTGTTTTATTGGTAAACACATTTTTAGATGATTTGTATGGGGTAAAAACACTTTTCAAGATAATAACATGACTTTTTTTTGAAAACTTGCAAAATTTTCAAGCGCGGGTCTATCGCAGCTCATTTCTTGCCCGCTAATTTTGCAAATGTATTTTAATGCCAGTATCGCGTGGCACGGCTCCATCTACCGGATTAGTTTTGCAACTAATATCTGGCGACTAGTTCTATCTTTACAGATTTATTGTAGTGTAAGCGATGCAAACCCGCGATAAATTGAATACCAAATTTTAAAAACTGCCTGTGAAGTATACAATTTTTGAAAACTTTCAAAATTTTTCCTAGCGCGGGCAGGATTTGAACCTGCTTTATGCAAGTTTTCGAAAATTGTATACTTAACACGGGATGTGTTTAAAATTTGGTATTCAAAATTACATGTGTCCGCTTTCTCACAAATTTACTAGGTCATTCTATTCTGTTCTAGCCCGGGTATTGTTTGGGTATGAAATTGATTAGAGGCAGCGCTTCTTGCGGATTGTTGGGATTCTTTGAGAGTGAATGTGAATTCTGGGAGTGAGAAGTTAGGTTTTCTATGTACTGCTGTACATTGAGAGCTGCAGCTGCCTTATTCAGAGCAGCTGTTCTATAACATGACAGTCTCGTGGTATGCCAAACTCTTTTGAATCTCCGTTCCTCCAGTATCTTGCATCTTATATCTGCAGGAACTTCAGATTCCCTTTGAACATTGTTTTCTGTTATTGGTGTTGCCAGCCAAGCAGCCCTTTGGATGTTTTTGGTAAAATGGGAAATTTTCTAGTGATTCTCGGGTGTCATGTAGAAGGTGCTGAGCTTAAATGAAATAACGTTTCTTTACACGAAAACGGTATAAATTATTCTTTATTTTGTTTTTATTGAATTGTTCTAAAGTCTTTATGGTTTTTGTGGTTTACTCATATGAATGACACTGAATATGATAGCAAGACGACAAGTGTATTTTGTAGCGAACCAACCTAAGAGAAATAAATTAGTAACAAACACAACGTGAAACGGAACCTGTGACAAAACTATGGCTGCCGCCAGCCATATTGAAACGTCAAAATTTCAGTTTAGCACAGCACCTTTTGCTTTGACATTAAAAACTATCCACAGAACTGACAACAGAAAAACTCCCATAGAGTTCTGCTATTTCTATGTATTCAGTGGTTTTGAATTTATTTTTATTTAAATATTTTCCTCTAAAGCTTTTCAGATAGCTATCCATTCATTGCGTTTATTAGTCAAAACTGCCTTCTTATTTGTGGGTAAACTATTATATTAATTTTCATAAACGAAAATAAGAATTTGATAAATTTTAACGCCCGCCGGGACTTGAACTCGGATCGTGGGCTACCGTCCCACTGCTCTGCTAACTAAGCTACCGGCACCCCGGCTGGCCCTTGCCAATTTTTCAGTCTTTTAGTTCGTGAGTTTAATTTTAAGCATTATTGCAATATCTCTTTGTAAGGACTATTGACTCTCTTAAGCTTCGTATCCAATATTAAAGAAGACAAATAGAAGATTTAGTGTAATCCTCGTAATATAATAAATACTTTTTAAAAACTATTAATGTTGTCTAGATGTGTAAAGTTCTTGTATTTCAGGTGGTACAGTCAAGCTCACATCCAGCCTCTTGCAAGTTCCAAAGTGAATATATCCATCTTGTTCTTTCTCAAAAGCATTTACCACAAAATTCTCAAAAAATCTGTAACATCACAATCTACGTACGTACAACAATTAAAGCAAGATTTACGAGGCTCCGATCCGGCCGATCGGATCGTCGCTAAACGTTTTTACGATCCCACTGCGCCTATCTGATGCATTATTCCACCAGCCCATGCAACAGCCTTTAGCTGTAAATTTCGGCAGCTTATACGGGTTGACCTGCATGTGATAAAAAAAGTGTTAAGTAGGAAATTATCGGTGTTGCAAATAAAATGCTAAAAATGCATTTCTTGCAGCCCCTGGCAAAGGATTTTAATTTCATTGAAACAATCTAAAATTCGAAAATCAAATTTTATGAACACTCTCCTTAACAAATATATTTTTTTTAGAAAATCAGAAATATTTTTCTTTCTCTTGTTTTTTCCTGCTTGGGGTAGACAAAAATTTTGCAAATTTTCTTAAATTCGAATACCCAAAAAAGTAAAACTAAAGTCGAAATATGATCATAGCTAAATTTTCGGCCAGTACAGCGATAAACAATTGGCTTATGTCTATCCGTTATCTTAGAGTATAAAACGTTGAATTCCACGCTTTAAATGAAAGCTTATATTTGAGAATTAGCGTTTCCAGCTAAGCCTTAAAGTGGTCCAGCGAGGCGTATGACGTTATTAGCCCTGTGCAAGCATGATAAACAAATTCAGACGTCGTCCTTTATGCCAAATTCCTATAAGTGTTTGCTTCCTGCTATATTGTATCAGGAAGTAAAACAAATAGGTAGAAAAATGGAGAACAATAATTCACTCATTAACGTTAAGTCTGTGTGTAGTTAAATTACTACGAAAAGTAAGGCACGGATAGCACGCAAGCGAGCATTTTCAAATAGGTTTTAATCAAACAATTTCCGCCATATAATGCTGAAAAAAGTTATTGTCAAGAATCTAACAGATAACAGACTTGATAGGAAACAAATCTGTGTTCTATGCTATATGCATATTGCTATGTACAACATTTTTTCGAGTTTTAAAAAAATACTACAATTTAGATACATACCTCTTTTAGAAAGAATGGCTTAATTAGAGTATATCTCTAGTTTCAATGTCGAAAAAACCGTAAAATCTCGCAAAAGTTTCAGCGCAAAATGGTTGTTTGTTTCTGTCTGGGACAGCGTGAATGAAAAGGACCAACTTTTCAGGTGGAATTCCTTAAATATTGAAGCCTCGTCTGGGATATTTCTTTACGGCGTTCTTTATAGATCTAGAGCTATATGGCTAAGATCACCTTAATAATAATCAATCTTACACGATAATTCACACAGTACGTGACATAACCGGCTCGATTGTCATCCTGCCGTGACAAATGCGATCAGTGGGCAGCACGCGGGTTATTGATGACGTCACATACTCCACTCGACCGCAATTAGCGTCTGATTTGAGCACAATTAGCGGCTAATCATCGATAGCAGGTGCCCGCATTGCTGTAGCCCGGGGGCCGTGACTATTGGACAAGATAGTGCATACATATATAGAGTTAAATGTTACTAGTGGCCGATACCAAAATCTCAGAACGGGCTGGTGATACGAAAAAACTTTCACTAAGGATAAGTTGAAAATTGAAAAACAAAACAGCCGACCAATTCAATTCGTATAAAATACAAAAGCTAGAATAAGGAAATGATTGAACACGCTGTGACACGGAATCTAGAATTTACCAAAGACTAAATTTGGTATGGTCTGCCACCACCTATTAAAAAATGCGAATTTACGAGTATTATACACTTTTAAAATATAATTTAACCGTGGCTACTTGCTGCCCAAAAGCAGGAGAGTAATTGGGAGTAGGCGTTTTTGACGCGCTTTTGTCCTTTAAAGGAGAACACCCAAACTCCATACAAAATTACCCAATGCCCGGCGCAGAAGAAACGTATCTCAGTTATTTGTGTATTTTATGTAAAATATTTTTTGATAGGTGTGTTTGCCGCAAGAAGTGGCTAAGATAAAAAAAAATTCTTTTAGATTATTTTCAGGCATAAATTGAAAATTACATTTCGTGTAACATATCGACTCCAAAATGATTCTAAATGGTAGTGAATCACATTTTTATAAGAATTCTAGTGATCTTAGATATACAATTTATATATATTTAGTAAAAATATGTATATGATAGTATATTTCATAACAGTAGTTTAATGTTTTTAACGCACATGATTCAGGAATAAAACAATATTATTATTTACTTATTTATTTATTGCATAAACACAATTATAACAATAGTCAACGACAACATCAATAATTAAACAACATTAATCATTTCATAATTATTTGTTAAACTTGTATATCTACCAACACTTCGTTTAAAAAAGCCGCAGGATGCTCTATTTCGCTCAGATTATGACAGGCCCAGCCAAGGTAGTACAAAATACTTATTACGTTAGCGCAACTTCCGAGTGTCCTGCGGCCGTGTAGGTATGCACGAACAATAGTATTCTATTTACGATAGTTTATTACATTTTATATAATTAATAAACGTTCAAAATATAACATCTCTAAAACTATGCCGGAAAATAATAAGATAGCATTTTTTTTTAAGTTAGCCACTTCCGGCGGCAGTGACATATATATAGTATTTTTACTAATAATATACATAAAACACTGAGATATCTTTCTTTTGCGCCGGGCCATGGGCTTTTTTGGGTGTTCTCCTTTCTTTTTGTTCTTTTTTGTTTATCATTGTATTGTTTTTTGGTTCATGTGTTTTTAGAGTGCACACATTTTTACAAGAGGTACATTTAGTACATAGATTTTTATATTGTAAGCTTGAAAAAGTCAATGTCGTGTCGTATCAAGAGGTCAAATCACTGGCGGAGAGGAGAGAAGATTGGAAGTTACTCCACCGACAAGAGTTTGACTCTTAAATTTGAAGAAGAAGCTGGGTACAGCGGCCGAAAAAAGTGGGATAACAGCAGAACTGCTGATCTGCTCTCCTTTTACCAACTGCTATTTTTAAAGCTTCTGTTTGTACAAATTGTGTTTGTTGGTAAATAAAGATATTTTTCATTATTTCATTTATTTCTCAAACATTGTACGTATTCCGATTAAACTTTGACCAAAACAGTTTTATGCGCGTAGGCTTGTGCTACGCCGTAGCAGTCATGGTCGTAGCAAGTAGCGCCTGCGATGACTGTTTCTTTAAGCGACCATAGGTGTCTGTTTTTCGTCAGGCTTTATACAGGTTTGTCACCTAGCTTTGTATTGAAAAAAAAACTAGGAGTAGAACAAAACTTCAATCAGTTAAGTTACTCAGGCAAATTGTCGTCTGTTGATCAATTCAATACAATGATCGAAGACCGCTGGTTTGTGTGTACAAACAAGCGTTGGGTGATCAGCTGATCAATGCGCAATCACGTACGCGCGCTAATCACGAGTGACGTGTGACATGCGACGGAAAACGCCCGCGAGATATGATGCGGGCTGATATTGATTTAATGATTGGTTTTCGATGTTTGGGATCTATGTCATGTCACAGCTCACTGTAAGGTACAGTCAAGATCAGGCTGGGTTAGACAGTTTGGACTTCGGACCATTCTTACATTGCTAGTTTGAGTATCTAACCGCAGGTGAGCTTGACTGTACAATACAATGCACACGCACTGCACGACATTGCCGTTCTTGACAGTTATCATACAAATGGCAACTTGTAACAGCCGCAATTTAATGCGGTGACGTGTGCCGTGATGTTGCGATTTTGTAAACTCTTTTTGTCGATAAACCGGATCTGACAATACGCCGGAAAATTATGCACACCTCTTTAAACATTGATATCTTAAGATATTTATTCACGCAATTTACTTCGGCTAATAAATTATAATAGTCGAAATAACAGCTGGTATGTTTCGCCGCTTAGTAGAAATTCAACTGCGACGATTCACCAGTCTGTTGTCTTCAACAGCCTACTGTTGGACAACGGTCCCCTGCTGGACATCTCCCTCAATTGGGGAGTATTGTCTATACTCACCACGCTTGGCAAGAAGATTTGCGAGCCCAGTGCGAGGTGTTACATTCACAAAGAAAACTGCTGCTCATTATCTGGATTCATCCCTGGATCGCCTTTCACGACTGAAACAGGCAAAAATGGGGTATTACTATCCTAAGCTTGCACCACACAATCCGTTGTGTATGGGCACACCTCGGACACTGGCGCTCAAATGTATGAATCAAATGCGTTGCTACGCACACAGTCTAAGCTCGCGTAGGTGAACGCGGACCATGCTTGTGTGTGTGAGACAACATGTCAGGGTTGCCGCCATTTTGCGTTCGCGAATCGGGAATGCAATGTGCGGCAGTATGAAATGACCTTCGTCGTCGCGTCCTTGCTTAGCCGGTGTCTGAGCGTCCTCCGAGCGCGGGTGGGCGGCGCTTGTAGGGGGAGGCAGGGAGTGACCATACTGTACGCTAGTACTATTAATTATACTGTGGTATGGGGCAGTTATAGACAGTAGACATAACAAAACGCCAACTCAACTATTCAAATATCCCTTTTCTATGCCAATTCTAAATTGAGGAATTGGCAGCAGTGCGAGACATTATCTAAATTCCTGCAGGGCTCACCGCAGTCCACACACGGATTAGCAGACATTCAAACCGTCGGACCCGTCTCCGCTCTAATTGAGTTAATATTTGGTTATCGGCGCGGCGCACGCGGCTGTATAAGCCACCGAATTAATGGCGCGAATTTATCATTATTAATGCCTGTGCAATCCGACTCGCACCTGCTACGCGGATGTGTACATACTTTGACGAAGACGACTTATGTGGGTTGCGTGAAATGGTTTCGTCCACATTTAGGTGTAGCTTGAGTAGTGTATTTAAAAAGTTGAGGCAAATCTCATTCTTTCTTTTTTTGTCGTCACGTTTTTTGAGCAGGAAGAATCCATCGGATCTTTCGTCGACTCAATGTCCCACACGAAAAGAATAAGAAGAAGTATGAACATTGTCTACGGTCCGCAGTAAAAATGCGTAATGTAGGACAGAAATATGACTGCTAGATATTACTTTTTGTTTTCTTAATTTTAGAGGTAAAAAGTGGCAAGATTTGCTGAGAAACAACTTAAGAAATATTCTGTCCAATTCGATAAATTGTAAAATCTTACCTATCCTAATATTGCAATATATCGAGCTTTACTCTTCATATTTTCCTACAAAATTCAATTACAATTATTTAGTGTTTATCGAATGAACGCTCACTAGTCAACAGTATAAACTGCGTACACCGGACAGGTTTACTGCCTGCATTTATTCGCGTCGCGCTCCGTTACGGGTTAACGACGTTTTTTATGGCCCTACCTCATATTTTGACAGGGTTAAAGGATTTCGGGCGCGCAATCAAAATAGTGGGCGATGCAATTGTGTGAGGTGTGAAATCGTCTGAATACGTGTAAAAGATATGAATTATTTATTGTACACCTTACCTTAATACAGGAGGTGAAAACTTAAAATTAGTTACAAAAGCAAGCTTATTTCTATAAGACATATCTATGAGCCAACCGAATGGAGATAAAAGAGAAGAAAAAACGGGAACTTGAAAATAAATTAAATTATGATGTGATGGGTCAAAGTTGATATTTGAAAATTTATAACTTGAGATTTCTCCTAGTTTGGTTAAAATATTGCGAGTTGTACCACCTGATTGTCCGTAAGATAGGGGTTGTATGCCTCAAAAGGTATGTTAAGCTGTCGGTACTGGTTACTGACGGATGGCGGTCATGACACTATCACGCCATAAACTCTATATGTATACTAGGTATCCTGGGTCGCCTCAGAAATTCTGTCTCGGGTTTCATCGGGTATTACGTTGTTTTGGTGTCGTACACACATACACATATCACGCATTTGTCCCTTGCGGGGTAGCAGAGCGTTAACAGCCTTAAAATATGGTCGCTATCGCCATGTCTGTCAAATATTTGTGGATCGTTTCAGAAAAATCTTGTATCACTATAGTGGCCTTGGTTAACCTGTCGCCTAAAATTGTAATACAAATGAAACCTGTGCATGAAAATCTCGAGTCCCTTAGAAGCCTCTTACAACACCTGCGGAAAAGAAACTGGGTAATTCTATTCCAAGCCGGCCGTCCTACACGAGGTGATGATAATGCAAACACCGACACTACATAACACACTTATACCGATAATGAGTAACACGTAGCCAAGTGTTCTGTCGGACGCAATTAATCGGCCAATCACAATGACAAATGCATGTCGCGATGACGGATCACCCGGTGCACGCTGACGATGCATCCGATGCGACGTGTCCCGGGTTCTGTCCCTACGCAGCTCATTAATGCCCTGATTACACGTAGCGAGGAGAGTTAAGAAATAAATTTAACCACTTCGCTCAGGTCTAATTTTGCAACAATAGATTTGTATTGTACTTCAAGCACACATGTGTGCTGTTACGAGCGGAGTAGTTAATGAGTTATCGTACCTACATTCTATTATCTAGTAAAGATGTTAAAGTCATAGACATAGTTACAAAGAGTAAAAGAGCATTACCTTTCACTGTCTAGTCAGTTTGTATTAGTCGTATTTATGTATATTTATTGCCTTTAGGACCATCAGGTTGAATTCGCGTTAAGTTGCAATGTATCTATTGTACAATATATTAGTATATTAAGTAAACTTAATTTTATTATACTACATTGTGCACGATTTATCAGCCTCACCTTATGCTATCTCTCTACCGTAGGACTGCCGGAAGAGATTTATTTTTAGAAATAAGTAGTACCTGTTGTGCTGTTTTTCGTAGTTGTAAGTGTCCTGTGTTTTATCTTGTGTGCAATTAACAGTTAAATAAATAAATATAACCTTAAAAGTCAAGATTTTAGTAATTTGTAAGTATTTTTAATTCATTGTGTTTGTAATTAAAGCCATTGCCATGCCCTACTCAATAAAGGGTTTCAAGTGCTGAACTCTATGTACTTACATATTTATAAGACCTAAATGTACCAAAAAAGAAATATGAATATAAAAGAGCGGTAAGTCAATGCACGAGGGTCTAGATTCTCTTATTTTTTAGTCATTGTAATGTCATCAAAACTCAATACTCATTCTATTGCAATTGTATATTTCTATACTTAAAAGTGTTAGCGGACTACGAAACGGCCAAAACCATCCACATGGCACCATCCATACTGAAACAACTGAGATTATTTTCAAATAGCAGAATACGTCCCCAAGCTTATAAACACTTGACCGAGTGCACTGACTGACGCAGTTGTGTTTTGACACAATTAATCGGCTAATCAAAATGAAAAATGTATGTCGCCATGATGGATCACTGGCCAGCCACTCACGATGCATTCGACTCGGCCCATGGTCTGTCTTTATGCAGCTTATTTAGGGCGAAGCAATCCAAAACTTTCCGTAAATGTGTAACGTTAGTAGATGGTTGTGGCGTCACACATTAACATAAATAGAAGGTACAATCTCACTTCTTCTTCTTCTTCTTTGCGTGTCGATGGCAAGTGTTTTTAAATTGATATAGACCAATGAGCAGCCACACGTACAGCTTCATCGGTGGCTCTCCAGAGGTCCTCCAGCGAGCAGGTGTCGGGGCACGCTGGACATATTAATAGGTGGGCCATATTTTGTGGGGTAGCACCACATGTACAGGTGGAACTATTGCAATAGCCCTAGCGTAAAAGATTTTCCTTGCAGCGGCCTACTTGAGACCGCAGTCGGTTTAGGGATCTCCACAGAGGCCACTGCAAGTTTTTGCCCGGAGGAAGTCGTTCGTCTTGTGGGATAAAGGGCTCCACAGGGACTGTGTCCTTCCATCGCTTTACCCTGAACGCTGAAGGTTCCTCTTTGAGAGGGGCAACGCAGTTCAAAAAGCTCTTACGGCTTTTTAGCCTACGGGGGGCTGGACCACATCCGTACGCAGGGTGCCTTTCATCTGTCTCCTGCTTGGCTTTCTCGATAGTAGCCGCCGTCTCTCTGCGATCGCTGGGTGGAGCTATTCCTGCCAGTGAATACAGCTTACTAGTAGAAGTCGGTTTCAAGCAACCAGTTATGATTCTACAAGTCTGATTTAGAGCTGCATCCACTTGGTTGGTATGAGCAGAGCGGCTCCACACTGGGCTTGCATATTCTCCAGCAGAATAGCAAAGTGCTAACCCAGTCGTTCGCAATACTTCAGGCGAAGCTCCCCATTTGGTCGATGTAAGTTTTTGCAGGAGGTTATTGCGGGTGGCCACTTTTTGCCTGATTAACTCGCAATTGGGTTTGTACGTCAAAGCTCTATCTAATGTCACCCCCAGATATTTTGGGTGACTGCTGTGAGCGATTGGGGTGCCTTGCCAAGAGATGTTAAGATGCCGGTGTGCTTGCCTGTTTTTGAGGTGGAATACACCTCAAACCTTTGGTTTGGCTTTAGGAAGTTGTTGAGGTAATACGAACTCAAGTCTGTCAGTGCTGCCGAGATAGTTTCTTCAATCTCCTCGAACGTATCAGCCTGCGCCGCCAGTGCAAGGTCATCTGCATAGATGAAACTAGATGTTTTAGGGCTCAGTGGCTGATCGTTCGTGTAGATATTAAATAGCGTGGGGGCCAGGACGCTGCCCTGCGGAAGGCCATTTTTTTGTGTCCGCCATCTACTTTGTTTGGAGAGTAAGTTAACCTGGAACCGGCGGTTGTAAAGCAGTTCGCTCAAGATCTTAACAAACTGCAAGTCCCCGGTGATATCCCCCACCTTCCAGAGAAGTCTTCGAAGATTAACCGTGTCATAAGCAGCAGTGAGATCCACAAACACAACTCCGGTAATTTTGTTGATCTCAAACCCATCCTCTATAAATTGGGTAATCTTGATTGTTTGGTTACAACAAGACTTGCCCGGCCTGAAGCCTGCTTGCTCGGGTATGAGCTTGGGATCAACAATTTTCGTTAGGCGGTTTAAGAGCAGCTCTATTGTAGGTTTGGAGGGATGAGTAATACTAATGAGTGCAACGACCATTCGGGATCATGACTGATGTATTACTGAAGGATGTCCTAATACATTGGAGCATCTAACTTACTACCTATCTACATAGTATATTATAGACCTACTACACACCTCACCTTCGGCGGTAGTGAAAAAAAAATGATTATACGAAATTCATTTTTTTTTTGTAGTATTAGTCTAATAATTGAATACAAAATGTATAAAAATTAGATTGTACAGCATCTAATTTTTTGTTACTATATTAAGTATTAGGAATAATTATTTCTCATAATCTATTTAGAAAAAAAATAAGAAAATATTTAACCTCTAACGATTAGGAAATTAATTACATTTTCCATTACATATTTTAATTTTTACCAATATAGTTAGGTTTCTTACAAACAAAATATTGTACTACCTAACATACTAAATATTTTCATTTCCTGCGCAGGAAAAATATTATATTCTTATTAGGTTTTATATAATTTCGTATTATTCTTATGCACTATTACTATCTTATTATTTCTTTTTACCTTAACATTTGAGTCTAAATCCTCAATAACAGTAAATGGACCATCATACAATTGATCTAATTTACTGCCTGTCTCATTCTTGATTAGTATAAGATCATTTGGCAAGTATATAATTGGATTAATATATTTGTCATAGTTAGCCTTTCTTTTTTCTTTTCTAAGTATCAAATTCTCTCTCGCATCTCTATGTGCAACCTGCAAACGGTATTTTAACTCTAAGGCATAATTATCCGGATTGTAAAGTGGTTCTACTTCGTCACAAAGATTACTGGGTACATTACATGTTCTACCAAATACTAGCTCAAAGGGGGTATAATTAGTTTCAGTGTGTACAGTATTATTATAACTGAAACTCCAAAAAGGCAACCAGTAACTCCATGTGTCTTGACGGTTTTCACAATAAGTTCGCAAAAATGCAGCCATGTGTTTATGAGAGTTTTCGAGTGCACCTATTGATTGATGGTGATATGGAGTGGATGTAAATTTTTCAATTTTTAGTAATTTACAGACTTCAGTCATAACACTAGAAACAAATTCGGAACCTTTATCGGTAGCAATTTTCTCTGGTATTCCAAATCGTAGTATGTAGTTATTGACAAAAGTTTTTGCAATTGTAACTGTTTCTTTATTTTTAAGTGGATAAACCTGTAAAAATTTGCTCAATTCGCATTGCAGAGTCAACGCATAGCAATATCCTTCCTCATCACGCGGTAAAGGACCAACTACGTCCAAAAATGTTTTTTGTAACGCATACGTTGAAGTTGTTGTTACAGTCATTTGTTGCTTTATAGGTCGCGAATATTTCATTCTTTGACACTTAGTACATTTATTCACTAACTCCGTAACGTCCTTTTCAAGGCCTGGCCAGTAGTATTTTCTTTGAATATTATTTATCATTCTTCTGATTCCAACATGACCGCTAGTCGGTAGCATGTGGTAATCTTTTAATATCATAATTTTTTCGTCTTCATCTGTGATTCTTTTTATTCCTCTTAATATACAAATTTGCGGACCGGTCCATACTTGTCGACTTTTTACTTCATTACATATTTCTCTCATAATACTTTTATTATTTTCTTTTTTAAGTATGCATACTTTATTTATTTTATATTTATTACAAAAATCAGCCAATTTTGTCACAAAATCGTCTCGCGAGTATTGTGCTCTATATTGGAGATTGACGTATATTACCTTTTCTTCCTCATCATAAATAAAACACTCATTGTATATTAATTTTCGTCCTAAGCTTTTTAATTTATGTACTGTCTTTCCTTCTATCCAAATCACCTCAACATAATCACTAGGTTTTCTTAGTAATTCCACAACTTTTGGTTGATCAGACCAATCGTTGGTGTTTTTACTACAATCCTGTGTTCCTTTCTGTACATTATCCATTCGTTTCCTCTGTGCTCTCGTTGTCACATACACCTCATGTTCACTCATACTTTTTAAATCTTCTGATGATATTATAATTCTAGACAAAGCATCAGCTATTACATTTGTTTCTCCCTTAATGTATTTTATATCAAAATTATATTCTTCTAACGTTAAACGGAACCTTAACAACCTGCTCGAAGGATCTCTCATTCCAAATAAATAAATTAAAGGTTTATGATCGGTTAGAATAGTGAACTTTTTACCGAATAAATACGGTCGGAAGTATTTTACCGCCCACACAATAGCCACAAGTTCCTTTTGAATAGTTGGGTAGTTTCTCTCGGCTTTATTTAAAGGTCTACTTGCATATGCCACTGGTTGCATATTCCTATTACAAAGAACACTACCGACAGATATTTGGGAAGCATCCGTCTGAAGGACAAACTCATTATCTTCTGAGAAACTAGGATATTGTAGTATTGGCGGCGATATAAGAGCAGTTTTTAGTTTTTGAAAAGACTGTTCACAGTCAGAAGTCCAATTAAACGGTTCATATTTTCTAGTTAATTTATTTAAAGGTGCAGTGATTTCTGCGAAATTTGGAATAAATTTACGATAGTAGTTAGAAAATGCGATAAAACGCTTGACCTCATCGGAAGTTTTCGGTGTAGGGTATTGTTTTAAAACTTCGACTTTCTTTGGATCTGGCGATATGCCATCCGCAGAGACGACATGTCCTAAGTAAAGAATTTCCTTTTTAAGGAATTGACATTTTCGAGGGTTTAACTTGAGGTTCACTTTTCTAAGCCTTTCTAACACGTCCATTAAATTTTTATTGTGTATATCTAATGATCGACCAAAACAAATTAAATCATCCAGATAAATGAAACATTTTTCGTAATTTAGTCCTGCCATAGCAATTGTCATAGCGCGTGAAAAACAACTTGGTGAAGTCTTGAGACCCATCGGCAGTCTTGTCATTTGATATTGCCCTGACGGTGTTGTGAAAGATGTGTATTTTCTATCTTCCTTTTCCAATTCTAACTGGTAATAGCCAGAGCTTAAGTCTAAATGACTAAAGTACATTGCTCCGGAAAGAGAATCGAGGATATCAGTAATATTGGGAAGTGGAAATTTGTCATCTAAAATCTGTTCGTTTAGTTTTCGAAAGTCGATAACTAATCTCCACTTGTTTGAATTATTTTCTGACTTTTTCGGAACAAGAAGAATAGGACTCGACCAATTGCTTCGAGCTTCTTCTATAATATTTTCTTCTAACATTTTGTTCACCTGTTTTTCTAATTCGTTTTTCTGAAAATGTGGAAATCTGTATGGCTTCACATAAACCGGTGTAGCGTCTGGTTTCAACATAATTTCTGCTTTGCTGACGTTTGATACCGATAATTTATCCCCATCTAAGTGAAATACGTCGCAATATTTAGCACAAATATTTTGTGTCGATTCTCTTTCTTCGGCATTTAAATGTTCTAAGTTCAATTCCCTAAATAATTTCCTAACTCTTTCTGGCTTTTTCTCATCCCTTTCAAACGCACATTCATCATAACCTGTCAAATCTTCCGTTTCTGGTCTAAAATTATAAATTTGGACATCGCTTTCTCTCGTATTTATTATCTGTACAGGTATTTTTCCTTGTTTTGGACATACTATGCTGCTAGCTAGGAAAACTCCGTTACATAGTTCTTTTGATAATACAACACATTCCTTATTTTCCTCCGTCTCTAACCAATAAACTTTCTCACACCTAGCAGGTATAAGCATTTTCCATTCCCGATCTACTTCTGTGAATTTCAACGGAATCTCAACGTGACTCCTATCCTTTCCTGTCAACGACAATGTTTTGAATTCGTAATCGATACGACAATCAAATTGAATAAGGAAATCTTCTCCGATTATACCGCTACGTGAACAGCTCATCTCTTCTAGAACATAAAACTTGTGTACAAATTCCTGACCTTGTACGGAAAAATTTAGATAAACATAGCCTAATGTTTCTGTTCGACCACCTATACCGTTGATGCGCACTTTCTTTGATTGGATTGGAATGTTGCATCGACTAACAACTTCATATTTCACGATACTTATAGAAGCTCCTGAATCTACTAGCCAATTATAATTTGAATGATCTAAAGGTAGTTCTACATAGTTACTGCAGTTATTGTTAAAGGCGCTATTTACGAAAAAATTCTTCTACCTCGGAATTAGATGCATCGGCAGGTGTCATCCCCTGTGCAAAATGTACACCCCTTGAACGTCCATTAGGCCTACCCCTAGAAAAGGGTCGATTCGGGCGGCCACGATATGAATTTTGATCGTACCTGTGGTTATTATTGACTGGCGTGTATGAAAAATTCCTATTTTGTGTATTTTTATAACCAAAATTGCGATTTTGATTTGAAGGATAACCATATTTTCTGGTACCCCTGAAACTTCGGCCACGAGTTGGAAAGTATTTTCCGTAAGCTGAAAAATGACCTCGCTTACCTGTTCCGCGATGACCAGTATAAACAGATCCCTCGCTCTCCATGCGATTACTTGAAAGCTCCTCGTCTTTCGCAGCTCTAATTACATCCTTTAGCGTGGAGTAGTTGCGGGCAGCTAAAATGACGCTCAATTGGCGATTTCTCAAACCGTTAGTAAAACTTTTAATTGCAGTTTTTTCATTAATTGGTGACAATACCTCAATGTTTTCCTCCACGCCTTCGGCTTGAGAAATCGTCAAGTCCACAAACATATTTTCTAATTTTTTACCGAATTCGTCTATAGTGTCTGATGACTGTTTTGCATTTATTAATTGAATCTGGATGGTATTACTCGATTTTATAGTAAGCAAGTGCACTTTCATGTCATTAATCAAATCTTCACATGAATCGTAACTCTTTTCGAGGCGCATTTTAGCGCTCACTGATAAACGCGTCTTCAAAACAAAGTTAATGAGATTAGACTTTGAACTTTCCTCAATCATAGAGGCGTATAATTCGATGGCGTCGATAAGGTTTTTGGTTACCTCTTCGTCCCCATTCATTATTGGCAGCAAGGAAGTTGCCGTTTTTAAGTCAAACTTCTCCATTTTCGGTTCAGTAGTATCCGATTTAGAAGTTTTCGGTTTAGTAGTTTCTGATTTGGTTAATTCCGGTTTTTTACATAGTTCTTGTATTTTCTCGTAAATTTGTACAATATTCTCATAAATTTCATCTGCAGTTTCATCTGTTAAATTTTCGAAAATTTCCTCACATTTATCGAAAATTTTTGTAGCTTCTGCTAACTTATTTTCGGCTACTTTACCTAAGAATCTAGCCTTACCCCTACGTATTAGAGTTTTCTTAATTTTCTTTAATTCCTCTAAATGTGCTAAAAATGTCTCCATTCCTTATACTATAAATAATAGAAAAAGTACCATACCATCACGCAGCGCAGTGAACATCGGCCTTATACGTACATTGGAATGCAAACATCTCCCTCACATCACTTAACACTGTCCACTAAATGCTTGTTTTAATTTAACTAATTTTGTTTTTAAATGTCCAGTCCGTTGCCGATTAATTTTGTAAGTATTTTACGCGGTACCGACGATTTAATTTATAATTTTATTTTTGACGCAACATATCTTTTTCTGGATCACTTTTTTATTTTTATTCTACACTTTCATATTTTTATACGCACTTCACTTTCACACTATTACTTATTTTCTATATTTCTTTACCGCGACGACTTGGTAGACTTCTGCATTTCGTTCGGTACCGGAGTGCCTGTAGCCCTAAACTTCTTCCTCAGTTTTCCTCCTACGTAGAGACTTCCTCATCTCGGCCAGGCTGATTTCACGCCGAACCCACTTCGCTTGAGACTTCTTGTACCAGCGATGCAAGGCTACCACAATGACGATAGCCAGTACGACGAGTATGGTTCCCAAAAGCACGTTGGTAGTGCTCACACTGAAGTGAAGGTCGCTAACTGTTGCCCCTGCTGAATTTGAAGCTCCGTTTTGGGCTATAATAATTTCTTCTTTCTTTTCTGACTTGGACTGCTCTTTCCCCATGCTGGCGATTATTATAATATTTTTTTTGCGAAAAGAAACCATGAACTTCACAAGAGGCACAAAACTTTCACTGAAGTTACTTTAAATTCTTGAAAAAAAAAGACGAAAACACCATTTCACCATATTTTTAGTTATTCTTAAACTCATCACTTAGAAAAGATTGGATAAGACCACCGACGTCGACACGATGCGAAACGCGAACCTCTCCAAATATGGCAGCGGTCGCCATCTATTGTAGGTTTGGAGGGATGAGTAATACTAATGAGTGCAACGACCATTCGGGATCATGACTGATGTATTACTGAAGGATGTCCTAATACATTGGAGCATCTAACTTACTACCTATCTACATAGTATATTATAGACCTACTACACACCTCACAGCCTCTCGAACAATTTATACGTGTGGCAGAGGAGAGAAATGGGCCGGTAGCTTTTAGGGTCGTCCGTGGGCTTCCCGGGTTTTAATATCGCAATCACTTTTGATTTCCTCCACAGACGAGGAATTGTTGCCGTTTCAAGGCTTGTATTAAATAACTGAAGTAACCAGGATACAGCGACTGGGCCGAGATGTTTCAGTTGCTCCACGGAAATGCTATCTACACCTGTCTACAATCTCACTTATCGATTTGAAACACACTATAACCGGGTTGAAAACCCGCTATTGTAAAAATTTAGGTCTCTTAAATCGGGATAGCCGGGTCAGTAGGGACAAAACTGGTTATGTACTTTCCTATCAAATAATTGTATAAAAATCTTATTCTCCGATTTAAAATATTCTACTTTATATCGTGTGAAAAAGCTTTTATACAAGTCATTGGTCGAATACAAAACCGTTTAACGTTACTATATTTTCTTGAAAAGTTCATTACCACCATAATCAGCCATATTGTAGGATCCTGAAAATGACATACGCAGAGCTTATCCCTCATCCAAAACAATGAATTGTCAATCGCAATGACAAATGTATTGTTACGATGACGGATGACCGGAATGTGCTGGACAGCTGACGTCGCGCCACCGACGTGACGTCACATCCGTCATGTCCAACATCGTTACGTGAGCAGGTCTTAGTAGGTACATTAAGTGTGTAGCTAATAATCAAGGGCATATCTAACCGTGTTCGCTGCTCTCAAGACAATGAGAAAATTCATACAAGTTCATAGAATACATGCTGCCACGAGTTCAACAGCTTGTCAGTAGACTTGGGATTCATTTCTTTCACATTATCAAATTCATAATTACAGTAGGTACTTACATACAAATTAAAAATATCGGAGGATAATGTGATCGTCAAAAATATTAAATAAAATAAAATAACATGTCAACGTAAAGAATAATAGCTACAATGAAATTACAGTAATCGATTTCAAAAAGAAATAAACGAGTAAGAATAAGTACCACAAGAATCGTCTCAGTCATCTATCTACGTCTTACACACCATTTTCAGATTACGCAGTCACATCCAAAACTTATTGTATAATTGTTTTACGCTATATATGAGGTGCTACAAACTCCTAAATTTTTTTACTCAACCATCATTCCAAAACCTCAAACAAATTCTTTACAACAATAATTTAAATGTTTTCCTCAAGACAAACGTCGGGACCTTAAACAAAGTTAATCCAATCCGCGAATGGGTCGAATAAGACGTCGGTTCAAAACAAATTATTTGACATAATATCGTTAATTAGAACAGAACCCCTCTTTGTACGCCGAGGCAGGGTAATTAGGTTCGGATGCTCTGAATAGGGTCTTTTTCTGCTCGTTTCGGGTGAAACAAAGGGATCAAAATAGCTTTCCATTGCCTTGATCCGACATTCACATTAGTCTTTTATCGGTTCGATTTGCTTGAAAAAGGAAATTTAAGGCGATAGCAGTAAAATAATCGTATAGTACAACTACAACAGCCAAAACAGTCTCTGCTGGACATGGGCCTCCTCCTATTGGGGGGTAATTGCCATACTTGGCAGGCAGATTGGCGAGCGCAGTGGACGGACGCGAAGATGATGATGTCTTTTTTTGCGCACCAAATTGAATTTTATTAACAGAGAAAAAAAAACTTACAAAACATGGGTTACTATTTTAGTAGGCACTACGCGTACACACGAGAAATTTTACATGGATGCGTCATAACAGCTATACTAACAAGCTTCAGGCAAAATACGCGTAATTTCATATTAACTAAAGTCCCGATAGTCTTTAGTACTTTGGAAGTTATTCTAGGCTAAACTAATACTACTTATCTGATTGACAAAGCTTCTCGGTTAAAAATATATAATGGAAACACGCTCCAAGAAGCATACAGACGCTTTTGAAGTGAAAATTTGCATTAGAGTCCACAATGGCTGAAAGAGTTTGCATTTAATTCCGTTAAGATTGGATTTGCTTGTTTCGACTGTAATGTCAATGTTTGTGTTGCGATTTTATGTTTGATTTTGTGAGGCCCTTTGAAAGTAATAATATTTAGCTTTTTATTGTGATTCGATTTGGTATACACGTTTTTCAATATTTTTCTATATATGAAGTAAAAAAATTACTGCAAATATTTCAAGGGATGAACCAACCCAAAACTGAACAACTTACCCCAAGTATTATAGGTCAAATAAGAAAAAATTACTACCTATTCAAAATGTTCCAGATGACCGGATAAATTTGCTTGGGAGGGACATAATTTGATTTTTATAGATTTTATGTTTAATTTTGTGAGGCTAAGCTTTTGAAAGTACTAATAATTTGCGTTTTATTGTGATTTGATTAGGTAAACACGCTTTTCTTTATTTTTATATATAAGGAGTAAAAAAATAACTGCAAATATTTCAAGAGGTGAACCAACCCAAAACTGAACAATTTTCCCTAAGTAACATAGGTCAAATAAGAAAAATTTACCACCTATTCAAAATGTTCCCGACGACCAAATTATACATACAATAATTCTATCTATTAAAGTAAACCGCATCAAAAAGATGCTATTTTACCAAGAGGATGTAAAAATATTCGTTGAAAATATTTTAAGGGGTGAATCAGACCATGGAACTGAAAAACTCTACCCAATGAACAAACTTTTAAATACCTATTAAAAATAACATTATACGTACCTCCTGAGGAACCTCCCAAACAAATTATACCAAACTTGTTTGTGAGGTACCTCAGGAGGTACATAATGTTATTTTTAATAGGAAAGATTGTATGTATAATTCATCCCGGAAAAATGACTTTTTTCCGCGGAAAAACGGTTAGCAGCAGGCGAAACCGTTGGTTGGGCCGCTAGTTTACTATTAACTACATGTAAGAAGACTTAATTTAAATCTCTACCTAAGATAATGAGAATGTTCCACATATCAATTCTAAGCAGCATCTTAGCCAAGCCAATCTAGACAAGGATTAAAATATCTCTTCTTGCTTAAATTTCGTTTGGGGTAAGACGTACACCCCTCGCGTTAATTGCATCTCTTTTGTTCCATCTGATTTGATTCTGTATATCTCTATAGGGCACAATCATAATAACAAGCTTAGCGGTGTACCGTGTACAGACCAGCGAGAAAACAAGGTAACTGAGTAGCGGTGTACCGTGTACAGACCAGCGGGAAAACCGGGTAACTGAGTTTTGTAAACGGACACTGAAAGGGCATGTGACATCAAAGCCGAACGAGAGAGATCGATTTTAAAATGGTTACTAGGCTAGTGGTGCAGATACTCCGGTACAGTTTGTGTAATTAGATAGGATTTTTTATTTATTCTTTTCTAATACAACTACCTATATCTATACTTTTATACTTATATTATAAATTCTAAAGTAACTCTGTCGGTCTGTTACGTTTTCACGCCTAAACCACTGAGCCAATTTTGATACAATTTGGCATAAGCATAGACAGGAATCTAAGAAAGGACATAGGCTACTTTTTACCGCAGGAAAATCTATCAATCCCACGGGAAATTGTAATATCAAATTCACGCTGCGCATACGATATGACGCCCCGGGCTAGTGAATAATAAAAGCAAAGACATAGCAGTGGTAAACAAGCGTTCACTCAGACATTAGGAGCAATTCGGTTGGTTTTCTTAGTAGTTTTTTTGTTTAAAAAATTTGCCACACATTTGCATATCTTTTGGAATTGATATGCTTGTAGCCGTATCAAAATTACCAATGTAACATGCCGTGAAGTCAGCCTGAACGCCCCAATGCAGAGCGTTATTTGAAATTATAGGACATAATAATTTGGTCAAGGAAATTGAGGCTTCCGTTTAATTTTCCTACAGAAAAACCTGAAACAGACATACATACATACATAAATCACGCCTATATCCCTTACGGGGTAGGCAGAGTGTTAACGGCCGTTCAACGGGTATTAACACCACGTCTGACAAAAGTTTGAGGGTCAATCAGATAACTGTGTATCACTTTAGTGACAGGTTGTCAGCCCGTCGCCTAAAATTGCAATACACACCCTCGAGTCCCTTAGTCGCCTCTTACGACACCCATGGGTAAGATATGGGGTGACGCTATTCTAAGCCGGCATCACGCGGCAGACCAGAAACAGCTACGAGTAAAACCACTGGATAGAAATAAAGTATCATTACAAGTTTACTGCTTTTCACTTTTTAGGAAAAGAAGACCGCAAAGCTCAGCTAGACAAGGCCAAAAATAGTTAAAGGTCAATCTTACCTAAGTAGTAACTAGGTATCATGGAGGGTCATTGAACAATGTATAAGATTGCCAAGCGTGTTAAAAGGTAAAACTTGGCTACCACGTTTTGCCCCACTCTCCCCTACGTACTTTATGTAATCATGATAAAGTTGTCAATGTTGCAGAGTGAATTAGACTGTTCAAGGAAATAGGCAAACCGGAAAATATACTACAATAACCTTTATAAACAAATTGTGATTCTGGTATCGGCTGTAGATAAGCTTTTCACAATTTAAATCTTAAAAAAATGATCATTATTTAATGAGATTTTCAATCATAACCGTGTCAGCCACAGTTTGATTATTTCTTAAACTAACTTATCGCCAATCAAAATGAGTTTTAAATTTTAACGTATCTAAAATAAATTATATTTTTTCTTATCTGATAAATTTAACAAACAACAACTTTGCGTAATTGTGTTTGCGTTGCCTTCTTCTGACTCCAATTGTGAAAACTGGTATAAACGACGTTACTTAAACGAGACCGAATTTGAGATAATTAACTCAGATTACGGTCTTACAGCTTATTACCGACTAGCATTGTTGTTTTCTGTATCACCTATACAGGGTGCAAGGGACAGTCCTCCGAATACTCATAGGGCGCATTCACACCATGAAACATGAACAACTTCCCATGAAAAAATATTTCAGGAAACGCCAATTTTTTTGCTTCCCATTGTAATTGCAGTCAGCTGATCTTGATTTTGTATGGGACGTCAAATATTTTTTATCGTTTCCTGACATATGTTCATAAGGGAAAGTTGTACAGTTTCAGGGTCTGTATGCATTCTATCAATATTCGGAGGACTGTCCCTTACACCCATATAATAAAATAAGTTTTTTTTTTTTTGAGGAAATGTGCATGTGTAGTAAAAACTTTGTAGATGAGATATGTAAATATGTACACAACTTCTTCTGGTTCGGTTCTGGTACTGGTTATTTAGATTATATAAGATAAAAGTCCAAAAAGGGTAGTTGGGTTCTACACCAAGCACAGTGATGAGATATGGTTTTCCATTCATCTCCGAAAACAATCTAGATTTTGTGGCACTACCAAATCAGTTGGCAGAATTTGGTACTCATAAAACTAATGCCTAAATTTTTTGGTTTCGCATAATTAGAACCAACTACGTACTTTGAAAATGGTCCCGAGAGTACCTGTACATGTCCAGCAGTGGACTGTTTTGGCTGTTGAAGTTGAAGACGTATTTATGAAATAGCTGTTTATTATGTAATCTACCTCATACTTATACGAGTTAAATCATTTATGTTTAGATAGGTACCTATAGCACCTACCACTAATAATCATTCATATAGGATACTTATTATAAATTGGACAACAGGAATTGAAATGAAAATCATTGTTTTAAACCATATTGAAAACAATAACAATAGTAGTTACCACGTGAAAATAATATCGAAATTCGATATACAACTACTGACATGCAAATTCAGAAAACCTATTTATAATCTGCATCGCACACCGATGGGCGCTCTTTTCATTCAGCGCCTATTGTCGGGGATTCAATTAAGATTACATCGACGCCGAGGTCAGTTTATAAAAACCGAAGCCTGCAAAAATTGGCGCGTAAATCAAATTCAATAAAGGAACACAATGGCCGCCGAGCGCAACGGAAAATGACGCGCGGCGGACAATGCGCCTGTCCACCAATTAACTTTATATTGCCCGCTGTGCCGTTGGATGACGATATTCCTGTAGGACTTGAGTTGTTTTGGATGTTTCCGCTCTACTTTGATTGTGAAATGTTAGTATCTAAAAGTATAACTAGGTATACTAATCCTAACTATGCTGTAATGGCCCTTTTTTCATTCATTACCGCAGATGACCGCAGTGTTGACTGAAAATTTGTACGAAAAAGTACAACCTTTAACCTTTTATTTGTTACTTATTTAATTTTATTGGAAACACCAACTTATGCTTCAAACCGGAAATCGTTTCCTGAAGACATATTATAGGTCACAATGTAAAAAAAGGTCTCCCATACATATGATCTCATAGGCTAACAAAAAATATAACTGAGATCCTAAAACATGTAAGTTTTATGGCAGATACGCATTAACATACATACATAAATCACGCCTATATCCCTTACGGGGTAGGCAGAGCGTTAACAGCCGTAAAACGGATATTAACACCACATCTGACAGAAGTTAGGTTTAAAGATCATTTATTCTCATTAAAAGACAATTTGTCACTTACAAGAGAAAATAAGTACTTACAATTCAAAAGGTACACATTCGTCTTAAGCTTATCAGGATCTAATAATTTGTCAATTAAGTTGTGCTATTGACACCTTTTCACAATAACAAGCCAATATTCAAATAGGAACACCGAGTATATGTTGGGATAGTTTGCATTTGAATACATTCAATGAATTCGATTTTTTTATATTAGAGGGTAACAAGTTATACAGCTGAGCTCCTTCGTAGGTGAACATCTGTTTACCATAGTTAGTTCTTATTTTTGGTAAGATGAGGTAGCTGCTACGCCGCGTGGATCTTTTAGTTATATGCCTCGTTTGGACGAATGATAGTGAAGTGTGTATGTTTTTATTCAGCACTTTCCAAATGAGGATACATGTGTGATAAGTATATAATTGTTTAAGATTCATTAAATTAGTTTGTTCGTATATTGTAGTAGTAGGTGTTAAGTGAGGATAGTGAAAGAGTATTTTAATTAATTTGTTTTGTATAATTTGTAAATCTGAAAGAGTAGTTTTGTTCGCGCTGCCCCATAACTCAATTTGATAAATTAGGTGGGATTTTATTAGAGAATTATATATTTGAAAACGCAGTTTTCGTGGGATACATCGTGCTATCCTTCGTATAGAACCTATTTGTGATGACAATTTCTTTTTTATTCTTTCAATGTGTGGTTTCCAAGACACTTTGTCATCTAGAATTAATCCTAGATACTTTTCAGAGCATTTTTTATCTAGGGGTATATTGTTTAGTGTTAATGCTTTGTAAGGAAGAATAGGTTTATTTTTTGCTTTGAAGATAATGTAAGATGTCTTGGAAATATTTATAGTTAATAGGTTAGACTGCAGCCAGGAGAAGAGCAAGTTCAGATCTTTTTGGGCGGAATCAATGATTTCGTCTATAGATGACCCGAAATAGAATAGACACGTGTCATCTGCATACAAGGTTATATGTCCCTGGAGACCTATATGAACTATATTATTAATGTAGACCAAAAACAGCAAGGGGCCTAAAATAGAACCTTGTGGAACACCAAAGGTCACAGGTAATGAAGTGCTTTGATGTTCATCAATTTTAACGATTTGTACGCGATCACTCAGATATGATTGAAACATTTTTAGTGCTGTTCCATTGACACCGGCCATTTCAAGCTTACCCAGCAGTAGTTTGTGGCTGACCGTGTCGAACGCTTTTTTTAAGTCGACAAATATACCCAAAACAATTTTTTTCGCATCAATATTTTGCCTGATCTTGGTAACCAGATCGACAGTGGCAGCCACGGTATTACTTTTTGGCCTAAAACCAAACTGACGTTCAGTAATGAAGTTAATAGACTCTAAGTGACCTTCCAGACGCTTGTGTAATACCTTTTCGAGTATCTTAGAGACGACAGGTAAAACCGAAATGGGCCTATAGTTTCCTGGGTCAGTTTTATCACCAGACTTATAAATAGGTGTAACTTTAGCAATTTTTAGTGATTGAGGAAAAATTCCAGTTTGTAATAATTGATTGATGCATTCGGTTAAGTTAGGGGCAATTACATTTTTGACGCATTTCAGGGCTTTGGTACTAATACCATCTATGCCATTGCTCGAGTTAGGGTCAAGGTTGTCAATTAATTTCGTTATTTCATCTAAAGTGGCAGGTTGTAGAACAGTTAGTGTATTTGTGTTTCTTTGAGGCAAACTTGTAGGCTGAGTGTTGTGATACTGAGGAGGTATTTGATTAGCCAATATAGAACCAATTGAAGCAAAGTAATGGTTAAATGTACAACATACTTCTGTGGGATCGGTGATTGTCTTCAATCTCACCACAAGTTTAGGAATTCTGCAATTTGATATTAATTTGTTATTGGAAAGGTAGTTAAAGAGGTTCCATAACTTTTTTGGATTGCTTAAACACTTAGTAAACTTTTGATAATAATAAGAGTCTTTTGTTATTTTGATAAGGTTTGACACGTTATTCTTCTCTTGAGTAAAATTTTCTTCAAGCTTGTCATTTTTAGGATCCTTTTGGAGTTCTGCCCACAATATGTTTCTTTGAGTAATAGCCTTAATTACATTTTTGTCAATCCAGTCCTCCTGCGGTAGATTTAGAATTTTAGACTTCTCAACTTTAGTTTTCTCAATATGATCACCAAGTGATTTGGTTAATTGTTCTAAGTCCTTCGATTCAAAACTAGATTTTTCTGCTGCCTGATATAAGTTGTCATAGTTGATTGCTTTATAAGTGATTCGCTGCTTTGGTGGAGGTCGGTACTTTTTAAGAGTTAGGTGAATCTGTCGGTGGTCTGATAAGGAAGATTCAATTAAGGCAAAGTTAAATGTATCATTGTGCAGATTTGTGGCTACGTGGTCTAAAATTGATGTTTTTATAGGGGTTTTTCTAGTGAAATATCTCTTTGAAGTTTTGTTTAATATTTTAAAACTAGCTGCGTTCATCATGTTGATATATTTTTGTTTCTTTTTGATTATCTGTTTATCTGACTTCTCTATTAAATTAATATTAAAGTCTCCAAAGACAAGCGCTCTTTTTCGTTGTTGAATCTGTTTATCTAATGTTACCATGAAGTCATCGAAATTGGTGTCACCCGGATTGTAGACAATGCCAACATCCAGTGCATATTTTTCTAACTTGACCCAGAGGAAATTGTTCCCTCCAGAGTAAACAGATTCTATCAAAGTGTGTTTCAGGTCATTATGAACGTATGCTGAAACACCGCCTCCTGTTCTGTCTGTTCGGAAGTTAAAGTAGTGCGTATAGTTTGGTAAGTTGCATTTTTGGGCTTGATCTTCCGATGTAATCCATGTTTCTGATATTAAAATTAGATGTGTGGTTTTAGGGATTGCATGTAGTATGCAAAGTAGTTCATCAATTTTCTTACTGATACTGCGTGCATTGAGGTAAAAGAAGTTCATGCAGGATTTAGAGTTTTGGATATTACCGTAATCACTAGTAATTTGATAAGTTACAGGTCCGGTGGTTCTAGAATCATTTGATTGCTCTAGTTTTTTGACTCTGCACTCACGATCTTGGGAACATTTTTAATGTATTTTATTACAAGGTTAAACTCTCCGTTTTCGGTGCGGCGCTTCAGTTCGTCCTTAAGATCACGCATTAGTTTTTGTTGGGCTGGTGTTACATCAGAGTATATTTTGATACCTTTAGGCATGTCTTTATTGTGTCGTAACATATTTTTAGCATGTTCCTGTTCAGCAAAGCAAATCTTAATTCCACGCGCTTTATTCAAGTTATGTTTACCGATACGGAACATTTTGATCGGTTCGGGTATGTTTTTAAGGGGGTTAATGATGTTCATAACTTCCTTGGTATCGTTCACCTGCCTATCTTTAGCATTAGTTGATGACGATTCCGGGATTCCAACTAATATAATATTTTTCTGTCTCTTGTTGCGTTCTTGCAGTTCCTGCAATATTTCCTCAGATTCTGCTTGAGAGCTACCGGTGGCGAAAGACTGGGTTTCACGAATTTTCTCCAGATCAGATTCTATAGATTTCAGCTTTACTTCGCCTGATGCCACTTTCTTTTCAAGTTGGTTTATGTCACATTTTATTTGTTTCTGCTCGACTGATAAGCTAGTGATTGCTGAATTTACTTGAGTGATTTGAGACTTGACGTCAATCATATTATCATTAATAGTGATCATTGATTGCGTATTAGAGTTTTCCATTGTCATTATTTGGCCTTTCAGTTCTAAGATTGCCGTAGACATGTTTGACATTTGAGTGTTGGAGGCACCAATAAAATCTTGAAGTAGCTTAGAAATATTCTGAACCTCCTCTTTCACAGTTTTCAGTTCATCCGAACACTGACAAGCCCAATCATCTGGCGTTTTTCTCTTACCTTGCCTTTGAGTTACATGTTCATATAATGGCAATTCAGTTGTGGATTTAGATAAATCGGGCGTAGATTGGGAACTCATTACTGAGCTTGTAGGAGATCGAAGTACGTTCATTTCCTAGCTGGTAGGTGTGCTAGTAGCGAATGCAGTCTAAACGCTCCTTCAGGTAGAATTAATTGTGACTTACTTTTGCAGGGTATTTCGAACTCACGACGATTCGCTGTGACGTGTACGATGAAAAATGTAGTTGAAGTGGTGGGAGCGAGAACAAATAGCACTTGTTTCTTTCTAGCGTAGAAGCGTGTAGCGACCTCCTGCGGCCAGATCTGTTTTTAGCGTTTCGATTTTCTGTACTCCAGTTAAATTTAACTCGAACGAAACCAATCCTTACGGACCGTGCACACAAAGCGTATTTTCACACAAAAACGATGTAATTATTTTAGCGCAACTTAACGATACGTCTACTCGGAATGATAGCAAACGACGAAAAAAGTTTGAGGGTCAATTAGATAATTGTGTATCACTATAGTGACAGGTTGTCAGCCCATCGCCTAAAATTGTAATACACATCCCTCGAGTCCCTTAGTCGGCTCTTACGACACCCATGGGTAAGAAATAGGGTGATGCTATCCTAAGCCGGCATCACACGGCGAATTAACATTTTATAAAATTAACTTAATTCAATGTAGAATAGTAGGTACTACCACTTATTGACGTCATGATCCGTCATTGTAAAAAAAAAATACACAGTTATCTTTTTTTTTGTAACAATTTTGTGTTCTCCTGGTAGTAAACCGTCTCAGTGGGATGTAAAAATAAAAATTACGGTACTGCCTCGGGCCTGGCCAGGTTAATCACACGGCATGTAACTTTACACCACTACCACCAGTAAACGACATTTGTTTCAAATGACAATGACTTCAGACAAGATTTTCAAATGGTGTTTGTATTTACATGCGTATAATGAACTCTGAACTGGAAAACCCCCCAAAAACCTGCGCAGTACTTTTGCTGTCGGCTATTTATTGAATGACAGATGAACCCACGGGGCGTATAACTTGCTCGTTAATAAACGTGAACAATAGACAGATGCAATCATCGTATGCAATCAAAATAAGCCGGAGTCGGTTTCAGCAATTTTGATATGGCTTTGCATTGTTAGTGGGCAGTCGATATCACAGGTTTCGATAAAATATTCACAAAACTGTTACCAAATAATGTTCAAATAAAATGTGTATTATCGAAGCGATTTTTTTTACCGGCAGTATAAAAAGGAGGAGGATCTAAAGAGGGCGTGTTTTTTTTATTTTCACCGATTACTCAAAAACGCCTGGACTATTATGGAAAATTCTGTTTAGTTGGTCCCATAGTCATCAAGTCAGGATCTGATGAAGAAATCAAGGAGAAATGGATTATCTAAACCAAGACAAATTTTCTTGTTTTCAAGCAAATTTAAAGCGATTTGAGTACTTTTTATCGTGACGAACGACCCAATGAACCCTGGTGAAATTAATAAACCACGTTTTACCTAGTTAAGCCTCTGACGTGGTGGTGTGCATGGGTGTACGCACAGTGGGGCAAGGTGGCGCGTTTGCCCCCCTTTGACCCATGATGAGGAATTTAAATACTTATTTCTTGGTAACTTTCGAAATTGCTAGCCCGGTAACTTTACACGTTACCTCGTGCACCCTTTGACATTAAGAATTCTCGTCCACGTCTCACGTCCGGGAATTAATCGCGCGAGAGCCGCTGTCTATTAAACTTGTTCGCGACTTGCCCCCGCGCAGATTTTAAACATTCATTTAGTACCTACTCCAGTCGACAAACAAACCTCTGGATAGCTAATTTTATTAATAATGGTACATATTATGTACTTACTTAGTTGTAGCTTTGTTACCATATGTTGAAGTATTGCGGTGAAATTTTTGGTAAAAATGCATTTGGTCTTGAAACTCTCCTGCATATAGTTCAGGCACGGAATAAGAGATAACTACGAGTACATACTTATAAAATTTTCACCAAAATATCTGATGTTAAATTAAAACAAATCGATTTTTAGCGACTCAAATTAATGATCACAGATATTATAAAGTTTTAAAATATATATCTGATATCGAGATAAACGATTCAAAGATTTAATTTTATTGATATAACTTTATTTACTGACGCGAGCATCAACAAAATTACCTTCGGTGGTTGGAGTATACAAGTAGGGACCCAACTTTCGAATAGTCGAATAAATCCTATGATTCTTGGATCGTTTAATATTCATATCAGTCGCGAGTGCCGCTTGTAAGCTGGCGGGAATCCCCGAACTCTCTTAAACGAAGGAATTTCACACAAGTTTTAATACTTAGACGAACTTTTGCGATGTGACGAAAAGAACTTTGTCGTGAGCGCTTTCTAAGCTTAATTTGCACGTGATAATAATACCTACATTTTAATTTTATTAATATATTTATAGTCCTATATACGCAGACCTTACTACTTAAATTTACAGTTTACCGAAGACCTTATTGTAAGAGCTAGTTAAGAGCGGAAAATATTTAAGAAATTTCGAATTTAAATGAATCTTATGATGGATATTCAATATCCTCAATAAAATATTTCTAAAGGTCATATACGTATATTTGCAGACTTTCATTTTAATCATCATAGCTGTAAGATCTCTTTCTTTTATACTAACTACTTAGCTAGACTGTGAAAATGTGGCTTCAAAACTAATTTCCTACAACCCTTCCTTCCGACATTAATTAGCTCTCGGCAACATTTTTAAACTGACTAATAGGGTTCATAACGTGGAGTAATAAGATTAGAATACCGTCGTAGCGATACCTCCTTTGGGAGACCGGAAAATTCAAGAAAATGTTGGAGGAGACAGAGACGTTCAGACCATAATGTCTGAGGCCCGCCACAATATAACTTCTTCTAGGAACTTCTAAATACTTTATTCTTAGTTCTGTACATATCTTTATGAAGATACTAATGATATGTAGGTATGTATAAAAACAAAATTGTATTATTATTTGTATGTATGTATGATTGTAAGTGTACTTAGTATATAAATTTGTTATAAAATTTAATAATTTTACTGATAATTTGCTTATGCAACTACTTGCAAATCTTTTTTGTCTCTATTTTAAGGTTAAGGTTGCCTGGAAGAAATCGCTGCAAGCGATAAGGCCGCCTTTTCTTACTTTTAGTCTTAAGTTTTCTGTATTGTTTTGTTTCTGTTGTGTATGTTGTAAGCAATAAAGTGTTCTATCTATCTATCTAAATTGCTAAACAGTAAATTTTATCTGCTGTTGGAAACTTCATTTTTGTCCTGTATCAGTATAGCTCTACAAAAAAATTCCAAAGTAAGACCTTTCCACCTTCTTGTATAAAATGCAAACAAAAAATGATTTTTAGTTAATGATTTAAACTTTGTGTTGTGATTTCTTGATGGAACTCCATAGTATTCTAGGTAATAAAACACTTTTTTACACTAGTTCCACTATATATTAAATTAAAATGCTTTAAAGCGACCGGTTTCGTTACATCATCGTCAGGCAACAAATTTAAAAATCAAAACAAATAATCGCAAAACAACGAAGGTAGTGCAATATTTGCATGTCGCAGTGCAAAGAAAAGTTGGTCAAAGTGAGAATGTCAAGTTGTAATGTACATGCAACAGCATATATGTAGGCCAGACTGGAAGGAAATTCAAAACTAGAATAAAAGAACACACCTCCAGCTGGAAGAAGAACACCAAAACGTCAACGTTTGCAGAACATCTGAACGAACACGGTCACACATTTGATGTGTCCAAAAACGTGAAGTACCTACACATAGCCAACAAGGGGCGAAAAATGGACACGTTAGAAGCGGTAGAAATAAATAGACATAAAATTAAGTTCAATATTCTAAATGACCAAACATGTTTGTCCACCTCGCCAATTCTTAATTATTTTAATCTGAATTAATGTACTATGAGTACAACCAATTCACTATTATTATATTTTGGACATGGAATTTATTATTTGTAAATTAATCTTAAATTAATTAATTGATTTTTTTGGTGCCGTTTTCGTTAACATTGATATGCTTTTGTTCCAGACACATACACCGTCAGACTTTTGTTTTGTGTTAGAAATATGAGTAAGTAACTAAAAATCTAGGTAATAAAACACTTTTTTACACTAGTTCCACTATATATTAAATTAAAATGCTTTAAAGCGACCGGTTTCGTTACATCATCGTCAGGCAACAAATTTAAAAATCAAAACAAATAATCGCAAAACAACGAAGGTAGTGCAATATTTGCATGTCGCAGTGCAAAGAAAAGTTGGTCAAAGTGAGAATGTCAAGTTGTATATAAAAAAAATCAATTAATTAATTTAAGATTAATTTACAAATAATAAATTCCATGTCCAAAATATAATAATAGTGAATTGGTTGTACTCATAGTACATTAATTCAGATTAAAATAATTAAGAATTGGCGAGGTGGACAAACATGTTTGGTCATTTAGAATATTGAACTTAATTTTATGTCTATTTATTTCTACCGCTTCTAACGTGTCCATTTTTCGCCCCTTGTTGGCTATGTGTAGGTACTTCACGTTTTTGGACACATCAAATGTGTGACCGTGTTCGTTCAGATGTTCTGCAAACGTTGACGTTTTGGTGTTCTTCTTCCAGCTGGAGGTGTGTTCTTTTATTCTAGTTTTGAATTTCCTTCCAGTCTGGCCTACATATATGCTGTTGCATGTATCTTGTGGACAGTTGTTGCTTGTGGACAGGAAGTGACGAAGTTCTACAGGAATTACTGCTGCACATGAATTCCGTAAACCAAAGCATACAATTGACAATGGAACTAGGAGGAAAATCTATAAACTTCCTAGATCTAACGATTAACATACATCAGAATCGTCACGATTACAAAATCTATAGGAAGACTACATATAGTGACAATATCATACATGCTACATCACGCCACCTCGATAACCATAAACACGCAGCTTCTCACGCGTTTATCCATCGTCTGGTGAAAGTCCCCATGAGTAAGGATAACTTCCAAGAGGAGCTTAACACCATCAAACAAATAGCCCGAAATAATGGATATACAGATGCACTTATAGATAACATCCTAAAGAGAAAACAGAAGCGGGAGACGGAGAAACTGTTACAGCGGATCCAAAACGTTGGGTGAAAATACCATACTTAGGACAGATATCCCAAAAATTTAAAAGACTCTTGGACAGCGACGATAGAAAAACAGCATTCTACAGCACCAAAAACCTAAACGCGATCACAAAATTCCAATTGATCACCAAAGTGGCATCTATAGTTTGACATGTGATACATGCAACAGCATATATGTAGGCCAGACTGGAAGGAAATTCAAAACTAGAATAAAAGAACACACCTCCAGCTGGAAGAAGAACACCAAAACGTCAACGTTTGCAGAACATCTGAACGAACACGGTCACACATTTGATGTGTCCAAAAACGTGAAGTACCTACACATAGCCAACAAGGGGCAAAAAATGGACACGTTAGAAGCGGTAGAAATAAATAGACATAAAATTAAGTTCAATATTCTAAATGACCAAACATGTTTGTCCACCTCGCCAATTCTTAATTATTTTAATCTGAATTAATGTACTATGAGTACAACCAATTCACTATTATTATATTTTGGACATGGAATTTATTATTTGTAAATTAATCTTAAATTAATTAATTGATTTTTTTTATATACAACTTGACATTCTCACTTTGACCAACTTTTCTTTGCACTGCGACATGCAAATATTGCACTACCTTCGTTGTTTTGCGATTATTTGTTTTGATTTTTAAATTTGTTGCCTGACGATGATGTAACGAAACCGGTCGCTTTAAAGCATTTTAATTTAATATATAGTGGAACTAGTGTAAAAAAGTGTTTTATTACCTAGATTTTTAGTTACTTACTCATATTTCTAACACAAAACAAAAGTCTGATGGTGTATGTGTCTGGAACAAAAGCATATCAATGTTAACGAAAACGGCACCAAGTTAGTCCAAATCGATCTTAAAATCGTCGGTCTCCGTACGCGAATGAACTTTTATGACGTCTTTCCACCACCGGCAATGAATGTCGAACGTTTTATGTAGCAACGTGGAATGTTCATCATTGGCCTTAGTCCGTCTTTTGCAGACGATTTAACAATGTCGTGGTAGGTGACAGCTTCTTTCATGGCTGTATAATCCAATTGTTGAGTAGGTGGAACGTTAACGTTAGTATAAACATACATAACTACTGAGAAATTTATTAATGATTGGAAAATCATGCCCGTATAGTGACCACTGCTCAGCAATCTTGAAAACAAACCTAACTGCAAATATTTTAAGGGATGAATCAGTCCATGAAACTGAACAAGTTTCTCCAAGGAACATAGGCCGAAATAAAAAATATAAATTTGGACTTCTGATACAAAATTCACCAGCCGACCGAGTCAATTTGTTTCGAAGATCCAATTTTTATCATATATTTTGACCTACATTCCATGGGTAAGGCTGTTCAGTTTCATGGGGTAGTTTACCACATAAAATATTTGCAGTTTATATTTTTACCTGATGGGCTGACAACCTGTCACTATGGCAATACACAATTTTCTGGATGACCCTCAAATGTTTGTCAGACGTGGCGTAAATGTCCGTTCTATGCGGCCGTTTACGCTCTGCCTACCCCGCAAGGGATTATAGGCGTGATATGTGTATGTATGTATGTATTTTTACTATTGTTATGGGGGGATTTATTTTTCAGAAGAAACATCTAGTTTACAATACCCCGTTTTAGCCACGGGTGTAGTTAAAGGCGACTAAGGAGTGAATCAAAAGAATAGGCAGCAGCATTCCCTGTGAATGCGACATCTCGCACTGTGTCAATGCGCTTGCCAGACATGAGTACTAGCAAACATTAACCTATAGGGCGAGGCTCATATCTACCATAGCAATGGAATGAGTTGTGGCTTTGGTTTGAATAAAAGCCCGTTATTTATTTATATCTACAGGGTGTAAGAGACAGCCCTTCGAATACTGATAGGATGCATTCTGGCCATGAAACTAAAAAACTTTGACCTGACTAGAGTCAAGAGCAAACCCATCCTAAAAAAGAAAAAAAAACTAAAAAAAACTTTATTTCTTTATAGTAAATGCAGTCTTCCCTTAGAAAATTCAGCTTATTGTGATTTTGTATGGGAGGTCGATTTTTTTTGTCGTTTCCTGACATATGTTTCTAGGGGAAAGTTGTTCAGTTTCAATGCACCCTATCAGTATTCGGAAAGCTGTCTTTTACACCCTGTATATACCGTGGTTTCAGAACCGTATAGGTAATCAAGCCAAACTCTTCGAAGCAGACTAACTAGTTGTTCCTTGTAGAAGTGTAAAGCAATTGCGAGTGGCCGCCAAAACACGTAGCTCGTTCATTCGAGTCGTTACTGCACCGCCAACGCTGCTGCACACCTAACTGTCTGGCCAGACGGACTGCAAGGCATAACTTCAAAGCAGGAAAACATGTCGTTACTGACTGGCAACGTCGCTGCACACCTAACTGTCTGGCCAGACGGACTGCAAGGCATAACTTCAAAGCAGGAAAACATGTCGTTACTGACTGGCAACGTCGCTGCACACCTAACTGTCTGGCCAGACGGACTGCAAGGCATAACTTCAAAGCAGGAAAACATGTCGTTACTGACTGGCAACGTCGCTGCACACCTAACTGTCTGGCGAACGCCGGTAAACATGTTGTTACGTTATTGCACGCACATGCCCATTTATGTTAAGTAAGGTGCTAGGCATTTCGAAATTTTATTTGTCAATAATGAATATCAAATGAAAATTATTACTTCTACAACTACCAACGTCAACGGCCACCATATATTGTCGTTCAAAGAAGTCTTCGTGCATGTGGGAAACATACTTTGCTAGACGTTCCTAAAGTCAGTCGTTTTTGTTAGACGTTCAGTAAATTGAATGAACTATAACTTCCTTTTTTGCAGACTTGTTTTTAAATTTAGCTCCGAGGCTATCTAACCTACACCTGACTATTTGGTGGAGAGCACGGGTTACCTGGAAGATTTGGTGCTCACCCGGAGGAAATAAACTGCAAGAAAACTGCACCACAGTCGCTAAGACAATGCGGTTGGTTTGCAAAAACTCTCGACCCACACTATTATCCTGCAAACAGTCCTCGAGTGGAACATTACCAGGGATCTCCGTGAATTGGCCGTGTAATGGCCGTCTAAGCCAGTCGTTTCGACGTCGCCGCATCAGCGGTTCGGGAGCTATCTCACCACTCATTTATAGCCGATATCACAATGTTACCATTCTTACTCCTTTCTGCACCGTGTTAAGTATTCCTGCAACTTTGTGCTTTTAACTAGACTTGTCGGTTAGGTAGTACGTCATTTATAAGACAAGCAAATCTCTAAAATATGATTTATGTTTAATAGAAATTGTTTGTTTTGATTAATAAATCAATAAACCACCATTAAACTAAGCGAGCAAACAGTGAAACATCAATAAATCAGCTTTAGAAAATACCTCAGCCAATGTTTTATGTATTCATCCAGTTTTAAAACAGAAAAGACGTGGAGCTCGCAGCGGGGCGGCCCGCCCATGCCGTGTTTGCGTCGCACCGCTTTTAAATAAACGACACTTTTTATTCTTAGCATATTTTTCAAAACTCCAGCTAATACGACCTCTTGAACGGCCCCTACATGAATAATTAGGTGTTTCCCGCGCTCATCCCTCCTTATCTGTGAAACACGCGTTTAAAATTTGCAAACTCATTCTTCCCGGATGGGGATAATAAGTCTTGGCTTGGATGCGATTCTGATTAATGCGCTCAACTTGAGTCGCTTAACTTTGTTAGCGATAGCGGAGAAAAATAAAGAGACGTGACTTGACTAATTCACCTTTTACGAGAACGTTTAGGCAAAAGAGCGATGGCCTTTTACAGATATCTTTAGTTTGCAAAATAATTGAATTATTTAAACAAAGTAAATTTACCAATCTCACCTCAACTATATTTTACATTGCTTATTTTATATAATTTTATGGGAATCTTCTTTTTCCAACCTCTTTTTATTGACTCTTCTGGCAGTGAGAAGGTGACGGTTAAAACAACATTTCAGATTCTTCTTTTGAACTAGCAATGGCAATCCCTGACGCCATTTGTCATTGATCCGATTTTCTACAAAATGTATAAGTTTTTCTACATAATATAATGAGTAAAATCGTTTTGCATATATTGTTTTGTGGTTAGTAGTGATATTTATATTGTTAGAGTAGAAATACTAGCGTTTTGTGAAACTTATTTATAATGGAAAATCTTAATAGGTCCCTTACTTACATTGAAGAAATAACTGTGTCCGATTTTTAAGTCTACTTGCTGCTGGAAACATTTGAGGATGTTTCTCCAGTACTGGATTTGTCATTGTTTTGGCCAAAAAAATGAATTTATATTAACAGGTGTATTAAAGTCTAATTATTTAAAAAATAATTTTGCCCAAATGCTCATACTACATGACGATGTTGACAGATTGTTGACATGTTCTAGTTTAGCCACAAATAATACTAAATCTGATTCCTTTTTTGCGTGTTAGAGCATAAAATAAATTTGTCCACGTATTGTTCTCGATTTCTCTCTGTAATTAAAAGTTTAAAATAAGGGCCAAAACTATCATTGTGTGCCATTTGAGGTCTTTATCAAATATTTTTTTGTATACTTTCTATAAACCTAAAATTGAAATTCGCCAGAGAAATTACGCGAATACGAAAGGTTTGGAAAAACACCCAAGTAAGCAATGTAACATATTTTTATTTGTTTTTTATTCAAGGTAAGTTACAAACGAATAACTTACCTACTTTTCCTCGCCAAACTAAAATAGTTTTTTGGCGAGACGCGCTCATTAACACTTTACAAAATCTATTACCTACCAAACAGCACCCATAAACAATTCAAACAGCATAAGGCGAGTGTACCCTAAACGACCTTAACAGTGTCCACCACTCCACTAAAATAATATTTTCTCTTTATAAACAATGTATCAGAATGCCTGTTGCCTAAGTTTTTAGTATTATCCAAGTAAAATTTGAACCAGCAACCTCAATGAAATATTCACTGTAGTTCTTTCGCTTTTAATTAATAAAATGCATAATTTTAATTAATTTTTGGTATTAATTGCCATAACTTTAATTTTAGATAATATTTCATGGAGTTTGCAGGTTCTAATTTTACAGGATAATACTAAAAACTTGGGCAGCGGCTATTCTGATAAATTGTTTGTATATAGAGAAAATATGTTTTATGTGAAGTGCCACTGTCAAGGTCGTTTACGGGTACACTCGCCTTAAATACTTTGGGTACAAACACAGATGGACACTCTTTCGCCATAGTAGTTTTTACATCCAAGTTTCATATATTTTTTTCTTCATGTACACTTTTTGGGTTGTATTTATTTGTTATGATTTTCCGTTGTTATGACTAGTACAGGTACTGGTGTAAGTATGGCTAGATCTACAGCTGATGTTTTGTTTTCAGTCTTATCGTGGTGTGAAGCAGCACGTTCACAACATGAACACGATGTCAAAAGAGGAGTGTATCCCTTCATGGTACGACTTGATACTTGTTTCCGAGATTATTATTTGTATTAGATAAAAAAATACAAATACAAAACGTTTATTTGGCAAAATATTTTTTTACAAATGTGGTTATGCACTGACTCCCACACTAGGATTCCCTGTGTTGTGGGATAGCAGCCTCTTCCCTTAGGATGCACTTATATTAATAATATAATATATAATTTTTGAAAACTTGCAAAATTTTCAAGCGCGGGCAGGATTTGCCTCACGCTAGATGTATTACTCATCACGATAAAATTTAAGTTGTGTTTATTTTGGATTTTACAATTCCTACGTTTGTTAAATAAAATAGTTATTATAAAATCCAAAATAAACAGAACTTAAATCCGTTTAAAATTGTTTTATTGTAATATATGATATTTTTTACAGGCAGTTTTATACTACCCCGACGAAACAGTAGTGGACATCACTGGCATCCGATTCCAGCATGGCGCCGTGCTCATCAAGCCCGAGTGGCTGCTCAGCGCTGCAATAGACCACAGTGCCCTAGATGGCAATCCCCTTGGCTTTCCGAGGAAGACACTGGTTGCCAGAATGGGAGCTATTACTTTGGATACAAACTACACTTTCAACGAGGATGAGGATGAACAAGAGCGGGAGGTCCGTATCTATGAAGTTTTTTCCCCGAATTGATTCCAAAATCTTGATCGAGCAAAAAAAATATAAACTGCTCATTTTGTGCTTTTCTCCTTGAAATAACTCTTATCAGAGTATCGTAACCATCGCACGAGAAAGGATATATCGTCATTCGTAAGATAAGGATTTTATAATTTAAATTAATATGTTCGTAGGTAATCCAAATAATCAAGCCAAGTAACCATAACAAGGAGATGTGGTGGATCACCGACATCACCCTCCTACAAACCCTGATTCCCTTCAAGATCAGTTCATCAGTTGCGCCGACCAACATCGACTCGAAACGAGAATATGAAGATAAGAATTGCTTAATTCTTGTTTACGCTGTAAGTATCAATCTAATCTTATTTAAATTTAGAGGTTGCATGAGATGCATAGAAGTTGCAGTGTGGTGCCGGCTTGGAATAGCATTGACCCATTTCTGCCCGTGGTGTGATGCTATTTGTATAATATGTACAAAGCGCGAAAGTCTTATACAAATGACTCCATTGTTCTTTAACTTACAGTCGTAGGTTGACTGGCTCAAAATTGTGCTCAACTTGCCTCGATTTTAATTTCAGTATTATTATTTGTATAAGGGACAGGTCATCAGCTAATAAATGCACATAGGCTGTCTAGCTATATTTGGTTCCTAAGGTATGAAATCATAATTTTGAACAAACTGTTATCTGAGTATTGTTCTACTTTTTTTTGTTATGGACTCTACAATTTAACGGGCCTACTTCCATGAAGTGAGGTGAAAACGAGCTACGAGAATGCATTTTATACATATTCTAAGGAACATCACTGTCAACAAAATTTTGTTTTTTATTCTTCAAGATATGAGCAATAAGCCAGGGCAGCTCAAAATCTCATTTTATATTTAATAACGGAGAAATTAAAATTTGAAGTTACCTCTATTTTTCAGTGATGAAGCGTGGCGTAAGAGATTTCTTCCGCTAGTGCTAATCGAACTGTATTGATCTTAGTATGATTATTAGTGGCAATTTCACGTTGAACCCGCCCGGGCGGCTATTTTTTGACAAAACAACTTAGTTTTTAAGAAATTTAGCAAAACACTTACTGTTTCCGGCTGCTTTCCTTGGGAATAAAAGGTTTTTGTTTTGATGTGTTTCCTCTGCTGTCAAAAATGACGTGGAATTGATCATAGATAAACGGAATATGATGCAGACGCGACACACTGTACATTTGTTCGATATTTTGACCGTGAAAAATTATTGTAGCTAGAATTATGCCGTAAAATATATCAACTATCTACAACAACGGCATTCTATCCGCTATGGATAATTTTGCCAATGTCAATACTACGTTGATTGGTACATCGAACGAAACGCAAAATATGAACCGATTAGACGTAGGTATTAAAAATATTTTTACGATCAAATAATAGGATGACGTGGTTGTTAGTGCAGATTAGTATGAAATAGTAAGGTTCGATTTATATGCAACACTAGGCGGCGACACGGCGGCACAAAAGCAGTTTTTTAACCGCGGCGGAAATTTTTAAATGTATATATGGAGCGCTGCGCATACGGTCACCACCAACCACAATTTTAGGACAAATTATAAGAAAGCAAGTATTAGTACATTGTTGTCGAGGTATGGAAAATAAGACTTTGCTGGACGAGTATAGTTCAATTATACAAGTCAAGCAAAGTAATTTTCCCCGAGGCTTACATAGTGCTTTTCTCAAAAAAAGGCTAGGAAATGAAAGATTGTACTTCTTATAAAAGTTAGCTAGCGACAACAACACAACGAAACAAATAAAAATTTACAATTTTCCCACCAATTGTAATTTTTTAAAATAAATTCGCCTGTAAGGCACAGTATTACGTAATTTTCTGCCATACTAAATGTTTAGTTCATTCTTTTCTTTTTTAATTCTGGACAGGCAAGGGTCTTCACATCATACAGCCTCGTCTTTAGTTACCTGTTTCATACAAAATTACGTTCCGTTTCTATGAGAGTCATCGAGATAATTTTGAAATCAAATTATGTGGGTTTAGCGTATAACGAATTTATCTTAATGGACACCAGCAAAGGATTTCCATACAACTTTGCTGGCGTGATCTGAGACGTGACAAACAATGTGAAACTTCGCGGTTTCTTTTTTTGAAAGAAATGAACACATTTCCTAGCATGTGTGAGAAAAATAATTATGTACATGTACTTACGTACATACATACATACACATATCACGCCCATATCTCTTGAAACTTGCGTACCTAGTATACAAAAGTATTATTTATGTAGTAAAAGATTTTTGTCAGATTTCAGTTCAAGAGTGGGATCAATTGATTCGGAAGGTTTTTAGTGTTATGGGGTAGAAAGGTTCTAGAGTGGCACTGGGTCAAGATGTTCATGCTAGGATAACACTGGGTTGAAAGGTTCTAGACTTATACCTAGCTGGAAAGTCCTAGAGTGTCACCGAACAAAATGCCAATACTAATGTTAAAATTAATTTCCAGGTAGGTACTTATCATTTCGGGAAGGTCGAGGGTATCATTATATTAAAGGTTGTGGTCACCCTGGTTCGTTGGTAACACCGAAATATACCAAACATTGTATAGGGCTATAAATCCCTTTTCTAAAAATACCAATTTCAAGACCAAAAATTATAGGATTATCCAGATAGGAATGGATTAAAAACCTTAGTCAAACAAACAATTAGAAGCACCTTCGATTTTAATTTTTCTTAGTTACTTTAATAGATACCGCCAAAATGTATGATAATTTTTAACTATGAAGCAATTCAACTGGTGTCGGTGATTAAAGGAAAAAGATTGTAAAAGGTGTTCGAAGGTATGAAATTTTTAAGGCATGCGGCTCTGTGTTTGTCTGATGGTCAACAAATATTGTTCAAAAACTAATGAACGGTGCGAGAATGCGACCGCTATTTTATATATTATCATATCATAATATCATACTCGAATATATAATGGCCGTCGCTAATTGGTTTTTGCTATTTATATTTTGAACTTACAATTATGTATACTGATTTATGCAATAAACGTTTAAAATTATATTGAAATTTAACAGTATTAGTTGCGCTTAAGGTGCACGCAATGACGACAATGACAAAGAAATATCCAAAAAAAGTGTCTTAATGTCGAAGTTCGCAAAAAAATGTACAATACCAGGATGGACAAAAACGAAACAAAAATATGTTCGCGCAAAGTGCGTAACATGATACTGACCACTTGCATTTTTAAACCTGAACTAATAAGTTGGCTTTATTTAGTTTAATGACTTTGCTTCTTCTGAAATAACGTAAAACTAAAAAGTTGTAAATATGATTTGAGATGTTATGAAGATAAGTGTTTTGTGAACTGATTAAGCCCTTATTTTTAGACCAATTCTTTTCATGTACTGAAAGTGGAAGAATAACAAACAAACATACAGTACAGTTTATACAGTTCATAATTAATATGGATACTATGCGTTCAGCTAAGTCTTGGCGAATGGTTCAGCTTATTCCAAAATATGGTCCTTATGATATAATGTAGGTTAATTCAATTCAATTCAATTCATTTATTTCAGATATAAAATCCATATAAGTAAGTAGTTATGTCAAAAAAATTATTATCATTATGTACATTATTATCAATCAAAACACACTCATTAAATATAATACATTAAATATAATCATAGTTAGTAAGCTTATAGACTAAGTGTTAGTAACGGGCCTAAGCCGGGCGGGGCGACTACTTTAATGAGTGGACCAGGATCCACCTCTCCATGAAGGGAGAATCCCAGCGATCAACCAGTGCGCTCAGTATCCTGTTCGGGCTGCCGTGGACACGGGCATGTATTGAGGCACACCTTTTTCGTATAAGAGCTGTAAAGCCGTCAACGTATGCCTCAGCAAACATCCCGGACGCACTGCACCTCCACGGCAGCCCCATCAGGACCCTAAATGCATTATTATACTGGACCCTCAGATCGCTGTATGCTCGCTGTGTGAAACTGACCCACAGGCTGCACGTGTACCACAGAAAACAGAAAAGAGTTAGAATGGCGATGTGGGCGGGGCAGGCGCGCCACGATTTTGAGCATCTGCTCATATTTACTCGCAAACACGCAATCGCGTCAATCACTCACCCGCGTGTTCCAACGGAGGAAACTACTGTGACGCGCAACGTACAAAATTAAGTGATAATGCCGAGTTGTGCAATAATTACTTGTAGATTAAGAAGTCAACGCTGTAGTGTTCAAAAAGGAGGCATTTCTTTCCACCAGGAAGCAAAAAACCTTCTTATTTTTACGATAATTAAGCAAAAATGTCTCAAATTGTCATTCAAATAATTCCTGTCACAAAAATCATACATTGCGGGCTGCGTGCGCTCGTTATTTCTACCACTTCAGTTCGAACACGCAATGTACTCCGCTGCGGTCCGGTATCAGTTCTAGTGTTGGGCGTAGTGTAATATGATATCGATATGTTTTCGAAGTTATATTAAAAGCGAAGGTCTTAAGTAATGTTAATGTTATTGGGTCGAGATAAATTTTATAAATTGTGCACGCAATAAATAATAAAAATATCTTTGAAATATCGCAAAAGTGGCGATCATAATTTCAAGCGCCTTCGAAAAAGAGGTATACGTATGTATATTGGTATATTGGTTTTTTAAGCTAGAGCGAGAGTTAAAGATTTGAGAAATGTCCTCGCATACGTGATCACCCCCCCCCCCCCCCCCCATATATTTACTAGACGGTGCAATACCACTTAAAAAAGTAGTATCCATACAGTCATATGTAAGTATCACTTTAGTTCTGTAGGGGAGAATAGGGTAGTAGGGTAGACAGATAAAAGCGACTGTCTGGAAGAGAATGTTTTTAGTTAACTTTTGCTATGAAGCTATTTTCGTATCTCATATAGTTTGGATGGGATCTTGTGGATTATATCAGGTACTCCAGATCCTCGATGACCATGTGCCAGTAAAAGCGGCCCATCATGCTGAACAACTTTTGCTATGAAGCCATTTTCATATCTCATATAGTTTAGCCATGCTCCTGATGTCCTCCATCAGGTACTCCAGATCCTCAAGTGCTGACAAAATGTAGTTCATATCCATCTCTGATAAAAAAGCAATTTAAGTGCCAAATTTCGCGATGACCCGTTGAGCTGTTTGGCTAATTTGGGTAATATTCGCTATATTTCCCCGTTTTCTCGCTTCTTATCGTTTTCCCATCGGAATAAGGCATTTTCTTGTGGTGAAAAGTAGCTTATATTACTCAAGTATGTCGTAGCTTTTTAATAGTAAAAGAATTTTTGAAATCGGTTTAGTAGTTCCGGAGTTTATCGATTACATACCTACATACAAAAAAAAAACAAATCTTTCCTCTTTATTATATTAGTGTAGATAAATACGTGTCGAATTGATAAACCTCCTTTTATGAAAGCGGGTAAAACATTAAATCTTTACAGCAGAACACACTTTTATTCGTTCAGAAATTATATAATGACGGTTTGAATAAGCCGTTGACATTCTGCCTACACCGTGAGGTATACAGACATGATTATATGCTACCTACCGATACTGATATTGCTACCTGACTTTTGTATGCAATTGTGTAATTCATAATTCAATATCGATAACAGTTTATCGATAGCCGTGTCCCTAGTTGAGTTTACATGGTCACTCACACATAAGCTATAAAAACCGGCACGTGTATGCGTGCATGCGCGTGATTGGTTATTTTGAATTTACGCAAGCCGTAGTGGCCGCAATTATGTGTGCGTAAGCGTCATCTTTATTAGTTGGAGATGTAGTGATAGGTGAAAGGTGGGGAAAAATCGGCGACGCTGGTTCTCGTACGAACGGCTGAAGATCGCCATTCTAACTCTTTTCTGTTTTCTGTGACGTGTACAGTGACTGGCTAATATTCCTTCCAAGTTATAATATCAACTTTGTGAGTAGTCCACCGAGAATCGAACCCGAAACCTTTGCGCCGCAGGCAGTCGCACTACCATTAGTCGTCAAGTATTGTATCAGTACCAGTTAGACTAACATTATATGAAATGGTGACACCTCTATAATATACTCTTTGACATGACTTCCGAATTTCATTTGAATTTCGTTCCTTCCGTCGAAGTACAAGCCTTAAGCCCCAGGGCTATGAAATCTACACCTGACTATATAGTGGGGAGCAGGACCTCACCCGGAGAAGTTTTGTGGTTGTTCAAACAGGGCGCTTACGAGTTGTTCTGGGAAGAACGGATTGGACTGAATCTACTCGGCACATGCCGGTAGTTCCCAAAATGAGGAACAAATGAGGGACCTCGCCGGCGGGGGCGTCGGTTCCTTGAGGAGCTTGTGCAGCAGCGGCTACTGTGATGTCGACATCCTCTTCTGAAAGGACGTGTCTGGGACGGTGTTACGTTGGATGGGGGAAGTAGTTGGACGCGGCAACTATTAATGGGTTTTTATGATGGGGAGCATTGTCGAAGAAGCGACGAGACGTTTCCTTCATATACGCTTTAATGGTAGGGAGACCTAAGTCGATGTGGAGGTTGGCGTTCCGCATGTACCAGGGCGCCCCGGTAGCATTGCGCCTGAAACGGACGGATGCCTTGCAGCATATTCAGATGTGAATCGAAGGTAGTCATTGAATCGAAATTCTACGCATCATAGCTGCGCGTCGCGCCTCGCGCTACGAAACGCGCATTTCACTGTCCCGCGCGCCTCTGCTTCACCCCGCTCACCAATTCGCGATCTTTTGTCAAATGGCGCGTTATATCGTCACACAAGTTCAATGTGCGTCTGCTCTGATGAGTGGTCGAGTAGAAGAAGTGAGTCGCTGTCGTAAGATCATTTAACGCGAGATGGGATAGCATCACATAAATGAGTCTTCGCCTTAATTGGATAAATACAGGTAATGGGCAGCTGCGTTCCCTGTGAACCTGCAATGCGGTCGCCAATCCGCCTGCCAAGCGTAGCGAGTATGACAAATACGGGGGGTATTTGTCATACTCGGGGGAGGCCCATTGTCCAACAGTAGACTTTTATGACAATTGAAGTTAAAGATAAAGTGAATCGGATCTTTGTGTTTTGTAACTCGGTATGGAAGGACGCTTTCTAACATTGGCAAATAGTGACTTTGACTTTCGACCCATGTGTATGATGATATCATAACCGGTAGCTCAGTTGGCAGAGCAAAGGGACGGTGCGCCACGGTCCCGGGTTCAAGTCCCGGCGGACGCTAATTATTTTTCAATTTCTTATTTTAATTCATGTAATAACATGCTGTAGGATTTTGCATTTCAAAGTAAGCGTACAACTTGCAAGGCAATAGGAGACACTAGGCTAAGGCAATTCAAGTTGAGTTGCTGGGCTTTCTTTAAAAATGATAACTTCAAATTGTTCAAGCGCGGGCAAGATTTTAACCTGTGACTTTCGCCATCACTAGTGGCAACGCCATCTGGGCTACCGCGGCTCGTTCCTTACCCACGAATTAAGCAAGTGTATCTTGATGCCAATAACGCGTGGCACGGTTTGCAACTAATACCTAGCGACTAAATCATTCTTTCCAGATTAAATATCTAAGCGATGAAAACTCGCGATGAATTGAATACCAATTATTGAAACACTTCCTGTGTTAGGTATAGAATTTGTAAAAAATTGATATTTGTGAAGTGCGCTTGAAATTTTGCAAGTTTCCAAAAATTTTATACCCAACACGGGAAGTGTTTTAAAATTAGGTTTTCAAGATAACATGTTGTTTATTTTACCACAGGAACAGATTGGGAAGCCATCAGATGAGAAAACCCTGACGCAAGTGACCGTCGAGCTGTTGCCTCCATCGGTGGACAACTGCGGTGCCCAGTTCAATGACACTACGATGACATGCGCTGTCCCTGGCGACGAGTCGAAAAACGTATATCATGAATCGGAATTCTGCCAGGTAGGTCGGACATGTGTAGCGACCTGTGGGAGCTACGACAAGAAGCTCACTCAAAGTGGTTCATGAGCAAGCAAGACGCAACAGAAGTTCCAACGTATCTGCAAGATGGCGCCACGTGACAGAACAAAGAGCCTGAAACGCGGTATAGAAGTGTTTCACCCCGCAACGCATAAATACAACTTCCAATTCTATCCAGATGGATCAGTCGGCTACCTTTTTCCCGTCATCACCTGGAACCCTCCATTCTGCCTATTGGTATCACTCCTGTCACCCGCCATACATGTAACAAGAAACGATCTACCATGATTAATAGTACATTACGTCACAGGCCGAGTATAAAGCAATTTCTGGTGGAGTGGCATTGGCTTCTAAAGTAAACGAGACCAGAAATTGTTATTTTGGCCGTGGATTGTACAATACTTTTCTCTCATTTGCAAGGAAATAACAATAATAATACAGTAATTTTAGAAAATAATTAATTTATTATGAAAGAAAGAATTATGGAGCGACACTTAATTCATGTTGAAAGTTATGTTACAGTTTGTACAATTAGTTAAAAAATGGAACGCGCGCGGTATAAGTGTTCCTGAACATGGTATTGTGTACCATATAACACCTAAACACGAAAGTGTGAAGTTAAAGAACCTTTTTTTTCGGCCTAGTCCAGAAATTTCTATTACAGTCCTCTGCGCCTTCACTACATAAATGAGCCCATTGACGTATTCTTTTTTTAAAGTAATGAAGCCATTTCCGAGCAAATTGGAGAAAAATATTATGCAGGTAGTAAATTTATGCTCAATGTATACCTACGTGTCGTCATATGAAATGAAAAAAAACCGAATTGAAGGATTTTGTAAATTTCACGCGTACAGGATGTTATTAAAAATCTTGATTGAAATGGTCCAATTTTGATTCCTTAGATTGTTCAATGCAACTTAGAACCAGCACTTTTTATTAGTTACTACTCAATTTTAACTACTTCTATTTATTTATTTAGCTGTTTATTGTCTATACCTAACACTACGAAATGAAGTTTATTTTTATCTTAATATTATCTAGGGGGCTCCTATTGTAGGTCAAGGTCAATTCACTCTTTACGTTTTTTTTTATAGGGCAATAGTGGTGGACCACTGATATGTGAAGGAGAAGTAATGGCGTTACAAACCTATATCGAGAACAATTGCAAGCCACCGCACTTGTACCAGCTGTTGGCTGCTTGGGATGCCATGATCACTTGTGGTACTGAGCAAAAATGTGGCGTAGACTTATCCTGTAACGTGTGTGTAGCGATCCACAAAGACATGACCGCCGACGAACCTTCCGCTACTACTACAACTTTTCTTCAGTCGGACTCCACATTTAATCAGAACGAAACAGACACAACGGAACAGCCAAGCACCGGAACTGAAACACAATCTTCTGAAGAAACCGACATTAAAACTACTACATACTCTACAACTACCGACGGCGACTATTCGCCTGAGACAACAGAATCTAAGGAATCGAGTGTAACATCTAAAGATACTCGTATGCCTACAACCTTGACTGTTGTATCTGAAAGTATGCCTACAACATTGACTGTTACATCTGAAAATATGTCTACAACATCGACTATTATATCTAAAATAATACCTACAACATCTACAAACATGACTGATTCAACAATTATTACCACTGTATCATCGAAAGAAGACGAATTTGCGGGACAAGATTCTCTACGGCGGATGATGAACAGCTACGATATTTTTAAAGAATACAACTCTGATAAAGTTTCAGAACATACTGACAATGAAAACATTTTCACTTCGTTGGCTCCAACTACAGTGACTTCACCCAATAACTCTCACAGAGGTTTCCCTGAATTACCTAAATTCAGAGTACAAGATAGGAGGCCGCACCTGTCAAAGAAGCATAAGAAAGTTAAACAAACAAAAAGGCGACGTGGAAAACATATTGCATCTTTACGTGCCGCTGGTAGTACTCACGCCATTCCGAATGTGTTTTCAGTTTTAATTGTAGCATGTTTAATAGAACGATTTGTTTTTTGTTGAATTTGAGATAAATTTTGTGTGTTTATCTAAGTAACTTTTTTCTTGAGTTATTTATATCTTCTTGCATAGGTATCTACAATAAAATTAGACCACTATGAAATACACTGGCATCAAAAAGAATAAGAACGCTTGTGCTACTTACGTGTTTTGGGAACAAATTTTCCCAAACCAAATATTGCCCTATGTGTAGGATAGGAAATGTTGAAACACACCCACCCACACACATACATCGCACCTTAATCTTTACGGTGTAGCAGAAATATTATATTATCTGATCACCACATATTGCAGGATAAAAAATGGGTGGTTCCATTGATGTTCTTCAAGATGACTGACCAAAATATTAGATATAGTTTAAGAATAATCAAACCAATTTGTACCGCATGTATGCAGGGAGCGTAGAAAACGTTTAATATAATGTAAGAGGCAGATACCAAAAGACGTGCCCAGAGCGGATACGGATGCGAACAGCGCATCGTCAAAGTTTTCGGAATAAGTAGAATTAAGTAACGGCGGGCTTAACGCCTCCGCTGCTTGCGCTAATAGCATTAACAAGTTTCCAGACCGTATTGTCTATGGTATTGTGGCTGATGGGGAACACATTTCTAGAAAATAATGCCATGTTATTCTTTTTATGAAATTAACAATTTTGCGTTTAGCTGATATTGATAAATGTGTAAATGCGATATGTGATTTTTTCATAGATACTGTGCTCATTTTGCGTTATGTAAAAGGACCGAAGGACCAGTTTGCGATTTTGGGATTATGTATGACGCAAACGTAAATATGTCTAATTTTTTTTTGCAAAAGTCCGCCTAACGAACTAAAACTTTAACATCATTCATATAAGTATTGAGATTATGATTATGAAAAGTGAGCAGTTACCGACCGATGGCATTTGAATTTTTCCTTCGTTTGCAGTAATTCCACTGAGCAGTTCGATGGTGGAACTAGACTTTTTTTCTTTTTTTCGCTAAAGTTCCATTTTTATCCATTGGGTCAGATAATGGAACTATCGCAAACATCAGTTTTGGAGTTCAAGTAGTACCATTATTCCAATACGCTCAAGGATGACACAGGGTACTGTATATTGTAACAAGCATATTAAATTTAAAAACCCGTCTGGTTTCTGAGATAAAGCCTAGCCTATGACACTTGGGATAAAGTAAGGATTCTTGCGATTCAATTCGCATTCAAATCTGTTCAGTGGTTACAGAGTTTCAGTCCTTTAAAGAATCGCACATATACATACATAAGTACATGCACTCTACAAACTTATCACTCCTTTTTTGGGTTGGGACGATGTAGTTGTAAAAAGTAACTGTTCAGGGCTAAGGTTTTCTTTTTATTATGTCGAGTTATTCTATGATTTAATAAATAATAGTCCCACTTGATGCAATATGTCAAAGCCGCAAAATGTTAACGTTGCGAAAAGTTATCGTTGCATTACCCTTCCGGAAAGACCAGTGGGACTGAACGTTTTCTTGTAGGTACATTCAGTAACAAAATACTTTGCTAGTTTTTTTTTTGTTTTTTTTTAACAAAAAAAAACTAATTAACTAACCATAGTATTAGTTAAAAAGAACTGACACTAGATGTCGCTTGTACGTCGTTTCAAGACGAGTATCATCTGGTTGAAAGTTTGAAGTGTTTGGTCGGGGCGCCGGTAGCTCAGTGGCAGAGCGGTGTGACGGTTCAATTCCCGGCCGTCGCCGCTAACATTATTTTTTTTAATTTATTAAAAAACGTCAGGTCAAAAGTACCCTAGTGTTTATTTGTAACAAGTTATAAACAGTTATTAATAAATGTCTTCTAGTACCTAGTTATGAAAAACCGATTACAATAGTGCACGAAGGGAATGCCCTTAGCAGACTGAGCGTGCCAAAAAATATTGAAGGAATATAGAGGTAGGGACAGATTTGCACGAGAATTGTAGGAAGTCAAAGTGAAAATATTTCTCAAGTCATGCTTGGATTAAAAACATCATTTCAATAAAGGATAATAATTTGAAAATAGATTCTTTCAAATTCCATCTTTCGCCGCTTAACCTTATACAGTGTAGAATATAGAAATATAATAATAGATGGCCCCGATAAGTCAATCTTAGAAGGCATTTTTTAAGTTAGTTTCAATAACAGATGCAATACAAAACTCCACCTTTATAATAAAAAAAAACTAGCTAAATTCGGTCATCCAACGTCTAAGCTCGGCTCATAATGACTATCATAAAACGTATTTTTTTCTAAAAATATTCGTTTCACTTTTTTTAATCAAAATATCATATGCGCAACAGGTCGCAAGTAGAGTCTGTGTGGACATATAAAAGTGGCTATGTTGATCTGCGCTCGACTGTACCGGCCAGGCGCGACACTCAATTTGCATTCTCGCAAGTCGCGGTTAAGTACACTTAACTTCAACTCGACAACCCTCCCCTAATTTGTTTTAAAGTCTTATGCTCTTGTTTAATATTCTTTATAATCTCTTGGTGAGTTAGTTTAAGTATTTGGGTGTCGCACGTAAGTACTTATTTAGTTTCGTAGCGTTTTGCTACGCCCCGTAGCATGGCGCAGTAAGTAGCAGTGATGTTTAATTTTGTGCACTTTGAGAAGTTTCATTGAAGGAGGTACTCATCACATCATCAGTTAACTAAAATACCGCAGTTCCAATAAGTCGTATTTGACAGCTGTCAGATTCATGATAATAGGTAGAGGGTCAATTTTTCTTCGTTGATATCTCATCTCTAGTATAGAAATGACAGCTGTCAAATCGACTTATTAGAACGGCGCAGCGGTACTTCCCAAGTAGACACAACTTTTATTGATAAAAAAATATTAATTGATCGCATTGCACGTTTGTTGGCATTATTGCATGCATGCCGAATCAACCATTTTTTTTCTTGTAAGTAGGTACTTAATAGGATTTGTTTATGTAAAACTCTAAAAATCATTACCTTTCCCAAATAAAATACAGTCTTAAAATAGTATCGAAGATAATACATTCTTCGTAGCTGAATATAATTTTCTTTAACTTCCGAAGTGCGCTGAATTGAAATGTATCTTAATACGATTCGATGTGTTTAAATTCCGAACGGGGATCGCATCGGAAAACTGTTATGCATATTTTAAAGTTGAATTTACTTACAGCGGACTTACGGTGCCGAATGAAATTCAAAATTCCAAGAATATCGTTTTAAGTTTAGAATGTTTTATGATGGAGCGCGCACGTGATAATGGTTGGTGGAATAACCTATAAGCATTCTATTGAGATAAAGTTTGAATATTTGAAATAAACGTACCAGTAAAAATTCATCCATAAGATTGTTATATACTGGCCTGAATAGTGACGTCCAAAGACAAAACTTGAATATATTATACTTTATTTTATTATTTTGGGAGGTATTCAAATCAGCCGTTCGTTTTTCCGTGGGTTTTTTTAGTTTCCGTGTTAATCAACTTAAATTTTGCTGTTTTATAGTTGGACATGGGGATAATATAATCTATATTGATATTATAATTAATGAATAATGATGGATCCGTTTGGACTCTGAAGGAGCCCAAACTTGTTATATTTAGAAAAATATTTTTGATCACGTTTTACAGAAGTATTTGAACGATATATTGATTTATTTTTGGAATTGGCATAAAAACCCTTTTATTACATGAAAGGTTTCTGTCCGAATCTTTATTATTAATTAGCAGTCTGTATATCTCATACATGACGCACGCGGCTGGAGCTCTAAGACCTTATTTGTATTTACTAATAATGAAATATAGAGTAAGGAGACATTTTAGTAATTTGGTGAATTTAAAACTGAACGTCTTGACGTACCCAAGGTATTTATGTTAGGTCTAATTAAATGCAGTGCAAATATTTAGGGTGGGATTTACTCGTAAGAACAACTTTTCCCAAAAATCATAGGTCGATTAATTTAAATTCATATGGACCTCCCTTACTAAGGTATTTAAAAAATCTGTCACTTTGTATGGAGGTCAATTCTTTAAACGAGTAAAATTAACACTAGAAATATTTGCACTGAATTTAGTAGGACCTTATATATACACCTGTTATAACATACTTATAATGCGTACACGAGGTGTTTATATAAGTACGCGAATTTAAGGACGTTGCTAAAAATACTTACATGCATACATGAGCGCTCAAAACATAATAAACGTTTAAAAAAACGAGACAAAACGATTGTTACTATATAGCGAAGAAGAACAACAATCTCAGAACATTACAGTCAGCAAACAAAGAGAATTAATTCAACAAACGCATAAAAATAAACAACAGTTCATAAAACTTTTAATAATTAAAACTCAGATAAAACAGAATCCTGGGAGTGTAAATGACCATCATAACTTGAGCCATGTGTTTAATTAAAAGGTAAGTTTTTTTTTATATTTGTCGAGTTTTCTGTAAAATGTAAATTTTTATCCGACTTTAAAATTAATAGATTGGGTTGGTTATGAAAAATTTTAAGAGTCGTGGATATATCGATTGTTGGTCCTTAAATACTTCTGCACAAAATTTTGCAGTAGCAGCATACATACATTTACATACACATATCATGCCTATAATACCCTGCGAGGTAGGCAAAGCAGGTTAAACGGACACCTACGCCACGTCTGATAAATCCTTGAGGGTCATCCGGAAATTGTGTATTGCCATTGTGACAGGCTGTCAGCTCATTGCCTAAAATTGCAAAACACACTCGAATCCCTTTGTCGCCTCTTGCGACTCCACGGAGAGAAATGGGGTGATGCTATTCTATGCCGTCATCACACGGCTTCATGTATTCTTACTTTTGAGGGTCTTGTTTAGCTGGTTGCCGGCGAGAATCTTTCCCCGGTCCCGCGAGACGAGAGGGCAAAGTGTCTTTAACTCATCTTGACCGGGTGGTAAGAAGCGTTAACCGGGACATTTTCATAACAATAATTGCTTCCCATTCTGAATTTTAAAACAGTCTGTAGACGACTTCCGTTCCCGGCGAGTTGTTGTGCTCAGTAGAGCAGCGTCGTGCTGCGATCTGTTGAGACACAGGTGATTCGTCTAAATGAAAACAAGCATAATAAATTGAAAAATTTAAAAACACGACTGCTTTCTGTAAAAGGCTTTATTTCAGAAAGTAGTGCAGCCTATCTCTCTTTTCTCTCTTTTCATGTAAGACACCGAGTCGTCGCTAGTGAAGAATAAAAAGAAAACTTTGTTCTGCATCAATAATCTACGCAACTAAACAAATAAACTGATTCCAATCAGTATTTTATTACTTTAAAGAAAGTTGATGCCCTTACAGTGGGAAAGTGAAGGCAAATATAAAACTATACTAAAAATCCTAAAAATACAACAAAACATATGCTACATTATATAACGTGGAGATGCAATTAGCAACGAGTGAAACCACTGAGCGAAGTTGCGAAACTAAAATTCAGTAGTGTGAGAAAAAATCCCGTACACACAAAAAAGTTTTCCCTCCATTTCCTTGAAAATAACTTTGACATCGACTGGTCACTTCCGGAAGAATCAACGTCCGAAACTAGCGCGATAATAAATCGTCTCTTGTTATCTTGCCCCAACGCTTACAAATCCATTCTCTTTAAAACTTTTACTTACACCGCTTCACCCCGGTCTTCGTCCGATTAGATAAGAAAACACAAATTAGATTTGTTGCTCACTCGTGCAGCACAAATTATTCGTGAATCCTTATTTTGGTGCCTTTGATAGTTTAATTGTTATTTTGGAAAGTACGCAAGTACCTTTGTATGTTTATATCATAGCCTTAGATCAATGATTGGTTCGCTAGCGAGGACTAATCTTCCATCCAAGATCATAGCTAAAAGTAACAAATAACGTGGAATTTTATTCGTCAAACGTTTCCCAAAAACCAAGTCTAACGTCTTCCTTGTCGACGCTAAGGGCACGCCCCGCAAATTGAAGTCTTTCAACTGTTTGCTTTAAATTATTGGCATAACGCGTAATCATTCCGACTGATCGAACTCAGGAAATGAATCATACACACAACAAAAACTGCGTAAGAGAATTACGAGGCGGCCGTCTGCCGTCTGTAGGCAATTTTCAATCTCTTTCCCATTTGTGACAGTAATAAAGCGGCCGGGAAAAGTCAACAATCCATTTTGTATTTCAATTTATTCCCTACCATCCTAGTTCGTGCGGTGATAAGAAAAAGAAAAACGCGTTCAGTGGGAACGGAAATTATTGCAAGAAGCCATCAGTGGTGTGCCAGCTTCCTACGGTGTTTTCTTTTTTCGAATTTTCCGGTGAGTTTCACCGGGTTTCACGGTTTTGATTTGTGAGCCGTCGCAGTGCCGAAGTGGCATTTTTCACTGGCTCATTGTGTCGTTCACGCGTGGGCTGCGTGTTGGGCCGCTGTTGGCTTCACACCTTTATTTGTGAGCCGCTTTATTGATATGCGTTTGTTTACCGCCGCAGCGTTGTTTGTCTATTGCTGTGCTGTTGTTTTTTACGTTTGTTTTAGTTCGGTTCACAAAAGCTGGGGTTTTTATTAGTGCGGTGCGAGTGCAGGTTTTGATAATACCTCAAATTGCAAGAACCTGGTTTAAATTTGGCTTTTGGATAAGGTCACGCCATTCACGATCACTTGGTTTAAAAGACCAATTTGTTAAAAATATATATTCATTACAAACTATTACATGGCTGTAGTTCTCCCTCTAATTGTATGAAACAGGTATAAACTACGCTTTGGGCTTCAATTTGCCTAAAAACATTAACATTCGCGCTCTGAGTTGGGTAAGAAGACCAATAAAAATTATATATATTGATCAGAAACTACTACATGGCTGTAGACATACTCAGGAAGATTACCTAATTAAATAAATTGTAGGTACCACCATGGCACTACATTATGTCAATGCTACCAGGGCGCCTGGCCGTTCGCTGCACAAAATTGAAGATGTCGATGATAAAAATATTCTATCAGGCGTTGCAACCGCGGCGGTAGGTACCGACATTACCGTGGTGAATGCAGATGGGTAAATGGGGTGATTTTTCTCCCCTATGCACGTCCGGTGCATCTGCATTGGTAGCGTCAGATGGTGAGACAAACATTGAGAACTTACTCTGGTGATTCGGGTCGGAGGCACCCGCGTTTCTATCGGTCGCAGAATTTTAGATTGTAAAAGGGACAATTGGAGCATAATCAAAATGGTAATCCGAATTTCCTTGACTGACCTACTGGTCTGTATATTTCAATATTTTAGTGTTTTTTTTTTGTTTTATGTTTTATTCTTTTTTCGGGTGGGTCACTGAGTCGACGAACAACTTGATGAGCCCTGGTGTCAGAAGTTTTTCAACCGCCTTCTACTACTATACTAGTCTGCCTCCGACATGGTTGTGTAACGACCGCCGTCTAAGTAATCATAGACAGCAACCGGGACCGGGATTTTATTACGTCATCGCCTCTTTACATTATTTTTATTTTTGTCTGGGATATGTAAGTACTTACGAACAAACTTTATTAGCATTACTTTGTGAATACCCTGAAGACTGTAGCACAGTGTAAACTAACACAGTTTTCAGTGTTCATTAACATGTAAACTGAGAAGTTTGAAATAAACGATTATAATTATTGTTCAACGGTTATTATTAGTACTATCTTTTTCTTTTCAGTCGATGCCTCATTCCTGAGGGATGTGACCATTGTTACTATTTAACTTTGGCGACGATTTTGCCTCGCGATAACAGGTCGTAAGAGTATCATGGTGTACTAGATTTCCGCCCAGCGGTTTCACCCGCTGCCACTTATTTTCCCGTGGTAATAGTTGTTTTCCTGTAGTAAAAAGTAGCTTTTGTGTTATTCCAGGTTATACTCTACCTGTGTTCCAAATTTCATCTAAATCGGTCAAGCCGTTTGAGCGTGACGATGTAACAAACATACATACACACACATTTATAATATTAGTATGGATTATGATGTATGAATATAAATGTCTTAACTAGTTAAATTTTAGATACTTGATTAATATTTTAATGCAGTTACCTACAGTGTTTTTGAAACTAGGTACTGCTGCTGTCCCTACATTGCAAGGTTTAGTTCAGGTGGTATCAGGACAGGACAGATACAATGGACACTTTACCTCCGCCACTTCTCTCCTTCGGGACCTTTTCAAATTTCCGCTCACCTCATGGCCGATAGCATCACAGCGATCAATTCAACGTTTTATTGACGTAATAATGCTTTCAGGTAGAGTTTAGTATTGTGTGGGACACTGAGTCAATGAACGACACAGTTAACCCTAGGGTCATACTAACTAGTTGATTCTCTTTTCGTGTGGGACACTGAGTCGTCTAACGACCCGATGAACCCTGGTGTCAGAGTTTTTCAACCGCCTACTACCACTAGTAGGCCTCTGACATGGTTGTGTTACGACCGCCGTCTAAGTAATTATAGAAAGCAACCGGGACCGACGGCTTAACGTGCCCTCCGAAGCACGGAACCATTTCTATTTCGGAAAATCAGTTGATGCACCCTGCAATGTCTTTACCAGACCGGGAACAAATTCACAAAGTGATAAATATCAACTTTGTGAGTGTCCCACCGAGAATCGAACCCGGAACCTTTGCGTCGCAGGCAGTCGCACTACCACTGCGCCACTGTTTAAAAATCTATTTCATTAAAATTAAATCTAGTAAAGAAAAATTTGTTAATGAGCTTAGTTCTTTCCAAATTGTGTTTCACGAAAATAATTTAATGGGTGGAGATCTTACAGCAGAATTTAAAGCTGTCGTAGTAAATGTCTCAACTTTCTTTTTTATCATATCGTATGACAATCTCTGCTTGGATCATACTTCAATAGTTTTCAGCCAGCTCTTTGCGTCAGAAGTGTACTTATGTAGATCAGCTATACCATCGGAAAAATATCAAAGTGGGCAATCGTTCACAATATGGGATAAGGTTTGGTCAGGTGCTTCGCAGTCGCATTGTGACTATTCCTTTATGACCCCATTTGTGAAGGTAGTAACTTTCTTTTTACATATAGAGTCATTCAGAAAATTGTGCATTGCTATAGTGATATTCAGCCCATCGCCTTAAACTGAAATACACGTGTAACCCTAGAGTACTTTAGTCACATCTTACGACACCCCCGGGAAAGAAAAGGGGTTATGCTAATCTAAGCTTATATTACAGGGCACCTTTATTTAAATCGCAAAGGCAAAAAAGCCGTCTGTAGTAATTTTAAATACCTGGATGCTACTTATTTGTGACGTGCATCAGAAAGTTTCTAGTAGTTTCTTGGGTTAGAAATGCAGTGTTGCAGCCATTATGGTAGCTCCGGTAATTTTCTGGTACATTTGAATCAAAAGGCATTGTTTTGAAAACTTGCAAAATTTTCAAGCGCGGGCAGGATTGAAAACCTTCTAAGTTTTCAAAAATGGTATACCTTACACGGGAAGTGTTTTAAAATTCAGTATTCAATCAAAAGGCATGTTTAGATTTGAACAAGGTTTTAATGAGCTACATCTTTGGTCGTATCATTGGTTAAAAGAGATACATTTATACATAAATATAATGAGTCGTCCACGTAATAGTAAGTACCACTACCAGACAGGAATGCTCGTGATTCTAGGGAGTAACAAAAAGGGAGGAAAAATCCGGAAGGAGTTTAAGGTACTCATGTAACTAAACAACTTTCTCCATGGAACGTAAGCCGATACATAAAAAAAATACCTCTCAAACAAAGTTCTAGATCAGCTGGTTAATAATTACTATCGGAGGTACAATTACAATTTTTCATATTTTGACCTATGTTCCATGGGGAAAGTTGTTCAGTGCCATGAGAACCTTGACCTACTTTCGGCTTTTTTATAACATTTTGTTACTCCTTGTATAGAAAACATCCGAAGACAATACAAACTTCAATCTAATGAACTAATTTGAACTATTTTCAAATAGGTATGAGATTTTAATATCAACACGTTTTTCCACATTTCACTAAGTATGTATTTAAATATTTATATTTACCAATGCAATTATTACATGCAATATTCTACTTATTATTATTTTATTTACATGAATAATACAAACATTATAACAATGTTTCACGAGTAATAAACTTAACAGTTAATTTACAGTTTGGTACAAAACGAAATAACAAAGAGACTTGGAATAGAGAAGAAGTGACTTTTAAAACCAAGCCTACTTGACCACTGAAACCTATAAAAACGAGCTAGTTTCTGCACCAAATTGATTTGATAATACAGGGTGTAAGAGACAGCCCTCCGAATACTGATAGGGTGCATTCAGACTATGTCACTAAACAATTATTAAATATATCAGGAAACGTATTTTCTTTACTTCTCATAGTATATGAAATCACCTGATCGTGATTTTGTATGGAAGGTTGTTGTTTCCTTATATATGTTTCTAGGAGAAAGTTATTCAGTTTCATGGTCTGCATGCACCCTATCAGTATTCGGAGGGCTGTCCCTTACACCCCGAAGATGTCAATGTCTACTTGGCTTGGAGGAGAAGGTAATACGTCCCCAACGTTCGGCTTTGCCAAAATATTAATTAAAACAATTCAATATTATGTAAAATAATAATAGTATTTATCTAAAAATTTGATCGTTACTTATTCGAAAAGTATTTTTTTGGAGTTTCGATTGTACTGTACATTAATAAAGTATTCTACATTGACAATGCAAAGAAAAGTTTATTTAAAATTACTATTTACACAAACATCCATCTCTACAATACATTTTTCCGCACTCAAGTAAGACAGTCTTTATTTTAAACCCGCACTCATATTTTTTCCACTTACAACTTCCAAATATTTCAAATAGTCTACTATTCTAAATTAGCGAAATTGCTCGGTTGAGATCAAATTATGAGATTTAAAACTAAGTTTTCAATTAACAGTCGCACACGTATTTTCTGAAGAACATTGAGATATCTAACTCTATTTGGCATTTATTTTGCTTTATTACATTACACAATTATTTTTAAACACTTTTTATTAACCAGACAACAGTCTCTCATACTGCTGATATAGAACAAGAATTTTGCTGTAGCGTTCACACTGTCGCGGCGCAAGCGGAAATTTAGACATTTGTTGAAATGCACTCTAAGTGGAGCGCGGTATTTTTGCACTGCTCCGTTTTGAGGCTTAAATGTTCAGTTTTGGTAGTTGGCGTATGGGTGCACTCAAGTGCGGTAGTCTCAGCTGGACGCTGAAAGCCCGAGGGGCTTGAGGTGCGAGGGAGGGGCGAAGGCGGCGGGGGAGGAGCCCGACATGTTGTTGTTGAGGTCCCCAGCTCGGCTTGAGCCGTTCATCAGGGCGCCCATTGCGTTGCTCGTCTGTTGGAAAATAAAATCATCATCAAATTAAATACCAAATTTTAAAATACTTCCCGTGTTAGGTATATATTTTTTTGAAAACTTGCAAAATTTTCAAGCGCGAGCATTATTTGAACCTGCGACTTTCGCATTACTAGTGGCGACGCCTCTTCCATCTGGGCTACCGCAGCTCGTTCCTTGCCCGCCAATTTAGCAAGTGTATTTTAATGCCAGTAACACGTGTTACTGTGTGCTTTATTTACTGGGTTAATTTTGCATCATCAAATTATTCTAGTCTTTGGAGGCGGCTGTGGCAGATTGTGAGCATGCGATGTCAGAAAATATGGTCAGCCGTGCTTTATTGTGTGACTCTACGATGAAAGCATGAAAAAGACAGCGGCGGTTTTTTCTCATGCACTCATGAGAATACATTTTCCGAATGATATAGATAAATTCTTAAGATCAAGCTTACCGGCGGTGGAGGTAGATGCGTGGTCTGTCGCTTGAGGTGCGCAAGCGGCGGTGGGTTGTACGCCATGTTGGCAAACACGAGCCGCTCTTCGTAGTCGTACTCGCAAAGGATCTTGTTCTCACATAAGTAGAAACGATCCCCCACACAGAATCTGTAACAATGAGGTTTACATTTAGCCTGTCATATTTTGAGTAAATTTAATTATACTGTTGTACCTGAGTGTGCTTACCTAAGTTATTTAACTCATTTATATTTATAATAAAATATTGCAGTTTCATTAATATTACATTTTCATCATCCCATCATTCATAAAAATATTTAAAAAACCCAATGATTTTACAATAAACAAACAGTTTTGCAATTTATCCGCAACAGTTTCGGAAGCAGGAATATTTACGTGGAATCCTTAATTCCTGAATGCTGAAACCATGTAGCGCACAGGATCGGATCCAATTATGTGATACGTCTTACTGGAAACCCGCCATATTGGATAGATACGCCGACGCTAAATACTTAGTCCAGTTCCAGTGCATTACTATGGCTGCCGGCTTAAACCTAATTAAATACACTACTCCACTTTTCAACCCCACGCGTTTAAATTAAAAGCGAAAATCACACCGCTGCCTTACGCAGCTAGTAGCAGTTTAGATCCAATCTCGAATATCATTACTTTGATGAAATGGGTAAAAAGAAACCACCATAAAACGTCTGAGGAATAAAATTTACTATCATGAGTGGAAAGGTCAGCGTGGAGCAAGGAGCCGCCGCGATAACGTCACGCGAGCGAGCATCCCTCAATGCGGCGAAACAAAAGGTATCGCCTTCGACTCGCCAGTGGCCGCCCGGAAACTGATAACGGCCTTATCTCCCCTCGCCCTCCCCCCTCGCGTCTTCCACCCCCGCAGCACCCTACTCCCAGCCAACTCTTTTGTTTCACTTGTCACAAAAATTAAGCTCCGCAACAAATGTCTCTTTTTTAAGGGGGGCAATTTCCACCGCAACTCAGTCGATTTTGCAGCTCTTAATTAACTTTATTTCCTGTTCTCTCCGTTCCCTGACTTTTGTTTTTGGGGTTGTCCTTTTTTTATTTAGCTGTTTTTGTCTGGAAATGGATAAAGGGAAAGATGACTGCGCGTTAAGCTTTGTGCAGTTCGTCATTTCATTATTGTGCGGCGTCAGATTGCAAGTTGATTCAATTTAGTGTTCCCTGTAGGTTCCGGTGGTTGCAAAATGGGGAAATCAGTAGCATTTTGCAGCAAGTATCCGACTTGCAGCTGTCTGTTATCTGGAAATACCGACGCTTTCCAAAACACCGAAGTGGGGTTGCAGTTCGCCTCGTGCGTGTCAATTTCAGAGCGTCGGATGAAGATATTACAGCAGGTATCGTTAGGGACCAAAACGTAAGTGATAGCGGTTAACTCGAAGCACTTACAAAGTTTGATTTCTACAGCTTGGGTGTCCTAGTCAGTTAACTGACAAACATTCTGTTCATATTTAAGTAATTTGGGTCCATTAAGAACAACTGCGCGCTTCTATTTTCTGCCTTTTCTTTTACTTTATTGCAAACTTCTGGAGTGATGGGTTCCGTATGTATGACGCGGTTTGGCTTGTGATCTTTTAAAAAACCTCACAGTGCTTCATAGTAGTCTGCCAGTACCTTCAGGTTTCTGGGTAAACTCTATCTTATCTAATATACATTGCCCTTATCTGGCCTGGAGTAGAGTATGTAGTATGAAATTTTACTACTGACCGATTGGGAAAACTCAAGATGGGCTGGTGATAAGGAACAACCTACCCCAAGAAACATAGGTCAAAATACGAAATAAACTTGGACCTCCCAAAAAAAAGTTGCCGAACAGCTGATTTGAGTTACTATGGAAAATCAAAATATTTTTTTCATATGCCAATTTCTTGGAAAGCTATTCCTTATCACTAGCCTGTCTTGAGATTTCGCCATCGCATCTGTCACTAGTAAAATTTCACCACAAAAGAGCAAATCTATTGTAAAAAGAAAACCGCTGTCTCCTATGAAGTTGACCACTCCCTAGTGCAAGGCTCCGGATGACGAGTATTGCGGAGGATGGTCAGCAGCGCGCGTATCGCCGCGGGCGCAGATTGCCGCTAAATTATTTAGCCGTTTAGCGATATTCGCTTGATACCGCCACGCCACCCGCCGACCCCGACAGCCCGCAAATTGGATTCAGATTTCTGCCGGCATGGAAATTGATTTGTACCCGATATTTAATAGTTCACGCTTCACATTGTTTAGTCAACATCGCAATACGTTCTCGTATGACAGCAAATTTTGTCTGTGCTATCGATACGTGTGATATCCAACAAAAAAAATTACACAGATTGCAAAAAAATGGTCCCAGAACTCTATTTACATTTCCAGCGAAACAATGCATTAAAATTTAACCAGATCTCGGGCTCAATTTTGATTGTTTAAAAAGTCAAAAGGTGCAAAATGAAGACTCTCCAAACGCTATCAAATACAGCGATCCAACTGTTGAATCTGGATTCAAAAAGCAGTTGAATGAATACGTAATCGGCAGAAAACGTCGCGCGAGATCTCACTAAGTCGGGGAAGGTCCACGAGTGACATATAAACCATTCGGAGCGGCTCCAATCTTCGCGACCTCTCTATTATTTAAGCGGACGCAGTCCAGCGAAAATTGCCGTTTTCAAGCCAGGAGGGGTGCAAACTCTACAACAGAAATGCCATAACCTCTGAAAATATTTTTAAATATTTTTTCTCTTTGTATGTTGTATAATAAAGTTACTCCGATATTTTAATTATGCTTCAGTCCAGTGCCTATCTACTTAATTGACGCTTACTCTGTTTTCGTACGTATGAACGTTCATTTTCCAGAAATCATCAGCTCGTTAAAGCTTTTGTTCGTAGAAAGTGGGAATACTTTATTTAAAATCCTTTCAATAAGCTTCATACGTTCGTTCCACAGTGGAATAATGAAAGATTCAATACTACCATCCGAGTATCATCGCACAAGGGCTGCATAAGTGTTTTGTGTGCGAGTGCCCAGAGTGCGCGCTTGGGAAATCAACCGTTTAGCTTATCTTTGCCTGCCGTCCAACCCACTGCATGCAAAAATTTACGACCATCTAATCCGAGAAATGTTTTCACTTCTGTTTCAATCCTTTCAGCTAAAAACGAAAATCAAAGAGCAAGCGTAACAGTCCCAACCCGATCCGTCGATTCAGGTTCGCTAAAAGTCAGGGGGCTAAAAGCAAATTAAAACTGTAATAGACTTTCTTTCGTGCATGTGGCTTTATTATGTAGCGGAAAATTTAATCGCGCATTTTGTTTGGCGGCCGTGAGATGAATAAACCATCAGCAGTGCTCCGTCTCTGTTGCTGCGGATGGTAATTTGTATTTGTTACTCTGTCGAAAAAGAAAGTAGCCCAGTATGGATTTCTTGTTTCTAGCTTTTCATGTTTCAAAAATATTAAAGTCGTTTATTTTTGTCTTCTGGATTATTTGCCAAACCTATTTAATTTTTTTGTGTAATTTTTTATTTATTTTTTATTAATGATGGGTTTGCTCTTGACTCTAGTCTAGGTAGATAGGACAGAGACAGAGTCTAAGGCATATGCTAACATACTTTCGTTTGCAGTGAATAAAAACGACTCAAACTGGGTTTGTACACTGTATAAATTGTCACATTGACAATACTGGTACATTTTAGTATGTTAATTCAATTGAAATACTTAAAAATTTAATTTAATATACGAGCTACCAAACATTGAATCGAAAATTGACGCAAGCTCAAAATAAGACACAAAATGTAATATGTGCTTTACACAAACGCATTACACAATCGTACAAAAATAAGCGAATTTACAATTTTTATAAGTTATGCCTTCAAATAACTCCAGCCAAATCGGACTAAAAAGTGTAGTGGCGGACCTGTATTCAATATGAGTCCCCTCTCAATTCCGAGTCGCAATCGCGTTTGACAGCTCGGTGAGTGAGTGAACAATGAATTCCGCGATCAAAACACATAGGTACCTACTACGGCACGAGTAGTGATGAGTTTTTAACATATTCGCCTTTCATTCTTTGATGCACGATTTTGTGTGGATTGCTAGGTTCAAGAAGGTTTTCGGCTTTATTTGCGAGCTTCAATATAAGGTATCGTGAAATGCCTAAAACGCGTTAATATAAGTCAAATGGAAAACTAGTAATTGAATCAGTAAAGAAAAAATAGTCCAAAAATTCTTTGATTATTTAGTTCGTTTTTACAATATTTTGTTTTGAGAGTTTTATTTTTATCTTGCAAAGCTCCTAAAAAATGCACCAAAATTTGCAAGAAATCTGATTGATTGTTTTTCTCTGACGCAGCGGCAATGAAAAGGGCAGTTGTTTCACCCTACTCAGCCAATGCCATACAGCTAAAAAAAAGAATAGCTCGATAAGTAAACTTATAACTTGAATATTCTAAAGGTTATATTATCGTTTAAACTAAATACGTCAAGCGGAATAGGAAAAGAATTATCTCATCAGCATAACCCTGATCTTTTTTTTTTATCTACATCGCGCGATATTGCCGAATGGTACAAGAATGAGGACCGGAACACAAGATTGTATTATTTTTCATTCTGTGATTTCTGTTCAAAAAAGGTACACTTCGTTTTTTAAAGAGGTAGAAGGCCAGTCAGTGTTTTCAATTGCTTCGGTATTGGCAAATCCACAGATATGTTCCGTGTGATGCTGGCTTAGAATATCATCACCCCATTTCTTTCCTGCGGGTGTCGTAAGAGGCGACTAAGGGACTCGAAGGTTTCATGTATGTTATAATTTCAGGCGACAGGATGTCAACCTGTAACTATACTGAGACACTTTTTTTTTCTCAAACTCTCAAACAAACAATAGTACATTGTTGTCGAGGTATGGAAAATAAGACTTTGCTGGACGAGTATAGTTTGAAGTCCGAGCCGCAGGCGAGGACTTCAATTATACAAGTCAAGCAAAGTAATTTTCCCCGAGGCTTACATAGTGCTTTTCTTAAAAAAAGGCTAGGAAATGAAAGATTGTACTTCTTATAAAAGTTAGCTAGCGACCACAACACAACGAAACAAATAAAAATTTACAATTTTCCCACCAACTGTATTTTTTTAAAATAAATTCGCCTGTAAGGCACAGTATTACGTAATATTCAGCCATACTAAATGTTTAGTTCATTCTTTTCTTTTTTAATTCTGGACAGGCAAGGGTCTTCACATCATACAGCTTCGTCTTTAGTTACCTGTTTCATACAAAATTACGTTCCGTTTTATATGAGAGTCATCTAGATAATTTTGAAATCAAATTAGGTATGTGGGTTTAGCGTATAACGAATTTATATTAATGGACACCAGCAAAGGATTTCCACACAACTTTGCTGGCGTGATTTGAGACGTGACAAACAATGTGAAACTTAGCGGTTTCTTTTTTTGAAAGAAATGAACACATTTCCTAGCATGTTTGAGAAAATGTCGTTTGAATGCAGATGGTGGTGGCGTAAAGTTCATGCCGTGTAATTAACCTGGTCAGCCCCAGGGCAGTGCCTCTATCTTTTTCTTTCCCGCCCGAGGCGGTTTTCTATTAGGAAAGTACAAAGTATTTAAAAAATGTGTTATACCAATTTAATTTTTTTACAATGACGGATCATGACGTGAATAAGTGATAAATGTGATAATTCTATCCTACATTGAATAAAGTAATTTTATTTAATTTTTTTTTTTCTAAAACGGCCCTCAAATATTTGTTAGACGTGGCGATAGCGACTAGTGACTGTAAAAGTTCTGCCTATCCCGCACGGGATATATGTGTATGTATGTGATATCTCACCTGTGGTTGCACTGTTGGCACGCGAAGCACTCGAGATGGTAGACGTTGCTTCTTGCTCTCATCACCATTTCGAATGCCGGGATCACCTTGTTGCACGCCGCGCAGTAGCCCGTGTTGCCGAACAACCTTAGGATACGAGAAATAATTTCAATATTAAATTGGGTCATTCTGTGCTTTTAGGCTAAAGAAAGTCTATGGCGGATTTTTATTTTGTGATCTTAACTGTAATTACAAAATAAATATGTACCGAAGACTTTCTTTAAGGTCGCCAAAAGTTTATTTTTCAAGATTAAGGTATATGGAGAATATCTCCAACTTAGACATTGGCGGAATTGTCCTATGTAGACAGAGGCCTTTTAAAAAAAGAATTTAAAGTCGCCATCTCGTCGCCATACATTAATTACACAGAATTCCTGAGCTATCAGATCAGTTACAATGAGAAGTTGGTAGTTAGTACGTCCAAGTGGTCCAAATAGTTTAACATACATTTGTAGACGTTTGATTGATTGGTCCTTCCAAATAGTTCTACATATTTCAAACTAAAATACACACCTGCGGAAACCGCAAGACAAGTACAACTTGAACTTTACAAACCAAAAGATTTGCCGTTTTAATTATATTATCTTCTTTTGCTATGTTTTCTATCACTTACGAATCAGGATCAGTATGCCTGACAAAGTCAACAATTGCATCAGCAGTCTGGCTGACTTACCTCAAATAATCTCTCTTGCAGAGTATAAGGTTTGCTCGGGTGTAGAGCGTGTGCCCGACCTCCCCAAGCCGACAGTCACAGCAGCCACACTTCAAGCAGTCTTCATGCCAAAGCTGATCTAATGCCTTCAGCAGAAACCGCTCCGTGATCACCTTGTTGCAGCCAGCGCATATCTGGGAATACAGATGGATTGTTAACATTTTGTATTGCTTGAGAAAATTTCTTGATACCACAGAATTATTGAGCTCTGGTAGCTACTACATTAGTTTCTAAAGTTAAGCAATTGCGTGTTATTTTTACCTCAAAGTTCTTAACAAATCCTCATGATGGCGGTAATCAGGACAACGCATCAGTCACAATAAAAGAATTTTAAACGGATTTAAGTTGTGTTTATTTTGGATTTTACAATTCCTACGTTTCGTGCTCTTTACAGAGCCCGTGGTCACGGATGACTAAGGTGTTAGACGTCATTATTTAGAATATGAATTATTTTTGTTTAAAATTGTTTTATTGTGATGAGTAATAGTTGTGCAAACTCAAGAAAATATTAAACCTGAAGTGTTCTATGGAACTGCTATATACCTGCCACATCAACTTCTATCCAGGCAGAACAGTCAGTCCCCTGAGCACAACCCCGGCCAGGCGAGTAGTTACGGTTAATTCTATTCTATTCTATTTTTTCAGCCGTCTGTACCAAGTCTGCAATTATCTGAAATGTTTACCCCTTCACCTGCATCGCGAGCAAGTGTGTGAGTGGGACTGTGGCATCACACACTGAGCTGCGGCTTCTGCAGCTGCCCGCTTAAGGTTACGCGAGCGCAGGGAGAGACGACGACTGTTCCCTTAACGCGAGCATGTGTGCGTGGGCCTGACTCTGGAATCACACACTGACCTGCGGCTTCTGCAGCTGCCCGCTTAAGGCTACGCGGGTGCAAAGAGAGACGACGACTGTTCCTTCATCCCGAGTATTTGTGTACTGTGGCTGTTTCTGGGATCACACACTGACCTGCGGCTACTGAAGTTGCTCGTTTGAGGCTACGCGGGCGAAGGGAGAGGCGACGACTGTTCCTTTAACACGAGCATGTGTGCGTGGGCCTGTCTCTGGGATCACACACTGACCTGCGGCTGTTGTGGCTGCCCGCTGGAGTTGGGCGGCGGCTGCGCGGGCGCAGGGAGAGGTGATGATCTCTCCTTCACCTCCATGGCGAGCATGTGCGCACGAGTGGGACTGCCGCCGCTGCTCGCCTGCTGCGGCGTTCGCCTCTCGCACTATAACAATCGAAATTATTGGTTACGCTTTTTTTTGCTTGCTGTAATTTTTGTGCAAAACGCATAAATTTGCTCTTAATACCAATGAACTCTCAATACATTTTACCTATGAAAAAAGTAAAACATTCTACACTATTGCTTCACATAAATAATCGACTTTAAAAATCACTGGCAATCGAGCAGGGTCTGCTAATCATTTCAATCTGCAACAATTGAGGAAGTTAATATGAAAATTGAATTTCTGTTTTTAGCGCCCTTAACGATCTTATGTCACAGTAATTGACTCAGAACAGTACAGAACGACAAGTCATAGAGGCCGTTTTATGTTGCGGCATAAAATCCACAACCATGAAATTTAAGCCCTGTAATATTTCTCGAAAAAATTAGCACAACTACTCAACCGATTAATGAGAACGTGAAACTCGATTCGGCGGCGGCAAATTATGCGCCTTAAAATATAAATACCTTGTGGATAAAAAGTTTGTAATCGAGAATGGGGTAAAAAAGTTAATGCTAAATCTGTTAGTATTGGTGTCATGGTTCATTAGACACGTAAAACACGAGCAGTGGTTTCAATTAAATGAACTTGAGTAGCTATACAACGGGGCTAGTACGTTTGTCAAGCAATTTCGCCCGTCCTTTCTAGCGACATTTTTTACAAAGAAACTTGTTTTCTGGTAGAGTGGAGCGGCGTATTAGACCCAGCAGTGGCTGAAACAATCGTCCATTGTAGGCTGTGACGAATGGCCCGTCTTTCATTTTTGTGTGTTTTGGAGTGTGCGTCCGATCGGGCCGGGTGACCGGCGGCGGTGACCGGCGGGCTCGTAAATAATGGGATACGGATATTGACCGGAAGCATGCACTGTGCCGCAAGTCTTGTCACTGATTTGTGAATGCGCAAAGGCAAACAACTTATTACAAAAAAAGGTAGACGTTTATTCTTTTTGACAGCGCAAATCGTATAGAAAATGTTTAAAACCGTCCCGAAAGCGCGTCTAACTTTTTTGTATAATAACACGGTATCCACACTAAGGCTGAACTATATGTTGTAAAATATGCCTATTTGTACCTGTTGGCTATATTCATAGAGTACTCTAATATAAGACTATTTTGTAGAAATAGGCTAAGATATTTCAAGTGCCGTTGACATTTGATTGAGATTTTCAAAAAGTTATCGTAACCACAGAATAATAACTAGTAACTAGCGTTACAGAAGCTTTACTTCGCAATGGTTTTCAAAGAAATATGTACTCAATCTGATAGACAATATGATTTAATTTAGCTCGCGTTCCAGTCAACCACGTGTTCATTTGCATACCTGCCAAATATTTTTTTGACGGAATATGAGCCGCGGTCTAGGGTTGCTTACTTCGAGAAACTACTTACGCCATCTAGCGCACAACACGAGCGTTTACTCCTACTTTTGGCGGGCACGCAGGAGTAGAGATGGGCGGTGGGTATATACCCAATCTACCCATTTGGGTATTTACCGGGTATTTAGGTATTTACCGGGTAAATACCCGTATGCACCCAATTTGGTGGGTAGATTGGATTTAATTTTTTTTCTCATAAACCGCGATAGAGAGAGAGTTGAAATTTTCGTAGATAACGTATTTCTGTCGCGGCTATAATAACAAAAACTAAAAAACAGAATAAAAGACATATTTGGGGGAGCTCCCATACAAATCATTGGTACGGAGGCTGTATCTCGTAAATCAGTACAGATAAAATACCTAATAATATAATACCTTCACAAAATAAAAATACAAATTAAAATCAACATACATTTATTTACAATTAATAATACTTGTATATACTGACATTTAAAAGATTTCCAGCCATAATTAGATTAAATATTTAACAACCATTAGAAACAAAATCTGTTCACAAAATAAAAATGCAAATTAAAATCAACATACACTTATTTACAATTAAATAATACTTATATCTACTGATATTCAAAAGATTGCTGGTCGTAATTAGATTACATATAATAATTGTGAATAAATATTTGTTATGCAATCTTTTAAATGTCAGTAGATATAAGTATTATTATTTTTATAATAATAATTTAAAAGATGGCCGGTCGTAATTAGATTACAGTTACAATAAAAAATTTGCAGTTATTTAGCTTTTAATCATCATCAACATCACTATCACTGTTGCTGTTCACTGCAATGTTGTCGCAGTCGTAAAATTCAATCCCAAATCTTTGGTCCCCAATGCCGCCGCTACTTTGATCGCCACTTACGTTTCTTTCGGGGGTCGAAGCAGCAGAGATTGTTTGTATTGAAGATGCTCTTGTGGTGAAATAAAAGGTGAAAGTTCATCATCGTCTTCCACAGTCTGCCGGTTGGATATATTCCAATTATAGGCGATATAAGAAATTTTGCCAGCTCTTTCGGAAGTTAAGCGATTCCTTTTTCTACTGTGTATATTGCTTTGACAACTAAAAGATCTTTCAGTTGCAGCTGAGGTGCATGGAGCTGTCAATAACCGTATAGCAATTTTATTTAAATTTGTAGAACCGCAGACTCCCTTCCACCATACGACGGGAGAAATTGTATCAATGCTGCTCCATATAAATCTTCGAGCCCACAAACCTTCTTTGGCTTTATAGTTAGCCAAGTTTGGCATGACATCTATGTTAACATTTTGAGCCATATCAAAAATGAATTCAGTAGCATCAACTTCCTCATTTTCTGTTAGTTCAACACCTTGCGTCTTCGGGTCTAGTAGGTAAGCAGCCAGATGTATAGGTTTTACACACATTTGGATTCTTTCAACAGTCCATCTTTTGATATTTTCTTTGTCAGCCTCGTCTAAAAATGTTATATCAGGAAAAACAAACTCCAATTCTGATTTCATATTTCTTAAAGTAATATAAACCTTGTGCATGTTATATTTGTCGGATTCCAGTTTGAATATAGTATCTGCAATTGGCATCAAAATCGATTTACTCTGTTTAACCATTTTCCAAAAGTTGTCGTCTAAAAACGTTGCCTTTGTACCGTCTGGTAAAGTTGACCTTTCGTGTACTGCTAGTGTTTTTAAAGGCTGTTTAGTATTTTCCAAGCTCTTCAAACTCATGTACCTAGTAACTTCCCCATCTTGTTTTGCATGGAAGTTTTAATGTTTCGCCAACACCCTTTTCTTTCACTAGATTCGCCAACATAGTAGATAATATCTGACTTCTCTTTACAACTTTTATGCAATCTATTGCCAAGTCAATAAAAGTTTTCAATGCTTCCGGTTTTAAAACGTCTTCACACAGACGGTTTAGTGTGTGAGCAGTACAATTTAAATATGTAATATGTGGGTAAATATTTTTGACTAGCCGATATGCTTTCTGCACATTGGTGGCATTATCTCCAATCAAAACCACAAATTTGTTTTCACCGTAGTCTCCCATTACTTTTAAAATTTCTTCCGATAAATATTCACCTGTGTGTCTATTTTCAGCAGTATTTATACTTTTCGCAAACATCGGTTCTGGCTTCGAAATCAAAAAATTTATGATTCCTTCATTACGCACATCGCTCCATCCATCACACTGCAAATGTAAGTAACTCTGTACTTGCACTTCATCCATCAGCTCTGAGTGCATTTCACGATAAGTCTTTTCTAAATATGTTGTGGATATTGATTTTCTTGACGGCAGTTTATAAAGCGGCTGTAGTTGGTGAAAAAAGGTTTCCCATAGTGGATGTTTTTCCATTTTGTTAACATTCGGTACTTTGTATTTTTTGGTTAGATATCGGAGGTATGGTAGGTATTTACTACCTTTATGTGCACTGGGTGCACGTACCGAACAATTGAGTAAAGGTAAAGGTTGGACACAAAAAGACAACAAAACGAAAAAGATGTTTGCCGACACTTTTATTATTAGTTAACATAATGACAAAGTTAAAGATGTTTTATTCAAAAAGGTTCATTTATTTCCTGGGCTAATGACCTGCACGTGCCAAACAATCATAAACAATAGAGCAAAGTCCGAACACAATATCACCAAAAAGGAAGTTTGCCGACGCTTTTATTTTAAGTTTCCATAATGACATACAGATAAAGATATATCATTACTTTTAAATTTCTTGGAAAGACCGGATAAGGCTGGCCTGCCCGACTGCCCGTACCACAAGGGTTACTCTCGATTTATTCGTTGGCTGCTTCGGACGTCTCGTTCGTTACGCGTGTTCTCTCTGTGCTTCGAACTCACTTTTTACACTGACTTTGTTGGTCCTGTTTAATGGACGATTGACATGGCTGTGGACAACGGCACAAATGAAACAAATGACTTGGCTGACCATCCTGATCAATCTGAATTCCAAGAGTCTCAAGATATATTTGGCGGTTTACCAACTACACTGCACGAGTGGCCGCAGAAAGAACACAAAGATGACGGCGAAAAAAACAAATCGGAAGAAAGAACTGATAAAGATATCTCTAACGATGACGACTGGATGTTTATATTTAACACTGGCTGGCAGACACCTCCGGAACCGGACTGCCTAGTGATTCAGAAGAAATTGAAGATAATTATGGTAGTAATTGTATATGTGAAGAATATTTAGAAAAATGCAGATTGAATAAAATGGCTTTAGCTTTTAGACAGCATTTAATTTAGATACAATACCAAAATCAGAACTTATTAATTATCTGAATGAAGTGGAAGTGGTAACACGCAAGTATATGAAAGAATAAAAAAGATTATTATACTCACTATTATAATATTATCCTAATTATACAGTTTAAATCTTTTTCAGTTGATTTTGCATGATTTTATTTTATTGTTTTATTTTAGGCTATTTTGATTTGTATTTTGTTGTTGATTACTGTTCTATAAAAATAAATATTTTTCTCTAATCTCCATAAGACTTAAATTTTCTTAAGACATACTTAACAACTGTAACTGTAATTGTTAGTGCTTATAGATTGTATAATGCGGCCAGATAAAGAAAGGATCTGGAAATAGCAACATTATTGTTGACGTCCCGCTGATGTCGTAGACTCGTAATAAGGTGATGGAGAGACCAACAATGATGTTGCCAATTCGGGATCCTTAATATCAAAGAAACTTAGATTAGTTATTAAACTTTTTTATCGTTAGGTTAATTTTTTCCACTTATTCATTAAGAGTTTTTCTTTGGTGCTTGTAAAATTTTCTCAATTTAAATGTTTAAACAAAGTTTAGTTGATTTTTGATAATTTTATTTTACTTTTGCACGTTTATTGTACGTACGTATAGCATGTTGATTAAAATTAAAGAGTTTTAATACATACCTAAAACGAAATATTTTTCTTTAATCTTCCCAATTATAATAAATCTTGGCAATTTTATTTGTTGTGTGATAAAAACTAAACTTGAAAAACTCATAACTCCAGGGTTAGTCGGGTCGTTGGATGACTCTGTGTTCCACAAGATAGGAAGGAGAAACTAATGCCCGTATTTATAAAGCGATTTTGAGATGTCGTTAGTACTGCTGATATTTTGTACGTATTGATCTCAAAATCGATGTCAGCGTTGAGAGCAGTTTATAAATACGGGCCTTAGTTCAGTTACCCAAGTTTTTTCTTTTACAATAAAAATAGATTTTAGGCGACACTGCCCCAGGATAATTCGTTGACACTTTATATTAAATTTTTTTTCTGTTTTTTTTTCGAATATTTGAAATTTGTTGCAGTATCTATTCTTCATTAAAAAAAAAAATCAATTTAAAAATTTCAACATTTTAACTATCACAGTTTACGAGATACAGCCTCAGTCCCAAAAAAAAAGGAAAAATATCATGTTTTCTGTATGGGAGCCTCCCTAAATATGTAGTTTATATTCTATTTTTTAGTATTTGTTATTATAGCAGCAACAGAAATACATTATCTGTGAAAATTTCAACTGCCTATCTATCGCGGTTTATGAGAAAAAAAAAATTTCAATCTACCCACCAAATTGGGTGCATACGGGTATTTACCGGGTACGTACGGGTATTTACCGGGTAGATAGGTATATACCCGGGTAGTTGCCCATCTCTACGCAGGAGGCAGCGACGAGTACGTTCATGTAGTCTAAGACCTAGCAACATAATTGTATATGCTATACGATTATTGCCGAAGATTTAATTCAATGAAGTAATAAACTTGCATCAGGCGGATGCTGGCTCTGGGTGTACGAGTACTTCTATAGTGCAGACAAAGCAAGTATCCGCTTGATGTACACATGACAACACATTATTTGGTATAAAAAAGGCCTCTGTGCTGTTGGCTTTGGCCCCACACATGCCTCAAAGGACCGGGTCCCTGTGGGCCCGAGATCCGAAAAGAATACCAACATAATAATAATAAAATGTATACTAATAATAATAATATTATAATGTATACTAACTAGCTTTTACCCGCGACTTCGTCCGCGTTAGATAGTTTTTTTAGAAACAGGTTCAGGTTTAGGTGGGCTCTTGATGGTACACCTGGTGGTCTACATAAAGTACTCCAGATCCTTAATGTCCTTGTGAAAAGAAGCGGCCCATCATACTGAACAACTTTTGTTTTGGAACCATTTCTGTATCTCTAATAGTTTAAGTGAGCTACTGATCGTACACCTGGTGGTCTACATAATGTACTCCAGATCCTCTATGTCCTTGTGAAAAGAAGCAGCCCATCATACTGGGCAACTTTCGTTTTGGAACCATTTCTGTATCTCTAATAGTTTAGGTTGGCTCCTGATGGTACACCTGGTGGTCTACATAAGGTACTTCAGATCCTCAATGTCCTTGTGAAAAGAAGCGGCCTATCATACTGAATAACTTTTGTTTTGGAACCATGCCTGTATCTCTAATAGTTTAGCTGGGCTCCTGGTGGTCTACATCTGTACTCCAGACCCTCGAATGGTGATAAAAAGTAGCCTATGTCCGTTCTCGGTATGCTAGCATTCTCTGTGCCAAGTTTCATGAAGATCGGTTCAGCGGTTTGGCCGTGAAAGCGTAGCAGACAGACAGACAGACAGAGTTACTTTCGCATTTATAATATTAGTGTGGATTTTTTCCCGTGGGTGTCGTAAAAGGCGACGACGATCAATTTTAGGCGATGGGCTGACAACCTGTCACTATGGCGATTCACAATTTTCTGAATGACCCTAAAATGTTTGTCAGATGTGGCGTAAATGTCCGTTTTTAGCGGTCGTTTACGCTCTGCCTACCCCGCAAGGGATTATAGGCGTGATATATGTATGTATGTATGTTTTCGTCTGTCCATCTTGCAAAAAATTGTCGAGAAAGTTGAACAAATAGCGCACGCGTGTGACTTCTTTCGCTTGCGGCAGCCCGCTAGATTAGCCCTTTCGCAGTGGCCGGCGCCTGGAGGTATGTTTTCAATACCTACACGCGGAGTGACACAGGCCTGTCGTAACTCAACATAAGTACCTACTTTGGCCGTCGCACGATACCTACGTTGGAGCCTAAAGGCTTATTATTCTTAATTGGTTAAAAAGTTCATAATATCCATGTTTCATTGCATAGGCTGCATGAAAATACTAATTAGTGGCGAATGAAACTACTGAATGAGTTGAAATAAATCATGACAATGCAACCTTGCACTCTTATAATTACAAGGGTAATTTTCACAATATTTAATATATAATTTTTGTAGCGAAACCCCGCAATCTCGAAAACAATAAAGGAAGCAGATAATAAAGAAAAATATAAATTTTACGAGAAAGGTATCTACAGATGCAGCTCAATGTAGGAAGAAAAATTGCATGTGCATGTGCCTAATTGTTGTCAAATAGCTCTCACACCGTATGGCAACAATCGGCAACTGTATTAGCAGTCTAGGAGGTAGGAGCACCTTACTTAAAACAAATTTATAGTCGTGTGATTCCAGCTTAAAATACTCGTAGCATCATCTCATTTCTTTCTTGAGAGTGACGTAAGAGGCGTATGTGTTCTCCAATGACAGGCTGACAAACTGTCACTATGGCGATACACTATTTCTGAAACGGTCATTAAATATTTGACAGTCCGTAAAATACGGTCGATATCGCCACAGCGACCGTATTTTACGGCCTAAACGTTCATCCTACCAAAGCGTGATATGCGTTTGTATGTAGGTATGTAGAATATCTGACATATGAATCGTTTGAGCGTGATATCGGAGCGCATTGATGACCTACTGCGAGTGTCATTTCGCATCCTAGCCACGGGCGTGTGTCCAACCGACAGTATTCCAACAGCTTTTCATCGGATTTTACATGTGTAAATTAAAGCGATTGATAAGTTATTTTTATACTAGGTGTGCTTGATAAAATGCACATTGCACATACTCACTGTTTTTGTTCTACTTGTATATGCACAAATTTTACACAAGACGAAATTACGTAGTAAAGTTTTTCAGTTTCACTTCTAGAACATAACGCGTATATCGCAGTGTTTTTAATGATTTTTTTTAAATGAATATATGAAAATACAACCAAAAAGTTCGGTAAACTTTGATATAATAATCAACTACCTATATCACATTAACTAGCAGTAATATATTCATAAAAGGCATTCTTGAATTTCAGATCCACTTACAGCCGATTTAGAGACGCCCTTTTCAATAACATTGAAACAGTTTCGAAAGTTGTCTGTCTACCGGCACCATATTTGCTATCGATCGGACGGTAACCTTAGGTAAAAAATGGTACATAGAAAAGTTGAAAAATTCACACAAAAAAATGTATTCAATCACAATGGATATCGTGAGAGTAAAACTACAGGCTGTCACGTCGTTGGCTTAAACCAGTAAAGATCCGTTACTAAGCAATCGGTCAACGGACGGCGGACATCCGTAGTACTTACTTAGGTAAGTAAAACAGCACCAGGTACGGATAAGCAACAAGAGAAACAGTTCGGATGCTTTGAGGTTTGAATAATGTGCAGCATTTCTCTGTTGTGTATTGCCATTACCCCGATTTCACTAGAAGGCGCCTCAAAAAGCGACTAAGGCGTAAATTTATCCAAGGAATGGGCAGCAGCGTTCCCTGTGAATACAACATCATTCACTGCACTCGCCAACTGAATACTAGATCACGACACACAATTCACGAATCTTTGTACCCCGATATCATGGAATAACGAATCTCTTTGGCACGAATGTGAATGTGAATGTGTGAATGTCTTATACCCCAATAATGGGGAGGTCCATGTCCAGCAGTGGACTGTTGTGGCTGTTAATTTCTCTGTTATTGCAGGAAACTAAGCACAAAAGGTTCTATCCATGTATCACATGCCTCTACAACATGACTTTGGGCTGTATATGTACACTCTTGTGGATTTTCTCTGGGATGGATAGAGAAACACGCGCAAAGAACACCCCAATCCTACAACAGACAGGAATCGAACCTGAGACCTTGCGTTGCAAGTTGAAGTACTTCCATTGTCAACCTCAAATATTACGACCACGTCTCGTAGACTTGAACAATTGGGACCTGATTCTATTATTTTTTTGCCATTGCATCGAATGTAAACTGTCATTATAATGCCACTGTGATTTGCTATACTTCAAACATAACCAACACCGTTCCACTGACAGGCCATTGACACACAACTGTAACGATTTTCATTTAGCAGACTTCAAGCCCTGGTAATAGTGGCAGTATTCAGACGTAGAAGGACGGTACTGGCGGTACAGCACGTTCGCACTTTCAGTTTTTTTTCTATATCGCCGGCAGCCGGGCCGCGCCAGTGGCGGCGACAGTGAGCGTTCGTGAATAATTGCCGACAGTGACAGCGACACGCCGCGCCACTCAGAAAACAACCAATCGCCAGGGATGGGCCAAGAATGGACCAGAAGAGCCTACAGACCAAAAACAGTGGTTATACGTCCAGTGCTGGACACATGCCTTCTTAGGAAGCTTTATAGACCGCTGTTTTGGATTAACTACATCTCAAAGCTGCCCCTAACGATTACAATGCCGTCATAGGAAAAAAGAAAACATCATATCAGACATGTAAAGTTTTACGGATTCTTAGGTATATATCGCTCTTATTCGCTTGACTTTAAGTAACTATATGAACGAGCGACGACTGTTGACATAAGTTGAAGATGTAATTCAAGTCGCACAGTTCATGGTTCATTCCAGTCGTAGGTCTAACATATTCGTTTTATTGTTTCAAAACAAAAGTATTTAATTTTTGTTTACGATAAAAATTTTTGGCCAGCCCTGAATCCGTTCACGATCAAACAACCCGTAGTGAATGCAGCGGACCGAGATTAGACGCAGAGGGAGAAAAAAAACACAGCCTCCATTAGGCCGAGTTTCCAAATGTCAATACGCACGAATTAGGATTTAACGAACGTCAATCGTGGGTCCGTCATGGCTACTAGTGGACGGCATTGATTACCGAACTTTTTAGAAATAGAGGTATTAAGTACCTAACAGCATTACTCACAATTAAGGGATCAACTTCTGGTGTTCATAGTTGACATAGGTAACTTGAAATTGGTCTAAACCATTGTTTTTAAATCAAACTACCTAGTCAAGAAAAATAAGAGCTGGAAGAAGTGTACGTCATTACTTTTATGACGTTTTGTGAACCTATCTGTTTTCATACAAAATCCTTGGTTCTTTGATAAAATTCCATAAATTGATATTCTCATTGGTAACTTAACAAAAAAATTTTTTTCTTGTTGAGCTGCTTAAAAGGATTTGGGGCTAAGTACTCCGATTATTTTACCCTTTAATAAAAAGCTTTTTTATATCACCAACTTAAAGAATGCCGTGTGATGTCGGCTTAGAATAGCATCACCCCATTTCTTTCCCGTGGGTGTCGTAAGAGGCGACGAAGAGACTCGAGGGTGTGTATAGCGATTTAAGGCGATGGGCTGACAACCTGTCACTATGGCGATACACAATTTTCCGAATGACCCTCAAACGTTTGTCGGACGTGGCGTGGGTGTTCGTTTTTTGCGGCCGTTTGCGCTCTGCCTACCCCGCAAGGGATAAAGGCTTACTTATATGTATGTATGTATGTGCTTAAAGAATGCAAGCACATGCATTGCAAGTGCAACTGTTCTACGGATGCGCTCCCCAAATTGAAGGATGGTTCAGCTCTGCCCTGCCCCAGGGACCGGCATCCAACGCGTTAAACATTAACACAGCCACTGCCGAGACCAATTACCATGCCGGACTTCAAATTAGAAACTATTTTCGCCCATTAGTGGCCAACTTCATAATCAATTACACGTTAAATTTTCACGGACCCGTTTTGGGAGCTGTACGTTTGGATAATCGGAGTTTGTGGTCCCATGTGGAGCTATTATGCCGTTGCAGTGGCCGTTCACCGCTAATATTTTAATGTTTCGAGGGATGCTGAAGTAGAAGCGCTCATGGAAATGGGTTTTTCTGTCCATAAAGCAATTAGGTTGGCTGCAGTTTTCATGCAAAGCTGAGAGAAGCTTTTTCAAATTTCTGACAACTCATTCTAGTGTTCACTAGCATTGCGCCGCAATTTAACGGGCGTGCATTTGAAATACAAACAATTTGATAAATGTTGCTACAACTACTAGCTCGCTCATATCACGATTCATCTAATCAACTCATTATATCCGAGTATGGACCTAAACAAATCAAATCTTCGTGAACACGCGGCAGACAACTGTAATAGGATTGAGTGCACTCCGCTAATCATAATTCATCAGCAAGATTAAAGAATAAGCGACGAGACGAGGGGGGAAACAGGGAACTCCCTCCATCCCCCTCTACCCCGCGGGGGAGCTAGGCGTGTGGGCGAGACAATATGATTGCACACCTGCGGAAACGCGGCTAAAGTAACGAGACGAGAAGCTAAATAATTCAAACAACTACCGCTCGTAGTGAATGATGCTCTACGTATTTACCTCGTCGAATCAGTAAGAAACATTCTTGACACCATAGGGTTCATCGGGTCGTTGCACGGTGGGACGTGTCGGTGTCGCAAATAAAAAATATAAAAAATAGGATACAACCAGTTTGACTGTTCTTGGACCATCAAAATGCACCATAGATTTGCGAAGGTAGGTATGTCTCATGCAGATCCCTACCACAATTTTTAAGGGCATGACAACACGTCATAAATTGTGATAATGGTGTTGACGTTCTCGTATCTCTTAGCGATAATTTTATCATATTAATGATAATCTTGCTGAATTGTGACAACTTTTCTCTATCAAAATACTTAAGTTATTTTATTATTAGTATTTTGGCGCTCTTCCAAACGTACTTAATGTGTTCGTAACAAATTCATCAAAGTAAGTACCTAAGTATCTAGTTAGCTCTTTTTCGAAATTGCAGAATACCACATGGCGAGTAGTTTCCTTTAGCTTAGGCCTCTGTTTTTAAAGAAGTAGCTCTTGGAATGTAGAGCCAGTTACCGCTAAACACCGCTTTAGTATTAAGCTGATTGCTTTCCTTGTCAAAGAAACCTGTTACGCAAATGATGCGTCATGTCATATCTCTACTCTGTACTGTGTAGTCACGTTGTCTCCAGTTTAGAACAAAGTAGAGCCTCCTTCAGTGCGTAACGTACACCGGCACTTATTTAGCAGATTGCTTTCCTTTAAGTTGTTCTTTAATCTAGCGATGGCCGAGCTTCGCACCCCTCATCGCGCCGCGAGTGCGAGCTACAAAGGATTGCGAGAGACTAGGCTCGGGGAACAGCTGATTCCGAAGTGTATGAGTTTTTGCCGGAACTGTGTTTATATTAAGGGCTGAGGATTTGGAAGTTCTTCCAGTTTAGAATAAGAAGTTTTTTTTTATTAATTTATTTACATTTACACTAACTCACTAACAAAGGATTGCTAGAAAAAAGGCTCGGGGATCAGATGAGTCGGGAGTGCATGAGTTTTCGTAAACTGTGTTTATTTATTGAGGGCTGTGATTTGGAAGATTTCTGAGATTCGGTCTATAAAATCAGTTCTTTTAAATAAGTAGAAACGTAGTGTTTTGTCTTCTGTTCTCCATTCTGAGATCCACTCAGGTCGCCTTTATATAATCTTGGTTTTTTTACTCTGCAGGGCCTGATGAACCAGGACAGATGACTCTAGTCACAGTCAACCAAAATTAGCAAATTCCTTTATCTGTATTTTTCAAAATATGTTATCTATGAAAACATGTGTCTGTTCGGGCTTATTTTGTTCAATAACCACTATAGTTAAACCGAGACGAGCCAAATCAAAGGTTTTGGTGATTTAATACAACTATAGACATTATCAGTCGTCCACGGTGGCCAGACCGCGGAGTGCGTTTCCATTCCACTAATACCTACCGGGCAGCAGGGCTGCTACATCAAATAAAAAAACTAAGAAAAATTTTCAAAGTTAATACTTGTTTGTTTACATTACTTTAGCAAGCTTTCAATAAGAACCAATATCAGTAATTGACTTTGAATTTAAGTGTAGATGTCGTACTGTTAGAAAGTTGATCGTCTAAACATAATTTGGACCTGCCTGGCACTGGCAACCCTAAACCCACATTGGATTACCCGGCACCCGCCTCCCGCAATAATATAACGAAATTCAAACATTAATAGGCTCAAACACAATCACGGATGGCCGCAAATCGAGTTAGCTGCTATTCTGCTAAACCCCTATCGCGTAATTTGGCCCATTGTCTGACAGCCGTCCTGGTGATCATGAGGGCCGATTATTGTGGCAATTTCACGTTTATTGTTTTCAGGTGTCTCCTGGCTCTGTGGATCTTCGGAGGCACAATGCCCGACCCGGCCTTATCGCCAGCTAGCCGTCTCCGCGAACGTTACTCTGAACGATTATGGCGTTTCACCCAAACCTCACAGTCATACAAACACGGAATTTCTGTACCTATAATGTGGCCAAAGATAAGGACTATAAACTGTCCAACTAATGGTGGAACAACAAAGTTTGGTATCAGGGGTAACAGATCATAAACAACGGAAGCAGAAGCATCCTCATGTGGAATCGACGTCTGGGAAGTTAAAAGTTCCACCTCAGACGCAGCTAACGGAACAAATAAGTAGATAGAAGCTGTGTCAAAACTGCCAAAAACAAAACTATAAAGTTTGCTTTAAAACGGGTGGATATCGCTTTATCTATATGTCCGAGTCAATTTGGAAAGAGAAACTCATCTTTTATAAGTTTGCAGTTCAGTCTATTTTGGTATCAAACGTTTTTATAACTTTCTGTTCACCTATTAGCTTCTAATTTGTCACCAATGACTCTCTCTTACAATTAGGTATCCGTTTTAAAACTTCCTTCTAATTAACTACATGGGTTGCTTTAATTAAAACTGGACTGTAGTAGTGCGTAGTAATTAGTTTCACATGCATTGACATTTCATTAAAAGTGGACTCTAATTACTTTTGCCTAGTATAGTTTCAAATTAATCGGTTGATCCTATTAGAAGAAGGTTGATTACTGTTAAAATGCCCCACTTTGGGTAGTTAAAAAGAATATTACTGCTGATGGGACAAAAACTCTCTCGTCTTATAGTGTAAAAACACACTGAAAGGCTGACATCATATTTGTCAGACGAAGCGTAAATGTCCGTTTTTTGTGGCCGTTTGCGCTTTGCCTACCCTGCAAGAGATTATAGGCGTAATATGTGTAGAAGGTAGAGCCTTTGAAGTATATTGTAAGTTGCGCAACCTCATCACATGAACACTTGCTTTTGCTTGTAGTGTCTGCTAGTATTGGTCTGCTATGGTTAAGTGTCCCAGCCAGCCTAGGGCTCTATTTCCAAAACTCTTCTATCCACACATAAGTCTAAAAAAATACATTAAAGATAATTACATGCTAAGGAAAATGTTAAATCCTGTCTCCTGGTTCTGATTCTGTATTCTTGGTTATTTATCTACATGGTCACAAAAAATCTGACTTCAGGAACTCTTTTAGACTCTCACAATCAAGTACAAGACTTTGTATCGTTCGATTATACTTAAATCTCTTTATTATTAGTAAAATATACGAGTCTTGTTAACGTGGCGTAACGATGAAGATGTAACATTACATGTAGCAGAATCTGCTGATCTTTTATTACATTATAAAACAAACGTCTCGTATTAATTATGAGTTGCGATGGAGTCTTCCCTATTGATCGTAAAGAAATGATGGCCGCTGTAAAATGTTCCAAATCGCAGTCGTGATAATTTATGAAGCGTATTTATGGTTGGATTTATGTGCATATCTGTCTGTCATGTTCCTAACTTGCACCATTCGGTGTGGCAGAAAGAATCGTTTATGGTCTCGAGAATATCTGTCCGATATAAGGTAGGATCATTGATACATGTCCGTTTCGCTAAAGCGCTTTTAGCCTAGCTGGTGGCGGTTTCTATGGCTTGGATGCTTCAGGGATTTTATCAAAATTCGAAATAATATATGAATATTTCCACTCTTTAATTACAGTAAGGGTTGAATTATAGTAAGCGGCCAGGCTGTTTCTCGCGAGGTTACAAAAGGACATGTTTGCAACGAATTATACGAATAAATTGTTGTATGATACTCAGTATGAATCGTTCTAGAATTCGTTCGCGCCGCTACGGCAAAGTTGGTCAATACAATAAGACTTTAATATGACTCTCAGAATGATAAGTCGACCAGTGCATTATATTTGTAGAAAATTGAACCATCAACTTCCAGATCCAGTCGACAAAATCAACTACCCGCATATGATAAACTAGTAATCACTCTGATTTTTCTCAGCGTGCGCTAAAGTGGATTAGTAAGCGGTCCGCGCGACGAGGGACAAACTGAATTAAAGGAACTTGGAGCCTATTACGTGAAGTGAGTTACAAAATAAAGCCGCGGCTTACGGCTAACTTCATACATTACAAGCCGATAACCAGACGAGACTTCTGAGACACAAACCAGTCCCTTTTAGTGAAATTGAAAACTTTTTCTGCTACTCTTACTCCCTTACTCATACCGCGACACCACCGCTGCTTTTAAATCAATTGCCTTTTATAATTAACTTACCTGCTAGCTATCGGAGTGCACTCTCGTTGGTTCAATTAAAATTCAATCGAAATGTAAATCTATGTATTAAAGAGCAAGTTTTTGTAGTGGTTTATTCAAATAAAGTGTTGCTGAGATAGTGCGGGGCTGCGTTCGATACCTGTCGATATGTTACCGGTGAGTCGGACTCATAATTACCAACATATCCATATCCAACGCCCACGGCTTTTGCTGGCAGATTTTATGATCTTGCTACGAATTACGAAGTCTGCCATTACTTATTCCGCGTACAATTATGATGCAATTTCATAGACAGGGACAGTGCGTCTTACCTAGTCGGAAAAAAAATTTAACCAAATAACTTCGACACATAGAGCATACATAAAAGTTCGACGATACTTTACTTCACAGTCAGTCAAGTAGTCAAAAGAAATATTTTTTTTTATTTAAGGTACCTACTATTAAATTCATTGCAAATATAGAGTTCTACTCGTGAAACTTTCCCTACTGAACGAAATAAAAAGAATGGACCTCAGTGACACATTTTTTCATTATTTTTATATTAGAGATTGAGAGCTTTCTTTTTTTATTTTTCGACCTATCCTTCCTTGAGGAAAGTTGTTCACTTTCACGACTAGAATTCAACCGAAAATGTTTTCCCAAAATATATATAGAACCTTGAGTATTTATATTTAGTTACGAACATAAAATCTACCACCTAATAACTGATTCTATTAAATTCAATTATAATCAATTCGATTAGAAGGATACAATAAACCTAAAATATTATTAGTCAAGAGCTAGGGCGTGTTCACTTTCCATACACAATCATGTTTCAATTTTGACATTATGCAGTCGTCCAGGAGTCCCCCTAACGCAATAAGTAGAATAAGGGCTCATACAGGGTGTGCCTTTTGCCTAATTCTTATTAAACATTTATTACATTAAAGCACTAGCCGTCGAGGTATCGGTCGGATGTTTTATTTATAACCTTTTACAAGATTGGTATTGCTACTCTATATTATGATATTAAGCAATTTGATAATTATTTATTTATTTATTCAACTGTTTATTCCACACAAGAAAAAACACGGGACAATAACATTAAAGAAAAAGAACACAACAGGTACTTTTTTTTCTAAAAATAAATCTTTTCCAGCAGTCCTATGGTAGAGAGATAGCATAAGGTGATACTGATGACAAATCGTGCACAATTTTAATTATTGTTCTTAAAAGCATTTAGCAAATTTACAGAAAGTCGAGTTATTTTGAAATGTTGCGTAATTTGAAACTTCCATATTTTTTCTGCAAACAACATGTTCTGTTAAAATAACATTTTTAAAAAAACACTACCCAAGTTACACTATTTTTAGGGTCCATTTCCTAACAAGTTTTGTTGCCAGAAATAGAGAATACTTTCAAGAAATGGAATATTAAAGTTGAGTTAGCCCCGGTTTAAAATAGATCGCAATATACTGCAATGTTGTCTAAAGAGGTAAGAGAGAACTGACGAGGATTAAGCCTTGTGGTGGACCAATACCTACTATATAGCCACAACATATTAATAGCCACAACCGTACACTGCTGGACATGGGCCTTCTTCTATTGGCATCTGGCGAGTGCAGTGCAAAATATTGCTTTCACAGAAGACTGTTCCCCATTCCTTGGATAAATTTATCCCTCAGTCGCTTTTTACTACACCCACTGGTTTTATTGGGGTGATGCTTTCTAAATAAGTGCCGTGTGATGCCGGCTTAGAATAGCATCACCCCATTTCTTACCCATGGGTGTAGTAAGACCCGACTAAGGGACTCGAGGGATGTGTATTGCAACTTTAGGCGATGGGCTGACAACCTGTCACTATAGTGATACACAGTTATTTGATTGACCCTCAAACTTTTGTCAGACGTGGTGTTAATATCCGTAATACGGCCGTTAACGCTCTGCCTACCCCGTAAGGGAAATAGGCGTGATTTATGTATGTATGTATGTATGCTTTTTAAACCCGCATCACACGGCAACCTTCATCTATAATAAAAGCATCAGGAGTAATACTTATCATTACGATTTGTAGTGATAAGGAAACTATAGCTTTGATCATGACAGCTTTGATTTGGTGAACAAACTGAAGGATTTGAGGTATTTTTTTGAGTATGACAAGAACAAGAACTTTCTTCGCGAGAGCTCCTCACATTAGGTACTGTGGGAACGTAGCTGGTAGAGATTTCTTTCAAAAAACCATGAGAACGTTTAAAATTAACTTTTATATTGAATTCAAAAAAATCAGTTTGAAAAAATATACAGCCATGTTATGTCTCCGACTGTCGAATCAAAAATTTTCGAAAACTCATAATAATCGTTCGAACCATTGCAGCTGGTTTTTCCAGCCAGTTCGCAAAGAGTATACGTATGCACGGCGGTCGGCATAAGCGCTGATTGCCATAGTACTGTAAGGTCCAGCCTCATTTCAATGGCTGGCACCTGACGAATTCGTAATTTGAATAATCGTTACTGATTGACGCTAGGACAGATTAGGCAATTGTGGAGAGATTGTTTTAGGAGCTCGTATGAAGATGTACTCAGTATTTATAAAATAAATAATAAGTTAAATATATTTCGCGTGTTCTTTCTAGAAACCTCCATCCCGTCACAGTACCTAGCTTAGCTACCGACTCGAAACCAAAAAATTGCAAAAATGTATGGGTCGGTCTTAATCACAGAATTACTAATGACTTAAACAATCTTAGTAAGCCTACGGCATTTCACTGCAAACCGTCTAGGGGATATTAATGATATGATTGATAACCCCTTTTTTAATATTTGTTAAACACCCTCTTCCTCTACATATTTGACTAGATTGACCAGTGGTATATATAAATGATGCTGAATAGTTTTCTAGATAGACAGCGATATCTAAACAGGTATCCAGAGATATAAGCGATCGCCGGCCGAGGTCCAATATCAGAAATAGTTTAATCAAAGTTATGCGACCCATTAATTTAATTATGTTGGCCGTGGGCTGGGCTATAAGAAAATTGCTTTTATTTGTGGGGAGTCATTCAATTATACATTCATTCATTTGCGGTCGTGTTGCCAGCCCTACTTAGTAAATTTGCCAATTTTAGGGACGTTATTGATCATATAAAATCAATATTAGATTATAAAATCCCCGATTATAAAGTCCCGAAAATTTCTGGATTACAGTTCCGGTTTAGTACTGTTTCTAATGCAGGAAGCTTAACAAACCATTATGCATTAAGAGACATTAGAGTAATTTAATCAATTACTTACTTCTTAACCGTGCTAAGTATATAGTTTAGTTGTATTTATTTTTATTTGTATCAGCCTTAACTTGACCCGAGTTCATCAAATATAATTCATTTATATTTTTCCTTTATTTTTTTCTTAGGGCTGGCAACACACCGGCTATCGAGTGGCATCCATTACATTTAATTATAATTTAGACGGCCTCTTTGATAATTACGAACGCTTATTCTTCTAAGTGCGGCATTATTCGATGATAAGAAAGTTGATTATAATAAATAGGGGGTCAAAAATTCAGCCAATTGATATGTTGAAAAGGCTTTTTATCATTCATTTTAAACTTGGACAAGATGCAAACTGAACAACTTTCACCAAGAACAATTATGATGAAAAAAAAAGATTTTTGTCGTTTGAAGATGAAAATTTTGTAGCCCGTATTTTATTGGTTACTCGCAGCCTGCCCAGCGGTTTCATCCGCAGCTAACCGTTTTCCCACGGGAATAAGACTTTTAGCCCATGTTCATCAGTCCAGTAGTTTCGGAGCCTATTCAATTGAAACAAACAAACAAAGCTTTCCTCTGTACAATGTCATCTTAGTGTAGTCGGGTCGTTGGACGACTCGGTGTCCCACACGAAAAGAGAGAGTGTGTAGATGTAGATTAATTCGTAAAAATGAAAGTGATAAAGAGATCATTGAAACCACGAAAAAAGTAAAGTGAAAATATTTCCTAATAAGGGTCGTTTGTCATGTTTGGTTGGTGTCTCACACGATAGGAGTAAGAATAATTTAGACATTACTTTAATTAAGGTACAATTAGACACAAATTACATAGACACAAAGTGCATACCTATTTACAGTTAAAATGTATCAAATTTGTATTTTTATTACCTGTTCATCTCAATTAACAGAGGATAATTAATTAGCACTTGTTTAATTTAATTAATAGCTAAGTGTGAATTTTATGAACACCGTAAAAACCAATTACCTAAATGAATTCCAAAACTTTTAAAATTGTATTTAATGCTGCGTAAATAATTGGTCTTTCTAACCTAATTAAGGTAAACCATTATTACTCAAATTTCTGGATAACATGTTGTTTATGTCATCTATATGCGAAGTCATACAATAAAATATTGACTTAATTATATCATTTAAATGTAAGTACCTAAGTTAGTGATAAAGTTTATATTTTCCTACGATTTAAATTCCTTCCTGTTAAACAATTATTACAGAAATAAACTATATTAACAGAATTTATTTGCATTCTTACCTATTCAACGCTTGAATCGAATCACATTCACAGAAAACACACAAACATTTAAAAAGAGAACTATTTATTCCTCACGCGTAAGAAAATACTGGCCGTCAGAGGCGACGCGACCACACTTGCCGCTTCCGATGTAAACACTGAAGAACGCTTGAATGGCGCGACCTATCGGCGACTTCCATCCTGTGCATATCCTGTGTGATAACGCGCCTTCCGGCCGGCAGACCGTCCGCAGTCTCTTATCAACAAAGGTTCAACAATATGACGCTGTTTTCGGGTTTTGCAAATTTTATACTAGTTAAAAAAAAAAAAAAAAAACAAAATTGTTATGTAGAGTTTCTAAATAAATTTGAAAAGCTGTTCTTCATAAGCTGGTCGACCCCTTAAAATATTCTCAGAGTTTTTCTATACTTTATTGGTAAGCAATTGCTATCGTTCCACCCTCTTACGTAAGCAGCGTACGTAAGATACTATTTATCCTCCTAATAGTTCTAATGACGACCCTGTGGTATGACCTAAGTACATGAAACGAACCACAAAACTAGTAATAAAAACAATGTGTTGTAGTAATTGAATGACAAATCTATATGGTATAAAGTATCCTGTTATTTGCTTCATTAATGAACCACAATAATAATTTAGGTTACAAACCATTAAATGACTAATAATTATAAATAATAAATTTACACTAGCCTCTACAATATTTATCCTTTCTCATATCGCACGCCCGCTTTTATTTTCTTTTCAAAAATAGAATGTAGGCTGGAAATGACTTAAATCATTGTCAATCAAATAAAATAAAATGGTCGTGGTTCTAAATTTGAAATGCTCGGTTGTGCAGGGCTACCACGGGTCGCGGCGCCGGATTGAAAACGTGCACTACGCTCGTCGACGATTTCACGCGGCAATTCGTACTGGTGAGCTACGGGCTACGGTAAATTTGTCAGTATGATTTGCTGGCTGGTTAAGGTTTTCTTTACAAAGAAGGATGGCTGGCATGACTGAACTGTATCAAGGTTTTTTATCCTTATTTAACTCTATAATTGAGAACGGAGAAGAGCTTTTCGCGCTATGAAGTAAAATTTAAGTCTGGTTGCAGTATTGTTATGTACCGATATGAATCACTCTGTAAAATCAATCAATCATTCTAAAATTATTACTTTCTAATTGAATATTTGTGAGGGTTTTTTTAAAAATCAATAATTACCTGTAACTAAATGTCTTCCATCGAGTCGCAAAGTTTGATAAAAACTAAACCTCAGATTTGGCGAAAAACCCATACACCTTCGATTCACATCTGAAAATGCTGCAGGTCATCCAAAACCGTTTCATGCGCAAAGCTACCGGGGCGCCCTGGTACATGCGTAACGCCAACCTCCACATCGACTTAGGCCTCCCTAACATTAAAGCGTATATGAAAGAAGCGTCTCGTCGCTTCTTCGATAATGCTCCCCATCATAAAAACCCCTTGATAGTTGCCGCGTCCAACTACTTCCCCCATCCAACCTCGCGTTTTAAACACCGTCCGAGACACATCCTTACGGAAGAAGATGATGAAATCACAGTAGCCACTGCTGCAGCCATTGCGAGTAGATCACACTCCACAAGCTCCTCAAGCAACCGACGCCCCCGCCGGCGGGGGCGCGGAGGTCCCTCATTTGCTCCCCACTTTGGGAACTACCGGCACGTGCCGGGTAGATTCAGTCCAACACGTTCTTCCCAGAACAACTCGTAAGCCCAATCTGTTTGAACAACTCCCCACCATACAGTCAGGTGTAGATTAACAGCCCCGGGGCTAAAAATCGTAGGGTCCACAACTAAAAAAAAAAAAAAAAATGGCGAAAAACCCAACGTCAATGTTTTTAGCGAACTTTCTGTAAACAATTAAATAGCCTATACCTATGTTACATCTGTAAGCTGACCGGTTTTATCCGTTAATATCTTGTAAACTAGTTTATCAATTTCTAAGATCTTACAACAGTTTCAGGACTCAATGAGATCTCGTGGTTCCACACCAGAGCTTAATGTCTTACATTTCTCAGTAAACAAATTAACAACAGATAATAATTTCTAGTCATATCACGCTTGTTACAGTGATTTCATTAGTAACAGTAGGTACCTAATGTGAATAGAATAACATGACGAGCGTTTGCGGTGAGGACGTAAGTTGATATCACACTAATCTGCCAACGTGGCCTGATTTGACATACATTGCTGGTTATATTGAGTTTATTGTAATGATACCCGAAAACTAACCAGCAATGTATGACGGATTGGGCCCTGGCGGCAGTGTAGTGCAATAAAAGCAACTTTATGCGTTCTGCGATTATGCGATTTGCCGCGCACCGTAGCAACTGACAGTTGCTTTCGCGTAAATTAGGTATCAGGTTCTAGGAATAGTGATTATTTATAATAATGACTAATAGTATGAACCACATATTTTTAAACCTGTGCTATAAAATCTTCTACGAACAACGTGCCATGGCCACGAACGCAACGCAGCCTATCCGTATTTTGACAGCCGCATTAAACATCTTGCACGCAGTGCCTAGCCTCGCACTACCTATTATTTATTTTGTTTGCATTCCCTTGTAATTTGAAGTGTAAATTTGTGCGTCATAGTAATCGGAAAAGATAAATATTTTTTAAATAACAATTACACGAACTTTTAAAAACTTCTATGTAAGTACCGGTTAAAATTTATGTGTTGGTAATATTTTTAGTTTTGTTTTTCTGTGCAACAAAATCTAGTCACAAAATTTTACTTGGGTATTTACTTAATACTTTCCCTAGCTACGACTTAAATTACTCACGTATCGTTTTCTGCTTGCAACAAACTGTAATAAGCACACCAAAGTTTTCAAACTACGAAAAACTATCGCGGAATCGGCGGAATAGTGTTGCCCGCCTAATCCTGCGGCGGCGGCGCGCGGGAAAATGGCGGAAATTGAAAATAAACATTCCATCTGCGCGCCGGCACGCACTGCCCAAATTGACAATACAACCAATTTGGCGCCGCAACCGACCACCTTTGTATGGGAATTGAAAAATAATATTACTCTTTTTTCGTACAACGCACGTGAGCAATCTCGAAAATAAACTGCCGTGCGATTCTCGTTTTCCAAGACCAACTAGCGGACCACAATACAATGTGCTATTTTTTGTCGTGCCTGTCCATTATTTCAGCATCACCCCATTTCTTCCCCGCGGGTGTTGTAAGAGGCGACTAAGGACTCGAGGGTTTCATGTGTTTTACATTTTAGGCGACAGGCTGACAACGTCTCAATATAGGGATACGCATATTTTCTGAAATGACCTTCAAATATTTTTCAGACGTGGCAATAGCGACTGTTTTTTCTACGGCCGTGTACACTCTGCCCCTCACGCAAAGCAGGAAAACGTGATATGTGTCTGTGTACTTTTTTGTTTTAGTAGGTACAGCCTTTAGAACCTTTTTTATAATGAGGAGAGATAGTTTGAAATGTATATCGAGTACATTGTTCAACGAAAGTATGCCCACTTTACTACACTAATGAACTCTATAAAAAGCGTAGGAGTTTGATTCCCTGAAGTCTCATTTTGTAGCAGAACCTCGTGGATCAAAATTACTTTTTTTTTGTTTTTAATTATACACACACACACACATATCACGCCTATTATCCCTAGCGGGGTAGGCAGAGCGTAAACGGCCGCAAAAAACGACCATTTTCACCACGTCAGACAAATTTTAAGGGTAATTCGGAAAATTGTGTATCGCCATAGTGACAGGTTGTCAGCCCATCGCCTAAAATTGCAATACACACCCTCGAGTCCCTCAGTCGCCTCTTACGACTCCTACGGGTAAGAAATGGGATGATGCTATTCTAAGCCGGCATCACACGGCAAATTTAATTATTTATTTGGAATTTATACACTTTTTTACAAAAGCCGCCACAGTAAACCTATATATTTTTAAAATTGGCAAACCCATCAAAATACCATTATTGTATTAATATTGAATTTCGTTCATTTAAAATCTCGTGTTCAATTAACTAGGGTGCTAATTAAACCTAGGTAGTAGGTACAAATGGCCAAATACATTATTTAAATACATTAATTAATCTACAAAAACATACTATGGATAGGTAAGATAAATTCAAATGTACTATGGTTTATATTGTTCACTCACAGTGCTATATAATTTTCATGAATAATAAATTTCATTCTATAGCCGTGTAAAAAGTGACTGGCGTTTTTAACGGCCGTTTTCGCTCTGTCTACCCCGTAAGGGATATAGGCGTGATATATGTATGTAATAATAAAGCTAGCATGGTTCATCGGGTCCTTGCACGACTCAGTGTCCCACACAATGGTCCCACACGAAAAAAATAGCAAGAAGCTTAGACAGGGTAGGGTTATGACGTCACAGCGGTAATAGAGAGTTCATAGAGTGTCGTCGTTGGCGGTGCGGTGGCTTGGCGGGAAACTCAAATATTGGCTCATTTTATCACCATGTTTGCTGCCAGCTTCCTTTGAGCGGCTGTATAGAGCGACATCGCCTTAGCCGGCATAGATAAAGAGTTCATACGGATGTTTACAGGATCATTTTATACTACATACATAAATCACGCCTATATCCCTTACGGGGTAGGCAGAGCGTTAACGGCCGTAATACGGATATTAACACCACGTCTGACAAAGGTCAAACAGATAACTGTGTATTACTATAGTGACAGGTTGTCAGCCCATCGCCTAAAATTTCAATACACATCTAGACCTCAAGTCCCGTAGTCACCTCTTACGACAACCATAGGTAAGAAATGGCGTGATGCTATTCTAGGCCGGCATCACACGGTTACACTGGTTATTCTTAATAATTTTTTTGATAAACCAGTGTTTGATGATCTTTTAAATCATGGTGATACTAAAGGTGATAGATATACTTAGGTACTTATTAAAGGATTTAGTGTGTATATGTATATAGGGTGAAAGACTAGTGACCGATAGCGTAAACTCAAGACGGGCTGGTGATAAGGAACAACTTTCCCCAGAGAACATTGGATGCAAAACGAAAAAGAAAATTGGACCTTCCATACAAAATTGCCGATCAGCTGATTTGAGTTACTAAGGAATATCAAAATGCTATTTGTCATATTTTAACCTATGTTCTTTGGGGAAAGTAGTTCCTTATCACAGGCTTTCGCAATCAGTCACTAGTAAAATTTCACCCTTTATATAACTTTTATAAAATTATGTTGTTAATATTTATCAACATTGTCTATCAGGAGCACCTCGAAAAACCTATTTAAGACTTTGTTGCAGAGACATGAAAATTCACTACAACAATCGATAAAAATATTAGTACCCGCGATACAAAAAATTTATGATTCGGTGTCCCATACGAAAAGAAGAAGAAGAAGTACCCGCGGCGTATCCCGCATAAAATAAAAACTAACCTATGTGTTATTTAATGTGGCCTTCTATATGTGTGCCAAATTTCATTACAATCGGGTCAGTAGTTTTTGCGTGAAGAAGTATCAAACAAATAAATCACTACATAGTATAAAATAAAGTCGCTTCCCGTTTGGTGTCTCCTTATATCTTTAGAAGTACCCAACGGATTTTGATGCGGTTTTTTTTATTAGGTAGAGTAACTTGAGAGGAAGGTTTATAAGTGTAATTTATTCCGGGAAATTGTCACATTCCCATGGGAAAACGGGTAGCCCAACTGGTAGTAAACTTTTGACCCCCTTTTGACACCTTTAAGGATTAAAATTTCAAAAATGCTGAAACACGTATTTAATTATTTTAAGTTATGAGTCTAATCAGAAATTTTGAAACAGATCACATTTAAGATAAAAAACTTTCATACAAACTTTTAACCCCCTTTTCACCCATTTAAAGGTTAAAACTTCAAAAATGCTAAAACACGTGTTTAATTATTTTTAGTAATTAGTCTAATCACAAATTTTGAAACAGATCACATTCATTTAAAAAAACGAACTTTCATACAAACTTTTAACCCCCGTTTGACCCTATTAATTGTGAAAATTTCAAATATGCTGAAACACGTGTTTAATTATTTTAAGTCATGAGTTTAATTACTAATTTTGAAACGGATCACACTTAAGAAAACGAACTTTCATACAAACTTTTAACCCCCTTTTCATCTCTTGGGGGATTAAAACAAAACGGAATTTAAAGTAAAGTCGCTTCCCACGTCTGTCCCTGTCTGTTTGTTTGTTTGTATGTATCTTCAAAACCACTTAACGGATCTGGATGAAGTTTTCTTAAAAGATAGAGTGACTCAAGAGGAAGGTTTTTATGTATGATTTATGTCGGGAGAAAGTCTGTTTCCCGTGGGAAATCAGTTAGCAGCGGGTGAAACCGCTGGGCGGGCCGCTAGTAAACAATAAAAGTAAATGAACTTTCGCATTTATAATATTAGTAGAATTTTATCGTCATAATTATTTGCCACGAGCTTCCTTTGAGCGGCTACTGGTTGCTTGCTGCGTCAAACGATTTTGCCCAAGACTCGAGCGGTATACTACTGAAGATGCATCGACTATTGTTTTAGGCAACTAGGGATGGGTTTGCTCTTGACTCTAGTCTAGGTCATAGGACAGAGACAGAGTCTAAGATGGAGCGAGCTCACCCAGAAGAAGCCTGTTGACTCTTATTTTGAAGAGATTGCGTTTGGAAACACAGACGCAGGTAGTGAGTTCCACTCTTCAGCAGTGCGCATTATAAATGATGACTGGAAGCGCTTAGTTCGAATCGGTGGAATGGCAACCAGGTATTATGACTAAACCGGCTTTAAATCAGCGGACCTAGTCTGCCTGTTTATATGTTTGTATGTTTGTCCGGGCTAATCTCCAAAAGAACTGGACGGATTCGAATGAAACTTTCTGTTGTGTACAGCTATTAAGCCTGGTCAACATCTAGAATACTTTTACCACGAAAAACTTGCTCACGGATTGCTTACTACAAAAATGGTACGTCTCTAACTTTTAAGGGAATTTAATATTTAACTTCAGTAAGATAGTGAATTTACTTTAGCAGTTAAATTGTTTTAGGAATTCGATGATAGCAGTTAGGAAGTTTAAAATATGGCGAATAAATGTCAGAATCTATGACAGATAAATCACACAAATCAATATAAATTTAAATAACTTGACTTACCGTAATGCGCTGAATTTTTTCTGCCGTTGCCTCTACCATTAGAAGTGATGGGGTTGATGATCAGTAACTTCCGTTACCTGCAAAGATAAGTAAAAAATATAAATACATTTTTATAAGTACTGAAACGGCCCTCAAATATTTGTCAGACGTGGCGATAACGACCGCATTTCACGGCCTTTAACGCTCTGCCTGCCCTGCAAGGGATAATATGCGTGATATGTGTATGTTTGCATGTATTAAATGTCCAGGCAGGCCGTGTGATGCCGGCTTAGAATAGCATCACCCCATTTCTTTCCCGTGGGAGTCGTAAGAGGCGATTAAGGGACTCGAGGGTGTGTATTGCAATTTTAGGCGATGGGCAGTCAACCTGTCACTATGGCGATACACAATTTTCCGAATGACCCTCAAATATATGTCAGACGTGGTGTGGCTTTTTGCGGCTGTTTACGCTCTGCCTACCCCGCAAGGGATTATATGCGTGATATGTATGTATGTATTAAAAGTCCACAAATTGTTCGCTAGTGAACGGCGGTGTAACCCGACAATCTCTGGTATCACTTGCACGCACCATTACCACCATAATTTAATTAGTTTCGAGTGATCATGCCATTAATAGAGGCTATATTTGCCTGCGCCGCTCGCCGGGGCTTTGTCAATTTTAATTAAGCCAGATAGGTGGACCGAAATGTTGGAATTCTTCGTTAATTAGCCTGAGAGACTTCTAATAATTTCGATATTGATGAAATTGTTAACGGAGGGTTATTAAGCGACTGATGGTATGCGAGTTATTCGCTGTTCGCACGTTGCGTATGCGACAATTTGGTTATTAATACTTGACACTAGGTAATTGAGAGACTGTTAATTATACAAGGTGTATGGGACACCCCTGCGAATACTGATAGGTTGCATACAGGCCAAGAAACTAAACAACTTTCTCTAGAAACATATGTCAGGAAACGACAAAAAAAACTACCTCCCATACAAAATCACGATCAGCGGACTGCATTAAAAATGGAAACCCCATTACATTTTTGGCGGTTCCTGAAATACTTTTTATAGGGAGTTGTTCAGTTTCATGGGGGCATTATTCGGAGGGCTGTCTTTTACACCCTGTATATCTACTACCTAAACTTATCTATAGGGCGAAATTTTGCTAGGAACCGATAGCAAAAAATCAAAACGAACTGGTGATAAATGTCAACTTTCGAATAGGACAAAATAAGAAAAAGATTAATTGGTCCTCCCATACAAAATTGCCAATCAGCTGATTTAAGTTACTATGGAAGCTTAAAATATTTTTGCCAAATTTCGACCTATTTCGGCGTGATATGTGTCTGTGTGTTAATCAATAGGCGGCACTCGCATGCCGAAAGTTCAGTCGCTGAATTTAATTTCTAAAATGTCAATAAATACAGAAGACCAGTGGTCAGATAACGTCATCGAATTGACCAGTCTCAATAGGTGAGATTGGCATAACACGACCGTGCATATTGGCTAATACGGATTATAGTTGGGCGGAAAATGACAAATTCATACATTTCGAAATTCTCAATTACTTTCCTTGCCGTGTGATGTCGGCTTAGAATAGCATCACCCCATTTCTTTCCCGTGGGTATCGTAACAGGCGATTAAGTGACTCAAGGGTGACATGTGTATTGCAATTTTAGGCGATGGGCTGACAACCTGTCACTATGGTGATATACAATTTTATCTGAATGACCCTCATATGTTCGTCAGACGTGGCATAATTCCGTATTTTACGGCCGTTTACGCTCTGCCTACCCCGCAAGGGATATAGGCGTGATGTGTGTATGTATATGTATGTAATTATTTTCACCTTAAGTAGGTTAGTAGTAAAATAAACGGATAGAAAACACAAAGAAAGATAACGTGCCACATAATAATTTCTACGACATTTGCTCATCGATGCAAACTTTATAAGCACTTGAGTAAATTACCGTCCATTACAATTACTTGGCTTGTGCACGCCAGCCTTTTCCTTGTCCGGCCAAATGGCATACAATTGTCGAGGAGCCCTTTCAAACAAATGTCAGCTAAATTACCAGTGTTTGTTGCATAATGTTGGCAAACGGGGCATTAAAGTTGACGTGAAACGCCCCTCATGTTAAGGTGCTACAGCAGTGAAATTAGCGCTTTCAATAAAAAATGATCTAAAAGTGAAGGAAACAACCAGTTGAAGAAAAGCACGTATACGTCGTTGTAGCGACAAATGCGTAGCAATGAAACATTAAACACGTTTCTGAACACTTAACACTTGAAAAAATATTGGAAAATCATCGCCTTTGCTCACACTGTTTGTACATTTTTCGTTTGTTTTTATGCAATAAAGGATATATATACGATGACAAGCTAAGTATAAAGTTTGCATTGAATCAATAAGCCCAAATTTAAACTGCACTGTCTAGTCTAGTATGAAATTTTATTTCATTAAGGTATTAGTTTTAAATCATCTTTGAGGCTAGTTACTGGCTAGCCAAATTAATGTCCGGTTCTCCTGTAAAAATAAAAATAGTAACTTTTTTCTGTTTGAAGACGCCACTGGTATGAGTTTCAACATTAAAGGTAAAATTGGTTAAAGAACCGTTAAAGGACGTAAGTACTAGAGGTTTATTGTCTAAAATTGATGCTTTCTTTACTCAAGTTCTATGATGTTTTTTTAAATATACCCTCTTAATATAATTATGTGGCCCTTTTCAAAAGAGGCGTGCTGTTCCTCAAGGGTTGAAAGGTGAAACACTTGGGTAGGTACTACCATCAGCACGTCAGCCTACCCATTTAAGGGATCTACTTGTTTTGGTTATATTTAGTAAATGTATGAAAAACTAGTCTAAGTTGATCCCTTTAAACGGTAGGTTGATGAGTTGCTGCTGCTGATAGTACCTACGTACCTCTATAGGTACAATAACTACGTAGGTACCTATCAAACAAACTGAAATTTAGAAATCCGTCTTCATGGCCTTAAAATAAGGTTCGATTGATATTCAATGACCACGAAACCCTATATTTAGGCGTGTGCATAAGAATCTTGTGAATGGACATGTTCTATGTTTCTTGTGTCTTGTGAATGGACACTTTAGCCGTTAAAGCTACATAGAAATATTAATTATAGATTCCCGCCCAGCGGTTTCACCGCTGCCACTCATTTTCCCGTGGTAATAGTTGTTTTCTTGCAGTTAAAAGTGGCCTGTGTTATTCCAGGTTATACTCTACCTGTGTTCCAAATTTCATCCAAATCGGTGAAGCCGTTTGAGCGTGAAGAGGTAACAAACATACATGTATATGTCGCAGTATTATGGCAGAATTAGGATTTCGGCCAAAATCCTAGGATTTTGGCCAAAAGCCGGATTATGGTAAAATCGTAGACTTCATTCGACCATCGTCCTAAGTAGATCTAGGATTTCGGCCATAATCCTAGGATTTTGACCGAAATCCTGGATCTACGTAGTAATATGGTAAAACGAACGATCAGAATACTTTTTATAAATTTTGTAGTGACTATACACATACGTACATAAATACTTGCGGAGTATACAGAGATTTAATGGCCATAAACAATTTTGAGGGCTATTTTAGATAAAACGTGAATGACTATAGAAAAATAAAATGGTAATACACTTGAAAACTTCCATCCGTTAGTCGCTTTTGGGTGTCGTACCCGCGGGAAAGAATAGGGGTGATGCTATTTTAAGCCGTCATTACACGGAATAGTGACTATCGCCATGCATTACTATTTGTCTTTACTTTAATTTGTACTCTAATTATGCTTTTGGAGAGAAAAATAAGAACTTAAGAAAATTTGATGAAACAAAATAAATTACACAAAAAATATTTATAATAATCAAATCAGTCTTTTATTTTTATTGATTTCAGGTAGAATGTACTAATCACTATTATTATTAGGTATCTAGTCTCGATATAAAAATTAACCATTTTTCATAAACATTTAAGTGCTAACCTCTTCTAACTATGATTAATATAACAAACATTAAATAATTCGTTTTTCTGTCATTAACATAAACTTTTGAGTATCATTTCTTTCATTAAAGATTTTTCAAGTAGTAAAAACAATATTTTTTAGATAATCACATAAGTAACTGTTAATAATATTATAAGATGAGTAATAAAATAAACATTTGGGTGTCTTCTCTATTACAAAATGTAACAAGGTAAACAGAACCTCCTTTTATCATTTGCATCACCTAGTATCTAAATAAAGATTATGAATGATAGAAATAAACACATTTCTTTTTTAAAAATAAATCAGTATTCTCGGAAAGAAAAATAATTTCACATAAATAAAAAATAACATATTATTGTTCCCTCCCCGCTCATAGATTCCCCCGAATCGCGATTAATGCCATAATACTAAGCAGATCCAGGATTTCGACCAAAATCCTAGGATTATGACCGAAATCCTGGATCTGCTTAGGACGATGGTCGAATGTAGTCTACAATTTTGTCATAATCCGGCTTTTGGCCGAAATCCTAGGATTTCGGCCGAAATCCTAATTCTGCCATAATACTGCGACATATACACATACACAGAAAATTTATATAAATTATAATATGAGTACAAATTATCTGATTTTTATGAGAAAACCGCTCCCATAAACAATCCTTTTTTTTTTAATAACAATATTCAGACTTATTTAGCGACCTAGTCTTACGTGTTTTGAATGGCTACATGCACTTACATGGATTGAACAAGAAATAGTTTATTATAATAAAAAAAACATACAAATATTCTCATTATAAAATAGACTCTACTGCTGTGAAAAAAGAATCTCTAGTTTTTTATGTATACAGGGCGTGTATTAGGCGCGGGTACATTAAAATGAGTAATTATAATAAAGCTGATACGTCCTCATCATAATAATTAACTAAGCTGATGAAGAGTGCTTCATGCAGTGAACGCTGACTATTCAGCCGCTTAAGCGCTTTGTGACGGCTACAGACTACAGTATTGTGTGTGTGTGTGTGGGAAAATCTAGAAAACGTCATTTCATTGCAACTGCTAAAACTTATGTAAAACGAAAAGAGTCTTTAATATTTTAAAAGAGACAATGGAAGACTTGTTGAATGGACTTATTGCTTTTGCACTGTACGAACTATAAAAAGATACATACAATGTAACGCTCGAATTTGCTTTGGATGGCTTTTTCGTGGCATAAATTTGAGTTTACTGAATTATTTTCCGTTATTTAGAATATTATGTGTAAGATTTATCGTTTTATTCGTCAAAAAAAGTATTATCAATTAATGTTATTATGTAATTTCATGCTTTCGTGTTTCTTGATTCGTCAAATCTGAAAATTGTAATCCCAATATACTTTCAACTTTGTAAACACCTGCACACCTGACCTTTCAGCGCTTGAAGCGCTGTCCTACCTCAGCAGCAGCACTAGCTAATTAGACAGAGTGACAACCCACTCCGCCATAAAGCGCTGCAGATTTATCGCCACAGATTATTTATATTATGTTTATTAGCCCCGCGCCCCTCACGCCCCGCCCCGCCTTTCCAGTTAATTGAATTGCAGACATTTTTCATATATATAGGGTGAAATTTTAAAAGTGACTGAAAACAAAAACTCAGGACAGACTGGTGATAAGGAAAAACTTTCCCAAAGGTCGAAAGGCGAAAAGGACCTGCCATGCAAATTTTTATCCGGCATGCGACAGTAACATTTTGTATGGAAGGTCCAATTATTTGTAAATGTTTCAACCGATGTTAGTTCTGGAAAGTTGTTTCTTATCATCAGCCCATCCTGAGTTTTTGCCATCGGTCTCTATTAAAATTACTCCATATATTAATATTTTCTTGAGTTTGCACAACTATTACTCATCACAATAAAACAATTTTAAACGGATTTAAGTTGTGTTTATTTTGGATTTTACAATTCCTACGTTTCGAGCTCTTCCGTGACCACGGGCTCTGTAAAGAGCTCGAAACGTAGGAATTGTAAAATCCAAAATAAACACAACTTAAATCCGTTTAAAATTGTTTTATTGTGATACTCCATATATTTTTTTACCTACAAGCTTTATTTTGTTTTCAACCCATTACACTTGAACTCTGCTTGAGTGTAGGTAATATGTTAACTATTTTTGGTAGGTACCTATTCGATTTTAAATACTTTACATACTACGTAGGTTTAGTTTAGCTCTAATTTTAATAAATTTTGGAGATAATCCTCTCATTATGGAGCGATCATTCATGTGATTGGAGAAGCGATGTTGCTATACATGGTGTAAAAAAAATTACTGCGAATAATTTAAGGGGTGAACCAGCACTCTTGAAACTGAACAACTTTCCCCATTTTTTTTCTTATTTCGGCCTATGTTCCTTGGGGAAAGTTGTTTAGTAATAAAAGTAAAACTTACTGTAAAATATTTTTACACTGATTTTAATAGGACCTTATTATTTATAAACGTCGTTAATAGGTACGGTACCTGAATGTGTATAATATAAATTGGGTAAAAATAGAGAGTTAAATACGCTTTTGCGAACACAAAACTAAAGACGTTTTTCTACTTCAATATCACGCCTATTATCCCTTGCGGGGTAGGCAGAGCGTAAACGGCCAATAGCTCATCGCCTAAAATTGCAATACAATACACACCCTCAAGTCCCTTAGTCGCCTCTTACGACTCCCACGGTAAAGAAATGGGGTGATGCTACTCTAAGCCGGCATCACACAGATTTCACCAATATAGGTGAAAACACAAATAACAAGAGCTATCATTAACAAGGATAACCAAACAAACTGGGCGGGATTACTAAATCACAAAACAGCTGATCAGCAGAACACTTGTACTACAATTAACATACTTCCAAACAATAAATCATATTTCCTAGACAACACGTTGTTTTTGGCAAAACTAATGATATACGTCTCCTCACAATATGATAAATTGGAGTCGAAAATAAACTTTTATAAGTGGTCCATACAGACCGACTGCAGGAAAGCTTAATTGCATTTCAATAAGTTCCTATTAAATTTAGTACAAATGATTTTAAGGTGAGTTCTACGCTTAACACTTAACATATTTTCGCAAGGAACAAAGGTCGAAATAATTATGAGATAAAAATTTGGCTCTCCCATACAAAGTGACACACTTTTTTAACATGTGTGGGAGATCCCATTTCTTTTTCATATTTCGAATGTTCTTTGGCAAATGTAGTTCAGTTTCACGAGTAGAACTCTCTAAAATTTATGCGATTTATTGTAATAAGTTAATAAGATACCATTATTCTTCATGTTGCTGTCACTAATACACTTTCAAGATCTTGGTGCGACCTTAATTGAAAGACGTAACAAGTAGAATAAAAATTATTGGTACCTGAACTCTACCTTATCTACTCTCAAGTAGAAAATACATTTTTTTTTTATTATATAGTAATTTGAGGTATCTTCTCATACTAATAGTGACTTGACCAGTATATTAAGCAGCGGTTTGACCGATTATTTTCCGTTTTCCCATCGGCAAAAAAGATGATTCCATCATCGCGTGGTTACAACATGCAGTCGAGCAGCAGTTGGCTTGCGATCCGTTTGTACCCAACCCAACACGCCCAATTTGCGGAGGACACCATCTAGAAACAACTAATTAGACTAAAAACAATGTCAAACATAGCCGACCTGCCAATTAGAGCTAGAATAACAAATGTTTCCAGCCCTAATTGAATTAAAAAATAAAAATAAAATATGACGCGATCTAATTTAGTCAAAAAAAGACTAGATAATTTAATTTCCATTAGAAGTAGAGCCAATTATGTATAATGCTAATTTTAAACTTTGTTATCATTATAGAGTAAGTAATCTGAAACCATATTTTTAGCTGCTGATATTTTTTTAATTCTTTGTGCGGTGTGGAAAACTGAATCTACGAACGACCCGATCCACTTTTGACTTTTAAATTAAATTATAATGAATTATCAGCAATTATATCTATCTAAATAAAGGCACGTATACCTTTTTCTTCTGTTGTTTCGCTATACGTACAGTTCCGATGCTAATTAATTTTAATTGGACTGTGTACGTATATAACAAACTCGTCTACTTGTTAGTTTTGTCCGGAACGAACTGTACAAAATGTTACTTTTGTTTTGTTTTGTTTCTATACATGGTAATTAACGAACCCGACTGCGGTTGGCAACTCAAAAAATGAACAAAACTAAAAAAAGGGTTTACTTATAAGGCGGGTCTCTCACTGGTCGTCTGTCACTGCGTATATTTAACGCACCGTAACGCATGTGTCTGTCAGATGAAAGAAATTTGCGATTTCCGATCTTATGCCCATAAAAATACGGCTACGGTGCGTAACAGACGCGTCTGTCAAGTCGTTTGCAATTTTTTTCGACTGTCAGGACGCATGCTTTATGGTAAACACGCAGTGACAAACGGCAAGTGGGACAACCACCTAAATTGTTTTAATATACGCAAGCGAAAACAAAATAAATCTGTTTTGTGTTCAATTACTTACCTAATGATGACTTATAGTTTTAATTAATTGTATTATATGTAAGTGGTGATTTCATAAAAACTATAAACGTAAAATACAGATTTTAATACATACCTCGTTAAATTGATACAAAATATCAAACTATATCAAATCTTACATTAAACTTCATTATTCCGTATCAACGCGGAACAACAAATAACCCGGCTAAAGAGAAAAGGACAGAGATCGGTATCGGTTGAATCCAGAATTATGCACTTCTAATCCCAGCATTATAACACCAGGGTTGCCACTCATGGGAAGTGGGTGTTGCCAGTTTCATTATATCGGGTGTTGCGACAATAGCACTTAATTTCACGCGCGTGCGCGCTCGTCAATCAATGTAAGTATAAATCTGATTTGGAGAATATCTGTGAGAATATACATCAATGGATATAAGTGAATAATAAGAGGGTGTTGATTTGACAGCGCAATATGTTAAAATAGGTCAAAATGGGGATGTTCATGCCAGCAATAGGTAATTTGGTCGTGGAGAAGAGAAAAGTACTATAAATATAGGTATTTTATCTACAATTCGGTCAAGAGTTTGGTCTGGAGAGAACAAAGTGATTATAGGTAGTTTGTACTAGTTATAAGTTACCTTAAGTTATGTAATTAAGTCGATACTAAAATAATGAAAAACTCTGACACCAGGGTTCATCGAGTCTTTGGAAGACTCGATATCCCACATAGAAAGAAAAGAAGAAAATTTTATGAATTCATAGGGGGGATAGGCCAGTAGGGATAGGTGGAACAGGGGAAAGTTTTCTATACAATATTCCTTATGTAACAAAATGAAACAAAATGTTTGACAGATTGAAAGTAATTATGTAATCACCTCGTAGTAAGTAGGTACAACCTATATTCACATTTCTACAAATCATTGCTTATTCTTTACTTTCTGATTAAGTGAATCTGCAACTTCAGGCTAGCGTAACTTCGTGGAAATATCTATTACTAATTAGCCTGATATTCCAGTGAAAAACTGTGAGTGAAACCTTTTCTAGAAACGACGCAGTAGAAAACCTAAAAAATATTACAAATTCACGTTTTTACAAGATCTTTCGTTTAAGCTTGCTGAAGCTTGATGAAAGTCTGACGTTTATTACAAATTCACGTTTTTACAAGATCTTTCGTTTAAGCTTGCTGAAGCTTGATGAAAGTCTGACGTTTATTACAAATTAACGTTTTTACAAGGTCTTTCGTTTAAGCTTGCTGAAGCTTGATGAAAGTCTGACGTTTATTACAAATTAACGTTTTTACAAGGTCTTTCGTTTAAGCTTGCTGAAGCTTGATGAAAGTCTGACGTTTATTACAAATTCACGTTTTTACAAGGTCTTTCGTTTAAGCTTGCTGAAGCTTGATGAAAGTCTGACGTTTATTACAAATTCACGTTTTTACAAGGTCTTTCGTTTAAGCTTGCTGAAGCTTGATGAAAGTCTGATGTTTATTACAAATTCACTTTTTTACAAGGTCTTTCGTATAAGCTTGCTGAAGCTTGATGAAAGTCTGACGTTTATTACAAATTCACGTTTTTACAAGGTCTTTCGTTTAAGCTTGCTGAAGCTTGATGAAAATCTGATGTTTATTACAAATTCACTTTTTTACAAGGTCTTTCGTATAAGCTTGCTGAAGTTTGATGAAAGTCTGATGTTTTAAAGTAGGTGCGTATATTTAGATTAGATACTTTCAGCATCATCTCTACCTGTACATTTAAGGGATCATGACACAAATATTTGTTAAGTCATTTTCAGATATTTGTGTTTAGTCTCTAATGTTTTCTACGTATATTATGTATTATTTACAAAAGAAAGTATATAGGTATTAATATCAGCTATCTAGTTCCCATAGTACAAGCTTCGCTTAGTTTGGGGCTAGATGGCGGTGTGTGAATTGTTCACGGTATTTATTTATCAACTTCTACTGATAACTATTCATAACTGTATAGAAACCAGTATAAGCTACACGATTTCTGAAATTGGTCTCTGTGTAATATTTCTTTATACAAATAAAGTTAATTTCATTCATTGCTTTTTATAACATTGCACAGTCTTTTTTTCGACATATAGAGTCAACAAAAGATACCGATTATTATAACATTAAGTGATCACATTAATAAACTAGTACCTCCAATAGTGTCATCATGCCCGTGTTTAAATCATGTGAACAATGTTGCTCTGACTGTCATATCTATCATGGTGTTCTGGACACACTATTAATGTCCGTGGCTGCCTTAATAGGTGTGTATCAAATTGTAGAGTGGGTGAGCCCTAGCTCCTCACCAAAAAGTGAAAGTAAAATGACTACATTGAATAAAGTGAAATTAAATTTATTCAATAAATTGAATTCATACATACAATAATAAAGTGTACATTGAATAAAGTGTAATAAACTTTAGTCAATGTAGGATTGTACTATCACTTATTGGCGTCATAAAACAATTTTCTTCTTTTTATAACAATTTTGTATTGTCCTAATAGAAAACCGGGTGGGGCCGTGCAGGTGAGTACGGCAATACCCCCAATAGAGGGAGGCCCATGTCCAGCAGTAGACTGTTCTGGCAGTGAATGCATATGATGTAATGTAATTGATGCTAAAATTTGTTGAGAAGTAATTATTTAGAAATCCATTTCAAAATAATTGGCAAGCAAAAATAAAGCAGCTTAAAAATCTTTTGTTCAGAAAAATAATTAGTTGGGCTGCCGAAATAATTATACGGGCCGCAAAATAATCATATGGGCAGCAACATAGTTTGCTGGGCAACAAAATATTTATTTGCACCGCAAGGTTTTACAATCCATAGCAGAAAAACATACAGAGTATTATCCAAATTTTGGTATACAACGTTAATGAGTTATGTACATGACTGACCAAGACCTACCATGCACCTCCCTTGTACTACCAGTAGGTACCATTGATAATGTAAAAGCCACTTCAGAGCAAAAAGAAGTGTGTTAGGTACGACCTATCACAACCTGGCGTCAAACGTTAAGTTAGAACTCCGAACTAAAAATTTTTGCTGTTCAGCATGATGTGAATTGCAGACTCATTTTGAATATCTGCTGACCACGACGTGCTGCTCAGTCAACAAGTTTAACTTAAAAAAATCATATTTTGCTCACCAAAATAAATTATTTGCTGACCACCAGTTGCTCCTAAATACATATTTCAACTTACCAAATACAATGCTTTGCTTACCGCTTAAATAAAACCCAAATTTTATTAATATTGTCGCAATACTTGAGAACCCACGAGGGGTGCCTGGACTGGATAGCGACTGGTAGCTACGTCAACCCGAGGTACTTATTTAATCCCATGAGCAAGCTAATTGTCCCTAGCAGTGACGATGGCAGATGCGGGGCGGAGGGGCGCGGGGAGAGGCCACGTGACCCGTCACCGGCAGGGAAATTAAAACATTCCGTTATTATTTTCATTTCGCGGACCACGCACTCGCGGTAGGATGCTCTGCTTCGCTCTAGAATATTTCAAAGTAGGTTTTCTATTAGGACATGCAAAATTGTTATAAAAAAAAGAAAATCGTGAAAGGTATACAAATGTCTTTCTTTCTATAAACGGGTCATGACGTCAATAAGTGATAGTACTATCCTACATTCAATTAAGTCATTTCATTTTCATTTTCCTTTACTCTTATAACATACACCTCCTCCGTATTGCACGAAATTCTGGATTGTTTAAATATCAAATTAAAACCGCAGATTTTGTAGTTTTTCCATCTATAATCCCATAACTTAACTACAATAATATGATCCTAAGCGAGGTCGTGTCTGTAGTACTTCAATATTGGGCTGTTTACGTTTAAAATTTGACCACACATACGTAAAGCGTAAAAATTAATAAAATGTACCTCATAATGCATTTTTTATATCGTATTCTCATAAGAGAAAAGACTTTATCAAGTTATAAAACGGGCAAAATGAATATTAAGTTCGTCATTGCTAATATTGACAAAAATATCGAATGTTTGAAATAAATGCGAAACTTCCTCTACTCGAGAAGAAGAAAAGGGTGTCAAGTATGAAAACTAGACGATTAATAGGATTAAATTAAGAAATCCGTAGATGACATGCTATATTCGGTAAATGAGGTACCTACTACCCCGCCAAGGGTTAAAGGCGTGATATGTGTGTGAGTGTGTGAGGTTCTAAATCGGTATCTACCGATCATTCCGAAGGTTCGAAAACTCTGGCATCTTACGAAGCGTAGCAAACTGACTCCTTAGAACGATGTGGAATGACCCTTCTCGCGGCGGGACGCAGGGCTGCCAACTGCCAGTTACATTCAACATCGCAAAAAAAAAAGAATTTTAGTTTAATGTTGCGGAATGGAGATAGGCACGTCCTGGCCACAATTGTTTCCAAGCAAGCGTATTTCGAATAAAATGTTTTCTCTTCTAAAATAGTGTTACGAACGCGCGCAGTACTTATTTCAAAAGTAAAATGTCGTTTTAAACCGGCCGTGCTGCGATCCCAATATCATTATTTTACAGAGAATCATAGAGCATACATGCATTTTCATATTCAAGTTTAGAATGAAAGGGATTAAAATGTAATAAGTAGATAAAACAAATTTATGATGTTAAAACTTTTTCGGGATAATTTAATTGATTCTTATGTACTTTAAACCAAACCGCACGTTTTCACCCTGGAAATTTATTAACAAATTCCACTGCAAAACGCAAACGTTCAAAAATGAAAATTACACAATGTTTTGATTGCATGCTGATGGCGGGTGGCGCCACTGGAACACGAGTGGGGATCGCAAATGCACTGCTATTGTTTTAATTTGAATTCCTACCGACTCTCGAACTTAAGACAAGTAAAAGGCAGAAAGAGCGATGCAAACCAATTAATGGAAGCCAAAAATCTCAACTATAATTGTAATTGAACGCGCTCACACGACTCATGAACAAAACCACCAATTAGAATTGATACAACTCTTAACAAAAAAATACAGAAACCATAATTTCAGACGACTCGAATTTTGTGAGAGTAAAATTTATGGTTGGAGTAAAGTTTATGGTTCTTTTTTTGTAATTGTAATGAGTCATAAAACTACCAAAAACAGACAAATTTAGTACTACTTTTGATAAGATTTTAATTTGTCGTAGCATTTTGGTTGTTCTACACTTTTCAGTAGCCAGTTTTTCTAATTGTTCAAAGCGCTCCGTCTAGTATATTCTTAGGTCTGAACCCCCGAACAACTGCGAATAGGAACAGAACGGAGATTAATTAAATTTCTGATATCGCGAATTCCTTCATACGTCGATTGTTATAAGAATGCTTTCCCGAAATTAAGCACATGTTCCGTGGGAATTTAATAACATCTGAATTCATAATAACGGATCTGGAATAAAATGTGAGGGGTAAACAAGCTTCGCTTAGAGACACTCAATCGTAATATTATTGTCATATGAAACGCACGTTTTAGCAAGTTTATGATGATAAAATTGTGAGCACAACTAAGTGTAAGGTTAGGTTAAATCTGGTATTCAAAAATGTATATTAAAATAGATTAATAAACCAATGAAACTTTCACACAACAAATTACCCATTTAAGATATCCAAATATACTAGTTTTCTCACACTTACTAAGAGTACCTAGTATAAAATGATCCTCTATACATGTTCCTATTCGGGTTTAGTGACGTCATTTAAAGTTTACGTATTTATTTTTTGAGACAAAGAAAACACTCGTGAACCTACTGATAGAATCAGTGAGCGCCTATACGTATATAGTCGTATATATATATGACAAGCACATAAGTACTCTGCAACAATCTAATATCCCCCGTATCAGACTAATATCGACAGTCGCCGCTGGCGCAGAAATTTTAATAATTAAAAAACACCCCAACCGTGAAGGGAGTCCACACACTGCACTTTACGAGTTATCTGTTTTAATTAAAAACTTTCATTGTCCGTTAACTATTAATTTCATACCGATATTACTTGCTTGCAGGGCTGCCGCGCGTGCGAAGACATGAGTGGGTCAAACATTTAATAAGTACATATGAAGACTAGCCTTTCGATATTTGTACGCTAGCTGGATATCGCGGAGCAACAATGTACCCACACTTTTTTTAATAAAATATAATAAACTGCGAAACATCTTATTCATGTTTGAGTCAAATCAAAATTTTCAATCGCAGACATAAATCTTAAAATAAGAGTCGTACAACGACCCGATGAACCTTGCGTCAGAGTTTTTTTTTCAACCACCTACTAATTCTAGTAGATGGTTGAAAAAAAACAGTCTGACATGGTTGTGTGACGACCCCCGTCTAAGCAATCAGCAACCGTGACCGACGGCTTAACGTGTCATCCAAAGCACGGAACCATCTTTCCTTTCAGACCATCAGGTGGATCAGCCTGAAATTTCCTAGCCAGACAAGAAAAAATAGGCTAGGGATAAATATCAACTATATTATACTGTAATTTATTATTTTAAAATATGATGTAACCATGGCATGGTCTTTTTTTCAAGCAATTTTATTTTGATCAATCGAGCGACTCAAAAGTGGGATATTTACTACTTGCGAAAACCTGTAATTGGCTTTTTTTTATTTACTGTATAGCCATATTTATTTTTGAGCTGTTGGTTTTCCGAATAAAATAAAATTAAATAAACTGACTGCACGGGCCTTTGAAGACGTGGCAGCCCTATTATGACGTAATCTGCGGTTGTCGGAAAAATATCATATTGAAAAGTTGAACATCAGCGGTGGCGTTAACACAAAGGAAATGCCTGTGTATTTACCATTTCACGGTTTTTTCATGTCAAGAACATACGATATTAATTACCCAACGGAATCATTAATGCACGTGAATTGATTTCAGCACATTTAAATTCTTACATTTTACATTCTTACATTCTTGCTGTGTGATGCCAGCCTAGAGTAGCATCACCCCATTTCTTTCCCGTGGAAGTCGTAAGAGGCGACTAAGGGACTCGAGGATGTGTATTGAAATTTTAGGCGATGGGCTGACAACCTGTCACTATGGTGATACACAATTTTCCGAATGACCCTCAAATATATGTCAGACGTAGCGTAAATATCCGTTTTTGCGGTCGTTTACGCTCTGCCTACCCCGCAAGGGATAATAGGCGTGATATGTGTGTGTGTGTAAATTCTTACAGTTCTTCTTAATATTACTTAAAATGCAGGTTGAGAACCTTGCGGTCTTATTACAAAAAAAGTTGGACGTGGTTTAAGCTTTTTGACAGCGTCAAATTGTATAGAAAAAAAATCGAAACACTGCCTAAAAGCGCGTCTTACTTCTTTGTAGTAATAACACGGTTGGTATTTACATACGCCAACAAGTGTCTTAAGTTTTTGGTCAATCTTAGAAGAAAAGTCACAGTGTCTCATCAAACATTTTAAAATTAATAATAATTCTCCCACATTACGGTTAGCAATAAGTCTTCGACCGAAACAGGGGAGGGGAGCAATCTAGCAGCAATTTTAATAATAAGTCGTTGGTATTTCTATTATAGCGCGTCGATCAGGTAGGCGGAGGGTTTAATAACTGCAGATTAGCCTATTGGAATCGCTCTCTGAATGTTTGCTATTTTTTCTATATTGCCTCTTCGTCCCCTTTAAGGTGCGGAAATTAAAAATACTTTGTAGTCTAAAAATGTAGACTTGACAAATTGTGTTTAGTCGATAATTAGACTGGGTTTGCATCTCTAGATAAGTATCGACAGTCATATAAGCTGTAGAAAGAATATAAAATACAAAGAATTTTTTTTTATTCTCATCTTTTGCAGGGTGATTCTACCTCTACTCATGATTATGAACAACTTTTACAATGGAACCATCTTCGAAAATGCAAAAAAAAAATTACCTTCATACTGAGTTTCTACTACTAGGCACATATTAAGCTGGGTTTTATTCGCACATTCCAAAAGTGAAACTTGTTCATAATCATCCCTCCCTGTGTACCTACTGAGTGAAAAAGAATCTTGTGTATTTGAAATTTTACTAGTGACCTATACTGAAAACAGAAGATGGCCTGACGATAAGAAACAACTTTTCCTGAGGAACATAGGTCGAAATATGTCAAAAATATTTTCAGTTTTCATAGTAACCCAAATTAGCTGATCGGCAATTTGTACGATCATCCAAATTTTATTATATTTCGACCTATGTTCCTTTGGGAAAGTTGTTCCTTATCAACAGCCCGTCTTGAGATTTCGCTATCGGTCACTAGCAAAATTTCACCCTATACTATAATCAGTAACAATAATTGTACAGGTAAACGTATCGGATCGAAATTCTCCGTTCACTAGTAATATAATAACATAATTAGTTGGCGCGGCATTTGTGTATCGGGTCTGGAACATTAATTAGGTAAGTACGTGCGCACGTCACAACTAATTAATTGAGCGTATTACCGCGCAACGCCTAACCGCTGTGGTTTCATAATGACTAGCCAAATACAGGTGGTAGGTGGCATGCCAGTCACTAGTATGCCGGTATAATGTTTGTTTTGTTCAATGCAATGGCATCACCCCTATATTAGGATGAATGGATTTATTTTTTATGGATTCTTGGAAAATAAAAAACTGAAAAATGATTGCAGCGCCCGGGACCGGGTCCACTGCTCTACCAACTGAGCTACCGGCGCCTCAACGATAACTGGCAATTTTATAAATCTCTTGATGCTCATCTTGTCAATCACATTTTTTAATATTTATTTTCATTTAAGGCATCACTCCTATTTCTACCCGTAGGTGTAGTAAAAGGCAACTAAAAGACATTGAGTTATAATGTACTAATTAAAGGTCCTTGATCCTATAATAGTTCAGCGCTACCTGAGAAATAAGCGTGGTGAACACCCTTTAATAGGGGAATACCCATATAGCATAGTCAACACGTAGACTATATTGTAAGCAATTCTGGTTTACGCAGGAATTCGCATTCTTGTTCATGATCTATTATTTCCTTGACAGAAAAATTTAATATCATACAATGCAAATCAAAATTTCGTTATAGATTTATCAACTTATAATATCCCAGGACGAGTTTAGTTCTAGAGTGGTGCCTGGTTTTGTTCTAGAGTGGTTTGCGACCGGTACGTCAGCCCGACTGTGATGTACCTTGATTCAGCGAAAATCCATTAACTACAATGGCCCCAAATGTGCATGGGCTGGTTCCTAGTAACGGGTTGCTGGTATCGTAATGAACCGTGACAAGATGCACCATGCAGCCATTATGCCACCGACGGGACGGGTCTACTAGCTAGGGAGATTAGTAACGGCGTTGACCTCTCAATAAGACTTATAGCACCATTACGCTGGTCACTTCGAGTTATTATTTTAGGATTTTAAGAGATCAACGTAATACTGGTTTTCATAGAAACATTCAAAACAACCATTATAAGATGATCTGTATCTCGAGGAATAACAATAAGGGTTCTCACCGAGATACAATACGATGCTACAAGATACAACCTTATCCTTTCTAATATTATAAACTAGATTTCCGCCCCGCGATTTACCCGCTGCCACTAATTTTCGCGTGTTAATAGTTGTTTACCCGCAGTAAAAAGTGGCCTATGTCTCATTCCAGGTTATACTCTACCTGTGTTTCAAATTTCATCCAAATCGGTCAAGTCGTTTGAGCGTGAAGAGGTAACAAACATACATACACACACATACGGTAAATAAAATGTTTACCTACTCAAATTTTTTAACATATTCGGCACCACCATCATTCATTGATTCGAAATGCAGTTTAGAGATAATGTATTTTCATTTAGAAATACCTGAAATACTATCCTATACAACGGCGGTTCTCCCACTTGTCGTCCGTCGTTGCGTATTTTTAACGCACCGTAACGCATGCGTCTGTCAGACGAACGTAAATTGCAATCAATGTAAATTGAATTCCAATCTTAATCCCATAAAAATAGGGCTCAAGTTGTTTGATTACGTACAGTAACGCACCGTAAACGCAGTCATATTAGTATGGGGGAATAAGATTGGAATTCACAACTTCCTTTCGTCTGACAGACGCATGCGTTACGGTGCATTTGAAAATACGCAGTGACGGTCGACAAGTGTGAGAACTGCCTGTACAATACCCAAATCACTCTCGTATTTTGGTTTAGCACGGTATGCGTATAATTAAATCAGCCTAAATGCAGATCACGATTTAATTATAATTAGGTGGTCAATAGACCTCATATAGCACGGATTGTTTACATTGAATAAATTTCCACGTGTGTTTAGATATCGTACCCTATAATACTAATGTAGCATACAATACGTGCCATCGATCGACAATTTGTTATTGGTCTAGATATTGTGTACACACACATACACATACTTAACACGAATTTCCAAAAATGACACATATGAAACAAGACTGCTATTCTATGAAATATGTATGAAAAGGTCATTCTACAAACTATGTCGCCTAAAAAATATGATGATGGCAAACACACAAATACGACAAATTGTTGTGATGACGAAACCTTATTTGAATTGGAAACATTCTTACCATGTTTTTTATAAGTTATCTTAGGTAACGTAGATTCTTTCATTTCCTTACCTGAAACAAACAAAAATATTTATTCAAAAATAGATCTTTTGAAAATGCTAATATCTAATCTACCGTTAAAATAAACACTTATTGTAATAGAAGTCCAAATAACGCGGTCGGGACAGCTGATCAAATAAACACTCCTGCGCAACCGGCTAAGCTTTAGGGATCCGTATACAAAGGATCTACGAGCGATTTAACTGTGAACGGTTTGGTGCGCGCGGGCTGCTGTAAGGTACTCGTAATTTTTCTGTCGTGTGAATTTTTTGTGTCTATTCATAATTTGTGAAATAAATCATGGAATGGCCTACGCCGTGGGGTTTTACTAAGTACGGCTTTTATTTTCATTTAGTAAAATTTCATAGCGATTCCGTTGAACAATAAAAAAGCATTAACCCCATAAAGAACTATACTATATTTAATATGTTTTGGACGATTGCGTTACAGTTAAATTCATTGCCGGTCAAAACTTGACTGAAAAATTATGTCGGTAAAAATTTGTTTTCATATAAATATTATTTAAGAAACTTCTTCAAACGATGTTATTATAATATCTATTTTTTGTAGTTAAAAATGAATATAAAGCTACAGAACCCAATTTTTTAATTTTATCAGGCACTAGACCTCTTTAAATATTCCGAGTAAATATTGAGCTATAGGCGGCATTGGTGGTCAATTGGGCTGAAAGCAGGGGCCAGCAAACAATCAAGCAATTATTGCTCTATGTGGGATTTCCCACGGGAGTAAACGCAAATAATTAGCGTGTTAGCGGTAATGAGGATGACATACCAGGTTTTAGTTAGATTATTGGTTTAACTTCAACAGTCACAAGAGTCCACTGCTGGACATATACCTTCCCCTCAATATGGGGGGTTTTGCCATGCTCACCACGCTTGATGGACGGATTGGTGAGCTCAGTGCAATATGTTATATTTACAGGCAACGCTGCCTCCCATGTCCTGGATGAATTGATCTGTTAATCGCTTTTTACGACACCCACGAGTAGAAAAAAGGTGATGCTATTCTAAGCCGGCATCAAACAGCGTAGTATCACTTTCTATTCGTGTGTGTCAAAAAGTCGATTTGAGAAATCCAAAGAATTAGCAACAATGGTTAGGATATACCACCGCTCCTAATATATTTAAAAAAAAAACCTAGTTCATATCTTTCTATTTTAAAAAGATTTGTATTGGTGTTTTTTCCATTTTTAAGGAAAGATACTATTTCATTACTTATCAGTTTACAACAAAATTACTAGATGTCAGTTCAATAGTTCTTGGATAAAATTATGCGCATTAAATAATATTTACAAGATCAATCACGCTACAATCGATTGCAGAGAACCTCTTCCCGATTCCCAGTATCAATAAAGTCTCAATTGAAGCGTAAAATATTCAGAACGGACGGTGCCAACGACACATATAGGTACATGGTTAATTCGACAATGGTGGCTAATTCAATCTGTCTCACACAATATTGTAATCGTGACGGACAGGTGTAATCAACCCGCGCAGTCTGCGGCCCGCATGAGTGTTGCCATCGATCCAAAATGATGATACTAAGTCATCAGCAGCTACAACAGCCCACTGCTGGACATGGGCTTCCTTCTATTTGGGATATTTGCTATATCCACCACGCTTGGCAGGTTGATTGGCGAGCGCAGTGCAAGGTGTTGTATTCACAGGGTTTAACGATAAAAGTAAAAGTTGTCCATGAAGGAATTTCCAAAGGAATGTGCCATAGAAAATATTTTTATTATGTTAGCCTAAAATGTCTCACTGCTGGGCAAATGCCTCCCCTCTCTCTTTCCAAACTTTGCGGTCCATGGCTATTTGTTGCGACCAGTTCGGGTCGAAGTCGACCAGGTCATCCCGCCATAGAAAATATAAAGAGAAAAAAACACCTGCATATATTCTAGGATGATATATTCAATTCAATAAAAAATATGTACCCTATGGTACTCACTGAATAACTATGATGATATAATGCTATTATGCAATTTGCTAGAGTTGGCAACATATGCCTGCATTGTCCTGCGGGCCTGCAAATGACGCCCCTGTCTGACAAGCGGGCCCACACGCGGCTTCCCCGACAGATACTTGTGTGAAACTGATCCCCCAATTAGTGCTAATTGAATTGCCTGTAAATACAATGTTTCAGCTTCCACTTCAACTAATTATTCTGTTCACATGAAAAAGTTATTTCGCCCTGTTTCTCACTTTTACTGAAATATTCCAATTACATTACCAAAAATACTGTTAACATGGAAACATGTAACCCGATTCGTAATGGCGTCTGCTCCAGCTGTCACGAACACCACTAATGAATAAATAATCCAAACAAACAGATAACAAGAGATGCCAATTAAACAATACACTAATTAATTCCAAACATTGGTGTAGTGGACTCAATTAGAGCGAACATTATCGAACGAAGCAATACACCAACCTAACATAATAGCGATAGATCACAATGGGAATGTTAATATTTAATAACAATGATTTGGCTTATTACTGGCTGCTAAACAAAACCGGAGGCACGATCAATGAAATCAAAGATACAATAAAACAACAACGTTCTTTCTTAAGTTGGCCACCCCTGAAACACAAACAGAATCTCATAAAAGAATCCACACTAAGACACCGCCGGCTTTTTTAATATCAGACGAGGCGAGAGGCCACACTGTCCCACGAAACATTTTCCATTAATAAAACGCGAAAAAGGAATATTACATATGAAAAAGACATATATCCGTATCGCCGGACCCGCTGCTATCTCCTTGGAAGGTAATAACTTCTTTACAAGTCCAAAGTCCGAGGGATTGAAAAGCAATTTCAGCAGGACACCCCGCCTGGCGGGGGCCGGACTCACTCGCCATATTTCTTTTTCGCCGCTACTGTAATTCGCCTTTGATTTAATCTTGAGAAACAAATCTTTGAATGTGAAACTTCAGTGATAGGCATCAGTAGAACTAGTTTGGCTGATTGGATCCAACCCCCGTACGGAGCACGATTGCTCCAACAATTTGAATCGGACGGCGAAGATACGCTATTTGTTTGATTCCGCTACAAGATTGTATTTCTTACTTTCTGAATTGAGTTTTTATCAGAAATTGTTATATTAGTAGCAGTAGTGGAGTTGAACGTCGTGGGAATTTCCGGAAATTCTATAACTTTTAGCCCCACATTTGGACATCATTACATTGTTATCATTGCTCGTTCTTTTTACTTCATAACCGTTCAACTGAATCAGAATTGTTTTAATTTTAGCCATAAATTTCGTACTCCGGGTCTGTACTTTGCAACAAATCATGGAGAACGAAATTCTAAATTCGGTACAGTAAGAGTTACTTGTGCCTACTTTATTGCACCTAATAGTTACAAGTTTACAAGATTGATACCACAGTAGGTTTTGTGCTTGAAACAGTTTTTACTAAGGAATTCATAAGAACTTTTAGGTGAATAACCAATTGGATGAGAAAATTTGATTATTTAGATATGTTTTATTAGAACCTGGCCTACGAAAATTATGATGGTAGGCAGTGCGTAAACGGCCGCAAAAACAGTAATTTTTGCCACGTCTGACATAATTATATTTGAGGGTCATTCGGAAAATTGTGTATCGCCATAGTGATAGGTTGTCAGCCCATCGCCTAAAATTGCAATGCACACCCTCAAGTCCCTCAGTTGCCTCTTACAACTCCCACGGGAAAGAAATGGGGTGATGCTTTTCTATGGTTCTTCCTACCTATTATATTTCGGTTATGGCGACCTCTTCAACGCCTAATCAGTATGACGTTTCTATCGTCAAGTTTTGCGGTGATCTCTCATGCGCAATCTACGAAAATAAAGGATTGTCTGATAAAAGTTTATTTATTTCAGTGAAAACTTTTCACTGAAAACTCATGGTGCTTACGAATTTTTCTCAGATGAGCTGTGGTAGCCCAGATAGAAGAGGCGTCGCCACTAGAAATGCGAAAGTCGTAGGTTCAAATCCTGCCCGCGCTTGAAAATTATGCAAGTTTAAAAAAAGAAATCTCACTTAAAGAGTTTTATATTATCACTTATCCAGTTTCCTAATTAGCGAGGTTTAATTATCTCATTTATAGAGGTCAACATTATTATATTGTTATTTATAGAGGTCAATAATTTCTATAAAAATTAACGAAATCGCCCGTGAGTGTATTGAAGATCCCACTTACCTATACATGTCTATAATAAAAAAATGGCTCATCTCAAGAGTTTAGCGATTATAACAAAACTGAAACTTCTACTGACTGACTGATGCATTTCAGCATTACATGTGAATCATTGTGTCAATCACAGAAGCTATAAAGCTTTTTGTATTAGTTATGGGGGTAAATATTAAAATATTTTAGAAATGAGTATCAGAAAATGAGATTATTCATTCTCAGCTATAGAGGCAATTCCATACAAAAGTGATGACCTGATTTAGTGTATCAGTAATCGGGTTTTCTCACTTATTCAGGTCCCAGTTAACCAGGTATCACTGTATCTAATACCTATACTTTGTATCTATGACAAAGTAACTCGATAGTGGTTCGGTCCGCCGCCCACGGGCCATGGACACAAAGTAAGTATTGGCGGCTGCGCGCCGACAAGCTTTCGTCGCGACTGTAGAACTCGACACCCGCGGCCGTGTCGCTATGCAGGGCAACAAATCGCCATGTTGGATTGGATGCCGATGTCGAATCGGTAGATTTGCACATATTACGCCTATAATCCCTTGCACGGTAGGCAGAGCTTAAACAGACGCAAAAACGGTCATTTACGCCACGTCTGACATATATTTGAGGGTCATTCGGAAAATTGTACATCGCTATAGTGACAGGTTATCAACCCATCGCCTAAAATTGCAATATACACCCTTGAGTCCTTAGTTGCCTCTTACAACTCGCACGGGAAAGAAATGGGGTGAAGCTATTCTAAGCCGGCATCACACGGCTCGGCAGATTTGATTAACTGTGGAATTAAATTTTATTACAAATTTAATTTATTAAAAATTTTATTAATCACAGGTACTTTAAAATGCATTAAAGTACCTGTGATTCCGGCTTAGAAAGGCTTTACCCCATTTCTTTCCCATGGGAGTCGTAAGAGGCGACTTAGGGACTTGAGGGTGTGTATTGCAATTTTAGGCGATGAGCTGACAACCTGTTACTATGGCGGCACACAATTTTCCGAATGACCCTCAAATATTTGTCAGATGTGGCGTAAATGTCCGTTTTTTGCGACTGTTTATGCTCTGCCTACCCCGCAAGGGACTATAGGCGTGATATGTGTATGTATGTACCTATTTATGCTGAAATGGTATGTATTGTTATTGAGTTTAGCCGCAAAAACACTAGCATGTTGAATGTTCTGTACAAAATGCGGTAAATGCGTAGAAATTATTATTGTAAGTACGTAAGTCATTTCAAAATTGAAGTTTTACTATTCGCAAACTTTTTTGTACCATTTCTATATTCTGAAATACGAATAACTTAGAGAAATAACTAGTTCACAAAACGGATTGTTTTGTTATGTTATGTAATAATGTAAGGTATAAAAAACTGGGCAAAGAAAACCCCACTCAATTTAGGGCGAAACGTTCCTTCGTCCGGCCGCAGATCGTATCGCTTGCTGGTCTCTCAGAGCAAGGGAATTTGTCAGTTTAATAGACCATCCTACAAAAAACCATGAAGCCGGGAAAAACTCGTCGCGATTCTTGACGAGCGCTAGACCACAACTGAATGCGCAAGACCGTAAATAGTGACAACTTAATAATCAAGGTCTCTTCAAATCGGTGTGCGACAAAAACTTATATTTCATTAAACCAGTAATTCTATCGGTGATCGCTTTTTATAATTTTATTATAATTTATTGCCTGTAACGTCCCACTGCAGTGATCTTAAATTTACTAAAAACACGTAGTCCAAAACTAAGCAAAGCTTGTAGAAGATAGTTCATATTACTTTCATACTCTTTTTGTAAATAAATACTAAATATACACCAGCTTTGCCTCTTCAAGTTTTTAATTAAATATGTAATCAGAGTATTGTACCGCGTGTTACATTCAGCATTATTTTAGACCGCGTTAAGTTTAATTGCGACTAGTTTTTCATGGCTTCATTCTGCTCGTTCACAGTGTTCCCTCTGAAAAAGTTCTCCGCTCTCAAATGCCGACCGCCTTATTTATATAATCTAACTATTTGCGAGGGACAAACACCCCGCATGATGTTATTCCTTTTTTTTCTCAGCTTTGCGGTGACTTTGCGCGGAATTGGATCTAGAGTGGAGATTTTGAGGTACGATTTGTATTGGTTTCCTGTCTATTCGATGGAAACTATTATATCCTGTTTGGTGCAAGGAAATGTATGACAGTATTTGAGAATGATATGTATTTACAGATCAAACCGTACTGGTTAATCCTTGTATGTATATGCAAATAACCCTTTAACTTGATCTTTTAAATCGATCGTCGATTGTCGATCAACCTATTACATTGAATACATCTTATCTTGCTATGAAAGTAGCAGAAATTTATAAATTGTTAGTCTTCGTACATTCCTAAACATCTAAAACAAAATAATCTATTACGTCCAATGTAAGCTGTTTTTTAGGTCGTTTTTATGCGTTCTTTTCGTAAAACATTGTAGAGCCGCAAAAAATATTTGGAAAGACATAGGGAAATAAATTACTTTAAATTATTCCAGTTCTCTAAAAATGAAATAATTTCGTTCAGAATACCGGGTGGTCGTACTTGGGGACCCTTTTCTCGGGACCCCGGGGCCCCAGCTCCGGCTGGCGGGTCCGCTCGCGTCCCACAGCCATTTTCTGCGCGAACGGAACTCTATATTGAATACAATTCTAATGGAAAGGCCGCTCTACAATGGATTTACATTTTTTTATAGTTGCCAGTGACACATTTAAAATTAACTTACGTGAACCTAATGATGTTTTTATGACAGCTGTTTAAAAAAGCAAATGGTACTTAAAATTATCGAAAGATGACGTTAAACATCTTAGGGGCATCTTTGCTGGGAAGCTGGGCATTCTTCTTCTTTTTGTGTGGGACACCAAGTCATCTAATGACCCAATGAATGTACTTAATACTTTAATACGCTTAAAGTGGAGTTTGATTGAACATTTGGAAATAAGCTTTGCTTTACCTACTAGTAGCGCTAATTTAAGTATTTTTTAATATCCCTAACAATGAATAAGAACTAGGGGTCCAAAAAAGTAACGTCAGTAAGGTTAACAAGGTAAGGTAACGTCATTACTGCTAGAAAAGAATTTAAAAAAAAAAAATACCTGCAAATATTTCAAGGAGGGAGCGAACCAGCCCAGAAGTTGAACAACTTTCGCCAAGGAACATAGTTCTAAATATGAAAAAATAATTGGGCCTCCCATATGTTCCAGGCGACCGGGATCAATTTGTATGGGAGGTTAATTTTTTTCATAATTCGACCTATGTTCTTTGAACCAGCCCTTAAATATTTGCAGCTAATATTTTCACATCCTGTATAATTCTTCTTCATTTAGGCGATAATCAACTAACAATTTATTTTTGCCTGTATTATTATTAATCTTACATGAGTTACACGAAAATCTCTCGCCCTATCCCAACAGGCAACCCTTAAACTTGTTGCCATTGTGGAACGGCTCGCGCCGCGATCGGGCCATTTGCTGCTGTTTTCAATTTGTCGCCGGCAACCATACATCAGCGGCCTGCACGCAGCGGAAAACCAACTTTAATACACTTACGGACGTACAAAAAATCATACGCTATTCTTGTTGTATGATTAACTTTGTAGGTCGTTCTCTATAGCAATGTCAGGACCGTAACAGACCAGAAGTTTTATAAACCCATTATAATCTCCAAGAGTCCCTAACAGTCTTTTACAGTTTGCTCTACTAAAAAGTTGCTAGATTATTCATTGCCATTCTGATTCCCCTATGTCTGTCCAACTCGTGTGTTCTAATAGTCAAACGATCTACTTTTTAAAACGATGTTTTGTATAAAAAATTGATGCTGTGACGTCACTGTACATTACTTACTCTAAGTATCTTCTAAATAGTTTCTCAATTCAAAAAACGATGAATGAGAACAATAATAATTCTTCGTTTGGACACGGATGTTAAACATCCAAGTCGCGTATTGTATTAATCACCCCAAGAACACAACCCAATTGCAACATGCGTAGCTCTTTCATATTCTTAGCCTACGAGTATCAAAACCGCATTCAGTTCATGCTTTTCTCTGTATTGTGTGACCCCTACCTACGTCAATAATATGAATAATGAACGAAAGTGAGTTTGTTCGTCGCCACGCCACGTGTCGCCATTCGCGACTGCTCCCGATACTATTTATTACAATGTGCTTCGTTAGCGCGGGGCGTTTCTTATTATTTTTTTAACCGACTTCCCAAGAAAGGAGGTTACGTATGTCCGATTCTATGTAAACGGTTTTGTTCACTTATGATAGCCCAATTTTAGGAATCAAATAGAATATTGTTTCTGTCCGGAAATTATCAAGGAATACCAAATGGTTATGCGAATGAGAATTTGACTGAACTTTTTAAAAGATCAACAAAAAGGGAAATGAGACTGTAAGACAAGAGAAGTCCAATGAAACAGCCAATAAAACACTCTCAAACAAATAGCAAGCAATTTTTTATAGAAAACGAACACCATACGAGTTTCCATAGTAACTCAAATCAGCTGATCGGCAACTTTGTAGTCCAATTTATTTATTTTTATTTCGACCTTTGCTTCTTGGGAAAAGTTGTTCCTTATCACCTGCCCGTCTTGAATTTTGATATCGGTCCCTAGTCAAATTTCATCCTGTAATGAAAAAAAAACCGTTGTCGGTTTTATAATTTTCTTTTAATATTCTGTCTATGATACCTGCTAGTACTTACAATAGCTAGCATATGAATTGATAATTGATTTCATGACTAGAAAATCACCGGTGTTGTCCCTTCGTCATGCATTACTAAACCTTATTAGAGTCCACGCCACGAAACAAATACCGCACACGCGGCTCTGTCCTATAAGGAAGATCTGTTATCGCGTGGAATAACACTCTATATCACTATACAAGGAACATTAATAAGGGATATTTTATTTTACGAGTATATTTCTTTGCGGGAGTCCTTTCGTGGCGCGGACTCTAGTTCACTCAAATGAAACAGTTCTAAGAACGGTTGCATTCGCGTTCTTTGTAAATCGAATTTCTCAGTAGCGGCAAACGTTGGTTCAACATAATGCATTATAGCGCCAAAAATGTCAGCCGTAAGTGTATTTTTCATGAAAAATTACAAAAAGAAACTCCTTTCACAATATGAACGCGATCTAAAAACAACTTTTTCAAACTATTTGCGTTACAGAGTTTTTGAACGTCATCCGTTTCTAAGAGGCAGCATAGCTCCAAACAATATTAGGCTACCTTACCTACCAATCGAGCTACCAATTACCTACCTGTCAATTCAAAAGATCAACAAATATACACACACATACATACATATATCACGCCTTTATCCCTTGCGGGATAGGCAGAGCGTAAACGGCCGCAAAAAACGGACATTTACGCCACGTCTGACAGGGGTCTTAAGGGGCTTTCGGAAAACTGTGTAAAACAAATATAAAGGTTTTAAAAATTACCAGTATATCTAACTTGAACCCAAGGTTTTAGCTCAGCTAACGGTTTTTTTAGGGTTGTTTTCTGCAATTTTAGAACCGGGGCTTTGAAATCTACATCTGACTATTTAAGAAGATGGAGTTGTTATTCAAACAACCAGCCCAGGGACTGGGATAACGAGTTGACAGCTAAATAGTACATTCGCTAGATCATATATCCAGATACAAACGAAAGCCAGAGCAGATTCGTGGGTAATGGACTAATGGTCAGTTGATCATAGTTCGATCGCTGACCAAATGTATAACAATATGCTGAAAGAGGCAATAGAGATCAAGAAAAACCCCAATTACTTCAATCGGGATGACAGATTTAAATGTCTTCCTCATGGAGCCCAGTAATTGACATAATAAAAACGCGCGATTTACCATCGGACCGATCTTCAGACATCGTGAGTGGTGTGTGCCGGTCTAGTGTACAATGTTTACAAATAGTTAAATTTATTAAGACGAGTGTACCCGTGAACAAAATCAAAAAATCAAAATCAAATAATTTATTTCTAAGTAGGAATTTACAAGATTCTCTTTTAGAAAGTCATATCTAGGTACTTAACATAATACATAAAAAAAAAAATAGTAAACTTACAGTAATGTAAAAAACAAATACATGTCAAAGTTAGACCTCGACAGTGGCGCCACTCCACAAAAAAAATAATTTGTCTTTATACAAACAATATATATAGAGGTCAGTGCAAACAATCTATCAGAAATACTAAAAACTTGAGCAACGGACATTCTGATAGATTGTTTTAATTGATTTTTGGTTCGGGTGTCTAACCGGACGTGAGTTGACTGTACCATATACTAGTTTTCCGTACACTTATTAAGAGCGACTAGTTTAGGCTGATTAATAAGGGGCTGCTGATAGTACTGACTGAACGTCAGATCATTTAGCCTGCGCTTGATCAAAGCATCGCATTGTAAGTGAGAGCTGATTCGTGGCTAATTGTCAGTTAATTGCGGACCGAATGTAATCGAATCCCTTAACATTCCATCATGGAGCTGGATACCAGGAGAGAAGTTAAATAGCCTACTGTTTTTTTTCGTGTGGGACACCGAGTCGTCCAACGGTCCGATGAGCCATGGTGTCGGAACTGCCGTCTAAGAAATCATAGACTGCAACCGGGACTGACGGCTTAGCGTTCCCTCCGAAGCACGGAACCATCTTTCTTTTCAGACCGTCAGAACGAAAATTGTTTTAAAAAAGGAACAAAGTTGTGTTAAAAGATTTTCTTGTTTTTACAATAACGGATCATGACAACAATATGTGATAATAAAAATATCCTACATTGAATTAAGTTTATTTTTTAAATCTTTATTTAAGGAGTTTTGTCAAAATATGACAATGCCACTCCATTGAATAAAGTTAAAGAATAAGTTATATTTTCAAGCCCTTCTTTAATATTTTCTTGTTTATTGCGCCTGCCTTGACCCTTTCCACATGCCCTTAGGTAGACTGAGAGATAACGCCTTTGGCGTTCAGTCCGCCCGTGTAAATTTTTGTGAATAAAGTTAAATAAATAAAATAAAATTTGAGTAACATGTCACACCAGCCCACTACTGGTGGATATGGCCCCCCTCTATTCTGGTTCTTGCCATATTCACCACCAGGTGCCTATGTTATGAAACAACAGGCTACAAGTCTACAGGTGAATTTTTCAGTACATTGCGTAGCCGGTTCATATTCCTGGTACCATAATGGCTAACCGACTACGCAATGAACATCGAATTTCACCCGTAAAATTCTAGCCTGTAGTTTGATAATATCGGGTACAGAGCTAAATACATTTGAATAAAAGGTAGCCAAAACTATCAAGAAGTATTTAGGGGCATACATACATAACTATCTGATGGCTTAGAATAGCATCACCCCAATTCTACCTGTGGGTATCATAAAAAGCAACTAAGGTGTAAGTTCGACTAGGGAATTTTCAGCAGCGTTTGTTGTGAATGCAACATCTTGCACTGCGCTCACCAATCCGTCAGCTAAGCGTGGAGAGAGTATGGCAATACACCCCATTAGAGGGGTGGCCCATGTCCAGCAGTCAAATGTTGTAACACACGGTGTAAGGGACTGAAACTGGACAACTTTCTCCTAGGACTATATTTCAGAAATCGTCAAATAAAATTTGATGTTCTTTAGTAAAGTCTGTCAGACTGCTGATCTTCTTTTTGTATGGAAGATAGTTCTTTTATGTAGTTTCCTGACTTATGTTCTTAGAGGAAAGTTGTTCAGTATAATGCTATTAGTGTTCATAGGGCTGTCCCTTACATCCTGTATTGAAGCCCAGGGAGTTCCGAAGCTGGAATCAATTATAATTGCTACGGATTGCAAGTTAGCTCTGCTCAACTAGTTGGTATAATTGGCAACACTGCTCTCAGTCTTCTGTAGAGCCAGTTCTGAATGTTGCCAATAACGTTTAATCGATTTTACGAAATGATACATTAACTGGCTTTGACATAAGTAAGCCGCCGTATCACCTCGTTTCATATACATTTTAGGCAATAGGCTGACAACCTGTCACTATGGCGGTGCATAATTTTCTGAATGACTCTCAAATATTTGTCAGACGTAGCGTAAATGTTCGTTTCTTACGGTTGTTAATGCACTATCCACCCCGCAAGGGATATATGGGTAATATATGTACGTATAAATAAGTACACTTCCTTATCCTTAACTTAAAATCTATATTGACATGTTTTAATTTTGATCTGAATAAATGAACAGTTCACTTCACAATCAATTAGCTTAAAACGTTTCTGCGTATGGACCAGACAAAGATTTTCAAATTATTACAATTTCATGGAAAATCTTTGACGTCTATTTCAATAACCCGAAACTCCGATTTGAGTTACTATGAAAACTTAAAATATTTTTGTCATATTTCAACCTATGTTCTTTGGAGAAAGTTGTTCCTTATCAACAGTCCGTGTTCTGTTTTCAGTATTGTTTACTAGTAAAATTTCACCCTATAACTGAACAACTTCCCATGAGAAAAGTTTCAGCTAACGTCAAAAAAAATTGCCTTTCCATAATAATTACAGTCAGCTGATCGTGATTTTGTATGGGAGGTATATTATTTTTACGTTTTCTGACATATGTTCCCAGAGGAAAGTTGTTCAGTTTCAGTCCCTGACACCCTATCAGTATTCGGGGGGCTGTCTTACACCTCGTATATATAGCAAGCTCAGGTAAGTATGCACCAATCACCGCTAACATTAATGAGTATTGCCTATGAGTAAGTAATTCTAACAATGGTAACCGCCATTAAGAACCTCCGATTGTATGGAAAACATGGTTGCGCTAATTAAGAAATAGTTTAAGCCTGATAGAGTTTCTAATGAGCGTGTCTACGTTGAATAAAGTTCGCCTCCGCTGCGATCATAAAACCGATACTGGAATTACCACTTCCGAGTACACATTGATTGGTTAGGGCTCGGACACATGGGTACTGTCATAAATGAGAATAAAAAATTTGGCTGTTAGATGCTGGCTTAGAATTTGCCGTGTGATGCCGGCTTAGGATAGTATAGCCCCATTTGTTTCCTGTGGGTGTCGTAAGAGGCGACTAAGGGACTCGAGGGTTAGTTGTGTATTGCAATTTTAGGCGATGGGCTGACAACCTGTCACTACACCGTAGCACGATTTTTCAGAATCCGCCTCCGAGTATTTGTCAGACATGACGATAACGACCATATTTTACAGTTAACGCTCTGTCTACACCGCAAGGGATAAAGGCGTGATATGTGTTTGTATGTACCTCTACATTCACAGAAAGAAATTGAAAAAATATTAGCGTCGGCTGGGACCTATCGCCGGGATTTGAACCCGGGACCGTGGAGTTCCGTCCTACTGCTCTGCCAGTTGAGGTACCAGCGCTTTAGCCAAACACATCCAAATTTCCAATCCCTTGATACTCTTGCAGCGACGTAGCAGCCCTAAAATTTAACATTTATGACACACATTTTGTAAAGTCCCTTCTAATCGTTCAGTGTGCCCGAGCCTTATTCTGCCGTTCTGTTACAGCGTATTCCATAACATGGCTCAAACCGGTTAATTATCCTTACATGAGCTCTTTCAGTTATTTTCAGCGACATTTCTGGTAATACTGAATTAGGCATTCATCACATTCGAAGGTAGAGTGAGTGATTTAAAAATTATACTTAATTAAACCGTTGGTATGAGAGGTATTTATTTGTGCAATATTTTTACACATCTAAGGAAAATAAAGCTTAGATTAAAAATTACATCAATAAAATAATATCCCTCTGTGGTGTCGTTTCACGAACCGAAAAAATTTCGATACCTCAAAACATTTCCGTGCTAGGTATTCTATTTTTAGAAAACTTGGGTATTAGTTGTAAAACTAACCCGCTAGATAGAGCCGTGCCACGCATTACTGGCATTAAAATACGCTTGCAAAATTCGCGGGCAAGGGATGAGCCGCCCAGATTAAATTCAAAAGGCGACGGTTCAAATCCCGCGGTAGAAAATTTTGCAAGATTTCTAAAAACGACTAACCTTTCCTACCATACCTTCCCACACATAATTAAAATAGCATAATATTTTCTTGAGTTTGCACAACTATTACTCATCACAATAAAACAATTTTAAACGGATTTAAGTTGTGTTTATTTTGGATTTTACAATTCCTACGTTTCAAGCTCTTTACAGAACCCGTGGTCACGGATGTCTAAGCTGTCAGACTTCATTATTTAGAATACCTATAAATTATTTTTGTTCTACCGCCATCTATTCCTAATAGCCTAGCGTAAAGCGTAACGCATAGTTTAATAGCATATCTTACCAGGATTTCTGTTATTCATATGAAAGTAAGTATGAAGTGCCGAGATTTAATAGTTTATAGTTCAATAGTTTCAAAACCTAACACGAAATATGAACCAAACATAACTTTTCCCACAAACATGATCGATCACGATTCAAATTTCAGTTGTGATAGAAAATACGACACCACCGCAAATGAGTGGTCACCGGTTACCGGTTATCGGTTATTAGCCAGACCTGTCTCTGGTTCGCTTGTTATTAATTCCGGTTAATTGAAACCCGATACCGTGCTAACTGGATTACGGTGTTTAACCGCAACGGTCGACGGTGGATATGAGAACATGAACTGTTTAGGATTCATATCTAACAAACATACATACATTTATCACGCGTATATCCCTTGCGGGGTAGGCAGAGCGTAAACGACCGTAAAATCTGAAATTGATGCGGATATAGTGACGGGTTGTCAGCCCATCACCTAAAATAGCAATACACTTGCAGCCTTCGAGTCCCATAGTCGCCTTTTACGACACGTAAGGGAAAGAAATGGGGTGATGCTATTCTAAGCCGATATCACACAGCATATATATTAATTGATATCTAATGTTGATGGAAACAGGCGGTTCTCCCACTTGTAGTCCGTCGCTGCATATTTTTAACGCAACATATCGCATGCGTCTGTCAGATCAAAGGAAATCGCTAATTCCGCTCACATTTCTATACAAATACGGCTACGATGCGTTTTTCGGATGTGTCTGTCAAATGCGACAATGTGACTTGACAAAACGTAGCCGTATTTGTATTGTAATAAGATCGGAATTCGCAATTTCCTTTCGTTTGAAAGACGCATGCGTTACAGTAGTGAGTAGTGCGTCAAAAATACGCAGCAGTGCACGGACAATTTAATCAAAAAAATCAATTGATAAAAAATAGATAGTCTCTCGCAATATCCTGAATTTTGAAACAATTATTCAGAAAAACAATTCTTAAAACCTTTAAAAAGAATGCAATTTTTCAAAGCTGGTAGTTTTAAAATCAGTATACCTACAACATGACACTTCTACCACGAGTTCACCCAGTGATTGCTACCGGGAAGTCGGCTCTGATTCCCGCTGTTATTAATTCCTCTAAACTGAAAGCTGATCTTTGCACCGCTGACTGGGTTGCTACCTGTAGTGTTGCCAGCCATGAAAAGGCTGACTTGCATCGAAGAAAAGGACCGAGTTAGTCATTTTGTCCACGCATGACACTAAAAGTCAAATCACTACATAGTATAAAATAAAGACGCTTCCCGTTTGGTGTCTCCTTATATCTTTAGAATTACCCAACGGATTTTGATGCGGTTTTTTTTATTACATAGAGTAACTTGAGAGGAAGGTTTATAAGTATAATGTATTCCGGGAAATTGTCACATTCCCATGAAAAAACGGGTAGCCCAACTGGTAGTAAACTTTTGACCCCCTTTTGACACCTTTAAGGATTTAAATTTCAAAAATGCTGAAACACGTATTTAATTATATTAAGTTATGAGTCTAATCAGAAATTCTGAATCAAATTACACTTATGATAAAAAACTTTCATACAAACTTTTAACCCCCTTTTCACCCATTTAATGGTTAAAATTTCAAAAATGCTGAAACACGTGTTTAATTATTTTAAGTTATTAGTCTAATCACAAATTTTGAAACAGATCGAATTCAATTTAAAAAACGAACTTTCATACAAACTTTAAACCCCCGTTTGACCCTATTAAGGGTTAAAATTTCAAATATGCTGAAACACGGTGTTTAGTTATTTAAGTCATAAGTCTAATCACAAATTTTAAAATGGATCACACTTAAGACAACGAACTTTCATACAAACTTTTAACCCCCTTTTCATACCTCGAAGCATGGACCAATTGGTCCATGCCTCGAAGGATTAAAAAAAACGGAATTTAAAGTAAAGTCGTTTCCCACGTCTGTCCCTGTCTGATTGTTTGTTTGTATGCTTAAATCTTCAAAATCACTTAACGGATCTGGATGAAGTTTTTTTAAAAGATAGGAGTGATTCAATAGGAAGGTTTTTATGTATGATTTGTGTCGGGAGAAGGTCTGTTTCCCGTGAAAAATCAGTTAGCAGCGGGTGAAACCGCTGGGCGGGCCGCTAGTAAAGGATAAACGATAAACGTACGACTCAGAAATCAATATTCATATTTTCGGTCGTTCGTTGGCCCTATGACCCACTTAATAATTTGTATACTTCAGGCCATTCTTCTTTTCTTTCTGGCCATCATCAACCAAAGATTTGGTGTAGGCCTCCTTCAAACTTCTCCACTTCCTTCTGTTTGTTTGTTTATTCTGTTCGGGCCATTAATCGATTCAATAAGCTTACCGTGTGATGCCGGCTTAGATTACCGTGTGATGCCGGCTTAGATTACCGTGTGATGCCGGCTTAGAATAGCATCACCCCATTTCTTACCCATGGGTGTCGTAAGAGCCGACTAAGGGACTCGAGGGATGTGTATTGCAATTTAAGGCGATGGGCTGACAACCTGTCACTATAGTGATACACAGTTATCTGATTGACCCTCAAGCTTTTGTCAGACGTGGTGTTAATATCCGTTTTACGGCCGCTAACGCTCTGCCTACCCCGTGAGGGATATAGGCGTGATTTATGTATGTATGTATGTATGTATAAGCTACTTGGAAGGTCCAAGTATATCGGACGTAAGTCAATACCATAACCCACACAGAATTTTGAGCCATGTAAGGAACTCACATTAATTTCAATTGCTAACCCTAGCTCGCCTACACACATATCACGCCTATTATCCCTTGTAGGGTAGACAAAGCGTAAACGGCCGTAAAAAATGGACATTTACGCCACGTCTGACCAAACTTTGAGGGACATTCAGAAAATTGTGCATCTCCGAAGTGACAGTCTGTCAGTCGACGCCTAAAACTGCAATACACATGTAAACTTCGAGTCCTTTATTCGCCTCTTACGACACCCATGGGGAAAATGTGGTGGTGCTATTCTAAGCCGAAATCACATGGCAAAAAAAGTAGTTCACCATATTATTTTCCGAATCTCAAATTACTTGTTTGTAGTATGAAGCGTGTTCTCTTTTTATATTTCTACAATTTCTACTTTTCTTATTCATTTGTCTAGCAAGCTGGCAACACTGGCTTGCAGCGTGTACAGCGAACATGTAAACAAAACTTTTAATTCGATCCACACGCTAATTGGCCTGTATTGCACACCAATTAAGTGATATTTTCCACGTAATTGGCCTTGTTGAGAGATAAGTAATTATTTGTTGCCTACGACGCAAGACGACGGTATTGTCTTACTCCTACCTAATGAACCAGAACTAGATACCTACATAGGTATAACGTTGCCTTATTGACATATTTCTCATAAGTAAAGAACCTATATGAAAGGGCAATAAAACTGCTTCCAATTACACATTATTTTGTTTTTCCTAATCATGGGTTTTCTCCTGACTCTAAACTGAGCCAGATAAGTTTGAGGAAGAGCCATACAAAATATGGTAGACGACGTAGCAAAAATTACTGTTAATAGGTAGTAAACAGATAAAAGTGTGATTACACAAAAAATAAATTTTGTGGTGCTTCCTTTTAAATGGGAGAAAAGCACTGTACCTTTGTGTCCATGTGCCTAGCCAGCTTAATTCAAGGGTAGTTAGTGCGCTACGCGGTCAAATTGCAGTTTCAATAATGACTGCCTGCAGTACATCTTAGCAAGAGCCGCCTCAAGGTTGAATAATTAATAAATAATAGGTACAAGTGGATTTTTCAAATTTACAAATCCTATGAAATTTGTAAAGTAATAAAAAAAACATAGATTTTATTGTAATGATCCCTGAGGCTTATTCAAATTGCTTTTACTCAGTTATTAAAATACAAGGTTGTATTAATTGTAGGCGTATGGCGGCTTGTATTTTTTTTCTAAAGCAAGGTCTCTCCTAACTTCAGCCCTGGCTCATTACATAACCCCATGTTTGCGCCGCGATGAAGTGCACCATCAAAGGCAATAAGCTATTTCTATGAGAGCAATTCAATCACTGATCCTTTGCGAATCAAATCATGCAGCTTAATATTGAACGGTTCATTGAGAAAATATACTTTTAGTCGAATGTTTAAAATATAGCAGCATCTGCCTGCCTACTTAGCATTTCCTATCGATGTAGAACCTGACAGTAAAACTGACCCACCGGCTACATGTCACTCAGAGAGCTATGGAAAGGGTGTCCCTCAAGCTGTAATCCTCACCTATGAAAACTTAACGAAAAGCAGTTTTGGTTTTGTCAAAAAATAGTACTAAAATAGTGACAAATAGTGACATATGCAAGAAAATTAGTGACTTCATATTTCCCAAGATATGGCTATCGTTTGGTGAGGATTACAGAACGAGGCTCACGCTGTAATCCCAACTCTCGTGTGAGCAAACGGTGGGGTATTTTCACTTGGTCTACATTCCAAAAAATAGTGCCTAATTAGTGACTAATAGTGACAAAAGTTGAAAAATAGTCGCTTTATAATTCCGAAGTTATAAAGGCATCTTTGTGAGGATTATACCTATAGCAAGTTTTGCTGTAATCCTCACCTCATTTCTGCTAAACGGTTAGGTCTTTTGACTCAAATTTAGTATAAAAAAATAGTGCTTAAATAGTGTTCTTAAACTGCATTGATATTTATTTAGTTTATGTAGTAGAAGCAATTAAAAAAACTGTAAGAACTTCTTCACACAAAATAGTCAGGTACAGTCGCGAACAATACTTCGTATTGTCGTACTTGAAGCTCAATACTGGTTTGTTATGTCGGTAGTATTTATTTCTGTAGGTAGGTTCTTATGTTTATTTATATATTACTACTCGTACGTCGGTAACTATGTACATACATTTATTTATTAGTGCATTAGTTCTGCTTTAATGTATTTTACCACATAATATGTTTCTTGTTATTATTGAATACCAAACTATACATTTTTATCTATTTATTTTTGTACTAAACTGATAGATATAAACGAAAAACTTGAAAGAAAGCTATTTGTTTGTTTACATACCTTCTATATTGAGCTTCAGAATACGAAGTATTGTTCGCGACTGTACCTGACCATTTTGTATGAAGAAGTTCTTACGTTTTTTTAAATTGCTTCTACTACATAAACTAAATAAATATCAATGCAGTTTAAGAACACTATTTAAGCACTATTTTTTGATACTAAATTTGAGTCAAAAGACCTAACCGTTTAGCAGAAATGAGGTGAGGATTACAGCAAAAATTGCTATAGGTATAATCCTCACAAAGATGCCTTTATAACTTCGGAATTATAAAGCGACTATTTTTCATATTTTGTCACTATTAGTCACTAATTAGGCACTATTTTTTGGAATGTAGACCAAGTGAAAATACCCCACCGTTTGCTCACACGAGAGTTGGGATTACAGCGTGAGCCTCGATCTGTAATCCTCACCAAACGATAGCCATATCTTGGGTAATATGAAGTCACTAATTTTCTTGCATATGTCACTATTTGTCACTATTTCAGTACTATTTTTTGACAAAACCAAAATTGCTTTTCGTTAAGTTTTCATAGGTGAGGATTACAGCTTGAGGGACACTGGAAAGGTGTATGCTAGGGATCTCGCTAATAGACAAAGTCCGGAATGAGATTATACGCCAGAAGACCAAAGTAACGGACATAGTCTGGAAGTATAGCAAAGCTGGGGTGGCAGTGGACTGGTCACATTTGTCGTAGAACCGATAGACGGTGGTGCAAGCGAGTTTTCGAGTGGAGGCCACGTCTCGGCCTGCGTGGCGTTTGCTGCCCTCCGGCCAGATGGACCGATGCCTAATCCCGATATAATAAAATAAGTTTGTAGGTTGATACTTAACAAAAAGTAAGTACTTAAAAAGGCCCCCCAAGAAGTTAAGTAGTAAAACCTGACAGTTTGTTCCCAACTTAATGAGGACCTGTCGGAATTTGCATAAAATCCGGCGCAGGACTCGCTGTTTAAAGTTTTGTCTGTACAGTCGAGCTCAGCTTCGGTTAGAAGGGTGTCATTATACGGGTAAGTATATAGTATTCGCACACTGTGTGACATTGTATTACTTACATCTATGTATTCTGATTTATGCAATAAACGTTTGAAATTGAAATTGAAACACCACAGCAAGTTTAGGACAGCGCGGCGAACTGTAAAACAATCTGTATTTCCAATATTTAACAATTTATTACTGCCTCAGGTCTAACAGCAACTTAATTCGTCCAGCCAGACATCTTGACAACACTTACTGTCTTCTATCCGTCTCTATCTATCTCTTCACACCGCCACCGTACAAATGACAACCTTTTACGAAACGAACAAATATCACGTGAAAATTCCGCACTTTTTGACGTTCCTCTTCCGTTACCGATTCCACATGGATTACGAGGAAGTTAAGAGGAATTCGATCACACACGTGCCTTACTATAGCCGAGAGGCACCACACTCTCCGGCACTTTTATGTTCCAGTGATTTTTTGATTAGTTTGACTTACACACTCTTCTTCATCCTCATCCTCCAACTTTAAGCTTGTTGCTGCCTCATCCACTTCCTCTTCCTCATAAACACAAGTTTGTTAGTATTCAAGATTTTCCTCACACACTTGTGTTCCTCATATACAATCAAAAATGCCACGACCGAGCGCTTCTCAGGTGCGGCCCAACCCTAACCCAAGCGGTTGACTGTACTTTTTAAAGTACTTACATCGAAATAGCCAATAAATGTGTGACCCGATTTTTAAGCCCGGCGCTTGATCACTTCTGCATTTAAATTGACGATACCAACAACCTTAAAATTTCTTTACAAAATGTTTATACAAGGTACCCACGCCACGTCCTACTCATTGATGCATTATAACTGTTTTAAGGATGTTTTATTTTGTATTTCTACCAAGATTTTATTGTTCTCAGATATTTTCACAGCACATTACTCGACTTTACCAATGTGGAAGTTGAAACAAAGATTTTAGTCAGGTAGACCAAATGGTCCACTGCCAAGACTTCTTTCACTTGTAGTCCGTTGCTGCGTATTTTTACCGCACTGTATGCGTCTGACAGTAAAAAGGTAATTGCGAATTCTAATCTTATTCCCATACAAATACGGCTACAGTGCGTAACGGTGCGTTAAAAATGCGCAGGGACGGATGACAAGTGGGAGAACCGCCTTAAACTTAGACAAATCAAGGGTAGGTACCTTCCTATACAATTTATGTCGTCAGAGACATTACTAATTATTGTATCGCGTTTTTGATATCTAAATAGCTTTATTAATTTAGCGAGGTCATAATTTTTAGGGTGTAACTTACATAATCTACCTTTTTTTTATCCTGCACTTGTATAAGTATAACTCTTGATCATAAAAATAGCTTTTTATTTTGAGTACGTAACTCAGTTCATCGCCGTCTTCGATTTACGAATGCACACACATGATAAGCACCGATTCCGAGAAGGCCAAAAAAGGTCTAACTTTTTTCATATCGGCGTCTAAATTAAAAAATATATCTCAAGTCCCAAACCCACTTGAAAGTTGACAATCTTGATATGGTATGACGACAGAGACGTAATAAATACGACAAAAATATAAATATTTGTCGAAAAGAACTCATAAATAACTTTAGGTCGATAAGATAAGAGTAATAACTGCCAACAATATTTTTAACTGTTTATCCCTAAGATGAGAAACGTGACAGTATTGATTGATTAATTTGAATGGGAGGGTAAGATCATCCTACTTTGATGATATTGGGTAGGCAGGCTGAAGGTAAGCCAAAGGTTCGTTCTTTTTGCTATTCCGTAACGGTGGATGTGAATCCGTACTCGTAAATAAATCTGAGAGTTTGTGTGTGTATGTACGTATGTTTGTTACCTCTTGATTTAATTTGGATGAAATTGACCACAAGTAGAGTAACCACCTGTAGTAGACCACCTGGAATAACACATAGGGCACTTTTTACCGCAGGAAAACCACTATTACCACGGGAAAATGAGTAACAGGCTGGGCGGAAATCTTGTTGGTTATAATTTTGTTTTTCTTGTTTAAATGAGTGTTTGGTGAATAATTTTCATAGTCTTCTAAGCAACGAACTATTCTTAAAGTGATCATTAAATAAAAAAATGGAATTAAGGCTTATTTGGCATTATGTTATAGAGACGTGCGGACTACCACGTAATACAACTCACTGTACATTAACTTAACTGACTTTTGACTTAAACTTACATAAGTGGCAAAAAACGTCTCACGTAAAAAGATGTGAACACTAAACTAAAAAAAGCCAAACTTTTGAAATAAAAATCTTTTGAATCAAATTGAAAGCAAGTGGTATTCAGCAGAATATAATATCTTTCTATTTCTCTCTCTCTCTCGATCTCTCTCTCTCTCTCTCTTTGTATTACCTTCTTAATTTATTCATTAAGCATACATTGATAGCCACAATACTCCATTGCTGGACATGGGCTTTCCCCTATTGGGGGGTATTGCCATACTCACCACGCTTGGCAAGCAGATTGGTAAGCGCAGTGCAAGATGTTGCATTCACAGGAAACGCTGCTGCCCATTCCCTGGGCGATTATCCCTTAGTCGCTTCTTATGACACCCACGAGAAGAATTGGGGTGATGCTATTCTAAGCCAGCACCACACGCCCACACGGCATTAAGCATATGCGCAAGTAATAAATATAAAACTATATAGGTACCTTAATACTCTTACGTAGGGACGGTATTTTTTTATAATATGTACTAGCATCTTGTGTAAACAAGAAGAATGCGTCAAAGCAATTATATTAATATAAAATCATATGAAAGATATGTAACATACAATGACGAAATGTTAGTTTATAAATAAACTATCTTAACAACACGCTGATTTATTTACCTAGGGTCAAGAGAGTATCAGTCAATTAATTTATTTTATAATAACATTGCGGCCGATTCTACCAGGACAATTCTTTAGCTAAATTCCTAGCTATTCGGGTCACTTTTTTAAATGATTATGATGATGGCTGAACGATCCCACTAAGCGGTGGAAGGCTCCGTAAGGGGCCGCCTGATTTGCGACCACCATCCCACCGAAGTCTGGCGCCAAGTAGCTTGCTGCGTTTCGTCAGTGTGTGGGAGTGCCAGTGCCTTAACAGGCTTCTTCTGGGTGAGCTCGCTCCATCTTAGACTCTGTCTCTGTCCTATGACCTAGACTATAGTCAAGAGCAAACCCATCATTAATAAAAAAAATGATAAAAAGGAAAGACACAGTCAGCTCAGCTAATTTACATTAAAAGCCACAGCAGTCCACTGCTGGACATGTGCCTCCCCCTATGGGTATTGCCATACTCACCAAGCTTGGCAGGCGGATAGCCGAGCTCAGTGCAAGAGGTTGCATTCACAGGGAACGCTGCTACCCATTCCCTGGATGATTATCCTTCAGTCACTTTTTACGAAATCCACGAGTAGAATTGGGGTGATGCTATTCGAAGCTAGACTAGGTACTATCTCTACTCTCTATTTTGCCTCAGTCTATAAATCTAAGGAAAGTGAATCAATGAGAGTTCCTGTCGATTTTCATTAAATTACTTTAAAAAACTGTCACTTTAAGATAAGTGTAAAGCGGAAATTAGACTTACCCATCCCTTACTCAAGATTCGGCATACATTGCTGATTATCTCGAGTTTATTGTAATGTTGCCCACATAACCACCAGCAATGTAATATTAAGTGTAATCGCTTCTAAAGCTAACAAAGTGTATTGTCAGAAGCGCGACCGTTAGGAATATACCTACCTACGTACTTTTTAAACGGGGGTAGGTTGTATTTCCGGAATGAAATAAGTAGTTTTTGTAAGAAGTAGATACTGGTATTTACTTAAAATAATGATTATAGGTAACTGTAAAAAGCGGATAATGAGACATTAGATAACTATAATGCACTCTTTATACTTTTGCTATTCCAATACTATAATTATCTTAATCGCCTTAAGCGTTTTTCATTGATTTAATTACTAGTTTTCCGATGCTTCAGAATAAAATTGAACTCTCTACCTCGAGTGAACTGTAACCGTAGGTATCACTTATCTAATTTCATTTTATAGTTAAAGTAATAATTATTTAAAAGTTGCAGTTATTGAAGATCTTATTTTTTTTATATGTCTTGTTCCGTAATTCCACTTACACCTTCTGTGAGTGTTATAGGGAATCGCATAAAAAAGGTAAATCTTCCATGTGTTCGCTAATACCGTCTATGTAGGTGCAGTGTGGTATCAAAAGTTTATGAAAGTATACCTTCATTAATCAGCTAAGGGATAATCAAGATAATGGGAAATAAATGCTTTCTATTTCAATTTCAAATTACAGAAGCAAATAAGAAGTTTCAAGTTTTCTAATATGCTAACCAGCCAGCAACATCCAAAATTCGAAATTAGAACACAAACGGGCGATTCTCGGCAACGCTTGGTGTATCGATCAACCGATCGCCTAATTGGCCTTACTCCGACGGATCCGATGCAAATACTCTGTTATTAGGTAGGTTAATTAAAGAGTTATCGGCCGTAATGAACTAGTGCTGCCCACGTTTCGATAGTTCGACAGTAATTACAGTATGTATATATGGACGACATCTTCTGGTAAATCAACATCTATGCCTCGTCGTATCTGTCTTTGGCATCTCCAAACTAGGCTCCACTCAAGAAAAAAACCTATCTAAAAACTAGATAAGTGAGTTCTGTCTACGTGGAAAGTGAGTAATCCATTAAAACATGGTTTCCTGGTTTTTAAGGGTGGTTGTACGTATGGTAAAAAAATAATTGGCTTTAGTTCTAATAAATATCGGTAATGTTAACGGGTGGTCAACGATTAGATTACCAATAATGTATGAATCAATTTTAAAAGAATCAATAATCAATGTAATTTAAAAATAATATCTTTCTTAAATTTGCAGAGTTGTTCAACCAACAGACAAATATTGACTTTAGATATTCCTTTTACGATAAAGTTCAATTTCAATATGCGACTAAAATGATCGATAATCTTTATCCTTATCGATAGTTTTCTAGACAGCACTACAGCCCACACTAAGCCGAAGCCGTGTCGGTAGAATACATGTGCGAGGCCTCAAAGGCTACCACCAGCTAAAACCATACAAACACACTAATTAAGAAATTCCTCTTCATTAACTCCAATTACTATTTACATTTATTCACGTCAGCCTTCAATACAAATTATGTATTAGACCGATTATAGGCTAGTCTAGGCGTATAAAATAAACTTTGATATTTTAGGAAATTTAGTTCTTGTTAGAATTTTTACCTTGCTTTATGCCTTCACAATTTTCACAAAACAATTTAGACTTCTACTGAGACTGCATCGAAACTGGTCATTTTTATTGCGAAGACACCGCATTTTTCCACATTCAATGCCAATAGAATCGATTCCACTCGAACCAATTTAACGAAAAGTGACAGCGCTATTTTTAGAAAACCGTTTAAGTCAGTACTGTGGCTTCGAGTCTAGGTATAGTCATCAAGTTCAGCAATTAGGTGTCAAGGAAGAAGGTAAAAAAATAGCACAAAAACACACAAAATCCGTACTTATATTATAAATTCCAAAGTAACTGTCTGTCTGCTACGTTTTCACGCATAAACCACTGAACCAATTTTGATACAATTGGGCGTAAACATAGACAGTAACCTAAGAAAGAACATAGGCTACTTTTTACCGCACGAAAATCTATCAACCCCGCGGGCACATAATGCAGAAAAAATCAGCAAACGAGGATTCGTTGTGTGGATTGCTTTGCTTTTTGTGTCAGGCACCTTTTTTACAACTAAACATTTTACTTATGCAACAGCTGCCATTCATAGATATTTTCTTCAAACGCGCACGTTGTTATACTTTCTAATGCGGACCAAAGTTGCGGGTAAAAGCTTGTATAAAAATAAACTACGATTCACTGCAAGTTTTGTCAAAACACCAAACGAAGAGGGTATACATTCAATAGCAACACGCTTCGTCTATAATAATTAATAAAACCAAAATTAATCCACCACAAGTTTCATCAACTTAAACTCAACGTTTCTAGATAGGCCTACAGTAGGACAGTTGCCGTGTGATGTCGGCTTAGAATAGCATCACCCCATTTCTTTCCCGTGGGAGTCGTAAGAGGCGACTAAGGGACTCGAGGGTGTGTATTGCAATTTTAGGCGATGGGCTGACAACCTGTCACTATGGCGATGCACATTTTTCCGAATGACCCTCAAACATTTGTCAGACGTGGCGTAAATGTCCGTTTCTTGCGGCCGTTTACGCTCTGTCTGCCCCGCAAGGGATTATAGGCGTGATATGTGTATGTAAGTATGTACATTACGTCAGAGAAACGAAGAGAGTGTAAACAGAAGCCACACCACTGGTGGGTTATCTGAGGCCATTGTCGCAGGATGTCCTAATGAGACCGTTAATGAGAATCTAATTATTTACGACCGAATATTTGTTTTGACCGCGCGGCGTGCGTCAGCGCAACTAGTGGTGCCACGCAATGTGAGATAATTATTAATTAATGATTTGATACTGATTTCTACTAAGTTGCCTTGTCTCCAAGTCAAAATTGTAAACACTTGTTTAATCAAGAAGATAGGTTACATGTGTTTTCGAAGCTAAGCTTATCAGTGCCTTTTTCAACCCTTGTAGCGTAGTAAGATTTAACGGTGTTATTACAAAAAAGACAGACGCGCGTTTAGATAATATTGAAAAAAAAGCATATGATTTTACGTTATCAAACGGCTTAAGCCATGCCTAACTTTTTTGTAATTACTCGATGATTGATTTTTATAGCTGAACTAAATGATCAGGCAGTGGCAATTACCAGTCAGCCTATTCCTTAATTTTTGTAGGAACATTATTTTATTACACCATTGCCCGTCACAATCAGGAGGGACATATTTTATTACCATAGTTTTAGCGCCAACAACGCTGCGTCGAGCGGGCTGCACGCGCGGGCCGGCCACGCGCGGGCTTGATTCGGCAAAATAAAAAACATTTTGCCAAATCTCGCACGCCCTGTCCGCTCGACACAGCGTTGGCGCTTAAAGACCCATGTTCCGTTTTTAAGTTAATTCCCAAATTTTTTATTTGCATGAAATGTGTTAATTTCAGCGGAAAATCTTTAATGTCACATTTATACTAGGTATCTCCCCAAATATTTGATTACAAAACAGGAAAAGTTTCCTATAAATAGTAATGTGTACTTGTAGATACTCGAACCTTCTTTCAGATGAGCTACTAATTAAATATTATTGTAAAATGATCATAGTGAAGGAAAGGGTGCAGTATAACGAAGGTGAAGAGCAGGCCCTAATTAAGTAACAAGAGGAAGTAAAAACATGCTCCAACAACAACCTAATTACGGTGATGGTGACCTTCGGTAGGGCTGCCAGGTGAAAATCTTCTTGCAGGTAAAAATACGTGTAAATAAATAAGATAAATATTAGAGATGCACGGACTATGTTTTTGGCCGACTAATAGCCTTAAAATCAACCGACTAGTCAGCTTTTCTTGCTAGTCCGCTGAGCGGATCTTTACTTAAATGACGCTTGGAAAAAGAAATCGCGTATGTAGAGCCTTTCTTTCAATAAGAACAGTTGTAATTTTATTTTGAACAATATAACTGGTTGAAATAAATGATTACATTAAAATTTAATGTCGTAAACTCACAACTGAACGCACATTGTGTGCTGCAGGGTTTTTTTATTATTTTTAGTTCTGGACTCTATGATTTTAGCCCCGGGGCTATGAAAATTTACAGCTGACTGTATGGTGGGGCTGTAGGGCGCAGGAGCTCATCCGGAGACGAGTTGTTCTGGGAAGAACAGACTGGACTGAATCTAACCGGCAGGTGCCGGTAGTTCCCAAAATGGGGAACAAATTAGGGACCTCCGCGCTCCGGGAAAATCGGTTGCTTGAGGAGCTTGTGGAGTGTGATCTACTCGCAATGGCTGCAGCTGCAGCGATGCGAAGACCATCAAAAGCTGCAAGGAGAGCACCACTAGATGACCCACGTTACATCCCACATGCATCACATACGTTTTTTGCATGCTTTAGAAATAAGTTTGTATTTAAATCAATTGAAGAATAGCATCACCCGATGGGTGCCGTTAAAAGCGACTAAGAAATAATCATCCAGGGAACGGCCAGTAGCATTCCACGTGAATGCAACATATTGCACTGCGCTCGCCAATCTGCCTGCTAAGCGTGATGTGTATGGCAATACCCTCCGTTTACAGGCTCATGTCCAGCAGTCGTCTGTTGTAGCTGTTAATCATTTTTAATATTTCATTTTATTTTTGAAAATAACTGTCACTTAAATAGCCATTAGGAGGTTAGGACTGTTTCAAATAATATCTACGTATTGATTGCGCAAAATGCTAATTTCCTTGTTTCATCATTTTATAGATGTTGGTAAGTAAAACTGGTAAGTAGCATCTATCGTCGAATCTATGCCCAACGTTTGGTTTTAAAAATATTATAATTATACCAAATTTTCAACATTTCTTCTTCTCGCTTATTAATAGAATTCATCATAAAAAATAACCAGGTGAGTTTGGTGAACCCTATCCTGTGTCGACATCCGTTTCTCGAGCTAATTTGTTTGTGAAGAGCTGCAGCAGACCAATTAGTGGCTTGTGCCGCCCCCCGCCCCCGGTGGGGCACCAACCCCCGCTACAGTCGCCCCCTCGATGCTGAGCTAATGACGGCCCTGATCATTTATGGCAAATGCGTTACGATAAGATGAAAGTGTTATGTATAAGTTAAAAAAAGTCTTCTAATACTATATCACAATTCCTAAGATAAAACAAGGGCGTAATATACTAAAAAAGGCAAAATTTCTAATAAGACTAAAAAATACGAAATCAATCAATCAATTTAAGGAGCCATTTGCAACTGTACCTATATTTTTTCTTTACAATTTAAAGAATGTGACGGAAAAAATTGCTACGAAATAGGAAAGGATAGTCATAAGGATCAAACATGTTTTCAAGTGTTTTTTTTTATCCTAGGTTAATAAACATACCGCCGTGTGATGTCGGCTTAAAATAGCATCATCCTATTTCTTTCCAGTAGATTTCGTAAGATATAACTGAGAGATTCGAAGGTTACATGTGTTTTGCAATTTAAGGCGATGCGACGGGCCGACATCTTGTAACTATGGCGATACACAACCTCCAAGTTATTTTGGCGTGATTTAAGTATGTCCCTATGTATGTAATAAACGTACCAAATGAATTACTAACACTAATAATTTCAAGCTCCCGCAGAACAATCAGTGTCTATTAATTAATTACAATTAATAATCTTTTAATTGTGTTTGGGTTTCTATAGTTAGTAATTAGCGGTACAAACTAATTAATGCCCATACCTATCAATACTATCAATCAATACGTATTCATCATATCAATAGTTAGTATATAATTATATTTATATATTTGATATAGACTGTGGCAAATACGCACGGCGGATACGGCGCATGCGTCTGTCATACACCTTAGTCAAATCGCATGCGTTACTACGCGTTACACTGTGCCATGGTATCCGTTTTTTATGGCAAATCGAAATTACCTTTCGTCTGACAGACGAATCAGTCCGTCAGTCTGTCATAGTAGGCAAACCGCCAAACCCTTCCTAATTAAGATATTTTATGTTTAGATGAAAAACCATCTTTGAATAACGTGAATTTGAAACTAGATTTGAAAGCATATAGAGGTATTTGACAAAGATTTATAAAAAAAAGAATTACCCTTTGCTGTCAATAAAATACCTATGTCGTTGTATGTTCTATCAGCACCTCATTTGTTTAAATAAAAAGTTTATATATATTCTTTAAAGGGGTAGGTTGGGGTGCTGCAGATACTTACAATACAACTTATATTAAATCTCAGCATTGAAAATATTAGTCTTTATAACAAAAAAAAGTAGATGAGTATAGTAAAATATCGACAAGATTTGTCACAAAAGAAAAAGTGACTCTATCTATTTCTATAAGGACGCATGTAGAGCCAGTAATTACAAGATGGCAACACTGAGCATGTTTATAATTAAAGCGAATGAGGCATCGTAGTGATGTACCGGCGCTCTAATGAGCCTTCGCTAATTAGTGAATAAACAAGCGGATACTGGATTCTAATTGGCTTTTGGGACATACGCTAGCGCTGTACGGTTGTACGACTGTACGGTTTACTGTGTACGGAGCGTTTGTGCGAATAATTAGCGCTGGTTTTCGGTAGAGATAATCTTTTCATTAAGTAGATTTCCAAAAATGTTCAGTGAAAATTGTAAAAAAACGTGTACACTGACACTCATACTAAAATCATTTGTCATAATAAAAAAAGAGTTGCTTAGATACATCACTTCTAAATCTTCCTTTTATAAGTTAGCATGTATATATTTGTTTATTTAGCCGAAGTTTTGTAAATAGTTTTCCCTACGGTGGATACTTTAAAAATTATTGTTATAGTATACGTTGAAATCTTCTATAGACAACAGAATACGTATTAAGAATACTTATAAGTATTTTAGGAGAACAATTTATAAGATTTGGGGTTTACCATTATATTTACCATTTTATTTATATATCGCATACTCATATGCCGAAACAAAGTGTAAATGATAAACTTCCTATTTTTTATATGAAAAATAAAAATAATAAACGTTATCGTAAAATATCGACTTCCGAAACACAGTGTTATTCAAAGAGAGGGAAAGTAGTTTTTTTTATGGTCAGAACGTAAATTTCCAATTAGTGCAAATTATATAGCGTGCAAAATGTTACAATATAATTTAATATAACATTGTATTACCCTGATGAGCTGAGGAGGGGACGACTTTTTATGAATCGGGAACAACGAGTGACATTTTACGTTCGGCCCTATGTCACGTAAAAAGTTTAATAAAGGGTTAGGAAAATACAATAATTTTATTTGTGGTAAAGTAATATAATAACTTACCGTGTTATTAAAAAAAAGTTTTTTTTTTTTTTTTATTAATGATGGGTTTGCTCTTGACTCTAGTCTAGGTCATAGGACAGAGACAGAGTCTAAGATGGAGCGAGCTTACCCAGAAGAAGCCTGTTAAGTAACAAATGTCTTAAGCTGTTTTGACAACGTCAAATGCTAGAGAAAAATAATTTAAGAACTATCTAAAAGCTCGTCTAACTTTTTATAATAACACCGTAAGTGTTTTTGAAAGTTTATATTGCTGTGTCACAAAAAAATCTTATCTTAAGAATAATTGTGTATTGGTAACATATTTTGTATTCTAATAATATTTCTGTTATTTTAATTAAATTTAAAAACTTTAGTCATTAGGTTCCCTTTGAACACGTTTACCATAACTTAATTATAGAACCAATTAACTGGAAATAGTCGATAATTGACGCCAAAAATACCTAAAACATGCAATTAAGATAATAACGAGGCTCGTTACTTCGAAAAAGGCAATGATAGTTTCATTAACAGTTTTTAAAGCTCAGCGATCGCCGTTACGCGCGTTTCTGTAGTTTTTCGAATAGCATTAGCTCGTAGGAGATCATTAAGCGAACTCTTCAAAGCTGTCGCCGCATTACACTAATTGCCGCAATTAGAGGGATTGCCGAACGGAAATAAAAGTCGACTCACCTTCATGAAACGCCGGCCACGCCAATTAGCTTAGCAAGTCGTAATTAGCCTCTTCAGAACACCCTCACGGCTGACTAGTCTTTCAACACAAGATAAAATCACTGCACAAAAAAATCGAGTTCAATTTTTTGTGGAACCGGGAGAAATGTTTTGCACAACACTGAAAAGTTTTTCGCGGTCGCGTGTGGAACGGTACCGGAGCGTCGTAGAGACGTGCGTTCACCACGAGCGCTCGAGAGCGAATGAGTTGTGTGGAGCGTGGGGCGCCTAGGCGGGGAGCATTCCGAGCATTCTCTCCTTGTCCCGTACGAAAGCTCTACCATTGCGGAGCTTTTCCCGCAAAAGCCGGCGTCTCACTTACGCCCTTCTGCGCGTGGGGCGACGCTTAACGCTGTAAGTGGACAGATTTTGTGCGGTATTGCATTTAGGCCTAAATAAAACGATACTGAATCACATTACTATCGGACGATTGCTTCCCGATTATTTTGTGCTTCGTGTGTTTTGGTTACATATCTGTCTTTATCTATTTCAGTACATTTATTTTGTAATTTCAGCACTTGCAATTAATTTTACACATTTGCTTTAATAGTTAAGGGTCTATCGCGAGTTCTAAGCTAAACAAATGTGAACGATTCACCTGGTTCCCGACGGATATATATAACTCTGCTGAAACGTCAAAATCCAGATACATTATATTTACTACCGGTTAATTAACTAAAACTTACATAACTATATCTACTTATGTAAGTGTGCAGTGCATTAGCTTAGGTATTATCTTGCGATATTTAAAACATAGTCTGTTGATATTTTGGCAAGGTAATTTGCAACATTTTACAAATATACAGTTTTAAACTCTACAAAATCCAAATGTACATTATAGAAATAAAATTTACAGTTATGTCGCTATACAAGATCAGAACTCACTCACCTACGTCCGAATTTATTTCAGTGTCTTATTAGTAATCATAATATTAAATTTTATTTCTGACAACTTGCGCACAAAATCTTTGATTTCATATTCATACTATCCGTAATTTCACGACTGAACTTTTCACAAATGTGTTTCTGCTATAACTTGCATTTTATCTTTTTTAAATAACTGTAAGTTCTTAAATCTCTCTTGATATATAATAATTCGTATTTTATAACATTTTATCAAGAACGTCTTATAAGTGATTCAAAAAGAATTATTAAAAACCGGAATTATAATCTTTTCAAAATCAAATCACATTTTCACACTTGGCTGCCATAATTCTTTAACCGTACAATGGGCACGGTACTAACAAAGCAAGGTGATCTATCCTTCGAGCTTGTCTTGTTATCCGTACCACTCAGAGCTAGGACAAGATGGAGAGAGCCCTGTAAACCAATAAACTGAAGCCAGGAACAAGTTTTCTCTTACGCAATTTGAAATTTTATAAAACTCGCAAAATTTTCTCACGCGGGCATAAAGTTCCCGCATCCTGCCCGCGGTAGAAAGTTTTAATAACACATAAAAATTCACGTTTTAAAAATTGGGTAATCAAATAATTTGTACTTGCTTTTTTAAATTAAATTGTCAAATCGCGCAAAATAGAGAGACCCATATCCAAAACAAAGTGTTTTGTTGTGGCTACTGATTTCTATAATTTCCGATTGTAAAGAAGTTTTCTTCTTAAACAAAGTATCAATTATTAATAACAAAAATACTTAATTAATTACATATGTCGGAGATTGATCAAACTCTGGTGGATATTGGCTGAAATTATTTGACAGTTCGCGTTTTGTAATTATTTTCTTCCGTTTGAATGCTATTTGATTCTTGCAGAAACGAAACGTATAATCGTTGGCAACACTCAAATAGGCGATGCGCTTTATTTGCGCGCAGTTAGCTATCGACTGTAAGATAGACTGGAGTGACGTTAGAGGCGTTGTAGTGCGTTCTCACAATTCATTGTTAGCTGCGTTAGTGATGGAGAAACGGAACTCAAGTAGGCTATGGAGTAAACAACTTTGACAGTTCCGGTTGGTCTGTCGTTCGATGTGGTCGTTTTGGAGTTGGGTTTTGAATCTGGTAAAATCTTTAGAATCTTGGAGCGTTTGGAGAAACTGTGGTCGTCTAGCGATGGCGGAGCCTTAGATTCGTATTGCCAGTGGAATATTTGTGGAGATCATGAAGTGTTTGTTGGTTATTGTCGTATTTCACCGAGGTTGTAGCTGATGTTGGTGTAATGCAGAGATTGTACGAGGTTGGTGACAGTTGCTGCTGTGGTCTCTTTGTAGTCCTGCAGGCAGGGGATTTCAATGGTGTTCAGTGTTGAAGGTTAGTGGCAATCGGTATCTTTGGTGTTGTGAAGACACGTTTACGTAGATCAGCGTGTGTCTTAAGATTCTTAGGTTGGTTTGGTAGACAGGTCGGTTGTAGTACGGTTACACCGTGCCTGACGATGACCTGCCAGGTCGAAACAGCCTCACCGTGGGAATTGACTGCGTAATGGTATCAACGTTGTGGCTTATCCTTTCAGTGGTTGGAGATAGCATTTGACGAAGCAGTATTCTACAGGGTTCGTTGATTATACGCCCACAACGTGTTGTTCTGTATCCTGACGTAAGGTTATACTTCCTCAGTGTTTTAGTATCATCCAGACTTGCTGGTTGATTAGTTTTGGGGTCCATTCTTTATTGTTTTCTACAGCGGACCTTATGCAGTGTCATCCTGATTTATCGGCATCCTGATGTTCACGGCGTGCGTGCCTGTATGTATCCAGGCTCTCCTCTTTTTTCATTGTGTTCTCTTCTCTTCTTATCTCTTTTCTTCTATTTTCGACATCAGAAGTGGGATAGTGGACCATTATTTGGACTAGCGTTAGAGGTTTTCAAATAAGACGGTGGACCACTGTTTTGTTGGTTATGATTGTGACTTAGTGAGTTTTCTCATGAGATAGTGGACTTTAATTCGAGTGGCTGTAAGGATTAATCTAGCGTGATAGTGTATCATTATTTTGGGTGGTCGTGAGAGGTATTCTAGTTTGACGATAGTGAACTTTTATTTGGACTTGTGTAAGAAGTATTCTACTCGGATAGTGTACCATTGTTTCGTTAGTTGTGTCCGTTATTTGGATGGAGACAGGTACTTGGTAAAAGATCTGAATTCAAACAGACCGCGTACGAAAGGCGCCAAATCAAAAGGTTCTTGTTGAGTTAAACCTAGTCGTGAAAAATGATAACTTTTACGGTGCTTCAAAAGTTGCAAAGTAATTTTAAAAATGTTGACTCACTAACGGGGTTGGCAGGTAGCCTGTTTGAGATAATTTGGTGGGTAGCTAGATTATCTCAAAATATGGTATCCTTTTTGAAATAATTTGGTGGGTAGCCAGATTATTTCTAAAATGTCTGCGACGCCTGATAACTTGGTGGTTAGCCAAGTTGTTAAACCTTTGGTGGGTAGCCAAGTTGTTATTCCTTTGGTATTTACCCAAATTGATTTATGAGTTTGCCTAAATTGGTTTAAATTGTGAATTCTAAAATCATGAATTGAGTACACTTTTGATTATTCATTTGAGTACACTTTTGACCATTGAACACTTTTGATTTGACTTCCTTTAAGGTTAATGATTTCATCGATTTGATTCTTTACTGATTTCAGCAAACAAGTGAGATTTTGATAGTTCGTTGGCTTTGACAAGTCTGTGTGTGGATGGTGGTAGAGTTGTTGGGACTCAATAGTTTTAATCGATCAGGTTTCGATGTAATGGAGACAGTCGTCTCTCGTAAACTGTGTTAGATAGGCTGCGATGTGGCTTCAGCGAGGGTTATCCTTACGGGATTGTGAAGCTGGTACAGGGACTTCAGACTGTGTAGACATGGCTTTAGAGACTATTCATTTAGGTCATGAAATTGTGTCATTTATTGGTTGGTTAGTGTTTTTAGTCAAGTGAGTTGATTCTAGAGACTATTCATTTAGGTCATGAAATTGTGTCATTTATTAGTTGGTTAGTGTTTTCAGTCAAGTGGGTTGATTTAGTTTGTTATAGTCAGGATGGACGATCGGATTGTCTAGGCATAGTTAGTTTCTTTCGATAAACGTCATCCGAGGACGTCTGACTTATCAGAATGGCCGTGTCGGAGATTGATCAAACTCTGGTGGATATTGGCTGAAATTATTTGACAGTTCGCGTTTTGTAATTATTTTCTTCCGTTTGAATGCTATTTGATTCTTGCAGAAACGAAACGTATAATCGTTGGCAACACTCAAATAGGCGATGCGCTTTATTTGCGCGCAGTTAGCTATCGACTGTAAGATAGACTGGAGTGACGTTAGAGGCGTTGTAGTGCGTTCTCACAATTCATTGTTAGCTGCGTTAGTGATGGAGAAACGGAACTCAAGTAGGCTATGGAGTAAACAACTTTGACAGTTCCGGTTGGTCTGTCGTTCGATGTGGTCGTTTTGGAGTTGGGTTTTGAATCTGGTAAAATCTTTAGAATCTTGGAGCGTTTGGAGAAACTGTGGTCGTCTAGCGATGGCGGAGCCTTAGATTCGTATTGCCAGTGGAATATTTGTGGAGATCATGAAGTGTTTGTTGGTTATTGTCGTATTTCACCGAGGTTGTAGCTGATGTTGGTGTAATGCAGAGATTGTACGAGGTTGGTGACAGTTGCTGCTGTGGTCTCTTTGTAGTCCTGCAGGCAGGGGATTTCAATGGTGTTCAGTGTTGAAGGTTAGTGGCAATCGGTATCTTTGGTGTTGTGAAGACACGTTTACGTAGATCAGCGTGTGTCTTAAGATTCTTAGGTTGGTTTGGTAGACAGGTCGGTTGTAGTACGGTTACACCGTGCCTGACGATGACCTGCCAGGTCGAAACAGCCTCACCGTGGGAATTGACTGCGTAATGGTATCAACGTTGTGGCTTATCCTTTCAGTGGTTGGAGATAGCATTTGACGAAGCAGTATTCTACAGGGTTCGTTGATTATACGCCCACAACGTGTTGTTCTGTATCCTGACGTAAGGTTATACTTCCTCAGTGTTTTAGTATCATCCAGACTTGCTGGTTGATTAGTTTTGGGGTCCATTCTTTATTGTTTTCTACAGCGGACCTTATGCAGTGTCATCCTGATTTATCGGCATCCTGATGTTCACGGCGTGCGTGCCTGTATGTATCCAGGCTCTCCTCTTTTTTCATTGTGTTCTCTTCTCTTCTTATCTCTTTTCTTCTATTTTCGACACATATATATCATTTTATACACCCTTTGTACGTACGAATAAGTTGGCAACCGCTGTGTTATAAATCTTTTTTTTTAAATAATGATGGGTTTGCTCTTGACTCTAGTCTAGGTCATGGGACAGAGACAGAGTCTAAGATGGAGCGAGCTCACCCAGAAGAATCTTGCACTGTTAAGTTTGTTTTAATTTTTTTTTCACAGCTCCCTCTACAATTCCTTTCTCTAAGGCATAATCGCATTCTTATGCCCTCCTGGTACATGTATTGAATCAATTACACGAGTTAAAGGGGTGCCATAAAGAATGATTTATTGCTTATGCCATAACAATTTTTAATTAATATTTCAAGTAGAGTAGTGGGGCTAGAAAAAGTGGAGTTACCAGTGTATTAGTAGGACTAGTCACAAGTATACTATAATAGGTGCAATTACGTACTTTCTTAACTAGTTTTTGATCATCTGTAGTGTGAATCTTGGGCTCATTGTCAATTTACGTCCCAGGTTTAATTCCTACGGTAATACAAAAAGTTGATATGAGTTTCTATACCATTTCTTTAAAAATAGAGTGTTTGAAAAACAGATTTACTTGGGCGTTCCTTAATAGGAGAATAATTTGTATATGCTTCCTACAGATTTGAAACCCGTACTACCAACAGTTTTACCGTTGTAAGAAAGATGGTTCCGCGCTTCTGGGTGCACGTTAAGCCGTCGGTCCCGGTTGCTGTCTATGATTCATAAGACGGCGGTCGATACACAATCTAGTCAGAAGCTTACTAGAAGTAGGTGGCTGAAAAACTCTGACACCAGGATACATCGGGTCGTTCCTCGACTAGGTGTCCCACACGAAAAGAAGAAGATGAAGACCTGTAGAAACAAAGCATTTAAAAAAACCGTAGTTTCGGAGACTAACGATCACTAACAGAAAAAAAGTCTCCTCATTAAAGATAGTGTAATAGGTATGTATGTAAGTGAGCTAGAATACGCAATAATTTTAGCACATTTGCTTCAATATGCGGAACTAATGTCATCATTTTTAAATAGATGTAGGTTCTTTCCAAATAGGTACGTTTCGAACAATAGATAATAAATACAAGCTTTGCGATCTAAATTCTATACAGAAAGCAAACTAAGTCAATTCATAATCCACAAGTCATACAGAATCATTAGTCATTAATTCAAATAACACAATAGGAGTGTTCGAATTTTAAAAGCACACAGACGACGTTTCGTTTCAATGAATACGCTAAATTCCTAAACGAATTGCGCGCGGCTGATCATCCGTATCAATTTGTGGACCATTCAAAGCACGAGGCCCTAAAATAGGGATGTTTCATCGACGTAAAACGGTACAATAGGGATGTTTTATCGATGTAAAATGGTATCGGCCTCTACCTACAGTTGTTGTGTCGATAAAAGTTAATTTGAAGTTATAAATTGAAAATAGATCGTTGAAATATGACAACTTTGTCGGAAAACTTTTGAGTCATATTCATAGGAGTAGAGATTGAGATGGCCGTGTAAGGATGGCTTAGAATAGCATCCCCCCATTACTTTCTCGTCGGTGTCGTAAGAGGCGACTACGGTAAAAAATAGAAATATAGACCGAAATTCATCTGAATATCTCGCGTTTCATGGACTTCTTCCTACTCACCTACTTCCAAAAAGAACTGCTTGGATCACGTTTTAGCTAAAACCACCTACCCAATCAAAACTTTACTACTGACCGATCATAACGCAGTTATTTTGAACTAACGCAGTTTTTCTGAGTTTTTGGTTATCACTACAGCGATACACAATTTTCTGCAGACTTTCAAATGTTTGTCAGACGTAGCGTTAATGTCTGTTTTTACGGCCGTTCACACTCTGCGTATCCCGCAAGGGATTTTAGAAGTAACGTACATATGAATGTATGTAGAAGTTTGCAATGTCCCACTCACTAAGACAGTAGAAAATCATTATTGGAATTTCAACGTAGCAGTTTTCAATACAGCTGTTGTCAAGGATGATAACGATAAGAGTAAACTGATCCTATAAAGATGCAATAAATATAAAGGGATAACTAAGAGGTGCTACTTATAGCAAAAGTACTTGCATTTTTTAGGGTTCTGAAAACAGAAAAAACGGAACCCATTTAGGATCACTTTTTTGACCGTCTGTCAAGACCCTGTCCCAGGTTCCCAGTCTCGGAACCGCAATAAGATATCGAAATTAAATTAACACTATAAATATATGCACAGGTTTACGGCCGCATATAACTTAATAAAAGTTCAACTGAAAAAGATACGGCACGGAATACGGAAAATCACGTGTTTTTACCTCAGTGGCCGAGTCCGACTCGTACTTGGCTGGTTTTTACTAACACCTTGTATGCAAAACATTTAATATTAAAGCAGTAGGCACCATATTTAAACTAAATTCAACGTTCACTACGGCTCTACATAAACTATAATTAGTTTACAAGTTGATTAACTGGATCACATCACCAATTAGTTCGTTATACGATAGATAACAATTCCAAAATTATCTAAATTAACTCGGAATAGTGAAGCCAGTATATGTACAGGGTGTAATGGAAAAGTAAGTAAAAAATACAGGGTGTAACAAAAAGGGTATGCCGAAAGGAGGTCAAGGTACTCATGAAACTGAACAACTTTCACATGGGTACTTATTATTAACTTCAAAATCGCCGATCAGCTGGTGAATTTACGATTGGAAATCCAATTTGTTTTTTCATGCTTAAATGTTTAAAAGTTTATTTAAAGTAACGATCCTTAACATCAAGTTTATTAAGTCAAGTTTATTTTAATTATGGGTTTGCTCTTGACTCTAGTCTAGGTCATAGGACAGAGCCAGAGTCTAAGATGGAGCGAGCTCACCCAGAAGTAGCCAAAAAGCCAAGTCCCACTGAAACATACCATGGCGCCACCATAAATCATGTTTTTTTTTGGGAAGTAACTGTCAAGATTGAGTCATTTTATTCTAATCTAGATTCTATTTTAACACTTTTTACAAACGTACTAAAAAAATGAGTGTACGTAGGTGTGTATAAATTGTTAAAAAAATATATATACCTGTTTGATTTCATTTGATACTTATTCGTAAAAATTATAAACAGTCATGAAATGATTAATTAACTCTAACTATAGTGTTGCCTTAATTACGCTTTGTTTATTAATAATACAATGTTTTCCTTGGAGTTAATTAAAAATTTGCATGCAGAAATAACGTTACGTACCGGAAAAAATGGGTGAAGTACCTATATTAGCTCTACAAAACTGACTGTTAGCTGTTCGATTTACTATACGGGATCTATGTGAGAGACAGCCCTCCGAATACTGAAAAGTATTCGGCCTCCCATGCAAAATCACGATCAGCTGACTGCATTTACTATCCAATAGTTTTTTCACATTTCGACCTATGTTCCTTAGGGAAAGTTGTTCAGTTTCATGGGTTAGATCACCCCTTTAAACAATTGCACTAATTTTTTTTACTCTTTCGTTATGTCAGCCATCTGTTTATCTAAGATACAGGAATAATAATGTTTAAGTTAGAAAGCAGAAGCATCAATTATTTTGTATCATTTTACCTATTTGCAATTAAGTTTATTAATAAAGAATTATCTTATCTAATCTCTTATTTCGGGATCTCAGAAAAGGCTCCACAAAATTTCGTATACGAAATTTGTGGAGGCGATAGGGAATTTCGGTGGCGACAACTCAATTGAGCAACGTTCAATTTTCAAATAACATTGTTTTATCCTTCTTTTGTGAGTTGTTTTTTACGAACAACGACATCTATTGAAGTGTAAAGAAACTAACACCACGTAAGAGTACTATCGTAATTTAAAAAAGTATCCGATGTGGCCCTGCCAATTTTTTCATTTCTTTATTTTTTTATTTGAAGTAAGTATTTGATGAGTTCATGAAACAAGGATCACTAGAGGTACATGTTATAACATTCTGTATACTTGGATCGCAGTGGATACGACGGTACCATAATGAATTAACCTTGTCTTGTGTCTATTACACCGCGTCTGTCATGTCACGGCATGTATTATGGTGTAACGCATGTCAGTCGATACAGCTCATCGATAAATCATGCGGACATCACTATATCGACCTGCGTAAACATAAAGGGTCTTAGATACATGCCTGACTCCGCTAGCTCAGTTGACAGAGCGGTGGAACGGTACTCCGCGGTCACAAGTTCAAGTCGAAAATTTTTCGGCATTTTATTTTCATTTATGAGTCATATAGACTATAAAATAAAACATTAATATCGTAGTTAATCCGTACTAATATTATAAATCTGAGAGTTTGTGTGTGTGTATGTATGTTTGCTACCTGTTCACGCTCAAACGGCTTGACTGATTTGGATGAAATTTGGAATTCAGGTAGATATAACCTGTATTAACACATAGTCCACTTTTTACCGCAGATAAACAGCTAGGCCACTTTTTACCGCAGATAAACAACTATTACTACGGGAAAATGAGTGACAGCGGGTGAAACTTCTGGGCGGAAATCTAGTATATTATGAGGAGGAGACGATTCTGTGCAATCACGAAAGTATTTTTTCATTCGAATCAAATCCATAATGAAATACACATGTTTATAGCACCACTAGTTACCCTTCATATTAACTGCCACAATGGTCCACTGCTGGACATGGACCTCCCCCTACTGGAGAATTGCCATACTCACCACGCTTGGCAAGCAGATTCACAAACGCTGCTGCCCATTCCCTGGATGAATTTATCCCTAAGTCGTTTTTTGCACCACACGGCGCCCTTAAGACATAAGTGTATCCGCTATTATTTTGTTCTTTCATAGCTTTTGAACTTAAAGTGAGGGCAGTACGGTTAAAAATCACTGGTACACGTAATGTACCGATGCAGATGAGGACTTAAGGTAGAACGTTTTTCATACAAAACTTAATGGACTTATGTCTATAAAGGAGTCAAAAGTCTTATTAAAGAACTGGAAGGGAAGTCCCGTGTTTCGCAAAATAATACAAAAAAAATTAAAACCGATTTGCCACTTTATACGAATAGATCCTATATAAGGCCATAAGAAGCATGTTTCCACCTTAAATTGAACCTTTAGATGAAGCTACTGGCACAGAATAGATAATAGTAGTACCTACTAAAGTAGTTATGCGACAAATTTTGGCGTGCCTTTATCATATCACATAAGCCTTTGTGTTGTAATACCAATACATTTTACATTGGACTAATGATATGATCTTTAGTTAGAACAAAAAACAATGGCTTGGACGTCATCTGTCTCTTTTCTCATGTTTATTATTAAAAGTGACTGGCAAAGAATTAAACAAGAAAATGACTCTTCAAAATCGAGACCATTTTGTGAGTTAACCATTTGAAAGTCCAAATACTCTAGCCGTCTTGCAAGGGTTAATATGAATGGACCTTTATAACGCGACAAACTTATTTTTACCTTTCAAAAACCAATAGGCGCTGTGCCACATTTATTTAGAGTTGACTATTGCATTTCAGTGGTTTTTCAACTGCAGCCAGACGATCCCTTTCGTAGAATGGGCGTGATTTTATTTCAATAGCTCATAATATTCAATTACTACTAGTGTTCGCGTATAAAACAGAACCTGTTTCTATTTTATTACTTGCTACGTTAAATTATATCCATGGAAAACACTTAGCCGTTTTTGAGACTGTATTTTAATTGGGGTATTATACTTCAATTGAGAACGGGTTAAATCTGTACAAGTTATTTTCGATTGAGTTGTTTACTTGTCTAGGATGAAAGGGGTCCGTGTAGCGGATGATGATATCATATTGAAACCGCCCTTATGTTCTCACCTCTTATTCTTTGAATAGGTATTTAGGGAGGCTTTTGTCCAGCAGTGGGATGGTGTGGGCTATATAAGACAAGACAAGGTATTTAAAAGCTGTTATTGGAAAATATGTAGATGGGTATTGCAGTAAAATAAAATAATCATACTTAACGCAAAACTTATAACTATAACGTAACATATCTACCAGTTCGTTAAATGTGACATATAAGTACTGTACTGTACCTGTAATATAGCGTTATATCTATTACAAACTTTGTGATAGCTATTATTTGTTAAACTTAATTATTACTTTTTATAGCCTATAATGTGTCCCACTGTAGGGCAAAGGCCTCCCCTTTTTTTGTAAAGTTTTTCTGTCTTGAATCTCTTATGTCCTTTACTCACAAAAATTGACAATGTCGTCTCTTCATCTTGTACGTGGTCTTCCTCGAAGTCTGCGACCACCTTCTAGAATCCACTCAGTTGCCCATCTTGAGGTATCTATGTGGATGACATCCTGCCTTCTCCTGTCCTCAATAAATAACAATTTATTTTTTTTAAACTTATTGAGTTCATAAAAAGTATTTCTTTTTTATTCTTTTAAATAAAGCTATTTAACCAGTAAAAAAAAACTGCTTAAAGAGCACGAAAGTTCCTCTACAAAAGTAAATTCATCACCGCCAAGGGATTTAAGTCGACTTATCCGCAAAATCGCGTTTCCTGCAGCTTTCATTGAATTCGACTTAAACCAATTAATCACTCTTATCAGGTTTTTTTCGGGGTTTCGCTTCACATTGACTGACCATCGACTGGGATTCTACTGCATGCACCTTTCGACGTCCAATGCTGGTTTCATTAAGCGCATCCTTCACGTCACACACTTGGATGTCGCAATGGATGACTGCGTGTGTTGACATCAGCAAAGCAAGATTACTAGCGGAAATACGTCCGTTGATCCTTTGTTGTAGGGTAAACGGGTCTTTTGTGGCCCATTGTGGAGTGGTATAATGGTGCCATAGAGGAGTCAGTAGCTAGTACCTTAGCCACCCTCGCAATGGGTATTGTGCCCGATAAATGATGATGTTTGTGACCGGTGAACGTAATCTGACGATTACTCTTGCTTGGGAACTGTTACTGTGGTGAGATGTTGCAGTTAATTTGTGATAAGATTATTTGGGTTTCATTGATAGATTTATACTTTATCTAGTTTGTAACAGTAGGTATCTACTAATTTGAGAATGTTACAATCTTATAGAACTCATACATAGAATCTTCTATATAAGCTAGCACTAATATTTTTTGATATTATTAAGCATCCTAAAATTGGTCGTCAGGTACCTATTCTAATTTAATAAAACTTATAACAGGTAGTTAAATAAGTACATAGCAACAGTATAAGAGTCGATAATAACTATTTACTACACTACTTACTACTTTTAATGTACCTACTTTTATGTTTAGCCAAACCGACAGAATTCTACGTGGTAGAAAATTCAGTCCAAATCGCTGTCAATTAGGTAAGTTACCTACCGACCAATATACAGAGTGTAAGAAACAGCCCTGCGGATACTGATTGGGGGCAAGCAGACCATGAAATTGAAAAACTATCCCCTAGGAACATATGACAAAAAAAACGAACTCCAGAAGTAAAAAAAAGACATTTCCTGAATGTTTTCTTATGAGAAGTTGTTCAGTTATATGATATGAATGCGACAGTATTCGAAGGGCTGTTCCTTACAGCCTGTAAACTACACCATTGCGAAAAGATCCGTCTCCTCAAATGAGTACGATAACTCAAGGAGCCGAAAAATTCGTAACGAAAATTCCGTTACTATATCCCGTGTCTTTAGAATGGTTATTTTCTATAAGGTTGAATATAAACTGAGCAAACGGTATAATTCTGTGAAAAGCTCACAACTCTCCCCTTGTTTGCGCCCCGGTAAGTCCTGTTCAAGAAAACAACCAAACTGGAATTTGCATAAATTAAGCAAAGGAACCTTAACACTTTCACTGCCAAATGTGTTTTTATAGACTGTTTAATCAAAATGTGTGCCTTGTTAATAGGAACATTATTTTTTGTTAAAATTCTATTTGCAAAAGTGGAAACATTCTAAACGGGTATTCAGAACCAAATAAGCACCATTCTTATCTATGCCGCCGCCCGCCGCAATGCTGCTGCGCCGTACTTAGCTATGTAAAGTACCGCCGTTCCAATAAGTCGTATTTTACAGCTGTCATCTCCATACTAAAAGAGATGTCAACAAAGGAAAATGGACCCTCTGCCATAGTATTATCACGAATCTGACAGCTGTCAAATACGAATTATTGGAATGGCGGTACTTTAGCAGTTTTCAGCAGAGGCACCTTTCGCGAGCTATGTCAAGCATCATATTTAACCGCCACCCTGCTACTACGCCGTAGCCTTGTAGCAATTGTTAGCAGCGTAGGTGTTAAACGGAAGGCACTTTTAGCCATTTCAACGGCTCAGCCCGCTCACGCGAGCAACGTCACGTGACAGCGACGCCGATTGTTAGATTTAAACAGTTAATAAGTTTAATCTTTCATTCGCACCGAAATTATTGGGTGTTTTACTAAATTGCCGGACTTTGTGATCGCTGAACATGGTTGATAATTTATTTGAACTTTGTAATAATAGAACTGCATGCTAGCGCCATCTTTTCTTGAGCATTTAATTTTGTACGTACAGGATTTTTAATTCTTTTTTCTTAATTTTTACTCCAGCAACTCGCTTGGTTTGTTTAAAAAAATATGTCTAGGACTTTGTGATCGCTGAAAATGGTTGATAATTTATTTGAACTTTGTAATAATAGAACTGCATGCTAGCGCCATCTTTTCTTGAGCATTTAATTTTGTACGTACAGGATTTTTAATTCTTTTTTCTTAATTTTTACTCCAGCAACCCGCTTGGTTTGTTTAAAAAAATATGTCTAGAGTAAGCATATTTTTCTTATATCTAATTATATTTAACATTAAGGCGGTTCTCCCACTTGTAGTCCGCAGTTGCGTATTTTTAACGCACCGTAACGCATGTGTCTGTCAGACGAAAGTAAATTGCAAATTCCGATCTTATTCCCAAAATTTGCAAACGACTTGACAGACGCATCCGTTACGCACCGTAAACGTACTGTTGCCATAGTTGTATGGGAATATGATCGCAATTCGCAATTTCCTGACAGACGCATGCGTTTTGGTGCGTTAAAAATGCGCAGCGACGGACGACAAGTTTAAGAACCGCCTTAAATATGGTCCCTCATCATAAAATCCTTTCGTATTTCTTCTCATACTAGAATACGAAAAGGTATGTTTTTCACAAATGTCTATGATGATGGATATTTCGTCTTACCTATAGTACCGCCGCCGAGAGAAGTCGGTTTTGACAGCTGTCACCTCCATACTAAATGAGATGTCAACAAAGGAAAATGGACCCTCTGCCATAGCATTATCACGAATCTGACAGCTGTCAAAACCGACTTCTCTCGGCGGCGGTACTATAGTACCTATTCTGCACGATAATAAACATTAGTAAGATAGGTGAGTAGTTAAAGAAACGCTCGGGGCGTGTTGTGTCGGCGTCAAGTCCGCTTGTAACAGATGCTTCCTTACTTCAATAATGGAGCCCTGCGCCGAGCGCTTTTAATATTTTTAATATCAATGCTATAGAAGTACCTACTAAATGAGATGATAGCTTTGATAGCCATGTGAAGCCGGCTTAGAATAGCATTACCCTATTCCTTTCTCGCAGGTATAGTAAGAGGCGACTAAAGGCCTCGATGGTTTCGTGTGTATTACAAGTTCAGGAGATAAGCTTACAATCAGTCACTATAGTTATTTTTTCTGAAACGGCCCTCATTATTTGTTAGGCGTGGTAATAGCGAATGTATTTTACAATTGTTAATTCTCTGCCTTGCCCGCAAGGGATAAAGGCGTGATATATGTATTTGTATGTAGAAGTAGTTAAATTCGATTGACAAAACCAGGAGTCAAGCTATAAGTAGCAAATGTTTCATAGGAATGTTGTTTCATTCTAATAATGTGGATAGAAAATGTCAACACCATACATTTTAATATTGATGTAGTAGATGAGATATCGAGGCCTTTGCTCAGCAGTGGGAGGATAGCAAATTAAGACAAGAAACGGTAGATAGTAAATAAAACGTAATTCTTTTATTTTGCAAAAACTTGCAAAATTTTCAAGCGGGGGCAGGATTTAAACCTTCGACTTTCGCCATTACTAGTGGCGAAGCCTCTTCCAGCTAGGCTACCGCAGCTCGTCTCCTGCCAGCCGTGCCACGCGTTACTGGCATTAAGATACACTTGCAAAATTGGCGGGCAGGAGACGAGCTGCGGTAGCCCAGATGGAAGAGGCGTCGCCACTAGTAATAGCGTAGCGTATAGTCGCAGGTTCGAATCCTACCCGCGTTTAAAAATTTTGCAAGTTTTCACGGAAAGTGCTTTGAAATTTAGTACTCAAAACTTAACTCTAAAAAATACGTGTAACTCGACAAGTAAGTAGTTTATCGATCACGCGCAGAAACATTTGCCTTAATAAGTAATTACTTATTTTAACACAAATGTAATCGGACCTAATCACAACAATCTAAAAATAATTACAGAGTTGACAAGCATATTAAAAATAATTACCAAGTTGACGACCACATAAAACGTGACTTTCCCTTCTTCCATACTTATTAAGTTATTTAGTAAAGATAAAATTATTATTAAAAAAAAGTTTTAATCGCTCACACCTGACACTTTACGCCGCAGGGCTCTGTAATAAGCAAATGATGGCACGTAAACGGTACAAGTCAGCTTTGTTTAGCTGTTTGATCCACCGTTCCTCTTTTCACATATTTTGAAATACATTGCGTGGGGGATCATAAGATTTTCCATAAATGTAATACACTGAAGCAAGGAGTTAGTTAGTTTAAGTTCTTAGTTATGGTATAGGGTTAAGCTACCAGTAGACGTTTAAAAGGTAGACGGAAAAAGGTTATTATATGGGTTATGGTGCCGGTAGAAAATAGCGCTACCGCTACATCTTGCAGATATGCTGGAACTTCCGTTGCGTCTTGCTTGCTTATGAACCACTTGAGTGAGCCTCTTGTCTCACAGAGGTCGCTACATATCTAGCTATTATGATACAGGTAGAAAAAGACTAGGAAACTACAAACGCACAGAATACCGAGCAATGTATAAGGAACATAAACTCATCAACTATAGACAGCGGTCATGCAAATTCCTCCCTTATTAGAATTTTGTTTACTTTAACCATTTTCATAATACGCTTCGTCTTCCAAGATTTAAGCTGAATTTAATTCCTCGTCTTAATTATATTTAAATACTTGGCAATTAACGTTGAAACCAAGAGTAATTTGAAGTCTATTTTGAGAAATTATCATTTTAAGAACTTATTAAGTTAATCTTATTTATTTTCACGATCTATTAAAGTACAGCATGATAATGAGTGCACAAAAACAATTGAAGAAAAACAAAAGGCGAACTCCACACTATGACGGATTGTTTTTTTTAGTTCTCGACTCTCCAATTTTAGCCCCGGAATCTTTATTATTTAGCTATGAAATCTACACCTGACTGGTGGGGAGCGACGGACTGATGATGCATCTGTCAAACAACTTGGTCAAATCGCAGCGTTACTATGTGCCATTGAGTTCGTTTTTTGTATGAGAATCCGCAATTTCTTTCTTCTGATAGACATATGCGTCAAAAATACCGCCTATAGTGGGAGAACCGCCTAATTTACATACTTTTATTGAAAAAGAGTAATAATAACAAAACCATAGGTACTATCAGAAATACCTCGACCGACCTTTTTATGAGATAAACGCATATTGATAAGATTGATCTTAGCAACTGTTTGGTGGACCACTACGGGAAACATCTTCATCCTTAAATGGGTAACCTAAAGTTCTGCATAAGTAGTATTAGGAGGTATTCGTTGGGAGTCCAACATGGGTTAGGTATGTACTTGATGTGCTGCTGATGTTTAGAGCTCCTATACTTAAAAAAAAAATTATATGTAAATCGATATTTTTTATGTAAAGGTGAACCTCAATCTCAGGTCACCTTAAGGGTTTTGATTTTGAAAATAAAGACGCAATTTAAATTCAAATTATTTTATTTTTTTCTGCTTTCCCGTGGAAATCGTGTGTTTTCCCGCGGTTTTTTGCCTAAGTATTATTCAAAGTAATATTCTATCCGTATACCAAATGTCATTGAAATGAAAAAAGGCGTTTGAGGTGAAGTAACAAACACACGCACACACACAAAGTCTCGGATTCATGATAACTCGTAGTATGGATATGGATAGTTTAACACACATTTGTTAAAAGAAAAGGAATTTAATCCAAGGTATGGACTTGTGCTGTTAGTGCTGATCGATAAGCAAAGTGGATTTTGGAGTGGTATGGGATCTACCTCCTAGCGGTCCACCCCGGGCAACGGCAACACAGGCTTGCCTGTGGATAAGTCCGGCTGAAAGATCTCACTAAAGCGGTGGAAGGCTCCGTAAGGGGCCGCCTGGCTCACGACCACCATCCCGCCGTCAGTGTGTGGGAGTGCCAGTGCCTTAACAGGCTTCTTCTGGGTGAGCTCGCTCCATGTTAGACTCTGTCCCTGTCCTACGATCTAGACTAGATTCGAGTATCAGTAAACACAATCTCACGCTCTAATCCGCCTGAACCGATTCATATGGTAAATCAAGCCTTACCACTGTTAAGTTTCTTATATTCTTATCTTATCTCGCCTGCATTATCCCACTAGAGTTTATAAGGTCTAAATTAATACAAGTTTCGTTACCAAACACTACGATTTGTGCGTGCCCTGAACTTCCTTCCCGAAAGAAATATATATTTTAATTGATTGCAATGGTCAAATTGTTTCATCACCCACCGGTTCAATTGCCGCTGATCGATGTCATATTTTTTGCAGATTTAGAAATCTATAACAGTTCACGTTACACTAATTCGACCTTAACTTTTTTGATGTTTCACCGAATTAAATTAGACCATTCTTATTGAAGTGAGTACCAATTGTAAAAAAAACTACAAATTAAATCGAAAGTTCATTGAATGGTGTTTTTTCATTATTTTATCATTAACACAGTTTCTAATCAGTCGCAACATCAACATACTGAAAGGTTTATGTGATTCTTATCATACTAAGTAGGTACCTAGTTTAGTTATTTATTTATTTTTTCTTGTAGTTATTTTACAAGTAGTTAGGTAGGTACGAAAATTGAACACTCTCTGCTACGCTGATACATAAACCCTTTTTTTGAACTTGTGAAATTGCACCGCAGGCAACGTTTGAACCTGTGACTTTCACTTTTATTGACGCCTCTATCGACTGGGCTACCGCGGTTCAGCTATTATTGGCGAAATTATGCAAGTGTATGTTGATGCAAGTAACGCGTGGCATGGCTCGCTCTACAGAAATAGTTTGAAACTAAATAGCGTCTAATTCATTATTTTCTTTACATATCAAATGTAGCCGAAGTGAGTTCCCCAACACTTGTTTAGGGTGAAATTTTAATAGTGACCGATAGCAAAATCTCAAGACATGATAAAGACAACTTTCCCCAAAATATTTTGACTTTACATAGTACCTCGAATCAGCTGATCGGCAATTTTGTATGGGAGATGCATTTTTTTTCTAGCTACGTTTCTTGGGTAGAGCTTTTCCTTATCTTATCACTAGGCCGTCTGGAGTTCTCGTTTTCACAACTCACACCAGTAAAATTTCAACCTATATGCCAAACACGTCGCAGTGTTTGTTTTTTAATTTTTTATTATTGTACTTAGGTATTTTTTTTTATGAAACAGTATCTCTTATATCTCCAATGCTTTCTATTTCTTAATCGTTAACTGCTTCGTCTTATTTTTGGAACAGGAAATAAAAATCAATCACGCACGATATTTAGTGGATAAATTACAGTAAACAACTGTATATTTAAATCCCAATCACACTTCTTGCGACAACTCTGAATCAACTATTTAACTTTACAATTCGTGCAAAACGAATGGCGGTTGCCAAAACGTGACAAATCTAGAAATTATCTATGGGGATTAAAATAATGAGATCAGTCTGTTACCCTCGCGGGGCATGGGAAACGTAAACACGGGGAGAGTCGCGGCATTATGCTATGCTAATCCTCAAATTAGTCGATAACCAGTAACCGCTGGTACAGTCAGGTTCAATCCGGTAAAGGGAGCAGTACGGTTGAAACTAGCGTTACTTCATGAAGTAAAACATATGATCCGAGCAAAATATACTTTGCCCACATTTTGGCATAATATCAAAGTTAAAGTTAAAACTTAGAACTGATTTGTACTATGGTAGGTATACTTTTTTCACAAATGAAAATAAGAAATTGAAAAAACTTTAGCGTCAGCCGGGGATTAAACCCGGGGCCTGTGGAGTACCGTCCCGCTGCCCTGCCACTGAACAATTGGCGCATCGACCAAACAAAATCTCTTGACACTTGTCTTGAAGCGAGCTACAAGCGACATTTAGTGTAAGTTATTTTCAACTAAAACTATTAGTTAGACCGCATCATAGTATGGATGTTAATCAACGGGCGACGCTATTTTTTTTCAATTTCTTATTTTCATTTGTAGAACTTTATTGTAGTAATTAAAGTAATTTGTGGGTAAAAGTGTTAAAAGAGATTTATTTTATTGATCGGCATAACTTTAATTACACCAAAAATATTAAGGGTTGCATAACCAAATGTTTTCTTTTTATTTTCCAGAAAATGTATGGAAAGAAGATTTTAATGTATTGTTTTCATGATTGGATACGATTTTTTCTGAAGTGGGGCTAGTTTCACATCACTACTCACAACCGTAACCTAAACATTTGAATTGTAACGCAATTGTCACACTTTTTACGGGTGGCATAAGAGGTAGGTAGGTAGGTAAAGTCAAGATCAGGCTGGGTAAGACAGTTTGGAGATTGGACCATTCTTATGCCGCGCGCATAAGACTTACATTGGCAGTTTGAGTGTCTACGCACGTGAGCTTGACTATACTTAGTCTAAATTGTACAACCCTAACCCATACTTTGCTCGACTCTACAACCCTATTTTTTGTTGGTGTTTTCATAAGGGATTGATTAATAGTGATAGCTTCTGTTTGTTGTTACGATTGTAATGTAACTAATAATTACAGATAGGTCAAATAATCGTTTTATGTTCGGTTTTTGGCCGAATTTGCTAAAAATTTGGCCGAATAAAAACGTACTGTTTTCATTATATGTCGTTAAAAATTGTTATTTCAGGAAAAGGAGTGTAAAATTGATAATAATTATTCAACGCTTCTTAATGTTTCTAATATGTTTTATCTCATCTTAAGTAAAGACTCGAATCTGCTTTATTTGAATATTAAGAGAAACCTATGTTTGATGTATGCATGTCTCTAGTAGTAATAGCTTGAGGGCATTTTGATGTTGATCTTTTATAATAAACTATGTAATGGGCGGGTTAGTTTTTAAACTTCAGTAATATAACGGTTTGAAATATAAAACACAAAGTTTGTATACCAAGGTAAAGACCTATTTACAGTATGTAGGTACTTTTTACAAAGATTAAGAATGTATAATTAAAAATAAGGGCAACTACGTAAGAATCGCAACGTCGCGCATTTTGAATTGTTTGAATATGACAACACAAATTTTCTAATTTCATACTCTATCTTAATACTAAAAACCTACTTTTTATCAATTTTACAATTTCGTCAAAACCTTATCCCAAAATAAGCCTCCGGTAATAAAACACACGCCGAACGTTATCAAAACTGAACAAAATGAAGTTGCCTCAGAAGTCGATTCTACTAATAAAAATAAAAAAAATTTACTGCTATAAGTGATTAAAAATCCTGCCCGCACTCGAAAATTTTGCAAGTTTTCAAAAAAAGTGATTAAAACCCTTATTATAGAGGGCTTGGAGAGTAGAATCAAACACAAGAGTCACCGGTTACATCGTAGATTGGTCCGAAGTAAAGTAGCACCATTATATATCTATCAATGCTATTGATAGATATATAACTCACTAAATAAGATACGACTGAATACCGTACACGTTCCGGCATACATTGCTGGTTATCTTGAGTTTATTGAAATGATATCCATATAATAGCCAGCAATAGGTATACTCGTTTATTTTAGAAATCAAATAATCTAGGTATAGCGCAACAACTTACCTATATACAGCCAAATAATCCACACTAATATTATAAATGCGAAAGTAACTCTGTCTGTCTGTCTGTCTGTCTGTCTGTCTGCTACGCTTTCACGGCCAAACCGCTGAACCGATCTTCATGAAACTTGGCACAGAGGTTGCTAGCATACCGAGAACGGACATAGGCTACTTTTTATCACCATTCGAGGGTCTGGAGTACAGATGTAGACCACCAGGTGTACCACCAGGACCCCAGCTAAACTATTAGAGATACAGGCATGGTTCCAAAACAAAAGTTGTTCAGTATGATGGGCCGATTCTTTTTACAAGGACATTGAGGATCTGGAGTACCTTATGTAGACCACCAGGTGTACCACCAGGAGCCCAGCTAAACTATTAGAGATACAGGCATGGTTCCAAAACAAAAGTTGTTCTGTATGATGGGCCGCTTCTTTTTACAAGGACATCGAGGGTCTGGAGTACAGGTGTAGACCACCAGGTGTACCACCAGGAGCCCAGCTAAACTATTAGAGATACAGGCATGGTTACAAAACAAAAGTTGTTTAGTATGATGGGCCGCTTCTTTTCACAAGGACAGAGAGGATCTGGAGTACCTTATGTAGACCACCAGGTGTACCATCAGGAGCCCAGCTAAACTATTAGAGATACAGGCATGGTTCCAAAACAAAAGTTGTTCAGTATGATGGGCCGCTTCTTTTCACAAGGACATTGAGGATCTGGAGTACCTTATGTAGACCACCAGGTGTACGATCAGGAGCCCACTTAAACTATTAGAGATACAGAAATGGTTCCAACACAAAAGTTGTTCAGTATGATGGGCCGCTTCTTTTCACAAGGACATTGAGGATCTGGAGTACCTTATGTAGACCACCAGATATACCACCAGGAGCCCAGCTAAACTATTAGAGATACAGGCATGGTTCCAAAATATAAGTTGTTCAGTATGATGGGCCGCTTCTTTTCACAAGGACATTGAGGATCTGGAGTACCTTATTTAGACCACCAGATATACCACCAGGAGCCCTGCTAAACTATTAGAGATACAGGCATGGTTCCAAAACAAAAATTGTTCAGTATGATGGGCCGCTTCTTTTCACAAGGACATTGAGGATCTGGAGTAACTTATGTAGACCACCAGGTGTACCAACAGGAGGCCAGTTAAACTATAAGAGATACAGGCATGGTTCCAAAACAAAAGTTGTTCAGTATGATGGGCCGCTTCTTTTCACAAGGACATTGAGGATCTGGAGTAACGAATGTAGACCACCAGGTGAAACATCAGGATCCCAGCTAAACTATAAGAGATACAGGCATGGTTCCAAAACAAAAATTGTTCAGTATGATGGGCCGCTTCTTTTCACAAGAAGTGATGAGTAACTTATGTAGATCACCAGGTGTACCAACAGGAGCCCAGCTAAACTATAAGAGATACAGGCATGGTTCCAAAACAAAAGTTGTTCAGTATGATAGGCCGCTTCTTTTCACAAGGACATTGAGGATCTGGAGTACATTATGTATACCACCAGGTATACCATCAGGAGCCCAGCTAAACTATAAGAGATACAGGCCTGGTTCCAAAACAAAAGTTGTTCAGTATGATGGGCTGCTTCTTTTCACAAGGACATTGAGGATCTGGAGTACCTTATGTAGACCACCAAGTGTACGATCAGGAGCCCAGCTAAACTATTAGAGATACAGAAATGGTTCCAAAACGAAAGTTGGCCAGTATGATGGGCTGCTTCTATTCACAAGGACAGAGAGGATCTGGAGTACCTTATGTAGACCACCAGGTGTACCATCAGGAGCCCACCTTAACCTGAACCTGTTTCTAAAAAACTATCTAACGCGGACGAAGTCGCGGGTAAAAGCTAGTATAGAAAAATATTTGTGTTTTCGTTTTTTTATTATTTGGTGCATTAAAGTTATTAGGTACATACATTTATTTGTGTGACGTCTGATACCTTTTTTTACTTTTAGTAAGTAAAATTAATACAAGGGATCTAAACATAAATAAGCTAAACTAGACTAACAAAATAAATTAAGTATAAAAATATTTCATCTAAAACTAAACAAAGAAGAGGTCTTCCAGTGCTTACCTATCTAGGTACGAAATAAAAGTCATTACAAAGTACCTAAGTCAAGGTCGAGAAAATCATATTCCGCAAAACACAATCCAAGAACATACTAGAATCGCCATCTTTGTGGCCCCCGTCGTGCCCAATCGTCCATTCAGCACGCGTTGGGGCCATAAAATTAAATAAATCCGTTATTTTTCAGGCTGACTGGCGCATGGCGGTCGCCGCGCCGCGCGCCGGCGGTCAATCGGCCGCAGCGATAACTACCCGCATTTGTAAAGATTTTGCCTGGCCGCTACTGAGATCCGCGGGAGTAGCCATACGGATAGAGCTAGGAAAAAGTTGGCGGTAGAGGCGGCTTATTATTATTATTTTGTGGACATGTTGCATATGGGTAAGTACTGCCCACTATTAAAGTAAGTTATTGGCTGTATGATTTCATCATTAACAGGACTTTTTGAAATGATATAAAATGTATACAGGGTGTAAGGGACTGCCCTCCGAATACTGTTCGGTTGCATGCAGACTACGGCAGTTTTTCCTACTATGACTTTCCTACTTTTAGGAAATGTATAGATAGCTCATCAGCCCGAGCCGTTCTTCCCAAAGCACTCCTAAGGCCAGTCGCGCCCTTTTGGCATTATTGGGCTGGTTGTTTACCCACAATCTTCTCCGGGTGAGCTCCTGCTCCCCCACCAATAAGTCAGGTGTAGGTTTCAAAGCCCCGGGGCTAAAATTGAAGAGTCCAAAACTAAAAAAACAAAAGAAAATAGATACCTCAACACAGTCTGTCGAAAGTTTCCTAGGTCTACCCCACCAGGCACGCACTAGCACGGATAAGCTGCGAATAAATGATAATTGATTTTAAGATTGCGTCTCCCTCCGTTGACAAATAATACAGCCTTGCTCCTTAGCCTGACATTAACTTAACTCACTTCCATTTCCTTTGCCAATGTTTGTTTTCTTTTCCGTTTTGTCGGGAGAGAAAATAATGTTATATTGATGTCAATGCCCTGCGGAAAATTAAAAGGAATGTAGACTTTTGCTCAAATATGATATAAAAGGTGGAAGTCTGAATCAATCGCCAAAAATTTGAGAAATTTGAAATCTATACTAATATTATAAATTCGAAAGTAGCTCTGTCTGTCTGTTACGTTGGCACGCCTAAACCACTGAACCGATTTTGATACAAGCATATGATAAAAACAAGCTTGGCATAAGCATAGACAGGAACCTAAGAAAGGACATAGGCTACTTTTTACCGCAGGAAAATGTATCAATACTACGGGAAACAAAGTAAATCATAAGAAACATAGCGCATAACGCCGAAGAAAATCATCAGACGAGGATTCGTAGTGTGGATTGCTTTGCTTTTTGTGTCTAGTAGTATACTCAATGCTATAAATACAAAGTAATTTCCGTGACTACTCTTTCCGCGGAGTACTAGATAAGAAAGTTTTTTTTTAATTAATAATGGTCATTTAATACATACACATACATACAAATTCACGCCTTTGTCCCTTGCAAAGTAGGCAGAGCGTTAGCGTCTGACAAATATTTGAGAGCCGTTTCAGAAAAATCTTGTATCACAATAGGGACAGGTTGTCTACCTGTCGCTTAAAATTGAAATACACATTATACCCTCGAGTCCTTACTCGCATCTTACGACACCCGCAGGAAAGAAATGGGCTGATGCTACTCTAAACCGGCATCACACGGCATGGTAATTTAAAGTTCTACATAAACCACTTGTACTATATGGAAATAAGCGTAAATACTGGTACAAAGTAGGTAAATATCTCAAAAACAAAAGGCTCAACCAGAAATGGCATTCATTCAAAAAATCGCACACCGCAGGGGTGTCAATTAGGCACCGAGATACACGGGAAAAGGGGGTGTATGAAGGGGGGAGTGGGAGATACACGTGACGTCACTCATCTGCATCACAACCGCGCTTGATGCAAATTTAAACACAGTTTAAACTCCACTTTTTTGCGATGCGAATTTTTAGCGCGCCGCCTGTTGGTCTCGCTGGGCATTTATTACTTTTTGCTATACACGGGCGCCTTTTAGCGCAAGCTAGACAGTGACAAATTGAAAATTAACTGTATCATAAGTGAATTAAAGTCGACATTGGCCGGCATGAGCAAACGGCCGCACCCATGACAATAAAAGTCCCTACTTACTCCTACTTTACCTTGTCTGAGTATTTACTTGAAATAAAAAGGACGGCAGTAGTCAAAACACGTATTTTCATATAACAAAATGTAATTAAAACATTACCTACCTAAGGTTGATTCTGCACCCCCAAAAGTTCCTTTTCTCTAACTAGTTAATAATTATTCAGAACACGCACGCCCAGATCAAAATTACACTCAATAGATAAATTAAATGCGTATTAGGTAGGTACGTCTTTTGTAAAGCTACCGGTCTACCGGATCAAAATGCATTCATTCAAAAAAAGAATCACTTCATTCATTCATTCAATTTCGAAATAAGAACGGTTTTTTCATAATTTAAAATGCATCGTAGAAATTATGCAGCGTGAACGCATTACTTCACGAAACTAATTGTGAAAATAATAAAGAGTCGAAAAAAGTTGTCGTGGGAATATAACGGTGTGTAATGAATGAATGAAATGAGTTGTGTTGAAAAAAAAATCGCCTGTTTAGTACAAGAGGGACGTGATTAAATTTGGGGCCTTATATCCGGCAGGGATGCGCAAGACATAATGCACTTTACTGAACACAGGGCTGCCATAGCTACTTACTGTTTTGAACAGAAACGGAAACAACAAGATATAAAAAAATGAATACGTGCAAAAAAAAAATAAGCAAAAGACGAAAAATTGCACGTTTTAAAAAAAAATATACCTAACACTACTGTTTTCAAATGTAGAATCAAAAACAATCGAGGCTCCACTACAGCCTACGCCCTGACAAAGAAAAATAGTAAGAGTATTTTAAAACCGTACTATTCATTCGTAATTTATAACTATTCGAGCGATTTTAATACGTATTAGAGATAATTATTGTAGAAATATTCCTGCCCTAGCGTAGGTACTGCAACGAATTTCTTCTTTGTGTTTGGTTTTTTTTTACAACTAAAGAGGCTTCTTACGCGTATGTATACTTTATTATCAAACCTTTAAGGCGGCGTCGAGCGAAATCCGACCGTCCAGTGGCGCCCTCCCATGTTTTTTATTAATTTCTTAAATTCTAGGACAAACATTAAAAGTCTAAGACGGACAAATTGTTGTCCTATACAACAAGTTTTTTTAAGGTACAACAATAACCTTTACATTGTTATGCGTTTTTAAAATCACTAAAACGGAAAATAGTAGCCACTATTTTCCGGTTTAGTGATTTAAAATTTAATCTTATCTTATCTTAATTAGCCTACATCGTCCCACTGCTGGGCAAAGGCCTCCCTCTTCTCTTTCCATCCTTTTCTACTCTGGGCCTCCGAGTGCCAGTCTTTTCTAAAGGCATCTAGCTCGTCTCGCCACCTACGTCGGGGTCTTCCGCGGCGTCGTCTCGATGTGGGTGGTTGCCACAAAGTTGTTATTTTTGCCCACGATTCGTCTGGCACACGACAAACGTGACCGGCCCAATCCCACTTAAGCTTGGCTGCAGAATGGGCAGCGTCAGAAATTTTCGTCTTGGAACGCAGTATGGTATTCCTGACCCGATCAGTCCGCTTTAGGCCTAACATACTGCGCTCCATGGCACGCTTACAAATCTTGAGGCTGGACCTTTGAGCTTCCGTCAAAGACCATGTCTGAGCACCGTAGGTGAGGATTGGGAGAATGCATACGTCCATCAGTTTTCGTTTGAGCGAAATTGGTAGGTCACTCTTCATGTGCTCTTTCATGGACCAATAGCTCTTCCAGGCATTTTCGGTGCGTCTTGCAACTTCTTTATCTTGACGTGCCTGGAAAGAGACTATTTGGCCCAGATACAGATACTCATTGACATATTCCATTCTCCCAGCATCCACTATTACCTTGTATTTTGTGCTATTTGTCATCACTTTGGTCTTTGACATATTCATCATTAATCCCGCCTCAAGACTTGCTGTACTCAGATCTTGCAGCATAAGTTGTAGTTCTGCCGCTGTTGTTGAAAATAGGATGAGGTCGTCGGCAAAACGAAGGTTTGTTAACCTCCTTCCACCAACGTCAAAACCTCGCCCATCCCAGGTATCTGCAAGCCCTCGGAAAACTTCCTCTAACGCGCTTGTAAATAGCTTTGGAGACAGAGGGTCACATTGCTTGACGCCCTTACTGATATTGAACGATGGACCTGTACTGTCTAGTTTGATGGCAGCAGTGCTATTGTAGTATATAATTTTAAGTATGTCTATATAGTTTTGGTCTATATCTTGTTTCTGTAGGGCATCAAACATTGCAGTATGGAGTAAACTATCAAAGGCCTTTGAATAGTCTACAAAGGCAAGGTAGAGTGGCATATTGAATTCTTGGTGTTTTTCAATGATCTGATTTATTGTGTGTAGATGGTCGGTTGTAGAGAGCCCAGGTCGGAAGCCGGCTTGTTCTGGGGGTTGATGTAGGTCTAATTTTCCAGATATGCGACGTTCAATGATTTTAATAAATATTTTATATAGATGAGATACAAGGCTTAGTGGACGATAATTACTGACGTCTGTCTTGTCTCCTTTCTTATGCAATAGTACGATATTAGAATGGCAAAATTTTGATGGTAGTTTTCCAGATTTTAAAATATTATTGAAAAATGCAGTTAATATATAAATAAATGGGGTGGTATGGGATCTACCTCATAGCGGTCCACCCCGGACAACGGCAACACAGGCTTGCCTGTGGATAAGTCCGGCTGAACGATCCCACGTGCGCGGTGGAAGGCTCCGTAAGGGGCCGCCTGGCTCGCGACCACCATCCCACCGAAGTCTGGCGCCAAGTAGCCACCTGCGTTCCGTCAGTGTGTGGGAGTGCCAGTGCCTTAACAGGCTTCTTATGGGTGAGCTCGCTCCATCTTAGACTCTGTCTCTGTCCTATGACCTAGACTAGAGTCAAGAGCAAACCCATCATTAATACAAAAAAAAAAAAAAAATTTAAAACACAAGAAAAAGCTCATTAACTACAAATAAACTTATCGTATAGGACAACAATTTGTCCGTCTTAGATTTTTAATGTTTGTCCTAGATTTTAAGAAATTATTAAAAACATGGGAGGGCGCCACTGGACGGTCGGATTTCGCTCGGCGCAGGCTTGATAGAAGAACTATAGTAATGAAACCATCACAGTACAGATATAAACTTTCTTCTTGATGAAATCATTTTGAATTTATACTATAGACTAACCACGTCCTCTTTCGGTCCAAAGGTAAGTTCGTATTCTAGAATGAACCTAGTTTAACCTTTTAAATGTCCACATCATACTTTATTAAATGGCTTAGGAACCGAAATGTGTCGAAACGCGACAGTGTCCAGTTAGAGGTGAGTTTGAGATTAACAAACTGAACTACGCCAAGATTTTTTGTTGCCATTTTGTTACTTTTCTGAAAACATCATCAGACCGAAGTACATTCACACACAATCTTTTTTTAAATTGTGAAATGTATTATTGACAACCCTACTAATTTGCCACTTCTACTGGCCAGTAGCAAATAGTACAGGAGCGCATGCCAGATACGTAAACCACTCCAGTTTTCGTCACATAAACTGCGTCATCCGAATACTCCACTCTACCCCACGGTCATAAAGTCCAATGCTGATTTATATAAGTGCAAATGTTTTCTTGTTATTTAGTTAGCTCTGTTAGCTAGGGGGACGTGTGTATGACGTTATAAAATAAAATTGAACTAAGGGACGACACCGATCTAATTAAATGATAAGTGTGATTCTGAGATTAATGTGCTCACTAAAAAGATCAGAAGCCACAGGCCTTAATTTTTGCATTCACGTTCCGTTTTGGACAATAATAACTAGCTTTTATGGAAATTAATTTAATTTTGTGCGGCAAAAGAAAAGTAATTAAGTGATTAGAGTTTAAGGAGCTACGTATGAACGACATACTAACATGTACCCGATATTATCAAACCAATTTTACTGGTGAAGTTCGATGTTCATTGCGTAGTCGGTAAGAAATTATAATTACATTAACCGGCTCTAACTCTATTAACCGGCTACGCAATGTACAGTCGGTTGTAGCACGTAGGGTACCAGGGCTACTCAAGAAGAACTGATTTATTTTATCCCCAGGTAATACATAATAAAAAATTAAACTTATTCTCGTAAAAGAAGTGATTTTCTGGTATAAGATATTGATTTCATGAAAAAAAATATTGCTGGGGACAGAAATAATTCAGTTCTTCTGAAGTACCCCTGGTACTTTATGTGCTATAACCGACTGTACATACTAAAAATTTCACCTGTATACTTGTAGCCTTTAGTTTCATAACATAGGGCACTGGGCGTGGTTGCAACTCCTGAACTCTCTCAGAAGATTGGAAAATTGCACCGAAGGCAAGATACGTACTTTGGACTTTCGGTATTAGGGCTATCGCGACTCACATGCCGTAAGTGAAATTATGCATGTATATCTTAATGCCAATATCTGGTTTACAATTTTCAGCGACTAATTCATTCTCGTGGAGTATACTTGGGACTTGGAATAAAAGATGGTATTTGAGGTAAAAGATAAATGTATTGTCTTTAGTACGGTCACATAATGAATGCCTCATAAGTGGTCTTAAATCTAGGTATTCTAATATAATGCTAACCATATTGGGATAACATGTATCATCCTAGTGATAGAGATGAATGAACTCTACTTTACGTAGACACGTGTACACACACTACATGCCCACCGAAAAAAACAAAAAAAATTTAGTCATTACTACTATATTTTTATTTTTTGTTATACATAATATTTCAAAAGTAAATTATCAAAGGTTAATCATACATAATAACTAATAAGTGATTGACCTTAAAATTATCTTAATTATGTTTTAAATACTTTAGTACGGTTTTTATGAATAACCTCTTCCTTTCCGTTCTTCAATATTTTTATATTTGGACATAAATCTTCTAGGACCTCATAAGGACCTAGATATAAAGGTTTTGTCTTATTATCGGAAGGGTTTCTTACTAAAACTAAATCTCCTTTCTTATAATAGACAGGATTTACATTCTTATCGTAGTTTTGTTTTCTTAACATTTTACTTTTTATTAAATTTTCCTTAGCGTCTAATTGCGCAATCTTTAATCTATACTTAAGCTCTTAAGGATATGAGTCATAATTATATAATGGTTCTATATAGTTATGCTTATCTAATGAAACATTTGTTGGAATTTTACAAGTCTTGCCGAATACCAACTCGTGCGGCGTATATTTTGTTTCCGTGTGTACCGTATTATTATAGGCAAAGCACCAATACGGTAACCAACTACTCCAACTGTCACCTTGGTTTTCACAGTTGATTCGCATATACGCACCCATGACTTTATGTGAATTTTCAAGCGCTCCAATGCTCTCATGATGGTAAGCTGTAGAGACTATATGAGATATATTTAACAAATTACAAACCTCTTGCATTGTAGAAGCGATGAATTCACTTCCGCGGTCCGTGGCGATCTCTAGCGGTATACCATACCGTAGTATGAAGTTCTCTACGAACGCTCGCGCCACTCCGACTGCTTCTTTCGTCTGTAAGGGATAGGCTTCAACATACTTAGATAGCTCACATTGCAACGTTAAGATGTAAGCATAATTGTTGCTGTCTTTATTAATTGGACCGACAATATCCAAATAAATTTTTTGGAAAGCGGTTTTCGCGGTTGAAGTGATAACCATTTGCTGTTTTGTATGTAATGAGTATTTATTTAGTCGACATTTTTTACATTTACTAACGTAATCTTGTACGTCTTTTTCAATTGATGACCAATAATAATATCTTTTGATATTATTGACCATTCTCCTAATGCCCGCGTGGCCACTAGTGGGCAGAAGGTGAAAGTCGTTTAATATGACACGTTTGTCGTCATCTTTAGTAATTTTCTGTACCCCCTTTAAAACACAAATACACGGTCCGGACCAATCAGGTAACTTTTTTATCTCTTGTGTTAATCCTTCTATAAAATTCTCAGTATTTGGGGTTTTGATTATACATAACTCGCTTATGTTTTTATTTTTACAAAAGATTTCTAGATCCCTCACTAACACGACTCGCGTAGATAGCGATTGAGATTTAGGTCTTATAATAATTGTAAACTGAGATGGTATATAAACAAAATGAGTAAACTTTTCATGTTGAATATTTTTTCTGATTAAGTTATTAAAATTGACATTTGTGCCTAACACTATCTCTATGTGATTTTTATGTCTCTTAATGATTTCCACAACTCTCGGGTGATCAGTCCTCGAGTCAGTAGACACATTATTTGACACATTTTCACCACTGCTTTTCTTATCCTTCTCCTGCTGTAACTTTCTAGCCTGAGCTCTTGTTAATACACACATTACTTTCTCATGCATATCTTTCAGCTCGTCTGACGTCACAATCACTCGCGACAATGCATCTGCAGCTACATTGTTGCATCCCTTTACATACTCAATCGTAAATCTATATTCTTCCAAACATAGCCTAAATTTTAACAATCTACTGGAAGGGTCCCGCATGTTAAATAAATAGACTAATGGCTTGTGGTCCGTTTGCACAATGAAGTGCCTATCATATAGGTATGGCCTAAAATACTTGACACTCCAAACTATCGCTAGTAGCTCTTTTTCGATAGTGGGATAATTTTTCTCAGCTTTATTTAAGGTACGACTAGCGTACGCAACTGGCCGTCCGTCGCCGTTACATAAAACTGAACCTACTGCAATTGATGACGCATCAGTTCTTAAAATATATTGACTCGACTCTGAAAAATCTGGGTACTGAAGAATGGGTGGGTTTATAAGGAACTTTTTTAACTTTTGAAATGATTGTTCGCACTCTTCTGTCCATTGAAATGTGACACCTTTCCGACTCAAACTATTTAATGGATATGCTATTTCAGCAAATTTGGGGATGAATTTACGGTAGTAATTTGAAAAAGCTACAAATCTTTTCACCTCGTCACCGTTAGTTGGTCTTGGATAATGCTCTAGAGCACGAATTTTTTCTGGGTCGGGTAATATACCCTTGTCGGATACTACATGTCCCAAGTAAAGGATTTCTTTTTGCAAGAACTCGCACTTGGATGGATTCAATTTTAAGTTAACTTTACGGAGCCTAGTAAAAACATCAAGTAAATTTTGATTATGTGAATTTAGATTTCTACCAAAAACAATGAGATCATCCAAATAAACAAAACATTTGTCGTAAGCAAGGCCGGACATAGCTACTGTCATCATTCGACTAAAAGCACTCGGGCTTGTTTTTAGACCCATTGGTAGGCGCTTCATTTGGTACTGACCAGAACCAGTGGTAAATGCGGTAACCTTTCGACTCTCTTTCTCTAACTTAACCTGATAGTATCCTTGCGCTAAATCTAAATGGGAAAAATATACTGCTCCCGATAAGGAATCGAGTATTTCGGTGATGTTAGGTAATGGAAACTTATCATTCTCAATTTGTTCGTTGACTTTCCGGTAGTCAATAACGACACGCCATTTTTTCTCACCGGATGTATCTAGTTTTTTAGGTACTAGAAGTAACGGGCTAGACCAACCACTGCGAGCCTCTTCAATGATATCGTCATCTAACATTTTCCTAATTTGTTTGTCGATTTCCGATTTCTGAGACTGTGGCAATCTATAAGATTTTGTATAAACGGCAGAACTATTGGGTTTTATTTGTATAGACTGTTCATAGAGATCAGTCGACGTCAATTTATCGCCGGGTAAATGGAAAATATCTGGGAATTTCGCGCAAATATTTTCTATTGAAATTTGTTCTTCCTTATTTAGCTTGGACAAATTTAATAATGAAAATAATTGTTTAACCCTATCAGAGTTAATACTGGGTCTTTCAAAGTTACATATCTCATAATTACTTAATTTCTCTGTACTCAAATCAAAGTAGCTTAGTGACACATCGTTTTCTCTAGTGTTTAACAATCTAATAGGTACTAAGCCATTTTTGGGACGGGCTATCGTATTTGCAACAAAAACACCGTCGCTTAACTCTTGTGAGTTTATGATGCAATCCTCTGTCCGCTTTGTTTTTATGTAATGGATAGATTCGCTCCTAGCGGGAACTAACAAAAACTTTTTAGAAGTTTTGTAAGGCACGTCAAAATCAAGTGTGACTGTTTTACTATTGTCAGTTTTTAAAGTAAGAGTATCGGTCTCGTAGTTCAGAAAACAACGGTATCTCCTTAGAAAATCTCTACCTATTATGCCATCTGCCTTACATGGCAAATCATCAAAAACGTAAAACTTGTGTCTAAAAGTATAGCCGCTTGTATGCAAGTTTAGATAAACAAAGCCTTTAGAAAAAATGTTACCACCTATACCTTTGACACGTATCTGTTCTGACTGGTATCTTATATTACATCTCTCTAGTTGTTTTAGTTTTATGGCACAGAGCGATGCCCCCGAATCAAGTAACCAACTAAAATGCTGATTTGCAACATCGAAGTATACTTTGTTTATACTGTTGCATGTACAAATAAAGTTAGGATCGAAAAAAATGATTCAGACTCTGCGCTACATCTTCGTTGCTCTGTGAGTCATCTTCGTATGTCATGTGATTTATCTTACCTGACCGGTGATGACCCCTGTTGCTAGCGTACCTACCTCGATTGCACCGTCCACGAGTAGGGAATCCACGGGGCGCCCCCCGATAGGGACGTGACCTGAAGGGCTGCTGTTGGGGATACTGCCCTTGCTGTTGGCGTCCAGTGTTGTTGAAAACCCTGGTAAAGCTATTTGAGGGAGGGTAATTATTAGTACGTACGTGATTACTTCGTTGACCTCTGCCTCGCTGTAGCATGTAACTAACACCATGTGATGTGGATGGCGGTGACAACGACTCCTCGTCTTTAGCTGCACGAATAGCTTCGCTAAGGGAACTGTAGTTTCGGGCTGCTATAATGGTGCTAAGCCTACTATCACGCAAACCATCCGCAAAACGTTTAATAGCAAATTTTTCGTTTAATGGACGTAAAACTTTATAGCTATCAGATTTACCGTCGGACTGAGAAATGGTGAGATCCACAAACAAACTCTCAATTTCAGACCCAAATTTTTCTATTGACTTTGAGTTTTGTTTTATTGATTGCAATTGCGTTTGCAGGGAAACGGCTGATTTTTGGGTTAGCAACTGAGCTTTCATATCTTCTATAAGTAAATCGACACTTTCATATTTCGGTAAAAGCCTTAGTTTTGCACTGCTGGACAAACGCGATTTTAACACAAAATTTACTAAATGTGTTTTATCTGTGGCCTTCAACATAGTGTTGTAACGAACCCCACTAAGGGCGGCTATGAATTATCGAATGGATGATAGATGGGCTTGTTCAAGTTCTAACACTTGAAGGAGTATCAGACCTCAAACAATGTCCCAAAACAATATAAATAAATGGCTCGTGATGTAAATTATTAGCGTGATCGTCTAGATAGTTGGTAGGACCCATTACGTTGTGTTTAATGAAGAAAATAAGTAACCCAAACAGTTCTTTAAGAAGGTACATGGATTTCCTGACAAGAGTAAAGGCTGGAATGGTATCGGGAAAGGTATATGAGCCTCACGGGGCCCCCTCTCCGCCCCTGAGAAGTAGAACCCTCACCCCTTACAGATATTCAGAATTGATATCCATTTTCCCCTAGTCGTCCTTACACAAATATCAATTGTGCAAACCCGACCAAAGGAGCAGACATCACAACTGAATTCTGTGTTAATTCGGTTCTCCCTGAACTGGATAGTGGGTTTTGACACCCAGGGTTGAACAGATCGCACCAACAGACAGGTGCTGTGATGTACTAGACACCACGGAGAAGTATTTAGGAATCTAATAGATTCAGATGTTCATAGAACAACATATTTAATATTTGTATAAGTATAGCCAATCTCATGACCAGCCGAATCGACACCACTGTGTCTGGTTGATGAAGTAAGTATTATAAGTTAGGTTATCAGTCAAATGACATGATTCCAACTAGTATCTTTGGTAATATTTCAGTAGTGGTCCTTAGACCAGCGTTCAAATATAATCTGCACAAGACATTTGTCTACAATTAATATGATCCATACGGAGGTTAGTTAGGGAATGCAGTTTATGCTAGACCCTTTAGTACTTATGAGCTTCATATCGCGAGCCAGATGAGTGTTTGGGAAAGCTATCAGCAAATCCCATAGTAGAGAAAGGCTATTGCAAAAAATGAATCTCATAATAACCGCCTGTGGTCAAATAATTGGTCTTAGATCATAATGCTGGTACAGAAATATTGAACGCAAAAGTATAGTATGGTTTGATGATGGAAGATAGTAGCTGTCACATGACATTTAATGACAATCATTTGTCTTTAGGTAAGTATTCTGTATTCACAGATCCACATTGGCATCATTCTGCCAGTCATGATAGGTTTCTCGAACAAAGTATGCAGATGCAATAAAATTAAACATCTGAACCCATTACAGGGTAGGATATTAGGATGGGAGTATATTATCTACCCACCATATAATCTGATGAAAGTACTACTATAAAATAGCAAGTACAATTTATTAGAAGATATTTAATCCACTGATGGACACCGCTATTCTCATTATTGAGATATCAGTAATTTGTTTGCAAAGCAAACCAAATTATTGGTAAGTATATATAATGTTGTTTCACTGCTGGACAAATTCCAATTATGTATAAAACACAGGAACATATAAATAAATTCCATAGTCGCCTTAGCAACAAAAGGTTTATTTATTAGTAGATATTTCATCCACTGATGGACACTGCCATTCTCAATACTGAGATATAAGTAATTTGTTTGCAAAGCAAATCAAATTATTGGTAAGTACCTATAAATAATGTTGTTTCACTGCTGGACATATTCCAATTATGTATAAAACACAGGAACATATAAATAAATTCCACAGTTGCCTTAGCAACAAAAGGTTTTCCATGATAAATAGTTTCTGTTGAAACAAAGTACAGACAAAACTTAGGAAATAACTAGTCCAATCTGATACTTATATGGTGTGGTAGATAAATGGAGATAGGATGGAATCAGTAAAAGGATTTCCTACCTAACCCCTACTAAATATTATAAATTATTAGCAAAACCTAACCGCTTGGCAATAATTTAGTGCCTAATTTGTAGGGTTTTCTTACTATCAATCTAACAAGAATTAGGATGGCAAAACTACACTTATCTGGGTTTAGGTAGATAGTAGGCCAGCCCACAGCACTCCAAGGTCATCCACTCAACTCGCAGTCAGCTGATATCCACAGAAGACACACGAACACAGCTCCAAGATATCTTCACACTCCAACACACAGCAGCCACTTTCCAGGGCAGAGGCGCAGCGACCACGGGACAAAATCCATCTTCCACATGAAGTGGTGTGACACCAATCCAGCAGCACCTCAGGGTCGGGACTTTCACACTGCCCTCCTCTTTTTCTTCCACTTTCACTACTTTTCTTCTTAGATCCGCATACTTCACCGATTAAAATCAGACTTCCCCTTTCGCCCACACACCAGGCCTTATATATCCCTCAAAACGGAAGGTCCAGATACAATTTTCTCGAAAAGTCTAAATCTAGAATAATCCAGCTTCATTTGAGGCACAACGGCTTATTCCGCTACTCGACACCAGGTGGAGCTAACGAACTGGAACGATCTCGATTATTCGATCTTCGATCCATATTAGATTTATTTGATTGTGGGTTCCGTACAGAATAAAATTATTTAAACTTTTTTCAAATATCGTCGTAACGCTAAATTGATATTATGAAAATCATAGAATCTAGTTCTTTCTTTAATAAACTCAGACTTTGTTATTATCCATCAAGATTGTTCTCCATTAATCACTGATATTTTAGTAGGTAATTTTACGTTCAACTAATATTCAATGATATAATATTTAAAGTTGATTGGCGAATATGCTGAACAGACTGACTTAGTAGTGTATTCTTTATCTTCTTCTTTTATTCATGCGAGACACCGATGTTTTTGTATGTGACTTAGATTTGCTGGTAACCCATATATTTCTAACCCATTATTTTAAAATAATGTAAATATTTTCCCCAAAAGAGAAAACCAAGTCCAACAGTAGTCCACTGCGACCAGTTGTTGTTCTCAGATAATTTAAATGTTTACTTATTATTTAAAGGTTTTTATATTCCACCCTTACCCCATGGATCCCTAAATAGTAAACATATCTTAGTTTAGCTACTCAACACCAGGCGTCGCTTCTGTCGCAATTAGAATATTCTCGAAACATAATTTATTTAAATTATTTTTACTACACATAGCCTAAACCAGTTTATAAATAAACGAAAATTATTTAATTATAAATAAAAGAAACTATTTCAAACATAAAATGCGTATATAAACACCTAAATTGTGCCTTTAACATTTGAAATTATATTTCACTGCGAGTGCCATCTCTTGTCAATTCGATGAACCTCTTAGATTGATGCCATCTACCGACATTATCCCAAACCACTAGTGAATCTGATCGAACGCATTGAACTGATTCTCATATATTGAATTCAGTTCTCTACTAGATGTCGCTATTTTAAAAGTATTTTTCAAAAGGCCAGGGTAGTATTTATTACAGTGTCATACAATTAAATATTATCAATTAACTGTTGTGTGACCCCCTCATTTCCTGTCATGACCGGCAACAAACTACACGCCGTTTTCAAATTAAAAGACTCCATATCTGATTCTAGTGGAGTTTCTGATCTCGAGCTATCTTCTTTTTCTTCTACTTTACTTTTTATCGCTAAAAAAATGTTGTCTATTTTTTTACACACCTCATCAATCTCAAACCATGCTTCTTGATCAATTAAACCTTCTTCTATCTTTTTTGTAATATCTTCTAAAATTATTAAATATTGCGCATGAATTTTATTGGCCTCTTCAAGTTTATTTTGACCTAAATGACTTTTTCGTTGCTTTTTATTAATAGTAGTCAGATACTTATTAATTACTTCCAACTTTTCAAAACAATTATCAATTCTTATCGGCATTCCAAAAATTCAAACGCTTGTTTACAATTAAATTCCAATAAAATCATAGTCACCCTAGTTACTCACCCATTATTAATGGATTCACTTTACACCTCTTACACTGGTAAGGTATACTACCTATTTTATTATTATGAATTAGCTTGACGCAACTTAACGCACTTAACCTTTTCACCGCCACAGACGGGTATAGCCGACAACCCGCGACTTGCCGTCAGCGCCACGGTCGGGTACAGCCGACAAAACTTCGTCAAAGTATAGGTTCATAAACTAGCATTTCAAAACCGTATCTATCTTTTATTTTTCGCATATTGCATTTATTGTACCCTCTACTTTGATTTATGAACTTTTGCACTTAGATATTTATTAGATTTGTAGTATAAATAAGAAAAATACTGATTACGTTTTGAAGCTGTCATAAGTACCATTCGCACACGCCATAGTCGGCCCCACACGACTGGAAGTGTTGTTCCTTACTAGTACAAATGTGAAATATCGATACATCTATAATATATTTTCGGAATATACTATGCCTAGATATTTGTCAAGTTTGTCATAAAAATGACATTTTCTTATTATTTTAATGTATATTGAAAATATTCCCGACATCGATTTGTAGAAATACGCCAAGTATTAGACATTATTTTCTTTGTTTGATTGAGTATCGACAAACCGGTTTCGGCGACTCGTGCACAGCGATAATTGCTTGACCATTGTGAGTGCACTGTACGCCGTAGTCGGGTAAAGACGACACGCTCTGACGTCATTGCAATAGTGACTTAAAAATAGTGATGGGAAAATGAGTGCCGACGAGCTTAGTTTAGCAGAACTTCTACAGATTTTAGAAGGCGTAGAGGATGACGTTGATCTGTCGTTTGAACGTGGATTACTCGAAGAAGAAGATTTAGAGGTAAGTAAATACCTAATAATCATAAATAATAATAAATAAATTAGGAGCGTTTGGGAGGGTTTCATGTGAACTTAATTTAACGGGTCAAATTGTGATACAAGATTATTATTAGATAATAAGAGATAAGATAATTATTTATTTAATAAACTTAATTACAAAAAGGTACACTTACATGAAATAATTCTGTGGCTTAACCATTTCCTAAACTAAGAATATGAATTCCTGTATCTCAGGCAAATGGGAAACCGACATAACTATTATTTTAAGATTTATTATATATTATATTCAATACTTTAACATTTTTTTTTCTATTCCTACCCGGTTTATTTGATTATTACTTCGGTTTGTTTCTATTTACTTTTTATAACGCCCTTCGTAAGGTATTGTACTTATATCAGCGGTTATTTATTAGCATTTCATAGTTACTTTAATGTTGTTACGGATGTTAATTTACAAACGAATAGGTACAATACTGTACACGGAGTAACACCTTGAGCCTTATCTTTGTCGGACAGAAATCATTGACATTTGTCTTTAATTTATTTACCAAAATGGGAAAGATTTTTTGAAATACATCAGACACGTAACCTCAATGAAGATTACATAAATAGTTTTAAACCAAGCATAATAGCAGCAAATGACAATAAAACTAGAAATATGCATTTCTTTTGTCTCTTGTGGTCAAAAACGAAATACCGCAACCTCATAGGATAAGAGCTGTTTGAACCCTATGCCGCCTGGAACAATTTATTGTTTTATGCGCACGTGTTTTATGGCCCTGTTTACTCAAAGTTGCAGTTTTTCCACGAAAGTAATTGGCACTTGTGCTTTTTTTTAGTTTGTGTTATGTTATGAGATATGTTTTTTGTCATTCCTTCAGTTTTTTTTTGACGAGTACGGTCAAGTTAAAGTGCATACAAGATGATGTCCCGTCGCGAATATTTGAAATGGAAGAAAATAGCTGAAGCAGAAATAAAGGCGATGAAAAGTGAGTACAAAATACTGACCGAATTTATTATTTCAAATTATATGGCAACAAGTAAATTTATGGGCTTTAAAAATTATTATTATTAAGTACCTACTTACTTATTTACTGGACTTGACTATGTTAAATTTTAGTTTAGTAATTTAATAACAGAAAGTTGTCCTTATGTAAAATAGACATATATGCCGTCGCAGTTCTGTAGGGCATTTTAAGACATCTTATCTATGTACAAAATAAAAGTCAAATAATATACTTTATCTTCATTTCTTTGTTATTTTGTCTCGTATTGTTTCTTTATATTATTATTTTGTCCTTCCACATCAAAGGCATCAACATACGTGACTGAATATTTTCGTTTAAAAATCATTAGATTTAAATTACTTACACTAAACTTATACCTAATCAATTATTGTGTATTCCAGATAAGCAAAAAAGAAAAGAAGCTGCAGAAGCTCCTTTGCCTAGTTCTACGCAGAAACATGCTGATAACAGACGTATGTTATTTATTATACTTGTAATAATTTATTAGTTTAATTATTTATTTAGAGTAGACATGAAATTTTTTTTCAGAATGCCAATTTGACAAAAGACAAACTATTTTGAACAAAACGAAAGAAATGTTAAAAGAAGTCCCCGACGAGAAGTTGGACCAGGTTAAGGACGAAGAATGCGACCATAAAAGAAGCTCAAACGAAATAGTTTTTAAGTACAAATTTGAATATAAGTTTTGATTATGCATGTTGATTTTAGTGAATTTTATATCATATATTTAGTTTCGTTTCATATTATAGGTATATTTTTATGCAGTTGATATCTGTTAGGTATAATTTTGTATGTTACGATAGAAAAAGTGAGTGTGCATGTCGGCACTCCTAATTTCAAATTATGTATTCATAATTATATTTATTTAAGTTATACTTAGCAGATCAGTAGGTACTTGTATTTTGTTCGTTTTTATTGATCCAATTTCATTGTTATACATGATTCTATAACTTGTTTATTTTCGTTAATTAAAGATGTTGACACTAGTAATGTTTATTAAATATCTTATATTAAATCGTGTTCATTACTATTAAAAATCGTTTTTAATTAATATTCAACGTAAGTAAAATAAGAAAAAGAAATGAAAGAAAACAAATAGTCACAATAAAATATTAAAATAAATACCAGCATAAATCCTATGATGTTCTAATTTTTTTTATCGATATTCTATATTACATCCTTATTTGTCTTACGGGTTTGAAAATATAGAAATGCCACCGACGCCACAGTCGTCTATAACCGACAACGCGATATAGAGAGACGCGTAATAGAGACGCGCCAGTGCTGATCGAAAACTGAACTAAAAATAAACTTGTTGAATATGCCTAGTGTTGTTTACGAGGCCACCACTACTACTACTATCCTATATTATTATTTTGACCTATATGAAATCAGAACTGAAAAGTAGAGGGCAAAATAATGATTTTAGATTAATCAAAACTCGGTTTAAAAAGTGTAGATTTATTTTCGATATGAACTGTTGGACATCTCTATTTTATTGAGTATTTCTTTCCCAAGAAATTGGTGTGGCGCTGGTTGCAATTTTTTACTCGAATGGCTTGGCGGCGAAAAGGTTAATGTTCCTATGTTAGTATTTTTTTTGTTCTCTTTTACGTGATTTGTTATAAAAGGTCCACCAATAACACTTTTTTTTTTTGCACTTTTTACGCGATTATTTTATGTTAATTTTATTTGGTTTAAAATCGCACTGTTTTTTTTTTAATTTAGTTTAGGGCTTAACATACATCAGTTCGATTGCTGTTTCTTCACTATAGTTCGTGACCCTAAACTGTCTCTCGCTCCGCTCGACGCTGCTGCAGGATCATGGCCATCGCATGACGTTCAACCCTCTTGTCGAAACATTTGCAGAACTTCTTGACACCGAAGTACACGCCGACTAAAACGAGCAGGGTAGCTATCACAGCTAAGAACAAATTCGTCTTGGACATATGCAGTTCCAAGGTCTGCACAACTATCGCGTTATTGCTGTATCCAACCTGAGAAACGATCTGCTGGTCCTCTTTGGGCTTCTCCTTTGACGCTTCGTGTCCCATTTTGATAGTTGTAGAGCGAAGTACTAGTTAAACATCAGCAAGGACCCTGGGGCTTGCCTGAGGTGACGTTGTTTGACCAACAGACACAGACCACGGTTGTTTCATGAAGTGGTAGAACCTACATTACACCATTAAAACGCATAATTTACACTGTCACTCGCGTGAATTTAATTACTGCAAATATTTAATGCCCATAGTATCGAAACCTGGCTAAAGGTCGCCATGGAGTATACTTGGGACTTGGAATAAAAGATGGTATTTGAGGTAAAAGATAAATGTATTGTCTTTAGTACGGTCACATAATGAATGCCTCATAAGTGGTCTTAAATCTAGGTATTCTAATATAATGCTAACCATATTGGGATAACATGTATCATCCTAGTGATAGAGATGAATGAACTCTACTTTACGTAGACACGTGTACACACACTACACTCGTCGCGGTAGCCCAGTCGGTAGAGTTGGTAGTACTGATGCCGAACGTCACTGGTTCGAATCGTGCTTGCGGTGCAATTTTGCAAGTTTTCAATAAATTGAATACCTAACACGTTAAAGTGTTTGAAAACTTAGTATTCACTCAGAAGAACGTTTGGTTCGGAAAATTGTGTATCGTCATAGTGACAGGTTGTAAGCCCATCAGCTCAAATAGCAATACACACCCTCGAGTCCCTTAGTCGCCTCTTACAACTCCCACGGGAAAGTAATAGGGTGATGCTATTCTAAGCCGGCATCACACGACACTTTTCAGACTAGACAAGCCAATAAAATTATAAAATTATTGCACATTTGTTACATGTATATTTTACACTGTTATGGGTCTCTATAAATTCGTTTTAGTGATATAAAATACAAGAAAAAGCTCATTGTTTTAAATTGGAACAAACTTATCATATGTTACGATTTGTCACTTTTAGATTTTTAATATTTTCAGATTTGGAGAAATTATTTACTTACTTAAAAACATAACCACTGGATAATTCTGATCATATCGCGTAACGAAATCCTTCGTCCAGTCCATTGAACAACCCTCTCCACTTTAAATACGTACAGAACTGTTAATGGCTATTTATACAACAAATAATAATCTATAGAACCGCAAATCCTCTCCACACTCCTCACACACACGAATGTTGCCATGACTCTACATTTATTTACATAATTTTGGTCACCCATTCTTTTCTCACGGCCCTTTAAGTCCTCAGTTACTGTTGCTAGCCAGAATTAATTCTGCACTAAACTTAATGGAGTGTAAGCCTGATTTTGTCATTAACTAGTGATGCTGATTTGTCGATTTTTACTCGTTTTAGTATCGATGGTTTCACAAATTAGTGTATCGCATTTTACAGTGGACAACAACACTATTTTTAAAAAAGCTTAAATAGTAGTTTGTACTCGATTAGAGTGAGTGACTTAAATACATTGACGAGGTCAGTAGGTAATTAATTAATAAATTTTCCTATGCCCTGAATTGAAATTAAACACTTACATATTTACAAAAACAATTGCAAATAATTTATTAGTATATGTAGGTGTACCTTCGCACTATCCCACTTTACTATAAAATAAATACTCTTTCTTCTTTCACCCAAAGGTAGAAATTGCTACATCAGCAATAAGGCCGCCTAAATTGTACCGATTTTTTATTTTACTGTATTGTACAACGGCAGCCTGCATCATAAGGAAAATCTATTCACTAATATTATCGATAGCTTCTTTTTTGGTCGTAAACACATCACTATAATTTATCTCTGCGATCAGATTATGGCATCAAAATGGCCGCATCATTCCACAACCGACGTCATATTAGCAACGACCATTTTTCAGATTTAGCGGTATGCATTTACATTGTTTGCGGTAATAATGAATGCAAAAGTTTACGACCCTTCTTAGCTTTGCGACATCGGGTCATTAACTTTGGAGTTAGAAGCAAAAATGTTTTGTAATGCGTATTTTAATGATAGTAAATCAAATCTGAAATGAGATTTACGTTGAATACGAATTGTTCTAATTTGTGTAGCAAATTTTGTTTTGCGCTGAAAATAAATGTTCTTTCAAACTTTACGAGTGACAATAACTAATAAGAAAATAATTACCTAGGCACCTCTTCACCAAGCTTTGAAGAAAACTGAAGTTGACAAATTAAAATTTTAAGGTACGATTTTTGTGATTTTCATTGACTAACCAAAACTACTACTAGACAGTACAAAAATCACGTTACACTATTCGGTTACAATTGCTGCATCAGCTGCATGAAAGAAAGCCACAAGAAAGCTGTAAAAAGTTGTGCAGATAAGTAACACAGAGCTTTCACCAAAATCAAAGAGGCTAATAATTCGCTATACTTGCATACTAGGTAATCAAATGAGCTACTTTTTAAAACGATACGTTAAATGAATCTGCCCTTATTATTGAAAACAATCGTCAGAATACGAAATTTTAAAATGATTTCTTTTTAATAATTCTTACTTTGCATATATTGGATAAAATAGAATGAGTATAGTACTATATTTGGACAATAATTATAAACATGTTTTACATTTTATAAGCTTCCCATGCAAGTACCAAATTCGTCGTACCTTACTTACCAGACTTGCCCTCAAAAGCCCTATAGTTTGTAAGCGCAAGAGTTTCGGGTCTAACAAAACCACATAATTCTTGCTAGACCACGATCTTTCGTTTAATTTGGGCATCGAAATGGTCGCACGCGTCGGCCACGCTCCAAATCCTTATCTGTCATTGCGGCTTGAGGCAACCCTATGCGCATGACACTTGGGGTCATTATGACCCCAAAAGTGCAATTTATGATGCAAGTACTATTGTGTGACCTCGAGTATCGACTGTCATCCGCACTATGGTAAAGTGGGCTGGGAATCACGGTTTCTAGTGGGTGATGCTAAGATAAATGTTATTTTTAGGGAGCTTGACGTATCTACTACATACTTTTATTTTGCCGAACACGGTTTGCGTATTACCTACCGAAGACAAAACTTGTTGTGGGTCTGTCCTGTACTGTACCTCATAAGTCAAATGTTTGAAAAAAAACAGGAATTGAAACAGTGAAGACGAATTAAAGTGTTATAGATAGATTTTCTGAATGATGATTTTCAGAATGGAAATGCATTTTTTATTGTGTTCATCTAGAAAAATACTTAAAATACCTAAATTGGACCTAATTTCAGTCATTAATTGCAAATATCCTTCAAAGCGGTTTTATTAGTTCATTTTACATACAATAAAAGGTATTGACAATTTTGAAATTTTATGTTGAGAGTTTTTTTTTTATTATTAATGATGGGTTTGCTCTTGACTCTCGTCTAGATCATAGGACAGAGACAGAGTCTAAGATGGAGGGAGCTCACCCAGAAGAAGCCTGTTCACTCTTACTTTGAAGAGATTAGGGTTGTATGCGTTTGGAGACACAGACGCAGGTAGTGAGTTCCACTCTTTAGCAGTGCGCATTATAAATGATGACTGGAAGCGCTTAGTCCGAATTGGTGGAATGGCAACCAGGTACGGATGGTATCCGGCGGTGCGTCTCGATGTGCGATGGTAGAAGGGAGCTGGTGGAACAAGGTCGTGAAGCTCTTGAGCAAAAACCGACAAGCAGGCAACCTTGCGGCGATGTGCCTGGCTATGTAGCTTTAGTTTTATCTCTACACGACATTATATGACACGCAAGAAATTGGGTTTCGGTCTCTCTGACGCAGTGGATATGAAAGGGACAGTCGCTTCACTCTACTTAGCGCCTTAATTATGTAGATTTGCTTTATTACGCTGTTACCCTAACACCCAATCTATTAAATTTCCTAGTGTAAAATGTTAATAATCGATTTGATTGAGCCAATGAACGTTTTGTTGGTAGTGTTTTGGTGATATATTTCTGTTGTTTATCGTGTTGCACTACAAATTATACTTTTTTAAGTTTATATTTACGAAAATAAAGACAATGCGTCAAATCTTTGGAAATCGCTTATGTGATGAGATGACATCTAACTGTCTTTCATTCATTCACTTCGCCGTTCAGAGGCGTATATTTTAAATTTTAAGCTAAGGTTATCTTATCCGGAGCACGTTGAACGTACCCTAGGAATAGCAATGTGTCTAGGACTTTTTATACAGTCTGTATTTGCAATATACCTGCGACGGTATAAAAATACGCGATTATTAAAATGAAAACGGGGTGTTCTGGTGCGAACGCCTTAGCGGATTTCTCAAGTCAGCGAATGTCGACTTAATTACCATTGCTGTACAGTTTAAATACATATTTCTTATGAAAACAGCGCGTGACCTCAGTGGCCACATATGCGCTGACCCTTAGTCACACATGGAGTTGTAAGTCATAAATTAGCCATCGATGATGCCCCGAGACACCATGTGGCTCGATTAATGGCGTCTCTAATTGCCCCCAATTTGAAGCATACAATGCGTCATCTAATCATTGATAAGATGAACGCCTAATATACAGGTTGTTACGGATAGCACAAAACCTGATATTACTATGTCAGAAAACCAACTTTGTTGTATATTCCACCATCTTACACTAGGTACAGAAAGAACAGTTTCTTACCTACATCTATGAAGCAGTTTAATAAGCTGAATAGTTATTCCCGGTTTGGTCTATTTGATGGCAGAGCTCAAAGTGCGAAGAATGCAGTTCCGTTTAATTTGTATGTTATTTATTTATTTAACTGTTTATTGTTAGGAATGAACGAGATTGTTTCTTGTTTGATTGATTCTTTTTTCACTTAATTTTCGTATTTCGTGAGCTCAAAGTGCCAAGAAAGCACTTGTCAAAGAATTCGTTTCCGTTTAGTTGGTACGTTAGGAATAGATGAGATTGTTTCTTGTTTGATTGATTGTTTCGAATCGAGCTCGCGTAAAATTATTGGTATTATTTATATTTCTTACATCTAACTTGGTAATGGTTTCGTTTTGTTTAGTTGGTTTATAATTCGATTAGTTTAACTAGATTCTTACCATATTTCTCATAATTCTCTTTTACTGAATGTAGGTAAGCTACGTTTTTCATTATAATTCGTAGATACTTTAAGGAAACTGCTCTAAATAGCCTTGTTAAAAACAAATATTTCACACAACTCCAATATCAAAGTGTCGAAGTTTCAACTCTTTCCTAACATAACATGTTGTACAAAAGTTCGGTTTAAGTACGGGGAGCGCGCGATCAATCAATGACAATGGGAGGTCCCAGGTTCGACTCCCGGCAGCACCCTCGAGGAAAAAAGTTGCTGCCTGCTGCTGATTTATTGATGTAGTTGGAATTATCGCCATTTGCAATTCTTGCCGCGAGTGTTGGCTAACAACTTCGGTGTGATAACGACCAGTTGTGTTCAAGTTAGGAAAAATACGTGTTATATGATATTTGCCGTGTGATGCCGGCTTTGAATAGCACCACCCCATTTCTTTCCAGCGGGTCTCGTAGGAGGCGACTAAGTTACTCGAGTGTTTCATGTGTATTACATTGATACACGATTTTTCTGAAACGGTCCTCAAATATGTGACGGTCGTTAACGCTCTGCCTATCCTGCAAGGGATAAAGGCGTGATATGTGTGTGTATGGATCATATTAGATATGTTGCTTATTACATGACAAAAACAGAAAAATGAGGTTCATCAATGTCAACAAAGCATCACTGATTTCCATTTTCTACTTTAGTATTGAACTGTAGGCTTCGGCTACGAAGCCGCCGTAGCAAGAGTATAGGTGCTACATGTTCGCTACGTACGGCGGCGGTTACGAAAAATTGCGATGTATAAATTACGAAAAACGATCTCCCATTTTTAACCCTTTTTTTTATAAACGACCAGAACTTCTTTACCACGGCAGGGGCTCAACTTTCAAACCTATTTTCAATATTTACCTACGTACTAATTAAATTAGTGATCGAGTTGGCGCTGTAGGCAGTGCTGCGCTATTTTACAGGAAATATCGTTAACTATCTTATCATTCTATCTTCCTGAAGGCCTTGCAACATTCAGATATATTTTATTAGTCAATTGAAATATGGATAACAGTATTAACTTTTGTTTCTAACCATGGTCTACTCATTTATCGATTATATTATCCGCCAAAACAATCCGGTCGATCGGCGGGTATTTGCCACACTTACCACGCTTGGCAAGGGGGCGAGAGCGTATTGCATTCGCAGGGAACGTTGCTGCCCATTCCCTGGATGATTATTCCTTACTTAACGACACCCTTGGGTAGCATTGGGGTATGCTATGCTAAGGCATTTATCCATTAAGATGTAAGTAGATATTCAAGATAAGCGTATACTGCATTTTGTAATAGTTCCGCCCGTAACTCTCGCTCGGGTTGGGTACAGCCGGCATAAGTTTCAGACCGGAGTTGCCGACAGATCACACCCTAGGGAGTCCTCAACCCGCCTCGTCTGCTCCAAGGATCTATTATACCAAAACGAATTGACGACGGCATTTTTTTTGTTGTTGTAATACAGCAATTTGGAGTTTTTGACGTTGTGTGCATTTGGCATAATACCTGTTAATGACCATACTGGGTATAAGGGACGGTGTACCGAAAACTTTGCAGGCATGATCAGACCATGGAACTGAAAAACTTTTAGTATTGAGTCAATGTTGGGAAGCGAAATGTGTTTTTCGAGTTTCCATCAAAAGGCTGTTTGGGAATTTTTTATGGAAGTTCGATTTCGGTTTCTCGTTTACCAACATATCAACCATAGAAAAAGTTGTTCAGTTTCACGGTCTAATCATGCCTGCAAAGTTTCCGGTACACCGTCGTCCCTTTCACCCCGTATATCTCGCCTGCTTCAAAGGATGTAACGTACCCACATCTATAATGTCCTTGGTACCCACAATGAAGAATGTTACTAGGTATTCCAAATCGCTTGAAATTTTGTATCGGTAAAGCCTGTATGTATACAAATACACTAGTTTTTGTTGTAGTCAAAAATACCTAGTAGTTTTGATTTTATAGGCATTCAAAGTTTCAAAAAATATCGAGTCCCGCAAACAGCCACGTGACCGCTTGTGACGTCATATCACAACGCGCGCCGCGCTCCGCTTAGTAGGTCTCATCTCAAGTCACCAGCAGCGGTTATAGTAGGTGTAATAGCTTGTACAGTATTTTGTTTGTGTTTGCACCCGTGTAGGTACTACGTTAATAGTCTTTTAATAGTAAATATTACACACACACACACACATCACGCCTTTAATCCCTTGCGGGGTAGGCAGAGCGTAAACGGCCGCAAGAAACGGACATTTATGCCACGTCTGACAAATAATTGAGGGTTATTCGGAAAATTGTGTATCGCCATAGTGACAGGTTGTCAGCCCATCGCCTAAAATTGCAATACACACCCTCGAGTCCCTCAGTCGCCTCTTACGACTCCCACGGGAATGAAATGGGGAGATGCTATTCTGAGCCGGCATCACACGGCATAGTAATGTAAATATTATTCGATTCATAAAATGGATGAAGGATTCGGAAAAGGGCAATCGGATATCTACCTAAAATAGATGCGTTATTTTGTTAGTTTTTTTTAGTTGTGGACCCTATGGTTTTAGCCCCGGGGCTTTTAATCTATACCTGACTGTATGGTGGGGAGCAGGAGCTCACCCGGAAAAGTTTGTGGTTGTTCAAAGAACCAGCTCAATCGCGCCCTTGGTGCAGCTTGTATACCAGCCTGTTGTGCCAGACCTTGTCGAAGACTTTCGCCACGTCGAGAAATACTGCTCCTGTCGGGGTCGGTTTGGACGAGACATTTAGCTTAAGAGCGATGTGTTCGACAATGCGGTGCACTTGTTGGGTACAAAAGTGCTGTTATCGAAAGCCAAATTGCTCGTCAGGTATGAGATTGTTGGTCTCCGCGTGGTCTCGAAGTCGGGCATAGATCATGCGTTCGTAAAGTTTGGCGAGAGGGTTCAGTAGGCTGATCGGGCGGTACGAAGTGGGCTCATTCGCCGGTTTACCCGGTTTGTGAATGCCTATGACTATTGCTTCCTTCCAGCAAGCTGGGAAGGTGCAACTACCCATGGCGGCATTCAAATTCAGGGTGAGGCGATTGATCAGGTGATCGGGGAGAATCTTCAGGACACGGTTGGTGATGCCGTCCGGTCCTGGAGCCTTTCTGGGCTTGAGTGCCTTAAGGACGTTGCGCACTTCCATCTCAGTGATGACTCTGAGTGGAGGGCCCGATGGAGGTAGTGAAATGAGACGTTCGACTTCGGAGTCGACCGTTGAGACGAAGGTCAAGTCGTGAGGGAGTGTGCTGGGGGTGCAAGAAAACTTTCCTTGCTACTACTTATTCTTAATACTATATATGTTAGAATGGAATAGTAGGAAGTGGGATAAGTACCTAGGATGTAGATGTACTGGGTTGAACGTGACAGATGTAAGTACTAAACCTTTTCTACTTGTTTTTTTCTTTTACTAACAAAATACGTAGGGCCATTTTATTTCATTTACTTTTTATTTCAAATGTATATGCTTTAGGCGATGGGCTGACAACCTGTCACTATAACGATACACAATATCCCAAATAACCCTCAAACATTTGTCAGACGTGGTGTAAATGGCAGTTTTTTGCGGCTGTTTACGCTCTGCCTACCCCGCTAGGGATTATAGGCGTGATATGTGTATGTATGTATGTATATGTTTGAACAGATTTACCAAACCTTTTAAATTTATTTGTATTTTTTTTTTCACAACATAGTTAAGGCCAGTTATTTATACAGCTATGGCGATGAAGCTATTGGTTATGTTCAAGTTAAGAGAGTAAGTAGGTGATACATAACGGTTGAAAAACTCTGACACCAGGGTTCATCGGGTCGTTGGACGACTCGGTGACCCACACGAAAAAAGAGAGAGATAAAATAACGGTTAAATATTGAATCACGCCAGAACACCGCGTACGTACCACACCTTATCATTGCAGTTTAGAATGCAATGAAAAGGATTTTTTTCGCATTTTAACGACCTTTGGAACTATAAAAAACAACTTTTTCGGTGAATTGATAGTTGTATTTTTACATTTAGGCACAACGCATGATTTCCTAGTATTTGGATTGGACATTTTCAAAATTATTTAAGTAAAATTTCGACGGCACGGGCGCGTGACCGCATGCGCACTGAGTGAGCCAGGCCGAGCGTGTTGTACGATGACGTCACAGCGTCACCGGCAGCCGCGTCGTGCGGTTGCACCTTGTTTTACTTCTAAATCGGAAACTAATTGACGTATCGAAGTAATTCTTTCACTAGTATTTTTTATTTTTGACAGAGAATATGGAGTGCTAACAATCAAAATTAGGTAACATTCTTCATTTGCGAGTGTTGGTATAGGCAGTGCGTGTCTGACGTGTTGGTCAAAGTAGTTAGTAAACCAAAGAACTCTGATCAAAATAACTCTGTGATACATACAAAACGTTCGTCTGCATCCCGACGTTCCAAACGTAAAAAGTCCTCAAAACTATCACGATAGATCCGGTCAATTAATTGAAAAATTTGTGAAAGTAATTGCGAGTGCTTAAAAAATTATTGGTCAAAATATGTAGTTTGACTAACACTAGTGTAATATATTTTAATTGGTAGGTCTAGGTAGGTACGTAGTCACTAACTAACACCACGTAAATGAGCTGACTGCATTCGAGAAAACTTCTAAATACAGGCAAAATGGTATCTCGTTTTCATTTACACTTCTTGCTTTTCATCAACATCGATAAAAAAAGAAAATACAGAAGGTTGCGATCAATTTCATTATTTATAAGTTTTTGAATAGTTTAAAACAAAAGGTTGTACATGCGACGACACAAATACTTTATGAAATAACACTTGTAAGTATTAATTTGGTTCGTGGTTTCTAGTTCGTTAATCATTGTACTCACTTGCTAGTCCTTCCCCAATGGCAACATCTGCATTTATGATCGGCACCGAGTCACACAGCAGATTGCATTCCAAAGGACTCATACTGAAATTGTTATCAGCGTGTTTCAGGCCTTCGCGCCCGAAGGTGACCGGAGAGGCGAAAAACCGTGTGCCAAAACCAGGGTTAGCAGTGTAACAGTGCAGCTCCACATCGATCCCGGACAACGCGTCAACCACTTTCTCACAACTTTCGGTTACAGCCCAAGCTGTCAACAAACTCCTCGGCTTATTGATATAAACTAAAGGATGTCGAAGCTGTCGCGTCAACTTAGCAGCGTTGGTTTCGTCCAAGAAGTAAAACTCCGGCTTCAAATTCGAAAATAAAGGTACAGTCGAATCCTCCGAACGCCCGCCGACTACAGGTATGCTTAGATGTCTCGGATTCGCTTTCAGTTCTTTAGCGGCGCATGATTTAGCCCTGACCACATCGATGTTAGCTACACCGAACACCTTGAAAGGGTTGTACGCATTATATTTTTGTAAAATAGCGCTCGCAAACGGTATCATAGAGTTTACGGGGCTGGTGGATATGGCTAGGATAGCGTCCGGGTTAGAGTTTGCCATCGCTTCACAGACCAGTTTTACGGCAGGCGCGTTATTGCGTGCGATTTCGTCCTTTTTTGCTCTTGAATGATGGCTTTCGCAGACCATGATAATCAAATGTGACTTCTCGATGGCCGCGTTTAAATCGTCTCTTGCGAACACATAGACGGATGGTCCGCACGGGATCTGGTACAGATTCCTCGCGACGGCTGTTGCAGCTTCTTCATTAAAGTCATGGAGATTCAGTTTCGATATTTTTTCGTTCTGTTTTAGTTTGATAGCCACCTTTGATCCGATTTCGTTTGCTGCTCCGATTAGAGACACATGGATTTTTCGGACTTGCCGAGGTAGCTGCTGTAGAATCAAACGGGACGATAGATTTTGGAAAACCATTATACTTTCTTTTTAGCGTACCTACTTACTTATCAAAATTTTCTTTCGACACTTAGCCGAACATGTTTTGAAGAAAATACTTATTTTTGTAAAAATATTTTAATTTTGTTGACTGGTAGATTAGCTGTTTGGCTGACAGCTGTGACGCACATGTTCACGACGATTTTTTAAGGTTTCTATCAAAGATGTTTCTATCAGTTTCTGCGTTTTTCAAACTTTTTTAGGGTTGCATAGCTCATAAGGAAAAAACGGAACTATTATATGGTAATGGTTACTGTGTTGTCTGAACATTAGACTATTGAGACCCTTTATCTCGCGTCTCATCCACACTAATATTATAAATGCGAAAGTAACTCTGTCTGTCTGTCTGTCTGTCTGTCTGCTACGCTTTCACGGCCAAACCGCTGAACCGATCTTCATGAAACTTGGCACAGAGATTGCTAGCATACCGAGAACGGACATAGGCTACTTTTTATCACCATTCGAGGGTCTGGAGTACAGATGTAGACCACCAGGTGTACCATCAGGAGCCCAGCTAAACTATTAGAGATACAGGCATGGTTCCACAACAAAAGTTGTTCAGTATGATGGGCCGCTTCTTTTCACAAGGACATTGAGGATCTGGAGTACCTTATGTAGACCACCAGGTGTACCACCAGGAGCCCAGCTAAACTATTAGAGATACAGGCATGGTTCCAAAACAAAAGTTTTTCAGTATGATGGGCCGCTTCTTTTCACAAGGACATTGAGGATCTGGAGTACCTTATGTAGACCACCAGGTGTACCATCAGGAGCCCAGCTAAACTATTAGAGATACAGGCATGGTTCCAAAACAAAAGTTGTTCAGTATGATGGGCCGCTTCTTTTCACAAGGACATTGAGGATCTGGAGTACCTTATGTAGACCACCAGGTGTACCATCAGGAGCCCAGCTAAACTATAAGAGATACAGGCATGGTTCAAAACAAAAGTTGTTCAGTATGATGGGCCGCTTCTTTTCACAAGGACATTGAGGATCTGGAGTACCTTATGTAGACCACCAGGTGTACCACCAGGAGCCCAGCTAAACTATTAGAGATACAGGCATGGTTCCAAAACAAAAGTTGTTCAGTATGATGGGCCGCTTCTTTTCACAAGGACATTGAGGATCTGGAGTACCTTATGTAGACCACCAGGTGTACCACCAGGAGCCCAGCTAAACTATTAGAGATACAGGCATGGTTCCAAAACAAAAGTTTTTCAGTATGATGGGCCGCTTCTTTTCAGAAGGACATTGAGGATCTGGAGTACCTTATGTAGACCACCAGGTGTACCATCAGGAGCCCACCTTAACTATTAGAGATACAGGCATGGTTCAAAACAAAAGTTGTTCAGTATGATGGGCCGCTTCTTTTCACAAGGACATTGAGGATCTGGAGTACCTTATGTAGACCACCAGGTGTACCATCAGGAGCCCACCTAAACTATTAGAGATACAGAAATGGTTACAAAACGAAAGTTGACCAGTATGATGGGCCGCTTCTTTTCAGAATGACATTGAGGATCTGGAGTACCTTATGTAGACCACCAGGTGTACCATCAGGAGCCCAGCTAAACTATAAGAGATACAGGCATGGTTCAAAACAAAAGTTGTTCAGTATGATGGGCCGCTTCTTTTCACAAGGACATTGAGGATCTGGAGTACCTTATGTAGACCACCAGGTGTACCACCAGGAGCCCAGCTAAACTATTAGAGATACAGGCATGGTTCCAAAACAAAAGTTGTTCAGTATGATGGGCCGCTTCTTTTCACAAGGACATTGAGGATCTGGAGTACCTTATGTAGACCACCAGGTGTACCATCAGGAGCCCACCTAAACTATTAGAGATACAGAAATGGTTACAAAACGAAAGTTGACCAGTATGATGGGCCGCTTCTTTTCACAGGGACATTGAGGATCTGGAGTACCTTATGTAGACCACCAGGAGTACCACCAGGAGCCCAGATAAACTATTAGAGATACAGGCTCGGTTCCAAAACAAAAGTTGTTCAGTATGATGGGCCGCTTCTTTTCACAAGGACATTGAGGATCTGGAGTACCTTATGTAGACCACCAGGTGTACCATCAGGAGCCCAGCTAAACTATTAGAGATACAGGCATGGTTCAAAACAAAAGTTGTTCAGTATGATGGGCCGCTTCTTTTCACAAGGACATTGAGGATCCGGAGTATTTTATGTAGACCACCAGGTGTACCATCAGGAGCCCACCTAAACCTGAACCTGTTTCTAAAAAAACTATCTAACGCGGACGAAGTCGCGGGTAAAAGCTAGTAATATATATCTAAGTAATACTATATATTGCAAGTCTACTAGTAACCTAACGTTATAAAGGATACGGCTGTTTTTGACCCTCACAAGAAAATGCTCCTATAACTTTGAAATTTGGCAAGCAGCTTCGTTACGAAACAACAAAAAAATTACATATTTCAAAAATGTTTTTTTTAGGGGCTGAAAAATAACAAAATTTTAAAATTGATGCCGCTAGTTCGTAGGGTAGGTATCGAAAGGGCTTGACGTGCATGTTGCGGGACCCTCGGTGAGCGAGTCCGACTCGCACTTGTCTAGATTTTTTCTAAGAATCTTATTATTCTCCCTAAAACTTTAACCTCATTTCTATTGACCCTGGAGATGCGAAAGGAGAACATTATATACCTAACCTCATACCTCCTTGAATCTATGGCTATGTATGATAGACGCCTGTCAGTCAGAAAATCTCACGAAAATCTGCAAAAAAAACTTATACAAAAAATACGATTAGTGATAAATACATAAAAATATGCTATCTAATTTTTAGCTACCTTTAACCGGCAGCCCTCCACAATGTTGCCAAGCAAAATTAGTAGTTTATTCAAGCAGACTAAACATCTGTTGACCTCAGTTCGGCCGTACCGAGTGACATTGGTCGGGGGCGCTAGCAAACTCGGGCAAACTGTGAGCTACTTGCTCCGGGCCGAGCCTAGAATCAGCACCCTCAGCGTCTACGACACTTCACCACAAATACACGACGTCATGGCCGACCTTCACGACATCCCCAGCGACCAGACCAACCTCATCACAATCATGGATCCAGAGGAGCTGTACAAAACCCTCCAGCAGACTGACATCGTGATATCTACCGACGGCATCGCAGACACCACACAGTTCAGCCAAACAAACGATCAGTTTTCCGTCAATGCGACTCTTATCCATATGATTGCGTACTATTTAGCCAAACTCAAAAATATGCCGTTTATCGGGATCGCGACCGAGCCCATCAATATCATGTTGCCGATGGCGGCGGAGATCATGCAGCGGCAGGGACTATTTGAACCTAGGAAGCTGTTCGGGTTGACTGGCGAGGACTCGCTCAGAGCCCAAGTGATGTACGGTGAATTACACAAGATAAATCCGGCGCAATGTTCCGTTCCCGTTATCTGCGGACACAGTAGCGCTACTGCCGTGCCGCTGCTGTCGCAAGCGACGCCGCACCGGCCTGTCACAACGAAAACTGCGCAAATGTTCACCGACGGCTTCCGACAGCTTTCCCAACAGATACTTAATAACGACGACCCCGCGTCTAGGGTCGCTTTGGCGTACAGCGCACTCGCCTTCACGCGAGCGATCATAAAAACTTACGACATGAAATGGAAGCCCGTTGTAAACGCGTTTGTAGAAAATAATGACTTCGGTACAGATTATTTCGCGGGCCGCATGAGGCTCACTGTCGACGGCGTGAGCGAAATGGAGAGATACACCAATTTATCAGAATTCGAATGTAACTTGTTGCAAAATAGTATTAAGAACCTGAGGTCTGAACTGTGTGAGGCTAAAAAGTTACTTAAGGCTGAAGAACTGAACTGATATACTGCCAATTGTTTACGAGTTGGGACTTGAATCCTAGTATAAGAATGGCCAGTGGCCCAGTGCACTTGTATGCATACTTTACAAAATTACAAGGTTTAAGTTTAAGTCAAGTTTTATTTGTTTTGTGTCTGGTTCGAGTCATTATTTTCTTGAAAGTCATTTGTATTTAACTCACTGTCACTTTTGACCATAAAAAAAAACTGAAGTTTTTAAGGAATAAAATAAAGAAACAATTTTACTTAATTCGAGTTTATTTACATCATTACAACGACCCTGGTATTTCACAAAGTATTAAGTACTTAACAACGATTAACCAAGGATATCACAGTATATAATTAATTCATTAACTTTTGACTAAGACCAAACAATACACTTACACAACAAACCATTTAGGAATCAAAATACTGAACACTCTTTTTGGATATTCAATTGATTACAAAATCGATTTTTATTATATCTAATTGGAACTTTAGTGAAGTTAATTAAAATAAGAATATTTTTTTGTTTTCACAACTATTACTCATCACAATAAAACAATTTTAAACGAATCTGTGTTTATAATGAATTTTAAAATTTCTACGTTTCGAGCTCCTTACAGAGCTACGGTACGCTAGGCAACTAAGATATAGATGGCGGTAGAACAAAAATAATTTAAATTCTAAATAATGACGTCTAACACCTTAGTCATCCGTGACCACGGGCTCTGTAAAGAGCTCGGAACTTATGAATTGTAAAATTCAAAATTTGTTTAAATTGTCTTATTTTAAGAAAAATAATGCTAATAAAAATAAAAATTCGGAAAATGATAATTGATTGTTCGAAACATGTTGTTAAGAGGTAATTTGTTGATTACACAAAGGTAGCAAATCAACCTCTTGACTTTAAAACACCCTATATTTTTCCCATTTAAAGTCATGGAAACATTCTTAAAAGCTATGAGATATGGATAAAAAATTAATAATTGCCTGAAACAGGTTATTCACATTTTACGGCGTACTTAAATAATGTACAATACCCCTTTCAGCCATTTTGAAACTGCTGTTTCGAAAACCAAATAATTTGACGTTCTTGGAATCGGCATTTTCTATAAAGAGAAGAAAATGTCAATAAAGCAAATGGTCAAAGATGTTAAACGATCATAAGTCTTAAGAAACGACTTCGATATATTGCTACCGTTTCGAATATCTTAACTTTGAACTGCTTTATTGACATTTCGCAACTTTTGACGTTTTTCCTCATTCTGAATTTTATACTATCACGCTTCGTCGCTTTGTGATTTAATGCCGTTTGAGAGAATATTTATTTCTCTGAATTCAAAACCATTATTTTCTTCTCATTAAAAACCATATTCCGAGCAAGAACGAATAAAAAAATGTTTGTTCCGGAAACTACAGTTTCGTAACTATCGTGCCGGACATTAATTTACTGATTATTTAATTTTGGCACAGAATTGATTACTACAGCTAAAGTTTGAGAATACTTTGTTTATGCCTTGACAGAAAGAAAGGCCTTGTATTGTGATAAATCAACGTCAATCTTGAGTTCAGCCTTTCGCAACTAACACTAGATTAAATTAGAAATTAAGTTAAAAGAAAAAACAAATAAACACTTTTAGACCAAATCAATTCGCATTGGTTTAATTTTTTTTTTGGTAACAGCTTTTGAGACTGTTCTGTATTCAACTTCCAGGCATCGACAAAATGCCTAAATTAGTATAATCAAACCTTAAGTTGTACTTTTCATAGAAAGATACAAACGCTATTTTCACATTGATTTAGGTACAAAATTCATTTGAACTTACACTAGTGGCATAAAAATGTTAACAATATTTGGACTATCGCGGTATATAAACCGTTTTACAAAAAATTATAATACTTCACCTTAGAAACTTAGCTTGAAGTTCGCTGGCGAAGGAGATTCAGCAAATCTGCAACAAAATAAAGTTATCTTGTGAAATATGAAAAACCTGCAAAACTAAAAAAGCACCTTAAATATGCTAATAGGGCTCCCAACTGCGCATATTTGCGAATTTGAGATGCGATACGAATATATAAATTGTATGAGATCAGAGAGTACGTTTTGCGCTTCGATGCGAATATCATAGTAATATTACAAGAAGTATTATTTAATTAAGACTAGGCCATACCAGGGGGGTTTCACTAGTGATGGGCGAATGTGAATGATTATTTCGAATGATCATTCGAATAGAGAGGTATTCGAATTATTCGATTGTTTAAAAGGACTATTCGAATTATTCGAATGAAAAACAATCATTCGAATGAATTCGACTCATTCGAATGAATTTGGACGATTTATATTTAAATCGCATTCAGAATAATCATAATGAAATGAAAATATGAAAAATAAAACTATATAAATATGTTAAAAGATCAATAAATTTTAATGAGATCTTGTATTAAATGATAAACTTTTGAATTTGAATGAATTTATTCGATCGAAAACCATTCGAATGGCGAATGATCATTCGAATTAATAATTTTCATTCGAATGGCGAATGATCATTCGAACACCATTTACAAATTCATTCGAATAATTCGATTGTCCGTTTTTAGAACAATCGCCCATCACTAGGTTTCACTCCACGGTTTAGGTATGTTCCGCCGGCGGGTCCCCTACGGGGACTAATCTCCGCGGGTTGTCACTTGTCGTCGCCAGACCGCCAGTGTGCCGCTAGCCGCCGCACTGTTCGCACGCACGTGCTACTCGCGCGCACACTTACTTGACTTTTTTCTGTGTTTTAGTACGTTTATTCGTTAAAAAGTCGATCGGGTCGTCGATTCGGTATCCCACTCAATACGAAGAACAGTTAGACACCAGCATAATTAATTGTTTTTCTATATAAACAGTAGTCATTAATAATTTCGTGTAGGTTTATAAATATTTACAAATCTTACAATTCCTTCCGTAGATTAAGTGAACAAATAAGATATTATAGCAAAATCAGTACCTAAAAATCTTCGTGCACGAATAACATGATGACAAGTTACAACCCTTGGAGTTCGCCGGCGGCTCAGTCATAAAACTGCGATGCGCAAGGGAGATTGAGCGATCGCGCGCGTTCATAAGTTTCAATTTTGTTTGTGAGCGGTTGGGTACACCGAGCGTAGGTATTAATTTATACCTAAACATGTATTTTCTTAGGGAGTGATTCTTCTGTACGTTAGTACTATTATATATTCTGTGGCCATACTAACTGCTTGTTTCAGTAGTACTTAATGGTTTTGTTTTGGTGGTACTAGCCACATAAGGCCGCAAGCTACTTTAGACTGATGACAGTCTTGTTATGATTTAATTCAATGGCAAAAAAGACAAAGTGGTAATATGTCCAAGTTAGCAAAACATCAAAATGGCGAAATCCCACACATGCAAAACATTATTTCGTTTCTATAATATTATTTTATGTCGTGAGATGTTTACCCTGCACTCATTCCTCGTTGCTTTTGCTAATCTCGCTGTTGGTCTCGCTCAGTGAAGTGGACCTGATGCTGATGGAGGTCTCCTTAAACTGGCTGATGAAGTCCAGCAACTTCTGCAGGTTTCTTTGGGTCCTGAAGATAGGGAAAGAATACATACACTTACATACATACAAATATCACGCCTTTATCTCTTGCGGGGTAGGCAGAGCGTTAACGGCCGTAAAATATGATCGCTATCACTACGTCAGACAGATATTTGAGGACCGTTTTAGAAAAATTGTGTATCACTATTGTGACAGGTTGTCAGCCTGTTGCCTAAAATTGTAATACACATGAAGCTTTCGAGTCTCTTAGTCGCCTCTTACGACACCCATGGGAAAGAAATGGGGTGATGCTATTCTAAGCCGGCATCAATCGGCAAAGGTAAGAGTAGTTATTTGTAAAACAAGAGAACATAATATTTTTTTGGAGCAAGTTCTGCAATTGGATCCTGCGATTAAATTAAATCACAAGCGCAGCATTTAATTAATTATACGCATGCAAATAACACGCTTTGAAAATCTTGACTTCAATTTGAAACTAACGTCATTACAGATGGTAGTGGCATAAAGTTACATGCCGTGTGTTTAAGCCTTTAACCTGATCAGAACAAGTTAGTGTCTTTATTTGAATTTTTTTATCCCGCCTGAGCCGGTTTTCTATTAGGACAATACAAAATTGTTATAAAAAAGAAAATTGTGTTATAAAAATTACGGATCATGACTTCAATAAGTGATAATGCTGTAGCGACCACTGGGAGCTACTTCATGAAGCTCAGTCAAAGTGGTTCAAGAGCAAGCAAGACGCAACAGAAGTTCCAACATATCTGCAAGATGGCGCCACGTGACAGATTGGCAGAGAAACAAAGAGCCTGAAACGCGGTATCGAAGTGTTTTACCGCGCATATACAACTTCCAATTCTATCCAAGTGGACCAGTCGGTCCTCTGGCCACAACACCCGGCGGACGGATAGCTACCCTTTTCCCGACACCACTTATACCCCCCTTTCTGCCTATTGGCATTACTCCTGTCACCCGCCATTATAATATCCTACATTGAATAAAGCAATTTCATTTTCACCTCTCCATTAAAAATAACAGTTTTGCCGCGTAAATCCAGTGGGCAAAACTCGTTTTTATCAACTCGATGGAGAGAAGTGATTTGAATTTCGGACATCTCATTTTATCAGAACTAATCGTGACAATGGCGGCGGTGCAATTTCAACCAGTTATTTATTTATTTTCGTAGGCGTTTTGTTCTATTAAATATTTCTAAATATTAGTTCATATTTATGTAATATTTCTGAACGAATCTTTAAAAAAATAATTTGACAAGAATTGTTATTTTGTCTGAGACATTCGAGCTGTACAGCCAATTTCCCAAACTTGACATTGGCAGAATTTTCTTACTGGTAGAGGTGAAAAGTTGTGTGTACCACACGAGAGCAAATTCATTCGCATCTCGTGCTGTTGAATCCCTCACTGAGCTCAGGATACAACTCGCTACGCTCGTGATTCAATTTTAGTATCCTTCGCTACCTCGGAATTCAAAATTAGCGCTTGAAGCAAAACTGGCCTTTGCCCTCTTGTTGTACAAATAACTATTTTTATTGTTTAGTGTACCTGATCTGCGCCGCGAGGAGGTGTCGTTTCTCCGCGTTATGTTCGTCGAGGTTCTCCTTGAGGCTGGCCGCGCGAGCTTCCAGTTTCCGTAACTCTACACACAGTTCTATGTTCTTCTCTTGTAGGCGCTTGCGTTCCGCTAGTTTATCTGCAGAACGGAAAAAAATAGGTATGTTTCAATTGTATCGTGTGTTGCCGGCTTAGAATAGCATCACCCCATTTCTTTTTTGCGGCTGTCGTAAGAGGCGACTAAGGGACGATTTGGAGGCTTTTTCTTTGTGGAGGCAAAGGCATTTTAACACATTACCAACAATTGTGAAGTCACGTCCTCAAAACATTAGAAAATTATTAAAAATATAAATAAATAATATTATTTCGGAATAATGAAATCAGTTTCTTAAAAAGATCCATATTTTCAAAATAAACCATTAAAAAATATCCTGCATACCAAATTGGTGTTTTAAATAGTAGTACTGTCGGGAAAACAGTAAAGTTGCGCAATTGAAATGGCAATAAAGTGGAGATGACGACAGTTGGAGCCATAGATTGCTACATTGGAGGCCTATTGCAGGAGTTCGAAGTGTCGGCCGACCACCAGCAAGATGGTCGGACGACATTAAAAAGACGGCAGGGCCGACCAGGTGCCTATGATATGAAACTACAGACTACAAGTCTACAGGTGAAATTCTTAGTACATTGCGTAGGCGGTTCATATTCCTGGTATCATAACGGCTAACCGACTTCGCAATGAACATCACAGTGGAGGAAACATCAAGAGGCATTCGTCCAACAGTGGACACTATTATGCTGAAAAGAAGAACAGTACTGACCTCTGTAGAGTTTGTCTTGCTGCATGGGCGCGGCGGTGGCGGTGGGGTCGGGCAGACGGGCGCGGCAGTTGCTGCAGCGCCCGTCCACTCCGCAGCCCGTGTGCACGCACACGCCACACACTAAGCACCACACGAGCAGGGACGGCACGTCTGTAAAAATAAATGTAAGGTAGAGAGATTAAGTTTGAGGTCAGGTTTTTTCCCTAAGGTTGTATGGTAGAAATAGCTACCTAGCTATAAGGCCGCCTATATTGAACTCTTTCTTTTCTATCTGTATGTAAATTTCTTGTTTATGTGCAATAAAGTATATTTATGTTATGTATTGATACCCATTCCTCTAAAAATATGAAGAGGTAATGTGAAGTTGAAAATTTGAAGTGTTCGGTCGGGGCGTCGGTAGCTCAGTGGCAGGGTGGTGGTTCAATCCCCGGCCGTCGCAAAAAAAAACAGTATAGTATTTTCATTTATTACAAATATTTAAAAAAAATCTTCTTTTTCAAAGCTGCCGCAGCCTCCCCCTTTATACTTATACCACGCCTATACCCCTAAACGGGGTAGGCAGAGCTGAACGACCTTAAAAATGGCACGTCTGACAAACATAAGAGGGTCATTCAAATAATGTATCGCCGTAGTGACAGAATGTCAACCGCCCATCACCTAAAATTGCAACACACTTATAACCCTCGATTCCCTTAGTCGCTTCTTACGACACTCACAGGAAAGCAACGGGTTGATGCTATTCTTATCTTAACCACAGAATAACCAATAGTATGTAGTATATATTATACCTTACCTCCCCGCACCCCAGCCCCCGACCCGCCCTCACCCGTGAAATGTCAAAATATCAGAGGAGAATTAAGTAGAAACTAGCGCTAGGCTTGTTAAATCCTCTTTGGTAGTTGCTGCATGTATTCATCAGGTTAGGTATAAAAATCAACCTGCATGCCAATCTGTGATCACCCACACATGCACATGTAGAAATGACAGTTGTCTGCAAAGAGTCCGCTGTATGGAGTGTCCGAGGTGTGTCTTAACTCTGCATAATACTGTTCCTTACCGCTTCTCCCGCAGCCATGACACACTTTCTTGGCGGGAGCGTAGACTGGCTCCACTGATAAGCTGGCGGGCAAGGCGCGCGCCCACGCAGGCTTGCCGTTACTCCAGCCCGAGCCTGACGAAAATAAAAGTTTTTTTTTTTTAAATAAAGGTAGGCAAACGAATTTTGTTTTCAGCAGCCTAGTTGTTGGAACTAAACTATCACTTTTTAAAATTTAAAATCTCTGATTATGAAACAAAATAAAATAAAAAGAACTTGCCCTTTATTTAATGATGCGATAAACTATCTATTAAAAATATAATAGAGTCTTGTTAGAAATTTGAAATGTTGTGGATTACTCCACGTCTGACAAACATTTGAGGGTCATTCGGAAAATTGTGTATCGCCATAGAGACAGGTTGTCAGCCCATCGCCTAAAATTTCAATACACACCCTCGAATCCGTTTGTCGCCTCTTACGACACCCACGGGAAGGAAATGAGGTGATATATTCTAAGCCGGCATCACACGGCGAAAATAATACATTTATAACAAATAATACACGTCGAAGGTGCACCAAAACATACACATTACAAACTCATACCTGTAATTTCTAGGGCATCTCTGTTTCTCTTTTTCCTACAAATTTAAGTTAACTCTGGTCATGTACTATAAATTTAAATGAAAGCAAGCTATGTAGGTACCTAAACCTAGTTATTTAAAGCTTTTAGTTTTTATTTTAGATTATTTCTTATTATTTTTGAACTACTCTCAAATTATACATTTTAACTTTATCAGTTAAAGCTGTTTTCCTAACGCTAGCCATAAAGTAAATTTTAAACTATTTATAAAAGTAAAAGTCTGAAATAAATAAATTTTATTTTATTTATTTTTATTTATACCATAAACACATATATTTGTTCATCGGACAGGCAGAGATCTTGAAACCATACAGCCTCGTCTTCAGTTAGTACTCTTCTTTAGTCTTAACCTAAAACCTACCTACTCATCGTAACGCGATAGTGACGCTCGCGTTCCAATGCTCACAGAACTTTACACGTGAATATCAAGACGAATCGCTTTCCTTCATTTCTCACTTTCACTACACTTCTTTACTGCCGGCACATTATAAGTATACACGTAAGTATATCTCACAATAATAACGGCGAGGGATTGCCTACCCGGCAAGGGATTATAGGCGTGATATATGTGTGTGTGTGTGTGTGTGTGTATGTATAACGGCGAAAAAACAATTTAGAAAAATCCGTATATAATATTATAAATATGAGAGTTTGCGTGTGTGTATGTATTTATGTTTGTTACCTCTTAACGCTCAAACGGCTTGACCGATGTAGATGAAATTTGGAACATAGGTAGAGTATAACCCGGAATAACACATAGGCTACTTTTTACCGAGGGAAAACAACTATTACCACGGGAAAATGAGTGGCAGCGGGTTGAACCGCTGGGCGTAAATCTAGTAAGAAATAAAAGTTGGATACGTCTTAAACAGGTCTCATGAACATAAAATAAACGCAGTATTATTTACCTTTATTTTCAGATGACGATTCCGAAGGCGATCCTTCCCGGGATGACCTTGTTTGGTGCTGAAAATAAAAAACATTACAAATTAACACGTTCACTGTGTAGCTCCAAATTAGGGATTGACCCCCTCACGTGCAAAATTTTTGTCGTAGGCGCATTGGGATTTTACTACTTGGATTTATTATAATTACGTCCGGTAAAAACAATTTTTTAATAAATTCATAGCCCATACGTGTATGCCAGTTATAATTCATAAACTCACACATGCGGTTTTTGACAAGCCTATGATTACACAAGGGAGCATGACCCAAATATGTCGCACTCACGCCTCATTCAAATCTCAGAATGCCAAACGTATGGGTCATACACATTGAACGTGTTAATTAATTTCAAATATGTAGTTTTTGAATCTTATCGATGTAAGCAAGGGTTTCACGTGTATTAAGAAGAATGGCTGACATCCTACTTGTGAGACGTTAATATGATAACGACCGATCATTCTCATTAACCCCCAAAAGATAAAAGCGTGATTTATGTATGTACTATGTGTATATGTACACTCGAACCGCCGTCTTATGCTCGCGGCATGAGAACAGTCAACAAAGATTTAATACCAAATTTTAAAACACTTCCCGTGTTAGTTATAAAATTTTTGAAAACTTGCAAAATTTTCAAGCACGGGCAGGATTTGAACCTGCTTCTTCCATCTGGGCACTGCCAGGCGTTACTGTCATTAAATACACTTGCAAAATTGGCGGGCAAGGAACTTGCTGCGGTAGCCCAGATGGAACAGGCGTCGCCACTAGTAATGACGAAAGTCGCAAGTTCAAATCCTGCCCGCGCTTGAAAATTTTCCTACACACATATGACGCCTTTATCCCTTGTGGGTTAGGCAGAGCGTAAACGGCCCTAAAACCACGCCATCGCCACTTCTGATAAATCTGGTGTAAAAGCCTGACCTATTTGAAAAAAATCAAGCTCTATTTACCTGTTGCTTACGTAACTTTGCAGAGCGCGTCTGTGGCGGGTCGTGGTGAGGCTGCAAGTATGGAAACTGGGTCTTTTTGCGTTTCTGAAACATTTACAAAAACATTATTTAGCTAAGTAATAAAAATAAATACACATACGTATTTTGGTTCACAAGTAATATTATGTTGTAGCGATTCACGATGATCATATTTTGTGATGATGATTGATGTCATTTGTCTTCTCTAGAAGTACCTAGAGGCTTAGGTAACAATTTACTGACTATTTCCGAAAAAAGTTATTTTAGGACTTATAGTCGGATTATCGCGGCCAGGTCGTTTCTCGCGAGATTACAAAGACAAGTTCAAAACGAATTATACAAATGGATCGAGTAAATTAATATATGATAGGCAGTATAATTCGTTGCATAAAATCCTTGTGAATTCGCGACAAACGTCCTATACCTGAGCAATAGCAAAATAGTACGACATGCGTTGAACAAATATTTAAAGTTTGTTGTTTTGTGTTTGTACTTAAACACGCGTTCAATACAATGTCTTACTTTTTTGGCCGAATGACAGTGGTGGAAAAGGGCAGACAACTTGCCCTAGTCGGGTGTTGCGAGTGAACAGGGAATTGACTGGTGCATGCTATAAATTATACTTACTAAGTTTAAATTTACGAAAATTTTTACAGATAAAGAGAAAAATCTTTAGAAAGTCGCATCTGTTGGTGCTCGTGGTAGACCGTTTGCTTCACTCGCGTCGCTTGTTAAACATGTTTACTTACAGCAGTCATCATATCGAAGTTGCCGTAGAGGAAGTCGCTTTTGTTGGTACTCGTGGTGGACCGCTTGCGTCGCTCGCTTCGCTTCTTTTCCATCACCTCTCTCTGGGCGTGAGTCACTAAGCCGACCAGTCTGTGGGAAGAGAAAAAAGCCAGTGTTTTTTTTATTTAGCTACCTGAAAAAATGCATTGTTAATTTTATCAGTTATGTCTTTGTGAAATGTTAATCTTTACCTCAGTACATGTACATATAGGATGAAATTTTACATATGTGTGACTGATAGAACAAAATTCAAGACAGGCTGGTGACAAAAAACAACTTCCCCAAAAAACATAGGTCGAAATACGGAAAAAGATTAGAGATAAGCAGTGTCTATATTCTTTATGTATTTATCTCTTTCATTTCCCGTGTACATTAAGTCGTAAATAAATGAATAAAATAAAAAACATTGGACCTCATACAAAATTGATTTGAGTCATTGTGGACACCCAAAATATTTTTGTCATAATTCAACCTATATTTCTTGGGGCAAGTTGTTCCTTATCACCAGCCCATTTTGAGATTTCTCTATTGGTCACTAGTAAAATTTTACCCTATATTCTTGGCTATTATTTTATGCATAATTTTTTCTGGCCGTGTGATGCCGGCTTAGAATAGCATCACCCCATTTCTTTTCCTTGGGAGTCGTAAGAGGCGACTAAGGGACTCGAGGGTGTGTATTGCAATTTAAGGCGATGGGCTGACAACCTGTCACTATGGCGATACACAATTTTCTGAATGACCCTCAACTATTTGTCACACGTGGCGAAAATGACCGTTTTTTTGCGGCCGTTTACGCTCTGCCTACCTTGGCAGTTAAAAAGGCGTGATATATTTTTTGTTTTGTCTTCTCTGTGATGATGTCATTTCTCTTCTCTAAATGTACCTATAGGCTTAGTTAGCAATTTCTTAGCAATACCATTACAAGCAGTAGCCAGGATTGCTTAGTTTTGTATAATAAGTTCCTTACCTCAAGAACATCTCCTGAGTGATGGGTTCCCCCGGTTCAGGCAGTGGTGGTGGTGACGGGGTCGGGGAGTGTTGGCCTCCAGAGTAGTCCGAGTCGGAGCGTCGGTCTTGCCAGTCCATGCGGTCCTGCTCATTCTCATTGTCCTGCTCATCGTTCTGCTGCAGTTTTGTTCCACTAGAATATAACAGATTGTTATAAAAACACTTGCCAAAAAAGTTCAATAAAGTTAAAAAACATTATAGTCTTCAATGTAAAATAAATGAGCAATTAGGTATGCTTTACAACCAGTTAATATTTAAGATAAATCACAGAATAAAAATAATTATTAAAAATCTTTTGGTATGCTTACTTCCAAACTTCAATTTGAAGATAAGTAAAGACAAAGGAAAAAAGATAATTGAGTGTGAGTGTATGTATGTTTGTTACCTCTTCACACTCAAACAGCTTGACCAATTTGGATGAAATTTAACACACAGGTAAAGTATAACTCGGAATAACACATAGGCCACTTTTTACCGCGGGAAAACAACTTTTACCACGGGAAATGAGTAGCAGTGGGTGTAAAGTGGTGTGCGGAAATCTAGTGATTATAGGTTTGAGGTGAAAGACTAGTATTAGTTTTAGAGACTTACATGAGTGACTCCTTAACCTTATTGAGTGCATTTGCAAAGTTACTCCTGCTATCCACAGTATTTGGCATCTGAGAGTAACTCCTGGCATATTTATCTTTGTCCTCTCCATCACTATGGTTCGAATACTCTTTATCATTTGATTTCATCTCATTATCCGAATCAGACAAGTTGCCTTTGCCGTCATCATGATTATTCTCAGACTTGATATGGATTTCATTGAGGACCGATGGTTTTAATAAAGAGACAGATCTGGTTCTACCACGGTAGTGTAACTGGTGGTCCCGCAGTTGCTGGGCTACATAGCGGTTGTCATTCTCAATGTTCACTTGTTTGTTCCTTACTTTGAGACGTTGCTGATACAGTTCTAGCTCTCTCCGTAATCTCTCCACCACTAATTTCTACAAAAAAAAATTATAAACATTCACTAAAGTTTTATTTTACACTACTAAAAAAGAGTTAAAGTAGAATAAAAAACATCAAACCTTAAATCAAACAAAAGATAAAAAGCTGGTACAGTAAAAAACAAAACTAAAATGGATGGAAATATAGTGAAATATAATGATGTATGCAATACAAATAATAACAATACCTAACCATAACCATATGTGAACAATAAAGGTGATATGATAACAAATACCCCAGCAAGTCATAATCATCATGGCACAGTAGGTAGGTATAATGTTTAATTTGTACTCACTTGTGTCTGCCCTATTGCAATTATGTCTCTCTCAGCTTCTTTCACTTTAGATTTTAGTTGCATATTCTGAAAATCAAAAATTATCATAATTTTATGACGTCACACTAAAATAACAAGACACGATACCTTGTAAAGAAGCAGTAAAGTAGGTAACATATTCTTACGTTTTCATCTTCCTGCAGACGCGCGACCCAAATCTAAAAAACAATAAACACAAGTGTTTAGAAAATAGCACAGCTAGGGCTTCGTCACAAGTACAATATACTTGTGAGCAATATATTTATCACAGCACTGAACTTTTTGTTTTTGATGAACAAAGAACAACAAAATTATGAAGAAATTTTTCGAACTTACCTGATGAACTCGTATCGCATTTTTCAAGGCGGACTGGGTTTTAGTTATTTCTTCTTTGATTTTATTTGAGACCTCCATAGTTTAAAATAGCACTGAATCGATTCAACTATAGAGGAAGTGAATGGATAAATATTTACGATAAATTTTGTTTCAGGAAATCACAATCCAACAAAAGTATTGTACTTGGCACAAGTACTAAAGGTGTATGAAACGACAAAATTACTTTTGGAACCGACAAGAAAACCCCTCACTTTGCAAAACTTACATAATTAAGTCCTGTAGCTTAATGGGACGTGTATTATACTATTCGAAATTATTTTCTTACTTAGAAAAGCCTTTGTTAATTTCAATCACGCATTTTTGAGTAAAAAAATCGGAAAACAGAAAGGAAATTCACGACTTCACGACGAGATGCCGATTTTACATTACAGTAGGTATAAGTGTAAAAAAGACGGAAATGCAGCCAGCTATCTCACTTTTACACAAACTTTCTGTGATTGGTTGGTTCGTCTATGGTTTGTTGTTTGTGATACGTCTAGCGATGTGCTTTATAACATTATAAAGTAATTAAAGTATTTGTTATCAAGAGATAACAGCATTAGTATTATGTGATTATTTGGATTTGGGTCAGGAATGTTTATTTATATTTTGATTTTCCTCCGCTGCATAATGAATGGATACGTCGTAATTAGTGTATCACTTCATTTAGGCGGGTCCACACAGGCTGAGCAGCCTCGCCCGCGGCCCGCCTCGCGTGGCAAAATAAATGCTCATGTGCGGGTCAGGCAATAGAAATATTTCTATTGACAGTTCTCTTGATAGTTCTCAATGTCAAACCAGAGGGCGCTGTGCTAAACTGAAATGACAGTGGGCAAAATTGTATGGAACTTGGTCCAAGAACCTCCACTATTGAGACTTATTGGAAATGGAAGAACACACTTATCAGATTATCCGAGACAAGTATTACCGAAATCTGCACCGGGATTTTTTTTTTATAGTCACTTGAAGTTACTATAAAAATATTCTTAAAAAATGATTTTAACAGGAGCGTGATATTTATTTTGACAGATTTTATTGATATTGCGTGTCTCTCGAATGTGCCACAATGTAAACTCCATGTAACGACACTCCACATAACGTCAAACTCCCCAAAACATTCAAATAACATGACCTTGGTTTGAAAAAAGTGGTCCAAGACCTTCCACTGTTGAGACTTATTTGAGTATATGACACATTAATATTGATATTGCGTGTCAGTCGAATGTAAAACAGTGTAAATTCCATGCAACGACACTCCACTCCATATAACGTCAAACTCCCCAAAACATTCAAATAACATGACTTTGGTTTGAAAAAAGTTGGCCAAGGCCTTCCATTGTTGAGACTTATTGGAAGTGGAAGTACATACTTGTCTGTGACATATTAATATTGATATTAGGTGTCAGTCGAATGTAATATAGTGTAAACTCCATAAAACGACACTCCACATAATACAAAACTCCCCAAAACATTCAAATAACATGACTTTGGATTGAAAAAAGTGGTCCAAGAACCTCCACTGTTAAGACTTATTGGAAATGGAAGTACATACTTGCCAGATTATTCAAGACAAGTTTGATCGAAATCGGCAGCGGGATTTTTTTTTGAATACTTAAAGTGACCATAAAAATATTCTTAAAAAATGATTTTGAGTGGAGCGTGCTATTTATTTTGACACATTTTATTGACATTGCGTATCTTTTGAATGACATGTAATACAGTGTGAACTCCATGTAACGACACTCCACATAATGCCAAACTCCCCAAAACATTTAAATAACATGATTTTGGTAGGGAAAAATTGGTCCAAAACCCTCCATTGTTGAGGCTTATTGGAAATGAAAGTAAATACTTGTCAGATTGTCCGCGACGAGTATTAACGAAACCTGCTGCGGGGTTTTTTGTTGAAGAGACTATAAAATATTCTTGGTACTATAATGTTTGATATCCGATTTGCTGTTAGCGCGATGCGTGTTTTACAATTAGTTTATGTCTTGTTACCGCCTAGGCGCCTAGAAATGGAGTTTACATTGTGGCACATTGGAGAGACACGCAATATCAATAAAATCTGTCAAAATAAATAGCATGCTCCAGTTAAAATCATTTTTGACGGTATTTTTAAAGTAACTTCAAGTGACTATAAACAAAGAAACCCGGTGCAGATTTTGGTAATACTTGTCTAAAAAAATCTGATAAGTGTGTTCTCCCATTTCCAATTAGTCTCAACAGTGGAGGTTCTTGGACCACTTTTTTCAAACCAAAGTTATGTTATTTTAATGTTTTGGGGAGTTTGACGTTATGTGAAGTGTCGTTACATAGAGTTTACATTGTTTTACATTCGATTGACTCGCAATCTCAATATTAATGTATTGACGACCGATGTGGCGCAGTGGTAGTGCGACTGCCTGCGACGCAAAGGTTCCGAGTTCGATTCTCGGTGGGACACTCACAAAAGTTGATATTTATCTCTTTGTGAATTTGTTCCCAGTCTGGTTAGGACATTGCAGGGTGAACCAACTGATTGTCCGAAAAAAAAAAAAATTGGTTCCGTGCTTCGGAGGGCACGTTAAGCCGGTCGGTCCCGGTTGCTGTCTATGACTACTTAGACGGCGGTCGTAACACAACCATGTCAGAGGCCTACTAGTGGTAGTAGGCGGTTGAAAAACTCTGACACCAGGGTTCATCGGGTCGTTGGACGACTCGGTGTCCCACACGAAAAGAGAAGAGAATATTAATGTGTCACAGAGAAGTATGTACTTCCATTTCCAATGTGTCTCAACAGTGGAGGTTCTTGGACCACTTTTTTCAAACCAAAGTGATGTTATTTGAAAGTTTTGGGGAGTTTTATATTATGTGGAATGTCGTTTTATGGAGTTTACACTGTATTACATTCGACTGACACGTAATATCAATATAAATGTGTCACAGACAAGTATGTACTTCCATTTCAAATAAGTCTCAACAGTGGAGGTTCTTGGACCACTTTTTTCAAACCAAAAAAGTCATGTTATTTGAATGTTTTGGGGAGTTTGTAGTTATGTGGAATGTCGTTACATGGAGTTTACATTGTGGCACATTGGAGAGACACGCAATATCAATTAAATCTTTCAAAATAAATAGCTCGCTCCAGTTAAAATCATTTTTGAACAATATTTTTATAGTATCTTCAAGTGACTATAAAAAAAAAACCCCAGTCTAGATTTCGGTAATACTTGTCTCGGATAATCTGATAAGTGTGTTCTTCCATTTTCAATAAGTCTCAATGGTGGAGGTTCTTGGACCACTTTTGCCCACTGTCCTTTCGACGTTTCAATATGGCTGGCGTCAGCCATAGTTTTGTCACAGGTTCCATTTCACGTTGTGTTCGTTACAAATTAATGATGTTAGTTTGATTTACTACAAAATAAACTTATCGCCTTGTTATTATATTGAGTGTCATACGTGTTAGTAAGCAAACAACCAATAATAAATTTAGAACAATTCAATAAAAACAAAATAAATAATAATTTATAAAGTGGTACAGTTTTTGTGTAAAGAAACGTTATTTCAATTAAGCTTAGCGCCCTCTACATGACACTCGAGAATCCCTAGAAAAATTCTTATTCGTTTGGGGTACGTTCAACGTGCTCCGGATAAGATAACCTTGGCTTTAAATTTAAACTAACACATCTCTGAATGGGGGTTTGGCGAAGTGAATGAACGAAAGACAGTTAGATGTCATCATATTAGTGATTTCCAAAGATATGCCGCTGTGTCTGTTCTTTTTTTCGTAAATAAAAAATTATTAAAGTATAATTTATAGTGCAACAGGATAAACAACAGAAATATATCACCAAAACACTAGATAACACTATGCACCTGTCAAACTGACCTTTGGCGAAATTTTCTCTCGACGTGTGTGCATTATCGGGGTAGGATAAGTTTGACAAGTAGAAATTTTCTCCTTACAGGCGTTATGAAACGCGGTTTTACGATCTGTCATCGCTGCTATATTCTCTTAAGCGTGTGCGTGCCGTTCAAGGCCTCTTGGATCAAATGATAGAGCGAGGCAGCCTCGGCCGAACAGGGGCGCGTTAAATGGACCACGGATAATATATCTTTTGTCGCTCTTTTATACTTTGACAGTTCGTAAAACCGTGTTTGGAACGCATGTTAGAAAATTTCTCCTGACCGACGTGCAAAAACGCGGTTGTATGACCTGTCATCGGAGAAAATACCGACTAGGAGAAACAGCATGAACGTGCCCCAGCGCGAGCCAATTTGCTCGGTCAGTTGACAGATAAAACAAAATGGCGCCGTACGTACGCACAGCTGTTGCAACTTATGGTTAAATTTTGAAATATAAACTCAAAAGTAAACAAAACGCAAAAGTATGTTAAATAAAAAGGCATTCTTGATTGATCCTTCTACCCACGAGATTTTTCTCTAAGAGCCCAATAAAGATTACATTTCTTTTTTTATGTCGCCTATTTGTATAAGTAGGATCTCTCGCATCACATAGCCAATTATTACTCCCGTGTAAACTCGAGCGTGAGCATGCGGCTGCCTCGCCCGCGGTACGTCCACACAGACCGCGTGGTTTGGCGCATGCGGCGCAACGTGCCGCGGCCGAGGCTGCTCGGCCTGTCTGGACGCAGCTAATGGGGGTTTTTCTATTGACAGTTCTCTTGATAGTTCTGGAAGTCAAACCAGAGGGCGCTGTGCTAAACTGAAATTTTGACGTTTCAATATGGCTGGCGTCAGCCATAGTTTTTGTCACAGGTTCCGTTTCACGTTGTGTTCGTTACAAATTAATTATGTTGGTTTGATTTACTACAAAAAAAAACTTATCGCCTTGCTATTATATTGAGTGTCATACGTGTAAGTAAACAAATAACCAATAATAAATTTAGAACAATTCAATAAACACAAAATAAAGAATAATTTATAAAGTGGTACAGTTTTTGTGTAAAGAAACGTTATTTCAATTAAGCTTAGCGCCCTCTACATGACACTCGAGAATCCCTAGAAAATTTCCCATTACCATGGCGTCACTTTCGCCAATAATGGATAAGCCACGGTAGCCAAGATGATGGAAGAGGCGTCGCTACTAGTGATAAAAATAACAGCTACAACAATATTTTGAAAGTTTTCCAATAATAATTAGGGTGTGCCTCCGCTGCCGGTACCGGCATCCAGGACAGTTGCCGGTACCGGCTCCCAGGACAGTTGCCGGTACCGGTTACAGTGACGGCTGCCGGAACCTGGTACTAAGGTACAATACTATACTACAGTTGTTGTAGTTAGTAGGTACATACGTCTTAGGTAGTACTGCAGTTAGCATGTTCAATAAGCATGTATGCTTTCTTTAGATTATAATGCGTGTATATTTATAAATGTGCATAGCAAATAGTAAAAAAGGTACATAATAAAATTATATTAACTGGAAAGAAGATAGTTTATGCAATAAATTAGGTAGTAAAGTAGATTAATGAGGAAGTAGTTTCATAAAATCATTTTCATTACAAATCATTTATTTTCTTTATTAAATATTTTATAATTAATTATAAGTACATGTATGTTTATTACTATATATTTTAGTCAAATTTTTAGATGCCAGATGCAGATAGTATGTAGGTATGTAGGTATTATTTTTAAACTAAAACGAGGATAGTAAATAAATTCAAACCAAATATTTGAATCACAAATGTTTTATTAGAACCTACTACCATAGTGTATTCAACTTACAAGAATAATACTTTCATGTTTTAATGTTAATAATTAACAAAATACTTTATTATATCAAAGTTTGTCTTATATAATTTAAAGTTAGTCTTCTTCACTATTTTCACCACAGTAATCTAAATACTCTTCTTCCATATTATTATCACTATCATTTAAATAATTCTCTGCTAAATTACCTTCACTTTCATCAATGTATTCTTTCATAGTGATAGTATTTTGATTAGAGAATTCATTTTCCACATTTTCTTCACTGTCATGTCATGTTATTCTACACTCCTCTTCTAAATATGCGTGATTTCCTTTTTCTTTAATTTATTTTATGGGGTTCTATCGTTTATTCTATGGGTTTCTATCGTTTTAGCATCCCCAATGTAATATTCATTAAATGATTCTTTTTTATATATTTCTAACGACTCATTGAAATCTTTATAGGACTTAAATTGGTCCCCGACTTTCATCTTTCACTATTGCACATTCACAATTAACGATTAAACCAAAACTTTATGATCAAAACCAATTATACAACCAAAACAAACAATCTTTTCACACCGTTTCCCCCCAAACAACAAAAGTACCCGTCCGTAGATAATCCTTTTTTTCTTAATCTAGTCATAGAGCCCACTTTTTGTTTCGTCTCGGTTCCCGTCCTGCTTTTTTTTGGAAACCGGTACCGGCAGCGGAGGCACAGCCTAATAATTAATACCGATCAAGGGAAGTGTTTTAAAATAAAAAAAATCTGGTATTAACATACGTTATTTCTGAGAAGTACAATGTGCACAACACTAAATGTTAACGTCAGTGTCAAATCTGTAATGCATTCGTAAAACGCAACGAGGTGGTGGATTGTGGCGATTTTTCGCGTTTACAATTTGATTCAGTGATTTTCCTAAAATTCTTAAGTTGCATTGAAATTATTTTCATTTATCGATAAAACATTTATTCAAAAGAAACTTTTCAAATCGCGTTAAAGTGCTTGAGCAATGGAGTAAAATTTCCGCAGCGCGGAACAAGCCTTTTCATTTGATTCACATTGTACATTACACCAACATGTCGATAAAAAGGCAAGCTACGACTGATTTGAATCATGATAACTGGGACCAAGAGGACCCTGCAGAGCAGGAAGAAATGGGCATGTTCAAAGCAGCACCTAAAGACGTGCTGGAGAAACGTGTGATCAAAACTGCGAAAAGGAGAAATCCACAGTCTGGAGACGAAGTAGGTTACATTCTTCACATATTTTTTACTCCTTTTCATACATCTCGATCATTCTAAAACGAGTACAGTAGCTACAAAAGACTAATTATGGTTAAATTATAGATAAGATTAAACACTATATTTCAGGATTTTATTAGTTCTAAAAACGCTTTTCAATTTAATTTTCGTTTATTTCAGGCAAAAAAAAGTGTATTCAGTGGATTTGGAGGCTTCAACAAAACACAACCGTCATCTTTTGACTTTTTAGCAAATTTAACCAATGGAAATAAGACCAATGGCACAGCTACCAGTAACACAGACCCACCTGCGTCATCCGGGCTGTTTAGCAATAAGCCTGCAACCAGCACTCCAGGGACTGGTCTGTTCAGCACCGCAGTGACATCCACCCCAGCATCAAAACCGGTCTTCGGCTCATCAATGTCATCATCATCATCTATGTTTGGCGGGTCATCTACCACACTTACGCAATCACCATTTGGGTCCACCCAAACAAAGACTACAGCAAACGAAAGTCCATTCAAAATGCAAACTGTATCAAGTTCAAACAACACAGGAAATAATGATGCTTTCAAAAGCACTAATAATAACACAAACTTGCCCTTTGGCACATCATCAATCGGCAATAATAATTCCAACAGTGCATCTCCAATTATATCTAAAACTATTTCAGCCAATAATGTTGAGAAGAAAAATGATCCAAAGTCAAATGATAAGAAACAGGTATACTATACAAAATTGAAGGGTTTAAATGAGTCTGTATCAGATTGGATAAAGAAACATGTTGAAGAAACCCCACTATGTATATTGAGTCCAATCTTTAAAGATTATGAAAAACATTTAAAAGAAATACAAGAAGAATATGAAGGAAAGCAAGAAGAAACAAAGAAACCTAGTGAAATATCTGCAGAAACAAAGCCATCTCCAGCAAAAACAAACACACTGGCTCCAAGTAAAAATACTGGTGGCTCACTTTTTTCTAACTCAAATTCCAAAGCTTCTTTGTTCAGCAACCAAACATCAACCCCTGCTTCTACTGCCCCTGCAGGTTTTTCCTTTGGTGTAAACACATCATCAACTTCCACTACAAATACCCCCAGTGCTGGCTTCTCGTTTGGTGTTAATTCTACACCTCAGACCACTTCAACACCTAGCACAGGACTCTTTTCATTTGCCCCAAAGACTACGACTACAGCAGGATCCAATGGTCCTGCTCCATTCTCATTCTCCAGTGACAAGCCATTCAGTTTTAGTTCTAACATAGCACAGAAACCTGCAAACACAGAAAAAGATGAAAAAGAGGATGATGATGAACCCCCAAAAGTAGAATTCACACCTGTTGTGGAAGAAAACAGTGTATTTGACAAAAAATGCAAAATATTTGTCAAGAAAGATGGCAATTTCATTGATAAGGGTGTTGGAACTCTTTACATAAAAAAAGTTGAAGATAACAACAAGCACCAACTGCTTGTTCGGGCTAATACTAACTTGGGAACTGTGTTACTTAATTTGATATTGTCTTCAAGCATACCCATTCAGCGTCTAGGTAAAAATAATGTGATGCTGGCATGCATTCCAACACCAGATGCTAAGCCTCCGCCAACACCTGTTCTTATTCGAGTGAAAACTTCAGAAGAAGCTGATGAATTATTGGAAATACTCAACAAATACAAAGTGTGAGAAATTATTTTCCACTGAATTTTGTAGATAATGGATAGAATACATGAAATATTGTACCGTAGGGTAACTAGGTATACTAGAAAGTATAAGACTTAGTGCATTTATGCATTTGATGTATAAATCACTTTCTTTACATTGCCACAGAATGAAACAAAAAGTTTTGGTGATTTTATTAAGGATTTACTTATATAGCAAAAATTTAAGCCGGGCATGATATTTTCAAAGTGGCAAATCAAGGCCAGAAAGTCATGGCATGGGCTTAGATATGTGTCATATTCGTCAATCATCAAGTATATGTGAACTATTTCATAATAATCCTATGCACCTTTATTTCTTTTCGTCAGACAGGACCCGGGCGAGGCTAAGCCCACACATCGCGATTGTGTATGGATAACCTTTTGTTATTTGTGCAACAGAAAAAAATAACTGAGTACCTATCAGCTCTTTTCTAGGTGATCAATGTTTGTTCAGAATTATAATGTAATAAAATAATAATAGTTAAGTACTAATAAATTAAAATGCATAGACAGTTGTTTTAATATGTTATAAAAGCTCTGTTATGTGCCGCCTGGCTTGCTACTATCCTCTATTGGAATCTGGAGTTCAACAGAAAGTTGTGTTCCATAGTTGTATGGAAACAGATTGCCAGTGCCGTATCGTATTGGAATTTAGTACTATTATTTATTCTGTGGTATTGGCTTCTAAGCTTCTGAGTAAGATCTTCGTCTCAACTTCAACTAACCTCCACATCCGACTTAGGCCGAGAGCATCGTTAAGCGGATCTGCGCCCGCCACCCGCGCGCGGTTTACGCGGCGGACTAGACCCGTCGCGGCAACCACTTCACGATGCGGCGCCAGTATTAATTTGTGTTTCTTGGGTACAGTTGTGTCGCGCGCGCGCTGTTTCCGGGACAAAGTTGTAAAATGGAGGCATTACTGCTTTATTACATAAATCAACGACAACGCTGACGTCAACGCAAAAGACCGCTTTCGAGCGCTTATTGCGAGTCAAGGTTCGTTAGTGGGAACTTGCCACTAAATTTTCCGAACTAAGAGCGGACCCAAGGAGATTTTTTTTATATTTTAAAATGTCATGTACGATTTTTGATGAACTTTTCGCCTCATTTTTAAAGGTTCAAAACTACAACATAAAACGAACATTTGCTATTTTGCCAATGGAAAGGCTCGTAATAATCTTTCGGTATCGATTTCCATTATTTTTTCGTTTGAGAGTACTCAGAACTCAGAACTTTATTTGTTATTATGGGTATAGTATAAAATACAGATAACAGGTTAATTGGGTACAGTCCTCCAAAATTTGCCATCACAAAATAGCATACAAATATTTTGGTCTTAAAATCCGGTCATCCGCCGCGTGCGATAAGCTTCACGATGCGGCGCTGAATAAAACCAACCGCGCGCGGGAGCCGCCGCGGGTGGCGGGCGCGGATCCGCTTAACGATGCTCTCGGCCTAATGGTAGGGAGACCTAAGGCCGAGAGCATCGTTAAGCGGATCCGCGCCCGCCACCCGCGCCGCGATTCAGTTTCTATAGCGCAGCATCGTGGCGCGTTTGACCGCACGGCGGTCGTCCCCTCCATCCGCCCGGCGGCTTGTTTTATTCAGCGCCGCATCGTGAAGCTTATCGCACGCGGCGGATGAGTACTCTCGAACGAAAAAATAATGGAAATCCATACCGAAAGATTAATTATCGAAGTACAGTGTTGCCCCATGATATGGGATTTAAAGAACGAGTACAAAAATGGAGATGTAAGAATTGACGCGTGGCAAGAGATCTGCAAAGAACTTTCTGAATATTACGAGAATCTAAGCCAGGAAGAGAAGAAAGAAATAGGTAACTACCAGTTTTTTAATAGCTCAATGTAAAATGAGTTATATTTGACTAAAGTGTGTCTTATTAAAGTGTGTTACGAGACATACAAAAATCCATTCCACTCCAAACAAACCCGTTCAATCAGCTGAAACAAACCCGTTCAATCAGCTGATTGGTATAAGTAGATAAAGTCACGAGCACCTTTACACTTACATTGCAAAATTAAACCCTATGACAAGTGACATAAGATCGGTACAAAGTCCAAACTGTACATTAAAACCGTTGATTTATGTAAAAAAGCAGTAATGCCTCCATTTTACAACTTTGTACCGGAAACAGCGCGCGCGCGACACGACTGTACCCCAGAAACACAAATTAATACTGGCGCCGCATCGTGAAGCGGTTGCCGCGACGGGTCTCGTCCGCCGCTTAAACCGCGCGCGGGTGGCGGGCGCGGATCCGCTTAATGATGCTCTCGGCCTTAGCGTATATGAAGGAAGCGTCTCGTCTCGTCGCTTCTTCGACAACGCTCCCCATTATAAAAACCCTTTAAAACGGGTTGGCTAGAAGAGATCTCTTCTTAGAGAAAAGCTCGCCTTTGCTAACACTGTTAGTACATTTTTCGTTTGTTTTTATGCAATAAAGGATTTTATAATATTAATAGTTGCCGCGTCCAACTACTTGCCCCATCCAACCTCACATTAAACACCGTCCCAGCCAGGCACGTCCTTTCGGAAGAGGATGACATCACAGTAGCCGCTGCAGCAGCCATTGCAAGTAGCTCACACTCCACACGCTCCTCGAGCAACCGAGGCGTGGAGGTACCTCATTTTGGGATCTACCGGCACGTGCCGGGTAGATTCAGTCCAATCCGTTCTTCCCAGAACAACTTGCCCCAAGGGCGCGATTGGGTTGGTTGTTTGAACACCCACAAAACTTTACCGGGTGAGCTCCTGCTCAGGTGTAGATTTCATAGCCCCGGGGATAAAATTGTAGAGTCTAGAACTAAAAAAACAAAAATCGTCAACACTATCAATAAACTTAGGTACATAATTAATTTAAAACAGTTAATTAAGATAGCCAATAATCTAAGCGCCAACGCTGTGTCGATCAAAATGCACGCGCGGGCAAAATAGAAAAGGCCGCTGGACTAAGACGTGTGAGTGACCGCGGCAGCGCTGCTCTTGTATTTTGCTGAATCTACCCTGCGCGTGCAGTCGTGCGGCCGAGCCGCTGACTGCCGAGTCGCAACGAAAAACATCGCGAAGACGCATCGTGCCTAGAGCCAACGCTGCATCGGGCGGGCAGCAGGCGCGGGCCAGATTAACGGAGCTGCACCCCGCTTAAGGGCGGCTTAGTGTGAAAAATGTCGAATCGACCTATTTTTGGTTGAGTTTTAAAGCATCATATATTATTTTATTTGACCCAGAAAAAATATATGTTGTTGTTTATGAACAGTTCTTGATTATTTAATGGACAGAAACACGATTTCTATAACTTTTCTCGATCATAAAAAAATGCAAAGATACGTAAGTTTATGACAATTTTTCAAGTATTACTCAAAGATTATTTACACTAAAAAAATTTAAAATATGCCAAAATGTAGGAAATTACAAGATGTAAATAAAATAATGGATAGATTTTTTAAATTGTTTTTTGGGATTTTTTGAAACCCCATTATTCCCATTATATAACCAAACGACGCGCGCGCTGCGCTTCAGACGCCCGCCGGGCATCATCAGAGCAGGACCTATGCCAATTTTTCGACCGCGGCGTTCCGCAACCTGCTTTTTTCATCTTGTCGCGTAATATTAATAAGATATGAATTTTCTGACATCAAATGTGTTGGCTGGAAGAGATCTCTTCTTAAGAGATAAGCTCGCCTTTGCTACTAAGTTTTAAATAAGTGTTGTATATTTCTGACTGTAATTATTTTGAGAATGTGTAAATATTTCGTTAATTTATTGTAAATAAACGTGTACATAGTCTGTAAATAAGTAAAAATGGGAAATAAAATTAAATACGAGAGGTCAAAATGTCAAAAGCGAAAAGACCGGCAAACAATATCGTAAGTATCTGAACATAATTCTAACCAATTTTTGACCTACCAAAGTAACTACCTACTATTAAGTAAGTATGTATAGGTATAAACTTTAGTGAATAGGTAAGTAGACAAAGAATTGTATAGCTGATCTGGGTAACTAAACCAGAAGCAGTTTTAGGTTTAACAACAACAGACAGTAAAATTAAATAGTATTGCAACCACAGTATCTAAATATACAGTATAATAATAAATAAAATGACACTAGATCAAATGGTAGGTACAATACCTACCATTTGATCTAGTGTCATTTTATTTATTATGTAGTTCATAAACTGTTGCCATGTTAAAAGTAAACATCATAATACATACACAGTAGAAATGAAACCAGTGGTACAACCACAGTTCAAATCATATGAAGAGTAAACATCATAATACATACACAGTAGAAATGAAACCAGTGGTACAACCACAGTTCAAATCATACGAAGAGAATGTACGATTTTACATAATGTAATTTTATTATTTATTAGTGAGCCATGCTATAAGTAATTATCAAGTACATACACAGTAAAACAAAATCAGTAGTGCAACCACTGAATTTGTTTGTAATGTAATAGTATATTTAATTAGACGGCAAATATTGTACCGATAACCTTGGACTTCTAATCCTTGCAGTGCTTCAATATCAAGAGACAAAGGTATTAACATGCAAACAAATTACTAGGTACTGAAAAGTAAGTATAATTTAGTGAAACAGAAAAGGTAAGCCTGTTCAAGATTACTTTATGATAAAATACTTTTTGATAAAAACGTTCCAGGACTTCAAGCCGCCATGACGATGACCAACTTTCCCTGCAAGTTCTGGAGTCACATACATCTCCAAAACAACATAGTCAAACATGTCGCAAACTGCGAGGTTGTCCATTCCTACGTTTATCTGAGAGCGCTGATATCCAACAACGGCGGTTGCATAGACGAAGTAAAAAGACGTATGGCGATAACTAGATCCACTATGAGCAAGCTTCATAAGGTTTGGAAAAATCGCAATATCACGAAAGCCACCAAAACACGACTCGTGAGAGCACTCATATTCCCCGTGTTCCTCTATGCTGCGGAGACGTGGACTTTGCGGGTAATTGAAATGAAGAGGATAGACGCACTGGAAATGTGGTGCTGGAGACGAATGCTTAGAATATCATGGACAGCATTCCCCACAAATGACTCCATTCTCAAGGAACTCGGCATCAAGCAACGCCTCTCCTCCATCGTGCAAGCTCGCATCCTTACATTCTTTGGACACGTCGCCCGACGCGGGGACATATCCATCGAGCGGCTCGTGGTCCAGGGGAAGGTCGAGGGTGCAGGCCCTCGAGGAAGATAAGACGGACCAAATTAAAGCCGCTACACAAGAAGGACGAAATGACGATTCTTAATGTTATTTAAATACTGCTCTGTGTGAATATTGATGTTTCAAACATGTTTCAGAGCTTCAAGCATATGTGATGATCAACCCTTATTGCAAGTTATGGACTCCCATACATTTCCACTACAATCAACTTCTAAATCTCATAAGTAAGTAACGAAAATTCATACATCAGCCTATTACAGTCCACTGCTGGACGTAGTCATCCCCCTCGGTACGCCATAAGGCACGATCTCCCGTTTTCGCCATTCAGTCGTTACCAGCCGTCTTTTTAAGTCATCGGTCCATCTGGATTCTGGCCGGAGGGCGTCCAACGTTACGCTTGCCAAGGCGTGGCCTCCACTCATGAACCCGCTTACTCCACCGTCCGTCGGTTTTACGACAAATGTGGCAAGCCCACTCCCACTTCAGCTTGCTACACTTCCAGAAAATGTCCGTCACTGGTCTTTTTTGCGGATAAGGAAGGCGATGACTGGTAGGACACATTGATCGAACACCATGGTCTTGAGGCATTGTGGCAAAGATGATTCTAGGATATGACGCAGCTTTCCAAATGCCGCTCAGCCCAGCTGCACTCTTCTGGTGCTTTCAACCTCAAAGTTGTCTCTACCCAACTGCAACGTTTGCCCAAAGTACACATACTTCAACAACTTTAAAGGCTACACCTTCGACGGAGACTGGCTTGGGGATGATTTGTTGAGTGAATTTGACTTTTGTCTTGTCCAAGTTCATCCCGAGTCTGTCACGTCTCGAGGCTGCCTTAAGACTGGATAGCATTTTTGCACACACTTTTCACACACACTTTATATAAAATTAGTACGGATAGTAAGGATTATTTGTCATTGTCCTTCGATTTTCATTGTTTCGATGATTATAAGTAAGTAATGAAAAATTTCAGATGTACCGACGGTGATGATATTGAGGATATATCCCCTGCTAGCAGAAGCGGAAAGGAAGACGAATTTCAAACTGTTACGGGACGCCGCCGACTTGTTGACATCAACCATATTTTAAATGAATTACAGGACAAAGAAAGCTCATCATAATGAGTTATTCAACTGCGCATTACATAATACTAACATTATTTAAATTTATATTTAAATAATATTACTATTATTAATAAGTATATAATTCAATAATTAAAAATTAATAATATAAAAACACATCTTCACTGTTTAATTTTATCAATCCTACAATTGTACCAACATATTTTTCTAAGTAAATTACGTAAACAATAAAATTATATCTATATCTTGGGGAGTTATTGACCTACTGCCATAGTTTTGTATACTGTAACGCGCGCGCTCGCTGTGGAAGCTGCGCTTGCCGCCCGGTCCGTACCGCAGGGTCAAGTGAGTTCACCGCAGACTAGCTCGCGCGATCTTTTCTACGCGACGGGCGGAAGGCCGTAAATGCCTACTCTTCAGCACTAAGATGCCCTTAAGCTGGACTTTCGTACTGAGCGCCAGTGACGCCGCGTCAGAACGACAGATAGCTGATTGGCCAATGCCACGTCCGGGACGTCACATACGTCAACGTCAGCCAATCAGCTATCTGTCGTTCTGACGCGGCGTCACTGACGCTTAACGGAGCGTTGGCTCTACGCAAAGAGGTAGCTGTAATAAGACGAGGTGTCGTCGTGTTCGGATGGTTCGCGCTTCGCGTCTATCAATCGACCAACTGGTCGCAAACAGCCGCGGACTGCACTGTCTGGAAAGAGAAAGGGGAGGCTTTTGCCCAGCAGGTTTAGGCTAATCCTACTTAAATTATAAATTCAAAAGTTTGTAGGTATGTTCGTTTGTAACTTCTCCACGCAAAAACTACTGAACCGATTGTAATGAAATTTGGCACACATCAACATGGATTAACACATAGGATAGTTATGAGTACGCGGGTAAAGCCGTGGATAACAGCTAGGTAGTATACTACTAGCTGTTATCCACGGCTTTACCCGGCTACCGCAGATTAAGGGTCTATGCAGGTGAAGCGGCCGTGTCCCTCAAGCTGTAATCCTCACCTATGAAAACTTAACGAAAAGCAATTTTGGTTTTGTCAAAAAATAGTGCTGAAATAGTGACAAATAGTGACATATGCAAGAAAATTAGTGACTTCATATCTCCCAAGATATGGCTATCGTTTGGTGAGGATTACAGATCGAGGCTCACGCTGTAATCCCAACTCTCGTGTGAGCAAACGGTGGGGTATTTTCACTTGATCTACATTCCAAAAAATAGTGCCTAATTAGTGACTAATAGTGACAAAAGATGAGAAATAGTCGCTTTATAATTCCGAAGTTATAAAGGCATCTTGGTGAGGATTATACCTATAGCAATTTTTGCTGTAATCCTCACCTCATTTCTGCTAAACGCTTAGGTCTTTTGACTCAAATTTAGTATAAAAAAATAGTGCTGAAATAGTTTTCTTAAACTGCATTGATATTTATTTAGTTTATGTAGTAGAAGCTATTAAAAAAACCGTAAGAACTTCTCCATACAAAATGGTCAGGTACAGTCGCGAACAATACTTCGTAGAATACAGACTTGATTTTTGCTTTAATTTAGGTAATGTCATTTCTGCCAATATAGGTAGGTATTAACTTAAACATAAGTTTAGCCACTGACATTATTTAGGTCTATTTTATGAGTAGGTATTTTGGTTGACTATTTTTAACGCCTTGAACTTTTTAACGGTTTTATAACAATTAAGTATATATATGTACTTATGCTATATCTTTCAGATCAACACATCGCATTAATTTATCTCATCGTATTCTCTTAAGTCTGAAAGCCCTGTTTGGTCGCGCCACCGCTCAAGCCACCGCTAAACAAAACCGGTTTGGCCGAGCCTCGAAAACTGACCGCCGGCCGCGCGTGTGAGCGAGAGGGTAGACAATAGTGAAATTATTGCATGCACTTCGCCTGCGTGGTATTTTTTGGTTTCATCACGTTACGCGATATTGAGTATTATGACAGCTCAAACATAAAATTTCTTAAATAACAAATACGCCCCTTACGATTATTATGAAAAATTAAAATGAAAACGCACGTTTTGAAAATAACAAAAATTATTATTTAGGTATAATTAGGTACTTATAGTATTAGTCCTTGCCTCGAACGTCGTTAACTATATAGGATTAAATCTATTTAGTGACCGATAGCGAAAACCCAGGACGGGCTGGTGATAAGGAACAACTTTCCCCAAGGAACATATGTCGAAATATGAAAAAAAGTTGGAACTCCCATAGTAACCCAAATCAGCTGATCGGCAATTTTGTACGGGAGGTCTAATTTTTTTTTCACGTTTCGACCTATGTTCCTTGGGGAAAGTTGTTCCTTATCACCAGCACGTCCTGGGTTTTCGCTATCGGTCACTGATTAGATTTCACCCTATATAACTACTTTCATTTATTTATGAGTTCAATGAATTTTACCACATAAATATGTTTTTTGTTCCATTTTTACCAAACAAGTTAGGTACCTATATCTTTTATGTATTTATTTATGTACTACATAGATACAAACATATATCACACCTTTATCCCTTACGGGTTAGGCAGAGCGTTAACAGCCGCAAAAAATACGGTCGTTATCATCGCCACGTCTGACTGATTGAGAAATATTGTGTACTGTCAGATATAAACAAAATACTTGAAGGAAATAAATTTGTTTGATTACGTTCCTACCGACATAACAAACCAGTATTTAGCTTCAAGTACGACAATACGAAGTATTGTTCGCGACTGTACCCGACCATTTTGTATGGAGAAGTTCTTACGGTTTTTTTAATTGCTTCTACTACATAAACTAAATAAATATCAATGCAGTTTAAGAACACTATTTCAGCACTATTTTTTTATACTAAATTTGAGTCAAAAGACCTAAGCGTTAAGCAGAAATGAGGTGAGGATTACAGCAAAAATTGCTATAGGTATAATCCTCACCAAGATGCCTTTATAACTTCGGAATTATAAAGCGACTATTTCTCATCTTTTGTCACTATTAGTCACTAATTAGGCACTATTTTTTGGAATGTAGATCAAGTGAAAATACCCCACCGTTTGCTCACACGAGAGTTGGGATTACAGCGTGAGCCTCGATCTGTAATCCTCACCAAACGATAGCCCTATCTTGGGAGATATGAAGTCACTAATTTTCTTGCATATGTCACTATTTGTCACTATTTCAGCACTATTTTTTGACAAAACCAAAATTGCTTTTCGTTAAGTTTTCATAGGTGAGGATTACAGCTTGAGGGACACAAGCGGCCGCGCAGCAGCGACCCGGCAGCAAATTTTGGCGGCCGCGACCGGGCCGCAGAACGATTTATGTGGAGCGCCCGCGCCGCCGTCCGCCGCACGCGCCTTCTCCACAGTTTCGGGACAAGTTTAGGACAAATGTGGGACTACATATGAGATGTTAGATAAATAAAATACATGTATTTTGCTATTGATAATTTGTTTGTTTTTATTGTTTATACAAATTACGACCGATTTTGATACCATTTTAAACATTTTGTTGTAATTTTCTAAGTTAATTAGGTAGGTATATTATAAATATTATAATAAAAGGATTTCGTTAATCTAAAATAAAATTCCACTTCAAACAAATAAATTACAAGTAAATTAATACTTATGTAGGTATGTATGTACAGATGTAGGTACTATACTTTCATTCATTCTCTCTTCGATTAAACTAATGAAGAGTTCGGTATCGAACATATTGTCACACTATTCTGCGCAGCGACGCGTCCGCTCCACATGAACCGTTGCTACTGAGTGCATAGAAACTTACAATGGCGGCGAGGCGCGGCGACCGAGTCGACAGTCGGCAGCGCGCGCGCGTCGCCGCACATGAATCGTTGCATACAGTTTCATAGAAACTGGCGAAAAGCGGCTGAGTCGAGGTTGCGCGGTCGCTCTACCTGTATCGAGCCCGTACGTTTTTGCCGAGCGACAGCTCGAGCAATTTTTATTGGAAATTCAACAAAGAACTATACGTAATTGAAATAAAGGTGACTTTGGTTCCTTTTCGAATTTCTAGTCGTGTCGCTCGCAAAAACTGATCTTGCTCTGCGACGGCCCTAAGTATCAATCTAGCCCACTCGTGCATGCAGCCCGCTCGACGCAGCGTTGGCGTTGTCGCATGTAGGTAGTAGCGCAGACGGTTATTCTATAATTATTTATCTTGAGAAAGACCAATCAAAACAATTTCTTATAGTCCTTTATTTTTTTCATTCATTGCTGACCAAATTCATACAAGTGAGAAGGAAATGGCACATTCATTAAAAAATCAACACTCACAGTACCTAAAGATACTAACTAAAAAATATTTTTAAATACATATAAGTAATCTGGCTAATAAAATATTGCTTTTTATTAAATTATTATTTAGGTACCTTCAGGTCTAGGCAACTAGTAGCTATTTCATCAATACAATTTAAAAGCACAATATAAATTTGCCATATAAATACCAACTACTTGCTATGGATAATTTTAGCATTTCTGATGGATATATGTATATGTACAATATTGTAATATTTACATTATATTCTGATAAATTTATTTTCTTTTTACTTATAGTCATGTTTTAAATATTTTAATAGACACTAATGTACTCTTATTTACTAGACAGTTAAATTGTTATTAGACATTGTGGTTCCTAAACCCATTTGAATTCTTTGCATGTGAATTTCAACTTTCTGTTGAAATAACTTTTGGTGTTTCGGTTGCATTTTCATTTTTATTTGTTCCATGGTTCCTTGTAAAACACTCAATTCATATGCATTTTGATCAGAATCAGATAAGCTTTTTACTTGTAACATCAAGGCTGTAAGATTTGTTATAATATCAGTAATATTTGTATCTTTTACTGTGCCATTGTTGTTTTTCTCAACTAAAGCCATGGCTTCTTCATGGCATTTGTCACGAAGGTATGAGGGAGTGAGCATGGCCGCCAAGCTTGGCCCTGGTGCTATTTGCTGGCAATACCATTGGATCTCATTGATAAATTCTTGCAAATCAACATTCATGCGCTCCAACTCTATAACAACTGCTGCATATCTTCTCTCAAAGTCTTCAGGCATCTTTTGACCATATGATTTCCTCTTTTCAGCTTCACAGTTGAACTCTCTCAATTGATTTATTTTAACTCTCTTGGCATGCAACACTTTAGTTAGTTTTACAATAAGTTCTAAAAATTGGAATGGGTAGTTACGTGTAGCAGGCTCCACATGTTTGGTTATGTCTGTGCACCCTATCATTGGGTCACCTTGACTAATGTTGTTTACTGTAGGAGAGCGATATAAATTAAAGATTTCTTCCATTACAAAGCGTGGCCTGAAGTGTTGACTCATATTTGTTAGGCTTAATGTATCAGGGGGATCATTGGATAATACTTCAAAATCTGGAACTGAGTGGGTTCCCAGTTTTGGCCTCTCAAATGTGATCCTGTATGTATTGTTAGATGTGTCTACTGCATCAATGCAGCCAGTAAATAAACCATCCTGTGGCTTTCTTAGTCTGGCTGTAACTTTTGTACCAACAACCAACTGCATAGGTATCTCATTTGGCAAATCTTTAATAGAAATGTCTGCAGATTTTCTCTGTTGTATGTATCTTATCAGTTTTCTTTTCCTTTCTAGTTCTCTGCGCTCTTCAGCAAAGAATGCTTGTGAGCACCTCCGTGGCTTACCCATCATTCTTCTGATTTTAGCCCATTGTACTTGTGTCAATTTTCGATTAGTAAGTTGTGGGAATGATTCTTTAAGACAAATCATAAAATCATTTTCTCCATCAAACAGGGCTTTATCAATATTACTATAAAAATATTCAAAGCAGACCCATTTATGAGCCTTGGGTAATTTTAGTAAGTTCCTCAATCTCATGCCAATTCTCTGCCCAGACTTGCGATCCGGGGATTGAATATCAACTATCTCTGATTTGTCATCGTCTCTATCAATGTTTCTCTGCACTTTAGAGGGAGATTTCTGCTTTTTGGTACTTAATGATCTATTGGGAGTTCTTGCAGCTTGCTTGGGAGTACGTTTTGGTGACTGCCTTGGTGGTGAAGAATTTACAAAGTCATCCACAAAGATAAACCTGTTCTTCTTTCGTATTCTAGCAGGCATGCCTCTGGCGTTAAGTTTTTGAACTGGTTCACTCGGTGTTGGTTTTGGCGGCAATTTTGTGCCAACCCTGTGCAACCCAAGCGCGGCAGGACCAAAAGCTGGGACCTCATCTTCGCCGTCTGGTAAATCCATTTCCATAGGTTCTTCTTTAATTTGTTTGTATTGACGGAGTGGCGACGCATTTTCTTCATCTTGTTCTCCCACTGAAAACAAACACCAAAAATTCAACTATGTCACCACAACAAGTGAAGAAGCAACCTAAAATTGTCATAAATCAAAAGAAAACATAATAAATATTGCGATAAGTGTATCCTGATTTAGAACTAATTTGAAAAATTTGAATATAATACGTAAATAGTGTGACATTTCGTCAAAAAATTTGAATTTTTTCAAATTTTGAATCTTGCCAACTACTTTACATTCAAGATGACTTACTGAGAGACGTGTTCGCGACAAACATGGTGCTTGTAAGTATACACTTAAAATAATTAATTAATATTAGACCTGGGAACGCTTGAAATGCTTTAGAATAAGAATAATATGTAAAACTTACTTTCCGATTTATCCGCCATGTTGATAGCACAATCAAAATCACAATTTGATTTCGTTTGAAGATGATAGCGCCAACATTGGTTGGTGTTCCGTTTGCTCGTGACAATATATTTTCTCCTTGTCCAAACAGCAATACATGAAAGAGATGCAATAGTTCGTCGATGACAAATGGAACACAGAATAAATTATTTTTATTACAAAAAATCATTAAAATAAGTGTTGTTAAACTTAAAACGTATACAACGTTTTATAACATAATATTAAAGACGTTTTCATAATTGAAGAGCAAAATACAATAAAAAGTATCTCCTGTTCAAAAATTTGTAATAGCTAGTGACAGTCAAGCCGAAAACCGATAAAATCGTAAAATAGGGAGTTTTATATTTGGGAATAAAAATAAATGTTTAGTATTCCAAGGATTCTGTAGATTTTTGGAAAATTGCCACGCGTTACTGGCTTTAAGATACACACGGGTGAGCCGCGGTAGCCAAGATGGAAGAGGCGTCGCCACTAGTAATGGCCAGAGTCACAGGTTCAAATCCTGCCAGCGCTTGAAAAGTTTTCATAAATTGTAGGTATACCTAACACAGGAAGAGTTTTAAAATTTGATATTCAATTCTGTAGATGGCGTTGAACTGACTACGTTACTATGTGCCAAAGAAGTGGAGTCTATTTATGTTCATGTCGCTGGCACCCCTTATTATATATTTTTCAAAGCTGAGAGGCTCAAACGTTTGTGACGAATGGATGGACTCTTATTTTAAGGCTGGTTTTCAATGTGACGCTACCTAGACTGAGATCTCGGGTCAAAAAATTGTGTATATTTTAATCTAGGGTCTACAGCTTATTTCAAGATTTTGCCTTCACATACCTTTTGTACCTTTGATGAGATTGCTTATTTTGGTAGTGAGAACATTTGTACCGCAAGGATTTTAGAAATATCGCCATTTTACAGTGTCACAGGTTCCAAATGTTTTTATAACCTCAAAATTGGAAAAGCTTCAATATCTCTGCAAAGGATTGATCTACAAATAAAATGATCGCATGGATGCCGTTACAAATCGCAAATCTTTATTTGTACAACTTTTTTATACCTTGTAAATACCAGATAGAGGAATAAAAGGCGATTAAAGCTCATATGGCATTTGATTGTTGGGCTTTCGTATATCTCCGTAAATATAGCAGTACAAATGTTCTGAAAGAAATCCCAGTAACAATACAAGCGGTACATTACATAGCTACAACCAAAAAAGCCGTATCTGCTCTAATTTACGAGAAAACAACACTGTAGAATTTTCAAGAAAATGATATGTACATGACCATAGCTAGGCCACGGTGTTCTACTTTTAGACTTTTAGCAGCGGTAATATGCGGATTTCGGATTCTGGACTTCGATTTGCACTTCATACTGACCGAAATATATTTCATTAAAAACATTTGGACCCTGTGACACTTTAAAATGGCGATATTTCCAAAATCCTTGCGGTACAAATGTTCTCACTACCAAAATAAGCAATCTCATCAAAGGTACAAAAGGTATGTGAAGGCAGAATCTTGAAATAAGCTGTGGACCCTACATTAAAATAGACACAAGAAGTGATGTAACTTAAACATGTGAAACGAGGAGACAAGCATATTTCTTGACGCTGAGATGACATTGATTTAGTACTCATAATAAGATTCCATAATTCAGAAGTTAAAATATTTGTACCTAGGATTTCAGAGATATTTTCTTTTAAGATGGTCCTTTCCAGCCACATGATTTTATAATGTCAAAATCGTAAATGCTTGAATATCCACATAAACAAACAAAATTATTACAGCGTTGCCGTTACAAATCACAAATCTCAATTCGCACCGCCTTTTTTAGTCAAAAAACGTGAGCTATGTGAGGAAAAGGCGATCGAAAATTGTCCAACATGCGGTTGGATGTTCTTGCTAAATCTCCATAAATATATCGGTACAAAACTTGTAATTCAAATCACAGCACTAAGACGATATGTACCAAGGATTTGGTTCAACTGGTGTTGGTAGGTACATCAAACAAAGCCGTATCTTCTCTGTAATAGATATATGTGACGTAGTGTGAAGTACATGACCATAGCAAGACTACGATCGTCATGTAACTACAGCCATACCTACTTCAATATAGTGTCTTGTAGAACAAAACCTGAAAATATTTGCACTGATTTAAAAATAATTAATAATAAATATACACATGAGTTTTTCAATGATTGAAAATTGAAATTCATAATTCAATATCGGATAGTTTTATTACTTACTAGCTTTTAGAGTTACTTTCGCATTTATAATATTAGTGTGGATTGACGTCATGATCCGTCATTGTAAAAAAAGAAATTTGTACAACACATTTTTTTAATAACAGTTTTCTAATGTCCTAATAGAAAACCGGTTCGGGCGGGTTAAAAATAAAAAATTAAGACACTGCCTCAGGGCTGGCCAGGTTAATCACACGGCATGTAACTTTACGCCACAACCATCTGGTAACGATATTTGTTTCAAATTGAAGTTAGGATTTTAAAAGCGTGTTTACCAAACCCCCTGAACAGGAATAACCCCCCAAAAAACCTGCCAAGAAGTGCTCGCACTCTAAATTAGCAACAATCAAATTCAAATTTCAGTGCAAAATCTAAATTAACAATCTTACTAGCCCCTAAGCTACCCTTGCAAATTTTGGAAAAAATATAATTGGTATGCGGTGTCACAGAATCGTGAACAGTGGAAGAAGGGGAGAGAGGCCTTTGCCCAGCAGTCGTAGTAGGGTAGGTGACATCTTTTTTAAATTTCATTTTTGGTCTATACATATTTTTTTTTACTTCCAGAATTAGCTAGGGTAGCTTAGGGGCTAGTACGATTGTTAATTTAGAGTAGGAGCACTTCTGGGCAGGTTTTTTGGGGGGTTTTTCCTGTTCAGGAGGTCCGATTAATTATACGCATGTAAACTACACGCTTTAAAAATCTTGACTTCAATTTGAAACAAATATCGTTTTCAGATGGTGGTGGCGTAAAGTTACATGCCGTGTGATTAACCTGGCTAGCCCCGTGGCAGTAGTTTGATTTTTATTTTTTTTATCCCGCCTGAGCCGGTTTTCTATTAGGACATTACAAAATTGTTATAAAAAAAAGAAAATTGTGTGATACAAATTTCTTTTTTTTACAATGACGGTTCATGACACCAATAAGTGATATGATAATACTACCCTACATTGAATAAAGAATTTCAATTTCAATATTAATAAATTTATTTATTTCAGTTCGAATAAGCACGAAAAAAGAAACGAGAATTGTTATGGTTTTAAAAGATTTGCTGAGTTTCCTTCTGTTCATAAATATGTTATTGAAAATTGTTTATGCAGAAGCTTATTATAAAGATATAATTGCAAGCCGGGATATTTTCTTAACGTTGCAATCTATAAGTAACCCATCTAAATCTAATGTTATTGGTGTTGAACAAGGAGCGTCAGTGAAATTATTTTGTAGTTTACGGTATGCATCTTTGTATTATCTTTATCAAAATGTTTCTCCCCTTCTATTAGTTACATTTAACGTATATACGATTTAAGAAAAATCATGTTCGCTAATCTGAAATTCGGAAATAATGACCAACTTAATAATTTTGTAGTGGTGTAGAAGTTAACAAAGAACCAAAAGAATGGTATTTTATAAAAAGAGAACCTCATTATTTAAAGGCAATACTATCAAGAAGACAGCTTTACATCAGAAATATGTCTATATCCTCAGATCATGTTTTAATAATCAAACATTTCAATACTAGCTTTCATTCTGGAATATATTCTTGTGAAAATCGTAGAGCTTATCGTCAAATTACAACCATAGTGACATATGTCTTGGAAGGTAACAATAATCATTTAGTTAATTATTAAATTAAAAAATCCACACTAATATTATAAATGCGAAAGTAACTCTGTCTGTCTGTCTGTCTGTCTGTCTGTCTGCTACGCTTTCACGGCCAAACCGCTGAACCGATCTTCATGAAACTTGGCACAGAGATTGCTAGCATACCGAGAACGGACATAGACTACTTTTTATCACCATTCGAGGGTCTGGAGTATGGATGTAGACCACCAGGTGTACCACCAGGAGCCCAGCTAAACTATTAAAGATACAGGCATGGTTCCAAAACAAAAGTTGTTCAGTATGATGGGCCGCTTCTTTTCACAAGGACATTGAGGATCTGGAGTACCTTATGTAGACCACCAGGTGTACCACCAGGAGCCCAGCTAAACTATTAGAGATACAGGCATGGTTCCGAAACAAAAGTTGTTCAGTATGATGGGCCGCTTCTTTTCACAAGGACATTGAGGATCTGGAGTACCTTATGTAGACCACCAGGTGTACCATCAGGAGCCCAGCTAAACTATTAGAGATGCAGGTATGGTTCCAAAACAAAAGTTGTTTAGTATAATAGGTCGCTTCTTTTCACTAGGACATTGAGGATCTGGAATACCTTATGTAGACCACCAGGTGTACCATCAGGAGCCCAGCTAAACTATTAGAGATACAGGCATGGTTCTAAAACAAAAGTTGTTCGGTATGATGGGCCGCTTTTTTTTACAAGGACATTGAGGACCTGGAGTACCTTATGTCACCAGGTGTACCATCAGGGACCACGTAAACTATTAGAGCTACAGGTATGGTTCCAAAACAGAAGTTTTTCAGTATGATGGGCCGCTTCTTTTCACACGGACGTTGAGGATCTGGAGTACCTTATGTTGACCACCAGGTGTACCATCAGGAGGCCAGCTAAACTATTAGAGATACAGGCATGGTTCCAAAACAAAAGTTGTTCGGTATGATGGGCCGCTTCTTTTCACAAGGACATTGAGGATCTGGAGTACCTTATGTAGACCACCAGGTGTACCATCAGGAGCCCAGATAAACTATTAGAGATACAGGTATGGTTCCAAAACAGAAGTTGTTCAGTATGATGGGCCGCTTCTTTTCACAAGGACATTGAGGATCTGAAGTACCTTATGTAGACCACCAGGTGTACCATCAGGAGCCCAGCTAAACTATTAGAGATACAGGCATGGTTCCAAAACAAAAGTTGTTCAGTATGATGGGCCGCCTCTTTTCACCAGGACATTAAGGATCTGCAGTACATAATGTAGACCACCAGGTGTACCATCAGGAACCCACGTGAACTATTAGAGATACAGAAATGGTTCCAAAACAAAAGTGGTTCAGTATGATGGGCCGCTTCGTTTCACAAGGACATTGAGGATCTGGAGTACCTTATGTAGACCACCAGGTGTACCACCAGGAACCCACGTAAACTATTAGAGCTACAGGTATGGTTCCAAAACAGAAGTTTTTCAGTATGATGGGCCGCTTCTTTTCACACGGACGTTGAGGATCTGGAGTACCTTATGTTGACCACCAGGTGTACCATCAGGAGGCCAGCTAAACTATTAGAGATACAGGCATGGTTCCAAAACAAAAGTTGTTCGGTATGATGGGCCGCTTCTTTTCACAAGGACATTGAGGATCTGGAGTACCTTATGTAGACCACCAGGTGTACCATCAGGAGCCCAGATAAACTATTAGAGATACAGGTATGGTTCCAAAACAGAAGTTGTTCAGTATGATGGGCCGCTTCTTTTCACAAGGACATTGAGGATCTGAAGTACCTTATGTAGACCACCAGGTGTACCATCAGGAGCCCAGCTAAACTATTAGAGATACAGGCATGGTTCCAAAACAAAAGTTGTTCAGTATGATGGGCCGCCTCTTTTCACCAGGACATTAAGGATCTGCAGTACATAATGTAGACCACCAGGTGTACCATCAGGAACCCACGTGAACTATTAGAGATACAGAAATGGTTCCAAAACAAAAGTGGTTCAGTATGATGGGCCGCTTCGTTTCACAAGGACATTGAGGATCTGGAGTACCTTATGTAGACCACCAGGTGTACCACCAGGAACCCACGTAAACTATTAGAGCTACAGGTATGGTTCCAAAACAGAAGTTTTTCAGTATGATGGGCCGCTTCTTTTCACACGGACGTTGAGGATCTGGAGTACCTTATGTTGACCACCAGGTGTACCATCAGGAGGCCAGCTAAACTATTAGAGATACAGGCATGGTTCCAAAACAAAAGTTGTTCGGTATGATGGGCCGCTTCTTTTCACAAGGACATTGAGGATCTGGAGTACCTTATGTAGACCACCAGGTGTACCATCAGGAGCCCAGCTAAACTATTAGAGATACAGGCATGGTTCCAAAACAAAAGTTGTTCAGTATGATGGGCCGCCTCTTTTCACCAGGACATTAAGGATCTGCAGTACATAATGTAGACCACCAGGTGTACCATCAGGAACCCACGTGAACTATTAGAGATACAGAAATGGTTCCAAAACAAAAGTGGTTCAGTATGATGGGCCGCTTCGTTTCACAAGGACATTGAGGATCTGGAGTACCTTATGTAGACCACCAGGTGTACCACCAGGAACCCACGTAAACTATTAGAGATACAGAAATGGTTCCAAAAAAAAAGTTGTTCAGTATGATGGGCCGCTTCTTTTCACAAGGATATTGAGGATCTGGAGTACCTTATGTCACCAGGTGTACCATCAGGAGACCACGTAAACTATTAGAGATACACAAATGGTTCCGAAACAAAAGTTGTTCATGATGATGGGCCGCTTCTTTTCACAAGGACATTGAGGATCTGGAGTACCGTATGTAGACCATCAGGTCTACCATCAGGAGCCCACCTTATTGGAGATACAGAAATGGTTTCAGAACAAAAGTTGTTCAGTATGATGGGAATAAGTTGAGAAAGGACATTGCCTTCTTTACCGAGGACAGAAAAACAAAAAATGTGGTATATAGAGGTATAAAAATGTATAACAGTAACTTATATTACCTTTTGATCTGTCTAATCTACTTATGCTAACCATTTTAGTGTGCTCAAATCGGCACCTCTGGAGTAAGTACTCTGTTATCTACTGACTTTTGTATTCATTGGTTATAAATATTGATCTCTCAGGCCGGATAGCAAATTTTGAATTGTCCCTTTAACAACAGAAGCAAGCAAGTCATCTTTAAACAGTAGAGATAAGAACTGTTCTAATATCACTGTCACACTTACTATGTATACACATACCTACTTTAGAACTTCTGCCTAAAAAAAAACTATCTAACGCGGACGAAGTCGCGGGTAAAAGCTAGTAATATATATTTTTCTTTTTTTACCATACATGAAATAGTTTAATTTAATTTTAACTTTATTAACGTGATGGCCGATGATGATTATCACTTTTTGAATTTGTTCCTAGTCTGGTTATGACATTTTAGGATGAATTACCTAATTGTCCGAAAATAAAAATCACTTTCATGCTTCGGAGAGCACGCTAAGCCTTTGGTCCACTTGCTGTCTATGATTACTTAGACGGCGGTTACACTACTGTGTTAGAGGCCTACAACTAGTTGTAGGCGGTTGAAAAACTCTAACACCAGGGTTCGTCGGGTCGTCGGACGACTCGGTGTCCCATACGAAAAGAAAGAAGAAGAAGACTTTATCAAACAAAAAATAATTTGAGTTTTATTTAAGGTGTTTTTTCTACAAGTCAACGACCTTATACGGGTAGATTTAAAGATTGGGTTAAATATAAAGAAGGAATAATCAACCCAATTAACAAACAATTTGAAAACCCAAATCAAGAGCCATTTGCGACATTTAAAAAATTATGTCGGTTTTCATTTAGAGTTTATACACATTGGGAACCATGGAGTAAATGTAAAGTTCTTAATGGCCAGATAAGTCAGCGCACCAGAAATGGAAGATGTCGTTTAAAAGTAGTACCAAATATTAACAATAACGCAAAGGTAAGTTGAACAGTCTGTATAATAAAGTAATAGAAGCTCTAAAATTACGTCAATGGGAGTTTTTCTATTGACAGTTCTCTTGATAGTTCTGAATGTCAAACCAGAGCGCGCTGTGCTTAACTGAAATTTTGACGTTTCAATATGGCTGGCGTCAGCCATAGTTTTGTCACAAGTTCCGTTTCACGTTGTGTTTGTTACCAATTAATTATATTTGTTTGATTTAATACAAAATAAACTTATCGCCTTGCTATTATATTGAGTGTAATTCGTGTAAGTAAACAAATAACCAATAATACATCTATAACAATTCAATAAACACAAAATAAAGAATAATTTATAAAGTGGTACAGATTTTGTGTAAAGAAACGTTATTTCAATTAAGCTTGGCGCCCTCTACATGACACTCGAGAATCCCTAGAAAATTTCCCATTCAAGAAAATAAACATCTGTAGCGACCTCTGGGAGTTACTACAAGAAGCTCACAAGCAAGCAAGATGCAACATATCTGCAAGATGGCGGCGCCACGTGGCCGATTGGCTGAGAAACAAAAAGCCTGAAACGCGGTATTGAAGCGAAGCGCGCACCACATATATACAACTTCCAATTCTATCCAGGTGGACCAGTCGGTCCCCTGGCCACAACACCCGGTCGGACAGGGTAGCCAGCCACCCTTTTCCCGACACCACCTGTGGCCTATGTTATGAAACAACAGGCTACAAGTCTACTTGTGAAATTCTTAGTATATTGCATAGCCGGTTAATATTCCTGTTATCATAATTGCTTACCGACTACGCAATGAACATCGAATTTCCCCTGTAAAATTGTAGCCTGTAGTTTGTTAATATCGGACACTGGAACACTCCATTCTGCCTATTGGCCTTACTCGTATCACCCGCCATATATCTTTAACAAGGTTTAAGATTCCGCAGATCTAAGCAGGATGCTTTAATAAAAATAGTTTTGTAAGCTTCGAAATATATTATATTAAAATCAGATCAGACCAACAGTTTCAAAGATACAGATGTAGTAAGTGTTTTTAGTTTTATTTTTCTTGTTTTGAGTCTTAAACTCTCTCAAGCGAATATTTGTTGTTACTATTGACATCATTGTCGAACTGTAAAGTTAAGTAAATAAATGTTTCAGAATATATCTGCACTTAAGTTGAATCCAGACCTTAATAATGATGTTTTATGTCGCTCAAAAAGTTTAGACAAAAAAATACCAGCAATAAGCAGACTTGTTAGATTTATTCCAGATTATGTAGCTAAAGATCCTTGTGTGCTGTTATACGGACAAAGAATATTACGAGGTAAATGTTTCGTTTAGAATATGATGGATGAAAAATTGAGTGTTTTTAATAAGTGTAAGTACTTAAATTATTTCGTCAGGTGATTTTAATTTCATTGTTTTTATTTGGTGAACTGCAGGTATCACCAGGAATTTTACTACATCTTGGATAGACGAGCATACAATTTCTGCAACCGTACAAATACCAGAAGGTGGACACAGGATTCTTGCTTGTCCAGAAACTGTACTCAAATCGAAAGTAGACTGGCTTAAGACGACGAGTTACTTAACTCTTCATTTTGGTTAGTCTTAGTACCGATTGTACCAATTTTTTTCTTGACTCTACAATTTTAGCCCCGGGGCTATGAAATCTACACCTGATCCGAGTGTACCAAAATGTACGGAGCAGGTCTCCCAAGAATATCTGAAAGTATTTTACAGGAATCTTACAATAAGACAATTTTCTGTTTTTTTCAAAAATAAAATATGAAGTTCAGTCACAAATCAGTCAGGTGTAGGTTTAAAAGCCCCGGGGCTAAAATCGCACAGCCCACTCTTAAAAAAAGCACTATAGACGCACGTACTGATGGGCGCGTACCCGCTGTTACGCTAGTTGCGATACTATCTAAACCAATAATCGAATTAAGTTTTAACTCATTCATGAGTTTTACCCAAAAACCAAAAGTACTTACGTTTACTTATATATACCAAAGTAACTCACGCATCTAACGCACCTTACAAGCACCGTCTGTCAGTAAATTGTATCTTCCGGTGACCATCCAATATTAAATTTGAACGTTCTTACACACACGATTCGAAATTTGCAATGTTCATCAACCAAATCTAAATCTGCTCATTATTTTATTGTCAAAGGTACAATATTGCCAAGAACGAAGAAGAGTCTGCCGTGACAATTGATTCATTTAATTCAATAATTATTCTCCATGCTACTAAAATAGAAGAAGGGAATTATTCTTGTATTGTCGACAAACGAAAAGTTTGTAATTATGATGTCAGAGTATATACTAAGAGTGGTTTACTTAATGATGGTAAAATATAAGGCCGTACGCTCGCTTACGCGGTTTCACGCGCGGGCTGGCCCGAGGCCGCGCGCGGTCTCGCGGGATCCGCGCGGTGGTCTGACATCGCCGCCATTATTAGCCGTCCAAATTTAGAAGGCGCATAGTGCCTAGGTAGTTGTAATATGGCAAGTGTCGTCGTGTTCGTACGGGTTATATTATGTCGCGGGTTGTTGAAGCCGCGGCGCGGGTGACCGCAGGCCGCGTCACGGGGCGCCAATCTTGTGTTTTGTCAAATCTGGCCCGCGCGGGCCGTCCCGCGCGTGAAACCGCGTGAGCGAGCGTACGGCCCTCTTATTGATCCAGATAGCTCAGGTACTATACTTTCAGATGCCCAAAAGGCCTTGTATATTGAGAATTTATGTATTTCAGATTTTTTCCGTTTTTCCGTATACCTGGGGTTTGTGCTCTTGCTAACTACTACATGTTACTGTGCTGGTATATGTGTAGCATGGCACGAAAAAGAATCTTTTTTTGATCCTTTCAATATAAAAACCAAACGGAAACCATATGACTACGTGCAGATTGTTGACTCAGAACAGTAAAACTTGGTTGGAACCCCTAAGAGTTGACATGACGAAAAATGGATTGGTAGAAGAAGAATAAAAGACTTACATTAGATTGTGTTGAAACTTTTGACCTTAAAAGTGTAAGTATGCTCTTGAATACAAGCCATTCTGCTGGAGATATTTTTACATTGTAATTTAAACACATAAACAAGGAGTATAAAAATAATCAGCATTCTCAAAAACATACACCCCAGTAACAAAGCTAAAATAAAACTTGGAAAAGAAAAGAACAAATAAAAAGTGAAAGAGCGGTCCGCCAAGGAGATCCAATTTTGCCATAGCTATTTACAGCTGTGTTGGAAGAGATCGCCAGCTGGACTGGGACTAATTTGGACTAACAATCAATGGGGAGAACCTGTCTCACTTAAAGTTTCACAGACGGTCTAGTAGTAATCTCGACAACAAAGGAAGAAATCCAAATAATAGTAAACGACTTAGAAAGAGAGAACCGCAAGGTAGGGCTAAGCATAAATACGAAAAAGACCAACCCTATCTCTGTAAATAACAATAAAATTCAATATGTAAACGAATATATTTATTTGGGTCAAACAATCTCCACCACAGACATATCCTCAACAGAAATTGATAAGCGTATAACAAATGCCTGTACAAATACAATACAAATACAAAGAACTTTATTGCAATACTGTGTGTTGTAGATCTTAAATAAACATAATAGTACCAACAGCTTGTCCATCTCGGACGTACAATAATACATTATTTAACATGCAAATTTCAATTTTAAGTATCTCTATGCACACTACTAAAATACTCATTTAGGCTGTAGAAACCTTTAATTAGAAGCCAATTTTTCAATTTTAGTCTAAATTGCTTACTATTTAACATTTTTATTGATACTGGTAAGTGGTTAAAAATTTTAATGCCAGTATATAGCGAGCTTTTATGAAGAATGCTACTTTTTACTGATACACTTATACACATGTCATATTGATAGTTTGGTCTTAAATTTCGATTCATGTCAGATTTTTTGATAAAATATTGCTTGTCATGTTTTACAAATAAACTTATTTCTAAAATATATATACATGTCAATGTGAGAATTTTCCGGTCAATAAATACATTTCGTAGTGAGTCAGTGCTTTGCATACCATAAATCATCCGAATACATCGCTTTTGCATAACAAAAGTAGAATGAACATTTACAGAGTTCCCCCAAAATATTACACCATATGTCAAGAGGGGATAAACATAACCATAATACGCATTTGTGGCTACTTCAATTGAGGTTACTTTCGTGAGTATAGACAAAGCGTAGCAGCTACTTGATATTCTTTTATTTATCTTCTCAATATGAGACTTCCAACTAAGGTGTGTATCTATAATGACACCCAAAAAATTTATTTCTCCTACCTCTTCAATTTTTCTGTCTTCTATCACTATATTCAATGGAAGATGAAGCTTTTTGTAATTTCTAAATTGAACTATTTTAGTTTTCTGTAAATTTACATTTAAGTTTATTGAAGCTAGCCAGTCAACCACTGTTTTTATTGTTTGGTTTATTTCATTTGTGAAGTCTAAATTATTTAGCTTTTGTTTTGGAATAAAAATAGTGGCATCATCAGCAAACATTACACACAAATGTTTTACTATTGAAGGTAGTTCATTAATATAAATTAAAAATAATAACGGCCCTAAAACACTTCCTTGCGGAACACCTAGAAACACGCTTTCATAATTTGATTGAATACGTTCTACTGTTTTACTCTCTTTGTTGTATGTGTCTATAATTGTAGCTTGAAGTCTATTTTTAAGGTATGATTCAAAAAGTTTAAGGACATTTCCACGAATACCTATATGTTCCAATTGCATTAATAATATATTGTGCAAGACACAGTCAAACCCTTTGGATAAGTCTATGTACAATCCAATACATGTGTTTTTTTGATTAATAGATGTCCATACTTCTTTCAGTACTTTAAATATGGCACAGGTCGTATTTTTCCCCTTTTGAAACCCAAATTGATTTGAGTTCAATACTTTATCAAAATGTAGAAATGATAATAGTCGGTTACTGATAAGCTTTTCAAAAATTTTAGAAAAGGTCGATAATAATGCAATTGGTCTATAGTTATCTATGTCAGTTTTGGGCCCTTTTTTGTGTAGTGGTTTGATTAGTGCTTTTTTCAAGCCGTCAGGAAAAATACCAGTTTCGAATGCCAAATTTATGATGTAGATCAATGGACTACATATAAGACATATGCTGTTTTTTATTACTTGCACGGGTATGTTGTCATAACCTACACTTTTTTTGTTTTTCATATCCCGGACTACTTTAAATAATTCACTATCACTTACTGGTGTTAAGAACATGCTTTTACTATTTGAATTGCCCATTGGTTTATATGAATTTTTATTTATAATGTCTATGTTACATAAAGTAATGAAATGATTGTTAAATATTTTAGTTATTTTTATTGGGTCACTGATTAAATTATCATCTTTGTTTATACTTTGTACAGTCTCTTTAATATAATTTGTTTTTTGCGTATTTTGTTTTATTACAGTCCAAGACGCCTTATTTTTGTTAGTACTCTGATTTATATAATTAATATTTGATATAGATTTAGCCCTTTTTGTTACGGTTTTCATAATTTTACAGTACTTTTTATAGAAGTTTTTTATGTTTTTACATTTGCTGTTACGTGTAGTGATATAAATTTGCCTTTTTTGTACACTAGATTTTAAAATACCTTTAGTCCTCCAGTGTGGATTCTTTTTATACGTTACTTTTACTTTTTTTATGGGCATGCATAGTTCGTAAATGAGGCTAAATATTTCAATAAATTCATTGTATGCTTCATTAACATCAGTTTGAGAGTACACATTATTAAAATTAACTTGGGATATATATTTTAGGAATATTTCCACATAATCAGATGGATTCCTTTTATAAACATACCAGTAGCGTTCATTAAATGTCATAGTACAAGGTATCTGTATGATTTGACCAGTGTGGTCAGAGAGACCCAAGTCTAACACTTCTGTCTTGTATTGTTTAATATTAGTCATAATGTTGTCTATGCATTTTTTTGATGTTTTAGTGATTCTGGTCGGTTCATTGATTGTCGGGTATAATTTAAATGAACGGAACATATTCAGAAAAGCCTCACTTTTATTATTATTTTCAAGGATATTTACATTAAAATCGCCTATAACGAAGATTTTTTTATAATTATGTCTTGCCCTGCAAACTATTTTGTTGAGTAAATATTCCATATTTGTTATAAATAATTGCAAATCACTAGCTGGCGTCCTATATGTACATATAATGAGGTAATTCAACTCACTTATTACAATACCACAGCATTCAAAATGGCTTTCTTTTGCCAGATTTGATATCCAATGTAAAGACCGATAATCGATACCATTTTTTACGTAAATAGCAACACCTCCACGAGTTTTTATTTTCCTACAAAAGTGAGCTGCTTCTTGATAACTTTCTATTTTAATGGCATCAACTTCATGTTCTTTAAGGAAGGTTTCGGTAAAACAACATACATCAACTTTTTTTTCACTAGTTAATAGTTCCAATTGGTCAATTTTAGGTTTTATACTCTGAACGTTAAAGTGCATTATGTTGAATGTTGTTTTACTATTTTTAGACTCGAAAAAACTCTTTGGTACTTGAAACGCTATCTTCAACCTGATCAGAGTTTGCTATATTATGTTGTTTTGGCGGTTTTTGTTTATTATATTTATTCAGAAAGAATGGCAAAGTGCACTGTATTAAATTGTTGGATCTGGGGCGCAAATCTTTATGGTCTATATTTTTAAAATAATGAGTTATTTCTTTTTGTACTGTTTTATATATTTTATCATCCATATTTATTTGTGTATTTGTTTCGTATTCACTGGATTTTGCTTCAAAGTTTTTAGATTTAATTTTATTGTATATGTCATATTTTGTTTTATAACTCAGCCTTAGTAATTCCCTAAATATTAGTTTGATCAAATATTTTTTATGAATTGCGTATTTTAGATAGGAGCCTTCAAATGTAGACACATATGTACAATGAGAAAACTGAGAACATACTATTTGAATAATATTATTTTGCTTTTGCGCATTTATGTTTTGGTTTTTATATATTTCACCAATCAAAATATTTGTATTTGAAAGCATAAGAAGGCAGTTGTATAACAATGATTGAAATTCCAGCGGATTTTTGTCATTTGATCCCGCTAAAATAACAACGTAATCCAATTTAGTAAAGTTTTTACAAATATTTTCACAAGATTTCGTAATTTCAATCAAAGGAGCATTAGACTTGACTATAGCTGATATTTCAAAGTCATATCCTAAAAGATTTTCTAGCATGTTTCTGACTCCTTTACCATACTCGTCACAAAAGATTATGACCTTCCTTTTACTTTCACTTTCACTGTTACTTGGATTAGGGTGTTCATTGAATTGTGTTGAAGGAAAACTGCCTGAAAACATTGTAACCTGAAAGAGGTGTTCGAAAATAAAGAAATGAGCATGAGCATCAATCGCAAATTGTTCAACACATGTGTACTACCAGTACTCACATATGCTTTTATCTGGTTTTGAGATAGACGAGTTTGGAGGGAGAGGGAGAGATAGGAGAGTTGTTTATTTTGGGATTTTCCTCTTTTTTATTGGTGCGTTCATTTTAATATTTCAGGCAGTTTTCATTCCATTAAAAAAAAACACATTTTGTTAGTGTAAACTTGATTTTTTGAAGTGTATATTGTCTTTTCGATTATACCTGCACCACCAGTGTAAATTGTCTTTTTAAGTATACCTACCTACATACCTTTGGCAGTATATCCAGTCCAAAGATAATGGAGATCAGTGCTTTATTAGGTAATAAAGTATATAAAGACTGGGTCAGTTCGGTATAAGGCCTTTTTTACAGATTAACAAAGTTACGCTTGTCAACGCAAATAGATGGCGTTAAACATCTGAGGGTTTTTCTAAAAATAGTTTTTACTTTGAGGGTCACGCAAAGTGAAAACTATTAAAACAAGGAACCACAGGACATAAAGGTAAAGGTGGGTCATTCATATTCTACTTAACGGTACAATGAATTACTTATATAATTTCAATGTTTTAGAAAGTAACTTCTCATTTTACCGTTTTCACATTTTAAGTGCACCCGTTTCGAGCTATGAGCTGTTTACCCATGGTTGGCTGGTAGAGAATGCTGCGAGGCATTAGGCCCGCCATTTGTACGTTTTGTGAAATAAAGTTTTATAAAATAAAATAAAATGAATAAAATATAAAATATAATCAATCACAATATCTGCGTGTTCTACAATAAAGTTAGCGTCCCAATAGTAGTGAACTGTTTTCTTCCTCGTAAACTTGCCGGCGTTCCTTTTTCGTACCCGTAGTTCATATACATTGCTATTGCTAACGAAAATCAAAATACACTAACATAAACGCCACTAACGCCGCTAATGCTATAACCAAACTTTCGAACTGCATTTTTTTGTCGTGTGCCTACGGAATCGTCCAACGACTCGATTAAGGGCCGCCGCAGACCAAACCGCCGTTTTTGCGAGCGGCAGCTCGAGCACTTTTCATAGAAATCCGAAAATCACCCTTACGTAATTGATATATGGGCGATATTGGCCGGTGACAGACAGCTAAAGTGCTCTGGCAGTTATGGGCGCCATTGTCCGCGCAGATGCTCGAGCATGCGCGAGCATGCTCGCGTCGCATCTTGAGTGCGAATGTGTCCGTCTGGCGATGACAGGTCAACAGCGATAACTTTTTGGTGTTGCCATCAAAGTAGAAATAAAAAGATACTGTTTTTTTTAAAATAAAATATATTAATTACTAAAATGAGCTCACCTTAAGATCAACCTCATTAAAATCAAAACTTACAGGACTTTTATTTCAATTGTTTTAATTTTTCTAGCGGAGAAGACCCTTTTACGTCTAAACTATTTAAATAAGTGTGTTTAATATGACTCTGCTGAAATTGGCATATTTGTCATGATACAAATAGTTGTGGTGAGTAGGTATTCGTAGTTGGTATTATTTCCTGTCACTGGATGCATCCCAACCACCGAATTCAATTTTAATATGATGTAGTTGGCAATACTGTCTAGCGCAACAGCGGACTCGCGCGCTGTTCTGCCGTCGGCACGCGGATGCTCGCGGCAGCTCAAGCTGTCGCGCGTGTCCACTTTTGTCGCTGAGGACAAATGTCACGAGATGTCAAGAGCCATCGCGAGCAAATGTCGCGCGGCAGCTGTTAGGTCTGCAGCGACCCTAAGTGTATATTTTAATCTAGGGTCCACAGCTTATTTCAAGATTCTGCCTTCACATACCTTTTGTACTTTTGATGAGATTGCTTATTTTGGTAGTGAGAACATTTGTACCGCAAGGATTTTAGAAGTATCGCCATTTTACAGTGTCACAGGGTCCAAATGTTTTTTGGTCCAAATTAACCTCAAAATTGGAAAAGCTTCAATATCTCTGCAAAGGATTGATCTACAAACAAAATGATCGCACGGATGCCGTTACAAATTGCAAATCTTTATTTGTACCACTTTTTATACCTCGTTAATACCAGATAGAGGAATAAAAGGCGATTAAAGCTAATATGGCATTTGGTTGTTGGGGTTTCGTATATCTCCGTAAATATAGCGGCACAAATGTTCTGAAAGAAATCCCAGTAACAATAAAAGCGGTACATTACATAGCTTCAACCAAAAAAGCCGTATCTGCTCTAATTTACGAGAAAACAACACTGTAGAATGTGTCTATTTTTTTCTAGGGTCCACAGCTTATTTCAAGATTCTGCCTTCACAAACCTTTTGTACCGTTAATGAGATTGCTTATTTTGGTAATGAGAAGATTTGTACCGCAAGGATTTTAGACATATCGCCATTTTACAGTGTCACAGGGTCCAAATGATTTTATAACCTCAAAATTGGAAAAGCTTCAATATCTCTGCAAAGGATTGATCTACAAACAAAATGATCGCATGGATGCCGTTACAAATCGCAAATCTTTATTTGTACCGCTTTTTTATACCTTGTAAATACCAGATAGAGGAATAAAAGGCGATTAACGCTCATATGGCATTTGGTTGTTGGGCTTTCGTATATCTCCGTAAATATAGCGGTACAAATGTTCTGAAAGAAATCCCAGTAACAATACAAGCGGTACATTACATAGCTACAACCAAAAAAAGCCGTATCTGCTCTAATTAACGAGAAAACAACACTGTAAAATTTGCGAGAAAATGATATGTACATGACCAAAGCTCGGCCACGGTGTTCTACTTTTGGACTTTTAACAGCGGATTAATGCGGATTTCGGATTCTGGACTTCGATTTGCACTTCATACTGACCGAAATATATTTCATTTTCTTCAAGCAAGTACCTAATAAATTGGTTGACCGTCAAAGGAATAAAGTTTGTATGGCGCAGGCCAAATATAGTATTATTCGTCTATTTACAATATGCTGCGTCAGTTTACCAACGAGAAGCGTTTAACACTCATATTACCTTCGGCAACTTGTCATTATGGTCAATTCGTAGGGTGACCATAATGTAAAGAAAATAAGAGGACCAATCTATACATATAATAAAACAATAAAACCCGTGTATTGAACAAATTTACGAAAAACTAATCGTAGATGATGTTAAAATATGATTAGAACAAATTTCATAATTATTATATTTTTCAATATTTTTGTCTGTCTGTTTGTTTCACCGGGCTAATCTCCGAAACTACAGGAATGATTACCGAAGGCAATAGACCCGATTCCACGTTTTAATCATTTTAAGTTTCTAATGCTAAAATCACTAAAATAAAATCCCTAAACTTAGAGGTTTTAAGTGTGGCTATTCCAGAAAAGCCATGTTTTTGGGAAGTTTTTGACAGGATTATAATTTGATTTTGACAATGCTATTTTTACCAAAATTTAGTGTTACAAATTTAAAAATATATAAAAGTGTTGCAAGAAAACAAATATTTTTTATACACCACGAAAAAGCATTTTCTATTATTTGGTAAAATAATTCTTATATTTAACTATAGAAACAGGCCTGTCCCTGTTGAGGCTTTGGGGGAATTTGCTTAACACACTATGCTTGGTAGATGGATTGGCGAGCGCAGTACGCAATAATGCTTTAATGTTTATTTGGTACATTTTTGTGTAAAATCGCCAAAAAGAGATGAAATTTATAGATAAACATTCGTTCTGTATCACTCTAGAACTTTCCGACCCGGTGCCAGCCAAGAATATTCTGACCCGGTGCCACTTTAAAACCTTTCAACCCAGTGCCAGCCTAGAACATTCTGATCCGGTGCCACTTTAGAGCTTTCCTACCCGGGGACACTCTAGGACCTCCCAACTCAATTGATCCCACTTTAGAACTCTCCTATCTGACCGAAAATCACACAGAAAACTCCAACATTGCAACCATTTCGATTTGTTTTGACAGTACTATTTTTAAGCGGGACCTTTTTAGTGGCCGCTAAGATTAGTTAATTTACGCTTTTTAAATATTTAAATTGATTAATTTTGCACCTCCTAGAATTGCACTAATCGGCTAAAGCTAAGCTTAATCCTGTCAGTTATTTTTAGAGATTATAATCCTGTCATTTGAGTTTGACAGTTACATGCAGAATAGGAAACGGTTTTAGAAACGTCAAATTAGACTTAGTAATAATAGAAGTGCGTCTGGAATAAGGTCTAATATGTGTGTAAAACGATTAAGGTTTGTAACTGACGCGACTGAATTTCAATTTTCACCTTTACCACACAAACTTTATTTCTTTGACGGTCCATCTATCTATTAGTTACTTGTTTGAAGAAAATGAAATATATTTCGGTCGGCATAAAGTGCAAATCGGAATCAGAATCCAAATCCGCAAATTACCGCTGCTAAAAGTCTAAAAGTGAACACCGTGGCCACACCTCGGACACTCGCGCTCAAATGTATGAAACAAACGCGTTGCTACGCACACAGTCTAAGTTCGCGTAGATGAACGCTAACGATAAAATGCTTGTGTGTGTGAGATAAGACATGTCAGGGTTGCCGCCATTTTACCTTTGTTCGTTGTGCGTTCGCGAATCGGGAATACAATGTTCGTCAATATGAAATGACCTTGTAATAGCGGGTTTGAATTTGATTTGCGGGCTTGTAAAAAAATGGCTGGCCGGCCGCCGCCATTGCCCGGCCAGTTCAAGTTCGATGACCCCAATTACTCGAAACTTATTGCGCGAGGATTAGGAATAAATAGGAATCATAATGTACTTATGCTGTAAGGTGGATGTTTATGCTCAATTTTTACAATAGTTTTCCATTTCAAATAGTATAAACGAAATAACAATTTTTTTGTAAATACATGACGGTCACCAAAATATTACGTAAGTTGAAAACATGATTTTTTGTTCTTAAGGAATTTGTTTTGTTTTCAGCGTGAACTGATAGGATAAGGTCTTAAACGGATAATGTCAAAGAAATATAAAACATAAGCGCCTATTCTTTGCTACTAAAACATAAAACTCTTTAAAAATACTTAGATTTGTAAAGACAGGTAGAATCGGTAGAATTTTCTTTTAGTTTTGTCGTTTGCAGTGCTCAAACAACCGTACATAGCACAACACACACCGATCACAAAATTATTTGTAATATTAATTAGTTTAGTATAATTTACGCTGCGCTGCCTTCGCTCGCTGCACCAAGTCGTCGTCACGTCCTTGCTAGCCGGTGTCTGAGCGTCCTCCGAGCGCGGGTGGGCGCTGCTTTTAGGGGGAGGCAGGGAGTGACCATACTGTATGCTAGTACTATTAATTATACTGTGCCGTGGCTGAGCTTTGGTCATGTACATATCATTTTCTTGCAAATTTTACAGTGTTGTTTTCTCGTAAATTAGAGCAGATACGGCTTTTTTTGGTTGTAGCTATGTAATGTACCGCTTGTATTGTTACTGGGATTTCTTTCAGAACATTTGTACCGCTATATTTACGGAGATATACGAAAGCCCAACAACCAAATGCCATATGAGCGTTAATCACCTTTTATTCCTCTATCTGGTATTTACAAGGTATAAAAAAGCGGTACAAATAAAGATTTGCGATTTGTAACGGCATCCATGCGATCATTTTGTTTGTAGATCAATCCTTTGCAGAGATATTGAAGCTTTTCCAATTTTGAGGTTATAAAATCATTTGGACCCTGTGACACTGTAAAATGGCGATATGTCTAAAATCCTTGCGGTACAAATCTTCTCATTACCAAAATAAGCAATCTCATTAACGGTACAAAAGGTTTGTGAATGCAGAATCTTGAAATAAGCTGTGGACCCTAGAAAAAAATAGACACGAATTTTCAAGAAAATGATATGTACATGACCATAGCTAGGCCACGGTGTTCTACTTCTAGACTTTTAGCAGCGGTAATATTCGGATTTCGGATTCTGGACTTCGATATGCACTTCATACTGACCGAAATATATTTCATTAAAAACATTTGGACCCTGTGACACTTTAAAATGGCGATATTACTAAAATCCTTGCGGTACAAATGTTCTCACTACCAAAATAAGCAATCTCATCAAAGGTACAAAAGGTATGTTGAAGGCAGAATCTTGAAATAAGCTGTGGACCCTACATTAAAATATACACATTAACCCTGGGTCGTGTGATGTAAGCTTAGAATAGCATCGAAAGAGGCGAATACAACGACGTCTAAGTAATCATAGACTGCAGCCGAGACCGACGGCTTAGCATGCCCTCCGAAGTACGGAACCATCTTAGTTACGGATAATCAGGTGGTTCAGCATGCAATGTCCTTATCAGACTAGGAACAAATTTACAAAGCGATAACAACTTTGTGAGTGCCCTATCGGGAACCGAAACCGGAACCTTTGCGTCGCAGGCAGTCGCACTACCACTGCGCCACATCGGCCGTCAGCTCAACTCCAATTATAACTTCTTAATAAATTTTCAAGGACTTTAATTGGGTCCTTAGAACACTCAGTGTTCCTCACCAAAAGGATAAGAATCTAACTCCCCAGCACAAATATGTCCCCCAGATGTTCAACGCCATCTATCAATGACTTTTTGTACTGTTTTTTTGTAAAGCTGTCGAAGAGGTCTTCCCAAACATTACCGGTTTTTAAACGAGGCACCATTTCCGCTTTTTAGAAAGAGATACGAACATTAAACAGAGACAGCACTGGAGAATTGTCAAAAGTTTCTGACAGCAGGCGTGTCGTCCTATTGTGTGAAAGTTTATCAATTGATGAGGAAATAATTAAGATAATGAAAACTATTAAAAGCGTGAGATTTATTTACTCTTGTTCAGTATAGGAATACAAGATGAACTACTTCGCAATTTTCTCCTTCACTTTTATCGGGTTGTTGCTGTTGGATGAAGTAAAAGGTAAGTTTTTATTCTTGTACTTACGTACTAACTTCTACGCTTGTTGTGTTCTCAAGGTAAAGTGAGAGTGAATTTGTGCTTACAGTTCCTTTGAAACTTTGTTTGAATAAAACAATGCTTAATTCTTCGAAAAATAAACCCAATATAGAATATATTTTATTTTTCAAAACTACAATTGCAGCATTTTCGTGAACTCATTTTAAGAACTGGTATAACTAGTTGTGTATTACAACATTCTGTTACGAATTTGAGCTAATTATTAACATTTTCGTACCTATTTTTCGCATGCCAAAGTTTACAAATAGCAGCTAACTAAGAGGTTTGGAATTTACTTCAAATTATTATAATTATTTCATATATAGTAACTTTATCTTTCAGGTTTACAAAAGCGATGCATACGTTGTAGGTCGAGAGGGGAGCTTGGGTCTTGTGCAGATCCTTTTCCATTGAATGTGACTGAACCAGAGCAGGAGGCAGGTATCCATGTGGTGGCATGTCCTTCAGGATGGTGTGCCAAAATCATAGAAGGCACTACGGGAGCTTACAAAGTTGATGGTAAGTCCATACATACATATATCACGTCTTTATCCCTTGCTGGGTAGGCAGAGCGTAAATGGACGCTAAAAACATACATCTAGCCACGTCTGACAAACATTTGAGGGTCATTCGGCAAATTGTATGGTATGTCCACCTTGTTTAAAACTCAAACGTTTTTGCCCTACTAAGTATTGTGAACTAACTAGCTCTCAATGAAAAGCCCCTGCATGTGCAATGTGTATGGATTGTAAATAAACTAAATTTAAATCATTTTCAATTTTATTTTTTCCTGACTTGTCACAGCGTTCAATAAGTTTTAATAGTTTATTTTAACAAGTGATAAGTGCGCTTTTGTCTAATTTTGTATGTTTTTGAAAGCTGATTTTAAGTTAATGAAATACAGAAATAAGTTCTTCTACAAAAACTACTTTTCTGTTAAATGTTATTTCATTTACATATACAAATACAATACAAAATCCTGATTTTTACTAATTAAATGCAATTAAAAAATTTATACTAGGTAGCACATTTTGCACATAAGTCTGGTTCATCAGTTTTTCCTGTTGACACAGGCTTTTAACACCATCCATGTCTTTCTATCCCTAGCTGTTGGTAGCCAGAGTGTGCCAGCAACCCTTTCCAAGTCTTTGGCCCACCTGTTTAGCTGTTTGCCCCTTTTTCGCTTAGTGTACCTTTTGCCGTGTGATGCCGGCTTAGAATAGCATCACCCCATTTCTCTCTCGTTGGAGTCAGGTCTGCTGTAAGAAATTTCTTATTAGAGATAAGCAGTGCCTGTTGTGTCTGTATTCTTTATGTGTTTGTCTCTTTACTGTTTCTGTGTACAATAAATCGTAAATAAATAAATAAAAAGCGACTAATGGACTTGATGGTATGTATTGCAATTTTAGGCGATGGGCTGACAACCTGTCACCATCGCGATACACAATTTTCCGAATGACCCTCAAATATATGACAGACGTGGCGTAAATGTCCCGTAAGGGATAATAAGCGTAATGTGTGTAATGTTATATAGTTTAGTTCAGTTTTTACATTAAATTGGTAAAGGAATACGAAAGGCGAACCAATGCCTCGCAGATTTGCACCAGTAGTCCATATGGACGCAGTTCCATTATTTCTTTTTATTTTCAGACTATGGGGCAGCTACTCAAAGGATGTGTCTCCAACGGCCACCAACGGACTTTGAGGAGAGATGTGCGTACACCATGTTCAACCATAGGAAGGTCTACATGTGCATGTGTAATGGTGACTTGTGCAACTCTGCACCTAGTATCTCTACATTTCCACTTATAACTTTAGGCTCAATTTTTATAACTATTTACAACTACTTATTATAATCTCCCCCATATAAATATAGGATTACTTAATGAATTTGTGATAGATGTTTAAAGGAAGTATATTTTATGAAGATTTTTATAGGACCAATTAGAGGAATGCAGTTATTCTTCTAAATTTTCATTATATGAATATTAGGTGTAAAGTTTTCTACCTTTACCAATAAGAATTATTAGTTTTAAGATACTGCATATATCTTAATAAAGGTAAGCTGAATCATAGGGTTGAAATTTATTGCGGATAAAAATCAAAAATATTGTAGTCAACATTATTTACATTTCATAGAAAAATAACTAATACAAAATTATGTACCTTATCGTGCCATCACATATTCATTGGTTTTTAAATGCTTTTTTATGTACATACTTATAATGAAATATTAATCATGTTTATCAGAATCACTACTTTCTATCAAAACATGATAAGTTAATGATCTGTGGTTTGATAATCTAAGGCCCGTATTTATAAATCGCACTCAATATCGCTCTCAAGAGCGCTCTCAGCTGATACGCTCTCAAGATGTGATCGCGATCTTAAGATCGTGTCTAATTAATAAACCGTCATCAAGAGTGTATCACCTGATACCGATCTTGAGAGCGCGAACTCAATACGTTACTGGTTTGGATACTAGATCATAGACAAAATACCTGTTTTTAAACTTGCGTTTCGTTTGCTTTTTGTTACCCTATTAGAACATTTGAGAACATTTATAATAATATAGGGATAAAAATAAAAATACTTACATATGGACAAAATATTTTGATAAAAGAATGATTTATTACATAACATACGATTTTTGATTATTATTTATAATATAACTAATATCAAAACAGAAAATTTCACTGCGAGCTGTCACGAGTGTTACGATGGAAACAAAACGCAACTTCATTTTTCTGATCGTCTGTCATGTCATCAGTCAACGATTGTTTATTTCCTGTCAAGTTTTGGTGTCCAGCCGTTGCATTTAAATTGAATTTATTATTTATTTCGTAAAAAGGAGCCATGGCTTCTAAGAAGCATATTTATTCTAGCTTGGAAAGGAAAGTGTTCCTGGACATTTTAAAAGTATACTCCCAGATTATTGAAAATAAAAACACCGATGGCGCAACAGTGCGCGAGAAAAATTTAGCTTGGGAGAATATTGCAAGCGCGTACAACTCAAGCCCCTATGTAACCGCTGAGGTAAATAGTCTGGTAACTTTTATGTCAGTTACATTTTAATAATAATAATGTATTCAGATCGATAAACTAACCTATTGTTCCATATCAGGCGTCGAACAAACAACTCAGGAGGCTTTGGATGAACCTCAAACAGAGGCAGCGGGAGGCCATCACCAAAGAAAGAATACATAGGATGGCCACTGGTGGAGGGCCCTCCACAAATAGCGCTGAGGTGGACCCAGACATTTCCCAAATTGCACCAGGGCTTATGGTTGAGATTCCTGGTGCTATTGATTTGTTTACCGTTGATTTACCTCTTTACTATATTAAAGATAGAAATATTTCTATATAATATCTTTTATTTTTAACTAATTGACCTTACAAATGTAACTAATAAGTATTCAACTAACACTAACAAAACGATGGTGGTCACTCATTTTTAATTCCAAAGGATATTTTGGTCCATCAATTTTTCTTTTATTCTTGTTATTGGTAATTATTTTCTATAAGTGTACGTCTGAGAAGAAAACCTGCACTAGTACTTGGTACTACACTTGGTTCATTGGATTTTTCACGTCCCTTATGTAAGTTTTTGGTATGCGATAGATATTTGGCCAAAATATTTCATCATAGTGGTCAATTTCTCGCAGAATATCTTCAAAATCCATTTCTATTCATATAAATAAACTGAACTCAACAAGAATATGACAAGCATCTCTATCTCAAGTGAAGGTTTGACCACACTCAAAAAACGTGCTCTCAAGACTGATCTTGAGAGCTCTCTTAAGTACTGAGTTATATTTATTAATATGCGCGTCACTTACTTGAGATGACGTACTCAAGTTCAGTACTAAGTTCGGTCTATTAATTAAAGCAGCATCTCAAGATCGCTCTCAAGATCGATCTCAGAGTTGAGAGCAGTTTATTAATACGGGCCTTAGATAAACTTACCTACAAATGTCACGAAAACAATATATTTATATTTGTTCTTGTATTTTTAAAATAAGCCCTTGGCTCTAATTTCATTCAAGAGAAATGTTTTTGTAAGCAGTTCTATGTACTTAATTATTTTACTGAAGAATAATAAAATAACAATATCCAGCAATAATCTAGATAAGGCAGTGCCGAACAAGTCTTGTTTGAACCATGTAGAAAATCTGTGTTTTTAGGATAAGTTTTTATCAGACATTATTAATTGAATATAGGTTCAATTCATTTGTAGTAGGTACTCCAGTGTAGCTTATTTCTTGTCTGGATCATGGTATTTAACCTACCACTAATTACATACCTACTTAATGCATACCTACACAATGTTTTTAAAGTATTAATATCAAATGAATCTCATATTATCTCTTTTTTCAAATATGACTACATCTAGTAAAAGTATATTCGAAACCACTGCCATTAATGACTGAATTATAAAACTTATCTATATGAACTTATAAAGGCTGTTGTAATGAAAAACACTGCGATGTTTAAAACATTTATTTCTCAAATGCGCATTGATTAATTTATGACTTTTTTATTACGAGTACTTTTACACTTTACAAAATATACCTATTGAAATTGTATCGTATTGTTTTTATTCTCTAAGTAACGTACTGATTGGCTTAGCGTATACTGGTTCATTACAGAAAACTAGTCCAGCGTTACTTGACCTCTGAGCACAAGTTATGCTGGTTGGTGAGAATTTTCCCCAATAACCAGCATAAGCTGAGCCAGCAGCGAAGTTCTAAGGTCGATTGTACGGCCAAGTATGCCGTATGCTCCCGAGGCGATGGAGTTTCAGCTGGTTCTGAAGTCTCAACTCCTGGTTGGCTAGAAGTGATTCAATGTGGGGTATATCATGGAAATAGTACAAGCCATGGTCGTTCGCTCGCTTCACCGCTATCCTGGCCTCGGAACCTTCTAGAAGATACGGGTCCAGAGGATCTGAATCTAGAAATAGAAAAACAAAATTGTTTTATTTGTAAGTATTCTCTATTTGGGGGAGGCCTACGTCCAGCAGTGGACTGCATTAGGCTTATGTATCATGTATCATTCTCTATTTTGCCTGGTTTAGTTTAAGGGAGGTTAAAATCTCAACTAAGAGGCGAGATACATAATTTATTATATATTACGATTCTACTCCGTTTTAATGTAAGTAGGTAGGTACCCACTTAGGCTACTTAATTGGTACCTAATGTAGAGTCTGTGGGGACTGCGGAAAGAGAATAGGCGTAGGAAAAAAGTAAACTAATATTTTTCATAGGTTGCTATGATATTTCTTATACTGAGGCACAGAGACGCCCTCAAATTCAACGCCTATTTTCTTTCTGGACCGACTCTAGTAAACGCTTAAAAATAACAGCCAGACCAGATTGAACTTTAATCCTCCCACGCAAGAGAAAGAGAAAGAGATTACTAATACACACATATTACGCCTATATTCCTTTACGGGGCAGGCAGAGCGTAAACATCCGAAAACAAACGGACAATTGCACTACGTCTGACAAACATTTTAGGGTCATTCGGAAAATTGTGTTTCACCATAGTGACAGGTTGTCAGCCCATCGCCTAATATTGCAATTCACACCCTCGAGTCCCTTAGTCGCCTCTTACGACTCCCACAGGAAAGAAATGGGGTGATGCTATTCTAAGCCAGCATCACACGGCAATACGAAGGTACATTGCATACCTACATACTGGGTGATTCATACATACATATAGGCAAACGAACCATGAACCATTATCAATAGAATATTCTAGTGCAGCTTTCTATTCCTAATGCATCGGTTGTATTACCCACTTAATGAAACCCAGCGATTATGTTACACACCCACTTAAGAGAATCGACTACCGAGCTCTCGTCCATACAAAAAGAGAAAACGTTTTCCTACCCCTAAATGTAATCTGATCTTAATGAATTTTTAGAATGTTGTTGACACAGTAAAAAACTAGGTTTATAGTTTTTCCTTTTTTCGAATTTTGCAATTGATTGAAAATTATAGGCGTCTAAAAGTCACCTTTTTTATGACAAAATCTTCCTTGAAGTAAAACGTTTGTATTTTAAAAACAAAGTAGTTTTAAGAAAAAATAAAAAGCTATAAACCTAGAATATAATATGCTGAAACGATGGACACCAAAATCAAAACTATTGGTTGTGATTTAGTATGTGGGAAACGTTTTCTCCCGAGACGCAAATTTCACCTTAAAAATACCTACAGTCAGTCGCGAGCGGCAACGCTCTCTATCGCACTATCGGGGGTCGGGGGGTGAAGTAATGTTTCACGTATTATAGAGATGTTAACGAAAAAGTCGATGGTAGAGATGAGAAAGGAATCGATATCGCTTAATACCAATTTCTGTTTCTAAATGTAAGGAGAAGATAAATTTCGCTCCTAATATTACAATAGGTTATCGGACTGCTCGAGAAGGATGGTATAGTACTTTACGATGCAAGTTTGGTAAATTGAAAATTACGATCGTGGCAAATGTAATCAACAACAACCAATTTTAGTGTACTAATTATTAACTTATTTTTTAATCGAGCTTGTAAAAGTTATAATAGTAAACGAGTGTTTAACGTGATGACCCCTTTCCGCTGGCAGAATGCGTGGTTCTAAAGTTACATTATTCTTAAAACGGAAAAGTTGAAAATTTAATAAATATTTTTAAAAAACTGATTCCCGACTACGGGAAAATTCGAAACAATGAAAACGTTTTGTTTTGATTATTTATTTATTTATTTTATTATTATTATGTCTTAAACTTCTTAACAGATTTCGATGAAACTTAAATTGTTCCCTAATTATTGTTATAGTATACATTATCTAACATAAATAAAAAAAGTCTATCTCGATATGACTTTTAGTGTTCGAGATTGTGGACAAACATACAAACATACACTTATGAAATTAAGCAAGACAGACAGACAGACAGACAGACAGAAACACTTTATTGCTCACATTAATAATTATAACATATACAAGAACAAAAACAAACAACACAATATAAGCAAAGGCGGCCTTATCGCTTTAAGCGATCTCTTCCAGACAACCCTGCACACTAAGAGAAAACATTGAAAAAACACACTGTAAATAGCAGTGGCAACACATAAAATACATGACATCAATTTTACAAATTTAACTAATCAAAACAATATTAATACCTACTAAATATTTTAATATACATACATACTAAAATACAAAATATTATATGAATAATACATATTTTATATAAACATACATATTATATTAAATAAACAACTTAATATATATTATATGTTAAATGCAAACAGATTTTGCAAGAAGATGCTTGTGTAGTCTAGTTTTAAAGATGGCAAGTGACTCAGAGTGACGTATATCATAAGGTAACTCGTTCCACAAGTGTGCAGCTCTTACAGTGAACGACTCTCTAGAGTATCCACTCTGTGAGTGTTCACGTTGGACTCTAAGAATATTATCCACTTTGGATCGAACATTCCGACAGTGGTCTACACCCAGGTACTGAAAGCACTCCTGCAAGTAGGGAGGGGAGAGGGGATCATGAAGGATTTTGTAAAGGAGATGAAGGATATGCTCAGCACGGCGCAACCTGATGGGGAGCCACTTCAACAACTTCCTGTACTCCGACACATGATCAAACTTGCGCAACCCGTAAATGAATCTGATGCAGATGTTCTGTAGACGTTCTAACTTGTCGAGGAGATCCTCATTGAGGTCAAGATAGCAGACATCTGCATAGTCAAGAATAGGAATTAAGAGAGATTGCGCAAGTTCAATCTTGGTTTTAATAGGGAGCAGGTTTTTCCACCTTTTAAGGGACCCGAGTGCAGCAAAAATTTTCCGACCAACCTGTGAGACGTGGTGTGACCACGACAATGTATTGTCGAAAAATACTCCCAGGTTTTTGACAACCTTGCTATAGGGCAGAGTGACACCATTGAATGTCACGGGTGTGACGCCATCATAATTTGGTCGGTTAATCTGCTTTGAGCCTCCCATAACAATGACCTGCGACTTGTTTGGATTTACCATCAGGCCGTGCGTTTGACTCCACTGAAGGACAGTCGCAAGATCACTGTTAAGAGCGCCAATAGCTGAGTCAAGTTCGTTAGAATGTGCTTGGGTATATATCTGTAGGTCATCCGCATATAAGTGATAGGAACAGGAAAGAAGAGGAGTAATAAAGTTTATGAAGATGGAAAAAAGGAGAGGGGACAGTACTCCACCCTGAGGCACACCCGCAGTTATATCAGTGAAACCAGAGACTTTACTGTCAACACGAATACATTGCTGCCGTCCTACAAGGTAACTGCTGAACCAACTAATTACCCCGTCCGAGATGTGCAGCGAGCGCAACATGGCAAGAAGTATGTCAAAATCAACCGTGTTAAAGGCGTTACTAAAGTCCAGCAACGCCAATACCGTGAGCTGTTGGTTCGACATACCCATGCGCACATCATCAGACACTTTGGTAAGTGCAGTCACTGTACCATGCCCAGGGCGGAATCCAGATTGGAAAGGGCTTAGCAATTGGTGGGTATTAATGTATAAACTGAGTTGCTGGTGGACAAGCCTCTCCAGAACTTTGGAGAGGAAGGGGAGGATAGATATGGGACGGTAATGTGACAAACTGGATGGGTTGTTCATTTTAGGAATAGGAATAACTGCAGCTTTACGCCAACAGCTAGGGAAAGTGCCAGTACTAAGAGAGAAGTTGAAAATGTGACAAAGTATAGGTAGAACTACACCAAGGCTAAGAAATATCATCCTTCGACTGATGCCGTCAAGGCCTTCAGCGTTAGATTTGATAGCAGAAATATTTTTTTCAACTTCTCGCATAGATACAGGTTTAAAGGAAAAACAGGAATATGGAACATGTGAAGAGGATGATATAAGTGAATTTATGGAAGTTTGTTTGGTAGAGGCAGGAATAGGACAGCAGGATGTGAAGTGACAATTCAGTGAATCGAGGTCAAGGTTGGAGGTGAGAGAAGTTTTCTTTTTGCCTATACCCAAATAATTGAGGAATGACCACACCTTTGCCGGATCACCATTCTCAACCGAGGCATGGATGTGCTGGCGTTGCGCATCCCTGCACAACCTACTACAGCGGTTACGCAAAACCTTGTACCGCTCGTGATTCGCTTCAGTAGGGTCATTCCTATATTTAACTTTTGCAGCGTTCCTTCTAGCCATTGCACTTTTAATGTCATCGGTGAGCCACGGTGCAGGCAAGTGCTTTAGCTTGACCGGTCTAAGAGGGGCGTGGACATCGAACACTTGAATTAAGAGAGAATTAAAAATTTCGAGTTTCTGGTCAATGTCTGGTGCTCGGAAAACGGAGTCCCAGTCTATTTTGCTAAGATCAGCCATGAACTGAGTCGTATTAATAGAAGCAAAACTCCGTTGCATCACGACCCGGGGCTTAGGTTTGGGACAGCGAATTTGATATGACAGAAAAACAAGATCGTGGTAAGAGAAAGCTTCAGCGTTAAACTGTCCGTGAGAGCTGACATGATCTGTGGACGATACCATAATAAGGTCTAGCAAAGACGGGGCACAGTTTGGGAAGTGATGAGTGGTAGCAAGTGGAAGGATATTAAGATTTGCAGAGTTAACAATTGATGAAAGCTTACTGGAACGGCTAGTATACTGCGGCTCACTGTTAATGAGGCAGGTGTTAAAGTCGCCCATAATGATAGTGTGATCAACAGTGGGCACAAATTTTTCCAAAAGAGCGTTAAATTTTGAATAATAGTCAATATTGAGATTTGGATTATAAAATACACCAAGGAGCAATTTTGAGTGACCAAACAAAACTTCGATGAAGAGATGCTCAGACGACTGGGAATATTCAGAGGGGGATTTATCGAGGATAGTGAAAGGGAGATGACTTCTTAGGTAAATAGCAACTCCACCACCGCCTTTACCAGACCTGTCATTACGGATGAGGTGAAATCCAGGAAGAGAGTACGCTATTGAAGGAAGACACGGCTTCAGAAAAGATTCAGATACAAGAATAGCGTGAATATTACTGTTGTGTGAAAAAGTGGACAGTAAGTCTGAATAATGTGCCGGGATGCTTTGAGCGTTAATATGAACAGCGATGAAGTTTTTTGGAAACGCTGCAAAAGCCAATTCCACCGAGATATCCAGTCCTTTAGAGATACTGTGGAAACTGTCCTCAGAAGACTGAGATACAGAAGTAAAAGATAAAAAGTCACTTCCGCCACCTAGACCATCACTATTAAAACTATCATTCAAGTTACCAGTTGCTTGCATTATATAAATAAAATATGTATAAATAAGATTATAATAAAATATAATAAGATATAAATATAAATCACAATAGTTAAATATATAAAAGTTACAATTTAAATTCTACCCACTGACAGTGTTTGAAAACTAGGTAATACCTGTAGTAATAAGCAAGCTTGGAGGAATAAATAGATAAAAAATATTAACACCCGAATATTATCAAATTCGAACAATATTAGGTACATACATACATATCCAACTGATAACCTTATTTTTTTGAGGTCGGTTAAAAACAGCAATGTGTCTTATATTAGTTGTAATTCGATGAGTTCAAGGACAAAGCAAATTATTTACACCTAGGCATTAGATTAACTTGCGAGAGGTACCTACCTACTAAGTGAGGTAGATAAACAAAATACAAACCAAATATTATTCTTTCTCTTGTAGTGAAATTTCTTCCTGCGGACAAATAAACGTATTTGTTTCTATTTGCCCCTTCTAAAAGTATTTTCCTTATTTTCCTCCATTTTTTTATATTAAGGATGGGTTTGCTCTTGACTTTAGTCTAGGTCATAGGACAGAGACAGAGTCTAAGATGGAGCGAGCTCACCCAGAAGAAGCCTGTTCACTCTTACTTTGAAGAGATTAGGGTTGTATGCGTTTGGAAACACAGACGCAGGTAGTGAGTTCCACTCTTTAGCAGTGCGCATTATAAATGATGACTGGAAACGCTTAGTCCGAATTGGTGGAATGGCAACCAGGTATGGATGGTATCCGGCGGTGCATCTGGATGTCCGATGGTAGAAGGGAACTGGTGGAACAAGGTCGTGAAGCTCTTTAGCACACTCTCCAAAGTACAATCTGTAAAAAACGGACAAACAGACTTGTGCTTCGTAAAGAGTTAAACGCTGTCCAGGCGTAAAGTATCGCTTCACTCTATTCAGGATGCCCAGCTTCTTAGCCGCCGTTTGAGCTTTGTCCAGTCGAAAGGATTCCTTTTTGCAGTGAAAAGACTCGCCTGTGTTTTGGTGGCGTTGAATGAGACCAGATTGTCGTCGCCCCATTGGGAGACAAGGCTTAAGGTCAGATCTGTTCGCTCTACCATGGCCTTTCTTAACGAACGTATTTCATCCCCACTGTTTTTTTTACCTTGCAAGTATCTCTCTGAAACGATACTATTATCTGCGTATCCAACAATACCATGCTGAAGAAGGTCATTGATGTGCAGCAGGAAAAGAGTTGCAGAGAGAACAGACCCCTGAGGAACTCCGGCATCAATGGCCATAAGGTCAGAGGAGCAGCCGTCAAAGACTACTCTGATGGACCGTTCACTAAGGAAGTCTGAAATCCAAGTACAAAAATCAGCTGGGATGCCATAAGCAGGAAGCTTGCTGAGCAGACTTGCATGCCAGACCCTGTCAAAGGCCTTCGAGATATCGAGTGAAACGGCAAGTGCTTCGCCGTGTTACTCGATAGCTTCGCCCCAGCAGTGCTTGACATACACAAGAAGATCACCAGTAGACCGCCCCCGGCGAAAGCTATATTGACGGTCACTGAAATCATTGTCTTCAAGGTATGTCAGCAACTTACTGTTGAGTACCCTCTCCATTACCTTGCATAGGATGGAGGTGATGGAAATTGGGCGGTAATGGGCAGGGTCAGCACGGTCGCCCTTTTTGGGAATTGGTTGCACATTAGCAAGCTTCCAGGCCCCTGGCACCGTTCTTTCTTTAAGAGAGAGGCGGAACAAGCGTGTCAGCACAGGAGACAGTTCAGGCGCACATAGTCATAGCCATTATCGTGTGACTATTAATAAATCGGAACCTGCAATAATTATAAAATAATGTTATACCTACATTAGGTATGTACCTATTCAGTTTTAGATATGACATGAGACCAAAATACCGAAAAAAAAATTGTACTTGAAAACATTATAGGTAGTTAGTTGTAATGTAATAGATAATTATAGCAGCAAATGCAGTAGTTTTGTAGTCTAATCAAAGTCAAAAATCATAATATTTCGTAAATATTTACCTACCTACTACCTAGGTACAGTCTATTATGATTAAGCTACACAGGGGTACTCCAAACAAATCGAAATATTTTTATATTCAGTAAAAATATTAAAAATCTAAAAAAAAGACTGGTACAAAATAACTTCCTCTACAAGAATGTTTCATTGGGAATTATTATATTTCAATTCGTTTCAAGAATCCCCATGTAGCTTATTCCTTTTCTGTGTGTAGGTAGGTAGGTACTTACTTTTTTCAAGCTAAATCATCAAAAAATATTTAGTTTATACACATTACATAACATAGGTAGTAAAATACTTACTTGGATTTATCAAAATAATCCTCAATTTAGTTTCGGTTACGCCATAATGATCTAAGAAAACAAAATAGCACCCCGCGTTGCGCAGTCGTCGTCGCTGCGCTCGCGTGGACTGGCGGCAGCGTTTGTCTGTGTGCGTGAGGTTCTGTGTATGTGTTGTGCGCACTACGCAGGGACTTCAGCGCGCGAGCGACAGAATGAGTTTTCTTAAATACCTAATTTTTTGAAATAGCGAAGGTATTCTTCCCTCTTAAGGCGATTGAACTCGTGAACGGCCTCGACAGTGGCGCCACTTCACAAAAAATATTTTATCTTTATATAAACAATCGATCAGAATGTCCGTTGCCCAAATTATATTAGTATCCTCTTTAAGTGAAATTAGAACCTACAATCTCAATAAAATGGGAATTAATTCCCAAAGTGGCCGTTTTTGCCATCACTACCTACAGCAAATATTTCATTGAGCTTCTAGGCTCTAATTTAACTTATGGATAATACTAAAAACTTGGGCAACGGACATTTTGGTCGATTGTTTGCATAAAGACTAAACTTTTTTCACTGTCAAGGTAATACACGGCTACACTCGCCTTAAAGTCTCGTACTCCGTCTATTAAAATCCATCGAACTGTCTCCATGGCCTATTGAGCGCAGCGTTGGACTCACGATCCGAAGATCCCTGGTTCAATTCTAGTTAGTAGATACATATATCACGCCTATCTTATATCCCTTGCAGGGTAGGTAGAGCGTAAACGGACATTTCTCCACGTCTGACAAACATTTGCGGGTTATTCAGAAATTTGTGTATCGCCTTAGGGACAGGTGGTCCGCCCATGTCCTAAAATTTTACGGCTGATGTGGCGCAGTGGTAGTGCGACTGCCTGCGATGCAAAGGTTCCGGGTTCAATTCTCGGTGGGGCACTCACAAAGTTGATATTTATAACTTTGGGAATTTGTTCCCACTCTTGTTTAGACATTGCAGGCTGATACACCTGATTGTTAGAAAATAAATATGGTTCCGTGCTTCGAAGGGCACGTAGGGATATAGTTTTCGTAGTCGTCGCTCTTCTAAACGGTTCTTTCGTTGGTCGCTTGAATGTACCTACTCCTAGTGAGTTAAATATTTGGACCTCCTTATAAACTTATGACGGTTCAACAATAAAAATACTTTATTGTTGAACAGTTGCATAGTCTCAACAGTTTACTCATTTCGGACGTAGGTACAATAGCAAAACTTAACATCAATTTGCAGCTAATTTTGTACTTCATTAAAATATTAATTAAGACTCTAATAACTCTTGCCTTATTGCTATTTCTTTAAATTATATCAGAATCTTACACCGGTCAATTGTTTTAATGTCACGGGTTGAAAACCTTTAGTGTACAGATTGCTACAAGTAGCAATCTGTACACTAAAGGTTAGTTGACTTGGCATCACTACATATTATAAAGTAAAGTCGCTTCGCGCGTCTGTCCCTATGTCTGTTTGTATGTATGCTTAAATCTTAAAATCCACCCAACGGATCTGGATGGGGCTTTTAAAAAAAGATAGAGTGATTCAAGGGGAAGGTTTTTATGTATGACTAGATTTCCGCCCAGCGGTTTCACCCGCTGCCACTCTTTCCCATGGTAATGGTTGTTTTCCCGCAGTAAAAAATGGCCTATGTGTTATTCCGGGTTATACTCTACCTGTGTTAAAAAAATCATCCAGATCAGTCAAGCCGTTTGAGCGTGAAGAGGTAACAAACATACATACACTCACATAAACTCTCAGATTTAAAATATTAGTCCGGATTTATGTCAGGAGAAGTTGTGTTTTCTGTAGGATATCGGTTAGCAGCGGGTGAAACTGGGCGGGCCGCTAGTGCTCGATAAGAGAGTAGTTAGTTACCTGATATTCTCTGGCCAGCTTCGAGACGGCGACTAGCAGCGAAGGCGTAAGGTCTCAGCGGCGGAAGGAACAGCCCTTCAGGCCACAGAGACTCGGGATCGGGGGAATCCACTTTGTATGGCGACGGTGGCAGCACCGGGATTGGTATCTCTGAAAAACATTAAAATAAGACTTGTAGAGGTTTCAGATGTAGAATTGATTAGTATTTAGAGAAAGAGTGTGGAGTCAACTAAATAATGTATGAGGGTGTATGTGCTTCATCGCGTAGTGGCTGATGCATATGCAAGCAAAAAAACTTGGGGTGAAATTTTACTAACGACCTGTAGCGAAAACTCAGATTTAGCTGCCGATAAGGAACTTCTTTCCTCAAGAAACATAGGTCGAAATATGAAATAATATTTGGACCTCCTAATCAAAGTTGCTGATTAGCTGATTTGAGTTACTAGAGAAGCTCAAAATATTTACGTCTTATTTCGACCTATGTTCCTTGGGGAAAGTTGTCTCTTATCAGCAGCCCGATCTGAGTTTTCGCTATCGGTTAACAGTAAAATTTCACACTACTTATATGTGGTATGTATGGTATGTTTGGCATGGCTTATGATGGCACGACGAATTTCTTACCTAAAGCAGTGTATAATGAGAAACGCATCGAATAATGCAGCGAGTTGCAACCTAACAACTTTATTAAGGAAATATTCCTTATAGCACCTTCACACCATGCATCTGCTCCTGCTCCTGCCGCTGTCGCGAATATTGCTCGAAATACTTCCGCGGAAGTATCATCGCGAGTGAGTGTTCACACACTGCCGATATACTCTTCTCGCATCAATATGAGTGAGCGGGATAGCAATACATTCCACACGCGTTCGTGCTGCCGTTTTTTTCACTCGCGCACGAAAAGCCGACACTCGGAGCACGGGAAGTGGCAGCGGCATGACGAGTAGCAGCGCGAGTAACCTGTTCACACATTCGCGCTGCCCACTTGCCTTACTATTTCCCTGCGCATATTGGCAGTGTGAACGTGCCATGATACTCTACTGACCTTGCAAGCTATTATGCTGCCAAGGTGAGAGGGTGTATGCGCTGTTTGGCAGTCTGTCTTCTTCATTGAAAGGTATCGAGGGTTTCACTCTGGGGTACCCTCCTCCTCCGTTCCGCATTTGGGGACCTGTAATAAAATTTGATAAAAATGAATCTTACTTCAATGGAACAAGACAAGATTAGGAGGAGTAAGTTGGGGATGTATGAGAACTTCTACTTAGTGTGAATAGTTCAAAACTGATAGATTTCCCCTGCCAGTACTTGGCGACGTAAATGGCATCATCAGTCGCTAAGTTTATTTCTGCCTTACTAGTATAGGGTAACAGAGGGCAAGCTAGTGATGTACCAGGGTTTGAGGTGGATGAAATGAGAGTAGGGAATCAAATCTTCGACTGTACTAATCTTATCCACCCAGTACTATCTTGTCGAACTGTGAATCAGCGCAAACACAGGAGACGAGAAAGTAGGGTACTTGTTTAGTTAAGTACCTTAACTAAACAAGTACCTACCATGTATGTACCTCTATGATATACACAAACATACATCTATACATCACGCCTTTAATCCCTTACGGGGTTGGCAGAGCGTAAACGGTCTGCAATAAACGGACATTTACGCCACGTCTGACAAATATTTCAGAGTCATTCGGAAAATTGTGTATCGCTTTAGTGACAGGTCCATCGCCTTAAATGCGAGTAGCAATACCCACCCTCAAGTGCTTTAGTCGCCTCTTACGACACCAACAAGAAAGAAATGGGGTGATGGGGCTTGTATGATATATATGATACCTAATGAATGTTATAGAAATTTTAGAAAACATTTAAATCTTTCTAGCATGGGCCGGATTTGAACCTGCAACTTTCGCCATCACTAGTAGCAACGCCTTTTCCATCTGGGCTACCACGGCTCGCCCCTTGCCCGCAAATTCCTAATTTTCCTATTTTCATAATAAAAATTCACACGGACGCGTAAACGTACCCTTTCATACTAAAGATAGTAAAGTTTTATAGGTACAAGAAATTACACCACCATTATAAGTTTCCCATTGAGATAACCTACTAAAGTGACTTTAGACCTTAGAGGTCGGAGCAAATCATAGGGTTATTAAATAGTGTACCACAAGATGTGGTTTCGCGGTTGGCAAGATCAACTTGTGTTGACCATACTGTTCTGATATCTAGCTCAAATGCAGTATAAAAGTAAAAACCTAGGTAGTAGCAAGCGGGTCGTCGGCGTATGCAAATGCAGACTATTTATAGTTGTTTTTAATAATAATTACGTAACATTTACAGTACCAGTGCCCTTTTGCAATTGTGTTGCATCTTCAACTTAGAAAAAACTTTATGTTAGTGCTCTTTAGTCTCGTACCTACTCTTTTTCAATTTATACCAATAAAACAATTTATACAAAAAACCAGTTCAAAAACTAACACCCGACTACTGAGATATCGCGCTCTAAAAAGTAAGAAACAAGAAATCTGGAATATTAACTACAAACAATTTAATATCTATAGTCCACGAAATTTATACGAAGATATGACATATAATTATATATTTTAATGTATATTTAATAAAAAAATATTGTGGTTTATAGGTGATAGCCGTGGACGTATGCCAGTTTGCCTTACCTAATTATGTTGTGCAAGTTTATGATATCACCTACTAAGTACTAGAGTAGCGGTGGCATACGACCACGGCTATCACCTATAAACCACAATATTTTTTTATTAAATATACATTTAAATATTATAATTATATGTCATATCTTCGTATAAATTTCGTGGACTATAGATATTAAATTGTTTGTAGTTAATATTCCAGATTTCTTGTTTCTTACTTTTTAGAGCGCGATATCTCAGTAGTCGGGTGTTAGTTTTTGAACTGGTTTTTATTTTAATTATTTTGGGGTTGAAGGTAAGTTTAACACTTTGGTATGTATTTTTTTTTCTGGATAGAAATGCAGCTCAATTCACAATTAAAACATCACTCGTTAATTAAACAAAATCATCATCATTGGCCTCACACGTCTGTAACAGACGATTTAAACAGTGTCTGAGGCAGACACTGCGTTGCCTGGGACGCAATTATGGAAAACGCAGGGCTGCCCAGCACCTGCGCCACCCTCTCGGCCTTCCTGGCTGGATCCGCAGGAACGACTAGTCGATACGTGCGGAGCCAGGTCGGCTGCAGGAGTCTGCCGCGCGGTAGATCTTTGTCACACGCGCCTGACGGAGACCCCGTTCCGGGTTTAATTGTGGAGTTTGCCTCTCCAGGACCATTGTGCTTGGGTCGGATTTATCCCTCGGTCGCTTCTTACGACCCCCACGGGAAGAGATCTCATCTCTCAATTAAACAAAATACACTCATCATAATCTTATCTTTGTATGTATGTATGTTTGACCATGCATAATAGGGTAGGAGCCAACATGCAGCCTTGGCGAACACCTCTACGAACGGCTCGGATTTATTGCCGTTAAATACAACAGATCTTTTCATGTCCATATGGAAGGATTTAACGAGGCTCAGAAGTTTTGGCGGGCACCCGATGTTTACAAGTGCAGTGTAAAGGCCCTCTCTGCTAACGGTGTCGAAGGCTTTGTTAAGGTCTACGAACGGCACAAACAGAGGTGTTCTCTGCTCTCTACACTTTTCCTGAAGTTGGCGAAGTGTAAAGATCATATCTGTTGTGGAACGCTGGGCGCGGAATCGACATTGCGATTCGGGATGTACACGATTAGCTAGTTTCTGGAGTCTTAATAAGACTAACCGAGCAAATAATTTACCTACTATACTTAAAAGGGATATACCACGATAACAGTTACAGTCACCGCGGTCACCTTTGCCTTTGTATAGGGTAACGATGTTAGCATCGCGCATATCTTGTGGTATATATCCCGCTTCCCAACATTTACACAACAGATTATGCAGGATGGGTAATATGCACTTGAGCCTGATCATTTCGGCATGGGTACCATCATTTCCAGGATACTTTCCGGTCTTAAGCTGCTTAACAGCCTTATGGTAGGAAGGTCATCTAACTCGGCCTAAGTAGCTAGTTTTGGCATGCAGTCTGCAGCTTCCGGCATTATATTAACTGGTTCCGAATAGAGACCGATATAATGTTCTATCCATCGTTCGAGTTGGCGTTGGGCATCTGTAATAACAGTGCCATCCACTTCTTTAAGGGGGGCTGTTTTTTTAGGCAAATTACCAAGGGCCTTTTTACTGCCAGCATACACACCACCAAAATTTCCGACATCAGCGCACGATTGGATACTTTGGCAAAGTTCGGTCCAGCATGCATTAGCAAAGTACCGTGATGTGCGTTGTAATACAGCTTTTGCATTCGCTAAATTGACACGCAACTTTTCGGAAGGGTTAAGGCGATGAGTAAGCGCAGCTTGTCGTTTGGACTCGAGCAGGGGTGTTATGTGTTCGAGTTTCTCAGCGAACCAGTCCTGGTTTTTGACTTTCTGGTGGCCGAAAGCCGTACCAGCCACATCTGTTAGAAACTTTTTTACTTTGCCCCAGTCTTCCTCTATAGGAGCGTCTACGTCCCAGGTGGCAGTTTCATCGCGTACCAACTCTTCAAACTTTCGGACAAACTCATCATCCCTGGTTTTGGGAAGATCGATCTTCTTCCTACCGGGCAGTTTGGACGAGTGGATCTTTTTGTGAGTTATAGCAACGTGCGAAGCCACCAAGGAGTGATCTGTGTCACAATCAGCGCTATGAAATGTACGCGTGTGTAGGGTCTCGCGGAGATTTTTCTTTTTGGGTAGGATAAGGTCCAGTTGATGCCAGTGACCAGAACGAGGGTGTTTCCAGGATACTTTGCGAGATGATTTGCCTTTGAAGTATGTATTGGTAACACACAGTAGGTGTTTAGAGCATAGCTCTAATAAACGTTGGCCGTTTTCGTTTAACTTCCCTATACCGTGGTTACCTATACAATCAGGTTAAGCTACGTTGTCCTGTCCAACCCTTGTGTTAAAATCGCCCAGATGTATAAGCGGTCAGATGGTCTTAACCCGCGTAGAGACTGGTCGAGCTGGTCATAAAACTGTGTTTTGGCTTCATCCGTTGAGGATAATGTTGGTGCGTAAGCAGAAATAAGTGTTACGTATCCATGATTCGTATTTAACCGCACCAACATAATGCGTTCCTATATGCCGCAAGGAGCCTCTATTGATGTTAAGAGATCTTTGCGGATAGCCAAGCCTACACCATGTTCACACACAGCGCTGCTGTCCTTTCCTTTCCAAAAGAATGTGTAATGTGTCTCACGCAAGGAACTCTCGTCAAGGAGTCTGGTCTCTTGTAAGGCACAAACAACAATGTTAAGTCTGTTGAGTTCGGCTTCGATAATGGCAGTTTTACGCAGATCTTGTGCGTCAGTAGGAGGGTAGAAGAGCCTACACAGGTCAGGGAGGCCTGTCCTCATAGTACGGACATTTCATGTTTCAAATCGCATGGATAAGCGGTGTTGGGAATTGTTTCTATTGTGCCTTTTAGTCGCAGGTGTAAAATGTAACGGCGCCGATTGTCCAGTTGAGGCTGGTGCTCTCTACACCCTAAAAGAGCAAACCAACACCGGAGCGGAACAGTACCTTATTGGTCGGGGGCTGCCCAACTTGGAGCAGGCGGTAACTGATCAGTGGGCCTACGATGGACCCTCCCACTGTCGGAAGCGACCCCTGGCGCCCGCACTTACGCCCATATGTGCGGACTTATAACCGATCACTGCCACTTCCCGTGTTGGTATCCGCGTGACGCGGGTGAAGTGTTCTCTCCACAGACACTGCGTTGCCTGGGACGCAATTATGGAAAACACAGGGCTGCCCAGGACCTGCGCCAACCTCTCGGCCTTCCTGGCTGGATACGGGAAGAGATGGGGTGGTGCTATTCTACTCTGCCGGCACCACACGGCTGACCGACCGATTTGAATAGTTTTTATAATACCGCCTATTCTATTTGGATCGTTTGGTATGTGCTCTTGCTTAGGTATTTGTCCATACGTTTTAGACTCTGTTGAAGTGTCTATTGCATTGATCGTATAGATTTTTGTTCGTAATGCCAAGCGCTCTGACATAATTTTGTTAAATTGGTCTACATGTTTTAAAGTTGGAAATAATGTACAATTTCATCGTATTCAATTGTGTCGTTTACAATTTTTCTTGTGTCTAATGTTGCTAATTGCTCCATTGTCAACTTCCCTACTCTGATGCCGTTCAACAGATCAACGAAACTGTTGTCATTTACTTGTCGCATATTTTGACCCAATTCACAGAAACTGAACATTCTCCATAAATGTGGTTCAGCTGCATAAATGTCAGGCATATGCGCCTATACGAGTTGCAGATACGGGTGGTAATTGCATTGAGTCATCAAAGACTAATAGGTTAACCCTTAAAATCGTGTTTGACTTAAGTGACAGGTTGTCAGCTGTCACCTAATTGTAATACCTTCACATGAACTCCTCGTGTCCCTTGGTCGCCTTATACGACACCCGTCGCGTCCCGTTATCCCGTAGTCGCCTCATACGACACCCACGGAAAATAAATGGGGTGGTGCTATTCTTAGCTAGCATCACACGACAACTATTTTTTTGAACTGTACTTATTAAGCCCTTTCATTTGATACCCAACACGACATTACTAGTAGTATAAGCTTTTTCAATTCTTAGCTCTAGAGGGCGCCCTATGTAATGTATAGTGACATAACGTAGCCTATAACCAGCGGACTGTTTAGACGCTTCAAATAATACCTCATTTATCAAATTCTGATAAGTTGTTTAGAAGTTAGGACGGAACAAACGTTTTCGTTTCCACATACATACATACATACAACAGGTCAAAATCATAACCCTCCTTTTTGCTTTGCCGTAGTCGGGTAAAAAATAAAAAACAGTAGGTATCGTAAGTGGGTGATTTATATGTGGCGCAATGTTAGTATGTCTGCCTGCTACCTGCTACGAAAAGTTCCCAACGAATTTGTCTATTCTTGGATCTTTGTATGTGTTCCTGTGTAGGTAAGTCCATGAAACCTAGATACTGGGGAATCATAGTAAGGACTATCGGTTTTATTACAAAAAAGTTAGACGTAGTGTAAGCTTTTTGGCAGTGTCAAATCGTGTCGTAAAAATATTTTAAACACTGCCTAAAAGCGCGTCTAACATTTTTGTAACTACACGAAGTAAAAATTGTAAATGTAATTACTTTAAGTATTCAATGTAGGATAGTATTATCACTTCTTGACGTCACGATCCGTCATTGTAAAAAAAAGAAATTTGTACATAACACATGTGATGCAGGTTTACCCGTCTTACTTGATAATGATTTGGTATAGTTTAGCCCTAGGTTTCGGCTAATCCTGGTTGGTTTTCTACCAAATCATAAGCTAGGAAGTCGCGTTAACCTAGATCAGGACCATCACCGGGTTATTACAAAAAGTAAGACGCGCTTTTAGGCGGTGCTTAAAATATTATTCCATACGATTTGATGCAGTCAAATTTTTTTTATATGACCTTTGGGTTTTAATTTTCTACTCACGTCTGGTCCTCAAAGCGCGCTGATACGATTTCCTCCCACTCGAGGGTATAGGATCCCCGACTCCATGAGAATAGCTCCTGGCTGGTGTGTTCACGGTCACGTGTGATGAGAAACGGGAGCCTGCTGATGATGACGTCATTTGTACCATCAGGATCAGCAGCCCGAAGAGGTTTGTCGCTCGTCTGTTTAACGGTTTCTGGGGAAGAAGGTTTTATATAAGCCAGGCTTAGAGCAACGTGGTCTTCCGTCCCGTTCCGGCAAGCCCGTGTTGCTCGAAGGAGCAAGGTACCTATGCACTACATACATACATACATAAATCACGCCTATATCCCTTACGGGATAAACAGAGCGTTAACGGCCGTAAAACAGATATTAACACCACGTATGACAAAAGTTTGAGGGTCAATCAGATAACTGTGTATCACTATAGTGACAGGTTGTCAGCCCATCGCCTAAAATTGCAATACACACCTAACCCTCGAGTCCTTTAATCGCCTATTACGACACCCATAGGCAAGAAATGGGATGATGCCATTCTAAGCCGGCATCACACGGCACTATTTATCCTATGCACTATATTATGGATAATAGTAGGGGTCCTTTCGTTTTTGGCGCAACCCTTGGTGATCCGAGGGCACGACTCTAGAGAATAAAGTTCTGCCAAGTAGCGCAATAGAGAAGAGGCCTATGCAATTCTTCTTCTTTTCGTGTGACACCGAGTCGACGAACGACCCGACGTACCCTGTTGTCAGAGTTTTTCATCCGTTTTTTACTACCAGTAGGCCTCTGACATAGTTGGGTAACGACCGACGTCTAAGTAATCATAGATAGTAACCGGGACCGACGGCTTAACGTGCCCTCCGAATCACGGAACCTGCTTCCTTACGGGCAATCAGGTGGTTCAGCCTGCCATTTCCTAACCAGACTGGAAACAAATTCACAAAGTGATAATATCAACTTTGTGAGTGTCCCACCGGGAATCGAACCTGGAACCGTGCGCCGCAGGCAGTCGCACTACCACTGCGCCATACCGGCCGTCAATATCGGCCAATGCCCTGTAGTTGGTTGATGTTAGGTGATGATGATGAATAGTGCTAAGGAAGTAGTATGTTCAAACCTAATATGGAAAATTGCAATAAATTATTATTATACATACATAACAAGTAAGATATTGGTTGCTATAGGTATGTAGGTACCTACCTAAGAATGAAGTAGGTTTACTAAAATCAAGCGTGAATTTATATTAAGTACACAATAAAAAAAAACGGTGGTAATAAATTATGAGCTTTGAGATAACCTACACCTAATGTTAGTAGGTAGTAGTGGGTACCTACTAATATGACATTTGCGTGCCATTCGGAATTACTCTTCATTTCAACGAATAGTGTAATATTTGTTTGCTTAACGGTCAAGGGCGCGATCTCACACACTTTATCTTGGGCAATTTGTACGTTCGTGCTCACCCATTAATCAGTTAGGTGTGATTGGCATCTACATTTGATAATGAAGTACCAACAGGTATCTATCTATTGGAAATAGCTACCTACTTACTTTTAACGTAATGCGTCATACAATTTTAGGCGGTTCTGCCACTTCCGTCGCTGTATTTTTTAACGCACTATAACCCATGCGTCTGTCAGGTGAAAGGAAATTGCGAATTCTGATCTACCATGCAAATATGTCTACGGTGCGTTACAGTTACGGTGAGTTGAATGATGCGTCTGTCAAACGGCTTATGCCAATATTGGAAAACGGAAACGGCTTATGCGTACACGTAACGTAGCTGTATTTGTTACAATGATAACAATTAGCCTATTTAAATGGTCTTAAGAAAAATCTAAAGCCTGGGCGTCTTAAATTCCAATCTAGCAAAAAAAAAACCTTTTTGAAGAAAATAAATTAGATATTCCATACAATATGCTCTATCAGTCAGTATAATTATTGACGGACCTTTTCATAGTTTAGTTTTAGGTTATTTTTTTCTGTAAATAATTAAATTGTGTTAGTTTTATGTTCATATACCTTATAAATAAAGTTCATATTTTCTTTAAAACCTACCTATATAGGATGTCCTGAACCTAGTTTTATGTTTTTGTTTGGACATTTTAAGGAGACACCTTGTATAGCATTTTTTAAGAAATAGTATAATTAGTTACCTAGAACAAGGACTTTACAAGTACTTACAGAGTAAGTAAGTAAGTAAGTAAAAAATCTTTATTAGACACAAATACAGGATAATTAAAAACAGAAAATCTTAATCTAAAGTGCGCAAAGGCGGACTTATCGCTGCTAATCTCTTTTGGTAAAGGAAACTGGTAAAGAAAACAGAGCAGTGCAATAGAATTCTAGAATTAAAATTAAAGCTATGGCGGGTGACAGGAGTGATGCCAATAGGCAGAATGGAGGGTTCCAGGTGGAGTCGGGAAAAGGGTAGCTACCCGCCTGGCCGGGTGTTGTGGCCAGGGGACCGACTGGTCCACCTGGATAGAATTGGAAGTTGTATATATGCGTTGCGCGGTGAAACACTTCGATACCGCGATGCAGGCTCTTTGTTCTGTCACGTGGCGCCATCTTGCAGCTATGTTGGAACTTCTGTTGCGTCTTGTTGCTTGTGAACCACTTTGAGTGAGCTTCTTGTCGTAGCTCCCAGAGGTCGCTACAGTACTCCCCCTCAAGACCGGAGGTCGATACTGTCAGCGAGCAAAGTGGGGCTGATGACGTCATGTAGCGTGATGATGCAGTCAGGCGTGGCGATGCAGTGCTGGTTCCAATGTCCACGGTGAGTCGGGACGTCTACGGTGAGTCGAGACGATGATTGAAGACCAGTGAAGCTGCCGTGCTGTGACTGCGGTGGGTGCTGATGACGTAGTAGTTGGCTGCATGCTGTAGTGGTTGAAGGCTGCGAAGTCCAAGGTAGGGGTCACCAATATGGCGGGTGACAGGAGTGATGCCAATAGGCAGAATGGAGGGTTCCAGGTGGAGTCGGGAAAAGGGTAGCTACCCGCCTGGCCGGGTGTTGTGGCCAGGGGACCGACTGGTCCACCTGGATAGAATTGGAAGTTGTATAATATGCGTTGCGCGGTGAAACACTTCGATACCGCGATGCAGGCTCTTTGTTCTGTCACGTGGCGCCATCTTGCAGCTATGTTGGAACTTCTGTTGCGTCTTGTTGCTTGTGAACCACTTTGAGTGAGCTTCTTGTCGTAGCTCCCAGAGGTCGCTACAAAGCTATACATAAATAATATAAATATAATAATTCATACATCAGAGCACCGAAACGTCATTCGCTGTCACCCGCGCGTTTATAGGTCTGTGCAAGTACTCCTTAGTGGTTCGACGTATGAGTACATACTAGTTCCTTATACGAAATATATTGGAAATATCAGTCTTATGAAATAAATCAACGATTGATCGTAGCTTTTATTGGACCCCGTTGATGTCTTTTATATGAGCAATACTCAAAAGTGGACGGATAGAGGATTGACCTTATCTCAAGTTCAATACAATTTTAAAGAAGTTAATTTTAAAGAAGTTAATTTTAAAGTGGAACCGACCGGAATCTGTCTTTCTCTCTTACACATGCTCACGCGCACTCACACACACACACACACACACACACACACACATACACACACACACACACATACACACACACACATATATATACACAATAATTAAACTTACTGTACTCACTATTTTCTATTATTGTATTAGTATTATAATAATTATTAGGTAAGGCAAAATTTTGTTAGTCACTTTACTTTTTAATCTTATTTTAAGGAAACGAGGGGAAGTAGCGGGCCATTCCCACTACAAGTATCTACGGATAACTTACTGGGAAGACCCGGCACTAAATGTATATTAAAATTTTGAAATAAATGATTTTTTATTTTTTTTATTGTATTTTTTTATTTTTATTAATTATTTTATTGTAAATCCACGCTTTGAGAAGACAAATACTCACTAAAAGGATTCCACGAGATGTCTTGGACGCGAACTCAACAGTGGGTTAGGAAAATGTCTGTACAAATTTTCAAGGCGTGTTCTAGATGTGAAAGTGAACACTTTTTTTAATAGGTACGATTTTTTCGAAATATGTAAAAATGGTTGGTACTCCAATACAAATTTTTTAGCTGCTCGAGTATCATATGAGAGTGTTTTTTTTATCAGCATCTAAATGCGCGTCAAACTTTTTTGTAATAACAAGGTTTACGAAGTTTAGAATGTAGGTAGCCGTGGACTGCGTGGGCTGTTAATGTATGTTCGTATGACTCTCTCTTTTCGGGTGGGACACCGAGTCGTCCAATGACACGATGAACCCTGGTGTTCGTATGTAAAGCAGTGTGATTCGGCACAATCACTGTTACAACATAGAAATAAAGTTGCTGCCCGTGTCCCGGTGTTCCTATATGTATGCTTAGATCTTTAAAGATACGTCATTGATATTGATGCGCTTTTTCAAATGGATGGTGAGCTTCAAGTGGTAGATTTATATGTATAATACATGCCGGAAGAAGGTCTTATTCCCGCGGGAAAACGGTTGGCAGCGGGTGAAACCGCGTGTGACAGATATTCTGTTGTTTTATGTCCATAGAAATCGTATTGTTTCTAGGCCTTGGGCAGGCGAGATGGCTATATATCAAAGGTTGATGTATGCACGTTAGTTTTTTTGTTATCGTAAGCTGTGTTTGCTGTATAGTGTATACATATTATATGAAATTTTACTAGTGACTGATAGCGGTAGAGAATGCCGCGTGGCATTAGGCCCGCCTTTTGTACCATGTGCAATAAAGTATAAAATAAATAAATAATAGCGGAACTCAAGACGGGTGATTAGGAACAACTTTCCCCAAGAAACATAGGCCGAAAAACAAAAAAACGTGGATCTCCCATTCAAAATAGCTGATAAGCTGACTAAAATTCCTTACTATGTAAACACCAAATATTTTTGTCAAATTTTAACCTATGTTCCTTGGGAAAAGTTGTTCCTTATCATCAGCCCGTGTTGAGATTTCGCTATCGGTCACTAGTTACACCCTATATACAAAATCATGATTGCTGTTGAACCTAGATAAAGTCACAAAAAATTACAACCTTAGTAAAATGAGTTTCCTATACCAAGGAATATTTTTATGATAATTTAAAATTGGAATGCGAATCGGCCAGCCAGCTCATTTCAGATGACATTGCCTTTCGAAACCTATCGTGAGAGCGCGTCGGTATCTAATGTACCGACAACACAGTCATAGACATTAGTACCGACAGCAATCTAGTCTGGTACTAGTAGCACAGAATAATAACTAGTAACTAAATGTGCCGTTCCCGGTAACATTGGGAATATTCCCAGTAACTTTCCTGGGCACGAAATATACTCCCCGAAAACATTGAAATTATAAATAAATTTTTCAAAAATTTACAATGTCGTTTTTTTTTGTTAAACCAACAATATTTATATTTTGTTAGTCGCCCGCAAAATATCTGGGCCGCGGGCAAGTTGACTTTAGTGTTTTATACTAAAATAACGTAGTTAGGGATTACCAATTCAAATAATAATATGCTGTAGGATGCATTTTGACAAGTGAACGATACTTAAACATTTGCTCTGGCTCGTGATTATATACAACTTTGCCTAAGAAACTTAGGTCGAAATATAGAAAATAAAAATATTATATAGAAAATAAATAATTATATATATTCTTGGAGAATCCCAATATTCCCGAAAACTAAGAAATTTACTGGGAACATTCACTTGGGAATATTCTCAGTAAATTACTAAAATGGTAACGGCACATTGCTAGGTACTAGCTTCCTATTGTTGCTTAGACTCATCTCAGTCGTCAGCGAGTAATGGCAGAGTTGGACAAGTTGATTATAATGACTTGGCCAGCTATTGCAAGCTTTGGCTAGAAATGCATGTGAATGGGAATGCAAAAGTAGGGTATGAACTAGACGTAGCAATGTACATTCTGATAGATTTTTTGTATGAAAATATTTTTTTTTGTGGAGTGCGCCACTGTCGTGACCGTTCACGACTACACTCGCAATAAGGTATACTTACTACCTCAGAAATTCTGTAAATAATGCGTGAACGAAACATACTGCATACACAGGTTAGTTGAGAACATTTCGATGCTTGAAACAAAAATGAATGAAAGAAAGAATGAAAAATGTTTATTTGTTAATTGTTACCAAATATTAAGGGTACATAAATTAAAAACTAATTATTAAAACTAAAACATGGTAACAAAAAGGTAACCGCTCAGCAAAATGCTTTAAGAGTACTTGAGCAGCACTCCCAAAGCGCTGCTGGTCTTCCGCGGAACCAGATTTTATCGCAATGGTGGCACAATACTTTGTTCTTGTGTATATTATTTTTATTTGAGTATTTGGCTAAGGCGGTTTTCCCACTTGTCGTCCGGCGCTGCGTATTTTAAACGCACCGTAACGCATGCGTCTGTCAGACGAAAGGAAATTACGGACTCCGATCTTCTTTTCCTACAAGACGGCTACAGCTGCGTTTACGGTGCGATCCGTAAACACACCGTAGCTTTGTCTCTATAGGAATCGGAGTCCGCAATTGCCTATCGTCTGACAGACGCATGCGTTACGGTGCGTTTAAAATACGCATTGACGGACAACAAGCGGGAGAACCGCCTTAGGTTGTATATCTGTAGTAGGTCCTTACCTACCCATTTAAAGGATTAACTTTAACTGGTGTGTTGCGAATAATACATACATATCATGCCTATTATCCCTTGCGGGGTAGTCAGAGCGTAAACGGCCGCAAAAACGGACATTTACGCTACGTCTGACATATTTTTGAGGGTCGTTCGGAAAATTGTGTGTCGCCATAGTGACAGGTTGTCAGCCCATCGTCTAAAATTGCAATACACACCCTCAAGTCCCTTAGTCGCCTCTTACGACTCCAACGGGAAAGAAATGAGGTGATGCTATTTTAAGCCAGCATCACACGGCACGGTGTTGCGAATGATAATAACCAGTATAGGTACCTACCACATGGGTGTCGTAAGAGGCGACTAAGGGACTCGAGGGTTACATGTGTATTGCAATTTTAGGCGATGGGTTGACAACTTGTCGCTATGGTGATAGGTACTCACTTTCTGAATGACCCTCAAATGTTTGCAGGCGTGGCATAAATGTCCGTTTTTACACCCGTTTACAAGGGATATAGGCGTGGGATGTAGGATATGTATGTATGTATGTAGTATAGGTAGCTTCTTTGGGCCAAATCGATGTGCTGATGACAGTACCTACAATACGCTGGATATTTATTCTTCACCTTCTCAGTCGATGCCTCATTCCTAAGGGATATTTATTAGGTACTTGTATTATAGTACCGTTTTCTACAGATCACTAATTGAGAAAGTAATTGGTGGACCATTGAACCATCTTAAACCATGTCAGAGGCCTACTAGTAGTAGGCGGTTTAAAAACTCTGACACCAGGGTTTATCGGGTCATCGACTCGGTGAACCACACGAAGAAGAAGAAAAGAAGAACAAGTACTTGATAGAAGGAATCAAATCAAATCAAATAAAGTTTATTCGTAACTGTAGGTTATATTCGGGGTGGTATGGGATCTACCTCCTAGCGGTCCACCCCGGGCAACGGCAACACAGGCTTGCCTGTGAATAAGTCTGGCTGAACGATCCCACTAAGCGGTGGAAGGCTCCGCAAGGGGCCGCCTGGCTCGCGACCACCATCCCACCGAAGTCTGGCGCCAAGTAGCTTGCTGCGTTCCGTCAGTGTGTGGGAGCGCCAGTGCCTTAACAGGCTTCTTCTGGGTGAGCTCGCTCCATCTTAGACTCTGTCTCTGTCCTATGACCTAGACTAGAGTCAAGAGCAAACCCATCATTAATAAAAAAAAAAAACAAAGATCTTAAAACTAGTTGGTATCACTACAGTTTACCTTTTGGCATACAATTTTTTTTTTCTTAGTACAGTTTAGGTTTTTTTTTCCTAAAAATTTAAAATTAATATTGCAAAAACAACAGAAAAGACAGTAACAAGAAAGAATTCAAGGTAATTAGAAAATAATAAAAAAAAATACTTTTACAAGACTTAAATACTAAAATAACTACAAACAAAATACTAAAATAATTAAAAACATACACAATTGTAACAGGCTATCATCACTTAAATATTCTTCTATACTGTCATAGCATTTTTTCTGCAATATGCGAGTTAAAACTGACTTAAATTTGGATGGAAGGTTTGTTAGATTAATGTGGTCACGTAATAATTATGTTGGTAGGATAAACTCACTTGCACAAGGTCGCAGGTTCGAATTCTTTGATGATCGTTTTTCTTAATTTAATGAACAAAAACTAATTAAACATTAAATGTGACTTAATGGATAAGCATAAAATTTCAATGCTGGCTTAGAACAGCATCATACCATTTATTTTCAGTGAATGTCGTAAGAGGCGGCTAAGGGACTCCAGGGTTAAATGTGTATTGCAAGTTAAGGCGATGGGCTGGCAACCTGTCACCTGGCGTAAATGCTCTGTATTTTACGGCCGTTCACGGTCTGCCTACCCTGCAAGGGATATAAGCGTGATATATGTATGTATTATATTTCAATCAACAGTATATGTTTAAGGCACTTATGATTTGGTTAGTTTGATATCACATCAGCATCAAACGATTATATTATGAAGGAAAAGATAAAACTAATTCATATTTAACGGTTATTGGGATTTTCTGAGAAAAACGTCAATTACTTATCTTTTGTAGATATGATAAGTTTAAAATAAGATAAGATAAGAAGCATTCTTTACCTATTTGTGGTTAGATAGCCAAATCATTTATTTTCGTAACTGTACCAGTAATGCGGTCTCAAAGAGTATTATCTATCATCGCATGGAATTAAACACCTTTTTCAACCCGCGACCACAATACATGAAACTGTGTTGAAACGTCGGGACACAGGTAAATTACTAATATTTACCTAAATACTATCGCGATAGACCCGGTCTAATACTTAAAATGAGTGAAAGTAATCGCGAGTGCTTAAAAAATTATATTAATCACTTTATTGCCCTACGAAAAGCACAAAGTAAGTATTGGCGGCGGCGCGGTGCGCAAATTTTTGTTCTAGATTTTAAGAAATTATTAAAAAACAGGCGAAGGCGCCACTACTGGACGATCAGCGCCCTTTACATACATACATATATCACGCCTATAATCCCTTGTGGGGTAGGCAGAGGCAGCATAAAAGGCCGTAATAAAACGGTCATTTACGCCACGTCTGACAAAAGTTGCAATACTCACCCTCGAGTCCCTTTGTCGCCTCCTACGACACCCACGGGCAAGAAATGGGGTGATGCTATTCTAACCCGGCATCACACGGTAAACCCTCAACATGACACTTGAAAATCCCTAGAAAATATTTCGCATTGGCCCGCCGGTATTTTGGCCTAATCAGTCGGTTGAAATGAAAACATGTTTAAATTACATACATACATACATATATCACGCCTATAATCCCTTGCGGGGTAGGCAGAGCATAAACAGCCGCATAAAACGGACATTTACGCCACGTCTGACAAATATTTGAGGGTTATTTGGAAAATTGTGTATCGCTATAGTGACAAGTTGTCAGCCCATCGCCTAAAATTGCAATACACACCCTCAAGTCCCTAAGTCGCCTCTTACGACTCCCACGGGCAAGAAATGGGGTGATGCTATTCTCAGCCGGCAACACACGGCAAATGTTTAAATTTCTTGGTTTTATTCTGTAATATGCACTGCGTGCCACTCAATGACTCAAAATGAGTTGCAAAAAAAGGGACACACGTCACAATCTACAACATTTAGCTCTTTTGACCTCACCCCAAAAAGTAATTGCTCGGCGCCACAGAAAACGTAAAATTTTGACTTTTTTTTAATTTATTTTTATTAATGATGGGTTTGCTCTTGACTCTAGTCTAGGTCATAGGACAGAGACAGAGTCTAAGATGGAGCGAGCTCACCCAGAAGAAGCCTGTTAGGGCACTGGCACTCCCACACACTGACGGAACGCAGCAAGCTACTTGGCGCCAGACTTCGGTGGGATGGTGGTCGCGAGCCAGGCGGCCCCTTACGAAGCCTTCCACCGCTTAGTGGGATCGTTCAGCCGGACTTATCCACAGGCAAGCCTGTGTTGCCGTTGCCCGGGGTGGACCGCTAGGAGGTAGATCCCATACCACCCCAACCTGGAAAATCTCTTATTGTTATATCTGTTGACAATCCGCCTTAAGGCGAGTGTAGCCGTCAACGACCTTGACAACAGCGCCACTTCACAAAAAATGTTTTGTCTTTAAACAAACAATCTATTAGAATATCCGATGCCTAAGTTTTAAGTAGTAACCATATGTAAAATTTTAACCTGCAAACTCAATAAAACTGTAATTAAAGTTATGGCAATTAGTACCAAAATTATCCATTTGCAGGCATTAGGCATTTTTTCCATAACTTAAATTGCAGCAAATATTTCATTGAGTTTGCAGTTTCAAATTTTACTCAAGGATAATACTAAAAACATGAGCATCGGACATCCTGATAGATTGTTTGTATAAAGAGAAACCTTTTTTTTGTGAAGTGTCGCCACCGTCAAGGTCGTTGACGGCTACAATCGCCTTAAGCATTTATCAACGTTTAGTTTTATTTAGGTCGAGTATTCCTTCCTTACGCTACGCCTAAATGTCTTTGCTGTACTGTTCATGTAAAAGACATCAACGGGGTCCTTATAAGCTACGACCATTATTCGAGAGTTATTTTGTAAGTTTTCTACTATTTATTGGTTTGGTTATAAATCATACATTTTAGTAATTAATATTTATTTATGCTTTAACATGATATTAGCGAATTATTTCGTTTTTGCAAATTCATATTTTTAACTAGATTTCCGCCCAGCGATTTACCCGCTGCCACTTATTTTCCTATGGCAATAGTTGTTTACCCGCGGTAAAAAGTGGCTTTGTGTTATTCCATTCACTCTACCTGTGTTCTAAATTTCATCCGAATTTGAGCGTGAAGAGGTAACAAACATACATACACACACACAAACTCTCAGATTTATAATTTTAGTACGGGATAACCAACGAAATGCGATCGTGACCTTACACCAAAACATAAACACATAACAAATATGGCATCTACCCAGCTAATGGCCAAATACGAGTTGAACATTACACCAAGGTGAGAACATCATCACAACAATGCTGGTAACCCTGAAGACACGGATGATGATCCGCCATGAGTGTTGCCAGCTCAGATACAATAATATGAAGTTGATATTTTTGGTGTTTGATTAGGTTCCATTGCTTGTTAAAACGTAACGTAATGTACTATGAAATATAAAAAAATGAACTAAAGAGAAGGCATGAATCAAGATATATAGAAAATATTTCCTGATTATTTAAATCCGCGATCAAATCGTCATCATAAACCTAAATATTACAGACAGACAGAAGCACTTTATTGCTCACATGAATAATTATAGCATTATTATCTACTTTTTTTTTTAGAAACGCCTTTGCAATCTTCTCCTGCTTCTTTTTTTCGTTTGGGACACCGAGTCATCCAACGCCCCATTGAACCCTGGTGTCAGTTTTTCAACCGCCTACAACTAGTATTAGGCCTCTAAAATATGGTTGAGTAACGACCGCTATCTAAGTAATCATAGACCAGGACCGACGGCTTAACGTACCCTCCGAAGCACGGAACCCTCTTTCTTTTCCGACTATCAGGTGGTTCAGTTTGCAATGTCCTAACTAGACTGGGTACAAATTCACAAAGTGATAAATATCAACTTTGTGAGTCTCTCTCTTGTCGTGTGGGACACCGAGTCGTCCAACGACCCGATGAATCCTGGTGTCAAAGTTTTTCAACCGCCCAACTTTGTGAGTGACCCACTGAGCGGCCTTTGCAATTAATATGTATCTTTAGAACGCTTATTTAATTATCTTTAATGATGAGTAAAATCATTGATAAGATTGAATATACAAGTATTTTTTTATATTGGTATCACTACGGACTACCGTATTTAAACGTACTGAAAAAAGCCAATAGCTTTATCACGAGATCACGACAAGCGATACGATACAGGGCACAATGTAATCGGCCGATTACATTAATTAAGCTAAACTCCGTACTGTCAGGAATAATCTATTCGTCAGTTGTCAAAAGGTTGGTTAAAATAGCTTCTTGAAAACGTGACTTTAAGACAAAGCTGCCTCATTTTAGTAATTATCGATTCGGTGATTCGACGATAGTTTTACACTCTGTGTCCATTGTTTCGGTGCGACTAAAGATTTATCGGACTGAATGGTAATGTTCCGTTGCAAATCTAGTTTAGGATGAATAACCAACTAACAACTTTGTAATGGTATTCTCGTCTTTAGTGAGTTTACACTATTCTATTATACCAATCTGTCTCTAATATACCATCGATATGTATGCCGTGTGATGCCGGCTTAGAATAGCATCACCCCAACACAACCCGTGGGTACGAAAGTGTTATTATTTCTATGCCGTGGGTGTCGTAAAAAGCGACTGAGAAATTAATCCATACAGAGAATGGACAGTAGCGTTCCCTGTGAAAGCAATATCTTGCACTGCGATCGCCAATCCGTTTTATTTTAGGCCCATGTATAGCTGTGGACTGTTGTGGCGGTTAATGTAATGATTGTATGTAGCCGTCTAGGACGCCCATGCCCCAGCTGACACGATTTCAATGATCTATACTATACATATTGGTGGGTTAATTTGGATGGCCCAAATAAATTGACAGAATTTTAAATACGTAACATAGACATAGTAATATCATAGTCGTTGTTGGTAGGCTAGTATTTTGTTGTCACAGCTGCGTATTATTCCATAGGCATGTCTGTATAGAACCCAATAGTCTTTTAATCACATGTAGTTTATCATAAAACAGCCTGCGACGATATAATACCTCGTGTACTAAATTTAAAACACTTCAAAGTTTTCGGTAGGTACAAAATTTTCAAAAACTTGCAAAATTGGTTTGAACCTGTAGATGGAAAGATGCCACGCGGTGTAGGCATTAAGATATGCTTGCATAATTTCACAACAGCAGGTAAGCCGCATTAGCCAAGTTGGTAGGTGCGTCGGTAGTACTGATACACAAAGTCGCAGGTTCGAACTCTGACTGCAGTTTTCAAAAGAAAAGTAGCATACCTATTTATCTTTCGGTTTTCGTGATCGGATTGTAGAGGTAGTATTATGGAGAGGTGCACTTTTTGCGCAATGCAGTACGGTGCAGCGAGAGGCTAATCAGACCGACGGCGTCAGATCAAACAATTGTCGGATCTATCACGAGAACAGTTCAATCTAAAAGAGGCCTAGAAGATAGCGTATCTTGAAGAATTTGTTATTTATCCATAAATGTTGTGGAACCGATGGACGGTAGAGCAAGCGGGGTCTCGAGTGGAAGCCACGCCTCGGCAAGTGTAATGTTGGACGCCCTCCGGCCAGATGGACCGATGGCTTAAAGAGTGCGGTTGGTAGCGACTGGATGGCGAAAACGGGAGATCGTGCCCTTATGGCGTACCCTGGGGGAGGCCTACGTCCAGCAGTGGACTGCTGTAGACTCATGTGTATGCGAATATTACTAAGGTGTGTTTGTTCGTCTTTCTTTCCCATCGCAAATGTTTTTTTGTGTGTAGTTAGTTGAGAGGTTGGAAAGTGGCATAGGCAAATTTTCGCCGCGGAGAAACATCTCAATTTCACAGGAAATACGTCTGCTGGTGAAATAGCGGGACGGAAAACTAGCATGTATAACATTCATAAGATTAAAACTGTTCATGTCAATGGTCTGGTGTCACGCATCACGCCTGTTCCCCTTGTGGGGTAGACGGAGCGTAATCGGCCGTAAATAATGGTCGTTCTCGACACGTTTGGCAAGGTGATGGGACTAAAATGAATCATCTGATTTATAATAGAATAAGAAAAGTTCGATATTACAGGCTGGACCGGATGAATATTTGCGGGTCATTTGAGATAATTGTAAGTTTAGTTTGCCATGTGATGCATGCTTAGAATAGCAGCCTGTGGGTCTCGTAATAGGCGGCTAAGGGACTCGAGGGTTACATGAGTATTGCAATAAAAGGCGATGGGCTGACAACTGTTATTATGGTGGGACACAATTTTCTGAAAGGCCGTCAAAATGTTTGTCATACGTGACGTTTTTTACGGCCGTTTACGCTCTGTGTACCCCTCAAGAGATATAGGCGTGATATATGTTTGTATTTATGTAAGTTTACAACAGTGAGTGATAGGGTTGTCAGCCTATCAGCGGCGCGTCTGCTTCTTTGTCGGACTCACAGAGCATCGAAACATAATTCGCTGTCACCCCTGCGCGGCAGTTTATTGGTCTGTGGTCGACTCCTTTCGCGGCATGTTACCCTACTGTCAAAATGGTCACGACACCTCGGCGCGCGAAGGACGCGCCATTGCGCGCGAGACGTTGACGAATTGCCCTGTGATTACACTAGTTGTCTACAGACTACAGTTGAGATAGTAGTAATGGCCCGATTTGACAAGTTTAAGATCCAGGCTAACGCTCGCTATATGGTAAGTAACAAAAAATGATTTTTTAATAAAGCACATAAAAAAACACATAACAGGAAAACTTATATTAATGATGCGCTAAAACGGCCTTATCCCTGAAAGCGATCTCTAGCAGACAACCTTTGGGTGTTGGAGAAATCAAAGAGAAGAAGAGAGTAGTGCATAAATTATATGTCTACGGCTGCAAGTTTAACAGCACGCTCATACTATGCACCTGCTCCTGCTCCTGCCGCTGTCGCGAATATTGCTCGAAATACTTCCGCGGAAGTATCAACGCGAGTGAGTGTCACACACTGCCGTCATAATCTTCTCGCACCAATATGAGTAAGCGAGATAGCAATACATTCCATTCAAGTTCGTGTTGCCTTTCCTTTGACTTGACCGACAATCGAGGGAGGGAGCACGGGAAGTGGCAGTGGTATGACGAGTAACAGCGCGAGTACCCTATTTACATGCTCGCGGTGCCCACTTCCCTTACTGTTTCCCTGCCCATTGGGAACATTGGCAATGTGTGAACGTGCTATAAAAGTTTGTACATGCACACAAACAAAAAGGAATAAAACTAAATTAAAATAAAACATGACATGAAGGTACGTATTTGTGTTGATGTAATGTGATTGCCTCAACTAAATTTTTTTCAAATTGGGCTGATGGGCCCTTCGGAATACGTAACATAAATTGCAAAGAGTGGTAAATCATTTCTTCAAATTGCTGAGGATAGGCAGGTACTATCAAGACAACATCACCTTACCCCTTTAATATACCAACTTAAGCTAGTTTTTTCATACAGTTCATAAGAAAAACCAGTATAGGCTGATCCCATAAAGTGATAGGTTCATGTGTTACTGGATGAAATAGCTCCAGTTTACTAAGTCGATTTTATACCAATGAAGTTATTATTCCAAAACAAGATTGTTACACAAAATGTGATCATAAAGAGAAGGGATTTTCGTGGCAGAGATAAATGGATGGATGAGATCATTTAATTTTACGACTATTTTGCACCAAATGCACTTTAATAATATCCACCTAGGTATCTATTTGTTTACCTATTAGACCTACATCGATCAGTTAGAAAGGAACAATAAGTACAGATCTGTAACTCAGCTGTAATTGAATCTCCTAGTTCATAGATAGCATATCTTATAGCAAAGCAGTGTTCTACATCATTAATCATTGAGTAAAATAAAAACATAATGAACTTCATTTTTCATTAGTCGATTTGTTCCTATTATATTGGCAATAAAATAACTTTTGTGCAGAACAATTCGCTGTTCAAAATATGCTATTATGTCAGTGACATCAAGGTCGAAGTGGTTAACCGACTATTATGACAGCTAGATCGAGAGGTCATGAACTCGTGTCATATTAGTGGTAGATCAGATTTTCGTTATACAGAGCAAACGTGCCGGTTGCAAGTCAGACAAGGATTAATTCCGCTCAAAGAGGATCTAGGTCTAAAATGTTTTTTCTTTCAGTTCTTAAATATTATCATCTGCCTGCCCTTATCCCAATTTATTTAGGTTCGGCGCAACATCAAATCATCGTTTACACTCTTTTGCTTCATATCATCCGTTATACAATTCATCCAAACTTTTTAAGGCCTTCATCTCCTCCTTTTTCAGTTCATAAATAATAACATAAAAATGAGACCCACGTTAGATGAGTGCTAAAACATATCTGCGTATAGATTGGTTGTAAATTTTTATATGGTTTAAGATAAGACAATTCGTGTGCAGAATTTTGATATCATATTCAAATAAACCGAAATTCTGATTATGAACAGAGCCTGGGGTCTCATATTGTGTTACCCTTGCAGTGCCAACGACACTAATGTCATTATAATGCCACTGTGATTTTCTATACCTCAAACTGATAGCAGAATACGAAATACGACAGGCCATTGACACATAACTGAAACGATTTTTATTCAGCAGAATTCGGGCCCTGATTATATTTATTTATTTATTTTTATACTTCATTGCACATAGTACAAAAGGCGGGCCTAATGCCACGCCGCGGCATTCTCTACTGGCCAACCAGAGGGTAAACAGAGAGATTATATCTAGGTGTAGTATAAATCCTTGAAGATGATTTTCTCGTAGACTGTGACTTAAAATTAGGTCTATCTAGAGTCAATCGGATTAAATCTGCCAGGTATGAAGTAACCGTATAAGTTATAGGCAACTACAATCTTATTATATATAAAAATTATAAACGAGGAATATAAAAAATCAATGTATAAATTATAGTTTCTTTTTTGGTTTGCAAAAGTAATTTGACCCAAGTAATATTTAATTTTGTTTACTAGATCAGTAAACATTTTTTTCCATGATTTGTGTATGTATTGTTATTGAAATAACAAAAGAGGAATAATTTAATCGTTACCTAAATCAATACCAATTATACTGATTGGTGTCCTTCCAATTAATTTATTTAGAACCTTATTAGAGGCCATAAAAAATGTTTTTTTTTTTATTTTAAATCTTTATCAAAAGGCCAGCGAGAAATTGGAATTAGGATTGTTTTCAATGATGGCCATGGGACATGGGGCCTATAGATTAGCAGTGGTTAATTAATACTCAGGAATAAACATATGATATAAGATTATTTTTTCGTTTTCTTTGTAGTAGTTTTTTTAAAACTTGCAAAATTTTCAAGCGCGGCCAGGATTTGAACCTGCGACTTTCGCCTTTACTAGTAGTAAATTATGCTGCAAAGCCTTTTTATATGTGTAATTTTATTACAGAAACGTAGGTAGCAATTTGTATACGTGTCATTACAATTTACATTTCATTTAGCCGCAACAGTCCACTGCTGGACATGGGCCTCCCCCTGTTGGGGGGTATAGGTATACTTACTCACCACGCCTGGCAGGCGGATTGGAGAGCGCAGTGCAAGATTTTGCATTCGCAGGGAACGTTGCTGGCCATTTCTTGGATGATTATCCCTTACTCGCATACGACACCCACGAGTAGAATTGGGGTGATTCTATCCTTAGCCGGCACCACACGTCATTACAATATAATAATTATGTATTCCCTTAAACGTAGTATATAGATTGCATTCTAGTATAACTAGTTATAATGAAAAGGCTGAAAGAGGCGAAAATACTAGAATAAGCGTATTGCAATTTTAGGCGATGGGCTGACAACCTGTCACTATCGCAATAAACAATTTTCCGAATGACCCTCAAATATTTTTCAGACGTGGCGTAAATGTCCGTTTTTTGCGGATGTTTTGCGTTCTGACTACCCCGCAAGGGATTATAGTCGTTATATGTGTATTTGTAAGGATGAATGTAATATTTACAAAAGTGTTGAAATTCGCTACATAATTAAGTAGGCATGAATAATTTAGGATATGTTCTATAAATAAACGGCGGAAATGCAACAAACTTTTGGTTATTTTTATAAAGTTTTTATTCATGTTTGTAATTTGAATAGGTTGAGTGTGTTCATAACATTTTATTGTTATCTATTTTTATACAAAATACATATATCCGGTGTACTTCTGATGGTCTTCCTATTATTTTGAATAAAACAGATTGTATTTTTAAACGTATCTCCAACGTCATCAGGATTTGCCATATCATCTTGATAAGACCTACCAAGGTCTCTTTAATAAAATGATATTTCAGGATCAAACTCTGTATTAATCAACCAAGTAACTTTATGATTAAGTTTTCATGAAATATTAGCCTAGACAGGTAAAGACTGTTAATACTTCAACTGTTAGTACTTCCAAGACGCTTTTAACATGAAACAACGTGAGATTACGCGGAACTAGAGAGATTCGTCGCCTCGAATGATACGCTGATTTTTTACATCTGAAAAACCTTGACAGCGCTCAAAAGACTTGACGCTTCTCCAGATTGATGTTGTCAATCTTGTCCCGACGATTATCTTCGAAAACAGCAAGAATTTACATGTCGAAACAACACGTAACTAACCACATAATAACACTGCGTATTTTTTAGTCGCTGAATATCAGGTTGTGTGAATATGGCATCAAAGATTTTCCACGCAAAGATGACAAACATTAGACCTCATACAATTTAAACTTCATTGACTGAAATATACCTACGCAGGTGCATTTCTATGAAAGACTTGATACAAATTTTTGTTTACCGTCACAACTATTACAAAACTTTTTATTGTACTCAATGAAAACAAACAGAACGCATACATATGGAACAATTCACAACGGGTACCTAACTTATTTCTTCGGATTCTATTTTTGCTTCACTTTTAAAGTTGTTTTGCTAAATTAATTTTTATTTACTTATTGAAATGTTATAAAAATAAAACACAAGCTTGTTACTGGTCAAGTGTGCCGTTTGGGTTAAGAAGATGCGATCTTCGCATCTTAAATGCCATCTGGCATTTAAGGTGCAACATTAGCTAAAGTAGCGCCGCGCGGTAAAATTTTCATTAAAAAACCAAAAATATTTTCTGATTTGTTCTTGCGCCTCATACTATCGATTATCAAGATATTCAAGATTAATTAGAACTATTAAAATCTTGTTATGGCTGGCCACTTTGATTGTGAAATGTAAAATTGTTTAAAGTAGCCACCGGTCCATCTGGCCAGAGGGCGTCCAACGCTACGCTTGCCTCTCAAGAACCCGCTTGCTCCACCGTCCATCGCTTCTACGACAAATTTGACTAGCCGACTGCAACTCAACCTTACTACACTGCCAGACTATGTCCGTTACTATGGTCTTCAGACGGATACACTCTCATTCCGGACTTTATCCATTAGCGAGATACCGAGCATACCTAGATCTTCTTTAAAGTTCTCCGAGTGACCTCTACTGCCCACCAGCTGGGCTAGTTTTCCTTTCAGTTTTCATTAGTTATTGTAACTCATAATTTACTTTCCCAATGAATAGCTTGTTCACCCAGAATGCCTTTCTCGTTTGGAAGCGCCACTAGTCTATTGTTTAATCACAACAAGTAGAAATTATTTTCTTGTTTGTTACTTTTGAAAGGCCGGTGAATCAATGAGATTCAAGACGATGACTTTGCCAATTGAGTGAGGCACTCAATGGCACTTCTAGATTTAGTTACGATAGTAATACAGAGTGTATTTTGATAAGGCATTGGTACCCAGATGAAAAAGATGTACGTACCTTTATAGTTTTGTAAAGTTATCATACATACGTACACGCCATGTACACGCCTTTATCCGTTCCGGGGTAGGTAAAGCGTAAACGGCCGTAAAAACGATCATTTACGTCCGATAAACATTGAGGATCATTCAGAAAATTGTGTGTCGGTATAGTGACAGGATGTCAGTCTATCGCCTAAAATTGATATACATATGTAACCCTCGAGTCCCTTTGTCGCCTCTTACGTAAGACACCAACGGGATAGAAATGGGGTGATGCTAACATAATGTTATCGAGCACTTTAAAAATATATATTTTGGTGTTTGAAATTTTAATTAGACGTTGAAGTATTTCTTTACCTTATCATTAAAAAAACACCCTGTACATTGTACATTGTAGGTATTGGTTTTTATGTAACCATTTGATAATAATATTGCTGTATTTGGCACCAGTGACCTAACTAAGTGGTGATAGTTTCGTCCCATGTAGCAGAACGCCGTCAGCTAAATAAGTGAAAGAAGCCTTTACCTTATTAGAAGATGTATATACGGACAAACCAATAGTTTAGTATAAGTACGTATTAATAACTTGTCAGGTTTTATTTTGATTGTTAAGATGATGTGAAGTATTAACTTGCTTTCATTATCATGTGTCCGATGTTATTTCCATACAAATACAGCTTCGGTGCATGAACGCTGCGTGCTTAGCCGTATTCGTATGGAAATAAGATCGGAATTCGCAATCTCCTTTCGTCTGTCAGACGCATGCGTTACGGTGCGTTAAAAAATTGCAGCGACGGACGACATATGGGTGAACCGCCAGTATTCTACACGTTTGACGATTTGAATAAGTAGTTAAGGTACGTACTTTAAATGTATTTTATCAGTTATCGTATGAATGAGAAAAATACAGTAGGTTTCAGGCTCCGGTAGGTTTTAAGTTTTTAATTGAAAGATTACTCAATTTGACTATCACTATGAGGCCAATGAGGAAAATTTACTTACACATAGATATAATTATACAGGTGATTTGTTGTTGCTGTGTGATGCCGACTTACAATAGTATATTTCTTTCCTGCGGGTGTAGTAAGAGACGACTCAGGGACTTGAGAGTAACGTGTATTGCAATTTCAGGCAATGGGCTGACACAATTTTCTGAATGGTCCTCAAATGTTTGGCAAACGTGGCGTAAATGTCAGTTTTTTGCAAGGGATATAGGCGTGATAAACGTATGTATGATTTGTTATTATATTAAGACCTTGCTCTATTCCCACAAGAACTCTCCAATTCGTGAAGTAATGTTGTTCCGATCTGTTTGGACTGCAGGCACTTTACAGCACGTTTTCAAGGGGAGCGTCACGATTTCTGATACACTTATTATTGGATTGGGTAATAAGTACCTGAAGAGGTATGTGAAGGGGGATTAACTTAATTAGATAGAATTTAATGATTAAAAGCCACAACAGTCGAACGCTGGATATCGGTCTCCGTATTGTAATACTAACCATGCTCGGCGTATGGATTGGTGAGCTCAGTGCAAAAAGTTGCATTCGCTGGGAACATTGATACCCGTTCCTTAGATGATTTTATCCCTCAATAATTTTTGTCACCCACGGGTAGAATTTGGGAGACGCAATTGCAAGTCGAAACAATGCGATTGTATTACAAACGCTTTTTAAATGGGCATTCAAATCACGGACCAGCCCAAAATCATCTCTGAAGTAGCGACAATTGCACTGGTACATCAAAATCAGCATCTACGTCCACTGCTGGCCACGGGCCACTTGATGTGTTACAGTCAGTGCCCTGATACCTGCACCTTGTCCGACTTGTTGACGCTACCGACAGCGCCGTTGCAGTGGCAAATTTCTGGTCGAAATAGAGGTACATTTGAGTCATCGACACGAAAGAAGAAGAAGAAAACTCGTAGGTACTATCAATAATTTGAAACGGATTTAAGTTGTTGTGAGCGCGAAACGTAGGAATGGTAAAATCCTAAATAAACACAACCTAAATCCGTTCAATTTGTTTTGCTGAGTAATAGTTGTGCAAACTCAGAAAAATATTATGTACTTACATGGTATATTACTAAATAGAGTACCTCATACATCTGTTTCTTCTCGGAATCCATCCTACTGCTCATTTATTATCTGTGGTCTACTTGTGCCACTCCTAGGTTAATTGCTTTCACCAGGAAGATGTTTAGCTCGAAAGTTTTGTTTGACGTTTCATAATTACATTGGAATTAGTATTAATATGGAATGAGCCACCATTACCTTGCTTACGACGACGAGTACCTCCTTACGTATGCATTTCAAAAAAACCTGTCTAGCTAGACCTAGACATAAGTACATAAGGTAATTTTACATTCAGTGCAAATATTTAAATCCGATCCGTTCTTCCTAGAACAACTCCTAAGCCCAGTTGCACAACACGAAAAAAAAGTGCAAATAATTTCAGCGCGTGTTCTACTCGTAAAAGTGATCAACTTTTAAGTAATAAGTAGTTATATATTATCGAACAATGAAAAAAAAAATTGGTGTTCCTATACAAAGTGACACATTTTTTGACTATTTTTGTATGGAAGGTCTAATTTACTTTTTCGTTATTATTTTAAAAAATCTTGCAAAAAAAGTTGTTTAGTTTCACGAGTAGAACTCGCCCTAAAAATATTTGCACTGACTTTACAATGATCATAATTTTTTTTATTAAGGCGAGTGGCGCCACTTCACAAAATAAAGTTTTCTCTTTATACAAACAATCTATCAGAATATCCGTTACCCAAGTTTTTAGTAGGTATTATCCTTCAATAAATTTAGAACCTGCAAACTCAATGAAATATTCGCTGTAATTGAAGTTATGGCAATTAGTACCAAAAGTGGCCGTTTTTAGGTACTTTTTTCCGTGACTTTAATTGCAGCGAATATTTCCTTGAGAGATTTTTTAATTGTGTATGTTCAGGCGGTGTTTTTTTTACCGAGCGACGCCACTGTCGCTCACGTTGAAAGATTCATGGATTACTTCGCATTTTGAAATATTAATTGATTTGCGCAGCGTTGCGTGGGTCACAGTCCAAATATTTAGTTAGTTGTTCCAGTTCAAATAAAATCATTAAATATTGACCAATGAGATAATAAAATCGTAATGTGTTATGTGCATCAAGCGCGCGCTAGTTATACAGGGTATTACGGAAGTTGCACAAAATATTTTTAAGAATTACTCAGCTTAGGAAAGTATGATACTTTTACTCTTAGAGCTTTTACTTATAATAAATATCTGAAAATATTTTAAGGGGTTCTATAAACGTTGACCACTTTCCCCAAGAAAAAAGTGGACTTCATATAAAATTACCTTTTTTTTTCATATAAAATTCGATTTTTATAACGATTCTCTTTTTCAATTCGACCAAAATCTGTTGGGGAAAGTGGTTTAGTAATATTATGGACTAATGCTCTTTATGGATTATATATATTTTTTTTACTGCTGATAGTAGTTCACTACAAGATACCCTACGCTAAGCTCTATAATGTAACTTTCTTTTAATAAATAAATTTGTAGGTATTTATTTATTTACAGTTTATTGCACTCATAAACATTACAGAAAAGACACAAAACATAAAGAAATACGACACAACATGTACAGCTTATATAAAAGTAGAAATTTCTTCCAGCTGACCCCCGGAATTTAAATTTAACTGGTTTCTCTCATTAGACATACATACATACACATATCCTATTATCCCTTGTGGGGTAGGCCGACCGTAAACGGCCCCAAAAACGGACTTTTACGCCACGTCTGACAAATATTTGAGGGACAGTCGGAAAAATGTGTATCACTATAGTGACAGGTTGTCAGCCCATCGCCTAAAATTACAATACACACCCTCGACTCCCTTAGTCGGCTCTTACGACTCCCACGAGACTTAAATGGCGTGATGCTATTCTAAGCCGGCATCAAACGTTTTCTCTCATACCAACTAGAATAGTTAGGTTGCACGAGAGCATCCGAAAAAACATTTAAAAAAATGCCACTCTCGTTGCATAATACATAATAATGTCCTCCTAATGCTTTTTTAACTAAGTAATACAATAAAATGCCACGAACCGGAGCATAGTTCCGCCTCATTATGGGACTAATTCTATGCATGTGGGGAAAGTTAGATTTTAGATATTACCTATTTCATCTTCTGTGCCGTTATCTGTGAACTTTTTTATTCATTCGTCATTTCGTTATTCATTTGTTAATGCCGAATCAACGATCGACCCGATGAACCTTGGTGTCAGAATTTATACCTTTAGTTATTAGCTTAGGTTTTATAAGTGTGCTCTGCCTAATTATGTGAAAATAGCTGTTGGTTTTCTCAATCAATTAATTAATAAGTAACGCCTACCCCACTAGCGTCTAACGTGGGTGGGATATTAACTCCAAGCAATTATGAACTCAGCAACTGCAAGGCTGAGAAAACGTATTAACGTGCTCTCTGAAATAAGGAACCATTTCTCGTAAATACAATCACATAGAAGAAGCTGTAAATGTCCTCACCTACCAATCGGAGAGCAATCTCACAAATTGATAAATTGTGAGGTGTCATTTTCTTTCACTTTATTTATTTAACTTTATGACCAAAAATGTACACGGGCGGACTTAACGCCAAAGGTGTTATCTCCCAGTCTACCTTAGGGCATGTGGAAAGGGCACTTTCTAGTGCACCCGCTTCTTTATCTCTGTGTTTATCCTCTGGTTGGCCAGTAGAGAATGCAATGAACATAGCATTAGGCCCTCCTTTTGTACGATGTACAATAAAGTATAAAAAAATATTTGACATGTATCAACTTTGTGTGTCCCTCCCAGAGGACACACGTAACTCAGATGTTTAAACCACGTTACACAACCATGTCAGCCTCCTTCTACTAGTAGTAGGCGGTTGAAAAAAACACTGACACCAGGGTTCATCGTGTCGTTGGACGACTCGGTGTCCCACACGAAAAGAGAGAGAGAGATCACGGGAGCAGTTACAGTTAAAACTTGTGACACCTAACATATTTCATAGTTATATTTATACCTAATATATTTTGATGATTATGCTGCAGTCGTTATACATTTCATGCCATTTTATGGAGCCCAAGTTAATGCCTTAAGTACCTCAATCTAAATTATACCACCTACACATTATGATTGCCTGCAATTTGTATATTTTGAATCCAAGATTCATATCAAGATCCATATTTAAATTGTTAGTTCAAATTCATTCAAACTTTATCTTGTAAGTAAGTAGTAATTATAACATACTTAAAACCATATACCTATTGATGATATAATAGGTATGGAGGTAAGGATAATCAAATCAACTAAGACCCACCCAGCGGTTATACTCACTGCTTCCGTTTTTTCGTGGAAATAAGGGGTTTTTTGAGTAAAACGTCTAACTAAATCTAAACCCACATTTAATGTAGCATTAATAGCATTTTAAGAAGTAACGGGGACCGACGCGACCGCTCAGCCTCGTGAAAGCATGGATATATATGTCGATGATAGTAAGAAAAAAATAAGAAAAGAAAAGAGAAAAGAAGCGAACACAACGAAAAAGGATGAGATCCTGGATACATACAGGTACACACGCCGTGAACATCAGGATGCCGCTAAATCAGGATCACACTGCATCAGGTCCTTTGTAGAAAACAATAAAGAATGGATGGACCCTAAAACTAATCAACCAGCAAGTCTGGATGATACTAAAAATCACATCATCATCAAACTTACGTCAGGATATGAAATAACACTGAGGAAGTATAACCTTACGTTAGGATACAGAACAACACGTCGTGGGCGTATAATCATCGAACCCTGTAGAATACTGCATCGTCAAATGCTATCTCCAGCCACTGAAATGATAAGCCACAACGTCGATACCATTACGCAGTCAATTCCCACGGTGAGGTTGTTTCGACCTGGCAGGTCATCGTCAGGCACGGTGTAACCGTACTACAACCGACCTGTCTACCAAACCAACCTAAGAATCTTAAGACACACGTTGATCAACATCAACGTGTCTTCACAACACCAAAGATACCGATTGACACTAACCTTCAACACTGAACACTATTGAAATCCACAGTCTGCAGGATTACAAAGAGACCACAGCAGCAACTGTCACCAACCTCGTACCATCTCTGCATTTCACCAACCTCGGCTACAACCTCGGGGAAATACGACAATAACCAACACACACTTCATGATCTCCACAAATATTCCACTGGCAATACGAATCTAGGGCTCCGCCATCGCTAGACGACCACAGTTTCTCCAAACGCTCCAGGATTCCAAAGATTTTACCAGATTCTAAACCTCACTTCAAAACGACCACATAGAACGACAGACCAACCGGAACTGTCAAAGTTGTTTACTCCGTCGATCACGTTCCGTTTCTCCATTACGAACGCAGCCAACAATGAATTGTGAGAGCGCACTACAACGCCCCCAACGTCACTCCAGTCTATCTTACAGTCGATAGCTAACTGCGCGCGAATAAAGCGCATCGCCTATTTGAGTGTTGCCAGCGATTATGCGTTTCGTTTCTGCAAGAATCAAATAGCAATCAAACGGAAGAAAATAATAACAAAACGCGAACTGTCAAATAATTTCAGCCAACACCCACCAGAGCTTGATCAATCTCCGACATATATAATACCTTTAAATAACCAATAATATTAAAATTACGTATACGTATCACGTCTGACACATATTTGAGGGTCAATCGGAAAACTGTGTATCGCCATAGTGACAGGTTGTCAGCACATCGCCTAAAATTGCAATACACACCCTTAGTAAGTAAGTCCCTTAGTCGCCTCTTACGACTCCCACGGGAAAGAAAAGGGGTGATGCTATTCTAATTTTACGTAAAATCAATTAATGTGCATTCTTATAGTTGCTAGAAATTTTTATTTTAAAAAGTCTTGGTTCGGCATCACACGGTCAAAGTACTCAATAATCAACGATATCAAATGACAAACGAACTCAAATCCAATGTTAAGCAGTTCACACACCGCGTTGAAGTGGAGCAGAAGCGGGGCAATGATCGTGATTTCTCGTGATTCGGATCACGAGTAGGTAGGTGTGTGCAGTACCTACAATGCGAGCATTTTGCGAGACATTCGATTTATTGTGCAATCCGACCTTCACACCGATTCGGCGCCGGCGCATATCCCCTGCATAGGGTTACTAGATCGGAGAACTATTTTATTTTAATTTTATTAAGGATGGGTTTGCTCTTGACTCTAGCTAGTCTAGGTCATGGGACAGAGACAAAGTCTAAGATGGACCGAGCTCAACCAGCAGAAGCCTGTTCACTCTTACTTTGAAGTGAGAAGAGAATGCGTTTGGAAACACAGACGCAGGTAGTGAGTTCCACTCTTTAGCAGTGCGTATTATAAATGATGACTGGAAGCGCTTAGTCCGAATTGGTGGAATGGCAACCAGGTATGGATGGTATCCGGCCGTGCGTCTGGATGTCCGATGGTAGAAGGGAGCTGGTAGAACAAGGTCGTGAACTCATGTCTGGATTAAAGGAGCAATTTATATTGTCATGAAAATGCTCCAGATGCTTTGTAGAGTGAACGTTCCCTTGAAAGTCTTGAAACTGGGTCCAAACCCAAGTCATCAATATGTAGCCCTTTCTTGCCTCCTAAGGAACATCTGATACGATTCATATGGTTCAAAACGAAACAAACACACGTGGTTCTGGTTATTGATATGATATATTTTCATGAAAGTGGTCATATCTCATCTTTAGAATTAAATTTCTTTTGTTATATATATATAGATCAAAGTTCAAACTGTCTAACTCAGCCTGATCTCATCATCATCTCATCTCTGCAGTCGATGAAGGCGACTAAGGAACTCGAGGATGTGTATTGCAATTTTCGGCGATGGGCTGACAACCTGTCACTATGGCGATACACAATTTTCCGAATGACCCTCAAATATATGTCAGACGTGGCGTAAATGTCCGTTTCATGCAGCCGTTTACCCCGCAAGGGATTATAGGCGTGATATGTGTAGGTATGTATGTGAATGATATGTTTGTCACAAAACGCTATCAGCATTTTCTGTACGATTTTGTTTGGATATTAACCTATATAGCCTACTAATTAAAAATATAAAGTACGGCCCGATGGCGTAGCGGATAGTACCCCTGCCTGCTACGCCAACGGTCGTGGGTTCGATTCCCACAACTCACAAATGTCTGTTAAGTCAGTTTCAGATATTTGTGTTTAGTCTGGGTGTTTCTATGTATAATATGTATTTATTTACAAAAAAAGTATTTAAGTACCTACTAATATCAGTTATCTAGTTTCACATAATACACGCTTTGCTTAGTTTGGGGCTAGATGGCGCTGTGTGAACTGTCCAGGATATTTATTATTTACTTATTTAAATAATTATTGAATCATTTTATATTTTCGTTGGTCTCTTTACTCATGTTTATACTAATTTAGTTCGAAATATATGTCGGGACTTTAAAGAGTGCAGGAAAATCCTTAACCTACTCCCAAAGACGTGTTCCAGCCAACCCTAGAATCATCCATATAAACCCACTTTAGAAAATCTCAGTGCAACATCTGAAATTGATTACCCCAGTGCATCGATCGTGCAAGCAAATGTCTTTGTGGGACGGGTCATTTGAAACCATTACACACTTGATTTAGTATTAGCTTAAATCCTACAAAGAGCAACGTTTCTCAAACTAATTATGCGTTTAATCGTTCTCCTTTACAAGGAGTAACAAAAAGGAACAAGCCGAAAGGAGGTCATGGTATACATGAAAAAACTATCCCCATGAAAAAAATAATTGACCTTCCATAGTAAATTGACCATCATTATCATCATCAGCCTATTGCAGTCCACTGATGAACGTAGGCCTCAGGGTACGCCATAGGGTACGATCTCCCGTTTTCGCAATCCAGTCGCTACCAGCCGCCTTTTTTAAGTCATCGGTCCTTCTGGCCGGAGGTCGTCCAACACTACGCTGCTTGCCGAGGCGTGGCCTCCACTCGAGAACCCGTTTACTCCACCGTCAGACCAAATTGACCAGCTGATTGGAAATTATGTATGGGAGGTCCCCATTTTTCTAATATTTCGTCCTATGTTCCATGGCGAAAGTTGTTCCGTTTCATAGTACTTTGACCTTCTTTCGGCTTGTTATTCCCTTTTTGTTACTTCCTGCATAGAGGAACCTTTTGGAAACTTTGTATAGATTTTGCTGGACCTCTACACGGTATGAGGTATTGAGGAGATTAATCTTTTTAAATCACGTACCTACCTATCTAATATACTATGTAGGACCTTTGTTTACCGAATTCTTCAAGACGCCTAGCATTAATATTTTTTCTTTACCAAATTTAAAAACACTTCCCGTGTTAGGTATACAATTTTTGAAAACTTGCAGAATTTTCAAGCGCGGGCATGATTTGAACCTACGACTTTCGTCATTACTAGTGACGACGCCTCTTCCATCTGGGCTACCGCAGCTCGTTCCTTGCCCGCCAATTTTGCAAGTGTTTTAATGCCAGTAACGCGTCTAAGGGTACAAGGCGACCCCAACTTCATTAAGTCATAATCTGATGATGATATCTTAGAAATATCTACGGCCATCTTTAAACTGCAAGCGTATTTGAAGTCTGTACCAAAAAGTAGGCTCATTTCAAGAATCAAGATAATTTATTTATCAATGTTTATCCCATGACATTACTTTTTCAATTTAGGCAACATTGATTTACAACGACTTCCCAGTGTTCATTCAAGAGACCAATTATCTGTTATTATATTTATTTCAACGTGTAATTGAATCACATTCATAAAACTACAAATATGCGGAAAGATGCCTGTAAGCCCGGAGTAACATAAACTTTTATTGCTCGTCTTTGGCTCACTGACCGCTGGTTTTGAAGGTTTAAAAGCTCAAGTTTAGATTTTATACTTTAGAAGTTTAAAGCATCTAAATATAGCCTCAGAGCTGGCTGGTTTTGTAGGTATACTATATAATAGTTTGTTATTTTATCTTATACGGAGTGTAAGCGACAGCCCTCCGAATATTGACAGTGCATTCAGACCATGAAACATGAAACTGGACAACTTTCTTCTAGAAACATATGTCAGGACACGACAAAAAAACATCGACCTCCCATACAAAATCACAGTCAGCTGACTGCATTTACTATGGGACGCTAAAAAAAATTAAACGTTTCCGGAAATATTTTTTGATGGGAAGTTATTCAGTTTTATGGCCTGAATGCACCCTCTCGGTATTCGGAGGGCTGTCCCTTACACCCTGTATATTAGTTCATTTTATGTTATAAAATAAGCATTTTATGTTATTTAGTTATGTATTTTAGTGTGTAAGGTGCCACAACTGATTGAATAAACTTATTTTCTTTGAATACCAAATTTTAAAACACTTCCCTTGTTAGGTATACAATTTTTGAAAACTTGCAAAATTTTCAAGCGCGGGCAGGATTTGAACCTGCGACTTTCGCATTACTAGTGGCGACGCCTCTTCCATCTGGGCTACCGCAGCTCATTCCTTGTCCGCCAATTTAGCAAGTGTATTTAAATGCCAGTAACGCGTGGCACGGCTCCATCTACCGGGTTAGTTTTTGCAACTAATACCGGCGACTAATTCTATCTTTACAGATGGAATTATTTTCTTTCTTTCTTTCTTTCAAGTATACCTGTACGTATGCATTAGTATGTAAAATAGTGTATTAGTATTAGAAGTGTACATAAGCACTATTCCGATTTACTATACATAGGTACTCTTTCTTCTTTCACCCAAAGCTTGCCTGGTAGAAATTGCTACCTCAGCATTAAGGCCGTCTTAATTGTACCGACAATTATTTTTCTACTTATGTATTTATTTATTTTTTATTAGTTGTGTTTTATACAAATGAAGCATATTGTATTGCATACTATGCGATCTGACTTGACCAAAAACAAACCTGTAGGTAGTGGGATATTTTAACATCATCGAGGTGATCGAGGCGAAAAATGACAAGACACGACAATTGTTGTTTTTAAAACCTTTGATATAATAATAGAAAAAGTAAGTCTTCAGATCCCTATTGCCCCAAAAACGCTTCACGTGATAATCATAAATGAAAGGCCCAATATTACAATGCATAACGCTATCTTGCAATTTTAGGCGATGGGCTGACAACCTGTCACTATGGCGAGACACAATTTTCCGCATGGCCCTCAAATATTAGTCAGACGTGGCGTAAATGACCGTTTTTTTGTGGATTATGGGCGTGATATGTGTATGTATATATGTATAACGCTATCTGACGTAGCCATAGCCATTAGCCAGCTCTCCGTCTAAAAAAACCGACAGGAACTGACGTCATTAATGTTTATTTCTTTTATTGAAAACGGTTGGAGGCGGATGTTTTACTAATTAATACGATATCTAATGATTTTTTACTTAATGATCAATGAGGATCTGCCGTTCACGATTCGGTGATGATACTTAAGCATTTAAACAGTAACAACTAAACTAATTATTTAAAAAATCCACTCTGTTTTGTAAAGTTTGATGGATGATTGATGCTCATATACACAGTACTTTTTTTACATACCTACCTATCTACATTATAAACAAAATATCTGATAGATACTTAGGCTATGAAGTAATCTGGGACTTCGGTAATGGTATTTTTAACGTTAACAAGAAAAATAGGTATATCCACTTTGTGTTGGCTATTCAAATAGCGTGTTTGTGATAATCTGATAATCACTAAGGTAACCGGGATCTTTTTTAAATTAATTGTCATATTATTGTTTTTCACTTAAATTATAACTTGTCCTACTTATAGTTTTTCACAGTTGTCAAATTGTCATGTTCATACGAACTTATTATAAAACGAACAAGTAACCCTCAAGACGTACGTTTACGCGACTTATTTGGTTTCGTTTTAGTTTCGGAAGAAGAAGAAGGCTGCCGTTAGCAGCCGAAACATAGAGGGATAAACTCTCTACCAAAACTAAAACTACTAAGTCGCGTAAACCTACATCATTAAGTACGATCCCATAATTTACCGAAGCGATCTCATCTCATCAATAAAAGTAATAGAAATATGTGTAAACAAGGTTGCTTGGTAATTGCGTTCGGTGAACATATTTCATCAAACCAAGGACCCTCACGATGCGTGCCTGGAGTATTTGTGGCTCTTTTATTGTTCACTAATTATGTCTGATACATTTTATGATATTAACGGCTCACGGATAGAGAAGTTAAGGTTATGGGTTGTTCTTGCACGCTACGAAACTTTTGTTATAGTAGACGTTCGTTTGTAAGTATATACATATATGTATCACGCATATATCCCTTGCGAAGAAACGTTTATTTATGCCACGTCTGTCAAACATTTGAAGGTCGTTCTGAACAATGTGTACCGCTATTGTCACAGATTGTCAGCCCATAGCCTACAATTACAATACACTGTAATACACATTATGTTACCCTCGAGTCCCTTAGTCGCCTCTTACGACACCAACGGGAAAGAAATGGGTAATTCTATTCTAAGCCGGCACCGTTGGTAAATAAGTAAGCTTTTAAAAACATACCCAAAAACAAAATATCGCAAAAAAGGCCTATTGTATTGTAACCACCAATCTGTGTGACAATCTGAACCCTAATTAACCTAAGGTTATTTTCTTTGCAGAAAATGAACCATTATATTTGTCTTCTAAATACGATTTATAACTAACTAGCGGCCCGCCCAGCGGTTTCACCTGCTGCTACTTACCAGTTTTCCCGTAGAAATTGGATCTTTGCCCTCAGTAAAAATTAGTTTACTTCTTTACTCCGTTCTAGCAGAAGTGACTCAACAGGACCATGTGCCAGCAAAAGCGGCCCGTCATGTTAAACAACTTTTAATTTGATGCCGATACCTTATCTCCTGTAGTTTAGATGGGATGCTGGTGGTCTGCTTTAGGTACTCCAGACCCTCGATGACCATGTACCAGCAAAAGCAGCCCGTCATGCTGAACAACTTTCACTTTGAAGCCATTACCGTAGTGCCAAATTTCACGAAGATCGCTAAATCGGTTTGGCTAATTTGGGTAAAATACGCTATATTTCCCGCTTTTCCTGCTTCTAACCGTTTTCCCGTGGGAATAAGGAATTTTCCCGTCGTAAAAAGTAGCCTTTGTTACTCAGGAATGTTGTAGCTTTCTAATGGTGAAAGAGTTTTGGAAATCGGTCTAGTAGTTTCGGAGTTTATCGATTACATACAAACAAACAAAAAAACAAAAAAGCAAAAAAACAAATCTTTCCTCTTTATTATATTAGTGTAGATTTTCACATGCCTATTGATTAAAATCGTTGGCAGATTTGTGAAATTAAACATAAAACTTTTACTTACGAATTTGAACTTGATAGATACGAGTAATTCATGAATTAATGCTCGAAGCTCAAATTACGAAATAGTTGTATTATACAAGGAGCAACAATCCGAAATTCAAGTTACTCACTAAACTGAACAACTTTCCCCATGGAACATAGAAACTAATATAAAAAAATGGACCTTCTGTAGTAAGTTAACCAGCTAAACGGCAATTTTGTCGATAATAATACTACTATAATCTTTTTTATATTTTGAACCATGTTCCATGGGGAAAGTTGTTGAGTCTCATGAGTGTTTTGACTTCCTTTTGGCTCGTTAAACTCTTTTAGTTACTCTTATACCTACGTACATATAATTCAGGATACGGAACAACGCGTTACTGATTGAATTTTTATTATGATGCATGCAGAGTAATTATAGCGATGATCTTGATGATTAATTTAGGGTGATGATGATGACGATACTCAAGTTCAGCTATGATTAATTACACCTAGGAGGCGGAAGGTCATGGACTCCAATAATTCATCACCTAATTAGCTACATTATATATAAATGTAAGAAAAGCCGGTATATCTAAATATCTGATACAGCTGGCATTAGATTAGGACATAACTAAAAAAATCGCAATTTTGTACGATTGTGTTATGTGTGTCTGTAAAGCACATATCACATTTTGTGTCATTTTGACGCTTGCTTAAATTTCCAATTCAATGTACGGTAGCTAGCAATGTGCCTTTCCAATTTAAGTAATTTACTGGGAATATACCTCTATGTTTCAGATAGTAGTTCTCGTGCCTCGGTAGCTTATGAATTACATTAAATTTTTAATTAAATTCATATTATAAAATATACCACAATTGTCATGCGACAGTTTACACAGAATAAAACCCAGTTTGAGTCTTTTTTATCCACTGCAAACGAAAGTATCTTAGCATATACCTTAATAATGACACAAAATAATAAATTAGGTTCGACCAATGGTCCAGAAACTATAAACGACTTTAATATTTTTGAAACATGATAAGCTAGAAAACAAAACTTACTTATTATGGAGAGTGGCAGTTTCAAATATTTTTGATCTTTGGATCCCAAAGAAACTATCGAAAAAGTTGTGAGATCCAATGTAGTGCCAAGTACTTTTTTCTTACCTGTAGGTGAAGCATCATAACTTAGTTTCAAGGCTTAATCGATAAAGAAATCGGATTCCTATAATTGCCTCTACAATACAAGTTATTTGAATGAGAAGTCGATCTTTATATAGACTGAAGACCTTCGCAACCATTCCGTTTAGGCATTCCATAAAAATATAGGCCCAATAATGTACACATCTGATGAAGATTAAAATCAATTAATTACACCTATTTGCTATTGCATCGTGTTCTAATGAGGTGCGATGATTATGTTCAGATCAATAATTATCGAACAAGGTCTAACTTTGTGCGGCAGTATGCAGATCGTAAAATAATCCGTTCACTTATTTTATTGATTGACTTGAATTTGCATCTGCCGTTTTACGTATCGTCTACGTACAGTTGGCTACGGATATTTTTTTAAAAAGTGTAAATAAGTGTAGTTGTTCCAATGTGGCTGTTAATGTATGTATACCCAAATAGCACCAAACTGCTGTATAACAGCAATAATAAACTGCACGCGTGATGCATTAGCTGTTTTAGCTTGCTGTACCTAATTTTTTTTGGGCGTCGGTTGCTTGAGGAGCTTGTGGAGTGTGATCTACTTGCAGTGGTTGCAGCAGCGGCTACTGTGATGTCGCCATCATCATCCGAAAGGAAGGGTCTGGGACGGCGATTAAAACTTGAGGTTGCATGGGAGAAATAGTAAGACGCGTCAACTATTAAGGATCGGGAGCGTTGTAGAAGAAGCGACGAAACGCTTCCTTCATATACGCTTTAATTTTAGGGCTGTACCTACAACAGCGTATGCAGCGCATCCTATGTTGATATAACTCTTATTTGGTCACAAATTATTCAGCACATAGCTGTATAAGATGTCCAATTAGCAGATTAATTGAATTATATCTAAAACAAGACAGCATCTATGTGTTATTAACAGCTACCACATCAGCTGTACTTTACGGCATGTGTTACCTGTTGAACAGCCCTGAAGACAAAAGTGTACGCTTTGCTTTACTTTTACAGAATTAAGAGCGAGTTTGTGATTTGTAATAAAATAGTGATAAAAGTAAATAGGTATTTATGGAATGTATACAATCTTACTTCGGCTGTTATGTCTTCATCTATTGCAGAGTATAATGTTGTTCTTATTTGTCTTGTTTGTTTACATTCTTAAATAACTACTTGAAACAAATAAAGGTTAACTATTTTATGTAATTTTCATTCACACTGAGTGAGTCTGTCGTGGGCCCATGTGAAAGATAGTGTGACTCTAACCCTGTTTCTAACAGGGGTGATGTTAAAAGCAACAAGCTATTTTGGGGACATATACTACATAGTACCCGGTAAAAATCTGTTGTTTTTTACTATACGCTTTGTTTGAATATTTGCCTGCCAAGAAAGGTGAGTATGACAAACATGGTCTAAAAGGGAGAGACCCATTTCAAAGGAAACTAACTATAGCTCGCTCCCATGTCCAACGGTGGACTGTTATAGCTGTTCATGATACGTCTAGCTGACTGTACTTACGTCTTCAGCATGAGATTCAGTCTTGATTGCGCATATTATACCTAATTACATACTATAAGGCATGCTTTTCAAATGATTACCAAGATTATGCCTAATAATTACATTACTTATCTCATAATGTTTCATGCCTCCGTTCTGTAAAAGGATTCATAAGACGTTTTTATTTAATTTGTGCTTTTTGAGCTTATTAAGGTTCGAAAATTACACAATATTTGAAATAGTTCAGTCGGAATTTCGGATTGCTTGAATATGACATCAAAGATTTTCCTCACAATTTGTCATATTCTGTAACTATGATTCTGCGTATAAGGGGACGTCCACAAATTGCGTAGCGCAATTTAGAGGGGGTGTCTGACCAGGGGTTAACTTTCATACTAAAAGGGCGTTTAGAGTCTGTGCTAAAAGAGAGTAGACGTGAAAATTCAGGGTGCCTCTGTGCCTTATTATCAAAAATTTCATAGCCCTATGAAAAAATTTTTGTTAAATTTTTGCCCACGACTCTACGTCCATCTATTTATGTAAAAAAATGTGTGTTGCTGGTAAGATCCGATGGAGTTTTGTAGGTTTTCCTGACTATCTTTGCACTACAAATTGGTACGTTCAGGCGTACGACATACGGCGTAACCTACCTATTATTTAAATATTTACCTATCTATATGATAGGAATTAAAATTCTCTGTAAGTAAAACTAATTAGATGCGGGTGGGATGGCAGAAAGAACGTGACATAACACAATCAATACCTACTCAAGCAAATATTGCATAAAATAAATATGCGTGTCATTATGAATCGAGTGTTTACCCATCGGGTAAGACTCATACGAGCAGTTTGATTATAATATTTTTTTCTGGTAAGTATATAAGATAAACTAGGAAATTGCGTTGTGGTAGTACAAATACCTGCTAGGTGCTTACTTAACAGGTTTTCCACACCGGGATTTCCCAGTTAAGGTGTAAGTATTTTTAGGGAATTAAAGCGTACTTAGAGCACATCTTGGATGCCTAGAATCCTACATATCTCGAGTGAAAATTGGTACTTACTTACACTCTACAGTCATCGGAAACATTTACAAACAATATGATACTTAAGTAGCCCTTACTAGATACTAGAATTCCCTGGATCTAGTGTGACATAGACCTCTTAAATTTAGGCATAGGTCCTCCCTTCCTTCCTATAATCTGTTTAAGGTGTGAACCAGCCCATGAAACTGAACAACTTTCCCAAAGGAGCATAGGTCAAACTATGAAAATGAAAATGAGTACCTCCTCCGGTACAAATTGACCCGGTCGGTTAGAACATTTTGTATGGGAGGTCCAAATTTTTTTCATTGTTTGACCTATGTTCCCTGTGGAAAGTTGTTCAGTATTTTGGGCTGGTTGACTTCTTACAATATTTGCTATTTACTAGTGACCGATATAGCGAAAACACTAAACTGGCTAGTTGCATAGTCACATACCAAATTTCCGATCAGCTGATTTGAGATGCAACGGAAATTAAAAAAAATGCCATATTTCGACCTATGTGCCTGATTTGAAGACAGACTTATGATGAAGAACAACTTTCCCCAAGGGGAATAGGTCGAAATATTAAAAAACATGGACCTCCCATACAAAATTGCCGATCAGCTGCTTTGAGTTACTAGGGCAACTCAACATACTTATGTTTTATTTCGAACTAGCGGCCCGCCCAGCGGTTTCACCCGCTGCTAACTGATTTCCCACGGAAAACAAACCTTCTCCCGACATAAATCATACATAAAAACCTGCCTCTTGAATCACTCTATCTTTAAATAAAACTTCATCCAGATCCGTTAAGTGGTTTTGAAGATTTAAGCATACAAACAAACAAACAGACAGGGACAGACGTAGGAAGCGACTTTACTTTAAATTCCGTTTTTTTTAATCCCCCAAGGGATGAAAAGGGGGTAAAAAGTTTGTATGAAAGTTCGTTGTTTTAAGTGTGATCCGTTTCAAAATTAGTGATTAGACTTATGACTTAAAATAATTAAACACGTGTTTCAGCATATTTGAAATTTTAACCCTAAGTAGGGTCAAACGGAGGTTTAAAGTTTGTATGAAAGTTCGATTTTTTAAATGAATGTGATGTGTTTCAAAATTTGTGATTAGACTAATAACTTAAAATAATTAAACACGTGTTTCAGCATTTTTGAAATTTTAACCTTTAAATGGGTGAAAAGGGGGTCAAAAGTTTGTATGAAAGTTTTTTATCTTAAATGTGATCTGTTTCAAAATTCCTGATTAGACTCATAACTTAAAATAATTAAATACGTGTTTCAGCGTTTTTGAAATTTTAATCCATAAAGGTGTCAAAAGGGGGACAAAAGTTTACTACCAGTTGGGCTACCCGTTTTCCCATGGGAATGTGACAATTTCCCGGAATAAATTATACTTATAAACCTTCCTCTCAAGTTACTCTATCTAATAAAAAAAAACCGCATCAAAATCCGTTAAGTAATTCTAAAGATATAAGGAGACACCAAACGGGAAGCGACTTTATTTTATACTATGTAGTGATAGTGACTATGATCCTCGAGGAAAGTTGTTCCTTATCACGAGCCCATACTCTGTTTTCAGTATAGGTCACTAGTAAAATTTCACCCTACATAGATAGTACCTACCTACATATAGAGGTAGTTACCAATATTGCTACACTTTACACTGTACTGTGATTTTACTCGGCAAAGTGTAGCACCCACTAGTAACATCAGACAGCAAACATTAAAAAAACTCATAATCACGGCCTTGTCCGCAAATACTACACAGAAAAATCAAACAAAATGTGGATTCATAGGTAATACCACGGGAAATTACCCATCTACCTCTGTTCTATCTTAGATTTCTGTAATTATTTTCTGTAAATCATTTACTCATGGGTACCTATCCGCGTGGCTCCAAGAAAATTTTGACAAACCCATACAAGACATGTCAACAAAGAAAACTAGACCATAAGTCAAACCATTAGCATGATTTTGACAGCCACCAAAATTGGCTTATTGGAGTAACACAAACATACCTACTTCTATAATAATGAATGCGGTTGCAACTGCTATTTTACAAGTGACCGATAGTGAAAACACGAGACGAGTTAATGCTAAGGATCAACTTTCCCCAAAAAACATACGAAAAACAAAATTGCCGATTAGCTGATTAGAGTTACTAATATTACTATGAATACTAAAAATATATTTGTCATATTTTAAATAATAGAGGTCAGTGCATATCAACCTATGTTCCCTGGGGAAAGTTGTTCCCTAACACAAGCCCGTCTTGAGATTTCGCTATCGATCACTAGTAAAATTTCACCCTAATTATATTTGACTGAATGCTAGGTATACTCGTGTACTGGTACTGTTTACCTAACCAGTAGGTATACAGCGTTACCTCTATACAGGTTATTCTTAAAGCTGTATGGCAGACCATCTTAAATGAGAAGGAATCCTTTCGAAGCTCAGAGATTACGACTGTAATTAAACTTGTTGAAAATGCATGAGTATGAATAAACTCTCAACGATAATAGGTACCTACATAACCTAAGTCAGCCTATGACCTAGATGCCTAGGTAAGGGCTTTCTACAATTTCTATTCAAATGAACTAGTTATTCGAGATCTCGACTCACCTGGAGGTTTGCATTAAGGTTTATTTTAGCCTTTCCAAGTTTGCTAGTAAAAGCTGTGAATGAAAGTAGGTAATTGACGCTGGGCAATCTGATGCCTACATACTTATGTAGGTACAAGTAGATGAACAATCTCCTTTCTTCAATGCTATTTCAAAGTGAAATGATACCGAATATGTTTTTGCTTAGGGCTGATACGAACAATATGTAAACTTCGATGCAATAGTACTATAAATTCTATTAAATATGAAAAAGTGTAAACCTACCCTCCTTACGACATGTGCCTGTCCAAGACGTAGTAATTTTTTATATTTATTTTTATATTTTTCACAATTTGACCTATGTTCGTCGAACTATTTTATCGAGGGGAAAGAGTTCAGACTGGTTCACATTCTTAAATAAATTATAGGGTGAGATATAACTAGTGACTGATAGCGAAATCTCAAGACAGGCTGATGATAAGGAACAACTTATCCCAAGTAACAGAGGTTCCATTGGTAAAATATTTAAGTAAGTATTATTTCAAATCAGGTGATCGGCAATTTTGTATGGGAGGTCCTAAGTTTTATTTCGAATTCAGTAAGTAAATGGATTTTACGTGTACCTAAATATTTTCAGAAGAAATGGCCAGGCTCCCAGATCACACAAAGGTTTTCAAGCGCAGGTTATTTTGGGCAATATCACTTTACTTGACATCCGAAACGAACAAATCGGCAATAAGGCCGCCAGCCTGAAACTTTAGGTGGTATGTGGTCAGATAATTTTCGTATATTTTAGGTACTTACCATTGTTATAAGACAGTATAACGAAATGATTAATAAAAAACGTATTTCCGTATCCAATCACTGAAAATGGCACTTCAACAACAAAAAGCTTATTTATAATTTCAGGTTATAAACTTATCAATCAGTTTCCCGCGTAAAAAGCGCGCGGCAATGGCAACCGGCATTTGTACGCATGCGCGACGACACCGCGCGGATCGTCTGCTGTATGGACTGCGCGCCAAATCGAGGCGCGGGAATAATTAGACCGCTCACTGAACGATCTCGAGCGAGGCTCTTTCTCCCGTCATCACGTGATGCGGATAGCCTGGCAAGATGATTGTATTTATTTATTTTACAATTTATTGTACACATGATAATACAAAAACACAGATCATACGGGAAAATTGTACAACAGGTTTTGCTTATTTCTAAAGAAATGTCTTCCAGCAGACCTAAAAAAGCGTGAGTAGATTAAAGATAAATGTATAAAACGTGCACACAATATAACAGTTTACTCAAAATTTTCAATTCAAACCATAAACCAAATAAATATAGGATTAATTATTTTTATTTTATTTTAACAGGAAAACTTACAGCCAATATTTATAACAATAGTATGATAGATAAACAGAACTGCGCCATTGACAAGTTTTCATTGACATAATGAAAATACAAATACATACATTTTATATTTATATCCTTTCAAAATACTCTCCATTACATTTTAAACACTGTTTAATCAATTTGAACCATTTTTAGAAACATAAAGGACTATTGGTTTTTAACGTGCTCGTTGAAAGTTAGCACGGCCTCTTCTGGCTTCATAAATATCATCCCATATATAAATAGAGTCCAAAAATTACTTTGTTCCTTTTGCGGTGTGTGCTGCAGCATTGTCTTGATGCTGCAGGAATCAGCAGGATACGCCTTCAAGGTTGGTTTTCCCTAACTTTACACCCTGTATAAAAGAAGATAAAGATAAAGAAGATAAAGAAAGGTAATATGTCTTTGCATACAGCATTTGAGAGTCCTTGATCATACTTAAGTCGAGTGACTGTTCACACACTGCCGTCCTACTCTTCTCGCACCAGTATGAGTGAGCGAGATAGCAATACATTCCACATGCGTTAGCTATAGCGTATAGCTCTTTTTTGAGCTACGAAGGCTGTTTATAGATTACATAAATAGCAATTACCCCAAAGTTTATGCTGTAACGGAGCTTTGACTCGATTTAGTCGGGTTAACCAGTTCGGGTTTTATTTACATACAACCATATTGCTTCATGACAATTACACAATGCCTTAGATTAAAAATAATTTAATTCTTTTCTTTATTAAACTGTTAATGAGACTTAATTAAAGTTAGTATTAATTTTTCAAATTAATTTGTTTCTGTACCTTGCTGAGCTAGTAATACTAAGCTAGTAGAGACAATTACTATACAGTAATATTTTTCTATCGTCAATTATTGTTGAAATTGATCAAACTAGGTGTAGATAGGTAGATGGACGAGCTGAGATTGATAAATAAAATAAAAAAAGTTGTAATATATATTTATTGTGAATAATGTAATGTGATTTAGGAATGAATATGAATAATGAATACTAACTTACTACTTATTTATTATAAACTTATGAAATCAAGGAATAAATTGTAAATAAGTAATCTCAGTAAATAAAGGCTATTATTATTATTCTAATGTCTTTGAGTCTGTAGAGCCGTCGTTGAGCCATCTTGAGCAGACGTAATGCCCGGTTTACATTATTCCAGTCCAGTACCGGATTTCTTACTGGAAAAATGTATACCGGCACTGGAATGAACAATCCAGTAACCGTTCCACTTGAGTAACTGGATTCGCGGTCTACTTTTCAGTCTAGTGCGATCTATTCAGTGCAACTAGAATAATGTATACGGCCAATCCAGTGCCTCTCCAGCTATTATGAGATCTGAGCACTCCAGTGCTGACGAAGTGCACACGTTTTAGTTGTTTTTGCGGACTTTTTTTTGCAAAGAAAAGGAATTTAACAATGGTGAAGAAGTTATCTGAAGATGAAACTGTTAAGTTTGTCACTACTTTAATACAGAAAAAAGCCGTGAATGGGATGGGATATGTGATATATCAAGAGTATCAAGACTCCTTTATGATAAATATATATAAGTCATCTGTGATCAAGACAAGACGTGTGATAATGACAATGACACGTGTGCCTTTTGCAATATTTGCTTGCCAAAACCAAACAAAATATTTATTTAGATAATTTCAATGTTCGATTTTATAGAAAATGTACGTGACGAGATATTAGAAGAATTCATCCAAATATTAGACCGCATATCTATTGATAGCAATCAACTGTATGAACAGATAACTGAAAACCTTATCCTTACTTTGAGGCAAAAATTTAAAAAACCTCGTAAGGACGTAATCCAAGACATTTTTTTGGTATGATTTAGTCACCACGCAATAGTAAATAAATAATTAAAATTTCAGTGAGCAATAGTTGTCTTTTTTCAAATTATCTGTGAAACATCATCATGGCGGATGATATTACAGTAGAAGATGATGTGAAAGAACAACCAAGCAAAATAGGCGAACAGCATGATTCTGAGGAAGACGAGGAAGAAGTCTATGAAAGTTTAGGTGAAGGGGATGGAGAGTTTGATGAAGAGGAAGAAGAAGATAAGAAAGAATCTAGTGAAGGGGAAGAGCAAGTAGATGAGGAGGATATTTCGACTAAAGACATAGCTTTCATAGAAGAAGCATGGGGAGAGATGCCTGACGAGGGTGAAGAGGGTGAGGTGGGTGAAATCGAAGTTGAAGGAGAAGATGAAAAGAAAATCGACGAAGAAGAACTGGTTGAAGAAGGAATAGAAGAAGAAGAAGAAGTTGATCCAAACGCACCATATAATTTAAGCGACGAAAGTGAAGCCAAAAAGGCACCGTTTTCACTGGACGAGGAACAAATGACGGAAATTCAAGAAATATGGGACTCATTTCAAGCTTATACACCAGCTTACACAGACATTGACCAATATGTAACTCCAAAGGAATTGGTGTACATGTTAAAAGCACTAAATCTTCATACCCACACACCTGAGCAAATGATGGAACTCATAGAATTTTGCGTTCGGCCTCCTCATCCTGATAATCATGTCAACTTTGAACAATTTTTATGGATTGTTACTATCCGGCAAAGAGATATGCCTATAGAAGAAGAAGTACGTTTGGCTTTAATAACATTTGATCCGGGAAATACCGGAATTATTGATCGTGAATATTTGCGTGAGATACTAAGAGATCATGGAAAGAAAATGAAAACTGTAGATTTGTTTATACGGGAGGTAGATATGAGTAACGATGGTTTGTTAGGTCTGGAAGACATTGTGGGCACAATATGCATAGACTTGAACAGAGACGACATCGAGCAACTGCTACTTAAAATCTATCCACCTGGGGAAGGACCAGAAGATAATATTGAAGCACTTACAACTTAAATATTTTGGGGCTGATGAACATCATTAATTTCAACGATGATTGGTTTTGAATTCATTTTTATACTATTTATCAATATTATTATTGTGGGCATAGTATAGTATCCGTTTGTAAATTTTTTGTTATCTTGGGCCGGCTCCTATGACCGGAGACCATCCCATAGAAAAAGGCCAATATAGTGCTGATTTTTATATATTTAATTATATTATTTATTGAGTGCTCTTACCCGTGCTTAAGGCCCAACGCTCCGTTAAGCGGGTTGCCCGCCCGCTCGACTTAAAAGTAGTCCTATATGCGTCAAGTGGAAGTGCCTATGTAAGCAAACCCAACGCCTTCAAGAACCACAGAAATCTCCTGGGCCTATCACAGGCTTCATGGAATGATTCCCGGACTGCCAAGGATTTGTGCACGTTTGTTGGATAACCCCTAGAAAGTAAAACTGTGATGCTGAGAAAACTAACCCCAGCCCAGCACCCGTACCATTTTCTGTCTAGGAGCCGTCCTAAGAGGCTGTTCGACATGAGAATGCACTTTGGTTTTGGTTTTCGTGTATCAAGCGGGCCGGACCAACATTATAATGATATTAATAAAAAATATGGTTTGTATAGTCACATTATTAAGTAATATTATCAAAGAAGTCTCGTTTATGTATGAATTATCGAATTTATACCCGTTCATTAATAAATCTAAAAACGCGGGATAGCGAATTAGGTACGGGGCACGGGCATTGTGCAGTCGGACTGTGTTGGTAAGTACGTAGCATGTACGTAGGTACTTATAAGGGTCCAAATCGAGAACCATCACTGCACGAGATTGATTTTGAACTACACGATCACCCGACAATGTTATGTACAACATGACTATTATATATCATAGACACAGTCATTGGATCGTCTTTAGAAACTGCCCCGGACAAATAATGTAGAGGGGTGTTTCTGGTATCAAAACAAAGTGACGTCAAGTGAAGTAATGTACTAGTGTTGACTGCGCGAGGTGTACATTGTTAGTTGTTAGTGCAGGGGTTTTTTTACCGACATCGTTTTGATTTTATTGCCACTAGGTATTGTCGTGCATGCTTGGGTTGTACATAACTCTGTCGTTCACTATTATGATGTGCGAAACTCTGTTTTGCAGTAATGGGACTCGTTGTGTGGTGTGGTGGCAGAGCCACTGGCGTCACAACTCTATTATATTTCAGGTTTCCGCAACCCGCATATAACCACTGATACAAGTCTAAAAGTGGAACACCGTGGCCTAGATATAGTCATGTACAGTCGGCTGTAGCACATAAGGTACCAGTGGTACTCCAAAAGAAATGAATTATTTTTATCCCCAGTTAATACATAATAAACATTTAAACTTTTTCTCATAAAAGAAGTCATTTTCTACCAACACTAATTAATTTCAAGAAAAATATATTGCTGGGGACAAAAATAATTATAATGTGGAAGGAGGAGACAAGCATATTTCTTTACGCTGAGATAACATTCTTTTAGTACTCTTAATAAGATTCCTTATTTCAGCAGTTAAACTATTTGTACCGCTAGGATTTCAGAGATATTACTAAAGTGAACTATAAGTGCTATATAGTGACGAACTTGAACAGTGAATAATAGGATGCAGGCATTATCAGTTGTTTCAACTGCCTGCCTGTTCAAATAAATAATAACAATAATGATAATAATAATATTGCCTTTCAAGATGGTCCTTTCCATCCACTTGATTTTATAACCTCAAAATTGTCAATGCTTAGATATCTTGGCAGAGGAATTATCTACACACAAAATGATTACAGCGTTGCCGTTACAAATCACAAATCTCAATTCATACCGCCTTCTTATTTCAGAAAAATGTGAAATATGCGAGGAAAAGGCGATTGAAAGTTTTCCAACATGTGGTTGGACGTTCTTGCTAGATCTCCATAAATATAGCGGTACAAAACTTGTAATTCAAATCACAGCATTAAGACGATACGTACCAAGCATTTGGTACATCAAACAAAGTCGTATCTTCTCTAATTAATGAGAAAGCACCAATTGAAAATTGCAAGATTAAGTGACGTACTGATGTACATGACCATAGCTAGACTACGATCTTTACGTACCATAAGCCATACCTATTTAAATATAGTGAATTGCATTTAAGTATGGTGACAATAACAATAATATTAATTATTTTTCTTAGGTGGGCTCGATTCTAGCTTACCTAAATTGTTGAGTTAAATATAGGAGACATTTTACAAGTGACAAATACCGAAAACTCAGGGCAGAAAAGAAGATAAGAAACCACCTATATGATTTTTTTGGCCTACTATACAAAGGGACTTGTATGGCTGGTACATTTTGCATGGGAGGTCCATTTTTTATATTATGTGACCTATGTTCCGTTGGGAAAGTTGTTCCTTATCCTAAGTTTTCGGTACCGGTCCCTAGTAAAACTTCATGCTAAAGTGAAATGGCGCTGAGCTAATTGTTATTTTTTTTAATTAAGCTATGAAAAAAGATGAAATATATTAACAACTTATAAAAAAGGCCGGCAACTGTCAGATAGAGAAGTCCCCATACTGAAGATCTTCCATCTTAGTAGAAAGTTTTTCCTTGAAACGAGTGCTCCAGAGAAGGGGCTTTCGGTAGTTCTTACTATTCTACTATGTTTAATTTAGCGTTGCTATGCTGGGGTAAGTTAGGTATTAATGACGGTCTATGAATGCGCCGCGATTTCGCACGCATCGCTCTGGGCATATGTTGTCCCTTTCTCGCTCGCAGGGCGAGACTGGCGACGTGCGCGCAGACCGCCTGACGGCGCCACGCGGTGATTTCTGCACCGCACTGGCAGTCACTCAAAACCGTTCGGACGGGAGGGTATCGCATATTGTGCGGATTTCCCGCCACGCGTTTTGTGATGCCGCGTGTAATGGACGATTCAATTTGAGATCGCGCGTGTTGATGCATCGTATTATTGCGTTTCTCCTGGGTTGTACTGGAATGCCAGGCTTAGTGATTGTTGGATGTCTCGACGTCTTCCACGTGAGCGTCGCGTTGAATAGGCATCAGGTGGCCATTTTGGCCCGCGTTTGTACGGCCCAAATTCGGGTTGGGTCACGCGTAATGACTAATATCAAAGTGGAATACGAACAGAAGCTGTGAGTGGTTTGACGTGAATAACGCGCCAAGGCTGTAGTGGAATGCTGGGTGTCGATATCTTTTCCACCCAGCCCTGTAAGTACCAACGGAATTCCTATTTGATCCATTCCCTGAACTTCCTTTCTCCGTTGGGTATTTATGCATTTGCGCCGGCACGTGACTGTAAGTGATAAAACTGTTTATTCGTGTTAATGGTGTGTTCCCTTTAGTCATATTTGTTGTACCATATCATTGTGACTCCTTAGTACGAATTGCGGAATTCGTGGGGTGATATAATTTGGAGGTACTTACTTATAATCTAGTGCTAATACGTGTGACGTAACGCCAGATCGGCAGACGGTATTTACTACCGACTTGAGTTATGTAAAGGTTGGAACACATCATTTGCCAATTTCACTCAACTTAGTTAATTAGGTTAAATAGATTTAGGTTCACGTTTAATTCATAGTATGCGCTGCTATATTGTGCAGCGTATGTTATTTAGCGCTGCGTAACGCAGCCATTGTCTGCCTCCAGTTGAACTCCTGGTATTTTGCTCGAAATTTATCTGTGTAAATCGCTTCCACTGCGGGAGTTTGGCTTGGAATTAGACAATTTTTGGTAGCAGAGCGTGGTTCAAAAAACCACTAGATTTAAGATTATTTTAGTATAAGATTTTTAATCTACCTACATAAAAAAAAAATATATTTATTGTGATTGTAGTGTGTGCCCTGTGTAGAATATCCTATCGGTAGGATCAGGGCCAATCAATTAGTGAATTGCTTGTTATTATCGTTGTGTTTACCCTGTGCGGATATCCTAACGGTAGGATCAGGGCCGATTGTCTATTATTGTTTTTTATTGTAAGGTTCGGTGTTACTTTGGGTTGGTACCATGGCTCCCACAATTAGACAGCTTCAGGCGAAAATTAGAGCGCACCTAATGTGGTTCGCGACTAAGCAGGCGATGGTCGGTCGCGGGGACCGAGAGGACGCACTCATCGCTTGTGCGCAACGGATTGACGAACGGGTCGCGGAGGTGTTGGATTGCCTCACTGGATGCGAGGAGTTATTTGATGGGACGCCTGATGAGGAGGTCAAACTTACGGTCCGGGCGAATGTGACCCAGTGCCTGGAGATAGGGCAGGAGATCCAGCAGGCGGCTGCTGTGATCACCAGGCGTAGGGCTGGGGAGCCGGACCCAGCCCATGGTCCGCGGGGACCGGGGGTGCAAGTGCCCCTGCCGGCTGTGGCGATTCCGGTCTTCCACGGGGACTACACGGATTGGACCCGATTCCAGGATCTGTTTGACAGTGTGATTCATAACCGCACTGACTTGCAGCCGGCATATAAAATGGCACAATTGATGGCCAAGCTGCAAGGTGAGCCCCATGAGCTGGTAAAGCATCTACCAGTCGATGATGCAAGTTACGAGACGGCTCGCGGTTTGCTGATCGAGAGATACAGCAACAAACGTCTCATGATTGACCAACTCCTGGAACAGTGGCTCACCGTGCCGACCATCACACGAGGGACGGACCTCAGGGCCAAGGTCCTCAACCCTGTCTGCGTTGCAGTGAACGCTCTTGAGAGACAGGGGATGCCGGTGTCAGGATATGATTATATCCTGGTCCACACGTTGTTGCGCCGCCTGCCGAGCGACATGGCCGCTCGTTTTGAACAGTCACACGGAGGTAAGACATCTGATTACCTCCCGACCTTCGAGGAGCTCAAGTCCTTCCTCGAGGCCGAGTGCAGGCGGGTAGATGCCCAATTTGGAGAGTCGCCTCACGCGGAGTCTGCGGCCGCTCGCCGCCCGGAACGGCCGGGTGCACAGGCGCGACACGGTAAGAGTAGGCCACCCAGGCGATACAATGTCGCTAATTTGAAAACGAGGTGTGCCTACTGCAGAGAGGCGGGGCATCAGGTGACTGCGTGTGAGGAGTTCGCTGCACAGCGGGTGCAGAAACGTCGTGGTGTGGTGCAGCAACGGCGTTGGTGCTTTAGGTGTATGGGGCCGCATCAGGTGCGAGAGTGCCCATCAAGCACCAACTGCAGGTACTGCCAGGGTGCCCACCATCAGCTCCTATGCATGAACCGCAGCGGAGATTACGGAGGCAGAGCTGACGCGGGTCAGCGGACGGAGTCTGCCCTACCTAGACGGGAGCAACGCTCCCCACCCCCTCCAAGGAGGAGTCCTCTTCCACCAGGGTTTCAGGGACGAGACCAGGGACATCAGCAGGTGATGCCCCCTTCACCACGCGCGAGACAGTCACCACCTCGGCAGCAGGTGCCGGAACAGGGTAGGTGGTCACAGGTCCAAGGTCAGGGGCACCCATCACAAGTACGTGATGCTACGGGCGGGTGCCAACACCAGGGCCAGTACATGCAGTACTCGGCGGGTCTGAACAACATGGTGAGTTCCCATGACCCACGCATGCCTCTCCCCTTGGCTGAGCACCCGCGGCTACAGGCGCATCCACGGTACGCGCGCCTGCCGCAGGGTTACTATAGGCTGCCAGCCATGGCGTACAGGACCAGAGGTCCCTATCAGCAGGAGTGGGACCCACTCGAAGGTGTACGGAGAGAGGGGACCCCCCCGCAGGACGCGGACACTCCGCGCTTAGGTTCCTGCTAGGTAATCGCCGCCTACACGCCAGCTTCGGCCCCCCGGCCAATTACGGTATTGTTGCCTACGGCAATGATTTGGGTATGGGGATACGGTGGCCGCAGCATACAGGTAAGAGCCTTGTTAGATACAGGGGCTCAGGGTTGTATTGTGTCTAGTAAGCTGGTGAGTAGGCTACGCTTAAATATAAGGCCCACAACGGATGGGGCTGTAGGTATTGGAGGTGTAGATGTGCCTGACGTTCGGGGTCAGGTGAACTTCGAGTTCACATTAGGTAATACAGGTACAGGGGTCAGCTATCATGCCTCAGCAGTGGTGCTGGATGAAGTGGTAGGGAAACTTCCTCAGGTTCGGTTACCGTCAACGGTACGAGGGTTAACCACAGGCTTAGAGTTAGCTGATCCTGAATTTGATACTCCTGGTACGGTGGACGTTCTCCTCGGGTCAGACGTCCTCGGGAGATTCTGGTGTGGCAGAAAACGGGTACTTCAGCAAACTGGTTTAGTGGCCGTTGATACCACAGGGGGGTATGTTATTTTTGGCCCAGTTTGGAGACCTCAGGACCTACCAGAGGGCGATACGGTTCTCTATGGTAGTGTGTTGTCGGAGGTGCTGCAGAGGTTTTGGGAGTCTGAGGAGCCACCCACAGCGGATAGACGGAAGCCAGAGGATGACGAGTGCGAGCTGTTCTATCAGTACAACACTGCACGAAGTTCGTCAGGTAGGTTTGTTACCAGGCTGCCATTTCTCCCAAACCGCCCCTCCTTAGGTAGTTCGCGACAGATCGCGGAACGGAGACTACTGGCTATGGAGAGAAAGATGAAGCGAGATGCAGCACTTCGGCAGAAGTATATCGAATTCATGAGGGAGTACCTAGAGTTAGGCCACATGTCGGTGTCCAGCATAGATTGGAGGTGTGTCGAGCATTACTATATACCACACCTGGCTGTTTTGAAGTCACCGGAGGCGAAGATACGGGTAGTGTTTGACGGTTCTGCTCCTACATCGAATGGTGTGTCTGTGAACCAGTGTCTGCACGCGGGTCCCAAGTTGAACCGGGACATTGTGGACATCCTCACAGATTTTCGGTTGCACCAAGTAGCGTTCGTCGCAGACGTCAAAATGATGTTTCGCCAAACAATTATACACCCAGATGACCGTCGGTACCAGCTGATTTTGTGGCGTGAGAGCCCTGACGAGCCGATGGTCACTTATGAGCTTAACACGGTAACGTATGGTCTGAAGCCAAGTCCGTTTTTGGCAGTACGCACGCTGCGAGAGTTGGCCGCACAGGAAAGGGTAAGATTCCCTCGAGCCGCAGCAGTACTGGATCGCGACGTCTACGTGGATGACATCTGCACGGGTGCAGATAGCGTGCAACAAGCACTGCTACTACGAGACGAGCTGATCGCGATCATGGAATCAGGAGGTTATGAGTTGCGGAAATGGCTGTCCAGCTGTCCAGAGCTCCTGGCCGGGTTGCCAGGTGAGTTCCAGCAGGACCCGCACCTTTTCGAGAACCCGGACAATCCAAATACGTTGAGCATCCTAGGGGTGCAATATAGGCCAACGCATGATGTCTTTACGTATCAGCTCGAGCCAGACCTTTTGCAGAAGACTTGGACGAAGCGTTCGGTATTATCGACGATCGCCAGAACTTTCGATCCTAACGGGTGGATCGCACCGGTGACGTTCATGGCGAAGTGCTTCTTGCAAAGGTTGTGGATAGCAAACTTGGGTTGGGACGACCAGCTCTCCGGAGAGCTGTTGAATGATTGGACCAAGTTTGTGACCACCTTACCAGGGATCGTACGCATCGCCATACCTCGCAAATTGCTCCCATCGGTGGGATGTAAGGCTACCCTACATGGGTTTTGTGATGCCTCGGAGCGAGGGTACGCGGCAGCTGTCTATTTGCGGACAGTCAGTTCAACGGGAACTGTAGACGTGCGTCTAGTTATGGCCAAGAGTAAGGTGGCTCCGGTTAGGACAAGATGGACCATTCCAAAGTTGGAATTGGCGGGAGCAGCGCTTCTCACGCGCTTGCTACATCATGTCGCTAGTAATCTACGCGGTACCATCAATTTGGATGAAACGGTGTACGCATGGACCGACAGTAGGATAGTTCTGTGCTGGTTACAGACGTCGGTACATACTCTTGAGGTTTTCGTGGCAAATCGGGTGTCACAGATTAAAGGATCGGAAACTCCGTTGGTATGGAGACACGTACCGGGAGAACAGAACCCAGCGGACTGCGCCTCACGGGGATGTAGGGCCCCTGATTTGGTAGGTCACTCACTGTGGTGGGGACCTCCGTGGCTGACTGAGTCACCTGAGAGATGGCCATACAATGAGTGCAGGTCGCCGCTTGGGCCACCTGATCGAGGTTTGCGAGTGAACGTAGGGCAGATCGTACCTAAGCCTAGTGCGGCTTTCTTGCTGGAACGATACAGCTCCCTCGACAAACTTCTAGGGGTGACAGGTTGGATCAAACGGTTCGTGAACAACTGTAGAAAACCTCAAGCAGAACGGAACTTGGCACCTGTCCTCTCGCCTGCGGAGCGGAATGCGGCTCTAAGTTTATTGGTTAGGGTCGTCCAGGCGGAACATTTTGAGGAAGAGGCCAGGCTGCTCAGGGATGGCCGTGGAAAGCTGAAGGGAGGTCTTGTGCGCCTCAACCCGTTCGTGGACGAGCATGGAATGCTCCGGGTTGGAGGTAGACTTCGGAACGCTAACCTGCCCTTTTCAGCACGGCATCCGCTGTTACTCCCAAAGAAGGGACCTTTGGTAGAACTTATAGTTAGGGATCGTCACCAGAAAAACTCGCATGCGGGCTGCAATGCACTTTTGGCTATTCTGCAGCGCGAGTTTTGGATCTTGTCTGGACGACGTACGGTACGGAGCATTGTGTTTCGGTGCTTGCCTTGCTATCGGTTGAAGGCAGCCACAATGCAACCTCAGATGGGAGACCTCCCACCGGACCGGGTGACGGAAGCCTGGACGTTTGCGGGTGTGGGAACGGACTTTGCGGGGCCTTTTATGGTAAAGGCATCACGCCTTCGCAACGCGAAGTCAATCAAGGCGTATTTGTGCGTGTTTGTGTGCCTAGCAACCAAGGCCGTCCACTTGGAACTCGTGGCCGACCTCACTACGGAGGCTTTCTTAGCAGCTTTAGATAGATTTGTGTCGCGAAGAGGGCGACCAGCGCTGATCAGGTCGGACTGTGGTACCAACTCTAAGGGCGCTGATCGATGTATGAAAGAAATTATAACGTTTTTATCGGAAAACGAGGAAGCTATCGGCACGAGCCTCTCCCGTCAGGGCATTAACTGGGTGTTCGATCCACCAGGATGCCCCCACTGGGGTGGTATATTTGAAGCGGTTGTAAAGTCCGCTAAGACGCATTTGATGCGCGTTATAGGTTTAACGATATTAACCTTTGAGGAGCTAGCGACCGTGTTTTGTAAAATTGAGGCCGTTCTCAATTCACGTCCTTTGTGTCCGCATAGCTCAGATCCGAATGATCTGGAGGCCCTGACACCAGGGCATTTCTTAATTGGCCGACCACTTAACGCCTTGCCAGAGTACCCCTACACAGAGGTCAGTAGCAATCGTTTGACGCGTTATGAGTTGCTGCAGCAAATGTCTCAGAATTTTTGGAAGCGATGGTCGCTTGAGTATTTGCACATTCTGCAGCAACGCCTTAAGTGGACGGACAGAACTGAACCCCCTCGCATCGGAGATCTCGTTCTGGTTAAGGATGCCAACCTGCCGCCACTGCGATGGCGCAGAGGGCGCATTCTCAACTTGTTCCCAGGTAGTGATGGCACTCCTCGAGTCGCGACAGTTCAGGTAGGGGATTCAGTTCTTAAGCGAGCAATAGCAACGCTATCTCGTCTCCCCAGTAGTGAATAGGCCTAAGGGATTCGGCCTAGGGCGGGTGAATGTTTAATTTAGCGTTGCTATGCTGGGGTAAGTTAGGTATTAATGACGGTCTATGAATGCGCCGCGATTTCGCACGCATCGCTCTGGGCATATGTTGTCCCTTTCTCGCTCGCAGGGCGAGACTGGCGACGTGCGCGCAGACCGCCTGACGGCGCCACGCGGTGATTTCTGCACCGCACTGGCAGTCACTCAAAACCGTTCGGACGGGAGGGTATCGCATATTGTGCGGATTTCCCGCCACGCGTTTTGTGATGCCGCGTGTAATGGACGATTCAATTTGAGATCGCGCGTGTTGATGCATCGTATTATTGCGTTTCTCCTGGGTTGTACTGGAATGCCAGGCTTAGTGATTGTTGGATGTCTCGACGTCTTCCACGTGAGCGTCGCGTTGAATAGGCATCAGGTGGCCATTTTGGCCCGCGTTTGTACGGCCCAAATTCGGGTTGGGTCACGCGTAATGACTAATATCAAAGTGGAATACGAACAGAAGCTGTGAGTGGTTTGACGTGAATAACGCGCCAAGGCTGTAGTGGAATGCTGGGTGTCGATATCTTTTCCACCCAGCCCTGTAAGTACCAACGGAATTCCTATTTGATCCATTCCCTGAACTTCCTTTCTCCGTTGGGTATTTATGCATTTGCGCCGGCACGTGACTGTAAGTGATAAAACTGTTTATTCGTGTTAATGGTGTGTTCCCTTTAGTCATATTTGTTGTACCATATCATTGTGACTCCTTAGTACGAATTGCGGAATTCGTGGGGTGATATAATTTGGAGGTACTTACTTATAATCTAGTGCTAATACGTGTGACGTACCGCCAGATCGGCAGACGGTATTTACTACCGACTTGAGTTATGTAAAGGTTGGAACACATCATTTGCCAATTTCACTCAACTTAGTTAATTAGGTTAAATAGATTTAGGTTCACGTTTAATTCATAGTATGCGCTGCTATATTGTGCAGCGTATGTTATTTAGCGCTGCGTAACGCAGCCATTGTCTGCCTCCAGTTGAACTCCTGGTATTTTGCTCGAAATTTATCTGTGTAAATCGCTTCCACTGCGGGAGTTTGGCTTGGAATTAGACATACTACCTATTTTCTAAAACTTGCGTAATGTTCTACCGCATACAGGATTCCACTATCTAATTAGCTGCTCTTACCGCCCTACCCCGCAAAGGATAAGGGCGTGAAATGTATATGTATGAAATTAGCTGCTGCAGATTGTTGAAGCCCAGTAAAACATTCTGAATAAACCATAAAATATATCTTGATAATCATCTTTAATAAATTATGAAAAAAGCACAAAATTAAATCGCATTACAAAAAAAGTTGGTATACAATAATTTATTGTTATCATTTTTAGTCATCTTTCTTTCATTCATATTTATTTATGGTTATTTTTAAATCATTGCAATTATTTTCAGGTTTTGTTCTACAAGACACTTTATTTAAGTAGGTATGGATGTAGGTAGATCGTAGTCTAGCTATGGTCATGTACATCAGTACGTCACTTAATCTTGCAATTTTCAATTGGTGTTTTCTCATTAATTAGAGAAGATACGACTTTGTTTGATGTACCAAATGCTTGGTACGTATCGTCTTAATGCTGTGATTTGAATTACAAGTTTTGTACCGCTATATTTATGGAGATCTAGCAAGAACGTCCAACCACATGTTGGAAAACTTTCAATCGCCTTTTCCTCGCATATTTCACATTTTTCTGAAATAAGAAGGCGGTATGAATTGAGATTTGTGATTTGTAACGGCAACGCTGTAATCATTTTGTGTGTAGATAATTCCTCTGCCAAGATATCTAAGCATTGACAATTTTGAGGTTATAAAATCAAGTGGATGGAAAGGACCATCTTGAAAGGCAATATCTCTGAAATCCTAGCGGTACAAATAGTTTAACTGCTGAAATAAGGAATCTTATTAAGAGTACTAAAACAATGTTATCTCAGCGTAAAGAAATATGCTTGTCTCCTCCTTTCACATCCTTATAAAAAATTCAGTTCTTTTGGAGTACCTCTGGTACCTTATGTGTTACAACCGACTGTAAATAGCATATTCTTGCAAATTTATCAGTGTTTTTTTTTTCGTAAATAAGAGAAGATACGGGTTTTTTGGTTGTAAGTATGTACTGTACCGCTTGAATTATTGGTATTTCCTTAAGAACATTTTGTACCGCTAGATTTACGGCTTATATCCGTAAATCTAGCGGTACAAATGTCATATGAGCGTTAATCGCCTTTTATTAGTCTATCTGGTATTTACAAGGTATAAAAAGCGGTAGGTACACATAAAGATTTGCGATTTTTAACGGCATCCATGCAATCATTTTGTTTGTAGATCACTCATCTGTAGAGATATTAAAGCTTTTCCAATTTTTAGGTTATAAAATTATTTGGTTCTATTGCCACTGTTTAATGGCGATGTTTTACAATCCTAGCGGTGCAAATTTTCTCATAACTAAAATAAGCAATCTTATCACAAGTACAAAAGGTACGTGAAGGCAGAATCTTAAAATAAGCTGTGGACCCTTCATCCAAATATGCTCTGCAAATCGATGTCATTGTTTTCATTCATATTACACTGTTGCGGTCGGTATGGTGGAAAATCAATGGAAAATACGTGGTCGGTCAATGCTGCGCAAAAAGCTACGCAATAAGGGGACTCATCGATGCTGTGATGGGATTCTTCCTATAAAGCAGTATGAACTTTGATCCTTTTCACTTATCAAAAATTGAATGAATAAAAAAAAAAAACTAAAGTCAAACAAAAAGCGGCTGGCTTGTGTTGTGTTTGTATTTTCGTTTACTTGTGATTTTATTTAAAAAATACAGTTTTGCTGTTTCAATTATACTTAATTTTATCGGCATAATGCAGTTTATCTTAGCGATTTGCTTAATGCTCTCAGCAGTCCATCAAAGTAAGTAAGAAATACAGTTACAGTGGTTTCCTACTGTGTGCAATCATGGGTGTGGTACCTGAATAAGTTTATATGTGAATGTTGCATTTTATTCATCATAATGGTATAAAATAGGCTTGAAATTGTAAAGGCTGAACTCGCGCTTGTGTAATATTACTACAGTCATAGATTTTCGATTATTTTAGATAAGGTTATTTTATGATAAATATATGTCTTGCTTAGGTTTCTTATTCCATGCAGGGAGATTGGCGATCGCAGTGCAATATGTTGTACTCAAAGAGAACGCTGCTACCTATTCCCTGGAAGATTATCCCTTAGTCGCTTTTTACAAGACACACTAGTACATGAGGGGGGGTGATGCTATTCTAAGCAGGCACTACATGGCGTGAAATTATTACATCCTTAATATTTGTTCGTAATATCAGGTGTTGCCATCTGGTGCTACCAATGCACGGCTGCCACTCCTGGCTGTGTGGAGTTCAACTGGCGACCGCTGGGCTACCTTGGGAACCCATGCCCTGATGCTGAAGATATTTGTGTGAAACTCATTGAGAAGAAAGGAGGTAAGCTGTAATTTTTTTGATTATTGTCATTTTTTTATATTTTTTTTTAAAGACTGGACTCTGCAATTTTTGCCCGGGGCTTAACCTACACCTGACTGGTTGGTGGGGAGCTAGGGCTCACCTGGAGAAGTTGATGTTAATTTAAAGGAGTCACTCTGCCCATGAAAACTGGGTTGTAGTAAACTGAACACAAGTCAGTTTCTAAGGCTGGTTAAACAAAGTTTCATGGCCTAGTTCACAAAAAAAAAAAACAGGAGATATATTTTTAAACAAAACAAGGTCATTTTGGGAAATAGACATTTCTGGGTGCTTGATGGCTTAATAAGAAGGTACTTCTTAATAACAGTGCAATATGTTTCATTATCAGGGTAATCTCTTACTCTCATGTTACAACATTGGGGCAGAACCTCGGCATCACAAAGGCATTTATTTCCTTCATCAATATGTTATAAAATTAATGAGCTTTTATTAAAGTTCTGCATACTAACTAAATAATAGGACAGAGTGGAGTCGCCAGACTTTTATAACTCAAAGGGTGGAAGTGTTAAAGGCATCAAGCCGCTAGTAATGCTGATGGGAGAAATCCTAGAACTTGAAAGTGCAGCACACCTCTCTACACCCTTAGCTACCTGTAGGGCAGCTTGTGACGAGCTGTTGGGGAGTAGCGACCCCACAAACCCGAGTACCCCTGAGAGTGTAGACTGGCCGTCTCTGGCTCGCCGGAGTGGATCCCGGGGCCAGGACTCTCACCTCTGGCTTGCCTTAGTTGGCCGGCCAGAGTGGGGCCGCTAAAGTTCGAGCCTGTGCTCGGACTCGAGGGGTGGAAGTGAATCATGCGTAAGCCGCGAGTTGGTGTATGTTCTGGCCCTTGCCCAGAACCTCTGCGCAGAAAGCGGTGTACACCTCTCGTCACCCTTTCAGTCGACTGCACCAGTGTTGCCCACCTAGCGGTCGGCGAGTCGCCGTCTGCCGTGATTATCAAGGTTGAGACATTTGATTTGGCAAGCGTCCCGTTGTCTCAATCAATAACTTAGCAACCCGTCCAGCTAATCCCTCACAATAGCACTAGTAATTCGACCCTCACCAGCAATAGTCCTTGCATCAGGCGGTTGCTGGCTCTGGGTGTACTTCTATAGTGCAGACAGAGCGATTATCTGCTTGATGTACACATCACAACACATTATTTGGTGCAAAAAGGCCTCTGTGCTGTTGGCTTGGCCCCACTCATGCCTCAAAGGACCGGATCCCTGTGGGCCCGAGAGTCGGACATGTACCAACATGATAATAATAATAACTTAAATAACATATCCCAAATTATTTTTTAACATTACATTAACATTAACAGCCACAACACTCCACTGCTGGACATCGGCCTTGCGGTAGACTGGCCAGTTCAGTGCTATGCTATATTCACAGAGAACGCTGCTGCCCATTCCCTGGATGATTATCCTTCACTTAATTGTGACACCCACAAGCAGAATTGGGGTGATTCTATTCTAAGCCGGCACAAAATGACAAAAAATGATGATACTTATTGTTCACAATTTTGTTTTATATAGTTTATCTTTTAAGAAAGTAGTAGCCTCTTTAGCATAGGTCCATAGTTTGCCACACATATATTTCGGCATGTTGCATCTTTTCTTAGGTCTTCCTATTCTCCTCTTGCTCTCTCTTGTATCCATTCTGTGGCGCTTTTTCCTTCTGTCTTTACCCATATACTATCACTATGTTACAGCACAAGAAACGGTGACAAGGGATTGCCTGAGCAACTTCCGTGCATTCCGAACAGACATACCAGCAGACACATATGAAGGTTGCCGTCCTGCTGCTAAAGATGTCAACTTGGCCAACTATGTGAACAACACTATTAAAGAGTTGGACATTAAAAGGTAATTCAATAAAAATATTATGCATTCATGTAATTTGTGTTTTTAAAATTAAGTAATGCATGAGATGTTTTGAGCTTTAGTTTGTAATAATGATGTAAACATTATACATGGTGTAAAAGAAATAGCTGAGAATGTTTTAAGGGGTGAACCAGTATGTGAAACTGAACAACTTTCCCCAAGGACTTTCGACTTATGGGGAAAGTTGTTCAGTTACACGAACTGGTTCACCCCTTAAAAAATTCTCAGCAATTTTTTTTTACACCTTAGATATGTAAGATATTGATGTTCCTCTAATTCGTACTATCCATACTAATATTATAAATCTGAGAGTTTGTGTGTGTGTGTGTATGTTTGTTACCTCTTCATGCTCAAACGGCTTGACCGATTTGGATGAAATTTGGAACACTCTGATAGAGTATAACCTGGAATAACACATAGGCCACTTTTTCCGCAGGAAAACAACTATTACCACGGGAAAATTAGTGGCATCGGGTGAAACCGCTGGGTGGAAATCTAGTAAATAAATAAATGATAGATGGTCACCCCATTTCTTTCCCGTGGGAGCCGACTAAGAAACTCGAGGGTGTGTGTTACTATTTTAGGCGATGGGCTGACAACCTGTCACTATGGCGATACACAATTTTCCGAATGACCGTCAAATATTTGTCAGACGTGGCGTAAATTGCCGTTTTTTGCGGCCGTCTACCCTGCAAGAGATAATAAGCGTAATATGTGTGTGTGTGGTATTGTCCAGGGGCGCGTTCAATGGACCACGGAAAATTTAACTTTCGTCGCTCTTTTATACTTTGACAATTCGTAAAACTGCGTTTTGGAGCGCATGGTAGAAAATTTCTCCTGACTGGCGTGCTAAAACGCGGTTTTATGACATGTCGTCGGAGGAAATACCGACTAGGAGAAACCCCATGGTATTTAACTATATATTTTCTTAATATTTCAGAGACTGGTATGATGAGACGACCTGGTGTTTTTGCTTCCTCGACCACAGATGCAACAGCGCCGCACACGGTATACTCTCAATGGCGTTACTAACACTTCCTGGCGTGTTGGCTTTCAACAAATTGTTCTGATATTGTCAGTTTGTGACGGGCAAATTGTAGCGATGCGAGTTGATTCGATACAGAGGTCAGTTTTCGAAGTCACTCAGTATAATAAAGATACATAAACGTGCTTCGTCCGTTGCGGAGTAGGCAGCATCAATGGCAGTTAAAATGGTTGTTTGTACCACAATCTGACAAATAATTTAGGATGACTTGAGTTTTTTTTTTACATTATGTAGTTGCAAGTTGGCAACCTCCATACATACGTACAAAAACTTATCACGCCTTTATTCCTTGCGTGGTTGGCAGAGAGTTAATAGCCGTAAAATACGCCGTAATAAATAGGCCGTATAATATATTTGAGGGTATCTCTCTAGTAACAGATTGTCAGCCTGTCGCCTAAATTAAAATACACATAGAACCGTCGAGTCCCTTACGACACCCGCGGGAAGGAAATGGGGTGATGCCATTCTAAGCCAGCATCACACGGCATTTTTTATTTGCATTAGTAACCTATCATAGCCTTGAAAATATGAGCCTTTTAGTACCTTTCTTTACTTAGATTACGACGACACGTACATCCATGATGGAATTATTTAATGTATCACTTTTATTTAACTACTCCGCTCGTAAAAGCACACATGTATTGTGTGCTTGAAGTACAATACAAATCTATTGTTGCAAAATTCGACCTGAGTGAAGTGGTAAATATTATTTGAATGTATTTTTCGAATGACCCTCAAATATTTGTCAGACATGGTCTAAATGTCCATTTCTTGCGGCCGTTGACGCTCTGCCTACCCCGGAAGGAATTATAGGCGTAATATATACAAGGTGTAAGGGACAGCCCTCCGAATACTGATAGAGTGCATAGACTATGAATCTGAACAACTTTCCCCTAGAAACATAATATGACCTCCCATGCAAAATCAAGCTGCAATTACTATGGGAAGTCAAAAAAAAAATTGGCGTTTCTTGAAATACTTTTTCATGGGAAGTTGTTCAGGTTCATGGTCTGAATACACCCTATAAGTATTCAGAGGGCTGTCCCTTAGACTCTGTATTATGTATTTGAATGTAGAAAATACTTATATAAAATAAAAAATAAAAACCCTTTGATGAACATATCATCTAAAGTGCCTTAGTGTTGTTATCTTGAAGCAGCTGAAACTTTTATAACTACAAAACTTTTGTACCTAGTATTATTTACGTGTGAATTCATTCTTTGGCACACAATTTCAAGATAAAGAATACGCTGCTGTAAAACATTTTATGTAAGTAGTTAGACTACTTAGTTACTATATTTAGTATTTTTATTATGTAATACTTTATTTACATTTACATACAATATTTTTTACATTCCTATTGTATTTTGTTTACTATATATTAGTCTTTAAGTAGAATAGTTTGCCAAACTCCGTCCATACAATTTTGAGATATAATTATTAAATATACATTCTGTAGTTATAAGAAGAATCTCCTGTCCAGCTATCTAGCAAGTAAATTGTTATGTATTTATTATAAATACACAATAAGAACTGCATTTATTTATATAACATTTATTATTGCGGTTATCGCATTTTAATGTTTAATACACGCTTTTTTTTTGGTTTTCGACGCTTTATGATCTGTAATAATAATTTACTTGTATAGTTTTTAGTATTAAATGACTAATGATCCTTGACTATAAAGAAGTGTAAATACTAGAATAGTACAATTTGTAGTAATTTTGATACAAAGCATTATGTTTTTCAGTCAATATAATATACATTAGTCATTAGTTTTTCATGACAATTTACAGTGCACATTCCTTTAAATAAATCAGAATGCTAATATTCAAACTTTGTTTTTGTGGATATACCTAACAGAAAATAAATAACTTCTTAAGAAGGAGTGATGATGAAGCCAGTTGTCTGTCTTAAATAATATATGTCCTAAAGTACGACAAAGTTGATATTTATCACTTTGTGAATTTGTTTCCGGTCTGGTTAGGACATTGGTTGGCCGGTAGAGAATGCCGCGTGGCATTAGGCCCGCCTTTTGTACCATGTGCAATAAAGTATAAAATAAAATAAATAAATAAATTGCAGGGTGAACCAACTGATAGTCCGAAAATAAATGGTTCCGTGCTTCGGAGGGCACGTTAAGCCGTAGGTCCCGGTTGCTGTCTATGATTACTTAGACGGCGGTCGTAACACAACCATGTCAGAGGCCTACTAGTTAAGTAGGCGGTTGAAAAACTCTGACACCAGGGTTCATCGGGTCGTTGGACGACTCGGTGTCCTACACGAAAAGAAGAAGAAGTACGACGAAGTCAGTGACGACTGTGAGGAAAAGGAAAGGCTACCCGCCTACAGTATCGCCGTTCGAATAAGTCGTATTTGACAGCTGTCAGATTCGTGATAAAACTATGGCAGAGGGTCTATTTGCCTTTGATAACATCTCTTTTAGTGTGGAACTGACTTGTCAAATATGGCTAATTGGGATGGCCTTATTTTAGTGTTCCCACGCCATAATTTACTGAGACGAACTTGTAGCTTCACATATTCGTGTCAATTTCTTATGCCGGCTTAGAATAGCATCACCCCATTTCGTGCCCGAGGGAGTCGTAAGAGGCAACTAAGGGACACGAGGGTGTGTATTGCAATTCTAGGCGATGGGCTGACAACCTGTCACTATGGCGATACACAATTTTCCTAATGACTCTCAAATGCTTGTCTCAAATTATACAGCAAATTATTTATATACACTCGTCTCATAATGTTCGAATTATGAATTCGAAAACAGATGCATAATGACCTACTTTATGCATTCTGCCTATAAAAACTAGGGTATACTATAAATTACAGAAGCGTAATGACTTAATGACAAAACTCTTAATACGATAAAGTTGAGAAATGAAACGAAGTTTTTTTTTCCAATACTCAAATCGCTATCTTCCGCCGCACCTGACAGTTGTTGTTGTACGGTAATTTTTCGGATGTCGTTCAGTTGTTTTAATAGGTTTTTGTTCTGTTGTTGTTCAGATGTTGATTAGTTGTGGTTCAGATGTTATTCCGATGTTGTTCAGTTGTTGTTCAGTTGTTGTACAGATGTTGTTCAGATGTTGTTCAGTTGTTGTACAGTTGTTGTTTCGATGTTGTTTCGATGTTGTTCAGATGTTGTTCAGTTGTTGTTCAGTTGTTGTTCAGATGTTGTTCAGATGTTGTTCAGTTGTTGAGTTAAGTTATTGTTAAGACTCCACATCTAAACAACTGCTAAAGTATAGATTTTTAAAAATTCATATCAAGCCATATTACGTTCTCGTATTGAATTTGTCCTTGTACCGGCCTTGCAATGGCCGGTGCGTACGTTTAGAAAAGTGTTTCTGAGTTTTTTTTTGGAGAGTGTAGATAAAATAGTGTATGCAACTGCTATAATTAGGCATTAGAATGCTCGTGTCAAACTATTATCACACTCGGCTGCGCCTCGTGTGATAAACAGACACTCGCATTCTAATGACCCCCATTATACGACAGTTGCATAAACTACTATTATAATGCAGCAAAGGCTTTTTATTATACTCCTCACTTTCTGAAGAGAGCGTATGTTTTTGCAAAGGCGTATTATAATCGTCACTCCTTGACGACAATGGATATTGCAGCAAAGGCTTTTTATTATACTCCCCACTTTCTGAAGGGAGCTGATATTTTAGCAAAGGCTTATTATAATAATAGTTTTTCGATGGCAGCGGATATTTCAGCAAAGGCTTATTATATGATGTGGATATGTCCATACTAAGAGTGTTATTACTTGTGCTTTTGTTACAAGCGTAAATTTCCAGTCCGGTTCCGACTTCTTTATCAATTAAAACTTTAGGTTTGCTCCTTCTAAGGAGATCGGGAGAAAAATAGCAACAACGGCGCAAGTGATGTTGATCTCTGTGTAAGAAAGGAAACTTCGACGGAAAACGTAACTCGTCTGTGTTAGTTTCTTTACATACTAAAACATGACCAGGTTTAAAGTTATCATCATACTCTTTCAATTTAGCTGTATTATTTAGCTGAATTTTGCTGATATTTATCAACTTCTGCATATTTTCGTTCTTGGCGCTATTGTGGGCTTCTAAAGACTGTGTCTCAAAATATTTTTGGGGGATATCCTTCCATTGCACTCTTTTATTTTTTTGTTTTCTAACTGTGTCTACTATATCTCTTTTTGGATCCCCAACAGGATGTTTAACGACCTTATTTGCGTCCGCAATAAAATGATCTTTCGTCACTTCCTTGTCCTTTTTTGCGCCTCCAAGAGAAACAGGATGCTTTTCCGTCACTTCCAAGTACCTTTTTGGGTTTCCAGTGGGGCATTTTTCAGTAACTTCTAGATTGTTTTTAGGGTTTCTTATAAGATGTTTTTGAAGCTTGGAAACCTCGCAAACAGCACAACTACACTTAACGTTGGCAAGTTTCTTCTTGAGCTCGAAAAGTTCTAATGGCTCCCATCTATTGGCCATTAGCACTTTCGGGTGCACTGTGCGTTCGATATCCATGCATTTGGGATAATTTTTGATTCAAATACCTAATTGGAAAGTTATATCCTGGTTGACTGGTTTGATTCATCCACGATTTGATAGGTAGATGCGTGTTAGGTACCGGCCACAAAACAATAACTAAAGCCAGGTTATAGGGCATGTTATAGTTCTGTGGTACCGGCGTACCCGGCATACCACTACAAGTATCTACCACATTTTGAGAAAATTATATTTGTTATTTGTTTTGTTTGTTGTTGTATTTGACGTGGCCACTAGCTATATTCTTGTGAATGGGAAATTTTCTAGAGATTCTCGAGTGTCATGTAGAGGGCGCCAAGCTTAATTGAAATAACGTTTCTTTACACATAATCTACACCACTTTATAAATTATTCTTTATTTTGTGTTTATTGAATTGTTATAGATGTATTATTGGTTATTTGTTTACTTACACGAATGACACTCAATATAATAGCAAGGCGGTAAGTTTATTTTGTATTAAATCAAACAAACATAATTAATTGGTAACGAACACAACGTGAAACAGAACTTGTGACAAAACTATGGCTGACGCCAGCCATATTGAAACGTCAAAATTTCAGTTTAGCACAGCGCCCTCTGGTTTGACATTCAGAACTATCAAGAGAACTGTCAATAGAAAAACTCCCATTGAGACGTATTTTGCCATTTATGTCAGCCAAAGTGCATGAAAAAAAGGATTGGCCTTTCCGAATATATTCTAATTTTTCGCGCTTTTTATAAAATTGTTTCGTACGTTGTTTTTGTTATTTTTGTGATGCGAGCTTCGAGTCGGAACGAGACGGAAGACCGTGTTGCTCAAAGGATGCGAGTGATCCAGTGAGTATAGTATTCTTTGCGAGTGATTTAACAATGATGAGTTTGATGAGTTACGTTTCGTTTTACGATCTCATACATACAAGTTGAAAAAAATTCTTTACGTTAACGTACCAGGCACAGCGCCATCTATTGAGCGACTAGGGAAGAATTAAACCATAAATAAAATAAAACTCCCTATTTATTTTTATTTTTGGGAAGCATTAAACATTCCTTATCTTTTATTATATTATTAGGTTTTCAATTCTTTTTAATAAATGGCCTCTGTCGGCAAAGGACAATTCTGCCAATGTCTAAGTTGGGGGATACACGTTACAACTTTAAAAAGAGAAAAAGAACCAAACGTACCAAACCAACTTTTAACGTTTTTCTGTATAAGTAATGACAATGAGTAGGTTGCTTGGTTCTGTCAAACACCTAGTAAACTTTTATCTGGGATTACATTATGAAGGCAAAAAGGCTTTAAACATTTGACTTAATAAATTGACTTCCTAGCCCAAGAATATAAGATTTTAAAACCAAAAACTAGCTGTATTCTGGTATACTGGTTGGTATTTGATTATTAGCAACTACAATATTTTGCCTGTGTGTCCACTCCTTCTACTGTGCTCGAACCGAACGTTAGTGTGACCCAGATAAAGTTATGCGCAGTTGGAACTGTCATAAATCATAATCATATAATTTACAGGTTAAGTGTGAATTTAAGTAATTGTATCAGGCGTTACTTTGCGGAAGTCCATCTTGATTGAATTAGATAGAAAGGTATTTAGCTTCTTCCGCACTTATGATGGCTAGTAATGCAGCTAGTTGAATGCACCACGCGTACGCGCATTTGCATTAACTTGCGGTCGTACGCGTGGTGCATTCAACTAGCTGCATTACTAGCCATCATAAGTGCGGAAGAAGCTAAATACCTTTCTATCTAATTCAATCAAGTGTGAATTTGACTTCTAATAAGGCTGATAGAGACGAATAGAAGAATAACAACATAATGCGGTGTCCACGAATTTTAGAATTGAAACTGTCATACATACACACACACATCACGACTATATCCTTTGCGGGGTAGGCAGAGAGCAAACGACCGCAAAACGGACATTTACGCCACGTCATTGATCTAAGTAACTTCATAAACTTATAATAAAATGATAACACCTAAAATGTGTTGTTTTATTGATGCCTTCTACTTATTCAAATAAAGGAATAAGGATTTTCATTGAATTCTTTCGTTTGATCATATTAATTGGGTTTTACCTTTCCTATTCTACTCATATAGTATTTAGTGCATAAAATCACATAATATTTCGTGGGTTGTATAGTGTATTACTATTAAAGTAAAGCAAACTGAAATAGCACTATGGTATAAGACGCGACGATGGCTAGCAAACTGAGCGGCAATCCAGAACTTAGCGTGAATACGCCAAAGATGCTCATATTCCTCTTTGCGTCCAGAAGAATTATCATTTTCTTTACGTTTGCTCGCGATTTCCCTGAAAAAAAAAAAAAAGTGAACTAAATAAAAGCAATTATTTAGGGAGTACTTAACAAGTCGAAAAGATGTCAAAGTACTCATAAAACTGAACAAATTTCGAAATGGATAATGGGTCCAAATATAAATATAAAAAAAAATTAACCCCCGATAGAAATCGCCGATCAGCTAGCTAATTTACAAATAGTTTTTTTATATGTCGACCTTTTTTTCCATGGACAGGGTTATAAAAACGGAACAAATTAAACATATTTATATTTAGAGAACAAATATAGACCTAATTAATGCTGCATCAGTTTCCTCGCAGGATATGGTCATTCGCTGAGTACAGCCACATAGGTTGTTCAGTGTTATGAGTATCTTGACCTGCTTTCGGCTTGTTATACCCTTTTGTTACTCCTTGTTTATGCTCAATTGCAAAAGCTGTCTGGAAAAAACAGGCCATGGCGTCATAATAGTAGTTTATGCAACTGTCGTATAATGGGGGTCATTAGAATGCGAGTGTCTGTTTATCACACGAGGCGCAGCCGAGTGTGATAATAGTTTGACACGAGCATTCTAATGCCTAATTATAGCAGTTGCATACACTATTTTATCTACACTCTCCAAAAAAACTCAGAAACACTTTTCTAAACGTACGCACCGGCCATTGCAAGGCCCGATACAAGGACAAATTCAATACGAGAACGTAATATGGCTTGATATGAATTTTTAAAAATCTATACTTTAGCAGTTGTTTAGATGTGGAGTCTTAACAATAACTTAACCTAACAACTGAACAACATCTGAACAACATCTGAACAACATCTGAACAACAACTAAACATCTGAACAACATCGAAACAACAACTGAACAACATCTGTACAACAACTGAACAACATCTGAACAACATCTGTACAACAACTGAACAACAACTGAACAACAACTGAACAACATCGAAATAACATCTGAACAACAACTAATCAACATCTGAACAACAACAGAACAAAAACCTATTAAAACAACTGAACAACATCCGAAAAATTACCGTACAACAACAACTGTCAGGTGCGGCGGAAGATAGCGATTTGAGTATTGGGAAAAAAAAACTTCGTTTCATTTCTCAACTTTATCGTATTAAGAGTTTTCTCATTAAGTCATTACGCTTCTGTAATTTATAGTAAACCCTAGTTTTTATAGGCAGAATGCATAAAGTAGGTCATTATGCATCTGTTTTCGAATTCATAATTCGAACATTATGAGACGAGTGTATATAAAGGCATTTTATGCAGTTGGTACGACTGCAAAAATTACCTTAGCTGAGCCGGCAAAAATTACACTAGCTGGACATAACCTGAAATAGCCTACCATCTGCCAAACTTCTATCTGCACCCTATGTTATGAAACTACAGGTGCAATTCTTAGTAGATTGCGTTGCCGGTTGATATTCATATTATCATAATGGCTAACCGACTACGTAATAAACATCGAATTCCATCTGTGTTGAAGTCTGTAGTTTGATAAAATCGGGCACTGATAGTAAATTGGTATTTTCGTCTCACCTGCAGTAACCGAGTAGTGTTGCAAAACATTATTGCATAATGTCCTCGTCTTCTCCAATTTGGAGGTGATGGCACTTGACAGGAAACAAAGTGTGATTTGGGATATCATGAAGAGAAACAGCGGCGACAAATATAAAGTTATTCTGTAGTCTCCACTCTGCAAAAAATAAAGGTTTATGACAAGGAATGAAGCCCAGTTCTTCATACATAGGTACATATATCACGCCTACATATATCAGAGCGTAAACGGCCGTAAAACGGATATTTACGCCACGTCTGTGTATTATATTTTATACGCCAAAAGCATTGTGTATCGCCATAGTCACAGGTTGTCAGACCATCGACTAAAATTGCAATACCCATATAACCCTCGAATCCCTTAGTCGCCTCTTACGACACCTGCGGAAAATAAATGGAGTGATTCTATTCAAGCTATACCAAAAAGCAATCTGCGACTTTTTTCGGGTGTCGTGAAAGACTCAAATCCAAGGATTGGGCTGCAGCATTCCCTGTGAATATAACGTTTTGTACTGAACTTGCCAATATGCCACTTTAATTACCAGGCGTGTGAATATGGCAATCACCCTCCCTAATACGGACAGGCCTATTCTAGCAATAGATTTAAGACCGCTGCAATGATTAATTCCAAATTCTTTACAAATGTTTTATCTTACCTGTCCTTTAATAACAGTCACTAGACTTTGCATGACTATTAAGACTATCACAAGGACGTGGCACACGAAGCAAAATATCTGTAAGCATTCAGTAGATAATAAATAATTATAGTAAATTCTTCTATTGAACGAAAGAGACCGAGAGTGGGTCTGACTGAATATACAGGAGTTAGTAATCGTACTTTCTTCCAAGTGTAGATTTTGGTTTATACTTCACCTACCAGTACAAGAATAAAAAGACCGTACAATGAACTTCAAATTAATGTTGTGAAGACTCCAAAGCAGATTCGCGCGTTAGAGTATTTATCTTTTAATTTATAGCTGACCGCGTTTCCTGAAATATTTTTTCATGGGAAGTTGTTCAGTGTCATGGTCTGAATTCGTCCTATAAACAGTCAGCCGTCGCAGTCGGCCGCATACTTCGAAATAAATAAATAAATATCATAAACAATTCACACAGCGCCATCTAGCCCCAAACTAAGCAAAGCTTGTACTATGGGAACTAGACAGCTGATATTAATACTTAAGTACATTTATTTTTTGTAAATAAATACCCCCCGGTGTCAGTAGTACCATCAATTAGTACCATTAACAACAAGACTAAGTACATAATTTTCATAGAAACACCCAGACAAAACACAAATATCTGAATATGACTTAACAAATATTTGTGTCTTGTGGGGATCGAATCGAACCCACCCCACGACCCTCGGCACGCTAGTTACTAGTTATTATTCTGTGCCTCGGCGTAGCAGCACAGAATAATAACTAGTACCTAGTGTAGCAGGCACTATCCGCTACGCCATCTTTAATCTAATAACATCTTTCATTATTTTTGGATATAGTCGATCTGACCATTTTATTATAATACATACACATACACACATACACATATCACGCCTATAATCCCTTGCGGAGTAGGTAGCGCGAAAATAGCCGCAAAAAACGGACATTTACGCCACGTCTGACAAACATTTGAGGGTGATTCGGAAAATTGTGTATCACTACAGTGACAGGTTGTCAGTCCATCGCCTAAAATTTCAATACACTCTTACGACTCCCAAGGGAAAGAAATGAGGTGATGCTATTCTAAGCCGGCATCACACGGCAAATTTATTATAATAGTGATGAATACTTACGGGAAACTCGTACAGTTTCAACCAGTCACACATGGCACTCAGTAGATTATGCAGACTTAACACCAGCTGGTTTGAGACACCGACATTTGAAGTCGTCTCTCCAATCATCCAAATATATTCAGTACTCTTATTCACTCGCTCACAGCTATTTATTTCTTTCGTCAATATATTATTGATACATTCGATTCGTATACCAATATAGTACATTATTAGAATGCTTAAAGTATTCTCAGTGTATATACCCATGCCGATTAACATAGCAATGCTAGCAGCGGGACAAAATGTCTTCGGAATAAGAAAGGCAAAAGAGATATTCCATGTCATGAACAAACTGATAAGTACAACTGTTATAACTAAGGTTCTATTCGAAAGGTGTTCATTTAGTCTTGATTTTGTACACATCAAACCTCTATCGATTTTTTGTAACTTCACATATAACTGACTGTTCAGTTTGCCATGAGAAAAGTTGTTCTGCCACGCAACTATAGTATTTGTTATTTGATTGATGAAAAAACCGGCGTACAAAAACAGTTCAGTTACTGACCAAGAACCAAGTATGGTTTCGCAGTTGATGACAGAATAGGCAGTTAAAAGATTACCCACAGCGAGAATAAAACAACTGTATATTTGCTGAAATGGCGTAGGGGATGTCACGAATCTGTATTTTATATTTACCCTGATGAAACCAAGGAGGGATTGAATGCTATGGATCGGTTGAAATACTTTCACAAAATCGTGATCAAGCATGTCTTGCGACAAATGGTCAATGTTTATTTTTGTTTTCATTTTAATATTTTGCTCGGCTACTCTTAATGGTATACTGTCTGTTATTATTCTATGAAACAAATAATACTTAAATTGATTAATTTTGATTGCTTTCAACTCTCTTGGGATACGGCATCAATTTATTTTTAATTATAAAACAATAATACTCGTACTTGTAGATAAAACACTAATAATTTTAATGTTTTACTGACGTGTGATGCCGGATTAGCATAGCGTCACCCCTTTTCTATTCCCGCAAGTTTCATAAGAGGCGAGTAAAGGATTCAAGGGTTTCACGTGCCTTATAATTTAAGGCGACAGCATGACAACCGCCACTATTTTATTTGATACACGAAACGGCCCTGACATATGGCAACGGCCGTGGCAATAGCGACCGTATTTTACGGTTGTTAACGCTCAACCTACCCCACAAGGCATGATTTGTATGTACTTATTGTAGCTGTAACATCAAACATTACAAATTGAAAATCATTTCGATTGTCACTGAGGCAAATGAAACATAACATTTACAGCCACAACAGTGCACTGGTGGACATGGGCCTCCCCTTATTGGGGGATATTGCCATACTACCGACCGATGTGGCGCAGTGGTAGTGCGACTGCCTGCGACGCAAAGGTTCCGGGTTCGATTCTCACACGAAAAGTGAAAGATTAATGCCATACTCAACACGGTTGGCAGGCGGATTGACGAGCGCAGTGCAGATGTATTCAAAGATTATCCTTAAGTCGCTTTTTACGATACCCACTAGTAGAATTGCAAATCAAGTATACATACACACACACATACACATATCACGCCTTTAATCGCAAAACGCAAAACAGCCACAATAAACTGACATTTACGCCACGTCTGACAAATATTTGAGGGTCATTAGGGAAATTGTGTATCGCCATAGTGACAGATTGTCAGCCCATTTCCTAAAATTGCAATACACACCCTCGAGTTCCTTAGTCACTTCTTACGACACCTAAGGAAAAGAAATGGGGTGATGTTATTCTAAGCCGGCATCACACGACAATCAATTATATTTTACGTAAAATCCATTAATGTGCATTCTTATAGTTGCTGGTAATTTTTATTAGCCTTTAGCAGTCCACTGCTGGGCACGCCACCCAGTCGCTACCAGCCGCCTTCTTTAAGCCATCAGTCCATCTGGCCACACACCACAGAGCATTCGAAACGTTATGCGCTAGCGGCGCGAGTTCTTTAGTCTGTGCCACACATCGATTGGTTATTAATAAAAATCTTTGTTGTAATATGTAAATATTACTACGTACATATCTACATGTCTACATTTTGCTACGTCACCTACGCCGTAGCCGGCTTCGTAGCCACGTCCAGTATGGCTAGCTTTTCATGTTTCAAAAGTATTAAAGTCTTTTATTTTTGGCTTATATTTTCTGGACCATTGGCCAAACCCAATTTATTATTTTGTGTCATTTTAGGCGTATGCTAACATACTTTTGTTTGCAGTGGATAAAAATTACTCAGGCTGGGTTTTTACACTGTATTAACAGATACTTTGACAATACTGGTACATTTAAGAATGATAATTTAGTCAAAAACACTTAAAAATTGATTTAATAAACAAGTTATAAGTTGTATGTGCTTTACAGACACGCATTACGCAATAAACAAATAATAATCGACTTTAGAATTTTTATAAGTTGTGCCCTCAATTAATGCCAGCCGTAGCGGACAAATTATGATGTCATATTTCTATTAGTTTACTTGGAAAACCCCATCTCTTCCCGTGGGGGTCGTAAGAAGCGACCGAGGGATAAATCCGACCCAAGCACAACGGTCCTGGAGAGGCCAACTCCACAATTAAACCCGGAACGGGGTCTCCGTCAGGCGCGTGTGACAGAGATCTACCGCGCGGCAGACTCCTGCAGCCGACCTGGCTCCGCACGTATCGACTAGTCGTTCCTGCGGATCCAGCCAGGAAGGCCGAGAGGGTGGCGCAGGTCCTGGGCAACCCTGCGTTTTCCATAATTGCGTCCCAGGCAACGCAGTGTCTGCCTCAGACACTATTTAAATCGTCTGTCACAGACGTGTGAGGCCAATGATAATGATGACTTGGAAAACTAATTACAATGTTTCTAGGTCAATCGTTTTTTTTTCCTTGGAGTCTCATTGGATGATACGCAGCTTCACCTCAAGTTGAGGCGAGTGTAGCCGTCAACAAAATCGATAGTGGCGCCACTGCACAAAAAAAGTTTTCTCTTTATACAAACAATCTATCAGAATGTCAGATGCCCAAGTTTACATGTATAAATGTCCTTTAGTAACATTAGAACCTGAACTCTATGAAATGTTCGCTGTAATTAAAGTTATGGAAAAAAGTGCCTAAAAACGGCCACTTTTGGTATTAATGACCATAACTTTAATAACAGCAAATATTTTATTGAGTTTGCAGGTTATAATTTTACTTAACTACTACTAAAACTTGGGCAACGGACAATCTGATAGATTGTTTGTTTTAAGAGAAAAAAATTTTTTCGTGAAGTGGCGCCACTTTCGAGGTCGTTCACGGGTACACTCGCCTTAAGCATTTAAAAGATCAACCTATAAGTACTTGTTATTTTTAGTCCCTTGATGTGCTGCTAAGAGTTAATCCTAAGCTATTTTAAGGCTGTTTGAAAAGTATGTCAAAGATTAATACAAACAAAAAAAGCAAGGCTTATTCACTAGAGTACAACAAACAGGACTGATAACTGTTGCAGAAAATACGAGCCGAGCGAGACGGCACACACCGAGGCTTTCGTCTCTTTCTAATAGGGTATCAATATTTTTTATTAAAATGAGCATAAAGATAGGGAAATTTACATACATACGATTCACTTGGACAACCTCGAACACAACATTTTTCACCATTATGAGTGAAAAATTTCGTCAAATACTGATTTTAAGTAATAAATAAGGAATGTAATTTTTTTTTAAACGAATAGGGATACCATAAGAAAATTATTTGATTAATAGTTTTTACACAATTATAATTTATCAGTGTATAATTTTATGATTTCAAACAAGTTTTTGATATTCTGACGCAAATTGTTTTATTATATTACTTAAATTATAATTACATTTGTCAAAAATAAGTTAGTCAAATATTTTATCTCCAGTAATTTTCTACACTGGCAATATGAAAGAACGAGACACACAGCCTCTCTACATGCTATCTCTCTCGGCTCGGATTAGCCTCTGGGAAAGAGTTAATGTAAAATAGACCATATATCAGTAATAATAAAGTTACTATTTGTAAATAACTTTTTTTAAAGTAATCAGTCCTGTTTTAATAGTAAATCCATGAGTACAACCACCCCAATAGCCATATTTGACAGCTGTCAGGTTCGTGCTAATGCTATAGCAGAGTGTCTATTTTTCTTTATCGACATATTTTAGTATGGAGATGACAGCTGTCAAATATTGGTTATTGGGATGGATTTACTTTAGCGGCCCGCCTAACGGTTACACCCGCCGCTTACCATTTTACCGCGAAAAGAAAAAGAGAATCCCAGCATGTTACAGTGTTTTCACTTGAATTACTCCATCAATTAAGAAAACCACATAAAAATCTATTGCTTAGTTTTAAAGGTTTAAGACTAATTATATTATATTAATTTTCTGCGAGATTTTACAAGAAGCTAGAGAAATACCGTTACAATGTCAAATTTAGCCTTTCCTTCCAGAAAATGTGGGCATCTTAATTATACCGTATTTTTTTGTAATAACTTTAAACCTGTAGACAAAATATTGAAAAATAATAGTTTTTTTTCTATCGAGGAAAGTTTCACAAATTGTGTAACTGTTAAGTACATATCTGTTATTTGTTAGATCCTGGACAACAACTTCTTTTTCAGTGTTTTATGGCTGTAATTGAGGCATCGACAGAGACGAAGAAGAAGAAGAAATGTCTAAATAAAGCCGGTTTAAAGATCTTGCTCGCGCGCTATCCACCGCCTTAAGCGTAAAAGATACATATGAACAAGGACATTCGACGCGACTTTATTCCAAAGTATATAATAATAAATTTCATTTATTTTCTCACAAATAAGTACAAAAGTTATATATAACACAGTAAAATAATAATTATACACTATGAATTCTTAACTTGCTAATACAATTTGAACAGACTTGAGAGTCTGATGCCCCCGTGTAATGCCGGCTTAGAATAGCATCACCCCATTTCTTGCCCGTGGGTGTTGTAAGAAGCGACTAAGGGACTCGAGGGTGTGTATTGCAATTTTAGGCGATGGGCTGACAACCTGTCACTATAGTGATACACAGTTATCTGATTGACCCTCGAACTTTTGTCAGACGTGGCGTAAATTACCGTTTTTCACGGCCATTTATGCTCTGCCCACCCCGAAAGGGACTATAGGTGTGATATATGTATGTATGTATGAGAGTCTGGCGCCTAAAGTAGGTTTCGGGACGAAACCTGTATCATAGGTCACCAGGCTACCGTGACCAGGCCCCCATTCTAACACGTTTATAGGTATTTAACTGTTATGTAGAAAATAATTTGTGTTGAATACTTATAACATTGTTCTTAATAGTGAGATTATGTAAATGTTTTATCTTAGAATTAGATTGCTGTGAAGCAATAATTTTTACTTCAATAAATTGAATTGCAAAATAGTTGTAGTGAATGTAGAAAGAACGTTGGCAAAGCTTAAGAAGAACAATGCATCCATATGCCACATGTCAAACACTGTAAACCGGGGAGGTAGGTCGCGGATCAAATTGTTCATTCGTTTAGCTTTTGCCCTCAGAGGACCTAGAAAATAAAAAACTTTTATTATTTATATAGGTTGAAATTTTACCAATACTTAAAACAGAGAACGGGCTGGTAATCAGGAACAACTTTCCCCAAGGAACATAGGTCGAAATATGTCAAAAATATTTTGGGCGTCCATAGTAACCCAAATAAGCTGATCGGTAATTTTGTATGGGAGGTCCATTTTTTTCATGTTTTGGCATTTGTTCCTTGGAGAAAGTTGTTGTTATCGCTTACTAGTAAAATTTCACCCAATATAGATACATAGCAACGCGTTGTGAGGTAGGTAGTTAGAGCCTGCATGGCCTTAAAATATACAGCGTGTTACGGAAATGATGACAAATAGTCAGGGCATGTTTTACATGTGAAACTGAATCATTTATCTTTGTTCCATTTCATAGAAATACGAAAAACAAATATGGTTCACCCATACAAAATAACTCGAGCACCAAATTTGAGTCTGAGAACTAAATATTTTTTCGTACACCAGTTTTAAGACATAATTTTGTATATTTACCTTCAAAGTACTGTGACATTATAGCTACAGTCTCCTTTCTGATCTGTTTAACCTCTCTGAAGATCATCTCAAATCTTACTACTAAAACCACAGTTTGAGTGATACTAAAACACAAATATGCCGCGAGCGTGGCACCTTCTTTGTAGGAGTAGAACTGTAAGGAAAGCAAGTCACATGAAAAAAAAGCACAAACAACAAAGAGTAGTGGTTTTAAAAAGTAGCAAAGGTTCTGGTGCTGATCATACCTAAAACTATTTGGAAACATAGGTAATACAAAGTTTTTATTCTCAACAAAGTTTTTGGAAACATAGTTAAACTGGTACGTAGTAGTATTATATTATCTGTGGTTAAACTAAGTTTTACTTTAAAAAACTTAGAATAAATAGATTTTTTTCACATGGAGCTTGTGAGAAAAATCTAGAATTAACCTAAAGTATTTATAAAACATCTCGACTTACGTTGTTCAAGAGTGCGTAGACTGTATATTGAACGCTATTCAGAAAAATTACAAATAAACTGACGAAATGTATTAAAATCTGAAACATAAATTATAATCGGTTAGCGGAAGAAGAAACAGCCAGTAGAGTCTGTATAGCGAAAAAGGAAGATCGTGCCATAAGGCGTACCCTGGGGGAGACTAACGACCAGATGTAGATTGATATGCTTATTAGCTGATGTGATCTGTGAATGGAAGAATAAGGTTATATGTTTAAGGTATGATGTGCTCGTGATGCTCACCGGAATTTGGTTGAGTTTCCGAAAATCTGTGAAACAGGCAAATATATCTCGCAAGTGTTTGTCTAAATCCTCTGTGATGTAGTCGTGCGATTCCGCAGCTGAAAATCTCATCGCAGCCATATTCGGCCATTTCTTGCCGCGTGGCATTATCAATCTCACGCCATGCATAAAGTTTTGTAGAATTGCATGTATAAAACGTAAGCGGATAAAGAAATATACGAGAAAAGTGGAGGTGAGAAAGAGTTCCATAATACATGGAACAAATAATAATACAATAAAAAACAGTTCAGCAGTTAACCCTTCAGAAGCCGCAATTAATAACATTATGCTATAACAAGTTATGCCAGCCCCAAAAGCAAAATATAAATCTTTGCGTAAAATAAGATTAAATGTCTTATTGTTTTCTATGCGCATGCATCGGTCGAAATTTAACATTTTGTTATACAGTTTTACATTATCTTTGTTGTAGAGAAACCGTGCGTGTAGAATGGAACTTGAAAAACAGAAAATGCTAACAGTAATCCCTACGACCAGTATAGAATCTAAATCTAACTCAGGGACATAACAATTTACGTAGTTTACAAATTTATAAGAGGATATCGTTAAGATAGTGCTTGCAATAAGAAAAGTGTATATTTTATTATAATTTGTTAATTTGGTAACGTAGCGTTGTTTAGCTTCCACTCGACCAGTACCCAGTAATTTTTGGATAGTAAGATATATAAATAAAACGTTTACAAAGTTGTCTTCTAAAACTTCGTTTGAAATTAACACAGATGTATTTATGTCTGTGTATCGCGGCCTGGCATTCTTCCCCATTTTGTTTTTCTAGGGTTTGTCGAAACGTTATAAATATACGAGACTCGAAATGAAAATAATCAACTTTTGAATTCTGATCTATTGTCCTACAATCATGTTCTATTGTAAAAAGCTTTTAAAACTAATTAAGAATATTTTTAAGTGATCGGGTACCATGATCTTGAAAACAACACAGCAATTAATATCACATTTTTAGAATAGTACATGGTTAATCTGTCTGAGTAGGTTAGGTATCTACTATCTACATTTACATATATTTATGCTACGACGTAGTAAAATACTCCGTAGGTGTAATATAATATCGTAGGAATATTACTAAATTAGGAATTCTAAGTTCGTCCTAAACAAATCCAAGAATTCGAGCATAGTCTTATGAATTTGCTCGAAAACTTGGATCGAAGGTTATATATATAATGGATATGTTCATGTCTTGACTATTTGTATTCACTTACTGTGTACATCATAATTTAAAAGTTAAAAATTGAAACAACTTGCCTGCCATGCCATGAACTTGATGCCTAGATTTAAATTAATATGAAGTGTTTGGTGCAGATGCCGGCTTAGAATAGCATCACCCCATTTCTTACCCATGGGTGTCGTAAGAACCGACTAAGGGACTCGAGGGTGTGTATTGCAATTTTAGGCGATGGGCTGACAACCTGTCACTATTGTGATACACAGTTATCTGATTCCCTCAAGCTTTTGTCAGACGTGGTGTTAATATCCGTTTTACGGACGTTAACGCTCTGCCTACCCCGTAAGGGATAAAGGCGTGATTTATGTATGTATGTATGTATGTTTGGTGCAGAGTTGTATTTAAAGCTTCCAGATTGATTTTCTTCGCCATCCTCTAAATTTGAAAAGGTACTGAAAGTTACAATTTGGAACAGGCAGACAACAGACGAGGTGGATAACAATATATTCGTTTTGTAAATCTTATTAAATTATTATAAAAAAAAAATTATAACTATAATATAAAACCAAAAATACGAAAAAAAGTATCATTTGAACATAATCTCTGAGAAATGTGGCCGAAAGCCTAGATTTATTCTACAAAATGGCAGAATGAAGTCACGATTTTGCCATATTTCGGCATTTGGCAAAATTCAGACGATTTTCTGATTTTAAGACTTTATACATTTATATTACATAAAATCGTACTTTTATCTTTAACGGGGTAGGTAGTAGGTATTCACTTGCCAATGAAAGTCGTTCCGACATTTCAGCCTGATTAGTCGGGAGTCCCATTTCATTTCATACTTCGTAAAAATATTTTATCCTGCGACGCAAAGGTTCCGCGTTCGATTCTCGGTGGGTCACTCATAAAATTGATATTTACCACTTTGTGAATTTGCTTCCAATGCCTGTTAGGACATTGCAGGCTGAACCATTTGATTGTCCGAAAAGAAAGATGGTTCCGTGCTTCGAGGGGAGGAACGTTGAGCCGTCGGTCCCGGTCACGGGTCCCGGTTGCTGTCTATGATTACGTAGATGGCGGTCGTTACACAACCATGTCCGAGGCTTATTACTACTACTAGTAGTAGGCGGTTTAAAAACTCTGACTCCAGGGTTCATCGGGTCGTGGGATAACTCGGTGTCTCGGAGAAGAAGAAGAAGTATATAAATTATGATAAAACATCTTTTCAACAAACCAACTTAATGATAATTGTGGTAAAGGTGTTACAAAATGGGTCGGCCTTACATAGTCTTAATCTCAGAATGACCAGTGATTAAAAACATATAAATAGCTTTTAGTCTAAAATCCAGATCGTTCTTGGACTATAATTATCCATATATACAGTGTGTAAGGGACAGCCCTCCGAATACTCTTAGGGTGCATTTAGACTATGAAACTTTTTGTTCTATTACGTGTTGTTATAACTATTTTTTGGTTTTATATTATAGTTACTTATAAGTAAAATTTTAGAAAGATTTACAAAACGAATATATTGTTATCCGCCTCTTCTGTTGTCTGCCTGTTCCAAATTGAAACTTTCAGTACCTTTTCAAAGATTTTCATGAAGATGGCGAAGAAAATCAAACAATCTTCCAAAAAAAACTTTTCAGGAAACGTAAAAAAAATTGTCTTCCCATAGTAAATGCAGTCAGCTGATTGTGACTTTGTATGGGAGGCCGAGTTTTTTATATGTCGTTTCCTGACATATGTTTCTAGGGGCAAGTTATGCAGTTTCATGGTCTGCATGCACCCTATAAGAATTCGAAGAGCTGTATGGGTATTACTGAACAATCAATAATACTCACACCTACAGAATAATCTTATCAAGCTATTGGTTACGAGTAAAATGTATTGATGAAATGTAATTTTCTAAATGGTTTTTTGTAATAATGATAGTGCCTCAGTAATAGCTTAACATTAGATGAACCACTGTGCAAGGTTAATACAGGGTCTCAAAACTAATCTTGCGAGATCCTAATGTGTGTAAGACAGGATGATGAAGAAAATAACTGCCACCCACTATAGCAGCACTACTGAATGAAATTGGATGATTAATTTAGTCATCATAATCACCACCATTAACTTAAAATATACCTTTGTACAGAATATTTTTCGTTAGTTATTACTAGCTTCAATTCTGCAAATAAAATCTATTGACTTATCTTAAATAAGCGCTGTCAATTTCTGACAAATTACATAAGTTAAATAACTTTCATCCCATACCCAGCATGACGCTTGGAAATTGTCATAGACGAACTGCACTGCAGAGAGGCGCGCGAATGGATGAGATTTGTTTTATATTGCTCGTGATACCTAGTCTGTCTTTGTTTAACGATTTAGCTGAGACGTGAGTTAGAGCACGTCAGATATAGTATTTACTGCTTTTTAACGCGTTACATTAATATACTTCTCTATACGCTCGAAACGGCCAGGACACTGTCAAATTTACAATGCACAAAAACTTCTGGTGAGATTAATAATATTATATACCAACTCTGTATACGTATTATGAAAGTTCAAAGATTCAAAATTCAAATGTCCAGCCCTCCCGACGCATGTAACAAAAGGTTCTGTATTAAATATTTGCCAACTTTTTAATCAGTCAAAGTTTTATCAAACGCAATAATACTAACACATTGTTTTCCAACTTTGCAATAATTCTTTCCTCATTATAAACAAAAACATCACATACTGCAAACAGAATGATTAATATAAACTTTAAAAACCGTGTAAATAAAAGTGAATATTTATCCAAAGACATATTTGACGCAGAGTTTTTGAATGTATTCTCTAAGTTTATCAAAGTTGTTTGGCTGTTGGGTCTGAGTCGTGTGGAAGCTAGAGATAGGTTTATTACACCTCCAACCTTATGGCAGAAAATCTACACCATCGTCCAAACATGCATTTCTGTTACTTTCTTCTCGTTTACCTTTGTAATATACATTTATACATACTATCCTTATCCTCAGATACTCTGGTTGGTTATTTCTGCGTATTCTCTTAACGTCTCAGCTCATGTTTTTATCATTGTCAATACACGGTTTTACCAGAACCACGCTAATACGAAATTCTTACTGAAAATGCAGGAGATTGACCGCACTATGAAAATAAATCGCAATCAAGTCATCAATGGTTTGCTTCATAAATCATTTGACTATACGGTATTTTCTATTCTTGGATGTTTCCTTGGTATAATAGTGTTGAGTAGTTCTGGTGGCATTTTGATGATGCTGACGTTTGTAGGATTGAGTTGGTGTTTTTCTGTTCTTCTGTTCGAGATTTCTATGTGCGTGAACATTATTTTATATTTTGTTTTGCGTTTGCGATTTATCAATGCAATATTGTTAAATGAAGTCGAAGGGAATATGAAAACAGGAAACGCTGTTCAGTTGTGTCCGATACAAATAAACGTCGCAAGAAACATGTTTAAATGTAAGATGATGGCACTACTTGCAGCGCAGACGCATGATTACCGGATTGCAGAAACGGATCTCTATTTAAAGCGTCTGTATGAATGCTTCTCTGTATTTCAACAGCTTTATAGATTTCCGGTAAGTAGGAATTATTATCAGCCCGAGTGTTAATGTATCAGGCCTAAACATAAACTTGTTCTTCATATAATTAATACTACAAACTAGTACTTATAAATTGATCCCTTAAATGGGTAGGTGATGCAGATAGATAGTACCTACCATGTACCTACTTCAGACATTTGCAAGTAATAACACGAAATCATTAAGTACCATAATCCATCATTAACGTAAACTTTTCAGATTGCTGTACATTTCGTTACTTTTTTCGTCAATATTTTAATTGGTGTGCAATTATTGGTGTTTGGTTTGGCAAACAATGTAAGTACTTAGTAGATAATCGTATGATAGGTTTAAAGTTTGAAATTATTGCCATAGACTATAGCTAAAAGGATTCCTTTTTTTTGCAGAAATTCTACCTCATAGAGTACGCTATCATTGCAACATTTATGATAACATACATTGTGAACTCCGTAGCGTTGGCCATTCGATTTGAGGTCCTGTTTCGAACTGTTAAGGAGACCAGGCAACTCTCTGTTGCTATAATGTCCCGGATATTGGATGGTAATAAAAAACATCATAGCTAAGATTAACCATCGATCAGCTCAATTTTATTTCAATGATGGTCATTTAAGCCTGTATACGCCTTTAGCCCAGTGGGACTTAGTCACGTTACGACTAGTCAAAAGGCGAAGTAGGCATATAGAGAGTTAGGCGTAGGTAAGGAGAGGACTATTGCGAATGCAATTGGCACGTCGCCGTAGGCACTTTGTAGTTCTAAAGAGTGACTACCTACACATATTTATTGTAGACTTGCTTTGCTGTAGTAAGAGACACGAGTTTTGCGTGAATTTTCACTTTGGTTTTTAATTCTGTTAGCTTTTTCCAGGTCCTCTGCGAGAAAAGGCTAGAAGCATGTATAAACTGTCTGCGGAGAACCCACCCCGCTTCTCCGTGTACGACATGTGGCAGATGAACGCGGTATTTTTAATCAGCTTCTTTCACGTCGTCTCTACTTTAGTTGTTAGTATATTGCAGTTTAGTTTGATCTAACTAGCTAGATGGATGACTAACTATGTAGGTATATACAAACATATATCACCGCTATACAGGATGTAAGGAACGGTGTACCGAAAACTTTGCAGGCATGATCAGACCATGAAACTGAACCACTTATACTAAGGAGCCGACCCTTTTTTCGAGTTTCCATAGAAAGTCAGTCAGCTGATCGGGAATTTTGTATGGGAGGTCGAAAAAATTTTTTCTCGTTTACCAACATATCTTCCATAGAAAAAGTTGTTCAGTTTCATGGCCTGATCATGCCTGCAAAATTTTCGGTACACCGTCCCTTATACCCCGTATAACGGCCGTAAAAACGGACAATAATTTGAGGATCATTCATAAAATTGTGTATCACCATGGTAACAGGTTGTTAGCCCACCGCCTAAACCTAGGTTATCATAAGCCACTTATGGGACAGATATGGGGTGATGCTATTCTAAGCCCGCATCACACGGCGTGATTAATATATTAAATACTAAAATGATAAACAGTGAGACCACGTTTCATGTACAATTTTTTTGGCCATGCCTATGTTTCCAGTCTCATTAGGTATTTGAATAATAGTTTATGCAACTGTCATATAATGGGGGTCATTAGAATGCGAGTGTCTGTTTATCACACGAGGCGTAGCCGAGTGTGATAATGGATTGACACGAGCATTCTAATGCCTAATAATATGCAGTTGCATACACTATTTTATCTACACTCTAAAAAAAATACTCAGTTGAACACTTTTCCAAACGTCCGCACCGGCGATTGCAAGGCCCGATACATGGTTAAATTCAATACGAGAACGTAATATGGCTTGATATGAATTTTCTTTACGAACAGTTGTTTAGATGTCGAGTCTCAACAGCAAATAACTAAACAACTGAACAACAACTGAACATCACTGAACAACAACTGAACAACACTGAACAACATCGGAATAACATCTGAACAACAACTAATCAACATCTGAACAACATCTGAATAACAACAGAACAAAAACCTATTAAAACAACTGAACAACATCCGAAAAATTACCGTACAACAGCAACTGTCAGGTGCGGCGGAAGATGCCGATTTGAGTATAGGAAAAAGAAACTTCGTATCATTTCTCAACTTTATCGTATTAAGAGTTTTCTCATTAAGTCATTACGCTTCTGTAATTTATAGTAAACCCTAGTTTTTATAGGCAGAATGCATAAAGTAGGTCATTATGCATCTGTTTTCGAATTCATAATTCGAACATTATGAGACGAGTGTAGATAAAATTGTTAAGAAATCCATAAGAACTTTTTTTGAATAGTTATTTTTTTTTACTGATATCGAAATCTCAGGACGGGTTGGTGATAAGGAACGACTTTCCAAAAGGAACATAGTTCGAAATATGAAAAATAAATTTGAACCTGCCTCATAACTTGACTTTTTCGGGTGACCGGAATGAGACTCAGAGCCAAGCCACACGATGCGGTGCGGCGGCGGCGCGGCGCCTGAGCGGTGCCGCTCCGGTTTCCTACATATAAAAATGTAAGTTATGGCACACGGCGCCGTCCGGTGCGCTCCGGCGTTGCACCGCAGGCGCACCGGAGTGGAGACGAGGCGGGAAGGGGTGTAAGTATTGCGGCGCTGGAGCGGCACCGCTCAGTTGTGAGCGCGGCAGAGTGAAGTGCGAAGCCCCGTTCAACTTTGTATGGGGATTTTCAATTTTAATACAGACTGTCGTCGGAATGGGGCCAACCCTTCTCTTCCGTCGCCGCTATGGTGCCGCAAAACGTTGCGGCGCCGCGCCGCACTTACCGTGTGGCAGGTAGTCCGGCGAGATGACCTGTGGTGCGGCGCCGCACCGCATCGTGTGGCATAGCACTCATTCCGACGACAGTTGAGTTGAACAGGGCTTCGCAGTTCACTCTGCCGCGCTCACAACTGAGCGGTGCCGCTCCGGCGCCGCAATACTTACACCCCTCCCCGCCTCGTCTCCACTCCTCCGGTGCGCCTGCGGTGCAACGCCGGAGCGCACCGGACGGCGCCGTGTGCCATAACATACATTTTTATATGTAGGAAACCGGGGCGGCACCGCTCAGGCGCCGCGCCGCCGCCGCACCGCATCGTGTGGCTTGGCTCTTAGTATTCCCAAATTGCTTAGGGAAGTAGTTCCTCATCTATCACCAGCCTGTCCTAAGATTTATGTGTCGGTTACTAGTAAAATTACACTCTAAATCTTCGCTTGCTTCTCTAATAGCCCGTACATTCGCAGATGTTTCTTACGTATTCGAGTTAGTATTGATTTAATAAAAGTTTGTTTAGCTCTAAGAAATAAAACAAAACGATTAAGTACAAACGCATTTTTAATAATACTGCCTTAAATTATAACAAATCCTAGTTCTATTTTAATCATAATCCAATTTATACACAAATCAGATCTAAGATCTTTATCCTCTCTCATTTCTTTTCCACCCAAAGGTTGTATGGAAGTGATCGCTCTCAGCGATAAGGCCGCTTTTGTGCATGTTAAGTGTAAGATTTCCTTATATGTGTCTTTAATACTATGTGCAATCAAGAGTTTTTACTTACGCACTTACTAAGATATAACCTAAGATCCGTAGACTAAAGAAAGGAAAAGAATAAAGAAACACACTAAATTATTAGTTGGTAGACGTACACCTATTATTATTAACTCACTGGTGTTGTTCGGTGTACAATCAAGCCAATCAAATTAATGATTCGTTTTAATATATGAAATGATGCGATCAATTCCATCATGCATGACATACATGTATAAAATAATAAGAATTGGGAAAATGCATACATACATACACAAATCACGCCTATATCCCTTGCGGGGTAGGCGGAGCGTAAGCAGCCGTAAAATACGGAAATTTATGCTACGTCTAAAAAATATTTGAAGGTCATTCAAATAATCGTGTATCATAAGAGTGACAGGTTGTAAGTCCTCAAATTTCAAGGGGACTAGATCAAGGCCATTTTTATACAATATTATATTTGTTTTATACATAAATTAAAGAAAATTGAACTTTAATAAACAAAAAGTAGACTCGATGTCAGCAAACCTAAGGCAAAAAGGCGTGCGTTTGCCAAAGTCAACACGAAAAACCTAAAATTGTAGTTTATGCAACTGTCATATAACATCTCAACAACAACCTTATAAAACAACTAAATAACTACCGAACAATAAAAGAACAATAACTGTACAATAACATATGACAGGTGCGGCGGAAAATGGCGGATTTGAGTACTGGCAAAAAACAAAACCTTGTTTCATTTCTCCACTCAATCGAACTAAGAGCCTTCTTATTAAGACAACGTTTCAGTAATTTCTAATAAACTCTAATGTCTGAATGCATAAAGCAGGTCTATATACAACTCTATTCGAGTTCATAATTCGAAAATTATGAGACGAGTTTACATAAAAAAGTTAAAAATCAATTAAAGCTCAAAGTTCATCAAATAATATCAATCAATAGGTAAGGATGTGTGTTCATACATAAAATACGACTGGAGCGCGCGTCCAATGAAAGGTTCATTGGACGCGCTCAATTTAAACATAAATAACCTTATGCTGAAGAATGTAATGAACAAATCAACTTCTGTATAAAGTCATACGTCTAGAATAGTAATTTATGCATCGTCTCATATGGTGGGAGGACATTAAAATGTGAGTGTAGACGAGTATGATAAATAAAATTTGTAAAGTGCTAAATCGCGTATTTTTTATTTTGATCCTAGAATGAACAAGAGATCTCAAAGACCTATTGAACTATCTATATACCTATCATTCAACAGTTTGTCCCTTCGATACACCCTTGGGGCTTAAATACAAAAATCCTTTTATACGTGTATTCAACCATTTATAATTCTATCACAAATTTTGAAACAGATCATATCAAAGTCTACTAACTTACATAAAAACTATTTTTTTAACCCTTTGGAGGCTAAGAATCTTAAACCCCTTAAACACGAATTCAACTATTTTAGCTTCATGTTATAATCACCAATTTTGAACAAGATCACATCCAAGACTACTTACTTAACTTTCATAAAAACATTTTTTACATCTTTATGGGTTAAAATTGGCATTAAACATCTATTTCATAATTTTCACTCCTTAGTCTAATAACTAATTCTTAATCGGATTACATTTCAAAACCACAAACTGCCACTTATAAAAATATTTTACAACTTTTTTACTACTTCTTTAGGGGTTAGAGTTAAGAGAGATCATTACATCATGTATTCGATTATTTTAGCTTCCGAATCTAATCCTGAATTTAAAACAGATCGCTTCAAAGGCCACGAACTTTTATACAAACGTTTTACTCTTTTAGGGGATAAAATTCTAAAAAAATATTTCTTGGAGGATGGTTATAGGTGGGTATAATAAAATAAACCTACCTAGCCTTAATTTCATGTTTCCAGCCTTAGATAAATGTTTGGTCGCTAGCGCTCGAGGACCAATCATTCATCTAAGTTTCCTGCATTAGTAGTATTAGCTTTAGGCTGTGGGTTGATGAATCAGTCAGTCAGTTAGTCAAACAGTCTGTTAGTGAAGACTTGTTTTTATAATTTTAGGTTATATTACATTGCAGAGAAAAGCTCTCATTTCCGCAGGAAAACGGTTAGTAGTAGGTGAAACTGGTCAGTGGGCTACGACGCTTTGCCTTTTCTCTCACATTTATAATATTATTGAAAATCAAATTGCAATATAGTAACAGTAAAAGTAGACAAGATGCCAGCAAATCCAAGGAAAAACAAGGCGTTCATATGCCACATGTCAAAAATAGAGAACCTTAAAGGCAATTGATGTGTCAGACGGTCAATGCGCTTCGCTTTTTCCCTCATAGGACCTGAAATTATAGAGGAAATTATCAAGTCTTAAAAACAAAAAATCTTTCAAGCGTTTTTTTTATGACCTGTTTATCACCACTGAGAGTGATTAGGACTTATTGCTTCCATTCCAATACAGATAGGTATATCTAGGATTGAATCACATGCATTTGAAACTGGATAGAATACTTAACCTAATATTACTTCTTGTGATAATGAAAATTATATTTTACAACATGAAGATACTCAATAATAATCACACACTCACGGCCCATAAATATATGACATGAAATTAACCTCAATGTAGGATGGTACTATCACTTAAAGACGTCATGATACATCGTTGTAAAAAAAAGAAAATTGGTCTTCTTTTTATAACAATTTTGTTTAGTCGTGATAGAAAACCTGCTCGTGCGGGATAAAAATAAATAAAACAGAGGCACTGCCTCGGGGCTGGCCAGGTTTATCACACGTAACTTTACGCCACCTTCTCCAGTAAACGACATTTGTTACAAATTGAAGCCAAGATTTTATTTACATGCGTATAATTAACCGGACTCCTTGAACAGAAATCTATATGTACTCACCTTCGAAGCGTAGAGACAGTATAACCGAAGCTTTGTCTCTTATACTTCTGATTTCTCCAAAAATCATTTCGAACTGAACCATGAACAGAAGTGATAGATATAGATATACAAATAATGCGGTTGTAATTGGTATTCCATCCATCAATGAAAAATACTAAAAGAAAAGCGTAATCAAAAGTAATTGGCACTGCAAAATCATCATTTATCCATACCGATCATAACTCTTTGTAGTGTTTGCCTCTATAATTACCAGGTCATTAAAAGTTTGATAATTTATAATATTCGTTTCATTAGTTAATAAAGTACACAAAGATGTAAAGGTACTTACATTGTCCATTAATGCATTAACGAGGTACCGAATTTCATTTAGTGTTAAAACGAACAAGCCCGTGATAAGTATACAAACCTGAAAAAGATACAATGGGAAATTTTCTAGGGATTCTCGAGTGTCATGTAGAGGGCGCTCAGCTTAATTGAAATAACGTTCCTTTACATGAAAATCTGTACCACTTTACAAAATATTCTTTATTTTGTATTCATGTAGGTAATCGTTCTAAATTTCTTGTAGATTTTTTGTTTGCTGACATAAATGTCACTCAATATAACAGCAAGACGACAAGTTTATTTTGTAGCAAATCAAACTAAAAGAAATAAATTAGTAACGAACACAACGTGAAACGGAACCAGAGACAAAACTAAACTAGACTAAATCATATTAAAACGTCAAATTTTCAGTTTAGCATAGTGCCCTCTGGTTTGACATTCAGAACTATCCACAGAACTGTCAACAGAAAAACTCCCATTACAGCCTACCTAAGAATGAAACCAAAATCTAAATATACTTAATAAACTAGCGTACCGGCCAGCAGTTTCAACCGTTTACCCGCGGAATAAGACCTTTTCGGGCATGTATTAGATATACATGATATAAAACTGCATCTTAAAATAACAAACCGCATCAAAATTCGTTTCATAGTTTTAAAGATCTAAGTAAATACACCGGGAAACGGGAACCGGCTATAGCGCAAGGAGTTTTGTCAAAAATATTTTAATAAGCACACACATCTAAGTATCAACTAAAAAGCCTCTTAAAGTTGCTTCTTATGCAGATTCAAGTAAAATTTATCTCTAAGACACTTAATCAGAACAAAATAAATTAAAGAAAACTTATGTCACTGAAATACTTCTTTGAATATTACTCACAGGAAACTGATAGAGATCCTCAAAGGTGTCAAAGCATTCGTATAATCGCCTTAATTGTTCATCCATGTTGATGTCCCGGAAGTCGTGACTTTGCGAAGCTAAATATCTCATGACGAGCTTGGTAGGAAGTTTTAAATGGAGAGGTTTCCTAATTGTATCTTTCCCTAAGATGTAATTTTCCAAAATTGAGTTGATAAATCGAAATCGAATAAAGAAATAGACAAGTATGACGGAGGCATGAATCAAATCCAACACAAGAGGCAAAAATAAGAAGGAAGTTGTAATAAGTTCCCTGTAACCAACACTTGCTAAACCTAATAACACTAACATATAAAATATCAATCCAAACGCAAGTGACGAATGCACATATCTTCGTAGCATGTGATTAATGTACTTATTGTGATCAATGCCCATAAGTCGGTCGATTTTCTGCATCTTGATATAAAAATTCACATTACCCACATTAAAACAAAACCTTGAGTGTATAATAAAACTAAAGAAACTAAATGCATAGTAAATGTACCCTATGTAATATGTGTAGTTGATTTTTTTTACAGGAAAACTCAGTATCATCCTGTAGTACACATATGTGCATAAAATGAAAACGGGACAAGAAATAAAAATTGAATATATTTTATGTCTAATGTTAAGCGGAGTGATGAAGCGATCCCTTGCCTCTACACGATTCACACATATTAGTTTTTGCATAGTTAGAAGTACATAATATACATCCATAAAGTCGTCTTCTAATATATCTTTAGAGATATATTCACAAATATTTTTGACTCCATTCGTACTGAAGTGTTTTTGCATTGCTTATTTCTGTACAGATTACACTGTGATATTATATTAAATTAATCGTTTATTTCCTGTAACTTTTTTAATCATTCACAAAGATCTTCTGTATGATTTTTTAAATCTTGCAAAAGTATCAAGCGCGGGTAGGATTTGAACCTGCGACTTTCGCATTACTAGTGGCCTAACACGGGAAGGGTTTTAAAAATTGGTATTCTTATATGGTATTCGTATCTTCTTTATGAAGAGTGCTTTGAAAAATAGCTTTTCAACCTTCTAACAAGTTTTACATTTTTGTAATAGTAATTAGACCGAAGTAAGGACAAATGAATTAAGTGTAGTTATGTAGATAATTTGATATGTTTGACAAATTAAAAGTCGTTTAAGGAAGTGCCGAACGAAATGTTCCGAAACAACAGCTACTTACTGTTTAGTTGGAAAAACCAAAAATACCTATAAACCCATTAAAAAAACTACTTGCACCATGGCAGTGAAAGTCTGTGCAATTTGTCGTAACACAATCTTAAATCATGTATACATTAGCCTACAAAACTACGTGAAGTTAGACAAAAACTGCAAAAACGTATGCTGGCGTTAAGTTAGCTTTTAGCTAATAATATTAAAAACTGTTCATAATTTTGGTTCAATCGAATAAGGAACAGTCATATTACAATTTGTAGTTTTCAAAATAATAAATAATGAATTCATCAAAATTGCTTCGCTTTGTTATTGTTTATCCCTAACGCATACCAGGCAGTCCCAGAACTACACGGCCAAAATCAATAATGGCAATGACTAAATTTCAGCGGACGTTGCTCTTTGCGTCAGTATTGCCCGAACAAACCTAACCCAGTTGGGCTGAAAGTGTTTGTGCTGGCATCTCAAAAGGGCGTCGTTTGTGACATGGTGGTCTATCAAGGGGACTCCACATTTCCTGATGTAATCAATGAAGGCTTTGGTTTGGGAGAAGCAACAGTTCTTCATTTGACAGAGTCTCACGTGCCAGGCCACATTTTATTCTCTGATTTACATCGGTAAATAGACTGAATAATTCAGAGCGTTGTAGTCCGGATCCAGCCAGGAAGGCCGAGAGGGTGGCGCAGGTCCTGGGCAGCCCTGTGTTTTCCATAATTGCGTCCCAGGCAACGCAGTGTCTGCCTGTTTAAATCGTCTGTCACAGACGTGTGAGGCCAATGATGATGATGTAGTCCGTAAGAGTTTTGGAGTTATTATTTTTTATTGATCTCAATTTTAATTATATTATGTCTCATTTTTGGAGTTTATCTTTCGTTGAATTATTATTTACGAAGCAAAGTCATTTTAAGAGGTAGTTATTTTTAGGTTCTTTCTAGTTCATTTGTAGATTATTTTTAAAAATCTTTTTAAGTTGCGATCTTTTTATTTGTTGCTTTTTACGTTCGTTTATAAGGATGTAATCCATTAGTAGATCTAAGATTTTGAAAATGTGAGACTGAAAACGATTATGCTCGTTACGTTCATATTAAGTGAAGTTTTTGATTTTTTTGCTTTTAGTAAAGGTCGCAGACTTTATTTGTGTTTATGTTTTGGTTTTTTGCAAACGAAAATATGTAGTTAATACCTAAAATATATAGTTAGATCTAGAAATATTTCTTATGTCCTATACACAGGTAAATATCATTCCACTGTCCTACAAAAAACACATTAGGAAAAGCGTAATTTACCGACAATAGATTTTTTTCAATCATTTTCCTAGAATGCTTATTACACACATCTACGTCTACTGTCAGTTTCACCAAGCAGTCAATTTTTTTTCTGGAGGCAGGAGGTTAACTAAACAACTGAATGATATCTAAACAACAACTGGAAAACAACTAGACATCATATGAACAACATGAGATTAACATCGGTAACAACTAAAAAACATCTGAACAACAACTGAACAACATCTGAACAACAACTCAATAATCTCTGGAAAACATCGAAACAAAAACTAAACAACATCGGAACAACCTCGATACAACATCGAAACAACAACTGAGCAACATTTGAACAACATTGAAACAAGAACTGTACAACAACTGAACCACATCTGAACAACATCTAAACAACATCTGAACAACAACCGAACATCAACTAAACAACATCAGAACAACAAACAAATAAAACAACCGAACAATTACCGTACAACAACATCTGACAGGTGCGGTGGAAGATGGAAATATGAGTAGTGGCAAAAAAAAAACTTCGTTTCATTTCTTAACTTTATCGAAATAAGAGCCTTCTCATTAAGACATTACGCGTCTGCAATTTCTATGGGCAGAATGCATAAAGCAGGTCTTTATAGAACTGTTTTCGAGTTCATAATTTGTACATTATGAGACGAGTGTAGATAAAAATATTTGACAGAGTATTTATTATTATAAAACTAAATTTTCGATAATTGAATTTTAAAACTGTGACAGTGACATACTACATTTATTGTACACAGGAACAATTTACAATGACAATAAGACACAACAGGTTTACTTATAAAACTAAAACTTACAGCAAACCTACACAACTGAGACTACATACTACTACGAGACATGACATATATAAGGTGTAAAAAAATTAGCTGAGAATATTTTAAGGGGTGAACCAGTACGTGAAACTGAACAACTTTCCCCAAGGAACATAGGTCGAAATATGAAAAAATAATTTGACCCTCCCATACTTTAGTGTGTTACCCGGCCGGGATAATTTGTATGGGAGGGCCAATTTTTTTTCATATTTCGACCTATGTTCCTTGGGGAAAGTTGTTCAGTTTCACGTACTGGTTCACCCCTTAAAATATTCTCAGCTATTTTTTTTACATCATGTATACAAAATAGTAATGTGGCTTGTCCTGAACTAAGAATGTGAATTCCTGTATCTCAGGTAAATGTATAGCCGACATTACTATATTTGTATAATGAAATCTACTATACTATACAAAACAAATAAACTTAAATAAACTATACAATATTTAAATCTATAACTAATTACGTTCTAGTGCAAATTAAAATAATCATTTTGCGTGCAATTGATGTATGTATAGGATAGGGTGATTTTTTTTCTAGTGACTGATGGTGGAAACTCAAGACGGGCTGGTGATAAGGAACACCTTTCCCCAAGAAACATGGTTCGGAAAAAAAGGAAATTGGACACCCATACATAATTGCCGATCAGCTGATTTGGGTTATTGACATATTTCGACCAATGTTTCTTGGGGAAAGTTGTTCCTTATCATCTGACCATCCTCTGTTTTTAGTAACGGTCACTCAACAACGATCAATAATAGTTATACCTACAGGATAACCTATCAAGCTATTGGTTACGAGTTAAATGTGATAATGAAATGTAATTTTCTAAATGGCTTTTTGTAATAATGATAGTGCTTCAATAATAGCTTAACATTAGATGAACTACTGAGCAAGGTAAATTAATACAGGATCTAAAAGCTTGCAAGATCCTAATGTGTGTAAGACAGGATGATGAATAAAATAACTACCACCATAATACCACTTCTAAATTAAATTGGATGATTAATTTAGTTATCATTAACACCATCATGGTAATATAAGGTATTATAATATCCTACTAGTATATGCGTTAGGTTCAGAATATCAATGTGTCAAAATGTTCATTCTTACAAAACGTCTAGTGTCAGAAAAAAAAAATGGTAAATAGGTTAAAACAGGTCTATATTCAGCATATTAATTCTCTTGACATATCCAAAATTAGCGTCAAAATGCATAACCTAGGTAATAATTATCATCCCATACAATAATATTTTACCAGCATTACATTACGCTTGGAAATTCTCATGGTAATTTTTTAGGGCTGGAATTTAATAAAAAAATATCCCAAGTCACCATTCGAAACATATTTTCAATACTATAAGTGTTAAAAATTATCACCAAAATTTTTATGATATAATTTAGATACATTTCTTCTAGTAAAAATTACTAAATTAAAAGATAAACTATTTTTAAGTTTTTTATGTATACATGTAAGTATTATAATACATGCTGGGAATAACTCTCATTTCCCAAGAAAATGAAAATTGGTAGAAGATGAAACTGCTGAGCGGGCCGCTAGGATCGCTTTGCCTTTTCTCTCACATTAATAATATTATTGAAAATCAAATTGCAATATAGTAACAGTAAAAGTAGACAAGATGCCAGCAAATCCAAGGAAAAACAAGGCGTTCATATGCCACATGTCAAAAATAGAGAACCTAAGAGGTAGTTGATGTGTCAGACGGTCTATACGCTTCGCTTTTTCCCTCATAGGACCTGAAATTTAGAGGAAGTTATTAGGATAAAAAAACAACTCTCAAACGTTGTAATTTTTTTATGACTTATTTATCACCATTGATTTTGATTAAGACACCTTGCTTTCATTAAGAGACAGATACGTAGACTTATAATTGAATCAAATGCAAATAAAACTTTATAGCATACTAATCCTAATAATATAAGTAATGAAAATTTAATTTTACAAAATGGAAATCGTCACTAAACATAAAAATCATGCATACACTCATATCTTATATAATTTCCTATTTAATTTAGTAAAAATATTTTTAGAAAAAATGAAATTACCTCCCATACAAAAACGTCAATTTCTTCATATTTCTACCTATGTTTTTTGGAAAATGTTGTAAGGTTTTACAAGTAAGTAGAACTGTCCATAAAAATTGCACTGAATAGGACCTTAAACAGATGTAGTTATCTACTTACCTTCGAATCGTAGAGACATTATAACCGAAGCTTGGTTTCTAATATTTCTGATTTCTCCAAAAATCATTTCGAGCTGAGTCATTAATAGAAGCGATAGATATAGATATACTAATAGTGCAAAAGAAACTGATATAGCATCCATCAATAAAAAATACTAAAAGAAAAATGTTATTTATTAGTAAGTAGTTGGCAATGCGAAAAATATTATATAATTTTAGAAAATTTTTGTTCAGTGGGCAGGATTTGAACCTGCGACTTTCGCCATCACTAGTGGCGATGCCTCTTCCACCTGGACGTGGCACGGCTCCTTATTTTACCCAGCGATTAATTTAAATTTTTACATATGGAGCCGTGCCACGAATTATTGGCATCAAGATACACTTGTAAGATTCGTGGGCAGGGACGAGCCGCGGTAGCCCAGATGGAAGAGGCGTCGCCGCTAGTGATGTTTTGTAAAATTGTATACCTAACACGGGAAGTGTTTTAAAAATTTGATATTGACTTTTTGTAGTATTGTGTACGTGATTCACGTAACTCGTATGCCTAATTTTAAACCACTTCATCGTGATAGTGATAACTATACAACTTTAGAAATCATGCAAAAGTCACAGGTTTAAAACCCGCCGGTGTAATTTTGCAAGTTTTCAAAGTTTACGTAGCCAGTTTACAAGGTCTTCAAAAGTTTGTTTATTTATTATACTCGTTAGTATAAAGTTTACAAAGTTTAAAGTTAAGTACTTACATTCTTTATTAATGCATCAACAAAGTACTGAATCACATTTAGAGTTAATACAAACAAGCCCGTGATAAGTATACAAACCTGAAAAAAAGACATAATTGGAACATTTCTATGATGTAACTAAAATCTAATATACTTAACTAGCGGTTTCACCCGCAGCTAACCGTTTCTCTGCGGAAATAAGACCCTTTCGCGGCATGTGTTAGGTATACATAATATAAACCTGCCTCTTGAATATCCTTCTTTTATCAATAAACCGCATAAAAATCCGTAGCGTAGTTTCAAAGATCGAAGCATACAAAGAGAATACACGGGAATCAAATTAAGCGCAAGGAATTTTGTCAATAATCGTCTAATAAGTGCGCACGTCTAATGGCCAGAGCACACCGCTATGTATAACCACAGTATAATTAATAGTGGTATAACGTTCCTATTTTTGCGCGTGGCTATGACTTTGTTGACTGTATGAGGTATGGCCGGGTATGGCACACTGCTTGCGTTGCGTAGACGTGCCCGTTTGCGTAATGCGTAGGGTCACGCATTGCGGCTCCCAGAGGACGCACGGGTTGCGTATCCTACGCAGAGCGGAACGGCAATGTTGCCTATACGCGTGCGGTGACGTTGCATTCTAGTACTTAGAAGAATATTAAGAAGTCATGTAGGACGTCACACTGAACTCGTTCAAACATGCTCATCATACCTAATAGCTCTGTCCTGCACGTAGTACGGACGTGTGTACGGACGTTACAGTTGCATTTGTTTTCAAATCACCGGTAGTGATGAGTGATATCAGTTTGAATAATGAAGTTATAGAGAAACTTATTGAATTAGTGCGACAAAATGAATTTTTTTACGAAAAACGCTATATGAATGTTGGTGCGCAACAGACCCCTTGCAATGCGTGTGCAGCACGTTTTCGTAGTTTAATGGGCGTAGCCTCGCGCGTTACCCGGCAGGGGTACGGACGGTACGGACGTGATCACGATGTTGCACGAGCTGCATACGGACGCGGTGTGCTCTGCACTTTAAAAAGCAACTTTTACCAAAGTGCATTGGTAAAAGTTGCTTCTTAAACAGCCAGATTCTTAGTGTTTAGTATCAGCTATAGTAAAATTTATCTCTATAAAAGTACTTAGTAAGCACAAAATAAATGAGTAAAAAAACTTATGTCATTAAAATACCAAGTTTATAGTGGAAGGGACGGTGTACCGAAAACTTTTACTTTTACTATGGATTTATGTTAGGAAACGATTTCATTTTTTAAAGTCAATCAGAAAGGTAGATCGAAATTTATTATCTCATATACCAACATACCTTCCATAGACAGAGTTGTTCAGTTTCATGGTCTGATCATGCTTGCAAAGTTTTAGGTACACCGTCCCTTACACCCCGTATATTACTCACAGGAAACTGATAAATATCCCCAAAGGTGGTGAAGCAATCGTACAATCGCCTTAACTGTTCATCTATGTTGTTGTACCGGAAGTCGTGACTTTGCGAAGCTAAATATCTCATGACAGGTTTGGTAGGAAATCGCAAATGAAGTGGTTTCCTAATTAAATCTTTCCCTAAGATGTAATTTTCCAAAATTGAGTTGATGAATCGAAATCGAATAAAGAAATAGACAAGGAAGATGGAGCCATGACACACGTCCATCACAAGAGGCACAAATAAGAAGGAAGTTGTAATTAGTTCCCTTCTACCAACACTTGCTACGCCTAATAACACTAACATATAAAATATTAATCCAATTGCAAGTGCCGAATGCACATATCGTCGTAGCATGTGATTAATAAACTTATTGTGATCTATTCCCATAAGTCGGTCAATTTTCTGCATCTTGATATAAAAATTGACATTACCTACGTTATAACAAAACCGTGAATGCATAATAAAACAAACGTAGCTAAATGCACAATAAATGTAACCTATGTAATATGTACAGTTAATTTTTTCATCAGGAATACTTAATACCACCCTTAAGTACATATATGTGCATAAAATAAAAACAGAGCAACAAATAAAAATGGAATATATTTTATGCCTCGTGTTAAGTGGAGTAATGAAGCGATCCCTTGCCTCTACACGATTTAGACACGTAAATCTTTGCAAAGTAAGAAGTACATAATATACATCCATAAAATCGTCTTCTAATATATCTTTCGAGATATATTCCGAATATTTTTTTACTCCTCTCGTTCTTAAGTGCTTTTGCATTGCTTATTTCTTTACAGATTACACTATTATATTATAATAGGTATATAAATCGTTTATTTTATTTAGCTTTTTGATTCGTTCACAAAGTTCTTGTTTATGAAGAGTGCTTTGAAATATTGGTTTTCAACCTTCTAATAGGCTTTACATTTTTGTTATAGCAATTAGAGCGACGTAAAGACAAATGAATTAAATGTAGTTATGATGGTATTCGTAATGTGATATGTTTGACGAATTAAAAGTCGTTTAACTGGGAGCTCAAATAGTAAATTTACTCAGGAAATTTGTACCTCTGGAAGGTCTAAGTTCGATTCTTTTTAAATATTGTTTATAATTATTTTATGTTGTTTTAATATATTTTATTTTTAAAACTAGCTGGTGCCGCGAATTTAGTTTTACTGGCTGAATATTATGGTTAGCATACGCCGCCAGTACCAGTGTTTTTTAGTTTTGACGTTAACTAAACTCCAACCAGGTTGCCTAAGCTAACATGTAATATTTCTGCGCCATCGGCATTCAATTTACTTGCTTTAAGAGGAAGAAAATGACCATCACGCTGATAAGCTTTCGCTGAAGCTTAAGTTTTAAAACCAAACCTACATTCTACATTGGATTGTTCATAGACTTATTTGACTGAAAGGTTGCTTAGCTATTATAATGATTATTATTGATTATTTACTTAGTAAAGTACCGAGTGCCGTGTGATTCCGGCTGGGAATAGCACTACCCGAATATAACCTTTTTCTTTTGAGTTATTTGCATATCTTGTATAGTTAAGCCGGGCTCCTGGTGTTCCTCATCAGGTACTCCAGCCTCAAGATGTCAATGTACTAGCATAAGCGGCTGATGCTCAATTACTTTTGCTATGCAGACTTTTCTGTATCGCTCATACTGTAGCTGGCGGCCTAAATATTCTAAGTTTAATCGTATTTCCCGTGTGAATGATCAATTTTCCCGCAGTAAAAAGTATTTTAAATGTTGACAAGGCGTAATAGCTATACACAACAAAAAGTTTCATTCGAATCCGTCCAGTAGTTTCGGAGATTAGCCCGGACAAACAGACAAACAGAGAGACAAAAATAAATGTAATAAAATGTGTTCTATTCTTATTTAAACATTTAGCATTTAGACAAGTAGGCTGGTTGTTTGAATAACCACAAAACTTCTCCGGGTGAGCGCCTGCTCCCCACCATACAGCTAGGTGTAGATTTTATAGCCCCAGGGCTAAAATTGAAGAGTCTAGAATTTTAAAAAAGGAACACTGGCGCTCATTCTCAGCGAGGCATCCTTTCCGACCTCATCCTAATTGTGATACGGCTCATGCCTGAATCATTACTATAATTTGTTATAGTAATTAATTATTAATTGATTAATGCTGATTAAATTATTATTGCCAATTATTTGCTGTTTTTTTTTTCATGATGTCGGGAACAAAACTTGGGGATAATGTCGACTCAGAAGACATTAGACCACCTTCTCTAATCATCCAGTTTCACCCCGAAATGTATTCTTTTTTAATAAAAATAAATGAGTGACCAATTGTAATTTCAGTGGCCTGTCCCCAATCCCTTTTTTGCAACATATTCTCCTCTCAAGATAACAATATTCAACTTATGTAAGGACAAGTGATTTAATTCTGTTAAGTAGGTATACGTCATTCTACGAGGAACTAATGAAATTTTAATTTTGGACCACTAGATTATAAAATATGACAAGACTAGTTTTGTCTCAGCAAAAGTACCAATTTCGGTGGTCATTTTGTTCCGCCGATTCTTACTCACGCTGTAAATATAATACAAATTATAATTCCCATTTCAAAATTTCCCGGTGCAAAATTATGCGCCGAAAGAATTTTTTGTTTTGCCTTCAGAGGGTAAATCTCCTTCTGCACTGCCCTTACTACTCGTAGCACTGCAAGCAAACGGTTGTTTTTCATCTTGCTAGGTTTTCCAGCAAAAAGTAAAAATATACGCTTCCAACACAGCACTTATACTGACGTTCTTAAAAAAATCAGCTGACACATGAATGAATAAAGTTTTCTCTACAGATCGTTTTTTTTTTGTTGACTAGGCGGATTGTGCACGTGTCTGTCATTGTTTTTTAGGGTTCCGTACCCAAAGGGTAATAACGAAAACCCTATTACTGAGGCTCGGCTGTCCGTCTGTCTGTCCGTCCGTCAGTCCTACAGTTACGAGGCTGTATCCCCTGAACCGTTAAACCTAGACAGTTGAAATTTTCACAGATGATGTATTCCTGTTGCCGCTATAACAACAAATAAAAAATATTTAATAAAACAAATATTTTGCGCGTTTTTATAGATAATGTTATGGAACCCTTCGTGCGCGAGTCTGACTCGCACTTGGCCGGCAAAGCCAAGGACATTTTCAGGGTAATCCTAACTTTGGAAGTTTTCACATCTTTTCAAAATATTTCAAAAACGATTGCATCATAAATTATGAAAATATGTGTGTATCTTACTAAGCAATCCAAACACTCTAAACAATATATTATATATTTTTTTAGTTTCGAACGTAAAATGAAATGTTGTGGATTTTGGTGGTAAAGGTATGATTGTATTCTAAAGATTTTTTAATGCATATTAAGCATTCGATTTATTTTCAGTTTCATGGTCTGAACGCACCCTATTGGTATTTGGAAGGCTGATCCTTACCCCCTATTTAGATGAAAATTTTCTAATAAATAATTAAAACTATAAAAACATTATTAAAAGAAAAGACTTAAATTGTTAATAATGTAGCCGATACAAAATATATGATTATGTTCTGGAAAAGGCACATTATAAGCAACGTACAGGCACATTATGTACATAAAAGTACTTACAACAACAATAGCACAGAAAATTATGAATGTAAGTATTTTATATGAAGTTTTAAATGAAGTGACGAAGCGACCCTTTGCCTCTTGTCGATTTTAACACATAAACTATTGAACATTGCAAATATGTGAAATACATTTAACATTCATCTTCTAGTATATCGTTTGATGATAATACGTAGTTCTGTTCATCAGTAATTTGTTCGTTCTTCATTTTTTACTATTATATGAAATGATTCCGTAATATTAATAGCACTTTTAAAATTTCGACAAAATTTGTACAAAAAAATTTGTTACTTTTGCGTTTTCAAAGCGATTAATGCATTAAGGCGAAATCTGGCCGAGGTTGCCGCGTTTTCAAGGGGGTGAAGCAGCCGCGCGGGCGGAGCAGGCGCGGGGTGTACCCCCCGCACGGGCAAGTAGCAAACGCAGCGTGTCAGGCTCCCGCGCACGACAGTATAGGCGTAGGGTAAACGTGCTAATAATTGAACTATTTGTTTCATTGAAAGGTTGTCTTTTTTAATGTTATATGATATACCTATTCAATGTTTATGTTTTTTAGACATGTAAACCATGTAAAACTTTACGTAGTGCTACTACGTAAAGTTTTTAAATCAGTCATAGTTAGGTAGGTACAGAATTATTTATAAAGAAATAATGTCTAGGGATCCGTATGATTATTCATTATTCATGTTATATGGGGAAAAATTCAAATAATATACATCAAAATGCAATCAAAATTCATTTAGAAGACAAAAAAATTACGTTTAAATTAAGATTTATCTGCTTCATTTACTGACGCCCATAAATAGGGTTCCTTCCGTAGTCTGTTGAAATTATCGAGGCGAGGCATACAAACGAACAGACATAGAAATAAAATTGGCAAAATAATAAGGGATTAAACTAAGGAAATCTATAATAGCCCCAATAAACGGGATCTGACAATCCAGCGCCCACTTTCCTGGTTATATAGCCGGTTTTTCAGAACCTCTCAAAGGCATCCCACGGGCTCGACGAGAATCTACCATTCCATACCATTTAGGGAGAATATGATTCTATTTTAGTTTACCAAAAGTTGTCATATCTTTGTATATACTGTCTCCATTTCATCAGATTGTTTTCTCCATATAAAACACATCTTATCTTTCCCGTCACACGTAATTGTCCCTGAACTTGGAAAAACCAATTACTATTTTGAATTCACAGTAACTCGATCTTGCTTTTTATAATATTTCAATATTTGCACCTAATTTTGTTTTATAGCATTTTGAATGCCATTTTTGACACGCATCTGGGCATTTCACTTCCACTGTAGTATATTCACCCACGATTCCGAAAGGCGTAGCACCTATGAAGAGAAATGTTTCATCAACAGTCCACATTCCTTGATTCTCAAATTATCTTAGCTGCTCAAACAAACTGTTGAGAAATCGGTGTAGTCGTCTGTGTCTGCGAAAAGACGCCACATTGATGACACTATCGATCATTATAAGCCAGCACAAGTCTGGAAATATTTACGCGCGCTTGGTGTTGGGAAGTCGCCAGCTACCCCTAGTAGTGCTGTAGATTTGTCAGCACTCAACCGGCATTTTTCGTCTCCTCCTATCACACTGACTGATGTCGTCAAAGCAACGACTATCGCTAACATAAACCGTAACCACTTCCACAGTGTTCTTTCTTCTCTTTTAAAGTTGTTGCCGAGGACGATGTTAAGAAACATATATCATCCATTAAATCTACTGCCGTGGGCAATGATGATCTCTCCTCCCGTATGATCTCCCCTTATCCTTACCGAACTCTTGCCAATCCTCACACACATCTTTAATTTCACTCTGGTAACGAGTTCTTTCCCCTCAGCATAAAAACGTGCAATTGTTATACCTCTCCTTAAAGTTTCCAATCCTTCAACGTTCTCCCAATTTCATCCCACTTCCATCCTTCCATTCTTATCTAAGATCCTTGAACACATTGTCCACAAGCAGGCATCTGACTTCAACACATCTAATAGTCTTCGTTCTACGTATCAGTCTGGCTGGTCACAGCACTGTGACAGCACTTATCAAAGTCACCGACAATATTCACCACACCATGAAGAATAAGTCTTTGACTATTCTTATTTTACTTCATTTCAGTAGTGCCTTCAACTCAGTTGATCTTGATGTACTTTTCGCTATCGCTTCGCTCTCTTGACATCTCTTTTCCGGCAATAACTTGGTTTGATTCATAATTTCGGGGTCGCTTGCAGCGGGTCCGTTCTGATGAGGCTTTCTCGGAATGGAGTAATCTCTCTTCAGGCGTACCTACAGGTGGCGTCCTTTCACTTCTTCTTTTTTCTGTTGTGATTAACACAGTTACTCCTCTCTTCTAGCTTCCATCTTTACGCAGACAATTTGCAGATTTACTGTCATTTCACCTGTGATGATATAAATAGTGCAACTGTGGCTATCAACAATGACCTCAGCAAAATTGCTATATGGGCTGAATTCTTCGGTCTCGTGGTCAACCCAATAAAATCTCAGGCCATGCTAATAGGTAGTTCTTATAATTATGTGTGTGTAGGCAAGTGGACCATCCAATTATCCCAAACGTTATTTATAACGGTGCGTCTGTCCTTTCACAAAAACTGCCAAAAACCTGGATTTTGCTGGATTCCACTCTCAGTTGGACTGCGCAGGTCAACGCTGTCAGCAGTAAAGTATTTTTCTCTTTTCTTTCGCTTTAATGCCTTCAAAATTTCTTGTCTCTTAAAACTAAGATTACTCTTGCTCAGACACTTCTCCTCCCCCGTTTAGACCACGCCGACACCTGCTACGTAGATGCCACTGAGGAGTTGTTTAGCAAACTTGAGCGTCTCCAAAACCTCTGCATCAGATTCATTTTCGGTTTACGCAATTACGACCACAGTTTGTCTCACAACTCACATTGAATCGTTAAAATAGATTGTACGGAACCCTCCTCACTTATCGAGTCCAACTCGCACTTTACCAGTTTTTATATATTAACTAACACTAATATTACAAATGGGAAAGCCTGCTTGTTTGATTTTCCTTTCTTCTCGTCGCAACGGAGCGGTTTTATGTAAAATTGAACCTCCCATACAAGGTGTACTAGCCGGCCTAGTCAATTTGTATGGGATCCATATGAACATATGCGCTTGAGCAAATTTATTCCTTATTCTCAGACTGGTGTCTGGTAGGCATTCCATGGTTTTCGCTATCGGTTACTATACTAGTTCAATTTCACCCTATACAATAGTAAAGTAAGGTTGTACGGAACCGTCCTCAGCTATCAAGTCTAACTCGCACTTGACAGGTTTTCATCCATCGAAACGTGTTTGTTTGATTGTCCTTCCTTGATGTTGTAATTGTAACGTCACGTTGCGTTGGGTGGATTGTGAGGCTGGAGAGTGACATAGGCAACTTTTTTTTTCTTTGGAGAAATATCTTTTCCTACGGGAAAAACATCACGCCGTGGGTGAGGCTAGGTATAAATAAATTGTTATGTTAACCATACATAAGGTAGTCCTTGCAAGGTACTTCTACCCTAATTCGAAAAAAATATATCTTATTTTTTTTTTAAATATTATGCCGTGTGATGCCTACTTAGAATTGCATCACCCCATTTCTTTCCCATGTGAGTCGGTAAAGGCGACTAAGGTACTCGAGGGTCTGTACTGCAATCTTAGGCGATGGGCTGACAACCTGTCACTATGGCGATACACAATTTTTGCGCATAACCCTCAAATATTTGTCAGACATGGCGTAAATGTCCGTTTTTTGCGGCCGTTTACGCTCTGCCTACCCCGCAAGGGATTATAGGCGTGATATGTGTATGTGTGTGTATGTAAATATTACACCGCAAACTACCTTATCCTCTGTTTTTTATAGCAAGGCTTGGAAAGCTTCGTTTTTTTCTTTAACTTGGCATTTAGTTTCCCTGCTCAATAAATGTCGTAATATCTCCGCGGCTGGAAAAAAGTTGTACATGTCTGCTTCCGACGAGGCTCAGTGGCCGACTGAGGGGTGCGGGCGCGGTAGAAACCGACGTGCCCGTGCGCAAACCGAACATACTTTTGTGTTTAAGTGTTCTTTTTTAATGATAATAAGTAGATAATTGAAAAACTAGCTCCATGCGTTGATTACACATATAATAAGGAAGGAAATGACATAAAATAAATTTTGAAATATTGGATACCGGTCAAATGGTACAGGTTTTTAGTCTAAGAAACAGGCCAAAAACCGCATAATTAGAGCTTACTTTGCGATTTTTTTCTATCGAGAAAATTTTTACCAATCGTGTTTTGGGCTCCATAGTTTTGTAGCATATATCTTGAAGTAGTCCTGAAAATAATTACGTTTCGTGTTTTTGAGATTTGAAGAAATGGCATAGAAAACTCCGAACACTACTCCGCCTTTGCTCGGAGGCTTTCTAAGGCCACCTCACCTTAACCGAATCGAAAATTACAGTCATAAACGAATTGACTCTTGTAAACGTCAGTGGCAATTTATAACTCATCAGGCAATGATGTATCTGATCATGGTGATCTGAATTGTTATAATAACGCTACTAAGTACTATTTATTTTAAACAGGACAAGTTTTCCGCGCCTAAGATATCCTCCCCTCACCACTCTTTTATTTACGCTTCAGTTTTTTTTTCTCCACAGTAGATAAAAAGATGAACTTCTTCCGGTGTCTTTCACAAACATACGAAAAGCGATACCTACTCTCGAGTATTTTATTATTTTAGCTTGAAATACTTTTTAAAATTATTACCTAAGTACACTTATCTTGCAGCTAAAATTCAATCAGTTTTTAAAAAGCCAAATCCAGCAAAGGAATAAAATATTAAACTTTTGTTCCTCAGTTATCATCATTTTTGTGAAAGGTGTAATATGCGAGGGTAAACACTAAAGGCTTTGAAAACTAAATAGCTTTCTGGTTACATCAGACAATTTTATTCTATAGCACGTAGCATATCCCAGATCTAACCTAATGCATGCCTCATACTTATATTACCGCTACAACGCCTACGTTTAATGCTACAACCTCTGCTACGGCGTAGGTAGATAATAGAACCGTAGCCGCACATAGGTTTTTTGGCGACCTTGTATTTTATTAGTTAGTTATATGATACGAAATAATATAGTAAAAGGATACGTATAAATATAATTTACATAAATATCTAACCTTTTATACTAGATATTATAGAATTATCGTCATTATTATCAATTACTAGTCTACCGCCCCAAAGTAATTTGATTTACTTGAGATTATGTCCCGATACAAAAAAACACTAACTTATTTAGTATTGAAGCACCGGAGTAACAACTCGTCACATTATGTCACGCGGCGAATACTTATCCGAAGATATATTGGACGCAAATTTCGCAAAAATATTTGCACCCATACACATAATGCAGTTACTTCTGGGATCGACACATCACGACCTCAGAGATGGCTTCATGATGCCCACCACAGCTTGCCAGAAACTTTACTCCTTCATGTTAATCATTCTCTCAACTTACTCTATGTACCATTTGAATTACTTTTACGTCAGTTTCTACTACGGGAAGAGTGTGCCCTTATGCTTCAGTTTGGCAGCCGGCGCAGACATGCAATACATAATTTATATGGCCAATATGTACCACGCCAGGTTTTCAAAAGATTGCGACTTGACAACCAAAATATACCTGAATCTCCACAAGCTTGATCGCATCTTGAATCTGAATGACGACTTTTCATTCTCAAGGAATCATTATAACTTCAACTATTTTATGGTTGTGTTGACAGCAACGGCCTACCCCACTGGATTTATGGTCCACATATTGTCAACTTTTGAAAACGGAGAGAGAACTTTTTTTCTGGGGGGTGGACTGATGCTTGTTTATATGGAAAATCTGCTGACTGGCAGCTTGCTATATTACGCAGGAAAACGTCTACAGTTGGTAAACAAAAGAATGAAATCGCATATTGAATTGAATAAAGGGCACTTAGTTTCAAGAGTAATCCCGGAGAATAATAAACATGAACATAAACTTTTAACGGATTTTAAGGATTGCACCTCATTGGCATTAGAAACTTTTAAAATGATTACGATCCGTTTTCGATTTTGTGTAAGTATCAAATGAAAAATTAAGTAGGTTACATAACGTAAAACTCCCACGTGTCCACTTATTGAACTGAACATTTTCATATTTATTTCACCGTGTTATTTCGGCTTACAATAGCATCACCCCATTTATTTCCCGTAGGTGTCACAAGAGGTCGTAATAGACTCAAGGGTTACATGTGTTTTTAATTTTAGGCGATAGGCCAGATCTGTCACTATGGCGATACACAATTTTCAAAATGACCCTAAAATCTAAGTAAATGTTTGTTGTTACGGCCGTTTACGCTCAACCAACCCCACAAGGTTTATAGGCGTGATATTTGTATATAAGTAAGTTTGTGCAAATGTGTTTTTTTATGTTCAAGACCTTCACAATCGCATTCACTGTCTACTTCTGGATTTTCCTCATTATAGAAGCCATCGTTGTTGGACTGAAGACGGAAGTAAGTAGATTTTATCTATTTTGTTTTTTCCGTGTTCCTAGTTCATACCTACCCAAATGTTAATATATCCCGGAATGTAATCCCGTCTTTTTATCCTAAGTCTACCGACGACCGATGTGGCGCAGTGGTAGTGCGACTGCCTGCGACGCAAAGGTTCCGGGTTCGATTCTCGGTGGGACACTCACAAAAGTTGATATTTATCTCTTTGTGAATTTGTTCCCGGTCTGGTTAGGACATTGCAGGGTGAACCAACTGATTGTCCGAAAATAAATGGTTCCGTGCTTCGGAGGGCACGCTAAGCCGTCGGTCCCGGTTGCTGTCTATGATTACTTAGACGGCGGTCGAAACACAACCATGTCAGAGGCCTACTAGTGGTAGTAGGCGGTTGAAAAACTCTGACACCAGGGTTCATCGGGTCGTTGGACGACTCGGTGTCCCACACGAAAAGAGAAGAGAGATCCTAAGTCTAGTTCTGGTTAAATATGCAACATTAAGAAGCCGTTGTCACGCGTTATTGGCATTAAGATACACTTGCAAAATTCGCGGGCCATTGATGAGCCGCGGTCGCCCAGATGGAAGAGGCGTCGCCACTCGTGATGGCGACAGTCGCCGTTTAAATCCTACCAGCGGTAGAAAATTTTGCAAGTAAAAAAAGGGGCGTGTAATCTGCCCAACGTAGAAGAAATTATTACTTAAAATCAAGCGTTCTCATACCCACCAAGTATGATTTTGTTAAGGATACCGTACTGTATTATTATGTCATGCTTTTATTCATTTTTCTATTCTTTGTGGAGATTTAAGTCTAGGCATAAAAGATAAATAAAACTCTTTTAAAAGCTTTTATTTAACTTGCAGTGTATGTAAGTAAGTAACAATGTTTGTTCGGTGCAAATCTTGCAAGTTTAATTTGAACCACTTCTCGGTATCCGATTGAGTTGAAATTTTGCATGTTGGTCCAGAACCGATGACAATGCATGTTAATCATAAATTTGACCTGATGCTGCTGCCAGGATCGGCTCCGTACGAGAGATCTCCTCAGCGGTTTATAGCTGGGACACAAAATTTTGTATACGGATTCGTTTATTATAGGCAGTTGGTAGGCCCACCATGAATTAGACGCTTCATCCAGGGTTGTCTTCGAACTATGGAACTCCTCAATATTCAAATGCTGGGACTTGCAATTTTGTATACGAATTCGTTTATTATAGGCAGTTGGTAGGCCTACCATGAATTAGACGCTACATCCAGAGTTGTCTTCGAACTATGGAACTCCTCAATATTCAACTGCTGGGACTTGCAATTTTGTATACGAATTCGTTTATTATAGACAGTTGGTAGGCCTACCATGAATTAGACGCTACATCCAGGGTTGTCTTCGAACTATGGAACTCCTCAATATTCAACTGCTGGGACTTGCAATTTTGTATACGAATTCATTTATTATAGACAGTTGGTAGGCCCACCATGAATAAGACGCTACATCCAGGGTTGTCTTCGAACTATGGAACTCCTCAATATTCAACTGCTGGGACTTGCAATTTTGTATACGAATTCGTTTATTATAGGCAGTTGGTCTAAGGCCTACCATGAATTAGACGCTACATCCAGGGTTGTCTTCGAACTATGGAACTCCTCAATATTCAACTGCTGCGACTTGCAATTTTGTATACGAATTCGTTCATGATAGGCAGTTGGTAGGCCCACCATGAATTAGGGTCACGTCAATAGAAGGCATCCTGATAGAAGAATTAGACTGTTCGAAATTAACTGGGACTCGGCCATGTAATAATGACGCCATCGATGAAATGAAAAGACTAAGACATATTACAAGCTAATTCTTCTATTAGGGACGCCGGAGGAGTAGGTACCAACCTACTTCTATAGAATATAAAAGAGATAATTATACTTTATCCTAATGTTAGTTTTCCCCGTGCCTTAAGTTTTTCTATTGAAGGTCTCTCCGTTTTATAGAAAGACTTTCGTATTGATCAATAACTATCGTAACATAAACTAAAAAATATAAAATAAAATTATGTAAAAAAAACTTTTAAAACAAGCTTTCATTTCAGTGCTCTGAAAAGATGAAAATAAAATTTTGAATGACATTAACCACATTCATTTATGACTTTACAGATATGAAAATATAATAAAAGCTTGTCGCGAAACTTACAATTTGTGATTGAAATGTTGTAATAAGGTACGCACGCACCTAACTGTAATTAGGTAGTTTCTTCTAGGCATCGCGACAAGCTTTTATTATATTTTCATTTCTGTAAAGTCATAAATGAATGTGGTTAATGTCATTCAAAATTTTATTTTCATCTTTTCAGAGCACTGAAATGAAAGCTTGTTTTATAAGTTTTTTTTACATAATTTTATTACTCATTTAAATAAAATTCATTTTCAGCTCTTTCCGCCGATTGCTGTCATTACGATTTGCATCTGGATACTCTACTACTATCTTCAGCTGACTATCCTAGCTATCACAGTCGATTGGTTTGGACAACAAGTGAAAGGAACGAAGACACTTTGCGTGTACTCACTATCCATCTACTTCGAAGGTACCTCCACTTTATTTGAAATCCTTGCGATTGTCGTTTAAGGCCAGTAAACAAAACACAATGGTCCGAGATTGTGTCGTATCATTGGATATTTAAGACGGAATGGCAAGACCTTTAAATAACGTGTAAACAAGAAGTAGAAATGAAGGGGTAGCAATGTTTCTGTGCCTAAAAACAAACGATAGGATAATAGTGATATAGAGAGTGAAATTTTACTAGTAACTGATAGCGAAATCTAAAGACGGGCTGGTGATAAGGAACAACCCCAAGGAACAAAGGTCATAATACGAAAATATAGGACCTCTCATACAAAATTGCCGAGCTTTTTATTTAATAAATTTATTTATACAAAATAATAAAGAGGCTTACTTACCTATTTCCTAAACTAAGAATTTGAATTTCTGTGTCTTAGGCAAATAATTAGCAGGATAGCTGCTTTGAGTTAATATGGAAACTCAAAATATTTTTGTCATATTTCAACCATCTTCTTCTTCTTCCTTGGGGAAGGTTGTTCCTTATCATATCACCAGCCCGACTATAATAATGATAATACGAATTTCTAAAAACATTATCTCAACCACTCATAAAGATTTCAGTGAGGTACCTATCTACATCACCGATCTGTCTTTCTGTTCAGGGCCAATGTTCAAGACAGCTAGATCTGTTCTCCGCCTGGTGGAGGTTGAGAAGCCAGTGTTCTCAATTTACGGCGTGTTCACCATCACCAGATCACTGCCGATGAAGCTGATTGGCCTCATCACGAACAACGTCGTCATGCTACTACAGTTCACTCTGCCTGAGTCTTAAAGCACACCTCGGACACTCCATACAGTGGACTCTTTATAGACTACTGCATAAGAATAAATAATAATACTGGCGTATAGAAACGAAACTCCTTTGTCTGGGCCCCAAAAGCCGCGCTTTAAATACCTACTTCCCCCTGCAGCCCGTAACGCCCCGCACTCTCCCGCGCTTTAAGTCGGGGCTGTCACGTGCCAATAATTTTATTCCAGACTAGCGGCACAGTATAATTAATAGTACTAGCGTACAGTATGGTCACTCCCTGCCTCCCCCTACAAGCGCCGCCCACCCGCGCTCGGAGGACGCTTAGACACCGGCTAAGCAAGGACGCGACGACGAAGGTCATTTCATACTGCCGCACATTGCATTCCCGATTCGCGAACGCAAAATGGCGGCAACCCTGACATGTTGTCTCACACACACGAGCATGGTCCGCGTTCACCTACGCGAGCTTAGACTGTGTGCGTAGCAACGCATTTGATTCATACATTTGAGCGCCAGTGTCCGAGGTGTGCTAGCGGCCAGTCAAGCGGTTGCGACCGCTGCTAACAGTTTTCCCGTGGGAACAAAATATTTACGCGTTTTAAAGTCTTACCTTACCATTTTATTGTTAATAGGTAGGTACAGAATTTTAAAATAGGTGCAAAAATGGCGCCGTGTGGTGCCAGATTAGAATAGCATTCTTTTCGTAAAACGCGTTCTTCCTATGAATACAACACCTTGCACTCTGCTCGCTAATCCATCCGTCAAGCGTGGTGAGTAAGTAGGTAGGTACTTATGGCAAAAATTCGACCCTCACGACGAACGTTTCCGCGGCCAAGCGCACTCCCGACTGAATTGTTCTCTAAGAGACAGCCAGACGGATTGACCTTGAGCGTGTCTGGAGCGGGAGTGTCATCTCTATGTGATTTCTACTCTATGACTACTGTCATTTCTACATGTGCATGTGTGGGTGATCAATCACTTCGTTGATTTTTATACCTAACCTGATGAATATATACAGTTACTACCAAAGAGGATGTAACAAGCCTAGCGCTAGTTTCTACTTAATTCTCCTCTGTTTTTTTGACATTTCTCGGGGGAGGGCGGGTTGGGGGCTGGGGTGCGGGGAGGTGAGTGTCCGTTTTGTATGTATAATATATACTACATACTTATTGGTTATTCTGTGCTTAAAGGCTGCCTTTACAACATAAGGATATGTTCGGGATTAAGTGGTTCGGTCAGGTGAAGTGATCGAAAAATAAATGTGTTACCTACTAAAAACAGGAGGGGGTTGAAGTTTGTAATGTGGCAGGGAAATGAGGATGTCAGAAACTTTACGGAATCCGTAGAGAATATCACACCATAACTCGTATTAATTAAATTTTATGGTACACTATCTGGTGCCCGCGAACTTCGTTTCGCTGACTAAATATTAGGGTTAGTATACTATCATAAGCGGCATATCATGCTGAACTACTTTTGTAGCTGGTGACCTAAAAAATGAGCAATTTTCCCGCGATTAAAAGTATGCTAGATGTTGACCAGGCTTAGGCGAGTGTAGCCGTCAACGATCTCGACAGTGGCGCCAGCTCACAAAAAAGTTTATTTTTATACAAACAATCTATCAGACTGTGCGATGCCTAAGTTATTAGTATTATCCTTAAGGCTTGTACTTCGACGGAAGGAACAAAATTCAAATGAAATTCGGAAGTCATGTCAAAGAGTATATTATAGAGGTGTCACCATTTCATATAATGTTAGTCTAACTGGTACTGATACAATACTTGACGACTAATGGTAGTGCGACTGCCTGCGGCGCTAAGGTTCCGGGTTCGATTCTCGGTGGACTACTCACAAAGTTGATATTATAAAATGGAAGGAATATTAACCTACATTATATTATAAGGACCATATTTTGGAATAAGCTGAACCATTCGCCAAGACTTAGCTGAACGCATAGTATCCATATTAATTATGAACTGTATAAACTGTACTGTATGTTTGTTTGTTATTCTTCCACTTTCAGTACATGAAAAAAATTGGTCTAAAAATAAGGGCTTAATCAGTTCACAAAACACTTATCTTCATAACATCTCAAATCATATTTACAACTTTTTATTTTAACGTTATTTCAGAAGAAGCAAAGTCATTAAACTAAATAAAGCCAACTTATTAGTTCAGGTTTAAAAATGCAAGTGGTCAGTATCATGTTACGCACTTTGCGCGAACATATTTTTGTTTCGTTTTTGTCCATCCTGGTATTGTACATTCTTTTGCGAACTTCTTTGTCATTTTCGTCATTGCGTGCACCTTAAGCGCAACTAATACTGTTAAATTTCAATTTCAATTTTAAACGTTTATTGCATAATTCAGTATACATAGATGTAAGTTCAAAATATAAATAGCAAAAACCAATTAGCGACGGCCATTATATATTCGAGTATGATATTATGATATGATAATATATAAAATAGCGGTCGCATTCTCGCACCGTTCATTAGTTTTTGAACAATATTTGTTGACCATCAGACAAACACAGAGCCGCATGCCTTAAAAATTTCATACCTTCGAACACCTTTTACAATCTTTTTCCTTTAATCGCCGACACCAGTTGAATTGCTTCATAGTTAAAAATTATCATACATTTTGGTGGTATCTATTAAAGTAACTAAGAAAAATTAAAATCGAAGGTGCTTCTAATTGTTTGTTTGACTAAGGTTTTTAATCCATTCCTATCTGGATAATCCTATAATTTTTGGTCTTGAAATTGGTATTTTTAGGAAAAGGGATTTATAGCCCTATACAATGTTTTGTATATTTCGGTGTTACCAACGAACCAGGGTGACCACAACCTTTAATATAATGATACCCTCGACCTTCCCGAAATGATAAGTACCTACCTGGAAATTAATTTTAACATTAGTATTGGCATTTTGTTTGGTGACACTCTAGGACTTTCCAGCTAGGTATAAGTCTAGAACCTTTCAACCCAGTGTTACCCTAGCATGAACATCTTGACCCAGTGCCACTCTAGAACCTTTCTACCCCATAACACTAAAAACCTTCCGAATCAATTGATCCCACTCTTGAACTGAAATCTGACAAAAATCTTTTACTACATAAATAATACTTTTGTATACTAGGTACGCAAGTTGCAAGAGATATGGGCGTGATATGTGTATGTATGTATGTACGTAAGTACATGTACATAATTATTTTTCTCAAACATGCTAGGAAATGTGTTCATTTCTTTCAAAAAAAGAAACCGCGAAGTTTCACATTGTTTGTCACATCTCAGATCACGCCAGCAAAGTTGTACGCACATAATTAGATTTCAAAATTATATCGATGACTCTCATAGAAACGGAACGTAATTTTGTATGAAACAGGTAACTAAAGACGAGGCTGTATGATGTGAAGACCCTTGCCTGTCCAGAATTAAAAAAGAAAAGAATGAACTATACTGTGCCTTACAGGCGAATTTATTTTAAAAAATTACAATTGGTGGGAAAATTGTAAATTTTGATTTGTTTCGTTGTGTTGTGGTCGCTAGCTAACTTTTATAAGAAGTACAATCTTTCATTTCCTAGCCTTTTTTTGAGAAAAGCACTATGTAAGCCTCGGGGAAAATTACTTTGCTTGACTTGTATAATTGAAGTCCTCGCCTGCGGCTCGGACTTCAAACTATACTCGTCCAGCAAAGTCTTATTTTCCATACCTCGACAACAATGTACTAATACTTGTTTTCTTATAATTTGTCCTAAAACTGTGGTTGGTGGTGACCGTATGCGCAGCGCTCCATATATACATTTAAAAATTTCCGCCGCGGTTAAAAAACTGCTTTTGTGCCGCCGTGTCGCCGTCTAGTGTTGCATATAAATCGAACCTTACTACTTCATACTAATCTGCACTAACAACCACGTCATCCTATTATTTGATCGTAAAAATATTTTTAATACCTACGTCTAATCGGTTCATATTTTGCGTTTCGTTCGATGTACCAATCAACGTAGTATTGACATTGGCAATATTATCCATAGCGAATAGAATGCCGTTGTTGTAGATAGTTGATATATTTTACGGCTAAATTCTAGCTACAATAATTTTTCACGGTCAAAATATCGAACAAATGTACAGTGTGTCGCGTCTGCATCATATTCCGTTTATCTATGATCAATTCCACGTCAGTTTTGACAGCAGAGGAAACACATCAAAACAAAAACCTTTTACTCCCAAGGAAAGCAGCCGGAAACAGTAAGTGTTTTGCTAAATTTCTTAATAACTAAGTTGTTTTGTCAAAAAATAGCCGCCCGGGCGGGTTCAACGTGAAATTGCCATTAATAATCATACTAAGATCAATACAGTTCGATTAGCACTGGCGGAAGAAATCTCTTACGCCACGCTTCATCACTGAAAAATAGAGGTAACTTCAAATTTTAATTTCTTCGTTATTAAATATAAAATGAGATTTTGCGCTGCCCTGGCTTATTCCTCATATCTTGAAGAATAAAAAACAAAATTTTGTTGACAGTAATGTTCCTTAGAATATGTATAAAATGCATTCTCGTAGCTCGTTTTCACCTCACTTCATGGAAGTAGGCCCGTTAAGTAAAATTAGAACCTGCAAACTTAATGAAATATTCGCTGCAATTTAAGTTATGTCAATTAATACCAATATTTTATTTGTGAAGTGGCGCCACTACTGTCGAGGTCGTTGACGGCTACACTCGCCCTAATAGCTATTCATAACAAAAAGTTTGATTCGAATCCGTCCTTTGGAGATTAGCCTGGGCAAGGGACAAACAGACAGACAGAAAAAAATAAAATAACTGAAATGTTTTTTCTAATCCTATTTTAACATCGACTACGATAATTTTTTCATAAATTTTTTGAATGTACGCACCGGGTTTTACTGTTTTATTGTAAGTATATAGATTCCTTCCACGGATTTTTTTTCTTGTGCTTATATTTAATCTTCTGACTAAAAATGTTAATTAAAATGATTAATACATAGGTACTATATTTAACTATGTAAGGTAGCTATCTAATTTTAACTTGTAGGTCACCTTTGCATTCATGAGTTATTTTTATTACATCGTTATGATAATGAAAAATGAATAAGTTATTAAATAATAATTGATTACCTTACTATTTTGTATTAATTACTTGTTGAAATGCGTTGGTAGTTCTAATAGAGTCACGGAAGGCTAAAGTAAAGGTACTGGGTAAAATAAGTAATTCCAGAATTCAAAATATTGTAGAAATTTATATCCACCTTTGAGTACGATTATCTCTAAAACAATGATAAACAACAAAATACTATATTTTAAGACATTAATGGATGGAAGCATAGAAGAGAAAGACTATAGATAAACACTACCTCATAATATCGTAATATGACAGAAATGAAATCCAAACGAGTAAAGAAGGAAACCGAATATCTCTCTAAAGATATACTAGACGAACACTTCATCAAGTCATTCTCTAAATTGCTAACACTGCAGACTATATTCGGCATTAATCGTGTAGAAGCAAGAGATTTGTTCGTTACTGTTCCAACTACAGTCCAAAAGCTGTACTCAATATTTCTTATATCAGTTGCCATACTATCATCTTCAATGAGTTTTTTCTGTATCTACAGTGTCTTGGAACATAATCTTCTATTTTTTTTGGCTTTACTTAGTGCTATTATGCACATCACTTGCCATATTGCTCTTACAGTTTATGCACGTTTCGTAAATAACGAGAAAAATGTTAATTTCTACATTGAAATGCAGAGAATCGATAGGTTAATGCGCATCGATCACAATATGAAAATTTACGAAGTAATGAAGTGGATAACGGACGGAACTTTTTACTCAGTGTTGGGTGTCAACTTCACCGTTTTAATGTGTACCGGTTTTGGAGGTCTCAAAATGATGTTTGTCTGTATGGGATTCATGTTGCCCTTATTTGCTTGCCCTGCTGAAATAAGCTACAGTTCAAATTTGCTACTACACTTCTATATTCGAATACGGTTTATAAATTCAATACTGGCTAACTTCGTCGAAGGAAAAAGTGTGGAAGAACAAGCAAATATTCATGTTTTATCTAAACCTAATATGAAATATTTAGCTGCGCAAACGCATGAATTCCAAACAAGTGAAACCGATGTGTACCTAAAGGAGATACTCGAATGTTATCAGAAATACCATGAACTTTATAGCTTACCGGTAAATGTAATAAATTTCATGAAATGTGAGATTGATAATTATTACTTTATTTTCCATTTACCTACATTAACTTTGATTTTAGATCGCGGTGTTTGTACTCAGTTTCTTCATCTACATCCCTTTTTCATGCCAGTGTTTGATTACTATAATGTCGATATATAAAGTAGGTACACTAATAAGATACAATTTAAAATATACTTTCACAATCGACTCACTTTGACAAATTATAAAACTGCTTTATCGTGCTTTGCATTTAAGGCTGAATAAGAAGTAACATATCACCCTATATTTTTGAATTTCGTTTAAAGTGGTAATACCGACCGGCGTGAATATGATTATCATTCAAGAGTTTTAAAAAGCTTTTTTATGTTTTGTTTATGGGCCTTTTATTTTAGGAAATCACAGCACCGATTTATATGGTGGGGTGTTTCATGACGTTAAGTGCAACACTTCAATTATTGGGTGTGTGTATGCGGTGCGAAATGTTTAAAAGAGAGGTTCAAGACACCAAAAATCAAGCTGTTGCAGTAATGTCTCTGAATGTCAAAGGTAACAGATGAGAAAATCTTGGTGCTATGTTTCAAACCTTTTCTAAAAAGCTTTATGTGGGAGTGATTCGGGCATTTATTTATTACCGCCAGAATAGGTTCGTTTGCATCATATGAGGACCGGATTCTGGTTATTGTTAAGTATGTGTCGTTGTAATCCCTGACTTTAATTTGTCAGACAGATGTTGCCAGGTTGCATGGTGGTCCAGGGCTGGCTCAAAGATGGCTAATTGTAGGTTTTTTACAAAAATGAATTGCGTGAATAAACTTTCTCAGAAATAAAATTGAGTTAAAATCAGTAGTCACAATGACACATACAACATACTGTTTGGGGTCCTCTATTTTAACATTTTTTTTTTCATTTAGCTAAAATGTACCAATGTAATAAATTTTAAAATCGTCTCATAAAGCCCGTTCATTTGATACCCCACACGACATTTAAAAAAGAATCATTCCACCATGTTTGATTATCCCCCACTGGAACACAATACAACCTGGCAACATCTGTTAAATTAAATTCAGGGGTTACAACAACACACATCAAAAGCCAGAAACGGATCCACATATTATGCAAACGAAAGTCTGGCTCCCGCCTGCACTAGTTCAGCCAACTATAGAATAGTTATAATTATGCGCTTGAGGAAATCTGATTGGTACCTATATTAATCATGGATAAAATCGTGTGATGTCGGCTTAGAATAGCATCACCCCATTTCTTACCCATGGGTGTCGTAAGAGGCGACTAAGGGACTCGAGGGTGTATATTGCAATTTTAGGCGACGGGCTGACAACCTGTCACTATAGTGATACACAGTTATCTGATTGACCCTCAAACTTTTGTCAGACGTGGTGTTAATATCCGTTGAACGGCCGTTAACACTCTGCCTACCCCGTAAGGGATATAGGCGCGATTTATGTATGTATGTAGTATTTCTGATATCAACTGTCTTCAAGTTATTATGGAGACAACTGATTCATTAATAATTATGATACTAATACCTAGAATTTTATTGCAGGTTCGCTTAGGGATAAAGCTAAAAGGATGCAACGGATTGCAAATCACAAATCTGCTGAATTTGTCGTATTCGACATGAGTATAGGTGCTAAATTCTTTTTGGACTATTTAAATATAACTACAACTTTGCTGTTTACTATTCTTCAGTTTAACTTCTTGTAAGAACAGAAAAATCTTTAATTTATACGTAGATACGGTGTTTATTATTTATTTAGGATTTAATATTTTGACTTTTTCACTGTAATGTACCTATATTAAAGTAACGTCATCCCACTAAGTTATATTTGGCAGATGTAAGTTGCATACTAAGAGAGATGTCAACAAAGGAAAATAAACCCTCTGCCATGGCTTTAGCACGAATCTTACAGCTGTCTTATATGGGGTGGCCGTACTGTAGGTAAGGTACACAATGAGGTCAATTCGGGATTTAAATTTTCCTTACTTGCCTTAAATTAGTGCTGTCACTTTCCGTCAAATAGGTTTAGAAAAGGATAGAAGATATCTAAGTCCTGTCATTTTTAAAAACGTCAATGGTTTCTTCGCCTTTTCTAGTCCATTTAGTCGCGATTGTGTTGATCGTCGCCTTATTTTGACAGATAACACGTATTTTGTATGAAATTATAAGACGTGACACGACTAAAATATCTCCTATCCTTTTCTAAACCTATTTGACGGAAAGTGACAGCACTAATTTAAGGCAAGTAAGGAGAATGTACGTACATCCCGAATTGTGGCCAATAAATACTTAATATTAGTTATAGGACTTTTATATTTAAATAAAACTATCCTTGTAAGCTGTATCATATATCTTAGTACTATGCTAATGTTAATATTTACTGTGTTTCGTATTATGATCATCACACTTTTGACTAAAGGTGCATGGGCTTAACTTCAGCCATGCTATCTTTCTTTCACTAAGTAAGATACTTACTTTCCTAAGCTAATTGTAGACTTATTTTAAGTATAAGACCGGGTCTATCGCGATAGTATTTAGGTAAATTACTAATATTTATTTACTATCGCAATAGACCCGGTCTTATACTTAAAATGAGTGAAAGTGATCGCGAGTGCTTAAAAAGTTATAATTGTAGACTTGCCTATAATAAAGTGTTAATTCAATGAATGCTTATGTATTGTGTGGGAAACAAGTCAATTTGTATTTGAATAAAAAGCCCTTGGAATTGAAAATAGTACATTTCATTTTAATATGTCAACCTTTGTTTGCACAAAGAGATAATGTCAACGTTTGAAAATGTACCTACAAACAAAATTTACTCTAGTAATTTTTTTTCACATTGTCTTGTGGAAGTTCCTTGCATACATGTTCATTTTTTAAACTTGTCCAGTTGATTGTGTTGAAAATCTAATTCTACAACTACATACATCCATACATCAGCCTATTGCAGTCCACCACTGGACGTAAGCCTCCCCCAGGGTACGCCATAGGGCACGATCTCCCGTTTTCGCCAGCCAGTCGCTACCCGCCGCCTTCTTTAAGTCATCTGTCCATCTTGTCGGAAGTCGTCCAACACTACGCTTGCCGAGGCGTGGCCTCCACTCGAGAACCCGCTTACTTCACCGTCCGTCGGTTCTACGACAAAATTAAATGTGCCCACCCCACTGCCACTTCAGTTTGCTACACTTCTAGACTATGTCCGTTACTTACTTCTTTCTAAACTACAATTCGGTCTTATTTGTCATACCTAATTCATTCAGGTCATATTATGGCCTTACCCGAGACGCAGATCACAATCAAACAACTAATAGAAATGGAGCCCAAAATTAAGCAAAAGCCAACTGAGTATCTCTCGAAAGATATGCTGGAGGAAGACTTTATCAAAGTATTCTCTCCGATGTTGAGACTTCAAACTGTATTGGGTACAAGTCGTATAGAGGCTAGAGATAGATTTGTCACATCTCCTACAGCGTACCAGAAAGTGTACACAGTTTTCAATTTAATAGTTGCAGTAATTTTATGTGCCTCATGTTTTTTTACTCTCAGGCCACTTTACGAAAATGACGTGTTATTCTATTTGACTATGGAAAATATGATTGTCTACACTTCTTTCTACATCACTAGTACGGTACACTCGCGGTTCATGAACAACGATAGAAATGTAAAATTTTATATCGAAATGCAGAGAATTGATAGGATTATGCAAATCGATCACAACTTCTGTATTTACAAGATGACGAAACTTGTTAATACTCTTACTCTTCAAATGTTACTGTTGGTATACGCGATTTTGATTCTATGCATTTGTTTTGGAAGTTCTAACACATTTTATATTTATTTGGGATTAATGCTGCCCCTTATGTCATGTCCGATTGAAGTCAGCTATGGATCTAATATGATCATGCATTTTTTCATTCGTTTACGTTTCATTAATGCTATATTACTTAACCAAATTGAAGGAAAAGTGCAGGAAAAAGTGCATTATTACGGGCCGTCCGAAAGAATGATGCGCTATTTAGCTTCTCAAACGCATGATTTTCTAACATGTGAGACAGATGTGTACTTGAAGGAGATGTTTGAATGTTACCAGGAGTTTAAAGAGCTATACAGATTGCCGGTAAATTGATGTTTTACCATATTACTTCTATAAAATGTATTTATTTCTTGTTGATGTTACTATGTTATTTAATATTTATATATTTTTTCAGATTGCATTGTTTTTATTTACTTTTTCTGCGTTTGTTCTGGCTGGATGTCAAATATTCATTTACTCATTATCAGTTAAAGTAAGTACATACCTAGATGATGATATCGGCGCAATGCGCATATTCACTCTGACAACTGTCAAATGCTAGACTAGTTCACATGAGACTGAAATGAGATACTTACAGGATAGGTACAGTCGAAGATAGAGCGAGCTCTTTCTTCTTATTTTCGCGTGAGACATCGTGTCATTCAACGACCCGATGCACCCTGGTGTCAGAGTTTTTCAACCACCTACTACTAGTAGTATGCCTCTGACATGGTTGTGTAACGACCGCCATCTAAGTAATCAAACACAGTAACCGGGACCGACGCGGCGGTTTACGTGCCCTTTAAACGTGTCGAATTAAGGCGAGTGTCTCCTCGAAGTGGCGCCACTACGCAAAAAAAAAACGTTTCCTATGTATACAAACAATCAATCAGAACGTCCGATGCCCAAGTTTTTAGTATTATCCTAAAAACGGCCACTTTTGGTATTATTTGCCATAACTTTAATTACAGCGAATATTTAATTGAATTTGCAGGTTCTAATTTTACATAAGGATAATACTAAAAACTTGGGCATCGGATATTCTGATAGATTGTTTGAATACAGAGAAAACTTTTTTTGTGAAGTGGCGCCACCGTTGACGGTTACATTCGCCTTAAACGTGTCATTATTTTTTCAGAGCTTTACAGATCTAGACTATACAGCCGCATTTTCGATACTCTTCTTTGGCACGGTTCAAGCATTGATGTTGTGCTTGCGATGCGAAATGTTCAAAAGGGAACTTCAAACGACTAAGAAATGTATCAATAAGATTATGGCTTTAAATCTTGAAGGTAAATATGCATACACTTTCTGAGTTGATTTTTTACATTCATCTGCCCAGAGTAGCGTAAGAATTATAAACAGGACCATCAAATAAAACATGCTCTGCAATGTGGCCTTAATTTAGGTATCAAGGAGGCAAATGACAACTATAAATTTCCCCTTTTATCCTTGTATAGGTACATTATACCACAAATAAACGAGGACGAGGAAAATGGCTAATATCTTCAAAATTACATCATGAAACAAAGACTAAATGAAAGACTATTTTATTGGAAATTAAATTTAAATAAACTGAACCTTCGTTTTAGAACAAATGTAAAATAACTTAAAATGCGTAACTTTAGCTGTAATTTCGTGAATATGAAATGGCTGCAGAGGTATTGTTTTTAAATATTTTAATATTTTGTGTTGCGTCCGCGAGCTTAAAATAATGCTGTTATCCGGTTTGGCATACTTTCGACCAGGTTCTTAAGGCGATTCTGCGGAATATTCTGCCATTCCTCAATCAAAGCTTCTTTCAGTTCACGAAGTGAGATTGGCAGAAGATTCCGCTGACGAACACGTCTTCCCAATTCGTCCCAGGCGTGCTCAATTGGATTTAAGTCGGGGCTGCGTGCTGGCCACTTCATGCGTGTGATACCAACTTCTTGAAAAACTCTTACACTATCTATCTATATATGCGGGCGGGCATTGTTTTGTATAAAAATGGCATTCTCGCCCATGTCCACTAAAAATGGACCAACATGGTCATTCGGAATTTTAATGACATATCTTTGTGCAGTCAAAGTGCCATTTTCTATCACCACTAGCTCAGTGTGGCTTTCAGAAGAAATCCCAGGCCACACGTGAATATAGCGCTCGTTCGGCCTTCCGTACACTTTATTCCTCCCGTCGTGCTTGTACAGACAGAACCTGGACTCGTCTGAAAACATAACTCTTGACCAATCATCAAGAGTCCAAGCTTGGTGTTCTCTACCATAACTCAATCTTGAATTTATGTGGTGTCGTTCGAGTTTTGGGCCGTTTGCAAGCCGTTAAGCTTTAGGTGAGCTTCAGCCAGACGCCGCCTTACAGTTTCCGTGCATAGATTGTTTCCTCCAGCTCGTAAATGTTCATTTCTGGCATCAACAGCCGTGAGAAAGCGATTTCTCAATATGGCTGACACCATGTAGCGGTCCTCCCGCGCCGTCGTGCATCTTGGTCACCTGTTCCTGGTCTTCTCAGATTAGACCCAGTTTTACGGAACCACTGGACAACTCTCTGAACCGTGGAGAGGCTCACACGAACAGTTCGTCGTCGTTCGTCCAACCTCGTACAATTTCAGGATCCTAGTGCATTTTTCGATAGTCAATATGACATGATGACTTCAGTATTTTTTTATTTTTTTTATTTGGCTTCCATCGCCTTCAGACGATGATTCTGCCAGAGTCAAGCTTAAAGAAAACAATAGTTAAAAAAATACAACAAATACGTCAATTTCCATTACCTTTGGTTTTTTCTCCAAACAATAAAAACAGTAAAAATTAAAGTTGAGAGAGTTGAATAGAACAAGCGGAATGGAAAAACATTTTAAATCTTAATATTGTTAATTGTAATAAATTTGGCCAAAACATAAACAAAAGAAAACGATACAAGAGTCAACAAAAAACTTATATTAGCAGCACGAATAATAAAGTTTACAAAGAAGAGACATCATCTTTATACTACGTCTTTATAGCAATTTTTATGTCAAAACTAAAAAAAGAATCTTAATTTATTTTTAATTTTTGAGCTGTCAGGTGTTTGATGTTTTTAATTTCAGGTTGTCTAATACGATTATTAAAAATAAATAAAAAGTTTTAAATAGCATCTGTGCGCAATGAAATGGTCTTTCATATACCTAGTCTTTGTTTTATTGAGCTACGTTTGGTACTTTTGAAGATATTGGCGATTTTCCTTCCGACCCGTTTTATTTGTGGTCCAGTGTATATTTCATAAATGCACATAAGAAATGTAAAAAGAAAATGTTAGAGCCCGCAGCTCCAGAGCCCTACTGCTCTACCAACTGAGCTACCGGCGCGGCGCCTCGATCAACACTTCCAAATCTTCAATCTCTTGGTACCTACCTACTCGTCTCGAGTTGACGGCCGATGTGGCACAGTGTTGGTGCGACTGCCTGCGACGCAAAGGTTCCGGGTTCGATTCTCGGAGGGACACTCACAAAGTTAATAGTTATCACTTTGTGAATTTGTTCCCGGTCTGGTTAGGACATTGCAAGCACCTGATTGTCCGAAAAGAAATGGTTCCGTGCTTCGGAGGGCACGTTAAGCCGTCAGTCCCGGTTGCTGTCGATGATTACTTAGACGGCGGTCGTAACACAACCATGTCAGAGGCCTACTACTATTAGTAGGCGAAAAACTCTGACACCAGGGCTCATTGAGTCGTTTGACGACTCGGTGTCCCACATGAAAAGAAGAAGAAGTACAAGCTACAACTAGTATACGTTTTTATAACGAATAATACGATGAGGGCCGCCGCAGAGCAAGAGCACTTTTGACTAGAATTTCAAATAGGAACTATATCGTCATTGAAATAATGTACATACATACATATATCACGCCTTTATCCCTTGCGGGGTACGCAGAGCGTAAACGACCGAAAAAACGGCCACTTACGCCACGTCTGACAAACGTTTGAGGGTCATTCGGAAAATTGTGTATTGAAATAATGTAGCTACGTACGTAAAAAACATACGTTTGGTCTGCGGCAGCTCTTAGGCCACAATTAGTGAAGAAATTCATACAATGCGATGAAGCTTTGTTTATTTAAATACTAATACTTTATTGCTTATTATCCACTCACATTGCAATAAACCATAGTAACTACAACTGAAGTATTTTATACATATATAAATCACTCCTTTATCCCTTACGGGGTAGGCAGAGCGTTAACAGCCGTAAAACGGACATTAACACCACGTCTGACAAAAGTTTGAGGATCAATCAGATAACTGTATTTTATTCCCCGCAGAATAGAGGCATTGGCAACACTCGTGAGCATTATTTCAAAAAACTTCCATAACTAAATTCTTAAATCGAGATTAATTTCGTATATTTTCTTTCAGGGCCAGCTTGGAACAAATGCAAAAGAATGATTCGGGTCTTAGATCAAGCCTCACCCGAGTTTAGCGTTTACGACATCAATGTCGATGCTAATTTTATGATAAACTACTTAAGAACTATCACGTCTTTGCTGCTAACGATTCTACAGTTTAATTATTTATCGTAAACAATTACATAGGATGTAATTTTACTAGTGACCCTTAGAGCAAGTTGTTCCTTATCACCAGCCCGTCTTGAGTTTTCGCTATCGGTTATTATTAAAATTTCACCCTGTATTGACTTTGAGTAGGAATACATAGGTACTATTGCACACACTATAAATTGAAGAGGTACTTAACGTTTGTAGGCAATTTTGATTTTGTTGTCTAGAACTGTAGCACAAATGTTGTTCAGATAATCATATTTCGGATCTTAGTCATATTTATACAAAAGTACAAAGATCGAGACTTAGCGTCAACGCTGCGTCGAGCGGGCTGCACGCGTGGGCCGGCCGCGCGCTTGCTGGGTTCGGCAAAATGGTAGAGCAGCGCTTCGTGACGCAGGTCCGCCAACACGCGGCTCGGGCTTTAAGACAACCCGTCCGAACATGGCGACACCTCACCGTATTATAGCTACTTAGGCACGATGCGCCCTCTGAATTCGGACGGATAATAATGTCAAGACTCGCCGCGCGAGCGGCCTCACGCGTGGAGACCGCTTAACGGAGCGTTAGGCTTTAAACCCTGCGATATCTAGCTAATAGATAATTACTAATTAATTTGTTAAGCTACCCCTACATATGTATAATCACTCGTCTGTCACTTCATACTATAACAATTTCATTGGTTTTGAATTTCATTGTAGGTAGTTAAGGTTCAAAATTGTTGTCCGGCTCCCCGTACGTGACAGACAAGCGGTTAAATAAAACATAATCAACATGTAAATATTTTTTATTAAACTATCAATTCTACAACATACTTTGCTTATACTATAGTAGAATGTATTTCATTGTCTAGATTATTTACAACAATAAAAGCTCAACAGCAACAACAAAAAGCGATTTATAAAAAAAAATGCGATACAAAAATACACTTCCCATAAAGTACACTCATTCAGATTTATAAAAACTAAATGAAATTTTTTGTGTTTCCAGTTGGCAGTAAACTATTACTAGAGTCTGTGCGAAAAGAGAATAGGCGTGGGAATTGAGGGCGCCTCTGTGCCTCAGTATGAGAAAGGTCATAGCAACCTATGAAAACATGATTAGTTCACTTTTTGCCCACGACTATTCTCTATCCACATTTACTCTAGAGACGGTTTAAAACAAAATCATACAATGTTACTATTACATGGAAGGCAGGTCTTCAGTACCTACTAAGCTACTTTATTTAACCGTGCTGACCTGCGGACCCTAGTACTTTAATACAAGAGTAACAAAAAGGGTATAACAAGCCGAAAGCAGGTTAAGATACTCTTAAAACTAAACAAGTTTCCCTATGGAACATAGGTCGGTCGAAACATAAAAAACGGAAATTGGACCTCCCATAGGAAATTAACCAGCTGATCGGAAATTCAGTATGGACGGTCCAATTTTTTCTATATTTCGACCCAAGTTTCATGGGGAAAGTTGTTCAGTTTCACGTGTAACTTGACCTCCTTTCGGCTTGTTATACACATTTTTTTACATACATACACATATCACGCTTATTATCCCATGCGGGGTAGGCAGAGAGTAAACGGCCGCAAAAACGGACATTTATGCCACGTCTGACAATATGTTTGAGGGTCATTCGGAAAATGTATCGTTATACTGACAGGTTGTCAGCCCATCGCCGAAAATTGCAATACACTGCCTGTATATGGTATTCTGTGCCCGTGGTATTATCAAAATGTCGTCTACAGTAACAGCGCACGCGAAAAATGTAATCGTTGCTCAGTTCGTCAGTCAGTCAGTGGCAATAAATGATACAAATATTCATTAATTCTTAAAATATTAAACTGTTTGTAGAAGCAAAATGTATCAATGCACTTTTGAAGGTTGACTTAAATGCAGCCTTCATCTTTCCTCGTGAACTATAGAGACTAAATCTAGTTTCTAGAATAGTTGAATGTAAGTAAGTACAGTTAAGCACGATTTTTACTGTATGCACATCAAAACAGGAACTATTACATACGTCGATCAAATTAAGGAGAATGTAGGGATTATTTCGTATCGTAAAACCATACAACTAATAGTCTTAGCTTGCGACTGTAGAAATAGAAATAGAAATTCTTTATTCAATGCAGGATAGTATATCACTTATTGACGTCATGATTCGTCATTGTAAAAAAATAAATTTGTATCACACAATTTCCTTTTTTAATAACAATTTTGTAATGTCGTAATAGAAAACCGGTTCGGGCGGTCGGGTAGTCTAAAGACACAATTTTTTTATATAAACGAAAAATACTGGTACTATGTAATTTTACCGGATAACGTATCTATGATCACTGCAGTATTATCAAAGTTATAAAAAAGTGTTTGTTTAAACTTTACATGTAACTAGGGCTAGAGTTGTATGGTTGTACGGTACTCTTACCCAGGTTTTTTTTTAACAGATTACGATTAGGTCACTTTTGAATTAAGTGCAAGTATTTTGAGGGTGTGTTCTACTTGTAAAAGTAATCAACTTTAATTAGTAGGTAACCTTTTTCGAAAAACGAAAAAAATGAATTGTCCATTTTTATGTGGGAATGACAGAGATTTTTATATCCTGTAAAATTGTTCAGTTTCACGAGTAAAACTCGCCTTATTTTTTATTGCATATAATTCAAAATGACCTTATATAACAAGTGCTGTCTCTTAAACATAAAAATTGGCAACTTATCAGTCCTAGTAAGCGAAGCGCAGGTCCTCCTTGAAGCCCAGTTTATCTAGAGCCGGCGTGCAGGCGAAGTTGATCATGGGCGGGGGTCCGCACATGAGGAACAGCACGTCCTCTGCCGGCGCGAACATGTGCGCGGAGATCATCTCGTCGCTGATGAAGCCTTTGCTGTACTTCCAGCCTGAGATATACATATACATGGTGTAAAAAAATTAGCTGAGAACATTTTAAGGGGCGAACCAGTACGTGAAACTGAACAACTTTACCCAAGGAACATAGGTCGAAATATGAAAAAAAAATTGGCATTCCCATACAAATTATCCCGGCCGGGTAACACACTAAGTATGGGCGGGTCAAATTATTTTTTCATATTTCGACCTATGTTCCTTGGGGAAAGTTGTTCAGTTTCACGTACTGGTTCGCCCCTTAAAATATTCTCAGCTAATTTTTTTACACCTTATATATACATATAACATGAATTCTATTACAAAAAACTACATATATTTTTGGAAAACTTGCAATATTTTCAAGCGCGGGTAGGACTGAAGTTTTGCAAAATTGGCGGGCAAGGAACGAGCTGCGGTAGCCCAGGAAGAGGCGTTGTCACTAGTAATGCGAAAGTCGCAGGTTCAAATCCTGCCCGCGGTTAAAATTTTTGCATGTTTTCCAAAAAATGTATACCTAACACGGGAAGTGTTTTAAAATTTGGTATTCAACTACATACATAAATCACGCCTATACCCCTAATGGGGTAGGCAGAGCGTTAACGGCTATTTACACCACGTCTGACAAAAGTTTGAGGGTCAATCAGATAACTGTGTCTCACTAAAGTGTTAGGTTGTCCGCCCATCGCCTAAAATTGCAATACACATCTAACCCTTGAGTCCCTTAGTCGCCACTTACGACACCCATGGGTAAGAAATAGGGTGGTGCTAAGCCGGCATCACACGGCAAAAAACTATTTGGATACAAACGGTCAAAATTAAAAAATATATATTGCCGTTTAATGTTGCGCGCTACCGCGGCTCAGGTAAACGAAATTTTAAACGTCCTCCGGTCAGAAGGGCGGCTGGTAGCGACTGGATCGCGAAAACGGGATATCATGTCTACCCTGGAAGAGGCCAATGTCCAGCAGTGGACTTAAGCTGATGTGGACCTCAACTCACCCTCATTAGGTCTGTCGAGCGTGTACCACAACTTGAACTGGTTGGGGAACTCCTGCGCGTACTTCTCCAGCTCGTTCCTGCAGAGGATATCGTCCTCAGTTTGGTTGGCGAATAGTAAGCTCAGCTGTGTGCTGTCATCGGCGTCGCTGCAGATGTGGCGGACCAGCTGCAGCATTGGGGTGATGCCGGTTCCACCTGAAAGTACACACACACATATCACGCCTATTATCCCTTGCGGGGTAAACAGAATAAACAGCCGCAAAAACGGACATTTACGCCACTTCTGACATATGATATGTTTGAGGGTCATTCGGAAAATTGTGTGTCGCCATAGTGACAGGTTGTAAGTCCATCGCCTTAAATAGCAATACACACCCTCGAGTCCCTTAGTCGCCTCTTACGATTCCCAAGGGAAAGAAATGGGGTGATGCTACAGGTAATCTAAAGAAATATTATAAATGGAATTGTTCTTGACTATGAACTAAGCCAGATCTAAGGCCAGATAAGTGATAAAACTACGGTGCAAAGTCTTAATTAATCTTACACTATCCACACATAAACTAATTTCTTAGTTCATTTAAACAAATAATCTAACAGAGTCACGTTTTGATATGATAAGATTATGACATGTTGTTGAAAGTGAAGCGATAACATCATTTTGTTACCATGAGTATGTTCAAAAGATCTCTGAAGTCTGATTTGTGATAAGTTATTTGTTTGATTCAAATAATTAAATTAGATGCGGACAGTTCCATCATGCGTCACTGGAACAGCATCCATATTGATAAGGAGACAAGGAAGGTTGGGGTTTTGAAACCCATTTTTAATTGAATGGAAATGTTATAATTTATTGAATGCATATATATTATTTACTAACATAGTTGTTTAAGGAATTTGTTACTAATATAATTATGGATGAATATCTGAAATAAAACATTTTTATTTTTTTATTTTTATTTAAATATAAAAATTTTGCATGCCAAAAATCTGGCGGATCATATGATATTGTTTTTTTTTTTTTATTAATGATGGGTTTGCTCTTTACTCTAGTCTAAATCATAGGACAGAGACAGAGTCTAAGATGGAGCGAGCTCACCCAGAAGAAGCCTGTTAAGGCACTGGCACTCCCACACACTGACGGAACGCAGGTGGCTACTTGGCGCCAGACTTCGGTGGGATGGTGGTCGCGAGCCAGGCGGCCCCTTACGGAGCCTTCCACCGCGCACGTGGGATCGTTCAGCCGGACTTATCCACAGGCAAGCCTGTGTTGCCGTTGCCCGGGCTCCACCGCTAGGAGGTAGATCTCATGCCACCCCTAAATACGTATATATTTAATGTACAATAATGTAATATGTAATAACTTTATCAAAGTAAGAACTTTTTAAGATTCCAAGCAAATACAGCTACTTTACTATACTTAAAGCAGAATACGTATACAGTAATACGTCTATTAGTATACTGAATAAGATTGACTCTATTACATATATAAGGAGTGGCAAAAGAGGTATAACAAGCCGAAAGGATGTCAAGGTACTAGTTAATGAAACTGAACAACTATCTCCATGGAACATAGATCGAAATATGAAAAAGAAATAGATCTCCCATGGTAAATTAACCGATCTGCAATTTAGTATGACAGGTACAATTATTTTAAAATGTCTTGTCCCATGTTCCATGAGGAAAGCTGTTCAGTTTCATTAGTAACTAGACCTCGTTTCGGCTTGTTATACCCCTTTTTCTACTCCTTGTTATAAGTACAGTCCTTTTTGTTACTCCTTGTATAAGGAATGTAGGAATGTGTAGTTTGAATTGAATACGTCAGATGGCTTAGGGTATTACAACTAAATATCTCCTGTTGATAAGTTTATGTCTCATACCTACGCTTTTACCTATTGCTATTGTAATCAAATAATTATTGATAGTTAATTTTATTATATAATCTTAAGTGGAATTTGGCATTGAAATAGTATCGCCGTAGTGACAGATTGTCAGCTCATCGCAAAAAAAATACAATACGAATATAATTACGAGGCCCTTAGTCGCCTTTTACAACTCCCACTGGAAAGTCTGGAAATAAATAATGCTATTCTAAGCCGGCATCACACGGCACATACTACGGTATGGTATATACGGCAGAGAATGCTACAAGGCATTAGGCCCGCCTCTGTACATTTGTGCAATAAAGTTTTATAAAATAAAATACCTGCACTGCATATTTATTTATTTATTAAACTTTATTGCACAGAAAGTAGAAAAGACGGCCCTAATGCCACGCGGCATTTTCTACCGGCCAACCAAAAGATAAACAGAAAGAGTCAAAGCGGGTGCCCATACAAAACAAAATCGAAATATAATCGTACGTAAAGTTGTAACTAACAAAAATACAAAGTACTTAATAATTTTACATAATAAAAAAAAATACATAAAATAAATACATGCATACATAAATAAATAAGGTATACCAACGACAAGCTAACAGAAATAAAATAGGATGAACGCCATCTAACAAAATAACTAAGAATCAGAGAGACTAGCCATATAGCATATATAAAAAGGTTGGAATTACCTGCAATCATGTTAACTTTCTTGGCCACGATCCTCGTCGGAGGGTCCTTCCTCATCTTCTTGATGAGGAAGGCGCCGCTGCCGGCGTACTGCAGCCTGCCGGACGGGCCGCGGACGTCGATGGTGTCTCCCAGTTTCATGCTTTCCAAGTGCTGGGACATTTTACCGCCGTCCGGGAACTTCGGGTGGACGTTTTTGAAGTACACCTGAAATTTGAAGACAATGGCCTCAATTCGGGAGTACATTCTCTTAACTTACCTAAAGGCGAGTGTAGACGTCAACAACCTCGATTGTGGCGCCAATTAACAAAAAATCTCTTTAGATAACAATCTACCAGAATATCCGTTGTCCAAGTTTTTAGTATTATCCTTAAGTAAAATTAGAACCAATGAAATATTCGCTGCAATTAAAGTTATGGAAAAAATTACCTAAAACAGTCACTTTTGGTATTAATTGCCATAACTTTTAACAGCAAATATTTCATTGAGTTTTCAGGTTTTCATTGTCGCAGTCGTTCACAGGTACATTCGCCTTAAATTCGCGCTGTCACTTTCCATTAAACAGATTAAGAAAAGGATAGTAGATATTTAATTCTTGTAATATTTAAAAAAAACAATGGGTTCTTCGGCATTTCTGGTAAATTTTGGTCGCCACTGTTTTAGTCATCGCCATATTTTGAGTTTAATTAAAACATGACAAGACTTAGATATCTCCTATCCTTTTCTAAGCCTATAACGGAAAGTGAAAGCGCTAATGTAAGGTAAGATAAGAAAATCGTTATCCCGAATTGAGGCAGGTACAGGTTTGAACATCTGTAATCTGTGTCAACTTAAATGCAGTTTGATATTCATGATGAGTAACAAACATATACTTGTTATCATTGTATGTACAAGGTAGTTTAGTACCTAAACTAATCATTTTACAAAACATACAAAATAAATAATCAATATCGGACAATTCATCAAATACAAGTATCGCGGTAAGAAACTCGTTTAAGTATTTTGAGTCATTGTACTACAAAACATTTGACACAGATTGCGGGCCTACATTGGCTTGCTAATTAACATAGAAATTCAAGAATTGGATGGCACGATATCATCAACGTAAAGTAACTTGGACATTGTATTTAGACTTGTTTACACGACGTAATTGCTTGCTTAGCTCGGGGCGTCAACAAGTTGAATAAGTAGAGGTGGGTACATACAACTTGAATTGAAATCCTCAAGGAAAATGATGGGTATTGCCGCCTACTAAGTAGGTAACTTAGTAAGTAGATCTCTAATGAAGTTAATAAAATATATATAAGGTCTTATTACATTCAGTCCAAATATTTTTCAGATGAGTCCTACTTGTGAAGCAGAACAACCTTCCCCAATAAATATAGGCCAAAATATAAAAAAAATTTACCTCCCATACAAAAATGTGTCACTTTGTATGAGAGGTCCAAATATTTTCTCATTTGTTTAGTTTAACGAGAACTCATCCCAAAAATATTTGCACAGAATTTAGGCTCCTAAATATACCACAGATAATATCAGACATACCTTGATAACAAGGTCAACATAACCTCTGTCTTCATCGCTGGAGACCGGAGTGTATGCCCGGATCACCAGGTCATCATCAATTTTAGCTGTTAAATGGATGTGCTGTCCAATTGGTAATCCTGAAATTAATAGATTTAATTTATCCATACCAATATTATAAATCTGAGAGTTTATGTGTGTGTGTGTGTGTGTATGTATGTTTGTTACCTATTCACGCTCAAATGGCTTGACCGATTTGGATGAAATTTGGAACACAGGTAGAGTATAACCTTAAATAACACATAGGCCACTTTTACTGCCGGAAAACAACTATTACCACGGGAAAATGAGTGGCAGCGGGTAAATCGCTGGGCGGAAATCTAGTAGACTATAAAAATATATTAATTATTTTGATGTCGTGTGATGCCGGCTTAGAGTAGCATCACTCCTAGGGAGTCATAAAAAGCGACTCAGGAATAATTCATTCATTTATTTATATTAGGATATAGGCGTGATATATGTATGTATGTATTCGGCCATAATTTATTATTACGACCAGGGAACAGGCAGCAGTATTTCCTGTGAATGCAACATCTTTTACTGTGCTCACCAATCTGCCTGCCAAACACCAGAGTATGGCAAATACCCCAATAGGGTAATAGGAGGAGGTTTGTGACAGTTGAGATTGAAAACCGTAAAATTGATATAAAGATAATAGCGAAAATCCCAGTCTAATGATGATTAATGAATGACAATATAATATAGTAATCAATTTAATCATTATCTAGTCAGCGTGATAAAAACAGAACATTTAAATAGATAAAAATTAAAACATTTGAATAGATATTATGAAATTTTACAAATAACCAGCTGTATAACTTATAAATTACTAGCAAAATTTTGTTAATTGTTTATCAATATTGTTATCCATGAACATTGAATGGAGACCTTTACCTTGACACTGTTATGGCACATTATTTGAGCAAAGTGTTGTTGAATAATCTTTGGGTGAAATGGTTCCCGCCTAGTGGAGCTGATCACCCGTCTGCGAGCTCCGCAGACGTCCCAACCCGAGTTGTTGAATAATTATAAAATATTTATTGCTAATCTTTATAAACAAGTGTTTATAAAGACCAGTTATTCAACACTTTAAATTCTATTATTCAATTCATAGTAACTATTTTATAGTTAGTTATTATTTAAATAGCCTAGTTCTTACCAATGACATGTTTCTATTATAAGCTGACCTGACCTGATACAATACAAAGCATAATGATCAAGAGTTAACCTATACAGGGTTAAGTTCTATTTCAAGAATAACAATGAATCAATTATCTAGTTCCTACAGCACAAGCTTTGCTTAGTTTGGTGCTTAATGGTGCTGTGGCTTATATTTATACATACATACACATATCACGCCTTTATCCCTTGCGGGAAGGCAACCTTGTTAACAGCCATAAAATACCGTTGCTATTTCTATGTCTGACAATATATAAATTTGGGGGCTGTTTTAGAAAAATCATGTATCACTATAGTCACAGCATGCGACAGGTTGTCGGCCTGTCACCAAAAATTTCAGTACACACCTAGTACACCCTTGAGAACCTTAGTAGCTTTTTACCACAGGAAATAAATAGTGTAATACTATTTCTTAGCTGGCATCACACATCATATCAAATATTTATAATTCTTATTTATATAAATATCCTTACCAAGCACATGTTCTGAAGATGGCAGACCAAACCGGAATCTCCTTGTGTCATGTGTGAGTTCCTCTCGCTCAATGAGTGGCAGTGCATATTTTGTGTTTGGGTCTTTCAGCGTGATTGGCTGTTTGTTCCCGCCCTTCTTCTTCCTGCCACATAGCCATTGGGCAACTACTGTTGTAAGTGCTACCACTGTACCAGCACCAATTAGGATTGGTAGAACCTGTAATCAATTGAGATGAATGGTGAAATACTGAAGAGGACCAACATAAGTCTCAGTAATAGTCTACTTTCTTGAATATTAAAGTTTATTTAATATTCAAGAAATAACTATTAAAATACAAACATCCCCAATTCGATTTGATAAGGCAGTTAATATCCCTAAGATTTAATATTTTGATAATAAATTACTAAACAATACGAAACTAACCCTAAACCGTGGGCATTGATTTAAAAATCATTACTAAATAGTCGGGGCTTTACCAGAAAAAAGTTAAACATGTGTTGAATGTGCATTTAATAAATAAATCTCCCTACAAAAAAGACAAGATTGAGGAAAATCCCTTTTCATGTTATTGCAAAAAAGTAATGCATTAATTTTGACACTGTCTAAATATAATATTTCCATACAATTTGAGTTGAGTTTTCAAACAACTTAGGCACTGTTTGACTTTTTTGCAATAACACTGTTTATGTTTAAAATACAGTTTTATAAGCTTTTCACACACATAGTTATTGTTGTTTCTGTGTCTGACTAAAACTTTGCCAAAATACTTATATATTTTGCAAAAAAATACTACCATTTGAAGATAATTGGTTCTCAGCCTAAAAACTTGTTTCATTGCAATTGGTTCCTTTCCTACTTATAAAATTTGAACATAATAATATGCAAACTTCATGTAAAATACATAACTAAATACCTACATTACACACTGTTTCAATACATTAACTATAGATTATGGTCAGGAGTACTTTTCAAATGTACAAATGAGGTACCTACCTATCAACTCTACAAATTTTATATAATATGTTCTGAGTGCTAATCAAACTCAAGTAAACACGTTAAATGGTTAAATGAAGGTGACTGATAAGGAATATAATGGGTATGTAAGTTTAAAACTATGCAGAACAATTCAATTGCGACACATTCCAACACATTAGGTCATAACAAGTCCAAATTACAAATACCTACTGTGGTCCTGAGTCACAAATGTAAAGAATATAAATATTGTTGATATAAAACCTAACCAAAAACAATACATACTGGCAGGTTTTCGAAAAACTCATTAAGAGCCACTTGCAGGCCACTCATTTTGTTTCACTTTGTCAGAGTTACTAGCAAGTTACTGGACTGTATCAAATAGTAACGAGAGAGCTAATTATTCGGAAGTAATCACTGCATTTCACACGTATCACGACCACGCTCGAGAACACACACTTTGGAACTGGGAACTGTCAGATTTCAAGTATTCGTGACGTGATTGTGGTCTTAGCCTTCACCTCCGATTATCTCAAAAATTACCCCGTAATAGTGACTCTGCAAAAATGGTAATGGAAATAGGAGTTGAAACAAACCATGATTGAAGACTTTCGTGTCCGCCGAGCCCAATCAAACGATTAGAAAAATACATACCGGAATTTATGATGATACCGCATTTTATCAAAGCACGATTATCAGTTCTTGTGATAAGAATTCAATATAAAAGGTATCAAATTGTAATGATCAGTATAAAACTTGGTAATTCCACCATCCCGCTAACATTTTAGAAACATAACCTCAAAAGCAAATATGAAAAGATCACCAAGCTTTCCTCTAAATTATTGAAAATAATACTTACGATTTTATAGTTTATATCGTTCAGCATGTTTCTTGCAGTTTATTCAAGAATCTCCAAGAAAAGCACAGTGTAACCACACTGAACAATCACAAGATTTCTGGATGATGTAACTTGTCTTTTTTCTTCTGATAACAGGTTCTTAGGAAGCCAAAGTTCTGCAGAATGTTGGAATTGGAACGCACAGAATGTGAACGGTGCCAGCAGCGACAGCGAGAATTATTTTAGCTTCTTACACAATTATGTCGTTTACCTTTCGCTTCACTTGCTGTTTTGTTTTGGTAGATGACAAGCGTGCGCAATAATGTATTTTTAGAAGTTCTGACAATTTGAAATATCTAAATCAGCATTAGCATTAGAAGGTAGCCATTTTTATAAACTTTTAAATTATTTTAATCGTTTTCGCGTAGAAGTATGTACATAAAATTGAAAAGAATCCACACAAAACAAACTGAAAATACAGTTTTATATTTTCGCGCCTTTCAAGAATTTGACAGATGTCATGACCTCTGTTATCCGATTGGTCGTAGCAGTTAATCGTAGCCAATCAGCGTTGAGCTTGGTTTATATAGTGCTGTCCTCTTTCGAATATCTAGTGTATTTGTTTGTACTAGTTTATTTTTAGAGTCCCGTGATCTTCCGCATCCGCTTCTGAATGATGCTAATGAAAGGAAACTTGAAAGTTCATGAAAAATTTTCGAATTCCAGCTATTCTAGGAATGTTCGGTCTGATACAGGTAATCAGATAACTAATAATTATATCTAACGATGGCCTTTATTTTTTTATTTTATTGTTTGATAGGTAATAATTAAGAACAAGTTCCTTGATTTTTTTATTTTATTATTTTGTACTTCAACGCTTCGGCGTAGACGGTACTTATTTTAAAAACTTAACAAAAATAATACATTCTTGCTTTATTAATTAGGTACATTAAAAGCTAAGTACTATCGGCAACAGCTCCAGTTACCATTAATTACACCTTAGGTAAGCGATTCCAACCTTGGTTCTTAGGTTCCCACCGTTATAATTGGATTCCGTACAATTTTTAAATCAGTGTGTGATCGATCACCCTGACATAACTCGTGGTGCTGATGATAGATTTACTTACATATACCTACAATCACATAGTGAATGTTTTGGTGTAAAGTGTACACTGCTTTAAGAACACATCCACATCAGTCTTCCTTTTCTTAAGATTGGAACAACGCGGTTCGAACTGTCGTCGTCGAAAAACTCTCACTGATATTCGTCGGAAGAACGGTTGTCGAAAAAGTCTCGTTGTAAACCGTTTGATTCGTGTAAATCGAGTGATTCGACACGACGGAATCAGAATTCACTATTTGAACTATACTTTGCATGACTCCGGTGACAAGAACGAACGTCCCGAACACAGCAAGGACCACGTCCTTGATGAGGATATAGTAGTATCTTCCAAGGTCCCGTTCCCAGCTGAAGATTAGGTGCATCAACGCGGGGGCGATGAGGCCGAGGAAGGAGTAGAAGAAGGCTCCTTCAAGGCCGATCACTTGCTCCAACTTGGGGAACGCTGCAGCAACAGCCACTGAAAAGATACGAATCACAGGTGAGAGAGAGTAATTGGACTATGGATGGATATCATTAGCACTGAGAAGATGTATAAAAAGGTTGGTCTGGTGATCTGGGACTCACGCTCATGGTTCATGGTTTGATTTCTGTCTGGTTGTCGACATGATTGTCTTTGAGAAAGATGGGTCCTTTCGCCAGTACTTAGTGGTTGCTGCTTGTTAGACCACGTTTATTCAACCACGTCAGAAATGGCTTCTTTTCTTATTCCAACTTACCAGTAAGTACAGCGAAGAATGCTCGCATGATCGCCTGAGCGAGGTTATGCCTCTTCTGAGAAACATGCTCCTTTACGTTCCTCCAGACGATCTCCATGGGCACATAGTACTGCAGAGTGTACGTGAAGAAGATCGCAATCACTATGAAGATCTTTGCCATCAGTCCTGGGCTGCAAACGAAAGAAAATGTTTTTAAACGGTAAACTACTTAGTAGGTAGGTAACTTCTACAATTTTGGATAATATTGTGTGCACCAAGGTATTTTCATACAGGCGTTCTAGATGAAGCAAATTGTTGTCAGTGGTTTTTTGAGTAAGTACCTAACTACTTAAATTTAATTTTGTATAAGTTCTTACAATTTGTGCACAGAGTGTCTCACAGCTGAGCAAAGTCTTTCTCTTTCTTTTAACACTAATCTCGGTCGTGTGACATCTCTCACCAGTCTTCATTGTATGACATAAGATCATCACTCCATTTTTTAACAGGGTCAACCTAGTGGACGGTTTCCATCTTGAAGTATCAGTCAATCCCATCCCACCGCTCTGGGTGCATAAGCTGACGTGCCCCGATTAATTTCATTATTACTTCAAAGAAAATATTGATTTTATTAGTACTTACACACAGTATAATTAATAGTACTAGCGTACAGTATGGTCACTCCCTGCCTCCCCCTACAAGCGCCGCCCACCCGCGCTCGGAGGACGCTCAGACACCGGCTAGCAAGGACGCGACGACGAAGGTCATTTCATACTGCCGCACATTGCATTCCCGACTCACGAACGCAAAATGGCGGCAACCCTGACATGTTGTCTCACACACACAAGCATGGTCCGCGTTCACCTACGCGAGCGTAGACTGTGTGCGTAGCAACGCGTTTGATTCATACATTTGAGCGCCAGTGTCCGAGGTGTGACTTACATCTCCGTAGTCGGCAAACTTAATGTGATGCTGCCTTGAGCCTCGTCCCCGTACCGCACGTATCCCAGGAATCCCATGGTCATGTACAGTAGGACGACCACCGACATAGTGATGTTCAGAACCCCTGGACAGCCAAGGAAGTGCTGGGGCTTAGCCATAGTGTTTTCAACCGGCAAGACGACTCCAATTCCTTCCATTGCGAATATGACTGTACTGGAAAGAAGAGCATCATTTTTATTGAGGTTTACAACGGTATGGTGATATAGGAATGATATAGGAATAATGAATTTACGTGTAATACAAGATGTTGAAGATCATTTTCCCACAAACGAAATGGTAAGGTACGGAACGATTAAAAAAAACTATTTGAACCTCACATGTCTCAAATTGTATTGATTCTCCGACCAATGTTTCTTGGGAAAAGATGTTCTTAAACTATTCAGGAAGCCAACGGATTTGCACCTTTGTACAATGGAAAACCTAACAAAAATTGTATACCTAACACGGGAAGTGTTTTAAAATTTGGTATTCAATTGAAAACCGTTGATAAGTTTGATAACTGAGTAAGCACTACTTTATTTTGTCACTCACCCAATAAATAAAGGCAGTTTTGCAATATCCACTGCCATAGGCCTGCTGTCCAGCTCAGGGAAGTCAATGCAGATGTAATACAGGCATATGACGAACGTGAGCACCAGCAGAATGTTGGCGAACCCGGAGAATGGCGCCAGATATTTGAGGTTCTTGATCTGCGTGAAGATGAGGATCGGCACGAGGAACATCAGGCAGTAATGCGTCGTGCTGATCCCGTTGTCTTCATGGAAGACGTCAACGATCTGGATAAAATAATAATCGATCACAGTTTTTTATGTAGCGGTATGATTCAATTGACAGGAGCTGGCGGAAACTACAATCCATTTTAGGTCGCCATAAAGTTGAATATTCGCCGATAAACAAAGGAAAAATAAAATGGTCCGAAGGGATCTACAGTACAAAAATTTGATAAGTATTACAGGCAGATAGATTCCAAAATTAGGATTTTGCATTAACTTCCAACCTACTTTATGATTGATGATTTACCTGTCGAAACCCACTAGCGAAAGACATTTTTGTCACAAACTATTGTGAGAATGAGATTTTTTCCGCGTGGAAATTTTTTCCGAAGATCGTGTAAATGATAGCAGTGAAAGCGCGCAAATATATGTTTTCCAGACTACCATAAATCCGTGTTGCTATTTCTATTTCGAACATCGTGAAATTACGTACACGATACTTAAACGTTTTCAAGACATACTCCATACCTACCTTTATCTTAATATGATTGTACATTAACAGTTATACAAAATTATTATACATTAAAATCCCCTTTTCGGGGGTGGGTTTGGTAGAGTCACGCTTCACAAAACAAGTTTTAGGTACGTCACAGCGGTGGTTCACACAAATAACATTGTTTGGATTACACCACTGAAATACATTCGTGTTTAGCTCGAGTTTAGTCGATCTGTAAGATAATTTGAAATTTGTACTCTAATTCTTTAAAATCGAGCAACCGCATGACAACCCACGTCGCCTAAAATTATCGTCAAAAAAATCGTCAAGCAATATTTATAAACATTGCAATAAGTATAGATTATGAATCTGAATCAATGCACCATACCTACCTATCCATTATTCGGGAAGCTATCGCCCTTACACGTGATCTTTTGGTTTGTGGGAGGGTTATGCCAATGGCACATCCCTGAATGTTTGCGCAGTAAAAAGTGCCAAAGGTTCGGTGAACTCTCTGTCCTTGTGAATCACCAAATCATCCAAGTACACCACATGTCTGAAACTTTGTATGAAGTAGCATAGTCCAAAATTACCTGTCTCACTGAATCCACAAGAAGGATGACGTAGACAGCGCAGGCGCCAAGAATGGTCAACGCCATTGCCCAGTCTATAAATATCCTGAAACAAATGTAGTCATTATGAATTTGAAAACTTGAACTGTATTTGGGAAGAAGTTACTACTTACTTATAATTTTTTATAATAGATGCTTGATTTGTCTATCTCAAAGATATTTTTTTACTGTTAAAATCAAATATGTACCTACTTACCTACGTCTTACTAGGAAGCTATATAAAAATATATATGCATGCACGATGAATGAAGTAGTTTTGATTAGTTAATTTACCTAAACAGATTATGTACGGAAGAAACTATGTAGCGAGCGCATATAGTTAACCTACCTATACTATTTGTCTACGTCTACTCTTCTTATATAGGTAATGTGACATCATCATCGTCATCAAAGAGGATATAACCACTTCACCAAATCTCAAAAAATCAGTTCTGTTAGCGTTGAACGTCCATGGACCGATAGTGGGCGGCTGGTAGTGACTGGATGGCAAAACGGAAGATCGTGCCTTATGGCGATCTTGGGGGAAGCCTACGCCTAGCAGTAGCACTGCTATAGGCTGGTGATGAGGTAAATTACTTCGAACAAGTGCGCTCCCCTTTTAGTGAAATATTCAAGAATAGATCAAATTTCCACAAGGACGCAAATCATTTGAGTAATAAGTCAAGTTACACGCGTGGGAATCATTGAAGTCATCAAATTCGCGACACGACGCAATATCGTGATGGACTGGACACTGATCACTGATCAATTATCATTTCAAGGAGAAACCGGTTTTGTGAATCGGATTTCAATACGGCCAATTCATTGTCCTCAAATTAAAAATATAGTTTTGATTGATAGTCATAATGCCGTGGACTATGTGTTCAAAGAACATATTAACAAAGTCGGAGCAAATTTGCAAAGTAATTAAAAAAATATATTATTGAAATTTTAAACTACTTGCTTGAAGTGCGTTTAAAATCTTATGTTGAGTTGCAGTTGTTCCAAAAAGGGCGGCATATCTTGTGGACAGCTTCCGTTGGTCAAAGTCTACCAATTTTCCAATGTTTTTTTCAGGCTGTTTAGTGTTTAGTGGGTTTGGTATAAATGTTTTTCATCTTATACCTTTCAAGATTCTCCTCAAAGGTTGAGAGCTTTCGTTAGTCAGGCTCTACCCAAGATTTTCTGGGTGTAAAGTAGGTACGTATGTCATCAATGTATCTCACCTGATGCCTTTAGAGAATCTCCTCAAAGACCTAGGACCCGTAGCAAACACTGCCTCAGCAGTCTCTGCATACCCCAAGGACGGGACTTTCGTCACCCGTGATACTTCTTGTGAAGTTTTTACCTAAAACAAAACAGTATACTTACTCGTAGAAAAATGACAACATGCGAGGAAATAGTTGATGTCGTATTCAAACAATCCGAACGAAAAATATAAGTGAACTAGAAGCAGGTGTGTTTTAACCCAAACACAACACTAACATATCTCAAGGTAAATCCACAATCCAAGATTTTTTTTTCATAGCCTTTTTAGTAGGATGGATGTATACACCGAACAATTATATACAATTTCTCAGAGTGTTAAAGTTTGTGCAACTTCTGTCACACTGTTGCTAAATATTGGCAATCCCATGGCTAGAGATAAATATAATTCAGTAATTATTTAATTTGTTGCTAATAATTTATGTAACACGTGAAGATACTTGCACACTTTCTTTGCACTTCCACGTGTATTTCTCAGGTTAGTGAACTTTTCAGTACTTGTAACCCTTAGCTGAAAATCTTTCAAAATCAAAGAGTGTAAGTTCCAGTCCAGTACTAGCCCATGAAAGAATTATATATGTATATTCATAAGGATGAAACCTATCGCTAAACGTTACGACAAATTTTTCGCCATCTTCATCTATATGCCCTCCCTTATCTCAATTAATTTGGGGTTGGAAAAACATTTTTTTTTAACTTGCAAAGTTTTGAACTTGCGACTTTCGCATTACTAGTGGCGACGCCTTTTTCATCTGTGTTACCACAGCTCGTAACATATTTTGGCATAACATGTTTTCAACGACGACGCGGTGTCCCACACGAAAAGAGAGAGAGAACACAAAATCATGTTACAATACATGACGTCAACTCTCTTTGGGAATACTGTCGTAGGTGGTATCACCGCCACTATATTGATGATTTATTTATACCTAGTTATAAAACATCAAATTTGTCTAAACATTATTATTATATTTATAAGTCTCAGATAAATCTACAGGAAAAATAAGTAAAATAAACATGAGTTACCTTGATTATATTGTAATTTTACTTGTTATCCTTGTCATATTTGGTCATATTACCTACATAAATGTTGTAGGTATCCAATTTCTACGACATTTAATATAAGGTGCAGCCCACAGTGCGTCTACGTACATACGTATGAGGAATTTTAGATGTAGTATAAAGTGCCTATACTGTTTCTTTTTTAGTTGTAGAACTTGAACCTGCGACTATCGTGCCACGCGTTAATAGCATTAAGATACATTTGCAAAATTGGCGGCCATTGAATGAGCAGCGGTAGCCTAGATGGAAGAGGCGTTACTACTAGTAATGGCGATAGCCGCAGTTTCAAATCCTGCCCGCGCTTGAAAATTTTGCAAGTTTTCAAAAATTGTATTCCCAACACGGGAAGTGTTTTAAAATGTAATATTCAGTGCCTATACTGCTTTGATAGTTAGCTAGGTATCCCGCGTAAAATCAAGCTATCCCATATATGTGGATGTGGTATCTAAGTTTAAATAACTTATAACTGATAGTTTTTTTGTTGATTAAGTATGAAGTAGTGTAGTTGTTTAATATTGTATATTTATTTATAAAAAAAATATAGGTATAAGTAATGGTTGCCCTGTTTTGGTGTAATACTTTACTTTATTAATAATGAGTCCTGTTTATATTAACTATACTTTTAAGTTTTGTGTTGCACTGAAATAAATGCTTTCTATTTTATTCTAATAATATCAGCTATTTAGTTCCCATAGTACAAGCTAGATGGCTCTGTGCAATATGTACATAATATTTATATTTATTATTGAATATTTATTTACCAATAAATAAACGCAATACGTGCAGATGTACCCCAGTATGATCGTGCCGAAAACACCAGTGACCGTGCCTGCGTTCTTGAAGGCGGCAGGCATGGCCAGGATACCGGAGCCTAGTGAGGACTTCAGCAGGTTGGCAAACGACCTTACGTCTCTGAAATCAGATAGTAAATAGGTTAGTCTTGATTTTTTATTAACTACTTATCTAGTTTTTATGACAACTTCCGAAAAATTTACGATATCATAAAAAAAAGGTAGATCCAACGGACAAGTACCTTGTATGGGATTGTTTGAACATGTAATTATTAATATGTGTTTTGTTTTAATACATACATACATACACATATCACGCCTATAATCCCTTGCAGGGTAGGCGGAGCGTAAACAGCCGTAAAAACGGCTATTTACACCACGTCTGACAAATGTTTGAGGGTCATTCGGAAAATTGTGTATTGCCATAGTGACAGGTTGTTAGCCCATCGCCTGAAATTGCAAAACACAGCCTCGAGTCCCTTAGTCGCCTGTTACGACTCCCACAGGAAAGAAATAGGGTGATACTAAGCCGGCATCACACGGCATTGTTTGAATATGTGGATATGATAGATTTTCCGGAAGTGGATATGACAACCTGTCACTATGGCGATACACAATTTTCCGAATGACCCTCAAATATTTGTCAGACGTGGCGAGAATGTCCGTTTTTTGCGGCCGTTTGCGCTCTGCCTACCCCGCAAGGGATTATAGGCGTGATGTGTGTATGTATATATATATATCAATCTTGTTAATTGAAAAATAAATAAACTATGCTAATTTTCATGGAATTTATTAATTTATTATTGAAATAGGGACATGAGCTACCTACCTTTCTGCACGTTAATTTCAAATTTTCAACGATATACTTACGAATTGGGATGTTCCAGTTTTCTATTCTGAAATGGGTCATAATCGCTTTTCTCTATATCTTTCTTTTTGAATTTTGCATCCACTGTGTTGATCGATATCGTCGATGGGTACAGTCCATTTTCTGTGATAACAGCACTGTAAAAAAAATTAAGATTAAACTTATGGACATTCCTACTTACTTACTTAGTTTTTCAAACCAAAAAAGCCTCACAACATAAAGTCAATATATTTTCAAACAGTTTATTTTCGATGCCTGTGCTTCTTACGCATTTTAATGTAATGTGTGTCTTATAAGTTATTCCATAATGCGTGATGGAAACTGTTGCTGATAATCCAAGGTTTGACTTGTTAAGTATGGAAAGTAATAATTTAACACAAGCAGGATTTCAACCCACGACCTTCGGAGAACCGAACCGGCAAATATCGACTCAGCTGTCTTGGGCTTATACTAGTTTTTATTTTTATTTATTAAGGATGGGTTAATTGCTCTTGACTCTAGTCTAGGTCATAGGACAGAGACAGAGTCTAAGATGGAGCGAGTTCACCCAGAAGAAGCCTGTTCACTCTTACTTTGAAGAGATCAGGGAAAATGTTGTATTGCCTGATTATGGCATAGGTATGTGTGATATTGGTATTTACACTGCATAAATTAACATTAACAGCCACAACAGTTCACTGCTGGACATGGGCCTCCCACTATCGGGATTCGAAGGGTACTGCCATACTCACCTTGCATGCCAGGCGCATTAGTGAGCTCAGTGTAAGATGGTGTATTAGCAGGGAACGTTGCTGCCCATTCCCTGGATGATTTTACCTTACTCGCTTTTTGCGACACGTCACCCACGTGTAGCAATGGTGATACTATTCTAAGCCGGCACCACGCAGCTACACATATTAGCACCAACTGAAACTATTTTGTAAAAGTTCGAAACGGAAGCGACAGTTTTACTGATCGAAAATGAACACGTGATAGTTAGAGCCATGGCACGGTTCGTCGATAGGCGTTGATTGAAATCCCTCTCGTGCATGATAAGGTATTAATAAAAAAAAGCAAATTGATTATTTCCATCAAATTACAGTCAAACGAAAGATCACCACCTACAGTTTTCACTCCAAACACACAATATGGGATTATCTTTACGAGTAAGTATGTAGCATTAAAAGATGGATGATTCAAAATCGGTTTTGGTAACCAAGAAGCAAAGCAATCTCACGTTGTACTCATATTTCTACGTTACCTATTGAACTCTTTGTTATTTAGTGTACAAAACAAACGTCTGAAACAAAAGGAAACACTAAACATCTTCCTAAATCTAAATATTTAAAGTCTCGTCAATCCTATCAATGACCTAATCATCTAGGTACGTTATTGTTTTACATACATTATTGTTAGATGACAAATGACTGTTGAAAACCCATGTCTGAGTTTTATGATTAGTGTACCTACTGAAAACAACTATCCTGTTGAATATATATGGAGTAGGTTTGAACAAGTTTCCGTTCAAATCATCTTGAACGCTAAACAAAATAGACAACGACCTTAGGTCGCTTTTAAGGAAGTTTATATATATAGTAGGTACTGCTTATAGTGAACCTAATATAGTACATAAAGTGGTCCAAGAATAACTAGATTAAATTTAGTCATGTGTTATTTTTAACACAGGGTCTGCCGTAGCAGAGGCATAATTATGGCGATGTATTTAGAAGAGATGGTACTTAGGCGATAGACGATGACATGGTTAAAGTACTAGTAACTAAAATAATCTGAAGAGGCTTTTCTAAGAATGCCAGATTAAAACATTAAGAATAAGTTGGATATAATATACAAAACTATTAAACAAACTGTCAGTTCAAGAAAGTTCTTCATATGTCGACCTGTTCCTCAGGCCTCGGGGAAAGTATTTTCTCGTAACCAATTAAGGAGACAGCGCGGCGCTGTCGTCCTTTCATATAAGTATCTTCAATTTCAGTTCTCATTTTATGTAAGATATCTTTTAGAATTTAACGATTCATTTAGACATCCTGTATCGTGAACATGACTCTACATTGTGAACATTTTACGTTTTACGACTCAAAGGATTAGAACTCACTTGAAGGTGATTTGCTGATTCCTGTATAATAATGTGCTTAGCATTGTAAACACTATGATAAAGCCATAAAATTGGTAAGTACTACCGACACGTTTTATGAAATAAGTGGTGTGCGTTATTTCTTCGACCAGATTTTTAATTGTCAATTGTTGTTTTCGAAATATGTTTTGCGTAGGTATTTTAGAAAATTTCTTTAGAATTTTTTTTTCTTCAATTTTGATGTTTTTTTCCCTAAAATTTTAGGCGTAAATGTTGTAGTCAGTAAACGAACGACCCGAAATCTTAGTGTGGTTTAAGCTTCACCCCTCGAAACGTGATCAGTTAGAGTAAAAGTAAAAGAGTTTGCACTATTTCATTATTTTCCTGTCCTAGATAAATTAAAAACTCTAGAAACAAGAGAAGGACAGATCTACAAAAATAATAATCTACAAATAAAATATTTGAATGATGGTTGTCACTAATGGCTTGAGTAATACGATAAAAATCAGGTTTAATAGTCGTTATCATTCCGCTATATCTACGTAAGTAAACGTTAGAAATAAAGAAATAAGAATAGCTATAAAGTTCTTTGACCTCGTCTTGGTCTTAATTTAAAGTCTGCGTAACCTGATGTTTTATACCTTGACGAAATATAAATTTTTATTCCAGTGTATGTGGGGCTAAACCCTAAACCGGTCTGGCCAGATAAACGTTCAAGGACTACTATATGTTACGTCATCAACGTCATGGTTCCTACCTGCAGGATGTGTAGGTACATACCTAATTTAGCAAAAAGCTATGTTCTACCTACTTCAAGTAGAAGTGAGAATTGAAATGTTTTACCACTAGATTATCAAATCACGTCTTGGTCCCCAGTGGTGGTAATAATCTGGCATATCAAACTATCTTTATTATAAAACATGCAGGCAGAGAGTTTACGAAGCACTTTTCTTGTTTCGTCAAGTTTGAGATGTTTTAATTTATTTTGATGAGTACATAATAACGTCGTATTAAAGGCAAAACCGACTATCTCGAAATTTTTGATGTTTTTACTTTTTTACACCATGCTGCTTAGTTTGGAATTCTCTATCTAGTAGTAAAACCGATTACTGTCTGTGACCATTATGTACGAAGTTATCGAGTTGTAAAACCAGCTATTTGGTTGATTTAATTTGATTCGAGAAGATAAAAACCAAATTACCAGAGATAATCATAAACATTCCGCAAACATACCAGGCAAAATCAACAAACTGGTGATAGTTGATTTTGGCTATCAATTACATCTTAATCTCGAGTGGTTATAAATACTATCGGGATATAATCGCTTCTGACTCTAGACTTGTGTGACTAGCACCATTCAGGCAATTTGAGAGGAAAACCAACTACTGCTATTTACCGTAGATTTGGTCACCAGTGTGTATCCCGTAGGCCACAGGTAAATAAAAGCTGGAGAGAACTTGTTGTAGAACCTTCTTTATTTATTTATACATATACAAAGATGAGCATAAAAGGCCAAACTCTAAAAAAACAAGATTAAATTAGTGTGGCGATGGTGGGTGAAAGTAGATGAGCTAGGTGTAGGTAAGTAGATGCAGGTAAATGGATGTAGGTGGTACAGAGTGGGAAATTTTAAGTCAATCGAACGTCATATCAAGCATTGGTCACAAAAAAAATCTGGATTACAATTATATGAAATCAGACCCTATCAGAATGGAGAGCAGTTTTCAATTATGTTTTTTTTTTATTAAGTATGGGTTTGCTCTTAACTCTAGTCTAGGTCATAGGACAGAGACAGAGTCTAAGATGGAGCGAGCTCACCCAGAAGAAGCCTGTTCACTCTAACTTTAAAGAGATTAGGGTGCAGGTAGTGAGTTCCACTCTTTAGCAGTGCGCATTATAAATGATGACTGAAAGCGCTTAGTCCGAATAGGTGGAATGGCAACCAGATATGGATGGTATCCGGCTAAGCGTCTGGATGTCCGATGGTAGAAGAGAGCTGGTGGAACAAGGTTGTGAAGCTCTCGAGCACACTCTCCGAAGTACAATCTGTAAAAAACCGACAAGCAGGCAACCTTGCGGCGATGTGCCAGGCTATGTAGCTTGGTGTCCACCAGTTTATGTCGCATATGAGCCTCTTGGCCCTACGTTCCACCGAGTCTAGAGCGGCAAGTTGGTTTTTGACTGAGCCATCCCAAAGGTGACTGCAATACTCCATGTAGGATCGGACTTGTGCTTTGTAAAGAGTTAAAAGCTGTCCAGGCGTAAAGTATCGCTTCACTCTATTCAGGATGCCCAGCTTCTTAGCCGCCGTTTGAGCCTTGTACTCGATGGTCGCGCCGATGTTTAGATTTGATGTCAACTCCATGCCTAGAAGCTCAAGCCTGTCAGTGATAGGGACAGATGTACCCAGAAAAGTAGGTGTCCAGTCAAAAGTACTCCTTTTTGCAGTGAAAAGACACGCTTGTGTTTTGGTGGCGTTGAATGAGACCAGATTGTCGTCGCCCCATTGGAAGATAAGGCTTAAGGTCAGATCTGTTCGCTCTACCATGGCCTTTCTTAACGAACGTTTTTCATCCTCACTGGTTTCTGCACCTGTCAAGTATCTCTCTGAAACGGTACTATCATCTGCGTATCCAGCAATACCATGCTGAATGAGGTCATTGATGTGCAGCAAGAAAAGAGTTGCAGAGAGAACAGATCCCTGAGGAACTCCGGCATCAATGGCCAGAAGGTCAGAGGAACAGCCGTCAACGACTACTCTGATGGACAGTTCAGGAAGTCTGAAATACAAGTACAAAAATCAGCTGGGATGCCATAAGCAGGAAGCTTGGTGAGCAGACTTGCATGCCAGACCCTGTCAAAGGCCTTCGAGATATCGAGTGAAACGGCAAGTGTTTCGCCGTATTTCTCGATGGCTTCGCCCCAGCAGTGCGTGGCATACACAAGTAGAGCTTATGGGATAATTACGTTTCCAAACTAAATCGCCAGGTCGTAGTCGTGATTTTACTTCGTCGAAAATAGCCTAGATTTTCCGCATAAACATCTCTAGGGGCGAAGATGAGGTCGTCCGTGGTGTCCTTTGGGTGTAAGTAGAACCACACGGTACTAGTTCGCGACCGAACACTAGAAAGGCTGGGGTAAATTTGGTGGATTCGTTACATATGAGTTGATAGCAAATTATATTTTATGGAGGTGTTTGTCCCAGGTTCTGTGGTCATCATCGACAAATGATGACTGCCGTGATTATGGTTCTATTGTATCTTTCAACAGTATTTACTTGAGGACAGTGAAGGGGTATGAAATGTATGTGTGGTATTTTGTATGAGTGAAACATGTCTGTTAGTTCTGAGCTTGTCATTTGGGGACCGTTGTTTAAAATGACTGTTTCAAGAAGACCGTAGTACATGAATAATAAGTCTTCTACGATATGTCGGTTTGTTTGTTTGTTTTTAAACTAGAACAACCTTAAAATGCCTAAAATATACAATAGTCCACTTTGCTTCTTAAGTGTCAATGTGCTTTACACAGCAAATCTAGAAGCAAAACCAACTTACTTTTATTTATTTTTTAAATAACACCTTAGTTTTTTACTTTATTTTGAGTGTTATAACAGAAATATGATGCATACCTGTATAATGATAAGAAGACTTCATACGGTACGTCTATGTTGGTTATTTACGAAGTAAAACCAGATTTTATGATCTAGAGGCAAAACAAACTATTTAGGGGTTAATTTTTAATACGAGAGTTATTGCGGATAAATTAAGAATATTATTTTAATAAGTATTTCACGACGTCTTTAACATTGAATCATAGAACAACTTGACTAAATATGGACAAAGTAAACCAATCATTAATGACACAACTTAGTAAATAAACATTCGGATCAAATTTACTCATGATTTTACTTAGTGATTTTTGGCCTAGTTAGTTGGTTTTGCCTTTAATACGACGATAATAAAAACTTAGATAAACACATCCTATTCAACAAAGCAACGAGTGGGAGATTGCAGTGGACTTTCAGTTCTTGCAGAGTGGAGTGACGCTTGCGCAAACTTGGCGCCAATTCAGCGCGTAAATTTCGACATTTGACGCCATTGAAAATTGCTGATTATCGTCTGGTATTTAGGGTTGGTTATTATTATTTTCGGGTTACTGTGTCATTTCGGTGTTTATACCCATAAAAGGAGTTAGCGTCGCAGCTTTATTGCGTCAGTCACTTGCGTCCGTTCATTTTCAAAAATCAAAAGTGGAAAAAATGTGGATAATTAATCTAAATCGGCAAAAAAATAAAATGCCCTTAGATAGTCTCATTTGTTAATTGTATTTATAATAAAATCACAAGACTGTGTCAATCAATATTTTTGAAATAAATCTTTGATGTCATATTCAAACAATCTGAAATTCTGCGCGTTTATTATGATGCTTTATGGTAATAATGCTGGTTTATATTTTATGCTCAACTAAAGACGTAAATACCTATTTTGTATTTGTCCTCTTCAATGTTTACAAAAGAAATCTAAATCTTATAACTTGATATAATGGTCATTGATTTCAGCACCTATTTTACTTGACTTGCAATCGCTTTGAGTCATAAAACTCTGATGAGATTTACTTCCGCTTCTAGATTTCAACTAAGAAAATTATTTCATATTTCTGTCATTGAACTTGGCACAGATTTAGAATTTCCTGTCTTAATTATGGCATTATACATTAAAATATATTATATACTTACGTTGAACTGAACTCCTTCATATTGTAGCTATTTGACATTATATCCTAATTTAATAAATAATGTTTCCACTGTGTTAACTGTCCCGACACATTCACTGCATAAATTTCTACATTAATAAACTATTTTCTGTGTATATTTCTTTTTATATTTATTCGCGCGCTACATTGTACGGCAAATACGCGCGCATGCAGTGGCCGCTAGTCGAACGTGCACTGATGTGTTTATAAATAATATACTTATCCACTAATTCTGTGTGTGAGTCTGTCATTTTGGCACTGGACGTAGACGAGGGGGCTGGATGGGACTTGCTGAATTCCAGCTTCAAGGTCTCCGGGAAAAACATGAGGTGCAAACATTGAAAGCAAACTTCGTCGTTTATTTTTAAGCTTCCTAGTTAAGAATATCTCTAGGTTAGATTTTCATATGTCTTTATAGCGGTGGTCCTACATGACATGGCAACTGAGACCAACAGTCGTCGATATTTATAATTTTTGACTTGTGTCAGATTAACATAGAGATCGGAGTTAAAGTGCCCTACGAGGCACGGAACCATTTTTCTTACGGACAATCTGCAATATCCTAACCAGACTGGAAACAAATTCACAAAGTAAAATTATCACTTCGTGTGTGCCCCACCGGGAATCGAAACCGGAACACACCACATCGGCCGTTTAAATTGAAAAATATCTTCTGCATAATTTGTAGTGAATTTGTCTAATTTTTTATGTCATTTAGCGTCTCAATACACCATATAGATCAGATAATATCAGTAGAAGAATAACAGATACCACCAATACCAAGTATGAAGAATATGACAACTCGTGCCGAAAAATCCCTTCAAGAATTCGACGACAAAACTAAACGTCTGCTGATATACCAAGATGTCATTCTATTCATTGTATCCAATTGCTGGTCCATCCACTACGCTTGTTTTTTTTGTCTAGCTATTATTAAACCCTTTTATCGGTGCATATGGGTGAAGGTTGAGTCAAATATAAACTCGGTTTATTTCGCGATCTCAATGGTCCCATCATCTAAACGACTGAAAGAGTTTAGGGTTTTGATAGAGTTTGTTGATATTTTAGTTTTAATTATGACGGGTGTGTCAATAGAGTGGTTAAACTATCTGCAGCTCAAAAAGCTACTTATTTCAACGATCATCATACACTTGATTTTCATAAAGTTATTTAATTGATACCTTAAATTTATGGATAAGTCGAGGTCCCTACTGCTGATAGAAGCAAGTAGGATTATTTCAAGATTAACGTTTGTTACTTTTTGTATAAATCGGGTGAAATTTTACTTGTGACCGATACTGTTAGCAGAGGATGGGCTGGTGATAAAGAACAAGTTTCCCATAGGAACAAAGGTCGAAATATGTCAAAAATATTTTGGGTTTCTTTAGTGAACTTCTTCTTCTTCTTGGTAATTTTGTATGGGAGGACAACTTTTAAACAAAAAAAATCGTCCTATGTTCCTTGGGGATAGTTGTTTGTTATTACCAGCCCGTAATGAGTTTTCGCTATGGGTCACAAGTAAAATGATATCCCATATATTTTTCTATGAACATTCCAACGTCTTCTCGTGTTCTGTATTAGTGTTTTCTTGTAGATTGTTTATATTTCCATGTTGCTACAATTATTAATATCACCACTGTTTATTTATTTCACTGCAGGGAAATGCCAAGAAGCATGCAGATCGCCAGATCACACATATTTCCGCACAATGGCAAGTGTTTGCCGCCGTTGGCACATGCAGTCTAATAACCGGTTGAAACTGGTTAAACATAATACTTGAACTAATAGTATGATGCAGCGAAACGATTGACAGTTAATTTATCAAGCAATTAGGTAGGAGATACCGTAGTAAAAAAGAAAAATTAGAGCGTCAGATAGAATAAATACGACTTCATTCTACCAGTCATGACTTACGGAGCCGAGACGTGGAACTTGAAAGTAAAACTGGCCCACTGGCTACATGTCACTCAGAGCGCTATGGAAAGGTATGTACGGCATCTCTGTAATGGATAAAATCCGGAATGAGACTATCTGCAAAAACACCAAAGTAATGGACATAGTCTGAAAGTGTAGCAAACTGAAGTGGCAGTGGGCTGGCTACATCTCTCGTAGAACCGATGGACGGTGGAGTAAGCTGGTAACGACTGGAGGGCGAAAACGAGAGATCGTGCCGTATCTCGTACCCTGGAGGAGGCCTTCGTCCAGCAATGGACTGCAATAGGCTGATCTAATGTATTTATATACTCTACCTGGCCGCTGAAGTGGCAGGGGACAGGATAACTGGCATAACTTATGCTAAGAGGGATCAGTTCCTGAAAACATCATTTTTCGTAAACTCCTCCAACCAGTTCAGCGAACCGGACATTGTGAGGCTGCGGGTCGCTATTAAATGCTTTTTCTTCTTTACCTATATGCTCTTTTCGAGAAGCAACCGCCATACTTGTCTTGTCTCTGTCAGTCACTTGACAATATAAAATTACTTATCTGGTCCAGTTCAAACAGACGCTTGAGGCGAGATACCTTTTAAGACCACCGCTATAAGTACAAAAACATTAATCTACAAAGCTGATCACCTATGTCTGTGTACGACAACCGTCTTTTCCCTGCTTACTTACCTCTACTGTGACAAAAGTCTTTACGAGGCGCCATAATAATGATTCACCATCATTTTGGCAGCTACTGACACCTGCCTACTCTTTTATTATATTTAGCTCAGATACACGTAGTTCGATTCTACCAACAATGTCAGCGATCATTCGTCGTACTACGAACAGTTTTTCACCACAAATTATAGTTTAGGAATTAAAAAATTGCGTGTCGTCAAGATAGAGGTCACTGACATTTAATACGTGGCATTTATTAAAGTAAAAATGTTCTGTCGTACTAGTCTCTGTGTCTAGTTATCATTAACGTTTATAATATTCGCATAGTTTCTAAGAAGACTAAAATCTACAGTTTAAACAAAGTTTTATTCCAACTAGTTAACTGACCAATATATATTGTAGGTGCATAGATCACCCTTAGATATACTTGTAAGTACGAATTAAAAGAAGAATCTGAATTAGAAAGGAATTTTAATACATACAAACACTAGTCACGCCTTCATCCCTTGTTCAGTAGGTAGAGCATTAACGGCCGTGAAAACCCGGTCACTATCGCCACGCCTGGCAAATCCGAAAAATCAGGTACCTATACTATCTGGTCACCGAAAATTCTAACACACATGAAAACCTCGAGTCACTTAGTCGCATTTTACAATAACTGCAGAAAAGAAATGGGATGATACTATTCTAAGCCGGCATCACACGGACGGCATCAATATTTATGCCAATTTTGATATTTCACAACTTTTAATCGTACGGAGTCTCGGAGAGTCCGTTTTCGTTCTAAACAAATTTACTAAGTTTATTGACGTGGATGGTATAGTTAAAAGTGTGTATGATTAATTTTTCACTACGAATTTTCCGGTATTTTACTAGTAGCTAGGTAATAGGTTAAAAACCGAAACGATAATCGGACTTAATTTTATTAACATTGTGGCTATTACGTACAATATTCTAGATGATGAAAATGACTTGATCAATTAAAAGTCAGTTTTAAATGGGTTTTATTTTGATTCAAAGTAGGTTACTAGTTAGCATGTGTAAAAAAAAACAAATATTTTATGTAAGAATGGGATAAGAAAAAGTGCATGTCATGTATACTTATATATATCAGCCTATTGTAGTCCACTGCTGGACGTAGGCCTCCCCGAGGTTATGTCATATCTACTGATAATCAACATGTATCTATGATGAAATATAAGTATATAATTTTTATCTAATATCTGTAAATTACTATCATAGTGGAAAACGTGACGTTCCTCGTATAGATATCCTACCGACGTGCTCGACTAGACAGACTTATTTTTGATAAGCCAAGTCTAGCATTTTAAGAACTGAGCATCCTTTTCTTATTTTATCTGTAATTAGAAAAACCCTCTAATGCTTAAGACAAAGAAATACAAATTCCCGCCTTTGATTTCCAATTAAAATAAAGATCAAATATTTTTTAGTAGGATAAAATTTTTAAGTATCGTTGAACAGAAGTAGATCAGTAATTATATAAAGTTGTGTCATACTGGTTGATTAAAAAATAAAATAGAGGCACTGCCCCGGGGCCAGCCAGGTTACCTCACGGCATGTAACTTTAATGTCATGTTTCTGAAATACATACACACATACATACACATATCACGCCTATTATCCTTTGCGGGGTAGCAGAGCCTAAACGGCTGCAAAAACGGACATTTACGCCACGTCTGACATATTCGAGGGTCATTCGTAAAATTGTATATCGCCATAGTGACAGGTTGTCAGCCCATCGCCTAAAATTGCAATACACACCCTCAAGTCCCTTGTTACTGGGATGCCGGCTTAAAATAGCATTACTCCTTTACTTTCCCACGGGTTTCGCCAGAGGTAAGTATGGGATTCGAGGGTTTTATGTGTATTAAAGTTTTAGACGACAGGCTGACAACCTGTAACTTTAGTGATACACGACTTTTCTGAAATGGCCCTCTGCTGTTTGTCAGACGTGGCTTACGGCTGTTAACGCTCTACCTACCCCACACGGGATAAAGGCGTGATATATATGTAACTTTGTTAATAGTAAGTCGCTCTTGCATTAGCTTTCTTCTTTGTAATTTGAGTATCTACTCAGGTAGGTACATATATTTCGAGGCGTGACTTTTCAGACGATGTGCCCGAGTTCGTACTGCGAACTATTACAGCGATCTCTTGGCTACAATCTCATATGTTTTGATATTTGTTTGATATGATATTACACTATGCTGTCAACTCTCCATCAATCATTCTAAAATCAGCAGCTATGTCGTGAAAATACAATATTTTCTCAAATAACTAAATTAAATAATAATATATCATAACCAAACATTTACCTATTCATCTTCCGACTTTTAAGTAAGACATTAAAATGATTTATACATCTATTTATTCTATTAATTAGGTAGGTATATGGTTATTGTGTAACCTAAAACTTCCTAGTACCAGTATGACTAATTACTGTTATATTTTTAGTCACTTGTTATTTGCTGCTCGAACTTGAGCCAAATATTTCATTTTTTATTTTTACTACTATCTAAAAATACACGTAGTATTTTTTATTATTTTCAGTGCTTAGTTGATCCGAACAATGTTACATAGAAGTTGTTTGCTTCAGAAATACTATTCCGCATATAATTTGGTATGCTAAGATGGTGGAATTCTTTATTTGACATTCTGAAAGTATTCATTGTGAATCCACTTCGAAATAATCATTTTCCAGATTAAAGTTTTTAAAAACTCTGAACTATTTTGAAAAATTATACATTATTAATAATATCAATTTATTAGAATAATAAGAAATTGTATAATTATTAAGATAATTAATAAAATCTTTTGACTCTCGATGACCGTTGTATGGAGACTTATAACCTGAATATGAATCAGTGCTTTTGCCATAGTAAGAAAAAAAACTGTCATTTTGTCTTGTCTATGATTCACTTTTTCATAGTGCAGGCAAAGACATCAACATTTTACCAACAATGGTGATATGATGGTGACGTTTCATCCTCATAACTCTTAACATATTAAATAAGTAATAAATTTTATTTTAAAATAATGAAATTTGTTTCATTACATATATTTTCAAAACAACATGTAAAAATATGATCCGGCATACCCAATCAAATCACTTTAAATTAAATAACTAATTGGATTATATTATGTCTTGGTATGAAAAATATAGCACTAAATAAAAACACTTGAAACCAAAATTAGACGCTGTATAAATTATTTTTCCATAACAGTTGACGTTGTCAAACGCCTTAAACTATGTTTTTTTTTCGTAATAACATTTCATCGGGAAACCGAGACACAAAACAACTCGATGAGCCCTGAAACATCGTGTGAGAAAAGAAAATAGCACAATCTGCATGCAACTAACCTGACACTATAGCAAGCAATACACAATTTGTCAGGCATGGCGTAAATCATCGTCAGGGATATAGGCATAATATATGCTACTTATGTTGTGGTACTAATTTGGAATGTCCTTTCATATCCCAAATACGCAGTCAGTATGTTTTGATTATTGACGTCACAATTTAATATCTATTACCTTAATGTGCCTATGTGTTAGGTAGAGCAATCAACACTGTTGTACCTACTTTATTGTTGTATTACAGAACTATTGACGGCTAAAGTAAAATTTTTTCTATGTCGCTAAGGTACTAAAGGTCATAATAAATTTTTTGTTTGTAAATCAGCTGCATGCGCATTTGGCTAATGGATCACAAGTCAATGAATGAAGTCATGCTGACACTTCAAGCGTGAACTAATAAATCTTCTCTCATTATTTATAGGTAATTGTCGTTGCTATTTAATATTAAGACAGTGAATAGAATCTGTAGTATAGAAACCATCACCGTATTTGTGTCGTTTAAACGACTATTGGAGTAATCTTACTTTTCTTAACTACCACGGAATAGTTACCTCATAAGTCATAAAATAACATTGGCCTCGTGAATCCACTTGTCAAACATGACAAGTGTAGTTCTCGCAAATACCACAAGAATAAACCATGAATTAGTAGCACAAAATAGAGAATGCGCCGTTAATACTTTCTTTGTAATTAGTAGTACTATTATTTGTACTGTGGCATTAGATATGCTTAACATAAGTCAGTAATAAAAAAAATATTCACAGGTTTTAGCGTTTTAACCGCAAAAGGAAACAAGCATTAAATTAAAAAATTAAAAACACGACTGCTTTCTGAGATAAGCCTAGCCTATGACACTCGGGATAATGTAAGGATTCTTCCGATACAATTCCCATTCGAATCTGTTCAGTAGTTAACGAGTTGCAGTACTTTAAAGAATAACACATAAATACATGCAGCATACATAAACCCTAAAAACATTACACTCCTTTTTTGGTTGGGCAGTCGTGTAAACAAAAAAAATTGCGGCTGCTTGTAGTTGTAAAAGATAAAACTCCGGCTTCTGGAAAAAAGATACGGCTGTGTATGCAGTAAAAACGCGTGTTTTGGACCCTTTTATTCAAATTGCATAGTGTACTTCCCGTGGACCTACCACTATGAACTTTGGCAAGTTCCTTCGTTTTAAAGAACAAGATTAATAAATCTAACAAAATGCTTTTAATAATATGTTTTTACGCAGGTGAGAAAGATCAAAACTTTTAAAAGGAGTCTAGTAGTTCAAGTGGACTATCATATGAAAGGGCTAAATGCTCATGTCATGGAACACTCCGTGGACGAGTCCGACTTGCACTTGGTAGATTTTTGTAAGTATTTTATTATAATGTATGAAGAAGACGAGACTTGCTGAGGTAACATTTTAAGTAAAATAAAAAGTTGAGTTAACAAAAACATAATTTATATGTAGGTACTTATCTAAGTATTCATCGTACTTATGTAATTAAAATTTATACAAAGTATTAAATGCATTCGTCACTTATCGCAATAAAAATCATTGCTTACAATTTATTCCATTTTCTTATTCAAAATATACAAAATATCTTGTATAGTGACCCAGCAGCCCGAAAAGAGACAACCAAAGCCGAAGAGAACAATCAAGGCGTTTTTCCACAGGATCCACTTGAACTTGCCCAAGTTGTCCCATCGGAAAACGGTCTCGATGACTCCGGGGATGATCAGACCCAGGATGGAGTAGAACAGGGCTCCAACTATGTTGATGATCTGTTCCAGCATCGGGAGAGCTGCGCCGATACAACCTGAAGTTAAGAAATATATGATGTCGTCAGTCACGTCATACCAGTTTATACGACATCATTCGCAGATCCCTCATTTCCGCCAAGGTACCAGCGGTTTTGGAACCGAATGGTTTGTTTAGGGCAGATAATAAACGGCCGGATGGAATGTCGATAATTCCGTGAAAGTTAGGCAAATGTGTGGTTTCGAACGCTACGTGTGTCGACACCTTAGCTCCCACACGTGTGCCATCTACATCCCGTTGTGTTGGGGCTGCGGCTTCTGCGGCGGAGGTTCTTAAGCGCCAAAAATATGTGAATCTCTTAGGTAAGTTTTTGTGTCCGTCGCGGTGGAGACTTTGGGCCTGTGAAGTTCGGAGGCCAAAAGATTTATTTCCAATATTATAGCGCGTAGCGGTAGCTAACTAGCTCAAATATTGAGTTTAGCAATTCTAAGAGAGAATGCTGCCGGCCTATTAGGCATTTTGGCTCGTGGAGTAGAGCGTTAGAGGGGTTTTTTTTTATATTATGTATGACTGTTTTCTAATTGTATTTGAATTTGTTTGTTTTAATAAAGATTTTAATAGTAAGAAATAAATATATAAAAAATATATACATAATAAGAAAATAAATCAAAATCTATACAAAATTATTTCAAAGAGTGAACATCCAACAACAAGAGTGAACAGCAAACAAGCGCAAATGTAAAAAAATAATGTAACGTAGTACTGCTAGATCTTTCACGAATTTGAATGGATTGGGTAACATTACATAACATGTTTGGTTAGAGACACTTCTGCCCTGTTACGCCTATCTACGTTATCTTTAGTTACATGAGTTACGCGCAACAAGCTTAATCGTATTCCTTAGGTCCCATTTATATACTTACGAGTTCATATTTACAAGAAATATTAATCATTTTAATATTACACCCAAAAAACAAAACTCATGTAACTCAATTTTTGTATGGAGTAGCTTTGCGTAACTACTATAACTCTAGATACATGAGATACGCAAAACCGTACGCAACGAGACGAGTCGCGCGGACCTCCGGCATATTGAGTAACATGAGATAGGCAAAACAAAGCTTGTATGAACTTGTCGGCGTCGGAAACGAATTGCCATTAGGAGATAAAGTTTCTGCCCATGGGTGTCGATGAGGTGAATATGGAGTGTTATCCAGAGAATGGATAGCAGCGCTTCCTGTGAATGCAACACCTGGCACTGCACTCGCCAATCCGCCTGCCAAGCGTGGTTATGTTCAGCAGTGGACTGTTGTGGCCGTTGAAGTTAGAGTTGAAAGGTACATGGTGTTTATTTTAATTCTATTATTTAGTACTTCTTTTATTCAGAATACCTTTTGTGAACATAATATACAAGGTGTTTGTTTTAATTTATTTATCAACCCTATTTTTTTATGTAAAGTAAAGGATAATGTCAAGGATTTAGATGATAGTGCGGTGTAGATGTTCGCCTGGCAAAACTGGTTGCGACGCTGTCTTTTGTTTGCAAGATGTTAGCCTACTTACGTACTTGCTTGTTTACGGCTCATTTGTCGGGATGGGTACTGTCTTGTATGGAAATAGTGTATTTGTTTGTTGTGTGTGAATGTTATAATATTATCGGTAATGTTTGATACTTCCTTTTTTGTACGTATATGTTATATTATAAATAACGAGCTGGGAAGCCTGATGTCAAGACAAACCTCTTCGGGTTAAGTGACGTCATTTAATGTTTTTTGTATTCATTTTTAAAACAAAAAAAAAAAAAGCTTCAAATTAGTGAAAACTTTTTGATCTCCATTTTCTATAATATTAATTCGATTGCATGTTTTAAACATAGCTTATAAGTGTATTTTATGATCTCTTAATACATTAATGATTGTATTGAACTGTTTTACTTATTTGAAAGTTTTACTTATTATGATTATTGAGAAAAACAAAAGATTTCGATGACGTAAAGCACAAATTATTTTTAATTATCACCACTTTTTTTTTTTTATAAAGTTAGCTTTTTAATATCATTTTCTCCTCAAATACATTATCACATCGTCCTATGGAGAATTTCATTGTTTAATTGGTTATTATATAAATAATAAATACTTACTTTAAATAATTTTATTTAACTTACTTTGATTCTTTTCATAATATTCCCCAAAATTAAATATCTTCTCTACCTAAGTTAACACAATTTTTAGCAATCGTTAATAATGTCCACAGCATCAATTTTACGCTCCCCAAATGTCTTCAATTGATCAACCTTCAATGTCAGTGTTTTACACGATAAGCAAGCTAAAAGATTTGCAGCATAAATTTTTTTTCTCTTGTAATTTTTGATTTCCCTCAATAATTTTATATTAACTAATAGATTACCTTATAGAGTGTAAAAATCAATAACTGAAAAATTAAAAAAATTAATTGGACCTCTTATACAAGACGACTTGGTCAGCTGACACTTATGTATAGAAAGTATTTTTTTTATATTTTGACCTGAGTTTCATGGTAAAAGTGGTTATGTTTTATGGGCTGGTTTATGTCTTTAATTATTTCGGACAATTCCTTTTTACACCATGTATGCTGACCAGTCTCAGCGTCGCCTCGAGACGTGTTGGACTCGGGATGAATTTGGACAAGACGAAAGTCATGTTCAATCAACACATCATCCCCGAGCCGCCAGTCGCCTTGAAGTTGTCCAGAGGTATGTGTACATTGGGCAAACTCTGAAGCTGGGTAGAGACAAATTTGAGGCTGAAATCACCAGAAGAGTGCAGCTGGGCTGGGCAGCATTTGAGAAGTTGCGTCATATCTTGGAATCACCCTTGTCATAATGCCTTAAGACCAAGGTGTTCGATCAGTGCGTCCTGCCAGACATGACCTATGGAGCCGAGACGTGGAACCTGGCAGTAAAACTGGCCCACCGTTACATGTCACTAAGAGAGCTATGGAAAGGTCTATGCTCGGTATCTCTATAATGGATAAAATCCGGAATGAGACTATCCGCAAAAAGACCAAAATAACGTACATAGTCTGGCAGTGTAGCAAACTGAAGGAGGCCACGCTTCGGCAAGCAAAGTGTTGGACGACCTCCGGACAGGTGGACCAATGACTCAAAGAAGGCGGCTGTAGCGACTGGATAGCGAAAACGGGAGATTGTGGCCTATTACGTACCCTGGGGGAGGTCTATGTCCAGCAGTGGACTGCTATAGGCTGATGTATGTATGTAATAGATCAGCCTGTATATTAAAATACCTACCTTACGTTTAAATCTGATGTATTTTCAGATTTTTCCACTACCACACCGTAATAGATCACCCTGTATACTATCCAAGAAGTAAATAATCTGAGATTATACTGTTTTGCCTATGTCCTGAAACTAAACTTGTAGGAGATTAGCATTTCAATAAAATGTTGCTCTTGACGCGGCTATCTCATGTATCTTAGATACAGTACCACGCGTAACACGATTTGTATGAGAAATAAAGGAGCAAAAATATTAAAATCGTTATATCTTACTACACACTTGAAAATAAGAAAAAATTTAAATGAGGAATGCATTCTATGATTGTTGTGCTCCAATTCATAAGAAAAAATTCTTCATAGAATGAATGTTATGTAAGTTATGAGCAAATATTATTTTCAAAATAAAAAGTGGATTTGTGGCAAATGGCAGTCTGAGAGATACATTAGATAGGCGTAACAGGGCAGACTTCCAATTTACATTCAGTATTCTAAATACCCTTCGCCTGTCGAAATACTCACCGCAGAATATAACGATGGCCATGCGGACACCAATCTGAGTGTGGTTCATGTATTTCTCAGGCACTCGGAACTCCAAGTAGCGCATGACCAGGTCAATCACCACAAAGAAATGCAGCGGGTACGTCAAGAAGATGGAAATGGCAATGAAGCACTTGGCGCATATCGCTGGCCTGCAGAAGATAATAAATAATGATCAGGAATGATTTAACGAGTTTATATAACTGATTTTCCCAAGTAAGGTAACTTGATTGACCCAGATAGACAGATACACATATCACGCCTACAATCCCTTGCGGGGTAGGCAGAGCGTAAACGGTCGCAGAAAACGGACATTTACGCCGCGTCTGACAGAAATTTGAGGGTCATTTGAAAAATCGTGTAGGGTAAGTCCGGGATATATGCCCAACCTTTTTTATTTTGTTCATATCTTTTCGTTTTAAAATAATTAGCACATGATTTTCTTAAAAATATATAATTTGGACGTTTATTTTTTAATTTTATATGGCTTTTTGAAAATAATCCTTCTAATCAGCCGTATATTTTAAGTTTAAAATAAAAGTGAAAACCGGGATATACGCCTCACATGCCGGATATTTGCCCCAGAGCGATTTTTCTGGAGGGCATTTTTTTCTGGATTTGCCCTTGGCAAGAAAACAAATATTTTAATCATAATTCAGTAATTTATTACTGTATTTAAATATGATTTCAATACATACATATATTACTAATTAACAAAACCTATTTATAATATAATATTTGGTCCAATAAATAAATAAACAAAAAAACAACAATTTGTTTTATATCTGAACCAAAATTATCCGAAACTAACGGGTAATCCGACATAATTAAATTTCCGTATCTATATTTGTAACCAAAATGACATATCAATCCTCTTCTTCTTTCGTGTCGATGACATATCCATAACATTCCTGCATAAAAGTTAGAAAAGGGATATGTGCCCTTAGGGACTATCACAAAACAAAACCAAAATAAACAAAAAATTAACAATTTGTATGATATCTGCAACTAAAATTATCAGAAACTAACGGATAATCCGAAACAATAACATATCCGTATCCGTATCAGTAACAAAAATTACATATTCATAACATTTCTGCATCAAAATCAGGCAAGGCTCTAAGGGCACATATCCCAAAAAGTACTGAGGCAGATATCCTTTTTCACAGGGATGTATGACCTGATCAAAAATGAATTTAAATACAATTTTTCATTTAAAAATTTGCCTATCACATAATCTCCACACACTACTCCTTATTTAGACGTAAAGAAAGAGAACAGTTACCAGTCAAATCCAAAGTTATGGAAGGTCAAAGTTCATCCATAAAGTAAAATTCCGATTGTTGATCACGTCGCCGTGAAAAACACTCCTACGCAAGTCCGCACGCGCCAACGCTTTGTGGCAGACTTAAGGGGGGAAGGGGTGCTTTTGTTTAATAAAGGATTTTTTTGTGCGTGTGTTTTACTTTTCACACAACTAAACTGAGGCGCATATCCCGCTGTGGCACATATCCGGGAATTACCCTATTGCTATAGTGACAGGTTGTCAGCCCATATCCTAAAATTTGAATACACACCCTCGAGTATCTTAGTCGCCTTTTACGACTCCCACGGGAAATAAATGGGGTAATGATGAAAAAGGAAAAATGAAAAGAAGAAAACCAAAGTTTAAGTGTAGAGGTAGCAAACTACGATTGGATGGTCCCGATCGAAAACCAACATGAAGATTTTACGGTTGATATTTTATTTGACAAATTGCAAAAAAGAAGAAACATGATACAAACCAATGATCCATGGGCAAATTGAGAGTGATGGATCCTCGTAGGATGTCTCCGTAACGGAAATACCCGAAGAGTCCTAAGACGGTGTAGAGGATAGTGATGAGGATCATGGCGATTGCCAGGACGCTGGGGCAGCCGAGGAAGTGCTGTGGCTTCTTCATGGCGTTCTCCACCGGCATCACCACGCCGATGCCTTCCATTGCGAAGATCACCGTGCTGAGGAGGTTTCAGATGCAAATGAAAAGAGGTTATGTGATACACATATCACGCGTGTAATCCCGGTAGGCAGAGCATAAACGGTTGCATGAAACTTTATTTTTTAAGTTCTGGACTCTATGATTTTAGCCTCGGGGCTATGAAATCTACACCTGACTGTATGGTGGGGAGCAAGAACTCACCCGGAGAAGTTTTGTGGTTGTTCAAACAACCACCCCAATCGCGCCCCTGGGTACTACTATGACAGGTTGTCTGCCGATCGCCTAAGATAGCAATACATGCCTTCGAGTCCCCTTGTCGCCTCTTACGACTCCTACTTAGTAAAAAAGTAAGTAAGAAAACACAGTGAGAAATGGGGTGATGCTATTCTAAGCCGGCATCCACAAGGACCCAACCAGGAAAAACTATTTATCTAAATCTATAGTAATATACTTAAGTGTGTTCTATTTATCTGTCATTATATTTCACATTATCCCCGCTACCATAGTATAGTTTAAGTATATACAGGGTGTTAATTTAGGGGCAGGGCAAAAGGAAAAAATATATAAATATTTAAAAAAATCCTTGAACAAAAAATGCAAAAAAATTTGGTTCCTTTATCGATACTGAAACTGCTCTGAAGCTATGGCAGGTATTTAAATTAACATCCTGTATAATGTATTAGTTTATCAATATTAGATAGGTAGTAAGTACCTATATTGTATTGCCTATGTATGTATTATTGTAGAAGTAGTATATTATGTAGGTGTGTTGCCTGGAAGAGAATGCTACTTTAGAATTAAGGCCACCTTATTGTATTGTGTTTTTTTCCAGTGTAATTATGTTTTGTGTGCAATAAAGTATAAGTAGGTATTAATATGATTATGTATCATCTTATACGGAACGGGTGAACCTTCTAAGGTCTAAGGTCGCTTTAAAATTGGGTTTATCTTTGTATAGTTACCAACAAAAGAAAAAGCTTCCAAAGATTGGAGGTATATTTTCCTGAGGCTGGTAAAGATATTCTTCATAGTAATAAATTTTTTCCCAAAAATTTATTAATCAAATAAAAACAATCTTCCTATATGACGTATTTTTTATTATTAATCATATGCATGCTTGTAGAAATGTTATGATAGGTAGCTATGGTAGTACAGTAGGTATGGTAGGTATAATAAATAGTCGTATAGGTACTTACGACAAAAACGCAGGAAACCTCGCTGGGTCGCCGACAATCTTTTTATCTTCATAGTTGATTTTATCGTTAAAAATATAGTACAAGCAAATAGCGAATGTACTGATCAACAACACGTTGGCTGCCAGAGACAACGGGGCCAGAAACTTCAAGTGCCTGATCTGAGTGATCACGCAAAGTGGCACGAGAAGTATTAAACAGTAGTACTCGACAGGCAGTATCGCCAAAGGAATGTAGCGATCGAACAACTGAAATAATAATAAAACTATTAAAGTATAGTAAAGTTTTTGGCATTTTGAGCATGCAAAAGTTTTTGCGTTTATATATATTCTACAAAAATATAATGTGTTATGTATGTTTCAAAAATTCGAATCAATTTAATTTACAATTAACTTGCAAGATTGCTGTAATATCTTGGGTCTTCCGCGTTATATTTACCGGATTTTTTCGCATAATAAAACAATAATTTTAAATAACTTATACACACATATCACGCCTTTTATCCCTTGCGTACCCGTCTCACAAATATTTGAGGGTCATTCGGAAAATTGTGTATCGCCGTAGTGACAGGTTGTCAGCCCATCGCCGAAAATAGCAATACACACTATCGAATCCCTTAGTCGCTTCTTACGACTCCCACGGAAAAGAATTGGGGTGATGCTATTCTAAGCTGGCATTACAAGGTAGTCATATTCTAAGCCGGCATTACACGGTAGAAAACTTATTACATACATAACGTACGACACATAGTGCCTTTAAACAAACTAAGAATTATTATTAGAATTAAATGGACAAGTAGGTAAGTGCCACTAATTTGTCAATGTTACAAAAAGTTGTTAAGTATTACAAAGTATGTCTAGTATTTAAATTGTTCAACCAATTTCGGTTTAATAGGTACGCATTAACTTAGCCAAATTCAGATGGGAATTTTCAGTGTTTACATACCTGCTTAATGGAGTCCGCTATAAGCAACGTGAAGATACAGCATACGCCAAGGTATGTGCACAGTAGAGCAAATATTGCAAATATTCTGTAAAGGATATTTTTATCATCATTCAGTGTGTCATATTTGTCTGCTATCTCTTCTGCAGTGGACGGAAACCTACTGCTTATAGAAAAATATTTGCTTACATACATAAATCTGCTGTTTACAATTCTGTCCACCTGATGGACAACATTAAATAAGTTGGGAGTATACATGTTGCAAGAGTTTTTGGATGATTGACATTAGAATAATAAATTTTAAGATTTGACTGGCCCGATGGCGTAGCGGATAGTTTCCCTGCCTGCTACGCTGAGGGTCGTGGGTTTGATATCCACAAAACAGAATATTTGTCAAATAAACTTTCAGGTATTCGTATTTAGTCTAGGTGTTTTCTATGTATAATATGTATTGTTAAAAAAAGTATGTAAGAAATTAATAATATCAGTTATCTAGTACCCTTAGTACAAGCTTTGCTTACTTTGGGGATAAATGGCGCTGTGTGAATTTATAAAGAGAATCATCCAGTTTATAAAACTATACCAAATTTTCCAGCAAACTGAAAGCTGGTTCATCATCATCAGCCTATTGAAGTCCACTGCTGGTTGATGACAATATTTTGATAATTTTATTTAAAGCTAAAAAATGCTTTTAAAAACTTACCTAGCTGAATTTGCGAATGGTCTCAATCGTTTTGGCCCATTAGCGAATGCTGCTTGACAAGTTTCTGCGTAACCCATTAAAGGTTTTTTTTCTATAACACATACTGCCCTTGATACTTGGACCTGAAATTAAAAGCAACCATATTTAAACTATCACTTACCAGCTGTTATCAGTGAAAGAGGAGCAAGAAAGTGGTTATCATGGGATACTACTTGTTTTATATAGCTAAAATATACGAATAAGTACTAATTTTAAGTAAGGCGCCTAACACACTGGGAACGCGCCCCGACGCGTAGCGCGGAGCGGCAGATCCCGCCACTGCGCGTTGACGCTTTGTCGGTGTGTTGCACTTGGCGGTTTTTCGATACGTACTGATGTACTTGCTTTAAAACTTTAAAATCTGCGATCCCGCGCTACGCGACGGAGTGCGGTGCAGTGGGAGAGCCGCCTAAGTAGATTTAACTGCTGTCTCATTAGGTGTTCATCTTGAGCGGTTAGATCACAAGATCGACCAGCTTATTTATAATCCTTTTTTTAAGTTGCAAAATTTTCAAGCGCGGGCAGGATTTGAACTTGCGACTTTCGCATTACGGCGACGCCTCTTCAATCTGGGCTACCGCAGCTCGTTCCTTGCTCGCCAATTTTGCAAGTGTATTTTAATGCCAGTTACGCGAGGCACGGCTCCATCTACCGGGTTAATTTTGCAACTTATTAGTTGCTGTTAAGACTAATTCTATCATTACACATAGAATGTAGTCTAAGCGTTGAAATTGGTATTCAAATAGAGCATACTCGATTTTTGCATTGCTTTTGAATCTGGTTCGGGTACATAAGGTCCAAAATCGGGTGGTAGGTATCTGGTAGGAAATTATGTTCAGCAGAATAATTATGATAATGTTCTTTGTATGCCATAATAACTGCACTTGTACCTAAACCTGGTTATTCGAAAATGTGTTTTCTGCAGATAATGAATGACTTCCGCTAGTTTTCCTACCGCAATTCGAAATAAGTGCGCCATTACATCTGGTACATACTCTTCAATGTCGATTGTTAAAACGTGCACAATGTATTACTCAATGTTCATAATAAAGTCAAAATTATCAACACCTAGGTCCCTTAATTCTTTTAAATTAGGTAAGTATAATGTTAATTTATGGCTAAGTACTTTTAAAATAGTCAAAGACTATGTTAATTGACCTGTCGTACAACTGCCGCCAAATTTGTAGACTAGCTTCAAAACACTCAATTTATTGATCTGATAAAACCTTATACATATAATGTTAGATGAAGAAGAATCAGATGACTTCTTTATTTTACAACATTTCATCAGGTATCATGTTTTTTTGTATGTGTACAGTTGCATATTAGTTTTAGTAGTGACCAGGGAGGACTTTATTCCATGATATGACAAAAATACTTACAAAAATAGAGACGCAGTGTGCACATATGAATCCTATGACGATTGTGCCCACGATACCAACCCCCCAGCCAGAATTGGAAAATGCTAGAGGGATTGCTAGTATACCAGACCCTAGTGATGCTTTTACTAGATTTGCTAATGATCTGATGTCTCTGTAAACAAAAAACAGTTATACAATCAATGTCAGCCGGTGAAATTGAAATTGAAATTGAAATTTACTTAATTAAATTAAGTATAGTATTATCACTTATTGACGTCATGATCCGTCATTCTAAATAAAATAATTTTGTATAACACATTTTTTTCATATTGATTTTACATTGACCTAATAAACAACAGTCTTGGGCGGGAAAAACATATAAATACAGGCACTGCCTCGGGGCTGACCAGGTTAATCACACCTAATAAAAATGAATGGGCGAATAGAATTGAATAAGGAAAATGTAAAGCTGGAAAAAATGAAGGTCCATCACAAGAGCTGACGTGTGTTCACTTTCAATTCAAAGTTGCTGATCAGCTTATTCTATCGAAACTAAAAAAAAACTGTCACATTTCAACCTAGCCTCTACAAGAAACTTGGGACAAGTTGTTCCTTTTCACCAGTCCGTCTCTCTGACGGCCGATGTGGCGCAGTGGTAGTGCGACTACCTGCGACGCAAAGGTTCCGGGTTCGATTCTCGGTGGCGCACTCACAAAGTTGATATTTATCACTTTGTGAATTTGTTCCTAGTCTGGTTAGAACGTAGTAGGCTGAACCACCTGATTGTCCGAAAAGACAGCTGGTTCCGTGCTTCGGAGGGCACGTTAAGCCGTCGGTCCCGGTTGCTGTCTATGATTACTTAGATGGCGGTCGTTACACAACCATGTCAGAGGCCTATTACTGGTAGTAGGCGGCTGAAAAACTCTGACACAAGGGTTCATCGAGTTGTTGGACGACTCGGTGTCCCACTGAAAGAAGAAGAAGAAGACCAGTCCGTCTTGATTATAGTGGTATCTGTCACCTAGTAAAATTTCACATTATATAGGGAAAAATATAAATATCACAACCCCTGAGAGAGTTGTTAAACCTTTTAAAATAGGTATGCATCATTTTATTTAAAAAAATGCAGAAATGTGCTGGTAAACTGTTATGTTTTACATAGATTAATATAGTCTAACAAAGGGGTAGGTATTCGTATAGGTACGTATAATACGTAAGAAAATCAACAAAATGTAAGTAACGAATATATACGTAAACCTAATTATAAACTTTACCGGAGCAAACAACCCGCGTAAAGTATCTTTCACTGAATTTTTGATTGTTTGAATATCACATACTAGCTAAAATTCAGTGTCAAAAATAATCTGATTTACTATAACTAATATTAAATAGTTGTTCTGACATAATGGCAGATGTAGTTATGGTCAGTTAATTAAACACTTATTCATTTTAGAGATCATGTCATGTGGTTATAGTACTCACGTGTGCACAAAAAGTATAATAAGCTACGTATGATGTAGTTGTATGCAACTTAACTTGTTTATTATTTGGTAGAGAGTTTAGCCCTCTTTGTTTCTTAGGGGCTCTCTAGCAATAAATTAATAAATAATAAAATAGGTAAATCAATACGATAGGTGGAAAAAAAGTATACTTACGAGTTTGGTTTTTTAACTTCTCGATGATCGAAAGGATTGTAAGGATCTCGATTATTAGTAACTACCACTGTATTTTTTCTAGAATCCATTTTGCACCAATGAACACAAAAACACTATCACAACTTTGATTTTTATGATAATTGCCATCCGTTGAGCGAAAATTGCGAGAATCAGTTTATTGTTAAATGAGATCTAATTCTGTATGTGGAACTCAACGAAACCGTTTATGATCTTAATCTGTGATATCAGTATAAATTAATTTGTTTTCAACTTGAGATAAAATGTAGATAATAAAATAACGTGTGAGTTATTCTTTTCTTCATGAGGATTTTTTTAATATGAGCTAATGAGAAGGTTTAATATGCGTCTAAGTTGAATGGAAATTTTGCGTTATTTGGAGTAAGAAACCGAAACTAATTAAACTATAAACGCGTATTTGTTTCATCGCTGCTATAATTTAATGGCTTTTCTTTCGTCATTTTGTTGCTTTAGATGAGCAAAGTATACATAGGAATATTTTGTACATTTTCTTATTTACGAGTATCTTACGTTTGAAAGTACTTATAGAAGCAAAAATCGTGCGTTCTTATAAGCTGACGCGGTGGTTTGACTGTGGCCATCATTATAATAAAATAGGGTAAAATTTTACTAGTGACCGATAGCAAAACTTCAAGACAGGCTGGTAGTTAGGATCAATTTTCCCCCAAGGAACATATAAAAAAAAAACTGGACCAAACAAACAGAATTGCCAATCAGCTGATTTGAGCTATGATGGAAACTCAATATATATATATACTCCGGTATTTTTGTTATATTTCGAGCTATGATCCTTGGTGAAAGTTGTTCCTAATCACTAGCCCGATTTGAGATTTCGCTATCGGTCATTTGTAAAATTTCACATTTGTGCATTAAACCATTTGAAAGTAAGAACTAAACAATCTTACTAACAAGTTAGCTAAGTAAACTAAATATTGTGCATTTACAACAACTAACAGAACTAAAGATTCTGCCAACTGCGGATCGTACACTACCTACTTATACGTTTGACTGACAATTCATTTAATGACTAGCAAGCAATTCAGTCTTTTAAATGAATTTTAAATAAGTCACGACGTTATATTGAGTTATTCCAGAAGTAAAAAGACAAATTAACATAATGAAAAAAAGAAAAAAAACTTTTACGTACCTAATTGAATACCAAAATTAAAAAAAAAATTTTTTACATAATACATACATACATACATATATCACGCCTATAATCCCTTGCGGGGTAGGCAGAGCGTAAACTGCCGCATAAAACGGACATTTACGCCACGTCTGACAAATATTTGAGGGTCATTCGGAAAATTGTGTATCGCTATAGTGACAGGTTGTCAGCCCATCGACTAAAATTGCAATACACACCCTCAAGTTCCTAAGTCGCCTCTTACGACTCCCACGGGCAAGAAATGGGGTGATGCTATTCTTAGCCGGCAACACACAACAACATAATATTGATCGAAAATAAAGTTACTTTCATAATCTATACCTATTAAATTTGCTCCAGCAACGCCTTTGAAGACGATTTTTCTTAAATTCATGCCAGCTCGCTTCATCTTTGCTTTACCCGATTTTGCTGCTATACTTTTGGACATTCTAGCCTATGTTTTTTTTAAAGATATCAACGTTTTTGTTTTTTTTTAGCTTTTTTATATTTACTCTATTTGCAAAAAGCTCAAAATATTCCGATTCTTCAAGCTTGCGGAACATTTGGAGCATTATTTTGTTTTTGTTATGAATTCCACAATTCTCGGACGAGAAGTATTGAGTGACTTGAGAGTCATACTTAATGGTATGAACACAACGTTCTGGCCGGATTTGGCTATATAGGATGTAAAGGCAGCCTTCCGAATACTGATAGGGTGCATTCAGAACATGAACAACTTCCCATTTAAAAAATGTCAGGAAATGTATAACTATTGCTATAGGAAATTCAGCCAGCTAATTGTGAGTTTGTATGGAAGGTCGATTTTTGTCGTTTCCTGATATATGTTTCTAGAGGAAAGTTTTTTCATAGTCTGCAGGCACCCTGTCTATCTAGTATATCTTCTCTCCAATAATGCTTATCAATAAAAGGTATCAATCGTTTTATAATGCACTCATATAGAAAAATTTGGGTGTACAAATAAAGGACTCGGAAATATTCTGTCATGCGTCGTCGGCATGCGTCTTTGAGATGAAGGAAAATTGTGATTTTCGATCTTATCCCCAATCAAATACGGCTACGGTGCGTTTACGGATGCGTCTGTCAAATGACTTATCTAGATTTTTTAATGACACCAGGGTTCATCGGGTCGTTGGATGACACAGTGTCCCACACAAAAAGAAGAAGACTTGATTTACATACAGTTCATAAGAAACACCAGTATAAGCACAAAATGCTGCTGATATTACACTTGTAGTTAACAGCTGTTGGTTTTCCAAAGGAAATAAAATAAAACAAAAGACAGTCATAATTTTTTTTCTTAGAGGAGTGCGGAAAATATTTACCTGTTTGAATATGAATTTGAAATGAAACCGTCAGTCCTAGCTAAATTCAACATAAAATATTGCAGAAGTTAATTTCAATTTTATTTATATTAGTTGATTTCATCATGGTATCGTCTATGTGAATTTTTGAATTCACATAGACGATACATCTTCTTTCTTTATATTCATACCATACATACATATATCACGCCTTTATCCCTTGAAGGGTAGGCAAAGCGTAGATTGATGAAAAAAACTAACACGTACGCCACATCTGACAAATATTTCAGGGTCATTCAGAAAATTTAGTATCGCCAAAATGATAGGTTGTTAGCCCATCGCCTAATATAACAATACACATGTAACCCTCGAGTCCCTAAGTCGCCTTTTACGACACCTACTAAAAAGAAATGAGATCATGATTTTCTTAGCCGACATCATACCCATCATATACTTCAAATCTCTCTTTATATACATACTCTGTAACGAACCCCACTAAGGCGAACTGTGAATTATCGACTGGAAGATGGGGCTTGTTCAAGTTCCAACACTTGAAGGAGTATCAGACCTCAAACAATGTCCCAAAACAATATAAATAAATGGCTCGTGATGTAAATTATTAACATGATCGTCTAGATAGTTGGTAGGACCCATTACGTTGTGTTTAATATAGAAAATAAGTAACCCAAACAGTTCTTTAAGAAGGTACATGGATTTCCTGACATGAGTGAAGGTTGGACAGGATCGGGAAAGGTATATGAGAGCCGAAGGGCTCCGCCCCGCCCTTCTTAGTGATTCGCCTCCTGCTGCATGTACAAACATTCAGAATTGATGTCCTTGTATTCCAAGCCGTCCCCGCACAAGTATCAATTATGCAAAGACAACCTAGAGCCGACATCAATACTGAATCCTGCACACATTTTGAACCCCCTGAAAGTAGGATGGTGGGTTTTGACACCCAGGGTTGAACAGATTGCACCAACAGACAGGTGCTGTGATGTACTAGACACCACGGAGAAGTATTTAGGAATCTAATAGATTCAGATGTTCATAGAACAACATATTTTAATATCTGCATTAGTATAGCCAATCTCATGACCAGCCGAATTGACACCACTGTGTCTGGTTGATGAAGTAAGTATGATAAGTTAGGTTATCAGTCAAATGACATGATTCCAACTAGTATCTTTGGTAATATTTCAGTAGTGGTCCTTAGACCAACGTTCAGATATAATCTGCACAAGACATTTGTCTACAATTAATATGATCCATACGGAGGTTAGTTAGGGAATGCAGTTTATGCTAGACCCTTTAATAATATGAGCTTCATATCGCAAGCCAGATGAGTGTTTGAGAATGCCTTTAGCAAATCCCATATAGTAGAGAAAGGCTATTGCAAAAATGAATCTCATAATAACCGCCTGTGGTCAAATAATTGGTCTTAGATCATAATGCTGGTACAGAAATATTGAACGCAAAAGTATAGTATGGTTTGATGATGGAAGATAGTAGCTGTCACATGACATTTAATGACAATCATTTGTCTTTAGGTAAGTATTCTGTATTCACAGATCCACATTGGCATCATTCTGCCAGTCATGATAGGTTTCTCGAACAAAGTATGTAGATGCAATAAAATTAAACATCTGAACCCATTTCAGGGTAGGATATTAGGATGGGAGTATATTATCTACCCACCATATAATCTGATGAAAGTACTACTATAAAATAGCAAGTACAATTTATAAGTAGATATTTAATCCACTGATGGACACTGCCATTCTCAATATTTGAGATGTAAATAATTTGTTTGCAAAGCAAATCAAATTATTGGTAAGTATAAATAATGTTGTTTCACTGCTGGACATATTCCAATCATGTATAAAACACAGGAACATATAAATAAATTCCATAGTCGCCTTAGCAACAAAAGGTTTCTTTATAAGTAGATATTTAATCCAATGATGGACATCGCCATTCTCAATACTGAGATATAAATAATTTGTTTGCAAAGCAAATCAAATTATTGGTAAGTATAAATGATGTTGTTTCACTGCTGGACAAATTCCAATAATGTATGAAACACAGGAACATAGGAATAAATTCCATAGTCGCCTTAGCAACAAAAGGTTTATTTATTAGTAGATATTTAATCCACTGATGGACACTGCCATTCTCAATACTGAGATAAAAGTAATTTGTTTGCAAAGCAAATCAAATTATTGGTAAGTATAAATAATGTTGTTTCACTGCTGGACAAATTCCAATAATGTATGAAACACAGGAACACAGGAATAAATTCCATAATCGCCTTAGCAACAAAAGGTTTTCCATGATAAATAGTATCTGTTGAAACAAAGTACAGACAAAACTTAGGAAATAACTAGTCCAATCTGATACTTATATGGTGTGGTAGATAAACAGAGATAGGATGGAATCAGTAAAAGGATTTCCTACCTAACCCCTACTAAATATTATAAATCATTAGCAAAACCTAACCGCTTGGCAATAATTTTGTACCTAATTTGTAATGTTTTCTTACTATCAATCTAACAAGAATTAGGATGGAAAACTACACTTATCTGGGTTTAGGTAGATAGTAGGCCAGCCCACAGCATTCCAAAGTCATCCACTCAACTTGCAGTCAGCTGATATCCACAGAAGACACACGAACACAGCTCCAAGCATGTATCTTCACACTCCAACACACAGCAGCTACTTCCAGGGCAGAGGCGCAGCGACCACGGGACAAAATCCATCTTCCACATGAAGCGGTGTGACGCCAATCCAGCCGCACCTCAGGGTCAGGACTTTCACACTGCACTCCTCTTTTCTTCCACTTTTACTACTTTTCTTCTTAGATCTGCATACTTCACCGATTAAAATCAGACTTCCCCTTTCGCCCACACACCAGGCCTTATATATCCCTCAAAACGGAAGGTCCAGATACAATTTCTCGAAAAGTCTAAATCTAGAATAATCCAGCTCCATTTGAGGCACAACCGCTTATTCCGCTACTCGACACCAGGTGGAGCTAGCGAACTGGAATGATCTCGATTATTCGATCTTAGATCCATATTAGATTTATTTGATTGTGGGTTCCGTACAGAATAAAATTATTTAAACTTTTTTTTTTTAAATATCGTCGTAACGTTAAATTGATATATTATGAAGATTATAGAATCTAGCTTTCTTCAATAAACTCAGACTTTGTTAATATCAAGATTGTTCTCCATTAATCACTGATATTTTAGTAGGTAATTTTACGTTCAACTAATATTCAATGATATAATATTTAAAGTTGATTGGCGAATATGCTGAACAGACAGACTTAGTAGTGTATTCTTTATCTTCTTCTTTTATTCATGCGAGACACCGATGGTTTTGTATATGACTTAGATTTGCTGGTAACCCATATATTTCTAACCCATTATTTAAAATAATGTAAATATTTTCCCCAAAAGAGAAAACCAAGTCCAACAGTAGTCCGCTGCGACCAATTATGTTGTTGTTCTCAGATAATTTAAAATGTTTACTTATTATTTAAAGGTTTTTATATTCCACCCTTAAACGGATCCCTAAATAGTAAACATATCTAAGCTTAGCTACTCAACACCAGGCGTCGCTTCTGTTGCAATTAGAATATTCTCGAAACATAATTTATTTAAATTATTTTTACTACACATAGCCTAAACCAGTTTATAAATAAAAGAAAATTATTTAATTATAAATAAAAGAAATTATTTCAAACATAAAATGCGTATATAAACACCTAAATTGTGCCTTTAACATTTGAAATTATATTTTACTTTGAGAGCCATCTCTTGCCAATCCGATGAACCCCTTAGATTGATGCCATCCATCGACATTGTACTGAACTACTAGCGAATCTGATCGAACGTATTGAATTGATTCTCATATATTGAATTTAGTTCTCTACTAGATGTCGCTACTTTAAACGTATTTTTCAAGAGGCCAGGGTAGTATCTATTACAATTCGCCCCAAATTTTTATGAGATTTAGTTATTAAATCGAAGAAAAATTTTAAACAATTTCCAATTTAATTTCCCGCCCCCAAAACTTTAAAATCCTCTAATCGTTAAAACATTTATGAAAACCGATTCGAGTCGCCCCCATGAGTTTTAAGTTTATTTATTTCCCAATAACCACCCCCACAGATCTCAATCATCTAATAAACCCCGTCCTGAGTATGCCTGAACCAAATGTTACTATCCTGACCTACGCCAAGAGCCCTTTTACGCTAGTGTAAAAAGTTTTGATAACCTGTTAATACACGCAATGAATCATATTCGCCAAATGCAATTGAAAATTAACATGTTGAATACTTCTGCAAATATGCAAGTTACGCCAAATACAACAAAATTAAAGCAAAGTTAAGAAAATTTGCCTACGCCTTTGCCTAAAGCACTTACATTTATTTCGCCAAATGCTGCTGTATAATACGCTTACTAGATGAATTCGTCTATTACACCAAAATTGAAACTGCGCCAAATGCAAACAAGAGACTTGACCAGTCATTCCATTCAACCTGCATGTGTCAATCAAAAAAAGAAACCTTATAAGGAGTGTATTAATTTTTTCTGCATACCCTGACTGTTCATTTTAAATTGTTTATGCAAACGTTGTTTAAATAATGAAATATATTTTTTTTAATAATAATAATGAAAAGAATTGAATCTAAGTGTTTAAACCAAATCTATATGTAGTCTGTTGTGTGTAGGTTGTGTTGCAGATAGTTTAACCGACACTAAAGTATCAGCAACCTATTGCAACCTCCATGTTGAGTCTGTAAGAGGTACATGTTCAGGACAGTACATCTCTGCACCACCCCTTTAGTATCATTTGCCTGCAGCGCGACCATAAGCAGCGAATCAGCAGAAAGTTAGACTTGATGCTGAACCAACAAGCCGACCCTTCACCGATTATCTGCCACAGTAACGTCAGAGTAGTGAATGATTTGGCTTAAATCAGATCTTAACCCAAGGTAGTTAAGACCTCAATCAGAAAGAATTATGTTTATTAAGATAAGTTAATCAAATACTTGCCCTACTCACATCCATGACATGATAAAGTCAGCAAAAGTTATGTAAGAGAAATGGTTCTGATCAAATCGTGAAACATGTAGTGTGTATCGGCCAACTTGACCAAATTTGTGATGTCTGTAAAGGTACTTTGTTAATATTATGCTTGCAGAAATACCTCGAACAGAGATACAACGTAGCACAGATTGATATTGTGCTAACAACCTGTCCCACAGTCAGATCACTGCAGAAGTAAATACAGAGTGTTGTGAAATGATTTGATCCTGAACCTTTAATGAAAAGACATAATAATACTAACATGAATTTCAGGAAAGAACAAAACTATATCAAGCATGGATGGATATAAAAGTTTAGGAAATACAAGAGTGAAAACCTCAAAAGTTAGTAAACTAGTCAGAGTTTCAGAAAACCAAAGTTTACATTCTAATCATATCAAATAATTCATGACACACACAAATTGAAAAAAACATTTTAATTTACGCAATCATATTGAAATTGATATACTAAAATTCCATTTAGCTCAGGCACACTTTATACTTGTATAGATGAAACTTCGCCCCCAGACTACTAAACTCTTAGACAAAGTTGTTAATTTTTTTTCAAATTTTAAAGATTCTCGCCCCCACAATCTTTAAGTTTAGAAATAAAAGTATCCTCCAAGAATGGCTATTCTGCTACAAACAGCTAGAATGTCTAATACTACTAAAACAGCCACAATATCTCACTGCTGAGCAAACACAACAAAGGCACACTACCATAAACACTTCTTTCATTCTACTTCACACACCCTAATCACATTCAAATTATTTCCTGTACATTCAAAACTGAAAATACTTCCCAATTCTCAACTCACATAACCCACATTTCAACTACATACAATGACTAGCACACTACAGGTTAAAATAGAAAACAGTTGAAACTGTATCCCTATCAAAACTGGTGAGTTCACACTGTTTAAGAACCTGTAAAAATAGTGAAACACAATTAGATTTATAAATACTTAAACATTTTTAAAACCAAAATGTTTATGCGTCCATAAGAATATCCCTGCCCTTATAAGTTTTGAATACTTTAGACTTTCATAATTTCATTTGACCCATGTGAATATTTTAGTTTTGTTATGATGTGTTTAAACACCTACACCTTATGTTGTAAAAGAAAATGAAATTTATTTACCTAAACATACCTCCTACTGTTAATGAGTCTATACCTACTTAGCAACCTATTTACTTGGTTATCATTAATATTATTTATTATTTTTTTATATCACTAAATTGGTTTTATTCAGGTTGTATTGAGTTAAGAAATAATTTTAGATGGTGATGGTGAATTGAATAATGAAACATTTATGAATCCAAAATTTGGCCTGATTCATTGAAACAATAAATGTTCAAAACTTGGATGAATAGTATTGATAATGAAAAATAAAATAATTTTACTGCAGTTAAAAACTAAAATTACATGAATTCCAAATTAAAATGTTTAAATCAAATCCGAATGTTTTTTTTTTTTGTAGTGTGTTATTGATTGCAGATATGTTTACCGACACCAAGTGTTTGAAACATATTGCAATCTCTTGTAAGTCTGTATAGGGGCCGTGTAAGGAGATCACGCTCGTGGTCTCCCTTTGAATAGATGCTTGCAAAGCTATCATCAATAGCGAGCCAGCAAAAAATATTCTCGTTGCTGCTACAACTAGAACATCCTCCAGCCGACTATCTACAAATAATAACCCAGAGTGGTGATTTGATTTGACTTAAACAGATCCTAACTCAAGGTAGTTAAGATCTCGTTATAAAAAATAAGGTTATTAATGTTATAATGGTAGTAAATATTATTTTCATAAGTAGCCCTATTCACATCCATAACATGATAAGGCAATTAAATTTTTAATAAAGAACTAAACCCAGCCTCGGTCAAATCGTGTCATTTGTAGTATGTGGTAGACCATTCCGGCCCTTTATTGTACAGTCTGTAAAAGGTAAATGTTCAGAAATACGTATCTCTACGCATTTCCTTTAGTGTTCTTTGAGGGCAGCATTACCTTGTACAATGATGAACAAAGTTAGAATAACTTGCCATTGTGCGTAACAAATCATGCCATAGTATCATCATTGCAAAAGTAATACAGAGTAGTGTAATGATTTGACCATAGCCGAACAAATATAACACACTTAAGGTAATAGTTACTTTATCTTTAAATCAATCATGTATGGATGGATATAATATGATAAAAAAAAGCATTGATCTAATTCAAAGGTATTGATAAACACTTGAATCAAGCCCAAATTTAAGATTCCAAGAGAATTTAAGAGTAACAATAACTATTTTTGTATCAACATTGATACCAGATAATTGTTTTATCTGTTTCTTGGTCCAAATACAACACCTTTTATATTTTAAAGTGGGCAAACAAACACTTTTAAAGTATGAACCAAGCCACTTTTCTTAGTAAATTTTGCCAACTTATCTACTTTAAAACAGAGCTTAAATGTTACCTGAATCTTTTATATGATGCGTAATATTCGAAGAAACAATCCTTTTATACTGAAAAGTTGTAAAACTACCGAAAACACACTTTTAACACAATCAAAACATGAACACATGTTTTCACCCGAAAACTTTAGCTTCAACACTTTATTTGACACGCATTCTAAATAAAACATTACTAACCACGAAATAAATTAATTAAAAATAGTTTTTAAACCTAATTTCATACGAAAACATGTGAAAATAACAATTTTATTTTCATTCATTCGAATTCAAAACACGACACGCCGCTATGAATGTCAAACTTATTCGAGTGATGTGCATCACTGATTATTAATCGATATTTATCCGATAACATAATAAAAGTTTAGTAATATTTGTGAATTTTCAGATATGAAACATTGACAAAATCTACCACGAAATCAGTTAAATAGATGTTCAAATTTAAAATTAAATCAATATTTTACCGATTTTACCTATAATATTAAAATTGAAGTTTTCTGTAATTAGTTCCGAGTCGATACCTTAATTTTAATGCAAAAGACGTATTCCTAAACTGAAAACTTGACGTTCTACCAACCAATCAGCAAAATCCAACATGGCTGGCAGTGGAAACAGGTATAAATCTATCACATGTTCCGTTCTGTATCGCATTGTGCTCTTAATTAATCAACTACTGTCAGTCTGATCCGCAATGCAACAAACCTACCGACCCGCCACCATACTAAAATTAATGATATTTAGATCAATTCATACCGCCGAAGACAGAACAAAATGGCGTCACATAATCCAGGCGAAAGTTATTCGACGAGGTCACGACCCTCAGCATTGAGGATAAACGACTCAAGGAGGAGGAGATCAATTTATTAAACACAAAATTAAATGAATAGTGTATAAAATGGTACGGATTTTTTTTTGCAACTGCATAACTTGAGTGCTATCTACATAACAATCAACCCACCTAATATCGACTATCGATTATCAACCCATAAATAGTTGCACATCCCTACTATCTGTCAAAATACAAAGTGCGTTCAAAACAAGGCTATTTAATTTCCGCAGTGATATTATTTGTATCATTTTATCATGAAATAAAATTGAAATAACATAAAATTAAGCATAAAATAAACTAAATTATTGTTAATCTTGTACGAGGAATGCTTATTTTAAAACCTAAGTTTATTAAAAGATGTAAAGAACTCGATTGAAATTTGACGTTTCTGTAAAGCGCAAAAGGACTTTTATCTTATGAACGCATACAACACAACAACGATCAACAAGAAAAATCATTGGAAAAGAGCGGAATTCGGCTAGATTATTATATTACGGATGCCTAACTGTATGAAAATACTCGCCCCCATAACTGTACAGTGTATAAATGTGTTAGAAAGTGGAACCCGTGACTCTCTGTTACCGCCCGACACCGTCCAACCAAATACTCAAAGAAATCCATGTTTGTGACCTCCCATCCGTTCTCAAGACCCTAGGATTTTTGTATCCTACGGTCAACGGCACCAAATGTAACGAACCCCACTAAGGCGAACTGTGAATTATCGACTGGAAGATGGGGCTTGTTCAAGTTCCAACACTTGAAGGAGTATCAGACCTCAAACAATGTCCCAAAACAATATAAATAAATGGCTCGTGATGTAAATTATTAACATGATCGTCTAGATAGTTGGTAGGACCCATTACGTTGTGTTTAATATAGAAAATAAGTAACCCAAACAGTTCTTTAAGAAGGTACATGGATTTCCTGACATGAGTGAAGGTTGGACAGGATCGGGAAAGGTATATGAGAGCCGAAGGGCTCCGCCCCGCCCTTCTTAGTGATTCGCCTCCTGCTGCATGTACAAACATTCAGAATTGATGTCCTTGTATTCCAAGCCGTCCCCGCACAAGTATCAATTATGCAAAGACAACCTAGAGCCGACATCAATACTGAATCCTGCACACATTTTGAACCCCCTGAAAGTAGGATGGTGGGTTTTGACACCCAGGGTTGAACAGATTGCACCAACAGACAGGTGCTGTGATGTACTAGACACCACGGAGAAGTATTTAGGAATCTAATAGATTCAGATGTTCATAGAACAACATATTTTAATATCTGCATTAGTATAGCCAATCTCATGACCAGCCGAATTGACACCACTGTGTCTGGTTGATGAAGTAAGTATGATAAGTTAGGTTATCAGTCAAATGACATGATTCCAACTAGTATCTTTGGTAATATTTCAGTAGTGGTCCTTAGACCAACGTTCAGATATAATCTGCACAAGACATTTGTCTACAATTAATATGATCCATACGGAGGTTAGTTAGGGAATGCAGTTTATGCTAGACCCTTTAATAATATGAGCTTCATATCGCAAGCCAGATGAGTGTTTGAGAATGCCTTTAGCAAATCCCATATAGTAGAGAAAGGCTATTGCAAAAATGAATCTCATAATAACCGCCTGTGGTCAAATAATTGGTCTTAGATCATAATGCTGGTACAGAAATATTGAACGCAAAAGTATAGTATGGTTTGATGATGGAAGATAGTAGCTGTCACATGACATTTAATGACAATCATTTGTCTTTAGGTAAGTATTCTGTATTCACAGATCCACATTGGCATCATTCTGCCAGTCATGATAGGTTTCTCGAACAAAGTATGTAGATGCAATAAAATTAAACATCTGAACCCATTTCAGGGTAGGATATTAGGATGGGAGTATATTATCTACCCACCATATAATCTGATGAAAGTACTACTATAAAATAGCAAGTACAATTTATAAGTAGATATTTAATCCACTGATGGACACTGCCATTCTCAATATTTGAGATGTAAATAATTTGTTTGCAAAGCAAATCAAATTATTGGTAAGTATAAATAATGTTGTTTCACTGCTGGACATATTCCAATCATGTATAAAACACAGGAACATATAAATAAATTCCATAGTCGCCTTAGCAACAAAAGGTTTCTTTATAAGTAGATATTTAATCCAATGATGGACATCGCCATTCTCAATACTGAGATATAAATAATTTGTTTGCAAAGCAAATCAAATTATTGGTAAGTATAAATGATGTTGTTTCACTGCTGGACAAATTCCAATAATGTATGAAACACAGGAACATAGGAATAAATTCCATAGTCGCCTTAGCAACAAAAGGTTTATTTATTAGTAGATATTTAATCCACTGATGGACACTGCCATTCTCAATACTGAGATAAAAGTAATTTGTTTGCAAAGCAAATCAAATTATTGGTAAGTATAAATAATGTTGTTTCACTGCTGGACAAATTCCAATAATGTATGAAACACAGGAACACAGGAATAAATTCCATAATCGCCTTAGCAACAAAAGGTTTTCCATGATAAATAGTATCTGTTGAAACAAAGTACAGACAAAACTTAGGAAATAACTAGTCCAATCTGATACTTATATGGTGTGGTAGATAAACAGAGATAGGATGGAATCAGTAAAAGGATTTCCTACCTAACCCCTACTAAATATTATAAATCATTAGCAAAACCTAACCGCTTGGCAATAATTTTGTACCTAATTTGTAATGTTTTCTTACTATCAATCTAACAAGAATTAGGATGGAAAACTACACTTATCTGGGTTTAGGTAGATAGTAGGCCAGCCCACAGCATTCCAAAGTCATCCACTCAACTTGCAGTCAGCTGATATCCACAGAAGACACACGAACACAGCTCCAAGCATGTATCTTCACACTCCAACACACAGCAGCTACTTCCAGGGCAGAGGCGCAGCGACCACGGGACAAAATCCATCTTCCACATGAAGCGGTGTGACGCCAATCCAGCCGCACCTCAGGGTCAGGACTTTCACACTGCACTCCTCTTTTCTTCCACTTTTACTACTTTTCTTCTTAGATCTGCATACTTCACCGATTAAAATCAGACTTCCCCTTTCGCCCACACACCAGGCCTTATATATCCCTCAAAACGGAAGGTCCAGATACAATTTCTCGAAAAGTCTAAATCTAGAATAATCCAGCTCCATTTGAGGCACAACCGCTTATTCCGCTACTCGACACCAGGTGGAGCTAGCGAACTGGAATGATCTCGATTATTCGATCTTAGATCCATATTAGATTTATTTGATTGTGGGTTCCGTACAGAATAAAATTATTTAAACTTTTTTTTTTTAAATATCGTCGTAACGTTAAATTGATATATTATGAAGATTATAGAATCTAGCTTTCTTCAATAAACTCAGACTTTGTTAATATCAAGATTGTTCTCCATTAATCACTGATATTTTAGTAGGTAATTTTACGTTCAACTAATATTCAATGATATAATATTTAAAGTTGATTGGCGAATATGCTGAACAGACAGACTTAGTAGTGTATTCTTTATCTTCTTCTTTTATTCATGCGAGACACCGATGGTTTTGTATATGACTTAGATTTGCTGGTAACCCATATATTTCTAACCCATTATTTAAAATAATGTAAATATTTTCCCCAAAAGAGAAAACCAAGTCCAACAGTAGTCCGCTGCGACCAATTATGTTATTGTTCTCAGATAATTTAAAATGTTTACTTATTATTTAAAGGTTTTTATATTCCACCCTTAAACGGATCCCTAAATAGTAAACATATCTAAGCTTAGCTACTCAACACCAGGCGTCGCTTCTGTCGCAATTAGAATATTCTCGAAACATAATTTATTTAAATTATTTTTACTACACATAGCCTAAACCAGTTTATAAATAAAAGAAAATTATTTAATTATAAATAAAAGAAATTATTTCAAACATAAAATGCGTATATAAACACCTAAATTGTGCCTTTAACATTTGAAATTATATTTTACTTTGAGAGCCATCTCTTGCCAATCCGATGAACCCCTTAGATTGATGCCATCCATCGACATTGTACTGAACTACTAGCGAATCTGATCGAACGTATTGAATTGATTCTCATATATTGAATTTAGTTCTCTACTAGATGTCGCTACTTTAAACGTATTTTTCAAGAGGCCAGGGTAGTATCTATTACAACTCGTACAAAATAAAAAACAAATTCAACAAAATTCTGCAAGCAGTTTATTGGCAGGCAAATGCTGAGAGCATTTGCTAACAGCGGGAACTTACCTACTTATTACATATCTTATTAGGCACGTTTCGATCGAAAATTTAAATAAAAACAAATAATAATATTTAATCGCAACATTTTTATTATCAAATATCCCAATATTTTATTTTACAATCTTTTGTTCATAATAATTAAATTAATTTACACATAACAGGTCATAAAATAAATACTAAAGAATATAAATATAAATTAAACTACGCAACATTAATATTTGAATTTAAGCGGTTTTACTTCCTAGTTTAACTATTATATCAGAGATGGTGACAGCACATCCGGCAACAAGAGTCAACATCCCAAAGGCGAAGATTATGATGTTTTTGATGAGGAGCCAGTTGAACCTACCCAGGTCCTCCCAATTGAAGATGGTCTCAACGACAGCAGGGATCATGATGCCGAGGATGGAGTAGAACAAGGAGCCGACTATGTTGATGATTTGCTCGAGCAGTGGTAGAGCGATGCCAATACCCACTGTAAAGAAAGCAAAACACTTTCAAAATCAATTTCTTTAAAGATATTTCTAGAATACCAAAATGAAGATTCATTAATATTTCTGTTTCTGATTTACAGTATCATATATAATAAATAAATGAATAAAAATACATTTATTGGCAGCAAACCATTCCTGACGTCAAATTATTATAAAAAAGATAACTAAAAAAACAAAAACAATGTTGGCACCGAAAAAGTGATAACGTCAGCCTTGCTGATTTTCAGTCATCTCCAGAACGGTTAAATAACATTGGTGAAATACAAAAATTTCCAAAGACTTGTTGATAGACAGAAAAGCTTAAAATATACTTAACAAGAAAACGATAGGTAAATAATTACAATAATTTTAATATTAAGAAATGAAGGATGATGATAATAAAATCAAAACAAATAGGTACAAATATAACCCAATTACTGAATCTACCTAAGTTGACAAATTAAGAAAAGTCGATTCAGTAAAAGGGTAGTAAATATTCTAGCCTTACAGCATAATGACTTAAATACCACGACGTTCTGAGAAGGTGTGAAGTGAGGTGTACCTATTTGATTAGTTATTGTGATTGCAAAACGTACCACAAAAACAGACCCCAAGGGTCCTGCAGATGAACTGTGTGGTGGGCCAGTAGCTTTGCTTGACCTTGGGCCTGACGTATCTGGTGAATACGTCAAATACCACGAAATACTGGAGGGGGTATGTGAAGAAAATTGACAACGCAATGAACACTTTGCCGCAAATGGCTGGCCTGGAAAATAGCAAAATAATATAAATAGACATCCTAATGGCCAATAATTTTGCATTCAAAGTGTGAATATAATAAGCAACTTATGCTTACAATCTACTTTACTTTAATCTACCTAAACCTTACAACAGCTAAGCAAAATTGGTAAGTATTAAAGAGCTATTATTTGTAATGACCTAATTTATTACAAGACTATGAAAATATATAACTATGAATATTTTTCAACTTCTATTTAAACGCGCTCATTATACTAAACATCATAAAATGGTCATACTTAGCTTAAATATGTTTTTAAAACTATTTTAAAACAATGACAAGAAGTCATCTGAAGAATATTACGCTAAAAGGAATGATCTATTTAAAAACATAGCTCAGATATTGGTATCAATGCAAATAAAATAAAGCTAGTTTAAACGATGTCATACCTAAATTATGTCAGTCTTACCATTCATCCATTGGTAAATTCAATGTAATTGATCCTTTCAGGGCAGCACCATACCGAAAGTATCCAAATAGCCCAAGAGAGATATACAGAAAGACTATTATCGACATAGCCACGAATAGAACACTGGGACATCCTAGAAAGTTTTTGGGTCTCTTCATTTCATTTTCAATGGGCATCACCACTCCAACGCCCTCCATTGCAAAAATTACAGTCCTAAAAATAGCGACAGCATCATGAAACATGTTACTGCTTTAAAAGAGTATAATTGTAGCAATAAACGCCAATATCTTGAAATGGCCATAATGCAAGTAGTAATTACTAGTGCTAATTGAAGTGCTCATGAAAATCTGGATTTATATATGGAATTAGGTAAGCCATGGACACTTGAAGCATTACGATGGTGATAAACGAGTACAGTTTCAAGAACAGAGATTTTCTTATAATCTTGTTTACTGCGGCTAGTAAAAGGAAAGAGCTCATGTTGATAAGGACAATACGAATAGAGATAATTTGAATTATCGAAGTAATAATCAAACACTTACTTAAATTTTGAATACCTAAGGTGATTTTCCCACTTATTGTCCCTCGTTGCGTATTTTTAACGCACCATAACGCTTGCAAAAAGAACGTCATAGGCAAAGAAATTGCGAATCTGATTTTATTTCCATACAAATTCATTATTTATCGCACCGTATTATCTAACAGACACATGCGTTATGCGTTACGTTGCGTTAAAAATACGCAGCGACGGACGACAAGTGGAAGAACCGCCTTAGTAATTGTGAAATTGCCCTCAATTATTTTTTAAGAATTCAAACATTTTGTAATGATTTATGAATGATAATGCATTATACTTACGCCAAAAAGGCAGGATATCTCGCTGGGTTGCCAACAGCAACCTTATCAGTGAAATTGATTTCATTTCCAAATATATAATACAAGCAGACCAAATATGTGCCTAGAAGAAGAATGTTTGCGAGAAGCGAGAATATCGCTAAAAATTTCAAATATCTGATCTGGCATAGTATTATAATAGGTATTGCTATCATGAGAGAATAATGTTGAACAGGAATGTACGCAGATGTAGGAACAAACTTATCCACAATCTGAAACACAATGCATAATATAGCCTATGAAGATAGTTAAGCTAAAGATGTTTATAGTTTTATAAATAATTTGCATACCAACCTGTTTGATAGAATCAGATATCAAGACTGTGTATATACAGCAGACTCCAACGTAAGTGCACGTCAAGGCAAATTCAGTTATTATACTGAAAATAATTATAGAGTTATTGTTATTCGTTGTGTCTAAATGAAAAACTGCAAGTATTCATACATACATACATACATATATCACGCCTTTATCCCTTGCGGGGTAGGCAGAGCATAAACGGCCGAAAAAACGGACATTTACGCCACATTTGACAAACGTTTGAGGGTCATTCGGAAAATTGTGTATCGCCATAGTGACAGGTTGTCGGCCCATCGCCTAAAATTGCAATACACACCCTCGAGACCCTTAGTCGCCTCTTACGACTCCTACGGGAAAGAAATGAAGTGATGCTATTCTAAGCCGGCATCACACGGCAATCTAAGCCGGCATCACACGGCAAATTCATTATAATCACTTAAAACTAAAAATTTAACGTATTTGGTAACAGGATTGCTAATACCTGCATTATAACCTGCACAGTTTGTCTTATTGACATGGCATGTTGCATGCAAGATTTATTTGTGCCGTAAGTGTGCCGGTGCTATTACAGTTTCCTTTAGGTTTCAAATGCATGGCAGTTGACATACATTAATGTTATCCATATAGACAACTGGTGTACTGGAAACATGTTTGTAGTAAATAGATACTTAATCCTACCAACCTTGCAGTGTTGGCGAAAGGTCTCACAAACTTGGGGCCATTTTCGAATGTAGATTTACACGTTTCGGCATAATTCAACATTGGTTTCTTTTCTCTGCGGCAGCATCCTCTTGAAGTTTTTACCTAGATCGAAAATAAATAATTTTCATGTTTGTTTTTTGTTAATCATGATAAAGCTTAAATTATTTTACTACGGTCGGTCATTTAATTACTTCTTCTTTTCGTGTGGGACAGCGAGTCGTCCTACGACCCGATGAACCTTGATGTCAGAGTTTTCAACCGCCTACTATTGGTAGTAGGCCTCTGACATTGCTGTGTTACGACGCCGTCTAAGTAATCATAGACAGCAACCGGTACCAACGGCTTAACGTGCCCTCCGTAGCACGGAACCACCTTTCTTTTCGGAAAAGTAGGTGGTTCAGCCTACAATGTCATGTAATCTGCCTGGGAACAAATTCACAAAGTGATAGATATCAACTTTGGGAGTGCCCCACCGAGAATCAAACCCGGAACTTTTGCGTCCCAGGCACTTGCACTACCACTGCGCCATATCGGCCGTGATTGAATACTTCGTACACAAGTGAACATTAAAATCGTCAATTTTCGGCTCTACAATACGAATTTAAATATAAAGATTATTTTGCTGTGACCCCGCATTAGTTAGTTATTTTGGTGGCTATAATGATTGAAGTGATGTGATGACCTTATTGGCATTGTAGAGGTAATATTGTTGTAACAGGTTGTAACTATGTAGCTGAATTGAATCATTTAATAGCCTTCAATGTAAAACAAATCATATTTGATATTTAGACGCCATCTAAGAACATCGGAAAGAATGCCATTTTTCTCTTGACTCTACTTATTTAATTCATTTATATTTATTTCTAGATTCAAACGTCCCACTGCAAGGCAAAGACTTCCCTCCTTTTCTTCCATTCTTCCCTGGTTTGAACCTCTTTCATCCAAGAATAGCACATTTTTATCATCTCTTTCGAGTTGTGCTTAGAAAACTTTTCTTTTTTTAATGTACTTTTAGTAGATTATTACCTAATAATAATATTATCATTAGGTAAGCATGTCCATTGTGTTTCATGTTATTATCATGTGAAAATATAAAATATTTGTTTTCGAGTCCAAGGAGTCCAAGATTGTTATATAAGTATATTTATTATCTATACTGTAGTTACATAACTTACTAATATATGTATGCAGTGTCCGCACAAAATTCCGACGATCAAAGTGCCGAAGATACCGATGAGCCATCCTGACTGCACGAAAGCTAGTGGGCCTGCTAACAACCCTGAACCGAGGGATGACTTGATTAGGTTCGCCGTAGCTCTGACATTCCTGAAACATCACAATTCATTAATCTGTGTCTATCGGTAGTCAATGGCATAACTCCTTTAGGAAAGGTGATTTTGCCATAAGATACAGATAAGAGCCGTGTGCGACTTGTTTCCCGTAGGTATCGTAATAGGGCCGTGTGATGCCGGCTTAGAGGGCCGTGTGATGCCGGCTTAGAATAGCATCACTCCATTTCTTACCCGTGGGAGTCGTAAGAGGCGACGAAGGGACTCGAGGGTGTGTATAGCAATTTTAGGCGATGGGCTGACAACCTGTCACTATGGCGATACACAATTTTCCGAATGACCCTCAAACGTTTGTCAGACGTGGCGTAAGTGGCCGTTTTTTCGGTCGTTTACGCTCTGCCTACCCCGCAAGGGATAAAGGCGTGATATATGTATGTATGTAGGTATCGTAATAGGCGATTAGAACATAGAAGTATGCGTCGGAAATAATGATAATTTCTTTTTTGGTCCTTTGATTTTATGCGAATTGAACGACGGGCGTTAGTCAATTGCTTTAGCGCCACACGCCGATTTCTACTTTAGAGATAATAATAATTATGAAAACCGTTCAGTGCGTTTGTACTTTTTCGGTTAGCTGATGAATCAGAAATGTATTTAATGTACTACATACATAAATCATACATAAATCACGCCTATATCCCTTACGGGGTAGGCAGAGCGTTTACGGCCGTTCAACGGATATTAACACCACGTCTGACAAAAGTTTGAGGGTCAATAAGATAACTGTGTATCACCATAGTGACAGGTTGTCAGCCCGTCGCCTAAAATTGCAATACACACCCTCGAGTCCCTTAGTCGCCTCTTACGACACCCATGGGTAAGAAATAGGGTGATGCTATTCTAAGCCGGCATCACACGGCAAATTTGATGTACTATGTACGCATTTTTCCAAAATTATTTTTTGACAGCAGAGTACCATAAATGCAACTGCTATAATCCGTAAAATATTTTGCAAAACCGACGGTCCTGATAATTTTATAACCTATCATTTCCCATCCATAGTTGTATTCAAAAATATTTGAGAAATGACTGGAATGTATTGAATAACTTTTAAGCTATACATGGTGTTAGGGTTGTCCCTTACACCTCCGAATATTAATAGGGTGTATTCGGAGCATGAAAGTGAATAACTTTCCATTAGAAATGATTTCAGGAAACGTAAAAAAAAACTACTTCTCATAGTAAATGCAGTCACTTAATCATGTTTTGTATGGGAGGCCGAAAACTTTTTGTCGTTTCCTGACATATTTTCCTAGGGGAAAGTTATTCAGAAACATAGTCTGTATGCACCATATCAGTACTCGGAGGTCTGACCCTTACACACTGTAAACAGCGCATAGTATGTGATTGTAGAAAGGTTCCAGTTTTGATCATTAAAGTGAATTTTATGTTGATAACCAACCGCTGTATTGAGAGCCACCACTAGGTAATTATCAATAAATGTATAATATTATGTACGGTGTATAAAATAAATAAAGGTACCTTACCCGGTTCTTCCTCATGCCGTCCGTAGATGCTTATTTTCAACACACCCTAACGCATGCGTCTGTCAGACGAAAGAAATTAGTATTCCGATTTTATACTCATACAAATACGGCTAACGGTGCGTTACGTACGTTACTCAAGTCGTTTTGACAGATGCACGCACCGTAGCCGTATTTGAATGGTCATATGATCGGAATCGCAATTTTTGATCGTTTGACAGACGCATGCGTAACGGTGCGTTAAAAATACGCAGCGACGGATGTCAAGTGGTAGAACCGCCGAAAATATGGCCTCTTTTTAACCACATTGCCATTGATACATTTAAATTACAACACACAAATTAATGCAATTGTGCCACTAGTGTACTGTTTCAAATAAATCAATCGATAGGCATTTACTTACGAAACAGGTTTTTCAACTTCTCGGTGCTCAAAGGGATTGTAAACACTGTTATCATTTTCCCCACTGTTGGACACCTTATCACTGATAGTTTTATTTCCTGTGGCACCTTTTTCATCCATCTTCAAAAATATTTTGTTTTCCAAGTCAATGAACAATATTTGAAAATTTTCTGCATTGAGTTGGAACGTTGTTTAAATAAAAAACAGGTCACTAAACTATTTCTTATAATCTTGACATGTTCTTAGGCTACAAGGAGAAGGTTGAATTGTTTTATGGTATGTTCATAATCTTAATGATGCTTTTAAATCCTTAGTTCACAATGATTGTACTGCGTTCAGATAAAGTTTGATAAGACACTGTTTCTTACAGATTTTCCGTTTACAATTATGTGTGAGGGAACATTTTATTATATCTACGTGTGATTTCCGCCACTTCGTTTGTTCGTATGACGCAAAGTGTAGAATTTTTCAGATGAGCAGCAGTGTATGTGAGGACTGCTGTTAATGTACCTACCGAGTACGTACAACCACAAACAAAGGCTTTATTTTTGAAAACATAATAGGAAGATATGCCATTAAATTGAAAAATCTTTTTGGTTTTATTTTATTAATCTGAATTTCAAATGCTTTGGCTTTGTTTCACTAAAAACTCTTTTTGGAGCACTGTTATTTCGCTACTGAATAATAATATCTAGCGTTGACATATTCATATCATAATGTTCTAGAAATTAGATGTGTTCTAGGAATTGGGTACAGCTGGATAAAATATTATAGACATACACATATCACGCCTATAATCCCTTGCGGGGTAGGCAGAGCGTAAACAGCCGCAATAAACGGCTATTTACACCACGTCTGAATTTTTTTTGAGAATCATTCGAAAAATTGTGTATCGCTGTAGTGACAGGTTGTCAGCCCATCGCCCCAAATTGCAATACACACCCTCGAGTCCCTTAGACATTATAGACATGTTTGAACAATTTCATATTTGCAATGTTCCAAATATGAACTTAATAATTCATTTGATACTCTCATTCTCTTGAAATAACAGAGTCATGAAAACATTGCACCAGGGTTCATCGGGTCGTTTGTCGACTCGGTGTCCCACACGACAAGAAGAAGGAGAAGACCATGCAATTTGAAGAACAAAATCTAATCACTACAGTTTACGTAATCTAGACGCATAGATGGTTCCCTCACTTGTCATCCAACGCTGTATATTTTTAACGCACCATTACGCATGCGTCTGTCAGACGAAATGAAATTGCAAAATCCAATCTTATTCCCATACAGCTACGTTACGGTTCGTTACGGTGCGTAATGGATGCGTAAACGCAACTTAGCCGCATTTGTATGGGAATAAGATCGGAATTCGCAATCTCCGTGCGTCTGACAGACGCATGCGTTACGGTGCGTTAAAACTACGCAGGGACGGACGAGTGGGAGCACCGTCTTAGGTTTTTGCAGTAGCGAACGTATCTTTAGTCAGACTCACCTTTTTATTTTTCATTCGCAGAGTTATAGATAATATGAGATATGACAACTTGCCCTGAATATTGATGTCACATTGAAACAATGCGAATTAGTACTAACTATTATTATAAGCCGTGCCTTAGAATAGCATCACCCCATATCTTTCCCGTGGGAGTCGTAAGAGGCGACTAAGGGACTCGAGGATGTGTATTGCAATTTTAGGCGATGGGCTGACAACCTGTCACTATAGCGATACACAATATTCCGAATAACCCTCAAACATAAGTCAGACGTGGTGTAAATTAATGGCCGTTTTTTGCGGCTGTTTACGCTCTGCCTACCCCGCAAGGGATTATAGGCGTGATATGTGTATGTGTATGTATGTATGAACGTATCTTTAGTCAGACTCACCTTTTTATTTTTCATTCGCAGAGTTATAGATAATATGAGATATGACAACTTGCCCTGAATATTGATGTCACATTGAAACAATGCGAATTAGTACTAACTATTATTATAAGCCGTGCCTTAGAATAGCATCACCCCATTTCTTTCCCGTGGGAGTCGTAAGAAGCGTTTAAGGGACTCGAGGGTGTGTATTGCAATTTTAGGCGATGGGCTGACAACCTGTCACTATGGCGATACACAATTTCCCTGATGACCCTCAAATGTTTGTCAGACGTGGCGTAAATGTCCGTTCTATGCGACCGTTTACGCTCTGCTTACCCCGCAGGGGGTTATAGGCGTGATATGTGTATGTATGTAATATTATAAGTATGTTGAGTATGGTTAACATCCACTAAAAGGATAGCAGTAGAATGTTATAGCTTTTGATAACGACGATGATGATAACAATTCAGTTACAGAAATTAGATTTTTTAAATAACAAGTTGTCATATAACATGATAATAGAAAATTTGGATTATCCAGAAGGAGTTGCAAGGTTTTTTTGGGCTAAAATCAACTTTACTGTGATAATCGGGCAGTTGGCAAGTTACGACCATTCTACTTCATTTATTTTATTTTAATGAGCTGTGGTAAATACATAAGAGTGGTATTTAATGCTGCTTCTGTTAATGTACATTTTTGTTCGTTCGGTGGGTTAAATTAATTTAAGTTTGTAAATGACGCTTTAAAATTATCAATAAACTACTTTAATGGTGTCGCTGACATATTATTTCAGAAAACGAATTGTATTAAATGCCGCGTATTTAATGATGCTTCTGTTAATATTAGGTCCTTACATATGAAATTGTCGTTTTGTCGTACTGGCCACTTTGATCACAAATTTCTCCTATTTGGTTAGGAATTCGAAGTTCAAATTTATACAGCTATTTCCACGTGTAGTTGTGTTTCGTAAACCGTCATTCATTTGTTTTTTTACTTATCTTTTTTCTGTTTGCATCGCTCAATTTACAAAATGGAAAATTTGAAATATCGCGTTATTTACGAGTACGAGTTCCACCGTGGCACCAGTGCTGCGGAAACGGCTCGAAGGGTTAATGATGTGTATGGCGGTTGTGTCGCAAAAGAAAACACAGTGCGTTTTTGGTTCCAACGTTTTCGTTCTGGAAATTTCGACCTGCAAAACAAGCCCCGTGGACGGCCGGAGACCCAAGTTGATAATGAAGAATTGAAGGCTATTGTGGAAGCGGATCCATCGCAAACCACGTCCGAATTAGCTGCAGGCTTCGGTGTTAGTGATAAAACTGTTTTAATCCACTTGAAGCAAATTGGAAAGATTAAAAAACTTGAAAGGTGGGTTCCTCACGAATTGAGTGAAGCAAACCGGCAAACGCGCGTCAACTGCTGCGTTACATTACTTGACCGGCACAATAACGAAGGGATTTTAAATCGAATGTGATGAAAAGTGGATTCTCTACGATAATCGGAAGCGCTCATCGCAATGGCTGGACCCTGGCAAGCCAGCCAAAGCCTGCTCCAAGCGAAAATTGACCAATAAAAAATTACTTGTAAGCGTTTGGTGGACTAGCGCCGGTGTCGTTCATTACAGTTTTCTCAAATCTGGCCAGACGATTACGGCAGATGTCTACTGTCAGCAATTGCAAACCATGATGGAAAAGCTAGCTGCTAAACAACCGAGGTTGGTCAATCGCTCTACGCCACTGTTGCTTCACGACAACGCTAGACCACACACTGCACAACAGACGGCTAGCAAATTAGAAGAGCTTCAATTGGAATGTCTAAGGCATCCACCGTACTCCCCGGACCTTGCTCCAACAGATTACCATTTTTTTCGAAATTTGGATAACTTCTTGCAAGGGAAAAAATTCAACTCAGATGGGGCAGTCCAAATCGCCTTCAAAGATTTTATTGATTCCCGTCCGAATGGTTTTTTTAGTAAAGGGATCAATGAACTACCTATGAGATGGCAAAAGTGCATAGATTACAATGGCTCATACTTTGATTAAATAAATATACTATATTAAAAAAAATCGACTTTTTGTTCCTCCCATACAAAACGCCAATTTCATATGTAAGGACCTAATATGTTTTGCTTAAAATTTTATGACATAGCGACTAACGTTGTTAGTTAGAGGCTTTATTTATTTTCAAGTTTCAACTTACTGACAAATAAATAATAGCCCTAATAACAGGAACACTTCTCCTTGCAACACCTTGGCCCACTCTGCCGTTTAATCTTTACCTACTATTAAAGATAATATTTATTTTATGAGCCGACAGGATTTAAGCTTGAAATTAATTAAGTCACTTACTAACAACACAGATCTGCACCTAGAATCATCAATTTAGTAGCAAATATAATATATTTATCGCTGAGTTAAATTAATAGACAATTGAAGATGACGGTGGTTTTTAAATTTATTTTGCAATATCAAAGAAGATATATTTGATTATTATACTATTTGATTTGAAGATTTCCAAGAAATTTTTGCTTCAAGACAACAAAATCGGTGGGTTGCTGATGCTTAGACAAACTTAAGACACTGAACTTATAATTTCTTAATTTTATAACTAATATTATTAATAACTTTGAATAATTAATACTAAGTTGTATAAGTAGATAGGTTAGTATGAAATATCCTTAAATAAGAACAGGTATATTTTTAAATAATTTTATTTATAATAAAAGTAACAGTTTAACTTAAATTAGAAAAGGAACCTTACAATAATGCCAATAGTAATTTGACAAGGTCATAAATTAAAAGGGATTTAGTATTTTGTATAGAGAGCTATAAATAATTGAGTATTTTAAAGCAACAGACACAAAGCTATAGAAATCTATAGCAAGTTCTGTAATATTTGCGCATAAACGTGTTGTTGTAAAGTGTGGAAGTATATCTTCATTCATAGACCAACACACTTTTCAAGCAGCGATAAACACATCTTTAACTAGTTTTAAATCTATAGTAGGTAGGCACGTTTAAATTCGATGTCACACATTATTCGTATACTTTGTAGTGACCATTGTCTTTGATCCACCAAGGAGAGTTAGGAGAAGAGCTCTTTCCAGTCTTCAGTGGTACGGTGGGTAAAGCTGGGAAGTTTATGTAACTGGTCACTTTCGGCGCAAGAGGCTGCCCCAGGGGACTACTAGGGTAGCTATTCTGGGGAACAGTGTAAAACTGCGGCTGCTGCTTAGGCAGTTGAGGTTGAGCCAGCTGAGAGAACTGCGGCAATTTGAAATGCGTGGGGAATCCTTGAGAAAGATGCTGCCGTGGTACCTGGCTGAGACGAGAATCGTAATATTTCTGTGGCGTCACAGGTGCCGGAGCAGTCGCAGGTGGAGTGTAGTAAGTCGTAGGTTCACACACGGTGCCAGCTACCAAAGTATTTAAAGGCGCAGTGTATATTCTGAAGTTGATGTCACTGTAGTCTAATCCGTATTCGGACTCTAAGAACTGCGACATCCTGTCAGACAGAACCCAAACTTCCGCATCATTAACGATTTTCACATCACATGGGAAAAGTAGCCCGTTGTCATCTTTGTCGACAACGGCGATGTTTTGCGGTTTGTGCGGCAAAGCTGAGTTCCAGCAACCAATAGCGTTTTGGTCGATGAGAGCGAACAGTTTCATACCTCCCTCTGACATGACATGGGCAGTGGTGTGACCGTTTTGTCCTCGGTCGCCTACTACTCTGAAGTCATGATAAGATCCAGTCACTGCTGATTCGTTTCTTAACACTCGAGTAGAGACAGCAAATTCAGTGTGACTAGCCAAAGGACTGAAGTAGAGTTGTCTGTAACCATCAGATCCAATAGCGGACGCAGTTATTCCAAAGATACCTTCAGCTCCCCACTGGAAGTTGAGGCCACCGATGTTGAAGTCTCCGCGCAGAGGGTCGGGCCTGAAGTAGTCGTGAGAGAATCTCCAGGACTTGTTTAGCTCCAATGAGTAGGCGATGAGTCCGTAGCCGAGCTCGTCTGAGAAGTAGGCGTAGGCGTCGTCACAGTTGCTGCCGATGTCGAGAGCGATGTTGGCAATGAATGTATCGGCGACGATGTCTTCTGGGCGAAACACGTATCTCCGGATACGGCGGTCGGTTTTCAGATCGTAAACGTTAAGGCTGTAGGGGCACACGTTCGTGACATTAGGATCTGAAACAAACAAGATAATTTTTGGATGACATTCGGTTAGAGTGGGTAAAAATATCACACAAAACCTTTTTTTGGCTTTGTTTAGAGATAATTTAATGCTTTTTCTGCTGACAGAGATGAATGGAAGAAAAAGACATATTGTGCCGACCCCAAATTAAATTTGGATAATTAAAGGAAGTTGATAATGATTTGAATAAAATTGGCCAAGTGCAAGTCGGACTAACACACGAAGGGTACCGTACAAAAAAATATAAAAGTGGCAAAAAATAAGTCTATTGTATGGGAGCCCCGTTAATTAATTATTTTACTAGGTTTCCGCCTAGCGGTTTCACCCGCTGCCACTCATTTTCCCGTGGTAATAGTTGTTTTCCAGCGGTAAAAAGTGGCCTATGTGTTATTCCAGGTTAAACTATCCCTGTGTTCCAAATTTCATCAGTGAAGAGGTAACAAACCTTAATACATACATACACACAAACTCTCAGATTTATAATATTAGTATGGATTCAAACCAAATCAAATTGAAACTTTTATTTGTGAAACATAGGTAACTTTAAACAATAACACTACTTACCATATCCATAAGTTCCGGTATCCAGCACCCAGAGACGGTCACACTTGTCAGCCTTGATCCTGTAGACGGTGGTGAGTCCACTGGCGCAGTTGCCGAGCTCGTTGGCTTGCCAGCTTGGGTATGGAGTCAGTTTTGGTGAAGGGTCGTATGGTGCGTCCAGTGGGATGTAGTTCAGGGTTGCTGGGATTCCTGCAATATAAATGATTATGTCGTTTATTTTGGTTGATTAAAAGTTGATTGAAGGAGGCCCAAAAGAGGAAAGAATGGAAAAAAGAGAGGGAGGCATATGCCCTGCAGTGGGACACTACAGGCTAGAATTAGAATTAGAATATAAAGTTGTAGTCCATCGGATGAAAGTTTTCTTGAACATATCTAGACCAGGATATGTAAAATGATATCAAATGTTTTCATTGAAAAAACTTAGGTAATAAAAATTATTGATTCCATTCTAATGATTATTGTGAACGTCGTGAGTAATTTTATTAGCATCAAACTACCTACATACTACATCTTAATTTACTTAAATCTTTCTCTCTACTTCTGTCATTCTAAATTTAAAATTAAATAGAGTATACGGAAAGAGAATAGGCGTGGGCAAAAGTGAAGTTTGAAGTTGAAAAATGTCAGCGCCCGCCGGGACTTGAACCCGGGACCGTGGGGTAGGTACCGTCCCACTGCTCTGCCAACTGAGCTACCGGCGCCCCGACTGACACTTGCCATTTTTTTCATAGGTTGCTATAACATTTCTCATACTAAGGCACATAGGCGGCCTCAATTTCCGCGCCTATTTTCTTTCCACACAGACTCTAGTCGACTATTTCCAAGCAAACCACAAGCAAACCTACACAACATTTTGCATGTCAAACGCAACCAAATTATAGGCAACATATACATTTTTCATGATTCTAGAGGAAATATTGTGACAGATGTTCCAAAGAAACTCAGCCACTGCAACCACAGACCAAAGGTAGGGGTGAATCGCCTGACGTTTTGGTGTTCTGTGTCTGCAACTCTCCGGCAGTCCACTTATGCACACGCTAAGTGCGCATGTGCAAGCTAGCTATTGAGCATAATACACATAATTTGTCGTTATGCACCACCTATTACGAAGGAAATGGATTGATTGCTCGACGGGGCGATAATTTTAATGATGTAAAGCAAATACTAGAAACAGGCAGACTGTTTGTGCTTCTGAATCTTTTTATGCTTAGGTACAACCAATCCAAATATTTTGGATGAGAATAATAAAAATAATTTATTATTTTATAGACGATATAGCATTTAATTTACATAATATGTACATATTAGAAAGGAATGTACTATGAGTTGATAGATCACAATCATCAAATGCATGCGAGAAATTTCGAATTATTTAAATCAATTTGAAACTCAGAAATTTTATATTCTATTCGAAAAACAACGACTAAAGAAGCAGATTTTGGAACTTCATACTTCAAAAATCAATGGATAAGTTAAAGCAACAGAAACAAATGACTGTCGATTACCCACATGACGCCTATAGATATTACGCCTATGTTGCTTGCGGGGTAGGAGGAACGTAAACGGCCGTACAAAACAAAAAATTACGCCACTTCTGACAAACTTTTGAGGGTCATTCAGAAAAATGTATATCGCAATAGTGACAAGTTGTCAGTCTATCGCCTAATATTGAAAAAAAATTAAACTTTCGTAACTCTCGAGTCCCTTACCACCTTACTACACCTATTGGAAAAAAATTGGGTATTGCTATTCTAAGTTGACATCGCACGGCATATATCTACAACCTACAAGAAGATACCTACAATACCCACTTAGCTAAGTTTAGGGTTAAACTTCAACTTTGAAATCCACAAAAATCCTGTTATAATTTTTTTTTTTTTTTAATGATGGGTTTGCTCTTGACTCTAGTCTAGGTCATAGGACAGAGACAGAGTCTAAGATGGAGCGAGCTCACCCAGAAGAAGCCTGTTCACTCTTACTTTGAAGAGATTAGGGTTGTATGCTTTTGGAAACACAGACGCAGGAAGTGAGTTCCACTCTTTAGCAGTGCGCATTATAAATGATGACTGGAAGCGCTTAGTCCGAATTGGTGGAATGGCTACCAGGTACGGATGGTATCCGGCGGTGCGTCTGGATGTCCGATGGTAGGTAGATGGTATAATTTTATTTACTGCCCCATACTTCTCAAGATCAAGCGTAGTTTTAATTATTTAAGTACCAAAGCATTACGACACGTGGGAGATTGCCGTCTTTCGTGTGACGCGGAAAATTATACAGATTAGTTAGATAAACCTACCTGCACATTCCGGATACAATATTAAAATAAATTAACTATTAAGCCGAGTAGTGCCGCAAAAGTAACGCCACTTTACGAAAATAAAAATTTCTTCATGCAAACAATAACTAACCAGCGCCCGAAGTCTGCCAAATAAAAACCGATTCAGTTGTATCTAGATAGCGTGTCAGTGGCATGGTTTTGGGCGTTTTGAATTCTGCTAACAGTTTGAAGTATAGAAGATCACGGTGACAATAATATGACAGTTGAGGGTAAAAAAATTTGAGAATCCGGGCCCAGAATGTACTCTGCACAAGTTTTTGGTGGTATCTTAAAGAAAATTGAAAACCTGCAAACGGTATAAAATATTCGCTGTAATTAAAGTTATGAATGCAAGTGCCAAAAACTTCCACTTTTAGTACTAATTGTTATAACTCAAATCTCGCTAATATTTCGCTGAGTTTGCAAAGTCTAATTGAACTTAAGATTGTACCAAATTATTGTGCGAAGGAAGTTCCAAGGTATTGTTTGCATGAAGCGATATGTTTTTTTTTATAAAGTGGCGCTAATTCTGCGGCACCATGCACATAACTACTTAATTATATTTCTACTTATGAGTGATCTACTTGGGCCCACTCTCAACTTGTTCACTTAATTCTCATAAGTAATAGCAACTTACTTGAATTATGAAGTTGCCTAAATTATAACCAAGGGCAACCACACATTGGCAACCGACAATGGTGGGAGTGTATGATTAATTGGTAATTTTTCCATGATAGTGTTTGACCTCGTTACACTGTCCTACAACATGTGATCAGAATTTAAAAGTAATGGCACTCAGATGTAATAATATTTTGACGATGTTTGAAGTGCAACAGGTACATGATAAGTTACGAAATTGTGATCTGTGTCAGATTTTTCATTCGGAATTAATAAAATAATAATAAATATTCGGGACAATTCACACAGCACCAAACTAAGCAAACTTTGTACCTGCTATTGGAACTAGAAAGCTAATACTTATATACTTTTTTGAAATGAAATAAGTACAAACATATATTAAACAAAGAAAACACCGAGAGTTAACTTAAATATTTGCGAACTAACTTAGCAAATATTTGTGTCTTATGGGTATCGAACCAATGACCCTCGGTGTAGCAAGCAGGAATACTATCCGATACGCTATCGGGCCAGTCAAAATTCTTTCTCGGTATTTTCCGGCTGGACGATATTGGGCGGATTAATGAGGTATCGTAACATTATGTATTCACTGGTAGGTGTGGAACCAGCTTTACGGTCGGAATTAACCTGATTTGGATAATTTAGTCGCGGAATTTAAGATTAAATGAGATATGATAACTGGCTTGGAAAATCTTAGGCTCTCACTTGTCGTCCATCGCCGAGTATTTTTTACGCACCGTAACGCATGCGTCTGTCAAACGAAAGGAAAATTAAGAATTCCCATCTTTTCCTATACGGCTACGGTTTACGGATATGGCTGTCAAACGACTTGACAGACGCATCCGTTAGGCACTGTATTTGTAGATATGGAAAAGGTCGGAATTCGAAAATCATTTCGTCCGCTAGACGCATTCGTAACGGTGAGATTAAAATACGTTGCGACGGACGACAAGTGAGAGAACCGCCTTAGGTGCCATATTCAAATTATTTGACATTTCGCGATTGAATTCTACACTTAAGTAGTTGAAAGTAAGAATAATATATTAAAAGTAGTACAAGTATACTTTTATGCGAAACAAAATGTAGTCCTAAATAAACATTGAGTAAATTGATCTATTTATGTCGCTAAAAGGTAGTACTCGTATATTTTGGTTCGTATTTAGCATGCACAATCATGGTCCATTATTTCTTCCTTAATTAGGATTTATTGTTGTGTCGGTACATACACTAACAAACAAGTTTTGTAGCTATTGGCCTCAATTCAGGAAACACATTCTCTAAACTAACCATAAATTAGCGCTGTCACTTTTTGTCAAAGAGTCGTTCGTCGTCCAAAAACGGATAGGAGGTATACCTATCAACTTTGTGGCAACCACCCACATCGAGACGACGCCACGGAAGACCCAGAGTAGAACAGGATGAAAATAAAAGATGGAGGCCTTTGCCCAGCAGTGGGATGATGTAGGCTTATTAAGATAAGATAAGAAGGAGGTATCCAAGTCCTGTCATGTTTAAAAATGTTTTTGTTTGCATCGTCGCCTTATTTTGACATGACTTCGTTATTGTCTATTATTTTCTACACCTGTTTGACGGAAAGTGTATGCGCTAATATAAGGTAGGTAAGATAAGAGACAATATTTCCCGAATTGAGACAATTGATAAAGCAACAAGTTGAAGTTTCTATTTATTATGTGAAAAATTTGGTCGATTTTATTACTGACCTAAACAAATTTAACTTGTAAATTGACTTGAATATTTTTGTGTGGACGAGTTTTGTAACAAAAATTAGCCTTATTATATCATCTCCGTAACATCCTATATTCAAAGATGAAATTGATTATCTAAGTTGGTATTTTCCGATTTACATCACGTTAGTTTTAATCGTATTTGTGGAAAATTTTCTATCGGTGACCCTGTGTAGAACGGAAGAAATTTGGAGATAAGGAAATACTACAATAGATGTTAATTATTAGGTAAGCGAAAAATAATAAATTCGTTTTATGTAGAACGACTCAACGCCTAATATTAATTTTACAAGATAATTTATATAACATATATTTTTTTGTAACAAATTTTTCCTCGTTTCAACATAAATAAGGTGTAAAAAAATTAACTCCAAATACTTCAAAAGGTGAAACCATCAATGAAACTGAACAACTTTCTTCATGTAGGACAAAATATGAAAAAATATTTTTATCATACAAAATGCTCTAGCCGACCGAGTGGTCCGAGTTTTCATATTTTGACCTTGAATCTTGGGTAAAGTTGTTCAATTTTATGGGCTGGTTAAAATATTTGCAGCTAATATATTTAAATCCTGTATGTTTCCGGGAGACAGTTGTGATCTATCACTAGCCCATCTTAATGCTTTAAACGTCAGTCACTTTTAATATTTAGGCTATAAAAAAACTGACCTGCACGCCACCTAGGCACGCTGACGAAGAGCTTGTTGTTCCACCTCTCGATACCCACGGGGAGGGCGTTCTCCGGAATCAGCTCGCCGTTGGAGATGGCTGCCAGCCTGGACTGCTGGTCAGGGTATGCCCAGTCCAGGACATTCCAGGAAAACATCTCTTGGAGCTTCACAGTGGCCGTGGATAAGGATGCCAGGCCTAGCAGGAGGAGTAGTGTGGTCGCCATTTTTGTCGTCCTGAAAGATGATAAATAGTCTCTTCTTAGGTATGTGCCTTCAATGTACTAAGTACTGTGAGTTACCTATTGACCGGCTCTATGGCGTAGCATAGTAACCCTGCCTTGTACGCCGAGGATTGTGAATTCGATCTCCACAAGATACAAACATTTGAGAAATCAATTTTGAAATATTTATTTATTTATTTACGATTTATTGTACACAAACATAAATTATACAGACACATGTTTGTGTTTAATCTGAGTGTTTTCTATGTAAAATATGTAATTATTTGCTAGAAAAAAGTATTTAAGTATTCATATCATCTTTGTTGTTCTCATAGTACAAACTTTAGTTTGGGAATAGATGGCGTTGTGTGAATTGTCCAGCATAGCATTATAATTTCATTTTTATTAATTTCATGTAACTAAAAGTAAAAATCTATTTTAAGTCATGCTTCGAATCAGTTATGCGTTGGAGTTGCTAATGATCTTAAACCTACACCCCATATCACCACATCTCACTGTAGGTACCTACCTATAGCCAGTTTTGTGTAGTAGTATGTAACTATTTATTTCTTCTTAAGAATCATTTACGATCTGCAAGATTTGCACTGAAAATTCTGTTTCATTATTTACAATAACGTCTATAAGATTGTTTCAAATAAATTCGTGCATTTCGATGGTCAAAGTACTAAAATCAAGTATTGTTTGACTATTACATAACTAAGTAATTAACAACGTGATTGTTTTACTTTTAAGTAATAAAAGTTTTATCTGTCTATCTTTATTAATTTTATAAGAATAGCGCGTAGATCCGTTACAATGCCATCGTTATACGGAGTAAACAATGGATTCAATTCTGATATGACACTCCCTTCGCAATTTATAACGCTGGCGTATTCAGAACTAAGAAAATTAATAGAGACATCAATTCACATTTTTCCATCTGTGGAGATTAGTTAATGGCATATTCATCTTTTATCAAGTAAAGAAAAATAGTATAAAAGTGTATTAATCCCCCTAATAGGTACAAAAAGTAAAAAAAGGAAATAAAAAAATGTTTGATCTCTTTATAATTATATAGCTAATATTTGTTTTGGAACATAGGCTGTGCATCGTATTCTAAGAGGAATCAAACGTCATGACAGTAACAGATTTCTGTCTCATTTATATAACTACTTTTTAAACTGTCCCCACAGCGATATTTATTCGCGTAAATATTTTGTATGAAATGACAGATACTTCTGTGTAGATACTCGCAAAAGATTGAATATGGAACAAGAATAAGGACACAAAAAACCCCGCGCTTAAAAACCGCTGTGGGAACAGGCAGGACCTTACGAGAATGACTAAATAAAAGGCCCGCCAGAATCATTACCACAATTTCCAAAGATGGCAGTGCAAGATAAGAAGACTTGGTAAGAATTGGCACGACACAAAGATTTAAGTTGGTTAAAAGTAATTAAAGTTAGAACTAATTTCATGTAATGACTACACTAAATTGCAAAGACATATTTGTCAAGGATTATTTCGTGCAATGGTTATTTGTTTTTGTGTTAGGTAAGGTGCTCCTGCACTGCATGTTAGAAAAAGTCTCTGACTTTTCCCGACATGTGATTTACAAGAAAATACTATGAGTTTCACACATGCCGAATAAGTTTACGAATGTCAGCAACTGCGACACTGTTGTTAACACGCAATACAAGAGCACCTTTAGACAGTCAGAACAGAAGTACCAGGGCCCTGACACACAACTGTCATTTTATTGTCACCGTTATATTCTATACTTCAAACTGTTAGTAGAATACAAAACGCTGAAAACCATGCCACTGACATTCTATCTACATACCACCATAAGAATAGAATACCACTACAACCGAAACGATTTTCATTTGCAGACTTCGGCCCCATATACATACAAACATACATACATAAATCACGCCTATATCCCTTACGGGGTAGGCAGAGCGTTAACGGCCGCAAAACGGATATTAACACCACGTCTGACAAAAGCTTGAGGGTCAATCAGATAACTATGTATCACTATAGTGACAGGTTCTCAGCCCATCGCCTAAAATTGCGATACACATCCCTCGAGTCCCTTAGTCGGCTCTCACGACACCCATGGGTAAGAAATGGGGTGATGCTATTCTAAGCCGGCATCACAATACTTTTTTAATAAGTCGATTACTTTGACATATTGAATACAAATAGCTTTGCTAATGTTAAGTGATTTTTGTTAATATCTACAAATTAACAGAATGTCAGATCTATAGCTAGAGAAAAAAATGACAAGTGATTGATGTAAAGCAAGTCCTTGAGTAGGTAAATAATCTGAACACAAACGACATGTTGTTTTACGACAAAACTGTAAGAGTGAATCTATTTAAATTACAGTCGTTATGCAAATTTTTATCTCTTCAGTTTTATGCGAATTCGTTACGATATAATTATGAAATGCTTTGTGTTTTTTTGCTGAGTTAGTATTTATGTGTGTACAATATTTACGCGAGATTATAATTTATATGCTTTTAAGTCACTTTAGATAGTTTTTGAAGATAGGAAAGGCTCAAAAAAGCCAAATAGCCTTACTTTCAAAATACTAAATGCAGTAAAGTATAAACTCAGGTTGTTATTTTTTGTTCAATTCTAATGAGCTCTTAATTTTTTGAACTAATCAATCAAATTTAGGGAAAAGCGACGTTGCACAAAATCCGTTAGGCAAATAACTTCAAGCATCCTTTTCCGGCGAAGAGTTCGATGACACAATTATTACAACACAGAGAAAATTTCAGCCGTGTTTCAGCATCCATTGCTGCACAGTTATGAACTAAAATCACAGATTGAACAAGCCTTAATGAACATGAAAATTTGTTAAAATTTGTCGCCATTTTCTCATTTGCAGACACATTAGTAACACTTGCGAATCAGTAGTACTTATGAATATTATTACGTACATTCTGTATACGGATCACTAGTTTCCACCACGGCAGCCCGATACAGACTGGGTGAGTTGATTCACCCCATCAGTATATAATACCTACTACATAATTTCGTGACTTGAGAAGTGGGTGTGGAAGCGATGAAGAAAAACCGTAGAGCTAGGAAAGTTCACACATGCGTGCGGCCGAGTGTTAGATTCAATGACTGGCCCGATGGCGTACCGGATAGTAACTACCTGCTACGCCAAAGGTTGAGGGTTCGAACCCCACTGGATACAAATGTTTGTTAAGTAAATTTTCATATATTTATTTTTAATATCGGTGTTGTTTCTATGTTCATTATGTATTTATTTAAAATAAAGTTTAAGTATATTAATATCAGCTATCTAGTTCCCGTAGTAAAAGCTTCGCTTAGTTTAGGGCTAGATGGCGCTATGTGAATTGTCCAGAATATATAGAAGGAAAGTGCTTCTTCTTCGTTTAAACGGATTATTCGCTAATAGTTTTGTCCATTCACAGTCGCCAAGCTCGTCTCCTCTTCGCTTTACGAGACGGGCTGAAGAGGGCACGATGTTAGGTGCACGCCAATTTCGATGGGGCTCTATAGTCACAAATTGGTGCTACAGTATGAGAATGAAACATCATATCTCAAATAGGTTATTGTTCTCAATATTGCAAATATTCGTTGTGCAGAATCATAGTTCGCTCACTCTTTCATGGCAGACCCATCCACTCGAAATGACATATTGTTTGACTTTGTCGAAGACAATTAGCTTTGGAGTATTTACATTTATGTAACGTATAATATATTACGTTGCGATACATACGTTATATGTTACACCATTATATATATTAAGCTAACTAACACGTAAGTTCAGCCCCATTTAGACTAAGTATGGTGGAATTAGAAAAGAAACTGAAGACATTTTTCGCATCAGGATCATCTGCGTACCCTGACGTCAGATGGTCTATAATTGGTTCATTGAAACTGTTAGTAAAAACAGTCTACCTTATATGTTCCTATTCTTCTTCTTCTCATTTTCGTGTGGGGCACCAATTTGATGGACGACCCGATGAACGATGAAACCTGGTTTTCTACACTATAATCCTATTAAAAATTTTGAGCAAAATTATAACAAATTTTTTTTTGCCGGCTCTACTCTATTGTAAGCTCTGCAAATCAAGCTGCAGAAGCGGTAACACATTTCGGCGCACGACCAGCTGCAGTAGCTCACCGATGAACCTCACTATGATCTACATAATTCAACTGACATAAACACAAGGCGACACCTTTGGGTGACACAATCACACTTGTTGACAACCATGATTGCGAGTTGTTTTTTTTTGTATGTTATGAATAGCAATAGAAGGCAATAGTTTATCCGTTAAGGAGATACATTTGACAACGTCCAGTTGACATGTCGCAGGAATATGGTAGAGTCAGGAATTCAAGGAATTTGTCGAATTCCTAGATTTGTTAATTTCTTTCATGAAGTCACGATTTGGCCATATTCTCATTAAGGCCAAATTCCAAGAAACTCTTCCGAATTCCTGATTTTTCCATATTCCTGTAACTAATACCTACTTACATTCTTAGATATTTGCAGTTACTAATCTGAAATCAAAAGAAGTTTTTAAGCGCTAGAAGCTATACATGGGACTACATTGCTCTTTACTAAACTAAAACTAAATAAATAAATTATAATACCTAATGTAAGATAAGAAATGTTCGGTCAATCATCGATTCGGCTTGACTTTCCTCTTTTCCCTTTGCAAATTACAAATAAAAACATAAAAAATATACCAAACAAATAACTACAAATCAAAAATCTTATGGCGATTCTTGTATGCGTCTCTGTCAGACGAAATTAAATTGCGATTTCCAATCTTATACCTATATAAATAATGAATGAATGCGTCTGTCAAGTCGTCGGGATTAAGATTGGAAATAGCAATTTCCTTAAGTCTGACAGACACATGCGTTAAAAAAACGCAGCGACGGACGACAAGTGGGAAAACCACCTAAATATCAGAAATGTTTTAAATATCTTCGTCCTATAATTCATTACCCTGCCTTAGTATGTCAATAAGTTTTTAGGCAAATATGAACCTGCCTAATTACAAATTCTAATTTAATATTCCGTCAATCATAGTGTTTAATTAGGGTGTGATTACCTTGGCTACGGTATGTAGGTGCATATTTAGCCATGAATGTTGAAATAGTTAAATCTGTATGTTGACACCCACCCGTGGCAAATAATATATTTTACTATCATATTTCTACATTCATACATCACCGAGTTTAACAAAAGTCTGACACTGTCACGTCTGACAATAGTTTGAGGGTTAAACAGATAACTGTGTATCACCATAGTTACAAGATGTCAGCTCATCGCCTAAAATTGCAATACATATTTCGAAACCACAATAAAAAAGCTTGGCAGAAATTCTGGTCGTTGAAGGAGGTATTTAAATCTAGAGTTCCACTTCGATGGAAGATAAAGGAAATGGTCACCATTAATACCTACTCTACTATACGGCTGTCAGAGCTGGGCCCTAACAGCTGATGCAATTCATCGAATTCAAGTATGTCAACGATCAATGGTAAATCAAACTGACAATTTAAAAAGAGACATGGACATACGAAAAAAAAAACGTTTCTTTTCTTTTTTTAACTTTTTATGAACTAAAAATATAATACAAACGAATTGTTTTATTACTAATGTCATACAAAAAGTATTTGAAATTTGGTATACATAAAATAATTAGGAAAATAATGAATAATTTTACTTTGCTGTGCACAATTTTTAGATAAATATTATTAGAAAGAATGAAATACTTAGAGTGCATGTAATGCCAAAAATACCTATTTTTATTTGTACTTTTAATAGCTTGAATTAAAATGCAAAATTGTATTCGTCAATATTTATCGAATCGTAAATAAAAATGATTATATTACTACTTCTAAACCGACGAGTGTGCATGAAGACACTGATGAATGAAGAGAAGGCGAAAGATGTATGCAAGAATCGTAGTAAGAAGGGAGTAATCTCTGCCTTCCCCTCCGGGAAACTGGCGTGATGTATGTATGTATCATATTTCTATGACTTGTAAAACAAAATAATATAGCCGTTGGCAAAGCTCACTTTCTGTTAATGAGTAAATTGGAATATGCTTGCTTATTATACTTTCAATATACAATAAAACAATTTTAAACGGATTAAAGTTGTGTTTATTTTGGATTTTACAATTCCTACGTTTTGAGCTCTTTACTGCGCCCGTGGTCACGGATGACTAAGGTGTTAGCCGTCATTACATTCACATACATACACATATGATGCCTATAATCCCTTGCGGGGTAGGCAGAGCGTAAACAGCCGCAAAAAACGGCCATTTACACCACGTCTGACAAATGTTTGAGGGTTATTCGGAATATTGTGTATCGCTATAGTGACAGGTTGTCAGCCCATCGCCTAAAATTGCAATACAGACCCTCGAGTCCCTTAGTCGCCTCTCACGACACCCACGGGAATGATATGGGGTGATGCTATTCTAAGCCGGCATCACACGGTTAGACGTCATTATTTAGAATATAAATTATTTTTGTACCATCGCCATCTATTTCTTAATTGCCTAGCGTAACGTCCCGGTTAGACGGGACAACTGCTGAAACGGTATTCTGTGTAGTAGGTCTTACACTATATTGGATCTGGTTCTTCCGCTGTGTAATAAGTTGAACAACGGACTCCGTTCATTAGACAGCGGAAGAACCATATCCAACATACTGTAAGATCTACTACACAAGTATAAGCTTAATCTTTAAAAGTACGCAACGGATTTTAATGCGGTTTTCTTAAGTGGATAAAACAATTCATAAGAATGATTTTAATGTCTAATTTATGCCGGGAAAAGGTTTTTTTTTTCGTGGAAAAACGGTTAATAGCGGATAAAACCGCCAGGCAGGCCACTAGTTACTTACACACTACTATTTTCGAATCTACTATGCTAAATAAAATATTTTAAATATATTTTGAATTCTTGACAAATCAGTACGTAGGTATGCAAACTGCAAATGAGACAAATCCATAAATTATAACGAGTAGATAAATATCGAATTGCAATAACCATTGAGTAGTACGTGAATGAAATACTTGAAATTTAACTTGATCTCTGATTACATAATTATCGGTTTTATTTATTTAAATGTTGCAGTAAAATTTACAAAATTAGTTTTACCCACTAAACTATATTTACCTTCCAAACTTACTTAATAAGGCCCGCTTCGCCGTTCCAACCGCTGCTACCCATTTCTTTCCCGGAAAACCAGATAAGAAAAGGAGAAAAAGAAGTAAAAAATCTCCAGGTAAATAGCAACTCTGCCAACTACCCTACAGTTTCCTCCCCCCACTTCTTACAGAACCACAGTCCAAATCTAAACCCAATCAGAGTTGAGGTTATTTGTTAAAATGGCGAATATTGTCAACATACTGCCACATTACCGATGCCTCTAGGCCGCCGTGGTCTAGATTGACCAGCTGGGACGACCAGTGACGAAAACTAACCTGTATCATGCGATTGACCTCCATTATGGCATGCGTAAGCATAAAATTTATGGCCATTCACGTGACTAACTAACAAGGACAGTTCTTTCTTTTATCTTAGATTGTGCGTACTGGCCCAAAGGCGTAGCGGATAGTAGCTCTGCCTGTTACGCCCAGGGCTGTGGGTTCGATCGCCACAGGCAGGACACAAATATTTGTTAAGGTGAAATTGGCTTAGAAAATAAGCACTATCCAGCCTTTCTGACAGTGTTCGGAACTTTGTATCCCATTTCTTAAAATCTCCAAATTATGCGACGATATTTTTCTTACGAATACTTCAAGATACTCGTATATGCTACAAAATTATGGGGCTCAAAATACGATTTATATAACTTGGCACGATGGAAAAAATATGCTTTTATTAAGCGATTTTGGTCTGTTTTTTAGACTAAAAACCCGAACGATTTGATTGTTATCCCTCGTTTCATATTTTATTTTGTGTCCTCTCCTTCCACATTAAATAAGAAATTATTCTATGGGCCTAGTTTTAAACAATTATCTTATTATTAAAATATAAACAAATATTTGAAATATTTTAATAATTAGATAAATGTTCGGTTTTACGGATTTGAGCTGTCATCGTCTGTTTCACTCTAAAGCATCGAAAAGAAAAAACGACTTACTGATTGGGACTGATGCCGCCTTAAGTTTATTTTCAAATAATTGTGTTCAGTTTTAATGTCTTCTATGTATAGTATGTATTTATTTACAAAAAAGTATATATCTAGTTCCCATAGTAAAAGCTTTGCTTAGTTTGGGGCTAGATGGCGCTGTGTGAATTGTTCACGATATTTATTTATTCATTTATGTGCTTAGATATTAACTCTTGAAGAAACAATATGGGGTGGTATGGGATCTACCTCCTAGTGGTCCACCCCGGGCAACGGCAACACAGGTTTGCCTGTGGATAAGTCCGGCTGAACGATCCCACGTGCGCGGTGGAAGGCTCCGTAAGGGGCCGCCTGGCTCGCGACCACCATCCCACCGAAGTCTGGCGCCAAGTAGCTTGCTGCGTTCCGTCAGTGTGTGGGAGTGCCAGTGCCTTAACAGGCTTCTTCTGGGTGAGCTCGCTCCATCTTAGACTCTGTCTCTGTCCTATGACCTAGACTAGAGTCAAGAGCAAACCCATCATTAATAAAAAAAAAAATTAAAAAAAAAAAAAACAATAATACGTATGATTGTTATTTATTATTACATCACGATGTTTTTTAAAGCTTAAATGATACGGATATAAAAAAGGTTGCTGATTTTTGCATGTAACAGGCAAATGAGGTATACCTACCGATAAATAATTACTAAAAACTTTCCTCAAGGAAATTTTGATTTGCAATAAGTAAGGACAACGGACAGAGTTCAACGACATGTGGTATATTGACTCGGTTTTCCACACTATAGGAAAAAGAGATGATTAGCTTAGTTTAGTTCTGTATATACCTTCTACATGTCTTCATTCTTTAAAACCATTGACAGTGTTTCATAATCGTGGATTAATCTGACAAATCTATATTTCCTATCATGATCTGATGCGTCAGTAATCTCTTTCTCGTCGTTTGGTAGACCGAGTCTATTTAAGTCGAGTTTAGTCATGCACGGCCTTGACAGTTTATTTCTCGCCAGTTATGGCAAATTAAACCAAAAGTGTCAGTTTTTAGCACTTTTTGACATAACTTTAATTACAGTAAATACATATTTCATTGAACCTGCAGGTTCTAATTTCAACTAAGGATAATACCAAAAACCGGGGCAATTGACTTTCTGATAGATTGTTTTTGAAAAGAGTAAACATGAAGTATGGCGCCACTGTCGAGGCCGTTCACGACTACATTCGCCTTAATCTAAGATATGAGGATAGAAATTGCGAGATATTAAATAGACGAGTACCTACCCAGAAAACGTTTTGTTACGCATCGTACGACAGTCACGACATAAAGAACTTGAAATCATTATTCTGTTTATGTGATTGGATTTAATTTTTCAGGCAGACTTTCAGAAAATATGTTTTTCTCAAACATGCTCGGAAACGTGTAAAACTCTTTCAAAAAAAGAATACGCAGTGTCTGTCTCTGATTGCGCCATCAAAGTAAATTTGCTGCACGCCAAACCCACATAATTGATAACAGAAGTAATAAACACAATAAATCTCTTGAGGAAAAGACCGTCATTTTGTATGAAAAGTATGAACTAAGCACTTAGATTGGCTGAATATCAATAAATTCTTTGCCTTAATGAATAGGCAGTTTTCTTAAAAAACATAAAATCAGTACGAAAACTCGTATTTTTTCTTTGTTTGTTTGGTTGTAGTGTACAACTCTCTTCTACGAAATCGAAATTATACGAGTGAAATAAGTACAGATGAAAGTGATATGAAAATTGGTTGCACGTCACCAAATAAACATGGACAATTTGTTGGCGAAAATATCTAGAGAAAAATACTTCACAGCTTATGACTATTTCATGACGTGGCAACTTGAAAATAAGACAAATAATCTCGGAAACAAATATTAACGTGCCTGGAAGAACTACCAAAAAAAATTTAACCTCGCCCACATTATAATTAATATTAAAACTAATTTTAATAAAGTAAAATTTTATTCCTAGCATTTAAAAAAAAAGGACTATGCCAGGGGGAAAAAGACTTAAATTGACTTGTAAAATTAAAGTCCTTGCCTACGGCTTGGACTTCAAACTCTACTAGACCAGCAAAGACTCATTTTACCGGTCTCAGCAACAATGTACTATTCATTCACGCCGGTAACAATGCCACATACTTGCTTATTTGTTTTACTTATTACTTTTGTCAGTACATGTCAGACACTTGTCTCACCAAGGTAACATCAAATCTAACCACATGTTGTTTTAAACACAGGCTTTAATCAAAACAATGGAATGGTCGGCTGACCTAGAGAAATTGAGAATTTATTAAGTAGCTATAACAGGTATAACTCTTATAAAATAATACACTACGATAAGTTGGCTTAGTGAAGGTTTTGGGAATAATATTGTGGTTGTTAATTACTATTACACAACCATATCAGAGGCCTACTACTAATGGTAGGTGGTTCAAAAACTCGTGTCACCAGGGTTCATCGGGTCGAAGAATTAAAGGAAAGGAAAATCATTCTTCTCCCACGTTTGAACCGTATATCTTACGTGATCGATATTCACGAATGCTTTACGCCGAATTAAGTGCCATAAAATTATATCTTGCGTTCTTTGCATTGAGTTTATCAAGTGACCATATTAACGTCAATATGATATCTTACAAAATCACACTGGTCAACCAACAACAGAAACAGAATAATCTGTTAAGTAAAGTAAGTACAATACAAAAGTTCTTCTTCTTCTTCCTTGTACTTTCCCACGTTAGGTGGGGTCGGCTCTCCTATTTTTTTCTGCGCGATGACGTTCTGTCTAGAGTTGTCGGGTCAGGTAGGTCTTCTTTTTCGTTAGGCTGTTCGTTAGGACATATATATAAGTAATCTGTGGCTGTTCATACTTGTGTACCACGTGTATGGAGGGCGCCCTATGCCTCTCTTTTTCCCCGGCAGGTTCATTGCTGTCTTCACCACATAATCGTCACTTCCTCTCATTAAATGGCCGAACTACCTCAGACAACTTTCTTTGAGCTTATCGGCTATAGGGGCTACTTTGAAACTGCCACGGATGTATTGTTTCGTACTTTATCTAGCTTTGAAACCCCTCCTGACGGCCATAGCATTTTCATTTCAGCCGTGTGTAGCTTTTGCATGTGTGTTATTTTACGGGCCTATGGACTCAGCTCCGTATAATATCGCTGCTCTCACTGCCATCTTGTACACCTTTCCTTTTGTGCGAACGGGCATGTGAGTATCAAACAATATTTCCGATAACGACCGCCACTTCTGTCAGCCAACATTAACTCTGTACGCTACTTCTTCGCATTTACCCATAGTTGTAGTGTGGCATGCAACTGGCCTGGCCTGTGCTAGATATGAGTGTAATATCGTCTGCATAGAGAAGTTTTCAAGGCAGTGGGGCCTAAATACTCTTGTTTATCAGTTCCATTACCAGGTTAAATAGGAGTGGACTGAGTGCTGAGCCTTGGTGAACTCCGACTTTGGCGGCGAAGGCTTTACTATAACCAGCTGGGGATTTCACTTTTGTGGTGACATTCTGATACATGTCTTGTATCAATTGCATGTATGTTTCAGGCAGATGTTGTGCTCTTAGTGCTTCGCAAACTACCCTTCTAGGTACTCAATCGAATGCCTTCTCCAGATCGATGAATAAGAAGTGCAGGTCTTTTTAGTTTAATCGGTACTTGTCAGTCAGCACTCGCATTGCTTGAATTGTGTCTGTTGTCGATCTAGACGGCCGGAATCCAAACTTATTTGGAGATATTGTAGTGAGAGCTAGGATTTAAGTTTTTCAGTTCAGTATTCGTTCCCATATATTTAGAGTGTGCGATTTGATGTCTCTATAATTTCTGCACTCAGTAACATCGCCTTTGTTTTTTTAGAAAGGGATTAAGTGACGCCATGACTCTGATAGAGCTCCCTCCGGTTATAATAATAATGAGGTTCAAAAGTCGTGTGAGCTATTCTACTCCCGCTGTATATAGCAGTTTCCAAATCTCTGCCGGGATTTCATCCAGTCCGACAGTTTTACCGTTCTTCATTTTCTTTACAGCTAATTTCACCTCGTTAATACTTATCTCCTCCACAGGTCCTTCTGCTGATTTAGGAGAGTAGCGTTGTTGGCCCGGGAATTCTTCATTCATTTGGTCTTTATAGTATTCAAACAATCTATTTGTAATGTCTTTGTCTAGTGTTAGCAGTACTTTAGCTTCGTTCTTGATACATTTTTTAGTTTTAATATCTTGCGTTGCTTTGTATTTTGATTTTGATAATTTGAAAATTTCTGCATCTGTTTCTGCTGTGAAATAAAAAAGTAGTAGAAGTACCTCGTAGAAAAGCTGTTTTCTAATCCACCAATTTTCGGTATACCGTGGCGAAAACCTGACCCTAACCAAAAAAGTATGTACCAAATATATTTTTTGGCAAAGATCAGCACAGGTGTGTTTGTGCCAAAAAGGTTCAAAATCAAAAGAAATATTTTGACCCACCTTCTATTGTTTTAAAACATACGAATTGTGTAGGTAGTAGGTTAACTAGATTATGTAAAGGAAATGTGAAAAAATATATTGAAATAGATGGCTAGTTGTTTACGCAGCGCTGCTTAAATTTGAATACTTATTCTATTTCTCGAAATACCTGTATAATAAAACTAGTTGCATATTATTTTGATTCTAGGTATACAACTGGACCTAGTTTTGGACAGATTTAATAAGATGCATTATAATAAAGTTGTCTGGACAAAAATTGCATCGCAATTATGATAATTGAAAACAAAATAATTACAAGTTAAACCATTGCTTAAAAACTTAGGCAAAAGTTATTTATAGTAGGCGTGTTTAGATCCCTGCATAAGATAGCAAGAGATATTGTCAATTTGTCAAATTAAGGCCATTTAGTTAGTCGTGTTATGTGCCATTTTGGAAGGTAATCAATAAAGTTCTACGGATTTCCTCAATGGCCTGTCAAGGCCCAATATATTAGACATTGTCAGGGAAATAAAAGGCCTATTTTGAACTGTCGGAGTATTTTAAACCAAGGCCACGAAGGTTCAAGGCTTCGCAAATTCGCAATATATATACGGGGTGTAAGGGACAGCTCTTTGAATACTGATAGGGTGCATGAGGACCATGAAACTGAACAACTTTCTCCTAGGAACATTTGTCAGGAAACAAGAAAAAAGATTTGACGTTCCATACAAAATCACGATCAGACTGCAATCTCTATGGAAAGTCATAGTTTTTTTACATTTTCTAAAATATTTTCTCATGGAAAGTTGTTCAATTTTATGGTCGGCATGCACTCTACAAGTATTCGGAGGGCTGTCCCGAACACCCTGTATATCTATTGTTCAGTCGCAGAATTTTGAACTATTAAAATAAGACATCAAAAATTATCTTTGTTGTCATACACCATTCCGCGACTGACTTAAATCATGTGAGTTCCGTGAGAAGTGACAGACAAGGCATATAGTTCCGGAGCTGCGTACCTCATAGTGCGAATGAATCGCCGACAAACGAAAACTAGACAGGCGGTTAGTTGAAATTAGACATTGTCACATATTTGGCACCTACTTTCATATCTGTATTATTAAAATTTGCTGGTAAGTCACCATAGGATCTACCTAATAGGTACAGTGTGTTGTAGCACATAAGGTCCCCCCTGGGACCTTATGTGCTACTTCAAAAGAACTAAATTATTTTTGTCCCCAGCAATATCTATTTCTTGACATGAATATTTATGAATAGAAAATTACTTTTATGAGAATAAGTTTAAATTTTTATTATGTATTTACTGGGGATAAAAGAATAATATAGTTTTTTGGAGTACCCCTGGTAATTTATGTGCTACAATCGATTGTGCGAAAAAAAATGAGCTTATTCACCGAACTTTTATTTATTAAAGTCTTACATCACATTGTTTCATCCACATCCATCCACATTGTTTGGGAAATTAATGATAAATTAATGCACAGCTATTAGTCGCATCGAGGTCACATAGTGAATTAATTTTACTAGGACCGAGAAACCAGTCGCTTAGCATATGAGTTAGAAAAGTAATAAAAAGCTATTGGGTCGTAGTCCTGAACCAGTTGGTGCCTTTGTCAAACCAAAATGTAAAGTCATAAAAATAATCCAAAATTTTCTGAATTGATTTCTTCATCTTCTTTAACAGATTCTTAAGTCCACTGCTGGAGATTGATTGATTTAAAAACATACATAATATAGCAACCAAAAGAAATATTGGCTGTATAGGCACAAAACTTTGATTTTGTTATTTTAAATAATATACTTTTTTTTTGCTGTGTGATACCGGCTTAGAATAGCATCACCCCAATTCTACCCTTGGTTGTCGTTTAAAGCGACTAAGAGATAGATTCAATGAAGGAACACATCAATCCGCGCGCCAAGCGCAGTGAGTATGGCAATACCAGAAGTGGAATGTTGTGTTGTAGCTGTTAATGTTTAATGTTACTTGATTTTATTTGGTAAAAGGTTAAGCCTCTACGTTTTACAAATCTACCTTTTTAGAAATAAAGTTCTTATTTAGTTATTTAGTTTTCTATTGCTAAATTGGTCAGGGACCTTGTTTGGGACAGGTACGCACACCCTAACTTAAAAATGCCTAATGATGATGATGCAGCTGATTATCTTATCACGAATTGAGATCAATTCATAGGCGGTCTCGTTTTGTTATGTTTGTATTTTTGAACGTTGCATAATGTCTATGAGTGTCATAATATTTTGAACTAAAAAGATGCCAACCATATCTAAATTCTGTTTTTTTTTTCGCGTGGGTCACTGAGTTGACGAACGACCCGATGAACCTTGGTGACAGAGTTTTTCAACCGCCTATTACTAGTAGTAGGCCTGTGACAACCAGAGTCTAAGAAATCTTACACAGCAATCGGGACCTACGGCTTATCGTGTCCTCCGAAGCACGGAACTATCTTTCTTATGGAAAATCAGGTGGTTCAGCTTGCAATGTCTTAACCAGGCTGGGAATAAGGAATAAGGAATAAATTTACTTATTGAGTACCCACCGGGAATCAAACCTAGAACCTTTGCACCTTATGTACATAAAATTATGATCAATAAGACATGAAAATTGTTTCAGTATTTTTTTTATTTATCTTGGCTAATTGTTTTCTTAGGATTTCTCAATTTAGGACTAATTTGAACGAGCGGAAGGTGGGAAATGTCAGTAGCTACAAGCAAAAGGGACTTTCTTACGTTGAAACTATCACGAGGACATTTTTAAACGATATAGCAACACATCCTTATACATATGCCACTTTTATTATTTAAACGAATGAAAAAAGATAGGAAAGTCATACATACACACATATGCAGTCATGAACAGACCATGCCACTGAACAACTTTTACTATTGAGCCTATGTGGGGAAAGGGCTTCTTTTAAGAGTTTCCGTATGAAGTCAGTCAGCTGATTGGGAATTTTTGTATGGGCGGTCGAAAAAATCCCGCCTAAATACCTTGATAGGAAATGAGGCGAAATAAAAACTCATGTGCCGTGTGATGCAGGCTTAGAATAGCATCAACCTATTTCTTTCCCGTGGGAGTCGTGCAATGTATTGCAATTTTAAGCGATGGACTGACAACCTGTCACTATGGCGATACACCATTTTTTGAATGACCCTCAAATATTTGTCAGACGTGGCGTTAATGTCAGTTTTTTTGGACCGTTTACGCTTTGCCTACCCCGCAAGGGATTATAGGCGTGATATGTGTATGTATGTATGTAAAAACCCATGATGAACCGATTTAACGGGAACCGTATTCTCCTTGAAAATATTACCCTAGAATACACCGGGTGTTCCACAACATATTAGTTGGTAGGAATAAAAAACTTATTAGGAAACAAGCGTGATATTTATGAAACAAAAATTATAGCTGTAAGTTTTGCGTTTACATAAGAAAAACAAACTAAGTAAGGTTTTTATTTACACTATTAAGTGATATTATTTTGAAAAAATTACAGGGTCTGTCCTGTCAGAATGTAGGCAATTAAAGCAGTTTCTAAAACAATAACATTGTAATAAAATAAAATTCCGTTTGACCTTTTGTATTGCATTAAGGTCACTTGAATATATACTGTTGTTCCAGCCATTGATTGCAATGACCAAGTTAGATACAAAGAAATAAAAATAATTATAACTACTGCAGCATGCATACATAATTTGATTCTTAAAAACGTTTTAAAAAGGAACCTATTTCATTTTTAAACTGTTTTAAGTGCACGATATGGTATAAATACATGGATAGGCAATGAACAAGTAATCTCTATAAATGCATACGGGGTGTAAGAGACGGCCCTCCGAACACGTATAGGGTGAATGCAGACCATGAAAGTGAACAACTTTCCCCTTGGAACATATGTCAGGAAACGACAAAAAAAACGGCCTCCCATACAAAATCACGAACAAAATTTTATTTACTATGGGAGGTACTTTTTTTACCTTGCCTGAAATATACATACATACATATATCACGCCTATAATCCCTTGCGGGATATAGAGCACAAATAGCAGCAAAAAATGGTCATTTACGCCACGCATGTCAAATATTTGAGGGTCATTCGGAAAATTGTGTATCGCCATAGTGACAGGTTGTCAGCCTATCGCCTAAAATTGCAATACACACCCTCGAGTAATGTAGTCGCCTCTTACTACTCCTAAGGAAAATAAATGGGGTGATGCTATGCTAAGCCGGCATCACACGACATAATGCTGCGGCATGCCTGAAATATAATCTAACTATAACAATATCAATATCAAAGTTCATAAAATGTAATCATGTGTACACGTGTGTGTGTCTGTATATGTGTATGTGTGTTTTATTTAGCCTTCTATTTCATCTTACTAGCTACTTTAGGGCAAGAAAAAATATTTTCCTGTCTATGAATATGAAAGAAAGGGTCGTGGATAGCCATCAAAAAGCAACGTACCTCTCCACAAATTTTGCGAATATCGGTACCATATAACTATCCATCTTTTACTCGTTTAGTGCACCTATACAAAATTATTTTAAATTAAGTAAGTGTGTGATGTAACAAACATTTTTGACGATTTTTGTGGGAAATTTCTCAACTTTACTGATTTTTTTAACATTCGTCATATGTAAATTTTATATTGAACTTTATTTAGCAGTAACAGTTTCACCGTGCAAATTATCTCACCACGAAATACGCTAAAATCATATTATTATCGAGCATAACAATGACTATAGCGCCAAACGAAATATACGGGGTGTAAGGGATAGCCCTCCGAATACTGATTGGGTGTAGCAGACCATTAAACTGAAGTCAGACGAGTGACCGTTTTTTCGGCCGTTTACGCTCTGCCTACCTAGCAAGGGCTATAGGCGTGATATATGTATGTAGGATCATTCTGTGAAAATTGATGATGATGACTAGAAAACGCTTATCAATAATTCAATCAATTTTCCAGTTAACTTTAGTAGCGTGTACACTGAAATGCAAAACAATTACATGATGTTACACTTCGTTGCATATTACGCCTTTTTATGACGTAAGGCGCTCTTGAAATTGAATCATTCTATTTTCAGGATGTGTTAATGTACGTGAAAATGGTGCTTCCGAAAAAAATTGCTCCTTTTAGGTGGTACTTACATTTTAGTCATTTAAGTCAGATTACTATTACGTCAATCTATCAAATCACGCCATTTGTGACAAAACTGGTGTGATGTGGTGCCGGATTAGCATCACCCCAATTCTACTCGTGGGTGTCGTAAAAAGCGACTAAGCATAACGCATGAAGATGACTTTTTACTATGTTTATTACAACTTACCAAAACCGGAATTATGTAATTGAGCTCTAATATCGAAACTCAAAACCCGTTTTGAGAATCTTCCGATTTTAAACGCCCTAGTTTCAACTTTCACTGTTCTGGCCATTTACATTAGAATCCCAAATAAAAACCATAGAGCTACTTCGTATTTGATTTAAATAAAATTATATATTCATCTCTATTATAATTTTTATGAAAAGTTACATGTCGTGTGATGTACTTGACCAGCCCCGAGGCAGTGCCTTTATTTGAAGAAAATTGTGCTATTTATTTTTTCTCAATGACGGATCATGACGTCAATGAGTGATAGTACTATCCTACATTGGATAAAGTTTAGTCCATTTCATTAGAAAAATATGCTTATTTAGGAATAACCAATATGGATTTACCTCATCAATGTTAACTTGATGTACTGCTGACCTAGTTCCTACAGCCAGAGGCCACATTACATTTTACGATAAGTTTCTTAAGGTAGTGTGTGTTTCAAGGTCAGGCAAAAAACTATGTGATTAAGTCATGTGACATGACAGGTCAATTGTGTCTGAACTGAATCAATAGATCTTGATCGAGCGAGTCATGGACTTGCCACGAACAGGCAGAAATGACAAATCAACTCCCTCAACTTTTACTTTTACAATTTTTTATTGCCTGGTAAAACCACAGGAAATGGAAATTGTCGTATCTGATATAATTATATCTATTAAACTATTGTTTTCTTGACTCTGGCAGAATCATCGTTTGAAAGTGATAGAAGCCGAATATTATAAAAAAAGACAAATCAGGATAAATGTGAAGTTGGATTGTAGTAGGTATATTTAGGAGCGGATTAGGTACCAAACAATATGAATTCTTTATTAAATAATAAATAAATAAATAAATAAATATCCTGAACAATTCACACAGCGCCATCTAGCCCCAAACTAAGCAAAGCTTGTACTATGGGAACTAGATAGCTGATATTAATACATAAATACTTTTTTTTTGTAAATAAATACATATTATACATAGAAACACCCAGACTAAACACAAATATCTGAAAATGACTTAACAAATATTCGTGTCATGTGGGGATCGAACCCACGACCCTCGGCGTAGCAGGCAGGGGTACTATCCGCTACGCCATCGGCTCAGTCAAATATTGTTTACATTAATACAATATAGGTGAAAACTTAAAATTAGTTTCAAGGGCGAGCTTATTTAAATTATGTACTTACGTATATTGAACTTAACTACAAACAATGTAGAAAAGCAAGCAGCTAGTATCAAGCAGTAGCCGCAAAACGTCAAAGAAATGCGAGCAGCACATGTCAAAACTTGGTTAAAGGTCATTTAGTTCATTTGCGTGGGCGGCATGCGTGTGAAATATTCTGAGCACACGCACGCGTAATGTACTGATGGATTGTTCACGATTCGTGCTTTCATTCTACTAGCGTAGTTTGTTATTGCTGTGGAAATAAAAAAGGACCAATAGCGACGACTGAAAACATACCTAAAGACGCCACAGAAGAATGGATGATACTATCTGATGTAGATTTTCCTAGTGGTAACCGAAGTGTCAAGCAATAGTTGGCATCTTGTTTTGCCTTTAACCTTTAGTGCTTCTAATTCCCAAATCTGGAATGACATTTCCAACCCGTCTAACATGCATGCCATGACTGTCGACTGGTGCGCGTGCAACTTCACAATGAATGATGCGTGGGAATTCTTTGGAGTGAAGTTAGCGACGCGCGATATAATGCGGTGACAAAATTTTATAGCGGCACGCATGTTAGCTGGGCTGGCGTGACAAATTCCTGATTCGGAAAGGAAAAAATCTTCCTGGAACTGGCAAGTTTCCGTTTTGGAATAAAACACAAGTGTTTAGTTGGAACGTGCCAAAAAGCAGTGAATACTATATCTGACGTGCTCTAACTCGCGTCACAGCTAAATTGATAAGACTACGCATTTGTAGCAACTGTCAACAAACCATACTACATTCAAAACAAAATACATTCATTTGTACGCCTCTCTGTGGTGAAGTTCGTGCATGAAAATTTCCGAGCATTATGCTGGTAAATATTGTATAAGATAATAATCATGAACTAATACTGTAAACAAAAGTTTGATAACGAAATTGCTAATAATCATGACTTTTTAAGTAATTTGTTCAAACCATCATCGATTCTAAAACCCGATGATTAAACAAAGATTTCAGTCCTATTCAAACTAAACCAACATTTACAGACTTATTTAACAGCAAGTGATAGGTGAGCTATTGATTGGTAAAAATACACCTGATTTGGTTAGATGTATTCCTTAAAACTTGGAAAATACAGTCGTTCTAAAAAAATGCCTGGTTTTTAATGACTGCAAAAAACTTTTGCCAGGTAAGAAACGCAGCGCAAGATCGCGAGGGTTTCTACATGCTGACCTCCGAACTTCAATTTGAAGATGGCATCCCCAGATGAGAAAAAGCCAACAGAATGGCGTCCTCTTTATCCGTTTCAGATTATTCATTCCCAAATCGGGAATATGCCACTTGCATCATAGTGCTATATTTGGAAATGCCACAATACAAGGACAAGGTTAACTGTTGGTTCTAATAACTATATATGTCTTCGACTGTTAGAACAATAATTAAGTTTTCATGTCTTATTTATTTCGTATCAATCACATTTATGTAATCGTTATGTCTGTTTTGGACATTATTTTTCTTCACAATAAAATAATTTTTAACGGATTTCAGTTGTGTTTATTTTGGATTTTATTTATTTTGCTTACGGTCCACACAAGTAGGTAGGTACATAGCCTTATCGTTTAAAGATATTTTTGATCACTGTGTATCATGTTATCTAAGTTTTAGCAGTTTGACACGCCTCACGGAGCGTACAAACGTTCAAACAAGATGATTACACGTACTAAGTAGAATTAGAGCCTGGGCGTGTACCTACCGGTTACCTACCTACAATACATTCCCTAAGTCAATCAGTACGTAATATTGGCACATACCTTACTTGTCAATGTAGGCGTTCTAAGGTAGCTACTTGTATCAAAAGTATTTACTTCAACTTGCCTTTTAAGTCAGAGTGAATAATTATTTACTATTAGGTAGTCCGCTAGATGGACATAAATACTATTCAAAGGTACTCTAGCTCATACATACTTATATGATAATAAAATTACGAAGATGATGATGATGATGACAATGAAATACATATATCACGCCTATATAGTAGATAGAGCATATAGGCTATAAAAAACGGATATTTACTCCACGTCTGACAAACATTTGAGGGTCATTCAGGCTCATCGTCGGAAATTGCAATACACATTTAACCCACGAGTCTTATAGTTGCCTCTTCCGACACCCATGGGAAAGAAATTGGGTAATGCTATTCTCAGCCGGCATCAAACGGTGACTACTCTTACTCTAAATTAACAATCTACTCGTATTCAATTTTAAAAAGTGCATGATAACGTTGAAACTGTCTAAAAATTACTTATCAATCTTTACTTGTGCATTATGTGAGATGCACATGTAAACATATATTTGAGAACTGCCGTGACCGGTTCTGATTGATGAAGCTACAAATAGTTATGAATTTAAAGTGACTACCAAGGCGTGGTCGATTGGTTACGTGTGGTCCGAGACCTGGCTACGATGGAAAGCGTACGATTTGAGGATCAATCAGATTGAGGTTATAATTCAACACAATAAAAATATTGGTCTGTTTCATAGTTATGAAATTAAGTTATATAAAATCTTGATGGTGACGACCACTGTTACTGGACTTTCACAACATCTTATTGTACCCTTTTTCCATTTCCCTCGTGTTAATTTCATTAAAAGCATAATAAAACAGCTATTGCAACTTTTTGTTTCTTTATGACTGTCCAAACAAAAAAAAGTGTATAGTTTTTAGAGTTCATGTATGTATATATGTGCGATTCTTTAAGGGCAGCTTAGTGCTGAAAAGTAGGCATTTACGGCCTTCCGCCCGTCGCGTAGAAAAGATCGCGCGAGCTAGTCTGCGGTGAACTCACTTGACCCTGCGGTGCGGACCGGGCGGCAAGCGCAGCTTCCACAGCGAGCGCACGCGTTACAGTATACAAAACTATGGCAGTAGGTCAATAACTCCCCAAGATATAGATAATAATTTTATTGTTTACGTAATTTACTTAGGAAAAATATGTTGGTACAATTGTAGGATTGATAAAATTAAACATTGAAGATGTGTTTTTATATTATTAATTTTTAATTATTTAATTATATACTAATTAATAATAGTAATATTATTTAAATATAAATTTAAATAATGTTAGTATTATGTAATGTGCAGTTGAATAACTCATTATGATGAGCTTTGTCCTGTAATTCATTTAAAATATGGCGTCCCGTAACAGTTTGAAATTCGTCTTCCTTGGTTTCCGCTTCTACTAGCGGGAGATATCCACCTCAATATCATCACCGTCGGTACATCTGAAATTTTTCATTAGTTACTTATAATCATCGAAACAATGAAAATCGAAGGACAATGACAAATAATCCTTACTATCCGTACTAATTTTATATATAGTGTGTGTGAAGAGTGTGTGCAAAAATGCTATCCATGTCTTAAGGTAGCCTCGAGAAGTAACAGACTCGGGATGAACTCGGACAAAACAAAAGTCAAATTCACTCAACAAATCATCCCCAAGCCAGTCTCCGTCGAAGGTGTAGCCTTTAAAGTTGTTGAAGTATGTGTACTTTGGGCAAACGTTGCAGTTGGGTAGAGACAACTTTGAGGTTGAAAGCACCAGAAGAGTGCAGCTGGGCTGGGCGGCATTTGGGAAGCTGCGTCATATCCTAGAATCATCTTTGCCACAATGCCTCAAGACCATGGTGTTCGATCAATGTGTCCTACCAGTCATCACCTACCTTATCCGCAAAAAAGACCAGTGACGGACATTTTCTGGAAGTGTAGCAAGCTGAAGTGGGAGTGGGCCTTTCCTTGGCAAGCGTAACGTTAGACGTCCTCCGGCCAGAATCCAGATGGACCGATGACTTAAAAAGACGGCTGGTAACGACTGACTGGCGAAAACGGGAGATCGTGCCTTATGGCATACCGAGGGGGAAGCCTACGTCAAGCAGTGGACTGTAATAGGCTAATGAATGAATTTTCGTTACTTACTTATGAGATTTAGAAGTTTATTGAAGTGGAAATGTATGGGAGTCCATAACTTGCAATAAGGGTTGATCATCACATATGCTTGAAGCTCTGAAACATGTTTGAAACATCAATATTCACACAGAGCAGTATTTAAATAACATTAAGAATCGTCATTTCCACTTTTTGTTTATAAAATTACGTATTTCTATCTTGCCTTTTCTGCTTGGGAGGTAATAGCTACATGGTGAGGCTGCTGTATAGAACTACAGTAAAAATGTATGTATAAGTAAGTGAAAATCCATATATAAATATGAAAAATATCATTAATGCTTTCAAGTCATATTAAAAAACAACTGTTTATTAGCTGAACAATAAAACATTTAATTTTCGTAACTTACTCATTAGACTGGAGAGTTGATTGGCGTGGAGATGTCTTCTTCTTCATCAATACACTCTTAACAGAGCGGACGTGGTCGTCAATCCGGGTTGGTGGCACGCTTTACAATCCGTCGCCATTCCTCACGGATGACTGCTTTTCTGGTGCACTCAGTCACGGAACCTTCTTGTGTAGCAGCTTTAATTTGGTCCGTCTGATCTTCCTCGAGGGCGCGCACCCTCAACCTTCCCCTGGACCACGAGCCGCTCGATAGATATGTCCCCGCGTCGGGCGACGTGTCCAAAGAATGTAAGGATGCGAGCTTGCACGATGGAGGAGAGGCCGAGTTCCTTGAGAATGGAGTCATTGGTGGGGAATTCTATCGATGATATTCTAAGCATTCGCCTCCAGCACCACATTTCCAGTGCGTCTATCTTCTTCTTTTTAATTTCCCGCAAAGTCCACGTCTCTGCAGCATAGAGGAACACGGGGAATATGAGTGCTCTCACGAGTCGTGTTTTGGTGGCTTTCGTGATATTGCGATTTTCCAAACCTTATGAAGCTTGCTCATAGTGGATCTAGTTATCGCCATACGTCTTTTTACCTCGTCTATGCAACCGCCGTTGTTGGAAATCAGCGCTCCCAGATAAACGTAGGATTGGACAACCTCGCAGTTTGCGATATGTTTGACTATGTTGTTTTGGAGATGTATGTGACTCCAGAACTTGCAGAGAAAGTTGGTCATCGTCATGACGGCTTGAAGTCCTGGAACGTTTTTATCAAAAGTACACTAATCTTGAACAGGCTTACCTTTTCTGTTTCACTAAATTATACTTACTTTTCAGTACCTAGTAATTTGTTTGCATGTCTAATACCTTTGTCTCTTAGTATTGAAGCACTGCAAGGATTAGAAGTCCAAGGTTATCGGTACAATAATTACCGTCTAATTAAATATACTATTACATTACAAACAAATTCAGTGGTTGCACTACTGATTTTGTTTTACTGTGTATGTACTTGATAATTACTTATAGCATGGCTCACTAATAAATAATAAAATTACATTATGTAAAATCGTACATTCTCTTCGTATGATTTGAACTGTGGTTGCACCACTGGTTTCATTTCTACTATGTATGTATTATGATGTTTACTTTTAATATGGCAACAGCTTATGAACTACATAATTAATAAAATGACACTAGATCAAATGGTTGGTACAATGTTAGATACTGTGGTTGCAATACTATTTAATTTTACTGTCTGTTGTTGTTAAACCTAAAACTGCTTCTGGTTTAGTTACCCAGATCAGCTATACAATTTCTTTGTCTACTTACCTATTCACTAAAATTTATACTTTATTTATACTATGTATTTTATTTATTATTATATTATATCGTGTAGGAATATGTTAACTTATGTATATTTACTGTATATGTATTGGATATTATAATGTTATTATAAGTATATATTGTCAGGTTAGGTTAGTGTAGTTAATATACTATAAGTGATTAAATTTTAATTATTAGAATAACTGTGCTGTTGTACACGTCTTTTCTGCCTTACTTTGTAATGTCTCACTTCCGAGGGTCAGCTGGAAGAAATTTCTACTTAGAAATAAGCTGTACCTGTTGTGTCGTATTTCTTTATGTTTTGTGTCTTTCCTGTAATGTTCTTGTGTGCAATAAACTGTAAATAAATAAATAAAATAAATATACCTATACATACTTACTTCATAGTTGGTAGTTACTTTGGTAGGTCAAAAATTGGTTAGAATTATGTTCAGATACTTACGATATTGTTTGCCGGTCTTTTCGCTTTTGACATATAGGTACCCTCTTGTATTTATTTTTATTTCCCATTTTTACTTATTTACAGACTATGTACACGTTTATTTACAATAAATTAACGAAATATTTACACATTCACAAAATATTTACAGTCAAAAATATACAACACTTATTTAAAACTTAGTAGCAAAGGCGAGCTTATCTCTTAAGAAGAGATCTCTTCTAGCCAACACATTTGATGTCAGAAAATTCATATCTTATTAATATTACGCGACAAGATGAAAAAAGCAGGTTGCGGAACGCCGCGGTCGAAAAATTGGCATAGGTCCTGCTCCGATGATGCCCGGCGGGCGTCTGAAGCGCAGCGCGCGCGTCGTTTGGTTATATAATGGGAATAATGGGGTTTCAAAAAATCACAAAAAACAATTTAAAAAATCTATCCATTATTTTATTTACATCTTGTAATTTCCTACATTTTGGCATATTTTAATTTTTTTTAGTGTTAATAATCTTTGAGTAATACTTGAAAAATTGTCATAAACTTACGTATCTTTGCATTTTTTTATGATCGAGAAAAGTTATAGATATCGTGTTTTTGTCCATTAAATAATCAAGAACTGTTCATTAACAACAACATATATTTTTTCTGGTTCAAATAAAATAATATATGATGCTTTAAAACTCAACCAAAAATAGGTCGATTCGACATTTTTCACACTAAGACGCCCTTAAAGTACTCTACTCGCTAACCCTTGAACAGATTCGAATAGGAATCGTATCGGAAGAATCTTTACATTATCCCGAGTGTATATGGGCTAGGATTTATCTCAGAAAACAGTCGTGTTTTACATTTTCATAACCATTATGGCAGATGACAGGAATTAATGCCAAAATGCAGAATGGAGGGGTGCAGGTGGTGTTGTGAAAAAGGTTACTACCCTGCCCGGTCGGGTGTTGTGGCCAGGGGATAGACTGGTCCGCCTGGATAGAATTGAAAGTTGTATATATGCGGTGCGCGGTGAACACTTCGATGCTGCATGTCAGGCTCATTTTCTGTGCCAATCTGTTACGTTGCACCATCTTGCGGATATGTTGGAACTTCTGTTGCAGTTTGCTCGCTTGTGAACCACTTGAGTAAGCTTCTTGTGGTAGCTACTAGAGTTCGCTGTACGTATATCAATGGAAGAATTTCTGCAAAACTGGCATTTGAAGCTAGCATAGACACTGAGAGAAGGGATTCTTTGTAGTAGAAGGACATAAAGAAGGGGTCATAAAGAAAATAGCTAATTATATCTCTTTATGTATAGTAAACGAAACATCAAGTGACCCGATTCGTCTTACCTTAGAGTAGAACAAAAGTTAAAAGCCAATAGATAACATTCATAAAGTTATTTCAAAATTCAGAAACTATAATAAGTTTCAATTTCTATTCCCATTAAATTTCAGTTCCTTTAACGTAGCCAGCTCTTGGACTACAAAGGCGCGGTCGATTACATACGAATGATAACGCAAACCAGATTATAACAACAATTGGACCGAGACAAGGGAAAGCGATTATTGCGTGATAGGATAGCTCAAATGGACAAAATCAGCTGAGTTTACAATGTTTTTTTCAGAATTTGAATAATGAACAAATCCACTGGCTCGCTGGGGGTATATTGGGTCGTTCTTGGTTGCGGTAACCCACATGATTCTGGATCCTATCACCGGACATATAGACATACCGAGCTTCTTCTTCATTTCGTGTGGGACACCGAGTCGTCTACAGCCCGATGAACCGTGTCTGAGTTTTTCAACCACCTACTACTAGTAGTAGGCCTCTGACATGATTGTGTTACGACCACGCGATATAGGCATGATATAGGCGGTTCTCCCACGATGACGGACGTTTTACGCATCCGTCTATCAGGCGAATTTTGAATTTCCATGCAAATACGGATACCATGGCATGCATTTGACCAAGGTGTTTGTCAAAAACACTGTGTTGCACATTCATAACACATAACATGAAAACCTAAACTAAAGATGCGCAGAAGAGGCCTTATCGCTGCAAGTGATTTCTACTAGACAACCTTAGTCAAGCCGTCACAGTGTGGGATTCGACATAAGTCTCTCTCCTGACACGAGCAAGCAATGCTTACCCTAAAAATTATTACAAATTCCCACAGAACACCGGAACGTCTCGCGCTACTTCTTTTCTCAATGATACCTATACTATTAGCTGACTGAAGTTCTATGGAAAGTTACTCTTGTTTTTTCCTCTACCTACCCTACATAGCTACTTATTATATTTCCAAGGGAAATTCATAGTTTCTGACTTATCAAAGGTGTGAACGCTTTTTAGTACACCATCCCTTACCCTCATTAAAACAATACTATAGGCGGGTAACTATATACATAAATACATATATCACGCCTTTATCCCTTGAGGGGTAGGCAGAGCGTACACAGCCGCAAAAAACGGACATTTGTGCCACGTCTGTCAAACATTCGAGGGTCATTCGGAAAACTGTGTAAATTGCAATACACACCCTCGAGTCCCTTCGTCGCATTTTACGACACCCACGGAAAAGAAATGGAGTGATACTATTCTAAGCCGGCATTACACGGCATGTTCTAAGCGGGTAAACTATCTTACTAGTATAAGAAAACCAAATCATTGAAACAATCTATGACACCTATACGGTATAAGTGGGTACATGCGCCTTACCTAGGTGCTTCAATACTGATTCACGGAGGTGAATTAATCGTATCTGAGGCAAATCGGTTTGGCGGTTTTCCAACTAATCGGCCAAATTGGACTGGTCAGATGTAATTCTGTAACTATCTTCTTATGAAATTAGTCTTTACATATCAGATCAAATTAGCGAGCTCAGATCTGCACGGAAGTCGCCAATTTGTAAGTGTTAATGGAGATTAAAATGACGTGTATTTTGCGGTCGAACTGTGTAATACGGGATGTTAATATTTTTAGCAAATATTTTTAGGGGTAAATGAATTCCATGAAACTGAACAAATATCTCCAAGGAACAGAGGGCGAAATATGAATATAATTGGACCTCCCATAAAAAAATTCCAGCCGACCTGGAACATATTGTATGAAAGTTTTTTTTTATATTTCGACTATGTTTCTTGGAGAAAGTTGTTTGGAAGTAGTTGGCGGTTGAAGAAATCTCGACACCAGGGTTCATCGGATTGTTGGACGACTCGGTGTCCCACACGAAAAGAAGAGTAATACGATTGTAATGTATGTAGGTTTTTTTTTAGTTGTGGACCCTATGATATAAGCCCCGGGGCTTTTAATCTACACCTGACTGTATGGTGGGGAGCAGGAGCTCACCCAGAAAGGTTTGTGGTTGTTCAAACAACAAACTTACGAGTTGTTCTGGGAAGAACGTATTGGACTGAATCTACCCGGCACGTGCCGGTAGTTCCCAAAATGGGGAGCAAATGAGTCAAAGCTTAATTTATTCTGGCAGGATACTTATTAGATAACTATATTGAAATAGATGCCGTGACATGTTATGCCGGCTTAGAACAGCATCACCCCATTGCTTTCCCGTGGGTGTCGTAAGAGACAGCCAAGAGACTCGAGGGTTACATGTGGGTTGAAAACTTGTAATCTTAGGCGATGAGCTGACAACCAGTCACTATGGTGATATACACTTTTCAGAATTACACTCAAATGTTCGTCAGACGTGGCGTAAATATCCGCTCTGTCTTCCCCGCAAGGCTACTTGAACTACGTTTTTATATTCTTGTTAGAAAGAATAGTAGTTTATGCATTTGTCGTATAATGGGGGTCAATAGAATGCGAGTATCTGTTCATCACACGATGCGCTGCCGAGTGTGATAATAATTTGACACGAGCATTCTAATGCCTAATTATATGCAGTTGCATACACTGTTTGGTCTACACTCTCCATAAAACCCAATTATACACTTTTCCAAACGTCCGCAACGGCGATTGCAAGGCCCGATACAAGGTCAAATTCAATACGAGAACGTAATATCGCTTCATATATTTTTTTTTGAAAATTCTTTACTTCGGCAGTTGTTTAGATGTCGCGTCAGTAACTGAACAACAACTTAAATAAACAACTGAACAACATCTGAACAACATCGGTGCAACATCTGAGCATCAACTGAACAACATCGGTGCAACATCTGAGCATCAACTGAACAACATCTGAACAACATCGGTAAAACATCTGAGCATCAACTGAACAACATCTGTACAACATCTCAACAACGTTCTAATAACATTACTGATCCACAACCTAACAATTACCATGAACTTATACAACAACATCTGACAGGGGCGGCGGAAGATGGCGATATGAGTATTGGCAAAAAAAAAAACTTCGTTTCATTTCTCAATTTTATCGAATTAAGAGCCTTCTCATTAAGACATTACGCTTCTGTTATTTCTATGAAACTGTAATTTCTACAGGCAGAATGCATAAAGCAGGTATTTATACAACTGTTTTCGAGTTCATAATTTGAATATTATTAGACGAGTGTAGATAAAAGTATTTATTGGCATTTTTATTCCTTGGCTAGTTAGAATTTGAAACAGGTGACAAAAAAACGTTAAAACGAAAATCGCTTCCGTTACATTAATTTCTCATTATTAAATTAAAATCTTCTCTCTCTTGCTTTTCTTACTTACAGAAAGTATTTCCTAATACGAGTGCACCTGTTTATTAAGCATCATTAGGACCAACATACTTACGTCTAATCACAGATCATCGGAAATTTTGAATGTTTTGTCAAAGCCCCATTTAAAAGTTTGTTCTACAATGCTCCAAAAAGTAAATGTTTAGCCTTGCTCTATTTTTTCCAATGATATTATTATAGAACTGGAATCAATTTTTCAATATGCTATAATAACAGTATTAGTTTCTGATAAAACATATGCACTGTACCTACTGATCTTTTTTGGAAAAACAAAAATTCTAAAGTTATCAACCTGTCACTATGGCGATACACAATTTTCTGTATAAGAATCAAATATTTATCAGACGGTGGCGTAAATGTCTTTTTTTGCAGCCGTTTACGCTCTGCCTACCCCAGAAGAGATGTAGGCGTGATATGTATACAGGTATATACGTCGTCGATAGAAACGACCATACATTTTGAGCTATAAAAGATACATTTTTTTCTTATAATGCATTACGAAAAATAGTGTGGTAAACTTGTAAAAAGTATTTCAAACTGTCTGCAAAAGATTTTTAAATTCGCTTGTTGTCACCAAATTATCTCAAAAACTTGTAGACTCATTTCGTTATTCTATTACAAATTATGATCTAGCTTACAATTCACAAGTCACAACAGATTCGATCAAAATATAGGTTATGTCGTTTTCAAGGAGCAATCCTTCGTAGTAGGTTTTATTTTTGCTAAACTACATCCCATCTGAATCCACGATTAAGGATTCGAAAGGCAAAAACAAAAGTGAATGAAATAGTTCTTCTGTCGGTCTTTTAACTTTTAATTAGCAAATACCGTTTACCGAATTATCGATATACGATTAAGATTAAGAGCGAAGTGGTTCCGCGAATTGAAAATAAAATTTAATACAAAATAAATGACAATAGAACTTATTCAAAACATAAATTTTAACTGACTATTGATGTAATTTGAATAAATATGCATTTTATTCTTCGGATGAGTAAGATAAGATTTATCGAGGGTATAGGCAATAAAGATTTATGAATTAAAGTGATTGATGATGTTGATTTTAATAATTATTTCATTAATATGACAGTTAACACTGTAATGGGAGAGCGCATTGTTATAGAGGTATTGTGTATTTTGATGAATTGAATTACGTATTCTAGTAAAATTCTTTATTTACACAAAAGTATATAAGTATAAAGGGACAAATAACAATTAATACTAAGCTAAACTAGACTAAATTTAAGCTAAAAAAAAGTCGTCTAGTGCGCCTCCATTAGACATGGTACCCAGTACGCTGGCAGCGTTCCCTCTTTGGATGGCCAAACTTAGTCGTTGGCCAAGAAAACTGCCAGCTCTTCGGTCACCAGTGGTCTCATTGAGGCGCGCTGACACCTCGTTTACGAGTTTTTTCGCAGATGGGCCCCAGGGACCCATCGTCTCAAAGCCCACGGGTGAGAAAATGTGGCTCCCAGAAATCTCCTCGTATTTGCGGGTCTTCGCTACCTCAGCACCGGCAGCTGCGGCACCTGCACGGGCGCATGTGGCATATATGTGCGAGGGCGCGAGGGTGTCCACACACGTGGCATCCCAAACCATACACTTGCCTCTCTGCCAGGGGATGAGCGTTACCCCGTCGGGCCTCTTGCCATCAGAACGAACGATACCGTTTGGTTCTAGCTTTGCCGGAACGTTCGCTGAGACAAGGGCCCGACGCAGGACGTCATTGAGGGCTAAGTTAGTTTCGTTTCTAAATTATCCAGTTAGTTGCAATTAAGTATTAAAAGTGTTAATGAAAAAATGAACACATTAGAATAATTCAAACTTTTAATATTTAGAAATATGCGTTTGAAATAATAATCAATGCTTTCCTCCTGAGTGTTTAAGGTAGGTTCTGAATCGGATGTATTTGTATTTAATCATGACAACTTGTGCGGGAAATCTTGTCAGCTTAGAATAGCATCACCTCATTGCATCACCCGTAGGTGTCGTAAGAGGCGACTAAGGTACTCAAGGGTTACCTGTGTATTGCAATTTCAGGTTATAATCTGTCACTATAGCGATACACAATTTTCTGAAGGACCGTCAAGTGTTTGTAAGACGTGGCGTGTATGTTCGGTTTTTGGGCAGTTTACGCTCAGTTTTTGATATAGGCTTGATATACCTATGTATGGCCGGCACCATGGCGTAGTGGCTATCCACTACGATACAGCGTAACTATTTACGCTGCGGGTCGTGGGTTCGATTCCCACACAGCACAAATGTTTGTAAGTTACGTTTCAAATATTTGTATTCAGTCTGGGTGTTTTCTATTATTGTATGTAGTATTTATTTACATAAAAAAGTATGTATGTATTATATCAGGTATCTTGTTCCCATAGTACAAGCCTTGCTTAGTTTGGGGCTCGATTTATGTGTGTGAAATGTCCAAGATATTTATTTATTTTATATATTTATGTAAATTAAAACAATACCTACAAAATCCCGCGCCTAAACTATATCTAGGTGTGTCAGTACAGTAAGTAAAGAAAAGACAATGACAATCACTTTACATTTGGCATCACCTTTTAAAGAATAGTGTCCCTTTGTATGCCTAAGTTGATCTGGTTTAAGTCTAGAAATACGTTCAAGGCGGCGCAGTGAGTGACAAACACCATGACAAAGGTGTGAGGTTCGATATAAATTTGGTTGAGACCTTTGCAAGAGCTACTTTTACAACCAAACATGACTTGAAGAATGCCGTACGAAGAAATGTGTAGGTACACCATTGACAATGGTGTTCGTTTTTCTTTAGTTTTATCTATTCTGTGTCGGTAGTTATTTACCCGTCTAAAGTAAATAAGAGAAGTTTGTTTATAAAGCTTAACAGTTTAAGTATTAAGATTTTAACTGGTTTTGTACTTGGTGCATATTTAATGTGTCGAATACTTATAGTTTTTATTAAAACCACTAAACTCTAATTGACTGCTAGATTTGGGACTTTTGAGAGACAAAACCTTGATTCACGGGTCGGAAAGCGCACGTTGTCCTTGGAATATCATTGATTTTTCCATGATTCCTTTTTTGCGAAATCTACAGCAGGTTTTTTTCATACATTTGGTAAGATGAAGTATAGAGGGTATGTCAAATGTAGCCGTAGCTCCTGCAAAGACTAGAAGAGCAATAAAGCTTTGGCGTGCCGTAAAGTAGTTTGCTATCAAAATTAGTTCAGGCGCATCTTCTTAGCACTAACCTATTTTGATTCATGTCTGTACTGTACATTTTTCTTAACTTGTGTTAAAAACACAGTACTGACAGAGATTCATTGATTGTAATAAATGTTAGCTATTTATAGTCCTCGTGGTTAGTTAGACCTTAATCTATGAGTTAAGCTAAACATTATTAAAGTAAGTACTTACATAAGTTTGCGTCACTCCGATGAGTCTTGGCCGTCGACCCCTTGAAATTAAAATTGAAATTCTTTATTCAATGTAGGATAGAATAATCACTTATTGACGTCATGATCCGTCATTGCAAAAAAATGTATTACACAATTTTCTTTTTTTATAATAATTTTGCAATATCTTAATAGGAAACCGGGCTCGGGCGGGATAAAAAAATACAAATAAAGGCACTGCTACGGGGCTGGCCAGGTTAATCACACGGCATGTAACTTTACGCCACTACAATCTGAAAACGATATTTGTTTCAAATTGAAGTCAAGATTTTCAAAGCGTGTAATGTACATGCGTATAATTAACCGGACCTCATGAACAGGAAAAACCCCCCAAAAAAATCTACCCAGACGTGCTCCTACTCTAAATTAAGAATCTTATTAGCCCCATACTAGAAGACATGTCTTCAAAGGAAAAGAGGTCTGATGTCAAAACATTAGCATGATTTTGATAGCTGCCAAAATTGGCTTATTGGAGTGACGCGAATATAGATACCTACTGGAATTTGAGAACAGTGTCTCTATATTTATAAGAATTACTGCTCAATACTCGGCTTTATTTAAACTTTAGGTACCTTTGAATAAAAAGGTACCTATCTTATTTTCTAACTTTAACTTTTTCGAGAAAACCTATAACAATGACTTACATTTATGATGTGATGACAAAAGATCTTGCCTATTTCGGAGTTTAACAAGTTTTTAAGTTCAAACACAGTGGGAAGGCAATTAAACATTATTCGTAGGTAATCTATTCGTAATTTAAGTACTAACATCCCACGGTGTTCCCTTACTTTCAATAAATTTCATGAATTTTTCATACCCTATGCTGTTGACTCGGGATATTTATGTCCAACACCATATTGCTTGCATTTAAATTGCAATTTAGCAACGTTTTTAATAGTCGATTACTCATTGTCGGTATACCAACAACCTATTGTAATTTGCTGTGTTGTGTTTATGATACTACCAATCTTGGAAAGATAGGTAGTATTTACAGCAGGACGATAACCTACCCCTAAAAGCGATTAACGTACACTGTGGTAATACTTAGTAACTGTATGAAATATCAGTATAACTTTATCCCTGAAATGGGAGGTTGGTGTTCTATTGATACCTGTATACCTATGATCTCGGAATTAAAAATTGTTTGAATTTCCACCCAAATTGTCAGATTTATTTATATTTTACATACACATATCACGTATTTCTGCCTTGCGGGGAAACAGTAAAATACGGCCGCTATCGCCACGTTTGACAAATATTTAAGGTACGTTTCAGGAAAATCGTGTTTCACTTTATGGTAACAGGTTGTCAGCCTTTCGCCTAAAATTGTATTACACATTAAACCCTCGAGTCCCTTTGCCTCAAATGAAAGAAATGGGGGGAAAAAATAAACCGGCATCTAACGACATTTTCATAATTCGACATTCACATTTTCATTTCAATTTACGCAAATAATTTTACCGTAGGTGATATTGATATCTGATGTTTTTTTTCATATTGAAATGTATACAAACAATTGAAGCCAGGACGAAAAATATTTTCTCCTTTTGTCGTGTGCGACGCCGAGTGGACGAACGGCATCTTTTAAAATAATGTCGTATTGATACAAATTGGTTTTGGAACCTTAGGTATACCTACGGCACCCTCGTTTGACGCGAACCCGTTTTCCGCTCCCTTATAACGCAATTTTTAAAATTTAATCTTTTTCACTCCAATTCGCGCGAAACTTATAAATCGGACAAAAAATAATAATTTGTTGATTTTTATTCACGTTGCCCGGCTTTTTTATTTAAAGCTTTATGCAAAACTGTAATTTTTCGTTTAAAGTTGTATTTGTTGGTGGTGTTTCTTATACCTTGTGTATTACGTAGGAAGAGACTTGCACATTTTAGAAAGTAGTATAAAGTCGTATCGCAGGTGCATTGTGTTAGCCGCAGGACAGATAAAATCACCAATTAAAGGAAAAAGTGACCACAATATTGTTTAATGATTGTCAATTTTTTGATTCGATTAAATACAGTTAGGCAGACCGCCTGTTACACAGATGGAGACAAGTGCGAAAGTAAGCAAGGATTTCTTTTTGTAGCAGCTTTAAAAAATATAACTGGTCAATCGTCAATGCGGTAGATAATAATATAATTGAAGAAAAGTACAATTAACCGCTTGTCTGTCACGTACCGGGAGCCGGACAACAATTTTGAACCTTAACTACCCACAATAAAATTCAAAACCAATGAAATTGTTATAGTATGAAGCGACAGACGAGTGATTAAAGGCTTTAAAGAAATAACCTATAAAACTCATATTCATATATACGACACCCATAGGAAAGAAATGGGGTGATGCTATTCTAAACCAATATCACACGGCATTGCATATAAAACTCATATGATATAAAAATTCTCACTAGAAAAGACGAAGAAGATATGAAAATCCTATGTTACGTTGTAAATGTGCGTGTATAGTTAACATATTTTTCGAGTTATCAGTGTCGTCTATTTGAATGTGACAAAATACTAGGATTTTACGTCGTCGCCGCGACACTCGTCAGTGCAGGCAATGAAACTCTTGTTTGGTTGGTGTATGGTTTTATTGTGGGGGGGAAGAACCCTAGAAAATGTACAATGATTAGGAATGATATTTCCAAGGTTTACGGACTATTTTAACAAAGGTCTGGATCTAAATAAGGCCGAGGCAGGTGACTTACCTCTAAGGGTTCAAAACAGTGATCCGGAAAGATTTGGTGAACACTTCACAAACTACTGTACTAGGGCTTGCATAACTTTTGCTAAACATTTTGGAAGTCTCGTCCAGCCTGGGTTTTACTTTAGACTGCCTGATCTGCTGGAAAATGGCGTCTTGGAACGACAGCGATTCAAAATTCAAATGTGAAAGATGAGATAGAAGTTGGTGGTGGACAGTGTTGACAAAATAGTGCGATGCCCGGAGGTCGCATTGCTACAACTTCTGAACAATTATACATCCCTCATTTACCTACAAACGAGAAAAAATTAGTTCTCATAGGTAGCAGAATGAGATCTTTGGAGGTAGATTAGTACTTTTCAATTTGTAATTTGTATGAAATACGAAAACTGGCACAAAATAATGCCAATTCAAATGAAAAATTCCGCCGTTAGGGCCGACCTTAATCCCTAATTCCCAAACCGAACCTAAGATCCGATAACCTCGATACGCTTCGGTGTGACAGGCAGCTGTTCGGCGAGTCGTAATTCGGGATCATGTTGGAGACAAATGTCTGTTATTACACTTAAATGTTTCACGGTGCTTACACCGAACTGTGCAATTTTGGTAAACTTGTTTACATGATTCATTCATGGTATTCGTGGCATCGTTTCGTCATGGGCAAGGTGTTTAGTGGTGTTTGCTGGCACCGAATGCCGCTGGTGATAAAATTACTTCATTTCATGAATACCTTTGGTTGATGCCGTCAAAATATTTCTCGTTAATCTCACAAACCACCATATCTCTCTCTCTCTCTCTCTCTCTATTATATTTAAGGAAAGGTGACCCGACACTAAAATTTGGAGACTATTGAAGAGCCATTTTAAACGGCCAGAGAGTTTTTATGTGCTTTTCTTTTGGTACATAAGATGTACATAAACAATTTAGGTAGTTAACAAAACTTCATACAAACATGATTCTATTGAAACCGCTATCTACGCAATTTATGTTTTGGCACCACATACAAGTCTAAACTATTAAAATAAGTTTGAATATTGCTCTTGACGATTATAAAATTACCTACCTACTTAGCTAGATTATGCTTCCATTTCATCATAATCTTTTCTTTTGTTTAATTTTCAGGCCAAGTAAAATCACATCTGCAGAAAGTTGAGTCGCTGAAGTCAAATGCATGAATATGACATAAAGATATTTCGTTGATGTCTTTTGTATGAAACACTTGTCGTAACTTTGTTTCCGCCAAGCAATTTAAGCTCACACCTACTTTTACCGTAAAATCAAGACAACCACCCTAAATAAAGACAGGCAGAATTAATTACAGGATTATCATTAGATTTCTTCATTTTTTCTCGTATTCAGTTCGGAGGGTAGCAGCCACGTGCCGCCGCGGCCGACAGATGTGCGCTGACACCTGCCCTGCCACTCCTACCATCACTTTCTAACCTATCATCATGGGCATCTATCTATCCCTGTCGGATTGACTTATTTTTATATAATTTATACAATGTGACGGTAACTAGAATGGACCTTGAGGCGATTAAAATGACCAGTACATACCTCAGATTGTTTATCGCGATGTCACAGGTTGCTTTGTGACAGTTTACGGGACTTAAAGACAGTGTTTAGGTAGCTTTCCCACTTGTTGTCCGTCGCTGCGCAATTTTAACGCACCTCACCACAAAGCATGCGTATGTCAAGCAAAAGGAAATTGTGAATTCCGATATTCCCACACAAATACGGCTACGGTGCGTAAGGGATGCGTCTGTCAAGAACCGACAAACTTATTCTTTTTTTTACCAAGTTATAAATAAACCTACTCCTTAGCTACGCCAGAAGAAATTTTCGTGAATTTTTATAACTTCACCATTTTACAACGATAAAACTCTGTAAAACGTCTATTACATAAAATTACTTCAGAAGACGCCAGTCTCAAAACTCTCAAAACTACGAGTAACCAGTGAAAGTTTAGTCACGAACATCACAACACTAAAACTCTTGACTAAACAACTTACCCATAAGGTGTTCATTTTCAAAAAACTAACTTCATTATCACTTGTTGACGTGCTTTCCCAATTTTCTTCCTGTTGTAAAAAAAATGTGTTGTCCTGATAGAAAACCGGCTCGGGTGACCTATAATAGGTGCTAGTAGTAATTCTTTTGTTTCGTGTGGTCTTAGGTCAGTGTGCTATCGGACTGGCTTCACTTTATCCCGTCATCGCAAAATTTGTATAATACACATTGCACACTTATAAAATGTTTGCCAGTTTATCATCAGGTGAGTTGTAAGAGAAGAATATAAAGAACTCACAACCTAAGCCAATTTTCCTGTTTCTCATACTAATTTTGATGAAGAGGATAGAACATGTGTCAGCAATTTGTATCTAGGTACCTACAAGATTTCCACTTACCATTTTCATTCGCAGAAGTTTTTCGGGTTTCCAATGGGAATGGCATGATTTCCCGCGGTAACAAGAAGTCTATGTGTTATGTACTCTATCTGTGTACATTTACATTCGTCGACCCGTTTGAGCGTGAAGAGGTAACAAACATACACTCTTACACATACACAGTATCAGGTAGTATGGATGGTCCTAAACTTACTTTAGTTATAGAAAGTGATGATGAATTCAGAGAATCCTCGGTTCGGTACGTACAGACTAATTATTGCTTAATTAGATACATTTGGTGGATTCCTGAGATCGACCGCCCTTTGGACCAGGCAGGCATGCAATCAGATATGTGTATTATTTACGCCTGTGTATTTTGGAGTGGAGACAACATTTTTTGTCACTCTGTAAGTAAATACGTTAACTGACAAGCAAAGTAATAATAATAATAAAATATTTCTTGAGTATCGCCCATCCCTATTCTGCAAGCAAGTCCTGCTGCAGTTGGTTTTAAAAAGACATTTCTTCAGACACAAACGTTTTATTTTTATCTTTCTACCTGACATAAATATCAACATGAAGCCGATTTTGCAAATAACGGATATACTTTTGTTATTTTTTAGTTTGGTAGAGTCATGTTAAATAATACGGGGACAGCGTAACTATAGTTAGGCGATCTTGCAGCTAATGCTAACGCCCAAACAATGAATATAGATTTCGCAGAAAAGACCTCCATAAACAAAATGTTCTTTTCAGTGCCAAAGTCCGTGCCTGTGCGCAAACTTGCCCGCGCAGGTGCAGCGGTTATTCCAATTTTAATACAGATGTCGCGTGCGTCGCCTTTTTACCCGACGACGCTCCATTATAATTAAAGAATAAGTATTATTTTCTCGTAAACCAGGAGCCTGGGTTGAGCTCGCGACCGCCACGCGCCTCCTCGATATTCACATTTTGAAAGGAACGGTACTTTCCGATGTTTTTAAATTACGATTATTCCTTTATCAGCGGTTAATTGCAAATGAAAACGAGTCGGACCACTGTGTTCGATGTAAAATGGAATTGTCGATTCGCGCGTATCATCTTGGAAATATTCCATTTATAATTTTTCAATTCGGATTTTACGACACGGCTCTACATATTCGGCGTATTTGCAAGTGCTTATGTCTTTCACTTACTGCAGCTAATTTCTCCTGCAACATTGTTGCTAGACCTTTTTAATCCCAGTGTTTGTATTTTGATGTCAGGATTCAGGATGCCTCTCCTACCAACACTTAGCTCGCTACAGAATGTTCCTTGAGTCAGTCAAGAGTAGTTTATACTAGTTAGAGTCATAAGATATTGTTACTCTTTATAAAAATATAGATTTTTATTTTGAGGGTAATCTCTCCAACGTCACTGATTTAAATATGGAACAACTGGCACGTTTTCCCGCGCAGTAGATACATACGCCGGGGGCCGTATCCGCCTACCATTGTGGCTCACAATGCTCCATACCTCACACTAACGAGGCCTGCAAGCAAACCAGGCACATTTGTAAAAACAGCAATAACTGGTCCATTTCGGCATATTGTTTTGACATATAATAAATATTTGTAAGATTACGCGCGCCGAGATTGCGGGGCTGATTCTCGTATCGATCGGCCGTTTCCTTTTGTTCGTGGCTATTGTTTCGGTGAGGATGTGCAATGGGCGTCCGGTCAGAGCAGTGTTGCCGGACAGAAAAAACTAGTGTCTCTCTGAATTCTTCTTTTTTCATGTGAGACACTAATTCACCCAACGACCCAATGAACCCTGGTGTCAGAGTTTTCTACCGCTTTCTAGAAGGCCCATCATTTAGTTCTGGACTTTTCTTTTCCAAAAATCAGTGCCTAATATTATCAAACTACAGGCTACAATTTCGCAGGTGAAGTTCTTAGTTCATTGCGTAGTCGGTTAGACATTATGATACCAGGAATATTAACTGGCTACGTAATGTACGAAGAATTCAACATGTAGACTTGTATACTGTAGTTTCCGCAATGTCCTGTTTGTAACTGACACACCGTGAATGAAACACGGAACATTTTGTGCCGCCGGCAGTCGTACTACCACTGCGTCACATCGGTCGCTGTGAATTGCGAGCGTGATACTGAAGTTAGTAAGATGAAAGTTTATAGAACCCTGATCAAGAAAATGTATCCAAAGAATGCTCATACACGCTGGACCGGTAGTTCGTATAAGCGTGCTCTTACGGAACCACAATGATTTGCGCCCTAATTAGATTGTCCTGAAAATGGTTGAATTAAGAAAAATCCTATTCAATTCTGCTAGATCACCGTAAAATAACACTGAGTCGAATCAAACAACCATACTCAATAAGATCAATAAAAACTCATTTATTTCATTATGAAGTTCAAAATTTTCTCACAACCTGATCTGGCAACCCGTATGCGCGGGCGCAAGGGCGTATTACACACGGTGGCGTACAGCAGCCCGCACTACCAGGTGGATCCTACCGAAGCTTATCGACAAAGTATCTCGGTGAGCTCCCACAGCAGTTGCTATTTTATTTTAGCAAATGATTTATAAATATTTTGGCTTTACCTGCATCAAAGAAATTTTGGATACCAATCTTAAAATTCGAAAACATATTTCTGTATGACACTGAGATTAGTTTGACTATACGAGTATAGGGTGAAATTTTACTAGTGACTTTTAATAGTGAAAATCATGACGGGTAGGTTAGGTAGGTAGGCTTTCTAGAAAGAACATAGGTCAAAATATGAAAATAAAATTGGATCTCCCATACAAAATTTGGGTTATTACGAAAGCTAAAGATATTTTATCATCTTTCGACCTATATCCTTTGGGAAAGTTATCCTCTGTTTTCACTATCGGTCACTAAATAGTTAAACCTGAAATACATACATACATCAGCCTTTTGCAGTCCACTGCTGGACGTAGGCCTGCCCCAGGGTACGCCATGAGGCACGATCTCTCGTTTTCGCCATCCAGTCGCTACCAGCCGCCTTTTTTAGGTCATCTGTCTATCTGGCCGTAGGTTGTCCAACACTACGCTTGCCGAGGCAATTTTGAACCTTAACTACCCACAATAAAATTCAAAACCAATGAAATTGTTATAGTATGAAGCGACAGACGAGTTGTTAAGTCATCGGACGATCTGTCTGGAGAGCGTCCAACACTACGTTTGCCGAACTAAAACTACGCTAGTTGAACGTATATTGTTATACAATAGTTCAGTTACCGAGTTTACGGTTTGTAAAAGAAGTTTGTTAGAAAATCTTCGTGACACCAATAATTTTAAATAAGCTTTTGAAAACAAAAATCAAAAATATTTTAAGCTGGATGGCAAAAAAAAATTGAGATAAAGACGTCTGGTCAGGAGCAAGGTTCATTGGATCGTTGACAATTCGGTCCCACACGAAAAAGAAAGAAGGAGCAATAGTTAAAGATCGGTAAGATAGATCGATAAGGCGGTTTGCTCACTTGTCGTCGTGAAGTTCAATTTTTTAACGCATCGTAACGCATGCGTCTGTCAGACGAAAGTCAATTGCGAATGCCGTTCTTATTCCCATACAAATACGGCTACGGTGGGTTTAACGGTACGTTACGCTGCGTGTGATGCCAGCTTAGAAAAGCATCACCCCGATTCTACCCGTGGGTTTCAAAAAAGCGACTAAGTGATATATTAATCCAGATAATGGGTACCAGCGTTGCCTGTAAATGCAACATCTTACACTGCCCTCGCCGATCTGACTGCCAATCGTGGTGAGTATGGCAATATCCTCCGATAAAAGGAGGTTCGTGTCTAGCAGTGGACTGTTGTGGCTGTTAATATTAGGCAGGGGGGTAAGCAGGCGCAATGTATTTTTTTTATACAGACAACGCTGTTGCCTATTCTTTCAATGGATTTATCAGTCGCTTTTATCACACCCACGGGAAAAATGGGGTGGCGATTCCTAATTCAGCACTACACGGAAATTCAATTTTGCTGTTAAATGACTCGCCAGTCCATTAAATACATATCATCAATTCTTACGGAGTAAATATACAATTACATACATACTATCCCACCTATATCCCTTGCACAATGTAAACGGCCGTAAAAAAGAAACATTTACTTACGCCACGTCTGACAAACAACCATAGGTCATTCAGAAAGTTGTGTATCGCCATAGTAACAGGTTTTTAGCTTATAGCCAAAAAAAATATTGCATTACATACTTTATCCTTAGTTGACTCTTACGACACCCTCGGAAAAGAAATGGGGTAATTCTATTCTAAGCTGACATCACAAGGTAAAAGTATAAAATAATGTTGCATGATAATTCAAACCCAGTGCAGTACCGAAAGAAACAAATCCGCATTAAATTAAAGCAAATCAGTGCCTTAAAGAGTTACATGCCGGCAGCGTCTACGCACAATACCTCGCACGTCCAACAAATTGTAGGGTACTCGCCCAGTTAGCGCCTCGTAGGTGTCAAGATTGCCATAATTTGCACTCTGGACACCCTCCAGCGGCTTTCGTCACGTGTACCGTCTAAATACCTTTTATTACCGAGCAAACGTACTGATTTACAATGAAAATAAAAGTCAGTATCTCACCAAAGGTGTTAAAACGTGAGATAAGAGATTGTGAGTTGAATGGCTTGTTTGGAATTGTCTGATACATGTTTCCTCTTGAAAACCAGTGTGAAGTATGTTTTGTAGGAGAAAACTGTTGCAAATATTTATCAATTTTGGTAGGTAATCAAAAACCATTTTCAAGTCAAGAGCACCTTTGTAGCTAATTAAGGTGGAAGTACCGGTCGCTAACCAAACATCAAGAAACAATTTCGCTTAAAGCATCAAAAAGTGCAAAATTATAAAATCATCAACTTCATCCACTGACGGCAAAATAAATTAAAAAGATAGAGCGAGAAGCAAATATCCAACTATTAAAATCACCAATATGGTTACAAACTATGGAACTTATTATTGATCAGCAAAACAAAACAAGAAACAATAGTAATTGCACGAAACTAGTTGCTTGCTTGACTGTTTCACGTGATATATTTTTTTCTAACGTCCGTTTATATAAAAGAGGAGAGAAAAAATCTCCTTTGAAACCTAACTTCTCATTACAATCCGAAAGAATTTCGTCCTAACTAATCTTCGTCGAATGAGCTGTTTACGCCGTAAGCTGCAAAAAAAAACCATTTTTCTCGTTGATTTATTGAGATTTATGATAATGAAAAGGACTCAACAATGGAAGAATGTCTTGATTCCAAACGTCGGCATTGGAGATCATGCAAATTTAGAACAGAATAAGCATGCGCCAGTAAATTATTCAACGATTAAAGAACTCATTGACTAAACGAGATTTCTGTTCGTAGGGTAAATAGATTAAATCTTATTCAATCGCAGATCGTGCTTTGAAAGCGAATGTCTTAAGATTCTTAGTAGATTAAAGTCGATTCTGAAACATCCTCAATGGCAACCCACGCGTCTTCTCATTGATATTTAAAGTATCTTTTCAAACCTGAGTTTCAAATTTAACGTATGTGAATGCTTTTTTGCTCATTTGTTGAACGAATAAACATTCGTCGAGTTTAATATGAAATTATGAATTATGTTTTTGACGATCACATTCAATTGTATTCTAATGTTAGAAACGAAATACTTTACTAACGAGCTCTGAAAGGTTCTTAAAAATATGTCACATGGGTATAGTTTCTTGAGGTGAGTTTCTTCGCACATTATCAAGCTTTTTTGACTTTGAGATTTCTCTAAGCGTCGGCCATAAATTGTGAGACATCAATATTGTATGACGAGATTAATGCCCATGTTCGGCGGACCATTAGAGTTGTATAATCCTATTGTGTTTTTTCTCAAGCTTGGAGATCGGTTTCAAAGCCGCCAGATTGACGTCAACTTGTCGGAAGAAACTGTAAGAAAATGATAAATTTATTTTTAATAATCTCGATTCATTTCGATTCACGATTAAAAAGCATAACGACACTTTATTAATCATGTTAAATCATATAGGTACTTAAGGTAACGTTGCGATGATTGTTTGAAACAAGGCACGTGGTCTGTAATTAATTTGTTTTAGTTTGATTTGTATCATTATATCTTTTGCTTTCATATTCCACTTTCAATTCACATGGAGATTGTCAAAACGTTGGCGAAAGACGGGTGGATGGCACGGCAAGCGCATTGAGGCACTACTTACATAAAAGGTATTCCTGAAGAAACTAGGGCCACCATCAGATTAATAAGAATTTTGGTACCTATCTACATTCTTAATGAAAACACAAAATACCGATAATTTTTTAGGTACAAGTACTACCTATTGAAGTATCTAGCTAATGAACAACAAAAGGGGTATTGTAATTACTTAAGCTTAGCTACTTATCGTACCGAAACATAATTTCAGAAAAGCTACAAAAATGCAACCAATTTTATCACTTTTGCAACGGTTTACCCACTTGTCGTCTGTTGCGAAATCGCATTTTTGTGACTGACAGATGCATGCGTTACGGTGCGTTAAAATTACGCAGCGATGGAAGACAAGTGGGAGAACCATCTAAAATTCAAACCAATAATTTGTAAAACTATATGCATAAGGGCAGGAACATGATCATGCTAAAATTTGTTTTGCACGAACGGATTCGAACTGATTTTGGTTATTATCGAGTCAATGTATACAGGGTTATTTTTTATTCACCCCGGAAATTTTACAGATTCGAGACGCGATTCTACTCATGATTCTGAACAACTTTTATAATGGGGTCACCTGCAAAATCGCGAAAATAAATCCAGTTGTTCCATACATTTTGTTCGAGTAGGTATGAATTTTTCTATGAAACAGCTGTTATTTTTTTCGCGATTTCGCAGGTGACCCCATAATAAAAGTTGTTTAGAATCATGAGTAGAATCACCGTGTAAAATTTCCGGGGTGAATAAAAAATAACCCTGTATTTAATTGATTATTACGCCACAGAGAGAGGGCGACCTAGACGAGCGTGTATGGACCAAATCAAAGAAAAATTAGGTGTCATGTGGTATATGGAAATCAAAGAGAAGGCTCAAAATAGAGCAGATTGGATAATTCTACACCGACAAGAGCGAGGCTCTTTAATTAATGATGATGATTGCGCCACATATCGCCAGGGAACCTCCGTGGCCAAGTGACCATCCCTCATATCGCAGTCAAAAGCTCATGAATGGGCTGCCGCGGCGCCCGACGACACCAACCCAGATTTATGCCCTTGTAACATAGCGGCTTCTGCAATGGACGACTTCTCACCACTCCCGAGTCAATCCTTTGAATTTATTAGTCCATAGCCAACTGACTTATGCAAGAGGCAAGATCCTTTAATGTACCGGGTTATTGTTTGATGGCTGATTTATGTAGAGCGAAATCGATATTTGTGTTTTAGTTTGTAAGCGAGTAGCTCCTATTCAATTACGTTTGAATGCGTTGAGAAATGACATGACCCTACATATTAATCTTCGAAGGTGTGTGGTACTCGGCTACGTTTTAAAAGTTGAGTTTTTTTACACATGGGTTTGAGAGCCGACGTAACCGTGTTTAATAGATTTCTCGGTCTTTAATTAAATGGAATGATCATAGCCGTCATTGCTTTCTTTATCACTGCTTGAATTACGATTCACGTAACATTTTATTAACTCATAATTTTGGGCGGAACGAAACGTATCTCAAATTTAATTCGAAATGCTCACCGAATATCTTAATACTGAATCCAATACGAGTAACTTACAGAGATAATGATTAAATTCTTCAATAATGTCCATATTTGTATGATACGATTTATCAAAGCCATTACATCTGTAATGGTATTAATTTTCTCGATGTTTCATATCAGGTATTACCATCTGGCTACCGAAGAAATGTTATGAGCATAGGATACATCTTTGGTTTTTAGATAAAAGATAGAGTAGAATGTACAGTCAGACACTAGGTAGCAGTCAATCAGCATTTAAAATTAAGTAGGTAAGTCAAAACACTTTATTGCACAAAAATAACATAAACGTTAAATACTAGAAAAAATAATAGTTAATATGCGCAAAGGCGGCCTATCTCTAAACGCCATCTCTTCCAGACAACAATAAAATAATTTAATAAAAATATTAAATATGTAACAACTTTTTCAGTACTGACTGGGCGGGACACTATGAGCAGACCTCGAGTTACTGTGATAGATAAGTTACCAACTTTTACAGATATTTCATACAATCATTAAAGATATCCAGTGAAGTTTTATCTTTTCAAGAGGTAGATTGTGGGTAGGTTTTTATGAAACGTTATTAAGTTTATAGAACGTTAAGGTATCGTTTACACAATGGAAACATACTCTAATGGGAGTTTGCAAAATAGGTAGAAATTTGAGTTTATCTAACGTAAAAGTATCAAATTTTAGAGCTAAATCTCAGAAGGTATTATATCACTATTTTCCTGAACGTACCTTATCTGTATAGCTTTTACATCAACAAATTACTGGCCTTCAAATTCTCACCCGCTTCTAGCCGTTTCCCACTGAATTAAGTCATTTTTATGTAGCTTATGGTCATCAGGGATAGAAAATGTAGGATTATAATGGTAAAAGATTTTTTAAATCAGTCCAGAAGTTTTGGAGCAATGAAACAAACACACAATCAAATCTCTCCTCTTTATAATATTAGAGTAGATTATCGTATAGGTAGAGTAGAGAGTGCAGGTAATATCGCACTATCTAAAAAATATTGCGTATCTATTTGTCAAACAATTTGGTAGAGCTTGACACAATCTGATTGTTCAGATATGCAAGGACAGGTATAACTTTTCTAACCTGGCTAACTTGTAATAAACATATTACGGACCAACATATGAAATTGATAACCAAATTTTTTGCAGTCGGTTAAAAATCCCATCAAGCTATGCCTTGGGTGATTTGCTAGTAACGATAAACAACTACTGAAGAACGTTATAATCGTGATAGCCGTGAAGAGATTCCATTACATGCCATCACCCGCGGACAATGCAATTGTACGGGGGCACTGAGATTGAGACGACACAGGATTGCGCTTCAGCCGCAGGCAGAATTTGTACGCATGTACCTACAGGGGGGTCCACGGATGATACGCGTTTACAGGCTCTGACAAAACTGACTCAAACTGCGAGACGCGCACTGTTGAACTTAAGACCACCCCTAAAATGCATACCTATAGACTACGACTTTGTAAAACCGCGCGCGAGGGCTGATTGTTTGAATAACCACACAAACTTCTTCAGGTGAGTTTCAGCTATCAGTCAGGTCTAGGTTTCGAAGCTCTGGGGCTAAATCGAAAGGACCAATACTTAAATAAAAAATATCACCCAACACGCCCACAGTCACTTCTCGTGCTGATCTTGCTAAGCTAAGTTGATAACTGCCTTTCGTTTACAACTAATAGTCATTCACTTTTGATCAACTGTATGAAAATGAATCGATAGAACTGGACTTCCCCCTATTGATACTCCTAGTGGTACTCAGCATTTCTTCTACTTCTTTGTGTGGGAAACTAAGAAGTAGACTGTTGTGTTTATGTAATGACGTGATGTGAACACACTGTATAGTTCTTTCTTCAGTAAACTTCAGTCCAACATGGCTCCTTGATTAAATAAACCTTCACGCGTCTGGCCGGCGGCTGGCACGCTGGCATGCCAGTCCTGACGCGGCATATCGCACGCACGCTACTTGTTCGTCCAGTCCTCAGAACAATATTTTTTCAGAAAGAACAATTGAAATGAAATCTTGTCGTAACCAGAATAAACCTTCACTCATTTGGCTGCGGTTGGCGCGATGGCATGCCAGTACTAACGCGGGCATATCGCACGCATAGTCGTCAGATATGTTTCAGAGAAAAACCGACAATAAAATAGAATGAAGGCTTGAAAAACTTGCATTTTTGTCTATAGCACCTTGCGAAAATAGTTGACGATTCACAGTGTCGATGCCTATGTGTTTTTTTTAGAAAGAATTAGACGTGGTTGGAGATATCGACCTGTACTTTAACTTCACACCAGCGGGCCTCGGCCAGCAGTGTCACGAGCTGCTAACCATTTCCCCGCGGGAAAACTACCCTTTCACGGTATCAATTCCACATCAAAATCCGTTGCGTACTTATATCGAAGCATACATAGGGACACGGGAAGCGACTTAATTTTATTACTTTACCATTTTTTGTGATTGACGATTTACTGACTCAAAGAATCGGACATCATTCCGTTTCATTCGTGTTCTCCGACACATTTTACATACGACTGAATAAACACTTTTAAACTTGATAAGTAGTATTTGATTTTTACGAAATTTTCCATGGCTTCATTCTGCTGCACGAAGAGTTCCCTTCGGAAATTCGCTTGCTCCGAGTTCCATTTACTATCGAAATGAGATACTCCCCGTGATTCGTTTAAGTATTACTTTCCCACCTTTTGTTGTCGTGTTTATACAGCTTTAATTTCTTATAATAATACAATCTTTGTATTGCTTCGTTGTCTTGCGGCAATACAAGAAATGGGAGTAGGTATGTTTATGTATATGTTACTACGATGACAGGATTTTTCAGGAGCTTGGTAAACATGAATTACATTACTAGTAAAATTGCAGAATTAACTCTAATGTATTATAGAAGTGTTGTACTCGTATTATTTTTAAAATGTGCACAATATTAATGAGGTGATAATTATTAAACATTTTGTAAAGGATATTTATGTGCCAAATCTGAATGTTTTGGAGCAAATTCAGTACTATTATAGGAAAATCCGTACTAGTATAGAATATTATAATTCTGAGACTTTGTGTGTGTGTGTGTATGCATGTTTGTTACCTCTTCACGCTCAAACGGCTTGACCGATTTGAATGAAATTTGGAACACAGGTAGAGTATAACCCGAAATAACACATAGGCCACTTTTACCCCGGAAAAACAACTATTACCACGGGAAAATGAGTGGCAGCGGGTAAAACAGCTGGGCGGAAATCTAGTAGTAAATAAAAGAAACCAGTATAAATGACAATTGAAATAATGAATACATTTAAATACCATTATTATATAAAGAAGTAAGTAACCTATCGTTTGTTATTGAATAAATTTGATTGTGAAATATTCTATACTAACCTACGATATATGCAACAAAAAACACACAGTTGACAAGAAAATTAATTAAATTCATACATACATACCTACATTTATCACACCAATATCTCTTGCGGGGTAGTCAGAGCTTGAACGGCTGTACAAACTTACAAACATTTGAAAGACATTAGAAAAATTGAGTAAATTAATTTCAATGAGCTGAAATCTGTATTATTGCGTACCTACTCGTAAAGAATAACGTGAGAATAGAGGAGAAGATAGAAATGTTAATTTGTAACTGGACAAAATTGGTATACTTCTGAAGTAAAGTATTTATTTTCCTTAAAATATAAGCCTTTCAAAAATGAAGTAAACGTAATTTGTAACATCGCGAACACCTAAGAAGCTGTATACTTTATTGTGGCTAAAGGGCCACCCATCTAGCACTGGCTTGGCCACTGTGACGGATTCTCGCCACGCCCCTCATTTGTTATACAAATTTCATCCTACCCTCAGGTGAAAAGTCCATCACGAAAAAGAACAATGGAGCCTACCGCGTCTTTAGAAGACAGAAGTTCTAAGTATAAAATTGTTTTTGTTTTTTTGGGTATTTCCACCTGTGGCGGATATTCCTGCTCCCTTAAAATGGAAAATAAAATTCTTTACTTCTACATAATATAATGATTATTTTTCCAATGGATGTCTTTTAAAATAAATGCAGACTAGTGAGTAGTGTATGAAAAATACGCCCCTAAAGAGGAGGCCTAGATCCAGCATAAGACCATAATATGAAGACTGTTTGAGGTTCAATTCTTTTAATAAATGGCCTCTGTCTGCATAAGACAATTCTGCCAATGTCTAAGTTGGGGGATAAACGTTACAACTTTAAAAAGAGAAAAAGATCAAAACTGACAATTGATCGGTTGTAGACCTTACGCAAAAACTAAACATCTAAAAGATCTGCTAAGATATAAACAGAACATAAATATCATAAACGGATATTAATGTATGATTGATTATTTATTATATCACATGTACGAACAATGACATGACATATTTTGCGGAGAAAGTAATGTTAATGTCTCAAAATATGACGTCCTAGAAATAAAATAAATACGTACACTTTTTTTTCAGTCTTTTATTAAATTAATCTTCTTTTTTTTTCTTACATGTCTTACTATCCACCTTAGCTTATTCTAGCTTAGGTAATTCACCCGTTTGTCGTTCGTCGCTGCGTATTTTTAACGCACATGCGTCTGCCAGACGAAAGGAAATTGCATTTTCCGATTTTACTCCCGTACAAATACGGCTACGGTACGTTTACCAATGCGTCTGTCAAACGACCTGACAGTGCTTTAAAAAAAACGCAGCGACAGACACCATGAGGGTAAACCGCTTTGGCACTGCAGTTTCTTTTAACCTTGAGAATCTATACACCAACATTTTTATACAAATAATATTTTTATACACGTAATAGAAAAGTATAAGCTGTCACTATTCGAGTACCAAATTTTAAAACACTTCCCGTGTTAGGTATATAATTTTTTTTTGAAAACTTGCAAAATTTTCAAGCGCGGGCAGGATTTGAACCTGCGACTTTCGCATTACTAGTGGCGACGCCTCTTCCATCTGGGCTACCGCAGCTCATTTCCTGCCCGCCAATTTTGCAAGTGTATTTTAATGCCAGTAACGCTTGGCATGGCTCCATCTACCGGGTTAGTTTTGCAACTAATAACTAATAATAGAAATGAGCTGCGGTAGCCCAGATGGAAGAGGCGTCGCCACTAGTAATGCGAAAGTCGCAGGTTCAAATCCTGCCCGCGCTTGAAAATTTTGCAAGTTTTCAAAAAAAACTGTCACTATTCGTTTTAAAAGCTCATAAATTTAAATTTTACTAGCAAATTAATGAGCTATTAAAGTGGAAAACAGTCCATGATTTTTCGTGGTTTTATACTCGGGATAGAATTTAATTTCGTTGTTAAACTAAATACGTTGTAGGTCATTGACTTACCATTTCTTCAGATGGGAAAACGTCGACAAACGAGTAGCATGCATGTAAGTGTAAAAAAGTGTTGCCTCTATAAGAAAAAATATAGCGCAGGTATTGCTAGGTCTTATTTATGAAGTACCTACCTCAATTTTGTAAAAAGAAAGTTTACCCATTCTGATGAAGGACATGTGTGTCAAATAAAATAAATTCTTGTAGTACATTGTGTTTGTATAAAGTGTCTGTGTATAGATTTAAACTTTCATGGTATAGCTCTTTGATGTTCTTTTTTTTGTTTTTCACTAGACGTTGACAGGAATATCCCCTGGCTGAGGGGTTGATTATTGCCATTACAAAAAAAATTACTGTCGAAAAAAATATATCTTTGACATTATTTTACGTGTTTTATTAGTCTCTTATTTGGTTTACAAACATACACCGGTCCATCTTTACTTTTCAGTATCTGCCAATACCCACATACGAAGTACGTTTTCTTTTGTATCACCCGATTGAAATCTGTAAGCTTGGCTACGGACCCCTAACAAAAGCCTTGGGAGAACCAATTTGAAAGTCGCAAATGTAACACCGTTTGAATGTGAAGCATTTTTGTTTGTTTTTCCGAAACAGGGGGTCATTAGTTAAACGCTCACTGTTGATAATAACATGTATTTTGGTGCAAATCCTGTTGCAGTGGAGCGAAACCAGGCACCTTTTGGAAGACGCAACTTAGTATTAAGCTATTACTTACCCCGGATCAGTTTCGAACAAACATCTTTGTGTTTAGATCAGTGATTTGTATGTGGATAAAACAGATTTGATCAAAGCTACCTACATTTTTTGTTGTTGAGTTGTAAGTATTATCATTTATAAAGGATATATTTTATATTATTTATAAAGGATAATAAAGCACGCGTTTGAAAAGAAAGGATAATAAAGCACGCATTTGAAAGGAAATATACTCGTATTTTTAGGTTTTTCGTGTTGTTCGTTGACTTGATGTTCTGTACGAAATTAAAATGCGCCAGTAAAACCGCGGGCGGAAACGATAGTTATACATGAGAGTTAGGTTAGTTGTCTTATGTATGCATATATGCTACTGTTTATCAAACAGAGGCCGTATTCTGCTTGTTGTAAAGCTTCTCAGTAGTGTATCAGTTGGATGGTTGTGTTGTGCCCGTACTCCGCTAACAATTTGAAATAGGTATAGAAAATCACTATGGAAATAGGATGATACTCGATGGCATATAAAAGCTAAAAAACAAAAAAGTCGGTGCCCAGGCTTTGCTTACTAGTGTGATGAAGTAAAGTATCAAGAAAATGTAAACAGAGTTTGAAAAACTAACTCACCTAACGTTCGATGAAGATATGCAAATATGAATGTTTGTTTTATCAAACAGAACAAGCAATTTGGTATATCAGAAGATCATCCAACTTAAGATTAAAAGCATCGTTTGCTGTTCAAATATCCTCAGGCCATTTTCGATCAAAACTCCTTTTTTTAGTTTATAAGAATGTACCTAACCTATCTACTTTTTCTGTTATACCACATCAAGCGCTGCATTAGTCAAAATATTTCAAATTTCTACTGTGACGATAATTCGAATAAAACACTCACATAATACACGACGTACTAATAACTAAAAAAAATGTACGATGAAAACTAAGTATTAGCAACACATCAACTTACAATTTGAGGGATCAATTTAAACTGGTTTTTCATACATTTTCCAAAACAGTTTGTTGACATTATGTGATTGTTTCCTTTACAAAAAAGGTTTTCTCTTGATGAAAATAACAGATAACAGTTCATTGTGGATTCCTTTTTTTTTAAAGGATTTGTTCGTTAATAAAGTTAGTCACTCAAAATTCGACCTCTGTTCGTATAAATATACATATATCACGTATATACCCGTTGCGGGGTAGGCAGAGTATAAATGGCCGCTACTTACACACAAATTACGCCTCGTGTGAAAGGCATTCAGAAATTTCAATGCAAGATACTACTATCACTTATTGACGTCATGATACGTCATTGTAGCAAATTGTATGTGTATCGCTACACTGACTGTTTGTCAGATCATCACCTAAAATAGCTATACATATGTAACCCTCTCCAGTCCCTTAGTATCGCAAAAAACCCGAAATATGGGTTGATACTATTCCTAGCCGACATCACACCCCCATTCATAATCATAAATTATTTAAACGCTTCCTAAAATGTTATGCATTTTTGGGTTGATTGTGAATGCTACCTTAATAAAACTTTCTACATAAAGTAATATCTCAAGAAATCTCTACACATTAATATTCCCTTCTTAACCCTTGTAACGGTAGCGATTTTAAACGGGTCATCATAATTTTCGAGTTGAAAACTATCACAGCGACTGGACCACCCAGATTGTTTAATGTCCCCAGATTAGAATTAATAGCGCATAACTATCAATTAGGAAACAAGCTGTACTATTAATTTTGGATTATCTTTTCATTACTTAATCAAGACTTTAAATTTTTGTGGAAAGTAGGTATATTAGGTACATATTCCCCTATTAAAAAGTTCAAGGACCTACTAACTTTTTGTGGAATTGAATCAGGTAGAGCGAATGCCCTTTAATATTTTTGATCAAGCAAAATATATTTTGGGCCTAGAGCTATTTGAATCATTTATCTGATTAATATGATTTTATTATTTCATCGCTTCTTTTTTATAGTTATGTTATACACTATTACAATTTTGTCATCAGATAGGTAAGTATGTATTTTAGTGAAAAGTGCATTGCAGAAACATAGGTTTGAGCTTCACCTGCAAAAAGATCAGTCGAGGAACCTTCGATTAGTAACTTTAAAATATTATAATAGTGTATACTGTGTAGTAGATACTCATACAATTTTCATTTCTGCTCTGAACATTTCAGCGGATGGAACCAGACAATAATTTTGCGCTACAAGTTATATCTTCCAATCTATAAGATTGCAAAATCAAATTCTCCATTAAAGTTAAGAACAAAGTTGCTTTAATGATCTTTGAAAAAAGCACGATTTAGATAGTATAATTACTTTGATATTCATGTTCCAGCACACAATTTTAAATTCAGCTCTTGAACTTTAAACGGGTGAAACCGGACACCTAAGTATTTTGCGCTACAAGTTATATAGATTGCAAAATCAAATACTCGATTAAAGTTAAGAACGAAGTTGCTTTTAAGATCTTTGAAAAAAACACGATTTCGACAGTAACATCCGCTATAGAAGCACATCCGGAAAGGTGGCAGTGCAAATAAAAGCTATACGATGATTCGTCATATTCATAAATAAATCGGTGCTATGCAGGCAGATGCGAAAGGATTGAAGTTGAACACATATGCCTGCAAGGTGTGTGCAATATGCGTGGCTTGTGCCATCCCTTTTGGTAGGTAGGTTATGCCCTGGCAACAATTGCAATAGTCTGTAGATACACGTAACGTAGTCAGTTTTAATGTGAAATTTAATACAACACCCTTCACCCAAAGTGAACAAAGTGTATGGTACATTATTAGCAGTGGACTGAGTGTGGAAGTTGGTGGCATAGGTGCGTGTGAAACGGCGAATAATTAAAAGATACAGAGTTGTTCAGATAACTAGATATTATTCACTGATTGCATCAATGTAACTCATTTTATAATCTAAAGCTAGCACTTGCGTGCAGCATGGCTGCCGGTCGGGAAGTGAAGAAAAAAAAGAAGCCCAAAATTCGAACATCTTACATTTTCTCTAAGATCTTCACTACTTTTCTTGTAATAGTGTAGAACTGCTAGGTTCATGTACGGTTCTAACTGCTTCTGACTCTACTATATTAGATGTGAGAACAGACATTCTGAAAAGATTTAATAATAAAAGTAAGTACCTACCTTGGTAAGTAATACTACATTTTATAGAGTCCTGTAAGGGTGGATATGGATTTACATGCAGATAACAAAAAACGTAAGTTACAAGCCATAACATAAACATCTTCATGAATAAAGTATATTCCTTTAAGATTTCTTAATCTACGGTCCCTTACATACGTTGACGTGCCTTGACCAAGAAGAGCAAATTACTGATTTGATTATCATGTTACTCAGTGGTGTTCGGGCCGGTAAAGATGTTATGTAGTGCGGTTCTTTTGAATCGATTCACAGTACCAGTTTAGTAATTAAAGCTACGAGTTTATCGATGGGAGACTGCTGAGGACGCGATGGACCACCGGGCGACGCAAGCGCATCTACTACGTAGAATATACACGATTTGAAATAAACTGTACCCGATTTCAAAAGGAATACAAGTAGTATCCTACTTACTTTTTTTTTGCTTCGCAGTAGTATTTTTTTTTCAAATCTGTCCTTAACTCTGTTTACATCGATGAAATTTAGTGAATCCACGGCATTTCCGAGATGTTCTTAATCCACACTAATCCACACTAATATTATAAATGCGAAAGTAACTCTGTCTGTCTGTCTGTCTGTCTGTTACGCTTTCACGGCCAAACCACTGAACCGATCTTCATAAAACTTGGCACAGAGATTGCTAGCATACCGAGAACGGACATAGGCTACTTTTTATCACCATTCGAGGGTCTGGAGTTTAGATGTAGACCATCAGGTGTGCCACCAGGAGCCCAGCTAAACTATTAGAGATACAGGCATGGTTTCAAAACAAAAGTTGTTCAGTATGATGGGCCGCTTCTTTTCACAAGCACATTGGGGATCTGGAGTACCTTATGTAGACCACCAGGTCTACCATCAGGAGCCCAGCTAAACTATTAGAGATACAGGCATGGTTCCAAAACAAAAGTTGTTCAGTATGATGGGCCGCTTCTATTCACAAGGACATTGGGGATCTGGAGTACCTTATGTAGACCACCAGGTGTACCACCAGGTGCCCAGCTAAAGTATTAGAGATACAGGCATGGTTCCAAAACAAAAGTTGTTCAGTATGATGGGCCGCTTCTATTCACAAGGACATTGGGGATCTGGAGTACCTTATGTAGACCACCAGGTGTACCACAAGGAGCCCAGCTAAACTATTTGAGATACAGGCATGGTTCTAATACAAAAGTTGTTCAGTATGATGGGCCGCTTCTTTTCACAAGGACATTGGGGATCTGGAGTACCTTATGTAGACCACCAGGTGTACCACAAGGAGCCCAGCTAAACTATTAGAGATACAGGCATGTTTCTAAAACAAAAGTTGTTCAGTATGATGGGCCGCTTCTTTTCACAAGGACCTTGGGGCTCTGGAGTACCTTATGTAGACCACCAGGTGTACCATCAGGAGCTAAGCTAAACTATTAGAGATACAGGCATGGTTCCAAAGCAAAAGTTGTTCAGTATGATGAGCCGATTCTTATCACAAGGACATTGGGGCTCTGGAGTGTAGTGTAGACCACCAGGTGTACCACCAGGAGCCCAGCTAAACTATTAGAGATACAGGCATTGTTCCAAAACAAAATTTGTTTAGTATGATGGGCCGCTTCTTTTCACAAGGACTTTGGAGATCTGGAGTACCTTATGTAGACCACCAGGTCTACCATCAGGAGCCCAGCTAAACTATTAGAGATACAGGCATGTTTCCAAAACAAAAGTTGTTCAGTATGATGGGCCGCTTCTTTTCACAAGGACATTGAGGATCTGGAGTACCTTATGTAGAACACCAGGTCTACCATCAGGAGCCCACCTATACCATTGGAGATACAGAAATGGTTCCAGAATAAAAGTTGTTTAGTATGATGGGCCGCTTCTTTTCACAAGGACATTGAGGATCTGGAGTACCTTATATAGACCACCAGGTGCACCTTCAGGAGCCCAGCCAAACTATTAGAGAAACAGGCATGGTTCTTAAACAAAAGTTGATCAGTATGATGGGCCGCTTCTTTTCACAAGGACATTGAGGATCTGGAGTACATTATGTAGACCACCAGGACTACTATCAGGAGCCCACCTAAACTATTGGAGATACAGAAAAGGTTTCAGAACAAAAGTTGTTCAGTATGATGAGAATAAGTTGAGAAAGGACATTGCCTTCTTTACCGAGGACAGAAAAACAAAAAATGTGGTATAGAGGTATAAAAATGTATTACAGTAGGTAACTTAAATTACCTTTTTATCTGTCTTATCTACTTATGCTGAACATTTTAGTGTGCTCAAATCGGCACCTTGGAGTAAGTACTCTGTTATCTACTGACTTTTGTATTCAATGGTTATAAATATTGATCTCTCAGGGCAGTGCACCGGATAGTAAATTTTGAATTGTCCCTTTAACAATAGAAGCAAGCAAGTCATCTGTAAACAGTAGAGATAAGAACTGTTTTAATATCACTGTCACACTTACTATGAATACACATACCTACTTTAGAACTTCTGCCTAAAAAAACTATCTAACGCGGACGAAGTCGCGGGTAAAAGCTAGTGTAAATATATAACTGATTTGATTGTACGAATACACCAATTTGAACAATTTGGTAAGCACCGAATTACTGATAAGCCGAAGTCGAAAAGCATTTTTTTTGTTTTATCCAAATACACACAAATATTTCCAATTCAAGATATCTCCTTTCCAAGATGTCGGTTAAAAAATATTAGCTCCTCCAGCCAGTAATGGAACTGTCAGCTGATTGCTGCTTGTCTATAACCCCTAGAATGAGTTTATTACAAGTTCATTGCCCACTTATGTCTATATGCAGATTCGATACGAAGCAATACGATCCAATTGACTAATATTTCTGCGATCTATTTATCTACATACATATATCACGCCTTTATCCCTTGCGGGGTAGGCAGAGCGTAAACGGCCGCAAAAAACAGACATTTACGCCACGTCTGACAAACATTTGAGGGTCACTTTTTGAATTGTGTATCGCCATAGTGACAGGTTGTCAGCCCATCGCCTAAAATTTCAATACACATCCTCGAGTCCCTTCGTCGCCGTTTACGACACCCACGGGAAAGAAATAGGGTGATGCTATTCTAAGCCGGCATCTATTTATCTATATTAAAAAAAAACGAGTGTCCTATATATTTTGGGCCCCTATAACGTAATGTATCCCTGCCTGCCACACCGAGGGTCACAGGTTCCCCACCCGAAAGACATTAGATATTTCTAGTCTATTTTCTAAAATGTATGTGTACTGAGTCTGAGTGTTTTTTGTATAAGAGAGAAGGCACTATCTAACTTCTATACAAAAAGTTTAGCTTCGTTTAGTTTGGGGTTAGATGCTGATGTGTATCTTGTCCAGGAATACTTATGCATTTAAAATAAAAACAGGCAGCGTCTTTTACAAGGGACATAACTAAGTTGCTTTTTATTGAGAATGTCCAACTTGTTAATGCAGTTTTTATTGCGAGATAAGTTTGCAATTAAAATACTCATTACTCCCTTATCTGCTTGTGATCGTGCCAAAGTATAACGAAGAGGCTTTTTCTGTAAAATTGATCGATCAAATATACTCTAAAAATATCTACTTACAATAGCTTCTTTTCAGTCTTTTGTTGAGATTGTAAGTAACAAAGGTTGTAATTATTGGTTATGGGTGCATAGCTCCTTCACAAGGCATTGTGTTCTTGGATGTCTCTATTTTGCAAATCTAAGGTGTGGGCTGGCTAAACGTTATTTGACGATAGTATTGTGAGTCTCCTGCAGTGCTTTTGTCGCGAATACTTTGTATTCAGATGTATCACTCCCACAATTTCATTATGTTCGCCGAATTGCAGAAAGAGGTTGCAACTAAAATGATGGATGGGACTTAATATTCGTCCCGGGACTGCTGTGAATAAGTGAGAAGTTATATGACTCTAGGGAAAAGCTTAAAAAAATGGTATGGAAAATGTAATTATTGGAGAAAGGTGTTTGATCAACTATTAATCATTCATTTCATTTCTGAGCTATGTGTGATATAGAGTACTTTTCCTTATTGGTAATTGGATTATGTACATTGGTTGTATTTTGTATTTATTTATTTGAACAGGTGAACAATAATAATTGTTTATAATTGTATTCATATATATTTATTTTACTTATAACCATTTGCTCTTTCCGCAACTGCCTTGATAACAGTTAAGATACCAACATCTAAACCAATCATAAAAAAGATAATAATAAGTAATAAAAACGCAAATTCAAACACGCAGGTAGAGCAAAGAGAATCAATGGTTCCCAATTGAATATGAATTACTTGTAAAGACGACGTCAAGTCTATTAAACTTGCATTTGGCTTTAAGCGCCTCAATGGGATGATTGAAGGCCTCCAAACAATTCATTCTTACATCCCTATACAGTGTCTCAATGGCTCAGCCCACATTCCTAGTGTTATCTTTTTAAAGGACAATGACCATGACAATACCGAGCCCTTCACTATTGAGTCCGTGTAAAATACTGGTCATTCGAACTAAATTAATGCAAAGTTTGAAGGAATACCGCCCAAGGTGCAGGTTACAAAATTATACAAGTTAGTTGATCAAAACAAGTGTAGCAAAAATGAACCTTCAATTTACATGGATAGAGTCTGTAACGATTTTTCCAAAAGGTGTTTTATAGATGATACTTTGTTGTAGGTATTTGTATCGGCCACGGTTTTCTTAAAATACAAAAGTGCGTTGTTTCCCGTAAGACCGTAATAAATTGTGTTTGTGCACTTCTTGAATTTTGTGCACGCGCCGTGGGACATCCGTCCACTTGTCTTGCACTGACTTTAATGAAAGTTTCACCATTGGAATACCATTGAAGTCATATAATAGCTGCAGTCTTGCAGGCGCCAACCTTTACGAATTTTTTCCTGTACAGGTTGAGTAGAACAACACAGCTGATTGTAGAAAAAAGTTACTTTAAGAGGTGAACAACAGCAAATGTTTAACATAAAGACCTGTTGGTTAAAATCAGCTGTATGAAAAAGAAAACAGATTACTGGTTCATCGGTAAATGCGAAAAAATATTATTTCAATATAGAGGCAAGCCAAACAATTCAAAATATTATATCCACTTTTGTAAAATTCGCCTAGTTAAAGCTAGAAGTTATTCATATTTCATGACATAGCAAAGCGTAAATAACTATGCTATAAAATCAGTATGTATTAAATGTTTATTATTCAGTACGTACAAGGTATCAACACATATTCACAAATGTACCATCATGCAGTAATATTATTTTAAATATTTGATGGATTACTTTGCATTCAATTCTCAAATCCAGTAAAACCGTAATTATACCTAGTGGTCAAATATTTCAATGACACGTGTGTATAAGGTATGCATCAATATTTTAAGGGTCGGTCCAGGTATACACGTCAGAAAAAAATCTAAATTGTTGTTGGGTAGGGGAGTGAGGGATCGAAACGCTCATTTTTTTGGTGGAGTTGCGGGCATATAACCCAGTGGTAGAAGCCGGGGAGCTCATTCAACGCACCGCTCCCGTCCCCGACGAAGCCTGTACAAGTTTTCTACCTGTTTCTATCGCGTACGCATCTAACGACGATGCTCCATACAATCCGAAAGCAAAACGACGTATACGTCCAGAATTTCTCAAACATGGTGCCTATTGCGCCCGCGCCTGGAAAATACGACATGCAGACTGATGTTCGCAAGTACAGCAGCCAAAGCAACCCTTACACTGGATCTCAAGCAGCGTCTATTGCAAGAAGGAACGCTCGCGAAAGGAACCGAGTGAAACAAGTGAACGATGGATTCAACGCGCTAAGGAAACGTTTGCCTGCGGCCGTAGTAGCTGCTCTGACTGGCGGCTCCCGAAGAGGTTCCGGCAAAAAACTGAGCAAAGTGGACACGCTGAAAATGGTCGTAGAGTACATCAAATACTTGCAAGGCGTCATCGAAGAGAGTGACGCAGCGCTCGGCATTACTCAAGACAAGACCCAAAATTACGACATGGACGAAGGAGTTTTCACGGAAAATTCACCATACTCCGAGCCTGTACCGTCTCCTGTGGACTCTGAATGTTCTTCGGGAGTGTCATCGGCGTATTCGAACAACAGTTTATATCAAACCTATCAGACCAGTGTGCAGAAGCTTAGCCCTATGGAAGAAGACGAACTTTTAGACGCCATTTCTTGGTGGCAAGATAAGTAATTGCTTGTAATAATTTGTTGCCACTATGTTCTAGTCAATTATTGTAAATAGAAATGTATGCAAATAATAATAGGCTGTGAATAGTAAATATAATATAAAAATTATTTTAATTAAGAATTATAATTATGTTACCAGTGTAAGATTAAAATAATAATAATAAACTTATTGAAATTATACAAATCCAATTTTATTTTACCCTTGCATAAGTTATAAAACTATGAGAATCGTACTACCTACTGAGTTATTTTAAATTGTAAAAAAATATTTACTGAAAACAGAGTTCTTGTTCAAAAATTTTTGTAACAAAATATTCGATGCCTTCTGATAATTTTATAAATATCTGCTATAAACTTTTGCGGGCACACATAACGACTCAAAATACTAAAACCACATTCCCGGAAACACTGCCCATGCAACTAGGATAAAATATCGGACAATTTATCAAAAATAAAATTAATATCGCGGTAAATAAAAATTAACGGGGTACCCGTTTCAGTATTTTGAAACATAAATTTCATAATTTCAAATTCACGTACTGCTTGGAAACTAGTTAGATAGGGCAATCTCTTATCTCAAAAATAAAAAGTAAAATAAAACATTCCTGCAGCTTGATTAAGTTGTCGGTGCCCATGCTCACTGTATATATTGTTATACAAGATTTATAGTGTTCACCGAGATAAGAGGCGAGACCTAAATGCATTTACATGTGCGAATAAAAAGACACGATAAAGGCACAAAGAATTTCGCACTGCGTACTAATTTGATAAAAAGGCCACGTGGTTAACTCTGAGAAAGCAAATATCCTAAAAGCCTTTTATAAACTCTATGTACAGTTGGTTGTAGCACATATGGTACCAGGGGTACTCCAAAAGAACTGAATCATTTTTGTCACCAGCATTATTTTTTCTTGACATGAATATGTATTAGTAGAAAAATACTTCGTTTATGAAAATAAGTTTAAATTTTGATTATGTATTATCAAAATTTAAACATTAAATTATCAAAATTTAAAATTTAAATAAGTTTAAATTTTGATTATGTATATTAACTAGGGATACAAATGATTCAGTTGTTTTGGGGTACCCCTGGTAACTTATGTGCTACAACCAACCGTGCATTACAAAAATCGTGTCTTATAAGAACATTTTGCTCTTACTCCTAACACTTTACATGTTATTATACTCTAACTTAGAATATTCTGATTCTGGTATTTGACGATGGCTACAGCATTCCTAAACACCACAATTTTTTTATATATTTTTTTTATTAATGATGGGTTTGCTCTAGTCTAGGTCATAGGACAGAGACAGAGTCTAAGATGGAGCGAGCTCACATAGATAAGAAGCCTGTTCACTCTTACTTTGAAGAGATTAGGGTTGTATGCGTTTGGAAACACAGACATTTAGATCATTTAGAACATTTAGATCTTAGAAGTCTTTAGGAGCAAAAAGGGCACTCTACTATATATCTTTAAATTATGTTTGTTATTTACTTACCTTTACATCATGGTTTTGTGCCTGATCTAAATATGTTTCACTTCCACTTTCATGATCGGAATTAGCGATTACATTATTTTCGAATTATAAAACGATTACAACAAAATCATTTACGATTCGTTTCTATCACGTACAAAACACAGCCCACGTGCCCCGAATAATGAGATTACCGAAGAATCGAACTTCGTACCTTTAATGGATTTGGGAATTTGGTAAAATCACCTCGATGCGGGATAGCTTTTGTATGATACTGCAAATGTTTAACGATTTGTGCAAAAAATATTGTGTGTGTAAAGTATACCTAAAATGGTTTGCTAAGATTTAATCTTTGCTTTTGAAAGAAATAACACGCACTCTGAACACAATATGTAGATATAAAAGTAGTAACATTTTACAGCATATTATGGAGCTTTCGAGTGAGTAGATATACCTATCGTTAGACTTTGAGATTCTTTATAGACAACTTGAGCGAAAATTCTTTAATGTCATATTATTCAAGCAATCCCAAACTAAGGAGCGTGTTGTCAAATACTTTATTACCTTAGTACATGCTAAGTACTTACACATTATATCTGGATTTAACTTTATTCTATAGCCATATCAAAGCCTTTTATCTGATTGTCAAATTAATGGTATCACTTATCTTGTATAAATGACTGCTATTGTTCGTAATTAATTTACTGTTTTACTTTCTCGCTTTTAGTTTTAATAATGACCATTATTGTGATGATATCTATCTGTTTTGTTTTTTGATTCATTTTGAACAGAATACAAAGGCAAATCTTTAAGCGAGGAAAGTCGAAAAGGGAAAGTAGATCATTTTAATTAGGTATTCTTCCAGATAATTTTTAGTGGATTTCAAAACAGTTGGTATATTTGTGAAACTTTGTAAAACTGTTCCCATTCTGGTTTGGACATTGCACCCTAAACCTATGAAAGATAGTTCGTGCTTCGAAAGGCATGTTAAGCCGCTTGTCTCGATTGCTGACCAGATTGCTAACATAGATAGCGATCGTTATACAGTCACTTCAGAACTAATAAGCGGCTTAAACCTTGAAACCAAGGTTTCTCGATACTTTAATAACATAATGTATGAATGAAGCAAACAAGTACTTACGTATTCAGCCACAATTCATGAATGAAACCAACAATTCCTGTCGTAAGATAGATCGTGATTTTCTCACAGGCTGTGTGCCTGGAAGCGGGCTAGCGGGCAGTCGTAAATAATTGTCGGATACCGGCTTCCTGCGCCGGCGCCGGCGTTGTGGAATTGTTCGTAGCTATCTGTCTTCTGAAGGGAGGGTTCTAGGTTCGATTCCTGTTTGTACATTGATTGAATGGTAGAAATTGAAATATAAGTAGGTATGTTTGTTCTAATATGTTGTGTGTTAAAAAAAGTACTGCATTTCTTCCTTCATTTCCAATGAAAAATAGGTCGTGGGATCTCCTATTCTATATACCTTTGTAACAGCTGGTGGAACCAAGTATTATAGAACCTCTATGTTGTTTTATTCAGCAAACAGATTCACCCCTTAAAAGAAAAAAAAACATATTCCTCTCATACCCTTTTCACTTAATTTATTTTTATTACATCGGTGAAAAAGTTCCTCAGTAAAATTTCATCAAAATTAACATTAAATTCTACCATTAGATGCTCACATTGCTCAAAACTGTAAAGACCTTTTACGAAAAAAATACGCGTTAAGTTTTATAGTATCAGTTTACGCCAAGTTTTTTGATCACCACAGTAGCCGGAAAGAAATTAAAAATTATAATTGCCTGTATTGCAATATTTGTATGGAATCACTTGACCGTGAAAACTATCGAATTGCAAATTGAAAATTATGAATGACCAGTATGATATGCGATACTGTTTCTAAAAGTTTTGAAAATGTGTACATCTGTCAGTGCAGCACGCTTCATATTTTTGGGTAGAGTGTAAAAAATAACGAAGAACTAAATCGATCTTTCGTAATCGGAAGATGTACTTACTTGGGGATGTGCAATTTGAGAATGATTTCCGCATGAAATCCTTCAAATAGTAACACTCATCTTCGCTTCGTTTTTTGCCATTTCTTTGCGTTTTTGCATTGCGGTTGCGATTGAACAAAATCGTCTGTTTAAAATTGGATATTTTATTATCAAAGTTTTTTCGTTGCTTTTTAAAGTTGCAATCATTTTCTCTAACTGCCACGTAGTTTAGTGGCTTCTACGTTTATGTTCAAGTGCCTTATAAAAAGGTTCAAAGGTGCCGTCTAATTGAACCTTACTTACTTTGTAGAGCAATTTGAAAATTGAGTTTAAGAAGGAACTCACTTTTATGTACAGCTGAACCTAAGGTTTTTCTTAAAATCATAAAGCTCTGCGAGAATAGTTTGATGTACTTTAATGTGCTACATTTTATTTGGACAAATTTTATTTAAATTTACAGCGTACACAACACAACAACATACATATAGGTACTGTTCTTTTGTACTACATAGTACCCATTCCATAGCAAAAAGGTAAGTTGACATTTATTTATACTACGTACACCGCTGTGATCACAGCATGACTACGAAAATATGTTATAATAGAAATGTTTAAGGTACTAAAGTCATATTATTCCTATTTATCTGAAAATAATAAAATTATTGTATCTTTCTGACATTTGTGACTTACTTCAAACATGAAAACATACATCGTTGTAATATAAGTGTAATAATAATACCCTAGTGAACAGTGATATCGTAATAAAAGACCTAATATTGTGTCAGATATTCGATATTATAAATCTATGACCCAGATTTTTATCACCTGCTTGCATCTCATTTTTATATTAAATCTTACATCCACGCCCTTAAAAAGTTCTTCTCTCAGAAAATGTCGGCATGGAGCTCAAAAAAGGGATTATAGGAAGGCTTAAGTACCAACTTAATGCTCTAGGATTCAATTAAGCGAAATAAGCTTAAGTGGAATATCCCTTGTTTTGACAGCTTTCAAATTACCCCGGCTGCTCAACTTCCGTCAGATGAGGTGACAAAATAATAAAGAATTCAATAAAGTTAATGATTAAATTGCTACCTCTGATTTGAAAGGGGTGACGTTTTAAGTACGTCATTTAGGTGGAGTAAAAAGTTAAATAGATCGGCTAGTTCGGCTACTAGCACTTTGGGTTACCCAACTAAACATACATACATACATGAAATTTCCCTCCGGGAAAGAGGCGTGATTTATGTATGTACATAAATCACGCCTCTTTCCCGGAGGGGTAGGCAGAGACTACTTCCTTCCACTTACTACGATCCTGGCATACTTCTTTCGCCTCCTCCACATTCATCAATCTCCCAACTAAAAGATCAACATATTCTGGCTTTTCATACCGTTGTTAAGAATAACTAGTTTAGATTAGTTCATTTTATATAGGCTATTGACAGAAGTTAGTTTGAAATATGTCAAAAATATATTGAGTTTTCATAGTAACTCAAATCATCTGATCGGCAATTTTGTAAATGAGGTCCAAATTTTTGTTTTCAAATGTCAACCTATGTTTCTTGGGGAAAGTTCCTTATCACCATCCCGTGTTGAGTGATCGCTATCGGACACTAGCAAAATTTCACCCTATGCCTATGTAGCTTAGGATACTGCTGATACACTTGCACAGTGGAATAAAATAGTATGAAACAGATTAAAAGGACAATAAAACACCTATAACAGACAAAGACTTGTTGACATCATGACACTTGAAGCAGTCAAGTGCATAAAGATATCACTATCTATAATCCATCCAGGCGTGTAAGTATACGGGCGTTTTTTTTGGTTCTTATTATAAGGTAGTAACGTCTACAGTCTCTGGTTAAAAGTTGAAGCGATAAATGTGTCGCAGTAAGTTCATTGTTTGCAGTATTTAGGACGTAACCGACAGTTGAGGTATTTGTCTAAGTAGTTAGGTACATACAATTCAAAAAGGCTTAATGTAAAATTTAATGTTAAATTCCTGTTAATAATCATGGTAATGAATAAAATTGCAAAGGTATGTTGAAAACCTTGTTCTAAATGGGATCAAATGAGATCTTATGCAAATGTGCCCAAAATGTGAGCTGGGTTTTTGTGCTAATTTCCCAGCAATAAGAGTTGTTAGTACGAACTAGCAAAATGATACTAGGTACCATTCAGGACGAGATTCTGCACTACGGCTTCCCAGTCGTCGCCCCAATCGCTGAACGTATTCTTTATCCTCCTCCAATCACATTATATTTTTGCAAACATTCCCAATTTTACCTATTACACAGATTTAAAAAAAGTATTGTCATTGGCAATAAATTACCACAGTGACTGTTCGTAAATCTCAATGGGAATTCTCAAAGTTTGTGACTTTTATTTCAAAGCTCATTGAAAACAAAATGTTCCCACGTACCTACAACGCGAATTCACAGAGCTTCCGCATCAGGTGCGCACACGCACTGAAAGGGTTCAAACCATCGAAAACGTTCCCATTATTATTGTTATTCTGATTGACAATCCCTCTACGTTTTTTTTGACACATATAAAACTAATATTGGAACGTCCCATCCTCTTCCGTCTATTTTTTTGCTTACCATTGCACTGTATTTAGTGTTACGGAAAAAAGTTACTTTATTTGAAATGCTTTTAGTCTTTTTATATTCCGTATCAAATTTATAGGCCCCAAGAATAGTCGTGTGAGCGTGAAAGAATTTCTGTTTGATAACCAAATCTGAAGTTTTACCACCCAAAGGCGAGAGCGGAATTTCATTGGTGTAGCTTACACAGTAATGCTTGCACCTCCGTTTAGTTGATTAAAAAGGCTAAAATTTTATTTAAATTAATTTAAATTTTCAGTTAGTTATCATAGAGTCTGGTTTACTATGTATCTTGTTCGATGTCGCAGCGTTTGTGCTTTATTTAAAGTGTCTCTGACTTGATGAATGGCCGAGCCTTGATTTAAGAGGGTACGATTTGAATGAAAAGATACCCAGTATCTGTGATTGTGTTCTGGCGCAAACAATAAAACCATAAAACTGAAGCCTCGAGCACTTGCGTCAAATAAAAAACAAGGATTAAAATAGAAGAGTAGATCAAAGATATAGGACCCATAATTGAGTTGAGGTGCGAAAAAACGATCTCGTGTATTAAGATCGAATCTCGACTTGTAAGACAAATCGCTTCCAAGTATGTCAACCAAGTCTTGGGTGCCCGAAGCCGCCACGATCCATTCATCCATTTTTTAAGCTGGGAACAATTAACAATGACAGCGGTCAGGTTGCTCCAAAAAAGTACCCTAAATTCATTTTTTTAAGGACAGGGTTGAGGACTTTTATTGCATTTAGTATTTCATTAATATCTATATTTTACGAGTGTGTATCAAGTGTGCGTGTAGCGACGTTCAAAGGGCAAGATTTACATCGGTGCCCTTTGTGTCACGTGTGGGTGATCCCATTTGACAAAAGTGTTAACATTTACATCCATAAAATATTTTGACTACTCTTTTAGTGGACTTAAGCGGACAGGTAATGTTACTATAAAAATTTTTTAGGTATCAAAAACTTATTTCAGATGGTATTGTCATGATAAATTTGAATTAGTTTTTGAGTTTCATTACATTTGAAGACGTTTAATTTTGTGACAATGAAAATGTAGGCGTTGTTAATAAAGTCAGTAAGTAGATCAATATAAAGAAAAATACAGTTAGATACTTACCAGCTAACAAAATGGTTACCAAATATATAAAATCAGAACATTTTCTGATGACAAGAATGCCGCATTTTTTATCACGGACCTCTTAAAATTTCCTTAAAAACATTAATTATAACATCCCTCAACCCTTTTGGAGTAGTTTAATTATCGGTTGTCTAATGTTAATAGGACTCAGCTATTAAAAACTATTAGTCTAACTAAAATTGTAGATTTCACCCTTAGCTTGTCAAGTTGCAGTCTTTAATTTACCTAAAAGTATGATTGCAGGCTATTCTTCATAACAAAATTAATTACAAGTCTAACATTTGATTAGCCAGCTTTGGTCATGAAACATTTCTGGTTTTTTGATGACTCTACATTTTTGTATAGGGTAGTCTATCCTTTTCAACCCATTTCGATATCTTCAGTTTGAATCCGCAAATGACAAATAGCGATAGCATTGATGCGTGGACGCCTGTCAAAAGTTATATTTATTTTCTTTAGAAATTCATAGAATCCGTGCGAATCGGCATCGAGATGTTTGCGGCGCATTATGCGTGCGCGCACAAAGGGTAACCCTTTGGCGACACAATGCGCGTCACTAATCTAGATCATGTGCGCTATTGTGGGCCATTGTTGTCCCCCCGCATTCATCCCCCGCCCCCCCCTCACAGCGGGAAAAGAGCCTCAAATCTGGATATCTCACTCGATGTCGATTTATAAGAAATTACCGCGCCGCGGGTGCCAGGTAGTTGCTCCCACGGATGCGTATACGCATAAAGCGAGACCTTCCACTTGAAATTTTGCAGCCAAACAAGAAATGAAAAATATTATTTTTGCACTTCCTATAGCTACTGCCAACATTCAAAAAAGATTAGAATGTTTCGTTCTATAATAGCTTCCGAATTTTGGCTTTGTTGCCCTGTTTACTTTCTTCTCCAAAGAAAATTACATTCTGTGGGTAATTGTAGTCATTTTGAGGCATACATTTGGGTGATATGCGGTGGATCAATGATTAAAGCAAAAAAAGTTTAATGAAATGGTTTTACAATGTATTGGAAGAAGCTTGATATTATGTATTTATTGGTTATTACTTTATATGCTGCGTGGTCCAACTAACCTAACGGTCTCTTGCGTTTATAATTATAGAGTCGCTTGTGGTTTCTATATTTATAAAAAAAAAACTCTAATTTCATGTCAGGTTTTATCACAAGAACCGAAGAATTTACTAAGAACATCCAAGACCGTAATGATGAAGTGCCTATACCACCAATAGGAAAAACTGAGTTTTTTTTAATGACTTCAATTTTTTACAAAAATGCTTAAAAGCAAACTTTTTTATACAATTTTATGTTATGTAGGTAATATCAGTATTTGCCGTGTAATGCCGGCGTAGAATAGCATCACCCCTGTGGGTGTCATTTAAATTGAAATAAAAATTAACTTTATTCAATGCAGGATATAGTATTATCACTTATTGACGTCATTGTAAAAAAATATTGTATAACACAATTTTCTTTTCTTTTTATTACAATTTTGTATTTTCCTAATGGAAAACCGGTTTGCCGGGATAAAAAAATAATATTTATAGCGGGGCTGGCAGGGATAAATTCAACCAGGGAATGGGCAGCAGCGTTCCTTGCACAGCACTTACAAACCCACTTGCCGAGCACGGTGAATGCAACAATTCTCCCAAATAGGGTAGTTGTATCAGTATGTATCTTTGAAATACCTATGTATCAGTATGTAGGCAACAGTAGAACAGTATAATATTTTCTAGTGTTTGCACAACTATTACTCATCACAATAAAACAAATTTAAACGGATTTTAGTTGTGTTTATTTTATAGCAGAACTAAATCCAACATACTGTAAGACCTATTACACAAGATGAACTACGAACTGGGACGTTACGCTAGGTAATTAAGAAATAGATGGCGGAAAAACAAAAATAATTTAAATTCTTAATAATGACGTCTAACACCTTAGTGCCGTGTGATGCGGGCTTAGATTGGCATCACCCTATTTCATACCCATGGGTGTCGTAAGAGGCGACTAAGGGCCTCGAGGGTTTGATGTGTATTGCAATTTTAGGCGATGGGCTGACAACCTGTCACTATAGTGATACACAGTTATCTGATTGGCCCTCAAAATTTTGTCAGACATGGTGTTAATATTCGTTTACGGCCGTTAACGCTCTGCCTACCCCGTAAGGGATATATGCGTGATTTATGTATGTATATACCTAACACTTTTGTCATAAATTGCCACGGGCTCTGTAAAGAACTCGAAACGTAGCAATAATAAAATCCAAAATAAACACAACTTAAATCCGTTCAAATTGTTTTAATGTATTCAGTATAACGACTCTACAGTTGTTTTGTTCTCAACAGTCGCGGCGTACGCCTAAAGGACATTTTCGTTGTCGTCTGTTGCCTCCGCAACTTAATTACCACAATCATGTAAGTATGTACATTGAACACCGCAGAGTTTATGATGAGTACTTAGTAACTTCTATATAACCACAGTAACAACATCGTGGTCTGGAGAGTAAAAAATAAATATCCCTGGACGAAACACACAGCGCCATCTAGCTCCAAACTAAGCAAAGCTTGTACCTGCTATGGGAAGTAAATGACAAATAAATACATACTATACATAGAAAAACACCCAAAACGATATTTGAAAAGTGACATTACAAATATGTGTGTCTTGTGGAGATCGTACCCTCGGCGTGATATAATAGAGGGTGCTATGTGGTACTTTATCGGGCCAGGACAGATATGAGTTTAGTCTCAAGATCCCGGTATTCCTGATTCGATTTCTGGAAACAGTTCCTTACAAAACAAAGTCAACAACTACCAGTTTTGGAAATGAGTCTCGGTTTGGTAATGCCTGATGCTCTGGTATGTAATTAAAACAAATGTATCTATGCCTTTTTAAATATTTATAAGTACGCACATACATTGCAAATTTATTTCATTTTAGCTGCACATTACATAACATAACATTAACAGCCATAACAGTCCACTGATGAACATAGGCCTCCCCCTATTTTTTATTTTATTTAAGAACCTGTGTTGTCCCACTTTTACATATTTAATATTAATCCAAACCAATGAGTATGGAAATGAATAAGACTGCTCGTTAAAAGAGACATACCTCTTAATTAATAAACTTTGTTGGAGGCAGAACTATACAGGGTGTAAGGGACAGTCCTCCGAATACTGAAAGAAAGCATGCAGACCATTATACCTACTAAAGAACTTTCCCTTAGGAACATATGTCTGGATACGACAAAAAATATTCGACCTCTCATACAAAATCACTATCAGCTGACTGATTTTACTATGGGAAGTCCAATTTTTATTGACGTTTCCTGAAATATTTCATTATGAAAGGTTATTCAGTTTCATGATCCGAATGCACCCTATCAATATTCGGAGGGCTGTCTCTTACACCCTGTATAATATCATTTTTTGTAGCTCTTTCAATGATCTTATGTTACTGAGTTTCTTTAGATCGTCCTACTGATGTAATTAAAACCTTCTGCTAATTACTTTATTACACACTACTTAAATATTTACAGGCCATATTCTGGCCAATTTTACTACCTACAACCATGCGGGGGGGATATTTTGTTGGAAATGTAATAATTGCAATTTTGTATGCAATTTCAAGTACTTACTTACATTTTGTATTGCCTGATCTATTTTACAAATGAATTGCCGTGAGAAAAATAAAATTTTAAACTTAAATGTCTTATATCCTGTTAAAGTAGGCACAGGGAAGTATTTTAATGTTATTAACTACCTATACACATTCCCTAAGGTAAACTGGGAGATAATGCATTTGGCGTTAAGGCCGCCCGTGTACCTACATTTTTGTGCATAAAGTTAAATAAATAAATATACATTAAATAAATGTAATATTTTATTTTGTACTAGATTTCCGCCCAGCGGTTTCACCCGCTGCTACTTATTTTCCCGTGGTAATAGTTGTTTTCCTGCGGTAAAAAGTGGCCTATGTATTAGTCCAGGTTATACTCTATCTGTGTTCCAAATTTCATTCAAATCTGTCAAGCCGTTTGAGCGTGAAGACGTAACAAACATACATACACATACACAAACTCTCAAATTTATAATATTAGTACGGATTATACTACACAATTTTTTTGAAACGGTCCGCAAATATTTGTCAGACGTGGCGGTAGCGACCGTATTTTATGGCCGTTAACGCTCTGTATATATGTGTATATATAGATTTATACATCTTACGATGACTTCAAACACTTTCAGATAAAAGTTTTCATTGCAACTAACAAATACGTAGATGACTTTATCATTGGATCTGTGAACATGAAAGGATTGAATGAACACAAAGCTTCGCATGCGTCGATCGTGTTTACATTGATGCTTATCGCGCATTTACAATTGTTTGTACAAACATTATGGTGTAAGAAAAAAGAACATTGTTCAAATAAAGAGTTGCTTAGGTTACTGCTTATAAAAGTTCCTGCCAGGTAGCATTCAAAAATATAGGTTGTCGTAAAAACTTTGTGCTAGAATTAGATTCACAGAATGTAAAAATATAAGTTACAATATATTTTTTTTTTTTTATTAAGGATGGGTTTGCTCTTGACTTTAGTCTAGGTCATAGGTTAGAGACAGAGTCTAAGATGGAGCGAGCTCACCCAGAAGAAGCCTGTTCACTCTTACTTTGAAGATATTAGGGTTGTATGCGTTTGGAAACACACGTTTGGATATTTCAAGGGGTGAACCAGTCCATGAAACTGTACAACTTTCTCCAACGAACATAGGTTGAAATATGAAAATAAAAACCTCTCATACAAATTGACTTGGTCAGCTGATACATTTTATACAGGAGGTCCAATTTACCTTATATTTTATTATTCTTCTTCTTCTGTGTGAAAAAATCTGCAAATATTTCAATGGGTGAACCAGCCTATGAAACTGTACAACTTTCCCCAAGGAACATAGGTCAAAGTAAATCTATATACAAGGTTTTTCTTTAAATAACTTACTCAATACACCGAACTACAGTAATTTATGGTCTTTTAATAAATAAATAACGAAATCCAAGCTACGGACAAAGTTCTACACAAACTACTTCGCTACCTTAGATATTTATTTGTCCCTACTACCCATAAACATACGGCTGCTGTAATTTGTTTGTGGCCAAGTCATGGGCATGTTACCCTACAAGAGGTCAACAGAGTTGTGATCTCAATGAGTATACTGATTGTTATCTGGTTGGGAGACAAATCACTTCCACCAAATAGATTGTCACTGAACATCGCCGTTTATTTGCTGCTGATTTATTTTGTCGAAATATTGGAGATAATTGGAATTGATTTCGAGATTTGAAAATGTTACCTTTGGTCGACGAAGACAAACATGAACATTGTACCACTATGTATCGCTTCTTACCACTACATAGGTATTTGATTATATGACTGTTATTATTCACCTGAGTTTACCACAGACACAAATAAACAACAAAATAGCATCACCCCATTTCTTTCCCGCAGATGTCGTAGAAAGCGACTAGGGGACTCAAGGGGTTTCATGTGTTTTACAATTTTAGGCGACATACTGTCATTCTGCCACTATAGTGATACACGATTTCTTAAATGTTTGTCAGACGTGACGTTAATGTTCATTTTACGGCCGTTTTCGGTCTGCCTACCCCGCAAGGGATAGAGGCGAGATATGTGTATGTACAAATAATAACAATCTTCGACCAATACTTGGATCATTTTTACAGAAGGACAGCGCTACAGGCGACGCTGATTTCGCAAAAACAATCAAAACGCAACAGCCAAATAAAGTCTTCGTATTTCGAATATTCCTTGTTCATTTCTCACGTGTTCGCGGCACAATTTTTTCTCGTTTCGCGGATCATAAGGCACGCGAATAAATCGCGTCTTGCGTATGGCCTAGGGGCGGGCCGCTTCCTTTTTACTTCACCTTTGTTACGGTTGCCAGCGAATTCATTCTCATTCGCGCGCTGAGTTGCGCTTCCTGGCGACTGGCGGTAGCCGCCGGCTGAAAGTGAGTTACACTCAGTGCTAGGAACAGCAGAGAACTGCAGTTTTTCTTAAAAAGATCGATAATGCGATTCCCCAAAAAATCATAATGCTCCAAATTACATGTAAATCTATCCTGAATGCTAACAAGCGATGTTTAGCACCATCCTCTATGCTCCTCTTGTCCATAAATCACATTCGGATAAGGTATATTGATAACAACGATTCTCGTAAAACTGAAAATGGGTTACACAACACACAGTACTATGGAAGTAGAGGCACACCTCGGACACTGGCGCTCAAATGTATGAATCAAATGCGTTGCTACGCACACAGTCTAAGCTCGCGTAGGTGAACGCGGACCATGCTTGTGTGTGTGAGACAACATGTCAGGGTTGCCGCCATTTTGCATTCGCGAATCGGGAATGCAATGTGCGGCAATATGAAATGGCCTTCGTCGTCGCGTCCTTGCTAAGCCGGTGTCTGAGCGTCCTCCGAGCGCGGGTGGGCGGCGCTTGTAGGGGGAGGCAGGGAGTGACCATACTGTACGCTAGTAATATTAATTATACTGTGGTAGAGGACTGCAGTTTTTCTGAAAGAGATTGATGATGGATACGATTTGTGGTAGTGACCAATAAATTCATTCTTGTGCCCGCTTCCCGGGTGAATGGCGGCAGCCGCCGGCGCCGGCTGTAAGTAGATTGGTCGTCCCTTCATTGTGATCGGAGTACATAAACTGTACTTGAGCTGTGATGTTATTCCTGAAGTGACCTCAGGGATGACCATGATTGCTGGTGAATTCATTCTTATTCGCGTGCTGAGTTGCGCTTCCTGGGCGACAGGCTGTAGTCGCTGGCGGTAACACACACACACATCATCATTGCGACCGCCCTTTAAATTGAGTATCCTGAATGACTAATAACACATCGTCCTTGAGAAGCCAGTGATATTGTGTAAGGAATTAGGGAGTGATGCTAGACAAACAATGTATAACCACGTGAACGACAAGTTCAGAAGTGTTGCAATAGATGGCATTATTTTTCCAAATTATAATGTAATTAAAAACAGAATGCCGTGTGATGCCGGCTTCGAATAGCATTACCCCATTCCTTTTCCTCGGGTATCGTAAGGGCAACTAAGGGACTCGAAGATCATAATTATGTATTACAGTTTTAGGTGATACCCATTATATATATACACCATTTTTCTGAAAAGGCCTTCAAATATTTGTCAGACGTGGCAATAGCAACCATATTTTACAGACGTTAACGCTCTGCCTGCCTCGCAAGGTATAAAGGCGTAATATGGGTATGTATGTAGATAAAAACAAAATAATATAAACGGACTGTGCTGTTCGGCACCGTTGGTATGTAAATGCTTGTTACACTTGAATATGCTTGAATTCTGCTCACAGTTCCTACTTGTCTCCATAATTTTTGCTTGACAAACTTTTCCGGTCGTGTGTCTCGGTTCGTTGGAAGCAAGGAGCATTCGTTAATCCGTGGATTGCTGTGAAACCTTGCCTCCCGAGTGTTTTCAGCAGGCCATACAACCAGGTAGGTCAAGCACTCACATTTGCATTTTTAAACCTTTATCCAAAAGTACTTTTGTATATTGTTCATGATCATACACTGACTTTTGAGGAACACCGTGAATAAACACCTTACCTTTTTTTTCTTTTTTACTTACCTACCTACTTGAAGTTCTGTTGACTTGCACGAAACGGAGATGATTCATTTAGTGAATTTTACTTACACGGAATTCAAAAGAGTTTATTGATTTATTGAGTGTCTAGTTAATTTAATAATTGTGTAATTTATTGCTATAATGATAATTTATATCTCGTTACAAAGTGAGTGCTTTAATGCCGTGGGAGCCAACGTTCAGAATTTTCTTTGGTCTGATACAAATTAACAAGTTTCAATGTCACATACATACATACATATATATATCACGCCTATATTCCTTGCAGGGTAGGCAGAGCGTAAACGACCGAAAAAACGGTCACTTACGCCACGTCTGACAAACATTTGAGGGTCATTCAGGGAGAGAATTGTGTATTACTATAGTGACAGGTTGTCAGCCCATCGCCTAAAACTGCAATACACACCCTCAAGTCCCTTAGTTGCCTCCTACGGGCAAGAAATGGGGTGATGCTATTCTAAGCCGGCATCACACGGCACATATACTACTTATTACATATTTCATTTATTTACACATTTATTTTAGTTCGTTTAATTCAAATTTGATGCTACTGGATGTTTTTTTTTAAATTACTGTTTATGCTGGGTCTTACTTACGACTTCATAAAAATGAGAACCTTGTGTATCCGTAAAAAACACAGGTTTTTTTTTTCGCTCTCAAATCTCTGTAATTATAATTCATAGGAAAGTAAGCGAGTGTCCTTGTTTGAACCCTATTTTATTCTATCGACTCGAGGCATGCCGTGTGATGCCGACTTAGAATAGCATCACCCCATTTATTTCCCGTGGGAGTCGGCAGAAGCAACTAAGGGACTCGAGGGTATGTATTGCATTTTTAGGCGATGGGCTGACAACCTGTCATCATGGCGATACACAATTTTCCGAATGACCCTCAAATATTTGTCAGACGTGGCGTAAATGTCTGTTTTTGCGGCCGTTTACGCTGTGCCTACCCCGCAAGTGTGTGTGTGTGACTCGAGGCATGCGATAAACATTTCCACTCCAATACTTCAGTACTCAAACGTCATTAGCCCAGTATCCAGCCAGATTCAGCCACCTTTGAACTGTTTCACTCATATTATTTTTTTCTGTGTGGAAGCATCATACTTAGAGTCCTATTATAAGGCACGACTTATTTCAGTGCAAGTATTTTTAGAGAGAGTTCCACCAGTGAAACTGAACAACTTTCCCCAAGGAACCATCCTTGAGGAAAGTTGTCGGTAGTTTGAAATATGAAAAAAGGACCTCCCATACAAAAGTGTTTTAAAAAATTTACTCTTTGTATAGGAGGGAAATTATTTTTTCTTATTTCGACCTCCTTGGGGTTTCACAAACAGAACAAAACCTTAAATATTTGCACTGAATTTAAAAGAACCATAAATATATCTTCTAAATTTCAAAATATGAATGATAAAGATGACTTTAATGAACAAAAAGATTAAGAAACGTAGCCTTTAGACACGGTCCTTGGATGCGATACCACAAAAATTCCTAATACTCCAAATTACATGTAAATCTAACCTGAATGCTAACAAGCGGTATTTAGGACTATCCTCTAAGCTCTTCTTGTCCATAAATCACATTCAGATAAGATGTATCAGATAACACCGAGCCTCGTAAAACGTGGCAAAAACAAGTCCTAATCTCAGAAAAATGAAACCGACTTCACAGTGGAGAAACATTGACCTTGTACCGAGTAAAATATTGAACTGAGTTTCATGAAACTTTCTGAGACTTATGATTTAGACGTTTGCTAAACTTAGGCGGTTCACACACTAGTCGTATTTTTATGGGAATAAGATTTGATGAATTCGCAATTTATTTTCGTCTGACTGACGCATGCGGAAAAAACGGAACGACGGACGATAAGTGAGAGAACCACCCACAAAAGAAAAGAATCGTTTAAATCTTTCTAGTATATTTTGACATGTACGAGGGCGGACAAACATTGAGCATAGGTACCTACATAAATAAATACACTTAAGAAAAGCCATAAGAAGCCTTCAGAGACCGAAAAATCAAGATATTTATAAATCTTTGATAGTTATGCTACGGTTATATATTAGCTGTTACCCTCGGCGTTGCCCGCATAAAATAAAAACTATTCTATATGTTGATCCATGTTACCTTCCTTATGTATGCCAAATTTTATTACAATCGGTTAAGTAGTTTTTACGTGAAGAAGTAACAAACAAACAAACATACAAATTTCCACATTTATAATATTAGTAGGATAATACAGTTTGAATATATTTTTTTAATCGGTCAAATATGTTTTAAATATAGGGCCATGTTGGACTAAACAGTGGCCCTCCGCTACGCACCCCGAGGCTAGCAGCGATTCTGTCTTTATTTATTTTTTCTTTCCCTCTTTCTATAATTACCTTAATACATCAAAAGTTTATTGCCACACGTGAAATATGGCCCCAAGTTAACCGACGGAAAATTAAAGGATTTTGTTACTTAAGGAGAAATTTTATTGAATGATTTGACTTAAGCTCCTGGTTATAATTGCTTACTCATTTATTTCAACAGTCATTAACAGCATTGTTATTCTTAAAGAGATCATTAGCATAGTAATAACAACTTTTAATACCAACTTTAAAATGAAAACCAGCATTTTTCCAATTTTCTGAAAGTACTTAAATAAAAATGTGCAAACAATCTTTTGGAGCCGCATTTATTACAGAATATCGTAATACGATGGAGATAATAGTGAAGTATGTAATATTAGGCTATGTGTCCACCAAGGTTGCTTCCAAGTGAAGTAGGTACTTCATACTGGTATAAATTATCCAAATTGCAAGTAAGTAGAACCACATACACACACATCTAATCATTCTGACAAATATTTATGTGACAGTCTAGAATTGTGAATGAAGGAACCCATAGTCTTTTAAACGAGAGACAAGGCTATAGGTATATAGGTTCTAGACACAAAACTATATCAGTGGACGCTTACTCTTACAAGTTAAATACGTGGGAATAAGGTTTCCGTCGGCAGCGGACAGCGGACGGCGGCAAGAGCGCTGCAACAGGCAATATATCACAGGAATAACAACCAGGATTTATGCGCCTTAAACGGATAATTACGTCCGAATGTATGCACGCAACGATAAATACAACTATAGGCCGAATGTGTTGAGGAATGCATTAACGCGTTCTGTGTTGCGAAATAATTAATGTAGAAAATTATACATTGCTCCAGTTAGATTGAGAAATAATAAAGCTTAATTGTATTAGAAACTCACCTGTGGAAAAGACTCTTAATGATATGTACTGTATGAGAACATCGGCAAAGAATCTTTGATGTCATATTCACACATCCCTATTCTGTTATTGAAATTTTAGTTGGTGAATGGACCCAAAGACGAATGTTGAAATAACCAACAATATTTAAAATGACATAAAAAATCATCTGCTTACTGATGTTCTCACCTGTCGCTAACACGCTCTAGTTAGAGGGTGGTCTAAAATATATTGAAAAGCATAGTTCCTAACCATTCATTAAAAATCCCGAAGAATTTTTTGCACAATCTATAAATCTATACCGTTTTAGACCGTCCCATTATTGGAAGGGCTTAAGGCCACGACTGATAAAGTCATCGGACTTTTATCGAGGTCTTTTACTTTTGGCGCCACTCAGATTAAGATATACTCGTGGATATCCGCCACTAATGTGTTAATTAAAAAAACAACTTTACGTCTCTTATCAGTCTCTTAAAAGGACGGCGATACTTATAAGTTTATCAAGGGTAACACTTGGGTATAAAATTAAATGTTTGAAGTTTGTGATTAGATTTTAACGAATCGACGGATTTGTGAACGATTCGTTTTATTATTGTTTTTGATGACGAATAAGACTTTAAAGTCTAGTACCAGTATCAGCAGCATCTTGCGTTACCAAATTTTTTTATTTAAAAAACATACCTAGGTACTGTACCTAATGGTTCTTCATCTATTTACCTTTAACAAATCCAATGCAGTTGATGGCGAAAAGAAATGGGTTGTACATCATAAGTTAAGTCAATTGATTTACATACAACTGAATATCTCTCATTTATTTGATAATCTTTCATGATATTGCAGTGTTCATAATTTCATTGACATATTTCCTGCTTCATCCATACCTACTTTCTTTTATTTATTTAGTACCTACTATTTAATCAATTGTAAATCATTAAATTTAAAATACATCGGCCTGTCAGACGATACTACGTCTAGCAAAAGCATTAGCTTCTATCTTTACACCGAAACGTCATTAGAATCCTGACCGCAGACGATTAGATATGTAAAGAATTCAAAAATGGAATGGTAAAAGGCCGTTAAAAAAGTTTTGCAGGACTGTTGTGTCCTTTTCTTATCTTTTTGGAAACAGGCACTGGTCTTACGCAGCCATTTTTTTCCTTTTATAGTTTTTTTTGCGATATAGTGCTTTAGATTTGTAGTTGTAGTTCATCAAAGATTTTCTGATTTTCTGTCATATTTAAACAATCAAAAATTTGCGTAAAATGTGTCCTGTTAAACTATTTTGACTTTTATTTTTTGATGTTCAATCTCGTATTTAATAGGTGGTGAAAATACAGAAAAACTTTGCTGATACAAAAAGCCATAAAAGACCTTTGTAAAAAATTTGGGCGAGTATGAGTAGATAATTGGCGTGAGAAATACCACAGTACATTCCGAAGCACAGCTATGCAAACAAGAGGCTGGGCACTATGCTTGATATACAAACCTCAATAATGGCTAGTAAATCACCAAAATATAATCCTAGAAACATCAACCTCGCCTCCTATTCGCCTATTACATTTTACAGGTGTAATAAAGATATTTCATTAATACACAATATTTATACGTTCGCATTGTAGTGCTTCTTAGAGCCTCCTTCTAGTAATGTTCTCAAAGTGATTATGCTAGAGGGAGCTCGCTGTTACAAATGTGAAGCAATAAAAAACTAGTCCCCAAAAATACAAAAACAAACCATTAAGTTATTTAAGTACTTTCGCCTAATTCAAACTTAATCTGCTTGTATCAAATAGCGAGAGCAGTGCATGAGTGCAACATGTTGAATTTATAGCCGACGCTGCCACCTATTTCATGGATATAATGTATTCCTTCTATTGTCCTTAGTTTAGTCGGTTTTGAGACCTTTGATTTGCTCAGCTACTTATCCTAAAGTCCTAACTCCTAAGTAAGTCCTATTCTAAAGTGCCGGTTAGATTTATGCCTGGCAACAACAATTCTACCTCTAGTGTGAAAATATGAAAATATAATATAGTGTGACATTTTGTTGGAATCATTTGTATTTGAATTTTTGTATATATTATCCTTTTTCCTATTTTATTGATTAATTGACGATATGTATAACTATAATAATATTAATAATTAAATAACTGTACATTTCAATTCCAATATTATCAATTAATTTTCCATGTATTTAATTTGTTATTTGACATATAAGTGTAAAATGTTTGCAATGCACTGAGCAGGGTTATTATGTGTGATACTCCTATATATTATACTGTAACATCTGTACATTACCATGTAATAAGCAAAATAAAGCTAATTCTAATTCTAATTCTAAAGCTAATTCTATGCTGACTATCATCAGAAAACTTCTAATTGAATGGTGATTTCACCAAATTCTCTGCCAAGTTTCCTCTGTCTTGTCCCTTACTCTTGGTTGCCTCTGAAGCAGCAATGGAGAGATTTATGCTTGGATACAACAGTTTTATTGACGCGGCGCTCGTTAACGCCGATGTAAATGTCGTGTTTGAAATATGTCCGATGTGTTGTTTGCTTTACTCCCTTCATTGTCATTCAAATGCTGACGACTTCATAAGGACCGAGTAGAGTTTAATGGAATTTTGAAAGCAAACTAATATTTCAGAGGAATTTTCCGAACACCGATTAACCATGTGGTGCATTGGTAGTGCATCTGAATGTTGCATATAGGTTTCAGGTTCGATTAAGTATAATTACCTAATGTGTACGCTTATATATATTAAATGCATACTGAGTTATTAAAAAAAAGTCCGACATGGTTTAAGCCGTTTGACAACATCAAAGTTTTTGAAAAAAAAAAAAAACACTGTCTGAACGCGGCCGATAGACACCAATACTCTCTTTTGATTTAAAACCTAGCTTTAGAGTTTTGAAATATGTACATTCAAAATAAATAAAAAATTAACGAATTTTGAACTTTTTGCTTTAAAGAAGTACTTTCCATCTCATCTCTATGACATTAATTTTTGTAAGTATCTTTTATAGGTAATATTCATACAAGTCCCTTGTGATCTGGTTTGCGTGTCAACCAAGCATCATAATCTGCACTAATTTATGACCGCACATAAATATCGACAGAACTCGCTTGTTATAAACCCATCAAAATTCACATCGCCACTTTGTAACAGAAATTGTAGCTGCTTACTGAAAACATGATTTTCCGTCATCGGACTTTCTCCTCATATACGATTATTATGCGAATTTATCAGACCGAGCACCTGAAGCTGGCACCTGGCTCGGCTTGTGCCATTCCAGCTTTGTGTCTCTGCAGACGAGCATCTGACTGCATCGTCACTGCAAACATTTGTACTTAACATTGACATTGCACTGGCTGCATGTTGGTCCCATGAAAATGAGAACCGGATTGAAAATGAAAATGAAAAATTAAAATGAAATAACTTTATTCAATGAAGGATAGTATCATCACTTATTGACGTCATGATCCGTCATTGTAAAAAAAAGAAATTTGTATGACATAATTTCCTTTTTTTATAACAATTTTGTATTGTCCTAATAGAAAACCGGCTTTGGTCATGGTTTGGAAAAGTCATATTATCATTAGTTATGTCCACAATAGATTTGTTAATCTGGAATGATATACGCACCAACACTTAAATAAAAACAAAATTTTGAAGCAGATTATTTGACTTGTCCGTATTGTGGACATATTAGATCATTATAATCTAGGTGTAACTTTATAGATAAGTAGTAGTAAGTACTAGAATTGCATAAATGTAACATACCTACATGTTTTGTAGTAATCAAAAAATTCAGAAAGTTATGTCAATCTAATGTGAAGAAAAACAAAGCAAAGTTTAAAATTCAAATTAATGAAATCTGGATTCATGTTATATATCTTTAGCCCGGGTATTAATAATAAGTTTCTAAACCACACCTGTTGCCTGACACTTACTTTGGAGTTTGCTTGCAGCCCGTCTGTGCAATCGCCGGTTTACACAAAGGGTGCGCAAATAGAAAGTTTTTGTGCAAGGGTTGTGCAAATCCATTTGACCGAGATACACCCCTGTCAAGGGTTGGGCGATTGGAGAAGATGATGATTTGAACACCTTGAGGACATTTGTGTTACAGATTGAAGAACATCTGCAAGGCCGAGGCACACGCTAATTGTAAGTTTTTTTTAGAATTACATATGCTATTTATGAATGAATTCCTAATATAAAAGGTGTTTAGAGAATGATACATGGGAAGGATGTAGATTTGCATCGAAAGTTTACTGAAAATGTTTGATTAAGAAAGTGTTCGTACAACCATAATACTACGTTCGTCGACTTGATATCACGACAAGCTAAAGACCAAAATATAACAACTTTTATTCACATTTTTTATAATATTTAATTATATCTACATACGTACATAGGCCTGTTGCAGTCCACTGCTGGACGTAGGCCTCCCCCAGGGTACGCCATATCTTTCGTTTTCGCCATCCAGTCGCTACGAGCCGTCTTTTTAATATTATTTTATTAATTTAATCTGAAATTTTTGAACTGAACTATTAACAGCTGCGTTAAATATTTAGAGGTATAATAAAGTATTTTCTATTGATGATAAGTTGCTTTGTATCATGAGGCGAGACACATTTTTTTATTATTCATTTGCGAGAAAGTGTTTTAAATATAACGATAAACATATAAGTTTTAAATATAATGATAGACATAAGTGAAGCTGGCCACGAAGGAAGATTAATTTTAACTCGATAATTAAACTTTTAATTGTTACCTACTTGTTTTCGTTCATACCGAGAATATACGAGAGCGGATGTAGAAAAAATCTTGTGAATGATTCAAAAGACAGTCATTTACAAAAGTGTTAATTGTTACTATAAGAATACGTAATCGATGTAAATAGTATAATACTACACAAAAACTAGTAAAAACACCAACATAAATTATGTGGTATACGCACTATAAAAAGTTTATACTTACCAAAATGAAAACATAAAAGTAAATTTGAATCAATAAATTCCATATCACGAACTACGTACATTATTCAGTCCTAAAATTGTATATATTCTAAGAGAGAAGGGGTTTATTGTTTGCTTTTAATAATTACAATGGCATTCAATTAAATAACTTTTCATTAATGATCAACAAAATTGTTTATGAATACAATTTATTTTAGGGAAGAACACAGTTTTAACCATATAACTTATTATATTTAGTTTCGCGACTCTGACAGCTACGCTTAGGTAAATATAAATATTCTGAAACAGTTTTGCTGATGCCTGTACCAGTGACAAAGGCTTGTTGTGTTGTGTGCCGACCGACGCCACCTGAGTGAGACACCTTGCTTGTCGCAAGCCCTTACATCTGTCTCGGACTGGCTACTCTAGTTTCGAACACTTTTATTATTTTTATTTGAGTATTTATTATTTTCAAATTAGCATTTGTGTGCTCGAGTGCGGTATTGATGGTTCGTAGATGTACGCTCGTTGAGTTGGCGTATTTTTTTTAATTCTTTTGAGAATTAAGTCAAAAAATTTTAAAAATAAAATGCATGGAATTCGCTTACCAATACAATGATAACGATTGATCAATTCATTGTTTTTTCTTATGCTGAACTGAAAATGCTGACAGGTTTTGCTACCCTGTCATAAACACTATTGGTAAAACTTTGCCTGTGAACCAAATAAATATGATACCTACCAATAGTTATTTACACCAACTCAATTCCAAGGAAGTGAAAGATTTGTTATTTGTTAAATCATGCACGATTACTTATTTATCCCAATTCTTCGTAAAAGAATCAATTTCATGGTACAAAACATAATTCGCAACATCGTGAAGCAATTCTCTCAATGCTGGCATGTTTTGTAAACACGCATAGATTTACCAGATAGCGCACAAGTACAATTTGTCTAGTGAAGGGCGAATTTTGATCTTATCTGTTGCTATTGTGGGTGTTTGTAAGTTTGGATACCAGAATCCAATGACAGGGCTTTTCTTTATATCGTTTGTGCTAGGTGTGAAAGTCAACAAATTTGGTTTGTGTGGTTCGTGGATACTTTTTGAAAGGGCTATCTCTCAATGCCATACCGATCATACATCCGTAAATTTTTGTTATTGAAGATCTTTGACGTAAAATTCTTGTAAAACGTTATTTAATTTGATCGTGAAACGTCTAAAGCTTCTTAGTAAATGAACGAATAAATAATTAGGTACATACAATCTTTTTAGTAGGGACTGTCTGAAGCGTACTGGCAGTACTTGCATTATGACTAAACGTCATTTACTCAAACGAAGGTATACCTAAGCACTGCTTAGTAATCATTTAAATGAGCAATCAGTACGATTGGAGGAAAGCGTTTTTACTAAATACCAAAAAAGACAAATTGTATAAAGACGGCTGTCATAATCATAACTTATATTTATTTTCTTTTGGAATTCATAGAATCCGTGCGAATCGGCATCGAGATGTTTGCGGCGCATTATGCGTGCGCGCACAAAGGGCAACCCTTTGGCGACACAATGCGCATCACTAATCTAGATCATGCGCGCTATTGTCATATTCGGACAATGCGTTTCGGGATGTCTCACTCGATGTCGATTTGAAAGAAATTTGTGTACATTTGTGGTACAGTAACGGTGTGTGAAAGAAAGCTGCGTATGAATCTCACGTATGTGCTGTTACAGTTAATTTCAGTGGCGCAGCGGGAGGTGGTAGTAGAATTCATATTCATCATCATCTTTCTACTTTTACTCCGTTTGTTTCGAGTTGACGTAACATTTTGTTACATAAATTATTTTCGTGATCGTCTAGTGGCTAGGATCCTACGTTATTTAAAAATTATTTTCTATTAAGTATGCATTATTGTGTAAAAAATTCCTTTTTAGGCTTCTACATTCTTGTTTCTAGCATGATGATTCTTTACTTCACTGTTTCCTGTTTTCAAACATGTCTATTTTGGTCTTCTAGGACAGGGTCGGATCAACTCGACCATTCCAAAAAGATGTCACATTTATCTTACCTAGCATTAACAACAGTCAAGAGCAAACCTAGATGTTTAAAAGACGAATTATTCCTTAACTGGAATAGGTATCACCTTAGCTTCAGTAGTGTTACAATTTAATATTATTCAGGGAAGAATAATGATTTTCACACGTGGCTAGACATTAAGAGCAACTATTAATTTAAACCTAGAGGCGTATCTGTGAATTGCTTGATAACATTTAACCCTTTGCTCTCGTATGATTTCCTAGCTGCCCTGTCGACAATCGTTATCCTAAACACTTTTATTTATAATCGTAGTGTGTGCCTAAGGCGCCTGCGTCGGATCCTTTGTGCGTGGCCATACATCACGGCTCCTAAGTAGACAGTATATCAACCGATATCCAGGCTATTTTGGCCTTTTTAACACTAATACTAAGAGGCGCCATTGCGTGAACTTTTCTAACTGATCTTGCGGTCCATTGCTAAGTTCAGTGCTGTTCCGTTTGAGATTCCGTTAATAGAACTAGCAGTGAATATCGAAGATGGGAGTTTTGGTGAACGAATGAGGCAGTTTAGTAATGTTTCAGTGTAATTAGCCCCGTGGCGACGGACCACAGGGATTTATCGAGCGGGCGTTAATGCGCCCGACAGCCGTGTAGCCGGCTTTTGTTCTCAAAAATATTCAATTTTACCCTACAAGCCTATTAAGAGGGCCGGAACATTAAAAAACTAAAATCTTTAGCAGCGTTAGGACTTCTTATTGCAGCAGCGTGAAAATTTCGAGCTCTTTAAAATTACTAAGATATAATCGCAATTCTCATTGATTCTTACATTAATACTTTATCACAATAAAACAGTTTTAAACGGATTTAAGTTGTGTTTATTTTGGATTTTACAATTCCTACGTAATAGTTGTGCAAACTCAAGAAAATATTAATTCTTTAGTTACCAATTAAATAATTTATATTTGAACAATAACGTCACATTTAACAAAAACAACTTAGGTTAAGTAGGCAAGTTTTAATAAAAAACATTTGACACCTATTAAAAAAATATAAAAAGGTTTTAATATATGTACTTCTCTTATGCAAGATCATTATCACTGAAATGAGCGGATGAAATTCTGATTTGACTTTATCGCAAAATATAAATGTCATGGTAAAAGGGTTGGCGTCTTCATAAGGCTTAATTCCAATACTTATACTGCTTATCACACTGATAAGGTGGGTGACAAAAGAGTTGAAATGTTCTATAGAAAGGACTAATCGGGAGCTTCTGCCGCAATCCATCAATTAATTAATTTCACAGATATTGAAGGACAAAAGAACTACCGACTCCAAAAAATTTATACTAAGTTCCACCGTGAGTCATATACCATAGACGTAGAAGTCATTTTCAAATGTTTATTAAATAGTTGGATCATGCATTTGGCTACCGTAGGCGTTAAAGATAAGGAAAAGCAGAGGTACATCGTAAAACATCATTAGCAAGATAAACTTAAAAGCCTTTACGAATCCGAAAACCCAGGAAACGAAATAGATATGCAAGAATCTATCTGAACACCTCAAATTTACTCTTGATCATGAATATCTAATGGCAATTTCAGTACGTCAATTCGCGCCGTGTGATGCCGGCTTACAATAGCATCACCCTATTTCTTTCCCGTGGGAGTCGTAAGACGCGACTAAGGGACTCGAGGGTGTGTATTGCAATTTCAGGCGATAGGCTGACAACCTGCCACTATGGCCATAAACAATTTTCCGAATGACCCTCAAATATTTGTCAGACGTGGCGTAAATGTCCATTTTTTGCGGCAGTGTACGCTCTGCCTACCCTGCAAGGGATTATATACGTGATATGTGTATGTATGTATGTAATTTCAGTAGGTAGGTATTATCAAATTATTATACTTTTAGGCTGATGTGATGACAAATTATACAAAAAGTGTTAGATTTCTACCTATATTATTACGCTCGTAAGTGAAAAAATATGTTTCGCATTTTAAGTATAATATTCTCATCTTAGTGAATATAGGCAATTCTTTTTGAGAATAAAATGTCTATAAACCTAAATGTTAGATAGGTAGTTGAACTATGAGCAGGTGAAATCTGACACTGATTTGAAAAATATAACTGACGATTTTAAATGTTTTCGCAAATTATACAGTAGAGTCTTTTTATAACACAATTTGTGACCAATTTACAATTTGAAACTAATAATTTTCTATCCATCGAATCATTTGTAAAACAAACATGTATTATGAAGCTTGACAAGAAAAAAATAAACAAATACATAGTAGACAAAAGAAGACCGATGGTAGAGAACTTAATTTTACACCCGAATCAAAAGTTAAGAACTTATTGTGGTGGTGTAGTGCTAACCAACCGTCTTTTGTTAGTACCCCGCCCACGTCTATTATCAGATGTTTGTGTGGCGTGTCATTTTTTATGAAAACAATAACGTTTTTATAGAAAACAATCGGGTAACTCTAGGAGCTGGTCGATTTCTCACGAAAAGTTAAATAATAAGTGAATTTGTCAGCTCAAACATCCAACCAAATATAATTTACGTAGACACATAAATTAGGTTGTTTTTTTAATAAATGTTTGTCATGTTCTGGATGAAAAAGTTTAACGTTTAAATTACTAGATGTTACTCGCGGCGTTGCAGCGTCCGCAGAGTCCATGTTACCTTCTATATCAGTGCCAAATTATATTACAATCGTTTCAGTAGTTTTTGCGTGAAGAAGTAATAAAGAAGCATACAAATTTTCGCATTTATAATATGATAAATTATGAGGGATGTACTTTATTGAATCTATACATAAACGGGTAAAACGTACCTTGGTTTGCAATTTCCCTATATTTGAAAAAGTTACTTGTACCTATATAAAATATGAATGGTCTTTACTTTATTTAAACCTTTACAAACTCATAAAATTCTATATTAAATTGTATGAATTGTTTATCTTACAATTATTGTAATGTTCTGCCATTTTGTTTGACGTCAAGTTGAAAGAAAGAAGCTACATTATTGTCAATTTGAAAACACTCCTAACAAATTTATGTTTAATGACAAACTAATCAACCAATTAAGTTGTCCAATATCTTAATAAAAATAACACAAAATTACAGTTATCTGTCGCGGCCACGTTCGCGACTAATAAAAAAATAATGTCAGTATATCCACCCACATTGGTTATAAATTAATAGAGTCTGCCCTCATCCTCTCCTAATCATAGTATGTGGATTCGATTCGTGTGCGGTATTTTTTTATTTCTTGTAAATTTGTCATTCTTGAAAATACTTCCACGCAACCCGTATTTTGGTGCATCTGGGTAGCCATGATTTATGATAAGGAAAGGGTATAATATAATAATACGGTTGACAAAGTTTCAGATCTATGATATCACAAAAACAACGCACGTAGCTTTCCGCATATATAGTGCTCCGATCCCTAGATCATAAAAGACAGAGTAAACAAACAAAACTGAAAAAAAGCAAGACAAATCATTAATTTTTTATGTTATCAGACATAATTTATTCAATTAAATAAAGTTAGATGTTTCACTCTCGATCTCATAAGTTTTCCGGGGAAACAACATTTTTCATGATGATGAAAATTGGTTTAAGATGCTATTCAGATTTTAAAGATTAACTTTAGGTAGGTTGATAGTAGGAATCAACATTTTTGTACACAGGCTTGACCTATAAGAAAACTATATGCAGGCCTGGTATCTCGTTGATGTCTTTTGTATCGACATTTTGTCGTGATTTTGATTCTTACTGGATTGATAGTTTCTAATAAGATAGGAGAGGTCATAAAAACATAGTTACCTATCATAGTCTAGTCGCGACAAATATGATCGTTGTAATTCGGTACTAATGATTTTTCGTAAAAGTTGTCATGCTCTCTTATAATCTTACATTTCGTGAAATTAAAAGTAAGTTATTTAAAACATCTTTTTGTTTGTATGTCAATATAGTTATTATTAAATTTTGTATGCTATCTATTAAAATACCTTAAAAAAATATTAAAAATTTTGAAGAAAATACGTAAATTTTATTTGTCAAATTATAGGAATAGCTTTTATGAATGTTTAATACTTTTTACAATAATATTATTTGCTAAGAATAACTTCTGCTTCAAATATTTTACTTCTGTTTTATTATTTGTCGTAAACAAGCTATAAGGGACGGTGTATCTAAAACTTTGCAGACATAATCAGACAATGGAACTAAACAACTTTTTGTGGAGGCTATGTTGGTAAGCGATATAAAAAAATGACCTCCGATACAAAATTCCCGATCAGCTGACTGAACAAAAACGTTTCCCAATATAAGCTCCACAGTAAAAGTTGTTCAGTTTCATGTTTGCATACTTTTGATACATCAGGCCTTACAGCCGGTATGAAAAAGTTGAACTCACTGTTTTGAGACAGCGAGGAACAAAGAATTGCAGTGTGTTGGGTATGCTATTGTGAAGTTTATTAAACAAAACTGAAACAACAGATTTCATGATTCAATAAATAATTTATTTGTCCTACTTGTCTTAAATTATGTACAACATCGTCGAAATTTCGACATAAATGCATTTTACAAAGCCTCAAGATCCTTAAAATACAGGTAACGAAATTTACACTAGCGATGCATCGGTGGAATTTTTATGACTTGTAATAAATTAACAATTTTCATACATTGATTTAACTAAATTTACTAACTTAGTTTGAAAGTTTTTTACATACGGTTATAATTTACAATTTGGTGGACATGAAAGTCTAAATTTGCCAGCCAGCATGGGACACACTTTCGTTCCCAATCTTTTCTTCTATTCCGTAAAACTTAACGAACTAACAAATTAAGGCACTACGGTTTGACTAGATATACAAAGAGTCTTTTGTGTTCACTATAAACAATTTAACATTAAAAATAATGCACTTTCGGAGGGATTCGTCCAAACGTTGTTTCTGTTTTATCTGTGAACAAAAGAAAAATAAATGTTAATAAACTGAAATACACAAAAAAACAAATTTGGGTAAAATTCTGTAAAAGACACTCTTTCAAACAACAGCCATGAAGTTATTATGTAACCTTCTTCAGGCGGTAAATTCACAGTATAAAAGGTAACAATGCAAAATAAATTTAAAAAAAGTTTTATAGAGATATCGAAAAACATCCACTGCAGCCGGAACTTCATGTAAATACTTACAATTTTGTTATTTTTGCTGCCACCAGGAAATTACATCTAGTAGCTCGTCTTCATCCATCTGTCCGATCTGCTGCTGCGGAGGGATCTCGTAGCGGTCAACAGCGGAGTACGAGGAGGAAACCCCCGAGGAACACTCCGAGGGTGCTGGTGACGCGGCCTTCTCCGAGCACGGTGAACCAGCCCCGTAGAAAAACCTGTCATCCATATCCATCGACGTCATAGCTTGAGCGGTATTCGAATTAGGAATGTTCTCTCTGTTCTCCTGTTCACGGGTGATACCCAAAGCTGCATCGCTCTCTTCTAACAGTTGCTGTAGGTATCTGATGTACTCCACTACCATCCGCAGAGTGTCAACTTTGCTCAGCTTTTTGCCGGAGCCTCGCCTGGAGCCACCTGACAGCGCGGCGACCACAGAAGCGGGCAAGTGCCGGCGCAGAGCGTTGAATCCATCATTCACTTGCTTCACACGGTTCCGCTCCCGCGCATTACGACGAGCGATCGACGCGGCCTGCGGTCCGGTGTAAGGATTCGTCCTGAAGTGAACCTTCTTTCTATACTGCATATTCGGCGGAGTATCGTGTGTCACGTAGTTTTTTTCAGGAGCTGGCGCGATGGGCAGGTTCCGTTTTTCCGCTCCTTTGGATAGAGTCGCGGAAGGATATCCGGACGAGACGACGACGTAGTTCGTCTGACCTTGAACGAGTTGTATCTCTTGTAGCATTTTCGTAGCGAGTCGCGGTAGATAAGATTACGCGTCCGATCCGCACGGCGGTCGGGAAAGCACTGACTGAAGCTCAAGCGGCACGTAAGGGGAGGCTTCGCGGGAGCTTTGTGCGCGAGCGCGAGTGACGTCGGCGGCGGTGTACGTGCAAGTGAGCCGCCGGCGCACGCGCTCGCGTTATATCACCTGCGCCGGCTGCAAAAAAATATAAATTTTAAAATTCTCTTCCCCTATTATTTTCGATCATCCCTTCCCTCGTACGTGCGGGTCCGTACCTGGTGTGTGGATAGGGGAGCGGGACGACCGGCTAACGCGTGCTCACCTTTTTTTTCTTCTGACCACTACTGAATACTGTAATAATTACGATGTGTACAAAGCGCAAGCTGCGGTAATAAAATATGTAATAGTACGATTAACTTAGACAACTCACAGTAAACTTCGATTCAGCGATTACATAGCCACTTGGGTAGCAATGTCAAACTAATAGTTTAGATATAATTTTGCTCTCACACACGATGTCTCATGTTGTTTAGAAGTTTTAAGAACTGTTTATGTAAGTGTCAAAAAAAATGTTATAATTACATACATCACACCTATAATCCCTCACGAGATAGGCAGAGCGTAAACGCCTGTAAGAATTTGACATTTACGCCACGTCTGACAAACATTTGAGGGTCATTTGGAATATTATGTATTACCATAGTGACAGGTTGTTAGCCCATCGCCTAAATTTGCAATACTCACCCTCGAGTCCCTTAATCGTTTCTTACGACACCCACGGTAAAGAAATGGGGTGATGCTATTCTAAGCCGGCATCACACGGAAAATCCGGCGTCACACTTAAATTGTTATGTTGGAATGTAATCACAGTGTCTTTGAAACTTCTCAGAAGGATAGGAGTTAATATATTTTAGATAAAGAATTTGATGTCATATTGAAATAATTTATAATTCCGTGCCTGCACTTTATTTTTATACACAAGCGATTATTTTTACTCTTTATCTATACATATAATAAAACAGAAACGAAACCAATTCTGTACATGAAATAGATTCAAAAAAGGGTTTTTGCTTCTAATTGTGTTAAAGATACAGACATCAAAACAGAAGTAAAATTGATTTTTGTCTGTTTGTCTGTTTGTCTGTTTGTCTGTCGGTATGTTTGTTATTCTTTCACGTAAAAACTACTGCACAGATTTCTACAAAATTTTATACTGGGGTAGCTTATTACCCGGGTCAACATCTAGGATACTTTTTACCTCGAAAAAATCTTTCATTCCCATGGTAAAACACAGTAACTGGTTCCGCAAAGCGAGTTCCGAATTTTTATCCTAAAAAATAATATAGATGTCGCTGTTAGTTTTGTAAAACGCGGTATTGACCACGTATTGACTGACATACGATCTGAACTTCTAAACGACCCCATGAAACGACCTAACCAAACAAAAAACAAACAATCACACATTTAATCCTTGCGGGGTAGGTTGAGCGTCAACGGCCGTAAATATTTTATCGCTATCGTTACGTCTGACATATATGCGGGCCGTTCTAACTATAACAGAAATGTTTCGGACTTTTACTTTGACCTTTGGTCATGGTCAAGGTATGTGATGGAAGACAGATGAATTGTGATATTTTCTTGAGTTGGCACAACTATTACTCATCACAACAAAAAAAATTAAACGGATTTAAGTTGTGTTTATTGTGGAAACGTAGGAATTGTGAAATCCAAAATAAACACAACTTAAATCCGTTGAAAATTGTTTTATTGCGAAGAAAAATTATGATTTGGGTAAAATTAGTTAATTTTTTTACCACTACAAGAGGCCGTTGGCCTGAGTTAAAGGTTATAATACTTTTAATTTTAACTCGACATCTCTACGTGTAACCGAGATAGTGAGTCTTGAAAGACAGACAAATGGACAACTAAGTGAGTGAACCTATAAGGGTTCCATATTGCAGCCTAAAACCTATTTCCCGAGATAAAGCGTCTTACGAGACGGATGGACGGACGGACGGACAACAAACTGATCGTATAAGGGTTCCGTTTTTTTGTACGTTTCTTTTTGATATACGGAACCTAAAAAAAAATAAATACCTTCATTAGTTAGAATCAAAAATGTTAGAGTAAAATTTGTTTAAAATTACTTCATAGATGTCACTGTTAGTTTTGTGAAACTCGCTAATGAAATGTTTTCTCCAAAATTATATAACAAAGCCACTGACAGGCGGCAGGTTTTCTAAAAAAATAATAATATAGTATTGTAAACTATGCCGTGTGATGCCGGCTTGCAATAGCATCACCCCATTTCTTTTCCGTGGGAGTCGTAAGTGGCGACTAAGGGACTTTCACATGGGCGATGGGCTGACAACCTGTCACCACGATACACAATTTTCCGAATGACCATCAAATATATGTCAGACGGCCGAAAAAACGGATATTTACGCTCTGCCTACCCTGCAAGAGATAATAGGCGTAATATACGTATGTAAGTATAAACTTGGGCAACGGATATTCTGATAGATTGTTTCTTTAAAGATAAATCTTTTTTTGTGAAATGGCGCCACTATCGAGGTCGTTCACGGTTACACTCGCCTTAAACATTTTTGCAGAGATCAGAAGGCAAGGAAGGATTGCACTTGCTGTAGTATCGATACTTGATATCGCTGCCACACTGCTTCCAGGAGAGAAAACGGCGCATACAACTTTCAAAATACCAATCGATTTGGACACAAACGATACTCCAATATGTGCTGTATCACGTAATAGTTACAAGGCAAAGGTTTTCTGATATTGTTGTCTGGTAGTTATGTGACGAGTGTACGATGGCCAACAAAAAAACGGTAGAAGCTATGGATAGGACTTTGAAAGACATACGCAGAGATAATAGGGCCATGGGCCATATCACTGTTCTTTTTTCCAGTGACTTTCGCCAAACACTTCCAGTTGTTACTCAAGGTACCAGGGCTGATGAGGTGAATGCCTCACTAAAATCATCGGCTCTTTGGCCACAAATTCACAAGCTGACCATGACGGTGATCATGCGAACCCGTCTCGGAGGTAATCCACGGGCTGAAGAGTTTTCACAAGCTTTATTAAAACTCGGCAGAGGTACTTTACCAGAGGATAACGGTCAAGTAAGTCTGCCTGAAACGCTTTGCCAAATAGTTTCTGGTCTAAAGAGAATCATTTCTTCTGTGTATGGCGAGCCTTCCTTCCTTCAAAAGAAAGATTCGTAGCTACGTGGAAGAGCTATTTTTGCACCCAAAAATGATCAGACTGCTTCAATAAACCATACCATTATGTCACAAATCACTGGGGATATGGTGGTATACGCGTCAATTACCACTGTTATGAATCAAGACAAAGCCACTAACTACCTAATAGAATTCCTAAACTCCTTGAGTGCTAATGGTCTTTCCGCACACCAAATATTACTTGGTGTTCCTATCAAAGCTGTGCAATTGAACCAGACTGAAGATCTTAAGCTTAAAGATGAATGTATTCGAGGCGGATATTTTCACTGGTTGTGGCGCGTATAACACTCATTCCCAACAACTTTTTATTTCAATTTCAGGGCATTCAGTTTCCCGTCAGCGTTTTCTTTGCAATGACTGTAAACAAATCGCAAGGACAGACGCTGAAAGCCGCAGGCGTAGGTCTTACGATTCCCTGTTTATCACACGGGCAGCTATATGTCGCTTGCTCTCGAGTCAGTTCTCCTGAAAATTTGTACGTTTTAGCACCCGATGGTAAAACTACCAAGGTAGTTTATAATGATGTTTTGTAGCTGATGTCCATAGTATCAAAACCAAATACCTAACCGAAAAAACAAGTTAACCAGTACCTATTCATTGCACATCTTAAAGAGAAAAAACTTTATACAAACATGATATTAATATTAAACAATATGCATACATCAACTTCACTAACTCACAAGTCACTACACCATGCGTACGAAGCCGCGGGCAACAGCTAGTCATAAAATATAGGTACTCAGGTTGTTTACAAAACTATTGGAAGTAATTTGATCATTACCTAAGTAGGCAGTTATGTATGTTTATATTGTCTCAGACATTAATTAAGTAGGCAACGATAAAAACGGGTTTTTGTACATATATATGATAAAATATTTAGTAATTGAAGTGAGTTCATAGCCAGCATTCGTAGTGGTAAGTATGAATTATTATTATATTGTTATATTATTATAAATCGCGTTACAGATGCGACAGAGACTCGTTTCGCTTCTACCATTCCAAACTATTGATTTTTCAAACGACAGACGTTTTTTTTTCTTTTTTGTGTGGGACACCGAGTCGTCCAACGACCCGAAGAATCCTGGGGTCAGAGTTTTTCAACCGCCTGCAGGTAGTAGACCTTTGACATGGATGTGTAACGAACGCCGTCTTAGTAATCAGACAGCAAACTGGACCGACGGCTTAACGTGCCACGGAACCATCTTTCTTTTCAGACCACCCTGCAACGTCCTAACCAGACTAGGATCAAATTCACAAAGTGATAATATCAACGTTGTGAGAGCCCCACCGAGAATCGAACCCGGAACCTTTGCGTCGCAGGCAATCGCACTGACAGACTAAAGAGGTGGAAAGCACCGTGTCTATTCTTTGGGAGAAAATGCACAATTTTTAGTTGAACCGCTACTTTATTGCATCGTTACAGGAATTCTGATTCATCGTTACAGGAAGAAATTATCAAAAATGCCAGTATATCACAAACTGGACGCTGATGGAGATAACGATGGTTCAGTGCCAAATCATTTGAATTTCGGGAAATTTTTGTTTGAGAACATTCAACTTGGCGGGAATGAAGAAGCTTTGGTAAGTCAAGATAAAGATTTTTTTTTTTCAGTACTTTCAGTATTTAGTTAATTTTTTTGATAAAAAAATATATCAATATAATAAAATATGGCACATAGATACTACTATTTCCAAATACGAATCTTTTCATTAACTGCCGCGTTAATAAAAAAAAGGTATTTTATACTTATTATGATTTTCATTTACTGAAATGATGTCGGATAGGAAAGTAACACCCCATTAAATTATCTGAATGACCCTTAATGTTTGTCAGACATGGCGTAAATGTCCGTTTTATACGACCGTTTACGCTCTTCATACCCCGCAAGGGATCAAGGCGTGATATGTATGAATGTTATTCTCATTATTTGAGATTTATGTCAATCTCCATTAATTTTCAGCACAATATTACCACGAACGAAAAGTATACATTTAAGGAGTTGACACAAGAATCAGTGAACTTATCTGCTGGATTTACAAAATTAGGAATGGGTAAAGGGGATGTGGTGATGCTAGGAATTGATGCCATTGCTTATGTACCCACTTTACTGGCTGTGATTTTTACTGGAGCTTCAGTAAGTCCAATATATTCACAAATTGGAAAAGGTAAAGGATAGTTCTAAAGTATCACAAGCTAGTAATCTATTATGTGGTTTGCAAGAAAAAGAATTACAAATTTCATTTTATTTACAGCTGTACTAAAACATAGACTGAAAACAATTACACCTACGTTTATAATATGCGATAAAAGATTCTGGAATAAATTTGGTGATATTCTAGATGACGTCAAGAATGTCAAAGCCATAATCACTTCTGATGATATCTCAAAATCTGCTATTCCAATGAAAAGTTTGCTGGATTGTCATTATGATATGAATGACTTTGAGCCGGCGGAAGTTGAAGGACAGGACGTAGCTGTCATCTATTGCTCTTCAGGAACTACTGGTATGCCTAAGTCAGTTCAGTTGACTCATATTAACTGTCTGTATCACTGCTTGGCAAATGAGTAAGTGTTGAATCATATGTACTTACTTACATAAAATTTGATTTAAACTAATATAGTACACGAAATAACGTATTCTTTTCAGCTACAACTCATTTAATACAGGAATCTTCTGCAAATCGTGGGGAATTAACTATTACGATTTTAAAACTTTTATGTTTCTTGCACATAGAAAAAAAATGATTCACTTAGAAACTTACTCAAAGGAAATTTTGCTGAGAGCTGTTGAAAAGTACAAGGTATTGAATTTTGTTGAATGATTTGAATACACTTGCAGAATGTTTAGTCGAGGAATTCGAAACAAATATAAATTTTTACAACTGACCATTCTGCGGGTTAGTTACGATTCTTATTAAATTAGTTTAGATTTAGGAGATAATTTACCGACTACACATAAACAAAGGTTTAATTAAAATAGTAGGTATGGTTTTCCCTAATCATTATTTTGTTTTTGTTTATATTCATATTCTATTTCAGATTGACATTATTTTTTGTAATACAATGATGGTTTATGAGCTAGCAAATATGAAAAGCGTCAAAAGTTATGATCTTAGATCATTGAAAATAATCCATTCTCGTTCAGCCCCTCTCCAAGCAGACGTTATTAACAGAATTTATGAAATGTAAGTTTATGAAATTAAATGTCTTTGTTGCATAAAATTGCAAGTAGTGCGATATTTGAAACAGATCTCGTGTCTGAAATTTGCAAAAACATAGACATTCCAAATTGGTCAAAATCAAAATTGAAGACTCAAATGGTCCCAATGATTTATTTACATGATTTATTACGTGTAATATTCGTAAGTTAAAGAAGAAGAAGTCAAAATAAAAAGTACAATATCAAGTTTAAACAGATGCAATAATCAAAAAGTTACAAATCTACACTTAACCTCTCTTATAATTATTTGAATTTTAGTTTTCCATCTCATGTTCAAGTGGTACAAGCATATGGAATGACTGAATGTGGAGAGGTGGCTTCAGAAATACGTGTGTTAAATGAACCAAAGGGGTTGAAGCATGGAAGTGTCGGCATACCCTCAAGAGGCATAATATTAAAGGTATAAAGTTTATATTGTACTTTAAAAATAGCATTGCAACAATTAATTCTTTTTTAGATGCAAGAAATTTAATTAACTTAAAGAACATACTGCATCATACATTATTTGATCTGTGTCAATTAATGCCTATTACTTAATATCAAGGGTAAAAAGATACCTTGTATCCATCAATTTACAAAAATAAAAACCTTTTTTTCATATTGTTACAATTATAAAACTTGTTCATAGGTAGGTATAGTACAGTCACATAGATTTTTGTAAATTTCAGGTCATAAATCCGCAAACAGGTGAACGTTTACCCCCAAACATCAAGGGAGAGATCTGCGTGAAGGGTGACGGATTCATGAGAGGCTACATGGGCATTGACCCTTCCTCATATTTAGATTCAGAAGGTTTCTTCCGAACCTCAGATTTAGGGTATTGTGATGATGATGGCTACTTCTACGTCATTGATCGGCTTAACGATGTGATGATATACAAAGGGTGCAATATGAGTATACCTTATTGCGTTAGGTATTTGTATAAAATATATCAAACTCAATACCGATACAAAAAAAAAATGAATCAAACCATAATAAACCATAATTTTAAGTTTCAACTGTATGTTTACTTGTTTCGTTTCAATAAAGAATACAACCAAGGAAAGAAAGAACACATAAAAATTTATTCAGTAGGAATACTGATTCTCATAATCGTTTCCTTAACTGAAAGTTGTAATTATATGAAATTTTTCAGATCGCTCCAGCAGTACTGGAAAACATGCTGCAGTTGCTCCCAGGAGTGAAGGAGGCAGGAGTGGTAGGAAGGCCACATCCAGCGTTTGGTGACCTGCCTACGGCCTTCGTGGTCAAGGAACCAGGGTCAGAAGTGACTGAACACGAGATCATGGAGTATATCTTTAAAGAGGTTACAAAGAAGTTATTCTGTTACAATACATCTAATCTTAATATTATGTACGGCTCAATTGTACAGAAGAATTTACCACTAGAATTGATCACTGTTTACAAAGTTTTGCTTTCTTTATTTTACCTTCTTTCATGCTCTGTGCATTCACTATAATAATATTTACAAAGAGTAACAAAAAGAGTTTAATCAAGCTGAAAACAGGTCAAGGTACTCATAAAACACAGAACATAGGTTGAAATATTAAAATGAAAATTGACCCGGCTATTGTAAATTTAAGAGATGATCGGCAATATGGAGAGGAGAGTCTATTTATTTTTTATTTTTTGTCCTATGTTCCATGGGGAAAGTTGTTGACCTTTACCTACTTTCGGCTTGTTATATCCTTTTTGTTACTCCCTGCATGTGACATGAAGCTTCCATATCGTCTTCCAGCTGTTCATTCCTCAATTTTTTTAAATGTCTTAGTTTATTGTAATATAAGGTATGTAGTAGTTTACTCATATTCTTATTTATGTAAAATATGTAGGTGTTATTGTATATGTATTTTATATAACCGTAAAAGCACTATCCCGCATTTCAAATCTACTCTCCTTTACCCTAAGGTTGTCTGGTAGAAATAGCTACCTAGCTATAAGGCCGCCTATATTGTACTCTTTCTTTTCTATCTGTATGTCTATTTCTTGTTTTTGTGCAATAAAGTATATTTATGTTATGTTTATGTTTATGTATAACATTTCAACATTTATTCATATTTGTTTTCAGGTGGGACCTGCGACTCAACTTGAAGGTGGAGTGAAGTTCATCTCGATGTTACCAAGAAACGAGCGTGGCAAGATTCTACGACGCGAGCTGAAAGAAATTATGGTTTAAAATACATACACATACATACACACATATCACGCCTATAATCCCTTGCGGGGTAGGCAGAGCGTAAACAGCCGCAAAAAACGGCCATTTACACCACGTCTGACAAAATGTTTGAGGGTTATTCGGAATATTGTGTATCGCTATAGTGACAGGTTGTCAGCCCATCGCCTAAAATTGCAATACACACCCTCGAGTCCCTCAGTCGCCTCTTACGACTCCCACGGGAAAGATATGGGGTGATGCTATTCTAAGCCGGCATCACACGGCAATAAATTTAAAATAAATAATTGTAAAATTTATTGGTGCAGTATTACTTAAAGAACGAGCATTTCCCTTAATTCTGCTGAAAAAAAAAAAGGCCTTCTTCATTAAGTGTACTGTAAACTACACTTTGGCATTTTTCTCTACAACTGAGGCGCCCGTACACAAATTCCATACATATTAAGTAAGGTACTTAGCCACTTCGGTACTAATTGAACAAAAATCCTTCCTATCGATATTTTAAAACTCTGTGATGGAATGATATTAAGAATATTTTTATTGCATTTCTCAAAGCAAGAGAAAGCCGCGTGCTTCAAACACTGATCTAAACGATTGTTGGTGTATGTATGGTGTGCTTAAGTAAATATTTATTTTGACATTCATTCAAATTACCCACTCTAATGGTAAATCATAATGTTGTGTGTTAGAACACAACATAAATAACGATAAGGCAATGTTGTTTCATGCCTGACTGACATGTGATGCATGACAAAATTTTGTCACCGCATTATATCGTGCGTCGCTTAAGTCATTGCAAACGATTCCTGCTCTTTATTCATAGTGAAGTTGCGCACACATTAAACGACAAAATTTGTCGAGACGCGCATATGAGATGAGATAAAAATATTGTAACTAAGATTTAGTGAAATTTTTATCTCCTATTTTTTGTCATTGTTGTTTGGTTTTGCCTACGTTTAAGCATTGGCTACCTTACCTTTAATAAATTTTGGAGTACTGTTAGATGATTTTCTACCTACCTACTAACAAGAGAGCAGAGCCGTCCCTACTTATCTTTAATAATTTCAATTTTCAGAATCCAATAACTAGCAACCAAAGCTTTTTATTCTTTTCCTACCATGATTCAGTAATATTAGGTTCTAAAATTAATCTCATCGAATTGTACCGGATATGACCCGAGGGGAGGTGCTAATGGGTTCCGTAAATGTTTCTTTTTTATTTCGATTATTCGTAATCGATAAATTGTGGTCTGGCCCGTTAGAACCGATTCCATGGGGTTAGTGGATGAGGGCTAAAGTCAAAGGGGAGGAATTAAAAAAATGTTTGAGTCATGCCGTGTTTGACCCACGGAAAATCTTCAGTGAAATTTTCGGCAAGTGACCCTTGAAATTGACACATTTCGTACAAATAGATAATGAATATAACATCAATTTGTCATATTTTACAGAAATATAAATTCCTGCTACAGAACTTTCCGCAGGTGTATCTCGGTCAACCCAGAGGGATTTCAAGCAGATTTAGGCGGTTCACCGTCGTCCGTCGTTCCGCTTTTTCCGTCGCAACGTAACGCATGCGTCTGTCAGACGAAAGGAAATTGCGAATTCCAATCTTACTCCCATAAAAATACGGCTACGGTGGCTTTACGGTATGTAACGGAGGCGTCTGTCAAGTCACTTGTGCTGCATGCATGCATGCATGCAAAAAAATGGTTATCGCCTAGAACATTATTTTTCAATCTGGTGAATATATTATGAAAAATGATTTTATGAACAAGTTTTATAAAATATTATTTCATTATTTTTTCGAGATAAATTTTAATAAAACTTCCAAATGATCTATCTTGTTCTTACCCAAAATTTATGATTCTCGTCCAGCACAAGATCGATTTCGGACAATACTTCTCAATAAACTCAAATATAAGTTAAAAAAACAACGCTACAATAGGACTGAGTAACTTGTTACAACTCATTATAGCATTGAGGGATGAGGGCTTTCCAATAAGAACACAACCAAACACGAGAGGGTTGAAAGAACCCCTATTAGCTGCGTTTGTTGACTATTTGTTAAAATTAAATTAAAAAAAAATTAAAAATGTTTTATTTAAGTAAATCCTTATAATCTAGTTGCCGGGGCTTTCCAAAAAGTAATCGAAGATACTTGTGTAGGAAAGCCTCGCTCTTCCAAAGGTTAGCAGCGAGATTTACAGTTTCACTAATAGTAGGTAATTATCTATTATAGTTTGAAAGAATCTTAAACTAAAACTAACTTAGCTTATAACTTACATATTCTGTAGTATAACATTATAAAATAAGTATGTTAAATGTATGCATGTGTGTTATATATATGTTGTATGTTTGCTGTGTGTGTGTGTATGAGTGTCGCAAAAATGCAAGCGAGTGAGTATGTATGTAAACCTATGCGTATGAGACGTAACAGACAGTGGCATGAGTAGATGAAGTTACGGAGGTATCTTCTAATAAAGCTTTGTGATAAATCACCACCAGTTCAACTCAAACAACTACTTGTTGTAAAGAGAGTCAAGATCTCTTAAATGAGTGAGTTCTTAGATTAAAACTATATACTGTACACCAGACATAAGAAAAGAGGTAAGCCAAGTCCACCTGCTTGCCCTACGGCATATTATATGCCTTGGGATCGGTACATGAGACCACAAGCAGGAGGAACCAGACGATGAATATGATACATTACACTTTGTGTATTGTTATATATATATTTGTTATATTGTTGTATAAACCACCCACGAATTTACGTAGTTGTTTTTTATCCCATCAGCTTAGATCACTCACCAGATTTGAAAGACGTTAGATACAAGTGAATATGGAAAGAACTAAGTAATCACCATAGTAATCATATTACGCCCACGCCTTTCAGACTGAAATGGAACTCAATCATTGAATTTCAAATATGACATCTAATATTTTGCTCTCTTACTCTCTCTTTTCGTGTGGGACACCAAGTCGTCCAACCAACGACACAGTGAACCCTGGTGTCAGAGTTTTTCAACCGCCTACTACTAACAGTAGGCCTCTGACATGGTTGTGTAACAACTGCCGTCTAAATATTCATAGACAGCAACCAGGACCGACGGCTTAAAGTGCCCTCCGAAGCAGGGAACAAATTTTTTTCTTACAATCGGTGCATTGTCCTAACGAGACCGGGAACAAATTCACAAAGCGATAAATATCAATTTTGCTCTGCGAAACTCGTAGTCCATACAAAATTGAATAAATAAATATATTTCGCCGTTTAAATTTTAACAAACCTTTTAATTAACCATTCTTAAAATCTCCATCCATAGGTTAAGCTCTAATGTGAATGTGTCTAACATTTCGGCCTATATTCTCTGGGAAGAATAATTTGGTTATTTAATGATACATTTCTTTTTTTTTACACATTTTAAATATCTCTATTGCGTGTGAACATCAACCCATCCACGGTCACGTACATCTCAATGTGTAATTTGAACATGTCATATCATAACATTTAAACAAAATGTCCGTTATTTACCTCCCGTTGAGCAATTAAGATGAAACAAATTGTTTTGCACCCTATGTTTAAATGGTACTTTGTGACCAATGGCCGTTAAAATAATGTAATTATTTTGAAAAATGTAGTTATGTGTGTCAAAAAAAGTAACATTTACAAAATAACTAAGTATTTTATTTTAAAACGAATCTGCGTCCATACGGACTACTAGTGCGAATCTGCGATGGATTCGGTCTTTTGAGTATCTTAGGACATCTCAGTATGAGATCGTCCTTCATTTTCGTATGTTAGTCGTGTCTTGTGATGCCGGCTTAGAATAGCATCACCCCATTACTTTCTCGCATGTGTCGTAACAGGTGACTAAGGTACTCGAGTGTTACATGTGTATGACAATTTAAGGTGATATGCTTAAATTGTAATACACATTTTCTCAGTGACTCTCAAATGATTCTCGTAAATGTCCGTTTTTACTTCCCGCAAGTAATATAGCCGTAATATGTGTATGTTTGTTTGTTATTCGTGTTTTTTGTTAGAACGGAAATTGACAGACGATCCCTCATTTCGAGCAATTATCCGCTGTAAATTAAACAATTATTGTACAAAATGTAAACAAACGAGATGTTACGACGTGGGACGGGAGGGTGGCTGATGATTATGGGAATCCCATCATCTGGTGACGTCACGGTCCACCAGTGTGGGATCTTGACGGTTGCATGTTGCATGCCAATGACATCATTGAAATAAATGCTTCAAATACGCAGGAACCTATTTAGATAGAAAATTGTGGCCTGTGGCCTATAGAAAATTGGCGCCTGAGAAAAGCCTTTGTCCTGCAGTGGACGTCTCATACCTGTTGACGATGATAAGTACATCATCATCATTATAGGCATCATCATCATCTTCTTTCAGGAGCACGCTTACCTTCCCCGTTACTGACTGCTTATTACTACTTAATAGTCGAAGTCGAAACACAATTGTTCAGTTTATTGTTGTTTGATAAATAATGCTCCGGCAAGAGCCAAACTCTTTAATAGAGAAGAGGAAGACATTAATGACGTAAAAGTTTTTCCGCCCAAGTTATCTTCACGATTAAACTATACAATATGTAAGTAGAATGTGACCCACAAGCGCTTAATTAACAAAATGTATTTATTATAAAGTGTGATATGATTATTTTCGATATCCTGTCGAGAGTGACCATGAAAAGTACTTTAATATCTCCCAGATTTGGTGACGACAACAACGACCATTATAAAGATGATATTTTTAGTAAATTTATTCAAATCTTGTATCCAATATAAATAAATTAGGATTACCATGCTATTTTAAAATAAAATATTACTTTTCCCATACATCGCCCAATAAAGCTACGTCACGCGTTCTTAAACACTGGCTTCTGTCGGAAGGGTTCCAAAACTTCCTTGTTATCGTATACCCTTTGAGTTGGTAGCGCTGGCTTCTGCTCCATCGCCTTCATTGATGTTTCCACCAGCCAATATTAATTCCATATTTAAAAATTACAGACTATAAATCACGTCTGTAAAAGATAGCCGACTTGTATCACACAATAGAACTACCTGATCCGATATGAGTTGATTAACGATATGTTGAGTGACTCCTATTGAGGGGACGTCAAAGGGTGATCGTATTAAGTATTAATAAAGGGAATGTTTTACATTCGTTCAAGCATCGTGGTATGATGTAAAGGTCCAACATTCTTCCAACGAGGTGTGATGTATGGCTGGTGATGAGTTGCGGTTTGTTCCTTCAATTTGTGTACATATGGGGTTGGGTTCGAATGACCATCTGTTAGCGGATACGAGATTTGAAATGCATTTAATGAGTCAACATCATTGTATTTAAAATATTAGTAAATAAAAAGGGATCATTTCGGATAATTATGAATTATGTTTTCTATAATATCATAGATATTTCTTACCCTGTGTAGGGTCAAGCTCAGGCTGAGTTGACAGTTCGGACTTTGCGCATAAGACTTACATTGGTGGTACAAGCGTCTAACCGCACGTGATATTTTTGTATTGTACCTACATTAAAATAATGTGAGATGGTTTTATTTAGCTAAACGTGGGACGAGGCTTTAGTACCTAGAAGTCCTTGTAAATATTGTGCAACAGTACAACGAATTAAGTTGGTTAGACTCATCATAATATAATATTACATATTCCTAATATGTAAGATGATTGCTTTAGAAAAAGAGACATAACAGCCTACAATTTTAAATTCAAAGTTGACATGTAAACCATCTGAGCCGCGGTTTCACACGTTACCGATGCAAATATATATTTATGTGTATTGTAAACCGCGTGAAATGGCTATCGTGCATTGTATCGTCAGAAGTGGTGACGTCGAGCGCCACAGTAAAAATATTCTGTACAGTGAAGCCAACGACACAAAAGTAGCTTCAGGCCGATCGGTTCTTCCCAGAACAACTTCTAATCCCAGTCAGTCGATTGGGATGGTTGTTTTGACAACCACACAAACTTTTTGGGGTAAGCTCCTGCTCCCCACCAATCAGTCAGGAGTAGGCAAAGCTCCTGGAAACCGGAAAGTCCAGTCTTGTTTATAGTGCCTAGTAAGTAAATGTAGTGCATTGGTGACACTGCAGGAGGACAATAACTTACGGCTAAATTACCATTAATAGATTTATACTAATTTCAATCATTGTTTCAAAACATCTTCATTGTGTAAAAGAAAACATTGCTAACTTAAATAATTTAAATGTATGAAAAATTTAACTAACGTAACAATTACAGGTAATGGCTTGGAAACTAGGGAAATATATTACAAACCCTTGGCCAAATGTTTACTGATTTTAAGTCTTACGAATAGTTATTCGTAGATGAAGTCCTTTTAATCGACAAGATAGCATTGGAAGCTAAAAGCTTTTGCTTAAAGCGGACCATTATAGGTGGTGTTGTATGAATCTTTCTTCCCACCCGCTATAGCAGTGTCATAGTGTCGCCGCCACCTCCCCGGCGTCAACGTCTGTGTCCACGGTGTCGTGACACCGACACGACACATCCGACACTCGGACACTGATTGTGGCTGAGATAGTCACACTGAGATTCAATTTTGCATTGTGCGTAGTGTCGGTGATCGTTGGCGACCGATCGGTTTTTAGTCTCTGTGATATGCCGCTAAGAGGAAGAATTTTGGAAGCAGATTACTTTGACTTTGGAAAGTTCTGTTGATTACGTATTATTGATTTTCTGCAGCGCAACCTATAAGTTGGCATAACGACCTCAAGGTCAACCAGCTCCACTTATATTCTGCAGTGAAATAAAACTCTATTAAAAATATACTTGCCACTCACTTCATGAAAATGCCTTTCTATAAAAACAAATGAACTTCTACAATGAAAAGTAAGAAATAAGAAATGATATGTTTGCTTCGGCTGAGTCCTGAATGATACAGCATTGTGAGTGCAAAATAAATCATAGTACATTTGGAGTTTATTATTCGACAATTAATTAAACAAATGAATGCAATGGTGGTATGTTGGAAGCATAAAATGTTCTTTAAACATATTGGTGCAAACAAGTTCATAATAAGATACGTGTCCTATTTAGGGGAACTATATATTTTACTTAACATTTAGGGGAGGTCAATAAAAAGAGTCTATTCAGCAATTTTGGGCCCGTTTCGTTCACACAAACAAACAAGGTGTGTCGTTTTATGAGTTTATGATACCTCGTTAGCTAAAGAGATAAGGAAATCTTTAAATAGATAATTAGTTTTGTTTCCGTGTATAACCGTCGTCGCCTTTTTTATTTTATTGTTTCTTAAAAACTGACTTTTTGTATACCACGGGTGTCGTAACAGGTGACTAAGGGAATCAAACATATGGGCTGTAAAGGACGGTGCACCGAAAACTTTGCAGGCATGATCCAGACCATTAAACTGCACAACTTTTTCAATGGAGGATATGTTGGTAAACGAGAAAAAAAAATTCAACCACCCATACAAAATTCCCGTTCAACTGACTGACTTTCTGTGGAAAATCGAAAAAAAAAACGTGTTCCAACATATGCTCCAAAGTAAAAGTTGTTCAGTCCCATGGTCCGATCTTGCCTGCAAAGTATTCAGTACACCGTCCTTTACACCCTGTATAGCATGAAAACATGTCGGAATAGGGATATAGGTACACAATTTTTCTAAAATGATCCTGAAATACATATCTGACGCCTACCGTTTACAAAGCAAGCTTCCGCTTTTACTTCCCTCCAAGGGGCAGGCGTGATGTATATCTGTATTAACGTAACATGCGAGAGGCAGAAGGACTTAACCCATGCAGCCATGGAGGCTTTGTCAGCTAAAGTATCGCCAACATAAATAAAATGATCGGAAAAGGAATAGGGCGTCCAACTGCTGATTGCCAATACGCACAACAAGTGAACTGACACGTTTGTATTATAATCTGATGGGTGTGAAAAATCATTTTGTCGAATACAAGAGTACCGTTGTTGGCGCGAGCGGCGCGTGGCGGGCACACGTCGGCTTGCGTACAGTGTTGCCAACCTACCTAACTGCAGAAAGAAGTATGAAATAAAAAAGTTTTTTTTTATTTTTATTTATTGATATTCAGACCAACTGCAGCTTTATATTAGGACAATATTGTTAAATACTTAATTTAAATTGCTAGCCAATTACAGGTCGACCCGATTATTAAAGAAGTAATTGTTTTATCGCTCTATTGTATCGTACAAAATAATGGTGCAAAAAAAATATTAGTTTAAATTAATTTTTAATCTAATATGACTGCAGAGATCCGCCGGCAAATTTGTAACTACATATCTTTCTTGGATTTGGTTTTTCTGAAATTATAATATGTAGTTGCTATTTTTGATAAGTTTCGTAACAATTGTATTTTTATATTTACTACTACTTAAAATAGTAAGTAAATACAAAGTAAATAATTGTGCTTGTGATACATTTATAACAACTACCATATTAGTATATTTTGCTAGCCGTTATTCCAAAATATTGGTAATGAAAAATGGTAAGCAAAAATTTTCTTTAAACTAGAGCAGCTCAAGACCAAAAAATTGCTACTTTAAAGTTACTCAACTGGCAACACCCGCGCACCGACCCGTTTAAGCCATACCTTAATTACCAAGAGGCGTTATCGAGTAAGAATGTGCACACGCGACAGTGGTATTAATTTTAATGAAAGAAGTGAGCGCGCAGCCGCACTGCTGCGGTGCACCTGCCAAGTGGACGGCTTACTGAAAACTACACGAGAACCATAGAGTGGACACGCTCGTAAATTATTTATGTTTTGTTATTATTAACATCCATATGATTATGATTTACTTACATCCATTATTCTTATGATTTACTCAGTTTTTGAGGTTATAATTTGTTCTTTTGTTTAAGATTATGTTTTTATGTTAAGAAATTGGATGGTAGCTCGTTGAACAATTCGTGGTAGTTTGAGTGTGTTTAGTTAAACAATGACCTGAAAATTAGAGATATGATTAATTTTAATTTGACTTGCGATCCATAAGTTAGCAAAATATATTACAGAAGAACTGACGACTCCACTTGTTATTTTAATAGGTAGTCAATTAGGTCCTAGGCGTATCAAAAAAATCATCAGCTCGTATACAATGAAACTTAATCCTTGAATACATATTGAGAGAGTCTTTTTCAGAAAGTTAAAAATTCAGTGCTGGTTTTGTAGTACACAAAGGATTGTTGAAGTATACTCGTTATGCTATCAACAAGTTTATTACAATTACCTACCAGATATTGATCACTATGTAAAATTGGAGTGGATACAACTAAATTATTTAAGCAATCAAATTATATAAGTATGAAAAGCCTTTTATATTTTGAAGAAAAATTTAATTTTATTTAACGCACATCACGCCTATATCCCTTGTGGGGTAGGCAGAGCGTAAACGGCCGTAAAAACGGTCATTTACGCCGCGTCTGACAAACGTTTGAAATTATATTACCTACATACTCAACGTTATCATATAGTATGGCGATCCGGTGATCCGGATCCTATATGTTCAAATTCAGGTTCTTTAGCCACTCTTCGGGTACGCCTTTTTTTTGAGTGAGACACCGAGTCGTCCAATGACACGATGAAGGGTAAAGCGGTGCAACTCGGTCATGCTACCGGGTAGGCAGCAGAGTGGGCAGTCATTCCCAACGTAGGCTGGGGTTTATTGAGTACAGTCGGTTGTAACACATAAGGTACCAGAGGTACTCCAATAGAACTGAATTATTTCTGCCCCCAGCAATTTCTTTTTCTTGAAATGAATATGTATTAGTAGAAAATCACTTCTTTTACGAGAATAATTAAAAATTTTACTATCTATTAACTAGGGATAAACATTATTCAGTTCTTTTGGAGTACCCCTGGTACCTTATGTGCTACAACCGACTGTACATACTTATCTAGGTTTTACAATGACTACGAAATCCTCTAAACAGACTAAAAAGCAATAAAATAGAACATAAAAGTTGACTCTATGACGAGCCATCCAACGCTCAATAAAATATAGCCCCGTTCAATAACAAATTAAGTATAACGTAATATTTATACAAAGTACGCAGTAGATTTCTATAGACAGGTGTTTAATTCTAACTAGTCAGTTAATTTAAGCCACTTTATATAAATTTTTAGTAATTAAAATCGATTTAATAGAATGGTGTAGTCAGCTGACAGTCACGATGCGTTAAAATATTACTAGTAAATATAATGTGATTCTGACCAGTTTTGTTAACGATTTTTTTTTCAGAACAATTTCAATGTATTTATTTCAGTCCTGTTTTTTATATACTTACTTAGCTGAATTAGGGATATTAAATCGTCATGAAATAGTAAGGCAATATAGATACTGATAAAGTTAAGTTTATGACACGACCGCCGTAAGCAATGGAGAAAGAAATATGCAAATAGTGAGTTACAAAGATTGTAAAACCCAACTTAGCTATAAGGAATTGCTTACGGCTTATATTATTACTTTAAGGCTTATAACTTATGCACTCATATGGCAAAGACTTTTTCTTTGTACATCTATTTGAGTTGGCGAATAAGTAACAACGAAAGGTTACAAATGAACTGGCTGAATTTACAATGGTAAAGTATTGCGGATTCGTAATTTAAAAAGCATTTACATACACGTATTTGTCTAGAAGAAATATTATGTGGGCAGATTTAGTTAGCTTAGTGTGTCTTAGTTTTAAAAGATTATCGCAGAATGATGATAAAGTTCAAAGGGGTTTTGAATTCTATGAATCCATACTAATATTATAAATCAGAGAGTTTGTGTGTATGTTTGTTACCTCTTCACGCTCAAACAGCTCGACCTATTTGGAACACAAGTAGAGTATAACCTGGAATAACACACATGTTACTTTTTATCGCGGAAAAACAATTATTACCACGGGAAAATGAGTGGCAGCGGGTGAAACCGCTGGGCGGAAATCTAGTATGATATACAAGATTACCACGTCAGTTTTCAATACAATCTAAAAAAATACGAATGAACTATACGCAGGTGAATTCTGTCCCTAAAATTAACTAGGTATTAATTCAACAACATTGATTAAGCTATAATTAAAGAAAGGTACAATTAAAATTATGTTATCGTTAAAAACTCATGCTCCACAGTAATTTTAACTGACTTTCTCCTTCAAACATATCACAGATACCGACATTAATGTCACCAAAATACAAATTGGTTAATTAACCGACAATGTATGGAAGCAACAATTAGAAAGAGACGTCGATATATCTTGTTTGTACAGGGAAAGAGAGGAGTAATCGAAGGCAGGTGTCTCAGTACATCTGCAGGTAGAAGCTCAGTAGGAAAGTGGCTCCTGTTCCTAGAACTCGTAACATAATTAATATTGAAGTCTTATTTGGCAAAAAAATGTACATAGAATGTTATTAGAAGCATCTGCAACTACCTCTGTAGTCTAGAGGTCTATATTTAGTCTTTGGATCTGTAGGTTCCCGATTGAATTCTCCTTGCGTCCCCACTTGGTTTATTGAAGAGTATTCTTCTTTTTGAATTTATCACTTCGTTAGATTGATCCACTTTAGTTCGGATATGTATTGCAGGCTGAATCACGTAAATGTAAGAAAATAGTAGGTACTGTGCCGTCGGTCCCTGTTGCTGTCTGAGGGATGACTAGCCAGTAGCCATTTAGGTACCTACCTATATAAGGTAAATACTTTTTACAAACAAATTTGAATTCTATCTATTTTATTTTATCACAGCCGTGAGATAATTATTTTTGTTCTGAATTCTGATCGCTATGTCCTTAACGCCGTGTGATGCCGGCTTAGAATAGCATCACCCCATATCTTTCCCATGGGTGTCGTAAGGGCCACTCAGGGTCTTAAGAGCTATATGTGTTTTGCAATTTTAGGCGATGGACTGACAACCTGTCACTATGGTGATACACAATTTTCTAAATTACCCTCATATGTTTGTCAGATGTGGCGTAAATATCCGTTTTTAACGGCCGGTTGCGCTCTGCCTACCCCGCAAGGGATATTGGCGTGATATATGTATGTCCTTAAAAAAAGTTCACAGCTTGCGAAGAAATTCAGTGTCTGTGTCTGAAGAAATTCAGTGTCTCAATTAGAACATAAAGAACAAAATTTTTACGTTTACTTAGCTTGAAATGAGTGCAGATTTTGCAAACACGTGCCGAAGACAACTACAAATCTAAGACTTTTTTTATACCTACTTGCTTGGAAAATTTACGGCTTTATTTTGAGTCAATACGTGACTGAGTGTGTCAACAATAAAAAAACTGAATCGCACACTTAGGTGTTTTCATAACTTGTTCTCTATTTTCAATGCACCGTAACGCATGCGTGTGTCAGACGAAAGGATATTGCAAGTTCCGATCCCGATTTTTTTGTTATTCCCATACAAATACAGCTACGGTGCGTTTACGGAGCGTTACGGATGCGTCTGTCAAACGACTTTCCGTAGTCATATTTTTATGGGAATAAGATCAGAATTCGCAATTTCCTTTCGTCTGACAACCGGGCCCGGCTAAATACCGGAAAAACATGCGGTAGGTGTGAGGAGCAGTGTTAGCAAATGTCAAAGGCGGAGACAACGGTTCCGAAAGTGCGCCAATACTTAATTTTTGGCGGCGACGCTGTGAATTTTTAGTGCTTCCATCTGGTGAGAGTTCCGTGTTTTCGGTGGACATTATCCAATCGAACCCCGAAAAGGCCGAAACATCCTCGAAATGCTATAATTTTGCCGCATTTCGTCATGTCGCCCTCTTTTTGAAATACGTGACGAGTTTACATAAACAGAAACCGTTTTTGGTAGTAAGGCGTCAAATTTTAAATTTTAATAAATCATTTTAATGATGAGAGATAATGAAGGATTATTAAAAATATCTGGTACTCAATACAAAATATTAGGTTAAAAGAAAAAAAAAAACGGTACAGTTATAAATATAAGAAAAAACTGCATTCTGACATTATCATTTAAAAAGTGACACTGTAGCGTAACAATTATTATACTGTAGCGTAGCAACGAAATCCTTTTAAGATTTACGTTTTCAATAACATACTTAGTCTTAATTATGATTTAATGCTAAGAAATAAAATAATAATCGATTCAATATGAAATATTTGAGTGGCACTTAGCTGACAACACTGATATTAAAAACCTATCTACCTTTTTTTTTAAAACTCCATATTTCTTTTTATGTAGCCTAAAGGACAAATAACAAAAATACAACTTCACAAAACCTACAAAAAGGACTAATGTTATGGCTACTTAGTCCCAGAAAGAGTAAAACAGTGCTAACATTAATCGAAACGAGTATTACTTAAGCAGTACTATTACCGTAAACCTTCTCGTTGATTCAATCGCAGATAATACGACAAAAGCTTCAACAAGTGCAACATGGGTTTTAAATCCCGTTTATAAACACACACAGACTTTATTTTGAACTGTATTTCCAAGGCGACAAGAGACAACAATTTGTAAAAGAGTTTATAAGGTAGTTGGTAGAACTTGAAGTTGTACGAGTGATAATGATCGCGAGTCAGTTAGCATACACAGGCGAACATGCGTGTTTTTTAGTTTCTTTGCAGGTTGTCTTTGTCATTGTATTCAGTTGGAAGTGTTATGATCGTAAATATCAGTTTACATTCAAGGTACATCACTGTGTAAGAAGTAATGAGTTATCATTTTATTTTATTTAAGTTGTGAATGACAAGTTTAAGAATGAAATGGACACAGCTCATGCTTTCCTTCAATCTTATTTTTAAGTGTAAATGACTACTTTTTTAATTTGGTACTTATGAAATCATTTTGATTAATTGTTACAGTCGGGACATTTTGAAAAGTTCCTTTTGTCAGCTGTAAATTATATTCTCATGATAAGATGATTTACTCGCTGTATGCTGATTTTCTGCACATTGACTATTTTGAAAATCTTTTCATACATAATATAAACGCACAGACTCGACTTTTTCTAAGCATCTGTTCTAGTATGGATTTGACAGCCATCAAAATGGGCTTTAGAAAGTTAACAGACTGTTGTATAGGTAGGCGCCACCCGCGCTGTTTTCCTAATATGTGGTAGTATTTGCAATGTTGGTGCCAGCTTAGAATAGCATCACCCCAACTCTACTCGAGGGTGTCGTAAAACGACTAAAAGGTATAAACATCCAGGTAATGGGCAGCAACGTTCCCTGTTAATGCAACATTTTGTACTGCGCTCGCCAATTTAAGCGTGGTGAGTTTTACAATACCCTCAAGAGGCCTATGTCCAGCAGTGGACTGTTGAGGCTGTTAATGAATTTAGTATTTGGAATGGTCCAGTAAAATCTTTTTTTTGTATTTATTACTTTATTCCATCATAATTTTTATAGTTAATGCAATGTTGATATTACGAAGTCGATAATCGACCGAGACGAGATAATTACGATAACCAAGTACAACTAAATAAATACATATTGTTCACCCCACATTTCTTATCAACAATCTACGTAATAGTAAGTGCAACAAAGCGACTAATTGTTTTGTTATGGTAGAAGTGGAAATAACACTTTCACTGCCTGTGTGTGAGCGAAAGAAAGGATGGCAAGTAACCGAATAACAGAGTCATAAACCTGAAGCCAACCACCTAATACAGTGGGAGAACCCTCCCACTTGACGTCCGTTGCTGCGTATTTTAAGCGCATCCGACAGACGCATGCGTTCCGGTTGTGCTAGAAATACGAAGCAACAGACGTTAACGCCTTATGGCCAACTATATTTATGCCCACCGGTTTCACCCGCTGCCACTCGTTTTCTGGTGGTAATAGTTGTTTTTCACGATAAAAAGTGGCCTATGTGTTATTCCACGTTCAACTCTATCTGTGTTTTAAATTTCATCCAAATCTGTCAAGCCGTTTGAGCGTGAAGAGGTAACAAACATACATACATACACACACAAACTCTCAGATTTATAATATTAGTTCAGCTAAGATAATATGCTATTGCTCGCCAAATCTTGCTCTACATTCTTCTTATTAATAGATTGGTTCTAGTCGGTGGAAAGAGTAAGACAGTTGTCATCACGTTTATCATAATTATATTCCATACTGGTCGTAAAATTCGACTAAGAATGAATCCAGCAATTGGACCAGCGTTTACTGCGCTCACTTACACACCTTCTAAGCGTAGTAATTATTGAACATACAACTAAATAGAGTCAGGTCCATGTCCAACTGTGGACCTTGAAGGTGTTGTGTCCGTCGATAAATAGTGTCTTTGGCACTGTACACTGCACTGCGCTCTCCAATCCACCTGCCATGCGTGGTGAGTGTGGCAAATACCATCCAAAAGGAGGTAGCCCATTTCCAGCAGTGGACTGTTGTAGTGGTTACAGTGTGTTATGTATTTGCTTATAGCGCGCGAAGGGCTGGACCTACTGTCAAATAGAACTGATAGACGCCTAATGTGATAATTTCTCCAAGTAAAATATTACGTCAACGAGCTGAGGTTCGCGGGTCGGGGGCAGAGTAGAACGCGCATGCTGATTGGTCATTGATCGCGTCATCTCATCAATGACCGCTAGCTAACGAACCAATGTGTGCGATTTTACATTAGACTTATAGGTCTGATGTATTGCTAGCAAGTATTTGCCCTTATTTTCTGTCTATCAGGCTGGGTTTTGCGGTCGGTGGGATAAACACGTACATAATAGTCCATAACGTTCATTCAATCATATCGTGTCTTTGTCCAGCAGTGGACGGCTGTGGCTGGCTAGTAACTAACCTGATGGCTCAGAGTTTTTTTTAGAGAAGTTTTACTCTCTGCCGTGCCGTCTCTCTTTGTGCCGTGTGATGCCGGCTTAGAATAGCATCACCCCATTTCTTTCCTGTGGGAGTCGTATGAGGCGACTAAGGGACTCGAGGGTATGTACTGTAATTTTAGGCGATAGGCTGACAACCTGTCACTATAGCGATACACAATTTTCCGGATAACCCTCAGGTGTTTGTCAGATGTGGCGTAAATGTCAGTTTTATGCGGCCGTTTATGCTCTACCTACCCCGCAAGGGCGTAGATTATAGGCGTGATATGTGTTTACCCTCTAAGTAACAAGGAAGAATACAATGCGACTGGCATTGAAGGTGTTAACAGTTTCGCTTAAAGCGCGCAAGGGGCTGGCTAGATAGCACTGATCTGATTTACATTTCATTGCGCCGACAGATACATCATGACCTAAAGCGTTAGTGGGCTTGCGTTCCGTTCATTCATTTATTTTTGATTTAAGATTCGTTCGTTTATGTTTTATTACATACAATGCTGTAATTGTTGTGTTTAGTTTCGATTTTCGAAACAATCGTTTCCTGGTGGTGGTGGCGTAAAGTTACATGTGATTAAACTGGCCAGCCCCGAGGCAGTGCCTTTATTTTTTTGTCCCGCCCGAGCCACTTTACTGTCAGGACATACAAAATGATAGTAAAAAAAAGAATTGTATTATAAAACATTTTTTTTTTGCAATGACGGATCATGACGTCTTTTAGTGATAATACATTGAATTAAGTTGGTATCTATTTTAAACTACAAGCAAATTTTATTGTCTATTTATCGATAGTAGGAACTGGGAAGACAAAATATATGATAAATATATCTAGATAATGTATAGAGGTATATGTATGTTTTTATCAAGCTTTCTTCTTTATGTAATTTTTTCTTAGGATCAAAAAAAATTGAGAATAAGAAAATGGCAGAAGTTACGTTCATTTTTTAAATGTGTTGCAGCGAATGTCTAAAAAAGCTTTTGAAACCAAAGTTCATCGGGTCGTTCGCCGACTTGTAGCCCCATGGGAAAACAAAAAGACTTTCGAATACTTTTGAACAAACAGAGAGCAATGTTTGCTTTGCCCCGCGGCTTGGATTGAGCCATTTAATTTTGTAACTGGATCTAGATAGTACGACGCCTCGCCGCCTCCCGACCGTGCTTTATGCCTTATCTGTGCTTTTGTTTAATGTGCAAAAGTGGTTTAGTATTCACGCCTACAAGAAGGAATTAAACAAAATCAATATATTTTTTTGAAATATGAAATAGCCTCCAAACGATTAAATAAGAACAAAAAGTCAAAACTTCCAAACGTTTTTCTTACGTCGGCTATCGGCAGGTAACAAAATTTGTACTAACTTCCCTTGTAGGTCCAATTTTCACTTAGCCTGATCGTTCCTAGTTTGGTTAGAACTCTGCAGGTTAAAAAACCTCATACATGTTATATGAAAAAAAATAGTGCTTCGGAGAGGCAGTTAAACCGTTGCCTCTCATTACTTAGATGGCGGTCGCACGCAACTCAACTACGTCAGATACCTACTAGTTAACCAGCGGACGACACAACCTTGTCATAATTTTTACTAGTTAATCAGCAGACAACACTACAGTTTAAAATCTGACCGTCGACTCACTGTCCTACACGATATGAATGAAGTCGTTTAAAACCAAAACAAGTAATTTCTTGTATGATTGTTGCTACAGTTCCATCAAGCTGCAAGACAACATAATTACTACACAATAGAGCACCTAATTAAAAACCATATCCTTTCATATTGCTCACAATGAAACGAGTGCCCCTGGCGAATCAAAGTTTTATTATAAAATTCAACATTGTTTACTAAATAGGAAAACCGACAACGTTCTAAAATGACGTTCGTTTTGTGTAGCAAATAGAAAATGTAAAAAGCACCAACCTTCAAAATACGTCGTCAAGTAGTAAAAAAATTATAGTCAGTACTCCTCAGATGGTAGAGCAGTGGGATTTTACTCTTCACTAAGTTCCAGCCGCGGTCACATTTCAATGATTTCTTATTCTTATTTATCAAAAAACGTGGAATTCGTCATCCGTCGCGTCGATGACAAACTTTAAATAATGCCTAGACCAGTGTATAGCTGTAGATTGAAAGCGAATTTTCTTTGATAACTCATTCTCAGGGTCAGAGGGGGTGGTCACAACTTGCTAGGGTATTTATTAAAAAGTTACTAATCTCAAAATACGAAGTCTAATAATTTCATTTTCTTTCCTCGCAGTCGGCTTAAAATCTGTATCACCGTGGGATTGAAAGCGAATTTCGTTTGATATCTCAATCTCGGGGGTCAGAGTGGCCGCGATTCGGTGGTCACAAGTTTCTAGTAAACTTATTTAAAAAATTACTCAGCTCATAATACACAACTTACAACTAACTTTCTTTCCTCGCAGTCGGCTAAAAATCTGTATCACCGTGGGATTGAAAGCGAATTTCGTTTGATATCTCAATCTCGGGGGTCACAGGGGCCGCGATCACGACACCCTTCGGTGGTCACGAGTTTGCAAGCGGGCTTATTAATTATTATCAGCCAGTGTTACCTACACTAAAGGATGTTCGGGCCTGTATTCATAAGACGACGTTCCAAATTTAAATCACTTTAGTTTTGCTTTTCGATGCGAGGTATTTCGAATATCGTGTATTTGCATGTCTCTCAAACTCTTTTTTGTATTGAATGAGACAAATGACAACACAATAAAAAAATAACTTAGCATATAACATTTGGTAGCTAATTCAGAATATCTATGTACCTACTATACTTACGTATAATCGATGAAATTATTTCAATAAAATAATAAAAAATGCGTAATGTTATAAGTAGGTAAACCTCTGTTAAAAAGTAATTTATTGCAGTGTTGTAGTGTTGTTTATTCCCCAGAACCGCAATTATAAATTAAACATCTTGTTATATTTGCATACTACACGGTACGGGAGTGAATTCTTAACTCGGTTTAATATTTTTTACTAAAAAGCGTTTACGTCGGTAGTTCGGTACTACTGATCAATCAAGCAGTTTTTAATAAAGTTCATCTCGAAGTAAAAAAAAATCTTCTTAATAGGATTATGACGTATTTATAAAATGACCAGAAAAATAGAAGTTCGATAAGGTAGAGGTACCCAAGTTTCTTACTCGATCAATTTACCGAGCAACCTATTACAATTTCAACTTTATTCATAGAAAATATACTTTTATATTACAAAATCATAACTCATAGATTTGCTAACATAGCGTGTTAGATTTATACTAACTACGAAAAAAAGTTTGCTTTTTATATAACGTAAAGTTCTTATACCTATATCTATTCATTATTGTCCTATTTAAAATGTGATATCATATCACTAAAACCACGGTCCTCAAAATATGTTATAAAAAACATTTATTCATAAATTGCCGTGTGATGCCGGCTTAGAATAGCATCACCCCATTTCCTTCCTGTGGGAGTCGTAAGAGGCGACAAAGGGACTCGAGGGTGTGTATTGCAATTTTAGGCAATGGGCTGACAACCTGTCACTATGGCGATACACAATTTTCCGAATGACCCTCATATTTGTCAGACGTGGCGAAAATGACCGTTTTTTGCGTGATATGTGTATGTATGTGTTTATACATAAAAATGACAGAATTTCAATACGAATAATAAAAAAATCGAAATAAGAAGTTCAATAAAATATACCACCCCGGGTCACACCAGCCGCAAAAGTGCCCATGACACTCGCTGCGTTGCCGCGTTGAATAGCGATGGACAACCTTTGCGCCAGGTAGGATCCGGAGCGGGCGTCAAACCCTCGCTCTCAAAGTCTGCGTCCGATTTCATTCACCAACTTAAAAATATGTTTGGTTATCACTGGTTCAGTTTTCATTTATATATTATGAGCCTGAAATGTCCCACTGCTTGCAAAGGCTTCCCTCCCCTTCCTTCACATTTCCCTTTCAGGCCTTATTTCATATTTTTCTTTTAGACCATGTCCAGTTTTTGTCCTTCTTTCTAACAATCTAATAGCACGTTCACACCATGAACGTGCTCCTGCTCCTGCCGCTGTCGCGAATATTGCTCGAAATACTTCCGCGGAAGTATCAACGCGAGTGAGTGTTCACACACTGCCGTTATACTCTTCTCGCTCCATTACCTATTCATGAGTCAGCGAGATAGCAATACATTCCACACGCGTTCGTGCTGCCGTTCCTTTGACTCGCGCACGAAAAGCCGACAATCGAGAGAGCACGGGAAGTGACAGCGGCATGACGAGTAGCAGCGCGAGTAACCTGTTTGCATATTCACGCTGCCCGCTTCCCTTACTATTTCCCTGTTCATATTGGCAATATGTGAACGTGACATAAAGTTTAAAGATTACAAAATTGATTGTATCTCCGTAATTCGACCATGACTATAGATACGTGTCAGGCACAGGGCAAAGGGTCTTGGTTTGCCAAAATTAAATACAGGACACTCTTGCTCAGGGCTCGGACGCAATAAATCGAACAATAAGTGATTTCTGGTTGGCCTCACCGATAACCCTTTCAGATTAAACACTTTTAAACTTGATTTAGTATCATAAGTTTAAGTTTAAACAAACGAGTGCTTAATTATGATCATAATTTCTCGTTCGTGAAATAAAATTTTATTTTTTTGTTGTGAATGTCTGCATCGAAGTTCTTTTTTTTTTATTAAGTGCACACTCTGTAAGGATATTATAATAATATTAATTAGTGTTTTGCATCAATCATATGTGAGACAGATGTCATCAAAGACTCATGGTAAGGAAATTTTAAAAGTTTGTGAAAAAAGCCAATCTTGGGTTAACAGTACAGTTTATAAGACAAAATTGACAAAATCAGTTTTAGTAGGTAAATACTAGACATAACTTTAAAATCATATTATTCATTAACCATAAAAGACAGGAAACAAATTTACCACACCTTTAGTCATGACTTTTCGGCTCCAAATAAATTAATGTCTACGCTTTTTTTGGAGTCAAAATGTATTCACTAAGATCACCTAAAACGCCTTAAACTGAGAGTGTTTAAATAAGGTTCAAAATAAGAATCAAATGGAAAAAAAGATTCTGGTTCTAAAATTAGCCGTGTGACCGGCCAGGACACAATTTTTTCAGCGTGCAGGCAGAATTTTTAGGAGCTTGTCGTCGGCGCCATAGAGGTTGTATATACGCTAGAAAAAACAAATAAAAATAGTTAGGAACTAATGAGTGTGTAATTTTGTTAGTCGCGGAGGGTGGCGCACGGCCGGCGGTCGCAACCCTTACTACACCCTTACCTGGAACTTCATTAGACCACTACCGCATTAATCAAAGATCGTATAATCATTAATAGTTGTATGGTCCATTTCGTTATTAAGTTTATTCACGAAGTCAGGGGAAAAGTATAATTACTCACCTAAAATCATGGAGAAACGAGGGTGAACTAAGCAGTAACGCTTATCATATCATGCCCACTGCCCATTTACATCATACGGAAATCTGAGTAGGTACCTCAAACAGGAATCAGTTATTATAATATTGGTCATGTGATGCCGGCTTTGAATAGCATCACCCCATTTCCTTACCGTGGGTGTCGTAAGAAGCGACTAAGGGACTCGACTAATACACACCGTATTGCAAATTTAGGCGATAAGCTGACAACCTGTCATGGTGGTGCACAATATTCCAAATGACCCTCAAAGTTTGTCAGACGTGGCGAAAATGTCTGTTTTACAGCCGTTTACGGTCTGCCTACCCCGTAAGAGATTATGGGCATGATATAATATGTACACCTATAAATAAGACTTATAACAAAAGAACAGGGCTCGAAATCTGTCTATAAATAAAAATCGTCTCAGCTGTGTGTCGATGGCCAGTCAGTATGGCAGTTTTGGTCAATTCGTACTCTGCTAACAGTTTGAAGTATAGAAAAAGTCAGTGGCCTTATAATGACAGTGGAGAGTCGCTAGAATTGCAACGGTAAATAAAATTGAGAATCCGGACCCAGATATTTCACCACAGTGACAAAATCAGTATACATGACCAAGTTTAATTGACAAATGGATAAGAGCGTATTGTCTAAAATCCTAGTTTTAAGTCGTAGTCTTGAAATAATTATTTTGTTAATTGACAAAATAACAATTTTCAACGTGTTTTTTATGATAAGTATTTTTGTTTACCTACCTTTTACATCGTGTGATGCCGGCTTAGAATAGCATCACCCCATTTCTTGCCCGTGGGAGTCGTAAGAGGCGACTAAGGGACTTGAGGGTGTGTATTGCAATTTTAGGCGATGGGCTAACAACCTGTCACTATGACGATACACAATTTTCCGAATGACCCTCAAATATATGTCATACGTGGCGTAAATGTCCGTTTTTGCGGCTGTTTACGCTCTGCCTACCCCGCAAGGGATAATTGGGGTGATATGTGTATGTATGTATGTATGTGTACCTTTTATACAACACGTATTAATAGTTAAATTAAAATAAGGTTGAGATTACTAACTCACCATTTCCCCCTAAAGATTCTATATTGATATGCGTTTAAATGAATACCTCGAACTGCAACACTAAGGAAATCAGGCGTGATTCATAAATAATGAAACGAAAAATATTACGAGTCATAATTAATATTATCGAACCCAGTATTTCTATACACAAATTTTTTTTGTGTACTTTCAAAATTACACCGCAAGCTGGATTTGAACCTGCGACTTGTAGTATCAGTACTACCGATGCCTCTACCTACCAAAATCAAAGTCATTTAATATACAAATTCGTTTGACTTCACAAATGATCTTTTTTGTTATCATTATCATGACATGACACACATACTTTGACATCAATAACTCGTGTCAAATATATTTGACATACAAAGATTAATAAACGCTCTTTGAGGTCAATTCGGGATTTAAATTTTCCTTACTCGCCTTAAATTAGTGCTGTCACTTTCCGTCAAATAGGTTTAGAAAAGGATAGAAGATATCTAAGTCCTGTCATTTTTAAAAACGTCAAGGGTTTTTTTCGCTTTTCCTAGTCAATTTAGTCGCCATTGTTTTGAGTGTCGCCTTATTTTGACAGATAACACGTATTTTGCATGAAATTATAAGACATGACACGACTAAAATATCTCCTATCCTTTTCTAAACCTATTTAACGGAAAATGACAGCACTAATTTAAGGCAAGTAAGGAGAATGTACATCCCGAATTGTGGCCCGGGGTAGGTAGAGCGTAAACATTTATAGAGCGTAAATATTTGAGGGTCATTCGGAAATTTTTGTATCGCCATAGTGACAGGTTGTCAGCCCTTCGCCTAAAATTGCAATACACACCCTCGAGTCTCTTAGTCACCTCTTACGACTCCCAGTGGAAAGAAATGAGGTGATGCTATTCTAAGCCGGCCTCACACGGCAATATCTAAGTAACGATATGAGAAAATGACAGAGATACTGATGCAATGAGGCAAATACCTATAAATCAAAAAATAACGTAATCAATAGGAAGGTATTTAAGCTTCCTGTAGCTACTGACCTATGTACCTGACTGTACTTAGACAAACATAAACAAGGAAGTGGTTAGCAACAATCGGCTCGTGTCAGGGGTGGCCAACAATGGTCGGCATTGAGATCACCTCCACCCACGCAACTTAGATAACAAGTACAACACATCTGCCTGTACGATAAACTTACAAGTTGCTTGTTGCAAAAACTTACGTAATAGACTTGTGTAATAGTTTAGAATATGACAAGTTTTAGAAGTGAGTACAAAGTTTTTTTTTATCTTTATTTAAGGAGTTTTGTCAAAATATGACAATGCCACTCCATTGTGCAACACATATCTAGTATAAATCACAAAACAAAAAAGAATAAAGAAATAAACTATACTGATGGTACCCGCAGAAGGTGATTCATGTTTATTTTACCGCAAGTGCTGTCTGATTTTCAATTTGTGTAATTAATAAAATAGTTCATCGTTTTAACATATTTCTAATACATGTCATCTACCTAGAAAATTAGATACTTTTCTTTAATTTTTAGCAATACATCGTACCTACTCAAATTTAGATTTAAATAGATACTTATTTATAATAAAAAAATGTAAAGAATACCGTGTGATGCCGGCTTCGACTAACATCACCCCATTTCTTTCCGTTGGGAGTCGTAAGAGGCGACTAAAGAACTCAAGGGTTGACGACCTGTCACTATGGCGAAACACAATTTTCTAAATAACCCTCAAATATTTGTCAGACGTGGCGTTTGCGGCCGTTTTCGCTCTGCCTACACCGCAAGGGATAACAGGCGTGATATATGTGTGTGTAAAAAATACCTAAAACTACACCACAGCAATTTACTTTCGTTTGACAGACGCATGCGTTACGGTGCGTAAAAATTCGCGACGAAAGACGACAAGTGGGAAAACCGCATAAGCCGATACCACACGGCATAGGTATTAAGTAAATATTTTTGCAGTCTTTTTCCCAGAGCTACACTTTTCAGTCCTCTTTCAATTTTAAAATGTTCTGCGTTACATTGGATTCTTGGTTCGAATACTTCGAATTGCATTTTTTGATGTATTTTATAGCTCCACTTAAGAAGACGAATATCTATTTGTTTAAAGGTAGTTTAAGTGATTCTCCAAAAGGGTTTCGGTGTCATTATGGTCGGTAACCAACCGACAATTATAGGACGATTTCAATTTACTTTATTATCTATTTATTTATGCGTAATCTTTGGAAATTATGAGCGATTGCTGTAATAAGAACATGGTATAGTAGAGTCGTGTTATTTTATTAAATTTTTCATAGAATGGTACGTAAGTATATGTGTGTTTGGATATTTTATTTAGACACATAATGACACGACTTAATTTATTTTAATAACAAAACCAGGTTTTTATGAATATTCAGTACAATTTGACCCCGTAAATTTGTAACTCGAGGTGCAGTTGATAGAACCTATATTATCCACACAACTTATTTACTATAAACTTTTTATATTTTTCTTTAACATATCTATTTTGTCAATGAAAAAAAAATTACAACTATCTTTTTTTGGAAAAAGCTATTCTTCCCTTTTCGATGTCCTAGATCCTAGAAAACTCTAAGGTGTATGTGATTAAAAGCATTATCTTTATAGTCCCGAATAGCTCCAGCATTAAATGGATCTAATGGGAGAACGTTTATCTTAATTTTAGGTCCACTAAACGTTTGAGGTGACCGTAATGGCGTAAACGTGGTCGTTTACGATGTTTGACAAAAAAAGTATCCGGACTATTATTACACTTATACTGATAGTCTGCTCATATGAGAAAGTTTCCTAGTTTTATTTTTACCTGATCTTAACGAAAAAGAAAGTACCTACTTACGTACTTTTTCTCTTAACATGTTGAACTTGAAAAGGGTGGCAAAACAAAGTACGCGGTGGGCGTGCAGGGATATTTTTAATAACATGGTGTAGAGTTGCAAATGTCCAAAAACAAACAAAATGTAATTTAACGACGATCACTCATACTCTTTCTAAATTAAATTTGGGCGCGATTAGCCTACTCGAGGCGTTTTCCCTGTTCATCAATCTTCCTATGGTCACGAAAACTGGCAGGAGCATTTACTTGCTTCGCTTCATTCTTTTCACTCTTGTAGAAATTTCTGCAGGATAGAAAGAGTAAGAGGAATGCTTGATTAGACAGTGGGTAATTTTGATTTTTAGTGTTCACACGGATGCCTCGGGTGTGGCAAGCCGGCTCTCTTCAGAAGCGTCGGTAATCAATTTTGTACACAAACGGCGATATTAATTGATTTCTTTTTTGGCTCTAATGACCTAAAACAACATCTGCTATATCAACAGGGCTGGTTGGCTGGTCGTTAGCGTACGTGCCAAATTTCTTCAAGCTTATTATAAACATAAACGAGCCGACGACGCGACACATTGTTTTCAAACTGGCTCCTTGAATTTTCATTTTTATAAAGGGTCTTGCTCATGTATCTCCCACGGGTCACGCGTGATCATGCAAAGGGATTTTCTGGTTAATTTGTTAAATTCTCAGCGGGACGGTGCCCTTGTTTGCCTAAGACCTTTATAAATTTTATCGAGACGACCACGTGCAGTCCTGGTATTTATGATGCGAGAGATATACTTCAAATTCTAATAAATATTCACGTCCTACCAAATCGGATTAACTGCGTTAATACAACGGCTTTTAATCACAACACCAAAAAAATATTTGTATTCTGTTTTAATAAATATATATAAAAAACGCACTTAATCATCGAAAATCGATATACCATATATTTACATATCGACCATCGGGTTGTTGAGGTTAAACAATCGAGATTACAAGTCGATAAGAGAATCGAGAAATTATTCAATAGGTATAATGCGATGTGCAAGTACTTACTGGATTTCGTCAGGAGACATGCAAGATTTCAACGTTTCCTTGAAAAGATGCTGGCCGAGAATCGAGCGAGACGCCAGGGATCCCGTTTTGCATCCGTCCGTACATCAAGATGGCTATCACAGGATAGATTTACAAGAGCTGTCCTTCGGTGGGAGAATGTTTTTAACTGATGCAAACGAATCATTTATTTATTTCAATCGTGCTAAGGCCGATTCTACCCTTTCGGACGAACTCGCAATTTTTGGAAACCAGAATAACGATTTATACAGCAATGAAAATTACTTTTGACACGCCATGATGTATGTTTTAATTTGTCTTCAGTCATCTTATCAGTTCTTCATCAGAATTAGGACAGTCGGTCGATGGGAAGAAATCGAATAAAAAATATGTCTCGTTTATTACGAAGATACAAATTAAACAAAGCGGCAGAATGAAAGGACGACTAAACAAATAACACATTTGGTTGATTTAGTGTCGACGGCACGTTAACTCGATTTGTATGGCTGTCCACACCTATGGGTGGGCGCCGTCTCCTGCCAGCATTCTGATCAAAAACTAGTTAAGGGTTAAATGGCTGTCAAAAGTTTCGTTGCGTATGATTTAGGTATATATCCATTTGAGATACCTACGAGATGAAACAGTATCATTAAAGTTGTGTTTACAATTTCATTGAAATCATGTTCAATCTTATGTCAAAAAGCATCAGCAATTTAGTGAAACGACATAATTTCTCAAATAATATTAGTTTCGCTGACACCCTCGAGTGATGTTATAAAAAAATGCCGAAACCGTGAAATATGCATCCATTGCCTACCATCCTTTTAAGGATGTATTCACCCTTTCGTTTTCCAGACGAATCGAACAAAGCCGTTTCCGGGTTGCAAATACAGCTCAATCGCTCCGCTCAGGAAGTTGGGACGGTTCATTAGCCACATATAAAAGCAATAAGTGCATATAAAATCTTTTACTGGAGCCGACTTCGTGCATCTACATTCATAAATGTTCAACACTTAACGATTGCTAGTTCCGCGTCTTATTTTATCTATGAATCTGCGCATCTCCGCACTATTAGCGCTGACAGTCCATCAACAAAATAACCATGTATAAGAGAAAAATATTAGCATAAAAACAGCTGACAAAATAGAATTACGATCATGAGGAGACGAGATAATAAACTAATCCGCTCAGCGTCGTTTTTCCGCACAGGACGTTTCAATCGTCTGGTATCTTTAATTAAAACAGGAGGCCTACATCGTTCATCTAGCTCTGTCTGTTACACTTTTTGTTGGGCGCTGACTAAATTATGTCTCTATATTGACGGTGTCATGTTATCTGCGACCACCATCTCGATTGATCGAGCCTCGTCCCAGTAATTTGTACCTGAGCTTATATTTCCATTGCGGTTTGATCAAGATCCGTCCGATGCCATTTATATTGTGCTGAGTTATTCGTGATTTTGTGTTATAGTCTTGGAGATTGGTAAACGCTTCTTATAATGGACTATCAAGGATTTTTATAACGATTGAAAATCTTATTATCAAGTTTTTAAATTGCTGATGAGAAACTTTAATAAACTTATGATTTCAAGCAGTGAAATTATTTTACTATCGTACTCGTATTTCTTGTCTATCGAGAATCTCTGTTCGCCATCTTTCTGAACGGTGTGTATTTAAACCAAGGTATGTCGATAACAAATTATTGGACTTCTAAAAGGGGTCTGTATTTTTTCAAGTTCATCTGCTGATTATTTCTTTGCTTCCGGAAATGGTGTTCATTTAGCTTTATTGATTGAAATTTAGTAAGTAGGTATTTATAGTGCCATCTTTAAGAAGAGGCAATTGTTCATTATCATGACTCGATAAAAAGCATACATACATATATCACGCCTTTATCCCTTGCGGAATAGGCAGAACGTAAACGGCCGCAAAAAACGGACATTTACGCCACGTCTGACAAACATTTGCGGGTCATTAGGAAAATTGTAAAAAGCATTGGCAGGTATTTTATGCATTGTACCTTTTATGCTCAGTCTAATTATTGATGCTATTCATGAACGAATTAGAAAATGTAGAAAACAGCGGGAAAGCCTTTGCAAACAGGCAATATAGGTTTTACTTTTATGCATTCTACAAAGTAAGGTCATTTTTAATACTCGAGAACGTTTTGTTTACTTTCCATAGATTTTGGCAAACATCGCAGCCGTTTCAAGTTACAGGCGCCAGTAGGCAAACTGCAGTATTTATTTGTTTAGGTAATTTTTTATGCCACGCAGCTTTGTCGAACGCTTCACTGCACTAAAATTGGAGTACAAAAAAAGGTTTGGTTCTGAACGTGAATCTAAACAATTTGAGGTAATTCATGACACGTCAGTCATTCTTTTCTTTCAACAGATTCATCATTAATACATCATGCTACAACAATAGGTATTTTAGCACACGTGCTGATATCGAGAAGGGTTATTGCAGACTTGCCAAGTGTTGGGTTACATAATTTGACCGTGGATTACCCCTATAGATTGCATCGCAATGCACTCCACCCTTTCATGTCACCACATTGTGCAATACGTCATTTGTCGTCGGCAAATACTCTTTGAACGGTTGCCGACATATCAAAACGTTTGGTTTCGCCAAAATCGTTTGCTCTTCATATGTCATCTGGCTGATCAATGATCCTGCGATAGCATATATATTAAAAACTTCAAAGGTTTGGCAAGTTAAGCTTGCATGCTTATTTTACTGTAGTACTTATGAATGTTATTTTTATGTCCTTTACTCTAAGTCAGACATTTTATGACTGAAATAGAGTCCACGTAATCTTTGCTAGATAGGGAAACTTCTTTAGAATCTTCAAATATTCACACACTACTTATCTAATTACGACTAATGAAATAATTATTAGGCAATTGCCTATAAACAATTTCTGCCTTACTCCATTATTCCTTTAATCTTTAATTTTAGTTTAATCTTTACATGCACTTTAACGCTCATTAAAATTCAAATAAGCTTATAAAACCTTAATTAAGTTATAATGAACATCATATCAGTTACAGCAATATTTGTACTGTTAGAATAAGTGTGCTTTAAAAACTCTAGACTATAAAAACTTAAGTTGAAATTGTAAATAAAATATGACACTTAGGTATCCACAGATAAAACGAACGTGAAAGCTGATAACATTTCCTTTACAGCACATGCCATACCTATACACAAAACCCTGATGTACACCTTGCGAATACGATGCATAGAATTCATAACAATATATTCTACACAATAACCCTTTTGCAACCGTGCTACAAATCAACAATTGTATAAAATTATGAATCGGGGACAATAATAGTAAAGCTCTATCTCTGCAATATGGGGCAAAGGTGTTCTACGTTCCATATAGACACCGGGTAAGTGTAGGCTATTAAGGAACGTGCCAAATTCGTTCACCTGGAGTCACCTTTTTAAATCTAAAGGAGATCGTATTTCGATCACATTTTCAGTCAAAGCTCAGAATGGCACCACCTTGCTTGCTATGATTGTTTGCTCTGAGGATTATATTACATTATCTTTAAACATGCTCCATAATTAAGCACCCACATCGAGACCTCTGCACTGCACCTAGTCCCAAAAAAACATGGCTTCAGCAGATGCAAACCTTCTGCAAACAGTAAATCAGATTCAAAAGTAATTCAATAACATAATGTCGATCGAATACTTAAAATAATGTATTGCTTCCTTCCAGAGCGCAGCATTCAGCATCACTCGAGACTCGGAAGAAAAGGGGATTGATACAGTTATGTCGAAAAACTGTAACACTTTATTTTTTCTTTGTCATAACGGTGCAGTACCGTTCTCTAATATCAAACGACAAAAAAAGTAGCGGTCTATCGTTTTATTAGGATGTTTTCTAAAGAGCAAGTAAAAAAGGATAAGGTGTTCATACAAAGTTTCGTATGTGCCGTTATATCAATAGAGATTAGAGGCACGCGTCTTTGGTTCACAAGGAGATCCGGGCATATTGTCGGATCCCTTTGAAGTGGCTGCAAAAGACGTCCATTTGGACAATGGTTTAGGGATAATTTAGCAAAGAAATCCTCGGTCAGGTGTAAATCCGGCCACTTGAAAGATTTTATCTGACCACAAATTTAACGGTACGTGACAGCTACGAATTCAATTCCTTTAACAATATTTATCCTGCTTATAAAAAGGAGCAACTTTTTAGTAGCTTCAAAACATATTTAGTTTCTTTGATCTTTGAAGAAACTGATAACTAATTAGTAGAGTTCGGTATAAAATTGATACCATCCATCAGTACGAGAGCGTTGTACGTTGCTCCAATTACTATCGCCTTTTAATTAATCCGGAGATTTCATGAAGAAGAGACCAATTAAAATGAGGCCATTTGATTAATGTGCATACGATGACGTTGACGTTACCGATAAACATGATTTCCTTCGTAAAATAAATGTCTATGATATTTTGGCGGCTTCTTGTAAACTTATCTGTCGAACTTGAACGCTCTCATATCCCAAAATTAAATTACTAACACATTAGAAAAGAAAACGCATTAGTATTAACAGAAAGTTTTGAAATGGGGTAACAGAAGTTAACTTTTTAGTAGCAATTAAACCTGAGGCGTACCATTTAGAAGTAGCTGCCGAATGGTTCGGTTATCTGTTATATTCCACGGCAATCATTCATAGAATTAATTTCGATAGGAGCGACGCCTATCCTCAGATACAGAAGCCGATGCTTTTAGCTGCTATCTCAGTTTCCACTCATTTATCCAGTCTGGGAATACTGACAAATGAATAGCCGTATCATTGATAATCCGAATTGCTAAAGGTGTTAGTTTTATTCACGTGTTTTTTTTCATGTTTATTTTTTACAAGCTTGGTCATCTACTGTCCTTTTTTCACCTTTTGTATCTGTCGTATATTGATTGATAAAATCTCCAGTGTTCTTGCAGGTTGTTTGGGTTTTACACTAATTTAGTTGTCCAATTTTGTAAACAATAAAAAAAGAGATTGCTGTTTTGTACCGTTATATCTATTGCTCCAGGAATTAAAATGACACTTTATGTCTTTGATGCAACGTTTGTTGTTTTTAATTAACCAACAGCAAACCATCCTTGCTTTTCAACTGATTTGAAAGGTTTTTATCCTTATTCGTTATTTATTTGGTATCAATCCTGCCTAGCTAGAGTTTTTTTTTCATATTTAACATTTATTATTTCTTATGGGTACGTGCATAAATCACATTGAACTCAAACCGATACAATAGAATTAAAGTAAAGAAAACAAACAAAAACAGGATTTCTGTGTAATCCTCCATTCTCCCCAGCTTAGGCGTCACCGTACATTTCATATTTGTTTAAAATCAGAGTTGCGTTCAAAAGATACGCCGGTAAAATACTCGATAACTTCCGGCTGGGTGCATTCTGAATAATTGGTATGCCATTTATTTCCTTTTCGGGAATTTCGTGAAATTGTAAAGTCGGATACGAATTTACGATCGGCTTTGTGCTGGGATATAAATCTTTCTAATGGCACGAGCGTTTGTGTACCGAAGGGCGTGTTTGATTGTGTGATAGCACAATTACAGCCTTTATTACTAAAAGTGGATGTTACCTAATTGTGTCCATTAGAGTACGTGGTAATAACGTATTATTGGCTGAGGACACTTTTATGTCCGCTATTGGATTTCCGATGTCACATGCTTCTTCCAAAAGGTCTCGTTCTTGAGAGGTTTGATTTACATCACTGGGTGTTGTGTTTGTATCCGTGACCGTTTAATTTTTTTCAACTTCCTTTTTTCATTCGAAACCAAAACCCACTAATGAGAAACGCATCTGCGATAATAATCTTTTGTAAAAATCTGTTTCATACAATAAGCGTTAAAAAGGTTAGTACAAAAAATGCTTTGAGCCAATTTTACACTCCTTCTCTAATAATCTGCAAATCTTATTGATTTGATTCTCTGATGAGGAAAAATGTGCAAATTCACGGGTTTTTATAAAATGGTTCAAGGTTTTAAACCCCTGGATGAATTTCACAGATCAGTATTACTTATTCCGGAAATATTTACACAAATTGCTATTCTGCAAATGTATTGTTATTGCACATTGGAATTCCAATTATAAATAAACCTTTCGGGTATCTCAATCCCATAATCTGATTGTGGTGAAATTGCGTCGGCTCAGCCTTAATCCTGCTTAAATCCTTTCTTCAGCGCCAAGAAATTAGGACCACTGAACTGATAACGGTTTCGCTCAGAATTCTTAAAAGTGTTTGCACAAAAAGTTACATAAAAAAACCGTAGTCTATTGAGCGTGACGCAACTATTGTTTAGCAGTTTGCCGATAGAACCCTTGAGTCTTGTTGACTTCGACTTTGGAAAAAAATAAAAGGTCCTTAAGTAGATCGGACGAAGGGTTCTATTGTGAATATTGTGTAATGTAGCGAGACCACACGGTACAGTCTTGGACACAGCTACCTTCCAAAAGCTTGAGAGTTGCTTTTCCGTATTAGCAAAGTTTTGCTCTCAGGTGTATAGTTTGCAGGTAGAACCCTTTTTGCACAATTCAGTGTAACGCCAACAAAAGTAAACGCAGCACACTTGTAGTGTCGGCAAACGCCAAACATTCTCAATTTCACGACTGGTTGACCACTGAATACATGTAGCTAATTTCAACTATCAATACACATCAAAGCATGAAATATTATACTTTAGAGGTACAACATGAAAATTGGCGTGAAATAGGCGAGTTTTAGGTAGCAAAGATGCTTTCTACGCTATTACTACGATGGACCCTTTTAAGATGCCGGAATTTCAGCAAAAATAATAAACTCTGACTTTGTCATAACATCAAAATATTACAAAGTCAATCATTTAAGTCAAGAGAAGTTAAGAGTTTATTAAAAAAAGGTCATTCATCTCTATGTCCAACTCATTTGACAAATAGTTAGTCTCCGTATCAAAAAGCATAATGGCATAGATCCTATGTAGTTTTAAATTATGGTGAAATTGTATTTATTTTCATTATCCAGGCAGGTCTAAATTCCAAAACCGAGTTTCTGAATTAATATTTTTCGTATTTCACAATATAACAATATAATCGTGGTAGATACAAACCATTTCATCAATTCAAACAAGAATGCCGAACGCATCGAAACATCGACAATCGACATAGTGAATGACAGTGAAGATCGATTATCCGAAATCGAGCATCTATCGATATCGAGCGGAACCAATCGAATCACAATGTACCGATGACCATATAAATAATGCACTTAACTAGCTATTGGATTCGAATAAGACTTGTTTAAAACTTATGTTGTTCTTATTTTTACTTTTTATTTTACTAGTTTTAGATTCCATAGTTGTCAAAGCAACTATATTTGGGTCGGAACTTTTCATTGTCGTAATTTCAATTTGTGTGGAATATGACAACTTGGGTGGAGTAAGTGGCTTAACATTATGCAATATGCATTATGTGCGTAAACTTAGCGTTGCAGAGATATATTTTTTAACCAAATTACCTTATAATCAACAACATGAAATATAATTATTTATATTGAGTATTGCCTTGGTTTAAATAGAACAGTAAAGATCGGTTTCTCATGTTATATCATAGTTTTAAAGCACTTAACCGTAGCAGGAAGACATCTTTGGAAAACCTGCATAACATATTGCATGTTTTCCAGTAGCTGCTATCCATTGGTTAAATTCACAATTTAAAAGTTTTATCGCGTAGGGCTTTGATTTGTTAACCATAAAATAAAACAAATATTTAAGTAAGTATGTAGTAACTTGAACCCTTCTTAGAAGTTGAATGAAAAAATCTGCTACATCACCGTCAAGTTGATCGAAAGTAAATATCGATGTTATGATCGTAACTACTGATGGTTATTGTTTTCGGTGAATAAAACTAGTCGATAACAAGACAAAAAAAATTGAGAGTAAGTAAGAGCGGAAGTTGGCTTCTTTTATTGTTTGCCGTCACATTAAGAACGTATCGTCAGACTACGTGCTTTAGAAGCTTCATGATATACGTACAAGATTGGTGAAGGCAAAAAACATAGGGTTAAAGTGTATAGCAATCACAAGGGGAAGCTGCGGATTGATCCCGAAATTATTTTCACACGATCGATCGCTTTCGTTTCCGATCATCCAATTTCGGGAATCAGTTGCGGCCACAAATCATTAAAAAAATTGGAGCCCAACATTTTTCGAGACGAGCAAAAAGTCGGCTTGTTTTCCAAAGAGGCGTGTTGTACATCGCCTTTAGAAATTATGGCAATTTTGACACCTTAGGAAGTGCTAAGTTTTATCGCGCTCCCTGTAATTTTGTTGGACGTGTGCTGACGGTCGGCAGGGACCAAAACACTCTTGCGCATAAGATTGTTCTTACAGCGCATTATACATGTGCTTCCAAAACTGCTCCCTGATCATAACACTCATGTTTTATAATATTCACGTTCTGCATCGTCATTCGGATTTAATGAGGTATCCAGTGAACCCACTATAGATTCCACACATCTAGCGCTCTGTAATTTTTGTAAAAATTATGTGAAGTTACTTGGTGGTAATGTTAGTGAAAGAATTTCTTATCGTATGGATAATTGGTGTAAGTAAGCACTTGATAAATTGACCTAAGTAGCACCTTTAGTACATTCAAAATTATGATAGGCGGTTATGACAGAATTGAAATTTAAAACAATTTGGCACGTACTATTATAGTGAATTTCATACTTACTTTAATAGATAATGACGTGCAGGTATTAATATCGTAGATTTGCTACTTTAATTAATGAAACTTTTTAGATACTTTAACCATAACCAAATTCGGGATAATTTTTAAACGTTTCTGGTATTCGCCTAACGGAAGAAGTAGAAATAGTTTGGGGGCTGGACTCAGTTTTTATAGTCACAAAAAAACAGTAGCAAAAATGAAGAATTGCCGATTGCTCGGGAGCTATTACTACACTATGTAATTTAAAGGTAAGCCTATGATTAAAGTAACTCTGCCTACCTGTTAAATTAAATTAGGCTTTTTAAGGGTGGCGCTCGAGCATTCCACAGTATTGAAACGAATTAAAAAACTTTAAAAAAGCAACAGGAAACTATTAATTTAGTAACTCATCGATTATTAAAGCGCACACGTGTTAATGGTTTTCGTGATTGCTTCTTTTTTAATTGAGGTTTATTCTAAATTACTCCTTTAGCTCTATTATTTATCAATGTAGAGGTTGTTCTGCCTTTAGTTAGCGGAGGGAGGTCGCAAAGTATTGGATTTTATAATTTTACAAGTAAGGCATTTGGAGATGGATAGCAATAATGAAAAGCAATATACAAGGAGTAACAAAAAGGGAACAAGCCAAATGGAGTTCAAGATAGGTACTCATAAAACTGAACAACTTTCCTCATAGAACACGGCTCAGAATGAAAAAAATGGACCTCCCTTACAAAATTGCCTGGTTTATTTACTGTGGGAGGTCCTTTTTTTCATTTTTGGGATGTGTTCCGAAGGGAAAGTTGTTCAGTGTCATGAATAGGTACCTTGATTTTCTTTAGGCTTGATATAGGTATTTGTTACACCTTATAAATATGCATGTGCTGGGATTGAAATATCGCATTCTTAGTACTATTATGTAAAATTATTTTCAGGTAGTTCTTTCATTATGTGTTATTATCATAGGCTTCTGGGTGAGTTTGCTCTATTTTCGACTTTTCTAGTCTAGACAATAGTCAAGAGAAGAATTAGAAACACGAAGTTACAAAAACCCTTGTTCGGCAGTTCCGTGTCAATCTCTTGTATTCAAGCCTCACATTTAGAGAACCAACCAATATCCCCACATAGGATGAGCCATCTCTATGGCCATCTCCTGCTGCACATAGCTAACCTATGGTATTGTACCCTCGAGCGAGACCGATCTCGGCCGCAATCTGTGCGCATACGCATCGCAATATCGCAAATATTTATCGTGTGTCAATACAATATGCCAAAAGCGGGCGCTTATTATGGTTTTTACAAATGTGCGTATGCTGCGGGCTTTATGATTGTGGAGCAACTTGGCGGCGGAAGCGGGCAAGGGACAAATAACATTATTTTCATTCAAATGCTGGACTAGAGGGTGCACTAGTCGTGTCCTGCGTGCCCTAGCACCTGCACGCAGGACGATCTTATGACTGCGTCTGTCAGCGCTGATAGCCAAGTTCTGGGGCGCGACGGTGTAGTGTCTGCCATCGACACGCTAAGAAGAAGATTCAAATGCTATTATAATTATTTTATATTATTGTAATGCATTGTCTTTTTGCTTTTTAAGAGAATAAAGTACTTATTTAGAATGTTGTTTGTTATAATTTTATTCCCGATCATTGAAAGATCTGATTAGAAAACTAACAGACTCTGAAGCTAGTATTATTCAATGTCACACATGATTTATTCCTGAAAATCTGTTGCTGGATTTGGGACCATTTTTGGCACAATTTATGGTCGTTAATTTTTGCAGAACTAAAACGTCGTTTAAAGGTTCGATTCTACAGCTTATGGCTTTTAGAGCCAAAACTATTGATAGCTAGAATTAGTTAATTTAGAGCAAGATTTCAATATGGGCAATCAAAGAGGGGTAGGGACTTTAATGGACCAGTAATTGTTTCTTTGGGTGGGTTACGATTATGTCCTACATTACAGGTGAGTTCACAGACATAAGTGGACTAACTTTGATAAGGTGTGGAATTCTATTGGCTGAGACGAGATTGAGACTAAAAACGCTAATCGCTCTTTCCTCAGAGCAGGGAACTCTCGTTAGTGAGAAGTTACAACGCATTGTCCGACACAATGGGAGGAGTGGTGCGCTGGCGGCGGCTTCATGGCTGAACGCTGTCTGCTGATATCAGCGAAGATAGTGCTGACCGCTGTGACGTCATTGTCTCTTGGAGTGGTGGTTGGTTCTTTTTGCGAACCAGCTTATACAAGAATTAGTCTTTAGCTATTGCTTTATCGCGTGGGGTAATAAAACTGATAGTGTGAGTGCACGCATCATTTGATGTCTATTGCATTTTCCGTTCCTGAATATATCAACTTATCTAAATTTTCAGTGCAAAGTCTAGCTACAGAAATAACATTAAAATTTCATTTATTAAAACAGAGATCATACTCGATTAATGCTGATAAAATTCTTGCTAGAATATTAATGAAAGATATCTGCATCGCACCCTTTCAAGCGAAATGTTAACAGGTAGAACTTGAACGATTCCATAGCTTTAAGAGGCACACTCCCACGATATGCGGCTAGTAACTGATATGTGATTAATTTATCATTGCGCATGATCTGCGTGGCGTATCTCTTTGTATCTCTGCTCACGCGAGTTGCGCGCGCGCAGCGAATCTTGCCACGCAATCGATCCAGCCCGTTCCCTACTCGTTTGTAAACGATAAACGAACTATGATTAATTCCCACTATCTAAATGAAGGAAACACGTATACGGACTAACTATTGACTACTGTGCTTCACAGATTATCTATAGGTGCATAAAATGTCAACGTAATCATATGCGATTTCTGCTCAACAAGGGCTTGTAGCTTTTTTATTTACAATGTCCTAACGAAGAACCTTTCTTTCGTCCATAAATATTTAGTAGAGCGCAAATAGATAGGACATCGATCATTATCATATTCAAGTGGTTTTAGCTCGTGTCGCATTAAAGGTTTGTGCTATCGAATCTCGTCTAAATATCCCAGAAAAACAATATCAAAGAGCCGGCATTGATCGAACATCGGATTGCCGTAGAAGGCTTGACGGCTAGGCCGGGCGGCTCGTCATACGCCTTGGCCATTCGTTTAAATGGTCATAATTGGTCAAGCGGGCTTTAATATACTTGGTCATTAGAAGAGCACTCGCTCTTGCTCGCCTCTGGCACCGGATCCTCGCTCTTCCTTAATTGTTTTATGCAGTCGCTACATTAAAATATGACTTTATTTTTATAAACGACATATCGCGTTCGGTAGCGAAATAATAAAAAGTGTACTCACGCACATCCTACGCTCGGAGCATGTTGAAAGCTGTGCGTGACTGAATATTCAAAAGTTATAATATACAGGTCCCAAGTTGTTTAAGTACCGCTGGTGTCAGAAGCGATGAAGTGATAAAGATGTTTATTGATGATCTTTGGTTACATTAATTGCCAACGGCGGCGGTGCTTGTGTGACGACGGACGTCGCGTCGCGTCGCCTCGTCGCGTCGCGTTCAACGCGAATGACAAAGATCCAGCGACCGATATGCGCCGGCGACGACGCGGCCGCCTTTGATCTCACGCATTGACGAGTTCGATGACCAATCAAAATATTGCTCGGAATTCAAAAGGGCTAAAACATACCTCTAAGTGACTAGTATTAATTTTATCAGTCTGAATAAGGAAAGTCTGATTGGCGTTGATCAAAGATCGATCAGCCGTGAACATCAGTCTTGTTTGAACATAAACGCTCTCATCGGGGTGCTAACTGCTCATAATAATTCGAAATATTTTAGTTACCAGCGAAAAAAGGAGACTACTTTATCGATGGTTAAACACTTGGTAATTTTTTCGTTCCCCTATTAAAATGTTGTTTCGCAATATATGGACGTGGAATTCGGTGGCGTCTCTAGGATTCTTATTTTAACAAAACATCTCGGATAGCAGCAAGCGCCATACCGAAAATGGTCCGGCGCAAGAACTCGTGTCGATACTGCAGACGCACGTTGGACTTATAAAATACCTTGTCGGGAATTAATCTTGGCATTTCGCGAAGGTTAAGCTTCTAGGCTCTTAAAATATAATCGATACAGATTAAGTGGATCTGTGGCCAGTTCATAAATTGAAAAAATAAATATGTTGACGGGAGTGTGGTGCGGGCGTTATTGGTGGTAGTAATTAAGATGGCGCGGGGCGGCGGCGCTGTGGCGGGTGCGCGGCGCGGGCGCAGCACGGGGCCGCCCGGCCGCTCGCGCATGCGCACTACTGCTGCCGCAAAATATAGAGGTGTACAGATGGCTCACTTTCTCTGTTTTCGTAAATGACAACCGATAACACCTTTCATTTTTTAAATGGAGTTAGAACCTACTACCTACTGGCAATGGGTGAGATATATTACATAATTTATATAATAGGTAATATAGGTATAGGTGAAGGCATATAACACAGAATAATCTTGGGTAGTCTATGTAAAGAGTACTAACTTTAGGTACGCGCTGTTTAGATACCTATATTTATTATTTCTGCAAAAACTAACAAACAAATCTTTTCCTGATAATTTTCAAACTGTTGCTGTAAATGTAGTGTGTAAATCAGCATGAGCTAAAATAGCCACCAAAGAATGTCTACTAACTAAGGGGACCATCTGTAACGGCGCGCGGCGCGACTTACGTATTGTGGTGCGGTTGACAGGTCACTCACACGAACTGCAATCGCGTGCGGCCTTCAACAAGGACGGCTGATGCGGTTTCTTGTATAAATTAAATACCGCAAATTGGTTATTTTGTGACTTCATTACGAAAGAGGTCTTCGCTTAAAACGGTGACATTGTTTTATAGAATATTATAACTATTTCACATAGTTTAATACTTAGATAAAAAACTTACTTAATTTTGGTTCAACATAGCGAATTTTGCACTGCTCACTGACTCGACATACAATTTGCGAGAAAACCATAATGTTATTATTATTATAAATATGTATTATATTTAAAAGAATTGGTCATACAGATTATTTTAGAACTAATTAGACTTTCTTGCAATGCAATAAACAAGAGTTGAGATATCAAAGTGTACTGGTTGTACATACAAAATGAAGGTTTCAACCAGTATAGGTTGATTCCTTAAAGGAGTAAATTAAGGAATGCAATTTATTTTTATGAATAGAGTGAAAAAGTGAACAGATCAGTATCCTACAAAATACTGCACGTAGTTCGAATCCGATTAATTACTTGCTTAACAGTGTTCTCGTACAAGTTTAATAACAATTAACTTAGTGCTGGTCAATTATTGGGTTTTAGCAGGTGCAATTCCTTTAGCGGGCGGGCTAATTGTAACCGTGTCCTCCGAGGCGACGTCATACCTACCTGCACATTACACGAGTAGATGATAAAAAACGCCTTGTTATATGCACTTTGGGGGACCGCAGACATGCCGCGTGATATTGCGTTTTTGACAGCAAGCCAAATGCACACCGCGTTTGGCTGGCTAGAATATCATAACCCCATTTTTACCATTGTCGTAAAAGGTTAGTGAATACAAAGCTTTGCACTATGCTCGCCAATACGGATGCCAAGCCTTGTATGGCAATAACCCCCCAATTGGGGTAAGCCCATGTCAAACAGCGGACTGTTGATGTTGCCGTGCTGTTTCTTCCCCGGATCGGTAATATACTTATCTACCGCAAAATCGTGCGGCATATGTGAAGACCACCTTAATGATAGTATCAACCATTTTATATCTAACAACTTACATGTAAAAATACTCCAATCTAAATGCGTGAAACAGATGGGAATAGGTAATTACACGAGAACCGGTTCCACTTTTATCCACAGTTTATTCTGCATTCAGATAAGAAAAATGCAATAGCAATTATCGTTCCTATGCAAAAAAGTCTTAAATTTATTCTAATTGGTACAAAAACGTATTGGAAAATGTAAGATCTTGTCTCCGATGAGATGACACGCGCATGTTCTGAGCGATTTTCTGCATTTTTTGTTTTAATCGAGATGCCTTAATAAAGAGTTGGAGAGGTAAGAATCGATTTACATGTAGATGGCGCCTCGCTAATATAATTACGTTATTCTAAGCGTCAGCTGCACTAGACGGGCTGGACTGGTTTAGTTTTGCATAAAGTCGACCACACCGACCACCGCATCTCAAAACGCTGACAAACTATGACAGGAAATGATGTAGAGACGTCGCTATAATTTATCTACAGTCAAGCTCACATAGCGTAAGACACTCGAACCGCCATTGTAAGTCTTATGCGCGCGGCATAAGAACGATCCCAAGTCTAAACTGTCTAACCCTGCGTGAGCTTGACTGTAGTTTTGTGGCTAAGTTACGAAACTTTGATAAAATAACACTCTCAGCGAAAATCCAAACTTTAATCAAATAATATGTCTTAATATATTTTTGATAACTAAATAAAACATGAAATTATTATCATGAGAATGAAATGTTGCATGACTATTCTGAATGAAATATTATTTTGGTGGAAATTTATTCAACATAAATTAATATCTCGTTATAAATCGTTTATATCAATATCTCAACTCTATTCTTTCCATGTTCCTGTCAGGACTAGATCCTAACATTATCCAGCTTCTATTTTTTATGTCCTTTTCAAATGGAATACGGGCAACGGGTCTGTAGGTGAGTGGCTGCGGAATCCTAATGCATGCAGGCAGTGTTGCCAGCTCAGGCGTAGATAAAAGACGAATAATCATGAATTAGATTACGTATCTTACGACGCTTAAAATAACATCAACCCATTTCTACCTGTGGGTGTGGTGAAAGGCGAATAAAGGATTAATTAAGGGAAGTGAATATGTCACGTCCAGCTGTGGACTGTTATGGCCTGTTGGTGATGCTGTTGATGTTGGATTACGGACCGAGAAGTTTTTTATTTTGCAAAAATCATTAATACCTACAAAAGGTATGTATAAAAAAGAACAGCGCAAAGTGTTGACATTAGGTATATGAAAATCTACTGGCTAGACGTTCTTTCACTTCAATACCAGAACGTTGATATATTTTTTTTATATTCTGTGTGATAATTTTTATTTTTATTTAGACGAATTATTGGTCATATTTTTATTCTGATAAGAAGATAAAGAAACTTAAATAGGTAAATTCAATCATAAAATCTGGCAACCCTGCATACAGGTAAGCGTAGGCGCGGCGCCCGCATTCTCCAGCAAAATTACACGCATAATAGAAAATTGACTTCTGGATGCCACTTACTAAAGCTAAAGTAAAAAGAAACAAGTAATCGTAGATGGATGGTGTCAATGTCAATTTCATAAAGTTGGAATCTCTTGGATTAAAGTAACTACCAGTTGTCTCTATCATAGGCTTTTTCTTTGACCTATACGTCTTTTAAGCCTTGCGGGGTAGGCAGAGCATAACGGTCGCTATCGCCACGTCTGAAAAATATTTAAGGACCGTGCCAGAAAAATCGTGTACCACAGATTGTCAGCCTGCCAAATAAAATTGTGATACACATGAAACCCTCGCTGGAAGTCGCTTAGTTGCCTCTTACGACACCCGCGGTATAGAAATGGTGCTATTCTAAGCCGGCATCACACAGCCAATCATTGTCTCTTGTTTATTGCTTGACTTAATCTGAATAACTCCTTCTTGGCCTTTCTCTTACAGCACTGATTTAATAATTTAAGATAAAAATCTCGATCTTGCAAAATTTCATAGTTATGATTTCCTAAGGTCAGTAGTTAAAGGGCGAAAAGTTATCAATTCAATTTTATCCTTCGATATTTTTTCCGCTTATTTTGATACTACATCCTCACTAATAATAGTTTTTATTTGAGACACTATTCCCACCTTGTTAAAATTAGCACTACATAGTATAAAATAAAGTCGATTCACGTGTCTGTCCTTATGTCCCTTTAGTTTTGGTTGGCAATGGGTTGGGTCAACTTTGGGCTTGGCTTTGGCAACGGTTTTATTTGCCGCATGTTTTGCAGAAAGGGCAACTAAGGTTCTGTATGAAAAATTCAACAGAGACCCTACAACAAAATACCTACTGATGACCACATGTATAACAAAAACAAATGTCCTAACTGATCTAAGATAGGTTAATACCTATTGGACTCCATTAAAAGTCTGGCTATACATATTTCTTTCTATTTCGTGTACGCGTATTCAGCATTCGAGGCAGGTATAATACAAATGGGAGAACACTTCACGTTTTAAAAACTTACAGCGACATCTACCGTTGGTTGAAAAATTGCCGGCACATTAACCGATATTTGGCCTTGTTTGGCCTGCCTCCATGGTCTAGGGTCTGGAGGTCCTAGGTTCGATTCCCAAGAGGTACACTCACAAAGTTGAGATTTATAACTCTATGAATTTGTTACCTGTTTGTTTTGGACATTGCAGGCCGCGAACCACCAAATATGGTAGTCGTCGTACAATCGTCCGTAAGAAAAATGATTCCATGCTTTGGAGGGTACACGGTGATCGTTACACAACTATGTCAGAGGCCTACGTACACAAACTAAACCAGGTTTTTTAATATCTAAGTTGTCCCTACGTATGTTTAGATCTTTTAAACAACGCATAAGATGTTCATGCGTTTTTCCTAATTGATAGAGTGACTCAAATGGAAGGATAATATGCATAAAACATGCCGCAAAAACTTCTCATTCCTTCGGGAAAAGATAAACAGTGGGTGAAACCGCTGGACAGGAAACTAGTGTGTAGGTAAACTCTTTAAATAGTACACGATACATTTATTTCGTTTAAATGTTGCATTGTTTTTTCTTTATTGATTAATATCATTTTTGATAAGAGGGCTAAATGTTTGTTTTAAATGTAATAAAATAAACTTAAGTAAGTATACAACTTGAAAAGTTTCGAAATCTTACTTTTGAACATGACTGTTTGATGCATTGTAATATTTGCCCTATTCCTGGGAAAAACTGGGAATTGCCGCAGCTAAGTACAGTAAGTACTTGAAAAAAGTTAGTTAGTCTACTATAAGAATAAGAATAATTTATTTATAAGCTTAATGTCAGTATTTACATATAAAGTAAATATACTTAGAAGTACTTAAATATTACAATTTAGCCTGAACTAGGATTACCCTGTATCTCAGGCAAACAAGGTCATATTTATTACTTACATAATACGTCTTTTTTATAAATTATATAAAATACCTAAAATGTTTACCTACATTATCTAGATGAATACAGTTATGTACACTATGTATGTATATTGTTCGCAAAATATGTATATATGTATGTTTTCATTTTGCTCGTTATATACGGGATGTAAGGGACAGCCCTCCGAATACTGATAGGATGCATTCAGACGTGATTCAGACCATGAAACTGAATAACTTTCCCTTAGAAACATAAGTCAGGAAAAAAAAAACGACCTCCTATACAAAATTACGATCAGCTGACTGCATTTACTATGAAAAGTCCGATTTTTTTTGACGTTTCCTATTTTTTTTATGGAACGTTGATCAGTTTCATGGTCTGAATGCAACCTATCAGTATTCGGAGGGCTATCCCTTACACCCTGTACAAACCACGTGTCTGGAAAGAGAAAGTGGAGGCCTTTGCCCAGCAGTGGGCCAGTTTAGAATATAATAATAAATACTTATATAGATAAACAAGCTAATACAAGCTAGGCAAATTTTGATGCTAGATGACGCTTCAATGTCCAATACGATCATTTTTTACTGCTGTTTTTCAACAAACACACAAACTTTTCCGGGTGAGCCCTCGCTCCCCACCAACCAGCCAGATGTAGGTTTCAAAGCCCCGAGGCTAAAATCGCAGAATACAGCCTAATAATAATAAAAAAGAATAAAATTACCTTAGCTCTCCTCTCCCAGTACTTCATTCGATCTTGCAAAGAATTATAAAGTATTTTTTTATAAAATGTTTAAGTCAGTAGAATTAAGTTTTAGATTGTACATTTTGATTTTTCCCAAATATTTTATTATCATTATAATTATTTTAAAATTGTAAGTACTATATGTGTGTGTATAATCGGTTTAAACGCTTCATCGTAGGTACATATTTATTCATTGTTGCAATTGAATTTTTATATTCGATTTATTCGCTACTGATAACCAAAATATTCAAAGGTTCAGGTCAAAATTTTTTGTTTTGCTATAAATATGATAAGTACTAAGATATTTTTTACTATTAGCTTACCTCTTAAACATGAAGGTTGTAAGCATTGTAATATTTGCTCTCTTCTTAGGAATTGCCACAGCTTCGTACAGTAAGTACTTTAATTGATAGTCATAAGTCTACTAGGCGGTTGAAAAACACGGGTTCATCGGGTCATTGGACGAGTCGGTGTCCCACACAAAAAGAAGAAGAAGTCTACTTTGTTATCTTTTATCACGAAAATTATGGCGGATTCACTCGCACAATTTTTTGTACTTACTACTTACTGAGTCATCGAATAACCCGGCAAACTTACTAAAAACTTTCAAACTCGTGAGTAATTAATTATTTTTTATATCTTTATCAATCAAATTTTTTGAATCAGGTTTCATTTCAATACCATGAATTTCCATTCAATCTCCTTTTATCCAGTTGTGATTTAGAAAAAGTCTGTCAACTATTTGTATTTATATTTATATGTTGTATTTATTTATTCAAAAAAGAGATCGCCTCAAAGGCCTCATCCTTTACCCCTTTAGGATTTTCAAATCAAAAACTTCTTAAATAAAAATTCAACTTTCAAGCTTCACTAATCACAAGTTTTGAAACAAACATCATAGACTACGAACTTGCGTACAAACTGTATCTAATCCACTTTTTTTGTAAATGCTGAAACACGTATTTTATAATTATCATTCATTAGTAGTAACATTCTAATACCAAAACTGATAGAAGATAGACAGATAACGCTCTGCCTACCCCGTAAGGGATATAGGCGTGATTTATGTGTGTGTATAGATTTGTGGTTTTTAAACCACAATCTTCCATACATATATTTAACCCCCGTTTTACCACTTACGGAGTTAAAATTAAGAAATTCCGGATACACGTGTTTAATTATTTTAGTTTCATAATCGAATCCCAAATTTTATTTGAATACGAAATTTCATACCATACGTTTGACACTATTTTTAGGGGTTAAAATCCTAAAAATCTTTTCTTAACCAATCTTGAAAGAAACCTACTGCCAAACACGTTTCCTGCTTTTTTTATACTCACAAAGATGTATTATCTCTTTGTGAGTTTGTTCCCGGTTTGGTTAAGACATTTCAGGCTAAATCACCTAATTCCCCGAAAAGAAAGATGGTTTCGTGCTTCGGAGGGCACCGTAAGCCGTCGGTCCCAGTAACCCTGCTTATGATAACTTAGACAGCGGCGGTTGTTACAAAATGTATTTCAGGGCTCTAGTAGTAGTAGTTTCAACGAGGCGTTAGTCCACTCGTTGTCCCATACACATTCATACCTCTACATACACATATCACGCCTTTTTTTCTAGTGTGGTAAGCAGAGCGTAAACGGCCGAAAAATACGGTCGCTACCGCAACGTCTGACAAATATTTGGAAACCGTTTCAGAAAAGTCGTGTGTGTGTGTGATTGTCAGCCTGTTGCCTAAAAATTTTAATACACATGAAACCCCCGAGCCCCTAAGTCACATCTTACGTCACCCGTGGTAAAAGAATAGGGTGATGCTATGCGACTAAGGGATAAATCCAGGAAATGGGCAGCAGTGTTTCCTTGCACTGCGCCTGCCAAGCCTATTTAAATAGTTATTTTCAAAACGTCCTTTCTAGACTGCGCAATATAGGAAGGTGCAATTTTCTGAAAATAATCCGTAATTTGGTTTTTTTTTTATTAAACTTTATTACATCGCAAATACTTGAATAAAATTAACTAAGGATCCCGCTAAACCCGTAGTAGATTTGTCTCGAGATCATCCGCTTAAGACTAATAATATTACATATAAAAAATATTTTAGGGACGTACAGTTTAGAGCTAATCCAATAGCAACAAAGCATTGAGCTCATGCGTAAATGAGTACTTACGCATGAGCTCGATGCTTTTAAGGAAGGTTATTCTGCTTATCGGGTTGAGCTTGCGTTTTTGGTAAAGTCCGACTTGCCCTCTGATCGGGCGCATGCTCTGAGCACTGATCGAGCGCATGCTCTGAGCACAGAGCAAAGCTTAAATTCCAAAGTATAATAAATTGACCAACATTCACATTCGTAATTTAGTCTCCCACGAAATCCAATTTGCTTACTCCAGTTTTTTCGTATTACCTAAACAGGCGAAATCTGTATGGCCATTTTATTTAAATATTTTATCTATCTTGGTATACGCATAAATATTGAGACCCTACTACCAATATCCCTAACTAAATACATTGATTTTAAAAACCGGTAATCTCTTACAATAAAACGAAACGTAATTAAAAAAGTTGTTGCGTTAAATCGTAGTCTTTAGTCAAATGCTTACCTTGTCAATTGATTTTGACAATCAGCTGTTTTGACGAGTAGTAAAAATACACTAAAAATGTATCACAACTTGATACGACTGGTAAGATTCGTTGCAAATCACTCGACATGAGGAAAAAATTTCACGGTTAGAAAATAGCAATTTGCGAAAAGGGCCATTGCATGCATTTATTTAATTTACTACAATTTACACACACGCAATTTACTCTTTTGTAATTTGTCATTTATGATTTATTGATTTGTAAGTGAATATCTAATATATTTATTTTTATTTGACGAACACATTGAGAAAAGGTACATACTCAGACTGATATGTTATAATGTAATGTAATTTCCATTGTGTGACAAATAACTACATACAAACATACATAAATCACCCCTATATCCCTTACGGGGTAGGCAAAGCGTTAACGGCCGTAAATCGGATATTAACACCACGTCTGACATAAGTATGAGTGTCAATCAGATAACTGTCACTACAGTGTCAGGTTGTCAGCCCATCGCCTAAGATTGCAATATACACCTAACCCTCGAGTCCCTTAGTCGCTTCCTATGACATCCATGGATAAAAAATGGGGTGATGCTATTCTAAGCCAGCATCATACGGCATCAATAACTAAACTAAAAATGCGGGATTTTAATTACGAATACTTAGGAAATCGAACTCCAAAAATCACGTAATCATGTGGGTATTTGGGGAGGTCAGTCCATGTCTCCCCCTATATATGACAAGTATCTTTTTGCCACCGTCTTATATAATTAAAACATTTGGATTTCAGATGGATGTGACGGTGTGTTATACCCCTGTGTCCCGACCCAAGGTACCAGTTTCGTATGCGCACGGCACATGTACTGAATTTTGACATACGTCATCGTGTCGGAGCTTATCCTGCTTGTTTGGAATATCCCTCAGGCACTCACTGTTGCATCGTGCCATTAGTATAATAGGTAGCCCATATCTTTTTATCTGTGTGCAGCGCGTACCTAAAACTACTGTTGTAGGTAGGTACAGTAGAAGTAGTAGGTAGGTAGCTATAGTAGCACAGTAATAGTTGTTTAGTAGTTAGTAGTAGTTGGATGATAGTATTTCTATTTTAATTCTTCTTCTTATATTTAAGAGCTCATTGCTCTAACAAACGCTCCACACTCCATAGCTAAAAACACAGTTATCTTTAATTCCCTATACTATTGCAATCTTGAATATTACACTCTAATAAAGTAACCAATTCGACTAAAATTATGATGAAATATTTCTAAAGCCAAATAAGTTCATTTTAATTTCAATGAGACTCTTGCAATCCGATACCTATAGGACTGTAGCGACCTCTGGAAGCTCACTCAAAGTGGTTCACGAGCAAGCAAGACACAACAGAAGTTCCAACATATCTGCAAGAGGGCGCCACGTGACAGATGTGCAGAGAAACAAAGAGCCTGAAACGCGGTATCGAAGTGTTTCACCACGCAACGCCAATTCTATCCAGGTGGGCCAGTCGGTCCCCTGGCCACAACACCCGGGCAGGGTAGCTACCCTTTTCCCGACTCCACCTGGAACCCTCTAATCTGCCTATTTGCATTACTCCTGTCACCCGCCATACGACCTATGGCCACAAACGTAGACGCAGGCAGTTTTCCGTAACTGTTACATATAGGTATGCATTTATGTATTACCCTGATAAATAACGAACGCGAATGACACTATGACGGACTGACGAATGCGTCAGCTCAAGCCCGAACAAAATTATTCTCTCATTTTGCCTCCGTTGGTCTAGCGGTAGGTATTACAGTTGGTCTCAGATCCGGATATCCTAGGTTCGATTCCCGGGAGGTGCACTGCTAAAGTTGATATTTATCACTCTGTCAACTTGGTCCCAGTTTGGTTAGCACATTGCAGGCTGTGAACCACCTGGTTCCGTTCTGTAGAGTGCACGTTAAGCTATTGGTCCCGGCAGCAGCAGTGTCTGTAGACGGCGGTCGTAACACAACCATGTCACAGGCCTACTGGTAACCTAGTAGGCGGTTGTAAAATTCTGACACTAGGCTTCATTGGGTCGTTCATCGACTAGGTGTCCTATACGAAATAAGAATGTGTATGTTGGTGATCTAATTGACCTTACCTATTATTACCTAAAGTTGTTCCGCCAACAACGGTATCAATATAGTCTTCTTCGTCGAGTCGAAATGGTAACTAAATGAGATTGGACCAGTGTTTGGCCACAGCGACAGCTGTTGGGTTCGCCTCTTTTAGGTCCTGGTAAGAGCAAGGCTGGGGACAGTTGGGGCAGCATAGAAGGTGGTCCATGGTTTGGACGTCGTCAATATAGTATGAAGGCCCAATGTTGGATAGTTGTAATTAAGATCTGTTGGCCAAAGTTTGGTGAAAAAGTTTTTTTTTTACAAAAACACACAAAATAATAAAAAATATTCACAAAAATAAAACTAAATACTACATGCGAATAGAATGACGTTGTATAATGTTCTGTTGGCCCAACTTTCATTTACTGCAGTTAGACCAACGTTGTTTAGCCAACGGTAGTAATGTAATAAAAAGGCCCAATGTTAGTTGTTACATACATACATAAATCACGCCTCTTTCCTGGAGGGGTAGGCAGAGACTACTTCCTTCCACTTACTACGACCCTGGCATACTTCTTTCGCCTCCTCTACATTAATCAATCTCCTCATGCATGCTCGTTGGTTTAGGGTACTCTTGACCTGACCTTTCTTTAGCACGTCACCGATTTGAACGAGGTACGTTCGTCGAGGTCTTCCCCTTCCAACGTTGCCATCCACACTTGCCATATATACCTGTTTCGTTAATCTTCTTTCATTCATCCTCTCTACATGACCAAACCATCTAAGCACACCCTTTTCTACACCAGTTACTACGTCTTCTTTTATACCACAAAAAGTTAGTTGTTAGTTTGGCATAATGGTGATATATATTGTACCAATTGCAAGTTCAATGTGGGCGATTTAAATAACACTTTTCCATCAATTACCCTAAGGGTAATAAGGAAATCTTCGCTGTGAATTCCGGTGGGAGACAAATGACAGACAGATAACATAAAATACAAAGAACTAAAGAATACAAACTAACTTACAAAGAATCGAGTTGCCACACTTTTTTGTATGTTTAAATGTTTTCTTTTGTGTTTCAGGTGTATACCCTTACCCTTACTTAGGATATGGCGCAGTACCCTATGTCCCAACCCCAACTCTCAGCCCCAAATACGACTGCCAGCCTGCATTGAATATCTTTCCTCCTGGAATCACAGTCTCGTGTACTGCACCCTCCCTCACATAGTCCGTTAGTCTTACCTTTTTGAATTTTACTTATTGATCACAAAAAGTTTACCACGCGCTGCACATACTCAACTAACATACATACATACACATATCACGCCTATAATCTCTTGCGGGGTAGGCAGAGCGCAAAAACAGCCGCAAAAAACGGACATTTACGCCATGTCTGACATATATTTGAGGGTCATTCGGCCAATTGTGTACCGCCATAGTGACAGGTTGTCAGCTCATCGCCTAAAATTGCAATACACACCCTCGAGTCCATTAGTCGCCTCTTACGACTCCCAAGGGAAAGAAATGGGGTAATGCTATTCTTAGCACAGCATACTCAGTAATTATATATTAAATCAGCAAGAACACATGTAATAAAAAACAATTTGGAAGCTAAACAAGTCACATTTTGGTAGTATTTGTACTTATAACAAGGCATGTTAAGCTTGTTTAAAAATAAAGTTATGATTAAATCTTTTTTGTAAAAAACTTTTTATTCAATTATTCAACCATAGGTCAAAACGCTACATAGCCTATTGCTATAGTCAAGTTCAACTGCGGTTGCACCATTGTAGATCAAAGGGTTCAAAGTCAACCGAGTTTAACTATAATGTAACGACTAGCTATGTCATCGGTTGAGAATACTTTTGTGCCATACACTTTATACTTTGTCTCAGGTATGAGCGCAATTAAACAAATTCTTTAATTGTATAAAAATTGGTATTTTATGATAAACATAAACTTACTTGTCAAAAAGGTACACAAAAATACCAGTAATTTTAACACAATAGGCCCAGTAAAGTTATGTTAAATACTATGTTTTTAGAATTTTTTGAATGCTATATCCATTTTTGATCAATGATTGCTAAACATCTAATGTTCATTTATCATCCAATGATATGACACAATTACTCGGATAAACCACAAGATATTTAATTAATTTTGAATGAATAGGTTCGATGAAACACAAAGTAAGCATTGTTATAATAAATTACAGACCTGAACTACTAAATTCACAAAAACAAATTTATGAATGAGAGTAATAAATATATTTGTATATTTTGTATTTTAAGACTCTTGTCGCGTCCTTTCTTTCAAGCCTGGGTGATACAAAGCATTTAGTGCGATAAGTACATAAACATATCAAATTTATTAAGTCAAGATTCTTAGTCTGATCATTATCCCTAATCATCTTTTGAGCATCAGTAAATAAAGAAAACCTTTAGATTTGCGTGAAATGCCTTCACCATTTCCCCACTCAGCCTTCCCTCACCAACCAGATCTACGTAGTACTCTTATTCTGGTTCTCAACACATTGCTGTGATCTACATTATCTTCATAACTCTTACTTAACACTTTGGTAACTGTTCTCTTAACTCTCTTGTTATCAAGGAACTCCATCCTCATAATTCCTAATTCACTCTCTTGGTTTTCTATCTCTTTCCCAACAGGCCACACTTCTATATGCTCTTGTAAGTCCTTAAAGTAAACTCATTCATAGAATCTAAGCTTAGATACAGCATAATTTGTTATTATAATAGTTTCAATTATAACGTCAACGGTGCCTTTGTATTACAAAAAAGAGCTATCAAATCAAGACTTTAGTTAGGATTCCCCAAATTGCATCATGTAAAGAGCATTTCAGGGAACTACAAATATTGACAGTGCAGTGTTTATTTATTCTAGTGTTACTAAATAAAACACCATGAGGAGAGTCAAGCAAGGGAAGCGACTAGGAGGACCTTACGATTATAACGTTTTTTAATAAGTTACTTATTTATTTATTTAACTTTATGCACAAAAATTTATTCTGGTGAACTTAACGCCAAAAGCGTTATCTCCCAGTCTACCCTAGGGCGTGTGGAAAGTGTCAAGCAAGGCAGGTGCATTTATAAAAAAATAATAGAAGGAAAGGCAATATGTACATACATACGTATAATAACAATAAATACTACACATACTTACCTTCAGACTTAAAGGCCTTACTTAATAGACCTTTGATTTTTCAAAGGATTTTGGAAGCCTTCTTAATACCGAAATGTTACTACTCCATAAAATAATTCTTTGTTAATAGGTACATTTTGGAATATATTTAGGTTTCTTTTATATGACATTAATGTAATCAGTTTTTATTATAATAGCTTGGTTAATTGACATTTAAATGTATTTTATCGTGGTTTGTAATTTTTTGAATCATACAGGACTGTCGCTCTAAATAATTATTTATTTTAACTCTTTTATTATTTATTGTAGTTTTGTTGGCAAGTCTATACAATGACTTATGAAATAAATTAATTGAATTTAATAAGTTCTGCTGGCCCAACTTTTATTAACTGCATTAAGACTAACGCTTTTAGCCAACGGTATCAACATAATACGCAGACCCAATGTAAGTTGTTAGTGCAGCATATTGTCGATATTAATATACGTTTCGATACGAAATCTAGATGGAAATGTATAATTGATGCTGTAGAGCTTAAACTGGGTGCTACGGAATGAGATTACATTTTTTTTTACTAACTTACAAAGAATCAAGTTGCCGCACTTTTTTGTATGTTTAAATGTTTTCTTTTGTGTTTCAGGTGTATACCCTTACCCTTACGTGTATGGAGCAGTACCCTACGGAGCAGTACCCTATGGAGCAGTACCCTATGGAACAGTACCCTATGTCCCAACTCTCAGCCCCAAATACGACTGCCAGCCTGTAATCAGTATCTTACCTCCTGGAATCAGAGTCTCGTGTACTGCACCCTAGACTATTTGTCGTACCTCTTGGAATTTTACTTATGAATCAAAAAAGTTAACCACGCGCTGCAGACACTCGTACTTATCTAATAATAAAGTAATTATGTGTGATAGCAGCAAGAACACATGTTATAATAAACAAATTTGGAAGCTATACAAGTAAATGTTTGGTTCTGTAGGTATAGCAAAGCGTGTCAAGCTTGTTTGAAAAAAATCTTGTAAATAATTAAATCTTTTTCACAAAAGCTTTTTATAAAAATGTTCAACCCTCGGTAAAAACGCGACATAAGTATATTGTAACAGTATAATTCAGCTGCGGTTGCACCATTGTAGATCTTATTACGCAGGGCGTAGGAACGGTTCAAAGTCAACCGAGTTGTAGGTACTTCACTGTAAGGACTCGCTATGTCATGTTTTGACCTAGGGTTAGTTAAATAAAAAGTTTTTGTAAAATATTTTGATCAAAAGTATTCTTCTTTACTTTTTTATACACGCCTAACACATTTTGTTATACCTACAGAATGCGCAGTACTTTTCCTAGCACCCGATAATGTGACTCTCAAATCGATAGAAGATTGTTATAATTTTCTTTTTCCTAATTTTTTGCCAGCTAAAAACAAAATTAAAAAAAGAACACCATATCAAAGATATTTTTCATTTTAAGCTATAGTGTAAATAATTAATAAAATCTTTTCACATCATGCGTATTTTTATTGACCTTTTTTCTTCTTTAAGAGTCAAACTCTTTTCGATGGAGTAACAAACAATTTTCCCTCTTCTGTGCTAGTGACTTGACCTACCTACCCATATTTAGCTACCTACTACATACATACACATATCACGCCTATAATCCCATGCGGAGAAGGCAGAGCGTAAACGGTCGCAAAAAACGGACATTTACACCACGTCTGACTAATATTTGAGAATCATTCGGAAAATTGTGTATCGCTATAGCGACAGCCCATCGCCTAAAATTGGAAAACACACCCTCGAGTCCCTTAGTCGCCTATTACGACTCCAACGGCAAAGAAATGGGGTGATGCTATTCTAAGCCGGCATCACACGGCAACTACCTGGTACAACGAATAAATGAAAGTGGTATCAAGTTGCGTAGATCCGTTTGCTATATTTGCGTTAATCCAGAAAATAATGTCTAGAATGTCCATCTTGGTAGTCTAAGGCAGACACCTGTTAGCTGTCATTTGGTCAGACGAGCTGCTTATCAAACATATTAACATACGAGTAAGACAAACAAACACCTCTCCTTATTAAATATAAATATTAAATATGCGTGAATAATTTCTATTTGCAGTTGATAAAGATCGTTAAATTTGTTTATTTTGTATTGCATTGTACATGCATTCATATACATAACATGCCTTAATCCTTTGCGGGGCAGGCAGAGCGTTAAAGGAGCCAAAATACGGCCGCTTTAGCCATTTCTGACTAATATATGAGGGCTATTTCAGAAAATTCGTTTTTCACCGATAGTGAAAGGTTGCCAGCTTGTAACCAAAGTTGTATTTCAAATAATAAATAATAAAAGAAATCTTTATTTCTGTCATGGAACCCTTGAGTCCCTTTACCACATCAATCGATACCCGCAGGAAATAAATGGGGGTCCTATTCTATGCCGGCGTCACACGGCCATTGCGGCTAGTCATAGCATTTGTTTAATATAGTAGGTTCTATTTAATGGAAATACCAGAATACCATTTTTACTAATGTTGGCCGTCAAAGGGCAGACTCTTTTTCGGATATAGGTCGTCAGGAAAACATAAGTGCCACTTTACGAAATATTTTAGAAGCATAAGGGTGCGTTGCCGAATCCGTATAAAAACAGATATTCCTCATCAATATTATCAGACAATGGGAAGAAAATAAATCTTTTATTCTCACAAAATTAAGTTAGCCCACATAAAAGAGTTTGTTTAAAACATTAGGATGTTTTTAGATGTTATCTGGAGTGTTTGGTGTCAAAAGTCTCACATCATGCTGAACACATTTATAGAAGGTGATACCAATCTCCTTGCTTTGTGTTCGGCGATCACTTCGTAAACAAGAATAGCGGGAGTCCATATAAATCACTTTTTATACAAAAAATCGACATCCGAAAGTTCTATAGCACAAACTGACGTAAACGTTCCGCCTTTTTGATATAAAGTTATGAAAAACTTTTTGGTCTTTCTTTCTCTCCTGTCACTTGAGTTCTGTTTTTAAATTTGAAAACAAACCGCAAACTCGTTAAAGCAATCCGTAAGTAGCTTACTATTCGTCTTAACTGTCGACTGTCAACAGCTAAGTATAGGTAAGTAGCTATTCCCAATATTTACCCCAACAATTTCTTAAATTAAAAACTGGCTCAATTTGCTTTTGAGGCTAAATAATACGTATTTGCCGCGAAGTCTCTCGTTGACTTGACATCTCGCATGATTATGTAGGGGACCTGCGAAATTACGAACCTACACGCGTCGTGCGAAGGTCTACCAACACAGGAACTAAAGGGATTACAGAAGGGCCACTTTCGATATTTTAGTAACTGACAACCTAAATTTTTGGATGAGGGACTGCTCTACTGTCTACTGTTTTTAATTTTTTATTAGAGTAGGTACAACAGGAAAAAACAACCAGTTTTTTTTATATTAAGTGTGGGACATCAAATTAATAATGACTCTATACTTAAACGATGTTCTTACCGCAACATTAGATTTGTTTTTTCATTCCGTTCCGTTTTAGTCTTTTAATTTCTTATGTGTGACCACAAAAGTTTAAAGCAGTAAAAAATATGATTATTTGACAGAGTACAATGTGTGTTGTTGCACAAACATAAGTCAAATATACCTATCTCTAGAGCCACTCGCACCGCTCACTTCCTTGAGATACTTATAAATCGCCACCGCTGTAAAAGTAGTGTGTACGTGTGCGAAGACAAGCAGAATAGGTAGATAGTCGAAAAGTATTATAATCTGAGCCTTCTGCATAGCGGACATAATGTTTTGACCAAGCCGGCCAACCATATGATTACAGTATCTTAACCCGCGCAAAGTAATTACGACTTGGATGCGTATGTTTACATTTTCGTGTATCGTCACATACGTCATTTTACCACACTACCTGGCCAGTTATTACCTATTTCCAAGTCTAGTTTAAAAATAAATAATCTCGTGCGAGAATTTTCAAGTCGTTTCTGTCTGTGAATAATTTACGTTATTTCTCGGTACTTATATTTGGTCTTTATTTACTGCTTCTGTTTTTAAAACGAGAAGCGTAATTAAGTAGTTGTAATGGTAATTATACATGCATATTTCACGTAGCTATTGTTTATTTCATTGTTAACTGCATTTCTTAAAGAGTGCAATAAATTACACTGGGGCAATCTTGGGTATCTCTACCAACAATGCCGGGTAAAAAAAAGGATTTTATGAAAACATATTTTTGTTCAAACTCAACACCAATGTTTCTTGGACACAATCGATTTCAAAATAAGCTTTCAAGGCAAAAAATTTAAAATTTCGAACTTATTAGGTACCCACATCTTGAATTATCGCTCAATATTTTAAGTAGACCAATTAATATTCTGTGGAAGTTTTCATTACGTTTTAATGAAACAGGAGCTCGTATCTGCCGATCGCTAATTTTATGTTTTAATTTACGCCTCTTATGCTGCTCTTGTGAAGAGTTGTTCACTTGTTAGACCCACTGCCGATTAGACCCGGTAGGTCCTGTTCTCTGACATAAACAGGTGAATTTTGTACAATTTACAGCCCACAAAATGGAAAAAAACTAAACAGGGTGTAGGAGACGGTGTACCAAAAACTTGTAGACGTAATTAAACCATGAAACTGAATATTTTTTAGTAAAGAGCCTATGTTGGGAAACCAAAGAAGACTCTCTAGTTTCCACAATAAATCAGTTCGCTGATCGAAAATGTTGAATGGGAAAACATTTTTTTTTGTTCGCTGACGTAGCCTCCATAAAAAAGTTTTTCAATTTTATCGTTAGACCATGCCTACAAAGTTTTTGGTACCGCGGCTCCTACGTGCCGTATGAGTAATGATTTTGAAGTCTCACAAACGCTAAAATGTAATAAAGTTCTAAGACTAACTATTAAAGATTTGACGTACTAAGTGTGAAAACTTCGCCCGATTTAATAGAATAATAATATAGATAAAAAAGGCAATGTTATACCCACTGGGTCTAATCGGCAGTAGGCCTTACAAGTGAACGACTCTGCTTCTTACCGCCGCAAGATCTACGCGACACTAAATCACTATAACGGGATGTTGAACGCACAATTTCATACTTTGTCGCTATCTCAATAAAAATCAAAATTGAATTAATATATTGACGCCGTAAACTTGTTTTGTGTTGTGGAAATTGCTATTAAAAATATATTCTTATGTTTAACGATAAAGAATAATAATTTATCTCATTCTTAGGGAGTATGCGACGTGCAAAGGACGGTGTACCGAAAACTTTGCAGACAGGATCAGACCACAAAAGTGAACAACTTTTTTTATGGAGGCTATGTACAAACAAGAATACAAATCGACCTCCGATACAAAGTTCCTCATCAGCTGTTGGACTTACTATAAAAATACGAAAATAAAATCGTTTCCTCACATAGGGTCCATAGTAAAAGTTAGGCAGTTTCGTGGTCTGATCATGCCTGCAAAGTTATGCCGTCCCTTACACCCTGTATTATACGCAAAATTCAAAATGGTTGTGCGCACTGATTACGATTACGTGCAGGTAATGAAACTATAATGTGATTTGATTGCTTAAACACACACATATCACGCCTATAATCCCTTGCGGGGTAGGCAGAGCGTGAACGCCCGCAAAAAACGAATACTAGCCACGCCTGACAAATATTTGAGGGTTATTCGGAAAATAGTGTATCGCCATAGTGACAGGTTGTCAGCCCATTGCCTAAAACTGCAGTACACACCCTCGAGTCCCTTCGTCGCCTCTTACGACTCCCACGGGAAAGAAATGGGGTGATGTTATTCTAAGCCGGCATCACACGGCAAACCTGATCTATTTATCTAGTGGTAAACCTGAATTAATAGGTTTACCACTGGATTTCACTCGGCAATTTAAACCCATCGACAATAACCAAGGAGGTCTAAAATCAAGTGTTACTCACTACATGTTTAGAAAGATGTTTAACTATCAGACACGTGTGCGGCACAGAATTTCCAGAAAAAAGATACAATTATTCCAGCATTCCCATCTCTGCGGCAAATTGATTATGCTTCTGGTCTGGCCGCACCCTTAAGGCATTCGTGTGAGCCAAGGGTTATCTACTGCACAAACCATCCTTTTCCTTCCTATGTGATGGGTGTAAGAGCAATAAAGATAGAAGATTCATAGGTTACTTAGAATAGTGATTTTTGATTGATGGACGCAGAAAGAGCCGCGAGTAAGAATCGGCTGGTAAATTAAATTTTACAAATGTTCCGGCTGGGAATCATTAGAGGTTTTGTTTACCTTAGAGGCGGTTAAACTCACATTAGCTATCGGGTGTTCTATGATGTACTAATGGAATTCGTAAATTAGGTATAAAAATGATTGAACACCATTTTCGGAATGACCCTCAAATGTTTGTCAGACGTGGCGTAAATGTTAGTTTTTACGGCCGTTTACGCTCTACTTTCCTTGCGAGGGATTATAGGATGGTATATAGCATATTAGTATGTATGTATGGATAGGAACGTCGGAAAGGGAAGATCTCGTACCCTCAATCTAATCGGGGACGTGCTAAAGAAAGGTCAGGTCAAGAGTACCCTAAACCGACGAGCATGCATGAAGAGATTGATGAATGTGGATGAGGCGAAAGAAGTATGCCAGGATCGTAGTAAGTGGAAGAAAGTTGTCTCTGCCTACCCCGCCGGTAAAGAGGCGTGATTTATGATGATGATGTATGTAAACGATTGAATTTTCTTTTCTTTTCTGCAACCACTGACTTCATCTAGTAATTTGTAGAGAGTAGGTTTTCTCGAAATCTGACAAAATATTTCTAACTTAAAAGGAGTGTAAGGGACAGTCCTTCGAATACTGATAGGGTGCATTAAGACCATGGAACTGAACAACTTCCTATGAAAAAATATTTCAGGAAACGTCATAAAATTTTAGATTTTCCATAGTAAATTCAGTCAACTGATGATGATTTTGTATGGGAGCTCGATATTTTTTTGTCATTCCCTGACATATGTTTCTAGGGGTAAGTTGTTCAATTTCATGGTCTGAATGCACCCTATGAGTATTCGTAGAGCTGTCCTTTACACCCTGTATATGTGAAAAGTGCAATAATTTTGTCAATTATACACAGAGTTCACCGTAAAAGCGTAGCTTTGCTATGAGTTTGTAAAATTTAGTGATTTTATAGGACAATTTTGGAAGAAAATATATACTAAGATGAAATACATAGAAAGTATTTACAAAATTTTTTTACATATACAACATTCCTTTCCAAAGAGTAACCTCGAATTTATCAAAATGACTATAATCTGAGCATGACCTATATTTTTGAATTTTCTTAAATTAATAGTGACCCAAAACAAATTATGGCGATTAGTTTCGGATTAAATCTCAATGTGATGCTTTTTTGTCCCCGGGGACACAATTTCGGACAAAAAGTGTAGGTTCAGATTGGCCTCAATTCGGGAAATAAATTATATTAACTTACCTTAAATTAGCACTGTCACATTCCGTAAAATAGTAAAAGAACAGGAAAGAAGATATTGAAGTACTGTCTGGTAAAAAAAATACTATGGATTCTTCGCTATGTCTAAACAATTTAGTCGCTGTTGTTTTTATCGTCACCGTAATTTGACTAATAACGCGTATTTTGCAACAAATTATATAACTGTACATGACATAGATTTCTTCTTTAATTTTCTTAACCTATTTGACGGAAAGTGACGGAGCTAACTTAGTGTAAGTTACGAGATTTTGTTTCCCGAATTGAGGCCATTGCTTTACTGTAAAAAATCTATTTCTTGTGAGCCGGCACGTCATAATGATTCACCCTTTTCAGTAGGTACAAAATTAATTTAAATAGATCTACAATATTCCCAAAATCTTTCGGTTTTTTAGTTTCGTCAATTTATTTTCCATAGGTTAGTAAAATGAAGAATATTTCTCTCAACAAAATGTTACTGAGCTTAACCTTATATTTAACGATTTGGAGTAACTGAAACCTAATGTTGGCCGTGTGATGCCGGCTTAGAATAGCATCACCCCGTTTCTTTCCCGTGGGTGTCGCAATTTTTGGCGATGGGCTAACAACCTGTAACTATGGGATACACAATTTTCCGAATGACCCTCAAATGTTTGTCAGACGTGGCGTAAAGGTCCGTTTTTATAAAGGCGTGATATATGTATGTATATATTTGTGAGAGACTGAAGTACATACTAGTAAGGACTTCTTTTACAAATCACCAGGCATAAAAGTACCGATTTAACTTTAATTCAACTTTTTCTTGGTGCGCATAAAATTATTCCTGGCCAGGGTGGTTAGGGAAAAACTTGTGTAACCTTCACGGGGTGAACCAGCACATGCAACCATAACTTTTCTTATTTTGAAAACTTGCAAAAAATTTCAAGCGCGAGCATTATTTGCACCTGTGAATTTCGCCATCACTAGTGGCGACGCCTCTTCCATCTGGGGGCCAAATCTGAGGCCATATATCGAACGAGATATAGCGGTTCTGGCTTCGGTTACGCTTTTGGCCTTATACATTACGGATTTTGTTACCAAAATCACACTGGGTTTCTTTAGAGCCAGCAATGTAGGAACATATTGTAAGCTATAAACCGCACATGTGAGCGGCTAAATATCAATCATAATCAGCTGATAATGTCAAAAACGAGTTATGGCCCTATTCTGAGATTCTGGCCAGTATCTGAACCAAATTGGTTACTCCATCCCCTTCAGTTTTTATGATAACAGAAGAAACAGAAAACATTTTAGTCTAATGTTTCAAATATCGTTCATTCCGGTCATTCAATATGTCAAATGTAAATAAAATATCAAAACAAACAAAAGGAAAGTAATTTTCACAAATCACAATAATAAAGAAGAATCGAGTGAATGGCTGCTTTTTTCTGGAAAAACCCGCTAGCTTTGGGCTAGCTAATGTTCCAGCCGGCCCGAAAAGACATCATATCATATTTTTTGCAGAAGAATTTATTATGATAAACTGTACAAATGTATTTGGTGAAGGTACTAACAAATACTTTAGTCCCACTACGATTTTTACTATTTTCAGTCGCTAATAAAATCGCTCCTATGCTAGGTTTATTTATGCATTCGTTGCAGTTCCCAGAAATCTTTGCGAATTTTTAAAAGTTTAGTGGCTTAATGTCTGTGTTTATTACTTAGCTAATATTGTCAAACCCACGGTTTACCATTACGATTTACGATACTTTATTTATTCTAGAACCTCAAACCTATTTCTCTGAATATGCTGTATCCTTAAGCAGACATAGCGCCACCAGACGTCCGGTGAGAAGTAGCTTGTGCATTGGAGTAACAGAAGCAAGAAACAGCCACTCGACACCCTCTGGACCACTACTCAATGTCTCGCGCTCGTTTGAAAAGCCGAAAAAGCTTATGAGGAATACATCTGTTACAGACAATGCGCCACAAGCCAGGAACCAATTGTGGTACTCCCGTTGGCCGGCTCCTGTGGGGTTCATCACACCATCGGTCAAGTTGGCCACTGCAGGGTGAACACGGCAAATGAGGCTTTATGGATAAAACGCGGACCAATTGAGACTGTGGAGCCCCATCTCAAACAATAGCAGGGAGGATCTGAATACGGCAACTAGGAGTGCCTTGGCCTTCACAAAATTTTGGCAAAAAATATATAGAACTGAACATGAAGAAGTTTTATTCTAGATAATTAAAATCTGAAAATGCAATCCAAAGGAGTTCTAAGCAGTAGATGTTATCATTATTAAGGATTATATGTAAAAACAGAATAAGTTTATAATTGGTATGTTCTTTTTGAAAGAGTTATCACAATTCAATAAATTATCATCGTTTTAAGAGAGCGTAGTCGTAGATTAGTTAAAAATATTGCGGTTATAAACTTCTTAATAGGAAAAATCCACTGTACAAACGTAAGAACTCATACAATTCAGTAGATACGTAAGAGGTGACCAAGGGACTGGCTTCACGTTCCTAGCTACGTATAACAATTGGTGGTGATGGACCAACAGTTTATCTACATCTCAACACAATTTTCTGAAAAAACCATAGCAGACGTGATGATGAAGGGGCATTTCTTACGGTCTTTAACGCTCTGCCTCCCCCGGAAGGAATTGACATGATATGTGTGAAAGTTTCACAGTTCTATATTGTAACGTTTGGCAGTCGGTTGCTTTACATACATACATACATACATATATCACGTCTATAATCCCTTGGGACGTATGCAGAGCGTAAAAGGCCGTAAAACGGTCATTTACGCCACGTCTGACGAATATATGAAAATTGAGTATCGCCATATTTATATTATACTTAATATTAGAATAATAATAATAGGAAACGTGATGGTAAATTGAAAAGAAATATTTTTTTATTATTCAAAGGTAGAAACAACCGTGAACGGAACTATTTTACCAAATTCTTTTTGGTAAAATCATGTCATGTCAAAGAATCACAAAATGTCGTTGCTGTTGTTATTCAGTTGTCATTTTACCTTTTGACGTTGACATATTCTACAATAACAAACGTGAAATAAAAAACGTGTTTCTTTTGCCTAAATAAACGTAAATTGGCGAATAAATTGTAACAAGGCATCATACGTTACAAGGCTTTTAGTGAAAGCCTTGAAGCTTTCCCAATGCACAACATTCCAGCATTACCATCTTTTACTAGAAAAAAAAAACTGGTAAACAGCATAGAGAGAGGTATAATGATGGTAAACAGAGCGATATATGTTTTTACTTTGATGATGATCACACACAATTTTAGTTCCTACAATGTTTAGGAGCAGTGATTGTGTGTGTTAACTTGGCTCATTATATCCCAGATTTTGCCTAAAATTCCGGCGGAATATTGGTTCACTTGTTTGATGGTAAGCTTATGTTTACCAGATATTAACTACTTTATGTTTTCATTGCAGCGCAGCTGTCTCCAGGAAACCCTATAATGGTGCAAAGTATTGCGATTTTTACACAATTTGCCAGCGTAATTCGTCCGAAAGTTTCGTTGCAAAAATTGTAGTGCACGAGCAAGAAGAACACATCAGATGCGATAAAAACTCTCAGCCAAAACAGGATTTTCATACATTGACTAGTTATGATTTCTATTCTTAGACTATTTCTATTAGATAGATAGGTGTTATCAGCAGCACTTTAAGATATCAAATTAAACTGTTGATCCTTTTTAAATGTTATTTTCTAGGATAATTGATCAAATACAATTAACTAACTTGAAATTCGATTTGTTTTACTTTAACTTCCATATGTTGCCACCGTAATAGACACATAGGCAACCACAGTTTGAGGATACCGCTAGACTAGAACCACTGGTGGTTCTCGTGGTCCTAGAGGAAATCATCGAGTACACTTTTTGTAAATGCCACTTGTTTTAGGTAGCACCAACACCGGATGTATGTAGCACTAACACTGGGAGGTTAAATAAATAAAAACATATTAAAATTAATTTAAAGCAAGCGGTTTCTCGAGTTGAGGCAACGCCTTGGCAAGCGTAGCGTTGAACACCCTCCGTCCAGATGTACCGAATTAAAGACGGCGGCTGGTAGCGACTCGTTCATTGGGTCGTTACACGAGTCAATGTCCCACACGAAAAGAGGAAAAAGAAGCGACTCGAGGGAAAAACGGGAAATCGTGCCTTATGGCGTACCCTAAGGGAGGCCTATGCCCAGCAGTCCACTGCTGCCGTAGGCTGATGCGATGTGATGATGTGAAAATTAATATTAAAAGTATGTATGTGATGTAAAGTAAAAAATATGATTACAAAAACACGACTGTTTTAGTGGCAGAAATCGATCTTAAAGCATAAACTCAGTTTAGGTCTTAGGATTGTGTAACAAGGAACAAGCTACTTAGAATTTTCTGATATACAAACTACAATGCATCTATTTTATGTGTATTTAATAAATTTAGCAGGTTTACAATTGCTATGCTTTAAATATACTCTATACTTGGCCCACAGACATTGTCGCCGTGCCTTCAATTTATAGTGAGCTCCATAGGTATTGAGGGCATATTCCATCCAGGCCAGCTGCAGAGCCAGAGTGAAATTACCATAGATGGATAATCACGTCATCAGGGGGACACAGCAAGGTGAAGCGCGGTGGGGTTTGGCTTGTCTGGGATCGTAATTGGTCTGGAAGGAGGTGGGTGCTTGTCTGAATGAATCTGCTGGAGCCACTCCGTAGTCCGACGTAAAGATTCTGACCGCTCCTCTCAAATCTCCGCCATACACGTTCGTTTCATTTCTTTTTCACACTGAAATGGGTCTTTGAAAAATTGGATTGACGAGGCCTCCAAGCAGAGAGGAGCACTGTCTACGTTGTGCTTCACATTGGTGGTTAATGACCACTTAGTCTAGGACACTGAATGATGTGTATGCGAAAGGCATGCATTTCTCTATTGTAGAGCTTTGATTTTCAGCAGCTAAACATCAAGCACCTCTTGATATGTGCTTAAACACAGGGACGATAGCCTTGAGATGTGCGAGGTCGTCAAAGAGTGAGGAAGCTGCAGGGAAAGAGCTGTGCTGGGATGGGACTGTGAGTCCGTTGTAGGTGCTAGTATTGATATCATCTTGAGCAGGGGGGCGGTGTATACGTCCAGTGTGGCCAGGCCAGGCAGTAGGATGGCCAGACCATGGCTTTTCGTAAGTTTTGTTCGAAGTATTGGGGCAAAGCAGGCAAAGTATTTGGGATGGATCAATTGGGTCCATATTGGCTGCTCGTGCTATTCATCCTGAGTTTTGTTCCCACCAGAAGCTTGAAACACACACTGAAAAACACCTAAAACATTCCAATTTTGCCGAAAAGTCCAAAAAACAAATAATTATAAAATATTATGTGTTGTTTATGTTGTGATTTGGTATTTTATGTCAAAAAGCTAAATCTCGTATTTGACATAAAATAGGTATGGAAAGCTATCCTATTTTGACAGATATTTGGGTCCGTATTCTGATATTTCATTCGAATTTTAATGAATGATATCCTTTTTTTGACTTATGTTTTCCATCACTGACACATTTGGAAAATTTTAATTTAGTATACATTGATTGTTATGAAGCATTTTGTTATTTTGTTCAGTACAAAATGTTCAATGTATTTCTATGTTAGCGCGTTTTTTCGTCGTTGAGCCAGAAGCTTCCATATCTCGTGCTATATCTCGTCACTGACATTTCGTGAGCAACCCAGATTTGACGCCCTGGGCTACCACGGCTTGTCCCTGCCTTGAAAGTCGTAGGTTCAAATCCTGCCTGCGCTTAAAAAAATTGCAAGTTCTCAAAAATTGTATACCTAACACGGGATGTGTTTTAAAATTTGGTATTCAAAACTATTTATTTTATTTTACCTTACAATTTCCTTGCAAGAGTACAACCATCAAACGAAAACTGCCTTAAGCTACTACTTGTTTATTACCTCTTCAATTTCAATTACGTGTTTCAACGTTTGTTTTATTTGGGCTTATTGTTTGGGCCGGCCGGAATCGAACGGACATCCTCATTCTCATATCACCTGCGTCCGGTTTCATTTCGACCACGCCGCCGTGATTAATAAACACTATATCGATCACTTTCTTTGTCAATATGTTTTTTTTTGCTGTAAGAAAGGAAATATGGGAAATTTCACAAGTCATTAAATGCTTCAAGATTCATAAATCATAAAAGATTTAAAAAATGCTGAAATACGAGCTCATAAAGTAGGTAATGTTGTTCAGCTTCATTCGTTTATGAGCTCCAATATTTGCACTGAATTTAAAATTAACAAAAACAGTATGTTGGGGCCAGCCCTCCGAATGCCTTCTGATAGGGTTGCATGCAGATCGTGATATTGAACAACTTTCCCCTTGAAAAATTCACTTCTCATACAAAATCACGATCAGCTGACTGCTTTTCTACACAACTGCTCAACAAAAAAGGACTTTAATGTTTTAGAGTTCATGTATGTAAGTTATGTATAATATGTGCGATTTGAAACTCGTTAAACACTGATGCATGGGAATTGTATCGGGAGAATCCTTACATTATCCCAAATGCCATTGCCGTACTTTAATTTTTTAAAATTTATTATGCTTCTTCTACGGAGAGTCAAGGTCTTTTACTTTTCCTGAAATAAATTCCAAGGTGACAGTTATTCAGTTTCATGGACTAAATGTAACCTATCAATATTTGGAGGGATGTCCCTTACATCCTGTACCTACATCTCTTAATTACAAAGAGCAAATACATACAGATGCATCAGATTAGTTCCATCCGTTTGACGCGTTACCGCAGACCTACATCCTACACCTGACTCACAACACTATGATTACTTAGTTAATGCCTAATTACCTACCGTGTGCATGCGTCTCAGTCTTTAATCAGCTAGTAGGGTTTATAAATATCGTGTCTAGACGATTGCTTTGGGGATTTTAAAAAAAATATAAGGCTCTATACACACACACTAAACTACGTGTTCAATAAACACTGAATTTTGATATGATTTTCGTTTAATTATTTATTTTGTGACAGATAATACTTTTTTACTCAACAAAACAACAACAGCTAATAATAACAAGTAGCTTTAGGCGGTTCGCCCACTTGTCGTCCGTCGCTACCGTGGTCGCTACGTATTTTAACGCACCGTGACGCAAGAAATTGCAAATTCCGATCTTATTCCCATACAAATACGCAACGGACGCGTGTGTCAAATGACTTGACAGACGCCTCCATTACGCAGCGTAATGTACCGTTTAACCCACCGTAGCCGTATTTGTGTGGGAATAAGATCGAAATTCGCAATTTACTTTCATCTGACAGACGCATGCGTTATGTTGCGTTAAAAGAACGGAACGACACGACGACAAGTGAGCGAACCGCCAAAGTAAGTTGTTTCTCGCTCAAACATCGATGACGACGTCAGCAATTATTTTCCGACGCCACGAAATGACGGATGACCCAATAAGTAGGCTTCTTCTTTATAACCAGATAAGTTTTTTCACTTCCTGCGTGTTCTTTGTTTCCTGATGGCGGCTCTGGCATAAATCAGACGGTATACCGCCTTGCGCCAGCGGACGCAGGTGGCCTGAATCCTGCCCAGGCAAGGACGTAGGATTGTAGGTTAGCAGAAACCGCACACTAGGTCTTAAGGGCCGACAGTTGGTTGACGGTCTAGACAAGAACGGAGGTAGGTAAGATTTGCTTTTAGTAGTGAAATAAATTAAATTTACGTTTTTTTTCATATAGTTTTCCATTATCTTCCTTTAAGGCGAGTGCACCCGTGAACGACCTCGAAAGTGGCGCCACTCCACAAAAAAAATATTTTCTCTTTATACAAACAATCTATCAGAATGTCCAATGCCCAATTTTATAGTATTTTCCTTAAGGCAAGTGTACCCGTGAACGAACTCGACTGTGGCCCCACTCCACAAATAAGAAAATCTCTTCATACAAACAATCCATCAGAATGGACCATGCCCAAGTTTTTAGTATTATCCATAAGTAACATTAGAACCTTCAAACTCAATGAAATATTCGCTGTAATTAAAGTTATGGCAATTAATACGAAAAGCGGCCGTTTTAAGGCATTTTTTGTGAAGCCGTTCACGAGTACACGACCTCTTATTCCTCTGAAAATAAAAAATATATAGGAAAAGGTGAATCATATCACCATAACTTACCTAAACTTTGTCATTATCAGTCACCTACATTACATATACACATTAAGCCTCTTATTCTATTACCTCTGAAAATTAAAATATATAGGACAAGGTGAATCATATCACCTTAACTTACCTAAACTTTGTCACCTACACTACACTACATACACACATTAAGAGCCACAACAGTCCACTGCTGGACATGGGCCTCCCCCTATGGTATTGTCATACTATAAACAACCCATAATGACAAAGAACATTCAGCAGTTAGTACTTAACCTGTAGAGAAAAAGTCATTGTGTCTTTTCCTGCGGCTAAAAGGTAGTAAGAAAATAATTGTATCAGGCGTTAATTTGCGGAAGTCCATCTTGATTGAATTAGATAGAAAGGTATTTAGCTTCTTCCGCACTTATGATGGCTAGTAATGCAGCTAGTTGAATGCACCACGCGTACGACCGCAAGTTAATGCAAATGCACAAGCGATGCACTTAGTAAGAAAAAACTGTGGTCGAAAAGTAGAGCCCGAGGAGTAACATCATCCATCATTGATGCCGATTTAAAAATAAAATTTAAATTATTTGCTCTTGTCACGAATCCATTAAAAATATAAGTTGTACTAAACGTGTTTGTGCACAACACTTACGAAGATACTTTACAAAGCATTGCAGTATTGCCAGATGAGCATGACTTTTGTCAACTTCAAAAAGGCCTTATGTAGGTGCTGTGTGAAGATTAATCCAAAACTTCGCGTGAACAATTAAAAACAGTATAACCATTAAAGTAAGGCTATCAAAGTTGTTGGTTACTTTTAAAAAAGATGACAACAAAGGAAAATGGTAATCTCTGACATAGCATTACCTCAGCTGTCAAATATGGCTTATTAGGCGGTGCTCCCACCTGACGTTCTTTGCTGCGTATTTTTAGAGCATCCGCAACGCATGCGTATGTCAGACGAAAGGAAATGCAAATTCTGATCTTATTCGCATACAAATACAGCATCAGTGCTTTCACGTTACATTGACAGATGCGCTAAACATACGTAGCAACGGACGGTAATTGGGAGAACTGTCTTAAACAATATTATGGTTTAATCGGGTCTAAGCGCGGGATTATTAGTAGGTACACATGCATAGAACTATAATAATGTGTACAAAGGGCAAAAGGTTTTTTTTTATAAATGATGGTCGAAAGTCTTAAACAAATGTCTTAAATAATCCTACAGTTCCATTAATCCAGCCAAACCTACCATTATGACTAACGACTGATTTGATATTATTTTCTAACTCTTCCTTCTTGATTTAAAACAGAAGTGTTTATCAAAAGTGCGCCAGCTGTTAAGTTATTGGGTACAAAATTCCATAGGTCACGGCGCAATGCGAAGTGCGCGAGCGCCGCTCCGACGGCGCGGCGGCGGCTTATTGGCGCATTCAAACTTGGAATCAATTATACGGAGATGAGTAAAGGAGATGTCATAAAGTCTGTTCTGTAATATTTTTTCTTTTTAGAAGGTGCTAAAAATAAAGTTAATGGTAAGACTTCAAACTTACATTGAGGTAGTCTTCTGTCTGTATATAATACCTAAGGTTTACTTAAGGTGAGATATGTTATACACGTACTTTTCAATTAATTTTGAGGGCTGCTTTTAGTTCAAGTTTTCTAGGCGTAATTAAGACTTCTAAGCGTAATTTAGCGTAAACAATTTTCAGTAGCAAAATGTAAATAAGTTGTAGGTATTTAAATTATCAGTCGAACTGTCGAAACTTCATGCTTGACAATAATATACGAGAAACTATTTTCATGTTATGAAACTGTACCTTTTAAAACTGAAAAAAGAAAAGTTCATATCCAAATTTCTATTTACAACATATCTCTGTTCAAAGATGTGCACTGGCCTTTATAGCGGCGATAGGCTATTGCTGGGCTGCGCAGGCGCCGCCGCCGCTGCGCTTTGATCCATGCGCATTATTGCGCATGCCAACGCGAACACCTTCTGTATTCGCACGCACACGCCACCGCCGTCTCTTTAACCAACTGAACATTTCAGCCCTGCTATTTTTTTTATTTCGGCATTCATGCTCAACTATTTGGATCAGTTCGGCCATCATCAAATAGTGTTGTGTCGTCAGTGTAGCGAAGGTTACTAAATTTAATCGCCCTATAGTTATGCCTCCCTTCTAATTATCCAGTGCCTACCTCATAATGTACTCGCTGTATATGTTAAACAGGAGAAGCGATAAAATGTATCCTTGTCTCAAACCTTTGTGTCTCTGGGCCTGAAGTCTGCTAAATGAAAATCGTTTCAGTTGTGTGTCAATGGTCTGTCAGTGGGACAGTTTTCATTTCGTATAATGCTAACAGTTTGAAGAATAAAAAATCACAGTAGCATTATAATTACAATTAACTTTCGATGGCATTACAATGACAAAAAAATTAAAGAAATCGGGGCCCAGGACTCTGACAACATGTTATTTACGAGTACTTTGATATTACCATTCTGATACAGGCTCTGCACTAGGAATACCAGATGATATGGTTCCATTTCTAGGAGAATCTGCCACATATGATTCTAAGATACACAGTCAAATGCTTTTGAGAAGAAAATTTAAATACTTCATTCAAATAAAAAAATATTTGAATATACCTGTACCGAGATCTACGCATAGTTACAACAATCAATTGTGTGATAATTTATATGAAACAAAATAATAAAAGAGTGCTCCAGCGAGACTTAAAAACATCGTAAAAGCTTATTATTTTAAATCAAAAAGAAAGTTGTAACGGAAGTATCAATATAAAATACAGTGCTTTCCTAAGACTATTTAAGTATAATCACAACGCACTTCATAGAGAGATAGAGATAAGTACCTTATTAGGTGTCATAAAACCGGAGAATTTTAAATAAACCGCCATAGTTGTTTCCTTTATTGATGTTGAGTGTTCAAACAATATTTTAAGCATGTAAAGTGTATGCGGAGGGCGTTATTTTTAATTACGTCTTTATTCACTTGGGCCGCGGCGTAACAACAGCACAAACAAAATGAGTAGTTCCACAGCGCTCCTAAGGTGCTGCTCTCACGGAAAAGATACGTTGGACGTAAAAAATTATCTAATGAAAAAAAATGTTATTTGGCAGTTCATTAACACTTCAATTATTGGAAAATAGAGTGAACTGAGTAAAAACACTAACCTTCTTCTTTCGTGTTCATCGAGTCGACACACTTTCCTGTTCCAATCATAATACAAGCAAATAAATATAATAAGACAGGACAACGACAAATAATTTAACTAAGAGTGCCGTGAAACATTTTTATAGAGCTCAGTAGACCTACCAACAGAAACAATTTCATGTTATTTTACGAGCCCCATAAGAAAGCTTAATGCGTAATCCAATTCAAGTCTCGGATCCTTTTAATCTTATGTTCTGATGAGCCTCCGAAGATATAAGTAGTCCAAAAGCAGTATTTTAGTTTAACTGCTGTTATGACTCCAAAGAAGTGTTCATGTGGCGAGAGAACGTTTTAAAAATGATCGTGAAAGTTCAGGAGTAACATGCGATGTTTTCATTGCTTCATAATATTCTTTTACAATTTAAGTTATTGCCAGGTTGAGTAGTATATGCTTCTTGATAACACTTATTGAATTATAACGTTTGCGGTTTTCTTAGTTTCCGTAGGAAGAAACCGAGTAGGATGCTGTGAATACTGACATCAGACTTATAAACTCACTTGGTAACCAACCGCTGACAGATTTATTATGCAACTTTGATAGGTATTCGCAGTCGCCTACGAGCTCCGGCGCGGTGAAAGTATGACATTAGGTAGATACAATAGTCCAAATTGTCATCAGGTGAAAAATCTGGCGAGAATATCAGAAAATCTCGATCATCTAATTAGCCAGAAGAACAAGGACGCAATGAACGATAAACATATTTTCGTCATCATCATTCGCGAGTACGATAAGCGTAAAGCAAAAGCAATGAAATAATAGCCGCCCTCGATGCTAAATTACATACGAAAAGTCATGAAACCAGATTAAACGCACCGTCTCATCTTTATTAAGTTATTAAAACTTAATTTCGTGAAATGGTCCTGAGACACTGCTCTTATCGTGTTAAAGTCACTTATTCGAGGGACAATAAAATATATGATATAATTATGTTTTTAATTACCTGCAATACTTTTGCAAAATTACTGCATTAGCCCAATTTTATGCAGCTCAACGTTATATTTAAAAACAATGAATAATTTTATGACTTTCTCTATGGCCGATAGATATAGGATTTCTCAGAATAAATCAGGTACTACCAGACTGGTAATACCCGGTTTGGTTTAGTTAGATTATCATGAATATTATTGATAGGATAAGAAATGAAACCATTGTACATTACACGTTATTTAATTATAAATTCTTTATTAATAGACAATATTACAAAAATTAAAATTGCTGTATGATGCCGGCTTAGAATAGCATCAACCCGTTTCTTACCCATGGGTGTCGTAAGAGGCGACTAAGGGACTCGAGGGTGTGTATTGCAATTTTAGGCGACGGGCTGACAATCTGTCACTATAGTGATACACAGTTATCTGATTGACCCTCAAACTTTTGTCAGACGTGGTGTTAATATCCGTTGAACGGCCGTTAATGCTCTGCCTACCCCATAAGGGATATAGGCGTGATTTATGTATGTGTATGTAATATTACAAATAGGTACGACGAATAATTATGAGGCTTCTGTTTCCTAAACTAAGAATTACAATTCCTGTTTCGCGGATGTACGGTACTCCACAGGTCCTGGGTTCAATCCCCGGCCGACGCTAACATTTAGAATAATTTCTTATTTTCATTTATGTCATTGATTCCTTTCTAAGAATCCCGTAAATAACAAATTCAAAAGTCAATAAACGGCGCCTTTTATCTCAAGCTCAGTTGCGTGAATCACAGTTTTATAAACCTCCAGTTAAACTCAACGCGTATCTAACTCGCCAATCAACTTGCCAATCACTCTGGTTTTACTGGGCAAGCGTGAGGCATAAACTCGCTGAATAGCTTAACCACCGAAGTAGGGTAGTTTAATCCTTAGTAATTAAGTACTTGTACGTTTTAGTGGCGGCTTCTGTTGAAAAGTTCTAAGAGAACTAAATTATGCTTATGTATAATTATTTTTCATGGGGGTAGGTATTTCACTCTGACATCAGGGTTTTATGGGTCGTTCGTTGACGTTGTATTTCAAATTGTCTAAATAATAACGAGAGGTGTCAATTTCTCTGTTACAGAAACAGGTTGATATAATTTTGCACCAACCGCATAATTTTTGTTAGCTGAACGAATAGTACGTCCACATATTCTTATCGTACTCCGACCTACGTTCTTTGGGGAAAGTTGTTCAGTTTAATAAGCTAGTTCACCAGGAACTGGTACTTTTCCTAATACTTTGTATTGGAAAGACTTCAAATTAGTATTCATTACATAATCTATGGACAAGAATCGTTATTCTTTTTGACGGCGCTTACAAAATCCCACAATATCCACTCTGCAGGTGTCATAACCTTAACATTCTTCACGGATGCCTAAATCCTAAGAAGAGTGCAATTATTAATTTCGTATGCTTCCAAACTTCCAATCCAATATCGTCTTTTTAGGTTATTCCAGACTGTTCCTATACATTAAACACAGCACTGCTACATAAATTTTATTAAATGTTTAAAAATACTTAATTAATGTTTTATGTTATTGAAATAAAGTTACACTTTGGTGAATTTATAGTCCTTTTATTTTCTTAAAGCACGCAAATGAAACCGCCACGGAATAGACAGACATCACCAACTTCTTCGCATGACTTAAAATATTTCTGTAAAAGTTTTTTTTTGTTTTATTGAAACATTACCTAATAACGAAAACTGCGAGGGAGGCCTTTGCGAAGCATCTAGTAGGCTAGATGTTAAAAAAATAATATTTATGCAATAAAAAAGTATTTGGAATGAGTGATTTTTGCTTGCTTAAACGACACGACATTTTCGTATCGTGGTGGAACAACCCATCTTAAATAAAATTATGCACGCTTGTTGCCTGATGATGTTGTTAGCGGCGTAAGTTTTTGTGACATTTGATTTAAATAACACTCTTTTGTGGCGGAATGTAATTTTTATTTTGATGAATGTGCTCTCGAGTTAGCATTCGTTTTTGACACCGACAACAAATATTTTCTTAAGATCATTTTTGAGGTCCGTGTTTGATTGTAGATTTATGTGTTTTGATATCAAGTGGTTTATTTCGGTCATAAGTAATTTTTATCCAGTCTGACATCAACTGCGAAAAATACTGACGCATGATTTGATTACCTATCCTTTGGGATGAAATCGACTCATTATAATATTCCGGATGACATGACAGAAGATGAACTATGATAAAGAATATTTTTGATGGAAATAATAAACATGATAAAGTATAATTTGTGTGAATATTTTTGATGTCATATTGCAACTATCTGAAATTACGTTAATCTTATTCGAATATAGGTTCGTGTATGCTGCGGTTAGAACTCGGGTTGGTGTCTGCTTCAAGCGTTAAAATGTTTCATATCGATATCGAAATTCCATAAAATAAGTTTCACAGCCGCAATCTCACCCACACATCGGCACCATATTATAGTTGCTGTCATCCACTGTTCCAACAGCCTATTTACAAATTACCGTAGTTAAAATCTCGCAATGCTTCAACGTCAGCAGTGATAATTGTCGTTTATTGATCGCGTCCGTTTATATTAACAGGCATCGCTGTCAGATCGGCGTTTATAGTCCATAGCGCATGACGCGATATTCGCGATGTGTCCGCGATATGTCCGCGATACGAACGCCGACGACACTCTTTGATCAATGGAGGTGCCTACTTTGTGACGCGTGTGACAGAAGCGTAGGAGCGCGGTGAAACTTCCAAGACAGCCGCGGAATTCTCGCATTCCATTAGGGTGTATGGAGAGGTTGAAATCTGAGTGGGCAACTTTCTGGGGAGAATTGACGTTCTGAATCAATAATTTGTATTTGCATTTGCTTACTGGTTGAAGCTTCTTTACTGAGTTTTGAAGAAATCCCAGACATAATTGTTAGGGTTTCAGAAAGAAGAGGAAAGTACTACGATTTTCTCTGGATGGATTATTAACAACAGGTCATTATTTAATGTTCAGCCATTCTAAATTTACACATATGGAAGTTACTAAATAAAAAATCAATGGAAAAATCTTGTTAGTTTTTTTGCCAACCTTAACACGGAGAGCGCTAGCAAGGAGTCGGACGGAAGATCCATTACATATCGTGGGAACGATACAATTTGCAGTCTTAAGAACAAAGGCGACTGGTGCCTGGAAACTAGCGCCACTGCACGAAAAAACACTTGTTTCTTCATTCAAACAATGAATCAGACTGTGTCTCATAAATCTGGTGTTATTTTAGAGTTAGAAACTTTATACCATATACTACCTATACGTTTTTATTAAGGTCATGACAATAAATACCACACAGTTAGCCTTTTTTCGCATTTTCATTAATATAAGTATAATAATAAATATAATATTATTATAATATATTACTATAAAAATAAGTGCAAAAGTCACTATTTTTTTACATGCATAGTTTTACCACAGAATATATAATAGTACTAACGTTTTACATGCAACTTTGTTCTCGTGAAGTGGCGCTAGTTTCGCGGCACCTGTCGCCTTGGTGGATTTATAATCGGATTTATTACGTCACGTCACTCCCTACTCCCGTGAGAGGAGGAAACGGAGGATATCCCGACCTGACGGTTCCATCATGTCAAACGTGAATGAGATTATTTTGATTGGGAAGTGCTCACTTCGTTAATAATTAAGCTAAACCCTTATTTGATTTTTAGTGTCATCTTACCATTGTCTGTATAAGGATGAGTAAGTTATTCAATTTATTTTTACACACATACATGTATTACGCCTGTATTCCTTTCGGGGTAGGCAGAGATTAGATGGTCGTGAAAAACTAACATTTACTTCACGTTTTTGAGGATTATTTAGAAAAATGTGTATCGCCATCGACAGGTTGTCAGCACATCGCCTAAAATTGCAATACACATGAAACCCTCAAAGCTTTTAGTCGTCTCTAACGACACCCGCGGGAAAGGAATGGGTTTATGCTATTATACATTACGACATCCCACGGCAACAACTACAAGAATATTAAATGAATGAATGAGAAAATTGTGTTCAGGTTAAGGTACGATATATTGGGTACGCTCACACGATTTTTTTTATGATGCTTTTGAGGTGGATTTCTAAATATTTGCCGTACACTGCATATTTTATGTACCAGCGGGTGACTCCCATTAAATATTTCTTATATCGATAACCCGTCAACACACGGTCAATCGCGATGATGTCTATGAGGTCGATGGCTATGTTTGATACGGGTACCATCTTAACTATGAGGACCCTCAGCAGAATCAGACATCTAAATAATTTAAGATACTAGATAATAATAAGTCTTCATCATGCCTAACTGAGAGAGTACTTGCCACACCGAGACAAAATTTATTTGATTTGATATACAAATATTTGGTTCCTTTTTATGTATTCGTGTTCAGTCTGGGTGTTTTCTAGTATTTCTGAACAAACAAAGTATACAGGGTGAATGGTGCAGCCCTCTAAAAACTGATAGCGTGTATTCAGACCATAAAACTGAATAACTTCCCAAAAAAAAAATTTATTAGAATTGAAACATCATCACTCATCAGACAAAAAGATCTTTGATTTACGTACTGCATAATAAGTACCTACTGACCCCTAATTTGTCATATCTATGGTCATTTATATTTATTTTATTAAAATTACATTTTAATTTTAATGCCTCGTTTGCTAATTTAAGTATATCAACTACAAGTAAGAAGAATATCGTAAATATATTGATGTAATTATAAAACAACAGCGTCAAGTTTATATACGAATCGCTTCGGGCCGATAATAAAAAGCTACTGTTACAAATTAAGATCATAAGAGTAACTATTTATGACTTCGCGTGTTTTGTCGTTAAGCACATCATAAACTCCGTTTATTTCTTGTTGGATTGCCATTTGCTACAGGTAAGGAATAAAGCTGAACTGAATGATCATAAATGACACTGTTTTCGTTTAATAGTTCATTGTGAAGGTGTCACAAGTATGGTAACCAACAAAAAACTGAAAATCAATGAATGGCTGATGCAGAATAATGTGCTATATTTCTTGGTTAAGATTTGTTTTTGTAGTGTCACATCTCATTGAAAAATATACGTTAATATGATAATAATAGTTCCAAGCACAGGAGATACACCGGTCTCATACAAATGCGAAATATTCCACGCTCATGCCAAATAAAAATAAATAAATATATACATCTATCTCACTACATTACCCCTATGCTATTATAGCATTTTCGGAAGGTGGTGGTAGTGTAACTGCAAGCGACGCAAAGATTCCGTGTTCGATTCCCGGTGGGATACTCACAAAGTTGGGAAGTAAGGGATAGCCTTCCAAGTAATTATACGAAGCATTCAAACCATGAAACTGAACACCATCCAATGAAAAAATATTTCAGAAAAACACAAAAAAAATAGACTTCCCTTAGTAAATGCAGTCAGCTGATTGTGATTATGTATGGGAGGTCGTTTTTTTTGTCGTTTTCTGACATATGTTTCTCATGGAAAGTTGATCAGTTTCATGGTCTACATGTACCCTATCCCTTACACCCAGTATATCAATTTATGAATTTGTGCCCAGTCCTGGCAGGATATTGCAGGCTGAACCAGCTGATTGTCCGAAAATAAATATATAGTTCCGTGTCCCGGTTGCTGTCTATGATATCTTAGACGGCGGTTATTGCACAACTATGTCAGAGGCCTACTACTAGTAGTAGGCGGTTGAAAAACTCTGACACCAAGGTGCATCGGGTCGTTGGACGGCTCGTTGCCGCACACGAAAAACAAAGAAAGAAGAAAAGAAGTAGTCATAGAATCACTCAACATTACTGATACATGCAGATCTATACCATGTGACGGCAAATTGTGTTATTGTGTTTTATTTCGAACTAGTTGAGAATCGTGTGTGGTTTCCCGCGGTTAAAAATTGTCTATGTCCTATAATACTATATTTGTGCCAAATTACATCAAAATAGCGAAGCACAGCTGATAAACAGAGTGACTTTCAAAACGATCATATAAATGGTGATTAAATGAAGTTTTTGATTCAGAATTTGCACCAAGCTGGAAAATAATAATTTATGTATTTCGATATTACTTGCATGGTGTACCTACCGATAAATCTCCCAAATTAACCAACCTTTTTTATTTACAACACAACTTAATAGTTAAACTAGATTCAACAAACACATACTTACACATATTTTTTGCATGTAAACCTAGAAACATCAGCGTCTGTATTTAGCAATAATCGATTTAATGGTTCATAACGACCCCTTCATAAGTGGACTAGTATACCTACCATCAGCATTATAGGTAGCAATGCCTGAAGCGCCGAGACGCGTGCCTCCGACAGGTTACAAAAGGAAAAACAGAAACAGACAAAAATAGATCACTAGTGGTCACTCACTTTCGTCCTTGAAGACAAGTATCAACACACTACTGATTAAAATCAACTACACATTAACATTCGTTCAATGAGTTAATAAATAAATTAATTTGAAATGGACATTTAATACAGCGCCAACTAAGCAAAGCTTGTATTATGGGAACAATATAGCTGATATTAACTTGTATAATTTTCTTTGTATTTACATAGAAAACATCCAGACTAAAAACATATTTTTTATAGGTAATATAAAGGGCCTCCGCCAGGGGTACGCCAATGGGGCACGATCTCCCGTTTTCGCCATCCAGTCGCTACCAGCCGCCTTTTTTAAGCTATAGATCCATCTGCGTCCAGCAGTAGACTGAAATAGGCTGATGATGATGATGATGATGATATAAAGGGACAAATAACGATTTATACTAAGATCAACTACCAATTATATAAAGTTCCTAGTGACTAACCTAAATTAATGCTAAAACAAAAGTCGTCGTGCGACATGGTTGAGACATGGTTGGTACCCATTAGGCTGCAGCGTTCCCCCTTTGGATGACCAAGCTTAGAGAAAACTGCCAGCTCTCCGGTCACCAGTGGTCTCAATGAGGCGCGCTGACAACTGGTTAATCAGTATTTTGGCAGATGGGCCCCAGGGACCCATCGTCTTAAAGTCTATTTGAAAATCGACTTAACAATTATTTTTGATTTGTGAGGATCGAACCCACATGACCCTCGGCGTGACTTGCCTTGTAAGATGTACCTGTGCTATCAGCAGTACCTCAAATTACAAAATATAGGGACCTTATGGAACCTCAAAATATTTTTGTCATATTTCGAATTATGGTCCTTGGGGTAAGTTGTTTCTTATAACCAGGGCCCCGATTCATCGACACTCAACTGTCATTCTATTGACGCTATGTTTTTCTATACTTCACTGTTAGCTGAAACGAAACCAAAAATATCCAACTGTCACTCTATTTAAACATAACTGAGACGTTTTTCCAGTAGTGGAATACGGCCACAGCCCGTATTCTGTTTTCAATATCGGTCACTAGTAAAATTTCACCCTTTTTACTGGTTATTCTAATCAACTTTATGAATCCGAACTAATATTACAAATCTGAGAGTTTGTCTGAACTAATATTATAAATCTGAGAGTTTGAGTGTGTATGTATGCTTGTTACCTCTTCACGCCCAAACGGCTTGACCGATTTAGATGCAATTTGGAACACAGGTAGAGTATAACCTGGAATAACGCATAGGCTACTTTTACCGCGGGAAAACAACTATTACTACGGGAAAATGAGTGGCAGCGGGTGAAACCTAGTAACCAATAATTTGTTCTCTTAAATAGTAATTCAGAGCGGTGCTAATAGCAGGTAGGATACGGAAGTCATGGTGTTTGCTGGTACCATATGTAGGAACTTTTTGTGTGTGGTACTTATTTTCTGGACTTAATAAGCTGAAATTAGTAGCCTTTATCGTTGAGAGTGTTAAGTATAGAACAAAACGTTTAAGAACTGGAATTGTTTTGCAAGCGTTTTTTACTTATTCTCTTACACTTATAGGTATAACTCAGTGAATTCTTAGCGAAATCAAAAAAGAAGCGAAATGTTGATAAACAAGCCATAATTTTAAATTTCCGCTGTTAATTCACGATGTAGGGTAAAATTGTACTAGTGACTTATACCAAAAAGCTGATCAGCTATATATAATGATACATTTTGTATGGGAGGTCCAATATTTTATTTTATTTCGGCCTATATTCCTTGGGGAAAGTTGTTCCTTGTCACCATTCTGAGCTTTAGGTAATGGTCACTATTAAAACTAAAATTTTACCCTATATTTTGACAAGCATTCTTTTTTACATTTTAATTCTTAGGTGAATATTGAAACTGTTATTATTGATTTATTTATTTGGGGCTTTGTGATGCTGGCTCAAAATAAATAGCATTACCCCATTTCTACCCTGCGGGTGTCAGAAGAGGCGACCAAGAGACTAAAACTTTATTACAATTTTAGGCAACAGACTGGGAACCTGTCGATATAGTGATAAACGATTTTTCTGAAACAGATATCAAATAATTGGCCGGCCGTTAACGCTCTGCCTACCCCGCAAGTGATAAAGGCATGATATTAGTATGTGTATGTAGTTATTATTACCAACTTTGCAAGCTCTTTATTCTCTTAATTAAATACTTGCTAGTCGTTAGTTCAAAACAGATGCATGAAACAAAACAACTAACACAACTAGAGGCAAGAATGTCGCCAGCATTGGATTAAATTTTTTCATACTTCTTCGACTGAACACGATAAATTTATCTACTCCACGATCATAAATTAAAACTGGTTCATTAATGATCATAACTTTGAATTTATAGTTCGTTGGAAACATGTCGATGCAAATATTGTAAAACCTGGACGCGGATTTATTTTACAACTGAGATTCTATCAGTTTTATGGATTTAGCGCCATAAATTTACAGTAGCGATAGATATGGGCGGGATGAAGATCAAATTTTAATTCTTGGGTACCTACATCGTATTTTGAATGGGGAGTAACAAAAATTAACATGCCAAAAGTAGTTCAAGATACTCACGAAACTGAACAAATTTGCCCTTGCAACATTGGTCGGAATATGGTAGGTCCATCAGGTCCATGTTTATTTAATACTAGCGGCTTGCCCAACCTGCTACCCGTTTTCCCGCCGCAAAGATATCTTTTCCCGGCTAAATCTATACATATAATAAAACAGTAACGAAGCAAAGTCTGTACATTGAATAGTTTAAAAAAAGGATTTTTTCCTCTAATTGTGTACAAGATATAGATCTCAAAACAACAGCTAAAAATTTTTTTGTCTGTTTGTCTGTATGTCTGTTTGTCTGTCTGTTTGTTTGTTATTCTTTAACGCAAAAACTACTGCACGGATTTCTACAAAATTTTATGTCGTGGTAGCTTATTACTCGGGTCAACATCTAGGATACTTTTTATCTCGGAAAAATCTCTCATTCCCACGGGAATTACACAGCAACTCATCGAGTACAAAATTTGGTTCGAAAAAAAATCATAGATGTCGCTGTTAGTTTTGTAAAACGCGCTATTGACATGCGAACCGAACGACCAAGGTATTTCACCAAATTATTTACTTGGAATTAAATTGTGATTCGTACTGTTTTAGTAAAATTGATTTGATTTTTTTTTCGTAACTACACTCTTAAAATATAGCTTAGCTCTGTGACCTGTGACAGCTGATGGCTAGATAGACACGAAACCAAGTGAGAGTCAAAAGGATAAAAGAAAAATTGTATGATTCTGACATATGTCACAGAGCTCAAAGCATATTTTACAAGGTCTACCTGGTGCAGTTTTAATTTCAACTCGGTATCTCTACGCGTTCCCGAGATAAAGGGTTACCGAGATAAGACGGACGGACAACAAAATGATTCTATAAAGGTTCTGTTTTTTCTTTTGAGGAACGGGACCCTAAAAACTGTTTAAACCTCAATTATAATTAATCAAAAAATTTAAGACCAAAATTAGTTCAAAATTATTTCATAGATGTCGCTGTTAGTTTTGTGAAACCCGCTAACGAAATGTTTTCTACAAAATTATATAAAGAGCTTTTGACTGGCGGCGATATCTTTAAAAAACCGAAATCTTGAATTGTGAATGTGAATTGAATATTGAAATACAATACAACGGCTAATTTTACGGACTCTGATTTTGCTTACTGATTGGTTTTGGATTGTTTTTTATAATTCAAATAAAAAATACATACAAATAAATTGGCTATTCTTTACGGACTTTGATTTTGCTTACTGGTTGGTCGTTTACTTGGAATGTATTAGTATTTTTATATAATAATTGGCTTTGAAAACGGACATTGATTGTGTGTGTTAATTAGTTTACCTACGTTATTCAGTGTCCAATAAAATGCCTAGGAGAAGAAAGAGTAATTTATCTCAAAGCTCAAGGGCAGCTAAAATACAGAGGACAGTACGTTCTCTTGAGACCGATGATGACCGTGAAGCTCGGCTAGCAAGCACTCGAGAGCACCAAGCTGCGTCTCGCGCCTCTGAAACCGACACCCAACGTGAATATCGGTTGAACTCGCAGCGTAGCCGCACAGCAACGTTGCGGTCACTAGAAAGCAGTGTCGAACGTGAATCACGTTTAACTAGCGATCGCGAACGCCACGTTCACGCGCTTCTGAGACGTTTACGCAGCGTGAAATAAGATTGACCAGCGATCGCGAGCGCCACAGTGAGTCTCGCGCTTCTGAGACCTTCACCCAACGCGAATCTCGGCTCAGCTCGCAGCGTAGCCGCACTGCTACTTTACGGTCTCTAGAAAGTAGTGAAGAGCGTGATGCACGTATAAATATTGACCGCGAGCGCCACACGGAATCCCGCGCTTCTGAGACCTATACCCAACGCGAATCTCGGCTGAGCTCTCAACAGTGTTAATTCCGCGTATACCACTCATTCCCAACAATTTTCCATTCGAATTTAAGCGTGTCCAATTTCCCGTCAGCGTCTGCTTTGCGATGACTATAAACAAATCGCAAGGACAGACGCTGAAAGCCGCAGGCGTAGATCTGCGGTTTCCCTGTTTTTCACATGGACAGCTTTATGTCGCCTGCTCTCGAGTCAGTTCTCCTGAAAATTTGTACGTTTTATCACCCGATGGGAAAACTACCAATGTAGTTTATAAAGAAATTTTGTAGCTGATAGTAAAGTTATTTTAATTATAAATTGTAAGACATCTTAAAAGAGAAATATAAAAACTATACTAAACAACATAGAACTTGACAACTCACAAATTACTACACTATATGCGTACGAAGTCGCGGGCAACAGCTAGTCACTAAATATAATAAAATGAAGTAGCTTCCAGTGTTTCAAGGACTCTATGTACCTATACTTAAATAAGTTAAAAGTACGCAACGGATTTTGGTGCAGTTTTCTTTAGTAGGTAGAGTGATCTAAGATAAAGGTTTTTATGTATAACTAGCTGTTGCCCGCGACTTCGTACGCATATAGTGTAGTAATTTGTGAGTTGTCAAGTTCTATGTTGTTTAGTATAGTTTTTATATTTCTCTTTTAAGATGTCTTACAATTTATAATTAAAATAACTTTACTATCAGCTACAAAATTTCTTTATAAACTACATTGGTAGTTTTCCCATCGGGTGATAAAACGTACAAATTTTCAGGAGAACTGACTCGAGAGCAGGCGACATAAAGCTGTCCATGTGAAAAACAGGGAAACCGCAGATCTACGCCTGCGGCTTTCAGCGTCTGTCCTTGCGATTTGTTTATAGTCATCGCAAAGCAGACGCTGACGGGAAATTGGACACGCTTAAATTCGAATGGAAAATTGTTGGGAATGAGTGGTATACGCGGAATTAACACTGTTGAGAGCTCAGCCGAGATTCGCGTTGGGTATAGGTCTCAGAAGCGCGGGATTCCGTGTGGCGCTCGCGGTCAATATTTATACGTGCATCACGCTCTTCACTACTTTCTAGAGACCGTAAAGTAGCAGTGCGGCTACGCTGCGAGCTGAGCCGAGATTCGCGTTGGGTGAAGGTCTCAGAAGCGCGAGACTCACTGTGGCGCTCGCGATCGCTGGTCAATCTTATTTCACGCTGCGTAAACGTCTCAGAAGCGCGTGAACGTGGCGTTCGCGATCGCTAGTTAAACGTGATTCACGTTCGACACTGCTTTCTAGTGACCGCAACGTTGCTGTGCGGCTACGCTGCGAGTTCAACCGATATTCACGTTGGGTGTCGGTTTCAGAGGCGCGAGACGCAGCTTGGTGCTCTCGAGTGCTTGCTAGCCGAGCTTCACGGTCATCATCGGTCTCAAGAGAACGTACTGTCCTCTGTATTTTAGCTGCCCTTGAGCTTTGAGATAAATTACTCTTTCTTCTCCTAGGCATTTTATTGGACACTGAATAACGTAGGTAAACTAATTAACACACACAATCAATGTCCGTTTTCAAAGCCAATTATTATATAAAAATACTAATACATTCCAAGTAAACGACCAACCAGTAAGCAAAATCAAAGTCCGTAAAGAATAGCCAATTTATTTGTATGTATTTTTTATTTGAATTATAAAAAACAATCCAAAACCAATCAGTAAGCAAAATCAGAGTCCGTAAAATTAGCCGTTGTATTGTATTTCAATATTCAATTCACATTCACAATTCAAGATTTCGGTTTTTTAAAGATATCGCCGCCAGTCAAAAGCTCTTTATATAATTTTGTAGAAAACATTTCGTTAGCGGGTTTCACAAAACTAACAGCGACATCTATGAAATAATTTTGAACTAATTTTGGTCTTAAATTTTTTGATTAATTATAATTGAGGTTTAAACAGTTTTTAGGGTCCCGTTCCTCAAAAGAAAAAACAGAACCTTTATAGAATCATTTTGTTGTCCGTCCGTCTTATCTCGGTAACCCTTTATCTCGGGAACGCGTAGAGATACCGAGTTGAAATTAAAACTGCACCAGGTAGACCTTGTAAAATATGCTTTGAGCTCTGTGACATATGTCAGAATCATACAATTTTTCTTTTATCCTTTTGACTCTCACTTGGTTTCGTGTCTATCTAGCCATCAGCTGTCACAGGTCACAGAGCTAAGCTATATTTTAAGAGTGTAGTTACGAAAAAAAAATCAAATCAATTTTACTAAAACAGTACGAATCACAATTTAATTCCAAGTAAATAATTTGGTGAAATACCTTGGTCGTTCGGTTCGCATGTCAATAGCGCGTTTTACAAAACTAACAGCGACATCTATGATTTTTTTTCGAACCAAATTTTGTACTCGATGAGTTGCTGTGTAATTCCCGTGGGAATGAGAGATTTTTCCGAGATAAAAAGTATCCTAGATGTTGACCCGAGTAATAAGCTACCACGACATAAAATTTTGTAGAAATCCGTGCAGTAGTTTTTGCGTTAAAGAATAACAAACAAACAGACAGACAAACAGACATACAGACAAACAGACAAAAAAATTTTTAGCTGTTGTTTTGAGATCTATATCTTGTACACAATTAGAGGAAAAAATCCTTTTTTTAAACTATTCAATGTACAGACTTTGCTTCGTTACTGTTTTATTATATGTATAGATAGATGATTTCGAAATATGATGTTCCATGAGGAAAGTTGTTCAGTTTCCTGAGTACCTGACCTCCTTTCGGCTTATCACATTTTTGTTACTCCTTGTAATACTAAATTAAAATACAGACTCTACTGCAAAGATAAAACCAATTCTTTTAAAAACTATGGAAAAAAGATACTTAACTGTTAAGGGGATATATTAAGACAATTACAGCCATAAAATTCTAAAAAAATATATGTTATACTCGAGGATCTAACAGATACCATTTATCTATCAGTTACACAATTTAAGAAGCTTTACTTGATAGAAAAAATATCCAAAGTAACCTGTATTTGAAACATTTTTCAATATTATGTCTACAGTTTTAAAGTTCAATTGCTTCATACATACATACTTTTTCTAGTACGAATACTTAAACTAGACAATCTAACGGTATTTCTCTAGTTTCAATGCCTGAAAAACCGTAAAATCTCGCAAAAATTTGAGCGCGGAATGAGTGTCTGTTTCTCTCTGGCACAGCGCGAATGAAAGGAACAAAGTTTTTAGGTGAATCTGTACTTTAAGCTGTACCACGCGAATCTACATAGACTTGATTATATACAGGGTGTAAGGACAGCCCTCCAAATACTGATTAAGTGCCTTCATTCACAACTTCCCAAAAATAAATATTTCAGGAATAGTCAAAAAAATAATTATCACAATCAGCTGACTGCATTAAAATACTTAGTAAATGCAGTCAGCTGATTGCAATTCTGATTTTGTACGGGAGGATTTTCAGTTTCATGATCTGCACTAACTCTATCAGTATTCAGAGGGCTGTCCTGTATCTTACACCCCTTATATTTCCCTCTCCAAAAGTTAAGCATCTTTCATTTGTAATGTTATGATTGACTAAATTCTCCAATTTATTATTAGACATGCCGTTTGATGTCGGCTTAGAATAGCATCACCCCATTTCTTCCTCGACGATCTCGTAAGAAGTGACTAAAGGACTAGAGGGTTTCTTGATTTTTACAATGTTAGACGTCAAGCTGAAAACCTGATACTTCGCACCGATTAAACGTCCCCGCTGTAAAGCTTTTCGGCCGACCCATCCCGTGGGTCAACGAGACCAAATATCTAGGAGTCACCCTCGACTCAAGACTCAGCTTCCGTAGCCACATTATGAGAGTCCGCGACCGCGCCGCGTTCGTTTTGGGCAGATTACATCCGATGTTGAACAAAAAGAGCAAACTCTCCCTTAGAAATAAGGTGAGAATTTACACCACCTGCGTAAGGCCTATTATGACCTACGCCAGCGTAGCCTTTGCTCACACCTTCGATTCACATCTGAAAATGCTGCAGGTCATCCAAAACCGTTTCATGCGCAAAGCTACCGGGGCGCCCTGGTACATGCGTAACGCCAACCTCCACATCGACTTAGGCCTCCCTACCATTAAATCGTATATGAAAGAAGCGTCTCGTCGCTTCTTCGATAATGCTCCCCATCATAAAAACCCCTTGATAGTTGCCGCGTCCAACTACTTCCCTCATCCAACCTCGCGTTTTAAACACCGTCCGAGACACATCCTTACGGAAGAAGATGATGAAATCACAGTAGCCACTGCTGCAGCCATTGCGAGTAGATCACACTCCACAAGCTCCTCAAGCAACCGACGCCCCCGCCGGCGGGGGCGCGGAGGTCCCTCATTTGCTCCCCACTTTGGGAACTACCGGCACGTGCCGGGTAGATTCAGTCCAATACGTTCTTCCCAGAACAACTCGTAAGCCCAATCGCGCCCCAAGGGCGCGATTGAGCTGGTTGTTTGAACAACCACAAGCTTTTCCGGGTGAGCTCCTGCTCCCCACCATACAGTCAGGTGTAGATTAACAGCCCCGGGGCTAAAAATCGTAGGGTCCACAACTAAAAAAAAAAAAAAAAAAAAAAAACCTGATACTATAGTAAAGCAGGATTTTTGAAACGGCTCTTAGAATATTGGCAGACGTGGCGATAGCGACCGTTATTTTTCGGCCTTTAATGCTCAGCCTACCCTGCAAGGGATTAAGATGTGATATGTAAAATTATTAAACTCTTTTTCTTCTTCTTTTGGAGTGGGACACGCGACTTGATCAACCCTGATGTCAGAGTTCTTAAACCGCCTACTACCAGTAGGTAGGCCTCTGACATGGTTGTGTAACGACCGCCGTCTAAATAATCATAGACAGCAACCGGGACCGTCGGTTTAACGTGCCCACCGAAGCATGGAACCATCTTTCTTACGGACAATCAGGTGGTTCAGCCTGCAATGTCCTAACCAGACTGAGAACAAATTCACAAAGTGATAAATATCACATCTATGAGTGCCCCACCGGGAATCGAACCCGGAACCTTTGCGTCGCAGGCAGTCGCACTACCACTGCGCCATATCAGCCGTCATCATTAAACTCTTAGCCATCAGTTACTCATCGTCAAAAATCTGCATCGCTTCCTTTCCGCCTCGGTTCTCGCTAAACTTTTCATGCTCACCTTTACAACCGAACAAGTATAAAACCTTTATTGTAACTTTATTGGCCCTTAATCCGCACATTGTTTTACAGGGCCAAGTACTTTGTTAGCTCCGTCCAGTTGTTGTCGTACATGATCTGGGGTGATGTAAAAAAATGGGTCGGTTCGTCATACATATAAAACGAGTCCCGATTCGCCACAGATCTATATTACTAAGATTTTTTTAAGTCTGAGTCCGCGTTTGCTTAAACCTTACAATACTTTAGGCTTCTAAAGTACAGTTAGATAGGTCATATTATACTCTATATTAAAGCTGTGACGAACCGAAACATAAAAGTTAAATTAATGTTTACTAGAAGCCCGCCCAGAAGTTTAACCCGCTGCTAACTGTCCCGCGGGAATAAGTCCTTTTCGCGGCATATATAATACGTAAAAAATTTCCTTTTGAATCACTTCATCTATTTAAAAAATCCGTCAAGTGCGAGTCGGACACGCGCACGATGGGTTTCATAGCATTTTTTACTCAAAATGGCTAAAAAAAATTGTATGGGAGGCTCCTTAAATATTGTTTTTTATTTGTTTTATAGTATTTATTGTTATTACTACTCGATGAGATGCAGAGGCTGTTAATATATGACATTAAGTATACAACGGGCATTACCCACCAGGAGGCGACTTTATTTTATACATACTATGTTGTGATCATCATTATTCACTGTGGCAAACCGGAACTCATTGTATTGATGAAATTTATGATGATGATTCGGGACTGTGGCAAACAGGACTGAGTCTGTAAAAAACATTGTAGTCTCGATTACGCCCGCAATTTAGCGGAGTTGGAAAAGTGGGAATATAAATATTTATTGTATCTTGAAGCTAAGAACGACAGGAGCGAGTGTTGTTAAAGTGATACAGATCAATCCGATAAAGAACACCTCGAGTATTTTACTTGATTATATTTATCAAAACTTTTAATCAAGTGATAGATACCAGTACTAGTTTCACAAGAAGGTTACCATCAACTTACTTTACTTTTTAGACCAAAATACGTTCATACTTCATACATATTTTTCTAAGGTCAAGTAGATTTCGTTCGAGTTTGTTAGCAGGTACCTACTTATAAGGTGTTAAAAAACTGCAAATATTTCAAGGGGTGAACCAGCCCTTGAAAATGAAATTTCTTTTTCAAATTTTGACCTATGTTTCATGGGGAAAGTTGTTCAGTTTCATGGGCTAGTTCACCCTTTAAAATATTTGCAGCTAACATTCTTACATCCTGTACCGATTTGTATTCATACCTTGCTGTTTATCATTTAAGTATACCTACTAATATAACAAAAATATACTCTTGTACTCGTAGTTAAGCTTCCTATAAAAGCATTTTTTCTGAAGTGCAAGTAATCAAATTACTGTGATTCTTTTATTATCGAAAATACCTTGTAAATCTGCTCAAATTGTGATGCACTTAATAAAACGTAACGTATCCTTTTTCCAATTCTTTCTCACGTCTATAACACACTGTCTTCTATCAAGTGCGAAATTATACACTTGATCTGAAAGTTTTTACCATATATTGCGATCACAATAGCACATTTTGCTACTAGTATTGTATAAGCACCGGTAACACTAGACCTTTTATACTAAAAGAATACTTAAAAGCTCATCCACCCACTTGATACGATCAATAAATTTGATGCCCGTCGCCTCAAAATGATAGGATTCGTTTCATCGAAATTACTATAAATCATCTTTTTGTTTTCTTACACCAGTTTACCTAGGAGCCACAGTAGCCATCTTCTGAAATTTATGCACTCAATTTGCCATTTACATGTATTTTAGTTGCAATACTTTTACCTGCCCCGAGGTGAGAAGACTATAAAAGTATCGCTAATAAAAGTACGACCGATCACCTTTTTTGTCACCGCTACCAATTTCTAGAGAATTTGATGTCCATTTTTGAAATGCCTATCAATTTGGCCGTATTGAAGTTATTTTTTCCAGCCACATGCGACGCATGTAAACAAGAAATAAATCGATGTAATCGGTAGAGAGCAGCGTTGGAACAAATATCTAACGACGATTAATAAATGTTTATTGGCCACGCAATGAATTTGGGTCTTTAATCTAGTGATGGCAGGAGGCGGCCCACCCAGAGGTGTGGACATCTCTAACTAAATCGAATTATAATTTCTACACGGTTCATATCACTGCCTCTTAAACACTTGTATCTCTTATTGTATACAAATAGAGCATACAATAACAGATAGTCAGATTCGTAACAGAAAAGTTTAATATGGTTTCAATTAATGTAGTTTATAGTAGATTAGTCGTGTTGATGGTACATAAAGAATATTTGTCTTACATTGCTTTGATGCAACCGCAGTTATGGTAATTGTAATTGGTTCTCATGTGAAACTTTCTTTTATACATTCAAGTAATAAAAATTAGAATAAAATATCCTAACTGTACACTTCAAAAGTATGTATACTTGTGTCACCATTAGGTTCTTCGTAGACTCGTTGACACGGCTTCTTCTTCTTCTTATTTAATCTATCCTGCATCATCCCACTGCCGTCGTAGATGACGCAATGTGCTTGATAAATTCTCGAAGGACTGACACATGGAGGCCCAGAACAGAACTAGGGAGGCTTTTGCCCAACAGTGAACCCACATGGCTAGAAGAAGATTAAGGAGACCAATATTTTTATTATGAAACCTTTACCATTTCACACGTCGTATAGAATTGAACTGAAGAAAGTACTTACCGAAAAAAGTGTGATGGATCCCAGCTTCATGCTAAAGTACCATCCAATAAAACTTCATGAATTTTATTCAACAACAACACCTTGTATCGTAGCATAAATCTAGAAATATTGACTTTATCAGAAATTCAATGACCGGATTATGCTTCCAGTTGCAACAGAGGTCTTGTATATTTTTTTGTAGCACAAAGGAGCATGCGACACGCGTTAATCATTTATATCGAAAGATAGGCGCGTACGCGCGGTTCCACGCAGAGTTCGGCATCCATTCCATATAATTTATTATGATTTAAAACAAATAGGATCAAAGTCCTGCTGTGTATTTTATTTATACTAGAGAAAGTATCAAAATATTTCAAAAGAGTATTTTTATTGACTCGTTCAAGTTATCTCCAACACGATTCTAAAATGGTAAACGCTTAGGCATGTTCCCATGCAAAGTTGCAGTGTCAATAAGGCGGTTATAAATTTGTAACTGGTCGATATCGGAGAACAAAAGGTCAGATCTGTGTCTGCTTAACGACTTCTCTATTCGCTGACACGCTTCAACCAGTCAACCAGTCAACCAGTCAACCAGTCAGCCAGTCAGTAAGCGGCTTGTTACTTGTTACCACTTGTTGCAACGGTAGCTGTCAGTCAGCGCGAGAACAAATTTGCGTACTGCGATCAAATTTAAATCCTAGCGATATCTAGGTACTGCAAATTTCTGCATGGATTTCATTCTAGCTGTGATAAAACATACTACCCATTTTAAATAGGTGTAACAGTATCTAGTAATTCTTTATATATTTGGGAGTATCTTTGGTAACTACAATTAACATCTCTCAAATAAGAGAATTAACTTCAATTTACTATTCATTCAAGGTACAACACCGTCAATTCTTCTTAACAGGACCAAGGAAATCATACCTAAGTTGTTCATGTACCTTTTTACTTACAAAAAATTTGGACGTACAATTGAAACCTTTTATTGTGTTATTACAAACAATGAAGGCTCCCAATACAGGAGGAAATTAAACATCATTAATCCAACCGAACAATTCCTTCCGAAAAACCGTTTCACCCGTTCATTTATTACATATTCGTCGTAACGAGGCCGCACGTACTCGCGCGAACGCGAATGTTGTTAGCGCGGTATTTGCATGCGCTCGTTAACGCATGCGCAGTGAACGACGTGCGTCGGCGCATGTGATTGTTCGTGGATTGTTCTCAAGGGACACGCTTAAGGTGAGTGTAGCCGTCAACAACCTCGACAGTGGCGCCACATAAAAAAAAAAAGATTTCAGTTTATACAAACAATCTATCAGAATGTCTGATGCCCAAGTTTTTAGTAAACTCAATTAATAATTCACTGAAATTAAAGTGATGGAAAAAACTGCCTAAAAACGGCCACTTTTGGTATTAATTGCCATAACTTTAATCACAGCGAGTATTTCATTGAGTTTGTAGGTTCTAATTTAACTTAAGGATAATACTGAAATTGAAATTGAAATTCTTTATTCAATGTAGGATAGTATTATCATATCACTTATTGACATCATGATTTCATTACTAAAAACTTGGGCAACGGACATTCTGATAGATTATTTATATAAAGAGAACACTTTATTTTTGTGAAGTGGCGCCACTGTTGAGGTCGTTTACGGGTACTCTCGCCTTAACGCTGCAACGAGCATTTGATAGAGGTGTGCTGGGTAAAGTCATGATATGATAGGGTCATTTAATTGGGATGTTTTTATCTAAATGAACGGAAATGTAGACACAATTCTCTGGCGGGGGACATTCTAGAAACTACTAGGAATTATTTAGTTGGTACCTAAGAACATAAAACCGAGTAGAAGAGTAGATTGATTAAACCATATTGACTAAATGTCGTTCAGGATTTTTTTGGTGTCATATTCAAAAAAGTGAATACCAATATGATCCCAAGTCGATTCCAATTTGTTCAATTAAATAATAGTTTACAGCATAAGCCAAAGTACTATAACATTAAATCATTATCAATAATAAATTAAACATATTAATTTTTTAAAAATATGTAACAAATACTTTTCTAATTTTTTTGAATTCTAAATGATTAGAACCGAGAAAGTCGGCATTGTGTTGCTTTAAAATTATAAGTATGTAATCAATAGAACATAAACTGAACCTAATCATAATAAGAGTAGCTTAGTCCGTGACAAAACTGAAAATAAAGGCAAAAAATTACAAAACAAGCATTCGAGCTATCTCTCAAATTGGACACCATATATTCTTTATTGTGCATTAACAATACAATAGTTTTTGTCTTAAAAGTAGTTCACAAAGGTGAGCTTATCTCTATAAAGAGATCTCTTCCAGCCAACCTGTAAAACTTAGTAAGACACCCCAGTTCCTGCGGGTAATTAAACATGCAATTTCTCAAACAGCCACACCTGACATAGGTAGTGATGCCAATCGTTCGGCGTCCATTGACAGATGAATAAGTGCGTGTTGATTGGGATTTTAATAGCCAGCCGTCAATGGGCGTTAATGGGCGGCACAATGATGGAATTGTCACGGTAGATGTTATCAGAATCAGCCACGATAAGAAGATCACCATTAACCGCCAGCGCCGGCAAATTCAAAGGCAAATTGCGGACAGATCCGTTGAAGATAGGTAGTACAGTAGGCGAACCGATCATGTAGCTGTTACTTGTTATGTTGGCCTTTTAAGCTTAAATGTTAGTGAATTGATGTGCCCTACAAAATATAGCTACCAAATCAGAATTATTTATATTTAAACGGATTTAAGTTGTGTTTATTATGGATTTTACAATTTCTACGTTTTTCATGAAAATTTTAGTTATTATTTATTCAAATAAAACAATCAGGCATACAACAAAACTTACTGTTCTCTTTCAAACTTTAATTAATGTAGTTATGATCTTATTCTTTGAAATTTGACCCATAAAGTTTCTCAATTTCTTTCTGTTTTGAACAGTTATGATCTAGTTGCTACCCGCCATCTTTTTGATGTTATATATCCACCTTATCTGTAGCCTTCCTCTGGGTCACTTCTGATCATTTTATAAATGCAACTTAAAATAATTTGAATTTAAAATGTTTGCTCTGTAAAGACGCCTATTCCTAAGAGAGTGTTACAAACCTTTTTTGACTCAATATCCGTTTCCGTGACCCAATAAACATTTACCACGGTATTACCCTGTGACCAATTCTGTTTATTAAACCACTGTACGTTCCTTATAGCCTTACTTATAGAGATAGAGATCTTCCTTTGCAGCGATTGGTCGCAATTATCTGTTCCAAAGCTGTGTGATTGGTTACGTATGCCCCCACACCCCACCCCACTCCGACACGGCAGGGCGGGGCGAGTCGGCCCGCTTGGCTTCATTGGCGATTTTTCTTTCGCAGTGAGCGGTCGCGCTCAGAAAATAATTTTTAAATTTCGATAAAGTTTTAAATTTTAAACTTTGAAAAATTATTTTCTTACAATTTTAACGGTTTTGCACCGTTCGTTTTTTAAATTAATAAATTTAGTGATTTAATTGTTCCTATTTAAATAAATTTTAAAATCAGTGTGTGTATAAACTGGGTAAGTCCTTTATATTTTATTATGCATGTGGCAAATCAAATTTCTGAAGGCGGTTTTCCGTCGGACACAACTTTGCAATTTCTTACAATTTTAATAAATTATTATTGAAATCTGTCAAGACCGTTTACGAATAAATAAATTGTTCCTGGCGATCCGAATTCTGTGAACAAAATAGTTACCTAATAATTTATGGGAATTATTGGTCAAGAATAATGATCCCAAATAAATAAGCAAAGTGTGTTATAGAAATTTGGTTGCTATCGAAGTTTTAGTTACCCGGATTTAACAATAGTGATTTTTTTTTACGAAAAGTTTTTAATCCGGAAGTAATTAATTCTTTCGATTCTTTACGAACGATCAAATGAAAATCCAATAATCATAGTGCACTTCGCACAAGCTTTGAGTGGCATTATTTTAAGATTTTCAATATAAATGTTCATCCCTCGCAGGTTTTTAAACTAGTTACCTTGAACTGATAGGAAGGTATTCCTCGAGAGAAGTAATACCTTTTTTCTATTTATAGGTTACTATCCCGTCGAACTAGTTTCTACATATCCCCCGTGCACGTTTTTCATTAATGTGCCTGATTGATTTATGGATTTTCATTTGTGAATGATTATTTTATTTTACACGTGTTTTTGTAAATTGTTATTTGGACATAAATACATTTTTATGTCGTTTACTGGAGCTAGTAATGGTATACAGATGCTCCTTTCACGTAGCAACGTGTTATTCAAGTAACGCATCAAATACGTGATCTGTAGGTATTGTTCGGATACCTTCAAAGTTTTTTAAATAAATAAGTCGAACAGCGACAATTTTTATTTTAAAAGGGGGCCGCCATGACCCTGTGAAATGCTCTTAGTAATAAGAAAGTTTACGGAAGTCCAAGTCCGTAGAACGTCTTATAAAATAGAGTAATAAGAACTCCTCAAGGATCTTTTCGTTGTACCTAGAATAAATTGCAGAAAATATATATTCTAGTTGATTGCTATGATATGAAATGGCAGCACAAGCCAAGCTACATTTCGTCGGTTTTATAAGCTACCTCTGCGCAACGCAAGGTATACCCTATTTTATAACATCATCAGGAGTTCATTAGGCCGTCAGCGCATGACGTGTCCTTAGACTCCTACATCCCCGCGCAGGGGTTGTACCTTTTGATGTCATGCAGAATGCCCTCGCTTGCACTTGCAGGGCCTGAAATTCCGTCCTCGAGCCTTTCGTATACTTGACGTATTAATAAATCGACATGCGATACAAATTCCATGCATTATAGACGGTTTAGATGCAAATATTGCCAAAAATACTAACAAGTACTAAAAAGTATTTGTGTTGTGGGTTTCGGTACGATATGCAACTCAAAGAACTGGGTCCTCGTGGAGCCAAAGTTTCGAAATGTACCCACCAATATATTTTTAATACCTCGTGCAGAAAGAGTCGGCCAGCACCTTTGATAAAACGTTATTGCTTTAAGTATAGGTATTACTTTTGGTACCTACCTACCTTTTTATCAAACTTCCAAAAGTTTTGATGGCATCCGGCACATGCATGATTTGCTTTTGTCTGATCAAAGTAAAGCAGTCTTTCTTTACTTCTATGCTTATTTGTCTTCTATCGTGACAGTGAAATGCCCTCGTTAAATTTTGTCTTATCTGAAAGTACATCGTCCGGTCCATCGCCTGCGATGAGATAAAGCAATTGTAGCGAAGGGTAGTGTGTAGCACTAGTATTGATAGTGAAGCGCGCAGGTTCGAATCCTTCATGTGGTATAAAATTAGCCAAGTTTCCATAATTTTATACCTACCTAACACGGTTAAGGTTAAGTATTAAAATATATTTAAGAAATAAAAGCTTCGAAAGGTGTGTTACAGACTTGAGTACAAGGAGTTTACTGTCTGATACATGTGTTACCTCGAGCGTATTAGAAAATAGAACGCGAGGGGATTCCTAAGATGTTAATTTGAAAATATTTTTACCTTGCACGCGTTCATAAGGTCCCCCTCTTTTAGTTCCATGAGCTTACGCTTTCAAATAACGATAGCTAGATTCCACTGAGAATTTGCAAAATAGGCTATCTGCAGGCAAAATATACCTACTTAAATGTTTGAAAAAATGTTTCAAATATAACATCCTAGCCCGAAAAAGTCTTGGCTATTAGAAAGTACAGGGAACAATATTCCTACGTAAGTATGAACTTTATCTACTCGGAATAAAGTTCAAAGTTAGAGAGCTGTCTAACGTTTTACAATGATTCTTAAGCAGAAGACATATTTGTCGTAGATTCACCGCATTCAGTCCCATCCTAGTAACCGTTACTGCCGAGTCTAAATTCTCGCAGGTTAAAGAAAATTTATAGACGGTTTAAGTCTGAAACAGTTTCCTTTATGATCATTTCAGTGGCCTACCGAGGCCACGCAGTAAGAAAATGAGAAACATATTGATTTATTAGGTAACTGTGAAAACGACTGAATTTATAAATTTTTCCCTTGCTCACTGTCCTAAGTAGCAATAATTCACTTCTATCTCTATGCTATCACAGACCTCGTAGTGCTAACGCATTTCTGAGGGAGATCCCTCACGCTTGTCGTTTGTTTACTTCTTTGAACTATGATCAAAAAGTGGCGTAAGAGTACCTACGTTAAATACTCGCTATGATTCTGGCATCAATCACGGAAGGGAATGTGTACAATCTAAGCTCTCTAAGTGCAGAGTTGTCCTAAAATAGTCCTACGTTTTTCTTAGCAACATGGAAACAGACAAATGTGGGGAGAGAAAACGGCCTTTTTGTAATGGCCTCATCTCAAAATGGATAAGTAAATAATGAAGACCTACCCATTTAATAGATCTCACACCGAAACTATAATAATTTTTACTTTTTAATTCATCGTGCATTGAGTGTACGGAGTAAATTTCGTGAGGTGGAGATGTATGTAGGTAATTTACTTATTCCAGCATGTTGCAACTTGGGAGCTAGGTACACCCTATTGTTAATTCTGCTATATCAAGCTGTATAACATCAAAACTAGTGGAAGGTTGTCTAGCTGCTAAGGCGAGTGATGTAATATATACCTATTTGGTATATGCCAAATTTTGTGTTACCTACTTTCAGGTGCTTTCATATTACCTGAAATGTTATGATTGAAATGCATATGGCATAATATGTATAACAACCTCCTCTAGAGATGAAAAGTTTTAGAGCGATAGTGGCAAATAGCAATAATGCGACACTGTCCCAGACGATATTAAGTTTTTTTTTTTCCTCAAGTGTAGTCATGCTTACTACACCTACTTTTTCGATAATGAATGAAAGCTTTTGGGCAAGTAAACAACCAGTACCCACAGTCTATGTGGGTATTTTAAATAAATATACAAAAGGTTACAATCAGAGGGTACTTTTGCTAATTGATATTTGTGTAAGTGCCCTGTCTGCCTTGTTTGGGTTTGAAACACGAGTATCTACTCCTGTGTATAACATTGTTAGATGGTTGTTAGAAACGTACGATAGTGAACATAATTGCCTATCGTAAGACGTCAGCCTAAAATAATAATACCGTTGTTCCAATATATTTGCTCTGAATGTCGAGCACAAGACGTTGTTAAAAAATGCTTGAATGTACCTACGTACTAGGCAAATAGTTTGCCTATCAAGTAAAATATTTTCAGAATAGATACCTAGCGAGAATTATATTGGGAACTACCTACTACGTTCAATAGCTAGTATATTTTACCAACGGTGATCATAATGATATATAATATTTGTACGGTGACCCACGTAAGATCTAGGCTTCCACAATTAATTTGCAATGTTGCAATGTTTGTACTGTCTAATAGACAATAACGTCGTTTACCGACGTACCTTCGGATTAAATTTTCTCCGTAGGTAAGCTGTTAATAAAATGATAAAATTCTTATAATTTAAACTTTAGCTCATATTCTTTTATAGCTAGCTCGTTTTTGATTGTACATAAAATTAAAGCAAATTTGTGCCCTTTTCAAGTTTTAAACAGAGATCTGGGCTTTGCATGGGACGGTCAGAGGTAGTTATGGCAGAAAACAATTTCAATAATCGCCTCTTTTATTATATCAAGTTGAGGTAGATTTACCAAGATATTAATTAACTATATTATTATATACAATATAGTTAATTCAGAGGCCCGAGTGATGTTTTAAATAAAGCTTGACCGTTACTCCGACAAAGTAAACAAGGTGAGTTATTGATCATTATGTATTATAGCAAATATTATTAAGGCAAGCCCAAATGAATCATATTTAAAAAATCATATGAAGTTATGATTTGATAACAAATTTATATGCCTTTTATTCTCCTGGGAAACTAGGTAGTCGTTTGGCCAGGTTTTTTTTTTTGATTTACCTGCTTAAGCCCGTTTAGGTCAATGCATATCTTAAACAGTAGTGTTGACCTTATAGTAGGGAAATTTAACCTACTTATTACGTTACCTATAGCTTGAGTGATCAAGCACAATTACAATATGTAAGCTATGTTTTTCTGTGTAAAAGAGCTATTTATTTACTATGTAAGTAAATAGATATTTAAAAGGTTTTATAAAAACGACCTGCAATGCGTATTTACCTCTAACTAAAGGTTCAATATTTTTATATTTTACTATTTTGGCTATTGAGTTTTTCAAATTTTTTTTATGAAATTTTCTGTTTACTGTTCGGAAACTTTCAGATAAATTTCCGCGTACTTTCTATCTTATCAAAACGTATTGAGACTTACATAATGAATAACTGTATTATGTGCATTTTTTATTAAATACGAGGTAAAGTTTTTCAAAGACATTATAAATGGCATGTTACAAATGCATCATTTTCATCATTCTACTATGCTTACCTAGAATGCCGTAATATAGTACAAGAGGTTTTGAATTACATTTTCATTATAATTTATTATATTTTATCGTCATTTAAGGGTGAGTTTATGATATTACAGTATTTTTTAATAAATACAATATAAATAAATTTTCAGTATAGTGGATCAAAATCATTATTGTTGATAAAGAAATTCATTTTTCTTTTTTAAAGAATAATAATACCTGTTTCTTTTTATAGTTTTTCACATTGGCGATAGCTCCCACTCCTCCAGGCGATATCAAACATGTCTCTATAAGTAAGGCTATAAGGAACGTACAGTGGTTTAATGACAGCATTTTACCTACCAATAAAATGCTTATTAAACTACTTACCTTCCTTATAGCCTTAAATTTTTAATTCTGCCTGGTGTATTTTGTAGTAATAATATTCTAATTAGAATATTATTATGAGACGCAATGAAGCCAAGCGGGCCGACTCGCCCCGCCCTGCCGTGTCGGAGTGGGGTGGGGTGTGGGGGCATACGTAACCAATCACACAGCTTTGGAACAGATAATTGCGACCAATCGCTGCAAAGGAAGATCTCTATCTCTATAAGTAAGGCTATAAGGAAGGTAAGTAGTTTAATAAGCATTTTATTGGTAGGTAAAATGCTGTCATTTTACACCGGCCGGCGCCACAGATAGTAAAAACAAACAAACACGTACCGTAGAACTAATGAGTGTGTAATTCTGTTAGGGAGGCTCTATGTAGGCGGTCCTAACCCTCAGAAGGGATAGAGGAAATTAATTGCGGTTACATTGTAAGCAAAACAGGTGGAGATGAGATTTGAATAAGTTATTTCATCTGTTACTATTAAAGTCCTGATTCACCTGAAAAGTTTATCCCTTTCATTCGCGCTGCGCCAGAGAGAAACAAAACAATCATTTTATGATCAAGTTTTTGCAAGATTTCACGGTTTTTCCGACATAGAAACTAAAAAAAACACCGTTACAATGTCTCATTTAGGTAGTCGTACCAGGAAAGGTATGTATCTTAATTATAGCATAGTTATTTTTTTTATAACTTTAAAACTGTAGGCATAATATTGAAAAGTAAATCAAATAGAGGTTACTTTGGATTTTTTTGTAAAGTTTGTCAAATTATGTAACTGATAGTTATATATTATTATCTGTTAGATTCTCGACAATCACATATATTTTTATCAAATTTTGTCTGTAATTTTGTAAATAAAACTTTCCTCGCCTTTTAGCCTTGTACGTTGAATAAAATCAATTAAGTCGCAATTTTTTTTATTAAATCACGTGTTTTAAAAATGTTCCATATTTTTTATAAAAAATACTGTTATAGTTTTCAATGTCGTAGTGTAACTAGGTCCTGGCAAATTCCATATTTGGAAACACTAATTAGGGAAGGTACTGTTCATTTAATCAAATCATGTTCATTACCTCATAAGTACCTTATGATTTTTATATGAAGTACTTACTCTCCTCTGTCATATTTTCTTCTTACAAATGTGATATTTTACCGTTTTAAAGTGATAATGATGATGATGATGATAAACGCTTAATTTTTTTTAAAACATCACTTGCGAGTAGGTTACTTTTTAATAGGCAATTGAAGAACATAAGTGATAATGACATTTAAGGCGAGTGTAGCCGTCAACGACCTCGACGGTGGCGCCACTTCACAAAAAATAGTTTTCACTTTATACAAGCCCAAGTTTTAAGTATTATCCTTATGTAAAATTAGAACCTGCAAACTCAATAAAATATTAGCTGTAATTAAAGTTATGGCAATTAATACCAAAAGTGGCCGTTTTTAGGCACTTTTTCCATAACTTTAGTAGCAGCGAATATTTCGTTAAGTTTGCAGTTTCAAATTTAACTTTACGATAATACTAAAAACTTGAGCATCAGACATTTTGATAGATTATTTGCATTAAGAGATTTTTTTTGTGAAGTGGCGCCACCGCCGAGGTCGTTGATGGCTACACTCGCTTTAAGTGATTATTTTAGGTGTGACAATCATACATCAAATACATGTAATCAGACAGAATGGACCGACAGGACAAGAAAATTTGGATGCATAATCATAATCACTACCTTACTCGTATATTGATTTAGTTGTTTAAATTGGATTTTTTATCTGCACAGAGAAAAAAAATACTTCTTCTTCTTCAACTCGTTGCCACCCAATGCTGAGTGTATCCTCCAATGTTCTCCACTTCTTAAGGTCTAGGGCCTGTCTCATCCAGTTCTTCCCAACAACTTTGACGATGTCGTCTGTCCATCTAGCCGTTATGATAATTACTATAACTCCACATAAAGAAATAACTTCATTATCGAAAAAGCTTGCAGGCTGGTTGCTCATATTTCAAAATATATTCACGAATCTGCTTTTACCAAACGCTTATCTTCAAAAACATACTAAAAAGGAGTGCGAAAATCATTATCTTCATTTAATTTAGAGCACTGTTATCCAGGGTCATAAAAACGCGAATTAAATCGACCATAAAATCGATGCATTAACCTTTCACCGGTGCTATTACCGCGATAAGTGATTTTTTTCAATCAAACTCTTTCAGTTCTTTTTTATGAAATTCTTTCTTTGCCGTGGGTGTCGTAAGAGGCGAATAGGAAAAGGGCTTCATGAGTGTTGCAGTTTTAGGCGATGGACCTGTTTCTACAGTGACTATTATTTCTATTACAATATTGCTGTAATTATTATGTCCGACATTTCGTAGGTAAGTACAGTCAAGTATAAATTACTCTCTAAAAAACGGTTACCTTCCTAACTTCGTTATTCTCACTCCAGTGTAACAAAATATTGATCAAAGAAAAGATTTATCGCTACACAAATATTGTAAATTTTAATAAACTGACCAATCATAATAATGTTTGGTTGGAACATTGTTAACAAGGATTTTATGATGTTAAAGTGTGTTGTACAAATAAATGTTATGAAAAATTATTATATTTGAAGTATCGCCCATTCAAAAAAAAAGCGTAAAGTTATTGTTAATATTGTTTTAGAATTAAATACCAAATTTTATAAAACTTCTCCTGTAGTCAAAAAAAAAAATGTCGCTGGGAATTAGGTGTACAACTGTCTCTAACTCTATAGATGGAGCCGAGCCACGCATTATTAAAATTCAGATACACTTGCATAATTTTGTAGGCTACGATTGAGCTGCGGTAGACCAGATGGAAGAAGCGTCACTAGTATTAATAGCAAAAGTCGCAGGCTTAAATCCTGCCTACAGTAGATTTTTATTGCAAGTTTTCTATAATTGCTTCAGAATAGCTATAATGGAATCCGTACCAATATTATAAATCTGAGAGTTTGTGTGTGTGTGTATGTTTGTTACCTCTTCACGCTCAAACGGCTTGACCGATTTAGATGAAATTTGGAACACAGGTAAAGTATAACCTGAAATAACACAGGCTACTTTTTACTGCAGGAAATCAACTATTACCATGGAAAAATTAGTGGCAGCGGGTGAATCCGCTGTGCGGAAATTTAGTGATACATACTTTATTGACATAATTTTGGTAGTGTGTTAACTAACACAAATATGTTCCAATGTTGTGAATAAGTATTGTTTATGGGAATGCGCCCTCAAATTGCAGCAATTTAGAAGTAATCGCGTAGGGGTGGTTCTATACAAACACGTAACTAGCTGGGTGGACAATTTCCTACTTCCGTTAATAATTGTCACCATACAAATGTTCTATCAGTCCTGCAAATCATCATGCAAGGTGTGGGAAATGAACAGAGTTTAAGTATAAATCACAAAACATGACTAAGCTACAAATGTCGATACTTGTAGTATTATGTAATATTTCAACTTGTAATTTTATGCTTCTTTTTTGTTAAAAATGAGTCAATAGATCGTCGCCGTGTAATGCCAGCTTACTAGCATCACCCCATTTCTTTCCCGCGGGTCTCGTAAGAAGCAACTAAGAGACTCAAGGAGTACATGTGTATTGCAATTTTTGGCGATGGGATAACAACCTGTCCCTATGTAGATAAGCAATTTTCTGAATGACCCTCATTCAAATGTTTGTCAGCCGTGGCATAAATGTCCGATTTCTACGGCCGCTTACGCTCTGCCTACTCCGCAAGAGATAAAAAGCGTGATATATGTATGTTTATGAGTAGAGTCAATAAAAAGTCTTCCAGCTATTTTCTAAACGCCTGTCTAATAATCAAATTATTCTTCCAAGTTTGCGACACTTTTTTTCCTTTCACTTTTTTTTCATTAAGGTTTATTTATTCAAATTATAATGTATCAGCAAACATGAACCCTGTTGCAGAAGTGATTTGTCATTTCACTACCCTTTCGACGTAACATGGTCAGTCGCCCCCTAGTGTGAACTACTAATAGTTTTAGCCACAAATCAGTGGTGTTGGTGTCAATGGGTAATGATCATGACTACAGGAACTCAATGTCCGTTGGTGCCCTTTCACCTCCTTGCCATGGGGTTGGCAATTTGTCATTTGTTTGTGATTTAATGACAGCCGTTCTGGCCGTGAGAAATTTAGTCCCATGTGTGTGGCCACTCGACGTTTTTAGTAATACTAAATTGACTTTATCCAAGATCTGTGTAGGTTGTGTTTATATACACACACATCATTTGTGTAAGTAAAATAAAATTGATAAATTCGATACTAAAAAACATGAAGAAAGTGCGTAAATTTGGAATGCATTTAAAATGTTTACACAACGTTTCGACCCTTAGCAAAATAAATGGTGGAAAAGTGAGCAATAATTCTTTCCACTTCCTCGAAATAAACGAACGCAAGACAGTTCCAAAAACTTATTGTGTGAAGGATTTTGGGTGGCGAAGGCAATATACAAGCGCCCATCCTTAGCATGTTGAAGACACGTCTTATAACAATATTTAAACCAGCAGCTTTTTATTCCGAACGCGAAGTGCTTAATATAAATACGTGATAGTCGGCCACCGCGCCACGCAGCGCGCATGCGAATCGATGTAATGTTTATATATTACAATATCATTTAAATAATTTTGTCATTTCCATATTTTTTGCCTCAATTTATTTATATGGATCATTCAGATACACGTATTGCTTTATTTCGAGTCATAATAAAGCGACGCGCTTTTTATAGCTTCATTCCGTGCAGTTAATTAGTTTCGATAAAGAAAAAAGCATACAAGGAACGTACATACACTTTCACTGCGGTGAAGATTCAAAATAAATTTCGGTACGAAAAGTCACAAGATATTCTAATTAGTTGGTACAAAGTTCCAATTAGTAAGATTCGGGATCGTATGGCCGGGCGCAGAGGCCGAGCCGCCGACGCGACCGACCCGGTGGTTAACATAAACTGCACAGATAAAATTTAAGCCCTTTAATGAACTCCCGGATTGTTTTATTATCTTTCCTCTTAATAAACATTCGACTTTCAATCTCAACCCCTTTGCCCGCTGCGACTTATTCGAATATGCATCTAATGAATGATACCATCGCAAACTCTCGGTAAGCTGCAATCTTGATTTCATTAGTGTGAACACCGTTATCTTTTGGTGCGTTGCCGAAATGGGCATAATTAGTTGGAGTGACAAAAACAATAACGGTATATCTTTCATAATCAATATAATGAGCTTCGTATACAATTTAACAAAATCGAACTGAACCGGGTTTGACCAGACCGGGGTGATCAGAGGCGCCGATCGTGCAATAATAACCCTAATGATACCTTAAGGGAAAAGGTGTTAAAACCTTTATTGGAATACGTCCAAATTTTATTAATAGCTTTTTAACAAGCCGATGCCTCTCGAGGTGTTAACCTAAAGTTTTTCAATTGTTTTTTTCAATGTTGAAATTTCGAAACGATGCCGAGTACCTGATTTAAGAAGATTGTAATTCAATTATTTCAAAGTGTGGATTATTATCGAGTTGATAGACGTTAATACGGGGTTAAGGGACAGTATCGCTTCGTCTTCCACTTCAACAAACGATTCCGAAGAGTGATGGCATAAATTTAAAACTTCCCGCGACACTTTTGGTATAATGCATCCCCATCAAATATCAGCCGCTGGTTAAAATTATCCCGTTAAACCAATTTATTTCGAAAACGCACTCGAGAATTTCGTAAGAATAATGATTCTCTGTGCATTGAATCTACATAATGCGCAACTACGGACTGCACTTGGGGCATTTTTAAATGCGGTTCATAATTACAAAGGAGATGGGCAACCTCTTTGTTTGAGGCGCAAGGTCCCCGAAGCCCTGACACTGGGCAATCATGAAGTGCCAAAGCTTAATAACCCCCTAATCGTCGATTCCTGCTACCGCTATCAAAATTCGGGTATGCCCGCAAGAAACCGTTGGTCCCCGCCCCCGTCGTTTTGTGCCAATGTCGATAATTCCAGACTAGTGCTCCGAACAAACTCTGTCCATCGGTGAATTGTGAAGGCACCGATTTATTATTGAAATCAGGCTGTCTCATGGGCAGGCTTCCTGTTCAGAAATTGCTTTATGAAATTGGCGACCGCTCGTGCCACGCACGATGTTGTTAATGACGCAAAAAATTCGTAATCTTTACTTTTCAATTATGACCTGGGATTGACATATGGAGAGCAATTTATCTTATGTTGTACAATTTCATTATGTCTTCTGCTTTTGTCGTAAAATATAGGCTATAAAAATGGTTATAAAGATCGTAGTGTTTGTGGTAAGTTATAAAGATTTGCGTTAGAAATCTAACGACATAGGGGTGGATTGAGGTGCAGTGCAGGGTTTGAGGCTTTAGTAAGGCCCTTACTTAAGGGCGCACGTGCCGGTCAGTGCACACGCGCAGATGTATCGTGACACCTGCCTTGACGAACTTCTATCCTTTTCACTTTTAAACAGTGTCGTATTCATCTCTCTTTCTCACAAACTTTTAATTCCAATATAGCGAGCTCCAATAGCTCAGTACCAAGATCAGAACCACTGCATACTACATTATGTGACCTGTTTCTTAATGATTGTTCTAAAATAGTACTTTGCTTCATTAGTATTCTTGAGGAGCCCACCCTCTGGTCTATGACCATGTTTATAGTGCAGCCACCAACATGTTTGGGAACTTGTTCTAGACCATGTCTAGTAGGCCTATAATTTATACCGCGTTTGCCGATCACTCACCAACGATGGAGAGCTACTCTTTTGTTTTTCAAATTCTTGTTACTTAAAAATACTATAAAAATCCTAATAGGCTCATTTAAAGTAAAAGCAGTACCCAGTCTGTCCAATCTTAGGTAATATAGCCTTAATAGAGGCTTGATAGCTTTTGGTTTTGTCTATTAAGTTTTGCACTAACTTGAAAATGAGGCAAACAATTACTGGAAGATTAAGTTAAGGCTCATTCACATTCCTGTGCATGAGGCTTGCGTAAAAACGCGACCGAGTCGAATCTAAATAAAACGTAGGGCGCTACAATTTGACCTTGATTAATGAAGGCGGTACTGACAACTGGCTTTTTTATAACAATAGCGCGGCATGAAGCCTTCGGGTGATTGGACACAGCACCCGTTTAGCAGCGCGGTGATATCGATATGTCATTGTGAAGTGGCCTTAACGGTCCACATTTTATACCGTGACATGAGATTACAGTTTAGAGACTTGGTGTGGGAAAAGGGACGATGGTGTAGATTTTAACTGGTAAGTTTTGTATAAACTCAAAATGGATAGCTAGAAATACTTGACTAGTTTAAGTGTGATGATTTTAGGGGTGTACCTTTTGGCTCCTTCCTTGTCTTCCTCCTCGCAGATTTTAAAACTTAAGAACTAATTAAACAGCTACCTGTACTTATAATATACCTAACCACGTGTATTTTAAGGTCAATATGTTTTTAAATACAAAACAGAATAGCGTAGTAATTTTTTACACTATATTTACTGAAACTAATTTACACGCGAGTTACAATGGAACCTTTGTTATCCAGGCTTCCGAATTCTTTTATTCGTTTTATTTGCCACGCCTTAAGAACCGAAGATTCAAAGTTTTTTCCTCACATTATTAGATACTCCCTTTTATAGCAGAAAAATTCCTTAATTAAACACAAATATGAATCTTTTCTTCGTGGTTAACGCCTTTTTTGTTAAAGGATATTGCCGCTCATCAATTTAATAACTTATTTTTGATGTGTAATAAATAATCTTCTTTATTTTTATATGACAATAAAGAAGATCTTTATTTTTAATTTATGTAACAATATTGTAAAAAGGTTCTTCAACTTAACATGAAACCTGCATTAAAAAATTGCGCTGTTGGTAGTTTTCTATGCAATACAAAGCTTGTGCCAAAAAAAATTAAACGTTATCATAACTAGAAGGAAATTCACACAAGAGTCATCATTAATATAATAAGCTTCTTTAATAATGATTTATTTGGTGGACTAGAAAGAAACCATGTTTTTGATAGAAAGCTCTCTAATGGTTCATTTACGACCGTCATCTCATCATAAACCTTGGAGGGATAGGGACCACCTTCTGAGAAAGGAAGAAAATTCGCTGAGACGTCACATTTTAATTGATTATTATTGAGAAAACTATTTAAAGTCTCCATGGGGGCGTGTGATAAATCCCGAGGTCTGGCGTTCATTGCTGTTTTGAATCGTGGTGTGCTAAAAGAGCATTTAAGCCAGCCAGAAATTGAATTCCATCTTCGCGCGGCACCCTTTTAGCGTAGGTAGGATTTGGATAGTCGTGATCGTCGTCTTTTACGAGTGGTTGAACAGTGGTTTTTGCGTTCGGTCCAGCGATTGCAGTTGATTTGTTTAATGACGCTGAAAATAAAAGATCAACTGGAAAACTCTATTAAATAGTACAAATCCGACCACTGCTTCATATAAACCCCTACCTATATTGTAGCTATTTTCTTTTTTGACGTAACCTTACGCTTGAGAGACGTGATTATGATTATCCTGGGCTAGGTATGTAATATTCGTCCCCAGCCTTCTCCAAACTCCACGTTTTGTGTACAGTTTTTTATATTCTTCACCAAAATTTTGTAAATCGACTTGGCTTCTTTCTTGTTCTTGACCGGATTGAATAACAATCTTAAGCGAGGGTGGAAGTCAAGAACGTATTCCATTCATTTATCCAAAGTCGAAATAAATGAGTGATATTTTATCAGTCGTCTTGGATCTTAGCCACCGGGTAAGTGATGTCTTAATAATGACAAGAGGTTAAATATCGTGGGACACATCTCGGGACGTACAGTTCGACAAAAGAACACTGCTCCAAGTATTTTGTCACTGTTAAACCGATCCAATCAGTACAAGAAATTGTAGCTACAAAAAATAAAGGCTGACATCCGAAAGGGGTGATTCAAACATAAAGGTATGCGATTATCTGATATTTACTTTTTGTCCCAAGAAAAAGTTTAATTTCTAACATTTCTAAAGCATATGCAGTAGGTCCGTTGGCCTAATATGTGTTGTCATGAAATAAATTATAATTAATAAGGCATCAGATCTCCCTATGCCACACGCAACTACCTACTAGTTAATTGAGATAGAAACTTCTTTACTTACTGAATCGTATAATTTGAGGTTTGAAGAAGACATCAAATCAATTGTTTTGATAGTAAAAGGGTTGTTTTTCCATAATCAATCATGTTATTATTTTAATTGGTAACATCTGTCGGTAATGGGCTGGTAGCAAGTCTACCGTACTAATAGGAGTAGGTACTAGTAACATGAAAAAAATAATTTCTACCACAATATTTATTATTAACAAAAAATCCTAAACTAACCAAAAACTCTAGAAACATTTTGTGTTATTACAAAATAGTAAGCATCACTGACGCACTTAGACTGCGTTTAAACAAAAATATGTTAAACTTTTTTCCATAACGTTTGAATCATTCGATATTAAATTGTTCTAAGACATACTTAAAACAACTTAGCCATGTATGCTAGCGAAATTGGTCTGACGATTTTGTTGTTGTTGATCCTTTAAAAAAATCGATCTATAGTTCATTAGTTGAACAATTGCCACAGAATCAATATCATAATGAAGCAAAATAGCATAAATATTATTCAACATATGATCAACATTGCCTAGACATATTTTTGAATCTTTATTAATGTTGTATATTTCTTTAATGTCGTTCCATCGAATTTGCATTGCAATAACTAGAGTCGATAGAGATCTTGTATTCAAGTAAATACCACCACAAAACTACGTTACACGACAAAAAGTCAACACGGGGTTCATTATTGACTTTGCTCTGCCACCCAACGCGAAGCGTTGAATAAAATATCAATTAAATGTTGTTTTCCGTACTAAAAAATATCTTTATTTCTCAATTTCGCTAAGTGAACCCTTTGCCGTGGATTGTTGAATGTCATTTGCAGTTTTTGTAAGTCCTGCTCTGCGCCATGTCGGCAGTTTGGGCGGTAAGGTAATGAGCAGAGAGAAGTATTTATTACAATTTGGCATATTTAAGATGAAGCTCTGTGTTCTTTAAAACGGTTTATATCAAAATTGCGGCCATTCCTAAAAACCTGTTCAGAATATAGGAGTAAAATATGAAAACGGATTAAATGAAGTCGTATTGTGTTTAATGTTTATCGCACCTCATGATCGGGGAGCAAGTGGAATACCTTCTCCTTAAATGTAGTAAATGCGAGTATGTTTTTAGTCCTGCGACAATGTCGGGGCTCGCGCAAACAACGGAGGTAACACGTATTTTTTGCACTTTGATTTATCGTTTCATGTTTCAAAAGTAGCTTTTTACGTCGCGCCACACGCAGCTATTGTACGCCGGGACATGCAAATTTTGTGAAAATTACAATCTCGACTGATATTTTATCGGCTTGCGTTCTATATTTTATGCTGCGCTACTGTATTACATTTTTGCTTATCTTTTGCGTCATTGCATTAGCTGTGTAACCTCACATCTTAGATTACATGCGTATACGCACTAACATATGACCTTTATCCCTTGCGGGGTAGGCAGAATGTTTACGGCCGTCAAAAACAGTCGCTATCGTCACTTCTGACAAATAGGTATTTGAGGGCCGCTTCAGTTTCAGTTATCCGCCTGTCAACTACTGCTTGGATTAGAACGTAACAATTTTAAGATCGACAAAAGACATTGGACAAGATGACACATTATAGTTGATATTTTAAGCAATAAAAAAGCAAGCATCAGTTTTCAAGAACGTTTTTGCTGACTCGCCTTTGTGGTTACTAGTAATAGCAAACCTCACGCCGCCAATTTTATTGTTTAAATAATTTGCCTGCATCAAATTAATATGCCACTGATAGACCTTTAAAATAACTTTACAGTCATTCGTACAAAATACCCTATCAGTGAACTAAAATTTGATTCTTAATTTAAGAATTGTGTCTTAATTACGTCGTTTCAAACGTAAAAGCTGAAATTGATCTTTGAGGAATAAAAACTTGGGTATTGTCTACACTAAAACAAGTTAAAGATATTATAAAATAGTATTGGACCAGTGGGTCATTATGCAATTCCGATTTAAAAAAAGTACTATTTCATTTGATGTGCATTGCAAAGTTATTTGCGTAGTTACTTTTTCAGTAGATACTTTTCCTAAAACTGTTTGATATTGAATCAAAATTGAACCCATTCAGTAGTAGATCAAATGAACACGATGTTTGAGTTTATTCTCGCAAACAGTTTGTTCTGATAGAAAGAAAATCACCAAGCTTTTATCCATGAGTGATGCCGCCTTTTTTAATCGCCGCTGTACATAAAAATAGTACCTATTTCCTTTTTTCCATTTATATTTAAATTATCATTACTTGCAAAATCTGATAGCAAAGTAATCCATATAGGCTGGGGCTGGACACTAATGGCACGGTAATACTATCTATACAGTATTGTAACTCGGCCGTGTCCTTGAAATAAGTGCCTACAGCCGCGCGGTACGTAAGCTTGTGATGGGGCTGTCACTGTCGCCCAGTTCACTCGTGTTAATCACTTTCCTTCACTCTATTCTATTTATTAATTAAAAAATAACCACATAAATAGAAAAAATAAAATACCCCGACCTGCAGATCCGTCAAGCCTATAACACGGTTGTATAAAAAGAAAATACAGGGAAATACCTATCTATTTAAACACAAGCCACAAATTACGTAGTAGGTACCTACTTACCTAATAGTTAGTAAATTTAATTTATAGGCTTATCTTACAGAGTTTCCAGGTAATCAAAAAAAAGTTATATTACTCTGGGTGCGTTATTGAGGAATTCATGCAATCAAAAACAGCACAATATATTCTACTTATCATTTTAAATACTATTTGTACTTATTTCGAGTGAAAATTCGTGCGGTTACTGATTTAAAACCTGCACCGCGGCACACCCGCCTCACCCGCGACTGCTAGCATGCCGAGCGCATGCCGAGATCCGAGCGCGTAGGTATAGCTCGCGCGCCGTCCGTTTGTATGAAGTTAGAATACTGTATAGATAATATTACCGTGCTAATGGTTCCCATCTTGTTATATGCGGATTGTTTAGTTCACACAGTGGTGGGGAGCGCCCCGCTGCGTGGTACCCGTGGGGTGTGCGTTACGACCGGTAAAACGGTTTTTACTGCACAACCCGACCATTTGTGAGTGAGGGAAATGTGTTATTTATGCATCACTTCTAGACGGACACCCCACCGTGGCAGCATTCTGATTGATCGGCATTTCATCAATACTCACATTGTTATAATCTACTGTTTCATTTTTTATTCACCGCAGTAATAAACCAAAATTAGGGCTAAAACTGGTTGATTATAATGAAACATCGTCTGACGGATCGATCGGGCTTTTTCGTGTCGTAAAAATGTTTCACTGTAACTTTGCATCGTCTGCCTCCTTCATACATATTGATACTCTATGTTTTAAACTCCTAATTAGTCAGGATATCTTCATCAATGTGAGTTGAGATAAAAACTGACAGCCGAACTCGACTCATGTGAACAGAGGACCGTCGATTCCTAGTTTATTTATTTACGACGCAATAAAAACTTAGATTGCTCATTAGTTTTATGGTTATTTTATTCTTACATTTAAAGGAATTCAGAAGTGTAACTTGCCGTTTTCATTTTACAACAGCGAATCCGCCAGCCAGCCTCGAGACAAATTTCTTTTCCCTGAAAGTTCGTACAATCAAGCAGCGGTTCTTTAAATGACCAATAATCATTTCAAATTACATATCGCTTCCTTAAGGAGAGCTCTCTTCAACCGATTTATAAAAAGAGTTATCGATTTTACCCGTATGTGATATTCTTGGACGGGAAAATTATTATAAAGTAAGTAAAACCGACTGACCGATTTGATTTTTTCGCATGCTGTGATCCAAAAAAATCTTTCATTTCGTGAAGTAACGCTTCTTATCATGACACTGAACGACTTGTCTCTAGGAATTCATGACAAACAAAATCACGATCATCTATATGACTTTAGTAGGAAAGGCAAAAAAAAATTTTACGTTTCCTGAAATATATTTCTAGGGGAAAGTTGTTCAGTTTCATGGTCCTAATGCGCCCTATTGGTATTCGGAGGGTTGTCCTTTATACACAGTATAAAACTGAGATTACTAGGTAGATACTGTTTCATAGTGTGGATACCAAGTTTTTTCACTTGTATTCAAGTAACAGACCTCATTTCTCTGTTGTAAAGTCGGGTTTACATTTTTTTCTTTCTTGGGTGATCGCAATGAATGAAATCACGTGGCCCGTTGGCGATGGCTACAATGTCAATGTCTCGTATTGTCAAATTGCTACTTGGGTTTAATGACTTGACCAAATTACGGATTGTTTTATTGATGTCAATTTTGATAATCATTATTTGAGTTTTATTGATTGCAGATGATGTTGTACATGTTGTGAATGACTAATTTTGAATGTTTAAAGTTTAAATTTTGTGTGGTCCTCTCGTAGTAGGTATGATACAAGAGTATTTGTACTGATTTTTCCTGTTAGTAAAGGTAGTAAATGTTAGTCTATAAATATATATTTAATCAATAAACAAGACCTTTGTAAATTTTGCATTTTTACTTACAAAACATTTAATCTAAAAATATCACACTACCTAGTTGTTTTATTTAAGGTAAGTAAAACAGTCTTATAGGTGGCGCTAAGATCACAGATTGTCAAAAATATGAGGACTAATAATTATTTCACTTGTTGAGTTACTCAGCTCAGCTAAAAGAAGAGAATCGTAGTATTTATCAACCATTTAAGACTCAATTTAAAATCAAACAAACATTACTAACATCAATCCGTTAGCACTCAAAACACGTGCCTATTCTGTCATACTGAGGCTGAATGCCACCAACCGCCTCGGGCAATAAAAATAAATTAAAAAAACGGCGCCAACTCGTCACGGATTATGACACGTTCATAATAATGACAGTGAAATTGACACTACGTGACGTCGCAGCCGCCGTGTTTTGTTTTATTGTGACAAGAAAGCAGGGTTGTTCTACATTGCTTTAATGATGGATGAACTAGGATGATACATCATTAAGGCGGTGAATTTAATGAAATAAATGAACGACAATCTCAAACGTAAAAAGTGTCTTTATTTGTTATAGTAGAGGTATTATATGTTTGTTTATTTATGATAAACGTATATGTGTAGTATTTATTGTTATTAAACGTATGTGCATAATACTGAGTTATATATATATGTCGCAGTATTATGGCAGAATTATGATTTCGGCCGAAATCCTAGGATTTCGGCCAAAAGCCGGATTATGGCAAAATTGTAGACTACATTCCACCATTGTCCTAAGCAGATCCAGGATTTCGGTCATAATCCTGGATCTGCTTAGTATTATGGCATTAATCGCGTTTCGGGGGAATTTATGAGTCACAATTCGTCAAAGTGTCACAATAAGTAATAATTAAGAAAAGAGTCCAACCTAATCTATTAAAGGAATCAATGTTGATTAAACTAAGACCAATCGATAAGAACAACGCTAAATTTGTTATTTTTTGTCTATGTGAAATTATTTTTCTTTCCGAAAATACTGATTTATTTTTAAAAAAGAAAAGTGTTTATTTCTATCATTCATAATCTTTATTTAGATACTAGGTGATGCAAATGATAACAGGAGGTTCTGTTTACCTTGTTATATTTTGTGAAAGAGAAGACACCCAAATGTTTATTTTACTTATTACTCATCTAATAATATTATTAACAGTTACTTATGTGATTATCTAAAAATATTGTTTTTACTACGTGAAAAATCTTTAATGAAAAAAACGATACTCAAAAGTTTGTGTTATTGACAGAAAAACGAATTATTTAATGTTTGTTATATTAATCATAGTTAGAAGAGGTTTGCACTTAAATATTTATAAAAAATGGTTAATTTTTATATCGAGACTAGATACCTTATAATAATAGTGATTAGTACGTTCTATCTGGAATCAATAAAAATAAAAGACTGATTTGATTATTATAAATATTTTTTGTGTCATTTATTTTATTTCATCAAATTTTCTTAAGTTCTTATTTTTCTCTCCAAAAGCATAATAAGAATACAAATTAAAGTAAAGACAAATAGTAATGCATGGCGATAGTCACTATTCTGTGTAATGACGGCTTAAAATAGCATCATCCCTATTCTTTCCCGCGGGTACGACATTCAGAAGCGACTAACGGATGGAAGTTTTCATGTGTATTACCATTTTATTGTTCTAAAGTCATTCACGTTTTTTCTAAAATTGCCCTCAAAATTGTTTATGGCCATTAAAACTCTGCATACTCCGCAAGTATTTATGTATGTATGTGTATAGTCACTACAAAATTTATAAAAAGTGTTCTGAAGCTTTCGTTTTACCATATTACTACGTAGATCCAGGATTTCGGTCAAAATCCTAGGATTATGGCCAAAATCCTATATCTACTTAGGACGATGGTCGAATGAAGTCTACAATTTTACCATAATCCGGTTTTTGGCCAAAATCCTAGGATTTCGGCCGAAATCCTAATTCTGACATAATACTGCGACATATACAAGCCTTTCTTTCATTTTTTTTTTGTTTAATTCACCTGCCTTGACACTTTCCACATGTCCTAAGGTAGACTTCCCAGTCTTTCCTTTGGCGTAAGGTCCGCCCGTGTAAATCTTTGTGTATAAAGTTAAATAAATTTCTTGATATCACACGATTCGGATCGGAAGCTACAAATGGGAAGTATATTTTTTATTGGACCAATGTCCTTTTAGGAACGTTTCTCAATTTCATGAGCATTTTAATAAACCTCTTCGGAATATTCATGCCCAATTGTTTTTATTTTCAATGAAACATTATCTAGTCGCAAAAAGCAACGCAGTGGAACAACCCAACAAAAGTAGAAGGTAAAAGTCATCACAATCAGTTCCGTCCGCTCCATTGTTCGTCGCGTAATCGGAAGCTGCGCACACGCATATCTACCTGTGACTTGAATTTAATTCACCACTAATGGCCGCTTGTGAATGAGATTTTCTCAGTAGTTGCAAAGGTAGTCGTTCTCCTTTTTGGGAATGACAAAGAGGTAATTTGAGATTGATAAACGCTAATTCGGTATTTCGTGGCATGGACGTGACGTCATGCTCTTGAGAACAATAGCGTATTAATTTGTTCTGATCAAAGGACCTGTTGGTAATCATTGAAGAACTTTAAACACTCAGCGATATGGTACTGATAACATCGTTGCGTTGGGCCATACAAAAGACATCAACGAAAACCATTACGTAAATTTAATATTTTTTTCATATAAGAATTTACTAATTTGTTTATGCCTTGTGATGCCGGCTTAGAATATGCCTTGTGTTGCCGGGAATAGGATCACCCAATTTCTTTCCCGTGGGAGTCGTAAGAGGCGACTCAGGGACCCAAAGGTGTGTATTGCAATTTTAGGCGAGATGGGCCGACAATCTGTCACTATGGTGACCCACCCTCAATATAAATATCCGTTTTTTGCGCTAATTTACGGTCTGCCTACCCCGCATGGGATAATAGGCGTGATATGAGTGTTTTTGGAATCTTCTGTTATTAAACAATAAATTTTGTATATATGTTTCAGTACAAATGAAAAAAAACTAAGTAAATTAACTGCTTCCTACTGTTGACATTTTTCAAAAAATAGTAACAACTTTGAAATGATATTTTCATTTACGTCCCATTTTGAAGCTATTTGAATGTACGACAAATTAATCAGAATACGGCTCCAAAGCTCTAGACTTCCACCATCATTGCGATACCCACTGAACACCGAAACGTCATGGGCTGTCACTCCTACGAAGTTAATTGGTCTGTAGCGATCACGGTAGCGATACTCTTTGCCACGTTAGATAGTCTATGTATTTGCGAACAGATTTCTACGCATGCGCTGTGTTGTGTTCTACAATACCTACAGCCGCCTACCCTAGGCGCTCCGGTCTCCGCTGTGATTGGAGGACGATGGAAAGCAACCTCCAATAAGAACGCTCGAAGCAACAATAGGCATGGTTAACGGTGTTTCTGATTAGAGCAGGCTTGTGCGGAAGTTGCGGTAGGAACGTGGGTTTGTTTCTGCCGTACGAGTACAGTTTGTCGGAGGATAAACGCGAAATGCGTAAAATCTATTGTAATTATTTTTCTGATGATTTTTTGATAAGAAGAATATTATTATACAAAAAGCTTTATTTTAGGCTGTAGTAACCTGTATAAAAATTCACAATTAAATTAAGTTTATCACATTTGGTAGTTTGTTATGTTACACATTAGAGTACAAAATTATTCCAGAGATACATTTTTGAGGAAATTATGTCAAAAATAATGTTGACACACTTACTGATGCATCTGCGTCCAGATGATGATGGTCACTCTTTTATAAATGAGATAATATCTTGTAAGACGCTTACGTTCAACCAGAAATTGTATATTGGATAAGTTCTTATCTTGTCAAATTTGATAGATCAGTCTTTTCTTTTTTTCGTATGGGACACCGAGTCGTCCAACGACCCGATGAACCCTGGTGTCAGAGTCAGTTATACGACCAAATATAAATATAATTAATAATACAAGTGACATAACGAAGGTACTGACCTTTTAGTTTATCCGCGTAATTTTGTCTCGAACAAGTGTTTTACAGTACACCGTTAACGTTTTAAGTGCAAAAAGTATTTGCTAAGTAGAATTCGTTTTATTTCAGTCCTTTTGAAAATCACGCGACATCAAATAGCAACTATACTTCCGATTTTGTATTATTTTTTGAGGAAAAATTAGTCCGTTTAATTGATAATATATAAAACTCTGTAGTGTAAGGAAACTTGAATAATAAATCACCTGCGTTGGATTGTTTGATTGATTGGATGCCGTGTGATGCCGGCTTAGAATAGCATCACCCCATCTCTTTCCCGTGGGAGTCGTAAGAGGCGACTAAGGGTCTCGAGGGTGTGTATTGCAATTTTAGGCAATGGGCTGACAACCTGTCACTATGGCGATACGCAATTTTCCGAACAACCCTCAAATATTTGTCAGACGTGACGTAAATGTCCCTTTTTTGCGGCCGTTTACGCTCTGCCTACCCCGCAAGGGATTATAGGCATGATATGTGTCTGTGTGGGTATGTGTTGGATTGTTTATAAATATATATTATGAACTATAACAAGAAAATATATTTTTGGATGGCTCTTGTGCTTCAGAGTTCTCAAACTTTTTCATATTTCTAATTAGATCACCTATACTTACATTTCCTTCGATAGCTTTTTTTCCAGTTTAGTTCAGCGCCATCTCGTAAGAATGGCTGCAAAATATTCCATTCCTCTACACGACAAGAACCAGATATTAAAAAAGAAAAACCAAATTTTAATAAGTAAAATCTCGTAAGTACTTAACACACGTGGTCTTACATGTCAGCCGGCGGCGACTTAGGGACCTCAATTAGAGCCACAGATTAAATGTGTATAATTGTTTTAGCGCCCTCTAATTTGACCATCCGACGTGGGACGCAAGAAATGATTGAAGTCGGAAGGTACATTTAGTTTCTTGATTTGGCTCTTTATTTGGTGTGCAACGCAGCACCTATTTGCGATAAATGGAAACCCCATTTTTTTACCTAATGTGTCCAGGAACGACAATGAACTAAGTTTTTATACAAATTTATGTCACATAATATACTCATGAGTTACTCTTAATTCAATAAAGGAAATACTAAACAAAACATAACTAAAACAAGTGTATCTTATCGCTTAGTTAGTGGTTACATAACTTTATAAAAAGTATTTCAAAAAGATCTGTACTTCAATCGAAATAAAATTAAGAGGGATACAACATGCATACAGCATAAAAAACCTTATATCGGCACCTCGCAATAATTTCAGTAATTAATATTAAATATGATACAACATGGAGGATCAGAAAAATATTCGTTTGATGAAGCTTTGCCATTTATTTGATAAATGAATAATCGACAAAGATGATCGTAAAATAAGAATAAAAGCGAAATTGCAGCGTGCGTACGAACTTTATACCTAGGAAATAAAAATACGTCAATGTTTAAAAACTTTACAAAGTCTACGCGAGGTACAGTCGGCTAAAGAAAAACATGGGAAATTTAAAATTTAGAAGCAATCTTTTTTAAATTATGAAAATTACATTTCTTGATGTAATATACGATTGGTGCGTAAACGACGATATCAAAAAAACATTAATTAATTTTTTTGATTTGTTAATAGTTTCTTGCACCGACTGTACAGCGCTTGAATATTTATATTCCTATGAATATTTTAATTTATTTTAGCTAACGAAATCTATCCCGTTCAGTTGAATAATGGTTGGACGTGCATCAACGTTCACCGTGTAAGGTTGCAAATATGCGCCGACGTTGGAATTATAGAAGGTGAGTAGTGCAGGGCTCTCGTTAAGGTCAAGTTCCTATAAGATTTTGTGGTTGACGTAGTGGTACAAAACTTACAATTATCATTATTTGTAAGAAGGTGTAATAATCAATCTTTTCGACATCTAGCGGGATTTCAATATTTCTCTGCTACATATAATACAACACCTTCCACTGCACTCACCAACCCGCCTACCAAGCGTGAGGTGAGCATAGCAAACACCCTCTAATACAAGGAAGGCCATGTCCAGCAGTGGATTGTTGTGGCGGTTGATGTTGTTGATATCCAATTACAAGTCCCTTTTTCAAAAGCATCTAGTTAAAACTTATTCTCGCTTTACTCCTTCTTTTGTTGTCGATATTGTAATTGTAACACTGTCAAGTCTTTATTGCAATATGAAAATCATCTTCATAATCATTCGAAACCCACTAGCATTCTTAGTATTACAATAAAATTGATATTATAGTGATGTAGGAATGTTTGGTTTTGACTAAGAATTCAAATAAATATTTTTATTGTAGCATCTCCTTAACCAGGGAATCTCATCAAGGATCGCTTGCTATCATGTGGCGCCGTTTAATCAAACGCCTGCGTAATAACCTCGACACGAGCTATTAGGGGAGAATAGTATGTAGGTACTACCCAGCAGTCTAGTGTGATACTTACGTGGTTGACTGTATCGTACTGGAATTGATTCCGATTGGAATTTGTTGTCTAGTAAGAATTGTAAGATAAAATGATTTTTTCTCGGGATCGCATGCATGCATTTTCATAAAGAACTGCAGTTTTTTTATATTTATAAAAACATCAAATTTTCTTCTGTGTTAAAGTGAATTTAGCTGTAACGACCTGTATTTTTTCTCACCTAACCTAACCTAACATAACCAACGATGAAACTAAAGGTTTATGATTTTGCGTACTTTCATTAATTTGGATAATGCTGCTGACTGTACTGAGGTACGCGTATGTCGCGTGGTTACGCGCTATTACACACTCGGGCGCCGCGCTTCTAGTTGCACACTCACTATAAATTACACGAATTATACAGCCCGGCTAGCCGGGTGATATATTGTACAACTAGCTTTTTACCAGACGGTTTCACCCACTGCGAATATATTTTACGTGGTTCCGCGATTCGATAATGTCATTGTTTTTTGGTTTCGATTGCTATGGTATTTGTGTAAAATTACTATTTGTATTTGTAAGTTTTTAAACGTGATTGCCTTAAAAGTTGAACCACTTGTTTAGAAAATAAAAATGTCTTTCTAGAAATTTGGTATTAGTTCGTAATTATTTCATAATATATGTGTATTTTGCCGCAGAGTGATTCTTTAGCAGCTAATAAACCTTTGTCATTAAAATATTAGTAAAACTTGCTTTGCGGCTTTTTGAGAGACAGTTTTTTTGAGAGATCACGATATTTCCGCGGTAAAAAGTATCCTTTGACCATCAATAGCTTATCAGCCACAACTCAGTTCCAACAATCTACAGCTTATCAGCCACAACAAAATCGTAACAGAAAAGATCCGTTGTTGGTTGTGGCTTTTGACTGGAAATAAATACAAACCAACAAACACACTTCGCTGTGTAAGATTACAACCTACAGAGCCTACAGCATGTCAGCGCACAGAATTATACACCCTACCGAGATGTTTGCGCCGACGCTACTAATACCCGTATACAAATGCCTACTCTTTTATTTGAGATTGTTATTTTGTAAATGATAGGCCGCTAGGAAAGTTATACTGCCAAAGAGTAGTGGTCAGCCTAGCGGTTTCGTTCACTCTCTATTAAACAAGCGAATAAACCATATTCCTGTAAAAAATATGATTTTGCGGGCTGAAATAATACGTCTATAAGTAATTTAGAAGCTTTTCGTTGAAGTTCAAATAAACAAACATAGCGTTTTACTGTGTTTTCGCTGTTAAAAGTACCCAATAGTTTTTAGGGATTTAGCCACCAAATATAATAAAAATATTTTTTATTAATATTGAAATTAGTTCTCATAAGGCAGCGTATGTTTCAACGACAATCGAAATCCGTCTCTGTCACTGGCCACGGTATTACCATTTGTACGGCTTGTAACTCAAAACTACGCGGTAACGATGCTTTCGCGAGTTGTTGTAAGAATAAATTTAAATAATATGGCTATTAAATTGCTATTTACCTACGTGAGAGCTTTTGTGTGGTGCTTATAAACAAAATACAACTGTGCTGTTTTTTATAGTTCTGGACTCTTTAAATTTTCTAGCACCTTAAAATCTACATCTGACTGTTTGGTGGGGAGCAGGAGCTCACCCGGAGGAGTTATTGTGATTATTCAAACATTAGGCTTACGAGTTGTTCTGGGAAGAACGTATTGGACTGAATCTACACGGCACGTGCCAGTAGTTCCCGAAATGGGGAACAAATGAGGGACCTCCGCGCCCCCGCCGGCGGGGGCGTCGGTTGCTTGAAGAGCTTGTGGAGTGTGATCTACTTGCAATGGCTGCAGCAGCGGCTACTTGTCCACTGCTGTGGCATGGGTTCCTGGTATAGGGGGAATTAGGAGAGCTAACCACGCGTGAACTGCAAGGTGTCTTATTTCACTGGGAACACTGCTGCTCTGTTTTATCCCTTAGTCGTGTTTTCCGAAGGAGGAAAAAGGGGTGATGCTATTTAAATACGCAATCACACGTCGGCTTATTAACAAATAAGTCTGTAGTATCGTATATTAATAACTTCGCACGCGAAATTAATCAGCGATATAGATGCGGTTATTAAAAAAGTCAATAAATTTGAAAAATGACAGTGTAATTACAGAGGCGCCATTCAGTACGTATCTGTGAAATGGGTAGTTCTACCTCGCTCTAAGAGACATACATTACATTTATAAATTTTAAAGGCATGTTTTTATCGTGTATCTGTTAATAGCTGTTTTTTTTTTTCGAGAATAAATACTAGCTTTGTCCGGAATGTATTCACCTTATCAATCGAATGTGCTCTACTGCATCGTTATTCATGACGGCGAAAGCCGCAGGTTCAAATCCTGCCCGCAGTATAAAAATCTTAAATTGATTTATTTGTCTTTTAAGTTAATTTATTTTTTAGAGAACATATACTTAGGTAATCAAGTAGAGATTAAATTACAAATTTCCCTTTTTCAAACGTTTTTATTGTCGTAAAAAAGAATCGATCGCTGTATATCTATATTTTTTTTTTTAAATTCTTTCAGAAAACGTAATTTTTAAAATTTATTGATTTAATAAATATAATTATCCAACGGACTGAAATCGGAAATTAATGATACATAATTTTCATTTTGTTGGCGTGTTTTCGTGTGTGCATAGGCACAATTTTTAACGAAATAAATTACAATTTTATTGAGATGTCTTGTCTTATAGTTGAGCTGAACCAAATCAAGGAAGTAGGTACCAATTCAAATTTTAGAGGACTCTGTGAAACGACCCTCTAAAACCTGGAGTGGGACCACGGCTTCACTTGTTCCATTAAGGCATTAATCCAATTAAATTATCAATCATGAGTAATATTACACATTGTCACGATTGAAACTTTAATGTCAAGCATGACAGTTCTCCATTACGGGGATTACTTGACTCTTTACTTTACGCTACTGAATTTTTGACCGACATTTCATAGAGAAGGTTTTCAGTATTGTTTTATGGTAAAGTATTTCCTGGTTGAAAAGGCAGATAAAACGTCTATTATAGTTCTTTAGTCGGTCACTACGTCAAATATTAGAATTCTGGCTGACAAGTCGCAAATAAATTCCGACCAGTTTTTGAGTCTTCCCAAACCCCTTAGGTTTACCCTATTATATAGGGTGAAATTTTACTTGAGACCGATACCGCGAACTTAAGATGGGCTGATGATAAACAAAAACTTTCCTCCAGGAACATGGGTCGAAATACGAAAAAATTTTTGGACCTCCCCTATACAAAAAAATGCTGATCTGATGATCAGCTCGTCAAATTTTTTATCCACACAGTGTTTCAGTTTTTCCATATTTGAAGTCGGTACTAAATAGAATATAACTTCAAAAATATACATTAATTCGTGTCGCATTAAATGTATGGAAGTATTTGCAGTTGTCGGTTTAGTATAAGAGGTTTGGAATCCAGTTTTGCACCTAGTCGTACTTGTTAAGAGCTTAGCGACACTCTCTATTTATAGAATGTTCATTAAATATGTGTTCAGTTGCCTTGTCTTGTCTATGAACTTCTTATTTTCGTGTGGGACACCGAGTCATCCAATGACCCGCTGAACCCTGGTGTCTGAGGTTTTCAACCGCCTGCTACTAGTAGTAGGCCTCTGACATGGTTGTGTAACGGCTGTCGTCTAAGTAATCATAGGAAGCCACCGGGACCGACTGCTTTACGTGCCCTCCGAAGAACCAGCTGTCTTTCCGGACAATCTGATGGTTCAGCCTGCAATGTCCTAACCAGACTGGGAACGAATTCACAAAGTGATAAATATCAACTTTGTGAGTGCCCCACCGAGAATCGAACCCAGAACCTTTGCGTGGCAGGCAGTCGCACTACCACTGCGCCACATCGTTTGTCTATGATAATTGTGTACCGTTTGATGCTGGCTATATATATATATATAAATAGCATAACCCCAATTATTTCCCGCGGATGTCGTGAGTGGCGACTAAGGAACTCGAGGGTTTTATGCTTACAACTGATAATTTAATGCTATCCTACATTGAATAAAGTTATTTCATTTTCATTTTTCATTTTCATTTTCATTTTTTCATTTTCGATACTATAGTGATACAGTTTTTTCTGAAACGGTCCTCAAATATTTGTCAGATGTGGCGATGTGGCGACTAAATAACGAATGCTATTTAAGTATTTATATTTTAATTTGACCTATATCCTTGGAGAAAGTAAGTCGTTAAGTTTTTAGACTTGTCAATTCCGAAACACTTATCACAAACATACTGTACATATCTATGGGTACCTACTTATGCTTTTTTCTTTGATAATATTGTTCTTAAGAATGTCGATAGCATCACCACAGATTTTAAGTGCATCATCGATTGCTACGGCTGTAAAATCTGATAATAATCGTTCCTACTTCGAACATTTTGTTCATACTCCCTTGAACCACTTCATACTTTGTAATAAGGTCTACTTTAGTTGTGAAGCCACTTACTCATAACGTGTAATAACCGGCATATAATAAGCGAATCGAGATGATTTTATACAAGTCATATTTTTAATTAATGGTTTCATACCTACTCAAGTTAGGCTCGGCTCTTAAGATCTTACGTTTCGTTCCGTCTGATTGGTCGTTCGCTACTGTTTCGAAATTTAAAATTTATCGGTGTTCTGATGCTGGTTACAAGTTTATGATTTTATCCGAGTTGTTTATGTATAGGTGCAACGTTCATACTTTACAATGCTCAATGTCGATAGTTGAGACTAGATGGTAAAAACGCGAGAGTGTGCATTATGGTGTACCCCAGGGGAGGCCTTCGTCCGTGTGTGGACTGCCATTTGGCTGATGTAGGCATGTTTGTTTGTAAGTAGAAAATTTACGTATGTACTTAGACATTTCAGAATAAGATTTCAAAAATAAATGACTTTATGTTTCTCATTTAAGTCAAAGTGCCGTGTGATGTCGGCTCACAATAGCAGTTTATCCGTGGGTGTCGTAAGAATCCACTAAGGGAGACTAGTGTTACATCGTCGTCCACAACACGAAGAGACGTAACTAGCAAATGGTAAATTTTATAGGGGAGCCGATTTAATGAAAAAAAAAACTTTGGCAGGTTGCAATGCTATAAATACTGTTTATACATCTGAAGTATCTATTTTAACTTGTTGAGTGGTTCACCTAGTTTCTTTCTATACATACAATATGTGATTACTACCAGCAGATTTCAAGCAATTGTTCTTGTTCTTTTTTTAAAACTTGAAATTGCAAGTTACGGCTTTACGTGTTACGTAATTTTTTTAAACAGTGTAAGTTAGGGCGGTTGTTGTGTAAGTTAAGACTTTCCGTGTTATTTAAAATTAAAAATTAAAACAAGTTACGACTTAAGAAAAATCAACATATTTATTATGAAAACTGAAAAATCAACATATTTCTTAAGGTTTTAACTCAAAAATGAAAAATAGTTTAATCATTGTGTGGAAGGGACTGATAAAATCTGACGTATTCTTCCTTTCTAAATAGGGAATTAAAGAGACACCTCACCGGAACCAAAATATATGACGCAAGAGGTCTTCTGGATTTGGTAATGTAATAGTTTTTCGGAAGAAAACGGGAACTGAGTGACATCTATTGAAAGCGACATGAACTTTTTCGCAATAATTACTGATTAGAGGAGTATAACGTATAGATGTAAGTAAGTTAAGTTACAACTTGATTTGGTTTAAAAAATATTGTATTTGAGTTTAACGTATAGACGAAAATTAAGTTACACTTATACGTGTTACTTTAAATTTACATCGAAGCTAGTTACGGCTCCCCCTATCTCCTTTATTATAATTGATACAGTTAGGGCGATTCGTGAAAACTGTAGAACTCAAAATTCTAAGAATAACTGTATACATAACTAGTTTTGGCATAAAATGTTAGTTACGTCTCTTCGTGTTGTGGACGACGACATGTGCATTGCAATTTTAGGCGATAGGCAGACAACCTGTCACCATGGAGATACACAATTTTCCAAATGACCCACAAATGTTTTCAGACGTCAGACGTGGCGTAAATGTCCGTTTATTGAGGCCGTTTGTGCTCTGCCCACCCCGCAAGGGATTATAGGTATGTGTGTATGTAAGTTTCTCATTAGACTATCAAAAAGTACACCATTGTGTTTTAGCGACATCTATCTCACGATCAACAAAACAACAAAACTCTCCCTAACCGTAACAATAAAACGAAACCCAACCCTGCGCGTGCGCAAGGGTGGAACACTTTTGCTTCCATCTATTGGAAGGTGGATGTACTTAATTGCGAACCAGGAACTAATGCAACTGTTGTAGTTCTGCTGCTATAAGGGTAGTTCGGAGATGGCGCCTCAATAGCTGTTTAGGGGATGAATGTAATTTCTTGTGTGTGTTTTGTTATCACGGAAATTTTGCTTAAAATTAAGGTTTTATCGGCAGCACTTTAAAATATGGCTTTCTATGGGTAGGTGCAGTGATTTCAAAAAACTTCTTACAGTAGGTATTTTGAAATCGCAAGTCGAGTTGCTGCTGATTACAGGTTACAGGTATGTACCTACTTGTATTGTGCCATTCTACACTGCTTACTCTACATATCGTTATATTTACCCGAAAGGTCCTTTGAAGTTATGACTTAGGCTGCCCGCACACGTCCGATAATCGGTGACCGATTTTTTGTAGGAGTAAAATGGAACGTATTGATTGCAATGGTGTAACGCCCACATCCTACAAATAGTCGGTCAGAAATAAAATCGGTGCATCCCGACCGATCCGATTGTCGATGAAAAATGGAACACTCGAAAATGTATGCGTCAACGCACACTACTCACCGACAGTCGGCCGTCCATGACGTGGGGTGGGTGTACCAGTCCCAAACCATTTAAGGGAACTTTTTGACTTTGTAACTCTCTGGACAAGTATTAAGTACCTATATTTAACGCAGAAAAACATTTATAAAGTTGTTTATTAGTTAATAATAAAGGATTATTGATATAATTCTTCAACACATATTTATTAGTTTTTTACTTATTTTATGAACAATACTAAAAACGGGAATGCCCCTAAGTTTGACCAGCGCGCTCCAATAAAGGACCACTTTTGGACCAATAGTTGACCATTCTATTTATATGAATAAAACACTGTTTCAAAAGTTTTTAATGAAAACTAGGTATTTAATAGCAAAACCAAAGCTAGAATACAGATCAAACGTAATTAGAAAAATTACTCTCATTAACGGTAAAGTTTAAACTTCAACTGGTCATTCTTGGGAACACCTCTTTGTACTACTGTGTACCAATAGAAAACCAGCGTGGTCAATTACTGGAACACAAAGATTTAAAACGATCAAAATGACAGTTTAATGCTCTAAATTTGTTAAAAAGAGCATCACTATGAAAAAAAAAGGAAAAAAAGTAAATACCATAGATCACCAGTAGCAAACCACTTGGTCAACAATAGGGAGTATAGAGACCCAGTACAAAGCGTGTTCCAGTAGTTAACCACATTTAAAATTACCTCATATTAACATTATTTAGTCAAAATAATCACATAAAGGACTCAAGCTAACACCAAACTTCAAAAATAATATCATTTGGTGACAATAATGATGAAATAACAAGTGCAATTTAAATATTTTACATACCATGTCCATTCGCACTTGTAGCTGTAATGGCTGCTGGAAGGCAAATGAACGAGACACTAATCTCTTAAAATAAGCAAAATAACGATATCTTTCGTTCTCTCTCACAAAAAAATATTCCGTGGGGTTGGAAACAGTCTAGGCAACATAACAAAAGAAGTATTTTGTTCAAAAATGCCCACGTTTCCTTAAAATATTCAATTGAACACGTAAGTGGTCAACTACTGGTGCCTGGTTTGGGACTGGTACACCCACCCTGCTACTCCCTCGAAACCAACAGACAAAGTGACGGACGTGTGCTTTGAGTCGGTCACAAAATCGGTCTTAAGAATCGGAGGAAAAATCTGCCCGATTATCGGTCCTATAAAAAGTCGGACGTGTGCGGGCAGCCTTAAGTGTTTTGTCTCGACTAAAAAAACAGTCAATACAACTTGCGAATAATCAATACAACTTTCGAATTCCCAACTCGATCGTTAACGCATTAACTGCCGGCATGAAATCTGGCATGTCCCTGGGTCCTGGTTCATATGGGAGTTGTGCTGCACATGCCGTGATCACACCTGCCTTCAACTTGATGCCGTTGGAGTCGCCGGTGCAGCACATTTGAGCTCAGATTGGGTTCAATAGTTCATATCGACAAGGAAAAACGAATAACTCCTATGAACCAAAAATAGTTTTATTTTATTAATTGTTTTTCGTCTTTAAAATCACTAACACGGAAAATGGTGGCCACAATAATTCGTTAAATTTATCTTAAATTTAACATACAAGAAAAAGCTCAATGTGTTTTCTTAATAAACTTATCGTATAGGTTAAAAATTTGTCCGTTTTAGAATTTTGATTTGAAGAAATTAAGGCGGGGATATAGCGCGAGCACGATTTTTAAACCAGATTTATTAGGACAATCGCAGACATCAAATTCTGAAAAGAAAATATGTTGGTGTCGAGGATCTAACACGACCTATCAGCTTCGAGCAACGACGGCCTTCCGTCTCGTTCCGACCCGGCCTATCAGTTACACAATTTTTCAAACTTTATTCGAATAGAGGTTCTATTCGAAACATTTTTCTAAATTATGTCTACAGTTTTTAGACATTCTAACGGTACGTCTCTAGTTTGTATGTCGGAAAAACCGTAAAATCTCGCGAAAATTTGAGCGCGAAATGAGTGTCTGTTTCTCTCTTGGCGCATGGCGAAGCACAAATGAAAGGGACAATCTTTTCAGGTAAATCAGGGCTTTGATTAAAAACCATCGGACGTGGATTTTGTTCGGCGCAGGCGTGAGTGTGGCAAATACGTCCCAATAGCATAAGGTTCAGCACGGGACTGTTGTGACCGCTGAAGATGACGGTATTAATGGCTCTTCTAGTATTTCGTAGCTGGACTTGAATGAACAGTTGGTTGTAGCACATAAGGTACTTCAAAAGAACTGTTTTATTTTTGTCCCCAGGATTTTCTTTTTCTTGATATAAGTATATGTACTTGTATAAAATGACTTATTTTATGAGAATAACTTAAATTTTTTATTATGTAACTAGCTGGTGCCCGCGAACTTCGTCTCGCCAAGGGATATTCTCGTATGTGCCAACAGAAGATAAAAAACTATACGAAGTGTCTGACCTTGCGACTTGATAATAGTCATCGCAAATTATGGAGTAACGGGAAGTTTCCACGCTGCACGCGCTTGAATTGAAATCGGAAATTATTTAGGATTAGCGGTATGCATGGTATAAATACTACTTCACCAGATCCACAACCCGTAAGAATTTCCGCTTCTATGATATTATTTCGAAGTGCAATTACTTTTAGCCTAGTTCCATTGCACAGCTTCAGGGGTGTTAAATTTCGAAGCAACATTATGGGAATGCCTACTTTCAAAGTAATATTATGTGCGGGGAGTCAGGTGAGGCAAGAGAGTTTAAAAATTCAACCGGGTAATTTATAACGTCACTTTAGTCTACCACTGTATTAATAGACTGGTATACCACTTGGTCTCCTTAAATTCTTTCGAGAATAGTTTGGTTGATGGCAGCGGCTTGGTCGGTTTTGGGCGTAAGTATTGCTCTCTTACAAAGCCATGAATTATCTTGATTTATTAATTGAGAACATACATACATACAAATAATCACACCTCTTTCCCATAGGGTTAGGCAGAAACTACATCTTTCCACTTGCTACGATCCTGACACACCTCTTTCGCTTCTTCAACATGCATCAATATTTTCATACATGCTTGTCGGTTAAGGGTACTCTTGACCTGACCTTTCTTTAGAACGTCCGCGATCTGATCCAAGTACGTGCGTCTTGGTCTTCCCCTTCCAACGTTCCCATCCACACTCGCCATATACACTTGTTTCGTTAATCTTCTTTCATTCATTCTCTCAATGTGAATATTTGCCTTTTCGCTCTTTTGGGATACGGCACAAACTGGTGTTTCATTTTATCCAGGTCCAAAAGTATCTTGAACATGAAATGAGCGGTCTTACCTCCAGGAAGTAAAGTGGCCGCAATACCCGAAGAGGTAACCGCTAGTGCTATTTTTCTGGTCAAAAAAGTTTTGCCTGTACCACCAGGGGCGTCGAGGAAAATAATCAACCATCCTGTTGACCGACGCTTCTCAAAATTCGGTCATATACAGACTTTTGTTCATGTGGAAGGTGACAATATTATTGTTCACAATTTCGGCCATCGCGGCACGATAATGATTTGTCTCCGCTGCATACTATCGACCAACACGCTGTACTTGAGTGGTTTCCTGCGGCTCTGGAAGACCACAATGACTCAAAAGATTGCCACCTATTGAGAATCACAGAGCAAAGGCAACGATTAATAATACGCTCGTCACTCTGCTACACTATCACCACCTGCGCGCCTAGCCGCTAAAAGAAAATCTTCTGATAAATACCGTTGGTATTTTCTCATAGCTGCATTGGATGGGCAAGTCCGAAAAACTTTATCATGATTGTAAACAAATGTCGCAATCGCCTGGGAGTGTCGCTGACTAAGGCCGCTTCAAGAGTCGTCGTTGTCGTCGTCAATTTCGATCGTCATCTAGCGAGGTACCAGCTTATATTATTATGGTTTTTTGAACAGGTAACCGTCACAAAACGAAGGCCAGAAAAGCTTAGTATTCGATTCGATCGATTTAGCTTCAAAACTGACGGAGATTCAAAGAAACTTACCCCCCCCCCTTCTTCACTCCCGTTAAGGCAAAATTTCCAAAGATCATTATTGCGTCATTCTTAATTTCTAACCAAATAGCCGAATATAATTTTTTATCGAATTAGCTTCAAAACTGACGGAGTTTCATACAAACTTACCCACCCCTTTTTACCCCCTTAAAGAGCAAAATTCCAGAAAAAATATAGCCTATATGTTAGCGAGGACTAATAGCTATATAACAAAAAAAGTTTCGTCAAAATCCGTCCAGTAGTTTTTGCGTGAAAAGCGGACAACAAACAGACAGACAGACAGACAAAAAATAAATAAATTGTATTTTTGGCTTCTATTGGTTGTATGAAGATCCCTCATCTTAGTTTTTCTTTAATATCTTTAATGTACAGACATGAGGTTGTTATAATTTTATTATATGTATAGAATAGATATAGATAGATATAGATATAGATAATTGGGGATAAAAATAATTCAATTTTCTTGGAATACCCCTGGTACCTTACGTGCTACAACCGACTGTACATTCAAGAAGTATTAAGGTTCGAGTCCGGACTCCATACAAATGAGAAAAACAAAAGATTAATTTCAAAAATAATTGCAACAGCATTTAATACCTCATGCATCTGGTTTTGATATTTAAGTACCGGGTACTTAAAGATAAATACCTAGTAGTTTAGTTTAAATATGAACACCTTAATTAATTAATTGCGATCAACTTTAAGCAAATTGACAGTGTTTACACTTCATAATAATTAAAATACGAACAACTGTCAGTTCCGTAAACGCCTACTATATGATATCTTAATTCATATTCGTGTATAAAACTATGATTTCATTCAATATGTATGTTCATGTATGGACCCTTATCTTACATTTAAGGAGCCAAAACATTAAAAACTAGATGACAACTCGCTGGGACGTCAGTCAACCCGCGACCACAATACATGAAACTGTATTGAAACGTCGGGACACAGGTAAATTACTAATATTTACCTAAATACTATCGCGATAGACCCGGTCTAATGCTTAAAATAATTAAAAATTATTGTAGCCAAATTATGTTTTTATATATGTATATAAATAGGCCCGAAGTTCCGTGCTATCTCAGTTGATGTTAAGTGACGATGAAGACGATAATGATACATGCTTGTCTAACTTAATTGATAGCGACATAAAACATACTCTGGTCTTCTACTAGTTTATATTCATACATACATACATAAATCACGCATATATCCCTTACGGGGTAGGCAGAGCGTTAACGGCGTAAAACGGATATTAACACCACGTCTGACAAAAGTTTGAGGGTCAATCAGATAACTGTGTATCACTATAGTGACAGGTTGTCAGCCCATCGCCTAAAATTGCAATACACATCCCTCGATTCCCTTAGTCGGCTCTTACGACACCCATGGGTAAGAAATGGAGTGATGCTATTCTAAGCCGGCAATCACACGGCGATTACGGTTTATATTCATATTTTAAATAATTACTACAGTGATTATTATACGATTTCAGAAGTAGAAGAGAAACGTAAACGACATCTTGAAATGCATCTACCTAAGCGTTTGATGAAGTTTGAGTAGGCAAAATTGAAGAGTGTTTATATTACTGCCAATATTTTGTAGCCAATAAAATAACAGTATAGTGGGATATCACATATTTTTGTCCAATACCGTTAATGCCCTCTGAACGAATCGAACAACGATAAACCCGGCACGCACCGCAGTTCTGTTCTGATGGGAGTTGTCACACCTGCCTTAAACCTGACGCCCGCCGCCGTCACCGGCTGTAAGTGTAAGCCGACTTGCCTGCGCCTGCGCTTCAAGAGTGTATATTTAGCTTTAGCAGGGCTTTTGTGCCACAAGTCGGTGCCTTGGAACGCGACAAGTGTTGCTTGTGATTTCGTTGGCAAAGCAGTCTGTAAAAACATTTTTACCAGGGATACTGGCTTAAGATAAAGAAGTTTAAAGACAACATATTGGTTTTTAAACTTAGCTCGTGAATATAAGGAATTACCCGAATTAAAGCATTAGCTATAAAAATGCAGCTCCTAGAGCTACTAAAAAGGTTGCTAGAGGCAACAAGACGAGACCAACGTCATTTATTGCTACCTGTTGGATTCGCACCTGTCCGCTGCGCCCGCGCAGCGCGGCCCGTGATGCGACGGGCTTATTAACCAGCCGCCCTCGATCAAACGATACACGTCTAATGTCATCCCGAGAAAACTAGCCCTGAATAGCACCTAGATTGCCTTTAATGCTGACTCTTAAAATGGATTGACAGACTTAGTCGCTCTAAAATGGAATGCACTTTTTGCCAGATATTTAATGAGTCTAATAAGGCTGAAGCTGCAGCATGTAGAGCATAATAGAAGAATGTTTACAACACCATAGGAACTAGCGATGACTCTCATAAAAAGCTTCTCGGACCGTAGAACAAAAAGTTTATAGATAAAGCTTATTAAAGAAAACAAAAGATTATAGACGCTAATAACACAATAAGGTTGTCGAACCGTTTACAGCATCTATTCGCCCCTAACGACTTCTAAATAGATGATACAAGCAAGTAGATCTCGTTGTCCGAACAAGGTAATGGACAGGATAATTATGCGCAACGACGTGCAACAATAGCGGCGCGAGCTTACTGGCTCTATGGCATAATAAGCGCCGGCGTATTTTGATCAGAGCGCAACAAGTAGCAGCGCGAGCGCGCGGCGCAGTGGGAGGGGGGCTGAGGTCCGCTGTGCGCGCTCGGCGGCTCGGCCTGTGCGTGTGCGCGCGCCCGGCACGCGCCCCACCCGCCGCCCGCGCCGGCCGGCCGCTGCGCGCGCGCGCTACTTATCGTCGGGGGTGCGCGCCACCTCCGCCAATCCACCGGTAACCTCCGCGGCACGCACACGTGCGCTCTCGACTAACTCTCCGAACAAGTTTACACTCGCGATGCCCATGGCGGCGATTCACGCTTATCAAAATCTCGGTGTCAATCAGAGGCTGACGCAACTTCAGACACCTCCTCCTCGACGACTAGCACCTGCACCTGTGGACAACAGAATTTGCAAAAAGAAAACTTATCTTCACCAGCCGTACCCAACACAGCCAGCTTCAGTAGCCCGAAGAAATGCTCGTGAAAGGAACAGAGTGAAGCAAGTAAACAATGGTTTTGCGGCTCTACGTCAACACATCCCATCAGCTGTAGCTTCGGCTCTCGCTGGTGGTAGAGGAGCCTCGCGAAAACTCAGCAAAGTTGATACTCTTAGACTAGCAGTAGAATATATCAAGAGTTTGAAAAGATTACTGGACGAAAGTGAAGACGGATGCACAGATAGTCAAATGACAATGACGCTTACACCCAATGGTCCACAAACACCTCCATCATCGGAAGAATCACATTCTCCAGCCCCGTCTATGGTCTCTGAAAGCTCCGTGGGGCAAACATGTCACGATGCCTACGATTCCTACGAACCTATGAGCCCTGAAGATGAAGAACTTCTTGATGTCATATCGTGGTGGCAGCAACAATGATCAAAAGGTAGATTTCATTACTTTTTTTTTAATACATTTTCCTTAAGAGTCGTTGATAAGATAACCTTCATAAAACTTCATGAATGAATCCTTAACGTGTGTTTGCATACGCTTCGGAGCTTTGATAATTTTTATCATACTGTTTACTTTTGTCGCGACGTTTGTTGATTCACAGTTTAGTATTACCATAATCTGTAGGATGTGTAAAACCTTGAACTAGAACTATATTTGGAAGTTGGAATTTATATCTTCTTCCATTTAGTGATATGACTTATGTTTATCGGTGTATCGTTTTTTGTTCAAAATCATATCTCGCCAAAAATGTAAAGGGACCATAAAGGCTTTTTTTCAAAGATCCTTTTAGCTACGGTTACCTACCGGGCTGACTCAGAGCTTTTATGTTGCGCAAGTTGAATGGTGTATCCCGATCCTCCTACAGGCAAAAAGCAAACATCTACCTTTATGGTTTCGCATTGAACCATAGGATAGACTTGATCTATTCATTGTTAAATTACGGCGACACAATAGGGTGTCTCCTACAATAGCGAATCTAAAAATATGTCGTCCTATAAAAACTGCTAGGTAGAACTTTTTTGACATAGAATATTTCTTGCCTTTATTAGATAGACCCGCATTCTATGTTATTTACTCCAACACAGCAATTATTTCTAACAATCTTGTGGTTCGCCCCGCATCTTGTGAGAAAATAACACGTAAAAGTGGTCTATGCCAATAATACGTGTTCATAAAGTCTAAGCCCATTCATTTCAAGTGGATACAGGTTCTGCAATGGTTCTGCTGCTATCTCACAAATATCAATAAACAAGATACGGTCAAAAGCTTTTCAGAAATATTGCCATATGGTCAAATCCAATAAGCTTAGCAGGACCGGTAACCGTATCTAAAAACTTGAAATTAAGCTTGCAAAAAATACAAGGGGCGCTTCGTTGCCTATTAATTTATTATGCCGGAAGACGAAATCTCAAGAGGAAATAGAAGGGCGGTGAACACGGCACACGTGTTACAATATTTGCTAGCCTCTATGCAAACATCTGGTGATACCATTCTCGAGAATGGTAGTAGCGTCATACGGCAGCCGATAAGCTTTTTAGGCTTCTTGTTAATCGATTACCTCTGCTTAGCCGACTGAAACAGTAAATCTCAGATGTTTAATTTTCTTTTTTCTTGTTCCCAGGACCCGTGCATTACGGTGATCAGACAGCGCCCATTGAGCGGCTTGGTGATTGTGAAAAAATGAGTATTCGCTTCGAGAGCTGCGCGGGCGCAGGCCGGAGCGCGAGACTCAAGGAGTCTCTAATTAAGCTCAATCAGTATATTCCTAATGAGAGGGGATAATGGTTGACTATAACGACCCCATCGATGCATTCCGGCGTCTGACGAGCATCAAAGAATACTCCGAGCATTTCGTACGTCGCCGGAATAGCACTGCTTAAGACTGACGATCATTCACTGTTCCAAACAAGCATTTATTGTTTTAAGTTTACTGAAGCATCGCTGTGCCTTACTTTTTAGCCTTACATTAGCTTCCAATAAGGCTTCGTATTAGGATAAGTTACTCTATAAATTGTTATCTAGTCATTACTGTTAAGAATAGTTGATAAGTTTATACCTGATATTATATGATGGACTATTAAAATTACAAAGTCATGTATTTTGGCTGATGTATAAAAGATCTTAAAATGTTGAGACAAAGACTTTTACTGTAAATAAAAACTTTAGCACCCTAAGACAGATTCCTAATATTGTAAGATATGTTTATGAGAACGTATATAATTACAGTAAATGATGCCATGCTTGGCTGTTTCTGTAAATAAATAATTACAAAAGATTTCGATATTTTATTGAGCCTCATATACCCTTGCCATAAAAAAATATATTTCTTTTAATACTGGATCGAGAATGAGCCAATAATTTAAATAAACTCTGACTAGGTATATATAGATACAGTACACATTTTGTTTCCCTACCGATAGCGGCGACAGTTGAAAATTAATAAGCAGCACTTCAGCACTATTCAAGCTGTCAAACTCATACTTGTTATCATTCTCAGTTTCAAAACAGTATGGTTGATGTGATGATGGTTTAAATGGTATTTTGAAATACATAACAAGGAGATCAAAATAAGTAGGAGGACTTCATTATATTATTATATATAGGGAGGCATCGCAGAAATAGCACCAAACATTTTTAACTACCTCAAGCTACACAACCGTAGCAGTTTCTACCTATGATGTCAAAATAAGATATCAATGGCTTATGCAGATACAATCTAAAATTGCAGGTCTAAACTACACGCAGGTGAGTTCTGTTTTGATCCTGCAGGTCACATCTTCAGGTCAGATGAAGCAATAATAATTATTGACAAGCTTAAAAAAATATTAAAAGATAAAATTTTGTGGAGCTTGTCAAAAATTTATTACATTTTATTGGCTTTAGAATGTTTACTAGCATATTCAACAAAAAGACCAGAAAATTTTACGAATTGACAGGTTGGTACGCAAAAACGATGAAATAATGAATTATATTCACCATCATTTAAGAATGTAAACGCATAGTAACTACCAAGTAGAGTAGTTACGCACCATATATAGACTAGGCAGGTTTTTGTTACTCACCAACACGTATCTGGTTATTTGCCTTCGAAAATACCAATCGAGACGACAGGACGTCGCAAAATTAAAATAACAAAAGTAACAAAGATTCGTTTTTCTACACGTGCCTTAACTCAGATTACATTTTGCAAAAAAGCATAATAACACGCGAAATGTTGAGGGGGTAGTTACAATTGTACATTTAATTTTGAAAAGACAATCTGCAGAAACTGGATCACGTAGAGCCACACCCATCGGATACAAATTGCAATATAGTAATTTTTGATAATGGAAGGGAAGCTCGCGCCATTATGGGTGGATATTTCCGTTGTAATAATTGTTTGTATTGCTATCAGCAGCACCTAAAGAGATCTCCCTGTACTGGCTATTATTAATAATTGTATGTACATCCAGAATATTTTTACCCCTTAAATAACTGGTGTTGATAGAACAAGTTTCTAACAAGAACGGGATAAGCTAGATGCGACGGAAACGCGTGGTCTGCTCCACAAACCCACCTGTAGATTCGCAACCCCTTTGTCGGTTATAATTCCCTTTATATTAATTGTCGGTACTATGTTTTTTTTATTATGCATCCGCTTGCAGTGGAATTGCAGATCATTATGTTGTCCGTCTAGTGACCATACTGTTCGACATTTGCTGTCATCAATTAGCAGTGGCTCTTTAATCACTTAATTAGCGACATTAGGCGTTGCTTGAAGAAAAAGCGGCAATTTGTTGTATCCGCAATGTCTTAGGTAGCCTTCGGGTTGTGAAATTGATTTAGTGTAGTTTACCACATGCGCTTATGAAGTAAAATAACTAAATTTCAATGAGTTTCTCAATGTTTAACTCTGAATAGTGATCTTTTCATCGTCGATGACTAGTCTGTATGCAAACCATTGGAATAAAGTCAGAATTATGCTCAAAATAAGTATTTTGGCGATTCCAAACAGTCATTGAGGGTATTTAAGTAAATAAAAAAATACTGTACGGGGACATTTACTCTTCTCATACAGGAGACATGCAAAATCCTTATGACATAGACAAAATTCGAAACTGCGAGGTATCAAGCAGTCACAGATGTCATGAAAACACAATTTTTCTCCAGGTCATTTCTATTTCTCTAATAATATTTTGTTTCCAAACGCATACAGCCCTAATCTCTTCAAAGTAAGAGTGAACACAGGCTTCTTTTGGGAGAGCTCGCTCCATCTTAGACTCTGTCTCTCTCCTATGACCTAGACCTAGACTAGAGTCAAGAGCAAACCAATCCTCAATAAAAATAAAAAAGTAACTAGCCAAAATGCTTATGATGCAGACAGGATTTGAACCTGCAATACCTTCAATCTCTTTGAAAACCGAAGTAACTACGTCGGCATCGTCAATCGCTTGCGCCGCCGCCGCAGCTTGGTCGGGCACGCTCGGCACCGCTCGTGCGTCTACGGCGGCGCAGGCACGCGTGCGGCGCGCGCCAGTGTTGCCAGTATTGCAGAATTATGACAAAATGTGCTTAAAATATGAAAAAATGCTAGGAAGTGTTTAACGAAAAATAAGCTGCCCGAGTCCATAAAATTGCTAGATCGAAATTTTGAATCACAAATGGAATCCCATGATGAAAACTGTGTTGAATAAAGTTTAAAAAAAGTTTCGATTTATGAAAGAAAGAAAGAAAACTGACTGATTTTCTTTTCAGATGACAACGCTGCCTCTGCAAATTTCGTTTCGGGGTACGGACTTCCAATTTGGTTCTAGCAATGTTCTACGTTCAGGTTCCTTACTTTTCTATAAACATTCTCTAGGTAATTCTGCACATAGGGGAAAGTTTTAAGAAATTGTGGTCTAAATTAATTAAGTAAGTAATTTACCTACTACAGTAATAAATATTACTGTCCAAGAGTGGGTGTAGCTGAAAAACTGAAAGATATAGATAATATTCAGCTACTGATATGCATGTTACACATCTTTCCATCCTTATTAGCTACTTATATTGACTTATTATGATGTTAAACACAATTTTCTTATTGTTTACAGACGAATACTTCCATATTTAAAAATTTTAGGTCAAAACGTAGCTTCAATCGATTTTTCATGTTCTTTTTCCGTGTTGAACTTATAGTAAATAATCAAAAGAACAACACGACAGATAGAGCATGATAGAAAACTTTTTGACTTGAATTGACTTTTTGTGATGTGATGAACAACAGGTAGTTGTGCAAATTTAAGAAAATTGAGAGCTTATAGGTAATCATTATACTGTAGTGATCAGACAGCATATTAAGTCCATATTTGATGAGTAAAAATGGATAACTAGCTAAATAAGTAGACAAAAAAGACTTAAAAGAATCATAAATAAATACGCATAGGTCACACCTTGCCAGTCAGCCATTAAATTTCTTCTGACTAGCAGATCGGCAAGATGTTGTAATAAAGGGCAGTCATACCTCCCAGGAATAGTTTTCAGAATGGAGTTAATACTTAGGTTATTTACTGAAGGTTGGAGCTGGCAACTCTGTCGCTCCGCAGCCGCCAGCTGCGCGATGCCCACTTGCGCAGAACGGCTGAAGGGATTGTTTGGGGAAACCTGGAGGTCAGAAGTGTGATGCAAGTGGCGTAGACATGGATTTGTTATTATTTTTTGTCATACAGGTTGTTAAGTAAATGTTGGGTTCAAAGAGATGGTAAAGAAAAAGGTGGAGAAATACTACAATTTCAATGCAAATTAGATGAAAAAGTTAGATTTAATAATTTCATTTGCAATTTATGTAGGTACATTGTTTATAAATAAAATATATTTTCAAATTTTGTAGTTGCTAAGTTGCAAGCTATGTTTTTATCGTAAAACTAAAAGTAATTAGTGGAGGAAGGATCGCTCTAAATTTAAGGCATCATCTTTCACAATAGTCTAAACTGGTGCCTATTTTTGCCCTTATAAATCTCACACGATTCTAAAGTTGCCTTATAAACGTACTCTACATTTTGCACATTCGTCAAAGAGAGCAAAATAATCAAAAATTCGGTCAAGGACAACAATTGAGGTTTATGGGATGCAATCCGATACAAGCATATTTATTGGGGCGTTGCTTGGCTTTTTTATTTTGCTTGTTGTTCAGAAAACAATGCCATCGTAAATCTGGGTGTAATTTTGTAAGCAGCTGATTTTGATGTCCGGAAACAACAGGAACTCCAGTAAAAAAAAAAACTATCCCGAGACGCTACCTATCAAACACCTTGGAACAAATATTCTTTGAGAAACGTTATGTAAGTGTTTGACCAAGTTTGACGAAATTTTTGCAAATTTAATGGCAAACTATACGTAAAATCACAACCACCAATGTGTTAAGATATATCTATTTATGAACAAAAAGTACATTAAAAAAACTAGTAAAAAAGAGGTAGAAGTAATATTATGTTGTCACCAGTTTTAAATATCTAGCAAAATCTTAGAATAAGTCTGCATCTACAAACCAACATTTCTCACGATGGCAATGTTTAATTTACTCATTATGAACTGTAAATTGCAAAAACGATTCGCAATTTACCAACCATTTAAAAAGATCCTTGCATATTTACGCTGATCTCACGACAAATTTCACAAAGGTTTTTATTAACTACACTCCATAAAAAGATTGCACCGACTCTCAATTGGTAAAAGAATTACTGGATTCCATCTGAATTTTACAACCTTAAATGTTAGTGGATAATGTCCTATTCATTGACGATTAAATTAATCAGTCGGTCTGGTGACATAATAAATTGTCAGTTCGTTATTTAAGTTCCTTTATGGCCCTTAATGAATTGGAGATCGCCCTTCAAGCCCTCCAAGTAGCAGGTAGGTTTCTCTAAAATAACTTGGATTCTTCCCAAAATTCTTGTGAAATAGACAAGCATAGTGCGATTCAAGACAAAGCCTGATCGGACAGGGGTATTAAAGTCCGCATTTAATTGTGTGACCCAGAATGCCGTAAATTCTTTCTCTTTTGTCGTAAATTATTATTACTGCGCGTAGTAAAACGTGAATAATTTCTCGACCTAGGCTTTTTTCTTGAAGAAAGTGCAGAAGCACGACTGATATTTTCATTTTGTTTTATTAGACATTAATTACTTACTTCCTTCTTGAACCTGTTTTTATACGAAATTCAAATACTAGTTATCATATCTACGTGAAGACGGGTGAACTTTGGTATTTTGGGTTATTTTGGGAGAATCATACACAATAAAAACACATAGGACACATACATATATGAAACAATTCACAACAGGTCTACTTATTTCTAAAAAGAAATCTCTCTCAGCAGACCTTGGGTAGTGAGATCTCTTAATTCAAATATAAAAGTGAGGCAAATTAAGAGTGCACGATCACAAACAAATTTAAATCATAAAAAATGGAACGAATTGTCTTCTACAGTTTTGTATTTACAACTACCTACTTCTTGCTGTGCCGTGTGATGCCGGCTTAGAATAGCATCACCCCATTTCTTACCCATGGGTGTCGTAAGAGGTGACTAAGGGACTTGAGGGTTAGATGTGTATTGCAATTTTAGGCGATGGGCTGACAACCTGTCACTATAGTGATACACACTTAGGTATCTGATGGACCCTCAAACTTTTGTCAGACGTGGTGTTAATATCCGTTAACACTCTACTACCTACCCCGTGATGACCACATTATCATTGTTTTTTCTTATTTTCCGTAACGAGGGTAAATTATTATTTATTGCTCTGCTGACACAATAGAAATCTTGTATCGTAATCTGTGGTTATTGCAAAAATAAAAGCTACAACAAGCTAAAGCTCAACCATTTATTCACTTTTTGTAAATGTGTTGGCACTAGATTATATGCAGTCACTCTATTACGCAAGTAATTTTATCTTGTCTGTCTGTATTTTATTTATTAACAAAAAAAATCCTTTTTTTTTCTTATCGAAGCAGGTAAGTATACGGGTCACACAACAAAAACATTGTCGCAGAAACATAGCTTTAAAAGAAATATGACAATTGGGAGAGATTTTTTTTATTATTTGATGTCATATTTAAACAATTCGAAATTATGTAACTTGCGCAGGTTGATAAACAAAACCTGACGGTGACAGTGTACCGAAAATTTTGCAGGCAAGATCAGACCATGAAACTGAACAATTTTTCTATAGACCATATTTTGGGAAACAAAAAAACGAATTTATATAGACAGTCAGTCAGCTGATCGGAAATATTGTATGGGAGGTCGATTTTTTTTTTCTCGTTTTTAAAATACAGCCTCCATAGAACAAGTTGTTCAGTTCCATGGTCTGATCATGGCTGCAAAGTTTTCGGTTCACCGTCCCAACCTTGTATAAGTAAAAAAGCTACATAAAAAACACAAAATTCTTATACTAATAATATCTACAGGAGTTAAAACGTACTGTTAGAATGACGTTTAAAGTAAGAGTTTTCACTTACATAGTTAATAGGGCCATTGGTAAAGGATGCATTCTAGAGTTTTCGGTATCGATAAGAAAGAAAGTTAATTATGGTGGTATGTGGCTGCTCGAACACGAGCCGTTATAACCAATATTCATGCAAGCGAAGCAAGGAGTAGAAAACTAGTAATTTTATACCAGGCGACATGAGCAACGCACAGAAAAACTACGCCTTCAAACTTATAAATCTTTATTAAGAATGTTGTAGAGTCGACATTGGTTAAGAAAGTTTGACTGACATACTATTTCTTTTTTCTATACAAATATTTTTGTAGAAGGAGAAGCTATGTTACACAAATTTACAAGTTATATTAAAGTAAAATCTTTTTGTTTTCATATTAAAAACAATTTTGAAAGAACAAAGGGTTTAACTTTAAAATTAAAATAAACACTTCTACATGATTTCAGTTTTTCTATAAAGAGTCTACTTATATGTATGCCTAAAGAGTGGGAGACACATCTACTAAAATACAGAAATCGATTGCTTACATAGTACAGACAGATATATATCTATATCTGTATGTACGGGGTGTAAGGGACAGCTCTCCGAATACTGATTGGGCGCATGCAGACCATGAAACTGAACAACTTTCCCCTAGAAAAATATGTCAAGAAACGATAAAAAATATTCGACCTATCATATAAAATTACGATGCAGAATGCAGTCAGCTGCATTTACTATGGGAAGTTGAAATATTTTTTACGGAATGTTGTTCAGTTTCATGGACTGACTGCTCCTTATCAGTATTCGGAGGGCTGTACCTTACACCTTGTATATATATATTTTTTTCATTTCATCCTACTCCACACATTTTCCTACTCCTGCATCGGCTTGGTCAAAGGGCCGGTGTGTCGCGCTATTCAAATAATTAGGGCCGATACCGCCACTGTGATCAAATTAAACCACATAAAAATCGGCCGGCTTGCCACAAAAACACGCAACTAGTGGAGATACAGTGATATATCGAAGGTGAAGACTCACGTGTCTCGTGTGCAACCAGCCTTATTTTTATCAAACATTAAACAGTATGAATGATACATTAGTGTGAAATAGAGATGAAACAAGATGAGGTGTAGAATACAAAAGATATAATGAAATAGTATAAATGATAAATAAGGATGAAATAGGCACAAAACAAGATAAGGATATAGGACGCAATAATAGAAGGTCTTGTTAAAAAAAACGGCCGATTGTAAAAATACATTTTTTTTGTAATTAATAATTACCTTCTGACAAACAAGTTCGTTCTCGCGGAGATAGTTAGCAGCAAAAAGTATTACTCTGGAGAATTTTTTTCGTTTTTTACTCTTCCATCGACAAAAAATGTCATTATTAACACAATTTACGTGAGACGAAAAATTAATTAAAACAGCTTCCTTTTTAGCTAGACGGGAACCACACTGTCAATATGAATGATATACAGAGGACTGTATCAAGTCGCAGGCTTATATCTTGTGCGCGGGCCCAATAAAGCCTTAAATAACAAAAGTAATGAGCACCCTTATCAACAAGGAATGCCATGACACTCGTAACGCCAATTATGTCCTTCACACTCCAAATACAGACGCTGTCAGATTCAAAATGGAAACCTGACAATGTCTCTATCAAAAGCCCTCAGACCAAAGAATGACTTTAGAAAATACTTCACGAACAACTAGAAAGAGTGAATATAAAAAAGTCATAACGCAAGCTCGAACACAATCAAGCGCTCGAAAATATGAAATTTTGATGACTGATTGAAGATCACTAATTTCTATGAGCTATCAGGATCGAATGATCTGAATGATTGACAAGATTCTGCTGTGCAGTATGTTAAAAAGCTTCTCAATTTTTGCGCACTTGCGTTGAAGCTTTAAAATACCAAAAATAAGTATTTTAATTTTGACTTCATTTTGGCTGTTTGCAGGATTCCCTTTGACACATTTCTTTCTCTGAACAAGAACTGCGAGTTATATAACAATAAAGGCCAACGACCTCCCATACCAGGTGGTGAGTGACAGTAAATATTATGACTATATCAATATCGGAAGAAATTACGTTTACTGTCGTCGCCAGTCAACACATCGGCCTGACCTTTCATAATACGATATGGATTATGGTCTACTTGAATGTCGGTAAAATGAGTTTCGTTTCATGAAAGTATTTAGACTTGACGGCTGTCGGATCGATTTATATTATTGAATTAAAATCTGTCGATACCTTTATGCCTTTTTTCTTGCTTTAAAAAGTACTGACCTTTATAAAGTATCTTTTATTAAATCCAAACACAATTTCTTTGACAGTGCTTGAGATTGACGCCAAAATTCGGTTAGGTCTAAGTTGGGCTAAGTTTACTATGGCTTATTTAATTTGCACTCCCAGTGCTTTATTCTTTTTATAAATGAAAAAAGTTAATTTACTTAGGCTAAGTTACTGAAAGTTATTTTTAGTTAATTAAGAGATCATATAATTTAGAGAGTTGAAGAGAGCTATATTTGATTACTGTCCTTTTTAAATTTAACAAATTAAATTGATTTATTATTAATTTTGTGCATAAGTTAAGGAAGTGAGTGCATCGCGGATTGTATCAAAATGACATCAAATATATTTCGCACAATAACTTAGTGTCATTTGGAAATCTATTACACATTAAAGATTTCCACAAAAGTTATACCTCACACTTACAACCAAATATCCCGCATGTCAATTAGTACTCGGATTGATTCCGGTGCCATTGTTTTTCCAGACATCAAGTAGTCTTTAGGAACTATCACAGACATGTCACTTAGTTGTTGCAGTAATGACGGCGTATTCAAAAAACCCACTCCGCCGGTGGTCCAACTGTCACTTGTACCACCAGCACCGTTCGTCATTATGCAACAACCTGTATCGGCTGATGTGAATTACTTCAACGTACACGAGGAAGGATGAATTGCACTAGTAAAAGTCTCGAATCTGGTTTCCTCACCTAAATCTACAACAAATGCCATAGGTATTTAGCTGATAAAATTATGTTCTCTACAAAAGGATATCCAGTATTTTCTTTTCACCCAGTGGTTTCAACCGCTGGCAAGTAACTTTTTTGACCATTTTAGACTTTACAGTTTTGGTGACAGTGTTCTTACCGTATTGATTCCGCCGATTAGTTTCTAATTAATGTGTTTGGACCAATTATACTGCCATAATTTGTATATTTCGGATATTTTTCAGAGAATGTCACAGTTATTTTTACTAAAACGCGTGATAGCACCACAGCTAAAAACAAGTTACACATTAAATGCTGGAATAAAAATAAAAATAAAAAATAAAATTCTTTATTGCACATAGAAAAGACATCGAAAACATATAAAAAAATATTTGTACTATATAGCGGCCTTCTTGCTATAGTAGCAACTCTACCAGGCAACCTTAAGGTGATAGGAAAGTGCTTTTAAGTAAGCGGAATAGTAGATATTGTATAAACATAGTTACACATACACCAATCTGCACCATTGTCCGCACAAGGTGAGTCAAAAACTGAGCCAAAACAACCAAATAAAGCGATTTTTAATGACAGAGTAGAAATAACTTTCACAGAAAAAAGAACAAATTAAAAATACGGGAACAGGAAGAACCTTATCAAAAGTACTTCATCAGAAAATTATATTTAATTAGGTATTGAAATTCACGCTCAGCATCTGCTGAGGGTAATTTCAAGATCATTAGCTGACTATTACCTTAGTGTCAAACCTTTTGCCGACTAATACCCCGCAATCGATAAGGTTCTACCATACAATTTCTCCTTTCACGGTTATTTAAAAAACTTATCCCAAATTCGCTAATAGCATTCTACCGCTTTATCGAGTACGATTCGGAACGGCAATACTTACGGTCTTATTACACTACTCTGAAACTCTGAATATTGGGCCTAATTCAGTATCCATTACTGGTTGTCTAAAGCTTTTCATTTCAACACACAAAAGATTACCAGAAATGTATGCAGAGTCGTAACCGATATTAAGGGTAGTTTGTAAGACTCATATGCCGCATTATACGCTAACGTGTTGCTTGCTACTGGTAAGCATTCATTAGAGCACCATAATACTGAATTCAGTGTTTCAAACGTTCCATTATTAACCGAGATCTGATACCAAGTAAACGCAGACGCAGCTTTTCCGCAATCACGCAATCGACTACATCTGTGATGTGCTGATTGATATAAAGAATGTTACACAAGTTGAAAAACCCTTAAACCATGGTAGGTAGGTATGTCCTCATGGTAAAAACACCTCTCTTCAACATAAGTGAAAGAAATGATGAAAACCTTTTGATAAAATTGTAGATTAGCAGTTTGATTTCCAAAATTGTATTTATTTATGAGTTATAATTTTTTTTGTTACTTAAAGAAAAATTGTTTATTATCATCACGACATGCATTGCTTTGAAAGCGTTGTAATTTTTGCCATTTAACCCTATAATTCAACCCTATAGCAAGTCGATGGTAAATTCCTACACACCCACACACCTAACGACACTAACAAAAATGTATTACGGAGACATTCTCACAGTACTAATCAAAGCTATTATCTTGATATACTGCTTTATAATCATAGCAATCCTGGGTCGTTTATCAGAAACTAACGAGCTGATAAATTGATCTTTGGAGATAATCTACCTACAAACAAGCGACATTACAAAAATATCTGTCCAGAAGCAATTTGTTAGAGGTTATCCCTAAAAGGTAGCGCCGGGTCATTACGAGACTCTGTCATTTAAACGTATCTTTATGGAGTCTAAGTTTCATAGAATGGAGCATTTGACAAAGCGTCGAGATATCGTAACAGATCTACTAATTCAAATTACAGATCCACATATTAACTCAGCCTTATCTCAATCGACGTCTCCATAAAGCTTAATATGAAACGTTTTTTCCGTAATCATTCTTTACCATTATTAGTTGGATAAAATTTGTCTGGGATGTATTGTTTTTTAGTAATTTTATACATGACATACTTCAATTTGAGGTTGAATTGTCAGGATAGATGGTAAACCGCGAAACATTCTTAAAGGTTTTATATTAGTCACCTTTACCAAGGGGCCTACGAACGCGTAAATATTGCGAGTAGCTATTGGACGCAATCCACAACATTTCAAATTTCTAACAAGAATCTATTATATTTTTAATAGATAGTTTATCGCGTCATTAAATAAAGGGCAAGTTCTTTTTATTTTATTTTGTTTCATAATCAGAGATTTTAAATTTTAAAAAGTGATAGTTTAGTTCCAACAACTAGGCTGCTGAAAACAAAATTCGTTTGCCTACCTTTATTTAAAAAAAAACTGATTGACATTGACAGATGAATGAATGAAGTTTTCTCCACTGTCTTTTTTTTCTTCTATAAGCAAAGGATTTTCTCGTGGTAATCCTAACTTTGGAAGTTTTTACAACTTTTCAAAATATTTCAGAAACGATTGCATTAAAAATTATGAAAATATGTGTATCTTAATAAGCATCCCAAACACTCTAAACGATATATATATCTTTTGTATCTTACGTAAAATTAAATGTTGTGAATAAGCCCAAAACTACAGTCCATAGAGACGTCAGGGGGATGCCTATATTGTGTTATCAATTTTGACACAGTAGATGATAATAATGGATTGTGAACTATCTAAGTTCAATTCAAAGTAAGGTATGGTAAGGTCAAGTTATGTCAGTGACATTGGAACTTGAACTGAATCAATTCAAATCCTAGTCATCGTCTGATCTGACCGCGTCAATTTTCTCACCAATTTTCTATTTGACTGCCTTAACTAAGATATGGCACGAGTCGTGGCCATTCAAGTAAGACATTACTGTGGTTGGTCGTTACCCTCAAAAACCGTATCCAAGTTAAGGTGCGAGAACTTTATGGGTTAGTTTATTAGACATTAAAAAAGTGACAGAGAAATAGAAACCGCAATAAAATCCACGAGAGTGTGAACAATTCTTTTAATCTGCTTATCTATCCGCTATATTTTATTAAGTTCTTATGCATTAAGTTTATTTCTCTCCACCCTTGAAGTCACATCTAGGATAGAGAGAAATAATATCGTGGGAATCATTGTGGGAAATACCAAATGGAAATACAGTGCGATATATATTGATCAGATTAATTCTTAGGCATGGTATAATTACTTGGGGCAATGGCACTAATATTAAAAAAGTATGTATTGCTAAAAAATTGTGTACGTGCAATCTGCAGAGCAGCACCGACTGACTCTTGCAAGTCTTAATTTAAGGAGTTGAGAATTCTGCCTTTACTTTGTTAATATATAAATAAATACGAAATGTCGATATTTGTAAAGAAGAATAGTCACTTGTACAGGACTACGATTGATCTGTACCCTTCCAGGAGCACAAGATATTCCAACAGAATTGAACATAGAAATCGTCTGAAGTATGCTGCAGTTACATGTCAGTATGTATTTATAACAAAATCCCATATAATATAAAAGAGCTTCCTCTTATCAAATTTAAAATGACTTGCTGTAACCTGTTACTAGAGAGGGGGTTCTATAGTATAAATGTTTTTTATTTTTTTTTATTTAAATTTTGTTTCTTTTAAATGTATAATTATGTATTTATTTATGACATGAAGGTAATTGATTAGATATTATTGACATTTTGTATTATTATTGTAAAGGACAATGCTAAAAAAAAACCCAGACCCGGCATAAACGGTACATATCTCAAATTTTTCGTTAATATGGTAATTACATACTAAAAATAAAATATAGTGACAATTCTTTTTTTTAAGTAATATTTTGCTAATTCTTTTTTCGCAGGAATAATTTTTAAACAGAATCAATTTTAAAAGTATTTTTACAGGTTGCTTCATTTTAGGTTGTGTTATTAAGCCTGCTATTTCACTCGCATTCTCTGTATTCTAGTACCTTATCAGCTCAGGCCGTATGAGTCACTCATTGACCATTGTTTTAGTCTCGCTCACCTTACGTGGTCTATGCGCAGTCCTTCGTTGTACTTCGTTGAGATCTGTGCGTTTTTTTTACTATATTGCAGATTATGTATAAGGCGTCGTTGCAAAAATAGATGCATAAATGTCATATTTAGCACAAAAGTAAAGAAAGAAAAAAGAATTTCCCATTTTCTAAGTATAAAATATATCTCTTTACAAAAAACAAGTAGCAATTAATGGCATTTAAAAAAGATTTTGACAACGCCCCCTACCAAATATTTTGTCACATACGAATACCTAAAATCTGAGATACATTTCATTTGCGCCGGGCCTGGGTCTTTTTTCCATACATTGTGAGCATTGTCCTTTGCATGTTACGATTTACGTGACTGAAAATGTAGAACTTTAAATTCAAACATATCATCTGTAATACCATTTTCTTTGCAGATAAACATAAATGAATGAATGAATTAAAATAAAAACAAAAGCAAAGCGCTATAAATAAACTTCTTAGTTGTCTATAATTTCCTTTACCCACGCTTTATATTTGCTAAAGTTACACAACGTTTAGGTGCTAATTTCCCAACATTTAGCATCAGTTCTGCAAAATGTTTAATTCTGAATTACCATAAAAGTCATACATTAAAACAACATGCAATCGCTTCAATTGCTGTGCTGTAAAACAATTGGTGCGACAAAGCTTTAATTTGAAAATTCCAATGGTCTATTATTAAGGGTATATCGGTAGTCGTCGATGTTGGAGGGGACCACACCGAGAGGTGTAAGCTTGGAAACTGGACTCCGAGTAATGAGAGGTTAGATCCCGAAGCCGCGTAGTTCCGGTCGAGAACATCTCTTCATTTACGCACGAACCAAATTTATTGGACTCTCTCATGCGATCAATGAAGCAGCGTCTCATTACGCTAAAGTGATTGTCGGACCTGATTCGCCGTTCATTGCTGGCTATGTTGTGTATTTCATTACAAAAAAATCAGTATAACCAGCAATATAATTTAAATCAACCAACAAACAGAGTAGTACAGGTATACAAGAAGGATATTAATGTGGGTAATGTTGGCACACGATAACATGAAGCAATTATTTCTGGAGAAGCAAATGGCGTGAGGCATTGAAGTCTGCGAAGAATATAATTAAGGGCAGCAATTACATGAACACAAGATCCGGAATTTGAATGCGAGATGGTTTCCGAATTTCCGATCACTAGAAACCTCCGATTATAAAGAATTGGTGCCATAAAATTATCTGTCTATCATAGTTCATAGAAAATACAGGAGTAGGGTGCCAATTAATGGCAAATGGAAATTGATATAAATTGGCAAGGCAGGTGATATTCAGGGATCCCGTTATTACGAGAAAAATTTATGATGGAAGTTCCAAGAATGAAATTAAAGTCAGAGTTTGTTTAAAAAATGCGACATCTCAATTAATTGGTAAATGGAGTGCATCGAATCCTAATGATTATAATTGTCGTTAAGGTAAGTTAATGTTGACGGTAGACGAAAGAAGACAAACCATAGAAAATGGTAGGATTGTTGGGACAGTCACAGTAAAGTTAAAAACAGAAAGTAAATAAGTAAGTATCTAAACTGGGACCATATTTCGCTATTTGAAAAGTGTCTCAATAGAATAGTATTCCGCTAACAGTTTAAAGTATAGAAAATTATAATAGCAAAACAATGACAATATTATGTTTCGATAGCATAACAATGACTAAATAAATAAGAGAATCGCGGCCATGTAAGTCGGTGTCCGCGGTGTCTAGAAATAATTATCTAAGTAGCAATAGAATAAAGATAGATAAGCATTTAATTGTATAAAAAAAACTAATTCAAATACAATTACAAAAATTTCATCTTAAATCTAAATATAATAAATATATGGCGTTAAACAGAATACTTAATTCAAACAAAATGCGTCACAAACAAAAAAAACTTAATTTGGTCTCGGCTACTAGCTGAAATTCACGCTGCAAATCGGCAAGGACTCCTTTTCCGCGCTTACAAAACTGGGCACGTGAAGTAAGCTATAGTTTTTAAGCTGCAAGTGTGCAAAAAAGCTAAACATGCCCCGACCTTGACGGTATAAAATGCAAAGAGCCTTAACACCAGCACCGAGGGTAAGCATCGCGAGTAAAATGAGCTGTACATTTCAGACGGCTTTGCCTTCAAATTCTCGACTCCTGTTTCTTTCTCTTACTGTGGTACTGTGGAAAGCAGTAGCAGCAGCTAATGGGCGGTAGTTGCATAACGAATGCGACAATCAGACCGGCGGTGTGGCGCGGTCGTGGCGGAACCAATCGCACAGATACAAATCTCAGTGACGGCTATCCCGCTTCACTTGTTAGTTGACTTTGTAGTACGTACTAGTGAGCTATTACACTGTAATAGAAACTTGTAGCATTTGAATGAAAATAATTATATATGAAGATAAATTATTGCCTGTTAACTTTGTAGCTAGGAAAAAATGTTTCTATTAATTAGGTGTGGTGTTCCTAATTATTCGTTAAACCAATCGGCGTGATTTGTTATATCCTAGTACAGTATTTTCAGGCCTGTGAAAATAAGAGTAACTATAATAGCGAAATATAGTAAAACCACATAGTATTAACTATATTTAGGAGTGCAGGTAGGTTGATGCTTATCTAAATCCTAGATAACACTATCGATGACCCTAAAAAAGCATGAATGTTATAATAATAATGATGAACCAACTACTTACCAAATAGAAACTGAATACCAAATTATTGACAAAACCTCTGCCGCGGGAGAAAGTTTTGTAAGTTTTCTTAATGGAAACTAATCAAACTTACAGGCAATTATATATTAAGAAACATATCAACACCTCACAAATTGTGAATATTTATTATTCTAAACTCGTATTGGAAGTGTTGATTACAAGATACGCCTTTAGTTTACGTGCGACTACTCAAGAAAATAAACAGCAAAAATAAGTAGGTAGATTATAAAGTCGATTACTTTTATAATTTAAATTTTATATTTTTTTTATTCGGCAAGCGTAGTAAAGGGTTATTTTTTGTAAGCAAACATTCATCAAGAACAAAAGCTCAAAAAAAATATTTAATAAAATACTTCTGAAATAATGAATAATAATATTCCTCAACGTAATCTCTAGGCATGACTATGAACAACATGTACCTAAGTACTATAGAGACAAACAGCTAAACTATACTTGATGGAAGTACCTAATCAAAATGAATAAACGTAGGATCTGAACGATATCAGTTTTAATTACGCAATTACTTTTAATTCACAGTGAGCTTGGACAATTTCTCATAATAACTAGTATTAGGAATGCGTGAGTAAGTTAGTTTGTTACACCTGCATTACACCTTGTAAATACAGTAATACTCGTTCTTCAATTTTTTGGCTGGTTACATAATTTGTATCTCTAAATTCCAAAAATTTAAAAGTTCTGATATCAGGGATCATTGGGTTGTTTGTCGGGAGGGTTAAAAACTATAAAACAAAACTATGAATTTGTTAAAAATTACGAATAGCTGAATTGAGTTCGTGAATTAGCGTAAAGCTTGAGGGTTTAAAAACTGAATTTACGCAAAGTTGGTAGATGGGGTTGAGAGAAGCTGTATAATTAACATACTACGGAAAAAAATCGTTTCCATTATCCTATTATGCAATTAAAACAGATCAATTCGAATGAAACCGCGGGATGAGAAGCTAGTTGCTCATAAAAGCCGGCTCTCGGTGGAACAGTGGAGCGCAATGGTAGCGGTCACGCATGCGCCGCGCGATTAATTCAACCAATCAGGACCTGATTACACGCATTATGCACTTACCACGACAGGATAAACCACTTTTACATCTTAACCTACCCACATAAGACTCATTTTTGAACAGTTTTGAGACTGATCATGCTCTGTGATCAAGATTCTCGGCAGTAGCTTAGAGGATAGTTGATTTCACGCAATGTCACCGAGGCTGCGACGTAAGCACTGCCCGTAGGGGCATATTTGCGGAATAAGTATGTAAAAATCTGTCATTATAGCCTGTTTCTAGGGTCTTGACTGGTCCATTATAGTAGCACTTAACAGTAGCCCTGCGAAGTTTTCAAGTCATACAAGTCTTTTTTTATTTCATACTCGAGTATGTTAAATGTGGGGTAAGGGCCTTACAAACCTTTTGCTTATCAATCTCTACTCTACAAAATTCATAAAATTTTATTGAATGCAAGAAGTATGTTTATGATAATATAAAAGAAGAACATTTATCTTTTTTACAAATAAATAATAAAATAAATGTTATACGATTGGCGAATGTGAACCTCTATCCGGTAAATATATTCAAAGTATTAAGACAAGCTGGGAAATAAATATCCGTCAAACTGTCTCACAACTGAGGTAGGTAAGTAAATAGGTACTATTTCTTATATATTTCAGTTATCTGTCAAATTTAATATAAAACAAGAAACAGATGTATCTATACGCATATTTTACGTTGCACCATACTTATTTTATTTAGTGTAACTTAGTCGCTTCTGCGTATTAGGTATTTAATTTTAATGACCATTATTTATTTACGGCCCAACATTCGTCCGTCTGCTCTTTTTTCACTTTATGTGACACCTTCACATTAAAATTGGACCATTATTTAGCATTATTGCCAACCACACAGAACACCCACGTCACGAAATAGATCACTTCCGATCACGCAAAGCCCTCTAACAAATTACGCGTATTATCAATCATTGGTGGCAAAAGATGATTGCTGAGGACAATTGATATTAGGGACCCCCTGGTAAGTTTGCGTCTCAATTTGTCAGAGATCAACCCTTATACTGCTGTGATTCTGAAGAAAATAAGACATCACCTTGTGTGGCTAAGACCTCCTGGAAGACACCTTCCTGTTTCACGCAGCGATCCGGACATGCGATTTGACACCATTCATTACAGATAAACAGATAAAAATAGTCAGGGCTTGACCAGTGTCGTGACTTACCTTTCCGCAAAAAGAAATAATGCGACTTTCAATCTATTTGCAGAGTAATACGATAGTTTGTTGTCTAACACCACTTTGCGACTTTCAGCGTGGGACAAAACAATTTATCATTCGCTGCCCAAACAGCCCTTTGTACTATCTGATTTACTTATTCTATTTTTTGCTCTCACCATTGTTTTTGGTCGTGTTGACTTTTTTTGTTTTAATCCCGAGAGTGCAAATAAATTTGGCACTTAAAAGTTCTTCATAGTGGTCTTTGTTATCTTGATGAGTGTCGCCTGCGGGATTAAAAGTGTTAAGTTTAGTTTTAACACGCTTTCTGTGTTACTAGATTAAGAAATTTTTACTAGAATAACGGTTCTTTATCTTGTTAATTGTAAAATACTTTTATCCCAAAGTTTTTCTAAACAATCTACATCTTCGTTTTCGTCTGCAGCCCAGGTAATTTTATGAAGCTTATCAAAATTTCGATTTCTGTTCATTCTCTAAGATTATTGCCCAATAACGGAACTAAGACGTCAGTCATTGAAAGGTTTTTAGAGGCTTTCATTATAAGTTCTTTATTTCCTTTCCTTTCGATTTCGTCTGCGATTAAATCTTTCGATATCATGAGCGAAATCGAAACCTACGATTCGTTTTGTGGCTGAATGTCCTGTCGACAATAAGCAGTACAATGACGTCCAGACCACGGTATAAAATCGTTTAAAATTGGAGCTGTAAAATCGTTATAGGAGTCAAAATTGCTATAATTTATGTTTTGTAGTTTCTAAAGGTTGAATACGGTTTTTAGGTTGGAAAGGAGTAATCATGCAACACAACGCATCGCAATGCTTGGAATTGCTAGATTTGTACAACCTACTTAGTTATACACATATCACGCCTATAATCCCTTGCGGGGTAGGCAGAGCGTAAACGGCTGGACGACACGACTTAGTTATACGATCGGAAAAATGCCGCTCTGGATATTTGAAAATCTAGCTTGGACTCCGGGCTTCATGCACTAGGCCTCGATATAGCAATGGTAAGCTTGGTCTTTTGATATAATAATTGTCATTTTCAATCGCTGCGATTTGACCCAAATCCTTGATCCTTTTATCTGCAATCTTAGTCCAATGTACAGTACGAAATGAAGGGAAATAAAAAGTAAAATTGGAGTAAAGGAAGTGCACAGCGGGCGGAAATGCAAACTGGCATTGTGCGAACCTGCACACGTGTTCCGGATCGTTTTGTGCGCGATTGCGCCCGCGCAGCCGCGAAAGCCTCCCTCCGAAGGCCTATTTTCAGACGCGTTTAATAATTACAGCTAGTCTTTTGAGCGCTAAAGTGCTTTTAACAAGCATGACCAAGATAAAACTTAAAACTGTGGTTTATATTTTTTCCTACTATAGCATATTTCAAATTTGCGTACTTACTATCTTCACACTCGTACAAGTCTACCAATAGATGTTCTACAATAAGCAACGATAGTGTTTTATTTCATTTGCATTTTATTATCCCTCATAATCATAGACTAGATAGATAATTTCTTTAAATTTATCTAAGAAGCTTCTTCCATTCTTTTCGAATTCTTATCCACCGCAATTTTTTACATCTTTCCACGTCATGCATTCCTGCCTAAGATGACCACTAGCCCCGTCCAGTGGTATAGAATCGACCACAACACAAAGCTTCCAGAATAATAGAACACTACCTACATGACGATATATCACAGAGCATCTTCTATTGCATTTTTTCCCCACACATTCACGAAGGAAACTTTTTCTGCGTAAGAAGCGTCAATAAACGAAATAAAATACGAAATTTGGGCAAAAAAGCTGTCGGTCGCTCGGCGGGGTATGTTTGTGGCTTTTGTCGCGCCCACAACATGACAAAATGCAAATAAGAGAACAGTACCTACGTACGTCAGAAAAAATATCATCTAAATACCGTCCTATTGAAGTTTAAAAGCCGTAGAGAAACGCGCTTTGTCCGTAGGTCGAATGCGGTGGCGAAGTTAGAATCGTATTATTTCGCGAATAGTGCTCGTATATGGCTTCTACATCATAGTGAAAACCGTTAAAATTGATACGCGGGTCAGACTTTAATGGTTATTGAATGTCTTTTGGATTTTCGGACGTTGATAATTTTATTTATGTCCCAATGAAGTGTCTAAAACTTGCACCGACAAATGCGTCTGTCGGTAGAATTTAAAGAACATTGAGACTGCCTTGTAACTTGTAACTCTACCTAGTTGTTTGCTAAGCTCTTTCACCATCAAAATACGTTTAGCTAAGAGTCTCTCATAAACAGAAAGTTGCAGTAGTTTACTGCAGCGGCAGTTTTTATAAAGCTTTTTCTTTGAATCTTGTGGCCAAATTGTAATTCGACCTGATGCTATCAGGATAGTTTTTGCCCTTGTGGTCAGAGGGACAGCTGTGTTGGAAAGTGCCGTGTTTTTGTACATTGTTTACAGTCTACCACCATAATGGCGATTGCCAATCAATGGGCAGGTTTTGATTGACGTGATGTCTAGGGTCCTGCTGGGGACCACAGTTGGACTATGTAGATTTATCCAAAGACTAAAAAACAGAAGCTCCATCAAACTCACTTTGTTGCAAAATTATAATAATCGGTGTGTGGGATTTCCAGTGCCTTCGATGTTTGTGGATGAGCTCTCATTTTTAGATTCAAACTAAACTTTATGAAATAAATTTGAGAATTTTATATTGTATGAGTATGACAGTGTAGCGCTGGACGACCTCCGGCCAGATGGACCGAAGACTTAAAAAAGTCGGTTGATAGCGGCTGGATAGCGAAAATCCCTGAGGGAGAGGCTTAGGTCCAGAAGTGGACTGCAATAGGCTGATGTATGTATCACTTACTTGCGAAACAATCTCTAAATTCTGCGACTAAAATATACGCAGCAGGTGTGTATCGATGCTTGCAATCTTGTTGATTAGTAGGTGTAATCTTAGGTTCATCATAGCCCGCCAATACTCTTGATACTCATATTGGTGGCTAAGTCTTAGTCGTCATTCGAATTTTTCTTGCTCGTTTATCTCTCACGATTAACAAACCAAGAACCAAAGTAAAATCCATCCCAAAAACAAACAAAATATTTCTTGGAATCAATATTAGTATAAATTATTTTTGGCATATCATTTTCCAGAACAGAATAGACTCCCAGAATTGATTATTAAAAAAAAGCATGAATTATGAATAAAATCTTAATCAGCGGTCAAACACAAAAGATTAAAAGCAAATACTGGGTCGATAATAGAAAAAAAACGTATAGGGTCGAAAAAGAGGCGTGCTGATTAATTGTGGACGAACCTCGTATAGATTTTGGCGCGGAACATTGTCAAAATTAACGCGAGTTCAGAACAGGTTAGGTTGACCATGATTTAAAATTATCGTAGAGTTATCTAGCAAATACTGTACGTGAAATATGAACAAGTTACATAAGTACCGGTATAAATATCTTTTAAAAAAAATTACTCTGTTTCAAATAATATAATAAATAATCAGAAAATATCACATAACATAACATGTTAACATGTACATTTTCGGTACCAAGGCTTTTTATAACTAACACTAGGATTCATCGGGTCGTTTTTCGTCTCGTTATCACATGAGGATACAGGAGATCAAGAAAAATAAATTACTAAATATATAAAAAATCGTAACAATACTTCAATGTGGTTATCCTAACCATGCATCTTAGGTTCTAAAAATCGCGTTATTAATATTTATGGTTTTTAAACGGTGTGTGTTTTTTTTTCTTATTTGTTTAACAGCAAGGGGGTACAGGTGCTTCCTTTGATCTTTCCGCTATTCTTAAAAAACCGTATCAAAAAGCTTCGACTTAAAAGTTAAATCGCAAAATTGAAAGGTTTGTGGAATAATAATTTACTTTTTTATTTTCTCTTTAACAAACTTGGTTTCCCAAAAATGATTTTTGGATAGTCTTGTTTCATTTTACGACTGGTTTTATATTTATTAATATTTATAATAGGTAGGTATACATTTTAATAGGAATATTTCAATCGGTGTACCCAAGTCTGTTAGACCGTTTAATATGCTTTTTACAACCTTACGACAAATATTGTTAATTTATAAATGCCATATATAATTTTGGCGGTTTTCCCACATCGTCCATCGCTGCGTAAGTTTGTCAAACGACTTGAAAAACGCATTCGTTGCGCACGTTTTAGTTTTTTTTGTTTCGTTGTTTCGTTCGTTGTATGGGAATAAGATCGGAATTCACAATTTACTTTTGTCTGACAGACGCATGCGTTACGGTGCGTTAAAAATACGCAGCGGCGGAGTGCACGTGGGAGAACTGCCTTGCTTAATCGTAAGTTCTCAAATCCGTAAAGGTAAAAATTTTTAAAACGAACAACTATTAAAAGTTTATTGTTATTGGTAGTCACAAGTCATTTCATTACAATCAATTCAGTAGGTTTCAAGATTACAGGTTTTTAAGTTTTTTCCACTGTGAGGTGATATGTGATGTGGTGATTGAAGAATTTGCTGGCAGTCCTGATGGACACCGACGACGTATAATAAGTTCAGATTTTCTTTTACTTCTATACCTATAGGCAAAAATTTTACTAGTGACCGATCGCGAAATCTTTCCCAAGGAACATAGGTTGAAATATGAAAAAAAATAATAAGTATTAGTAACTCAAATCAGCTGCAATTTTTTATGGGAAGCCCAATTTATTTTCGTATTCCACCTATGTTCTTTGAGGAATTTTGTATCACCAGCCCGTCCTCAGTTTTCACTATCTGTCACTAATACCTAAAATATCAACCTATATACGTTTGATCTGATCACATCGTTTTCTTGAATCACTTAGTATAGTTTTCGTAAATTTAAATCAATGCAACGAATTACCTTTTTAGAATAAAGCGATTTTTTTATATCCATTAAGGTGATCAATCTATAATACTTATTAGGAAATTCTTAATAACTGTAGGAGAACGAACACGTACGTTGTTCCTTTAAATGGGTTTTTCGAAGTGCTGCTGTTGTAATAGTTTTCGAAAAGGTTCGAACATATTGCCTTTATTTTAGAGAAAGTTCCTACTTGTTCACTAATTGTTGTTTTGTTGGCGGCGTCTTTCATCTCGTGCTATTACGCACCCATTACACTAATTAAATTAATTCTGTTACACCGATATTTAGGGCAGAGGAAACCACCAACCTTCCTGATTTTATGACTCTAATCAAACTATTAGTCCTATCCTATTAAAGGGCATTATGACTCTTATGAACAGAAAAGGCACCCGTAAAGGCATGTTATGAATAGTAATGTTGGCTAATGTTACTCGATGTTTTGTAGTGCTGGTTAATAAATCTTATCATCTGGTGTTTTCCACCGTAGCTGAATTTGTAAAATTAAAAAAAGTATACAGAATAATAATATAATATGATATAAGTATTACCGTAGTTGAGTCGCGTAATTTGACAATTGTTCGAATATGACATCAAAGCTTTTCCGCGCGAGTTGTCACATGTCATGTAAATAGAAAATTGCGCGTGACAATTGTGTTTGCTAAGATGGGCACTTTCAAGAAAAATCTCAAAACCTTTTCGAGAATTATACTTTATTTACAATGTATGCTTATTAGAACACAAGAAATTGTATAATTACAAAGATTAAATAAAGGACTTATATTTACTCTTGATGATCTTATACTTTACCTATGAGGCCTCGTAACCTGAATATAAATTAATGATTTTGCCATACTTAGAACACTTTACCAAAAATTATGACGTCACGTCCTCAAATCTAAAGAAAAATATTTAAAGTTAAATAAATAATATTATTTATAAATAATCAAATTAGTTTCTTATAAAATGACCTATAATTTCAAAGCGAACAAGCGAGTCGTTGGACGACCGGGTGTTCCACTCGAAAAGAAGAAGAAAGCGAACATAAAAAAATATTCAATGCTTGAAAGTTCATTTATATCGGTTTGTTGCATGTTTTAAACTGAAGATACCAATATGTACTAAAATTTTGTTTTTCACCGTTTTTATCTATTATCATAAAATAAAAAAGAGATTGAAATAATGTTTGCGTTGGCCGCAATTGATCCAGTTATTTTTTTCATATAAATTTTCATTTTATGTAAAACCATAGATAAGATAGCCAATCATCATCGGCCTCACACGTCTGTGACAGACGATTTAAGGCCAGTGATGATTAAATCGTCTGTCACGTAGGAAACAATCTCGATTTTGACACAATTTGACACTGACAATGTGGTAAAGGTTATCTATGTAAGAAATACGTGCAAGTACTTACTTTCATTTTATTTTCATGTTCAATATGTAATACATGCCCCACATTAAATGTGAAAGCTTACCGCTAACCAAAATAACCACTAATAGCTCTCTTGACAAGCCAAAACATTAACCACAACATTTGGAACTTGATAATTTATAAATCCCCATTTCTTTCTCGCAGGTTTCGTAAGAGGAAACTAAGGGACTCGAGGGTTTCAGGTGAATTCCAATTTTAGGTGGTCACTACAGTGAAACATGATCATTTATATGCGTATGTATTAAAATCCATTTTAATACGTTTTCTTATAATTTTGCTACCTAATTACAAAAATAGTGAGAAGCAAGAAATGACAATGATGACAAATATGTAAGTAAATTAAACAGATTTTAGAAAAATGGGCAACTACTTACAAATACTTTATTTCAGGTTTAATTTTAATACGTATAAATAAAGCTAACTGCTCAGTTTTCTGTGTTTCAATGCTGTTTATTGCCGTATGCTGTCGGCTTAGAATATTCTTTACCGTGGGCGTCGTAAGAGACGACTGAGGGACTCGAGGGTGTGTATTGCTATAGGCAATGAGCTGACAACCTGTCACTATGGCAATTCACAATAATTTTCCGAAAGACCCTCAAATGTTTGTCAGACGTGGCGTAAATGTCCGTTGTTTACGCTCTTCCAACCCCGCAAAGGATAATGGTCGTGATATGTGTATGTATGTATGTATGCTTTTAATTAGCATCGCTGATGACAGTCACGTGTTGTAACAGAGCTGCCACAGCCAAGATCCCATTTTGTGATAATCACTACGCACTGAGCATTGGGATGGCATTGACTAAAAATTGCAACCCTTCACAAGAAAACAGCTGATTGAATTGAGTACTTGTGTTACTAATGGTTGCTAAAATATGTGCAACCGTGCAGGTACTTTGATATCCACATTTTAAAAATAAGTTTCCAAATGGTCCTAAATATACTCACCTATTAAAAGTTGTGACAAATTAAAAACATTATTATATGATGAAGTTTGTGATTCGTAGACGCGTCACACATGACACAAATTTTTGGTCGCGGCACTATGCGAATGTACTGTAGTTTTACCTTTGTCATTTCCTTTTATTTCACTATTTCAAGATGAACGTGCTCTATTTTTTTTTCAAATTTAAGATGGTTTAAATTTCTATTCAGTGCCAATCTCACACCAACTCATAATAATCAGCGCTACTTAATTGGAACACTCCAATGATTTGTTAATGGTCTCGTTAATTTTTATTCGTGTTATAGCAATCGGCGCGTACGCAGAAAACGATCATCAAACACACGCCACGCCGATTCGATCCGATGAAAATTTAAATAAGTCAATATTTATCGATCCATATACAACGATTTTATTCAACACCTTAACACTTCGTAGATTTGATACAATAACAATTATAACGATAATGTTTCCAAAGATAGAAGATACCGCAGTTCAATTAAAGAAAGAATATATGGCATTGATCGTTCCCATTTCAAACGACGCGATGCAATATTTTATATCGTAAACTGTTTGACCCTTAATTAAGACGTTAGACGTCCGGATAAAAAGTGATTCCATCGAAAGGTACAACCAAAATATACGACGACCCTACCTAACACAAAGCAGCCGAACTAATAGTTACTGACAACAATTTATTTGAACCAAAACCTTTTGGAGTCTCTATAAAACAGAGCTTAATAGGTGTTGATTGGGAAAATGAAACGGTAAGAATCAGAAAGCTCGAGCACAACTCATCAAATTTGCATTTCGTTTGTAAACGAAGCCTCGTCCGACACTAACGAGGTGTTAGAGAATGAATTTTTCGAGATCATCACCGAGATAGAGGAGATTTCAACGATAAAACCGTGATAGCCATGCGGGATGCTTGTCACTAAGACGTTGATATGTAACTTCCGATTTTCTGTCTCATTAGCTCCTTAGGTTTAATTATAGCTGAAATCTTTTAATTGAGCTTTATACAACCTTCCCATAAACCCATATATTATGATTGTTCTATTTTAAATGATTACGAATATTTTTTGTGTGGTGATTACAGGGCTATTGGTGGGGAAGTGAATAGAATTGTAATTGCACCATTAGTAGCTGTGAAAATCATAAATCTATCTGTGGCGGCTAGTTGAGATTCAATCGAGAAGGTTATAATGGTGGTTGATCATCGCTAACAAGCAGCACGTGGTCATTAGAGCAATCACATACAAAAGTATGTAGTTATGTCGAGATTTATATTTTTATTAGAGATGTTCGTTCCGTTCTGATTGAGTGATCGATTGAGATGAGTTTGTCGAATCCTTTTAAATTTTCTCTACATCCCAATGAATAGTATCACTTGCCGTTAGACCACAACATTAGATAAGGTATCTATGATGAAAATAACTATGGCTATATTTGAAGACTCCGCTATCATCATCACAAATAAATTATTGTAGGTATTAATATTCGAAAGTACTTTTATTAACGACCTAAATAAGAAACCCAAAATCTTATACCCAGTCCTTGTAAAATAAGTATTACGGTAATTTCTAGTTTATGTTATTTCAATTCAATGTTTTGAATCATATACTGCGTTTCACGAACTGTATCAAATGTACAATGGTTTATTTTGCACACACAGTGCTATATTATTTTCATTAATGAAATTGAAAAAGATTTGGGACCTGTGGAATCCTAATTGTCAATCCCCGGCCGTCGCTAACATTTTCTCAATATCTTATTTTCATGTATGAACTCTATCAAATATTTCATTTTTCTTAGCCATCTCACCTCCCTTTCACAATATCATCGGTCTGATCAATATGGTTATCTACTAATGGACGCAGGATGACTTTCTATAAATTAATAATAACAGAACAGAGGCAAGATTTGGACCGGTTAATTAGAAACACATCTTTATTTTCAAGCTACTCATAATTTATTCTTGTTCCATAAGCTTTTTCATTCTGTTTTTATTTGGATGACTTTATATTATTAAAATTGTTAACTGTAGATTTTTTATCATAAAACTTTGTGTGCGCTGACATCCAAATGTATAATTACTCGTGCCTTCAAAATGTTCACTTCTCGCTTACATCCATAGTAATAAAGTCATAACTTAACAATATGCCAAATTAAAACATAAATTACGGTATTTAGATCGCTTCCGTATTTCGATACTCATCTGGACGCCGAATTACCGAGAATCTTTCGCTTGTAAATCATCGTCATAAAAGTTTCATAGCAATTTTGTGTTGTTTAATACGGGTTTTTGTGTTGCAAGTTTGGTACCATCAATATGATATAAGGCAATGATGGTGTATGGACCGCAGTATAGGTAGCGATGCTACTTCCTCCAGTTTCTTTTTACGTCTTCAATGGGACATCGGGACCGGAAAGAATTTGTTATGGGCAAGCGCATTGTCAATTTCACTGATTCATTGCACAAAAGTAAATGGCAAGTAAAGATTTCATGAGTTTCTCCTTTGGAACTTGTTTGTATCTTTGTTTAGCTAAATAAAAAAGAATTCAAAACATCAGATAAATATTTTTTTTTAATTGCTCAACTCAACTCAACTCAACAATATTTTAAGAAAAGACATTGGTCCAGCGCCAATAAAAATGCCGTCGTAACGAGATTTTATTTGAATAAACTCCATTACAAGACGTTCAGTCAGCTGTTCACAGCATGACAAGTTCAGCTCACAGGCCGACTCGGCTCAAAGGCTTGCGCTCGCGTCGACGCGCATGCTCAAAGCCTCTTCACACATCTGGTAGTCATTGTGATGTTTATTTATAATGTTCCAACAAAGCTTGACATACTCGACGTGCAAATTGTTATCTAGTGAAGGACTACCAAAAGTTTTGTTGACAAAAGATCACGCCTCGAGATTTCCGTGTAATTCTTGCCTTTATCTTTCGTGACCATTGTGGCGAGAAGTTGGCCATTTATTCTGCATTATTGTTTCTCCCCCGGGGGAGTCACTTGCGCGAAGGCGTTATGTTTGCTTTGATACCGCTAAATGTTCTATCATTGTCAGATATTCAGAACTCAATTTTGAACTCACTTGGTTTACTCGGAAACATTGAATTAAATATTTTGCTCCGGTGTTGCATACGTCGTTCTTCAATCTAAGGCCTTGGGGTGTAAATTGTGAATGAATAGGTTTTGTCGCGTGACAAGTGGACCACTTGCAAGTTGCAATAATAGAGTGTAAGTACAATGTGACGATATGCTGCTTTTTCAATACCGTTCATTACAAAATTCTATTATTTCTATGCACGAGCCAAAGTTACAGATGCAAAATCTTTTTCAACACAAATAGTTCTGCACGAGTACGATGGACGTTATCTTTTTTCATTCTCAATCATCCATTTTCGTCGAAAACAATTACTTTGACGTGGCAGGAGTTATAAATTCAGTAATAAACATTACTTGAATGCAGATTGCTCCAGTTTAATTGTGGAAACAATCTTCATTCGCCTCGAAGCGATTAACATAGCGTAAAACTCTCAGCAGCAAAATTTGGCAAACAGACAAATCACAGTGAATTAGGATTTTGTTTTATCGTATTATATGTTTTTATTTTTTCCTACTACACCTGAATTAACTCAGTACGTTTTGTTCTTTTTTAGTTTTTAACAGTTGTTTTATTCTTTGTACTTTATTATAATTATCATTTTCTTTTTTTTATTGAAGACAACTTCGCTTTTAAATTTTACTTTGAAAGTAAAGTCCTTCTAAAGTACTTTACTTAAGTATTTTTTTGTTGTGGCTAGCCACGATATTGTTTCATTTCTACCCATGTCACGATGTTTGAGAAAAACAGAATGGCCTGTGATAAATGGGACAGCTAAAACTTACAATTTTAGATTAGCGCTATATTCAGTGTTTCAAAAGTGCGGTAGAAATCGTGAAATCTATTTTTGTCAATGCGGCACATTGCAAACAATCAAAGATCTCTATAAATATTTAATTCTTTGTTAAATCCAATATTTGATTTACCGCTGAACAAAAACGTGACTACCGAGCAAAAACTAGCTATTGTAAGTTAATTGTTCGAAATCTATTTTCATTTCATTTTTTCAACCACACTTGACCATGCTTTCATAAAACAAGGAAGAGTTTTGAAACTCCAGAAAATTACCTACCTACTCAACGAGAAGGCAGAAAACAGAAGGGACTGACGGAAACTCTGCCGAAAAGAGCAACGCTTCTGAATATAAGAAGAAAACTCTTTTATGCTCACTGAAAAAACGGCCTACATAAAAAAAATTGCTACTAGTCCATGAAAGAGTTTATTTAAATAAAATAATTTTATTATGAAAGATATGAAAAACGTGTTTCTCAAAATACATAATACATATTAAGATATCACTACTTTTTATTAAGGCTTGCCGTTATAGGAAAGAGTTCAAGCATGCCAGTGCGTTGAATAATCAAAAATTCAACGTAAGGTAAGAAGTTATTATCAGTACAAATTTCTTAGTAACACTTCCTCACCGATAGCCGCCCGGTATCTAGAATCAATATTGATCCGGCGTGGGCGCTAGGTATCGATTTAAATGCAATCAATGTCGATTTTACATCGAATCGGTGATATAAGTGCTTATTTTGTGCGTGTGACTTTGTATTTATAGGACTGGCTATGAATTACATGTAGAACGACACATTCTGGGCTTTTTATTATTATATCATCATGAACATGGTCATCCTACTGTACCTCCTTATGTAGGTACCTATTATGTGATCATCGACATATCCAACTTTAAAATAACTTACTTAACCATTGATTTTAGTATGTTTGTTTAGTAGTCATAGTTATCATAATTCATGCAAGGGATAATAGGCGTGATATGTGTATGTATGTATGTTGTGGTCCGATCACTATAAATGAATCACTCATGCTTTCTAAAAACCAAACAATAATCTACTGAAATTTCAAATTTAAAAGTATTTGTAAATTTCTAATTCATAAATTGAATTTTGAAATTGATTGTAACTTGATTTTTTGAGCCATGTTAACGCAAAAAGACTAACATGTCAAAAGGTGTCATGATCTATATCTACCGTCTGTATCTCAGTTTTTTATTTTTAGCACACCTTGCTACCTCAGTAGCACCGTCGCCTTTAAGGTTTGACCCTGACCTCTTATCAGTCCGGCCGGTGCCCGCCCTGCGACGCCCTGCTCCTTTAACCCTCAAACCAAATATAGCACAAAAAAGCTAATAAAACAAATATGGCCGTGGTATATAGATAGGAGAGTAAAAATTTACTTATGAAATAATAATAAAATATGAATAGATATCTAGGAATACGCTTACATAACACATAGTACATACACAATCTTTTAATTTTATAATTAAAGTAACACGTAATTATTTTTTTTCAATTTTGGAAAAAATAACTGCTTTTAATGTACTGCTTAGAATATGTTTGGTTTTAGATACAGATCAATTTACGAAAAACAAGTTTGGCAACATCAATCAATTGATCTTAAATGTTGGTGATCTACGTAGGCAGTGGCCTACCTTAAGCTCCCAGAAGACCAAAAAAAGTGGAACCCAAAAACCAAAATTAGAGGTTGTTGCAAAGTAACTTTGGATCAATGTTCTGAACGAAAATTGAGAGCACGCTGCCACTTGCAATTAGGGAGACGTGTTGGGAAGAAATTACTTAAAGAACTGTCATTACGGGAAGGAAATGATATACAAAAGACAGAGTTTAAACTTATTTGAGAGAAAATTTATAAAATATACAAAAATATGTTATTTGGTGATAGTAATTTCATTAGCGTGTTGTTGTACTGCTGAAGGCGATGCAATTAAATGTAATTATTTAGATTTTGTGAGAATACATGGGTGATAATTACATATTTAGGTAGGTAAGTACAAAGGTAGTACTCAATGTTTAATAGAAATGATTCACGATGGTAGCCTGCATACCTATACCAGCTTTAGGTACTTCATAGTTTTGTGTGATAATGATTTATCTAAATAGATCTATAGATATACTTTGAATTAATGAAAATTATTAAGTATACAAGGTAAAGAAAGTTATAGTTTATTAGCTCTAGAAGACAGTATTATAACAAGGACATTCCAAACGAAGACATTGTATTAATTAAAACTAACATTGTAACAAAACTTGACGTAACTACGAACACAAATTGATTGCAAACATTTTCAAAGATTTTAGCAAAACGCTTACAACAAAGTAAATACACTGAAGGAATTAAAATGGCAACGACCGAGAGAACCTTCCCGGCGGCGAACAAGACAAGAGATAATATCTTACGCAATGTTTACTCAAAAGCACTTCAAAAAGACCCATTTTGAGAAGAATCGAACACAGCCTTTCTTAAAGAATTGTTACTGTTTGAAGATGGCAGTAAATAAAGAATTCCCCAAATAATGGCACTTAAGAACAACGATATAAATAGCTGCAGGACATTGAATTGCTAAAGGTTAAACAGTTTCGTTGCGCAACTGGTGCTATTAACAGAAGCATTTCTAAAACTATTTCCTTTCCAAACCTAAAAGTTGGATTCTGCTAATTAATCCAAGGAACTTAAAGATTATATTAGCTTGAGAATGTAGAACGACTTAAGCTTTTATGAATTGATAAGAAAGAGACAGTACCTAGAGTCTTATTAATCTCAATTTGTGAGCCGCGTCTTGTCACGGTGTTTGTATAATGAAATGGAGCAAGTCTGTATCATTCATTAGAGTCGGACACTTCTATACAGTTAATTGTTTGAACTTGCCCGGGCTGCCGTTTGACTTCGTCTCGACTAATCAACGGTTAACAACATCCGCTGTGTAAGTGGCCGGCCGATGACTCGGCGTTGATACGCTGATGCAACATCTTCTGAGTTATAAAGTGACAATCAATTAAATACACTTCCGATTGAGTGTCAAGGATTCATCGATGTCAATAGACTTGAACTTGCGAATTGCGAAGCCTAGTTTCTATGAAGCTGACGTTTATGTTGATGATATCATAGAAGTTAGCGAAACTATGAATGATGCTGGTGAGGTTGACATGATATATAACATGAAGCTCTGATGAATGAATGTGCACGCAATGAAGTTGCGTAGTGTTGTCGAGAGAATCATATCGATAATTAAATATGCTTGTTATTCTGTAATGGTTTAAAAAAAAGAACTTGCTTAGCTACTTACAACCGATAAGAATTTAAATAAACCTTATCTGACAAATAAAATCAAGTGTTGCAAATTTGAATGGCTCTGTATAATAGTCGACCCTTGGCCACAGCTTGTAAAAGGTTGTTCGTCGCGAATTCAATACAATTCATTTTCTCAAAACCTAAAACGTGTGACGTACTGAATCAAAGCAGTAAAGAGAAAAAGTGTTCAACGGTCCCACACGACAAGCAGATAAAAATCGACAATAATATTCGTATCGATGCTTTTCTTCCCAGTTCTAGCACTTGCTCCGAAGTGGCACTGAAGACAGGTCTGACTGCTGGCCGCTGCATCAATTAAACCACCGCCATTACAATTCATTCACGATTATTGTTATTCCGATGCGCGCGCGCCGCCGCCGACGACGTCTCGCACGCACACTGTGTGCGTTTCCACGTTATGATACGATATTGAATCGGGAGTCGTAAGAGTCAACTAAGGGACTCGAGGGTGTGTATTACAATTTTAGGCGATGGGCTGACAACCTGTCACTATAGCGATACACAATTTTCCGAATGACCCTCAAACATTTGTCAGACGTGGCATAAATGGCCGTTTTTTGCGGCTGTTTACGCTCTGCCTACCCCGCAAGGCGTGATATGTGTATGTATGTGTATGTGTGTTAAGATGAATGAACTCATGAAAAAAAACTTTACTCCTTGGCGCGACCTAATGATGGTTTTAAGTGTGGTAAATATTTCACAGAATTTTCTGTCCAGTAACGAGACATATATCGTGCATTTCACTTTACTAAAAATCTTTATGGCTGTGAAGACCGATATCGGATAGGAAAATGTGAAAAATCCCCGACTTGACAGTACTACCTGTTTTCGGCAGCCTCATTATTATTGCGGGATTCCGTAGATTTTTGACAGACACAAACAATTTACGCGATCAACTTTATTTCTGCTCGACGTTCTTGATATTTTCGACTTATAAGCGTTGTTTTTTTATTTGCAGTATTGTCAGTGTGGACATTTTTAACAAACTTGCTTGTAATTACATGTATTACTTTTCACTTAACGACCAGGTGAATGTTTTTAAATGGATATTGGAAGAATCTCATAATAATTGTAACTGTTAATTCGCATGCTCTTGTGTATTTTTCTTTCACTAGCCAAATCGTTAAGAACAAAATAAAAATACCGACAAACTCTACATAATGACAGCATACCGGGAGGTTTATTAAGATCAAGGATACATTTCTCATGAAGTAGGTGAACGAAAAAAGCTGTGACAGGAAAACGTCATTCACCGGAATCTCATATAGAGGCAATCTACAGTCTCTTTGGATTGTAGACGGGGTATCCTTGGGACCTCGAGATGTTTATGATATTTCCCGTAATTACTGTAACTGTAAAACCTTTTAATTGTACCCACTATCAGTAATTGCTGCTCATATGTTACCACTTACACCATCCCGTGGTCTTGGACTTAAAAGATAATGTCCAACCGACGCCATTATGTTCTTTTTTTATATTTTTTCGCAATGGAAAACTTAATTAAGCGACAAATTGCAGGCATCGCTTATATTTTACAGAAAATTTGATTAGCGTAACTCTGCCTTTGAATAATCTCACTGAACGAAGGGTAATAATTCTCGTTAAAGTAAACAAAACTGTTCACAAAATGTTACATCAAAATACGTCTTCAATTTATTTGGAAATTAATAAACAGCCCTTGCAATTACAGCGTATGGAAATGAAAAAGTGAATTTTGGAAAAAGTTTCGTAAATGATGGGTACAAAGGTTCATTGCAAAAGTTTGCAAGGATGTGGCTTGTTAAAATCTCATATTTCGGGTTAAGTACAGGCTTCCGTGTAGATACCCGCTTACTTAGTAAGGCGTTGCACCGCTCCGAAGAAAAACTGCACTTCCCTTATCAAGGAACTTTTAATTTACGATAAAAAGGAGAAGTCATTAACTGTTCTTATTACCTCTAATCAATGTAACTGGTCATTACTTCGCAAAATTCGTTTTATAACGATGATAAAAGAAATGATTCATTGTTTTCAAATAAGCCTTCTCAAGTCTTGATTGTCGTAATTTTCGCATTCTTATGTTTTATTACTATTTTGGCCCATTCTACGACATAACCTATAGTTTTCAATAGCTTCGATTTATTAAAAAACGATAAATTTCCTTTAAGTACCTTCCGCCGAAAGCCTAATGATACGAATTTAGACGAAAATTCTGCTGACCTATTTATTATCAAATATCGTATCTTGGCATCGATCTCAATGACGTAACTGTTAACTTTTTTATATAAATTCGTAAAAGACACCGAATCTTCAAAAATTACCTGCCTATGAAAGGATTTTTTAAGTGCAACATCTAAGTTTTGTAAGAAGACAGTTACAATTTCGGCCGTTATAATTGTATAGAATTTCTTTGAAAAGAATCTTGAATTGTAACATAGCAATATATAGAGTCGCTAGAAGACCGAAAACATTTTTGCATAATCCATGTCATGTCTTAGCTCCATGTCATGTCTTAGCTCTTCATTGTGTTTTATTGATTGTTACTATCTAAGGCTTATAAATGTTTGTTCATTATACCTACACATGTATATATTATGACCCTAAACCCTAATGGTAGAATCTTTTAATTGGCTATACTTATGTTTATTTTTGTTGTATTTAACTACTGTTATTATTCAAGCTGTAAGGTACCCGAAGAAACCAAAAATAAATAAATAAATAAAATATATACAACTTAATCTTTTATTTTAGACTTTTTTATAAACAACTAAATGTTTTGAAAAACAATCAAATTCAAGAAGAGTTGAGGAGGTGATGTCTCTAAAACATCATCGTCTCTATAGGTGTTATGTTCTGCACGTTGCGTACCTGCGCGTGAGTCGACCCCGCACAGCGCTGAGAAAATCTACCAAAACATAATCTATAATCCGTCGCTACACGTGCACAGCCATTATTGATTTTGCCGTTTTTATACCAAATTGCATGACTGTCCCGAGACGGCAGAAAAAACACGGGGTCGTGCGAATGCGCCTTATTATAAGCTTGCGCAATGACATTTTGAATTTGGAGGTTCTCAGGCTCGTGGATAACGTGATGTTATCTATAGATTTCCTATTGGCAATCGATTTTTTTCTAAGTTATCTTCACATTATCACCCAAATTCATTTTTATTTACTTCATGTCATCACTTTCGATACAAAAAGATTATAAATACCATTAGAGAAAAAAAGTGTAAGCATCACACCTACCAACCATCCTTCGGCTGATTCTACCGCAATGAGTACCAAGATATCTAATACGTTAAAAAATATTATGAATGATGATCGTGACTACTGAAAACTCACAAACTTAAATTTAAAACGCAGATCTTATATTATCAGATCTACCAAGAATCACCTAGTTTGATTGACTAAAAAACAAAATATTGAAAAATATAGTTTTTTTTTGCCTTTTCTTAGTTCAAATTTCAGATAATCAAGAAAACCGTTACTGAGAAGGTCAAAATCCTGCCCAGCCAGTGCCAGTCTAAGGTTACAACTCTATTTGAACAGGTTACACAAATGAACAATAGGAAGTTTGATTTCTCACTGTTAAAATTCCAGTAGCAGGGAAAAAACTGGGCTAATATTTGGACGGATGCAGGACCTGACTTTCGACCCTCGTTGTTCAGTAAACTACCCGCCGGAAAAAGGATCTTTGGTTACATGTGACGGCATGTAACCCTTTGGTAGAAAAACAAACATTTAACTTTGACATTTCACTTTCGTGATCGGATGTGTGACATAATTGTTTTTGTTTTGTCTTCTTGACATTTATGAAAAAATATCAAATATATTGTCGCCAATTGCATTGTCAAATACCTATGTTGTAAGATGTTTTGTTTGTTCAGTGTCAAATCATTTTGAATGTTACTGACCGCATTTAGGTATAATTTGGATGTGGCATTTACAAACTAGAATTTCTAAAACTTGAAACGAAAGCAGCATAAAGCAGTGTTTCTTGAATGAGACATTCCCAAAAAACATGGTCCGTACCATGACACAATACCCTCATGATGGCGACAGAAGACAATTCCAGATAAGATAAGGTGATCCAGTGAGCGTCTTTGGTACAAGTCGTTTTTGACACTTATTATTCTATTAGGCGAGGCCAAGATAAAGTTATAGAGGACAAGTTTTGAGATAGGCCACGTCAAAATATTTATTATATGTTGGTGAGTTTAGTTATTCTTATTCTGTGATCGTGGGAATATATTGTAATCAGCTGTTTTTAATACGCATATTATTATCGAGGCAACTTATAAATTAATGGGGTACTACCTAGTGGCGTCTAAAAATACAGTGGTTTAATATTTTGGCTATAATTATATTAGATGAGCTGCAAATGCAGGTTATTATAAGAAGTTAAATAACGGCTGCGACTTCAAGGTAGTATTATTTTTAAATATGCGATTGAAATTATCGGCGGGGTATCAGAAATCATTGGTTGGCGACTAATATTATGAGTGCGATAATTGATAATATATTAAGTATATAATAATAATGTTTTTAATATACGTACAAAAATATTTAAATGTTCACGTTAACTAAACACGTTATTTCAGTCGCAGATTTCCAAATTGTTTGTTAAATGACATCGCGCAAGCGGTCATATCCCATCTTATCTAAAATTTTGCAACCTATCACAAATTGACTGGCCCGATGGCGTAGCGGATAGTATCCCCGCCTGCTACGCCGAAGGTCATGGGTTGCATCCTCACAAGACACAAATATTTTGTAAATTACTTGTGCAGAGATTTGTGTTTAGTTTGAGTGTTTTATATGTATACTATGTATTTATTTATGGTTTCTCAAAAGAACACAATTTGATTCAATTACTTGAAAACATTTAAAAAAAAGTATAAACAAACTAACATTACAACGGATATGAACGCCGTTCTTTTAAGTTATTTCAATGCTATATCTTAACTATAAGACTGAACTACTGAGAAAAACAATAAAAATATTTTAATGTGTAATCTTTAAAAGTCTTTCAATAATATTATATCAGTATTATTATCAGTATTATTATCAGTATTATTATCAGTATATAAGTATTAACATTTACAAAAAATCAGTATCAGCTATCTAGTTCCCATAATACATAGTTTTTGCTTGCTTAGTTTGGGGCTAGATGGCGCTGTGTGAATGGTCCAGGATATTTATTTATTTAATCTGAACCCAGGTGTGATGCGCTTCCTAGTGAAATAAACTTATTTATTGTCTCATTGATAAAATCATACATAAGACAAGTTAATGCTAAGACCAAAAATCTCAGGAGTAAATTTTCCCTGACATCAGCAACTAAATAAAAATAAACATAAAACACATCAAAATAATACTAAATATAATTAGTAGGTATGTGCGCTCAAAGCACAGTGTGGTCAAAAAATAACACAGAGGAACTCACAGATCGCTTCCTTCGAGGCCTTATTCCAACGAGCCGCAAGATTGATGGCATAATAAAATCAAGTTTTTATGACTTACATTATTACTTTATAATCTTAAATTTGACTTTTATCTCGTAGAAAGCTTGTCCGTAGATATACTATCTTTGGAGACACGATCGGGCTGATTAGCCAACGAAATCATTGACCACATCAACCAGCTTTGTATCTAATTAAGACATATAAAAAAACAAATTTGTTTTTATAAGTTTGTAGTTTTTATTATTTAAAGAGTTATTTATTCGTGCCAAGTTTTATAACGTCTCTTTAATTTACGAATGACCGATAGTTGATTTATAGTCGCCATTTTAATTACAGCCACTTAAATAGTAGTTAAACTTCTGAGCTTTTAGAGATTGATTCATTTTAAGTACATAATTTATCTACTGCTTACATATTCCGATCTAATAGAAAGATACAGTAAGATGAAGCAGATTTTACATAACTCGCTTAAAATTCTAATTGGCTTGATTCTCATCTCAATTATTTTTATTTTATTCTTATTATGCTTACCACCTACACTCTACAGGGCCTGGTAAATGAAAATCATTTCAGTTGTATGTCAATGTCCTGTCAGTGAGACAGTTTTGATCATTTCTTATTCTGCTAATAGTTCGAAGTATAGAAAATCACAATGGCATTATAATGACAATTGACATTCGATTTCAATACAATGAGAAAAACAGGACAAAATGAAAAGGAACAAACTCTCTACTTATTTCTAATCAAACATTCGTAGTAAAATCTTGCAGTATAAATTTTATTCTGTGCTTTGGTAAAGATATGTCATGTGACATAATATATTATATTCGGTACGGGTCAAATTATGAGTTCGCACCCTGCTTTTAGTGCAATTTTGCAAATTCTAAAAAAAACATCATGTAATTTGTCACGTGTTGTCATACCCCATACAAGGTATCTTAAATTCTGCGAGTGAACCATATCCATACAGATCAGAAACTTATGTTACCGCATATATTTAGCGCCGTTAGACCGTTTTCCACGGACCAAGATGGTTGACAGCTTCCGCCACACTACAGCCTATAAAATGTTTGTATGAATGAAGTCCGTGAGAGCACTGTCTGATGCGTGTGCACTAGCTAGGTGTCCGGTCGCTTTTTATCGCGCATCGTAGGAAAACGATCGCCTTCGTTCATGCGTGGTTGCGGACATGCCTATTTGTCATTTTTATGACGTAATAATGATTGCGGTAATGTTTTGCGCAAGTGTCTTAGGAAGTTTAGAAGTCGTCGTGAAATACTGATTCCTTGCACTTTAGTTGGTAAGTAGATTTACATTATTAGCTCAAATTCTTCTGTACATGCGGTTTCAGACTACATGTTTTACAACAGTCGTCGATTGTTTTCAACATTCATTAATAAAATAAATAACTATCAATTCACCGCAATTGCTTTGGTTTCTACAAATGTTGGTAGGTAGCTATTTTTTCAAGTTTCAAAACTAAGATATGCACTAATTATAAACCTTTCACGCCGCCGCCTCTAGATTTTTCCTTGACTAGATCAGTCACATTGCTACAACGTTCATTCAGTAATTTTCTCTAAGAAGAAATCTCAGGCTATACAGTCAGTGTACATCTGTTTTTATACTAATAAGAATTTGTTCCTGGTTGACTGCCGGAGGAATCTCGTAGGCTCTCATGCCTTTCCATCATAAAATGTAAATTTTTGTATCACTCTCATAAAGTCTTCATACAATTACAGATACCAGTGCCACTCGGCACTTTTTGCTTGTCTCTGTACCATTCGAATGAAAATGTTATTCATAAGAACAACGGTTTTCTTTCATGCGTAAAAACGTGGTAATCAAGTTTAACGGTCAATTGAGAAGCGATGACTTTTAAGAAAATATTATAGCGATTTTGGTATTTATACTGCGGTATTACTGATCGTCAAGTGTTCGAAAGTAGTACTGGATGGCTTTTCTGTCATATGTGACATGAATATCATTATTTTTCCCGTTATGAGCTACTCTTAACTGCAATGAACATCTTTTTAATTACACGAACTTTCGTCTCGCCGAAATTGAAATACCGACACGTGCGAATGTTCACTTAAACGACTTTATCATAATTTTATACTACCCAATTATGAGTTTTTGGGCACAAGCTCGATGTCGCTCATTGAAAGTTACGGCAGCTGCTAAAATTATGACAAAATTAATATTCTTTAGGTGCTGTGATGGATGACATGCCGTAAGTTTCAGGGCGTAAAAGTTCCGGTCTTAATTATTTCAGGTTTTTGCAACATTGGAGCAGCGTAGGCACCTGTGAATACGCTACAGTATATGTATTTTCTGTACATCTAACAAAAGCTATAAGGTATAGGTAAGCACGCGATCAAGTAAAAAAAACATAATCTCATTGATAATAGAGCATCTGACACAGCTACTGTCCATCTTACCATACACGCCTTTCAGTTCTCGTTCTCACTTTCAAAGGCTGCAAAAACGAAAGCATGTAGATGAGATCACTAACGCTAAATTTAACACGAGACACGTCGGCTGCGCTTGCGCCGACTTCGGCGAACGATACCCCATTGTCATGCCTGTTACAGGGTGTACTGTTACAGTGCTTCATGCCACGTTACTAAAGATCCTTTTGTGCTTTTTTCGGACTCAAGGGCTTGGACATTTTGTTTCTTTTTGTTTTTTTTAGCTAACATTCTATGATGTAACTGGATCAGGGAAGACGGCACGTGAACGTTCTGCAATGTGGTATTTTCCTAGTAACTTTAAGCGTAGGTAAGCGATTTTTCAATTTTTTATTCACTCTTTAAATGTTACACTATTTCTTGCTTTTTCATGTCAACACTTCATACATCTTCAACATCGGTTCATTTTTCCGCCTTTGCTTATGCTTTATTCGCATTTAGTGTTCGAAGGCCTGTAACTTTTTTTCTCATCCTATAAACAGATGTTATTTCTGGCTATTTTCTCTAATAATTTAATTCGCATTTACGTAGACTGGTTGTATTTACTCTTATGATGCTTGTAACGAGCTAGTTTAGCTGCCTACTTACTTTTACTGCCATGGCATGATAATTGTTTTAAAACTACTAGCCGCTGAAGCGCTGATGGGGGTCTTTAATCTGTAAAACAAGAATGGCCCTTTATTGCGATCTATCCAGATATAATTCCCATGAACGGACAGACGAAATCATATTATTATTATATTGGTTTCTTTTAAAATCTCGGGTCCATAGGGACAAGGTCTTATTGTATTAATTTCATTGTAGAAATTTTCAATAATCTGGTAAACATTAACTTTTTATTATGAATCAATTTCAGTGTAAAACTTTCACTACAGTACTAAGTTTTTTTTTTTAAGTAATAGCAGTATGTTAAAGCGTCTGAATGGTGAAATCGGAAGATCGTGGCCACGTCCAGCAGTGGACTGCAATAGGCTGATATAATTATATTATTTACGATACTAACAAAACTAAAAGAGTTCAAAGGGTAAGTTTACCCTTTTAGCCTAGTTAGTCTAGAAATCCTAAGAAACTGTAAGGAAGTTTTAAAAAAATGTTATTCCCGTGCAGAATGTGTAAGTTGCTCGCAACAGTTATTTTCTTTCAGATATCGACCTACGATCCATGACGAAAGTTGTTCAGTTTCTTGTACCTTTGGAACAGTTCCACCATTTATTTTAACACCTTTAAATACATAGATGTATGGACGAGGGACCTCCTGTTTACCTCGGCGTCTCATGCATTTTAATTCTTTGGTGTCAGGATTGCCCGCAAGCTGGAAGTTCTACGTCTAAACGATGTGCCTATTTGATTGATAAAGTCCATGCCCGAGTTAGCTGCGCGGCTACCAGTTGTAGTACCATTGTGTTCAGACTAAGAAAAAACATAGATGGAGTGCTGCGAAAACTAACAAAACTCATCTTCGGAATTATCGTCTTTCAGTTACTGTTATGTTTCATTTCGAGCTTTAGACGTTTTTTTACTGTGGTTAACTTAAACACGACCGTAGTCATAAAAAAAAGTGGGTAAAACACGCAGCAATGTGCTTGGAAGACTAGGATTTGTTGGTCCAACTACCTATTTGTCTAACTACGGTTCTTGTGTCTTACGGACCTGGGTTCTCTGGACCAGCGGTGATTCATACTATGAACAAGTATCATGATGTAGATTAACGCGACTTACATGTTATTTACTTGGTAGAGAGATTACCTAGCGGAAATGACGTTTCGGCTGCTCAAGACATCTTCTTCACGAAGGTCGAAATATCACATACGCTCGCCTGTGAATTGTGTTTGCTAAACTCTTAAATAAATAACAAGTAAGTCGCGTAAACCTGCACCATCAGACTGACTTTTCAGACTTTCTTTCTCAGTTGCACTTTACGTGTATCTAGGTGTAACTTGCATGCAATGCAGTAGCCAGTTTTTTTGGCTTCACAGAGTTAACCTAGCTCCGTCTACAATGTTCTTAATGTAATATCTAGTCGTGATGCTGTGTTGATGAGTTTGCTTCAAGCTGCGCATGAGACGATGCGATTGTTGTAAATGTTTAGGGGATTAGCTGAACGATGTTGTAGATGTTATAAATGCAGCTGTGGATAATAACAGTGTAATAGAAAAATATTTTTAAAAGCACGAAATAATAAGTTTTTTAGGTTCTAAGAAGCGAGGCAAAGAATTATTGTCATCAAGAGCCATGATGGACATAATTTTTCTAGCCGCATGATAGACAACATTTGGGGCAACGTCTTTCTTCACGTGGAAAGCAATTACAGGATGTAAAAATATTAGCTGCATATATTTTGAGGGGTAAGCCAGCCCATGAAACTGAACAACTTTTCCCAAGCAACATAGGTCGAAGTATGAAAAAAAAATTTGAACTTCCATTCAAAATGTTTCAGCCTACCGGCCGGGTCCATTTGAATGAGATGTCTGGTTCACCCCTTAAAATATTTACAGCATTTTTTTACATCCTTTATAAAAAGATCGAATAAACCATACTTAAATCACAAATCTTTTTTTACTAGTAGCATTAGTAGGATTAGTAGTTATTTACTCGTCAATAAAAACCAGTTATGTAAAAGTGAAGATAAGCTAAGATTTCCTTGCGCAGAAACGCAACGTTCCAGCGGTCACAAAGGACGATTTGGAATATAATAAACTACGTAAATTTTGTTTAGATTCTGTCGAAACGTTATTTGCGTTGGACGGACCACCATGTCGAAAATAAGACGCGCGGCAAATTGAATCGGAACGGATCGAATGAACGAATGAAACGAACGAAAGCTCGTGAAGGCATTAGAATCGACCGATCTGCGTCTCGAATAAATAATTCCTCCGATATTGCCAACATCGAGCACTGATGTAGCTACAGGCTGCTCTTAAACAGGAGAAAATATTTCAATTCAATTTAATAAATTTTGCTTTAAGTTATATATCATCGTGCAAGAAACAGTTTACAAAATAAGAATATAATGTATTCATTATATAAAATAATAATAATTTAATAATTTTTTATTGGAACACCAACAGTTTGGTAACTTATACACAAGAGAATACTAATAAACCAATTATAGGTGTTCACTCTAGAAAAATAATTTTACGCTAAACGAAGCAAGCAGCTAATCACATGCAGGGCCATTAGCAAATTGTGCAATCATATCAATAATTGATATGATACATAACATCAAATATACCTACCTAGATAGGTACCATAATATGAACTGTCCTGCATGCGACCAACCGCACAACTACACTATTTATTAATAACTTATTAATAAATAGTGTAGTTGTGCGGTATTCGTATTAAGAAAGCGAATCACCTATCTGCCAATTCGCAGCAAACGTGTTATTCTAGTAGTTTCGAGCACTTCTTTTTCCTATCAACTGCAAACTAAAAATTTGGAGTTTTTCGCAATTAATGTCTGTCTGTCTGTGTTGACTCTGTGTTACTAACGGATAATGAAGTAACGGTGGAAGAACTTTTCAAGTTGGTTTAGTAATTTCCTTATCAGATAATGCTGAATAAAAACAATATTAATTATCTCAAATAAAATAAAAAACACATCCATCCTCGTAATGAAGTGTAAATCAATTGTAACTGTGTAACTTACCTTACTCGAAAAACGATTGTTTTTCCTGCTGTAAAAATAAAATAAAACACCCTTAAACTGAGTTCCCTTAAAGTTCAATCACAAATCTGAGGGCCACCCGTTTTCTTTACCCCGGTGGTCCAATCTTCAAGATGATTAAATTAGGATTCGAACAGATATAACATGCAAAATGATATACAATGAGCCCGGGCCGATGCATAATGAAGCAATCAAATAGTACCCATTGTATCAAGATACTGGAGACTGGGAGCTGAAACGCACGTTTACAAAATACGTATGCCGTGAAATTGTGGAAGTTGGATTTGCTTCTGACTGCGAGAGCGTATTTTTGAATCACTAGAATTACGATTTCACTTACGCTGGACTGCCGCAAATGGTCCACTCGGATCACACGTTGTATTCTCGGATCCATTCTGATCAAGGGAATGTGTGAATGTATTCGTGTAGTCACACACTAGCGGAGCATAGAAGTTTAAATTAGTAACTGATTCAATATCACGCCAGATCCAGGCAATCCAGAGGCGACAGAATAATATTTAAAAACTGCACAAATTATGTCGATATATTTTTATTAAGTATTAATATTATAATTAAGGTTAATATTAATACTATACATGTGTCCCGTCGTTTCAACAAAGTTTCATATGTTGCATTCGTGTAATACTTAAACTGAGTGAAAGTAATCGCGAGTGCTTCAAAAGTTATTTTTGAAACATACTGTCAAACCCACCGGTTAAACGGTTTGGGAGGAGTTAGGCTAAGGCCAATTAGCCGAGGGACGACTGTGAGAAAAAGGGCTAACTACGTCATGGTAGTACTTAGGTGGTTGAAAAACTCTGACACCAGGGTTCATCGGGTCGTTGGATGACTCAGTGTCCCACACGAAAAGAATAACTACCATCCATGAGTTACCATCTAGGTGTTTCTTGTGTTATAAAGTAAATTAGCGTAGATAGATACCTCAAAAGTTCTACGCTACATTATTCAATGAAGAGCAAGTTATTTATGTATAATGCTCAGTAATATCGTTTTTCTTAATTACAAACTACACTAAGCTCATATAACAGCAAACTTTCTTAAATTTTTTCCAACAATGTGCCCATTAAACGCGAATAAACCTGACAAATCGAAGCGTCAGGCGAGGATGAAAGTATTCGCAAGGAATTTAGTTCTATTCAAAATGTGTATGAGGGTAAAAACAGTACCCGAATAAATGAATTTCAATAGATAACTCTCACTAGCCCCTTTCACAAAAATACTTTAAAAAAAGACTTACTAAAATGACGCACACATTGCTACATTGACAACATGAAATACTAAAGTTGTTGCCGATAGAGTAGCAGTGTATGTCGAAGTTTTAGCTAAAGTAACTGCAGCTAGTGACCAGTGATCTAGTTCCTCAGTAAGAAAGGCAAACGCATCAAGCGGTGATTGCACGACAGGGCCCGATTCGGAATACATTGCTAGTTATTTTATGAGTATAATTGCAATAAACTCAAAACAACCCAGCAACGTATGCGCAATCGGGTCATATCGGCAGGGTAATGTAATCGCTGTTTTAGTCAAAGCTGTATTGAGTCTCGCCACTGCTGGTCTGCATTCGCTTTGCATACGATAATCCCATTCCGATGCATTTCAACAAAAACCTCTTGCATTTTAAAATCCTTTGCGAAAGCTAACATTTGACGTTTCGAGGGAAATTGAGCGGAAGGCTTTTTGTACAGACCTTTGGAATTGATTGAAAGTTTGATTAAGGGGGAGCCGAGAAGCTTTCGTTCGGACCCCGAATCCTGCGCATACGGAATCTAATTGTATTATTACCATGAACGGATTTAAATCATGGCTATTCTGAGAAGCTAAAAGAAATTGCTGTCGACTCGCGCACTTATTTCAATTTTTTGGTCGTAGAATTTAATTTATGAAAAAGTGATGCTGTAGATATAAAGACAACACAAAAAGCTGTCACATAACTGGATCAAAGTTGTCTAGCAACACACTCGGGAACAAACTGATATTTTATTAATGAGTGTTAAGGCCGCCGCACAATCGCGGGACGTTCGCAAAGATGATTTAAGCGTTTCTCGTTATTGATTTACTTCGATCTCACGGCCGATATATTTTAATATCGCCGCGGTGACAACCGTCCATTCATCGATATTATATTTCTTGACATTGTCAATATGGCGCCTTTGTTCGCACAAAAATTTATATATTTTTTTATAAGTTAGACGACGTCCATTGTGTCCGTATGCGACAAAGCAAGGTATTTATCCCGATCATATCCTGACGTGTGGTCAAAATGTGTCGATGCGTTAAAGATTTATATCATGAACGGAGCTTTAGGCCAATGGGTCATTTTTTATCTCTTAATCTAAGATGCTTCCTTACATGCAAGGAATCTTTATTGTTATATATCGCGATAGAAAAAAACTTGTGTATTGATATGACAAAAATATGATCAGAATGATTTAGATGAAGGAAAAAAAACAATGCGTTGGCATACGTGGTGTAAGGAACGGTGTACTTATAACTTTACACGCATGTTCAAACCATACAACTGAAGATTTTTTCCCATAGATCATACCTTTTGGGAAAAAATCGGCTTCCCATACTTTCCCAATCAGCTAACTGAATTTCTTACATAACATAATATAATTCTTTATTGCACAAAAGACAAAACACAAAGAAGAAACATAAAGAAACAGTGCAACAAGGTGGCCTTAACACTGGGTAGAATTCTCTGCCAGGCAACCTATGAGTGATGAGAAAGTTACAGAAACTCGAAAAAAATGTTTCCTATCGTAATATGGTCCACAGGGAAAACTATTCAGTTTCATGGTCTGGCCACGACTTGCAAAGTTTAAGACCTCCGTTACACCCTGTATAACTGTATACAAAGTCGATAAATAGTTTAACAGTGTGAGTGTCTTGGTTTTTACAACCTTTAACTCGACATGTGATGAAATAACTTTACGACAACGATCAGAATCTTTCTCACAACTTTGGTATTAAAACCATCGCCGTACGCGTTTAAGTAGCTCTATTACAACTTAACCATGATGCTCAACAACCGTAAAATATCATTACACCTAATCACACGCTCGATAAACCACTTATGGATAAAACGATGGCAAATTTAGAAGTAGAAGGTACAATGTTATTTTTATAACCTCAACAGAAGTCGGTTTACGACGATTGATCTTTGGAGCCACTGGCCCCGCCTTCTCAAACCGCGGCGTCTTTTACTTTTTTTTATCTGTTAGTACCAACGATACTAATTTTATTTATTAGCATGTTTTATTACACGTCAAATTGCGGAATACTACACTTTGTCGTGCGGTGGGCGGTTCGCCTTTGTGTCACCATGGCGTGTCTAATCGATTTTGTTTTAGGGGTCTGCAGTCGAATCGACTGAATAGCACGAATACGATTACTGAGCTTTTAAGAGGTCTTGATATTGTACATTTTTCTTTTGCAAAAGATCGCACATTGACGAAATGGAACAAAAACAGCGATGTTAATTAATGGAAGACCGTTGGAAAATTTAAATATTTGTAAAAAAATCCATTAGCAGTATTTAAAGGAGCATATTAACTTTTGAAAAAGAACCATTATTGTTAAATCTATGTATAAAGTTACTTGCGCTGCTGCTGATATTACAGATAGAACCTGTAAATAAGAATACACCCTCCACTTTCTGTTTTTTGATTTTATTAGACGACTTATGCTAATTAACGACTTGTTGGAGATACACAATTTTCTGAATGACCCTCAATTGTTTGTCAGACGAGGCGTAAATGGTCTATACTTTGTAACTTTTTAACCGCTACGACGGATACTTTATCGCAATTGATATAAAGAGCGACTGGCTTAAAAATCGAGTAAGTAGTGTAATAAATCATGTTTTCAATAAGGATATCCTCGATGATACCAAAGAAAGTACTAAAGTAGTTAGAGATAATAAACCAAAGATAAACGCATTCACCCCTAAGGCGGTTGAAGTCGATTCACACCTTGTACTGGGTCAATAAGCCGACGATAATGTACCCCATTACGGGTACTGGCGACTTGAAACACCCTCAAACTGTCTTACATACAGACAAGCCATTTGGAGAGCTTTATACCGTGTAGTGCCGGCTTAGAATAGCATTACCCCATTTCTTGCCCGTGGGAGTCATAAGAGGCGACTAAGGGACTAGAGGGTGTGTATTGCAATTTTAGGCGATGGGCTGACAACCTGTCACTATGGCGATACAGAATTTTCCGAATGACCCTCAAATATATGTCAGAATGTCCGTTTTTGCGGCTGTTGTCGCTCTGCCTACCCCGCAAGGGATAATAGGTGTGATATGTGTATGTGTTATTCATGAGCTTTGAAGCCTCGAATACAGTTCCTAATTTATTTTCCTGAAGATGTATTTGACATATCAATTTGACGTATCGTTACATCAACGAATATCTCACAGTATATTCTTCCTATAAATATATTGAAAAGATAATATTTAATAAATTAAAATAAATACAGTTCTAAAACACAATAACAACATCTTAATGCAAAAGAGTTAAACGCGCACTTAGGCTACGTTTAATTAAATTTCTATAAGATTAGTCCAACCTCCTTCAACATGTTTTTTTTTGTTATAATATATATGGTGAATAATAACCTAGTATCAAATTATTCTAAAACTATAAATTAAAAAGTATCGTAGTAATCTCTATGACGTCTACAAGTGTCTAAATGTTTGACAACCTAACACCTTGTAAGTATAATTTCTAACATCTGCCTAACCCGTGCATGCGTAATCAAAATAAAAATATTATTGTAGTAGATTTATTCGATAGTGGCCGGCAGATGCGTCGGTCGGCGCGCGCCCGTCCAACCACCAAACATCCACCATCTTTATTTTTGTTGATCCACATTGTTTGGCCAAGGGTCCTCTCCTAAAGGGTCAATATCTGCAAGCTTCCGTTCTAGTCGGATTTCCTTTATTTCTTGTTTTGTCTGTAAACATCTTAAATGCCCCTCGTCAATCAAAAGAGCCAAAGGGTTTGCGAAATTGCTTTCTCTGTGGCTTTTGTGTGCATTATGCATATAAAACAAGTCGCGATTTAGCAACAATTTTACTATCTACAAAGTAAAGAAAGTATTTATAGAATGTATACTAATTTAATTTTAATGAACTTTTACTTAAATTAAGTCTACAGTTAGTTCTTGAAATATGCATCCTCAAACATAAATTCACTTCTTGCATTCAGTTATCTTTTGATTAACATTTTTAAATATTTTAGAACTAGCTGGTGCCCGCGAACTTCGTTTCGAAATCTTAACACTTATTAACAATTTATTGTTTTTGATAGTTGTCTATAAACTTTAGCCAGACTTTTGTGTAGGTCCTTAAGTTAAAGGAAGCCAGATACTCTTAATTTTTCTCGAATTTCTATAGTCTGAGAAAGCTTCTTATACAAATTGAGAAATTTTAAATCCTCCTATTTTATAGTCGGTTAAATATCTTTTGTATGTGGTTGGATCAGTTGAATATTAAATTGATTTTACGGTAGCTCTCCGTGGATATTTATCCCTATCAGTCGGATTCAGTTAAGTCACGACCCGGGGAGCATTCCCACAGTGCTATTGCAAATAAACTGTCTAGCTCCAATTCGAGTCCACCATCCACTGCACATAAATACTTAATCAATTTATTTTTGACTAGATTTCCGCCCAGAGGTTTCACCCACTGCCACTAATTTTCCCGTGGTAATAGTTATTTTCCTGCGGTAAAAAGTGACCTATGTGTTATTCCAGGTTATATTCTACCGGTGTTCCAAATTTCATAAATGCTGTTTGAGCGTGAAGAGGTAACAAACATACATACACACACACAAACTCTCAGATTTATAATATTAGTACGGATAAGTATGTACTGTGCGGCAGTGGACTGTTCTGGTTGTTAATGTAATTTTGTATATACTGTAAAGCTCTTACGTTTTGATTCAAATGTTGTTTTTTTTACTGTAAATGAAGATTGTTAAAGTATTGATACCAAATAAAATAATATGAATATAGAATAGAGTCTGTGAGGTAAGATTGGTAGAACAAGGGCGTGTAGATATGCTCTAAATTTTTCACAGGTCATAAGCCATATGCACTTGTCTTTGTAATATTTTAGATGAAAATGATTATGGGTGAGATTGAATTATTTCACTACGCAGTGACTACTGCAAAAAATAAACTTATGGCGCTATGGCCTCCACCTCTCTCCGGCACCAGATGCTCGTAAAGTCGCGACCACAAACGGCACCACGAAATTACTGTAACGGGCTAAGAACAGTTCTTTTTTTTTACCTAAGCTAAATTGCAAGCGGAGCATATCTAATTTTACTTAGAGTCGTATTTATACCAAAAGTGTTTTATCGGCGATTAATTACTCAATTTCTACAATATTTTAAGGCAAATGAAATGTTTTTCCAACGAAATCGGTATTTTTAAACTGAATCTTTTGCATTATATTGAGTTTGATTTACTTTTCAATATTATCCAGGAAATTCAAAAAGGTAAAAACACTATCTTCAGTTGTATTAACACAACCAAGAACACTGCAACCCTATTTACTTTTCCAGAAGTTATTTACCGTGCCCACCAAACGCTGTTGTCGACTACTCGGGTATTGGATTTGGTTCCATTTCGCCCGTAATTGATCTTGCAGATCAATTACGGAATCATTCGGGGGATGAATCTTGTAGATGTGTGCATGAGATATTGACGTTTACTTGTAGCCGTCCTTCTGTCTTGGGCGCGCCCAACAATACTTAGGTAATTTGTGCCAATGTCCAGCGGACTAACATTGAATAACACTAGTAGAAAAGCATGCATCCGGCGTCCATCTCGGATCGGATTAACACTATTTAACTTGGCTGCTTGTTTCGCGCGCCTCCGACCGCCGACCGACCACTTGTCTTTTTAATGTGTAAATTAATTTAAATCGACCTTTGGAGCATGAAATTCCCGATCCATTACTCGGGGGACAGGTAAATGCGTGTGTGTCAGTCTATTACTCGACATTGTAGCAATACTTCACATACAGTCTTACAGACAGTAGGTACAATACGTCCGTCAGATTGACCAATCGTATTTGGATTTGAGCTCCTGTTATCTTTGAGATACGGACTCTACAATAAAGAAAGTTTGTCTTATAATAAAAGTGTTATTAATCAGCGAAACGTCTAAATAGGTAGATGTATAAAGTTTATTTTTTCATATTGGCAAATGAATTCCTTCGAAAATTAAATTCAAAAGCAAATTAATTTCATTTTTAGATATATTATTTGACCTGAATCACAAATATAATTTGGCGTAAATAAATAGAGGGTAATAAGTAACGTTACCTACGAAGTAACTCGAATTGTGGCTGTTATGGCAGTAGTTATAAGATATATTTTATTTATTTCTGTAATAATTGGTGTCAAATTGTAAACAAATTTAAAAACCCTAAATTGCGTTGATTCTCACGAGCCTTATGTGTTTCGATAAGAAAGAAAGAACATAATAATTGGAGGATTCTACAGCAACCTTCACAGTCATTACGAAACATTATTCCCGGTTCATTAGTAGTCGTAACTAGGAGCTTTTTCATTTTAATTCACTCTTAATTAACCGCACGTAGTTCTTTCAACTTGAAAGGTTTATCTCGCGTGTAGGTGTAACTCACAGAACCACTAGTTTACAAACCACTATTTGATGTACATTGCGGGATCACTTAGCAGCTGGAAGATTACTTTATGAACAATCTACGAAATGTATATCGAAAAGTTATGTATGAAAATAGTAATTTTTTGAAACGTCTTATAGGTGTTAAGCTCTAATTGATAATAGGAATAAATGGATTCCCTTCAAGTGGACTAATAGCCGTGCGGTCGGTGTGAACGGGGCGTAATCAAGGACCACTTTTCAGTTGTCGTGTGGCTGAGTGGTGTAGTCGGTAGTGCTGGTCCGCGATCGCAAAATTTTTGGTACGATTTTTGACCAAGAATGAGATTTGCACAAGTGTCTAAATCACGTAAAAATAAAGACTATTTTCGACATATAGGTAAGTATCAAAAACAAACGATGATTTAATAATCTGATTAACCAATTTTCTAAGCCGATATTTACAACACGGATTTTATGCAATAGAAATGAAAGCTTTATAGTATTATACATGCTACGCGTTATTGGTATTGAGATAAACTTGAAAAAATTCGTGGGTAAGGTATGAGTCGCGTTAGCCCAGATGGAAGAGGCGTCGCCACTAGTCGTCAAATGCTGCCCGCGGTAGAATTTTTGCAAGTTTTCCCAATAAATATGAATAAAAAAATCTTTATAGTATTATTTTATATATTATAGAAAGAATGCCGTGTGATGCCGGCTTAGAATAGCGTCACCCCGTATCTTACCCATGGGTGTCATAAGAGGCGACTAAGGGACTCGAGGGTGTGTATTGCAATTTTAGGCGACGGGCTGACAACCTGTCACTATAGTGATACACAGTTATCTGATTGACCCTCAAACTTTTGTCAGACGTGGTGTTAATATCCGTTGAACGGCCGTTAACACTCTGCCTACCCCGTAAGGGATATAGGCGTGATTTATGTATGTATGTATGTATGTAGAAAGAATGCAAGAACTTTCTTTAATTCCAGTGATTGGCCAATACCGTTTTAATATGACAACAATGATTTTTCGCTTAAAATTTCATAGGTACCGCTTAAGATGTCAAATGCCTAATTCCGCGATTGAACGATCTGCAAATTAGTTCCGACGCCAATTTCTATACGGTATCAATATTTCTTTACTGATCGGCAATGGTTATGTATCAACCCTACAGATTACAGACTATCTCATTACTAGTAGGGTGCTGCAATAGGAGCTTAATACCCTGGATGGCGACGGGATACGTTTTAATTTTACACCCGCTCTACTTCATTATATACAGAGTGTTACTGCAAAAATAACTACTTATTACATACAACACGTGATTATCAACAATTTCTCTCAAGAAATATTAGAATCCCATGGAATTTTTCTGGATTCCGAAATTCTGTGAATGCGTTCCTACGCCATATATCCGCAAAGAAAAAACATTAAAGATCTTCCGCGCGAATGTTCATCTCTATTGTTCTATATCCTATAGAAATCGTACATACATACATACATACATAAATCACGCCTTTATCCCTTACGGGGTAGGCAGAGTGTTAACGGCCGTTCAACGGATATTAACACCACGTCTGACAAAAGTTTGAGGGTCAATCAGATAACTGTGTATCACTATAGTGACAGGTTGTCAGCCCGTCGCCTAAAATTGCAATACACACCCTCGAGTCCCTTAGTCGCCTCTTACGACACCCATGGGTAAGATATGGGGTGAGGCTATTCTAAGCCGGCATCACACGGCAAAGCCGGCATCACACGGCAAATCACGGCAAGAAATCGAGACCTCTGAAACTATGCACTGGTACTGGCACTCACTCTCTTTTCGTGTGGGACACCGAGTCGTCCAACGACCCGAAGAACCCTGGTGTCAGTACTGGAACTGACTTTAGCACGTAAGTTTTGACCCCGCCGCCGCCGCCAATACTTACTTTGTGTTGGGACTCTTAGCCAAACATTTTATACCTCACATGTGAAATATATTTGACTTCTCATATAACCACCCTGTATTTCTCTTGTGCCGTATAAGCAAGTACATATGTAGGTGCCTCAATGGCACTTATCGGTAGCTCGGTGGGGCATCCGCGATTTCTTTGATTGTCAATTATCTACTCGAGAATAAAACCAAAAAATAAATAGCAAGACACCGAAACTTTGCTCGCCTAGTTGCAAATGTCTATGAAATATTTTCATCTTTCATTAGTCCAGTACGGCTGGCATTTTTTGAGGGCTTAACTTACAAAAAATCTAAAGTCACTTATTTTTGTATGGTTCCGTTATCTGTGTCTATGAAGCACACATTACATTTTGTGTAATTTTGACCTTGCATAATTTTCAATTCAATGTATTCGCTCATTTATAAAATTACTTTTTGTGTCTATAATTAAATTAATAAAAATATACCAGTATGGTCTTTGTGACAGTTTACACGGAGTAATAACCCAGCTTGAGTCGTTTTCATCCACAGCTATCGAAAGTATGTCAGTATAAACCTAAAATGACACAAAATAATAAATTGTGTTCGGCCAACGGTCCAGAAACTTCAAGCCAAAAAAAACGACTTTAGATTATGTGCGGAAAGAGAATAGGCGTGGATATTGATGGCGCCTCTGTGCCTCAGTATGAGAAATATTATAGCAACCTGTGAAAAATCATTAGTATTTTTTTTCCCACGCCTACTTCTTCTATAGAGACAATTTTTTTAATATAAAAATCTAGCTATACGAGGCTACGTCGTTCATAGACAAAAACCGACATTTCACCGGAAACATTTTTCATCGAAAGCAAAGCACGCAGATAATATTTCACCGTGACTTTTAACTTTATTAATGCACTGAGGCGCCCGTCATATACCTCCATTGACAATTTCAAGTGCGTGGCGACTGAATAAATGTACGAATGCCAAGACCAATGATTAAAAAATATAGCCCCTTTGGAGTGTTAAATATCGCAAAAGGGCGGCCATATTTTCAAAATAATTACGTCAATAATTGGCACGCACACTAAGGTGCCCGCGTAGACCCATCTCATTATACGAAGTTGGGATTTTACCACCAACCGCGTCAGATTAATAGTTTTAACTATATCATAAGTTTGTTCTTGGGCAAGTATAGGCGCTGTGTCAATTACACAGTAAAAATACAACTGTCTATTACTCACGCTGTAGGTAAGTGAAAACCATATAGCTTTAGCATGGGAACTTACCAACTCCATAAACTATCAAATGGTTACTTGCTGAATACTTTAACTTAATCATGCTGCCTATTTAAAAAGAAAAAGGTAATTTTGTCTGTCTGTCTTTTTCTTGTGCTTAAAGTGCAAATGTAAATGAAAGTACATTGGTTGGTCCTGACCTGAAGGAACCAATATACTAAATAGTTATTGAACAATTATGTGATCAGGAAGAAAATTAAGAGACGGGGAAAGGTCAGGGGTAACCCGTAAGCACACTGGCTTCTTACGTAAAACCGTGTAAAAAAACAATCAAAAAATGTTATTTAGGTACCTACAAGTTAGCACCCCAACAGGGTAGGTATGCCGATGTGTGCTAAATATTATAAGGGTTCAAACACACCTACGTGATGGAAAAAAGACAATCTGAAATTCCGCGACTGTGGTGCGACTATATAAAACGAAGAAGTGTTTCTACGCATGTTTGTGTTTACATTTTATCTACACGCTTTGTGCTTTTTGATATGTCATTAAAACATAAATTATTTAACCAACTTTAACAAATTACTGACCTTAGCACCTACAGACTAGCATGTCAAGAAAATATTCAAAATAAACGTAAGCGAAACCGCCAGACAATGTACGTGTTGTCGGTATTGTAATCGGGCAATTCAACTGTGACTTACTATGTGCGAATTTATATACCTTTTCGCGCATGCGTAAATCGAGGAACACAATGATGCACGTTACCGAGTAAACAAACCATTAAAAACATTTTAACCGACTATACAAAAGAGATCATACATATGCATATCACGTCTTTATCCCTTGCGGGATAGGTAGAGCGTAAACCTCAGTAAAAATGGACATTTATTTAGGGCGCCATGTCTTAGAAACAGTTGAGAGTCATGCAGAAATGTGTGTATCACCATAGTGACAGGATGTCAGTCCATCGCCTAAAACTGCAATACACGCTCGAGTCCCTTAGTTGCCTCTTACGACACCTACGGGAAAAATGGGTTGATGCTATTCTAAGCCAGAATAACACAGAAAAAAGAGAATATTCTATTTAATCCTTTCAGAATTCGGAACCGTCGTGGTATGTTGGTCTCTGAACTTTTCAGAAAGTGAGTAGGACTTCAAAAACGTCTGCCTGTATCTTAAAAACCACATTTGGTGGTTTCTATTGGTTTAGGTATTCACTTAGGAGATGCAATAAAATCGGTCATCCACTGTGAGTCGGTTTTTTTTCTGAATGGTCTTGTATTATTTATTATTTTTCTTATTTTCTTGTAAAATATCTTACCTACTGAATCCATTACGACTACAGTGACAGGTAAAGAGTCCCTACGGAGTTCCATCAATTTCGGTCCATTGAATCCGATCTTCATTTCAAAGTTGCCGATGTACAATAGCGTTGAAACATGGATCCTATCGATACAGATCTTAAAAAAACGATGGATCAGTACATTATACACTCACACTTTCAATAATAAGCAACAAAAGAAGATCTATACTGATATGATCGATGAAGGATAAGATTCAAACTTTTGTGGTGAAATGTCCAAACATTGGCGAATTCAGATAAATCGCTTAAAATTAAAAATAAAAATCTGTTCTTAGTAGGTGACAAAGCATAGCAATTTGTTTGACCGTGGTTTGACCACATAGTGGAAATTTATGTACAATAAGGATACTCATCCTTACCTACCAATTTCTCTCTCTCTCTCTCTCTCTCTCTCTCTCTCTCTCTCTCTCTCCTTGGGAAATATTATTCCCACCTGATGGCGGGGTCTACTTTTCTCGTCTTCTGTCTCCGCTTCGCTCTCTTGCACGCACCTTCCTCAGTCACGTCGCAGGAACTCACATCCTTTCAGATCACGTCTACCACTGGTCTTCGATCTTCCTTCTCCAGACCCTCTGGGTGCTCAGATTGGCAGCTGTATCGCCAATGTAGTCGGAAGGTCTTGTTTTTACGTGTCCCAAACCACCACAGCCTCCGCTCCTGCAACTTGTCGGCAATGTCGCGAGCGCCGAGATTACCGCGAACGTAATCGTTGCGGATTTTGTCGAGTCTCGTCACTCCGCACATCCAACGAAGCTTCTTCATTTCAGCCACATGTATGTATGGACTGGCAATATCTACCAATTTATATTCATAAATGATTTATTCCGGGTCATTGATACAAGACATTCATTTTTCAGCTAATTAATTTTTCAGTTAATTAATGTTTATAATTACAACGCCGTGCTGCCTAGCTGATGCTGGCTTAGAATAGCATCACTCCGTATTTTTTTCCATGGGTGTCATAAGAGGCGACTAAAGGACTCGAGGGCTATATGTGTTTTGCAATTTTAGGCGATGGTGTGACAACCTGTCACTATGGTGATACACAATTTTCTGAATGACCCTCAAATGTTTGTCTGACGTGGCGTAAATGTCCGTTTTAAACGGCCGTTTACGCTGAAATTTGGGTGAATACCTTGAAATTTGCCAAATCCGGAATATGGCATAATCGTTAACTCTATCATCTTCCCAAACCAATCCAGAAATTCCGTTAAATTCCTAGAATTGCAGCCAAATATCTTATCTGGTGTAGGAAAATGGCAAAAGCTACTACCAGTATACGTACTGATCTCAAACCAAAAAGTAGCTTAAATCAAAGTACCCACTCGTTACTTATTTAACCGAAGGGTGGACTCTATTGAATTACATCACGTTTATTTGCATTTGTCGACTCTTAACGTACATACTTTTACTATCACTGTGGCCATGTGTAGGGCTGTCAAAAGAGAAAGACATTTAAAAAAATGAGACACTTTACTGTATCTTTAGTATAATACTTGACGAGATGAATACTATTACTCCTTTAAACTAAACTAGGAAAAACATTAGGAAATTCTTGAAATAGAGGTAAATCCTTCTAAAAATTAACGGTGTAAAAGTCGTTTGACAACTTCGAATTGTATGGAAAGAAAATTTTAACGCTGTCTTATTTAGCGTATTTCTTGTCGTTGCATCACAGCACTGTTTAAAAACATTTGTAAGCATTTTGTATTGTGGGCAACCTGTAAATATGGTTTATTTTGCACTTACAATGCTATATTACTTTCAAAATAAATTGATTCCAATTAAAATCATTGCATCCTTATTATAGAGGTATACTGGTATTCTTAAATTCGATTAGATCGCTTTATAGTAAAAAACTAAAAATCACAATTTTGTTTAACCCGCGTAATACCTTTAAATGCCGCTAAGCTTATAGCACCCCTACATACCAGCACATGCTCTCGAAATCGTATAGCAATGCGTTGTGCCCTCAAACTCCGTCAAATAAGGGGTGGCACACACCTGTCCTGCGCCCTCGCGCCACGCGACGCACGCGCAGCTAACGCGCCAGTGTATCCTGACCTCGTGTGATGTAGGTATTATTAGCAACTTTTACTCGCCTTAGGATTCTTTTATCTTGAATACCAAATTTTAAAACACTTCTCGTGTTAGGTTAGGTTAGGTTATTAGATGACGACGGTCATTACACGACGAAAGCCGCAGGTTCAAATCCTGGCCGCGCTTGAAAATTTTGCAATTTTTCAAAAATTTTATACTTTTTTATCTGCAGAAATAAAAAATATATTGTTATGAAAAATTTACATAAGTCTGAAAATTGGTCATTACTGCAAAAAAATGTGTTTCTTTAGGATTAGAGTCGAGGTTTAAAATAATTAGTTAGATCTATATGATAATATTGTTTTATTCTTTAACCTAAACACGATTGATGTGAAAATAAAAGATTTTCAATGAAAATTGTAGACCTGATTAGAATATTAATAAGGCAAAAAATATCATCGCAAGCAGATTTAGAAAAGGCGAAGAAATTCGGAATAACGAAGAAAATGTATTGCAACGCAATTACACATAGCGCTTAAAATGTAGGGGTCTTTTAAATTGGTCACTCGATATGTAGGGTGCGATATGGTCCCTAAATCTGGTGAACAAGTATAGCAATGTGCATTGTTATGGTGGTGCATTACCGATTGGGCAGGTTTGACAGGGTGCCATTTAAAATTATTATTCAGTTTGGGGATAGTATTATTATTTGTCATGATAGTGAGTGATCTATTGGTAGGGATTTACAAGTTAAAATATGACATAAATATTTTGAGTTTCCATAGTAACTTAAATCAGTTGATCGGCACTTTTGTATAGGAGGGCCAAATTTTTTTTATATTGCGACCTATGTTACTTCGGGAGAGTTGTTCCTTAACTCCAGTCCGTATAGATTCTTCGCTATAGGTCAGTAGTGAAATTTCAACCTATATAAATGTAGAAAAAACACAGATCAATTTAATTGATAATAATATTAATACAAAGATGAGCTGTAAAAATATTAATAAATAAAATTAGTTGTTGCTTTTTAATTATATATTGTTCATAATATTTTATGTGCTAGTTCCTATCCGTTTGGTACATGATTTTGTCATTCCCTAATATATTATGTTCTAATTCCACTGTGCAGGTTGGCTGAAAGAGATCCCTTCATAGAGATAAGCTTACCTTGCGACTACGTTTTCTGTAATAATTTAGTACATAATAAAGAATATATTATTCACAATAATTAATAACCGATTCCGAAATTCACGGTTATCAAGGTTTTAAAGATCCTGTCAGATCTAGGTACCTAGATCATAATTTCATTTATGTACCGTGTTGTCATGTTGGAGGAAAAAAGCAGTCTTATTTCCATTTTTCCCATTTATAACATACAATTTATAGCATTCCTGTAAAATGATGGTTCGAAGTTATCAACTAAATGCTACGCTTTTTACGCCATTGCCAACAAAAGCCTTCTCGGTTCTGTGTCAACAATTGCTTTTGTCTGTTCGTCTGTCTGTCCACTGTCAGGATGGCAGTGATCAATCGGCCATTGTGTACTACTGAAATAGGTGAAACATACACACATCACACCTTTTTTCCCTTTTTCACCTTACTAGTAAGAAACAAGTGATACTCACTGGATTAAAAGGCTACTAGTTATGTACTCGCGGTTTTACATGTCTATATAAATCAGATATGTATTTATTGTCTATTTGATTTTCCTAGTGCATTTTCGTCATGTAAATAAAATTTATTTTGCGTATTTAGCCTAGAATATTATTTTAATTGCTTGAAGTTCTAAATTTACTTACTTTTATACACATTGAAGTAGGTACATATTAAACGATTTCTATTAGCTCGAAGTTGGAAATTGAAATATATAATCTAGGAATTAAAAATATTATAGTAGAACTCGGACAATTGCTGACATGGATAAAAAATGAATTTTACCCATCACTACAACTAGATAAAGAATGCGTACTACCACCTCATCAAAATCATATCCATACCTTAATAGAAGATTCGTCACAGGAAAACAAAAGCAATGACAAAAACCAGTTTTTTCGAGTCTAATTATACCTACTTAATCCACGAAAATATATCAGGACTTATTAACAAGTCAGACTTACTATTATTGCATTTAGGGGAACTGTCAAGTAAAAAACTAGATATTAAAATAGTATGTATTACTGAACATAATATGGCCTCAGGGCAAGAAGATTTGTTACATATACCTAACTACAAGCTGGCAACTACATAGAAGAGGTGGAGCATGCATTTTGGTAAAGAATACCGTCGAGTTCAAAGACATACCATTCGTACAACAAGTGTCTGTAATGAATATTATCGAGTGTTGTGCTATTGAACTACCTCAGTACAATATCATAGTGTTGTGCATTTATAGATTACCTTCCCTTTTGAATGACAAATTGACTATTTTTTATACTAAAATGGATATAATTATGCATAAATTACAAAAAATGAACAAAAAAAATATAATTTGCGGGGATTTTAATATAGATAGACTTAAAAATAATAGTTTGTCACTAGAATTTGAAAACTATTTACAGCAATATAATTTAAAATTACAATTTAAGGAAATCACTAGGCCGGATTCGGGAACGTGCATAGATAACTTTGCCCATTGTAATCCGAGAGGTAGTAAAGGTGAAGTTTTAGATTTAGGTTTATCAGACCACACCGCTCAGTTATTAAAGTATCCAATCTCATCTAGATGTACCATTAAATTCTGGCGGACTTCAATACGAGACTACAGTAGGGAGAATTTAGATAAGTTTTACTCTAGCTTGAATGCGTTAAGTTTTTCGGATATCTACACCTCTTGTAATCCTAATGAAGCCTATGACAAATTTCTAGAACTTTTCAAATTATTTTACGACTTATGCTTTCCAATAAAAGACATTACAATAAACGCCTCAGGGAAAATAAAATGGATAACGCCAGGCATAAGAAAGTGTAGTAAGCGAAAACGTACATTACTTTGGCAATACCGACTAAATACTAGCGATAAAAATAGAAATACACTGAAGACTTATACAAACAGACTCAAAAAGATACTTAAATTAACCCAAAAAGCGCAAAATAGTTACACGATAAATAAGGCGGAAAATAAGTCAAGGGCAATATGGCAAATAATAAATAAAAATAAATTAAATCTACCTAAAAAATCTATAAAAGAAATAAAAATCAACAACAGTCTTGTACAAGACCCAAAACAAATAGCTGAAGAATACAATTGTTTTCTGATAGAAAAAACGAAAAATTCAAATTCAAACGATAATAGTAGTAATCTTAATTCTAAAGTATCTTTAACTACAAATAACAACCCTCAATCCTTGTTTATACTACCTACAATACACAACGACATAGCTAAAATTATAATGAATCTAAAGAATAAAAAAAGTGTTGGTTACGATGACATTTCCACCAAAGTTCTAAAACATGTTGCCGAAGTCATAGCTAAGCCACCAAGCCACATAATAAATCTTAGTATATCTAATGGACAGTACCCAGAAAAGCTAAAACCAGTAATAGTTAAGCCACTATATAAAAAAGGAAATACTCGAGACATGGATAGTTATAGACCTATCGCATTAATCCCAGTTATATCTAAAATTTTTGAAAAAGTTATTTATGAAGCTCTGTATTCATTCTTGGAAAAATATCATTTACTAGCTGGAGAACAAAAAGGCTTCCGTAAAAACCATACCATTAATATGGCTTTATACGAATTTTTAAATCGTACCATTAGTGAGGTAGATAAACGTAATCCAGTCTGCGCCATTTATATGGATCTTACTAAAGCGTTCGATTTTGTAGACCATCGCATTTTATTACAGAAACTCGAAGCAAATGGAATACGCGGTAATATTCTTGCACTTTTCGAATCATATCTTTATCATCGTGAGCAGTATGTTAGTATAACAAAAATTTGCCCTATAACGGAATAAAATACTTATCAAGTGCTCTTAAATAACATCCGGAGTTCCTCAGGGGAGTGTACTGGGGCCCCTTTTGTTCCTATTAAACATCAATGATTTGCCTAAAAGTGTGTCCCAACCTATGTTACTCTTCGCCGACGATAGCACTATAGTAATTAAATGCAACAAACCGAATGAATATGAAAGTGATATCAATAATGCACTAAAAGATATTATATTCTGGCTAGATCAAAACAAACTCAAAGTAAATTTAGAAAAAACCAAATTGATGCACTTTCATCAACGTAATCCTTCAAATCTCATACAAAATGTTAATATAAATTTTAATGGATCTATCATAGACAGCACAGAAAACACAAAATTTTTAGGCCTTACCATTGATAACAAACTAACGTGGAAATCTCATGCATCAGACATTTGTAAAAGATTAAATAATTTTTCGTATGCTTTATACGAATTAAATAAAGTTGCTAACAGAGAAACTGTCATGGCTGCATATCATGGGTTTGTTGCATCATGTTTAAGGTATGGGATAATTTTTTGGGGCAATTCCTGTGAAAAGGAAACTATTTTCAAAGCCCAAAAGCGTTGCATTAGATCTATATGCAGCCTTAATAATATATACAGCTGTAGACCATTTTTCAGAAGTTTAAATATTTTAACTCTGACGTCACTTTACATATTTGAAGTAGTACTTTTTGTGAAACATAATCCTCATTTGTTTAGTAAAGTATCAGAAAGACACAATTTAAATTTACGGTACACAAATAACTTGGCTGTTGTTGAAACACGAACGACTCTACTACATAATAGTGTATTCGCTATGGCACCAAAACTCTATAATAAGTTGCCTAGTAATATAAAGAGTTTAAATTGAAAACAATTTAAAAAACAGCTATTTATATATTTAGTAGACAAAGCCTATTACAGTTTAAGCGAATATTTTACAGATTAAGTAGTTATGTAATGTTTAATTTTTCTTGATCTCATTGCTTAGGTTATTGTTTTGTTTTGATGTTATTGATAATATCTAAGTAGTACCTACTATACTGTTAAGTGTTAAATAGTTTTAAGATCAAAATATTTGTATGCTATTTTGTGATGGCAAATTATGGAGGACTGTACCCAATTAACCTGTTATCTGTATTTTATACTATACCCATAATTACAAATAAAGTTCTGAGTTCTGAAACAAACTAACATTTATTTGGACCTTACTTTGGTAATATTTATTGAATTCATTCAACCGGCGAAACGAAAAATATTTTTTGCTGGTATTATAATTCAATGACAAGAAATTTATTATAGCATATATTTTTAAACCTACTTGCCAGAACCTAGGTATGTAAATTGCCAACATCCTCTGTTATGTACAAAAGGAAGTTAATTTTAAAATTCTTGTCCATGTTCAACCATGGGAATTACTTTAAAAATTTCATTTAGTTCTGGCACTGGCATTGAGGCAGAAATACTGTGGTATTTTACAAAAACTGTTAACAGTCACCTCTTTTGACGCATGCCTCATAAAAATATGCAAACTTTTTTATTGTCTGTCCACTCCCTCTCCCTCCAAATATTAGGGTTCTTGCACACCTGTTGGTTTTAGCTATGCTTATACACACGCACGCCACGCGCCGTTACACCCTCAGATAATAATATTACGAGATTTAGAATTATTTAAATGCAAAAATTTTGTGAGGGCTATTCATTATAATGCATGACTAGTTTTATTCACGTTACCCTCAGCGTTTGGCTTTTGACCAAATAGAATAGAGTACAAAAGAGTTGATTTGTGGTCCAATTAGAACTTGTTGTTCTGCTTTTGGTGTTATTCAAGTTGGAATTTTATACATTGAATTGTCTTTTTTTATGTAGGTAGATAAATCTATATTTTGGATTCTGGGCCCTATGATTTTAGCCGCGGGGCTATGAAAATCTACAGGTTTAAACCAAACACCATCTAGGGAGTATGATCCTATGGGATGCTACCAATGAGGCTGTTTGCGTGGCTATACACCAGTCCACATGTGATGCCGGCTTCTTCAACCTTTTTTTCGTGTGGGACACGGAGTCGTCCAACGACTCGATGAAACCTGGTGTCAGAGTTTTTCACCCACCTACTACTAGTAGGCCTCTGACATGGTTGTGTAAGATTCCGGATTAGAATAGAATCGCCACAATTGTACCCGTGGGTGTCGTAAAAAGCGAGAAAGGAAAAAATTAACAACGAAAGGGCAGCAGCATTCCCTGTGAATGTAACATATTGCCAATCCACCAATCCGCCTGCCAAGCGTGGTGAGTATGCCAATACACCCCAATAGATGAGGACAATGTCCAGCAGTGGACTGTTGTGGCTGTTAATGTTAATGTACACGGGCTTAGGCACAAAAAAGTCAGTCATCGACACGAAAAAATCAAGAAGAAAGAATATTTCGAAAATCAAATATCATACGTCCATATTCTGACCACGTGTCCATCACAAATAATGCATCGACGTCGGAAGCAATTTGCGATCAGCTAACGTAATTTTTAATAAGTTTCGCGGTAACCTGTGGTTACTCGAGCATTTACCCCACACGCTCAAAAGAGTTAGGCCCGGTTTTCCACTGTCCCGGTTTGTCACAGCGCTATTATTTTTTGGGTTAAACTGATAAAATTTGTTGTGATTCGCCACAATCTACATAAGGCTTCTTAAGTATAATCAAATAAATCAATTGAGAGTATTTTTGTATTGAATAATACTTATACAGGGTGTAAGGGACAGCCTTCCAAATACTGAAAGGTTGCATTCAGACCATAAAACTGAACAACATCCCGTCAAAAAACCTGGAGACGTAAATTTTTTATCTCTCCGTAGTAAATGCAGCCAGCTGATTGTGATTTTGTATGGGAGGTTGATTTCTGACATATGATTCTAGGGGAAAGTTGTTTAGCTTTATGGTCTGTATGCACTCTAGCAGTATTCGGATGGCTGTTTACGGGGTGTATACAATATATTGAGCAATAACTTTGCTCCATGATACGCCTATCTTTTTTTTTCAATCTGTATCGAAACAAAGAATTTCAAATATGTGAGTTGTGATTAAACGGGTCAAAAAATATTTAACGAATTATCACTATCCACTCAAAATGTGACGAAAATACTGATTCAATTAATCAAATTTTTCGTGACGAACTGGGACTGTGGCAAACCGGAACTGAGTCTCAAAATCCAGAATGGTCTTTATACTGTACGCACCGTGACATTTATTGGCCACATAAATTGTAACGACTTGATAACTTAATCTTGCATGATGGTCGCCTGCTCTCGTGTGCTTTGAGAGCGATGCACCTGTGACGGTTATTTTTTGTAAATAAATTTGAATAACGATACCGTTATCGTAATTTCAGCGGTTGCAGAAAAAGATCCTCCTCAAAATACTTAAACCATTTTTAGTAGATTATTCGACAATACGACAAGTCTACAATACACAATATAATGCCGTGTGATGCCGACTTAGAATAGCACTCGGACCAAAGAATAGCATCACCCCATTTATTTCCCTTGGGAGTCTTGAGAGGCAACTGAGGGACTCGAGGGTGTATATTGGTATTTTAGGCGATGGGTTGTCAACCTATCACTATGATGGTACACAATTTTCTGAATGACCATAAATATATGTCAGACGTGGCGTAAATGTCCGTTCCTTGCGGCCGTTTACGCTCTGCTTACCCCGCAAGGGATTATAGGCGTGATGTGTGTATGTGTATATAATGTATAATTGAATGCAAAGAACATTAATTTGAAACAATATTTTACTTAAAATAAACAGTTACACCAAAATAAAAACTGGTAGGGATGTACAAGTACCTTACGGCTATTGTTGCCTCGTAAGACATTCAATTGCTCTGCATTTCAATTAAAACAATTATAAATACTGGCCATAAATCGCCGATATTGCGTTTTGTTCGATACGTCATGTTCGATATTTAAATCGGATACGGGAGCCGGTAATTAGCGGGCTACGTACATACACATGAATTGTATCAAGACGAATGGATGTAATAGCCTGTCTACCTGTCAGAACAGGAGCTCTAGTTTGGTTTTATTAGTATTTTATATTCTACAAAGTGGAACTTTCAAGAGACAGGTTATGTAGGCAGATAGATACCTAGTATTTTTTTTCTATGAGGAGATATACCAATATATCTTTGTCCAGTCTTGAGTCAATAAAGATGAGGTTTCGTCATAAGTTTTACGTTACATTTCCAAGTTTTCAGTTTTTGTCCAACCTGAATATGATAGGATCTATAGGGTCGAAGCTCACCACTCCCCTATAAATAAACAAGGTATTTGTTGTTGTTTTTCAAATTATTATTTTTTTGGAAGAGTTCAACCAAGTAATACCGTTTATGTTCACAGCCCAACTACAAGTGGAGACGACACATTACCATAAAAATAAACACGGCCCGTCAGGTTGCAGGTCCGGGGCGGTAAATAAATACGCGTGTCCCGGCAATCAGTGCAGATATATTAGCCGGGGTATTAGCCTGCCGCCTGAGGCGACCGGGAGTCCAATTCTTGTGCTTGCGATGTCCACTTTAGTAAGTAAGAAAAACTATTTATTACACACGAATACAGTATAATTTAAAAACAGAAAATCTGAAACTAAAGTGCGCAAAGGCGCTCTTATAGCTATAAGCAATATCTTCCAGACAACCTTTGGGAAGCGGAAACCGGTAAAGAAGACAGAACAGTGCATGAGAATTTGAGAAATAAAGCTATACATTTAAATATAAAAAATCATACATAGGTACAATTATTATTATTATGTAATATTATATATAAAGATAAATAAATTATAAATCATTAAGACGATTTTCGATATGGCCAAGACCATGTACCACGCACGACGTACAGCTAAGAATAACCTTTACCAGCTATGATAAAAAACATGCATGTATTTAATAGTATTTATTAGCGGTAAATTTAATACTTATACCAAGTAACAACGATGTTGTCAAAGTACTGTAATAATTAATTTAAAAAAAAACGACGTTGTCAAAGTACTGAAATAATTAATTTAACACAGAAATTACCAATGTAACTTCTTCTTAAGGCTTAGCCAGTAAGCGCCGGAGGTGTTCCGCCGCGCTGCGGAAACGCCCGCCGCTTTTTGCCGGCTTTTGGCTTTGGCTAACGAGCGGATTGTGCCACACGACCTCCGCAGTACCAAGGGACTGCAACCGTGTCAAGTGACAAGAGTAGGATCAGCAACATATCAACCTAAATACCTATACTCTTTATTTCAATAAACTGTATTAAAGTTATGATTATGCATTTATAGGGTAGGTTAAAGTGCTACTGATAGTATCTATCCCAGATCACTCCGGACCAATACCAAATCAAAGCACGGATACTAAAGAAAACTACAAACGTAGAGAACCAAGGGGACTACCTACGTAACGCCCGTGGATTTTTGCCGGCTTTTGGCTTTGGCTAACGAGCGGATAGTGCCACACGACCTCCGCAGTACCAAGGGACTGCATCCGTGTCAAGTGACAAGAGTAGGATCAGCAGCATATCAACCTAAATACGATCGGCGTACCGAAAACTTCGCAGGCATGATCAGACCATGAAACTGAACAACTTTTTCTATGGAGGCTATGTTTGTAAACGACAAAAATCGATCTCCCATACAAAATTTCCGAACAGCTGACTGAGTTTCAATGGAAACTCAAAATATGTTTTCGTTTTCTAACATAGGCTCCATTGTAAAAGTTGTTCTGTTTCATGGGCTGATCATGCCTACAAAGTTTTCGGTACACCGTGTCTTACACCCTGTGTACGTTATTTTAATAAATTGTATTAAAACAGTTGATCCCTTTAAAGGGTTAGTTTAAGTGCTACTGATAATACTTATCCCAGACTATTCTGGACCAATACCAAATCTGAAAACGAAAGCACATACAACAAAGAAAACTACTAAATGTAGAAGTACCAAAGTTACCTACGGAACGCCCGCGGCTTTTTGTTTAGCTTTTAGCTTTTGTTTACTGCTGTTTTGAGAAACAGATTACTTTTCGCATGTTGGTATGCTGAATATGCGACACATGGCGAAATCATGCATAACCTACTTACGAAAAGTCTAATAAGAACATTGATCTTTTTTTTTTTTTTTTTTATTAATGATGGGTTTGCTCTTGACTCTAGTCTAGGTCATAGGACAGAGACAGAGTCTAAGATGTAGCGAGCTCACCCAGAAGAAGCCTGTTAAGGCACTGGCACTCCCACACACTGACGGAACGCAGCAAGCTACTTGGCGCCAGACTTCGGTGGGATGGTGGTCGCGAGCCAGGCGGCCCCTTACGGAGCCTTCCACCGCTTGTTGGGATCGTTCAGCCGGACTTATCCACAGGCAAGCCTGTGTTGCCGTTGCCCGGGGTGGACCGCTAGGAGGTAGATCCCATACCACCCCAAAATCTGATCTGATCGCTTACTACCGACAACCATCGGGCAAGAATAAGGAAACACGTTCGACAAATAACAATTTTCAAGTAGTTTAAACAGTTTTATAAAAATAGCCTAATTTATTACCAATTAAAATGCAGTTTAATGACTTGTAATATTGAAACCAATAGTTTTCTTTTTCAAGCTCTGATTTTAATTATGATTAACTCCAGCGCCGAAGTGATTAAAGTAGTGATACTGATATACCTATTTAATTACACATAATTTAGGGGCGTAAGTACTAATTTCAAAATGTTCGTAACATAAATCTACTAGATATCTAGTGGTTAAGTCGAAAATTAAAAGTAACTATATGCATAAGTAAAATGGGCTACTAATTTCTAAAGCGACTTGCGACTAAATACGAAAATCTTGTGTTATATTTAAGTATAATACTTACCTAGAGTAATACTATGTTGGTACTTGAATTCATTGTCTGAATTTATACATTTGACACATTTAAGGATTAAAATTTCAAAAACGCTGAAACACGTGTTTAATTATTTTAAGTTATTAGTCTAATCACAAATTTTGAAACAGATTACATTCATTTAAATAAACGAACTTTTATACAAACTTTAAACTCCTGCTTGACCCTATGAAGGGTTAAAATTTCAAATATGCTGAAACACATGTTTAATTATTTTAAGTCATAAGTCTTATCGCTAATTTTTTAACGGATCGCACTTAAGACAACGAACTTTCTTACAAACTTTTAACCCCCTTTTCATCACTTGGGGGATTAAAAAATCCAGAATTTAAAGTAAAGTCGCTTCTCACGTCCGTCCCTGTCTGTTTGTTTGTTTGTATGCTTAAATCTTCAAAACCACTTAACGGATCTGGATGAAGTTTTTTTAAAAGAGAGATTCAAGAGGAAGGTTTTTATGTATGTATGTATGTATGTTTGTATGTATGTATGATTTATGTCGGGAGAAGATCTGTTTCCCGTGGGAAATCAGTTAGCAGCGGGTGAAACCGCTGGGCGGGCCGCTAGTATATTTATAAGTATAAGCTAGTAAATTGTTCTGCCAAAATCAGGAACATTTAGCTGATCTTAGTCAATTGATTTTACTCCCTCTCTCTTTTTGAGTGGGACACCGAGTCGTCCAACGACCCGATGAACCCTGGTGTCAGAGTTTTTACACCGCCTACTACTTTCGATTACGATTTTACTATAACCTACAATAGGAATTCTCAAACACTTTATATCCTATTGTCTAAAACATGTCGAAAGTATTTCAAAATATTTTCTTTATACGAATAATCCACAGATATGTGGGGATAAAAGCTGGTGGAAAATAAAAATTGTAATTAACATGAAGTCGGCGCCCTTCGCTTAGGACTTAGTTAGACTTACTGCACAGCTGCATCCCAACTGCATGTAGTATGTAAGTATGTAGTTGAAAGCAATTACAATGCAGTCCTTAAAGTCGCACTGAGCTATCTCTATTGTCACTCCACCACTTCTATTAAAATGTTAAAACTAAATAAAACTAAGTTTAAGGCGGAAATTGCGGTTATGCATACTACTATATCAGATCATAGTACCACATTTTTAACCATTAAAAAACTAAAAAGCAGATCAAATGACACTAAAACCAAAATGACAATAAACTTCGATGCAGCGCTGGAATACCTTAAAAACAAACACCTTTCCGATATTCTGTTCTCTGACGATCCTAGAGCTGTAACCGACTTCTTAATTGATAAAATTATTGAAAGCATTAAAGTTAATACTACTGTCACTACTGTACCTTGCAGTAAACGAACTCTTAAACCCTGGATTACTGCTGGACTGCTACGCTGTATAAGAAACAGAAATAAACTTCAAAAAGATCTGCGTAAAGACCCACATAATGATATACTACGCATCACGTATCGAAGGTACAGAAATCACTGTAACAATCTCATAAAAAGAATAAAAAGAAAATACGACCGGGATAACATCATAAAATCATTACACAATAACAAACTCCTATGGAAAAATATAAAAAATATTACTTATTCTAATAAATCACTTAGTACAAACTCCGAGCTACTTAACATTAAATCAACATCTAGTGAATCAGCTAACTACATTAATAACTTTTTTGTAAATATTGGCGTGGAACTTGCTCAAAAAATACAACCAAACATAAACGAAATGGCAACCTCCTTGAACGCTATAGATGCTTCAGCTCACTCTTTTGTTCTGTATCCGACACACGTTGCGGAGGTCACATCGATAATAAAAAACCTTAAATCTAGCAGTGCTCCTGGATGGGATAATATCCCTAACACTTTCATTAAATTGGCTAATGATGATCTTGCACCTATTATTACCCATCTAGCAAATCTATGTTTTGAAAAAGGGATCTTCCCCGACCCACTGAAACATTCCATCATAACTCCGGTGTACAAGGGCGGGGATAAAGGAGACGTAAATAACTATAGGCCAATCTCAGTTTTACCATCTATATCAAAAATTTTAGAGAAACTACTTAATCGTAGACTACTTAACTACCTTAACAAATTCAATATTCTAGCGCCGACACAATTTGGCTTTAGACAGGGAAAATCGACAGAAGATGCAGTGAGTGAGCTCACTTCTTTTGTGACGAGACAGTTAGACCAAAGAAAAAAATGTTTGTCGGTTTTCCTTGATCTAAAAAAAGCGTTCGATACCGTCTCCATCCCTATCCTTTTACATAAGCTGGAGAGAATTGGAGTAAGAGGAACACCTATGGCAGTCTTCCAGAGCTACCTTTCGCAGAGGAAGCAGTGTGTGAAGCTTCCGGGATGTACAGGTGAAGATGCGGCGGTGTTGTGCGGCGTACCTCAAGGAAGCGTTCTAGGACCTACGCTTTTTCTCATTTATATAAATGATTTATGTAATATGCACATACAAAATGCTAAAATCCTGTCGTATGCTGACGACACTGCCTTAGTCTTTTCTGGTGAATCCTGGGATGCAGTCAGAACTAGGGCCGAGATTGGGATGGCTGGAGTCGCTCTATGGCTGCAGCAAAATTTGCTTACGTTAAACACAACAAAAACTAATTACATTTGCTACAGCATTTATAACAACAAGCAGCCTCCGAGTGACTATAGCCTAAGAATACATGGCTGTGAGATTGCTAACAGAGGATCTTGTGACTGTCCAACCCTAAAAAAAGTGTCACATGCTAGATATCTTGGTGTGATTGTGGATCAGAACCTTTCCTGGTACCTACATCTCGAACATGTGATATCAAGAGTTCGAAAACTGGTCTGGATTTTTAAAACTCTCCGTCATGTTGTACCGGATCACTCAGATAAAAAAGACGCTCCTAAGCGCCTTCTCAATCAAGTATATAGTTCCCTTGGGCAATCAATTATCGCCTATTGTATTCCGGTATGGGGTGGTGCAGCCAAAACTCATTTTATTGAACTAGAAAGAGCACAAAGAACACTAATCAAGGTCATGTATTTTAAAAAAAGACGTTTTTCAACCCACGAACTATATCTCATAAGTGATCTCCTCTCGGTAAGAAAGTTGTATGTTGCTTTGACAATGCTTAGGACTCATAAATCCCTAACCTTTGACCCCAGCTTAGTTGAAAAAAGACGCAAGGACATTGTCGCCCCCGTACCACACACTAAAACGACTTTTGCTTGTAGACAGCTAGAATCTCGCTCTGGATTTTTATACAATAAAATAAATAAGGAAGTGTATGTTTACGATAAAACTTTCCACGAGTGTAAGAAACTATTGATGAAGTGGATAAAATCAAAGACTTATGATGAGGTTGAGGACATATTGGTTCGTACCTAAAAGCTATGGGCACACACACAGACACACACGCACACACACACATACTCACACACACACACACACACACACACAAACACACACACAAACACACACACACACACACACAGCACATACATACTAGTTTCAACACAATTCTGTTTCCTTTTGTTTTTATTTTATTTTAATTTTAGTTAATTTTTGATTTCGTAGTGTTATTTTGTTTTATTATGTACTAAACTTTGGTTTCTGCATGTATAATATTATAATGTAAAATAATTATCTACCATTGTCATGTTTTTGAACTCCTAATTATGGAAGAGCGGAATCTCCAAACACAGGCTTTTATTGCTTAAATGGAGATTCCAATCGATCAAATTGTTATAGAAGTGTAAGAAAGACCAATAAATTATTTTATTTTTTATTTAATTTATTATTTATTAAGCTTACTGCTTTATCAACTAAGTTATCGGAGCGTGCCGGAGCCTTGAATGCTCCTACCACTCTCGACAACTCGATTGTCTCGCTGATAAAAAATATTTAATGCCTTCTTCTCATTTATGAAAACTATGAATGTAAAAAACACATTGTTTTCAGAAACCGGTAATTTATAGCCGAGAAACGTACGAGTATATATTATTTTTTTTTTTATCCCGCCCGAGCCGGTTTTCTATTAGGACAATACAAAATTGTTATAAAAATAAGAAAATTGCGTTATGCAAATTTCTTTTTTTACAATTACCGATCATGAGGTCAATAAGTGATAATGCTATCCTACATTGAATAAAGTTATTCCATTTTCATTTTCATTTTCATTGAAAAGGTAGCTAATGTCACCAACGTGGTCTTACTCGTACTTAATCGTACATTGTCATATCACTTTGACAAACAGCTAGTCTAATCAGTAAAAGAAAAATAACGATAGGTCAGACTATTTGTTACAGGTTTCGGGTATTTGCCTTTATTTTTAGTTTTATTTTTTTATCTCGCCTGAGTTGGTTTTCTATTAGGACATTACAAAATTGTTATAAAAAAAAAGAAAATTGTGTTATACAAATTTCATTTTCAGTATTGCACTTTGCAGTCGGTCTGTACAACCTGTGCAGTACTTTAGCCATTATTGCATCTCTGGCTTCTTCCCGACATCACAAAACCAATTAACATTGCCCCGTGTCGTTAAAGCCGAAGAAATTCACCAATAATCTAAAAGAATTTATGAAAATTATTCCTTTTATAGACAACATTTTGTTGGCTTAAATTTATATTAATTAGTATTTTTAATCTCATCAGTTTTGATGCCACACTTTTGGTTTAGGTTTGATATTAAAATTTGTATTTAATTCGATGCAAGTAAAGGAGAAACGCGGGTGTCGTTACCGTAAGAGGCGACTAAGAATTTCATGTATATTATTAGAATTTTAACCACTTGACAGTCTGAACTGACAAACTAACATTAAGTTTCTGGCAATAAAACTTGCCTTCGACTGTCAAGTGTATCACTAACGTGACAGGCTGACCTGTCAAGTTAGTGATACATGATTTTTCTGAAACGGCCCTCAAATATTTGTCAGACGTGGCGATAGCGCCCGTGGCCGTTACCCCGCAAGGGATAAAGGCGTGATTGTGTGTGTACATGCAAATGCAAATATCACCGACCGAAATATAAACGACCGTACATAACTTACATTTACGCCACGTCTTACAAACATTTTGAGGGCCATTCAGAAAATTGTGTATCACCATAGTAAAAGGTTGTCAGCCCATCGCCTAAAATTGCAATACACATGTAACAGAGTATCGATACCTAAGACGCCTCTTACGACACCCACGGGAAAGATAATGGGGTGATGCTATTCTTAACCGGCATCACATTGCAAATACGAGTTACCTACTTTAATACGAAGTGAAGATGCTTAGAAACGTGATAGGGATTCCTGTATTTCCAATAGCGCGTAGACCTACAAACAATAAATAAAGTACCTCTAATAACAAGTTCCTACTGCACGTTTTACAGTAGGTAAAGCAACTATAAATTTTTACATGTTTGAAAACTTGCATAATTGACAATTTTCAAATCTTTTACTTAAATGGAAAGTAAATTCCGTTCCGTTCTTTAGTACTGTACGTCCTGGGCTTCAAATCTGGGTTGCTCACGAAATGTCAGTGACGAGATATAGCACGAGATATGGCATCTTCTGGCTCAACGACGAAAAAACGCGCTAACATAGAAATACATTGAACATTTTGTACTGAAAAAATAACAAAATGCTTTATAACAATCAATGTATACTAAATTATAATTTTGCAAATGTGTGAGTGATGGAAATCATAAGTCAAAAAATTTATATCATTCATTCAAATTCGAATGAAATATCGGAATACGGACCCAAATATCTGTCAAAATAGGATAGCTTTCCATGCCTATTATATGTCAAATTCGAGATATAGCTTTTTGACATAAATAATGACAAATCACAACATAAATAACACAGAATATTTTATAATTATTTGTTTTTTTGGACTTTTCGACGAAATTAGAATGTTATAAGTGTTTTTCAGTGTGTGTTTTAAGTTTCTGGTGGGAACAACCCTCAGGATAAATAGCACGAGCAGCCAATATGGACCCAATTGATCCATTCCAAATACCTTGCCTGCTTTGCCCCAATACTTCGAACAAAACTTACGAAAAGCCATGGTCTGGCCATCCTACTGCCTGGCCTGGCCACACTGGACGTATACACCGCCCCACTGCTCAAGATGATATCAATAGCACCTACAGCGAACCCACAGTTCCATCCCAGCACAGCTCTTTCCCTGCGGCTTCCTCACTCTTTGACGACCTCGCATCGCACATCTCAAGGCCATCGTCCCTGTGTTTAAGCACATATCAAGAGGTGCTTGATGTTTAACTGCTGAAAAACGAAGAGAAATGCATGCCTTTCGCATACACATCATTCAGTGTCCTAGACTAAGGGGTTATTTAACCACCAATATGAAGCACAACGTAGACGGTGCTCCTCTCTGCTTGGAGGCCTCGTCAATCCAGTTTTTCAAAGGCCCAAATCAGTGTGAAAAAGAAATGAAACGAACGTGTATGACGGAGATTTGAGAGGAGCGGTCAGAATCCTTACGTCGGACTACAGAGTGGCTACAGCAGATTCATTCAGACAAGCACCCACCTCCTTCCAGACTAATTACGATCCCAGACAAGCCAAACCCCACCGCGCTTCACCTTGCTGTGTCCCCCTGATGACGTGATAACCCATCTATGGTCATTCCACTCTGTCTCTGCAGCTGGCCTGGATGGAATGTGCCCTCAATACCTATGGAGCTCACTATAAATTGAAGGCACGGCGACAGTGTCTCTGGGCCAAATATAGAGAATATTAAAATTTAAAGCATATCAATTGGATACATGGTTTTATTAAATACACATAAAATAGATGCATTGTAGTTTGTATATCAGAAAATTCTAAGTAGCTTGTTCCTTTTTACACAATCCTAAGACCTAAACTGAGTTTATGCTTTAAGATCGATTTCTGCCACTAAAACAGTCGTGTTTTTAAAATACTTTTAAAATTAATTTTCACATCATCACATCGCATCAGCCTACGGCAGCATTCCACTGCTGGGCATAAGCCTCCCCCAAGGTACGCCATAATAAGGCACGATTTCCCGGTTTTTGCCTCGAGTCGCTACTTTTTCCTATTTTCGAGTAGGACATTGAGTCGTCCAACGACCCAATGAACGAGTCGCTACCAGCCGCCGTCTTTAAGTCATCGGTATTCGGTACATCTGAACGAAGGGTGTCCAACGCTACGCTTGCCAAGGCGTTGCCTCAACTCGAGAAACCGCTTGCATCAAAACAATTTTAATAAATTTTTATTTAACCTCCCAATGTTAGTGCTACATACCTAAAACAAGCGGCATTTACAAAAAGTGTACTCGATGATTTCCTCTAGGACCACGAAAACCATCAGCACCGTGTAGAACCAGTGGTTCTAGAGGTATCCTCAAACTGTTGTTGGCTATGTGTATCTATTACGGTGGCAACATGTGGAAGTTAAAGTAAAACAAATCGAATTTCAAATTAGTTAATTGTATTTGATTAATTTTCCTGCCCCATCAGCAGTTTCTTGATAAAATTACTTTTTAAAAGGATCAACAGTTTAATGTGATATCTTAAAGTGCTGCTGATAACACCTATCTATCTAATAGAAATAATAACTAGTCAATCTATGAAAATCCTGTTTTGGCTGAGAGTTTTTATCGCATCTGATGTGTTCTTCTTGCTCGTGCACTAAAATTTTTGCAACGATACTTTCGGACGAATTACGCTGGCAAATTGTGTGAAAACCGCAATATTTTGCACCATTATAGTGTTTCCTGGAGACAGCTGCGCTGCAATGAAAACATAAAGTAGTTAATATCTGGTAAACATAAGCTTACTATCAAACCAGTGAACCAATATTCCGCCGATATTTTAGGCAGAATCTGGGATATAATGAGCCAAGTTAACACACACAATCACTCCTAAACATTATAATATATATATATATATATATATGTATACAATATAAGTTAGATTAATATGATTATACTACCATATTTTAATAGAAGTTGGCAATGCTGGAATGTTGTGTATTGGGAAAGCTTCAAGGCTTTCACTAAGAGCCTTGTACCTTATGATGCCTTGTTACAATTTATTCGCCAATATACGTTCATTTATGCAAAAGAAACACGTAATTTTTTATTTCACGTTTGTTATTGTAGACTATGTCAACGTCAATAGGTAAAATGACAACTGAATAAACGACAGCAATGACATTTTGTAAAAAAAGGCTCTTTGAAATGACATGATTTTACCAAAAAGAATTTGGTAAAATAGTCCCGTTCACGGTTGTTTCTACCTTTTAATAATAAAAATTGATTGCTTTTCAAGGTACCATCACGTTTCCTATTATTATTATTTTATTATAGTATTACCGCTAAAACCGCTAAGTATAATAGAGGTATAAGTATGGCGATACTCAATTTTCCAAATGACCCTCAAATGTTCGTCAGACGTGGCGTAAATGTCCGTTTTACGGCCGTTTACGCTCTGCATACCTCACAAGGGATTATAGGCGTGATATATGTATGTATGTAAAGCAACCGACTGTCAAACGTTACAAGATTGAACTGTGATAGTCAACATTCACACATCATGTCAATTCCTTCCGGGGGAGGCAGAGCGTAAAAGACCATTAAAAATGCCCCTTCATCATCATGTCTGCTAAATACTTTATAGTTTAAAAAAAAAATTGTGTAGAGATGTAGATAAATTGTTGGTCCATAGCCTCCAATTGTTATACGTGGCTAGGAACGTGAAGCTAGTTCCTTGGTCACCTCTTTTGTATTTACTGAATATTATGAGTTCTTACGTTTGTACAGTGTTTTTTTCATATTAAGAAGTTTATATGTGCCAAACCGCAATATTTTTAACTAATCTAGGACTACGCTCTCTAAACAAGGTGATAATTTATTGAATTATGATTATTCTTTCAAAGAGAACTCTGTTTTTACATATTATCCTTAATAATGATATACCTACATCTACTGCTTAGAACTCCTTTGGATTGCATTTTCAGATTTTAATTATTTAGAATAAATCTTCTTCTTCGTGTCCAGTTCTATATAATTTTTTGTCAATATTTGTAAAGGCCACAGCACTCCTAGTTGCCGTATTCAGATCCTTCCTGCTATTGTTTGAGATGGGGCTCCACATCTTCATTGTGGGTGTGGGGGTCTTAATTGGTCGTTTTCCATGAAGCCTCATTTGCCGTGTTCACCCTGCAGTGGCCAACTTGAACGATGGTGTGATGAACCCCACAGGAGCCGGCCAACGGGAGTACCATAATTGGTCCCTGGCTTGCGGCGCATTGTCTGTAGCAGATGTATTCCTCATAAGCTTTTTCGGCTTTTCAAATGAGCGCGAGACATTGAGTAGTTGTTCAGTGGGTGTCGAGTGTCGGTTTCTTGCTTCTGTTACTCCAATGCACAAGCTACTTCTCACTGGACGTCTTGTTATGGATACAGCATATTCAGAGGAATAGGTTTGAGGTTCTAGAATAAATAAAGTATCGTAAATCGTAATAGTAACAAACACAGACATTATGCCACTAAACTTTAAAAAAATCGCAAAGATTTCTGGGAACTGCAACGAATGCATAAATAAACCTAGCATAATAGGAGTGATTTTATTAGCGACTGAAAATAGTAAAAATCGTAGTAGGGCTAAAGTATTTGTAAGTACCTTAACCAAATGCATTTGTACAGTTTATCATCTTCTTCTGCATTAAATACATTATGATGTCTTCCGGGCCGACTGGAACATTAGCTAGCCCAAAGCTAGCGGGTTTTTTCAGAAAAAAACAGCCATTCACTTGATTCTTCTTTATTATTATCATTTGTGAAAATTACTTTCCTTTTGTTTGTTTTGATATTTTGTTTACATTCAACATATTGAATGACCGGATTGAACGATATTTGAAACATTAGGCTGAAATGTTTTCTGTTTCTTCTGTTGCCATAAAAACTGAAGGGGATAGAGTAACCAATTTGGTTCAGATACTGGCAAGAATCTCAGTGTTTAATATTTAGCGTTGTTATGCTGGGGTGAGTTAGGTATTAATGACGGTCTATGAATGCGGCGCGGTGCTCGATCGCACGCGTCGCTCTGGGCGTGTGTTGTCCCTTTCTCACTCGCAGGGCGAGACTGGCGACGTGCGCGCGGACCGCCTGACGGCGCCACGCGGTGATTTCTGCACCGCACTGGCAGTCACTCAAAACCGTTCGGACGGGAGGGTATCGCGTATTGGGCGGATTTCCCGCCACGCGTTTTGTGATGCCGCGTGTAATGGACGATTCAATTTGAGATCGCGCGTGTTGATGCATCGTATTATTGCGGTTCTCCTGGGTTATACTAGAATACCAGGCTTAGTGATTGTTGGATGTCTCGACGTCTTCCACGTGAGCGTCGCGTTGAATAGGCATCAGGTGGCCATTTTGGCCCGCGTTTGTACGGCCCAAATTCGGGTTGGGTCACGCGTAATGACTAATATCAAAGTGGAATACGAACAGAAGCTGTGAGTGGTTTGACGTGAATAACGCGCCAAGGCTGTAGTGGAATGCTGGGTGTCGATATCTTTTCCACCCAGCCCTGTAAGTACCAACGGAATTCCTATTTGATCCATTCCCTGAACTTCCTTTCTCCGTTGGGTATTTATGCATTTGCGCCGGCACGTGACTGTAAGTGATAAAACTGTTTATTCGTGTTAATGGTGTGTTCCCTTTAGTCATATTTGTTGTACCATATCATTGTGACTCCTTAGTACGAATTGCGGAATTCGTGGGGTGATATAATTTGGAGGTACTTACTTATAATATAGTGCTAATACGTGTGACGTAACGCCAGATCGGCAGACGGTATTTACTACCGACTTGAGTTATGTAAGGGTTGGAACACATCATTAGCCAATTTCAATCAACTTAGTTAATTAAGTTAAATAGATTTAGGTTCACGTTTAATTCATAGTATGCGCTGCTATATTGTGCAGCGTATGCTATTTAGCGCTGCGTAACGCGGCCATTGTCTGCCTTCAGTTGAACTCCTGGTATTTTACTAGAAATTTACCTGTGTAAATCGCTTCCACTGCGGGAGTTTAGCTTGGAATTAGACAATTTTTGGTAGCAGAGCGTGGTTCAGAAAACCACTAGATTTAAGATTATTTTAGTATAAGATTTTTAATCTACCTACATAAAAAAAAAATATATATTTATTGTGATTGTAGTGTGTGCCCTGTGTAGAATATCCTATCGGTAGGATCAGGGCCAATCAATTAGTGAATTGCTTGTTATTATCGTTGTGTTTACCCTGTGCGGATATCCTAACGGTAGGATCAGGGCCGATTGTCTATTATTGTTTTTTATTGTAAGGTTCGGTGTTACTTTGAGTTGGTACCATGGCTCCCACAATTACACAGCTTCAGGCAAAAATTAGAACGCACCTAATTTGGTTCGCGACTAAGCAGGCGATGGTCGGTCGCGGGGACCGAGAGGACGCACTCATCGCTTGTGCGCAACGGATTGACGAACGGGTCGCGGAGGTGTTGGATTGCCTCACTGGATGCGAGGAGTTATTTGATGGGACGCCTGATGAGGAGGTCAAACTTACGGTCCGGACGAATGTGACCCAGTGCATGGAGATGGGGCAGGAGATCCAGCAGGCGGCTGCTGTGATCACCAGGCGTAGAGCTGGGGAGCCGGACCCACCCCATGGTCCGCGGGGACCGGGGGTGCAAGTGCCCCTGCCGGCTGTGGCGATTCCGGTCTTCCACGGGGACTACACGGATTGGACCCGATTCCAGGATCTGTTTGACAGTGTGATTCATAACCGCACTGACTTGCAGCCGGCATATAAAATGGCACAATTGATGGCCAAGCTGCAAGGTGAGCCCCATGAGCTGGTAAAGCATCTACCAGTCGATGATGCAAGTTACGAGACGGCTCGCGGTTTGCTGATCGAGAGATACAGCAACAAACGTCTCATGATTGACCAACTCTTGGAACAGTGGCTCACCGTGCCGACCATCACAAGAGGGACGGACCTCAGGGCCAAGGTCCTCAACCCTGTCTGCGTTGCAGTGAACGCTCTTGAGAGACAGGGGATGCCGGTGTCAGGCTATGATTATATCCTGGTCCACACGTTGTTGCGCCGCCTGCCGAGCGACATGGCCGCTCGTTTTGAACAGTCGCACGGAGGTAAGACATCTGATTACCTCCCGACCTTCGAGGAGCTCAAGTCCTTCCTCGAGGCCGAGTGCAGACGGGTAGATGCCCAATTTGGAGAGTCGCCTCACGCGGAGTCTGCGGCCGCTCGCCGCCCGGAACGGCCGGGTGCACAGGCGCGAGACGGTAAGAGTAGGCCACCCAGGCGATACAATGTCGCTAATTTGGAATCGAGGTGTGCCTACTGCAGAGAGGCGGGGCATCAGGTGACTGCGTGTGAGGAGTTCGCTGCACAGTGGGTGCAGAAACGTCGTGGTGTGGTGCAGCAACGGCGTTGGTGCTTTAGGTGTATGGGGCCGCATCAGGTGCGAGAGTGCCCATCAAGCACCAACTGCAGGTACTGCCAGGGTGCCCACCATCAGCTCCTATGCATGAACCGCAGCGGAGATTACGGAGGCAGAGCTGACGCGGGTCAGCGGACGGAGTCTGCCCTACCTAGACGGGAGCAACGCTCCCCACCCCCTCCAAGGAGGAGTCCTCTTCCACCAGGGTTTCAGGGACGAGGCCAGGGACATCAGCAGGTGATGCCCCCTTCACCACGCGCGAGACAGTCACCACCTCGGCAGCAGGTGCCGGAACAGGGTAGGTGGTCACAGGTCCAAGGTCAGGGGCACCCATCACAAGTACGTGATGCTACGGGCGGGTGCCAACACCAGGGCCAGTACATGCAGTACTCGGCGGGTCTGAACAACATGGTGAGTTCCCATGACCCACGCATGCCTCTCCCCTTGGCTGAGCACCCGCGGCTACAGGCGCATCCACGGTACGCGCGCCTGCCGCAGGGTTACTATAGGCTGCCAGCCATGGCGTACAGGACCAGAGGTCCCTATCAGCAGGAGTGGGACCCACTCGAAGGTGTACGGAGAGAGGGGACCCCCCCGCAGGACGCGGACACTCCGCGCTTAGGTTCCTGCTAGGTAATCGCCGCCTACACGCCAGCTTCGGCCCCCCGGCCAATTACGGTATTGTTGCCTACGGCAATGATTTGGGTATGGGGATACGGTGGCCGCAGCATACAGGTAAGAGCCTTGTTAGATACAGGGGCTCAGGGTTGTATTGTGTCTAGTAAGCTGGTGAGTAGGCTACGCTTAAATATAAGGCCCACAACGGATGGGGCTGTAGGTATTGGAGGTGTAGATGTGCCTGACGTTCGGGGTCAGGTGAACTTCGAGTTCACATTAGGTAATACAGGTACAGGGGTCAGCTATCATGCCTCAGCAGTGGTGCTGGATGAAGTGGTAGGGAAACTTCCTCAGGTTCGGTTACCGTCAACGGTACGAGGGTTAACCACAGGCTTAGAGTTAGCTGATCCTGAATTTGATACTCCTGGTACGGTGGACGTTCTCCTCGGGTCAGACGTCCTCGGGAGATTCTGGTGTGGCAGAAAACGGGTACTTCAGCAAACTGGTTTAGTGGCCGTTGATACCACAGGGGGGTATGTTATTTTTGGCCCAGTTTGGAGACCTCAGGACCTACCAGAGGGCGATACGGTTCTCTATGGTAGTGTGTTGTCGGAGGTGCTGCAGAGGTTTTGGGAGTCTGAGGAGCCACCCACAGCGGATAGACGGAAGCCAGAGGATGACGAGTGCGAGCTGTTCTATCAGTACAACACTGCACGAAGTTCGTCAGGTAGGTTTGTTACCAGGCTGCCATTTCTCCCAAACCGCCCCTCCTTAGGTAGTTCGCGACAGATCGCGGAACGGAGACTACTGGCTATGGAGAGAAAGATGAAGCGAGATGCAGCACTTCGGCAGAAGTATATCGAATTCATGAGGGAGTACCTAGAGTTAGGCCACATGTCGGTGTCCAGCATAGATTGGAGGTGTGTCGAGCATTACTATATACAACACCTGGCTGTTTTGAAGTCACCGGAGGCGAAGATACGGGTAGTGTTTGACGGTTCTGCTCCTACATCGAATGGTGTATCTGTGAACCAGTGTCTGCACGCGGGTCCCAAGTTGAACCGGGACATTGTGGACATCCTCACAGATTTTCGGTTGCACCAAGTAGCGTTCGTCGCAGACGTCAAAATGATGTTTCGCCAAACAATTATACACCCAGATGACCGTCGGTACCAGCTGATTTTGTGGCGTGAGAGCCCTGACGAGCCGATGGTCACTTATGAGCTTAACACGGTAACGTATGGTCTGAAGCCAAGTCCGTTTTTGGCAGTACGCACGCTGCGAGAGTTGGCCGCACAGGAAAGGGTAAGATTCCCTCGGGCCGCAGCAGTACTGGATCGCGACGTCTACGTGGATGACATCTGCACGGGTGCAGATAGCGTGCAACAGGCACTACTCCTACGAGACGAGCTGATCGCGATCATGGAATCAGGAGGTTATGAGTTGCGGAAATGGCTGTCCAGCTGTCCAGAGCTCCTGGCCGGGTTGCCAGGTGAGTTCCAGCAGGACCCGCACCTTTTCGAGAACCCGGACAATCCAAATACGTTGAGCATCCTAGGGGTGCAATATAGGCCAACGCATGATGTCTTTACGTATCAGATCGAGCCAGACCTTTTGCAGAAGACTTGGACGAAGCGTTCGGTATTATCGACGATCGCCAGAACTTTCGATCCTAACGGGTGGATCGCACCGGTGACGTTCATGGCGAAGTGCTTCTTGCAAAGGTTGTGGATAGCAAACTTGGGTTGGGACGACCAGCTCTCCGGAGAGCTGTTGAATGATTGGACCAAGTTTGTGACCACCTTACCAGGGATCGTACGCATCGCCATACCTCGCAAATTGCTCCCATCGGTGGGATGTAAGGCTACCCTACATGGGTTTTGTGATGCCTCGGAGCGAGGGTACGCGGCAGCTGTCTATTTGCGGACAGTCAGTTCAACGGGAACTGTAGACGTGCGTCTAGTTATGGCCAAGAGTAAGGTGGCTCCGGTTAGGACAAGATGGACCATTCCAAAGTTGGAATTGGCGGGAGCAGCGCTTCTCACGCGCTTGCTACATTATGTCGCTAGTAATCTACGCGGTACCATCAATTTGGATGAAACGGTGTACGCATGGACCGACAGTAGGATAGTTCTGTGCTGGTTACAGACGTCGGTACATACTCTTGAGGTTTTCGTGGCAAATCGGGTGTCACAGATTAAAGGATCGGAAACTCCGTTGGTATGGAGACACGTACCGGGAGAACAGAACCCAGCGGACTGCGCCTCACGGGGATGTAGGGCCCCTGATTTGGTAGGTCACTCACTGTGGTGGGGACCTCAGTGGCTGACTGAGTCACCTGAGAGATGGCCATACAATGAGTGCGGGTCGCCGCTTGGGCCACCTGATCGAGGTTTGCGAGTGAACGTAGGGCAGATCGTACCTAAGCCTAGTGCGGCTTTCTTGCTGGAACGATACAGCTCCCTCGACAAACTTCTAGGGGTGACAGGTTGGATCAAACGGTTCGTGAACAACTGTAGAAAACCTCAAGCAGAACGGAACTTGGCACCTGTCCTCTCGCCTGCGGAGCGGAATGCGGCTCTAAGTTTATTGGTTAGGGTCGTCCAGGCGGAACATTTTGAGGAAGAGGTCAGGCTGCTCAGGGATGGCCGTGGAAAGCTGAAGGGAGGTCTTGTGCGCCTCAACCCGTTCGTGGACGAGCATGGAATGCTCCGGGTTGGAGGTAGACTTCGGAACGCTAACCTGCCCTTTTCAGCACGGCATCCGCTGTTACTCCCAAAGAAGGGACCTTTGGTAGAACTTATAGTTAGGGATCGTCACCAGAAAAACTCGCATGCGGGCTGCAATGCACTTTTGGCTATTCTGCAGCGCGAGTTTTGGATTTTGTCTGGACGACGTACGGTACGGAGCATTGTGTTTCGGTGCTTGCCTTGCTATCGGTTGAAGGCAGCCACAATGCAACCTCAGATGGGAGACCTCCCACCGGACCGGGTGACGGAAGCCTGGACGTTTGCGGGTGTGGGAACGGACTTTGCGGGGCCTTTTATGGTAAAGGCATCACGCCTTCGCAACGCGAAGTCAATCAAGGCGTATTTGTGCGTGTTTGTGTGCCTAGCAACCAAGGCCGTCCACTTGGAACTCGTGGCCGACCTCACTACGGAGGCTTTCTTAGCAGCTTTAGATAGATTTGTGTCGCGAAGAGGGCGACCAGCGCTGATCAGGTCGGACTGTGGTACCAACTTTAAGGGCGCTGATCGATGTATGAAAGAAATTATAACGTTTTTATCGGAAAACGAGGAAGCTATCGGCACGAGCCTCTCCCGTCAGGGCATTAACTGGGTGTTCGATCCACCAGGATGCCCCCACTGGGGTGGTATATTTGAAGCGGTTGTAAAGTCCGCTAAGACGCATTTGATGCGCGTTATAGGTTTAACGATATTAACCTTTGAGGAGCTAGCGACCGTGTTTTGTAAAATTGAGGCCGTTCTCAATTCACGTCCTTTGTGTCCGCTTAGCTCAGATCCGAATGATCTGGAGGCCCTGACACCAGGGCATTTCTTAATTGGCCGACCACTTAACGCCTTGCCAGAATACCCCTACACAGAGGTCAGTAGCAATCGTTTGACGCGTTATGAGTTGCTGCAGCAAATGTCTCAGAATTTTTGGAAGCGATGGTCGCTTGAGTATTTGCACATTCTGCAGCAACGCCTTAAGTGGACGGACAGAACTGAACCCCCTCGCATCGGAGATCTCGTTCTGGTTAAGGATGCCAACCTGCCGCCACTGCGATGGCGCAGAGGGCGCATTCTCAACTTGTTCCCAGGTAGTGATGGCACTCCTCGAGTCGCGACAGTTCAGGTAGGGGATTCAGTTCTTAAGCGAGCAATAGCAACGCTATCTCGTCTCCCCAGTAGTGAATAGGCCTAAGGGATTCGGCCTAGGGCGGGTGAATGTTTAATATTTAGCGTTGTTATGCTGGGGTGAGTTAGGTATTAATGACGGTCTATGAATGCGGCGCGGTGCTCGATCGCACGCGTCGCTCTGGGCGTGTGTTGTCCCTTTCTCACTCGCAGGGCGAGACTGGCGACGTGCGCGCGGACCGCCTGACGGCGCCACGCGGTGATTTCTGCACCGCACTGGCAGTCACTCAAAACCGTTCGGACGGGAGGGTATCGCGTATTGGGCGGATTTCCCGCCACGCGTTTTGTGATGCCGCGTGTAATGGACGATTCAATTTGAGATCGCGCGTGTTGATGCATCGTATTATTGCGGTTCTCCTGGGTTATACTAGAATACCAGGCTTAGTGATTGTTGGATGTCTCGACGTCTTCCACGTAAGCGTCGCGTTGAATAGGCATCAGGTGGCCATTTTGGCCCGCGTTTGTACGGCCCAAATTCGGGTTGGGTCACGCGTAATGACTAATATCAAAGTGGAATACGAACAGAAGCTGTGAGTGGTTTGACGTGAATAACGCGCCAAGGCTGTAGTGGAATGCTGGGTGTCGATATCTTTTCCACCCAGCCCTGTAAGTACCAACGGAATTCCTATTTGATCCATTCCCTGAACTTCCTTTCTCCGTTGGGTATTTATGCATTTGCGCCGGCACGTGACTGTAAGTGATAAAACTGTTTATTCGTGTTAATGGTGTGTTCCCTTTAGTCATATTTGTTGTACCATATCATTGTGACTCCTTAGTACGAATTGCGGAATTCGTGGGGTGATATAATTTGGAGGTACTTACTTATAATATAGTGCTAATACGTGTGACGTAACGCCAGATCGGCAGACGGTATTTACTACCGACTTGAGTTATGTAAGGGTTGGAACACATCATTAGCCAATTTCAATCAACTTAGTTAATTAAGTTAAATAGATTTAGGTTCACGTTTAATTCATAGTATGCGCTGCTATATTGTGCAGCGTATGCTATTTAGCGCTGCGTAACGCAGCCATTGTCTGCCTCCAGTTGAACTCCTGGTATTTTGTTCGAAATTTACCTGTGTAAATCGCTTCCACTGCGGGAGTTTAGCTTGGAATTAGACACTCAGAATAGGGCCATATCTCGTTTTTGACATTATCAGCTGATTTTGATTGATATTTAGCCGCTCGCATGTGCGGTTTATAGCTTACAATATGATCCTACATTGCTGGCTCTAAAGAAACCCAGTGTGATTTTGGTAACAAAATCCGTAATGTATAAGGCCAAAAGCGTAACCGAAGCCAGAACCGCCATATCTCGTTCGATATATGGCCTCAGATTCGGCCCCCTGATACTAATCGCATATTTTACTGCTGAGATTCCGAAATGTTTACGAGATCAAACATCGTCTTTGCCCTTACTTAAACCCGCGATTATCTCGTATCCAACAATTATAAAAAAGCATTACAGTAAAATAAACTGACTAATGTTTTGCCACTGTTTTCCGAAGTGCTCGGATAAAATTTTATACTGGCCTTTTTTATTTGGAGTTGCGATTAAATTTTAAATGTGGAAAAAAATTACCACTAATACGGTTATTTGCCGTGTGATGCCGGCTTAGAATAGCATCACCCCATTTCTTACCCATGGGTGTCGTAAGAGCAGACTAAGGGACTCGAGGGATGTGTATTGCAATTTTAGGCGATGGGCTGATAACCTGTCACTATACTGATACACAGTTATCTGATTCCCTCAAGCTTTTGTCAGACGTGGTGTTAATATCCGTTTTACGGACGTTAACGCTCTGCCTACCCCGTAAGGGATAAAGGCGTGATTTATTATGAATGTATGTATAAATTGGTACGGTATGCGCGGGCGCATTAATATTGACGCAGTGTCAACGTATCGAATATTGAAGCGGTGTCAATGTGGCGCTGAAAAAAACGCATAATTCATTGAAATGTTTCGTTCCGTGGGAAAGCTTGTTCCGCACGCTCTTAGGTGAAAATCACACGCACCGGACGTTATTGCGGTTTGTGACAGCCACTAGGTATACAAATGACAATCTGTGACAGCCGCAATATAGCCATACATACATACAAATATCACGCCTATATCCCTAACGGGGAAGGCAGAGCGTTAACGGCCGTAAAACGGATATAAACACCACGTCTGACGAAAGTTCGAGGGTCAATCAGATAACTGTGTACGATATAGCCATGATATTTTATATTGGATTGGACCTATGGGATTCGTAAACAGTTTTCGTCAAAAAATCGGATCCTACGAAATATCGGAAACTTAGATGGTGCGTATGAGAACCGCCTTCTACTTGTCATGTGGGACACTGAGTCGATGAACGACCATTGTTCCACAAAGATTGATAGCGGAAACACTTCGAGAAACAGGTTTATTTGTCATACAGTATTCTTTGATTCACAATTTATTATTTTCAAGATAAATGCGATTATAATTACAAGTCGTAGTTAATAATGTCTGAAATGTAATTTAATTCGCGTATAATAGATTGCGTGAGCATCAATCATGGTTATCTATTCGTTAAGTAGGGATGGGAATAACCAATCGTAAATTAGCAAAAATCAAACCGACTACAAGAGGAGGAACACTTAGCCGGTGATTACACTTGTCGTCTCCGTGACGCGTGCGTCTGTCAGAATGGGAGTTTTTCTGTTGACAGTTCTGTTGATAGTACTGAATTCCAAACCAAATGCCGTTGTGCTTAACTAAAATTTTGACGTTTCAATATGGCTGGCAGCAGTCATAGTTTTGACACAGGTTCCGTTTCACGTTGTGTTCGTTAGTAATTAATTCTGTTCGTTTGATCTGCTCCAAAATAAACCTGTCGTCTTGCTATTATATTAAGTGTCATTCATGTTAATAAACAAAAAAAAACAATAATCAATTAAGAATAATTCAGTAAACACAAAATAAAGAATGATTTATAGAGTGGTACAGATTTCGAGAAAAGAAACGTTATTTCAATTAAGCTCAGCGCCCTCTACATGATACTCGAAAACCGCTAGAAAAATTCCCATTAAATTATTCCCTAACAAATACAGCGACGTTGCGTTGACGGTGCGTTAACCGATGCATTTTCAAAGGACGCAAACAACGACGTATTTGTATGGAAATTACATTGTAGAGTTTTTTTTCGCCTGACAGACGCATGCGATACAAATGCGCTTAAAAGACGCAGTAACGGACGTTAAGTTTGATGCCCGCCTAAGTGTACCTCCTCTTGTAGTCGGTTTGTGTTCAAGTGGGAGAGCCGCTTTAATAGCGTGTATCTTGTAAATTACTCAACCGATTTTGAAGAATTTTTCTGTGGCCTCAGAATATATATTTTTTTGGAAAAAATCTTCAACCAATGCGCACTGCTAAAGAGTGGAACTCATTACCTGCTGCGTCTGTGTTTCCAAACGCATACAACCCTAATATCTTCAAAGTAAGAGTGAACAGGCTTCTTCTGGGTGAGCTCGCTCCATCTTAGACTCTGTCACTGTCCTATGACCTAGACTAGAGTCAAGAGCAAACCTATCCTTAATAAAATATTAAAAATAAAAAACTCTAGTCTGCTACCAACAATTTTTTTTTAGAAAACCCACAGTAAGACGGATCATAGATAGGTAAATTTATTTTGTCAAACTTATGGTGCTTAGAAAAGAAGCTTTAAGAAAGCAACAAGACACTAAAATATTTTTGAATTTCAGAATCTAACACACATAATTATGGGTCGTAGTGATAACCTACTTTTTCTAGGTCGGTTAACAAAATCCGTTAAAAAAGTGCGTGCGGTGTCGTGGGAGTGCGCGGGAGTCGTTATAAACTCGTTTCGCATTTCGCGAAGAAAAAGGGCGGAGTACGACCCGCTCTAATGAACTAGAGATTGATGATTATCCAAAATAGATAATTATTAGATACCTACTTAGAGCTTCTTTTTTTATTTATACTTGTCAAAGAAACGATTGCATTTGTCAGTTATTGCTAGATCATTAGGTTAAGCACTTTTAACAGGTTATTTATTTCCTTTCCAGCAATCTCTTGATGTTATCGACTTCTAGATTCAATTATAATTTTTTTTGGATCACTATCTATCTAGTCATCATCATTGGCCTCACACGTCTGTGACAGACGATTTAAACAGTGTCGGAGGCAGACACTGCGTTGCCTGGGACGCAATTATGGAAAACGCAGGGCTGCCCAGGACCTGCGCCACCCTCTCGGCCTTCCTGGCTGGATCCGCAGGAACGACTAGTCGATACGTGCGGAGCCAGGTCGGCTGCAGGAGTCTGCCGCGCGGTAGATCTCTGTCACACGCGCCCCCAGGAGACCCCGTTCCGGGTTTAATTGTGGAGTTGGCCTCTCCAGGACCTTTGTGCTTGGGTCGGATTTATCCCTCGGTCGCCTCCTACGACCCCCACGGGAAGAGATGGGGTGGTGCTATTCTACTCTGCCGGCACCACTCGGCTTAACTAGTAAATTGTTTAAAATTGTCACAATTTCTAAACGTTTCGTGCCGTTAATAAAGCCGTCGACCAAAACTGTGACAACCACAGATTTAGAAACTGCAGCAACCTAATTGTCGTGCAATTCGTATCCCCGATGCTCAGTGTGTCGCAGCCTTTATCTCAGTAATTAAGAAGTTATCTCGCGCTGAGAAACGCCCTCTGAGGTTCAGCAGCCGCGCCACGAAAGGATACCTACTCGCGGAAAAAAAACTAGTATAAACCCCTAAGAATAGCATTTGAATACCTATGTGTATAGTGTATACAGGGTGTAAGGGACAGTCCTCCGAATACTTATAGGACGCATTCAAACCATGAAACTAAACAACTTTCCCCAGGAACACATGTCAGGAAACAACAAAAAAATACTTCCCATACAAAATTAAGATCAGTTGACTACAATTACTATGGGAAGCTAAAAATTATTGGCGTTTCTTAAGAAATTTTTCATAGGAAGTTGTTTAATAACATGGTCTGAATGCACCCTATAAGTATTCTAAGGGCTGTCCGTTACACCCTGTATATAAGTGACATTGTTTAGGCCATTTTAGGCGGTAATATGTATTTAATGAACCTCTTTCGTATCACAGGCTCTATCGCGGTAAGATGGCTTACACACGGTGCACGATACCGCTGTTTTTGACAGCCAGCAAGCGACAGCCTGTCTATGACAGCCGCACTTCGATGCATGCAACATCATGTAAGTAGGTGCTATAAATGCGGTGTTCCTAGTGATCCCATAAAACTTTTTGCGACAGTAAAACCGAACCGGCAAAACACCGCAAGATTATGCGGTGCGTGTGAGAACCACATATCTCAGTAATTAAAGTGTTATCTTGCGCTGAGAAACGCCGTCATGCGTTTATCTTTGCGCGTCCACTGAGCGTTATCTTCATTACGACTCTGCAGTAAGACTTTAATTCACGTATTTACCTATCCATTTCAAAAGGCACAGTTTGTTGATGGGGAATAATTAATCTATTCCCGAATAAATTGTTTTACGAACAGTCCAAGAAATTTTGTAAAGCATTCAATACACATACATACACATATCACGCCCATTATCCCTTGCAGGGTAGGCAGAGCGTAAATGGCCGCAAAAACGGACGTTTACGCCACGTCCATGCCACGTCTGACATATATTAGAGGGTCATTTGGAAAATTGTGTATCGCCTCTTACGACTCCCACGGGAAAGAAAAGGGGTGATGCTATTCTAAGCCGAAATCACACGGCATCTAAGCCGCCATATCACACGGCAATGGCAAATCCTTCAATATTAAACCGATTTCAGGAATGATTTTTAGTGCTTGACATTCTCAGCTACAAGCGGACGTTTGTGATCTGTCTCACAATCTCCGTCGCAGCCAGACGAGGTAGAAGCTAAAACAAATAAAATCAAAGATGTGAATGTTAATGGCCACAATAAACAGATTAATAACAAGTAGCTTTAGGCGGTTAGCCCACTTGTCGTCCGTCGCTTCGTATTTTTAACGCACCGTGACGCAAAACATTGCATATTCCGATCTAATTTCCATACAAATACGGCTACGGTGCGTAACGGATACGTCTGTGAAGTCGTTGGGCGACTCAGTGTCCCACATGAAAAGAAGAAGATGGGAATAAGATAGGAATTCGCAATTTCCTTTAGTATGACAGACGCAAACATGTTTAAAATACGCAGCGACAAGCGATAAGTGGGAGAACTGCCTTAAAGTCGAAGCGTTATAAACTACAAGATGAAGAATAACAAACATTCACACAACACAATACGAGTAAATATGAGTAACTTCATTATCACTTCTTAGAGCGAAATTTTACAACACAAACAAAATCTGTAGGTTGGTAATTTAAGGCTACCTTACCACAAAAGCCCTTAATTGAGCACTTAATTAGTACCAGCAGTTCCAGCCTTTGATGCCAAATTATAATTTATGTGCGTTCGTTTAAATACGGTCCATTTAAACTAATAATTATCTTAACGTTAATACCGCCTTAAGTTTCCCACAGGTTCATAAATCATGTGAAAATCAAACGGTGTCAGAGCTTAGTAATCATCTCCTATGAGCTATGTCGAAAAGAAAGATATGTAGTAGGCTTTAGTATAGAGATAAAGATTATTAGTACTGCGCTAAGATACTCGTAGATAAGCACAAAATGCTGTATGGCGCCGGCTTAGAATGGCATCACCCCAATTCTACACGTGGGTGTCGTAAAAAGTGACTAAGGTATGATGACGATGTCCATCCTAGCCGATTTCGGGCTCTGCTGGTTACACCCGTTCGTGTGCCCTCATGTGACTGCAGTAGCCAGTCTTGTTTTGCAGTAATCATCCAGGGAATGACCAGCAGTGTTCCCTGTGACAGCAACATCTTGCTCAACGCTTGCCAATCTGCCTTCCAAGCGTGGTGAGTATAGCTATTCCCCCCAATTGGAGGACTCCCATGTCCAGAAGTGCGTCCTATTTGTGTTCATAGCATTAGAAGTGTGGCTGTTAATGTTATGAACACAAATGGAAAGAACCTACCTATCCGCCCGTTTTAATAGTCTTTCCATGTAGAGACCCGATATACACGTAATAATGTCTACTTTCTTCTACTTCTTCTTATCATCGAGTCTCCTTACAGAAATTGAAAGCAGTACAACTTGTAAGCAAGCAACATTCAAAATGACTTTAATCGTCTTTGTAAAAAGGACAAATTTATTTTGACACTACTGGCTTAAAAAAACATTTCTCTATCTCTTTCTCGCGGGTTTTCTAAGAGGTAACAAAATAACTTATGAATTTCATGTGTGTTGCACGTTGGGCTGACAAGCTGTCACTTTAGTGATAAATTATTTTTTGTAATAAGCACACATATCGTCAGACAGCGTGGCGATTCACACCGTATTTTGCCGTCCATTTGCGCTCTGCCTACTCCACAAGGGATATATATAAGTGTGTACTTACGTCTTAGTACGAAGCTTTCTCACTGCGCTCTGTGCGGTTATTTACTGTGATCTGTAGTCTCTGTTTAATTGCCGGTTTGCGTTACTCTGTAATCGCTTGAAGAATGGTGTAGAGCGAGTAATTAGAGTGTTGTTTTACAGAGATAAATAGTCGTAATTGATAATTTATTTCTCTGAAGTATAGATCAGTCAATGTATCCAGATACACTTTGATATGCCGAGTTGCATGTGGTATAGCGAGAATGGTACTTTAAAATTACGTGAAACATACATACATATATCACGCCAATAATCCCTTGCGGGGTAGGCAGAGTGTAAATGGCCGCAAAAACGGACATTTACTTCACGTCTGACAAATATTTGAGGGACATTCTGAAAATTTTGTATCGCCATAGTGACAGGTTGTCAGCCCATCGCCTAAAATTGCAATACACACCCTCGAGTCCCACAGTCGCCTCTTACGACTCCTACGGGTAAGAAATGGGGTGATGTTATTCTAAGCCGGCATCACACGGCACGGCAAATTACGTGAAACAAAGGGCTTTAATCCAGCACATAATTAGCAGGTATAGTTTTAAAAATAAGAATTTGATAGAAATAAACTTCAAAAATAAAGCTGTCGATTTTATAGGTGTTAGTGTAGGTACACAATTACTAAATAGAATATCTAGTTTAGTGAATTATTTTATGTTAAAAACTTCTTTCGTTGGCCGTGTGCTGGCTTAGAATAGCATTACCCCATTTCTTTCCTACGGGTGTCGCAAGAGGCAACTAAGTGACTCGAGGGTTTCATGTGTATTACAAATTTAGGCGAAAGGCTGAAAAAGTGATACACGCTTTTTGAAAGACGGCCTTTAAATATTTGTCAGACGTGGCGATAGTGGCAGTATTTTGCGAAGGTTAACGCCCTGCCGACCCCAAAAGGGATAAAGGCGTGATATGTATATGTATGTAACTTCAAAGTAAAATAGTTTCATAAACATTTCAACTATTTATTGAAAAAGGCTTCTTTTGGTTAGAGCTACTTGTTTATGGCTCACATTTAAAATTAACACAGCTTCAATAAATTTTCTTTAATTAACTCGTTCGCACGTCAAATAATTAGCTGATGATTATCTGGCTCCAATTTATTTGGCTGATAGAAATCGCTAATTCGGCTGACTTATCCTTATGAAGTGGGTGTACAGTGCCGCCCTCTAGTAGCAAATAATCAATCATGGCGGCTGATGGTGCTAACTGCGGTACAGAGAACCGCCCATTCGATGTATGGGCGGAATCTGCCAGCTAATTTCCTTAGTTTTTGTACGAGCTTATGATCAGCAGTAAATACTTTGATAAGATCATTATTTGGTGTTGGTTGCATGGCAGCTCTGCTTTTATAAGTGTCTTGTAAGTCTTGCTAAGTGGGATGACACTGAAAAACAGCAGAAATGCTGAGTTTTTCTCCCTTTTACCAACATTTATTATTATTATTTTTAAACTTTTGTTTGTACAATTTGTTTTTTGATAAATAAAGATCTTTTTATTTATTTATTTATATGATGAATAGTAATTCATACAGCCAGTGATGTAAGTATACTGATAATATGCGTACATTCGAATATTTTATCTGGAATATAAAATGGCTCATCTGTTTGTTTAAATAAATAAGTCAGATGAATAAAAACTATGAGATATAAGTTTGAGACATACCTACCTTGACTATTTAAGTACTGTTTAACACGTCTCACCAGACACTTTTTAGTACACATAGTGTGCCACTACATTATCTTTGGCTATATCTACCCTAAACCTAAGCTCTATTCATTAAAAATTTGCTGATTTCCGGTAAACATTACATGTTCATTCAGAAAATTTCATCCCATCGCCTAATATTGTAATACACATTTAACCCCCCTTGTGTATTGCAATTTTAGGCGATGGGCTAACAACCTGTCACTATAGTGATACACAGCTATCTGATTGACCCTCAAACTTTTGTCAGACGTGGTGTTAATATCCGTTTTACGGCCGTTAACGCTCTGCCTACCCCGTAAGGGATATAGGCGTGATTTATGTATGTATGTATGTACATTTAACCCTTGAGTCCCATAGCCACCTCTCACGATACCCATAGGAAATAAATATGGTTATGCAATTCGAAGCTGACATCACACGGCAACTGTTAAAAACATTACAATGCATATTTTAGGTAAGAAGGTAGTGAGGTCCAGCAAGTTTGCCACAATAAAGCGCGTGCAGCTGGGTTCTGTGTACAGACTTAGAAATAACTAATCACGTGAGAAAACCGCTTTTTTCACGCATTAATCAAGCAAAATGCGAGCGAAGCTGCGTGCAGACATTTAGTTTTTTTATAATTATTCCGTAGTATGCGATATTCGCGTGTCTCGATCACGAACTAATAACAATATCAATTTGCTGCAAGGGCAGCCAACATCCTCTCAAAATAATCGTTTTAATTATCAGTAATAGCGTGTACCAGGCGGAATCCTGCTGCTGCCGAGCCTACTGCCACTTGTTAACCCAGAAATGTTGTACAGTGTTCTAGGAGAGTCGTTCCTTGATCTTTTCCTGTCATGCGTGTTTTCGCCCGCGTGTGTCGGATCTGGTCTACGAGGTGGCTGTCCGCATCATATCATTTCATATGATTAGAAGTGATTTTCTCACTCATGCAGTCAAGGGCGAGCTATGCTAAGCAAGGTAGAGATGTTACGTTTGGGGGCGAAAACAAGCGTGACCGAAAAAGTTCCTTAGCAGATCACGATACGCAGTGGAGGCTACGTTAGACCGACGGCTGAGAAGACAGAAGTCACCGCAGGATTATACGTCTATGATCATGGATCGGGGCTCACTTCACAAATAGACCAGTTCGCAAACATATAAAACGAATTTGACTCGTTTCCGGTGCGTTTCCGTGTCACAGCGCCATCTCTCCGGTAGACACCGAACTCACAAATTAGCAAGTTTGGTGTTCAATGCATTGGCGTATTACCTCATTTTTTCATTTATTTTTTTGGTTTGAAATATAGGCTAATCTTAATGTACAAAACATAATTATGGTGTTCAATCACCATTGGCATTGTTTCGGTGGCCAAGTGGAACTATTCGCTCAAGCGCAAGTGGAACATACTTAGACCTAGTGTTATTAAGTCTATTTCTCAACCGCATATTAACATGTCCGATCTCACAAACAAAACTCTATTGATTAACCCGCGCAATTTGTTTTAGGCAAGGGTTAACAACGGAAGATGCGATTATTACCCTAACAACATTAATTACCAAACATCTTGATGACAAAAATAAAAGCTTATGTATCTTTATTGACCTAAAAAAGGCATTTGACACAGTTTCTGTCCCCATCCTTGTACAAAAGCTTGAAAAAATTGGAGTAAGAGGGGTTCAACTCTCCATATTTCGTGACTACCTTACCAACCGTACACAAAAAGTTAAACTTGAACAGTACACCAGTGAAGACATTGGTGTGTCCTGCGGAGTACCACAAGGCAGTGTGTTAGGCCCGACACTCTTTTTAATCTATATAAATGATCTCTGCAACATGCATTTAGATAATGCCCACATTTTTTCATACGCAGATGATACTGCCATTGTCTTTACTGGATCGTCCTGGGAAGTCACGAAAACAAATGCTGAAAATGGTATGATCTTGGTTTCCGAGTGGTTGAAAAATAATCTCTTAACTCTAAATACTACGAAAACAAATTATATTTGTTTTGCAATATACAACAATTTTCAACCTAGTAATGACTATTATTTAAAAATACATAATTGTAAAGTAGCAAATAATAACCACTGCAATTGTCCAAAAATAAATAAAGTAACCCATACAAAATATCTTGGCATTCTACTTGATCAGAGGCTATCTTGGTTGCCACAGATTGAGCTGCTCAACGAAAAAATTAGAAAATTTATATGGATGTTCAAGTCATTGAGGCATGTCGTACCAAAACCCATGCCCGTTTCTAGAAACTATCCAAAAAACATATTAAATGAAATTTACATTGCACTAGTTCAATCTGTGATAACTTATTGCATCTCTATATGGGGTGGAGCCTCCAAAACGCACTTCTTAGACGTGGAGAGAGGACAAAGAGCCTTATTGAAGGTGATGTATTTCAAAAAAAGAAGGTGCCCAACTGAAATACTGTATAAAACATGCAACCTAATGACTGTTCGCAAACTATACATCCTAAATATTATACTAAAAACTCATAAGAATCTAACGTATGACCCCACTATTACAGGCAAAAGAAGACAAGAGGTTGTGGTGAGTACTCGCAGAGCAAGAACGGTCTTTGCGAGTAACCAGTACAAGCATCGATCAACATACTTATATAATAAAATAAACAAACAGCTAAAAATATATACAAGCAATTACCACGAATGTAAAACTACTCTAGTAAGTTGGCTAAAAGAAATAGATTACGATACATGTGAGAAACTATTACAAAGAAACACATAAACACATACCTATATTTATATACTGTATTTTATGTTATATAGAAATATATGTACAAATATATTACATATAATTACACATATTGTGCTATCAAATTATATTATGTATATATGTTTAAGTTATATATGCACACTTACACTGAGACACATACACACTCAGCAAACCAATCATACAAACTACCTAAACTCATACAAAGTATTTGTGTAGAATAAGTTACCTAGTTTTAAGATATTTTGCTTACCCTACCTTCAAAGTTTTAAAATAACGATATAGAAGAGCAGGACTCTCCTGGTACAGGCAATATTTTTGCTTAAAAGGAGGTCCTAGCAACTTGTTTTAGTATAATGTTACTTTGTAAGAAAATAAATATTTTTGATTTTTTTTTTTTTTTTAAATTTGTACCTGACTCGCATCGGTATGTGGACAGAAGCAAGAGTTCTGAAAATTGGCTTAATGCCTATGCCTGGAGGATAATTAATGTGAAACAGAAGCCCCTTTGTACGTTATTGTGTGTAGGTTAGAGTATTTTCTCAAGATCGTCTAAGTAAGAAATAGCAGAGATATTATTATCGATGGGGTTAGCGACAAATTTAAACAAACATGCCGTTTATGCTCTTGTCGCTGCGTATTTTTAACACGCGTAACGCATGCGTCTGTCAGGAAAAAGGAAATTGTAAGTTCCGATCCTATTCCCATACAAATACGGCCACGGTGCGTTTACTTTACAGTGTGTAACGGATGCGTCTGTCAATTCGTTTGATAGGAGGACCAAATCAATCGGTTCAGTGATTTAGGCGTGACGTGACTTCACAGACAGACAGAGTTACTTTCGAATAGATACTAATACACAGAAAAAAACTGTTAAAAATTATGAATTCTCTTTGATACGTGTATTTAAAATAGCGGTAATTACACGTTTCATAATTGGAACACCCACGCTCAAATACCAAAGTAACCGCATTTGGTTAACAGCCCATTTAAATTTCACAGATTCATTATAAAACGATTGTTAAGAGGCGAATAACTACACCATTTAACTTTCATTACGCTTAATCTCTGGTCAGTTAACCAAATACTCATACAGTTAAAGAACAATAACGGGCTTTTAAAAATCAAGGATTTTATGAATATTTGACGGCAGTTATTCAGCTTAATTGAATCTTAAAAAACCTTCACTCAAAATTGCCACTGAAATTGCTATTCTCATATAGATTATAATAACTTGCCTTACGACAAGTAATAACATTTTGATTAAAAGAAAATGGGTAGGTAGTAATTTTTTTATAATCGCTCTCTTTAACTTACGTCAATAATTGAACAACTATATTAAAGTTGGCGAATAAACACAATACAGTCTACAAGAAAACACCAAATTGAAAATCCTGATACTGCTCACAATTAAAAATAAAATAACAGTAAAAATCCAATTAAAATGATCCAATAAAATTACGAGTTACAATGTTCGAAATTCAAGTGAACATTTTTGAGTATATTAACCTTCAAGTTAATTGGTGTTTTGCTTCCTTGGTGAATTATTCAGGTGGCACGTGGCGCGGCCGCAGCGTGCCGTGTGCACGTGACGTCAGGGGACCCGTTTCCGAAACCACTCACTGTAATGAATGAAATGCCTGCCCGTTTGCCGGGAACTGCGAATCAAATTTTCATGTCGTCCAATACTGTCATGTGATGATGATTACACTTCCCTTTCCTAAAACTGGACACTTTAACCTACGGAAATACAATACATAATTTTATCAAAAATACAAAATCGGCAAGTGAGGAAAATCCTACACCAACGCTTAGGAATGAAGGATTAGATAGAGTCTGCGGAGAGAGAATAGACGTGGGCAAAAAGTAAACTAATACTTTTGCCATAGGTTACTGTGATATTTATCATACATGCTGGTTGAAGCACAGAACAGAGGTTCCCTCAATTTCCACGCCTATTCTCTTTCCGTGAACCATAATTACCGCTTTTTTGTCTCTATATTGTTTCAACTTAGTATACCTGCACTTATTTAGATTTAGGTAGGTAATATCTTGCAGTTATTTTGACATTCAGTGTTTAATTTAGCGTTGCTATGCTGGGGTAAGTTAGGTATTAATGACGGTCTATGAATGCGCCGCGATTTCGCACGCATCGCTCTGGGCATATGTTGTCCCTTTCTCGCTCGCGGGGCGAGGGTGGCGGCATGCGCGCGGGCCGCTGGTAGGCGCCAAGCGGTGATTTCTGCACCGCACTCAGTCACTCAAAACCGTTCGGACGAGAACGTATTGTGTTTTGTACGGATTTCCCGCCACGCGTTTTGTGATGCCGCGTGTAATGGACGATTCAATTTGAGATCGCGCGTGTTGAAGCATCGTATTATTGCGGTTCTCCTGGGTTATACTAGAATACCAGGCTTAGTGATTGTTGGATGTCTCGACGTCTTCCACGTGAGCGTCGCGTTGAATAGGCATCAAGTGGCCATATCGGCTCGCGTTTGTACGACCCAAATTCGGGTTGGGTCACGCGTAATGACTAATATCAAAGTGAAATACGAACAGAAGCTGTGAGTGGTTTGACGTGAATAACGCGCCAAGGCTGTAGTGGAATGCTGGGTGTCGATATCTTTTCCACCCAGCCCTGTAAGTACCAACGGAATTCCTATTTGATCCATTCCCTGAACTTCCTTTCTCCGTTGGGTATTTATGCATTTGCGCCGGCACGTGACTGTAAGTGATAAAACTGTTTATTCGTGTTAATGGTGTGTTCCCTTTAGTCATATTTGTTGTACCATATCATTGTGACTCCTTAGTACGAATTGCGGAATTCGTGGGGTGATATAATTTGGAGGTACTTACTTATAATCTAGTGCTAATACGTGTGACGTAACGCCAGATCGGCAGACGGTATTTACTACCGACTTGAGTTATGTAAGGGTTGGAACACATCATTAGCCAATTTCAATCAACTTAGTTAATTAAGTTAAATAGATTTAGGTTCACGTTTAATTCATAGTATGCGCTGCTATATTGTGCAGCATATGCTATTTAGCGCTGCGTAACGCAGCCATTGTCTGCCTCCAGTTGAACTCCTGGTATTTTGTTCGAAATTTACCTGTGTAAATCGCTTCCACTGCGGGAGTTTAGCTTGGAATTAGACATTCAGTTTATTAAAGTAAGTCACTAATGCACCGTGGACTGTATTTGATCAACTTGGCCTTTAAATAGACTCAAATTTCATTGTATTTTTATTTTACTTGCTTTTTCTACTGAACTCTTATGTAGTATAAGTACCTACTAGCCTACTTATCTGTAACTTCTTATTAAAAGTATTTTTTATCGGAGAACATCCGATATTTTTTGCTCGATATCTTTAATCAATGAAAGAGACGTACGTGTAACATCAATATTCGATGCCGGTTGTAGAAAAAAAACAGGCATGAACAAGTAAAAATTCATCAGTTGCTCCTGTCACTACACCGACTGCCCTTAATTGCTTGTCAACAAATTCTTTAATGGACAACTCGACTGGACACACCAGATTCCGTTTTTTTTTATAAAATCCAAAATACTCGATAAACAAGGCATCAACTCAATCAACTTTAGAACATTTGACGAGATTTATTGCAAGTCTACCAACAGAACGGCACATATTTTGCCGCCATTTTACAGGAAGTTCAGGTGTGAAACTCGTATTTTTGATAACCGACGTTACGATATATATTTTTTAGTCAATTCTTCTTGAATAAATTTTGATGCGTGCTCATATTTTTAGGTCGTTGATTTTACACACATTTATCACGCCTTTTTCCCTTGCAGGGTAAGCAGAGCGTTAACGACCGTAAAATTCCTATCGCCATGTATGACAATTTCTTTTTTTTAAGTTGGGAAACCTACTAATTATTATTATTACTAATATATTTTTAACATGCTTTACGGAATCTTACCACAAATTTACTAAATATATTGGCATTTCATCCCATTTAAATTAATCAAAAATCATTAATATCTGACAAAGGCCACAATTCGTAGTCATTTCATTAGCACATTACACAAATAAAATAATTAAAATAATTAGTTAAAATTATCATCAAATACAATGTATCAATTTTTTTATAGCAAAATAATTAACCAACAGATGACAGGGCAGGGGTAGTTACACGTGAGCGAAATCTATTTGTCGCTCATACATTCAAAGATGATGATTTCATTTTATAAAAGGCGATGAACTGAATTCAAAAGAGGAACTAATTCTACTCGCCAATTAAATTTATAGTGCAACATACATAACTGAGCTTCATTAGTCTACTTCCCCGCAAGAATTGAGTCTTCTATCATCATTAATGCAGCGACAAAATAAAATCGCATCTATAAATATTCGTGATTAAAATACAAATACCTATGCAGATCGTCGGCTCGGCACCGTGCAGCCTCTCTTGCACCTGTACTAGCAAGAAAATTACATGAGGAGCTTACAAGGTAACATACCTACGAGAACGTAAAAATGTATAAGAAGTATGTTTTTCTAATAAGAATGTCGGTGAATATAAGAGGCATAAAATTATCTTGCCGCTCGAGCTATGAAATTGTTTTGACAACATAAAATGTTGAGTTAAATACAAAGTTTCACATCACGTCCTGTAACTTTTGTAAAAAAAAGCCTAAATCTACACTTTGAACATGATTTTTAATTTAAATTCAATCCATGTTTTTTCAATATTGAAGTACCTACCTATAAAATTTGAAATTTATGTTTTTGTTTTAATAAAAATATGACGCCTAAAATCCCTTGCGAGGTAGGCAGAGCGTAGACGGCCACAAAAAACGGACTTGACAGACGCGGTTGTTGATATGTTGTAATGATTTTTCTATTTATAGTTACCAATAAAACATTTATGTTCCCTTAAGAAAATTGAATGTAACATTAACACAGGAAGTGGAATACCATTAGAAATACAGAAAATTGTCTATTAAGCTCTCTCCCACAGAAACTGCACCATCTCGATACTAGTTCTTAATTAAACAGCCGAGTCGGAGGACACTCGCTTTGCTTATTAAGAAATAAATGAAATACACGCCTTATTTGAAACGAATCAAAATAAAAATAAAAGTTTAATCCACATTTGTTGCGAAAACAAGAATTCTCGAGAGCTAAAACGGGAATAGGATGAGGAGTATGAATTAATTATTTGTGAGGTAGATAAGGTTTATTTTGAAGTGGTTGGTGGTGTGTGTTTTTTTAGTAATCGGCGGTTGGACAAGTGGTGGAACCAGCTCGGTGGCCGGTGGAAGGCTGCCGCCTGCCACGCGCCGCCGCCGCGCGCCGCCCGCGCGCCGCCCGCGCGCAGGTTGCGCGTCAATCGTGCTGCGCGGGCGCACGCCGCGCCGCCGCCGCGTGCCGTCGCGCTACCGCCGCCGCCAGAACACTGCACTCGACACTCGAATGTTAATATGCTTTTTGGTTATTTTTGTTGGTAATAGCCTAATTATGAACACGAGGATTCTAAAGTTCAATGTTTTTATTATTACGTAAGTTTCAGTCGTTTTAAAGAGTAGGTACAATTTTCGAGTCAAACTTCTGTCTTATTAAGTACATTTAATCTATCTTCTAGCTTTTTGAAACGGCAAGATTAGGATTGTTTGGTATTTTTCATGGTTAAAGGTTATATTTAAACTGAGAGCATTGCGTATGTATTTAACGTTTAAGATCTAATTTTTAATGTAATTAACGAGTAAAACTTCTAGGAGCCTGATTAATTTTCATTTGACAGAATATAGGGTGATATTTTACTAGTGACCGATAGCGAAAACTTTGGCCGGGCTGGTGATGGGCTAAAGGTGCAACTTTTCCTTAGAAACATTGGTCGAAATAGGAAAAAAATATTGGACCTAACATTCAAAACGTACCAGCCGATCAAGTCAATGTTTATATCAAGCCAAAAATATATCTATATTTAGACCTATGTTTCAAGGGGAAAGTTGTTCCTTATCACCAGCCCGTCCTTAGTTTTCGCTTTCGGTCACTAGTAAAATTTCACCCTATATATTTTTTACAATAAGGTAATTACTAGAAAAATACTCAAGCTTTAGGTAGAAATGTCGTGCTTGGCCTTTAAAAAATCGTAGAGTTACTGCTTAAAAGTCATACCGCTTCTGCTTAACTGAAGATATTTAAATTCAATAATGTTAAATTAAATAAATTGTACATCAGGTAACATGATAAATACTTCGGATTGTATTCTTGAACAGAGTAATTTGTAAGAATTGTCTCATTAACTGAACTTAAGGTGCAAACTCTTAGTGTGGAAATTAATTCCATAACAGCTCCCTGCTGTTTCCATGAAAAAGCAAAAACCTTTTAACTCTGACAGCAAGATATTTTGATTAAACTGTTTTAAATATACCCATTTAAACAATTTATTTTGTGTCGAAGTTGCTCCATCCATTGGTATTCATAAATGTCCTGCCTGGTAGACCTTTAGTTCTTTTACGTAGCCCTGTACCCGATATTATCAAACTACAGGCTACAATTTTACAGGTGAAATTCGATGTTCATTACGTAGTCGGTTAGCCATTATGATACCAGGAATATGAACCGGCTACACAATGTACTAAGAATTTCACCTGTAGACTTGTAGCCTGTAGTTTGATAAAATAGGCACCTGGTGTTACTTTATCTAGTGAACTATTAACGTATATTGTCTCATCAATCAAAGCAGACTAAGGAGGTGTCTAAAAAAATTACACCTTTTAGACTCCTTACGCTCTAACCACACAATTAAAATTTCAAGCTCCACTTTTGGCGTAGACTGTTTTTGCGCTGATGCAATTTCACGGTGGTTTTTGCTGCTACAGAAATAGATGGTGTGCCTGATGGCTGGGCTAGAATCCCGCTTACGACCTTCGATTATCCCTCCGTTGGCACCTGAGACAGTAACTAGCAGCCAATAACCACCAGCCAATTATTGGTAAGTTCGGTGCTCGAAGACGAGTTTTTGTCATCGCTCGGACCTGGTCTGGTCCACCACCAAGCTTAATTGGCGGATATTCTTCATTAGGTATGTGCACTACAACTTTATGCGGTTAGACTCACTTTTTTGCATTTTAATATGTGTGTTATTCGCATACCGCGACAGCCTGCGTTGCGTGTTTGTGAAATTTGAATATTCATATCACATCTTTACGGATAAAATTAAAAGCAAAAAGTCAGCGAAATATTGGTTATAAAGGAATGAAGCCGCATTCCGCTTAACGACATCTCATCAAGATATTAATTAACGGGTGCCATTCAATTTGTTTATCAAGAATCAGAGAAAAAAAGGGCGTTAACCACTAAGTCAATGTATGCATTTTAAAATAAATATAAGCTTAACACCCTCCGCTGCGTTTATTGTACAATTCTCCAGCGTCTGATGGATGTCGATGCGCAGCCAATTACTTCTCATGTCATTGAAAAGTTATTTACAGTCGTTTCTGTGTACTTACCTCGAGATAAGGATAAAGTATTTATATTCAGTCGAAACAACCGCGAGGCTATAATTACATCGATTAACGCCTCCGCCTTATCGGCGACAAAAAGCGAACTTCTAACATGGACTCGGTGCGATTGCGGACCGAGACTTCTGTCCGCACAATTTTTTATCTCTGCTTCGTTAAAATAAAATTCTTTTGCAAAATGCGGTTAAGTAACTGCGCACATGTGTGCACAGGCAGCGGCAAATTATGGCTTTCAAAACTGACGACTTTAAGACTGATCGGAGGGGACATCTCAATTACTGCAAGTAGCGCTCGCGGCGTTTCGCCGAGTCACACGGGTTCAAACTCACCGGTAGGTTGTTGATATTTGCAGTGGCTTAGCTATGTGCCATAACAGGCTTGAAGCGCTGATATGGAAGTGGAGCAACGAGCAACCCTTAGCGACGACAACGTCGCTTCGGTCACGTGCCGCCGGCGTCCGGAGTCTGGACCTCAGTTAATTAAAACCGTATCAGCAGAAACCGACGCGTCCCATACGTGCACGGTAAAGCTTACCTACCACGTCGCGAAGTTCTTTAATTGCCACGTTTACGTTCCCGGTCTATCGGTTACTAGATTTGTGAGAAGAGCGCACTGAAACGCGCACGTTCGCGTTTGCGAGCATTAGCCTGTAATGGGTATGATCGAAAACCTGCTGTGGTTACACATTATGTCCATAGCTCTCCGAACTGGTCCCAATATCGCTTATTATGTATCGCCTTTGTGTTAATCATATCTTTCGCTCAGTATGGCGACCGCGGCGGCTACCGGTCGTTGGTCTATTAATAAAGCTCGTCGATGCATGCTCGCAACCTGCTATTGTGCTCTAGTGGTTAAAGAATTTGTCTTTTTAATCGCGCTGCCTCTCCAATATGCCCGGAGCCTATTATTAGGGTTAATTGGAATTACTAAAGTTTTTTTTCACAGCAGCTAGGAGTTTTAGCAGATCGTAGAGATGCATGCGAGATAGCTTTGAGAGTGAAGCGAGCTTTTAGATTAATTTATGGTTAGAGTACACGTTATGGAAATTTTAATAGACTGAGCTTTTAAGGCTCTCGTGCTCAAGAGTGCTTGTAATAAATTTTCCGTCACACACATTTTTCTTTGCTTGCATTTGTATTTCTAAATTTAGCGTACCACCATGGCGGTGCAGGTATTATATTGCAATATTGTTTCTCCGTGTTGAATGGTCACTCTTTAAATAGCTACATTAATAACACCCTTTTAAAACAAAGACGGATACCTTAAGAACGAATAATCTTAACAAGGACTTGTATAGTTTACGCCAGCGGCTATTTATTCATTCGATAAGGCCTATACATAATTTTCCATACCTAATTTGAAACCATAAATTAATTAGTATTCCTGATTTGATCTGCTGATCATTTAAAAATGAACATAGTTTATTCTGGTCGCTACTGATCGGTAATTTTAGAGTTGGTCTTGTCATTTCCATAATTATCGATAATTAGTCGGTAAATACCGTGACAGAGTGCCGTAGCGAGCCATTGGTGTAGCCACTGTAGCATTTATCGCCAAATTGCTGGAGAACCGAGACCAGAGATGCAATTAGGCTGGTTTATATCGAGAACACGACACAATGACCATAGTTATATCGATATTTCGAGACAAGAAGTCGAGCATAAGCTCGTATTGAAAAGTTCATCAAACTTTTAATAGGTAAGACAATTAATTACTTGTTGCTTGATGTAGTCCGAATTGATACTTTACAATGGATATATTTAATGCTTGTTCCAAGTAGAAATACCTTGCTTTCGTGTAGATATATAGTGTAGTGTAACCCACAAATTTGCGTATACATTTGACAAACGAAGCCTTTTGATTTAAAAGGCAATCTGCGATAATATTTTGGTACTACAAGGAGTAACAAAAAGGGTATGACAAGCCGAAAAGAGGTCAAGGTGCTCATAAAACTGATCAACCTTCCCTATGGAAAATGGGTCGAAATATATATATACTTTTCATACAAAATTGCCGATCAGCTGATTAATTTACTACAGTAGGTCAACCTTTTTTAATGATTTTGACCCAAGTTCTATGAGGAATGTTGTTCAGTTTAATGAGTACCTTGACCTCCTTTTGTTATTACCCCCTGTATACGCAAAAAGGCGAGGGCTGATTGCAGGAAAATTGTTTCCTCCTCATCTTCACGTCGTATTACTGTAGCTGTGGGTCGTGTGAGTTCCTAGCAGCCGTTGCACCAACTTCTGTCGGACTGAAATTTATGATTTGTATTTTTTTGTACGGACTTGTACGAGTATTGAATTTGGAGAAGTGTAATAACAGAACGTTCAAAACCACAGGTAGCTTACTAGTTTTATTAAGCAAACTTCTTCTAATTTTTCTTTTTTAATTTAGTCTATTATTTTGATTCTGAACTCAAGTTTTCTCACAATATTAATCATCATAACTATGAATATAAAACCGATAATATTCAAATTACTGATTATATTAAAATAAATGAGTTAATCTATATAAGCGTGAAAGGAACGAACAAATTCATTAATAAATCTCAGAAAACGCATTGCTTCTAAAAGCAGTGGTTAGCTATAGTAAACCATTGACGAAATAAACTTTATAAAAGTTATAGGAGTGCCAAGTTTTTTAAGTAATTTATGTCGATTGTTTGCTCCGTCCTTTTTTTCTTTTTAGTTTATTTATAAAAGGCAAAATAAAAGCAGATATAGTTTATTTTAACTTCTACGGGTGAGCTCCTGCTCCTCACCAAACAGTCAGGTGTAGATTTCATGGTACCGGGGCTAGAAAATTGAAGAGTTCAGAACTAAAAAGAAATATTTTCAAACTTATTTGGGTTCTAAAAACGTGAATTCTAAATAATTAGAGGCATAAGAGGCAACGAAAAAAATATAATTTCAAACTTAATTGGGTTCTAAAAACGTCAATTCTGAATAAGATAGAGGCATAAGAGGCATTAAATGATTGTCTAAATTACCTACTTAGTACGATTCTAAGAATATTTTCATTTTTGTTTTTTCACATACGTACCGACCAAACAAAGACAAAGACAACTAAGTAATGAAGAGAATTGTTTTCTTGTTCAGATGTTATAAGTCAGTCCTACTTTTTTCGAGTTTTTTCTAGCTCTAGGAAAGAAAGGCATAGAGCTACAGGCGACTGTGGCCAGGTTATCTATTAAATCTCAATCGAATACGCTCTTTATCATTAACACAGCATAAATATTTATTTATCGATCTCCACTCCCAAACTCAATTCAGAAGCGGGAAATTATAAGACGTGTTTACACTGTCTCCTGCTATCTATGAACTAAAGTACTTACTTTCAGATTGTTTAAATATTGCATCAAACATTTTCTAATTAAATAGACTTAATTGTTACGTTATGGAGGTATAAAAGAAAATTCCGGAGCTGAACTTTCACTTGATACTATCCAAAAAACGTATATTATATTCAGCAAGTAAAACAGAAATATATGATACTGATGTCATAATGCAACTATATATTTGTCAATATTATTTATAGATCTACTAGATCTACTTCTTATTTGAAATGTAACCCACGTCCTCTATTTCTTTGTTTGGATTAGGCTAAGATAATCTTGAAATTTTAAAATATGCATACTAATATGTTTCTGAATCATCAAATATCTTCATTGCACCTCGTACCTATTTTTTTTAAATAGATAATTTAAATAGATCCTTGACAGTGAAGTGTGTTATCTCCTTAACAACAAGCTGAGCACCAAACCCAACACCTCATTTACAGCGGCATACGTTGTGCCCCGCAGCGATGCACCTAAAACAAACAACTCTATTAATTTCTCTGGAGCCACTTAAACAGATAAAATGTGAAATATACAAACACAAGATATTAATCATACAAAATGTCCGCCGATAATCAATATAGATAGTTTTTCGGATATTTCTATTGAGTATTGACATGACAACGAGAAATTAAGAAATTATTTTGAGAATAAATGAGATAAGCTTATTAGTTATACTTATTTCAAAGTCAAATCATTTATTTCTAAGAAGTAATATTACAGGATTCTCTTTTAAAAAGTCAGCATTTTATTTAAGCTCTTGATACTTTCATAAATGAACAAGATATTTATTTTAACAAATATGCAACTCTTTTGCTGCTTCCTTGTGGTGTGGGACATTAAGTCAGCGAATAACCTGATGGACTTTTAATGCAGCTAAATTCTTATCATACAAAAAGTAAACGTCCTAAATGTATTCAAATTACCTACTAAATTGTTATATCTCTTTTGGGGATGAAATTATCGCATTTTGACATTTACACTAGGGTTGTGCAAAATAATATGTAGTGTAAAGTTTGTGACGGGTCATATCTTTATTTATCTCTACTTAACTTACGTTTAGATACACATACCTTTGGAAAATATTAAGTTCTTTTTGGAATGATAAACATGTCTTATACCTTGTTATTTACTTTTAGACGCACCTTATATTTTTTTTTTGGAAAGATCTCTTTTTCTTTGAGCCATTTTCCATTTCACTTGAAGTTAATCCTCTGAGTATCAATATTCCTAACATGAATCAGTAAAAATAACGTCCAAGTTATCAACTATCGAAATGAAAAAGAAGGAGAAATTGGCAGCCCTAATTACAATTTAAGCTGCGATTTAAAGAATCGGTGATATTTTACACTCTACTTAACGTAATTCCCTCATTGTTGGAACTTAAATGTCGGTATCTTTGCACACAAAGTGTAAATGGCGAATCTTAAGGGTCATTAAGATACGTTTAACGTCGGATCAGATGCTACTTAAGCTTGACACATCGACTTTCTATTAACGTCTTTAGAAGATTAACTCGAAAAACTGACTTATTGAGATACTTATTTTCCGCTTCGCACGAAATTGGTTTTTTGTTACAATAAAATATTTACATACAAAAGAGGGGTAACCGCCGAATGATATACGCATCATACGAGCCCCGAGGCGTCTCGTTCACTCGATATCTGTTAAGAACAAATCACTGTTTTATCGTTACTCCCATCGTAAAAAATATTGATATCAATATAAAAAGTGGTCGAAAAACAATGGAATGGATGGATTGAAAGGATTCCTGCGTCAGATAACGAGCTGGTTAGAAAAAAGATATGTATTAATAATAGCTTTGTGGTGTCCGTTTGTTACCGCCGGTCATCGTGTCATTATTGCCCTATGATATTCTGGGGATGTGGTTCAAAAGACCCACGATGTTGCCAGTATAAAAGATTTCATAATGTAAAAGTATAAAGCTAGTTGACTGGTGTCTCGGTAATTTTCTATATTACTCGTAGGTACTATACCTATAAATAAAAAGGTATTATAGAAATATTTTATATATTTATATAGAAATATTCATTGTAGCAACAGAATTTTTTTTGAGTAGGTATCTTAACATTATTCTGAAATGACATCTCTAGATCAATAATCTGTAACAATCATAATAAATTTAAAAAAACACGTCTGCTCTCTGAGATACAACCTATCCTATGACACTCAAGTAAATGTACGGATTCTTCCGATATTATTCACATTCGAATCTGTTCAGTGATTAACGAGTATCAGTCCTTTAAAGAATAGCACATACTCTCCAAAACTCAATACTCTACAATACTCTAAATACATACATACTCTCTAAAAACATTGACTCCTTTTTGGTTGGGCAGTCGTGTAAAAAACATACCTACTTATAACTTTTTGACATACACTTAACCTACGTAGGTTTGGTTACTTTCTTTCAATAATTGTAAGGTTTTCGTTTCCATAAATATTTCTTTTTTAGCAAGTGTGCTGGCAACATTGATCGAAATGTTCTATATTATAGGATGCGCAGACGCATTTGAATCCTGTGACGATTGTGACGAAGTCATCGCTATGGCGCCACGAAAACAAGATTAAATTGATACCCTATGCTGACTATGAGGTGATAATGGAAGACAATATCTTTTTAACCCTGTGAAGACTTTTATTTTCGATGATGTTACATATTTGTAATATATACTTTGGGAAGAAAGGGTTACGGTAATATAACGCATTCCTCCTGAGCGAGACTCCAGTATCTATATTAGATTATTAAATGGAAAGGGTTTATCTGATATGTAGTTTTCCTTGTATTCTCAATCGTGATAGAGATTACACGCATAAAATCACGTCTTTACATCCCTTTTGGCGTAGACAAAGCATAAATGGCCAGTCGTTTTTGCAACCCTGTTATATCGGAAAATGTATAATGCAGTAATGACAGATACAGTCAGCCATACATCAATGAAAATTGTAGTACTAGGTATATCGGAATACTTTGGCCTTTTGTCACTAATTTGAGAAATAATACAGAGTGTAAGTAAGGGACAGACACTGATAGGGTGCAATCAGGCCATGAAACTGAACAACATTCCATACAAAAATATTTCAGGAAACGTCAAATAATTTTGGATTTCCCAAAGTAAAGCAGCTGATCGAGATTTTGTATGGGAGGTCGAATATTTCATGTTGCTTACTGACATAGTTCCTAGGGGAAAGTCGTTCAGTTTCATGGTTTGCATGCACCCTATCAATATTCGGAGGGCATTCTCTTACCATAATAACCTCTGTTTTTTAAGGTTGTTAAAAGTAGAATGCATCCTGTAATAATCAAGAAACAACTTTGAAAATCCTAATCGTTATAATATATGCGCGTCCTACATTAATTTATCGAAAGTTAATGGATCTGACACGCGTAAGAACTTCCAATACAATAACTTACAAACCAACGATCTTATTTGTAATATTATAACTAATTTGCTTGATTGGATTAAGACGTCAAAGCGTGCTCTCCATTCTACGGTCGGCAAAAAAATATTGGGTTACAGTAATAGATATCCTTATACAACACTAAAATGAACTACTATATTGAAGAAAAAAACGGAATTTCTGCCAGATCGATTTCAGAAGCTCAGCCAGTCGATTTGATAGCAGCCGAGAAGGTTTAGATACTTACTTTATCACAGAAAGAAACGAAAGGAAAGACAACATTTCTACAAATTATTAGTAACTTCTTAAATCAAATTTTTAAATCAAAAGTGTCAAAAGTTATTCAGGGTAAAGAAAAGCAACCTACTTAATTGCATTAATTGTTATCGTTGTTCAACTATTAATTAATCACCTGTCTTTTCTGTAGTAGAATGTCTGATCCGCAATTTAATTTGCTTCTTTTTCTTATATTGAAGAGCATCGCTCTTGTCGGTGTAGTTTCCGCCAGTTCTCTCTGTCTTCTGCCTTCTTCATCTGCTTAGTTGTCTAAAATCCAGTAAAAGAAGTTTAGGATGATAAAGTGGCTACATACTAGTCAAAGGAAATTTAGTTTCGTCTTCGACACGCAAAGAAGAAGAAGGATGATACACACACATGAATTACGCCTATAACCCTAGTGGGGTAGGCAGAGCGACAACGGCTGTAAAAAAACTAACATTTACGACACGTCCGACAGACATTTGAGGGTCATTCAGAAAATGGTGTATCGCTATAGTGACAGGTCAGCCTATCTACTAAAATTGTAATACACGTGTAACCCTTGAGTCCCTTAGTCACATTTTACGACACCCACGGGAAATAACTTGGGTGATGGTATTCTAAGCCGGCATCACACGGAAATTACCCTTAGTAATTTTTTGTTGTCGTCATGTAGTAGGTATGTTTTAAATTCGAACTGATTATTTTTCTGACGCTACTACTTGAAGCTTATAGGTCCTATATATTCATATCATTATGTGTTACCTATTTATATTAGTATATTTTGACAAAGTGAGGCAAAAGAACAACACATTTTAAACATTATTTTGCACTGGGACAATCGCGTCAATCGACAATTCGTATGCAACAAATATCATTATTTCTGCAATTAATATTGAAATATCATTCATTAGTTCTCGTTAAATATTTAAAACAGCTACACTTCTTGTCAATGGCTTCATTTATGTATTAATCTATGGGAGGTATTTCAATTTTCGTTTTGTTCATTGACATCAAATTATTTTTCCTGTCATTAATTTTGCCAATAGGTGCAAATAGCTTCTATCCAAAATGGCGTCAAAGTAATTTTTATATTTTTTTATTCAATGCTTATTTTCTAGGTAGTCCAGAAACAAGTCAGTTTTATATCGGTTGTTGAAAAGGATATATAAAACTCTGCTCGTTTGAAGATGTCCGACGTTTGTTATAAATCGCACTAAACATCGATAACAAAATGTTGGATCTCGTAACGATATCTGCGTTGACAAGAAATCTGAAATATCGTTTTCGGCAAGTTGTCCAATCTAAAGACTGTTATCGCTAAACAGGAGGCTTATCAGCATTTCCCTTGTTTTGCGGCACCCATAAATTGTTTAAATATACCATAATTCTTTGCTTCCTAAGATGGAGTCACGATAACCGTTTATTAGAACACGGGTGGTAGAATCTCGTGCGATATAGAAAACGAAAACAGGTGAACGGCAAAAAATCGCTCCCTTTTTTCGCTCGCAAATCTAAAAAAGTCTCCGATATTCAAGCTTGTTTAGTGTTATCGCAGTTTGTTTAGTCAATAATGAGGGTCGGCGGTGTTGTTAGCACGACGCGAACACGTTACACTTTGTTTCTTGAATGGTCATTTATTTGAAATAAATATCAAAATTTCGTCTTGAGTATTTAATTGCTGGGTGTACCCGCTGCTGTACTGTAGCATTACTTTCAATAAAACCAGCATGGGACAGGCTCGTCTTTGGCATACGTTTTGCCGCCCACTCCTTTAGTATGATCACTGTATTAAGCCGCAGTCAGATATTGTTATTTGCATAAAGGATTGGCGGTTGAGGACGGTGCGCGGTGTGTGTGGCATCCAAGTGGCTTCATGCTCCCGCGTCCGTACGATACGTCACAATTCAACCAAATTGAGGTTTCAGGAACACTCGTTAAAGGAGTAAACACAGGTGCCCGAAGCGAGACAACGTGTAAGCATGCGGTGCTCATACGGGATCCATCATTTTAATTGTCGGATTTCGTGTTTCATGAAGACACATGCCGATAAGCATACAGCTTGTGGGCAGCCAAATATTTTGCAGTTTATATGACCAATTTACATTGGTTTAAGACTTTCGCGCTTTGTACACATTATTATGATTTAACCGGGTCTATGCGCGGGATTATTAGATTTACACATGCAAAATATCTCTAGATACCTCTACATTTTTAAATTTACATTTTTGCTTTGCTTTCTCGTTTTATGATTAGACGCAACGGCGCAAAAGCATCTATTTATAGCAGACATTCTATTAAAAATCTAGCAAGCAAATCCTGGTGTAAACGCTACTGTTGAATCAGTGGTTCTAGTGGACATATTTGAATCGATAAATGATGTAATAAAGATACGAATGAATTACGATATCGGTATCCAGTTTGCTGAATTAACGACGCGGATCGACGCATCCTGAGATATTTATGGGACAAATTTGTCTCCAGTGGCGCGTTGTCTCATTACCGTGGCCGACAAAGACGACACCGCAATTTGTTAGCCATACAGTTGCAAATAGCGAAATTCTTGCTAACTTACAATTACAAACTGTGATTTCTGCACATACAAATTGAATTATTTTAAAAATAAATGTAACAGATGTTGTAGTTGTAGATAAATTGGGTAAAGATAATTTTCAAGAATTTGTCCGTAAGTGATGATCACATTAATTTCAATTTAAAGTTTACTAAATATTTATTTTAATATTTATATACATATAAATTTATTACATATACCACGCCTTTATCCCTTGCAAGGTAGACAGAGCGTAAAGGGCAGTCATAACGAACATTTACACCACGCCTAACAGACTTTTGAGGGTCATGTAGAAAATTGTGTATCTGTATAGATTTTGATCATTGGTCAGCCCATTGCCTAAAATACACATGCAACCCTCGGGTCCAATAGTCACCTGCTACGATACGAAAGAAATGAGGTGATGCCATCCCAAGCCGGCACCATACGGCAAATTGTATATAAAAACATAGGAAAAAATACAATTACTATGTATATGTACTTATAAATTCTCTCTATCATTTCCATACCTTTGTACAAGACTAGAAGTGTTTCTATTGTTACATCCAGATTTATATTTCAAATATTAGAAAATAGGCAGTGGCTACGCTTTTATCTGTTCATCAATAAAAGTATTTGTGGCAAATATATCAAGTTCTTCTTCGGTGGATGGGTGTAATCGGACCGACGGGGCGTAGCGGGGTAGGCAGTAATCAGTGATCCTAATCGGGGGCCGTTCTATTCACTTTCACGAGCCACTGGTTGATGCTGCGATTATACGACAGGACTAACTCAGGTTGTTTCACACGTGCCACACAATGTTGCGGTTTTTGACAATGCATATAGCATATTTGGCAAATGACAGCCACACGACGATGCGGTATTGTGTGTGCTTCTATATGTCATATTATTATCATGTTTTTAATACAATGTACATTGACAACTTTAAACTTTAAACTACGTACGGCGTCTTACAACTTCTTTCTTGTCAATAAACTGGACCGGGTTAATACCGCAAAATTGTGCGGCACATGTGAGAACTATTTAAAAAAACATATTTTTTCACAATCCAAAGAGATCTAGTGACTCGAGCCTTAGTAGAGCGGCACTCTAGATTCAAAGGAAGTTTTATGAGCTCTACTTAGATGCGGCTATTTTAATGTCTAATTAATTAAATAATGAAAATAAGAAATTGAAAAAAGTCGGCGCTCGCCGGGACTTGAACCCGGGACCGTGGGGTACCGTCCCACTGCTATGCCAACTGAGCTACCGGCGCCCCGACGGTACCCCACGGTCCCGGGTTCAAGTCCCGGTGGGCGCTGCCATTTTTTTAGTTCAGTTCAGTTCAGTTCATTTATTAATAAAATATATTTTACACGTCAAATGCTTAAATCTAACTTTAAATAACCTTAAAATTACTTAAAATAGATTCATTATTATTAATTGTATTACATTATTTTTAATATCATTATTAGGTATTTAACATTACATTCAGTTATCTTTCATTAGTTATATTTTCAATGTTTTATTTTCAGTTATGAAAATAAATACTATGGTTTTTATATAGCACTGTGAGTGCATAATATAAACCATAGAACATCTAATTAATTACATACATATATCACTTGTCCCTTGCGGGGTAGGCAGAGCGTAAACGGCCGCAAAAAATGGACATTTACGCCACGTCTGACAAACATTTGACGGTAATTCTGAAAATTTTGTATCACCATAGTGACAGGTTGTCAGCCCATCGCGTAAAATTGCAATACACACCCTCAAGTCCCTTCGTTGCCTTTTACGACTCCCACGGGAAAGAAATGGGATGATGCTATTCTAAGCCGGCATCACACGGCATTCTAATTAATTAGTTGTTTAATATATATTTTATCTCCTATCCCCGTTTTTTTTTCCCGTGGGTATCGTAAGTGGCAACTAAGGGAATCGAGGGTTACACGTGTGTTGTAATTTTAGGCCTTTAACCTGTCATTATGGTGATACACAATTTTCTGAATGCCTTCAAATATTTGACAGACGAGGCGTAAATGTCCGTTTCTTACGGTTGTTGACGCTCTGCCTACCCCGCTATGGATATAGGCGTGATATTTGTATGTATGTACAGTACCTATATCTTAATAGTTAGATTCATCAGTAAGTAGTAAGTTGAAAACCAAATCTCTTCTCTTCCCGTGTTAGGTATATTATTTTAGAAAACATGCAAAAAATTTACCGCGGACAGGACCGTGCAAAAATTTTATTGTTTTTTATAATTATGACAGTAAGTAGTAAAGTTCGTGAGATGAACTTCTTTATCTGCATACCTAAACTTTACGCCAACCGTAGCGCTGAGGTCAGAGTTCCGGACATTCCATTATTTACAGCCGGTCCATCAGATATCTTTCTCAACATAAAAAAAAAACACCTTTGATTGGTAGCGACTACTGTGGCCGTTGATTTACGATGAATAAAAATCTTGGGACCTTTTTAGCGTCAATTAAAATATTTAAAGAACTACCCTCAGTGGGTGGTGGCGACAGTTCTCACAAGCCTATTAAATATAATTTTGTTTTTTTTTTTTTTTTAACATTTAATGACAAAAGTGTCCCAAAATTTATGAAGGGGTGTGTCCTGACCAAAGAACTGTCCTGACGTATGGTTTATGACATGGCGCTTGAATATTTGCACTTTTTGTTGGAAAACAAAATATATTTGTTGCCGTTTTATTATTTTATACCCAAAGTCCAAAAACCATCAATGACTTCGATACTGGTAAAAATAAAATGCCTACTTTGGGCATCATTGATGACTATCATATTGTTCTACTTTTACTAAGAACCTGATGAACTTTGGTGTCTTCGTTTTTCAACCGCCTTCTACTACTAATAAGTCTCTGACATGGTTGTGTAACGACCGCCGTCTAAGTAATCATAGACAACAACCGGGACTGACGGCTTAACCAACCCCTTTTGAGGCACAAAACCATCTTTCTAACGGACAATCGGTTCGGCCTGCAAAGTTTTAACCGAACTGAACACAAATTCACAAAGAGATAATATCCACAATAAAAACAAAACGTAATGTTTGTAATAATAAGGCTTATTACTATTATACTTACTAGTTTTTAAATCTTTGTGTGTGTCCCATCGGGAATCAAACCCGGAAACTTTGCTCCGCAGGCAGTCGTACTACCACTGCGCCACATCGGCCGTCATGATATTGTTAAATATAAACTTTTTCAGCCTGATATAGTTGTCTGTCTACCCCAAACATCTGCACAGTTCATTGTGTATCAAAATAAAAGCCCAACAATTCATAGTATCATGCCGATTAATTGCCATTGATTCAAAGAAACCAACCCTTTCGAACCATTCGGTATGTCAACATTCATAATCACACGATTTTATCAGCGGAGCATACGCATCCCGGCTCGAATAGAATAAAACTATAATCCGTTATTATAAACGATTTGTAAAACGCGTTGTCAGCATGACGCGAACTTTTGAAATCAACTTTTTTATGATAAAGGGTATTAATAGTTTGTCCCCTGGACAATGTTGTGATGAAACGTCTCAGTGGCTCGCAGCATGTGGTTGACGGACTGTTCACTGTTTGGAAGCCGAGTCACCACCCGCTTTGTATTATTGTTCTGATTAACATATTATCTTCATTTTTTACCTCTGCATTTAGCTCATAGTCACCGGCAGAACTGGGCCGATTCTCTCATTTTTTTGTCATTGTAATGTTATCGAATTTCGAAATTGTAATTATTATGCCACTGTAATTTGCAGCGCATAACAATGGAAAATAAAGACAATCCAATCACGCAGCTATGAATGAGCTTATCCACTTTACATCTAGTTTTGACGAGTAAGCATCTGACTTTGCGTAACAAAAAACACAAGTGGCATATTTTTTTGTTGAAGGACTCTATTTTGATAGCGCTAAATTACTTAGCAATATTTTATAAAGTCAAACCACAATGGTCCCGGACAAACTATTGCCGCGTGCAAGGTATGGACACATGTAAGCGTTCCCAACAGTATATCGCAAACCTTAATGCGGATTCCCAAAGCTGCGTCCAGTAAATAAGGCTGGTTTATAGTCTGAGAGCTATGGAGGCGGTATTCCATTGTAGCGCCCTTCGAGGCTTCGACAAGTGCAGTTTATTGGCTAATTTTATTCAATTAAATTGTTCTGGCTGCACGCCGACACCGTCAAGTTCATTTTAACGCCCTGAGAATTATTGCAATAGATCTGGAAGCGTATTTTTAAATTATGAATTTTATTTAGCATGCAAAAGTCAGCCACGATCTCTTACCGCTGCTGCTCGTATTACATTCAATTCTACTACACATACACTTCACATTTATTGATTTGAACAGTGGCTACTTTCTCAACCCAGTCAACAAATTACATTTCCAGCTATATCAGTCCATTGCTGGACATGGGCCTCCCCCTACTGGGAAGTATTGCCATACTCACCACAATTGGCAAGCGGATTGACGAGCGCAGTTCAGATATTGATTTGAAAGAAAGAAAGAAAGAAAAATGTTTATTTGTTACCAAATATTAAAGGTACATAAATTAATAACTAATTATTAAAACTAAAACACGGTAACAAAAAGGTATCCATTTCGCCTGTGAAATTGTAGCCTGTGGTTTGATAATATCGGACACAGGCCGCTTTTTTAAACAAAAATGGCCGGCCATCCGCCTCATTTATAAAATGGTGATAAAACCAATAACTACTTACGGTTAAAAAGCGGCAGCCATAATAAAAGTCAACAAAACTTCGTCGATAGGAAAATTTTATATTCACGCATTTATCAAGGTACGCATTAATTATTAAAAGGCAAAAAATAAAACTATTGCAAAACAAATCAAATATCTGCGTTTATGTTACTTTGGACACATACAAAGGCGTAATCAACCCCACCACCTCCATGCGGCATCAAAATATACAGCAAAAAAACTCGACCGTCCGATATTCACCTCTATCTAAAGACTCAAACAGGACTTGCGGTACCTCAGCAAAACAAAATCTGTTTGGGAACAGCTGGCAGAGAAAAAAAATAGAACTAAAGGCGGCTCAGGAGATTTTCATGATGAAAGAAAAAGAAACTGAAGCAGAAAAAGGAGAACGAAACCAATGCAGACAGGAGGCAACACAGAATAACTACGAAAAAAGAAAAATAAAGAATAAAACTTCCAACCCACCCATGGCAACGACGGCCCAACCGCCCAGCATCAACGCTCATTCCAACTCGAATTTACCCGTCTATCCTAATATCCCATTCTGGCTAATTAGGCTGCACAGTCGGTCGGATGTGATCAGTTGAGTTGCGATTTGCTGATCTTCCTCTCCCATCCCAGAGCGTGTCCCTCCTGAACAAATCTGCACCCCCCGGTATTATCCAGCTTGCTGGGGACTGGCTTATGCCTGGCTGAGACGGTGCCTATCTAATCTAATCTAATCTAACACGGTAACAAAAAGGTATCCGCTCAGCAAAATGCTTTAAGAGCATATTTATACTTGAGCAGCACTCCCAAAGCGCTGGTCTTCCGCGGAACCAGATTTTATTGCAACATACGGACATATACGGGGTGTAAGGGACGGTGTACCGAAAACTTTGCAGGCATGATCAGACCATGAAACTGAACAACTTTTTCTATGGAAGCTATGTTGGTAAACGAGAAAATTTTTTCGACCTCCCATACAAAATTCCCGATCAGCTGACTGACTTTCTATGGAAACTCTAAAAAAAAACTTCGTTTCCCAACATAGGCTCCATAGTAAAACTTGTTCAGTTTCATGGTCTGATCATGCCTGCAAAGTTTTCGGTACACCGTCCCTTACACCCTGTATATACGAGATCTGTGATAACAATTTCTTAAACCTAGACCATAGCATCTTATTCCTAAATTTATAATAAAATTACTATCAATACTTAACCTAAATATAATAATAATAATATAAAATCAGATTTACAGGCGAATATGATTTCACAGTGAACGCTGCTGCCCATTCCTTGGACGAGTTTATCCCACAGTCGCTTTTTACGACACCCACGGGTTGAATTGAGGTGATTCTATTCTAAACCGGCATTAACAGTAGTAATATAATGCGCATACATCAGTTAATCATATACCTTGATAAATTTTCCCCCTAATGGGGTAAATATTAATCTGGCAATTCACAAACATGACGAAAAATTGATCCAAGCAGTAGAAATTTTGAAACAAGTCACTATACCTATTGATTGTTGCAGTCAAAAGTGAAATTGGATGTCGACTGATTTGGAAATACGCCTCCAGACGCATTTTAGCGCCTCGGAAATTATTGCAATAGATAACATAATACACGCATGCGCTCTCGCGTGATTTAAACGCAGCACCGGTACTTACTGGAGCATGCGCTTGCGTCGATTTATAGTAATGACGGTGAAGAGTTGAAGACTGTTCTCGCTCCCGGACGAACAGGTTGTCGCTTTTCTGTAGAAGTCAGGCACCTTCGAAGAAACGTAGACACTCGATACAAACTTACCAAAAGCATTAAAATGGAGTCAAATAAGGCGATTCACTCACTTGTCGTCCGTCATTCCGTTTTTTTAACGCAACGTAACGCATGCGTTAGTCAGTTGAAAGGAAATTGCGAATTCAAATCTTATTCCCATACAACTACGGCTACGGTGCGTAACGGAGGCGTCTGTCAAGTCGTTTGACACACGCGTCCGTTACGCACCGTAAACCCAACGTAGCCGTATTTCTATGGGAATAAGATTGGAATTTGCAATTACCTTTCGTTTGACAGACGCATTCGTTACGTTGCGTTAAGAAATGGAACGACGGACGACAAGTGAGTGAACTAGTAGAATAAAATGCTCAAAATAATATTGAAACGAAATGACTTTTTGAGAATTTGTTTCTCAAGGTGGATTATGTAGGTCTATTTCAAAAGTTATAGCATTAAAGTGATTAAGGAAATTGAATCGAGAAATTTTTCTTCTGTCTATGTAGCTGAAACTGACGCGGACGAAGACTTCTTTCCTGGACTATAGGTCCTTAATTCTTAACAGGGCCTGAAATCTACTAAATGAAAATCGTTTCAGTTGTGTCATTGTGTGTCAGTCAATGGCCTGTTATTTGGTCATTTCGTATTCTGCTTACATTTGAAGTATGCAAAATCACAGCTGTCAATCATTCATAGCTGCGTGATTGGATTGTCTGTATTTTCCAATGTTACTCGCTGCATTGATTTCGGTCATACTTTCGAAAAAAGAGTTCATTAAATCCAAACTGAAGCCCACCTGTAAGTCCTAAAATTTAATAATTGTCTGCCAGTACCGTTGTGGCAAATAAACAAAGTCTGCGCACGCGCTGCCCGCGGGGCCCAAAATTACGTACGGCGCGCGAAACGCCTGTACAGATGAGTCACTCAGTAGTTGGTGGCTATTTTGAACTTATACGTCTACGATGGTTCCTAAGCAAATTCATTGCAATTTCAGGCGATGGGCTGACAACCTGTCATAATGGCGATACACAAATTTTCCGAATGTCCCTCAAATATTTGTCAGACGTGGCGTAAAAATCCGTTTTTGCGGCCGTTTACGCTCTACCTTACCCGCAAGGGATAATAGGCGTGATATGTGTATATGTGTATGGTTCCTAAGAATCGAGGGAATAATGGACGTGATCATAAGTGTATAGTGATAAATTATTTCAATAGAATAAAAATATAACATTCTTGTGGTGTTCGTTTCAAAACAAGATATTCACTTAATATAGGTACATATCTATTTTTAAAATATCATTCTATTTTATTTTGGAATTAGTTGACCGCTATAAACAATTCTGTATGTGTAATGTCACCAATTTTACCGACAAAATAAGTCGGCTTATAACTATTAATGCCTGGATAGTTTCACTTTACGATTGTCATTTACGAAAATAGTGAGAGTGAGCCCTCTGTAGGCCTCTTTATTCTTTGCCGCAGGGTTGCCAAAACGAGCGGCTGATCGAAGTCTTAATCAACCTGCCAATTGCTTTGCACCTAAACTTGTGGTCCCCTTGGACGTCATTATCGATGTCGTACGGAATGTAAATAAGTGTTTGTAATTTGTTTTCGACTGCTACCAATTTATGGTCACCGGTATGCCTAGCGCTGCCTTTTGCGAATCTGATGAAATTGGCAATACTTTCAGATATGCATTGAAAGGGTAATAAATGGTATTCAGTAATTAATTGTGGAAGATCAATTATAACCGAATTGTTTACCATATTTCAATCGATAAAGGCCTCGCTTTGCTGGTACACACTCACACTTTTCATTTTGAAAGACGAGATTTTCTTCATTTTACCAATTTATAGGTTGGATCGTTTTTTTTTTAATGTTTGCGTCTAATGCTAGCTACTCTAGGCCGAAAGTAAATGAAGTCAACACATATCATCCGAAACTTATAACTCTTGGTATGAATTAAATATTATTCCTACACATACCAAAGTAGATAATTTCCTACTTACCTGCACATTAAACAACACACAAACTGAATATTCAGGAGATGTAAATCAGGAGTTACAAGTAAATGTCAGGCCGACATAACAAGGTAATTGTGAATATTATATTGGGTTATAATAAACGGAAATTGGCGGCGGCCATCTTTATAATAAGCTTGGAAGCTGCGCTGGCGCACGAGCCAGGATCTGTTTGACAAGAGAGTGTCTTGAATCTTAATGTGTGTGTGTTTTTTTTTATGTTAGGAAAATTGATCATTTGGTTTCTAACCGAAATTGTAGGTCAGATAAAGTGCAAATAATGATCACTATTCAAGTTCTGGTGTGCTATTAGGCAAATCATTAGCTACAGTTGGAAACATAATTCCGCCATTGTTTAGAGTTTGTTTAGGATATTGCAGTATAGATCACCTGGTTATCCGTGAAGTACCTACCTATCACTTCAGTAGGTAGGCACTACAAGTTGTTTCAATTATTTGTTTCAATGGTGTACTTATCTAATCAATTTTATTTTTTGGCGTTGTTTTAGTGTCTAGCTAGAAAAAAACTGATAAAGGGCCGACGATCGGTGAAATTATCAGAATACATTGACGTTTTAATTTTGCTCGAACAAGACGCGTGCCGGTTTGAAATTGCAATGGATAATAATAAAAGAGTTAACCTGTTTGGCAATAAAATATTAGGGGGCGTTGACTACCCACGCGTGGCCCACTTGTGATGCAGGACGGGTGTCCGCAAACCGTGTTGCCGCGTACGGCGCGTGCCTCATTACCATGATGGGCTTCTCCCAATACACTTTATTATACTTCAAATGGTCTTGGGCATTCTTATGTGTCATGTGTGAATTTCTAAATGCTTGAATATGAATGACATCAAAGATTTTCAGCGCCAGTTGTAATTTTTTTTTTCATAATAAAGTCGCGTAAATACTTTCTATCTACGCAGCAGGTTGGAGGTTTTGTCTATTTTATCATATAAATATAATACATACCCATACAAACATACATATCACGCCTATATTCCCTTGCGGGTTAGGCTGAGCGAAAACGGCCGCAAAAAACGGACATTTACGCCACGTAAGACAAATATTTGAGGGTTATTTGGAAAATTGTGTATCGCCATAGTGACAGGTTGTCAGCCTATCGCCTAAAATTGCAATACACACCCTAGAGTCCCTTCGTCGCCTCTTACGACTCCCACGGGAAAGAAATGGGGTGATGTTATTCTAAGCCGGCATCACACGGCATTAATATACTTGATAAATAAAATATGTTTCTGAGTACAGAGTAAGTTAACAGTCAAAAATCCAAATCACCAGAAATTCTTTCGTAAAAGAGTCATTCAGAATTCATCAATCAATCATTTGCAACAAGACATCATACTTACCGGAATTGAGTCAATAATATGTGACTGTTTGTTTTTCTAACAGGAAACCTATTTAGTAAAAAGTTGTGTAAAAAAATTGTTTGGCCAAGTTTGTATCGTCCCTTAGTTCAAGGGTTCTACAGAGGAACTCTACTGAAATAGATTAAACGTATACATTGTGTTAGGAAAATGGCTGTACAAAAGTTACTGAGCGTATGCTTGACGTGTAGATTGACAACTTTTTTTAGTATTGTTTAGAAATATGTAATAAAGTATTTGATTTTCCCATAAAAATTTTGCTGCTCGAGTAAATTTGTATGGAAGAACCAAAATAATTCTTTGCATTTTGAAAAAAATATGAGCTAAGAAAAGATGTTCAGTTTCACACCTAGAAAATTCCCTAAAGGTTTGTACATTCCCTAACAGACTGTTTGTTTTATTTGTTGTATTTTCCCTAACAGTTTATCTCTTAAATTTTAATGTTCAATAAAAATTCATTGGATAGCTAATATTAAATTATATTTCTCGTCTTAGGAGTAGACAAAAAACAAAAAGTTATTTCAAAAACTAGGTACCTACTTTTAACATGATGGTAATTCAGGTTAAGTCCTAAATTCTACTAAGAGGTAACAAAACTAAATAGATTTGATTTTGATCTGCACCGTCATCACCTTAAGAGCATTGCAGTTGTCAGGGGAGTATTATCCGAACGAGTATTCTGATTTCTAGTAGTTGATCTTTCCTACGGAACCCTAAATAAATCGTTTAAAAAACGAAAAAGCAATGTGGGTGGCGGTTGGCCCGACGACAGTTTAAGTAGCGTAACTCGATACCAGTCCAGTAGTAGATTGTTTTTCTTAAACACTCCAAATTGTCGGAAGCCAATGAGATGATGATATTATTTTGCCGGAGACCCTTCATCTTCCCTTCATAGAGCGTTTATGACCTTTTTTGGCCTTAATGTTTACGGAAGCGGCTTCTTATGGGTACTCAACGGCAGTTTTTGTAGCGCCATTAAGACCAAAAAAGTTTTTAAGGTCGGGGAAATCTTTTATGCAAGCATATGTGGTCATTGTAAACAAATTATTTTTTGGCCGACAAAATAAATTAGCAAGGTAGGTCTCAAAGTTTTCCAATTAATTTGACAGGAAATCAGACGAGACATTGCGTCGAGGTATACTTGATTAACAGGCAGGCAGGATAATGTTTTCTATTTCCGCTATGTTAATAAAATTATCGTGAAATCCAATATAAATCAGACTCTGGACACACAAAGGCAGAGATTTTTACCCGAGATCAATAAAATGATCGAGAGTTCCCGTCTATACTACCTACTTATATTTATGTTTGTGTGTTGGTGCAGGGAAGGTCACGTGGCGATATGCAACCCCTATTCACATCACATATCTCTTTCCAACATAAGATAGGACACAAGTAAGAGAGAGACAGCAGATAATGGTGTAGCACGGAACAAACATCTGCCAAGCACTGATATATTTTTTGGTTGTGTAGTTAAATTTAAAGGGAAAAATAAAGTTTACAGTTTTCAATTACTACAGGCTTTAGGTATATAGGAATGATCCATAGAATTATCAGCTGGTCTTAGACGGTATAATCCAATCAAACATCGAAATTTGCACATGATCATCATCATATCAGCCCTCATCTTCCCACTGCTTAGTACAGGCCTCTTCATTTTCTCGCCAACCACGCCGAAACTGTGCCTCCCGCATCCACTGTTTGCCAGCTTAAATAGATAAAATTTTTGCAATATTTTGAAGTCATTCATCACCAACAGCAATATTACGTTCACTGATGGACATACATACCTACCTAGCTAGGCCTACCCCCTAGGGTAGGTATGTAATACGCTAGTATTAGAACATTAAAAAAACATAACAATATCATAAGGTCACGCTATGGTCCAATAAAACTGTGTAACTCGCTTATTCTTTATTACTGCTCTCAGCATGTAACGGTTTTACTATAGAAAACCAGAGACGAAATCATTGAATGAGCACTACCAGAACGACTTGATCTTCAACAAACATAACTTTACCGTCCGCAAACAGACTAAAAATTTAAATCAAAAGAAAACCTCCTAAAAAATGGGGTGCAAAATAATTTCACGGCTGCAAACACAAATTGCAAATTAATAAGAAGTTGCCAAAGAGTTTATTGAAAACGAATGCACCACATTTCGAGATGGTAAAGAAATCAGAGCAAGTTTGTGAGCCGTCTGCACCGGAACAAATAATGAAAGGGCCGTATTGTCTGGACTTGGCTGAATAAACTGCACAGATGATGGTTTTTTTTCTGTTGCTGGGTCACCATGCCAACAAGTTTAAGGCTTGATGTATAGCTTGGTCCACTATAGGTGTTCATTCCTTAGAACAATGAATAAAGTAGTTTTTCCCACACTACTATGTTTGTGCCAATTTCTGCTTTTATTTGTCATGGTCTAACGTTATTATGTAATTCCGAACATGAAAACTATTGAAAGCACTATTCATCTCACTTAGAATGAGCAGGTATGTTGCTTTACCTTGATATTGTTATGCGATCGTAGCTAGCTAGATCAAAGATGTATGTTCTTGAATTAAGATATACTTAATTCAAGAACATTTGACTAGTGACCGATACTAAAAACAAAGTACGGACACAAGTTGGTAAGGAACAACTTTCCCCAAGAAACATAGGTCGAAATAACTCAAATCAGCTCATCGGAAATGTTGTTGGGAGGGACAGTTTTTTTTGGTATTTCGACCTAGGTTCCTTGGGGAAAGTTGTTCCTTATCGTCAGCCCGATCTGGGTTTTCGCTATCGGTCACTAGTAAAATTTCAGCTGAAATATAGGCATATTATAGAAAATGTTTCTCCTTGCAGTCATGCTAATTACGACGAGCGAGAAGGTAAAATATATTTTAGAAAGATCTATCAGTCCACATTTGGAAAATTTTACTTCGGACTAAAGTTGTTTTTAGCTACAGTCATGATTATATTTTAGATGTTAAATAACTTTTAAGCCTCTACACATATTATGTATATTTAATCATCAAAAGACTGTTCAAGCAAAGCAAGACCTAATTCCTTAAGTCTGGCAAATAACCTTCCCCTGTCATAATCTTCAAACTCCGGATGTTATGCTTTTGTATTTCTTCCCCTTGCAAAGCAACTGAATGGCTCGTCTAGCCAACTCTAGCTAGATGCACTAAGCATGAGCACTACCGGCTGCCATTGTAAGAGGTATTACATGGTATTGATGTGCTGCCAACTGGAACTCTGAAAACTGACAGATCCAAGAACACGCAGGTACAGTAAGATCAGGCTGGGTTAGACAGTTTGGACTTTGGACCGTTGTTTTGCCGCGAGATACTTACATTGGCTGTCTGAGTATCTAACTTAACGCAGGTGAGCTGTATATATCCGAATTAATTAACTTCGTTAAATCAAAGCAATAACTCTACTGCTAGATACAATGAACGAACTCTTTTAAATGGGTTTTCTCAAAGTTTGTAATTTTTCAATACATATTACTAACTTATTTACGGTTTCTGTAGTTATCATCTTTGATTTTGAACTTCGTTGACACGGTTACTTACAAAACATTATAAAAAAACACTTTTCTAATAAAATAAAATCCTGGCAACACTTCGACCTTAGCTTATTATATTTCAAGTTGAAGGTTCCCTATTCATTCTAATAAGAAATAATGCGTCTGAGACGGGGAAACCCTTTAGTCTAGCGTTTCAAGGCGACCTGTATTGAGATAGGTTAGCATTTGAACTTGAAGGTAAATCGGTCATCTATTCAGCACAGCTGGTGGATGAATGCAGGTAGGGTTTGTTGTGTCTGGATTATGAATGATACCTACCTCTTTTTGCTGCTCTACAGTTTTATTTTTCAGATCAAACGTTTTAGATTATTTATTTGCAAAGATTTTTTACTTCTACTCTTACTTACTTACAGAATATTAAAACTGTGGACCTCTCAAAATACTTTTTCAGATTGTTACAGAAAAAATAGGACATACACCATTAAATATTGAAACATAAATAAACTAGTCGACGTAAGAGCGCGTACCAACTCTTGTAAAAAGAAGGGTTGAAATACTGTTTTGACAGAAAAAGCACCTTCCCATATGTGTTCAGATTCCTTCCACCTTCACCATATGGTGAAGCCTGGCTAAATTTAGCTCGTAAGCACCATAAGCTTCGTATCCGAATCCCACATGTTGGCAAGATGGCGGAGGCCTCACCTTACTGAGCGGATTGGCGGGAAAAAAGTGACATCTTGAATTACAGGATGCACTTTCGAATTAGGAACATTACGAGAGCTTCGAGACTAATCCGCCGTTTATAGTTTCACTCTGAACTTTCGAATTGTATAACGCCTTGATGTTGGTAAAAGCAAAATGCGTCATTAACTTTGCTCCGAACCATATTATAGGAACTTAGCCCAATGAAAACACTGTGTTCATAATTATGTATAAATATACAGGGTAAAAGGGACAGCCCTCCGAATACTGATAGGGAATGCATTTAGACCATAAAACTGAACAACTACCCATAAAAAAATATTTCAGGAAACGTCGCTAAAATTTGAAAGTCAGCTGATCGTAATGGGAAAGCGTTTTTTTTGTCGTTTCCTGACATATGGTTCATGGGGAAAGTTGTTCCGTATCTTACACCCCGTATATAAGCTTATTTAAAATAGGATTCACGATCTTTTGTTTGATCCTATATTCTATTCAGATCCATTTTAACTATGTATCATCTTGAACTCCCATAATGAGAAAGCAATCACTGTTTCCGTTATTTACCAACTGGCTAATGAAAATCACATTGATTTATGAATCTAAATGACCCATCTTCAATAGAAACGGCACAATAGTCCCTTGGCGCGTGCCATGCCATGACACAAAGGGGAAGGCTGACAGCTGGTCTACGCCTACACACACATATGTAAGTTACATATCTTAACATGCACATACATTGATAAAAGTTAGAATATACTGATTGACAATTATTATAGTACATCAGCTGATGACTATTAAACCCTTGGAAAGCAACGTTTTTCTTTTTTTAAAGCTAATAAGATAAGTTTCTAAGTACCTACCTAATAGTGCAAGTATATTCTGAATTAGGTATGAGTAAGTAACTATTCAAATATAAAAAAGGAATTCCAAATATACCGTTAAACCACAAACACAACGATAGAGCCGTGCGCTGCTAAATAAAAACGCGCTTCAAACCACGTATGTCTAGGTACCTGGTTGCCTGGAAGATCACTGTTCACTGTTGAGCGAGCATAGGACTCCCCTACTGGACGGAGTTTGCCATACTGTCAAGCGTGGTGGGTGACCACGTGACCACGCTTGACAGGCGGATTGGCAAGCGCAATGTACGTGTTGTTCACCAGGGAACGGTGCTGCCCTTTTTCTGGGTTCATTCCGTAGTCATATTTTTTTTTTACAATAGATGTTAATTTAAGTAAGAGTGATATTAATTTTGTACCTGCTGAAAGAATATCGTGATGAAAAAAAGAAAATCATTTGACTTAAATTAATACCTAACCAATATTTTATTCAGCCTTGAAACTGTACCTTATACTTCATAAATATAATCTACATTGAATAATTTACAAAATAATAAAATTTATGACTGGTTCAGCGCAGGGCTCCAAACCAACCCCTGCGCTCACGCATTCGTTTTCCGAATTCCATTGAAGCACGCGAACGGTTTTAGATGATTACTGCACATGTGTGTCGTGTGTGCTACATTTGCTTGTGTGCGTTTCATGCGTTTGCGCATGTGTTTGTAGTTGGGTGCTACTACCCTTGGGAATTGTAATTATTATCATTGATGTGTGTGTGGAGGAGATAAACTATGATTTTTTACATGAAAAATAATTATGTATTATTTATTTGAATGAAATTCATCTAATGAAATGCAATCCAAGGAAAGATCTAAGATTTTACGACTACGTTTAGGACTCTTTAAATATTGTTACAGAATTTATGTTTGGATCAAGGCAAAAGTGCAGTTCTATAACAGGCGTGAAAAAAGTTTTTCCTTTTATATTATTAAAGAACTAACTTTGCTAAAAAAGCTGAAAGAAACGAAACGATCAAAACCATTACTTTTACTTTTTTCTCAACAGTAACATGGACGAAACGGCATAATGTCACTACTACATACAAACTGGCTTTGTTGTCGAACACAAATGCTTCCCCAAGCCGCCCTTTCAAAGGACATGTGTGCAACTAGTAAACGTAAGTACCCCTGTTGATCCCCCCGCGAACCACCCCAGGTGCGTCCGCTGGCACGCGCCATTCCCGCCGCGACCGGCGCCCTGACGCCACCTAAACTACTGTTACACCGTAAAACTACAGTTAGCCTCATACGTGACCTCATCGACCAACCACCCGCGACTAATCCAACACAAACAAAAGAAACATGTGAAAACGACCAATCATTCCGCCGAAATGAGTTCCATAGGCGTCGTCGTGTTCCGCAACTCGCCGCTCAACAAGGCGCAGGTGCTCCAGGAATCCGTGAATAATTCCGTGAACATCACTAACAATGATGCCAATCAGAGCGTGAGGCGCGAGATCATCATAGTCAGCAAGAAACAGAAGATCCAAACTCCGACGACGGTGTCAGTGACGTCATTAGTGCGTGCTGCGGACTCTGTGACGTCGAATGCACTTGCAAAGAGGCCTCGGCTTCGCGAAAACAGTGTGGATGAAAACACGCGTTCGCCAACACCTCTGGCAGTCGCACGACGAAATGCGAGGGAACGTAACCGAGTGCGGCAAGTGAATGACGGCTTTGCAGCTCTACGTCGCCACATCCCTGAGGAAGTTGCATCGGCCTTCGAAAATGCCAACTCCAATAGAGGACCAAACAAAAAGCTAAGTAAAGTGGAAACGTTGCGAATGGCCGTAGAATATATCAGAAATCTTGAAACTTTATTAAACATCGGCCACGATAAAGAGAACTCATCACATCCTTCCATGGAATCGTTTCCCTCACCAGCTTCGTCTTCGCCAAGAGATAACAGTCAAGAAAGAAGTTACTATTCCATAAATTCTCCAGCGTTGGATGACGAAGAATTAGATGAAGATGAAATAGATGGCTCAATTCACCATATGCCACAAAATCAATACATGAACCTTTCAGTGCCAGATTCCTTTCAGTTGGTTTCAACTCCTCATTTATACGAGGATGACGATGGAGGTCAGCCTATGACCCCTTCATCAGATCTTCTGGCACAAGACGATGTTAATTCGCACATTCTTGATGGACACTTTCCATTCCCGAACTCTGCGGAGCAATTCACAGTGATTCCTGAACAAAATTACTGCAGTGAATCCGAGCTGCCAGTGAACGAAAACGATTTCGAAGTTAAATACGCGGAATCGATTCATCAACAAATTCAATATGCGGATGAAAATGAGATGCCTTTAGATGCTATTCATCCCGATCTGATTTTATCTCACAGTGATTACAAATTCAAGGATGAAAATGAGTTCGAAGGGCCTTACAATGAAGTTGAATTGAAGAAAGAGCTTCCAGATATACACGTCACGCCTGAGGATAGAGAGCAGTTTGAGGAGACCCTCAAATGGTGGCAGGAGAAGACTAGGCAACGTGCTAAAGTGAACAAGAATTGAACTTTCGTAGTATGATATAGAGTTCATTAATGGTAGTTTAATTTGAGATATTTATTGTGGAACATACAGCTGTCAGTGCCAAAGACAGCGCGAGTGCGCGGGCGCAAGGTGTGCTGTAACGGTCAGCAGACAACGAACTTTGCGTTCCAGTGTTTATTCCAGTTTGTAAAGCTAGACCTAATGAATAGTTAATGTCATATAGTCACTATATAATGAATAATTTTATAAACTTAGTTCATTTAAATAATGATTTTATAACTAGGGACCTTTCCATAGGATCTCAGATAATGTATGTAGAAAGTTAATTAAAATGGCTTCACCTTGAAGAAAATAGTAAGTTCATGTTACAATGCCATAAATATATTTGTAAAGATATCTCACAACATATACAACATGGCCAGGGCACCTATTTCGCTACAAATTAATTATAAGTGCCTTTTGAAATAATTTGTGATGTTAGATTTTAGTAGTTTTATGACAATAATAAAAATGTTTCCAATAATTTGCCGCTTTCATTTTGATTAACCCAAAAAGTTCTGTAAATCATCAATCGATATAAATCTGTAATTTATGCAATCCTTTCAAGGTCGGCCCAACTTCACAAAAGCTCCATTGACAGCTAATCGTTCCTTCAACTCTTCCCTCTTCAGTTTGAATGGTATTGATCGTAATCAGGCCATTAAAGACACATTCCCTCATCCACTGTTTAGACAAAGCCCCCATGCTAATGCAGCAAATTGTTTGCCACTAAATGACCTACTTAAGGATCTCTGCTTCTGAAATGCCGCTTGGGCTGGTTCCACTAACAATCAGTTAAGCTCCAACGACAAACAAACGTTCAAAGTTTGTTAAAATTTTGTTTGGTGATACCTAAGTAAAAATCATAAATATTACATTAAAGACAAACTATATTTCGGAGTGTACGAATATATAGTATAAAAGATTTTGTGCGCATTTTGTCATTTGTCATACTATCTACAATTCCGCTACTGAAATATACTCAGTTTCGATCCAAATCTTAGGAACGCGTAAAAAAACTATTGTTTAGTTCAAATTTTTTATATATAGCCTAGGTTTTCAAAATCCTTATTCAAAAACCAAATCTGAGATTAAACTTGGTGCACATTGCCCTAAGGCCGTTAACGGTAAGACGATATCGGCATTGTGATTATAATGCGCTGCCGTTAGCCGGGTCGTTGGTAAAAAAAAAACATTTTTAAGGGAGTGGGACCAGAAGCAGAATTTGGGGTGATTACCAATTCTGTGGGTTTTGAATCTTTAAAGAGGACCATTTGGAATCGTTAGTAGATGAATAAAGGTTGATGATGATGATCAGATCAGTATAAAACTGATCACCGCAACAAAAATAACTGTCAAAAAATTTAGGATCTAGACTTTACACTGCTTACTCTTACTCGTATTTGTAAGTGCAATTTAAAATTTGTTTTTCATTTTATATTCTATTTTTATCATTTTATATTGCTATTCGTGAATTTCTGTTGTTATTCCATTATTTTTTAATGCTTGTACTTTACTATTAAGTCGAGATGCTAATATCTACACGCGTGTCATAATAATCGGATTATAAATTCGAAAATAGTTGTATATAGATCTGCTTTGACAAACGCATGCGTCTGTCAGATGAAATGAAATTACGATTTCCGATCTTATTCTCATATAATTTCGGCTACGGTGCGTATACGGTGTGTAACTCAAAAGACTTGACAGACGCATCCGTTTAGGCACCGTTGCCGTATTTGTATGGAAATGAGATTAGAATTTTGGAACACAGGTAGAGTATAACCTGGAATAACACAAAGGCCACTTTTTACCGCAGGAAAACAACTATTACCACGGGAAATCTAGTATATATATATATACATATATATTAATTTAACCTATGATACATCATGTCTGGATTTACATCTGGTGATTGAGTTGTGGAAGTAAACAAATACTTACTTATATTAGAGGAATCTGAACTATTTCAAAGTTTGTAAAATATCATTTCTTGCTTCGTTCCGCACGCTTCCCCATTTCCGGGGTAGAATTTTAATTTCTCCCTGTGTTTTTATTGGAATATGGCAATATTTTACGGGGTAAAAATGCTTTGTACGCCATTTTGGCTTCCATTTAAATATTTTCCGGTTCATTCGTTAAGGGTTGTTATCATTGATTAGATATTCCGAAACACGTGGGCTCTGGATCCATCAAAATCATTTTCGTAAAAGATTGGCGTGATATGACGTGGCGTTTATGGTTTTGATGCTTGGTATGATAGCATTTCTTTTATCTGAGTTTTGTTCTCCGAATTACAGAAGGGTTTGCACGTTCATGACTACCAGGGTATTTATTTATACTTTATTACACATCCTACAAAAGGCAGGCCTAATGCCATAAATTCACCAGAAAGTAGAAATAAAAACACAAAATAAAATAACATGTCGTACTACTTTTATAATAAATACCTACCGATACATAATTATTATTCATAAAAATATACCTACTTACAGAAATATCAGTATTAATAAATAATTTGTCAAGATTTGAGTTTTATTTTTTGTGTATGTCAGTAGCGACTATCAGTACCTCCAGCCAGTTACATATTGTATTCAGGAATAAGAAGTAGGTATAAACCAAAAGGACCATCGGTGCTCCTAGAAAGATCATTTTGATCAAGGCAAGCAAGTTCAAAATTTAGGCATGGCATTGTTTTAATTAGTTTTAAATTCCGGAAAGCGATAAGATATACGTTTCATAATAGATTTAGAAACTATGTCATTGATAAAAAATCCAGCCAAATACAGAAGGCCAGCACACGCCACAACACACTTTTATCTACATACGAGTAACAAGTGTCCTCTTGTCCTTTGCCGTATTACCGCCGGCTTATCATAAGGGTTATGCCAAGAACGTTTACCGCAGATTTCTTTTATCTAGCAGACATTAGTACTTGCACTTGAAACTCTCATGGTTGTGATTACTGGATAACCAGACAAAAACAGGCAAACAGATATGTAAATTCTTTCTATAACGACAAAGTTTTACTCTAAACTTACAGGAATTATTGCTTATTTTATTAGGTACATAACGAAGTTTTAGTCAAGTCAGTTGAATTTTAAATTAATTGACTAGTTTAATTGGGAATATCCTATGCTAGGTTGTTTTGTAGGTTGGTGCTAGACTTATGGTGACGGCTTCGAACAGTATCAACCCATTTCTTGACGGCCGATGTGGCGCAGTGGTAGTGCGACTGCCTACGGCGCAAAGGTTCAGGGCTCGATTCTCGGTTGGACACACACTCACAAAGTTGATATTTACCACTTTGTGAATTTGTCCCCGGTCTGGTTAGGACATTGCAGGGTGAACCAACTAATTACCCGAAACTAAATGGTTCCGTGCTTCGGAGGGCACGTTAAGCCGTCGGTCCCGGTTGCTGTCTATGATTACTTAGACGGCGGTCGTAACACAACCATGTCAGAGGCCTACTAGTGGTAGTAGGCGGTTGAAATAAAACTCTGACACCAGGGTTCATTGGGTCGTTGGATGACTCGGTGTCCCACACGAAAAGAGAAAGAGCCCATTTCTTGCCAAGCGTAAAAAAAATCGGCAATGTAAACTTTAATAAGGTAGATCATTCATGAGCGCTACAAAATCTTGACCTTAATTTTTATGACTGTCCCTTATAGCCCGTTATGATGAAATCCACACGAACAGAACTACTGACTATAGCATAATTTTGAAGGCCTTTCTTCCAATATCTATTACCAAAGAGGCCGTCACATTCTTAGATATCAATTTCATATCACAGATACCTACCAAGGTTGTATTGTATGGCAACGGCTTTATTAATGCTGCGACGGTTTTGATAGCGACGCATGCGCAGCGCAACGCTTTTGCGTGGGAAATCAGGATCTTTACCTTTACATGACAAAGGTACATGCTAGTGGTGTCACGGTGGTGAATCTGTCGATAATATCATTTAGGTACATGCTAAAGTCATGTCAATAACTGCAAAAAAGGCAATATTTTAAATATTAGTCCACGAGTGATATTTTTGTTTTGGACTCTTCAATTTTTAGACTCGGGGCTATGAAATATTCACCTGACTGTATGGTGAGAAGTAGGAGCTCACCCGGAGGGAGCTCACTCGGCTTTCTACGAGTACAAGTTCTACGAGCTATTATAGATCTAAAAGTGTAAAAAACTGTGCAACATTGTGCAGGTACAAAAATATCAAATTCTACCTCTTTATTTTTTTTGCTTAATCAACTACACAACGAAATCTATGTAGCAGCAGACATTCTACAGTATTCGATATTTGAACCAAAATCGAATACCAAAAAGGAACAATTGACATCACTAGTCTACTATAAGGCAGGGATCCCCAAATCTTAGCTCGATGCGTCAAAAAAATCCGTTACGTACGAGCCGCTTAGCTTTTGTCCTCATCCGACTTATACTGCGATCGTCTTGTCTTCATACTTCGGAAATGCAGAAATGAGTTAGGTTATGTATTGTACAAAAAACCATCGCTTTTTTCTTTTTAAATTTAAAATTGATTTAAAATTAGAACGGAAATTAAAATAAAAGAATACGACTCAGGCCACCGGATATTTTTTCACATATTTCAGAATTTAATTTAAGCTTGAACAATGTCAAAAATTGAATAACCTACCGTACTTATTTTTAACGACATGACAATTTATAATTGGATACTCTTACGGAATTAACAAGGCATGGATGGAGGTAGGTAAGTGTTTACTCACTTTTCATCATCATTATAAAATGTCATTCGTAGATTGTAATGACTCTATAGTAATAAAATTTAGTCTTAACTCTTAACTTAACTGTTTTAAATTATGCAAAATTAATTTCTTATGTAAATTTTCATAAATGCACAGTAATTGTTATATGTTTTACTTATTTATCTTTTAATACACGATTATAATTCATTTATAGTTTGTAGGCTATCAATTATTTCTGGCTAAATAATTATCCAATGGATGCTTATTTTTAACAGGTACCATATTCAAGCGACTTTATACAGGGACCTTGAGTAGCCTTATTTAAGAACTAAGCTCTCCTAAGCTCCGTTTATTTAAGGATGACCAATAATGTAAACAAACTTTGTATGAAACTGACAGTTGTGAGCTGTCATTTACATACAAAGTTTGTTTACATTACTGGTCATCCTTAAATAAACGGAGCATAGAAATGAACAGGAATTAAAGATGTGCGACCTCGGAATGACGTAATTTTTGACGTGATAATAGCGTAATACTTATGTCCGTCAAAAACTTTTCATATTTATGTTACTTAAAAAATAAGAAACAGTGCGTAAGGTTCTAGATGGTAACTAAAAATCCTTTCAAATATTTCATTCAATTTTTTATTTTTACGTATTACGTATTGCACTAAAAAAAATAAGTTTGTACATGTTGGTAGAGCTTCTCTGGCCAGGCAACTATTTCAGCTATTCAAATGTGTATAGGTCCATACACAATATTATCGGTGCTTAATTAATTAATTATTAAAACAAAGTCTCGTAGATTTCCTGGACTATTAGTTATATTCAAATAACACTGCATTCCTTAAAATAGCACCCTAATCTACTCCTGTTCAATACAGTTTTTGCTAGTCTTCTATAACGTTAAAATTGAACAAGAATGCAAAATATCATGACTGTTCATTCGCACTCCAGCCAAAGCAAAGTCAAAGAAGCCCTATTGTAGTGCAATATTTATTCTTGCGTGGATCTCTGTCTTCTAGCGAGGTCGAGTCCATTGTCGTAGGGTTCATGGGAACCTACAAAAAACCTTTTGCCTTTAGGGACCAGCCAACGAACTAAAGGTACAATCAACAACACATACATTACATTTAAGAGGTCAAAATTTACTGGTATTTCTTGGTAACTGTTCGGTAAACTAGTGCAATTTGGACTCTTAAATGTAACTTAAGCTGTTGGGGATAGTATCTACTGAATAAGCACTTTTTCTACGCCAACTTAAGCAAAAGTCCACGTGTTCAAAGATTACGATGATATTCTGTTTTATAATCTTCGTTTCTTATGCGAAGAACCTACATTCCACAATGTCTTTGAATTAAGAACGATGCATCTACGAAAAAAGTATTTGTTGTTTTTGTCCGTAAATCTTTTTAAAATGGAACTTGTCGCAATTTTGTTAGTTTATGTATCAAATGGGCAAGGGCTGATATAAAAAGCAGTTGAATTAAAAATAATAATTTAAACAAATACGCACAGAGCGAGTAATGTTAAACAAAAAGTATTTGCTTTTAAAAATCAGCTTGGATCATGCGGTAAATCCTGCCTGTCAGCCATTTAGTTACGTTGCCTTTGTGTGGTGCGTTGGAAGAGGTTTTTAATTTGTAGTTTTCAAAGATAAGTAAGCTATAAATGTTTTATGAAAAAATATCTGCAGATCTCTATTCCTACTTAGATAGTCTTACATCTTACACATACATACATACACATATCACACCTCTATCCCTTGCCTTGACATAATATTTGAGGGCTGTTTCAGAAAAATCGTGTATCACCATAGTGACAGGTTGTCAGCCTGTCGCCTTAAATCATATGAAACCCGCGAGTCATTCAGTCGCCTTTTATGTCATACGCGGAAAAGCAATGGGGGTAATGCTATTCTAAATCTTACATTTTACAATAATATTATTCGGAATAACTTTAAAAACAAAGTTACAAAAAGCGAAAATCACAGAGATAGTAAGTATTTCGAAGTTCGAACCCAACCAAGTAAATTATCTCCGTCAATTCCGGATAAGACAGTGAAATTGCGGGATCAGACCACGGCGCGTACCACACGGTGCGCTCGCCCATCTGTGCCCAACGAACACCTCACAAAAACACCAAATTAGCCCCGTAACATCTCCCAGTCACGGTGGCATATGCTTTTGTTTGACTGTAATTGCTTTAATTTAATTCCGATTCTAGTCAGACATGCTAAAGTGGTTCTCACACGCACCGCGCAATTTTGCGGTATTTTGCTGGTACAGGCTTACGACACAAAAGTATCAAGGCTGTCACGTTGGAGCATCGCCGCGCCGTGCGGCTGCCATTTGCTCATCATCATCATGGGGTGCCATCTTCAAATTGAAGTTCGGAGGTCAGCATGTAGAAATCCTCGCAGTCTTGCGCCGCTCTTTTAAACTGGTAATTCCGAAGTCCGGTCCAATCTCGGATGTCATCTATCTACTTCCTATTGGGTCGGCCTTGTGCTCTTTTGCTGACTGACTGTAAACCGCCATTACGTGCCGCACGAGTGTGATTGATCCTTCTATGGCTTAAATTTAATTCTTATTCAAGTCAGACGAAACGTAAACAAACCATATGGTGACTGATAATAGTAAATAATAATTAAATGATACAGAACTTTGTGAATCAGCTTATTTGTGGTTGCAAGAAAACATCTGCTGGGTAAATAGTCCAACGTCATAAGATAACATACGAGTGGTTTATTAGAGCAATAAAACAGTTTTCCTTGAGCAATTAGATTATGAGCAATCTTGTAAATACATCTACTTATTTAGATTAGAATCTAACTTAACATGATGGCAAGAATTGCATTTAAATACTCTATTATCCTGTTTGATGGTCCAATTCAAGTCCTATATACTTCAGTTTTTTTTAATAAAGTATATTTTTTGTAGTACCTCAACCAAAGTATTTGTAACTTTAGCTGAAATCGGGGATTTTGATTATATTAAACAATGTCCATAAAATACTAAACAATGAAAAACTAATGTTATATTTTTGAAGGGTATTCAGTAATCTATGTACATACAGGCCGCTCAAGGCAGCTGATACGAGTTCTATGGTAATCACTTTATAATTTTCTAAGCTTCGAAAATAACTTGTCTGTATCAAAACCACACTCCATTTCTTCTTTAAAAACCTAAACCAAGAGAGCAGGTTTCAATTCCACTTCCCTTCGCAGCCATATGCTGCCAGTACGGGACCTAATTATGAATTTCAAATATAGAACGCGAGTCATGTGTGTCAATTTGGCGGGAAGTGGGTAACGTTACGTTACGTTTTACGGTGTTCAGTAGGGCATGCATTTAACTTATTTATGGCGTGATACAAAGTAATATGCCATCCACAAACATGCTATGGTATTGTGGCAGTCATGTTTTAATATTTCAAAGTAAGTAATTTATGGATATTATGAAAGTAACTTTGTCTGTCTACACCACAGAACCGTCTTGATAACATTTGGCATAAACATACAAACAATGAGAAAGGATTTAGGCTGATTTTTAGCGGGAAAATATCTTATTTGCACGGGAATCCAAGTCAATCAGAATATATTTAATACTACGTCGATATCTTCAAATAAGTGATACATCGATACATTGGTCTAAAAAAGTGTCATAACAAACAAAGAAGTACATAGAATTACTAACAATTAAAATTAAGTGTTACTAACAAAGAATATGGATTTAATTAGTCTGAAATAGATTATATATTATTATTATTATAGGCTACTGGAGAGTCTATAGTACCGGGCTTATTTCTTTATATGAAATAGGCCCGCATTTGTCTGCTATCTCACCCGATGGTAAGTGACTATTCAGACGATGATGGTACATGCCTGCCTAGATAATGCCTATTCACTCTTGCCTTGAAAAGGCCAAAGTTATAATGTAATGTTCCAGAAACAGATCCGCCGGCAAGGCATTCCACTCCTTAGCTGCTTGCATGATGAAGGTTGAAGCAAATTTCTCCGTACATAGACAATCTGTAACCCACTAAACTATAAAAGATTCAAAAATGGCTTCATGGCAAAATTTATTCAGTATGTTTTTTCTTTTCTGCTGATACATAAACATTAAGTATCTGGAGTACCTGATGTAGATCACCAAGAGCCCAGCTTTACTATAACAGATACGGAGATGTTGCCAAAGTAAAATTGTATATGCATGATGTGCCGCTTTTGCTGGCACATACACATCGAGTATTAAAAGTAATGTAGACCACCAGGGCCCTGCTAAATTGGTAAAGAAAGCAAAAGCTATTAAGCATGATAGATAGGCCACTTTTTCTAGCACACAGATGTCCAGGGTTTAAACTACCTGATGTAGACCACCAGGATCCCAGCGAAACCATAAGAAATAGAAAAATGGATCAATAGCAGAATTTGTTCAGCATGATGGGCCGCTTCTGTTAGCCCATAGACATTGAGGGTCTGTAGTTCCTTACGTGGAACACCAAGACTCTGGCTTAACTATACTAGATACAGAAATGGCTCTACAGTGAAAGTTGTTCAGAGTTATGGATCGACCAACGATCTAATGAACTGTGGTATAAGAAATACTGCTTCAACAACAGCTTATTGGCGTAATGGTCATTATTTGCTACCAGAGCATGTTAATCAAAGGACGCTGCTGGTGTGAATATAGTTTTTTTATCAGTTACTGAAATGCAGCGAAACGAAGTTCGCGGGTACCAGCTAGTCAAATTATACATATGGAAAGCGAAGTGAACGACCTGATTAACCCTGAGGTATCAAACGTAGAAGCGTCAGTACTTTAGATTTGGCATATTTCCTGCGAGACATGTTATGAAAGTTATGGTACACCGAATTAAAATCTTTGCGGTTAGTTTTTTCTGTGGAAAATGCCATACCACAACTCTATGCCCTAGACTAGACGCCAACCAAACACTATCATAAAAAAATCTAAACAAGTATATTTTTTATCAATATCTTAAGTTATCTCAAATGCAAATACATTATAAATTACTCACATATGAAATGGTAAACAACTGCTGAAACCAAGAGCATGTATGCACGAACGAACATGTTACGCAGCACGGCTCTACGTCAACCGTGTCTCCCAATCGGGCACATGTCACCACCCGTAACAGGTATTCAAATACAGGGTTATTTTTTAAGTCAGTACGCAAACTTTGCAGGGTGATTCTACTTATGATTCTGATTAATATATTTACTATAGTAATCGCGAAAAAAACAGCAGTTCCATTAAAAATAGATACCTACTCGAAGAAATGCATGCATGTAAGTGATGCCATAAAAATTGCCTAGAATCATCAGTAAAATCAGCCTGCAAAGTTTGTGTACTGCCTAAAAATAGCCCGATATTAGAACTTCATATTTCTACCCTGGCTTGGAAGTAAAATGGAAGACTGTTACATATTGTTTCTAGAATTAAAAAATGTTTTATCTATGATACACCATTCATCCAAATAAATATGTCTGACTTGAGACCTGAAGAAATTGTTTCATTTTAAAAGACGCGTACCGGAAGCCATAAACACATAAAAGTAAGGTAGGACAAATCTCCACAAACCAAAGTAGCAGACTCTCAAATGTAGCAAAGATTTTAGAGGTCAAAACATTTATACAAATCGTGGAACTTTAGATTGTTTAAGATATAACAAATCGCAAGCAATATTTAATGTAATTTTACTTACCAAAGTCACTTACGCGGTTCTCTCACTTGACGACATATTGGAGAACCGCCGAAGGTTAGGTATTTTTTACGAGTTATTTTTAAGCCGAATAATTTTGATAAGCGATGGAATATTTATGTTTTAAGTAAGCATGATTTACTTCAACGAATGACGAATAATATTTATTTAATTTAAGTTGTTTGCTCTGTTGAAAGCATGGAACTAATTTAAATGAAACTTGTTAAATGTTTACTCTTATTTCGCGGTAAATACCGAATACAAATTGTACCGCCAAATATATTCTGAAAACCAAATTTTAAAACACTTCCCGTGTTAGGTATACAATTTTTTGAAAACTTGCAAAATTTTCAAGCGCGGGCAGGTTCAAATCCTGAAGTGTTTTAAAATTTGGTACTCAATTTATCGCTGGTTTTCATCGCTTAGACTACATTCAATCTGTAAAGATAGAATTAGTCGCCGGTTATTAGTTGCAAAACTAACCCGGTAGATGGAGCCATGCCAAGCGTTACTGGCATTAAAATACACTTGCAAAATTGGCGGGCAAGAAATGAGCTGCGGTAGCCCAGATGGAAGAGGCGTCGCCACTAGTAATGCGAAAGTCGCAGGTTCAAATCCTGCCCGCGCTTGAAAATTTTGCAAGTTTTCAAAAAATATTCTGAAAACTTTATATACTGCTACAAAATACGAAATTATTTATTTTTATGTATATACGAAAATTTACCCAAAAAGCTTTATATAGTGTGTAAGGGACAGCCCTCCGAATACTTATAGGGTGCATTCAGACTATGAAACTGAACAACTTCCCATCAAAAAATATTTCAGGAAACGCCAAAAAAATCTGATCTTGATTTTGTATGGGAATGCATTTTTTTATCGTTTCCTGACATTTGTTCCTACATTTGGTCTGCATGCACCCAATAAGTATTTGAAGGGCTGGGTATACCTTACACCCAGTATAGCATCAGTTTGGCACAAAGTTACCCCTTACTCCTCAACTAACAAAGAAAACTAGTTTATAAATTTTGCTTTCAAGGCAAACCTAACCCTCCCACTGAAGGGCATTTCTATACACATAAAGTATGTTTTTTAATGTTCAATGAGCTTCTAATATTTTTTTCTATCTTTTCCACATCTAATTGATAGCACGTGCATCGTTTCCGTTTGGCCACGTGGCAGTAAGTATTGTAAAAAATATTAAAATATTCGTTCCGGAGAGTGGATGACGTAGAACAAAAAATTATCATAAAAGTGAGGCTCATAGGTAAGTAAAATGCATTTAGGTGAGTACGTTAACATACACATTTTACGCCTTTATCCCTTGCGAGGTAGGCAGAGCGATAACGGTCGTAAAATATGGTCGCTATTGCCACGTCTGACAAATATTTGAGGGCCGTTTAAAATAGGTTGTCAGCCTGTCGCCTTCAACTGTTCTAAGTGAGTAACACTTAAACCCGATGATCTCTGGTGTCAGAGTTTTTCAACCGCCTACTGCTAGTACTTGGGGTCTGACATGGTTGTGTAACGACCGCTGTCTAATTAATCGTAGACAGCAACCAGAACCGACGGCTTAACGTGCCCTCCGAAGCACGAAACCATATTTTTTCGGACAATCAGGTGGTTCAGCCTGCAATGTCCTAACCAGACTAGGAACAAATTCACAAAGTAATAAATATCAACTTTGTGAGCGCCCCATCGAGAATCGAACCCGGAACCTTTGCATCGTAGGCAGTCGCACTACCACTGCGCCACATGGCCTCTACCTATTTATACTTACAACGTTATAAAAATATTGTTGCAGCCAAATTAAACAACAAGATAAGATTGGTACTTCCATATTCACGTGTCTTTAACCCTAGATTAGTCGCGCTTAAAAACTTACGCAATCGGTCGCATGGGGTCTTTGTGGACCCCAAATTTTTGATTCCGTTATTTAGTTATTTTTGATAAATTGTTTGTTTTTTAGTACTGTTTACCAGAATCGGAATACCTTTAACAATAAAATACAAAAAATAAAGTTTAAAAAAACAATTTATTATTGATAAAAAAACACGTTCTTTTACAAATGTTAATTATTACAGGTAGTTTGAAACCATAATCGAAAAAGAATTGTTATTTTTATTTAACCTTCTAAAAATGAAAAATATATAATTTTTTCCTTTTTAACTCTTATTAAAGTAACTAAAAAATAAATAAACGGAAAGGTTACCTCCAAAAAAATATAAAGTTTGTGAAAATGAAAAGTACCAAATATTTAGTAGCACAACAATCAGCATCATCACAACATTCATCCTCTGATCCACCAAGAATTTCCTCCTCTTCCTGCTCCAATCACCCCATAATACGTCCTTGCTGTCTCTCATCCATTTTCAAACAATTCTTGCACGAAAACAACCAAAATATTTATCTTTCGTCAAACAAAATCGAATATTTTCTGTTACGCGAGCGGTCGCGCGGGGTCTTTAAAAGCCTTTGCACTTAAACAACGACTATACCTCCCAAACGCATGCATGCGAACTGATGAATTATAGCTAGGCTTTGGCCTGCATACTAATCAGAAAGGTACACAAAATCTCGAACTACCCACATAACCGTATAAAAGAAAAAATCGCAGTTTTCTAATTGCAGGGCTTTTAAAGACCCCACGCGACCAATCTAGGGTTAAGAAAAGTTTAACCTTTCTTTGTTTACTCAAATCTATTTGTATAGTTCTCTCTCTCAAACACAGTCATAAGGGCATTAAGGGCTTGATATTGGCCTCCTTTTCTAACAGACTGCGATGTACTAATAGACATGTCCTACATTTGATATTCAATTACAACTTATCACTGCTTTACGCATGCCACGAACTCATTACGCCATTATTTGCAATTAATATAGTGTTAATTAGATCAATAAAGTGGTAGGGTAAATGTTATTGATACTAGCAATCCACCCCGGCTTCGCATGTTTACCATAAAACTTAGTATTCACTTTATTCTTTCTTCGAGGATTTAGCCCAGTATGGCTAGTTTTTCATGTTTCAAAAATATTAAAGTCGCTTATTTTTGGCTTATAGTTTCTGGACTATTGGCCAAACCTACTTTTAGTATTTTGTATAATTTTAAATTAAATCTTGCCGTGTGATGCCGGCTTAGAATAGCATCACCCCATTTCTTTCCCGTGGGAGTCGTAAAAGGCTCGGGATTCGAGGGTGTGTATTGCAATTTTAGGCGATGTGCTGACAACCTTTTACTATGGCGATACACAATTTTCCGAATAACCCTCAATTATTTGACAAACGTGGCGTAAATATCCGTTTTCGCGGCCGTTTACGCTCTGACTACCCCGCAAGGGATAATAAGCGTGATATGTGTATGTATGTATGTGAGTGTATCATTTTAAATAATATGCTATTACACTTTCGTTTTCAGCAGATAGAAAAAACTGACACTGGGCTTTTACACTGTGTTAACTGTCACATTGACAACATTAAAACAAGCGTAAAAAATGACACAAAATGTAATATGTGCTTTACAGACACACATAACGCAATCGTACAATCAATAAGCAACTTGAGATTTTTGTAAGTAATGCCCTTAAATAGGTAATGCTAATTATAGAGTTGCGTAGTGAGCTAACTCTAAGCGTAGTAGGAACTGCACTTACAAAATTACGAGATGTAGGTATGAATCCGTACTAATATTATAAATCTGAGATTTTTTGTGTGTATGTATGTATGTTTGTTACCTCTTCACGCTCAAACGGCTTGATAAATTTGGAACACAGGTAGAGTATAACCCGGAATAACACATAGGCCACTTTTTACCGCGTGAAAACAACTATTACCACGGGAAAATGAGTGGCAGCGGGTGAAACCGCTGGGTGAAATCTAGTATGACATAAAAGATTACCATAAAATTCAGCGAGTGAACTAATCATATTTGGATCCCAGCTGCGTAAAAATTAACGGTGTTATTACAAAAACAAAATTAAACGCGCGATTAAACAGTGTTGAATTTATTGTTTAATACGATTTGACGTTGTCAAACAGTTTAACTAGGTCTGACTTCTTTTGTAATTACAAGATATGTCCTTCTTACATGGGATTGACTTAAGTATGTAAATAAAGATTATAGGTAAGTATACCGCGTATAACAATGTAGCCTTTCCACTAAAGTTGTTATATTTCAATAATTTCTAGACAAAAAATAGTTATTTTAAATCAAAATAATACCTACCTGCCACAAATTGTATTCGCTAGAGAGATAAAATTAAATTTTATTGTCATGCTTTAAATATTACATGACACAAAACAAACTAACCTTAGATTAGTGCTGTCACTTTCCGTCAAAAAGGTTTACAAAAGGATTGGAGATATTAAAGTCCTGTCATGTTTAAAAATGGCAGTGATCCTCGCAGTTTCTAGTCAATTTAGTCGCCACAGTTTTCATCGTCGCCTTATTTTGACAGATAACACATATTTTGCATCAAATTAAGACATGTCCCATCCTTTTATTAACCTATTTGACGGGAAATGTCAGTACTAATTGAATATGGGTTAAGAGAATTAAATACTAATATCTCCTATTATTTACTAAGCACTAATTTAAGGTAAGAGAATTTATATCCCAAATTGAGGCCATGTTGACATTAAGAGTACGAAATTAGGAGTGTTTGACCTCTTCAAATAGTTGGAGTAACTAATTAAGGTCATCTGTTTATACCAACTAGAGAGCGTCAATAAACTTCTACTTGAACCCGAGACGAGGTTTTATCATAAATTCATAATAATTGTTATTTTGATCGGAATATTTTGCGAACGCCAATATTTCGTAAGATAATGGTCCCGATTCTACGTTATAATCATTTTAAGTTCCTTAGGCCAAACTTAAATGTCTAAACTTAGAGGTTTTACCAACCCTAGAACATTTTGACCCGGGACACTCCAGCACCTTCCGATCCGGTGCCACTCTAGAACTTTCCTATCCGGTGACACTCTAGGACCTCCCAATTCAATTGATCCCACTTTAGAACTCTCCTATCTGACCGAAAATCACACAGATCACTGCAAGACCTTTTACTGGCTGCTAAAACTAGTCAATTTAGTAGTTATAAATATTTAAATTGCTGAATTTTGCACCTTCTGGAATCACACTAATCGATTTTTAAAGATTTTGAATCAAAGAGTTTGACTTTTGGAAGATAGTAAAATATTATGTACTTATTGAATATATCTGACCATCATCGAACTGTATAAAGAAGTAGCACCTACACGAACGTTTAGATTTTATGGTGTTCGGATATTTACTGTTTAATTATGCTTTGTAATTAATTTATAGTATTTATCGCACTTCGATATCACTCTGATGAATCTATCAATAATCTTCTTCACATAATTTCTTTCAGATTCGTTAAAAATGCGCATGCGGTCCACAGGTTTACTTATGAAAAGCCTCTTGTCAAACATGTTCATTAATAACTTCCTTGCACTTCACAATATGAACAGCACACTCCGAAAATAGCCTCTACTCCCCATATGCTCTCCTGGTACTTTTTGTCGATGGCTTTTTCTAGATCACAAAAACCGCGTCGCCGTGGGAACTACTTGTCACGAAAAAAAAACGGGAAAAGAAACTTCAGCAGATGTGAGCGAATCTTAGGACCTGTAGATATGAGCCACGTGTCAAAACAGGAAGAGGTTATAATTTATCGGACGCGTGCGCATGGCTAACGGACTGTGAAATAGACAGTTTGTTTAATAAAGTCGGCAAATATCAAGCAAGTTAAAGAGAATGTGGAAGTTCGTAGAGCGTAACTGAGGCTTTATGCTCAGTTAATAAAACAAAGTAAGTACTAAGGAAAAAATTAAATCCATATTATAAATGGGAAAGTGTGTTTGTTTGTTTGTTTATCCTTCTTTCCCGTCGCAATGGAGCGATGTTAGTATACGGCCGATGTTGCGCAGTGGTATTGCTAGTGCGACTGCCTGCGAGCACACAGAATAAGGCTTTACTTTGTGGACGGCTTGTCAACAGCTCTCCAAAGGCTTTAAGGCTACGGGCATAGATGGCGTGGCTGGCTATGGATGCCTGTGGCTGGCGGGTAGAGCTGAGTCGTGACTTGGCTTGCTGGCAATTTGCCGTGTCATGGCGATTAGGGAATGGTTTTACAGTATGTAGATTGTTTAGAGCATGTACATAGATACTTTTGACTGCAGAAAAAAATCTTATTAAACGGAAACAGCTGCGTGTGAAACCGGAGGGCGGAAGGCTTGTTTATTTATAGAATGTAGGCAATTCAGAATTACTGATCATCTTTGCCCTTATCATCAAGAATTTCGTAGGCCGGATATTTATTTTTATGGTTTGTTTTGAAAATATGTATAGGTCATTTAAGAAATCAATTTTACTATTTAAAATAATATTATTAATTTCTATTTCTGTTATGTTTCCTATGTTTTGAGGACGTGACGTCACCAGTTTTTGCTTGCTCAAAGAAAAAGCAAATCAGACAAGACAAACTCAGTTACGATCATTTTTCTCTAAGTATGTCAAAAGCATTTATTAATATTCAGGTTAGGCGTCATGTAAAGGTTATCACGGGTAAAGATATAATAAATATATTGGTATTATTACACCTTCTTATTCATTTTAAGTATTAGACCGGGTCTATCGCGATAGTATTTAGGTAAATATTAGATAGACCTTCTTATTGTTCTAATAAGATGAGTGACTAAAGTATAATTCTCGAAAAGGATTTAAGATTTTCTTGAAATCGACCATCCTAGTATACCCTAGGATTGAAATATATATATATATATATATATGATCTTTATATAAAAACTCTTATCAACGTTAAAAGCCTAATTTCTTACTTAGCGACACAACTAATTGCTTCATGCCATGCTTCACAAATTCTTGATAATACCTATGGGGTGTAATGAATTATTTTTGACTGAATTAATAAGGAATTACTTGTTGTTGCCTAAATAAAAAACGTTTCGTCCTTAGTCTTTTATATTTATTGCCAAATCTATATATTTAATTATTTTATTCAAAAGTATTAATTATTCTGCAATATATAGTTAAAATGAATGTGTTATTTATATTTTTTTAATTCTTGTCAATTCAGGGTTTTAGGATAAGTATTTTACTAAATAGAATGACCCATGGTTAAGCTCGGTCAATATTGTACCGTCCCTACGCCAGGTGCAATAAGATCTAAAATGGTGCCTAACACCCTAAAATAGTAGTTTATGCAACTGTCATATAATGGGGGTCACTAGAATGCGATCGTGCACTCGGCTACGCCTCGTGTGAAAATAGTTTGACACGAGCATTCTAATGCCTAATTATAGCAGTTGCATACACTTTTTCAAGAGAATTGGCAAAAGAAAACTTCGTTTCATTTCTCAACTTTATCGAAGTAAGAGCCTTCTCATTAAGGCATTACGCTACGCGTCTGTAGTTTCTATGAAACTGTAATTTCTATAGGCAAAATGCAAATAGCAGGTCTTTATACAATTGTTTTCGAATTCATAATTCGAACATTATGAGACGAGTGTAGATAAAGATTGTCGTGTGATTGCCGGCTTAGAATAGCATCACCCCATTTCTTACCCATGGGTGTCGTAAGAGCCGACTAAGGGACTCGAGGGATGTGTATTGCAATTTTAGGCGTTTGGCTGACAACCTGTCACTATAGATAGTGATACACAGTTATTTGATTGACCCTCAAGCTTTTGTCAGACGTGGTGTTAATATATCCGTTTTACGGCCGTTAACGCTATGCCTACCCCGTAAGGGATATAGGCGTGATTTATGTATGTATGTATGTATGTAGATAAAGACTCTTACGATATCACAGATTCATGAGTCTCTGATAGCTCTTGTCACTGAGACAAACTAAAGGGAGACACAAGACAACGAGCTTCGAGGAACGACAGCCTTCCGTCCCGGGACTTCCGGGTCGGAACGAGACGGAAGACCGTGTTGCTCGAAGACAACGTGTGAACGCACTCTTAGTAAAAAAACATCTTAATTTAATGAGAGTTTATATTCATAAATTCATATTTAAGTACAATAAAAGGTACATATTTGAACAGTTACGAGTACTTAGTCATCGTCATTTAGACATTAAGACGTACTTTTTACAACTACATATTAAAAGCCTTATTCTTGTCACATTTTTGTACCGCGTTTGGTATGTTATTAAATTCTTAACATAAGTTTCTTTCTTAATAAAATTTTAGAGACTACTTTGACAAAGTAAATAATAATTTCATTTCTAACTAATCATGCATTAAATCTTAAGCAAACATCAAACTCAGACAAATTACATACAGACATACAATGTTACTGTCATCTTACACAAACATACTCAGCTCTACAAATGACATATCTTTATCAATCGTCATAACGAGCTTAGTATTGAATTTCACACAGAAGTGTGGACATTGTATGCTGAGAAAATTACTTCTAATCTATATAAACCGACTATATCAAACAATTTAGCTTCAATATAATTACTATCTACTTACTATTACATATTTACACGTGTTAATAGCTATAACTGTACCTACTAATATAGTATCACGACAGTCTGTTTTGTTATCGGTTTCACAAGACATGTTTATTTAGCTTACTAGGTTATATAAATCTAATAGGGCATAGCGTTTGAAAAGAATTGCGCAAGATTTCTTTAAACTTCATCATCGGATTAATATCACATCCTTATTTTGCCAATCAACCAATCCTGGCGACAGCTGTCAGTCTAGTTAATCTCAAATATATCCCTTTATTTACCTGAATAGAACACCAGTATGCTTTAAAAAAGTCATCTGAGACCTCGTTGCAGTCTCTTTTATCAACATAGGTACACAAAAAGTTGAAAGCCTTGTAATCACACGCATGGCGTACATGCTTCGTCCTCGCCTTCTTTCCGCTTTTCTTTTTTGCCCTTCCTGAAGTTCTCTTCAATCTGCAGCAATGTCTTCCCCCTGGTTTCTGGCAGATAAAAGTACAAATATATCGTACCTAACAATGTCGACAGGCCATACAACAGATATGTCCCTCGGTGTCCGATACTCTCGAACAATCCCGGTGCAGTCTTTATTGTAGCAAAGTATGCAATGGATGTTGTCATTACACTTATACTAGATCCGAGCCCTTTCGTTTCTGTTGCAAATAGTTCTCCCGCCATATTCCAAGGTAATGGCACAACACCCAAATTAGACACAATCATATAAAGTGTCATTAACCCTAAAGTTACCACAGGGGAACTGTGATTTCTTTTCACCGCGAACATATAAACTGACAAAGCTATCAACGAAAGTGATGTGAAAACTCCACTGAACATTGCCATGGGTCGACGACCGTTTCTCCTTAGTAGAACACAAGCTCCGCTCAGAGAAACTACTCGCAAAATGTCTATGCTCAACATTGCCGCATACGTTTTTGTATCCATCTTGTGATTTTTCGAGTGTCCATGTGCGTTCTTGCCCATAAGTTCCTGCATCAGGTCTGTGGTATACGCACTTATCACATTCACTCCTGACAGCTGCGTCATAATGAAGAAAACCATCATTATAATCAAGGGCTTATAAAACTCGGGCTTATTAATATTATTCTTCAAAGTACGTAGTTTGCTTTGCGTTTGATCTCTTTTCTCGTTTTCTGCTAACATTTTGTCCAGTTCTGTTTTCATTTCCAGTCCGGTCCCTCTGTGCCATTGGAATGATGAGATGCATTCATCGATCCGGTTCTGCGCTGCCAACCACGCGGGAGTTTCGGGGGCAAAATAAAGGATGATGCCCCCAGTCAGTGGGAACAGTCCGCAAATATACGCTGCATAGCTATAGTGCATGAATGTCCCAAACAAATGTGACAGAAACACTCCTACTGCTATTGCCAGTGATAAACCAGCTAAGAAAAATCCTCTGTACGCTGGTGTGCTTATCTCTCCTATGTAAACCGGGCCTAGAGGGCCTAGCCAACCCTGGCAGAATCCGGTGATAAATCTTCCAAGAAGAATGACGTAGATATTCTTTGTTGAGCCAATGACGACCCAGCCACCTGAGAATAACAAGGCCAACATGACTTGTGACGTTCTTCTGCCGAAGAGTTCCATCAGGAATCCAGCCAGGAGGTTTCCAAAGAACATCGGCAACGATGCCATAGCCGCTGAAACAATTAAGAAGCTCTCCTTTGTATCATAATATGACAGATTAATTCGTTGAAAGGCAGCCTTGTAAGTGTGTGAACTCTACAAATAACATTCTTTCGAATTGCTACTTTGTCTGCATGTCCACAAGATAACAATCAGTTTTATTTGGAATATTACTTAAAATATGTGATCTCATTTCAGGTCATCCAAGTTCATAAAAACATAGCGATATCCGAGCCCTGATTAGAAGCTCGTAAAGATTTTGAGTACATACCTACCCAAGAGACCATTTCAGTGGACACGTGACTCTCCTTATGAAGTTGAGGAATGAGGATAGCAGAGAAGCCTGCTACGCCTCCAGCTCCCAGCGTCATCATGAAGGTTCCCATGCAACATAGCGCCTGTAAATAAATAAAAAGTAAGTTGTGTATCTAAACATCAGCGACATCATGACTAATCTAAAGGTAAAACCCAATAAACCAGTCATCGTAGCGCGTTGTCAAATTTGGACAGACGCTGCTCGGAATGAGACTATACCTACCTGTACTATTATGTATTCTGTGCTATACCTTAAATGCCCGTATACAAAATTTTTCTATACCTATACATGACATGATCGTTAACAATATCTATGTTTTACAGTCCAACTAAATTATTAATTATAATAGGGAATTGTTCGATTTATTCTTTACAAAAAATCTCAGTTTGTTTTTAATTAGAGGGTTAGCTATCAAAGCGAAGCGGCGAATTTTTTAACAACTTGAAAAATATCTAAATCTTATGTTTTCCGTTTAGATATTAGAACAAAAGGAAACTAGGTAGGTACTTGAATAATATAAATACTATAGGTATTTTATTATAATTATCTGATCGTTTTGATTGTACTCTTACAATATATGTTTATGAAATAATTGATAAGATTTGACATTATCATTTATCTGATTCGGTAATATTTTCGTTGTCAAGCGTATAAAATATCACTAATTTAGACTAGCGCTGTCATATGGCAACGAAAATCCGCTTTGTTAATCAATTTATAATCCCTTTTTTATTTAAAACTTCGTCTATAACAAGTTATTTCTAATGGGTATACTATTACAAATCTACCGACTTATGACATGACACTTTAATGTTTGTCAAATTTCTACCTACCCAATCATGTTATTGATAATCTTTTATTTATGATTCATAGAAATATTTAGGACGACCTAAGAATACACATAAAAGAATGTCAAAGTGCAAAAGGAAGTGATTCATGTAAAATATTCAGATAAAATGTTTGTTATCGTATAACAAAGTTTATGCACGAGGAAATGCAAATGCGTTAGTAGGCCTAGACCTTGTTCACTTATATTGTAACAAAGGTATAAATAAATTATAGGTAAATTGCCTTGTAAGGTTGATAACTCGATATCAGGTTCCGTCGTTTTAAAGTCTGAATGAGTAAGTTATATTTTAAGCCGATAAAAATTAAAGTAATTTTTACTTTTACCAGAAAACAACTAGGTAACCATTCTAAACGTCAACAAACGTTTTTTTATGATACTGTTTAATTCAAACGGATTTAAAATGTGTTTTTTTTATTAATGATGGGTTTGCTCTTGACTCTAGTTTAGTTTAGTTTAGTAGTTTAGATTTACGCGACTTACTTGTTGATATTTGGTAGAGAGTTAGCCCTATACGTTACGGCTGTTTAAGATGCGTAAACCTATTATGTATCATGCGTGTTATTTGTTCGTTTTTTTATTTATTAATGATGGGTTTGCTCTTGACTCTAGTCTAGGTCATAGGACAGAACAATTAAATTTTTGTATTTTTGTTGTTTGAGTAAAAGCACCATGACTATTTTTAACACAAAAGTATCAACAACGAATGTCACTGAACCAACCACAAACTGTTACAAATTGAACTGTTCTTTTTTCACTTTTACGTAACATGCTTTTTAAATTATCACTCAAAAATTTCACTAAACCACACACCTGTCTTCGCAAAGGCGTCCTGTGATACCGCTCAATCTCCTTCTCCCCTTTTTCCACTTTCTCACAGTTTCCATTCTCATTGTGATGGAACTTCTCCAGCTCGGCCGATCTCCCGTTCTCCATGGCCGAAGGTTCCCACAGACTGGAACTCGTGTGGGCCGAAACAACACTTTTATTGTCCGTCGAATCACTACATTAGATTGGCTATCTTATCAGCTGCGTGTCGCAGTCCAAATGAGTAATTTTAATAAACATCTCACACTCATGTTTGTATAATTTGTAATGAGGCTTTCGCTTGGTTGCAAAGTTGTCTTCCTATTTACACGTGTGTAGACGTAAATAATGATTTTGACTGACACACTATATTGGTAGGGTTGAATCAACAATAATTACTAGGTAATAAATGACATAACTATAATTTGATTTGATTGCTAGTACAGCTAGAATCAAAGTGCAATTTAATTAAATTATAATGTATAATAAAGACAATTGCCAAACCGGAAAACCTAATTAAACCGGAAATAATTTGTTTGAATACAACAATATTACATACATACATAATCAGCCTATGGCTTCTCCCACGGTACGCCACAGGGCACGATCTCTCGTTTTCACCAACCAATCGCTACCTAGCTACATTTTGTAGGGAGGGCGTCCAACGCTACGCTTCCCGTGGCGTGACTTCCAGCCCAGAAGCCGCTTATTCCATCCACTATACGACAGATATGCCTAGCCCACTGCCACTTCAGTTTGATACTCTTCTACACCATGTCCAATCCAAAATTACTAAAACTAGTCACTACAATAAAAAATTGACAGTAGCTTTTTGTGATGACAGTTTAGAATAGCATCGCCCCAATACTACCCCTGAGTGTCGTAAAAAGAGACTGAGATTATTTCATACAGGGAATGGGCAGCAGTACTCCCTGTAAAAGCAATATCTTGCACTGCACTCGCCAATCCGCAGGCCAAGCGTGGTGAGTATGACAATAACCTCCAATAGGGGGAGGCTCACGTCCAGCAGTGAACTGTTGAGGCTGTTAATGGAATGCATGTAGGGGCTTGACAGTCCACAACTGTATAAAGCTCAGTCGTCAAAATATGCCGTAGTACATATACTGTCGTGCCGCAGAAAAAGGGTAAACATAAATGCACACCTATGTAAATGCTATAAAAATGAAGTTTTGTTCTACCCAACCGCAAAGAAGCCATCAGTTGTTCCGTGTTCATGGCCCGTGCAACTGCATCTATCCAAATATTCAAAATACCTACCTACCTACTTACTTACCCAAAACATTTTCTAACCAACTGACTTTCAAAGCCTGCACTAACATAAAACTATTATAAAATAAACAGTCAATAAGTATCTCTTACTATGAAGATACCAGTCTGGTGTAGTAGTATATAGTAGCTATATTAATATTACTGAACATATCATACAAAATGACAAAAAAATATGAAACACAAATAAGAATTATGAATACCGTATATCTATAGGTGTATTATATCTATAGTATAATACATTTTCACGGTTTCAGGATGAATCCAAATCGGGCCCTTTCGCACATATCTACCGAAAAAAGAATGAAGCTTAATAAGCGCCTACGGATTTTTGTAAAGCAAACTCACTCAAATGAAAATGTATAGCTCGTAAACAAGAAGGCTCTTTGTGGAGCTGTACCGTAGAGTTATATATTAGTGATAAATATCTTCTTCATTTTAGCGTGTCAATTTTGTTTTATGGCTGGACTCTACAATTTTAGCCCTGGGGCTTTGAAATCTACGCCTGACTCTTTGGTGGGAAGCTGGAGCTCACCTAGAGAGCGTGTCTAATACCGATACTACTCCGTCGCGGCCCAGAACCACAAATAACATAGCCATATTGACAGCAGCGCTGACAGACGCTGACATTACATCGTCCTGCGTGCAGGTGTTAGGACACGCAGGACACGATTGTAGGGGTCAGGTTATATTTTTCTGTCGTATGTCTTTTCTGAAAACATGTTAAAAAATAATGTATGAGGCGTCGCGTCGGTAGGACCGATACCGAAAGTCGCAGGTTGGAACTCTGCCTGCTGTGAAATTTTGCAAGCAGTATAAATAGCCAGGTACAAGGAGTTAGGAACATAACGCAAAACTGACAGCCGATGTGGTGCAGTTGTATTGCGACTGGCAGCGACGCAAAAAGAACATGGGACATGTTCGATTTCTGGTGGACTCTCAAAGTTGATATTATTTCTTTGTGAATTTGTTTTCAGTCTAGTTAGGACATTGCAGGCTGAACCACTTATTGCCCGTAAGAAAGAGGGTACCGTGCTTCGGAGAGCACGTTAAGCCATCTGTCCAACTCTGACATCAGGGTTTATCTTGTCGGTCGTCGATTCGGTGTCCCACACGAAAAGAAGAACGCAAAACTTTTTTATGATTTCTTCATCGTCAAAAATATCGTTGAGTGGGCCAGTTTACGTTAAAAAATGTTTAAGACGTCTTCGAGAGGGTGTGCAAGGAACAAATCAAAATTGTTCAGTTTTTGTGCTGAGGAAACCCACGAGAAGTGACCTAATTTCCTAACACTTTGTATATAAAACGGAAATTAATAAGTGCTTGCAATATAAAATACGTTTATATCATCCATGTAGGTATTAAGATAATCTTTTACATCTAAACCATCCGTTTGTCAAGTCATTAAACATCACCTCATGTGTTTACTTTCTTCTTTATGATAATAAAACGCATTGGTGTCGATTCTCGCGTACACATTTATTAGTCTGCTTTTTTGTCATAAAACCTGAGTCGACAAACGACGAAATTAACCCTAGTTTCAGAATTTAAGACTCCTTACTAGGTATACCTATTTATACTTGTTTATACTCCCTGACATGGTTGGGTAAACACCGCCATCTAGTTATCACAAGACAGCAACTGAGATCGACGGCTCAATGTGCCCCTGCTTCCTTTCCGAAGCACTTCTGGACAAGCAAGCCTATGGCTGCAACAAATGGGATTTTTTTAGCCAATCTTCAAGTTCACATAGTGATGGCTCTGGGATAAACTGAAAAAGTTTCATCGTAAGGAAATGTTAGTAAATTGATGAAATATATTTGTGACAAATGTCGTAATTTCAGCTTAGCTGGTACGTAGTAGTATTATATTATCTGTGGCTTAGCATAACACTCTGTCACTTTTTTACATATTGAAATACCAGAGATTGCAAATTAACGGCTGTAATTATTGACGTATATCAAAAAAAAAAAAACTTTATTTAATAAACATTATTAAACATAATTACTAATAGGTAAAACTATACAAAAACAATTATGAGGCTTAACTATTTCCTAAACTAAGAATAGTAATTCCTGTGTCTTAGGTAAACAGTTTACCAACATAACTGTTCTAAATAATAAAATATAAAAATAAAATACGACTATAAAATTAAAATAAACTTAAATACACTTTAAAATATTACTATTCTAACGGTGAAGCCGTGAGCGGTAGCTTCCCTCGGAAGCGGCGAAACACGACTCCCTGCGGCCAAAACTCCGGTGACGTGAAGACGCTCACAGTAGCGGTCGGGACTCGCACCACGAACGAGTTGAAACCCACCCAATGGCGCGACTCCAACGGCTCCACGTATACTCCGAGTCTTGGCGTATCCTTGAAGGCACCTGCTTTATGCCTCGCGAAGATGTAGTCCAGCACGTCTTGTTTGGTAGTAGAGTCGTGCAGGCGTGAGACATAAAGGGATGTCCTCGGCGTGAAAGCACGCAGCTGTAGATTGGCCTCGACTGGGGCGGTGCCACACTTGTTCTGGCGGGGTTGCCTGCTGCGCTTCTTCTGAACCAAAGTAAACCCATCCGCGTCTACTTGGTCACAAGTGTCACAACGCTTGTTAAGGGGTGGCTCACAGAGTGATAGATGAGCCATGCCCTTTTTGTTAACCGCTGCTGCAGTGAGCGGCTTAGGAGGCCGGTTAGTGATGTTCCGGCGCCGCCGACGTTTAATCGTGTCAGCAGCATTGCCGGGCGCAGCTGACAGCGTTGGTGCAGCGGGGCGGGGCGGGTCGAGCGGTGCGGCGGCGGCGGGGGGCGCGGGCGCACGCTGGTCGGTTCGCTTGGTTGCTTGATTAAATGTTCTAATAGATTATACCATGTATGTACGTACATCAAAATAAATAAGAAATATAAAAGAAATAACCCACTTTTGAAACACATGAACATGTCATGTTCTTGATTTTACTTCAGTTTCAGAAATACTTTAGCAGGCAAATGATGGTTATAAATTTCCCCTTTCTTTCCTTTTTTCTTAATTAATTACTTATTAAGTGACATGAACAACTAAGGAAATGTCCCGCTGAATTGAGGCCAATGCTAATCAATTTATTATTATCTCAGGTAGGTAGAAATGAATAACAAATCTGAGTAATCTTCGTCACTTCATCAGTCATAGTGGAAACATTCAGCATCCATAAGAGTTGAGTTTTCCTTGTAGGTATCTCTCGCACGTGATGGCGCAAAAGTAGTCACGCGTCATTTGATTGATTCTGACACCAGGGTTCATTGGGTCGTTGGATGACTCGGTATCCCACACGAATAAGGAATTGCTGTAAATTTTTAACACACACATATCACGCCTTTATCCCTTGCGAGGTAGGCACGTTTGACAAATAGTTGAGTGCTGTCTCAGAAAAAATCATGAAACACTATAGTGACAGGTTATCAGCCCGTCGCCTAAAATTGTAATACACATGAAACCCTCGAGTCCCTTAGTCGCCTCTTACAACACCCGTGGGAAAGAAATGGGGGAAAAAATGATGTTATTCAAAGCCGGCATCACACGGCAAATTTTTAACAAGTGTATTAAAATTTATCTTACTATTGGGTTTGTTTCTCAGCTTGTTGGAACTTTACATTCTTATTCCGAAAATATATTCAAAACTCACGTTTAGCATATCAAATTTTAAAAAACTAGAAAATAGCCAAAAAACATCGAGTTTATAGGTTCAATCACTCTTTAGCTGAAGGTGACAATTTGACCGATATCTAAAAACATTTCGGTAGGTATGCAAGGTTTTACTAGGTATCTTAAAAAACGGGTTTAGTGACCTAGGGGGAACCAAAATATTATCTTTTCTCTTTATTTATAAGGTGACTGAGTGACTTATTGGAGTAATATTATAATAATATAAAATAAAATAGTGAATTAACAGAAGGACCGCTCGTACCCAGTGCGATGATTGATACCTACTCTGCTAGGGTTGCTACTGTTTTTACTAAATGTTTGGAATGGCTTATCTGGGTTAAACATAGTTACATTACATACAATATACCACGTAATTATTGTATGAGGAAAAGAAAAGATTTTTTGTCAACTTATGTGTAGATTTTGACAACTTATATTTTGATTAAAGCTAATTTTTTTCTGAGCTAAATCGCAAGCGTTACCTACCAGATTTTACTTAGGTACCTAAAACAGTACGAGCGATAACTAAGCTATAAAGAAGTAAACTCCTCCATATTCATTGTATTTGGAATGTAATGGTTTTTTTACAGAACTTGGAAAATATTCAACCGCGGGCAGGATTTAAAAATTTGGCAAGTTTTCTAAAAAATGTCCTAATAAAACAAAGGAGCCGAGATAGAGTGCCTTTCCGCTGGACAGATGCCATACTGGAAGCAATCAGCTGCAACACACAACAGGCGATGCACCGGGCGCAGGATAGAGTGTCCTGGAGACAAACCATCTCTGGAGCTGCTTTTGGTGGTCACGACCCTCAGCCTTGAGGAAACGACGCAGAAGAAGAAGAAGAATAAAACATTATATTGTGTTGTATTTAAATAACCAGAAACAATGTTACCGTTTTTACATTTACGGGGAGTCATTTACCATGCCCACCGAACGCTGTCGACACTCGACTACTTGGGTGTTCGATTTGGTTCCATTTCGCTCGCGATATTGACGTTTCTTTGTTGCCGTCCATCTGTCTTGAGCTTTGTGATGTCAGCATGAAATTTTTCCACACCTATTTCGATCTTCGATCATATTTAGTTTCAAAGGCCCATGTTAAGTAAGTATAGGCTACTTTTTATCACCATTCGAGGGTCTGGAGTATAGATGTAAACCACCAGGTGTACCACCAGGAGCCCAGCTAAACTATTAGAGATACAGGCATGGTTCCAAGATAAAAGTTGTTCAGTATGATGGGCCGCTTCTTTTTACAAGGACATTGGGGATCTGGAGTACCTAATGTAGACCACCAGGTCTACCATCAGGAGCCCACCTAAACTATTGGAGATACAGGCATGGTTCTGAAACAAAAGTTGTTCAGTATGATAGGCCGCTTCTTTTCACAAGGACATTGGAGCTCTGGAGTACCTTATGTAGACCACCAGGTGTACCACCAGGAGCCCAGCTAAACTATTAGAGAGGCATGCATGGTTCCAAAACAAAAGTTGTTCAGTATGATGGGCCGTTTCTTTGCACAAGGAGATTGAGGATCTGGAGTACCTCATGTAGACCACCAAGTCTACCACCAGGAGCCCACCACACTATTGGAGATACAGAAATGGTTCCAAAACAAAAGTTGTTCAGTATGATGGGAATAAGTTAAGAAAGGACATTGCCTACTTTTTACCAAGGACAGAAAAACAAAAAATGTGGTATATAAAAATGTGATATAGTAACTTAAATTACCTTTTTATCTGTCTTATCTACTTATGCTGACCATTTTAGTGTGCTCAAATTGGCACCTCTGGAGTAAGTACTCTGTTATATACTGACTTTTGTATTCAATGGTTATAAATATTGATCTCTCAGGCCGGATAGCAAATTTAGAATTGTCCCTTTAACAACAGAAGCAAGCAAGTCTAATAAAAATAAAAATAAAAAGATCGGAATTTGCAATTTGCAAAGCAAATTGACATCTGACAGACGCATGCGTTACGGTGCGTTAAAAACACGCAGCGACGGACGACCAGATGTGGAAGAACCGCTTTATTGTTCATAAAATTGAACATTTTGGGCCTTACCATTACAACGCGCGTTAAACTCGTGTCTAGCGTTTTTTTTTTTGTATGGGTATATTTTTGAAACATTGCGGTCAACGCTTCTTATTTTTTTGTTCGAAGGTCTTTAAAATAAGGCAATAAAACTGCAGGTAGGTACATAAGTAAGTAGTAGGTATAGGTATAAAGTAGGTGAATAATTTTAAACAAAGAAAGAGGTTTAGGTCGTTGCACATCAGGCTCATTAGTAAATCAGTTCACATTATCAATGAGCGGCATTATTTAACATACCTAGGCTGTTTGTTGCTGTAGGTATATAACCCAGTCTGGCTAGCTTTGCATTAAAAAAAATATTAATGTTGTTTATTTCTGGCTTATAGTTAGTTAGTTAGTATAGTTTCTGGACCATTGGCTCAACCCAATTTGTTATTTTGTGTCGTTTTAGGTGTATGCTAACATACTTTCGTTTGCAGTGGACAAAAATAACTCAAACTGGGTTTTTACATTGTATAAACTATCACATAGACAATAGTTGTAAATTTTTTAAATATCAATTTTATTAACACATAAAATTTCATTATTTGAATAAAATACCTTTATACATAAAATCGAATTCATGCAAGCGTCCAAATTGACACAAAATTTGAAAAATGTGCTTAACAGACACACAACGCAATCATGCAAAAAATAAGTGACTTCATAATTTTTGTTAGTTATGCTCTCAAATAATGCCAGCCGTATCGGACTAATATACCTAGGCTGTTTGTAGCTGTAGGTAATAATACAAGGTGTAAGGGACGGTACACCGAAAACTTAAAAGGCATGATCATACTATGAAACTGAACAACTTTTACTATGGAGAATATGTTGGAAAACGAGCTTTTTTGAAAGTTATTCAGCTGATCGGGAATTTTGTATGGGAGGTCGAAAATTTACCAGGGACCACTTATACTGGTTACTGTGTGAAAATCTAGTACCTATATGTTGATCCCTTCAGAGGAGTAGTGCCGAAAACTTGCGCCAGTTCACAAACGGCGCCACTTACCTTAAATAGGTTGAGCACCTACATTTAAAACATATCAAAAGCTTCTGAAGTAGATATTTACAATCAGATGGAAAAATCCATTCTGCATACGACCGATCAAGGTCAAATACAATTAAAAACTTTATGAAAATAAGGTGTAAAAAAAACGAATAACCTGCTGGGCAACTATACTTGCTCTACCACTTTTCAAAATATAGGCACCCAAAAAAATGTTTCCACTTATTAATAAAAAACTAAGTCACGAAGAACTTCAAACCTGAAAAAAGGTTTACACGTTTGGGAAATATTTGCCTTGCCAAACCTATTCTCTATACACGTTGAGCTAGTTTTTTTAAGGGCTGGACTGGCAATTTTAGCCCTAAACACAGATTGTGACGCATTTTTCTTTAGTAGATAGAGTGACTTAATAGAAAGGTTTTTATATATTATTTATGCCGGGAAAAGGTCTTTTTTCAGCGGGAATACGGTTAGCAGTGGGTGAAACCGCTGCTGGGCGGGCCGCTAGTAGTACATAAATTTGTATATTTTATTCTTTAGGAAATCTTGTTGCCTAGTTTCTCTGTCGATTTAAGGCAAGTGAGCCTTCAACGACCTCGACAGTGGCGCTACTTAACAAAAAAAGTTATCTCTTTGTACAAACAATCTATCAGAATGTCCAATGCCCAAGTTTTTAGTATTATCCTTAAGTAAAATAAGAACCTGCAAATTCAATTAAATATTCACCGCAATTAAAGTTATGGAAAAAAGTGCCTAAAAACGGCCACTTTTGGTATTAATCGCCATAACTTTGCATAGTTTGCAGGTTCTAATTTTACATAAGGATAACACTAAAAACTTAGGCATCGGACATTCTGATAGATTGTTTGTATAAAGAGAAAATATTATTTTTGTGAAGTGGCGCCACTGTCGAGGTCGTTCACGGGTACACTCGCCTTAATACACCCGCAGATAGACTGTTATAAGGTGATGCTATTTTAAACTGGCATCACAAGTCGAAAAATATAGGGTGAAATTTCACTAGGGACCGATAGCGAAATCTCAAGACTAGTGATAGGAACAACTTTTTCAGGTAACATAGGTAGAGAAACGTTGTGGTATATTATAAGTCTATGTAGAGAAACGAAAAATTGATTTGTACTTCTCATACAGAAAAGATCAGCTGATTTGAGTTGCTATGGAAACTCAAAATGTTGTCATATTTCATCATAACTTAAGGGAAAATTGTTCCTTAATTAACACCAGCCCGTCTAGAGATTTCACTATCGGTCACTAGTACAATTTCACCCTATATTATAGGATTCGTTTTAATTTGTAAGGCATCTCCCTCGTCATTTTGGTTTTCAGTGGGTTAAAATAATGAAAGAAAAAGGTAAGTACCTGCTACTTAAGTAGGTAATTACTTTGATATCAATGAATTGCCTAGTACAAGCCAAAATTATTTGTTTAACATATCATCGTCTAGTCCTTATTTAAATTACCTAAATTAAAATTAAATACTTATTTGTTTTCGTGTAGTGCTAGTTCAATGTAGCTAAAGTACGCCCATTCTAATAGGTCATATTTGACAGCTGTCAGATTCGCGTGTTAATGCTATGGCAGAGGGTCCATTTTCCTATATTATTATTTTGATGTGGCAAAGCCACTGGCTTCACATCTCGTGAGTTGAGACGTATTTCGCCACTTATGTCAGGTTAGTTAAGTCAAGTCGTTATAAGGTTATGATAAGTCAGTCATTTGTAAGGTGATTTGTCATTACTCCGAGGGAGAGTCCAAAACACAGATATCCTAGTCTTACGACTAGCACCTGAAACGTGGTAGTAAAATTTCCGGCCACGTGCTGACCAGCTCGTCACTATACCACAATGTCAAATATATTCTTTAATTACAATTTCCTATTTAATGTCCAGTTTAGGAATAGTTTGTTGCTGAAAACACTATCAGAACTATTTACCAAACACTCAAATAAACAAGAAAATCTAAATTATAACTGTCATTTGACAATTACAGCTGTCAAATATGCCTCATTGGGGTGGCTTTACTTTAACATCCTTTAAAGTAGGTGATAACATACGCAGACGAAGCCCGCGGGTCCGAACATAAACTGGAAGACCGCGGGTCGTTGACAGACGTGTGTGTTATTTTTAGGTAGGTCAAAGTTATTTATTTTTATTTTGCAAAGGTTTAACGACACCCTACCTCACCCAAGGCCAAATTAAATTTTAAGGTGATTTTTGTCATTAGTTTATTTTTCCTTCGGGGAATAAAAGAAAAAAGAAATTGAAGATCACGTTGAAGCCGGATGTGATATTGAGAACAGGCAGATATGGAACGTTAACTCAGTGCAATAGCGTTGATATTAAGTAGCTACGACTGCTGCAGCTTGACCTCACGTATTCTATTTACATGAAGCAATTGACTACAATCAATATAAAAAGAATACTGAATATTAACACGACGTCATACTTCGTTATGTCCCCGTAAAAAAACGAACATGTAACCGCTCGTTGTAGGCTTCATTATAAAACATAATTCAGAGCTAAGAACACGCATTTTAGATAAACATTTTAATTTCATCTAAAACAGCAGTCCTGACAATTTAAGTAAGGACATATACACTCAGGGGCAACAACTTTTAAAAGTTGGGTATTAATTGGGTATATAAATAAACTTTGGGTGCTTACTAGGTTTTTTCAGTGATGGCGGCGACGACGGAAGGGCACGACAGTGTGCGGTTTTTGTTCTACCCTTTGCTGTTCTTGGCCACGCTGGTCTGGCTGGTCTACCGATGGCAGCAGCAGACCAGGTACTTCAAGATGGGCAATGCCCTGCCTGGCCCAAGGGAAGTACCCCTTCTTGGAAATGCCCTTATGATAGTCGGGAAATCGCCTTCAGGTGAGTCTAGAAAGAGAATAATGTGTCGCAAGTTGTGTTTACGATCAAAAATCTAGGTATTTTATTGAACACCGGCAGATGATCTAATCTAAACACAATTTCATCAGAAACCAAAGTTCAGGTTTTTGATTAAAAAACTGAATTAAGCTGCGTTTATGTAATAAAATGTCGCTTTGATATCTCCATGACCCCATAATCATATCGAGGCTTGGTGAACATGTGACCACCTGGGTAGTGTGCCTCTCTGACCTTAAAATTAGAACAAGAATTGCTCAAATCAGCCTTAATTGGGAAACCTACAAGCGATGTCGACACATTGAAAACTTCCTACAGTTTTTGCTGCCTTTAAAAAAAAAGGAATAGTGATAAATTTGAGAATACATTACAAAACATGATACCTACTTATTACCACCTGCCTGAGTAAAAATTTAAAAAATCTGGCACCAGGGTTCATTGGGTCGTTGGACGACTCGGTGTCCGATACGTTAAATAGCGAAGTGAATAATATACATACACGCCTCAATCCCTTATATATAATGTTAATTTTAAATAATTGAATTGTCTATGCAATAAAAAATTGGCACCTTTTTTGTGCAAAATTGGCACCTTTGGACCGGGAGCAGACTATAAAAAAAATCAGGGCCTATTATTTTTTAAACTTATGTATAGATCAGGGATCTTGTACTTTTTTTCCTTCATTATACGTGTATGCTATAATCTCAAAAAATTTTACAAACATTTAACAATGTTTTCGTTATTCTTTATAGAACTTATGCACTGGGCCCTTGACTTCTCGAAACAATTCGGAAACGTGATCCGTATCTGGTTGGGCTCCAAGCTGATCATCTTCCTGACTGACGCTGATGATGCGGAGATCATCCTCAACAGTCACATCCATATTGACAAATCACCAGAGTACAGGTTTTTCGAACCCTGGCTTGGCGAGGGCTTGCTCATCAGTTCAGGTTAGTTAAAGCCAGCATATAATCCCATAGAATCCCAAATCCCAAGATTTGAATAGACGGCCGATGTGGCGCAGTGGTAGTGCGACTGCCTGCTACGCAAAGGTTCCGGGTTCGATTCTCGGTGGGACACTCACAAAGTTGATATTTATCACTTTGTGAATTTGTTCCCGGTCTGGTTAGGATATTGCAGGGTGAACCAACTGATTGTCCGAAAAGAAATGGTTCCGTGCTTCGGAGGGCACGTTAAGCCGTCGGTCCCGGTTGCTGTCTATGATTACTTAGACGGCGGTCGTAACACAACCATGTCAGAGGCCTACTAGTGGTAGTAGGCGGTTGAAAAACTCTGACACCAGGGTTCATCGGGTTGTTGGACGACTCGGTGTCCCACACGAAAAGAGAGAAAAAGAAGAGATCCCATATCTCCCGGTGCTGCTATGCTAATGTCAGGTACCTATAAAAAATATATTTATTTGTGTTTTTGTACATTTTGAGTGCACACAAATATGAAGAATTAAATACACAGATTCAAAACAGTTTAAAACCCGTTTTAATTTTCAAGACTAACAATATTCTTAAAACAACTGGAGAGCCCAAATAAAAATATGTTCCTAACCTGTATTCCAGTAAATGAGACGACATAGAAGGAAGAAAACTTTTTAATTAAGAAATAGGTTAAGGGTGGCTAGGATACAATCATCCCAAAAGTACCCGAGTTTTTGACACTAGCTCCAAAAGTTAGCATGCCTGAAACAAAACTAAACAAAACACAAGTTTTTTGCTCATAACTCGGATAATGGAGAGAAATCTTTGGCAACTGGAAAGCTTATGAACTCTACATGTTTCACTAAAAGTCTTTATACGAGTACTTTATCGTTCTTAAATATTGCATTTGTTTTTTTTTTTTTTTTCAAAACAAGTACTTATTTCTGGATACATTGATTAGCGGGGTATTAATAATTAATTTTAGGGTGAAGTTGGCATGACATATTTTTTTGTTTGATGAGGGCATCAAGGTGATGAAGCTATGCTTTGGAGAGCACGTTAAGCTATTATAGGTCTTGGTCGCTGTCTACAAATACTTATGAATGACACGCTCTTAAGACAATGACATAATGCAGGCGATTTAAAACCTTCGATACCAAGGCTAATCAGGTCGTTCATCGACTTAGTGGCACAACAAGACTTCTTATATTATATGCTGCATAATTTTATAAACTACTATTCAGTCTTTTTTAATACGAATTGAGCACTACGAACAGTAGTGTAGTGTAACTTTGGTGTTGTGTAATGAATATTTTACGAGTTTCAGTGTTAGACCTATAGACCTATCGCCATCTTCAGCTTATGCCCTTAATTAACTTTAAAAATCTCGTACTTTCCCCAGAACATTTTTGGTTACTTTTAGTCTTTATTAATGGCATGCTAGTAAATATATTCTTAAATCAGCAATTGTATTCATATATTCAGAAGCATGCCTCAAGAACGATAAAAGATTTTGTTCTAAGTAAATTTCATAAGCTTCCAAATGACATAGACCTTTTTTCTCTAATATCTTTTCGAGTCATGCATGAGCAAATAACTCTTTTAAAACCTTTCAGGAGTGACAGCTCCTGGAGCAAGAGTCTTTAACTCTGGTACTTTTAGTAAGATTGCCTTCTAACATCATTACTTAAATCTATTTCTGAAATAAAAAAGGTTTGTCTCTTCCATGTCGTCTATACCAGAATTCAAGCATTCATTCACCGGAATAAGATTGAAAGGGAATTAGACTTTAAATGGCATGCCTTTTTGATTTATCCAAAATCTTTAGTATAATTTAAATAAGTATTATATATTTTAATGCAAATACCTACTATATCTTTTTATGCAAATTGTCAAATATATATATGGTCCTATTAAATTCAGTGGAAATATTTTTAGGGTGTGTTCTACTCGTGAAACTGAACAACTTTTTTTCAAATATATTTTGCGTCATATGGAAAAATAACAAAATTGTTAAAAAAATGCGTCACTATGAGAGATACAATTTATTTTAATATTACGAGATATGTTATTAGTGCAAAGTTTTTCAGTTTTACGAGTAGAACTTACCCTAAATATATTTGCACTGAATTCAATAGGACCTTATAAAAGTTTTATAAACATTTATCCATTCAAAAGGTGAAAAATGGCGATCGCACAGAAAAATGATTGCTCCAACATTCCACATCAACATCCTGAAATCCTTCATACCCATCTTCAACCAAAACAGTAAAAATGTTGTCGATAAAATGAAAACTGAAATGGACAAGACCTTTGATGTTCACGACTATATGAGTGAGACAACCGTGGATATACTTCTAGGTAAGTTTGTGAGTGAAAATTAAAATGTTGGAAACCCTACAAATAACAACTAACGACGTAGTTCAAGGGGATATAAAAATTTAATTTTAAATGATGGCGCTTCTGATTTTTTTGGTAGATATAAATAAATGGGCGAGCGTTACGCTGACGCTAAAATGGATGTCAGTTACATTTTAAGTAATCTACTAAAAAAGTGTGCCGTGTGATGCCGGCTTAGAATAGCAGCACCCCATTTCTTACTCATGGGAGTCGTAGGAGGCGACTAAGGGACTCGAGGGTGTGTATTGCAATTTTAGGCGATGGGCTGACAACCTTCCACTATGGCTATGCACAATTTTTCGAATGACCCTCAAATATTTGTCAGACGTGGTGTAAATGTCCGTTTTGCGGTCGTTTGCGCTCTGCCTACCCCGCAACGCAAGGAATATAGGCGTGATGTGTGTATGTATGTATCATCAGGTATTTCTTAATGTTACACGTTGATGAAAGGGAGGTTATTTGCTCTGCTGTAGGACGAAATGGGCTAAAATGATGTCAATGAAATCTTTGAATTTGTTACATAGGGTAGGAAGCCCGACGCCCTTGTTTGAGACGAAAAAAAAACAAGAATCAAATGGGCTATATTCTAATTCGCTATACTTATCAGACTGGGACTATATTTTGGTTATGTACTAGGTACGTCTTATTGATTTGTTTTATAAATATTATGTGTTCAATTCATGCGTCGCATTCTAATTTCAGAAACTGCAATGGGCATCACCAAAAAGACACAAACCGAATCAGGATTTGATTACGCTGTAGCAGTAATGAAGTAAGTTATCGGTTTCGCGTCATATGATTAAACCAATACTCTTCATATATCATTTTGGTTCTATTATTAAATAATTTTAAAAGTACAGTTTTTTATATTATGTCATATATATTCCTCTAATTTGACCTCCAATAAAAATAACTTGGTCTAATAACACATCTTGTATCGGAGGTATATTTTTTGTACCTATTTTAATAGTAGTTTATGCAACTGTCATATAATGGGGGTCATTAGAATGCGAGTGTCTGTTTATCACACGAGGCGTAGCCGAGTGTGATAATAGATTGACACGAGCATTCTAATGCCTAATTATATGCAGTTGCATACACTATTTTATCTACACTCTAAAAATTAACTCAGTTGAACACTTTTCCAAACGTCCGCACCGGCGATTGCAAGGCCCGATACATGGTCAAATTCAATACGAGAACGTAATATGGCTTGATATGAATTTTTGAAGATTATTTACTAAAAGTTGTTTAGATGTCGAGTCTCAACAGCAAATAACTAAACAACTGAACAACAACTGAACAACACTGAACAACAACTGAACAACAACTGAACAACACTGAACAACATCGAAATAACGGCTGAACAACAACTAATCAACATCTGAACAACAACTGAACAACATCTCAACAACAACAGAACAAAAACCTATTAAAACAACTGAACAACATCCGAAAAATTACCGTACAACAACAACTGTCAGGTGCTTCGGAAGATAGCGATTTGAGTATTGGCAAAAAAAACTTCGTTTCATTTCTCAACTTTATCGTATTAAGAGTTTTCTCATTAAGTCATTACGCTTCTGTAATTTATAGTAAACCCTAGTTTTTATAGGCATAATGCATAAAGTAGGTCATTATGCATCTGTTTTCGAATTCATAATTCGAACATTATGAGACGAGTGTAGATAAAAATATTTATCGCATTATATTAGGTCCTTACATATGAAATTGTCGTTTTGTCGTACTGGCCACTTTGATCACAAATTTCGCCTATTTGGTTAGGAATTCGAAATTCAAATTTATACAGCTATTTCCACATGTAGTTGTGTTTCGTAAACCGTCATTCATTTGTTTTTTTACTTATCTTTTTTCTGTTTGCATCGCTCAATTTACAAAATGGAAAATTTGAAATATCGCGTTATTTACGAGTACGAGTTCCAGTTTCCGGTTGAACGGCTCGAAGGGTTAATGATGTGTATGGCGGTTGTGTCGCAAAAGAAAACACAGTGCGTTTTTGGTTCCAACGTTTTCGTTCTGGAAATTTCGACCTGCAAAACAAGCCCCGTGGACGGCCGGAGACCCAAGTTGATAATGAAGAATTGAAGGCTATTGTGGAAGCGGATCCATCGCAAACCACGTCCGAATTAGCTGCAGGCTTCGGTGTTAGTGATAAAACTGTTTTAATCCACTTGAAGCAAATTGGAAAGATTAAAAAACTTGAAAGGTGGGTTCCTCACGAATTGAGTGAAGCAAACCGGCAAACGCGCGTCAACTGCTGCGTTACATTACTTGACCGGCACAATAACGAAGGGATTTTAAATCGAATCATTACCTGTGATGAAAAGTGGATTCTCTACGATAATCGGAAGCGCTCATCGCAATGGCTGGACCCTGGCAAGCCAGCCAAAGCCTGCTCCAAGCGAAAATTGACCAATAAAAAGTTACTTGTAAGCGTTTGGTGGACTAGCGCCGGTGTCGTTCATTACAGTTTTCTCAAATCTGGTCAGACGATTACGGCAGATGTCTACTGTCAGCAATTGCAAACCATGATGGAAAAGCTAGCTGCTAAACAACCGAGGTTGGTCAATCGCTCTACGCCACTGTTGCTTCACGACAACGCTAGACCACACACTGCACAACAGACGGCTAGCAAATTAGAAGAGCTTCAATTGGAATGTCTAAGGCATCCACCGTACTCCCCGGACCTTGCTCCAACAGATTACCATTTTTTTCGAAATTTGGATAACTTCTTGCAAGGGAAAAAATTCAACTCAGATGGGGCAGTCCAAATCGCCTTCAAAGATTTTATTGATTCCCGTCCGAATGGTTTTTTTAGTAAAGGGATCAATGAACTACCTATGAGATGGCAAAAGTGCGTAGATTACAATGGCTCATACTTTGATTAAATAAATATACTATATTAAAAAAAATCGACTTTTTGTTCCTCCCATACAAAACGCCAATTTCATATGTAAGGACCTAATATTTTAAAAACTGATTGACTTGATGATTCAAAAATCATAAGTATTTTTCATTATTGTTTAATTATTTTTTTAAGTTGTTCGATGCTATGTGCTGGTTTATCTATTGAAGAGCTCGCTACATATTTCCAGTAAACATGTATATAAACTGAATCAGAGACTATGTTCATCGTTTGATGGTTGAGATTTTGCTGATCAACCTGTTCCTAAATTACTCACAAAAATAATTTTTGATTTTTTTTTATTAATATTTAAGGCGGTTCTCCCGCTTGTCGTCCGTCGCTGCGTATTTTTAACGCACTGTAACGCATGCGTCTGAAGACGAAAGGAAATTGTGAATCCCGATATTATAATTTGAATACGGCTACGGTACCGTAACGTATGCGTCTGTCAAGCCATTTCTGTAAACGCACCGTAGCCGTATTTGTATGGGAATAAGATCAGAATTTGTAATTTTCCTTTTGTCTGACAGACGCGTGCGTTACGGTGCGTTAAAAATACGCAGCGACGGACGACTAGTGGGAGAACCGCCTTAGTACGAGTACTACGAGTACTTTTATGGTATTTTACCACCCGTGACATTAGCGAATGTTGGTTGCGGTGTCCGATACGTGATCTACAGTCATACTCGATTTATTTATGTGTATATTTTTAGCAGTGGCTTTTCATTTCAGAATGTGTGACATTATCCATCAAAGACAGTACAAATTTTGGATGCGCTTCGACATACTTTACCGATTTACGCCGTTCTTCAAAAAGCAAATCGAATACTTGAACATTATTCATGGACTTACCAAAAAGGTAATAAGGTCTTATTTTACAGATCAAAAAAATTACGCTACTCTTGGCTAATAGATGATGTTAAACATCTGTAGGTATGTCAACTAGTCACGCAAAGCAATGAAATTAGCGTTTTAAAGTAGTGAACTGTTTTCTTCCTCGTTATCTTGCTGGTGTTCCCTTTGCGGATCCGTATTAGTAATAAATTGCTAGCGATAAATACTGCAACTACAACTTCTAAATTTATTTTCTGGGTCAATCATTTGTTCTTCTTAAAAGAATAAGAATCAAACTCCCCAGCAAATATGTCCCCCAGATGTACAACGTTGTTCAATCGATGATTTTTGTACGTTTTTCCTTTGTCAAAAAAGGCCTCTACTGATTGAGATAATATTTAGTTAACACTCGGTCGAAACACAGTAGCGTCAAGTTCAGCCGTGGATTTTCAAATTGTCGGATTTGGTAGTTTTCCCCGTAACATTTCATATCTCATACAATCTAAAATTTCGCAAGACATTACGCAAGTAGGTTCCTACCCTTGTTGGCCTAACCTACTTTTGTTTAAACGAGTTTTATTTGTCAGGTCATCAAAAATAAGAAAGAGACCTACTTCGCAAACAAAGCAAAAGGAATCACTTCACCAACATTAGAGGAACTGACTCGGGAAACCAACGAAAATGACATTGCGAACGGAAAAACATTGGCCGACACCGTGTTCAAAGGTTACCGGGATGACCTCGATTTCAACGATGAAAATGATATCGGTACGACAATAACTTTTGTTTTAATGCATAATGAATATGATACTTTTTCTGATTAACATGTTTTTTTAACTAAATGTACCACGGCCGATGTGGCGCATTGGTAGTACGACTACAAGAGACGCAAAAGTTCCGGGTTCAATTCCCGGTGTGGCACTCGTTGATATTATCACTTTGTAAATATGCTTTTAGTCTGGTTTGGACATTGCAGGCTGAACCACCTGATTGTTCGTAAGAAAGATGGTTCCATGCTTTGGAGAGCACGTTAAGCCGTTGGTTCTGGTTGGTGTCTATGATTACTTAGACGATGGTCATTACACAACTATGTCAAAGGCCTATTAGTTGGGAGGCGGTTGAAAAACTCTGACATCAGGGTTCATCGGGTCGTTCGTCGCTATGAAATAGAAAGTAAGAACTAAACATACATTGTATGTGCAGGTGAAAAGAAACGACTAGCGTTTTTGGATCTGATGATTGAACAAGCTCAAAATGGAACCAACAAAATAAGTGATACCGAGATCAAGGAAGAAGTTGACACAATCATGTTTGAGGTAAGTAACAATAAATAAAAACCAAATAAAATTCATTTATTTATTTATGAGAATTGTTTTCAGGAGAGCACCAAAAAACAATTCTAATACATACATACATAATTATATCTTGCGGGATAGGCCGAGCGTAAACGGCGGTAAAAACGATAATTTACGCAACCTCGGACTAACAGGGGTCATTCACTAAATTGTGTATAGTGACAGGTTGTCAGCCCATCGCCTAAAATTGCAATACACATGTAACCATCGAGTTCCTAAGTCACTTCTTACGACATAGAGGGGAAAGAAATGGGGTAATGCTCTTCTAAGCCGACATCACTCGGCACCACCAAAGTCACAATTCTAATCTATTTTATTTTTAGGGTCACGACACTACAGCTGCAGGTTCCAGCTTCGTTCTATGTCTTCTAGGGGTCCATCAAAACATCCAGCAGAAAGTATACGATGAGTTGTATAGTATTTTTGGTGACTCGGATCGTCAATGCACTTTTAGCGACACCTTAGAGATGAAATACTTGGAAAGAGTCATCTTTGAAGCTCTGAGGATGTACCCACCGGTACCAATAATTGCAAGGAAACTCAATCGCGATGTTAAAATCGGTAAGTATATTTGCATAGGTACTTACTTCTTCTTCAACAGCCACTGCTTATTTATCCTAAATTTTGGTAAAAAGAATAAGCGACATAAAAACGGTTGAAAGCCTACTTCCTCTTCAAGCTTTCAATTAATTACAACTAGGGTTCATCCAGGCGTTGGACGACTCGGTGTCCCACACGAAAAGAGAAGAGATTACAACTTCCGGCTGAACATGTAAATTTATATCAAATCCTTTATCTTTAGTATCAAACGACTACGTGTTGCCTGCTGGATCCACCATCGTCGTGGCTACATACAAGATCCATCGCAGCCCCAAATACTACAAGAACCCGGACGTATTCGATCCTGACAACTTCCTTCCCGAGAACACTTCCAACCGCCACTACTACAGCTTCATACCCTTCAGTGCTGGACCCAGGAGCTGCGTTGGTAAGTTTCTTTTTCTAGCTTTTTCTTTTCATGCTAGGTTTAGATTTATAACATTTTGACTTTGTTTACAATCTTAACTTACTTAGCCTACATCTTTCTGCATCTGGGCAAAGGTCTTCCTCTTCTCTTTCCATCTTGTTCTACTCTGGGCTTCCAAGTGCCGGTCTTTGCTAAAGGCATCTAGCTCGTCGCACCACCTGCGACGGGGTCTTCCGCGACGTCGTCTCGATGTGGGTGGTTGCCACAGAGTTCTTGTAAAAAAAATGTTGAAGTAAAAATGTGTGCACTCCACATGGCCAAATACCATATTATTGTCCTCACAAATAAGTTCCCTGCTAAGGGCTGAAGCATGTTACCTACTACGTTCCAGAATAACGAATGACAGATATCGTGGATCGTATCTAAATTTGATATTGCTATATGAGAAGTTTCAAACGTGTCGAAGGTAAAAAAAACGTTCCTCGATAAACATTAAATGGTTCTAGGATTTACACGAATATCTTTTGTAGAACTCATATAACGGAGATCGCAGGTTTGAATTATGATCTAAGCATAGATAGAGATACAATTTTTACAAATCTCTTAACATGTTTTTTTTTCTGGCTTCTACAATTTTCTAGCTCCGGGGCCTTAAAATCTACACCTGACTGTTTGGTAGGAAGCAGGAGCTCACCCGGACTAAGTCTCCTAGAACACGGTTCAATGTTTAAAGTTGTTAAATGATTCTTCAGGTCGAAAATACGCGCTGCTGAAACTGAAGGTGCTGCTGTCGACAATCCTGCGGAACTACAAGTTCGTGTCAGACATTCCTGAGAGCGAGTTCCGTCTGCAAGCCGACATCATTCTCAAGAGGGCTGATGGCTTCAAGGTGCGGATCGAGCCGAGGAAGAGGGTGCCGACTACTGCTTAAACTTTGGTTCCTGGTGCCTTAAAGTATCTCCTTGTTATTGCAAAACCGTAAGACATAGTTTAAGCTTTTCGACAACGTTAAATCGGATGGAAAAATAATTTAAATAGTGTCTAAACGCACGTGTAGCTTTATTGTAATAACAACTTTGGAATTATGAATTATTATAAAAAAATCAATTAGAAAGTTGGAATTTATAGCAGAAATAAAAGTGACTTTACATATAGTGGAAAAACACTTGATAACCTGTATACCTTGAATTTTTTTTTTGAGAACGTTCAAATCTTTCTGACCGAATTGATACATACATACACATATCACGCATATAAGTCTTACAATTTTTTGTGGGTTATTCGGAATATTGTGTAATACCGAATTGATCACCTCATTTATTGTCAGTTAAAGTCGTCTTATCGTGAAAAGATACTGTTAAGATACTTTGAGACATAATTGGTCTTATTTCAAAAAGAAGTAAGACGTGGTTTAAGCTTTTTGACAGCGTCAAATCGGACAAAAAAAAATTTAAACACAGCCTAAAAGCGCGTCTTACCATTTCTAATAACACGGTATATCACCTATGGTAACACCAAAAGTTTCAGCAGTTTTATTTTATTTTGTTTTATTTTATAATTAGCATTAAAACAATTAGTATAATATATTTACATGTTTATTTTATAGTTGCAACTGTAATGGCAGCATGGTAGATAATTTTGAAAAATATATAAAATAATTGAACGAATTTGGTTCTCTTTTGTTTTAATATATCCTTCATCCTAACTATTACTTTTAGTATGACATATTTAGAAATCTGTTGGCGCTGTTGGATCTTTTTTAAGCAGCTTTGAAAGATGTTGCCACTGGATGTGATAGAAATAAGGCATTTTAACGCAACGTAACGCATGCGTCTGTCAGACGAAAGGAAATCGCGAATTCCAATCTTATTTCCATGCAAATACAACTACGGTGGATTTTCCGGTGCGTAACAGACGCGTGTATCAAACGACTTGAATTAAGATCGGAATTCGCAATATCCTTTCGTCTGACAGACGCATGTGTTACGTTGCGTTAAAAAAATGGAACGACACGACGACAAATGAGCGAACCGCCATAGGAAAAACCGAAAAAAGTAGAAAGTACATTTTCACATGCGGTAAAGTAAAATCTTCTACTTATATCCAATCTAAATAGGTAAAGGAGAGGCGTAAATAATGATGGAAGATAATGATATATTAATAATTTAAAAGAATACAACACAGCAGTTTATTAATCAAGGAAGCACAGTTGTGTGCCTACACAAACGAAAAGGTTAACGCCTTTTCAAAATAAACCTTGAGGTGGTTAAAATATAAGTTATTTTGTTATTGTCATGTAGGCTAATTATATGTACACTCACCTACGGAACTTACTACGTCATAAAACATTTTACCTACGTCTGCGCGTTGCGTATATCATTCGTATACGGGGTGTAGTGTAAGGGACAGCCCTCCGAATACTGATAGGGTGCATGCAGACCATAAAACTGAACAACTTTCCTCTAGAAACGTATGTCAGGAAACAACAAAAAAAACGACCTCCCATACAAAATCACAGTCAGCGAACTGCATTTACTATGGGAAGTAAAAAAAATTACGTTTCCTGAAATATTTATTTATAGGAAGTTGTTCAGTGTCGTGGTCTGAATGCGCCCTGTCAGTATTCGGAGGGCTGTCCCTTACACCCTGTATAATTTTTATAAAAAACGACATTCAAAAATTACATGTCGTTCGTAATTTTAAACGTAGGAATTGTAAAATCCTAAATAAACACAACTCTTCTCTTCTTCTTTTCGAGTGGGACACCGAGTCGTCCAACGACCCGATGAACCCTGGTGTCAGAGTTTTTCAACCGCCTACTACTAGTAGTAGGCCTCTGACATGGTTGTGTAACGACCGCCGTCTAAGTAATCATAAACAGCAACCGGGACCGACGGCTTAACGTGCCCTCCGAAGCACGGAACCTTCTTTCTTTTCGGACAATCAGGTGGTTCAGCCTGCAATGTCCTAACCAGACTGGGAACAAATTCACAAAGTTATAAACATCAACTATTGTGAGTGCCCCACCGAGAATCGAACCCGGAACCTTTGCGTCGCAGGCAGTCGCACTACCACTGCGCCACATTGGCCGCCGCCAACACACAACTTAAATCCGTTTAAAATTGTTTTATTGTGCTGTCTGTCGTACTTTTCTAATTTGAAAACCAAGTTCTCATACGTATATGAAAAATAATAAAATACACAATTGTGGCACTAAACCCACATTTCTGGTAATCCACTTAGATGTCGTGTGTTTAGGTACATCCCACTTGTGGCAGTTCTAGTTTCGAATGAACAAGTATAATTATGAACATACTGGCCTCAAATCGGGATATAAAAATATCTAATCTTACCATAAATTAGTGCTGTTACTTTCCGTTTAATAGGTTTAGAAAAGGTTATAAGATATTTTAGTCGTGTCATGTCTTATAATTATAAAATAAGTGTTAACTGTCAACATAAGGTGGCGATGAAAAAAATGGCGACTAAATTGAGTAGATATTGAAAAGAATAAAGAACCCATTGACATTTTTAAACATGATGTGAGTTAGATATCTCCTGTCCTTTTCTAAACTTATTGACGGAATGCGACAGCACAAATTTAAGGTGAGTTAAGAGAATTTATATCCCGAATTGAGGTCAATATCTATATACCACAATAATCTTTATCGGTACATTAGCAGTTCACAATATAATAAATCATAATAATGTCCCGATCAGAAATTAATAAGGTTTAAACAAAGATTTGAATTAAGTATAATTCAAAACAATATTGGCTAGAATAAGATATTTTTTTTTTATTCATAGCTTTTAAATAATTATAATAAAGTAATTTGTGACGTTTGTTCTTTATGGCAACAACAGCCAGTTTTATGTTAAAATTACTGTACTAATTTTGCAGAAATAAGCTTTTACATCATAGGAATCGGTTCAGTGCTAGCTAGGCTAGTCGAAACTGTACGTACAAGCCATTAGTAATAACACGTTCACACTATATGGATGGACAAGGAAATAGTAAGGGAGATGGGCAGCGCGAGCATGTAAACAGATTACTCGTACAGACCGCTGCCACTTCCCGTGCTCCCGCGAGTGTCGGCATTTCGTGCACGAGTCAAAAAAACGGCAGCACGAGCACGAGTGGAAGTTATATGCTATCTCGCTCACTCGTATTGCTGCGGGAGGAGTATTACGGCAGAGTGTGAACACTCGCTCGCGTTGATACTTCCGCGTAAGTAGGTACTCCAAGCAATATTCGCGGTAGCGGCAGGAACAGGACCAGTTGCATAGTGTGAACGTAGCATAACGGAAAAACTAATGTGACAGTTTGTTTTCTTTTTAAATGTTATATGGCATCAGCCAGTTACATATATAAAAAATACAAAAGTTTCTACTAACCTTATTTTAAATTATTTTGACAAAAGTTGCAGGAAAAGCTAATTCATAAATATATAAATAATTCTTAAATAAATATATCCGTGTATTACCGAGTTCATGAAGGACCCGGTGACCCTTGCTGTCAGAGTTTACCAGCCTGTGTTGGAGTCTGTAATCAGATATTTAGTCAAGCAACGACCAATTTTTATAAATCAGGGTATAATATCTATAACTATTTCATGTTTAGAAATTCTATAACTTAACTTGGTTATAAGGTCAGCATAATTTTGAGTTTGGAGAGCACTTCTCACACAGTAACTATATAGAGTTACTCATTATGTTCCTGTCAAGGCGTGAACCAGCCCATGAAACTGAACAACTTTCTCCGAGAAACATATAGTTCGAAATTATTAAATAACATATTAGGTCCTCTTGTTCAAAATGTACCTACTTATTCGATGTATCCGGCAGCTTGTAGCTTTCACCCGAATTTTGGAAACCAAAACAATAAAAGGTACGTCACAAAATTATAATAATGAGTAAGTAGGTACGTCAACCATAGATATAGCTGTATTTATTCAGCCACTCAACTTCAAAACATTCAAGGCTTCTACTTCTTTTTGTATTTAACAAGACAATGTTTTTTTACCGTGTGATTCCGGCTGAGAATAGCATCACCCCATTTCTTTCCCGTGTGTTAGGTTCACGCTCATATTAATACTGTTAATATTACTTCACTGTTATAAATACTATAGTGTTACTGTTATTTATACGCTGTTATTGTTAATGCTACTAGATAACTGTTATTTGTCTATGCTTGTTGATTTTTGTGAAATGGCAACACGAACGGACAGATGTGTCATGGCGGAGACGGTAAAAGGACAGTATTGTTGTTGTTAATATTTTTCTCGTGAAATAAATCGAAGTTAATCTTGTAAACCATCGTTTCATTTCTGAGATCAAGATATTATCCTTTATCTCAGAAGTGGGGTCTATAAAGTGCGCCCACGATTTTATTTCGATTTCGCAGTTAAAATTTAAAAATAATTTTCGTTGCTATTAACGTTTTGTCAACCGCTTTTGTTTTCTTATACAGACGGATTATTGAATATTTCCAGACGAGGTAAACGTGTAATATGGAGCGAAGTAATTTCACTCCCGAGACGACACCTCCATCCGAAGTTGGTCGTGATCGGGGTCGGAAGCGAACTCGTAGCAAGACCCGGGCAAGGGATGAGCGACGCAGCCGGCCGCGACATCCTTCACGCAGCAAGAGACCTAAACGGGTTTCAAGATCACCAACTCGCCGCGACAAGCATCGCAGCCGTTCTCACGAGCGTGAGCGCGAGCGTACGTCCAGGCGCAGCAGGCGTCGGAGTCGCCCCCGGATGGATCGACCGAGCAGGAGCCGTGAGAGGAGCAGTGGCAGGCGGACTCGAAGGCAGCGCAGTAGAAGCATGTCTAGATCTCGACACACGTCAACGGATTCAAGATCACGTCAATATGTAAGTCATTCAGTGTTTTCGAATAAAGAATCTATAGATTTTCTGAAGGAATTAGCTAAAACTTTAGCAAACAGTAGACCCGAGGGTAATAAATTTCCTATGCTAGGTAACGTAATACCTGAGTTTGATCCTATGGTTAAGGGACAGACGATTCATACGTGGTTGAATAAAGTAGATGAGTGTAGTAGACTATATCGTTGGGGTGATGACCAGGTTATTCACTATGCGTTACCAAAATTATCAGGCGTTGCGAAGACCTGGTACCAGGCTTTGCCAACTATGTCTTACTCGTGGCCTGAGTGGAAATTAAAGCTAACAGAGTCTTTTCCAAGTAGCGATGATTACGCCGAATTATTGACAGAAATGTTGAACAAGCGCGTTAGGTATAATGATTCATTAGAAATGTACTACTACGAAAAAATTAATTTACTCAATCGTTGTGAAATAAGTGGAAAACGTGCTGTCAATTGTTTGCTGTACGGCATCGAAGATCGATCTTTGAGGTTAGGTGCTAAGGCAGCTAAATGTAATGAACCTGAGCAGGTGCTACGATATTTTCAGTCTATTAAACAACAGCCACGTGAGTCTAAATTTTTACCGAATCAAAAGTTAACTAATTTGGCTAACTCTAGTGATAGATCCAAGCCGTCCGGCCAAAACAATGAAACACGCTTGAATAAGTCACAAACGTCGCAGCAGGTCACTTGCTACAACTGTAATGAAGTAGGGCATTTCAGTTTTAAATGTACAAAGAAGATTCTAAAATGCAGTATTTGTAATAGACTAGGGCATCTGTCGATTAATTGTACAAAATTACCTAATAATGTAAACACAGAAAAAAGGAACGATGGCGCAGAGAAAACCGTCATGCAGGTAGAAATAAACAATACTGATAACTGTAAGTATATTATGCCTGTGACGATAAACGGTGTGACTATGACAGGTTATATAGATCTAGGGAGTCAATGTACTCTTCTTAAGTACAGCGAAGCACAGAGGTTAGGTATAGTATGCACCAACGGAGACTTGCCAGTTATGCGAGGTATAGGTAATAATTTAGTCATGCCCATCGGTTCCGCAAAGGTGCAACTGGATATACAGGGGATCACGGAGGCAATAGATATTTACGTCATGGATGATAATGTTATAAAATACCCAATTTTAGTAGGCCACAGTTTTACGGAGAAACCCGGCATAATAATAACAAAAACGTCTACTTCGTTAACCTTTTCCCGAAACTCTCAAAATAAATTGTCATTATTTTGTATAAACAAAACAAAGATACCTTCACAAAAAATGAATGTGGTAGAAGTAAAAGCTGAACATGACTTTACAGGAACGGTCTATGTTAACGGTTCATTAAGAGGCAAACCTCCAAACCAATATTATTTAATGCCTGGAGAGTACAGCTTTGGCAATGGCGTAGGAGCCGTTTTAATTCAAAATGTCTGTAGAGAGGATATAAATTTAGACAAGGACACGTTGATAACGCGTGCGGCGTGTACAAATAACAAATATTTCGATGTTAACTTTTTGAATGTAAATGATGACGGTACATTAGCAGATCTGAATGTTGGGGAGCACATGACATCTGATGAAGTTGACAGATTGACAGTTTTGTTAAAGAAATACAACGAATGTTTTTCTAGTAGTTTAGTAGATCTTGGTTTAACAAACGTGACAGACATGCGAATAGAGTTAACAGATGCAAGGCCTGTAGTTTATAGGCCCTATAGGCTTTCATATCCGGAAAGGGAGCTGGTTCGATCAATGGTACAGGAAATGATTGATGCAGATATTATTTGCGAATCAAAGTCCCCATACGCAAGCCCTATAATCCTTGTTAAAAAGAAAACGGGTGATAAGAGGCTGTGCGTTGATTACAGGGCATTGAACTCGAGAACACGCAAAGAACATTACCCTTTACCATTGATCGATGATCAGCTCGACAGGTTGGCGGGCAATTCGTTATTTATCAGTCTCGACCTGGCTTCCGGGTATTATCAAATACCAATAGAGGAAGAATCCCAGGAAAAGACTGCATTCGTGACGCCCGATGGTCAGTATCAATTTAAAAGAATGCCCTTTGGTTTGGCGAACGCGCCTTCAGTTTTCCAAAGGACTATGAATAAGATACTGACCAATAGTGAAGTTAATTACGCCCTCGTGTATATGGATGACATCTTAATTCCATCACAAAGTTTTGAAGAAGGTCTCCATCGGCTTGAGGCAATCCTTGTACTCCTCAGGGACGCAGGACTGACGTTAAAACTTAAAAAATGTCATTTCTTCTGTAAAGAGTTGGATTTCTTAGGTTTTCACATCAGCGGGGATGGTATTAGACCAGGCTTAAGGAAAACATTGGCAATAACGAATTTTCCACAACCGCAGAACGTGCATGACGTGAGACGTTTCATTGGCCTAGCTAGCTTCTTTCGTCGGTTCGTCAAGGATTTCGCGTTGCACGCACGTCCCCTGACAGACCTATTAAAATCAAACTTTGACTTTAATTGGACTGATGACCAGACGAAAGCATTTAACTACCTGAAAGAACAACTAGTCAGCCGGCCACTCTTAGCACTGTATGATGCTAGACTAGAGACTGAGTTGCATACGGATGCGTCAAAATTGGGCATCGCTGGTATTCTTATGCAGCGTGGATGTGACGGGCATATGAGGCCTGTAGCGTATTACAGCCGAAAAACAACCCCAGACGAACAAAAGATGCATTCTTTCGAATTGGAGACGCTAGCGGTCATAGCTTCCCTAAATCGTTTTCGCGTTTACCTTCTGGGGTTGCGTTTCAAAATACTGACTGACTGTAATGCGCTTCGCACGACGTTGACAAAACGAGACTTAGTGTCGCGTATAGCTCGTTGGTGGGTCCAGCTTCAGGAGTACGACTGCGAAATCGAGTATCGACCGGGAGTGCGTATGGCACACGTTGACGCTTTAAGTCGTGGTCCAGTTGCTGAGCCCACCGAAGAGTCCGACACTCACGTGATCGACGTTCTCAATGTAGAGGTCAAAGATTGGGTAGCAACAGTACAGAGTAATGACGAAGACATAAAACGGATTAAGGCAATATTGACTGATGATTCGACTAAATATATAGCTGACGTTCGTAATAACTATCAAATTAAGGGCGATTATGTATACAAAATAGTTGATGACGGTATACGTTGGGTGGTTCCAAAGAACGTTCGTTGGCAACTGCTGCGAATGAATCATGATGATGTGGGGCACTTCGGGTTCGAGAAAACTTTGAATCGTTTACGTAGTAGTTTTTGGTTTCCCAAAATGCGACGGTTTACTAAGAAGTATGTTTCCTCGTGCCTGCAGTGCGCCCATCATAAAGCTCCTGGTGGTCCAAAGGAAGGAATGCTGCATTCGATACCAAAGGTAGAAACTCCATTTCATACTGTTCATGCGGACCACTTGGGGCCGTTCGTTCGATCTAAAAGGGGGTAACGTGTATATACTCGTCATAATCGATGCTTTCACGAAATTTATCAATATTCGCGCCGTGAGAGATACTAAAACTTCGTCGGCCATAAGAGTTTTCAAAGACCATTTCGGATTCTTTGGTGCACCGACACGATTAGTCACCGATCGTGGAAGTTGTTTCACAAGTGCGAAGTTTCGTGAATTTACAGAGCAATCAGGTATCAAGCATATTCTTAATGCGGTTGCCACCCCAAGAGCGAACGGACAGGTGGAGCGTTTTAATCGCACCATTCTTGACGCACTTAGTAAAACCCACGGCAAAAACGAAAAAACCTGGGATGAATATTTAGGTGACATACAATTAGGGCTAAACACGACTGTGAACAAAACTACCGGTAAGAGCCCCTCAGAATTACTGTTTGGGCACAAAATAATAAATGTTACGGAAAATATTCTAAGTGACGTCATAAATGAAACTACGGAAAGGATGAGTGGGACTGATTTAGAAAATTTGAGGTCGACCGTGCGCCAGAAAATAGATAAACAACGGGAATACTCAGAGAAAGCATTTAACCGGCAACGAAAGGAACCTAAATCTTATAAAGAAGGGGATCTTGTTAGGGTTGAAAGGACTATTGTAGATAAGGATCATGCAGGCAAATCGAAGAAACTCTTACCGAAATTTCACGGACCCTATCGCATTATTAAGGTTTTACCAAACGATCGATTTTTGATAGAAGATACGCCACTGACGAGGAAAGGTAATAAGAGATACGAAAATATTGTAGCACTTGATAAGATTCATCCTTGGCTTAATTTTAATGATTATTCTAGTGGAGAAAGCGAAATTGATAATGATGTTAATAATGATGACTGAATTAATAAGAAATTGCAAAATGAGTTTAGAGATAGGTTGAGATAGATAATGATTATTCTGTATATATTATTATTAGTGTAATAAGAAGATATTAGAATATGGGCTATGAGCAATTAGTGCAGAACTGAAAGGTACCGGGACAGGTATCGCACAGATAATTGCAGATCGTAGCAGACCATACTGATGAATGGTATTTATATGTAATTTGTCATGAGCGATCAGTGCAGATAAATGAATAATGCCAATAGATTGTTGACATTGCACAGATGGTCGTAGATCATGATAAATACTATAAATACTAGAATGATTGATGAATATGATGAATGAATTGATAACTGTAATATATTTATTCAGATGAACGGTCAGTGTATATGAAATGAAAATAACAATGAGAATGACATTGCACAGATGATCGTAGATTTCGCAGATATATTGATATTAAAATTACCATTAGTTAAGAATTTGTTATGTTAGTTATTGTCTCTAGTTAAATTGTGTATATTGACAAATTATATTTTAGTGTTTAAAAGTCACTGCATATAAAAGAAGCATATCTAGACTTTAATATGAACTATTTTGTAACAAGTCTCTGATTGCAAATTATATAAACCAAGTAATAATGTAATCAAAAATAGGAAAATTTTGTTAATTTATTTTATTGTTTTGAAATTAATAGGTGTGAGGACACACAAAATTAAGGATGGCCGAGCTGTTAGGTTCACGCTCATATTAATACTGTTAATATTACTTCACTGTTATAAATACTATAGTGTTACTGTTATTTATACGCTGTTATTGTTAATGCTACTAGATAACTGTTATTTGTCTATGCTTGTTGATTTTTGTGAAATGGCAACACGAACGGACAGATGTGTCATGGCGGAGACGGTAAAAGGACAGTATTGTTGTTGTTAATATTTTTCTCGTGAAATAAATCGAAGTTAATCTTGTAAACCATCGTTTCATTTCTGAGATCAAGATATTATCCTTTACGTGGGAGTCGTACGAGGCGACTTAGGGACTCGAGGGTGTGTATTGCAATTTAAGGCGATGGGCTGACAACCTGTCACTATGGCGATACACAATTTTTCGAATGACCCTCAAACATTTGTCAGACCAGGCCGTTTTTGCTGCCGTTTACGCCGCAAGGGATAATAGGCGTGATAATGTGTGTGTGTGCGTGTGTGTTTTTTTTTATTGGGTAAAATAATTTAATTAGTTGGATTACATCACAGGTTAAGTTAATTTTGCTGCCATGGCGTTTACTGTCTATCTTATAAATTTACTAGCTTTTCGCTCCGATGTTTCACTGACAAATGTATTCATGTACGTACTTATAAGGAATGGACAAAATAAGAAAAAAAACTAGGAATGTTTATCCCAATTTTCCCCCGGTAAAAAGGGTCACTGTGCCACTGTGCCACTTTGCCACTCTCCGTCTTCACACTGTTAAGTAACTAAGTACACACCAATATCATAATCATCATTGGCCTCACACGTCTGTAACATACGATTTAATCAGTGTCTGAGGCAAGACTTTTCATGGCTGTATAAGCCGATACGGGACCGGCATAGTTTTCCGCACGCTCTACAAGTGAAGGTGGAATTTGAGACTGGCACATGCATGTTTAGATGACGTTTTTGCCTTTTGTTAGCGAGACCAGAAAACCAGGCATTATCGTGTATTTTACGACCATCAAACACACGCTTACGCCATTCGTCCCTATCCTCAGCAAGCTTCTCCCAGCTTTGATGGTCAATGTTAAACGCAGCCAATAGATCTGGTTTATCCACACTAATATTATAAATGCGAAAGTAACTCTGTCTGTCTGTCTGTCTGTCTGCTACGCTTTCACGGCCAAACCGCTGAACCGATCTTCATGAAACTCGGCACAGAGATTGCTAGCATACCGAGAACGGATATAGGCTACTTTTTATCACCATTCCAGGGTCTGGAGTACAGATGTAGACCACCAGGTGTACTACCAGGAGCCCAGCTAAACTATTAGAGATACAGGCATGGTTCTAAAACAAAATTTGTTCAGTATGATGGGCTGCTTCTTTTCACAAGGACATTGAGGATCTGGAGTACCTTATGTAGACCACCAGGTGTACCATCAGGAGCCCAGCTAAACTATTAGAGATACAGGCATGGTTCTAAAACAAAAGTTGTTCAGTATGATGGGCCGCTTCTTTTCACAAGGACATTGAGGATCTGGAGTACCTTATGTAGACTACCAGGTGTACCATCAGGAGCCCAGCTAAACTATTAGAGATACAGAAATGGTTCCAAAACAAAAGTTGTTCAGTATGATGGAAATAAGTTGAGACATTGACATTGGCAACTTTTTACCGAGGATTTTTTTGTTATCTACTGACTTTTGTATTCAATGGTTATAAATATTAATCTCTCAGGGCAGTACACCGGATAGCAAATTTTGAATTGTTCCTTTAACAACAGAAGCAAGCAAGTCATTTTGAAACAGTAGAGATAAGAACAGAACTGTTCTAATATCACTGTCATACTTACTATGAATATACCTCTACATATCTACTTAAGAACCTGTGCCTAAAAAAATTATGCAACGTGGATAAAGTCGCGGGTAAAAGCTAGTTTTATAATATCATAATATAACCTCACAAAAGACGACCATACATAAAAACTTTCTCATTTACAATATTTGTTTGGGTGTTTGGATTACTTTAGTATCGTCGTGATTCTTATTATATAAGAAATTAGCGGTTTCACCCGCTGCTAACCGATTTCCCACGGGAAACAGACCTTCTCCCGTCCGACAGAAACCATACATAAAAACCTTCCTCTTGAGAATGACTCTATCTTTTAAAATAAACATCCAGATCCGTTAGGTGGTTTTGAAGATTTAAGTATGCATACATACAAACAAACAGACATAGGGACAGACGCGGAAAGCAACTTTATCTTATACTATGTAGTGATAGAGATAAAAATAATAGTCTTGGATATGCCTGGACCCAATTTCGAAGCACTGAGGGGTTTCTGTAGGAGAACGCTTTAAGTACCTAAGTAGGTACACACACACACACACATCACGCCTATTATCCCTTTTGGGGTAGGCACAGCGCAAACGGCCGCAAAAACGGACATTTACCCCACGTCTGACTTATATTTGGGGGTCATTCGGAAAATTGTGTATCGCTATAGTGACAGGTTGTCAGTCCATCGCCTAAAATTGCAAAACACACCCTCAAGTCCCTTAGTCGCCTCTTACGACTCCCACGGGAAAGAAATGGGGTGATGCTATTCTAAGTCGGCATCACACGGCAACTTATACTTTAAGACCTGCTTATCACGCTTGGCAGGCGTGTTCTATTCCCTACGCATTTCCGAAGCACTGGGGGGTTTCTGCAGGAGAACGCATTAAGTACCTAAGTAGGTACTTACCAAATATTTCCCGAAGTTTACACCTCAAACGCCCTCAGACGCTAACTCAAACAACCTGGAAGATACAGGATGTTGCACTTTATAACTGGTACTACAAAAACAAATTTTGAAAACTTGGCGTTACTTAATTAGTGGAAGATCCCAAAGCACATGGAAATAAAAGCTGCCACCACATACATTGCCCTCAATTCGGGATACTTACAAATTCTCTTAACTTACTTTCAATTAGTGCTGTCACATTCCGTCAAATAGGATTAGAAAAGGATAGGATATTATCTAAGTCCTGTCATGTTTAAAAATTAAAATTGGTTCTGTGCAATTTCTAGTAAATTTTGTCGCCATTGTATTCATCGTCGCCTTGCCTTATTTTGACAGAAAACACGTATTTTTTAAAAGAGATGACGTGACTAAGATATGTCCAATCCTTTTCTAAACCTATTTGATAGAAAGTGACATCACGAGTTTAAGGTAAGTTAGTGAATTTATATCTCTAATTGAGGGCATTATTTATTCTATGCTACCATCATAAAAAAAGAATGTTATGGCAAACACCAACAGATGATATCCCAGCTTTTAGATAGGACTGAATCACCACCCATGTTTTATAATTGATGATTTTGTGGGATGAACTAATATAGTGCTCCCGTAATGCATACGTGCAGTTTTCTTTTTGTGTGGGATACGAACGCGGTCTAAGGCTGTGTAGGATCCGAAATTATTGCAAACTATGAGTTGACCACAGTTTGACACAAGTCCAAAATGTTTGCTATCGTTTTCGAACCAAGCAGTATTCCGCTTTAACAATAAAACTGTTTTATAACAATTTCCACAATAGTTCGTGCATGTTTAGTAAATGCCGTGTGATGCCCGTTAGAACTACCGTGTAATGCCGGCTTTGAATAGCAGCACCCCATTTCTTCTCGCTGATGTCATAAAAGGCGATTAAGGAACCGAGGGTTTCATGTGTATTACAACTTTAGGCGACAGGCTGACAATCTATCACTATAGATTTTCGGAAACGGTTCTCAAATGTTTGTCAGATGTGGCGATAGCTACCGTATTTTTACGGCCTAAGGCGCTCTGCCTGCCCCGCAAGGGATAGGGGCGTGATATGTGTATGTGCACATATGTATGTTTAGTAAGAATGTCCTTGAAAACATTTCTCCTTCACCGCGGCTCATTCAAATAGGTTGTTACACTTTATTCCTGAATTTTAAAAATACGTTTGTGGTCAAACAATAGACCGACAGGAAAACAAAAGTGTTTATAATGCAAAAATTAGATTCATATTACGCACAGTGCATGCATAGCAAACAACGAGTGAGGTGCATTTGGTAGACTGCATTTGGTGAACTGCATTTGGTGGACTGCATTCTTCTTCGTGAGGCCCGCTGCTGCACATGTGATTAGTGAAAAATAAATATTTTTGGAAACTACGCAGAAATATCACTAACAGGTACATGTGAAATTTTGTTTTAAAATCCTTATATTATAAGCTGGAAATTTTAATGAAAACGGCAAATTATCTTTGAAGTTTTTCAATGACTCTACAATTTTTTGTTGCAGTAGCGGTAATAGTTGCTATGCTCGATATTTTTATTTCAATAATTTTTATTTTATTTTCGTTATAATATAGAGTGAAATTTTACTAGTGACCGATAGCAAAAAGTATATAGGGCAAATTAAGAAAAATAAAATTGGGCCTCCCCCATAATTATTGTCGATCACCTGATTTGAGTTAATATGGAAACTCAAAATATTTTTGTCATATTTCAAGCTATGTTCCTTGGAAAAAGTTGTTTCTTATGGCTAGCCCATACCTTTGGCCCACACTGAGATTTAGTAATCGGTAACTAGTAAAATTTCACCCTTTGTAACATTAATTTCAAAATACTTGTACATAGTACCTTCGTGTTTCATGAATGAATGCCATATACATACAGGGTGTAACAGACAGCCCTCCGAAACTGATAGGCTAATAGTTGCTATGCTAAATTACGCTCTATCCACTGACTTATTATAAAGTTGTTATTTCGCCCAAGTTGATGCTGGTCATCATATTTGAACACCAAGATATATTAATACAATTTGGGGCCGGCAACAGGTGCAAATTTTTACGGGACGAAATTACTCATGAAACTGAACAACTTTCACCAAGGAACACATTTTGAATTCACAATAAAAAAAAAATTTCAAGAAAAAGTTATTTGTAGTCAAACTCCAGGGCGCTCATTTTGAAAACGAGGATCTGGTTCCAACTTGACATTAGATGAGTTTTGTAAACCTACGCAACGCAGCTTAACCTTAAAAATCTAACAAATAAAGCTTGAATGCAGCAAAGATTATTTGATTTCAGTGAGTTTGATGTTCAATATAGTGTCAGTTGAATGGTTTTGGTCGCTTCGTATTCCGCTAACAGTTTGAATTATATAAAATCACAATGACAATGGAATCACAATTGATTTTCGATGGCATGACTAAAAATAAGAGAATCGGTGCCAAGTTGGTCAAACATCTTAAAATGCCAGCAACAATGGTTTATAGTTCGATTTTTAAAATACAACTTTTTCATTTAGCAACATGTCAGCCACAACGCTAGCGGAGGTCCCGGTGAACCACACATTTACCAGCCTCATCTTCTATCCGCTGGTAATCCTCGCGTCTGGTCTCTGGCTGTTCCACCGATGGCAGCAGAAGTCCCGACTCTATGTCCTGGGGAATAAGATCCCGGGTCCCATGGCACTGCCGATATTCGGGAACGCGTTGCTGGCTATCGGAAAGCGACCTGACCGTAAGTAACATATTTTTTAGGCGAACCAGATAACTTGTGGGACGCCCGCGGGGCAAGAAGTAGGTGGGCGGGAGGTATCGATACACACGTAATTAGATGTTCCAAAATTCATCTTGAGATATATTACTCCGATGCAAAATAAAACACCTACCGAGAGTGTGAACTGTCAATTCCTCCGCTTCCACCTACTTCTTGCCCCGCGGGCGTCCCGCGAGTTATCTGGTTTGCCTATAGTAATTACCAACTCTTTCTGTACTTACTCTAGCTTATCTGATAATGAATTTACTTCTGGGTACCTTGGCTGGGTGTGAGGAGTATTTAGTGACCTTGGACTAATTCCAAGGGCATCAATTGCTGAAAGAAAATCAACTGATTGTTTATCAGTCCCAGTCCATTATTATTTGGCCTAAATGTAGGTATTATTATTTACAGTTTAATTACTGAGATAAAACAAACGTTGTTATTTTAAAGTCCCGACTATGTAATTAGTATGTAGAATACTGACGATGAGATGTAAAGTATCGTTAGATTTCTTGTAACAATTAACTTGATCGAGATAACACTTATTAATTGCTGCAGGTCTAATAAAAAATAACTATAAAAGACGCTGAAAAAAAACAAATAAATAAAACTATTGAATAAAATAAAGTAGAGAAATGAATTGAGGCCGATCAATTGCTTCGAAGAATGAATATGGAACATTTGTTCTAAACTTAACTTCCGAGATGAATTCAAACTTCATTAACTAAAATCCTGATAACTCATTATTAATGCAAGTGGTAATGTTTTACATCCCTATAAATAGCACCAATCATACATACTCTTAGAAATTTAATTAATCACCAGTTACAGTAACAGACCTACCGCCACCTTGGCCGTAGTATTATCTCAATTCAGAGTGTTATATAATCTTCCATGCTTCACTAACAAGTTTAATTTGTGTAAATGTTAGTATAATTGACTGTACGTATAGATCGAGTTCATTAACATTAGCTTCAGCCACCAAATTAATTACTAACACGTTTATTAACACGCTAACTGCTTTGAAATCGGATTCAAGGTGAAGTACAAAAGCGTGCCAACTGTATATAGAATAGTAGGCATTTAACGTGTTTTCCCTCGGGAATAGGTAAGTGAGGTACTAGGCCATAGTTAGAAAAATGCTGTAAATTAGTAATAAGAATTCGGATATCTTTCCCCATGAAGAAGATCGTAACTTACGTGCAAAATGTGTACAGTCGGTTGTAAGTACATAAGGTACCAGGGGCATTCCAAAAGAACTAAATTATTTTTGTCCCCAGCAATTTTTTTGTCTTAACATGAATATGTATTAGTAGAAAATGACTTCTTTTATGATAATAAGTTTAAATTTTTATTATGTGTTTAAGGGGGCTAAAAATAATTCAGTTCTTTTGGAGTACCCCTGGTACCTTATGTGCTACAATACAACCGACTGTACATAGCCATTTTAATAATTCCAAATGGATAACAGGGTAATTATTTTCTAACTTTTAACTTAATATGATTATGTTTCATGGGCTGATTTGCCGTGTGATGCCGGCTTAGAATAGCATCACCCCATATCTTTCCCGTGGGAGTCGTAAGAGGCGACTAAGGGACTCGAGGGCGTGTATTGCAATTTTAGGCGATGGGCTGACCACCTGTCACTATAGCGATACACACAATATTCCAAATAACCCTCAAATATTTGTCAGACGTGGTGGCAAATGGCCGATTTTTGCGGCTGTTTACGCTCTGCCTACCCCGCAAGGGATTATAGGCGTGATATGTGTGTGTGTGTGTGTGTGTGTTCATGGGCTGATTTCTCCCTTAATGTTTTCCTCTTTTCCAGCAGCAAAATTGTATTTCGATTATCAGACTTTTTTTGCAAAAACTGTTCATTTCATTTGTTAATTTTCAAACAAATTGTCTTCAGAACTGGTGGAGTTGGGTCTCCAGTATGCGGAAAAATACGGCAACGTCATCCGAGGGTGGCTCGGCACGAAGCTGGTCATCTTCTTGACAGATGCTGACGATGTAGAGGTCATCCTGAACAGCCACGTCCACATCGACAAATCCTCGGACTACAGGTTCTTCAAGCCTTGGCTCGGAGAGGGACTACTTATCAGCTCAGGTATTTAGGCGATTCATAGTCAAGGTTGTAAATTGTAATTACAAACTGTAAATCTAACTATCAGTCTGTACTCGGAGGAGTAGAAAGCCCTTACCTTATCATTTTATTATTTGACGTTACTCCTACCATGTGACAAAGACCATATAAACAGGCTAATTTGTCAGATTTTTATATTTTTCTCACATTTAAATCGAATGTACGGAATCTGACAAATATTTCTCTTGTGTTTTTTTACGCCTCAATAGATGGCGTTGTTTGTAAAAATAAAATAGCAAACACGAATCGGTATACAAACGTTCCTTGAAAAATTAAACCTATCGAATAGATCGATATCTCGCCTTCAAAACCCTCACACACAAAATAGAAATAACATTTTTATTGACAATCGTTAGAGCCATTTCCCAATTCCCTATTTTAAGTAAATACATATTCATTATTTGCTTAATAAGATAGATCAATAGTCAATTAACTACTTTCATAGATAATCAATCGTTATTATTAATCTATCTTATCGATCTAGGTATCTATCTAATTTAATTAGGTAACTTAAGTTAATATATAACTTTAAACCAGAATAAGTATACTCTTATTCTTTTACCTTCAGTAATTAATATTGAACTTTAAACCAACGTCAGTATATATTACACATATTCTTTTATATTTTTTATATTAACTTATTTTTTATTAAACTTTAAAATAGGTAAAGTATGATTGGTCAATATTCATCAATTGTAATTATGTAATAAGTGTTAATAAATTTATTAATAAAACATAAGTGTTTTATTAATAAATTTAGGTACATGGTGTTCCATCAAGAAATAACAACACAAAGTGTAACATACTTATAACTGTTGCACTAATTGCAATCGCAAAACACAATTTGTACCGATTCATGAGGTTTTTAAGTTTCCTGGAATACGAATTGTAAATTAGTTTACACAAAAATATTACTTACCTATACATACATACTTGCACGTGGTGGATTCAAATTACTTCATTCAATTAACCAAAGAACATTTTCAAATCTACAATGTAACACGATATTATGTTATCAATTCCACTTCGATTGCGATCGATAAAGTTCAGTCGCGGAATATTGCATTGTTTGAATATGACGTCAAAGCTTCAAAGATATCCGCATAAATTGACTCACAAATTGTCATACACAGGGAGTAACATCTCATGAAACTGAACAACGTTCCCTTACAAAATTGCCGATCACCTGGTAAATTTACTATGGGAGATCCATTATCTTTTTCTTATTTCGACGTATGTTCTACGTAACATAACATAAACATAACATAAACATACTTTATTGCACAAAAACAAGAAATGGACATACAGATAGAAAAGAAATAGTACAATATAGGCGGCCTTATAGCTAGGTAGCTATTTCTACCAGATAACCTTAGGGTAAAGGAGAGTAGATTTGAGATTTGTTCTATGGGAAAAATTGATTAATTTCATGCGCACCTTAATCTTCCTTCTGCCTGTTAAAGGCTTTTTGTTTCTCCTTGTATGTTTGCCGTGTGATGCCGGCTTAGAATAGCATCACCCCATTACTCACCCATGGGTGTCGTAAGAGGCGACTAAGGGACTCGAGGGTGTGTATTGCAATTTTAGGCGTCGGGCTGACAACCTGTCACTATAGTAATACACAGTTATCTGATTGACCCTCAAACCTTTGTCAGACGTGGTGTTAATATCCGTTGAACGGCCGTTAACGCTCTGCCTACCCCGTAAAGGATATAGGCGTGATTTATGTATGTATGTATGTATGTTGTATGTATGATTTAAAAAACTGTTTATGAACTTACGTAAGCACGTGCAATCTCCAAGGAATAAATGAATGTTTAATTTGAAATTACAGGGGAGAAATGGCGCTCTCATCGGAAGATGATTGCCCCAACGTTCCACATCAACATCCTCAAGTCTTTTATGGGCGTTTTCAATCAGAACAGCAGAAACGTTGTCGAGAAGATGAAGCCTGAAATGGGCAAGACCTTCGACGTGCATGACTACATGAGTGGTGTCACCGTTGATATTCTACTTGGTAAATATTTCGATCATGATTATTTTTGATATTTATTAAATCAAACTTGAGGGTGTGTATTACAATTTTAGAAGATGAGCTGACAACCTGTCACTATGGTGATACACTATTTTCCGAATCACCCTTTTTGTCAGACGTGGCGTAAATGTCTGTGTTTGCGCCTACCCCGCAAGGGATTATGTGTATGTATGAATTAAATCGAAACGTGGCTGACAGAACCTAAAGGGGAATTTTATGGTGGATATAGCGGTCGCAGTTTTGCGGTAAAAACGATTATTATTCAATAAAATAATTTTGTTTAGGTAGGTACCTACATTAAAAAAATATTTATTACTTCATACAGTAAACCTTCATTTTTATGTAGGGTACTCGTAACCTCATATTTGCAATATTAGTACGTTTAAAGATGTAAACAGACGTCAATGATTACTTGTCGTCTTTCTTTATTATCGACCAGTAGTGAATAAAGATCACTGACATTAAAACAACAATTATTTACATGAAAATCGCATAAATACAATAGCATAATTTACCTACTTATGTCGCAAAAATAAGAGCGATTTGATTAAAAACGTAGGTAGTGCGTAATAAGCGACGTAAATTGCATCAGGTATTTTAACCATGACCTAAAATAATATAGCATAGTCGTTAAGCATAGTATTTTTAACCTAACTATACATACATACATACATACATAAATCACGCCTATATCCCTTACGGGGTAGGCAGAGCGTTAACGGCCGTTCAACGGATATTAACACCACGTCTGACAAAAGTTTGAGGGTCAATAAGATAACTGTGTATCACCATAGTGACAGGTTGTCAGCCCGTCGCCTAAAATTGCAATACACACCCTCGAGTCCCTTAGTCGCCTCTTACGACACCCATGGGTAAGAAATGGGGTGATGCTATTCTAAGCCGGCATCACACACTAACCTAACTAGATTTTTTAAAATCCATCTACCTAGTGCTTGTGTCTAGATTGTAGTCCAAAGACATGTAATAATTAATACAAGGTGTCACAAAATAACATTCGGGCTATGTATCGAAAAATTGCTAGAACTGTTATTGTTTGTAGACGTATAAATTTCTTACAAAAACTGATATTGGAAAAAAAAAATATGTATCTCTCTACCATGACTTTCTAGATTAAATATTGTTCAACATCCCGCATGACGTACGTTATTTGTGATTTTACCAGCTTTCGGTATGTTTCAATGATTTTCCCGTTAAACTCTACATTTTTGTTTACAGAAACTGCTATGGGAATCACAAAGCAAACTCAAGATGAATCAGGTTTTGACTACGCAATGGCTGTTATGAAGTAAGATTTGTCAAATTAAGGTTCTTACTGGGTTCTTACCGCAAAACTTATTTTTGTTGAATTGTCCGATATTTCATCACAGAACAACGGTCGAAATATCGGACAAATCAACAAAAATAAGTATCGCGGTAAGAATCCCGTTTAAGTATTTTGAGTTATTATGTGTGACCGCGAAAGTTTTAAAACAGTTGGTTCCGTATTATAGTGACATGTGTATTATATAATTTAAGTGAAACTTTGTCAAAATAATAGATGATTACGTTTTGTACTCTCTTCATTATTCTGTATCGAATATTTACTTCACTTAATATATAACTCGAAAAATTATAATAGCAATAGGTACATTTATGAATATATTTTTCAGAATGTGTGATATAATCCACCAGAGACATTACAAATTCTGGCTACGGCTTGATGTAATGTTCAAATTCTCGGCTTTCTTCAAGAAACAAATCAAGCTGCTTAGTACCATTCACGGCTTGACCAACAAGGTAACCTAATTTGAATGAAATCATGTATAGATTATAGGGATGTGATAATAATTTAATACTAATATCTTTTATACTATGCTATGTAAGGGCGGTGTACCGAAAACATTGCAGGCATGATGAGACCATGAGAGTGAACAACTTTTTCTATGTTGGTAAACGAGAAAAATATTTCGACCTCCCATAACTGTTTTTCAATGGAAACTCAAAAAAAAAAACGTTTCACAACATAAGCTACACAGTAAAAGTTGTTCAGTTTCATGGTCTGATTATGCCTGCAAAGTTTTCGGTACACCGTCCCTTACACCCTGTATACCTAGTATCAGCAGCACCTCGAGTCATACATTTAAGAGACAAACTAATACACAAGTTATTCTTAATAACCATATGAAAAACAGATCAGAAAGATTTCGAGATCTTGCTGAATTTACTAATGCCTCACAAACTATTACGTACCTTTCTACTTAAACTATAACTTGAAAGTTAAGTATTTCCTCACAATCCAGGTGATAAAGAGCAAAAAAGAGAACTACCTAAAGAACAAAGCAAAAGGCATTATCCCTCCCACTATCGAAGAGCTGACCAGATCTGTGGAGACTGAAGACAGTGGTCTGGCGAATAATGCCAAGACGCTAGCAGATACTGTGTTCAAGGGGTACCGGGACGACCTTGACTTCAATGACGAGAATGATGTTGGTAAGTAACATAATGATACATCTGATGTTGCATATAGCGAATAAGTTAACTAAATGAAATAGACATGTGTAGGTCTACATATAGGTAAAGTGAATGACATTGTCAAAAATTTACTTCGTGAAAATAAGAAGCGTGCAGCGTGTGTGACTTTTAAAATGTAACAGTGTGTAGCAATCTTGCTAAAAGTGGGTCCATAACATTAATTTATTACTGAGCAAACCATAATAAATATTATTTATATAAATAAAATTAATTTAGCACAGTGAGTGTATAATAAAACCATAGTACAAAAGATCTTTTACCTTTAAAAATATATGTTTTTCTGCAGGTGAAAAGAAACGACTAGCTTTCTTAGATCTGATGATAGAATCAGCTCAAAACGGAACCAACAACATCAGCGATCACGAGATCAAAGAGGAGGTTGACACAATCATGTTTGAGGTAGGCATTTAATTAATGGTTATGTAAATAGTTCAATCTGTCATTAGTCTTATTAGCAAGTTCTTTGACTGGTATAACCAGTTTCTTAATATGAATGAATGTGAGAAGATCAAGTATTAGGTTGCTAACTGAAAATTATGCATTTTTTATCTACTTTTAAATCGTGACAAAACCATTAATTTAAGCTAAGTTATTATGATAAATCTTGTTGACATTATGTTTACAAACAGCTTTTGATAAAGCACTTCACTTCACTCCATCTTTTTAATCTTGTTTTTTGTTGTTGTCGAATTTAAAAATGTTGTTCCAAAAGAGTAACTAGTCCTGCAGTCGGTTTAGGCGCCATCACCGAAAAACATACATACATAAATCATGCCTCTATCCTTTAAAACGGATATTATCACCACGTCTCACAAAAAATTGAGGGTCAATCAGATAACTTTGTATCACTAAAGTGACAGGTTGTCAGCCCATCACCTAAAATTGCAATACACATCCTAACCCTTGAGTCCCTTAGTAGCCTCTTATGACACCTATGGGTAAGAAATGGGGTGATGCTATCTATGCCGGCATCACACGGTAATCACCGAAAAACTGTTGGTCATTTTGATATAATTTTCTTCAGGGTCACGACACAACTGCCGCGGGATCCAGTTTCGTGCTATGTCTCCTGGGTGTTCATCAACACATACAGGCGAAGGTCTACGATGAACTCTACGAGATCTTCGGCGATTCCGACAGACCTGTCACTTTTGCTGACACTCTACAAATGAAATACCTCGAGAGAGTCATTCTGGAGACGTTGAGAATGTTCCCGCCAGTGCCCGCTATTGCTAGGAAACTTAATCGGGACGTGAAAATATGTAAGTGATATCAACAAATTAATATTAAAACGTATACGACCGCTCTGCTGGTGTATAAAAATGCCTGATATTAATAGTACAGCAAATTAAACACCGATGCAAACTTCTTTAACAAAAAGTCAAGAATATTATGATTGTTTGAATAAAAAAAATAAAGGTTGTATTTAACTGAGTTAAACTCAAAAAAAACCTAATACTTTAAGGTACATACAGTAGGGCAAAAGCACTAACGATCTTAATTGCTGTGCGGTGGAAATTAAATACTAAGGCCATCCTCCCTCTGTCGAGGCGATCCATATATATTGATGATATATTATGACCTGATTACCTAGATTGACGATCATGGTTACAACCATTGTTTACATTCAATTCTAGCAACAAACGGTTACGTGTTGCCGGCTGGCGCGACGATTGTGATCGGAACATTCAAGATCCATCGCAACCCGAAGTACTACAAGAACCCGGACGTGTTCGATCCTGACAACTTCCTTCCCGAGAACACTTCCAACCGCCACTACTACAGCTTCATACCCTTCAGTGCTGGACCGAGGAGCTGCGTTGGTAAGTTGATGAATAAGACCAACAAAAAAAACAGCATAATTAAGAGAAAGAAAGAAATTCAACTCAAACTTCAGAGTTTGTTCTATCTACCGTACACTCGTTGCGTGAACACAGTATTTAAAGTTATTTTTTGTTTATCAAACAGTATAATGGCCTAATAAAAACTGTATATATATACTGTGTAACAGACTGACCAGACTCATATCTATTTCATCCAGAAAAAGAAATATAATTTAAAAAAGATAATATTAAATATCAAACCTATATGATATTGTTCAAAAAATGTATATTGCCAACTGCTACGTATTATCTAAAAAATCACTGTATGTAAAGCGCTGATATCACTGCAAATTGTCAGCAAGATTTGCCTGGTATCAGGCTTTTGCGTAAAACTGCTCAAACAAAAAAATCGTAACCTGTAGATACAACTTAATAATACTTACTGCCTTAACAGCTTTCTGAGTGCCCATGATCACGTGCAATAAAATAATATCGATAGCCAATGTGTTGACTGACATTCACGTGTAAGATATTTTATAGACTGTGCTAAGACAAGGTCATATTAGCATCATTCCCAAATTGTTTTGATTGCAGGACGGAAGTACGCGTTGCTGAAACTCAAAGTATTGCTCGCGACAATCCTGCGAAATTACAAGATGGTGTCTGACATCCCCCAAGAAGAGTTTCAGCTCCAAGCAGACATCATCTTGAAGCGATCTGACGGGTTCCGGGTCCGGATTGAACCCAGAAACAGAATACCATCTTCCGCCTAGTCTTACTAAGTTTACAATTCTATTCACCGTTAAATTGTTTTCTAGTGTCGAAACTATACAAGTGGTATAGTTTCGTCACAGAATAAATAATAGTACTAGCGGAATATCAAAATGTTTGAATTTGACATCAAAGAGTTTTCAAGATGTCATATCTCATACAATCAATAATTTCCGCCACCTTATTACGTTGGTTTTGACTTTAAGTATTTTTTGTTATAATTCAAACATCTAATGCAGTTAAGAATAAAACATTCGAAGGACCATACAAAAGTACAATAATACCTAGTAGTCAATAACTACTGTATATTTTCCATCGTCACTTTATAAATTATTTTATGATCATTGTAAAATAACTTTAAAAAAGTCGTAAATGTATTGACATGCTATTTAGGAAAATTTTATAAATCGTGAACTAGTTTAGGTCATTAAAAGCCCATCGAACTGACGCCAATGGTGAACTTTATATAGACAATTTATTGTTTTATTTTTTAGAAGATCATTCTATTATTATTTTATAAGTTAGAATAACCTGTTGTGGTAGGTTTTGTAATTGTGGTAGGATAGTAGAAGTATTTAGATCAATGTGCATAATTAGGAGACATCAGGTTGCCTTCAGAAGCGTTTAACAACTGTCCAACAGCGAAATTACGACTATTTATGACCAACAGGACACCACTTTGACAACAGAACTGTTTTTAAGCCCGGCTTAATCTGCTTCTTTTTCTTGTGGGACACCGAGTCGACGAACGACCCGATGAACCCTGGTGTCAGAGTTTTCCAACCGCCCACTACTACAAGTAGTCTACTACTCTGACCTAGTTATGTGACCGCCGGATTAATATACATTTTTCTAAAGGCCAACCTTGTTCATTGAAATGTGCATGGAATTGTGCGAGCCCTCCTTTATGAGTTTAATAAAATTTAATCTAAAATAATAACCATTGTTGTTTTTATTAGAAAATTATTCGTAAATAAAGCACCTAGCCACATACGCATATAATATAATTTTACAAACAAAGGACACTAATGTTTACTGTATTTCATAGCATTCATTCATATAAGTACTTGTAGCTTCGTTTAGTCAAACTCTAGGGGTATTTTGTTGAATACCTCCACTAGAAGGTACAGTCGGTTGTAGCACATAAGGTACCAGGGGTACTCCAAAAGAACTGAATTATTTTTATCCCCAGTTAATACATAATAAAAATTTAAACTTATTCTCATTCTTATTCTCATAAAGGAAGTAATTTTCTACTAAAACATATTCATGTTAAGAAAAAAATATTGCTAAGGGCGAAAATAAATCAGTTCTTTTGGAGTAGCCCTGGTACCTTATGTGCTATAACCGACTGTACATTATATTCATACATACAAACACATATCACGCCTCTGTCCTTTTCGGGATCGGCTGGCAGAGCGTTAACGTGAAAAAAGGTCGCTATCGCCACAGCTGACCAAAATTTGAGGGCCGTTAAAAATCGAGCATCACATCCCTATAGTGACAGGTTGTCGCATAAAATTGTAAGACCCATGTAACCCTCGAATCCCTTAGTCGCCTCTTACGACACGCGCGGGAAGAAATGTGATGATGCTATTCTTAGCGGGCATCACACGGAACATTTTCGTCATGTAAATAACTGCCTTATTGCGCTACACAACAGATTGTTGTAAATAGCTATTTAAAAATAATAGTGGAGGAACGAGTGTGAAAAGAGTTTTTTAATTATAAACTGTTTATGGATATTTAAAATTTACATTTACAAATAAAATAAGAAGTAAATGTTAATATTATTTTCCTTGGCATAAATAATACTATCTTAAATATAAGTCATCACTTTGAGATAAAACGAAACGAGTTCATACGTTGAGGCAACAAAATCTCTAAATTATAGCTACAGCTTATGTGAAATACTTAAATATATTAATTCTTAAGTGCACACGTAAAGTAACAATACCCAAGTTGAAAAAAACTCACAATACCTACCTAGATTGGATAGGAACTTCAAATAACAATAGTTAGTAAGAATAAGTAGAATTACTTTTGAAGTTTTCCTTTCAGATTAAAATAACTATTATATACTAACTTACAATTAACGGCAGTAAGTCTCCGTATTAAAACATTTACCATTTTATCTATTAGACAGGGTGTAAAGGACAGCCCTTCGAATACTGATAGGGTGCATTCAGACCATAAGGCGGAACAACTTCCCATAAAAAAATAATAAAAAATATAAAAAGAAATTACTTCCCATGATAATTGCAGTCAGCTGATTGTGATTTGTTAGGAGGGCACGTTAAGCCGTCGGTCCCGGTTGCTGTCTATGATTACTTAGACGGCGGTCGTTACACTACCATGTCAGAGGCCTACTTCTAGTAAGAGGCGGTTAAAAAAACTCTGACACCAGGGTTCATCGTGTCGGTGTCCCACACGAAAAGAGAGAAGAGGTTGTTTTTTTGTCGTTTACTGACATGTCTCTTAAGCAAAGTTGTTCAGTTTCATGGTCTGAATGCACCCTATCAGTATTCGGAGGGCTATCCCTTACACCCAGTATATTTAGGTGGAAAAAGCGCACTTGGTGATTCTGGCAGTGATTCACCTAATTATTATTTTGTGAAAATAAATTCTGTAATTATTTAACATAGACAGGTACCCATTGGATTTATACTTATGGTATTAAGATTTGTTCACGTTTCCAATCACCATGTTCAACAAATCACACCTTAAGTTAAAACCAGTTATTAGTCTAGATTCCATGTTACTGACTAAAACGGCTGATTAAAAACAGCACTGTCATTTTCCATTGAATAAGTAAAAAAAAATGTTAATGGCATGTCTTAAATAGTCTATGATTTCCTTATTTAAACCGCCATATTTTTAATCGCCCCTTCATTTTGACGCTTAAAATGTGTAAAATCATAGACAAATTAAGAGGTAATCATCTTCCTTCCTTGATGAAATGACGTACTATTTTAGTTAAAGATTTAAGTCAGTAAAATGGAATTAAAACTTTTATGTTTGCTCGTATAAGCTTTAAGTTCTTAGTGCAAATAACCATGTAACTTTTATGTAAAATGTCGAAATTCTGTTGGTTTTCCCTGTGCTTTCTCATGTTTCACGACACAGGCTTCCTCTTGCGATACAAGAAGTATTCCGTGGTCCACAGAATGACGCACACCATACAGCAGAAACTCATTGCAATAAAACAGTACAGGTAGCTGCCGGTGCTCTCATATATTACACCTGGAAAAGGAAAAAAAATATGTATGAAAATATTAGCGACCTGCTCATCGGTCCAACCAACAACACATGGTGAAGGAATAACAAAACTAAGTAGGTTTTTAAACGGCTTTAAATAATGTCAGAATCAAAATAGATCTATTCTAGAGGTTACATAAAATTACCAGCCGAACAGGCCACTGTTGGACATGGACCTCATTGATATACTCACTACGCTTGGCAGGCAAATTGGTGTGTTGTATTCACAGAGTGCCGTGTGATGCCTGCTTAGAATAGCATCACCCCCTTTTATTGCCCGTGGAAGTCGTAAGAAGCGTCTAAAGGACTCGAGGGTGTGTATTGCAATTTTAGGCGATGGGCTAAAAACCTGTTACTATTGCAATTTTCCGGATGACCCTCGAATGTTTGTCAGACGTGGCGAAAATTACCTACCGTTCTATGAGGCCGTTCTATTCTAAGCCGGCATCACACAGCGAATAATCGCATGGAATAGATCCAATCGTATTCTATCAGGTGGGCCAAATACCTTTTACAGTTTACAGGCAGGTGGTTATTGTCGTCCCAAAACCGCAGTCTATGGAAACATCTCAAGGAGGCTTATCTTATATATTCTTATGGCTGCTAATGATCATGATGTGTTCTTACTTATCATAGGATCTGCAGGCAGTAAAAGGAGTCCAGAGAACAGGATGGGCAGCGCCAAGGCTGCTGGGAATCGGTCCTGAGCAGCCTTAACTAGCAGCACCAGCGAGAATACAATCTGAAGTGACGACTGGACCAGCCCGATATCGCAGACATTCGAAATAAAACTTAAACATCTTACTTATCATAGGATCTGCAAGCAGCATCAAGATCCCAGAGAACAGGATGTGCAGCGCCAGGGCTGCTGGGAACCGGTCCGGAGCAGCCCCAACTAGCACCAGCGGGAAAAGAACCTGCACTGAACACCGGACCCAATATCGCAGACATTAGAAATACAAATATCTTACTTATCATAGGATCTGCAAGCAGCATCAGGATCCCAGAGAACAGGATGTGCAGCGCCAAGGCTGCTGGGAACCGGTCCGGAGCAGCCCCAACTAGCACCAGAGGAAACAGAACCTGAACTGAACACCGGACCAGCCCCGAGATCGCCGTGATCGCGAACACGAACCGTATGTCGCTGCACAACACTAGCGCTGAAAGGAAACACAGATTTAAAATAACAAATGTAAATTTAGAACAAAACATATCGATTATGACTCATTGTGTTAACGACTCAGTTATAGCCACATTTGTCAAATTTTTAGCGGTCCATTTGAGAAGGGATTTTAAATTTTCTCGTACATTACTATGTTGTATCATTTAAAATTGCACTTTTAAATTTAGAGAAGGATGAACTCCTGCAGGTGTAATTCAAATAAACGGCCACATCTACCCGGGTACAGCATGTGTACCAGTGATTTTGAACCTTAAAGCTACTTAAAGTTCAAAACTTTTTTAAAAACATTACAATAGTGGGTACACTAGCGATAAACGCTTAAATGAAATACTAACCTATTCGTAACACCACCGTTATGCACGTACCACCGAAAAATATTTTTCTACTGTCAACAGCATAGAAATATGTGAATACAGCTAATAATATTCGAGCTATGAGATCGGCTATAGCTCCCACCATCACACATGTAGCTACTTGCATCTAGAAAAGAAGGTTATATGTAGATAAACATAAAGAATAAAACAAAAAACGGAAAAGATGAAAATAAAAAACGTTTTTAAATAATTGAGAAAACTGCAGATTCTATTTACTTTTTAACATACCAAGCAAGGTACATTCATATAATTGGAAAATGATGAACCTGAAGTTATAAGTTAAAGGTGTTTTACTACTAAAGTAGTAACCGACCGAAACTGCAAGAATTTTTTCCAGCCAACAAAGCTCAACAATATTATGTAAACATTTCGGTGTGTAGAAAGAAGTTACGTCCCAAACGTAGTAACTCAAAATAGGTGGAAACGAAAATCTACTTTGTATTGAGGGTATTTTATTTTTAAATTTTGACTTATACCACCAGACCGTCTTGAGATTTCATTTCAAGTCTGTAAGAACATCACTGCCTATATTTCGCTTACCTCTGTATACCCATATGAGAACAAGAGCATAGGTTCCATGGCTAAATAAGTGACATCAGATACAAAGGCAAATCCCAACCCCACCAGTGTGCTGACGAATCGAGGATCCTTCATCAGATCCATGTCTACGTTCTCATATACGGTTTTCCTAGAAAAAGGAGAACAAAATATGCTTTCAAAAATAACGGTTTAACGAACGAATAACCATTTTGGTCACCCAGTATGTTATAAAACAATACTTTGTAAAAAAAATGGCTAATTATATCAATGTAGGTGCTATGGTTTTTAATGCTCCCACAGTGCTATATTATTTTCATAAATGAAAATATGAAATTAAAAATGTTAGCCCTTTGCCGCGACTTGAACGTCGCTTTGAGACGAGCACCAACAGATTGAAAATTTGGGAGTGTCAATCGGGGCGCCAGTAGCTCAGTTGGCAGAGCAGTGGGATCCCCACCGTCCCGGGTTCAAGTCACGGTGGTCGCTATAATTTGTTATTTTTTTAATTTATAAAGCTGCTAGCACTTGGTTCATCCCTTTCGTTAAAAGGAGTTTGGACAAACTACTAAGTAGCTATCTAACCAAAATAAAATATATCATCAACTTACATAATACTTTTCTGTATAGATTCATGCGGTTTGCGAGGTTTAGCTTCTTTCACTTCTCTAGCACCTGTTGTTTCATCACCTGACAACATTTTCACTTTGGCTTCATCATATTCTTCGTACGAAAATTTTGTTATGTTTATTACTTCACAATGCGGTGCTAATTCTGGAAGGGTTAGTCATGGAAACATACATGTTAACAAAAACATAGGTACAAATGGGTACACATAAGTCCATGCAAAAATTTATTGTACAAATTGTTTCTTTGACCAACAAAAAACAAAAAAACGTGCAGAATTATACAGTGTAGGTGCAAATTAATGAATTTATCAATTTAATACACCTGTATGAACAACATTTGTCAGACGTGGTGTTAATATCCGTTGAACGGCCGTTAACGCTCTGCCTACCCCGTAAGGGATAAAGGCGTGATTTATGTATGTATGTATGTATGTATGAACATAATCATGCAAAACAAACAAAATTAATATGTCATCCATGTAACAATTATCCATAAATGTTATTATGGGATTATTATAATCACCGCTGACGATGATACAGTGCTTAATATCATGTGACAAGTTAAATACGATGTTCAAGGAAAACCTTTGTATATAAGGCACTATTAACTAATTTAGTGCAAGATTTTAAGGTGAGTTCTACTTGTAAAACTGCACAAATTTTACGAATAAACAGGTCGAAATATGAAAAAAATGGACCACTCCCACAAAAATTTACAAAAGATGTGTCACTTTATTCATTCTCTCTCTTTTCGTGTGGGACACCGAGTCGTTCAACGACCCGATGAACCCTGGTGTCAGGGTTTTTTAAACCGCCGACTACAAGTAGTAGGCTTCTTCAATATTCATTTATTTTTGTTTATTAAACTTTATTGCACAGAAAGTACAAAGGGCAGGGGCTGAGGGGCCTAATACGATGCGGAATTGGTTCGTAATGACCGGCCAACCAAACTATCACTTTGTATGATAGATCAATTATTTTTCTATTACGACCTTTGTTCACTGGGAAATGTTGTTCAGCTTTACAAGTACAACTCACCCTACAAATCTTGTCACTGAATTTAATAGGACCTTATATGATGATTTTCAAACTTTTACAATGTGGGCTATGTAGGTATATAGGTACCAAACTTGCAATGCCTAGAATGCAATGCCTTAAAATATATATGAATCAGCTAGACACTTAATGGATCTTCATTTATGGAACCAACCATTAGGTATTTATTTAATTAATTTATTATTGGCCTCAATTTAGGAAATAAATGATTATAACTTACCTTCAATTTATGTTGTCACTTTCCGTCAAACAGGTTAAGAAAAAGATAGGAGATGTCTAAATCATGTGATATTTTAGAATTTGACGCAAAATAAGGCGACGATGGAAACAATGGTGACTAATTTGACTAGAAATGAAAAAGATCCCTTTACCATTCTTAAACATGATAGAACATGGATACCTCATATCCTTTACTAAACCTATTTGACGAAAAGTGACAGTAAGTTAAGAGAATTTATTTTCTGAATTGAGGTTAATTTAATTATTTCAGTCCAAAACCTTGATCTCGTTAGTTTTAGTAATTTACATAGAGTTTAAGTTTCCTGTTTATATGTATGTAATGAATGTCTTTAAAAATAAGTATGATTTAATAATATTTTAACATTCAAAACTAAGTTTTCGTTGTTCTTCGATAAAATATTACAATTAGTTATGAGATTTACTTTGACTGATATTCAGAAGTCCAGGCGTGGGGTTTGCCAACGTAATATGGGAGTCAGACTGATCGACCGAATTCGGAACTCAGTGCTGCGTTCACAAACAAAAATTCAGGACGTGTAGCTCAGAAGGCTGCCTGCTTAAAGTGGGGTTGGGCTGGCCACGTAACCCGCATGCCAACTGCTTTATGGGCTAAAATAGCAACGGAATGGGTGCCCAAGAATGTTAAGAGGCGACGTGGACGGCCCCGATAGAGGTGGAGCGATGAACTCAGCGCCTATATACCGAACTGGCAAAGCCTAGCACTGGACCGAGAGAAGTGGAAAAAGAGGATAGAGGCCTTTGCCCTGCAGTGGGACAACCTGGGCTCTTAAATAAATAAAAATAGGAGATTTACTGTATATAAACATTTCGTTGCTTACCTAAATCAGAAACAATACCTGAACTTCTCCCGCTTGTCGTCCGTAGGTGCGTAACGGATGCATCTGTCAAGTCGATTGACAGACGCTTCTGTAAACGCACCGTAGCCACATTTGTATGAGAATAAGATCGAAATTCGGAACTTCCTTTAGTCTGATAGTTGCATTCGTTACGATTCGTTAAAAATACGCAGCGACGGACAAGTGAGAGAACTATGATCAGTCCTTCGTTCATTTGTCTGTTTGTCCCTGTCTATGGGATGAAATTTTACTAGTGACCGATACTGAAAGCAGAGGACGGGCTGGTGATAAGGAACAATTTTCCCCAAGGAACATAAGTCGAAATATGCCAAAAATATTCTGAGCTTCCATAATAACCCATATCCGCTAATCGCCAATTTTGTATCGGAGCTCCATTGTTTTTCATATTTCGACCTATGTTCGTTGGGGAAAGTTGTTCCATATCACCGGCCCATCTTTTCAGATTTCGAATTCGGCAACTAGTCAAATTTCTCTCTATTTTAGCCCTACGTGTCACATTGCTTACCAGGCTGAGCATCCGGATCTTTTATCATATGCCATTCAACTGGATGCATGACGACCATGGCGAACAGCAGGTGCAGATCCATCGCCATGATCAGCGCCAGGGTCCACCGGAACCCGTACTCGGTGAGGAGGTATGTGACCTATAAAAACAATGTTACATGCCGGGCCTTGGTAGTGGCGATTTCAAATGAGGAATTTAGTTTGTACTCGTTACGTATAAACTCATGTAATAGCACATTCACACTATGCACATGCTCCTGCTTCTGCCGCTGTCGCGAAAATTGCTCGAAATACTTCCGCGGAAGTATCAACGCGAGTGAGTGTTCACACACTGCCGTTATACTCCATGCACCATTATGAGACAACGAGATAGCAATACATTCAACACGCGTTCGTGCTGCCGTTCCTTTGACTCGCGCACGAAAAGCCGACAATCGAGGGAGCACGGGAAGCGACAGCAGCGGAAAGACGAGTAGCAGCGCGAGTAACCTGTTCACACACTCGCGCTGCCCACTTCCCTTACTATTTCCCTGCCCATATTGACATCGTATGGACGTGCTATACATAACATTCAATTTCTATTTCAAGCAATTTACATTGAAGAATGCGTATTTCATTCGATGTTTTTGTTTACCAAGATGGGGAAGGTGATGGAAGCCATACTGCTCATGGACTGGTTGGCGCTCATCATCGTCGTCCGCTTCTTGGTGAAGTAGCAGTTGAAGGCGGTGAAACTCACTGGTATCATCACTCCGAACCCCGCTCCTAAAGATGAAGCACACAAAAGGAGTGTTCTTTAACATAGATAGGATACGAAAGTATTCTTTCCTAAGGGTCGGATTATAGTCAGCGGCCAGGCCATTTCTCGCGAGATTACAAAGATTTGTGCGCAGCGAATTACATGAATAAATTGAGAAAATTAATGTATGATATGGAGTACAATTTGTTGCAAAAAATCCTTGTGATTTCGCGACATGATATGGAGTACAATTTGTTGCAAAAAATCCTTGTGATTTCGCGACAGACGCCTGGCGGCCGAGCCGCTCACTAAATCAGACTTTTACATGCGCGCCTCGCTTGACAAACTTTGCTCTTATGTGAGAGCAAACACAGTATGAGTGAAGCGCGGGAATTGATTGCAGTCAATTTACAAAAAATATATCGTTGCACGCAAATTAGCCAGGCAGATCGACTAATTATAGAGATATAAGCGATTCTATATCAATGAATGCTCATTGTACACACTATCCATTTTTATTATCAAACGCACAAGTATAACTCATGATGTAGGTTTTCGCGACTTACTTGGAGAAGGCCGTCTTAAACGGCCGAAAACGTAGAGGGCTCTCTACCAAATAATTAACAAAAGTAAACCTACATCACAAGCCATCCGCTGCTTTTCTGTCACGTTGAGTTTAAAAAAAGGGTTAAAAGGGTACCCTAAAGGGGAATGGCCAATATTATAGAATACCTCGATCAAATAGGGATAAGGATAAACTAAGCATGCTTCAGAAAACTTAGGTCATGAAAACCCTTCCAGTCATCATTTATAATGCGCACTGCTAAAGAGTGGAACTCACTATCCTGAATTCACTGACCTAGACTAAAGTCAAGAGCAAACCCATCAATAATAAAAAAAAACTTGAAAAAGAAGAATCTGCTAGGTAGACATTATGAGGAATTTAAAATAGATTTGATTTGCACGTGTACTATAGGTGATTAACCTCTACGAAATACACCTCAACAACATACCTACCTTAGTAATATGATAGTGAGTCTGTAGATAATATTTACAGTAGAAATGAGATAACTCTAATGAAATGATCCATAATTGAAACAGTTGTACTCAAATCTTGCTCATTTCCAATATCATTATTACGTACTAATCATTAACATTCAAATTCTTATTGACGATCAGATCAGCTGATTGAGTAATATACTCAATCTCTCAATGTAGTTACAATATCCGATCAAGTTTTTTGTCGTAATGTAGTCAGTTAAAGAGTTATTTACACGTTTATAGACAGGGCTATTTGTTTAAACTTTTTCTGTACCTATACATACGTACATATATCACGTCTTTTAATCGGGGTAGGCAGAGAGTAAACTTCTGTGAAAGCATTTACACCATCTCTATATTGACAGGTTGTCGGCCCATCGCCTAAAGTAGGTAACCCTCAAATCCCTTAGTCGCCTGTTACGACACCCACAGGAAAGAAATGGAGTGATACTATTCTAAGCCACATGGCAAACTTTTTAACTCATCGCAAATATGTATATCTTTTACTACTTATTTCATTGCCTTTGTATTACTGAATCTTATTAACGTATCATTATTGTCAATAAAATATGTTTGAATAGCATTTATTTGAATTACTTACGTTACGTTTATGATTTGGAGTTCACGCGCGTGTGAGATGATTTCTGTGTCATACATTTAACACTATGAATAACTTAAATAGGTTTTTTTATGTTTATATAAATTTTGTCATAGTCTTTATTTTTAAGATAAAATGCATTTTTATTTGTATATTGTTTATGCTGTTTTTAAGATAAGTGATCTTGACTTGACAAGAAATGTCGTTTTCTGACTGTTCAGTATCATGGTCCGTCCAGATGGACCGATGACTTAAAAAAAGGCGGCTGGCAGCGACTGGATGGTGAATACGAAAAATCGTGCCCTATGGCGTACCCTGGGGGAGGCCTACGACCAGCAGTGGACTGTAATATGCTGATGTATGTATGTATTATCATGGCCTGCATGCACCTTAGTACTCCGAGTTCTGCCCCTAATTGCTTGTATTTATGTTGTTGAAGATGGCTCAACTGGTTCAATCAATCAAGATATTGATAATAATGAAACCAGATATCATAATAGGTTTCTACGACTAGAGCAATTTTAACCGGTCCTACCATGTTAGTTTCTTACCTCTTATGATCCCGAATGTGAAGACCAGCTGGTAGGTCTTCTGCACGAAGATCGTCAGCACATCTCCCAGCACGAAGAGAGCAGCGCCAACCAGCCCCACTTGACGAAACGAGTATTTTTTCAGCGCTATCCCGCTTATGAAGCCTGGAATTAAATGGGAATATTGAAATCAACACGATTCTGTCAATGCTGAAAAAACTGGCCTACCACCTTATAAATATTCCACGCTCAATTTAATTTTATTTATGGGTCATGAAACCTGACCTGCCAAACACTGAATTGGATGGAACCACTTGCTGCCTATGATTGCATAGTGGGCATGACAAAACTATGTTTTAAAACTCTGACCCGTATCGCAGAAAGCTCAAAAGTGTCTCGGTCGGTCTCTTTGCCTTATTACTTTGTAGGCAGTTGCGAGCTTAAGATTAGGGACAGTAATTTGAGACTAGAAATTTGAGCTCTATTAAGGCTAGACGAGTTTGGGGATTATGCCCATACAATTAGGATCAAGTGGTGCAATCGTGTTGGCCTAGATTAACTGCTGCGGTTCAATAGATGTCAATAGACGCGATACAGTTGGGATATTTCCACGCTTTTAAAAAGTTCAAATCTAATTATTAAAAAAAACTCTGACTCTATAATTTTTATGATTGCTATTCAATAGCTGTTTAGCTGATACGTGTGTTATCTCTCTCGCGCGCCGTTAATGTCGAATCGAAACTCATCTTTAATTGTATAATATGATATGAATATGACATCAAAGGTTTCCTTCTCAAGTTGTCATATCCAGCAAACCATCGTGATCATTGATATACATTGCTTCCTCCTCTTTACGTCGTATGTCTCAATGCTGAGGGTCGTGATTTCCTAGCAGTCCATCAACTTTTTCCAGAGGGTGTTTCGCCATTTGTTTCTGTATTAGGCATTGGCAGATTGAAGCGTCGGGTAGTTTTGTGTCCAGCGTTGAATGAATCTGATCTGACCGGCCTTTTACCGTTTACCTTGCCTATATCCATCAGTTCAAGGTTGTTAAAGGTTGTGTCCTTCTTTCCTTGCGATTCGGCCAAAAAACTCTAACAATGTATGTAGGCTGTCGGGTGTTTATGTTAAGTTCGGGTAGAATGGACACATTTGTGCGGAAGGATGTCCATGGGATCTGAAGCGTCTTTCCCAAGACATCTCAAAGGCATCAAAGCAGTTACGGTCAGCTTTTTTAAAGTCCATTTACGAGGATTTAGGACTGGGGTCATTACTCAACCGCCTACTGTTGCCTACCGCATTGAATGACGTACGTATGCGTCACTGGTGTCAAATATCTATTGATCTGTGCCTTCACTGGCCCTGCTTTCCGTATATTATACACCGTGGGGAGGCTATCGTGTTACCAACAGTACGTTTCATTGGTCAACTAGGGCTTGCTTATTCTCTCTGACCAACGAAAGTTACGTAGCACTCATGACTTGGTGGCATAACTCATATACACACAGATTGTTCTGTTTTTGAATTAAAAATGGTTGATTGATTTTGATTGATATAGACACCCTACCTATGCTATGCATGCATACCTACCAGTGTGTATTTTTACGTTACTTACACAGTATATATAATACGCCTATTTTTTCCTGCGGTAGAGAGCAGAGCGTTTATGCTCTGCCTACCCCGTAAAAACGGATTTAACACCTTTCAGAAAATTTGAGGGTCATTCAGAAAATTGTGTTCCGTTATAGTAACAAGTTGTCAGCCGTCGCCTATCACTCTTGAGTCCCATAAACGCCTCTTACGACACCCACGGGAAAGAAATGGGGTGATTGAATACCAAATTTTAAAACACTTCCCGTGTTAGACATCAAAAATTTGGAAACTTGCAAAAAAAAATTTTCATCCATCCCGCGCTTGAAAATTTTGCAAGTAAGTATTTAAATAAATATGGGTTGATGCTATTCTAAGCTGACATCACACGAATATTAGGTTACTGTTTATATCGGGACAATGTACGAAACAATTTAAAACAGTATACCTAATTACTATAAAACCTTATATAAAATCTTTACCTGCTATAGAAAGGGCGCCATTGTAGACGCCTATGACTAGTGGGAGCCCGCTGGCGCCACCCTGCTCCATGAAAAAGTTATTGAATAGGATCCCGAACGCATTGGAGGATCCAAACCCGAACATCTGCAAAATAAGAAAATGTTTATTACATACATACGTTAAGGCCTGTCAAATGTTGTTTATTCCGCAATCTATCAATTTTGTTCTACATGAAGGTATGTACTTTCCAGGAAAACAAGTTTAATAAATTAGATTCGATACCATGTTGCCGTGGCCTTTCAAGTGGCTGTAGGTACAGTTTGCATTATTATTTTGTTATGGTACTCAATTCATTATCAGCAAACAAACGGGTTGTCGAATACTGCAATAAATTTCAGGTAATAAGTCCAAATCAATTTGGATTTCAGAAAAACAAATCCACCACATTGGCAAGCTTTACTCTTATGAAATCAATTCTACAAAAAACTAACAAAAGACAATTAACCTCGGTATTATTCTTTGACTTAACCAAAGCGTTTGATTTTGTATCACACGATCTCCTACTAAAGAAACTAATGGCTATAGGAATTAGAGGATTACCCTTAGAATGGCTTAAAATAATAATAATAATAATAAAAGCTTTTTATTTTCCCAAATATTTACAATTTGTTACATATTGACAAATAAAAATCACATAATAGCTTTTAAAATACAAATTAAAATCAAACTTTTTTTTTTTTTTTTACATTACATGCATTAAGTATTTAATTCTGTATAATCATATTAATTTTATAAAATATAATGTGCAATTTTTTTTTAGTTCTAACAATAAAATAATTCATTACTATACTTTCAGTTCGTAAAATAAAATAGAGCTCATAAAAGTCAAAAGTGAAATGAAAGAGTGATTTTCTATTAATGCGGTTTGGGGACCCATTTCTGGGTAAAAGCCTCCTCCATCTTTTGCCACTCTTTTCGGTTTTGGGCAAGTCTTGTCCACATTTGTCCAGCTACCGCCACGATGTCATCACACCACCGTCTCTTGGGTCTGCCTCGGGGTCTAGTTGTGTCTCTTGGGTACCAGTGCAGGACTCGCTCACTCCATCGGTCATCGACGGCTCTAGCAACATGGCCAGCCCATCTCCATTTGAGCCGGCATATAAGCTCTCCAGCGTCAATGATTTTTGTTGTTTTTCGTATGTCCATGTTTCTTTTTCTATCTTTCAGTTTGATACTTAACATACTCCTTTCCATTGATCGCTGACATACTTGAATTTGATGTATTATATCATTTGTCAGGGCCCAGGTCTGACAGCCGTATAGTAGAGTAGGGAGTATTATAGTGTCCATTGCTTTTTTCTTCAATCGAAGTGGAACACTAGATTTAAATACCTCCTTCAACGACCAATACTTCAGCCAAGCCTTTTTTATTCGTGTGTCAATCTCTTCTGAGGTTGGGTTATCAAAACATACTTTCTGGCCTAGGTATATGTAGCTGTCAACGTATTGCAGTGGTTTATTATTAATTTCGATTGGTGACATGATGTTATTTGTAAGAAGACAAGTTTTATCTGTGTTCATATGGAGCCCACATTTTTGACTCTCTGTGTCTAGTGTTTTTATCATGTACTCTAGGTCATCATGACTCTCGCTAAATATCACTATGTCATCTGCAAACCGTAGGTGGCACAGTTGTTTGCCATTTATATTTATACCTAAGCCTTGCCAATTTATTTGTCCAATTATGTATTCCAGAAGGGCATTGAAAATTTTTGGAGAGATCGGGTCTCCCTGCCGGACTCCTCTGTTTATGGCGAAAGGCTCTCCTTTAGTTTCCAGCTTTACCACTGCTCTACTTCTACTGTAGATCTCTTTTAGGATATTTATGTAAATTCTGTTAATACCTTGCTCCTGAAGCGCTATCCATAGAGCAGAATGTGAGATTGAGTCGAACGCTTTTGCGTAGTCAATAAATGCAATGTAGAGTTTTTTATTGTATTCATTATAGCGTTCAATAATCTGTGAGAGTGTAAAGATGTGGTCAGTGGTACTAAATCCAGCTCTAAATCCCGCTTGCTCTATAGGCTGACATTCCTCTAATGAGCTTGAAATTCTATTCAGAACAATACTGGTAAAAAGTTTATATAGTGTTTGGAGCAAACTTATCGGTCTGTAGTTGCCTATATCGCACGGATTTCCTTTTTTGTATAAAAGAGTTATTACCGCAGTTTCCCAATCTGAAGGTGTTTTTGTTCTCAGAAGAATCTCGTTGTACAGATTTGTAAGTACAGGCGTAATAGGTTCTACGATGGCTTTCAATACATCATTTGAAATGTGGTCACTTCCCGGGCTCTTCATTGATTTTAGTTTTAAAATAGCGTGACGAATTTCACTTTGTAGGAGTGGTGGTGGTATTTCATCATCATCACAGACTTTTAACTGGTATGTATTTATTACTTCGAGAGTAAGTTTTGGATCGTCATAGAGTTTCGTATAATATTCTGTAGCGGTTTCAAGTATTTCTTTTCTATTAGTTACCGAAGATTCTTTTCTTTGGAGTGTCGTTATCCATGATTTAGTAGAGTTAATTTTTTGTACGCTCTCTTGACAGATGCATATTTTTCTAGTTCTTGTTCTATTACCTTGTATCTGTGTTCTTTTCTCCTTTGATCAAGCATCTTCTTAACATTTTTATATAGCTTTGTTAATCTTTTCTTTTCAGGTTTAGTTCTCTTACCCTTTTCTTTCAACATAGTTCTTTCTTCAATTAGTAACTTGATATCATCAGGTATGGTTTGCTTTTCGGTGTTTGGCTGTTTTGGGAGTTCATTTGTACTTTCATGTATATTTTCAACAATTGATGTGTAAGACAACTCTACATCTGAATAGTCGTAGCTTTTAATTTTTGACGTAAATATGTTTTTCAGCGATTCTTTTTCGATAGAAGTAAATCCAGTCTGTAATGTCTTTCCGAATTTACGCCTTGAAGTTATGAGTTTGTATTCCATTTGTAAAGTTGCCCGCACCAGTCTGTGGTCTGTAGGGTAAGTTGTAGAGATAACTTCAACATTTTTTATACTTTGTGTCGTTTTTGTTAGTATTAGATCAATTTCATTACGAGTAACACCGTCTGGGTGCAGCCATGTCCATCGCCGCTTCATATTCTTTTTGAAAATGGTATTTGCAATAATCATTTTATATTCCAGGCAAAAATGGATGAGCCTTTTTCCTCTTGGGCTCCTTTGTTTGTATCCCCACGGCCCCATTACTCCCTTGTCCTCCACAGCAGGCATACCGACTTGAGCGTTAAAGTCACCCATTAGCACAGTATCTCTACTAGTGTTTTTTAAAGCTTTTTCTAGGTCTTTGTAAAATATTATTATGTCCTCATTTGGTGCTTTTTCAGTTGGCGCATAGACTTGTATAATATTTAGTATTTTATTATCAAAAAGTAAGGTTAGACACGCGACTCTATCTGAAATAGGATTAAACTCTATAATGTTATTTTTAAGTTCTTTTTTGACGAGAAATCCGACGCCATTTCTGTTATTTTTCTGACCATAGTACATAAATATATAGTTCTCTTTTTCTAATATCTCTTTTCCTGCTATCCTTACTTCAGACAAGCCTACAACGTGCCATTTTAACTTTTGTAAAGCGTGTTCCAGTTCGATGTGTCTTGAGTTGCTTACTAGTGATCTAACATTAAATGTACAAACGTAGAGGTTGTTTTTACAATTTTCATCTTGTATTTTTTCTTCGATGGAGGGTTTTGGTCTACTTCTCCCGTGGGGACCAGCCAAATTGGGAGAGTTGCTTTTGTCTATTTCTTTTAGCAGGTTACTGGACGGTGGAGGCGCCGCTGGTTGCTAGTTTTCGTCCGGCTTTTGTGTTATTTCCGTTTGTAGCTTATTATCTCTAACATTAACCAAGTACTGAGTAATGTTTTTATTTTCAGTCGCATTTTTAATTGGTTTTGATAGAGGTTGAGAAGAAAATGTCTTATTTTTTTTGGCATTTTGATAATTGGAAGAGTTTCCATCTGTTATCACAGGTCCTTCTACTGTTTCTGAAGATTTAGATCTATTTCTCTTTCTCGATGACTCTACATTTTTATTTTTCAGTATAATTAGTTTGTCGTATTGCAGTTTCACTTTGTTGCCTTTTTGTTTTTCAGCTTCAGCTTGGATTTTTAGTTCTTTTCGGATTTCTAAAACCTTTTGAGGGAAGTCTTCCTTTATGTAAAATGTTTTATTTTGTAATTTGTTCTTATTTTTCAGGATTAATATCTTTTTACCAAGTGTAGTGAATGTTACTGCTACTGGGCGTATGGTGCTGATATCTTTCTTTTTCCCCAGTCTGTATAGTGAATCTATTTCGGATTTTATACATATAACTCCCATGTGTACATTGATTATTTCCAAAATTTTATCTTCTAAATCTGTGTAGCTTCTTTCGGCTTCTTCGATACCGAAAAACAGTAGATTCTTTTTTCTTTTCTCTTTTTCTAGCATGTATAATTGTGTCTCTTGTTCCTGAACTTTTTTCAATAAGAATGTATTTTCGTCCTCCAAGATTCTGACCTTTTCATTCAGGTTTTCGTTTATTTTTGAAATACTATCCTGAAGTTTTTTCATTTCTTCTTTTTGTTCGTTTTGACTATCTTGGATCTGGGCAAACATTTTCTTTACTTCTTCCATAATATAATCGGATGTTGTATACCAGGGCTATTAGATTAATTTTTGTACTCGACACTAGATGGCGTTGCTCAGATTAGTTTTTCTATTCGTTACTAGATGGCATTGTGCAGATTAGTTTTTCTACTCATTACTAGATGGCGTTGTGCTGATTAGTATTTTTGCTTGTTACTAGATGGCGTTGTGCACTTTTTAATAAAATTGCAAGTGGGTATTTACGGTCTTCGTGATAGCCGTTTGGATACTGGTTTTTGGTTATTTTTTATCTTTTAAGCAACACACAATTAAATTATGTTCTTTATTGTTAACAGTTTACTTTAGTTTCATCACCTTCTATCATTCATCTTGATAATTGCTCAAATACCTCGGATATCAGTTGATGATTATTCTCACTTGTTTCACCGTATTTAATTGTTTAATGGTTCTCAGCAATAATGTTTATTCACTTTCTGTGTAATTTTATGCACTTTAGATCGAAACAATTGCACTCCATAAAGATTATATCACTTTAAGCATTTTTAATACTTTTTAAGAACAGAGAGACGTTTAAAAGAATGTTTATGTGACAGTGGCGCCACCAAACCATAAGAATGGCTTACTTCCTACTTAACCAACAGGAAGCAACAGGTTGTCATAACAAAACTGAATGATAAGAACGAAACGCAGACATTTGCTTCAGAATGGATGTTAAATAGATACGGAGTTCCTCAGGGTGGAGTTTTGGCTCCATTGCTGTTTCTTATTTACATTAATGACCTGCCCAGAGTAACCGAACATGAGTGCATAATGTTTGCGGATGACATATCTGCAGTAGTAACTTCTAAAGGCAAAATTAATGATAATATAATTCAAAACCACGAAACTGACATAAATAAAACCGTTAAATCAATAATAGAATGGCTGCACAGGAATAATCTGCAAATTAACATATCCAAAACTAAACTTATGAATTTTAACACACAAAAAATGACATTTAATATAAAATATGATAACGTGAATATTGACGAAGTAGATAAAACTAAATTTCTAGGTATTACAATCAATAGAGAATTAAATTGGAAAACACATATAGAGACAGTAAGTGAAAGAATGAACAGATTTGCCTACGCGCTTAGAATGATAAAAAATATTGTCAATAAAAATACAGCCCTAACTGCCTATCACGCATATGTAGGCTCTGCTCTTCGGTATGGTCTTGAGATCTGGGGAAACGGCACAAACGTACAGCGAGCATTTCTGTCCCAAAAAAAATGTATACGGGCGATGACAGGCACACCACCATACGACTCCTGTAAGCCATTGTTCGAAGAGCTGGGGATACTGCCCTTACCCTCTCTCTATATTTACGTGGTTGGAGTCTTCGTAAAAGAACATCCTGAACTGTTTGCAAAAGGCCGTGATGTGGGTAGAAGTCGCAGGGACCCTGACAAATTAATGTACTTTGAAACATCTAAGACTGCTAAATATAGTAAAAATTGTTTGGGCATGTTCATTAAGATGTACAATAATATTCCTATTAAAATAAGAGAATTACCTATAAAAATGTTTAAGACAAAATTATACAAATGGCTTAATACAAAGAATTTCTATAATGTAAACGAATACCTGCAGCATAATTTTAATTTTAATCGTGTATAATTTAATTTTAATAAAATGTACTTATTGACATTGCTATTTTAAGTATGTCCAATGTAATTTTAATCATGTATACTGACTAACTTAATCCTCAAACTGACTAATTTTTTGACCTGATATTTATTTTTTATTATTGTATAAATATTAATTGTATTTTTTTCTTGAAAGTGACACGTCTGCTCACCTACATTATATTTGCATGCTATTTATTAATATGGCGAAACATGTCTTTGCACTGTACCAAACTGTAACACCATAACCACCATGTTTGATGCGAATAAACTTTTGAACTTTGAACTTGAACTTGAACTTTGAACTTTGCTCCATTTCATTTTTCAATGCTCTGTTTATATTCTTTGTACATACATTTATCACGCCTTGCGGGGTAAGCAGAGCATAAACGGCTGTAAAAAAACATTTGCGGGTCATTCGGGAAGTTGTGTATCGTCATAGTGACAGGTTGCTCATCGCCTAATATCTACACACCTTCGAGTCCCTTAGTCGTTACTTACGACACCCATGGGAAAGATATGGGGTAATGCTATTCTCAGACAGTATCACACGGGATATGTTTATTATATTATCATTATTGTATTTTTTTTTTATTAAGACTGGTTTCTGAGATTTTTGTCCCGAGACTTTGAAACCTATAATACCTGACTGGGTGGTGGGGAGCGAGAGCTCACCCAGAGAAGATATTAGACCATTATTGAGAGAATAAATTACAAAGCAGTAATTTAGTACAAAATATTACTAGCAAATCTTTTATTATTTATGTTTCTTGTATTGTTTCTTGTGTGCAATAAATGGTGAATAATAATTATATAGAAAATATTGGGATTAACAGATCTATTTGTTCCTTGGAACACTCATTTGTGGTATAATATCAAATATCAATTTGTATATAGGGTGAAATTTCACTAGTGACTGATTAGAAAAACCTCAAGACGGACTGATGATAAGCAACAAGTTTCCCCAAGGGACATAGGTTGAAATAAGAAAAAAATGACTACCATACAAAATTGCCGATCAGCTGATTTGAGTTACTATGGAAACACAAAATATTTTTGATATATTTCAACCTATGTTCCTTGGGGAAAATTGTTCCTTAAAACCAGCCCATATTGAGATTTTGCTAGTGGTCACTAGCAAAAAAATAGCCTATATCAAAATATTATAATAATACGATTACGAGGAGGAACGGACATACCACTAGACCGAAGCAACAGTTTGTCTTCTTTTAATAGGTAAACTAGCGGCCCGCCCAGCGGTATCAGCCGCTGCTTAACGTTTTCCCACGCGAAAAGACCTTCTCCCAACATAAAAATCTTCTACGAAATTTATTACAACCATAAGTAAATATGTAATAAATTCAACAACTGGTTATATCTTTCAGGATACATCGGGACACGGGAAGTGACTTCAATTAAATACCAAATTTTAAAACACTTTCCGTGTTAAGTTTACATTTTGTGAAAACTTGCAAAACTTTCAAGCGCGAGCAGGATTTGAACCTGCGACTTTCGCATTACTAGTGGTGACGCCTCTTCTATCTGGGCTACCTCAGCTCGTTCCTTGCGCGCGAATTTAGCAAGTGTATGTTAATGCCAGTAACACATTGCACGGCCACATCTACCGGGTTAGTTTTACAACTAGTAATGGCGAAAGTCGCAGGTTCAAAACCTGCCCGCGCTTGAAAATTTTGAAAGGTTGCAAACAAAAAAACGTGTAAGTGATAGTGAATAGACATCAAAGCGCTCATCATAGGTAATAAATTAAGGTGGATTAACTTGTATTGCGGAAATTCACCGGCTTCTTTACCCTTGACCGAAACATAAAAAAATGTAACTATGTTTTCGAACTAAACTGGTCGGAATATTAACGACATTTTTCAGTAGCAGATTCTATCAAACAAAGTCAGTCTTAATCATCTTTAAGTGTGGGACACCGAGTCGATTGCCGTGTGATGCTGGCTTAGAATAGCATCACCCCATTTCTTACCCATGGGTGTCGTAAGAGGCGACTAAGGGACTCGAGGGTGTGTATTGCAATTTTAGGCGACGGGCTGACAACCTGTCACTATAGTGATACACAGTTATCTGATTGACCCTCAAACTTTTGTCAGACGTGGTGTTAATATCCGTTGAACGGCCGTTAACGCTCTGCCTACCCCGTAAGGGATATAGGCGTGATTTATGTATGTATGTATAAGTTTTATTTATTAATATTAGCAATGAAGTGTTTCTGTCTGTCTGAATAGAAAACATCATAATTAAGTAGATTTTAGAAAACGTGGTTCACTTTTATAACTTCGTAATTTCGTGCCTACAAGTACCTACCAACTCTAGCTTACTTAGGTGCTTACGATAAAAAGAATCTAAATTATATCAACAAGTTGGGTTAAAACAATAATTCTTGCAAAAATTTGCAAATGTTCATGCAAACTTATGCAAGCAACGATCTTTTAGATAACATACTTATTTTTCTGAGACTTCGCGTCAGCAGGGTCACGTCAGGTCAGGTCATAATAAACTAATTTATAACTCTAGTCACCTTAAAGATTTAAAAAAATTACAGTAGTTGCAAGGTACTTCCGGTAAAACGATATACTTAGTGGCGCCTCTAAAGAAGGAATAGTTCCCTGGTTTTACAAGGTGTATTATTTAATTACACTATTCATTCAAATACCCCAGCTGTAAGTAAGTGTATTTTTAACAGAAAGAAATACTTATTTATTTGGAAACGAAAGAATGATTTCGTGTCAATTCTTAGCAAATTAATTTACAAAAAAAAAAATTTGGACGACAACAAAAAGTTAGACTATGTTTTGAACACGTGTTCTTGAATAGGTATATCGTTTTTTTTTACGTTAATCGCATGCCCAACTTTTTAATGGTAAGTTATTATGGTAGGTTATCTAATCACACAAGGGCTCCAACGAAAATCTGCAGCTAACACTACAAGGGAAATGTTCCTAAGGGACAACTGATGATTTAGCTAGGTACCTTTACCACGGTAGTGTTAGTATTTGTTGTTTTTTCTAAAATCTAGTTTTTTTTAATACAAAGATATATAGGTGTACTAACTGTTTAGGGTTTTACTATATTTTATTACAAAACAGTATTTTCTAATAGTTCTACTCATTTAATTCAGTGTGAAGCATTAAAAACTTTTCAACAATAAAATATCAAAATCTATAGATCACGCGTCAAAACAATGTTATAAAAATAAAGTGCATTAGTAATCTTAAATGCTAATTCAAATGCTAAATTATACCCGTTATGCTTGCTAATGAATACCTACTAGAAAAGTGGTTCATAAGAATATTATTTTATTTGAGAAACTTCCTTCCCATATATATATACTGGTACAACTTTCAATTCTATCCACGTAGACCAGTCGGTCGCCTGATCTCAACACCCGGCAGCCGATGTGGCGCAGTGGTAGTGCCTGCTACGCAAAGGTTCCGGGTTCGATTCTCGGTGGGACACTCACAAAGTTGATATTTATCACTTTGTGAATTTGTTCCCGTTCTGATTAGGACATTGCAGGGTGAACCACCTGATTGTCCGAAAATAAATGGTTCCGTGCTTCGGAGGGCACGTTAAGCCGTCGGTCCCGGTTGCTGTCTATGATTACTTAGACGGCGGTCGTAACACAACCATGTCAGAGGCCTACTAGTGGTAGTAGGCGGTTGAAAAACTCTGACACCAGGGTTCATCGGGTCGTTGGACGACTTGGTACCGACACGAAAAAAGAAGAGAAGAGAACACCGGCCAGGCAGGGTACCTAATATTTTCCAGATTCCACCTGGAACCCTCTATCCTGCCTATTGGCATACCTCAGAATATGAATTAAAAAAATATTATTCAGTGACCATAACTCTACTATTACTACTATTATTGAATAATTATCAAAACATACCTATTTATTAACATTATCCTCATTTTAAAAAGTCGGTTAAAATTAATAAATTAATATTAAATAAAATTAAAAAAGATCTTTACTCACGAGTTTAAGGTTGAAAAACAAAGATTGCAATAAGTTAATTAGATGTACTACTTTAACGGTGATTGATGGATATTCCACAACTTATCAGTATTACAATGAATAAGTACTTATGCAAGTGAATTTATAAGAAAATAAAGTAGGTTACAATACAAGTACAAAGTAAACACCATACAGGATGTAGAAAAAAACTTCTGCAATCAAAAAAGTAGAGTCTGTGCGGAAAGATAATATGCGTGGGCCAAAATTGAACTAATATTTTTTTCATAAGTTGACATGACATTTCTCATACTGGTACCTTGGTATGAGAAAGAGGCGCCCCCAAATCTCACGCCGCGGCGGTTTTTTTCCGCACAGAACCTACAAAATAATCTATCAAGGATCTCTTTCATCATAATTCTACATTTAATATAGCTCGCATTTAATATAGCATAATGTAGCTCTAAGCTTCTGCTAAATGGGACGTGTGTAATCGATTTCAGATGACAGTCAAGTCTTTTTCTTTAAAAATTCGAACTATTAAGAGGAAAAGATATAATGTAGGTACTTCTGGGGACCATAAGTTTTAAAGCTTTAGGAGTAAATATATATACAAAGAAACCAATAATTTTAAAAAGTAAATAAAACAAACATAGGTAAATTAATACTGCAATATAAATAAATAACATATAAACTAGTTTCTTCAAGAACTAAATAATATACATGGTGTAAAAAAAATAGTTGAGAATATTTTAAGGGGTGAACCAGTACGTGCAACTGAACAACTTTCCCCAAGGAACATATGTCGAAATATAAAAAAAAATTGGCCCTCCCATACAAATTATCCCGGCCGGGTAACACACTATGTTCCTTGGAAAAAGTTGTTCAGTTTCACGTACTGGTTCACCCCTTAAAATATTCTTAGCTAATTTTTTTACACCTTATATTTATCAGGTTTTATATAAGTATTTTGTTTATTTGTGTTTTACGATTGTATATTAAGTCATTAAAAAGGTATTTCTGTTTTCAGGGATTCTTACCTCAATAGGTAAAACGGAACCATTATAGGATGTCGGATAAGGAACAACTTTTCCCAAAGAACATAGGTTGAAATGTGATAATCATATTTTGAGTTTCCATACTAACTCAAATCAGCTGATCGGCAATTTTGTATGGGAGGTCTAATTTTTTTTCGTTTATCGACCAATGTTCCTTAGGGAAAGTTGTTCCTTATCACCAGCCCGTCTTCCGTTTTCGCTATCAATCGCTAGTAAAATTTCACCCTATATGAAGTTTAAAATTTTATATAGAATGAAATATTACTAACTTTTTTTAAAAATACTTACAAATGTGAACCCCACACCAATGCAGACCAGGTACCCCCAACCCCCGTCTGGCGGCTTAACACCTTTCCTGCCATTATTTACACCAGTCTCAGTATTATGTGCGAAAGCCTCGTCCATGTTACACTACACTTTAAATAAAAATACTAATCAATAGATTATACCAGTTCAATTTCCCAATTCACTATTAATTGCTGAGTTGATTATGATTAGCTAATGGTAGTAGTTTATGTTGAATGTTGCATAGTTTTATAATATATGGCGGGGCGCGTCTGCTTTACGCGCTAGCGGTATGCTTTCTGGCTATTGTAGGCTTCACGTACATAAATGGAGCAGAAACAAGGCCACATTCAATTAATTCAAGATATTCGGCTTATCTCAGTGATGGAGCCGCGTAGATGCAAAACGATGAAGACTAACTTAGGATATTAATTGTTATGCAAGAAACGAGCATATTTTTTGCATACGCGGACTTTAAAAGCCACTTATCTACGTAAAAAGGTGTAGACTAGACACTTACTAAAAGAATAGGGATAGCAAAGTACAAAAAAACATACATAAAGGGTGTAAGGGACAGTCCTTCGAATACTGATAGGGTGCGTGCAGACCATGAAACTGAACAACTTTCTCCTAGGAACATATGCCAGGAAACGACAAAAATTTTTGATCTCCCATCCACTCAAAATTACGATCAGCTGTCTGCATTTACTATGGGTCACTATCGGAGGTCCAAATTTTGTGGACGTTTCCTGAAACATTGTAGTATGGAAAGTTGTTCAATTTCTTAGTGTGAATTCTGAATGCACCCTATCAGTATTTGGAGGGCTGTCCCTTACATCCTACAGGAACGCTCTCCCTACCCCGCAAGGGATATAGGCGTGATATACATATCACGCCTATATATATGTAGAGCGTACACTGCCGAAAAATAAACGTTTACGCCACGTCTGACAAACATTTGAGGGTCATTCAGAAATTTGTGTATCACCATAGTGACAGGTTGTCAGCCCATCGCCTAAAATTGCAATACACATGTTACCCTTGAGTCCATTAGTCGCTTCTCACGGGAAAGAAATGGAGTAATGCCATTCTAAGCCGTCATCACGCAGTAAGTAAGTAGGTAAGTAAGTAATGAACAGCTGGCACCTTAGAAATTTACCTGCAGATAATCTGTGTCGAATTTTGTGTTCGAATGATAAACTAGCTGTTACCCGCTGCTTTTCCCGCGTACTCATAAAAACTATCCTATGTGTTAATCCGTGTTACCTTCTATATGTGTGCCAAAATTCATTACAATCGGTTCAGTAGATTTTGCGTGAATAAGTAACAAACAAACATACAAATATTCGCATTTATAATATAAGAAGGATTACAATTAGCATTAGTATATGAATGCTATTATTATTAGTTTGTTATTGCCGTGTGATGCCGGCTTAGAATAGCATCACCCCATTTCTTTCCCGTAGGAGTTGTAAGAGGCGACTAAGGGACTCGAGGGTATGTATTGCAATTAGCCGATGTGGTGACAACTTGTCACTATGTTGATACACAATTTTCCGAATAACCCTCAAATATTTGTCAGACGTGGCATAAATGTCCGTTTCTTGGGGCCGTTTACGCTCTGCCTACCCCGCAAGGGATTATAAGCGTGATGTGTATATAAGGTGTAAAAAAATTGCTAAGAATATTTTAAGGGGTGAACCAGTACGTGAAACTGATCAACTTATCCCAAGGAACATAGGTCGAAATATGAAAAAATTATTTGTCCCTCCCATACTTAAGTGTGTTACCCGGCCGGGATAATTTGTATGGGAAGGCCAAATTTTTTTTCATATTTCGACCTATGTTCCATGGGGAAAGTTGTTCAGTTTCACGTACTAGTTCACCCCTTAAAATATTCTCAGCTAATTTTTTTACACCATGTATATGTATGTACAATTAGCTCGGATAACCTTTTTCTGGTTGTATCAGACCTCTTAGGATCTATGATCTCGTAGTTCTTCGTACATACGTTTGCACAGAGCCACCTTTGGTCAGGTAGTTTGGCTCATTTGCATAGAAGGGGCTCGTGGAGAAAACTTAAATTCTCGCGAAAGAAAAAAAAGGATTTCTTTTGCCAAAATTAAAGAATAAGGTTTGATTGTCTCCAGGTTTTATTCAGTTTTAATGCTATTATGCATAAGCTATCGTTACTTATGACCGGACGATGTGAAAACATTCCAAAGAAAATGAAAATGAAATAACTTTATTCAATGTAGGATAGTATTATCACTTATTGACGTCATGATCCGTCATTGTAAAAAAAAAAGAAATTTGTATAACACAATTTTCTTTTTTTATAACAATTTTGTATTGTCCTAATAGACAACCGGCTCGGGCGGGATGAACAAATTAAAATAAAGGCACTGCCTTGGGGCTGGCCAGATTAATTACGCAGCACGTAACTTTACGCCAAGTTGAAGTTTATGTATATGTCATGATATAATTAAGTGATAAGATATTTACTCTGTATTTATAATTTGTAATAAAATTAAGCAAAAATATAGAATATAAACAGAACTTTCATGGGAGGAATATTATATTATGTTATAATTATTTGAACTGAATGTTCATGAAGGCAAAAAGGATTTTGCTTAATGTGATATCTAATTTGTGTAAGAACTTAAGCCAAATATGAATCTTGCACTTTTTAGGTATCAATATTAGAGACCCTTTATGTACTTCCGATTTCATTAATTTCATAACAATTTCATAATTCCATGCTATAACACGAAATCCGGACCAAATACGAGTAGGTCTGACTCCGTTAAATAAGTAGGTATGTACAATTGAATAAACATTATTTGTACAAATACAAATACAAATCATTTATTTCATATCAAATAATTTACAAGGAAAGCTAAAATAATGGTTCCCACACTAGGCGTGTATCGTGGGCAACCGGAAACACAAGAGCAAAAACATAATTTTGACAGAAAGTATATCATAAACATCCAAATGTTTATACCTTAGCCATCAATACAAGTTAAACTTACGTCATATCATGTTGATGGATTCTATCTATCTATCGGTAACATGTTTTCCGTGTATTTGTCGCGAGAGGCCCAAATGGCATTTTAAGTCTACCTACTACCTACCGGAAAGACTTTTAAGGTGCAACGCTCGCGAACCTGGAGTCGCTTATAAAAATGTTTACTGATATAACACGCGGTTATACGAAAGACCATATTAAGAATTAGCGACAATAACTAGCCATACAGATAATTTAAGGCTCGAAACTCGTACTGGACGAGCCGCGGTAGCCCAGATGCAAGAGGCCGAGCGGCGTCACCACTAGTGGATGGAGAAAGTCGCAAGTTCAAATCCTCCCGCGCTATAAAATTTTGCAAGTTTAAAAAAATTACTTTCCTAACACGGGAGAATTTGGTATTAAAATGTCATACTATCTATGGCGGACTGACGAATGCATCTGTCAAACACCTTGGTCAAATCGCATGCGTTACGATGTGACATGGTTTGAAATTTCCTTTCGTCTGACAGACGGACCGCCATACGCAAAAAACCTTCGCCACTTTTTGCACTTTTGCATAAATACATACATATTTCACGCCTATGTCCCTTGCGGGGTAGGCAGACCGTAAACGGCCGAAAAACGGTCACTTACGCCACGTCTGACAAACATTTGAGGGTCATTCGGAAAACTGTGTACTGCCATGGTGACAGGTTGTCAGCCCATCGCCTGAAATTGCAATTCACACTCTCGTGTCCCTTAGTCGCCTCTTACGACTCCACCGGGAAAGAAATTGAGTGATGCTATTCTAAGCCGGCATCACACGGCACTAAGCCGGTATCACACGGCACAAATACAAATAAGTATTTGAGAATTTGTGTTCCAATTAGAGGTGCCTACCCAAGTAACATAGTTCTCCTATAGCACCCAGTTTACAGGCTTACAGCACTAGTAACTTCCTCTTAGTGGTTCCAGGTTTTACTACCAAGCTTATAACAGATTACACTGAGTTCGTTTGGTTTTATAGTACATCTGTGCTTATAAGTTGACTTATAGTAGCGTATAGAACTAAACTATAAGCGCAGTAAAGGCTAATGGGGGCTATAACAGTGTTGCAGAGGTATAAATACACTTAAGAGAAGTTGCTCTTGTAAGTAATAGTTATAATCACCTACAAGAAGTAATAATAAATCCACTATAAGTGTCATGCGCTAGTAACAGTAATGTATGGAACCACATGTACTTAGAACCATTTGCGTTTGTTAGTTGAGCTTATAGGCGTGTACAAGTCAACTTTATATGCCAGTCGTAAGTGAGTTAGTTCTATAGTGGTTTTCCTTAAGAGAAAGTTTACTTGGTTTTATTGTGTACTCTCTAATGCTGTTATGGTCTTAATTTATCTATAAAAGTTTTCTATAAAACTATTAGGATCCAAAACTATCTTCAGGATACCAATTTAAGATGACATTTGCCTATAATATTAATCGCGTGTATGGAACCCTAATTCGTCACAAGATGGTTGCAATAATGTTGTTAGGATTAATTATTATTTGTAAGCACAACTTTTTAAATATGCCGAGGCCGAAAGGCGAACAAAAATTGAGATGTAAAATACAATATATTTCACCGAAAACACTTACGCGTTGGCCGTGCAAACACGTATGCACGCATATTATTACATGCAAAGTACTTGTTAATACATTTAATATTAAATAGATGAACGTGCCTTTTATTTTATACAAGTTTTATATATTTTTCACCTCCACGGCACAAACACAACACAGCAAAATTCACAAACGTTTGAAGTAGCTAGTAATAGAAACGTGGAGTACGTTACAGACCTGCCTGGTTCTATTAGATGCTCATAGTCGGCTTCACGGGAGCAGAAAGTTCTGCGTAGGCCAAATATGAGTGTAATATTAGCCCAAGTGGTGCTGGCCAAGTCTACTATAAATGTGTTATCAGCAAAAGTACGCCTATAAAATGGGCCCTTTTCCGTGGTTATAAACATTTACTAGCCACTTATAGGCCTGGCCCCGGAACCACTACAAGACCACTTTTTGTTACTTGGGTAGTCTGAGGAGGGAATTGAACTGTTGGATGGAATGACTCAGCTTCGTAAAAAAACACTGATAAAAAAAGCGCGGAGGGCCAGTCGCGTGATCTTGAACAACGTCAATGGATTGTCCTACGTACTGACACCTATCAATTGGGGCTTTATAAAGTCATTTGTCATTGGCACTTGACAGCTATGGGATACAGGGTGCTATGCTAAGAGGATCGTCAGCTTGGTCTTGGGGTTTTTGATTGCGACTGTACCTACCTGCCTTTTCGTCTCTGGTCTCTAACTGCACCTACGAAGCGGTTTGCTTTTGCGAAAAAATGCAGCTTTTGGACCGAATAGGACCATAAAGCCTAGCTACAATATCAGTAGGTAATTTTTTCTGCTTTTTTAAAAACTGTTTTTTTCTGACAGCAACGTTTAAGGTAATAAATGACTCTCCTTTAGCCAAACTAAAAAAGCCTACCTAACAAGGTTCAAATTACGTCATCTAAACAAAAAATAATAATAAAAATAGTTTATTTCTCTCACAATAATTCATAAAAAATAAAAATTTCCATGTAAACTGCTGGTGAGAGACTGTTGTCTGTTATAAGCGTGAGCCTGTCTTACAGATATATATAAAACTACTATTTGAAAAAAAAAACAAATCTTCGATTTCCAAACATATAAATTAGAAAAGTACCTAGGTTCTATTTATTCGGTAAAGTTCAATTGATAAAGCATATATACTTACGGAGAAACAGCCTTATCTATAAAATATTAGGATAGGATATAGTATAATATTGTAGTAATGGGTACCTCTACATATACAGGGTAAGTACAGGGTCGTACGTCGACTCGGTGCCCCACACCATAATTAAGAAAGCGAGATCGATATATTACTATTGAGGTTATTGGAACATACAGTCCACTGCTGGACATAGGCATCCCCCTATCCCTATAGGGGTATTATACCATACCTACTCACCACGCTTTGGCGAGCGAAGTGCAAGATGTTGCATTCACAGGGAACGGTGCGGCCCATTCCCTAGATGATTATCCCTTAGTCGCTTTTTATGACGGATAGAATTGGGGTGATGCTATTCTAATCCATCGTGGAATTATATATAAGAAGAAGATATAGATTAAATAACTAAAAATGATCTTTAGTCGTTATTCATGATAATGGAAAATTTCATAATGCCCAGTCGCAAAGGATTTTTTACGTTTAATTATACCCGGACTGCAGCATTGCCACACATTTGAGTTTGACGTACGTACCTGGCTAAGGCCTGTCAAATGTTGTTTATTCCGCAATCTATCCATTTTGTTCTACATCCAGGAAAACAAGTTTAATAAATTAGATTCGATGCCATGTTGCTGTGGCCTTTCAAGTGGCTATAGGTACAGTTTACATTATTATTTTGTTATGGTACTCAATTCATTATCCTGCTCCATTTAATTTTTCAATGCTCTGTTTATATTCTCCGTACATACACAAATCACGCCTATAATCCCTTGCGTGGTAGGCAGGGCGTAAAAGGCCACAAAAACGGACATCTACGCCACGTCTGACAAATATATAAGGGGCATTCGCAGAATTGTGTATAGCAATAGTGACAGGTTGTCAGCCCATCGCCCAAAATTGCAATACACACCCTCGAGTCCCTTGGTCGCCTCTTACAACTCCCACGGGAAAGAAATGGGGTGGTTCTATTCTAAGCCGGCATCACACGGCATAAATCGTATATACTCGTATACTCTATGTACCTAGTAAAAAAAAATACAGTTTACTTTTTCGAACGATTTTATTGTAACGATAACGTAACGCGATCACTGCGTGATTTTCAGCGTTAAGTAAGGTATAAATATATTTTTATTAGTGCATCACTGTTATGGAGTTTCAAGGAGTGTCAAGCTATATTTTTCGTCAGACGAGTTTATTCAATGTTTTATTTCCGTGTAAAGACAGCGTATTATATGTTACTAAAGTCATTCTGCTAACGGTAAGAGGGCATAAAATATACCGTACCTACTACAGGAATACATTTATATATCAATGGATACAATCGAAAGCCAGATAATGTTACTAGTGTCCAGTTACTCAGTTCGCAACTACTGAACCGTACACTGCGGGGAAACCACTAAAAGTTAATCCAGTAGCTAGTAGGTGCCAGGTAATGGAGGTTCTCATAGGTGCTGCACAATTATGCGGTATTTTACCGGTCCGGTTTATCTAGGCAAGCATGTACCATCATCATCTGCATCGTAACTTATCAGGGCCTATTTTCATAATAAAATTGGTATGGTTAGTAGATTTTTTTTTCGTTTACCACCGGCTACATAGTACCTAAAAGTTGTTCAGTTCAATGGTCTGTTAATGCCTGCAAAGTTGTCGGTATACCGTCTCTTACACCCGTATAGGAAGCAGCACACACACACGACACGCCGAGGCCGGGCCATGCGGATAAATTGCCCGCTGTAAAAAACCGCAGTATCGTGCGATATGTGTGTGAATAGCTTAAATGAGACATAACGATTGCTACACTTACGCACTTTCTCGTTGTCACTGGGCGAGTAATTTGATATCGTTACCGTCAATAGTAAGAAGGAAAGGTAGATACCGCTCCCTACCTGCAATTTGTATGTACCTATCTAAGACTTACTTATTACAATACTTGTAGGTACATTGTAAGTATACCTACATGGTGTAAAAAATTACTGTACATATTTAAGAGGTGCACCAGTTCGTAAACTGAACAACTTTCCCCAAGGAACATAACCCGGTCGACTAACTAAGTATGGGAGGACCAAATAATTTTTTCGTATTTCGCACTATGTTTCTTGAGGAAAGTTGTTCAGTTTTATGGGCTGGTTCACCCCTTAAAATATTTGCAGTTGATTTTTTTATACCTTATATGTGGTGACTGCATGAGTATCGAACTACTCAAGTTCGAGTAATATCATATCTAGTAGGTATGAATTCAGCAGGCGAATTCACTGAATAAAATTAAATTACGTTTTTGATATAAATAGCGAATTCATTATTAGCTAACTCTACAAAATTGTGATTTTCTGTAATAGTTCAATAACATTAATGAATTTATTTTAGTTACTCCTAGAATTAGCTTCTTTTATAAGTACTTAATCTTACTTGATCAGATCGACTAGATTTTCAATCAAATAGGTACATAACTTTCTTATATTTTCAATACTTAGATATAGGAGAGATGGCAGAAAGGATTAAACCAAATAAAGTTGTAAAACTTCTTAACCACTTTCGTACAAAATAGGTAGGTACAGTCAAGATCAGGCTGGGTTAGACAGTTTGGACTTTGGACCATGCTTATGCCGCGCGCATAAGGTTCGAATCATAGTCAGCGGCTCGGCTTTTGAGGCGCTAAGGCCGTACGCTCGTTCACGCGGTTTCACGCGCGGGACGGCCCGCGCGGGCCAGATTTGACAAAACACAAGATTGGCGCCCCGTGACGCGGCCTGCGGTCACCCGCGCCGCGGCTTCAGCAACCCGCGACATAATATAACCCGTACGAACACGACGACACTTGCTATATTACAACTACCTAGGCACTATGCGCCTTCTAAATTTGGACGGGTAATAATGGCGGCGATGTCAGACCGCCGCGCGGATCCCGCGTGACCGCGCGCGGCCTCACGCGCGGCCTGGCCCGCGCGTGAAACCGCGTAAGCGAGCGTACGGCCTTAAGAAGCCAGCTGCCTGGGCTAACATGCGTGCCACGATATCATTTTGTCACCGCATTTTATCATTGACATCAAACAGGCTCCCTTCACTGCGAATTATTTCCGCACTTTATTCGTCCTGAAGTTCTGCGCGCATGAGACGACAAAATATGCCGTGGCGCGCATGTTAATGTAAGACGTATTGCACGTTTGTCGCGAATTTACTAGATTGTTTTGTAACCAAACGTAAGCTTGACTGTACATATTAAAAAGGTGCAATAAAACAACAACTTGGTAACCGTTTATCAGTTTCATCCACTGTCTTTTTTAATTATTTATAAAAATGTGTCACTATAAATCTTTAATATACACCCATAGAGCTTAAGTAAATATATATTCTAATCTAACAAGAATATTTCGCACCATTCAACTTAAAATATTACCTACATAGGGTAGTCATTCGATATCACTTCTTTTGTCATCAAAACAACATATAAGTACTTATCAACAAATAATATGTCATACTAAAACAAATTTATAAAATAATTGCCATCATGAAAAGACATTTGGATTTGGATTTGTCATGCATAATAAATTCAATACAAAAATAATTCGATAAGAAGTTTAATAAAGATTGAAAAGAACTTAAGTTACGATTTAAGTTTGTCTATGCATTAAACTATAGTTTATAAAATTCATACTTATAGGTATATAAATAAAACGAAAGTAAGTACTCAATTCACATTATTTAAGGTTCACTATGATGATTACTAATTGATTTGATTATGTACGATTGGCACAATATTTCTACAATGATTGTATTAAGGTACAATTTAATAATCTAAGTCACTCAGTGTACTGAGGCGAAATGGCACTACAATACAAACTCCATACGTCATTGCTTGAGTATCAACAATTCACCAAATGTTATTGAATACCAAATTTTAACACTTTCCGTGTAAGGTAGTTAATTTTTGAAAACTTGCGTAATTTTCCGCGCTTGAAAATTTTGCAAGTTTTCAAAAATCAAATGTTAAGTACAAGTTATAGGTACTAAATATAACTGTATAAAAAAACCAGTGTAACGTACGTTAGTTTGAATTGATGCTGATAGTACCTACTATTACATAATTATAAACTAATACAGGGTGTTATACCCACTGAACGCAATAATTACCAATTATTAGACAGTTATCTACAAGAAAATTATTTTAAAAAACATATCACACGAGCGGGAGTCGACCCCGTCCACGTTTACTGTGCCGATACTCTCACCACTGAGCTGTCGTATAATTTGTGGTAGATACTGGTAAGCGTGAAGGGAGTCGAATCCCGTTCCTGCGAAATGTTTTACAGTAAGGATATTCCAATAAGCCATATTTGACAGCTGTCAATTTACCTTTTTCCTTATTTCATCTATTTTAGTATGGAACAAACAGCTTTCAGATATGGCTTATTGGGACGGCGTTACTTGAGTTTACTTTCTTGTTAATTGCCGAAATTTACAATTCCAATATTACACTGATAATCTTGTATTTAAATCAATATTTATCTACTTACGTATTCTACGTTATATTTTTACCAAACATAGTATAATCTACTTGATATTATATTTGGTCAATAAGATCACACATCTAAAATAAGAGGATGTTTTTCAATATTACAATTTAAGTGAGTATGATAGACGTCTGGAAGACAACAGTAGTTTTGAATACAGTCAAAGAGAAAATAGTAGATAATAGATATAATATATAATCGATAGATAGTATACAGAAAGACATATTTGAGATTATACGGGGTGTAAAGGACATCCCTCGGAATACTGAAAGGGTGCATTCAGACCATAAACTTAACAAGTTCAGTATTCGGAGGGCTATCCCTTACACCCTGTATAGGGTGAAATTTTACTAGTGACCGATAACGATAACTCAAAATGGGGGGTTGGTGATAAATAAGGAACAACTTTTCCCAAGGAACATAGATCGGAATACGGAAAAATGGATCTCCCAGTGGTAAAAAATTGACGATTATGGGAACTTGGAAACTCAAAATCTTTTTGTCATGTTTTAGCCTTTAGGTAAGTTGTTCCTTATCACCAGCTCGTTTAGGGATTTCGCTATTAGTAAAATTTCACCATATTGAAGATAAATATGAACACATATTTTGTTTGCGACCTTATTTCATAGTTTCATACACACTTTGTTAAGGATGGTTTACACTATCTTGGGCTTATAAAATCTATTTCCATTTTATTTGCGTACAATAATGATTGTACTTTTCTAATAAGCCACTAGGATAACATAAAGCTGCATTAACAGGTTTCAAGATAACATTCAAAGATTTATTTTCATTTTTCAAGTTAAATGCATGGAAATTATTAATACTGGTTAATGCTGGAACTGGATGATACTAATTTTGATTGATGGTAAGGTTCTAGAAATGGTTCTTACCGCACCGACTATGGTTTTGGAGGACAAGCCGACTACCGACTAATCGGCTTGAAATCAGGCGACTAGTCACCGACTACAAAATGGCTGACAAGACTGAACCGATCATTACTTTGGGGACGTTTTCAAAATCAATCGCAATCTAAACCCGTTTTCTTCGCCATCGCTAGTGGCAATGCCTCTTCCATCTTGGCTACCGCGGGAAGTGTCTTAAATTTGGTATTAAAAGCCGTAATTACAACCGACTAATCGGTTATTCAGTCGACTATTCGGCTTCCCCGATTAGTCGGTGCATCTCTAGTTCTTAACTACCATTGTACTAATGTCTGCATAGGCAGTTATTATTCAAAACAATCACCTTATTGCCCGGAAACAGTTAAATATAGCCGTACTGCTAGCACGGCTGCGTTAAATACATCAATCGAAAAAATATGCTTATTTTTATCAACTAGTTAATTTTAAGCGTTGTCCATTATTGCTTACGGTCTACATTTTTTTAAATAAATATAGAATTAATTTAAGGACACCACAACTATCAAAAATAATAAAAACAAACTAACAAAACATAATATCAACGTACAATAAAGGTCACTTATTTTACTTATCTTAATATTTTCTTTAATATTTTACACTTATTTTTGCGTCATTATTTGAAAATATCCAAAAAGTTGAAAGCAATGTTATGTAAGAATGAATCATTTCTCTAACATTTTAATGATAAAATTTATTAACTTAATATACTTATTAAGTGTCATGAATACACACACATATATCACGCCTTTATCCCTTGCGACAAATATTTGAGGGCAGTTTTAGAAGATTGTGTATCACTATACACTGTAAATTGTGTGACAGGTTGTCAAGCTGCCACCTTAAATTGTAATACACATGAAACCCTTGCGTCCCTAAGTCGCTTCTTACGACACCTACGGAAAATAAATGGGGTGATGGTATTCTAAGCCGGCATCACCGGGAATGTGTCAGCAAAATATATTGATATTACACTAAAAACATTATTTTGATATTTTATTAAGTCAAGAGGATGTTACGATCTATAAAATAAATAAACAGGCAGTTATAGTACCTACAAATTATATACTTGATTCACTAAGAATGTTTTTTATATAGAAGTACCAAATGATTAAGTGCGCTTGGTACTTTAAATACTACTAAGAATCTAATAATTCATATCACTAAAACCTTCCAAAGTACAAACAGCCATCCAAAAATATTTTTGTTTAAAATAAAACAACGTCTAAAATATTAGTTCGTAAAACTACAATGTCTGAAGAAAACCTACGCTAGATATTTTTGTATAAGTATCTACAAATTACAATTATTGTATTCTTCTGAAAGTTATTATAACAATGAGTAAAATCACTGGAATTTTAACCTACTAATTTCACTGCGTTGATATAGGATTTTGGATAATCCACAAGATAAACTGAATGCTAAAAAAGTTAGCAAATATCTGCGTTACTTTAATAACATCATTAATTATGTAAGTTTAAGACGTAGTATGTTTGCGTATCTATTAACATTCCGTGTAAAATAATGTTCAAAAAAGATAAACGTTCTAAAACTCGTCTTAAACTACGAGCAGCTACATTAACTCCATAAAATGAGTTCTATTCAAATGGTATCGTCTAGACTGAATTTAGGTATGAAGGCTAGGGTACCTATGAAAAACAGTAAGTATGTTTCACGCACTCCTTAAAATGGCCTCAATCCGGAAAATAAATTATCTTAACTTGCCTTAAATTTGTGTTGTCACTTTCCATCACAATCGTTTAGTTTCAAAAGGATCACCTATAGGCCCTGTCATATTTAAAAATTACGATGGGTTCTTCGCTATTTCCAGCCAATTTATCCGCCATTGCCGTGCCGTGTGATGCCGGCTTAGAATAGCATCACCCCATATCTTTCCCGTGGGTGTCGTAAGAGGCGACTAAGGGACTCGAGGGTGTGTATTGCAATTTTAGGCGATGGGCTGACAACCTGTCACTATAGCGATACACAATATTCCGAATAACCCTCAAACATTTGTCAGACGTGGTGTAAATGGCCGTTTTTTGCGGCTGTTTGCGCTCTGCCTACCCCGCAAGGGATTATAGGCGTGATATGTGTATGTTATCCGCCATTTGTTTTCATCGTCACCTTATTACAGATAACACGTAATTTGCAGCCATGCTATGACTTAGAATTCTTCTATCTTTTTCTAGACCTATTTAACGTAAAGTGACAGCGCAAATTTAAAAAGAATTAATTTCCCGAATTGAGGCCAATGTGTCAAAATCTCGTCGCTCGATGAGCTACGAATTATTAATTTAGTCGGAAAGTAATATTTCAGTTGACACATGTCTTTTAATCTGTAACTATCATTTATAATACATTTTTAAAAATAAATTTAATTAAGTACGGAGTGTAAGGGACAGCCCTGCGAACACATAGTGCATTTAGACCATGAAACTGAACAATTTTCCCCTAGAAATATATTTCAGGCAAGCTAAATTATTTTAGTCGTTTTCTGACATATGTTCCTAGGGGAAAAATTCATGTCTGAATGCATCCTATATGTATCGGAGGCCTGTCCCTTACATTCTGTAAATTACTTTCTATCTTTAAGGCTGACTTTATTTCTGTAAATCGTTCTCATAAAAAAACTGTTCACCTTTAGCGTTACTATGGTAACATGCTGTATGATCAAGATTAAAGCGATCACTTGTCAACGCTCGACTTTTCACTGTAATTGCTATCAGTTAATCTTTTATCATTTTATCCAACTAAATCTCGTAATAAAAAAGCTAATCTGACGCATTTAGCTTTTGTCAATGTTATTTTCAAATTGTATTTAACTTATTATGAAATAGTCGATAACAAGGAAAGTCAAGATGAGATAATTATTATACAATCTGATAAACCTTATCATCGTTTTAAGTTTTTGTCATTCTATTAAAGTGTCCAAATCGACTACGTTACCACATTGCCCTAACTATTATAAAAATAAATTCTATTTGTCACGCACCAGTTTACTTAGGACTTAATTTCTTAAAGCATTTCCTACTAAAACTAATCTCAAGTGGAAGCAATACTCAGTACTCTAGTAGTTTTTAAATCTTTTATCTTTTTAAGAAGTTTTGTAAGCTATATTATTGTAAAAGCTTTGTCAAATTCAATGCAGTATTTTTGAAAACAGAAAGTACCTAGTAACAGATTACTACAATAATCTTTACGGTCGCCATATCTTCCAATTTCAACACTGGTTGTCAAATGTAACGAAATTCTTTCTACTGCAATTTTACCCATCTATATAGTAGGTAGGTACACAAGTACTGATACCACAAGAAACCATTATTACTTACGTAATTATTCGGATCAAAAAAACATAAAAGCAGAATATTCATGCCCACGAAATAAGTAGCTGCCTTTCGTTCCCTTACGATCCGACATGATTCATTCGCTATTGAACGAACTGTACAGTCAAGTACATAAACGTACACATTTGTACCATGGAGCTATGTTGTCACAGCTGGAGTCACCTGAGCGTTGTGTGGCGGCGACGCGCGTCGCTGGGCTCCGTCACTATATCTGCACGACCTTGCGTCGCCGCGTGAAGGCGAGCGCGTACTCGACGCCCCACACGAGCACACACGACATTATCATGGCGTTTTGCACGTGAATGCACGTCGAGAAACTGCCCGTGAAGTCGCGCACGTAACCTACAACAAAAAGTGTATGGTTAATCATTATTATTATTAATTACAGAAAGAAAGAAAGAAAGAAAAACACATTTATTTCGGTCCACACAACACAACAACAAAAAATACTACATTTAAACTTAGGCTATCGTAAGCACAGGTTATTGCGCATATGCACCGAAAATGGACCTCAATTACCATTTTGCGGTCGTTTGCGCTCTGCCTACCCCGCAAGGGATTATAGGCGTGATATATGTATGTATGTCATCGTTATTTAGAGATTTTTGTGCCGGTGTTATAAAATTATTGAAATCTTTGGACTTTCTTTTGATAATTTAGAAACTGATTACGCCGGACCATTTATGATTGTAAAAGAAGGCCTTTAAACAAAACCGTTGAAATGTTATCTGTTGTTTAAAGCGGTTCACTCACTTGTTGTCCGTCGTTCCTTTTTTTTTTGACGCAACGTAACGCATGTGTATTTGTATGGAAATAAGATTGGAATTCGCAATTTCCTTTCGTCTGACAGACGCATGCGCATGCGTTACATTGCGGTAAAAAACGGAACGACGGACGACAAGTGAGTGAACCACCTTAGTTTGTTTCAAATAAGGGTCCTTCGGGTTGTTAGTGGACCCAGTGTTCCACACGATATGACGTAACTGTAACTTTTCTACAGTAAACTCATCAATAAGCGGTCCTATAAGCAACAAATAATCACTCACACCCCCTTGCTGACTCTGTGTGGGCTGAAGGCTGCCGGTAGTTCTTCAAACGGAAAAGACAGTTAATCCGTACTTAATATTATAAATCTGAGAGTTTGTGTGTGTGTATGTATGTTTGTTACCTCTTCACACTCAAACGTCTTGACCGATTTAGATGAAATTTGGAACACAGGTAGAGTGTAACGCGGAATAACACATTAGCCACTTTTTACCGCGGGAAAACAACTATTACCACGGGAAAATTAGTGGCAGTGGGTGAAACCGCTGGGCGGAAATCTAGTCCAAATTATAAAGCCCTATTTGGCATTTATCTGACGCTATACTAATGGTGTCTATCTTTAATGATGTTCTTAAAGTTTGACTTTGACAGCTGTCATGTATGACCTATTGGTTTGGCCACTCACCAATAAGCGGTCCAATAAGCACGACCAGCACTCCCTTGCTGACCATATGCAGTCCGAAGGCAGCTGGTAGCTTCTCCAGCGGACAGTACTCCGATATGGTGAGTGTGAAGTTGCTGAGACACATCCCTCGGAAGAAGCCGCAGATGGAGAGCCAGATCATGAGAGGGATCCATTCCGTCTGCTCCGCTAGTACTGGAACAATTACACGCACTGTTGCAATCACATGTTCACGCCTTGCGGGGTAAGCATCTATAGTTGTTCCAAGTAGGTATTGTAAATAATAATATTTTCTTGAGTTTGCACAACTATTACTCAAACGCTCGAAACGTAGGAATTGTCAAATCCAAAATAAACACAACTTAAATCCGTTTAAAATTATTGTAAATAATGTTAACAATCTTACTATGGCTAAGTGACAGCTATAATGTTCTGTCCTTATCTTTCGCAGGGTATAATGTTGTTCCTCTTTGTATAGTTTTTTTTATAATTTTTTTTTAATACCTACGTGGAACAACATTTTTTTGCTATTCCAGTAACTTTCTCAAACAGGGTATCAGGAAAAGTATTAAGTTCAGTCCGTGAAATTGGACAACTTTAGTAAAGTTTAGAAATTTGAAGAAAAAGAATTTGCACCACACCCATACGAATAGTGTTAGTTGACCGATTCATTATGTATGGGTAACCTAATTGTTCGCATTTTTTTACCTACGTTCCTTGGAGAAAGTAGATCTGTTTCCCTGTCTGGTTTTGTATATGTAGTATTGACAGAAAATATTCATCTGCCATTTGCATTCTAAAGTGATTTTGAATTTAATCGATCCATAGATACTCATGCTATTAAATTTCCTAGTAAGCTATAATCGAGATTTACGTAATTTACTCACCGGATCTCGTGGCCGCCAAGAAGAATGAGGAAATAAAGAAAATCAACTTCTTTGATGTAGCCGTCCTGTCAAATATCGGCGGGAGAATCAGTCGCACCAAGATGTCAGTAATAGCTGTCATTGACAAGCAGAACGCGGTGTCATTCGTGTTGTATCCCAAACTCCTGATGAAGAATGGCGTCAACATCCTAAACTGAAGCTCTCCGCTCCAGAATAAGGAAAGACCAAGTAGAAGGTTGAGGAAAGACCAGTCTTTTAGCAAGTCTAAGTCCATGAGTGCAATGAATTTTCTAAAGAAGCCCAGCTTCTGTTCCTTTTCTGGTTCAGCTTTTTTTACTGTCTTCATTTGTAGACCGTTGTCGTCTACTGTCTGAAAGAAAATTTCAAATATTTTAATTGATACGTTGAAATAGGTCTTTCGTCGACTCGGGGTCACACACACACGACAAACAAGCAAGAAATAATGACGATAAACGTGCATTAAAGCAGATTTGAGGTCCTAGCTCAAGCTCGTTTTTTAATTTACAAATTTTAAATCGCAAATATTTTTTAATACTTGTATTATTATAGCACATTCACACCATGCACCTGCTCCTGCCGCTGTCGCGAATATTGCTCGAAATACTTCCGCGGAAGTATCAACGCGAGTGAGTGTTTGTTTACACACTGCCTTTATACTCTTCTCGCACCAATATGAGAGAACGAGATAGCAATACATTCCACTAGCGCTCGTGCTGCCTTTGACTCGCGCACGAAAAGCCGACAATCGAGGGAGCACGCGAAGTGGCCACGGCATGACGAGTAGCAGCGCGAGTAACCTGTTTACATACTCGCGCTGCCTACTTCCCTTACTATTTCTTTGCCCATATTGGCATTGTGTGAACGTGCTATAAGGTTTTTTAGTATGATTGTTATATTTGCTACGGAAGTAAGTACGAGTATTTTTAAGGAACGATTTCGAGGGATAGTGTTGTAGCATAATGTATTTTTCCTGTGGGAATGAGATTTTTCCCGATAGAAGTCTATAATATTCTGAAAGGCTCTCGAATGTTCTACAATGTTCGTCCTTAAGTACACCTGATTGGTCGGTCTAGAATGCCTACTACACCATAATAGTTCCAAAGATTGTACTTGGACTCGATTCTGAGTTTTGTCAAGACGCACATTTTGTCATACTTTGTATAAGTGGATGACTCATGCTCATAATATTCAATTATAAGTAAAGTATTATTTTAAAAAATGTTAAGAATGTTTGGTTGTACTTACTGCTATTTTCATCTGTGAAATTGGAAATCATTTTAGGTCATTATCGTTTTGGCATGTTTTAACAGTTACCTATTCTGATTTGTCTTATCCAAAGAATACTATACTTTGTCTATGCCCGCGTACAACACTTTGTTTTAGATCTGCTTTTTAGAAAATAACAGTTCTCGATAAATTGAGAATGTCGTCCGTTTTAAAAAAAACATTGGACAGGCAAAGGTCTTACAACCATACAGCCTCGTCCTCAGTTAGTACTTTTCTTTAGTCTTAACCTGACACCTAACATATTCATGTGAACGCGTTCAGTTTAAAACACCCATTGGTCGTTTTCACATTTGCAGATTATGTCGGTGACGATATTTTTTTAAATAAAGTATTTTAATGAATGAAAAGCTTGTCTATGACTTGCTTTTTAATCATACACGCAGTTTAGAAAAAAACAGACAATATGAATACCAAATTTTTAAAACACTCCCCCGTGTTATTATAAAATTTTAGGAAACTTGCAAATTTATAGTTTATCACGGCAGAACATTTGGCTAGTTTTCTATATCGGCGAATGTGTAAGCGACCATTGAGTTTAGGGTTGAGAATTACAAAATACTCCATAATATCGCAAAAAAATAAATATATAATACAAACTTACATCAAGATACAACTGCAAATAGCTGCCAGTGAAGTCCATGTTGGAGATGTTGGATATGACGGAGAGCTTCCTCTTCCGCGCCGGCTCGCTGATCATGTTCCCGCTGGACGTGACCCGCTGCATGGCCGCCACCGACGCCGCGGTCGTCAGGGAGTTCAGCCTAGAAACAAAGATAATATATTAAACCCTAGTGTACCCACTATACTACACATATCACGCCTATATATCTTGCAGGGTAGGCAGAACGTAAACGGCCGCAAAAAACGGACATTTACGCCAAGTCTGACAAACTTTTGAGGGGAATTCGGAAAATTGTGTATCGCCATAGTGACAGGTTGTCAGCCCATCGCCTAAAATTGCTATACACACCCTCGAGTCCCATCGTCGCCTCTTACGACTCCCACGGGAAAGAAATGGGGTGATACTATTCTAAGCCGGCATCACACGGATTTACCCACTATACTACATATATCACGCTTATATATCTTGCGGGGAAGGCAGAGCGTAATTGGCCGTAAAAAACGATCATTTACGCCACGTCTGACAAACGTTCGAGGATCATTTATAAAATTGTGTTTCGCCATAGTGACAGGTTGTGAGCCCATCGACTAAAATTGCAATACACATGTAACCATTGCTGGCATACAGTGGATGCGGGAGGCACAGGACCGGCGCAGATGGCGAGAAAAAGAAGAGGCCTATACTCAGCAGTGGGTAGATGTGGGCTGATATGCTGATGATGATGTAACCTTCGAGTCTCTTAGGCCCGTATTTTAAGACGCAACTCAGATCACATTTGAGTGTCGATCAGGCGAATTTAGTTTTAAGTCTAGATCAGCGCTTGAGATGTGTTCTAAAATACGAGCCTTAGTCGCCGCTTACAATACCCACGGGAAAGAAATGAGTTGATGATATTCTAAGCTCACATCACACGGCAACTAACTTTTGTCACAATTTTTCAATGGTTTTGTACACATTCTGCGCCAAGGTCTTAATTCAAACAGTTGTTGGCTCAACTATAAAGGCGAAATATGAAGAAACAATTGGACCTCGCATACAAAATGTACCCACCTACCATTTTGTATGGGAGGTTTATTTTTTCATATTTCACTTATGTTACTTAGGCAACTTATAGTTTCATAGATAGGAGGACCTCTCGAAATATATGCAGCAAATATTTTTTCATCGTCTGTAGAATAAAATATGGACTACGTATTCACAAATAAATTCAGTTTTGTATTGTTTGAAATAATTTGTTATATGTTTAACGCTATTTAATTCCATTGGACTCCTGTATTTTTAATTCTATACAAAAAATAACATAAACATATGGCCTTGGTATAAAATTGCAAGGATATTGATTTAAATAAATAGAGTTGAAATATGTATAATACCTATTGTGGTTCTTTTCGAAGTCTTCTAGGGGTTTATCACAGGTTTTGGCGCGAGGCAGCCCTATGGTGCCCACTGAAGGGTGGTTCATGTTTGCGTGGGACCTCTGGGGTGTCAGTTTGGGCATCGGACTGATCACTAAGGGGTTGATCTCGAATTTGTCGTTCTCTTCCTCATCACTCTCGTTTATGCACTCCATTTCCTGTAATTTAGAAACAATCAATTAAGAAAATGAAAATGAAATAACTTTATTCAATGTAGGATAGCATTATCACTTATTGACGTCATGATCGGTCATTGTAAAAAAAAGAAATTTGCATAACGCAATTTTCTTCTTTTTACAACAATTTTGTATTGTCCTAATAGAAAACCGGCTCGGGCGGGATAAAAAAATAAAAATAAAAATAAAGGCACTGCCTCGGGGCTGGCCAGGTAAATTACACAGCACATAACTTTACGCCACCACCATTTGTAAACGACATTTGTTTCAAATTTTAGTCAAGATTTCCAAAGCGTGTCATTTACATTTAAGAACAACGAAACCTATTCTCGTCCAACGATCCGATCACATCTATAAAAACAACCGCATCAGTCCACAGCTGGACATGGGTATCCAAACAAATACAGGGTGTGTGGGTCAGCCCTCCGAATACTTATACGCTACATTCAGACCATAAAAATGAACAACTTCCCATGAAAAAATATTTTAGGAAACACCAATATTTTGACTTCCCATAGTAATTGCAGTCAGCTGATCTTGAGTTTGTATGGGAGGTCAAATATTTATTGTCGTTTCCTAATATATGTTCATAGGGGAGAGTTGTTCAGTTTCGTGGACTATATTACCCATTCGGTTGTGTAACTTCAGGAATTAATATCCTAATCCAACTATCTTCTTCATCTTGCCCGATTATTGTGCCCTGTGATAAGGTATACCTAATTTACAATATTAAATTTAAAATATATGTATATATTTTATATTATTTATATATATAATTATTAATTACATATATTATTGTTTGTCATATTAGTTTATTATTGCATTTATTTTGCACCTGCCTCGCCCATTTCCACACGCCCTAAGGTAGACTGGTAGATAATGCCCTCGGCATTAAGTCCGCCCATGTACATTTATATAAAATAAAAAATATTAGTATTTAGCTATCTCTGCTATGCCTGACAGACGGCGCAGTGCAAAATGGAGCACGATTCACAAGGAAAGGGTACACACATATCACGCCTTTATTCCTTGAGGGAAAGGCAGAGCGTAACCAGCGGTAAAAATATGGTCGCTATCGCCACGTTTGACAATCATTTGTGGGCTGTTTCTGGAAAAGCGTGTACCGTTATTGTGACAGGTTGTCAGCCTGTCGCTTAAAATTGTAACACACATGAAACACTATGAACATACTACTGCCCTTTCTCGATTTATCACTTTTACATCAACGACAGACATGGGGTGATGCTATTCTAGCACGGCACCACACTACACTCAATTTTAGCACGTGTTTCGCTATCATAGTTAGCATACATAATTACATTTTACGACGTAACCACAAAGTTATGGCTATTTTACAGCCAATGGTTTGCAATAACCATAGTATGAGTCTCCACCATAGATAACTTGGTCGGTAGTAGTTGTTTGAAATTTACATTCTATTCATTTCAAAAATGTAAGCAAAAATATTAACGCATCGTACACTGCATTTAGTTTTCAATGAACCGCCAGAATGCAAATGTTTCAGTGGTTTTGTAATAGGAAAAGACAGCAATGTTACTAACTAGCGGCCTTCCCAGCGGTTTCACCCGCTGCTAACCGTTTTCCTGCGGGATTAAGCCATTATAATATAGCCCATGTTCATCAGGGATTCTAATGGTAAAGTTTTTTTTAAACGGTTCAGTAGTTTCGGAGCCTATCAAATCTTTTCTCTTTATAATATTAGCTTGGCTCACACAACGTATTGTATGGCACAAATGAGGAACTTATTTTAACACGACATGACGTGTTCGCTTCGCTCGCTATAATGTATTCTGATTGTGTAGGACATTGTAGCATCCCTTTCAGTGTAGCTCACTTCGCTAGCAATGTGTTTTGCTTTTGGTGTGTACATTCACAAATTCACATTAACAGCTACAACAGTCCACTACTGGACATGGTCCTCCCCTTCTGGGGGGTATTGCCATACTTATCATGCTTGGCAAGCGGATTGGTGAGCGCAGTGCAAGATATTGCTTTCACAAGTAAAGCTGCTGGATGAATTTATATTTATTGTGTACTGTGGATGCCGTTTTAGCATATCATCACCCCATTTTTCCCGTGGGAGTCGTAAAAGGCAACTAAGGGACTCGAGGGTGTATATTGCAATTTTAGCGATGGGCTCACAACCTGTCACTATCGCGATACACAATTTTCCGAATGACCCTTAAATATTTGCCAGACGTGGCGTAAATAAAAGTTTCCTACTTTAGGCGTGGTATGTGTAAGGTCGTAGAGGTAGACCCCGAAAACGTTGGCGTGACGATCTTGACGCCTATTTACAGGAGTGGATGACGGTGGCATTAGACCGCAAAGAATGGAAGATTGCGGGGGAGGCCTTTGCCCAGCAGTGGAATCAAGCAGGCTAATTATAAATAAATAAATAAAATGTGTAATGTAGCTAAACTAACCTTGAAAGGCTGCATCTCCTTGTCAACCGGCACCTCAATGAGATGCCTCTTGATCGGCTGCAGCAGGCACGAGCCCAGCACGGCATGGAACGCGAGCGCGCCCAGGATCACCACCGTCCACCGGAACCCGAACTCCGACAACAACAGCTTCACTAGCTGCGGCATCACCATCAGCCCGAAGCCGGTGCCCGCCATCGACAGACCCACGGCCTGCCCGCGCTTCTTGCTAAAGAAGTGGTTCAGCGATACGAAGGAAGATGACGACGCCAGGCCTACCCCGAAGCCTGGAATAAGAGAGATGAACTATAAGCGCATTAGTCATTAAAAATATTGTAAATCCCAAAGGATGAGAAAGCTTTGTAAAGAAATAAATTGAGGCTGTAGTGTCGATTTTAGAAATTACGGAAAATATTTTTTCAAATAAAATTACACAAAAAAATGTATTGTTACATTAAAAGCATTATTTGTCAATTTAAAGTTCAACTGAATTTGCCAACGCGGCGCAGCGAGATTCGGTATACGAGTACATTGCTTGTTACTTCATGTGTGTCATAATTTCAATATACTGAAAATAACCAGCTAAGTATGCCAAATCAAATTCGTTGAAGTGTAGTACTGACGTAGACTATTGATGTGATTATTTACATTTACATTATTTATTATTACAATTGCGTTACTCGTTTAAGGTATATCCATTGTATGGGACACATACCACGCCTATTACACCTTACGGGGTAGGCAGAGCGTAAACGGCCGCAGAAACGTACCTTTACGCCAGGCAGGTCTGACAAGTATTTGAGGGTTATTCGGAAAATTATGTATCGCATTAGTGACAGGTTGTCAGCCCATCGCTTCAAATTGCAATACACACCCTCGAGTCCCTTAGTCGCCTCTTACTACTCCCACGGGAAAGAAATGGGGTTATGCTATTCTAAGCCGGCATCACACGGCATCCCTAACCTCATTCGGAAATAAAAATGATTTGTCCGTTCCATATCATCTATACTAAAAGATTTCAAGCATTCATTAACCGGAATAACTACAAGAACTAATAACATGTAAAACAAAACTAATGTCACAGCACTTATTATCATAATATTCGAGATTCATTTGCATTACAATAGCCAGCTGGCATTTCATATTGTTAAACTAGTCTTGTTATGTTTCCAGTGGAAATATTTAATCTCTATAACATATTATGACATAGAAATAGCTGCTGTAGGCAATATTCTAGAAGCAGAGGTTGTAGCACATCATGCAGAGAAACAAGCATAGTTAATATGAGAAATAGCATCCCGCAATTGAATATCTGTGCTGATTGACCATACTTAAGGTGGTCCGTTTTACATACAAACGAATAACTGAAATTCAATGGACTTGTACATGCGATGAAGAGCATTTTTTTTACAAATGCTTACGCGAAATAATAAAGGCCCACGTAAGTTTGGCGCAAAACTACTTTTCGTTAAAAGATAAAGAATATTTCGTCCATAGTAAAATAGTTATTTTTTTGCAGCAGTAGCTCCATCTATTGGCGTGTGGCAAATCGGTTTTAACAAGGGAATTTTATGATTTCCAATTTATTTTTATTATTTTGCAAAACTGTTATATCAACACGGGACTTTTCATCGAGTTTTTTATTCGAATTTGGTCTCCTTTACAGACATAAGTACATTTAACATTTGTACGAAATACGTCCCACCTTAACATGCATCCGTTACCGCAATTCTTTTAGGACCACTAAAACTACCGACTAGAGCCACTGGTGGTTCGCCAATTCAACAGTTGTGTTCACACTTGGAAATGCTTGATTGTTAATTATTTCATGTAAATGTACGCTCGGTTGTAGCACCTAAGGTATCAGGGGTACTCCAAGACAACTGAGTTACTTGCTCCCCAGCAATATTTTTCTTGACATGCATATGTATACGTTCTACGTATGATGACTTCTTTTATGAGAGTAAGTTGAAATTTTTATTATGTATTAACTGGGGATAAAAATAATTCAGTTCATTTAGAGTACCCCTGATACCTTATGTGCTACAACCGACTGTACGTCTGATCGTTTTTATTAAAGTGTTTATATTAAGATTATACGTCTGTTATAATGGTAACAATTACTTGTCGGCCGATATGGCGCAGTGGTAGTGCGACTACATGCGACACCAAGGTTTCTGGTTCAATTCTCGGTGGAGCACTTACAAAGTTGAAATTCATCACTTTGTGACTTTGTTCCCATCCGGTTCGGACATTTCAGGCTGAACCACCTGACTGTCAAGACAGATGGTTCCGTGCTTCGGAGGGCACGTTAAGCCGTCGGTCTCGGTTGCTGTATATAATTACTTAGACGGTGGTCATTATAATTCTGTGCGTTACACAACCATGTCAGAGGCCTACTACGTAGTAGGCGGTTGAGAGAACTCTGACACTTAAAAACTGTGTCGGTGTAATAAACTCACCTCCTATAATACTGTACGTAGCTATGATATGTCCCATACTATTCGCGGGGGCGGTGAGGAGCAGTCCTATGGCGCATATGAACGACCCCACAAAGCAGACCTTCCTATACGAGAAGGTCTTTATCACTGGGCCGACGAAGAACCCGGAGAAATTGACCACGGAGTCGAGGGTACTGGCTATCACAGATGCGCCTGTCGTGTGAACCCCAAGGTCATCCAGGAGGTCTTTGAATAGCAGCCCGAAGGACGGTTCTAGTGACCGGGTTGAGAACTGGAATTAGAAACAAACATGCATTAGTCATTTACCTATTTATTTTGTGTGCGTCCTAGTCGATCGAACCCTGATGGCAGAGTTGTAGGTAGGTTCCCGTCGCACCCATAACATCGAACATTATTAGAGCTAAATGAACACGAAATCAAGGTTAATCAAAACCACAGACATAATGATACCTAAAGGCCTAAAGGACACGAATTAATTTGTCAGCGACAAACAATTCACTTAGCATCGTTTGTTTCATGAAAAACACTAGTATTGTTTACCCACCCATAGGTACTTCGTTTTGATATAAGAAAGAAGACGAAAATAAAGGAAGTGATCAAAGAGGGACAAGGCGGCCCTACAACAGATAACAGATCTCGGGACGACGAGCGATGAAAGGACGATTTTAGATGCCATGTAGGAAAGGATTGGATGCGAAGGGCACGAGATTTGACGAGATCTCCTAGCATGAATAGCTCTAAGGGCGGTAATACCACTTGTCGTCGGTCGCTGCGTATTTTTAACGCACCGTAATGCATGCGTTTGTCAGACGAAAGGAAATTGCAAATTCCGATCTTGTTCCGAACTTGTTGCGTTTACGAACGACTGTCTTTCAAACGACTTAACAGACGCTTCTGTTACGCACCGTGAATACACTGTAGGTAGCCGTATTTTTATTAAATAAGATCGGAAATCGCAATCCACAACATTTCATTTTACGTTAGATACAAAAGATATGTAGGTATATCGTTTAGAGTGTTTGGGATACTTATTAAGATACACATATTTTCATAATTTTAATGCAATCGTTTCTGAAATATTTTGAAAAGTTGTAAAAACTTCCAAAGTTAGGATTGCCATGAAAAAATCCTTTGCTTATAGTAGAAAAAAAAACAATGGAGAAAACTTCATTCATTCATCTGTCAATCAGTTTTTTTTTATAAAGGTCATATAAGTGGTAGGCAAACGAAGTTTGTTTTCAGCAGCCTAGTTGTTGGAACTAAAGTATCACTTTTTAAAATTTAAAATATCTAATTATGAAACAAAATAAAATAAAAAGAACTTGCCCTTCATTTAATGATGCGATAAACTATCTATTAAAAATATAATAGAGTCTTGTTAGAAATTTGAAATGTTGTGGATTTCCTTTCGCCTGATAGACGCAAGCATTACGGTGCGTTAAAAAAACGCATCGACGGATGACAAGTGGGCGAACTGCCAATGGAAGCCTCTATTCAGACGTGGTAATGATAACTAGTTTTGTTATAGGTACTACTGGCATCAGTTTACTGTTTTGTTTACCGCGCATTGTATCCCATAAATATGCTAAGTTATTTCAATAGATCATCTGGATCTAGAATTACGCAGCCAACGCGCAATTGGATACTGTAAGACGTAAAAGTGTCTAGCGGAATATTTATATTTCTTCCTTTACAGGCTTGTTTACGGCATACTTTATTAGTTTGCCGTGTGGTGCCGGGTTGGAATAGCATCACCCCAATTATACGCGTGGGTGTCGTTAAAAGCGGCTATGAGATAGTCATCTAGGGAATGAGCAGCAGCGTTCCCTGTGAATGCAACAGCTCGCCAGTCCGCCTGCCAAGCGTTGTGAGTATGGCCAAGTCCAGCAGTGGACTGTTGTAGTTGTTAATGTTGTATATTTCTTGTTCTCTTTTAAAATACATAATGTTTCAATATTTCTGTAAAACGAAATCAAAGGTCATCAGAGATCCTTGGTTTTGTTCTTTGAAACTTTATACTCGCAATCGTTTTTCACTAGCCCCAAAACATTCCTTAATCATAAATCAACCCTGGAAATTAAGAAAAAAAAGCCCAGATAGTAGCTACCTTTTTATTTTTCAGTTGTACTAAAAGCCACCTTTCGCCTCCATCATGCAGATAAGTATTATTTATGTGTACTATTCATCGGTAAAATAGAACCTTGTGAAATAAAGGACATTGAAAGGTTCGATGACTTTAAAATTACGAAATATCCGTTGCGTAGTTTTAATGTTTGAATCAAGTAATCCTACTTTGGTCCTATATGATTTTTATTTACCTACCAAAAAAAAAAAAACTGTTATACGCACAAGAAACCAGGCAACTTTCTTTTTTATTACATGACATAATGACCTGCGACATACGTATTTTTGAACAGTACTGTAATAAAAGTGAGTAGGATGAAAATGATGCAATATTCCATATATTTAAGCATTTTTTTATATGAATGCGAAATGCAAGTTTCTTTTACAGTTATAAGACTGACATTTGTAGGTCAACAAAACTGTGCATAAAATTGCAGCTGCGTTGAATGTATGCAACGATGCTAAATGAAAGCCATCGCGCTGGCTTGCGTTATTTAATAGCCGGAAAGAAACAATGTTTATTGTAAATTGTAAACAAGTTAAATCCATGGAAATATATGGTTCAAAATTATTGATGAAAATATGTCTAAATACCAGACAATGAAACTGGAAAAATTTCCTAAAATAGGTCAAAATAATGAAAATAGTTCTGTAATATTAATTTTAAAATTTTTATATTTTTCGGTTTTCTAAAAAACTAATATTAAATATTTTTCTACGTTTCTACTTCAAAACGAGACTACTAGCCAAATTTCATAGTTGTAGGTCCACAGTACCCTATGAATTTGGATTCCATTGGGAGAATCAAAAACATTTTCAGCATTAACGGCCGTATCTTTTTTAACGTTTAATTATTTATATTGTGCTTGATTTTTTTTCTTTAACCGGCCGTATATCTGAGTATATGGTTTTAATTTCAACTCGATATCGCGTTCAAGAGTTATAGGGTCGTGGGCGTCGTCGGTCGTGCGTGGTTGACAAACAGACGAATAACAAAGTTTTTTCCCTACGGAACCCTAAAATATTTTGTTTCATTTTTTGGTATATTTTCATTGGAGACGTTTTATAGGCTGGTTCGCCCTTTTAAGAATATATTATTTTCTCTTTCGTTTTGAATACAAACTTTAGTACAAAATGGAACATTTTACTTTGTTACAAACGAAATTAAATAGCCATCCAATGTAAAGTAAAAGGCTTAGGTAAAAGGTGATAATAATAAGCATCTTTGACAAATACACAAAAACGCTTTTGAAACAAAATAACTTCTCCTGAGGATTCCTATACTACTGAATGCAGACCTATCCTGTTTATTTATAAAAGTATTCCAGAATAACGGTGCCATTCGGTACGTATTTACTTCTGTTATTATTACGCTTTAGGAAGTCAGGAAATAAACTGGGATGAGGATAGAAAACAACTGGTTGAGCCAAAGGAAAATATTTAGCTTGTATCTTGGAAAGTTTCCGATAGTAAACGGAAATACTTAGTACGTTTCTAACTACAATATTAGATTGTTTAGTGGTAATTACAGTTTTCTGCATACATAGCATAGAACAAAAAATACTCTTTCTGATTGCTGCTCTGCATATTACAAAACTATTTGAATACCTATTTTAAAATAGCTTCTTTTATAATTAAGTTAAATAAGTCCCCGCTAAACATGTTTCTGTTTGAGTCATTCCTGACACAAGTTTTATATCAACCAAATTCTGTATAGATTTTCTTTTACTTTTCGTATGGGATGTGTCAATAAAGCTATTTATATTTTTCTAGACATCCGCCCAGCAGTTTCATCAGTTGCCACTCATTTTCCCGTGGTTATATTTATTTTCCTGCGGTAAAAAGTGGCCTTTGTGTTATTCCAGGTTATACTCTACCTGTGTTCCAAGTTTCATGCAAATCGGCCAAGCAGTACGGATATATAAAGTACGGATTCTGTAAGTCAATCACCAATACGTAGCCAAAACTCAACCGTTGCCTACAACTTACTAAGCATCCATCCATGACATTTTTTCATTCATACACAGAGTTACTTCATGAGTATAATTCAAAGTTACATGTTAAGAGTTACATAATTTTTCAGATTTACAATACAGCCAGTTATCGCTAGAACACGCAAAATACAATTGCCCACTTTATCGCTTTGTGAGTAAGAACACGTAAGTACGTAACGGCAAATTGATGATCACAAATTGTGTCACAAGATCATGTGACTTGAGTGCAATCTTTGTCATCTATGTAAAGCTATGTATCTATAGGTAGGTATATTTTGTTTTCTTTCATATTTGAGCGTCATGTCCATATCATATTATATCCGTACAAACTGACAAAGGACACAGTCAGCTGTTACAATTTAGCAGCATATTTAGAGCATTTTTGCAAATTTAAAATTAAACATTAAATCACGAGTAAAAATACTACTGCTAAAATCTTACCAACTCTATTTTCGTACATCCAAAATAGTAGTTTAACAAACGACGCAGTGACGTAGTTTTTAATTCGTACTCAGTGGAGTGGTTAACGTCTTAGACGGTTAATGTACCATGAACTTTATTGTTTGTAATTTACCATTTTCGCGTCCGACGTAAGAGAACGAAGGACGAAGTTACCGATAAAAATATTACTTACCTAATATTTTAATTTATCCAAAGCTAGCTATGTATATTTGTCAGACGACGTACCTTTGAAATGGAGGTCACATTTTTTGGGGTTAAGAGGACCAAAGGGCCAAAAAGGGACTATTACTGAGTCGCAGCTGTCTGTCTGTTTGTCACCGGACTGTATCTCATGAACCGTTCAGTTAGACAGTCAAAATTTTCATACATTGTGTATTTCCGTTGTCACTATAACAACAAAAAATAAAAAGAAGAATACAATAAATATTTATCGGAATACAATAAATAATTATAAAGAACTTGGTACGGAACCTATAGTGCGCAAATCTGACTATTTGTGTCTTACTCTCCTGATCAATTTGCAGGGATCGAGAAAACAAAGCAAAAACGAGATATATACAAGTTTAACACATTACTAAAAGTCCATCCAACAAAATAGAGAGCTAGCTTGGATAAACTATACAAAGAATTTACGTTTTATAGTTTACTATTGAGATAAGCGCAATTCAAATTGATGTATTGCCAATTTTTGGGCATATTAAGGGGTCAAATCGATAGTACTTTTACAGTAAACAGCCATTGAAATGTTTTACAACAGTTGAATGTACGTCAGCGAATTTTACGACAGGTTTTGGCGCAACAAAAACACGCCAAAAGCGTTTCGAGTCTATGAGCTATTATTAATTCTAAGCTGTGACTCAGAATCGTTTAAATATGGAATGGGACCAGTTTTTTGCCACCAACATTGAGACGGTGATATTAGATAATATATTTGCTGCAAAACTCGTCTGTTACTAAGGTGAGACACCTATTACACTAGAGTGTTTGATATGACTACTATTATTGTTTTTTTATAAGACTGGACTCTGGACTATTTTAGCCCCGGGGCTTTGAAACCTACACCTGAATATTTGGTGGAAAGCTAATCCTAATTTTGTGTAGTTGTTCAAATTGTTTTAATGCTTTCTTCGGTAAGCGTACCGTTGGACATCCTCCTGCCAGATGGACCGGGCGCGGTTGATTCGTGTGACTGGCTGGCGAAAACGGGAGATCGTGATTGCGTACCCTGGTGGAGGCCTACGTCCAGCTGTGGACTGCTATAGGCTGTAATGAACTTACATTGACTAAGCTGACCCCGAGGCAGACCATCCACGCCCAGCCGCCATCCGGAGCCACCTTTTTCGTCTCCTGTTTGGGCATTTTGTATACGGACGACCCTTTGCTCTTCTCCGCCGTCATTTTAAGCCTTTGTCACCTATGATGGTCCTGGAATTAAAAATAAACATATTTAGCTTGAGATTGCCTAAATAGATTTGGGAAAATCGTGAAAGGAAAGTTAAGCTTGGTTAAACCTCCTAAGTTCAAAGTCACGATTTTCGGGTACGAGTGTCAAAAAATTCCTCCCAGATTACGAATAAGTTAACTCAAGACTTTTTTCAAAAAATTTACAGCACTTTCTAATATGACTGCAAAATTTTTGATTCAACTATTTTAATTTGTGGTTTTATTCGCAGTAATTTGCGGTTTTCCTTTTATCGGCGGATTTATTACATAAGCTATACCGCACTCCAAGGTTACCTAGTAAACTCAACGAAATCATTGTGAAACATTCGTTTATTTTTATTTCCTAAATTAAGATAAGAACATTATGTACTGTATCAAACACTGTTCATGAAATTTCAAACTTACTTCTATCGCTGTGCAAGTGGTGCAAGCTTAATTGTAGCACAGATTCAAAGTAAACATTTGGCTTATATAAATTATTATATTCCCAATGTAATCAAAAGAATATGTCTTACATGTATACACGTCAAAAAATAAAGTATTTTGATAAACAGCGTGTCCCTCTTTAGATGGTCCAAGGTAGAATCTAGATTGTACATACACATCCTAAGCTAAGCTACCTACCAATCTAACAAAACAACGTTTGTTGTTGATTAGGTGACCTCCCATACTAATTAATGCTGATTCATAAAGCATTATGTAAAGAATTACATAATTTTTTATTAAATTTTAATTAAAAAATATGCTTGGTTGGTAGCTTAAGATGTCTAAAATATAGTGCTTTTTTTTCTTTGTCACTTAAACAGGGACATCCTGTAGGTATATACAATACGTACCTACAACTAACGCACAATTAAGAAGAATTAGCAAATGTATGTTGATCTGTTTGAATTTAGAACCAGCACCACTCAACTAGAAACACGTGATACTAACAGACTGTTTCACGTCTCTACGTACAATGGATTCACGTGCCAAATAAAAAAACAACTTCAGCAAAGTAACATAGTACCACAAATTGTCACTTATTTTATTTTTATTGCCACGACTTATCGTGAAGACGCGACATGGAAGTACTGCAATATGGAATAAAGCACTTAAATAAGAAAGTATCTTACTATCTATTTAGATAATCGAAATACAAAGTATTACATGGTAAGAATAGAGATTAAGAACCATATCGATTCTTTACATATATGTAGGTAGGTAGGTACATCGTATTCATACTAGTACCAATATTTCAGATACAGCACGTATTACATAAATTTCTAGCTAAAAGCTAACTGGGTCTAATTCAGTACAGTAATTTGTCATCTGTTCCTTAGGGAAAGTTGGTCAGTTTCACGGGTGATTGGCCTCGTAAAATATTAGCTCCTGATGTGGGCTACGCTATGTAAAAATATTGATAGAGGGAAAAATAATTGATTATTCATTTAATTGAACTGGACCTATCCGGTACAAATGATAGCGCTCAAATTCATGCTTAACGACATAAATGCGACAAAACACACAAAGTATGTTTATTATCAACAATGTTTCGATATGGTATGTTTTGATACACTGGTCACGTGTGAACCATGTCACAATTATGATAATCTTGTGTCCAATAGGTACGGTATTGCAGAGACGTCACGCAAGATAGTGATCTAAGATAGTCTGCAGATACGACTACTGACACAATCTTACCGCGTGGACATCCACTCTCTGCAACGTGGGCACAAGTCCACTGTCTGCAGAAAAGGTTAGAGCCTGATGACGTCATCTATCCGTTCGTCACTAACATCAGTGTCTTGTCTTAGGGCTTAAAGGTACGTTAGTAGCGATATCCTCATCTGTGCTCCTTCGATTTCGTTTCTGACGATAATACATAGCCGTAGCCGATGCCGTGTGATGCCGGCTTAGAATAGTATCACTCCATTTCTTTCCCTTGGGCGTCGTAAGAGGCGACTTAGGGACTCGAGGCTGTGTATTTCAATTTAAGGCGATGGGCTGACAACCTGTCACTATGGTGATACAGTTTACACAATTTCCCGAATAAGCCTCAAATATTTGTCAGACGTGGCGTAAATGTTTGATTTTTACGGCCGTTTGGTCTCTGCCTACCCCGTAAGGGATAATAAGCGTGATATGTGTGTATGTGTATGTTCAGTGTTTAAATTTTGTTGAATGTCTTCTGGGCATAGTTTCATAAATTTTATCAGCATTCCCAAGACTCCAAAGTTACCAAGCTGGACCAGCTCCGAGTTGATTTTAAAAGCAAATCTCTACACCGGTTCTCATGGGATTCTAATTAGCCACTTTCTTGAGCCCGACATCCTCCCGCAAATGACTCATAATTGCTGTGCCTTGCTCAGTAGTCCCCGAGCCTCTACATGCAGTGAGAAAAGGACAGGGAACAGTCATCCTTGCGGTGAGAAAGGGACAGGGAGTCGAACACGCAAGTAGCACGTGCTACATTCATGCCAATACCACGTGCTGTTGCCCGACTACTGTACCGCTAAACAGATTTGAGATTGCATGAAGGCTTCGAAGTACATTCAATTCCGCAGCTGTAATATTAATACCATATTTCTTTTTACTACAGTTAGTCCTAGAGAGCTACAGCTACTCTAATTTTCGGCTAGAATAGACTCAAAAAATATCCCGACAAAATAAACAGACTAGGTACTTAAACATTACGAGGTTTTATGGGTCAAAGGTTCTAAGGTTTCTCTTGCGATAGTAAATATATTTGCATTTACTTTCCTAACGCGCTGAAACTCAATCTTCAGCACTTGTATTCAATCACGCACGCCACGACCACAGTCTGCGCCACGGAAAGAGACCGCGAAGAGAATATATATTTAAATGGCCCATAATAATGTACCGTATATCAAATAATATGGGTGTTGTGTAAAATAATTCTACGCGCTGAAAAATAACTCTTCTGTGTACAATTCCTTTCGTGGCGCGTCTCTACTCTGAAATTGCGAGTAGGCCAACATATTCATTAGCTTGTAGTGAACACAAGCAACTGGCCGCACGTTGCGTATGCGCAGAGATCAATGACTCGTTTAACACCGACCGAGCGAGTCAAGAGCAAGAGCGAATCACTATGCAAAAACTAACATTGCGCATACGTTGGCGGTAGCTAACTATTTTATACCCGCGGCCCCGGTTAGCATACATGCAGAGCGTAAACAGCCGTAAAAACGAACATTTACGCCACGTCTGACATATATTTGAGGGTCATTCGGAAAATTGTGTATCGCCATAGTGATAGGTTGTCAGCCCATCGCCTAAAATAGCAACACACCCTCAAGTCCCTTAGTCGCCTCTTACGACTCCCACCGGAAAGAAATGGGGTGATGCTATTCTAAGCCGGCATATAAATACCCGCGGTAAACATTAGTTTAATATAGAAATACATGGTGTAAAAAAATTAGCAAAGCTTGTACTATGGGAACTAGATAGCTACTATTATTACTTAAATACTTTTTTTCAAGAAATACATATAATACATAGAAACACCCAGACTAAACACAATTATTTGAAAATGACTTAACAAACATTTGTGTGTTGTGGGGATCGAAGCCACGACCCTCGGCGTAGCAGGCAGGGGTACTCTCCGCTACACCATCAGGCCAGTCAAGTCAAAAGCCTTCAAGCGCTAGAATAAAACCCTTTCCGTTAGCGCTCGTATATAATAGACTGGTATTGAAAAACATTTAAGAATGCCGTGTGATGCCAGCTTAGAAAAACATCACACCATTCCTTTACCACGGGTGTCGTAAGAGGCGACTAACGGACTCGAGGGTCTCATGTGTATTACAATTTTAGGCGGCAGGCTGACAACGTGTCACTACAGTGATACACAACTTTTCTGAAACGGCCTTAAAATATTTGTCAGACATAGCGATAGCGACCGCATTTTGCGGGCTTTAACGCTCTGCCTACCCCGCAAGGAATAAAGGCGTGATATGTGTGTATGTTTTAGAACACGAAAAAATAATTACTCATTCTCACTAAAGTTTACAAGGATAATTTTAATGGATCGAAATAAAACGATCTTCGAACCAGCCAGGCTCTTGCAAGAGGCAAAGTCCAAAGTTCTACAACTAGTACAATAGCTGAATACACTCATCGAGATAGATTGATGAGATCATTTCTCGCACAATTAACAAATGTGATGTATAAATGACAAGCGGCCTGCCCAGAGGTTTCACCCGCTATTAACTGTTTTTGCGCAGGAATAAGACATTTTAATATAGCCTACTAGCGGCCCGCCCAGCGGTTTCACCCGCTGCTAACTGATTTCCCACGGGAAACAGACCTTCTCTCGGCGTAAATAATACATATAAACCTTCCTCTTGAATAACTCTATCTTTTAAAAAAAACTTCATCCAGATCCGTTAAGTGGTTTTGAAGACTTAAGCATTCAAACAAACAAACAGACAGGGACAGACGTGGGAAGCGACTTTACTTTAAATTTCGGTTTTTTTAATCCCCCAAGGGATGAAAAGGGGTTTAAAAGTTTGTATGAAAGTTCGTTGTCTTAAGTGTGATCCGTTTCAAAATTAGTGATTAGACTTATGATCTTAAAATAATTAAACTCATGTTTCAGCATATTTGAAATTTTAACCCTTAGAGGGTCAAACGGGGGTTTAAAGTTCGTATGAAAGTTCGTTTTTTTAACTGAATGTGATCTGTTTCAAAATTTGTGATTAGACTAATAACTTAAAATAATTAAACACGTGTTTCAGCATTTTTGAAATTTAAACCTTTAAATGGGTGAAAAGGGGGTTAAAAGTTTGTATGAAAGTTTTTTATCTTAAATGTAATCTGTTTCAAAATTTCTGATTAAACGCATAACTTAAAATAATAAAATACGTGTTTCAGCTTTTTTGATTTTTTTATCCTTAATGGTGTCAAAAGGGGGTCAAAAGTTTACTACCAGTTGGGCTACCCGTTTTCCCATGGGAATGTGACAATTTCCCGGAATAAATTATACTTATAAACCTTCCTCACAATTTAATCTATCTAATAAAAAAAACCGCATCAAAATCCGTTGGGTAATTCTAAAGATATAAGGAGACACCAAACGGGATGCGACTATGTAGTGATGTTCATCAGGGATAATGTAGAATTCTAAAGGTATTTTTTTATAAGTCTAATACTTTTGGAGCCTATTCAATTCAAACAAACAATCGTTCCTCTTAATAATAGAGTAGATGCGTTTACATTTTTATCTACACTCGTCTCATAATGTTCGAATTATGAATTCGAAAACAGATGCATAATGACCTACTTTATGCATTCTGCCTATAAAAACTAGATTTAATATAAATTACAGAAGCGTAATGACTTAATGAGAAAACTCTTAATACGATAAAGTTGAGAAATGAAACGAAGTTTTTTTTCCAATACTCAAATCGCTATCTTCCGCCGCACCTGACAGTTGTTGTTGTACGGTAATTTTTCGGATGTTGTTCAGTTGTTTTAATAGGTTTTTGTTCTGTTGTTGTTGAGATGTTGTTCAGATGTTGTTGAGATGTTGTTCAGATGTTGATTAGTTGTTGTTCAGATGTTATTACGATGTTATTCAGTGTTGTTCAGTTGTTGTTTAGTTATTTGCTGTTAAGACTCGACATCTAAACAACTGTTTGTAAAGAATCTTCAAAAATTCATATCAAGCCAAATTAAGTTCTCGTATTGAATTTGACCATGTATCGGGCCTTGCAATCGCCGGTGCGGACGTTTGGAAAAGTGTTCAACTGAGTTAATTTTTTTAGAGTGTAGATAAAATAGTGTATGCAACTGCATATAATTAGGCATTAGAATGCTCGTGTCAATCTATTATCACACTCGGCTACGCCTCGTGTGATAAACAGACACTCGCATTCTAATGACCCCCATTATATGACAGTTGCATAAACTACTATTAATTAACAGCAATAATCCCTGGGATTTTTCGTATGAAAATGCAAAAACGGATAGGAGTCTAATAGTGCATTCATGCTTTTTACTTAGACATTTTCGAAAACCTTTTCTGTTAAGTGTTTTTTTGTCGTGTGACCCAATAAACCCTGATGACAAAGTTTTTAAACTATTGCTACTACTAGTAGGCCTCCGTATAAGTAATCAATCATAGACTGCAACTGGGAACAACGATGTGCCCTCCTAAGCACAGAACTGTTTAACCCTTCGCACAATCAGGGCGTTCAGCCTGCAATGTAATTAATTTCAAACAGTGATACTTATGTTCGAACTTCAAAATGAAGCCACTCACTACTTTAGTTGGTAGAATGGTTTCAAGAACGTGCACAGACGCGATTTCTATTCCCAAAAGTCACAGAAGAATAATCGGCTCGGACAACTATTCGGAAAAGCTGACTAGTCGGCAGTCGGCTAGTTGACCAAAACCATAGTCGGTGCATCTCTACTTAATAGGTAAGTACGAGTAGGTTATGAACCCTGTAGCTCAGATGATACTACATCTTACAACTCAATTTCTTAACCTAGATACGAGTAGATTATTCTCTGACATTGAAACGTTAGTCGTCAAGCTGTCTGTAAAGTGATGTGATAATTAATATAATTAGCATTCAACACCACACATAATATGCACAAAGTAAGTATTGGCGGCTGCGGTAATATGTCTTTACAATAAATAATATTTTATTACGCTATCTATGACAAAACAAGAAGAGGCCTATACTAATTAGCAGTACGTAGATGTGGGCTGATATGATGATGATCTATGACATTTAACTAAATATGATCTTGTTATGTAATGCAGTCAAATATATTTTATGACTTCAACAAGTTTTACCGGAATCGCGACGTAAAAATTTGACATTTAGACAAACCAGAGTTGTTTTTTTTGAGATAAAAGTTATCATTATGTCGTGTGCTCATTGTGTGTTTTAAGATTATGACTGATTTATACATCAAACATGTTTAATCTTTGTGTAAATGAGTCAATATTTGCAATTTGATAATTATAGAGTAAATTCCCAAGGAAAACTATTAGTTTTGGCGAGCTTGTTAATAAACATGGTAATCTTTATTAACTAAAGGATTTTATTTAGATAATTCTTGCAATTTTGGTAGTTGGTAGTCAAGATCTGGCTGGGTTAGACAGTTTGGACTTTGGACCGTTTTTATGCCGCGCGCATAAGACTTACATTGGCAGTTTGAGTGTCTTACCCTTAGTACACCTCTACATAAAGGCCCAGCCTGATCTTGACTACATACATACATACATCAGCCTATTTCAGTCCACTGCTGGACGTAGGCCTCCCCCAGGGTACGCCATAGGGCACGATCTCCCATTTTCGCCATCCAGTCTATCCTCTATCTACATCCATCTTGACTACAACTGTTTAAATATTATGAACGACATCATATCATGTTAAGGCAATTCAATATTTCGTCAAAATTATAATTTTCCTTTTTTTTCTTTCAGTGTATTTCTTTGCTCATTTTACCATAATTTCATTTACACCGGTGTTTCACATCTCCTAAACCACGGCTCAATACCACAATAGTCATAAAAATAGCTGTTATTTTTCTAAAGAGTTCTCTTATAGACGGACAACCTCGCGTCGTCTAGTGAAGTGACCTTGCCCCAGACGAGACGAGACTACTTTACATTTTGTGATTTGAGAGCAAGGGAATAGTTTCAGACAGAACCCTATGCATAATTAGAAGCTACGAAATATTCACTTACTGACTTAGTGTTCGATAAAATGCACGAAAACCCTAAATACTACTTTACTGACTAGTAAGAAGGCTTTTTGAATCTTTAAATCATTTAAGTAATTTGAATCTGTATGCATTTTTTGTGCTTTTGCGCATTTGACTACATAGCGTTAGCGCGTGCCAATTCGCAGAGTTTTTTAAGGCTTCATGCTTGGTTTTTCGTACAATTCCCTCTGAAACATCCCAAAGCTCTGAGTTTCTGAATAAAACACACATAACTACGGTCGGTAATTTCTTTCGGGCGAGTAACGACCTAATAAACCTTGACAGAATATTTAAAACTGCTTAAATAAAAATAAACTTCTGCCTAACCGTAACGTGCCTTCCGAAACACCTAATCCATCTTCTTAAATATCTTAGGTACCTACCTAAATAGATCTGCGCGTATGACGTAATATTTGGGTCAGTGGGAAGTTTTATTTGTTCGCGAGTTGAATCAATTAAACTACAATTAACTGAAATAACATTGCCGCTAAACTGTGACATATTTGTTTTCAGAATGAAATAATTTTCAGTATACTTAAATAACAAATGTACCTAAATAAGTAAGTACTGTTTTATTCACCTTGCCTGCGGCGTAAAGGGTTTGATTCCCGGTGGGTTGATATTTTCAGTTTGTTTTCAATCTGCTTAGAACATTGCAGGCATAGATGGTTGCGTGTTTCGGAAGGCATATTAAGCCGTCGGTTGCTGTCTATGATTACTTGCTGATCGTTACACTACCATGTCAGAGGCCTACTAGTAACTAGTGGTAGTAGGCGGTAAAAACTGCCACCAGTGTACATCGAGTCGTTTGTCGACTCGGTGTCCCACACGAAAATTATGATTCACTTTGCTGGCGTAATCGAACAATTCTGCTATTGATAACAAAAACTAGTTAGATGTGGTTAAAGGTAGTTTATCGTATCGTATCAGGATCAGCTGTCGTGAATATGGAAATATATTACCAGATTATAGATAGGTACATTTGAGATATAATTTCAGAAACCAACATATGGCTAACAAAAACAGGCCACAAAATTGTTTCGTGAATCATTTTCCTTTCGAGTATCGAACCACTCACACAATTGGCCGTATGCCGGCTTAGAATAGCATCACCCCATTTTTTTACCGTGGGTGTCGTAAAAAGCGACGAAGGGACTCAGGGTGTGATTTGCAAATTTAAGCGATGGGCTGACAACGTGTTTCTATGTTGATACACAACATAATATTCCGAATGACCCTCAAATGTTTGTCAGACGTGGCGTAAATGTCCATTTCTTACAGATGAAGAATACGAAAATTATATTATAATATAGAACAAGAAAAGTAATCAACCAAATATGAGATTCCTAAATCGTCATACATATACCGCTGACGCATTCCACATTCATACCACGGAATTTGGACCAATATCAAGATATTTATTAGAAGATTTTGATTTAATAAAGCAGAATATTATGAGATATGATGTACTGCAATGAATATATCTATCGCCATTACCCACTTGTAGCATTAACCGTAAAGTTAGATTTCATTAATACCACAGTAGCAAAAGTTCTAATTTTGAATATAAAATATAAATGGATGACGAAATGGAAGTAAAAATTTTACTTGACACGATAAGAAGAACTAAGCAAGAATAAAGGTTATAGTATCCCCACATAGGCAGATAACCCATGTGCTGATGTCAATAAGTAGATACATACATACATATAATCGCGCCTCTTTCCTAGAGGGGTAGGCAGAAACTACATCATTCCACTTGCTACGATTCCGAGACACCTCTTTCGCTTCTTCAACATGCATCAACCTTTTTATACATGATCGTCGGTTTAGGGTACTCTTGACCTGACCTTTCTTTAGAACGTCCCGATCTGATCCAAGTACGTGCGTCTAGGTCTTCCTCTTCCAAGTACTGGACAAAAAACCCATCACGCTGCGAGATAATGGTGCAAAACCCACGTACCTACTTTCAAATTTATCAACCTAGACCGGACAATCCCCAGAAAACAGCATTTATAGATTTTATTTTATGTAATAGAATATAATACGCCGTTTGATGCTGGCTTGGAAAAGCATCACCTCATTTTTATCCCGTGGGTGTCGTAAGAGGCGATTAAGGGAATCGAGGATACCATGTGTATTGCAATTTTAGGCGATAGGCTGCCAACCTGTCACTTTGGTGGTATATAATATTCTGAATGACGCTCAAATGTTTGTCATACGTGCCGAAAATGATCGTTTTTACGGCCAATTGCGCTCTGTCTATTCCACAAATAAAAAATTAGAGCTTTAAGCAAAACAAGAGCAGGAAGACGTAAGTGTAAGCCAACTTGTGTTTTTTATAATAGAAAAGTGTAGCCATTGCCGTGAGATGCCGACTTAGAATAGCATCACCCCATTTCTTTCCCGAGTAAGTCGTATGAGGTGACTAAGAGACTCGAGGGTGTGTCAGCCCATCGCCTAATTTTGTAAATATTAGGCAAATGGGCTGACAACCTGTCACTATGGCGGTACACAATTTTCCAAATGACCTTCAAAATATTTGTAAGGCGTGGCGTGATATGTGTGTGTGTAAAAAGTGTAACCCTTTTCAAAATTCAGTGTCTTTAACAAACTTGCTTGCATAATGCATAAGGTTTTCTAAGAACGCTGATAGTCGCTCTCAATCAAAGTAGGTATTCTACCAAGGTAAGGACTTATCAAATCAGCAGATATATCAAGTATGACCTACTCAAAATCACGTGAACATTTGTTGATATAGACACTGGACGCTATCAACACTCCAAGAACGTTAAGGAAAACATTGAGATAGTGGATTGCGAAACCTTAGCAGCCAAAAGTAAATAGATATCTACTCTATATTTTTTTCAGTAGGCACTCACTTCATTCACGAGGAAATAATGTAAGTAAACAAATCTTTTCGTAGAATAACTTAGCTACATTGACTGGTAACCGAAAGATAGGCAGGCAATTGCCCAGTAGCAGTGCGATGCGACAGGTTAAGCTAATTATAATAATAATATATTTTAGCCTTTGCTATTTTATTGCATCCAAACTTTCGTCAATTCAAGGAGGTTAAATTGTGTTGAACTTATCTGGTCAGTCCTGACGTGGAAATTCGGATTGTTTGAATATGACCTTTTTTACCACGAGATTCGGCATTCATTACATTTATATACATTATCAGCCATAAACAGTCAATGTTGGGCCTAACCCTATTGGGGGCATTGCAATACTCACCACGCTTGGCAAGCGCAGTGCAAGATATTTCGTTCACAGGGAACGCCGCTGCCCTGGCCCTGAGTTAATTAATCCCTCAGTCGCTTTTACGACACCCACGGGTTGTATTGGGGTGATGCTTTCCCAAGACGGCATCACATGGCGCATTTTCACAAATGTTTAAAACGCTGGGAAAAAGTTGTTTTGTTTGAAGTCCTACTGTTCATACAAGATCGTTATAATTATGTTGACAACTGTAGCCAGATCGGCGAGCGGGTGTTTTAGCACGTACGCATATCAAAGCCTAAATAAACAGCTGATGTACAATGATCATATTGACCACACAACATCAGCAACGAAGATAGGTCTAGTGTTTAAATTATTCAATTATTATTTTGGATATGAAATACCGTGGTTGTAAGCAATGTCAGCTAAGTAAGCTTCCGGATGGACAATGAAGTAAGTAGATCGAATCCGATAAACATTATAAATAAAAGGTGTTTTATTAATTTATGTTTCAATTGATCTGAGAAGTACCCACCCACTCATGTTATATTATACTGTGCATCTTTGTTACACAGGGTAGTCGAGATTCGCCCTTACAATGAAAAAACTATGGAATACGTCCAGCAAGACTTTGTGCTAGACTTACGATAAGAAGTGGCGACGATGCATCCGTAATCGATTTAGAACGGCTCTTGTCTAGACAACTTTCTCTTAAAATATTGTTTCTAGCATCATTCTAACTACCTACACTTCAGTGATACATGTTCCCTTAACCTTTTCACCGCCATAGACGGGTATAGCCGACAACCCGCGACTTGCCGTCAGCGCCACGGTCGGGTACAGCCGACAAAACGTCGTTAAAGTTTATGTTCATAAACTAGCATTCTAAAACCGTATCTTTCTTTTATTTTTTCGCATATTGCATTTATTGTACCCTCTACTTTCATTTCTGAACTTTTGCGCTTAGATATTTATTAGATTTGTAGTATAAATAAGAAAAATACTGATTACGTTTTGAAGCTGTCAGAAGTACCATTCGCACACGCCATAGTCGGCCCCACACGACTGGAAGTTTTGTTCCCTACTAGTACAAATGTGAAATATCGATACATCTATAATATATTTACGGAATATACTATGCCTAGATATTTGTCAAGTTTGTCATAACAATAACATTTTCTTATTATTTTAATGTATATTGAAAATATTCCCGACATCGATTTGTAGAAATACGCCAGTATTAGACATTATTTTCTTTGTTTGATTGAGTATCGACAAACCGGTTTCGTCGACTCGTGCACAGCGATAATTGCTTGACCATTGTGAGTGCACTGTACGCCGTAGTCGGGTAAAGACGACACGCTCTGACGTCATTGCAGTAGTGACATAAAAATAGTGATGGGAAAATGAGTGCCGACGAGCTTAGTTCAGCAGAACTTCTACAGATTTTAGAAGGCGTAGAGGATGACGTTGATCTGTCGTTTGAACCTGGATTACTCGAAGAAGAAGATTTAGAGTTAAGTAAATACCTAATAATCATAAATAATAATAAATAAATTAAGAGAGTTTAGGAGGGTTTCATGTGAACTTAATTTAACGGGTCAAATTGTGATACAAGATTATTATTAGATGATAAGAGATAAGATAATTATTTATTTAATAAACATATAAGTAACTATCCATCTATCTGTCTAATTAGCCTAAATTAGCCCTATTTTGGACATAGGCCTCTTCTTTATAAGTAACTATGAAATGCTAATAAATAACCGCTAATATAAGTACAATACCTTACGAAGGGTGTTATAAAAAGTAAATAGAAACAAACCGAAGAAATAATCAAATAAACCGGGTAGGAATAGAAAAAATTCAAGTATTTAATAATATATCATAAATCTTAAAATATTAGTTATGTCGGTTTCCCATTTGCCTGAGATACAGGAATTCATATTCTTAGCTTAGGAAATGGTTAAGCCACAGAATTATTTCATATAAGTGTACCTATTTGTAATTAAGTTTATTAAATAAATAATTATCTTTTCTCTTATTATCTAATAATAATCTTGTATCACAATTTGACCCGTTAAATTAAGTTCACATGAAATTTGTGCCATTTAAAATCGTTTTTAATTAATATTCAACGTAAGTAAAATAAGAAAAAGAAATGAAAGAAAACAAATAGTCACAATAAAATATTAAAATAAATACCGGCATAAATCCTATGATGTTCTAATTTTTTTTATCGATATTCTATATTACATCCATATTTGGCCTAAGGGTTTGAGAATATAGAAATGCCACCGACGCCACAGTCGTCTATAACCGACAACGCGATATAGAGAGACGCGTAATAGAGATGCGCCAGTGCTGATCGAAAACTGAACTAAAAATAAACTTGTTGAATATGCCTAGTGTTGTTTACGAGGCCACCACTACTACCACTATCCTATATTACTATTTTGACCTATATGAAATCAGGGGGCGAAAGTAACCAAAAGAGGGGCAAAATAATGGTTTTAGATTAATTAAAACACGGTTTAAAAAGTGAAGATTTATTATCGATATGAACTGTTGGACATCTCTATTTTATTGAGTATTTCTTTACCAAGAAATTGGTGTGGCGCTGGTTGCAATTTTTTACTCGAATGGCTTGGCGGCGAAAAGGTTAAAGATTTTAGTTTTCAATAGACGAAAAACTAAAACCCGAGGGGGTTCTCAATTCGTCACGATTTTGTAGTACGTTCACTCGGAGATGGCTGGCTGGATCCGATTTGGAAGTTAATAAATTCGGCGGTTTCATTTTTGTTAAAATGTTAATTTCTATTAACAATGATGATTATATAATACTACTTATCAAAGTCTAGGTGTACGTAACTAATATTTTATTAAGTTTTGTAAATTACGATATTTTATTTTAACTATTAGGTAATTCATTAAAAACATTCGAATATTTTATAATTGTGAGACAAATGCTGTAAAACGATAAAAGATCATTGATCTATAGTTCAGCTTTGAACAGCTGTACAGTACACATGGAATATAACTCTACTTGTACAATATGGATGAATGAAGTGACACTGTCTGTACTAGTTAGTTGGACTTTGCACCGACCTCATTTCCATCTTTATCTCAACAAAACTTCAATAGACTGCACATATTTAAAAATATAGTACAGAATTTCAAAGCTGAACGGAAAAATCACCGTAGAAAAATATAAAAAAAATAAATGAAATTTAAGGTAATAGAACTTTGTTTCACAGATTCGATAGATTGAGGCAGTTTTGGGCGTGCTGTGACCTCAAAAGTAAGAAACAGAACCCTTTAGGATCAGTTTGTTGAACGAACGTGTAAAAATATCCAGTTTCAACTAAAACCATATACTCAGGACGAAGGCCGCATGTAAAAAATTAAGCTCCTAACTTAACGTTAAAAATAGTTTATGCTGTACTAAACGCGTGTTTTTGACCATGTCAAGGGAATCAAAATTCATAGGGTACCCCCCGTGAACCTAGAACCATGAAAATTGGCAAGTATCTTTATATTTGAAGTGCTGCTTTTCGTGTGGGACATCGAGTCGTCCAAAGACCCGATAAACCCATGTCAGAAATTTTCAACCGCCTTCTAATAGGAAAACATTTAAAATAATTTTAAATAAGGTTTTCTTAGGAAGCCGAAAACTCACAATTTTTAAATTGTGTCTAGTAGTTCAAATGGAGTATCAGATGAATGGGCCTTGATGTGCATGCTACGGAACTCGATGGAGCCCGAATCTCAATCTGGTTACTTGTACTGACATTAGGATGATTGGCGAAGAGGAAAACTTAAAGATGCGCAAAGGCGACCTTATCGCCGAAAGCTACCAGACAACTGTGTTTGCATTTCAAGAAATGTTGCAAACAAATGCTACAGTATCGAGGCAATACGAGGTGTACCTGGTAGGTACTAACTACTAAGTACCAACTTACTACCTAAGTACCTTACCTACTAATGTGGCAACCAATGTAAACGAACAACGTGACTTGGTTTTGGTCTAGGATAATTGTTACAGGACACCATGGGTATTATAATGTCGGACGAGGTGTCCATCCAAGCTATAACCCGAAAATAAGACTGGAAAAGAATACAAATAAGAAACTGTATAATTATAGTCGACATGTAGGCATCTGGAAACCAGATTATCTAGCGATATTGACAAAGGTTTTTATTGGCTGTTTTTAATGGCAAAGCCATTAGATCAGCTATACTCAACCTGCGGCCCGCCGGGCCTTTTTGATTGGCCCACTTGGAGTTTCTATGCTCCATTCTATTTTAAATTTCGCGCCTTTCAGAGAACGAGTGATTCAAAACATAAATAAAAAAATTTAACAGTAATCCAGAACAAACAGCTGCACAATTTTCCAACTGTTATTAAAACCACAGAAGATGGTATCAACATTTCGGAAGAATTTTATAACTGCTCTAATAAACGAATTTCAAAAAAGGTTCCAAGATCTAAGAAAAATAAAAAATAAATTGTTGCTTATAGAAAATCCATGGCATTCAGAAACAACTACTATCACAGAGTTGGCTTCGGTTTTATGTTTTAATTACGCAGAGTTGTTTGATGAATTTATTGATTTTTAAAGCGACACCAACCTAGAAGTCGTGTTTAAAGAAAAAAGGGAGAACAGAGAATATGTCGAGTTTTGGAGCATTGTTCCCCAAAAATATAAAAACTTACAAAAATGCGCTCAATTCTTACTAACATTCTTTGGGTCTACGTATGTGTGCGAATCTTTTTTTTCTAAAATTAAATATACAAAGAATGTATACAGAAATAAACTCACAGATTCTCACATACATACATACACATACACATATCACGCCCACAATCCCTTGCGGGGTAGGCAGAGCGTAAACAGCCGCAAAAAACGGCCATTTACACCACGTCTGACAAATGTTTGAGGGTTATTCGGAATATTGTGTATCGCTATAGTGACAGGTTGTCAGCCCATCGCCTAAAATTGCAATACACACCCTCGAGTCCCTTCACAGATTCTCACCTGGATGATAAAATAAGAGTAGCATGTAGCAAGAAGCCAGATCTTGAAAAAATTGTGAAAAAGTGTTCACAGTTTCAAGTATCGCATTAAAATATAGTTATTTCACTTTTCTTCTCATCAATAAAAAAATACATCGTTACCTTTGATTTATGTTTTATTTATGACCTAATAATTTCTCGCTTGTGGCCCGGGATCCCATGACCGAATTTTTTATTGGCCCTAGTAAAAAAAAGGTTGAGCATGGCTGCATTAGATGAACCACGAAGCACGAAAGACTGACTTTAAGGGTGTAATTTGAGCCTAAAAGAGTTTCGTGTTTTCGATGATAAACGAGACAGACAGTCTGTCATATCTTTTTTGATGAAACGAAGACACCCAGTTTTAAAAGCATTGCTAAAAAATAAATTATCTACTTTAATGTTGGGAATTTGGGATCGCATCGTCGCGGCGCCGAATTGCGTTTACATAGTACAAAGCATCAGCACCTGTACTATTGTTTAAAACAGTTATTTAGATGCAACTTTCACTGGGGAGAAGCTAGCGGAGAAGATTATTTAAATGACAGCATTTTACCTACCAATAAAATGCTTATTAAACTACTTACCTTCCTTATAGCCTTACTTACAGAGATAGAGATCTTCCTTTGCAGCGATTGGTCGCACTTATCTGTTCCAAAGCTGTGTGATTGGTTACGTATGCCCCCACACCCCACCCCACTCCGACACGGCAGGGCGGGGCGAGTCGGCCCGCTTGGCTTCATTGCGTCTCATAATAATATTCTAATTAGATTATTATTACTACAAAATACACCAGGCAGAATTAAAAATTTAAGGCTATAAGGAAGGTAAGTAGTTTAATAAGCATTTTATTGGTAGGTAAAATGCTGTCATTAAACCACTGTACGTTCCTTATAGCCTTACTTATAGAGACATGTTTGATATCGCCTGGAGGAGTGGGAGCTATCGCCAATGTGAAAAACTATAAAAAGAAACAGGTATTATTATTCTTTAAAAAAGAAAAATGAGTAATTTCTTTATCAACAATAATGATTTTGATCCACTATACTGAAAATTTATTTATATTGTATTTATTAAAAAATACTGTAATATCATAAACTCACCCTTAAATGACGATAAAATATAATAAATTATAATGAAAATGTAATTCAAAACCTCTTGTACTATATTACGGCATTCTAGGTAAGCATAATAGAATGATGAAAATGATGCATTTGTAACATGCCATTTATAATGTCTTTGAAAAACTTTACCTCTTGTTTAATAAAAAATGCACATAATACAGTTATTCATTATGTAAGTCTCAATACGTTTTGATAAGATAGAAAGTACGCGGAAATTCATCTGAAAGTTTCCGAACAGTAAACAGAAAATTTCAAAAAAAAATATTTGAAAAACTCAATAGCCAAAATAGTAAAATATAAAAATATTGAACCTTCAGTTAGAGGTAAATACGCATTGCAGGTCGTTTTTATAAAACCTTTTAAATATCTATTTACTTACATAGTAAATAAATAGCTCTTTTACACAGAAAAACATAGCTTACATATTGTAATTGTGCTTGATCACTCAAGCTATAGGTAACGTAATAAGTAGGTAAAATTTCCCTACTATAAGGTCAACACTACTGTTTAAGATATGCATTGACCTAAACGGGCTTAAGCAGGTAAATCAAAAAACCTGGCCAAACGACTACCTAGTTTCCCAGGAGAATACAAGGCATATAAATTTGTTATCAAATCATACCTTCATAATATGATTTTTTAAATATGATTCATTTGGGCTTGCCTTAATAATATTTGCTATAATACATAATGATCAATAACTAACCTTGTTTACTTTGTCGGAGTAACGGTCAAGCTTTATTTAAAACATCACTCGGGCCTCTGAATAAACTATATTGTATATAATAATATAGTTAATTAATATCTTGGTAAATCTACCTAAACTTGATATAATAAAAGAGGCGATTATTGAAATTGTTTTCTGCCATAACTACCTCTGACCGTCCCATGCAAAGCCCAGATCTCTGTTTAAAACTTGAAAAGGGCACAAATTTGCTTTAATTTTATGTACAATCAAAAACGAGCTAGCTATAAAAGAATATGAGCTAAAGTTTAAATTATAAGAATTTTATCATTTTGTTAACAGCTTACCTACGGAGAAAATTTAATCCGAAGGTACGTCGGTAAACGACGTTATTGTCTATTAGACAGTACAAACATTGCAACATTGCAAATTAATTGTGGAAGCCTAGATCTTACGTGGGTCACCGTACAAATATTATATATCATTATGATCACCGTTGGTAAAATATACTAGCTATTGAACGTAGTAGGTAGTTCCCAATATAATTCTCGCTAGGTATCTATTCTGAAAATATTTTACTTGATAGGCAAACTATTTGCCTAGTACAAAGGTACATTCAAGCATTTTTTAAACAACGTCTTGTGCTCGACATTCAGAGCAAACATATTGGAACAACGGTATTATTATTTTAGGCTGACGTCTTACGATAGGCAATTATGTTCACTATCGTACGTTTCTAACAACCATCTAACAATGTTATACACAGGAGTAGATACTCGTGTTTCAAACCCAAACAAGGCAGACAGGGCACTCTCACAAATATCAATTAGCAAAAGTACCCTCTGATTGTAACCTTTTGTATATTTATTTAAAATACCCACATAGGCTGTGGGTACTTGTTGTTTACTTGCCCAAAAGCTTTCATTCATTATCGAAAAAGTAGGTGTAGTAAGCATGACTACACTTGAGGAAATAAAAACTTAATACCGTCTGGGACAATGTCGCATTATTGCTATTTGCCACTATCGCTCTAAAACTTTTCATCTCTAGAGGAGGTTGTTATACATATTACGCCATATGCATTTCATTCATAACATTTCAGGTAATATGAAAGCACCTGAAAAATATATCATGAACTTTTCATCTTTAGTGGAGGTTGTTATACAAATTACGTAATATGCATTTCATTCATAATATTTCGGGCAATATAAACGCACCTGAAGAAAATATCATGTTCAAGATCAAGGCACTCGAGTAGGTAACACAAAATTTGGCATATACCAAATAGGTATAACAGGTATATATTACATCACTCGCCTTAGCAGCTAGACAACCTTCCACTAGTTTTGATGTTATACAGCTTGATATAGCAGAATTAACAATAGGGTGTACCTAGCTCCCAAGTTGCAACATGCTGGAATAAGTAAATTACCTACATACATCTCCACCTCACGAAATTTACTCCGTACACTCAATGCACGATGAATTAAAAAGTAAAAATTATTATAGTTTCGGTGTGAGATCTATTAAATGGGTAGGTCTTCATTATTTACTTATCCATTTTGAGATGAGGCCATTACAAAAAGGCCGTTTTCTCTCCCCACATTTGTCTGTTTCCATGTTGCTAAGAAAAACGTAGGACTATTTTAGGACAACTCTGCACTTAGAGAGCTTAGATTGTACACATTCCCTTCCGTGATTGATGCCAGAATCATAGCGAGTATTTAACGTAGGTACTCTTACGCCACTTTTTGATCATAGTTCAAAGAAGTAAACAAATGACAAGCGTGTGGGATCTCCCTCAGAAATGCGTTAGCACTACGAGGTCTGTGATAGCATAGAAATAGAAGTGAATTATTGCTACTTAGGACAGTGAGCAAGGGAAAAATTTATAAATTCAGTCGTTTTCACAGTTACCTAAAAAATCATGTTTCTCATTTTCTTACTGCGTGGCCTCGGTAGGCCACTGAAATGATCATAAAGGAAAACTGTTTCAGACTTAAACCGTCTATAAATTTTCCTTAACCTGCGAGAATTTAGACTCGGCAGTAACGGTTACTAGGATGGGACTGAATGCGGTGAATCTACGTCAAATATGTCTTCTGCTTAAGAATCATTGTAAAACGTTAGACAGCTCTCTAACTTTGAACTTTATTCCGAGTAGATAAAGTTCATACTTACGTAGGAATATTGTTCCCTGTACTTTCTAATAGCCAAGACTTTTTCGGGCTAGGATGTTATATTTGAAACTTTTTTTCAAACATTTAAGTAGGTATATTTTGCCTACAGATAGCCTATTTTGCAAATTCTCAGTGGAATCTAGCTATCGTTATTTGAAAGCGTAAGCTCATGGAACTAAAAGAGGGGGACCTTATGAACGCGTGCAAGGTAAAAATATTTTCAAATTAACATCTTAGGAATCCCCTCGCGTTCTATTTTCTAATACGCTCGAGGTAACACATGTGTCAGACAGTAAACTCCTTGTACTCAAGTCTGTAACACACCTTTCGAAGCTTTTATTTCTTAAATATATTTTAATACTTAACCTTAACCGTGTTAGGTGGGTATAAAATTATGGAAACTTGGCTAATTTTATACCACATGCAGGATTCGAACCTGCGCGCTTCACTATCAATACTAGTGCTACACACTACCCTTCGCTACAATTGCTTTATCTCATCGCAGGCGGTGGACCGGACGATGTACTTTCAGATAAGACAAAATTTAACGAGGGCATTTCACTGTCATGTTAAAAGACAAATAAGCATAGAAGTAAAGAAAGACTGCTTTACATTGATCAGGCAAAAGCAAATCATGCATGTGCCGGATGCCATCAAAACTTTTGGAAGTTTGATAAAAAGGTAGGTAGGTACCAAAAGTAATACCTATACTTAAAGCAATAACGTTTTATCAAGGGTGCTGGCCGACTCTGCACGAGGTATTAAAAATATATTGGTGGGTACATTTCGAAACTTTGGCTCCACGAGGACCCAGTTCTTTGAGTTGCATATCGTACCGAAACCCACAACACAAATACTTTTTAGTACTTGTTAGTATTTTTGGCAATATTTGCATCTAAACCGTCTATAATGCATGGAATTTGTATCGCATGTCGATTTATTAATTCGTCAAGTATACGAAAGGCTCGAGGACGGAATTTCAGGCCCTGCAAGTGCAAGCGAGGGCATTCTGCATGACATCAAAAGGTACAACCCCTGCGCGGGGATGTAGGAGTCTAAGGACACGTCATGCGCTGACGGCCTAATGAACTCCTGATGATGTTATAAAATAGGGTATACCTTGCGTTGCGCAGAGGTAGCTTATAAAACCGACGAAATGTAGCTTGGCTTGTGCTGCCATTTCATATCATAGCAATCAACTAGAATATATATTTTCTGCAATTTATTCTAGGTACAACGAAAAGATCCTTGAGGAGTTCTTATTACTCTATTTTATAAGACGTTCTACGGACTTGGACTTCCGTAAACTTTCTTATTACTAAGAGCATTTCACAGGGTCATGGCGGCCCCCTTTTAAAATAAAAATTGTCGCTGTTCGACTTATTTATTTAAAGAACTTTGAAGGTATCCGAACAATACCTACAGATCACGTATTTGATGCGTTACTTGAATAACACGTTGCAACGTGAAAGGAGCATCTGTATACCATTACTAGCTCCAGTAAACGACATAAAAATGTATTTATGTCCAAATAACAATTTACAAAAACACGTGTAAAAATAAAATAATCATTCACAAATGAAAATCCATAAATCAATCAGGCACATTAATGAAAAACGTGCACGGGGGATATGTAGAAACTAGTTCGACGGGATAGTAACCTATAAATAGAAAAAAGGTATTACTTCTCTCGAGGAATACCTACCTATCAGTTCAAGGTAACTAGTTTAAAAACCTGCGAGGGATGAACATTTATATTGAAAATCTTAAAATAATGCCACTCAAAGCTTGTGCGAAGTGCACTATGATTATTGGATTTTCATTTGATCGTTCGTAAAGAATCGAACGAATTAATTACTTCCGGATTAAAAACTTTTCGTAAAAATATTCACTATTGTTAAATCCGGGTAACTAAAACTTCGATAGCAACCAAATTTCTATAACACACTTTGCTTATTTATTTGGGATCATTATTCTTGACAAATAATTCCCATAAATTATTAACTATTTTGTTCACAGAATTCGGATCGCCAGGAACAATTTATTTATTCGTAAACGGTCTTGACAGATTTCAATAATAATTTATTAAAATTGTAAGAAATTGCAAAGTTGTGTCCGACGGAAAACCGCCTTCAGAAATTTGATTTGCCACATGCATAATAAAATATAAAGGACTTACCCAGTTTATACACACACTGATTTTAAAATTTATTTAAATAGGAACAATTAAATCACTAAATTTATTAATTTAAAAAACGAACGGTGCAAAACCGTTAAAATTGTAAGAAAATAATTTTTCAAAGTTTAAAATTTAAAACTATATCGAAATTTTAAAAATTATTTTCTGAGCGCGACCGCTCACTGCGAAAGAAAAATCGCCAATGAAGCCAAGCGGGCCGACTCGCCCCGCCCTGCCGTGTCGGAGTGGGGTGGGGTGTGGGGGCATACGTAACCAATCACACAGCTTTGGAACAGATAAGTGCGACCAATCGCTGCAAAGGAAGATCTCTATCTCTGTAAGTAAGGCTATAAGGAACGTACAGTGGTTTAATAACGGAATACCTTTCTCTGAAAGTACGTTAAGTATTTTAGGAAGAAAGACGATTTTTGAAGAATGGCACAGTCGACTGATCCCCAATGGACGACTGACTACGTGCGATATTCGCGACGATTTGTTGTAAAAGTCAGCTAAAGCTATAATCACTAAAAGGTCTAAGATAAGATAGGAACTTCAATCATCAACAGTCCCAATGGTGGACTATTGGACTATGGTGACAGATTGGGCAATTGTTAACATGGTCCACGTATCTCTTTAGAATCAAGTAAAAGTAGCAAGTCACTTACCATTACTTATCAGATACATGGTAAAAACATGAAAATGGACACAACAGACACTATTTAATCATTATTAATAGAAAAGATCAACAAAAAAGAATCGCCTTACGTTAAAACTTGCGACTTCGCCAACTCTTCCGTGAACCAAATAAACCACTAGCTCTCAGTAACAGCAGAAAAGTACTGGACAAAACTTAGTTACGCGTTCTGCATTAAGTATGGCTAGTTCCCTGGAAGATGACACCAGGGAGGCGATACTCCATGATGACGTCATCGGCAATGGACGATATAACGACGCGATAAGCAGCAAGTAGGTATCATTTGCACTTTATAAAAATTGCAAAAAGCTGAAGAGGGTTAAATATTTAAAGCACCATTGTTACTATTACTGCATGTGGCATTAGAATGGTAAGTACAAAGTTGGAAGTATTTGACTGTAGAGTACAAATCTTGATTTGAAAATGATTTTGTAGCTGTCAAATACGACTTATTGGAACGGCGGCGGTACTTTAGTTAGTAATTTAAAATCGCTAGAAAACTTGGTATATTCTAAATCCGGTGAATATATGGAAAACTTAAATAATGCAACTGAAAAATAAAACGATAATACAGTTGCTGCAGGAAAATCATGTTAGACAACTCATACATAACAAATAAAAGATTTCGTTTTTTACTGTTTACTTGTTACAACCATTAATATCTTTTTATATGCCATAATTTTAACTGAATAGTACAATATAATAGGTCATCAATAAAAAATATAAAAATAAAAAACATTTGTCATGATCATGATTCATGAATTTCCAATACCAACTGTAAAGTAGATAAAAATATCAATATCTACTTTGATAAATAAACAATGCATAAATAATTGTTTTTATGATAGTATTAGTATTGTTTCGACCATGCATATAAAACAATGCTTAATACTTTTTGGTAAGACAAGGCATTTGTGTTGACAATGATGAGATAACAGACAGGACATGCTGGAAACAAAGACCTTTTTAGAACTCTGATAAAAATACAATTGAAAGTCAGTGGAATAAATGAATGACTTCAATTAATTAAACAAACACTTCCTTGTGGCCCTCATGTTTATTAGGAAATGTAGCCAACATGTGTGTATACCCAGGTTTGAGACACTTAGTTTATTATTTTATAGCAACTTTCTTAAAATACTCACATAAAGGTAGTATGTACAATACCCATAGAAAACAAGTTTCTATAAATGTACAAAAAAAAAGTGTGAAACACCAAAAAACATGTGTTTTTTAATATTTTACTAGAACAGAATGGAATAAGTAAGGCCATCCCAATAAGCCATATTTGACAGCTGTCAGTAAGATACTGAATGAGATGTCAACAAAGGAAAATGGACCCTCTGCCATAGCATTAGTGCGAATCTGAAAGTTGTCAAATATAGCTTATTGAGATGGCCATACTGTACCTCTTTTGTTTACAAACAGGAATCCAAGTTATAGGTTATACCAAGGTGAACATTGTGTGTGAATGAGCTGAAGTATGTACCTAGGTGAAAAAAGTTTATAACCTGTTGTTCTGGTACTATTGGCAGCACCATCCAGTAATACATTTAAGGGATCACAATTAACTTGTATTTTTTTACACAGTTTACTTCATGATTAGAAGAGCAAGCTCTGACCACCTTCTGGGTTAGACAGCTTTACATTAGGCTACCTTCTTAATTTCAAAACTAGGTGAGTTAAATCTACCCTAACTTTTTAGATTACATCTAGATAGCAGAACCATTTGTAGATACCTACAATTTAATTAGTTACATTGCTACTACTTTGGGAATTTTGCATTTCCATATTTATGTTGGCATGCTGAATTACTTGCGACGAGTTGTATTGAGTTCAACCACAGTTCAAGTGGGCAAAAGGTAGGCTAAAACAACTACATAATGTTACGTCAATAAATGTATAACTTACTGTTCCAATATATTCCATAGACTGTGAGTAAAAATTGTAGTCACAGCATTTCAACTGGGCAAGCACTTTCTGTAAGTTCACGAAAAAGCAAAGCGAGAAATGTCTTCTCGTTCAATGCAAATCGACACTTTTCACTTATAAATCTTTAAAATTATTTAACTAAGCGGATTAATGAGCACGGCACCTAATTTAACGTCAAAATAAACTACAGTGTAGGTAATTAAATTTCATAATGCTAAGCTAAAATTAAAATAAATGAACGCTAGCTTTACGACCGTATGCTTTTCTGTTTTGACAGACTGCGGACAGTTTTGATTTGACTGCTCATTACAATGCTGCCAACGTGCCAACTTGAAAGCAAATGAGTGGCTTCAGTACCGGTTATTTTGGAATCGGTTTCTTGACCGACGCTCGGAAACTAGTTTCAGAACGAAACAGTCAAATCTAATCATTCGTTCTTTCGCATTTTCATTCACTCATCCATTGTTTGAGGTGAAGAGGTTATTCATTTGGCGGTTTGTGTTTTTAGCATAATTTATCTATAAATTACATTCAATAAAACAAAATTCCATAATTAGGAATCATGGTTGGAACCGATACAGACTCATGGTCTGTTGAAGACACATTAAGAGTGCTGATTGCCTCCGACATTCATCTTGGTGCCGCTGAGAAGGACGCCGTTCGCGGCGAAGATAGTTTCATCGCTTTTGAAGAAGTATTGTCGCTGGCTGTACAGTGTGACGTCGATCTGATTCTACTGGGCGGCGACCTTTTCGACCAGGCCAAGCCATCTCCACAATGTTTGTTCAAAGCGACGCAACTCATCCGCAAGTATTGCTTCGGCGACAAGCCTGTTGCTGTGGAACTTCTCTCCGATCAGCTCGAGAATTTCTCACGCAGTGTCAACTACGAGGATCCCAATCTCAACGTAGCATACCCAATCCTCTCCATACACGGGAACCACGACGACCCCGTAGGTGAAGGTAGTGTAAGCTCTCTGGACATACTCTCTATTACGGGTCTTGTCAACTACTTCGGCAAGTGGAGTGACTATACCCACGTCCGCATATCACCTGTTCTCATGCAAAAGGGAGCAACACGCTTAGCACTTTATGGGCTTAGTCATTTGAAGGACCAGCGTCTTTCCCGTCTCTTTGTTGAGAAAAAAGTAGAAATGGAACTGCCCGAAGATGGAGAAAGCTGGTTTAATTTGCTAGTGTTGCATCAAAACAGGGCTGACAGAGGCCCAGGCAATTACATTCCTGAGAAAGTGCTGCCAAAATTTTTAGATCTGGTGGTCTGGGGCCATGAACATGACAGTTTAGTGTTTCCAATAAAAGGTAAGACTGAGAGTGATGAATTCACTGTTCTGCAACCTGGCAGCACTGTTGCTACATCTCTTGCTGCTGGAGAAGCTCTTCCCAAACACTGTGCTCTGTTACAAATTCATAAGAATGAGTATTCAGTTACTCCAATACCCCTGAAAACTGTTCGCCCTTTCATCTTCAAAACTGTGGTACTTTCTGAGGAAACTATGGGTGAGGATGAAGTCAACGAAAGTGCAAATGTAATTGAATTTTTAAAATCAAAAGTCAATGAAGCCATTGAAGAAGCGGAACGTAAAAGAAGTGGCGATCCCAAACAGCCTACACTGCCCTTGGTACGGCTGAATGTCATGTATGAGAAAGAATGTCAGAACTTCAATAAAATGAGGTTCGGCCAAAACTTCAATGGCATGGTTGCAAACCCTACTGACATCATAAACATGAAGAAAGAGAAAAAGATACGGGATCGCAAACCTAAGGAAATAGAGAATGGTGATCTGCATATTGAAGGTGCAGCAGAAGCAGCGGATGTAGAGGAGCTGGTACGCAACTACTATGCTGCGCTGCCCATCGAGAAACGTCTTCAGGTGCTGTCGGTGCGATCCATGAATGACGCCACGGGAGACTTCTGCATAAAAAAAGATGACGAAATCTTTAAGCGCGTGTTTGAGGCGCACAAACGCCGTTGTGTGGAAATGCTACTCGAATCCAACGCCGAAACAGAAGAGGAAGTGTTGGAGAGGTTGCGTCAAGGGAAGCAGGAGCTCGACGTAGCCGACGAGGATCAGCTCAAGAAGTTGATCGACGCGGCCGCTAGCAAGCCTCCGACGCCGGGCGCCCTGAAGCGCGCTATCGTAGTTCTCGACAGCGACGATGAATCCGAGGTAGCGGCCACGACGCGCGGGCGTGGTCGCGGCGCGCGTGGTGGAGCTCGCGGGGGGCGGGGCCGCGGCCGCAACGCTCGCGCCAAGCCGGAACCCGAGCCAGAGCCTTCGCCGGTGCCGGAGCGCCGCACGCCGCGCCGCGCTGCACAGAAGTCTGCATCTTGGCTGCAGAACTTTGCTGAGCGAAGTTCTCGCAATCGCGGCTCTATAGATATCGATGATTCTGACTAAACTAGTGATGATGCCAATCGTCAGTAATATTAAGCAGTAATTTACTTTAATTTTTATACTTAATAGTATATTCCAATTTCAGGCTCGAATTATAGTCGTCCGCCAGCTGCCAGCGACTAGGTCGCTAATCGCAACTGTACAAGACAAGAAAATGGTCACCTGCATGCAGATAATTTGTTGCATACACTTTCGTGTTTTGCTGAGTAGCGACCTGGCCGCGGTGCCGGCGACCGGAGGACAACTATAATTCGTGCCTAAAATCATCATGAATTACGTGAACAATTCAGATATTAATTCCAATTTTGGGAAAAGACTGTTCAACCATTATTGACCTTTTTTGTGTCCCTCAAGCTGTAATCCTCACCTATGAAAACTTAACGAAAAGCAATTTTGGTTTTGTCAAAAAATAGTGCTGAAATAGTGACAAATAGTGACATATGCAAGAAAATTAGTGACTTCATATTTCCCAAGATATGGCTATCGTTTGGTGAGGATTACAGATCGAGGCTCACGCTGTAATCCCAACTCTCGTGTGAGCAAACGGTGGGGTATTTTCACTTGGTCTACATTCCAAAAAATAGTGCCTAATTAGTGACTAATAGTGACAAAAGATGAGAAATAGTCGCTTTATAATTCCGAAGTTATAAAGGCATCTTGGTGAGGATTATACCTATAGCAATTTTTGCTGTAATCCTCACCTCATTTCTGCTAAACTCTAAGGTCATTTGACTCAAATTTGGTATCAAAAAATAGTGCTGAAATAGTGTTCTTAAACTGCATTGATATTTATTTAGTTTATGTAGTAGAAGTAATTAAAAAAACCGTAAGAACTTCTCCATACAAAATGGTCAGGTACAGTCGCGAACAATACTTCGTAGAATACAGACTTGATTTTTGCTTTAATTTAGGTTATGTCATTTCTGCCAATATAGGTAGGTATTAACTTAAACATAAGTTGAGCCACTGACATTATTTTGGTCTATTTTATGAGTAGGTATTTTGGTTGACTATTTTTGTAACGCCTTGAACTTTTTAACGGTTTTATAACAATAAAGTATTTATATGTACTTATGCTATATCTTTCAGATCAACACATCGCATTAATTTATCACATCGTATTCTCTTAAGTCTGAAAGCCCTGTTTGGTCGCGCCACCGCTCAAGCCACCGCTAAACAAAACCGGTTTGGCCGAGCCTCGAAAACTGACCGCCGCGCGTGTGAGCGAGAGGGAAGACAATAGTGACATTATTGCATGAACTTCGCCTGCGTGGTATTTTTTGGTTTCATCACGTTACGCGATATTGAGTATTATGACAACTCAAATATAAAATTTCTTAAATAACAAGTACGCCACTTACGATTATTATGAAAAATTAAAATGAAAACGCACGTTTTGAAATAACAAAAATTATTATTTAGGTATAATTAGGTACTTAGTATTAGTCCTCGCCTCGAACGTCGTTAACTATAAAGGGTTAAATCTATTTAGTGACCGATAGCGCGAAAACCCAGGACGGGCTGGTGATAAGGAACAACTTTCCCCAAGGAACATATGTCAAAATATGAAAAAAAATTCGAACTCCCATAGTAACCCAAATCAGCTGATCGGCAATTTTGTACGGGAGGTCAATTTTTTTTTCATGTTTCGACCTATGTTCCATGGGGAAAGTTGTTCCTTATCACCAGCCCGTCCTGGGTTTTCGCTATCGGTCACTGATTAGATTTCACCCTATACCTATACCTACTTTCATTTATTTATGAGTTCAATGAATTTTACCACATAAATATGTTTTTTGTTCCATTTTTACCAAACAAGTTAGGTACCTATATCTATGTATTTATTTATGTACTACATAGATACAAACATTTATCACACCTTTATCCCTTACGGGTTAGGCAGAGCGTTAACAGCCGCAAAAAATACGGTCGTTATCATCGCCACGTCTGACTGCTTGAGAAATATTGTGTACTGTCAGATATAAACAAAATACTTGAAGGAAATAAATTTGTTTGATTACGTTCCTACCGACATAACAAACCAGCATTGAGCTTCAAGTACGACAATACGAAGTATTGTTCGCGACTGTACCTGACCATTTTGTATGAAGAAGTTCTTACGGTTTTTTTAATTGCTTCTCCTACATAAACTAAATAAATATCAATGCAGTTTAAGAACACTATTTCAGCACTATTTTTTGATACTAAATTTGAGTCAAAAGACCTAAGTGTTTAGCAGAAATGAGGTGAGGATTACAGCAAAAATTGCTATAGGTATAATCCTCACCAAGATGCCTTTATAACTTCGGAATTATAAAGCGACTATTTCTCATCTTTTGTCACTATTAGTCACTAATTAGGCACTATTTTTTGGAATGTAGACCAAGTGAAAATACCCCACCGTTTGCTCACACGAGAGTTGGGATTACAGCGTGAGCCTCGATCTGTAATCCTCACCAAACGATAGCCATATCTTGGGAAATATGAAGTCACTAATTTTCTTGCATATGTCACTATTTGTCACTATTTCAGCACTATTTTTTGACAAAACCAAAATTGCTTTTCGTTAAGTTTTCATAGGTGAGGATTACAGCTTGAGGGACACCCTTTTTTATATTTTTGATGCTTGATTCTATTCTGTGTATGTGCATTTGAAAGCATTCCTCTATCTAGTGTTGTAAACAAAAAGTTGAAGCAGTGTAGATTCGCTCACGCGATGTATCTTGTAATTTCTAAGTAATAAATTTTATGTATGTAAATGTAATGTCTTTACTTTCCTGGTCATACTTGTAGTAGGGTCCACAAACCAGGACCAGTATTGACGTTTATTGTATGATAATTTAACAAACAACACAGTCTATGCTTTTCACAAACATCGGTCTGTTGGCTTGTGGACCCTACTTTACGATAGATTCTGTTTATAGTTTTATTATTTAGATTATTTCATTATGTAGACTATATACTGTTGAGCAAACAACTTCCTTCAGTAAGTAGAAATTTTCAGACATGGGGATAGGAGCTAAATAAAAGTTGAAAATCTGGTCAAAAAAATATTTATTTCAAGAAAATAAATGGCACTATGTGCCCAACATACATGGCCATAATGTATATAACTTTTATAAATTTATACTCCCTGCTTTTTTATCGAGGGCGTCCAAAAGTCGAGCCTAAAATGTTTTTACTAAAACGCAATCAAGCTGTGAACGTTAGAAAAAAAAGGAGTTTTATTATAAAATTCTGACATCACTTCACGTAATTAATAGACGCCCCCTTTACATACGCCGTTTACGTTTTTATAACCTAGGTTTATTTACAATAGAAGTCGACAATGATAGATAAAGCATTTAATGGAATTAAGTAACAACTCTTACATAAAATTTGGTAATATAAATCGTGCGTGGACTGCCTGGCGAGTCTTACACCCTGGGTCGTTCAACTATTATAATCGGTAGACCAACTACCGATTAGACCCACTCTCATAGTAGCGCAAAAAAATATTCGCGAATAAATTTGTCCGTAGAATAAAATATTGATGAATAAGTTTTTAATTGAATAACTAATAAAATGCAAAATTAATTATATTCGTTATTGGACGATGTGAAAAATTTATTCGCTAATATTTTTTTACCTAGCTCTATTCTAGGTCTCACTTGCGAAGGGTCATGTTATACGTGAGTGAACTACTTCCGCCTCCTACTCGGAAATTATAATAACATCCAAAAAAGAGAATTCTCGTTTCATTACTAGTAATTTTTGCGTTATACGCTCGAAGCAGTACCGCCTCAGAGTATTTCATTTATTAGACCCACTGCCGATTAGGCCCGCACTGAGTCTCATCGGTCGTGGGTCTAATGGGTGAACGACTTCCGCTTGCGCCTCCTTCTCGGAAATATGATAATATGTAAAATACCTCAACAATATAGGAGCATTCTGGCTCTATTACTCGTTAGGGTTGCCGCACAGTATTAGCAAATTATGTGCGCGTATTTATCTCTTATATCTCATAAAATCTGATACGCTCGAAGCATTATCGTCTCCGAATCTTTCATTTATTAGAGCCACTGTCGGTTAGACCCACACTGGGTCTCATCGGCAGTGGGTCTAATGAGTGAACGACTTTCGCTTCCGCCCCTTAAATTTAATAATATTCTCGGCATGTAAATAATGTCTCAACTCTGAAGGATCATTCTGGCTTCAAAAAGGCCGATTTTCACCGCACAGATATCGGTAAATTTATATTTGGAAGATTTTCAGACAAATTTAAATACAATTTAAATTTGTCTGAAAATCTTCCAAATATAAATTTTCACAAAATTAGATAATTATATAAAATACTATAATGCGATTAACAAATGAACCGTATCGTAACTTCAAGTTTTTCTTTTTTTAGACCCACTGCCGATTAGACCCACACTGGGTTCTAAAGAGTGAACGACTTCCGCCTCCCGCTCGGAAATACACGTAAATAATTAAAAAGGGGCATTCTGGCTCCATTGCTCGAGCCCAATAGCTTAAATTATCCAAAATTAACTTAACGTTGTATTTACTTTATTTTACCATTAGTACAGAGAGTTTAACGACATAAAAAATCATTCCATTTCATGAGATTGTCTCTTCTGTTGTCCGTATACGAAAAACCACGTAAGTTTGCGTTTTGTCCCAACCGAGGCGTCTACAGTTTAGGTTACTACCTAAGACTTGCGCTGCGATAAGTTTAGGTCTTAAACGTATCACAGCGCAAGTCTTAGGTACCTAAGCGCTTGCGCGACGGCGGCCTGTTTATTCTCGCCTGCAAACGCCAAAGCGGGCGAAGTGGGCGTCAACTCCAACATTTGCAGTTTACCCCGCTCGGCTTGCAACTCGCTCCAGTTTATCGTGAGCCCTAGGGCTGCAGCGGTGGCCGTGAGCGCCGCCTCGACCACCTGAGGATCTGAGCTCTGGATCTCGTCCAGGGAAGACAGAACGGTACGTGCCAGTTGACACTTTTCCGGGTCTGGAATGCAATAGGCCTGAATAAGTATCAGGATGAAATGAGCCTCGACTCCTCGTGAACTCTACAAGGTGTTAAAGTACTGCGTCTTTTTCAAGGTGTGAAATAGGGCATGAAACTAAACAACTATCTCCTTGGTACATGGGCTGAAATACCAGACAAAAATCTTATAATACCGAAATTTATCGATTGGCCAACAATCTAATGGCCGCCCAAAACCCAGCTGATTTAAATAAACGTTTAACAGGTGCACCGAAATGTCATGCACTGTCACCCCTCGCGCGCGACCTCCTTGGTCTGTTTGCAGGTGCAAAAATATTTCACGTGTTTCGTTTGTTATGAGAAGTTGATCATTTTCATTATGCAACATTTTTTTTTTATTTATTTATTTATTAAACTTCAACATCACCCTATGGAACGCACTACTTTTCCTAATTACCCTACCACCTACCACAAGCCAATCAATCTAGCAACATTTTCACAGCCTTCACTCATAGTTGCAGTATACAGGGTGTTTGGTAGGGAGCTGTACATACGCCTAGGGTAGAAACTAGGGATAGTCTGCTATCTACCCCCGCCCATTACATTGACCTTCGCCTCAAGGTTTTTTTTTAACTAATTTTTAATTTTTATTTGACTTTTTTGTGATTTTTTTTCCTAAAACTACCTGTAGCTCAAAATCTATCCTTAAGACAGGTCTGCTAATGGTTTTGTTTTAATCGTTAGAGTCTTGGAATCCTGTAAAAAAATATTTTACACCAGAAAATTATGGAGAAGAAAAGTTATGGGGCCTGAAGTACTGTAGTAAGGTAAAAAAATATTCTTCAGGGCTACTTGTTATGGGGGTTTAAAAAAAAACTAACAGAGTTGGAGTCCTTCTGATTTTTTCCAAACATCCTCAGTCCAAGTCCTTTCTAAAGATATGCTAAAAGTGTAATCATCACTTTTAATTTTAAAGTTATTAATTAAATTCCGCAACTAGGTAAATTTAAGCAAAAATTTCAATTGATGGAAATTAAATGTGTTTGACTTTGACCGTAAAAGGATGGCAAACGAAAGAAAAACTTTGGTAATGACTAAAGGAATTACATTACAAATTATAATTATTATTTTTTTGTAATTCTTATGTGTATTTTTAATTTATTAACTAATTTTCATTAAAAATACAAATTAAGGGCAATTTTCTATGGGGTTCAAAAAAACGAACAGGGTTGGAGTTCTCCTGTTCTTTTTTTAAACATCCTAAGTTCATGCCCTTTCTAACGATATGCTTAAAGTGTTATTATCACTTTTAGACTTTTAGTTCCCAAGTTATCAATTATTTTCATAAGTTAAATTTTTTCTTTAAGTGCCCTGGTTGCAGAAATTAATTAATAACTTTGGAACTAAAAGTGATAATTACATTTTAGCATATCGTTAGAAAGGGCATGAACTTAGGATGTTTAAAAAAACAGGAGAACTCCAACCCTGATAATTCTCTTTGAACCCCATAGAAAATTGCCCTTAATTTGTTCTTTTATTGAAAATAAGTTAATAAATTAAAAGTACACATTAAAATAACAAAATAATAATAATTAAAATTTGTAATTTAATTCCATTAGTCATTACCAAAGTTTTTCTTTCATTTGCCATCCTTTTACGATCAAACACATTTAATTTCCATTAGTGATTTTTTTGCTTAAAGTGCCCTAGTTGCGGAATTTAATTAATAACTTTAAAATTAAAAGTGATGATTACACTTTTAGCATATCGTTAGAAAGGGCTTGGACTGAGGATGTTTGAAAAAAATCAGAAGGACTCCAACTCTATTAGTTTTTTTTAAACCCCCATAAAATGTAACCCCTAAAATTACTTTTTTAACTTACTACAGTACTTAAGGCCCCATAACTTTTCTTCTCCACAATTTTCTGGTGTAAAATAATTTTTTACAGTATTCTAAGACTCTAACGATCAAAACAAAACCATTAGCAGACCTGTCCTAAGGATAGATTTTGAGCTACAGGTAATTGTAGTAAAAAATTCACAAAAAAGTCAAATAAAAAACAAAAAATAATTTTAAAAAAATCCTTGAGGCCAAGGTCAATGTAATGGGCGGGGGTAGATAGCAGATTATCCCTAGTTTCTACCCTAGGCGTATGTACAGCTCCCTACCAAACACCCTGTATTTCTATCCCAGTTTCATTTTTAAGCAAAATTTTCTACCGCAAGCAGGATTTGAACCTTCGACTTTCGCTATCAATATAAGCGACGCCTCTGACCAACTGAGCTACCGGTTCATACGGAACCTGTGAAATTGAACAGGTGTCGCGTGAAAACGATTCCGTCTACGAAGAGTTAGAAACTAATACCAGCAACTAGTTAATTTTATGCAGATTGAATGTAGCCAAAGGTATTCAGTTTCTTTTCTCTTCAGCTTTTCTAAATATTGCATCACAACAAAATAAATGTCCGGTCAGAACCGAGGCTAAAGCTAAAAACAATCTCCCAAATAAACTATAGTAAAAGTGTTAGTTATCTATTTATATATAACTTAAATAAATGCCCGAAATAAAGCAAAAGCAATACCCGCAAAACAAAAAGCCACCCAGGTTATTGTGAAGCAAAGGGAGTTTTATGCGTTAGCTATAGATACCTATATGTGTTTTCAGACCGATAGGGTAGTCCGCGATCTTCTGTCCGAGGTCCGGCCGCCACACCAGCTCGGGGTCGCGCATCTCCACGTAGCGGTCCATTGCGCGCTCGTGTGCGCGGACTAGCGCTTCCTCCTGGAAACCGCGCATTGGATCAAAACACGCAAAGACTGGGCCGATGGCGTAGCGGATAGTACCCCCGCCTGCTATGCCAAGGGTCGTGGGTTCGATCCCCACAAGACACAAATAAAGTATATTTATTAATATCAACTCAGGGTTCATCGGATCGTTGGACGACTCGGTGTCCCACACGAAAAGAGAGAGAGAGAGAATATCAGTTATCTAGTTTCCATAATACAAGCTTTGCTTAGTTTGGGGCTAGATGGCGCTGTGTGAATTGTCCAGGATATTTATTACTGAGCCCGATATTATCAAACTACAGGCTACAATTTTACAGGTGAAATTCGATGTTAATTCCATAATCGTTTAGCCATTATGATACCAGCTGGGCTCACATGCCTGTCACGATAAAATTTTGTCACCGCATTATATCGCCTGCAGCTCACTTCACTGTGAATAGTTTCCGCACTTTATTCCTACTGGAGGTCTTCGCGCATGAGACGACAAAATATGTCGTGGCAAGCATATTAGAAGGAAGATTAACGTGGATTAACCAGCTACGCAATGTACTAAGAACTACACCTGTGTCCGATATTATCAAACTACAGGCTACAATTTTACAGGTGAAATTCGATGTTCATTGCGTAGTCGATTAGCCATTATGATACCTGGAATATCAACCGGCTACGCAATATACTACGAATTTCACCTGTAGACTTGTAGCCTGTAGTTTCATAACATAGGGCACTAGTCTTTATAGGCCCAATAACAATTGAATGAAATCGCACATTTGTAATTTTTATATCATTGTACTGTCTTGTTTATTTAAGGCTTTTTAAAATTAAGCCAGGTCTGACCGAATACTCTCGGCATTTGACACCAAGCTGCACATTGCGCTCCATGACACAGAAGATAGGAAATTGATATTAACTTTATTCAATGTAGGATTGTACTATCATTGACGTTACGATTCGTAATTGTGAAAAAATAATAAATGTATAACACAATTTGGTTCTTGCTATAACAATTTCGTAGTATCCTGATAAAGCAACCTTATTTTTTTTTATGGCTGTACTCTGCAATTTTAGCCCCGGGGCTGCACCTGACTATTTGGTGGGAACTAGGGCTCACCCTTAGAAGCTTGTTTTGTGTGGTTCTTCAAACAACGAGTTACAATTTGTTCTGGGAAGAACGGATTGAACGATAAAGGCACTGCCTCGGGGCTGATTAGGTTAATCACACGGCTAACGATGTAACTTTACGCCATTGGAGGCATGCAGCGATGGAAATAATTTCCTATCGAGGAAATAACGACCCAAGGCGAAGAGGAGTAAATGAATCGCCGTCACATAGTTTTGTGTTAATCGCAAATGTAAATGATCAAGTTATAACTAATAGAACTAACCTATTATTATGCCTGGAAGGGTCACGGATCGACGACCATCTATCTTGCGATTTTATTCATTACCTTATACGGTGCACTTCTTCTTATCGTATCAATGGGATATGCACCGCACTCTATGCTTGTTGTCACACCTGAAAGAACCTAATATAATGTCTGTAGAGATTCCATACCTCGGTAAAGTCCTTAGTGACCCCGTGAAGTTTTCATGCATATACTTGTAGAGAATCGGAGAGATTTTATTCGTTACTTTATAGGCACTGCGTACTTATGCTCGTTTTCAATTTACAGTCGGTTGCAGCACATATGGTACCAGGGGTATTCCAAAAGAACTAAATTATTTTATCCCCAGTCAATATATATTAAAAATTGAAAGTTATTCTCATAAAAGAAGTCATTTTGAAGCCAAGAATAAAATATTGCTGGGGACAAAAATAATTCAGTTCTTTTGGAGTACCCCTGGTACCTTAAGTGCTACAACTGACTGTACCTGAAAGAACTTAATATATAGGTAATGTCTGTAGAGGTTACGTACCTCGGTAGAGTCCTTGGTGACCCTGTGCAGGTTTTCACGCATATATTTGTAGAGAATCGGCGAGATTTTATTCGTTACCTCATAGGGTGCACTGTACACTTACACTCGTTGTCAATACAACTGAAAGAGCCTAATATAATGCATGTAGAGGTTACATACCTCTGTAAAGTCCTTACTGACCCTGTGTAAGTTTTCACGCATAGGTATACTTGTAGAGAATCGGCGACCATCTGTTTTGCAATTTTATTCACGGGTGCACTGCACACTGACGCTCGTTGTCAATACACCTGAAAGAGCCTAATATAATGTCTTTATGGGTTACATACCTCGGTAAAGTCCTTGGTGACCCTGTGCAAGTTTTCACGCATATACTTGTAGAGTTGTTCGGCGGCCATTTGTCGCGCGGCCTTCTTAGTGGTGGAGGTGGCGGTGCGCTCGTGTTGCCCGATACGCACGCGGATCGTGAACTGGGTTAAACAGGAGGAAATAATTAGATACATTGTTATTACATACACACACATGCACATATCACGCATATAATCCCTTGCGAGGAAGCAAAGCATAAATGGCCGCATAAAACGGACATTTACGCCACGTCTGACAAACATTTGAGGGTCATCCGGAAAATTGTGTATCGCCATAGTGACAGGTTGTCAGCCCATCGCCTAAAACTGCAATACACACCCTCAAGTCCCTTAGTCGCCTCTTATGACTCCCACGGGCAAGAAATGGGGTGATGCTATTCTAAGCCGGCATCACACGGCGCCATCAATCATACATTGTTATTATATGACCAAAATGAGGCAGGTATACCGGGTATAAGGGATGGTGTACTGAAAACTTTGCAGGCATGATCAGATCCATCTTCTTTTTCGAGTGGGACACAGAGTCGTCCAACGACCCGATAAACCCTGGTGTCAGTTTTTCAACCGCCTTCTACTAGTAGTAGGCCTCCGGCATGGTTGTGTAACGACCGCCGTCTAAATAATCATACACAGCAACCGGGACCGACGGCTTAACCGTGCCGTCCGAAGCACGGATTCATCTTTTTTTTTCGGATATCAGGTGGTAACCAGTCTATGAAAGATAGGCACCGATTTTTCAACATTAAAATAATATTCAGCCTTAATTGTGAGAAATAACATTTTGTTATAAATTTTGAGATTCTAAACCATTTACGTATTTTATTTTGAGCCAGATATTTATTTTTATTTTTTTTGCTATTCGTTTAACGAGCTACTCTTTATTTATTTTACGTTGCAGTAGATTGAAGTGTCGAACCATGTTAACTACTCCGCTCTTAACAGCACACATGTGTCCTTGAAGTACAATACAAATCTATTGTTGCAAAATTCGACCTGAGCGAAGTGGTTAATTAGCTTTTTAAATCCATAGGCGAAAACTTTGTTAATGTCCTTATGTTAATTATTAAAATTACTCATAACATTGGCTGTAAGTTTTCCGAAGAAAATAAAAATAAAATATGTCCCACTGCAGGGTAAAGGCCTCCCTCTGTTTTTACCCTACCCTTGGCCGCCTCGACAAACAATTTACATATAATATATTTAAATTTCCTAAGTTACATTTTACTTGCAACGATACAAGTAATCTTTCCAATACCAACCTCCCTCATGTGTGGGGGCCCGGTGTCACCAATAAGGGTGTACTCCACACCAGGCAGATGGTACTCTTCACACAGGTCTTTCAGCAACACCACGTAACTATGAGAACCCACGATCGAAGGTTCCGCCTCCTTCTTACTGGCTGAACTTTGCTGCAAACCAAATACAAGTTGAATTTTCTACAATTCATTTGTGATTTAATTACTAGCTGTATGGTGCCGGCATAATACAATGGAATCTCGATAACTCTAAAATGCTACGTTCTGCTTCTACTCCTGCCGCTACAGCGAATATTGCTTAAAATACTCACTTCCGCAGAAGTATCAACGTGAGTGATTCACACACTGCCGTCATACTCTTCACGCAGTAATACGAGTGAGCGAGATAGCAATACATTCCACTCGCAGTAGATTACTATGCGATGCATACTCCTTGCGCTCCGGTCGCAAACTCGCACGCCAAGCATGGCCAGCGGTGGAATGTTCTGGTGGTTTGTTTATGTGTGTTTTTTGTTCTGGACTCTATAATTTTAGCCTCGGGGCTATGAAATCTACACCTGACTGTATGGTGGGGAGCAGGAGCTCACCCGGAGAAGTTTTGTAGTTGTAGCGCCCTTGGGGCGCGACTGGGCTTACGAGTTGTTCTGGGAAGAACGGATTGGACTGAATCTACCCGGCACGTGCCGGTAGTTACCAAAATGGAAAACAAATGAGGGAACTCCGCGCCCCCGCCGGCGGGGGCGTCGTTTGCTTGAGGAGCTTGTGGAGTGTGAGCTACTCGCAATGGCTGCTGCAGCGGCTACTGTGATGTCGTCATCCTCTTCCGAAAAGACGTGTCTGGGACGGTGTTTAAAACATGAGGTTGGATGGGGTAAGTAGTTGGACGCGGCAACTATTAAAGGGTTTTTATGATGGGGAGCGTTGTCGAAGAAGCGACGAGACGCTTCCTTCATATACGCTTTAATGGTAGGGACACCAGTTTGTGTGTGTCATGTATTAAGTACCTGAGTGCTAAGTTGTGGTCCGCTATTGTATGGAGGTGGCACGCGGTGGCCTCGCCTGGCTAGCTGAAACAGCATCAATTTAGCCACCTCCTGCTTGGCCTCCTTCTTTGAGCGCGCCGTCGCGGTCACAAGCTCGCCTAGAGCTTGGCACCGGTACTCGAATGTCGATAAGTGCTGTGGTCCTGACTGAAAAAAAAGTTTTAAATAAAATTTATGTATTACTATTATTTTGGTAATTGGAGAAGCCAGCTAAAAATTCCCTTCGTTAAGACTGAAAAAATGGACGTTCGTTGGTCAAAATAAAATTACGGATGAGATCTTACCTGAGTATCGGCAATATCGTAGCACACACCCTGTTATGTTTTGCTGCTCTTCCTTTTCTTGGGGATCCCCGTAGATGCAGATTTACTTCAGCTTTTACACAAAACTTCGTCTCAAGTTAACTTTTCGGAGCAAGATGGTGGTAAGAATGGCGGCCTCCGCGGGCAATCGCCGCAGCTTTTATTCAGGAAGAATACTGTGCTCTGATTGGATCAGCCAGACGGAAATAAGAGTTTCCGGTTTGTGGGTTTACCCAATGGGTGGCCACTATGCCATACAGGAAGCGGATCAAATCCAAGCTTTAATTTGACAAACGATTGAGCGCGAAATTTAAATTGCTATTAAACTATAAACAAATTATGTAGTACTGGACCTTTTAACTGGCGAAACCATACCCCCGGCCTTGAAAGGCTTGGCTTTCAAAACAGAAAACAAAACAGGTCATAACCTCATTGCTGATCATAACCTAAACTAAACTATTTAATCAAATAAATTTTACTTCTTGTAACAAAAAAAAAAACAAAATTCTTCCTCCATCCTTCACATTTGAGGCAAAAAAATTAAAACTTTATCTCTCTTCTGAGGTAAACAAAATTGAAAAATAAATGTACTTAAATTCTAAATAATTTAGCATAAAATTAAATTATTAATTATTGATCTTAGTATGTATTTATATCTTATTGACTTGGTAACGGACACAACTTTACTGTTGGTCGTTGAAAGAATCCTTGTTTAGTTCTAACTTTAACTATCCGAGTTACTCCGTCCTTTCCTGGAAAAGTTTGAACTACTACACCTAATGGCCAATGTAGAGGCATTACATTATCCTTTATGATCAACACAACTGTTCCTTCTTTAACAGGATTGGATGGGGTGTTCCATTTTCTACGATTTTGTAAGGTGTGTAGATATTCCTTTCTCCATCTGTTCCAAAAATCTCTAACTATTTTTTCTAATATCTGATGCCTTTTCAAAAGATGATCGGAAACGTTACCCGCCGCTGTTGCTGGAAGATACTTGAGGGGAGTTGTGTTTAAAAAGTGTGCGGGTGTTAAAGCTGTAGGCTCAGATGGGTCAGCGCTCATGGTGTACAAAGGCCGAGAATTCAACACCGCCTCTATTTGAGCCAAAACGGTTATAAGTTCCTCATAGGACAAGATTTGGGGACCTATAGTGCGAAATAATAAAGTTTTAACAGATTTTACTTCACTTTCCCAACATCCTCCATGGTGAGGGGCGTTTGGACATATGTTTTTCCATGTAATATGATTTTGAGCTAATTCTTGTTCCCACAATTCCCTGTATTCATTGGTTAAAAATTCATGTAATTCTTTAAGATAAGATTTTGTTCCTATGAAATTAGTGCCGTTATCAGAATACATAAAGTTAACTGGACCGCGACGTGAAAGGAATCTTTGAAAGGCTGCAAGAAAATTTGCAGTACTGAGATCAGTAGCAACTTCGATATGAATGGCTCGTGTTGTTAAACATGTAAACACGCATATATACGCCTTCTGACTTCTCACACCGCGGCGACGGTGTGGAACGTACTGTATAGGCCCTGCGTAGTTGCATCCGGTATGGGTGAAGGCCTTTTCGACTTGATTCACCCTTGATGCTGGCAATTCAGCCATCATAGGAAATATTGCTTTCGGTTTCAGTCTAAAACAGAAGTTGCAACGATGTATTCTCTGCCTAATGATTCGTCTGGCGGACATTATCCAATAACGTTGCCGAAGCAGGGACATCAGTGTTTCTGGCCCCACGTGACAGTTTTTTCTATGGTAGTAGTCAATTAGAATCTCAACTATGTGGTCGCTTCGCGGTAATAGAATAGGGTGTCTATATGCGTAATCTTCGCTAGAATTTCCTAAACGACCTCCAACTCGAATTAAACGGTTCTCCATAAATGGTTTAAGCTGTTTTAAACTTCCCGTACACATTGTGCCGTTTTTCAGGTTCACGATGTCATCTTTAAAATGAATGTCTTGAAGCGCTGCTATAATTTCATTTTCTGCTACTTCTAAGTCTGTGGCGGTGATTGTTCCTTTAGGTAACTTCTTGATGAACTTGAGCACATATGCCACAGATCTTACATATTTAGGCCATGAAGAAAACCGTTTAGCCATCTCAATAATAATGTTCTCCTTGATAACTCCCGCTGCAGCTAATGTTTTTGCTTCTGGAACGTCTTCGTTATTCGGTACGAATGGCTTAATAGGCCATGAATTTTTAGGAAGTTTCATCCACGGTGCACCGTGGAGCCACATTGGGTGGTCAACCAGCTGAGCTGGGGTTAATCCTCGTGATAGACAATCACTGGGGTTGTCGGTTCCTTTGACGTGAAAAAAGGTACTGCTTGGCAAAAGATCTTGTATTTTCGCCACTCGATTGGCTACGAATGTTTGCCATTGGTATGGGGGTGAGTGAACCCAGCACAACGCCACAGTTGAGTCAGAGAATGCCAAAATAGACTGAATTGGGAATCTAGGAGAGTAGTTTTCAATTACTTTATTTATCAGTTGTGCCAAAAGTAACAATGCACACAGCTCTAGGCGCGCTAATGATACGACCTTTAAGGGGGCGACTTTAGACTTGGCACAGACTAAATTTATAGACGTTTTGTTATCAGGTGTTTTAACGTAAGCATACACCATTCCACCATAAGCTCTTTCACTGGCATCTGCAAACCCAAGAACCGTCAAAGAGCATGCCTCTGCTACCGCGATATGCCGGGGAAACTTGAGTTGAGAAATCAAGGGTAGTTCTGCTTGGAATTGGCGCCACTTCCGTGTTATATGATCCGGAGGTACTTCATCCCAGTCAATTTTGGCAATCCACAATTCCTTTATAAGGAGTTTTGCAAAGACAATTATAGGAGCCACCAAACCAAGAACATCAAACAGTCTGGCAATGGATGACAAAATATTCCGTTTGGTACAGGGACGTTCATCTGGCGTTACTTGAAAAGAGAATAAATCCTCTTTTGGAAACCACCGAAGGCCTAATATTTTCAGTGTTGTCTCATCATCAAATGACACACTGTGTGACAGTTTTAATTCTTTTGGAATATCTTGTAAAACGTAGTTGGAGTTAGACGACCATTTTGCAAGTTGAAAGACACCAGACTGGAAAATTTTAAATAATTCTTGAGCTGCTGTTCGTGCTTGTTCTTCGTTGATGACAGAGCTAGCAATATCGTCCATGTAAATGTCTCTAGACAAAATTTCCTTTGCTATAGGATATTTAGCGCCTTCATCTATAGCCAGCTGCTTTATGGTTCTAAGGGCTAAGAAAGGGCTACATCGCAGACCGAACGCGACTCGATTATACTGGTAAGATTGAAGCGGTTGCAAATCGTCAAATCGATACAGAATCCGTTGATAAGCGCGGTCACATTCGCGAACTTTAATGGCAAGATACATTTGGCGTACATCAGCTGACAGAGCAACAGGAAAAAGTCTCAAATTTAATAGTATGCAGAAAAGATCTGCTTGCAAACTAGGCCCTGCATGTAACAAGTCATTTAATGACAGTCCAGATGATGTGGCTGCACTTGCATCTAACACCATTCTCAAGGGAGTAGTGCCTTTGTCCTCTCGTAATACTCCGTGATGGGCTATATAGCATGCATTTTCAGATATAGTCTCAGTAGGGGATAAATACTCTTTGTCAATATGATCATTAATGACTCCATTGTACATTTCTTTTAACTTTGGTTGTGCCTTAAACTTTCTTTCAAGATTGATCTGTCTCCGTTCGGCCATTTTCAGAGAGTCACCCAGATGACTTGGGTCCAGCTTAAAAGGGAGTGCAACTTCATAGCGACCGGTCTCGTCTCTCGTACATGTAGACTGATAAAACTCCTCTGCTTGTTTTTCTTCATTGCTTAGAACAGGAGCAGATCCCATATCTTCTATCTCCCAGAACCTTTTGATCAAATTTCCCACTTCATATGTTGCACAGAATGATACTGGAGCAGAAGGTGACATACAAGTAGGGGCATCTCCAATGACTATATATCCAAGCACAGTTTCCAATGCATCGGGTAATCCAGGCTCTGTCATTACTTTCCCAGGTAATAATAAATCTGCAAAAAGCTTCACACCCAGCAGAGCATCGATTGGTCCCGGAGAAGCCCAAGTTTGATCGGCTAATGGTATGTCTCGAAAACTATTGATTGTTGTCACATCTATCTGACAAGTAGGCAGAATGTCAGTTATGAGTTCTAATACCAAGGCTTCAATTTCATATTTAGATTCAGGATTTAATTTAGATCGTATTGTCAAATTGACCTTGCCCTTTATCATTTGGGTTACACCTCCAATTCCCTTCACCGACACAGATGGCCCTCGTCTTACAGGAAGGCCTAATTTTCTGCAACAATCATTTGTTACATAATGCTTTTGTGATCCCGGGTCTAACAAGCACCTAATTTGTACATCTTTGTTATTACGTCCAATGGCCATAACTTGTGCGGTCGCAAGGACTTCTGTAGTGTGAACCGAAGTATGATTAGTGGAAGACATGGTGCATAGTGACACTTCGGATTTTTCTGTTTCACTTTCTGATAATTCTTCTGGTTCCTCCTCCTCACATGCAGTCTCCGTCGCAATGTCGTCGATGGCTAACGCCGATTGTGTAGGTACTGAGCCATTAAAATGCAGAAGGCTATGGTGTCTCCTTTTACACTTGCGACAAGTTCGGTCAGATTGACACCTCGAAGCTGTATGTTGCTTGCCTAAACAAACAATACACCATCCTTTATCTTTGATGAACTGAAATCTGTCACTTGCATTCAATTTGGTAAACTGGTCACACTGATACAAGAATCGATGATGATTACTATTACAAACTGGACATTTGATCTCAGTCTGACCCTCTGTTTTCATTGTTGCTACATGTGCATGACTTATCCGGTGATCAATTTTCACTTTTTGGGAGTTGGTTCGCTCTAATATTTTCACTTGTTCTCGGATAAATTTAATAAATTCTTCATAAGTTGGCAAATCTGTTTTATTTCTTATTGACATCTCAAATTGCTTAGCTGTATCCAAATCCAAAAGTTTTAGACCCATGTAAATAAAGATGAATTCACTAGTATCTTGTAACTTAAGTTGTTTGAAAGCATCTATTGTTGAAGAAAACCTGTCAATAAGTTTTTCTAAGTTGGCTGGTGATGGGTTTTGTATAGGTTTTAGTGCAAAAAGTTGGTTTAGGTATGATGTTCCTAATGCTCTTTTATCTTCATATTTACTTATCAACGTTTCCCATAAATTGTTATAGTTTTCTCCGGATGGTACCACACCAATACAAATTGACTTTGCTTTACCAGTCAATTGATTTAGTAGGTAGTGAATCCTATCAGAATCTGTTAAACTTGTATTTTCATGGATTAATTTTTTGAATGTTTCAAAAAAGAATGGAAAGTTTTGTATGTCCCCGTCAAAAGTTGGCAGTTCAATACGAGGTATTTTAATGTGATCCGATTGAGACTTGGTTTCTTTTTCTGACGCTTTACAAAATCTGAATGAATCTAATTTTAACATAATTTCTCCATACAAATCTTCAAACTGATCCAAAGATTTAAAGTCAACTTGGTAGTCAGGGTCTTTGGTTAATTGATACAAGTTAAACTTATCCAATTCTTGGTTAAAATTAAATCTCATGTCATCAATTGTCCGTGCCTTTGCCAGAAACTGTTGGTTATTTTTATCATTAATATTCGGAATCAGTGTCTGAATATTTTGCAGTCGTCCTATGAATAGGTTAATTTTTGATTGTGAAAGTGTTATGTTACGATCTAGTTCCTCACCCATGGTTGCTTATTATACACAATTGAATAGGTATAAAAAGATATGTTAACTGTAACTAAATAGACAAAATATACCTACTTAATATATGTAGATGTCACTCACACTCACTCACATTATCAAATATTTGACAAGTATGTATTAATCTAGTCAATCCAATAGTCATATATTAAACAAAGTGTTTAAGTAAGTTGCCAACAGACTGATAACTTGAGTCTGGGCACTAATACTTTTATGAAAATGGCCTATAGGTTAGTAACTTAAACCTATAGTGAAAACAGAAAAAACAACTACAGATTAATATCTTAAATCTGTGTAAGTAAAGAAGTTGCCAACAGACTGATAACTTGAGTCTGGGCTCCTAATACTTGTAAGAAAATTGTGTATAGGTTAGTAACTTAAACCTATACTCGTTATTGCTATATAGCAGACTAAAAGTTATCACCAACAAGTTAATATCTTAAACCTGTGGCTCGCGAATATATACCTACCTACTTCGTTTAGTTCCGTGAACAATAGTTTAGTCTACTGGAAGCGAAAAGACGCTATACCTAAACGAAAATAAGTACATAGTTATATCACCCTAGGTTAGTAACTTAAACCTGAGTTTGCGGTTCGATGACACAGTGCATCTGAATTTAAGCCTACTGACAAGATTATGTAGGTAATGAGAGGCGCCCGGAGGTCAATGAACTTACACCGACCGGGCCGATTTCGAAGCGAAATTGCAACGAACAAATATGAGATTCTTATCCGACCTGCTCCTATGTATTATTTGCGTAAATCTAGTTAGAAGTATGCGTAAAGTAAGTTAGAACTATTCAAGGATCCCTAGAACGTAATATTTACCACGAGGTTTTACACTTAGTAGGTAAGTTCAGCAATGAGGTTAGTCGCACGTAATCAACGTAAATAACGACTTAAATTTACGATTTTGTGTAAAATACACAACTACAAAGGTATCCTCGGTTTGAAGGACCATAAATATGGAGAAGCCAGCTAAAAATTCCCTTCGTTAAGACTGAAAAAATGGACGGTCGTTGGTCAAAATAAAATTACGGATGAGATCTTACCTGAGTATCGGCAATATCGTAGCACACACCCTGTTATGTTTTGCTGCTCTTCCTTTTCTTGGGGATCCCCGTAGATGCAGATTTACTTCAGCTTTTACACAAAACTTCGTCTCAAGTTAACTTTTCGGAGCAAGATGGTGGTAAGAATGGCGGCCTCCGCGGGCAATCGCCGCAGCTTTTATTCAGGAAGAATACTGTGCTCTGATTGGATCAGCCAGACGGAAATAAGAGTTTCCGGTTTGTGGGTTTACCCAATGGGTGGCCACTATGCCATACAGGAAGCGGATCAAATCCAAGCTTTAATTTGACAAACGATTGAGCGCGAAATTTAAATTGCTATTAAACTATAAACAAATTATGTAGTACTGGACCTTTTAACTGGCGAAACCAGTAATCCTTTGCTTATTTTGTGTTGTTTGTTACAGAACTGCCCAACCAAAAAAGGTATGTTTATGCAATGTTTTTAGAGTTCATATCGGAACCACTGAACATATTAGAAGAATCCTTACATAATCCCCAGTGGCGTAGGCTAGGCTTTATCTCTGATAGCAGTTGTGTATTAAATTTAAGTATGTTTATTAATTTGAGCAATAAAGTGTTTCTGTCTGTCTGTAATCTTTCGAGGATCCAGCCCACAGGAACCCGGTTCTTTAAAGTATGAGTGGGTCCGAAGCAACAGTGCAGAGACCTTCTGGCATCAAATAAAGTGTCATGATGAAGCATTGATGAGCCAGAGGTGAGATTCCTGGCCTTGGGGTTCACTTGAGGGCCAGTCTACACTCTCTGGGGCACTCGGTTTCATGGGGTCACTACTCATCACAAAATGTGCTGTGGGCTTATTATTAGTTTCTTTTAGCAGGCATGCAGTTGAGACAATGGTTGGAAGCCTGTATCTAGTTATTCATTGTTGGTTTACTAGTCCTTTATAAAATTACCAAGTTTGTTTTTAAATTGATTTGTAGAATAAGCATTCAAGTCTTCTGGCAATTTATTCCAGTGTTACTCAAAAAGTGATTCCTAGTGTTTATAGAAAAAACAATGTTATCTACTTAATTGCTGTTTTGATTTGCCATTTTTAGCACACAGAAATGTCATAATTTTTTCCATTTTCTTATGATAGAAAGCAAGCAGCAAGGCAAATAGAAAATTATTATTACAAATAGTTTTAGAAAAAGAGAGACATGACTAAAATATCTCCTATCCTTTTCTAGACCTATTTGATGGAAATTGACAGCACTAATAAGAGAATTTATATCCCAAATTGAGGGCAACGTCAAATTCAAATGACAGGGTTATAATTTTAAATTAAACTTAGTTTTAGCCTTTGAATTATTTAAAATGATTTAATTGACTAATTTTAGAAGCCATTTAAAAGGTTCTGCATAAAATCAAATTATATTCCTGTGAAAAACTTTCCAAAAACAAGGCTTTTGTGGAATAACCACACTTAAAAACTCAAAATTTTGAGATTTTAATTTAGTGATTTTATTTTAAGAAACTTAAAATGATTAAAACATAGAATCAGGACCGTTGAAAAGAACTAAAGGCAAATGTTTTTCTTATGGCTTATCGGGATATTTTTAAGGATTATACAAGTGATTTGCCAGAATCTGTACCTACTGGGAGTTATAAAAAATAACTTTATCTTACCTGAGACACACAGTCATATTCTGGAGTATGGCCCATTTTTACCATCAGTTCTTGGAGTACAGTTACTGCAGTCTTTGCCATGCTAAAAAAAAGGTTTTTTATACACCTGTGAGCTATTTACTTATAACTTAGTAGTGAGTGAATTGGTCAGAGTATACTTTTCGAATAAGCAAATTAATAAATATGTTTGTCCCAAAACTCAGAGTGCATTGCAGTGATACAGGGTGCATTGGGTTGTTCACCTACAAGTGTCCCACAAGATAGCAAGTTATGTCTAGTCCCTGTAAAACAACATTATCAGAAGCTTGATAACTGTACAGCTAGGATGCACTTACACAAAACAAAGTTTATTGATAACGATAACAAATTGTTTCAAGTAGTATTTTAAAAGGTTGCAAGGAAGCAGCAGTCATCCTTTCGCTACTTTATTACTATTTATACAATTTTATTTGGGATATCTACCTATTCCCTTTGGCAAGTATAACCAAAAAGCTAATAAGAAAAGGCCACAAAACTTCCACTCAATTCATGTTTTATGTTGTTGAAACATACCTTTGTGTAAATTTTTCTCCCTGTCCGATTTCCGAATCGGTATATCAACACAAGTATTCAGTTGGCGTATTATTATAAAAATAAACGTAGCTCACTCACTCAGGATCGCAGAATCATATCTTATTTATAGGTATATATTTATGATATAATATCTGTGGGCTGCCACTATGCGCGACAGAAAATGTGCACTAAATATTAAGCGTCAAAAATTATGCAGCACGGAAATAAGCGCAAACTTGTCGTGAACTATCGGACTGCACATTTTTTAACGCATAATATATACTGCATTTTCTTGTTGCGTTCGGTGAATTAATGACAAAATTTGTGCAAGAAATAAAACGCGCCATGGAAAACGCAGTAAATAGTTCGTGTTTTGATGAAACATCAATTCTCAGAGCGCTTCAAATATACGCAACACAAAGAGTGCAACCCGAGATTTGGTGTCATGTCGTTGAACTTTACTAGAGGTGCACCTCAAGAAATGATAGCATTCCGATTTTGATTTCTGCAATATCTCGATTATAATTTTGTTTTTTCTGTTTTTTTTTAATTTGATGGATACAACTATTTTAATGCCTTGTTTTCAGTCCATTTGTTGTTTACATAATTACATTACATTAGTGATCAGTCTGTTTGACACGTTCATGCTGTTTCTCCTAGTCAGTATTTTCTCCTATGACAGGTCATAAAACCGCGTTTTAGCCATGTTTTAGCACGCCAGTCAGGAGAAATTTTCTACCATGCGCTCCAAAACACAGTTTTACGAACTGTCAAAGTATAAAAGAGCAACAAAAGATATAGTATCCGTGGTCCATTGAACGCACCCCAGCATAATAGGCAGCTTCTCATGGCTTATTGACATCGAGGGTCCGGAGTACCACATGTGGAAGAGCAGCAGCCCGGCAAAAGTAAAGGAGATGCGAAAAGTGGTCCATAACAAATTTAGTTTAGCATAAAAGACCACTTCTGCTGGAACATTGACATCGAGGGTTTGGAGCAACAGATGAGGAACACCAGGATTAAATATACGAGATACGGAAATGGCTTGAAAGTAAAAATTGTTACAAGATGTGCTATTTCTGCTGGCACACAGATATTGAGGGTCTGGTGTTCCTGAAGTGGATCATAGGATTCCTGCCTATACCGTACGAGTAATGCAAATGGAGTGATCCAAATCAAAATAAGTTGCTTCAATTTGTACTTACCTACATTTGAATAGCCCAAAGCATCAGCTAAAACTTTTAATATCAACAGCTAAACATCCACCTCAAGACACGGGCCTCCCCCTTTTGCAAAACTCACTACGCTTGACTGTCGGATTGGAGAGCGCAGTGCACAATGTTGTATTCACAGCGAACGCTGCTGCCAAATTCTGGGGTCAACCATTCGTCACTTTTTACGACACCCACCCGCGGATAGAATTCGGGTAATGTTATTCCCAGCCGGCATCACACGGCACAAGGATCAAAACTAAATTCTTCCAATAATAATTATTATAAAAAATAAACTATACGTATGGATGCAGAAGTGCTTTCCTTTATGTGCATTAGGTCGATGAACAACCCAATGTAGATAGGTACTGTGGCTTAAAACTGAAGCTTCAGCAAAAGCTTATTAGGGTCGTGATGGACATTTTCTTCTTCTTCTTCATAGCAAGTAAATGAAAGGACGATGGCTCGGAAATAGAAATTTAACATCTTAGGGTGTCCTTGGAATTCAGTTGAAGTCAAAGGCAAGATACACACTGGTGATGGAAGGCTAACCATAACCCAAGAGAATATAATACACACCATAACATTCAGTTCCAAGAGAATATAATACACTTACTATTCAGTTAGCGAAACGAAGTTCGCCAGATATTTATCAATAAAAACAAATCAATGACAATTTAAAAGAATAAACCCCAAATAATCTTTCCGCTTTAGAATAAGATAAAGACAAAAACAAATAAATCCGATAAAACAAGGATCATGTTTAATTTACTGATATCGATTTAGATTTTATGGAATCGCTTCTGACTTTGTTCTGGGTTCACCTCTAAAAAATTAAAAACAAAACGAATGACAGCAACATGAATTCTCGTGTTGCACACTTTCCAAGCGCGCGAAGAATACGCAACAGAAAACATGCAACAAATATTCCGTGTTATCAGGTAAAATTCTCGGGGTGCATTTAATTTGTTGTCTATTTTTCTCTGCATAATAAACGCCGCGTAAACCTCATTCACGACAGTAAAATGCAACACAAAATGAGCGTAAAAAAATGTGCACACCGCGAATTCTTGTCAATGTCGTCAACTTTTTGCTGCACAAAACTCGGCGCGTGTTTTTTTTGGCGCAATATTTGTTGCACATAAAGCGCACCCATATCTGTGATTAATCACAGATCACTTTTATATTTTTCGGGATTTCACCGCTAACCTCACAGATAATAATTAGAGTGCGTCAGTTAAAGTGCACGGCAGTGTTTTGTGCACATCATAATCAATGCCGACACAGCTATTTACAACAATACAAAATACAACCATATCACGACTGTGGCAATGGAATCAAAACAATGTCGCCAATAAAGCTGGAAACATACGGGGTGTAAGGGACGGTGTACCGAAAACTTTGCAGGCATGATCAGACCATGAAACTGAACAACTTTTTCTATGGAAGCTATGTTGGTAAACGAGAAAAATTTTTCGGCCTCCCATACAAAATTCCCGATCAGCTGACTGACTTTCTATGGAAAGTCGAAAAAAAAAATTCGTTTCCCAACATAGGCTCCATAGTAAAAGTTGTTCAGTTTCATGGTCTGATCATGCCTGCAAAGTTTTCGGTACACCGTCCCTTACACCCTGTATTAGCTGAGGCGTCCATCAGCCGCTGCTGAGGGGTGCAATTTATTTGAATTATTATAAGATGGCAGACAAATGATTACCTATTAAAAAAATAAAATTTAATAGTTTTTCTTTTGCTTATACATTTACATTCTTTATTGCGGCTCCAGGGGGTCACACACAACTCTAACCTAACCTTACTGTTTTGTCTATGAATTGGCTATTCATCGGTGCTCTTATTGCACCTTGTTAAATCTGTAGGCTGTACCACCTGATTAATGGCCTGTACGAAATATGGTTCCGTGCTCCGGAGACCACGCTAAGCTTTTAGTCCCAGTTGCTGTTCATCATTACTAACACGGCCGCCATATATCAGAGGCTTACTACTAGTGGGAAAAAATTAACACCAGGGATGATATGTCGCGTCGTGTCACATGGCAGGTCATATATCATGGCATATGTCATGTCATTTCACAAAGCTACAAGTCACAAGTACTAAGAAAATAAATAGCAACACTGATCAAAAGCGGCAAAATTAGTAGTTACAAGTGTTTCTCAAAGCAACTTTTTCACAATTGTAGTTTTTTGTCTACAAGTACAATTAAACAAGCCATAGTCATATCTTTTTTTTATTGTTAAATTTCGCATAATTGAACAAGCGTTTCACAACGCTAGTTCTATTATATTCTCTTTGCGTTTCACAAAAAATCTCAAACTTGCAAACTTTTTATCTGTCAAACTTTCTACAAGTCTACCTAACTTGGAAGCTGAGTAGAATTGTAAAATACGTTGGATATCATACTCATTATTTTGAAATTAAGCGTATCTGCTGCTAATTTAGTGAATTCTCGAGGGCTGTGCGAAAAATGTAGCAGGTGTGGAAGTCAGACTCGTTCTCTGACGAAGATAATGAAAGATTACCAAGAATTTTTCGTGAGCGAATCAACGCAGAATTTCGTGACAATTACGAATTCAACGAAAGATTTCGCAAGACCGTCGAGAAAACCAAAGAACTTGTACTTGTGTAGGGGTTATATTGATCAGATATGCATAGCTCGGCACTGGTTAGGTTCTGGAGGGCAGTATCACACTGTCTCAGATATGCACGGGGTGTCTAAAGCAAGCGTATGCAGAGTTGTACCTCTACATTCCTTAGTCAATACCATCGTCGTGGAGCCCAGGAAGTGAGTCTTCTAAAGGGGGTATTGTCATACCTACCACGATTGGCAATGGATAAGCCTGAGGGGTCAAAATATGACTTTCTTAAACACTTTAAATTGGAGCGTAGATCATGTTCATTAAACTAGTTTTTATTTCACTTCAATACATGCAGTATTTCGCAAGTTATGACGAAGAGAAGATTTACTCCAATTTTGAATTTCCGAGATTACGCGCGCTAAGACTGTGACGTCACGGCTCGGGACAACTCGCGACCGCAACACAGCGCGCTGCACGTTTCGGTGATTTTGTTTCGTTTTTGTTCGTTCTTTCAAAGAAATACTTTATATTGTGTTTATGTGTATGTTATATAAGTGTAGTGAATAAATTGGAAGCAGGATTTGTGAAAGATAAGTCGGACAATCTGTCAAAAATTGATAGTTTGATGGTGGCCCAATATTTCATGATGAATAAAGATTTTACCGCTGCCGAAATTCGTGGAATAAAAATGAAAAGGTATGTATATGTAAGCATTACCTCAACTGAATCATAGTGTTTTTTTTATTTTGTACCTACATACCTACTATTAAGGCGGTGTTAAAAATACTTTCGCTCGCGAGCTCATGACCATCCTGCCTGAAGTACCTACGCATAAGGTTCCTAGTTGTACCTACTCCCTCAACTCAAATCAAAATGTGTGTGATAAAAAATACTAGGTAAGGTACCTAGGTACCTACAGTTTGCGCTCGTTAAAACCTACCTATGTGTTTCCACGCGTACCTACCTACTCGCCGTGGAACTGGCGATTGCATGTGCGTCCATCCTAAAAGTAGGTACCTACATACCTATGTGTTTCCACGCGTACCTACCTACTCGCCGTGGAACTAGCGAGTGCATGTGTGTCCATCCTGAAGTAGGTACCTACCTACCTACCTATGTGTTCCCACGCGTACCTACCTACTCGCCGTGAAACTGGCGAGTGCTTGTGCGTCCATCCTGAAGTAGTTACCTACCTACCAATGTGTTTCCACGCGTACCTACCTACTTGCCACGGCGGCGGCCTCCTTGAAGGAGGCGCATACCTACTTCAGCCAACTGTTATACCTACAGTGTGGGTTAAGGAGGCGCATGTCCACTTCACGCATCTACCTATAGGTACTCCTTTATTCATCCCCTTTTTGCTTATTTTTGGGTCCTAAGGCACATAAAAGAAGAGTTTATTTGGTGTTTTAACCGTGGAGTTTAAACATTGCGGCACAATACAGTATTTCCCTGGCATTTTATTTTATAATATGTAATTTCACTGCGCGACGGCGTGCGAGTGTAAGCGCGACTGCCGAATGACTCGAGCCCTGACGTGATCGGCTAGTTTGCGCTCGCCCGCGTTTTTAAAAACCTTCGCTCGAAACTACACACTTTGAACTTAAATATCTCGGACATTTTTTGAGATATGAAAAAAGTAAAAACACAGTTTTTCTCGTATTTTTTTGTAGATTTATTAGACATTAAAAGGAAAACGCTCCATGTTTATCCATTGCATTCACAGGGACCGTTGCTGCCCATTCCCTGAATAATTATTTCTTAGTCACTTTTTCGACACCCATGGATAGAATTTTTATCAACACAAATGTGAATTTGTTCCCAGTCAACTGTACCTTAGTAGTGGGTTACGGCAACCGTCACTGCAACCGGTACCGGCAACTATTCTCGATGCCTCTGCTGCCGGTACTGGTATCCAGAACAGTTGCCGGTACCGGCAGCGGAGGCACAGCCTTTTCGTTAATTATTTTCCCTACTTTTACACTAAAATCGTTGATCAATTTTCTTGTTTTTCAATGTTGCTCCTACCTCCATTACACAGTAATGATGTACAAAACAGTGTCGGGCATAATCGTGTTGTTCAATATCAATGTCGTGCAGTGACGGCACCGTCACCGGTCGTCCGGTCGCGTGCCTTCCCTTGTGTTTGTGATCAGTCATTCATTCTTTTGGTCGTTCTTCCTCTTTCATTCATTCACTACACTAACTAATTTCATTCATCTTTCTTTCATCATTCTTAGCCGATTGCAACCTATGATTGCAACAGTTTGCCTTGCCTTTATCCATAGCGTTTATTAGTCTTGTTTTGGCATAAAAGCAAGCAAAAAGAAACAAACTAATATAAGGAAATATCATTGAACCACCTCAATCTACAATTTAGCATGCCGACAAGTGGCATTGACTTATACCAAATGAAGGACGCTAGAAATAATTTTGACGCCATGCGGCCTGCCCCAATTTGTGCCGATGCCAATCAATTTATGGGGCAATGTCAGCAAAACATACATATCTCTACAAATTGTTACTACGGATACCACGATCAGAAGAATGTTGAGAGCCACGCGTACACAGACACCGATTGCGAAATGACTGAAGTGACTGACGACGCTCAGGGCCCGGCAGAAGCGTCGGCGTCGCCTCAAAGTAACGCAAGGAAGCGAAGCGCCGATGACGACGACAGCCCCATGACTAAACGATTTCGAGAAGGTAAGTTTCCTACAATTTGCCCATGGAAACTTGTTGAACTAATGTTACGTATTGGGACAAAATTTAACTTTACTACTTGTACCTACTACACATCTGACCTACATTATTTCAATAAGCTTTCATATTACTAATTATTAAAGTAGAGGTTATGTTATGTATTTTTAACCGATGCAGCAGGAATAATCTCCTGATAATGGACTGCCAATACATGCATAAAATTGAATTTCAATATTTTGTTGCTGTTTCAATTATTTAAATGCTAATTAACCTGGTGCATTGATTGACTGTTATTGTGTGACTATGTAAACAAACAGAAACTTGTGCTTAGTAATGAAGAATCCTCTGATTGAAGTTATTCTGTGGTAATTGTAATAAAGAATTGACATTTTGCAAGTTTCTTGTTTGGTTGATAACTAATATAACTATTTTAAGAAAATTTCAGTATTCTTAATTTAAAATGAATGTAATTTTCAGAAATTTTCTGTATATTTGACTGTTTGTTAGATTTAGCCAGTTTTTGTTGTATTAAGGCTTCTGCATTAGCCTTTAATAGAACTTAAACTGGCTATTGGAATGAGTAGAATACAACAATGGAAGTATATGAAACACTTAGATTGGGTAAGCGTGTGCACACAATGCAAGCCACATCTGGTGTGGCATATTTCATACACCACTATACATTACAAGAAAACCTGTATACTGTCATAAATAGTGCAGTCTGTTTCTTAGACATGGGACCTTTCTGTGCTAGTTGAAATAGATAATAAGTAAAGAAATACTGCTGATCATTTTCTGTGTTGGTAAATGACCTAGTTTAGAATACAATTTGTATATATCTGAACTTGATAACTGCTTGTGATAAGATAAATTACAAACAACTTTTGAAAATATGGGGAGCAAATAAATTTCCTTTCATAGTAAAACTAATATCCCATCTGTAAATTAACTACCAATTAGTTAGTATTGTGCTGCTTTATTCAAGAATGACTTCTTTAATGAATTACTTACTATAATAATTATTTTTACTGAAAGTAGGTATTATTAGCCATATTCATTGAAGACAGGATTTATAATTTAGTGTACCCAAAAAAAAAACCTTTAAAATGTACATAGTTGTAAAGTTTCTAGGTAGTTTTCTTTTCTTTTTAACTCTTCCCTAGTCGCTGGATAGATGGCATTCTCAAAAAGAAAACTCCCTATTGTTAAGAAAATGAGAAGACTCAATGTATGAATGTTGTAAATAATATAAATTGACCATATGCCATACCGTAACCCAACATAACTGGACAAAATATTGATGGATGACGGTTATATAAATGTTGATATAAGCAAGTGTTCTAGAAATTAACAGAGCCATCTAATGGTAAACAACAGAGACTTTGTGATGGTGATTGATGTTTGAATATCTCTTATCTATCAAGGTGTTTGAAAATCTCATACACCAGGGTTCATCTGGTCGTTGGACACCTCCATGTACCACACGAAAAGAGAGAAAGAGTTCATGCAAAATAATGAATGTGCCAATAATATTATGGAATCAAAACATTTGCCAAGCTTGTAAACAATCATTCAGACACCATCATAATTAGTGGGTTTTATGTCTGTTGTGAGACACACCAGCTGTTTGTGACCACTGCTTAGAACTACTATTTAGTAGGTAGGTAGAGCTATCCCATCTTCCTTTACATTCTAGCAAATGGTGGTTCACTAAGTGATAGATAGAGATAAAAGTTAATGTCGACCTGATATGCTGTGATTGTGTATTTATTTATATGGTGGACAAGTGTTGTTAAAATATATTTATTTGTGTGGAGACTTTCTACAGTTACTACAGTAAAGTGAGCAATTAATTAATACAGAGGTTCATTGGGTCGTTGGATGATTCGGTGTCCCACACGAAAAGAAGAATACAGATGTTTTATCTCACAATTTCAATTTCAATATGTTTATTTAATAAATTTGTAACATAACAGTTAATAAAAACCAAATCGTTACAAATATAGTCAGTAGGTAAATAGTTACATAAAAAATAATACAATTCATTTGATGAAAAACAATTTCATGATTATAAATAAAATTTCATAAGGGAATGTCAAACAAGCACCCGCCATATTCATTCTGTGTTATACTTTATGTTGTCTTAGTATTTTTTGACCAATTGTAAGATAAAATATCTGTATCTTCTTATTGAGTCCGTGCCACGAAAGGAAACCAGTCAGTGGTGAAATGAGTCCACTAAAAGTAAGTATGCTTGGGTGAAATAGTTCCCGCCTAGCGGATCTGATCACCCGTCTGCGAACTCCACAGACGTCCCAACCCGAGGAAGTATGCTTTATGTCAAGAGTGTTAAATTGTGTAGTTTTGAAGTGAGTGTCCTTTCGTTGTGCGGATTCTACAACAGACGACAAATACAATGGACCAAAAATTTGCAATTAACTATTTTTGTTGTTCCTAACTTATCTCCAAAATTCAAATTCTATTTTGTAAAGTATGGTTATTTACGGACCACTTAATATGAAGAACATGTGAGTTGTTTAATTTATATTTTTTGAAGCAATTTATTACTTCAAAAAAACTTAATTTTTATTATTAAGTACCCACAAATCAAAATGGTAAAAAATAACCCTGCCTTACAGACTGTTATGTATGATTGAAACTGCAACAAAATGGACTTGAGAGAGACTTCCTGCTGTGACGTGTGAGGCACAGTGTGACGAAGTTCGACTTTATTTCAGAGGGTATGGTGCCATCGACCTCAAACTACAACCCATGTTTACTTCGCCCGACCCACAACAATCCAGATATATCTCGTTGTCTCATGGTCCATATGATCTAGTCTCTGTTTATATTTAGCTGCAATTTTCAAAGCGAATCGATTCTTGCGATCCATTACTAAATATGATTGGACCAATAATCGGCCTCGCACATAATTTCAATAAAAAATTCTAATTTAGCAATGTCCATTTTTATCTGTGCAGAAGTACAAAGAGAGAAGAGCAATGAACCTGAGACAAACGAGAAATTGAGAATGGATGCAAGAGAAGAAGACTTAACAGAGACTCTTTATTGGAATATTCATGGTGGAAACATGTTTCATTTAATTCAGTGTTTGTGAAGTGTAGATTTAAGTTGATGTGATTTAAGTATTTTGGAATACGGGACTTTAGGTTACCTAATATAATTTTTAATTACATCTGTACCCTAACTTAATGGTAATGATGTACCTATCTGAGCTAGATGTAAGACTTTTTTCTAATAAACTTAAATTAGGAAGGGAGGTTTTTTATTTATATAAAAACATTACATTAAATTCAATTTTTAATTTGAACTATATAAATATTACATTAAGTAAATAGTGAGAGAGTAATGGTAATATAATAAATAACAATATTCAAAGAATAATCAGTTTGGGATACTGAGTAGGAACTCGTAATCTTGTAGAGTTAATCTGTAAAGAGAAGAAGTCTCATTAATTATATTTGCTTTGTTCTTATGTTTCAGATGGAGCAGAAGATCTAATTAATATTTCCCTTTCAGGATTCGTTCAGACAGTTTATCAAACTAGTGCAGTTTGAGGTTTGGATGATTTGTAAAGTGTTTACGAAATTCTAACGTCACCTTTCTGTTTTTCAGATGATTCTTCCATGTGCAGCCTTGTTGGCACGCGGTCAAGCCCGAGCCATTCTGCTTCCGCCTTGAATGTAAACACACCAAAGTATTATGCGGTGTACTTGAAATTAAGATTTGTCGTAAATGTAACTTCTATAGGATCATAATTTAGTAATGTTGTCTCTGACTTTAACTGTGATATTATAATGTACCTGTAAATATTGTAATCTCATTGTAATACACCGCCTTTTAAGAACAAATAGTTGTATGATTTTTTTCCTAATCAAGCCCTATTGTTGGTAAGAATATTAGTGAAAAAACAGAAATATGAATTGTTTTTTATTGTGAAGTGTTTATAAAAATACAATATAAATGTCAGCAAGTATACATTAGTAAGATAATATTAGCAGCATAAGCACAGGCACAGAAAAACTGACTATATTTTGGCAAATGCAGCTTAATAGTAGTTTATGCAACTGTCGTATAATGGGGGTCATTAGAATGCGAGTGTCTGTTTATCACACGAGGCGCAGCCGAGTGTGATAATAGTTTGACACGAGCATTCTAATGCCTAATTATAGCAGTTGCATACACTATTTTATCTACACTCTCCAAAAAAACTCAGAAACACTTTTCTAAACGTACGCACGCACCGGCCATTGCAAGGCCCTATACAAGGACAAATTCAATACGAGAACGTAATATGGCTTGATATGAATTTTTAAAAATCTATACTTTAGCAGTTGTTAAGATTAACAATAACTTAACTAAACAACTGAACAACATCTGAACAACAACTGAACAACAACTGAACAACATCTGAACAACATCGAAACAACATCTGAACAACAACTGAACAACATCGGAATAACATCTGAACAACAACTAATCAACATCTGAACAACAACAGAACAAAAACCTATTAAAACAACTGAACAACATCCGAAAAATTACCATACAACAACAACCGTCAGGTGCGGCGGAAGATAGCGATTTGAGTATTGGTAAAAAAAACTTCGTTTCATTTCTCAACTTTATCGTATTTAGAGTTTTCTCATTAAGTCATTACGCTTCTGTAATTTATAGTAAACCCTAGTTTTTATAGGCAGAATGCATAAAGTAGGTCATTATGCATCTGTTTTCGAATTCATAATTCGAACATTATGAGACGAGTGTATATAAAAATATAAAGGAACTACAATCGGTATGATATAATTAGCTCGCCATATGTATATATTGGACCAATGCAATGGAGTATATTTCCAACTCAATAACATAATCCTTAGTATCTTTCAACACAGCTTTCCCTAGAATAGAAGAAATATGCCTTGTATGTATTGATCGAAGTCAAAGTTTACTTTCTAAGTTGCAAAATATAAGGATAGCAAAATGACATTGTATTAAAAGTAGAACATTGTCATTTTTCTACTGATGTTGGCAAAAACAAAATACGACATGACGTCAAAAGAACTTGTTTTTAAAACGAATGAAATGTTAATGGAACTACATACCTTATATCTTGTTAATAAATAGAAGGATACATGAAGTCGATTGTGTGAGATATTAGCCCATAGGAATACATTTCACCAAGAGGAATAGGTTTACTGATTGCGATAAGAACAACTAATGAGAGGAAGACATCTACAGTAGAGCAATTGTTGCATTACCTCTGTTGGGGTGGCCTCTTCCGTGTCCACGACGTCAGGAAGAGCATCCGGCGGGGAAGTGCCAGGGTGCTCCGCCCCCGCGCCCTCGCCCTCCGACCGGCAAGTCTGATCGGCCTCCGCTAGATCACCATTATGCATCTCAGTACAATTGATCAGATCGAGTTTCCCTTCCTGGCTGGAGCGCGGACTGTTGTCGTCGTTTTCGATCTCCATGTGCACGTGTCCGGGCCACATGTCGTACGGGCAGGTCGCCGGGTGCAGCTGCGGCTCGCTCGAGCTGAACAAGTTCAACGACCCCGCCACGTCTTGGAGGATCGACGACTCGGATACTTCGCTCGTGAGTTGGTTGGACTCGTCTCCTTCGTTGCCGGCAAAGGTCGGCAAGTTTTCTATAATGTCGCTAGTGACGTCGCAGACTCGCATTCCTTCGTATTTAGCGAGTATCTCTTGGAGCCTCTTTTTCATCTGCGGGCTTCTGTTCTGTTCGGAACTTAGAATCAAAGCCGACAAGGCCTCGAGGAACTCAGCAGTGCACACGTCTTCGCTCTTTAGTAACAGAAAACGTATAATTTTGTTGTCTATTTGCATAGTACTGGAACACGCGTTCTGGATGGAACTGCATTCATGGTAGTTGGTCGGCTCGTTAGTGGTCGATACCGCTTCGGGCCGAGATTCGTCTTGAATTTCGTCTTCGTTTTGATTTTCGATCACTGGACTGTACTGGGACAATACATTCCTTATAGACTGCAGAACCCTTTGCCGAAGCGGGTCGGAACTGATCAGTTGTAATTCTCTAAATAACTGTATCAAAAAGTCGGGATGAGACTCGTTCACTCCGATCAAGGTTGTCACTTCGGAATAGACGTTTTCTCTGAGGAGATCGAATAGTTTAGACGTCGCTTTCTCTTGCACTTCTCGACTGGTCGACGCTAAGTTGGGATTCGGCGTTTCGGAAGTGCTAGCTATGTTCACGTTGCTCGTTTGAGAGTAATCCAAGGCATAGTTCCTTCTATTCGAAGAGTTCTTGGCTGGGAGTTTCGACGAAGATTTCTTTTTGAGATTCGCCGACGTATTTAAATTATTCGAATGCGATTGTATGATTTCCGGTATCGGATTAGTGATGTTCAAGTTTCTGAATGGATTGGGTTCGTGTCGGTTGAGGTTGACATCGGACGCTGCAGTAGACTCGTCGTTTCTGCTGTGAGAAGGGATTGGAGCTTCATCCGAGTTGAGATTTAAGACGTCCGGTGCAGAAGAGAACGACAGGGATCGTTCGTAAGCGAGGTTGCGTCGCCTCACTTGCGGGTCGTCGAGGGAGGGCGCGGAGGGGGCGTTGGTGTTCCGTTTGGGGGGCGCGGGGGGCACGGGGGGTTGGTGCAGAGTGTTGTGCGATCGCTCGACCAATGGGTGGGGGTTGTGCGGAGGGCCGGCTGTCAAGTACCCGTCCGCGTTGGTCTTGCTGTTGGCCGACAGCAAGTTCTGTCGGGAGTAGCTGGAAATAAAAAAACATATTTTGAATTGAATTTAGTAAAACACAGGATGAACGGAACATACGAAACTCGTTTAATAAAATTGCTCTTCTGACCGTTTAAAAAAAATAGGATGACGAAAAAATTTTAAATGGATAGTTTAAAATCTCAAAACAACGCTGTCACATTCAATAGGGTAAGAGAAGAAGACGTTTTTTATCGAACAGGAGGGATTTTGTAGTTATGAATAAGAAGCCACGCATTTAAAAAAATAAGTAGGATTATTGCATTTAATCTCCAGAAATAAATGGTGTTATTGTGAAATTCAAAAATATATTGTTAGGAAATGTTAAATAAATAAGAAATGTTATTCAAATATAATACAAAACAATAAATTACAACGCACACAAGCTCACCATTTTATGTGAAATTTGGAGTAGATTTGCGATAATAAATAAAAGGTAGAAAATATAATAAATAAACTATAGGTAAATAGATATTCGGTGCTTAGTATCTGAAAAGAGAAAAGAATATCTGTAGCCCCGGTCTTGGTAGTACTCAGCAAGCATCTTTTGTTTGTAATAATTTAAGGATATCTTGTCGTGATTTCAAGACTCAATTATATGTCACCCCACGTTCACACTGCCTCTATGGACAGGGAAATAGAAAGGAAAGTGGGCAGCGCGAGCATGTGAACAGGTTACTGGCGCTGCTACTCGTCATGCCGCTGCCACTTCCCATCCTCCCACGAGTGTCGGTTTTTCGTGAAATGTAGGTATTGTTATCTCGCTCACTCGTATTGCTGCGAGAAGAGAATGACTGCAGTGTGTGAACACACACTTGCATTGATACTTCCGCGGAAATACTTCGGGCAATATTAGCGGCAGCGGCAATGTGAATCTCTAAAAAGTAACCTTGCCAATTACAGATGTTTAAAATTGTCTATGACTCAATGCCGTATCCAAATAATGCTAACGTAAAAAGATGGCACAAAATCATTGACAATATGAGGTAGCATACTGGGTAACTAAATTCTATGATTTGTCGAAAATGTGTCAAAGTCAAAGTTCAGTAACGTCATATTGGTGCGATTAGGTACAGGCGCGCCTGCTGCCATCTGCAATAAGCTTTGAGTTTTCTTCCCCATTGAAATCCTCTTTTACTGAAAGTGACATCGCTACTTTCAGTTCTCAATTTAAGACCATATCAAAATATCATCAAGGTAAATGAATCACCAACCTGCGGAAGTTGTCCCAGTAGTTGTTGGCTCTGTTCCCCGGCGGCACCTGGTTGTTGAGAGTGTGCGACGCCGTCTCCGCGCGCCAGCGCTCTTCCAACTACAACATACAAATCAGTCAGTAGGCTGTCAAGTCAGGTGTTGGTTTCAAATACCTGGGGCTAAAATGGAAGAGTCATTGGTTCATGCTGGCGCCTTTAGCTGGGTATAGCTACGTTACATGTTTCAAAAATATTTTTGTCGCTTGTTTTTGTTTATAGTTTCTGGACGATCGGCTCAACCCGAAACCCGGCGAACGAACATTCGAGCCTAAGTGTTACACGACACTCACGTGATTGAGCTGTTCTCGGAGCTGGTGTATCTCCCGCTGCTGCATGAGGGTCTGCTGCCAGCACCACGCGCCCCACAGGGCACAGCCGCACCCGCACCCGCCCATGCCCATACCTTGACAGACAAACAGACAAAAATAAATATAAAAAAGTAATTCTATCTATCTACATGACAGCCCTCATCCCATTAACCCCCCCTGTCCAACTGCCCTCTCCCATTAATCCCCCCTGTCCAACTGCCCCCTCCCATTACCCCCCCTGTCCAACTGCCCCCTCCCATTACCCCCCCCTGTCCAACTGCTCCCTCCCATTACCCCCCCTGTCCAGCTGCCCCCTCCCATTACCCCCCCCCTGTCCAACTGCTCCCTCCCATTACCACCTGTCCAACCGCCCCCTCCCATTACCCCCCCCTGTCCAGCTGCCCCCTCCCATTACCCCCCTGTCCATCTGCTCCTTCCCATTACCACCTGTCCAACTGCACCCTCCCATTACCCCCCTGTCCAACCGCTCCCTCCCATTACCCCCCTGTCCAACTGCCCCCTCCCATTACCCCCCCCCGTCCAGCTGCCCCCTCCCATTACCCCCCTGTCCAACCGCTCCCTCCCATTACCCACTCTGTCCAACTGCCCCCTCCAATTACCCTCCCTGTCCAACGGCCCGTCTCCCATTAACCTACCCCCTGTTCAACTGTCCCCTCCCATTAAACCCCCATTTCCAACTGCCCCGCAATCCTTTAACTACCTCTCCAATCCGTATCAGCGCCTTCAACCCTCCAACTGCTACATCAACTCGCCAACTTACCCCCCAACCCTCCAACTACGTCACAATTGCTGCATCAACCATCCAACTTCTCCCTCTCACCCTCCAAGTGCTGGATCAACCCTCACCTCTTAACCGTCCAATTGCCTACCCAACCATTAAACACCTCTGTAAACCTTTGAAATGTCATTTCAACTCTCCTAGTTACTGCCTCCTCAAACCTTTAGTACCTAAGTATACCTTTCAACTGCCCCCTTTCAAATTCCTTATCTGCCTGCACTTTGAACCGTCCTACTGCCCCTCGGCGTTCCAACCCTCATCCTACAGCAGTTCCCTTAACCTTTAAACGGAACCTTCAACCCTCCAATAGCTCCTTAAACTTATGTGGGCGCAAAGTGTTTAATACACTTGGTATTTAGACTCAAGTAAACATACCATAAGGCATCATCATATTGAAAGGCATGGACGGCGGGAAGGACATTTGCGGGGTTCCCAACAATCTCTCCATCGTCTGAGAATGGCTGTTTTGAGTAAACTGGTTGCGCATATCCTGTAAAAAAGAAAACGTTTCTAGAAATACTCAGGAACGGAATAACACGACTTAATTCATATTATTGGACTTCTCAAAGCGCACTAATTTATTCCACATACCTGATTAGATTTCGTAGTATTCCAACATGGCGGAGGTCCGTGTGGATACGGCATGTTCGCCGGATTATCGTCTGAAAAAAAAACATGAATGTTGTATAAATTATCAGTTTACTTCCATCGATAAGCATTCCCATCGTAACTCAATTTTAAATGGACATGTAGCGACCTCTGGGAGCTTCTACAAGAAGCTCACTCAAGTGGTTCACGAGCAAGCAAGGCGTAAAGGAAGTTCAAACATATCTGCAAGATGGCGCCACGCGACAGATTGGCAGAGAAACAAAGGGCCTGAAACGCGGTATCGAAGTGTTTCGCCGCGCAGCGTATATATACAACTTCCAATTCTATCCAGGTGGACCAGTCGTTTCCCTGGCCACACACAACTCCCGGCCAGGCAGGGTATCTGCCGCTTTTCGACACCATCTGGAACCCCCTCATTTCGTGTCCCTCAAGCTGTAATCCTCACCTATGAAAACTTACCGAAAAGCAATTTTGGTTTTGTCAAAAAATAGTGCTGAAATAGTGACAAATAGTGACATATGCAAGAAAATTAGTGACTTCATATTTCCCAAGATATGGCTATCGTTTGGTGAGGATTACAGATCGAGGCTCACGCTGTAATCCCAACTCTCGTGTGAGCAAACGGTGGGGTATTTTCACTTGGTCTACATTCCAAAAAATAGTGCCTAATTAGTGAGTAATAGTGACAAAAGATGAGAAATAGTCGCTTTATAATTCCGAAGTTATAAAGGCATCTTGGTGAGGATTATACCTATAGCAATTTTTGCTGTAATCCTCACCTCATTTCTGCTAAACGCTTAGGTCTTTTGACTCAAATTTAGTATCAAAAAATAGTGCTGAAATAGTGTTCATAAACTGCATTGATATTTATTTAGTTTATGTAGTAGAAGCAATTAAAAAAACCGTAAGAACTTCTCCATACAAAATGGTACAGGTACAGTCGCGAACAATACTTCGTAGAATACAGACTTGATTTTTGCTTTAATTTAGGTAATGTCATTTCTGCCAATATAGGTAGGTGTTAACTATAACATATAAGTTGAGCCACTGACATTATTTCGGTATATTTTATGAGTAGGTATTTTGGTTAACTATTTTTCGACGCCTTGAACTTTTTAACGGTTTTATAACAATAAAGTATTTATATGTACTTATGCTAATATCTTTCAGATCAACACATCGCATTTATTTATCACATCGTATTCTCTTAAGTCTGAAAGCCCTGTTTGGTTGCGCCACCGCTCAAGCCACCGCTAAAAAAAACCGGTTTGGCCGAGCCTCGAAAACTGACCGCCGCGCGTGTGAGCGAGAGGGTAGACAATAGTGAAATTATTGCATGCACTTCGCCTGCGTGGTATTTTTTGGTTTCATCACGTTACGCGTTATTGAGTATTATGACAACTCAAATATAAAATTTCTTAAATAACAAATACGCCACTTACGATTATTATGAAAAATTAAAATGAAAACGCACGTTTTGAAAATAACAAAAATTATTATTTAGGTATAATTAGGTACTTATAGTATTAGTCCTCGCCTCGAACGTCGTTAACTATATAGGGTTAAATCTATTTAGTGACCGATAGCGAAAACCCAGGACGGGCTGGTGATAAGGAACAACTTTTAATATGAATATGAATAACCCAAATCAGCTGATCGGCAATTTTGTACGGGAGGTCTAATTTTTTTTTCATGTTTTGACCTATGTTCCTTGGGGAAAGTTGTTCCTTTTCACCAGCCCGTCTTGGGTTTTCGCTATCGGTCACTGATTAGATTTCACCTACCTACATTCATTTATTTATGAGTTAAATGAATTTTACCACATAAATATGTTTTTAGTTCCATTTTTGCCAAACAAGTTAGGTACCTGTATCTTTTATGTATTTATTTACGTACTACATAGATACAAACATATATCACACCTTTATCCCTTACGGGTTAGGCAGAGCGTTAACAGCCGCAAAAAATACGGTCGTTATCATCGCCACGTCTGACTGATTGAGAAATATTGTGTACTGTCAGATATAAACAAAATACTTGAAGGAAATAAATTTGTTTGATTACGTTCCTACCGACATAACAAACCAGTATTGAGCTTCAAGTACGACAATACGAACGAAGTATTGTTCGCGACTGTACCTGACCATTTTGTATGAAGAAGTTCTTACGGCTTTTTTTATTGCTTCTACTACATAAACTAAATAAAAATCAATGCAGTTTAAGAACACTATTTCAGCACTATTTTTTGATACTAAATTTGAGTCAAAAGACCTAAGCGTTTAGCAGAAATGAGGTGAGGATTACAGCAAAAATTGCTATAGGTATAATCCTCACCAAGATGCCTTTATAACTTCGGAATTATAAAGCGACTATTTCTCATCTTTTGTCACTATTAGTCACTAATTAGGCACTATTTTTTGGAATGTAGACCAAGTGAAAATACCCCACCGTTTGCTCACACGAGAGTTGGGATTACAGCGTGAGCCTCGATCTGTAATCCTCACCAAACGATAGCCATATCTTGGGAAATATGAAGTCACTAATTTTCTTGCATATGTCACTATTTGTCACTATTTCAGCACTATTTTTTGACAAAACCAAAATTGCTTTTCGTTAAGTTTTCATAGGTGAGGATTACAGCTTGAGGGACACCTCATTTCTGTCTATTGGTATTACAAAGAAAAGTTCCGAGACTATTATGAATTTTCATAATAGGTATTATTTGCTCTTACTTTGCGATATTGGAGGCACCATGTTGACATTGGAGGAGTCCGGTCTAACGTCGTGGCGGATGTTGTGATTCGCGTTGTTCTGCTGGGGTGACTGCAAAAACAATTTTTATAACATGAAATTATGGTTCAGTTGAGTCAAAATGTAAAGATATTTATTCTATCACATTCGTTTTAAGAATGTTGCACATTTTTGGGTTGCCTTTATTTCAAATAGGCCATATGAGTTGGTTGGTGCTTACAGTAATTTCATCAGGTTGCCTGTCCTGCGGGTGTCGTCGCCTCGCGCGGTTCCTTTGATTAGATTTATTCCTTGAAGCACTGAAATAGGAAACAAATACTACAATTGACACTATCTAGGCCATTTGAAGAATCTTAGGGAGCATCTGGCATCAACATCAATAACGTTTCATTGATATAAATATACATACATAAATACACATATCACGCCTATAATCCCTTGCGGGGTAGGCAGAGCGTAAACGGCCATAATAAACGGATATTTACGCCACGGCTTCAAATATTTGAGGGTCATTCGGAAAATTGTGTATCGCCATGGTGACAAGTTGTCAGCCCATCACCTAAAATTGCAATACACACCCTCGAGTCCCTTAGTCGCCTCTTACGACTCCCACGGGAAAGATATGGGGTGATGCTATTCTAAGCCGGCATCACACAGCAACAATAACGAAACAATGAAATAAATATTCAAACGAAACGAACAACAATGAAATAAATATTCTATTCACAAAAAAGTACATACGTGTCACTGTCGCTTCCGTAAGTGCTTCCCAAATGCGAGGGAGCCGTGTTGACAGATCTTGCTCCTACCACACTGTCGCCACCAGCCTAAAACAATTCGTTTAATTAATGCACAGCCAAGGTACGAAAATTTTCTTCGATGATTATCAGTGCTGGTTTTGAATTTAAGTATTAAAATATAAGTTTGAAAAATTATGAATTCTGACAATCAAAATCTCAAGATGGGATGGCAAGCGGAACAACTTTCCCCAAGGAACATTATGTTGAAATATGACAAAATACTTTGAGTTTCTATAGTAAATCTAATGATCGGCAATTTTGTATGGGACGCCCAATTTCTTTTTCGTTTTTCGACCTATATATTCGGAGAAAGCTGTTTCTTATCACCAGCTCGTCTCGAGTTTTTACTATCGGTCAATAGTAAAATATTACAATATACAAGGGTGTAAGGGACAGCCCTCTGAATACCGATAGGGTGCATTCAGTCAGACCGTTCAACTACACAACTTTTCCCTAGCAACATATGTCAGAAAACGACTAAAAAATTTCGACCTCCCATACAAAATCACGATCAGCTGACTGATCTTACTGAAAAAAATAAAATGAAATTTGTAAAAAAGTAATATCGTAATAGAAAACCGGCTCTGGCGGGAAAAAATAAAAATAACGGCACTGCCTTGGGGCTGGCGAGGTTGATCACGCGGCATGTAAATTCACGCCACCACCATCTGAAAACGATGAATAAGATAACACTTACCCTAAAGTTTTCATTGTCTCTGACGTTTTGCGAATCCATTACCATTTGTTCTGAACGAGAGTCTGGCTCCTCCTGCTCACTGTAATAAGTACAAAAGGAACTTATCAATGGGAAATTTTCTAGGTATTCTCAACTTTCATGTAGAGGGCGCTGAGCTTAATTGAAATAACGTTTCTTTACACGAAAACTGTACCACTTTATCAATTATTCTTTATTTTATGTTTATTGAATTGTTCTAAATTTCGTTCTTGTTCTTTTGTTTACTAACATTACTAGCAAGACGACAAGATTTTTTTGTAGCAAATTAAACTTAACAGAATTAATTAGTAACGAACACAACGTGAAACGGAACCTGTGACAAAACTATGGCAGCCGCCAGACATATTGTAACGTAAAAATTTTTATTTAGCACAACGCCCCTGGTTTGATATTCAGAACTATCAACAGAACGGAAAACAGAAAATTATAACTTCCATTATAATTTCTTAAAATACCAACAAATCAAAATACATGAAAATGCAGTATGCCTGCCCACAAAATTATAACAAACAAGTGTGAAAAAAAGATAAAATAGGTAATATACCTGGCATAAGATTGGTTGACAACCGAAGCAGTTCTCGAGTCAGAGTTTTGATTCTGAACCTCAGCTCCAGAGCAGATAATTTTCTAAAAAAAAGAGAATAACAATAATTATAAGTTATGCGCAATTTGGAGGCACGTGAAATGAATCTAACCTTGTCTAACCAACGTCGCTTGTTCTCATAAATGAAAACAAGAAATTGAAAAAAATCAAGACGAGTATCAAGAGGTTACAAATTTGGAAGTGTTCGGTCGAGGCGCCGGTAGTTCAGTGGCAGAGCAGTACTCCACGTGTTCCAGGTTCAACATTTCATTCTATACATATATATCGACATAACATTCATAACAATATAGCACTGTGAGTGCAAAATAAACCTGAGTACCCAAATTAGCTTGTTCTGTTCAATTTACGTCATACTTGCCCTGTTAATTTTACTCGTTCCGCTCATTCTGCTCGGTCAGTTAATTATACTCACCTTGACCCCTTTACTAGTCTAACTTTCATCGAAACCGGCTTTATTTCATAGTTGAAGCCGATGGCGCCACTGTGATTGGTGAAAAATGTGTCAATATCAAAGTTTGGTTATTTGTTATTGGTGCGTTTGTCATCGGTATCGGCATGAAGGCGATGAGAATTAGATAGTCAGTCCGCTGCTCACTTGACTCACGCTCACCTCCTTGTTGAGCAGCTTGTCCAGCTCGTGCTGCTTGTCAGCGAGCAGGGCGCGCAGCTGTATCTGCCGGCGCTCGGCGGGGCCGGGCGGGGGCGGGGGCGGGGCTCGGCTGTGTGATCCGCCTTCTTCGTTCACCTTCTTCTGCTTGCGGCCCACTTCTAATTCAACCAACCAAAGAATTTGTTTAAATTTGTTAAATTATAAACATGTCTTTATATTATTTTTGTTTATTTGTAATCGATGATTGCCAGTACTACTACGACCGATGTTATAAATTCTTTAAACTAAAGACATGATCACATTCAAAACCCCCCAGGACATTCTGTTCATGAGTGCCAAGAAACACGCACTAAAACACGCATACATACACACATCACGCCTGTATCCCTTGCGGGATGGCGGAGCGTAATTGACTGCAAAAACAATCGTTAACGTGGCGTTAACGTTTGTCTGGCCAAAAGTCTTAGAAAAAATTGTGTATCACTGTAAGACGGGTTGTCAGCCTGTCGCCTATAATTTTAAGTCAGATGAAACTCTTCAAGACCCTTAGTCACCGATTATAATTTTTTTGACTATTGAAAACACGATCACATTCAGAAGCCCCTTGAACCTTTCTTTTAGTTGTGCCCAGGACATACACAAAAACACGCCCTATGCGTTCGTCTCCATTAAGGCAGAGCAGAGCGGAGCGGAGCCCAGCGGTGCATTACCAACATTGGTATATGACCAATCATAAACCTCGAAATCTCCGCTTTGCGTCAGTGATTGGTCAATACAAGCACCGCTTGGCTCACCCTAATACACGCTAGACTAATCGGATCGATACCCCACACGAAAAAAGAGAGATCGAACTGGAAAAGGCAAACACAAAAGATTTATGACACGTACCTTTATTGGTGAGGCAATCCTTGATCCGAGCCCTTTCTCCCATGATCTTTTCAGTTTCCATTCGTAGTTCCTGCGCCAACTCTTGTAAGGCAACGATGCTGGCTTCGTGATCTAGGTTAAAAGAAAGACCTTATTACAAATGGATTTAAAAGCTAAGTTTATACAATTACAATAAAACCTAGACTAAATACAGGATGCAAGGAGTACTGTGTCGTTTTCAATTCAAAGGGTGCAATAAATGAATTTCTCAACGTCTTCAAAATGATTTGATCACTGAAATTCTGAATTCTTTACTCACTCTGTACTTTGGCTACATTGCCCAAAAGGCGACTATCTTGAGAAGATAACTACTAACGGGCAAAGTGGACGGTGAAACACTCAAGAGGCAGAAGCCAGACTCATTGGTCTAATCAGATCCGAACAACTTGCAACAGTTTGCGAAGCCAGCTATACCGAAGATATAACAAGATGGCGTCTCATAGTCTACGAGAAAATTATAATAGGCTTTTATTACAGCTTATTTTCAAATTCCTTAACATGCCTGGCTTCAAAACCTCCACGGTAAATCGCACTTACCACAAGGGTTTCTCTTACAATGCAGGAGATATGTAAAATGGTTTGTTCACTCACTCTGTTGTTGCTGAGTGTGTTGCTGCTGCTGTTGCAACTGCTGCTGGTGTTGTTGCTGCAGCTGCTGTTGCTGCAGCTGATGCTGTTGTTGTTGGTGCTCGTGCTGCTCGTTGGTGAACTTGTGTCGCTGCGGCAGAGAGTTGCGCACTCGACACACGCTGCCCTCTGTTGACCAGCCGCCCATACTGCCACCGCCTTCCGATTTGCTATCGCACGAAAAAAATTGCTTTTCTCAAACATGCTAGAAAATGTATTAATTTCTTTCAAAAAAAGAAACCGCGAAGTTTCACATTGTTTGTCACGTCTCAGATCACGCCAGCAAAGTTGTATGGAAATCCTTTGCTGGTGTCCATTATGATAAATTCGTTATACGCTAAACCCACATAATTTGATTTCAAAATTATCTCGATGACTCTCATAGAAACGGAACGTAATTTTGTATGAAACAGGTAACTAAAGACGAGGCTGTATGATGTGAAGACCCTTGCCTGTCCAGAATTAAAAAAGAAAAGAATGAACTAAACATTTAGTATGGCTGAATATTACGTAATACTGTGCCTTACAGGCGAATTTATTTTAAAAAATTACAATTGGTGGGAAAATTGTAAATTTTTATTTGTTTCGTTGTGTTGTGGTCGCTAGCTAACTTTTATAAGAAGTACAATCTTTCATTTCCTAGCCTTTTTTTGAGAAAAGCACTATGTAAGCCTCGGGGAAAATTACTTTGCTTGACTTAAAGTCTTATTTTCCATACCTCGACAACAATGTACTATTAATACACGCAATTTCGTTGGCGAATACGATAAACACCTTATTTCTCATTATATGTATTATCTAGATTCTGGTCGCAGGAAAAAACGATTACAGAAAGTATGCTCGACAGATTAATTTTAAAAGTTTGGTCTATTTTTACCCTTTTTTGCGTGGTATATAGCAATCTTATGAACATAATACATTATTTTTGCGAATACTAAACGTCTTGTACATTACTAGATTATTGTCGTACAGTTTTTTGATAACTTTATTATTTGCCAAGAAATTTCCAAAAGAGAGAATTTTTTTCTAAATATGGCGATTCCGCTCTGTTCTCACACATAGGATTTGCCGTTAGTGGGAAAGGGACGTTTACAAGTTCACGGCAGGCCCTTAACCCTCGAAATGTAGTCTAGTTGCGGGAAGTAAGGTTTGAAATAGCTAACTCTCTGAAGGGCGACTTCTAAAAAGCCAGACAAAGCAAGATTCTAAAAAAAAAATACAATGCGTTATATTCGCAAAGTGCAAACTTTGTTTGAAGTTAATATTATGATAATATTGGACTCGAGTAAAAGAGACACGACTGATTATGCAATCTACTTAGGCAGAATAGTCTAGTATTTAAAACATGAGAATTATACAGAAATTATTGTTACACAGATAACTAACAAGAATAAAACATACAAGATATATACTTACTTGTCATGTATATTCGAGTGATTGGGCACTTGGAACTGTTCGTCTTGAATATGAGAATGATGCTCATCTTCATACGTCTCCACGGACCGCATCAGATCTAAATAATACAAGCCATTAAACTTGTAACAAGGTTCATATTGAATAACAAATTTTAAAACACTTCCCGTGTTAGGTATAATTTTTTTTGATAATGTGCAATATTTCTAATCGCAGGCAGGCTTCGAACATGTTACTTTCGTCATTACTAGTGGCGACTACGTTACTGGCATTAAGATACACTTGCAAAATTCGCGGGCAAGGGACGAGCTGCGGTAGTCCAGATGGAAGAGGCGTCGCCACTTGTAATAGCAAAAGTCACAGGTTCAAATCAAGTTTCAAAGTTTTCAAAAAAAGATCATATTCTTATATAATTCATCTTTCAGACACATACCTTTAGTCTTCTGCAAAGCTGCCTTGATAGCTTTTATTTCCATAAGTTTGAAAGGATCTTCATTTTTGATGTTCCCTCCGCCGGATTTGTTACCTGCAACTAATAAAACAGGTGTAACCAGAAGATCGAGGGTTATTTAACATATTGCATGTGTTAGGAAAAGATTTTTTATTATTAAGGATGGGTTTGCTCTTGACTCTAGTCTAGGTCATAGGACAGAGACAGAGTCTAAGATGGAGCGAGCTCACCCAGAAGAAGCCTGTTAACTCTTACTTTGAAGAGATTAGGGTTGTATGCTTTTGGAAACACAGACGCAGGTAGGTACTGGTACCTGCGAAGGGTAAAGCCCATAAAACTAAAAAAAAAAACGTTCATAAACTTACATTTACTGGTAGACTCTTCAACTCCGCTATCTTCGCCGGAGCTAGAGTACGTGTTACGCGAGCTGCCCACGCGAGTCACCATCTGAAGCTTTTGAAACTCAGTCACCTGAAAATTATATCGATAATATAAATAAATCACCAGATGTTACGGGATGGCTTGTGTAATACGGAAAAAATAACCGCAAGATGTCGTCACAAATTGCGATTTAACAGCTTGTAAGTAGCCAGGTTTTTTATATAAACCAGTTTTCGTGCGTCGGCACATACATACACATCAGTTGAATACCAAAATTTTAAACCTGCCAGCACTTAATAATTTTGCAAGTTTAAAAAAGAAACTGGTGCCTCAGCTTATAGCAGTCCACTGCTGGACATAGGCTTCTCCCAGGGTACGCGATCCAGTCGCTACCAGCCGCCCTCGACAAGTCATCGGACCATCTGGCCGGAGGGTGTCCAACGCTACGCTTGCCGCGGCGTGGCCTCCACTCGCGAACCTGCTTGCTTCACCGTCCATCGGTTCTACACCAAATGTGACCAGTCCACTGCCATTTCAGGTAGCTACATTTCTAAACTGCGTGCCGGCACGGTAAACCACAAGTCGAAGGTTCAATTTCCGCCCAAGATAAATTTTGGACTTATATACATGGTGTAAAAAAATTAGCTAAGAATATTTTAAGGGGTGAACCAGTACGTGAAACTGAACAACTTTCCTCAAGGAACATAGGGCGAAATATGAAAAAAAATTGGCCCTCCCATACAAATTATCCCGGCCGGGCAACACACTAAGTATGGGAGGGTCAAATTATTTTTTCATATTTCGACCTATGTTCCTTGGGGAAAGTTGTTTAGTTTCACGTACTGGTTCACCCCTTAAAATATTCTTAGCTAATTTTTTTACACCTTATATATTTTCTCCAATTTGCTCAGAAATGGCTTCATTACTTTAAAAAAAGAATACGTCAATGGGCTCATTTATGTAGTCAAGGCGCAGAGGACTGTAATAGAAATTTCCGGACTAGGCCGGAAAAAAAAGGTTCTTTAACATCACACTTTCGTGTTTAGGTGTTTTATGGTACACAATACCATGTTCAGGAACACTTACACCGCGCGCGTTCCATTTTTTAACTAATTGTACAAACTGTTACATAACTTTCAACATGAATTAAGTGTCGCTCCATAATTCTTTCTTTCATAATAGGGTAAATAAATTATTTTCAAAAATTACTGTATTATTATTGTTATTTCCTTGCAAATGAGAGAAAAGTATTGTACAATCCACGGCCGAAATAACAATGCCATAGCATTCCAATGCCACTCCACCAGAAATTGCTTTATACTCGGCCTGTGACGTTATGTACTATTGTTTGTTAAACAGAAGGCTTACCAAACTCTCCATGTGCTGCTTCTTGAGCTGCAACTCGCGCAACTTCATTTGCAACAGTCGCGCTCGCTCACTCAGTATGCTTTCATCTTCTTCCTCTAGTTCACTGTCACGGCCGCCGCCCACTGCCTCCTTAAATGAGAATAGTTTTTATAACAAAGTTTTTCGTCTTCTAAGTCCTATGAAAATTTTAAATAATGGTGTAGTAATGATGCGGGCAACTAGGCAATGTTAGATTCGGGTATTAATTACTTGTACCTACTCGTTTCAGAGAAAATAACCATGCCTTACCTCACTGCTAGCAATGTTAGCATCCCTGGAGAACCTATCGTCCTGGCTGTGCGAGGAATGCGCGTGTTCGTTCTCTATATTGCTGGGCATGTTCTGTTGGTGTTATAATGCTGCCTTACCTCACTGCTAGCAATGTTAGCATCCCTGGAGAATCGATCGTCCTGGCTGTGCGAGGAATGCGCGTGTTCGTTCTCTATATTGGAGGGCATGTTCTGTTGGTGTTATAATGCTATCTTACCTCACTGCTAGCAATGTTAGCATCCCTGGAGAATCGATCGTCCTGGCTGTGCGAGGAATGCGCGTGTTCGTTCTCTATATTGGAGGGCATGTTCTGTTGGTGTTATTATGCTGTCTTACCTCACTGCTAGCAATGTTAGCATCCCTGGAGAATCGATCGTCCTGGCTGTGCGAGGAATGCGCGTGTTCGTTCTCTATATTGCTGGGCATGTTCTGTTGGTGTTATAATGCTGTCTTACCTCACTGCTAGCAATGTTAGCATCCCTGGAGAATCGATCGTCCTGGCTGTGCGAGGAATGCGCGTGTTCGTTCTCTATATTGGAGGATATGTTCTGTTGGTGTTATAATGCTATCTTACCTCACTGCTAGCAATGTTAGCATCCCTGGAGAATCGATCGTCCTGGCTGTGCGAGGAATGCGCGTGTTCGTTCTCTATATTGGAGGGCATGTTCTGTTGGTGTTATAATGCTGTCTTACCTCACTGCTAGCAATGTTAGCATCCCTGGAGAATCGATCGTCCTGGCTGTGCGAGGAATGCGCGTGTTCGTTCTCTATATTGGAGGGCATGTTCTGTTGGTGTTATAATGCTGCCTTACCTCACTGCTAGCAATGTTAGCATCCCTGGAGAATCGATCGTCCTGGCTGTGCGAGGAATGCGCGTGTTCGTTCTCTATATTGCTGGGCATGTTCTGTTGGTGTTATAATGCTGTCTTACCTCACTGCTAGCAATGTTAGCATCCCTGGAGAATCGATCGTCCTGGCTGTGCGAGGAATGCGCGTGTTCGTTCTCTATATTGCTGGGCATGTTCTGTTGGTGTTATAATGCTGTCTTACCTCACTGCTAGCAATGTTAGCATCCCTGGAGAATCGATCGTCCTGGCTGTGCGAGGAATGCGCGTGTCCGTTCTCTATATGTATGTAGCTCGAACGTCTGCAAAACCTTTGTATTCGATTTATCTTCGGTCTACGAAAGTACGACCACGTCTCCCATTACCGGTTCCAGCTTCAGTGGTTACCCATATCCCGTAGGCGGGACTGCCATATCCTATCCCTCCTTTACTGCGTCCTCTCCAATCCTAATACTCCTCCCTACCTTAAAAAGCGATTTGTCTTTCACTCATCAACCCTTGCTCGCAATCTGCGAGCCAGTGACAGTCTTACGCTCAATATTCCTCCGCACAAGACCGACTTCTACGCAAAGTCTTTCACAGTGCGAGCAATCAAGCTGTGGAATTCTTTGCCTGAAGTCGTTCGGCGGGCTCCATCCGTAACAACATTTAAATATCGGGTAAAAACACATTTCTTGTCAGAAATTGTTGTATAGAAACTTATCCTTCTAACATTGTGCTGAACTGTTATCTGTCTCTTATCTTTGTTTATTATTTATCTAGATTGGCTATCTATATATCCTATCTGCCATAGTTAAGTTTATATTTATTAGTCTATTTAAGCTTATTTATTAGTTTATTATAATATACAGGATTATTTTTTAGTCAGTGCGCAGCTTCAACATACGTAATGGTTATCAAATTTTAAAAAATATGTATCTATTTTTTACACATGACTTAGAACAAAAAAGTTGAAATAATCGCACTTAAACTTATCCCAGGATCGTACGTAAGTGTGGATCACCCTATTAGGTACACTAGGTGGCATTCGGCTTGGCAACGTCGCGCGCGGCCCAGTTATACCTATCAGCTGACTTTGTACTAGCTTCTACCTACAGCACAGGTCAATGACCAGTTCAGGTTAATGACCGCTATTGGTACCGGGGTGCGTGCGGGTGATACCTACAACAACTAAGTACCTATCTCACAAGTACCTACACTTAAACTGCCTCCGTGGTGTAGTGGTTTGAAAGTTGGTCTCTTGATTTGATGGTCCCTGTTTCTAGTTTATGCGGAAAGACAAGATTATTTTGTTAATCACGTACCCAGTTGGATTTTTCCCAGTTTGGTTAAGAATTAGCAGCTACAACTAGCATAAGCAAGACATGTAAATGTTTAATCCATAACGGTAACTCGGGATTGTACAGCACCTCGAGTAACCATCTACGTGATCAACTTAAGAATGGTTTTTCTTACAGTTAACAAGAATAACCAGAAAAGATTGATAAAATTTAAAAGATTACATTCAAAGGTTTTTCTAATATTCTTTAAAAATAACCAGTAAAGACTTTAATGGCAACTGGAGCCGTTGCTGATGTTACCTAAAAAGCCTACACAACCTGCATACAACAGAGGTTGTGATGGTTTGACAACGTCGCGATTAGTCACCGCGTCTTACAGCGCCAGACATAGTGGCGCCAACACGGTTCAATTTTTAGAAGAAAACTGACGCCGGCGCCGGCCGGCCGACCGCCGCCGCCGCCGGCACGGCGTGGCGGGGAATTCATCTGCACTCACGGCGTGGCGGGGAATTCATCTGCACTGCTAGAAAGCTTTATGTACACTGATGATATGAGGTAGCTCGTATTGCGCGTGCCTGCCCTTCGATGATTTTAACCGAATTATCCTTAAAGTACAACTGCATTTAAAGTAAAGTAAACGGCAATTTTGTGCGCTTATGAGAGTGGAGCGAAAAATTCAGTAAAGTATGACAGTCAAAGTTGATTAGGCCACTAAAATGTTGCTACTGCGTCAGTGTGAACTAACCTTGAGTGGTTATTTAGGAATAAAGATTTAAAACGGTCTACTCACACAAAAATAACAGGGTGTGATTTGATCGGGCATTCATAAAAAAAAAAACGTATGGCCGGAACGCGGCTATCGCGCGCCGGTCTTGTGTAGCTGAGCCTTTACAAAGTTATTGAAATTTTCTCTTCATACTTTTACGGGCTTAGGACCGTCAAAATGAAAAGTTTACCTAGAACACTAGGTAAGCAGTAGGTAGCTAAGTACAATAGTCGTTTAATTAACAGTTACTTACTGTAAACTGCCCGTGATCCAACAGCCGCTGCATAACGTTGAGGAATGTTCTTGGGTTCGGTAGACTAGGGTCCACAACGCCAGCATTACGCAGTCGAGTATTTTCCCCACTTAAAAAGTACGAACGCACCATTTCGTAAAACTCGCGAAACGTAAAATTCGACATCGCGAAATCAATTCGGGATCGGCGGGAAAAGTAGTGTCACGCAGGTGCGCGCCCGCACGTGACGGAATCAAAGCGAGAACTGAAACTGACTGAAGGGTGCGCTGCGCGAGCGCTGTTGCCATTTTCACGCACCCCCGATTGAAAAGTAGTGTGTCCATGATTTATTTTTTATGAGGCAGACAAAAATAAAAAATAATAAAAATAAAACATATTTTTTTATTTGCCTAAAATGTCCTATTAACGATTCTGATATCATGGTATAAGTTTGCGCACTGACTAAAAAATAACCCTGTATATAGCTTATGAATGTATTAGTGTGTACATTAATTTATGTAGTTTATGTTAGTATATGTCATGCACTATCCCGCTTATCTAAACGCACTTTCCTTTCACCCAAAGGTTGTCTGGTTGAGCTTGCTACTATAGCAAGAAGGCCGCCTAGTTGTACTTTTTTTTTCCATTCTTTTTTATTTATTTGTAAACTTACTTTGTGCAATAAAGAATTATATTATTATTATTATATTGCTGGGCATGTTCTGTTGGTGTTATAATGCTGCCTTACCTCACTGCTAGCAATGTTAGCATCCCTGGAGAATCGATCGTCCTGGCTGTGCGAGGAATGCGCGTGTTCGTTCTCTATATTGCTGGGCATGTTCTGTTGGTGTTATAATGCTGTCTTACCTCACTGCTAGCAATGTTAGCATCCCTGGAGAACCGGTCGTCCTGGCTGTGCGAGGAATGCGCGTGTTCGTTCTCTATATTGGTGGGCATGTTCTGTTGGTGTTATAATGCTGCCTTACCTCACTGCTAGAAATGTTAGCATCCCTGGAGAACCGATCGTCCTGGCTGTGCGAGGAATGCGCGTGTTCGTTCTCTATATTGGAGGGCATGTTCTGTTGGTGTTATAATGCTGCCTTACCTCACTGCTAGCAATGTTAGCATCCCTGGAGAATCGATCGTCCTGGCTGTGCGAGGAATGCGCGTGTTCGTTCTCTATATTGGAGGGCATGTTCTGTTGGTGTTATAATGCTGCCTTACCTCACTGCTAGCAATGTTAGCATCCCTGGAGAACCGATCGTCCTGGCTGTGCGAGGAATGCGCGTGTTCGTTCTCTATATTGGTGGGCATGTTCTGTTGGTGCATGCCGTCGGAACTGTGCGGTAGTGTGGTGGCAACGCCTATTTGGTTGGCGGAATACATGCGGTTAGGATGGTGGTAGTTCGCATTGTAAGCCTGACCCTAAAAAATAAGAATAGTGAAAGATGGATTATAAACTGCCTTTTTCTTTTGCGATTTCAATACATATATTGCCATACTTCTCAATTCCATATTACCGACTAAAATCTCTTAGCTAAAAATAACCCTGTCACTTTCTGTTAAATAGGCTAAGATAAGGATAGAAGATGATCGCCTCTTAAATTGTCTATGATTTTTCGCATTTTATGCGGTATCTGTCAAACAGCGATTCAACAATATGGCTGGCGGTTAAACATACAAATAAATCTGCGAAAATGCGCGGAAATCATAGACTATTTGATACATGACATGACTTAAATAGTCTATTACATCTTCTATCCCTTTCTAAACGTATTTAACGGAAAGAGACGGTGCTATTTTTAATTGGCCGTTTTAGTCAGTAACGTGAAATCGAGACTATTACCAGCTTAATTCAAATTAATCAAATTGATAGTAATAGCTTGTCGTTGGTATATCTTATTTATTTATGTATGCATATGTTTATTTTATGTAGGTTCATGTATTTTTATTTTATTATCCGCTTGTCTGTCACGTACCGGGAGCCGGACAACAATTTTGAACCTTAACTACCCACAATAAAATTCAAAACCAATGAAATTGTTATAGTATGAAGCGACAGATGAGTGATTATGTTAAATTATTAAGTATAGTATTTTAGTTTATTCGTTTTTATGAACTTTAAGTACGATTATATTTAGTTTTTTTTTCTGTTTATCTTTTGGTTGGCCGGTAGAGAATGCCGCGTGGCATTAGGCCCGCCCTTTGTATTTTCTGTGCAATAAAGTTTAATAAATAAATAAATAAAAGTAATCAACAGTTGACTTACTTGCATATTACTAAAGTTGTCGTGAGATGTTGATTGTTGTATCTCTTGAGCTTGGTTCCTTTCTCTGTGCATCTCTTCAAGCTGTTGTTTTGCTTCTGCCTGTGAATCGCATAAATTGTTTGAATGTTTTCTTTGTGGTTTAAGAAATTAGGTTTACATTATTAAATTTAAATAGTAAGACACTGAAAACAGAGTACGAGCAGGTGATAAGGCACAACTTTCTGCAAGAAACATAGGTCTTACTAAGACAAAAATATTTAAAGTATCCATAGTAACTCAAATCAGCCGATTGGCAAATTTGTATGAGAGGTCAAATTATTTCTTTCATATTTCGTTCCTTGGGGAAAGTTGTTCCTTATCACCAGCCCGATCTAAGTTTTCGCTATCGGTCACTAGTTAAATTTCATCCTATATAACAAGTGGAGACCTTTTGCCCAAGTGCAATTTGCTACTACTTTTATGCTGATACTTGTTGGCATTCTTTATCATTTAAATCTCACATTACCTGATATTGAAGCAAACGCTTCTGCTGTTTCTTCAAAGCTGAGAGTCGTACTTGGGACATTTCCATTTTGTTTTTAATCTCATTCTGCCAAAGCTCGTTTTCGCTGTATGCCGAACCGTTGCTTTGCACTGATATAGGTCTAACTACGACATCCTGCTGTAAATTATACGTGAAATAATTAGTTCCTTATGAAAATATCTACACTAATATTATAAAGAGGAAAGATTTGTTTATTTGTTTGACTTGAATAGGCTCCAAAAATATTGACCCGCTTTAAAATTCCTTTTACTACTAGAATCCTACATTATCCCTGATGAACATAGGCTATATTAAAGTATCTTATTTCCAAGGGAAAATGGTTAGCAGCGGGTGAAACCGCTGGGCAGGCTGCTAGTTATTTTATAAAACACGACAAATATGTAGGTAGGGAATGAGGATCAAATCAGTTGTTAATAGATAAAATCTTTGAAAACTGTTGTGTTAGGATTATGTTTATGACACATACTTTTATTTGTTTACGAAAATCAGGGTGTAAGAAAAGGTATCATGTTCCTCTCAAGAGATGAATCTTCCCATAAAACTGAACAACTTTTCCTAAGGTACATAGGTTGGTAAATGTTTTGGACGTCCAATATTTTTTCGTATTTCGGTATTTCTACCTATGTAGGTACTTTGGATAAAGTACTTCAGTTTTATGGGCTGGTTACCCTTTGAAATGAACACAGTACTTTTCCGATATCCTGTACGGATTAGTAATAATGTGTTTAATTTAGGCTACCGCGTATGCTACATGTACACTGATCAAAATCGAACAATATATAGGTAATCAGCAAATATCCGAATATGATGAAAACAACAAAATCTAAATAGTTTACTTTTATTATTTGCGGAAGAAAAGTTTAGTAGAACTTGAACAATCAGGCAGATGGATGATTAGTTGAAACAAGGACGGTTATGTCACAATCCAATTGTTTTTCGAGAGCTTCATGTAGAGCGGAGAGTTGTTAGAAATGGTATCAGTTTAGTAGTTCGCATCCATGCACAGGGATTTCTATTCAAAATGTTTACAACAACGAGAATCACACTACACTGCACATAATCAAATCATCATACACTAACAGGCAAACCCTGGTCTTCTATTTTCGCAGTAGTACCCTTCCTATTCTTCATATCCTCAATTCTTGCTACCTTTTCTATACACGATAGAATATTCTTTTGTAGAGTTTCATTCAAGTGTTCATCTTTGTTTTCCTCCTCAGTGTAAGGAACTGTTTCTAATTCCTTTATTTCTACTATAGAAGTTTCCACTTCATTTGTGGTTTCTTCAACAATAATTTGTTCAGATGTAGATGGTTCTTCTTGAGGACTATTTTCTTGTATTGAGACTAATGCTGGGACATCATCTGCTTTCGCATTTATGGTTTTGTTTATCTGTTCATTTTCTATATTGGTAACCTTTTTAAGGTTATTGTTTACCACATTAGCATCATTGTTGTTCTTGATATTGCACGCTTTATCAGCATTGAGAGGTTTTTCAGCCACAGCTACAGCCTCTTGGTCTGCAGGAGTAGGCTCTGCTTGATGTGGTTGTTCAGTTTCTTCAGCAGGCACCTCAACATTATCAGGGCCTTTATCAACCAGCATACTTTCTAGTTTTGTCTCACTTTCCTTTAGTTTCATTACCATCTGCACGAGTTCATCGTATTCTTCTTTTGTGTGCTCAATGTAAGCCTAAATATGAAATTCATTTTAGAAATCTTAATTTAAGATTGTTGGTTTACTACCGGCAAACACATTTGATGTGAAACAATATGATGGAAAACCGTTAAAAGTCAATTGCACTTACAAATATTAAGCTTGTATTGTATACTAAGTAAAATTAAATTAATTCACCTCAGCACTCCAATAGAACGCTTCACACGCCAGCTTTTTGGACTGGAAACTGAAATATATGATGTAAATAATTACCTCATCCTCAGAGTTCCTCATGGTATCGACGAGGGATGACGTGACGCGGATATACTCTCGGATCTGTCCTAGTCGGCGCTCCACGGCCGCTGCGTCGGGGCAGGCCGCCACTATTGCCTCGCCCAGAGCACGGGCCGACTCCCTATGTACCTATAGACAATATTACAATTCATAAGGAGAATAACTTAAAAGTATGCAAAAGTGATAAGTAGTATTAATGGTGCCGATATACGGTCCCCAAAAACTTCAATATAAAAAACAAGTACTCCCATTGTTATTTTATTATGATGCAATAACTTACAGAAAAGAGAACAATGAAATAGTAATGGCTTTCGTAAATACTATTGGGAAATTGAGACCTGCCAGTTCCAATCTGTGCTGATATTATACTGACTATTGTCAAGATACAAAAAAAAAACAAAAGTCTAAAATTTCTAACTTACAGCTTTAACATACTGTGCCAATACTCTGATTAGTGAGCTAACTGATCAGTGATACATAAAGTGCTATTTCCGTCAATAGCCAGTGACGCTGCTATTTGCGTCACTAACTATTGAATCTATTTCATTAATATACGCAGTACCACCGCGTGTAACGTGTAATGACGACTTAGTAGAGCATGACTCCAATTCTACCTGTGGGTGCCGTAAAAAGGAACTAAGGGATAAATTCATCCAGGCAATGGACAGCAGCGGTCCCTGTGAATTTAATATCTTGCACTGTGCTCGCCAATCCGCCTGCCAAGCATAGTGAGTATAGCAATCTCTGCCAATAGGGGGAGGCCCATGTCCAGCACTGCATTGTGGTTGTTAATGTTAATCTACCCAGTAGACATTATCCTAAAGGTATATCTAGGTATACTCAAAACTTACCTGGTTATTGTCATTAATATTGTTAAAGTTGCCTTGTCCCTGGTCATACATATTGTTCATGATGTTGACTGTCTTTGTAGCGGTTCTTGAGTTAGATATAGGCGGAGTTGAGTTGTTATTACTCGGGTGATTGTTACCCTCGAAATTGTTGCGAGCTGGGTTCAAGTTCCTTGTCAAATTGTTTCTATTCTGGTTTGGTGCCTGAAATGTATTGTTCAACTTGAACGAAAAGCATACATAGACAAATCAATTTTATTACTGTCATTTAATGGGGCTACCTGGCTTGGTATTATTTTTCATCAGAGTTGGGCACCAGAGAGAGATGCTATACAGCATCATCAGTGGGCATTTTCGAGTACTCACTTACCCCATTTGCACCCCAAGTCAAGAGCACACCCATCCTTAACCCCCAAAAATAAAAGAATAAGAAAATAGATAACTTACGTTAAATGGCTGTGACAAATTCCCAGTCACTGCATTTGGTGTGGTTGGATTCACAATCATCACAGCGGCAGCTGCATGGTTGGAGTGTGGCATTAAACCTGGGCAGTCACACATTTATTGCAGTTGATTACAATAGACTATATTCTAAAAAGATGATTCAATCAAGCAGCTTTCAATGGAATATTAAAGACTTGCTTATTTTAAAGTGCACTAGGTAGCATTTTTAAAAGACACTAGCTAAACCTAGCATTATTCTGATATCAGCCTATATGGTATTCTATTAGGAGGATTATGGGCAAGAATATTGAATAAAGATGGAAGGATTATCATTCACAAAACAATTTCTCCAATTATTTATTAAATAAAGATGATTACCATTTTGCAACTGAGCATACGGGTGTAAAGAGTGAGCTGAGGCAGAGGAGGCTGCACCATCATCATGTGTGTCTGCTATGTTCTGGTTCTGAACATTTAACGGCAAGGCTCGGGGCTGCGGGCGCACTGGGACAAACCGCCCAAACCCACTCTCCAGCGAGACAGAGTTGTCTAACAAGAACAGAGGTTACACACTTAAAAATAGCATATGGATAATTTTTTTCTTGTCAATAGAAGAAGTGGTTATCTATAAAAAGCTAATTTATTTTAAAAAAGGCATCAGAGCTTGTCAATACATAAGAAAATGTCCTAGAAATAGCATTTTTAACAATTTTGATAGTAAAACTAAGTACTCTTAATAATTGTGCGAGAAAACTTAAATTTTACATAGATAACCATGCTTTGTAGACACAAAATATTCTGGTAGCTTGCAACTTACCTATATCAGTTAAGTTGTGATCAGAAGAGTTATTGGTTTGTTTTCTTGATTGATTATAATTACCTCTAGTGTTGTATTCAGAAACCGGTACCCAGTCAAGTGAAGTCTATAAATAGAGAAAATACCAAGTTAATAAATAGAATTAATTGCATTTGTCCTCACTATAGAATAAGTGATACAAACTTTCTTGGAGCTGAGTTTGGAAAAACAAGCTCCCATATGGATAGTGACTACACTGCATCTATTGATTTGATTTTATATACTTTATCCACCAGGAAACCATGTAATTTGATATTTTTAAAGAAAAGAAAATAAATTCAATCTGTATAACTGTGCCACTAGTTGCAGACTTGGCAGGTAGCCAGGATACATACTATTCAGGGGTTCTAAAAATAATACACCACATGTAGATGCTTTGAACAAACTTCACACTGAAACTACAGTTTTCCAGAGATGACAGGGACACAGAATCAAGCAGAACTTCAGATTTATTTATCTTGATGCCTATACACATCATCAATGTTCATAATTCATCATGTGAAAGTTGTTTGTAGTAACTACCACATGTGCTATTATAGCTATAATAAGTAAGCATCCATTATGTTTCTAGGTGAAATGGCTCAATGTTTATGCTCACCGAAGCCATGTTAGTGGCCATGTCCCGCCTGGTAGGCGTTACAGCCTCCTGCGGCACATTGCAATTGTTCCTCGCCTTAGTCTTGGGGATCGTGCCCGTGTGCCCGGGATGCCGCTCGTTGTTCCCCGGAGCCATCACACGCTAAGGAACACTCACTGACCACGACACATTGTCTTTCACCGCACAAAGAACAAGGCCGAGCCAACTGAAACTTGTTTTAGTGCAAGGAAAAGCAATACGGCACGAAATGTAACGATTTACTTTTCTAGGAAGTACCACACATTTTAATAAATTATAAACATAAATACACAGAGCATTAGGTGCCGAATAACTGTAATTAAAGCTTTAGAATATATTTTAGTAAATAAATAAATTATAACAAGTTTATTTTGCAGCTTCTGCTAATTTTTGAGAAAAACGCAACGCAACAAAAGCAAAACTGACTGACATTGACGTTTGATCATTCACTCATTCATTCATTGGCTGCATTCAAATTAATTTGCCCTTCTCTTTCACTTGCACTACTATTTTCCTTATTTCAATATGGACCATTGATGTCCATGTCGTTGGCACCCCAAAGATTTTTCAAAGCTGAGAGGCTCAAACGTTTGTGTTGTGACACATGGATTAACTCTTATTTCAAGACTGGTTTTCAATGTGACGCTATTTAGACTGAGATCTCAGGTCAAAAAATAGGGGAGCGGACGACATGCTTTTAGGTTGTAATTTTGGAGAAATCATTAGATTACTTGTTAAAGAAATGTGACGGAACAGCTACAAGCACATTCAATAGCTATGATAAGCCACGGAATGTTGTCAACCCATGTCGTTGGCTCCCCAAAAAAGCTGAGTCCGAAATCTTTGCAAAACATGTGAAAGGAGGAGACAAGCATATTTCTTTACGCTGAGATAACATTATTTTAGTACTCTTAATAAGATTCCTTATTTCAGCACTTAAAATATTTGTACCGCTAGGATTTCAGAGAATTCTCGATCGTAATGTAGTACATATTTGTTCCTATAACAATCGCCTCAAGAATAAGTTTCGTTTTTGAGAAAACACAACATTTGTGTTTAATCTATGTGTCGCAAACGTTTGAGCCTCTCAGCTTTCAAAAATATATACTTTCGGGTGTCAACGACATGGACATGGCCATGGAGTACTTGTAAAATCCTTGATCTCGACAGCTTTTTATGAACGTAACTTAAGCACGCATAGGCAACGCGCGCCACTTTCTGCGCGCGTGTTTTAAATAATAAAATTAAATGTAGAGCTTAAAAATATAAGTTTTTTGCTAACAAAAGTGGTTATTTTTCATTACATTCACTATCATTAGGTTTTCCTATGGACGAAGGGCAATTTTGCAGTTGTTTCAATGAGTAGTTGGGGATTCAGGTAGCCCGGCGGCAGAGGCGGTGGCGGAGGCGCGGGGCTGTCCACGGACCGCATCGGCGCCCAACCTCACACGCGCGGTCGGTATTGTTGTGTTATGTTGTGGTAGTCGCTCGTCACTCCAACGCTACAGACGTTGATTCCGTGATAAACGAAGTTTGTGTTGTGTGACAACTTTGTGAAGTTCTGTGAAAAGTGCCACGGAATTGGCTACAAATAATATTGGATTTCATTTTGCAGTGCTTTGTCGTAAGTATTGCACGTTTGCACGTATTTTAAATTTTATTTTGAACTATTAAATAAGTGGTTGGTAAATCGACTATACCTACCTAATTGATCTGCAATGCAAGTAAGTAGGTAAGAGTTAAATAAATAAGATAATATAGCAAGCATATGAGACACGATCGGTGACTTAATAGCTAACATAGAATATGAGACAAAATTTTAAAAAACAAAGTTAATTTAAAGATAAGTACCTAATAAATTACCGAGGAGAGTTTACCTATCCTCACCTACAATAAATTACTGTATGGCTGTAGACTGTAGGCCTGTAGCTATGTATTTATATTTATGTAGGCAGAGTCATGATAACACAGGTTAAATAATTTATAAAGCTTTTTTTAGGAATGATCCACCTATAGAAACTAGAAATCCTCATATTTGGAGACGCAACGTTTGTCCTTTTACATACCTAGGGGAAAGTGGTATAAGACGGGGTAGGGGGGTAAGATGGGAAATCTGCAAAAAACTATGTTCCAAACGCACTTTCAAATGACTGCTTACGCCATCTTACGGCCATTTAGTGAAGTTATCCAGTGCCGCAAATGTCATGGCGGAAAGTGCGTGTATTGTGATTTCGTGAGTAATTTGTTGTTTTTAACACTTTTGATGTAATATTTGGGGTCAGTAAACTACGTGACTGCATTCAATACATGACGAGCAATGCTGAGGCAGTATTTTTTTCGTAAAACTGAGATATTTTACTACTTTATGAGCGTTGCTTCAAGCAGGCAGGTTTTGTTTTATAACTTAAAAAAAATTTGTGTTTGAAAAATGATCGTTTGGGGCATGATGGGGTATATCTTCACAGCCATACAATCTGATCTAAATAAATCAGAATTTAATTAAGTTAGCCTAAAACTACTGATGTCTTACCCAAGTATGACTCAGAAACAATGAGAGAAGTCCGTAGAAGAGGAAAAACTGCTATAATTACTACATACTACAGAATTAGTAGGACGACAATGATATTTGCCCAAATTGTAAAGACAGCAATTAATTAATGTAGAAGTGTATAAGAAATCCTATATCCCATCATGCCCCATGGGATAACCCCGTCTTACCCCATGGGTGGGGGCAAGATGGTAATGTTTTGATTTATTAATTCTTTTTATAAGAAATTGTTTATTTTTGCGTTATTGTTGATTAGAATATGAAAGAATATAGACTGTCAGATTCTCAATTAAAGTTCCTATGTCCTAGCATAAAAACTTCGTAGTTATTATTCTGTTTTTCCTTAAAGGCCCCATCTTATACCACCTTCCCCTACCCCTGCATGTCTAGTTTAGTTCTATCTAACAGAAACTAAAAAAAAACAATAAGTCGGTCAGTGAACTCTACAAACCTAATCTTGAAGTGCCTATGACATTTTCATATTACAAAAACAATTTAATGGTTACGTTGTCTTGGTTACAAGTTATGAAAGGGGTGGTGCCTAGCGAGGGTAGGATGGGCTGGCTGACGGTTTTCAGGGTGCGCCGCGGCGGCCGACCTAATTCTCGGATATGAACTGCCATGTCTGCCATTTTAATTAAAAAACCACTAGACTAGCTCAAAGCCACACCTTTACAAAACTTTTTCATTTAACGTGTCTGTGAACAAAGTTGGAGCTTTATACTTTTGTAAAAATAAGGATAGCTTACAAACAGGCGGCCGGGTATTTATTACAAATAAGATAGAAATCGGATAAGCGGAAACCGGAAACTCGAACATTAATTTATTATTTTCACGTGCGGTTCTGTTAGAGATTTCAGATAATTTACTCCGCGACGTTCTAATTTGAGCTTTACTGCGATGATGATGTCAACGATGACGTCATTTCCATGCTTCCAAGCCGTAAACCGGTTCCAACACCCGCCGACCTCCAATTATGCTAATACAGGCTGTTCCACTCCACTCCTCAGGCAGTATACAGGCGCAGTAAAGCCGAAATTACCCGCAATGGCCAGATGGTCATCCACCTCGTTAGATATTACAGTTGGAAATATTTTATACTCTTTTGCGGCAAACAATGGGCAGTCCATAGTTGTTCTAAAATATGAAACCAGAAAAGGTTCGAACAAAGCTCTACTACATATCTATTTAGGATAGAAGGTACTAGCAGGCAGCACTTCAAGTTACACTTTTAAGAGATCAACTTAAATGGGTTTTTAATTAATCCAGAAGTAGATGAAATTTGAAGATGGCACCCCATGCTGATGATGGATGAGAATAAGATTGGCATGTAAATCAGTAACTCGAGTAGCTGTTGATAGTACATATAAAAATTCCCTTCACTTACTTCGAGACGTATTTTGATTGATACATATACCTATTATATCACGCCTATATCCCTTGCCGGTTAGGCAGAGCGTGAACACGTCTGACAAAAATCTGAGGGTCATTCAGAAAATTGTGTATCACCATAGTGACAGTTTTGTCAGCCCATCGCCCTGTACATAACTAACTCAGCCGGCATCTGACTAGGTATAAAAAGCAAATACCAAATTTTGGAAACACTTCCCGTGTTAATCATATATATAAAAAATTTGTAAGTTTTCTAAAATAATGGTGTATATAACCATAAAAAAATCTTCCAGACGTTTATTTTTATTTTGTATTATTCCATCCTTAAAAGCCAACAAAATGCTTTTGAGATCCACATTGAGTAATCGTTTTCGTTTTTTGTCGGCGACGAACGTTGTCTTGGCCAGCCGATAAAAATAATTCGTGGCAATAAACGATGTAGAAGAAACTAATGGCAACCCGACTTCCGTCGGGGCACAATAAAAACTTTGGCGGTTCATGCCACGCTATGGAGAGAAGAGGATTCTATAGCACATGTGGAAATAATTAGGTACCTATAGCTGAACCTACCTAATTCTGTAGTCACAAATTGTAACAAAAGTTTGAAAACAACATAAAATATAATGGTGATAGAGTTTGCTTATTCATTAATGTTTCATCAGCTCTTATAGTGAGTAATTTGGATACCTACTTTGCACATACATTAAATTGCTTCTACATATAATGCAATTAGTTTAGGACGTAAGTACCTTATCTAAAATTTAGGTTCAATCCTACTAAAATTTAATAATAGCCTCAGATAGCAATAGCGATATGTGTGATTTTCCTCTTGTCTGAAAGGTAAAAATTGTATGCTTAGGTACCAGTGTGTTGATGAGCTAAATCCTGGAAAAAATGTCTTTACATTCTTCATATACACTAATATTATATGTATGAGGAAAAAATTTTCATTGGGTTAGTCAAACGATACTCACAAACAGATGTAGAGTCAGTCACATTGATATAATCTAATAATAGTTAAACATTCCTGGCATGACAACATCTTCGAGAAGGGCGCTTCTATAGTTCTGCTACTATAAAAGTTATACGCGTACACAACAAGTTTTACGCAGAATTCATTTCGTAGAGTGGAGTAGAGTAGGTGAGGAGAAACAAAACAATGCCGGCGGCCCAGTTGTTCGCAGCGTGACGGTGACTGGTGTTATCGGCGCAAGACGCACCCACCTCCAACACCACTCCACTCTCCCCTAGCGTCGCCGTGCGTCGCGACCGGACACGGCAAAGTCAACGACCTGCCAATATATTCCGAAAACCATCACAGGACCTGCCACAGCAACGGAACGTGGAACTGGAATCGCCAAATTCTCCGATCCGCGAGTTTTTAATGGCATCGCTGTTGCGACCCATTTGTTTTATTTGTTGTCCAGCGGGTCATGTAGATAAATATGCATTCGTATATGTTTACATTGTATGAAGTAAGCTTGTAAGTCGGTACCGCCTACTTACTTTAGCATTAAGAGTTGAGAGTAGGAAAACATTGGAAGATAAATGACTCATGTTTATTTATGTAGTAGGTAGAGTCACCTGCTCCACTGCATTATCTTGTAGCTATTGTAAGCTCTATGAAAAGTAATTTCCCCTATGGAAGGCACGGCGTACTTTTCATCCTATCTTTTGAAAATCTTTTTCCATAATACCTGACTCAACCCCTTTAGAAAAGAGATGTTTACCCAAGCTAACGATTCTATACACCACTAGAAGTACCTACTGTTTTGTATGTTTCGTCATGTTTTGTACGTGACACGATACCTAACCTAGGTAGCTATGTGACAAGCCTTTTTCGAACTAATTTCACGCTCGAAAAGTAAAACAATGAAAAGGAAACAGTGACTGATTTGAAATAAGTAGGTATCTCAATGAGACTATCAGGCTGTTCGAAAATAGCAAAAGGTTATCTCACGGCGACTCGGCCCTGTTTAATTCTTAACATGAAAGTGAGAAATAAACATACTTACCTAATTTGTATGTTTACGTAAGTAAGTACCTACCTGTTCGGGTAGGTAGTACTGTACTTACATGCGGTGCAGACCCACGTGGGTAGGTACCGTTCAGTCACCAGTCACCAAGCCAAATGATTAAACATACCTACCACACAATTTCTCATACAACTTATGTTCCTAGGTAGGTGATCAATCAATGTGGTTACATGCTAGCTACCACCATGTGGGTACAAGGTTAGACCACGTTAATATTTATTTACACACTTAATCACGTTTTATTGCGAATATTACAATGTATCATATTGTATCTCCCGTCCTAAACAGAGACTTTTTATTAGCGCTTGGAATCAATTATGTGCGCGTGACGTGACTCGAAAATAAATTCGAATTTCGAACTGTAACGGCTGATGTGAACGTAATATTCCAACAACGTCCGGCGGCGGGTCCCGCTTATAATTAAAATACTGACACGCAGAGCAAAGTGGCTTTGTATCCTGAACTATTTTTCGAAAAAGAAATAATATCGTTCCTTTGAAGCCCTTTAGAATCAACTGAAATAATGTAGAGTCTGCAGATACAAGTAGAACTGGCTTTCAACCATTATGATTATGACCTAAAACTATGATTCCAATTCTAAATAAAGCATTTGACATCATCCTTAATAAAATAAATGGGTATGAAGAATCACGTCGTCTCTCGGTCGCACTCGCACTCGCAGATCGACGATAGCCTTCACCGATTATAGCGGTGACGACATCGTTCACAACACTCCCGTGACCCCACTCCTGTTGTCACACTATTGTCAGACAGATCGCATCGCATGTGCCTTGATATCATCAGATCAGGTACTCCTCGTTTTCTTCTTCTTGTAGTGTATAATAATGTGTCTACGATCTACGAATGACCCCTGGAGTCAGATTTTTGAACCGCCTAATGCTAGTAGGTCTTTGACTTACAAACGCCGCGTAATGTAGTCTTAAACAGCAGAACGGCATAACGTGCCATGCCACCGAAGCCCGAAATCATTTACATTACGGACAATCAGGTGGATCAGCTAAGTACAGAACGAAATTAACTTTATTCAATGTAGGATAGTATTATCACTTATTGACGTCATGATCCGTCATTGTAAAAGAAAAGAAATTTGTACTTATAACAAAATTATCTTCTTTTTATAAGAATTTTGTATTGTCCTTATACCAAACCGGCTCGGACGGGATAACATTTTTAAAATAAAGGCACTGCCTCGGGGCTGGCCAGTACAATGTCCTAATCAAACTGTGAACACGTCACAACTAATGAATTGATAAATACTTATCATTTTTGAGTGTTCCTCCCCAAGAATCGAACGAGGGACCTCTGGATCCTGAGCCTGACACCAACAACCCAACTAGACCACGGATGCAGTTTTCCTTGTAAAACCCGTTTTATTTGTGCTAAGGCTCTCCTGCGCCGCGCCGTCTTCGCCCTGTTAATTCTGAATGTTCTACGAATTACTCAGTTTCTAAATGAAAAATGCAGTTTGCGTGACTACCACTATGTGACTACCCATTCATATCCATTTGCGACGACGACAGTCGACCTAGTGATCAATGGAGGTGTTCCAGTTTCCATATGTACCTATCACTTTCTTTATCGATTCGCGTTAAAACAGTAGAACCTAACTGTAGCTATAGGTACTTGCAGCATGAATGTGCAATGAATAAAATAAATACAAACTGCTCAATAAAGATGAGTCTTCGATTCGTCTTCGGATGAACAAAAAAGTTGGTGACTGTAGAGCCAGCCTTGAATCAATAATAAGCAGCGTAGCAGCACAAAAAATCGGTGCAGAGAGAGGATAAATAAAAAATTCATCTACCGACCACGCTCTACGTTTTAAACAGGTCGTAACTCTCATCATAACAATAGCACAAGCACAAGTTTTTGCTTGTAATCTAGTAAGTAGGTACCTACTTTACAATGTTAACGCGCTCATTACAAGCGAATAACGATTTAAATACCATGGGTAGGGTAGTTCATCAAAAGTTAAACAAAAACATCGATTGCTAAAGCTTGAGTTGTTCCGGTGGCTGACCAGGTTGCGTGATGTCATGATCATGACTGGTGGTGATAACTTTTTTAACTGGCACGTGTCGTCGTGTAGGTACGCAACGCAAGTCTCTTATAGTTTTGTATAAAATATCCGTCCAGCACAAATAGTTTTTGAGCTCTAATTTGCCCGAAAACCCGTGTGATGCCGGCTTAGAAAACCGAGTGATGCCGGCTTAGAATAGCATCACCCCATTTTTTCCCCAGGGGGACACCCTACGACAGTAAGAGGCGACTAAGGGATTCAAGGGTTAGTTGTGATTGGCTGACAACCTGTCACTATAGTGATACGCAATTATCTGATTGCAAACTTTTGTCAGATGTGGTGTTAAGATCCGTTTTATGGCCAATAACGCTCTGCCTACCCCGTAAGGGATATAGGCGTGATTTATGTATGTTGTATGTAATTTGCCCGCAAATATGATTATCTACAGTGAACTGATGATTGTGTTTGTTATGATAAAGTTTGATTTTGGAATATTTGGCACATTGACCAACAGTGGGTCCCCAGAGAATCACTACCAGTAAACAAGGGAAATACCTGCTTCGTTTTCCAGCAGGACATCAAAGTATTTGAACTATAAAAGGTGGTAGACTCTAAGAAACCAGTCTGCGTGCCCCTGCCCCAGTCCCACCCTAATAGAGGTCCGCGCCACGCCGGCGCGCCGCCGCCGGGTGACATCGGCGCGCCGCCGCCGCCGCCGGGTCACAGAAAAACTCACGCCGAGCTCAAATTTCCCGCGCGAACCAGGTTTCATGCACGCGATCGATGCGTCAATACGCGAAGTTGCCGTGTTATTGGAGGCACCGCGCATCCCCCTCACGCACGATACATACAAACATACATACATCAGCCTTTTGCTGTCCTCTGCTGGACGTAGGCCTCCCCCAGGGTACGCCATAGGGCACGATCTCCCGTTTTCGCTATCCAGTCACTATCAGCCGCCTTTTTTAAGTCATCGGTCCATCTGCCCGGAGGTCGTCCAACGCTACGCCTGCCGAGCCGCGGCCTCCACTCGAGAACCCGCTTACTCCACCCTCCATCGGTTCTACGACAGATGTGTCCAGCCCACTGCCACTTCAGTTTGCGACACTTCCAGACTATGTCTGTTACTTTGGTATTTTTGCGGATAGTCTCATTCCGAATTTTATCCATAATAGAGATACCGAGCATAGACCTTTCCATAGCTCTCTAAGACATGTAGCCGGTGGGCCAGTTTTACTGTCAGGTTCCACGTCTCGGCTCTATGGAGTCACCTAGTAGACATAGGGGTCATGACTGGCTGGACACACTGATCGAACACCTTGGTTTTGATGCATTGTGGCAAGGGTGATTCCAGAATATGACGCAACTTCCCAAATGCTGCCCAGCCCATCTGCACTCTTCTGTTGATTTTAGCCTCAAAGTTGTCTCTACCCAGCTGCAAAGTTTGCCAAGGTACACATACTTCTGGACAACTTCAAGGGTTGTACCTTCGACGAAGACCGGCTCGGGGATGATGTGTTGATTGAACATGACTTTCGTCTTGTCCAAGTTCATCCCGAGTCCAGCACGTTTCGAGGCGACATTGAGACTGGTCAGCATTTTTTGCAGATCCTGCAGCGATTCAGCCATTATAACTATATCGTCGGTAAAGCAGAGATGTGTGATATATTCGCCGTTAACGTTGATGCCTAGTCCATCCCACTGCAGAGTCTTAAAGATATCCTCCACCGAATTGGTGAAGAGTTTCGGGGATATAACATCACCCTGTCTTACACCTCGGAGTAGTTGAATGGATCCTGTTTTGTGGTTTTGTACTTGCACAGACATCGTTGCCATTTGATAGAAGCTTCTCAGTATCACCACATATCGCCAATCCACTTGGCACCGCTACAAGGACTACAAAACAGCCCAGGTTTCGATGGAGTCGAAGGCTTTTTCGTAGTCCACAAAGGCCATACACAGCTGTTGGTTATTCTCTTCTGACTTCTGTTTATCCTGCTGTATAGTATGGATGTGGTCCACGGTGCTGAAGCCTTTACGAAACCCAGCCTGTTCCGGTGACTGGAAGGCGTCAAATCTTCGTAATGACTCTCGAGAACCGCTTATAGACGTGGCTCAGAAGTGTGATCGGCCTATAGTTTTTAAGGTGCGTTTTGTCTCCTTTCTTGAAAAACAATGCCACAACATCTCTGCTCCACGCCTTCGTGGTTGTCCCATTGGCTATAACGGAGTTGAAAAGCCTTTTCAGCTCTTCGAGGACAGGCTTTCCACCAGCCTTAAGTAGCTTAGAGGCCACTACGTCTTCTCCGAGAGCCTTCCCATTCTTAGGGTGTCTAAGAGCCGCCCCGATTTCGTCTACATCCACGTCCGGGAGAACGTCTGTAAAATCGCGAGAGAGGGGAGCTCTGGGGTCTGAGGTCACGTCAGGTGGAGGTTTCTGCGCATGCGAGGCATACAGATTTCCGTAGGAGTCCTCAATATCGGCGAGATGCTCTGGAACCGATGTGACAGTTACCCCATTCGAGGTAGTTAGCTTTGCTAGATGACTTCTTCCCAAGGTTTTGGTAAAGACTTTCGACCCCCGATGTTTCTCAATCGCCTTCTTTATGAGTAATAATTTTAATTAGATACATAGTTTTCTTAAAATTAAGTTTGATTCAGTACTTCGAGAGCTTTTTCTACCACCCCTTAAAAACTTTTAAAAAATCAGCCCACGCCGGCGGCGCCGCGCCACGCCGGGTCCGAGGGCCGGCGCGCCGCCGCCGGCCTTTTGGACTGCGGCGCGGACCTCTACACCCTAATAACCTTTTGGCACGCGACCGATACTGCTATTACTATTGCTATCGTAAAGGAATTTTACAGGTGGCACATTAAACTCACGTTCCGATCATTAATGCCCTTCTTACTTTTTACTATTTGTTTTAGAAATGAAATTAAATTGAACTGAGGAAACTTTCGCAAAAAACAAGCTAGTTTTTGCAGAAGCTGAATCTGTGCATCCTTTGCGCTCGCGTAAGGTCAAAGCCGACGACATGATTGAAAAAGATACAAAAGCAAACAAGTTCCAAAAATTATATATGAGACTCTCAAATTCCAATCGGATTGGTGTGCGCGCCACAGTCTGCGGCACACGCAGCTGTCGTGTGAAAGTTGGGACGATCGTGTTTATGTTTACGTCGGGCGTAACCCAGATACTGTCGGCGATACCCTTTAATAAAACAACGTGCACGCACGAATTAACAACCAGTGTCTGTGTGGTGTGATGTGAAATAATCACCAGAAATACTATTAACCTCATCTCCCAGTCCAGCCCCATCGTAGTATATTGTGCCGCAGCTGCATCGCGTCGCGCCGCTGACCGAGAGATATGACAATATAAAATGTAGTGAATTTTAAAACATGCCAGGGAAAGCATTTTCTATGAAATAAAGTAGTTATCAGTCATCGAATATTACAATATGGACAGGTTGGTGCTCTAGTTATTTGGAGAAATAAATGTTTAGGATTTTCGGCTCTGCATTTTGTACTTACTTTATTGAATTAAGTTTAAGTTAACCGATCGGTTTACACTTAAGCTCTACATAACAAAATAAGTACATAGACAATCGTTTGATAGGTAGGTACATAGGTATATCTGAGTAAGCGACAACAATGTTAAAAGGTTACTAGCTCAAGCTATTTCCGATTTACGACCGATCCTACTATTAACTATGAGGGAAACATATTGTGTGCATGTCAGAGTTGTTTGAGGTCTTAATTTAGCACGGTATGTTTATATTCTACGTTTTTACTGTCCAAACGTCTCAAATAAATTTACGTCACCGCTATAAATGGTTGACTTCGACTCCGAGGAAATTGGGAAGTAAGCAAACATTAGGATAGGAGCATTGCGCAAAGGCTGACACATTTAGGTGGAGCCAAAGTTCACAGGGTGTGCAAAAAGCTCGCTTAACTTTATTATCTAGGTATGGACACCTTTTATTGTGTTTTCGGTTTAGTTATAAACACTGGCAAGTTATATTACTGAACATGTTTGTCCGTTTTCTTTAAAGTCAATCAACCTGAGCTAAACGTAGGTAGGTACGTTTAATACCCTATACTCTTATCGTAATTAGATAGGACGACAACGACTAGAGGACACGAATAATTTATACAAAATGAACAGGTTGAGTCCGTTTACTATCTACTTATAGTAACATGCATGTAAAGTTATGGCTTCGTATGATATTGAGTAGTAACACCAAACTAGTTAATCCAATTGTAACCCGACACTGCGTTTTAATTTGTAAGATAAACCTATTGGCCCTGTTAGCGGTACACGAAGTTCTTAAACAAATGTTAGTTATAGAGATAGGGCTCGCCCACTGTTTTGTGCAATAAGTGATTACAATAGATCGTCGTCTCGTTATGTGCCACCTATTTTAGTGCCGCATCTACCTACTGCAGCCGGCTGTCGCACGTGGGCGTGTAAATAAAAGTCCCTGGCCCCAATTCACGAATACTAATGAATTGAATCATGTGTTCATTTTCACTTTTTGTCTAAATAAGTGTATTTTTGTTACAGATCCATTATGTTACGGAGTCGGAAGTGATTGAGTAATAATAGAAGCAACGAAGATGAGGCAGCTAGTCAACAAGAATCTCATAACGCTAAAATGCGTTCTCTTCTGTTTTCTCTCAGGTAAATTCACAGTGAAATAGAAATAGAAATAGAAATGTTTATTTGTTATCAAAATATCAACTTATCATTACAGTCACAAATACAAAAACTTTGATGATAACAAAAAGGTTCTCACTCAGCATTTGCTATGGAGGAGCTTACATTGCACATAGTGACACGATGCAGCATCTGTATCTTTTCTTAGCTAAGTGTGTTGACGGGTGAGTGCCCGAGGTATGCAACTAGAAGTTCCTACTGACAAACTAAGTATTATTTACTTTCACTCGCATCTTTGGAAAGTAACTCTCCCAATAGTGCCACCCAACTCTACAACTCCGTATGTTCGTATAGGACATTTATCATCATAACTGCACAATTTCAACTGTATTCCACAGCAGAACGTTAGTTCTTAATGATAATTAAGAACACAGCCATGGGAAACGACATTCCCACTCCGATGAGCTATTACTTTAATTGCACTGAGCCCCACCTTTCAAAGTAAATCACTTGAATCGTGTTTTATTCATCTGCTGTGCTGTGGCGGTAAAAAGTTGCCTGGTCGAGTCCAATACTGCCACTAGTCAACCTCTTACCGTGAGTTGCAAGAATGCAAGCTACCATGTAAGGACTGGGTTCTACAGGACCCGATGAATGATTTAGGAACCGTTCACCTCAAGATTGGACATGGGCACAGACTGGCATCGCGCCTTTCACGGTTTTATTTGACCTATTTGCCCCGGCTTATGGACAGACAAACGCCTCCATTGAGCCGCTGAGGCTGAGATGATTGCGCAGTGCAATTTAGTATAACGGATATCTTGATAAAGAGTTATTGTTAATGTTGTTAGTAAAGTAAGCATAAAGTTTAAATTACCGGGTTCTATACGCCAAATTCCTATTTCTGCTTTAGATAAAGTGCCTTGCTCGTTGAACTATGATAGGTACTATGCCTAGGAATGACTTGTGGTTGAGGTAACGGTATAAAATACAAACACTTTTTTTTCTATAGGTACATAATCGTTGCACCTACATTACAGGTTCATACCTAGTACGAGCGATAAAAATCCATTCACCGGCATTATAACGGTACCAGAATTGTAGTGTGATTATTACGATAAGTTGAGTTGCCATGCGCATTGATTTTATTTATGTTTGTTGTCAGGAATCGGCTGCATATTTCCCTTCTTGCCACTGCACATGCTGTCAGTTGGCCTGGATAGAGGGGAAGCACGTCTCATATCAGCTGTAGCTCCATGCATCGCTCTTCTAGGTCCAGCCCTGCTTGGACCACTTATCGATAAGTAAGTATATTTGGGCTGTCGTTGCCGTGTGATGCCGGCTTAGAATAGCATCACCCCATTTCTTTCCTGCGGGTGTCGTAAAAGGCGACGAAGGGACTTGAGGGTGTGTTTTGTAATTTTAGGCGATCGACAGACAACCTGTCACTATGGCGATACACAGTTTTCCGAATGACCCTCAAATGTTTGTCAGACGTGGCGTAAATGTCCGTTTTTGCGGCCGTTCACGCTCTGCCTATCCCGCAAGGGATAAAGGGGTGATATATGTATGTATGTATTTGGACTATTTTTTTAGATTACGTAAGCAACCATGCAGTCTAAACTCAATCTGGAGTTTAAATCAGGCATAAAAGGAAACTAGTTTAAGCCTGACCTACTCCGTTTGATCGTTTGGTCTAGATTTTACAGAAAATAAGTAATGAGCAATTTATCGATCGTCGAGAAGGTCGTCGTGACTGTATCGTCATAGATCAGGCAGGATATTTTTGTTTCGCAAAATTAACTGAAGCTTGCGGTGATTTCAAACTTATTCAGCTCTCCCCAGACAACTTTTCAAGGCTTGGCATCTTGTACCCAGTTAAATATTTTATTTTTCAGGTTATCTGTAGGCCGAGGGTCTACAGGAGGTAGCAATAGCCCCAGTGACTCCGGACGACTGTTGCGTGTCGTCACTGCGTTGTGCCTCATATTGAGTGCCTTATTTTATACTCTTCTTTTAGCTGTGCCTTACACGGAGCGACATGAAGTAAGTGAACCAGATCTTTATTAATTCTTAGATTTTCCAAAGAAAATAAATTTACGGTTCTATTGTTTATCACGTCAAATTATAATCCTTTCTTTTCAACCGAAAGTTTGAGTTAATTTAAATTACTGAGAACGCTGCAATCTTGCAAGTAGTAGGTATGTATGTACCTACCAAATGCAATCTGGAACCTAAACACATTCATCATAACGTTTTCTAGGCACGAATTCAGAACTAATTTTCTAAATGGATCAACGCTCGCGCTATGAAGCATGCAGCTATTTTTATATTTCAGCGAAGTGACTCTATTAAAGCCACTTCTATGCTTTCAACAATTGCAATTTGCATAAGCGTTAAGTTTATTGCGTGTGGGTTTATTTGCAGAAATAGTGTAGGGGTGTGCTTTTCTGCTCCTATAATCAGATAACCCAAAACACTTCTCGTGCTTCAAAAGTCACGTTAATCTTCTGGTCCTCACTGTATCAACAACTGTTTAAGTTATACCAAATAACAGGTATTATTGACGACTTAAAACAGACGAAACAGAATAATCAATGTCTACACATATATATACATAATACTTAGGTATTAGTTTGATTAGGTACCAGCTATAATTGACGACTTAAAACAGACGAAACAGAATAATCAATGTCTACACATATATTATATATACATAATACTTAGGTATTATTTTGATTAGGTACTCAATGTTTAAGTACCTACTTACATTGTAGTTTAGGTTTAGAAGCTGAACGTATGATTCCTTATTTGGTGGTTATAGGCAATAAGTCCCCATAAGGCTTTGCGAGTGGGTTGCGATTGCGAATATACACAGGAATTATTTTGTGCCTTCTGCCTATTTCCATAAGAATAGATAATAATACTAGCGTATAGAAACGAAACTCCTTTGTCTGGGCCCCAAAAGCCGCGCTTTAAATACCTACTACCCCCCGCAGCCCGTAACGCCCCGCACTTTTCCGCGCTTTAAGTCGGGGCTGTCACGTGCCAATAATTTTATTCCAGACTAGCGGCCAGTCAAGCGGTTGCGACCGCTGCTAACAGTTTTCCCGTGGGAACAAAATATTTACCCGTTTTAATGTCTTACCTTACCATTTTATTGTTAATAGGTAGGTACAGAATTTTAAAATAGGTGCAAAAATGGCGCCGTGTGGTGCCAGATTAGAATAGCATTCTTTTTGTAAACGCATCACTTTTGCAGCCATACACACCACAATAATTCGGCATTGCTAAATTTTTTACAAAAAATGAAAATTCGACCCGCACGACGAACGTTTCCGCGGCGAAGCGCACTCCCGACTAAATTGTTCTCTAAGAGACAGCCAGACGGATTGACCTTGAGCGCGTCTGGAGCGGGAGTGTCATCTCTATGTGATTTCTACTCTATGCTATTTCCTAAAACATATGATTAAGATAAAGTTCTATCAAGATGAAGTCGATGGCGGACAAGAGGAGCTTATAAGGTCGCTCCAATAAAAAAATAAGCTAACTAATTTAATATTGTATTTTAAAAGTGTACAGTATAAGTTGTGTATCAGTATAGAGACAGGTTGTCAGCCCATCGCCAAAATTTGCAATACACACCCTCGAGTCCCTTAGTCGCTTCTTACGACACCCACGGTGAAAAAATGGGGTGATGCTATTCTAAGCCGGCATCACACGGCCACGGTTTGTTTTTATGTCCAGAATAATGTAACCTACAATCTTTTTACGTCATGAAAAGCAAATAAAGAGAATTAGACCTACCTACTTATATTTTTTTTTTTGGCTGATTAGATAATTTGTTGCAGGCTCGAAGACCTGAAGTGTTGTTCATGTGCGACGGAGACGGAGCATATGTCATGCAGGAAGTGTGCACCGAGGGTATGCGCTGCAACCGGTGGGCAGGACCCAAGGTAATGTTTAGTATTCCTCCCGTCGCCATTCACTTGTCAGTCTAACTCGTTATCGTCTAACTTGTCGCTTGAATTGAATACTGCGATGCTATGTTCCGATTGCTTCAACTCAAGTAGTTATGTACCTCCTATTTAGTTACTACATGGTAGGTAATTTATGTGATTGATTGATTTGCTGAGCTGAGCATGGAGTAGAACAGGTGATTATACCAATAAAACTAATATTATTGCTAATGCAAAGTGGCGATGATGAAATTACTAAAGATCTAATCAAATATGTAATCCATCAGTCCATAACTCAAAATCCAGTACTATGTGCTAGGTTTTTTGTGCTATTTTTTCCGTGCGTGCGTATCATTCCGTGACAACTTGATGCCTTTATCAATTTGGTATCCTCCGGCACTGGTAATGATGATAGACAAAAGTTGAACCATATGCATAGGCTTACTAGGTTTGGTAGAGTATAATTCATCTGAAAACCTGTTTCTTTCCTCAGTCGGGAGTATTGGCTGTAGGCAACTGCGAGTATGGCTGTGCTGATGACAACATGACCTGGCTCTTGACGGAATTCCCTTCCACCACTTCGACCACCACCCTGAGCCCAATGTGGGCTGGTGTTGCGAATGCTACGGTATGTATTTACTCAGACTCAGAACCCTTGTTTCGTGACTAAGTGCTTTTATTAACATTGGAGTAGATTGTGACAGCCCCGTATATTTTATCTGTAATTGCGAGTCTTACAGAACATTGAGAAGCTTTGAGTGCGTGCTCTCTTCAAGCGAGCATCATGCCTGTGACACAGCAAAGGAATTCTATTCTCTTTGAAAACTGAGAAGAGACATCTCGTAGCTCAGTGTATGAAAATCATAGACAGAAATATTTGGCGCCCAACGACACTGCTTTATGTTGATTATCAAAATGCAAATATTTCACATTTATCATCAGTCCACACAGGCTCCAGTAACAGAAGAAGCTGACGATGGCGAAGACTATGCTGTGAACCCACCACATCTCTGCTACAACGGCGTGTGTCAAGTATACATGACACATGCGGGCCGGATGCGCATCCCGCTGTCATTATTGGCTCCAGAGGAGGCTGATGATGACAACGCGACAGTCAATGAGCTGGATTGGTGCACTTATAGAACAGGTATATTCCATTTGGTTGCAGCCTCAATTTGAAAAGACAATGTATTTCCATATTGATCTCTTCGGATCCTACAGCATGCGCCAGATAAGTAAGAATCACTGACTAACAATCTCTTGTTTCTTGACTGTTGCGCAAGATTATGGGCTGTCAAACTCAATTTATTAACTATTGTAATCCTCTGCGAATCGTTAAGTAACGTCGTCGTAAACTTCCATGAGGGACTCAAACTTATTAGGTACAAATCAACACATTAATATTGTTCAGGTCTGCCTTCCCACTGCGAGGTCCCACGCGAGAAACTGTCCGAAAGCGAACTAACGAAGGACTGCAAGCCAGCAGTGCGGTGCCAAGTCCTCGACCCTTACGATGAACCTGACACTGTACTTGCCAACGCCGAATGCAGGCTTGTCATCGGTGACCCGAGTTACACTTTCTGGAGTTACTTCGTCGTCAGGTAAATGCTCCCCAAGAAAACACATTCACCAAGATTCTGATCTTGGAAATTTCAAAAGATTACGTTATCATCAATTTTATTTAATTCGTTTATTGCCACAACACAACACAGGTCTACTGTCATCAAAATCTTTAAAAGATCGCAATGACACAATACAAGTACACGCGTTTTTGTGCGCTTTTGTGTGAAAATGGTAACTTTTAGCTTAATGCAGTTTACAAGATGCAGCTTGGTGTCCTAAGTTCGAATATCTGTAACTGACTTTGAACCACGTTCATTTATTAAGGGTTACTCCAGACAACTTCAAAACCATGATTAATAATCTCATATTTCCAGGGTTTTAGCTGACATTTGGCCAACAGCTGCCTTAGCACTATTAGGAGCTGCTTGCGTCATCGCTACTAGAGAGACATCCCTAGGCCGAGGAGACGTCGGCAGGCAACTTGCGTTTGGAACTATCGGGCTAGCCATCTTCCCTCCTTTAGCTGGACAAGCTTCACAGAACATGCCAGACGACCCCTACCTAGTGCCGTTCGTCATGCATGCCGTGTTTATGATCATTGGAGCGCTGATCTTATTGGTTGACAAGTAAGTAGGCGTAAGCCTTTGTAACTTGATCTACAGAAATTGAATTTTCAAACAAACTTGAAGATATTCTCATTTGCGCAATCTTATGTATGTCTTCAGAAATTTGTAACGATCGCAAATTGCGAGATTGTTAGTGAATCGTTCGTCTTCCAAACCTCCAGTTCAAGCCAAACTCATTCGCAACTCCCATTAGGTACTTCTTATCTACGTATAACTTTGTCTCTTCCATCACCAAGGAACATGCCGCTGTCTACCCCGGAGTGGTGGTGGCACACTGCGACGGGCGTGCTGACGATGCCTATGAACGCGATCCGTCGATATGGAGCAGAGACCGCCGCCATTTTCTTCGTAGTGACGTTGCTTGGTGTGTTGTGGAGCGGCATCGATGCCTACTTGCCTTGGTATGTATATTTGCGTATACGAGACCAAGTCCATCTGAACCTGTTGCCAGTTTTCAGGTTACCAAATGGCTTCTGACTTATCAACGTGCCACACATGTATGAATGATTTTGCTAATAGCGAGACGAGATTTCGGGTATAATAAGCAAATTGAACGATTCTCTGCTTCGAAATCAATTGAATCTGAAGTCCCACTCTCTGGCCTTGATTTCACACTTTATAAATTTGTCATCGACATTGGCCCTTGGCGACCTGGTAATTAAGGGCATTGAAGTTGTAGTGCCCAAGGTCAGACGTGTACTTTGTGTGATATGATCAATCGGCGATCATCATACATAATAAAAAGTATAATGATTTTGTAGAGTCGTATCTTGATCATATTTCAGTCCAATGGACGGGGAGTTTGACCAACTGATTAGATTTGAAATATTCCCTTCATAACCTGACAGACTTTTTTAATCCACAGGACTGTATCAGACGTATCTACCGACTCTAACTTGACATTTTTGGAATTGGGTCTGACAATGACCGCGGGGGCCATCCCGGCGATACCCGTGCTGTTCTGGGCGGAGGCTGTGGTCGACTACATCGGACACTCCAACGTGTTCATCATAGCCTTCACATTCTACTGCCTGCGTTACACTGGTGAGTTCGTTGAGTATTGAAACTTTTTTTTTGTTACTTTGTTATCCCTTTATCTTCTGTATGTCTTTGGAAGTCATCTTGCTCTCTTAGGCATCTGGTAAGAAAAAAGGAATCCATTCAATAACTAGGTATCCAAAGGCTGCCATCGACAGCTAAGGAGCCGTCAGGATTTCGCTTGGTCAAATTTCTTGTCATGTGAGGTGAGGACATCAAGTCAGCGAACGACCCGATGAATCTTTAATCATTTTCTGGTCGATAATTTTTACCGGGTGATCTTTGTTCTGTACTCAACTACTTAGTACTATGGTGGAAGGAATGTGGAATACTTTGGGAAAGGAATACAGAGTTTAGGATACTATGATTTTTTTTTTTTGACAAGGGAAAAAAAAGAATAATTATCACAGTAGCTCAAGCAGCTCGGGGACGCAAACCCGTATCCACGGAAAAAATATACAAGGTGGACCTTTGAGCGATGCCATCTATTAAAAATTTTAATAGATGGTTCACTAAACCAAAAGAAAACAAAATCTATACCAATTTATTCCATAGGGACCGTAAACAAAACTGTGCCATTTGAAGACACTTTCCTAAAATTAAGTATACTTAATACCAAAATAGTATCTAATAAAATAACAGTCTGTTAAAATCTGTTATTTTCTTACCCAAAACATATTATCTAACTAAAGAAACACAAAATACCTAAACGCAATATTTTTATTTTATTTTTTTAAGTACTGTCTTTCTGGTTAGTGACTAGGCACATATTACTAGTCATGTTATTTGATTGGGTATACTTTTAGGTCTCGCGTTCACCACCGACTACACCTGGGTGATAGTCTGCGAGCTGCTGGAAGTGTTCACGCTGAGCCTGGTGTGGGTGACGGCCATCTTGTATTTTCGCCACCTCGTGCCGAGGAAGTACACCGCCACCGGACAAGCTCTGCCCGTCATTGCTCACTTCTGTATTGGTAAGAACTTCAGTGTAGACTATCCTCGACTGACATGACACCTCTTTATTATGCACGTGTCTTAAATATGGACAAATGAAAAATAAAAGTAAACTGCAACTATTGTTTGACTGGTTTGTTGGATCCTCGCAAGGGTCTTCATCTGACGTTGATACTCTACATTTTGAAGGTTTGATTTGTAATTTGGTCTATGTTGAAATTTTACTAGTGACCGACACCGAAAACGAAGTACGGGCTGATGATAAGCTTCTTTCCCCACGGAACATAGTCAGTTTGTATTGCAGGTCCATTTTTTGCAGGTTTCGACCTATGTTCTTTGCAGAAAGTTGTTCCTTGTTCCCAGAACGTACTGAGTTTTCGGTATCGGGATCACAAGTTATCCATACATCTTCCTTCAGGTCGCTGCATCGGCGCTATAATAAGCGGCATGGTTTCTGTGGCCGATGAACCCGCCCTGTGGGCGTCGCGCGACGTGTACCGCGGCCTGGGCGTGGCGGCGCTACTGGCCGCGGCAGTGTACCTCGCATTGTACCACCTTGTACTGGCGCCGAGGTGCGCCGCGCCCGCGCAGCCGCCGCCACAGAACTTGATACAAGGTAGCCTATCTTCTTTCCTTCTTTGGACATATTATGCGGTCTACTGAGCAGTCTGGAGAAACAAATCATTTTGGGCCGTGTGGAGTGGAAGCGTGCTCAGGGCTCCAACTCGGTGGTCGGCGAAAACGCGAGCTACGAGTATCTATACTACCTACAATGTTTGGAATGGAGATAGCCTTCAAGTGGTCGCGATCCTCAGAATTGAGAGAACGAGGAAGAAGAGAAGGCAATATTCTTCTATAGTGTCGATGGCATGTCAGTGGCTGGCATCAGCTGTTTTGGAACGATAAAAGATGGGCCTTGGTTTGTAGAAGGCTATGTCATAGAGTAGAAATCACATAGAGATGACACTCCCGCTCCAGACGCGCTCAAGGTCAATCCGTCTGGCTGTCTCTTAGCGAACAATTCAGTCGGGAGTGCGCTTCGCCGCGGAAACGTTCGTCGTGCGGGTCGAATTTTCATTTTTTGTGAAAAATTTAGCAATTCCGAATTACTGTGGTGTGTATGGCTGCAAAAGTGATGCGAGGAAGACTCCGCATCTAAGTTTTTTTAATTTGCCTAAAGATGAGCCAAGGTAAGTGATGATTTTACAGTAAATACCTAGGTACCTACCATTCGTTATTATACGTAATTGTTGTGTGTACTCCTATTTTTACTTACGTAGGTACCTAGTTTCCATTTTCTAATTTAAACTACCTAGGTGCCTTATCATTGTTAGCTGATAATGATAAATAAGCACATTCGTATCGTAGGTATGTTTTGCACCTATTTTAAAATTCTGTACCTACCTATTAACAAAATGGTAAGGTAAGACTTTAAAACGGGTAAATATTTTGTTCCCACGGGAAAACTGTTAGCGGCGGTCGCAACCGCTTGACTGGCCGCTTGTCTGGAATAAACTTATTGGCACGTGACAGCCCCGACTTAAAGCGCGGGAGAGTGCGGGGCGTTACGGGCTGCGGGGGGAAGTAGATATTTAGAGCGCGGCTTTTGGGGCCCAGACAAAGGAGTTTCGTTTCTATACGCAGTATTATTATCTATTCTTATGGCTATGTACACTACTCCTGCAAGGTACCCTACAGGTGAGTATTAGCAGGGTCGCCATATACAGCCGCAAGCAGGTAGAGACAATAAAACAAGACAAACCCATAGTAAGGGTAGATCTAGTACAGTAAACCACGCCGCACAACTTGCACCAAGGTAGACAACGTCGCACTGCGTACTTCATACAAGCCTACGCTGGATAACATGCAACAAGATAAGCTTCGTGGTACAACTTGCTACAGGGTAGGCTACGATATGCACTTGCTACAATGTAGGCTACGACGAACACTTGCTACAATGTAGTCTACGACGAACTTGCTACAAGGTAGGCTACGACTAACACTTGCCACATGGTAGTCCACGACGAACACTTGTTTCAAGGTAGGCTACGATGAGCTACTTATTACAAGGTAGGCTACTACACAAAACTAACCTTACCCTCAAGCAGATTGATGGCAATGGACCTCAAACGCCGGTTTATTCGATAATTTATTTTACATCCTTGAAAATAAAATTATGTTTACCTATTTAGTCCGTGTTTGCTTGCTATAAATTGTGGAATAATTATGTTCTTCCTTCTTGTATTGTTGTGCTATTGTTTGATATTGTTGTTTATTTGTAAAGCTTGCACTGTGGACGGACAGCTTGCTACCAAAGGTACGTAGCTTCGAATAAGCAATAACTTTGATGTTTTTTATTGCTGACATCACCTATCTAATGTCGATTTCTCCAGGATTATATTAAAACTGATTTAGTTATATGGTAATGGGACCAACAAAGGAGTCGTTTCGGCTCGTAATCTGATCACGTTAAAGACATATAGTCAAAATGAGAAATACATTTGTTGGAACGTTTTTAACTATTTAATAAATTTCCCAGGGGCGACGGCAAACGGTGGCTCCAACGGCACATACTCTCCACTTCGCGTGTACCACGAAGAACGTTCGAGGAAAGGACACTTCCGCTACTAAGTCACCCGCTTATTGTTCTGTTGTTTAACCTTCTTTAGCTATTTTATCACTTGTGTAATTAATGCAAAAGAATGACACAGGAAATGTCTATGTCTGCAGCTTTTTACAAGAAGGATTCTGCTCTCTAGTTTCTCGTAATAAATACATTTTCCAGTCTCTTTTTATGCGAAAGCAAATTATAATAGCTAAAAATAAAAAATTTCCTTCTGTCAGAATCGAGAGCGTTATAATTTTATAAATGTACCTAAGCATAATACTTTAAAAACATATGTTTAAGATTTTATAAGTACATAATGTGATACTACAAACGTGCTTTTTGATAATTATTTCTGATTAAAAATCTGTAATTTATTTGACAAACTATTTCGTAAGTTGCGATTTGTACTGCCTTATTGTTTGCATTTGTATAATTTTAACTTTTTAATATTATTAAAAATGATTATATGTGTAATGGAAGTTTTCTTTGAATAATAACAAACATTTTAATACACAATTTATTAAAGCAAATTATAGTGGATATAAATGTCACTTTTGTATCTATATTAACAACTTTAATCTTAGTATGGTTTTTTATCTTTAAGGATTGGTATTCAAGCATAATTTATATTGACTGGATAAACAGATTTGCAAAGAAATTAAGATTTCAAAAGTACAACTAAGAATCACCACTTAAATCTTATTTTACTAACATAATGAGTTAGAGATACTTTAAGGACCTCTCGAAAAAGGTCTTATAATATTTTTATAAATTCCTGTGTCCAAAACCTATACGAACAAAATTTAAAATCTAAGATTTATCACAATCATTATAAATCAGGAATAATTTGCGCTCTCTATCAAAATAACGGTATGTTATATTTACAGACTTAACAATTATCGGTACTAAATTAATAACTGTATTGTATGTACTTTCAATTAATAATAACTGACAGGATATCTTAGATTCATGACAATAAATAATGGACTCACTCAACTCCAAAGTGCCAGGTTAATATTCTATTTTTAGGCTGACTTGCAATTCTTATCTTGTCTACATTGAACTTTAAAAAAATCATGAGGCACTCATATTAAGATGTTGGATATTTACTTTGTTTTTGTGGCTTTTTGTAATGGAGCTCGATTTTCTAAGTATTATAAATTTGACCAACTATCATTATTCGTAATTCTCTCACGAAATCCAATTCGCTTACTCCAGTTTTTGGGAATTTCCTGAACAGTAGAAATATCTATTGCCATTCAATAAAATCTCTCATATTTTCTCGTAATACACAGAAATATTGAGACCCCACCATCGTCATCTCCAGCAAAATTCACTAATTAAAAAAACCGGTTGTCTTCGACAGTGAACCGAAACGTTATTTAAAAGTTATTAGGTCAAATCGTAGTCTTTGGTCAAATGCTTACCTTTTCATATGATTTTGACAATCAGCTGTCTTGGAGAGTAGTAAAAAAATATTTCTTGGCTTGATACGAGTGGTAAGGCCACTCGTTGCGAATCACTCGAATTCAAGGAAATATTGCGTGCGTGAGTTCGATTACGAATACTTAGGAAATCGAGCTCCGAGATTTTGATGTTTTTCCGCTGAGTTGGCCTTTTCGATGTTGGTGTTTTACTAACGTCATATTTTATGAAATTATCTTAGAATATTTTTGACTAAATATTTAGGCATATAGAATTGAGTCCATTTTGGTGTGATACCTAAAGTGCCGCTGTTCCAATAAGTCGTATTTGACAGCTGTCAGATTCGTGATAATACTATGGAAGAGGGTCCATTTTCCTTGACATTTAAAATTAATAGTTGGATACATCCAATGGGTAAACTTATTTATGATTCGAAATTATCCAATTGGGATACATTTTAAATAGGGATATAAAAATGTGTAATATTTTATTTTTGTTAAAATAATTACAAATGTTATGAAGTTATGTCATTGGAAGATTCTGTCTTACAACTTTTAGTGTTTTCTGTTACTACTTACATATAGTATCTTACAAGTCGATGTATAAAAGGGGTATTTTAGATAATTTTTTTGTAGTTAATGGTACTGAACCATTACTTACAAAAACTTAAATGTTTTTGACAAACGCAATCATAATGTACAACATGAATTCACATAAGAAATACGAGGTACTTTTGTGATTGGCACCATACCCATACGATCAAAGTCCTACCAACATTTTAATTCTCCCAGAAAAAAATAAAAAGAAATAGCTTATAACTGTAAACTCAACAAAGTACATAAACGTATTACAACGTAAATAATAAAGAATTTACTTTCAACAAAATAGACAACAGTATTGCGTCATGCAAGCTTAAATGCCCAAATAAACTAATTTTTAGTTTACTGATGTCAATGACAAAAATAACCTACACTAGGTTTCCATTCTCCTTCATAATCAGTTGCCATAGGTCAACATAGATAGCCAATTATCTAGTATTTAACCAAAATTGTAGTTTTATAATGTGCTACTAACTTACATTTTAAATACACTACTTACAACTAACCTTATGGTTCTGGAAAGTCCTCTGGAATATCCATACAGTTTAAACTCGCTGACATACTGTCGTCCCCTACATTGTCATCTTTCAACAAAGAATCAATAAATTCTTCAGTCATATCATTATCTTGCGTTTTATCATCACCCATATCTACAACTTGGTTGCTTTCTTCTTTAGCATTATCATTTTTTATCTCTTGAACAGTATCCTTACTTGTATCTACTGCCTCACGTTCAACATCTTTATCCACGTCATTGTCACATTTTTCAGAGTCGTTTTGACGAGATTCTTCTTTCACCTTATCATCATCTTTATTTTCATTATTTTCAGTTTTATCATTTTTACTTTCTTCCTCATTATCACTTGCTTTGATATCATCGTCTTCATGTTTATTATCATCAACATCACCATTCATTTCTTTCTCATGTGTTTTGGTCTGAACATCATCACCCTTCTCAGCTGTTTCATTTTTCTGATCACTTTCTAATACAGCATTACTATCATTATCCTCTAAACCTTTTTCGCTATTATCGTCCTTGTGTTTATCTTGAAAGTTGTCATTGCTGAGATCACTGTGATCTAGGAGATGTTCCTTACAAGCTTTTTCTGCCGCTTTGTCTCCGCTGTCATTGTAGTCACTGCTCGCGGGCCCCGTCAAATCTACTTCGGCGGTCATGTTGCCGTTAGTCGCATTGTTAGAATCCATAGAGTTTTCATCAATGAATATCGGATCTTCGGTGAGATCGTTCAATATTTCGACGTCATCATCATCGTCATCATCAGCTGTTTCTGTATCGTCGTTTGAGGTTTTCTTTCTGACATACCTCTTCATTTCTTTATTGAGATTGTCGCGCACCTCGTTGAACCGACACGCGGAGGTCTTCAGCATGCTGTCTAAGGTCTTGTGGAGGGTGCGCATCTCCTCGACGGTGCGGGTCCGGAGGAAGACCGTCGACGCTTCTTTTTTCAGTTTCTGTAATCTCGAGAGGGAGTACTCTAGCGCGTCGACGGCGTCGATCAAGTTGTACCTGTACCACTCGACGGGGATCTGCATGTCGCACACGCGCGCCGTCGACTCCACGCTCCGGGGGGCGGAGGCGCGCTTGCTCGAACTCGTGCGCTTGGGGATGCGCACGGGCGTCGGGATCGGAGTGGACGCGTGGTTCCGCCGCGAGGGTTTCGGCGACGGCGTCTGTGCCGTATTCACGGCGCTCAGTTTCGCGGCGTAAGTGGAGCCCTTACCTGTGGCCGGCCTGGCGGTGTTGCTGTCGGCGAGAGCGACGATGGTGGCGGAGTACCCGCCCGGCATGTTCGGGTTGGAGTTGATGGCGAACACGCGGCCGTCGGGCAGGCGGTACATCTTGTTGGACGAGAGGGTCTGGGGGTCGACGCGGAACTTGAGTCCGCCGGTGGCCGCGTTGACGGTGACGTCGTTCTCGGTCATCTGGATGATGTTGTCGGGGCCGAGGTCGGGGGCTCCGCGCGGCACGAGCGGCGGCGGGGTGGGCAGGTAGGTGGGGGTCCCCCTGCCCGCGCCCACCGGCCTCGGCTCGCTGATGCACTGCACGTCGTCATCGTTATTTTCCTCGTGAACCTGAGCGACAAATATTTACGTAGATGCTAATGAACGAAACTCATCTTTATTGGGAAAATTTGTTGAGTTTGAAATTCGTCAGGAAACTGGGTAAGTGATTAACCCCTATAAGTAAGAAAAAATTGTTGGTTTTGTTGTAAAAAGAAATTTGTTGTAAGAATGTTTAAATTCACGATTAAGATTTAAAACTACATATTAAAAAGTAGAAATCAATAACCAAACTTCAATTTCAAACCTTAGTCGGAACAAAGATATCGGATTTAGCTAAACCGTCAACCTTATAGATGCAACAGTATATATTATATATTTGTCTCTTACCTCACATAGTGGTTCCATGGGGAAATCAGGAGTGCAAACCACGTCGTTGTCAGCCATCACCGCAGACATGTCCAAGCCCTGCAAACATAGTATTAATTTTCTAATAAACTGAGAAAATAAACAGTGACGCGGCAAACGCCTCATATAAGGATTTTTGTATGAAGGGTTTCATAAAAAACATTGATGAAATAATGACGATGGAGTCGATGAAGGCGATTTAGGCGATGAAATGTGTGGTGTCAAGATATTTGCAACCGCCTACTACTAGTAGCCGATTTCCGATACATCAGAGCGTTTGACGACTCAGTGTTCCAAACGAAAATAGTTTAATTTTTGGTGGAGATACTGGGATGTTTGGGATCTTTAAAATACTAAGGATTTTTAAGGCTGAATAAAGTGACAACCGTTCCCGAAAACAATAGCTAATTAATAATTATTTCGCAAATTCAAAGTGCTGTTCGTATATGGGGGCCGCCTTACCTGCGTCAAACTCTCCAACGACAAGTTGATATTATCATTAGTATAGTTATTTATCATGTTTTGCATGTGTTGCGGGTTGTTTACGTAGTTGTTGAGCACGGCCATTGGGGGCAGCCCTACTTGGAGTGCGGGCTTCGGTCTGATGCGGGTGTAAGTGTTTTGGAATGCATTCTTCGGCATTCGGATCATCGGCATTTGTGCAGGCAGGGACGGCATCTGGAAATGAGATTAAAATGTAAATGCAAGAAATGTAACAATTTTGGATTTAGGTGCTATTATATTCTTGTAAAACCACTGAAATTGGGAGAGAGCGCGCGCGTTACTCACCTGATAGTACCAGACTGGTTTTTCTACATGTACCCACATGTTCAGTACATGACATGCCTTCCCCTCAAGATGGCTCACTGTTAATCCACTTTATATTGTCTTTATAGTCTTTATTTAACACTACACATGCATATTTATAGTATAGTCCTGATTATCCTACTACTACACACACATACACACACATATAACTGTTCTACTGCTTTTAACACTAATTGTCTGTATCACTCGACACCACTTCTTCACATGCTGTATCTTCATTTTCTGTTGTATTTAAGTCAACCCTCTTGCTGGTTGACTGTAAAGGTGACTCAGAACGAGCTCTTTTGGTTCTTTCAGCATAAGCCGGTGGTGGTATTTCAATGTCTTGTGGTCCTGACACTCCAATTATCTCGGCCCACTTTGAGGGTGTAGGAATCAATACTTCATCATCTTCATAGTAACTATTCTTTTTCCTATGAGGGGTCTGTTCTTCTTCTATAGTCTCCTCCTCCCCCCCAAAGCTGTGAATTTGGTTGATATGTCTTTTCATAAGTTTTTCATTCCATCTCACCAAATATCTGCAGATTCCAATCTTCTTTTCAATTATTCCTTTAAGCCATTGAGGTTTCCCATTGTAATTTCTGATATACACAGTCTGTCCAGGTTCAAATGACCTGACCTTTACTTCTTCATTACTTTCCACATCTCTTAATTGTGGGTTGTTCTTGGACATCAGTGGATTTAGGTAATCAAATTTGGTTTTAAAGCGTCTATTATTTAACAACTCTGCTGGTGTTTTATCACTAAGAGTGTTAGGTGTTGTACGCAGGCCATATAAAATTTTTTGAAGTTTTAGATCCCATGGTTCAGATGAGTGTTTTTTAAGTTTATTTTTAATTGTCTGAACTGTTCTCTCAGCCTGACCATTAGATGCTGGATGATATGGTGCTACTAAAATATGTCTGATGTTATTATTTTTACAAAAATTTTGAAATTCTTCAGAGATAAAGCTTCTACCATTATCACTTACAGTGGTATCTGGTAGACCCTGTTCAGTGAATACTTCTCTCAATTTTTTTATTAGCGTAGTACTGCTCATATCCGGAACTATCTTAACTTCTGGCCATTTCGAAAATGAATCAATCAAGATGAGAAAAATCTTCCCTTGAAATGGTCCTGCATAATCTATATGTAATCTTGACCAGGCCTTCTCAGGTCTTATCCACTGATGTGTACTTTTTGCAGGCATGTTCATATTCTCTGCGCATATGTGACACCTTTTGACCATCTCTTCTATCTGTCTATCAATAGCAGGCCACCAGAAATAACTCCTAGCCATGGCTTTTGTAATAACAATTCCATCATGATTTGCATGCAGTTCCTCCAAAACTTTCGGCCTCATTTTGTCTGGCAAAACTACTCTATTTCCCCACAAAATGCAATTTTTAAATGAAGATAATTCATCTCTTTTTCGCCAATATATTTTGTACTCATTTTCTACTTCCTTTGGCCACCCATTACGTATCCAATACATAATTTTACTTAGCGTACAATCTTTGATTGTAAGTTTTGCAACTTCCTCTGCTGAAAACTCCAATTCTAGAGGTGTTTCCTCAATAAGTAACACTCCTGAATACTCTTTTTCTTCTTCATCTTTTTCTACTGAAGGCCAACGACTTAATGCATCAGCATTTCCTAACATCTTGCCTTGGATATATTCAATTGTATAATCATAAGAGTTCAACAGAAGGGCCCATCTTAGCATTCTTGGAGAAATTATATTAGGTATGGGACGTTTGGGGTCAAATAAGCCTAGCAGAGGTTTATGATCTGTCCTGATAATCACCTTTCTGCCGCTAATAAATTGATGGAACTTCTTGAAGCCAAATATTATAGCTGCTGCCTCTTTATCCACTTGAGCATAATTCCGTTCATGAATATTCATTGTCCTTGATGCAAACATGATGGGTCTTACACTGCCATCTTCCATCTCATGTTCTAATACTGCTCCGAGTCCATACTGCGATGCATCACATGATAGAATAAGTTTCTTCTTTAAGTCGTAATGGACAAGTGTATCCTTACTTGTCAACATTCTGCGCAGTCTTTCAAATGCATCCTGATGTTGCATCTTCCATTGCCATTTTGTCTCTTTATTCAGTAGTTTATATAAGGGTTCTGCTATTGTAGCTTTATGAGGTAAAAAACGGTCATAGAAATTCAGAAGGCCCAAAAATGCCTGAAGCTCTTTTACATTTTGAGGTGCTGGTGTCTTTTCGATCGCTCGAATTTTTTCTGTGCAAGGATGGATCCCTGATTCATCAATAACAAATCCTAAAAAAGTTACACTCTCTGATGCAAAATTACATTTTTTCTTGTTCACCCTTAAACCAGCTTCCTGAAGTTTTAGCAAAACTGTATGCAGTCTTTTGTTGTGTTGATTTATATTTGTTCCAGTCACCAAAATATCATCAAGTAATACAGCAACTCCAGGAATACCTGCTAATAGTGATGACATTAACCGTTGAAATATGCCTGGGCAAGCCTTTACCCCAAATGCTAATCTTTTCACTCTATAAAGCCCTTTTGGTGTGTTCAGTGTAAGTAAATGGGAAGTAGGCTCGTCGACAGCTACTTGTGTATATGCTCTTTCCAAATCAATTTTAGTGAATATTTTACCACCTTGTAATTGAGTAAATGCTTCATCAATTGTAGGGAGCGGGTATGTATCGGTGTCAGTTACCATATTTACCGTTGACCTGTAGTCACCACAAAGTCGTATGTTACCATTGGGTTTAAGTACAGGTACAATGGGTGTTGCCCAATCAGAATGTGATATTGGTTCCAAAACATCCTCTTCAACCAATCTTTCAATTTCTTTGTTAACTCTTTCTCTCAAGGCAAATGGTATTGATCTACATTTTAGAAACTTGGGGGTAGCCCCTTCCTTAGGCATGATACTCACTACTGGACCAGTGTACTTGCCTAACCCTTCCTCAAACACTGTTTTGTATTTTTCTATAATCTGGGTTGTGTCTACTGAATCTATTTTTAGGGAATGAATTCCCTGTACCTGTATACCAAAATCCTTAAACCAGTTTCTTCCTAGAAGACTTGGACCATGCCCCTCCGCTATGATCACTGTCAATTTTTTGACAATACCTTTACAGTTTACAGTTACCTCTGTTGACCCTAAAATCTGTAGTTGATCATCTGTCCATGTTGATAGGGCCAAGGCACACTTATTTAATTTTGGTAATTTCCCTTTCCATATGAGTCTGGCAGTCGGTTCACTTAATACTGTGCGTGCACACCCTGAATCTACTTCCATTTCAATTTGACAATTATTTAGGGTGACATTCATCTTATATGCAGGTACATTACCCTGTCTAACATTATAGATGGGCACTTCATATAGACCATTACAGTTCGATCTAGGTGTGTTATCATTGTTTTTATTTTTAGTCATACATGCCACTTCAATATGTCCAGTACGACCACAAAAATTACACTTAGCCCACCTAAACTTACATTCTCCTCTATGTTGTTTTGAACAACGAAAACATGTTTGTTTTTCAGTAGATTTTACACCTTTCTTATAAAAAATTTTGTTTACTTCCATGGGTTCCTCAAAATCCATGTTTATGTTGCTAACACCCGCATTTGGAACAATAATATCAGCATCACAGTTGGCAGATTCATGTGATAAAGCCAATTCAGAAGCTGATTTAAATGTTAAATCAGTTTTCCGTAACATTTGCCGTTGCAATTCTTTGTCTCTAATACCACAAACTAATCGATCACGCAGGGTACGATCAATATCCTTGAAGTTGCAGTGAATTGACAGTTTCCTCAAATTAGCAAGATAATCGCGTATTTTTTCATTTTGTTCCTGATTACGAGTATGAAATTTAAATGATTCCACTATCTCATTTGGTGTGGGATGAAAATGACTGTCTAGAAGTGTCTTTATTGTTGAATAGGTAACCTCACTTATTTCCTTTGGGGCAATCAAAGATAATATTAAATCAAATAAATCAGGGCTAAAATTTTGATTACCTGACGTCGAGTTGGCTAACAAAAAAAATATGGGAGTAAGATAGTACTCTAAGGTGTAATTTTACGAAGTTTCATGACGCGAAGCCTCATAGTTTCTTTATAATAAAATAAACAAAATCACATACATTTTGCACCATTTTCCACCATTTTAAAGTTTGACAACTGTATTCCAAAAGCAAAGGATTCACATATACAGCCTGTGTGATATACTTTATTAATATTATACTTAATTTAAAGAAATTAATGTAGATTTAATACTTAATATAACAAAAAATATATTTAAATGTTCAAATAACTTCTCAAACTATTTAAAATTCGTATTTTTAATAAATAAATATCCAAACTCGATTACGATAAGTGTTTCACAAGTGCAATAACGAAACGCAAAGCGGCCATTTTGTTTTTGTGCGTCATGTCAGTTGTGCGATTTTCGTTCGTCAGTCACCGTTTGTTCAGTCAATAAATAAATAATTAGTGAGAAACATAACCGAATCTACCCACCCCGACACTACCCATTGCTTGTCGCTCTTACCCCTAGAGTGTTTTTATAAAGCGTGGAGGCGCGGAGGAGCGCGGCGGCCGCGAGTGGCTAGGAGCAGGTATGGTCGAGCGAGCCGAGCGGCCGAGGCTGGTCGGCGAAGCCGACCAACAAGCCGAGGCTGCGGAGGCGAGCGAAGACTCCTGCCTGCTCCTAGGTACACGCGTGCAAACGCCGCGATACTCCGTGCCGGAGCCCATACCAGAAGGGACATTAGAACCGGAAATTCTCACAGTGGAAGACTCCCACTCCTGAGAAAACTCCCACATTCCCTGACCTTTTGACCTTGACCTTTGATGACCCCTGTTGACTTTGACCTTGATTGGCCTTGACCCATGACCGCCACATGCAATTTTGCCTTGAAGGTCAAAGGCAAGACCCTGTGACCTTTAGCAATCTCGCTTTTGTACATTAGTTGACGTTGACCTTTATTGACCTTCGACCTTGACATTTGATTTTGACCTTTGACCTTTGACCTTGACCTCCGCCAGGTACTCTTCCCCGCGTAATTTTTCCCACCCTTAAAACTCCCACATTCCCACCGGAGCCCGAATGTGTGACGGGGGGCTCTGACAAGTGGGAGCGGAGCGTATTTAGAGTTCGAGAAGGCGGCCGACCTTTTTTTTTAATAAGCGGCAGCGATTTTGGAGAAGTACGTGTGACGGTTGACCTTTTTTGACCGATTTTAACCTCAAACTTTGACCTTAAATATCTCTTGACCTACTGGGTTTCGCGGGGGGGGAGTGGTACCGGGGGGTTCCCCCCTCCCCCCCCCTACCCCCCCCCACCCCAAGAAACCCCATAAATCGACGTCAGCTAATCAAAATTTTTACCCAAAATCCAAACCTTGACACGTAATTTTCCCAGCAGCCATGTGCTACATCAAATTCGGCAAACTTAACCACCATTTTTCTCAATTATTTGCACTTTATTTTCACAAATTTTCTATTAAATTTTATAATCACACTTATTTAAACGTTTTTCACTTATTTTCCTTTCGTCGCCACTATTATATTCTTGTAAAACCACTGAAATTGGGAGAGAGCGCGCGCGTTACTCACCTGATAGTACCAGACTGGTTTTTCTACATGTACCCACATGTTCAGTACATGACAGGTGCCATTCGTAAGAGCGACTTTGTTGCATACAACTAGGAAGTCTCATTCACTTTCGTCGCAATCGGAGAGGTCCGATTGTCGCGCGACTCTCTCTCTCTCTTTTCGTATGGGACACCGAGTCGTCCAACAACCCGATGAACCCTGGTGTCAAGAGTTTTTCAACCGCCTTCTACCACTAGTAGGCCTGTGACATGGTTGTGTTACGACCGCCGTCTAAGTAATCATAGACAGCAACCGGGACCGACGTCTTATCGTGCCCTCCGAAGCACGGAACCATTTTTTTTCGGACAATCAATTGGTTCACCCTGCAATGTCCTGACCAGACCGGGAACAAACTCACAAAGTGATAAATATCAACTTTGTGGGTGTCCCACCGAGAATCGAACCCGGAACGTTTGCGCCGCAGGCAGTCGCACTACCACTGCGCCACATCGGCCGTCAAAAATCACTCTTGCTCATCCATTCTAAAATCAGACAATTCCAATAGCAATGAAATCATTCTAGTCGTTTTGAGACACCCAAGGATAAAAATATACATAACAATTCTCAAATTTTTGCACGATTGCTTATAAGTCTTTAGAGACCAACATTATCAAAATATTTTTGAACTAGCGGCCCGCCCAGCGCTTTCACCCGCTGCTAACAGTTTTCCCGCGGGAATAAGACATTTAATATAGCCCATGTTCATCAGGGATAACAGGATTATAATAGTAAAAGATTTTTTTAAATCGGTCCAGTAGTTTCGGAGCCGTATTCAATTCAAACAATCAAATCTTTCCTCTTTATGGTATTAGTGTTGATTCTAAGAATGTGTTTCTGCACTATGATAGAGCACAATTAAAAAAGATCACCATAATTATTTAAGACTAAACTAAGAATGAAAGAAAAATTCGCTTAGCCCATTTTCCTCAAGACCCAGCTCAATATATTTTTATTTTTCCATTATATTGAACCAAATTTTAAAAAATCACACATAATAATTACCATTTATTATCACACATGGAATGACAAGAAAAATTGCTAATGAAAGATACTCACCCGAATTTTTTTAACTGGTGTAGGTATAGGAACTGGATTGACCATTCTGTTGGATACAGGCACTGGATTCTTTAGCATGACAGTATTAAACGGTCCTGACAGTGCTTGTCTCTTTTGAGCTTTTTTCTCTTTTGGTGGTGATTCATCCAGATTTATAGAAGCAAATTTCTTCACCTGCAAGTCATAAAAAAATTCATAAGTTGCTGAGGAGGCATCTTTAAATTAAACTCACTCAAAATCACACCTTGACTAAGTCTTTGTAAGATTACACTCAATCTCTCCCTTATTTCACAGGTAGTTCAAATTAAAGTGGTTATTTTCTCAGGAATGGGTTCATTAATAAATTGTACATGCCTGTATAGTAGGAGGAATTTTTGTCACAGCATTGATAGCATTAATTGCAGTGGCCGCCTTATTCGCAGCATCCCTTTGAAAAATGGGTTGGATCTTTCCTTGTTCTTTCTTCTTAGCTTCCTTCTCTTTCTTGGCTTTTAACTTGGCCTTGCAACACTCACTCTCATCAATGGCGCATGCCTTTTGATATGCATCCTTCAATTCGGGAGTTTCTGCCTTGTAGGCAAATCTGAAGTGTGAACATTTTGGTAAATGAAATTTTGAGACATTAAAGTTTCAAAGAGTTTATTTGGATAAAAATATTGTTAAAATGATCATCCATTATCCATCAACAACACTTAACAGCTGGATATAGGCCTCCCCCTATTGGAGGGTGTTTGCTAATTCACCACACTTGGTGGATTAGCATGTGCAGTTATGTTGATATTGCAGTCTATTCCCTGGATTTATCCACAAGGCAATCCATACTCATATTATAAATCTGAGAGTTTGTGTGTGTATGTATGTTTGTTACCTCTTCACGCTCAAAGGGCTTGACCGATTTGGATGAAAATTGGACCAGAGGTAGATTATAACCCTGAATAACACATAGGCTTCTTTTTACCGCGGGAAAACCACTATTACCACGGGAAAATGAGTGGCAGCTGGTGAAATTGTTGGGCGGAAATCTACTATATAATAAATAAATCATCCATACTTGTTTCGAAAATCACAGAAGCGCAAGAGAGCCCAACACACGGCCCGGGCATCCCACAGGCACCTAGTACTGCATTTGAAACACTTCCAGTCATCAGTGTTCTCTATTTCTCTGATTTTAGCATTGCCAAAGTTGCGTCTTATACATTTCTGAAAACAAATAGTCAAATTACAATCTAGTGTTATATAGGTCTGACACTTGCTAAGCTAAAATTACAATATGTAACAACTTCAAAAGATAACCACTACCACTACATCTCTACACTACCCATAGTTAAACAGCATACATTGTAATAGATTTAAAAAATAATAATTACCGCACAGAACACAATAGGGCAGTCAGAGCAACAGTAGACTTGTCCACCCTGGCCACACCAACGGCAGTAAAGCTCTGACCCATCTTCCCCCTTGTCAAACTCCCCACTGTTGTAGAAGGTATGACAAGTGTTGCACACAAGTGTCCGCAGCATAGGGTGCATGCGCATACGGGACTCATTCTTCGCTGAGCACCCCAAGTGACGATCACATGCAGTACAGTGCAACTTCTCACTTTTTACAAAATTCAGGTCTGCAAAAAACCATCAAGTTCAATTAAGGTTCATCATCAAAATATGATTTATGTAATGTAAATCTGAAAACGAATTTCCGACCAAATCGTTACCCACCAGAGAAGCTGTTCTTGTAATAGTTTCTTTCCTCCTCTGTAATGTCCTCTTCAAAATCATCATCACTAGGATCTGGAATAAACATTTTCCATCACATTCAAGTTTTAGGTACTCTGTAATAGTTTCGTAATGTTTAAAATTTACCAGGGAAAGGCGGGAACTTCACTATCTCGTTGTTAGGAACCGGCTTCTCGGATGCCGCCGAAGGGAGATCACCAGTGATGATTTCACTCATATTGGAATAGACTTCCTAGGGTTTCCCCTAACCTCTGGATGAAGCAGGACGAAGTAATATCAAAAACAACGAGTGTTAACTAATCTAAACATTGGCGCTACAAAGAAAACTTAATATTTTACACGTTTTATCAATACAGAACAAAAATCCACAGCCATTTTGGCATTTTCTGGTTTGGATGAAATGAATGAGATCGAAATGAATGAATTTATTGAGTCTCTACAATGCACGATAGTGTTTTGCACAGCAAAACATGGCCGACACAGCTATGGATAGCCAGAGATAATATAATACTACTGCGTACTATCTAGACTGAGATATCTAGGTCAAAAAATGGGGGAGCAGACGACATGCTCTTAGCTTAGAATTTCGGAGAAATCATCAGATAACTTGTTAACGATGCATTGTGCCAAATTGATGGCTATGCCAAACAAATGTGACCGAATAAGTGACAGCTTCAAGCACACTCAATAGTTGTGTGACTCAACTGGAGCTGAGAAATAAGCCATGGAATGTTTCAACCCATGTTGGCTTTCCCAAAACGCTGAGTCCTTTGCAAATTTCACCTAAAATAACCAACCAAAGAAGCATTCTCGATCATAGTATGTAGTAAATACTCTTTCATCAAACAATCGCTTCAAGAATAAGCTTTGTTTTAGAGAAAACAGAACATTTGTTTTTGTATGAATATAAGGGTGACTACATCGTTCAACCAATTTTCAGACTAGGTCTACTTGTAATAATGTCCCGATATTAAAGTGTCCTGTTGGGAATGTGTCTTGATGGAACTTCACCAGCTTAACTGTGATGGCGGTTTATAATAGCATCACCCTATTTCAGTCTGTAGATGTCGCAAAGTAAGCTAAGAGCATGTCGTCTGCTCCCCCAATTTTTTGACTTAGGTAGTCTAGATAGCGTCACATTGAAAATCTGTCTTGAAATAAGAGTTCATCCATTCGTTACAAACGTTAGGCGCAAAACACATCAAAATAGTGAGTGGCGGCGGTGTGTCGGTGCGGCACGGATGCGCGGGTGTGCCGTGCGTGAAGTGTGCATTCGATTCAGGCTGAGCCCGCGCCATTACTGAGTACTGGTCAAAACATGGTGAAGTACAGAAGAGACAAATACGGACAAGGTTAATAAATCTGCTACATCAACCAAGATGTTATAAAAACATATATCGTATCAGGCGCGGTCACAGGGGGTCATTGGGGTCATGACCCCCCCCGAAACCTAATTAAAAAAGAAACTGCCCTGAACCGCCTTTCACCGGCTTCACCCATTTTTTCCGAGATTCAACGAAAATAGCTCATCACATCACCTCACTCGTCACGTAACTTCACAGTCCTGGTATCCTATCTATTTTAACGTAAAAAGTCAAACTCGCTTTGTTCGCAATTCGTTTTGTATTGATGGGGCGCCTCTACTAATCTCCTTAAATTATGCTTGCACCACACCAGTCTAAACGTAAAAAGTCGGGCTCGCTCCGCTCGCAATGAGTGTTGTTTTGGTTTCGTGCCTCTTTCATTCTCCCTTAGTGATGCTTGCACTACACCAGTTTGAACGTGAAAAGTCGGGCTCGCTTCGCTCGCAATAAGTGTTGTTTTGTTGTTGTGCCTCTTACACTCTCCCTTAGTGATGCTTGCACTACACCAGTTTGAACGTGAAAAGTCGGGCTCGCTTCGCTCGCAATAAATGTTGTTTTGTTGTTGTGCTTCTTACACTCTCCCTTAGTGATGCTTGCACTACACCAGTTTAAACGTGAAAAGTCGGGCTCGCTTCGCTCGCAATAAGTGTTGTTTTGTTGTTGTGCCTCTTACACTCTCCCTTAGTGATGCTTGCACTACATCAGTTTAGAGGTAAAAAGTCGGGCTCGCTTCGCTCGCAATGGGAGTTTTTCTGTTGTCAGTTCTGTTGATAGTTCTGAATGTCAAACCAGAGAGCGCTGTGCTAAACTGAAATTTTGACATTTCAAAATGGCTGGCGGCAGCCAGTTTTGTCACAGGTTCTGTTTCATGTTGTGTTCGTTACAAATTAATTATGTTAGTTTGGTATACTACAAAATAAACTTATCGCCTTGCTATTATATTGAGTGTCATTCGTGTAAGTAAACAAATTACCAATAATAATTTTAGAACATTCAATGAAAACAAAATAAAGAAAAAATTATAAAGTGGTACAGTTTTTGTGTAAAGAAACGTTATTTCAATTAAGCTCAGCGCCCTCTACATGACATTCGAGAATCCCTAGAAAATTTCCCATTACTTTTGTGTTGGTGTGGTGCCTCGCTCTCTTCCTTAGTGATGCTTGCACCACACCAGTTTAAACGTGAAAAGCCGGGCCGTTGCTTCACTCGCAATATGAGAAGAAAAAAAACTTCTCATAAAGCCCGGTTTACATTGTCTTAGTGTTTAGTCGAGTGCTTTAGTACAAGTTGAAAGGCAAGTTCAATTCAAGTAGAACTGTACTAAAATGTACTAAAGCAAGTAGCGTTTACACGTTTCAACCAAAGTACTATCCTAAAGCTCTCGACTAAACACTAAGACAATGTAAACCGGGCTTTACGTTATAATTGTAAATAGGTAGGTAGGTACTCAAAATGCCCTTAAGCCAAACCTTGGATCCGCGCCTGCCGAATCCTTTCCTACTATTAAAAAAAATGGTTTCGCCGTAATTCCAAGGTTTGGGTCAGCCGCCGGCCACGATGACCACCCCTGACTCAGTTTCAGGGGTGGTCATCGTGGTGGCTGTGACCGCGCCTATATCGTATGAATGTATTTAATATGAGCATTTTATTATATAATAATCTTCCTGACAACTTAAAGTTACTCTCTGGAAATGCACTTAAATCTAATTTGACAAAATGGCTCTTGAAGCATTGCTTTTACAGCGTACGTGAATATCTGAACCATAAATGTAATCAAAATTGTAATATGATAAATTAAGATTAATTTCCATTTTTATTTTATACTTAGTGACATTGTAACTTAAAATCTAAAATTGAATTATTGTACATAATTGAGGCAAATATACATGCCATGCTTGCAGGCTGCTGAATACACTGAACTATGTTATAATATAATCTAAGATCCTAAAACTGTATTCTGGTAAATAAATATCTTTATATCTTTGAAAATCTAAAGTGATACAAATATGATCGAAAATCGAACGCTACTGCCCTTGCGCCTCGCCACACAGCCGCCACTCGCCATTTTGATGTGTTTTTTGCCTTAGAGCCTCTAAGCTTTAGAAAATATATATACTTTGGGGTGCGAAAGACATGGATATCTCCAAGGTGGACATACTAACGTGCGTTGTGAATTTAAACGGTTCCTTACTTATAGTTTGGGAACCATCACTGCACAAAATTGATTCTGTACAACACGATAACGCCCGACAACGTTTTGTACTACATGGCTATGTACGACACAGTCTTTGGATCCCCTCAAAAACGGGGGGTAAATATAGAAGAAAAAAGACACACGACCACACGCAGATTTTAAAAAGGAAGTGTCTATATAGCAGGGCGCCCTGCTAAATAGTCTCAAAGTATATGGCGCGGGGCGCCCCGTTGTGTAGGCTTTTTAAAGTGAACTAGCTATTTGCTTTGCTGGTGCGATCTGTCACATTGATATGACAAGATATTTCGAAGTTATATTTCTATTTTATTTTCAAATGTTTTGTTGTTTGTTTGTTTTGTTTTGGCATGTGTAAGTTGTTTATGCGGCTTGTGAGTGTAAATAAATTGTGATTGCGATATTTTAATATGGAAAACGACGTCATTATAGGTGATTATGTCGTGCATGCGCGGGGTGTCCATTGTTGGTACAGTGGTGTTGTTGGCGACATTGTATTGATTCCATTGCCTGTGTCGTGCATGCTTGGGCTGTACATAACTCTGTCGGCCATGACTATGCCGTGCAAAACACTGTCGTACAATATAGGGACTCTTTCATTCACTCATTCATCGCGTAATGTTGGCACGAGGAACGGTGGCGATGGGGGTACCATCCTCTCGGGGGGGGAACCTGAGATTGTTTCATTCATACCGCAAGCGGTTGGAGTTAGTGCATTGTGCATGTTGTGTTGTTTTGCTTGTTGTGATCTAAAAGTGTTTTGCTAATAGAATAATAACAGGTTTTTAATGACGACCTGATTCCTAGATCAATAATATTATAATATTTTTAATAACTGTAACTAATGTGTTGGTTTAAAAAGCGGAAATCATGATATGCTTACAGAAAAAAAGAGATAAATGTACCGGATAAAGTTTAGTTTAGAATTTAAGTGCGAATACAGTTACAGTTTAATAAATTGGGATCTGTGTAATATCCAAAGTTATATCTTGTAAATCAGTGAAATTATGACGGTTACATATACCGGGGAAGTTGCTACCTGCCGAGGATTTGGGACGTTCCTCAAAGTTTTAGCAAAGTAAGTATCAATTTACTATTTTACAACTTTTTATAACATTACAGTATTCAGATATTATGAAAAATAAGATCAGTAAAGTAAAGCCATCCCAATAAGCCATATTTGAATGCCTTCAGTTCCAAAATATTATTACCATTAAATAAAAAATAAAGGGAAATTGATTTTCTGCCATAGCATTAGCATGAATCTGACAGCTGTCAAATATGGCATATTGGGATGCCTGTAGTGTAGGTCTATGAGATGAAACATGTATTTTGTCATCGTAATAGAGACTGTTAAGCATACTTAGATAACTGAACAAAATTATGAGCAAAACACTAAACAAGCTCAAATAATAGAAGTCCAACCATTGGTTCTATCTGTTTCTACTCATGTTTTCCTGCAGTAAAAAGAAGTCTACATCGCTTAGGAATATTTGCAGCTTTCTTACAGTGCATAATTTTTATAATTGGTTCAGTTGTTTTGTAGTATATTGATTTCTAGTGGTTCCACATGGTTATAGGGGCTGCTACCCATTTTCCCGGAGGAATAACTTGTTTTCTTGTGGCACAAAATAAAGAACCCATGTATGTTATCCTTCACAATAGCTCTACAATATTTGAAAGGATTCTTGGAATTTACCTTGTAGTTTTGCAATAACTGTTTCATTCTCTAGACAAAAGAAATCCTGTCTTTCTATTTAATCAGGCAGTTACAGCAACTAATAGTGGCTGTATCTACCCCACTGTCCAAAATTTAATTTAATTCTAGGTAATATAGGTGTGAATAATTGTACCTCTTTGATTAACAATAAACTAACTAGATGCACAATCTCACTCAAAAAGTGTCCGCGGCAAAACTCTGCACATCACGTCAATCGTGCAGACTTTTCTTTTAGTATGACCTTGCTCGCTCGCAGCGCATCACGTGCCACAATGACGAAGTGTTCTGTCAAAAATTGTAAAAATGACTCGCGAAACGTGCTCAAAAAGGATGGTGTATCGTATTTCAGGTCAGTAATCCTCAAATATTATCATATTTTACAGAAATTCGTGTCTTTAAAGGTATTTTTTTATTAATTTCAATCTTTGTACACTAAAATAATCAAATGTAATAGTACGAAATTGTAGCACTGCATCCGTGCCTTTCCCTCTTTATCACGCAGCAATCGAATGCTAAAGCGCAAGCGAGACAAGACATATTTCGAGCGACGTTCGAAGTCTGTCGCATCACGCAGTCCTCTAGGACAGAGAAGTAGTGGAGTAGCTTATTAATTTTTTTCTGATGTCTGCTACATTAGCAGTACTGACGGTAATGTAAAGCTTTCCGTTTTTTTTTCTCGACTACCCATTTAAAATAAATGTATAATGTATAAGGGTTTATATCTACATTTCTAAACTAATTAATCCCTACAGAAATAAAGAGGAAAGATTTGTTTGTTTATTTTTTGTAAGAATTATCCTTCCGTACTTAACTTTTTCTCAAAACTTCTGAACGGTTAAATCGATTGGGTTGAAATTTTATATGGGTATGTCGGTGGTTTCCTGGATGATTTAAAATATAATTGGACTCGGTAGGTGGCGCTGCTATCGATATGTCAACTACTAAACGGGTTTTTTGTAATCATAGAACCATCCTTATGAAAACAATAGTACAACTTTACATTAATACAAGATTTCATTACATTGCAAAAAAAGACAGCGAAAAAATTAAACAGAAGAGCAAAAGACAATTATATAATAAATTAACATTATTTCAGGGTAATTAATTAATGATTGCTTAAGAAAAAATAAAAATTACAATAAAATGTTTATTTTATTTTTAGTACCCACCCGCCCTATACACTTCTCCACTCTTGTCTATGTTCCGGCTCGATAAGCGATCCATGTGCGAGTGAGTACTTGAATCGCGTAACAAGATAGTAGTGTGCGCGTGCTATTGATATTGTACCCTTTTCGTGAGGCGTTAAGGTCCAAATTTGAATGAATATTTTTATGGTACAAATATAACGATAACTATATGTATGTCCAGTGCGGCTCGGACATTTTTTGGATGGCGTTGTTCCGTGATTGTGCATCTAGTTAGTTTATTGTTAATCAAAGTTGTACCTACACTATTTTGAAACAAACTAAACAAGACAGAACATAGAATATAGATAATCAGCTGCTAAATAACATAGGTAATCAGCTGCTCAATTGAACTTGTCTAATTCCAAGCTAAACTCCCGCAGTGGAAGCGATTTACACAGGTAAATTTCTAGTAAAATACCAGGAGTTCAACTGAAGGCAGACAATGGCCGCGTTACGCAGCGCTAAATAGCATACGCTGCACAATATAGCAGCGCATACTATGAATTAAACGTGAACCTAAATCTATTTAACCTAATTAACTAAGTTGAGTGAAATTGGCAAATGATGTGTTCCAACCTTTACATAACTCGAGTCGGTAGTAAATACCGTCTGCCGATCTGGCGTTACGTCACACGTATTAGCACTAGATTCTAAGTAAGTACCTCCAAATTATATCACCCCACGAATTCCGCAATTCGTACTAAGGAGTCACAATGATATGGTACAACGAATATGACTAAAGGGAACACACTAAGACATACTAAGACAACTAGGTTTACCACTTACAGTCAACGTGCCGGTCCAAATGCATAAAATACCCAACGGAGAAAGGAAGTTCAGGGAATGGATCAAATGGGGAATTCCGTGGGTACTTACAGGGCTGGGTGGAAAAGATATCGACACCCAGCATTCCACTACAGCCTTGGCGCGTTATTCACTTCAAATCACTCACAGCTTCTGTTCGTATTTCACTTTGATATTAGTCATTACGCGTGACCCAACACGAATTAGGGCCGTACAAAACGCGAGCCGATATGGCCACTTGATGCCTATTCAACGCGACGCTCACGTGGAAGACGTCGAGACATCCAACAATCACTAAGCCTGGTATTCTAGTATAACCCAGGAGAACCGCAATAATACGATGCATCAACACGCGCGATCTCAAATTGAATCGTCCATTACACGCGGCATCACAAAACGCGTGGCGGGAAATCCGCACAATACGCGATACCCTCCCGTCCGAACGGTTTTGAGTGACTGGGTGCGGTGCAGAAATCACCGCTTGGCGCCGTCAGGCGGTCTGCGCGCACGTCGCCAGTCTCGCCCTGCGAGCGAGAAAGGGACAACATATGCCCAGAGCGATGCGTGCGAAATCGCGGCGCATTCATAGACCGTCATTAATACCTAACTTACCCCAGCATAGCAACGCTAAATTAAACATTCACCCGCCCTAGGCCGAATCCCTTAGGCCTATTCACTACTGGGGAGACGAGATAGCGTTGCTATTGCTCGCTTAAGAACTGAATCCCCTACCTGAACTGTCGCGACTCGAGGAGTGCCATCACTACCTGGGAACAAGTTGAGAATGCGCCCTCTGCGCCATCGCAGTGGCGGCAGGTTGGCATCCTTAACCAGAACGAGATCTCCGATGCGAGGGGGTTCAGTTCTGTCCGTCCACTTAAGGCGTTGCTGCAGAATGTGCAAATACTCAAGCGACCATCGCTTCCAAAAATTCTGAGACATTTGCTGCAGCAACTCATAACGCGTCAAACGATTGCTACTGACCTCTGTGTAGGGGTAATTCTGGCAAGGCGTTAAGTGGTCGGCCAATTAAGAAATGCCCTGGTGTCAGGGCCTCCAGATCATTCGGATCTGAGCTAAGCGGACACAAAGGACGTGAATTGAGAACGGCCTCAATTTTACAAAACACGGTCGCTAGCTCCTCAAAGGTTAATATCGTTAAACCTATAACGCGCATCAAATGCGTCTTAGCGGACTTTACAACCGCTTCAAATATACCACCCCAGTGGGGGCATCCTGGTGGATCGAACACCCAGTTAATGCCCTGACGGGAGAGGCTCGTGCCGATAGCTTCCTCGTTTTCCGATAAAAACGTTATAATTTCTTTCATACATCGATCAGCGCCCTTAAAGTTGGTACCACAGTCCGACCTGATCAGCGCTGGTCGCCCTCTTCGCGACACAAATCTATCTAAAGCTGCTAAGAAAGCCTCCGTAGTGAGGTCGGCCACGAGTTCCAAGTGGACGGCCTTGGTTGCTAGGCACACAAACACGCACAAATACGCCTTGATTGACTTCGCGTTGCGAAGGCGTGATGCCTTTACCATAAAAGGCCCCGCAAAGTCCGTTCCCACACCCGCAAACGTCCAGGCTTCCGTCACCCGGTCCGGTGGGAGGTCTCCCATCTGAGGTTGCATTGTGGCTGCCTTCAACCGGTAGCAAGGCAAGCACCGAAACACAATGCTCCGTACCGTACGTCGTACAGACAAAATCCAAAACTCGCGCTGCAGAATAGCCAAAAGTGCATTGCAGCCCGCATGCGAGTTTTTCTGGTGACGATCCCTAACTATAAGTTCTACCAAAGGTCCCTTCTTTGGGAGTAACAGCGGATGCCGTGCTGAAAAGGGCAGGTTAGCGTTCCGAAGTCTACCTCCAACCCGGAGCATTCCATGCTCGTCCACGAACGGGTTGAGGCGCACAAGACCTCCCTTCAGCTTTCCACGGCCATCCCTGAGCAGCCTGACCTCTTCCTCAAAATGTTCCGCCTGGACGACCCTAACCAATAAACTTAGGGCCGCATTCCGCTCCGCAGGCGAGAGGACAGGTGCCAAGTTCCGTTCTGCTTGAGGTTTTCTACAGTTGTTCACGAACCGTTTGATCCAACCTGTCACCCCTAGAAGTTTGTCGAGGGAGCTGTATCGTTCCAGCAAGAAAGCCGCACTAGGCTTAGGTACGATCTGCCCTACGTTCACTCGCAAACCTCGATCAGGTGGCCCAAGCGGCGACCCGCACTCATTGTATGGCCATCTCTCAGGTGACTCAGTCAGCCACTGAGGTCCCCACCACAGTGAGTGACCTACCAAATCAGGGGCCCTACATCCCCGTGAGGCGCAGTCCGCTGGGTTCTGTTCTACCGGTACGTGTCTCCATACCAACGGAGTTTCCGATCCTTTAATCTGTGACACCCGATTTGCCACGAAAACCTCAAGAGTATGTACCGACGTCTGTAACCAGCACAGAACTATCCTACTGTCGGTCCATGCGTACACCGTTTCATCCAAAGTGATGGTACCGCGTAGATTACTAGCGACATGATGTAGCAAGCGCGTGAGAAGCGCTGCTCCCGCCAATTCCAACTTTGGAATGGTCCATCTTGTCCTAACCGGAGCCACCTTACTCTTGGCCATAACTAGACGCACGTCTACAGTTCCCGTTGAACTGACTGTCCGCAAATAGACAGCTGCCGCGTACCCTCGCTCCGAGGCATCACAAAACCCATGTAGGGTAGCCTTACATCCCACCGATGGGAGCAATTTGCGAGGTATGGCGATGCGTACGATCCCTGGTAAGGTGGTCACAAACTTGGTCCAATCATTCAACAGCTCTCCGGAGAGCTGGTCGTCCCAACCCAAGTTTGCTATCCACAACCTTTGCAAGAAGCACTTCGCCATGAACGTCACCGGTGCGATCCACCCGTTAGGATCGAAAGTTCTGGCGATCGTCGATAATACCGAACGCTTCGTCCAAGTCTTCTGCAAAAGGTCTGGCTCGATCTGATACGTAAAGACATCATGCGTTGGCCTATATTGCACCCCTAGGATGCTCAACGTATTTGGATTGTCCGGGTTCTCGAAAAGGTGCGGGTCCTGCTGGAACTCACCTGGCAACCCGGCCAGGAGCTCTGGACAGCTGGACAGCCATTTCCGCAACTCATAACCTCCTGATTCCATGATCGCGATCAGCTCGTCTCGTAGTAGCAGTGCTTGTTGCACGCTATCTGCACCCGTGCAGATGTCATCCACGTAGACGTCGCGATCCAGTACTGCTGCGGCTCGAGGGAATCTTACCCTTTCCTGTGCGGCCAACTCTCGCAGCGTGCGTACTGCCAAAAACGGACTTGGCTTCAGACCATACGTTACCGTGTTAAGCTCATAAGTGACCATCGGCTCGTCAGGGCTCTCACGCCACAAAATCAGCTGGTACCGACGGTCATCTGGGTGTATAATTGTTTGGCGAAACATCATTTTGACGTCTGCGACGAACGCTACTTGGTGCAACCGAAAATCTGTGAGGATGTCCACAATGTCCCGGTTCAACTTGGGACCCGCGTGCAGACACTGGTTCACAGACACACCATTCGATGTAGGAGCAGAACCGTCAAACACTACCCGTATCTTCGCCTCCGGTGACTTCAAAACAGCCAGGTGTGGTATATAGTAATGCTCGACACACCTCCAATCTATGCTGGACACCGACATGTGGCCTAACTCTAGGTACTCCCTCATGAATTCGATATACTTCTGCCGAAGTGCTGCATCTCGCTTCATCTTTCTCTCCATAGCCAGTAGTCTCCGTTCCGCGATCTGTCGCGAACTACCTAAGGAGGGGCGGTTTGGGAGAAATGGCAGCCTGGTAACAAACCTACCTGACGAACTTCGTGCAGTGTTGTACTGATAGAACAGCTCGCACTCGTCATCCTCTGGCTTCCGTCTATCCGCTGTGGGTGGCTCCTCAGACTCCCAAAACCTCTGCAGCACCTCCGACAACACACTACCATAGAGTACCGTATCGCCCTCTGGTAGGTCCTGAGGTCTCCAAACTGGGCCAAAAATAACATACCCCCCTGTGGTATCAACGGCCACTAAACCAGTTTGCTGAAGTACCCGTTTTCTGCCACACCAGAATCTCCCGAGGACGTCTGACCCGAGGAGAACGTCCACCGTACCAGGAGTATCAAATTCAGGATCAGCTAACTCTAAGCCTGTGGTTAACCCTCGTACCGTTGACGGTAACCGAACCTGAGGAAGTTTCCCTACCACTTCATCCAGCACCACTGCTGAGGCATGATAGCTGACCCCTGTACCTGTATTACCTAATGTGAACTCGAAGTTCACCTGACCCCGAACGTCAGGCACATCTACACCTCCAATACCTACAGCCCCATCCGTTGTGGGCCTTATATTTAAGCGTAGCCTACTCACCAGCTTACTAGATACAATACAACCCTGAGCCCCTGTATCTAACAAGGCTCTTACCTGTATGCTGCGGCCACCGTATCCCCATACCCAAATCATTGCCGTAGGCAACAATACCGTAATTGGCCGGGGGGCCGAAGCTGGCGTGTAGGCGGCGATTACCTAGCAGGAACCTAAGCGCGGAGTGTCCGCGTCCTGCGGGGGGGTCCCCTCTCTCCGTACACCTTCGAGTGGGTCCCACTCCTGCTGATAGGGACCTCTGGTCCTGTACGCCATGGCTGGCAGCCTATAGTAACCCTGCGGCAGGCGCGCGTACCGTGGATGCGCCTGTAGCCGCGGGTGCTCAGCCAAGGGGAGAGGCATGCGTGGGTCATGAGACCTCACCATGTTGTTCAGTCCCGCCGAGTACTGCATGTACTGGCCCTGGTATTGGCACCCGCCCGTAGCATCACGTATCTGTGATGGGTGCCCCTGACCTTGGACCTGTGACCACCTACCCTGTCCCGGCACCTGCTGCCGAGGTGGTGACTGTCTCGCGCGTGGTGAAGGGGGCATCACCTGCTGATGTCCCTGGCCTCGTCCCTGAAACCCTGGTGGAAGAGGACTCCTCCTTGGAGGGGGTGGGGAGCGTTGCTCCCGTCTAGGTAGGGCAGACTCCGTCCGCTGACCCGCGTCAGCTCTGCCTCCGTAATCTCCGCTGCGGTTCATGCATAGGAGCTGATGGTGGGCACCCTGGCAGTACCTGCAGTTGGTGCTTGATGGGCACTCTCGCACCTGATGCGGCCCCATACACCTAAAGCACCAACGCCGTTGCTGCACCACACCACGACGTTTCTGCACCCGCTGTGCAGCGAACTCCTCACACGCAGTCACCTGATGCCCCGCCTCTCTGCAGTAGGCACACCTCGTTTCCAAATTAGCGACATTGTATCGCCTGGGTGGCCTACTCTTACCGTCTCGCGCCTGTGCACCCGGCCGTTCCGGGCGGCGAGCGGCCGCAGACTCCGCGTGAGGCGACTCTCCAAATTGGGCATCTACCCGCCTGCACTCGGCCTCGAGGAAGGACTTGAGCTCCTCGAAGGTCGGGAGGTAATCAGATGTCTTACCTCCGTGTGACTGTTCAAAACGAGCGGCCATGTCGCTCGGCAGGCGGCGCAACAACGTGTGGACCAGGATATAATCATAGCCTGACACCGGCATCCCCTGTCTCTCAAGAGCGTTCACTGCAACGCAGACAGGGTTGAGGACCTTGGCCCTGAGGTCCGTCCCTCGTGTGATGGTCGGCACGGTGAGCCACTGTTCCAGGAGTTGGTCAATCATGAGACGTTTGTTGCTGTATCTCTCGATCAGCAAACCGCGAGCCGTCTCGTAACTTGCATCATCGACTGGTAGATGCTTTACCAGCTCATGGGGCTCACCTTGCAGCTTGGCCATCAATTGTGCCATTTTATATGCCGGCTGCAAGTCAGTGCGGTTATGAATCACACTGTCAAACAGATCCTGGAATCGGGTCCAATCCGTGTAGTCCCCGTGGAAGACCGGAATCGCCACAGCCGGCAGGGGCACTTGCACCCCCGGTCCCCGCGGACCATGGGGTGGGTCCGGCTCCCCAGCCCTACGCCTGGTGATCACAGCAGCCGCCTGCTGGATCTCCTGCCCTATCTCCAGGCACTGGGTCACATTCGCCCGGACCGTAAGTTTGACCTCCTCATCAGGCGTCCCATCAAATAACTCCTCGCATCCAGTGAGGCAATCCAACACCTCCGCGACCCGTTCGTCAATCCGTTGCGCACAAGCGATGAGTGCGTCCTCTCGGTCCCCGCGACCGACCATCGCCTGCTTAGTCGCGAACCACATTAGGTGCGCTCTAATTTTCGCCTGAAGCTGTCTAATTGTGGGAGCCATGGTACCAACCCAAAGTAACACCGAACCTTACAATAAAAAACAATAATAGACAATCGGCCCTGATCCTACCGTTAGGATATCCGCACAGGGTAAACACAACGATAATAACAAGCAATTCACTAATTGATTGGCCCTGATCCTACCGATAGGATATTCTACACAGGGCACACACTACAATCACAATAAATATATATTTTTTTTTTATGTAGGTAGATTAAAAATCTTATACTAAAATAATCTTAAATCTAGTGGTTTTCTGAACCACGCTCTGCTACCAAAAATTGTCTAATTCCAAGCTAAACTCCCGCAGTGGAAGCGATTTACACAGGTAAATTTCTAGTAAAATACCAGGAGTTCAACTGAAGGCAGACAATGGCCGCGTTACGCAGCGCTAAATAGCATACGCTGCACAATATAGCAGCGCATACTATGAATTAAACGTGAACCTAAATCTATTTAACCTAATTAACTAAGTTGAGTGAAATTGGCAAATGATGTGTTCCAACCTTTACATAACTCGAGTCGGTAGTAAATACCGTCTGCCGATCTGGCGTTACGTCACACGTATTAGCACTAGATTCTAAGTAAGTACCTCCAAATTATATCACCCCACGAATTCCGCAATTCGTACTAAGGAGTCACAATGATATGGTACAACAAATATGACTAAAGGGAACACACTAAGACAACTAGGTTTACCACTTACAGTCAACGTGCCGGTCCAAATGCATAAAATACCCAACGGAGAAAGGAAGTTCAGGGAATGGATCAAATGGGGAATTCCGTGGGTACTTACAGGGCTGGGTGGAAAAGATATCGACACCCAGCATTCCACTACAGCCTTGGCGCGTTATTCACTTCAAATCACTCACAGCTTCTGTTCGTATTTCACTTTGATATTAGTCATTACGCGTGACCCAACACGAATTAGGGCCGTACAAAACGCGAGCCGATATGGCCACTTGATGCCTATTCAACGCGACGCTCACGTGGAAGACGTCGAGACATCCAACAATCACTAAGCCTGGTATTCTAGTATAACCCAGGAGAACCGCAATAATACGATGCATCAACACGCGCGATCTCAAATTGAATCGTCCATTACACGCGGCATCACAAAACGCGTGGCGGGAAATCCGCACAATACGCGATACCCTCCCGTCCGAACGGTTTTGAGTGACTGGGTGCGGTGCAGAAATCACCGCTTGGCGCCGTCAGGCGGTCTGCGCGCACGTCGCCAGTCTCGCCCTGCGAGCGAGAAAGGGACAACATATGCCCAGAGCGATGCGTGCGAAATCGCGGCGCATTCATAGACCGTCATTAATACCTAACTTACCCCAGCATAGCAACGCTAAATTAAACAGAACTCATTTCCTTACTACATACTAAATGAATGAATTTATTTATTAATACATCAATAAAGTATTCTTAAAACTAATACATACCAATGTGATACCTACTTACCCTTATTCCACAAATATATGTTGTAAGTTACATCAAAAATCAATGCAAACATCCAAATCCAAGTCATTGAACTGATTTGTTATCTATCATTATCCCTGACATCCCTAGCCCAGACAGTTACTAGTTATTATTCTGTGCCCAGACTGCCTATCTCTTTTTTGAGATTCACGGGTCAATGAACTATCCACCTATCATTACCAGTAACTACTTACGAATCTACTACATTTCACACGGAAACTTACGTCTAGTTTGCTTATATTGTTCCTATATGGATATACCCATATACTATAGGCGACAAGTATACCTACCTTCCGTTTACGGCTATTGTGACAACTATAAGCTGACAGCTCCTGATCAATTCCTAGGTCTGAAGAGGAGCTTTTATCCACGTCCACCTGGTTTTCTCATCTGCACTTCGTAACTTAGCTGCCTTCCTAGTTTTAGGTGACTAGGCAACTACCTGGCGGTTTAAAACTCTTCCCGTGGGAATAATACGTTTTCTCTTGGTTTACTTTATTCAGCTTTAATAAAGCTTTCTAATGGTCAGAGAATGTTCGATATCGGCTCCGTAGTTTCGAAGTAAATTGATTACTGTTAATGAGTCTTACATTGGTTTTATTTACTGGTAGGTAGGTACTCTTTTGTCTCTGTGGGAAACTGTCTTCTTACGGGAAAAAGCAGACTATGTTACATAATTATTGTCATATACGTACCTATCACGATAATTTTAAAGTAGGATATCTGTTTTGATTTTACGATTCTCATAAGTGAACTCATCGCATACGGATACGGCATGCATGCACGGTATAAATAAGTAAATTGCTTACTGACAACCGTATATAGATACCAGCTTTAGGCAAAGGCTTATCCAGGATAATCCTAAAAAGCCTACCTAGGTACTTGCGTTGAGGACAACATTATGGTTTAATCCAAGGTTTCCCGAAGTTTGCCTACGCATATCTCAGCTGTTCATGTCGGCTTCTAGGGTGTGCTGGAAAACACCTCTTTGTTTGCTCACACTCTGACGAACTGTTTATTTAGCGGGGTTATGCCTTTGGTGACTCATGTCATTCGGGTTTTTGCCGTGTGATGCCGGTTTAGAATAGCATCACCCCATTTCTTACCCATGGGTGTCGTAAGAGGCGACTAAGGGACATGAGGGTGTGTATTACAATTTTAGGCGATGGGCTGACAACCTGTCACTATTGTGATACACAGTTATCTGATTGACCCTCAAACTTTTGTCAGAAGTGGTGTTAATATCCGTTTTACGGCCATTAACGCTCTGCCTACCTCGTAAGGGATAAAGGCGTGATTTATGTATGTCATTCGGGTTTTTAATAGAGGTGTTGTACCTAGACGTTTTTATTTATTTGCAGGCGCGAAATTGACAAATACTGCCAGGAATTTCATAACGTGACCTATCGGAATGGACGCGTACGCAGCAGCGTTTTCAGGGAATGCGTTAACTTGCACTGCGCTCGCTAGTCCGCTTCCCAACCGTGTTGAGTATGGCAAACACCCTCTAATACTATGAGGCCCGTATCCAGCAACATTAGTTTGTTGTAGCTGTTGATGAAACAACATTCCTCTCAGTGTTTGCGTATAATGTAATACAACATATATACATACATACATATTATTACATATATCACGCCCATATTATTACATATTGCATCGCCTAAAATTGCAATACACACCCTCGAGTCCCTTAGTCGCCTCTTACGACTCCCACAGGAAAGAAATGGGGTGATGCTATTCTAAGCCGGCATCAAACAGCAAAGTAATACAAAGATTAGTTATATCAATAAGACTTATAATTACGAATCTTCACGTTTACTATTTCTTCTACTGTTATCAAGCCAGGTAAGGTATTTACCATCATTACCAAACTTGAAGGCCTTACCACAAAAATTTTGAAAAAGTGTTAATCGCGTATAAAAATAAGACTCCATACAAAATATACAAATACATACATACATACATATATCACGCCTATAGTCCCTTTCGGGGTAGGCAGAGCATAAATGGCCGTGAAAAACGGTAATTTACGCCACGTCTGACAAAAGTTCGAGGGTCAATCAGATAACTGTGTATCACTATAGTGACAGGTTGTCAGCCCATCGCCTAAAATTGCAATACACACCCTCGAGTCCCTTAGTCGCTTCTTACGACACCCACGGGCAAGAAAGGGGGTAATGCTATTCTAAGCCGGCATCACACGTGGACAAATGCACTTGATTATTTTTGTGGTATGGCCCTAGCTTTCGTCGAATTGAAATCGGAATGCACGTAATTCCTACTTAGTGCTCCAAAGGTCGTTGGTCGGGCAAAATCGATGGCAGCACGAAACCTGGGCGCCAGTTAGGCTAGACCTAACCTGAACCTGGTAGTCTAGTACTATTGTACAACGGCCCGAGCCGGTTTTCTATTAGGACAATACAAAATTGTTATAAAGAGAAGAAAATTGCGTTATGCAAATTTCTTTTTTTTACAATGACCGATCATGACGTCAATAAGTGATAATGCTATCCTACATTGAATAAAGTTATTTCATTTTCATTTTTCATTTTTCAGATTTTTTATAAAGTACATTATACGTTCAGAGCGCGTTATATACGCGTATAGACATCAAACAACAAAAAAGTTTTAGTTACTTTTGATCACTAAATATAAAATGAAGTCGCTTTCCGTGTCCTAATGTAATCGTATGATAAGATCTTTAAAAAACGCAACGGATTTTGATGCGGTTTTCTTTAGTAGATATAGTGATTCAAGAGGAAGGTTTTTATGTACAATTCATGCCGGGAAAAATAATTCAATTTCTCGCGGGAAAATGATTAGCAGCGGATGAAACCTCTGGGCGGGCCGTTAGTCAAAAATAACAACAGAACCTCTCATGAAAGTTTTGTTTTGTTTTGTAAAACGTTCCAAACTTGAAACGTTTTACACCTAGAATCACGCATGTGAATTTTATCAAGAATCACACTGCATCGTAAAGTACCATAACTCTTTCAGTTTGTGTTGGCACTGAAAGGAAAATTAAATTAAAGGATTACCTACCAGGACGCAGTAGTTTATTTCATTTACTCTATTGCCTACAATGTTCATTCAGTCACAGACGTGTCTAGTACAGACTACGTAGTCATTTATACATGATGTGATTACTATCACCATCTATCACAGACTAGCGCGAGTGTTAGAATTAGACACAATGGCTATATTGAAAAAGATTTACCGGCACATATGTAACTTCATGTTGTGTCGTCAGCAACAGCCTATGCAGTTACATGATGGTCTGCTGTACAAATATCACAGCAAGAAAGGCAGGTAGGTATATGTTATTTCGTTATATCCGATTAATTAATATCTGTAGCGGGCATCTTTCAGAAGTCAATTGACCGCGATTTTATAGGATTAAATTTCATATAGTACTAAAATGAGACAGAAAATCCACAGTTCTCGTTGCGTTTGCCTGGCAAAACTACTTAAAATTGATTGATTCCTAAATCTTTTATGGGTTTCTATTTATTATATTTTTAGCCTATTTTTTTCCGACCTCTCTGGCTCAACGGCCCAAGCGCCGACCGGCGGCCGCCGCCAATTTGTGCATTACTGTTTCTTATTCACTATACGCTGCATTTAGACTTCACTTACGTTATTTGGATGAAGTACATCCTTGCTGCATCAGGAGCGGGGGCTCTGCTGGTTGCCCGCTCGTGTGCCCTCATGTAACTGCAGTAGCCAATCTTGTTTTACAGTGCACGTGAACCTATAGGGCATGGCAGGATACCGATTTAAAACAACTTTTATCTTTATCTTAATTTAATTTGTTGTAGGCAATTACTATCTCGACTTTACCATTGTATTTTTTTTTTAATCCGAAAGTAACTGAAAGTGTTTTTTACACCTATGAATTAGAGTACGATTTATCCACACCTTTAGCTCGTCTTAAAAAGCCACTTGGACAAGTGGGGTAGTTCGTTTCCGAGTAGCGTACGCTGCCGACGTGTCCACATAGTTCACATACGAGGCTGAAAATGAGGGTTGTTACCAGGCAAGGGACATTCATTATTCAGCCTGCTGCACCGTTCTGTTACACTTCATTAGAGTTCAATGCACCTATCGATATCGATCTTGTTTTATTCTAAAGTTGCTTTATGTACAATCTGTTGTTTGTGATGATTAATGTTGCTTTTTAGTCTAGACGTAGACGTGCACGGAATAGAATGAATGAGGCTCTCACGCCAGACTTAAATTACATCGAATTGGCTTTTATCAAACTGTTAAGCCTTTATCAAACTGTCAAGACTTCCAGTAAAGTTAAATCAATCATTTGCAGAAAAAGTCAAGATCATTTCTGTTCTCGGAAATAATCATCCGCATTTTGATCATATTCGCTGTGAAATGCACGTTGCGTGTTAGTCTGTTAGCCGTTTCGTTAGCCGCTTGCTAATTATGAGTGAACATCAGTAGAGCACATATCATCTAAACCGTGAGTCATTACAACCAACACAGAGTCATCTCATCACGCATTAATATACTATCTTCGTAAACTTGTTATGCTTAGAGTAGAATATTGGCCATACCTACACATTTTTACGGGCGCATGGCCAAAACTCGATAACATTTGAAGATTGTATCAAGGTCTGTGTCGTTGTGATGGTGATATTATTATGTGTCTTTTTAGTAGGTAATGAATTCAAATAAGATTGCGTAGGAGCTTAAGTTGTTCCTGCATTACCCGATAGCGCAAAGTTTTGAAGACTTTGTTTTTTTGCGTCGTTGTATGAGATGCGTTCTAGGATTCTGTCTGAGTTTTGTAGTAATTTGGTCCTGAAGAAAGTTGGATGTGTCATCTTCAACCTTGTTCTTGTCACATCTTCTTACATACATCAGAGTAAAGCCATTTAAAATGCTTTGGAAATCAATTCGATTGTCGATTTGATTCGTAGTACTTGAACATAAAACACAATCGGCTGTTCGGCTGTACATTTTTGTTTAAAATTGAAGGTCACGTAGTATACGTTTTTTGCTTACTTGTTGATGATCTCTACGTTGTCACTACAGTCGGTTGGTAGACCCGACGGCAGCATGGCGCAGCGATGATGTCACATCCTGTCTGCGACTGAGTTTCGCTAGTTACACATAGAAATTTCAATGAGTTAATACACATTACGCGCTTTAAAGTTTTCTTACAATGCTAAGACTTATTGACAAGCTGAAAGAGTGAGTACTTTTTTATCTATGGCTGTAAGAAAGCAATAAAAGCTACTTGCTCTTCGGTGAAGGTTGCTTTACAACAACTAACAATTTCGTACGATATGGCTGTAGGTAGCATTTTAACGACAATAGAGTCAACATCGACAATAGTGTAGTTGGAACAACAAGACGATAAACTTTTATGCCACCCTCGCCCTTTGACTGATGATGTCACTGCTCAGCACTAAGATACTATTAGATTGATTTTGCAGAACTTACTTCGCACTTTATTTACCATGTGTCATTATTTTTGTAAATAATATTCGTTTCATATGTAAACAAATAAAATTTAAATGTAATTTCGAAGAGTTTCCCAAGAAAATTTCCGCTTTTCATTACAGATTTTAGGATTGACAGAAACTTTAGGTTTACGAGCACATTTATTGAATTTAATTAGGTGCTCTCTTCTGTCTTTCTTGTTTATATGTCATGTTCATGTAATAAATAGTCATAAATAAAAAATTTGCTCGTGAGTAGGTAGCACATTATGCAAAGACATAACTTCCCTATAGAGAGGTAGAGCTAGAGGTATTATGACGTTACAAACTGCCTATATGCATTCAGTTCGTATTGTTGAACAAGGAAAAACGCGTAAAGTATTACGGTAGCGCCAAACAACTAGATAATATTTTATAATTGTTAGCGCTAAAGTAAATAATAGATTGACAACATCGTGTTTATAGCATGAGTAATGAAGGTATAGTTAACACTGAGTTAATTAATGTTCAACTCGATCGGTGAAATTAGCTGCTTTCTATTTGCGTCAATGAGTAGCCAAAATAATCAATTCACTTGATAGTTACAATTTTATTTACCCAATTAGCTCCATTCCTTATTGAGGGTTTCAGATTCGGAATACGTAATGTAATATGTAGTAGACTAAACTTGTGTGTGTTATTCAAATGAAAACTAGACAAGAGGGACAAAGTCTTCTTTAAAATAGGTTACTCTTTGCATCGCATAGCGCAAGCACTGTAATTTTCTAGCTTGTTTATTTATCCTGCTGTGAGGGCGGTGTTAGCCTCTATTCTACTTTAACAATAACTTAATGGAAAAAGAAAACATTATATCTTTTCTCTATATAATACAAGATATATCTACAAAAGCTGATTGATTTCTGAAACGATCAAACAATAAAGATAAAGTTCAAATCACGCTTTATTTTTTTAGTTTTAGATTTTAGAAATGACCGGTTTTACGTATAGAACCTGATCGTTTTAAAGTAGGAGAAAGGAGATGTATTTCAAATTTAGCTTAAAAATGCACACACCTAGCAATGCAGCAAGCGACACTCTTTCAATAAAGTCGTTTCGCGTTTGAAGTTCGATTGATGCAACTCTTCTCTCGCTCGTAATTCGTAATAAGCCATGATTTGCATCAGCTGTCCGGCATGCATGCCGTACTTTTACAATATCTTCTCATCAAGTTGACAGTTTAGAATTTTTCGTGGACCGAGTGGATTATATTTCACATAGGTACTTTAAACAAATCGAATGAGCTAATTGTATTTATTGCCATTAAAAATTCCCTAAAATTTATCCAAGTACTTACAGAATTATTTCCTCTACTAGAATTTATTCCACTGTAAATAATAATATACAGTTCATTTGGATTACCCCATGTGTATTGCAAAAGTTCCTATCTTGATAGTCTACAGCCGAAGCGCGGTAGCATGCATTCAGTTTAGTAAGCGTAGCGTGCCTCACGGCAGTTGTCTGCCTGTAATTATATCGTTCACTCAGCACATCAAGGTCGCTTCTCTATACTTAGGTATTAGGTAGCTAAAATATAACATTAATGTTTATATAGGGTGCAATTTTACTAGTGACCGATAGCGAAAACTCAAGGCGGGCTAGAGACGAGGAAGAACTTTCCCCAAGGAACAACTTTCCCCAAGGAACATAGGTCAAAATGATAAACATATTTTGAGTTTCCATAGTAACTCAAATCAGGTGATCGGCAATTTTGTATGGGAGGTCCAATTATTTTGCTTATTTCAACCGATGTTTCTTGGGAAAAGTTGTTCCTTATCACCAGCCCCTCTTGGGTTTTCGCTATCGGTCACTAGTAAAATTTCACCCTATATAATTCATTGTTTTATTAGCGCTATTTATTATCCTTTATCTGAACAAGTTAAAGAGTCATAATCTAATAAAATACGCACTATACTCATAGAAATTCTTCGTAATATTGCCAAGAAGTATAGGAATTTTTATAAGTGATATAAATTGATAAAAATGATTACTTAGAAAAAAGTCTATAAAACCGAGTCTATAAAATAGTAACTGTAGCGTGCTTTCGCAAGTTAGGTTTATATGATTAACCGTTATTATATGATTAACCGTATAAAAAATTATCTTCTTTTCAGCCAACAGCCGTAGTTTTGTTTGTTTGTTAGGTTGATTGGTCTATGACATCACTTCCCGCAGCGTAGATACAGTGATAAAATTACTGTTCACATGATAATTTATTGCAGTAATTATAATGACAACACTATATGTATAATGCTATTAGTATGATGCTACATAACTAGAATTTCCGTGAAACAATTTCATGTTGTTTTATTGCTCTTCTAGTGCTCAATGATTTACGTGCTGTCGTAAACACAAAGTTAACAAGGCTGTTCAAAATTGTAACAGTGCGTCTTTGTCTTTACTTACTAATGCGTTACTACGAAGGACATTCACACGCGGTGTCCATATTTAGATGTTTTTGTTTAATGAGATCTCACGCAGCGCATCGGAAAGAATCACGCGCAAACGCAGTAATACCATTTTCTTTGCAAATAAACGTTTGATTATGATTATAATAAAAACTGTAAAGGAAGACTTATGTTGTTACACAACTTTGATCCTACTATAATATTATAGATGCGAAAGTTTGTATGTTTGTTTGTTACTTCTTCACGTTAAGACTACTAAACCGATTGTAATCAAATTTGGCACACATAAAGAAAGTAACATGGGTTAACACATAAGATAGTTTTTGTCACCACTCGAGGGTATGAAGTACTTAAAGTAGACTACCAGGTGCACCACTAGGAGTCCACCTAAACTATAGGAGATACAAATATGGAAACAAAGCCAAAGAGGGGAGAGGGATGAGATCGGCAGCGGTAGCAGGAAGAGGAGAAAATTTAAAAGAATGTTTATTGTTCAAGGCATTTGCGTAAAGATGCAATTCTCGGTCTGCTAAAACTATTAGAATCACGTTTCGTTCTACGGCAGTTACTTTCTACTTCTATGTAAGTGTAGTATAATATATATATACATACAGACAATAAATTTGTATATGTATCCAATTTGAGATAATTTATCTACTGTTCATTTAATTCCTAATGAGTACGCGGGCAAAACCGTGGGTAACAGCTAGTGTAACATATTTTTTATGCTTGAACATTGGATAGAAGCTTGCTGAGTAGTAGTTCGCGCGCGAGTACATGACCATATCCTGAAATATGTTTTTCCTTGTCATAGTCACCGTGGTCTGGCGCGTGTGCGATAAGGAGACGCATACTTCAGGATGGTCATAACTTCGCGCGCGAATCGGCAATATTGGATATTTTCTATCCAATGTTGAAGCACAAAAAAATATTTTACATCAAAGTTATGTGACAACATAAGCACCGCCAATACTTACTTTGTGACATAAGTCTTCCTTTACAGTGTTTATCATTGGCTGTGTTTGCGTGTGATTGATTGGTTTCTGGTTCGTGAAATAAGGTTCCAATAAACGAATCATTTAAATACTTGCACTGTAGGCTAACTTACTTTATATCTATAGATTGTTTTTAATTTTAATTGTATTTTTAATTTTATTTGTATCTTATAAGTTGTAAGTGATTTCTGATATTTTTTTTAATGTAATTTCACATACAGAGTGTCTGTTTTTTGAATAAATTGAATTGAATTGAATTATCAAGCTCATTCCAGATGTTCTGTTCCAGATGGCGCGGGAGCATTTACAAACTTGTGTGGCTGGACCTCTGCGTTTTCCTACTTATATATTACGTCCTCAATATAACGTATAGACTGCTGCTCAATGATGAATCTAAAAAGTAAGTGAAATTCTATGTATCATAAAATATAGTTGTACTCGGCTAAGTATATTTCATACGTCTCTAAATTTGAAGATTTTCAGTTACAAGAGACAAAATAATATTTTTCAACTATGTAAATGTTTTTACGATGCATTTGATAGTGTAGAAAGTTTATTGGTTACACAATGGCATCAATTCGGGATATAAATTTTCCTTACTTGCCTTAAATTAGTGCTGTCACTTTCCGTCAAATAGGTTTAGAAAAGGATAAGAGATATTTTAGTAGTGTCATGTCTTATAATTTCATGCAAAATACGTGTTATCTGTCAAAATAAGGCAACGATCAACACAATCGCGACTAAATGGACTAGAAAAGGCGAAGAAACCATTGACGTTTTTAAAAATGACAGGACTTAGATATCTCCTTTCCTTTTCTAAACATATTTGACGGAAAGTAACAGCACTAATTTAAGGCAAGTAAGGAGAATTTTTATCCCGAATTGAGGGCAATACCTACCCAGGCAGGAGACGTATATTTTAAGATTCCATAAGAGTAAGAATAGATACTTATATGACTAGTGTTTCTAACTACTAGCGACTAAGGGACTCGAGGGTGTGTATTGCAATTTTAGGCGATGGGGTGACAACCTGTCAGTAGGGCAATACACAATTTTCCGAATGACCCTCAAACATTTGTCGGACGTGGCGTAAATGTCCGTTTCTTGCGGCCGCTTACGCTCTGCCTACCCCGCAAGGGATTATAAGCGTGATATGTATGTGTGTATGTTTCTAACAGAAACGAAGGCACGCGATGATGATAGTCATTGCTAGTGATTACTCGCTCATGGCCAGTTCATGATCATATGATTTATCTTCTTATTTGTAGAACCGTGTAGAACAGCGTGTTGCCGGCATAGAATAGCACCACCCCACTTCTACCCGTGGATGTCGTAAAAGGCGACTAAGAGATAAATCTAGGGATTGGGCAGCAGCGTTCCTAATGAATACAACCCCTTGCACTGCGCTCACCAATCCGCCTGCCAAGAGGGGAAACTATGGGAAATACCCTCCAATTGGGGAGGCCCATGTCCAGCACTGAACTATTGTGGCTGAAAATTTGTATGTGGACCGAGTAGGATATTAAACTTTTCTTCATCGTTTCGTTTTTCAGGATGGAGAAATAATTTGCGTGAAATAATTTGAAGATGTTTAGGTATTATGTTTACACTAAATAAGATTTTATCCACTCTGTGTGCATCTATACGGAGTTTTCAGTTGTATGTAGTGGTTGTGTGGTAGTAGTTAGATACCTAGATAGTAAATAGAAAAAAGTACACAAACTATTTAGTGTTTGTTTTACATGTATTGTTGTACTCTTTTACATACTCGTATGAGCCAGAAACACCTCGAATAACCATTTTAATAGAGGTAAGCATTTCAGGTTTTCAATGCAGATCATAAGAATTACCAGTATAAGATGATATTACAAAGTCAAAACTCGAAATATTAGTAACATGTAGGTATCTTAAGTCTAGTCTAGACTAGATTGCGAATGTAATAAAAGTAAGCAATAGTAGTAATAATGATGATTTTTTACTGAGATTGTTTTTTCTTATGTATTATTTTGTTAGTGTACTGAATGATTACTTAATGAACTGAAAGAATAGGTTTCCGTTTTGTAATCTAGAGTTTTGTTTACAGGACATTTGAAGGCGTAGTGAATTACTGTAGTTTCCACGGAAATGTGATACCATTGTCGTTCGTACTTGGGTTCTACGTGACTGTGGTGATGAACCGCTGGTGGAACCAGTACACCAGCATACCCTGGCCGGACTCCATCGCAGTGTTCGTCTCTGCCACTATTCATGGACAGGTATTTATGAATCAATAGAAAGATTTAGCACGCGCCAGTCAATTCCACAACTCAGCACAATTCCATTCACACATGCCTCATCACACCTCCTGTTTAAGCTCTCTTACTTTTATAGCACGTTCACACGATGCCAATATGGGCAAGGGAAATAGTAAGGGAAGTGGGCAGCGTGAATGTGTGAACAGGTTACTCACGCTACTACTACTCGACATGCCGATGTCGCTGCCACTTCCCGTGCTTCCTCGATTGTCGACTTATCTGCGCGATACAAAGGAACGGCAGCACGAACGCTAGTGAAATGTATTGCTATCTCGCTCACTTATATTGGTGCGAGAAGAGTATAACGGCAGTGTGTGAACACTCACTCGCGATGATACTTCCGCGGAAGTATTTCGAGCAATATTCGCGACAGCGGCAGGAGCAGGAGCATGTGCATGGTGTGAACGTGCTATTAGAAACATGCATAGTTATTCTTTCGCCCACGATTCGTTTCCTCCACGACTGAGGGCCGTTGCATGAGTAAGGAAGTCGCATTTTTTGAGAAGGCTCTCCATTGAAAGATCTTCTGCCTAGTATACGTAGCCTTCGAAATTTAGGTAGGGAACTTCAACTACAACTCAGGCCAGGGATTTGACATTCGTTTTACATACATACATACATAAATCACGCCTATATCCCTTACGGGGTAGGCAGAGCGTTAACGGCCGTAAAACGGATATTAACACCACGTCTGACAAAAATTTGAGGGTCAATCAGATAACAGTGTATTACTATAGTGACAGGTTATCAGCCCATCGCCTAAAATTGCAATACACATCTAACCCTCGAGTCCCGTAGTCGCCTCTTACGACACCCATAGGTAAGAAATGGGGTGATGCTATTCTAGGCCGGCATCATTCGTTTTCTTTCCTTGAATGTGCTCCGCAGGTTAAGACAACAAAATCTAAGTGCAGACGATTGATTTACAGTAAAGGTAAACATCGTATAGAATTATTTACATAACAAGACCTAGTAATGTTAGTATTTGCATATCAAGGCAGTGATCTTGGATGGTCTCTGTTGTATTGCGGTGATGTATGGTTTCGGTTTTCATATGTCGGGACGATATGGATACTATAATTGCGCTTGCACATCGAAAGCGATGAACATACCTTTATCTATTCAGATATTATCAGTTTTTTTAAACTTTTAACGCGGGCAGGATTTCATGATATTATCTCATTTGTTTTAGGTACTTTTGTGGACTTGGGTTTCGAAACCCAGCCAGATTTTCTAGGCAATACGGTTCTGTTCTACTTACCTACATTTGTTTTTGTGACGCATACATAGCCCGACCTTGTTAATTTCCGCCAAAGTATTTCCGCGATTTTCATTATCTTTATGAATGATTGTCTCAAGAATTCCTATATTTTTGCGAATCAATAAAAATACATCTGTAATAAAGAATGTAAACGTGGGTGTCGTAAGAGACTTGAGGGTTGCATGAGACATTATTGCAATTTTAGGAGATGGGGTGAGATCCTGTCACTAAAGCAATACACAATTTTCTGAATAATTCTCAAATGTGTGTCAGACGCGGTGTAAATGCGTTTGTTTTTTACTGCCTTTTACGCTCTGGCTACCTCGCAAGGAATATAGGCGTGATACGTGTATGTATGTAATAGAACAAAATATCAACAGCGGAAAATAAGATAAAGTTCCCATGTTTTTGATAGTAGCCGAATGTTGATAAAACTTTGCACTTCATTTCAAGGTTAGTAATTTTGATATGGATTAGGTAGGTCGTAAAGTTGATAATTAGAGAAGTCTCAAATATCACGTTTTTTCGCATTTTATCGTAGTTAATTAATATTTTACGTATATTTCGTTTTAAAAGTTTTTAGCAAGGTTGGTAAAGAAAGATTCGCCAGAGTCGTAAAGTCTTTACTGTCGTAGAATTTTTTGTACTTAGGTGTTAGTTACAAGTATCTTAGTACATGACATCAACATAATTCAGAACCTTATTGTCCCGTTTTCAACTACACATTTAGATTCACATTATTATAATAAAAATCTGTTTAAATCAGTGCACTCCCAAATAACATTTTACTCCATTTAAGAGTACACATTTAGTTCACATGTGAACTTGAAGCATTAATACAGTTCACTCGTGATCTATGAGCTGCATTATGGCGATTATTAACCCCCATACCTGTGTAAGGGACTTATAAGAGTGTAGAGTTATACTTTTATACGATTGTTGGTGTTTTAATACTCAAACAACTATCCTTTAGTCAGCCGTCTGATTAAGAGCAATATAGGAGGGTAGAGATACGGCAATCGCTGTTTAACAGCCTACTTCTACGATGTTATAGAGCTAGCATTATAATAGAACACACGTGGTCAGTTATACAACCAAAAGATGTTATGTTTACTTATTTTAGTCTTCTATGCAGCTAGTAGCTGGAGTAGGGCTTGTTTGTGATCATTAAAATAACCTTTATTTGCTACCCGTATAGAAGTGTTTGAATGGTTCACATGAGCGCTATGGGCTGTTAAAAGAACCAAATGTGTTGTCTTATAACATCAATAGCAGTTCATTTGTTCACAATTACTACTCTTAATTGCTTTAAGCTGAATATGAATGTGAATGTGATATTCTATTTCACTCATCCCACAAGACCTGAAGTACATCTTAAAGCTGTACATAAGTTCATATTTGGATACATTTACAGACATTGGCTCTGTAGTGGTACAAATGTGAGACTTTATATAGCTAACAGCATTCTAACAGAACACATGTGAATCTATATATGCTCTACCGCATTAAATTGGAGTTATAACAGTTCACATAGCCACTGTTCATTTCCACCATTTTGTTCTACTTATCCTACAATTTGCCAAATAAATCTCCAAATTAATCATGCAGATTTCTCACAAAATACTCACAAAAAGCGATTCAGGTTCGGTTTGATGTTATTATTGATTACCGTAGTAATATTAAAATGTTCAAATAACATCAAAACCTGAAAATTGTAGATTTCCTCTCACACAGTTTTAAATATTTTATCATGAATAAGGCGTTTTTATAAAGGCGCGTAAATATTTTAGCTGTAAATATGTGTATATTTCACGATAAAGTTGCATTCCCAAGGCATTAAGTATTGAAAGTGGTACTTTCTGCGTATTATCATTAAAAATATCCAAATTGATGTCCGCCGGAGTTATATTATGTCTGGGCACTCATAAAATCAATAACTAAATGGAATGATATAGAAATAAAGAAATAATTAAGGACACATGTGAATTTCAGGTAGTACTGGAGTACGTTTGTCAGATTTTATAACTGTGAAGGCTGTATATGTAACCACATATTACTCTTTATTCCACTCATGCACGTTGTATGGTTCACACTGCCTCCTAAATAGCGCCGTTAGTCAGCCTTAAGTCCTATGTTACTACTTAAACTGCTATTATATCGCTATTATAGAGCTAATATATAGCCATTGTGAACTTAAGGCTGTCTAATTTGTGCCCAAATTGGTTCTATAAGAGCATTATAGCAAGCTATACAGCTCTTATATAGCTAACTTACACAGCTTCTGGAGTACATGTGAACGACTATACATCTTATATAGAACCCCCATTGCTATCTGGGGCTGAGCTTTATCATATTCTCATTATTATATATTATCTAACTAGCTACCCGCCTAGCGAATTCACAGTTTTAAAGATCTAAGCATGCAAAGGGACACGGAAAGCGACATGATTTGATACTAAGCGGTGATTAGTAATTTTTTCATCGAGGAATGGTGCTCGAAAGGAAATCGTTAGGAAATGAGAAACCCTAGTAGTGATTCATATTATCAATCAATGTGTTTACAGCCACAACTCAATCATAGCATGTGTTATTAGATCATCCACATATACCATGTTTGCAGGACGAACGAGGCCGTCTATTACGAAGAACAATCGTAAGATACGTGTGCCTTTGCCTGACTATGGTGCTAACAATGATCTCACCCCGGGTCAAGAAGAGATTCCCCACAATGGAGTGCTTCGTAGAAGCCGGACTGTTACTAGAAAATGAAAAATTAATTATAGACAATTTGAACGATAAGTTTCCTAAACCAACGAAACACTGGTGAGTACGAAATTCTTGACGGAGAAAGCCTTGATACTGTTCAGTGAATGCACACATTGTAAATTAGTTTGACTTGACTGGACTAGAAACGTTAAAAACAAAGAATCATCGCATTTGACTTTAGTCATGGGCAAAATTATCTAGTGAAAAACAAAGCTTGGCACACAACACAAGGGTGTCAGTTCTGGCGGCAGATGGCGGCAAATTTGAGTATTCGCACAGAACAATTCATTACATTTCTCCATTTTATGGAAAGGCATAAAACATCCGTACTCGTCATGTTCCAGCGTTTGAGAAGAAAAGTAATTTCTATAGGCAGAATGCATTTATACAACTGTTTTTGAATTTGCAATCCGAACATTATGAGACGAGTGTAGATAAAAATCTATAAACACTGAGCTAGTGAAATTATAAAAGCGGAAGACTGTAGAGTAGGCAGTTGATGCAATGTCTTACCTACTCTGTAAGACATAAACGAGACCTTGTGTCTGTAATCATTGTTTACCGTAATTTTCCTTAGCCAGTAAACCACACATCCAATTAATTTTCTAGGATGCCTATAGTGTGGGCGGCTAGTATAGTGACAAGAGCCCGAAAGGAGGGCCGGATAAGAGATGACTTTGCTGTGAAAACTATTATAGATGAACTGAACAAATTCAGAGGGCAGGCTGGTCTCCTGCTCAGCTACGACACGATAAGCGTGCCTTTAGTATATACTCAGGTACGTTAATTGTCTCAAGGCGTATTTTTACATGCCTGTGCGCAATTATCCTTAAATATGTGTTTTAGATAATGTGTCGTGTTTTTAATCTCTACTTGCTTGTCATAGGTAGTGTTGCTTTTGGTGTTTAAACTTGTTTTAAAGTGCATTTTATATCCTGCATTGTAGATGACATGAAACTAGTGTCCGATAGTGTAATAGAAGACGGGTTAGCGGTAAGGAACAACTTTCCTCAATCAAGGAACACAATTTGAAACAAAAAAAGGAATATTTTTGCCCCCTATACAGGTTGTAAATTTAAATGCGTGCCATAGCTTCGGGGCAGTTTCAGTATAAATAAAGGAACCCAAAAAAAAATATTTTAAAAAATGGAAATGTACTGCAAGAGCAAGATCGATCTCATTCAATCACTAACAATTCAATCAAACTGATTTAGAAACTTGTTAAATTTATTTAAATTTGTTTTAATATTATTTTATTAATTACGTACGATCGAACGCAACAAAATACCTACGCTCCGCCCGTACGCTTCAATATTTTTTTTTGTTCTATCGATACTGAAACTGCCCTGAAGCTATGGTACGTATTTAAATTAACCGCCTGTATAAAAGTGCCGATCACAGCTAATCAAAGTGATTATGGGACATTTCGTCCTACGTATCCTGGGGAAAATAATTCCTTATCTTATCCCCAGCCCATCGCCTGTTATCAGTTTCAGTCACTAGTCAAATCTCAACCTACTTGCATGTTCTGTCTCCCATAATGTAACATTGCCCTAAATCTCGATTTCAGGTAGTTACTATAGCCGTGTACTCGTATTTTATAACGACTGCGCTGGGCAGTCAGTGGGTAGATAACAAATTGAACATCAACACCACATCGGTGTACATTGGTAACATAGATCTTTACTTTCCGATTTTTGCCACGCTAGAGTTCTTCTTCTACATGGGGTGGTTGAAAGTGGCCGAGTCGCTGATTAACCCATTCGGCGAGGACGACGATGATTTTGAAGTCAACTGGCTGATCGACAGAGATTTGCAGGTAATAATTTTACAACTGTTTGCTATGATGAAAATCACAGAGCAGCTGAACTCACGTGCTGTCGCGCGAGTTCTTTGATCTGTGATGACAGTAATGTCGCTTTATTTGTACATGGTGAGCGGAGTAAAATTTGCTGGAAACATCTAGAGTTGAATCTTTCCATTAAACTGTATTTTTTCCTGAAAAATCAGCAACACAACAGAAGTAAATAATATAAGTAATGAAACAACACTTTCAGATTACAGCCCTACCTAATCTTAATCATGAAATATACCAATAAATTTTCTGATTTTTCTGTATGACTCTCAAATGTTTGTCTCAAACTCGTATTCCGTGACTACATTTTTTGTTAATTTAGTGTGTTATTTGACGGAATTAAGAAGTTGTTCAGTGTTATATGGATTGCTTATGGTTCACCTGTATATCCAGTACAATCACAGCTTACAGAGTCAGTTAATTTTCGCCCCGTAATAATTTACCAAAATGCTTTTTAGGTATCATATTTAATCGTGGACGAGATGCACCATGAGCACCCGGAACTACTGAAGGACCAATACTGGGACGAGGTGCCAGCCGAGCTGCCTTACAGCATCGCCACGGAGAAACAACGAGAAGACCATCCAGAACCTTCCACCGCCAGGGTGGCGGTCCCGCCGAGGCAGCGCAGCATGGTCACCGTGGCACCCTCCAACGTGAAGATCGACGAAATGGTCCCTTCCAACACCGTGAGTTACAAGTTCGCCCCGCCAGAGGTTAGATTACTACTATTACTACGCATGCTGCACGCCGCCGGTGGAGCTTCGCTGTGTCCAGTTGTCGAGGGTTGCCAAATGTATTTTCTTAATATTTTCTACAAGACGTAATGAAGTTAGCTATAAATATTTTACAGGGTGAACCATCCGATGGCTTTATAGAACTATCACAAAGAAACTTGGGTCGAAATATGAATGAATAAATATAAAATTTATAATGTCCCCGCCACATTTTCTATGGACGACCCAATTATTTCATATTTAACTGGCCCACGCAGAGCTATGGATAGGTCTATGCTCGGTATCTGGATAATGGATATAATCCGGATAACTTTTTGCAAAAATACTAAAGTAATGGACATAGTCTGGAAGTGTAGCAAATTGAAATGGCAGTGGATTGGGCACATCTGACGTAGAACCGACGGACGAACTATTTCATATTTCGGTCTATGTTCTTCGGGGAACGTTGTTCAGTTCTATAAGTTAGTTCACCCTTTCTAATATTTTCAGCCAACATTTTTAAATCTTACTTATTATAGAAACAAAATTATTTACTTACTCGGTATTATTTATTATTTTCCTTTATTCCAATGTGTCATTGTTATTCTTCGGTTCCTCACGTGATGTGATGTTAGTTGGCTATGTGGTTTCCTTATTACGTCTGCTGAAACATGTATGTGAACGTACTATGTTTGAGGGACGCAGGATCACTTGGTGATTCACACGCCAAATATTTTCGCCGTTGAATTCATCGAGTGCGTAATATAGAACCGCAAATTAGTCAGATAATTCCTCGAATTCGCGAAATCTCTATCAAGTTTTTCCAACTAGTTTTTCGATAGCTTGAATCTCCCTTTTTTGATTATCACAAGTTTATCCAGTACAGGTAATTTTTGGCAGCCCGTTCGATAATGGTTTAATGCAAATCATTAGTTGACTACTAATGTGGCATGCACCCGATGGGTTAGTAGGTATTTAGAGGACCCTGATTAATAAACTAGGTATTTATATCGTATACATTTAAATATGAAGCTACAACAGGTATATCAATACTAATTAAATAATACCGGACACAATATCTCCAAGCAAAAAAGTTCTGAATTCTCAAAACACAATTTAGCTAAGAGATTTTGCATCTGGTACCTACTAGTATGCTTCCTACTTACTTTTAACCGTTTGTATAAAATAATGACTCGATTTAATGTAGGTATAGTAGCTACGTAGCTACAGAATAACTTGTATGCTTAAATAAAACTAATCTTTACTAAACAACAATAATTTATTAGGTGTGGTAATGTGGTTAAAGTAAAACAAACCATAATGATGAACAATTGTTTCAACATAAAAATATAGTAAATAATACTAGTTTGCCTGCAATTTCTTCATTCTTGCTGCTAAATATTTTTTCTTACACTTTTATACTTACCTACTGTGTATTGTTGGTACTAAATCTGGATTTTTTCTAATCGGACTAACATTATTGTGTGTGTTTGTGTGTATTTTATGTGGAAAATTATCAGATATCAAGGTTGTGCGTCGCCAAACACGCCCTTAATTGTCTGAGATAGTACTTAGACTTGTTACGTAAGGACCTACGAGCTGCCTGAAGCAATGAAGCATAGATGTGAAATGTTTATTCGTTCCAGCTGTAAATATGAGCTGTATGTTGATGATGTCTTATTGTCGATGTCTTATTTTAAGAAAAACTATATTGCATTTTTATTCCTCAAAGACATTTCTTTATCCAATTCTTTAGGTGCTAAACATTTAAATTTCTAGCACTAATTATAAATTTATATTTTGTCTTCCGCGATTTCTTTGCTCATTAAACGTAACTTTCCCTACTTTAGTGCTTCTTGTTCTACAAGGTGTAACAAAAGGTGTGTAGTTGACAGATATCACTGTTCCTCAAGTAGTTTCATAAAATATCATCACGTTTGTCAGGATCGCTACACCCTTTTCGTCACACCCTGCACATATATATGAAATACTACTGAATGTTCTTTATATCTGAATCCACAGCAACTCCAAATGAACGACGACGCCCAATCAGGCATCCACTTCATAGTGTCGTCTCGAGGAGGCAGCAAGCGCGGCAAGAATGACCTCGGCTCGAACAACTCCATGGCCTCTCTGGCTCCAACTCCCATGGCTAGAGCGGCGTCGGTCACGTCTATGTTGAAGAGACTGTTCTCGAAGGATGACTCGAGGCAAGCGTCTGCCAATTCCACGACGGATGGAACTGGAGGTAAGGTTGACAGACTCAAACATCTCTATGACGTCTCTAGCTCAAACTCTCATGGCTAGAGCGGCGTCAGTCACGTCTATGTTGAAGAGACTGTTCTCGAAGGACGACTCGAGGCAAGCTTCTGCCAATTCCACGACGGATGGAACTGGAGGTAAGGTTGACAGACTTGAATCAAACATCTCTATGCGTCTCTAGCTCAAACTCCCATGGCTAGAGCGGCGTCAGTCACGTCTATGTTGAAGAGACTGTTCTCGAAGGACGACTCGAGGCAAGCTTCTGCCAATTCCACGACGGATGGAACTGGAGGTAAGGTTGACAGACTTGAATCAAACATCTCTATGGCATCTCTAGCTCAAACTCCCATGGCTAGAGCTGCGACAGTCACGTCTATGTTGAAGAGACTGTTCTCGAAGGATGACTCGAGGCAAACGTCTGCCAATTCCACGACGGATGGAACTGGAGGTAAGGTTGACAGACTTTAATCAAACATCTCTATGCGTCTCTAGCTCAAACTCCCATGGCTAGAGCGGCGTCAGTCACGTCTATGTTGAAGAGACTGTTCTCGAAGGATGACTCGAGGCAAACGTCTGCCAATTCCACGACGGATGGAACTGGAGGTAAGGTTGACAGACTTTAATCAAACATTGTCTAATTCCAAGCTAAACTCCCGCAGTGGAAGCGATTTACACAGGTAAATTTCTAGTAAAATACCAGGAGTTCAACTGAAGGCAGACAATGGCCGCGTTACGCAGCGCTAAATAGCATACGCTGCACAATATAGCAGCGCATACTATGAATTAAACGTGAACCTAAATCTATTTAACTTAATTAACTAAGTTGAGTGAAATTGGCAAATGATGTGTTCTGACCTTTACATAACTCAATTCTGTAGTAAATACCGTCTGCCGATCTGGCGTTACGTCACACGTATAAGCACTAGATTATAAGTAAGTACCTCCAAATTATATCACCCCACGAATTCCGCAATTCGTACTAAGGAGTCACAATGATATGGTACAACAAATATGACTAAAGGGAACACACCATTAACACAAAGAAACAGTTTTATACTAAAACAACTAGGTTTCACACTTACAGTCACGTCGCCGGCGCAAATGCATAAAATACCCAACGGAGAAAGGAAGTACAGGGAATGGATCAAATAGGGATTCCGTTGGTACTTACAGGGCTGGGTGGAAAGATATCGACACCCAGCATTCCACTACAGCCTTGGCGCGTTATTCACTTCAAACCACTCACAGCTTCTGTTCGTATTCCACTTTGATATTAGTCATTACGCGTGACCCAACCCGAATTTGGGCCGTACAAACGCGGGCCAATATGGCCACCTGATGCCTATTCAACGCGACGCTCACGTGGAAGACGTCGAGACATCCAACAATCACTAAGCCTGGCATTCCAGTACAACCCAGGAGAAACGCAATAATACGATGCATCAACACGCGCGATCTCAAATTGAATCGTCCATTACACGCGGCATCACAAAACGCGTGGCGGGAAATCCGCACAATACGCGATACCCTCCCGTCCGAACGGTTTTGAGTGACTGATAGTGCGGTGCAGAAATCACCGCTTGGCGCCTACCAGGCGGCCCGCGCGCACGCCGCCACCCTCGCCCCGCGAGCGAGAAAGGAACAACATATGCCCAGAGCGATGCGTGCGGGCGAGCATCGCGGCGTATTCATAGACCGTCATTAATACCTAACTTACCCCAGCATAGCAACGCTAAATTAAACATTCACCCGCCCTAGGCCGAATCCCTTAGGCCTATTCACTACTGGGGAGACGAGATAGCGTTGCTATTGCTCGCTTAAGAACTGAATCCCCTACCTGAACTGTCGCGACTCGAGGAGTGCCATCACTACCTGGGAACAAGTTGAGAATGCGCCCTCTGCGCCATCGCAGTGGCGGCAGGTTGGCATCCTTAACCAGAACGAGATCTCCGATGCGAGGGGGTTCAGTTCTGTCCGTCCACTTAAGGCGTTGCTGCAGAATGTGCAAATACTCAAGCGACCATCGCTTCCAAAAATTCTGAGACATTTGCTGCAGCAACTCATAACGCGTCAAACGATTGCTACTGACCTCTGTGTAGGGGTACTCTGGCAAGGCGTTAAGTGGTCGGCCAATTAAGAAATGCCCTGGTGTCAGGGCCTCCAGATCATTCGGATCTGAGCTAAGCGGACACAAAGGACGTGAATTGAGAACGGCCTCAATTTTACAAAACACGGTCGCTAGCTCCTCAAAGGTTAATATCGTTAAACCTATAACGCGCATCAAATGCGTCTTAGCGGACTTTACAACCGCTTCAAATATACCACCCCAGTGGGGGCATCCTGGTGGATCGAACACCCAGTTAATGCCCTGACGGGAGAGGCTCGTGCCGATAGCTTCCTCGTTTTCCGATAAAAACGTTATAATTTATTTCATACATCGATCAGCGCCCTTAAAGTTGGTACCACAGTCCGACCTGATCAGCGCTGGTCGCCCTCTTCGCGACACAAATCTATCTAAAGCTGCTAAGAAAGCCTCCGTAGTGAGGTCGGCCACGAGTTCCAAGTGGACGGCCTTGGTTGCTAGGCACACAAACACGCACAAATACGCCTTGATTGACTTCGCGTTGCGAAGGCGTGATGCCCTTACCATAAAAGGCCCCGCAAAGTCCGTTCCCACACCCGCAAACGTCCAGGCTTCCGTCACCCGGTCCGGTGAGAGGTCTCCCATCTGAGGTTGCATTGTGGCTGCCTTCAACCGATAGCAAGGCAAGCACCGAAACACAATGCTCCGTACCGTACGTCGTCCAGACAAGATCCAAAACTCGCGCTGCAGAATAGCCAAAGGTGCATTGCAGCCCGCATGCGAGTTTTTCTGGTGACGATCCCTAACTATAAGTTCTACCAAAGGTCCCTTCTTTGGGAGTAACAGCGGATGCCGTGCTGTAAAGGGCAGGTTAGCGTTCCGAAGTCTACCTCCAACCCGGAGCATTCCATGCTCGTCCACGAACGGGTTGAGGCGCACAAGACCTCCCTTCAGCTTTCCACGGCCATCCCTGAGCAGCCTGACCTCTTCCTCAAAATGTTCCGCCTGGACGACCCTAACCAATAAACTTAGAGCCGCATTCCGCTCCGCAGGCGAGAGGACAGGTGCCAAGTTCCGTTCTGCTTGAGGTTTTCTACAGTTGTTCACGAACCGTTTGATCCAACCTGTCACCCCTAGAAGTTTGTCGAGGGAGCTGTATCGTTCCAGCAAGAAAGCCGCACTAGGCTTAGGTACGATCTGCCCTACGTTCACTCGCAAACCTCGATCAGGTGGCCCAAGCGGCGACCCGCACTCATTGTATGGCCATCTCTCAGGTGACTCAGTCAGCCACTGAGGTCCCCACCACAGTGAGTGACCTACCAAATCAGGGGCCCTACATCCCCGTGAGGCGCAGTCCGCTGGGTTCCGTTCTCCCGGTACGTGTCTCCATACCAACGGAGTTTCCGATCCTTTAATCTGTGACACCCGATTTGCCACGAAAACCTCAAGAGTATGTACCGACGTCTGTAACCAGCACAGAACTATCCTACTGTCGGTCCATGCGTACACCGTTTCATCCAAATTGATGGTACCGCGTAGATTACTAGCGACATAATGTAGCAAGCGCATGAGAAGCGCTGCTCCCGCCAATTCCAACTTTGGAATGGTCCATCTTGTCCTAACCGGAGCCACCTTACTCTTGGCCATAACTAGACGCACGTCTACAGTTCCCGTTGAACTGACTGTCCGCAAATAGACAGCTGCCGCGTACCCTCGCTCCGAGGCATCACAAAACCCATGTAGGGTAGCCTTTCATCCCACCGATGGGAGCAACTTGCGAGGTATGGCGATGCGTACGATCCCTGGTAAGGTGGTCACAAACTTGGTCCAATCATTCAACAGCTCTCCGGAGAGCTGGTCGTCCCAACCCAAGTTTGCTATCCACAACCTTTGCAAGAAGCACTTCGCCATGAACGTCACCGGTGCGATCCACCCGTTAGGATCGAAAGTTCTGGCGATCGTCGATAATACCGAACGCTTCGTCCAAGTCTTCTGCAAAAGGTCTGGCTCGATCTGATACGTAAAGACATCATGCGTTGGCCTATATTGCACCCCTAGGATGCTCAACGTATTTGGATTGTCCGGGTTCTCGAAAAGGTGCGGGTCCTGCTGGAACTCACCTGGCAACCCGGCCAGGAGCTCTGGACAGCTGGACAGCCATTTCCGCAACTCATAACCTCCTGATTCCATGATCGCGATCAGCTCGTCTCGTAGTAGCAGTGCTTGTTGCACGCTATCTGCACCCGTGCAGATGTCATCCACGTAGACGTCGCGATCCAGTACTGCTGCGGCCCGAGGGAATCTTACCCTTTCCTGTGCGGCCAACTCTCGCAGCGTGCGTACTGCCAAAAACGGACTTGGCTTCAGACCATACGTTACCGTGTTAAGCTCATAAGTGACCATCGGCTCGTCAGGGCTCTCACGCCACAAAATCAGCTGGTACCGACGGTCATCCGGGTGTATAATTGTTTGGCGAAACATCATTTTGACGTCTGCGACGAACGCTACTTGGTGCAACCGAAAATCTGTGAGGATGTCCACAATGTCCCGGTTCAACTTGGGACCCGCGTGCAGACACTGGTTCACAGACACACCATTCGATGTAGGAGCAGAACCGTCAAACACTACCCGTATCTTCGCCTCCGGTGACTTCAAAACAGCCAGGTGTGGTATGTAGTAGGGCATGTAAAATCGGAAGGTCCCCAAAACCGGTTTTGAGTTCCGATATTGGACGCTCAGAACCGGAAATCCGGTTTTAATTCCGGTTTTGGTGTTTTTTTTTAATCAACTTTTAAATCAAGTTATTGTCACGAAACTAATTTATAAGCGTAATCTACAGTAACAAAACAATCTTGTACTATTCAAATAATCAAGCATAAAGTTATGCACGCACATTCGTAATCATAACTTAACTAAATATAAAATTTTTCTAAAATGGTAATAATTAAAACAAATGAGGAACTTGCTTAGTATATTAAATGAGATCAAATCAGATACTTCTTCTAGGCAAATAAACTACTTTTTATAAGATAAAATATTATGAGTAATCAACAAAAACAATCATATTTTATGTATGCAAAATAATTCAAGCATAGCATACTCGTACAAGTAAGCAGGTGATCATAATAAAATAACTTAAGATTCTTTTTCGAAAATGATTGCGCTAAAATGAACGCGGCGCACACGGCTCAGTAGTGAAGGTAGTTATGTTTTTTTGCAAAAAACGTGCTACCGCGAGGGGTGCTACGAAAATACCGAACGCGGGTGGTAGAAAAATGCATGTTTTTCAATTATTTGTTTTAGGAATGATCGAAATTATACCAAATCAATTTCTCAAAACCGGTTTTACGATATTGAAACTGCCAAAACCGGAATTAAAAAATCGGATAAATCGGTCCGATATTCCGGACTTACGATATTCCGGAATTCCGGTTTACATGCCCTAGTATGTAGTAATGCTCGACACACCTCCAATCTATGCTGGACACTGACATGTGGCCTAACTCTAGGTACTCCCTCATGAATTCGATATACTTCTGCCGAAGTGCTGCATCTCGCTTCATCTTTCTCTCCATAGCCAGTAGTCTCCGTTCCGCGATCTGTCGCGAACTACCTAAGGAGGGGCGGTTTGGGAGAAATGGCAGCCTGGTAACAAACCTACCTGACGAACTTCGTGCAGTGTTGTACTGATAGAACAGCTCGCACTCGTCATCCTCTGGCTTCCGTCTATCCGCTGTGGGTGGCTCCTCAGACTCCCAAAACCTCTGCAGCACCTCCGACAACACACTACCATAGAGAACCGTATCGCCCTCTGGTAGGTCCTGAGGTCTCCAAACTGGGCCAAAAATAACATACCCCCCTGTGGTATCAACGGCCACTAAACCAGTTTGCTGAAGTACTCGTTTTCTGCCACACCAGAATCTCCCGAGGACGTCTGACCCGAGGAGAACGTCCACCGTACCAGGAGTATCAAATTCAGGATCAGCTAACTCTAAGCCTGTGGTTAACCCTCGTACCGTTGACGGTAACCGAACCTGAGGAAGTTTCCCTACCACTTCATCCAGCACCACTGCTGAGGCATGATAGCTGACCCCTGTACCTGTATTACCTAATGTGAACTCGAAGTTCACCTGACCCCGAACGTCAGGCACATCTACACCTCCAATACCTACAGCCCCATCCGTTGTGGGCCTTATATTTAAGCGTAGCCTACTCACCAGCTTACTAGACACAATACAACCCTGAGCCCCTGTATCTAACAAGGCTCTTACCTGTATGCTGCGGCCACCGTATCCCCATACCCAAATCATTGCCGTAGGCAACAATACCGTAATTGGCCGGGGGGCCGAAGCTGGCGTGTAGGCGGCGATTACCTAGCAGGAATCTAAGCGCGGAGTGTCCGCGTCCTGCGGGGGGGTCCCCTCTCTCCGTACACCTTCGAGTGGGTCCCACTCCTGCTGATAGGGACCTCTGGTCCTGTACGCCATGGCTGGCAGCCTATAGTAACCCTGCGGCAGGCGCGCGTACCGTGGATGCGCCTGTAGCCGCGGGTGCTCAGCCAAGGGGAGAGGCATGCGTGGGTCATGAGACCTCACCATGTTGTTCAGTCCCGCCGAGTACTGCATGTACTGGCCCTGGTATTGGCACCCGCCCGTAGCATCACGTACTTGTGATGGGTGCCCCTGACCTTGGACCTGTGACCACCTACCCTGTTCCGGCACCTGCTGCCGAGGTGGTGACTGTCTCGCGCGTGGTGAAGGGGGCATCACCTGCTGATGTCCCTGGCCTCGTCCCTGAAACCCTGGTGGAAGAGGACTCCTCCTTGGAGGGGGTGGGGAGCGTTGCTCCCGTCTAGGTAGGGCAGACTCCGTCCGCTGACCCGCGTCAGCTCTGCCTCCGTAATCTCCGCTGCGGTTCATGCATAGGAGCTGATGGTGGGCACCCTGGCAGTACCTGCAGTTGGTGCTTGATGGGCACTCTCGCACCTGATGCGGCCCCATACACCTAAAGCACCAACGCCGTTGCTGCACCACACCACGACGTTTCTGCACCCGCTGTGCAGCGAACTCCTCACACGCAGTCACCTGATGCCCCGCCTCTCTGCAGTAGGCACACCTCGTTTCCAAATTAGCGACATTGTATCGCCTGGGTGGCCTACTCTTACCGTCTCGCGCCTGTGCACCCGGCCGTTCCGGGCGGCGAGCGGCCGCAGACTCCGCGTGAGGCGACTCTCCAAATTGGGCATCTACCCGCCTGCACTCGGCCTCGAGGAAGGACTTGAGCTCCTCGAAGGTCGGGAGGTAATCAGATGTCTTACCTCCGTGTGACTGTTCAAAACGAGCGGCCATGTCGCTCGGCAGGCGGCGCAACAACGTGTGGACCAGGATATAATCATAGCCTGACACCGGCATCCCCTGTCTCTTAAGAGCGTTCACTGCAACGCAGACAGGGTTGAGCACCTTGGCCCTGAGGTCCGTCCCTCGTGTGATGGTCGGCACGGTGAGCCACTGTTCCAGGAGTTGGTCAATCATGAGACGTTTGTTGCTGTATCTCTCGATCAGCAAACCGCGAGCCGTCTCGTAACTTGCATCATCGACTGGTAGATGCTTTACCAGCTCATGGGGCTCACCTTGCAGCTTGGCCATCAATTGTGCCATTTTATATGCCGGCTGCAAGTCAGTGCGGTTATGAATCACACTGTCAAACAGATCCTGAAATCGGGTCCAATCCGTGTAGTCCCCGTGGAAGACCGGAATCGCCACAGCCGGCAGGGGCACTTGCACCCCCGGTCCCCGCGGACCATGGGGTGGGTCCGGCTCCCCAGCTCTACGCCTGGTGATCACAGCAGCCGCCTGCTGGATCTCCTGCCCCATCTCCATGCACTGGGTCACATTCGTCCGGACCGTAAGTTTGACCTCCTCATCAGGCGTCCCATCAAATAACTCCTCGCATCCAGTGAGGCAATCCAACACCTCCGCGACCCGTTCGTCAATCCGTTGCGCACAAGCGATGAGTGCGTCCTCTCGGTCCCCGCGACCGACCATCGCCTGCTTAGTCGCGAACCAAATTAGGTGCGTTCTAATTTTTGCCTGAAGCTGTGTAATTGTGGGAGCCATGGTACCAACTCAAAGTAACACCGAACCTTACAATAAAAAACAATAATAGACAATCGGCCCTGATCCTACCGTTAGGATATCCGCACAGGGTAAACACAACGATAATAACAAGCAATTCACTAATTGATTGGCCCTGATCCTACCGATAGGATATTCTACACAGGGCACACACTACAATCACAATAAATATATTTTTTTTATGTAGGTAGATTAAAAATCTTATACTAAAATAATCTTAAATCTAGTGGTTTTCTGAACCACGCTCTGCTACCAAAAATTGTCTAATTCCAAGCTAAACTCCCGCAGTGGAAGCGATTTACACAGGTAAATTTCTAGTAAAATACCAGGAGTTCAACTGAAGGCAGACAATGGCCGCGTTACGCAGCGCTAAATAGCATACGCTGCACAATATAGCAGCGCATACTATGAATTAAACGTGAACCTAAATCTATTTAACTTAATTAACTAAGTTGAGTGAAATTGGCAAATGATGTGTTCTGACCTTTACATAACTCAATTCTGTAGTAAATACCGTCTGCCGATCTGGCGTTACGTCACACGTATAAGCACTAGATTATAAGTAAGTACCTCCAAATTATATCACCCCACGAATTCCGCAATTCGTACTAAGGAGTCACAATGATATGGTACAACAAATATGACTAAAGGGAACACACCATTAACACAAAGAAACAGTTTTATACTAAAACAACTAGGTTTCACACTTACAGTCACGTCGCCGGCGCAAATGCATAAAATACCCAACGGAGAAAGGAAGTACAGGGAATGGATCAAATAGGGATTCCGTTGGTACTTACAGGGCTGGGTGGAAAGATATCGACACCCAGCATTCCACTACAGCCTTGGCGCGTTATTCACTTCAAACCACTCACAGCTTCTGTTCGTATTCCACTTTGATATTAGTCATTAAGCGTGACCCAACCCGAATTTGGGCCGTACAAACGCGGGCCAATATGGCCACCTGATGCCTATTCAACGCGACGCTCACGTGGAAGACGTCGAGACATCCAACAATCACTAAGCCTGGCATTCCAGTACAACCCAGGAGAAACGCAATAATACGATGCATCAACACGCGCGATCTCAAATTGAATCGTCCATTACACGCGGCATCACAAAACGCGTGGCGGGAAATCCGCACAATACGCGATACCCTCCCGTCCGAACGGTTTTGAGTGACTGATAGTGCGGTGCAGAAATCACCGCTTGGCGCCTACCAGGCGGCCCGCGCGCACGCCGCCACCCTCGCCCCGCGAGCGAGAAAGGGACAACATATGCCCAGAGCGATGCGTGCGGGCGAGCATCGCGGCGTATTCATAGACCGTCATTAATACCTAACTTACCCCAGCATAGCAACGCTAAATTAAACAAACATCTCTATGCGTCTCTAGCTCAAACTCCCATGGCTAGAGCGGCGTCAGTCACGTCTATGTTAAAGAGACTGTTCTCGAAGGATGACTCGAGGCAAGCGTCTGCCAATTCCACGACGGATGGGACTGGAGGTAAGGTTTACAGACTCAAACATCTCTATGCGTCTCTAGCTCAAACTCCCATGGCTAGAGCGGCGTCGGTCACGTCTATGTTGAAGAGACTGTTCTCGAAGGACGACTCGAGGCAAGCTTCTGCCAATTCCACGACGGATGGAACTGGAGGTAAGGTTGACAGACTTTAATCAAACATCTCTATGCGTCTCTAGCTCAAACTCCCATGGCTAGAGCGGCGTCAGTCACGTCTATGTTAAAGAGACTGTTCTCGAAGGATGACTCGAGGCAAGCGTCTGCCAATTCCACGACGGATGGAACTGGAGGTAAGGTTTACAGACTCAAACATCTCTATGCGTCTCTAGCTCAAACTCCCATGGCTAGAGCGGCGTCGGTCACGTCTATGTTGAAGAGACTGTTCTCGAAGGACGACTCGAGGCAAGCTTCTGCCAATTCCACGACGGATGGAACTGGAGGTAAGGTTGACAGACTTGAATCAAACATCTCTATGCGTCTCTAGCTCAAACTCCCATGGCTAGATTAGTGTTAGGCAGCCGAAACTAACACTATTCTACTACTTTTCAAACGAAGAGGGCTATCCTCTTTACCAAAAATACAAGTAAGTCGCGTGAAACCGTGCCGTGTGATGCTGGGTTAGAATAGCATTACCCCATTTCTATCCCGTGGGAGTCGTAAGAGGCGACTAAAGGACTTGAGTTGAGGGTGTGTTTTGCAATTTTAGGCGATGGGCTGACAACCAGTCACTATAGCGATACACGATTTTCTGACCACAATATTTGTCAGACGAGGTGCAAATGTTTTTTTTTTGCGGCAGTTTACGCTTTGCCTACCCCGCAAGGGACTATGAGTGTATGTGTAAGTCGCGTAAACCTGCATCGTGAATGTCGGGCACGTTTCCTGAAGAACGACTCGATGTACGTAACCCTCTGCAAATTCCACGACGGATGGAAATCTTTAATCTTCAAGGATCTCTGAATTATTGCTTTATCAAAAGATTACTCGCATCGTAAAAGGAATGTAAATGCATTTTGTTTCTTTACCTAAAGATAACCGTCATCCGAAAATGTACAAAAATGTGACGAGATAACGAGTTTGCAGATGGCGGTCACTGATAAAACTTGTGGTATCATAAGAATAACAGAAAACTCACATTATGTTTTTAGCCTATCAACTACACACATAAACACTAAAAACATATATAGCTGTGTGTAAATAGACAAGTTTTACGTTAAAAATAAATACTTACAATATAAGGACATTGCTGGAGCAATGTGATACACTTACTACTGTGATGACATGAATCTGGAATGTTATTTTATTACTTTCCTTAATGGACGTCAGGGACATTTGACTAAAATCAGCAGTTCCATAATAATATTAGTTGCGATTTGATCTTAAAGCAAGGTTGACGACCCATATGGCGCCACTGTACCTCTGGTGCGACTGTCTGCGGCGCAAAGATTCTGGGTTCGATTCCCGAGAAGTTATTATTATTATAACTTTGTGAATTTGTTTCCAGTCTGGTTAGGATATTGCATTCTGAACCACCTGATTGTCCGTAAGAAATAGCGTCCCTAGCTTCGGAGGGCACGTTAAGCCGTCGGTCTCGGTTGCTGTCTATGATTGCTTAGACGGCGGCGGTCGTTACACAAGCATGTCAAAGGCCCACACTATCTAGTAGCAGGCGGTTGAAAAACTCTGACACCAAGGTCTATCGGTTCGGTGTCCTACACGAACAGAAGACCCTCAAGGTTTTAGCTATTTGTTTTGTAACCAATATGAATTTTCTTCTGTCTAATTATTATAATGTAAGTAAGCATTTCAAAGGACAGCCTATCTCAGTGTATCTACCTATGTAGCCATATTGCGAGGTATATCCACGTGCCAGCGACTATACTTAATAGGGACATAGGGGTTTTCTAAATTCCTTTGCCATTCCTATAAACATACATACACATATCACGCCCATAATTCCTTGCGGGGTAGGCAAAGCGCAAACGGCCGCAAAAAACGGACATTTATGCCACTTCTGACAAATATTTAAAGGTAATTCGAAAAATTGTGCATCGCCGTAGTGATAGGTTGTCAGCACATCGCCTAAAAATACACACCCTCGAGTCCCTTAGTCGCCTCTTACGACTCCCAAGGGTAAGAAATGTGGTGACGCTGCTATTCTAAGCCGGCATCACACTGCATTTGCCATTCCTGTTTATAACAAAACGCGTTTCCATATTTTCAGGCAGTCGGTTCACAATATCAGCGAGCAACACATCGTTGAACAAGCCAGCAACCGCGGCCACGGTCGCCGGCAGCATGAAGATAGCCAGCGAGGTGATTGAGGAGGTGGACGAGCAAGCCACCATCACCAGTATGGCCAACAGACGACCAGAAAACAGGTACACATTGATGTCTTATAGCACGTTCACGCGATGCCAATATGGGCATGGAAGTGGGCAGCGCGAATGTGTGTGTCATGCCGCTGCCACTTCCGTGCTCCCTCGAATGTCGGCTTTTCGTGCGCGAGTCAAAGAAACGGCAGTACGAACGCGTGTGGAATGTATTGCTATCCCGCTCACTCATATTGATGCGAGAAGAGTATATCGGCAGTGTGTGAACACTCACTCGCGATGATACTCCTGCGGAAGAATTTCGACCATTTTTTTAAAATTAATGATGGGTTTGCTCTTGACACTAGTCTAGGTCATAGGACAGAGAAAGATGGAGCGAGCTCACCCAGAAGAAGCCTGTTCACTCTTACTTTGAAGAGATTAGGGTTGTATGCGTTTGGAAACACAGACGTAGGTAGCGAGTTCCACTCTTTAGCAGTGCGCATTATAAATGATGTCTGTAAGCGCTTAGTCCGAATCGGACTATTCGCGACAGCGGCAGGAGCAGGGGCATGGTGTGAACGTGCTATTAGGTCCATTTTTCGGGTCATGCCGGCGACGATGGTGACGCCGGATTTTTGACCCCATTTCATTCCCGTGGGTGTCGTGAGAGGCGACTGACGGACTCCAGGGTTTCATGTGTTTATCAATTTTAGAATGGTAATACACGGTTTTTCTGAAACGACTCAAGTATTTGTCGGTCGTGGCCATAGTGACCGTATTTTTACGGATGTTAACACTCTACCTGCCCTACATAGGATAGAGGCGTGATATGTGTTTTTTGGGTCAAAGTAGCGTCACCCAATACCATACATCTTTGGTTGTCGTAAAAGACATCATCGTTCCTTGTGAAGTTAATTCCTATTCAATACGCGTGTTTAAAAGACAAAAAACGCTTTCCATCGGTCGCAGAATACGGAAATATCTATGTCCACGCCGCAATGTATATCGACGTTTTGTTTGGAAAAACAGGCGCAGGGGATTTGAACATTTTAGAGAGCGTTAATTCATGAAATGATCTGCTATTTCCAGACCCACCGCAATGAGCTTGTTCAGTAACCAGACCCAGGGACCGCCAGCTCCCAGCAACCCGGTCGATGTGCCTTCGAGAAACTCTAACCACAGTGCAGGTAAGTTCCATACATGGGGTGATGCTTTCTTAAATTTGGCATCACGAGTCTTGCTCTACCCGACCAATCCAATCAGAAATATAAACAAGTATATCGTCATTCGTCACAATAGTCCACTGCTGGACATGGACCTTCCCTTATTAGAGTTTTGTCATACTACTCTAGGTAGGTGAATTGGCGAGCGCAGTGCAAAGTGTTGTTTGAAACATTAAAAGCTGCTGCCCGTTTCTTTAGAGGTTCAAAGCAAGCGTCTAATTAGGTTGGCTTGGTCGGTTAGTAGTACAAGTACTTAGTTGCTCTTCCTCAAATATGTCAGTCTATCTAATCGGCGTATCTTCTCGGCGACAAGTCGTGACCTTAGTGATAATCATGTACCTACTTACAGACGCCGTACGAAATGTTTGTTTGGTTTGACAATTAAAATAGGTAATGTCTATGCAATAATTTACCATGGTTTTCCCTAGTACGAGATTACCATGTACCTATAGGTTTTCCGTTATCTGCGCTATAAGTACTTGTGTCAGCTGATTTTTCTAATGTTCCTTACATTCCTACATTTGCAACTCATTCCGTTCCGTTTGATAGACACAACACAAAGTCATTGACCTCCATAAAATTATCACATGACGTTCACAGGCATGTACTGGTAATCTTACATTAATATTTATTGTGGAACAACTTAAACTGTCAATCGTTTGTCTTATTTATTTATATATGTAATATTGTTATATAATTTTATTTTAATGTTAAATTATTAGGTATGTAAGTACTTTATATCTTTGTTTATTCTTCTTAAGTATTTTATAGCTACCTATAGTGAGAACTTTACGTTTGATCTTTCCGTGTTTTTTTTTTATGCGCACCCGTTTTGACTCTCTTTTTTTATCCTTTGGTTGGCCGGTATTCATATTCATATAGTAGAGGTATTTATTGCATAATATCACATGGTAGTACATACAGGTGTTAGTAGTATGACATTTTACAGATAGAGAATGCCTCGTGGCATTTAGCTCTTTGTACTTTATGTGCAATAAAATTTTATAAATAATTAAAAGATGTTTATATGAGTGATAATTTTATCGTTTATTTTGCGAGTTAAAATCCGATGCATCTAGTCGCGGTCGATGTACCAGTTACAATAATTTTAATGGAAAATAAATTTTAATTTCCAGTGCGACCCGACAACAGACTATCATCGTCAGCGCCGACGCAACCAGACGTTGGCTGGCGTAAATCTGTTTACGGGGACAAGCTGTCCGACGACAAGAGCCCCGGGTACAACTCGATGTCCACACAACCCTCGTTCAGCGTGGACGAGGAGAAGCGGCCGCGGCTCGACAGCGACGTGGGGCCTTCCCTCAGCGCGGCCGGCAGTCAGACACTGCGTAAGTAGCTGTCAAATCGAGTTCTTAATATAGGCTCAACTATAGCACTTTGGATGTATGTCGCGGTTGCTTGATTTACAAGAACCATTAGCATGTGTGAGAGTTGCCGCTCAGGATGTGTACAGGCCGGATTATAGTCAGCGGCTCGGCCATTTCTCGCGAGATTATAAAGATTTGTGCGCAACTAATTGTATGAATGAATTAAGTAAATTAATTTATGATACGCAATATGATTCGTTGCAAAAAGTCCTTGTAAATTCGCAAATAATGTCCCGGCCGCTTTCCGCTGACTATATCCGATCCTAACTTAGGGATCCTCTTTGATTTTCATATATACCATAAAGAATACGTAACGGCTCTACAATGTGTGGCTCACAACAGGGGCAAATACTCATCAACTTTCCCCATGGAAAATTGTTTTTTTTTTATTTATTAGACCTCTCATACAAATCCTCGATCGGCTACGTTTTGTATGGAAGGTTCAATTATTTTCTTATATTTTGACCTATGCACATATCGACTGGCAAATCTGGGTTCTATGGGGAAAGTTGTTCAGTTATCACTTTGTGAATTTGTTCCCGGTCTGGTTAGGACATTGCAGGGTAAACCAACCGATTGTCCGAAAAGAAATGGTTCCGTGCTTCGGAGGGCACGATAAGCCGTCGGTCCCGGTTGCTGTCTATGATTACTTAAGACGGCGGTCGTAACACAACCATGTCAGAGGCCTACTAGTGGTAGTAGGCGGTTGAAAAACTCTGACACAAGGGTTCATCGGGTCGTTGGACGACTCGGTGTCCCACACGAAAAGAGAAAGTTGTTCAGTTTCATAGGTTATTTCGTCCCGTAAAATATTTGTCCCTGCTGTCATATGGCGACAGTCTGTATACTTGTCTATGGTTTATAGTAGTTTATACGATATAAGACCTTATTCCAGACGCACTTCTATTATTACTAAGTCTAATTTGACGTTTCTAAAACCGTTTCCTATTCTGCATGTAACTGTCAAACTCAAATGACAGGATTATAATCTCTAAAAATAACTGACAGGATTAAACTTAGCTTTAGCCGATTAGTGCAATTCTAGGAGGTGCAAAATTAATCAATTTAAATATTTAAGAAGCTTAAATTTACTAATCTTAGCGGCCACTAAAAAGGTCCCGCTTAAAAATAGTACTGTCAAAACAAATTGAAATGGTTGCAATGTTGGAGTTTTCTGTGTGATTTTCGGTCAGATAGGAGAGTTCTAAAGTGGGATCAAATGAGTTGGGAGGTCCTAGAGTGTCCCCGGGTAGGAAAGCTCTAAAGTGGCACCAGATCAGAATGTTCTAGGCTGGCACTGGGTTGAAAGGTTTTAAAGTGGCACCGGGTCAGAATATTCTTGGCTGGCACCTGGTCGGAAAGTTCTAGAGTGGTACAGAACGAATTGTTTATCTATCAATTTCATCTCTTTTTGGCGATTTTACACAAAAATGCACCAAATAAACTTTTAAGCATTATTGCGTACTGCGCTCGCCAATCCATCTACCAAGCATGGTGTGTTAAGCGAATTCCCCCAAAGCCTCAACAGGGACAGGCCTGTTTCTATAGTTAAATATAAGAATTATTTTACCAAATAATAGAAAATGCTTTTTCGTGGTGTATAAAAAATATTTGTTTTCTTGCAACACTTTTATATATTTTTAAATTTGTAACACTAAATTTTGGTAAAAATAGCATTGTCAAAATCAAATTATAATCCTGTCAAAAACTTCCCAAAAACATGGCTTTTCTGGAATAGCCACACTTAAAACCTCTAAGTTTAGGGATTTTATTTTAGTGATTTTAGCATTAGAAACTTAAAATGATTAAAACGTGGAATCGGGTCTATATACGATCCATACAATATGTCGCATCAGTACAAACGATAAAGCGCGACCCATTTTCAGTTTTTTCGTTGTCAATGAATTATATATATAATTTTCAATTTGCAACTAAGATGGCTCGCGGCAAATTGCGATAGAATGACATCTGAAGATTCCCCATCTCATCTCTCTTGCTAAGAAACATGAATTGCAAAGCAAATGTCCTATCATCATACACTAATTATAATCCTGCGGTTGCAGTGGACGAGGTGGACGGCGGGGAAGACGGCGAGGGGGGGGAGGACGACTTCAACCGGCTGCGCAGCATCCGCGAGCAGCATCGCCGCGCCAAGTACCTGCAGAAGCTCATGGCGCGCTCCGTCAGCGCGCAGCAGGTACACAACTAATAATTGCCTGAAAATGTCTCATAGGATGATCCAGCTGCTCAACTGATGCGCCAACGCTGCGTCGAGCGGGCTGCACACGCGGCGCGGGCGCGACCCTCGCCGTTGTATAGCTACTGAGGCACAATGCGCCTTCTTAATTCAGATGGATGATAATCGCGTGGGCTCGAGGGTAACATGTGTATTGTAATTTTAGGCAATAGGCTGACAACCTGTCACTGGTGATACACGATTTTCTGAATGACCCTAAAATGTTTGTCAAAATTGGCGTAAATGTTCGGTTTTACGGCCGTTTACGCTCTGCCTCCCCGCAAGGGATATCGGCGTGATATATGTATGCATGTTTCCTGGTCTTGGACGAACAGACCTGGCAGAATGGAAGCCAAAGACGTGATATAAAGTATCTACACTTCCTAGAGTGGATCAACTAATTTGCAACCTAGCCTGCTAATTCATGTGACTACGAATTTTCAACAATGAACTTTGAATTCATTTATTTGTTTTCAGCAAGCTGGTAGTGGAGAACTTGTGATAGACAATGACTTATTGTTAGAAGAATTACTCAAAGCATCTGAAGCAGCCATGAAGAAAGACTCCAGAAACGAAAGTAAAGAAGACAACAGCACCACTTGACAAAGCAAGAGCTCCCTCTTCCAGTGGGATTGACTCCAGTGCATTTACAGTATTATAAATGTGATACAGTTGCTTATTTGTACAGTAAAATCAGTATGTTTGAGAGCAAGCTTGTATATAATTATTAAATAAGATAAATGCTTCTTTATTTGTTGGTTTCCTTTACTTTCAAGTTGTTCATCAGGATGATCTGCTGTTGATAAAATATGCTAGCAGACTAGTTCTTTTGTGCATTATACAAAGTACTAGAAGTCACAATGTGGTTGTACTCAGCGATTGACCATATCCTACGGGGAAATTGACACTGTGATGAAATCGTAAATCACTAAATGGTATAAAATGAAGTACCAAGCTTCCTGTGTCCCAATCAACTTAGATCTTTATAAGTTTGCAACAGATTTAGATGGGGATTTCTTAAGTAGATAAGAGCTATTTATGAGAAGGTTTTCATGTATAACTTATGCCAGGAAACAGCAGTGGGTGATGCTGCTAGTAGTAATATGTAACTGTTATAAATACGTAAATCACGCCTATATCGCCTGGGTAGGCAGATTTGAAATTGTTCTCATAAATACTTCAATGGCAAGCAGTAGAGGTCAGAGACGTCTCAATCACATATAGTGTACACTAACAATATCTCGCCAAACTTATAAGTTTCTTGGCGAGCTTACAACTTCATCCGACATCCACATGCAGATTTTAGTTGTGATTCAAAACAAATAGGTATGACTTACATGTTTTAAAATTAAAGAAAGTTTTAGCTTTTAGATGTTATTTATTCAGCAGCTTACAGATAGGTAGGTGTACAATGTTACAAGCTTACAGCTTGAGCTTAGTCCTCCTCCAGTGACGCCTCTTGGCGTTGTATCTGAAAACAACAATAGCTGGTTAGGTTAACTGTTACTTCCTTCTTTTCTTGTGGGAGACTATACTACTGTTGCATGTACTTATGGTAAGCCGGTCAAGGCGGGTTGATGTAAAAGTAGGATTGTATGCACAGCACGCGAATTATTGGATCGATCAGGGACACCAATATAACCTACAAATATGGTAACAGTAAACAGTATGTAGGCTCATAGATTTTAGGCAGGAACAATAATTTATTTTTACGGATTCAACGGTAGAAAAGGACGTATTTCTTAAAGCATATAATAACTTACCTGATGGTGTTTCCAGTACGCATTCTAACCCATTGGGGGATGGGTCGGTTCTGCTTCAGCTTCTTAGCAAGCTTTCGCTTGATAATAAATGTCTTATGGGCAGACTGTAACAAATAAATAACAAATGACGTGAATATATAGTTAAAATCTGAAAGGATTAGCAAAATAAAAATGGATTTTTCTCAAAAATAACACCAACCATTTTGCCGCTTGCAAATGTCAAAACAAAATGAACGATTTATTGAACGAACAGAAAGAGCAGCAAGAGATGAATGGTGAACGAATAAATCTAAATTGCCATTTTTGAAATAAATTCTCCCAAAAACTCCACTCCACTGAGTTTTGCTTAGAAAAGCTAACAATATTTTCAAAGAAGAAGAAAAATGCCTATGTAACACAGGCATGCAGACAATCTCATCATCCATTTCCATTTTTCTTTATCTGAAAAACTGAAGCACGAGCAATTTTCTACTACTGATCAAATAAGAATGTACTCATGGCAACTCAAAATTTTCGTTCATAAACTTGAATTTCTGAACGAAATTGGCTTTTTTGACAATCAGCTGATTTTGACGTAATGGTAATGCGGTAATGGTTTTGTGATTGATTGTGATTTATAATTATTTCCTTTGCATAAAAGTTGAATTAGAAAAGAAAACTATGAATAAACTGATTTCATTGTTTACCTTTCGACGGTTAATAGAATTTCGACCTGTGAGTACAAGGATAACGGCAGACGGTAAAGATGTGCCGAAAAAGAAAATCTACGAAACCAGGATCACTTTGATTGCTCCCGATAGTTCAGTCAGTATTACGGATCTCAAAAACGCACAGAGCTTATCGGTAAGAAGAGATTTGAAGCTAGTGAAGGTACAAGATGTCGATTCGAAAACAAGACGGCCGGTTTATAAGTGAGTATTGCAATATGTCACCACACAAGACCTTGTAATATATCCTTACCTTATCTCGATCAAACCTTTGTTCCATCTTGTTAATAAAATAGTACACGGTTTTTTGATTGTGTTCTATTATAACTTAAGTAGGCATTAACCTGTTACTAGTTATAAGTACCATACCATTTATGATCACTAACATATTCTAACTTTTATCAGATGAATAAGGCATAAACTCTTTATACTTTAGATTGGTGCATAAATAAAATCGTGTTTTTTGCAGTAAAACTAAATTGTAATGAGAAAATTCCGAAAATTCATAAATTTTTCTGTTGAATACCATTATACATACATACATACATATATCACGCCTTTATCCCTTGCGGGGTAGGCAGAGCATAAACGGCCGAAAAAACGGACATTAACGCCACGTCTGACAAACGTTTGAGGGTCATTCGGAAAATTGTGTATCGCCATAGTGACAGGTTGTCAGCCCGTCGCCTAGAATTGCTATACACACCCTCAAGATGTACCATTATCTTAAATTAAATAATGTTAATATGAGATATTTCCATGATTTTAGGTTAATGACTAGTGCAGAATACCACCAAGAGGAGTTGCAGAAAAGGAAGGAGAAGCAAGCCGCCCGGCAGAACACCTTCATCAAGGGTGAGAAGCTGTTGACCCTGTCGTCGAGGATTGGCGAGAATGACCTCATGACAGGTGTCAAGAAGATGCTCAAGTTGCTGGAGAAACAGTATGAAGTGCGGGTTGTTATTGCAGGCGAGGGACAAGCTGGAGAAGCCAATATGGTAAATGTTATTGATGTTTTATAAGTTACCGAAATGTATAATCCTAAGCTTAGCAGTTTATGTGCCTACAATTGGAAACAAGATAACAAATACTAATACTTAACTCAGATAAATCTTAATTATGTAAAAAAGTTGAGCGGGTACATTGCCATATATAGAAAAGAGAAGGCCAGTACACACTAATTAGCTTATTATTATTATTACATAAAAAAAAAAATATAGTTTGTTTTAAAAATAGTTTACGATATTTTAGGTTAGGTGTGATCTATCTACTGCACAGAGCACCAAAACAACATATGCTGTCAAGAGGCGCGCGCGAGTTCTTCGGTCTACTTACTGTTATTTGTTATGAAATGAACTGTCTTACCGTAGTTAAGTTCAACGTAATAACTGAACTAAAATACGTAAAGTTAGCAATTGGCCCGCTCAGGTACTCCACGAGTTGTCGTAAGACAATTATGAGACTGATGATCACATTTTAATCAGCATTTTGATCTTTCTTTAATTTACACTTCTTTTTATATTTTCAGGAGAGAATATACTCAGTCATTGAGAGCAACATAAAATCAGCAGGCAAGGTAGTGCAGAAGAGAAATAAAGGTAATGACTTACGATTTCAGTTACTGCCTTCTAGGGACAACAGTTCCAAACCAGATAATGACAGTATAGAGTCTAGCAAAGGGCCACTATGACTAGGCATCGGATTAGGTATCATCTTTGTAGCAAAATATGTGATTTTTCATAAGTATTACTATTACTTCTACTATTCAGAAACAGTAAAACATGACATGCAAGATCACAAAATAAGCTCCAATGAGTCAAATTCTAGTCAAACCGATTTTGAAAGTGTTTGATTTTCATAAAGTTTTAAATTAAATCATTGTGTACTATAGTTTATTTTGCACTCCAGTGCTGTATTTATGAAAATCATAAATAAAAATAAGAAATGGATTTTTTGTAGCGATGCTTCAATACGAGTATCAAGAGGTTAAAAATTTGAAGTGTCCGGTCAGGGCGCCGCCGTAAGATCAGTGGCAGAGAGGTAGGTCGGTACTCCACAGGTCCCGGGTACAATCCCCGGCCGTAGCTAAATTTTTTTCTATTTCTTATTTTTATTTAAATCATTGTCCTCGATTCTGTGGGTAAATTACTCAGCTCATTCTTAATAAAGATGCAGATATACCCAGCTAGCATTTACCTCACTTGATCTGTTTAAAATGCGATTTGTAATATTTAGGGTTTTAATTGGGGTTAATGGCCGTGATTTAATCCGACGCCTTTTTTACACCTTACCTGTTACTCTATTTTCAAAATACCATATATGTTTTTTTATATAATAGAATAATAAAAGATGATCTATTATTTAGATAATAAATAATTAATAAGTTTATTTCATTAATGAGACGCTAATACAACAATTATTATTTTTGTACATAAAAATAAGTGTTTAAATTTATTACTGTACAAAATAAGTAGGAAGTTATATTATGAAGTTATTGCTAATAAAACACAATAATTAGAAATAAATGAAATATTTATTTTCTCCCTTTTCGTCAGTCACATTTTATCCACTAACTAAACGTAATTCTACTAATGAGACAGGCTCAACTTTATTCTAGTTATGGTGACGATAATAAAATTGTATAAATAAATGAGTTACTTTAATCAGTTGGAATTATCACAGATGCTTTAGAGATCTTTAAACCTATCTTAAATGGTAGGCGACTATTTAGTTACAAAAAACATCTTAGACATAACCTTGTTCATTCATAAAGGAGCTAGTATGATGCTGTAACAATATTATGGATGATTAATTAATTAAACATAATTATTTATATAATAATCTTACAATAATATGGCTACTTACAATTACATCGTGAGGACTTATTACAATCATCCAAACATATTCGCTAATCACTGTATTCTAAAATACATTCTAAATCAAAACTAGCATAATACTCGAAGTTAGACTGACGAACTTGAAAAGTATTCGAATGGTCTGTTTACATTTCAAAACAGTCATCTAACTAATAAACGATTGAACACAAATTACTATCGCGTACTAATTTGAACTAACAAGCCTTGATGGAAACATTATAACAACATCGATCGAGCCAGTAAATTATTGCCTAATATAAAACTACCAACCGCTACATTGTAAATGAACACTTGAAAGAACAAAAGACCTGGCAAAACCGTCGTATGTTGGTATACACGTCGACGTCGACCAAGTGTGTCAAACTTGGTCCTTCGTGCCGGATTGATCGGGAGCCTGAGTGTCGGCGGCAGCGGTTACGTGGAGTAGACGGCGATGTATGCGTACCGGTCGCGGTCCACCTGCGGGAAGTCCGTGTTAAGCGTGCGTCCCCACGTCAACAGCGGTGACACAGTGCCTATGCTTGGCAACGCGCGCGTCACATTTTCTACCATGGCCTGAAACAATAACAAATTATTTATAAATACAGGAAAGAATCACTCATGTTTTTAACTCCTGCGTACAGGAAAATAGCCAACAGCAAATGAATAATTGCTTTTTATTTTTAAATTTATTATGCGTTTATTAACTATTCTTATGGTTATACCACTACCTACATTAAGTATTGTCGCGAAGGGGATGGGACTTGAGAAAAGAATGATAAATTATACAATTTAGAGTAGATTACGTTATGATAGCTTACGGACAACTTATCTTTAGATAATTAATTTTATAGTTAGGTACCCAAGAGAGTAATGATTTGAATATGTATAACGTGTGAATAAAATGTATGATTCGAATATGTGGCATCATGCATAGATACGATATCCATGCACCAGAAGGAAATGTATGAGTTGACATAATGGTTTGTTACATGAAATTTTTAGTAGACATGCCAAAAGCGTTAATATGAGGGTTAGTTACTCGTCGCTCTCTTGTTCTCGAATTATAAAAAAGGACTTACTATACTTGACTTTAGAATGTCTTTAGAGACGGCTTAAACGTTATCTCTGTAAAGTTGTTTTATTTTGTCAACATTAGAGTACTTCTTTACTTATAATATAGAAGTTAAGAACCATTATTTTCTTAAATGTAACCTGAGCAAAATTTACCTTGATTGATTAACTTTAAACTCTACGTTACTCTACTCTTACTTTTATGGCAAGTATTAGGTACATATTATCAAATGTTATCACTGGTATTCTACTGCTTGAGACTTTAATACTAAAATAATTCAAACCAAAGATTTAAATTTTGAAATCTGAGTAGGTACTGTCTGTACCTTGAATTAATAGTCAGGTGTAGATTTCAAGGTCCCGGGGCTAAAATTACAGAGCCCAACACTTAACTGGACCTTGAAAATATTGAATATAATTCGTTTGAACGATAACAAAAAAAATCACATCTGACTCGACTACACGAGAACAAGTAGAAGGCGACGATGACAGACACACCATGTTACCCATGAGGGCGGCCCGCCGTCGGCCTGCGCGGCGCCTGCGACGGCACCCGCAGCGGCGGCCCCGCTCGCCTCGCTTGCCCCGGCGCCCGTACCCGCCACTCCGCGTGCCCCCCACCTCTCGCCGCGCGCCGCCCGGTCCCCGCCGCTTCTTCTCCGCTGTTGCTATCACAGGGGGCGTGGCCTCGGCGTTGTTTGAGGCTGCGCTGTCAGCTGACCGCTTCATGTCGTGCGCTGTGTCGTATGTTTCCAGGGATAGGTCCGCACTGGAAAAAATTTAGAGTTAAGAAATTGGTCATAGTTAAAGGCAGTTGGCCGTTGCAGAGTTCTGCCATTTTTTATCCATTAATCCCTACTTTGGCCGGCAGCATTTTGCGTAAAATAAATTGCGTCGTAGCTTCAGTTCAATAGAACAGATCTGCATCCGTCAACAACCTAGTAGTGTATGGTCAGGAACTCTGGACACAAACAGGCACATTCAATGTCATTCCGATAACTAGTGTTCCGGAACTGAATTACTTCGACCATCAGCTGGTCATATCTCTATTGTCGTTTACAGTCTATATTCAATATTGCTTCTACTATATTTCTGCCTTCCATTATATTTGCCTTTTTCGCCAGAAATATGTGGACCCTTTCTAATATCTTCATAATTTTTATGTAGGTACACGATTAAGGTAAAAGATTTTCGAAATTTCAAAAGCATGCAAGTCTCAAAAAATTGATCAATACATCTAAGGAAGTTGAAAAGACTTGAGTCCCTAATTGACATAAGTAGATATAGTTTCTCAGAAGCGCGGCGTGAAACGACCTTGCAAGGGTTGCGGTTTTTGGGCAGCGTTTGATGCAGTCGGCCAAAAATCGTTTAAGAAGGTGTCTGGAGCTGTGCCCAGCGGTGAATATCACATGGCTGTTAATAATTTAAAGATAAATAGACAGTAGATGGTAGGTATTACTCACTTGGCGCTGACTTCCGAGCAGTACTCGCTGAGCTGGTCCCAGGTGCAACCGTACTCGCAGCAGTCGGAGATGCCGCTGGTCTCGCGACGCTTGCGTAGGGCTGACGCGGGCTGCTCTACCACTGAAACAAACCAATTCACCTGCTTACTACTGAAACACATCAACCTTCAAGTTACCATCTTCCAGAATTTTCGCGAATCGCCCTTTTGCTTCAAACTCTAACCTTCTAGTCTATACCTGTTAGACCACATCTACCGACTGATATAAGCAAGGCTGTCCCTTTCACACCAACTCACCCGGTTTTACTGCCTATTGGCAATGGCCCATATCATATGTTTACATGTTTGCCTACTCTAAATGACTTTAAAATGGCTTGATACCGCTTTTAGGTAATTTAGTAAAAGTGATGATCCTAAATTTAATCAAAACATGCGCAGGGACAATGTTACGTGCTTTGAAAATACTTTGCCAATACACTCGAATACACTCGTTTGTTTGAATGCGAGGTCGTGGTTGAATAAGAGGGTGCGCTCTTTGTGTTTTTCTCGTGATCACCAGACGTGAAGCGTAAACACGCAGGGGTCATTGGATGCTCTGATAAAAATGACCGGAGCATCTCAGACTCATCGCTACTACATCGAGTATATTCCGAGTTGCAATCATAATCTAACGTTACGTTACAGCCTCACGTGCCCAAGTATTGGTAGAGAAATACCTAAACGACAATCTTTTCCTTAAGGTTTCTAGAATCTCACTCAACCTATCGTTCCAAAATAAACCGGGAAGCACGTGTACAGTGTAAAGGTACTATTTTATTTGTTAAGGGATGAATGAAGACATGCTTACATAAGGTGTAGACATTCGATAATAATGTGACAAAAACAAGTAAACAGAATTGATGAATTATAATTACTGTTTTAAACAGTTAATTAGGTCATTTTCGTGTCAATTGGTCATTAACTGTATCGATAACATCAAATTCTGCATGTTATTACAGCCATTATGCGGAATGTGTGCTAATAAAAGAGGTATTGTAAATTTTTGCTTGATAAGGGTGTTGACAATTTGAGAAACCAATCATAGCGACCGCGACCTTTAGCGATATCGCACTGATAATGATAGCTTATGTTGCTTTGCGGATGCTATTTAGATACCTATCTTTGACCATGTTTTGCTTCTGTTTCCAAAACCATGAAGGAATATCAATTCACGCTGTTTCGAACGTGAACCTAAACGTGACAAGATTCTTTTCATGCTTTCCAGCCTTCGAGTATTTACCTTAAGAATAACAGTCATAAACAAAGTCTTGAAAAGGGGTCTGTGCCAATGAAAATTGCATAATTACCTCTATAACTGTAATCTTAAGGATAGTCGATGGAACGATCTTAGAAGGGACTTTAGTAAACATGACAGAAGCATGATATTGATAATGATTATCTTGGTCGCTAGTCTTGTGAGGCACGACTAGTGAGCGGATAGACGAGTGAGTCATTTTCTTTGAAGACAACTAGTTCAAGTATGATAGGCAGGATAACGTTGTAAGTTAGTGTCCCAAAATTGCATTATCTAACTGGGCTTACCAGACCAGCTTTTTAGACAGAGCTGTGGTTGCTCGAAGAACTGTGACTGATGGATGAAAGAGCTACTCAGCACAGTACACTATTCTCTTCGACAAATTAAAAAGAAGCTGATGTGTTTACCTGTGGGGGCATCCCAAGAGGGGCTGTTGTAGACGTGGCAGACGCGCGCCATGATCTCGCTGAGGTGGCGCCCGCACACCTTGAAGGCGGAAGGCGCTGCGTCCGTCCTGGACCCGCAGAGCATGGCCGCCGCCGCCAGCACCGCCAACATCGCTTTGTTCACGAGCATTCTTGCAACTGGAGACAACAAGAAAAAATATTATTAAGTGACCCAGCGGTGTGACCTCACGCCATCGCAGGTCTTGACTACGTTGGATATTAAAAGTAGTCCTTTGAGTTTTTGTTTAGCAAGTCTCAGCGATATTATGATAGCTGAGAAACCAATTTAAACTACCTAATGATCAGGAAACAAATAAAAAAATATGTTGATGCAGGCCAGACCTGTTGTATATTTATGAGGAAATCGTCTTAGAAACCCCGAATGTGTTGATGTAGATTATGGATTTCGTGGAATTCTGTTGAACATAATCAGCATTCAGCTAATAGAGGTGGTTCTTTATTAGTTTATTGATAAGCGTTATGTCCTGTTCCTTTATCATATCGGTGAAACAAGATATTAACCAATTCCTTGAACTTATTAGCCATTTTGCACAACCATTATGATGTGCCTTTTGTTTTAAAGTGGATAAAATTATGACGTTAAAAAAATTTAATAACCCAGTAGTCGGAGTGCACGTATAGGGTGTGATAACTTGAGCCGTGAATACAAGTAACCGGAGTACGGTTTTCGCTTTTATACCAAAGGGTGTAACCTGACACCAGCGATATGGGCGGCACCTTTCATTTCCTAAATGCATTTTTTTCGATATCGAAATGCAACACTTACTGATTTATAAAATTTCGGATGTTATGGATTAAATTACCGCATGATTTGGTATAATGCTGAGTTGCGTGGCGTGTAACGCAGTACCTATCTTGGCTTGTACTGCACTTTGTACACACTTAATCTTTCGCAACAAAGTTCACGTTCATTTTTGATATAAATGAAAAATGTAAGGTGCGAATCCGGTTGGCTTGACCAGTAATTACTCGGCACGTTGTTTACTAATGTTTCCAATGGTACATTGTAAACACGCGATATCGTGTCTAATAAAGCTACAGTTTAGCTCTCCTTGGGCCAGATGAGGTGTTGTGTTCCTCAACTTATCTCGCGGTGATGATGATGAATGAATCACAACAACAATATCTTAATATAGCAGTTCATTAACCACTCTATTTTATGACACTTATAATTACTCATTTTTAGCACCTATTACACGTGTAGGTATAGATAAACAGAAGTATTACTAAGTTTTTGAGAACTTGCAACATTGCGCCGCAGGCTGTGTTTGAACCTGCGACATGAGGTATCAGTACTACCGACGCCTCTACCAACTGGGCTACCGCTTCTAACCTGCCATTGGTGAAATTATGCAAGCATATCATATTTCTTATAAACACGTGGCATGGCTTCATCTACCGGGATAGTTAGAAAGTAATTTCCAGCAACTAACTCATTCTATAAAGAATTTCAAAAAAATTGTGTACCCAAAATGTTGAAGTGAGTTAAAAATATTGTACTACATTTCTAAGTTTTAAAACACGTACTGCTAAACGAAATAGGTAATTACTCTTGAGTTTTATAAGACATATATGACATTTATATCATATATTATCATCCCCTTTCGTCCCCGATCGTGTCATGAGAGAACATAAAGGAACCCGAGGGTCTCTTTTGCAGTAGGTAAGAATAAGACGATGATCTGAGCTGACTGATTCCGTTACTCTATTCCAGAAACTATCGTGCCGAACATAAATGGGTAAGTAATTTAAAACGAAGAACGTTAAAATACATATCTTGGTTTTAAAAGATCAGACTTGAATGCCACCCGTACTTCATCCGAAAGTGGTACGTACGTAATGTACTTCTTGGTACACTAACAATAAAGTTGATGTTATCGTCATCGTACTCAAGATGGCGACTGAAGATGCCCGAGCTGAAACGTAGTCATACGCAAATCTTAATACTCATCTAAATTACTAAATCGCGTTGATGTAGCTTAAAGACTTGAGCTACTTATATCTAAATGACGATTATGAAGAGGTCAACAATGAAATTAATTATTTTGACCTCAAATTATCAATCTTATTATTAAAAGGTACAGGATGTTAAAGCAATAGCGCGAATCTTCTCGTGGGTTGACATGACACAGACCATGAATATTTTTTTGTGTACGGTATGAAAAAATCTCATAGCTAGTTTATGGGCTATGCAAGCACAGGAAAGTTTTGCACTTTTCTCCCAACAATACTTTGTATTATAAAATTTGTTCACAATGTCCTTGACACTTTATTAAATGCAATAAACTTATAAAGGCCTAACAGAATGATGACGAAACCACCTTCCTCGTTCATAAAAAAATGTAAATCAGTGGCTTCCTTTCCTTAAGTGCCACTCCGAGAATAGCATAGGGTGGGTGGGTGCTACATTGGTCTCGATTCTCGCGGGACATTTCGTTAGCTAATCCATACCCTACCTACCTACATACTAAACTAATGTCTGGTTTCTTAAATAAGGTAGTATTAGAGAGCATCGTCTACTGTTCATCATCATCATTAATTTAAGAGTCTCGCTCTTGTCGGTGTAGTAATATCCAATATTCTCTATTTTGAGCCTTCTCTTTGACTTCCTTATACGACATGACACCTATTTTTTCTTTGATTTGGTCCATATACGCTCGTCTAGATCGCCCTCTCCCTCTTCTTCCCTCGATCTTTCCTTCCATTATAGTTTTTAGTAGGTCGTCATGTCGTAGGTAACAAGTGTTCCAGCATGTTTCCTCTTCTGTTCTCTATAACGTTCAGCATAGTTCTCTTCTCCTTTTCTAGATTTAGCACTTCCTTCAGCACTCACTCCTCCTCTGTCCAGCTTATTCGCTCCATCCTAGGGTAAAAATTCGTACGTTCAGAGAACGTTGTTTAGAACACAAATTATAGCAGCAGATTTCCTGTTCCATTCTTTTGATTGTTTAAGAAAGTGACATGGATGAATAGCTATAAATTAGCTTAGGATTTGGTCCCACATAATCGAGGCCTTTACATCCTTTTATAACGGCTATCTTGTAATCGCATAGATTAAATAATGCATTGGAATGATTGTTTATTTGTTTGGGTGACGAAGTAGATGTAAGTGTCATTTGTACCTACACTTATTTTTAACCGAAAAATTAAGCAATATGTTTATGTTATCTATAAAAAATGTCATATCTCGCTAATTATAAAAATAAAAACAACTTATAGATTGTTTTAAGAAATATTTGACACCAAATTCAACATTTAAATAATCTTTACCGTTATGAGTGAGAAAATAAGAAATAAATATTATGCGAAATGAAACTTACATATCTAAGTACCTACTTCGTTGGAATTTGAGTTAAGTATACTATATTTAAAAAGTCGTCAATTGAAAATGATATGAAGCAAGTTTTCCCGTGAAGGAAGTTTAATGGTGGTAATTATTTATCCGGCCGGTTGGTTTCTTTAGGATCATGTTAATAGACAGGTCTCTACTCTACTTGTAATCAGTTAGATTTGATAGGGATAATAATTAATTCCAAGTTATATTAGAAGTTTTTTTGGCCTACCTATTTATTTATTTGCGTATCAGTGCGTTCATTATTTATTTATTTAACGATTTATTGTACACATAAACAGTAAAGAGAAAAACACACAAAGAATACAGACACAACAGGCACTGCTTATCTCTAATAAGAAATTTCTTACAGCAGACCTAGGGAAGAGTAATGATATTAAACGAAATGCGGATAAGACGTGTGCGGAATATATATGTAAATTGTTATCTTAAATATACTATAATAAAGGAAGGTATAACAAATATCTATACATAAACATACATATATAAAATAGTAGTAGTAGTAATAGTTTATTTATTTTTTCAAGAATATGAGGCAACAGAAAGAACAAATAATTCCGTCGGAAAGAATGAACAGTAGGTGTTGAACAAATATGATATGAGTCATATGACAAATACTATTTTCTTGGTTGCTCTTAGAACGTTAGTTTTTTTTTTTTTTTTTTTTTTTTTGTTGGACCCTACGATTTTTAGCCCCGGGGCTTTCAATCTACACCTGACTGTATGGTGGGGAGCAGGAGCTCACCCGGAAAAGCTTGTGGTTGTTCAAACAACCAGCTCAATCGCGCCCTTGGGGCGCGATTGGGCTTACGAGTTGTTCTGGGGAGAACGTATTGGGCTGAATCTACCCGGCACGTGCCGGTAGTTCCCAAAGTGGGGAGCAAATGAGGGACCTCCGCGCCCCCGCCGGCGGGGGGAGAACGTTAGTGAGAAGTCGTAAAGACATTAAGTAGGAACTGCTGCGGAAACCATTAAAATGTAATTAGTTATGAGTTTCCCGCACCGATTACATACAGAATGTAAAAATATTAGCTGCAAATACTTTGACCGGTGAATCCAGACCATGAAACTGAATAATTTTCATAGACCAAAATACAAAAATAAAATTGGACCACCTATACAAAATGTTTCAGTCAACCGGGTCAATTTTTAATTGAATGGGTGGTTATTTTTTTCCATATTTCGACTTTTGTTCCGTGGGGAAAGTTGTTCAGTTTCATGGACTGGTTCGCCCCTTAAAGTATTAACGGCCAATATTTTTACAAGATGTATAAGTATAACTAACTATTAGGTAATCTGTGGTATAACATGCAATATATTCTGTACAAAACCGGTTAAGCACCCAATGGTGGTCAAGCCCAGCTGGCGTGCATGATCGTGTAACTTGAGAGTGTGAAACCGAGAGTTTAGTGTGTAAACGTAGGTTATTGCTACATGCATACAGCATGATAAAATGACACACACACACATAACACGCCCCTAATCCCTTGCGGGGTGGGCAGAGCGTAAACAGCCGCAAAAAACGGACATTTACGCCACGTCTGACAAATATTTGGGGGACATTCGGAAAACTGTGTATCGCCACAGTGACAGGTTGTCAGCCCATCGCCTAAAATTGTAATACACACCCTCGTGTCCCTTAGTCGCCTCTTACGACTCCCTCGGGAAAGAAATGGGATGATGCTATTCTAAGCCGGCATCACACGGCAGATAATAAAATGACATTGTCTTTACCTCTATGTTATTTCATTTAGGTTATATATTAAGACTTTTAGTCTGGCTACAAACCACCTAAGCTGCGCGACTGCCTACCATGTCACGTGAATCCGATATAATATTGATAATTTGGTAAATTTTACATCTCTAGGCACAACACACCATGTATTTCAGAATATCTTGCTATACTTATACAGAATGTGAAAATATTAGCTGCAAATGTTTTAAGGAGTGAACCAGTCCATGAAACTGAACAACTTTCCCCAAGCAACATAGATATATAAAATAATTAATTGACCTCTCATTCAAATTGACCCCTGAAACATTTTGTATGGGAGGTCCAAAATGTTTTTTCATTTTTCGACCTATGTTCCTAGGAAAGGTATATTTTAGGTATATATTTTGTTTACATCTTATATACTACCTATAACTATAGTTTTACATCGGGGCGAGTGGCATAAACAACACGCGTAGCGCATTTAGACCCGACTAGACCACAACTTAGTCCTGTGGTAGCCACGCAGCCACGGAGTACAGAAATAGCACACATCTATTTTTAGACGATCGATTCCGCGCCTGCCTCATTAGATGAGTCTAGGCATCTAGAAAAGTACCTTCGTGATAGGGTCGGAGTCCAATACTCTAGCTACCTACTTGTACTTCGGGTTTTAAACAAACTTTGTCAAATAAAATTGTAATTATCTCTCATACAAATGCTCTAGCCGCAACTTTGGGTAAAGCCTTATTTAGGTCTTCTTATTAGAACCACTTCAAATCACACTTAGGATAATTAGGGACCGAATTATGTTGGTAATTCTTGTTAATCGTATGAATAACCGTGTTATACCTTGATCCCTTAAATGGTTGCTTAGAATTTGCCGTGGGATGCCGGTTTAGAATTACCCCATTTCTCTCGCGCGGGTGTCGTAAGAGGCGACTAAGGGAATCGAGGGTTTCATATGTATTGCGATTTTGGGCGACAGCCTGACAACCTGTCACTATAGTGATACACGATTTTTCTGAAGCGGCCCTCAAATGTTTGTCAGACGTGGCTATAGCGACCGTTTTTTACGGCAGTTAACGCTCTGTCTACCACGCAAGGGATAAGGGCGTGATAGGTTTGTGTGATCCCTTAAATAAGTAGTTGGAGGTGCTGCTGATGGTACATTGATGCCACACTGGTCGTTGCTATTACCGAGACGTCGATTATGGGCCGTCGAGTAGCTGTCCGCGGTCACACGCATGGCGCGTGCGCACCCGGTACAGGGTTGCCATCGATTATTACCTACTAGTTCCAATGCAGGACTTTCAAAACACCCATGGTTTGTATGGATTTGTTCGTGAAGTGCTTCGCCGCTAATCCGGCTGTTCGAATAATCCATCAAATAAAAGGCTGCTACAAAAAGCTGCTGCTATATGAGGCAGATATTTTAGGTGCTCGGAGTCTGGTAGATTGAGGAGGTATTCGATTTTAAGATTAAATAAATCCGATAACTGTTTTATGGAACGCTTTAAGTGCACAAACATATGTGTAACATTGCACGAAAATAGCAAACTTGCTGCTTGTAGCCCTACTACTGCGGCCCGCGCTCCTAAGTCCGGTGCTCTCGCACTCGATTGGTTAACGACATGAGTTTCAATGTGCAGCCTTGCCTCAGCTTTGATAAACGCTTTGTTTACACTCGCAGTGGACCACACTTGGAGCCTGCACAGTTCTGCATCTGTGCTATTTTTGCTGCAATCCCTCCGACTCCAAGTGGGCGATTCAGATTTGCATCACCCCATCCAATTATCATGCGTAGACGCGCTAATCCTGATGAGAAACTGAGATATGTAGTAGTGCCTTTGGCCACAAGCAAATGCTGGTATAAAAGAGGTTTATTAAGATGGCTCGTCTAATGACAATTACGTACCTATCAGGGGTGAAATGTTATTGGTATCGTTGCTGGATTGGCGGTGGAACCTGTCCAAAGCGATCTGCATTTCCTTTGGTGTGGCACAGGACAAGGATAAGTGGATTGGGCAAAGCTAGTTAAGTAGGTCAAGATCTAAGTTTAGGTTACCTTGCAAGTCAAGTTAGTCGCTTAGTTATGACTTTTTTCTCCTGAAAATCGTATAGACAGAAACAGTATTTATAGTTCCAAAATATATCGAGTTTCAGAAACAGGGCAGACAGTTGAAATGCTTTATAAAGTGTTAAGTTGTTTACAATCGGTCCCTTGACGTGTGAGTCTACATCTGTGCAATTGTCGATGCAATCCCGGCTCGTTAAAGCCCTAGCTATCATACCTCGGAGGCGTGCTGCGATATCCGATACGAGTACGTGGGTGTTTTAACTGTTAAGATACAATAATGTCTTCATCTCTTGCGGGGTAGTGAGTCGGCAGCCGTTTTCGCCCCGACTGACGAATATTTGATTGTCATTTATTTTAGAAATTGTGTAATGTAAGTAGAAAACACAAGACGCAAGACACTAGTTTACTGCTTAGTTTGAAGTACTTGTTAACAGACTTTTATGGTTACCAGTTATGCACTTTATTCAGAATTGGATTATGAATTGGTCTATTCACCAAAGAAACTGCATAGGCACCTATGTGCTAATTAGCAGTTGGCGTTCTACCTTCTATGTTATGCATAAAATCTAAAATCTCATTTTGTTAGAAATCCTTATGATGTAGAATGAGTTTTAATACCAGTATAATATTCTGTAATGACTTGTGATTTAATAATAAGTCGTCGCTTCTAGGCTAAGGCACTATACTTAGTTGTACTCGCTAACCTAATGTACACGTACAAGACACTAATTAGATTAATTATGTCACTATGAATCCTTGCGTGGATTTCACTGATATTGCGAGGGCAAACATGGTACAACATATATTTTAACACTTCAGCCGACATGTAAATGAAAGCTATTCATTATCAATATTATATTTACAAAAGTTTAAGGATATCTCACCTTTGAAATTACAGATCCACGCTCTTTCTACAACTTCATACTGTTGCTAGTTAATATCCCACCCGTCGGCCTTCGTAAGCATAAATCATGTAAATGATATCGAAGTAAAGTCAATCTCTAATCTGCAATCCTGTATCACCCAACTTGATTTACTCGAATATAACCAATTCAAAGTAGTAGAGTCGCAAAACTCGTTCGCTACAATGTAGTAAGCTTATCGTCGCGTGCGCAGAAAGTGTTGCCATCGCCAAAACTGAATCTCATCAAGATCTCTCGATATTCTCTATGATATATAATAATATTTTTTGCCTTGTTAAAAGACTTCTGATAAACAAGTAGACTCGCAGGCCCTCAATGATTTTGCTTTGATATTCTGTATGTTCTCATGTGTAATTTCGAATAATAAACACCCTGCTTTATTAAGAACAACCTTAGGATTCCTCAAGCCAGTAAAGTTTTGACCAGATCTGCCACATGGCAAGTATTTACCCTCAGTAGAGAATGAGCCAGTTCTGCCAAAGTGGCAGGATTCAGGCTCACATGGCCACATAGTTCCCTTGGCAACAAGGTGGACGCTGGGACAGACATAGGTAACAAAAGACAATTTAGAGTGTCCGGGGTCAAGTGTGCCGTCGGCTTCTCCAATTGTCCGCTGGGGGTCAGTGGCGTTCATGTTTAGGCAGCGGTCTAGCCATTCTTGTGATTAGACTAGGTTAGGTTGCCTACGGACTCCTGAGGTCATACTCAGTGCACGGGCACTTACTTTACTGATGTAATAAGACAAGTTAGTTTGTGAGTACTATCTAAATACCTTTAATAGAGTTTATACCGCTAAATAATGTAGCAGTAGACTGATAATTAGTACCTTTACATAAATTCTGTATTTAAAGCAAAACCCGTCGCAAGGCAGAAGAAGACAATCACTCTGTATGTGTTTGAAGCATTAAAGTAAAAGTCGCTGTTAATTGTAAAAGCAGTTAATATAAAGGCAATATTAAGAAAGGGACCTATTGAATGTTATTCAACGAAACGTTATGCAAAAGAGTGTTATCCAACTTTTGTTTAAAGTCTTTCACTATATAGGGTAAAATTTTATTAGTGACCAATAACGTAAACACAAGAGGGGTAGTGATAAGGAACAACTTTCCCCAAGGAACAAAGGTCAAAATACGAAAAAATAATTTTGTATCTCCCACAAAAAATTGCCGATCAGATGATTTGATTACTATGGAAACTCAAAATACTTTTGTCATATTTCAACCTATGAGTTTTCGCTATCGGTCACTAGTAAAATTTATCATATATTGTTATTCCAAATGAATATTCAGTTTGTTCATTAAAATTGCAATCACCATAACCTTTCAAAGCGTTCAGATGCGTTTTACGTTTCTAAGAAATTGGTCTCACCTCCAGATAATTTATAGAGCCTACCTTTATCCGCCGCCGACGCTCGTTAAACTTCAGATTCTTAGGGCTGACGAATATTTAGCATCAACAACGCGAGCCATTTTCAGTACCGCACTGACAATTAATAGCATAATCGTGATTGAAAAAAAGACGATATTGCTATGGTTGTGGAACGTCGTAATGGACGTATGGTCGTTTGCTCATGTCTATTTTGATTTTATTTTAATAACTATACCGTTCATTTCCAATTATCTACTGAAGGCACGCGCCAAAGGATGCTTGGAGTGCGTCGGCCCCTATAGTAAGAATTTGAGAACAGATTTTCGAATAAATCCTTTCTATAAACTCAAATGATTCTATTTGGCAATCTATCAATAGATACGTAAAGGTATTATTTGTACATTTTGTTAGCTGTTTTGATGTGCGTAATTTTCCCATAAAATTAATTTTATTATATCAAGTTAAAATACGTCATAAAATATATTTTCCGCTTTTTTATCTTTCATAACAGATTTTTGCATTGCTGTGTAGTGTTTGTTTTTCTTTGACATATTTTATACTATGCTTATCAATAAAATTGATTATAGTTTGTAGTTTGTGAATATCTTTTATGTGATTTAATTCGTGTTCCTTGCAAATATTGTGTTCGAAATATTAATTTACATATTTTTAGCCTTTCAGAACAAGTGCAATAGATAATTAAAAAAATACAATTATTGACTTGGTTATGCAGAGGTTTTATCTTAAGTCAAAATATCTGAGTAATATAAAATAATAGTAATTTTTGCTTTTCTATTCTATCGTTGATAATGAAATAAATTGGTGTTCATAAAGATCTAGAGATACAAATTACTCGCGAGCAGCACAATTATTTTGTTTGTCGTCTGAGCGATGTCTAGTGCTAGCGCTTAGCAACAGAGTTGTTTGTCTAGATCTAGAGTCAAGATCTAGTATCTAATTCAGTTTAGATTGTTAGTCTTCTGCTTCTTATTTTTCTTTTTCGAGTCGGACACAGAGTCGTCCAACGACCCGATGAACCCTGGTGTCAGAGTTTTCAACCGCCTACTACTAGTAGTAGGCCTCTGATATGGTTGTTGCGTGCGAGAGTTTAAGGGTATAGAAAAAGATGTAAATAGGTACACTAGAAGCATTTGACCTTTTAGATATCCTGTCTTTGTTTCTAGACAAGTTACAATTAACGTCATTATTATTAATTATACTCCTAGGCATGTCATAATTGACAATGTTACATCTCGTGACCTTAAGCTGATTAGCCCCATATTGATGATGATGCCTAACAACCAAAAAGCTTCAGTTTACCTTGTATCATACGTTTAATCATATAAAACATATTCAAGATATTTATATAGTCTATAAAATCCTCAGTGTGCAAGTAAAGAAAAACATTAGCACGTTGCGTTGTTTGTTTCCTTATTAAATCGTAACCTTATTATTTATTACATTTACTGAACAATAAAATAACAGGTGATATTGAGATATAATTGTTTTGTACACTTATATTTATATTCTTCAGTATTTATAGTCTATAAATAGTCTAATATGTGTAGACTGGCGAAAAGATCAGGTGGAGAGTTTTAGATTTCTATGATATCGCTTATTCATGACAAGATAAGTAGAAAATATTTTATTAAAATACGCGACTGAACTAACCGCAAGCAGAGAATAAAATATTTTTTTTGGGTTCTGCTTTTTTAACAGATTTTTCAAGAATTTATTATAGGTAATACTTAATGTGTTAGCTGACAGTGTCTTAGTTAATTAATTATAAATAATTGAATATACAATGGTTGGACACACGGGCAATGGATAAGCCGCGGTAGCGTAGATAAGAGGCGTTGCCAATAGTGATGGCAAAATCGCAGGTTCAAACCCTGCCCGCGGTAGGTAATTTCAAAAACCTAATATAATAAAAAATTGCTTCAATGAAAAAATTACAAATGAAAATAATTCAGTCATAATGAAAGACATAAAAAAGATGTGGGCTATTTACCTATATTGCAGTAAGTAAATAAACACAAGTGTGTCTTCGTGGTGTGCCGGTGAATCAGGCGATTTTGGTCGTGTTGTCGTCCGCACTGCGGAGGGAGTGTAGCGCGTGAGTTGCGTCGCGTCGCGTGGTGTTGTACGCTCGGGCGCGGTCGCCGTGTGGGTCACTGGCGGGCGCGGGTGCGCGCGCGCGCTTTTAACCACACGTCGCGATGGGCGGCGCGCGCGCACCCAGTGCGACACGCCCCCCGCGCGCACGCGCCCCTCGCGGGCCCTCCATCCCTCCCTCCGGACCTCCTGTCGGCTCGCCGTATCACAACAAACCGCGTATGCAGAACTAGACACAACACAAGTTTTGGTGGAGCCTTCTGTGAGACTTGTACTATTCGACACGAATTTATTGTTAAGTTAAGGGTCAGAAATTACCAGCAAATTGGTAGCTTAGATAGTGAAGCAAATCCCACACTATGACGGACTGACGAATGCGTCTGTCAAACACCTTGGTCCAATCGCAGCGTTACAGTGTGCCCTGGTACCGGTTGTCTGTATGGGAATTCGAAATTAATTTTCTTCTGACAGAAGGATGCGCCAAAAATACGTCCGTTAGTCCGTCATAGTATGGGACATGACAACTCCCTCGGAAAATCTTTGATGTCATATTCAAATATTGCAAAATTCTGCAACGGAACTTATATCGCAGGTGCGTTTCGACCCTTAAAGCGAATAATTTACCAGATGCCATATAGTATTTATTTATTTAACTGTTTATTGCACACAAGATAAGACACAGGACACTTACAATTAAGAAAAACAACACAACAGGTACTACTTATTTCTAAAAAGAAATCTCTTCCAGCAGTCCTACGGTAGAGAGACAGCATAAGGTGAGGCTGATAGATCGTGCACAATGTAATAATAAAAATATAATATAATAAAAATAAGTTTACTTAATATACGAATATATATATATATATATATAACTAACACAATAACATATATATATATATATTACAACAAATACAATTAATATACATAAATACGACTAATACAAACTAACTAGACAGTGAAAGGTAATGCTCTTTTACTTTTTTCTTGAAAACTGAGAGTGAAGGACTGTCACGTACTGTGTGCGGGAGGGAGTTCCACAATCTGGCTGCATGCACAGTGAAAGAATAACTGTAGAAGTCGGAGTGGTGGATAGGTATAGTAAGAATGGACCTTACATGGGAGCGACAAGGCTTGTCCTGAGGTCGAGAGAAATTAAAACGTTCTTGAAGGTAAGAAGGAGAAGAAGGGCTGTTAAGAATTTTGAAAAGACAAGAAAGCACATGAGCATTTCTGCGAAGTCGGATAGGAAGCCACTTGAGTTGAGAACGAAACTGCGAGACATGGTCGTACTTGCGTAAGCCGAAGATAAATCTAATACATAGGTTTTGGAGACGCTCGAGTTTGTTCAACAACTCTTCAGTGGCATCCAGGCAACAAGTGTCAGCGTAATCAAAAAAAGGGAAAAGAAGTGTTTTTGATTTTCGTTTTTAGAGGCAGGAAATTTTGGAGACGCTTCAGCGAGTGAAAAGAATAAAACACTTTTCTACTAACATCATTTACCTGAGCAGTCCAACTAAGGTTGTGGTCCAGTAGCACACCCAGGTTCTTAGCGGTCTTAGTGTAGGCAATGGGTGTACCATTATAAGTGACAGTTGGGATACTAGTGCGATCTAATTGCCTACACATATACGGGCTACCATTCAGCATCGCTTGCGACTTTTTGGGATTAACTACAAGACCAAAAGATTCAGCCCAGGTAGCAATCCTACTCAAGTCATCGTTGATAGCTGCAGTGGCACTAACGATATCGTCTAAAGCGAAATGACGATATATCTGCAAATCGTCTGCGTAGAGATGGAAGCTAGAGGAGATCACAAATGTAACTGTGTTAATAAAAATAGAAAAGAGAAGAGGTGAAAGGACGCCACCTTGTGGAACACCCGTAGAGAGATCACGCCAATCAGAGAAAACCTCGTCAGAGCGGATCCGCTGCGAGCGATTCCGAAGATATGAATTGAACCAAGCTATTGCCGAGGGAGAGATGCTAAGGGAGCGAAGTATTGCTAGAAGAATATCAAGGTCAACAGAGTTGAAGGCGTTACTAAAATCCAGTAAGATAAGTATAGTCAAAGATTTGGTTTCCATAGCAAGTCGAATGTCGTCAGTCACTTTAAGAAGTGCTGTGACTGTACTATGACCAGCGCGAAAACCAGATTGAAACATTGATAAAAGATTTTGTGATGTTATAAAGTTAGCTAGCTGCTTGTGGACAATGTGCTCAAGGACTTTGGAAAGGAATGGTAAAATAGAAATGGGGCGGAATTGGGAAAATGACGAGGGATTGGAAACTTTAGGGAGAGGAATGACATCAGCACGTTTCCATGCCGAAGGGAAAGAACTCATTGCCAAGGAAAAGTTGAAAATGTGTGTTAATATTGGTAAGAGTTCGGTTAGGATGAGGGAGATCATACGGGAGGAGAGCTCATCATTGCCCACAGCAGTAGAGGTGATGGATAGGATATGCTTCTTCACATCTTCCTCGGTAATAGCATTAAAAGTGAAAGAAGTACACTGTGGAAGTGGTTTGCTGTTAATGTTGGCAATTGTTGTAGCCTTTACAATGTCACTTAACGTAACAGGTGGTGACGAGAAATGTGCGTTGAGTGCGTTTAAATCAACAGCTGCACTACCAGAAGTATCCGGCGATTTACCAATGCCAAGCGAACGTAAAAATTTCCAAACTTGCGTAGGATTGCAGTTGTCAATGGATTCATGAATGTGACGTCTTTTCGCAACTCTACACAGACGACTACAGTGATTTCGGAGAAGTTTGTATTGATTAAGATTAATTATAGTACCGTGTTACTGAAAGGCCATAACACCGGATAACACACAACGCACCCAAATCACCTAAAATGCTTATTTATTGGGTGAGCTAGTAAGGCCCTTAATTAGTCGCACAGTTTAGTGAATTCTCCAATAGCATGGCAGAAAGAGATTATCCCGCGTTGATGGCTTTACTTACTTTTATTGTTACATACATAATATACCTATTAGCGGCACGCCAACCAGCTGCTAGGCGTTTTCCTGCGGGAATAAGTCATTTTCCCGCATGTTTTTACATATAAATCATTTTCTTGAATCACGCTATTTATCTGTACTACTTAGGTAATATTATAAATCTGAGAGTTTGTGTGTATGTGTGTATGTATGTTTGTTACCTCTTCACGCTCAAACGGCTTAACCGGTTTGGATGAAATTTGGAACATAGGTAGAGTATAACCTGGAAAAACACATAGGCCACTTTTTACCGCGGGAAAACAACTATTATCACGGGAAAGTTAGTGGCATGGCAACGGATGAAACCGCGGGGTGGAAAGCTAGTAAAAAATAAAAGCATCAAATTCAGTTACGCAGTTTTAAGGATCTAAGCATACAACGGGACACCGGGACACGGAACACTAGAAGCGTCTTTATTAATACGTTCATGTAGTGGCTATAAGTATGTTGTAAATTCCTCTATAATTTTACCATATCTCAAATCAAAACAGACTTCCAATCCAATTATTGTTAAGTCCAAACGATAAAAGTTGTAAATGATTATGCAACACAAAATGTTATTACCAGTTTTCTTTTTTACTGAAATAATCTATATGTTTTTAGGTTTTTCTCTTCTTAATATTCAAAACGATTCGTAACCACAGCAAAATATAATGCTTAAAATAGAAGTATCCAATCTAATCTATTTGCGTCGCATATTTTACAAAGTTACGTAATCTCGTAGCAGTTTGCTACGAAGTGCTACAACATATTGAAAAAATCGTAGACGTAATTACGTGTGTTTGTTTGGTATTAGTTTTATTTTAAACATAGTCCGATAAAACTTGTGTATATTATTCTTTTTGTTATGTAGGATTTGTGCATGAATGGTATTGTATCACCCTGTAGAGCAGCTTAGGCGCAGAGAGGATGTTTGTGCAGCTCACGGACATCTCGCAGTTTCCGGGACCAATTGTCTTTTATTTGTTAATAAACCAGAGTGCAACGGGCTATATTTGTCTCCGCACATGAATCGTTCCCAGAACCAAGTACCTAGCAATAAAAACATTGCACGTGCACAATAATGCGTGTTTATAAAGTTTTAGTTTGCTTCTTCGGTGATCACACTTGGGTAAGGAAATTGCTTTTCCAAGGGAAATAAAACTTGCCTCGTCTTTGAGCTCTCTAGCTGATACGCTGTCTAGAATTTCTACTCGCATGCCTATAAAACGTTTATCGTAGTAATATGCGCTCAATCTTTAATCTTCAATAAAAACCGGACGAGATTTATTATCGGCTGTGTGCGTCTTTGCTGCGATCATGTATTTGTTGTGAGCGGCGTGCAAGGACCTGGTCACTAACCTGCCGACCAAAGGTGCAATTGTATAGGTCGGGTAATAGTCAGGATGTAAACAGACGTGTGGAATCGCCCGGTTCACTGACAGCGGCTCGTCCTACCCGCAGACGGGTACAGTTCCACTACGCTCCACAGCGATCTCGAACGAAACGCATTCCACCATTTGAAAAACTAAACAATTATATCTATAATGGAATCTGTAATTGGCTATAATCTCTTTTTGTATTAAACGACTGTTATTATTCATGCTGTAAGTTTTTCAAAGAAACCAAAAATAAAGAAATAAATATTTCTTAATGGATAATCTATATATACAGGATTATTTTTTAGTCAGTGCGCAGCTTCAACATACGTAATGGTTATCAAATTTTAGAAAATATGTATTTATTTTTTACACCTGACTTAGAACAAAAAAATTGAAATAATCGCACTTAAACTTATCCCAGTATCGTACGTAAGTGTGGATCACCCTATTAGGTTCACTAGCTATCTTCCGGTATGGCAACGTCGCGCGCGGTCTACTTATACCTATCAGCTGACTGTGTTCTAGCTTCTACCTACAGCACAGGTCAATGACCAGTCCAGGTTAATGACCGCTATTGGTACCGGGATGCGTGCGGGTGATACCTACAACAACTAAGTACCTATCTCACAAGTACCTACACTTAAACTGCCTCCGTGGTGTAGTGGTTTAAAAGTTGGTCTCTTGATATGATGGTCCCTGTTTCTAGTTTATGCGGAGAGACAAGATTATTTTGTTAATCACGTAGTTGGATATTTCCCAGTTTGGTTAAGAATTAGCAGCTACTACTAGCATAAGCAAGACATGTAAATGTTTAATCCATAACGGTAACTCGGGATTGTACAGCACCTCAAGTAACCATCTACGTGATCAACTTAAGAATGGTTTTTCTTACAGTTAACAAGAATAACCAGAAAAGATTGATACCCATTTCAAAAGATCAACATTCAAAGGTTTTTCTAATATTCTTTAAAAATAACCAGTAAAGACTTTAATGGCAACTGGAGCCGTTGCTGATAGTACCTAAAAAGCCTACACAACCTGCATACAACAGAGGTTGTGATGGTTTGACAACGTCGCCATTAGTCACCGCGTCTTACAGCGCCAGACATAGTGGCGCCAACGATTCAATTTTTAGAAGAAATCTGCCGCCGGCGCGGCGCCGGCGTCACGGCGTGGCGGGAAATTCATCTGCACTGCTAGAAAGCTTTATGTACACTGATGATATGAGGTAGCTCGTATCGCGCGTGCCTGCCCTTCGATGGTTTTAACCGAATTATCCTTAAAGTACAACTGCATTTAAAGTAAAGTACACTGCAAAAAGTTTACCTAGAACACTAGGTAGGCAGTAGGTAGCTAAGTACAATAGTCGTTTAATTAACAGTTACTTACCGTAAACTGCCCGTGATCCAACAGCCGCTGCATAACGTTGAGGAATGTTTTTGGGTTCGGTACATGAGGGTCCACAACGCCAGCATTACGCAGTCGAGGTAAACTTTCCTCCGCGTACATTCATTGGGCTGCTCGGGTATTTTCCCCACTTAAAAAGTACGAACGCACCATTTCGTAAAACTCGCGAAACGTAAAATTCGACATCGCGAAATCAATTCGGGATCGGCGGGAAAGTAGTGTCACACAGGTGCGCGCCCGCCCGCGACGGAATCAAAGCGAGAACTGAATGAAACTGACTGAAGGGTGCGCTGCGCGAGCGCTGTTGCCATTTTCACGCACCCCCGATTGAAAAGTAGTGTGTCCATGATTTATTTTTGATGAGGCAGACAAAAATTAAAAAATAATAAAAATAAAACATATTTTTTTATTTGCCTAAAATGTCCTATGAACGATTCTGATATCATGGTATAAGTTTGCGCACTGACTAAAAAATAACCCTGTATATATATATATAATATAACAGAATATATAAGAGACCAGACACATATTTTTTTGTCTGTCTGTTGGTATATTTATCTGTTCGTCTGTTTGTCCGGGCTATTCTCCGAAGCTACTGGACGGATTCGAATTAAACTTTTTGTTGTGTATAGCTTCTAAGCCTAGTCAACATCTAGAATACTTTTTACCGCGGGTAAATTGCTCATTCCCACAGGAATACGATAAAACGTAGAATATTTAGGCTGCCAGCTACAGTATGAGATATACAGAAATATCTGCATAGCAAAAGTTGTTCCTGGTCAACATCTTAAATAATTTTTACCGCGGAAAAATTGCTCATTCCCACGGGAAAACTATTAAACAGAATATTAAGGGCTCCAGCAACAGTATGAGTCATACAGAAATGTCTGCATAGCAAAAGAAGTTCAGCATGATATGCCGCTTCTGTTGGAACATTGACATCTAGGATCTGGAGTACCTAATGAAGAACACCAAAGCCCGGCTTAACTATACAAGATACGCAAATATATAATTTTGCAATAAAGAAATTATTATTATCATTAAATATATCAATAGAAAAAATGGTTTAGCATAATGTGCCGCTTCTGCTGGCACACAGATGTTGAGGGTCTGAATACCTTTTTTTGGAACACCAGGAACTCAACTAAACTATAAGAGATACGAAAATGGCTCTACAGGGTTATTTTTTATTCACCCCGGAAATTTTACAGGATGATTCTTCTCATGATTCTGAACAACTTTCATTATGGGGTCACAGGCGAAATCGCGAAAAAAAAACCAGCTGTTCCATACATTTTGGTCGAGTATGTATGATTTTTTCTATGGAGCAGCTGGATTTTTTTTCGCGATTTCGCAGGTGACCCTATAATGAAAGTTGTTCAGAATCATGAGAAGAATCACCCTGTAAAATTTCCGGGGTGAATTAAAAATAACCCTGTATAGCAAAAGTTGTTCAGCGTAATTTATCGCTTTTACTGGCACATACATTTTCAGGAGGTGGAGAACCCGAAGTGGATCATTAGAATCCTGGCTATACTGTAAAAGAGATGGAAATGGCAAAATAAGTTGCTAATTGATGAGGAACTCATAAAGCCCAGCAAAAGTTTCAACATGAACAGCATAAATCTGGTCCACCTCTGGACACGGGCCTCCAGTGGGATATTGCAATACCCACTACGATTGGCTGTCGCGTTGGCGAGCGCAGTGCAAGATGTTGTATTCACCCTTGATACATCCATTAGTCGCCTTTTACGACACCCACGGGTTGAATTCGGGTAGTGTTATTTCCAGCCGGAATCACGCGGCACCCGGTACTTAACCAAATACCTAATAATAATTTTATAATAGCTAAACAACCTTTCCGTGCAATAGCTTAATGAACAATCCAATATAGAATGTACGTATGTTTTTAAAACTTAAAGTTTCAGAAAAACTTATCAGCGTGATGGACATTTATTCGTTGCAGAGCAAGTAAATTGAAGAACGATGTTACAGAAATAAACATTTTACATGTTAACTTGGTAACATCGGCGGTGGTACGAGTATGCTACTATATAATATTCAGTTAGCGGAACGAAGTTCGCGGGTTGGTGTCTGGTGTTGGTGGGTTCTAGATCTAGACTCTTAAAAAAATGGAGCCTGTTTAACCGCGCATTGCTTAGCTTTTATTGTAAAAAAAACACGTTTCTAGGTAAATGTTATTTAACTAGCTCGATTTACCGCCCATCAAACTCTCTAAATACATAATATCATCAAAATCTTTGAAGCCGTTTTCGAGATCCGATTGTAAATAAATAAATATATAAAAATTGCTCGTTCAAACATATTGCTTACTTTAAGAGCGCGGTGTACCTACCTACTAAAAATTAAATTTATGATTGAAGGCGGTCGAAAGAAAAAAAAGGCGTTACAAAATAACAATAAATTTTTATAACAGCTGTTAATTACAGCGCGGTAGAGTGGTCCGCGAAGACGGCGGCGGTGCGGAGTCACTGACATCGACTATTAATACCAGATTCTTTGCGATTTGGTTCGATGGCTCGATATAGTACGCTATTTACAAACGAGGTGACAATATTGACGGATGAAGTCCCAGTGCTAATGAGAATTAATTGCAGTTTAAGTGTGTCGCTCATTGTTTTCGTCTGGAGTAGCGTCGTACACCTATGTATAAAATACCTACTACCAACAGTTCTCGATAAGTAATGCTATAGATACAAAGAGTTGTTTAGTACCTAGTAACTAAGGATGTTATATATCTTTCCCTAACTTTTAATATTGCCGTTCTCTCCAAGTAGTGACACGAGAACCTCGTATTAGTTCAGTTAGATATAATTTAAATTCAAAATTATTTTCTAATATTTTCTGCCCTAGAGACCTTGATGCAAAATCGTCACGTCAAGTCAAAGATATCGGTCATACAGTAGAAACTTTCTCATGGAACTGTATTTTTTATTATTAAACGACCAAGTATCACTCATGATGTGGGTTTACACGACTTACTTGTTTTTTAGTTGGAAGAGAGTTTATCCCTCTACTCTACGTTTCGGCTACTTACGGCAGCCTTCTTCACGGAGGTCGACAGATCGTAGAGGGATAAACTCTCTACTAACTAAAAAAACAAGTAAGTCGTGTAAACCCACATCATGGAACTGTACTGTTTATAATTTTTCTTTATTATCCCGTGTCTAAGTAAGTAACCATAATCGGTTGTTAACATTAAATAAGTTATTAATTTAGTAAATCTCGAGGAAAATCAACGCGTCGCATTTTGTAAAATAGTCCTTTTTATCTTCGGGAGTAGTTGTCTCAAGAATATTATGATTGCTTATCGAGTGTTAAAAAATATGTGGCAGTGCTTAGCCATTGACATCTTTTTACATGAAAACCATCGCTAAGTACCCAAAGATACACCACTGGACTGCGAGTGCAAGAATCCTGAATGCATTGACACAAGGAAAATTCAACAAAAAATATTTTATTTTCGGTTAGCGTCCTCACGGAGTAAGAAGATACTTTTGCCAATCTGCGAGGCATCCGGTCTTTTGCGTGTTTCGACGACAATTCGTGTGAGTTTTGAGCTCTTAACCACCCAAATTATCCTTCTTCTTGACTAATTTTTTAACACAAAAAGTACGCCGGAAATAGTTTCGAACTTGCCTTGTCTCATCAGAACAGCAAAATACTTTCACGAATCATCACTTTTGCTGTTGCAACAGACAAAGCTTATATTGCACCATACTTTAAGACTCTGTATTGATAAGTCTGATGCGAATTTAATTGCACCCATTTCCATTGGTTTGAAATTTGACTGACAGCTAGACGACGGCGCCTGCGCTTCCAGACATCTCTAGTCTCTCATTCCGAGGAATCTCTATTTATACCTTATCGAAGGCACAAAATTAAGAATAGGCTTCGCGCCAAGATAGATGAGCTGCTAAAAGTAAACGTGTCAAAACGCTCACGCACACATCTACGCGCAGCCGCTTTTTCTTCGCTCGTAAAACACAAGTGTTTTTTATGTAAGTTGGTAAAATTAGGTTGGTTGCGATTTAGCTCAGGTTGGTATACTACTTGTATTTCTCTTTTGAAATAATTAAGGTGGTGTATTGTAAGTAGTTTAGCTACGTTAGACCTAGGTATTTCGTTTCAAAAATTCAGATAGACTAGTTATTGCAGGTTGATACCTGAAACCGAAAATGGGGCGAGCGGGCCTTCTGCAAATCCACTATTTTATGTCGAAGGTGTCGGCAATATTGGTGATTTGTACTGGGCCTGAAGTCTGCTAAATAATTATTGGTTCATTTGTGTGTCTTTAGCATGTCATTTGGATGGTTTTGGTCGGTACGTATTCCGCTAACAGTTTATAGTATTTAAAATCACAGTGGCAATAGAATGAAAGTTGTGTGTTGCTAGCATTAAAATATCAAAAAAATAATAGAATGCTGTAGTGTAGGAGTAGGTGTAAGTAAAGTAAACTTTTGGTTTGTTTATATCTATGACTACGAGTATTATTTTTCGTAGCTTTGCTAGCAATTACTTACGAAGTAGGTATAGCTTACTTGTAGCTCTGTAGAGAGACAATAAGAATCATATAAATATTTTCCATAACTTTGATTAATATGGGAGTAAATCTAGAAGGTTAAATTATTTTTTTGCTTATTGCTACAAATTTTGCTCGATATTTCTGAACAAATTAAATCATGATTACACGCTGCGCTTATCCACACGTCGTAATTCTCATCTTACTTTTGTCTAATTGGACTGGTGCAGCAATTCCTATATGTAGAAAAATATAGTTTACCTAGTAGCCATATAAATAGACCTTTATTAGCCCTAGTCTATAAATAAACAGGTAACCGAGCTAGTGTCTTTGACATGCACGTAATAAATTACTACATAATATCTCTTATAACTTTGATTTATAGATTACATCTTTGTTGTACCTACACCAATTTTGTCATTTAAGAAGGATCTACAACGTTTTTACCAATGAAGTTTGTTTTACTGAGGAGCTTTTATCTTATATACATACATACAAACATCAGCCTATTGCAGTCCTATGTTATATATGATGCCTTGAATCTTGGTAAGTAGGGCTTTTATTTTTCATTTATTTAGTTGCATTAGCTATCACAGAATATGAGTACCTAACCAGCCCATGATTTGCCTGTTAGATAGCTCCTGCATAGACGACACGACCCGGCCTAGCAACGCGCCATATCAAACACTTGTCCTAATTTCCACAGAATTGGCACGCGAGTAATCTAGGTATTGTTTAACCTACTTATTTACATAATACTTCGTAAAGTGCAAGCTTGATGGATGGCCGCAATCGGCAACGTGACAGACAAGGCTAGATATCGTGTAAGCATCTAATAAACAACTCCCAATTAAGAAGAAGCGATGGAAATAGCTCGAGCGACCTCTGACTTCCGTCTAAACTTTGCACTTGTTCATTGTTTGAATATAGTGATTTGTTTATTACATTTAGCACCCTAAGCAAGCAATTTAATCATGAACTAAGCAATTTATCTAGTTGGTCAAATCATGGTTTAGATTGTAAGGTGCTTACTTACATATGTTTTAAACAGGCAACCGTATATTTCGGATATGTTCACCGGGTATTCCTCATTGAGCGGCTAGAAAGTCTACACAATTATGGTAAAATACTAACTACGATTTCACTATATCTACCTACTTGACAGTAAAAGTTCATGTATCCAATTTCAAAAGCTTGTAGCGGAAACTATCGTAAAGTTATTCCATTAATTTGTGAGTCCAGTGCTTTGCACAGACATCACAGGCTTCAGAATGGCGCAAAAGTGTCCGTTTACGATGTTATGGCTCGAAGTCATCTGCCGCGACTGTTTGAGCTAAATCGGTGACTGTAAAATGTTGTAAATCCGTGAAATGGGCGTATTGTTTTGACTGTACACTACACACACGCATGTGTGTAAAGGATGTAGTGGACTAGTGTCATAAATTATAGTCTATTCTGTGACAGGCCCTACAGTCGAGCTGAGTTCCAGTTAAATAGTTGGACTATGAACCGTTCTTGTTCCGCACGAAATAAGAGTTGCAACTGCGCTTGTGAGTAGAGCTTGACTGTACGATGACTTGTTTCAACGCGCTGCTGGTTGTAATAGCAAAATAACCAAACCACGGCTCCAAATTGCAACATTTGTCTTGTAAAGACAACAACAGCAACAAAATGGCTCTATTTTACTTTGTCATTGCTTGTTTTATTGCAAATCGGTGAATCAGAACGTACCTAGTGTATCTATCATAAAAACTTTTTGTAGAGACTTTATTTGTAGAAGCTTTTGTCATTTAATCTTGTAATTTTCCCTATTTAATAAAAATAAATAACTTACAATCAGATATGTTTTAAAGAAAGACATTTGGAGATCTCAGTCAGTTGGCTGCATCAAGAGTAGGTCAAACAGATCTTTTCCTCATAAAATGGAAGGTCGGGTGAGACCGGTGAGACCAAACTGCGAATAATTCTGCGAGAAGATTTTGATCAGTATTAAATCGTTAAAGATTTTCCTCTTATACTCGTAATAATTTCATATGTCAAACAGTTAAAATATCGAGGTGAAATCTGACCTATTATACCTCTATGAACGATAGCCGCTTAAATATACTGAAACTTAGGTAATGTGCCGTGTGATGCCGGCTTTGAATAGCATCACCCCATTTCTTTCCCGTGGGAGTCGTAAGAGGCGACAAAGGGACTCGAGGGTGTGTATTGCAATTTTAGGCGATGGGCTGACAATCTGTCACTATGGCGATACACAATTTTCCAAATGACCTCAAATATTTGTCAGACGTGGCGTTAATGTCCGTTTTTGCGGCCGTTTACGCTCTGCCTACGCAAGGGATTATAGGCGTGATAGATAATTATGTGTGTGTGTAGGTGATGTGCTATAAAAAAAAGAAAACTTTTTTTATATAATGTTATTTGCTTTGGGTATCGGATGAATTTTGTCAATTTCCTGTGATATTTTGTACTCGTGTTGTTGTTGACAGTACCTTGCCTCGTGGCAGGGTAATAAAGTGTTGATCAGTCAAACGCTGCCCCATATGTACCGTAATGCACCAGTTAGGGTCACGTGGCTACAACCGGCTATATTTAGGATCTGCAATATTCTACCATTTTCCTTCTAAACGTACGTCCTGATGTTTTATGACGTGATTTTAAAACTTTGAATATCATTATACATTTTCAGCGGTCATATTATGCTACTTTGTAATTTTGCAGCGCAAAAAATATCCAGCATATTGATAGACGGTTGAATGTCCGTAATGAATGATCACTTGTGCTAGAAAAGACAAATAATCACAATTTAGAAAAAATTATCGATCGGTCTGATATATCACCTTATTTACTCATGAGAATATTAGCAGTTATATATTTCAGTTTGGTCTTACATACATAATTACAAACATAAATCACGCCTTTATCCCTTACGGGGTAGGTAGAGCGTTAACGGCCGTAAAAACGACATTAACACCACATCTGACAAAAGTTTGAGGGTCAATCAGATAACTGTGTATCTCTATAGTGACAGGTTGTCAGCCCATTGCCTTAAATTTTGATACACATCTAACCCTCGAGTCCCTTAATCGCCTCTTACGACACGCATGGGTAAGAAATGGGGTGATGCTATTCTAAGCCGGCATCACACTACTAGTTTGGTCTTAAACTATCACAATCAAAAAGATTCTTCAGTTTTGTTGCGCATCCTGTAGAATAGCCCAGACCGGTCGAAGATGATGCACAAATTAGCCCAGCCTAGCTCTGCATGCAGTAAACACGGTCACGTGGTCAGCTTGCCACTAGCTATACTGTATGTAGCCTAAGCAAGGAAATTATTAGTATATTGGCGCCTGTTTTTTTATTGTTTTGTCTGAAATATTACCAAAATTCTCATCATTATTATAATTTTAGTGCTCTACTTATTCAATGTCCTTAACGTTATGTCACCGTTTATTAATAGCCAATCTGCTGTCTCTAGTGGTGAAGGAAAACCGCGAAATATTATACTTTAATATTATGCGCCATGAGATTGAGTACCGTGGTTATTTTAAGTCGGATCTGCTTTCAATGGCAATCGTTGATTACGGCGCTTATAATAAATCGATAAAAAAGAACATAACAAGGTTGTTTCCCTAAAAAGGTAAATAGTTTCTATAAAAATGATGGCGGTTCACTCACTTGTCGTCGTGTCGTTCCGTTTTTTTAACGCAACGTGACGCATGCGTCTGTCAGACGATAGGAAATTGCGAATCCCGAAATGTTCCCACACAAATACGTCTACGATAGATTTTACGGTCCGTTTCGCTGCGTAACGTCAAACGACTTGACAGTGGCCTTCGTTACGTAAAGTAAATCCCACCGTTACGAAACGTAGGAATTGTAAATATCAAAAATAGACACAACTTAAATCCGTTTAAAATTGTTTTATTGTGATGAGTAATAGTTGTGCAATCTCAAGAAAAGAAACAAAACAACTTCCCATAATAAAATATTTCAGGATACGACAAAAATAAATATTTCCTCCCATAAAAAATCAAGATCAGCTGACTGCAATGACCTATCACGTGATCATTTCCGTTTGTTTGTATTTTCAAGCCGTGTTTAAGCGTACCTGGATCCGACGTGTTCCACCTTCGTCGCCCAAAGATTGAGGCAACTCGGTGTCATACTTGCCTATGCAATTAATAAAATAATCCACGAATGAACTTTTTCATGCTGTCAGGTGCACCCGGCAGTAAATACTAAAGTTCTCTTTATCGTAATGATGAAAAAATAACCCATTCAAATTTTTTAAAAGGCTAATTATGCATACATACATACACATATCACGCCTATTATCCCTTGCGTGGTAGCGCGGAAACGGCCGCTAAAAACGAACATTTACGCCACGTCTGACATATATTTGAGGGTCATCCGGAAAATTGTATATCGCCATAGTGACAGGTTGTCAGCACATCGCCTAAAATTGCAATACACACCCTCTAGTCCCTTAGTCGCCTCTTACGACTCACACGGGAAAGAAATGGGTTGATGCTATTCTAAGCCGGCATCACACGGCACAGCGCTAATTATGTACATATTAAGTATTATTTTCCATCTTGCCATTCTTGCCTACCTATATCTCTTCTTAGGGTCAAAACTCACCTGTGGAAAATTCAGTCGCGGAATTGAGAACCCGCAGAACTGGAGGCCTATTTAGCTGTATAACGGCGTCGAGTTTTTGTATGGAATGACACATGTGGGCATTACGGCGTCGGAATTCGGACGGAATTCGGTCGAGTTTCATCTAGGTGTCAAACAGAATGACAAGTAATTTACATACAAAGTTCTTAATGTCATCGGGTTTTTGTCCCTTTCTACGATTATTTTGTCTATGGTGTCGAAAAGCGGTCGAGCTATGACAACCAAGTTTCTGTCATTGTGCTCGACCATGAGCAGTCTCAAGCATAGGTGCCTTGCCGATGTCGAGTTTCATTTAATTAAGATAACTTATAAAAAATTACCCATAACTATGAGATTTTTAAGGTTGGTAATGCATCTGTAGGATATTTTAGACCGCATGAGCAGAATAAACTCGTTTGAAAAAGTAGTAAGCTAACTTTACCGACACACTAAAAGTACATATAAAAATTACCACTTGCCATCAGCTACTGTTGATTTTCGATTATAATATGTGCAACTGTTTTTTTTTTGGGTTCAGTTTTAAGCCTCATATATTTACATTATAAATAATTATTTCGATTACTTTTCTGAGTGATGATGATAACATTATGATAGTTGATATTCAATATTATAATGAATATCATTACAATAACAAATGTGTTATAAATGCTTGATCTCGTGATCAAACTTTGTACTTCTTGTGCTTGTCAATAGTTGGAGTTGCTTCGTACTGTATCAACAAACATCACTGTAGGATTGCTAAATATTGAATACAGACTAATCTATAGAAGATATTTTATAAATTTTACGTAACATACATAAATCACGCTTCTTTCCCGCAGGGATAGGCAGCGTCTACTTCCTTCCACTTACGACGATCCTTGCATACTTCTTTTGCCTTCTCTATATTCATTTATCTTTTCATGCAGGCTAGTTGGTTTATTTTTTACTAACTAAAATGTATGCACCAACGAGCGTTCATGCGTGTGATGATGATTGCCGTGTGATGATGATTGCCGTGTGATGACGGCATAGAATAGCATCACCCCATTCTTTTCTCGTGGGTGTTGAAAGAGACAACTAAGTTGAAGGTTGTACTCGTGTACGGTGTGTGCACTATTCGTTTATAACTCGTGCTCTACATACATTCATTAGCCTATTGCAGTCCACTGTTAGACGTAGGCCTCCCCTAGAGTAAGTACAGGGCACGATCTCTCGTTTTTTCCATCCAGTTATCAGTCCATCTGGTCGGTGGTGGTCCAACGCTACGCTTGCCGCGGCAAGGCTTCCATTCGAGAACCCGCTTACTCCACCGTCCGTCCGTTCTATCATAAGATACACACACGTTTTCTACGCGCGCTCTATTCTTGTGAAACGCGTGCTTTACACGTTGGTGACGCGTATTATACTAGTGTACAACACGTGTTCGATACGTGTGTAACGCGTTCTCTACACGTGTATTACGCGAGCTCTACTTGTATACAATGCTTGCTTTACTAGTATGCAACGCGTGCTCTACATGTGTACAACGCGTGGGCTGCGCGGGCTTATAACATGCATAGAGCACGCGTGGTGTCAGCGTACGTGTAAAGCTGCCCAACATCCTAATAGACCAACATCCTAAGTCTTACAGTTTTCGGAATAATCACTTTAAATTACTTGATACTAAGGTACAGATTTTCCATACATTTTAACTGACTATTAAATACTCTTTACATCATACTTAACAATCCTTGATCAATTTTATTTATGTCAGTCACTCAGAATAAAATGTGTTATTCGTCACGTCAGACTCATTATTGTAGAGGAGCCCACAATGCTCAATGGGGTTTTACTCGAGCGTCAGAGACCTTAACATAAGATCAGCCAAGATTCAAAATTAAGAGCAATACATGACAAAATTTAGTGATAGCTGTCTTAATTAAAACTTGGAAACTATGCATGTATGTTTCTGTGGAAAAGTTGTAGGTCTTGACAAGATCTACATTTGAGATGACAGCTGTCAATTTGTTGTGCCCATCCAGTATCTCTGTTGAAATTTGGATGTTTTTGAATTTCTAAGGCTTCCCGTACTTTCCTAGGAATGAATCTCTTCTCTCTCGCTAGGATTGCTGCCTTATCGAACCTGACATAATGGGTGGGGTTATCCATGATATGTTCGTACATATTGCAAAGCGAGGTGAATAAGTTCTTTGTTTGACTACAAAATATACATCTCGGCAAGACCTACAACTTCTTCAAAGAACTAGTAGTTAAGCATGCATAGTTGACGAAATAAATTAGTTCAAAGTTTGACAGATGTCATCTAAAATTTCAAGACCTACAACTTTTACAAAGAAATTAGTTTTGCATGCGCGCTGATTATTGCGCATGACTTGAACAAGACAGCGACATAAATTTGAGAAGGTGGACTACAGGCAATAGAACTTGAGTAAATAGCGGTTAAAAATTTTTGGTGGACCAAGCAACGAAAAAAAATGTGGTATGGCCCACCAAGTGGATCTATTTTAAAAAATCCCAGCTCAGCTCTATTGGTGAACTGCGCGAAGAAAAAAAAATAACCTATAGGTGGACTACGGGTTAAAAAAAAATTGCCCAACTCATTTCATGGCAGAACTGACCAGCTTAGCTTTTAAAATAGAGACCTAAAGAAGATATAAGACCTAGGCTTGATTCGTTCTTTTGCTGTTGTCTACACTGCACCCACCATTAACCTTGCATTTTCTTCTGTTACAATATATTTAGGAAGTGGACGAGTTCAGAAATGGACGAAGTCGATCTAAAGGATCCAGCAATCCCCACTTAGGCTCCTCTACTATTAGAACTTGCATCAGTATTCCTATTTACTCCTAATGATTAAAATAAATTATCTGAATTATCATGACTCGTTATGAATAAAACTTTGTTCAGATGACTGAATACTGTAACATACCAAAATTTCATCCAATTTAATTAAAACTACATTTCTCCCACTTGTGTTCCGGGGCACAGATTAACTACAATATGGTCTGGGGTTGGAGTGGGAAATTGCACGATCAAAAACTGTAGTCTGCTATGTACGTCGATCAACTCGGCCTTCTTTTATGTAAGGAACGAGACGAGAGACCGCTTGTCTTGCTGGCTATGTGTTTATATGCGGATGTTAAAGAAAAGCAAAAAGAATTTCAAGTTGGTTGTTTTTATTAATTTTGATCCATTATAGCGTTTCTCCCTAATAAGATGCCATCTAAAACACCTCGAGTAAAATCTTAAATGGGTATCTTGAGGTGATGTTAGTAGAACAATCATAAGTTCATAACTATTGAATGCATAAAAATCCTTTCTTGACTTCTCGAGGTTCGAGTCTGTCGCGTCTGAGTGTTCTTTCTGCTCGTCTGCTAAGTTTTTCTCAAGCAAGGTCTTAATTTGTCATAAAATTTGCGCTGGCAAATCGTGTGAAAACTGCAATACTTCACACAAATTATAAGGTTTCCTGGAGACAGCTGAGCTACAATGTAAACAAAGTATATTAATGAATGTTACCATCTACCATCAAACTTAATAAGTGAACTCTGCCAGTATTCGCAAAAACTGAAATATAAGGAAACCATGCAGATTAACTTCTACAGCGGTTCGATTATAGAGTAAGCGACGAGTTTGCTAAGATATCTAGCATAAACATTGTGTAGGAACCATGTAGGAACTAAAATTATATGTGATCATCAGCATAGTAAGAAAAACAAATCTAACCTTCTAGTAACGAGTGGGTAGGTATTTCGCCAGCGCGTGGGGATAAATACTGTAAATCAAAACCAGTTCTTCGCCTTATACAATTCGGTGTTTATTTAATATTTACAAGAAAAAATTAGGAACCAAAAGTAACAACCAAAACGTAAATAACCAAACGAGTCTCCATGACAACCAATCAACAGGAAGAGACCGCGCGCGCCGATGCGAAATAACTATATACAAACAAAAAAATCATGTTGTCGCGCTGTCTATCTGTAAATTAAAAAATCTTTAAATAAACTAAATAAAAAAGCAATGGTGGCGATGCACCAAAAGTATAAATATTTTGTGTAATTATTATTATTTTATTTTATAATTTTATAATGAAACCACCCACACCGAGACGACGCCGCAGAAGACCCCGTCGCAGGTGGCGAGACAAGCTACATGCCTTTAGCAAAGACTGACACTTGGAGGCCTAGAGTAGAACTGGATGAAAAGAGAAGAGGGAGGCCTTTGCCTAGCAGTGGGACGATGTAGGCTAATTAAGATAAGAAGATAAGATGACATAATGAAACGCGTAATTACCTGTTCTTATGGTGTCCATGACTGCAAAGCTGGAATGTTGTGCATTAAAAAAGTTTCAAGCTTTTAGCTTTGTATCTAATGCCTCAGTTCCTCAGTTTATCCTGTCCTGTTCAGTAGTTATAGTCTTACGTTTTACGATCACTTTTCAGCTGAATTACTGGTAGAGTTTCTGCCGATTTGCTCAATGATAGTGATAAATTTCAGCTACCCGTTCGGACGGCCGTTGTAGCGTAGTGGTAGTACGACTGCCTGCGGCGCAAAGGTTCCGGGTTCGATTACCACTGGGACACTTATAAAGTTGATATTATCACTTTGGTAATTTGTAATTTGTTTACAGTCTAGTTAGAACATTGTGGACCGAACCACCAGATTAAAAAAGATTCTAAAAAAAGAGAAACTCTGCCAGTACTTAAGTTTATTTGTTACGCACCTAGACTACACTTTGAAGAATCACACATCATATATGAACACATTAAAGTTTAAGCATTACAATCTTATTTTTGGTTGTGCTCACAGACACACACACACATATATAATATATCTCATCTATAATCCCTTGCAGGGTAGACAGAGCGTAAACGGCCGCAAAGAACTTAAATTTGGGCCACTTGTGACAAATATTTAATGGTCATTCGGAAATTTGTGTATCGCCATAGTGACAGGTTGTCACCCCATCGCCTAAAATTGCAATACACACCCTTGAGTCCCTTAGTTGCCTCTTACGACTCCAACGGGAAAGAAACGGGATGATGCTATTCTAAGCCGGCATCACACTGCAAATTGGTTGGGCAGTCGTGTAAAAAGGTATTATATGATCAACATCAATATATTCCTTTGTTAAAAAAGTACTTTCAGCAGCATAATTATATCTATAACAAAGCACCAATTTAAACTGGCTTTTGTACAGTTTACAAGAAAAACCAGTAAAGGTTGGTACCCAGCTCCACTATTGGCACAAATTGTACATATTAATATTTTATAAAATATTCATAATTTATTATAATAATAATGTAATTAATGTGTATCCCATCTCACACTTCTCTCAAACGGCCTATACTTGTTTGGCCTATATATGCCCCACGCGAGCCCCGTGATTTCATAACGAGAAATAAAAAGCTATGAAAGCTAATGTGATGACTTCTTACGGGCATCACCTCACATAAGTACGTGGCATCACATAAGCCCAGTGGGTCTGCACCTTTTATTCTTGCTTAATGAATATATCCCTTCCATGGACGTAAAAAAAAGTACTGACGGAATCCCAGCTAAGACACATCTGAGGAAGCAAAATGGCGGCGGCTGTCTATGTATAAGTGAATTAAGGGTTGCCAAGTTAGCAAATTTTTTACCAATAAAAGAAAGTTGATAGATAAAAATATTTTTATTGTTTGTTCCGCGGTAAAATATAGCCTATGTTGACTCGGTGTCCCACTCGATAAGAAGAAAAAGAAGAAGCAGAGATAAATATAATGTAGCTTTCTAATCGTAAAAATAATTTTTGAAATCGTTTTAGTAGTTTCAGAGCCCATTCGCGTCAAACAAACACACAAACAACCAAACAAACAAACAATCAAATCTTTCCTCTTTATAATATAAGTGTAGAACTGTAGATAAGCTTCCCATATTTTGGGGAAATGGTTTAAGTGAATACTAGCAACACTGGATGTTTGACAAATAGTTTTGTTCTTGAAAATGAAAATTGATTTTAAATTGAAAAACTGTAAATAAGTAACTGAATTATCTATTTACCTGTGAAACGTAATTCCTGGATGTTTTTTCTTTTGGTCACTACGGTTTTTACACCATTTCACCACGCAAGACATATTGTTTTTCCGAAATTTTCGGTGGGTATTTTTCGCTCCGCTTATGTTGACGTTTGCGCGCGTTATGGCCGACTAATGTGTGAATGTGTGCGTGTGCACTTGTACGTACAGAGAACTGGCCGACTTTGAGCGACACAGTTTGTTATTAGCCGGATTCTGTCCGTACTTTTTTTTACGTCCATGGTCCCTTCGTATAAAATATGAGCACGCAGGCTAGTCCGCGGGTAACAGCTAGTCTACATTTATGCATATACGAATTTCAAATAGAACCTTCAAGCAATTGATACATTGACCTTCAACGTATAATAAAAGAAAAGATTATCTGTGGTTACTATCTTGCCTTCCCTTCTAGCCTCTGCGTCAAACTGATGCAAGCCGCAATAGGTCTAATACCGTCGCGTCGAGTCGTTATTACCTCTATCGGCCCCCTGTATACGCAGGCGGTAAACCATCACCAACACACATACCTTTTAATGATTATTGATCTCAAGAATTAGGTAGAAATCTCTTTCATTCGTTTTTCTGTCAGGTGCACCGGGCTGTACCTACTCAAGTTCTCACAGGCGTAATGACGAACAGTCCATTAAGATTATTGTTACGGAGACCACCAGCGCGCCACGCACTGTATCCAAGTTGGATATAGAGTTCGCGCCACGAAAGAGTTCCACAGACGCGGCGCGACAGTCCAACGAATACAGTTCAAAGAATACTACCTATTCGTATTGTTTTTTTTTTAAACTTGCAAAATTTTCAAGCGCGGGCAGGATTTGAACCTGCGACTTTCGCATTACTAGTGGCGACGCCTCTTCCATCTGGGCTACCGCAGCTCATTCCCTGCCCGCCAATTTTGCAAGTGTATTTTAATGCCAGTAACGCTTGGCATGGCTCCATCTACCGGGTTAGTTTTGCAACTAATAAATTTTGCGATTGAAAATATTGCAAGTTTTCAAAAATTGTATACCTAACACGGGAAGTGTTTTAAAATTTGGTATTCTATTCATATTATATTTCTCCGCTGGACTATTTTCGTGGCCCGGATTGAAACTTCTTCTAGTGTACGTAGGTAATATAGTTAATTATACGCATGTAAATAACACCTTTTGAAAATCGTGACTACAATTTAAAACAAACATCATTTACTGGTGGCATAATAACTCATCTGTCGCTTCATACTATAACAATTTCATTGGTTTTGAATTTTATTGTGGGTAGTTAAGGTTCAAAATTGTTGTCCGGCTCCCGGTACGTGACAGACAAGCGGTTAAAGTTACATGCCGTGTGATTAACCTATCCAGCCCCGAGGCCTTTTTTTTTTATCTTGCCCGAGCTGGTTTATATAAGGATGATACAAAATTGTTTTAAAAAAAAAGGAATCTGTTGTACATTTTTTTTTATGACGGATATGTGATAGTACTATCCTACATTGAAATAAGTTAATTTCATTTCATTTCCGTCAAAGACTTCTATTATAGAAACCTTTTAAATTATTGATTTGACGGAGTTCTGCGACTTGAGGTACTCGATACCAAATTCTTAACCATGAGACTACCCGACAGTAAAACTTTTACTAGTTTCGGTGGCGCGGCGGATTGGCCATATTTTCTCTCGCGGTAGATAATAATGCAAGTTTTCTAAAAAGTTGCATACCTAACACGTGAGTTTAAAATTTGGTATTCATTTATCGCGGGTTATCATCGCTTAGATTACATTCAATCTGCGAATGAATTAGTTGCTGGGTATTCTTCTCAAAGCTAACCCGGTAGATGAAGCCGCGCTACGTGTTATTGACATTAAGAATTGCTTGCAAAATTTGCAAGCTAGGGACGAGCCGCGGTAGCCCAGATGTAAGAGGCGTCGCCATTAGTGATGGCGAAGAATCGCATGTTCATATCCTGCCCGCGGTTGAAAATACTGCAAGTTTTCAAAAAAACATTTTCTCATATTCATTATAACATAGACTGGTGCACACTAAGCTACATAGCCTGGCACATCGCCACAAGGTTGCCTGCTTGTCGGTTTTTTACAGATTATACTTCGGAGATTGTGCTCAAGAGCTTCATGACCTTGTTCCACCAGCTCCCTTCTACCATCGGACATCCAGACGCACCGCCGGATACCATCCGTACCTGGTTGCCATTCCACCAATTCGGACTAAGCGCTTTCAGTTATCATTTATAATGCGCACTGCTAAAGAGTGGAACTCACTACCTGCGTCTGTGTTTCCAAAGGCATACAACCCTAATCTCTTCAAAGTAAGAGTGAACAGGCTTCTTCTGGGTGAGCTCGCTCCATCTTAGACTCTGTCTTTGTCCTATGACCTAGACTAGAGTCAAGAGAAAACCCATCATTAATAATAAAAATAATAATAATAACAACCTTGCATGTTCTGCCTAGCCTGCAAGAGAACACAGGCGCGTTGTTTGTTTGTTGGCGATCACGTTCGCCAAGCGTGATGATCGTGGGAGCGTCTCGATTGGCGGCGCGGCCCGCGGTGGACCAGTGAGCCGTTCTTAGGAGGGCCCACTTCAGCTCAAATACACTCCCAAGAATCGCGAAATCAATATAATTTTATTTTGAGGAAAACTTCCAAATCAGGGAGTTTTTTTTTTAGAATAAAATAACTCTTTAGATGGCGTTGATTGAACTGACTACGTTACTCGATACCAAAGCCAAAGGACATGAAATAAAAAGTAAATTGTTTTTTCCGAATCTTTCCTCATTTTTCGCGCTTTGTTTTTTAGTTTTGTTTGTACGTTGTTTTCGTTGTGATTTTTATTGATATGTTGAGAAACCCATGAAAGAAAATATTTATAATAAATTGAAAAAATAAAAATAAATCTCCCTATTCTTCTTCTTATTTGCGTGTCGAAGACGAAACTTTCCTTTGTGTACCTAACACAGAAAGTGTTTAAAAAATTTGGTATTCAATAATTTTCTTTTATTGGAGGTTCTAATAGAAAATGTAACATCAGAAATACAATTCTAAGATTTTTTGTTTACATTCAAATAAATACAACACAAAGGGTAAATTCACGTACCTACAACTTTATGATAGAGCCTAGAGCTCAGCGACATGCACAAACAAATCCCGATTTACCGTGTTTATAAACAATGATGTACTATTTCGTATGTTGATATGAAAACTTAAATGAAAATGTACGTACTGCAGTTTTGAAAACAAAAAAAGGCTCTCACAAGAACAAAAATAATACTTACTTACCTTTTTCTTAATTTGTATGAGGTAACTTGGGCCCTCCTAAGAACGCCCCATGGCCCTTGCAGGGCAGATTAGCGGAACGGGGTCGGCTGCGTCTAGTTCACATAATGGTGGTCTATTTCTGGCGCATGCGACTGCGCTCGGTGCAAATGCACCAGTGGCCAGGATCCGGCTCTTGAATCACTCCAATCCTGACTCACTGCACTTTGGAACATTTGGTGTTAGTCATTGTGTTCCAGGTAGCCCATTGCTACTCGGACAATTTAGCTAGATTAGATTTTATTTTCTTTTTCTCAGTTGTTACCTACAGGGCCGAGCTATTTAACCATAAAAGCATCCTGGCGATAAATGTGACTGCAGCGCCGTCCAAACAATGGACCAACTACTAACCTGTCCCAATAGCAAAAAGCGAGCGCCAGAGCCATTTCAGTTGCCAATTAGGTATTGGTCACGAAAAATATAACTTATGCCATCAACTCGACGTAGAAAAGAAGCATCCTTGCAATATTTGACGTAGTAATTTACATCAAATTGTCGTCAAAATTCGCCGTGTGATGCCGACTTAGAATAGTTCACCCCAATTCTACCCATGGGTGTCGTAAAAAGCGACTAAGGTACAAATTCATCCAGGGAACGGGCATTTCCTGTGAATGCAACATCTTGCACTGCGATCGCCAATCCGACTGTCAATCGTGTTGAGTATGACAATACCTTCCAATAGGGGGAGGCCCATGTCCAGCAGTGGAATGTTGCGGCTGTTAATGTTTACCTCAAAATAATAAAGCTGGATTTTTCAAGCACAGATGCGAATTGATAGAAAAAATATAAAATTGTTACCTATTCCTCTAATATTCAATGAATGGCGGGCAAGGAATGAGCTGCGGTAGCCCAGATGGAAGAGGCGTCGCCACTAGTAATGCGAAAGTCGCAAGTTCAAATCATGCCCGCGCTTGAAAATTTTGCAAGTTTTCAATAATATTCAATGAAGCTTTCTTTTAGTGAGCACTCAAGTATTGCTTTAAATACAGGACTGCAAAAGCCTCGAGCTATTGTCAGAAAACAAGGCTCGTATCGTATATGAATGCCTTTACGGCTACGCACAGCAATTCAAGTCATGGAAGTGTAGAAAAGCTTTGAGGGATATAAATTGAAATGCCGTGTAAACTGAGAGAAAGCTCTGTGTGAAGTGATTCAAGAGAGCATGAAAGAGAAACGAGAAATTCATTCGGGAATTATGAAATCAGACGGATTTTTGAATCAGTAGAAATTGATTTTCCATTGATGTCTATCGGAAGTGCCTTCTTCTGTTTATTTGTCGGATAAAATAATGGGTATGTTGGATTGTTTATGCAGTGATAGATATCGGAAATAGTATTTGGAATTGGAATAAAGAAAGAAAACACTTTAATTTCGGTTCACCGTCCAATTAGAAGAACTAAGGGAAAGATAAAGCAAAATTATTATTATTCTGTAAGGGACGTACCTAAAATGTAGATTCACAAGTAGGAGTGTTAATAAAAATGAAATGACTTTAATCAATGCAGGATAGTATAATCACTTATTGACGTCACGATCCGTCATTGTAAAAAAAGAACACCATTTTTTTTTTTTATAACAATGATGTATTATCCTAATAAAAACCGCCTCGAGCGGGACAAACAAATAAAAATGAAGGCACTGCCTTGGGGCTGGCCAGGTTAATCACACGGCATGTAACTTTACGCCACCACCATCTGTAAACGACATTTGTTTTAAATTGAATATCAAGGGAGCATCGGACCGTATCTTTGCTATTTACCTACACATTGTGAAACCGTGGGTGGAAAGCTAGTGTTAATCCGTGATGGAAAGAATGTTCCCACCTAAAATTAAACCTTGACTACCCAAAATAGATTTCAAAACCAATGAAAAAAATTGTACATGGTCTGCCCGTTAAAGGGTTAAATAAACTTAATAGGCACCTCATTATTATGCAAGTTTCACCTATCAGTAACGACGAACAAAAAAGGCACGTGACACCAAGAATTTACTTCAATTAGCTAAGAAACTTAAGTTCGAAAACTACCAGCTATGCAATAAATATCCGTAATGGCACCTAATCAGAGCAAGTGGAGGTGTGTGCCAGTAGTAAATTCTGGTTGTACGATATCTAGTATAGAAGTACATACATACGCCTATATCCCTTACGGTGTAGGCAGAGCGTTAACGGCCGTAAAACGGATATTAACACCACGTCTGACAAAAGTTTGAGGGTCAATCAGATAACTGTGTACCACTATAGCGACAGGTGTCAGCCCATCGCCTAAAATTGCAATACACATCTAACCCTCGAGTCCCTTAGTCGCCTCTTACGATATCCATGGGTAAGAAATGGGGTGATGCTATTCTAAGCCAGCATCACACGGTAAAGTTTCTAGTATAGAGCTTAGTAATAAATATGGAATTAATTAAGGAAAACCAGCCCAACTTAGGAACAGATTGAGTTAGTTCAAATATTTTAGGATCTCCCATTGGTAGGTACAAAATGAGTTTGGATCTGACATTCGGACGCTTATTTTCTTTTTCAAAGAATACCTAATCCTATACTGATATAAATACCTTTATAGATTTATCGATCTATATGCTTGGGAAATATTGCTAAGTTCACATGCTGGCTCACCTCTTGTTTTTTTCACACTCTGTATAGGTGTAAGGAAAATGACTAATGTTGTTGTTAAGTAACCAGCCTGTCCTCTACGCTCTTGAAAGAAACATTAGATACAGACATACACGTTTAAACTTTATCAAATAATTACATTCCATTCCACTTGCAGCTAGGTAGAATAATAATAAAATTAATTACGGTATATGTTGGGGTCAGACCTTTGCTTTCTCGCCGATTATGAACACAAACACTTGTATAATTAAGATTATGCTAATGATTATAAAACTACAGCTTTATTGTACATCTAATGTGGAATATTCCTAATGCTTCACCCTTCTCTTGTTTGATAATTCTGTGCAGAAAGCTTAAGGCGAGTGTAGCCGTCAACGACCTCTACGGTGGCGCCACTTCAAAAAAAAAACGTTTTCTCTTTAAACAAACAATCTATCAGAATATCCGATGCCCAAGTTTTTTTGTGAAGTGGCGCCACCGTCGAGGTCGTTGACGGCTACACTCGCCTTAAGTAGATATATCCTATTATACGGACGAGTAGGATAAATAAATAAACCAATAAAACGCACATAATACTTTTTTAATTTGATGCAAATGTACAATTGCGTTGTCGTTCGATATAGGTAAGACATATTATTATTGTTATAAATATTGTATATAAATAACAAAAACTAATTACTTGCACTTACCTAGGTAAATGTTACGAGAATTAATATAACGTCAGACATAAATAATTATTTTATTTTAACTCACTCACCTAATCCAAACAAGCTCTTCAGCATACTTTTTACAAAAAGCGTTGCAATAAAACGTACTTGTACGAACAAAAATAATCTAATCCAGCACATAATTTATCGTCATACCTTACAACAAAGACGTATCACACAATAATTTTGAAATTTAAGTTTGATTTCCTAAATCGCACGGTTGCGAATTTGCAGAGAGGAGGTAACATTCAGATTTATAATAATTAGTATGGATAAAATAAATAAAATGAAGGTAAGTACTTTTTATTGTGATTTTAGGACTTGACTTGCCATAACTTGGTACCCCAAAATCTAATTCAATTGTATTAGAAAGCTCAATCGGTATTGTTGAAGTCCAGAAATTACGAAAAGTACTAAGGCGAGTAGCGCGGTCAACGACCTCGACGGTGGCGCCACTTTACCAAAAAAAAAATCTCTTTATACAAACAAACAACCAGAATGTCGGATGCCGAAGTTTTTAGTATTATCCTTATGTAAAATTAGAACGTGTAAACTCAATAATATACATATGCGCAAATAGTATGGAAATTCATGGAAACTCGCTATTTTTTATAAATAAGTTCATATATCTTATACCTACCTACCCCGCATTCATCCTATATAAAATACAGTACATACAACCTTTGCTTTCTGTTTCGAAAAACTTAATTCGTATTAAAATATATCGTCTTTATATGACGTAGGATATCAGCAAGAAAAGTTTATCATTCAATATGTCTGGATCATGAAATGTTTGTTTTTGTTTTATACTATGATTTTTTTTATGATTGTACTAATTTAGCGAAATAATTAAAGAGGCACGCCCCACGGTTGAAAGAATATTTAATATTCTTGCTCCATAGTCAATCGTTCGCTATTAATTCCAATTTAGGTGCTAATTCTTAATAAGTAGTTTAAAACAAATCATGGTCAAATAAATATGTATCACGAAACAAACATATTTGTTAGCCTCGCGATCGTAAATCAAACAGCTTGACTCTAAAAGTTACATGAATCACATTTTATATCCCTTTGTCCAAATACACAAAATAGGATGAACCATAAACAGATAAATAAAATGTAAAATAAAATGGACAGTAGTCATTTGTCAAACTATAAAATGTACAACAGCAACGTAACGTTTGATACGATAGCGCATTTTTATGTTCGCTCGTAACATCTGGTTTTCCAGGGATCTACTCACCATAAATAACGCTTTCTTATTCGCATGAAATATTCTAACGTTTATATAAACATTATTTACGATTATATCTTTGGTGAAAACGTATACTATAATAACACATGCAACACTCACTGGGTCATTCATTATATTTACCGAGCACTTATTACAAGTACAGAATATTATTTCGTTCGCTCTACCTTTTAATATTTACACTTATCTCATCTCATTTGATTATCTCTTTTCATTTGGCAGAAGCTCAATATCGGTTATCTACAAGTGTAATGAGATTGGGGATCAGTTCGTTTTTATTTTAGTTCCCTGGACCTACTCCTGTATGTTTTGATTTTATTTAGCTTTTGAGGGCGGCTTAGGCTTCGCTGCCGGTTTTTAATGTGTCAATGATGTGAATGAATGAATGAATGAATGACTTCAGTAAGTGCTTGTGTTGTTCCCCCTCATAGCCACGCTCATTCTCCGCACGGGCAGCGGCGCAGGCCTACCAGCCAGGGGATGCCGCGGCCGGTGGGGGCGCGGTGGCAGCCTGGAGTCAGTGCTGGCGCGAGCTCGGAACTCCTCAACCTCCGACTTGCCTGACGAGGAGGTGGAGTCGCTGCGAACCACCCCGATTGCGTCACTCTCTTCGCTTAGATCAACTTCTGCCCAGCGATCTGAAAACAAAATATGATACCTAGGTTTCTTGAACAATACATTTATCATTAGCCAGATCATCAGTAGATTACAGGTGTTTCAGTTTAATTTCATATAATGGAATACTATCAAATTAAATTTACTACGCGTACTTTTTAATCTTAACTTAGCTGAAATAAAATTAATTTCACTTCATTCAATGTTATTAAAAAACTACTTTAAAAAACGTGAATGTTATTCTAAATATCCGTTTTCTAATATTCCTACAAAAATATATACATGGTTCGATGCTGATGTTAGGTAGGTACGTGTCGTCAAACTAACGATGTGTGAGAATATGTGTTATGCTGTCGTGCAATACAAATGTTATGATTGTCACTCACCTGAAAGTTTCTTTGCCATAGGATTTCCCTAACTCGATAAACGTGAAAATATTGTTTTTAGTGAACCCAAACGAAACCATCCAACCTAACCAAAGAACCACTAAGTAGAAAAGTTAGTATCCCAGATTCTGAGAATCTATAACTAAATGAGTTAGTCCTAACTATAGGTATTATTTACCTACCCATTATGTACTTAATTGGTACTTACTCGACTGAAGAATTTTCCTGAAACATTGATTAATATTTTACGGCTTCACGCTGATGACGAACGAATAGAAATTTTTATAGGTATACAAATATTCTCGTAATGTTTGACTTGACCTATAAACAACATTTTGTATCTACAATAACAAAGCATATTTTAATAGCCATCGCCGGTGTTGTCAAAATCCTGTTTAACGACCCTCACTGTAACTCGGTGACAGGAATAATAATTGAGTTTCCCTTTCCTGAATGAAACTTTAATCCCTTAATTAATAGACGCTCATCAACAAGCGAGTTAAAATGTTGTCAAACATTCACCTTGTTATCTCGCATAACTTTGAAACTTGAAATAATTGTATTTCAAAACCACATATCTGAACTTTTCCGTGATTTAGCGTCTGCTATCGATTGAATGAGAAATTATATATATGAAAAGAACTTCAAACGGCGATGCTTGTAGAACTTTGCAATATTTTCTTCTGAATGTTGGCTCACCGCTTGAAGAACGGTAAAGTAGGTCAAGTACAATGGTACAATAAAGAAAATATGATAGAAGATATTGAATAAACGTGAATAGGATAAAGTTCTGTAACGCGTAATATACTTAGTACAAGTACTTGTTTACTCTCTCTTTTCGTGTGGGACATCGAGTCATCCAACGACCCGATGAACCCTGGTGTCAGAGTTTTTCAACCGCCTACTATCACTAGTAGGCCTCTGACATGGTTGTGTTACGACCGCCGTCTAAGTAATCATAGACAGCAACCGGGACCGACGGCTTAACGTGCCCTCCGAAGCACGGAACCATTTCTTTTCGGACAATCAGTTGGTTCACCCTGCAACGTCCTAACCAGACCGGGAACAAATTCACAAAGAGATAAATATCAACTTTTGTGAGTGTCCCACCGAGAATCGAACCCGGAACCTTTGTGTCGCAGGCTTGTTTACTTATCTAAAGTAACTAAATATACTAACCTAAAACGTATTTTTTTTGTTATGATGCCACTACTGGGTCACTTACAGAAAGGGGACGTGGGCGCTGGTTCAGGGTCTGACGAGGAGTCGGACGCGGCTCGTGCCAGTGGTCTGCCCAGCGCTGTAGGGTGCACGTCCGGCTCGGAGCGCTTCCCTCTGGACCACTTGCTGCTCACTCGCCAGAACCGGCGTACGTCGCGGAAAACTCCCCAAACCTGGAAATTATGAAATAGCCCCAAATTATTCATGTTGATAATGTATAAAGACGCAATCTTTAAAAGAATCGACCTACTTATTTTTTTGATGTTATTTTATCAAAAGAGGAGAACGTCCCAAAAAGGAAAAGTAACCAAAAAGGTCACGTGTAGGTTGGCAACCTGTCCGGGCGTGGGTGAGCTAGAAACGTAACACCAGAGAAATTAATTAAATACAAAATTTACCCTAAACATTAGGTACCTACTCGACGCCTTGTGTTGCGCTCACAAAATTTTAATTAGGTTCCCCTTTTAAAAGCTTTTTTCAGTTAAGTACCTACGCAATTCCATAAAAAAGAAGAATGGGCGCGTAAAACAATTTTAGTTTCGAAATTAAAAGGGAAAGAGCCTAGCCTGTCGACCGAATAGGTCGCAGTAAAATGGCAAAATCAGGAATCCCGCCGAGTCGAAGAATTCGGCCAAATTCCCAATTTTACACTTAAAATTTTTCCATAATCCAACATATATAAAATGGCAATAGATGTTTACGATATACCTACGACGACAAGATTAAAACACTCGTAACTCATTTCGGTATCCTTATGACTCATCTGTCAAAAGTTCAATCGCATTTTTTTAATACTGATGATGACAAGGCGGAAAATCTTTGTCATATTCTAACTATAATAATAATGAACTTATGTAAAGATTTCATAATTATAAGTTAAACAATTTATTGCGTACTAATAATTTTTGACTTTTGTTTTGGTTTGTATTTTTATTTTCTGTAAAATAGTAAGTATGTTTTTGTGATAAATGAACGGAAAATTCAGCTTTACCTTCTTAAGTGAGGTAAAAACTGATTCATACTGCTCATGAACAGTATGCCGATATTAATTCCGGAACCCGGACCAAGTTCTGATGGCTCCGAGATTGCCGATCAAACTTTACGCATATTGATAACACCTAGATTTATTGAATTTACCCAACTAAATTAACCGTGGCTTTGTCTGTTTTGAATTTTATGTTACATGTTGATAACACCTAGATTGAGGTAATGAGGTACTGTTAAGTTAAGTTCTGATGGCTCCGAGATTGCCGATCAAACTTTACGCATATTGATAACACCTAGATTTATTGAATTTACCCAACTAAATTAACCGTGGCTTTGTCTGTTTTGAATTTTATGTTACATGTTGATAACACCTAGATTGAGGTAATGAGGTACTGTTAAGTTAAGTTCTGATGGCTCCGAGATTGCCGATCAAACTTTACGCATATTGATAACACCTAGATTTATTGAATTTACCCAACTAAATTAACCGTGGCTTTGTCTGTTTTGAATTTTATGTTACATGTTGATAACACCTAGATTGAGGTAATGAGGACTTTTGGGTAATGAGCTTTAAAAATTCTTTGGAATTTCGCCTTACATTAATTTATTTTGCATTGGTGCCTTGCTAGTTGCAACGATACTATGTTTCTCGAAACAACATTGCAAATAATCCCCAACCTCCGTCTTACAGGCCGCTTCTTACAAGCCGTACCTGAAAACCTGACGATTGGAGCTACCGGCCTGTAAGGCCACGTGTGAGTATTTTTGAGATACGTAAGCCGGCTGAGCGCTATGAAAACGATAGATAAACTAATTTGAGATTAAACTTTGAAAAGGTTATATATAATAATCATAAAGACTGCCGGCAAGGTACTTCCGTATTTTTCATGTAACGTGTAGCGTGAAGAACTTTTATTTTATATAGTGTGAACGTCTCAAATTGGTCGTAAATGTCGTGGTAAATATTTCTGAAATGCTGACAAACTGTCATAATAATCGAGTTTATTTACTCGTTTAAATTATATTTTTTATACACATATTTTGTCGATATATATTTAGAGAAATCTTTTGTAGGTTAAGGAATTTAAACTCTACAATCACATGATGTTATTTACGTTCTACCTATTCTGTTATCTTAGATTTTTTCAAAATATTATGAGCATGTTTAAATCTTGACTGACATAATTTAAAACAATAAAATAAATCAAAGGTTATCTATTGTATCACTTCTTTTATCTAATTTTTTTAAATATTTTATTATTTAAGACGTATCGTATGTTTCTATTTTACCTATCAACAAGTTTGTGAGATATAAACTGAAAGAAATACATGTCCGTCTCCCCTTTTGTTTGACGTTTCAAAACAAGTTTTCTGTACAATTGTTCACCCAGTTTCAAACCGGAATGGTTTTATTCCCACGTGATAACGTTTTATAAGTTCTTTAACCGCAAGCAGGATTTGAACCTGCGACTTTCACTATCGTTCCTGCCTAGTCATTTTGTATTAAAGAAAATATTAATACTGTGGTTAAGATATATATAAGATATACATCAGCCTATTGCAGTCCACTGCCGGGCGCAGGCCTCCCACAGGGTACGCCATAGGGCACGATCTCCCGATATGTATGGGGTAACAAATGGAAACATACTGAATAAGATATGGATACAAAATCGATGAACTGCCAACCCAAACCACCAAAGTTTTGAAATTATTGTAAACATTTTGTATGCAATTTGACATCAAATATTTATATCCTACCTGTCAATGGATACAAACACGGAAAGTTTCAATAATGTAGCTATTTAATAGTCATCTACAGTTATGTAATTTCCTGTACTTTCTGTATGTACCTACATTGTACATGAGTATTAAGAATATGTGGTAAATATTTAAGTAAATGGAACTGGGCCGTTTATTTTGGGCTGAAACTGAAACACAGCACGTAATCTACATTTATTTTCGTTTTCTCTTCTGTCTGTCAACACGTTTACGTTAAATTAAATTGGTACTATCGCAACATTTGTCTCTTTTGTGTAGGTGCACTTAGGTACAGTATCTAATAAAATAACTACACAGTGTTACTCTAAAATTATTACAATATCATCAATATCTCTAATGTATGTATGTAACTAAATATCGAAATAAATTTTGGTCGAGAAGAGAAAGTTTCATTTAATACCAGGCCTAATCATAGGGATGTCTTAAATGCGTGTGGTGTGATGATGTTTAGCTTATAAAAACTGTTATATTATAATAGAGGTATAACATACCATCATCAGTTTTAGTGATTGATTGAATTGAGATTTTAATTGGCCACTTTTTGATTAGGTATACCAGAAATATTTTAGTTGGTAATGAGAAATAAAATCGTCTATTTTTCAAAAGAGAGTACCTACTTTAGGGCCCCGCACTAGGCCAAGCCTGTTTCGTCCACACGACCCTATCCAATAGAACTTAATATTAATATTGCTATAAAAAACTTTAATATTGTTATAAAAAAACCGTTACAGTTTGGTAGATTATGAAACTTATTATGACTATTTAGTTAAAGAATTTCACCATTTTGTTAGCTTGCGTTTGTTATTTAAATATTTATACTGGGAAAAAAGTATTATTTGAATGACCCTCTAATGTTTGTCAGACAAATCTCAAATGTTTTTTTTCGGCCGTTTACGCTCTTCTTACCCTGCAAGTGCTATAGGCATGATATATGTATGTATGAAAAAAGTATTTCGATTCGTTTGGAGTACACCTGTGTAGTTTTTCAATTGTCACTGTTTTAAATTAAAATTAGTACTGTGACCAATGTGTGATAAAATAACAGTGACGCAGTAGTAGTGTAACGGTCTAATACCTATGCAAAGATCCCGGATTCGATTCCCAGCCAAAGCAGATACTCTAAATATATAGAGAATTTAAATATATTTTCGCGGGTGGATGTTGTAAGCCACTAGGTAATGTAGGTTGTAATGTACCTACTACTTCAATTGTGGGAAGTACTGGTACACATGCTGTACAAAAGTAGATGAGGCCTTTTTGTGTGTTTATGTGTATGTCCATGACACAACGCTATAGGGGGAATCTATAATGGGCCTTGCCGTGTGACGCCGGCTTAGAATAGCATCACCCTATTTCTTTCCCGTGGGAGTCGTAAGAGGCTACTAAGGGACTCGAGGATGATGGGCTGACAACCTGTCACTATGACGATACACAAATGACCCTCAAATATTTGTCTGACGTGGCGTAAATGTACGTTTTTGCGGCCGTTTATGCTCTGCAAGGGATTATAGGCGTGGTATGTGTATGTGTATATAATGAGACTTGCCTGGTCGATACTTTCTCGTACGGAGATCTCGTGGAAGCAGACGCAGCCGATCTCCTGGCTGCGTCGCTGGCCTTCCTCCGTGCTCACCATGCGGTCCCCCACTTGGTCCGTCTTGTTTCCCACCAACACTACCGGAGTTTCTAATGCGCTGTCCTGAAAATGAGAATTCAATTAGATTTCCTTGACCACATACATCATACACATATCACGCATTTATCCTATGCAAAACGCTTACGGCTGCAAAATTACGATCGCTGTCGCCTCGTCTGACAAAAATTTAAGGGGCGTTTCAAAAAAATCGTGTATCACTATAGTGACAGAATGTAATACAATTAAAACCTTCGAGTCCCTTAGTCGCCTCTTACGACACCCGCGGGAAAGAAATGGGGTGATGCTATTCTAAGCCGGCATCACACGGCAAGTTCTCGACCACAATGAATGTTATCTAACCTAGGGCTGAGAAATTTTAATTTAAAATTACGAATCGCTTGAATACAGCCCATGTGGTCGTTTAAAAAAAATCGTACGCGTCTGAATTTAATGACGACGTAGTGGAAAACAAACTTATCCAAATTATAACTTGCCTACCTACATACTGATAGGAGTGCGACACTGAATATCTTAAATTGAATAGTCTAATCACGGGAGACCCAATACACGAAAAGCCTTATCACACGACGCCCAAGAAACGACAGGCCTGATAAACTAAGGCCAAATGAACGGAACACCTAATCATTATTCTTTCAATTCTCTTTTTTCAGTGATAAATAAGGCGTTAAGGGTGACTTCCACAAAGTAGATGATTTTGCCCACAGCTCTTCTGGCATGCGGCATACGTGACCGGCCTAGTCCCACTTTAGCTTGGCTGCTGCTCGGGCTACGTCAGATATTTGTGTTCTTAGGCGCAGTATGGTACTCCTTACCCGATCAATCCGTTTCAGACCTAGCATACTGCGCTCCATTGCTCGCTGGCAAATCTTGAGGCTGTGACTATTCAATTTTAGATATTCTGCATCGCCCCATATGATAGCCTCATTTCTTAAATTCTCTGAATGGAAAGCGGTCAGTATTTATAGATACGAACTGAAATTTCCGTTTCTACTTGAAGTACCTACGTTACGTATCCAATAACGCATGTAGAATTTCGTAAAATTTATTCGTTTATTATTTCCTTCCTTCTATATGAATAAACCTATATGATTCATACCTATTTGCTCTGTAAACTGAACTAAGTGAAACCGCAGGAAAAACTAAAGGTTCATCTTGCTTTATGTTTCTTTGGAGCAGTAAATTTGTAAAACGGTAATATCGAGAACATTTTTGAACTTCCGTACAAGTAATAGGAAACCTTTGATCCTTATCTAAGTCCTTAACAATAGATTAACAAGGTGAAGAACCAATTCTAACCTCTATCCCATGTTATTATACGGTTGAGTTGCGCTAAGCTATTCTTACCAACTTGAAGCGGAAATCGGAAACTCCATGCAAAGTTGTATTTAACTTTACCTACGTCGTAAATCTTTTAAGTAAGCTGATGGGTAACAAGAAAACTTGTAGTAAACAGAGATTTATTTAACCTGTTTGAACCGTATCTGATCATATAAAGATTAAAACGTATCTATTATTCTTCTTCTTTACGTATGTCGAGTCACCAAGTCGTCCAATTATAAATATGTAGTTACAAAATAGTTTTATATTTTTACCCCGACTTGACATAGCTTGTCTTCATTTGAGCGGTACCCCAAGTTTTCGAACGCTGTCAGCGAAAAAATCAACAGGTAGAACTCGGGCGTGGTTGTTAGACGACCACCATCTAAGTAATTATAATCAGAGGCAGTTTCCAGGACCGACGTCCTTAACGAGCCTTCCGATTCACATTCACATCTTCCTTTCATTTCGGATAATCATACGGTTCTTTCAATTTTCAAACCAAACTTGGAACAATCTCACAAGATTAACTGTTATGATTCGTGTCACGCGTTTGTACAAGGCCGCGCCACAAAATAGAATATTTGCAGAAGGACTGCTCTCCCCCTTTTCAATGATTGATACCTACTCTGCTAAGGTTGCTACTGTTTTCTTACAAATAAAATACAAATGATTAGAATGGATTACCTAAGTAAAACATAGTTACGTACACTACTTACAATACACCTCGTAATTATTGTCACGGGAAGCCGTGTGATGCCCGCTTTGGGCATTTCTTTCCCTTGGGAGTCGTAAAAGGCGACTTAGGGACTCGAGGGTGTGTATTGCAATTTTAGGCATTGGGCTAACATGTCACTATGATCATACAAAATTTTCCGAATGACCCTCAAATATATGTCAGACGTGGCGTAAATGTCTGTTTTTGCGGCCGTTTACGCTCTGCCTACCCCACAAGGGATAATAGGCGTGATATGTGTATGTATGTGTGTATGTAGGTATATTGAGTTTGATTTACTTTTCATATTATCCGGGATCTTCAAAAATGTTTGAACATACATACATACATACATATATCACGACTATAATCCCTTGCGGGGTAGGCAGAGCATAAACAGCCGCATAAAACGGACATTTACGCCACGTCTGACAAATATTTGAGGGTTATTTGGAAAATTGTGTATCGCTATAGTGACAGGTTGTCAGCCCATCGCCTAAAATTGCAATACACACCCTCAAGTCCCTAAGTCGCCTCTTACGACTCCCAAGGGCAAGAAATGGGGTGATGCTATTCTCAGCCGGCAACGCACGGTTTGAACACAATCTATCAATCAATCAAATCTATCAATCTTGGTTTCGTTTCGCCCGAAAACAGCGGCGGTGTTTAGATGTGAACGTGAAATATTGACGGTTTTGTTGTAGCCGTCCATCTGTCTTGGGCGCGCCCACCAATACTTAATTTGTGGTCGCGCTCGCCAAATTGAGATTGTTAGCTACATGTTGTTACCGTAGATTATTTCGTGATGAGGCTGGTTGCCTTGGCAACACTAATTAGTTTCGTAAATTCTTCAAGTTAAAAGAACATTCATTTATTTCGGTTATCATTTGTTTCATTGAAAATGGTACCAAGCATGCTCCAAGGCTTCTGGAGGAAATCGTTGAAATTTATGGTTCAAAGAGCGTAAAGTTAGTTCAAAGAAGTTTAATATCCATCAATTTCCTTTAAAATAAATTGGATTTATTATTTATATTTTCTCATAAACTTTTGTCACGATATATACCTATGTACTTACCTATCATTATAATATTTAAATATAATAGAATAAAAGATAACAAATATGTTTCTTAAATTTTTTGTTTCACTTTAGCCGGGCCTGTAAAATTTGAAGGGCCTTATCACACAAAAGTTAGACACGGAAACGCGGTTTAAAAATATCTGCATACAAAAAAACGCTACACGCGTTTAACTTCCTCAGAAGAGGAATTGTTCTCATCAGATTGTGCGTGAAATATCCGTGGAAGCATTGCCATTCTTCGGTCGTCTATCTGTTAGTATGGTTTGACCGTGTGTTTGTCAATATTATCATAATTTCCAAGAAAACAGTAACGAGCTTGTTTTTTTTTTACAGCACAATTCAGATAACACAACTGATATTGCCTGTAGCAGTAAAAGTTGCGCATGGAAAATGCCCTCCAATAGGAGAAGGCTTATGTCCAGCAGTGGGCTACTATGGCTGGTGATGTAATGTGATATACCTTGATAGTGCTGGCGAGGCGCCGCCGCCGCTTGTTGTAGTTGATGAGGAACTTGAGCCGGTGGCACTCGTCGAAGGAACACTTGTCTGTCACACTGTACATCAGGATGAACGCTTCTGCCCATCGGATGTTGCTCTCTAAGTTTGCGTATTCACTCTCCTGGGGAAAGAAATGAAATAAACTTTTTATTTAAATTGCAATTTCAATAAAAAGTAAATGATAATAATAGAGCACGCACTGGGCCCAGATTCTCATATCTTTTACCCTTGCAATGCCAGCGACAATCAATTTTTAGTCACCGTTAAATTATTTTCTTCAAACTGTTAACGAAATACGAAATGCTTACTACATACAACTGAAGCTATTTTCATTTAGCAGACTTCGGGCCCTGTAATAATGAGGTACATAATGACGCTAACGTTAAAATTTACGATTACAAATTAGTCTGTTACGATCCAAGAGACCTTTTCTCCTAATGATATCCTACAGCTTTGTAATAATATAACTTAGGGTAAATTTCCATAAACCTCCCTACGCTACGCGATTTGTCTACAAATAGCTACGCAGCTACGCCTGTCTTCATTTCGGGTGTCTACGTTTCCTCTACAAATGTCTTCGCGAATTTCCGGGGTCATGCCGTTGGTTTTCGGCCTACGCTTTCGGCAATGAAATAAGACTGTTGAAACTGACTTAATCGTATTAAGATGCTTTCAAATCAGCATTTGCATCAATCAGAATTTGCGTATTGTAGAATGAGTAGGTAACATTGCATAATGCGTAAATGCCTATATTAGATGTTGCATTACGTCACGTCAAAGTTTCTAATCAAAAGTATTTCTACCAATATTCTATACATCGATGATTTAGGGACCAAAGCGGTTATTGGCTGATTAATTTATTCCCAGAAGCCATAGACTGAACAAACAAAAATGTTCTGAAAAAGGTTAACTTAATTACGTATCACCGAAAAAGGTAAAGAAGTAGATATAATACCTACTCCCCTAGGGTATGTTATTGGATATGCATTACAAACAAACGAGGAAAAATAATTCGTGTTTACGAATAGCAAATCTTCAACAGAATTATATTTTTATCTTCAGGTTTGGTTTCAAATTAAGGAGCGACTGAAATTGTACTTCCGAGGACAACATGAAATTCATTTTATTGAAAATTTTGGGGAATAACAAGTTTTGTTACTTTTGCGTTTTCATAACGAGTGGTCTCGCTCGAGTGGTGGATCGTCTTACCCGTGGGTCGCCCGCTGAGTCCAATATTTCAAAATAAACCATCTCGTTGTCAATTACTGTTTGGAAAGCGTAGATCTTCTCCAAATTGGGGTCGTACTCGCCTATGAAGCGTCGCGTGATGAATCTCACCACCAGAGCTGCAAAAAATTTATAATTTTTTAACCTTTTACATAAGTTATTTGGCTGTTTGACTGACACTGTGCAAATTGAAAAAGCTAGGTAGAATAAGGTGTAACAAGTTAACTGACTAAATTTTTAAGGGATTCTAAAATGTATTAAAGTAAGATCTATATTGTACACGTCATGTTTCCACAAATAAATGAATTGAATTGAATTGGGTTAACTAGCCCATGAAACTGAACAACTTTCCCCAAGGAGCATGATTTTTTTATCTCCTATACAAAATGTTCCAGCCGGCCGGGTTAATTTTTACGGGAGGTAATTTTTTGTTTAATTTTTCGACCTTTATTCAGTTTCAAGGGCTAGTTCACCCCTTAAAGTAATTGCAACATTTACATCCTGTATTACGAAGTATTATTTTTTTAGGAGCATGTAACTCATCTTCTTAGCCCCAATTAGATCTGTCTATTTCTAAAAACTTACATTTATTTCTAGCTGAAACACTAGAAATGCTTTATCTGCTTTGACAAATTTTTTAATAGGTAGCGTGAATAAACTTAATTAATTTAATTAAAAGACATTTAATGAAACAAGTTTCCTATTTGTTAAGCAATACGGCGGTTCCTCTTGTGGTTTATCTCATCGTTTAATACGTATAGTATTACTTGCACCCGCGGCCTTAGCGCTGTTTGACTTTGAGTATAGAGTTTCACTTCCAGGGATCGGGTCACGTGAACCACGTGCACGGTTCTGTCGTTTGAAGTAAAATTGCTTTTGTTTCTTGTAAGCGTATTTTTAAATCAGTTGAAATCATCTTTCGCATTCACGTGACTATGAAATACTTTTTTTTACGCGTATAACACATTTTCTACTTCTTCTTTTGTGTGGGACATCGAGTCTACTACCTCGAGTCACACATTACCTACATCGAGTCCACTACCTCGATGTAGGTAATGTGTGAATGGATTCGTGTCTGGCATTAAAAGCAAAAAAAATAATTATAGATTTCGAAATACGCCTCGGGTATGTAGCTCTAAAAAACTATTGCAAAGCCGTAACACTCCTTTGTTCATAACAAAATACGAATGTGAAGAAAATAAAATAAAAAGCCTTTTATTTCTTGCAAAGTACATAAAATTAATGTACCTAAGTAAAATTGTTATTAATTGAGAAATGGTTAAAAAATATTATAAATTTCATGCATAAACAAAATTAAAATTAGCTCTCTATCAGGTGAAGGCCTCCTCCAGAGTGTCCATTTTTCACACGTAGTAAGTTCATAGCGTAAAATCACTCGCAATACGTGTCTTTCTCGAGTTTTACACTAGCGAGTAGTTTCGCCTTTTTAAAACGTGAAAAGTCGAGGTCGCTTCGCTCGCAATAGGACATTGTCGAGTTTTACGCTAGAGCGGGTAAAATTTAGGCTCCTCGGCCTCTAGTACCATAAAAAGTCGAGGTCGCTTCGCTCGCAATACGACATTGTCGAGTTTTACGCTAGACCGGGTAAAGTTTAGGCTTCTCGGCCTCTAGTACCATAAAAGGTGGAGCTCGCTTCGCTCGCAATACGTTCGTTCACGAGTTTTTCACTAGCGATGTTGTGTTAAGGCTCATCGCTGTTTTGCAAAAAGTGAAAAGTCGATATAGTTTCGCTTGTGATAGGTGTCGTTATGTTGCTTATGCGGAAAATACCTTAGAAAAAAACTCATCTTGGATTTAAAAATGGTACAAAGAAACTCGAAAAGCGCTGATGACAAGATGAACACTCAACCTTCTCATTATGATGTATACATCTGTGGTTTTTATGCGCTATATTTTTATGCCTTTAGTGTCTACCAAGTGCTATTTTTGCTTACCCTTAACCTTAGCACTCATTAAAAAATTAAAATATATATAGAAAAAATAAACCCTAGCACTACATAATAGTTCAGTTAACACGCAGTAGTATTATATTATCTGTGGTTCAGTTAAAAATATTTATTTTAATGCTTCAGCTCCGTGATAAAAATATCGAGCCAAGCTTCTGAATCTACACGTCTTGTCATACCTAACTTCACAATCTTTACTACATCTATACGACTACGGAACCAGATTCGGGCATATCCGACACTATCTTGGTTTTCTTTTTTTGGAACGCCGGAATCTAATGAACCGAGATGCCTCGTAAAAGAACTGCGTAAATGGCGTTTTCCTAATCGCTTCCGTCGTAAATGAAAAACCGACAGTTGCTGCCTCGCTTAATGAATTGAAGAAATCAAGCATTTAAGCTTCACGTGAACTCATTCCTGTTTTTCGATTTTCCTTATGTAATCTTCTCAAATTGATATGGTTGGCGATAGAACCGGCCTAAAATAGCTTCGCCATACTTCTACTCGTTAAAATTTACTTATAATTTATTAATCTAGCGTAAATGTCCGTTTTTGCGATCGTTTACGCTCTGCCTACCCCGCAACGGATAATAGGCGTGATATGTGTATGTATGTATTATTTTAGTGTAGATTTTTAACGCATTATTTAATGTTTTTTGTCGTTTTTTTTTTATACCGAGTAAAGGGCAGCCCTTTGAATACTGATATCCGAGCATGAAACATAAAACTGGACAACTTTCCCCTAGAAACATATGTCAGGAAACGCCAAATAAATGACCTTCCATACAAAATCCCAATCAGCTGACTGCATTCACTATGGGAAGTCAGTTTTTTTACGTTTCCTGAAATATGTTCCTCGGGGAAAGTTGTTCAGTTTCATGGTCTGCATGTACCCTATCAGTATTCGGAGGGCTATCCCTTACATCCTCTTAGAATAGCATCACCCGATTTCTTTCCCGTGGGAGTCGTAGGAGGCGACTAAGGGAGGTGAGGGTGTGTATTGCAATTTTAGGCGATGGGCTGACAACCTGTCACTATAATACACAATTTTCCGTATGACCCTCAAACATATGTCAGACGTGGCGTAAATGTCCGTTTTTGCGGCCGTTTACGCTCTGCCTACCCCGCAGGGGATAAAAGGCGTGATATGTGTATGTACGTATTATGTTAGTGTAGATTTTTTTAATGCATTATTTAATTTTTTTGTCGTCTTTTTTATATCGAGTAAAGGACAGCCCTTCGAATACATATAGGGTGCATGAAACATAAAACTGGACAACTTTCCCCTAGAAACATATGCCAGGAAACGACAAAAAAAAACCATACAAAATCACAATCAGCTGACTGCATTCACTATGCGAAGTCAGTTTTTTTACGTTTCCTGAAATATGTTTCTAAGGGAAAGTTGTTCAGTTTCATGGTCTGCATATACCCTATCAGTATTCAGAGGGCTATCCCTTACACCCTTTAATACAGTAATGATTAAATGTAATCATTACACTTGTACGAATAATGTGGCGTAGTTTGTACATTTTTAAATGAAAAAGTAGTTATTGTGGCATAACTGTAATAGTTAGACATATGGTATCGCGGACATTATTATAGATATTGATGTCCTCTATAAAACTGTAGTACATCACTTTGCTCTATTGTCAATAATTTCCACAGTGTACGCGATATAATATATTTTTTTGGTACATTTTTCACACGTTGGGTTACATTATCGTAATTTTCACGCGGATCCCTTTTTTTTTCTCGTATAAAATATAGCCTATGTTCATCAGGAATAATGTAGGATTCTAATAGTAAAAGAATTTTTAAAATCGGACCAGTAGTTTCGGAGCCTATTCGATGCAAACAAACAAACAAACAAACAAACAAACAATCAAATCTTTCCTCTTTATAATATTAGTGTAGATAGAATGGACAGGTGTCATATAAATTATCCGAAAAAGATGCATCAGTATCTGCTGTTCTGTTTAAAACAGATGAGTCTTCTTTCCCCGGAAGGGAAAGATACAGATCTATGATATATGAAGTTTGCTTCATATACATACATATGAAGCAAACATACTTTACTTCTTAAAAAAAGGTTGGCTGGAAGAGATCTCTTCTTTAGAGATAAGCTCGCCTTTGCGGCAAAAATTGTATATACATTTCCTATATATATTTTATCTGTGTATTTTTGTGCAATAAAGAATATTATTAAATAGATGAACAGATGCGAAGGATACCAGTCTGCTCACCCGATTTACCGACGCCAGCTTGTCCCAGCACCATGATCTTGAACGGCTTCACCTTGGGGTATAGCACCAGCTTCGCCAGCGAACTCTTCGGGGACGTGGTGGTACTCATCGTGGTTCTAACCGCCTGTTGTTCTCGTTATATGATGGAGCCAGATCTGTGATATAGGCATCTTATGAACCTAAAAGAAACATAACAATCAGTACTTGTTTTTGTATTGTATTTTTAGTAGTTCTTTTTTACATGGTCCATCGATATAATGTATATCTACTAAACGCGGAACATGGACATAATAATTATGTATGTATGATTACGACATTGCAGGCTGAACCTAATTATCAGTTAGAAAGATGGTTCCGTGCTTCGGAGGGCACGTTAGGTCGTCGGTCTCGAGCCACTGATCTTTTTGTTATGAATAAGTATTTTGCATTTTGCTAATTATCAACTTAGAATACAGTTGTACCCACCTACAATTCTATGGCATAAGCGCTGGACATGAGAGATTTTATGCTTTCATCATAGATCTTGTACCTATACCTAGACTTTAGGATGTAGGTAGATAGATCAGTAAATTGAATATGAACGTTTACTCGGCGGATCGGAAGCTTTCAATCTCCGGCTAACGTGCTTCAGCGGTCTGACGCAGGTAGTGAGACGGATAGTGGATACCTACTGGTAGATACCTACGAATACGGAAAAACTTTTCTCGTAGGTCACGCTATGTGTCAAAACTTCGCGTGCGTCGTATAGCGGAGTTAGTATTATTTATTTTCCAAGTAAGTTATCGTATTGTTTAAACATGACATAAAAGATATTTCGAGTAAGTTAATTCAATCTTAAAGAAACATACAATCGTATCCGCGACCTAAATATACGCAGGGGGGGCCAAATTCGTCTTCGAGTTCGAGCCTACCTGACCTTTTGTTCAGAAAAAGTAGGTACAGGTCAATCAGTGAGGCGGAAAAGCTCTACGTTCTGTTTTGTATCGAATAAAATGGATATCACGTACTTTGTGTAGGATGTTGTTTTGTTGCTAATTCCACTCCATTAAGGTATTTAATATTACACCTTATTTTATTTTATGCGGCACGTAGTTACGTGTAATAAGTATGCTTGATTAGCGTTTAATCCAAACTGGAATAAGTATCCCACCAAAATAATTTTCATGTAAAATGTCACCAACACGAGAGCATATATGCCGTTAACCAGTGGACTGTTGTGGCTATTAATATATGGCTCACAGAGGGAATTAGATCTCAAGTAGAGCCAAGCTTCTGAATCTACACGCCACGCTACAACTCTACCAACCCAAATTTCACAAACTCTACATCGCACTCTAAATATCACGTCTTATCTACAGTATTTAAAGTTTCATGCAAACTTCCACTCCGCTATTAGACAGGTTAGAGGGGAAATGTACTAGATTTTTGAATTTGCTGTTTTTTATACACTAAACTTAGTCTACATTCCGAATTTCAGGAAGTACCCAAACATTTTGATGGACATCAGTAAGTGACGAAATCGGCCTATTTTAGAAAGCAATAAAATCGAAACTACATAAATCATACTCCGAGAGTTTGATCAATAACATCGGAAAACAAAGATATGAGGGTTTAAAAAATCGCCGTAGCACTTCGAGAAAAGGTAGGTAGAGTCCTCGCGCTTCGTTTGGCTCGTCTTGGCACGACCGAGCCCCCAGATAGATGGAGTGAAAAATAACTTTCGTAGAAACTGATTCATTCAGATACGGGATTTAGAATTGTTTGATTACGACATTAAAGCTGTTCCGCTGCAGCTCATTCCAAACAATCGCAAATTATATATTACACAAAGATGTAGGTATAACATCTTTAATTTATGGTACCGACTTTTTGTTCAAATACCTCCTAGTGTTTGCTTTCAACACGGATTTTTAGGTAAATTTAAAGTGGATAACTGTTATTGGCTTTGAGTTTATTAAACAAATGAACTTTCTTAAGGAATAAGAGGCTGTTGATATCCAGAATAAATAAAAATAAAATAGAGTTCCGACCCTTAAAAAACCCCTATTCCGACCTTTCGTTTAAGAGCCCATTGTTTGAAACTCGACAGATGTCAGATGATCCGTCGGACAAGGGAATATTAATTGAACGTTTATTGAAGATATCGATTTTATGTCATCGTAAAAACATTATCATCTGTTCATATCGTCGTAATACTACAAGCACCTTAAAGGGTGAAGAAGGGTAAGGGGGTATTATAATGACGTAACAGGTAATAGCCATCATAAAGAATTTATGTCAGGGTAGTAACTACTTATAGCTAAAAGGTGAGGCACCTACTGATGTACTCCACCAAACAACTATTACCTTCTACCTGTAGCTGTAGCACCTACCTATAGCGGTAGAGGCTGTAACTTTTATTGTAATTAAAACTCTGTCAGTATAAAACTAAAACCTTTGTTTTTGTATTTTGATATAGCAGTTTCATCCAGTTATATCACATTACATGAGTTCAAGTTCGTCTGTATCCGTCCGTTTTCTGTCACGGCCATTGCATTTTATTTATTCACACCTGTGTCCAGAAAAAAACAGAAATACCTAGGCAGCAGATATCTCTTACTAGGACTATGCACTGGGTTACATTACATCCAACCTTGCACGTTTTCGTCGATTGGGGCCTGAAGTCTGCTAAATGAAAATCGTTTCAGTTATGTGTCAAAGGCCTGTCAGAGGGACCGTTTTGGTCATTACGTATCACAAATTAACTATATGTAGGCTAGCTATTACGTATTCTGCTAACAGTTTGAATTATAGAAAATCACAGTGGCATTATAATGACTAAAAAATAAGAGAATCAGGGCCCTGATGACATGACCTTCCGTGTCAGACTTTTGTTTCGGGGGCTCGTGGAACTAACAATAAATGGACATTTACATAGTTAAGGAATTAAATAATAGTTTAAACAACTATTAGGTAATTGGGGGCTCGTTGCAAACTACTATAATTTTCACACAAGGTATACTCGCATTGCAATGCGCAGTTGCGTACTTACACTTTTTTTATCTAGACTCTACAAAAGACTCTACAAGTAAAAATTCAATACCAGAACGTAATATGACTTGAAGTGAAATTTTCAGATTATTCATTTCAATATCGTAATGTGGGACCTGATCATAATAATCATAATATTATGATTCGCAGCATCATAAAGTTTATCTAAAGGCATAATGCATAAAACAGGGTCTTTTTCCAACATTTTTCGAATTTGTGATACGAAGATTACGAAACGAGTGAAAATAAAAATTATTCTATTATTTTTTAAAAGAGCGACAGTTTAATCTTTTTGCTGATAAATATCGTCATGATGATTTATGAGCACAGGCCCATTACCAAAGGGATATAAGCTTGTGTTGGACAGCCATTCTTCCTCGAGCATTGTTTACTTGCTGTTTACTGGCTGTTGACAGCAACAGCTATAATTATAAAATACCGAGTATTCATGTTTACATCTTGTGTTTCTTTACAGGAAAAAAATTAAAACTTGATTCATGTTTCTGGCATTAAAAGGAAGTAACAAAGTACTACAGTTTAAAAAATAATAAAATTAAAAGTTATTTTACATATCTACCTACTTATGTAAGATTAAGTAGTCTAGTAACATTATTAAATACCAGGCCAGCTTTTGCTAAAATATTAAACCAATCGATTAAAAAAATAACAAACGACGTAACGTTGACGATAAAAAAGTACCTTTTTGTGCAAAAATATTTATCTACCCTATATCGGCTTAGCTTAATGCAAGCTGCGTTCTAATATACAGTCAATTTGCATCATCGTCGCAAAAGTATATTCCAGCATTGTTATCTGTTACGTCCCTATCACCCATTGCTTATCAAGTTATTTAAGTAAGATGTCAAATACGAAAAACTTACCTCTGAAAATTACGCAAGTTTTCAAGTTCACTCGCTATGTTCAATGTTTTGTTTACCACACCGTAGCGCCCCGAGGCAAGCGAGCGTCGCGGCGCGCTCTCTACTCGCTAGTGAAGTCTGGCTTGTCTGGCAGCCGGTGGAACACTGACAGTGCCTTTCCACCGACTGTGGTGAGCCACGCTAAGTCCAGATATTTATTTCCCACCATATTGATAAACAGTATTCCACCCCATAAAACCTCCTCACGTTAAACTTATATTAAAATGCATGAAGCTCGCGCGTCACTGAAAACTTAGCATAATCGTATTAGTTCCTAAGAGTAATCATTCCTTGTTGGTTAACGCTCGATGTGGCGAAGTTGTTATGCCCTTTACGCAAAGGTACCGGGTTTGACTCCCGGCCAGAGCTAATATTCGAATGAAACTTGAATTACCTATCAACTGGGCATTCTTGTGTTTTATTTAGTAGCAAAAATATGTACGCCGCCGCCGCCGCCGTGTGATGCCGGCTAAGAAGAGCATTACCCCGTTTCTTTCCAGTGGGCGTCGTAAGAAGCGACTAAGGGACTCGAGGGTGTGTTTTTCAATTTAGGCGTGGGGCTGATAACCTGTCACTATGGCGATACACAGTTTTCCGAATGACCCTCAAATATTTGTCAGACGTGGCGTAAATGTCTGTTTTTTGCAGCCGTTTACGCTCTGCCTACCCCGCAAGGGATTATAGGCGTGATATGTGTGTGTGTGTGTGTGTGTGTAAAAATATGTTTAAGTCCCTAATGAAGGAAAAGTAGCTTCCACAGGCTTACGTCGTTCCCATTAAGTAAAGGTATCGTGATCTCTAAGCGGAGTAAATAAGTAAGACACTAGGTAAATGAATAATTAATTTAACTAAGCTGACAAGAATAGGATCGGAAAACTGGGTGCGCCGTGTAGGTAAAGTAATGGCTCCTTTCTATTAGATTAAAACTACAATGTATTGACAAAGAATACATAAGTTATGGACAACACCATTCAACTCATATTATATTATATTTGCATACATATTTATACTGAGTGGAAGGGATAGCTTTAATTGGTTGTTGTTCAGTTTCATGGTCTGAATGAACGCTATCAGTATTCGGAGGGCTGTCCCTTACACACTGTTTAAACATATATGTCTAAACTGAATGTCTTATTTGCTCTTGATTGAAAGTAGGAAAATGTTGAGCTTACTTCTGCCTACCTAAGTAGATACCTATAAATATAATAGCGCGATAAAAATCGGAGAAATTGAGGAAAATTTTGCATCAACGCGATCCCGAAAATACACACTTTTTTTACAATTTCATTTTCTGCCTTTTTTATTCATACTTATAACCTACAAGTAAATATAATCGATAAGTAGGTTTCAATACAGTGCCGTGTGATGCCAGATTAGAATAGCACCCCATTTTTTTCCCATGGGTGTCGTAAAAGGCGATGAAGGGACTCGAGGGTGTGTATTGCAATTTTGGCGATGGGCTGACAACCTGTCACTTTGACCATGCAATATTTTCCGAATGTTCAAATTTTTGTCAGACGAGGCGTAAATGTCCGTTTTTTGTGGCCGTTCACGCTCTGCCTACCCCGCAAGGGATAAAGGCGTGATGTATGTGTGTATGTAGGTTTCACTAAACTATGCATGTAAAATATAATTGCTGCTTATGGTTTGAGGAGTATTGGAAAAGATCATTTTTTAGCTGCCTACTCCGTCTGTGAAATGAATGAATATAATACGAAATGAAGTGCACTTGTTGAACCCGAATTGGGTGTGCTTTTTCATCCAATTTCTTTATTTTCCAATATTTCCAGCGTTTCTCTTCTTCATATTGCACAAGTTAAAATAATATTATCAAAATTCCATTAACCATCTAAAGTAGATACACTCTTGTAAATTGGTTTACCGAGTAAATGCCGTGTGATTAACCTGACCAGCCCCGAGGCAGTGCCTTTATTTTTATTTATTTATTCCACCCGAGCCGCTTTTCTATTAGGTCAATACAAAATTGTTATATAAAAAAATATAATTCTTGTATAAGTACAAATTTATTTTATTTACAATTACGGATCATGACGTCATTATGTGATAATACTATCCTACATTGAATAAAGTAATTGCATTTTCTAGGACACTTTCCCTAATTTCTAAGCCTTTTCACCTAATTGATAGGTACGTTCATCAAATAAGAGCATTATTACAAATATTGTTATAATATGTCATAAAATAACTAAAAAGTACCTACTTTTAATTATTTAGGTACTTACCTACCTTATCTTTATATCCTACATGACTCGCATGGCCACCATAAATAATTAAAGTATTACTCCATAAGTTCCAATGAAGCAAGGCTTTTACCGAAATAAGTAATTTTCACGAAACTTTCTACTTACGTAGATAAATAAGAAAAATAACGTATATCTAACTAAATGAAACTCATGCCTATCTACAGGTTGCGTTATCAAAGGATGTCATGAGAAGAACCAGGTGCCTATGTTATGAAACTACAGGCTACAAGTCTAGAGGTGAAATTCTTAGTACAATGCGTATCCGGTTCATATTACTGGTATCATACATAACGGCTAACCGACTACGCAATGAACATCGAATTTCACCCGTAAAATTGTAGCCTGTATTTTGATAGTATTGGGTACAGGTGGCTTATTTTTGTATGGCTAATAAAAAATATTAATAATTACGATTAGCGATGGCCGATGGCGACATGTCGCCCCGATTATCTTATTTTTTAAGCTATTATAATGCCATCGACACTCAACTGTCATTCTCTGTTGCTGTGATTTTCTATACTTCAGACTGTTAGCGGAATACGAAACGGTCGAAACCATCCAACTGACATCCAAAAGAAACTCTTTTCAAATAGCGGAATACGGCTCTTTGGTTTTTTTTTATTGATTGAGTAGGTTAAGTATTTTTTTTTTCTCTTTTTTCCGCAACATGGCAATCTGTTTCGAAAACAATGAGCCACTTGTTTGAACGAATTCTATTCTTCCTGTGTTGTTGTTTAATTTTTAGAGACAATCCATTGATCCATCTCTGAAACCCCTGTCAAATCTATGGGCTAGGTTTGATATACTGTGTCTTTTCAATCTGGAGAAGCATATACTGCCTGTCCCCTTCAGATTTGTGGCTAGTTGGTTTACATGTTGAGATAATCTGTTCTGGTATTTTGTACTGTAATGTGCTATTTCCTGCTTAACAGTATTAATACCTAGGTCCATTTGTATGTATTTGTTGCTGATGTATGGTGGTATGTTAAATATTAGCCTTAACACTTTGTTTTGGAATCTTTCCAGAATCTCTAGGTTACTGTTGCTTGCTGTACCCCACAATTGGATACCATAAGTCCATATTGGCTTTAAGATAGCTTTATATATATTAATAATTTGCTGTTTTGGTTCAGTTTAGATTTTTTGCCTATGAGCCAAAGCATGGTTCTCAATTTTGTGTCAAGCTGTTTACGTTTTGTCCATATATGTTTACGCCACGTTAGTCGTCTATCTAGGTGCAAACCAAGGTACTTGGCGTGATCAGCTTGGGGGACGTCATCATTGTTCAATTTGACTGATGGACATGTTTCATGTCTTAATGTAAATGTTACATGTGTTCACTTGCTTTGATTCGCCTTTATTCTCCAGAGATGAAACCACTGCTCTACTTCCTGTAGGTGGCTTTGCAGATTTTTGGAAGCTGTGACAGGGTTCGCGTTTGACGATAGTATAGCTGTGTCATCCGCATAAGTTGCTGTTGTGGTATTTTCGCTTGTTGGCAGGTCAGCAGTGTATATGAGGTAAAGGATTGGCCCCAGAATACTGCCCTGTGGTACTCCTGATTTGATCTCGTGTAGATCTGAGTTTGCATTGTTGTATCTTACTTCAAAACATCTTTTGGCAAGATACGATTTTATGATGGGGAAGAACGAATGAGGCAATGTGTTTTTAACTTTATATAGTAGACCTTCATGCCATACTTTATCAAAGGCCTGTGCGATGTCTATGAAGACTGCTGAGCAGTAGTGCTTGTTTTCAAAGGCTCTGTTGATGTTGTCTACGAGGCGATGAACTTGCTCAACGGTTCCATGCTTCTCTCTAAATCCAAATTGATGTTTTGGTATGACATTTTGCAGGTGAGTTTTCAGTCTGTTTAAGAGAATTCTTTCAAACAGTTTGCCCAGTACTGGTAGAAGACTAATAGGTCTGTAAGAAGATGTTTCTGTAGGAGGTTTGCCGGGTTTGTGTATCATTACTATCTGAGCAATTTTCCACTGGCTCGGGAAGCATTCCAGTCTAAGGCACGCATTAAATATTGCAGTAATCAACATGACTGCTTTTCTTGGCAATTTTTTCAATAATAATAATAATAATAATATTCTTTATTGCACACAAAAATAACATCGACAAAATAAAATTAAACAAAGACAAATCACAGTACAATAAGGCGGCCTTAATGCTAAAGCAGCATTCTCTTCCAGGCAACCTTTGGGTGATATGGAAAGTGCAAACATATAGCGGGATAGTGCAAACACCTACATATACTACTTATACTGTAATACACTCTAATACATACATAGACAATATAATAAACTTGATAGATACCTGTATAATATTGATAAACTAATACATAACATAATAAAATAATACTTAAACTATACTATGGAAGCGTGGATAATGCGAAATACTCCGAAGGGAAAAATAGATGACAGTATAAATGGAATAGACTTAAGAATTAAGAATTAGAATAATGTTGCATCTATCAAGTCGTATCCCGGAGATTTACCTTCTTGTAGTTGTTTGATTTCTTTTACTAACTCTTGAGGGCTTACGCTTTTCAGTGGCTGGCACATCTGTATCGGAGACTCGAGGTAGTTGTAAATTTCAGTGTCATGTTCCATTCTCGTGCTGCTTAGTGGTTGGAACACAGTGTGCAGATGTTTTGCAAATGCTGTGGCTTTTTCCATATCTGATCTGGCCCATTTACCAGTGTGGTTTTTGATAGGTGGAATGTGCTCTTTGGGTCCTTGTACTTTTCTGGTTGCCTTCCATAGAGAGTAGTTGGTATCTAATGTAGGTGTAGGTTGTAAGTGTTAAGTGGTTAAGTAATAACCAATTTTATTTTACCGTAAATTCCTTCAACACCCTCACGCTCATATCATGACAGACAATACAAAGCCCCGCGTAATAAGGACAAAAGCATGTGGTATAAGATTTATACAGTGCAATTTCCGCAGCGCTGAGATCAAGTTAAGGTTCCTTGATTCTTGTGTATTGTAGGCCTATCACTGAGGCATAGGGGAAAGTGGTATAAGACGGGGTAGGGGGGTAAGATGGGAAATCTGCAAAAAACTATGTTCCAAACGCACTTTCAAATGACTGCTTACGCCATCTTACGGCCATTTAGTGAAGTTATCCAGTGCCGCAAATGTCATGGCGGAAAGTGCGTGTATTGTGATTTCGTGAGTAATTTATTGTTTTTAACACTTTTGATGTAATATTTGGGGTCAGTAAACTACGTGACTGCATTCAATACATGACGAGCAATGCTGAGGCAGTATTTTTTATGTAAAACTGAGATATTTTACTACTTTATGAGCGTTGCTTCAAGCAGGTAGGTTTTGTTTTATAACTTAAAAAAAATTTGTGTTTGAAAAATGATCGTTTGGGGCATGATGGGGTATATCTTCACAGCCATACAATCTGATCTAAATAAATCAGAATTTAATTAAGTTAGCCTAAAACTACTGATGTCTTACCCAAGTATGACTCAGAAACAAAAGAGAGAAGTCCGTAGAAGAGGAAAAACTGCTATGATTACTACATACTACAGAATTAGTAGGACGACAATGATATTTGCCCAAATTGTAAAGACAGCGATTAATTAATGTAGAAGTGTATAAGAAATCCTATATCCCATCATGCCCCAGGGGATAACCCCGTCTTACCCCATGGGTGGGGGCAAGATGGGGCAAAGTAATGTTTTGATTTATTAATTATTTTTATAAGAAGTTGTTTATTTTTGCGTTATTGTTGATTAGAATATGAAAGAATATAGACTGTCAGATTCTCAATTAAAGTTCCTATGTCCTAGCATAAAAACTTCGTAGATATTATTCTGTTTTTCCTTAAAGGCCCCATCTTATACCACCTTCCCCTACTCGTACTACCTATACTTAGTTTGTTGTAAGTAGGTAAGTAATAAATAACCTACCTACGTATCCATTACCTCAGAACAGCCTTGCTTCCTACTATCGTAATAATAACTAGCACAGGTGGTTGAATTCACGCGCTCGAGTTAGTTTCAGTCCACAAGCAATATCAAAAAGCTTAATAATAAAAACGCCATATTGGAAAATAAAACCTAAGTTTATTACATTCTAGGAAACTGGAAACTTCCAGCTTAGGTACTGCGCGGCAAAATTGTTTACGTCTCTCGGAATTTTGTATTAAAATGAAAATAGCGAGTAAATAGATATTGTAGACCCGTGTGACCTCGATATGTAACCGTCTCTTTGTCCTGTTCCATAAACAGTGGAAATTCCATTTTCCCCATGTTCCGGCTGTTTGCGTAGAATGCAGATTATTTACCTACTCGAGTTCCTGTCTCTCTTCGTATTGCTATAGGTAATCATTCACGGCCTTACGACAAAAAAGTTGGACTTGCATTGAACGCTTGTTCAACGTTTGTTTATAAGAATGTATTTTAACGCTCATTTGTTTTGAGTGTTGAACGCGTATTTAATGTTTTTTTGGAAAGAGATTTATTTGATCACTTGTCTGACTATTTTGAGGTTAGTTCCTCATACCAACTTATTACCTACTGCTTCAAACGTAACATTCGTCGTATTAAAGGCAAAACCAACTAACTAGGCCAAAAATCACAAAGTAAAATCATGAGTAAATTTGATCCGAATGTTTATTTACTAAGTTGTGTCATTAATGATTGGTTTACTTTTTCCATATTTAGTCAAGTTGTTCTGTGATTCAATGTTAAAGACGTCGTGAAATACTTATTAAAATAATATTCTTAATTTATCCGCAATAACTCTCGTATTAAAAATTAACCCCTAAATAGTTTGTTTTGCCTCTAGATCATAAAATCTGGTTTTACTTCGTAAATAACCAGCATAGACGTACCGTATGAAGTCTTCTTATCATTATACAGGTATGCATCATATTTCTGTTATAACACTCAAAATAAAGTAAAAAACTAAGGTGTTATTTAAAAAATAAATAAAAGTAAGTTGGTTTTGCTTCTAGATTTGCTGTGTAAAGCACATTGACACTTAAGAAGCAAAGTGGACTATTGTATATTTTAGGCATTTTAAGGTTGTTCTAGTTTAAAAACAAACAAACAAACCGACATATCCTAGAAGACGTATTATTCATGTACTACGGTATTCTTGAAACAGTCATTTTAAACAACGGTCCCCAAATGACAAGCTCAGAACTAACAGACATGTTTCACTCATACAAAATACCACACATACATTTCATACCACTTCACTGTCGTCAAGTAAATACTGTTGAAAGATACAATAGAACCATAATCACGGCAGTCGCATCATTTGTCGATGATGACCACAGAACCTGGGACAAACACCTCCATAAAATATAATTTGCTATCAACTCATATGTAACGAATCCAACAAATTTACCCCAGCCTTTCTAGTGTTCGGTCGCGAACTAGTACCGTGAGGTTCTACTTACACCCAAAGGACACCACGGACGACCTCATCTTCGCCCCTAGAGATGTTTATGCGGAAAATCTAGGCCAACTTATTCCTATTTTCGACGAAGTACAATCACGACTACGACCTGGCGATTTAGTTTGGAAATGTAATTATCCCATAAGCTCTACTTGTGTATGCCACGCACTGCTGGGGCGAAGCCATCGAGAAATACGGCGAAACACTTGCCGTTTCACTCGATATCTCGAAGGCCTTTGACAGGGTCTGGCATGCAAGTCTGCTCACCAAGCTTCCTGCTTATGGCATCCCAGCTGATTTTTGTACTTGTATTTCAGACTTCCTGAACTGTCCATCAGAGTAGTCGTTGACGGCTGCTCCTCTGACCTTATGGCCATTGATGCCGGAGTTCCTCAGGGATCTGTTCTCTCTGCAACTCTTTTCTTGCTGCACATCAATGACCTCATTCAGCATGGTATTGCTGGATACGCAGATGATAGTACCGTTTTAGAGAGATACTTGACAGGTGCAGAAACCAGTGAGGATGAAATACGTTCGTTAAGAAAGGCCATGGTAGAGCGAACAGATCTGACCTTAAGCCTTATCTTCCAATGGGGCGACGACAATCTGGTCTCATTCAACGCCACCAAAACACAAGCGTGTCTTTTCACTGCAAAAAGGAGTACTTTTGATTGGACACCTACTTTTCGGGGTACATCTGTCCCTGTCACTGACAGGCTTGAGCTTCTAGGCATGGAGTTGACATCAAATCTAAACATCGGCGCGACCATCGAGTACAAAGCTCAAACGGCGGCTAAGAAGCTGGGCATCCTGAATAGAGTGAAGCGATACTTTACGCCTGGACAGCTTTTAACTCTTTACAAAGCACAAGTCCGATCCTGCATGGAGTATTGCAGTCACCTTTGGGATGTCTCAGTCAAAAACCAACTTGCCGCTCTTGACTCGGTGTAACGTAGGGCCAAGAGGCTCATATGCGACATAAACTGGTGGACACCAAGCTACATAACCTGGCACATCGCCGCAAGGTTGCCTGCTTGTCGGTTTTTTACAGATTGTACTTCGGAGAGTGTGCTCAAGAGCTTCACAACCTTGTCCCACCAGCTCCCTTCTACCATCGGACATCCAGACGCTTAGCCGGATACCATCCATATCTGGTTGCCATTCCACCTATTCGGACTAAGCGCTTTCAGTCATCATTTATAATGCGCACTGCTAAAGAGTGGAACTCACTACCTGCGTCTGTGTTTCCAAACGCATACAACCCTAATCTCTTCAAAGTAAGAGTGAATAGGCTTCTTCTGGATGAGCTCGCTCCATCTTAGACTCTGTCTCTGTCCTATGACCTAGACTAGAGTTAAGAGCAAACCCATACTTAATAATAAAAAAAAACATAATTGAAAACTGCTCTCCATTCTGATAGGGTCTGATTTCATATAATTGTAATCCAAATTTTTTTTGTGACCAATGCTTGATATGACGTTCGATTGACTTAAAATTTTCCACTCTGTACCACCTACATCCATTTACCTGCATCTACTTACCTACACTTAGCTCAACTACTTTCACCCACCATCGCCACACTAATTTAATCTTGTTATTTTAGAGTTTGTCCTTTACGCTCATCCTTGTGTATATAAATAAATAAAGAAGGTTCTACAACAAGTTCTCTCCAGCTTTTATTTACCTGTGGCCTACGGGATACACACTGGTGACCAAATCTACGGTAAATAGCAGTAGTTGGTTTTCCTCTCAAATTGCCTGAATGGTGCACACAAGTCTAGAGTCAAAAGCGATTATATCCCGATAGTATTTATAACCACTCGAGATTAAGATATAATTGATAGCCAAAATCAACTATCACCAGTTTGTTGATTTTGCCTGGTATGTTTGAGGAATGTTTATGATTATCTCTGGTAATTTGGTTTTTATCTTCTCGAATCAAATCAAATCAACCAAATAGCTGGTTTTACAACTCGATAACTTCGTACATAATGGTCACAGACAGTAATCGGTTTTACCACTAGATAGAGAATTCCAAACTAAGCAGCATGGTGTAAAAAAGTAAAAACATCAAAAATTTCGAGATAGTCGGTTTTGCCTTTAATACGACGCATTGTATTGTAAGTATCTAATCAAGTGAAAAAGGATTTTCATTTGCTCTACATTGTGTTTTCATTTAAACAATACAAACGTAGTACTGAAAGCAGAACATTTTGCCGCGTTACAAAAGATTTTGTGGGATATTTTTAGACATTTTGTATATATTACTTATTGATTAATTTAAATTCTTATGCCACGGTTCTAGAAAAATAGCTTTTCATTTATAAAAAGTTCCGTCTCGACGACCAATTCGTATGAACATCCATAAAAACAATCTTTTCTTGCGAATTTTCACAAGCCGTAGAATAGTAAAGTTGAGGTTTTGCATCATTCGCATTTTGCATCATCCCTCCCTAGCATCCGCCCGGAACCCATACGACATAATATCTCTATGCCGGAACCATGTAAGTATTGGTAGTTAGTTCATCTTCAACTGTAGGAATCCGTATTCAGCAAGGCTTCCCATATTATAACAATGTATCTTCTTAATTTATCCTGATTACAGTTTAGTTTAATTATGTTAATGACTACATTTACAGATCACTGAGCCGTCGGGGCTAGGCGCTACCTTGTGAAGGAACATAACAAGATTTACATAATTTTCCGTGAATTTCTTCAACCATCTCGATTCAATGAATAACAATGTCACATCTAAGAAAAGCAGTAGGCAGTACCTACTCCTGCTTATCATACCTGGGGGCAGGAGGACAAACATTTTATTGAATTATTTTTTTCTTGCTGGGTCCGAGGAAGAAGACAGCTGCTAAGGAATATGATTATTGCATAATGGACTTTACAACTGCGAATACGTTTCATTCATGCGTAGCTCTACAAGTATTTGTCTCTACATTTATTACAGCAGCGTCGGGTATGCATGTCACATTGAAAACCTGTCTTGAAATAAGAGTGCATCAGTTCATCCAGTCACAAACGTAATAGCATAATAGCACGTTCACACGATGCCTATATGGGTAGGGAATAGGGTAATAGTAAGGGAAGTGGGCAGTGTGAGCATGTAATCAGGTTACTCGCGCTGCTACTCGTCATGCCGCGCAGCCACTTCCCGTGCTCTAGTGTCGGCTTTCCGTGCGCGAGTGAAAGGAAGGCAGCACGAACGCGAATCTTATATTATTTTATTTTACAATGTACCTAAATACAACAGGTTACAACCAACACCGTCTATTGCGGATACAAAATATAATGTATTTCTATCTGATTCACTCGTATTGGTGCGAAAAGAGCATAACTGCAGTGTGTGAACACTCACCCGCGTTGATACTTCCTTCCGCGGCAGTAGGTAGTTTAAACTATATTCGCGACTAGCTAGTCTACATATAGTTAATTTGTGTTCGCGACAGCCGCAATAGCAGGAGCGGTGCATAGTTTGAACGTGCTATAAGAAAAGCATACTCCTTTACCTCACCTCACTTAGGGCACAAAGTAAGTATTGGCGGCTGCGCGCCGTCTTAGGGGCAGGAGGGCAAACATTTTTGTGATTCATTTTTTTTTGTTCTGTCCAAGAAAGAAGACAGTTGCCAAGAATAATGATTTTTGCAGAATGGAATCTACTATGCCGTGTGCATGACTTAATTTCTTTTATCTACACTCGTCTCATAATGTTCGAATTATGAATTCGAAAACAGTTGCTTAAAGACCTACTTTATGCATTCTGCCTATAAAAACTACGGTTTAATATAAATTACAGAAGTGTAATGACTTAGATGAGAAAACTCTTACTACGATAAAGTTGAGAAATGAAACGAAGTTTCTTTTTGCCAATACTCAAATCGCCATCTTCCGCCGCACCTGACAGTTGTTGTACTGTAATTTTTCGGATGTTGTTCAGTTTTTTTAATAGGTTTTTGTTCTGTTGTTGTTCAGATGTTGTTCAGTTGTTGTTTTGTTGTTGTTCAGATGTTGAGCAGTTGTTTAGATGTTGTTCAATTGTTATTCCGATGTTGTTCAGATATTGTTCAGTGTTGTTCAGTTGTTGTTTAGTTGTTTAGTTATTTGTTGTTCAGGCTCGATGTCTAAACAACTGTAAGTAAAGAATTTTCGAAAATTCATATCGAGCCATATTACGTTCTCGTATTGAATTCGACCATGTATCGGGCCTTGCAATCGCCGCCGGTGCGGACGTTTGGAAAAGTGTTTAACTTAGTTTATTTTTTGAGAGTGTAGATAAAATAGTGTATGCAACTGCACATAATTATGCATTAGAATGCTCGTGTCAAACTATTATCACATGACACTCGCACTCTAATGACCCCCATTATATGACAGTTGCATAAACTACTATTCTGTGGGTGTCGTAAGAGGCGACTAAGGGACTCGAGGGTTAAATGTGTATTGCAATTTTAGGCGATGGGCTGACTACCTGTCACTATGGCGGACGATACACAATTTTCTGAATGACCCTCGAATATTTCTCAGACGTGACGTAAATGTTCGTTTTTACGGCCGTTTACGCTCTGCCTACCCCGCAACCCCGCAAGGGATATAGGGATGATGTTAGTTAGTTGTGACTGACTCTACACTACGAATAAGTTCCATTTAAATAATAAGTTTCAAGTATTTGTCTCCATATTTATTGCGTCGGGTCGGGTATGATCTATCATATCATATATGTCGGCGCGCCGCGCCGCCGCAAATACTTACTTTGTGAGCTACTTCTATTAGATTCTCTTTGCTTTGTGATCATGTTGTGATGGGCAGTGGGGTAGGGCCATGCCATGGGGTAGGGTTACTTACTTATGGGTACCTTTAAACGTATTCGATTAAGTAATACGTATATCAGCTTCGTTGCTATTCCGTTATAGCGGACGTGAATTGGTGCTAACTTTTTTTCTCGTTTATTTCATACATACATTTGACATTGTGTAATAGTGACGAGTGGGTCAGCACGAGGCGCAGAAATTTTACTATCACGTTTTACACTTTGCCGTGTGATGCCGGCTTAGAATAGCATCACTCCATTTCTTACCCGTGGGAGTCGTAAGAGGCGACGAAGGGACTCGAGGGTGTTTATAGCAATTTTAGGCGATGGGCTGACAACCTGTCACTATGGCGATACACAGTTTTCCGAATGACCCTCAAACGTTTGTCAGACGTGGCGTAAGTGGCCGTTTTTTCGGTCTTTTACGCTCTGCCTACCCCGCAAGAGATAACGGCGTGATATATGTATGTATGTATGTATGTATGTACGTTTTACACTGCTACATGGCCTGCACAACACAGCCCCTAGTCGTAAGACTAGGTTTTCAGCGTAATGCCTAATCATCTAACATTACCTTATGACTTCACAAAAATTATTATTTCTCTATACAAACAATCTATCAGAATAGAATGTCCGTTACCTACTCAAGTTTTTAGTATTATCTATAAGTAAAATTCGCACCTAAAAACTCAATGAAAAAGTAACCGTTTTTAGGTGATTTTTGCCATAACTTTTATTACAGCGAACATTGATTTCGCAGGATCTAATTGTTCTTAAACTTAATACTAAAAATTTCAGCAACGAACATGCTGATATATTTTTTATATGAAGAGAAAAACACTTTTTTGTCAAGTGGCGCGACTGTCGAGGCCGTTCACGACTACACTCGCATTACAAAGCGTGGGAATCTCTAGAGCTAAATAACGCTAAGGGTCGCCGCAGACCTAACAGCTGCCGCGCGACATTTGCTCGCGATGGCTCTTGTCATCTCGTGACATTTGTCCTCAGCGGCAGAAGCGGACACGCGCGACAGCTCGAGCTGCCGCGAGCATCCGCGATCCGACGGCAGAATTGCGCGCGCGTCCGCTGTTGCGCGCGAACAATGGCGCGCGTACCTGCCAGAGCACTTTAGCTGTCACCGGCCAATATCGCCCATATATCAATTACGTAAGGGTGATTTTCGGATTTCTATGAAAAGTGCTCGAGCTGCCGATCGCAAAAATGGCGGTTTGGTCTGCGGCGGCCCTAACTGGGGACTCTCAGATACTTAACGTCATCTATTGGCGTAATAAAGCGTATCTTTGTTTAATGTGTAAAAATACCTTAATGCGAATGGTAAAGAAATCGAGCTCCGGTGCTTTGTCAACAAAATTGTAACTATCGATATTTTCCTAAACTGTGTTTTAGATACATCACTACTTGACAAGATTGGTATTGCCAACATTAACACAATTTTATTAAATTCGTAGTGATTTTGCAACTAAAAAACTCACCTACAAGCGTATGTAATGTTGTGATTGTGACCTTGACTGTGCTTCAATGGGAAATTTTCTAGCGATTCTCGAGTGTCATGTAGAGGGCGCCAAGCTTAATTGAAATAACGTTTCTTTACACAAAATCTGTACCACTTTATAAATTATTCTTTATTTTGTGTTTATTGCATTGTTCTAGATGTATTATTGGTTATTTGTTTACTTACACGAATGACACTCAATATAATAGCGAGGCGATAAGTATATTTGGTATTAAATAAAACAAACATAATTAATTTGTAACGAACACAACGTGAAACGGAACCTGTGACAAAACTATGGCTGACGCCAGCCATATTGAAACGTCAAAATTTCAGTTTAGCACAGCGCCCTCTGGTTTGACATTCAGAACTATCAAGAGAACTGTCAATAGAAAAACTCCCATTGGAGTGTTGTGGTGTATTTTTTTCACAGTATACTCAGTGTTTCATTTTTTGTATGTATGATTGATAGGTCCGTCGTCGTTTGGTGGAAATAGCGAGTAAAAATAATGTCTTGATTGTCATTTGTCTGCTTAAATTTCATTTTGTTGTTGGCAATACTGCCAACCAAATTTCAGTTTTTCGCACTGAGAATATATATGTTTGTTTTTCAAAAATATCTTAAGTTATATCTAAAATGTCGCCAGAGGAAACTGTGGAACGGTTTAAGCTTTTAGGTTTAAGTGAACAAAAGGCTAAGGAAACTTTGAAAAATGGAAACGTGACGAAGTTTTTACTTGCGGCTCTGAATGAGGTTAGAAAACTTTTCGCTATGCACTATTATACCATTTTCTTCATTGATACTGTAACTATTTGCTTCGAATTACAGGTCGACATTCAAACCCTCCCCGCTGGTGCTGGTATGTTGATATACCACTGTGCCACCAAAATAAAGCCACAGATTGCGAGCAAGCTGGGTTTTGTATGTGACAACATTAGCAAAGGTAAATTGGACTCGACTCTGCGCGTTGATACGGCTTTGGACTACCTCCTCAGCAATGTCAATGAGGCTATAGTCAATGTAGCAGAGTTTGAGAAGGCCTGTGGAGTAGGAGTGGTTGTAACTCCAGAACAAGTTGAACAAGCGGTGGAGAAACATATGGCCAAATACAAGGAGGAGTTATTGGAGAAGAGGTACCGATTCAATGCTGGCATTGTGATGCAGGCTGTGCGAGCGGACCTGCCCTGGGCTGATGGAAAGGCTATCAAAAGTGAAGTGGACATACAGGTCAGTGTAAACTTCAATAAAATAATGAAATAATCATTTCTCTTATGAAGTCAGTATTTGTTTCAAGGTTAAAATATTTGTCTAGTAATAATGAAGTAGGTACCATGAATGAAACAAGAACAACTGAACAAACAGTAGTCAAGCGCAAGCCTAGTTCTGAGGGTCATTTCATAAAGCTGACAATTGTAATTTATTATAACAGTTTGATTTACTATGCGCACTTGTAAGGATAATTTTGTCTCACAAACCAGGCAATCTACATCATTGAATTGTCATTGTAATTCACATTAAGAAACTTAATATGTTGTAATATTTTACTATATTGACTTAATTTGTAATCTTTCAGATCTTGGATTTGTTAGGGCCAAAAACTGAGGCAGATCTCGCCCCTCCTCCCAAAACTGAAAAAAAAGGAAAAGGTGCTGATGGTGGCAAGAAACAAAAGAAGGATGAACCTAAAAGTATGTATACCTGCCTATTACACAAGTGACAAAAAATTCTTGTGTTGCTTTCTAAGTCAAACTAATACTAATAATTTAAGATGTATAGAAATGGGTGCACCCAGAATGATCTGTGACAAATGATGTTTCTAAGATTGCTAAGTTAATTAGCAAGTTTTTTTAAACAATCTTCTATTATTTGCAGCTTCTTCAGAGAAAGCAGATGCTGCTGCATCAGGCGACGTGGGTGGAGCATCCTCAATCTCGGAGCTGATGAAGAAGCTGCCCTTCCATGCACCTGGGGAGAACTTCAAGAGTGACGGCTATGTGGTCACTCCAGACACCAAGCGATTATTGGAGGAGCATCTCAAAATTACTGGAGGAAAGGTGAAGAATCTTTCATTTATTTTATTGAAGTACAATAAAATTTAAAAACATCAGGATATAAAAAAATCTGCACTATCAAAGTCAGCGCAAATATTTTTGGTGTGCATTCGACTCATTAAGCTGAACAAATTTGAAATATTTCCAAAAAATGGACCTCCCATACAAAGTGACACATTTTTAAAACTTTTTTGTATAAGTGGTCTAATATTTTTTCATAAGTGATTTATGTTTCTTGGGGAATGTTGGCCAGTTTCACAAGTAGAACTCACCCTAAAAATATTTGCACTGAATTTAATAGGAACTTTAAATCACAACTTACTTTATTTTAGAGAATATGATTGAGCAAAATTGGTTCATAGTAGAATTGTGTATCCCACAAACGCCTTTAAAAAAACCCACCACAATGAGCTACTTTGGTCTAGACTAGACTAGCTAGCTTACTCAAAAGCATTAGGTACGATTCATTAAGCTGTGTGGATACTTATTAAACTTTCTAGTGCCGTGTCATGCCGGCTTGAAGTAGCGTCACCCCATTTCTTTCCCATGGGAGTCGTAAGAGGCGACTAAGGGACTTGAGGTTGTGTATTGCAATTTTAGGCGATGGGCTGACAACCTGTCATTATATTGATACACAATTTTTCAAATAACCCTCAAATATTTGTCAGACCTGGCGTAAACGTTCTACCCCGCAAGGGATTATAGGCGTGATATGTGTATGTATGTGTTAATTTCCCAGGTAAGGACAAGATTCCCTCCAGAGCCGAACGGTATTCTGCACATTGGTCACGCCAAGGCGATCAACATAAACTTCGGGTACGCGGCGGCTCACGGCGGCGTCTGCTTCCTGCGGTACGACGACACCAACCCTGAGAAGGAGGAGGAGAAGTTCTTCGTCGGCATCAAGGATATGGTGGAATGGCTTGGTGAGAACATTTGAAAAAACACTGCCACAGAATAACCAATAGTATGTAGTATATAACATACAGAACGGACAAAATACCAGTGGAGAATTAAGTAGAAATGTCAAAATACCAGTGGAGAATTAAGTAGAAACTAGCGCTAGGCTTGTTACATCCTCTTTGGTAGTAGCTGTATGTATTCATCAGGTTAGGTATAAAAATCAACCTGCATGACAACCCTGCACTCACACATCTGTGATCACCCACACATGCACATGTAGAAATGACAGTTGTCTATAAATAGTCCGCTGTATGGATTGTCCGAGGTGTGACACTGCTTAGAGTTATTAGCGACTGCCTCTTTTACGTTGGTTGATTTAAGAGCACTAGCAACTAAATAGTTGTGCGATAGTTTGATCGGACAGAAGATCAGTATGGAGTTATATGACAGTGCGTGTACTTGTTCAATTCTGAAATGTATGAAAACCAACTATCGCCCAACTACTTAGTTGCTAGTGCTCACAGGCTCTTATTCCATGTTCTTCCCAGAACAACTCCTAAACCCAGTCGAGCCCCTGGGAGCGGGTGAGCTCCAGCTTCCCACAAATCAGTCAGGTGTTGGTTTCAAAGTCCCGGGGCTAAAATCGAATGAGTGCAGTCTTTAAAACTTCAGTTGATCGACACGTTTCAAAAACTACCTTGCGCCACTAACTCGGCGGTACAGGAAGTTGCTAGAAAAGTAATCAAGCTTTAGGATTAAAACATTGCACAGTACTTGCTATAGTACAGTCGGTTGTAGCACATGTGGTACCAAAATTTTTATTATTATGTACTTTGATTTTTATAATTTATTAAACGAGGACAAAAATAATTCTGTTCTTTTGGAGTATCCCTGGTACCTTATGTGCTACAACCGACTGTACTAGACATACAGATGTTAATTAACAATGATGTAATTTCGCAATAAATTTTGCCATTTTTGTTATGAGTTAGTCTTGGCCTTAAGGTATCGATAAGAAAATAATGTACGCTGTCCACAATGCCAGGTTACAAGCCATACAAAATCACCCACTCTTCCGATTACTTTGACCAACTGTACGAGTGGGCGGTACAGCTCATCAAGAAGGACTTGGCTTACGTGTGTCATCAGAAGCAGGAGGAGATCAAAGGCTTCAACCCGCCTCCGTCGCCGTACAGGAACAGGCCCATTGAAGAGAGCTTGCAGTTATTTGAGGTGGGTTACAACACTTTACATTGCTTTCGTTGCAATGAAAAAGACGATGATTATTCCTTGAAAGTTAAATTTTCGGGAATTGTATTTAAAATTTGGTATTTGATGATTATTTATTACCCTTTAGCCGCCTACGAAAACAGCTTCGTAACCGGATTCGTGTGAAGAATTATTTTCTTGCTACATAACTAGTTACGAATGAAAACATTTTGCATTTTAAATATGTTGCTTTTTTTACGATTTAAATGTAGAACCTAGATTCCGCATTCATAAATATAAATTTAACATTCTTACTACTTCTGTATTTTTCTAACCCAAGTTCTCGGAAAATGTATTTTATAAAATTATAGAAGAGAAAAGTTATTATAAGTGGCATAACGCAGAAAAGTTATTATAAGTTTGTGGGGTGGTATGTGATCTACCTCCTAGCGGTCATGGACGTACTAATAAAACAGGACTGATTACTTCAAATCCAGTTATTTACAAATAGTAACTTTATTATTACTGGTATATGGTCTATTTTACATTAACTCTTTCCCAGGGGCTAATCCGAGCCGAGGGAGATGTAGAGAGGCTGTGTGTCTCGCTCTTTCATATTGCCAGTGTAGAAAATTATTGGAGATAAAATTTTAGACTATCTTATTTTTACATACATACATAAATCACGCCTATATCCCTTACGGGGTAGGCAGAGTGTTAACGGCCGTTCAACGGATATTAACACCACGTCTGACAAAAGTTTGAGGGTCAATCAGACAACTGTGTATCACTATAGTGACAGGTTGTCAGCCCGTCGCCTAAAATTGCAATACACACCCTCGAGTCCCTTAGTCGCCTCTTACGACACCCATGGGTAAGATATGGGGTGACGCTATTCTAAGCCGGCATCACACGGCACATCTTATTTTTGACAAATATAATATTAATTTAAGTAATATAATAAAACAATTTGCGTCAGAATATCTAAAACTTGTTTGAAATCATAAAATTATCCACACTAATATTATAAATGCGAAAGTAACTCTGTCTGTCTGTCTGTCTGTCTGCTACGCTTTCACGGCCAAACCGCTGAACCGATCCTCATGAAACTTGGCACAGAGATTGCTAGCATACCGAGAACGGACATAGGCTACTTTTTATCACCATTCGAGGGTCTGGAGTACAGATGTAGACCACCAGGTGTACCACCAGGAGCCCAGCTAAACTATTAGAGATACAGGCATGGTTCCACAACAAAAGTTGTTCAGTATGATGGGCCGCTTCTTTTCACAAGGACATTGAGGATCTGGAGTACCTAATGTAGACCACCAGGTGTACCACCAGGAAACCTATTAGAGATAACTAAACTATTAGAGATACAGGCATCGTTCCAAAACAAAAGTTGTTCAGTTTGATGGGCCGCTTCTTTTCACAAGGACATTGAGGATCTGGAGTACCTTATGTAGACCACCAGGTGTACCATCAGGAGCCCACCTAAAATAATAGAGATACAGGCATGGTTCCAAAACAAAAGTTGTTCAGTATAATGGGCCGCTTCTTTTCACAGGGACATTGAGGATCTGGAGAACCTTATGTAGACCACCAGGTGTACCATCAGGAGCCCAGCTAAACTATTAGAGATACAGGCATGGCTCTAAAACAAAAGTTGTTCATTATGATGGGCCGCTTCTTTTCACAAGGACATTGAGGATCTGGAGTACCTTAAGTAGACAACCAGGTGTACCACCAGGAGCCCAGCTAAACTATTACAGATACAGGCATGGTTCCAAAACAAAAGTTGTTCAGTAATTTAGGGCGCTTCTTTTCACAAGGACATTGAGGATATGGAGTACCCTATATAGACCACCAGGTGTACCATCAGGAGCCCACCTAAACTATTAGAGATACAGAAATGGTTCCAAAACGAAAGATGGCCAGTATGATGGGTTGCTTCATTTCACAAGGACATAGAGGATCAGGAGTACATTATGTAGACCACCAGGTGTACCATCAGGAGCCCAGCTAAACTATTAGAGATATAGGGATGGTTTTAAAACAAAAGTTGTTCAGTATGATGGGCTGCTTCTTTTCACAAGGACATTGAGGATCTGGAGTACCTTATGTAGACCACCAGGTGTACGATCAGGAGCCCACTTAAACTATGAGAGATACAGAAATGGTTCCATAACAAAAGTTGTTCAGTATGATGGGCCTCTTCTTTTCACAAGGATATTGAGGATCTGGAATACCTTATGTAGACCACCAGGTGTACCATCAGGAGCCCACCTAAACCTTAACCTGTTTCTAAAAAAACTATCTAACGCGGACAAAGTCGCGGGTAAAAGCTAGTACACTGATAAATTATAATTGTGTAAAAACTGTTAATCAAATAATTTTCTTATGGTATCCCTATTAGTTTTAATTTTGGCGGTAAGTAAGTTAAAATTTTAGCGGCAGATGAAAAAAATTTACATTCCTTATTTATTAAATTAAATCAGTATTTGACGAAATTTTTCACTCAAAATGGTGAAAAAATGTTGTGTTCGAGGTTGTCCAAGTGAATCGTATGTTTGTAAAGGACAGTGGGCAAAAGTGGTCCAAGAACCTCCACCATTGAGACTTATTGGAAATGGAAGAACACACTTATCAGATTATCCGAGACAAGTATTACCGAAATCTAGACTGGGGTTTTTTTTTATAGTCACTTGAAGATACTATAAAAATATTGTTCAAAAATTATTTTAACTGGAGCGAGCTATTTACTTTGAAAGATTTTATTGATATTGCGTGTCTCTCCAATGTGCCACAATGTAAACTCCATGTAACGACATTCCACATAACGTCAAACTCCCCAAAACATTCAAATAACATGACTTTGGTTTGAAAAAAGTGGTCCAAGAACCTCCACTGTTGAGACTTATTTGAAATGGAGGTACATACTTGTCTGTGACACATTTATATTGATATTACGTGTCAGTCGAATGTAATACAGTGTAAACTCCATAAAACGACATTCCACATAATATAAAACTCCCCAAAACTTTCAAATAACATCACTTTGGTTTGAAAAAAGTGGTCCAAGAACCTCCACTGTTGAGACACATTGGAAATGGAAGTACATACTTGTCTGTGACACATTAATATTGAGATTGCGAGTCAATAGAATGTAAAACAATGTAAACTCTATGTAACGACACTTCACATAACGTCAAACTCCCCAAAACATTAAAATAACATAACTTTGGTTTGAAAAAAGTGGTCCAAGAACCTCCACTCCACTGTTGAGACTAATTGGAAATGGGAGAACACACTTATCAGATTTTTCGAGACAAGTATTACCAAAATCTGCACCGGGTTTCTTTGTTTATAGTCAATTGAAGTTACTTTAAAAATACCGTCAAAAATGATTTTAACTGGAGCATGCTATTTATTTTGACAGATTTTATTGATATTGCGTGTCTCTCCAATGTGCCACAATGTAAACTCCATTTCTAGGCGCCTAGGCGGTAACAAGACATAAACTAATTGTAAAACACGCATCGCGCTAACAGCAAATCGGATATCAAACATTATAGTACCAAGAATATTTTATAGTCTCTTCAACAAAAAACCCCGCAGCAGGTTTCGTTAATACTCGTCGCGGACAATCTGACAAGTATTTACTTTCATTTCCAATAAGCCTCAACAATAGAGGGTCTTGGACCAATTTTTCCCTACCAAAATCATGTTATTTAAATGTTTTGGGGAGTTTGGCATTATGTGGAGTGTCGTTACATGGAGTTCACACTGTATTACATGTCATTCAAAAGATACGCAATGTCAATATAAATGTGTCAAAATAAATAGCACGCTCCACTCAAAATCATTTTTTAAGAATATTTTTATGGTCACTTTAAGTATTAAAACTTGTCTTGAATAATCTGACAAGTATGTACTTCCATTTCCAATAAGTCTTAACAGTGGAGGTTCTTGGACCACTTTTTTCAATCCAAAGTCATGTTATTTGAATGTTTTGGGGAGTTTTGTATTATGTGGAGTGTCGTTTATGGAGTTTACACTATATTACATTCGACTGACACCTAATATCAATATTAATATGTCACAGACAAGTATGTACTTCCACTTCCAATAAGTCTCAACAATGGAAGGCCTTGGCCAACTTTTTTCAAACCAAAGTCATGTTATTTGAATGTTTTGGGGAGTTTGACGTTATATGGAGTGGAGTGTCGTTGCATGGAATTTACACTGTTTTACATTCGACTGACACGCAATATCAATATTAATGTGTCATAGACAAGTATGTACTTCCATTTCAAATAAGTCTCAACAGTGGAAGGTCTTGGACCACTTTTTTCAAACCAAAGTCATGTTATTTGAATGTTTTGGGGAGTTTGACGTTATGTGGAGTGTCGTTACATGGAGTTTATATTGTGGCACATTCGAGAGACACGCAATATCAATAAAATCTGTCAAAATAAATATCACGCTCCTGTTAAAATCATTTTTTAAGAATATTTTTATAGTAACTTCAAGTGACTATAAAAAAAAAATCCCGGTGCAGATATCGGTAATACTTGTCTCGGATAATCTGATAAGTGTGTTCTTCCATTTCCAATAAGTCTCAATAGTGGAGGTTCTTGGACCAAGTTCCATACAATTTTGCCCACTGTCATTTCCCTATCTTTATGCTCATTGTAATAAAAATATTGATACCCTATTAGAAAGATACGAAAGCCTCGGTGTGTGCCGTCTCGCTCGGCGCGTTTTTTCTGCAATTGTTATCAGTCCTGTTTAAATAGTACGTCCATGCTAGCGGTCCACCCCGGGCAACGGCAACACAGGCTTGCCTGTGGATAAGTCCGGCTGAACGATTCCACTAAGCATTGGAAGGCTTCGTAAGGGGCCGCCTGGCTCGCGACCACCATCCCACCGAAGTCTGGCGCCAAGTAGCTTGCTGCGTTCCGTCAGTGTGTGGGAGTGCCAGTGCCTTAACAGGCTTCTTCTGGGTGAGCTCGCTCCATCTTAGACTCTGTCTCTGTCCTATGACCTAGACTAGAGTCAAGAGCAAACCCATCATTAATATAAAAAAAAACGCAATCTTTTCAGGTCTTCATATTTCCTACGGATTTCGTTTTGTACTTTCAGGACATGAAAAACGGCAAAATCGACGAAGGTGACGCGACGTTGCGAATGAAGATCACCCTTGAAGAGGGCAAACAGGACCCTGTGGCTTACAGGATAAGGTTCAAACCGCATCACCGCACCGGCGCGAAGTGGTGCGTGTACCCTACCTACGACTACACGCACTGCCTGTGTGACAGCATTGAACACATCACACACTCGCTCTGCACCAAGGAGTTCCAGTCTAGGCGGTGAGTGGCACACCACCATTGTAGGGTAAACAGACCACCTACGACTACACGCACTGCCTGTGTGACAGCATTGAACACATCACGCACTCGCTCTGCACCAAGGAGTTCCAGTCTAGGCGGTGAGTGGCCATGGACGTATTATTTAAACAGGACTGATAACTGTTGCAGAAAAAACGAGCCGAGCGAGACCGCACACACCGAGGCCTTTCGTCTCTTTCTAATAGGACATCAATATTTTGTATTACAATGAGCTTAAAGATAGGGAAATTTACATACATACGATTCACTTGGACAACCTCGAACACAACATTTTTTCACCACTTTGAGTGAGAAATTTCGTCAAATACTGATTTTAAGTAATAAATTAGGAATGTAATTTTTTGTCGCTAAAGTTTAAACTTACCGCCAAAATTCAATCTTAAAGGGATACCATAAGAAAATTATTTGATTAATAGTTTTTACATAATTAAAATTAATCAGTGTATAATTTTATGATTTCCAACATGTTTTTGATATAACTGACGCAAGTTGTTTTATTATATTACTTTAATATAATTATATTTGACAAAAATAAGTTAGGCAAAATTTTATCTCCAGTAATTTTCTACACTGGCAATATGAAAGAACGAGACACACAGCCTCTCTACGTGCTATCTCTCTCGGCTCGGATTAGCCTCTGGGAAAGACTTAATGTAAAATAGACCATATTTCAGTACCAATAAAGTTACTATTCGTAAATAACTGTTTTTGAAGTTATCAGTCCTGTTTAAATAATACGTCCATGTGAGTGGCACACCACCATTGTAGGGTAAACAGACCACCTACGACTACACGCACTGCCTGTGTGACAGCATTGAACACATCACGCACTCGCTCTGCACCAAGGAGTTCCAGTCTAGGCGGTGAGTGGCACACCACCATTGTAGGGTAAACAGACCACCTACGACTACACGCACTGCCTGTGTGACAGCATTGAACACATCACACACTCGCTCTGCACCAAGGAGTTCCAGTCTAGGCGGTGAGTGGCACACCACCATTGTAGGGTAAACAGACCACCTACGACTACACGCACTGCCTGTGTGACAGCATTGAACACATCACACACTCGCTCTGCACCAAGGAGTTCCAGTCTAGGCGGTGAGTGGCACACCACCATTGTAGGGTAAACAGACCACCTACGACTACACGCACTGCCTGTGTGACAGCATTGAACACATCACGCACTCGCTCTGCACCAAGGAGTTCCAGTCTAGGCGGTGAGTGGCACACCACCCTAGTAGGGCAAACAGACCACCTACGACTACACGCACTGCCTGTGTGACAGCATTGAACACATCACACACTCGCTCTGCACCAAGGAGTTCCAGTCTAGGCGGTGAGTGGCACACCACCATTGTAGGGTAAACAGACCACCTACGACTACACGCACTGCCTGTGTGACAGCATTGAACACATCACACACTCGCTCTGCACTAAGGAGTTCCCGTCTAGGCGGTGAGTGGCACACCACCCTAGTAGGGCAAACAGACCACCTACGACTACACGCACTGCCTGTGTGACAGCATTGAACACATCACACACTCGCTCTGCACCAAGGAGTTCCAGTCTAGGCGGTGAGTGGCACACCACCCTAGTAGGGCAAACAGACCACCTACGACTACACGCACTGCCTGTGTGACAGCATTGAACACATCACACACTCGCTCTGCACTAAGGAGTTCCAGTCTAGGCGGTGAGTGGCACACCACCCTAGTAGGGCAAACAGACCACCTACGACTACACGCACTGCCTGTGTGACAGCATTGAACACATCACGCACTCGCTCTGCACCAAGGAGTTCCAGTCTAGGCGGTGAGTGGCACACCACCATTGTAGGGTAAACAGACCACCTACGACTACACGCACTGCCTGTGTGACAGCATTGAACACATCACACACTCGCTCTGCACTAAGGAGTTCCAGTCTAGGCGGTGAGTGGCACACCACCCTAGTAGGGCAAACAGACCACCTACGACTACACGCACTGCCTGTGTGACAGCATTGAACACATCACACACTCGCTCTGCACTAAGGAGTTCCAGTCTAGGCGGTGAGTGGCACACCACCCTAGTAGGGCAAACAGACCACCTACGACTACACGCACTGCCTGTGTGACAGCATTGAACACATCACACACTCGCTCTGCACTAAGGAGTTCCAGTCTAGGCGGTGAGTGGCACACCACCCTAGTAGGGTAAACAGACCACCTACGACTACACGCACTGCCTGTGTGACAGCATTGAACACATCACGCACTCGCTCTGCACCAAGGAGTTCCAGTCTAGGCGGTGAGTGGCACACCACCCTAGTAGAGTAAACAGACCACCTACGACTACACGCACTACCTGTGTGACAGTATTGAACACGGACCTAGCTGGGCCTTGGGCGGCCAAGATGACTTTCTATATCGATGGTCTTGGATCACCCTATCAAGGGTAGCTAACTACATCTTGAAGACCCATGTATTCAATAGCGCACAGGATACATTCTGGCAAAATTAGAATAAGGCTATGAAATACTTTTTCCTTTCGGACTTGGTGCGTGCTAAAACAAAACCTACAGACAATACACAACAATACAAAAAACAAGAATATAATATACAGAAAACCTGAATAACCGAAACAAGGCAACACAAACCACATACACACAGCCACAAACACAACAAAAATACAAAACAATTTAGTTGATAGTTTTGTTAAGTGATGTCTTAGTACTTTGCTTACGGATTTTGAGCTAAAATGGCAGAACTATTTAAATCAATGTGGAAAGGCTTCACATAGGTGATTTATATAAGTATATGGACCGTGTTCTTTTTGTTTTCAGATCGTCGTACTACTGGTTGTGCAACGCGCTGGGCATCTACTGCCCCGTGCAGTGGGAGTACGGCAGACTCAACGTCAACTACACGGTTGTGTCTAAGAGGAAAATCGCCAAGTTGATCGATGAAGGCATTGTAAAGGGTACGTTTAAATACAGCTTTTGTTATATAGGGACCTTATAATAAACTAGCGACCCGGCCAGTGGTTTAACCAGTTGTTATCCGTGTTTTTGTAGGAATCAAAATTTTCTCGCAGTAAAAGATAACCGAAAAACCTGGCTCTTGATTGACTCAATCTATTTTTAAAATACGCAAATAAAACCGTCGCGTAGTTTTAAGGATATAAGCATACAACTGGGCACCTCCATCGCGAAGCAACTTTATTTTAAACTATGTTTGTAGTGATTGAGTTGTCTCGTGAGTTTTTCGGCAGTTAATGAAGTACGTAAAAGTACAGTGTAAACTTAGTCATACTAGATATTACCCACGACGGGACGGAGACGGTATATGAATTTGGGGTGAGAGAATGTGTGTTTGTGCAAACCAATGTTACCATTTATTTCCAGAAGTACTAGTTCAATTTTTATGCGGTTTTTAGTGTAGGATTTTTATTTGATTTGTGCATGTTTTTACATAGATGTCATACCAACAACTCACCAGGGTCACTGCAATAATCATTTTAATCATTTCTCTATTAACCGTCGCAAGCATTTTTTTTATACTGTACTCTTATGTCTTACGCAAATATTTTACCTTAGATGGCACTGGTCAGTGGTCATGCCTTAGATCCCGCTCCTATCTACGATAACGATGACTTGAAATTGGTGATTGCGGAACTTTTAGAGTCTTAGGTTATATTGAAACTGACACAAGAGTGCTTAGGGTTAGTCATCTACACTAAAGCTATGATGTTTGACTAGACTTTACTTATGTGTTCACAATAAATCAATTTTAAACATATTTTAGTTGTTTTGTATTGTTTTATTGTGATAAGTAATAGTTGTACAAACTCAAGAAATATATATTTATGTCTCATGTTCTGCCTAAACTCAAGAAATAATTATATATTTATGTCTTCTGTTCTGCCTAGACTGGGACGACCCAAGGCTGTACACGCTGACGGCGCTGCGTCGTCGCGGCGTCCCCGCTGCCGCCATCAACTCCTTCTGCGCGGGGCTGGGCGTCACCGGAGCCCTGGGCGCCGTCGACCCCGGCATGCTCGACGCGGCCGTTAGAGACGTATTGAATGTTACTGCGCCTAGGTAAGAAGCAAACAGGGTGTTTGGGACGATTTCTCATGAGCTGTCTTCGCCAGTAAAAGGGATCAAATTTGTGCAATACATACATACATACATACATAAATCACGCCTATATCCCTTACGGGGTAGGCAGAGCGTTAACGGCCGTTCAACGGACATTAACACCACGTCTGACAAAAGTTTGAGGGTCAATAAGATAACTGTGTATCACCATAGTGACAGGTTGTCAGCCCGTCGCCCAAAATTGCAATACACACCCTCAAGTCCCTTAGTCGCCTCTCACGACACCCATGGGTAGGAAATGGGGTGATGCTATTCTAAGCCGGCATCACACGGCAATGTGATGTGTGTAATATGTGCAATAACTTTAAGAAAATCACAAAATTAATCTTTTTTACATAATTTATCATCGGCTTAGATTCATTTCTACACGACTGTCCAACCAAAAAGATGTGTTATGTTTTTAGACTTCATAATGTATGTATATATATGTGCGATTCTTTAAAGTACTGATACTCGTTAACCACTGAACAGATTCGAATTGGAATTGTATCAAAAGACGCGTTACACATCCCGAGTATCATGGGCTAGGCTTTATCTCAGATAGCAGTCATGTTTTTAATTTATTATGCTTGTTTCTTTTGCTTTCAACACTATAAAACATATATCGTAGATACTTACGGATACTGGATGCTTTTGCTTATAAATAAAGTTTTGATTTATAATGCCATTCAAATCAAATTTTGTGTATTCTAAAGATACCTTACAAGTCTTTTTTAACCATTGTTTAAAACTCCTTTGATCCCACAGAGTGATGGTAGTACTGGAACCTTTAAGAATCACCATCACGAACTTCCCTGGCTTAGCGCCGCTGCCGGTGTCGGTGCCGGACTTCCCCACCGAGCCGCAGCGAGGCTCGCACGAGGTCCGGCTCGGGAGAGTGCTCTACATAGAGGCGACCGACTTCAAGGAACTGCCCGAGAAGGGGTACAGGAGACTCACGCCTGAACAGACCGTGGGGTTGAGGCATGCCGGATATGTTATCAAGGTAAACAACGTGACGAACTGTCACTATGGCGATACACAATTTTCTGAATGCTGTGCAAATGTTTGTCAGACGTGGCGTATAATGTCCGTCTTTTTACTGCCAACCCCGCAAGGGATATAGGCGTGTTAAATGAATGTTGGTAAACAAGTTAATTATTTGTATGTTCTCAATTTGATGTCACAATTCGTTTGGGTAACTAAGTCTGTATCAAACATGGAAGAATCTGTCACTGGTAGTTTTTCACGAAAGCCCTTTATTATTATGAATTCTGATAATTCGAGAAATTTAATGCTTCGTTCACTCACATTACGCTTCTGCTCGAAATACTTCCCGCGGAAGTATCAACGCTAGTGAGTGTTTACACATTGCCGTCATACTCTTCTCGCAGCAATACGAGTGAGCGAGATGGCAATACAGTCCACTCGCGCTCGTGCTGCCGTTCCTTTGACTCGCGCACTAAAAACCGACAATCGAGAGAGCACGGGAAGTGGAGTAACGTGTTTACATGCTCGCGTTGCCCACTTCCCTTACTATTTCCCTGCCCATAGAGGCATTGTGCTTAAAAATAGAAGACAGAACAGTAACAGTAGTATGAATACAAAATACACTGAACAAAACAATACCTTTGATTCTTCAATGCAGAAAGATGCAATAAAAACACCAAAACGGAACCCACAGATTATACAACAGGAAGAAGTTAATCTGGAGGATAGTGAATGCCTCGACCCTGGACAGAGAAGTAACACTCCCATTTCTGATGGTATGATAAAAGAAAAACGCAGAAACAAGATTATCGTACTAGCTGACCAGTTTGGTAGACATTTAAGACCTGTTTTAAATAGATTCTGTGGTGATGAGTTTGATGTTTTGTCAATTTTAAAGCCCTCTGCGAAGATTGGTCAAGTTCTTGAATGTAACCAGTCGGTAACAAAACACCTTACTAAATCCGACTATGTTGTCGTAATCGCTGGTTCAAATGACCAAAATCCACAGAACTTTGAAACGAGTCTTCACAATTTCATCGATTCGTTACAGAATACAAATGTCCTCATATGTAATATTGTAAAAAATAGACATCTAAAAGTATCGGCGCTTAATAAAATTATTAAATGTGTATGTTTGAAGTTTGACCATGCTACGAATTTTTCAATGAGTTTACGTGGCCAAAATACAGTCACAGACAAAGTAGACACATGTCGAACTATTGCCTTCCTTGTGATGCGTACTAGCTGCAACTTTAGATTTAAATATGCTGCCCAAAACACAAATGTACATCATCAGAATCATATGGTACGTGCATCCTCTTCAAGTGGGACTAATGATACATTTTTTCGTGACTTCACCCTGTAAACCTAGTAAAACTATTAACTCTAAACCACATGTTAAGATTAACAGCCCAGTTATCATCAAAAATAGTACCGATAGTAGTATAAACCAAAGTTTTAGAATATTCCATCAAAACGTCCAGAGCCTTAGACCCAAAATTAACGACCTGGAAATTTTCTTCCAGGGTTATACTAACATTGATGTTCTCTGTTTTAGTGAAACTTTTCTTAAATCAGGTGATTATAATTGCATCAAAATTAAAGGGTATGAACATGCCGTACATTTTTCAAGAAAAGAAATGCGAAGGGGGGTTTGTATATTTGTAAAAAAGTCTCTGTCTTATAATAGTCTAGACTGGATCGCGAACTGCTCGGTGGAGGATGATTTTGAGTGCTCTGGTATCAAAATCACAGATTTAAAATTAAATATCTTATGCGTTTATAGGTCGGGACAAGACTTTAAATTGTTTCTTGAGAGGTTGGATAGTGTACTTTATAAATTGACATGTAAGCAAAGAAAACTTAGGTATAAAACTATTATTCTCGGTGATTTTAATATAGACCAGCTAATAAATGAAAGCAAAACTAAACAATTTAATGAAATACTTAAAGTTTATAAAATTTATCCGACAATTTTTGAACCAACACGAATAACAAGTAAAACCAAAAAATGCATTGACAATATTTTGACAAACATTACTAAATATGACTCTAAAGTGTTGCATTTAGGCTTCTCTGATCATACAGCTCAGATAATTGAGCTTCCCTCCAAAATTAACTACCTACAGAGGTTTTGGTATATATATAAGAGAAAATTGGATTTCCATATGCCAATATTTGTGAAGTATATTTCCCAGCTCAGTTTTAGTGAAGTATTTGAACAAACAAATGTAAATGATGCTTATAATATTTTTATTGATTTATTTAAACTCATTTATGACCTTTGTTTTCCCGTAGAACGCTGTAAGGTTACATATAAAGTCAAACCAAATTGGAAAACAAAAGGTATTAGCAAGTCAAGTAAAAATAAACGCTATTTGCATCTTCAGGCACAGAAACATAAGGATGAAAACCACAAAGTTAAAAATCACTATAATAAGTACAAAAATCTTCTGAAAAGAGTTATCCGGCATTCAAAACAAAAAGTTAATAGCGAATATATAAATAAAAGTACGAATAAAAATAAAGCGACGTGGGGACTTATTAAATTACATACTACTAACACTAATGACATAAAAACTACAATAGATTGCTTAGAGACCGAACATGGAATCATAACTGATCCTACAGCTATAGCCAATTATATAAATGATTTATACATAAAACAAAATTTCAATAACTTTAGTGACCAGTACATACCATCTTACGACAAAGAGGCTTCATCAATTTATCTTGAACCTGTGATTGAATCGGAGGTACTTACTATCATTAGAACATTAAGAAACAAAAAAAGTTGTGGCAAGGATGGTATATCCATGCAGGTTATAAAAAATTGTATTGGTTTTATCACAAAACCGCTCGTACATATAATAAATATTATGCTGGAAACAGGATGTTTTCCTGATAGATTGAAAATATCCATAATTAAGCCCCTGCACAAGAAAGGTAAAAAATCCGACCCTAACAATTTCAGACCCATCGCTCTTTTAAATAGTTTTTCAAAAATATTTGAGAAGGTTATTATGCGTAGGTTTAATAGTTTTTTTAACAGTCGGAACACATTGCACCATAGTCAATATGGGTTTCGCAAAAATAGCTCAACCTCATTGGCTATCTATGCATATCTTACCAAGCTATGGGCTAGCTTAAACGCAAAAAAGGATTCTACTGGTCTTTTTCTTGATATGTCCAAGGCATTTGATTGTGTAGTACATTCCATTGTTTTAAAGCAACTTGAGCAGCTCGGTATCCGCGGAGTAGCAAATGACTTAATAAAATCGTATTTAGAAGAAAGACAACAGTCACTTAAACTTTCCACTTTTGATACAACATCTAAATCAATAGTGGAAATTCAATCATCTTATAAAACTCTTCTTCTCGGGGTGCCACAGGGTAGCGTGTTAGGACCGCTTTTATTTTTAATCTACATCAATGAATTACCTGCAATCTCCAAACACTTGTGTGTCATGTTTGCGGATGACGCAAGCCTACTTTTTATTAATGAATCTCGTAACATAAAAATATATGAACAAGAAATAAATGACACACTATCTACACTAACTACATGGCTCCAATCTATAAATCTAAAGGTAAACATGACCAAAACAAAAATAATTCAGTTCGGCAATTAAAAAAAAGCTAAAGTAGAACTCAAAATAAATTATAATAGTAACATGCTTGAGGAAGTACGTGATACAGATTTCCTTGGTGTCACATTAGATTCTCACTTGAATTGGAAGAACCATATAGAAAAGCTTAACAATAAACTTAGTAGCCGCTGCTATGCCCTGTCTGTACTTGTAGACTCGGCGTCGACTGAAGTTGCGGTTAGCGCGTACTATGGAAGTGTCTACCCACTACTTTTATATGGCATTATATTTTGGGGCAACTCTGTCGATGTTTCAAAAACGTTTATACTGCAAAAACGATGTCTGCGCATTATATTCAGAAAGTCTGATGACACATCACTTAGGGACATTTTCAGAGACAGAGGCTTCCTGACATTAGCAAGCATGTTTATACTGGAGATATGTAGCTTTGTTCGCAGTCATAAGAATTTTTTCATGTGTGTATCTGACAAGCACTCACGAAATGTAAGAAATAAAGACCGTCTTGTGCTGCCATCCTCTATTATAAGTATGATTTTCGATAAATGTACAACTGTGACTGCAGTTAGATTATACAATAGGATCCCTAGCGATATAAAAGCTTTAAATGACAATAAATTTAAACAGACTCTAAAAAGATGGTTAATAGATAATGTTTTTTATGATCTTAATGAATTTTATACATTCACGAATATGAAATAAATTGGATTATATACATTTCAATTAAAAAATTATGACATTCTTAAATTAAATTTAATAATATTATTTTATGTTTAAAATTGCATGCCTGATTAGGTAAGGACTGTTATTGTACTTTGTAATACTATTTAATTTTACCACCTGTATTAACCAGTTCTAGCAATAAATATTTCTGATTTCTGATTTCTGAAGGGTAAAATTTTACTAGTGACCGATAGCTAAAATTCAAGAGGGGCTGGTAATAAGGAACAACTTTCCCCAAAGAACATAGCCACTTGACAGTCCGAACTGACAAACTAACATTAAGTTTTTGGCAACAAAAGTTGCCTTCGACTGTCAAGTGGATAGGTCGAAATATGCAAAAAAAATTGACCTCCCATCAAACTGCCGATCAGCTGAATTGGCTTACTAAGGAAGCTCAAAATATTTTTTTCATAGTTCCACCTATGTTCCTTGAAGAAAGTTGTTTCTTATCACTAGCCCGTCCTCTGTTTTCGATATCGGTCACTTGTAAAATTTCACTAATGTTCAAGTATAATTTCCACAGGTATCGAAAGTAGTCAAGGATAGTACCGGTAAGGTGTCGGAGGTGGAGTGCACAGCTGAGAAAGCGGAAGCAGCTGACAAGCCCAAGGCCTTCATACACTGGGTTTCTGAGCCTGTCACTGTGCAGGTCAGGCTGTACGACCCACTGTGAGTGACACTAGCGTTTATTTTAAATAATCGAAAATATTGAAGTTTTTTTTTTCGTGTGGGGCACCTAGTCGTCCAACGACCCGATCAACCCTGGTGTCAAAGTTTTTCAACCGCCTACTACCACTAGTAGGCCTCTGACATGGTTGTGTTACGACCGCCGTCTAAGTAATCATAGACAGCAACCGGGACCGACGGCTTAACGTGCTCTCCGAAGCACGGAACCATTTCTTTTCGGACAATCAGTTGGTTCACCCTGCAATGTCCTAACCAGACCGGGAACAAATTCACTAAGTGATAAATATCAAATTTGTAAGTGTCCCACCGAGAATCGAACCCGGAACCCTTGCGTCGCAGGCAGTCGCAGTACCACTGCGCCACATCGGCCGTCAATTGAAGATTGACCTAATTATTATCCAAGGAACTGGCGCTTAGTTTTATTCATTACATTCTCATTAGGATGGTAAACAAAAGTCTTAGAGTATTTTAAGGGAGAAATTTGATGTAATACTGATAACAAAATAAAATTTGTTCATTTATCCCTAAAAATATTAAAACCTAGGTACGTGTCTCATCCTGTGTTTGTTATTTATCCCTCAAAATATTAACACCTACTTGTTTCAGTTTCAAACACAAGCACCCGGAAGACCCGGCCGAGGTTCCAGGCGGGTTCCTGACTGATTGCCGCTCCGACACGCTCAAGGTAAGTAGAGGAGAGGGTTTTTTATTTCACAATTTTGACAAAGATACAATTTTATATTAAGACTGAATTTTTTGTTTGTCGGAAAACAATCAAGAAAATTACACAAAGATGAAATAAAGCTAAGATAACTATAAAAAATTATCATTTTATTGTAAATTATGAATGAATGTGGAGTGACTACAGACAGACTAAGCTAATTCTGATGATAGGTGGTGCCGGCGCTCGCGGACAAATCCATACTTAGCGCGAAGGTTTACGACAAGTTCCAGTTCGAGAGGATCGGCTTCTTCTCCGTAGACCCCGACACTACAGCCAAGAACGTAAGTGACACACACCACACACACACACACACACACACACACACACACACACACACACACACACACACAAGACCAACACGATCACACGCACATACAAATACACATACACATATCACGCCTATAATCCCTCGCGGCGTAGGCAGAGCGTAAACAGTCGGACAAAACGGACATTTACGCCACGTCTGACAAATACTTGAAGGTCATTAGCAAAATTCTGTATCTCCATAATAACAGGTTGTCAGCCCATCGCCTAAAATTGCAATACACACCCTCGAGTCCCTTACTCGCCTCTTACGACTCCCACGGGAAAGAAATTGGGTGATCCTGTTCTAAGACGGCAACACGAAAAAATTCAGAATATGACACGAGAATATACTGTCAAGTCGAGAAGTTTTGCTTTTTTCAGTAGATTAAAACAAGAGACCAACCAATTTGCTTTGAATAAAGTCACATGCCTCTACTTTTTACACAGCACTGCGTGGGACGGGCCAACAGAACAAACGATAGTTTTATATAACATGTAATCTATTGTTTCAGATTGTCTTCAACAGAACTGTCTCTCTAAAAGAAGATACGGGGAAATAAATGCTTCTTCATATCAGGCATCGAATTTTACAAATTTTGTACTATTTATTGATCCAAGATCTAAATAAATTATTTATTACCTAGTTAGAATGTTTTATTTCGCAACCTTGTACATTTTATTTGTTTAAACAGCTTTTGTTTTCCTTTTATAGGTAGCAAGAAGCCATTTAAAGAAGGTAAAGAGCTAGAAAGAACTGAAACTTGTGTCAAAAGAAACTGATCTCACGTTGTAATGAATAAGGAATGTAGCAAGAAACAAGGTAACCTTTGTTTTATATTCACTTAATATAACAGGTGGAACTTTAGTAGTGACTGATAGCGATAACTCAAGACATACATACATACATCAGCCTATAGAAGTCCACTGCTGGACGTAGGCCTCCCCCAGGGTACCCCATAGGGCACGATCTCTCGTTTTCTCCATCCAGTCGCTCCCAGCCGCCTTTTTTAAGTCGTCGGTCCAGCAGATCGACAATTTTGTATGAGAGGTATGTTTTTTCGTATTTCGACCTTTTTCCTTAGTGAAAGTTGTTGCTTATCACCAGCCCGTCTTGAGTTTCCGCTATCGTTCACTAATAAAATTTCACCCTTTATTTAAATCCTAAAAGCTTTTATAGATACTGGGTCAAAACCTGTACAGTTCACGGTATAATGCCCAGATCTTTCTCACCTAGCAAGATTTCTTAACTTTCTAGCTATGAACGTTTGGGTTGTACTGTACTGTATCCATCGATATGCTTAGCTGTCCAGCCCAAGGCACAGACAATGCGGTTTCTATGGTTGCATCTTAAGGTTTTTGTTCAATAATGTCTAAATATGAGCGATTGTGGAAAATAACATTTAAAAAATTAATCGAAATTGGACTCATTGAAAACGTCCTACTGACGTATATTATTAACTAATCTCGTTTTTACTGCGATAAAAAAAACTAGGTACCAAATTTGCGAAGTAATGGCGCCACTCTCGACTGTGCCTTTTTTCTTTGATTGATCAAAAATGTGTCAATGTCAAGTTACTTCGTAATTCGTATTGGTGCATTTAGGCACAGATAATATAAAAATACTATGTAGCAGTTGAGGCACAGTTGCATTTGCTGCCATCTGCAATAAGCTGCGCCCGGGTAGATATAGTCCTAACTATGTATGTACAGTCATGATCTAGTTGAACATTTGGCACAAGTTCATGGTGTACGAAACTGAACAACTTTTACTATGGACATGGAGTCTGTTGGGAATTTTTTTTTGTTTCCATAGAAAGTCAGTCAGCTCAGTAGTAATTTTGTAGAGAAGGCGAATTTTTTTAAAGTTTTTCGACATAGTCTTCATATAAAAAGTTGTTCAGTTTTATGGTCTGATCAAGCCTACAAAGCTTTCGGTACACCACAAAGTAAGTATTGGCGGCTGCGCGCCCAATACAGAGAGCTCACTTCAAGCAAACGTCACGAAACTCTCCACAATTTGACACGCCGCCGTTTACAAGGAAATCCAAACCAATCCAAACACACTTGTAGTCGAGTGTCAACCGCATTTGGTGCGGACATGCAAAATGACTTCACACAAATATAAATAGGTTTATTAGTATACGATGTGATTTGTATAATATTTTTGATTCCTTTAATATTTTGTACTAACTTAATTAAAAACTTGCTTTCATAAAAGAACCAACAAGATTTAACTCTAATCAGTATATTTTTTTATAATGTGATTTGAGTTTCTACATAAATAAAAGCAACTTTTCATTTTTGATGTACATACATACATAAACATATCTATTATCCCTTGTGGGGTAGGCAGAGCATAAACGGCTGCAAAAACGGACATTTACGCAACTTCTGACAAAAAATTGAGGGCATTCGGAAAATTGTGCATCGCCATGGTGACAGGTTGCCAGCCCATCGCCTAAAATTGCAATACACACCCTCAAGTCCCTTAGGTGCCTTTTACGACTCCCACGGGAAAGAAATGGGGTGATGCTCAGTCTCAACAGCCCCAGAGCAGATATCTACCTACTCGCCATTCCTCATTTCATAATAATTGTGCCATGTAGGTAGTATACGTAATGTAAATACAGGGAGTAACAGGAAGGGTATATCAAGCCAAAAGGAGGTCAAAGTGGGGAAATGGGGAAAGTTGTTCAGTTCCATGAGCACCTTTCGGCTTACTCCCTGTATGTTTAGATATAAAATCGGTAAGAAAACTGTGGCAGCCCTTGCCGAAAGCGGAAATAATCGAAAAAAGGGCCGAGTGATCCTTCTGTACATTCTCTATTTTGTGGGTACACCGTCCCTTACACCCTGTATAGCCTAGGTACCTCATGCCGTAGGTATGCTACGGGTATAAGAGTTTCAATGACGCTAATAGCGTTTAACCAACAACTGTGAGCTGGCCGTATTGTGCAGACTTAGAATAGCATCACCCCACATTTATTTCCATTGGTGCGGTAAAAGGCGTCTAAGGTTTGAATCCAGGGAATTGGAAAGAAAGTTTTTTTTTATTTTTTTATTTGAGTTATTAAAACCAGAACACGGTAACAAAGAGGTACCCGCTCTGCAAAATGCTTTAAGAGTCTACTTGAGCAGTACTCCCTCCCAACAGCTGGCCTTCTGCGGAATCAGATTTTATGGCAACATATCAATAGAACAATTTCTACCTAGAGCAAAGCGTTCCCTGTTAATACAACGCCTTGTATTGCGTCCTTCAACAGCCTTGCCAAGCGAGACGCTTATGGCAAACACCTCCCTATAGGGTGATGCTATGATATGTCCAGCAGCAGTGGACTGTTTTGGGTGTTGCAATTGTTTTAACTGTAGTAGGAACCAACCACAATAAATATCGAGAACTAGTTTGTCATGTGATGTGTATTTTTAAGGAACCTTATAGTCTTTTTTAGGATTCCGTACACAAAAGGTCAAAACGTGACCCTATTACTGAGACTTCGCTGTCTGTCCGTCAATCACCAGGCTGTATATCATAAACCGTGATAGTTAAAGTTGAAATTTTCACAGTGTTCTTATTTCTGTTGCCGCTATAACAACAATACAAAAAAAATATTAAATAAAAATCAAGCCCCCCTTGATTTGCCAATACAAACGCAAACGTGTTTTTTATGCAATTTTTATACATAATGATACGGAATCTTGTGCACGAGTACGACTAGCCCTTAGCCGATTTTAAGGTGAGTGTAGCCTTTAACGACCTTCACTTCACAAAAAAAAAGATTTTTCTTAATGCAAACAATCAATCAGAATGTCCGATGTCCAAGTTTTTAGTATTATCCTAAAGTAAAATTTGAAACTGCAAACTCAATGAAATATTCGCTGCAATTAAAGTTATGGAAAAAAGTGCCTAAAAACGGCCACTTTTGGTATTAATTGCCATAACTTTAATTACAGCGAATATTTTATTGAGGCAGGTTCTAATTTTACATAAGTCTATTACTAAAAACTTAGTCATCGGACATTCTGATTCAATGTTTGTATAAAGAGAAACCCTTTTTTTGTGAAGTGGCGCCACCGTCGATGTCGTTGACGGCTACACTAGCCCTATGGGATTCCAATTTGGTAAATATATATATATATATTTTTTGGTGCTGTGAAAAGTTAATATCAATATAAAGCAAAATCATCTTCATTGTAAAGCTACATGCAATGTTAATGCGCCGCTTGACTTTGGCCACGAAACCTGACTGCACTGCAGAGGCGGGACCGCCTGTTGCTACCAGCTGCACGTATTGTCTGTATCTCAAGGGATATTAGACTTTCAACCCTACATTGTTACGAATCAGCACCCGAAACTTGCACGTTCCTATGAATAACAGAAAACATCACAGCATACAGAAATGAGATAGTAAAGTACAATTCGCCCGAAGTTTTATTGACAAAAATGTTTAACTTCTTGCACAGAATATTTATAGTATTGACTGTGATATATTAAGTTAAAACTCACGAACTCTTGGGTAAGTACTTAACAATTTTGTAGTTCTTTATCAATTTGATGGGATTTAAGAAAAAGTAATTACTGTATGGTTCGGGCGGATTATAGTGAGCGGCTTGGTCGCTGCGGCGCGAAAGCGGCCAGGTGCCTATGTTATGAAACTACAGGCTACAAGTCTACAGGTGAAATTCTTACTACATTGCGTACCCGGTTCATATTCCTGGTATCATAATATAATAGCTAACCGACTACGCAATGAACATCGAATTTCACCTGTAAAATTGTAGCCTGTAGTTTGATAGTATCGGGTACAGGCCGTTTCTCACGAGATTATAAAGTCATGTTCAGAACGAATTATGCGAATGAATTCGGTAAATTTGTAAATGATTCGTTGCAAAAAGTCCTTGTGAACTCGCGAGAAACATTCTGGTCGCTTTAGCGCCGCAGCGCTCACTATAATCCAACTCTAAACATCTCTCTCTCTACGTGACTCCGTTCAGACTGAACCAACCCTACTGCAATATTTCAGTCTGTGTCGTGTTGTACGGCGACGGCGCGCGGCGTTATCGAGCGTGGGCGGGAGGAGCGCGCATGGCAGTTGGCGGCGAACGCGCACGGCCTCAGCGCGTATCAACCCGCGCGCCCACTAGAACGCACGCCGCACGGCACCAACACCGACTATCATGTAGGATACTACTGCTTAAGGTACCGTAACCTTTAACTTACTAACTTTTCTATGTTTTGTCTGTTCTTTTCCAGTTCATTTTGGTATCGAAAATATTTCTCAAACTTAATAGTTTCCTGAAAATCGTACGTCATTCCTGACGTACCAATGACGTAAATAAATTGTTTGAATCATGCCGCACTTAATAACCGATCATACGATTTTCACACATAACTAGCTAAAACTTTTCTCGTCACTGTCCCACGTTTCTTGTTAGCTTGAACACACACACCCATAGTGCATTCTACTTGCAAATCTGGTGTCAAACTACATCACGTTTTATTTCGAGTTTTATGTAAGTTTTTGTTGACTTATTTTATTTCATTTAAACTTATAATATGAAGAACAAAAACACATACCAAATAAGGGCGTTTTCCTAAGTAATTTGTTGTGTATACTTATTACTTCGTACACTTATCTGTGATAGCTACAGTACCTTTATATTTTTTCAATTGGTTGAATCGCTTTAGGAATCACTGCCTCACAGGAATCTCTCTTGATTTGATTAATACCCTTTACTCGGTATTCGGTGAAAGCTCCTCTGGAACCCCGGGTTTGGGGACCAAGGTCGCTCGCTCACATACCTACACTGAAAAGCGTGGCTGTGTGCTGTACGCGCGTAATTTCCAATACACTGGTAACTTTGAATCAACACCTAATATATTCTTTTTATAAAAAGTGTAGTGTGATTCCGGATTAGAATAGCATCACTCCAATTATTTCCGTGGGTGTCGTATAAAGTGACTAAAGGATAAATTCATCCCGGGAAGAGGCAGTTAGCGTTCCCTGTAAATGCAACATCTTGCATCAGCTCGCCAATCCGCCTGCCAAGCGTGATGACTATGGAAAATACCCTCCGATTGGGGGAGGCACATGTCCGTCCAGCAGTGGACTGCCGTGGCTGTTGAGGTGCAGTTGAATTCAAAAATAATATAAAACTACACACCATTATATGATGTTTCCAAAAAAAAATAATTTACTGGCTGTACTACAAAACGTACAATTCTCAAAAGTAAAATAATTGTTACGTGAGTAGCGCTTCAGGGAATTCTAGTTTCGTAGCACTCGCCGTAGACAGCCGTAGACGTCGTAGACATTTAGCGTCTGCAAGTGTCGTGTAGCATTGTAAAACAGAATACAAATAGAACTGATAGCGTACATTTTTCGATTCTCGATATACAGGATGTGAAGGACATGCTTCCGAATACTAATAGGGTGCATGTAGACCATGATACTGAACAACATTTCCCTACTATATTTCAGGAGACCACAAAAAAATCGACCACCCATACGTTGAATTGACTGTCTTTACTATGGGAAGTCAAATTTATTTTGACATTCCTAAAATATATTCCTGCGGGAAAGATGTTCAGTTTCCTGCTCTGAATGCACTCTGTCAGTATTCGGAGGGCTGTCCCTTACACCCCGTATGTACAGTCGGTTGTAGCACATAAGGTATCAGGGGTACTCCAAAAGAACTGAATTATTTTTATCCCCAGTTAATAAATAATAAAAATTTAAACTTATTCTCATTAAAGAAGTCATTTTCTACTAAAACATATTCATATCAAGACAAAAGTATTGCTGGGGATAAAAATAATTCAAGTTATTTTGGAGTTACCCTGGTACCTTATGTGCTACAACCGACTGTACATTGTACGTGAACATTCTTCTTCTTTAGTACCCTATCTACTTACATGATCCGCGTGTCAGTATGATGTATCAAACCAGCAGCCTAGGAACTAATACGATTAACATAGTAATAAATTATGATACCGTGTGATGCCGGATTAATATAGCATTACCCGATTTCTTTCCCGCAGGTGTCGCAAGAGGCGACTAAGGGACTCGAAGGTTTCATGTTTATTACAATTTTAGGTTAAAGGCTGACAACCTGCCACTATAGATATTCCAGACTTTTTTTTTTTTTTTTTTTTTTTAGTTAGCCTTTTCTGTGTCCCACTGCAGGGCAAGGCCTCCCCTCTTTCACGCCACGAGTCTCGGTCTTGGGCTTCCAAATGCCAGTCTTGGAGAAAGGCTTCGAAATCATCACGCCATCTTCTCCTAGGCCGACCACGACGACGACGCCCATCCTGTGGTATCCATTTTGTGGCAATTATTGCCCATCTGTCGGGATGCATGCGACAGACGTGTCCTGCCCAATCCCACTTCAGCCGTGCGGACTTTTTGCCGACGTCTATGATGCCAGTTTTTGAGCGCAGGGTTGTGTTCCTGATCCGGTCGATCCTTTTAACACCCAAGATGCTGCGCTCCATGGCGCGTTGGCAAACCTTGAGTTTGGACTTTTGTGCTTCAGTCAAAGACCACGTTTGTGCGCCGTACGTGAGGACGGGAAGAATACACATGTCGACTAGTTTTCGTTTCAGTGTAAGAGGAAGGTCTCCCTTCATCAGTTCTTTCATGGACCAGTAGCTCTTCCAGGCATTTTGGATTCGTCTTTCGACCTCTTTGTCCTGCCTGTTTTCGAAGGATGCTATCTGGCCCAAGTAAGTGTATTCGTCGACATAATGTATTATCTGCCCGCCTACTTCCACTCTGTGTTTAGAACTGTTGCACATGAGTTGGGTCTTTGTCATATTCATTTTGAGTCCAACCTCAAGGCTTGCCACGCTTATCTCTCGTAGCATAGTTTCGAGCTCTGCGGCTGAAGTGGAAAACAGGACGATGTCGTCTGCGAAACGGAGGTTAGTTAATTGTTTGTCACCAATGCCGATGCCTTTGGATGACCAGGATGCCGAGAGTTTTTTAAATATCTCTTCCAACGCCGATGTAAAAAGTTTTGGCGATAGCGGGTCACCCTGCTTGACGCCTCGGCGGATTTTAAAAGAGGGTCCAGATGTTTGCAGTTGAATATTAGCTGTACTGTACTGTAATATTCAAGACTTACCCTTAAATAAATTTAAACCAGTAATTAAACAAAAATTGTACAAGAAAGGCTATTATGAAATATCAGACTATATGCAAGATAAATCTCCATGGGTTTAATTCAAATGTATAAAGTAAATATTTTATTAGACGAGACAAGTAGATTTATCTACTGCAATTTTTTGTTATTATTATAATATTATTATTTTCTTATGCAGCCATTTTTGGGCTATACATATATATTATTCGTTATTTCCAAAATTAGCTAGGGCAGCTTAAGGCCTAGAAAGATTGGTAATTTAGAGTAGGAGCACTTCTGGGCAGGTTTTTTGGGGGTTTTTTCCTGTTCAGGGGGTCCGGTTAATTATACGCATGTAAATAACACGCTTTGGAAATCTCGACTAAAATTTTAAACAAATGTTGTTTACAAATGGAGGTGGCGTAAAGTTACGTGCTGTGTAATTAACCTGGCCAGCCCCGAGGCAGTGCCTTTATTTTTATTTTTTTATCCCGCCCGAGCCGGTTTTCTATTAGGACAATACAAAATTGTTATAAAAAGATGAAGATTGCGTTATGCAAATTTCTTTTTTTTACAATGACCGATCATGACGTCAATAAGTGATAATGCTATCCTACATTGAATAAAGTTATTTCATTTTCATTTTTTCATGTTATAGTTATACACGATTTTTCTAAAACGGTACTCAATTATTTGTCAGACGTGGCGATTGAGACCGTATTTTACGGCCGTTTACGCTCTGCCTACACCACAAGGGATAAAGGCGTGATGTGTGTAAATTAAGATGCTGGTATGAATAGGATATGAAGCATAGACTATAACCAGCGCAATTTTTATTTATTCTTATTTTCATTCGTGTGGGATACCAAGTTAACGAACAACCCGATGAACCCTAGTATCGACACAGAATATATAATAGTACTAAGGTAGTATCGAGAGCTTTGCAACCGCCTACTACCACTAGTAGGCCTCTGACATGGTTGTGTAACAGTAAGTAATTATAGACAGCAACCAGAACCGACGGCTTAACGTGCCCTTCAAAGCAGGTGGAACCATCTTTCTAAATATTTATTCTTATGAATGTCGTAGGTTAGACTTGCAGGTCAGCTCAATAAATAATCCGCTTCGATCGATAGCTTTCTATTTGTGGCTGATGAAGTAATTCAGCAATTCACTCAGTTACTGCAGTCTAGTCTAATACTCGTATAGTCATAGAATAAAAGTATTGTATGTATGATATATTTAGCCCAAATGACCAATGAGTTATTTTCAATAAGAAGAAAATAAGAAATGTTACGCAATCGTTAAATAATATTGTTTCTTCTGTGTATTTAACTCTTTTTTCTCCTTGTATTTTTTTTGTTACAGTTCCTTGATTGTTAAAACCTAAGCCAAATAAATAACTCATGCTAAGTGAATATATAAAACACTGTTTAACAAAAGTCGTGAAACATATTTAATATTAAAAATAAGATTGATTTTCAGTCCTGTAAACCAATTTAGTAAGTAATGGGTCATATTCGCAAAATCGCAAGTTCAATAACTTCGTTCGTCTGTAATTGCTTACTTATTGACACTATACCCTAAAATCCCAATGGTCACTTCTCAATTCTATTACAAGTTAAAATATCACTCATAATAATTGGATATGACCTTTACACTCCGTAGGGACAGGCCCCGAAAGTTGGCGAAGTGGCCAAAACGAAATTATAAACGTAATTGCATTTGTATTGGACTTGGGTGAGATACGGCACGCGCTGTACCCACTCCACCCACAAACCACTTAAATAGCCTTCGAGACAAGCTTTGTAGGAAGTTACAAGATTTTATGGAAAAAGGTTAAAGATAGGATAAACATTCATACCGCCAACACACATAAAACCGTTACCTTACACACGTGTATATCACGCCTATGTCCCTTGCGGGGTAGGCAGAGCGTAAACAACCTTAAAAACAGACATTTACGCGACGTCTGACAAACATTTCAGGGTTATTCAGAAAATTGTGTATCGCCATCGTGACAGGTTGTTAGCCCGTCGCCTAAAATTGCTATACACAACCCTCGAGTCGCCTCTTACGACACTTACGGGAATGAAATGGGGTGATGCTATTCTAAGCCAACATCACAGGGAATATGAAGATAGGATAACATAATAAGATAAATAAGGAACGACCTTTTCCTTTGGAGCAAAGAGCTTTAAGGAATGTTATGTTGAAATTATTTCATCTTTCCTTTAGCTTCGGGTCGGAATATTATTTATATTTTCGCCAAGTTTAGAAATTCCTGATAATAATACTAGGTGATACTAGGTATGTTAACTATATAAATGACAATGACGTTATTCCTACTTCTCTTTAACTTTTTACATATTATGATAGGGTGTCAATGAAGTATTTCCATTAAAACATTCAATAAAGCCAACAGAAATTGAAAAAGTTGTTAAGGTCCTAAATAAAAACAAAGGTTTTTTTTGCAAAGATTATATAATACATATTAATGTAAATCTTTTGTATCTTAATTTATTTTCCGCGTCACATCCAGCCAACCGTATAAATTAAGTCCTGTTACTTAATTTTAAATTAAATTTACGAGCTCCTGCTGCTAAAATAAATTGGTTTATTTATGCTCATGAACTTTATGAACAATCTCCCTCGAAAATACCTAACCATCGGGAGCTGTATTTCAAAATACAAATACTGTTGGTAATTTAGTTTCATCCCAGTTGGAAATCCTACTGAGCCATGTGGTTTTGCTCTAATTTAGTTAGGAACACGATCTCATTTAACCATGTAGCTGTATAAATAATTTAGAACAGAGTTGGCAAATAAACTGTTTTAAACTTAAGCGGTCACATATAATGACTCAAAACACTAAAGAAGGGTTCTTACCGCTCAATTCAATATCGGAGAATTCAAGAAAGATACTCGATGTATCGCGATAAGAACTCCGTTTAAGTGTTTAGAGTTGGCAAATTTTGCTAAAGTTCTGGGATTCTGTCCATGAAACTGAACTTTACACGTGATCTCTTAGCAAGCTGTATGTAACAATGTAGGTACCTATGTTCAACTTGAACACGCTTCAACTAAGTTAGAACCACACTGTTAAGAACACAGACCCTGTAGATAATAGGATTTTGTCTTCGTTGACAAAACCAAAATCTAGGTCAATTAAACAAGTTTTACATGAACGCACAAACTAGATCAAAAGCTTGTCTAGTTTCCTCACGGAATATAACATAGTTTTAATCCTCTTAAAACCACTAGTAGTGAACGCCGGGTATAATCCAGATCAAAACAACGGTGCCGTGTGATTCCGGCTTAGAATAGCATCACCCCATTTATTTCCCTTGGGAGTCGTAAGAGGCAGCTCAGGGACTCGAGGGTGTGTATTGCAATTTGAGGCGATGGCCTGACAACCTGTCACTATGGCGATACACAATTTTCCGCATGACCCTCAAATATTTGTCAGCCGTGGCGTAAATGTCCGTTTTTTGTCTCAGTTTGCGCTCTGCCTGCCCCGCAAGGAATTATAGGCGTGATATGTGTAAGCATGTATGTAAAACAACGGTCCATTCGTATTATGACTTAACTGAAAATATCAAATTTAACAGAAGAAACAAATTGATAGTAAAGCAAATATTAGCATAATTGTTTTTTATTTTGTGCCTAATACGGGACTAGGATTAGGTCGTCTTTCCAGCGTAAAATTACTTAACTCAACTACCGTTATTTTACGTAGGCAGAAGTGTTGTTGCGGGGTTTGTAACTACCATTACCGTCATTTTACGTTAGATAAGTTGAATTGTGTAGTTAAAGGGGCTCGATTTCAAGTGATTGGGGCATTTTGAACCTTGCCGTCTTTACCGATGGTAGCCCGATAAAGCAAAGAAAAAGGGCAAATGACTTAATAACTACTTTACGGGATCGTACGACCCTCGAAAATGCTAGATAATTCGGTTTCTCTCATAAACGCATGCTACTAACTGGATTTAACTTTTAAATTCACATTTAGTACATACATGAAAAGCACATGTAGACTTTCAGACGGCAGCAAATTGAGTTTTGTCCTTAGTCGCAACTTCTATTTTAGCTATGCCAGTCTAGTCAAGGTAGGGTTTTCATCAGCATCCTAATTCAGTTTGAAAACCTGAATTTTGTTAATTACTAAGGTAGCAATATGAACAAATTGTTACTAAAAGCTTTCACAATATCCAGACTGGCGAAAGGTAATGAAGCATCCAGAAACAAAATGAGTGGTGGGTGCTACAAAGGTTAATTTATTTGTGTATCGCCTCTATTACAATGTGGACAAATATTTTAAATACGGGCTCTTTCCACGATAAAAGATATTTGAAATCTTCTAAATACGGTTTACACGCAATGTTCGCTTATGTCTGCTAAATAAAATGTATATTTTATTTGCTGGGGTAGAGCCATGTGCAAATTGTACAACTGCTACAATGTTAGTAAAAAGCAGATACTTTCCACGCTTCGTCGATTATCCTAATCGATATTTCCGATACATAATAGACAAGACTAGATAATGGTTTTAGAATTCTAGAACACACCCACCCACGCTTCATCCCATAAGCAAACAACACGTTATCCTGCACTAATTCCCCAGTCTACACCCAGTGTATTGATCGTAGCACACCAACGTCAGACACTGTGAAAACTGTTCCATATAAGTTATGATTGTAACCTTGACCTGCATGCATGCTCGCAGCGCATCCCGAGGTTTATTCCGCTACACAAAGTGCTTTAAGCTGCTTTGCGATGGTATTAACTCTATAAGCTGTGCAAAAAGGTGGCTCCAGTCCGTTGTGAAAAGCTTTTATCGATACTTTTATATAAACGTGAACGGAACTAAACATGTGCAACGTTTTCTATCATTCTATTTTGGTCACGAAAATTCCAAGTCCGATTTACGGTCTCAAAAGGTACTGTATAAAATGAGAGAAGCTTCGGAATTAGATTTCGTAAATTAATTTTCTTTACCAGCACTGAAGAAGCCATTGCGGCTTCTTCAGCCAATTTATCGAAATCCCGACTGAAACGTGCTACGAATTTCATTCAATATTTATATTTTTCAGAATGCTGTATCTAGTTTTACTTTTTTCGTAGAGTTAGTTATAGGTATTTTTGTGTCGTAGTACTCGTAGGTGTAATCTGGTTGAACGTGAGAGAGATACAAAGTGGCAAACGAACTCTCATCCTATCCAAATAAATTGCCAATCAACTGGTAACTGTTTCACGCACCGACTCTACCTGATCGCAGTGTTCATAACATTGTACGCATTTTCCAACCAACTAACACTTATCTGGCATTATCTCTTATAGTGGCATTCACTTCAGCCGATATGCCGGTGCGATTAGCTAAATGGAACAACATTTGCATATCGACTACAAAAGTACTAGCATGGTGAAATACGCGTCCGTTGTTCTTCAGATAAAACAAAATTATACGCCTCGTAGCTAGTAAATACCACAATGCCTGTATAAATTGTCCCCACGATAAACGCGGCCGTTCACACTGCTGCTGGGGATAATAATTCGTCACCCAGGGGACATAAAAAAGTTTATTCAACCTACGCCCAGGGACGCTCTATTCAAATATTGATGGAATACTATTTACATATCTAAGTACGTAAACGATTTTAGGACCTAGAATGAACAAAGCGATAAGAGCGCAAGATTCTTTAAGCTGACTTGTCTAGAAACTTGCAAAGTTTAGAGCAAACATCTTCGTTTACAGTCCACCGTAATTTACTTCAACGTAAGACCCTTAAGTTTGTACATTTACTAGAGAGTTTTAGGGAGGTCGGATCTTAAGAGGCCATTACTTAGAGTGAATACCTACGTCGTCCCCGTCTCAGGAGTGCTATTATTCTTCTGTCAATTTACAGCACTACAGGAGCCATTTGCGCTGGCAATTACTACGCACCCGGCGGTCTCGAGATATAGCCGCTGTATTTTACTGTAACTGTATTAATCCCTTAGTAATATTTTAGGTAGGTTTGTTTTTCACCTACAATATACTTTTGAGATATTTAGATTGTCCTGATTTTGTTTTCTGATATTACAGTTTTTCTGCCGTGTTTCGATAGGCGTGGTCTTAAGTTTACAAATCCATCTAGTGTTTTACCTACTTAATAATATTTGTGGTAAATCTAGATTCCGAGAAGTCGCATAAGCCCCAAATTACGGAGACGGCGCGCGGCTGAAGCCCGCAAATCTCGGAATGACAAGTCGGATAGATTACGGCCCCTTTCACTCCCTTTACAAAAAAAACCTTGTTAAACGAGTGATTTCAATCCGGCCGATTGGAGTCTTCTTCGGTAAATTGAGTTTTTAGAGTCTCTTTGATAATCGTGTTGGAGTCGTTGCGATGCGGTGAAATGCGAAATATTATTCTTCTTCGTCAACATTATTAAAGTTTCAAGGTTGACATCTTCAGTACCTACTTGTTTAAACTTAAACAATTAACAATTTTCCTTCCAATTACCCGTCGCTCTGGAGTTTTACTGCTCTTAATTTAAATGAGGCTTTTGCAATTACTTACAAACATGATTTAACTGTTAATAAAGTTTAAGCGTAGCCATGACACAGATTAGATATTTGCCTCGCGGCACGTTAATGGTTAATGTCTAATGCGGAGTTGAAATATACTCTACCTACCCCACAAGGATATAGGAGTAAGTTTTGGCTATGCTGATGCTTGGTTCCCTTAAATGTTTTAAGTGCTATGAGAATTGCTACTAGTAGAAGAGTTCGCATGGATGTTAAATCTATATCCGATATTCACTTTACTAATTGCGCCCTTATGTTACTTCAATATCTTTTTACATAAAATGTCTAACCAAATGAATGATTTTATTTGGTCATTATATTTGAAAACTCACACTTATCTAATTATTTAATTGTATAATATAACGGCATAATTTTAATTGAAACCCTACACTTGACCGCACGTTCTCTTTGACCGTCAGCAAAATAAATTAAATGCGCTGTTTAACGAGACTATCAAATGAATGGGTTTACTGATTGTTCAACCCACACATATGACGTCATTTGATATCGTGAACCAAACGACAACACTCGATGATGTTTGCGAAACCCACACACATACCCCTATGGCTAAATTTGATGTAAGTATATGGCGAGCGACAGGAGTGATGCCAATAGGCAGAATTGAGGGTTCCAGGTGGTGTCGGGAAAAGGGTAGCTACCCTGCCTGGCCGGGTGTTGTGGCCAGGGGACCGACTGGTCCACCTGGATAGAATTGGAAGTTGTATATATACGTTGCGCGGTGAAACACTTCGATACCGCGTTTCAGGCTCTTTGTTCTGTCACGTGGCGCCATCTTGCAGATATGTTGGAACTTCTGATGCGTCTTGCTTGCTCGTGAACCACTTTGAGTGAGCTTCTTGCAGTAGCTCCCAGAGGTCGCTACAAGTATAAATAACTATTTGGTATTTGCTCGCGTTACAAAAATAATACACCTCCTCTACAAAATTTTGTGTAATAAATAATACCTACTGTACCAACTTGAGTGTCATACACAATGTTAGAAAAAGCTCTGTGTTTATTATAAGGACTGATTAAGCCTATAAATCTGAACAACTTATCTTAAAACTTATTTTTGTCCTTCCCATACAAAGTGACTCGGCTTGGCCGAACCGAAAGAACGATGTTCCTCACATTTTGACTTATATTCCGTGGGGAAAGTTTTTAAGCTCAATAAAATAGAAACAAGAGTACCTAGTACTTGCTAACTCCCATTATCCCAAAAGTTGGTATAACCTCCATTAGCATGATATTTCAGGCAGACTCGAGCTTCATTAAAATGTGTTCACCGCACCCGTACAAATTTTTATCATGGCTACGCCTACCGCAATATGGAAATGGTCTTAATTAAATAAATCTTCCAGTGAAATTTACATACTACATGAACTCGGGGTGACCTTAATCTGACCTTGGCTGACCGCTGCTTTATTATCTTTCATCTGCGCAACCCTGCCCGATTAAACCTCAGTTTTTCAGGAAATATATCATTTTCATTTCATTTATTTAAACCATAAATAATGTTAAGGTACAGTTGTTGACTTACATATTTGTATCAATGCAATTATACCTAGTTAGATGTAGCTTATAGTGAACTAATATGAATGAAAACTTTACAACAATAGTTACAGTTATCACAGAAAGTAAAATAGAATATGAGATAATATAAATGAAAACAAATTAGTTTCATACTTATAAATACAATTTAACATTGTCAATACAAGGAGAAGGTTAACAGATAAACATATGTTATGTAAAAAATCATCTAAACTGAATTTTGAATCTTTTATTCTTTTAATTGATAAAACTTGTTGTGTAGGAGAGCCTTTATGTCATTTGGGTTTTGTTAAATTTGTTTTAAGGCCAAATGATTGTAACCATGTAACGATAGTTACGACTATTGACACATCCATTGATCATGTTAACCACTTCGCTCAGGTCGAATTTTGCAACAATAGATTTGTATTGTACTTCAAGCACACATGTGTGCTGTTACGAGCGGAGTAGATAACCGATATAATTATAACAATGAGCTTCTTATCGCAGCTCTCTTTCCATTAGCGCAATTATATTATGTGGTGTCAGGGTGATATTATGAGGTTCAAGTGAGCTATGAGCGATAAAGGTGGTAGAAGCGTGGCAGATACGGTAGCAGGGAGGAGGGGGGAGGAGGGGGGAGGGGCTCGCCCGGGACTATCTAGGTCAAGGGGAACCGGGCCAAGGGGATCTTGCTCCAATAATTATTTCCATTGAAACTCTTTTCAATACGTCAATCGTTCATCGTATTTCTTAACCTTCTCTGTGTTTGAGTAACCAAACTTTCCGAGGTTTATTGATGAAATGGAAATATAGAAAAGAATTATACGCAAGCGTTATTTGAACCCCCTACTTCAGGCTCTCTCTCCATCTGGTTTCTATATTTTCATGTAAATTTTAAGGTATAAAATAGCACTCGAAGGTCTTAAATATTTTTTTTTTGTTACAGATTATAACGATAAAGTGATAATTATGACAAGCAATATTTTTGTAAGATACAATGAGTTCGCTGGAGCTCAGTAAGGAGTGGAGCATATCAGAAGCATGGACATTCAGAAGCAGCACCTGTGCCCGCGGCTGGTGGATTATCTAACTATCGTCGGGGCGAGGCCGTACACCTCCGGGAAGGGACTCGCGCCCGTGCAGGTACGTATCGTGCCTGTAGCAGTCCACTGTTGGACGTAGGCCTTCCCCAGGGTACGCCATAAGGCACGATCTCCCGAATTCGCGATCCAATCGCTGCTAGCCGCTCATTTAAGTCATCGGTCCATCTGACAGCCAGATACGGAGAGTTTGTTAAATAAAATTTTATTCCTAAAGGTTCTTACTTAAGAGCTGTTTCAATTATTTCCTGATTTCATTAAAACCTCAATACGAGCTTCTTAAATTTTTGAGGTAGAATTTTTGAATTGTTTCCTAATTCTGATCATAAACGTATATGAAAATACGTTAGATACTTATTTTGTAAAACGTCTATGGACGCGCATTGATCATTGTTTGCTCAGTAAACCGAATGATATGTAAATCTTAAAAGCGTTAGCGTAAGTACACAGCAATTTGAATATTTATACCCGCACAAATAATCCAGCTTCGAGATAAAACATTTGTAGCATTATAATATTTATCCAGGATTTTCAATCTCTTCAAGAAAACATTTTATGCAATGTAGGATGAATGAATTATTTATCACGTCTTATTCTATTAAAAAGTCAAAAATATTAAACCTCTTACGCGGTTCGACTCGGAATAAAATCATAAAAATAAAGGCACTTCAAGAGGTCAGCCTGATAAATATGACGGAATGTAACATTGTCATTTTCTGTTCAGGCGCCAGAATTGCTCCGTCGCTACCCCCTAACCAACCACGATGACTTCCCTCTTCCACTGGACATGGTGTACTTCTGCCAGCCCGAGGGCTGCGTGTCCGTGGGGCCGCGACGGCAGCCGTCGCAGCTCGCCACCAGGGACACCACCTCCTTCGTCTTTACCCTCACCGACAAGGACTCTGGTAACTACCATATTAATGATTCCACTACACATCGAATAGTTTGTGTGATGATTGATGAATTAGGGCGACTGGAAACGCAGTCTTTGCGGTTTTGTTTTTGCTGCGGAAATTGTAGTAGCAAGTAAGTAGATATCCTAAAACTTGAAAAAGGACTTACAACGAATGCATGATCACAGTTTGGAGTACGAAATGATCGTGCAAACACTGTAACTATGTTTTCAGCAGTACACAAGAATTTATAATATAATTGTATTGGAATGAAACGGTGATGAAATATTACATCATTAATATTTTACTATTATGGACGAAAAATATAACTTAAAATGTAGAAGATAACATATTATCTATTGAACTAAACAAATTCCAGTCACAAGTAGGTTCTTCTATCTGTAAATCAAGGCAATATAATTTCAATTTTCTTGAAAAACTGCGGACAGATAAAATATTACGGAGAGGTGGAGGTAGATAGCTTATGTAGTTTTGCAGAAGCTTACTTGTAACTACCTCGAAAAGCACTCAATCTCAAATACACTCTATCTGATTTCCCTGTTTAATGATACGGTGAAAGAAAAAGTTCTCTAATGCACCTGGTATTTTTCAAGGCAGTTTAAGTTTTCATGGTCTCCGTTCTAAACCTAAGTCGTAAAGATCTCCATTTCATCCATTCACTCTGGTTTATGTAGCTGAACAACTATAAAATGCTAGGAGCATTAATGAAGCTTTCCAGACAGGGTCAGTGTCGCCATAACTAACATACTGCGCTATAAAAATCTGGAGAGGGTATATTACTCTTTTCACTAAAAGATTGCTTTTAATTATCGCTCCACGTGTAGGATGAGACGCGCGCACTTGTGTCATTGAGTAGATAATGGAGTGTGTAGACACACAATAGAGCAAATTTATTATAGCGCAATTCAATGTCCTACTTAGGCCCAGGATATTTACTTGATCTTACTTAGACTTAAGTAGTGCTCTTAATAGCAAACATGGTTTTGGGCGCGACCAGTCTGCAACGTGTAATTCTGTTTTATTATATGCTGATCAAAGGCCAATAGTATAAAACAACAGGCTACTATTTTTACGGGTATAATTCAATGTGCATTGGGTAGCCGGTTAGCGATCTGACATTTCTGACTGTAGAATAAATTTAACGGCTACGCAATGAACTACGAATTTCAACAGCAGGTTTCTACCCTGTGGTTTTATAACAGGGGGCACTGACCACTTGCCATCGAATTGTCTGACCGTGATGTTATTTTCAGGTTACAAACCTTTTCACTCCTCTGAATAGGATATGTCAACTCTTATAAGTTATTTTGGTACCGTGTGTACCTACTTTCTATTTAAGGATCTTTTTGTTTACGACCCATGTGTGTGGGTGTGAAATTATCATCTTTTGTTTTGTTGCGTCTTTAGGGTTAAATAAATATGTCACTTTCAGTATTTATTATGTTATATGCAAGTGATTAATAACATTTAATCTAAAATTGAATCGCTTATCGTTGCCACGATCCTGGCACACTTATGCCTCATCCCAATTCATCAATCTTTTATGGTGGGTAGGCCACCTTCAGACATGAACATGACTTTGCCTCAACAACACGTCAAAAGAAATTAGAATTAAAATTAGATTTGAAATGTATACCTAACTTATTTCTAATATTCTGCATTATGGTTAGATCGAGCAAATGAAAATGAAATTACTTTATTCAATGTAGGATAGTATTATACTGTCACTTATTAACGTCATGATCCGTCATTGTAAATAAAAGAAATTTGTGTAACACAAGCGTGCGTTCTAAGTGCGTTATGAGAAGAAACTCTTTCTATGTTTCTTCTACTATTAGGTGTACAACCTTTCATTTTATTTTTTTCAAGATTTTGCCTTCAAACGATGATTCTGCCGGAGTCAAGGTCAAAGAAAACAATAGTTTATAAAAAAATATATCATATCAAATGTGACAATATCCATAGTTTATTCATTCTATAATCGTTGTTCTACAGGGTGTTAGGGAAACAGAACAAAACCTGTCGTAGGGTTACTCAGCGCAACTTTTATTCCTGGATTTGCTTTGCTTTATCTTCATGCTACAATTCTAATCTTATGTGTGTAGGTAAGACCCGGTACGGCATCTGCGTCAACTTTTACCGCTGCGTGGAGCGCGCGCCGGCGCCGGGGCCCCGGGAACGCTCGATGCTGCGCCGCGAGTCCTGGAGGAAGTCCATGGAGAAAAGCAGCGACTCCGCCTTCTCTAGGTGAACATTTACTACTGCTATTTTACAGTTTTAAGACTTGAAAGCAGCGAGCTTGCTCAAGGATTTAGCACCACTGCGTTTCTTTCTGCTCCGAAGTAAAAGATGTAGGAACCAGCGACGACGTCACCGACAATGCATCTTATAGCACGTTTACCAATATGGGCAGAGAAAAGTAAGGTAATCGGGCAGCGGGAGTATAAAAACAATTCGCGCTGCTACTCGACGTGCCGCTGCCACTTCCCGTGCTCCCTCGAATGCAGCACGATCGCGAGTGAGATGTATTGCTATTTCGCTCACTGCGCGAGAAGAGTATGACGGCAGTGTGTGAATACTCACTTGCGTTGATACTTCCGCGGAAGTATTTCGAGTGACAGCGGCAGGAGAAAGAGCAGGTGCATAGTGTAAACGTGCTATTAGGTCTCACACGCGAAACATTCTGCTGTCCCAGTAGTTCCAAATATGGCTATAGTGAGATAGTAGGTGTTCTAGTTTAAGGCTACTGCTTTGCACAGTTTCGTTTTTTTTTCGTTATGTTTGTTTGCCACGGCTTTGTATTAAAATTAATTGGCACTCCATATGTAGCAATAACAGTCAACTTGTGCCCCATGCAGTAACTCTCCGCCTTCTCCAGGTCAACATTTACTGCTGCTTTTTCTTCATTTATACTTATTCAGTATTTTACAGATGTTCCCCTGGAAATCACTTCCAATAAGTATGTTTGTACGCTAACCTGTGTTTTGTACTTTGTGGTCATGGATACATTGTAATAAAAAAACTGTTGTTTATTTGCTTGTTATTATTAGAACGCTTTTCAAGCTTTACGATTGTATATTTCTGATATTATAGTATTTCAAACCGCAGACGTTTATACTAAGCTATTCGTGTCTCATTCGAGTCCGAGTGGTCTCTGAAACTTTTATGACTGAAGTTGAACTCATTTTGCTTTTCTAATGGATTAACCTACTTTTTAGCTTAAGTATAGACTACTGTGCTGATAACGGCAGATTTATTAGTATACGCTGTGTAAGTGATCTATCGGATACTAAAAAGGTCTAGAGCTTACTTCATACTACTCGTGTACCGCTGGTTTAACCAATGGATAAGACGTGTTCTCGTGAGTTTTCTTTTAAATTTAGACCCGTCTCGAACAACTGAAGTGATTCTCATGGCGCCAGCGAAATACAACTGAGACGTTTTTAAAATAGCAGAATTCGGGCCATGTTATTTAGGCATTTGTGGTCACTTTCGCTAAACCTCGAGCTTGTGACGCTAGGCTGGTTAACTAAAACGTAGCGCATGTTCCAGTGACTATAGGAGCAGCAACGTGGCGCCGTCGGACTCGGAGCGCGACTGCAGCGCCGCCCTGGGGCCCCGCCTCGCGCCCCTCGCGCCCCCCGCCGCCGCCGACAGCGAGAGCGGCGGCTCGCACTCGCCCAGTCCGCGTGCCAGCAGGAAGCGCCAGGTGGGTGCAGTGTAGCCACAGGAGCCTGATCCAGCTGTAGCAGCAACGTGGCGCCCCTTGCGTCCCTTGCGCCTGTAACGAACCCCCCTAAGGTCGGCTATGAATTATCGAATGGGAGATGGGGCTTGTTCAAGTTCTAACACTTGAAGGAGTATCAGACCTCAAACAATGTCCCAAAACAATATAAATAAATGGCTCATGATGTAAATTATTAGCATGATCGTCTAGTTAGTTGGTAGGACCCATTACGTTGTGTTTAATATAGAAAATAAGTAACCCGAACAGTTCTTTAAGAAGGTACATGGATTTCCTGGTATGAGTAAAGGTTGGACAGGATCGGGAAAGGTATATGAGAGCCGAAGGGCTCCGCCCCGCCCTTCTTAGTGATTCGCCTCCTGCTGCATGTACAAACATTCAGAATTGATGTCCTTGTATTCCAAGCCGTCCCCGCACAAGTATCAATTATGCAAAGACAACCTAGAGCCGACATCAATACTGAATCCTGCACACATTTTGAACCCCCTGAAAGTAGGATGGTGGGTTTTGACACCCAGGGTTGAACAGATTGCACCAACAGACAGGTGCTGTGATGTACTAGACACCACGGAGAAGTATTTAGGAATCTAATAGATTCAGATGTTCATAGAACAACATATTTTAATATCTGCATTAGTATAGCCAATCTCATGACCAGCCGAATTGACACCACTGTGTCTGGTTGATGAAGTAAGTATGATAAGTTAGGTTATCAGTCAAATGACATGATTCCAACTAGTATCTTTGGTAATATTTCAGTAGTGGTCCTTAGACCAACGTTCAGATATAATCTGCACAAGACATTTGTCTACAATTAATATGATCCATACGGAGGTTTGTTAGGGAATGCAGTTTATGCTAGACCCTTTAGTACTTATGAGCTTCATATCGCGAGCCAGATGATTGCTTGGGACTGCTATCAGCAGAACCCATAGTAGAGAAAGGCTATTGCAAAAATGAATCTCATAATAACCGCCTGTGGTCAAATAATTGGTCTTAGATCATAATGCTGGTACAGAAATATTGAACGTAAAAGCATAGTATGGTTTGATGATGGAAGATAATAGCTGTCACATGACATCTGATGACAATCATTTGTCTTTAGGTAAGTATTCTGTATTCACAGATCCACATTGGCATCATTCTGCCAGTCATGATAGGTTTCTCGAACAAAGTATGTAGATGTAATAAAATTAAACATCTGAACCCATTTCAGGGTAGGATGGGAGTATATTATCTACCCACCATATAATCTGATGAAAGTACTACTATAAAATAGCAAGTACAATTTATAAGTAGATATTTAATCCACTGATGGACACTGCCATTCTCAATATTTGAGACGTAAGTAGGTAATTTGATTGCAAAGCAAATCAAATTATAGGTAAGTATAAATAATGTTGTTTCACTGCTGGACAAATTCCAGTTATGTATAAAACACAGGAACATATAAATAAATTCCATAGTCGCCTTAGCAACAAAAGGTTTCTTTATAAGTAGATATATAATCCACTGATGGACATCGCCATTCTCAATACTGAGATATAAGTAATTTGTTTGCAAAGCAAATCAAATTATTGGTAAGTATAAATGATGTTGTTTCACTGCTGGACAAATTCCAATTATGTATAAAACACAGGAACATATAAATAAATTCCATAGTCGCCTTAGCAACAAAAGGATTTCCATGATAAATAGTTTCTGTTGAAACAAAGTACAGACAAAACTTAGGAAATAACTAGTCCAATCTGATACTTATATGGTGTGGTAGATAAATAGAGATAGGATGGAATCAGTAAAAGGATTTCCTACCTAACCCCTACTAAACATTATAAATCATTAGAAAAACCTAACCGCTTGGCAATAATTTAGTGCCTAATTTGTAATGTTTTCTTACTATCAATCTAACAAGAATTAGGATGGCAAAACTACACTTATCTGGGTTTGGGTAGATAGTAGGCCAGCCCACAGCACTCCAAGGTCATCCACTCAACTCGCAGTCAGCTGATATCCACAGAAGACACACGAACACAGCTCCAAACATGTATCTCGACACTCCAACACACAGCAGCCACTTTCCAAGGCAGAGGCGCAGCGACCACGGGACAAAATCCATCTTCCACATGAAGTGGTGTGACGCCAATCCAGCAGCACCTCAGGGTCAGGACTTTCACACTGCACTCCTCTTTTTCTTCCACTTTTACTACTTTTCTTCTTAAATCCGCATACTTCACCGATTAAAATCAGACTTCCCCTTTCGCCAACACACCAGGCCTTATATATCCCTCAAAACGGAAGGTCCAGATACAATTTCTCGAAAAGTCTAAATCTAGAATAATCCAGCTCTATTTGAGGCACAACCGCTTATTCCGCTCCTCGACACCAGGTGGAGCTAGCGAACTGGAATGATCTCGACTATTCGATCTTAGATCCATATTAGATTTATTTGATTGTGGGTTCCGTACAAAATAAAATTGTAACTTTTTTCAAGTATCGTAATGACTCTAAATTAATATTATGAAAATCATAGAATCTAGTTTTCTTTAATAAACTCAGACTTTGTTATTGCATCACGGTTGTTTTAGTATGAGTGTTTACCATTTATCACTGATATTTTAGGGGTTTTTTTTACGTTCAACTAATATTCAATGATATAATATTTAAAGTTGATTGGCGAATATCTTGAACAGACAGACTTAGTAGTGTATTCTTTATCTTCTTCCTCTATTCATGCGAGACACCGATGTTTTTGTATGTGACTTAGCTGGTAACCCATATATTTTTAACCCATTATTTTAAAATAATGTAAATATTTTCCCCAAAAGAGAAAACCAAGTCCAACAGTAGTCCACTGCGACCAATAATGTTGTTGTTCTCAGATAATTTAAAATGTTTACTTATTATTTAAAGGTTTTTATATTCCACCCTTAAACGGATCCCTAAATAGTAAACATATCTAAGCTTAGCTACTCAACACCAGGCGTCGCTCCTGTCGCAATTAGAATATTCTCGAAACATAATTTATTTAAATTATTTTTACTACACATAACCTAAACCAGTTTATAAATAAAAGAAAATTATTTAATTATAAATAAAAGAAATTATTTCAAACATAAAATGCGTATATAAACACCTAAATTGTGACTTTAACATTTGTAATTATATTTTACTTTGAGAGCCATCTCTTGCCAATCTGATGAACCTTTTAGATTGATGCCATCTATCGACATTGTACTGAACTACTAGCAAATCTGATCGAACGTATTGAATTGATTCTCATATATTGAATTTAGTTCTCTACTAGATGTCGCTATTTAAAAAGTATTTTTCAAAAGGCCAGGGTAGTATTTATTACAATTCGCCCCCAAATTTTTATGAGATTTTGTTATTAAATCGAAGAAAAATTTTAAACAATTTCTAATCTAATTTCCCGCCCCCAAAACTTTAAAATCCTCTTATCGTTAAAACATTTATGAAAACCAATTCGAGTCGCCCCCATGAGTTTTAACTTTAATTATTTCCCAATAACCACCCCCACAGATCTGGATATTTCAATTATCTAATATATCCCGGAGATACTCAGGAGATTTATTATTGCCTGAACCAAATGTTACTATCCTGACCTACGCCAAGAGCCTCTTACGCTAGTGTAATGAAAAGTCTTGATACCCTGTTAGTACCCGCAATGAACCATATACGCCAAATGCAATTTAAAATTAACATGTTGAATACCTTTGTTAAATATGCAAGTAACGCCAAATACAACAAAGTTAAAGCAAAGTTAAGAAAATTTACCTACGCCTTTTTCTAAAGCACTTACATTTATTACGCCAAATGCTGCTGTATAATACGCTTACTAGATGAATTCGCCAAAATTTAAACTGCGCAAAATGCAAACAAGAGACTTGACCAGTCATTCCATTCAACCTGCATGTGTCAATCAAAAGAGAAACCTTATAAGGATTGTATTTATTTATTCCTGCATACCCTGACTGTTCCTTAGAAAAATTGTTCATGCAAAAGTTGACCAAATAATATAATTTTTTTTTTTTTTTTTTTAATAATGATAATGAAAAGAATTGAATTTAAGTGTTTAAACCAAATCTATATGTAGTTTGTTGTGTGAAGATTGTGTTGCAGATAGTTTACCCGACACTAAAGTATCAGCAACCTATTGCAACCTCCTTGTTGAGTCTGTAAGAGGTACATGTTCAGGACAGTACATCTCTGCACCACCCCTTTAGTATCATTTGCCTGCAGCGCGACCATAAGCAACGAATCAGCAGAAAGTTGGGCTTGTTGCTCATTCAACAAGCCGACCCTTCACCGATTATCTGCCACAGTAACGTCAGAGTAGTGAATGATTTGGCTTAAATCAGATCTTAACTCAAGGTAGTTAAGACCTCAATCAGAAAGAATTATGTTTATTAAGATAAGTTAATCAAATACTTGCCCTACTCACATCCATGACATGATAAAGTCAGCAAAAGTTATGTAAGAGAAATGGTTCTGACCAAATCGTGAAATATGTAGCGTGTATCGGCCAACTTGACCAAATTTGTGAAGTCTGTAAAGGTACTTTGTTAGTATTATGCTTGCAGAAATACCTCGAACAGAGATATAACGTAGCACAGATTGATATTGTGCTAACAACCTGTCCCACAGTCAGATCACTGCAGAAGTAAATACAGAGTGTTGTGAAATGATTTGATCCTGAACCTTTTATTTATGAAAACACATAATAATACTAACATGAATTTCATGAAAAATTTAACCATATCAAGCATGGATGGAGACAAAGTTTAGAATATACAAAAAGGTGAAAACCTCAAAAGTTAGTAAACTAGTCAGAGTATCAGAAAAACAAAGTTTACATTCTAATCATATGAAATAATTCATGACACACACAAATTGAACAGAACATTTAAAATTTACGCCATGATATTCAAATTGATATACTAAAATTACATTTAGCTCAGGCACACTTTATAATCGTGTAGATGAAACTTCGCCCCCAGACTACTAAACTCTTAGACAAGGTTGTTAATTTTTTTTTCAAAATTTTAAGATTCTCGCCCCCAACAATCTTTAAGTCTAGAAATAAAAGTATCCTCCAAGAATGGCTATCCTGCTACAAACAACTAAAATGTTTACTACTACTAAAACAGTCACAACATCTCACTGCTGAACAAGCACAACAGAGGCACGTTACCATCACACTTCTTCCATTCCACTTCACACACCCAAACCACATTTAAATGACTCTCTGTACATTCAAAATGGAAAATACTTCCCTTTTCCCAACTCACATAATCCACACCTCAACTACATACAATGAATAGCACACTACAGGTTAAACTAACAAGTGTTAATATAGAATACAGTTGAAACTGTAACCCTAATCCAAAAACTGGTGAGGTCACACTGTTTAAGAACCTGTAAAAATAGTGAAACACAATTAGATTTATAAATACTTAAACATTTTTAAAACCAAAATGTATATGCGTCCATAAGAATATCCCTGCCCTTATAAGTTTTGAATACTTTAGACTTTCATAATTTCATTTGACCCATGTGAATATTTTAGTTTTGTTATGATGTGTTTAAACACATACACCTTATGTTATAAAAGAAAATGAAATTTATTTACCTAAACATACCTCCTACTGTTAATGAGTCTATACCTACTTAGCAGTCTTGTATTTACTTGGTTATCATTAATATTATTTATTATTTTTTTATATCACTAAATTGGTTTTATTCAGGTTGTATTGAGATAAGAAAAAAAATTTTGATGGTGATGGTAAATTGAAATTGAAACATTTATGAATCTACAATTTGGCCTGATTCATTAAAACCATAAATGTTCAAAGCTTGGATGAATAGTATTGATAATGAAAAACAAAATAATTTTACTGCAGCTTGTAACTAAAAATATATGAATTTAAAATTAAAATGTTTAAATCAAATCCAAATGTTTTTTTTAGTGTGTTATTGATTGCAGATATGTTTACCGACACCTAGTGTTTGAAACATATTGCAATCTCTTGTAAGTCTGTAGAGGGGCCGTGTAAGGAGGTCACGCTCGTGGTCTCCCTTTGAATAGATGCTTGCAAAGCTATCATCAGTAGTCAGTCAGCATAAGATAACCTCACTGCTGCGACAGCTAGGATATCCTCCAGCTGACCATCTACAAATAATAACCCAGAGTGGTGATTTGATTTGACTTAAACAAATCCTAACTCTAGGTAGTTAAGATCTCGTTATAAAAAATAAGATTATAATGCTAGTAAAAATAATTTCCTTGAGTAGCCCTATTCGCATCCATAACATGATGGTTATTTAAATTTTAATAAAAATGAAACCCAGCCTCGGTCAAATCGTGTCATTTGTAGTATGTGATAGACCATTCCGGCCATTTTATGTACAGTCTGTAAAAGGTAAATGTTCAGAAATACGTATCTCTACGCATTTCCTTTAGTGTTCTTGCGTGCAGCATCACCTTGTACAATGATGAACAAGTTAGAATAACTTGCCATTGTGCGTAACAAATCATGCCATAGTATCATCATTGCAAAAGTAATACAGAGTAGTGTAATGATTTGACCATAGCCGAACAAAAATAACACACTTAAGGTAATAGGTAGTTACTTTATCTTTAAATCAATCATGTATGGATGGATATAATATGATAAAAAAAGCATTGATCTAATTCAAAGGTATTGATAAACACTTGAATCAAGCCCAAATTTAAGATTCCAAGAGAATTTAAGAGTAACAATAACTATTTTTGTATCAACATTGATACCAGATAATTGTTTTATCTGTTTCTTGGTCCAAATACAACACCTTTTATATTTTAAAGTGGGCAAACAAACACTTTTAAAGTTTGAACCAAGCCACTTTTCTTAGTAAATTTTGCCAACTTATCTACTTTAAAACAGAGCTTAAATGTTACCTGAATCTTTTATATGATGCGTAATATTCGAAGAAACAATCCTTTTATACTGAAAAGTTGTAAAACTACCGAAAACACACTTTTAACACAATCAAAACATGAACACATGTTTTCACCCGAAAACTTTAGCTTCAACACTTTATTTGACACGCATTCTAAATAAAACATTACTAACCACGAAATAAATAAATTAAAAATAGTTTTTAAACCTAATTTCATACGAAAACATGTGAAAATATAACAATTTTATTTTCATTCATTCGAATTCAAAACACGACACGCCGCTATGAATGTCAAACTTATTCGAGTGATGTGTATCACTGATTATTAATCGATATTTATCCGATAACATAATAAAAGTTTAGTAATATTTGTGAATTTTCAGATATGAAACATTGACAAAACCTACCACGAAATCAGTTAAATAGATGTTCAAAATTTAAAATTAAATCAATATTTTACCGATTTTACCTATAATATTAAAATTGAAGTTTTCTGTAATTAGTTCCGAGTCGATACCTTAATTTTAATGCAAAAGACGTATTCCTAAACTGAAAACTTGACGTTCTACCAACCAATCAGCAAAATCCAACATGGCTGGCAGTGGAAACAGGTATAAATCTATCACATGTTCCGTTCTGTATCGCATTGTGCTCTTAATTAATCAACTACTGTCAGTCTGATCCGCAATGCAACAAACCTACCGACCCGCCACCATTTTTATTTTTTTTTTATTTTTTTTTATTGGGATTACCAAACAGTTATACAATAAAATCTTACTAAACATGTTCATCAACTTAAAAATAATTGTATAACCCGCACCGGTAACCACAAATTAATAAATGTTTTTAATCTCAAGTTGGTAGTAACACAATTTCAAAAGGTAGTTAAGTTTACAACATAAATATAATATAATAATCTAATTATTAGTCCCAGACTGGGACTAAAAGAAGTGACTGAGCATAGGTGATAATAATAATGTCACACGATCAAGCCAGATATGGCCGTAACTTGTTTCTTAAAACTACCTACGCGCACGGCCATGATATCTATTTCATTAAAATGTTGATTATAACAGTTCACCATGCGGCACAAAGGAGATCGCTTTCCAGCATTAGTGCGACAAGGAGCAGTGACGAACAAACGGTGTTGATTGCGACAATGTGTTCTATGGGGTATCCTATAGCAAAGATAATTATGTAAGGACATACAATCATACTTACCATGACAGATATCATAAAGCAGCATTGTTTGTAAGAAGAAGCGTCTAGACTTTAGGGTCATCATGCTGTATTTATCTAAGAGGAGCTCATATGACAAGCGACTGTTAACACATTTAAAGTACATACAGCGTAAGAATTTTTTCTGTACTGATTCAAGTGCATCCACATATTTATTGTAAAATGGGACCATACTAAAATTAATGATATTTAGATCAATTTATTAAACACAAAATTAAATGAAAAGTGTATAAAATGGTACGGATTTTTGTGCAACTGCATAACTTCAGTGCTATTTACATAACAATCAACCCACCTAATATCGACTATCGATTATCAACCCATAAATAGTTGCACATCCCTACTATCTGTCAGAATACAAAGTGCGTTCAAAACAAGGCTATTTAATTTCCGCAGTGATATTATTTGTATCATTTTATCATGAAATAAAATTGAAATAACATAAAATTTAGCATAAAATAAACTGAATTATTGTTAATCTTGTACGACGAATGCTTATTTTAAAACCTAAGTTTATTAAAAGATGTAAAGAACTCGATTGAAATTTGACGTTTCTGTAAAGCGCAAAAGGACTTTTATCTTATGAACGCATACAACACAACAACGATCAACAAGAAAAATCATTGGAAAAGAGCGGAATTCGGCTAGATTATTATATTACGGATGCCTAACTGTATGAAAATACTCGCCCCCATAACTTTACAGTGTATAAATGTGTTAGAAAGTGGAACCCGTGACTCTCTGTTACCGCCCGACACCGTCCAACCAAATACTCAAGAAATCCATGTTTGTGACCTTCCATCCGTTCTCAAGACCCTAGGATTTTTGTATCCTACGGTTAACGGCACCAAATGTAACGAACCCCCCTAAGGTCGGCTATGAATTATCGAATGGGAGATGGGGCTTGTTCAAGTTCTAACACTTGAAGGAGTATCAGACCTCAAACAATGTCCCAAAACAATATAAATAAATGGCTCATGATGTAAATTATTAGCATGATCGTCTAGTTAGTTGGTAGGACCCATTACGTTGTGTTTAATATAGAAAATAAGTAACCCGAACAGTTCTTTAAGAAGGTACATGGATTTCCTGGTATGAGTAAAGGTTGGACAGGATCGGGAAAGGTATATGAGAGCCGAAGGGCTCCGCCCCGCCCTTCTTAGTGATTCGCCTCCTGCTGCATGTACAAACATTCAGAATTGATGTCCTTGTATTCCAAGCCGTCCCCGCACAAGTATCAATTATGCAAAGACAACCTAGAGCCGACATCAATACTGAATCCTGCACACATTTTGAACCCCCTGAAAGTAGGATGGTGGGTTTTGACACCCAGGGTTGAACAGATTGCACCAACAGACAGGTGCTGTGATGTACTAGACACCACGGAGAAGTATTTAGGAATCTAATAGATTCAGATGTTCATAGAACAACATATTTTAATATCTGCATTAGTATAGCCAATCTCATGACCAGCCGAATTGACACCACTGTGTCTGGTTGATGAAGTAAGTATGATAAGTTAGGTTATCAGTCAAATGACATGATTCCAACTAGTATCTTTGGTAATATTTCAGTAGTGGTCCTTAGACCAACGTTCAGATATAATCTGCACAAGACATTTGTCTACAATTAATATGATCCATACGGAGGTTTGTTAGGGAATGCAGTTTATGCTAGACCCTTTAGTACTTATGAGCTTCATATCGCGAGCCAGATGATTGCTTGGGACTGCTATCAGCAGAACCCATAGTAGAGAAAGGCTATTGCAAAAATGAATCTCATAATAACCGCCTGTGGTCAAATAATTGGTCTTAGATCATAATGCTGGTACAGAAATATTGAACGTAAAAGCATAGTATGGTTTGATGATGGAAGATAATAGCTGTCACATGACATCTGATGACAATCATTTGTCTTTAGGTAAGTATTCTGTATTCACAGATCCACATTGGCATCATTCTGCCAGTCATGATAGGTTTCTCGAACAAAGTATGTAGATGTAATAAAATTAAACATCTGAACCCATTTCAGGGTAGGATGGGAGTATATTATCTACCCACCATATAATCTGATGAAAGTACTACTATAAAATAGCAAGTACAATTTATAAGTAGATATTTAATCCACTGATGGACACTGCCATTCTCAATATTTGAGACGTAAGTAGGTAATTTGATTGCAAAGCAAATCAAATTATAGGTAAGTATAAATAATGTTGTTTCACTGCTGGACAAATTCCAGTTATGTATAAAACACAGGAACATATAAATAAATTCCATAGTCGCCTTAGCAACAAAAGGTTTCTTTATAAGTAGATATATAATCCACTGATGGACATCGCCATTCTCAATACTGAGATATAAGTAATTTGTTTGCAAAGCAAATCAAATTATTGGTAAGTATAAATGATGTTGTTTCACTGCTGGACAAATTCCAATTATGTATAAAACACAGGAACATATAAATAAATTCCATAGTCGCCTTAGCAACAAAAGGATTTCCATGATAAATAGTTTCTGTTGAAACAAAGTACAGACAAAACTTAGGAAATAACTAGTCCAATCTGATACTTATATGGTGTGGTAGATAAATAGAGATAGGATGGAATCAGTAAAAGGATTTCCTACCTAACCCCTACTAAACATTATAAATCATTAGAAAAACCTAACCGCTTGGCAATAATTTAGTGCCTAATTTGTAATGTTTTCTTACTATCAATCTAACAAGAATTAGGATGGCAAAACTACACTTATCTGGGTTTGGGTAGATAGTAGGCCAGCCCACAGCACTCCAAGGTCATCCACTCAACTCGCAGTCAGCTGATATCCACAGAAGACACACGAACACAGCTCCAAACATGTATCTCGACACTCCAACACACAGCAGCCACTTTCCAAGGCAGAGGCGCAGCGACCACGGGACAAAATCCATCTTCCACATGAAGTGGTGTGACGCCAATCCAGCAGCACCTCAGGGTCAGGACTTTCACACTGCACTCCTCTTTTTCTTCCACTTTTACTACTTTTCTTCTTAAATCCGCATACTTCACCGATTAAAATCAGACTTCCCCTTTCGCCAACACACCAGGCCTTATATATCCCTCAAAACGGAAGGTCCAGATACAATTTCTCGAAAAGTCTAAATCTAGAATAATCCAGCTCTATTTGAGGCACAACCGCTTATTCCGCTCCTCGACACCAGGTGGAGCTAGCGAACTGGAATGATCTCGACTATTCGATCTTAGATCCATATTAGATTTATTTGATTGTGGGTTCCGTACAAAATAAAATTGTAACTTTTTTCAAGTATCGTAATGACTCTAAATTAATATTATGAAAATCATAGAATCTAGTTTTCTTTAATAAACTCAGACTTTGTTATTGCATCACGGTTGTTTTAGTATGAGTGTTTACCATTTATCACTGATATTTTAGGGGTTTTTTTTACGTTCAACTAATATTCAATGATATAATATTTAAAGTTGATTGGCGAATATCTTGAACAGACAGACTTAGTAGTGTATTCTTTATCTTCTTCCTCTATTCATGCGAGACACCGATGTTTTTGTATGTGACTTAGCTGGTAACCCATATATTTTTAACCCATTATTTTAAAATAATGTAAATATTTTCCCCAAAAGAGAAAACCAAGTCCAACAGTAGTCCACTGCGACCAATAATGTTGTTGTTCTCAGATAATTTAAAATGTTTACTTATTATTTAAAGGTTTTTATATTCCACCCTTAAACGGATCCCTAAATAGTAAACATATCTAAGCTTAGCTACTCAACACCAGGCGTCGCTCCTGTCGCAATTAGAATATTCTCGAAACATAATTTATTTAAATTATTTTTACTACACATAACCTAAACCAGTTTATAAATAAAAGAAAATTATTTAATTATAAATAAAAGAAATTATTTCAAACATAAAATGCGTATATAAACACCTAAATTGTGACTTTAACATTTGTAATTATATTTTACTTTGAGAGCCATCTCTTGCCAATCTGATGAACCTTTTAGATTGATGCCATCTATCGACATTGTACTGAACTACTAGCAAATCTGATCGAACGTATTGAATTGATTCTCATATATTGAATTTAGTTCTCTACTAGATGTCGCTATTTAAAAAGTATTTTTCAAAAGGCCAGGGTAGTATTTATTACACGCCCCCCGCCGTTGCCCTCGACAGCAAGGTGTTTTCAGTCGCCCAGTCTGCGCGCTAGCAGGGGAGCGCCTGGTAGGTGGAGTGTAGTCACAGGAGGAGCCTGGTCCAGTCCCCCGCGAGTGTTGGTATTTCGTGCGCCAGCCAAAGGGCACAAGCACAACTGGAATGTATTGCTCGCTCACTCGTATTGCTGCAAGAAGAGTATGACAGCAGTGTGTGAACACTAACTCGCGTTCATATTTCGTTGGAAGTATATCGGGCAATAATCACTGAAGCGGCAGGAGTAGGAGCATGGTGTGAACGTAGCATAACATGAATATCATTTAATATTTTTTTTACTGCGCCCAGTAGTGACGCTCAAGTTACCAAGCATAAAAAAAAATTCATCAAGAGATTTTGATGGTAAAAGCTCGCGTACGCAGCCATCCCGCCGCTGCATAAATCAAAATTAAATCGAACTATTATTGATCACTCCACTGGTTCTATCCTTCCCTATGAGATAAACTAAACATCTTGTTGTGTTCCGTCTTCCATCGCCTTTCAATCAAAATCCATTTATTTCTACCATTATCTGTTTCGAAAGCTTTTCACTGTCGCCTAGGATAAACGTTTACATAAAGTAGATTTTCCATTTACAATCGCCAGACAGTCTACCCACGGACCGCCTACGTGCCTAATGTCATTTGCATTTAGCACATCCTTGTCCTGTTGACATCTGTTACTTGCATTGATCTACAACAACCCTAGATTTAGCGCCTCATACAAAATTACGCTAAAATTTTGTCACCTACTGAACTATACAGTCATACATAGCGATTTATAGATTCATTGCGTCCGCCTGATTCAAAATATCACAACGAACCTCAACATAATCTATTGAATTCAGCCTTATTTGTTAGCCCGTACTTGGTCATGTTAACAGTTTAGCGGCCAGCCACGCACTGTGGGAAAGAAGTGCTCGCTTGCAAATTGTGCACTACTTTACCGGCCCACCTTTTGAGCGTACGCGCGTAATCTAGGGTTGTTGTAGATCAATGGTTACTTGAGATAATTGTTGTATCTTTTGTAATTATATTATAGCGCGAGCAACATTTTAAAACCAGTTTTATTTAGACAATTACAGCCATAAAATTCTAAAAAAATATATGGCATTGTCGAGGATACAACATTACAGATAACTTAAACAATTTTCCAAACTTTACTCGATAGAAAAAAAAAGTAACCTCTGTTTGAATAATTTTTTCAATATTATGTCTACAGTTTTAAAGTAATGCTAGATACATACCTTGTATAGTACGAATACTTAAGTTAGACATTGTAACGGTATTTCTCTAGTTTATATGACAGAAAAACGTTAAAATCTTTCTGGCACAGCGCGAATGGATGGGACAAACTTTTCAGGGGAATCAGGGCCTTAACAATTATTTTACCTACTCACATATCACGGATACTCTACCTTAGTGAAACTTATCTGTGCTCTCCATTATAATGTGTGATCTTGACACCTTTTCACACTCCATGAACTAAAAAGAAAGCAGTAATATAAAAGCGAGCTCATTTCTTTCAATATCTTGCCAGACACCCAACCCACGCCTTTTATACTTAGTTGCACAAAACACGTCCTTGAAATATGCGATGTTATGTAAGTAAAGTCGAGCTTTCAGTAATATTTTCATATCTAATGAAAAGGGATAATATAACTTCAAAATTTGCGTACTCTCTTGTCTTTTCGTGTGGGACACCGAGTCGTCCAATGACACGATGAACCCTGGGTCAGTGTTTTCAACCGCCTTCTGCTAGTAGTAGGCCTCTGACGTTGTTGTGTAACGACCGCCATCTAAGTAATCTTAGACAGCACCCGGGACCGAAGGCTTATTGTGCCCTCCGAAGCACGGAACCATTTATTTTCGGACAATCAGGTGGTTCACCCTGCAATGTCGTAACCAGAGCGGGAACAAATTCACAAAGTGATAAATATCAACTTTGTGAGTGTCCCATCGAGAATCGAACCCGGAACCTTTGCGTCGCAGGCAGTAGCACTACCACTGCGCCACATCGGCCGTCATTTGCGTACTAACTTTTGTTCAATGAACTTTTTTCCATTCACGTTCGCCAGACAACCCACGCCCGCCCACGCTTTAGTAGTTGGGATCTGCATGAATCTCGCCCTTGAAACATTCGCCCATCGGACTTTTCAAGCTTAGGACTTTCCTTTTTCTCTTTTCAGTAGAAACTTGATTATTTGTTTTATTTAAGTGTTTTACGGAAGGCTTAGCTTTTAATACATTTCGGATTATTGTAACGCAAGATTAGGCAACCTTAGGAACTCTTTGTTATTTTTAGTAACATGGGTAGCTCACAGTTCAGTTAGAATGTAAATAAGGTTTTATTTGTATTCCGGATGAATGAAAGTCGACCTTCGTGTCATTCAGTCTATGCTTACGGCTTTCTAGAAATAAAACAAATTCTTCGTTTTTCTCACTTCTAATGAGGAATCAGGGTTTTAAGGTACTGTAATGAATGATTCTTGAAACCAACGAAACAAAGGTACAGCCCTCCGAATTTTCCCCTAGAACATATGTCAGGAAAAGACAAAAAAAAACAACCTCCCATACAAATTCACAATCAACTGACTGCATTTACTAAAAAATTACGTTTCCTGAAATATTTTCTTGTCTCAGTTGCATGGTCTAAATGCACCCTATCTGCATGTAGTACATGCTACGTCTAACTTTTAGTTACACTGAGTCCACGCTTTATATTTTATCTTTGTTACAGCGGATACGGAACCATTCCCTGACGTCGCTGTGCCTGCTATCACATCACCCCTTCTTCTCCACTTTCCGAGAGTGCCTGTTTATCCTAAAGAAACTAATAGATGCGTGCAACGAGTCTTCCAGTCCGCGTCGCGTCGGCGCCTCCAGACAATTACTTAGGTTTGTAATGAATAAGTAAGGCAGTGGCGACTCTACGTTTAATATTGTCTTGAGTTAGCAAAACTATTACTCATCACAATAAAACAATTAAAACGGACTCATCGTAGGAATCTAAAATCCAACTTAAATCCGTTTAAAATTGTTTGTGAGACTGATACTTCATAACTCTTTGAGTTAACTTACACCCTACGAGTATCAGGTTCAATGTTCGATACATTATACAATAGAGTAGTAACAAAAGGGGTATAACAAGCTGAAAGGAGGTCAAGGTACCTACTCATGAAACTGTACAACTTTTTCCAATAATCGAAATAGGTCAAAACAAGAAAAAGAAATATTGACTCTCCCATAGTAAATTAACCAGCTGATCGGTAATTTTTGTGGAAGGTCAAAATTTTTCTCATAATTCGTCCTATGTCCCATGGGAAAGTTGTTGTTTCATGAGTACCTTGACCTCCCTTTGGTTTGTTATACGCCCATTGTTTACGCCCTGTAGACACTATGCATGACTTATCACGTATTCTTCTGTAGGTTATGTTGTATAAGTCTTCTCACATTATTGTTATTTTCTCAGGGATACAGTATGGTCAGTCCTGACCGGGCAGGCCAACGACAATACTCCCACGATAGTCCTTCACGACGTAAAGGAAATCGAAACATGGATCTTACGTCTTCTGTCCGCGCCAGTACCGGTCCCGGGGAAGACGCGGGTGGAGCTAGAAGTGTTGTCGCCTACTGCACACGCGCCTTTGTTGTTCGCCTTACCTGACCATACGAGATTCGCGTTGGTTGATTTTCCGTTGCATCTGCCTCTAGAATTATTAGGTAAGTCCTTAACTCTTGACTTTCTGATGTTCATATCTTGTGAAGTGTTCAAAATTAGAAACAATATTACATCCATATTTTGCAGTGGGATTTTTCTTTTCGTGTGAGAGTTTTTCAACCGCCTACTACCACTAGTAGGCGGTTGAAAAACTCAAGACATGGTTGTGTTACGACCGCCGTCTAAGTAATCATAGACAGCAATCGGGACCGATGGCTTAACGTGCCCACCGAAGCACGGAACCATTTCTTTTTCGGACAATCAGTTGGTTCACCCTACAATGTCCTAACCAGAACAAATTCACAAAGTGATAAATTTCAACTTTGTGAGTGTCGAACCGAACCACCGAGAATCGAACTAGGAACCTTTGCTTCGCAGGCAGTCGTACTACCACTGCGCCACATCGGCCGTGGGATAACATAGGTATTATAATAAAGATAACACTCAAATTACCAACTTACCTTTTTTCGTCGCAGGCGTGGACACGTGCCTCAAAGTCCTAACCCTGATCCTCCTCGAAAACAAAGTGGTGGTCCAATCCCGGGACTACAACGCGTTGTCCATGTCGGTGATGGCGCTGGTGGCCATGCTGTACCCGCTGGAGTACATGTTCCCGGCGATCCCGCTGCTGCCGTCGTGCATGAACTGCGCTGAGCAACTGCTGCTGGCGCCCACGCCCTTCCTCATCGGCATCCCGGCCACCTTCCTGCAGTACAAGAACAACTTCAGGTCAGCATCCAAAAATCTCTTGATACCAGAATTTACCGAAGCATTCATCACGTGACCTGCTTTATTTGTGAAAATGTACGAAGTCTTGTAGTTTGACCTGACACTTATTTTGATTGCCTTTTTCAGGTTGCCCGATGACATCTGGCTGGTGGATCTGGATGCCACAAAACTTATATGCCCAACTGGTACCGACCAAGAATTACCTCCTTTACCCGAGCCAGAAGGTTCAGTACTAAAAAGTCACCTCAAGCAGGTATGTATTTGTTTTGTTTTCTTTCACTCTATGCTGCCATTATTATTTTATTCTCAACTAACCACATTATTTTTCTGAGGCTGACATTTAAAACCCTTGGAATAATGGTGAAATTAAATACTTACTGAAAATATTATCGTATTCGCTGTTGGGTCAAAATTAGTCTGCTAAATAAACATCTTTTCAATTGCGTGTCAATATAATAAAATATAAAAATAAAATAAAGCAAATATCATTTCCTTAAAACTGAAATAACCAGGTTATGGAAAACACCCACTGAAGTCATACCGATAGTAATAGGAACATCAGGCGTTATAGCAAAGACACTACACAAATATTGCACACAACTTGATTCTCACATTAATACACATATTATACAAAAACAAGATGCCAACCACACAATTGTAATTCTAAGTAAAGTATTGGGGAATACAATTTTTCAAGATAGGGATACTGAACCTGATCATCCCCTTCCTTGAGGGTCTCGAGGCGGGAGATTGGGTAAAAACCGGCTTAAAAAACCAAACTGTAGAAAAACTTACAACATATAATATAAAATATAATGATAGTTGGGTGTCGCTGGTATTGCAATCGTAAAAAATAGAGAGCCCAAGGAGAAGAAGAGAATCGAAGCCTATGAAGATATTGACAAGACAAAGTTTATCCTAGCGAATTTTATTACTTTACACTTACAACTGATATCTATGAACTCTACCCTTGGATCTGTGCATTCAAACATTTACCAAAACATATTTTTACAATTGATGCATCTCATATTGCCTTTGGTGCTGGACATGGACATTATGCTGTTTTAAGACTTTGCCAGACCTTTTATACCACGCCACTACCACCACTGTAGTTAGTTACCACTGACGCCTCTAACTTTGCCTCGGTGCTGTGTTCTCGAAAGGTACCGTTGTCATTATTGAGAAATCTTCTTGTCTATGCAAGCGAAACCCTAAACGACTGAAATCTTTAGGGTACAATAAAACAAATGGGTTTGTCATAGTAAGTGCCACATAAATAAAAACTAATAAACGAACATACAGAAATTCAACAACGAATACGAAAATTTTAAATTACCTACTTTGAAACCTTTGATCTTTATTGAAATGTAATGTCAGGCTCATGTTTTAGCACTTGTGAGCGCATTGTGATCGATGTCGCTTGCGCAATGTCAAGTGAATGCATTCTTCAATAATCTCTATAAGTGTACGTCTACTCTTTACATGCCTACAAAACCACTGAACCGAATAAATAGATAAAGACAGTAAGTTGGAATAATTGAGTTAAAAAAGTATTGTTAGAATTTATTTCATGTAGTAGTAATTTTTGTATAAATAAATCTATTTATTCGTTTCTTCATAATTTAAATCTTTATTATCTCTTACAGCAACATACAATTTTAGGGGGTTTAATATATTCTGTACTGTTTGAGGCAGTGATTGTTCTCATGCAACCCAATAACGTTTCTTAAGATAAATCAAAGAAGAAAAACTACTACAACTAGAATTATAAATTGAGAAACTTAATAAGATCATTTTCTTAAGAAAGGTTCTTTGGCTTTATGATAACGTTCAATATACAAAATAGTACAGTTTTATTTTCACGCCCTCTATACTTTGAAAACCTGTCACTAACATTTCGCCCTCACTTCTCTCGCTAGGCCATGCAACTCATGGGAATTGCCGGAACTGGTGTAAATATCTACTCATTTTACTGCACACTTTTACTTACCACTTGAATGAGTTTATGCCAGTTTATACCAATATATGTGCCAGCCTTTTAGAATATAAACAGTCAGACAGTATCATGTAGAAAAACAAATACTTACTTATCATCGATCAATCGTCATCTAGTACTTACATACCTATCAATACCCATTTCATAACGTAAATTCTAAGAGGCGGCATATGATAAAATTGGCTGAAATAAGTGTTATAAGACCATCACATTCCCTTCAAACATACTTCAGACTCGTAACATGCCTACATAACACAATTTCAGTCATTTGTTGTATCTCTATTTAGCATGTGTTTGACGTTGTGAGAGTGCTAACTTTGGAACTACTTCAACAGTTGAATGGCTTCACTTGATTGATTTTATTGACTACACTACCCCTTTTCAGGGTGTAAGAAGAATATCTTCAGCGCTTTTATAACTTAAAAAAATATCACGCAATCAAATAACATAACCTTTAATGCAATGAAAGTTTTCTTACACCCTTAAAATAAATTGGATTTATCTTAATTTCTATTGAGGCTATATTGTTTTAAATTGAATATTGCTTTCAATATAAGGATGTAAGTATTTCGTGGATTTACTGAATGTTCTGCGTGTTTTTGTGTTCCCTATTCTAAAATAGCTTATGCTAAGCTTGACTTTACATAGTAGTAAGATAAATAGGCTGTGAATTTATAATTTATAAGGTACGTGGGTTATTTCTTTTATGACCTGCTAATTTGATTATAAAATAATGTACATGAATCTTGTAGAATTCAATTTACTAATAGATAAGCTTTGGAAAGCGTAACTGCAGCTCAAAGGTTGTAAATTATTTGCTTATAGGTTCTAGTAACAAAATCACAAAATGTAATCAAGGCACACTTAGCAAAATTTAATTATTGGCCATGTTTATAGAGAATTGCTTTTGAAAAATAATCGTAACAAATAAAACAAAAGGCCACTTAGAAAAAAGTTTTAATAATGTGACATATTTGTTATAAATAATGAAATAATATGTGACTTTTTTCCCCTTTTGACAAACAACAACACCGTAATCAGGTGGAAGAGGAGTTCAGATTTTAATTTGAATTATTTGATGGCAGGCACTGAGTAGTCTCACAAGCAGTACGGCTGAGCAAGCGACTGCGCCTATCTTGCCATCCAGAAGGGACAGCGTCGGCGGGGCCACACTCAAGTAATTTTGCATACTAAATTTAGATTACACGATATGTTGCATACTAAATTTAAGTAACACTCATTTTCGTCACTTTGTCATTTAAGCATCTTGGTCATTTTGATACCTTGGTCATTACAACCTGGAAGACATCTTTTTTGTCTTATATAGGAGTAATCAAATTAACTGCAAGTATTTCAAGGAATGAACTAACCCATGAAACTGAACCACTTTCCCCCAGGAACATAGGTTGAAACAAATAAAAAATTGGACCTGCTATACAAAATTTTCCGGCCGACCGGGTCAATTTCATTTTGTATGCGAAGTCAACATTTTTATTTTCATACATCGATCTATGTTCCTTGGGTAAAGTTGTTTAGTTGCAAGGGCTGGTTCACCCGTTGCAATATTTAATGCAGCTAATATACATCTAGTATATCCCCTTAACTATTTACCACCAGGGTTCACCAAGCGTCGTTCAAGACGTCCCCAGACGGGGCGCACTCCGCCCCCCACAGCACGCCGGAGTCGCGGCGCGTCTCCCTCAGCAGCGCGGGGGCTATCAGCGCGGGGCACACGCCCCAGAGGCACTCGCTAGCCACCACCGGCCCGCAGCCGTTCAACCCGCTCATATACGGCAACGATGTGGATTCCGTTGATGTCGCCACTCGAGTTGCCATGGTAACTATCTTTCTATTATCACTCCAAGCTTTCTATAACAAGATGATGTGATATTAAACCCTTTTTTCTTGAGTTTGCACTATTCTCTTCACAATTAAATAATTTTAAGCGTATTTAAGTTGTGTTAATGTGTTGGGATTTTAAAGTTCCTGAGTTTCGAGATCTTTACAGACGTCGTGGTCACTGATGACTAAGGTGTTCGATGTTATTACTTAGAATTTGAATTGAATTAGATTTTGTGATCTACTTGAGACCTAGGTACTACTAGTACTTTGCGGTTGAAAAACTGACACCAGAGTTCATCGGGTCGTTGGACGACTCGGTGTCCCACACGAAAAGAGGAAGAAGCTTTCTTGAGCAAGATTAATAAAACATACATACACATATTACGCCTATAATACCTTGCGGGGTAGGCTGAGCTTAAACGGCCGCATAAAACGGACATTTACGCCACGTCTGACAAATATTTGAGGGTCATTCGGGTGTTTCCCCATGGTGACAAGATGTCACCCCGTTGCCTAGAATGGCAATACACACCCTCGAGTCCCTTAGTCGCCTCTTACTTCTCTGGGGTGTGTAATGGGGTGATGCTATTCTAAGCCGGCATCACACGGCACATTATTAAAACAGGTTAAATGATATGTTTTATTAATGTTTATAGTCAGTTTCTTGTAGCACAAAGACTAAGAGGTGTATTATACCGACTGATGGTTGGAGGTAGCGGTAAATTATACTCGACGTATCCGTAGTTAATGCACATTTTATTAACATGTAATTCAGCTTATATACTAACTAAACTTAAGTAAAAGTATGACGCAAATCACGTAGGGTATTGAGATATGATTAAATTCCCCTACGTGAAAATACGCTAGATTGTAGCTTCCGTTACATGTATCATACGCGGCGTCGGTTGCAGGTCCGTTTCTTCAACTCGCACAACATCCTGGCGAACTTCATGGAGCACACGCGCACGCTGCGGCTGTACCCGCGCCCGGTCGTCGCCTTCCAGATCAACAGCTTCCTGCGCTCCAGGCCACGGACCACTTCCTTCCTCAACAAGTTTGCTAGGACACAGGTTTGTAAATTATGTACTTTAGAAAAAGTAAAGTTTTCTCTTTATACAAACAAAATATCAAAATTAAAGTTATGGCAATTAATACCAAAAGTGGCCGTTTTTAGGCACTTTTTTCCATAACTTTAATTGCAGCGAATATTTAATTGAGTTTGCTGTTTCAAATGTTACTTAAGAATAATACTAAAAACTCGGGCATCGGACATTCAATAGATTGTTTGTATGAAGAGAAAACTTAGTTTTTGTCTAGTGGCGCTTGTCGCTTTATCTGCCATATTTTGTTAATGTTATTCTTAACTCACCATTTTTTTTATATGGTCACTTACTGGTGGAATTTTTTAATTGGCTTTAAGTTTATTTTTGTTGTATTTAATTACTGTTATTATTCAAGCTGTAAGTTTCCCAAATAAACCAAAAATAAATGAATGATCTTTCCGACCGATTTCGGCCATGGCGACCACTTCAACTCCTAATCAAAGAGGCGTTGATGCGCTCGGAGATGGCTACTATAGCCAATTTTTGCCAAGAAGTCTCGTGCGCAATGCGGGCAGGTGAGCTTGCCGTTCACATAATTGTAGTTAATGCCTGCAGGTGGACGGTCTTTCAGCTCATCGCGCTTAGCGTCGAGGTCTGCTTTCAAACTCGCGTATTCGCCTTTTTACCATCCCGCGCCATTCTGGGCGCTGTGCTGCCAGACCCTCCCATTGAGTGGGTTCGATGTTGCAACGTTTCATGTGGCGCTTTTGAACATCTTTATCTTTAAATAAACTATATACCATAGCCAGCTGAGTCGTCAGAGATGTAGACTTTGGCAAATCAAGATGATGCTGTTTTTGTATTGATACTGGTCCTCTCCTTGTTTGCTCCGATACAAATCCAGGAGTGATATCAATATTGAACTGACAGGTCAAATAAGCTACTTTAAAAATATGTAATTTTTAAAGTAGCTTAATCACTTGCCGTGTGATGCCGGCCTAGAATAGCACCACCCCATTTCTTACTCATGGGTGTCGTAAGAGGCGACTAAGGGACTCGAGGGTGTGTATTGCAATTTTAGGCGATGGGCTGACAACCTGTCACTATAGTGATACACAGCTATCTGATTGACCCTCAAACTTTTGTCAGACGTGGTGTTAATATCCGTTTCACGGCCGTTAACGCTCTGCCTACCCCGTAAGGGATATAGGCGTGATTTATGTATGTATGTATGTAATTTTTAATAAAAATATTGTTATAGTAATATGACGTCATATTTTACTATTTTAGGTTGCGTCAAAATACTAACTTGTATAAATAATTTAATTTTTTAAAACTAACTTTATACATTATAATTTTTTAATTAAATCTGTAGTATTTTTAATGTAAGTACTACTTGTGTATTTTAATAATCACCCAGGACACAAACTTATTACAATGTTGTTTCCAGGCCGTAGAATTCCTAGCAGAATGGTCGCTAACCCCTTGCAACGTGGCGTTCCTTCGCGTGCAAACCGGTCTGTTCGACCCGCGGCAAGTTGGCGACAAACCCAAGTGGTTCGCGGCGCAGCTGCAGCCGGTTCGATTCCCGGTGTGGGACGACGGCAGCTCGCTCAACGGCGCCTTGAGGCAACTGCAGCGACACGAGAACCAGCCCACTGGTAATGCATACACTAAAACACGCTATATAGCAGACCGAGCTATACAGGGTGTTCATTTGAATGCGTCCCATAGCTTAAGTGTAAGTTCAGTCTTCTTTCTTTTCGTGTGGGACACCGAGTCGTCCAACGACCCGATGAACCCTGGTGTCAGAGTTTTTCAACCGCCTACTACCACTTGTAGGCCTCTGACATGGTTGTGTTACGACCGCCGTCTAAGTAATCATAGACAGCAACCGGGACCGACGGCTTAACGTGCCCTCCGAAGCACGGAACCATTTCTTTTCGGACAATCAGTTGGTTCACCCTGCAATGTCCTAACCAGACCGGGAACAAATTCACAAAGTGACAAATATCAACTTTGTGAGTGTCCCACCGAGAATCGAACCCGGAACCTTTGCGTAGCAGGCAGTCGCACTACCACTGCGCCACATCGGCCGTAAGTTCAGTATTACATACCAATGTCTACTATACAACAGAGACGCTAAGCAACTACACTGTCTTCTAAAACAATAAATTTAGGTAAATTAAAAACTTTTTACACTAGTTCTACTAATATATTTTTAAATTAAACTACAAAGCGACCGGTTTCGTTACAACATCATCAGGCAGTAATATTTTCGTCGCTTTGCTTTAAAGTTTAATTTAAAAATATATCAGTGGAACTAGTGTAAAAGTTTTTAATTTACCTAGAAAATGGAGTTCCATCAAGAAAGCACATCACAAAGTGTAACATACAATACATTCATGCTATCTGCATGAAAGTCCTGCGAATTTCGTGTGCTAGCAAAACTTAAATAATTAAAACCATCAATAGTAAATCAGTACGTGTTTCTAGATGAGAGCGGGTCCGACTCGGAGGCGGCGGAGAGTACCAGCTCCTCGTATTCATCGCTCAGCGACTTTGTGTCGGAAATCGACTCCTCAGCTCTATCGCCAGGTAAAACTAAAAATACTGATTGAGTCTTTATGTAATCAAGGCGAGTGTAGTCGTCAACTTACTCAACTGTGGCGCCACTTCACAAAAAAACCCTCACGAACAATCTATCAGAATTTCCGTTGCTCAAGTTTTTAGTATTTACTTTAAGTGAAATTAGAACCTGCAAACTCAATGAAATATTCGCTGTTATTAAAGTTATAACAAAAAGTGCCTAAAAACGGCCACTTTTGGTATTAATTGCCATAACTTGAACTACAGAGAATATTTCATAGAGTTTTTAGGTTCTAATTTTACTTAAGGATAATACTAAAGACTTGAGCAACGGACATTCTGATAGATTGTTTATATAAAGAGAGAATATTTTTTTGTGAAATGGCGCCACTGTCGAGACCGTTCACGGCTACACTCGATGAAGGTCAGACCAATTAAAAGTTTTTTTATTTCAATTTTTGTTTACCAAGTAGTAAAAGAAAAAATCATGGATTTTATGCACCATGTTTTTTTGTCATTTCGCAATCTTTACAACTAAATACGTGAATTTTAGGACACCAACAACATCACGTGGGTGAGACGTACAACGCCGTAGTGTCCGTGCCAATGACGCTCTCATCGTCATTAGATCCTAAAACTGTAAGTATACTTCCTCTTGTTTTTGCGTGAGAGACCGAGTCGCCCAACGACCCGGTGTATTAGTAAATAATCTGAAAAATATATATATCACCGTACAACGGAAGCCTAAGCAGGATTTTCTAAATCACCTTGACCTTATTGTCTGAATAACACAGGATAAACAAGTTTTTCAAGGTGTTTAAACAAGTTTTTCTTCACAACAGTGGCCTCACTTGTTAAAAATGCTTTGTAATGATATTGACGATAGGTTATGGCCGGTAAAAGCTAGATTTTGTGTTTGTATTTAACATCACCTGATAATATTGGTAAAAATTCCCTTTTTCTGTATCTGGCACAGCCTAACAATTTTTATAAAAAAAAAGTCCTTCTCCACAGGTGTACAGCCCTCCTTCCTCCCTGAACTACGGCCTGGAAGGCGGCGAGGCTCCCCCCGAGTCGGGGCGGGCGTCCACCTCCCCCTCCCCCTCCGCCTCCGCCTCCAGCTCGGACCACAGCGACCTGTCCGAGGACGAGGCGCGGGAGGCCGTTGATACCAGACCAGCGCCCGTCAAGAAGAGCGTGAGTATCGTTACAGTGGGAATAGTGTAGGTTTGCTAGTTACACACTCGCTATATAACACACTAGTTAATAATAATAAATAAATATCCTGGACAATTCAGCGCCACCTAGCCCCAAACTAAGCAAAGCTTATACTATGGGAACTAGATAGCTGATATTAATACGTATATACTCTTTTTTTTGTAAATAAATACATAGAAACACCCAGACTAAACACAAATATTTGAAAATTACTTAACAAATATTTGTGTCTTGTGGGGATCGAACCCACGACGCTTGGCGTAGCAGGCAGGGGTACTATCCGCTACGCCATCGGACCATTACAGTGGGTTCATCGGGTCGTTGGACGACTCGGTGTCCCACACGAAAAAAGAGAGAGTGGGTATAGTGTAGGTTTGCCTCGCAACATAACACACTAGTTAAGGCAGCCGTAAACCAAATGTACGTTTTTGCGAGAGACAGATCGAGCACTTTTTATAGAAAATCGAAATAGAACCGTACGTAATTCAGATAAAAGTAACATTAAATGAAAATAAGAAATTGAAAAAACTGCTTTGCCAACTGACAACAGTTGGCAGAGCAGTGGGACGGTACCTCACGGTCCCGGGTTCAAGTCCCGGCGGGCGATAACATTTATCCAATTTATTATTTTCATTGATGAAAATAATATAGCACTGTGAGTGCATAACTAAACCATAGTAAAAGTAACATTGCTTAGAATGACAAACGACGCTGGTTACCGCTGGGCGATCGTGAGAGCCGTTTGCTATTCTGTTTTTCAATTACGATAGAGTTCCTTTTCAAATTTCTGGTCAAAAGTACTGGAGCTGTCACTCGCAGAAACTGCTATTGCTCTGCGGCGGCCTTTATAGAGTTTAGAGTCAAGTCGAGTTTTTACTTCGCCCTCGCCCTCTGCGTGCTCCGCGTCGCAGACCATACACATTTATCTGTGGACGAGGCGAGGAAAGACGAAGAGCGAGAGTACCATAAGCATTACCGTAGGAAAAGCCGCTGTCGATCCGAGTAGTCCATGACCCTGTATAAAAGAATATGCGTAAAATAGAATGTAAGTAGTATAGATTGCAAGTTATGCACACAATCATAAAACATCCGAAAATGAAAATAGTATACACTTGAGATAATAATAATAATAGTTTATTCTGTTTATTCAATTAAAAACACAGTTTACATAATTTTAAGAAAGAGTACTTTTGACATTTATAAATTCTAGGTTTCTCTTCATTAGCAACGGCCTCCGCACTATGCACAGCTTGTATCGCGGAGACCTTGTCGAAAGTTGACATATTTGATATACATAAAAACCAGTCTCGGTCTGGATATGACACATGATTTGTTAAAAAAATATATATATTATAATTATATCAAAAGCCGTTATTTTACATGCAAATCTTATCATTGCATGCAAATGATAAAATAAAAAATTTAAAAAAATTCTAAAACTAGTGTTTAAGAATTTTTTTAATTTTTTTATTTTATCATTTGCATTTGATCTAGTTTCGACCAATGCGATCAATCTAAGCACGACACGTGACTAGACACCCCACCCGCGACCGGAAAGAAGAGCTTGAGTTGAATTTATGTACAGTACGGCCATTCCAATAGGCCATTTTTGACAGCTGTCAGAATCATGCTAATACTATGGCAGAGGGTCCATTTTCTTTTGTTGACATCTCTTTTAGTATGGAGATGACAGCTGTCAATTACGGCTTATTGGGATTGCCGTACTTTAGTTGTGAAAGAGTAAAAGATTGCTAATCGGATTAGTTTAGGCGCACACACACACACCGTACATACACAAAGACGAAAATACATTCACTATTTCTATTTCATACAAAAGTATAACAAAGTGTCGAGGCTAGACGTCCGTAATACGAACATGCATCTTTATTTTAGAGTCACACATCACGTAACCGCTGCCACATGTAGAATAGCATTACTAGTAAAACTCACTATAAACTGACTTAAATAGTGCAGAAATAAAAAGCTTAAAAAAAGAATAACTTAGCTGTATCTTCGTGCCTCCTACACATATGCTGGCGAGTTGAGCCGACAAGCTGGCCACATTTGACGCTTTTGTGGCTCTGTCTACAACTGTAAACCCGGTAGACGGCAGTAGCTGCACACGTATGCTTATTCCCCGCTTGTCGCACGTAGGACACCGATAGCGGTAGTTTCGGGCGCGAATCGGACTCTAACTCGACCACCACGCCCAAGACCGTGGTGTCGCGGCAACGCCCCGACAGCGGCTCCGCCAGCGACACCGAGCGCGCGCTCACGCCGCACACGCCGCACACGCCGCACACGCCCCACACGCCGCACGCACGGAATAAGGTAAGCTCGCATTACGTAGTCATCTATAATAATAATAATCTGACCCTCACCTGCAATAGTCCTTGCAGCAGGCGGGTGCTGGCTCTGGGTGTACTTCTATAGTGCAGGCAGAGCGAGTATCCGCTTGATGTACACATCACAACACATTTTTTGGTGCAAACAGGTGCTGTTGGCTTCGATAGTACTTCCATGCTTCGGCCCCACTCATGCCTCAAAGGACTGGGTCCCAGTGGGCCCGAGATATGGAAACGTACCAACATAATAATAATAAAGTATTTTTTGCCAAATAAAAGCTACAAAACATAATTATGCTAGCATTCCAATCTGATTTCACACTAGGAAGAACCTGTGACGTAATAGTCTAGTCAGCCGTTACATTATGAAGTTAACAATTTGCATAATAGGAAAAAGGTCACAAGGAGAGGTGCCCTTATTACTAAGAGTCCGTTAGAGTTAGTGAATTTTTAAACTTATTGAAATGAAAAACAATATACATTAATAAAACAAGCTCCAGCGGAACTTCTTAATATAACCCGGTCCTTGAAAGAATAATTTTGCCATTTCTTAAATGACCAGATTGAGATCATGGTCACAAAGTATAGGTTGTTTCGCCTTCCTTTCATCTAATCAGGCGTTTATGTGTCCATACTATGGACTCCATAGACAGCCTTCTGGACAGCGCCCATATGGACTACTAATGCAAGTCTACTAGAAATTAATCCGTGTGTCTTGACGACAACTCATATGAGTTGCGTCATCCGGGATAACACACTAACGTGCCATAGCGGCGCAAGTCTTACTCCGAGGAGTCAGTTTCTAAGCTAAACTTATGTGTTCAAAACCCATGATTATGTGAGAATATTCCCAAGTTCATTTAATTACTTGTAACTGAAGCTTTTTTTATAATTCAACTTTATTGGATTTCTCCTATTGTAATTAAAGATTCTTTATAACATAACTTTATCACTATTCTAGAGTACAAGCAGTGGAGTTTCACGACAAGCATCACAGTCGTCTCTGCTAGAGCAATTCGCGGCTCAAGCAAAAGAACTAGTGAGAGAAACCACGCGGCAAAGCAGTCAAGAAGGGCTACTGGCTCATATGGACAAGGTAAATACCTACGTATTTTTAAACATTACTGTTTACTGTCGTATTTGGTGTTATATTTTATTATTAATATTTAAGTAAAAAATCTTATTTTAATATGTTGAATATTTGTTTAGTCTATTATTGTGAACTTATATTTTGTTGACTGTATTTTCCCTTAATTTTTAAACTTTGAATGGAAGAAAGGAAAAGTGCCAGACGGAGAGGATAAGAAAATGTTTGCACATTTCGACAAGGTAACAGTAGCAGAATGAACGCTTAAGCAAAAGAGTTGATTTGAGAGATTTCAGAAGCGGTTTCTCTTACAAAAATTGATTATAATACTTGTCATTTGCATTTCAAAGCAAAGATTGTAGAACTTAATCAATGATTCTAGTATGCATTTACGTATATCTTGATTGCATTTTAAAAGACCATGTCAAACTATTTTTGAAACTATCGCATCACGCGTTAGGTTTATCTTTTGCACTCTAAAATAACTACCATTAAAAAGATTCTTATCGCTTTTGAGTAGATATTCTTTACACATAAGCACGACCTCAATCAGTACTTCAAGTTTGAAACACACTTGATATTTTCCGTCAGCTAACTCTCCACGCGAAGAAGGCTGCAGAAGACGCGTCTAGAAGCATGCAGGAGGCGTCGAAAACGGCTCTAGAAGCGAGCAAGACTGCCACAGCGGTCAGCAAGAACACGTTCGACGACCTCACGTACGTGGGCAAGTCTACGCTGGGGGATCTCACCAAGAGCGCGAAGGAGGCCGCCGCTAAGAAAGGACTGTTGATGAAGGTAAGTTGCTGATTGGGGATATGGGGATTCCATGATAATGTCCCATACGCGGCGCTTTTGAATCTAACACTTCCGTGTAAGACACAAATACGTCACAAATTGAAATAAACTATAATGTACAACGTTCTAGTATTTCTAAAAGTCCCCTCTAGCTTTGTAACATAAATTCGTTTTGTCTTACACGTTAATAGTAGAAATCAGAGCGACATTATTATGTAATGCCCCTGATGTGATGGCAATTTGATTTATTTGTGATGGTGTGATACTGGATATAAATCAATGCATGCGGCTTAACCTTTTCCATCTTACGTAATTTTACAACTTTATTTACTGGAAACAGTTGATGAAGGCCAAGACCAAAAGCGTCATATTTTTCAGCCATATGGAATACATATGGAACACTACTTACCTCTGTCTATTATTCTTAGGAGAAGCGAAAAATTACTATTTGTAATTTTGTAAATTTTATTAAAAGTGCGGAAATAATCTATATAAAAATGTAATTGTGTAAAACAGGGTGAGAGTGTTGAGGCGCAATCTCCGAACGCACGTCGCGACTCGACCGCGCTGCAGACCACCAACCTGTTCGCGACCACGCACCGGGACTTCTTCAGCAACATCGGCTCCGACCTCAACGGCCTCGCCGCATCCACCTCCAGCATGTTCAGCGGCATGTTCGCCTCTAAAGGTACGTTAACCACTTCGCTCAGGTCGAATTTTGCAACAATAGATTTGTATTGTACTTCAAGCACACATGTGTGCTGTTACGAGCGGAGTAGTTAAACGGGTTTTAAGCCAACGTAACAATTCGTTTCGATCAATTCATGCCGTGTGATGCCGGCTTTGAATAGCATCACTCCATTTCTTTCCCGTGGGAGTCGTAAGAGGCGACTAAGGGACTCAAGGGTGTGTAAAGCAATGTTAGGCGATGGACAACCCTATGGCGATACACAATTTTCCGAATAACCCTCAAATATTTGTCAGACGTGGCGTTTTGCGGCCGTTTACGCTCTGTCTACCCCGCAACACAAGGGATTATAGGAGTGATATGTATATGTATGTAACAATCCCTAACGGCCTGATCCATACTTAAGTAGGGTTCACAGTTTTGTGTTTGACTTGAACCAGCATATTTCATAGCATTATAAAGAAACTAACAGCTGTCATATCGGGCTTATCAATTAGCTCTACTGTAGTGGGTAAGATCATGTGTCACTCAAATTAATCACAACACTTCGCATTTTTCTTAGGATGGCTGACAAGATAGAAAACTTGTACCCTTTCAGGCAAAAGTCAAGGTCAAGGCCGGGGCTCTGAGACCCCGCGCAGCTCGCAGTCGCAGCCCGCGCCGCTCACGGCGACCTTCGGCCCGTTCTCGCAGGGCGCGCGCGGCTTGGTGCAGAAGTCGCCGCTCATACGCCACGCCACGCCTCCGCCGCCAGCCAACGAGCCGCCGCGCTCCTCATCAGCTAATTCCGAGAACCAGGCCTTCTTGAATGACGTGAGTCATAGTGTGATAGATAGTAGACGCCATTCACGGCAACACAAACAACGTCAAATTACAATACTAGAAGCAACAGCGCACTGCAAAGATTTTCTTTCTTTTTTCGTGTGGGCCACCGAGTCGTCCAACGACACGATGAACCAGATGTCAGAGTTTTTCAACCACCTACTACTAGTAGTAGGCCTCTGACACGGCTGTGTAACGACTGCTTGTCTAAGTAATGATAGACAGCAACCGGATCCGACTGCTTACCGTGCCCTCCGAAGCACGGAACCATTTCTTTTCGGACAATCAGATGTTTCACTCTGCAATGTCCTAACCAGACCGGGAACAAATTCACAAAGTGTTAATAATCAACTTTTGTGAGTGCCCCACCGAGAATCGAACCCGGAACCTTTGCGTCGCAGGCAGTCGCACTACCACTGCGCCACATCGGCCGTCTAAGATAAACACTTATTTTCCGCGAAAGCATCGCCAATTTTAGCTTGGCAAAATCGCGATTAGTGTATGTATTTGAAGCTCTAACTAAACATGGGTTTATGTTTGGTAGTTGATTCAACACGTGCTGGAAGGCGAGGGCGTGGGCTGGCTCAAACTCAACCGACTCAAGAAACTAATGGAGGACGAAAGTTACCGCAACATGGTGCTCAGCAAACTCAACAGGAACTTCACCAAGAACACCACGCCCAACGACAAAGTTGACGACGTGGTAAGTCACTAATCATTGAGCTAATCATCCCCTCTTGTGTGAACAATAAAAACTCGCAAATATCAAATTTCGTCGGAGGCAAAGAGGACAGGAAGGAAACCATCAATGCATGACACTGATTATGCCCGACACTGTTTTGTACAGCATGACTATGTACGACAGAGTAGTCATTTCATTAGTTCAATAAATGTCCCGGAGCCGGACCAATTAAACGTCTACTGTGAACTAGTTTGCTAAATCCTCTTTGCCTCAGATTTCAACCAAAAAATATATCGCACCGCGTTGTTGCGTGGCGCAAGTGCGGTTCCACCTTAACAGTTCGAAACAAGCTAAACGAAAATGCGACTAGATATTTACCTAACATATGGAAAAAATCATTGATTGGAAACGATTTCAAAAATAAATAATCTAATTTTTGTGGCTATTTTAACGACTATACTATCTTCAATGTGTATCATTAGTGAAATAATGCATTCTTTATTCTTCGGTGACAGTTTGTCAGCAAGCCAGTGTGGAAGGGGTTGCTGAAGGTGCTGCAGTCTGTGGTGCACGGGCTCGAGCACACCTACTCCAACTTCGGCCTCGGCGGGATGGCGTCCGTGTTCCAGCTGGCGGAGATGGCGCACACGCACTACTGGAGCAAGGAGACAGCCGGGCTGGAGCACGGCCTGCAAGGCGGGCTCGGGGAGCACTACGGGCTGGACACGCCGTCGTCCTCCTCGCCGTCTAGTAGGAAGAGCTCGCAAGCAGGTGTGTTGTCTTAGCTATACACGCACTACTGGAGCAAGGAGACAGCCGGGCTGGAGCACGGCCTGCAAGGCGGGCTCGGGGAGCACTACGGGCTGGACACGCCCTCGTCCTCCTCGCCGTCTAGTAGGAAGAGCTCGCAAGCAGGTGTGTTGTCTTAGCTATACACGCACTACTGGAGCAAGGAGACAGCCGGGCTGGAGCACGGCCTGCAAGGCGGGCTCGGGGAGCACTACGGGCTGGACACGCCGTCGTCCTCCTCGCCGTCTAGTAGGAAGAGCTCGCAAGCAGGTGTGTTGTCTTAGCTATACACGCACTACTGGAGCAAGGAGACAGCCGGGCTGGAGCACGGCCTGCAAGGCGGGCTCGGGGAGCACTACGGGCTGGACACGCCCTCGTCCTCCTCGCCGTCTAGTAGGAAGAGCTCGCAAGCAGGTGTGTTGTCTTAGCTATACACGCACTACTGGAGCAAGGAGACAGCCGGGCTGGAGCACGGCCTGCAAGGCGGGCTCGGGGAGCACTACGGGCTGGACACGCCCTCGTCCTCCTCGCCGTCTAGTAGGAAGAGCTCGCAAGCAGGTGTGTTGTCTTAGCTATACACGCACTACTGGAGCAAGGAGACAGCCGGGCTGGAGCACGGCCTGCAAGGCGGGCTCGGGGAGCACTACGGGCTGGACACGCCGTCGTCCTCCTCGCCGTCTAGTAGGAAGAGCTCGCAAGCAGGTGTGTTGTCTTAGCTATACACGCACTACTGGAGCAAGGAGACAGCCGGGCTGGAGCACGGCCTGCAAGGCGGGCTCGGGGAGCACTACGGGCTGGACACGCCGTCGTCCTCCTCGCCGTCTAGTAGGAAGAGCTCGCAAGCAGGTCAGTATTTTGCTACCAAAAATATGCAAACCAAGCCCGCCCAGACGAAAGCCCAGCTCGTCTAGTACGAAAATTATGGAATTTCCGCATAAGTTATATGACTTGAGAGGGTGGGTATACCATAAGTTTTACTTTAACAAAATTTTCAAGTCAGCACTATGAAGAATGAAGACTGGTAGTGCCGCAGCGTCTTGTCTTGTGGTCATTCGACGGTAGATAACAATACTAACTTCCGGATTTAAGGATATTAGCTTTCCTGTCTATAATATAACCTACTAATCTGTATACTAACTAGATGCAACAATTTGATTATTTTGGGTTGTAATAATCTCTCTTCTATATCTTTGTTTTAATGCTTTTTTCAAATGCCAAACTGGTTTTGCATTTACAACCACTGACTTACTAATACTGGATATAATATTATACAATACTGGAAAATTTCTACAAATGCTGAGGCATGCAGCATGCATATAGACCTCAGTGTAGAAGTAAAAAAAGTGATGAGAAAATAAGCCCCAGGTATTGCGAGGAGGTATTATTTATGAAGTATTACAACATTATAAAAATATTGTGTAGCCGAGCCAGTGTTCTGTTGCTCTAACCTTGCCAGAATGCATTTGAGTAGCAAAATCACTTTTTTGCCCCAAATATTACCAACTTCAGCAGGTGCTCACTGCTCCTGCAACCACTCGGCTGCCAGACTTTAAAGTAAGAAGTCCTTATTAAGGCTGCTCACACATGCGACGTCGCTAGTTCAGATTCTAAAAAAACTATTTATTTTCTTTGAAAAGAAAATCGTTTATACTTGTCGCGGCCGCTTGGGCTATATTAAAAGTGAGAAACGTTTAAAAGATATTAAACTTTGATGTCATGATTAAATGAATAATGTTCAAATTCTTGAATACGATGCTATGTTGAGTTTATAGAAAACACCCGTAAATAAACCTTCGTCTACTTAACAAAGAACGTTGTATTACAGACATACCAACACTGCACTACCCCGAAATGGACCAATCGGAGGCGCAGAGCACCACCGAGATGTTCAAGGACATGTTGAACCAGAAGCGGAACCTCCTCTTCAGCAAGTTGACCTCCTTCGAGTCCGATGTGAGTACCTGCCCTACACGGGGGGACGTGTGTATTGATGTTGCATGGGTCATGTTGCCCTTGTCCAATGTTGTTACATAGTAAAATCAGAACAGAAAGATAGGATAAACATACCTGAAATTATACTGCGTGTTACAGAATAACAAGTAAAGCCGAGAGGGTGTAAAAGGGACCCTTGTAAAGAGTCTATTGTCAAAAAATTTGACCCGTAGTGTCGATTTAGAAAATTATATATTTATATCAAATGAGTCAAAAAAATTATCGTTGCATCGCAGCACTACTTTGACAGTTTAAAGTTCAACTGAAGTTTCCAACGCGGCGCAGCGAGATTCGATATACATTGCTTGTTATTTCATGGGCGTTATTATTTTAATGAACTGAAGATAACCAGAAATGTATGCCAAATCGAAATTCGTTAGAATGTAAGTGTAGTACTGACCTACACTAGTGTTGTTATTATTTCATCGATCGACTGATGAAAATAAAGAATATTATTTTTGCGTTATTTTGTAACAGCTTGTATATTAATAATTTCAAGAAATGATATCTTTGGAAATACGTGTCTATACTTAGGTACTATTCTGATTTAACTATGATTTTGTATTCCATTATAACTCAATCAACCAGTATTTTGCAGATTTTATACAACATTTATCTGACCCCAAGCTATCTAACTTAATATTATTACTTGTACCTATTCTTGAGCATGTGTTACGTGCCGTTGCAATTTTGATCAAGTGCCTACTTTTATTGCCTTGGATGAAATTATTTGTCGCTTCAGTGTAAGGCACTGTGTTTGTCTAATTTCATACTAATACATTCATTACACACTTGGTAACTAAATTGGAATACATAGGGGCAAAATTAATAACACATTAGTATCTACGTAGCTGACGATGGCGTTATACAAAAACTCCCAATTTATTACAGAACCTTAAATGTAAATAACATGTAATATTCCTATGTATCAATAGAATATATCATTATGTACTCGTTGTACTGTATCTGTGTAGAGTATATAGTATGCTGAAGTCGGGCATTATACGTATATCGTGTACAATCGACTGAAAGATGAATTTGGGTCTGTTTCAGTGCTATTGTACACGCTGACGTTTTATGTGTCAGGGACCGAAAAAGTAAATAAAGTAAAAAAATCTTAACTTTTATTGTTCAACTTTTACTAAGCTGAATTAAGAATATTTCAAATGCGCTTTTCCATTGAAAAAGTGATTTACAATGTTGCGACATCGGAGCGTGCAATGCACAAAATAATTCTTCTCGGGACTAAGTGAAGTAAACTTTACGATTGGTTTGTTAATTTTATAATGCAAATGGAGAAACAGATTCCATCATGAATGACCGTTACCTAGCTAGAGATTCCAATCTTTGATTATAGTCATTCCAAAACCCATTTTTTCGGTCCCTGACTTATGAACGAGAGGGTTAGTGTGGGGCCAGTAGACAGTATGGCGTTGTGGGTTTGTGGGAGGGGGGTGTCGGTAGTAAGGGGGGTGTTTGTGCCGTAGGCGGCGCCGTCGTCCGAGTGCTCAGGCGACGAGAGCGGCTCCATCACCACCAACCGCGCCAATCTCGCCGACCACCGCGCCTCCTTTAAGTCCAACCTCTCTGACACTGACGTCATGTACCTCAACGTAAGTCCTAGCGCTGTTGTAGACGGCACACCACAGACCGTAGCTCGTAGAACACAGTAGACGCCTCCCGCTTCCGCTGACGATTGCTCGCGTGGATTCGAACGGATTTAAAACAAAATTTTACCGAAATTTGAAAGACATTTGTCGCGAAGGTAGATAATTTGCATGGTAGCACCTTTATATTTCAATAATATAACTTTGTGTTTGTCCTATTGTTACTATAATACGTAAGTTAAATGTAATTCTACTTGACAATTTTAACACACACTACCACACACTCTATTTTCAGAAGCACAAATTTATTTATCGTAAAATTCGTGATGTCCAATGTTGCACACACCTTATCAATTCACAAAAAATGTTATAGGTTGAATAAATTAAAGGTAATTGATTCATTTAACATGAGTTATCTTGTAGTAAAATGTAGGAATAGAAACAAAATTCCATAAAAACTTGAAAATTTTCTTAAAAATATAATTCAGCAATCTGTTAGTAATAAAAAAAACGTCCACAATAAAAATTATGGCGTTCATAACAAACAAATCTAATTCATTCAATAAAGATCAAGTTTTTATAAGGAACAGTCAATGTAGCTGGTTAGAATTCCGAAACTGCAGTTGTTTTGTCTTACATTGGCAGGCAGTCGTGATATTGCTGTAATAAGTGTTCGTGACTTGAAAAAAATAAATCGAAATTTCGTAAACTGACCGTGCAATTTGAAACAAAACAACTGCAGGTACTTGCATAAGTCCATATACCAAAGCTGCATAAATGTCCAGATGGGTCGCGGCAGCGGGGCGGGCAAGCCGCGCGCCTCGAGCGTGTTCTCGAGCAAGTCGTCGACGGGCGGGTACCGGCAGCCCGCGCCCGTCGGCGCGCCCACCACCTCCCCTATCACCTCGCCCGACACAGCGCGGACTTATCTCTACCAGGGACTTATCGGTAACTATACACGCTAACGTAGGTGGTTCAGTCTGCAAAAACACTGATAATAACAATGAGACCTCGCTATGATATCCTACCTTACATTGAAATCAATTTACTCTAGAGTAGATTAGTTCACATCCTCATTATTAGAATTTTATTATGAAGTTCTTATTATTGAAAAATTACTAGGTGGCAAAATACGTTTTTCACAAATTTATTTCATCTCAAATTCACTTCCTTCAAAGGCAAAGAGCGCTCTAACCTGTGGGACCAAATGCAGTTCTGGGAGGACGCGTTTTTGGATGCCGTGAGTCAAGAGCGAGACATGATTGGCATGGACCAGGGGGCCAACGAGATGATGGAACGATACAAGTGCCTCAGCGAGACAGAGAGGTACAATATATATTTTCATTTGATTATTCAAAAAGGTGTGGAAGTAATAACTATTGCTTCGAAGTTATAGAAACTAAGATGTCTACGTGCGCTTATCTAAAAACACGTCAAGTTGTTTCCTAAAGAAGGAGAGTTGTAACCTCAGCCGTACCCGCCCTGGAAAAAGGCTTGAGCCCTTATAGCTAATCAAAACGGACGGCAATTTAAGAAAAACATCAGCTATTATACGCAAGCGTCGGTAGGAAACATCCTGCCAGCATGTAGAAACAAGCATGTTAAATAAAACTGGAAATTTGTTTGACTTGTTAATAAGAGTCCATCAACTTTCTTTCAACGTGGCGAAAATGTTCGTTTTTTTATGGCCGTTTACGCTTAGCTTACTCCGCAAGTATGTCAGAGAATTACCAAGTCTGGGTATTTAGAAAAGTTAATTGACAGTTCGCGATTTTGTTAATATTTCTTTTTTCTTCAGATTTAAGCATTAAGATTCTTACAGAAACGGAACGTCATCCAGACTTGCTGGTTGATTAGTGTTGGGGTCCATTCTTTATTCTTTTCTACAGCCGAACTGATGCAGTTTCATCCTGATTTAGTGTCATCCTGAATCCTGATGTTAAAGGCGCGTGTGTGTGCCTGTATGTGTCCGTGCCTTTTTATTGTGTTTTCTTATTTTCTCTTTTCTTCAATTTCTACTTGTATGTATCCTTTATGAATTTGAATTTCATATAGGACCTTTAGTAATGAAGAATACGACAAAGAAGAAGTATGTATGTATGTGAACGTTGTACTCAGGAAGCGACTCGAACACGAGGAGGACCGGCTGCTGTCGACCGCTCTGTACAACCTGACCGCGGCGATGGTTCTGTTCGGCGTGCAGGCGGACACCGTGCGCAACAAGGTGCGCCGGCTGCTGGCCAAGAGCCACATCGGCCTCGTGTACAGCCAGGAGGTCAACCACCTGCTCGACGTGGTGCATACTCTGGTGAGTTTGATGGTTCTGTTCGGCGTGCAGGCGGACACCGTGCGCAACAAGGTGCGCCGGCTGCTGGCCAAGAGCCACATCGGCCTCGTGTACAGCCAGGAGGTCAACCACCTGCTCGACGTGGTGCATACTCTGGTGAGTTTGATGGTTCTGTTCGGCGTGCAGGCGGACACCGTGCGCAACAAGGTGCGCCGGCTGCTGGCCAAGAGCCACATCGGCCTCGTGTACAGCCAGGAGGTCAACCACCTGCTCGACGTGGTGCATACTCTGGTGAGTTTGATGGTTCTGTTCGGCGTGCAGGCGGACACCGTGCGCAACAAGGTGCGCCGGCTGCTGGCCAAGAGCCACATCGGCCTCGTGTACAGCCAGGAGGTCAACCACCTGCTCGACGTGGTGCATACTCTGGTGAGTTTGATGGTTCTGTTCGGCGTGCAGGCGGACACCGTGCGCAACAAGGTGCGCCGGCTGCTGGCCAAGAGCCACATCGGCCTCGTGTACAGCCAGGAGGTCAACCACCTGCTCGACGTGGTGCATACTCTGGTGAGTTTGACGTAGCGGATACAGCTATACACACTTTATTAATACTACCCACTATTTAAACTATAAATGCCAAAGTTATCGTTACACCGTTACTTACCTACATCCTGTATAGAGTGGGAGGTACTGACATATTTCCAAAGTGATCTTGTAAAGAAAATTATTATCATCATCAGAATCTGGGCTTAATAACGACTACTTTGGGTCAAATGACAGCCGAGAGCCGTCGAGTAGTTGCGTTTAGCCACAATGAGGCGCAGAACTTGCAAAAAAAGTAGCAAACTTTTGATAAAAGATATTTTTTTGTAAAGGCTGACTTTTTCATATGTTGAAATAATCGGACCCAGGATGCTATTTAAAAAAAAACACCATAATCGTATCATGTTGCGTTTGCCCAGTTATGTCAGTCCTCGTTTTTTAGGGCCTTTTACGCTCTGCCTAGCCTACAAAGAATATGGGCGTGATATACAGTATGTATGTAGTAGTTGAAATACTGCAGCAAAAATCTGAATCTGAATCTTTGCCGTCCAACTTTACAGCAAAACTTTTGAATGCTCAATTCTATTCCATCCCTTGTCCAAACATCCATGTATTGCGTTTATTTTTTCCATGGCAGTTTATTCGAATGCAGTTGAAACATGTATCCAATTTATTCTGGCGCTCTACTGGATATCGTATAGCGTATACTTATTGAATGTATGTTGTTCAGCAAGGGAACGACATAGAGCTGAAGCCGCTGGGCTCCCGCTTGGTGAGGAGAGCCACGTTCACGGTGCACGAGGGCGAGGCGGGCGGAGCCCTGCGCTTCATGGAGGTGCGCCATGACGGGCTCGTGCTGCGCTCCACGCAAGGTATTTTCATATACAGGGTGTAAGGGACGGTGTACCGAAAACTATGCAGGCATGATCAGACCATGGAACTGAACAACTTTTACTATGGAGCCTAAGGAAAGGCTGATCTTGAATTTTGTATGGGAGGTCGATTTTTTTTTCTCGTTTACCAACATAGCCTCCATAGAAATAGTTGTTCACTGTCATGGTCTGATCATGCCTGCAAAGTTTTCGGTACACCGTCCCTTACTATTTTTGTACTAACTTAGCTTCCCAATTCGCTACTTGCATACTAGTCAAACGAGCTACTTTTTAAAAAGATACTTTGTTTTTCACTATTATTTTAAACAATAGCGTCAAAATAAAAACTATTGAAATGTGTTTCTTTTTAATCATTCTAACTTTGAATATTTTAGATAACATTGAATGAGAATAACTAATTTACTTGGTTAGATGGTCTTTGTTAGTAGGTGACTACTTTACAAAGAATGTTCCTCATCATCACTATTGTAGACAAAACACGCGTTTGCACTGTGCGAGTGCACAAGTTACATATTACGTCCAACAAAATAATAGTATGTTGCCGGATATTTGTGTGAATAATGAGCCGAAACACTTGATTTTGAAACATGATCAAAGGTGATTTGCAAAAATTAACTTGCGAGGAGAAATTGATTGGAGATAGCCAGTTGGCTCAATGCTGCATAATGGAAAAGAAGAATACCCGACGAGCGAGGCTTTCAGCTCGTAGAACGCGGCTCGACTGGTAGGGCGCGGTTTTTGTATTTATGCATTTATGCTAAGTTTTTTACAAAACCTTAGGCCTCTTACCGCGTTTGAGGCTAATCTTCTATGACGAGAATGACGTATCATGTTTACATTATGCAGGTAGTTCTCGCCTCGTCATCAGTAGAAGCGACCAGTAAAGTCAGCATTTTGTGAGCGGCGCTTCAGTTTTTATTGCAATCCACGCCGTTCAGACGCAACAAACCTAATAAGTAATAAAATAACACATACCTTGAACAAATTGCAGGTACTATTGTGGAGAGATGGTGGTACGAGCGGCTGGTGAACATGACGTACAGTCCCAAAATACGAGTTTTGTGCCTTTGGAGGAAGACCGGTGGGCAGACGCAACTGCACAAATATTACACGAAAAAGGTCAGTCTCTCGCAATGCTTTTTATAGTTCATTAAATATAGTGATAAATATCGTGAGCTCTGTGACAGATATCAGATTCATAATTTTTTTTCTTTTGTCCTTTTCTCTATCACTTGGTTTCCTATCTAGCTACTTGCTGTCAAGGGAATCACTTGTAATTAACAAAGAATAGGGATACTTATTTAGCTACGTGAAATCATATTCAGGCTTCGTAAGTTTTTCTAGTATTTAGACCATACAGAACTTATATCAGTTTAAAATTTGTTGTGCGAACTCATAAAAATATTACATCGTTAATTTATTACTAACGCATCCACAGATGTTAAAGGGATACTTACAAATATTAAGATTTGTCGAAGGCATCGTGACTTAGCTCGGTTTAGACCTCGTTCGAACAAGAAAAATAATTACAAACAATTTTCCTTTAGTGCTGGTCTGACCTATTTAATTCACATTACAAGCCCAAAAACATGTTTGCACGTCTGCACTATTTAATTTGCATGACAAAGAAGCAAAGTTTCGATGTTACCAACAGAGGATTTCACTATCAAAAGCTTTATCATATTCTCAGATTATAGTAAGTATTTTTTTATTAACTTAGAAAGAAGGAAAATGCGATGTATCTGTAGCAATAAAATTTTGCGACATATCGAAAGCCAAATGTAAAATTCTAATAGTATAGTGTGGTGTTGAATGTGCAGTGCAAGGCTCTGTACTACTGCATCAAGGAGGCGATGGAGAAGAGCGGGCGGCGCCAGGACGCGGCGCAGCTCGGCGGGGAGTTCCCCGTGCAGGACTGCGGCTCGGGGGAGGGCGGCCTCATACAGGTACACACACTTGAATGTCACATCGGTACAAACTACTTTTACATTACTGTTCATTCACTACATTCATACATTTTCTATTAACGTATTAGCTATAATTTATTGACATTCTCTATTAACTTGTAAGCTATTATTTAATACGCAAATATTGTAAGAGTTTCTAGATTTGTAAGACTTTTATAATTTACTAAAGAGTTTTGACTTTAATTTAAGGTGTGCATGGAAGGAGTCGGCCTCCTGTTCCACCACAGCAAGGTATGTGTCATGGCTTCTTTTTGTCTTTGTCCTTTTGCCGGCTTATTTATGTTATCGCATCGATATACCAAAACTTAGAAAACGTGTCTCTCTGTGATAGTTTTGGTAGTATCGTGGGAGTACTGCAAGCAGGTAAGGTGTGTCTGTGTGACGCTTGCGGGCGCCTCGTCGCGTGGGCGAGCCGAGCGAGTCGCACGAGCCGAGCCCGCAAGCTGCGCTTCTTGTTGAGTATTGTTGGTGCCGTAACCGCAATGCAACTACGTTCTCATTTCAAAGCTTCTTACCCAAACATCGAGATACATACGTCCCCTCGCAGGGATCTGATTATGCAGTATGAGTTATAGTCTTGAAATTCGAAGTTCCCATAACTATAAGTTCTAAGTTTATTTAACTACCCATTGCCATAGTTGCCGGAATGCAAGGACCACTCAAACTTTCCTATTTCGATCTCTTCTTAATATTTTCCGATCACCTATTTAAATATATTCCGAATAATACGTTTATTCTTTATATTCATCGTCTATATTTTATTTGTTATACGCAGTCGTCTGCGTACGACTTTCGCTTTTTTCTATTTATTTATTTTTCTATCGTAAATGGAAATAGCTTTTATCGAAATACGATCACTCGGCCCTTAAATATTTTATCTATTACTAATTCGATGTAATAGCTAGAGTTTTTACATTTTAAGATAAACGTTGTCCATCTGATTTACGTACTCCATACAATGTGCATGTGCTATATGTCTGCCACACCCGCCGCTGCGACAGGCGCCAGGCGCCGACACGAGCTCCGCTAGGAACTTTTGAGATGGTCCTTGACACGCGCTCGCCCGCCCTCCACTAATCTCTTGTTTTCTCTGTTCTACTCTCTCCGGACACGCCGAACCGCGCCGCTGCGCTGAAGGATTTCGAGGTACTCAGTGGCTCATACCCTAGTAATGGCTGGCTCTTACGATGATCGACACGACCTTTCATATCTGTCACGGTCACCTTGAGCTGTGCAATTAGCGATGATCGTTCGAAGTCGTAGGGCTTTACTTGTAGTTTTGAGGCTTACCAATTGTTTTAGCCGTTGTTAGCGTTGTTTTAGTTCTCCCGAGTGCGGCGAGCGCCGACGCGCGCGGTCGTGCATGCACATAGACGCCCTTTGTTTATTATTTGTTCATTACCGCACCCGACAGCTTGCATTCGTTTCACGGATCGTCCGGCGAGCGGTTTCGATCTTTCTCGCACAGAGCGCCGAGGTAGTCGGTTAGTCCGCGCGAGTCCGTCACGAGGTCAGTCGTAGAGCATTCGCCATCTCACAAGTTCTGGCGCGGCCGCCGCCCTGCCTCCCCCCGCCCCTCCGCGCGGCGCTCCCGCACCCCCGCTCCAGCCCGCACCCCGCACCTCGCAAGCACCCACACCGCACCGCGTCCAGCACTATTGCACCCTGGCTAGGGATCAAATCGTTTGGTCGGAGTGTTATTTAAATAATCAACCATTGTAAACACTAAACATGCTTAACGTATAATGACATTACAGATTTTTTTAAAAGAAGGGTTCGTCTGTGACTACATTCGTAGTTTCCAATCTTTGTTTCTTATTTTAAACAGTTTTGGAACGACTCATTTAGAACCTCTTCACTATGGTAGATGTTTGACTTTTTACGAACAGGTAAACAACACTTTGACCAAATGACTATCCCTGAGCAGTGCCTGCGCCCAAACCAAACCCCGCCTGCTCTTGAACTCAGATACCCCGTGAAATAGCAAGAGTGCATCCGCTGCGTCTTGAACAGATACAGTAACGATGCACTAACTAGTGAGCTACTGGATAGTTAGTGCTCAGGATAGTTGCCGCATCGCGCTGCCCGTACGGTCTGCATGAAGCATACTTGACGTTTTATTCCTGATATGACAACATTGCATGATAAGAATGTCGCATGATATAATATCTATTCCATAGGATTTTCTTCACACATTTTTATGTTTACCCATTAGGCGGTTTATGCTTCCAGTTCTATATATTATAAATCCTTTAATTTTTGTTTGATTTTAAATAAAACAACGAAAAGTTTACCCATTCAAAAAAATATAATATTTTTTATTGACAACTTAACACAGAATGTGTTTAGGACGAAGCGTTTTTCAGTGAATGATTTTGCTGGCACATTTTATTTCGGCTTCGAAAGGGAACTTATAGATAATAGAGATCTTTATTTCAACTTCAACGTACATTAGGTACTTGACGCTACTGCTGTGTGTATATTTTGCACATATTTATGCGTTTTTAGATAGCTTGAAATTTTAGTTTATGGCAGGTAAATTATAATGATTTTGTTTTAACGTTCCAGTTCTTTGTGCGGCTCGATCATATACGGAAGTGCTTCACACAGAACGGCGGTATCTTCGTTTTAGAAGAATTTAGTAAGTATTAGAACAACTAATAAGATTTCTTAACATGTGTAAATATTTTCTATACTTAGTAAAGTCTTAATTGTTTACTTTTTTTACTTCACTGACAAAATGTTTTTCTTCTTTCAGACCCAAAAACAAGACAAATAATTCAAAGAAAGTACAAATCGATAATGGTAAGTGCGTTTTTCACGAATGATTCATTTAAGCAATATTGTTTTCCGTTAAAGTTTTATTTACCCTTACGTTTTATGTTGTAGGCAGAGAAAGTAGTGCTTGACCTACATCGTTTCTTCTCCATATGGCTTTCTCGGTACTACTTATATGTCGAGACCAATGGAAATGACCTGAACTTTGCACCTTACCTTTCATAGCTCATACCGATGTATGTACACAATGTGACGTTTTGTTTTGCATGATTCTGTATTTCACTTGATTCTCTAACATCCTTTTCTGCCCGCCTAGCATGCGCGCCTCGACAAATTTTGTCATTTCGTGCGCGCGTTACGTCACAATGAATATAGCGTGGGAATTGTTCGAAGTGAAGTTTGCAAAGCGCAAGATATCCGACCTCGCATCTTAAACGCCGTCCCAGACATTCGGATGATGAAGATGATATCACATGAATATTGCGTGAAAACCACACTTCACAAGCTCTATAAGCAACCGACGCCCCCTCATTTGTTTTTCATTTGGGGAACTACCGACATGTTCCGGGTAGATTCAGTTCGATCCTCGATGCCAAAATCGCAAGATAATGCGGTGTCATAATTTTCTCGTGGCACGCATGTTAGAGGCACTGATCTAATATTTTTTGGTTAACATTATGCTTCTAGCTTTAATATTTCATTATAATACACTACTAGTTCTCTAGGATACTAACACAATACATAATTGAGTTGGAATAATAACCAGTTCATGGTAACGTAAGTAATAAATAATTAGTATTAATATCTTTGATGGTCCCAAGAATCACTTCAACTAAAATAAACTTCTCGGGAATAAATTTTTTGGAAGTTCGTCCATATTAATTAGAATATTAGTTAGTATTAATATTTACAGGAGAGCACATTTTGTTTGGCCACCACATTACATTGCCTCTTGCTAAGGAATTAAAATAATTGCTTGCGTCAACAGTCTTGAATATGAGACTTCACACTTCATCCAATCATGCTTATTTTAAACTAATTTTAAAAGCAATGAATTACTAACGTCCAATAATATGTAAAATTCTGACTAATAATAACCAGTGAGTAGTTAGTTTTATTAACTATTTGGTCATGTGCCGTATTTATTCTTGAATTCGTAAATTCAGCATACTAACACAAACTAATGTGGGACTTCAGCTAGCAATATGAATATTCATGAAATCTTGAAAACTTTGAGATGACAAGTAACAAAAGTGTAATTAATGTAAGGGTTGTATTGTATTGTATCATTGGTAGTCCTTATTCGCCCTTTTTCGTCGTCTGTGCGAAAGAAAATGATAGCGCGAGGGGAAAAGGGGAAATTACTTCAGGCAGGTCGCGGTACAACTCTTAACAGTATATTCACTTTTCTTCGTGTTATTGCTAACTGAAGTGTCACATATCCTGAGCACTTAGTGATTCCAAGTGATACCTCCAGGCGGATCAGATTTGCTACGCGGTGCTGTGCGTTTTCTCTTACTTCGCGGCCGGGCAGGAGCAGAAGAAGGCGATACTAGAGCAAGCGTCGCGTCTCCCCCCTCCCCCCGCGACCCTGGCGTCCCTCTCCCCCGGGACCACCTCGCCTCTCCCGCCGGGAGGGGTCTCGCCCAAAGGAAGGCTTAGTCCGCAAGTGAGTAATACTGTGATAACAATCCTTGCCTAGGTTACAATTTGCCAAGGGAGCTATAGCAGATAAGGGCGATACTGAAGCAAACGTCGCGCCACCCCACGCCATCCTTGGCGTCCATTTCCCCTGGAACACCTCGCCTCCTCAGCCGGATGGGGACCGCAAGTAAGTAATAATTAATACCAATACCAATCATAATTAATACCAATACCAATCGTACCTATGTTCTACCGAGTACACATGAGCAGAAGAAACCGATACTAGACAAGCGTCGTGCCTCCCTCCTCCCTCTTCAACCTCACCTGTAAGTATCTGTACTTTAATTTTTTTGTAAACTTGAAATTTTTTATACCTAACATTGTAATTGTAAACCTAACACGGAAGGTGTTTTAAAATTTGGTATTCAATCTGTACTTCCAATCTGACTGATCCCCATGATTTTTGATCAATTGCGTTTTTATCGAATTACGATTTTTTAAGTGAGCGTACCACTTAAGCTCTGGGATCCCCTGGCAATTTATACGTGACCAAAACTAATAATCGTTTCAAAGGGAAATTTCAAATTTTTCAGGTTGAGAAGCGGTCGTCAAGTCGATCCGGGGAATCTCGGGGGTCGTTCTCTAAAGACGCTGCGGTTCCAGTGGACACCGGGCAGCCCCCGGGCCGCGCCCCAGGCCCGGCCTCCGCCTCCGCCCCCGCCCCCGATCTACGAACAAGCAGACAGGTCGCGGTCAGGGACGAACCAGACCGACTGCCACCGGTACATATTATTATTTTTATTTTACACTATGTAGGGTAAATATTACTAGAGACCGATAACAAAATCTCAAGACGGGCTGGACACAAGGAACAACTTTTCCCAAGAAACAGGTCGAATTATCAAATAAAATTAATGTTGGCCTGCCATAAAAAATTGGCGATCAGCTGATTTGATTTACTATGGCCACTCAAAATATTTTTGTCTTATTTTAACCTGTTTCTTGGATAAAATTTGTTCCTTATCACCAGTCCGTCTATATAACCTTTGGAATTTCTAAATGTTTCTGAAATGATCTTCTGAATTTCTTATGAAGTCTTTAGCAGTAGCAATTTCTAACTAACTTGTTTTTTCCACAGGAGCCAAGCAAGCCTGGTCGCGCGCTCCCTGACAGCCCGAGCGACGTGTGCGGCGTGAAGCGCACCGACAGCTTACCACCGCGTAGGCCTCCGCCCCCCGCGCCCCTGCAGCAGCGCCTGTCCCGCGCACACTCCACCGCCGCGCCCTCCAGCTTCGGCTCGGCGCGGGAGCCCGACCTGCCCGCGGTGAGTGTAACTACGAAATAACTGCCATAATATTTGCTATAGCTATGGAGGCCTATGTCCAGCAGTTGTCTGCAATAGGCCTAAGTATGTAGACAGGGACCGCCGTGATGTCGGCTTAGAATAGCATCACCCCATTTATTTTCCGTGGGTGTCGTAAGAGGCGAATAAGGCACTTCAGGGTACATGTGTATTGCATTTGTAGGCGATAGGCTGACAACCCGTCACTATGACGATACACAATTTCCTGAAATACCATGAAATGTTTGTCAGACGTTGCGTAAGTGTCCGTTTTTTTGCGGGCGTTTACGCTCTGCCTACCCCGCAAGGGATTATAGGCGTGATATTAAAATCTCTATGATTTGTAAAGATCTCAAGTTTGATAAACGTTGTTTCTCTATTCAGCTGCCACCGCGCGTGGGTGGGGCGGGGGCGGGGCCGGGGGCGGTGTCGGGGGCGGGGGGTGCAGGGTTGCCGCGGCCGGCCGGCCCTCCGCCCGCGCTCCCGCCGAGGCAATTCTCCGCCGCTGCTGACTTCAGCTCAGTGCCCAGGTAATTATACTATCAGTGTAAACTAACCCTTTCTAGGGCAACAAAAATGTGTCTTGTCCGGGAATTTGTTAAATGCACTGCCCTCGCCAATCCGCCTGCCAAGCGTGGCAAGCGTATGGCAATACCCTGTTGTGGCAGTTAATTAATAAATAATAAAGATAATAATAGTTACGGGAATTCGCATGAGCCCTTTCGCCACTTGCCAATATTTGAGCGAAGATTAGTTTTGCCGGTCAGCCAGATAAAAAGTTACTTGGAATTTGCAATTACTGAAATATTTTTTCCTTTTATTCTAGCTCTAACGAATGATTGTGCGTATTTATGACGTAGGTAACTCAGAGATGTAGTACAGCTACCTTTATCGTGTCATTGCCCATGGTTTATTTCTTACATTCTTGTAGAATTTACGCACTGTCAGTTATATAAATTCCATACCATGCTACCATGATATCACCTCGTCAACTTTTTCATTTTTTCTTTCTCAAGCAATTTAAAACACTTTTAAAAACAGTCTAATATTTAAGTCTCGATTTTTCCACGTCACTTACTTCCCCAGTTATTTCAATCACTTTCATAAATAATAAAAATGTATAACCAGTGCAAATGAAAAATGTATCCCGAAATGGCAACATTGGCAATTGTTTGCTAAATTTGCACTTCTCGTGTTGGATTTACAATTTTACTGAATAGTTAAAGTTGCAGGGTGTAAACCTGCTAGCGGTAGAAAAATTTGCAAATTTTCTAGATAATGTTGCCATTTTGGGAATCATTATTCAAATAAACGGGTTATACAATAAGTGATGATGATGATTATCCTCAGGCCGGTGGCGAGTCCGCCGAGCGCGCGCGCGCTGCCGGAGCTGGGCGCACCGAGCGCTGCGGGCGCGCGGCGCATGCCTCAGCGCGCGGGCTCCATCTCCGCGCCCTTCGCCCCCACCAACCCCTTCGCGCCGCACAGACACGCCGAGTTCGTGATCCCCGCGCGCGCCGCCAGGAGAGCCTCCACCACCGACCGCTCCTAGGAAGCCTGGACTACTATATACGGTCCTATTCAAGTCTTGTGCAAATATTTTAGGGTGAGTTCTACTCAGCAACTTTCCCCAAGGAACATAGATCGAACAATGAAAAGAATATTGGATTTGTGTAGCAGTTTTTTTTACATATTTCTACCTATGTTAATTGGGGGAAGCGTTTCAGTTTCTCGCTCTCAAATATTTGCAACTAATTTAATAGGACCTTATAAGTTTATAGAATGGAAATATTAATGGTGCAATAATAATCATATATTTTACATAATATTTTGTTCCATTATATAAATACAAATATGGCGCAAATGGTGGGAAACGCGTGATGTTAAATGTACCTGTAGGAGTAGCGTGTGTTGCTGTCCCTCGTCGGTAGATGTCGCTCCACAATATTAAAACGCGTCAAATTGTGTAAATTCTTTATACTATTCCTGTGGTACTGCAATACTATGTGCCGATAGTCGATACTTTCGCAGCGAACCATACATTAAATGCAATAAAAATAAAGCGGTAAGTATATGAATTATATTGTTCTTTAGGCTGTTACTGAATTAATTTCTTGCAGTGTGCGAATTATGTTGAGTAACAGTGTCCTGAATGAGATCAATAATAGATAAATTATGTAATCTAAAAGTGATGTTATCAATAAAATTAATACATATTCCGTAGGAGATAATTAGAATTAAGGCTTTCGCCCGTGCCGTTCCTAGCGAGTGTTGATACCTACAAAACATAATATTTTTCATAAAAAGAATCAATAATATTAATAATTGTTTGAAACAATAAAGTCACTCAGTTTGTAGAGATATTATGTTTGAAATATTTATATTGTTAATTATTTGTGCTAATAAAGAAAGTACATTCCGTGACGAAATTTTTGTTTTTATTTAGATGATACATAGACATACATAACATACATAAAATCACGCCTCTTTTCCATAGGGGTAGGCAGAGACTACATCTTTTCACTTGCTACGATCCTGACATACCCCCTTCGCTTCTTCAACATGCATCAATCTTTTCATACATGCTCGTCGGTTTAGCGTACTCTTGACCTGACCTTTCTTTAGAACACCATTATGGGCAAACAGGTTTAATACCATCTCTTATAAAAATCGTGTGTTCCCGTTGTCCCTGGTGATCGTGTGCCCGTTGAGGTTGGGGCAAGGTGGGACAGATGGGGCAAGTCGTGGCAGGGGGTGGGGCATTGGGTAGGGAAGAGGTGGGGCAAGTTGTCGCAGAGGGTAGAGTAAAGGGGGACAAGTTGTGGCAGAGGGTGGGGCAGTGGGTAGGGTAGAGGTGGGGCAAGTTGTGGCAGAGGGTGGGGCAGTGGGTAGAGTAGAAGGGGGGGGGGGGGGGGGGGCAAGTTGTGGCAGAGGGTGGGGCAGTGGGTAGGGTAGAGGTGGGGTAAGTTGTGGCAGAGGGTGGGGCAGGGGGTAGAGTAGAGGGGGGGCAAGTTGTGGCAGAGGGTGGGGCAGTGGGTAGAGTAGAGGGGGGGGGGAGTACTTTACCATACACCTTATGAAACACTCACTCACCCTCAACAGGATTACACAAAAAAATGTTTGGGTAGGTAACTGCTTATGAAAGAAACAACAACATGGTTCTTAAGAACAACTCATGTTTGTTCACAAGGTTTCGTTAAATATACGGCAGGTAAAATAATATAATAACAAACATTATAAAGTAGAGCTGACTGTATTTGATATTTAAAACTTATAGACAACTACCTACATAGTTAATTTGACTCTATTTGTACACATAATGAACGAAAATACACGTAAACCTTCAACATTAGCCAAGTTTGCTATATACAGTTTCATTGTACAATTTACCTACTTAAAAACTTAAAACAGCCATAACTTACTTAACTAGGTGGGTATTAACCTTTTCGCCGCCAAGCCATTCGAGTAAAAAATTGCAACCAGCGCCACACCAATTTCTTGGTAAAGAAATACTCAATAAAATAGAGATGTCCAACAGTTCATATCGATAATAAATCTTCACTTTTTAAACCGAGTTTTAATTAATCTAAAACCATTATTTTGCCCCCTACTTTTCAGTTCTGATTTCATGTAGGTCAAAATAATAATATAGGATAGTGGTAGTAGTGGTGGCCTCGTAAACAACACTAAGCATATTCAAAAAGTTTATTTTTAGTTCAGCTTTCGATCAGCACTGGCGCATCTCTATTACGCGTCTCTCTTTATCGCGTTGTCGGTTATAGACGACTGTGGCGTCGGTGGCATTTCTATATTCTCAAACCCTTAGGACAAATAAGGATGTAATAAAGAATATCGATAAAAAAAATTAGAACATCATAGGATTTATGCTGGTATTTATTTTAATATTTTATTGTGACTATTTGTTTTCTTTCATTTCTTTTTCTCATTTTACTTACGTTGAATATTAATTAAAAACGATTTTAAATGGCACAAATTTCATGTGAACTTAATATAACGGGTCAAATTGTGATACAAGATTATTATTAGATAATAAAAGATAAGATAATTATTTATTTAATAAACTTAATTACAAATAGGTACACTTATATGAAATAATCCTGTGGCTTAACCATTTCCTAAACTAAGAATATGAATTCCTGTATCTCAGGCAAATGGGAAACCGACATAACTATTATTTTAAGATTTATGATATATTATTGAATACTTGAACATTTTTTTTTCTATTCCTACCCGGTTTATTTGATTATTTCTTCGGTTTGTTTCTATTTACTTTTTATAACGCCCTTCGTAAGGTATTGTACTTATATTAGCGGTTATTTATTAGCATTTCATAGTTACTTATAAAGAAGAGACCTATGTCCAACAGTGGGCTAATATAGGCTAATTAGATAGATAGATGGATAGGTACTTATACGTTTATTAAATAAATAATTATCTTATCTCTTATTATCTAATATCACAATTTGACCCGTTAAATTAAGTTCACATGAAACCCTCCCAAACGCTCCTAATTTATTTATGATTATTAGGTATTTACTTTCCTCTAAATCTTCTTCTTCGAGTAATCCAGGTTCAAACGACAGACGTCAACGTCAACCTCTACGCCTTCTAAAATCTGTAGAAGTTCTGCTGAACTAAGCTCGTCGGCACTCATTTTCCCATCACTATTTTTATGTCACTACTGCAATGACGTCAGAGCGTGTCGTCTTTACCCGACTACGGCGTACAGTGCACTCACAATGGTCAAGCAATTATCGCTGTGCACGAGTCGCCGAAACCGGTTTGTCGATACTCAATCAAACAAAGAAAATAATGTCTAATACTTGGCGTATTTCTACAAATCGATGTCGGGAATATTTTCAATATACATTAATATAATAAGAAAATGTTATTGATATGACAAACTTGACAAATATCTAGGCATAGTATATTCCGTAAATATATTATAGATGTATCGATATTTCACATTTGTACTAGTAAGGAACAACACTTCCAGTCGTGTGGGGCCGACTATGGCGTGTGCGAATGGTACTTCTGACAGCTTCAAAACGTAATCAGTATTTTTCTTATTTATACTACAAATCTAATAAATATCTGAGCGGAAAAGTTCATAAATCAAAGTAGAGGGTACAATAAATGCAATATGGGAAAAAACAAAAGATAGATACGGCTTTAAAATGCTAGTTTATGAACATAAACTTTAACGACGTTTTGTCGGCTGTACCCGACCGTGGCGCTGACGGCAAGTCGCGGGTTGTCGGCTATACCCGTCTATGGCGGTGAAAAGGTTAAAAAGGGGTGAATAATCTTTTTTAAAGGAAATATATTATTGTGATCTGTTTGGGAAACTATTTAACTATACAAGGAGTTAAAGAAAGAACTTATGTAGTTATTGCGTTTCTTTAAACTCAAACTTTTCGCAAGATACGATAAAAATTATTGGAAGATCTTGAAAAAATGCTTTAGCTGATCCACTGGTTCATTTCTGTGGTTGCCATTTTCACCCTATGTTTCCTGCAGAAAATGTATTTAGTGTCATAGGGTGGGGTGGGACACCCGCTGTACTCAGCGATAAAACATTTCATGCGGAGTAACTGATGCTCTTATTAGGCCGTCCGCCCCGTCACGCGGACTATATAAAGATAAAGATGCCAGGCAAAGTACCTGGCCAGAATTTTGCAGAGCTTTTTCATAATTTTAATGAAAATAGTGAACAGGAAAAAAAGGATGCAGGTAATAACCCATTGTTGAGGTTTATTTTATTAACTACGTACTAAAATACCTATTTCTTGTTTAACATTACTACCAACGGTTATTTTTGTACTTATCTGTATTAATTCTACGTTTTTTTGCCGAATAATAAACTATCAATTGATCCATGTCAATTTTCACGGCACACAGTTCTTCGCACACGACCGTACACACGCTCAGTCAACCAAAGTATAACCCGTACGAACACGACGACACTTGCCATATTACAACTACCTAGGCACTATGCGCCCTCTAAATTTGGACGGGTAATAATGGCGGCGCTGTCAGACCGCCGCGCGGATCCTGCGAGATCGCGCGCGGCCTCACGCTTGACGGGGCGGACGGCCTGAAACTGCGTGACGGGGCGGAGGGCCTTAATTGTTATATCTTTATAAATATATAACATAGCAGCCCGCCCAGCGGTTTCACCCGCCGCTAACAGTTTCCCCCCGGGAATAAGACAGTTTAATATTGCCTATGATCATCAGGGATAATGTAGGATTCTAAAAATCTTGACTTTAATTTGAAACAAATATCATTTTCAGATGGTGGTGGCGTAAAGTTACATGCCGTGTGATTAACCTGGCCAACCCCATGGCAGGGCCTTTATTTATTTATTTTTATCCCGCCCGAGCCGGTTTTCTATTAGGTCATAACAAAATTGTAATAAAAAAAAAGTGTGATACAAATTTATTTTCTTAGAATGACGGTTCATGACGTCAATAAGTGATAATACTATCCTACATTGAATAAAGAATTTCAATTTCAATTAACGGTAAAAGAATTTTTGAAATCGGTTCAGTAGTTTCGGAGCCTATTCAATTCAAACAAACAATAAAAAAATCCTGTTCCTAATATTAGTGTAGATTATATTATTATTATTATTTTAGTGTGATGCCGGCTTCGAATAGCATCACCCGATTTCTTTCCCGTGGGAGTCGTAGGAGGCGACTTAGGGACTTGAGGGTGTGTATTGCAATTTTAGGCGATGGGCTGACAACCTATCACTATGGCGATACACAATTTTCCAAATGACCCTCAAACATATGTCAGACGTGGCGTAAATGTCCGTTTTTGCGGCCGTTTAGGATAATAGGCGTGATATGTGTATGTATGTATTATTTTAGTGTAGATTTTTTAATGCATTATTTAATGTTTTTTGTCGTCTTTTTTTATACCGAGTTAGGGACAGTGTGCATGAAACATAAAACTGGACAACTTTCCCCTAGAAACATATGTCAGGAAACGCCAAAAAAATGACCTTTCATACAAAATCACAATCAGCTGACTGCATTCACTATGAGAAGTCAGTTTTTTTACGTTTCCTGAAATATGTTCCTAGGGGAAAGTTGTTCAGTTTCATGGTCTGCATGTACCCTATCAGTATTCGGAGGGCTATCCCTTACACCCTTTAATACAGTAATGATTAAATGTAATCATTACACTACTGGTACGAATAATGTGGCGTAGTTTGTACATTTTTAAATGAAAAAGTAGTTATTGTGGCATAACTGTAATAGTTCGACATATGGTATCGCGGACATTATTATAGATATTGATGTCCTCTATAAAACTGTAGTACATCACTATGCTCTATTGTCAATAATTTCCACAGCGTACCCTATATAATATATTTTTTTGGTTCATTTGAACATTTTTAAACAAAAAAGTAGTTATTGTGGCTTAACTGTAATAGTAAGACATATGGTATCGCGGACATTATTATAGATATTGATGTCCTCTATAAAACTGTAGTACATCACTTTGCTCTATTGTCAATAATTTCCACAGCGTACGCGATATAAGATATTTTTTGGGTACATTTTTCACACGTTGGGTTACATTATCGAAATTTTCACGCCGATCCCTATTTTTTTCTCGTATAAAATATAGCCTATGTTCATCAGGAATAATGTAGGATTCTAATGGTGAAAGAATTTTTAAAATCGGGCCAGTATTTTCGGAGCCTATTCGATGCAAACAAACAAACAAACAAACAAACAAACAAACAAACAATCAAATCTTTCCTCTTTATAATATTAGTGTAGATGTTGTTCCGTTTTTGCTTTCTTGAAAAATTACTTAAGTAAAAATATTTTCATAAAATCGTAATCGAACACGAATTCGTTTGCACGTGACGAGACGAGATGCAAACCGAATAAATCTGAACTGAATCCGATGTGTCACACTCACACCACCGAGGTACGTGAATAAAAACGTTTGACAGCTGTCATCTGAAATATATAAATGACATCATAGTCTGCAACTTTCTGAAATTAGTAGTCTAGCATGCGCTCATGCAGATTTCAAAATGTCAACTACGCAAAACTTCTACTTTTGGCTTTGAGGACCAAGTATTCTGACAGTAGGTAAAACAATTTATTTGGCACAACATCACTGGGATTTGATAATTGTCGCGCAGTGGTAGTGCGACTGCCTGCAAGGTGTTGTGAGGACATTTCAGGCTGAACCACCTGATGGGCCGAAAAGAAATTGCGTGCTTCGGAGGGCACGTTAAGCCGTCGGTCTTCTTATCGTATCAATGGGATACGCCCACGTGCACGTGCAGGCCCATGTGCAGATTGTCGGTCCTGCTTGCTGTCCATGATGACTTAAGACGCGGCGGTCGTAACACACTACTAGTAGTAGGCCTCAGACATGAACCAGGGTTCATTGCGGCGATAGACTACTTGGTGTTTCATATAATTATTATTATTATTACTATTTTTCTCGACAATACAATGAACTGTATGAGTTTAAAGTTAATAAATATTATAATTTTTGTTGTTATAGAACTTTATTTTTTCCTTTAAATTTATTTAAAAGTACATACAGACACCGCTGGCTAACGAAAATCCTTAAAGTATTTTTATAAGAAACAAAAACGGAACAATTGAAATGTTATATATATTTAGATAGAACTAATATGTAGATCATTAGTAGTAACTATGCAGAATATGCAGGAATGGTCGATCGCTGAGTACAGTTGGTTGGCCGGGGCCCGGGACCACTAACAGCAACGCAGTACTTTTCTTTACTTTACTTTCCTGACCTTCCAGTATTTAGTTTTTGCAACAACAGAATCCTAAACCTTGGTAAAGAAAACAAATCGTCCGAAGAAATTAATAAAACTGAACAACTTTTCCGGGATACTCTCGTGGTTCCACCCTGCATCCGAATTTAAAGACAATATCACAGTTAGGAATAATTTTTAAAACACAATGGACAGTTCTGTGTGATAAAATAACGTAGGTAATAATACTTATAATAGGATACAAATTACAATATACAGGCTTAAAATAAACTCCGAAATTGCAAATAATAACAACGTACACTAATCAACTTATGGTAGGAAACTCATGAAGTCATGACAAATTACATTTTTATGGTTGCAGTTATGCGTTACGCTTTGAAAAACTAAATATTTTTTTAAATGGTAAAATCATACTTGAATCGTGCAACATAATGTTTCTTAGCGACAAGATAACAATTAAAAAAGTACTATTAAAACTTGAATTTGTCATCAGTTTCCCACTTCACTGTAGGTACCTTTTATAATAGACTAAAGAAAAACCAGGAAAACCAAAATGTTTATTTATTTTGTTTAACGTCGCATTTGGCATGGTGCCATTTTATGCTGTGTAGAAAAACTAACCATATTTTGCCAAGTAGGTACCTACACGTGGAAATTAAAAAGGCAAACGTTTTTTAAACAAATTAGTTCTTAACGCACGCGGCGCAAACTGTGGAATCAATCTGTGATCTGCTGTAGGAACGGATCTCGCATCAATCTCGTGTAGTGTTGGTAGGCACATAACCTCACAAATGAAAACATATCTAACCGGTTGACAAATGAGTCTTAACAATAAACCAAATATTTTGATACAAAATATTAGGTAAAACAAAACAGTTGAAAACGGTTTGCACACCAGTGTGGGCTTTTCAAGAAACTTAAAATCTAACATACCTAGTGCATGACTAAAAATTTAAAAGTATTTTTTTTAATCTTTAATATTTACAACATTTACCTAAACTAGAAAATCAGCCTTGCTTTAAAATACTAAATTATAATATAAACCCTTTGGTCAAGTAGTCACACAAGATCAACCATTTCATACTTGCATAAATTAACTTCTCCTTCTGAACATGAGATACGATATTCAAATTTTTAAATTACTTTTCCATTTTAAAATCTCATGCTGCGTTCACACACTGGAGCAGGGAAATAGTAAGGGAAGTGGGCAACGTGAGCATGTAAACAGGGTAGTCGCGCTGCTACTCGTCATGCCGCAGCCACTTCCCGTGCTCCCTCGATTGTCGGAAGTCACAAGGAACGGCAGCACGACCGCGAATGGAATGCATTGCTATCTCGCTCACTCGTATAGCTGTAAGAAGAGTGTGACGGCAGTGTGTGAACACTCCCTCGCGTTGATACTCCCGCTGAAGTATTGCAGGCAATGGCAATTATTCGCGATAGCGGCAGGAGCAGGTGTAGCATTAAAAATTAAAACTCTCGCGGACAACGAAGAGGACCTTGGCAATAATGAATAAATAGAAAAAATAGAAATTGATTAGATAGTCTGGCAGTGTCGTCTTATCAGATACCTATTATTTCTTATCTTTTTAGGCCCAAATCGACAAGTGTTAGAAGGTCCATGCTAACGCTATTCAGGTACGCAGGGTTCATCGTCGTGTTCATCGTCCTGCTCATCGTCGTGTTCATCGTCCTGCTCATCGTCGTGTTCATCGTCGGGTCCATCATCGGGTTTATCTCGGCTTATTATTGTTGACGGTATCTCTTCTAGTAAGGGTCCTACATCTGCCAAATCAGGTCTGTAAGTTAGGTTCAAGTTTAATGTTTCCATCTGTGAAAGCTGTTTTAATTCTTTTTTTGACTCCTGTTGGTCGGCAACCCTACGGAGAGTTTTTGAAAAGGTATTTATATTTTTTTGAGAGTCCTCTATTTCGGCACTTTGCAGTGACTTTGATGGATCTTCTATATTTTCTATGGAGTCTGGTATTTTGGGACTTTGGAGTAACAGGGATTCCACGGCCGTGGCTTTGGTTATTGTAGCCATTTCATGCAACAGTTTATCTCCTTCCTCTTCCAACTGCTGGCTATGTTCTTCCAAGCTGCTCATTTTTTCAATAACCTGGAAAGTGTAGGTATTTCATTTATTTAGGAATTACAATTATTTACAAATATTTAACCCAGAGCGTAAGCGCCCTCATCACTTAAATATTCTTAACTTGATTAACATACATACACACATCACGCTTATAATCCCCTGCGGGGTAGGCAGAGCGTAAACGGCCGCAAAAACTGACATTTACGCCACGTCTGACAAATATTTGATTTGAGGGTCATTCGGAAAATTGTGAATCGCCATTGTGACAGGTTGACAGCCCATCGCCTAAAATAGCAATGCGCACCCTCGAGTCCCTTAGTCGCCTCTTACGACTCCCACGGGAAAGAAATGGGGTGATGCTATTCTTAGCCGGCATCACACGGATGCTGAAGCTTATTTACCGCATGTTGTATTAGTAATAGTAGTGTTGCTGTAGTTAAAGTTATAGGAATTGCTAAAAGTGGCCACTTTTAGCACTTTTGCTATCTGCAACTATCTGTTACGTCATTCGGTAAATATACATATATATACCTATACTATTTCGTCGTCACTTGTAATAACGAAAGTCGCAGGTTCAAATCCTGCCCGCGCTTGCAAATTTTGCAACTTTTCAACAATTATATACCCATAGCTATAGATACTTTAATCTGATAGACCCAGATTTTGAAAAATTTAATTATATCGAGTTTAAAAAAAAAACATGATGACATAGGCTAGGTGCTGGGGCAGCACTGTGTCATCCTCACCCGTGTCATCCCCGTACAATTCTCACCAAACTGCGAAAATAGTTTCTTGGCAAGATAGCACTATTAACATACAACTGTAACTCCATACATACATGCATCACGCCTATATCCCTTGCGGGGTAGGCAGAGCATTAACAGCTGAAAAAACGGATATTTATGCCACGTCTTAGAAACATTTGAGCGTCTTTCAGAAAATGGTGTAATAAATTTTCTTGAAAAATATAGTTATATTGTTTACCTTATTCTCGACTATTTAAACATATAATCATATCGTGTTTATTACTGTAACATATGCGTGCTTAATTTTGCAGATATTTATATAATAAAGTTTCGGTTACATATGTTTTAATTCTGGTATTAAAATTTTAAATTGTTGTAAATAAAGACATTTTCCGTTTCAAAATATACATCTTATTTGCTGTAAAATTTCTGTTTTTGGGTGTAATATTTTTGTCCGATTTACTAATATCGGTTCTTTCTTAGACTAACTTAAAATAAAATAATCAATGTCAAAAAGCGTCTTTCAGAAAATGGTGTAATAAATTTTCTTGAAAAATATAGTTATATTGTTTACCTTATTCTCGACTATTTAAACATATAATCATATCGTGTTTATTACTGTAACATATGCGTGCTTAATTTTGCAGATATTTATATAATAAAGTTTCGGTTACATATGTTTTAATTCTGGTATTAAAATTTTAAATTGTTGTAAATAAAGACATTTTCCGTTTCAAAATATACATCTTATTTGCTGTAAAATTTCTGTTTTTGGGTGTAATATTTTTGTCCGATTTACTAATATCGGTTCTTTCTTAGACTAACTTAAAATAAAATAATCAATGTCAAAAAAATTGCCTGATATTGAATTATTGGCGAAAAATGGGATAGCTCTCAGTTTCTAACGAGTGGTAAAAAATCACGTGTGCACACAAAGCGGCATCTAGCAGTATTGAGAACCAAGACCATGGAATATTTTGATTTTCATGTAATTGTAGGATTTCCAAAGATATCATGCTTAAATAAGGAAATATCTAAGACTCGCAATTGTGATTTTAGATTAGATGACGTATAGATAGCCCCCAATATTATTCATTATTTATTACAAGGTGAATAAAGTTGTCAAGATACTACAGTATCTACAGAATCATAAAAACGCAATAGACGACTTGTCAGCCTAAAACTAAACTTGCCTGAACTGAATATCGGAATATGTATAAGAAATACATTCTAAAACTTACACCATCGACTTCACTCTTCATCAAAGATTTGGATTTGATTATCATCAACGACTGTTTGTGGCGAAGTCCACGCTTGGTTAAGATCTGAAATAAGGATATCAAATTATAATACGAAAGATTACAAACGTGTTAAAAAAGGCAACAAAATAATGATTTTATTAAAATTTAAATGCTTACAATATCGGGACCCAATGCTGATTCTTTTAATTCCGTAGCCGTCTTTAGAGCAGACAAAGACTCAACCACCCGCCATTTAAGTTTGATTGTTTTTGGCACGTAGACCTTTCTTGATAAAACCCTAAAAGACAAAGACGTAAATCAATACACTGTGTATGAAGTATTTCTTTCACTGCTGGAATTGATATGAAATACCTTTTTATATATACCTAAGTATATAAATTATACCTACCTACTTGTTAAGTCCTCAAGAATTTCGTACCTATATCTGGATGGAAAACGCCACAGGAATAATCAGTTCCATTACAACATAAAACAACCTTTATTTGAGTGAAAATAATACTTACTGGTTTATTTTAGAATAAGCTTGCTCTTCCGGGTAAAAGTCAGTAAATTTGAATCCAGGGAATTCGAAGCTTAGCATATTATCAACCCTCTTCCGCCCTTTTATGTAGCCTATTGGCGACGATTCGCATTCGATACATACATTTTTCCAGTTGTGTTCAGAATAAAGGTCATCATCTTCGTCAGAAATTTCAAATACATCTGCGTTGGGAGGTTCAAAAACTGTTGATGTAGCCAGGAAGTTTTCTATATCTTGATCTAATTCCGAGTTTGGAACCGTATTAATTGAAGGCGGCCCTGGATTAGGTGTGAGCCTATTTGCCATTAAGCGTTTATTAATTTCTTCTGGCTTTAATATGAACATACCACCCTCGGATTTTTTGCTACTGCTACTGCCACTTTGCGGCGCAGTCTCTGAATAAACGTCAACTATTTTAATCTGAGGTGCAATTTCTGCAATAGGTTTAGAACTCTGTGGAAGAGATTCGTCAGATTTTGACACAGAAAATGGTTTTTGTTTCGGGTATAAATTAGGTAATGGCAACTGCAACATAGGCATCTTAGGACGCACGTCACTCTGCAGGTTTTTTATCAGAAGAGGATTGTTTTTTATCAAGAGACTTCTTTCTTGACCTTTAGGTATAACGTGTGCCAAAAATCCTTTCGGTGCTAAGTGGTAAAATCCATTTGTTTTTCGTATTTTTATCGGTTTTATTGCTTTAGCAGGCTCTTTTAATATGGGTAAAAGAGGAGGTACAGGTAACAGGATTTCCGAATCAGGCTCAAGTAATGTCTTGCCTGAAACTTCAGAATTTTCAGTACATTGATCTTGCAAGGTATCATTTTCTAAAAACACTTTTTCAGTTTTGTTCATTTGGGGCATAAATGATAATGGATTGTCGATCACTTTGACGTTGTCTACCTTTTTAGTAGTTATCCAAACGCCCCTTGTTCTAATAGTTTTTTTCAAATCTGCAAATGATTTAACAGTCTCAATCCCCAAAGGCTCATCTTTATCATAGGGTCCAATAAACACATAATATTGATTCGAATTAGGTATTGCATATATACCAAACTGAGGACAGTTAATGCCTTGGTCTCCACTCTTTTGTGAAGATAACCGAACTGTTTTGCCTGACATACGCGCTACATTTATAGCTTTTATTATACTTTCATATTTTACAAAAAATCCTCTATTATAGAACTGAATTTCGCTGAAGTCATTTTCGACTGTCATAACAAACCATTTCGACGACTGTGAATTCAAATCCGTATCTTTTTCACTATCGTCCATTTCATGCACTGATAATTCTTTTATGTTTTCTTCTGTGATTGCAGGTGGCAGTTTCACAAGTTTTATTGATTCTTGGTTACTTTCGGTTTCATCCTCAGGACTTGAATTTTTATCATTTGTGCTACTCTCACCATCTTCTGATTCGTTATTTTCTTGTTCATCTTTATTTTGGGATCCTAGTTCTTTGTTAGCGACAGTTTTAGTTTTTTTAGCGAGAATCTTTTTGAATTTACTATTCCACTTTCGTTTTTTACCCTTTTTCTTAGATGCGCTCCGTTGAATGGCAGCAACTGGTTTAATTACTTCTTCATTGTTGACATTCACATCTATCTGACTTTTTTGCAGAACACTTTCATCAGCCTTTTGGGAAGTTTCCGTAACACCGGCACTTTTATTATCTTGAGCAGTGAATCCAATTTTTTTGTCGTCTGATACTCTTTGGAGTAGATTGGTGTCACTTGTCTGATCATCCAATTTGGTAACAGATCCAATAAGTTCCCAACAAAGCGCTAATCCACATAAAATACAAAAATTGTCTTTTAAGTCAGTGGCATTAGTTAGTAAATTTTTAACTGTGACTGGATATTTGTGTAAATCTGCAAACCGAATCTCATCAATATTAATGCAATTGTTAAAAAAACTATTTTTCCCATCTACAGCCATAAAGATCCGAAATGGCTTTTGCTGCGATATCAAGAATAGGTTCTTCCGTTCTCTGTATCTACTTAAAATAAATTCCCAAGGATACAATGCCACTTTACCGTGCTTCGGTGGGTCTAATGACTTTTTGACAATTCCTTGGTCAATACGTTGTTTATATTGTTTATAGCTGGATTCAAGCCAAGCTATTAATTTGGATTTATTGGAAGTCGTATTTAATATGGAACGATCCGATGTAATATGGTCCTTTGATAGTGTTAAATCGTCCTTTATTGGAGTCAAATTGTTCTTTGCTGGTATTAAATGGTCTTTGGTCACAGCATTATTGATATTTGTACTTTCATGAATTGATCTGTTCGGAACGGAATCTCTACTGTTATCGTCGCTACTTTCAATACTATAAATATTTTGCATTTTACCTTCAGCTGACTGCAAATCAGAAGTTTTAGACTGATCATATTTGTCATTATCATCGCTTTTACTTAAAATAGACAACAGTCGTTTTCGTAAGTGAGTGTCATTTTCCTCCATCTCTAATATCTTTTTATTAGTGCTTAAATAATACGAGTTGTAAAATTTTCTGCCTTTGTATGGACTGGTTCTAGCACATGTGTTATAATCATTGTTCGTGGCTTCCAAATCAATCATTTCACTGTTTATTGAAAATGAATTTTTACTTGCATTTCTTTCTGCACTATATCTTTCTGATCGTCTTTTTTTGATGTCAACTGCCAGTTTGGTGGAAGTTTCAACATCATCGTGAGAAGTAGTCTCATTCATTTCAGTTTCATCAATAATGTTTGAATCCGCTGTGTGGGTGAATTTTCCTTTACAGAAGCACTTGTACAAATTGTGAACCATGCACCAAGGCTCAACATTTTGAAGGTTTAGTTTTACGTCAGCCACCGAAAGGATGTTTTGGTTTTTGACATCAGTTTTCAAACACATACTTTCGTAGAAATCACTGTATCTTTTAGTCGCTTTCCAATTTCGCTTTTCGGATTTCAGCACGATACTTTTTTCACCAGTTAATACAACAGTTTGATGAAATTTTTGTTCTTCTTTCGCTAAATTTAAACTTAATTTATTATCCAAATTAATGAGTCCTGGTATTAACTCGGGACATGCGGTATCAAATGAATTAGCAATTTTATACTTTGAAAAATCGCATGTACATTCAAACATGCATTCCACACGGCTACAATGCTGTTTTATATGATATGAACGTTGCAATGACGCGCATATACATCCCAAAGTGCAATATGCATTGCTGCAAGATTTTGAAGTTTCATTCTCGGTAATGTCTGGAAGGCGAATGATAGTAACATCAAGTTTATCCAACTCAGTAAATCTTTTTTTATTTTTTTCTTTAGTAAGGACTTGGACATTAGTACTTTCTTTGTTTGGTGGTTGTTCCCTAGGTTCATCTTCTCCAGTGTACATGTTGTCTTGCTTTAAACTAATTTCTACTGAATCAAGTATCTCTTTTAAAATGTTTTCGACGCTATTAATTTGAGAATTGACTTCGACAAGTTTAGAATGAGATACCTCATCTACTTTATAGACATCTTTGCGTAAAAGCATTCTTCGTTGATCGCGTATATAATTCAGCTCAAATGTTACGCCACTTACTGTTGAGTTCTGAACAGGCTCACTATTTTCCACGGTTCCAACGACTGAAGCTGCAAATTCAGCCCACTTTTCTGATATAGTACCATCGCAGTCTCGCAAATTTTGAACAAATTTTGCAATCACCGGTTCCAACGCAACTCCATACATTGGAGAAATGTGAAGGCCTGGTTTTGGGATATTAACAAGTTCCGTTTTACCAACGTTATACTTTTGAAAAGAATCATCAAGTGATTTTTTCCTCGAAAGGGGGCCGGGCTTAAATTTAACTGCAACAGAATTTTGCAGAAGTCCCTTTTTCGTAATCAGCGACTTGCGTTTAGTTTCTTTTTTTATGGGTTTTTTAATATTAGCTAAATCGTAATTACAAAGGAATGTGTTTTTTCCGCCTTTACTTCCGTTTACGCGAATACGTTTGCCGTTCCACAGGACATACTGAATAGCGTGTGGGTGTCCTTCCGTATTAACATTCATTAACATTTGCCAGGCAGATCTAGATACAGGTTTGTCACTTTTAATCATGTTTCGAGCAATTGATTTCGTATTCTCCTCTCTAGAGGAACCACATGTTATTTTCTTCAATATTATGTTCTGCTGTTTTTCTAAGTCATTTGACAAATCTGTGGAAATATCAGTCTCAAATAAATTTCTTATATCTCGAACAGTCTTAACCTTCGCAAGTCGAATTCTTTTCTTAGGTATGTAGGTTTTTCCAGTGATAGGTTGAAAATCACAAGTATGTGCTTTGACATCTTTTATAACTATAGGTGTAGCTGGCTTTACTGCTATGAGTTCGTACAAATTATTGTTGATAGGTTTGAGATCCCTCGTTATATCTGATGATATTACTTTGTTTTCTTCCATTTTTGAAAATCCTTGAAAGAAAAATAAATTAGTAAGCAAAGTGCAATAAATAATGCAGACCGTTCATATTAATGATTAACCTACCTCGTAAGTTGTGTTAGTAAATTATTACGAACTGTAGCAACGCCATAACAACCATCCACACGTCTTAAAATTTGGGTTACATTTTATATCCATACAGTGTGACACATCATAAAGCTGAAACAAAAAACATAACTTAAATAATAATATTAATAATAAAACATTACAATTGTTGCAATTGCAATACAGGTTCGATTGGAAGCTCGATGCGTAGCCTTGAGAAGGTGGTAAAAATTGATCATTTAGAAGTTTCAAGCCCTACTTTTGAAAGAAAATAATTCCAAGAGATATTTTCGAATATACATAGATACGAATGCGTTGTGGTATAGAATAATACTAGTGACTGGTGTAGAAAAGGGTATGCTGAGATGGTTTGGTCAAAGAGAGAGGATGAATTCTTTCTTCTTTTTCGTGTGGGACACCGAGTCGTCCAACGACCCGATAAACCCTGGTGTCAGAGTTTTTCAACCGCCTACTACCACTAGTAGGTAGGCCTCTGACATGGTTGTGTAACGACCGCCGTCTAAGTAGGTAATCATAGACAGCAACCGGGACCGATTGCTTAACGTGCCCTGCGAAGCACGGAACCTTTTCTTTTTTGGAAAATCCGGTGGTTCACCGTGCAATGTCCTAACCAGACCGGGAACAAATTCACAAAGTGATAAATATCAACTTTGTGAGTGTCCCACTGAGAATCGAACTCGGAACCTTTGCGTCGCAGGCAGCCGCACTACCACTGCGTCACATCGGCCGTCAACGACTATCACAGTAGGTAGGTACTCTAGCTGTGGTGTGGTCGTTGATACTAGTAGAAATTACCGTACTCTGTCGTAAGTGTGAAATTGAACTCAGTGTCGTTAAACATCAAAACATACTATATAATTTATATATATCAAAACGAAGCGCGGAACGCGCGCCGAAAGGAAATGTCCTGCGCGCCCTAGTTGTGTGCGAGAGCATGCATGACGGTCTTTTCTTTAATGAATTATAAATAAAAGCAGTTTCAAGCGTCACTTCACTATATCTTATTTATGTTCTCGACGCGCTACCATCCTTTGTCCAAAACGTAGAGCTTGCGCCTGATTGTCATGTGATCATGTGTAATTAAAAATAATGATCATAAATAAGCATCACGTATTCAAAATCATGGATTGCTTAGTTTAATATTGGAATGTTGTGCTTTATATTTTTATTTCTGTATGTTTTTTTAATGGAAAATAAATGATTTGTATTTGATTCAAACGCTCGTACGTTTTTCTTCCATTAATTTTATATCTACTTAGAAATATGTATGAATATACTTGCGTGGACATAGTACTAAAATCGAAACTACACTCGACATAAAAAATATCACCTTCGCAAAATATACTTAAAGCACAAGACATTAATCCTCAAGACAAGCAGTTATTCCTACCAATATTGTTATCATTTGAAAGCCATATAAATACTATTAAAATAATATTCTTAAATATTATAAGTAAGTATAAATATTTGATTAAAGAATAAGCTTGACACTACAAGTCCCTGTGAATGAAAATGAAACAAATTCTTTTCCTGAAATTTTGTTCGTATTTTATTGTTTTTTGTGTATAAAAAGGTTAATACATGCTTGTTGGGGGATACATTTGCTACCAACCGTCGAAGAAGACACAGAAGAAAATCTTCCACCAGAAAACTTCCTTGAAGATGGACTTGGACACTACTGCTGCTGAAGCCGCCCAAGTGATTACACTACTGCAATCAAGACTACTACGACAGTGTGGTGTCCCTCGGCAATTGCAATTGAGCCGCTTTTCTGTTCGAAGAGTGTACCAGTGGTTCCTGCAGACAGGTGGCTTTGTCCGGAAGCGTGGGTCTGGTAGACCTCGCTGCACCTCTGCATGAGACGACCGATTCGTCGTATCGAGGTCTTGGTTCCTTAATGCTGTTGAATTGCAACAGCAGCTTCAAACAGTTCGTAAAAGAGCCGTGAGTTTCTCTACAGTTAGAAGAAGACTAAAGGAGAGATATATAGTGGCTACAAGACCTGCTACGGGTCCAAAATTAACCGCAGCGCATCGGCGAGCACGCCTGCAATTTGCTCGCGCCCACGTCAATTGGATTCTAGAACAATAAAGAGCTGTTCTATTCTCAGACTAAACGAGTGTGCATTTTCTGCAACGATTGACGCAAAAGAGTATGTATACAGAAGACTATGGGAATGTTTTGCCCAAGCCTGCATCCAAGAGAAGGTAGAATACGGGGGCGGTTCCTACATGATCTGGGGCGGCATGTTAGCCGACGGCAAAACTGAACTTTCTTGCGTCTCCCCGACCAGCGGTAACACTACGTTTTAGGTTACTTTTATGATTTTTTGAAAAATCAATCAGATTTAATTGGGACTCTTTAAATAATTTTTATTGTTACGTACATTTTTCTCAGTTCCAATTTAAAAAAAAAAAAGTTTTTGCATTCCCTCTTTCCTTACTTTACAAATGATATCGAACAATAACAATATTCCATAATACAAATAAGATTGAAAGATTATTTACTTTATGAATCTTTACCTATACTTAGGCAATTTTTAAATATTAAAACGTGGTAGGTAGGTACCTAATCGAAACAACCATTATTGATACCCACGCGGTATCCCGCGTGCTTAAGCTTTCATCATCATCCTCATCCTCAGCTTTACTACCGGGATATAAGATATCGTTATAGCACGTACCATGCACCTGCTCCTGCCGCTGCCGCGAATATTGCTCGAAATACTTTCGCGGAAGTATCAACGCAAGTGAGTGTTCACACACTGCCGTTATACTCTCCTCGCACCCATATGAGTGAGCGAGATAAACACATTTCCCACGCGTTCGTGTTGTTGTTGCACTAGCGGGAGCACGGGAAGTGTCAGCGGCATGACGAGTAGCAGCGCGAGTAACCTGTGCACATATTCGGGCTGCCCACTTTCTTTACTATTTCCCTGCCCATATTGGCATCGTGTGAACGTAACGTATAGCCACGTCTGAAGCCGCCTTAAAGGGTAATTTGCGTGTAACATTACGTGTAGTATTACTAAGCATGGGTTTATAATGTATTCTCGAACTATTTCAGCAGTATCACAATATTTCCGAACTCATCACAACACAACATCACATTGATTTGCTAAAATCAAAGACAATGCAGCCGGGTGCAATAGTTTTTTCGTCGTTCTCGTAGTTAATTTCATTTAACGATAATCTTTGTTACTTACCTACGCACTAATGTATCGATATTAAATATCGATACATTTGTCTCCTGCGAACACAGCACTATGACTTAAAATGGGTCCTATCAAAATTTACAAAAATCAAACGAGAATACAGAAAATCTAATCTAGTTACATCTTTAAAGTGCCTGGTGTATAATGTAACAAATTGTGTTAATTGTACTCACAAAATGTCATAATCCCTGAATCGAGGTATATTTCAATTATTTCATCTGGGTAAAAATCAAAGAACCGGCGAACCTAATAATAGCTAGGTTGATTTGATTTAGATTTGTATTACGAGCTTCTATCCTAAAAGCAATCCATTTTCACAAAAAACCCACATTCACATGATCTAAGGTTTCAATGGGATCCGACACAATGTGTTGTGTTTGACCTCCCCTTCACTTTATATGAATTAAATAAAAGTAACAAACAAATACAAACAGAACTTCTCGAATTTACATGGAATGAAAACAAAATGGCGGCCGTGAAATGTCAATGTCAAGCGAAATTCTCTCGCCCTACCATAGACATGTTTTTTCTATCCTGGAAGATGTCTATTACATAAAATACATATAATAATGTTATCTTAGCTTTAATGAATAAGGACCTACATCTTATATTAATACTAACCTATTCATAACATAAATCCATTACTCTCAGATTAGATCAGAGGAATCAGAGCCAAGAAAATGTCTGCACAAACATAACCTCAAAACAAAAAGCACATCCGCGACGGACGTGACGTGTTCGAGTGGCAGTTGTTACAGTGACTCTTACAACCAGATTTCGGTAGATATACATATTAGGTATGTAGGTACCTATCATTTTACGTTCAATCCTCTACAAATTGATACAGGAGCCTTAATTTCGCTGAATATAACGATATAATAACCAAAACACCCAGTTTAACATCTATAACTGTCATGTCAAATTAAGGTGCTGGGTTATCTCGTACAAATTCTTCCTTTTACTGTCCAACTTCAAATAAAATTGTTACAAACTCCTACTATGATTGAATGGTACTTACCTAAAAACAAATAAAAAGCCACTACGTTCAAACAAGAATAAATGATTTGTATCAAAATGTTTTGACTTTCTTTCCTTTCCTCAATCTAATACAAAACAAAATGGCCGACAACGCATGATATGATGATGTGGAATTAAGCCATAAAAATCTTGTTCTATGTCGCACACTTCCTGAAACTTTGATGTTATTTTTTTTCAAACTACTATCTGCTGCAAGTCCGGGGTCTTATTTTTATGATAAACGCAGATATAGTCAAGAAATAACGTGAACGTTTAGATTACAAAATAATCGTTGTGTTTTGACACTCCTTGAATGAGTTGCCATAACCATACGATATGATAAGACTGATATTATTACCAACTTACTAGGTTTACTTTATTGTCTAGTGTGTGGTTTAAAGGACCTATGGTCCTGATATTTGGAAAAATGCAAACTAAATAATAAATGTTTCAAGCATTATAACTAGTTAATTATTCCAAGACTATCCCTATTACTGAAATATTTTATCATTCAAGAAATAGATCTGGCAATATTAATTGTATTTACCCTACGTTTAGGGAACTCGTTTTCTTTTAAGGAATTACATAGACTATTTATTCTAGTCTAGGTTATAAATATATTAGGGGATTTTCATGGAGTTGTTGATTTCGGAATAATAAGTATTTTTATGTAAACCTTATGGTTATACTCGTCTCTCAAACCCGTTTACAAAATTATCGAGAGAAAATAATATTTTAAAATTTTAATATTATTCGGGGTGTAGGTATGTGTAAGGGACGGTGTTCTGAAATTTTGCAACTGAAACCGATCATGAAACTGAACAACTTTTTATGTTAGTAAACGAAAACCTATGAAAGTCAGTCAGCTGATCGAGAAATTTGTATGGGAGGTTGTTTTTATTTTTCGTTTCTGTGGAAAAGCTGTTGAATTTTATGGTTCGATCATCCCTGCAGTTTTTGAAACACCGTGCCTCACACCCTGTATGAATATATCTATATATAGCTTTAGGAAGTTTGAAAATTTAGGAAGTGTTTGATTGAGGAAATAAATAAATATATACGACAAGGAAACTAAAAATCTAAAGATGGCCACACTGATATTTGTTTTGATCACTTTTGATAGTGAAACGCATTTAAAAAAAAATGTGAATGGATCGAGTGCGGGATGCGTTGATTGTATCGGCTGGGTGCACCTATGCTGCGTACCTATCATACAAATTAAAATGGGAGGCAGTCAAGTGCTAGCCGAGTGTGTTCTTTCCACAAATCCAACTAGATCTATCAAAATTGGGTAGGTGTTCCGAACTGTGTCCATAACAAAAAATACTATACCCCACTCTTGATATGATAGGTTCTACTTCCGGTACCAATCCACACGTTTGTATGATCGGGCTGAAGTACTCACAGCTGTAGTACCAGTACCATGTTCTTCATACTCGAAGAGGCGAAGTCGACTGCTATTTTGCTGGTACCTAGGTAGATATAGTAGAAAACAAGTAGGACGAGTAAGCAGGCATCAACACGAAAAGGAAGACAGCTAATCACGCAGATTTGAGAAGAATGTTATTTATGAACTTATGATTCATAGGTCAAATTTATACCTATTTTTCGGTACCTATTTACAGTATTTCCACACGCAGCACTTCTCTTCTATCTTGCCGAATCTAGCTCGCGACACGCTACATATCCGTGGCATTTGTAGTGTCGTTGCTGCGGCAGTGTCATGCCATCGAAGCTTTTATTTATTTTGCTTTGAGTTCAGCTCTGCCTGCTTATATAAAATATCATCAACTTTACTGAAAGGAAACATGGCTCAAAACAAAATAATTATTAGATCTTCCGTGAGCCATGATTATCATCAACAGCCACCAGACCACTGATGGACGAGGGACTTCCTCCCCAATTAGTTAAACTCACCTAAAAAGTTACTAAGCCAGCATCCCTACCCACTTTTCGTGTCTTCACGTTCAAGACGTGTTCTTTCGCAACGGAAAAAAATTACGACTTCTCATACAAACTTTGTTGTTGCCCGAGTAATTCTGTAGGGGAAGGCTCGATTTATTTCATGATTTTTTTCGTATTTCGAAAAATACTAAAAGACGTTGAGTTCTTTCGTCTAGAACACGCCCTACAAGTTTGTAGACGGTTAAGTACCTACCACACTGTAAATGTTGCTTTTTTCAGGGTAGGGGACAAAAAGAAAATACACAAGTTGCCTTATAACATTTATTTTATCAACTATGTAGGTAGAATTAAGATCCATCACTCATATTACTTCCAAGGATCTGTTTACTTAGACTCCGCAAGGTAGTGCCCTCAGTCCTGGTTCCAGCTGTATCTTATCTTCTTATTTTGGACTCGTTTGACCTCCTGGTGCATCGAAGTTAAGAAAATTACGAAATCAGTCTGGCATGGAACTCGTTTCCGCAGCACTTCCGCATCTAAACCTCTCTAAGAAAAGCTACTATCATCCCGTGTCAATATGTATTATGCTTGGGTCTTTAACACTTCGCAACGGATTTTAACATTTAATAGATATGATGATTGCTTATATATTCCAGGAAATCTCACGTTCCTATGGAGAAACGGGTAGCAGCGGGTGAAACCGATGGGCGGACTAGTTTATAGTACGACCAGGACAAGAATTTTTGGGAATGTTTTCCTGCTTAAGTCTTCACACTGGTTGGTGCACATAGTTTGTAACGTAATAGCTCGTTTACATACACGCGATATAGGCAGCGAAGAGGACGGGGCAGCGCGAGTATGTATGCTCCGTTTATTTAAGAATGACCAATAATGTAAACAAACTTTGTATGTAACTGACAGTTGTGAACTGACATTTACATACAAAGTGTGTTTACATTACTGGTCATCCTTAAATAAACGGAGCTTAAATAGGGTACTCGCGCTCCTACTCGTCAGGCCGCTGCTGTTACATATTATGTAGGTTTTTCATGCGGAAGTTAAAAGAGCCGCACTCGTGGAATGTATTGCTCTCTGGCGTTGCTGCAAGTCGTTTGGTGAGAGTATGACGGTAGGTATTTGAACGCTCGCTCATGTTTATACTGTTTATTATTTGGTAAATAATCGCGACGCAGGAGCAGGAGGAGCATACGTGGCTTGGGAATCTGACAAGTTTTATCTCTATGCTCCATTTATTTTGGAATGACTAAATAAGTAAACAAACTTTGTATGTAACTGACAGTTGCGAGCTGTCAGCTACATACAAAGTTGGTTTACATTATTAATTATTAGTCATCCTTAAATAAACGGAGTTTAGGTAGGTACATTTATTTACGTAAATTTTTTGTTTATTTGAAAAGGATATTGTTTTTCTCTTGCTTCTTCGTGGCTCCGATCGCGGAATGGTGATTTTTCCTGTAAAGTAACAGGATGTTAAAATTGCGTTAGTTGGTTTAAAGCGATGGTGTGGTGAGATTTGATTTTAAAACGGTTGAAATAGTAAAATTCAAAATAAACACAACCAAAATCCGTTTAAAATTGTTTTATTGTGATGATTTATAAGAAATAAAAATGAGCGACTATGGAGCTCAAAATCATAATATTATGAGTACCGGATCGGTTATCATGTCCAAAATTTTCGCCTGTTTGACGACAACGCGCGCCCGTATCAGTTTTCGATTCAAAATGCTAAATACAAATATTGTTAAAATGGAAACTTACTCTTTTATGGTATTTTTCATAATGATGTTCCTCTTGAGAACCATTCTGATGACCCGCCATCTTTAGAATAACTGAAAGTTTATAATATCGAATGAATAACGGGAATAAATAGTAGTTTATTTTAATTGCGGGGCCAATAGCTGAAAAATTAAAAGCAATTGGTGCAGATCCCTCCAGATGAAATGACGTTAATTAATTGCAAATTAATTGGCAACATGATGTACATAAAACTAACCTTTTTGTTCCTCACGGCGTCTTTTCTCTAATATGGCAGTTTCTTCCGTCCTGTCCTGTAAAATATGAAAGACAACCGTCAATACTAGAAAAAATATATTAAAAATATAAAAACAAAGCAACATTTCACATACAACAAATATGTACTTCACTATCCGATTAATTAATACAGAATGGTTCCTTGGTTCTAGACTGGAAAGACTATTCAATCTTAAGGCGAAATGATGGCTGAAAATTACAAAATAATCGCAGCTTTTTAGTGCACAAAATGGGAATCTACAATCAAGGACAGATGCAAATAAGTATACTTGAAGAATATTGTGAACACGTCACAAATAGCGACAAGCTGTTGAAGTGTGCGTCCACTTACCCGCTTGCGGTTCATCTTACGTTCTTTACGTTCGTCCCCTCTCAGTTTAGCTTTCCTCTTTTCCTTCTCTGGTGAACGTTCCTCAATTTCCTTGCTACCCTGCTATTTCAGAAAAACAGATTAACGAACAAGAAAAATAAACAAATGCAAAATAATTTTACGAAATCAACTTAAGATACTACATTATTTTCTATTAGTAAACATTGGAAGCCAAAAAGGACAATGGATGAAGCCAACATTTTATCCCACAAGTTTCACGCCTTCGAAATTCTTCTCACTGAATAGGTTCATCTCCTTGTCGGAATTCATAACATTGGGACTGGATATACTTTCTCCTTTATGGTGAGCTGAAGATAAATTTGATTTACGATAAGAGTTCTCGGTTGTTAGATATCATGATGAGTGCATTATTTTTATTTCTCAATGACATAGGCGGCTGCTAATCTTTGACTATATTTCTCGTTCATTATTCTTTATGGTTGAACTTGTTGAACAATATTTTCTTTTCTCCTATGATATCGTTTGATAGGTAAGTAGTTTAGAAAGTCGGTAAAAGTTTAGATGTTAAAACAGTCTTGTGATATTTTTTCAGTATTATTTTTGTCCTGTTTGATTCTTTCATTGGGTTGACCAAAATCGTATTCGCTTTCAGTTCTTTTACTTCATCATTTTAATGAAGCGGGTGAGGCTTGAAGAAATTTATGGATAATCGGTGGCTGAATATATTTTCGTTTGTTAAATGATACAGCTTAGCTTTTCAGCTTATTGTACGGCGTTTTATTCAAGTATGTTGCTTTCTGCTCTGTAGGTAATACTGTAAGATGTTGTTTAGTTTGTTTACAAGGTTGATATGGCTCTAATCCTGGAGCATGTTGTCTAGTGTGGTTACAGATTATTCTTTCTTGATGAGCCTGATCGACTTAGTAGTTTCATTGATATTGCTGATTGGTTGGTGTTTTGCAGGTTTCATAATATGACAGAAGAAGATGTAGTTGAATTTATTTCAAATTGATCCTCCAATCCAAGGGTGATTCGCAGCTGAAGATAAATGTTACTCGCACGCCTTAGCAGTCCAGTGGCTTTAAATAACGATAGATTGTTTTTCTACTGCTTTCTGTTTCAGTCACTGTTTATCCTTGTGGTGGTCTTAAACATCCTTAGGCTGGTTTCATTAATTCGAATATCACTTATGTTGTACTTAATGCATTGAACTTTTTGGCTTCTAGTGGGTAAATAATCTACGAAACCGCCTTACCATGCTTAAACGGACTGGGCTGAACTTTAGACTCACGTGTGGGCATTGGTTCCTATTTATTATATTTTTTGTTTTGGAATGAGACGTTTTTAGAGTGTTTGAGGTTGAATTTTTATTTATTTGTATTTCTTCATATTTTTGTATCCTGCTTCTTGTTTTCTACTGCCGTTGACTTAGATGAAAGATTCGTGTAGGGTCATTTTTGTAGCAGAAGATTTTCATATATGATTAGAATTTGATTTAATTTCCATATCAAAGTATTTCAGCAGCTTATTGTTCACTCAAGAAGAGTTTCTTCTGTTGCTTTGTTCTTTTGGTATCAGATCGAAGACGGGAAATTATTATTATCTTTATCATATCAAATTGTACATCGATGTTAAGATAGACTGTTTGTAGAGTAGACTTTGTAGAAGTAAAAAATTTTATAATCATATATCATTCTCATCAATGAGTTAATTTTCTTCTTTTTCTTCAAATCATCATGAATAATTTTTAGTGCCGATTTCATATTCTTCTATTTATCTGTTTCTTCAAAGCACTGATTCAAAAGATCTAGGTATGTACAAATCTGACGAAGTTTCTCAATCTATATTTGATTCTTCGCTATCCGTTTTCATCCCGCAGGTACAGACATCTTCATTTATTCTCATTATTCAAAATCGTAGATGACGATTGAAGAGGTTTTTTTTGTTTAGTTTATTTTTATACAGTTCATTAGGGCTTTGATTTATTCTTTTTTTTACGATGTTTTATTTTTATAGGTTTTTATTTTAGTTATTTTTTTGCACACTTGGTTTCGCACTGAGTCTTTTGCACAAAAGTCCATGTGACCACTGTTTGTTGCGCGGCTGCGTAGCGTTGGTAGCGGCGGTCGCGGCGAGGAGACACTGGTTGGGCGCGGCGCGAGTACTCGCTGCCGGCGCATGGCGTGTGTCGTGTGTCGTGTGACGCCCAGTCCTTAGCTCAGTCCGGCGCGGGCGCGACGAGGCGCGGGCGGGTTATTACAATGATACTCACCTTGCCATTGCCGCTGGTTTCTACTTTACGACGCTTTACATCTGCAACAAAAACGGGCACATAAATGAAAGAAAAAGATTTCACGTAGATTAAATATTACTAATAGATTGAAAATTCTTCAGAAATCAATTTCGTGGGACTTAAAAATTTGCTATGTCGTTATGCTGTAAGTTGACGTTCAGCTCACCTCGCTCGATGTCATCTTGCGGGTGGCGATGCTCGTGCGGTGGCGACACTGACTCCAGGTAACGCTCCTCTGCCACCTACAAACAGATACCTCATTAAATTACTATTAATTATAGTAACTAATTATATTTGTGCTACATTGGGATTAGCGAAAACAAAATAACCGTAGTAATAATGCCATCATTACAATGCCGGAAAGAGTGGTATTTATCTAAATACATAATAATAACATAGTAAGATACCTAAACTTAATTCTTATGATAAGTAAGTACTTGTATCTTAGGTAACTAATTAACCATAAATTATTCGAATAAAAAGCCTATAAAGCATTAAAAAAAAAAAAACAAAAGATGGGAAGAAAATACATAAGAATAATATTTTTATTATTATATTAGTTTCAAAATCAAACCTGTGCCTGACATAGTTTACTTTAATATAGTTAGAAGGTATTCTGTTTCGTCGTAGTCTTTCCCTTTTAACCAGTCTTGAATTGTATTTTTACATTCTGTTCTATTTTTAAGGTATATTATTGTGTTTAATACAGTGTTTATTTGGTTATATAGGTAAGTGCAGAGGAAGCAGAATATCTGCCTGAGTTAGCAGTATGAAACTGTTATATATATATTTAGTTTTGTCAGTGTTGAGGATGAGTGTTTTGCATAAGCCATTGGGTTACGGAGTTAAAGCCATCTTGAGCATGTAGAAAGAGATTGTGCCAGCTGTCTGCAGAGACAAGGAGTGCCGTGTCATCTGCGTAGGGGATATTTTTTCCATTAGAAAGAGAGAGATTACAGAGGTCATTAATTTAGATCAGAAATAGAATAGGTCCTAAAATACTTCCTTGTGGTACCCCGTATTTAATAAGCTGTTCTTCCCTAGAAAATTGTCAATTTTAACACGTTGGGTCCTTGCAGAAAGATAACTTTTAAAAAGTACGGATTGCAGTCCTCGTATGCCAAGCAGTTCTAGCTTACAGAGTAGTATTTTAATGTATACAGTGTCGAAAGCCTTGGCAAGGTCCAAGAAGATTGGTAGGCACTTCAAACGCGAGTCTAACTCGCGGGCAACAAAGTCAGTCAGTTCGTGTACTGCATCATCGGTCGATAAACCAACTCTAAATCCAAACTGTGCATTTGATAAAATATTGTTTTTCTCAAGATATTTGGCAAGACGATTGTAAATAATACGCTCTAAAATTTTGGAGAGAGAAGGCAATATGGCAATGGGACGATAATTGTTAACAGATTTTCGGTCGCCATTTTTATTGATAGGTACAACTTCAGTAGTTTTCTAAACATCAGGGAAGATTCCTAATGAAAAGCAGAGGTTGAATATACTATGCTTAATTGTGATATTGGATAACTTTTAAAACGTTTAATAAAGGTAGAAGAGATTTGGTCAATACCGACAGAGCTATTCGATTTAAGATTCATGATAACTCTTTCAACTTCGCTATTATTGGTATCAAATAATCATTACAGCCACCATTTCGGACCTGCCCCGTTTTCTATAACATTTAAACAGAAAAAATACCTGTATTATGGCAAGGAAGACGATATTGTCCCCTATCAATGTCGAAACCGCAAGACGTATAAGATTTTACTCACCCTGTGTGATCGTTCTCTCGGAGATCTATCTTTGCTTCTAACTTCTTCTTTTGCTCTTTCCTTTACGGTTCTGTTGGAAAAGATACACATTGTGAATATTGACACAAAGGAATTTGTCAAATAATGAAAGAATGAATAGTTACTAACGCTCGCGATTCCCGCTTGGTCTCCTTCTCCCTGTCGGAGTCGTCGCGGCGCCTGTCGCTGTTCCTCGACTCGCGCTTCTCCGCATCTGATAAAAAAAAATACCAATGTTATGCGCCAAAGGCTTTGAAAACCTCACTTGGATCATCTAAATAGGGTTGTGTTCTGGGAAATCAATAAAATAAGAGACTTGTATGTTTAAAATCAGTGCCCAATTGTATAATAGTTCGCATTCATAGTTTTTAAAAATATGCAAGATAACATTTATACTGCGAAACAACAACATAGTTTACATTCTATTTTAAGGCGAGTGTAGCCGTCAACGACCTCGACGGTGGCGCCACTTCACAAAAAAAAGTTTTGTCTTTATACAAACATACTACCAGAATATCCGATGCCCAAGTTTTTTGCATTATCCTTAAGTAAAATTTGAACCTGCAAACTCAATCAAATATTCGCTGTAATTAAAGTAATGGCGATTAATACCAAAAGTGGCCGGCACTTTTTTCCATTACTTTAATTGCAGCGAATATTTCATTGAGTTTGCAGGTTTTAATTTTACGGATAACACTAAAAAGTTGGGCATCGGACATTTTGATTGAGAGTTTGTATAGACAAAAAACTTATTTTTTGTGAAGTGGCGCCACCGTCGAGGTCGTTGAAGGCTACACTCGCCTTAAAAAGTAGCTCGTTTGACTAGTAAGACAAGCCGTTTGGTGATTATTCTTACCAGATTACGGACGTGTGCTAACTGTGCTAAGACGTGTGTTTTATGTCTTGACAATATACCTTAGCACGGAGTGACAAGTGGATAACAAACAAACAAACACAAATCACGCCTATTATCCCTTGCGTCCTGCCTACCCCGGCAGGACGAAAACGACCGCAAAAACGTACGTTTACGCCACGTCTGACATATATTTGAGGGTCATTCGGAAAATTGTGTATCGCCATAGTGACAGGTTGTCAGCCCTCGCCTAAAATTGCAATACACACCCGCAAGTCCCATTGTTGCCTCTTACGACTCCCACGGGAAAGAAATGGGGTGAATGCTATTCTAAGCCGGCATCACACGGCACAAGTGACAAGTGGATAAATGAATAGAAAGCAGTATATAATGTACCTTGCGAGTGCGCGGTGTCGCTGGCGGCGTCGAGCTCCTGCCGCGCGGCGGGAGGCTCCTCCTTCACCTCCTTCACGGTAGCGACCTTGTGCTTCTCGGTTGTCTGGAGGTTCACCACCTGCCCACATTCATTATAATTTTTAGTTTGAAGGTAATAACTTGGAAAGATGAGTCCTGGTCATAGTCATGATTACGATAAATGACTTTTCTTAAAAGTCCATCTTCGAAAATGGAAAGCTTGACTCTTTTTAGATTGATTAATTTCCGAGGAAAATGCAGGAAAAAATAATGGAGTGATCACTGGTTCTATTTACTTGTAAACGAATTTCACTGACATTTGCGGCAGGAGAGTCGCTCCCGCGATTGTGAACGGTTGATTCAAGGTCGAGTGACTGTGTGAGATCTCTGATGGAGGCGATTGGGCAAAATCTCAGAGCAAATGCTTCAAATAGCATCTACCCGCATGGACACTGCGTAGGTTCAATCCTACGTACATACATACAAAGGGAGAGCATAAACGGCCGTAAACAACGAACATTTACACCACATCTGACCAACATTTTTTTTTATTTTTTAATAATACATACATACATTAATCACGCCTATATTCCTTACGGGGTGGGCAGAGCATTAGCGGCCGTATTACGTTTTACGGATATTAACAACACATCTGACAAAAGTTTGAGGGTCAATCAGATAACTGTGTATCACTATAGTGACAGGTTGTCAACCCATCGCCTCAAATTGCAATCACACCCTCGAGTCCCTTAGTCGACTCTTACGACTTCCACGGGAAAGGAATGGGATGGGGTGATGCTATTCTAAGCCGGCACTTCCCGACACAAGTAGCTCTGCTAACTTAATGGGAGGTCTCATGTATACGATAAAATAACTCTTCTGAAAATACACTGTTTTTTATCACACGTCAATGGGTTGAATCCTCCTTGTTAGTATTAACCGGCGTACCTGGTGGAAGTCGGTCTCGCGCATCATGTGCGGTTGCTTGTTCCGCAGCTGCCCGCTGTAGCCGGTCGCGAGCACGAACAGATCTTGTCGCTGAGTCTTCTCTTCGTCCTTCACCTGATAAAATACACTCAACGTTAATCCGCGGTGACTCTATCAAAGTGTACTTGGACCAAGTAAGTCTTTTTTGGCTGTACTTTGATAATGTCACTTGGATAGCAGCCATCAATCAAGGTAAACTTGTACTGCATCCAACTTTTCTAGCCTACTTGGACATTCACATACAAATCAAAATGGTGTAATCTGCGAAATCAGGGGCCTCCCGCAACAAATCATCGTTTTCTAAGAAATTCATTCATTCTTGATAAAAAGCTTATTAATTCATAATTTTTTGACCATAACTGCTCGAAGTAAAAAAAAATAAGTAGATACAATAAGCGAGATACGAATGTGACCGTCACTTTTTCTTATTCTTAAACCGACCTTATCTATCTTTGACATACCTTTCCCATCTTTTACCTACCTTCTCCGTCTTCGAAAAACCTTCTCCGTCTTAGACCAACCTTCTTCGTCTTCGACCAACCTTCTCCGTCTTCGATCTACCTTCTCCATCTTCGAAGTACCATCTCCGTCTTCGACCTACCTCCTCCGTCTTCGACCTACCTTCTCAATTTTCCATCTATATTTACGAATTTCAATCTTTATTCCCATCTTCGACTTACCTTCTCCATCTCCCGTTCGATGATCTGCGCGAGTTTCTCCAGCACAAAGGAGTGTGGCAACACTCTTTAAAGCACAATAAGTGCGTTATGAGTCTGTACCTTTTCTATTTACCTTCACCATATCTTCTCCACTCTCGACATATATTCTCTATTGTCGACTTACCTTCTCCACCTTCCGTTCGATGATGTGCGCGAGTTTTTCCAGCACGGGGAAGTGTGGCAACACTTTTTAAAAAAGCACAATAAGTGCGTTATGAGTCTGTACCTTTTCTATTTACCTTCACCATATCTTCTCCACTTTCGACATATATTCTCCATTATCGACTTACCTTCTCCACCTTCCGTTCGATGATGTGCGCGAGTTTCTCCGGCACAAGGAAGTGTGGCAACACTATTTAAAGCACAATAAGTGCGTTATGAGTCTGTACCTTTTCTATTTACCTTCACCATATCTTCTCCACTTTCGATCTATATTCTCCATTATCGACTTACCTTCTCCACCTTCCGTTCGATGATCTGCGCGAGTTTCTCCAGCACGGGGAAGTGTGGCAACACTTTTTAAAAAAGCACAATAAGTGCGTTATGAGTCTGTACCTTTTCTATTTACCTTCACCATATCTTCTCCACTTTCGATCTATATTCTCCATTATCGACTTACCTTCTCCACCTTCCGTTCGATGATCTGCGCGAGTTTCTCGAGCACGGGGAAGTGCGGCAACACTCTAATGAGCACGATTAAGGCGTTGCGAGTCTGCACGTAGTCGCCCGAGTCCAGGCAGACCACCATCGCCTTGGTGATCTTGTAGTGCCATTTGTGGCACACATGTCTACAACAGATAATAGTGAATGTAGTTCTAACATTGGAATGCAGATAAAGGATAATTTTTTTGTCGGTACGCAAACTACGCAGAGTAATTCTATTCACTCTATGAAATAACTTAATGTTCGCAAATCGCAAAAATCTGCTATTCCATACAAAATAAAATACCTACTCGACCAAAATGAAGAACTGTTTTTTTTTTGCTATTTCGAAGATGGCCCCTTAATAATTGATCATTACTAATTATAAATCATCACTATTGATCACAATCATGAATAGAATCAGTCTGCAAAATTTGCATACTGTCTAAGGATAAGGACCGGGACGAAACAGTGTTCTACTTTACTCTCAGTTTAGCTTTGTAAGAAAAACATGCTTGTTGCTTTTTGTAGTCTTTATTGCGAGCATATCTGTAGTTTTTACATACGACGCGGTCATTGGCTGCGGTAACCAGGTCAAACCTTGTACTAAGCACAAAGTCGGGATAATGAGCGCATTCTTGACGATGCATTATTGTACTTATGCCAGCGCAAGGCCGTGGCGATACAGAAAAGTACCGTAAAGTATATATTTATTTGCTTTCATATGTTAAAGACTAAAAAAAAAGCAACAAGCATGTTTTTCTTATAAAGCTAAACTGAGAGTAAACTAGAACGCTGTGTTTCGTCCCGGTCTTTAGTCAGTATGCAAATTTAGCAGACTGATTCTACTCATGATTGTGATCAATAGTGATGATTCATAATTAATAATGATCAATTACTATGGGGCCATCTTCAAAATAAAACAGCTCCTACATTTTGGTGGAGCAGGTATTTAATTTTATATGTAAGCGGACGAGTATTTCATATGTTTGAAGACGTAACCATCAGCTAGGTCTATGTTCGTACCTGTAGTTCTCGTATCCGACGTGGTCGTTGGCCTCAGTGAACTGGTTGGAGACCCGGTACTTGGTGACGAAGCCGGGGTAGTGCGCGCATTCCTTGTGGAAGGCGCTCTTGTCCTTGTGCCAGCGCATGGCGGTGGCGAGCACGCGGCACAGGAACGTGCCGTAGCGCGCCGCCTCGCCCTCCGTGCACGACATCACCGAGTATGTGATGTCGCAGAACAACTGCAACGGGAAATATTATTGTTTACACGGAAATACATTGGACAAAGGTTACGACAGGTACTTTTTAATTCTAAAGATTTTTTAACCAGCAGTCCTAAAGAAGTGTAAGCTGATTAAGGATAAACGGCAAAAACATAGAATGTTTGTTGACTGGAATTTATTAAATTTATTTGGAATATGGGGCCTGTCTTAAAGAAACGTGGGCTCCGGGGTCATAGCCCACCATAATATATTATATAAAAACTAAATCAGTAAGTGGCTAATTGCGCAAATTCCAAGTCAAGTGTTCGAAAAAGGGGCTCGGGTAGCGCAGCTCTACAATAGTTAATGTTGTTAAACAAAATTTAAACAGTAGGTTAGGTAGCTGAAGTGGAATCGGGTTGATGTAGCCTTCTAAAAGTCGGATTGAGGGCTCAATTACAATAAACCAAGGAGTAGTAGTTTAACTTACTACATACTGACGCCCGGTTTTCGCACCCACACATACGCACGCCCGATCGACCTATACGTACACGACTACTACATATAAACTCGTGCCGCTCTTGTCACAGCGAACTGTAGTACTGCGGCCGCGCGTTTTTGATTCAGTAGCAAGAAATCGGAATAATTTATACCTAGAACCTAACAATTTATTAAATAATAGTGTTTTCACTTCTCATGCTCTGAAAGAGCTTATTGGTGCAGGATATAGGCTGCACAAAATCGCATTTTATGCACAAGTGCAAGAACGTATCTACTCATAAATGAAGGCAAAGAAAATGAGCCATACACAGCCAAAGGGCGTCTGCCCCGAACGCCGATATCGGCCCGACATAGTGCTATTTCATTTTATAGGTATTAAAAAATTGAAATAGCACTATGTCGGCTTAAATAGTAGGCTGTATAGGTCTGCAGCCCAAGCCTAATGCCAATGTCGTAAGATTTAAAAAAAATAAAGCGGCGGGAAACAGCTCTTGTTTTTTCGTAATTTCTTCAATTTGCTAAAATTGTTAAAAATGACCAGTGAAGAAGAGGATTTAAGACTCTCTCCTAATACGCTTATGGAAATTAATGCACAGAGAGTTGTGCAACAGATACTACCGCCAAAGTCTCGGGAAAAAACAATTTCTTTCAGTATTCAAAACTGTACAAATTTTACTTTGAATTTTAATTAAATAAATGTTACTTATATAATATACTATTGTTTTATTTCCTCGCAATCAAAGTGAAAAGCAGAGTTTATAACTCGTCCACAAAACCATTTTAACCTCGACATTACTATCAGCCCTCGCCTTCGGCTCGGGCTGCTAAAAGTCTCGGATGAAAATGGTCCGTTTTGTGCACTTGTTGTAAAATCTACTATTTCATTGTTTTCTTACTGTAACTAAGCATTATGGTACCTAAGTGTGCCATCACTTAAATTAGGGTTCGCAAAACCAATTTGTTGACATCCTTGCTAATGTAGGTACACTCTAAAGGAAACGTGCTCGAGGTAAACTACTGCTGCATGGTATATTGTGGCTCAACCAACAGTAAAATGTACAGAAGCTTGTGCAAACTAATGACATTCAAATTGTTTGATTTTTATTCATGGTGACAGGTAAAAGGACTAGAGTCCAAGCCGGAAAGTCGTTCGAATGTTGAGCCAGCGTTTGGCCAAACATTCGCCACGAATAGTATGATTATTATTTTGAAATGGCAACACTTCTCAACAGTGATTGGTGGACTTTTGCTGTCAAATCCTATTGGTCCACGACACCGCCTACCACTGCAAAGTGGAAAGTGGTGGAGCGGAAAGCTTATAAATAGTCTGAACATGATTCTGTGTTCGGAGCTGAGTGAAGAATAAAGTGTGAAAATTATCTGTCGTTTGAATTTTCTTATAGTACAAACAGTCGGAGAGGTAACTAACCAAAGTGGTACCTAAGTATGCCATCACTTAAATTCGGGTTCGCAAAACCAATTTGTTGACATCCCTGCTAATGTAGGTACACTCAAACGGAAAGGTGCTCGAGGTAAACTACTGCTCCTTGGCATATTGTGGCCGACAGTAAAATGAAAAAGCAGTCGGACAGGTCACAGACAGCGGTCTCACCCGGTCGTAGCACAGCAGCGTGGAGAAGTTGGGCGTGCGCAGCTTGTGCACGGCGTGCACGAACTGCGCGCAGTAGAGCGCGTCGAGCGGCGTGAACACGCAGCGCGGGAACAGGCACAGCTGCATGAGGGGAGTGACGGTCACAGACAGAGCGGGCTCACCCGGTCGTAGCACAGCAGCGTGGAGAAGTTGGGCGTGCGCAGCTTGTGCACGGCGTGCACGAACTGCGCGCAGTAGAGCGCGTCGAGCGGCGTGAACACGCAGCGCGGGAACAGGCACAGCTGCATGAGGGGAGTGACGGTCACAGACAGAGCGGGCTCACCCGGTCGTAGCACAGCAGCGTGGAGAAGTTGGGCGTGCGCAGCTTGTGCACGGCGTGCACGAACTGCGCGCAGTAGAGCGCGTCGAGCGGCGTGAACACGCAGCGCGGGAACAGGCACAGCTGCATGAGGGGAGTGACGGTCACAGACAGAGCGGGCTCACCCGGTCGTAGCACAGCAGCGTGGAGAAGTTGGGCGTGCGCAGCTTGTGCACGGCGTGCACGAACTGCGCGCAGTAGAGCGCGTCGAGCGGCGTGAACACGCAGCGCGGGAACAGGCACAGCTGCATGAGGGGAGTGACGGTCACAGACAGAGCGGGCTCACCCGGTCGTAGCACAGCAGCGTGGAGAAGTTGGGCGTGCGCAGCTTGTGCACGGCGTGCACGAACTGCGCGCAGTAGAGCGCGTCGAGCGGCGTGAACACGCAGCGCGGGAACAGGCACAGCTGCATGAGGGGAGTGACGGTCACAGACAGAGCGGGCTCACCCGGTCGTAGCACAGCAGCGTGGAGAAGTTGGGCGTGCGCAGCTTGTGCACGGCGTGCACGAACTGCGCGCAGTAGAGCGCGTCGAGCGGCGTGAACACGCAGCGCGGGAACAGGCACAGCTGCATGAGGGGAGTGACGGTCACAGACAGAGCGGGCTCACCCGGTCGTAGCACAGCAGCGTGGAGAAGTTGGGCGTGCGCAGCTTGTGCACGGCGTGCACGAACTGCGCGCAGTAGAGCGCGTCGAGCGGCGTGAACACGCAGCGCGGGAACAGGCACAGCTGCATGAGGGGAGTGACGGTCACAGGCAGAGCGGGCTCACCCGGTCGTAGCACAGCAGCGTGGAGAAGTTGGGCGTGCGCAGCTTGTGCACGGCGTGCACGAACTGCGCGCAGTAGAGCGCGTCGAGCGGCGTGAACACGCAGCGCGGGAACAGGCACAGCTGCATGAGGGGAGTGACGGTCACAGGCAGAGCGGGCTCACCCGGTCGTAGCACAGCAGCGTGGAGAAGTTGGGCGTGCGCAGCTTGTGCACGGCGTGCACGAACTGCGCGCAGTAGAGCGCGTCGAGCGGCGTGAACACGCAGCGCGGGAACAGGCACAGCTGCATGAGGGGAGTGACGGTCACAGACAGAGCGGGCTCACCCGGTCGTAGCACAGCAGCGTGGAGAAGTTGGGCGTGCGCAGCTTGTGCACGGCGTGCACGAACTGCGCGCAGTAGAGCGCGTCGAGCGGCGTGAACACGCAGCGCGGGAACAGGCACAGCTGCATGAGGGGAGTGACGGTCACAGACAGAGCGGGCTCACCCGGTCGTAGCACAGCAGCGTGGAGAAGTTGGGCGTGCGCAGCTTGTGCACGGCGTGCACGAACTGCGCGCAGTAGAGCGCGTCGAGCGGCGTGAACACGCAGCGCGGGAACAGGCACAGCTGCATGAGGGGAGTGACGGTCACAGACAGAGCGGGCTCACCCGGTCGTAGCACAGCAGCGTGGAGAAGTTGGGCGTGCGCAGCTTGTGCACGGCGTGCACGAACTGCGCGCAGTAGAGCGCGTCGAGCGGCGTGAACACGCAGCGCGGGAACAGGCACAGCTGCATGAGGGGAGTGACGGTCACAGACAGAGCGGGCTCACCCGGTCGTAGCACAGCAGCGTGGAGAAGTTGGGCGTGCGCAGCTTGTGCACGGCGTGCACGAACTGCGCGCAGTAGAGCGCGTCGAGCGGCGTGAACACGCAGCGCGGGAACAGGCACAGCTGCATGAGGGGAGTGACGGTCACAGACAGAGCGGGCTCACCCGGTCGTAGCACAGCAGCGTGGAGAAGTTGGGCGTGCGCAGCTTGTGCACGGCGTGCACGAACTGCGCGCAGTAGAGCGCGTCGAGCGGCGTGAACACGCAGCGCGGGAACAGGCACAGCTGCATGAGGGGAGTGACGGTCACAGACAGAGCGGGCTCACCCGGTCGTAGCACAGCAGCGTGGAGAAGTTGGGCGTGCGCAGCTTGTGCACGGCGTGCACGAACTGCGCGCAGTAGAGCGCGTCGAGCGGCGTGAACACGCAGCGCGGGAACAGGCACAGCTGCATGAGGGGAGTGACGGTCACAGACAGAGCGGGCTCACCCGGTCGTAGCACAGCAGCGTGGAGAAGTTGGGCGTGCGCAGCTTGTGCACGGCGTGCACGAACTGCGCGCAGTAGAGCGCGTCGAGCGGCGTGAACACGCAGCGCGGGAACAGGCACAGCTGCATGAGGGGAGTGACGGTCACAGACAGAGCGGGCTCACCCGGTCGTAGCACAGCAGCGTGGAGAAGTTGGGCGTGCGCAGCTTGTGCACGGCGTGCACGAACTGCGCGCAGTAGAGCGCGTCGAGCGGCGTGAACACGCAGCGCGGGAACAGGCACAGCTGCATGAGGGGAGTGACGGTCACAGACAGAGCGGGCTCACCCGGTCGTAGCACAGCAGCGTGGAGAAGTTGGGCGTGCGCAGCTTGTGCACGGCGTGCACGAACTGCGCGCAGTAGAGCGCGTCGAGCGGCGTGAACACGCAGCGCGGGAACAGGCACAGCTGCATGAGCCGCGTGACGGTCTCGTTCTTGGCGGACTTGGCGGCGCGCGCGGGGAACCAGCCCGCGCACGACGCCTGCAGCCGCGCCTGCACGCTCGCCACGTGCGCTTGCTGGCGGCGCCGCTCCTCCTGCGAATTTAACCCGATTGAATATGCATGTCTAGTTAAATTTCATATTTATAAGTATTTTTTTTCGGAAAATTGATCAGTTTTAAAAGAATTGTATTATCAAGTTAAGAAATAATTAAAGTGTTTTTTTTAACTTTGCACAATTTTTAAGCGCGAGCAGGATTTGAACCTGCGACTTTCGCATTACTAGTGGCGACGCCTCTTCCACCTGGGCTATAGCAGCTCATTCCTTGCCCGCCAGTTTTGCAAGTGTATTTTAATGCCGGTAACGCGTGGCACGGCTCCATCTACCGGGTTAGTTTTGCAACTAATAACCGGCGACTAATTCTATCTTTACAGATTGAATGTAGTCTAGGCGATGAAAACCCGCGATTATTGAATACCAAATTTGAAATTTGAATTTGAAATTGTATTTTTATTATTTTATTGTGACCTTAATAACTTGTGTAACTACATATTTGCGAGAATTTAAATAATTTTAAAAAATGTTGCAGCATTTCCTGTGAATGCAACATGTCGCACGCCGAAGCGTGTAGAGTATAGCAACATACCTCAATAGGGGGAGGCCCACATTAAGCAGTGGACTGTTGAGGCTGTTAATGTATGCACACTTTTTTATTTTGTTATTGTACTATGGTGCTATTATGCACTCACAGTTGTTATTGTATATTCTGCTTACTGCATTTGCATTAAAGGCGACTATTTGATGTATTTAATCGTTAAAGTATTTTATTTTATTTATTTTGGAAAACCAACAGCTGTTGACACAATATACAAAAAACAATAAAAACAGAAAGCCAATAATAGGTTTTCAAATGTAGACAATAGAGTAAGCTGAAATAAGCATTTACAATGAAACACGACACCATTTTGTTGTAGCACACAACACACATTGGGCATAAAGCTATAACTTAAAGTTTAGGAAAAACAAAACCAAAGCAAATAGAGAATGCTTAGTTAATTAACACAAACCTGTAACTTGTCAATAAGCGAGTTGAATCGCTCCTGCTCCTTCTTCCCCTTGGTGCCGAGCGAGGTGTCCCTGGCGGCGGCGGCGGCGGCCACCTTCAGACGATCTATTTCCCTGTCGTAGCTCTCCTCGGGAACTTTCAGATCGTACATCGATAGTGACCTACAATTTACAACACTAACTTATTTTCAATTCAATTAATTTTTTTTTATTGTACTCAGGAAAAACAGTAACAACAAAACATAAATTAAAACAAGTTTACACAAGGCAGCCTTATCGCTTAGGTAGCGATTTCTTCCGGGCAACCTTAAGGTACAGGTAGTCGTAATGCGGGAGGACTACTCAATATATTTTCGACATAGTAATCGGGTATTGCAGTGTGATGTCAACTTATGAATAGCATCAGCTCAGTCTTTTCTACAGAAATCAGGTATTGCTATGTGATGTCGGCTCAGAATAGCATCACCCTATTTCTTCATCCTACAGGTGTTATCCTCGCGGTGGGACAGCCCCTTTGTGCGGAGGTGGATGCTCCTTCATAGCACGGGGGAGAAGCTGCTTCCGTAAGTACATACCTAGTTTTTAAGTTATGGACATAACATTTTCAATTTAATTTAACTTTAACTGTAATGGCAAAATTTAATTTTATTTTATTTTATTTTAATTTATTAAATTAATTCATTTAATTTATAATTTTATTTCAAAATTTCGAATATTATATTATTTTCTGACAAGTATTGACATAACATTAAATTGAAAATTTCTAGTCCACATCTTCTTCTTCTTCTTAGTTTCTAATTCCTAAATTTTATTATATTATTTTTATACTAATGACTTTCTAAAAATTGTAAATTGTAAATTGTTAACTAACAAAGTATTGGCTACATAATTGCCTGAAATAAATATATTTTAATTTAATTTAATTTTAATTTTTACGGAGGGTGTCGTAGAAGCGACTAAGGGACTAGAGGGTAACATGTGTATTACAATTTTAGGCGTAGGGCTGACAACATGACACTATGGTGATACACAATTTTCTGAATGACCCTCATTGTTTGTCAGACGTGGCGTAAATGTTCGTTTTTACGCTGGCTACGCTCTGCCTACCACGCAAGGGATATATGCGTGTTTATGTATGTATGGACAGCCCTCCGAATACTGATAGGGTGCATGCAGACCATGAAACTGAACAACTTTTTTTAGGAACATATATTAGGAAACAACAAAATATAGATCAGCTGACTGCAATTAGTATTAGAAGTAAAAAAAAGCGTTTCCTGAAATATTTTGTTCATGGATGTTGTCCAGTTTCATGATCTGAATGCATTCTATAAATATTTGGTGGGTTGTCTCTTACACCCTGTATATGTAATCGGGTATCGTGTTAAAATTCACAACTACAAGCGGTAGAAGCCGGGTAAGGGTAAGGGCCGCCTGGCTTGTAACTACCCTCCTATAAGCAGTTTGTATGCTATGTTCCGTTACAAAGTGTCTGTTTCTGGGTGAACTCGCTCAACTACCCTCCTTTAAGCAGTTTGTATGCTATGTTCCGTTACAAAGTGTCTGTTTCTGGGTGAACTCGCTCAACTACCCTCCTATAAGCAGTTTGTATGCTATGTTCCGTTACAAAGTGTCTGTTTCTGGGTGAACTCGCTCAACTACCCTCCTATAAGCAGTTTGTATGCTATGTTCCGTTACAAAGTGTCTGTTTCTGGGTGAACTCGCTCAACTACCCTCCTTTAAGCAGTTTGTATGCTATGTTCCGTTACAAAGTGTCTGTTTCTGGGTGAACTCGCTCAACTACCCTCCTATAAGCAGTTTGTATGCTATGTTCCGTTACAAAGTGTCTGTTTCTGGGTGAACTCGCTCAACTACCCTCCTATAAGCAGTTTGTATGCTATGTTCCGTTACAAAGTGTCTGTTTCTGGGTGAACTCGCTCAACTACCCTCCTATAAGCAGTTTGTATGCTATGTTCCGTTACAAAGTGTCTGTTTCTGGGTGAACTCGCTCAATCTTCGATTATGTCTCGTGATATTTGAGTCTGCCTCAGCTCTATTTTACTCAATCTAACGCCAACACTAAACCCATCAATTATAAAAAGAAAGGAAATTATACTTCTATTATAGCATGTTGCTGAGTGATTACCTTTTTCATTGTACAGTCAATATCAAGCTGGGTAAGACAGGTTGGACTTATGAGCAAAATTTAAAATTATTTATTTCTAAGTAGAAATTTACAAAGTTCTCGTTTAGAAAGTCACAGTCTACATAACACAATACATCAAAAAAAGAATAAAAATAGTAAGTTTACTGATCGTTCTTAGACAGACCTACATTGGCAGTTTGAATGTTTAACCGCACGTGAACTTGACTGTACAACTTGTAGTATTGAAACTCTGTGTATTTTATTCTATTGTGTACATACATTAAATAAACATTTTCGATTTCTATACATTAAAATCAAGCCAGATTTCTGAAAACTTACCAGAACGTGGCATAAAACTCTGGCGAAATGTCCTCCCACACCCTCGAGGTGAGCAACGGATGAATGGCGACCAGGATCGGCTCCAACACCTCTTTGGAGGCGGCGATGTATCTCTCTGTGGCCTTCTCGCTGGTGTCTGGTTTGGTGTCGGAGGCTTTGTGTAGAGCTTCGGTTGTAGCGGCGATCTGCTGCGCGATGACCGGCCGGTGCAGGAAGAACGCAACGTCCGCGTCCACGTGGTAGTCACGGAGCAACTCCTGCAGACAATACGGAACTAGCTGGAGCTCGATTTTTCAAGTATTCGTAATTGAAATCCCACACGTAATGGCTCTTTCCTAATCCTAAAATAGCTTTTTCTATAAGGATGGGTTTGCTCGACTCTAGTCTAGGTTATAGGACATAGACAGAGTCTAAGATGGAGCGAGCTCACCCAGAAGAAGCCTGTTCGCTCTTACTTTAAAGAGATTAGGGTATTAGGGTACAGCTATTTTCTAACCGTAAATTTCCCGTCAATTCCAGTGATTCACGACGAGTGGCCTTACCACTCGTATTAAGCCGTGAATCCTCAACTACTCTCCAAAACAGCTGACTGTCAAAATTAAATGACATGGTAAACATTTGACCAAAGACCGGACGCAATAACTTTTTAAATTACGCTTCTCTTCACTGTCAGAGATTACCGGTTTTTTAAATCAATGAGCTTTGCTAGGGATTCAATATTTCTGCGTATAACGAGAACGAACGAGAAAAGACTGAATTACGAATGGGATATGTTGGTCAAATGTCTATTACTTACGAAATCGAGTTTCTGAGCGAATTATTACTTACTCGGGATAACAATGTCAAAGTTTTACGCTTTTCATACTTAATAGATCAGCACAAATTGTATATTTTTATTTTTCAACAAGCGACCCGCCCAGCGATTTCATTCGCTACCCGTTTTCCTGTAGGAATCAAACATTTTCTCGCTGTAAAAGATACCCCAAAACTTGCCTCTTGAAATATCTAATAAAAAAGGCGAATCAAAATCAGTTGCACAGTTTTGAAGATTTATTTTATACTACGAAGTGATGTCAACCAATGTTTCTTGGGGAGAGTTATTAAGATTTATGAGCAACACTCATGAGACCGATGCCTCGCAGATTCGCACCAGTAGTCCATATGGACGCAGTTTCATACCAACTGTAGTAAGGCAGATTACCTTACCTGATGAGCTGAATAGAAAGCGAAACAGTTGCCGACTTATTTTGAAAATATACTTTTCGTCTTTGACTCTTTGTATTCCTCTACCAGTTCAGCATAAAAACTGAACTAAACTACATTTATGAGCAAGTTGATTCCATGAAAAGAATCCTGTATGGTACGTTACCTGCAGAGGCGGCAGCCTGGCGGAGTACTCTACTGGCGTGTGCGAGGAGGCGAGGAATGTGCCGAGCTGTACGAGCGCGTCCTGGCACTGGTCCGCGAGCCGACCCACCACCTTCAGCTGTGACCCGCCCGGACCACTTGATGCTTCTTCGTCTATTTCTATATACAAGTAAATTGAGATTCTTGAAAACTTGCAAAATTTTCGAGTGCGGGCAGGATTTGAACCTGCGACTTTCGCATTACTAGTGGCGACGCCTCTTCCATCTGGGCTACCGCAGCTCATTTCCTGCCCGCCAATTTTGCAAGTGTATTTTAATGCCAGTAACGCGCCACTAGTAATGCGAAAGTCGCAGGTTCAAATCCTGCCCGCACTCGAAAATTTTGCAAGTTTTCAAAAATTGTATACCTAACACGGGAAGTGTTTTAAAAATTTGGTACTCAAATTGAGATTCATCATCACCATCATATCAGCCCACATCTACCCACTGCTGAGTATAGGCCTCTTCTTTTTCTCGCCATCTGCGCCGGTCCTGTGCCTCCCGCATCCGCAAATTGTGATTGCACTTATTTAATTTACACATACACATATCACGCCAATTATCCCTTGCGGGGTAGGCAAAGCGTAAACGGCCGCAAAAACGACCTTTTACGCCACGTCTGACATATCTTTGAGGGTCATTTGGAAAATTGTGTATCGCCATAGTGACAGGTTGTCAACCCATCGCCTATAATTGCAATACACACCCTCAAGTCTCTTAGTAGCCTGTTACGACTCCCACAGGAAAGAAATGGGGTGATGCTATTCTAGGCCGGCATCACACGACAACAACAACATTTAATTGTTTTTTTTATAACTAATGGACCGCCGTTCCAATAAGTCGTATTTGACAGCTGTCATCTCAGTACTAAAAGAGATGTTTACAAAAGAAAAGGGACCCTCTGCTATAGTATTATCACTAATCTGACTGCTGCCAAATACAACTTATTGGAAAGGTGGTACTTTAAGTCTACGCATGAATTTATATTAATATCGGCGATAGTGCTGTGTATCACTATCATACCAGTTTTTTTTAAACAAATGGGAGCATTGAATTAAAATAACTATGGGAATTTTTAACAATTAAATAAAAATAGGCATACGGATTAGATTGGCATGAACAAATTTCTATCTTTAGTATCATAAAAGACGCCTGTGTAAGTATGTTTGTCTGACCTGTCCACACGCAGCTGTGCCGCTGCTGCGCGGCGAGGATGCAGAGGCCGATGTCCAGCAGTGGACTACTGTGGTGCAGTGTGAGGTTGTGTGCTGGTACTGACCTGTCCACACGCAGCTGTGCCGCTGCTGCGCTGCGAGGATGCAGAGGCCGATGTCCAGCAGTGGACTACTGTGGTGCAGTGTGAGGTTGTGTGCTGGTACTGACCTGTCCACACGCAGCTGTGCCGCTGCTGCGCTGCGAGGATGCAGAGGCCGATGTCCAGCAGTGGACTACTGTGGTGCAGTGTGAGGTTGTGTGCTGGTACTGACCTGTCCACACGCAGCTGTGCCGCTGCTGCGCTGCGAGGATGCAGAGGCCGATGTCCAGCAGTGGACTACTGTGGTGCAGTGTGAGGTTGTGTGCTGGTACTGACCTGTCCACACGCAGCTGTGCCGCTGCTGCGCTGCGAGGATGCAGAGGCCGATGTCCAGCAGTGGACTACTGTGGTGCAGTGTGAGGTTGTGTGCTGGTACTGACCTGTCCACACGCAGCTGTGCCGCTGCTGCGCTGCGAGGATGCAGAGGCCGATGTCCAGCAGTGGACTACTGTGGTGCAGTGTGAGGTTGTGTGCTGGTACTGACCTGTCCACACGCAGCTGTGCCGCTGCTGCGCTGCGAGGATGCAGAGGCCGATGTCCAGCAGTGGACTACTGTGGTGCAGTGTGAGGTTGTGTGCTGGTACTGACCTGTCCACACGCAGCTGTGCCGCTGCTGCGCTGCGAGGATGCAGAGGCCGATGTCCAGGTTGTTGCCGACAATCGCCTCCTTGAGGCGCGCGGACGATCGCCGAGTGTTGCGCACTTGCGAGAAGTACCCCGCCTGGGACAAAAACGTACGAATAAAGACCGCCGCTTATCTTGCACAATTTGACGCAAGCCGCGAAAAGGCATGGCGCTAGTTGTGCACCCACCTTACAACTTCAAATATCTACGTAATGTACTACATAAAGTTTAGTATTGCCCCGCTCAGGGTACAAGAAGCTTATCGTTGAGGACGAAACTCGTACACGAGTTGTCTTAAGACACGCATGAGACCGATGCCTCGCGGTGCAGCACCAGTACTCCATATGGACGCAGTTTTATCCCAACTGTAGTAAGGCAGATTCCCTTACCTGAAGAGCTAAATCTAAAGCGGAACAGTTGCCGATTTATTTAGCAAAGATACTTTTCGTCTTTCGTACTCTGTTACCAGTTCAGCGTAAAAACTGAACGAAACTACTTAAAATAATGGGTTGTGTCCTAGGTAATAAATAATTTTCGAGACTTAAATGTTTAAAGTCAGTGTCCAAGAGTCGAATAGTTCTCATTAATTGTTTCTTGAAAATATTAACAAAATGTTTGCGAAAGTTGCCACAGTCGTCAAAATGAACACGTCCTTATAAAAATTATATCATAGGGGGGACGTAAACTCGACCATAATACATTGGTTTAAATAGGCTTAGTGGTTATCTGCCCTAACTGTTCCGTGTTTTAAATACAAATAGATTTCAGGATACTATTGCTCAGAACTCGTATCTAAATCGTATCGTATCCACTCCAGACCAGATTGACAGAACAGAAGATTTACTTGTTCATATATAGGATGGATTTTTTTTTACTGACTAATAGTGAAAACAGAGGACGGGCTGGTGATAAGAAACAACTTTCCTCAAGAAACAAAGGTCGGAATATGAATAAATATTACAAGTTTCCATAGTAATTCAAAACAGCTGATCGGCAATTTGTATTGGTGGTCCAATTCATATTTTGACCTATGTTTCCTAGGAAAAGCTGTTCCTTGCCAAGTACGTCTTGAGTTTCTATCGGTCACTAGTAAAATTTCACCCTATACATGGCAAGATTTATTATTAAACTGAGAAACAATTTAAAACAAGGCTGGCGAACTTCAGGCCCGCGTGGCCTGCTCAGGCATTTGAATTGGCCCGCCAGACGCCAGCCGCACCGGTCGGTGTTTCGTGTTGGTTCCTGATTGAACGTTAGAAATTAAACATGTGTTTTGACCCTCTTAAGGGAATCAAAATTCAAAGTTCTTCCCTTGGCGGTCAGGCATATTGCAAAAAAATACATAGAAAGTCAGGGAGAACTCTATGAAAATACATTTATAAAATGTTACGGAACCCTCGCTAGGCGAGTTCGACACGCAATTTTCGTTTTTTTTTTCGTGTATAATAATGATAATGACAGTAGCCTCTAAAAATCGTGGCCCGGCGCCCCAGTCAACTTACAAATTTGGCCCACCTGGAAAATCTATTGGCCTGCCTGGATTTAAAAGTTTCTATTTTGATACCATTCATAATAATGTATAGTGACGTCACATCATCAGTTTTTCAATCAAAACATCGTTTTAAAAGTAGTTCGTTTGACTAGTAGGACACAAGCCTATTTTAAAAGTATTAAAAATAATGTATGTTCAGTTTTGTAGACAGTCTTTATAATATACTATGGTTTAAGCACTCAGTGTTATATTATTTTCATAAATGAAAGCGGCGGACGCTAAAATTTTTTTTAATTATTTATTTTCATTTATGTAGTCTTTATAATGTTGGCAGTGTTTGATATAATGTTGGCAGTGTTGAACTTACCTCTCCTTTGAGCAATTCCCCTCCCGCCATGGCTTCCAGCTGTTCAGGCGTCATCTCCTCAGCGGCCTCGATGCCGGCCATCTTCTGCACGATCTCCTTCAGGATCAACAGGTCTTGGCTGAAAACACATATTACTTTGAAAAAAATAAAATAAAAATTAAACAACCATCAAAGCAATAAAGATTATTTATGGATTTGTCACGAATTGATAAACACTCACAGTTTTTCAAGAATTCTAATAAATGGGGCACATAGCACTTTAACAATCAATAGCCCAATCCATCCAGGGATAGTGAAGTGAGGATATTTGAGGGCCATAACAGGGCCTATTAATATGATAAACTATTACAGTTTTCTAAGGCTTCGCAAACGCTTACCTCTAGCCTTACTGTAGTAAGCAGCAGCCCAATGTATCCGCAGGGACAGTAAAGTCAGATACTTGAGGATCTCCACGACAAGATCTTTTGAATTGATGTCATCATTGGCATCATACGTCTGTGACAGACGATTTAATCAGTGTCTGAAAAAACACTGCGTTGCCTGGGACGCAATTATGGAAAACGCAGGGCTGCCTGCGTACCTGCGCCACCCTCTCGGCCTTCCTGGCTGGATCCGCAGGAACGACTAGTCGATACGTGCGGAGCCAGGTCGGCTGCAGGAGTCTGCCGCGCGGTAGATCTCTGTCACACGCGCCCCCAGGAGACCCCGTTCCGGGTTTCATTGTGGAGTTGGCCTCGCCAGGACCGTTGTGCTTGGGTCGGATTTATCCCTCGGTCGCTTCTTACGACTCCCACGGGAAGAGATGGGGTGGTGCTATTCTACTCTGCCGGCACCACACGGCATAATTGATGAATGATGAATTGATGTAGTAACACAGTATTCCTAGAGTTCTGCGAGAATACCTCTGCTGCGCTTTCAGCCTGTTGGCGACGAACTGCAGTAGCGCGGTGAGTTCTATGTTGTGCTTCTTGAAGGCGGCGCCGGCAAACGCCGCCAGCGCCTGCAGCCAGGCCGGGTGCGCCGCCCCGCCAGTGAGGCTCCGCCCCGCGCATAGAGCCTCCAGTAAACAGTAGCCCAAGACGTCCAGCGAGAGAGACGTGAGGTACTTGAGGGATTCAACGACTGGGCCGATTAGGTTGTCGTAGGTTTGGATCTGGAATTGAAGTTAGGGTTTTATAATCAAAAACTCTGATTGGGTTCATTTGTCGACTCTTTGGATGGCGAAAACGTCCAGTAGTGGACTGCAATAGGCTGATGATTATGATGATGTAAACATAGAGACCTGTAGCAGCATGTAGTCGAAGAGGAAGGCGGGCGCGGCGTGGCTCAGCTTGCCAATGAGCCTGCCTTGGGGCTTCACGTTCTCCTTGCTCAGCCTCTTCATGATGTGCTTGATGCGCTGCAGCGAGGTGCCGCGCACGCGCATCAGCGCCGGCATGCGCTCGCCCGACTCGTTCTTCCACCGGGAGTACAGGCAGTATCTGCCAAACAATAGTAGTGCAATTGTCATATAATGGGGTCATTAGAATGCGAGTGTCTGTTTATCACACGAGGCGTAGCCGAGTGAGATAATAGTTTGACACGTTAGCAGTTGCATACACTATTTTATCTACACTTTCCAAAAAAACTCAGTTTAACTCTTCTTCAAACGTTCGCACCGGCGATTGCAAAGCCCGAATCCCGATACGGGAACGTAATATGGCTTATATGAATTTTTGAAAATTCTATACTTTAGCAGTTGTTCAGATGTGGAGCCTAACAAAAACCTAACTAACAAATGAACAACATCGGAACAACAACTGAACAACGTCTGAACAACATCTGAATAACAGCTGAACAATTTAATAAAAAAACCGAACAAGTACCATACAACAACAACTGATAGGTGGAGCAGAAGATGGCGATTTGAGTATAGGCACAGAATATATAATAGCAAAAACTTCGTTTAATTTCTCAACTTTATCGTAATAAGAACCTTCTTATTAAGGCATTACGCGTCTGTAATTTTCATTAAACTGTAATTTCTATAGGCAGAATGCATAAAGCAGGTTTTTATATAACTGTTTTTGAATTCATAATTCGAACATTATTAGACGAGTTTAGATAAAATGCTTTAAGCTAGCGACCAGAAATCAAGCTATTTGCTAAAAGGGCCCGAAAAGGCAGCCTCGTGAATCACTACATACATACATACACATATCACGCCTATTATCTCTTGCGGGGAAGGCAGAGCGCAAACGGCCGCAAAAAACAGGGTCATTCGGAAAATTGTGTATCGCCATATTGACAGGTTGTCAGCCCATCGCCTAAAATTACAATACACACCCTCAAGTCCCTACCTGCAGTACATACCTGCACTGGTAGGGGTACAGCTTGAGCAGCGAGTACACCTCCTCGGCGCAGCAGCAGTTGCCCTCCATGAGCGTGAGCGCGGGCAGGATGGGGGAGTGCAGTACATACCTGCACTGGTAGGGGTACAGCTTGAGCAGCGAGTACACCTCCTCGGCGCAGCAGCAGTTGCCCTCCATGAGCGTGAGCGCGGGCAGGATGGGGGAGTGCAGTACATACCTGCACTGGTAGGGGTACAGCTTGAGCAGCGAGTACACCTCCTCGGCGCAGCAGCAGTTGCCCTCCATGAGCGTGAGCGCGGGCAGGATGGCGGCGTCCAGAACTGTTAGCGCGCAGTATTGCAGCGGGTCACCGGGTTGAGAACGGGATGTGCGGAGGATGCGGATTATCTAAAATATTATATAAATATCTAAAGGTATTTCATTTTCAAGTAAGTCGGAGTCGCGTTCACACACACACTCGACCTATGGGCAGGGAAGTGGGCAGTGCGAGTATGTAAACAGGGTAGTCGCGCTGCTACTCGTCATGCCGCTGCCACTTTCCTCGTTTATCGGTTTTTAATACGGAAGTCTAAGGAACGGCAGCACGAGCGCGAATGGAATGTATTGCTTACTCTCTCACTCGAATTGCTGCGAGAAGAGTATGACGGCAGTGTGTGAACACTCACTCGCGTTGATACTTCCGCGGAAGTGTTTCGAGCAATTAGTGCATAGTGCGAATGTAGCATAGGAACATTGTCAATGGAATCAGCGATTTGGAGCTAGAACACATCATAGTTACTAAACATGTTAATGATTTCTAGTAATGTAAATCGTTGCTGCGATGAGGGAGAAACATAAACCAAAAACATAAGTCAATAACGTAAAAAGACAATGACTCATGTATGACTAAATAACACAATTTCTTTAATAAATCTATTCATGCTGAATACTGCAATAAATTTAAAAAATAAAAGACAATAATGTAAACTGAAAAGTAAAAACACAATTATCGAAACACGATGAAGAAGTTAAAACCCGCATACGAGTTTTTCATTTAACCTTACCTTGTACATCAAAATAGGATCGTAGTGAAGAGAAGGCCCCAGCAGAATGAGGGCTGGAATGACGGTTTCCTTGATGTCCTCAAAGGTTTCGCACGCACGAGGCGCAAGACTTGATTTGAGAGGTGGCACCGGTTTTCCGATAATCTTTGGTGCTACCCGACAATGCCTGCAATGAAGAAAAATAAGAAAAAGTATCCTAAAAACCAACAAAAAATCATTAAAGGTTATAAGAAAAGAACAAGTTGAAAAGTATTGACTGTGGTTAGGACTTATACCCGGAATACCATTCCACCGCTCTATCAATTAAGCTACTGAGGTCCTGGCCAGTCTCAAAATTAGCGTACTCTTGATGCTAGCCACGTGTCGCGACGTTAAGATACATACTCCTATCACGCCTTTATCCCATACGGGGTAATCAGAGCGCTGACGGCCGTAAAATACAGTCACTATCGCCACGTCTGACAAATATTTGAGGGGCGTTTCAGAAAAGTCTTGTATCAGTGACAGGTTAAACCTGTCACCTTAAATTGTAATACACATGAAACCGTCGAATCTCTTAGTGGTGACTCAAACATACATCAGCCCATTGAAGTCCACTGCTGGACGTAGGCCTTCCCTAGGGTACGCTATTGGGCACGTTCTATTTTAAACTTATTTAATTCAAACTAGATATTCAAATTACCTCCTATACAGCGGCTCGATCAGAGCATGCAACATGGCACAGAGCGCCCGCGCGGGCCGCTGCGGCATGGCGGCGGTGGGTAGACGCGAAGATAACGCGGCAAACTCCCGCCAGGCCGTCACAAGCAGTAGCGCTTCGCTCAGCACCAACTTTTGGTTGCTCCAGTATTCCTAAATAGAGAATAAATTACTTATTCCTAACGTTTATTACGAACTAACTAAATTATTCAACAGTCCTTTACTGTAACGCCACGCAGCACCGACACAAGTTCTGCCGCCACTCAACAGATGCCGCAACCACAACAAGGTTTCTGAAACGCGCTTTTGGAATGTTCACGGTGATAGATAACATAAGGATAGATACATCATTCACTTGGCAAAATTTGTCCCGCGACACTTTGAGCAACATTGTTGCATTGTTGCGAAACAAGCCCCCGAGTGTTGCGTAAAAATGTTGCTCATTGTGTCGCAGGAAATAGAATCTTAATTCTCATCAAAATACTGCGGTACATCGATCATCATACCAGTATGTTTATAAAAATAGCATAAGCTCTAGAAGACCGTCGGTCGGGAGACTGTTACTGACTCTCAATGGATATGGATAAAGTCTAAATGCAACTGTTTTCGAATTTCTAATCCGAACATTAGAAGAAAAGTGTAGATAAAAGCCTTGATTGTTGATGCTACCATCTCATTTCATCATCCCTCCCTGCTGTCAGTCAATCTACAGCATGAATTTATGTATATTTACTTATTGTCAAAAAACTTAATTCTTAGAATAATTTAACAAGACCAAAGTACTTTTGTACTCAAAAGGTATACTTCCTACAATAGCAAAATGCAAAAAAATATACAATAGGCTCTACCTGTGGATCAGCCTTTTCTTCAATAAATTCAGCTGGTGCATTGGCCTGAGGTCCTTTGGTTGAAACTATGCTAAGTTTGCGAATATAGTCTTGAGCAGCTCTAATCTCTTTGTCAGCCTCCTTTGCCATTATGGAGTCATCTGGGCGTAGCTAAAATTTTTAAAAGTGTTTTATTTTAATATTTGCAAAAGACTGTAGATCTATAAAATTATGAATACATACTGTATAGTCAAGATCAGGCTCGGTTAGACAGTTTGGACTTAGGACTGTTCTTATTTGGCATTATGCAGCATTTACATTGGCAGTTTGAGTGTCTAACCAGACATGAGCTTGACTGTACAAGTTGTAGTATAATGTTATGGGATCTTGAGAGAAATTCACAGGATTCTACAATACATACCCAGGGATAAATGTCATCTAATGCTATAACTTGATGCAGTAACAGCAAAGCTATAATCATCATTAGAGGCGGGGGCTCCTTATAGCTCTCCAAAACCTCCATATTGCCCAGCTTGAAGCCGAGGACCTCAGATATCACTTGCGGGTCGCCCATGTAGTTCTTGATCAGTGGTATGAACAATTGGTCTAAATATGGACGGGCTTCAAATGATTCAAGTATAATATCCAGTACCCTGTTTGGGTCTAAATTGAAACACCCTGAAATCACACAGTTCAAGTTAAGTCAATTCTTTTAATAATTTTTATAGAGTTCAGCAAATTAAATAATAATTACCAATAAGAGATTGTATAATCTCTAATATTGTCTTCCAATCCACTTCTTCACTTATTTCTTGATTTAATTCCACTATTAACTTAGCGTAACCTTCACTTTCCTCCCGAAATAGATTGAATTTACGTTGTTTATAACTGAAAACATTTAGTATCGTAAGTATTTCTCCTATAAAGAAATAATTTATCTATAATATTGTAAGTTATACTCACTACAACTTAGTCTTGATTTTAATAAATTTGGTGTAAAAGTTTTTGTTCTTCAATGTCCCTACATCTTGGAGTGTGTCAATTTCAAGTCTCTCCTTCAGTAACTTGTCACATAAGAAAGACTCCAGCTCTCGTACAATATGACAGAAGTTTGAGCGTTCTTCGCTTTGAATGTCTGTGCATGTTTCAGCATCAAGCACACAAACTACATCCAAAAGTATTGATGGTATATCAGCATGCAGTGCCTAGAAAGAGAACAGTAACTATAATGACCAATGGAGAGAAATATTTTAATTAATTATAGAATATGTAGAAGGGAAATAGCACAGAACCTTAAGCTTTAGGTTGCATATTAATTTCGGAGCATCTCTAGAACATTTGTATTGCGACATTGTTTCTACAACAAATGTATCTCAGCACTTTTCAGAAACATAATATATGAAACAACCTGTCCGCACTAGTTAGTTGCAGTTCATAAACATGTATCTGATGCAGAAACACTCACACCCTAAGAATCACTTGTGAAGTTGTCGCAAAACATTTGTAGCTGAAACCCGAGCAGTCTCAAAGAATATGAACCTTTACTAAACCTCTGAAATTGATAAGGGTTGCACCACAGCTTTTGGGTGGTTACAAAAATAAACTTTTTTATACTTATTGATTTTAGGGTTGACAAGGTTGCGCAACCTGTATAAAAACTAAAACAAAAGTTTTTCAGATTCCCACAAGAGGTTCTGATGTATTTACCTACTATATCACCCTGTAAAAAAAGGCATTACTAATTTTATTCATTGTAATTATAAATGAGTTTTACTTACAGTTATATCTTTGAGGACATTGAGGACTGCGTCTCGTTTCAAAACTCCCCGGAGGCCACTGAGCAACAGGTCATAGATACTCTGGGAAACACCAGAGAGTTTCCCAGATTTGGTGAACAGGGGACTCTTTTCATCATCTTTTATGAATTGCGTCACAGTCTTTAAACTAAAATCAATACATAATACAAAGCTAGCAAACAATGCTTAAAATTTTCAATAACATGACTTGTTTGTTTAGAGAAACTATTAGCCATAGTGGTACTTAGTCAGCAAAATATTATAGGATTTGTATTGTGGACTAGCTACTACACTTTATGAAGATGAAACAGTACTAGAAATGTGTAAGTCTGGTAGGTACCTATGCTTTTTGAAGAACCACCATAATGCTCAAGGACAACACATAGGGGTGGCATAATTCATAGGAAAAATCAAATATTATGTATTAGTATGGGAACAGCACACACATAGAATCAGAAATAAACACATAACAACGACAAAAGTTCAACTGTTGTTGTAAAATCAACATGTGGCGAAAAAAAACAGAAAATAATCTTGACTAAGGTTAGATGAAAAAAAAACTTACAATTGTTCTTTTCCGGATTTGTCCCAAGCCTTACAGTAATCAGATACAAACTTTGCATACGACCCCATGGCGAAAGGGACAAATTATTACGATTTACAAGAGAAAAATACTCATCAAACAAACACCCAAGAAGCCGCAGCCATGATTAGCAGTGCTACCAACATAACAAATAGTATCGAATTATGAGACCATCGTAAAGTAATTGAATTTGAACCGATTATTCAATTGAAATTTATTGGTGCAGCTCTATACAGTCGTTTTTTTAGTCGTTTGAACTCTACAGATTTAGTTGACAGTAATAAATTAGAAAGAGACAAGGCGCTATAATTTTGGTACCTAGTAGGTATTTGTTCTTATTTATTTTAATATAGCGCTATAATCACAAATGAAAAGTAAAAAAAAAAAAGTTGACATCTGGAAAATAACCTCACTTTCGAAATCTTACTAAATAATTAAAATATAATAAATAAAAATGCCGTCGTACGAATTAGCTATAATGCTACGTGCAATGCCAAAGCCTGAACTAAAAACAACTCTTAAACGTGTGTCAGAGGCAATCTTTGATCGTGGTGGAATAATAAGAAATATCGACAATTTGGGTTTCAGACCTATACCCTATAAAACCAGTGCTCACGGTTTAGTCCATCGAGAAGCCAACTACTTCATATTCAAAATCGACACCACAACACAGACCGTTGCGGATCTGAGAGAGGAATACAGCAGAGATGTGGATATAGTGCGGAACCGCGTCTATAAGACCCCGGCCGAAGCCGAGCATAACTGCACTCTGGAGGAAGAACTCCTGCCGCCAGCTTACCGCGAAGAGGTCCAGAAGATGATCGAGATAGGCAAGACACAAGTAAACAAATTCACCTATAGATTCAAGTATAATTCTGGTCTTGACTATTATCCTTTCCAAAAGTAATTATTTTAATGTTCATAGTTTTATGTAGAATTAAGTAGTTACATTAATAGTTATTTAATTAAAACTTGTTATATTGTCAATCTGAATTTAATTTTGTCTTTAGTATAATATAATCTCCACAGTTTCATACTTGCAAGTTCAAACCAACTGGATTAAAAATATTAATGTCATAAACTTCAATTCTCTAACAACAAAATATCTAAATTCTAGTTTAAAATTACGCAGTTTACAAAATTTAATAGATAGGTAAATAATGGCACAGTATTGTTTTCCTGTAGCACTCTTCAGAACATGTCTATTACTAAGAAATAACCTAATACTTCCTCCTAAAAGGACAGCTAATAAAGTTATTTCAAGAAACATTATTTACATGGGAAACCCCAATATGTTGAGACCTAAGGCTGTTTATATCAAAGATAAAAGAAATAGCTCATACTTTAGACATAAATATAGCCCTGAGGTAGAAGCTGCTATAAATAAACAAATAAGAGCAGAGCAACAGGCAGGGCAAGACTATTTGAACATGGCTGTTTACTTCTTACATCCTGCTGTATCAAGACCTGGCGCAGGTGGCTTCTTCATGAGGATGTATGAAGAGGAAATAGGGCATATGCAAGCTTTCATCCAATATCAATTACTGAGAGGAGGCACGGTATTAATAGATGGGTTGTCGGCCCCAAAACTATCTGCTAAGATGTCTATGCTTGAAGCATTTAAAACCGGACTTGAAATGGAAAAAAGTGTAACTGAGGTAAGTTTGCATTTTATGATGTAAAAACACTACTAATTTGTAATGACTAGTAATTGTTTGTAGTTATTATATTCGAAACTTTCCTATTTCAGCTGCTATTAAACCTTGTGAGGGCAGCAGAATCAGTTAAAGACTATCAGTGTGCTGATTTTATTACATCAGTTTTTTTATCAGAACAAATGAAATCACTGAATGAGATGTCCCATCATGTAACCAAGTTGTCGAGACTTTGTGATGAAAATGATATGTATAATTATGATTTAGAACTTGCTAAAACTTATCCATATACTTACAAGCAAGCTCCTAGCTAAATGATTGTGGTCAGCATCTGCACTATAAAATAATATACCATTAGTGAAAAAAATGTACATTTATTATTTAATAATATTCTTCTGGGGACAATGCCTCATTTGAAAGTATTTTTGTTATTTGTTCTATTCTACATTCTTGTAATGCTTCGCGTAGCTGCGACCTTTCTTTAATTAAGTCGCTTGCAGAAAGGGAAAGCGCCCTCCAGTCAGCATACCACTGATCTATTGTAACTGGAAAAAATAAATATCATCAATGACAAATTTACTTGGCACTTATAAAATGTACCTACAATATATGGTGGTCCGAGCTCGTTAGTTTTTTCTTAACGCCTTTATTTATAAATAATAGAATCTTTTATCTAGATAGATTTATCGTCCCCAAAACCCTACATATAACATTTTATAAAATCCAAAGAGCTGTTGCAGAGTTTTACAAAGATTAAAACAGGAAATGTTTGCTATCTAAAAAAATATCCAGTAATTTTTGAAAGTTTTCAGCAATATGGCAAAGGAAGTTCATAACAACTACGCTCAATTAGACTATATAAAATCACTGTTCCTATAAATTTAAATTTTGGCATCAATTCATTGAATACCTACATCTCAGTAAAATTTAATTTAATGATTTGTGTTGTTCGTAACTTATTGTTTCTTTGTACGTAAATAAGGAAAAACCACAATAGTGAACTCAAAAATAGTCAGGATGACATTTGATTGGCAAAAGTAACTTATGAACTTCGCTTAGAAATTGAGCCAAAATCCTAGCGATTTATCGAATTCCTGGATATCTTAATGAAGATGGTAAAATGAAGTTCAAGATTTTGCCATAGTCCGGCATTATGATAAATTCCAATCCTACCATATTACAGCGTCATAGGTATATGTACAAGAATAAGGTATTTTTTATGAGAAAAAAGTTTACACTTTTTTACACAATAGATTGCGTTTAACATCTGGGGGTTCCTCAACTAGCCACGAAAGGTAATAAAATTTGCCTTCTAGTAGTTGTGAATTGTTTTCTTCCTCGTAACCTTGCTGACAATCTTTTTTCGAATCGGTAGTATTATTAAAATAAGCGCCACTAGCACCGCAAATATTATTTCCAGAGATTCAATCAAATTCCAATTATAACTTCTTAACTAATTTTTAAAGGACGTTGATTGGGTCGTTGGACGACTGGGTGTCTCACACGAAAAAAATAAGTATAGAACTCCCTAGCAAAGATGCCCCCCAGATGTTCAACGCCACCTCTGATATTTAGTAAGTACTTTTTTATTTTATAAATACTGTCAAAAAAGGCCTTATTGCTCTTTTAAAGGTATTAGATTAGATAGATAGGTAAGAAAATGTCCATTCCATACCAACAAGTTCTTCGAAATGAATGTCTTTCGCGTCGTCAGCTAAAGAGGACTCCCATACTCGTAGATACTCTTCGCACATGATATTTGATCCTACTTCCATTGTATTTGCATTCAAATCCAAGTGACTGAAAAAACAGTTCCATCATTTACTTCTTTTGGAAACTTATCAAAGCTTATGATAGTTCAGAGTTTCAATTAGCAAATGGCAATGGCCTTATTTAATTTTTCCAGCACTTTCTCTATGTAATTCCCACGGTAATTCCAGAATTACGTAGGACGATAGAATGATCATGGCAGCATAAAAATAAGTAAAACTGCATTTGCAAATGTGTATTTTTAGGTACTTACACTTACTTTTAATTTATAGTTAGCCTATGTTCAATTTTAATAACTATTTTCTGTCGGAAACTATAGGTCTGTGTTTTAATTCTTATATTACCATACTAAGTTGTTTATGTGACTGTTTGTTTCGAATAAATTATTTAAAAAAAAAAATAGTGTTATATTAGGCACACCTAAGAGCTTCCCTCAAAATTGCATCTTTGTTTTTCTGATATTGTTCCTGGAACTGGTGTTCTATCCTCTTAAACGAGTGTAAGCAGCAGTAGTCCGGAACATCTGTAAATGAAACCGGAACTCGTAAAGTAATAGTAAACAGAAAACTAAATGTCATGACTGAAAAATATATTCATGAACTTACCACAGGTGATTTCTATACGAATACTCTTCTCTACGGAGCAGTCTGATACGACGTCTCTCATCACTGCTGCTGTCGAAACATTATCAGTTTTGAAAACTGCTGATCCACGTCTGAAATCAGAATAGAAATAAAATTATGATGCCCTCACTATCTGTCCCGATTGCGTAGCGGATGGTACCCCTGCCTGCTACGCCGAGGGTCGTGGATTCGATCCCCACAAGACACAAATATTCGTTAATTCAAATTTCAGATATGTTTGTTTAATCTAGGTGTTTTCTATGTAAGTACAATATATGTATTTATTTACAAAAAAATATGTTAGTAATAATTTCAGCTCTAGCTCTGCTTAGTTTGGGCACAGTATAAATAATAAGTAGTACTTAGTTTGGGGCTAAATGGCGCTGTGTGAATTGTCTAGGATATATATTTTATATTGATATACTAGGTTTCCCTGTATCAGGGTATCACGCATGATACAACGCCTTGCCAAACGGTCGCGAATCAAACCCAATAACTGAGGCTGCCACGCCGAAGGTCTACACCACTCGTACACTCTTATTTACTGTAGGTACCAACCATGAAGTCATCGTCACCGAGAGTTCTTTTTATATTTAGCTATTATTCATAGATACCTTTCGTGAAGAGAATTAAGTAGCGAATCTTGTAGATACAAAGTTCTCGAAATTTATGTTTGAAGAATAATGCATTACTTACTGATATTGGCAAATTAGAACCGTTCCTAATAATGAATGTCTTCGGGCAAAAGCTACGTTAGTTGCAGGTCGTGGCAACTCTCCCGGTAGAGCTTTCGTGAGCCATGCTGTCAGTTCCGCCACTGAAAAGCTTCCCGTTGCTCGTACCTGGCTCCAAGTCCTGCATTATATTCGGAGTTATCAAAAAATATGAATTTAAACAGCGTAAATAAAAGATATCGATCGTGATTTTTACAATAGAAAACATATTTCAGAGGTATTTCCACGTGTTTTAAAATAATACTCTTCATATATTAAGGTCTTTTAGGGTAACCTAACTGCCTTTGGTGGTCGCAGGCGTCCATAGGCTACGGCAGTGATAGGTTTCCGTCAGACGGGCCGTAGGTATGCTTAATAGCCCGCTAGTTAAAGGCGTATTTGCGTTACTGTTTACCTGTTATCCTTCTCAATTTCCATGTCCTCGTGTACTGAATAATACGGTAGAGCAGGCAACTGCAGAGTTATGAGTCTAGCTACTCTAGGAGCAGCGGCAGGCAAGGCGTAAATAAGAACTTTCGCAGTTTCAAGTCTAGGTCCGCGTTTCGTGTCTTGATATCTTAAGCGCACCCATAGACGTCTCGTACCAGCTTGACACCGTACTGTTGCAAGTAGATCATTCTCGTTTCCCTGCAGTAGTGAACAGGCAGAAAAGTTTCAAATAAACAAATGGCAATGTCGATATTTCAAAAAAAACAAGACGAAGGATACGAGACGACTTAGTGACTTTTTTATTTGAAGATCAAGTTAAGACAAAAAAAAAACGCCTCCGTTTGAGGAAAGACTCCGGTAGCGCAGATGGCAGAGCCATTCGAATCCATAACTTTTCATTACCTATAGGTAATTAGGTAGCAAATTTTAATAGGTTTATTTTGCTTACTTGGGAAGGGCATATGCTCAGCACAGCTGTACTATCTGTAATTATATCCAGTTTGCGATTGCAGTACAAAAAGAGCATATCCAACGGTACAGCTGCTATTATCTTTACTTCCTGCCATCCTTCCCGCGTTGCGCCTGATAACTGTAAAACAAATTATTTAAAAGGTATCAAAATAGCGAGCGTTGCCAATGTGTAGATATATCAATAGAAAGTACCTCATACTGTATGTCTAGAAGAGGTGGAGTGGACAGTCCAGCGTGTAAAGAGCGAGTGCTTCTCTGATATTTGTCACGCTCGTTCGCTACTTGTTTTTCCAATCTTGCCACTTCAGTTCTGGAAATCAAACACAATTGCTCGGATTAGGTCATTTAAATCTGCTAAGAAAATTATACACCCCTGTAATATGTTCCTGTATAGTGGTCTTACTCAAGCTTTGTCCGTCGAGCGGCGAGAGCGTCATGTGGAATGTTGCTGAGAGCGGCAGCAGCAGATGTGAACCTTCGAGACCTCAGCGCGAACACTCTTCCCGAAAACGTTGCTGCTATCAGTTCGTTCTCCTCCGTGCCCACGCACCCTCCCGCCACGGATGTTACTGGTTCTCCACAAAACTAGACATAAGAATTTGTTATCGAAGCCATGGAAGAGTATGATATATATAGGGTCGCAACCAAAGTATGTATGTATCTTGAATTCTTGAAGAGGCTAATCCTGTACACACTTCTATGCTTTTCAATCATCGAGCCCTGGCCTGATTATAAATGTACCTAACTGCATTATTGTATACGTACGTAAGTAAATTTAAGACGTGGTTTGTCAGCCATGTTGTCCATATCCACTAGGTAGAGTTGTATAGAGCCGTCATGCCGACCCACTGCAAGATGCGTTCCTCCGTTACTGAAGTACCAGCCCAGACATACCACCGAGCCTAGACCGCGGCCTTCCACTAAACACTGACTAGACAGGACTGATCTGCAAAATTAATTCAATATTGAAATTTAAAAATCTTTCGGCTAGTCCGTAAAACAGATTTTTTGCTACTCTACTTACTCTTCATGACTTATAAGCCCAATGGACCCATCAGCAGAGCCGTAATAAGCGAATATATTGGCACTGTGAAGAGTGACTGGAACTGCAAGACGACTGGGCCCTGACGAGATGGCGGCTCTAGTGACCAGCTGCCCGCCGTCGAGTACCACAGCACCTTTGTTGGCGACCAACACGAGTAGTCGAACTCGCGTACTCTGACAGAGGGAGCAGATAATGAAATTATTTGCTGATTTACCGCCATTTAGACCTATGTTCTGCAATTTATATTTCTTTACCTTCGTTTAAAACTTCCGACTTTTCGGGGCTCTGTTTTGTATAAGGCTTTACAGATATGTAGATACTATATAATGCACTCACAATGCTATATTGTGTTAGTCGAGGCGCCGCGCCGCCGGTAGCTCAGTTGGTTCAAGCCCCGGCGGGCGCTAACACTTTCTCAATTTCTTATTTCCATTTTCAGATATGGGTTTCAGCACGGCTTTGCCATCTGTCCTTACACCCTGTTTTTTTCACTTACATTTGGAGTAGCAAATGCAGCGATATCCAGCACTCTATCTTCACATACGTAAGAGTGGAACTCTCGCAAGTCTCTGTAGTAAGACACTGTTCTTCCACTGCACAATATCAAGTCACCTCCCAGCACGCACCTACGATTATAAATACTTCACGTTACGGACATTAAAATAAGATTGATTTTATTGCTATACTTTATCTTACATCGATGTGATGGTGTCGGTCAATGATGTTTCGATGGTCAGGAACACTTTGCCCTTTTTTGTGTAGCCTTTTACTTCATTTCCTGATGCTGCAAATATTTTGTCTGCCTGCACTCCTGATAAATACAAATAGCAAGTCATAATTTGCTACGTTGTAGCAAAGAACAAATAATAGTACGAGGATAGTCAGTCGTAGCACTTTGCTACGAGATTTAGGAACAAGCGTCTCCACTTACTAAAGCTTGATGATTTATAATTTTAATACCTACTATGTATTCTAAGGCTGTGTCTAAGGTAACTTGCCTGTTGTAGATGCCAGTTGCACTGAGGTAATAGGTTTGCCAGGTAAGGTTTTAAACTGGACTACAGGCTCCTCATCTTTTATACTCAAGCACTGCAGAACGCCGTTTTTATCGCCGATAGCAATCTGAAATAATGATGATATTGATATCGAAACTGAAATAACGACTACTACATACTAAAGCAATGTATTGGTCAAATAAACGTAGGTGATTTGTACCTATATAAGCATATTTTTGTGTTGCGTGTGCGTTATGTACCTACCTTTTGTTGCAGCTTAGGGCCAGGTAGTGGCAATACTTTCAGAGTGTCAGGATATGTGATCCCACAAATAGCATAGTCGATCCGTGATAAATCATAATCCATGGTTAATAATTCCCAAAGGTTTCCATTAAAATTGTATTAGTCAGTTGTTACGTACACTGGTCTTTGCGTAGGTACCTATTAGTACTAATATAGCTACTAATCGATAGCACCTTGGCAACGTGTAGTCAACAGAACGAATACACATAATCATCCAGACTCCATCCAAATGATGTTTGAACCATTTATATGTACTACTTCTTCTCAGCATACGTACATGATAGGTACTCGTAAGTGCCAGCACTAAGGATTTCCCGTAGGTATCGGGAGGCTACGGAACGGACATACGCTAAGAACACCTTAGTTAACCCGAGAACAGATGTATATCGTCATTCGAATATCTGCCCCTGCTTGAAATCGAACCGAAGACTTCTGCGTAGTTGGTAGACGCACTTACTACCAACCAACCATTCACCCACATTACGGCTCAAATTTCTTTATGCCATGCCACAAAGCATGCCTTTAAAAACAAACCCATTGAACTTTTGACAGTGACAGTACAAGGTCATCGACGTGACGAGAGGGGTGATGAAATTGTGTACTAACCTAAAATTACGATTTATGACTTAGATTTAGATAAAATAAAACAATGGAACTCGAAAAAGAAAATGTGGTTCAAGCCGTGGTGGTTATGGATACATTCAACGACAATTTTTCACCAATAAACAAGAGTAAACCCTTGGTAAGTCGAATTGTATTTCTATGTAGTAAAATGTTCATTTTATTCGTCTTTAGTATGAAATTGCTTACAAAAAGGTCAGATTATACTTTTCAAATACTAAATTTGTCTCTAGGGTTTACTACCAGTAGCAGGGGTGCCTCTATTGGACTATACACTCGAGTCTCTTGCGTTAGGTGGAGTTGGTGAAACTATCTTGTTCTGTTGTCAAGATGGGGCTAAAATAAAGGACCATATCAAGTAAGTCGCAAACAGATATCAAGAAATAACCGTGACTATTTTAATAATTTAGCCTACAAACTTCTGCACATTTATCTTATAACACAGTTTCACATGTTTTGTTTTTAACTATTTACCTGAAAAATCTTACATCTTTTTAGGAAACAAACAGCGGACAAGGCACCATGGTGTTCGACCATGGAAGTGCAGATTCTCTCTTCTGACACCTGTCAGACTATGGGGGATGTAATGAGGGAGATTGATGCAGCAGGCCTGGTCCGAGGGTACTTCATATTGGCTGGAGTAAACAGCATCACAAATATAAACTTTGCCTCTATGCTGGAACAACATAAGTATGTCTTATGGCGTAATTCAACTTATTTTATCTTATATTTTCTGACGACCGATGTGGCGCAGTGGTAGTGCGACTGCCTGCGACGCAAAGGTTCCGGGTTCGATTCTCGGTGGGACACTCACAAAAGTTGATATTTATCTCTTTGTGAATTTGTTCCCGGTCTGGTTAGGACATTGCAGGGTGAATCAACTGATTGTCCGAAAAGAAATGGTTCCGTGCTTCGGAGGGCACGTTAAGCCGTCGGTCCCGGTTGCTGTCTATGATTACTTAGACGGCGATCGTAACACAACCATGTTAGAGGCCTACTAGTGGTAGTAGGCGGTTGAAAAACTCTGACACCAGGGTTCATCGGGTCGTTGGATGATTCGGTGTCCCACACGAAAAGAGAAGAGAAGAGATCTTATATTTTGATTAAAATTTGAATTCCATGAATACTGAATTTAAGATTTGGTTTCATCTGTACATTCTATTTATTGCACAATCTATTTAATCTTTTTCTACATTCCAGGCAAACTTGCAAGAAAGATAAAGGAGCAGCTATGACTTTAATCTACAAAAAAGTAGCTTGGGAACACCCTCTTATAAGTTCAGATAAATCCATACTCTTAGCTGCTGATGCAAATACTAAGAAAGTTCTAATTCATCAGAAATTCAAGCCAAAATCAAGCAACAAGAAAATTAATATACCTTTGGTATGTATTCAATTCAATTCAATTAGCCTTTATTCAAACAATAATTTTTAATTACATAACATTTTATCTTAAATAAATTATTTAGTTATAATATTTATTTTATTAATTATTTATATTTTTTCTTATTTGTTTGCTTGTCTCACGACAAAGGCCTCCTCCATATCTTTCCACTTGTTTCTCTCTTTTGCATTCCTTTGCCAAAGGTTCCCCGCTATTTCTTTTAATTCATCCTCCCATCTTTTTATTGGTCTTCCTCTCTTTCTCACTCCGTTCCGAGGGTACCACTCTGTCACATCTTTGGTCCATTTTTCTATTTTCTCTCTCATCATGTGCCCTGCCCATCGCCATTTCATTCTTCTAATGTGCTTCGAGATGTCTTTGACCTTGGTTTTTTTCCTGATGGCAGTGAGTCTTACTTTATCTTTTAGTTTTATATTTAGAATGCTCCTTTCCATGCTGTTTTGGCATACTTTAAATTTTTCCATGTTATTTTTTGTTAGTGACCATGTCTGACAGCCATATGTTATACATGGCAGAACACATGAGTTAAACAATTTGGATTTGGCTGAAACAGGAAAGCATTTGTCTTTCATTACTTCCCTAAGCGACCAGTATCGTTTCCAGCCAGATGATATTCTTTGTTGTACCTCTTTGTTCATTTGATCTTTAGGGGAGATAGTTTGTCCTAGGTAAATGTATTCATCTACATAATCGATATTCCTGTTATCTACCAAGATCGGTACTTTGTTCTTGTTGGTCATTAGTTTTGTTTTGCTAGTGTTCATGGTTAGGCCTGTAGTTCTACTTTGTGTAGCCAGCTGCTGTAGCATTTCCTGCAAGTGTGCAGGAATCTCGGATATTAGTATTAGGTCGTCTGCAAATCTTAAGTGATTAATTTTCCGGCCGTTTATGTTTATCCCAAAATCATCCCAATGCAGTTTTCTAAAGATGTTTTCTAGGAGGGCCGAAAACAGTTTTGGAGAGAGGGGGTCTCCTTGGCGTACCCCTTTCTTTATGTGGAATATATCACCATCCTTTTCTAATCTTATTTTCGCAGTACTATTTTCATAGATCTCCTGAATTATTCTTATGTATTTGTTATTTATGCCTTGCTTTTGGAGAGCTTCCCACAAGCTGGCATGTTTAATGGAATCAAATGCTTTGTTGTAGTCCACAAACCCAATGTAATAGTTTATATTGTACTCATTACATTTTTCTAGAAGTTGTTTGATTACGTGGATGTGGTCTATGGTAGAAAAGTATCTTCTAAAGCCTGCCTGCTCCATAGGCTGGTTCAGATCCAGTTGTTCGGTTATTCTATTGAGAATAACCTTAGAGAACACTTTGTAAAGGTTGGACATTAGGCTGATTGGGCGATAGTTTCCAATTTGGTTTTTGTCTCCCTTCTTATGTAAAAGTATTATAGTTGATTGTGTCCACTGCTTAGGAATTTCTTCATTCCTTAGTATTTCTTCATACATAGTAGTAAGGATTGGAACGATAATATCCACGGTTTCTTTCAGGAGTTCATTGGAGATCTTGTCTTCGCCTGGTGACTTGTCGTTTTTTTGTGTCATAATGGCTCTTCTCACCTCACTGGGTATTATAGGTGGAATATCTTCGTCTACAGGTTTTCTCGGGTTGGTTGAGCACTTTGTATCCTTGTCATTGTATAGGTCTCTATAGTATTCTGTAGCTGTACTGAGGATATTTGATCTATTAGCGTTTGGTTTTCCTGTTTTGTCAACTAGATTTGGAATCCAATTTTTGTCTTGCCTGAGTTCTTTTTGTGCTTTTTTTATTCCTCCAGTTCTTGCTATGTGTTTCGAAATAGTCTTGATTCTTATCTGTTTTCTATGTTTTCTGATGTTTACGTTAATTGATTTGCTGATGTTCGCTATTTCTTTTTTGTTCTTAGACCTTTCTTTCATCAGGTCTTTCCTGTATTCCAGTAATTTACGAGCTTCTTCCCCAATATTGTCTTTTTTTGATTGTATTGGCTTGAGTTTGTCTGCAAAGTTCTGGAGTTCTTTTTCAATTTGGTTGTATTTATTTTGTGGTTTAGCTGTTGTGTTTAGTTGTGTTTGTAGTAATGCTGACTTCAGTTCATTGAGCATGGTTTCAGGAATTGGTGTTGGTATGTTGTTGGCTTTTATGGTTGAGGCGAATTTCCTACTTTTTTTCGGTTCCGTACATTTGAGAGCACACCTAAGTAGCCTGTGATCTGATTGGAAGTTGAAGTTATTTAAGGTGTTAACATCAAGGAAGTGTTTCGGTCTATTCGAGAGAACAAAATCAATTTCGTTGTGTGTTTTTCCATCAGGTGATGCCCAAGTCCATTTTTTGTTGTAACGTTTTTTGAAAAATGTGTTCATTATGGCTAGATTGTTTTCTTGTGAGAAATTAATTAGTCTTTCGCCATTGTCATTTCTTTCTCCAGTGCTGAACTTTCCTATGATGCTATTTTCACTTTGTATTCGATCACCAATCTGACTATTGAAGTCTCCCATTATTATTAGGTTTTCGTTACTTTTGCAGGACTCGTGTAGAGTATTTGTGAGGTCTATGTAAAATTGATCCTTGTCATCTTTGTTCTTAAGTTCATGAGGGGCATATACTTGGATGATGGTCCATGGCTTGTCGTACCCTGGGAGTTGTATCTTCAAGATGGCTATTCTATCAGATATTCCATTGAAGCCAAGAACATTTTCCTTCAACTCTAAATTAACAATGAAGCCGACACCATTGCTACCCTGATTCTTGCCTTTTTGGTAAAGAATATACTTATTTTTAACCTCTCTAATTTCTTCGCCCGCTCTTCGGACCTCCGATAATCCGATTATGTCCCATTTAATTTTGTTAATAGCATTTTCCAACTCTAATTCTCTTTCTTGGCTAAGTAATGTTCTGCAGTTTAGTGTGGCAATGTATATTCTGTTTTCTGTATTTTCTTTTTCGTTTTCTTTAGTTTGTGATTTTTCAGTTCTCGGTGTTCTTGTGGTTGTTGCCACAAAAGACTTGGTGACCAGCCGGCTTGGGAGAGGTTTATTGTTAGTCTTTGTTTCTTGGTTTGTATCTTTGTTAAATTGTGTGTCTCCCAGTGGTTGCGGTTGATTATCATTATATTTTGGTTGTGATATATTTGTTGATTGTGATATATTTGTTGATTTATTTATTGCTGGAGGGGAGCGGTCGTATTCCCCCACGGTGACCGCATTCCGGATTGGGGGAGATTTTTTGTTGTAGTATTGTTTAGTTGTTTCGTCTTTGTCCGACTTCCGGTGGCTGATGTTTGTTGATTGCTATTGATTGTTGCTAGAAAGTGAGTTTGACCTGGGGCGTTGCATATAGTCAAACGCATTTGTTTTGTTGATTTTGGGTGGTGCCTTCAGAGGTGTTCCTATTGTTTCGTTGGACGGAGTTCTTTTTCTTTTCTCATTCTCTTTCCCTTGTATAATTAGTCTATCATATCGTATAAACGCCCTGTTTCCTTTCTTAATTTCTTCATTCTGTTTTAGTTTTAGCTCTTTCCTGGTTTTTAGGACTTCTTTCGGAAAGTCATCCGTAGCGTATGTATTTGGAGGAAAACTTTTGTTATTTTTTAGAATTTCTATTTTTCTCCATGCAAGTGTAAGTCTAACCAATATGGGTCTCTCCTTCCCCTGGATCTTTTTTCCTAACCTTCGAACTTCGCTAATTTCCCACTTGTCGAAATTATCAATTTTTCCATTCTTTCCTACTTCGTTAAGTGTTTTTAGGACTGCCTCCAGGAGTTTGGACCCCATTTCATCTTCGTTCTCTTTTATTCCATGAAGAATTATGTTATTTTTCCTTGTGTCTCTTTCTAATTGCTTTACTTTGCTATTTAGTGTAGAAACTTCCTGCCTCAGAGCTTTGTTTTCCTCAAACAGTGGATTTATTCTTTCGTCCATAGTAGCTATCAGGGTTTTCGTGACATTTTCAGTTACCGTTTTAGTCAATTGTAATGTTTGTTTCTCGAATTGTTTTTCAAGTTGTTCCTCCATTCGTTGTATAATTTTTTCCATCATGGTCTCCATAGCGATTTAATTTCTGCTAAATTGGTAGCTTTTTTTTCTTGTTGGCAACACCAATCGACTAGTTGTAAGCAATTAGCAGTAAGTTGCACAGTGTAGAAGTCCGTGTGCCGGAAGTGTGAGCACTATGGTTGCTTTAACTGTCACTGACACAGTCGTCAATCTTCAAGTACCTTCCTATAGCTATAGTTATTGATATATACGAGTTAGCACTGTTTTTCCACTTTATCTCACGAAATAACAGTAATCGTCCACAGAATTATCACTAAAACAGTTGGTATGTATTACTTTTAATCAAATACTAACATAAAATTATGGTTTTTATTTTTATTAGGTCATGTTTTTTTTTTCAGGAAAATGTATTAAACCACTCTGAACTGAAGATGCACCATAATTTGGCAGATGCCAACATTGCCTTATGTTCTCCATCTGTGCCACCTCTATTCTCAGACAATTTTGACTTCCAAACTAGAGATGACTTCATACATGGCATTCTGATCAATGAAGAAATCTTAGCCAGTTCTCTGTACTACACACTACTGAAAGATAATCAGTATGCTGCTGCTGTTACTAACTGGAAAACTTATCAAATAGTTTGGTGTGTATAATAGCTACTATCTAATAATACCCTAATCTGTTGTTGTGCCATAAAAATTGGCCTGAAGAAATTCACCACAACAAGTTAGATTAATTTATAAATTTCCATTGCAGTAGGGACATTTTACACAACTGGGCCTACCCAATGACGATTGAAACTGGCTCTTTTTATAAGGACAATTATATCCTGTCTGGATATCACAACTTCAGAAACAAGACATCAAAACTAAGCAGGTAAATGGATGATTATGTCTTTACTGTTTCTTTAGTACTTAATTTACATATCTTTAAACTTACTCTGTTTTTCAGATCTTGTACAATAATAGAAGATGTACTTGTTGGAGACAACACACAGATCAATGAACAAACAACAGTCACAAAGTCTATAATTGGAAACAATTGTACAATAGGCAACAATGTAACAATATCTGGGAGCCACATTTTAAATAATGTTATTATTAAAGATAACTGCAAAATCTCTAACTGTTTCATAGACAATAATTGTACAGTAGAAGAGAACTCTACTTTAGAAGGTGGAGCTATCATAGCTCAGAATGTGACTGTCAAAGCTGGTAGCCATTTGAATGGTAACATCATAGAATCAGATGAAAATGAGGGCCATAAGGGTAAGAGTTATATTTTTCAGATATTTAGAATGCAAGTAGATAAATTGATATAACAAAATTACAATTATTGCATAATTTTCAGATATACCATTAACAAAATCCACTTCCGAGTCTGGAACTGAATGGGAGAATGATTCATCAGGAAGTGGAGGGGATGAGTTTATAGGATTTGAGAAGAACTGGTCTGACAGTGAGGACCACTACTCCTCAGACAGCAGCAACGAGTCCTCTTTACCCGACTCCCCTGTTCCGGAAGATACAAACAGTGAGTTATTGGAGCTGATATTAAAAATGTCTGTCACAAAAGAAAAGCAATTGGAAAAAAACTGAAATAATGACAGCTATGCTTTGGAACAACTTAGGCATTGCCCTCAATTCGGGATATAAATTCTCCATACTTGCCTTAAATTTGTGAGGAAAGTAAGGAGAATTTATCTCCCGAAATGAGGCCACTGTCTAATTATATCCATAAACGGCAGAAAGTATTCGACATTTGATAACTTATTTTGTTACATATAAAGTGAAGAGGTATTTTATTAAAAAATGTACCTATCTAAAACACACCTTTCAGTTAAAGTATATATTATTTATTACCCTATTATTCCAGCTCCAGTTGCACTCCAGTGTAATTATCATTGCCTGATACCAGTTTTATACCAACATTTATATGTTTTGTGCTCAGAAGTTAAAAATATCTTCTTTTTCAGTTTTCCTCCAAGAAGTGATAGACAGCTTAGAAAGAGGATACAAAGAAAAACTGAAATGCGACTACTTGATATTAGAAATCAACTCATCAAGATATGCTTACAACATCCAGCTACATGAGGTCAACTTCTTTGTCATCCGAGCATTACTTAGTATGCCAGTGCTAGCAGATGCCAAGAATGTGCTTGCAACTGTAAAAGATATCTTCAAATATTTCAGCCCTGTTGTATCCAATTACATCAAAACAAAGTCCTCTACTATGGATTGTTTGAAGGCTGTTGAAGTAAGATCAACTTCTGGATATTATTTTATTCTGTTCAAGTAATTTTTTCATATTCTCTTGTACTAGTTCTAACACCCTAACAATAACCTTTTTAGTCATAGACATTCATGACAGCATGTTGTAGTGCCTCTAGCTTCTACAACTACTTGTCATGCATGAATGACTGTATGACAATAAAAATAAGTTCTTATTATACTATAGGTAGGTAGTATTGAAGATCTTGCATCAAAGATTTCTCAGTGCTCTGAATTGCTTCAGGATATTATCAAACTGACTATAATTTTTTTTATTTCAGGAAAGTTGCCTGAAGTGTGAGTGGCTACAAGGAAAGACTGGTCAAGTGATTCACCTGCTGTATGGAGCTGATGTGGTTGATGAGGATTCCTTGCTGGAATGGCACAATGACTTGAAAGAAAATGAGAGTCCAGTTTTGAATGAGGCTCCATTAGTAAAATTCTTTGAATGGCTGCAGCAAGCTAGTGAAGAAAGTGAAGATTCAGATGGATAAACAATAAAACAATATTTATTTAATTCTATCATAAATATAAGAAGTCTTTATCATTTACACACACACAATCTTACTAATAGGGAAAATATTATCACAAAAATCAAGCAAAACTTAAATTCTTCATGTTTATCGGATAGTTGCATATTGCTGAAATTGTACAGTAGAGAAGTTTCTAAACTTATTGATATCAAATGAAGTGGGTTCACATGGAGAGTGGACCTTGATCTGTCTCATATGTGTGTCTCTTCCATTTTGATGGTTGCTCAGCACTGCTATTTGAATCATGTAGGTTCTGATGGGCCTATCATTTATATCCTTGATTGGTATCACTTCCCAACCTAAAATAAGAAAAACATAAAAATTTAAAGCTGTACTTTGTTAAATTAAAACAAATTTTTGTTGTTTAGGCCGTACGCTCGCTTACGCGGTTTCACGCGCGGGCCAGCCCGCGCGTGAGGCCGCGCGCGGTATCGCGGGATCCGCGCGGCGGTCTGACATCGCCGCCATTATAACCCGTCCAAATTTAGAAGGCGCATAGTTCCTAGGTAGTTGTAATATGGCAAGTGTCGTCGTGTTCATACGGGTTATATTATGTCGCGGGTTGCTGAAGCCGCGGCGCGGGTGACCGCATGCCGCGTCACGGGGCGCCAATCTTGTGTTTTGTCAAATCTGGCCCGCGCGGGCCGTCCCGCGCGTGAAACCGCGTGAGCGAGCGTACGGCCTTACATGAGTGACTTGAAATACTTCACAGCTAACATTTTTCATGCAATGATACATGTAGAACAGAACACTTCTCTACTCAGATATGTCATTTACCAGCATGTCAGTGACATGTTTGTGCAAAACATAAAATAAATACTCATTTATTCAGGGGCAATAAATACACAAAGCAACAAATTGTCTTACCATTTGGTTCTATCAGTTCAATGACTTCAATCTCTTGCAAGTCATTGAAGTGTGTGCCAGCTCGAATAGATATCCTACTTGGTGTGTAGCTCTCGTCCAGCTTATAGTCTGTATAAATGTAGATGTGAGAAACCATAGTCTTTCGTTGGAATTGAATGTTTACAAGATGTGGCAACTGCCCGTCTGATTGCCAGTATGTATCCATACAATCATCCCGTAATTGATCAATACCAAATCCTGAAACAATATATACATGTAAGCTCTATTTTTTCTCCTGGTAATTGGGTGAAATAGTTCCCACATAGCGGAGCTGATCACCCGTCTGCGAGCTTCGCAGATGTCCCAACCCGAGGAAGAAGATGAAGAAGGTATTCAACAAAGTAAAGGCAGAATCTGTGTAAATAATGAAATACCTGGTTTGCAAGAAGACAAGCTCCAAATTGCGTGATTTCCAACTTCCCGAACTGTCCCAGATCGCTCACTAACGAGCGGGTCCTTATCAGAAGCCATTATACACAGAAATTTCTAATATATTCAATGCACAAATAGCGATTTAGCGATATTACTTTTTTGGCGAAATCAAGGCAAAATACAATTTACAAAACACACTGCAACTGTCATAATATTATTTTTAAAGTTTTTACTGGCATGGAGTCTAGTTTCAGCTTAAAGACTTAGGTTGTATGTAAGATGATGTCCATGTCGCTGGCTCCCCAAAGTATATATTTTTCAAAGCTGAGAGGCTCAAACGTTTGTGACGAATGGATGGACTCTTATTTTAAGACTGGTTTTCAATGTGACGCTACCTAGACTGAGATCTCAGGTCAAAAAATTTGGGGAGCCAGCGACATGCTTTTAGGTTAGAATTTCAGAGAAATCATCAGATTACTTGTTAACGGCGCAATGTGCCAAAATGATGGCTATGCCAAAGAAATGTGACGGAATATGTGACAGCTACAAGCACATTCAATAGCTATGTGACTCAACTGGAGCTGAGAAATAAGCCATGGAATGTTTCCAACCCATGTCGCTGGCTCCCCAAAAAACCGGCATCCGAAATCTTTGCAAATACCACCTAAAACTACTAACCAAAGAGGAATTCTAGATCGTAATGTAGTAAATACTCGTTCTTCAAACAATCTCCTCTAGAATCAGCTTCGTTTTTGAGAAAACACAACATTTGTTTTTGTATGAATATAAGGGTGACTACATCGTTCAACCCTTTTTGGGACAGTTTCAGGAACTTATGGTTTCATGATTTCCGTACAGATTATACTGAATATTACCTTAAATAATGTTAAGAAAAGGCCTCGCTTGAATTGATTCCTATAATTAATAAATAAATATCGTTTATTCTCATAAAACTGTAGCGTTGTTACATTTTCACAGTCTGTACAACATGTATGTAGGTACAGTCGGTTGTAGCACATAGGTTAACATGGATACTCCAAAAGAACTGAAGTATTTTTATCTCCAGTTATTAAATAATCAAAATTTAAACTTATTCACATAAAAGAAGTAATTTTCTACTAAAACATATTCATGTCAAGAAAAAAATATTGCTAAGGAGAAAAATGATTCAGCCCTTTTGGAGTACCCCTGGTACCTTATGTGCTATAACCAACTGTACATTCACTCTCAACAAATGCCTAAATGATTGAGATGATCATATGAGAGGTAAATTAAAACTGATTACATAAGTTCCACTAAAATATTAATAAAATCAAATTATAATACGACTGGTTGTGTTACCTGATGGGCTCGTGGTAGTACTTTTTAATTACATATTTTTTTGTTTCGTTAATCTGTCTTCAGGTAGTAACCAGTTTTTTTTTAAAGTTACTTCCTGACGATGGTGCAATGAAACCGGTCGCATCATAATGTAAATTCATAAATATTGGTACATTCGGACCTATCCATGAAGATCTCTTTTCGACGCAAATGAAAGGGACTTCCGATGTGCTCCCGATAAGTCGCCGGCCGCGCCGGTGACGATTTCTCCCGAACGACAACAATGAGATCGTGTATACAAGCATATTGGCATACTACAATGATTTTGTACTATAAATGTTATAATAATAAACCGTGGTAAATATTGTTTTATTTTCATATGTTGTATTTTAATTGCTGATTATACTAAGTAGTTGTATGAAATACCGTCAAAATCTAAGCATGAGTTTCTGAAACTGTCCCAAAAAGGGTTGAACGATGTAGTCATAGTCACCCTTATATTCATACAAATTCAAATGTTGTGTTTTCTCAAAAACGAAGCTGATTCTAGTGGAGATTGTTTGAAGAACGAGTATTTACTACATTACGATCGAGAATTCCTCTTTGGTTAGTAGTTTTAGGTGGTATTTGCAAAGATTTCGGATGCCGGTTTTTTGGGGAGCCAGCGACATGGGTTGGAAACATTCCATGGCTTATTTCTCAGCTCCAGTTGAGTCACATAGCTATTGAATGTGCTTGTAGCTGTCACATATTCCGTCCCATTTCTTTGGCATAGCCATCATTTTGGCACATTGCGCCGTTAACAAGTAATCTGATGATTTCTCTGAAATTCTAACCTAAAAGCATGTCGCTGGCTCCCCAAATTTTTTGACCGGAGATCTCAGTCTAGGTAGCGTCACATTGAAAACCAGTCTTAAAATAAGAGTCCATCTATTCGTCACAAACGTTTGAGCCTCTCAGCTTTGAAAAATATATACTTTGGGGAGCCAGCGACATGGACATCCGTTAACAAGTAATCTGATGATTTCTCTGAAATTCTAACCTAAAAGCATGTCGCTGGCTCCCCAAATTTTTTGACCTGAGATCTCAGTCTAGGTAGCGTCACATTGAAAACCAGTCTTAAAATAAGAGTCCATCCATTCGTCACAAACGTTTGAGCCTCTCAGCTTTGAAAAATATATACTTTGGGGAGCCAGCGACATGGACATTGTAAGATGATCGATAGAAAAGTTTCAAAACGTAACTTTAGAATTATTTTCTACTAGCGCTAGAAGCTACTACAAGGTGTAGCGTCTGGCAACATAATTATTGAAATGCGTTTATGTAGAACGTTTCGAACGCAACTTTTTTGATAAGTTGTAATTTTTCTTAATAATATTTTTTGTTCACAGCTTTCTAATTATGAAATTTACTACAACTGACTAATTGTGATCGTGCTCTCAAAACAAAATATATATATATTTTTCAATTCTTTTCATACCACCAGCGCACCAGCGCCCAAGCCTTGTGCCTCATTCTTTTTTGTTGCTTGCAGCAGTATTTGAGTAAACTAACTAAAGTTAGTAATCTGGCGGGAATTTAAAAAGTTTGTACTTGGTTTTCAGTCGATGCAAGGACCTGCAATCTTGAGTTTTTATGGTGTTATACCAGTGGTTTTCCTTTTCTCCTATTTTAGGAAACGTGCGTTGCCTGTAGTTTTGGTAACCTGCCTACTTACTTTCAACCAGGTATGAGCCAAATTTAAATTATTCCTCAATGGTTTTTTTCTTAGGTAGCTTTTGGTCACTCGCAAATTTCACTTCACATTAGACTACTGTTTAACACGATGAAATAAAATAAGATTTTATCATTACAGCCACGTTTATTCTTAATAAACACCATTTTTATGTAAGCAACTACCTATATACTAGGTACTTAAACTAATGTTCAGATGCAATGTAAACATTTAATTAAATTATCATTATTGCCCTAATGTGGGAATGAGCGTAGCTGGCGCTATTAGAGAGCAGTGCATGCTCATGATTCGCTCGTATAGATAACTGCAAGATGGGAACGGGTTGACAAATTGATAACTTTATAATTAGTGGTTAGCTCAATTTGGGGAGGACATGTGGTGGCGCTTTACGGTGTGCGTTTTGTATTCCACTCTCAGAGCGAGCAAGTGTTTCAGAGCGAACCCTACGAACGACCAAAGTGATGAATTTCTCACGAAACTAGCATGCATCAAAGTCATGAAAATTAAAAAGTTTTGCGCGCTAAAACATAATATGACAAGAACACGTTATGTTTTGTTTAAAGATTTAAGAACTTGTATACTTAATTACCTACTGACGACTTTTCTCTTTACTTACCAAGTATTTTGTTTTCGCACGAGCCAAGTATGATTACGCCCAGTTTTTATGCACTAATTTTTGTTATTCGTAGGTTTCCCTCTGAAACAATCCCTTGCTCTGAAGTGCAACTTAAGGGCGTTGCATGCAGCTGAACTTGGGTTTCATTGCTCATTTGCTGAAACGCTTACATAGTGCAACACAGTTTGAAACAGAAATGGAAACAGTACCACGTATTCAAATAACAAATACAGATGTCATTATGATGGAACGATACCCAACTACCGCGGGAACTGACCAGCTCGGGCCTCCCAGACGGTCACCAAATGTTTGACGGTTCCGCGATGTGCACAGCAATTTTTTTTATCTGCCACAAATATCTAATGATTAGTGGTTTGGTGGTCATCGTAATGGGTTTAAATGAGTTGATTATTACGAACGTTATTTGTATACAATGAAAAATTGAAATTCCAAAGATTAGGAAAAGCCCATAATTTGCAATTGCAAGTGGTAAAATCCGATTTCTTCCAGGATAGTTTTGGGTTTTACTTACATCGATCGATCGAACGATCTGGCTATACTGGTAACTTTTAATGAATGTTCGGACAACCAATTAATGTTGGTCTCTTAAATGGGGAGGTTGATGTGCTGCTGATAGTACCTAGGTATAGGTAATCTCGGGTATTTACAGTCGGAATGAACTACGGTAACCCCTGACTCCTAAGGTTTCCAAAGGGTAAAGTAAGGCACAGAATAACCAATAGTACCTACCTACATATTTGTAGTTTATTATACTAATTCTTAGATAAATGATTGGTTTGAGGACCCATAAGTTACTCTATGCGAGGACCAATCTTTCATCTAAATATATATTACTACATACATACATACATACATAAATCACGCCTTTATCCCTTGCAGGGTAGGCAGAGCGTAAACGGCCGCAAAAAACGGTCATTAACGCCACGTCTGACACACGTTTGAGGGTCATTCGGAAAATTGTGTATCGCCATAGTGACAGGTTGTCAGCCCATCGCCTAAAATTGCTAAACACACCCTCGAGTCCCTTCGTCGCCTCTTACGACTCCCACAGGAAAGAAATGGGGTGATGCTATTCTAAGCCGGCATCACACGGCATATATATATTACTAGGCGGTTGAAAAACTGACACCAGGGTTAATCGGGTCGTTGTATGACTCGGTGTCCCACACGAAAAGAGAGAAGATTACTACACACAGAACGGACACACACTTCCACGAATAAGCTTCTGACCCACCCCCTCCCGCGAAATGTCAAAAGTTCTATACATATAAGTATTTTACATACTTATCTTGTGAAATTGAAATTGAAAATGAAATTCTTTATTCAATGTAGGATAGTATTATCACCTATTGATGTCATGAACCGTCATTGTAAAAAAAAAGAAATTTGTATCGCACAATTTTCTTTTTTTTATAACAATTTTGTAATGTCCTAATAGAAACCGGCTCGGGCGCGGCGGGACAACATCACACAGCACGTAATTTTTCGCATCCACCCATCCACCATCTGAAAACTGAAAAAGCTTCAGTTCCATGTGCTAGTTCACCCCTTGAACAATTTTTAGTTACACCCTGTTTGTAAAGAGTTTTCAATCTAAAAAACAATATCATATCAACCTCATTTAAGTAGTTTAATCTCAAATGTGTCGAAAAATAAATACACGTCATAGAGCAAATAAAAAGAGAGCTACTTAGTGATTTCGCCAGATTTCAGTGAAAAATTCAAAACAAGTTGTTAACATTACTTTTTTGGAATTTAAATAAGACTCTAGATTTACTTACAGCTCAACTTTTTTATTTTATTTTTATTTTATTTTATTCGGTAAATACAACAGGTAACAATCAAAATTGTCTATTGCGGATACAAAAATTGTTTAGTACCTACTAGACTTACAGCAACATGCTGGGTAAAAAAATGTCTGAACAACTAGGTTCCTACAAAAAATCTCTGATAGTGTATGGTGCCGCCTGGGCTGTAACGCTCGTATATTTCACGGACTGGAAAGCCATCGCCTGGTATATACCCATCTACAATCGAAAATTCAAAGGTGAAAAGAAAAGCGATGGTAATTGTTAAATTAAAACACGAGCAGTTGGAAACAGAAGACACACAGTCAAGCAAGTTTGTTGTGAATTTTACCTTCTCCTCATAAACTCAAAAAAGTACCTACCTATAACTTTTCTTTGAATATTTCCTTCAAAGAATACTATACTCACTGCCGTGGCGATTTCCTTCAAGCACCAATGTTTAGCACAGGTGCCACAGGAAGACTTGAGCAAAGAGGATTGAGATGGACCGTCAAAAGCAGATCAAAAAGGTTAAAATAAAACACAAGTTTTTATCAATTCAAAAACTCATTCAAATAAGTGTCAAGAAAGTGGCACATCACATACTATGACAATCATCGACAAAATATGCCTTGACAAGTGAAATCCATTTCGTGAATATTTTTGGCACAATTTAATTATTTTGCTTTGTTTCAACAAATAAATTAAACAATATTATGGACCTTAGGAAACTTGCTAAACAATTTGTTATACCATCTTTCGCAATCTATGGCGCGGGCTGGTTTGTCACCCTCATATATTTCACGGATTGGAGAGTCATTGCGAGGTACATACCATATTACAATGGGAAATTTAAAGGCGAAAAGAAAACCGACAACTAAATGAAACAAACATGAATACGAGTATCAATTAAAAATATTTAGTTCAGTCAGAGGGCACGGTCAGAGCACGCGTTTCGAATGAAACACATTGGGAGTTTTAAAAAAGAATGGAAATTACAATAATGACTGGTCTCGAAGATCAGGTGTGCTCGGATTTGTATGTCAACCGGGCTGCGCAGCCGGCGGCGCACGCGCAGCTGCCCTCAGCCCTCACAATCGCCTCCGCACGACGCGCGCGACGCCCAGCGCCCTCCGAATAAAAAGGACCTCTTTTGTGTAGAAACAATTTTATACTTTTTAATGTTTGGTTGAGTAATTGTTAACAATAAAACGAAAATTTATTGTTACCTGATTTTTTATTTACTTAGGTACGTTTGCACACCTTTACTATGCAGAATGTGGGTACATATTTCGTAAATAATCGTTGGTTGGTTTTGAGATTATTGACTTTTTGTAGTGTTGAATATTGAAAAAATAATATTTTTTTAAACATATACCTTGATACAAGGCCGATTTTCTAAACAATATTATAGATATTAATGTCTTTTAAATGGTTGTTTTCACCAAAATTCAAAGAGTGCTGTGCAAGTAACAACAACACTTCCGGGTACCTATTGGTATCCTATTTTCGTTTAAATTCGTTATTAAATACACGTATTATATGTGCTGTAATTATGTGGTAACAAATTAACATTTTATTTTCTTTCATAATAACTATATAGTTAGGTACCCTGCCTACCACATGGATTATGTCAGTAAATTTAACTATCTAAAGTAAAGAGCTTGTTGACATATTTAAAACAGTTTCTTTCATGCGTCTGCAGAATAAATTTATTTTTATTTTCAGGACTTCATGACTTAACACAAATGCCTAATTAAAGAAAACCAAGCAAAGAAAATTAAAAATACATGTGTAAAATTTCTAGACTAAAATGTTCTATTAATCAGCTTATGTAAATAAGAAAAGGGTAGTTGATAATATCTGCATATAAAACTGGCTACCGTGAACTGATAGGGTGAAGGTACCTACCGAGGTATACCGTAGGGTTTGTAAAGGTGCGCCAGAGGGACGCGGGGCGCGGCGCCGCCGGCGCAGGCACGTTCCGACACACCGCGGCTCCGCAGGCAGGCTTGCTCGCCACTTGTGTCCTGGCCGCCCTGCGAGCGGCTGTGCGGTCGCCCGATCTTGCTACGACGTAAACAAATGTGCCGACTTTAGTGCGCGAAACTTAACAACTTTCTCGAATCTTTTGGAACGATTGGTGCGAGATTCGGACTAGAGTGCTTTAAAGACACCAGTGTTGTGACCACAATGGATTTGTCGTGCGGCGAGAACCTGCAGAACTCCGGGAACAGCAGCAACGGCAGGGTGGTGGACATGTGCGTGGCGGGGCCGGACCGGGCGCTGGACCGCGACCCCCGGCTGCTGCTGAACCTGCTCACCCTGGAGCGAGCTCACGCGCTGCACACCGACTACTTCCAGCACGTACAGATCGACATTCAGCCCTTCATGCGCAAGGTCGTCACTACCTGGATGCTGGAGGTCAGTATCGCGATTGTTTACATTGTTGGCATTTTGCGTAGTTTATACACCGCACTTTGTTTTAACTTCCGGCATCAGCTGATTGGAGTCAACGACCTGTAGCATGCGCTTTTCTGCTAACGTTGTAGATAAATTATGATATGATACACTTTGTTCGTATATGCTACCGACTGCGAAAATAATATTGTTTTTCTATTCTACCTTACTGATGAGTTTGCTAAATTCCTGCATTACATTGTAATGTAACGAGACGAACAAGGCCGTTTTTGTGATCAATAATGAACAGCATTATCTACATTGTTTTGCAGTTATTGAATTGGATGTTTTGTGTTGTTTTTATCCAGTTATCAAGCTTAGTTGAGTAGGTACCTACTTCTAACTTAGCATTCATAAATATGGCATTACTACTACGAATATGGTACACTTGTCCCTCTTAATTTGTTCAGTTCAGTAAATGATTATGTCTTCTGCAAGTGGATATTCTGAATAAACGACCCAAGATAAATGTATGCTAAATTGAGGTCCAATTTGTAGTAGGAAGGTACGTAGTAAGAATTAATATTTAAAAAAAGTAGATAAAAATCTACCAAACCCCAACCAGTCGGTTCTATTGACATTTATCAATCGATTAAAAATAACAAAAGAACAGCCAGCCAGCAAAGTTGATTACTTACTGGCGCCTGGTTAGCGACCGGGACGTCTACCTTATTACTTTCTCCATACGTGATAATATTCTTACAAGTACTTAATTATCTTCATCCCTAAGCTAAAGCTTTAATACCATTGCTGCACCTACGTGCCCTTAGAAACGCTCAACGGAATTTTTTTTTCCTCAGTTTCTTTCGCATTTTTAAACCCTTCAGTGCGCACGGGCATCTCTAATGGGTAACTGAAAGCACAAGCAGGTATAAAAACTAGGAGGTCTCATTAAAAACTTTCCAAGACTTCAACGGCTGCACATTGCACATATTTTTTACACTTCAGTGTGTTTTTATTTTTAGCCCAACGAAGTCACATAATCATTAAGGATTCGGATGAATCAAAATAGGACTTAGGATCATTTTCGCAGTTTGGTGCAATAACATCTAGTATTAAGGATTGTGATTCGTTTTCATTGATAATGATGACAAAGTAATTATAAACCACAGACAGAAACATTTTATTCCTCATATGACTGCGACAAAACATGATCTAAATCAAAACAACATAACATAAACAAAGGCGGCCCTTATAAACTTTATTGGTACTTAGATCAAAAGCAACCTAACTAACTCCTACAATGTTACACTAGGTATGCGAGGAGCAGCAATGTGAAGAGCAGGTGTTTCCCTTGGCGGTCAGCTACATGGACCGGTTTCTAGCGTCAAGAGCTATCTCGCGGCAACAGCTGCAACTGCTGGCTGTCACCGCCATGCTGCTGGCGTCCAAATTCCGCCAGTGTCATCCGCTCTCCGTCGACCTGCTCTGCGCGTATACAGACAACTCTGTTCACCCTGATGAAGTCCGGGTAAGGATCAAGATACTAATTAGGTACTCCCTTACTTATCGTCTGAGTACTCGTAAAGTAAGTAAGTAAGTAAGTAAAGGATCAACTTTAGCAGGCGGCGGCTGTAACTGTGAGCTGGCGTCCAAGTTACGCCAATGTCATCCAGCACTGAAGGGTCAATATTCACGTATAGTATAGTGAGTAGGTTCCATTTAAGGCTGTCATCACCAAGACCTTTTAGAGACCCTCTAATAAAATAGTCACAAGTTACATTGCAGCCGATACTTTCTGTTTTTACAAGTATTGATGGAACCCAGTGATGAAACTAATTATTACCTTACACGTGATCATTATCTGGTTGACCATCCCCACTTTCTTCGTCAAAGGTCAAGTAGTTCCGACAGGCACACACCTCACATCCTGCCACGACCGCAACTTTTACGCATTGTTTTGATTCCGCCGTGAATGGACTCGATTAGTTGAGTCAAATGTCACTCCTTCACCCCAAAGCGTTTGTATTGCCCGTATCCTTAAGGCGCTCGGGGGTTTCCGGTAATTACTTCTTCCGCGACAAACTTGTTCTGGAGGGTAGCCAAGCCACTTAATGTCGCCCTCAAGCAAGTCACAGCCTGTGACGAAGTATAGCACTGGATGACTTACTTGCTTCCGACGGAAATGTGGGCAAGACAATCTTGTAATCAAGATAAGAAGCTTCCTTAAGGTTAGTCAGCATGACCGAAAATTTACGAGTGCTCATGTTGTAGGTACCGGACCAACATCGGGACTGAAACCAAATGTCACCTTTTCAATTATTCCACGGGAAAAATTCCCACAGTGCGGTTATAATGACACCAAAACTGTCCTAATCGTAATATTGTGTGCGCATGGGCAGGTGCGATTGAACAATTAGTACCGACACTAGCACCCATGAATTTGACTTTGTCACCTGATTCACACGCCTCTCACAACCCCATCGGGACAATGTTTCCGTCACAAATGCTACTTTCATCGTGTTACATTTACAAACCTGTGTCTACTGTCAATGCATTTCTATAAGATGGTTCGTATCGTAAGTTGCATCAAATAGATATTGGGTAACAATGCCAGTGACATCTGTACTTGGAAATGAAATGTATTCAACTGGAGCGTGGGAAGCTCGTCATTGAGTAGTTCGAGGTGCCGTATGGCGTCGTACGCATTTCCTTGCAATTAATTCGTGCGATGATCCTGATAAGTCCGCACCGCGCATACCTGATGAGGTCATATGGCGTGGGGTCGTCTCTACTTTCCCATAACTTGAATTGGAGTTCTTCAACTTATGCCGTATGGTGGTCATTTGGTATTCGTCAATTTATCGTGGGAACAACTGTTCATTAGGGTTGTAAACGCAGGATCTAATTTTCTAGATAGTGTCAGTCATTTCTCCCATAAATGAATCGTGTTTACAAACAAATGTTAAACTTAAAATAGGTAACAGTTCATTATCTCAAATGGTATTGGAGTTGAATGAACGTTCGCTCAAACAATGATTAATGCTTACGTCTTAAACAATGACATTCACCTCTGTCTTATCTTATCACTTATGGAACCTATCGTATTGGGCTACAATTGTGATTGTAAAGCTTCTGAAAGCTCGTCCATCCACCCCTTGTTATTCCAGAACACATTCCCCCAGGCAAATTTTAGACTGCAGATCCCATGACTTTCCCTATGTCTTGTATTACTATTTTCATTAGTAAGTGATTCGCCATTTTTGCGGTTTCCGCCTGGGCCATCGAGTATGACGGTTACGACTCAACTGTTAAGAATATGTGTCCCTTCTTGAATATAAGTGCATATAATTGCACTGCACATAAATTGGGGCAGGCAAAGGTCATTGAAAGACTTAGTAGATTCACACGGGGTCGTGATAGAATGCTTGCAAATTGAATAGTGTCTCATGAAGGGTGTGTTTTTTGCAGCAATGGGAAGTGATGCTCCTGCAACGGCTGAACTGGCAGTTGTCGATAGCGACGGCTTTCGACTTCGTGGAGCCTTTCTTGGCGCGGGTGCCCTGGGGCCGGACCAACCCCCTCGTCAGAACACACGCACTCACGCTCACCTCTGTTTGTTATACTGGTAAGTGTAGTTATTTTATTATTTTTACCATATAGCAACATACAGTGGCTAGTGTAAAGGAAAATATCTCCAACCTAAATTGTGCGCCTTGTCTGTATTATCCCTAAGAGTTATTTTCTTTGAACTGATTCACATGCTTGATTATGACATGAGTACAAGATATTTCGTTCGATAGGTAAAATACTGATCCCTAAACACAACAACGATTATTCAACACCAAATATTCGTACGCAGACGGGTTAATCAGCTCATAAATTGTCTACACACTTAACATGCGGGCTGCACAGACTTCCTCGTGCTGTATGTTAATTTTGAATCGATAATTGTAACTATGCGTCAATTAAATTTGCTCACACATTAGTGGACTGCTGAAATAACATAGTTGGTTGAAGCCTCAAGCCTCCCCTATTCGTGTCGTGTGAGGGTATTTTTGTGGGGGCAGTGGACGCGTGTATCGGAACGCGCACATGCCCTCGCGCACTGATAGCGCACACCTTGCGCGCGCGCACCCCAGCCACTGACCCCAGACCCTCCCTTTGTCAAATTACACTCAAGTACTTAATGATAATGTATTAAAACGAACAAAAAATACTTGCTTCTATATTTTCTACGAATGAAAAAAACTTGATGCTATCTGGACAATACAACGGGCTCTACACCCACTGGCAGGTGAAAGATCTCGGGCGCAAGACATAAAAATTTAGATCCAAATTCAATTGTACTGGAGAACTAGTTGCTATTATGTGCCAGTATGCAAATCTTTGTTTAAGTCGGACAATAGATCGCAGGCACGTGCGTAGTGGCCGAATGGACCGCATGTGCTACAATTGATTGAATTACGTAATAAAAATTTAATTTTATGAAAGGTCGTAAAAATGGCCAGTTCTATTATGTCCAATAATGTAGCGAGCCAATATTTTTTATAGTGTTGACTTTTTGGGTCAGTTGCAGTGCAATGGTTTGATTATCTCTGGCCGATCTGATTTACGGCAATGTCCGGCGCGGGCGCAGCAGCGGTCGCACCATGTGTGCGGATATGCCTCCATTTGCCACGTGGTACATATTTTGATAGAAACAAAGATACGAATGCCAATAGACCAGTTTGCTATTTGTTTCTAATCTGTGTGTGATTCAGTCAGGGAAAATAACGCAAAACATCAGTTTTAAGCAGCTATTCGTTATGAGCAATTGTTTTTACTTTAAGATTCTGTGAAGGAAAAAATTATACAGTTAATGAGTATGAGTAGGGAGAGCTCCAACGTAGAGATCTTTAACTGGGCTCTCTTATTTATTATCTAGCCTAGCATACTATGTTAGGATATATAATTAGTCCGGGTCCCAATTTGTGACTTTGTATGGAGGTATGATACCATCTGGCAGAAAGCATGAAACTTGGCATGTATGTTGCTTTCATATATGTGTTTCAATAAACGAAGGGAACCACGTCGAGGCCCCCCTGTTTCCCCCCCTTACCCCCCCTTTTATGTCACAATTTTCAGTTATTTTTATTTTTATTAAAAACGGGTAAAGATAGGAGAAAACCGCCAAGAAAACAAATATTCCTTATAAAATTATCTATATACCACTTTTTGAATGTATGTTGATAGGACTTATAGTTTTCAAGATATGCTTACATTTACTCCAATTTTGTGAGGAATTAGCGGCGCATCTATCGATTTCACCCGCTGCTAACCGTTTTCCTGCTTAATAAGATTTTGTTTTGGCATGTATTTTATACAAACCTTCCTCTTGAATCTCTCCAGCTATCAAACCGCAAAAACCGCATAGAAATCCGTTGCGTAGTTTTTGAGGACTAAGCATACACGTAGGGGCGCCACCGGACCACTGGGACACGGCACGTAGATATAATTTAATTTTATTAGGTAGGTAATTTAGGTTAGTAGGTACCCCATTTCTTTCCCGTGGGAGTCGTAAGAGGCGACTAAGGGACTCGAGGGTGTGTATTGCAGTTTTAGGCGATGGGCTGACAACCTGTCACTAAAGCAATACACAATTTGTCCAATGACCCTCAAATATTTGTCAGACGTGGCGCAAATGTTCTTTTTTTGCGGCCGTTTACGCTCTGCATACCCCGCAAGGGATTAATGGCGTGATATGTGTATGTGTATGTAAGTTAGGTACGATATTAAAATGGAAATATTCTCGTCACTTCTGGAGATACCAATATAACGTTCGAAGACTACCGCAGTTGTTTTATAAATTATGTAAAGAAACCAAAAAGGGAACAGAATTGATGTAATTTTTGACGTGTACAAAGAGAAAAGAGAGGAAAAGGACTTCGACAAAGGGTCACAGCAGCAGGGAAGCAGCTACCAAAAAACTGGCAAAAATTTCTTCGCTGTTCTGACAATAAAATAGAACTTTTTAATTTCCTATCTGATGGGCTCCATCAAGTTCAATATGACAAAAGGACGATTTTATCAACAAAAGGCGAAAAAGTTCTACGTAATGATGGCACAGACTTGAACGAGTGAACTATCCATGACTTGGCTAATTCACTCGGGCCAGAAGTACCTATGCAGTGGGATTATATTTTTCATGCGTTTACAGGCAGTGATATTGGCTTTAGTGGAAAAGGAAAGAAGTCATTTTGGAATGCGTGGAAATCTAATTCAATTGAATAAATATGTTATAAATTAATCTTCTTCTTAGCGTGTCGATAGCAGACACTACAACGTCGCGGCCCAGAACTTGGCTACGACGACAGCGCTGAGAGACGCTGTAATAAGATCGTCCTGCGTGCAGGTGCTAGAGCACGCAGGACACAATGTTAGGTGGTTCTTTAAATTCCATCACACAAACAGTTTACATCGGAACCCTTCAAGAAACCCCACTTGGTCATGTTTTCCTTGCTCCGGCCGGTCTGAGTCCGAGGTCTATTTAAAGATTTCCCAACCGACCATGGCAAATTATGGCCAGGCGGCAAGCTCTCAGCAATCTGGACGAAAGGATCTGGTAGGGTAATAAATTAATATCCTAGACTTATGTTTTACTTAGTCACTCAAAACCTGGCACTAATACGTTCGTTATAACAATGCATTCGCAAAATATAATAACATTTAATGATAACATATAAGTATATAATATATTCATATAATACATACATAACACACAACGCCCGCCTCCCCCCCTCCTATTCCCTCCTTCCACCTGAACTCTCCCACCCCATCCCATCAACTCCGTGGGAGCTCGCTTATGGTGTCATCTTAATATTAAAGTCATTATTTCTTGCAATAATAAAATAAATGTAAGCATATCTTGAAAACTATAAATCGTATCAACATACTTTCAAAGACTGGTATATAGACAATTTTATAAGGAATATTTTTTGCCTTGACCGTTTTCTTCTATCTTTAGTCGTTTTAAATAAAAATCCGAAAAACTGAAAATTGGGGCATAAAAGGGGGGACAAGGGGGGGAACCAAGGGGGCCTCGATCTGGTTCCCTTCTTTTCCTGAAGCACACATCTGTAAGCTACATATATACCAAATTTCATGCTTTCTGCCAGATGGTATCGTACTTACCGAATAGGACCCGTACTAAATAGAAACATACTCCGTCACGCGTAGCTATTGCCAATGACCTAAGAATGACCCTTGATATACAGTAGACTAAGGGCCTATACAATTACTGAGCGTGAAAAAATATAAAAAACACCACTGGTGTGTGTACTATAAATAATATTCTTGCCAGCGCTGTCCCTGACATTTCTGAACGCAAGTATTGTTTTATAAAACAACCAGCCTTCCTACATGCTTCTTTGCATCGGAATGCTTTTGTAAAACTCGGAAATAGTTTAACTTATAGTTTGAGAGGAACAGAGATGCTTAACAATATTTGAGCCCGTATGGTCCATGGGATCCCGATAAGATAAGCATTATTTATAGCTGTCAATCGGTTATTTACCCAAACAAACATCAATTAGTTGATTGAACTTTTTTGTTTACTACAAACAATATTACGGAAGGTCAGTGCGTATAGAAATTCTAAGAAAGTCCCTGACCGTTATCCTGTTTATTGTGAAACATTGTATTTATTTTTGGCACCTATGGCATCTATTTATGGTATTATAGGGTCATAATAGCAGCAGCAAGCTGGTGTCAAGTTCTGTGTGTCGGAGGCCGGAAACAGCATAATTGCCGGTAACTGATCGTGCAGTACGCGAGGTGTGAAAGGGTTAATAACACTACTTGACCCTAAACTTCCTTCATCTTACCTTCCTATCGCGGTATAAAAAAACACTCGATCCTTTATTTAGGGCCTTTGATTCAACGCAATTAACCGTTAATTTGGTACAAAGGGCTATTCATATGTCAATGAGATGCGCCGAATGATTTGTTAGGGCGTATTTTTCAGTTTAACAATAGCTACTAGTACAAAATACAGCTATAGCATGTAGTACTACAGTTACAGCTGTTACCAAACCCCACAATCATAATTTCTTGCAATTGGCAGTTTTTCTTACGGCAGGCCGTGGGCATGAATCAAGACATGACAATAATAATGCGATGCTTATCAAAGCTTCTGTAACCGTGTCAATGTCGTGGTTGTGAGTTGCGAGACTGGCTGGCGGGTGCTGGGGAGGGAGCGGGTAGCGGGTAGCGGGTAGCGACCGCGACAGCTGAGCGGCGACAATGCACGAAGACGTCCCGCGGCCATTGTGTTGTCCCGGCCTGTCCCAACCCCGACAAAGACCGTCTCGACGACTCCGCGCGCACCTGGCGGCCGCGACCCTATCTTATGCTCCCTGACTACATGTACGCTATATTCGCCGTCTCGAATCACAGCCAAAGAAGTTCCGATACGACTGACGTGTTTCCGCTCAAGCCCTTCCGACCTATTCCAAGGCAGAAGCTGCGAACTGTCATTATCTTTTTTGCTTGCTATTGTGCTCTCGGAATATGAGTACGTAACTCAGATTATGGAGGATGTTAAAAAAGTACGTTTTTATTATCATACATTAAACACTTCTCTTCTTCTTCACCTTCTTATATAGCAAACAAAAACTTCTTCTTCACCTTCTTATATAGCAAAGGCGATTATAGCACCATCAACAGCGAATTATCTAATATTGAATGGGATCAAACTCTGAATTCTATGTCACTCGAGGACGCTGTCAGTTACTTCTATAATGTAGTTGATAATATGCGAAATAAATACATACCATCTAAATTGCTCAAAAGTAATCACTATCCACCCTGGTACTCACCGTCTCTGAAAAAAGCTATTAAAGAGAAATTTAAATATCATTCTAAATTTAAAACGTATGGCAATCTGTCTGATGAAGCTACCTTTAAATTATTAAGAGAAAGAGTTAGGACACTGGAAGAACAATGCTATAACTTACATATTTCTAATGTGGAAAATGCAATTGAAACGAATCCTAAATTCTTTTGGTCATATCATAAATCTAAGTTAAAATCTAATGACATTCCTAGTAGTTTGAATTACAATAATTTTACCCTAAACTCAGGTGAATCAATATGCGACGGTTTTTCAGATTACTTCGCAACCTCATTTTTGAATACTAGTGCTAATGCCTTATCTTTGTGCCCGGACGATGATCCGTACTCATCCTGCAACATTTCTTCCATTGAGCTAGACCGAATGACGGTTGCTAAGTTATTAACTGGGCTGGATATTACAAAGTCTGCGGGTCCAGACAACCTTCCTGCGGTCTTCCTGAAAAATTGTGCTTCGTCCATTGCTCTTCCTATCACCATTCTACTTAAGAAGTCTCTTTCTGAAGGACTAGTACCAAACTTATGGAAACAGGCATTTATCACCCCGATACACAAAAAGGGACCTAAAACAGAAGTCACCAACTATAGACCTATTTCCAAGTTATGCATAGTGTCTAAAGTGTTTGAGAGGGTCGTATACAATCAGGTGTATCCTGCATTGAAACAGTCGTTTAGTGTTACCCAACATGGGTTTTTGAAGGGTCGGTCGACGGCATCCAATCTTACACTGCTGAATGACTACATAACAAAAAATATGGATAAGGGAGGCCAGGTCGACGTCGTCTACACTGATTACAGCAAGGCATTTGATAGAATTCCACACTATTTGCTTTTGAGAAAGCTGTCTAAAATTGGTATTTGTGGGGATCTATTAAGATGGTTTTCCTCTTACATAGAGAATCGTTCCCAGGCTGTTGTCACTAATGGCTACATGTCTAGCTGGGTCACTATTCCTAGCGGTGTACCGCAGGGTTCATTGTTAGGTCCCTTGCTGTTTCTCATCTTTGTAAACGACGTTGAACTGTGCCTCAAATCATCCTGTTTGCTGAGTTTTGCTGACGATATGAAGATATTTTCGTCCATTTCTTCTCTAGACGACGCTGCTGCTCTCCAAGCTGATCTACACAGATTGGATGAGTACTGTGCCGCGAACCACCTAGACCTCAACCCGACCAAATGCAATGTTATGAGCTTCTCCCGTAAAACAACCCCTTTAGTATACGACTATAATTTTAAAAACCAAATTCTACCACGGTGTTCCCTAGTGCGTGATCTTGGAATCATTCATGACGCTAAACTTTTATTTGATGCACATGTTGATCACATAGTGGCAAAAGCCACAAAAGCTCTTGGTTTTATTATGCGTAGCTCAAAAGATTTTACCCGAGCTAAAACTATCAAAATTCTATTCTGTACTTATGTCAGAAGTAACCTAGAGTATGCGTCACAAGTATGGAACCCCCGCTACGATTGTTATATATCGCGAATCGAACGTGTGCAAAAAAAATTCATAAGATTTCTTTGCTTCAAAACAAGAGTTAAGTATGATTCTACCCAATACACCAACATGTGTCAAAAACATCATCTTCTGCCACTGTCCATCCGAAGAAATATTGCTGATATATCATTTCTTTTGAAAATAGCTTCGAGCGCTATTGACTGCCCCGATTTGCTTTCGTCCGTCAGTCTTCGAGTACCTTCTAGACAACTTAGATTTAATGCCCCTATTTTTCTTCCCGTTGCTTCTACAAACTATCGTCAAAATTCATATGTGTGCAGAGCAAGCAAGGCTTTTAATGAACTATCAGGTAATCTAGACCTAGATTTGTTCAACTCCAGTCCCAGTGCCGTTAGACGCCAGCTGAGCAGCAATTTCTTTAACGATTAACGTCTCATCTACATCAAGTGTACCAGTGATGTCGATCTCTATTACCCCCAAATTGAATCCAAAACATGTCAACAAACATAACAATAGTAGGTATATCAGGCTTAAAGTTTTATGTCTTACACTAAAAAAATATATATATATAAATAAATATACGTAACATTAGTGGCGAGCCGAACTGTGTGAGTGCGAATGTGTGTTTTTTTTCTTGTACAATGTAACTACATGCGAAAACCTGTAATTGGCTGTTTGTATTTACTGTATAGCTATATTTATTTTTGAGCTGTTGGTTTTCCGAATAAAATAAAATAAAATAAAAATAAAAACACCATAAGGAGCCGGGCTATAAACTTAAAAGGTCGAATCAACAATCCCTTATGCTTTTAAATTTGATCGCGATAAATAAGACATAAAATCTTATAATCGTAAAATATTCTATTGGAACCAGTTTCGCGCAATTAGGCATTGACTATTTGCAACCCTTGCATTTTCGCGTCATCTATTGATATGAGTATTAGATTCGCAGTTAGGGCGGGACAGGTTTGTCAAACGGAAATTAACGGTCCTCGATGTCTGTTAGGCGGAGCATCATTACTTGATAGTTTGTAGCAATTAGTGAGGGTGTAAGACGCGGGGGTGGGTGGTGTCTTGAGGCCCTCGCTGGCTCGTGGCAAGCAGATGGTGCTTGTACCAACTGACGGCCAACCTGTCGCACAACGGCCCGCCCCGCTTCGCTGCCCGTGTAGAGATCACTGATACGCCACCCGCTATCGTTTTTGATTTCATAATAAGCCCATAACCCAACGGCATAGCGTTTTAGTACTCGCAACAGTCGCAACTACCGAGCTTTCACTCTGGAGTTAAGTAAAAATCCTTAATTAACAAGCGGTTAAGCTCCATACTTTATGAATCTTAAAGCTCCCCCTATGTTGAGTTTCATTGACCTGCAGTTAAACGAGTTAAGCCCGGGCATACGTTAGGTGAACGTAGTGCTTTTTCTGATTAAAATTATGATACGTTCGCGTGTTGCGATAGGTACAAGAAAAACATTCTTAGGTGGATAGCGTGAAGAAGTTGAGGGCTTGTGGAAGGGTGTAGGTGGGCAGTGACCCTACGGTGTGGTAGCAACGTGCCGAGCGGAAGGGCCGCCAGGTGTCCTCACATCTGCCGTCTTGGCCTGCCCTAAGGACTACACCCAGCGACTTTAACTCGCATCGTATTAACTTGTTTCGCATCAATACATTCACCGTTAGAAATATCCAAGTAGAAGCAACATTGTTACAACTAAGAATAGAGCTCGTTGGTATTAAATAATTCGTATCAAAGCCATTTACAAAAAAAGTGGTTACTGTAGCTGATCAGGCGGAATCTTAAATTGTATCAGGGGCAGGGGTCACTAGTGCAAAATTCCGTTATGAAAAATGATTTCGAGGGTTATCGATTAGGCGACTCGATCGATGTCTAAAATTTTTACGAACAATAGGTCCTTCCTTCGTCCGTAGAAAAATCGCAGCTGCGCCCTTAACTAGACGACTTAAGATGTAAATTACCATTATTCCGCGTCTATTGTCCTCAAGCGTACACAAAGATGCAGGGACGGAATGCACAAATCTGGCAGCTGCTCGATTCTCCTTCCTTATTCTCCAAAACACAATAAGCGATATTGTATTGTGCAAAATGTAACGCGAGGTTTTTTGCTGAGACCCTTTTCGGCGACCGAGAATAATCATGATTTTGACAGTTCTAAATCTGTAATATAAACTTTGGTTCTTGTGGTTCGATCGATCTTAAAACAGAACGTAAACAAAATAATTCAAAAGATATCATGCAGTAAGACTAAAGGGTCTCGCGGAGGATGCACCGAAGGACGCAGAGATGCAAGGTGTCCGAGCCAACCTGTTCGCGGCAATTATCTCGCAACAGATGTCCTGCTTCATCTACCTGCGCCTGCGCCTACTACGACTTAAAAAACCGTAAACATCAAAACTCGTTTCACGATACGATATTTTTAATAACACTTGCACGAAAGGATGCAGATATTTAGTTCTAGAAAATGTCTTTGAAGTCCCGTTGTTCATCAATCATGTAAATAAGTTCGCTTTACACAACAATGACTCGTTCATTTCGTAACTAAACTAACGGAATTATTTGTCTTTGTCCACAGAGACAGAGTTTCTTCTGGTGCCGCCGTCTCTGATCGCTGTGGCTTGCATCACGGCAGCGGCACGAGGACTTCGAGTGCGGATGTCGGTAGGTGAACTTTGCGCCTTGACGCATACTCCAGCCGCTGCTGCAGAACTAGTAGCTCGTCATGTGGAGCGGGTTCTTGCTAGAGAGACTCAACCCCAGGAGCCCCGGCAGCGACAGCCGCAGCCTGTCAAACACAACGCCGACGATCAAACCATGCTGCCAAATACGCCCACCGATGTACAGGACGTGCACTTCTGATCGTTACTGCAACAGTCCAGCGTGCCGATGTCGTCTACGTATAAACATTTTTCCTTCGAGAAGCTTCTAATGAGGCTTCAGGAGTAAGGAAGTATGGACCAATGGACCACGTGGAGAGAATATTTGCTGGACACAATGCGGAGCACACGTGGGAAATCTATATTTATACGTTGTCAAAATGATGCAAAGTGAACAAATATAAAGTCAATAGATCTCGTTATAGATGAAATGTTATGAATCGAAATGGATTTCGTTCGTCAGGGCAGACATTTTTTTCGTTGCACACCTGGGTTACTATAAGAAAGATTTGGGAGTAAAACTTTTTTGAACTAATTTTTTGTCCGATGCTTTTGTCAATACTTGCTTGAGTAAATAATATAGGAGAATTTGTTCATTGATCTCAAATTATTTATGTGAAATAGTGCTCTAGAATAGATTTTTACGTTATTTATGGTGTGTGGTGTTGTTAATTTGTAACATAGTTTGGAGTACTCGATAGTACGCAAAGTTTTTACAGATTTGATCTCCGTTGATTCCAAAAACATGACGTATTTTATAAGACTGATTCAATCTAAAAGTTCTTAAACAAGTTATCTGAATCAAATAGTTGAAATGTTATCTTAGGGCCATGTTAGCCGGGTAAAGTTATTTTTGGAAGATTACCTACACTTTTTGAATGTCTCGTCCGATTTTGATCTTTTCGATAATTTTAATTGAATATCAACACGATATTTTGTAAATGTCGTGTTTTATAATATATTTTTGAAAAACGTTTTTGTGTGTCATCGTAACTATTTATTTATAAGATCTCAATTTTCTCGATGTACTTAGATAAATTCAAAATGTATTGCTGTACAAAAGTGTGTTTAGTTTTTACTTGCAAGTGGAAATGTTGAAGTATGTAATTATTTATTTAGGTCGACGTTAAGTTTTAGTAAATTCTAGTCACATGTTTTACACATTCCTGTTTTCGACCAAACTTTATACGTTTAAGATTGATTATTTATAAGATGTTCTTAAGCTTAAGTTATTGTAGTAAGTTGATTTAATGCTTGTGTTCCCTGGTAGCTGCAAGTATTCTAGAGAACGTCCGGGGAAGGTAATGGTAGGAAAGAAAAACACGCGCATTAGTAATTTAATTATGATACTTACTAATAAGCATCGATGGTGTGATGTGTGGAAGTAAGGGAGAATTCTGATAGTAAACATTTCCTAACCGCACGACCACGTCCGTATTCCAGAACTCTGAAAACACTTTCGAATAACATCGTAATCGAATCGCCTCACCTATTTATGCCATCTTCAAAATCTTTCTACTAACTATAGTTTCTCTATCACCAGAATTTTGCTTTTGAAAAGATAATAACTTATTCACACGGTTTTTTTTTTGAGAATCCGTAAGTTAAGCAGGTCCAGCGCATTACGATGTTAATTAACTTAATTAGCACAAACATAGCTTTCAACTGCCGTGTCTCGCTTAGTTCCACCGCCACGTTACGTAATTTTTATGAGGGTCTTGATAATGCTCACTTTTTTAATTTGTATATTTGTCAGTTTAAGCTATTACAATTTCGTAAGGTCTGTTGGTAAAAGAACGATAAATGTATCATCCTGAAACATATTTATAAGATTAGAAGTTCAAAATATATCATATCTGATTACAAATAATTAAACTTATATCTAATTATTTATTATTGCTAACTACAGGCAGAAGAAGTTGTTATACGAATAGACCTATTTATTTTATCGGAATAAGAACGCGAATCTGGAATTGTCGGTAAAAATACCTGAATTAAAACTGTTCTGTTATGCCAATCAATTTAATACACGAATTGTTTATAAGACGTTGTACCTTTAATAGTTAGGTAAAACTGTATAAAAAGTTAGTTTTTTAGTAAGTATAGTAACTGTACAGTGCAGTTGTAAGTAAGTTGTAAAATTTATGAAAACAAATAAACAATAACAAAAGCGGAGATGTTTTTTTTGTTTCGTATCGCACCTGGCTACCTGGTCTCGTTGAGGTGACCCGAGATCGAGTCTACAAAGTTGCCATTCTCTCGCATAAAAACACATTATATCATCCTTTAAAACTCGAATTGAGACGATACTTTATTACGATAAGCGAGTTGATCAAAGTCGGCCTTTAAACTGGATTCGGTAGGCAGCAGTTATACGACCCAGTACTGTCCAGTATCCGATATTATCAAACTAATTCGATGTTCATTGCGTAGTTGGTTAGCCATTATGATACAGAAATATGAACCGGCTACGCCATGTACTAAGAATTTCACCTGTAGACTTGTAGGTCTGTAGTTTCATAACATAGGCACCAGAAGGTAAGAATATGAAGGTAGGTTAAGTACTACGTATTCAGCAGCACCTTGAAGATCATAGTATTGGTTATCTCTATACAGTTATTGTATAAAGAATGACCAGTATTTATACATACACTAGCAGCCTGCCCAGCGGTTTCACCCGCTGCTAACCATTTTCCTGCGGGAATAAGACATTTTAATATAGCTTAGGTTCATCAGGGATAATGTGGGATTCTAATGGAAAAATATTTTTTCAATCGGTCCACTAGTTTCGGAACCAACCATCAAATCTTTCCTCTGTATAATATTAGTGTATATATACCACGCCTATATCCCTTACGGGGTAGGCAGAGCGTAAACGCCCGCAAAAAACGGATATTTAGGCCACGTCTAACAAACATTTGGTCATTCAAAAAGTGGTGTATTGCCATAATGACAGGTTGTCGGCCCATCGCCCAAAATTGCAATGTACATGTAACCTTCGAGTCCCTTTTTACGACAACCACGGGAAAAAAGGGTGATGCTTTTCTAAGCCAACATCACACGGCACTGTACCTATTTGTTATGAGGATAAAGTTTTTTTTGTATTTGTATGTTGATCTCTGAATGAGAAGTTTATACACATACACATATCACACCTATGATCCCTTGCGGGGTAGGCAGAGCGTAAACAGCCGCAAAACCGACCATTTACACCACGTCTGACAAATGTTTGAGGGTTATTTGGAATATTGTGTATCGCTATAGTGACAGGTTGTCAGCCCATCGCCTAAAATTGCAATTCACACCCTCGAGTCCATTAGTCGCCTTTTACGACTCCCACGGGAAAGATATGGGGTGATGCTATTCTAAGCCGGCATCACACGGCACCATGAGAAGTTTATAGTGCTGTGATAGAACGGAACACAAAATATAGCTACCGTCTGTCAGTGCTGGCTGATACTTAAATTTTGATTTCTCGTTATTTTTCAATTAGAATATATACAGCATTTGTTTGGAATTTACTCCAATTTTTTTTTGTGCGCGTTTGATATTTTCATTGAATTAAAACATAAGAAAAAAAAAAACATGATTCTTCAAGTAAATAATTCGAATTCCTTACAGGCCGGTTTCTTTAAATTTTCACGCCTTCCGTAATTTGTATCTTAACTAAGACACCTACTTAGAACCGCCACAGAGCAAGAGCAGTTTTTGCGAGCGATAATTTTTTGCTATTAAATCGGAAAAAGAAACTTTATTGAAATAAAGGTGACATTGGCTAGAATGACCAACGGCTCTCACAGTCGCCCGGCGTCAACCGGCAGCGTTAGTAATTTTTTTATTTTTTTTTATTAAGGATGCGTTTGCTCTTGTCTCTAGTCTAGGTCATAGGACAGAGACAGAGTCTAAGATGGAGCGAGCTCACGCAGAAGAAGCCTGTTCACTCTTACTTTGAAGAGATTAGGGTTGTATGCGTTTGGAAACACGCAGGGAGTGAGTTCCACTCTTTAGCAGTGCGCATAATAAATGATGACTGGAAGCGCTTAGTCCGAATTCTATGCAATGTCACCTTTATTTCAATTATAGACGGTTCTTTTTTGAAATTCTTTGAGAAGTGCTCGAGCTGTAGCTTGCGAAACCGTACATTTGGTCTGCAGCAGCCCCTTAGGTGTAGTGTAGAGAGGTAGGAAGTCAGTCAGACAGAACGCAGTCAGTAGTTACCGTAGCCCATGCATGCCTGCAAAAAGAGGTATCGTATCACCTGCTGCCTGCTTGTTATCCTATCGTCAGTTTTTTTTATTACTTTATAGGGTGTAACGAAAAGTACTGCGTTTCTATTCAGGGGGGTTTGTCTGATAATGAAACTAACAATTTTCCCAGAGGAACATAGATTAAAATATTAAAATCGAGTCACTTTGTTTAATACTTGTAACAAAAATAAGACGTTCACATTTCAACCTATATGTGACCCTTGAAAGGAACTTAGGTAGGTTTTAGTAGGTAGATATTCTGTCCTATCAACCCCTGAAAATGCGATTTCCCTATAAGAATAAACAATTGTAACAGCTTAGGAATAAATTCAGACACCATTATGATTAGAAGTTCCCATTCGGTAAAGTGACAATAAATGGATACCTAACGATGTGTCTGTAATAGCAAGACTTAAATTTAAACTTGAATTTAAATGCAGAACTGATTATCAGCTAGTTTATTATTAAGGGTGGTTGTAGTAGGTAAGAACCACGAACGCAATAAAATTTTCTTGTAGTCGGCTCGAAGGATCTTTCGTGACTTACACGCCATCTAATAAAAGTATTTGGAACTAAAAACAACGCTCCCCAGAGCTCCCTGTCGGAAGCTTCTAAAGCTTCGTCGAAATGGTGCGGCCTCGATTCCACCGCACCGTGAGCTTTATCGACTAGCTGCACGTTCGTACCTACTAAGAGATGTCGCTTGAATCCACATTACAATTTTATTTACATTCTGAATGAACACAGGTGGCACACATTATGATGTGAGCTAATTTTATTTTGAGTTGCGTTCGGTAGGTAGGTAAGGTTGACGCTTTTAGAATTTGTTTTGCAATGCACATGGAATTTTATTGCTGTTCATCTATTTAGCGTTATATTATTGTCACTTAAGTGGACTTTATGAGTTCTGCAGCAGACATATAATGCAATTTAAATAACATCCAGCCACTCATGCTTATGTTTCTACAACAAAGTATCGAATTTCATTGCATTTTTACAAATACGTAACTTGATTTTCAACTTTGTAATTGGCGTAGTCAGTAGGATATTTTATTTAATTGGCTGTAGAGAAAATTAAAGTAATTCTAACAATTATACTCTTTGTCCATACCCACAAGCATTCTCATGTCGTAGTTAGGTAGGAAAATAATAAAAACCAACCGTGTTTTTTGTTGAAACCTAGCTCACTTTAAATAATCTTGACATTTTTTCTGAATCAGCGCTGATCTATTTTTTTGACTTTACGATTAGGTAGTGCTTGCTGCTCATGCAAGTTATATTAAAATTGTTTAGCTACTTGATTTTGTAGCTTCAAAGAAAACCCTAATAGGTAGGTATTTCAGGATCTTTAAACATTTCGTAAAGCGGAAATCATTCAACCTTCACAATCAAACGCATGACCACGGTAAAATGGGTTCACGGCACCTCCAATTTACACTTGAAAGTCCGATACGACACCGAGTGGTGGGCAAACATGGGGAGGTTGGCAAACTGGCAAACCGTGGACGAAAAAGCAAGGATCGAACGCTCGGGGCGCCGGGCGTTGGGGGCAAACACGCCGTCTCCGGGGAACCTCTGCCAGTGTTGCCATCAGGGAAAGATCGTGTCGTTCTTATAGCTTTGACGGAAATCGGAGAGCTTCATTATTGGTGGACGTAAAAGCACAAAGTAAGTATTGGCGGCGGCGGCGGCGCGCCGGTAAAAGCTAGCTCGAGGCGCGATAAGTTGGTCAAGCCGTTAACGGACTAATTTATAATCTGTCATATATTTAGCACCGTACTTAGTTAAAAACACTGTGGAATAGTACGTTAGAAGTAAAAGTAAACATTTTTTTAATTTACATCCTGTCATATTCAGAATCATACTAAGAAAAGAAAAAATTGGACTATTCGTAATAAGTAATAACAAAAGAAACAGTTGTTTTCTATCTGAGATATTGTCACTAAACTTTTTCTAGATACAATTCACATTCTGTCGGCAGTTGCCCAAGTGCTTTAGCTGAGACTCATTTGTAGGGATCTTTAGTACGATTACTATTCCTTAGCCAGCCACACTGTCCTCATTAGTTGTTCAAACAGCCGGCGGGCACTTTGACAAGCCGAAGCTAGCCGCCCCGCAGTCCGCTCGAGATCCCGATCTTCCCCTTCACAGATCTAACGGTAACTATAAAGAGGGACGCTAGTAAATACGGCGGTCGAGGTTATTTACTCGACGCAGCCAGGCCGGCGATGTCACAGATCGTCTCTCTGTACCTAAATGTAGATAAAGTAAACAGGCATTTATTGATTTATGGGCCCGTTTGAGTTACGTATTTATCTATTGAGTAAAATTGTACAAACTATGGTTTTCTCACATTATGACAAAATTGGCTAATATATTTTTTTCTATTGTATATACTTTCATGATTTTAACACTAGTGAAGATTTTGATTGGTCACGATACGACAAAAATAATGAAATAATCATTAAACAACAAAATAAAAAGTAAAGACCATTTCGAAATGAAAAAAAGAAGTTAAATATAGATACTTAAGTAACACAGATCTCATTTATAAAGTAGTTGTAGCTGCACTACAGCCTCTTTTTTCTATTGATAAAGCGAAGGCACGCATAATCGTATATCGTTCAAAAAAAAGGCAAGTTAGTTTAGAAATTTTTCCTATCACTTACAAAATCACTATAAAACCAATCAGTAGCAATCACAACTTTTCCCGACGAGTGTAATTACGCACCTGGTCTTCCGCCATCAGCTGTCAGGCCGTCAGCTGACAGCGTCAACGTGAGCTAATGGGCGCGCGGCGTGAGGAGCCATCATGGCGGATAGCTGGTGCTCATCAATCACGGGCGCAGGTGCTGCTGCGGACCCCCCGCGCCCCGCACCGCGCTCGCGAAAAACACGAAAGGCTTGTTGTTTACGAACAGCTGAACAGTGGAAACCTACAGTGTAATTGGCGTAGAGACCTGTCCCTAATTTCCTATTAGGACAATACAAAATTGTTATAAAAAGGAAATTGTGTTAAACAAATTTGACAATGACGAATCATGACGTCAATAATTGATAATCCTACATTAAATAAAGTAATTTCATTTTCATTTATCATTTTCAATGTGGACCGTGTTATAGGTATAATTATTCTGAGGCCTCAGTCGTCATCACGAAAAAGTACATCGAGAAATTTACTACGCAAAATAATACATACTCAGTCAATGATCTAACAAAATTAAATTAACTTTATGTACTTGATAGAATTTTGGAAAATCACAAAAAAAATACAAATTGCTGAAAAAAGGCATTCATTCGTTTTCATTTCAGAAAATTTACGAGATGTGATGCGTTATTTTGCTAAAATCGTAAGCCACTTCTCTTTCTTGACTGCAGTTCAACTATAAAATAGCAAACCCAGCTAGAAATCCTGATTACTTATCTCACACAAATAAAACCGCTAACCACTCCCAAGGAGCCGGTGTCCCCGATGTTATAAGTTGTTTGTTAATTAAAAACAGTAAGATGCTGGAGACAGAGCGGTGCAGCTCGGCATGTGGTCCTCTGCCCCTTAGTCCAGTCAGCTAGAGAATTTTTGGGTACTCTGATAATGAGTGGCGTACAAAACCGTCAAATATTGCCCCGGATTTTCGTGCAAAACATAGACATACAAAACAACTCGATTTTACAGCGTTTCGAAAAGTAGTCAGCTTCTTGATCTGGCCCGCCTATAAAGTATAAATTTACTGCTAAACCCATTCGATTAAACAATAATGCTACACTTTTGAGCCTGCTAAAATAAAACAGTACCTATTTAAATTAATAAAAGAAAAGAGACCTGTCCTTTATTAATAGAGGCAGGCTGCCCAACAAACCCCTGCTCCTGTACATTGAAGGATCTGCAAGAGGCGAACGAAAAGGCCATCGCCGTAGCAACACATTGGTCCAAATTACTGTGATCCTGTTTCCATTGACTCGACGAAGAAGAAGAACTGGTTTTTATCGAGTCTAAGCTCGGTTTAATTATCAGTAGGTAAATACGATACTCACGTAGATCCTCGTTTTGGACAGGATGCACCCTCGATCGTCGGTGCAAAAACTCGAAGTCATAATACGGATCTATTCCCAGCTTCAGATTTTTGTTGCATTGACTTCGACAGTTCAGACAACAATTTGTTAATTGAATTAGCAGGAGCGAATCGCACGCCGCCCATAATCGAATACATCAAACCAAGGTGTGAATAAAATTTAGATTTATCCCAAGTTCAGCATCTTCGTTGCCTGGTCTACGACAGCACTGAGCAAATTGAATTAGCAGGAGCGGCACGTACGCCGCGCCATAACCGCGCATTATCAGATTAGGGTGTTGTGTTGTGCTCTGTGCCGCCGTGCGCTGCTGGGGGGGACCTTTGCTGCTTTTGCACGAGGTGATTGTTTTTCACTCAAGGTCAAATATTTACAGGATACGCTTTTTTCTTTCAGAAGACCGGTGTTTAAGTTCAGACAAGAAAAAGATTGATAGAACTAGCAAAATTTTCTAGCGCGGGCAGGATTTGAACCTGCGACTTTCGCCATCACTAGAGGCCGTTGCCAGCGAATTTTGGAAGTGTGTCTTGATGCCAATAACGCGTGGCACGGCTTCATCTACCGGGTTAGTTTTGCAACTTATACAGTTGCGGAATAAGTTGCAAAAATTTTTATGTTTTCTAAATTTGTATATCTAACGGGAAGTGCTTTGAAAATTAGAATTCAAGCTAAAGATCGCTTAATACAATTATGTTAAAAAAATGAAGACATACGTAGAGGTAATGAAAACCGAGGCAAAATCGTAGACGTATTGTCTACGATCGCTACGAGCTGTGTGCTACGATTTTTGCATGTTTTTTTTTATATCAACCAAAGAGACAAGATCTAAATTTTATAACGTAGGTACCTAACTTACCTGACACGGGTTCATTATGTCGTTGGACGACTCGGTGTCCCACACGAAAAGAGAGAGAGACTTACCTAGTTTCGCCATTATTAGCGGCAGGAAGTCTCTGTCCATCAAATATAGTGGATTCATTTGATGTTTTATTCTAAGCGTTTTTAAGAAAGAATGTTAATTGACATATGGAAATTATACATACCTCACTTGCAAACATATATGTTTGGAGAAACAGTTTATTTATGGATCTGCGTTGGTTTCTCTTGTCAAATAAAAATTGCGTTCCCAATTTTTACATGATAGGAACGTGACACATAAAATATTACTATTTTTTTATTATTTAGCAATCTTTTCTAAATCCTGCAATTTAGAAGTAACGTTAACAGTTACAAAAAATTAAAACATTATTAGTTTGTCATGAATGTTCTACCCCGAATGTACCGTCTCGTCACAATTTCCTGAAAACTTCCTACGCACCAGCGGGAAATAAAGCCCCGATAGAGTGGAAAAGTCGACATTTGTCGTGTGATTGCAGGTCGCTAAGTGATCGCATATTTCACCCCCAAGACTTGTTGTTTTCGTCCCAGCAGTTGTTAGTTACCGTGTTTTTATCCACTCCTCTGTTATATGGGTATTTCTCGAAACCTTGCGTTTTTGTGTGATTTCTCTGGCGAATTTCTATTTTGAATTTATTGAAAGTATACTAATAAATATTTGTTAAGCACCTCAAATGCTAAACAATGATAGTTTTGGCCCTCATTATGACCTTTTAATTTCGGAGATAAACAAATATAAAAAATATCGCCAAAGAAATAAATCTCGTAGGACATAGCGATCAATTATATGAGTTATTTTAATATTATTGTACTTTTCATAAGACTTTCTACCATATAATTACTAAGAAACTTCGAATACTTTGGTTGCTTAACCCAAAAGAGGGAAAAACATCTTCAAAAGCTACTACTAATGGGCAAAGTGATGGTAAAAACAGAGACAGAGAGGTAGAAGCTCGACTTTTTGGCCTGTTTGTTATAATTTTGACTGCATAGGTAATTAAATGCAGAATAGGTAAAACATTACTTACAGCACTGCCGTTTTGATATTAGATCTAACAATTGATTTCTCTGGCATTATGCGTCAAAGAAGCCAGAGAAATCAACAAAAATAGTGATTATTTTGAATAACTATTTACACAGTCACTGTCCACCCGTAGAACTTGATTTTTAAACAAAGTTACATCATTGTCATCTTTTAATTAAAAACTAACTTTACCTGTGAACTCGAATATTGAGATTAACTAAAGCCGAAAAATCACTTTCCTATCTCGATAAGCCCAAAATGACACACGAAGTCATGCATACGTACATTTTCGGTTCTGCAACTCTACCGGCTAGGGGATGAAAACCCCTGGAATTTCGTAAAACCGAAATATTGGAACGATTTTTCAGATATTTCATATAGGTTTACATACATACATTCATACATAAATCACGCCTATATCCCTTATGGGGTAGGCAGAGCGTTAACGGCCGTTCAACGGATATTAACACCACGTCTGACAAAAGTTTGAGGGTCAATCAGATAACTGTGTATCACTATAGTGACAGGTTGTCAGCCCGTCGCCTAAAATTGCAATACACACCCTCGAGTCCCTTAGTCGCCTCTTACGACACCCATGGGTAAGAAACGGGTTGATGCTATTCTAAGCCGGCATCACACAGCAAATAGGTTTTCAGAGCTTTAAAATCGTTCAAACCAGTTTTGGCCTGAAAATATTGATCTGAAAGATATTTTTACTATGTTTATTATAATTAATCAAAATCTTCAAATTCAAAACCGTGATTCCGGTATTGAGCTTTAATATCGGAACTCAAAACCGGTTTAGAGATCCTTTCGATTTTACATGCTCTACTACCGACTCTTTTAGGCAAGGAAGATTCCAACATCGTAGCTAGGCTACATTGACTCGTGATAACCACGATGTTATTTACGCGCCAGTGAAACAGAGAACAATACGCGGACATACTCTTATGTCTCTCATATGTCTTTTGTTGGAAAACGAATTTTACTCTATAAATGAATTTTTATTATGTGACTTTAAATAAACTACAATAATTTGTAGTAATATACCTATTTAATTAGATATATTTTATTTCCACTTTTTGACATTTATATTTACATAGGTTGACATTGTTTTTGAAATTCTATTTCCATAATTTGATATTATTAATTTACCAATTTGACATTTGTTATTAATTTGCCAAGTTGACATTTATGATACATTGTTAAATTGCTAGATTATCAATAATTATAATGTTGTATTTTTTTTTTTTTTTTTTTTTTTTACCAATTTGAATAAGTTAACAATTATTAATTGTTTTAATTTTATTATTTTTTTTATTGATTTTTTGACGATTGTGTTATCCTTAGACATTTTTATTTATGTAATGTAATTACTTGTAATTATGTATTTGATAATGCAAAATAAATAAATCTAAATCTAAATCTACTTATTTTATGTTCTAACTGCCTAAGGTAAGATTCCCGATTGGCGCTTAGGCGGTTGGACTTGATTGGCCGGTAAAAAAAAGGTTTATTAGTGTTTAATAATGACCGTATCTATAAAACGGCGCTCCAGTAATTTTTATAATTTGCCCATGTGGAAAATCAGTTGGCCGGCCTTGATCTATACTAATCCAATAAAAAATAATGGCAGATCTTATAAAGAAAGATGAGTAAATTTAACCTCAAGACAATGATAACTCCATCGCTGGTGAAACATCCATATATAGGAGAAGTAGGTACTCGTTCAAAGTTGTACTGCGCAGATATAGAGGTATAGCAAAATATTCCAAACGAGAAATAAATATTATTAAAAGTCACGGATCATTTGAACCTTTTTTATCAGTGTGTAATATGCGAAAGGCGCAGGTTCAAATCCTGCCCGCGCTTGAAAATTTCGCAAATTTTCAAAAATGATATTTCATTATAATCATTGCTTGAAGAAATAACAAACAAACAAACATACATTTATCATACAACATACAGACTCTCGCATTTATAATATTATTTATTTATTTACTGTTTATTGTACACAAAACATAACAAAAGAAACACATACAAAGAATAAGGAACGACACAACAGGACAACTTATTTCTACTAAGAAAATTTCTTCCAGCTGACCTAAGTAAAGTGAGACATTATTAGACAGGAGAGGAGAGGAGACATTAGGATTAGGTACCTACTGAGCTATTAAAACTCGGCAATGTCCTAACGAGACCGGGGACAAATTCACAGAGTGATAAATATCAACTTTGTGAGTGTCCCACCGAGAATCGAACCCGGAACCTTTGCGTCGCAGGCAGTCGCACTACCACTGCGCCATATCGGTCGATATTCAGACCATGAAACTGAAAAACTTTTCTATGGACTATATGTTGGTAAACGAGAAAAAATGTCCTACCTCCGATAAATAAAAACCTGTTCAGCAGACTGACTTCTATGGAAACTCTAAAATAAAGACATCGTTTCCCAACGTAGGCTGCATAGTAAAAGTTGGTCTGATCATGCCTGCAAAGTATTCGGCACACCGTCCCTTATATTTGAAATGATAATTCATATAGAGATTTGAAGGAAGTGCGTTTTTTTTCATGTATATGTTTTTAGGATTCCGTACCCTAAGGGTCAAAACGGGACCCTTTTACTAATAATTCTGTCCAATGTCCGTCTTTCTGTCCGTCTGTCACCAGTGTCCGATATTATCAAACTACAGGCTACAATTTTACAGGTGAATTTCTATGATTAATAGAATCATAGAAATTCAACAACTTCAACATATCTATTTGAAATTCTATGTTCATTGCGTAGTCGGTTAGCCATTATGATACCTGGAATATTAACTGGCTACGAAATATACTACGAATTTCACCTGTAGACTTGTAGCCTGTAGTTTCATAACATAGGCCACAGGCTGTATCTCATAAACCGTGATAGTTAAAGAGCTGAAATTTTGACAGATGACTCATTTCTGTTGCCACTATTACAACAAGTACTACTAATAAGAATTTAATAAAAACTAAGGGGTGCTCCCATACAAAAACCTTGTACTGATATTACTCTGTAATCTCAAGTATGTAGGTATATAAATAGCCTTTCGTTCACCTTTTCATTATAGTTTACGTCACATCGTATCCTCAGAGTTTCTCAACGGTGGCCTGGAAGAGATCCCTTGATGGGATCAGATCGTATTGTGTCATTTCTTGTTTTTGATTTAATATGTGTTTTCTGTATTATTTTTAAGAATGCACAATAAAGAAATTATACATACGTACATACATATTACCTATAATGGTTCAGAGACTAAATCTCATGAACGGTTATTGATAATTAGTTTAAATTTTCACAAGACATGTATTACTACATTACATACATAATTTATATTTTAGGGAACTCCCATACAACAATCATGATTTTTATAAACTGTTATGAAACCCTTCGTACAATTCACACTTGGCCAACAAAAATATGTACTGTACCTAACATGTTCATATTCTACAGAAAAAAAATATATTTCTGATTGTAATGAATATGAATAATAAATAAGGTGCAGATCACAGTGTCGCGCGGCGCGAGCGTCTCATGGGACCGCGGGGAAAATTACACGCGTCATTTTCTCACACGGCACACGCCGGGAATCGAACCCCGTACTGGTCGGCACCCTGCCGGGGACACGTGCGATTGTATTACTCTTGTTTTGTATGAGCAGCTATATTTTTAGGATTTAATGTGATTTTGATAAGTGGTTAAAGTTTGATTAGGTAAGTATATACTTCTTGGATACTTGTAAATTGGTAGGTATGTCTTGTGATGCTGGCTTAGCATTACCCCATTTCTTTCCCGTGGGTATAATAAGAGGTGACTAAGGGACTCGAGGATTTCATGTGTATTAAAAATTTAAGCAATAGGCTGGCAACCTGTTACTAAAGTGATACACGATTTTTTCTAAAAGTGCCCGCAAATATTTGTCAGACGTGGCGAGTGCGATCGTATTTTACTGCCGTTAACGCTCTGCCTACTAGTGTTAAAATTGTAAAAAAAAATACTAAGTAGCTATTTCATATTATTTATTTGGTTGTTATGACGATATAAATAAAATATCAATTTAAATTGAATAGTAATTGTAGGTCCAGTCAGTTCACGGTAGGTATAAATATAGGTAACAAGGTAAGTACCTGCTAATGAAGTAGAATGTAGCAGTCTCCTTATTGAAAGTATAGACAAAGTTTTGAACGCAAGGAGAGTTCTAATTAAATATCTACCTACAGCCATTCATTAGCAAGTACCTGGATCGTTAATTACAACTTTTTTATTTTCCTCAATGACAAAGGAACTGTCTGCGAAAAGAAAAGTAGACAAGTGTCGTGACACGCACCCCGAGCGAGGGGTGCGGGGTGGCCGGCGCTCGGCCAATCACCGGCCGTGACGGCGGCTAGGCTCCACCCCATTGGCTAGCGGACGGGGGTAGCAAGCCCGCCCCGTCCTCGAGGCTCGCCCTTATTGAATTAGGCTTATCATTCGATTTCGAGTGGGGCGAGCGCACGGTCCTCCGCGTCGGCAAAAACTACAGCGATCCGATACCATCTGTAATCGGCATAATTCGATATAGGTGGCTCATCCAATTATGTGGCTGTGAGCCTTCGCCTTCGTCGATCAGTTCACGGTGCCGCTCGCGGCGGCCGCCGCTGCTTGCCGCGCGCTCATGAGGACTTAGAACAGTGAGGATGGAGTACGGTTACCTCGGCGGTGCCGGCGGCGGGTTCGACGGCGGCTGCCTGGGCTCGGGCGGCGGCGGAGTGGGCGAGCTGTCGTGGGGCGAGCTGGCGTCGTGCGGCCAGATGTCGCAGGCGGCGTACCGCTACCAGGGCATGCGCTACCAGCCGCCGCCGCCGCAGTGCGCGCGCCCGCAGGAGGCCATGAGGAACCACCACATCTTCCCGCCGGCTATGAACCTGCAACGTAAGTTACATTCCAATAATACTACCTCTATTTACCTAACTGTATTTGTGCCGTCGACAACGGTCCGACGGTCTGTAATGTTTACCTATTTAATTATTCATTCACAAGGATCATAATCTAATCACATGTTTATTAAAACAGAAGGTAAACAATTCTCGACATTTTATTATATACCTGTACTTTATAATTCAGAAAAGGAAAGAGACGTATTGCCATAAATAAAAATAGGGAAGTCATAATCTGAATTGAGGTAGATATTTTCTTAGTTATACAGGTAATAATAGTAAAAATACACCGACTTATATATTTGAAATATCTTACCTACCTAATCTTAAGCACGTCAAACATATTTGTAAGTTCCTCAATAACCCATATTCGTAGTAATGGCTACGGTTCCGTAGGCTCCGGCTGAGCTAGACGTAGCCGTATTGCTACGCGTGCGCTACAACAGAACGTAATTTTTTTATGTAAGTAAAATAAAGCGCTCTATATATGTATAACCTAATTAATTATACTTATTGTAGGTGCGTAGCAAAAAAATCTTTATTGCTGTCAAAGTCTACGCCGCATTGCTAGTGTAAAATATTTGTACGGAAGTTTGTGGCTTTTAGCTAAATGCGATTCGTTTTACAATTAGTAATCAGACAAAAAGTAAAGTTAAGTAACACGTGTTTCAGCATTTATAAATGTTTACCCCTTAACAACGGGGTAAAAAGGGATTAAATGTTGAATAAAAGTTCGTAGTGTTTGATGTGATCTACTACAAAATGTGGGATTAGATCACGATGCTAAAAAAAGGTTAATACTTGTTTTAAGGGATTTATGATTTTTCACCCCCATACATACACATACTTAAATCACGCCTTTATCCCTTGCGGGGTAGGCAGAGCGTAAACGGCCGCAAAAAACGGACATTTACGCCACGTCTGACAAACATTCTAGGGTTATTCTTAAAACTTTGTATCGCCATAGTGACAGGTTGTCAGCCGATCGCCTTAAATTGCTATACACACCCTCAAGAGCCTTCGTTGAGTGTCCAGGAAAGAAATGGGGTGATCCTATTCTAAGCCGGCATCACACGGCATCTAAGCCGGCCTTACACGGCATTTTAAGCCGGCATCACACGGCATTCTAAGCCGGCATCACACGGCATTTTTTAACCCCCAAAGGGGTAAAAAGGGGAAAAGCGTTTGCATGAACATGATGGACCGTTCAGCCGATCTCTTTTAAATTTTGAGATTTAGCTTAGATTACAGGTATAATGATATATTTTTGTAACTGTAAAATGTATTTTTTATTTGATATCCTACACGATAGATTCCAGAACAATATATACTTTTTTTAGTGCCATACAAAAAAACTAAAGACCGCCATCTTGAAATCTTTTGATAGAATTTTCGAATCTTCGGACGGAATCATTCACAATTTTTCCTAGTATCACTGAGCAAAGTGGCATTAACTCCGCCAGTTTTTATGTTTCCGGTTAAAAAGTGACCCTAAGGCCACCAATGAAAAAAAATCACCTCTCCAGTTTGAAAAGAACAGTATTGCCGCGAAAATCCAGTAGACAAAGTCGTTTTTATCCACTGGATGGAGAAAAGTGATTTTGACAATAGCGGCGGTGCGTTCTAGAAATTATTTCAGCCTGGTATTTAATTCTTTTTGTTAGCGTTTCAATTTTTTATTATTTTGATTACTTCTGAATATTAAGACAATAGAATATGTAATATTTCTGAACGCACCTTTCAAACATTTATTTGTCATAATATTTTATTTATATATGTAGGTATTTATTTTAAAAAAAGTATATAAGTAGGTACTCATATCAGTTATTTAGTTCCCATAGTACACTCTTTGCTTAGTTTGGGGCTAGATGGCGTTGTGTGAATTATCTATGCTATTTATTATTATTACTTTATTATTTCGCCTAAAGAATTCGACCTGTACAGCTAATTACTCAAACTTGATATTGGCAGATTGTCTCACTTGTAAAAGTGAAAAGTTGTATTGTACCGTACGATCGCAATTTCATTTTACAACTTGTGCTATTGAATCCCTCATCGATCTCAGCTAGTGATTCAATTTTAGTATTATTCTCTACCTCAGGTTTCGAAATTAGCACTTGAAGCAAAAATAAACTTTGCTCTCTTGTTGTAGAAATAAATTACTTCTATGAACTTAATTATATAAAGAATTTGGTAAAGATATTGGTGCAATAGGAGATTATTGAGAATGCGTGCACTGTGCAGGAAACGTCATATTTAAACAATTCTTACGTAATATTTTACGTATATTTTCATACCTTTATAATATATTCTTAAGATGTACATGATTGTCAATGATATTGGATGACAGTATTACGATGAAGATCAATTAACGTATCAAATATTATAACTATAATTAAAATGGCGATAATAAATATTTAGGTACGTGCACATGCACACATCACGCTTTAATCACTTGCGGGGTAGAGCGTCTGCGGCCGTAAAAATACAAAAGGCTAAAACCGACAACTGAAAATAAAACTGATGAAAGATAGAAGTAATGTAAAATATTTAATATTATCATTTATTTGACAAAAAACACTTGTACTCGTTTCACAGAATTATTGCGGGGTAACCCGACCGGTTTTGCTCACATGTGCATTTTCAAGATTTTTTTAGATACTAAATATAAACTAACTAATTTAGTTTAACATGGAGTTTCACCAAGCGCCAACAATCACAAGCATTAACTATAATGTAAAATATTTTTCTTTCTTGTCTAAAAAACATTCAAACTGATAATCTACTCTTCAAATATTATATTCGATTTAACTAATAAATAATAATAACGGTTCTAAAAAAAGCTATAGATGTGGCTAAAAAATAAAAACCATACTGCTCTAACACTAAATGAGCAACTTGCCAATTTTTGCAACTTGGAGAGTTATTTTTATATTGGCTATGCACACAATTACAATATTTATATTTCCACACACATTTCGAGCTAAAACATTTTTTCAGAAAGACGGGACTTGTTTGTTACTAAAATATATGATATAAACAATTTGCAAATTTCATTTTCGTTAAATAATCAAACTGAGAAGAAACCGCGAGTATTTAGAAAGTTACATTTGAGCTCCTTACGTAGTTGATAGAGGCTTAAATGAACTTAGAGATATTTTTGAAGAATCACAAAGCACACGGATATGTATGGAATTGCATTTTGACCAATTAATATGTTCGAATTACCTATTCTAGAGTCATTTCGTCCAAAATATATTTGTGTTTTGTAAAATGTAGAAAAATTTGTTGATTATACGTCAACTTTGTAATTTTTAGTTTGAGTTAGATAATTAAATATGTATACCAAATTCTTCTTCCCGTGTTTAATATATTGACACTCCCAAAGAAGAAAGTCGTAACTCAATTTTGTTTACTTTTCTGTAGAGCGGTTTAGCGTTGGGCAACCAGGCAAACACAAAAAAGATCTATCTTTGTAATTTTTCATGTTAAACTTACCTATATTTATTAATCTTGCAAAATTTTCAAAAGTTACATGTTCAACTGATTTAAGTTTTTTATAAGCTTTGCACGTTATTCAATTTTTTTTCTGCTCAGACTTTTAACGTGCAATAGCCCAAGAAATCTACTATTGGACCAAATAAAAATTTATTACCTACGGATATTTTTAAAGTTTTTTGTTGAGGACCGATGTAAAAATAAACTATATATTAAAAAAAAACATAAATATTACTACACGCATTTAAAATTTAAATATTTATCTTATCGCAATCATTTAATATTACCTATAGTTTTACTTGAAAATTTTGCTTACTCAAACTGGGTCTGTAGAAAATAAAATATTGACAAATTGCTCGCCTTTTACATCCAATACGTATTAAAAATTACCAATTCATACTACACAAAATATTAAGTTCTTTGATTGAATTCCAAATTTTAAACACTTTTCGTATAGTGTTTACAATTATAGAAAACAAAATTTTCTACCGCGGGCAGGATTTGAACCTGACACTTTCGCTCTCGGCTCGACCGTTGCATTATATCTACTTTAAATACTAATGAGGCATGACATACTTACTTATTTTCTAATTCATCACGAATATATATTTTTACTACCTGTTACCCGCGGCGTTGCCTGCTGCCGCTGTGGGCTCTTTTGGTACTTCAGACCCTCGAGTGGCGATTAAAACTATCCAATGTGTTAATTCATGTTACCTTCTATATGTGTGCCAAATTTCATTACAATCGGTTCAGAAGTTTTTGCGTGAAGGAGTAAGAAACAAACATACAAACTTTCTCATTTATTATATTAAAGTAGGATTTTTAAGAAAATATTTTTTATAAAAATTTAATTCGATAAAGATGCATTGTTATAAAAAAAGGAACCAAAAATTACCAGACACATATTATGAAGATGCTGAATATATTAGATCATTATCGTAGATGTCACAGCGCCCCTACGACAATAAAATATATAAAAGGAGCTTGTAAAACAATTGTCCAAACTGACTAGAAGTATAGGCATGACCAAGTTCCTAACCTTCCTACCCTACATCAAAAACTGGCTTTATATTACAACGTTATAAACCACTCTCAGACCCATTTTATAAAATATCACCTCGAAATTATTTCATAACTAGCTGTTACCCGCGGCGTTGCCCGCATAAGTGGTGATAAAAACTATCCTATGTGTTAATCGGGTTAATCCATGTTCATCCAGGTTCATTAGTTTTTGCGTGAAGAAGTAACAAACAAACAAACTTGGAAACTTTCGCATTTATAATATTAGTATTGATTATTCTTTAAAATTCTGTAGGTACATAAATTATATTTTAATAGAGAATATTAACGATATATTTCAATATAGCACTATATATAGACAATATAAACAAAACAGCAAATATAAAATCGGAGTACCCAATACGCATACTATCCAGTCAACTATAGCGGAAAAACAGAGCATCTGCACAGTACAGAGCAGCCAATTGAAATTCAAACAATTAATCGAAATAGCCTTCACATGGCTTAGGCCCTTAACGCTGTAAAACCAGCTCAACGGCTAATTAACTACTCGTATTCATTATTTCTTAAAAAAAAGAATCAGTGCCTAAAGAATTCGAGCCGTAACTTGATAGTAGTTTTCACCTCTCCAGCTTGAAAAGAACTGTTTTGCCGCGTTAAACCAGTGGGCAAAAGTTGTTTTTGTCCACTAAGTGGAAAAAATTTTTTGAACGTCTTGGTCGATTAAATATTGCCATTTCTTAATGTAGGACGACTACCATACGAAAAAGAAATAAAGAAGTATGTGTATGTAGAGACTTTTGTGCCATCTTAACGCACTTTCGTCGACAGATTTTCCATTTTTTTTTACCTGAGCTTTCGAGTTGTCTTCTGAATATTGTTGAACTAATAAAAGTTAACGAAAGTACTGACAGTGATGAATGTTTGACGCTTAATGAACTGAATAAATTTCGAATATCGTATTTTAACATTTCTGTTTTTTTCATGCATAAAGCCTAGGTATTTGGTCTATAACTTTTATCAAATGTGCTTTATTTACAGATTTCTGTGCTGGAAGAGCACAAATTTTATTATCTTGATATATACATGAAATATACTGTAGGTTCCTCCGGCAGCAGCTCACGTTACCCATTTGTTGTGTTTATGTTTATCCCAGAGTTAGTAACTCGAGGTGCTGCTGATAGCATCTTCTGTTTACGCAACCAAAAATGAAACAACAAAAACAAACTTTCTGAATCAATTCCAGAGGAAGGTGAAGAACCTTACTTAAACTTTATCTTTATTGCTTCTGTTCGTAAGGCCAAAGTGAAACCGTTTTCATTTGGCGAGCAAGTGGCGGGCTGGGGGCTGCGACGATCACGAAACAAAGAGTAGTGGAGCGGGTGCGGGGGCGGCTGGGCTAGCGGGGGGGTTCTCGCCGCGTGAGCGATTGCGCCCCTAATTGGCAGCGGCGTTCGCGAGAATCTTAAGGGGAGGACAGCGCAGCCCGAGCCTTTCGCGTCTTGCGGAGCTGGTGCCCCCCGCACCCCGCGCAGCTGCCCGCCCCCGCCGACGCCAACGCAACAATAACTCACCTCAGCCGCCTCAGCTCAGCCGGCGGGCTCACGTAATCCCGAGAAAGCCCGGATTATGCCCGTTAATCACGCGGAAATTAATTACAAGTTTGCGTATTAATTGTTGTGCAATTACAAGAATCGCAGGGTTAAGATTAAGACGATTCAGTTTCAGTTATGTGTAATCTTATTTCGTGTTCTTGCGTTACATTTATGTTATTATATCCCAACAAAGAATACTTAAATCAGACAGAAGAGAAGAAAAATATCTTGTGACAAAACAGTTTTAAGAATGTCTGTCGTATAAAACAGCGCGCCACTTTCCCTACAAGGAAACATTTTATTTATTCCCCCGAATCACAAAAGATTTTTCAGATAACGACATGGGAAAACAGTTCGGTATCCCGGCCGATATCGCCATTTCTATTCTATTTCCATCGGCACGTCGCCTTTGTATGCAAGTGGACGGGTTAATTCGATTTGGATCCAACGGAGGGCAATATTTTATCGCATCATGTGATCTATTCTGTCCCGGCGTAGTAGGTAGCTAGTATAGTATAGAAGAGTGGGCTATAAAAAAGGCAATATCTCACAGTTGAGCAGAGCCGAGCCACGATCGTAACTTCAACAATGTTACTGCGGCGCAAGACACAAGTAACCATTTTTATTTTTCGAAGAGGACTTATTGTTCTTTACAACTAGCACGACAAAGAAAATTTTATTCGACTTGATATGTCTTCTATCATTGTGTATTATATGTTCTACATGGCTTTCTTCATGGAAACTTCAATTTTTTTTTGTTTTGTTGGTAGGTACGTAACTAAATAAATAAATATCCTGGACAAGGACAAGACTAAGCAAAGCTTGTACTATAATCTAGATGGTCAATATACTTTTTTACTTTTAAATAAATTCATATTGTACATAGAAAACAACCAGACTAAACACAAATATCTGGAAATGACTTATCAAATATTTTTGTCTTGTGGGGATCGAACCCTCAACCCACGGCGTAGCAGGCAGGGCTACACCATAGGCCAGTCAAAAATAACCAAGGAGTAAAATAAAACGAGGGAAGCTAACATGTAACTAGGTACCTACCAACCTTTCTATCTACATACCTTTCTACTATAATATCTACAAGTGTTATAAAATATTATGCGGAGAGAATGTTTAAAGTGAGATGGCAAAAGGTATAAAATGATGCAAGTTACAATAAGCCCCGTTGTTTCATCATTTTTACGAGAGCGCGCGCTCGCCGGCACAATTTAACCGGCGCCAAAGTGTTCCCTTTTACAGCAGCCATTACGCAAATTTACCCACATGTTTATTCGCAATATAAAATATATTGCGAATAGCATTACTTCTGCGAGCCTTTATATCTTTTTGCATCAGTTATAAAGTTATTGCCGTTATTGGGTCCGTCTCAAAGTTTAAATTGGTTGATTCCCGCGATGAAGGTTAGAAGTTTAAGCTGATATATGAACGCAAGAGTGGCAGGAAGCGGAGCAGAGCCTTCATTAATCTCAGCTGGAGTAACCCTTGCCTGAGCGGACGGGAGCGGAGCGCAATATGCCGCGATGACGCGCCGACAAGCCTGCATTATGGATGTTGGCGAACTTTCCGCGTAACGCGAGAAAAATGAACCACGGCCTCGCTAGATGGATGACGATACGATTTACTCGCACTGCTTGCGGCAACGAATAAGTATATCACAGATCGTACATTAAATAGCTCATCTGCCTGCCGAAATTAGAACTTAAGTTAGACGTCCAAAATATGTGAAAAACCCGATCTTTTCGGCTTTGAAACGCGGTTTTACGTATTGATGGGATGGGGCCTGTTTGATATTATAAAAAATCGTGACACAAATAAGTGAGACGGTGCGCGGGGAACCTTTACCAACCTTTACAGATTGCTCACTTACTTTGCGTGAATTTTGCTCACTCACACATAAATATATATATATATATATATATTAACATTTGCAGAGACCGGGCAAAATACCTCGGTACCCCGAGGTCGATCCCTGAGGCACTCAGTGACTTGGTAGGGTTGCTGAGCTTCCTCAGGGAGCTAGGATGGCTCGAGTAGTGAGCCTCCACCCTGCACGCAAAATAGGCGCAAGAATACGTCGAGTTGCGGAAACCTTCCCGTTTTACCATTACCAACATTTGTAGGAATCTCAGAGGAACTCATTTCCACAAAGAGTGAGGTTGCATGCAACGCACGCCAAATCACGTTCTTGTATTGAAATCGGCTCAGAACCATATTACGTTCTTGTATTGAAATAAGCCATATAACGTTCTCGTATTTAATATCGCCGTATTAAATGATTGTGTTGAATTGAAAAACTAAAAACTCATTTATCTCGAAAGCTTGCATTAGTATGCATGCTAAATAATCAGTTTTTAGAGGAATGTAGGTACTGATTTCTAAATTTGAATTTCAGGTGGGTGACGGCCGTCAAACTGAAATTGTAATCGACTAGTTGTTTTTGCATTGGTATTTTTCCACTTAAAATTGTCCCTCTTGTTAATTTACTTCTTTGATATTATTGCTAATTGGACATTCTCAAACTTGTTGATTGCACTTTTGACATTCTCATTTTTGTATCTTATATATTTGGCAACGTTAACATTTTACAAAGTTGTCAGTTTGCAACGTTAACACTGTATAAAACATTTATAAATGTAACAGTAGCAACCCTAGCTTTATAACAAGTGACAATGGCGAAAATCGAAAAATGGCTGGAACCTTCTGTAACCCTCTCTATTTTGTGATTTTGACGAATAGTACTTGCGAGTAGAATACTGCGTTCGCTTTTGAAGTCATCAGCCACAGGGCTAAACTCGCGGTAGAATAATTAGCAAGAGATTCAACGCGGGTTGGGGGGGTGTTATCGGGAAAGGGGATGGGGGGGTTACGGATCATATCACCTGTGAATTAATCGGCCTCTGACGATTAATTAGCGCCACGTGTTCCGCGTAAACGTCTTACGCTTCTATTCACGTGAAACATGTAGGAAGGTGTGGATGTGTATTGCGTAAACAATTAACAGCAACAAATATACATAAATGCTCCTTATAAATAGTATCTCGCAGCTCTACTACGTAACGTCTACGCCACCGTAGCAGACTGTGTAGTACTTACGAAATACGCGAAATCATTTCATTAACAATAACTTGAGAAAGATCTCAATAAAAGAAATCAAAAGTGGTCGCAGACAGAGACATTTACCAAAGTTTTCACATAACTTTCGACCATCTCCCAATAAAAATAAACCACGCAATAACAATGAGCGGCCTGACCCGGGCGGCAAACTCAAATTAAACATCTTATGAACAGAAACATCTTGCCAAGATCCTCTTCATTAGGTCCCGCAAATTGCAGGGGTGAGAGCCGCGGGGAAGGGGGGGCAATGACATCCTTCCCCCCTCTCCTCTATTAATAATGTAAATGAGACCGCAGCTCGGCCAAGAAGCGGGTCTCGATTAATTCTGGTTCATTTGAGGTAATTGTCGCAGCCGGCACGCTGCGGGTACGCTGCGGTTACGCTGCGGCCGCTCACGTCCGCGCGACTAATGTCTAAAAGCCGGGACATACGTATGCTTGGCAAAATATTATGCTCCGTTCATTAGTGGTAGAACAAAGCTGGGTAAAAAATGTAAAAGCTAAGTATTTTTATTTTGTCTTTGTCAGTAGATTACCATTTTCACGACATGAACAGAAATGAGCTTTAGTATTTATTGTATTTAATGTTCGTTGAGTTAAATGCGCAAAAGTAACGTTACTAGTAACAGTTGATATCACTACGGTTAGAGACGATTCAGAGGCTTGTCTTGAGAGTTTAAAGCAATATCTGCACAATTTTATTAGACGACGTATAAAAAGTTCCTCTTGCTCTCGTAGCCCCGTAGCACCGTAGCAGCGGACTACTCGTAGACCCACGACGAGCTACGGCTACGATCGATACGTAGCCGCGCGACACCACACCACCCAACGCTACGAATTTTTTCACTGCAAGTTGATTCACGTAGTTTCAAATCAAATTCGATAATGTATTATATTTTTGCATCAACCTCACAAATAACGTACACAACAATATATCTATTCTACTCTGAATTATAAAAAAAAAGACGGGTTCTACAGAGTATAACTATTATCGACTTTAATATTAGTTCAACATCCGTATGTACTTAAATGTAGGTTGCTGTTGTTATCCCAAAAAAAAATACATTTAATCAATATTTTGTCTTTATTTAATCTACCAATTATTTCCTTTTCTATTTGAACTACAGCTGCGATCAATACATAACCTTGTGACACGAGTACAACAAGTTTTGCAACGCTCTGTTTGACGTGACTTTCATATCTAATTTGTATAAGATATAAAGTAAACAAAATAACTAGAAAGATTAGTTTTGAAAATGGTGGTTTTAATGGTAATTTTATTTGTAAGTACTTACGATTTTTATTTACCCACATACATAACTACTATGTATTTGAAACAATTCATCGTGGACTTAGTGTATGTAAAGATTGTACCAACTATGAAGGTATACTAGCGACGTATTCGTAAAAGAAAAGTAGTCTGAAAATGATTGAAAACACCTTTGAATTTTATGAAATTATACAATTTTACTATTGTCGTATTGTAAAAGGAATTTGACATTTCTACAACCAATTTTTACATCGTTCAAAATCAAAATACCCAAAAACTCCACATAAAACCGAAACGAATGTGTAATTAAAACTCCAAACAGAGCTTAAATAAATGAATGAGCGGTAGGTATAAAGCAAACAGGTAGGTACATAGCTAGGTATAGATGTGCATGTGCTTCGGAGGGCGCGACTCGGTACGGAAGGGGGAACAAAAATGGCTGCCTCATTCAACCTGCATCTTGCCTCGACAATGTTGCCTTTATAGGTATCTAACGTGGACGAGTGTACAAGAGTTTATTTTCTATTAAAGATTCTAAAGATAGCTAAGAATGGCAAAAATAAATGTTACGGTAATGGTGATGTAGATAAGTTATATTAAATGGTAGTTAAACTACTAAAGAAATTTAGGTTTTAACCTAAAATTGAGGTCGATAGTGAAAGGAATATCTCCATTGTATGTTTCCCCAATATACATAAACCATACTTCTTATACGGCAAAAAATATGTCCTGAAACATTTTGAGGTATGTATTGTCATATTTAAATTACGTTTTTCATATTTATCTCTAATTTACTGGTTTTAACGTATTTTTAGTGGATTTATTTCCGAAATATTTACATCAACCCGCGACCACAATACATGAAACTGTATTGAAACGTCGGGACACAGGTAAATTACTAATATTTACCTAAATACTATCGCGATAGACCCGGTCTAATACTTAAAATGAGTGAAAGTGATCGCGAGTGCTTGAAAAGTTATATATTTACATACATTGTGTATCACATATTTTTTTATCACCATAGTGTCAGGTTGTCAGCTTATCGCCTAAAATGGCAATCTACGTGTAACCCTTGAGTCTCTTAGTTGCGTCTTAACAACTCTCTCTCTCTCAACCCACGGAAATGAAATGAGGTGATGCTATACTAAACCTTACACGGCGGCAAAATGTATACTCAAGGTCGATCTATATTTTTATTGTTGTGTACTAATGTACGGTCCCAACTTTAATATAAAGTTTTAGAATTTATAAATGCTATAAACTACACATTTGTTTCAGCCGGCCTCCCATACAAAGTGTATGGCGGTCATGAAGGCTCGCTCACTGAGAAACGCAAGCAACGGCGCATACGCACCACATTCACCTCAGCTCAACTTAAGGAGCTGGAGAGGGCTTTCCAGGAGACGCATTACCCCGACATCTACACGAGGGAAGAGATCGCCATGAAGATCGACCTCACGGAGGCCAGGGTACAGGTAGGTGAACAAACTAGTGTTAGGATCAGTCACGATAAGACGGAGTATCTCCACATAAGAAGTTATAAAAACACCCGCATGTTGGAGATGCTAATATATAAGGATGTACATAAATTCAATTACCAGAGGTACACTGTGGATACCAACATCTGCGAGGAGGACATTAATATTCGCGTAAATCAAGTAAATCACTTTGCGGTGCAGCTGTCCTAGACCCAACCAGACCCAGAGAGACCCAGGCTGATCTCCGGACTCCATTGGCTCTGCCACGTAGAGAGGATGGGAGAGGACCGAGGCGCAGAAAGAAGTGGAGTTAATTTAGTTTGTTAGTCATATCAGCTATACATACACATATCACGCCTATTATACCTTGCGGGGTAGGCAGAGCGTAAACGGCTACAAAAACGACCATTTACGCCACGTCTGACAAATATTTGAGGGTCATTCGGAAATTTGTGTATCGCCATAGTGACAGGTTGTCAGCCCATCGCCTAAAATTGCAATACACACCCTCGAGTCCCTTAGTCGCCTCTTACGACTTCCACGGGAAAGAAATGGGGTAATGCCATTCCAAGCCGGCATCACACGGCATAAGCTGTAGTTATATTATATTAGCGGAGTTGGAACGACCCTTCAAGGACCAGGACTTACGGAGGTCAGGGTACAGTAAGAATACCAATGCTCATGCTATTCATTCATTAAGACATTTCACATCATTTTAGTGTTTTTTACAATTCCTGCAACTTTCTTATATAGTTATAGGAAAACGGGGCAGAAAATCCACAGCTTAATGTATGTACGACAGTGTAGGTTATCAGTATATAACCTATTACCTATTAGTTCACATAGCGTGCATTTCACTCAGCTTCTTCAGCATTTCTCGAGTTAGGTTAGTTTTAAGAAAAATATATTGTTAATCAAACAAAATACGTCGATTTTGGTTTGTGGGTACTTTACGTCTACGAAACAGATATAATCATTAGTTACTTACAAAGGATTTATAAGCATTTCTAGTTTACCTATATTACCTACTAGCTAGAAACTAAACATTTGTGTACCTTATCGAAAAGGCTTTAGATCTATTTAAGACTCTCGCGCTTTCATACACATAACATGAGTAAGATACATATCTCCTATCCTTACCAGAACCTAAACCTATATGATGAAAAGTGACAGCACTAATTTAAGGTAAGTTAACCCTTTAAAGAGCAGAGCATGACAATATTTTTCATTGGTTTTGAAATCTATTGCGTTGCGGGTAGTTAAGGATTAATTTTAGGTGAGAACAATCTTCCCATGGCCCTATTAAGGCTTAAGATAATTTATTCCCCGAATTGAGGACAATATTTACTATTTTTATCTTTGTAAAACAGTCTGCAAGTTAACCTTCAAGATCTAAAGGTTAAGGAAGCACCGTAGTGGGTAGCTTTATTTAGTATTTTTTTGTGTTGTAGTCTGTGTTCTTTGAACATAGTTTGATTAAGCCAATATTTTAACAGAAAACAAAATCTGCTTGTTGGTCATAAACAATGTTTCATACAAACAATTAGCCGTAACATTTACGCTATCTAAAAAGCAACTGCGTAAAACAAACGTAGGTACCTACAACTCAACCTAATAATATTATACTTCGGGTGCTCAACCGAAGACGATTACATAGTTTACTTGCAGCAGCACATGAGATGATGCCGTCTTAGTCACACCTTAAAAGCCTAGAAGCCAAATCTTGGCTCTGTATCCAGTCTAGAAATTTAAAAAGAAAAAAGTATATCTGTCCCGCTTGCACCCGTACCCAATGGACGGGCGCCCTCTCTCCTGTCATTACGTGATTTTGTGTCGTCGAAGTCATACCGTTTTATTTCAATTTGTTTAAAATTTATCTAATTTTGTAAGTTTCGGTACTAAAAGAGTTAAAAAATGGGCAGAAAGCGCAAGCGTGCGCGTTCGCGGTCGAGTGATTATGATAAACTTCGCAAAAAAGTGAAAAGACTTCAAGAAAGTCTACGGCACCACAGAAGACACTCGTTTTCTTCATCATCTGATGAGGATTATCGGAGTGACTATTCACCGTATGACCGGAGATACCAGGAGGATTATTATCCAGACTATCAGGATGTTCCAGGTTAGTTCATTATAAAAAATAAAAAATAAATTACTGTAGGTACATTCCACAGCCAAATGTTAAATTTTTTCCGCATACCTACAGTACACAAACATGTCATTGCGTAATACTTTGTCTTCATAAAACTTAGCTATTATTACCTATAGGTAGGTAGGTATACTATGTTTTTGACAGTATCCTTTGAACAGTAGGCTTATAATCTAGATAATTGAAGTATAGTATACTTTTCGTAATGACATAATTTAACGTAAATCGTTATTTTAACCCATAATCTAATCTATATCGCGAGTAAATTGTCTTGTTCAAAAAGTTCATATACATATGTTATAAAATGTAAATACTTAGGGTTCATTTTCAATACTATAGACATGACAATTTATTTACCAGAAGACAAAAAACAAAGAATATTTGATAAATCCATCGAATTTTTACTCACGAATAAATGTTCAATTAGACAGTTTGCAGAGTTTATTGGGTTGTTGACCGCCGCATGCCCTGCCGTTAGTTACGGATGGTTATATACTAAATTATTCGAAAGAGAAAAGTTTTTAGCCTTAAATTATACAGATAATTACAACAAAAAGATGGTCGTGTCAAATCATTTAAGTGAAGATTTGAAATGGTGGAGAGATAATATAAAATTAGCATCATGTCCTATCCGATGTACAGATTACTGTACGGAAATATTCAGCGATTCTTCGCGAACCGGTTGGGGCGTGGCTTGTGGCGATCAACGTGCAAATGGTCATTGGGCTAAATATGATTTAAGCTCACATATTAATTTGTTAGAACTGAAAGCGGCATTTTATGGTCTCAAGATTTTTGCGTCTTATCTTCAAGATTGTAATGTTTTGTTAAGAATCGATAATACCACGGCCATATGTTATATAAACCGAATGGGGGGTATACAACACCCACATCTAAATGACTTAGCTCGTAAAATATGGCAGTGGTGTGAGACCAGAAACATATTTATATTTGCATCATATATAAAATCTTCTGATAATACTGTAGCCGATCAGGAATCTCGTAAAATTAATGTCGATACAGAATGGGAATTGTCGAACAATGCGTATGCTAAAGTAACTAAATATTTTGGTAGACCCGATTTTGATCTTTTCGCCAGTGTACAGAATCATAAATGTGACAGATACGCATCATGGAAGCTTGATCCTTATTCTGAGGTCGTAGATGCCTTTACTTTCAGTTGGCAAGACATTTACTTTTACGCTTTCCCACCTTTCAGTTTGATTTCCAAGATATTACAAAAAATTATTACTGATAGAGCAGAAGGAATTTTGATTGTACCGTATTGGAGATCACAACCGTGGTACCCATTGTGGTCTAAATTAATAATTTCGGAAAAAATATTTTTCGGTCCTGACAAAAAATTATTATACTCCCCTTTCAGACAGTGCCACCCACTACATGCAGATCTTATCCTGGTGGCAGCGAAATTATCAGGCAATCGTTGTTAGCGCGCGGAGTACCAGAATCTTCCATAGAAATTACAATGGCATCGCTCGCTACAAATACTCTAAATCAATATAATTCATCTATTAGATCATGGTGGACATATTGTCAGAATCTTAACATAAATATTTATAAAGCTTCCAGTCCTCAAGTTATAGCTTTTTTAACACATAAATTCCAAGAGGGTGCTAGTTACAGTAGTCTGAATACCCATCGGTCAGCTATATCACTTATTTTAGGAACACAAATCACCCAAGATGATTGTATAAACCGTTTTTTAAAGGGTGTTTTTAGATTAAGACCACCCATACCGAAATATAACTTTACTTGGGATACGAATAAAGTTTTAGTATACCTTTCTAGATATTATCCATATGATAATGTTAGTTTAACTGATTTGTCTCAAAAAACAATAACATTGCTGGCAATAGCCTCTGCACAAAGAATGCAAACTTTAAGTCTAATTAAACTCAATAATATAATGGTTCAGGAAGATGATATTTTGATTAAAGTACCAGATATTATCAAAACCTCTAGGCCTGGAGCTTGCCAACCACTTATTAGGTTGCCCTTCATTCGGGAAAACCCATCTATTTGTCCTGCTTTAGCAGTGCAAGAATATGTAGCTAAGACTTCCACTTTACGTGAAAATCAAGATAATAACTTCATGTTCATTAGTATCCGTAAACCTCATAAAAAAGTTGTTACTCAAACTCTATCCCATTGGGTCAAAAAAGTACTTAAAGATAGTGGTATCGACATCTCTATATTTGGAGCGCATAGCACACGTCATGCCTCTACGTCTGCCGCTCATAGTCTGGGTGTTAATTTAGAAGTGGTTCGTAAGGCCGCAGGTTGGAGCGATTCGTCCAATGTATTTTTAAAATATTATAGAAGAGATGTTATTTCAAACAATAATGATTTTGCAGTAACTATATTTAATAACATACAAAATTAATTTCGAAACAAAAGTTTAGTTAGTAAACGATCGGTTAAAATAAATTGATCATATTAAGTTATATAATGTTAAAGATTAATGTAATTTGTTCATACTTAAATTTGTAAAAAACAGTAAATGTCCTCTTTTCCGTACAAAATTATAGATTATTGTACATCTTACGACTACATATTTTTTGTTTTACTCTTTACAAGTCTCTGAACATCTGCAAGTAAACTATGTAATCGTCTTCGGTTGAGCACCCGAAGTATAATTAAGAATCAAACGAACTTACCTTGTGAAGTTTGATTCCAATTATGCGAGGGTCTCAACCGAAGACGATTACATACAACCCTCCCAACCCTAGAGCTCCCAAAGACAAAAAATATGTTAGCATTGCTCTAAAAATAATGACAGGAGAGAGGGCGCCCGTCCATTGGGTACGGGTGCAAGCGGGACAGATATACTTTTTTCTTTTTAAATTTCTAGACTGGATACAGAGCCAAGATTTGGCTTCTAGGCTTTTAAGGTGTGACTAAGACGGCATCATCTCATGTGCTGCTGCAAGTAAACTATGTAATCGTCTTCGGTTGAGACCCTCGCATAATTGGAATCAAACTTCACAAGGTAAGTTCGTTTGATTCTTAATTATCGCAAAACAACGTAAGAGCGAATCCAAGAAAATAAAAACAACACGCTGAAATAGAGTGGAAATTGATTTAAGGGGATTATCTACGTAGTCTCGGTCCCACCGCGCAATTCACTCCGTAAAAAAACGTTGTTTTCCTGCGCCGTCCGTCACATTTCTACAGTCCAATTAGTGTCCAGTAATTCGGCTGCGGCTGACGGCAGCCGAAAAAAACGTAGCAGACATCGTGCGGCTCTACTTCTAGTTAATTTCATAATAAGCGCTCATTTTTATGTGAGTCGGGTCTGCGACGTGTGCTCCTCGTGAATGTTTAATGTAGCCGCGAATCGGGTGAAGCCGCGGCCCCGCCCTATAGTAGTTATCTGATCACGTATACAACGGCCCGACTCGGCGACACTTATCTCATATTCTGAGAGATGACGCCCTCGACGCCACCGCCGCTCTTATTCGAAATAATATCGTCTGCGTTCGACCGCTGTGTTTATCTCTCATATTTTACCCAGACTGTTTACTTTTGTAAAAACCTTTTATAAAACAGAGGTTACAAATTCAAAAATACAGACAAACAATTCTGTTGTTTGTTAAAGTAAAATGTACATGTACATTTTATATAGAGGGTGGTGAAGTCCCCCTCTCGAGCGCTCATTACGTTAAAAAGTGTATCGGAATGGCGGCGCGCCATAAATAACGCGAGCGGTCGCGTATTTCAGCGCGCGCGACGGAAGATAATTAAAACTCGCCTGGAATATTCACATATCACAATTATGCCGGGTAACTGCAGCCCGCGGATCGTTTTTCGGTAAATATAATTTCATTGTTATTTATAAATGGGCTAGAATATGGGTCGGTAATTAAAATTTCGTAGCTGCCGTCGCTTTTGGATAGTGTTTTTATTTTAAAAACACAGCAATCGAGGAATTGCAGCTACAGATCCATTGACTGCCTGCGAACATTGAAAAGTAATAATTTTAAAGGAAAATGAAAAGGGTCACGTTTATTCTCATAAAAATGAATATAAAATTATAGGCAGAACTTTTCGGCACGCTGCGAGAGACGGCGGCACCGAACAACCACACTCTCCTTTTAATTATTTATATTCTACCCGAATTTCACTTTGCATTCCAATGGCGGATTTTCCTCACGTCGACGACATGAAAAGAATATTTAAGATTATTTTCATCTGTTTCTTTTTGTGTAATATAATCTAAGTAATGAATGTATGCCTGTAAAACGGTGTGCTTTGAAACAAAGAATTCTTGTTGTCGAGCGAATGAAAACACAACTACAAAAGCACTAGGCTTTGTAATTTAATAATTTTGAATAGTAGGTACGGGATCCACCTCCTATGGGGTCATTACAGCTACAGGCAGCACATATCTACTTATCCCAGTTGTGTCTACGGAACGTAGTGTATCGTAAGATGCCACCTAGCTTGCAACTACCTTCCCAACGTAGTCTGGTGCCTAACAGTTTGCTGTATTTCATCGTTGTGTGGAATGTTACGGGTTTTAGCGGATCCCTACATTAGAGCCAAGCGCAAAGCTATCATCATTTAAAAAAAACATGGATGAAAACCATTACCATTTGAAACATTAAAAACATTTATTTGCCACACAAAACAGAAAAAAAGAATAGGTAGGTACAGGTGGGTTATACATACTATACATTTCGGTACAATAACAAAAGAAAAAATGCAATCAATATAAACAGAAACCATCACAGTATCTGAGTGTTTTACCACCCAATTACATCAAGACGAACAGATACATTACTTGTTCGGCGGTAAGATTCGACATAAAAACAGTTTCCACTTTGAACAAACCAAACCTAACGCAACATAGCAAACCTATTCATCAGAGGTGTTCTGCAAACAGCGCTGGTCCAGTCAGGCAAACGCACAATTTGCAGTAAACCACCCGATGCCAGTCGACAACCAGACGAACAAAAAGTCTCGGAACCGGCTACCGGCCACCAGCGGCCACCTGCTCAGCAAAAGCAAAAGGAATCGCCTGAAAAATGACCAGCTGCTTTTTAATACACAGCGTATTTTTTCGATGCCACGTTGTCATAGGGATAGGGCAATTTAATCCATCAAGCGAAGCTGCAGGCGCCGTCCGAGCCGATAAATTCTGTATTATCGTAGACGATTTTGGTTTTATTGTTATTCCCGTGTGGCGGAGAGATTTGGTACAGAAAAATATGGATATTATTTACGTTCGTTTTATTTACTGGACGTTACACGGAAATAATGTCGGGTTAGATAAGTTTATTTCGTTTCTATATCCTGTTCGTTCGTAAATCTACAGAACATACGTTATCGTGAAGATATGTTTGTGTCCTCGTCGGGTTCAAGTTACGACTCACAGTTCAATCCATAAACCGAGCGAGACGTTTCGTAATGCATGCGCTTGTCCATGGCAGTGTGCCGGCGGGCCGCCGCTGGTGCTCGGTTGCTCGGTGGCTCTCATTGTTATTGCAACAAGTGCGGTCATCTGACAGGTGACAGGGCCGGCGGGGTCCCGCCTGCAATAAAGATTGACACGGCAGCGGTAGCGGGCGCGCCGGGGGAAGCTCCGGCAAAATGTCAATCCAGCTCTCGATCTTAGATCTTGCGCCGGACCGCCGGGAATACACGCGCCGGCTTCGAATCATGAGCCGACCGAATCTTGTGACGTAATTGGATTAGATGCTGAAGACATTATTCATAAGTAGGATGGTTTCACATTTGGAACTACGTAGCTCTATGAACATGCATATTTCTCTATAATAATGTATATGTATTAGTTTATTGTAATATAGGGTATGTAGTAGTTTACTCATATTGTTATTTATGTAAAATATGTAGGTGTTATTGTATATGTATTTTATATAACCGTAAAAGCACTATCCCGCATCTCAAATCTACTCTCCTTTACCCTAAGGTTGTCTGGTAGAAATAGCTACCTAGCTATAAGGCCGCCTATATTGTACTCTTGCTTTTCTATCTGTATGTCCATTTCTTGTTTTTGTGCAATAAAGTATATTTATGTTAGCTCCATTCAAAAACACCTAGGTATTGATCGATAGGTACCTCTTTATAAAATGACTGATGATGATATTTTCTTGATTGTAAGATATACAACGTAACGTTACGTTATATTAATTCATTACTATCAAGTGCGATTATTTTACTTGCTGAGAATAATACAAACAAAGAAGTGTCTCCCCATTAATGTTATTACAAATGCTTTGATGCATCAAATTATATTGTTATCATGATTTCCCTTAGCGTACACTCGCTCACACAGATCCTTACTTCTCTCAACTTATTCCATACTAAATCACCCGTATTTTTTCTTGCTGTGTGCTAGACTGTGCAGCCCCTAATGTTCGTAGCAGATACAGGCGTCAACACAGGTGCGGCACGCGCCGACACGCGCCCAACACGCGCCCAGCGCGCGCGCCGATCCGACGCACTTGCCACAAATGTCTCGATCAGGGCGTGTATTGTCTGTTTGAATTGCCGAGATAGCTCGCAAACCATAATATTGTTATTGTTAGGATTATTTCGAGGACTACACTTATTATAGAGATTGTGAATTAAACTAACGCCTAATTTAAACTACAAATTTTAAATACTGCAACAAATATAAATTTATTAATAAAAATATCTATGAATGAAAAGATGTTCTATGAAATATATTTATCTGTAATTCATACAACTTTATGTCAAACTACTATTGCATCAAAACTTGCCAAGGCGTCAAAATTATATACTTACCTACTTAGTTCCTATAGGTATGGCAAAGATTTTGTGTGCTTGTTGTCATATTCCTACCTACCTGTACTACTGTATGACCTACCTACCCTACCTTTGTAAACTATGTCTAAAACAAAAAATATATCTATATATTGTTAATGAATGTAAATAAACTATCTACAATTCCGCATTTAAACTCCACGGTAGAAATGAAACTAAAATCATATTTCGAACTATTCAAGACCATTTAAACCCAGCATATGAATCTACTTCACTTAATTAGCTCTCCTCAGCTTAATAATAGTTTCTAACGCTGTAAACAACGGACCGGCGGTTACCGTTAGCTAACCCTTGGTTAATCGCATAGATGGCAGGGAGGATTAACCAATCACTTAGCGGGAATTCGGGATTCCGGGACTGCGGGACAGCGGGACATAGAGACGATGATTGCAATAATGACATCAGGGGCGAAAGCCGTCTAATGAGTTGGGGAAGATTCGCATTAATACGATTGAAATGTAATTGTTTCGGTCAATGTTCTATACTATACTCTTCTTGAAAAAAGTATTAAATTATGACCAGTATCTATAAAAATATATTTTGAATTGGCGGGTTGAAATGCTGCAAATATGTAGAACATTCATCACAATAAAACAATTTTAAACGAATTTAAGTTGACTTTATTTTGGATTTTACAATTCCTACTTTTCGAGCTCTGAGTAATAGTTGTGCAAACTCAAGAAAATATTATGTAGGTAATAAATTTTCAGAGTTAATATTTCTAAGTTTAGTTTGCTGTACAAAAATCAGCCAATAATAGTCGGTAAAATGAAAAAGATAGATTCACTCGTTTTTTTTGTCTATAGGGAAATCAATAAAAACTATTTTTCGTATTAATAAAAGGCTAACAAAACAATACCTAAACGTATTTCAAAAATAAACAACGATAGAACTGGACAACCAGAAACACAAGTTAACATGTCACGATGGGATTATTCTGAAGGGCGTGACATTCGATACGGTGCTAATAAGCTCGCTCGATATCACCGGACAAGCATGTCGCTCCGCCTGCTCGGCCGTGGGAGAATAGGGACGCCATATACTGTGTTGGGTTCATCCCGGCACTCCCACGGGATAGCACGTGGGCACCAAGATCAAACGATAATTCGTCTCGACTAAATTGATTATCACGTCGTAGTTTCACACGATTTACTCCCGATTTTTCTCTAAATATGACACTCGCTAAAATATGAAATTGCACTCCCACGTACAAAGCAATAAAACATTATCTTTGCATAAGACACCATTTTTCTTCTTTAGTTATTCACGATAAAGAAGTGTTGGAAATCGTGGCAAGCACTTAAAGTGATTAAAAAGTGGCGCGTGGATCGTCGTAGAGGGGCTACGGCGTGTAGCCTTGTAACCTGCTACAGAATCACGTAGACGACAGGCTAATCTTGATTCCAAATACTTTTCCCTGATACTCATTGTTGTGTTCTGTCTAACAAGTAATGTAGATAAAAATTGCGTCTGTATTTAATTTCCCACACTATACCCCATTACAATCTTGTGTTAAATAGTTATGAGAATATTACTCATATCTAGATTCTCACATTTAGCAACTCCCAAAGGTCACCAAATTTTTTCTCCGCGCAACCATTACAGTTTTATGGTGTATTGACATAGACTCCAAGGGAGCACATAAACAACTCGTCTCCTTTCGATCGCAGCGTTTTTACTATTTGCATCTCTTTCTTTGCACCCTTAGCGGAGTAGGGTAGTTGTAGCTGTGACTGTCTCGCAATTATTTTTCATTTAGCCGGCACTTGCTGTGCGGCCTCGAGGGACTCAGGGATCAAGTGCGTCCCTACGAAATTAAACTACGATTAGAATGTGAGAAAATTGTTTGGTGGTATGTCGGGGACACAGAGATAATGTCCTGGGATTTGTTTGTTCACGTTCACACGGTTGTTTTTTATCAAGGGAGATATTTGTTTGTATTTGACTCAAAGTCACAAAACATTGGTGTTTGTAAATCTTATCTCATGGCATTGTTGGAACACTAATTCTTACATCTTTATTCATTGTAATATTTGCAAGTCTATTTAATTATAGAGAATATTCGTTTTTGAAAAAATATTTCATTGAAGTTTTGCGTAAAAACTGAACTGCCTTTATTTTATTTTAATTGGGGAGCCTTAAAAAACATACATAACTTTTTCAAAATCTTCTTCAGAATACCGTTTAACCCATTTCCGTCACTCATATTTTTAAAAAACAAACATATTTCTGAAAATAAGAAATTGCTACTCCTACAGCATCATCTATAATATACAAGGATATACTCGTATTATTTACGGTATGACAATAATATTGGAAGGTCGATTCCGTAGCAAATAGTACGGGAAGCAGAGGCAAGCCGTCAGAAGCGATCGTGGCCAAGCGATATATGGATATCATAACCGATACGCTGCGACACCGCGCGGAGAACGTCGGATTTATGTAAGGGGCGACAATCGAAGAGAATCGAGGAAGTTAAATGTACTGGTCTTCATCATAAGTGACTTCAACGTAGTATACGTAGTATTTGGGCTCTATTCAATGATAGTTTATGAATTTCAACGTAAAATATTCGAACGGTATCACAAAAGGACATTATTTATGATATTATGGTGACGAAAACCTAGTTGAATATTGTGATTTGACATATATTTTAGTATTATTTTATGATTATGATGATAAAAGTAGCAAGTTTAAATTCAGTCGATTCCGTAGCAAGTAGTATGGGGAGCACAGGCAAGCCAAGCAAGCAAGTGAATCAAGTAGGTGTACTAGATTGTTTTTTATATTTGACTCTACAATACATGGTTTGTATTATTTCGGTTTTAACGTTAGTTTACGTGGCTAAAGTTTCAATTCTACGGGAAATAAGTAAATTGTTTGAATCATAAATATTTCAAAGCATATTTGGGCAGAATATTTTACTGTTGTAGTTGAAAAGTGCTCAAAGAAACTTCTATCTATCAAATAATATGAAATACATGATGTGGCAAGTGTACCATGATCACGAGTCATTTACTCCTGGTGGGGACAAGTGTATCTTTTGTTATACATCAGTTTATGAATCTGTTCACTGGCCGTAGCCATTGCATTTATCTTCTAGGCTCGCGACTCATTAACTGCTGACTGGCTTCACATTATGAACTCGGATGGGGTTGGTACTCCATTAAAATGTGTTTAACATCTGTTTATAATAACATTTTAGCTGGTTGTAAATATTATACATTACTACAGTACAGATTTGTTACGGAAATGGCTGGAAGTGGTCATAGCTAGGTTGAAACTTATCAGTGATATTATTCATTTCAGTTTAGAAAATTACATAAGCAACATTTCAGTTCAGTTGATTTCAGCTTTGTTATTTTGAACAAAGTCGAAGTTTTACAAGTGCGTTAAGCTGAAAAAGACAGGTATAGTAATAAATATCTCGTATCACGAAATATTCACCCAAATAATACTGACTCACTTAAAAATTAATAAAAGCAAAGCAGAAGCCTAATCCAAACAATTCCTACTGATCAAACCAAAATAAAAAGATACGGCCAACAGTCGGAACCATTCAAGTGGAACATCTGTCGATCTGTATCGGTGATTTGTCGTGTCGCGTGCGCACACGACGCGATCCTCTGATTGTGTCGCATTGTGCGCGCCGACCAATCACGGTGATTCGTCAAAATCGACTGAATCTGTTCCATTTTTAATTGAAAACAGAAAAGGGAAGTGCCCGTTGTACCGATTACGATTGATTAATCGATTCTGTGTTCGGTTGTTATTTATGACCTTGCGTTACTCGATTGCGAATTCATGCCTGAGTTTTGGATTTGTTGCTATTTTGATATCCGTAATAGAATAAAACACTGACTAGTAATATTCAAAAGAGTCTTTATGTATGAGGATGGAATATTGCTGTTCTTTGCACAGCAGTGAGATGATGTAGGTGAGAAAGATATAGAGGTTCGTGTAGAACGTAGGTTAGTATGTGATGAGATGAGAAACTGGCAAAAAAAAACAACTTGGATAAAATGAAGCCTTACTTTCAGGTGTAGTTATTATTGTTCATCTTGAACTTTATCTAGCCTTAAATTTTATAAGGCTGTAACTTTTATAGTTCTCAACCAGTAGAATTGTTTTTTTTTTGTGGTGATGGCATGTCAGCGCAAAAAAGCATCGCGTTGATGTCTTTTGTTTATATAAAATATTAAGATTGATTAACGTACAATAAATTAACAACTTATAGTACTTATTGAGTTAGATTTATTTTATCAATAACAAATATTAGAAGCAATATTGATTGTCAAACTACACATTTGCTTATGAAATCTAAAATGAAAAATAATAAAACACTATAATAAAATAGAGCTTCCAAAACTAGCAGGTCAGCTTTAATTGAATCTGTCAGCATGTTCATAGCCTTTGAATAAACAAACAAGATTACCCATTCATTAATTAATGTAAGGTTCAATACAATGACATGTGACGTCATCACACCTGTCGCTAAACGGCGACGAATACGCCAAGCCCTGTACATCGACGGCGCTAAAACGACAGACGGTCTAAATAAACGCGTTCTCATCTCTTTATTATGATGTGTTAATCCTGGATTAACAGCGAATGTTAACACATGTTACCAGTTACTAAAAAAAAAACGCCGATTTTAAAACGACATTAATGGTGAAGTCTTTGCAATCTAAATTCGTCCGTATCGTTTCAAGGTAGGGTGTAGATTGGTGTGTAAGAACGTGGGGTGTTAAAGAGCAGGCGATCGAGGGTAGCTAATATTATTCCTGCTACCGCTGGTGTTGCCTTTTCATCCGCTAAGTATAAACAGGGGGGTGTGCCCGGTGTTTGATCGCTCGGCCGCGCAACGCGCGATTGATTCACTTGTTACTTGTAGCTGTAGGTTCATTGCGATTATATTAGCTGTTCATCAAACCAGCTTACTATCGACAAGTCAGTTACTTTACTTTTTTGTTGTTATTGCATGTGCGAGACTAGGGCCAAATATTTATGAATGTTACAACAGAAAAGAATAGTTTACCTTTTAAGTCTATCAGTTATCGATATTTCCCATAATTGTACAAATCACCCCAGAGTAAAAAAATGGTTATTCCAAACCTTGGCTCCAAACATTATTCCAAAACAACACTAGCTTTTTTAATCTAGAGGCCGTATGAATATTTAACCGACTGCGCACAAAACGCAAGTCAGGTCGGTGCGCGACAGATGCGTTCAAAGACACACGCGCCATTACCCCGGCACCCAGCAGGCCCATACCACCCCTGTCATACAATTCTAATATAAATAAAGTATACTTAGTTTCTGAACTCTTAATATGAGTGAGCTTTTGATACTTATGGCTTTCTGATTTTGATAACGATCGGACGCAAGATAAAATATACTTAACTATATAGTAAACCAATAGCTGACAATCTGGCTTGATTCTGACCACATTTACTTCACTGCTTTTTGTGCTAGCATTTTATCATAAGCTTACAGAAGTTTGCCACGAAATGTAAGCACCACACGGGTAGAAATATGACATGAAAGTTGCGGTGTGAGGGTCGAGCCAGCCCTGGTTGCCGAAGCCCGAGGCGGGCGGCGGCCGATGCCGACAAGAGTCAATATTTGCGAGGCCCGCCCCGGCTAATGAATACAATTAGATCATTCCGCGCGGCCTCACGTTTTTCATACGCCTCGAGCGCCCCTGACAACGTGTCAAATAAAGACGTGGACCCAGTGGACCTCTGTACATAACGCCCGAACGACCGACCGACCGACGACCTGCTAGCAAACATACTGACGCAACTTTAAACTTTAGGTGTAAAATTAATTAAAACCTTAACTTCGACGTCCTGTGTTGCTAGCTCACCCTTAAAATTCCTTTTCCATTTTGTAGATGAACCTCAAATCAAACATTACATAAGCAGATTAGGGCTAATCCCACCGTAACTCCTAGCTAAGTAAATAACCAAGATCTTGTCAAATAAACTCCAACAATTTATTAATAACATAATCCTCCTTCCGAAGCAAACGAGTAAAAAGTTGATATCGAAGTTACCGCCTAGGGCGGCAGATTCAGCCCAAAGAAGTCATCGCTAAACGATCAAGTCAATTATCATATGAAAAATAATGCACAATCCCTCTAGTTTCCGCTACGTTAGCTTTGCACTAAATATTTTTTACATTCAAGTGCCAAATAATAGGCCGAGCACATGACGCTCCCCCGGCTAATTCGATGAGAAATGGTTTGTGTTCGATGACTTTACACTTTTATCTTTTCATGGTGCTTTTGAATAAATAACCGTTTAATTGGGAATTGTTAATGCTGAATGCATGAGTTCGTGTTTTAGTTCTGTACGTTCATTAGAAAACTAAAGACGAAGTTGGTAGTGCAAGTTGAATCTGGAGGAAGTTGTGGAGCGAACACTGAGCAATGAGCAGGGTGAATCGGCGAGCTGGCTACACATTTTGCGGTGCCAGTAGGTAGTGTCAAATGTGACTATGGGGGAAAAGTTTAGTATCCTAATATGTGCAACATACCAAGTAACTTTTGCTTGGATGGCTACAGTAGATACGGTAGGTATTAGAAGATGTGAATCTGTTATAAGTTGATAAGCTAAGTTGACTTTTCTAAAGTTTTTTCTTGAAGAATGGGTTTTTAATGCCTGAATAAAGAGTTTATTATTCTTATATTATAAAAATAATTATTATAAAGACCATATATACTTATACTTACACTTATACTAATAACAATACATAAAATTCTGTAAATATCTCAATGAGTTAACATTAGCATGGCTTATAGTTTCCTAAGTTTTCATCGTCCTCGTTAAACCGTACGCGTTCTGCCGTAGCCAACTCTCTGGTTTTAGGTTGGGTCGTCGCATTCAGCCGTTCAGCCGCTGAATACATTAGCCGTGTTTGTTGTGTGCTCGCCACGGCAGCGCCACATGGCGACGCGAGGCTTTGTTTATTTTAATACTCAGCCATTGCCGTTACCACTGTTTGCCGAGGGAACTCTGCCAAACTACCCCTTGCGGATTTGAATAAGGCGACTTCTGTTAGACACACTGTCAACATTGAGGGACTATGTCCTTAATTTTAAGAGAAATTTCTCGCTTTAATCTAAACTTTTTAATATCAAAACAAACGTAAAACTTTTCTAATTTGGGTAATTTCACGCGTAATATCAGGAAATGATTGATACGATAATCTCTTGTTTGGATGTCGTAATTAAACCTGACCCATTTACAGTTTATCAGATAATGTGTAGAGATGGCATCTGCGTCTGCGGCGCGTGTGCATCTCCTGTTTAATTACATTTGTCGCCCCCCGCTCGTCACCCCCCCCGCACCGCCGCCGCCCCGCGCTCACCCCGCCCCGGACAATTTGGTTCATTTGCAAAGTGCATTTCGATGCTACGCTCGATTGTTCCGACCCCGCGCTTAATTGCCCGCCCGTTATTTATTATTGACATTTGCTTGCACATTTACTAGTATTTATCGAACGCCATTCATTTTCGATTTCACCAAAATAAGTCGTAAATCTGTACAGATAAAATGGAGCCGTGAAATGATTTTATAGATTCCGCACATTGGTTTCGAGTTTGGTTAAATTTGACGAGAGATGTTTACCGGAGAGGCACGCACCGCATCCGATAAACATCGCAACGAATTCGTACAAACACATCGGCGGACGCTTGTTTGCCGCGGGCCGCGCTCCGCTTCACCCCGCCCGACTTCGCATTCCGTGCGCCGTCGTATCGGTGCTCATTTGTATTGGCGGCGCTTCTTGTATTATTTGTTTGTTTGCGGATGCCGCATACGTTGCGGGAGCTTTGATTTTTTCCAATACGGAGATAATGCGGTAGCGATGTGCTCGGGGCGATCGCCGCAGCCGGCGAGGCGGCCGGGGCGGCGTGGTACAGCGGCGCGCCAATCAAGCAGCAGCTCGTTCGTTAGTCGCCGGCGAGCTTGCCGCTTGGTTACCCCGAGCACGTACGTGGGACCTTTCCACTCGGCGGCACTGATTTTCTTTCAGATAGACCCGGCCAAATGATGAACTTCAGCAATCTTCGAGTTCATTTGTTCGACAAATGTAGCGCAAACGAGAGCAAAGAACATAAATAACAAAACGCGTAGACTTGACACTGGTACTGCACCTTTGTTGTCAGTGCCAACTTTGACTACAATAGAGATGATCAATGTAACCTGTTTTGCTTACCTTCACATCATAAATAATTAAATATAGATGTAAAGTGTCCTAGTTTCGTCTCGAGCAGGTGGGATATATTACCCCTTAACTGCACATTATGATTTGATGATGGATGAGCATTAAAATTAGAGTGGTATACTATGGAATCTGCCGCACTAATGGTTAATTAAATCATAATGATGTATGTTAAACGCGCAACATGTTGCGTGAATCAAGGTGTTAAATTAAACACTGGAGGATAGAAGCGGGTTGTTATGTCGCATTAACTTGTCATGTTAGTCACGTCTTGCGGAGGACGGGTGCCAGGCGACGTGATGAAGAGGCTGGTGGAACTCTAGCCACCTGCCGTTGTTCCCGACTGCCGGGTAGCGATGGCCAATTCACCATCCATCTTCACACTCAATGCCAGCGACGGCTACTACACATAATCCGGATGCATCATAAAATTAATGAGACGCCTGTATTTATTGCATTTCTAAATATATCAGCGGAAGAAGTAACAGGAATAAATACGAGTACAGGAGGAATGTTTACATACTACTACTGACTCATCGTGACTCATCTTAGTAGAGACGATAAGAGCTTTATACACGACTGCGCAACAAAAAATAGTGTTTACAAATGGAACTAAATCGGTAACTTGTTAACTATACAGTTGAAAACAAGACATTACTTATCTTTTTATATTTTCATCAACGTTACTTGTATTTGTCTATACACCACAGTATAGATCATCATCATCACCATGGGGTGCCATCTTCAAATTGAAGTTCGGAGGTCAGCATGTAGAAACCCTCACCACGCCCTCACGGTCTTGTGCCGCCCTTTAGATATTTTAGGTCATATTTATATTTATACCTATATTCTTCATTGTACATTAACAATACAATATTTTTTTAAATAGTTCACAAAGGTGAGCTTATCTCTATAAAGAGCTGTCTTCCAGCCAACCTGTAAAACTAAGTATGAAATTAATACGTGCGGGGAAAAACAAAATGGTTAACAATTATTTATTAATAGTAAATAAATACTAACATACAGAAACTAATACAACGTTAAATACATAAATGAATAATACATAATATACAAATTAATACATACGTGAATACGAAGGCAGTAAGAGGTACCTAATGCTCTTTCAACCTTTTTTAGATTTATGCCAATATGTAAAAAAAAAAAAACTCCTCGTAATAGAACATTTGCACACATTTGCAAAACTGCTACTAAAACTAGCATGACAATATTTCTTTCTAAATGTTATTTAACCATTAGAGGTCTTGGAAAAAAAAAACATTTACACCACCGATGTCATACATGTAATTTTCGTAGCCATAATATGTACATCGAAAATATGTAATAATTTTTTCAAAAACAATGTGGTATACTACATATTTTTAATAAAGTTTTGGGGTGCATTAATATATGTTCTTATTAGGAAAATACTAAGTACAATACAATGTACTTTATTACACAAATGGAACAAACTGTTACAAAAAAATGAAATAACGAAAATTGTACAATTGGCGGCCTTATTTCTCAAGTAAGCAGTAAAAATCTTCCAGGCAAACATGTACTAAGGAATATGCAATAAGTATATAGTTTTCTGCCAAAAAAACCTCAAAAGTCGATTTTTACCTGCTTCTCGCTGTATGTCCCTATAAATGCTTAGATCTTTGAAATTATGCAACGGATTTCGATGCGTTTTTTTATAATAGATAGAATAATTCAAGGGGAAGGCTGAAATGCATCTTTTGCGAAAAATAATTTTGTTCCTTCAGGAAAAGGACAGCAGCGGGTGAAAAACTGCTGCTGGGCGGGCCGCTAGTATAGGATAAACAGTATCCCCAAAATTTTCTATAATAAATTGAGTAGGAGGCTGTTTCTTTTTTTATGAACTTAATAAGAATACTATAGTTAACCCATTTATATGGTTGTATCTGTTTTTTTTAATGAACTTTTCAATCAATCTCAACAGTCATTTTGCAAATGTTTCATTCTGCTACGGAGACATAATCTTCGTGTGGAAAATCTTGTGTCGTCTTAGAAAGAACTAGATAGCTGATATCAATACTTATATTCTTAAACGAAAATTATCTCTATGATGTATGAAAACATCGCTGAAAATTATACAGAAGGTCATATTTCTAAAAGTGCGTCTGGCCTTCAGTACTTTGACAAAATGATGATGTATATGACCAAGCAATAAAGTCTTCCGAATGTTTCTCGAATTCTGGGTCATTACCGTTTGTTATGATCATTGCCAAGGAGAATTTACGTAGAAACACGTAGGTGGACTTTGTAGATATTAAAAGTTTATTTTGTTGGCTGGAGTCATGTATGTAATATTAGTAATTATTCTTATAAATCCTTCTTGTCTCTTTGGTGTAATAAGAGAAAACGTTTATGTTTTAAAGTCTGAGTTATTGTGTGGCAGTTGTTTGAAAGTCAAAAGTAGCCGAGGTGTTACCTCGTATGTCGGAATAAAATATAGGCAGATAAAGGTGAGCAAACATCATCAGCGAACGCTGCGATGAACAAACGGCGCGTATGATTGTGCTGAGCTGGGAGCGTGCACACGTGCCGCCGTACAACCTTTTTTTATCGTAACCTGCCCAATCAGCGCCAGTGGCAGTTGCAATTATCTCTCGCACCAAATCGAATTATGATCAATTCGGATTTGCGCGTATTCGGACGAATATAAAACGGTTTGCATTAAAATTTGGCGCTCGATGCACGGGATGCGTTCCCATTAGTCGGCTCGCGGGCTAACTTTGTTTGCTCATTCGGTTCCGCGTTCGTTTCTGTCATTTTTATTATCTTTTTTGTTGTTTTCCATTTTGTTTACGATGCTTTCGCTTCATTGGCGTTTTGGTTTAATTTTACTCCCTTTATTCGCGAATATAAATTGATGGTATAAGCGAGCAATACGTGCGTTACATGAATAAGCAGTTTTTAATGTTATGATAAATAACAAACAGTAAATTTAAATAAAATAATAATGAGCGGAGCGCTAATTGTTGTTGCAGTAGCTGGTGTAAATAGTGTATAGGTTTCTATACATTACAATTTATTTCGGGTTACAAGCTATTACATTGTTTGATATCGTCTTGGCATGAAGGTTCTCCCTTATTCAACACGTGTTATACTGAATATAAAACGGGATAAGAAATCAACTTCTTACAAGTTTGCACAAAATAGCAGCATGATTAAAAATCTGCTTTAAATATTGTTAAATCTGTATCAAACTAAAATCGATTTAATTCACTTTCAGGTGTGGTTCCAAAACCGGCGAGCGAAATTCCGGAAGCAGGAGCGTCTCGCGCAGCAGAAGGCGGGTGAGGCTCCAGTGAAAGCGGAGGGCAAGCGCGACAAGCCCTTGTCTCCGTCGTCGTCGCCGCACCCGCCGTCCGCGCCCGCGCCGCAGCCTGCGCACCACGCGCTGCCGCATCTATCACCGCCCGATCTCAAACCAATCACCGCCTCAGGTTAGCTAGAACCACTCCGTACATACAAAATATAATAGCAAACAGGATTCAAGTCAAAATTCCGGGAACCGTTGTCGTCGTCACCGCACACGGCGTCCTCGCTGGCGCCGCCGCACCCTGCTGCCTTTGGTCGTCTTACCTAAAACCCCAAACCGCATGAGGTAGAATGTAATTGTAAACACACTCTGCACATAGACCACATCAAGGCCTCAAATAAAACAGGTCAACACCAAAGCTTGTTTTATTTAAACCTGCGGTTGTAGTCACTCTGTCTGTAAATAATATTGTAACGAGGTTCTGGTGCAAGCCGAGAGCTAGTTCTCCGCTCTTCTTCTCGCCTGACTTCGAACCCTTAGGTTGTTTATAACAACTTAGCCATTATAAACTTTTCAATAATTGTAAGACATCCTTCCATCTTCAAATACTATTTGAATAAATAAAATAATGGTTCTATAAAATGTTTCCGATTTGAATAGAAGTGGACCAAATTTACTGTTACGCTATTATTACAATACTCTTTTTGTAAAGTTGAATCGAAACAGAGTTTTGTACAAATTAATGAAGAAGTAAATAAGTAGATAAATGCGTGATTGATATTAATAAATTAGGTACAATTTCTTTTAAAATACCACTTTATTTATGAGAAACGCATTTTCTTAATATTCTCTAGGAATTACGTATAAACGTATTTTGCATAAGAACAGTTTTTGTCAATAGGAAATTAGGTAAGTAGACGGTTATAAGCGGTCATAATAAAATCAGGCGGGACTGCCGTAAATTCCGGTAAGTGCGTGATAAAGTATTCGGTGCGCATTTCTAATTTTACGATTAAAATAACGGCGCCGCGCGCAGGCAGGCTTGCTGGCTCAGGGCAGGGGGCGCATTTTCTTAATATTCTCTAGGAATTTGAATCGTCATAAAGCCATCCTTATATTACATTAAATGCACTACTGGTATTAGGTTGTAGTAGGGCTTGTGCCATAATTACCACAATTGGGAATGCATTATCCATCCTATACACAATTTTGCGAATCACCCTCAAATGTTTGTCAGACGCGGCGTAAATGTCCGTTTTTTAACGGTTGTTTACGTTCTGCCTTCCCCGCAAGGGATATAGGCGTGATGTATGTATGTATGTATGTATTATCCTATTTCATTCTTTAGCCACGATACCCACGGGCACAACTGTTACCTAGCACCAAACCAATAATCTCTTTATAGCTTAGCGTTTTATAAAGAATGGATTAAAAAACGTTATCTTACATATTTTTTAAAAACATTGAATAAACAGATGTTTTGCGTTAAATAGGCAATATGGTATACATCGTTGTAAATCTAGAAGTGACGCACTTCGGTGATAGTTTTAAGTTTTATCGGTACACAATGCGATGATTATTTTAGCGCGTTCATTGCCTTCACTATTTCTGAAGCAGTGTTTATTTTCGTTGATTATTCTGGCAATAGCACCGACAGTGAAAAATTATCATATTTTCCCACTGTATTTTTTTACTAGTACCCATCTGAATATTAGTTAAGAAGCTAATTGATGACATGACTGTAATTGATGAACTAATTTACGCAAAAGCTACGTTACGTCAATGTTATGAACAACAAAGCTAGTGAATATACTTTAAATATTCATAACTCCAAAAATGCGTGCGCGTGGCTGAGTACTGGTCCAAACAAATTTAGTAACGGTCAGAATCGATTCGCTAAGAAGAACAACTCCAAAACTAGCCTCTGTATACTTAGTGACCTATTAAAATTATATATAGAGCAAGTCTGTCTGTACTATGTTTTTTGACAAGGCTATTCCTACTTAGTAAAATACTTACCTAAAAAACGGAAAGGAAATAAAAATGAGATGAAACTAAATATTTTTAAATACTACTACATAACGTGTACTTATGAGGAGACTTTAACGCAATTTCTGCAAAATCATATTTTCGATTTGATGGAAAAAAACGAGTGGTGTATTTTTGGCTGCGAGTCATGACGTCACGGGTTATTTAAAGAAGCATATCAGTCGAAATCTCCTGCTGTTTGTTACATTTCGTCAGAATTACATCCCGATGAGTCAGATTCCCCAAAGTTTTAGCCAATGACGAGTCGATCGAAGTATTTCAAAACGCGCACTAGCGTAGGCGCGCATAACAAGGCCCAATTGACAAAACAAACGTTTAAATTCGGAATTTAGATCATGTACGAATTCATGGCAAGAGTTAATGATGTGAAAAGTGCGTTGATTTTTTATGATCTGAGGAATCTGGGTCAAGTTTAATTCCCTTGTTTCTCAATGCCGATTGGTGGACTACTCTCATTTTACTTTAGGCATGTTATTGTGACATATTATTTTCGTCTGTACAATATTTTCATTTGTTCTGGTTTGGAAAATAGGGGCACGCATCATGCATGCATTATGTACTTAAAACCTACTCGTTACCACCATTCCGTTAGGGAATCACAGTAAAAAACGAATGTAAATAAATTCCGCTACAGTAGAGATTGGACATTTCGTGGCTTTGTTAGGTGTTAGACCGGTAGGCCGAATGGCTCGTGGATGGCCAGCTAATGGCGGACTTGCGGCCACATTAATCACATTAGCCCCCGCCCGCCCCGCTTCAGCCCCCGCCCGCTCCCGCCACCGCACCCGCCAGATTTTCACTTCGGCTCATTTGCGCTAATTGTGCGCGCGATTGTCACTCAGGCTTGAATAAACAACGGAACCGCGCGGCAAGGATTAGGTGATTAGCGCTTAATTGCGTTACCACGATTATTCCATATTCGCCCCGCCGAGCTGCAGTCTGATTTCATATTCGGACAGATTTGTATGCACGAGTTTTAGTTGGGTTTGCTGCTTAGTTAGCAAGGTTAATTGAGAGACTACTCGGGTTTGATTAGATTGGCAATTTGTTGGATAATTGAGATTAATATAAGTTTTTTGTTTTGCAGGCAATAAGTTGTGCGAGGATATGAACGGGATCGGGGGTGGTGTCGGCTCGCCTCCCGTGAGCAGCGCGGGCGGCAAGTGGGCGGGCGGGTGCGGGCTGCTGCGGCAGACGTCGGGCTTCCCGCTGCTGGGCGTCGCGCCGCCGAACTATCTGCTGTCCGACCACCTCGGCACCCTCGCCAAAACGAACAATCATCTTTTCTAATGGGTGTGAGGTGACCCTGACTGCTCCGTGACTCAAGACTTCAGCTCGCGCGCTTCGTCAGCACGCACCTCTCCAGACTAAACAAATTTTAATGATAGATCGACATTCCTAGTGACATTCCATGTGTGATCTCAAGATGAATACAGAAATGAGACTGCAAAATATCGAACGTAAAGTGACTATGTGTGAAAGAAATGTTTTCAAGTGCCAAATGCATGTGTCCATTAAAGTATTGCAATAAACTTTTAAACCAAAGTTTTAGATGTATTTATTGAGTAAACGTACGGAGTAAACGTACGAGGGTGTATAATTAAAATAATGAGAATGTTAATTTAAGACTACTGCGGTAGGTAAACTAATCATACAGTGAGGAGAATCGAAATTGTGTGTGATAATGTTTGTAAATACGCGTTCCAAGATATTGTATACGTTCACTGTATACCTGTTAGATTTCATAATTCAATAGAATAATCTTTCACTATGTATAACATGATTATTTATAATAAGTTGCAAATTCTACTATAAATTATGATATTTTTATATAAATTGAGAACAGTTTTCTAGTCAATCTAGTTCTGTATAATCTAGTCAGGACTGATGAAAATCAGGCTTCTCATATTATCTACTATATACTCTAAAGTTCTATTTATTTTAGTTCTTTAATCCTGGGCCGTTTGAATGTTTTTTTCGTACACTTAATTATGAATGTTTCCAAAAATCTGATATATAATGTGTAAATATGTAATAAAATGTTGTAAATATGCGTTAGTGGTGTACTCTGAGTGTATGTAACTGGGACGAGTTTGTGGAGGGTGTTTTAATAAAGAGCGTAACAAATCTATGTTTCATTTCATTTATCTAAACTGTGGTAAAATGATAGATAATTATTAGAAATATAATATTATTATTTGCCGTGTGATGTCGGCTTAGAATAGCATCACCCCATTTCTTTCCCGTCGTAAGAGGCGACTTAGGGACTCTAGGGTATGTATTTTAGTCGCTAGGCTGCCAACCTGTACATACATATATAAGTTAGATACACAATTTTCCGAATGACCCTCAAATGTTTGTCAGACGTGGCGTAAATGTTCGTTGTTTACGCTCTGCCAATCCCGCAAGATATGTGTATGTATGTATGTATGTAATTATTAGAAATAATTTTGCTCTCTATCGAAACGTTAGATCAAGCACGGAATTTTAGACTGTTGTTTGTATAATTATGACATCAAAGAGTTTTCGCGCAAGTTGCCATATCTCATACTTTCGTAAACATAGGCTGCACGAACCGACAGGTGAGTTTCATCCCATAAAAATAGACAAGCCGAAAAAGTTGTGTCATGTGACATAATTTAAAAGCTCTGAAATTTGTCGAAATGGTAATAAACGTATGATGATGGACCTGCTCAGTATAATCAATACAAAATAATAATTTTTAAACCAAACTACCAACATTTGTTACATAAAAAACTCTTAATGAATACAGAAGTGTGATGCCGCCTAAGAATAGCATCACCCCATTTCTATCCCGTGGGAGTCGTCGCACTAAGAGACTCCAGGGTGTGTATTGCAATTTTAGGCCATGGGCTCACAACCTGTCACTTTGGCGATACACCATTTTTCAAATGACCCTCAAATGTTTGTCAGACTTGGCGTAAATGTCCGTTTTTTTGCGGGCGTTCACGCTCTACCTACCCCGCAAGGGATTAAAAGCGTGATATGTGTATCTATATGAATTCAGAAAAGTAATATGTACGCTCATTTTCCCCAAACGAAATTGTATAGTCTAATATTATTGTCCACTTATCTATTCGAATTTCAATGTCCTTTGCCATTATTCACTTTTATTCTCGGAGATTATTTCAAGGCGAAGACAATATTTTTCACCTGCCGAAAGCGTGCGTTGAGGTCATCGTAAATAAAATTAGACGACCTAATCCAAGGAAATGTTGAAGTAGGTATGAGGACACGTCGTTTATATCTTCACAATAAATCTAGGACTGCCCTAGGGCCCGGGATTCGGAAATGTACCAACATAATAATAATATATGTACTTAATTGCACACAAAAATAGCATCGAGAAAAAATAGAACAAAGACAAAACACAGTACAATAAGGCGGTCTTTATGCTAAAGCAGCATTCTCTTCCAGGCAACCTTTGGGTGATATGGAAAGTGCAAACACCTACATATACTACTTATACTATAATACATAGACAATATAATAAACTTAATAACATACTATACATAATAATACTTAAACTATACTATGGAAGCGTGGATAATGCAAAATACTCCGTAGGTATGTATGTAAATCCATGGAATTCAGTGAACCAAATAATATAAATACAAAACACGACAAGAAATAGAAAGGACATGGATCTACCTCCAAGCTGTACATTACACTAACAGCCACAACAGTCCACTGGTGGGCATGGGTCTTCCCCGCGACACGATGCAAAAATATGTAGGTAAGTAGGTATTTGAAAATTTGTAAATATCCTTGTAAATGGCAAGTGTTCTGATACTATGTCTACTTGAAAAGTTAAATAAATTTCATTATAAATATTGTCCTTATGAAAGTTTTGAGGTCTAAAAGGTTTTATGTAGACCATCGCGTAGCAAGAAGTCTACAAACTGCTACGTTCGCTACGCCGTAGCTGAAGTTTTTAGAATTAAGTATGAACTTTTTACATACACAGCCAAAACAGTCCACTGCTAGACATTGGGGTATTGCCATATACTTCACGCTTGGCAGGCGGAATGACAAGCGCAGTGCAAGATGTTGCATTCATGGGGAATGCTACTGCCCGTTCCCTGGACGATTATCCCTTAGTCACTTTTTCTGACATCTACGGGTAGAATTGAGGAGATGTTTATTTAACACCATACGGCACTATTCGATGATTTTTGCGAACAATAATATCTCCATTTCTTTCAATTGTTTAATATGGCCAGTAAAGGGGTAATAAGTTGCCTTATTATACAGTTGAAAAATAGAATCCATCTCGTTGTCAAAACTGCTACGACAGCTAAGTCGTAGCAAACTGTAGTAAAGTAAGAAGAACTAACTTTTCATTACAAGTAAGAAAGGGAGCTGACCATTTTCATTACATTGAACGTCAAATGTTTTGAACAGTGTTGTTTATGAAAGCATATTTAGTAAGTGAGTGTTTGACTAATTTTCGCCGGTTTACTCATACCGCCCGCGCACAAACCAAAGCTCCGGAATGTCAACAAGCTATGCGCAGACGCCGCGTCACGTAAGATTAGGATTGGTAGAAGGCATAATCGATTGCTTTATCAGATCGAGCTGCCTAAGCGTAATGAAAGTTAATGTATGAATACAAGGTATTATATGTATAGAAGCTAAAAAGTGTGACTAAGAATATACCTACAAAACGTAAGCACTATCTGGTAAAATTACTCGGTATTATAGAAAGTTATCGTGCTTCTCATACAAGTAAAGTGAAGTAAAGTGTTAAAAATGCAACTATTACACACTGAGCCGTAATATTTCATACCGCTTCAGCAAAGAGAAACACCTAATTTGATTTATTGCAAATTTTCGCGCGTATTTGGGGGTTTTTAATAGTTTGAAATGATAAAAGATAAAACTCTCAACACAAAATACTAATATTGTTCAATCTTTTATTTTGTGTAAAAATGGACTTTAATAAAGTCGAGGTTCACTTTATTTTTTACTAGATGAACAAAATATAAAAATGAAATTAACTGATTGTTTCTAAACAACTAAAAGTGTTACTTGACTATTATTGCTTACTGATAAATTAGTTTTTCGAAATGTCTCAATTTAAGGCATTGGACGAAATTAAGGCCTTAAATAGCGAGCTGCGCCTCGACATATGACGTTGGCGCAGTATGTGATTCGCAAGTAAGAGCAACAGTTGAGTTGTTAAACGTGAAATATTACGTTATCTCTTCATTACAAGTTGCGGTATTACTAGCAAGACAAATTGGTCGTAAAAGTCACGAAACAAAATATAGCGAGATAATTTATCAAATGGCAAAAGGTGAGAGGTGAGTTTTTCTGTATGTCCACTCATAGCATACCATAAACAAAAAGTCTATTGTAATAATATTAGACATTCACACACGTGTTTTTTAGGAGACAGACGTTGAGTCAGACACGAGGGCCTGTAGCACTTTTTCATAAACAAACATCAATCTTATTTATCATATTTATGTTCCTCTCTAGAATAGTAAGAGAGTCAAGCCCTATGAATGTGTTGTGTGGTTCGCGTGGGCTCTCGGCGACAATGATAACTCCGCGCGTCGCACGCCGCCCGCCGAGGTGGGCGGGCGCCGCCGCCGCCGTGCGCGTGACGCACTACGCCTTATAAGGATACCAAGGAGATCTGTAAGATGTGGGTATATATTAAATAAATTTGCGCGATATTTAATTTTTTTTTGGTGAGATAGCCCTAACACCAATACAAAGATTCTATGTGTAAATAAGATTTTGATATGGAGGCGCTGCCACGAACGCTTTAGATCTGAGATAAGAACTGCTAACAGACGTGTACGAGTACACACGGTTTAATCCTAAACAGAGCAAAGAAAAAACTACACGGAAGAATTTGGTAGGAACACATAATACAGGGAGTAACAAAAAGGGTACAACAAGCCGAAAGGAGGTCAAGTTACTGATGAAACTGAATAACTTACCCCAAGGAACATATAAAACATAAGGGTCGAAATATAAAAAAATAATATTGGACCTCCCATACAAAGTTGCCGATAGCTGGTTAATTTTCTATGGGAGGTCCTTTTTTTTCATATTTCGACCTAGTACCATGGGAAAGTTGTTCAGTTTCATGAGTACCTTTACCACCTTTCGTTACTCCTTGTATAGGCAACGAAGCACAAAAGTGATTATATTAAAGATTAGTTTGTAATATGTTTAAAACGAATGCCGTGTGATGCCGGCTTAGAATAGCATCACCCCATTTCTTACCCGTGGGTGTCGTAAGAGGCGACTGTAGGACTCGAGGGTGTGTATTGCAATTTTAGGCGATGGGCTGACAACCTGTCACTATGGCGATACACAATTTTCAGAATGTTCCTCAAATATTTGTCAGACGTGGCGTAAATGTCCGTTTTTGCGGCCATTTACACTCTGCCTACCCCGCAAGGGATTATTGGCGTGATATATGTATGTATGTTAAAACGAAATATTTGGCAAATGAACTTATGTAGGTACATAAACAAGTCATAGGTTCCTATAATCTGTTATAATCTACGACTATAAGCGTCATACCATACACAATGTAATATGGAATGTGAACAATATATTAGCAGGTATTTAGCTTCCAAGAATACCATCAACAAATCTGTCACTCGCTGTTAAAATGCATGTTTATTTTCCATATAATTAAAGCTGAAAAGCTCTTTTATCATCATCTGATATTTTTCAAAGTCAGCGCACTCATAAATCTAAGGAACTGCCAGAATACAGACGTTTAAAAATAACACTATGATTAGAACATCCTATAAAAGCTCCATCATCTGTGTTCCATGGGAATAAAGTACATTTTTTGTTTGATATTTTTACACCAGGGTTATAAGTCGTAAATTTATCAGTGGTCATTCAACTACTTTTTTTACAAGAAAATTCCTGTAAATGAAACCAGTTAATAAAATCATATAAAGCTAGAAGACAAAATTTTTAAACATACTTTGGTACCTATTGTATTTGAATATTTCGTAAGGTTTGTTTTACTTAAAAAAAAGGTATTGACAATTTCAATTTCGCACTATGCAGTCTTAACTAAGTACACTGGATTGCATACGTAGGTACCGTATTATTTCGTCATTAAGTAACTACATCACATATTGTAGTTATTCTGCGTCTCAATTCATAAAGTAGTGCAGACTGTGAGTGACATGCTAATTTCTTTAATGTGGTAGTTTTCATTTAATGTTGTACTTTGAATAATGCTAAGTATGCTGTTTAAGTAATTTATTGAAGCCACATCAAATAAACGCCAAGTGCCAAACTTACGGAGATTTATTGGAAAGTAAAGAAAATTAATTCTACTAATGTAGCTTCAAACATATTTAAAGGCTTTTGTACTTATTTATTACACACGGCACTTCATTCGGGCTTAACGAAAATATATTTATTCTCTGATTATTTAAATAGTTAGGCACGTATTCCGGAGATACCGTTATGAATTTTAAAGTTTCGTCTGAGTACTATAATATCGTAGTTATTGAAAATATTTTCAGGCAGTATCAAAAGCTTCGCGTAAGGTTGTTGAGTCAGAGCTTATTCCGTCGAGTCGTCACCCCGAGACTTCCAGAAGGGCAGGCTGCGCGCGCGCATATAAATACGCCGAGTTAGCCGCCTGGAGTTCAGTCTACCGGTGCCAGCACGCAGCTCCACTAGCCACTAGCAGCAGCCAGCACACACAACACACACACAACATGTCTCTGGAACGCCAAGTCCGCGCTAAGGTCAGGATACACTCATTTTCAGCAAAAGCACTCTTGCATTGTCCCACATCATCAAAACTAAGAAATTGTATTCTATTTTTGGATCAAGTACCATGTTTTTCTTTGTCTTTTAGACAGAAAACAATTTAGTTTTTTTTTTCAGATCAATTAATATTACCTTAAATATTCATTATTTCATAAGCTTTTATCGCAATTTAAACTATGTTCAATAAAATTTTCTGAAAGTGCGCTTGTATAACTTCTATTTCCTCTATCTCTAGCTCGCCGCCAAACGCGACCCCGAAAGGGAGAAGGAATGCCAGGAATGGATCGAGGCCATCCTTGGTGCCAAGTTCCCCCCCAACGAGGCCTTCGAGGATGTCCTCAAGGACGGCACCGTCCTCTGCCAGCTGATGAACAAGCTCCAGCCTGGCGCCATCCCCAAGATCAATACCTCTGGTGGACAGTTCAAGATGATGGAGAACATCACCAAGTGAGTATAATGACCAAGACTTTACAAGAACACGTTACACGTTAAACACGTGAATAGGTTTGTAGGACAATTATTGACTACCTATCTTCAACCTTGACCAACTGTACCAAGTCTTATGAAATTGGTTAATCACCAGAAGAACAAGAAACTGAAACAGATATTACCGTAGAAAAAAAATCGTCATGAGTCACAAAAGTTCTACCAGATTGACAACAATGATACATTTGTTTATATTTTCTATTACAGCTTCCAGGCTGCCATGAAAAATTACGGTGTCGCTGACATCGACGTATTCCAGACCGTAGACCTGTGGGAGAAGAAGGACATCGCCCAGGTTGTCAGCACACTCTACGCCCTCGGCCGTGAGGTAAGCATCTTCAACACCATCAAACCTTTATCTACTTCAAAGCTCTTCAAACTCTCAGCTCATAAGCCACTTAAAATATATACCGCAAATCTTTCAATCGAAAAGCTCTTACCGACCTTTCAACGAAAATCAGATCACCGATTTAGAACCATTACGTAAGATAGGCGAATAGTTTCATAAACAAGCAAATGTATCTTATGTTTTCATCGCCGCTCTAAAATTTTACAGTTCTCTATTTTTGTACCTTGTTTATAATATCTTGCGATCCTGGTGGATGGATTGCGCACTGTGTTCCAAGTAATAGTGGGTTCAGCACGCCGTTTGCTGATACGTTACGGGTTGAGTCTGGACTTGAGCCAACATTGACTAAGATTTACGACCTTCAGTTACCTCAGTTTTCTGAAATACCTACACAAGGTCACTCGGTTTCACGTAATTTGTAACATTTCAGTGGGAAATTGTAAATTCTCAGTATATCGATATGAGTTCTCATAATTTTCTTGTTCTGACAGACCTACAGGCACCCCGAGTGGCAGGGACCTAAGCTGGGCCCCAAGCCCGCCGACGAGGCCAAGCGCGACTTCTCTGATGAGGTCCTCGCCGCCGGTAAGACCGTGATCGGTCTCCAGGCTGGCTCCAACAAGGGCGCCACCCAGGCTGGCCAGAACATGGGCGCTGGCCGCAAGATCCTGCTCGGCAAGTGAGCATCCACCAACCACAACGCACCAAGTGATATTACTATAAGATATTTCTGTACAAAACTCAGTGCAAGGACGCTATCGTGAAACTGTAATGTGAAGTCTAGTCAAGCGTGATGAGTTAAGTTGTCATGTTCTTTGTGAATCATGAGATGTATTTTCAGAGTTATGGTCTCTTTCCATGTAGCGCCGAGGTGGATTTTGTACATAAGTGTTTAGGATAAGTTTGATATTTATTTCCATTTTATTTATTTTTTGTATTAAAACCAAATATACCTGGGTATATAAACGTACTAAGCTTTTTTATTACACCTACCTTAAAATGAAGACATACTATTGTGCAACCAACAAATGTCTGGTTCAATATCATTATCTAATACCAACTTAACTCTATATTCATCCTATTACTATTACTATTACTGTGTCGTTTTTAAAAATTACGAAGAACTGCTCCTTGTATAGGTAAGTTTTACAAACTGGCATGAACAAATAAAACGATAACTATTACAACTCATGGTATCAGTTACTTAACATTGCTAGTGGGACATAGGAAAAACATATTAAAATTGGATTTTAAGGTCTCTGAGTACGTACTGCTTACCAACAAACTACCTCCTGTGGCTTACATGAATGCCTACCACCACCTAGCTTCTAGAAACGAAATTCAGTAAATAAAATAGACTATCGAGTCACAGTCGTCGATTTGATTTAGTAGTACGTGGGTATGAAATATGTTTTTTGGAACTACTTAGGACGTAGTATATAGAAGAGATCAGGCAGGATAGATAGGTATTAGATATATAGATAAGAGGAAATGTACTTGAGAGCGATACTGAAAGCTGAGGATGGGCAGGTGATGTCACTCATGGGAAAACAATAAACTAAGTACCTACCAGTTAGGGTTCATAACAATAACGGTTTCACTCAAGGTAGATGATTTATAAGCAGATGATACGATACCTATACGATAAGCAGTGATGCGCCGAATGAAGGTCTAGGCGATGGGTTTTCCAACCTGCCACAGTCCGACATTCAAAATAACTAAAAGTATTTAGAAAAGACTTCCAAATATTCATAGTTATAATTTAAACAGGTTCTTACCAATGAATTGTTATTATTTTGAGCTGCCGATATTTCAACGCTGTTGTAATTCATAACCGCTTTTTGTTGAGGTGCAATAATGAAAATACCCGAAACTTATTACTACCTACATTAAATGTATGTACTGTAAATGGACATTTATTATGAGACTCAGTACCCGAAATAAAATAATTTGTATATTTTTTATGCAACAAATTTATTTTAGTTATAAAAAGTCGTGATTACGGAAAAAAAACCTTCCATTGTGATTCCGATCACCTGACTGAGTAATTTTGAATGGAGTCATGATGTTTTTTCACATTTTGACCTATGTACCCAGGGGAAGTTCTTCCTTATCATCAGTTACCAGTCATCATCACATCATATCCATCACTAGTATCAGCCTAAAAGAAAGAAGAATTGAACATCGTAGGAAAAATCTAAACTTCCCATTTCAAATTATGAGAATCATTATTTCTTCTTAGCTTTCGATCAAGATATTGTGGATTCAAGTCCTTTAAGAGGCCTTAATAACGGAGAGAATATTTTGCTGAACTAAGCAAACAACACATAATTATCAAATTACGTTGCTGATACACGATACACCAGAGAGCCTGTCATACTTTTTCCTGAAGTTAAGAACTGCAGTAGCAGTAGATAGGAAAATTGAATAGGAACATTAAAAGAACGCAGTACCTATCGATACACGTAATGGCAAAAAAATCATTAAGTACCTCTTCTTGTTCGTGTCAACGGATCATTTTATTTATTACTTTTACTTTCATAAGTACTCACTCGAATTATTTACAATAATAAACCTTGAATTTCCAAGTTGAATTACAAGCGAAAGCGATCAGAGACATAGACCGATTCCTAGTTGAGGATCAGTACGCCAACCATACGATATCGTCCTAATATAGAATAAAATTTACGGGGCTGTGTCATAGCGTCTATTTAAATCCTTAAAGATGGAGTGCGATCATAGCAGGATGTTGTAAAAATAAGGTTTCCAAATATCAAATTTGCAGTATTATAGGTACAATTACTAAGGTTTATTTTGCAGTCACAGTGGTCCTATATTATTTTCATAAATGTATATAGGACGTTTAAAAAACGTTAGTGTCGCCCGGGGATTCAACCCGGGACCTGTGTGTAAATTTTGTGGTTAGAATTTGTTTATATAATATAATAATATTTAATTGTTTGTTTTGTTTAATATTAAGAATTTAAGAAATTGATTTAATTTATACATTACTACATATATTGAGATTGATTTTTTTTATTTACCTTTGTTACTGACATGATTGTACTATTAATTTTGCATGATATTATTTAATGGCTAAACAAGCGATCTTTCTCTAAACTATTGTACACCTGCATTTTTATGTAAATACCTTGTATAAAAGCAATAAATAAATGATTTGATTTGATTTGGTGGAGTACCGTCTCACCGTTCTGCCACTGAGGTACCGGTGCCCTGGCCAAACCCTTCCAAATTGTCAAGTTAGTTATTTTAACTTATACTATAGTTAGAATTCAAACCATTCTATGAAGCTTTGCTTATTTAAGTGTACTTTGGCGTATTTTGCACTCAGTGCAATATTATATTTTCGTTGCAACAATATTATGCTGAAGATACGACTCTCTCAAAAACGTAAGAAGATGAAGTATAGCAATTATTAATTTGCCAAACAATCACAGGAAAAACCAAAATAATCGTAGTCGTAACGTAATGATAATGACCCACAACCTTACCAACAAGGCCCGATGCAGCGTACACTGCTGGTTATCAGGATCATATTTCTTATTACCACTGGCTGTCACACGGGTCATGGGGGTCAGAAACTCTCCGAAATTACTGTTGATATTCTGTCATAAATAAGAGTCCCGGTCCATTCCAACTGTTATTTTTAAATCTTTTGTTTGTACAAATTGTGTTTTTTGGTAAATAAAGTTTTATTTTTATTTATTTACTAGCTTTTACCCGCGACTTCGTCCGCGTTAGATAGCTTTTTTTGCCACGGGTTCTAAAGTAGATATGTATGACAGTGATATTAGAACAGTCCTTATCTCTACTGTTTAAAAATGACTTCCTTGCTTCTGTTGTTAAAGGGACAATTCAAAATTTGCTATCCGGTGTACTGCCCTGAGAGATCAATATTTATAACCATTGAATACGAAAGTCAGTAGATAACAAAAAAATCCTAGGTAAAAAGTTGCCAATGTCTTTTCTCAACTTATTCCCATCATTCTGAACAACTTTTGTTTTGGAACCATTTCTGTATCTCGAATAGTTTAGGTGGGCTCCTGATGGTAAACCTGGTGATCTAAAGATACTCCAGATCCTCAATTTCCTTGTGAAGAGAAGCGGCCCATCATACTGAACAACTTTTGTTTTAGAACCATGCCTGTATCTCTAATAGCAAGCTGGGCTCCTGATGGTACACCTGTTGGTCTACATAAGGTACTCCAGATCCTCAATGTCCTTGTGAAAAGAAGCGGCCCATCATACTGAACAACTTTTGTTTCAGAACCATGCCTGTATCTTTAATAGTTTAGCTGGGCTCCTGATGGTATACCTGGTGTTCTACATTAGGTACTCCAGATCCTCAATGACCTTGTGAAAAGAAGTGGCCCATCATACTGAACAACTTTTGTTTTAGAACCATGCCTGTATCTCTAATAGTAAGCTGGGCTCCTGATGGTACACCTGGTGGTCTACATAAGGTACTCCAGATCCTCAATGTCCTTGTGAAAAGAAGCGGCCCATCATACTGAACAACTTTTGTTTTAGAACCATGCCTGTATCTCTAATAGTTTGGCTGGGCTCCTGATGGTACACCTGGTGGTCTACATAAGGTACTCCAGATCCTCAATGACCTTGTGAAAAGAAGTAGCCCATCATAATGAACAACTTTTGTTTCAGAACCATGCCTGTATCTCTAATAGTTTAGCTGGGCTCCTGGTGGTACACCTGGTGGTCTACATAAGGTACTCCAGATCCTCAATGACCTTGTGTTAAGAAGTGGCCCATCATAATGAACAACTTTTGTTTTAGAACCATGCCTGTATTCCTAATAGTTTAGGTGGGGTCCTGATGGTACACCTGGTGGTCTACATAAGGTACTCCAGATCCTCAATGTCCTTGTGAAAAGAAGCGGCCCATCATACTGAACAACTTTTGTTTCAGAACCATGCCTGTATCTTTAATAGTTTAGCTGGGCTCCTGATGGTATACCTGGTGGTCTACATTAGGTACTCCAGATCCTCAATGACCTTGTGAAAAGAAGTGGCCCATCATACTGAACAACTTTTGTTTTAGAACCATGCCTGTATCTCTAATAGTAAGCTGGGCTCCTGATGGTACACCTGGTGGTCTACATAAGGTACTCCAGATCCTCAATGTCCTTGTGAAAAGAAGCGGCCCATCATACTGAACAACTTTTGTTTTAGAACCATGCCTGTATCTCTAATAGTTTGGCTGGGCTCCTGATGGTACACCTGGTGGTCTACATAAGGTACTCCAGATCCTCAATGACCTTGTGAAAAGAAGTAGCCCATCATAATGAACAACTTTTGTTTCAGAACCATGCCTGTATCTCTAATAGTTTAGCTGGGCTCCTGATGGTACACCTGGTGGTCTACATAAGGTACTCCAGATCCTCAATGACCTTGTGTTAAGAAGTGGCCCATCATAATGAACAACTTTTGTTTTAGAACCATGCCTGTATTCCTAATAGTTTAGGTGGGGTCCTGATGGTACACCTGGTGGTCTACATAAGGTACTCCAGATCCTCAATGTCCTTGTGAAAAGAAGCGGCCCATCATACTGAGTAACTTTTGTTTTAGAACCATGCCTGTATCTCTAATAGTATAGCTGGGCTCCTGATGGTACACCTGGTGGTCTACATAGGGTACTCCAGATCCTCAATGTCCTTGTAAGAAGAAGCAGCCCATCATACTGAACAACTTTTGATTTGGAACCATTTATGTATCTCTAATAGTTTAGGTGGGCTCCTGATGGTACACCTGGTGGTCTACATAATTACTCCAGATCCTCAATGTCCTTGTGAAAAGAAGCGGCCTATCATACTGAACAACTTTTGTTTTAGAACCATGCCTGTATCTCTAATAGTTTAGCTGGGCTCCTGATGGTACACCTGGTGGTCTACATAAGGTACTCCAGAGCCCCAATGTCCTTGTGAAAAGAAGCGGCCCATCATACTAAAGAACTTTTGTTTTGGAACCATGCCTGTATCTCTAATAGTTTAGGTGGGCTCCTGGTGGTACACCTGGTGGTCTACATAAGGTACTCCATATTGAGAAGCGGCCCATCATACTGAGTAACTTTTGTTTTAGAACCATGCCTGTATCTCTAATAGTATAGCTGGGCTCCTGATGGTACACCTGGTGGTCTACATAGGGTACTCCAGATCGTCAATGTCCTTGTAAGAAGAAGCAGCCCATCATACTGAACAACTTTTGTTTTAGAACCATGCCTGTATCTCTAATAGTTTAGCTGGGCTCCTGATGGTACACCTGGTGGTCTGCATAGGGTACTCCAGATCCTCAATGTCCTTGTAAGAAGAAGCAGCCCATCATACTGAACAACTTTTGATTTGGAACCATTTATGTATCTCTAATAGTTTAGGTGGGCTCCTGATGGTACACCTGGTGGTCTACATAATTACTCCAGATCCTCAATGTCCTTGTGAAAAGAAGCGGCCTATCATACTGAACAACTTTTGTTTTAGAACCATGCCTGTATCTTTAATAGTTTAGCTGGGCTCCTGATGGTATACCTGGTGGTCTACATTAGGTACTCCAGATCCTCAATGACCTTGTGAAAAGAAGTGGCCCATCATACTGAACAACTTTTGTTTTAGAACCATGCCTGTATCTCTAATAGTAAGCTGGGCTCCTGGTGGTACACCTGTTGGTCTACATAAGGTACTCCAGATCCTCAATGTCCTTGTGAAAAGAAGCGGCCCATCATACTGAACAACTTTTGTTTCAGAACCATGCCTGTATCTTTAATAGTTTAGCTGGGCTCCTGATGGTATACCTGGTGGTCTACATTAGGTACTCCAGATCCTCAATGACCTTGTGAAAAGAAGTGGCCCATCATACTGAACAACTTTTGTTTTAGAACCATGCCTGTATCTCTAATAGTAAGCTGGGCTCCTGATGGTACACCTGGTGGTCTACATAAGGTACTCCAGATCCTCAATGTCCTTGTGAAAAGAAGCGGCCTATCATACTGAACAACTTTTGTTTTAGAACCATGCCTGTATTCCTAATAGTTTAGGTGGGGTCCTGATGGTACACCTGGTGGTCTACATAAGGTACTCCAGATCCTCAATGTCCTTGTGAAAAGAAGCGGCCCATCATACTGAGTAACTTTTGTTTTAGAACCATGCCTGTATCTCTAATAGTATAGCTGGGCTCCTGATGGTACACCTGGTGGTCTACATAGGGTACTCCAGATCCTCAATGTCCTTGTAAGAAGAAGCAGCCCATCATACTGAACAACTTTTGATTTGGAACCATTTATGTATCTCTAATAGTTTAGGTGGGCTCCTGATGGTACACCTGGTGGTCTACATAATTACTCCAGATCCTCAATGTCCTTGTGAAAAGAAGCGGCCTATCATACTGAACAACTTTTGTTTAAGAACCATGCCTGTATCTCTAATAGTTTAGCTGGGCTCCTGATGGTACACCTGGTGGTCTACATAAGGTACTCCAGATCCTCAATGTCCTTGTGAAAAGAAGCGGCCTATCATACTGAATAACTTTTGTTTCGCAACCATCCCTGTATCTCTAATAGTTTAGCTGGGCTCCTGGTGGTACACCTGATGGTCTACATTTGTACTCCAGACCCTCGAATGGTGATAAAAAGTAGCCTATGTCCGTTCTCGGTATGCTAGCAATCTCTGTGCCAAGTTTCATGAAGATCGGTTCAGCGGTTTGGCCGTGAAAGCGTAGCAGACAGACAGACAGACAGACAGAGTTACTTTCGCATTTATAATATTAGTGTGGATTCATTTGTAGCGTAAAAAATCATGCTCGCTTCGCTCACAATACATCCCACTCTCGTGGTGTTCATACAGCATTAGAAAGAAGAAAGAAAAAATATTTATTCAGTAAACAAATAGGCATAACTTAAACTAATACACGATCACATTCGATACTGAAAAGGGTAACTTGCTCAGCATGTGTCACAGTCCAAGACTGCAACGCTGGTTTTCAGCAGTACCCTGGAACTTATAACTAGGATGAAGTGATACGGTGCTGAGATATTACATTACGAAACGAGTAGTTTTTAGGCTCCTCGCACTTTTATACCCTGAAAAGTGGAACTCACTTCGCTCGCAATATGAGTCGTTCTCGAGTTTTACACTTGCGGGTAGTGGTAAGGCTTCTCGCCCTTTTATACCGTAAAAAGTTGAGCTCGCTTCGCTCACAGTAGGTTCGTGTCATCCTCGATAAATTTTTACACTAGTAGCGGTTATTGTGTTTCCACGCGTTTTTGTAGCGTAAAAAGTCGATATCGTTTCGCTCGTGATAGGTGCTATAATGTAAATGATGCTGTAAATACCTACTTATTTGAATTAAAAAAAATGAAAGACACTAAAGTACTTAAGCTTAGATAAACCCCCCGAAACCAAGGGATCACGCCTGCTTGATACACATTTCAGATAGCAGACACATAAGCCAGCAATGTACGCTAAATCTTGCAGCAGTTTAGTGTAATAGGACTGGAAGCAAGAAAGATTGAGATCAATGTTCTCATATCTCTCTCTTTTCGTGTGGGACACCGAGTTTTTCAACAACACGGTGAACCATGGTGTCAGAGTTTTTTAACCGCCTAATACTAGTAGTACGCCTCTGACACGGTTCTCACACTCTTACATGCTCAGTTAGTTTGTTTTCTGATATTGTAAGTTACCGTTTACTTTGATAGAAAGTAAAATCGGCTAAGATCATGGAAAATTAATAGACTGGGCTTTGAGCAACCCTACTTAAAGGAAGCAAAGAAACTTATTTTTTGCGTAGCAACTACTACATAGTACAGTCTTAGAAAAAACAAGTATAATTTAAGTGAAATATCGTTGAGATCCTGCATTTTTCATTTTATGTGGTACATATTAAGCTTTAATGTTTGCACATTTTCCATTTCTTATGGCGCGGAATTTTCCATGTTGAAAAAGCTTTTTATATATAGAATATTAAAAAACATCGTGTACTATATACCGCCGTTAGTTCCGTTACATTTGGTTACGTTGTTTTGCTGAAAAGAACGATGACTGACGAGCTACAAAGTGCGCACAATCGTAAAATTAGCCCGCCATCTGCCGCCCGTGGCCGCCAACCGACCAAAAAAGCTCGCTCCGTGTGCAAAACACGTGTAACGAACGAGGCCAACGGCCGTTAACCTAACGAAAATAGCGGCTAACGGCGTTGCCAGCGTAGCGGCCGCTAGGAATAGCCGTTGAACGATCTCGTTTTGGACCTAACGATCGGCTCAATTTCGTTTATTAGCGCCAGTTTTATAAGCCTGCGGGCCAGTCGTGTGGAGGCGGCGTTGCTTTGCACACCGCTTTACAACTACAACCATGGCGCTGACTAAACTACAAGAGTTCCTAGTACTGTTGGGCTCCATTAGATGGAGCTTCCAACCTCCACCACTGCATTTGTGAACCATTCCACACCTGACCGATAGATGGAGTTACAAGACTGAAATTTAAGTACGGTGAGTGGACACCTTGTTCTTTTTATAAAAGTTGGCACTGGCACCTGTTTTGAGGAGTTCATCATCGTCGAGATTTATGAACTTCATTAATGCTGATGATTATAAGCAATTTCGTATTCTACTTTTGAATGATAGATAATTATATAATCAAGACCATTAATAATTTTAATCTAACTTTTGAACTTTCTGAAATGTTTGCAGGAATAATGTAGTCAATAAAATTTTACCAGGATATTTTACCGTTGGCCTACCGGTCATTTAATTAAGCGTTATCATTTCTTGTTTTCCGTTTTAAAAGGTACAATTGGCCAGGCATCATGTCATTCGATTAATATGGTCGTTTATGTATGAAAATGACAACTCTAAGATAGGACTAATGTAATTTTTCTTCAAGGAAAATAATTTACGAAAATTTCAATGAACACGTGTCATTTCCCTGCTAAGACATAAAAACCAATACCTACCGGGAATGAAATTTCCAAACTGAACAGTCACGTACAGCCGGCTAGCCGGCTGTTCATAAAACGCTGTTTCCTAAGTAGGTATATGCGGGTGTAGATGTAAGGCGACTATGGCCAGCTATTTCTGACCACCGGTTGCGGAACGGCCCGTAGCCAACTAGACGCCAACTACAACGGCCTTAATTAATAAAATTATACATAACAATGCCCTATTCTCAACGTGTGTTCAATTTATTATTAAAGAGTTTGTTTCGTAAATGCACGCCCGTAGGTGCAAACGTAATAATGTAGAGTTCGTGTTATTGCAGTTTCTATGATAAAATTATGAACTGATGCAATAGTGTCCGCAGAGCAGACATTAAACGCGCATTGAACACACATATTGAATAGCGATTCAATTAATCTGAAATAATCGTCCAATATATACAAGGGTGTCATATTTATATGATGTACTGGGATAATCATTATAAATACTTCATCTGCTTCTGCCAATAGCCCATTGGATAAGCAGTTCTAGAGTGCGTGGGCGGTAAGCTAAGATTTTTTTTTGGAAATATGTTAAGCGTCCTTGGGTAGTAAACATACTAAAAGCCCTGGACACTGGAAGGTTAGCCGAAGTGGGGGGAGGGGGGGGAAGCGCCCATTTTTTGGTTTTCCGTTTATATCTCATTAACGAAGCGTGTTAGAGAAAAACTTTCCAAGACTAAAAGATAGACCATAAAATTCTCTACAAATGATTCCTAGATAATTTTTTCAGTTATCCTATCGTTTTCGAGTTACATCATTTTAAAAATATAAATTTATAGCACCATGAGATGGATAAGGGTAAAGAGTTAAAGAGGAGCTGTAAGTTGCTTCCATAGTGCTTAAGAGTGTAAAGAGGCATTACTAATGTATAGTAGAGTTGTATAACTCTTCAGTAGCGCCTTAAGCGCTTTATTTGCGAATTGTATGGCGACTGTACAGATCAGATGAAACACTTTATACAGCCGTGGGGGCTACCAATTACCGTCATAGCGCTTCATGTGTTACGAATTTTCCAATAGCATTTATTATTGCTCGTGTAACTACTTATCTTTAATGCAGGAACAAAACTTTATAATAGAGCCCAAAGAGATATAAAATAGTTTTGTATGGCAAAAATTAGCTGCAAAGCTGTATAATGACACGTCATAATGCCTTGTACAGCCAATGGCGGAAAATTAACGTTTTAAGCGCTATTATATCGTTTAAGAGTTATAGTAGCAATAATGTTATCCAATAGAATGTTCAGCCATTTTGTGATAGATTATTGCTCGAAAAAGTCACAAAACATAAGCTGGGAGTACCTCCTCGTGGTAAAGGCGGAAACAGTTAGACATGCATATTCAATAACAGTTGGTATGGAGCACCAACTAAAGTGACCTCCCTTAACTTGTACCGGTTCCAGTCTTTTATGAGGTCAGTAGCAAAATTAAAGCCTGATATCAGCTCTCTCCTACCCACTGAAAGTGCCACTAAACAGCATTCCCGGCGCACCTACTATCAAGTGCAGCAGTGGCTGGCCAGCACCAAAGGCTCTACTGCAAACAATATTTTGTCGCTGCACCAAGGATTGCAGTAGTGGCAAATGCGGATGTAGGAAAGCAATGCTGAACTGTTCAGCGACATGCCTTCACTGTCAAAGCAAATGCCTGAATGGCGTGTGTATCCCAGAAGATGACGATGGTGATGATGAAGATCTACAACAGGAAATGCCTAGGTACAACTGAAGATGAGCAAATCATAGAGGAAGAAGAAATCTTGACCCTTGACTATCTTGAACAGGACCCTTTAAATCTAAAAGGATGAAAAAGTAATCGTCATCATAGCAAGTCAGACGTCGAATCAGTGAACGACTCGATGAACCATGGAGTCACAATTTTTAAAAAATCACACAAAATTGACAAGATTGAGTGTTAACAACAGTAATACGTTGGTATAGTAAAAAGTTTCAAAATTTTCACCTTTCCAAAGGTGAAGCTCGAAAACGGCTGCAAATCTGAAAAAGGTATATAGGTATAACTTGTAGATAATTTTATAGTCCTTTTGTTATTCCTTAAAAGTTTCTGTCTAGAACGCACCAATTTTGAAATATAAATGAAAGTCCTAAAAATGGGCGTTTCCCCCCCCTCCCCCCACTCCGGCTAACCTTCCAGTGTCCAGGGCTTTTAGTATGTTTACTACACATGGACGCTTAACATATTTCCGAAAAAAAAAACTTAGCTTACCGCCCGCGCACTCTAGACCCCCCTTTGAGAGCTTTATTCAACAGGCTACAAAGATATTCTTGCTTTTAAATCTAGAGTTATATTTTTGAACTGTTTCTTTGTTCTCTTTAATAATCATAGTCTGAAGAGTAGGAGTTTGATACAGGAGATAGTAGATGAGTTATCAGTATAATAATAGAGCGCCACGTAGTTGTGAGAGTCTCGTTTGTTGGCAACAGTGTAATCCAGCGCGCGCAATTCTGGAGATGACGCACGCGCGCGGCATCCACCAGCTCGAGGCGTCGTCAGGTGTCTACTCCCATGGGAGACAGGAGGTTTCCATGACGACCTTCAGGACTATAGTCTACTTGCGTCATCTCACCGCTATCAATCGTCGCGCGGTTGAATTATAGCGCAATTACTGAATTTGAAATAGATTTGAAATCATCGCAGTTGAGATGTTTATGCCTGTCAACGTTAGATGATACGTGAAGATGTCTAATGACACTAAGCTTTATGACTGTATTCCTTTCAGGCACTAAAAATTCTCAGAAATTCGATAATATTCAATCGCAACCCTATTGTCATTATGACTAAAAATCTTTTTGTTGGATTGTATAGTGTTACCGAATTAATATGTGGCTGTAATCTGGTCGTTCCGAGAAACGAGCTGGAACCGCCCGCGCGGGGCACCGAAATAGCGCGTCGCGCGGACATGTGCGTGCGCGCAGACCGCCGCAGGAAACGCGCCGAGCTTTCTTTTAGGTCTTATTACACTACCTTGAATATTGGACACGATACGGCGTACACTGCTGGTGATCTTGAGTATATCTTTGCCATTTACTCAAGAGAACCAGCATTCTATATCAATGCAAACTCAAAATCAGAATAGCGTTAAGACCTTTTTGACTGCTACCGTGCCTCAGCTGACAATGCATAGCATTTGACTGAAGACATACATGAAATGTTAATGGCCATTCATTTAGCTTTGGTTGTATGTTTACATGAACTGTTTTCGAAACAAATCGCTAATTTAATTCGTTTCAGGTATAATCAACTGAAACTATCTGCCAAACAGCAGCACCACCTTTACCTAAATAGAAAAATCCATTTGGCGGATCAATAAAACGCCGAAAATAAAAGTTTCTCATTAAAAGAAAACGAAAGGCAGGCTGCAAGAAAGACATTTGGTTTAAGACATTGGAGCGGTTTGAAATGTAGAGCAAGCATCAGGAAATCAGTTTATTAGTTCATCTATTCTTATGGAATTGTGTGTTTCGAATGCTCTGCTTCCTTAGTTGCATCCGCGTCGAAATGCTGTAATGGCTATAGGATTTCAATGTGGGTATATTGTACAGAAAGTGAAACTTGGTAGGTACAATGATTTAGCCACAATTTAACATTGTTTTGGCACTGCTATAAGCCGCTTAATGAATTTTAAAGTGCCTGCTAGTTTTATTCGTACTTTCCACATTAATTACTAGCAAAGCCAGGTGCAATAAAATTAGTGATTTGCATATTTTTTGTCGATTGTACAAACTATTTTGGCAAATTTTTCCATCTCAGGCGCAGGCCAGCGCAGCTGATAATTATTTTGGCAGCTGCAATTTTTTTTTTCAATCAAAATTATGATATGCTATTACCTCCTTTAGATGTAGGCTTTAATGAAAAGTCCGATTTGAAAATCATTCTGTCTTTATCGCCTGCCAAGTGGGTTATTTAATATTCAAATGCGTCGAAAGTGATGAGTTTATGTAGCGTAAACAAATTTTATTGTCGACACTTGCTTGAACGTAAATAAACAGAACTTGGTCCATGACTCAGGATTTATTTAAAAACGTATTTGAACAAATCGCTAATATTCATGTCGAAATATTTGTTTCTGCCAAAGCGTTTTAAATAAACATTATAGCATAAAATAATTTCTAACTAGGAATTTATTTTCGTAAAAACAGATATTGTAGGAAGAACTATAAGGGCGTCGACTCGCTGTTCGGATTTCAGCGGTAAGCATGTCTAAAAGTGGCACTGAAATTTTGTACCACCGACTGACCAAATGGCCACTACGAATGAGTAATGCTGAAGAGTCCAGCGCTGAGTAACCACGGTGGCTAGGGTAACCATGACTTCTGTCAACATATGGACAGAGGTTAAAATGAAATTCTGGCCGTGACTAACAACTTTTTAGAATTTTCTCCGCCGCAAATTATAGCATTGATCTACACAACAGCATCAAATAAGTTTATCACGATAAGTCGATTTATTTAATAGTTGAACGACTCGGTGTCCCACACGAAAGGAAAAAGGTTTTAATAGTAGGTACAAATATTTGACAGAGTTGAAAATGTTACCATCACCAAAGTGAAAAACGTAGGTTTCATTGTTTCATAAGGAAATCAATAGAAACGTATATTGTTACTTAATTTTAAAGATGTCAAACTGTCAATACGCAAAAGAGCACATAATACACTGTCTGGCCAAGTAATATTGGCACGTATGGTAACCCTACCCGCGTTATTTTAGCCGCGGCCCACGCCCGCAGGTCGCAGGCCCGCACATGAAGAGACGAGATCATCCACACCTGCAGACGCAGACCTCGTAAACACATGGACCGATGCTTATAAAATACGGAGATAAAGATTCCAGGGGCTCCTCTATTGCCACTACGACTCAATCTTTGAGGAGAATGGGAAACGGCCAAAACCATACATTTGACTCTATCAAGGCACAACTGAGACACTGGATTCCACGCTAGCGACGTTACTTGCAATAAAATACGTATGATTTATTAAATTTATTTATTGCACAAAAACGCAGAAATAAAAAGTATAAAAATACATCAAAAGCGATATTATTTTGAATTCATTCCAGTTAACTACAAGTACTAATGCTACTTTGCGAGACATAGCTCCCAAGTATGTATTGGTGATACGATTATTATAGTACTTTCGTCCTCAACGAAAAGCTAATCGTACCCTAGCTGGGCAACCACTAAGCTTTGTATCGAGAGATAAGTGAGTACAAAATAGGTACGCGGTTTTATTGCTCGGATAGCAATTTCTGTCCGACAACCTTAAGATACATAATGTCGTCTTCTTTTTGTGTCCCACTGCTGGGCAAAGGCATCCTCTCTTTGGCATCACTCTGCTCGGTCTCCTGTTTCTGATTGCCAGTCACTACTAAATGTGACTAAGTCGTCTCGCCATCTTTTTCGAGTCCGGCCTCGTCGTCGGCGACCATCCTGTGGCACCCACTTTGTGGCTATTATAGCCCACCTGTCGGGGTGCATGCGACACTCATGGCCCGCCCCGTCCCAAGGACTTTTTCCAAATATCCCTAAAGTCAGTTCTGTAGTTTTTTACTCGGATCGACCGAGTGAGAAACACAACCCTAGTCTTGGCAAACCTTGAGATTGGACTTTTGTGCTTCTCTCAAAGACCATGTTTGAGCACCATACAATAGGACAGGCAAAATATGTACACATGTGGGCAAATTTCTCCTTTAGTGACCATGGAAGGTCTTCCTTTATTATCTCTTTCATGAACCTCTTTCATTGCTCTTCCAGGCGTTCGTGATTCGTCTTTTGATTCCTTTATCTTGCCCGTTTTCGAAGGATGCTATCTGGCCAAAGCAAGTGTATTAGACGACATTATGTATTATTGGGCAGGGCATTATTGCCATTATTTTTTTAATCTTTGTCATGTTGGTTTTAAGTCCAACTTCAAGGCTTGTCACGCTCATCTTCTGTAGCATGGTATCAAGTTCCGCGGCTGAAGTGGCGAACATGACGATGTTGTCAGCAAAACAAAGGGTTTGTCGGGCACCTTTCGCCATTATATATGCTTTTAGAAGACCATGATAGAAAAAAATCTTTAAAAAATGGCATTTTGAGCTGCTGTGAACAGCTCTGTCTCTTTTATTGTCGACAAACTGTATTACTCGATGATGAAGGCATTAAGCCTGCTCAGTTAACGATGTCTAGATTTGATCACAGTAGGTACCTATTGCCAAAACAACAAAAGACACTTGTTTTGTTCGTGATTATATGTAGTCTGATAATAATGTTATTTTTCTCATACGATGAAAAACATGTATAGATCACAGCAACAGCGACTGCTCGTCATTAGAGTTTGGCAAATGAGTTTCCAGGAGACTGAAGATATTCGGTTCACAAAGGCATGCGAGCGTGCTATGGACGGCTTTGAAAATGTGCCAGAATTAACATACATATAGCGCATACACACATATTTCAAGGTGTGAATCCGCTCATGAAATTGATTAACTTTCCCCAGGGAACATAGGTCGAAAAATGAAAAAAAAAAATGGATTATACAAAATGTTTCAGCCGACCGGGTCAATTTGTAAGGGACGTCCAAATTCTTATTCTTCCTATCTTATTTCGACCTATGTTCCTTGGCGAAAGTTGTTCAGTTCATGAGCTGGCAAACCCCTTAAAATATATACAGATAATATTTTTACATTCTGCATTAACCTGTTTTTTAAATACCTATCCACGAAGCGAACCTAGAAGTGAAAAGAAAAACCCTCGGTTGAGTGAGTCGGACTCGCGCGCCGAGGGTTCCGTAACATTCACTTGAAACCCCTCTTGAACCAATAGCCTGAATATTGAAAATTTGTCAGAAGAAAAGGATTCTTTTTTAAAATCGTATGTACGGTCGGATTCATAAGTGGAGTCATAGTTAGACCACTTGACAGATTGCAATACGGGTTATTATCCTCTGTACTTACTTTACTAACTTACGCACACACGTAAGATTATCGACTGTAAGTAGAAAAGTCCACCTTAAGGCGTAGCATTAAAACTTAAACAGATTACCACCTATAAGCGACATCTATGTAATCTTTGAAATAATTACTCGGTGATAGCCTATTCGCCACCACATCACCACAAAGTATACATCACACTGGTTTGTCTAAAACTGTATTATAGTTATCCTTATTCGTTCACTTGTAGTAAAGCAATAGATTACATATCTTTATTTCGTCGTATTGATCACAAGCTACCGTAGCTTAGCGGTAATAGTTCTTACCTTCTAATCAGAACGGAACCGGGTTCCCATCCGATCTCTGTATGTTGAATAATGTTTTTTTATATGTTTTTACCATATTTTCTCCAGTAATAATTATTTTATATAATATTTTTCTATATATTCATCTATGTATTATATCTATAAATGTTTATTGTAAATTATGTATCAAAATATTATATCTAAAAACATAAACCTATAATATTGTAATAAAACAAAAAGTAAGGTAAGAAATTATTTTATTGGTAGGTATAGTATTACTTTATGTAAATAACATAATGACATGAATGAGAACTTTTGGTAACCATAAGATACGAGTATGTAAAACTACATAAAATACTTGCTGCCGTAATACTTAGTTTATAGTTTTGTTTGAATGATAAAACACAATATTATGTAAAATGATATTAAGTGTTCATTAGCTGAAACATCGATAGGTAATTATTTATAAGATCATAGGAATGATCCAAATCTTGGATTGAATCTTTCAATAAAGTTATTTAAGTAATAATTTCGTTAGTAATTATTTTATTGTTCTATGTTTAACGATGATGCACTTTCCTCGGAAGTAAAAGTAGGTAATTGTAATAATAATAAATCAGTTATTTGCCTACATCTCAAGGTTTAAGCTTAAGTACTCGTTTTCGTAATGAAAAGATATTGAAGCAAGGCCTTAAGATAACTGACTAATAATGATCAATCATAAATAAATATATATCGATGTTTTAGCATAATTTAATTGCTAATGTAATGCTCCACAAATACCTACTGCAATAGTAGGCGGGTAAGCAGGTAAACAGAGGTTGAGTGAGCAACGATTTATCGGGCCCGCTTCGGCATACATTGCTGATTATTTTGTGTATATTCATATATTATAATGAAATACACAAGATAATCAGCAATGTATGCTAGATCGGGTCTGATTGGAATCTTAAGTAAAAATCGCCGCTTACATAATTAGTATTTGGTGTTACCTCCGCTGTTTTCAACAACACTTAATAAACACTTAATAGACTCGACCAAATAAGTCCATATATCTGTTCCTCTGGTACTCTCCCACACTCCCAGGCAGTGAGCCTCTAAAGCTTCTGTAGTTCTTTCATTGCGCATGTCCCACCTTTGCACCATTAAACCCCATAAATTCTCTATGGGATTTAAGTCCGGAGATTTTGCTGGCCAACAAATAACTTGGATATCTGGGTGCTGGCTAAACCAATTATTCACCACGGCAGCTCGATGCACTGGACAATTTATCCTGGACAAATGCAAAACGAGGAACTTCACTAGCAGGATAAACAGTTAAACATTTCGCACCATCGTCGGTAGCATGCTTTCCTGTAGCATATCAACATAATTAGCGGCAGTTGCACGCCCTGTTTCTTGTGCTACTAATTCGCCTGGACCAGCGGCAGAACCATTTTCTTCATATTGTTACACCATCATCCTCCGCTGTGAATCATTAATAAGACGAGTCGAGTTTTTACGCTACCTTCCTCTTCAAAACGTGTAACCCAACGTTTAACAGTCTTCCACTAAAACAAAGTAGCATTATTAATAAAAAAGTTTATACTAATCGGTTCACAGCTACCAACATACTATGAGTCAAAGTTTTTAATATTTAAAATACAATTGTAATGAAATAAAACTATACTTACGGCCAGACCAGTCTGATTAGCAATTTGAGTTAAATTAAATCCAATATCATGCAGCGCCACAGATAATTGCAGCGCAACAATACGCTGCTTATCCTGCAAACTGATAATAGTATGCATTTTGAAGAAATAAACACTGAAGTTTAATAAATAAACTTAGGTTAAAAAAAATCACTTAGCACACGCACTATCTCGCAAACGATCTAGCAACAACTAAAATGTAATTCAAAATTTACTAAATTTTGCTTCATTTGATAAAATAAAAACTACAACGAAGATATCGGGATTCGATCCATTGTCTCCACAATAACGGTCAAGAATTTGCCTGACCGCGCTACTGACCAAGCTACCGAAGCTAATGATTCATGTAGTGAAATAGTCAATACTACTCAGCCTATTATACAATGGTAGTTCGTCAAATAATAGTATGTTATACGTCATTTGTGTCATTGTGTGAGTGTCGCCGCGGGTGCGAGCGACTTGTTTTCTGAGGTTTGTGTTAACTATGACTCCACTTTTGAATGCGACCGTACTTCATCAATATCATAAATACGAAGCTAAATGCTAAACAGCAAAGTTCTAGGTTCACGGGAAATACCCTACTTATGAATTTTAATTCCTGTGAAAGGGTCAAAAACACTCGTTTTTACAGCATAAACAGACGAATTTTACTCCCTATGCCCTATAATATTTCATTATTGCAACGAGATAAATATTTAAGTTTTGAATGAAATTAGAATGTTTTAACATATTGTGATAAGTTTTTGCCAAGAGCCTATAAAACATTTTATTTTATTAGATATAAAATTCTATATCTGTAGGTCATTTGGAGGTCGTACATCTTTATTAATTTTTAGGAGATTTTTGTTCCTCAATAAGGAACTCACAAAAATATACATACTTAATTATTATTTCATCCAACAATAAAATTCCAAGGCTACTTCGTAGGATTTTTTTTTTTGGTCTCTTATTCGCCTCCCACGATACCTGCGGGAAATAAATCAGGTCATGCTATTGTTGCACACGGCTTCCAAAATTGACGATAGATAGAATCGCGTGCATTTTTGAAAAACTCTCTCATGAGATAGAGTTTATTTGGCTCGCGTGAGTTATCAAAATAGCGGTGTGGTCAGTTCCGTACGTCATACTGGTGCACGCCACTCTATAGCAGTCTTTATTAAAAGCCCAATATGACAGGCTAGCTGTTACCCGCGGCATTGCCCAAAAATAAAAACCCTTTGTGTTAATCCATGTTACCTTCTATACATACATACATAAATCACGCCTATATCCCTTACGGGGTAGGCACAGAGTTAACGGCCGTAAAACGGATATTAACACCACGTCTGACAAAAGTTTGAGGGTCAATCAGACAACTGTGTATCACTATAGTGACAGGTTGTCAGCCCATCGCCTAAAATTGCAATAAAAATCTAACCCTCGAGTCCCTTAGTCGCCTCTTACGACACCCACGGGTAAGAAATGAGGTGATGCTATTCTAAGCCAGCATCACACGGCACCTTCTATATGTGTGCCAAATTTAATTGCAATTGGTTCAGTAGTTTGCGTGAGGAAGTAACAAGCACACAAACTTTAGCATTTATAATATTAGTAGGATAATAAACACTACGACACAAGTTCCATTTTTCTTTGCTGACATCTCATTTAGTTTGGATAAGATAGCGCAAATCGGGATTGTTAGTATGGCCTAACTGTAGACAAAAATATCTAGACTTCCACAACAAATGCATGTTACTCAATCGTTACATTAACACGTACTTTGTTGGTTTCTCAAATAAACAGCGTAGTTTCAAGCTTGTTCAGAATAAAATTACGGAATGCACCGGTGGTGATGGCGTGCTTCACTTCTGCTTTTATTATTGTCAGTCAGCAGCGACAACAGTCCACTGCTGGGTGGACATGGCGATGCCCACGTGTTATCAATTTGTAGATTACATAACAAGTATGCTGTGTGATGAATCACACATTCGCCAAACTTCTACTATCTACACTAATATTATAAAGAGGAAAGATTTGATTGCTTATTTGTAAAGGATAAAAAAACCTCCTATGCGAAAAAAGGGTGTATAATGTAAAGTGTATTTATGTAAAAAGTAAGATAGTCTGCCCGTGTACATTTTTGTGCATAAATTTAAATAAAAATAAAAAAATTGACAGACGTGGCGTAAATCTTCGTTTTTGCCCCTCAAAGGTATAAGTGAGTGTATGTATCAACAAATATCCAGCTACCTACTGGCAATGCACATATTACTAAGCTAGCCATATGGCCATACGGAGGTTATCAATGAACTTGCTCTTGCGCCAGCATTTTCATTTCCTTTTAAGGAATAGGCCGTGAATTTGCCCTTCACCTCTACGGAACCTGTACATTTAACTGACTCTAGGTTGTTCGTAAACTCGGTGTTCTACAAGATAAAAGCTCCCATCTCATGTATAATTTGATAAGGTTTTAGGGTTCCGTAGCTCATAAGGAAAAAACTGAAACTTATTGGATTACTTTGTTGTTCGTCCGTCTGTCTATCACGACCTTTATCTCGGGAATCAGGAGTTGAAATTGATAAGGTGAAAAAAAGCTCCTAACGCGAGTTTTTGACCTTTCAAGAGAATTAAAATTCAAAGGGTATTTCGCATGGTCCTAGAACGATGAAATTTAACAAGTAGCTTCGTTTTAAAGTACATGTTTAGGAAAAAATCCAAATATTAAGGTATTTGTATAATGTGGTTTGTTTAGTGAGTTGGGAAAACGTACGCTAGTAAGTAGTTCAAGTAGGGTCTCATATAAAAAGGCATGATGACGTGATGACCTTGATGTGCATGTTACGGAACACTCGGTGGCCGAGTGCGACCCGTACTTGGTCAGTTTTTTTTCTTGAAACAGAACCATCTACTATTGAATTATTGACAATGAGTCGTTGGCAAAATAACAAGACTGTTTAATCGATCCAAGTTCAAAAGTCGCACGACCGTGAGACAACATTGCAAGCCCGTCATTACATATTTCTATTACTTATTTTTACGCATCCTTACATTTATCATAGGCTTTATTTTTATAAAAATATTAATAGACAGGCAGGTGGTGGCAAGTTGGCAGAGTGTGCTGCTATGTCGTGATTCTGCTTCGTGATTCATGTCACACGGCACTGGACTGATTGTAAATACAATACAGTGTATATTTTGTTGTTTATTTTCGTAGTATGAGTAGCTTTCTCGCGTCATAAACACGAAGCTAGAAGTTTCCTCGTTTGGAAGTGGCTTTCGAAGAATAATTAGATTGGTGATAGGTAGTTGGAATCAGCCCATGACCAAAAAATTTGTAAAAGACTTACGCTATGCAGGGTATAGGACTGTGTACAGAAAACTTTGCAGGCATGATCAGATTATCGAAGTAACAAATTTTCCTCAAGGAACAAAATAATGCCGAGTTGCCTGCGTGCCAATACTACTAAACTTTGTCAAAGTTTACATTACTACCTACACTGTCTATTCATAAATAGGTATAAGAAAAATGCTTATGTCTGTTTATTATTTACCTACTCGACAATACTCTTTATAGAGATAAGCTCACCTTTGTGAACTACTTTTAAAACAAAAACTATTGTATTTGTTTTAAAGAATAATAAAAAAAGAATAATAAAATATCCAAAACTACAGAACTGGGCTCCTTTTGAAAATAATATTTTTTTCACGGAAAAATGGGTAGCAAAGGGTGGGCCTTTCGTTAGTAGTAAAACATTTATTTTATAACTAAGAAATAGTCTTTCCAATAGTTCTCGGCAGCATTGAAAAAACTAACATTGTGTAGTTATTGGTGGGTACGTACCTAGGGACACCTGTTGCTAAGCTTTGTGCTAGTAAATGTTTGTGTTTCGTGAGCCGACTCACTGAAAGCTAGATATGCGAATTGTATTGATAGATTACATCCAGATACACTACATCTGTTGAGAATTTTAATGATAGTACGATCTGTCCAAATTAGGCGTGTCACCTTAGTATGAAAATTCTCACTGCCTCTTAGCTATTATTTAGGTACATACATACATATATCACGCCTATAATCCCATACGGGGTAGGCAGAGCGTAAACGACCGCAGAAAACGGACATTTACGCCACGTCTGACAAATATTTGAGGGTCATTCGGAAAATTGTGTATCGCCATAGTGACAGGTTGTCAGCCCATTGCCTAAAATTGCAATACACACCCTCGAGTCCCTAAGTCACCTCTTACGACTCCCAAGGGAAAGAAATGGGGTGATGCTATTCTAAGCCGGCATCACACGGCATTTATTTAGGTAGCTTAGCACAAATGTAGGTAATGTTTTTTTTTTAATTTGTATTATTTGGTGATGCTGTCAATGATAAATTAACTAAGCTGTTTCATTCAGCCGTAAACAATCCGAATAGTTTCAACAATAACTCTACCATTTTAACTTGTTTAGGTAAAGAGAAGAAACGAATTTAGAACGAAAACGTTTTCCTCCATTCGTTTTCGAGATGATAAACCATTTGAAATGCCCTTGTAAGCGATGAGCAATAGATTCCATAAATTGTTTTTTGTATTTACTTTTGAACTGATGCCATGGCTATTTAATTCCTGCCTTCTATCATCCAAGTTGTCGTGTTTACTTGCAAGTGATTCGTCGCGAATAGATGTGTATGGCATGCATGTATGGCCTTCTGTCATTGTGGTATGACTAGGTAAGGTGTGTATGGTGATCGCAGCCAAATCGAGGAAGGTGACTATATTATCTACTTATTTCTGTTCAATGCAACTAAATACGGAATGATATTGATAGATGTGTCAATGAGAGATGGATGATCGAAGTACAAATAAACTTGCATAGAAATATTTTGCTCGCAAGTTAATATTTTAGGTTGCTTAATGCTTATGTAGGTCACTTATGTGGCGAAAAATTTCTTAAATTTCCCAAATAATTACGACTCTGCATATCATAATTATTACGACTCGTAATAAAAAACGACATAGTTTTTCTTACTTCCTGCTGAAAGGAAATTAATGTGTTCATCTATACAAGTCTAATTAAGGTTGTACACTAAAGTTAACAGCACCATTCGCTATCTATGGTATTTGCATTTGCAATTATACTGCGTCATGAAACTATAAATACTTAAGTTGTTAATTAGGGAAATTAGGTGCAAATAATTATTATATTTTGCATTTACAATCTTTTTTTAGCACTTACTTATGTCTAAGTACCTACCTAGTTTTTACACGATAAGTATTTTATTAATAGCGTTAATTTAATTTATTTTCAGGATTGAGTGTGATTGCGGAGCGTCGAAATAGAAAGAGAATGCAAGGCTAAGACATGTTGCACCCGGGTTCATCGGGTCGTTTTCGACTCGATTGCCAACTCGATAGAAGTCACAGCAATGTTCTGAAGAATTTTCAGCTTGGCTCTACCATCTGGCCGAGTTAATGCGGGGAGCTTAAGTTGTCGGTAAGGACTTAGTTCAAATAAATAGATACGACACATACACACACATATTTAAGCAAATATTTTGGGGCCTAATGCTTACATTAATATTAAATTTACAAGGCGCAAAGGTGTTTAAATATTTTGTTAAAATTTGACAGTTGTAGGTAGGTTTATGTATTTGGAATGGAGTGCAGACAAAATAATATATAAAAAGTATGCCATCAAAAAATACAGCCACCCAATAAAGATTTTAAATTATTTAAACTTGTGACATTTTATAAAAGTGTTTCTTATTTCCACGGATTTCACTCGAAATTTTTTTATGAAATAATCAACCTAATTTGACTTTATGTATTGAAGAACTATTCAAGACCATTGTGTATCACTGGTTAAGGAAGTTTAAGTAAGTAATAATACCTTATTGCACAATAACAAAGTTTCATGGAAAAACAACGTTTTCTGAATTTGGGCACTAAAACGCCATTTCCATACCAAAACACTATTTTTAAAATCTTTCGACAGGAACGTGATATAAAATGTATACTTTATCTAGTGAGTTATATCTTTTAAATGTATTTTTTTTAAATATTATTTTATGTACCCCATTCCGAGTGCATAAATAGAAGGCCTCGTACTTAACAAATAAATTCCATTGGTTTCAGATTCGTACGTACGTTGCGTGACATCTATCTTAAGAGAACCAGAGTTAATAGCACAATTCGCATAATGTGATGTTTGCAAGAGCCTTCGTCAAGAAACTTCAGAAGGTTTTAGAGAAGTTGGGTGAGTAATTCACAAAACAATGCATTTCTACATAAAACCTTATTTTTTTCAGAGTTGAAAAACTATATCTCAATTGACCGTGTTTTGTTTTCAGGTATGCCCGTTATTGCGGTGCGTCGAAAAAGAAATAAGTCTTCAGCCCAAAAAAGTATTACATCAGGATTTATCAGGTCGTTCTTCGGCTCGTATACTCGATAGAAGAAACAGCATTGTTCTGACAAGTTTTCAACTTGGCTCTACCTTCTGGCCGAGAAAATGCGGAGGGCTTAAGTTGCGGGTAAGTGGCGGCTGAATTTCAGAGGGCAGATAGTTGGTTTCTTCAATGAAACATCGTACATTAGATAGGTATCTATCAAAATATTGATAGTACATATTTATTTGTTAAGTCTTGCTCAAAAAACTATGTAGTAAAGTCAATATTTTGGGGCATGTAAAACACTAAAGTTTTATTTCGATTGGTTACAGATTAGAACGAACGGTGCGTGACATCTATCTTCACGGACTCTTCGGGTTGTTTACAGCATTGTTTTGACTTGTCTTGTACTTGGCACAACCATCTGGCCGAGAAGATGCGGGGTGCTAAAGCTATGGGTAAGTGGGGGTTGGGGTGCGAATGCTGTGGAGGGTGTACAGTACACGAAGGGGGAAGTCAGGAGTAGTCTGCAGGACCAGGGTGCTAGGGCGGCGCTGCCCCCACCACTGGGGCCGTGTGCAACTCGCGCGCATAGACTACGGTCGCGCCTGCCCTCGCTCATCATTCGACCTCCGCGCACCGCAGTCTTGGCAATACCGCCCTGAACTGTAAACGCGTTCGAGAGCTCGACTCTCGTAGCGAATCGACGAACAGGTTCGTGATACGGTGAAAGTGATAGAAATGCAACATAATATAACAAAATCGCGAGTGATTTCGTCGCTTCCTCCTTGTGCAGCCTATTATTAGCGGTGCAACCGCGTTCCAGCAGTAGTGTAACTTTACCTGAACGGTCCCAAATTAGGTGCGACCGGGCGGTAACGGCGGCCCACGCCTGCCGCCCTGCCGCCCTGCCGTGCATTCTTTACGTGAACGATCACACTCGGAGGAAGCGCGCGCTGCTAACATATCGTGGTACATGTGCTTGTTGAGCAATAAAGTGTCAGTTTGGATGCTATTGAAGTGGTGCAGACGACTTGGAGTTCTGCCAGTTTACGATGCATTAAACTAGAGCACGTTCTGTCGGAGAATTTATTGCAGTTACAGTTTTTGTGATTGACAAATAATAATTTCAACGAAGAAGTTTCGCAGTGCATTAGAGTGAAGCAGTGAAGTAAATTTAAAGTTGAATTGCAGATTTCCAAGTCGAATGTACCCGATGGACTGAGATGATTGGAGGTAAACTGTATTGAAATGTGGAATGCTTGTTGCAGGATTAGTTAAGCGAGCACAATGCCTTTCAAACCTGCAGAGAACCCGAAGTGTCCGAAATGCGGCAAGTCCGTATACGCGGCCGAAGAACGACTGGCCGGAGGGCTCAAATGGCACAAAGGCTGTTTCAAATGCGGTAAGATACAAGTTGTAACTACTAAACACATCATTTTCAGTATATAAAATAAAATGTTAGTCAATTTTATTTCGTCACGCCTGCACAAAGTTACAAGGGAGCAAATGTTGGTTTTGCGATGTCTGTCAAATATTAAGGGTCATTTGGGGTCAATGTGTAACTTAACGATCAAAAACTATAATAGCATAAAAACGAAAAATTGCCTACTTACAAGTTAAAATTTAAATTTTTCATTTTTTTTATGGATATGAAAATAACTATCTAGGGCAAAATATAAAGTTAAGACAATACGAGGAGGTAATTTATTACTAAGGTTAGGTTGCTATTTTAAGGATGCTATTTTAAGCCGGCATCACACGGTTTATGCCGTGTGATGCCGGCTTAAAATAGCATCTCCCCATTTTATTCATGTGGGAGTCGTCAGAGGCGACTGAGGGACTCGAGGGTGTGAATTGCAATTTTAGGCGATGGGCTGACTACCTGTCACTATGGTGATACACAATTTTCCGAATAACCCTCAATTATTTGTCAGACGTGGCATAAATGTCCGTTTCTTGCGGCCGTTTACGCTCTTCCTACCCCGCAAGGGATTATAGGCGTGATATGTGTGAAACTGGCAAAATAAGTAGGTACCGTACCTATAAACTTCTGAGGGTTCCCAACAAGGCTACTATCTCCTAAACTAAGATTTATTTTATGTATCACAAACGTTACTACTTTGAAAAGCTATTATAGTAACTTGTAAAATAGAAGAATGTTTAGGATGAGGATCAGGGATATATACTATGAATGTAAGTCCATGGTTACATACTATGAATTATTTGATTATAAATTAATCTCTTTCCCTCTTATCGTGCGAATGAGACACAGAGTCGACTATCGACCATGTACCTAAGAGTACTGTGAAGATAGCAATACTCTAAAGCGAGACGTTTGTTAATTTGCTCTGCAGGCATGTGCAACAAGATGCTGGACTCAACCAACTGTGCAGAGCACGAAGGTGAAATCTACTGCAAAAACTGCCACGGAAGAAAGTTTGGACCCAAAGGATACGGATTCGGTGGTGGTGCCGGCTGTCTGTCCATGGACAGCGGCGAACAGTTCAAAAACCAGGAGGAAGGGTAAGTCGCAACCCTCTCTGCACTCCCGCCGCCCGCGCCATTGAGGGTCTTTCCTTATCTAAGGTCGCACCGGTGACCGGCCCACGGGCCCGTACGTAACCAATTAACTGCGTGTACATATACTCATAAAATGTGTAGTAGACAGCGCTCTCGGCTGTACATTACGCGCCGCCTGACACGTGCATGACCACTTCGTTTATGTCGCAACAGGCAATGATCGCAGCAGCGGACCAGCAGAGCTAACGGGTCGCCGACACGCATCTCGGCCAGCAACCGGCGCCCCGCAAAGCACGCCAAACCGTACTTTAAATTATTATAGTTAGGGTTACTTATGTATTATTCGCTATCGCTTAATTTATTTCGTTTATCGGTCTATTAAGTATTAATTTATATTAAAAGAAAATAAAAGTCGACAACCATTTGTGAGTTAGTAGTTGAAGCGAGCGCGATCGTGCTGGCGCGCGTCGCCCGCGGGCGGCCCGCGTCGGCCGACCGCGCTCGCTGTCCCCTTCCTTCCCTTCCACGCGGGCTGACCCGAACCAGGAGCAACGGTGAGAAACCATATTGTAAAGCCTTAGCACGGCTTCGCAACGCTCCAGACGCACCTAGACGGCATGCGCCAAAAAACCTATTGTTTTAATAACTTTCTTTGCCACTAAACCTCTCTCACTAACCTCCAGCTAACGCTTCCGTCTTAGCTTTAACCGTAGCCGATGAATGTGATGGGATAAGGAAAGCGCCCTCTATGTAGATTTGTATAGTGTTGTAGCGAGGCCGTAAAGCCGGGCCGATGCGGAGCGGGCGGCTGGGAGCCCTTACCTTCTCCCATTACGGCGGAGGTGCGCCGCCGGCATCAACTGCTTCGCCGCCGTGTGGACGATGTTAGCGTAGAAGCAGCCGGAGGCTTTTAACATATCTTCCGTCACCGTTGCTATGCCAGCACTGCGGAGGTAGACGTTTACTGACCGATGTTTGTGTGCAGGGTGAGGACTAACGGGGCGTGCTTGGAGCCGCGTGTCATCGCGAAGGCGCCGCCTGGCCAGGGCTGTCCGCGCTGCGGCGGCTACGTCTACGCCGCCGAGCAGATGTTGGCTCGAGGCAAGGTGAGTCAGCAAAACAAGTTCTCTTCATTCTTATCACCTTCTCACTCGCTTTATCTGACACTCGAAGCTGCTAATACACAGCTAATATGTCATAGTAGATGCGGCTACGGTTGCTGAGTGATTACATTTGTAGATATCGAAGTCGGATTTTATCTACTTATTTTCCCTTAAGGACCTTAAAAATCTTACTTTTATTTGATTCAATCTTAAACGATATACTCATCCAGTAGTAAACATTTAATTTTTTTGTTGTTGTGCCGTAGGGCTATCACAGGCGATGCTTCAAATGCTTAAATTGCAACAGGACACTTGATTCTATGATGCATTGTGACGGACCTGATCTTGACATATACTGCCGAGGTATCTTCTCGTTCCATTAATCGAGTGACCTGTCCTTCGATCCCTTGCTCTAACATCACACATCATTGCGGTAACCGAATGCCCCAGTAGTTTTTGTGTTAGTCTTGCATGTAGTGACCGACCCTCATTGTTCGATGTATGTTCAGGCGTGGCACAAGGAGTGTTACAAATGCGGCGAGTGCATGAAACGACTGGACTCCACGAACTGTTGCGAGGGCCCCGACAAAGACATTTACTGCAAAGGTTTGTCTCAAATGTTATCCATTCAATATAATTAAAATTTCAAAATACGGGGTGAAAGAACGTGCCGACGACGTGTCGAAACATTCAGCATGCCAGGCCACGAGTCTGAACCAATTTCGCCAAGTAACATTTATGTACGGAAACAAAATATTTTTTTTCAACTTCCAATACAAAATCGTTGATCAACGGACTGACTTTCTAAGGAAGGGTAGTCGAAAAGTTGTATCGTGTACCAACACATGTTGCTTAGGAAGATTGTTCAGTTTATGTCCTGACCATGCCTGAAAAGTTTTCTGCAGATATACCAGCTACCTCTCTTTCACCCGGTGTACTGATTCAAATTGACTTCTTTAATATCCATAATGTCATTTCTGTGTTATTTAATTTTACTCCTATCCTAAATCCGTGGTGTTAATTACGTGTTTTTTCTATAGTATGTTATGGCAAGAAGTTTGGTCCTAAGGGGTACGGATACGGCAAGGGCGCCGGTGTTCTGCAGAGTGACCCTTACGCCAATGGGTAAGAAACTCTTGAGCGACATTCACTCATCTGGCGAGGGCACAGCTGATTTATTTACTGTACATTGTATTAAAGGATGTTTCAGAATAAAACCCCTTTCCAAAAATAAGCAAAGAATAACTTTCAAAAACAAATCTTTTTCACCACCAGAAGCATACCTAATTCTTCGGAAAATTATGTGTTTATGATTCAATATTCTATTGAATAACTTCCACCGTGGCTTCAACTATCTCAATTTTGTAAAAAAGAGTGTAGACAATTTCATGAAATATCGCTTTCAAGATTGACTACAATTTTCGTTGATTACTCACACTTGCCTGATATTTTTATCAACTTCTATTGCAAGCAGCAGCAAGCAGTGTTTCAAAAAAATAGTACGCGTGTCTATCATTTAAAAAACTGCTGGAATAATTAATTTTATCAACAATAATTTTCCTAAGAATAACGTAACTAAAGCTGATGTAACAAAACATTTATTTTTAAGTGTCGGCACATATTTGTTATTTTATTAAATTACTGTAAGAAAAGGGGAAATTTGTTCTGAAACACGCTGTGTTTTACTATGCTGTGTACTCATCAGATGTATAATTATAATAATGCTTGTTTTGCTTTCGCTGTAGGATGCTACGCACAAAAATTCGGTCCTAGAGGTATTGGTCACAATGGTCCCTCTTCCCTGGGCCTCATGTGTGATATAAGGGATCAAGAGTGGCAAAGGTACTGGAATTATGTGTCATTTTGACCCCAATATTACGCAGTCTATAGGACTGCGGGACCTGTCACCTCTATATTATGTTTAACTTTTCCCTAATCAGTATATTTGCTTATAGATGCTTAGCAAATAGTCTTAGTTTGTATTTTCAATCCTTTAACGACCATCGTAACATCAGTAAGCTTAACCCGAAGTTATGAATCAGTTCTTAAATTCCATAGCAACATGTCTCGTCCAAACTTCTCAGGTTACAAGACAGGTTCAGGTTATTTCCATCACATAGTCACTTTCATAAAAACAGCTTATAATACAAACAAGAGATGGCAGAGTGCCAGCGTCAAAATAGAACGCGCGCTCCGCTCTCGAACGAACTAATTTTAATATCGGCGAGACGCGCTGCACGCGGGTTTTCGGCTTACAGCATGTAATAAGCCGTAAATCCCACCCACATATCTCCTTCATTGGGTTACGCTCGACCATTCACTCGTGAAATGCAATTATTACGAGATGTCTCATCTAATTATACCAACTTGTTTAGCACACTGACTGACTTCTTCTGTTTACACCTTGGTTGAAGAGAGAATATTAGAATGGCACGTATACTACCATTACCTCATAATTGTTTTCCATCAAATTTTCATTATTTTTGCACGAATTTGCATACTATTCGAAAAAGTAACGTCCAGTCTAACCCGCATCTCTTCATGCAGCGATTCAGCTCCTAAGTCTACGGTGATCAACACGGCATCGATCATGGCGCCCCCCGGCAAGGGTTGCCCGCGCTGTGGTGGCGCTGTGTTCGCCGCCGAGGTGGTTCTCGCTAAGGGCCGCGAGTGGCACCGCAAGTGCTTCAAGTGCCGCGACTGCACCAAGACGCTGGACTCTATCATCGCTTGCGACGGCCCCGACAGCGAGATCTACTGCAAGACTTGCTACGGCAAGAAATGGGGACCCCACGGATACGGCTTCGCTTGCGGAGCTGGCTTCCTTCAGACGGACGGCATGACGTAAGTAGATTTTTCTCGCGTAGGCATTGATCTCGCGTAAACATTTCTTATGTGCAGTAGGTAGACAAAATGTACAACGATGAAGAATTTAAACACCAACTTTAAAATTATACTTAATAAAAAATCATACCTATGCTAAAGCTATGCTCAAAAAACCATACCCGTTTCCAACGAGTAACCTTTACGCGAGCTGTAACTTACTTACTGTAAGACAACTATATATAATGAATGCAATATTAAGACTACACAAAACGTTACCCTATAAACCGACTAATACTCTAAGAAGAAGGAAAAATAAACCTGCCTTAAGCCAAAACGTGAAAACTGTATTTGCTCAAAGACAATTTAATGCACAATCAGCTTACCTCTACAACAGACTACACGAAAAACTTGACCTATATGACCTAAATTTCCATGAGTGTAAAAAAGCTTTGAAGAACTGGCTACTCACCACTAACTACTCAGATACCGAGAATCTGCTACAACGTATAACTTGATGGTATGATAATTACAACTACATAACTTCCATCTACAAACACCGACCTATCCATTCACACACTCAACACACACACACACACAAGCAATTACGGGAAAAACTTTTTTTTATTAATTTTAAGTTCATTTTCTTGATTTTGATTTTGTTTTCTTTTTTTATATATATATACATACACATATATTATATGATGTAAATTTATTGTTTTGTGCACCGTCTGCATTCAAAGAATGAAACAGGAAGAGCGGGAGCTCCTGGCACAGGCTATCTTTATGCTTACAAGGAGTTTCCAGCGACATATTGTTATTGTAAACTTTTTTGTTAAAGAAATAAACAATTTTATTTATTATTATTATTATACCTATGTTTGACGGTATAGGTAGGACCGAGTACGAGGACGGCCATATCCAGCAGTGGACTTTGTGGCTGTTGATGATAATGATACCTATTGTCTAATAGATTTCCTCACATCTTTTCTGGTGGTCTTGTTTTCTAATAATAACTCATTTTTTTATTTGTTAGCGAGGAAGAGATTTCTGCCGGTCGTCCCTTCGCAGCGCCGGACACCACCTCCATAATGGCGCCGAAGGGCCAGGGCTGCCCGCGCTGCGGAGGCGCGGTGTTCGCTGCGGAGCAACAGCTGGCTAAGGGCACGGTACGTCCTTATATTATCTTTAGTGTCTGGAGATTCTGCTGGTCGACAGTTCGTTGGACACCACGCCCATCATGGCGCCGAAGGGACACGGCTGCCCGTGGTGTAGCTAGCTTTCAATTTTCACTCATAGGATGCGTTAGATAAAGGAATGCTGAGCTTCGCTAGGGAATTCGCGTCTTCATGTCTTGCGGAGACAGCAAAGCGTGTAAGGCGTAATAAAATGTGTCAAGAGGACTTCACATTTCTTTGACTGATTACCTCCGCGATTTAAGGCAGGAGAAGATTGTTTTATTGCCCGCGACCACGCACTAATGTAATTCATTCTGCTCTTCCAGATGTGGCACAAGAAATGCTTCAACTGTGCGGAGTGCCACCGGCCGCTGGATTCAATGCTGGCTTGCGACGGGCCTGACAAGGAGATCCACTGTCGCGCCTGCTACGGCAAACTCTTCGGACCCAAGGGTTTCGGCTTCGGCCACGCTCCCACCCTCGTGTGCATCGACGCCGAGCCCGCCGTATCATAGTAAGTGTCATTAGAATTATTATCAACCACCATTTACAGCTCTGATACAAGTAATTTCATAGAGCATGATTCAGGATTTAGGCAGCGGCCTTTTGAATTCCTCTGATCTTTTATACCTCAGTGTCGCGAATGGGGTGGCGAGTGTCGTTACCTCATACGCATGTACGAACTTAACAAGCTATAGATACTTACAGTTTGATTGTTCATACTGTGCGAGCTAAATTGATCAGAAATGAAACCATGTCGGCAGTGTGCCATTATGCCATTGCGTATTTAAATTTTCCAAAAACAAAATTAAAAAAAATTAATGACCATACATTTAGGTACTTACGTAATTATTAAAGGAGCATTTTCTTATGTATTGATTTCTTAAGCAAAATTTTTGTTACAGCTCAGAACAGATGCCATTCACCGGTGCTAAAGCAGGCAAAGGTCAATCTGGCTGCCACCGATGTGGTTACCCGGTCTATGCTGCCGAACAAATGAACTCCAAGAATGGCACATGGCACAGACGGTGCTTCTCATGTGCCGATTGCCATAGATCTCTTGTAAGTATAAACACTTTTTTGTTTGTATGTACAAACTAGGAGTTTTTTTTTATTAGAAAACAAAAGTAAATCTGAACCTAGCCTTGAAACCAAACAAGTACTTTTTCAGTCAGCCAATAATCCTTTTCTGATAGTTAGACTATCTCTACTAAGCATAGGCAGCGAGCTTTTCGGGAGTGAGCAGTTCTTAGCAGTGAGTTTAGAGCAGATAGATTCTTAAAACAAACACAACAATACAGTAACTTAAAAGCAAATTTATTTATCATCTTAAACTTAAATTTGATTAGTTTTTAAGTAACTTCTATCTTCATCTTCTACATGATCCAGATGAGTCTTCAAAAATTCTTCTACTGAATCTGTGTTCCATTTCTCAATAGCTACTGTGTCTTTCACAATTCCGTCCTTGTCAAGTAGCTTGATGATAGGGTCCAGGCCTCGCACATACTTGATCTGTAGGTTAGGGAACTTGGCAGGTTTGTCGCCCTTACAAAATGCTTGGATCTGTGGATATGCAGGGAACTTGCATGTACACACTTCTAAAATAGCACGAGCGTATTTCTTTTCTTTAGGCGTCGATTCATCATGGTGGCAACACTCCTTGCAATGTTCCACCAAAGGCTCCAGGCTAAAGTCCTTTAACTGATCGCAGGATGAGCATAAAAGGTTAGCTTTGATAAACCCAAGAGATGCACAGTCTTCTGTGGAGAAATCTCCTAAAGTACTGTCGATTCCAAGCACAGCAATAACAAATACCGGCAAAAGAAACATGTTGCTTGATATCATGGTAAAAACCACGTCAGTAATTCACTTTCAATAAATAATTTCCTCAAATTGTTTACAAGTTATTGGCCGATTTATGACGTCTGTCAATTTGGACTGCTTTATTAGCGTGGAATTAGGAAGGAAGAGCGAATGAAGTCTTATAGCGGCATCTTTGTTACACAGAACGCGTAGTGCAATATCGATGTCAAAAAAGCACATTATAATCGGATACGAGATTGTAAAAAGTTCGTCATAAAATTCGGATACTCCAATATTCCTGTCGGGGTCAAATCTTGGTCAAAGGAACAAATTTTAGGCCAGTTGGACTATTTTATTTGGATATTGGTTACTCTACTTGCAATGTTTGGGAGATGCACAAAAATGTTACGTAATTTTTGTCTGTTACAGGATTCCACCAACTTGAACGACGGCCCCAACGGCGAGATCTACTGCCGCGGTTGCTACGGCAGGAACTACGGCCCGAGGGGAGTAGGATTCGGCATGGGCGCAGGCGCATTGACGATGGCGTAGACTCATGAAGCTGGACTTCATAGGAACCATTACAGTGGTAGCATGAAAGGAATCTAATCTGTTGCACACTGCTACCAGAAGATCATACCATTCATTAAACTGGCTTTAATAGTGGTTGATATCCAAGAGACCAATGAAATATAATGGAGAGATAGATTTTTATAAGAACAGGACACCTATTTTATGATAGAAAGATATAAATTAAAGGTTACATTCCTTTCATAAATGTACAAATCGTGAATGGTGTGTCTGGGCCCTTAGTTTATAAATTCGTCATAAAATATATTAATACAGTGGTAATACATAAGACGTATAGACTTAAAGTAGATAAATAAGACTTAATAAAATAATAAATAAATAATAATAAAAAACATAGAAAAAATATTAAAAATAAATAAAAAAGATCAATGGCATTGTGATGATTTGATGAACTTGCCTCCACATTAACACTTTATGTGGTATGGAGGTAAATAAAAATAAACGATCCTGTAAAGCGGCTAAGATTGCAGATGAGCAATCGTTTCGACCGACCAGGCCTTGCTTGAAGACCTGAAGTGTCTATCTATCTATGCATATTTTTATACACCAAAGATTTTTGTACATAACTACAGTTTCAGACGGCGAAAGCTGTGCTAGTTTAAAATTTACCTAGTTATATAATATTTATGATTATAATGCTTATAGAGCTTCTGCTATATAACAAATACACAAATTAAGTAATATAAATTACGACAGCTTATTGCATTATAATGTGACAATAATCGACATTTCGTTTATAGTCATTTTTTATTTAAATAAATATTACAATAAAATGAATTGTGGTTTTATTTTTCTGTTTGCACGAGGCTGATTGGACAAAGGGGTATTTTGCGCAGGAGAAGTTTTGATCTGTGTATTTCATTTCAGACATTCTTCTTCTTCGTGTCAAGTCAACAAACGACCTAAAAACCCTGGTGTCAGAGTTTTTCAACCGCCTACTACTACTAGTAGGCCTATGACATGGTTGTGTAACGATCGACGTCTAAGTAATGGCATACAGCAACCGGGACGCTAATCGTGCCTTCCGTAGCACGAAACCATTTTACTTACGAACAGTCAGGTGGTTCAGCCTGTAATAAATATCCTTATCAGACTGGGAACAAATTCACAAAGTGATAATATCAACCCGGAACCTTTGCGCCGCAGGCAGTTGCACTACCACTGCGCCAAATCAGCCGTCAGAGACGTTTTGCGAAGGGGACATTTTGCATCTGCAGGGTCTAATTAAACTCTGAAGACACGCTTTCTGAAAATAGACGCTAAATGATGAAAAAAAAATATATATATGCTATTTTTGAAAAGTAAAGACTCTCAGACTATGAGTAACAGTTTACATACACACTTTTCTCAGTACCAAAATTATTATTATGAATAAATTCAGGAGAAAAATTACCGAGAAGAAGAAGGGCTTGATTGACACAAAGTAATTTTCGGTTTTATTCGTTTTTATTAAAAATAAGCAAACAGAGAATCATGACATGACACCATCCAAGATTTAACATAGGTACAACGTGTCCCATTTAATGGGAAAATAATTGAATTCGAAACAATTTTATGACAAAAACATTGTGATGAGTAATATCTGCTATCGCGTCAAATAGCGATTGAAAAAAAAGATAATACCGTGTTATAAAATAAAAACAATCCTTAATTCTATCAATTTCTTAAAAAAACGAATTATTCAAGTTATGAAAAAACATGCAGCTTACTTTGAGGTAGAACAATTTAAAAATATTTATAGAAATACGCAGTCTAGTCTAGCTCAACTAGAACTCAGGACTTATCCAATCTAGTTACATACTATTTTAGATTTCTTACAAATTATAACAAAAATGTTCGATCGATTATGAATCTATGCCTATCAAACTGACACTTAATATTATTATTCCAATAGCTAACATACATTAACGGATTAAACACAAGCAGGTACTATTATATTCAAGAATCATTTATGATATTTTATGTATAAAGAAGGCGGTGTTAACTAGGCGGTAAACCTTATGGCAAGACAATACCACTAAGTTAATGATTTAATAAAATATACATCCTGAATCTATGTATCAATCAGAATATATCTATGATTTTATCATATGGATATATTGCTCAGATATTGAATTGTTATATGTTTACATTGCATCACAGGCTTCGTAGATCACAGGATTACTACATGATCAAAATAAACTACGTCACCGATACGACGGTGTATACGTTTTATACGGTAAATACAAATATCCAGAGCGGTGGGCAAAATACTTTCACATGAAAACATGACAATTGCGCATTTTGTTTTAAATGTACACATACATACATATATCACGCCTATAATCCCTTTCGGGGTAGGCAGAGCGTAAACGGCCGCAAAACGGTAATTTACGCCACGTCTGACAAATATTTGAGGGTCATTCGGAAAATTGTGTATCGCTATAGTGACAGGTTGTCAGCCCATCGCCTAAAATTGTAATACACACCCTCGAGTCCCTTAGTTGCCTCTTACAACTCCCACGGGAAAGAAATGGGGTGATGCTATGCTAAGCCGGCATCACACGGTTTTAAATGTTATCATGAGAAACAGCTTCCACCTCCACTACTACATAAATATGGAGAAATACCAGGGCGATCAACAAAACATCATCAAAATACACTCACATGCTACTTCTTGGCAACCAGCCTCGGTCCCTTCTTCTTCTTACTGTCCTTCGCTAGTCCGGGGTCCTCGAAGCCGTACTTGAGCTTGAGTCGCTCGCGGATGAGCAGGCCGCGGATGAGGCGGCGCCAGTTCCCGTACACGCGGGTTTCGATCTTCTCGCGCTCCCTGCGCTCCTGGTCCTCTTGGTCCTGTACGTGACGAAATATAAAGGTAAGGAAACCGATTTAAAATGGTAGCTACAACCCGATCACTTCAACTTGACGCATGGCGTTGATGACGTCATTTTTGCGCTCAGGTACGGTGTGCAATAAAAGGATCAACAAAGAAACTACCGATTTTATATTGGGACGTAGATTTTTGGCCAATCTTGAACTTGACCCTTCTGACTCTAGCCGGGCAAGCTAAGGATATGCGAGGGGAACGGGGCGGGGCATCCCATTCCCGGGATGCGTCAAGTTAATGTGACCGAGTTGTACCTAAAATCTGAAAGGAAATATTCCATAAAGGGGTTAGATTTTAGGAAATGACACATATAGAAAATGTATATTTCACAAATAATGATTCAATAGTATGATATTTTGTAGAGACTCAAACATGGAAAGTTATGAAAAATATTTCTTATTTAATTTAAAGCCAATAGTGATATTTTGTAGTATCAATTTAACAAGCCCTATCATTTGATAACACACATAATTTTCAGAACAAAAAATAGCACAACGATTTTTTTTGCCTAGAAAACAGTCGAACCGATTTTCATTCCTGTATCATATAGCACTATTTAAGCCTTGAACCCACCTTAACCCATGCGTCGGTGACGATCTCCTCAAACTCCTTGCAGACGACAAACCCGTCGTACACGGGGTGCGACCAGCCGCCATTGAAGTCGAACCCGGTCATGGCGGGCGCGCAGTCGATGTTTAACTTCTTGGCCACGCGATTTAGACCCGGCACTGGAATACACAATAAAACCGATTAGTGGGTGTAAGGAAATTGGCTGAAATAGTTCCCACCAAGCGGAGCTGATCACCCGTCCGTTTCAACCCGAGATAGAAGGGTGTAAGGAGATAACCTTTTTGTGAAAAGTAGCCGTTAGCACCACGCCGTGCTCAGCGGTCGGGGGCTCGTAGTCCTGCATACTCACACTTGATGTGCACGGTGCCCTTAGGCAGCATGCACTGCTGGAACAGCTCCACGTTCCCGTAGGCGTTGCGCGGCACCACGCCGTGCTCAGCGGTCGGGGGCTTGTAGTCCTGCATACTCACACTTGATGTGCACGGTGCCCTTAGGCAGCATGCACTGCTGGAACAGCTCCACGTTCCCGTAGGCGTTGCGCGGCACCACGCCGTGCTCAGCGGTCGGGGGCTCGTAGTCCTGCATACTCACACTTGATGTGCACGGTGCCCTTAGGCAGCATGCACTGCTGGAACAGCTCCACGTTCCCGTAGGCGTTGCGCGGCACCACGCCGTGCTCAGCGGTCGGGGGCTCGTACTCCTGCATACTCACACTTGATGTGCACGGTGCCCTTAGGCAGCATGCACTGCTGGAACAGCTCCACGTTCCCGTAGGCGTTGCGCGGCACCACGCCGTGCTCAGCGGTCGGGGGCTCGTAGTCCTGCATACTCACACTTGATGTGCACGGTGCCCTTAGGCAGCATGCACTGCTGGAACAGCTCCACGTTCCCGTAGGCGTTGCGCGGCACCACGCCGTGCTCAGCGGTCGGGGGCTCGTAGTCCTGCATACTCACACTTGATGTGCACGGTGCCCTTAGGCAGCATGCACTGCTGGAACAGCTCCACGTTCCCGTAGGCGTTGCGCGGCACCACGCCGTGCTCAGCGGTCGGGGGCTCGTACTCCTGCATACTCACACTTGATGTGCACGGTGCCCTTAGGCAGCATGCACTGCTGGAACAGCTCCACGTTCCCGTAGGCGTTGCGCGGCACCACGCCGTGCTCAGCGGTCGGGGGCTTGTAGTCCTGCATACTCACACTTGATGTGCACGGTGCCCTTAGGCAGCATGCACTGCTGGAACAGCTCCACGTTCCCGTAGGCGTTGCGCGGCACCACGCCGTGCTCAGCGGTCGGGGGCTCGTACTCCTGCATACTCACACTTGATGTGCACGGTGCCCTTAGGCAGCATGCACTGCTGGAACAGCTCCACGTTCCCGTAGGCGTTGCGCGGCACCACGCCGTGCTCAGCGGTCGGGGGCTCGTAGTCCTGCATACTCACACTTGATGTGCACGGTGCCCTTAGGCAGCATGCACTGCTGGAACAGCTCCACGTTCCCGTAGGCGTTGCGCGGCACCACGCCGTGCTCAGCGGTCGGGGGCTTGTAGTCCTGCATACTCACACTTGATGTGCACGGTGCCCTTAGGCAGCATGCACTGCTGGAACAGCTCCACGTTCCCGTAGGCGTTGCGCGGCACCACGCCGTGCTCAGCGGTCGGGGGCTCGTAGTCCTGCATACTCACACTTGATGTGCACGGTGCCCTTAGGCAGCATGCACTGCTGGAACAGCTCCACGTTCCCGTAGGCGTTGCGCGGCACCACGCCGTGCTCAGCGGTCGGGGGCTCGTAGTCCTGCATACTCACACTTGATGTGCACGGTGCCCTTAGGCAGCATGCACTGCTGGAACAGCTCCACGTTCCCGTAGGCGTTGCGCGGCACCACGCCGTGCTCAGCGGTCGGGGGCTCGTAGTCCTGCACCTGCCACGGACCGAACACCTCCAGAGGCTTGTCCGTTATCATCTTGTTGGATAGCTGGAATAATGACACAAATGCGATCTTTGAGCCTTTATGGACATTATCTGAAAGTGTCGGACCGATGAAAACCAACAGCGACTAAAAGGCAGAAAATATTATGATATGGGCAACAGACCCATAAGAAGAAATAAATTTGCTCGCAAAGTGTAAGTATTTAGATACAAAAAGTTATAAATTTGCTTACTGATAATAAAAGATGTTCGATAAAAATTAACGATACGCTCTTGACACGACAATATTTATGATGGAGAACAAGCATTATTAAGTTTGCTCTCACAAAGCTTAAATATAGAAGATGAATAGTCTTACCCTGTCCCACTTAGGCCTCGCCTTGACGACCTTATATGGTTCCTCCCCGAGCCTTACAACCTTCGCTTCCTTCAGCCAGGTATCCCTGGATCTACACACGTACACACACTCGCGCGCGTACACCGCCTCCCCGCGCACGAAGCCGAGCGTGGCCGCGTCCGGGGGGTACAACGCCTCGAACTTCAGGAGGTGGCGTTTCAGCGCGTATAGCGGGTGGTTTTTGTACCTGCAAGGAAAAGTTTTTGATAACTTAACACTATATATATATATATATGAAACTTTACATTGACCTTTAGAACAACACCGTATCCAGGCTATTTTAACTTATCTTTTCTCTCACATTCAATTTACAATGATGGATGTTTTTTTGTCACTTACTCTGCAATAATCTTGGCCAAAGGCGCTTCTAACTGCATTCTATTGAGTTGTTCAACCTTTTCCCTATCTTTCGCTCATCGGTTCGGAGTACGTTTCAGTGAGAAGTGTATGTTACTTACTCTGCAATACTCTTCGGCAAAGGCGCTTCTAACTGCATTCTATTGTACTGTTCATCTTCTTCCCTATCTTTCGCTCTTGGATTCAGAGTAGGTTTCAGTGAGAAGTGTAATGTTACTTACTCTGCAATACCCTTCGGCAAAGGCGCTTCTAACTGCATTCTATCGTACTGTTCATCTTCTTCCCTATCTTTCGCTCTTGGATTCGGAGTAGGTTTCAGTGAGAAGTGTAATGTTACTTACTCTGCAATACTCTTCGGCAAAGGCGCTTCTAACTGCATTCTATTGAGTTGTTCAACCTTTTCCCTATCTTTCGCTCATCGGTTCGGAGTACGTTTCAGTGAGAAGTGTATGTTACTTACTCTGCAATACTCTTCGGCAAAGGCGCTTCTAACTGCATTCTATTGTACTGTTCATCTTCTTCCCTATCTTTCGCTCTTGGATTCAGAGTAGGTTTCAGTGAGAAGTGTAATGTTACTTACTCTGCAATACCCTTCGGCAAAGGCGCTTCTAACTGCATTCTATCGTACTGTTCATCTTCTTCCCTATCTTTCGCTCTTGGATTCGGAGTAGGTTTCAGTGAGAAGTGTAATGTTACTTACTCTGCAATACTCTTCGGCAAAGGCGCTTCTAACTGCATTCTATTGAGCTGTTCATCTTCTTCCCTATCTTTAGCAGTTTTGGGTCCAAGCCAGGGTCTGATGGCATGGTCCCACCAAGCCTGCTCCGCTCGCTGTTTCCTGGTGACAGTGTTCCAATGAGGCACGTAGCGGCGCGTCAGATCTTTGAGGTAGTTGTTGTTGTCCCAGCCAACTACGTAGCACACGGGATGCGTGCAGTGAGTCTGGAAATAAATAACAATAGATTCAATTCAATTCGTTTATCTCGTGTATTTTCTTATTTGCTCAAGATTTGCTCGGTAGCTGTCACGTAGGGAAGTGCCTGCAGTAAGGCCGTCTTAATAAGCCCGATTTGTCAGCTGTCAGATTCGTCCTAATGTTATGGCAGAGGGTCCATTTTCCTTTTTTGACAACTCTTTTAGTATGGAACTGACAGGTGTCAGTTCGGGCTTATTAAGTTGGTCTTACTGTAGCATCTATGGTAGCACCAGAGGCGGCCGGGGATGGCGGGGTGCGGCGGGGAGGGACTGTTAAACTAGGCGATCGCGCGGACAAACAAGTTCGGCATTGAAATACTTCGAAGCTATTAAAGTAATTGAGACTTTATATATATCTATTAAAACTTTGAAGACAGTAGACTAACTTGTTACCCATCACTCCATAACTTCGAAGTGGAAGTATATTTTTCAGCAGCATAAACTTAAAATTCAATTTTCTCAACTTCCATACTTTGTCAACTGCAACTTTAAAAATTTATTAAAAATAATTTATGGCACTTAGAGCATTGATTATTTTTTTAATAGATAGTTAATTTTATCTAGTTTTAGGAGATACCAATAACTCAATACCGCACAAGTGGTCCCTTTTCCTAGACACAGTCACATATAAGGTGTAAAAAAATTAGCTGAGAATATTTTAAGGGGTGAACCAGTACGTGAAACTGAACAACTTTCCTCAAGGAACATAGGTCGAAATATGAAAAAGTAATTTGACCCACCTTGGCCGGGATAATTTGTATGGGAGGGCCAATTTTTTTTCATACTTCGACCTATGTTCCTTGGGGAAAGTTGTTCAGTTTCACGTACTGGTTCACCACTTAAAATATTCTCAGCAAATTTTTTTACACCATGTATAAATCAATAGCTTAATTAGTAGGTAAGTTAGATTTGTATGTTTAAGTAACTAATTATATTTGTGCGACATTGGAATTAACGAAAACAAAATAACAGTTGTAATAATGCCATCATTACAATGCCGGAAAGAATGGTATATATCTAAATAATAACATATTAAGATACCTAAACTAAATACTTATGATAAGTAGGTACTTGTATCTTAGGTAACCAATTAACCAAAAATTATTCTAAAAAAAGTCTTTAATATTCTTATAAAAAGAGATAAGAGTTTATTACTGACTATTAATTTCGAGACTTTGTAAGTGAGGCCATCACACGTCCAAAAGAGCAGTGCCACATTTCAGGTGTCGTAAGAAGCAACTAAGTGATAAATTCATCTAGGGAATACGCAGCTGACTTCCTTAAATGCAACGCCTTGCACTGCACTCCACAATTTGCCTGCTAACCGTGATAAGAATGGCAATGACTCGCTACAGAGGATCTCATGTCTAGCTGACGAAATCTTTTGGATTTTGATGATCAGCTGTTAATTTGCCTAAATACATACAGTCACCCTGAAAACTGCAAAAATGGGATGAGAACATTCACGGCGAGAATACTCACGTAAATATCGCCGGTGCAGTGCACTTTCCCCTTGATGACATCAATTGCTATCCACTGCTCCAGCTCTTCAACAAATATCTCACACCAGACGTCACATCTATTCTTCGGCGCTGGAATCTCATGTTCTTCCGATGATAACACGCGACGGTCTATTTTCTTTTCCGTTTTCTTCAGAACTGCAACCCTGCTCGTGCTAGGTCGCGGACTGATTTTAGTTGGTTTGAAATCGTCATCGCTTTCTGATTTGCGTCTAGGTATTTCTTCTGGTAGGTAGTCACTGTCTTCATCTGATTCTTGCTTTAATTTACCTGAAAAATATTAATAACCGTAAGCAGAAGGAGATGCAAGTGTCGCTCTACTGGATTGTATGGATTTCTAAGAAATCAATCCAATACGGCCTCGACCGCGGCAGCAGGCGACAGCTTCGGATGACAGTATACTTACATTACCTACTTATTTTAATTTATTTTTGGTTTCTTGGGAAACTTACAGCTTGAATAATGACAGTAGTAAGATACAACAAAAATAAATATATAGCCAATTAAAAGATTCCACTAGTAGGTTACACTGCTGTCGTCTGCTGCTAAAGGGCGGGGCAGACCGGCTCCGTATGCGTTCCGTATCCAGCTCTCGTCCGTAGTCACGCACGAACTGATGACGTTGTAATGTATAGGATTGTATGAGATACGGCACACCGCTTGCGTTGCGTATCCGTTCCGTGCTGCACGCAAGCGGTGTGCCGTATCTCGTACAGTCCCATACATTACAACGTCATCAGTTCGTGCGTGACTACGGACGAGAGCTGGATACGGAGCCGGTGTGCCCCGCCCTTCAAGGTGTCGTTACGACGTGCAGTCTGTTGCTATCCCTTAATGGCTCGTTTACATACTCGCGCTATTGGCAGGGAAATAGAAGGGAAGTGGGCAGAGCGAGCATGTGACCAGGATACTCGCGCTGCTCCTCAACTTGCCGCTACCGTTTCCCGTGCTTCCGCAAGTGTTGGATTTTCGTGCGGAAGCCTAAGGACCGACAGCAAGAGCGCGAGTGGAATGTATTGCATTCTCACTCACTAGTATTGCTGCGAGATTAGGGCAATATTTGCGGCAGCGGCATGAGCAGGAGCAAGACGAGTCTGTTAACATGGCTTAAAATTTACATAATAAATAAGTGGATTACATTACCTTTCACAATACCTTTTTTCGAGTCTTCTTTAGCTTCTTTAACTCTTTTCTTGATTATTTGAACAAGATCACTGCTAATGTCATTATTAGGCTTGGCTTTATTCTTTGTAACTATATCTCTGTGGCTAACTCTTTGTTTGTCTTCTTCAGCCATTTCTTTCTTTGTTATCCTTGGACTATTCTGTCTCTTTTTTGCACTGGGTACTTCACTTTTAAAATATTGGCTGGTTTGTAATGGAGTGCCCGGGGCACTTTTTGTTCTGGCTTTGGCAAGTGTGGGTTTGTCCTCTGCTTTTTCATTAGTGATGGGAGTAGGGGGATTAGCTGTTGAAGATCTCTTTCTCAAACTGAGATTCTTGCTTGCAGATTTTTTATCAGTATCAAAATATTTACTGCTAGTTTCATTCTTAACATCAGTTATGGTAATTTTAGGTGTTTCTACCCTTTTAGTGGTGGTGGCTTCAACTGTTGACGTTTTTGTATTAGTTGCACTACTAGTTCTTGTTTTACGGGGAGATGGTACTTTTTTAATTTCTGGTAGATCTACATCCATGATTTCACCTTTGGAAGCCAGTCCTTTTGCTTTTTTCGTATCTTCATTATTTTTTGTACCTTTAGTTTCTCTAGATATTCTTTCAGATCCTGCTTTGCTATTAGTTCTCGTTTTACGAGGGGATGGTACTTTTTTAACTTCTGGTAAGTCCACATCCATGGTTTCAACTTTTGATGTTTGTTCTGTGGATTTTTTCTGGTCTTGGGACCTCTTTGCATTATTTTTTGTGACCTTTGTATCTGTAGACTTTTCCTCTGCAATTACCGAGCTTTTTTTGCATGCTCTTTGTCTTTTAGGTGCTACTTCGTTTATAGTTTCGCTATTCATATTCAATTTTGAAACTGTCTCACTTTTATGGTCTTCAGAACCTTTTGTTGTGCTTGTAGTTTCTGTAGATTTGTCTGATTTTACTGAACTTTTTCTGCACGCTCGTTGTCTTCTTAGTGCTACTGGTTCTTTACTAGTTTCGCCATTCATTTTCGATTTTGAGTTTATTTCACTTTTCTTGCTGTTCATTTCCGGTTCCGTTTCTTTAATTTTCGGTACAGGACTTTTTCTGGCCTTTTTAGGAGGGGAAACATCGTCATTTTCTTCAATTGTGGCCGTTGCTGGTTTTTTATTAGTTCTGAGGCGTCTTGTTCTGGATGTTGGGGCATCGTCATTACCATCCAGTTGCATTATGTTGTCCACATCACTTTCACATGGACTATCGTATGTACCGTCCATTTGAGACAACTTTCCTTTTGATTTACATTTGGAACTAGTAACTGTTTTCTTACTCTTATCTTGACTCTTTTCATACGTTTTCGCAGGCTTCTTATCATCAGTATCTTTCTTCGCATCTTTTGATTTAGTAGAAAGTGAGCAAAGTTCTGATGTAGGTGGTTTAATGGGTAATGTTACAAAATTAAACATAACACGACATTGTAGGCCAATAGCTCTGAGCATACTTACAAAAATAAAGACCATGTACTTTTTTGAAGTAACCACTCTACTTTTGATTTGAGTCTGCAAAATATCTTTAAGTGGTGGTGCTTTAGGACGAAATTTGTCTTCATTCTTGTCTGGTTTCAAAGTGAGTTTATCTTTAAACCAAGTCGTGATTTGCTCGGCGTATTTCATATCAACTCTTTCACCAGGATAACAATCTTTTGAAGGAACGAGAGATAGTGCGGCTGCTAAAATGTCTTGATCATTAAGGACTCTACTGACATAGTTCCCGTGGCCCAGCCAACAGAGCACATGCACTTTGTGCATATAAACTTGGTACTCTTTCTTAACTCTATTGATTTTTCTTCTCATCATCATCTCAACATCAACTTTTTTGGCTTTCCGACATCCAGCATCAGGGAAGTCTACCACAAGTTGTATTCCTTGTTGTGGTATTAACTTAGCATCTGAAGAGAAAACAACAATGTTCTATATAGAATCTATCATATTTATACAATTAAAGAAGAGAAGCAGATCTTTGCCCTGCAGAGGGTTGCTGATGGATAGATAGTACAAGTCATTCTTGAAACAACCTTTTCACTAATTAATAAATGGCAGTTATTAACGCAGCTTTTATTAAATGTCAATCGTGACTTCTATAAAAATAAGTTGTCATCTTAAATGATAAATCAGAGATATTTAAGCACCTAATTTTTAAGTCGTAAGAGGCGACGAAGGGACTCGAGGGTGTGTATAGCAATTCTAGGCGATGGGCTGACAACCTGGCACTATGGCGATACACAATTTTCCGAATGACCCTCAAACGTTTGTCAGACGTGGCGTAAATGTTAGTTTTTTTCGGCCGTTTATGCTCTGCCTACCCCGCAAGGGATAAAGGCGTGATATATGTATGTATGTAATTTTTAAGAGACTTTTGTTTTAGTTTAGCTTCTAATTTGATAAATTTATGACTAATTTTGTATGTTAGCGACGAAATTGAGGGCGGCGTTAAGTAGGGGCCCCAAATAGCAAGCAATTGGTGGGGCAAGGTTGGACAGAATGGAGCAAGGTGAGAAACGATAAGGCAAGGTGGGGCAGGGTGGGCCAAGATTTCACTGGGTTGAGCAATGTTTACAGGATGTGGCAAGGTTGGCGGGTTTGGGCAGGGTGGGGCTAAGTATGGTAAGAAGAGCTAAGTTTGGCAGGGCGAGACAAGGTGGAGCAAAGTTTGGCTGGGTTGGGCAAGGTGGGGCAAAGTTTGGTAAATTGGAACCAATTTTGTCAGGATGAGGCAAGATCACAAGATAGGCGACATTAGGTAAAAACAAAATAACTAGGTTGTGTAGGTGGTCCAAAAAACTAATTTACCTCCCCTTACCCCACCTAACAAAACTTTGCCACACACTGACGAAGCTTTCCCACCCTGCCACCCTGCCGAAACTTTCCCACCCTGCCACACTCCTCGCTTGCTATTTGGGGCCTTATTTAGCGTCACCCCCACTTTCTCTGCTAACTTACAAAATTAGTCACTTATTTATCAATTTAGAAAATTAATTACTTATTTATTTGGTCGCTGAATTATTTAAATAGTTGTTTGTAAAAGATGCTGGTTGTTAAATTTTCCATTGCAAAAGTAAAGAAGATGTTTTATAATAATTGAGGCTAATTCAAGGTTCTGTTGCTTACATACTAAAAATAAGATGGTTTGCAGGTGCTTAGACAAGCTTTAAAGGCTGCACTCATAATTTTCCATTAATAAATATGCTGTACAGAATGTTAAATAATACAAAAGATTTTTCAGAAAGCATCACTACAGGTAGTTTGGAAACTAATTAACATCTGGAAAAGACCTTATTTTTACCTTTGACTTCCTCCCAGTCTTCCATTTCTGAATCACTGTCATCTTTTGCCTTTTTAGTCTTCTTGCCTTTCTTTGATGTAACTGGTTGACTTGGGGACAGAACTTCTTCTCCTAAAGCTAGCAGGTCCTTTACATTTGATTCCCCACCCTGCTGTACCTTACTCCCAGTATAGTTGAGAATGGATGCTTTAGTTTCCTCAATTTTACTCTTGTGCTTTTCAAGCTCCATAAAAGTCTTTTTGGCAATTTCCTCACTATCATCTTGAATGTTTTGAGCGAATACCTGAAGATAAAGATGGATGAATAATCATAATAGTTTGCAGTTTGGCTCACAACATCAATTGATACAAAAAGCAAATCTTCTATCAAAATCTAATAATAAATTGTTATCAAAGTTATAGTATTTTATGCAACAGTCATATGTATAACGCATAATTATATGCAGTTGCATATACTATTTCATCTACACTACTCTACAAAAAAATGCTGAATAACTCCGTACACTTTTTCGAAACTTCGCGCAGGCGATTCAACGCCGCGTCCACGATATCAGATCTCTTTGAATTTTTATAATAAACAGTATAACAAGAAAAATAACAAAAACCTGAAAAGAAAGCTAACCACACAACTAGAATGTAAGTGGTTATATGCTCTTTGCACACAACATAACAATGATTTGAGTATTGGCACAGATTACATGTATTGACACAGAACACTTCCTTTTATTTCTCAATTTTATTGAAAGGCTTACAACATCCTTATGACATAATGGTACAGTGTTTGAGAAGAAACTGTAATTTCTATAGGCAGAATGGATAAAGTAGAACTTTACACAATTGTTTTTGAATATGTAATTGGAACATTATGAGACAAGTGTAGATAAAATAGATAAAAGAAGCCTATGAACTTACATCTTTATACTCTGTATTGGTTTTAGTTTCACCATCTGAATCATCACTCAGCGTAAACCTTGTTGGTGCCGGTGCTCTGGCAACAGTGGAAGCAGAAGGACCAGCCTTCTTTGTTGAAGGTTTTGGAGACTCATCTTCACTACTGTCTGGAATTTTATAAAATAATTACACACATACACACAGGTGTAATAATGTACAATGGTTTATTATGCACTCACAGTGCTACATTATTTTCATAAACAAAAATAAGAAATATAAAATTAAAAAACTTGCCCCCTCTGGGACCTGTGTTTGCGCTTTGAGGCCAGTACAAAGGGATTGAAAATTTTGAAAGTTTCAGTAAGGCGCCAGTAGCTTAGATAAGAGAGCAGTAGGACAGTACCGGTGTAATAATACCAGTACTGGTCACAGTATAGTTTTCGAAGCAAGGAGGGATGTTATAGAATACTCTTTGGAGCCCTATGAAACATCAAGAAAAAAATTGAGCTGAATAAATTTCTGTAGTTGATTTCTAAAGTAATGTAAAAAAAAAACATTTTTCTGGTGTATTGGCACCCAAAACAAACACTTTTTGTTCTTTGTAATTTTATTTTTTAGTAGTTTAGTAAAATAGCTTAGCCCAGGTGGATCCTAATCCTAGCCCAAAATTGCATTGGAAGAAAAATCTTATATTGGGCACCGCAATATTTTGCAAATATTTCAATAAAATTGACTTAGAATTTTTCTTTCCTTTTTCTTTACTAACTTTATGTGTCTATATCTTGGCCTGGGCATAGAGTAGAAACACATAGAGATGACACTCCCGCTCCAGACGCGCTCAAGGTCAATCCGTCTGGCTGTCTCTTAGAGAACAATTCAGTCGGGAGTGCGCTTCGCCGCGGAAACGTTCGTCGTGCGAATCGAATTTTCATTTTTTGTGAAAAATTTTGCAATGCCGAATTATTGTGGTGTGTATGGCTGCAAAAGTGATGCGAGGAAGACTCCGCATCTAAGTTTTTTTAATTTGCCAAGACATTTGATATGCCGAGTGCCGACAAGCAATTACATACTTAATAAGTACCTGGGTCTGTTTCGACAATCAGGCTTTAGATGCATATTGTTTTTTAGTTAAATGCTTTTTATAGATAGGGTTCCGTAATTAATCAGTTCACAGTCAACTAGCAAGTAGGATACCTGGTAACCTCATAATTTCGGTAAGTTATATTGTGTTTGCCACGCCACCCGTCTCAATGACTTTAAATATTGCACCAACTATAACTAATATAACAGCCACGTAATAAGAGCCACAAATTCCATTACTGGACATGGGCCTCCTCCTACTCAGATGGTACCTATTTGCCATAAGTACCTACCTACTCACCACGCTTGGCGGATGGATTAACGAGCAGAGTGCAAGGTGTTGTATTCATAGGGCGAACGCGTTTTACAAAAAGAATGCTATTCTAATCTGGCACCACACCGCGCCATTTTTGCACCTATTTTAAAATTCTGTACCTAGCTATTAACAATAAAATGGTAAGGTAAGACTTTAAAACGGGTAAATATTTTGTTCCCATGGGAAAACTGTTAGCAGCGGTCGCAACCGCTTGACTGGCCACTAGTCTGGAATAAAATTATTGGCACGTGACAGCCCCGACTTAAAGCGCGGGAGGGTGCGGGGCATTACGGGCTGCGGGGGGAAGTAGGTATTTAAAGCGCGGCTTTTGGGGCCCAGACAAAGGAGTTTCGTTTCTATACGCTAGTATTATTATCTATTCTTATGGCCTGGGTGCATCATAGCCTGAAAGTGACATTAATGAAATGTACTTGTATCAACATATAATTATAAATAAAACAAAAGTCATCAATTAACTCCTTTTTGCTCTTGGTGCCCCAAAGGATGAACCAAATAAAGACCTCTTTCTACAGTATTATCAAACTGATGGATGGCAAATTTCTAAATAATTTTCTTTATAAAATTTAAATGCTATTCAAGGCACTTACTATTTATCAGTTAAGGGATAAATGAATCATAAACAAACAAACAAATAATAGGTACAAACTATACCCACTTACCACTTTCAGATAAGTTGAGTACTGATGGTAACAGTTTATCTTGCGCAGTCAAATCTTTGACTGAAAACAAAACCGGCGCTACCTCTTCATCATCAAGAGCACTCGACTGCCGGTTTATTTTGCTAATGAATTCCTTCGCAAACTTCGGTTTTCGCACTCGTTTTGCTTGTGGAAGTTTCTTCTTTGATTTCTCATCAAATTCTTCAGCAGAGTCTTCAGCGGAGTCTTCAGCTTCCACATCGTCTTCGGAGCTAGAATGCTCAGGAATTTCTGCCTCCGAGCCGGAATCACTGAAATCGCCGACAGCATTTTCTGCCTCACTGTCGTCCTCGTCTTTATAAACCGTTTTAATAACTTTCTTTCTGGTAGTAGGCATTCTTCACATATCCTTAGAGGAACGGTACGGTAGTTGAAACGCAAATCTAATTATGGTTAGAAAAATAACCAGAACACAAAGTAATATTGCGAAATTGTCGCGCGAGAAAATGACAGTGACATTAGCAGGGTTACCATCTCAAAAATAGACAAGTCTGCCAAAAACTAGCAGAGTTTGCCAAAATCTGCACTACTCGACTTGACCCACCTGAATTCGATCGCAAATGATGTCCCGCTGTTTTTACTATAAAGTGATAGAAAAAACTGAATAATGTATCAAAAAAAACCTTTATTATCATGGTGTCGACACATGATAACAAACGTTTTTTTATACATTATTCATTCTTTTCTATCACTTTATTTGTTTCATCCCTTAAATTTAATAAAATTAGGCATTTTTGACACCTGTTTAAAAATAATAGATACTCAAAACTATCGAACGATGTCGTTGAACATCTTGGGGGCATCTTTGTCTAGTTTTATTCTACAACTTTTTGTGTGGGACTCCGTCGTCCAACAACCCAATGACCGTCCTTGTAAAATTATTAATCAGTTTTTATTGGAGTTAAATAAAAATGTTGACATTGTATTTGCGGTGCCAGTCGTGGCGCTTATTGTTGCGTATTTTGATATAGCCAACATTGAATAAAGACTACGGTTCCGAAAAAGAAACGCTAGCAACGTTACGGTGAAGAAAAGAGTTTACAATTATTAGAACCCTCATTATTTCTCTTCGCGGATAGTTGAGCAACCCCCAGATATATAAAGCCATCTTTTGGTGTAATAATGCGAAACTTTTTTATCTGTAAAAAGATGTCATTTAAAAGAAAAATTTGCCCAAAAGGTACAAATATGCTATAAATGGTCACCCTAGACATGTAGCCCTCATTATTATTTTTTCGCGAATCGTTTTAGAAGTAACTGAGGAAGTGTAGTAAAAACAAGCGCCATCTACTCGCCATAATTTGAACTTTTATAGTAATATTGTTTGATTTGAAGTTGTAATAGATGGCATTAACTGTGACCGTGCACTAAAACGCGCTCTGCCCTGCCTGCCCGTCTGATGAAGTTTTCAGCACTTTTCACAAAAAGCAGCGAATTTTGTAGCTCTTATTCACGCAGGGAGGTAAACCACCGGCCGACATACTCCGTGCTAGAGAACCCTCTGGTTCAAGTGGAGTAATGTAGGACCTATTCTTATTGTCGATGCTTATTGGCTGCTAGTTTTTCTCACTGCTTTTATTAAAAATAATTAATATATCTAACAAAAAAGGGGGTCTGTACATGATACCTATGTGAATTATAGCATCTTCTACACAATATCTTGTACGTCCACTAATCGGATAACGTTAAGGTAGGTAATCCTAAAATTCAAACGAGATAACGCTTTTACTATTCGTAAAGTGTAATGGGTACGGGGAAATAGCAATAAAAGTTTCAGTTTGTCGTATCAAAACTGTTGGGCGAGCTATTTTAGTTCGCTGACATAGTCAAATTGGTCGTTCTCTTATAAAAGCTTTTAGAGTGTTGCGCGAGTCGATACTTAGGTGAGTAGGTACCGAATAAATCTTACCAGCTAGCCTTGGGCGGCTAGTAGTTACTTATAAATAAGTAATACAGGATATAAAAACATTGAGTCGGGTCCTCGTCCTTAGAGAAGAGTTACGATGGCCTCAGCTCCTGGTGTACCATCCCGTCTTAGATAGGTAATAATAGGTACCTATCCATAACGATTCTGGGACAAGAGCTATCGAACCATTGGTAGCACATACAATATGAAAGTGGGTTTAACGATGGATATTCGTCGATTACCTACCTACATAAAAAATTTACAATAAAATAAATCACAAACAAACCTACCTATGCAATTCGCCTTAAATAACTTGATTTCTTCTAAAAAGGCTCTACTACTTACTTTCAACGAAAGATCCAAAACCAAAGAAAGGTTTTTTTAGACGGCTACTTTAACTTTTATTAAACTAACACCACAAATTAGAGAGACGGCGCTAACACTCTGTATCTGACAAGTCAATGGGTAGGTAGTGGGTGGACGTCTCTGGACACAACATTAAAATAGCCACGATGATGGACTAATTAGGTACCTACTCGATTTTACCACCTAGAACTTCCCACTATCTTACTACTTACCTAGAACATACACTTCAGCCAAAATAAGCTTGATGAAAAATAATCTATCATCTATCTATTATTACAAAATAGGATCAATTACGTATCAGGCCTCCCGCTGATTATGCTAGAAAGATTACTTCTGTGAATGTATGGATACGATGTTTTCAATTAAAATTCAAAATCATGTTTTAATCACGTTCAGGCCGACAGTCTATTTGCAATAAAACCGTCTCTGCTTGACAACTATGAGTAAGTTTATAAGTTTTTAGTTTTTTATCTCAAACTGTAGGTAGGTACATCTTTGCTCGACATCATGCACGAGTAAAAAGGGCCCTGACTACTGAAGACACAAAAAAAAACAAAAATATTGAAAATATAATGCGAATGCAAATAGCAAATCAATAATTGTGTTTACAAAATAAACGCATGATTTCATATCCTAAACAAAAACCAAATGAACAATGAAAAGCAGCGCATTCCTCCCTGGGCAAGTAAATCGCGTTCCCAGCTCCACAGTTCGCCATAAAGCATAAACTAACATAAATAACTTCAATTGTTTGCTGCCTTATTGTTAACTTTAATTACATTTTGAATTAATTTTGTAATTAAAACGGAAGCTAGAGCGCGCCGCGTGAAGTTTAAGTGGCTGGAAACGGATCGACCTCGGGACGGTGTGGCCAGCTCACATTGTAGCAAAATACAGAATAAATAAGCTTATCTGTGTGGTGCTGGATTAAAGCAGCATCACCACATCCTTACTCCTGGGCGTGGGTCACTCTGAGATATAAGTCTAGGAAATGAACAGCAGCGTTCCTTATGGATGAAACCGTATTTAACATCGATTATTAATTGTAAATCAAAGATTATTGCGCATTATTTTGATAAATTGTTAAAATGTATAAATATCTATGTAAAATTGCAATATTTAAGGCCTTTGTGATTTCCGCCACATTTTTTTGTAATGGAATAAATAAATATGAAACCACTTGCACTGGACTAGCCAACGTGCTTGTAAGGCGTAGTGAGTTAGTGTACCTAGTTTTGTCAAAAATACATACTTAGGTATACATAGGTAACCTACTCAAAAAAGGGGGAAGCCCTGTTTCCAGCAGTGGACTGTTGAAGCTGTTTCTGCCGCGTGATGTTGGTTAGGAACAACACCCAATTTTGCAGGCTCTCGTAGGTTCTTCTAAGAGTGGACTTGATCGTTTTATGCGTATGGTTTGTGAACTGACCGCAATTACAAACGTGGTCTTAGGGAGGTTGCGCTTTGCACTCAAATACCACGCTTTTATCTTGCGGGGTAGGCAGAACGTTAAAGGCCGTGAAATACGGTTGCTATCGCCACCCATACCCAACCATAGAAAACCATAGAAATCCTCGATGCTCTTAGTCGCCTCTTACGACACCCGCAGGAAAGAAATGGGGTAATGCTGTTCTACGCCGGTGTCGCAAGGCATTAGTTGCGCTTTGCCTGCTTATATAAGAATAAAATCTTCTTTTATGATGATGTCACCAGTCTTCTTCTTTTTTGTGTGGGACACCAAGTCGTCGAACGACACGATGAACCCTGATGTCAGAGTTTTTCAACCGCCTACTACTAGTAGTAGACCTCTGACATGGCTGTGTTACGACTGCTGTCTAAGTAATCATACACAAAAACCAGGACCGACTGCTTGACGTGCTCTTCGAAGCACGGAACCATGTCACCAGTAGAATTGCTACATGACTAAAAACGCGTAAAACACCCAAAATCTGGCCACACTCCTAGTGTAGACGAGAGGGTGTAGCGGGGCGTGGGGCACCCCGGCTTTTAGATGCAATCTCTGAGTGGATTAATTAATTCTGAGGTGCTGGTTATCTCCTGTTATCATTTAATAAAGTTATGTAAGGATGTAGACACCCGCTTTACGGCGGTAGATGATGCCTTAAAACTGGGAAATGGGCCTGTCGGGTGATTTCAGTTCATCTCGCGATACAGTAATTTTCATTTTAATCATCATATATTGCAGTCCACTGCTGGACGTAGGTCTCCCACAGGCAACTATCTCTCGTTTTCACCATCCAGTCGCTACCAGCCACCTTTAAGTCATCGGTCCATCATCATCATCATCGGTCATTTTGATCATGTCTGACAAAAACAGGGCAATTTTTCTGTAATTGGAGAGCATAACACTTAGGCTATGTTTATTATCTTATTAACTTACATAATATTCAAAGGTAGGGCTGCAACATAGTTACTGAAACGCCTAGCAATGTTCCTATAATTATCATGAGCCCTCTCTCACAGCACAGAGGAAAAGAAGAAAAGGCTCGTAGCTTTGGGGAATAAAAGTAGATCTAAGTATCGGGAATACCTTGAAAGTGCTCATATTGAATCTAGAGTGTTCGACGCATTGATATGTAGCTAAATGTTTCATGAGGTGCCGGGCATCAGCATCACCTGGTGTGACGAAAATAACGAATTCAGAACGCTTTTCAAAACAACACTCAGCCCGCGCTACATTATGCATGAAGCACTCCATTTGCTGATCCGCTCAGGCTCAGGAGTCCCGTTCACCCGCTCGCGGCTCGTTAAGCGCTTACATTAGCTACAAACACTTATTGATTTCAACCCAGATTGATGAGATTTGTAAAGAAATGGTACAACTCCATCGAACGCCCCATACAGCTTATTGTTCGCCAACAAAACAACAGTGTTGCTGCTTGTTACGGTTTTATACGCTCTGAAAAGTGTTTTACGATTTCTTTCTAACAAGAAGTAGGTATCTATTTGTAAGGACGTGACGAGTTTTATTGTATAAGCAAAGCTAATGCCATTTTTTAAACACGGCAAGTGTTAGGCATACATACAATCATAAAGGTGTTAGGTATTCTCTTTGTTGAAAATTTTGCAAGTTTTATAAAATTTTATACATAACATTATTACATAGACGTATTTTTGTCGTGCGACGCCGGCTTAGAATAGCATCACCCCATTCATTCCCGCAGGTGTCGTAAGAGGCGACTGAGGGACTCGATGGTTTTATGTGTATTACAATTCAGGCCACAGTTTTTTCTGAAACAGACCTCAAGTACCTAGTTGTCAGAAGTGGCAATAGCGACTGTATTTTACGGCCGTTAACGTTCAGCCTACCCCGCAATAGATAAAGGCATGTAAATTTATTCCTGCAATTGAATCATTCTTAGCACGAAAAGGTACATCTACCTAGATAGTCGCGTCACTCACGCATGAGTGACCAAGACGAATTGTATGAAGCTATAATTCAATTAACTACGAGTAGTAGGTACTACCCTGTCGCGCGCCAAAACGTACCGGCCATTTGCTTTGTTTTTGAAGAGCTACCGAAGCTGGCCATCGAGGGTCGGCCAGAAGGAGGGGAGCTACAAATGCAATATTAATGCAGTGCCGAGTGGTGGCCTGAGTGCATTTACTTAATGGATCGTAGGCAAAATGTTTACACTGTCGACGAACACGAAAAAATAACCTTTCGCAAATCGGATAGAGAGTTTTTTAGCGGGATTATTGCGAGCGAGCGACGTGCTGACTCACACAAATAAAAACTTCCCACTTCATCTACTCAGGATAAAAAACTTATACGACACCTCCACAGACGCAGGACGGAGTGGGATACATTACCGGAGTGGAAAAGTTAAAAAGCTTAAATGTATCTCCGGCGCGGCTAAAAGTGTCTGACAAAAGTTCGACTTCCATTTTAAAAAGCTCCATTACAAAACATCGAGATTCGCTTCCGCCACGCCGCCGCGAGCGCGAACCGGTGGCGGCTTCAGGACGACGGAATTAACTCGAAAACTTTTCAATTTATTTTATATGAAATCGAGCATGGTATTCATGTGCAAGGGAAGTAGATGTCGCGCCGTTTTGCTGTTCATTGGGTTGCAAGCTGCAGCGCCAGAGTAGAGCCAATCAAAACCAATATTTTTCGCATCATATTTCTCAATTAAAGCATCAATTACTTACAATGTACAGGTAATTGTATTCTGGCATGCATTGGTTGCGTGAGTTATACGATAGGAAGCGGAAATTGGTAGGAACCTAATATAAAAGATAGGTACCTACACGGATTAAACGTGATCGTTGCTGAAAATTATCTCGTAGAGTGCTAAAATGCTTAAATATGCGGCCTTGCGCATGCGCATCCTTCATTATCAAATGAAGAACCTTTTGAGAACAAACTATGCGTGCTATCGGTTAGTACATGCTTTCTGACTGTTTGAGACCCGTAGAACTTTGCTTAGCAGTGCATGTATGATATTTTTGGTGGAGGTTTAAGAAAGTGGCCTTAATTTGCCTCTATTCATCCTAGAGAAAGAATCACGAATATCATATCACGTTTGACAATTATTGAGAGCAAAATGGTCTGTACTAGCAAGGTAAAGGCAGTGCTTGCTGCCCCGCACGGCTTCATCTCTGCGACCACGGACAGCATTGGAGCCGCCGCCACGCGCGACGCTTAGCTTGAATTCGTTATTTCTAACATGCATGCCAAGAATTAAGTTGTTTGATACTAGCATAGATTATTCTTTAGGCAGATAAGTAAGTACGCCTACTCTACCCTCCAGGTACCCAGAGTTCACAAGACGTGCATACAACTTGAAAATTGCATCTCGTTTGAAACGACCACAGCTCTGCTGAGGTTTTGGCTACAGCATTGTGATCCCTAAATTCTGTGAGAGTCCCGCGTTTAAAACTGAAAATTATTGGCATTTTAAAAACATTAAAATTTCTTGAAAAAGTTTGAAAGCTTACGTAATATCATTATTATACCTTAATGTCTGGTTGCTAATATACTAAATGATTTATTCTTTCACACAAAATAGATTCAAATATAAAAATATCAAGACTGTGTTGTCCCGATATAAAACCTGGCGCGGGCACATCCAGAGCAAAGTAAGTTGAATTTGAGAAGAGTTGTAAGTAAGGCTTTGGCTCAGAGATAGTGCTTTTAGGCCCTAACCCCCGGGGTGATGCAGTCGGTCCGTGGAGCTTCTTAAAATGTTTTCACTTATGTATATATGGGAATACATTACCCAGCCTCCGGGTTACTTGAGGCGCACACTTACTTTTAACACAAAATTGAAGTGACGCAAAACCTTCACTCTACTCTCGAGTGTATGTTCGCTTAAATTACATTTTATTGGAAACCTGAAACACTTTACTTATAAAAAGTGCCGCTATCTTAAATCCCCTTCGCTGTATATGTTGACGATTCTATTTAGTGTTCAATGCGAATGTTTACTTTTTATGTTACGATTCAAAATAAAAGATGATGGATATTGCAGCTATTAAGTTCAATGAGGATATAAAACGATACGTAGCGTCCATTTAGGAGCTTAACTGTGAGTATGGCGGGGCTTTTAGACCAGCGAACACAAAACGGCACCTACTGAGGCTCTTGTGCTCGTCACTGTAATCACTTAGCTTAATTGCGGGCGTTAATTACCGCCGATCTCGACGGTTCAAATTACGTACTCTAAAACGCATTAGCGCCTGACAGCTGGAGATTATCCGTCTAAGCGGCGAGCGGAGCCCCGAGCCCGACTACGACCGTCGCCCCGGACCGTCGCCCCGGACCGGCCCGCCGCCGCCGCCGCCGCCGCCGGCCCGACTCGTATCCCGTAATGAAATTTAATGAGCCTTAATTGTTGACGACTTAATGCAGGAACACCAAAGCGCTCACGCCCATCGCTGAGTGCCAAAAACAAACAACATCTCCACCAACTGAAGAAACCTCTTATTCTACTCACAGCACATGACAGCGTTTTCCTTGTATCTCTGAATTTAACAGGATTACGTCGCTAAAAGGTTTCGTCATTGTATAGCTGAGACGCTGAGTGTACAAGTTTCGGGTGCCTACTTATCGCTGTGTGTGCTGATCGGATAGCGCTTTCTTACTTAGCGAAGTGAATTAATTAAAATATTTCGCCTAATGGAAGTTTGTGATCGTGGTAGAAGCGGAACCCATTTCGATCCCAGGGTTGTCGCCGGCGAGAAAACATTCATCATGAAATTTAAAAGTGAATGAATAACAGGCATTTCAATGCAATGATAAGCTCGCCTGTTGCTTTAATTTTAACTGTTTAATTGTATGTTTTCTTATTCGTATTGTGTTTCAATACAATCAAGAACATAATGCACATCCAAAACCAGCGATATTATCCATCTAAATACATAGCGTTAGTGAGAAAAAGATAAATAAGATTTTGAAAAACACGTACTCTATGAAGTAAAATTGGGGTTTGTGAAGATCTTTCCTTCTTTCAATAGATTCACCTAAAAAATTCAGAGCTGATGAAACCGGGGGCGGATTGCTAGTTGCTAATAAAAATACTAGAGCGAACACGACTCGATGAAATATACGAAGAAGCAACATGACGTGTAAAATTTATTACAGCCGTATACTTTTAATCTGTCGTAAATGTTGTAAGTCACGCTTAATTCTGTTGTCAACAGTTGCGTCAACGGCTAACTGACCTAAAAGCTGGTGCTCATGGTAAGCTATAAACAACGGGCTGCTCATGTTCCAAGATCTCTTATTTTTGGTTATCAAAATTCAGCGTTACACAACTGCCAGTTTTTTACCACATTGTTACACTATGAAAAACTTTCAGCGGAATACGACGGCCGATGTGGCGCAGTGGTAGTGCGATTGCCTGTGGTGGGACACTCACAAAGTTGATATTTATCACTTTGTGACTTTGTTTCCGGTCTGGTTAGGACATTGGAGGGTGAACAACCTGATTGTCCGAAAAGAAATGGTCCCGTGCTTCGAAGGGCACGTTAAGCCGTCGGTCATGGTTGCTGTCTATGATTACTTAGACGGCAGTCGTTAAACAACCATGTCAGAGGCCTACTACTAGTTGTAGGCGGTTGAAAAAACTCTGACACCAGGGTAAATCGGATCGTTGGACGACTCGGTGTCCCACACGAAAAGAGAGATGAGCGGAATACGCAGCGGCCAAAACCATACAACTGACACTATCGGGACACAACCTGAGACGCTCTTATAGCGGAATTCTGGCCCAGCTCGCTACACTATCATCCGACCTCTCTAATGCAACTAATTTATGGATCACTATGACACCACATCGCAGAGAGCAGCGTAAACACGCTCAAACGGTCTTTAATGGAGTTAACACTAGTGTAGTCATTTTATAGAAACTCGAAGTTGACAAACGATGGGATAAAAGATAAAAGTGATGTCAGAGAAGCTAGCAGGTAAACCACATCAGAAACTATTAGCCACTTACGACTTAAAAATAGTTGGTAAGATGGAATTATATCTTACTTGTTGGGATCATCAGAGGATTAATTTCAACTTGTGAGATTTTACCACTTCGCTCTACCACCGCCGATTGTCCGTAAGAAAAATTGTTATGAACGCGACCGCCGTGTATTGCCGGAACACAATTCACGTTGTTCGACATTTGCGTGTCGGATTTTCGCGCTGTGCAATTTTCCTCAGAACAACATTGGTCGCGAATTTGACGCACCCACTCGTCATATGAAGAGAGACAAAGGGCCGCTCGGCGCTGGATCACAATGGCATGTAGTGTGTTTCTTGTTAACTGATTAGAGGCAGTCTAGTGGTGTCATCTCGAAACGTTCCAATTACCGGCGGGGGCGGCAGGGGGCACGGGAGGACTGGGTGCGAACTCAGAGTCAATAAATATTGCCGAGGTAACGTGACATGGATGGCCGACGAAAAACTCGTCTCCATCAGATTTAATAAAGTCAAGTACACATTTGACATTCTTTTAATGTATATTTGAAAATGAAAAATACACACACAAATCATAGACATTTACCAGCAAAAATAGTAATCACACAAATACAACCTACGAAGCAAAAGCAACTACTTATATTAAATGTTTAATGCAAACTCGTCAATTCAAATGCAGTGAATCCAAAAATTTACATCGCAATTTCAAATTACATAAAAATTACTGATAATTATATTAATACGTTCATACATGCATACACATAGCACGCCTTTATCCCTTGCGAGGTGGGCAGAGCGAGAACAACCGTAAAAGGTGGCTATAGCCACGTTTGACAAATATTTGAGGACCGTTAAAGAAAAATCGTACTATATTAATAATTGGAAAAAATCATTAGGTAATTGAAAATGCTTTTTAAACTGCGAATGGATTCTTGAAATAGTCATTAATAAAATTACAATGTACCTAATTATTATTTTTGACTTGTAATTTTTTTTTTGACAACAAGTTTTCACACACTTATTATTATTTTGTTACTTTAATTAGTAAAAATAAGAAAACGGATATGAAAATAGCTATAATAGTTGAAGAAAGTGTTTCAAAGTAGGTTAATTATTTACCGTCTGTTAAAAAAGGTATTTTATATGAATGAATTTTTTTTTATTGGTAAATCTTTTCAGCTCGTGGTTAGTGTAGTATTAGTGAATAACAAAGAATTTTATTAAACTTCACCAAATAATAACCTAAACTTTGGGGTCGGGTCTGCAAAGACCCCACGCAACTGATTCCCAATTTTTTTAACAGGACTTACCCAGGGTTAAGATTATCATGGCTGCTGCATTCAGAATCTTCATAGAGCTCCCTCTGAATATTTTTTTCTCTAAGAGTGCGAATGATCCATTTCGAAAACTAATTTAGAGTTGGCAACTAAACAAAGAGCACTCCTAGCAGATAATAATTAACGCTTGCGGTAAAGTTCCACTTAGTCCGTACTGGTTTAACTGAACCTCACTATTTCATTGGCGAAGTTAATTAAAGCTTTTTCCGGTGATGTGTACAGGTGGGAATGTAATTTTGAGATTGTTTGTTTTGCTGTATTGATAACCACTTGTTTAGATGAGGATTTTTAATGAGGTACAAAATTTACTAAGTTATTCACGTGGTGGCGAAGCCATCAGCTGTTCAGAAAACAATGTTCCATTAGCTTCCGTAATCTTCTCAAAAAAAGTAACAAGGCAGCCTCTCTTTGTGGCCACCAAAATATTGTTTCATACCTTTTGGACCTAAGCACAATTTGAATTAGAGTCCTTCTCTCTAAGTAAGATCATGTTCAATAAAGTGAGATTTAGAGTTGCTATCTCTATCCCTTTACTAATTTTAGAAAATGGCGGAGTCGTGTTCGCCTGAATCGAGGCCATTACATAATTTACTTTAGAAAATAAAAGCACGTGAAGGAAGGATGGTGGAGTCGCGTTATGTTAAAGTGAATATGTCCGTCCTTTGACTGTTTGTGCTGCCACCCCGCGGCCCGCATCCGCACATCCGCACATCCGCCATCCGCCCGTTGTCCAGATAAAAGCTTCTCCGTTGCACGAAAAAGCACTCACGCCAAATATTGATTTGTTACTTCGCCCCTCCTAAAATGGGAGAGATATGTCTTGGCTTTCGTGTATATTTAAAACAACAACTCTCGGAAAAGGAGAAGAGATTTCTATTAAGTTAAAAGTGTTTACTCTTCGCGTTCGCGCTATTTGCGCGCATTATCTAAGAACAAAACATAACACCTAATTTCTATTAACGCCCGACCAGTTTTCCCTTTAAGCTAGGGATTATGCAGGAAATTAGAGAGATAACTTTAATTAAAAATGTCAATGACTGGCTTTAAGGTGATTCAAGCGGACGCTCAATGAATGGCTTCGTAAACAGTAATTTATTATGTAACATGACTGGGTACATTTACCTTTATTACCTTTTATCAGAACGTCTGTCTTATCAAAACAGGCCGGTAACTAGCCGGGGCACTCGGGGGCGGCGGTGAGACGCGAGGGGGGCGGTAAAGGCGCGGGCCTGGACCGCTTACGCTAAATCCTAATTAACTGCTTGATTAGAAGTGGAATAAAAAGCTCGTAATCTTAATTGGTATTTTTAATCAAGACTCGAGCTACGACGAAACGAGAAGGTATCTAGTTAAACTCGTTAGTAAATTTATTCATACTTTAATGTAAAGCAGTCTTATAAACGTTTCATACTGCATTTTATACAATGTTAATTTTAACGATCTTGTTAAGATCTACATATTTGGGCATTAAAGTGCTATGCATTCGTTAGGGCGTTTGATATGGCGTAAGATTTTTTCTAATTGAGGGGTGAATTAAGGGATTTCTTTTATTAATTTGTGAGGCACTAATTGCGAGGTGGTAACCTTCATTTAGCCGTGACGCCCCGTTGGCGCCCCGCCAGGGCCGCACCACAGCGTGGACTAATCATGTACATTTATTATTAATGCATTTAATTAAGGTGGGTCTACCTTGCTGCACAAAGACGTGACGGCAGGGGCGCCTCGTTTAATATGGAACCCTTGTGGAGATGACGGGTTCCTAGTCCTACAAGTAAGTAAGTAAAAACACTTTATTGCACAAAATAACAAATAAAAATATAAACAAGCAGCGTTTTGCTGTTCTATTTCACTGAGAATGTAGCTCTACCAAAACTTAAATTTAATCACTGTATTTAGTTGGTTTACTTGCTTCACCAATAATATTTGTTTAACTTTCTGTAATTTACGAGAAGTATTACTTATGAAGTTAGTTAGTATATTAGGTACTTGATCGTTTTTAATATTTTAAATTATTAGATTATCATAAATATAATACTGGCCTTTTATTATGTTTGAAACATGGCATAATAATATTACAAGGTAGATTTTGATTTTCATGAGAACATTATGCATTATTTTAATTGCAAGCCTAAATGCGCCCCTGGCAGGCAATTACAGTTCCTATTACTTATTAACTTTCAACCACCCTAATGGTTTCTGCGATACTGCTCAACTTGACGCGGCTTCGGCACATGCCTTACTGCTTAATTACTTACCTGAGTAAGCTACAGTGTACTGTATTTTGATATTAAATTAGCATATAAGTAAGTATCAGTATCAATTCTCATTTGAATTTATGTTATGTTGTGTATCATTTGAGTTATGTTGTGTATTTTCTATTCTACTAATTTGCCGTGTGATGCCGGCTTAGAATAGCGTCTCCCCATATCTTACCCATGGGTGTCGTAAGAGGCGACTAAGGGACTCGAGGGTGTGTATTGCAATTTTAGGCGACGGGCTGACAACCTGTCACTATAGTGATACACAGTTATCTGATTGACCCTCAAACTTTTGTCAGACGTGGTGTTAATATCCGTTGAACGGCCGTTAACACTCTGCCTACCCCGTAAGGGATATAGGCGTGATTTATGTATGTATGTATGTATGTAATTGATAATATGTTTTGATTGAAGATGCGGTGTTGATAAAATTTTATAATGAAATATGATGAAAGCAATAAATCAAATGGTGTGTTTGTTTCATCAAAATTTCTACTTAGAACTTGTCCAACCTTGTGTTAACTGAGCTATCTTGAAAATGTACGTTGTTCGACGCCAAAAGCGCATAGTGGTCTCTACAAATCCAGGGTGCATAAAATTCGATTCTATTTGCGAACTTCTTATCACAAAATTGGCATGAACCTACTTCGGACAGCCCGTTTGTTCAATGGCTCGACTAGCAAAGGGTCGTTAGCGCGGCCGTATATCGTCGGAGAGCCGCGAATATTGGCCGCACTAACAATGTGCGTCTTTATAAGTTTTTAACGAGCTCGGCCGGTATAAATTATGTGCGGGCAGTGGGTCTCGTTATCTTGCTAACGGCGCACTAGCGGAAGCTTAATGTTGCGAGAGCTTTATTGTAGCCACTTACGGCGTTGCAACTAGCTCCGCTCGTGGACCAATCGTGAAGCTTCCAATTGGCGGGAAGTGTTACACCTTATTATCCTATGAAATGTTTACGTGCTAGTTAGTGTTATAAAGTTTACATAGTTCTACATATTGAGTAGGCACTCAAATTTTAATGATAGAAAAAGTTTTATGAACAGCAAACTCTATCTGCAATTTTATGCTTTGTCCGGGCAATATATACGTATTTTTACTACACCTAACTACTTTAAAATGCGATCGTTTTCTTAATATCTTTAATCTATTATAGTTTTCTAGTATATAGTACTTCTTTCCAGTTTCTTTTTCGTGTGGGTACGTATAGTACTACTATATTTTTCCAAATATAGTAGTACTATATATACAAACACAATACGGATTATATATACAAACGCGTGATCAAATTGTTATTTTAATATTGCAATATCCTTGGGAGAAAATATTGACTACTTTGTCAGAAGTGGCGTAAATTACCGTTTTTTACGACTGTTTATTCTCTGCCTACCCTGCAAGGGATTATAGGCGTGATAGAGGTATGTACGTTTTTATTTACTATCTTGGCTAAAAACCGGGCACAACATTAATTTGTTATTTTAGTGATGGATGAAACATTAAATTTATCTAACGGCCACATTGAATGAAGTACAATTCAAAGCATCTATACTCGTCCCATTCGTAATTTTACGCTTGGACCATGGGCCGAATGAAGTCAACTAAAGGGCCGTAATGGCCGGGGCGACGATAACGAGACGTCCAGCCGTCTACACAGAGAACGCTACCCTATAGCGTTGTGCACCGTGTCACTAGTGCTGGCTGATTTGTATTTCAAAAGAATGTGCAAGAATAGTTTGAACACCATTACATAATTGAAAAAGACAATAACTTTGCTTTTCACTCTTTGAATAATTTTTCCCTTTTGGTCATAGTAATAACAAGAAGTCCAGATGTGAACTTTTCAGGCTGTAAAAAATATTGCCGAATACATCGCTTTGAACTTATTTTAAAATAGTTGGAGTTGTGGCAGGTAGAAAACTACACGAGCGAATTTATAGCGTGCATGACCCGCGGTAGCTTCTCAACCCGTTCCAAGTAAAGAATGGTCGCGTAATGGAAAATCCATGTGCTGATCCAATCTGCTGCGAAGCTTTTAGGCCGAGCGGCCGAGCTTCGTTTTTCACTTAGTCGATATGCGCGCAATTACCCGCCCGCACGTAATGCACCGACCACTCCACTGCCACTTTTTTAATTCAGGAAAATGCATTTTTAAAAGCGCACATATTATCGAACACATATTTCGATGAATGTTAAGTAATTTAACTATTTAAGTCCGCGTTAAACTGGATTCGCGGAATGCATGACATTAAAAGTGAAATGTCTGCACTTATTTTAATTTGCCGTTTCTTAATGACTTGACAGTTGATATAATTCAAGTATAATTCAAGGCTTAATAAATGTGTCTAAAATTGGTCATTAATTAGTGGTGTTTATGGGTAGGTAGGTCAGCATAGTAAATGTTGTGGAGGGCTTGCTGAAAGGGCGAGGCTACGTGGCCGGATCACGGACTCGGCTAAACACAAATCAACACCGATTCTCCATTTGTTAGACACGGGAATGTAATTATGGCCGGAACACTTGGAGCGGGGAGGGGGTGCACCGCGAGCCTCCACGTCATTCAAGCTTTTAGTTCGCTGCTCGACAACGATTGTTACTTTGGAATCGTAATGTACATTTTCTGAAATCATTCCTATTTTCAGCATTCACACGATTTTCCCTGCACGCTAATCTTGCCGTAATATCGCTTAAATTTAATCTAATTCCGCTCTGTTTTTTCAAAGTTGCAAGATGCATAATGTGCAGTTTTCTCGTGCTAGTTTCCAATAACGATTAGAGTTGGGCGTGAAATTAAAAAGTAGGGGTATAGCGTGAGCTCGGGGGCGCCACTGACGGCGGTGCGGGGCGCAAGGGGCGGCTGCCGGCCCGGTGCCGTGACACGAGTTAAACTAAATTAATAAACTTGCAGCAGTCTCAGGCTTTATTAAAAAACACTCATTAAAGCAGAGGAAAAGTAGGTGAAGTCGCCGGCGGGGACAGCGCCGCTAATTGCGCCGCCTTTATTGCTTAAATAAAGTTTTAGTGGGGGAACACAAGTTTTAATTAAAAATGTGAGAATAGTTTTTAATAAAGGACCGGCTCGGTGCGCGTATATTGCGAAACTTTGAGGCGATACGCTTAGCTTACAGGAAGTCCGGTCATATTGCGTCTTGCGGCGGCGGCGGCGGCAGGCGGTCGCGCTACCCGAGCGCACTCCCGCGCCGCCGCCCCAATTACTTGCATGCTTTGCCTGAATACGTCCCGCGTAATTTCACACAATCGCTTTCCATATTACCGTCTCTAAAGAATAATGCTACGGTGCGGTAGAAACAACGACATTTTGATTCGAGTTTTTGTCACCCACGCCACTTTCCCTGTCAATATAAAATGACAAATGGCGGGAGCACCGAGAGAAACTAATAATGCTCGTGATTTACGCCCGCCCTTGTTATTACGACTCATGTGAAATGTAATTTCGGCATACTATGTGTAGAAGGCACGCACACAAGCGGCGGGCGAGTGTGCAATACGTTTAATAAAGGAGGGACGCGGAGTAAATCCTTCAATTTCGCCGGCACACAACGGCGTATTCTCGTTAACCGTGGCAATAAGTTAAACGGGCGGGCTGGCCGCTCGGGCCGGCGGCGGCGGCGGCGGCGGAGGCGGCGGTCCGCTTCGGGTGCCGCCACACCACAGCGCTTCAGGAAATTAAAAAAGGTCTCGACTCTTAAGCCACTATGTCGAACCGCTTTCCCCACCACGTGCTCCTCGCAATAACTTACCAAACCCACTAATTATATTCGCATTTCACTTGAAAGGGATAATAAAAACCTCACTAATAATGCACGTCTACCTTTTTGCTCATGCATGAGCAGGCAATTTACAATTATTTGTAAATGGTAGGTAAGTAAGTAATTACGCAGGCCGTCTTTAACCGGCTATTTAATGTTCCATTGCGGGCTCAGAGGTTACTCCTCTGCGCTGGCTTTGAATGTCAATCACATAGCACACAGTTCTCCAGGGCCCGCAATGGCTTTCATTTTACTGCCGTGTTTGCAGATAGTTAAATTGCTTGCCGTTCTAGCATCTAACTATAAGAAAATTAGTACGTATAAGCAAATTTTGCTTATCTTCAACTTACAAATCGATTGAAAAGCGATTTGAAAAGAAAAATGCCCGGAAGGACTCGGCATCGGCACGCCGCGCCAGCCGACGACGCCGCTGCAGTCGCCTCCAGTGTGCAAAGAGCTTTACGTGTTTAAATCTTCCCGAGATAAACTCGTAAAAAACGACTTTATTAAACAAGATACACTGTTATTGAATACCGCACCCCATTTAAAATTCTAACAGAATACTAGCGGATGAATTATGCATTAATAAAACTAGGCAGTCATTAATGCACTGTAATTGCAATGAGATTACTGAATACTAATTCAAATTTAAATTAATATGGAATCGGATTATGTAATTAATATTTTAATGGTTCAATTAAGCGCTGCAAGCGCTGGACTTTAATCAAAGTTGGTTCATTTGGAAGCGGCGCGCGGAGTTAGGAGGCTTGCAGACTGGCGGGAGCGAGCACTGCCGCCGGACAGTGTAACACCCCCCGTACAAAGAATACACACGTTCCCGCTGCGGACTGGCTGCACTCCTAATTAGATGTTCGATGAAAGTGTAATCAGACGTCGACCGGAACCGGGGCGTAATTAAACGGCGCAGGCGAAGAGTGATTTATTAATAGAAAAGCTCGGGCCGTAATGAAATACTGGCGGACAATGGCGGTAGGGCGGGCGGCCGTGGAAATTAAATTCTCAATAGCGATAGCGGACACACTTGCCGTTTCTTTGCCGGCCGCCTGTGGCCACTTGTTTAATAATTTACGTAGAGGACCACCTTCGGCCATCTTCTATTAGGGAGGACGTATGGAGGAGTATAAATTGGTCGGCGAGGGAATGTAAAGAAGATTGGTTTCCTAGTTGAGCGGGGTGGAAGTGGAAGGGGTGGAATTGAATTTAGGCCGGAACCGGAACCCGCTGCCGAGTAGTATTTGCGATATTTCTTACCTGAAGTGAACGTGACGCTATTGCCAAATACTTTTATTTTCAATACATTGTATTTTTTTATTTTTTTAAATGTCTTAACTCGATATCGACTTTTATAATGACCTATTTGTTTGATTTAATCGCGGTTTTTTTCATCACCTGCAATTTTGCTCTACATTTACAGAGAGTTATCCTTTAGCGACTCTACATAATATAAAACGACTAAGTATGTATATAAGACGAATGATAAAACTTTTTGCAACGCTAATTGTAATTGAAGGCAGAGATTTCACTTACAGTAAAAACTTCTATTGCGTCTAAAAGCTTCGTAATACGACTGATCCAGTCACAAAGTGTTTCTACGAAACAAGCTAAACTTCTGAATTTACTTCAAACACTTAATAACACTTAAAAGCTGTTGTCGGAGTATACTTTTTCAATTAGAGTATTAAAGTGTTCCGACCCCGTCATTATATTAGTGTTGTTCCATTCCACCCCGTCCGTGGCGTCGTCGGGGGTTCGGCTTCGGCATAGAGGCCGACTCGGCGCGCGCTGGCTGCCTCGCTCGGCTCCGTCCGGCTCATTCTGCCGCGACGCTCCGTACTCGACGCTCGTGTCGCTACTCCTCTCATACTCACAAACTTTACTCGAGCTCGTACGCCGGCTGATTATAAAAACATCTTAATTTGCCGCCGCGTGACAAATCGTTTCGGACGCCTGACGGACGTGAGATCTACCTCGGACGTTTAACGGTTTTCGAGTTTCGACCACCGGAAGCAGTTTTGCAAAGTGACAATTTCTGAAAGTGGACAAACATTGTGTTGACTATTAGTGGATTTGTTGATTGTGCATCGAAAAGACGAATTTCTGAAGGTGACTGTTTTTCTGTGTTTACCACTTTGCGCTGGAAGCTCTTTATCAAGGTTGGTTTATGATAATTTTATCAACATGTTTAATTAAAGTTTCAGACGAGAAAATAATTACTGACCCCCTTTCTTATCTGTCAATTTGAATTTAAGATAACAGAGACGGTTATTAATTTGAGCAGCTGATAATGTTAATGCCATCTTTGTGTCAACTTTTGTATAAATTTACAAAGAACAAACTGAAGTGTTTATTTCTCATAATTAATAGAGACGAAAAATCTATGGATAATATTATTAAGCGCATGACTAATCTTTCTTAAAAACAATAGACTGTTTACAAAAATAAACTGAATAAACTTTAAATATTTTCTCGTTTCAGTTAAACTATAAAAGTTTATTTGAATTTGTTGCGAAAACAAAGTGTCCAATAGGAATTTTCTTTTGTTTGTTTTTCTTGGTTCTTTAAATTGTTTTGTGACATAAAGTCACTTATATTGTTTGTTTTGAAAGTGTTTTGTTATAATCTTATAAAAGTTAAGTGTTTATTAATTAATTCATTGATAGCTGTGATATTTAATCAAATGGGTAATTAATTAAGTGTAGAGTTGGGTCTAGCGATGGGCTTGTTAAGTGTCGCGTCACGTCACGTCACGTCACGTCAGGTTTGAATTATGATAACGATCGTGACGTATAGTGACAAGAAGGTAACAAGGTAGCCTAAAGGATCTCTGATTTTAAATTTATGAATTTACTATTAATGCCTAATTTAAAACTAAGTTAAGGACCTATTCAGAGTAGGTATCATCTAAGTAACTGTGCGTGATTTATTATCACATTTTTTCGAATATTTCAAGGTTCCTACGTTTCCGGCATAAACCATACTACCTATGTAGGTAATCAAATCATGTTAAATCAAAAGACTGAATAGATTGAAATGTATTATGATATGACACAGACAAAAACCCACATTAAACGCTGACTTATAAATAATACAAATAGAGTGATGTAGGTACCTACCTCTTTATCTGTTAATTACAACGTAAATCTACATTATTACTTAAAATATTAAACCACCCAAAAGTACTCTCGTAATTAAAGATTTTTGTAACAGATATTATTCGCTGGGCACAATAGAATTACCCAGATTACTTTTATATCTGGAGATCTTAAATCAAGTTTTAATTAAGTAAGCAATCCGCCTCTGGCCGGATTTGCTCATGCAGGGACGTACTCAGGATACAGATTATTGTCTGTTATTTCCTTTACAAAATAAAAGGAACAAGTTGTTGCATTGTTATGTTTTTTAAATGTTTATAAAAGGAAGAGGTTGTTATGTGTTTTAAGCAAAGATATGAAAGAAAATTAAGAAACGTATCGATATTTTATAATTATTATGATTTATTTGCAAAGACTAATTATGTAAAGTATGGTAATCTAGACTGGACTATGATTGAGTTGTACATTGTAATTACTTTAAAAAAATCTGATGGCGTGATAGGTGCAATCGGCAAAGATGCCAATTTTGGAAATAAAATCACACCATATTTTTATTCAGTAATACATAGTACATAGCATAAATAAAGTATTGTTTTACAGAACTATTTATATTGCACAAACTGGAATGCTTTGAAAGCATTTCAATGTAACTGGTGTTACCTACTCTCTTTTCAACACGACCACGCAACATGCTGCTTCTATTTACGATATTTGTGTAAAAACATATAAAATATTTATTTACAATATTTTTCCCTTAAACTCTATACATTCATTTGACGCTTGCGGAATAAAACACATAGAGGTATATTTGACGCTTATGCTGAATCAAAACATATTCGACTCGACACGTTCCTTGGGTGACGTGAATAACTATTCCGAAGATTTTCCGCTTATCTCACACAATCTGAAATTTCGCGATTGAATACGCACTTTTTCTATTCCAAAAATTAAAAATCCCAGAATCTCATACGTGGTAGGTATTTACGAAAACGGCGTAGTATTTATGCCCCTTTACCCGTCGCTGGGCGGCTGGGCGGCTGGGCGGGCGTCTAGAGCCGCTGTGTAATTAAGACATAATAATTAAAACAAGAGAGGCATGAGCATGCGGGCGTGGGGCCGCATGTGACCAGCCTAATCCCACATTATACACACACACGTACTGCGCCCCGCGTCTTGCCTTTTTACACTTTTGTGTCTGACGTGCATCTATACAGCGTGTTACAGAATAACAAGGAAAACCGAAACTGGGCGTGAAATGGGTCCTCTTGTAAAAAGTCTATTGACAAAAATTTAAAGCACAGTTTAGTTTTTAAAATTAACGAAAAACTACTATTTTAATCAAATCACACTTATATCATAACTTTGCAGCGCAGCACTATTTTGACAACCAAAAGTACAACTGAAGTTGCCAACGCGGCGCTGCTGCGCGATTCTATGCATTGCTAGTTAGTTCATGGGTCATTTCAATAAACTGAAGATAACCAGCAATGTATTTAAGGGAATATAGTTCTTACCTAGACTAGTAAAGTGAATATTTTATCGACTGATGATAATAAATAATATTATTATTTTTGAGTTCTTTTGTTACACCTTGTATAGGCATGGCATTGACTAGTTTTTTTGTTCAGGGATGGAATGTCCATACGTCTTGTATTTTTGGAGGGTTTATATTTCTATTTGTCCCTATCCTATAATTTAATGCAAATTGTTTAGACTTTTATAAATATTATTATTAACGAATCAAAATAAATTTGAGTTAATCAGCTGTAACTGCTGATTACAGGTACATATTAATTAGATGCAAATTTATTTGTAAGTTAATTCAAAAATTAATTAACAGATTAAAAAAGCGTTATTAGTTCATTTAAAATATCTAAACTGTTCAACTTAATCACATCATTAATACTGATAATTAAAAACATTTATAATAATTACTATTTATGAAATCTACGCACTTAGAAATAATATCCCATTAATTATCTACCTAGTATGATTAACACAACTAATTATCATATAGGTTTTGTTAAGACTTTAATAATTACCAATTATTATCTAAGTACTAAATCAAAATTAAATAGCTCCCGGCTTACGTTTGAAGACTTACAAACAAGCATAATTAATTAAATGATCTTACCTTATCGACTAAGTACATACTTACATTATTAATTTATCAAAGATTTGATTGATAAGAAAATATATTGTTTTTTTATCAGTAGGTAACTATTTATCTTTTGTCTGTATTTATTAATAATTTGTAAATAAAAAGAAAACTAGAAGATACTGACTGTCTGACTGCCTGATGGAAACATTATCAACGCACAGACGTTGTTTTCAACGGTTCATTCCAACTGGTGCACAGAGGTTGCCTAAAAAGTCTGTATAGAACTAGAACTCTTAATTTTGATTAAAACTACGCAACGGGTAGAACCGCTGGGCTAAAAGCTAGTTCTTTAATAAAATTAAAACAACATACACATATCACGCCTACAATCCCTTGCAGGGTAGGCAGAGCGTAAACAACCGCAAAAAACGGCCATTTACACCACGTCTGACAAATGTTTGAGGGTTATTTGGAATATTGTGTATCGCTGTAGTGACAGGTTGTCAGCCCATCGCCTTAAATTGCAATACACACCCTCGAGTCCATTAGTCGCCTCTTACGACTTCCACGGCAAAGATATGGGGTGATGCTATTCTAAACCGGCATCACACGGCAAGAATTAAAACAAGATACATTTATTTTGAATAATGAACCCAAATAAGCATAAGCCGTAATACTTAATGTATGCTGAATCGGGATCGATAATCGGAGTTGAATACGTTCTTTGTAATGTGAGAATAGCCTTTTCAGAGCACACGCAACGCGTTGATGTCTTTTGTAGGGAGCGTGTTTTTGTCTATAGATCTTATTATTACGATCGCATTATTAAGTTCATTTTTCATTTTAATCATTTTAAACTAGCAAAAACTTTATACAATATCGGAAACGGCTCCTACGATTTCAAAAAAATTCGTATGTAAGGGATTTTGGGGGCGTTCAATGGATCAAGCTTGATCAAGCTAAGTTTTATTGTTTAAAAGAAACACTAAAAAACAAAGAAAGCCGAGCAATGCTCTGTCAAGTTCAGCAGCACCACAGTATAATTAATGCAGCACATCAACGTACCCATTTAACCTACCCATTCAACTTACACTGGTTTTTTAATCAGTTTCTAAGAATAATCGGAATAAGTTGACCCCGTTGTACTTCTGATACGTTTGATTTAAATCTTGTAATTATACATACATACATACATATATCACGCCTATAATCCCTTGCGGGGTAGGCAGAGCATAAACAGCCGCATAAACAGCCGCATAAAACGGACATTTACGCCACGTCTGACAAATATTTGAGGGTTATTTGGAAAATTGTGTATCGCTATAGTGACAGGTTGTCAGCCCATCGCCTAAAATTGCAATACACACCCTCAAGTCCCTAAGTCGCCTCTTACGACTCCCACGGGCAAGAAATGGGGTGATGCTATTCTCAGCCGGCAACACACGGCAATTGTAATTATATTTAGACATATTTCATTTATGAAAATGTAACTTAAAAAAAATCTGTAGGCAAGTATTAAAAAAGAATGGAGCAGTCAATATATCAGAGACACTGCGGATATAAGTTTTCCGCCACCCGCACTGCTAGTTACAGTGGTAGCAGCTTTAAACTGTGCCGATTATGAATTCCATAATTAATGTTGCTCATTAGGGGCATCCCTAATGATCTGACCGGCCGGCGGCCGCGTCACGGCACATAGCCGGGGAGCTGGCGATGAGAAAAGCCGTGCTATTTGTTGAGCTATGAAGTGAGCAGTTATAGTGAACAGCTAGCGAGAACCTCGATATTGTACAATGGCTCGCTATCAAATCGTATACTTTCTGACGTTACCTGCTCTCCGGCTAAGCAACAGCGGAAAACTCATCATAATGAGATAACACACAACAACCCCACAATGGATCCATCTCAATAACGCCACTACTAATTAGTCCAACAGGCATTAATTAATTAACTCATTGTAACCAATTGTAGCTATTCGAATAGGCTTCACATTGTCCCAATTATAATTGATTTCATTAACAAAGCTTCGCCCATAATTGAAAGTAGACAGCACCAGCGAAAGGGAGGGTAAGGTAATTACAAGATCCAATTTAGACTTGCCAACTCTACACTTTGCTGTTAGTTTCAAACAAAAGCTTAATTAATTAAGTCGAAAACAATTAAGTTCAGTGCCGTAATATTCTCAGCAATTACTCGGAACTCGTCGTATTTTGTTGCTTTGGTAATTGTTCGCAAGATCCAAGTGTAGCTACAGAAAGTACCAACATGAATGCCACCTACGTACTAGTACCTAGGATCGACTTCTCTCCACTATCGATTTCTTTGTCATTGCAATTATACATAGTTTGGCTAAATTGGGTAATGAAAAGAAGGTTGACAATCCCTGACTTCTACCATTGTTTTCGTGCGATTCAGTTAGATTCCTGCTTGCCCCCCAAAGATCATAAGCTTATTTTTATGGTTTTATATATGTAAAAGTATTAATTATACGAACACTGCAAACACTAATTGGCGAATTATATTAATACGTTACACATAAAGACCTCATTAAATTTTACAAACCATATTCTCCCACTGTTTTGGTAATTGGACGCTTGTTTTTATAGCGCTAGATAGAATTTCAAATCGGTTTTAATGTCATTCGAATGACTCTTTTATACAAGTATAATGTTTTATTTTAATCAAGGATATTTATCTCGCAGCTGTAGACGTGGTATCCATCGATATGTAACCGTCTCCGCCCAAGGCAAGCTGATAAGATTTCTATGGTGGTATCATACAGGGTGCATAATGTGGATAGGCGTGTTTATTGTGATCACGATGGAAAGCCATCTACTTAAACACAAGAAACGTAGATTCATCAACATGATCGTCTGAAAAATATCACGCCCCGTTGTTCAAATTTAACAATTATCTTATTGATATATATACTTAAAGACACAATACATAATACTTTTTTCTTTCGATGATTAATAGCCTGCTTACTGCATTCATCTTAGTTTGTAATTTGATTCTGCTGCCTAGGTTTATTTGTTGCCACGAGGTCATATTATATGTCCGTAAAGGATCCTAAGTTACAGACATAGGTACTCTGTATAATCAGAGTTTGATTGAAGAGCGTGATTGAAGCTGATTCGAAAGAAGCATCACTAACAGCTTTGCGATCTGCCATTTTCAACTGTAAAATAAATCAGAGTGTCATAAGCTGGCAGAGGTAGCACCGAGCGTGTATTATCAGCAGCTCATCAACTTAAACATTTACGCGACCTACTTAAACTGGTTTTTCATACAGTTTTTCAGAAAAACTAGATAGTTGGATCTGTAAAAGCTGCTGATAGTTCAAACGTTGAGGTATATACTAACGTGTACACACGCTGCGTGTAACGAGACACGTTTCCGGATGTATCCCCCCAATTAGTGCGGACTTCCCAGTACAGTGTCCAGTTGCCCATTTATCCTAGTGAGTGTTCCACTTGATAGCCATGCCTGGTTTCCTCTAAATGACCACGTAGGATGAAGCCCGGCAATGTTTTAATCGCTAACGAAAATAGCCAGCGAAATAAAATATATTTAAATAATGCCTAGGTACCTAAATATCTGATTTCAAGATCATCAAACGTCCAGAACCTTTTTTAACGATTCAAGAATCACATCCTGTTAGTTTCTCATTTATTTGCGGGGGCAGCAATCAGCATTGAATTGAACTTTGATATCTCTGTCCCTCACGCAGAACTTTCTACTTTTTGGCTATTGATTGAAGAAGCAGGACTTATATACTCCCAGAGGACACACACACCTGTGACCATTATTCATTTGCCCTGAGTGCAAGGGTTGAGTTTTCAACCGGTCCAGAGCATGTAAGGGTTTACATTCCACTTCTTTGAGTTGATGTGAAAGCAAGCAGGTCTTCTATAATATGTAGAAGCCAGGTCCGCGGTGTGAGGACGATGTAGTCCCACGCATGGGACGTAAGAGCGACGCCTCATAGGTTATAGGTACCGACAGTAGAAGGTAGGTCTTCTACAGTACGTAGAAGCCAGACCCAAGGTCTGAGGACCACGGAGTAAGGACTCCCACCCACATGCCCTGACCCGCATGTGACGTACAAGCGGCGCCACATCGTTACCCGCGCGCCGCCGCCGTCCGCAGTCCGCCTCGTTAAGGGAATTGTTTGTTCGAGTATGTAAAAATGTGTTTATTTGCACGTTCGCTGCCGGGTAAAAATATATGAAAAGACCCTTTTAAGACTTTTAATGATTTCCCGGCAAAGGGAAATTGGGTTAGTTATTTTCCCCGGGGTTGCCCCTCGTTAAGTTTTAATGGGGTAGCTAGCTTCGACGTAATCAAACGTACTTATTTAAGTTAACGACGTTTACTGGTTTGCGTACTTTGTCGTCAATAGGAGGGATTTGCGAAGGAGTTTGGATTTCTTTTTTGTGTAAGTTATACTGAGCTTACGTAATGTAGTAGGAGAGTTAAATGGTCGAAAATTATGAGTGTTCATGTATTCGTTAATTAAGCGTCGATTTGAGCGCGCATGTAAAGCTGTAACGAGCGCACAGAGGCGACGCGGCTTCCGGCGGCGGTACTAAGTCCGTATGAGTAGACGCCTAATTAATCTCCAGTAAAATGTCGACGTCGGTTGTTTTTGCCAGGAACTCGGCTCATTAGAGCGACGAGGCATGTTGATTACATTCTGCAGTGCTTATTAGCGCAAAACTCTCATTAGGGGCCACTATTGTTGTAATTAAACAAGAGGCAACACCAGTGCCGGCCACACCGCGCTCATCGGATCAAAATCACCTCTAAACCATCGCCATAGAGCTCATGTCCTGCTGGCAGTATGGAGTAAATGTATTGTGCGAATTTAATTAACAACTCAATGGTTACATAGTATGAAAGGGGAGTTCTTGTGGTGGCTGACATGATTCCATTGTTAGTGGCGTTGCAAAAAGTGTGGAGGTTTAGAAGTGGCTTACGCAATTAGGAGGCGATGTGTTCTGGCGTCGCGTCGCGGGTATAATTGGGCGTCGCGTCGCACGACACGACGACACGCCGCTGGCTACAGTCTACCGCCAACACTTATAATTGGCTCCCCAACGCTAACAGGAGCCCGCGCTCGCCAAATTGTACACTCATCGAGTCACAACTTATAATGGCGTGCGGTGCCTCTCGTTCACCTGCTGCACTTTAATTGGGCGTGAAATATCTTCACTACGACTTTACCGACAGTTTCAAATACGTGATTTACGTCTTTTTCCAAATCCAATAACTTTATTTTAGGTTATCACCGAGTTAACACAATAAAGTTATCTTCCACTCACCTAATTAAATCAAAACACGCTTAAATAAACATCTCGGGCCGCTGTTTACATTCATCCATTCATTATTTCACAAAATTGGGAGTCGGCTTAATTAGCCTAATTAATGTGGAATAAACTATAAAATAATATCGTTTGCATGGCAGTTTGATTGGGGCTTATTGCCGTAATATTGCCGTGATTGGCAGCCACGCAGTGCGTGCACACCGCATGCTGTCACAAATGAGCATAAACAGTAGTCACCTAACCACTTATTAAAATAACGAACCCTAATTAAAAAAACTTGTTTTGATACCGATAACATCTCGGCCTCAATCAGAAAAGGTGACATTACTTTTTCAGGTGAAAGGATCAACATGGAAATTAATACCGTAATATTAAACTGGTAAATGAAAAATGTTCGCACATATTGAACACAGCATTTCAATCATGTCAGGGCGTTTCAAAAACATGGACTACTAATTCAATTTTAATGCCACGGGTACGGTAATGATGTGAGTGCTATTTCGTGTCGGTGCGTTGTAACTGTAGCACGGAAGAGTATCTGAAATAATCCTTTCGATCTAGGAATTCCATAAAAGTTGGTAAGAAACTGTTATGTTATGTATGAATGAAGAGTGTTTGAAGTGATCTGTCGCTCGCTCTGCTCACTCGCCCGCCCCGCGCAACACACTTCAGCACTCCGGATATGAGCGGCTATTTAATTTCCGCGCTTTCAGTGATCATTTCATATTCAACTACCTACACACTTGCCTATTTCTGAGGACTGTTTACATCATCAGTGAATTGATGGGTTTGGTAACGTTTCCTTTCATCTGTCTTGTTCGTAACGAGCTTTTGACAGAGTCGACAGTGTGAAATAAAAGTGTGATGCCAATTAAGCTAGGTGAGAGAGTAGGGCCACCCACATTGTCTGCGTCCTTACTGTAAGGGCTGGAGCGCGGAGCTCTGTATCAATTACGTGAGACAGCAACGAACGACGACGGCCACAGATTGCGAACGCACAGATGTGCCATATTTAATTTTACACGCGTTTTTTTCCGCTACAGTTCTCACGCTCGATACTCATACTCTTTGAAGATGGAAGTCATTATTTAAATTAGTTAACTTGACTAGTAGTGGTGGAATCATGGGAAATTGCGCAATTAAATTAAGATTTTATTCAAATATCAACACAGTATAACGGCAATTAATTCAATGAGTGTAAATGAGTCTTAGTCATTATTATTGAAAACCATTTCTATCCGTGTCGAGCCTGTTCCGTGTAGTTCAGGCAGCTTTAATTAGAGCAACGTCAACACGGCGGCGGCGGCCGGTGAATTGGCGCTTTTTGCGAGCGCCCAGCCGCCGAGTCCCGAGCCGACAGATTTGCACCAATTGCACCGCGTCACGGCGACGTCCTGTCGCTTAGGCAATTAACGCCACCCGTACGAAAACACGCTTCTGAAGAAATAAGTTACTTTGATGTGCGATTTTATGATGTACTTTTTTCTTCTATAAATATCGGCGGCACTAATTTGATATTTTACCTCAACTTGAAGCGAAAAGTGACGTAAAAGGTTAAACATAAAGTGCAACGCAAATGGTTAATAACATAGGACTCATACCTCATACCATATGGTAAAGAGAAAATAATTAAGGTAGGTCGCGTACACGGTACCGTCTGCCGTCTGTCGCATGCTGCAGTCCCGTTTGTCCCGTAGCGAGTAAAATGCCTTTCACTTTCCTCGTTTGTGATGTGAGCACATGTTTATAATTCCTTGTTTTTATTGCAGGTTCCCGCCGTCTCGTAGCTCCATTCATTTCTTCGGTAAGTGCAGACTCGTACACTCTACATTCGAGGACCTCTCCTCAATTTAGATGCGACGCCGCACAGTTTAGATAACGCTAGAAGGTTCAGCGAAATTAGTTAATTACAAACACCACAATGGACGGTTAAATTAACAATGTGTGTTCATTTAGGGCTGCAAGGAAAATTCCAGTCTCCCCATGATGCGCGTCTGAGGCAAGGTGTGGGGAGAGGGGCACCCTATCCATCTTCGCGATAGCAATCAGTGGCTCTCACTAATAGAAGCCACTGTTTATTTACCATTAATTTTGCCACCCCTGTGTCGCAAAGCCTTATAATTAAACAAAGGTAACATTTCCGGCCACACATTTAATTAAGAACGAGACCGTTTCGTCATATGAAATGCCAAGAAATAATGTGCATGCGTTGATAAGGCTGGTTTGTTTGAAAACAAACTGTAGAGTGCAGGGTGTGCAAATTAGTGTGATGATCGGTTGCTGGTGGATGACGATAGCGGCGGCACGTCATTACAGCTATCGGCCGATCAGCCACTATGAGCAAACAACGCGACGCGACTGCGACACCCAGTAGGTACAGTACGTATATGCAGCGCAGGGGGACTTATCCACTTACTTCATCATGCGCCTGCCGCCAGGGGTGAATACGCAATTTCATATCGCACTCCAAAATAGATAAACCGCAGACTAACCAAATAAAGGGCACCGCAATATTACAATGTCGAACAAAAGGCGAAGGATCTAAAAGTTTTCGCCGGTAAATTTATGATACAGTACTTTCTTATTAAAGTTAAAGGCGGCCTTATGTTTTGAGTGACAAATCCAATTTTATTCTCGACTGCCCCTCCCCACCGCCCGCCCGCGCCCGCGCCGCCCGCGGACCGATCAGACCTTATCCAAATTGGATCTTGAATAATAAAGAATCGGGCGATTGGATTTTATTCCTTAAATTCAATTAGCACACGAGGGTCGTATGTGTGACTGCAGACGAAAGATAGAGGCACCATTATCGTATTAAAAGAGATTGTAAGGGTTTATTCGTTGAAAAGAAGCCTATTTTACCCTCTTAAACTTAGTCGCGGACCCTGTAACATTTTTATTTCTGCTGTTTGAATCTCAAGGTACTTGTTGATGCCATTGGGTGCCTGAATGCATTACTGTGATTGTCGTAGTGAATGCTTACCAATTCTAATAGAAACATTCATGTAAAGCATGGGACCAAGTGATTTTAAATTGAGCATGCACCTGGATTAGCTGCGCGTTGGCAAATCAATTTTGCAATTCATAAAGTCATTGGAGAGGTCACCAGATGAATTTATTTCCAACAGACTGTAAACATAATTTGAATAGAATAAAAAAATATAAAATAAATTTCCCTGGACAAGACACAGCGCCACCTAGTTTTAAAATAAGCAAAGCTGTGAGTACTTAAGAACTAGATAACTGATACTAAATAATACTAAAATATTGACCTAACAAATATTTGTGTTCTGTGAAAATCGAACGTTAGTTTTTTACGGATGGCGGACGTTCTTTTTTTATGGCAATAAAAATAAATTGTTCTGGAACTTATTGACAAGACGATGGTCTGAGCTAAGAAGTTTTTTCGGGAAGAACGGATGGGAATCTTCCCGGTAGATGTCGGTAGATCTACTCGTGGTACCTACTTACCAGTAGATAGTTGATTAGTCGTACGTAACATATAAGTTTGACTCCCATTTGAAAGAATTTTCTTGAGTTTGCACAACTATGACTCATCACAATAAAACTATTTTAAACGGATTTAAGTTGTGTTTATTTTGGATTTTATGATTCCTACCTTTCGAGCTCTTTACACAGCCCGTGGTCACCATGTCAGGAATTGCAAAATCCAAAATAAACACAACTTAAATCCGTTTAAAATAGTTTTATTGTGATTTCACAGAATGTTAGGAAAGTACTGCGTTCCGTGAAACTGAACAACTTTCCCGAAGGAGCGTATATCGAAATATAAAGGACACATTTTGACCTCGCAATGCCTCGCATACAAATAGTGTTAGCTGACCACTGGCATTTTGTATGGGCGGGTCTTTTTTCCATATTTCCACCTGTGTTTCTTTGGAAAAGTTATTCAGTTACATGGGCTTGTTCACATCTTAAAAAAGGAACGCAGTACTTTTCCTAACACCCTGTATAAAGTGCGTGTGTGCCTGCTCTTTAAAAAAAGATTTAATGTAATTTGTCACGTTTGACGTTCTCTCAAATACAGGGTGTTAATTTAAATGCGTGCCATAGCTTAAGGGCAGGTTAAGTATCGACAACTGAACAACTTTTCCCTAGAAACATTAAAAGAAAAAAGAAAAAAAAATTTGACCTCCCATACAAACTGACCTGGAACCGAAACACATTTTGTATGGGAGGTTCAAATATATATTTTTATATTTCGACCTATGTTTCTAAGGGAAAGTTGTTCAGTTGTCGATACTTAACCTGCCCTTAAGCTATGGCACGCATTTAAATTAACACCCTGTATATAAGACATCTATCAAGTTAATATTTTATTTGAATAATATCCTCGACAGTGGCGCCACTTCAAAAACATTTTATTTTCCTTTTAAATTTTTTTTTGTTCTAGTTTCATTAATTTATTTATTTAACCATTTATTGTACATAAAAACATACACAGGAACAATTAACAATGCGACAAGACAACAGGTTTACTTATTTCTAAAAATATATTTCTTACAGCAAACCTACACAAGTGAGATTCTATAATTCGAGACACGGATATGACTAAGTATATTTAACTTAAGGATTATCCATAAGTTAAGTACTAAAAACTTGAGTAACGGACATTCTGATAGATTGTTGGTATATAGAGTTTTTTTTGAAGTGGCGCTACTTTCGAGGCCGTTCACGGCTACACTCGCCTTAATTTAATCACAGCGACTCGTAAAATTACCCAAATAAGTTTTGTCATTAACATGTCGGATCACCACACTAATCTAAACTAAAGGGATTGAGGGCAACACAATTAAAGCATTCTGAATTAATTTCAGATAAATTGCAGAATTAATATTAACGAAGAATGCCTACACATCAGCCTAATCTGGATTATCAAATAATTTGATGACTATAATATTTAAATTACATATGCTCTTATGCGGTAACTTATTTGTTAAATCTTTTAAAAAATGTAACGTACCCATTACAAAAAAATTACGTGGTTTAAGCTTTTTGACAGCGTCAAATGGTATAGAAAAATATTTTTTCGTGTTTCTATAGTAAGTCAGTCAGCTGATCGGGAATTTTGTATGGGAGGTAATTTTTTTTTCTCGTTTACCAACATAAAATAAGTTCTTCAGACCATGAAGGTCTGAATAGGTATGCCTGCAAAGTTTTCGGTACACCGTTCCTTACACCCAGTATATTAGACCAAACCTCACCATATATTTTTTCGGTACACCGTACCTTACACCCTGTATAAATAGGTATACCATTTCAAATGTACTCCTACAATCCCCTCTTATCCATACCTAGTGCTGAACGAATCATACGATTAAATGTCTAAAATTAACACCACTGAAATCCGTTCAAATAGTTTCATTCTCGTAGTGTTAATTGTAAATCTAATTATGCTAAACAGCTGACCTGGTGAATAAAATAGGGGAAACTTTGAATAGATGGCGCCATTTTATTTATAGTTGTGTCAGAATACGATACGATAAACTTTGACTCCATTTTGTTATTCAAATTTTGTTTTGCCACATACCTACTCAACTAATTCAGTGATTTGAAAAGTAAGTGGATATTTTGATTTACTTTCTCATAAATATATTTTTGCCTACTGTTTAAAACATGCGGTATTAGTCAAAGTCTGGAAACAAATCTAATAAGTATAAGTATTCTTTATAATTTGTTGAAAAAGCACGTATCTTATACCAGTTTTATGATATGATTAAAATAGTCTCTATAAATAGTGCAATATTTCATCAAAATCGATTTCATTGTATGAAGACGTACCCTTATTTGCAAAACGGAATTAGAACCTACCAATTAGACATTAAATCCTAATGAGGGCGTATTAGTTTGTTTTGACGCATCGTGTAAGGTCCGACATTAGATAGAACGTATTAATAAAATAAATGGCGATACTATATCTGGCTGCTTTTGACAGAAACATCGAAATCTACTCTAAAGTAATGGAAACGATATACCTACGCCAGCCGGCCGACCTGATAAGATGAGTTGTGTCTCAAGCGCATACATTAAGTAAATATCACGATAACTAATACAATTGTATTATAGGCAATAACACCAATATATTTATCGTATTTCATGAATAAAAGCTGGCATACGCAGTGTTAAAATCTGTATAAAGAATAAATAATTTAGATACCTCCACGAAATCAGTTTTCATAGGTTCGAGTGTAAGATACTGGCCTGTAATAAAAATAATTTAATAAGTTTGCTATTATGACCAAAGAACTTACCTATTTCATTTAATGTAAAGCTGTTGACACGATTCTAGGTTAGCTAATTCTAGATTGTAAATCAAAATTTAAAATTACAATAAAACATACATTTATGCTATTCCAACGACGATAGTATTATTTAAATGTATTCAATTAAATTAATTCCACACTTTTGCCTGTTTTATCGATGCTAATTTTCTAATCATGTTAACATAATACGCTACATTATATTATAAGAGAGTTTTATTCATGCGTAGACGCTGTAGCCGTGTCGGTTTTTATGTTTTACTGATAGATAATAGTATTCGTACCTTCCTACTTCTTAGAGGCATAACATATTGTATCCTCAGGCCGATAATCTACCGTTTGGATAAGATGACCTGCAATTTTATTCTTTACACACACATATCACGCCTATAATCCCTCGCAGGATAGGCAGAGCGAAAACGGCTGCAAGAAATACATTTGAGGGTCGATCGGAAAGTTGTGTATCGCCATAGTGACAGGTTGTTAGCCCATCGCTTGACATTGCAATACACACCCTCGAGTCCCTTAGTCGCCTCTTTCGACTCCCACGGGAAAGAAATGGGGTGATGCTATTCTAGGTCGGCACGGGTAGACTAAAGAACCAGCGAGTTCTGACTGAAGACCACAGCTGAAACATCAGGGTACAGCTAAGTAATTTATATTTACCACAAAAGTATTGCGATAGACCCGGTTATTCAACTTAAATGAGTTAAAATGTTATAATAACATTGTAATGCGTAACTCAGTTTTAATTAAAACCGCATGCCCCATAACCATCAGACAGCGTCATTATTAGCATATGGTAATATCATTGTGACTGGAAAAAAATGTTACATGTATATTGTCCTAATCATAAAAACTCTATTCTGTCATGCTTTTTGCTGGTTAGCTAAATGCAAATGCGATGTATATTTGAAAGGTGTTGTGTCTAAAGCTTTTATAGCCGACAAGCGGCGGGGGGAGGCAGAAATAAGCGATATCTACGGAGGTAGAGATACTCGCTGAGGTCCCTCATTTATTCCCCATTTTGGGAACTACCGGAACGTGCTGGGTAGATTAAGTCCAAAACGTTCTTCCCAGAACAACTCGTAAGCCCAATCGTAAGATTGAGCTGGTTGTTTGAACAACCACAAAACTTCTCCGGATGAGCTCCTGCTCCCCACCATACAGTCAGGTGTAGATTTGAATAGCCCCGAGGCTAAAATCATAGGGTCCAGAACTAAAAAAATAAGGATTTTTTTATATGTTAATAATTTGGCATTATATGGAAATTTCATTCACTATTGTATCTACACTATAAAAAAATCCCTAAAAAATCAATTATATAGGTACACCTCACTTTCCCATAGATACAAAATATTTATAGAACCGTTAGAATAGAACACAATGTTTATACAAACATATATCACGCATGTATCGCTTGCGGGGTAGGCAGAGCGTAAACGCCCGTAAAAAAAACATTAACTTACGCCACGTCTGATTGAGGGTCATAGAGAAAATTGTGTATCGCTAGGTTGTCAGCCCATCGCCTAAAAATGCAAACCACATTTAACCTTCGAGCCCCTGAGCACAATGAAAACCTTACTAATTCGAATAAAAAGAAGCGAGTTCACTTCACACATGCCAATAGGGGTGCGGTGTGCTCAATCACCGCGGGCTCGTTACTCGCGTGCAAATTAAAGTGCACACGTAGCCGCTCCGGACCCGCTCTTAAATTGACTGTCCATCAAATCGCGCTACGTGAATATTCTGTTTTTGCAAGATTTCAAGAGATTCTATTGTGTTCTATGGTTTTTAAAGTTGTAATTTTTATTACTCTTGAACCTATTCAATAAGTGCATTCTGTCTTTTAGAAAAACTGCTGTACGAAAGATGGTAGGTGGAAGCGAGGAAAATACAGGAAGAGGTTTGAAGCAAATTTTTAAATTGATTGTTAAACTGCGTGTTCCATTCTGATACAATCTTCTTCTTCAATTTCGGTTCGGCTGAGAAACCATTTTAACTCTGGTGTTAAGAGTTTTTCAACCGCCTAATATTATAATATACAAGATTTCTGGTAATAGTTGTTTTCCCGCGGTAAAAAGTGCCTATTCGTTATTCCGGAATAAACGCTCTGGCTATGGCTGTGTTCCAAATTTCATCCAAATCGGTCAACCCCCACACACAAACTCTCAGATTTTTTATATTAGTACGGATTAATAAAAGTATTTTCTTTATTTTAAACTTGCTCCTGTATAAATAAATGTAAACGAACTTGGCGCTTTGGGTCTGCTCTCAAATTGCCTGTCCATCAAATCGCACAGCATTGCTTGCATTGAGTTTCATGCGTTGCCAACTTCTGTTTCGTTACGAACATGAGTTTGGGGAGTAATGTTTTTATGAGCCGTATTCATTATTGAATCCCTTTTCTGGAGTAGATATGTATTCATAATTAAAATAAATAAATTTTTAATGTCAGTCATAGAGCTTTACCGAAAATCAAAACACAAGTGTCACTATTTAAAAAATCTGTTTTTTATGGTTTTCACACATTGCATCTGGCAACACGGTCGCCCCCCCACTGGCCGCTCCTCCCGCCTCTATGCGCTCGCGTGATGTTAGTTAATTAAACTTTAAGCTTAAGGGAAAATTTAATTTCCGGAGCTCCAAGGGATTGTGGATCTCTTATTTTTATTTGCTGGAAGCTTGTGATGCAACTTCTGCTGAGCTTCTGGTTGTTTAACGAACGGACGCGGCGTCCTAAATGTGCATTGCATTCATATGACTGCTTCCGTAATGCACCTAATGAAATTGTAGTGTTTCTACAAAAAACCGACGAACCTTACCTAACTCTACACAGAGATTCGTTTTTATTGCGTAAAGAATAATTTGATTTTAGGCGGAAGAAGAGGTCGTAAGTTCGGAAAAGCCAATCTCGGCGTGAATTCTCGCGCCCACGCAGGAAATAGTTATGACGGGTGTGTGTCAGCAGCAGCAACGGGGGCACGGTGACAGGCGGAGCGGGGAGCGGTGCAGCGAGCGGGCGTGCGCGGCTGTCGAGCCCGCCCGCCGGCGTGGCGTGCGCCGCAACCTTAAAAGCAATATCCGGCGCCGCGCGCGCCGCCCGGAAATGAAGCGGAAACGGCGGTGTATTAAGCTGCAGGTACCAGCCCTTCAATTTATAAACGCTTGCGGCCGCACTCCAGCTATTGCGAGCTGCTCCTCAGATATCCGGCGCGGTTAATTTGTAACTCGCACTTCTCATTCCAACTGCGCAATATCTCCCTCACCGCACCGCAGCGTTTACACTCTCGTATTTGTATAATAGTTTAGCTCAACAAATAAAGTGACTTGTTCAAAACATAGTCGGGACGACAATATCTAAAATTACATTCTCTCGGCCTGAACTAACAGTGAAATGAAATAAAGTCCGCAAACAAAAGTTTGCAAATCCAATATGATTTGGCGCGTCGGTAAACATCGGCAGCATCCCGGTGATATCGCGAACGAATAACATTAAACTTTGTATGGATTGAATGTAGAAAACCAATTTCGGTGCTCGGCGAGTGCGAGCCGATGGGATGAGGGTGTCAGAACGCTTTGACAGCTCTCTGATTGAAAAATACGGCAGCCTGTTTATAGAGCAAGTGTGCGCGAGCTAGCGCGGGGCAGTCTGAGTGTGATCACATCACAGACACTTGCATTGATAGACCACCTGGAGATGGCGATTGCGCAATCTATCCTTCATTGGATGTGTCTGGAGTCAAGTGTATCGCTCGGTGAGATTAAGAGTCCTAAACTGCTCTCAGATAGGTTCCAGATTGCGACAGGAAAATGTCCATCTTCTTTAAGACGAAGGGGTCTTGACAGAAGACTGCAATTTCGTTCTATTAGCCTTGTTGAGGGGTGATAAAATATTTATTTAGGTCACTCAAAGATCTCGTGTCTTTTTCACTTGCTTATAAGGTTAAAGTTTACTTTATTTTTAGGTTCATACCACTTAAGATCTTTTTCTATTTATTTTGCCTACTTAAGTGATTCAAGAAATTTTCACATTGGTGTAAAGAGGCTTACAACTGTTTTGCAATTTGATTCGTTAGCGACGCAGCATCACTTTGTGCGAACCATTAGCACGTGACGAAGAATTGGTTGCTTTTTCTGTCGTCCGTGTGAATGGAGCCAATTGTGTAGAAGTCGCAAGTCACTTATTTATTAAGTAAATAATAAACATGGGAGCTAAATTATATAAAACTTTTACGGTGGTATTGCAAAAAAGATAAACACGCGTTTAGACAATGTTAATAATTTTTTTCCATATGGTTAGAGGATGACAAACAGCTTAAACCATTCATATCGGGAACTCATGATAGTAATAATAATAATTTGCCGGTTAGAAACCGTTTAAATTATAACTATGAATAGTGAAAACAACCGCGAAAGAAAAATGTTGAGCTTAAACGATGTTAAATGTATTTGTAATAACACGGTTTTTTTTACTATGAAAATGAGTGAAAGCTGTTACGGAAAAGAAGAAAATAAGGTTTAAAGGATCGAGGGTCAAGTAACAATGACAAATGATAAAAATCGGTTAAAAAAGGGTTCCGTACTATTATGTATAAAAATGACGAGAGAATCTCGTTTTTTGTATGGGAACCCCCTTCAATATTCTCCTTATTCTCTCTTTTATTATTTTTTGTTAGAGTGGGACCAGTAATAAATATTCTGTGAAAATATCAACCATCTCTCTAACATAACATCAACAGCCCCAGCAGTCTACTGCTGGACATAGGCCTCCCCCTATCGGGGGTATTGATATACTCACCACGGTCAAGTGCAAGATGTTACATTCACAGCGATCGCTGCTGCCCACTCCCTAAATGATTATCCCTTATTCGCTTTTTACGACACCCACGGGAAGGGTTAGGGTGATGCCATTCTTAGCCGGCACTACAATATTAGATTCGTTCCCGCGATACAGCCTCCGAACAATTATAAATAATATTGACCAAAGTAAACACATTTTTTGTATGGTAGCCCTTAATTGTCTTTATATATTTTTTGTATTTTTTGTTATAGCGGCAATAGAAATACGGCATTAGTAAAAATTACAACTTTCTAATAATGAGGCGGTTTTAACGGTTTATGAGATACAGCCTGATGACAAACAGACAGACAGACAGCCGAGGCTCAGTAAGAGGTCCTGTTTTAGTACTGAAGCCTAAAAAAGCCCATTAATGCGAAAAAAGCCATACCATTAGAAATTAAAATAGTTTAAGGGCTCGAGAATAAAAAAATCCCCGAGGAAACGACCGCTAAAGTGAGGAAAAGCCTTAAAAATGCTCAAGAAATCATGCAGTAAGCATTGGTCTGACTGCCAGCCAACAAAATGCAAAATCAGGTGTCAAATTCTGCAGATTCGGCATAGTGATGAATGGTGTGGGAATTATGCGCGTTATGAAATATCTCATAAACAGGCGGCCGGAGCCAGCACCCGGCAAGCCCGCTGCGATATATCACGAATTCGGACATCAGCGCCTCTATTGGAATTCTGCAGATGATTTTCTTCACAATTTATACGAGCGGCGGAACGAACCAATCGCGGCGAAGAATCCGGTATGGGATATAAGATCTGCCAATTCATTTAAAACGACCAAATTAAATGTCTGCGAGATTACATTTTGGTCGTTCTGCGGATTACATTCGCAGATAATAAGACGTTATACTCAGAAGAACTCTTTCAGCTAAATTAATTGACTTTTTATCTTTGTACTTATGCTTCAAGCTCAGATTATATTTATATTCATTGTGTTTAATTAACGTTAAACAACTTAACAAGTTGCTGTTGAATAACAAACACACCTAGTCGTGGCTGCAGCAAATTACTTTTTGCACAATACGAAACTCAATCAGTTAAATTGCATCCTGTTGTATTTAATTCTAAATCCAATTAGGTAAGTTTTTATGGTTGTTGAGTTAATACGTTATTAAATGTATTTTTTATGAAGTAGTTTTCCGTCGCGCTCGTTCGGATAATGGAGCTATTTATAATAAATTAAGGTATTGTGTGGCTGCGGCAGGCGCGAGTAATGTGCATGCATTTAAATTACGCTCAAATGCGGCAAATGTGGCACCGCACCGTTTGAGCACCGCGAAGGCGGCGGCGTACTCATACTCGCGTATAATGCTGATACTGGTAATATCCTAGAACCGCTGACAACCATTTGACAGAACGGCTATGGAGCTACTACCTTTATATTCCACTGGCAATCTGACAACCGCTGCATTGGCTATGCCACTAACCCCACGTAAGGTAACTCGTAATTCATTATTTATGAGATTGCATCGTTTTTAAGTACTATAGTTAATACGCTGTAAACGAATTGAAAAATACTTTTTTTCAGGCTATCGCTAGGTAATAATTTACCTGAATGCTCCCTAAAAAAACAATTGTTCGGAAAGAAATATGCTTTAGTCGTCTTGGAGCGCTAAACAATACAAGTCCGCTTTTACTCCTTCGATTGTACCTATTGTATAAAGAAAGAGAGTCCTGTAAATTAACTTCATCAAACTTTGCACAATAGTGCGCGAACGCATTCAAAAAATTTAATTACCGCGCCCTTCTTCCAGCTAGGGTTGCCAATCTTTCTAGGCTGGGTTTTCAAAAAAATAAGCGTTTATCAGAGGTGAGGAATTCAGGTATTTTGATGTCAGTATTTTTAGAGGTGAGAAAAAATCAGGCATGTTAAAATGATATTTTTTGTGGAGTAAAGAAAATCTGTCATTTGAAGTTTGAATTTTTCGGCAAAGAATTATAAATTGACGGTGTTATAATAATTATCAGAAAGTTTCGATATCTGGTGCCTATGTTATGAAACTACAGGCTACAAGTCTACAGGTGAAATTCATAGTACATTGCGTAGCCGGATCATATTCCTGGTATTATAATGGCTAACCGACTACGCAATGAAGATCGAATTTCACTTGTAAAATTGTAGCCTGTAGTTTGATAATATCGGACACTGATCCGCCTGGACTGGACAGCAAAATGAACTGGCACCCCTGGCAAGTCTTTGCTCTTGTTGACTTATTGAAAACGTTCAAAGTCTGTCTCCGATTTCTTTCGAAAGCGCCACGAAACTCTATTGTGTTCAATTCAATCGTGTCTTAATTACAAAACTGGTGAATATTTAATTAAAAAGTTTCCGCACGCGAGTAATTCCTTATTCCATGTATACGAGATTGAGTCAGCGACGAATCCGCTTTTCTGCGAAGCCGTCTACATTCTACAAGGGGTTTTAACCTACTTGAAAAAGAGGAGGCTCTCAATTCTGCATCTGTAGGGTTCCGTACCCAAACCGGGAACCTATTATTGAGACTTCGCGGCCTATCCGTCTGTCGTCGTGAATATATGTCGTATTTCTGTTGCCGCTATACCAACAAATAGTTACATAATAGTTCAAAGTAATAGTGTAATAGTTAGTTTGGTTAGGACATTGCAGGCTGAACCAACTGATTGTCCGAAAAAGAAATGGTTCCGTGCTTCGGAGGGCACGTTGAGCCGTCGGTCCCGGTTGCTGTCTATGGTTACTTAGACGGCGGTCGTAACACAACTATGTCAGAGGCCTACTAGTGGTAGTAGGCGGTTGAAAAATTCTGACACCAGGGTTCATCGGGTCGTTGGATGACTCGGTGTCCCACACGAGAAGAGAGAGAAGAGAAAGAGAGAGTTACTAAAATTAGAATACAATAAAAAATAAGGGTTTAATGCTATATTTACTCACCGATTTTTTTACATAATGGTACGGATCCCTACGTGCACAAGCCTGCTCGGACTTGGCCATTTTTTATGATCGTAGATTACTTAAAGATTAAACAACACACATCAGTCACATCCATTGCTTGATACGAGTCTTTCCCTATTAGCGGTAGCATAGCATCATATGCCTAGATCGATTTGGAAAAAGCTTTTTGATTGCAAAGGCACACCTCGGACACTGTCGCTCAAATGTATGAATCAAATGCGTTGCTACGCACACAGTCTAAGCTCGCGTAGGTGAACGCGGACCATGCTTGTGTGTGTGAGACAACATGTCAGGGTTGCCGCCATTTTGCGTTCGCAAATCGGGAATGCAATGTGCGGCAGTATGAAATGACCTTCGTCGTCGCGTCCTTGCTTAGCCGGTGTCTGAGCGTCCGCCGAGCGCGGGTGGGCGGCGCTTGTAGGGGGAGGCAGGGAGTGACCATACTGTACGCTAGTACTATTAATTATACTGTGGCAAAGGTATAGGTACTTCGAGGTGGTTCCATAGTTATTCTGATGACAAATATTTAGAGAAATCGAAAGCACTTTTAAAATTTCATAGAGGCAAAACACAGAAAAAGAACCTAATATTTATAATGTTATGTCGAAGTCGGTACCAAAATGTTTTTATTAGTGTTTCCGCGAAGCCGTCTACATTCGACAAGGGTTTTTAATTGAACGCCGGCCCATTGTGCTTGTTAAAGTGATTCAGGGTTAATCACCGCGTTTTTCGTTCGACGTAATGGAAGAAAGTAATTATCAATTAACTGGTCGATAATGGATTGCGGCCGCTTATCCGCGGCTTATCTCGACGCGGGGCGTTCCCACTGCTCTATCCATAATTTAATAAATGAATTTAAAATTGTCATCAATCATACTTACGGTTGTGTCGACATCGTATTGTAGACTTATTTAGCCGACAGACTATTCACAGTGACAGGCCGAAATTCGAAACTTTTAAATTGTAAATTAGTTTTAAAGTCGTTTATGATTTTTTATGATAGGCCGTAAGCAAAAAATGTAGGTTAAGTTTTTTTTTACAATAGCCTACAATATCAGTCGATCCCGACCGGTGCTTTTATACAGGATGTACTGTTTTAAGTGGTACATGGGAAAATCCAAGTAGTGTGCACCCCTGGCTACCAATCTGTGGCATTATTGCATTATATACGGACTGTTTTGGCTGTAATGTAAAAATAGCAAAAGAGGACTGAAATTTCTTTAAAATCTGAGAATCTACCATAACTTTTATCGAAAAGGTATTTCCCCTCACTTATGCCACATATTAGTAGCCAGGGATGTAGACGTCCTGGGTTTTCCCTTGGACCACTTAAAACAGTACATCCTTTATAAAAGCACCGGTCGGGATCGACTGATAATATAGGTCATTGTAAAAAAAAAAGCCTGCCAGCCTGTATATGAATGAGTTTCTTGTCTATTGCTTGTTTGTGATTAAACGCCAACGCTGCAAAACACAAGAGCAGCGCGGGCTGGGCGACCCGCATCACGCAGCGCTGCACTTGTATTTTGCCGAATCTAGGAAGCAGCACATCACCACCTCGTTTAAGGGAACAACCTGTACAGGTTAATATGTCCATCTGTATGGAGAACCAGTGCATTCTATTTGATACCTTAAGATGGAATGTTTTTCATACAAAAGAAAAACGAAAATTTAATTGACCTAAATATGAGAAGCAGACAAATGGTGAAGGCACACGTAAATTTGGACTAAAACTCCCTACTAATGGTTAAAAGACTAGATTATTTTGTCTTTCGTCAATCCATTGATTGTGGAAAATTGGTTTTAACATGGTAATGTGGTGGTTTAAAAATATTTTGAGAAAAGCTCAATGGGAAGACCCGTGTTAGTATTTACAAACACGGGTCTTCCCATTGAGGTTTTTCACCAGACTTTTGTCTCCTTTATGTACCTAAATCCATTTCACTTTTGTATGAAAAATATAACTAGTACGAAGTTCGAGTAGGGTAATTTGCCGCGTGTTGGTGGTAGTCTAGTATCAGCGGCGGCGTGTGTTCATCGCGATTGCGAAAACGTGAAGCGCGGCGTCCGCTGACGTGATACTGTGCCGTGAATTAGCATTGTAAATGCAATCACAGGTGTCAGCCCGACACCACCTCGTCGAATTTATGCGCCTCCCGCTCCACCATGAATATAACAATTTATTGTCTATAAATAACGATTAGCATCCTACACCGGCTGATGAAGCAATCGCAGATTACGCATTTGTCGCTGTTTCACTGTGAAACTGCTAAATATTAATGCACACTTACGTAAAAGGCGTCTTTGTTAGTCATAGTCAAGTAATCAACGTTATAAGAAGTTAAGTGACACGTTTCACATCGATCAGCATTATCGATGTCGAAACCGGATTCTGTTATTGTATGTCGCCCGACAAAAACGACCATTAAGCGGATTAAACATGTAGGAAACCAATTAAGGCTCTAAGAGCCGACAATGTTACTTGTAGAGCAAGCAACGTGAGCTAAACGAGCAGTCAACTCACGCTTTCGTCCGTTCCGGGGTAGGCAGAACGTAAACTGTACTAAAAGCTGCTGTTATCGCCACGTCTGACTAACATTAGTGTCAAAACCCTTGAGTGCCCCAGTTGCCTCTTACGACCAGCACAGATATGGAGTGATGCTATTCTCAGCCGGCATCACACAAGTATAAACCAGGTCTTTATAAACTGCTGCCCTCGGGCTCCACAAATCCAACCAATTACCGCCCAGTATAATTAAATTATTTACTAGATTCATTCAATGATTTACTTTGACTTTTGCAGTTGTTGTAAAATTAGCAAAATGTAACGAACTGTTAAAACTGCAGGAATTACAGGCTTAAATTATCGTATTTATATTGAGAATGAAGTTACTTACATTACATACATTTTACTTTGAAATACTATTATCAGTAAAACGTGCTTAATGATAAGTTTAGTCATATCATAATTCTCTATATAATTCTCTACAGGCTTAAATTATCGTATTTACATTGAGAATGAAGTTACTTACATTACATACATTTTACTTTGAAATACTATTATCATTAAAATGTGCTTAATGATAACTTTAGTCATAATTCTCTTTAATGATCGAGCTAGATCTTGGCCCCTGTGAGCCAATTAGTGTGGCCCCTAGAGGGCAAGCTTCAAAGAGTCGCGGGCGCAGGCCTCTACGCTATTAAATCTCATTAAAATACCTAGTCGGCGATCACGAACACTTATTTACAGCCCTTGCTGTAAGTTATTGGTGACTCGACAAGACGCAATCAGCGCCGCGACGGGCGTTCATTAGCGTGTTAACGTGTGTACAGACGTCCGATTTTTGAAGGACGGACTAGGTATCGGACGAACTTTTCAGCCGAGGTTTTTCTGCGTTTTAATTTTATTTTTTAGGCCTGGACTATGGTAATTTAACCCCGGGGCTTTGAAATCTACACCTGACTATTTGGTTCGGAGCTAGAGCTCACCCGGAAAAGATATTTCTGAGAGTTTAATACTTAGGATAAAGGATTGGACCTATCTTTCATCGTGGAAATAACAAGAGATAAGACAGCTGTCTATCGACTGAATCGAAAAGACGGACATACAAAACATTCACTCCTCAGAATAAGTGCGTCTTTTTGTGGCTTTCATACTCTACTCAAATGTTCAATTTTCATCCGCTTAAAAATCCTACGGAAAGTCGGTCGTCTGCAAGCACCCTTGGCTGCATTATCGCGAGACTACATACGCCGCTAACAATGACAATTAAACGAACCAACTACGTCTACGACCCGGTAATGCCTGGTATGGCATCCACTTAAGTTGTTGCTGCTATTATAAACTTATAGTCGTTCACGTTGAGTGTTTTCTTAGTAAACATACAATTTACCTTTTACTTCAAATAATCAACGATTAATCAAGAGTTTTGACATCCTATACATATAATAAAAGAAGTAAGGATCGGAAATCACTGTAAAAGTTTAGCGACGGAATTTCAGATTTTATGAAATATGACAATATGCGAGGAAAATATTTCATATCAAATTCGACGACTATCACTGGTGCGTTTTGATACCGCCGAAAGCATTAACTGAATTAGATTATAATTGCGCCTAGCCAATTTCGTTGGACACCGGAACACGTGTTCGATTAGTCCAAGAATTTGTCCGCGCAAATTGTTTGCGGCCGGTTGCACGAATGACGTTTAATCCGTGATTAATTTAATTCATTAGCCGAGCGTGGACTGAGTACCGATTTCATTACGCTGGCCCGTACTCACGTTCACACGGTGAAATATAAACAGACGTACACAAATCACGCCTTTGACTCTTGCTAGATAGGCAGAATGTAAGTGTACGTAAACGACAATCGTATGGGGGATATTTAAGAATGTATCATTGTAGTGACATGTTATCTTATCAGCCTCTTGCCTAGAACTGTGATACCTACACTCGAGTCCCGTCGGCGCCACTTACGACACCCGCGGTAAAGTGATAGGGTGATGCTGTTTCAAGCCGGCATAACAGCAAATGCGGTTGCACGAATCACGTTTAATCCATGATTAATTTAATTAATTAGCCGAGCGTGGGCTGAGTAGCGATTTCATTACAGAGCTCATGTTCACTCGGCGAACTGGCAATTACATAGCACTGAGTAATGACTGCGAGTTAGATTGATTCGCCGGAATATGCTAATCAAATTTTTTTTGCATACCTGCCGCAATTAAAAAATTCAATTTTATTGTATGGCTATGTATCTACAGCTATTATGTGTAATGTGTGTTTATAGAGATCACTAGTTTTTCTGTTGGTACGGGAGCTACAAGCAGCTTGCGGACTGAAAGTCGAGGTTGGGTACGTGAAAAAAAATTAAATCGTGGAATTTCCAGCAGCAAAGATTTTTAGCCGGGTGATGCCGGCTTAGAGTGGAATCACTCCATTTCTTTCCCGTGGGAGTCGTAAGAGGCGACGATGGGACTCGAGGGTGTGTATTGGAGTTTTAGGCAATAAGCTGACAACCTGTCACTATGGCGATGCACAATTTTCCGAATGACTCTCAAATGTTTGTCAGACGTGGCGTAAATGTCCGTTTTTTGTGGTCGTTTACGCTCTGCCTACCCCGCAAGGAATAAAGGCGTGATGTATGTATGTATGAATGTAAAGATTTTTAGCCCAAGTTGTAATACGTATTGTCGAGATAGCAGCAATAGACATGGACAGGCTACTAGCAAAAACAATAAAAACGCTAAAACATTATTCAGTCATACATAGACTAATGCAGTATCATTAGCAAGACAACAAAAACAATAGAACATTATTCGTTGGAACTAATTACCGTTTGAGGCGTGTTCAGAGCTATTATTGCGCTAGACATGTTCAATGAACCGACACTTACGTGATGACCGTGGTGCGCACAGCGAATAAGCGCGCCATCATTACTTACAGGTATAGCACAACGTCTAGAGACGGGGTTCTAAGATCATTCTTCTTCTTGCGTGTGGGAGATCGAGCCATCCAACGACCCGATGAACCCGTCAGAGTTTTTCAACCGCCTACTACCACTAGTAGGCCTCTGACATGGTTGTGTTACGACCGCCGTCTAAGTAGTCAAAGACAACAACCGGGACCGACGGCTTTACATGCCCTCCGAAGCACGGAACCATTTCTTTTTCGGACAATCAGGTGGTTCACCCTACAATGTCCTAACCAGACCGGGAACAAATTCACAAAGAGATAAATATCAACTTTTGTGAGTCTCACCGAGAATCGAACCCGGAACCTTTGCGTCGCAGGCAGTCGCACTACCACTGCGCCACATCGGTCGTCCCAAGATCATTAATTATACGATTAGTTCGAAGAAATTGAAGTTTTTGGTAAGAAAGAGAGCTACACGAGACATGTTCAATGAACCGAAACATGACGTGATACAAAGCACCAGTCAACACATGCGCGGGCATTATCTTGGTACAGCTCAAGAATGGGGTCCTAATCCTAACTGATATAATAAAAAATAGTTGGAGAAAGTCAAATGTCGATAAATATTTTCACTGAATTCGAAATGTTTACTTGTAATATTACTTCTGCAATAAACTTAATTTTTTACTTGAAATGCATTAACCAGTTTTAACGCCTTGTAACACTAGGACTATTAATTTGTATCTTTATTATGTATTTATTCTACTATTAGAATCCGCATTATTCGAAAAAGCTCACTCGCTACCCCATCACTACTTACAACAGCTGTAACGCGCGAACTGTGCACGAATTAACCCAACAATGAGCGCAATTTACTGCACAAAACTCACTGCCTTATAAAGCCGCGTTCATAATCGAGTGGACGTAATGGGCCGCTTGCTCAACGTGAATTATCCCAGACATGCCTTGTGCTGACTGATGACAGGCCAGGGCCAGCCCTAAGACCAGCAGTAGGTATACTCCTGGATCTGAACTCAGTTTAAATTTTCGGTTTGGATTTTGGATTCTATTTAATTATAATAGGTTTCTTCTTGACTTTAGCTCTAGTATAAGCAAGAAATCGAAGATGGATCGTACTCACTCAGGAGCCCAAAAGCGTATTCGTTTAAAAAATCTAATTAACCATCGTAACCTTCCTTTATTGATAGATCAAAACCATTGTCTTGAGATCATCGCGAATATTGCTATCTAAATCTATTAATCTAATGCAGGGAGACACTACAGGTCAGGTACACCTATGGTGATAGATTTTAATAAATTTTCAAAATTAATATTTTGTATCTCGGTGATTGAAAACTTATTTCACAGTTCACAGTTTAAATACCACACATCCCAGTCCAACGTTGGACAATCGCGACGACGCGGCGGTCACCCGTAATGCAATATTAATAATTTAATATGCATGCCAATTTTATTTATGGAATTACTCAACGTAATTATTGTGGTAGATATTTATGGTAAGCTGTGGACAGGTTTGGCGAGTCGGGTGGCGACTGGCGACCGCGCCGACCCACGACCCCACTTTCTGAATAATTACAACTGCATACGGTGTTGTATTAGTTACGGACCCCTTAATGGCACAGCAAAAGGTACTGCACCTGGGATTCCATATTTATAACCTGTTGAAAAAATAATTACCTGTCTGTCTACTAAAGGAAATCAAATAATTAAAGAAATACAAACTTAAGTAAAATATTGTTGCGCTAAGCTGCTATAGTCATGTTCATGTCTAATTTAAAAATTAATTTGATATAAATCACCAAATTGGAATGTCAAATGCAATGTTTATTTAAATATGGAAATGAAACCTTTAGACAGAAATATAAAATCCAAGAATGGAAAATAACAGCTTATATAATATAGCGCATCGTCTCGTCGTGTAATCTGAGCCGAAGTCGTAGAAAACTGCTGCAGCATTAAAGTAGAATTATTACTATTTACGACACTTAATACCGTCTTTGTCCCAACTGCCAACCGGCCCGACTGTGGCATATCAAGTTATGATCGGATTACGTTTAGGAGCATTGAGTAATGCGCAAATAATCGCAGATACGATCAGACCGGGCACCGCCCGCCGCAACGTCGCACGAAATAAAGGTAATGTAGGCGAAGTATTTTCCAATATCGCGCCGAGTGGCCCTCCCGAATATCTTCAGATTGTGTTCCCCCTACATAAAAATTGTTCTGAAATAGAGATACTACCCGGATAAATATTCAATTTCACTACGGACGAAAAAGATTTGATACCTTTGCTACATACTAGGTTTATTGGATGATATCCTTTGGAATGGGGTGGATAATCATATTCATAGGTTCCCGACAAATACACGGGTTTTTTAGCTGAAAGGACTTCGTCATTGAGTTCGCTTTTGTTGGATAAAATATACTTAACACTAGTAACCTTTTTCAAATAACAAATACTCTTCACTATTCGATGTATCTGGAAACATAACAAATGTTTCCGACACCTGACAATTTCCTAGCGTAATTACTTACATGTCACAGGCCAGTGCTGTTAGGCCCCATTACCGTTTCATCTATTCATAATCTAATAGAATATTCCTTTTGCACTCGACGTAACTGTAGGGCCATTACGTCTCGCCTAGTGGGCGATCAGTCATAGCATCGAGGAGACGTCCGGGCGTATCCACTAGTCGACCCTCTCGAGAGGTAAGGAAAGAACGGCATGTAGATGAAAAGGGCAGCTGAATCTAATACAATCGGGGAAAGCGATACTCACTCCCCTCGCAGGGTTGTCAACACCTCGTATTCAATTTACATTCCATTATTATTGACCAGTTTTACGTAGATCAAATCATGTAGAGCAGAAATGCAAAAAATAACTACCTACACAGAGAAAGTTTAAAACTCCAATACGGTTTTCAAACAACAGGCAATATTTATGCCCCATTTCGTATCACACGCTGATAACTAGGAAAGTAGTTAAAGAAGGAATGTAAAGTTTTATTGCGTTCCGTGATACGGCGCGCACAAAGTATCGCATTGTTAGCGGGGAAGGTAGCAACCCTAGGCAGGGGTAGGGGGTGGGGGGAGGGCACCGGGTATTGAATGAGATTGCTTCTTACTTCGGCAAATGGATCACGTAGTGGATGAGATGTCACAGTGTTTTAAGATCCCAATTCGGCTCGACCGCTCCTCACATTGACGGACGTAACGTACGGTTATTAGACTTATTACTTATAGTTACTCCGTGCCGAGTATTTCTTATTTCCTATCTCATTGTTACTTATTTACCAGCCGCCAATTAAGATTAAGTTTATCCTGACTGATAGACCGTGTTGAGCTTATCTTATTGACTTAAGTATCGGATCGATTAACGGCTCTACCACGACCTCTACTATGTTTCGAAGTTAATGTACTTTATGTGTAGCGAAGGTAATTAGTTTTGACGCTAGACCTATTAACTTACACATTACGTAATCAAGGAGATACATTTACACTCAGTAATTGGGAAATTCCGAGGCGGGCCGCTGTAGTCGCGTCGGCGGGCGGCGGGCGCTGAAAAACAATTTCACGCCAAATCTTAGCTTGTGTTTTCCTATTTCCTTTTTATTTATCTTTTCGTCTTTTCTTTTCTCGAGAATCAATTTCACGGATGAGCGTCGCGATGATCTCAGTTCAAAAAGCGCGAGGGTTGGATAGTGCGGCTGCCGGGCGCTGGGCTTGCTGCTCAGTGCTCGGCGTGTGGTGCGGTCCGGCGAGTTACTGGTAGAGTGACCGACAGCGGACAGGTTAAACTAGTCGACCAAATGGGCTAAACGGGATATTTCCAAATGTAACATATTTCCCGTTTAGCTTATTGTGAAATTATTTGTTTCTTCGAGTCGTTTTGTTACAGACTTAACTTGTTGGCCGTAAGGAAACAATTTTTTTATTATTTTTAAGTATCACCGTTCGGGCCATTTGGGGCAAATTCACGTGGGACAAATTCACGTGGGACAAACAGTGAACGCGTCGACCGGCGTAGTGACCGTGGGGCTGGCCACCCCGTCCCCGGCTGTCCCTCCGGCTGCCGGCTCGCGTACTCATTACTCGCCCTGATGGAAGAACGCGTCCCGATAATAAGCTTTCTGCTCCGTGCTCCTTGTGATTGGATGGGCGATGCGTGTGCTATCTGCGTATGCGGCAAGCGATATATCTAACCCAATTTTCTTCTGGCTGACTCCGTAAACGAGTTTAGCTCTACGCATATCGAGCACTAGCTATTACCCAAAAGTAATTACATTTTAATCAAGTGTGGTGCAAATGTATCGCGTTTTCGCGAACAAGAAGCGTAATGTAGCGTATCGCGAGCTAAGTAGTGAATAACAGTGATTGTTTTGGCGCGCTCCCAGATGGCATTGCACACTTTGCTGACGTGCGATAGGAGTGTGACCCCTCCTTGCGCGATGCATGCAAATATTATGTATCTTTGTATTTCCTTATAAGGATCTGATTTATTCATGAGATGTCTGTTTAACAGTGAAGTGGTGACACAAGTTTACTTTTAAATACTGTTGGGTAAAGATAGCGGGCCGAGTCGCACGGAATTGTCGGGCCCAGGCGCCCCGGTTCCCTCGGAATTGTCAATTTTACGGGCTGTTTATTTCCGGACACCGAACTTCCTTGGTCAGGCCATCCTCCTCCCCCCTTTTACACCCACAACTCTAAGATACTAGCTTTTCTAACAAACATAAATTGACACGTTCTTTATTACTCCACTCGATACACTACCATTCTAGAAGCCATTTAATATCTAATAGAGATTCTGCGAGTAATATCTATCATTCATGAGTGAGCGAGTCCATTTGTTTCATAACCGTAGCTTAGATACACTTTCAAGGTAGAACATAAAATTTACATTGTATGTAAGTGTCTTAAGCGAAAGCTTCCCACTTAAAAGCTCTACAAATGCACTGAAAGCTCTTTCGCGCACTAATCCCAAACCTTTTAGCTGCAATCAAAAGCCCGAGCGCGCGGGACGGGCGCCGGGCGGCGCGGCGGCGGGACTACGACGACGTCATGCTTGTGGAAGCGCCTAGGAATTTAATTTACATTTTTAATTAAGTTAAATTTTGTTCGGAAAGCTTTCACGGAATAGGAGTTTTCTTGATTAGAGTTCAGCTCTGGCTGAAGTTTGAGATTGATTAGTGGAGCTTTAATTGCTCTCTGCCGGTGAATAATGAATTCGATCAGTGTGGAGTCAGAAGGGAGTGTCTAACAGATTACTTCAACTTTAATGGATCAAATTGTTTTTGCTTTCGCGGTGTAGGGTTATTGTATTAATAAATGTTGGGGTATGTTCATAGTGTTCTTTCGTTTGACGCGGCGCGGGTGTGATCTGGTATAAAGCTAAGTGGCGCGATGGAACCGCGCGCGGGCGGGAGAAGGTCCATCATAAGCCCGCGCCTCGAAGCGGCTGGCCGGCGGGTAATTGATGGCCGGGGTGAGTTTTAACGTAATGCTGCTTAATTGATTGCGTTGATAACACAATCATAATGGAGATACTTACCGCTGGTCGCCACTCACCGCACTCACCCAGCTCCCGCCCCAGTAATGCCTAAATGGGTTTCCGCCGCGCACCCTAAATTACTGGAAATGCCTCTAATGGATTTCTCTTCTCTCCAGTTAGTTTTAATGCGTTGGGATTGGTTACATAATGTGTTACGCTACCGACAAGGGTGGTGGTATTACCAGTCATTATTTAGCGTTTTAGCTAGAACCTATGCGTGCATTCACTTAAAGCAGCGATCGGTTCACCATAGCAGTAAAATTAGCATTCATGGCATTAAACTTTCTCTTATATCATAAAAGACCCTAATGGGCGCTTGTAAATTCGATAGGCACAAAGGCATCTTGCTGGAGCTGACATAAAGCGAATAAATAAGAGACTTCCGCGGAGTAGTCTCGGCGAGAACAAGTCGAGAGCCAGTGACGTACGATTTGACGTAGAATATTTTATCCGGGTCTACGAGACGCCGCCATCCATTCCACTTATCCCGGCACTCTGTTGAATTTTTGACACGTCGACGGGAGCTGCCCTTTTCTGCGGCTGGTTTAGTGTGACAGTGCCCTTTAAATTCACGTTACGAAGAGGGGAGGTTCGCAGGGACAATTGCTCCTTTGTCGCTGGGCCGATTGTGCTCCCTGCGCCCGCCGCCGGCGGCGGCCCGGGTGACTGATTGTCTCTCGGCTAAGATGACGTGACGTATAGCGTTGCACGTATCACTCCTCCGACTCTTAATGGTCAGACGAGTCTTTGAATCCTTTGTACGACCGGTGCTATTGTGTCGCCACTTTAGAAATTAGCTGCGTATCATGAGCTGCTCCGTTTCTGTTGTGCATTAAACTTGTATTTGGCGACGAAGCATCAAGCGATCACGGACTGAGGCCGAGGCACGCATCTGCCAGCTCTACCACCCGCCAATCGGACCGAATCCGGCGCAAGCAATCCATATTAGATTTGCCCGCTCTCTCATATCCATTCTGAGATGTTCATATTTTATTGGAGCCAATAAAACGGATTCATGAATATGAGAAATGCATAACGAATACCGTATTTATGGATGGAGGCGCGCTCGCTTCGCCGCGGATATGTCGCGGGTAATTTGATAGCAGCCTTTGTAACAGGTGCTGATGGGAATTTCGATGCGGTTATAAAAGTTTTTTTCATTTCGCTTGAGTTTGATAGCATGTTCTGTTTTTATTTTTATTACGGCGAATGATACTGTAATGTTTTATGAATCGAATTGTTTTGATTTATATGGCAGTTATCTAGTAATTTGATATTACAGCGTATGGTTTTCCTATATCGGATGTAGCGATAAAAGTTTAGCAAAAAGTCAGTGTAAAATCGTTTGTTAAAAGATAAATCAGCTTAGGTCTATTAGTATCGCGTAGTGTCGATCCGAGGCGGTCCCCCTGCCTGCGCCCGCGCCGCCGCTCGTTGCAATAACTCGCTGCAAAATACCCGAGATGGATTGCCATATCGTCCGCCGGCCAAGTCCGCCGGTGATAATAAATAGACTGCTTCCGATCTCCACTTCGTTTACGAGTCGCTTATTTATGAGTTGACTCCTTTGGTGGCCGTTTACGCTAGCTATATTCTTGAATATACGAGAATACTTGATCCGTTACTAATTACAGTATAAATAGAGATTGAGGCATTGAGGAAATGAGGTTGTAAAACGCAAATTGGGCAATAGCTCTCTTACTTGAATTAAATGGCTTTCTACTTAGTTACGGAAATCGAATGGGATAATACGTTGGCTTGATATAGCCTTATAGAGCTGTGACGGCGCGAAATGCCCCCTTAACAGAACCCTCGCACTTAGTGGAAGTATCAAGTACTCGAAAGCAGTCCTACAAACCGCTTATGGCTTGAGCGAGGGACCGAGCCCTAACAAGAAAATAAACTGTGATTTCTAGACGGAAAACAGATTTGCAATTCATTCTGATTTATTGCTATTATACCACTGATTGCATATCTTAATTATTATCTAAGTATTTACTATGTAAAATAATGCTTTTGCTTAGAGTTAATTAAAGATACAAATAAAGCGAGCATAGTTAACATTCATAGTCATGATCCTTGATCCGAAGAATGAATCTGGAGGAGTTATTAGTACCTTCCTCAAGTTTCAATTTACAGCTTTGCATGGACTTCTCAACCTTCAATTGATGCCGTCTGATAGTGCGTTTGTTATCTCCGTGCATTCTAAATTGTCCCTTTACATTTTGGAGCAAGAGTTAAAATCGCTTGACCGTGTAGTAGAGTGGAAGTTCTCTTGGAAAAGCGGTCTTATATCGTGTTGGGTTAGATGTACATTCGCGTGTGTGGTCGCAAGGGGTGCTGCCGTTTGACGGCAGTTTGTCGGAGTAATAAGGTCTCGCGGAGTGGACGTAAGGAGAGGATATCGTTTATTCTAATGAGGTTTCGCAGAGACGCGTGTGCCGTGTCTGTCCGACCGGCTCTGTGAAGCAAGCTCTACGGTATTCGTATTGCCACCGACAATTCTTGAGGATAAATCGCACTTTGCAAAATCGGACTGACTTTCGTTCTATGCCGGTATTTTATTTCGCTCTTAGATTGGAATAAAACGTTTTACCATGTTTTACGTTTGATGAAAAAAATTCAAATGTAGTGGAGAAAGGAAAGGCTCCTTGCTCCTATTTATTGTAAAAATAATAAGATATTTATTTGGACTGATATTCATTTGACTTATAAGGTTATATCTGTCAATATAATATGTCAGCCACATAATCTTGTCGACCATGAAGTTGGATCAAAAACGTTACCTTTTCATATATTTTCAGAAGCTAATATTTTATTATTATTGTTCCAGGTTGTACTGTGATGTGCGAGTGACGTCATCATGATCCGCGATCCACCCGCCATGCACAAGCCCGATAGCGGCAACAGTAAGTATTCCATATTTGCCAATTTATAGAAGAAAAACGAAAGATTGGACTACGGAAGTTTTAACTACGCCCTGAAAAAATGTGTATGAAAGAAACTGCTACGACCGCTACGCCGTAGCAAGAAACTATTAATTAGTAGTAAGTAGGCATGCCATATAGGCTAATTAGATAGATAGATACGCATGCCATTAAGTAAAAAGCATAGTCCTACATAAGTAGTTATGCTTTGGTAGGTATGTATAAATTGTAACCGAGCGATACTCGCCATCAAACTTTTTAGTTTGGCAAAAAGTTAAAATTGTTATAACCATGTACTTGCCAAATGTATTTCTAATAAAAAAAAGATATCGATGTAGAGTCATATACAATATACTTACCTAACATGATTTGAAATGAAATATGCAAGCAAATAAGATTTTCACATTGCTGACGTAGGTTTTTTATAATATTAGGACAAACAGGTCGCGAATAAAACGCGGGAAGGGTTGCGCCATAAACCGCCCAGCAGCGTCCGCCGCGATATTAAAAAGGGGACGAACGATATTGCAATATCACATTTATGCGAAATGTCCAACACCCAGATCGTATTGATAAAAATAAGCGATTTTTTATTGTGCCCCGCAACGTTGCCCGGAGAACCTATTCTACTATGTTGCTGATTGAACCTCCAATCTCACGATCAGCTCCCATACGTTCCGTTTCAAAACAGCGGCTCTCCACTCTGGAGTTATCGTCTGTGAAATTAAAACTGTAATACGATTTACGCGGTAAAGGAGACAATAAATAAAACGATCGAGGATCTAAACAATCACCGTTGGTACTGCGTCTCCGCCGCACTTTATAATACCTTATCATAATCAAATAACGTTTTGCGATCTCACAGCAATTGAGCTATTCGCCGTGATGGAAAATCGAAAATTTACTTCCTTTACATGTCCTTATTTTTACTTTAGTATGTATTGTACCACAAATTGCATTACACAATTCGCAACGGTTTCGGCAACCAATTGAACGCGAGCTGCGACAAGCGGAAAGTGAATCAGTATTGCAATTTTCTCGATACTAGAATTTATCCATAAGATAGACTTCAATTTCTGGCGAATAACAGAGCAAAAATTCACATGAGCAGTGGATGCACAAGCAAGGGCGGAAAATTGCGGTGGAGCTCTGTGCGGTGCGGCTGCGTGACGGCAGCGTGACGGCAGCGTGGCGGCGGCGGTGCGGCGCGGCGCGGCTCGCGGCCCGCGGCTGCTCTGGGCGGCCCTGATAAAATTTATGGCCACTTCCCCTTTAAAACAATATTGAGGGCTCAGTTGGGATTTATGTCTCGCCGCTGCTGCAGCGACTCAATTTATTCTTCAATTTTTCATACAATAACTCACACACGTATTACGAGTGATGGATGAAAAGGACTAACTTTCGGGCTTTAATAAGAGCCTCCAGATGCGAATCTCCAAATTGGCTGAAGTTTATTGCCCACTTATGTCAGGCTTAAGTTTCGCCCGGAGCCTTTCTCTGAGAAAATAATTTATGACGTAGATTGTCTTGACTTTTGTAAGAGTTTGATCGGAGATTGGGGTTCGATGTAAACGCCAATTAGTAGGTATCCTTCTCATCCTTGTTGTTTGTTCTACGAGTGGTTACATGAAGACAAATGATTGCCTCTTGTCAAGTTTTCAGTGATTGATTCATTGATTGTGTTCGATTGAGAGCGAACTGTTTCGATATAAGAGCAATTTCGATAGATGGTCGTAATGAGCATGATTGGGAGCCCCTATCGGTAGCTGATTGATTCTTATTGAACACCATAGCGGTAGTTATTTTTGATACGGTATTATTTATCTGAAATTGAGCTATTTATATTCAATGCGTATTAAAATGAAATTAGTTTTGTAGATTTCTTTGTGTGTGGGAATATTTTGCAAGCTCTAGTGTCAGGATTTTATAACCATAACTACTAATCCTCTGATGTTGTTGTTTAAAAACCCCGCTATCTATAAGTGGGTAATCGAATTATATCCAGCAATCGGGACCGTTGACTTATCGTACCCTCCAAGGTCCCTAAAATCTTTTCCTACGCACTATCACATGATTCACCCTACAATAATTTGACCATACTGGGAACAATAATTATCAAAACTTTGCCCCGGGAAATAGTACCAGACTCCTTCCAGCAATACGGCCATGCTCATCACTAGCACAATTTTCGATACAGTGTGGGGGAATTGAACAACTCTAGCCGAAGCAATCGTAAATGGATATCGGACGCGCTCTCCGAGAACCGAATACAAACAAGTAATATTCTAATACAACTTACCGAGTCAGGCCATATGCGACTTTATGTGCACATAAAATCCTTTCTTCTCAAGTAGGTACTTAATTATTTCAGGACCGTATTCAATAACGCACAGTCTGGCCGCTTCTTTATTGGAAAGGGTAGTAATATTTTGTCAGTCACAAAGAATGAAATCAAAAACAATTTATTGAAAACAAATACACAGCTGTGAAAACATTTGCAGAGGGTCGTAAACGCTTTTCGTAATCACTCCCGTAGAAATGATTAATCGTCCAGATATTAATTAATAGCGTTCTTTTTTATTTCGCCAATGAAAAGCAATTAAGATACGGTTTTCTGCCATCAAATAATTGAAATTTTAATTGCTTAAACAGAAAACTCTTTCCTTAGAAATCGTTTACCACTGCTATTAGGCTTAATTCAAAAATTAATTTAAACTTTCACAAGCCCGAGTCGGGAAGCGAGCTCCGGCGTAAAGGCAATATCAATTTCATAATTTTAATTAAAAAAAACTAACTTCTGTGATGACAAAGTCGCGTACTTTTTTAATAACGGAAATGTTAACGACGACGAGGCTTTGAGGAGGGAGAGGTCCCCCCCCGGTCAGCTGAAATTTCAATATTAAGCTCCCAAATTGGTACAAATCTTACACGTACTAATTATACCAGACAGACCTGCCTGCGTACTTTATGTTATGTATTAATATTCATTTCACACTTAATTTATTTTTAAACACGTCGACTTCCGCCAGTTTTGAATGAATTATGTATATTTTTCTTCGCAAGGTTTATTATATGTATATTTTAAATTACAGTCATATCATGCCATTTGCATAATCAATTTAGGTGCGCGCTAGTTGTAGAAAGTAATTATGTTATTAAGGCCGTACATCCTGCTTGTTATTATTTTGTTGTTCATTAATGCAAAACCCCGCATTTGGTGAAATCTAATTAGAGCCCGTATAATGGATATCAGCGACTCAATCAGCTCCATTGTTTAATGAGTGACCCGACTCCGCGACTAAAACTAAATACACTAGGTACTAGTGTGACCCGGTAACTTGTTTGTAATAGGCATGTAATAGGATACCTGTTATAAATACTATGTCCTGCAATGTCGCAACTCGTCAATCTTTTAGTTGTTGTTGAACCGTCAATTTATTTGTTAGCTATAATAACATTTGTTTTAATGGCTAGTTCTCTTCGAAACGCGTTCTCCTGATAATTCCGTCATCATTTTTCAAATTATGTTTTTTGGTATTTTGGGGGCATTGCGTCATACTTTAGAGGAATACAGATAAAATTATGTGAAAGGCCCACTTTTTGGTCGAGTAATTACAAAGTTATAGCTAGCCCACTATTAGCTGTGATGGAATCAAGAGAACTGTATTCTGTGTATGACGGATCTAACAAATATGGTTCAATTGGCCTTGTTCATTAGTATTAACACGAGTAACATATACATACACATTAATTATTGTGGTATAATGAAAAAATTAAAATCCATTTTGAATTTGAATGAGATTTTCATGAAGAAAATTGAGTCCCACTATTTAGGTGACGGATCTGATAAAAATGCCCATGATTTGGGTGACGGATCTGATAAAATGTAATAGTGTTTTTGTAAAACATAGTTTTAGTTTGTTTATTTTATAATAAAAAGGAATATATAGTAGTAAAAGAAGTGAGAGAAAGTAAATAAATGAAATAAAAGGATATGTTTAAATCTGAATATTTATTTTGAATGATTTTTTTGGGCTCCTGGTTGTGATTCTGGTTGTTTACATCAAATACTCCAAACCTTCCATGTCTATATCAACCTGAACAACTTTTGCTTTGATGCCATATCTGTATCTCCTATAGTTTATGTGGACTCCTGGTGGTGCACCTGGTGGTATACATCAGGTACTCCAAACCTTCAAACTCTATAAGCCAGCAGAAGCGACCCATCAAGCTAAACAACTTTTGCTTTGGTGCCATATCTGTATCTCCTATAGTTTAGGTGGGCTCCTGGTGGTGCACCTGGTGGTATACATCAGGTACTCCAAACCTTCAAACTCTATAAGCCAGCAGAAGCGACCCGTCAAGCTAAACAACTTTTGCTTTGGTGCCATATCTGTATCTCCTATAGTTTAGGTGGGCTCCTGGTGGTGCACCTGGTGGTATACATCAGGTACTCCAAACCTTCAAACTCGATATGCCAGCAGAAGCGACCCATCAAGCTAAACAACTGTTGCTTTGGTGTCATATCTGTATCTCCTATAGTTTAGGTGGGCTCCTGGTGTTGCACCTGGTGCTATACATCAGGTACTCCAGACCCTCAAGTGATGACAAAAGGTAGCCCATGTGTTAATCCATGTTACCTCGATATGTATGCCAAATTTCCTGCAAATCGGTTCAGTAGTTTTGCGTGAAGAAGTTACAAACATATCGCATTTATAATATTGGTAGGAAGGATATATTAGTAAAATATAAACAAAAGACCCAACCGTGGGCACCGATTTAGTCCCACTTTTACCGAATCTCTTAATTCCATCATCACCTTATCAGATCCGTCATTGCACTGATGACGGAAAGTGATGGATCTGATATGAGGGATCTGATAACCAAAGCATATTTTTTGGCTTTGTGGCAAACTGATTGCAAGCAAGTACGAATGTTACACACAATGATCTTCAATTAGCAGTGGTACATCATAGTATTCCATTGAAAGAAAAACTCACATTTTCATAGAATTAGAGAATATCGCAATGAAAGGTATGACAAAATCATGAAACAAAATGACAGATCTGAAATGTCTTAGCTTCTTGTGCGGATTTCCATTAATTTGCAACGTGTCTGCCTCGTTCAGATCCTGGGAGGTGACTAAGGTAACGTGCAGGCAGGGTTATCATACGTCTCAATCTAACTGTTAACGAATGACAAGCGCCATAAAGGGTGCGTTTGGATATGAGACGAGTTCTTGACACCAATGATTAAACGAGATTATCTATGGCAAAATTACTTTTCAATTACTATCAAATGTCACCATATGATACTCTCCATCACTATCCAACAATATGTAAGTAAACCTATGTACGTATGACCAAAACACAAGATTTAATTCAGTTTCACTTTGCAAAGTAGGGTTGGACACCACCTACGGAATCTAGAGAACGACGTTTTAAATAATTATTTAAAAATATCTATAATAATTACAACCATTTCGTGAGTTTGCTTAAGGAATTAAAGGTCTTTACTTCCAAATAAAAAATCGAGAAAAATATATTATCATCAGATCAATGTGTTTTCTGGTGCCACTCATCAGTTCCCTCATCAATGAGAACTAGCCTAATAGTCTAGGAATTCAGTCACATACTTATTTAACGAAGCCCTCCACACAAATGTGAAATTGCATGACACTAAAACTTTAAAGTTTTTTTTTAAACAGCTGTAAATACTTACATAAAAAGTACTTTTTGTAACATCAAGTTATTTTACTTGATTGGCGTGACTACTACCAACCACACGGTTGGACCCCACAGACATTCCCACGGAATATACTGTGTGCTACTGCTGTTATTTTGGAACAGTACTAAGTACAACCTGTGATTGACTATGCTAAAACAAACTTTGCGAACATTCGGACCAGCTGCAACCACAATCGTTATACAAATCCATTAGTGGCGCACTTTGGATTAGTCCGAACGATATTTAGTTTTCGTAATGAATTTGAACAGGCTGTTGAACATATATTCTGCTGTTTTTATTAACACATTACACTTGGAATCAACATTCAATGCGGGTTCTTGCAATTTTCATTACAAGTGTTTTACGTTAATAAAAAATAGTATAAAGACTTTTTAGTCCGCAAGCTTTTGACGCTTCAACGCGTACAGTTTGCAGAAACATACAGTTTTTGCGACGAAAAACTCTATTTACGTTCTATTGCGGAGTGCACAGTAGGTAAAACACGTGAAGTAAAAACCTCGTTTAAATAATGCACACGTAAACAACATGATGAATAGTGATGTAGGTTCGTACGGGATGCCAGGTTAATTGCAAAACGCAATGAACGATTGTAAATTGCGTGGAATGATTGCGGCGGTCGTGATGCGGGCTCATTACAATAACCTGGCATTTAATTGAATCCAAGGAATGCTGACTGCTGGTATCTACCTGCCATGCCACGCATGACTACCCCGACCCGTAATCGCGTAATGGCGGTATATGGGTGTCACGGTTGTAAACAAAGCTTTTTTTTTTTCAAGGCAAATGCCGTATATAGTCTAGTATAGTCAAAAGTACGTTTAATGTCAATAATGAAAGACTATTTGTTTCGTTATAATTACACTTGCGTCGACTTTAAATACCAGGAGTACATGTTTCATGCAGGGTGTGAAGTAAAGTGTATGAGCGCGCGAGAGCTCTCCAGCCTCACACGACACGACCCCACGGAAATGAGTTTTCTCTTAAAGAAAGGATTTCCGAAACAAAGGCCATTACAGATTTCAATTATATCCTTATGTTTAGAAGTAATTTCTTTGGAAAATTAGAAAATTAATTTTAAGCAGGCCCGTACCAGCGCACGAGCTACAGCGGGAGCGGGAATAAACCCGGACGCCTCCTCAACCGAAATTGCGACGTTATTAGTAATATGCTGCTCCATTGTCGCTTCGTTCACGACAAAATAAATTACTTTTCATCCATTTCCGGGTTTCTTGTTCATTTCAGCGCCTTAATACGTTGGCGGGCGACCGGCTGTGTTGGCGAAATTATACTGCCGGGGCAGTTCGGTAGCCAAGTCTCTATCAAATTCTCGGCCCGGCGGTAATAAAACGAAAATAATACGTACCGCCTTCACCCACCACCGGATATTTATGTACAGCCCACGTTATTAACTTGCCTTTTATTGGTTTTTTATGTATACAGCCACACATGGTGAAATGGAGACTTCAGAGAATTTTAAAATTGTAATACAACGACCATTTTTATAGACGCGTAAAAAAAGATTTGCTACGTGAGTAGAATTACTCATTATGCGGAGTAGCGCGAACGCATCGTCGCGTCGGTCGCCTCGACGCGTCTCGAGTCCGCGAATCGATAATAATCGATGTGGACATTAGAGCTGCGAGCACTCGCTCCATAATAACAACATTAACAGCATGCACTGCCTGAAATGGTTAAAACGCATGTCCCCGACCGCAGGCGTGCCGCCGCGCCGCCGCCGCCGCCGCCCGGCCCATTCCACGGAAAATACTGCTCTGCGGTAAAACTACCACTTTTTTATCCCCAAGTATACTTACCACGTCTATGCATGTATTCTAAGAATATTAAGGCAAACCGCAGTGAATTGATTAACTTTCAACGTTTCGCGTGAACGCATTAGGCTCCAAGTTTAGCGGCAATTAGTCGATTTACTTTTTGTGATGTCGTCTGCAGAGGAAATGATGATTTTCCAGTAGTTGTAAAGCAGTTACAAGATAAAATGGTATAGACATAATATGTATGTACTTTGTGGATAAGATGTAGGAATAGTTTCGTTGTGCGTGAAGTTTGTGTTTACTGTGGCAAGGCGAGTGAGTAGCGTGGTGCGGGTTTGATCCCCGCGGGGAACTAATTGCAGGCCGTGCCGCCGCCCGGGGCCGTACGTCATCTTTATTATTTTATTATTAACGAGCAGTCATTAATACACTCCTATTAAGTTTATTGTCGCGACGTAGGTTTCAATAAGCGTCTTGTGTCTACTGCGACGCCGAGTTGAGATCGATGCGCGCTGTTATGTCCACCTAGTTACCCCTTCAATTGAATCCTTGATTGGTTTGACGTACGCGCTACTATTATGTGGACGATGTGCCGATAAATTGGACCTGATTGTTTGCTAAAGATACGTTCACTTATTACTAGTTATTACCGGACTAGAGAGGAAACGACTTCATACAACATTGAGCTCGGTTTAAAAGGAAATAAGAATTTGTAGTGGCGCCTTTTACGGCTCGAGTGTACCATAAGGTTTTATCGGGTGTTGTTAAAGCAGTTAATGAGTCTGCATGTGTTGCATTGTTGCTCTTTTTGCCGCATCAGAAATGCGTGTGCGCATGTTTAAAGACGTCAGTAGCACTGCAGGAGGCGTATTTTTGAATCAGTGACAACCAACTTAACATGTGACTATCACGATTCGTCAACTTGTATTTTCTAATATTCACATATAGCCAGGAAACGAATGGTTTCGAGTTGTAGAACGTAAGATACAAGTGTTTTAACGACTCTTCGTAGTCTGGCACATGCAAAATCGGATGTCATCTGTTCAAAAATTCACCTCCAGCTACGCTGTGTCCCGCCGCGCGACTCTGCTCGCATTAATTGCCGTAATTACCGAGTAGAAAACAATCGGAGCCTAGCTTTAATGCTATAATGAGAGGCATATTATAAACAATTACCTGCTTGCGGAGTGCAGTAGCGAAACAGAATTCATTACGTCCAAGCTCTAATTTAAATCAACCACTATCCTTCTCGGTGGTTAAGTAATTGCGCTATAAATTACTATGGCGTACTGCGCCTACTGTGCATATACGCAAATAAGTTGTTATATGGATAGTAAACTTACTCCTTTTGTTGGTATTATAGAAAAAAGAAGGGAACATAACTCATGAAGCAGATTTAACTCATGTTTCATGATCCCATTAACAAATAATTGGCTCCCAACTGTTTCTTCATGTATGTGAAAGAAAATGTGTTTCCGTTTTTAAGGTTACTATTTCGTTAAACCATTACTGTTTATACACACACACACACACACACACACACATCATGCCTATAATCCCTTGCGGGGTAGGCAGAGCGCAAACGGCCGCAAAACATACATTCACGCCACGTCTGACAAACATTTGAGGGTAATTCGGAAAATTGTGTATTGCCATAGTGACAAGTTGTGAGCCCATCGCCTAAAATTTCAAAACACACCTTCGTGTCCTTTAGTCGCCTCTTACGACTCTCACGGGAAAGAAATGGGGTGATGCTATTCTATCTAAGCATTCTAATACGACATTATTCTCCTTTCTTTTTAATATGACATCACACTGTGCTGTACTTACAAAAATAAAGATTATACAATTGAACTCTTGTTTCATAATCCCTTTAACAAATAATTGCCCCCCAACTGTTTGTTGATTACATGTTTACGTCTGTGTGAGAAAATACCTCTGAATTAACTTCTGTAAAAACTTGACACTGGCGAAATCATAACGAAAACGCCATAAAACCAAGAAATTGAATTGAATTTCTGTAAAGTTTACAGTGTGAACTGGTTGTCAATGAAAGTAAAATTATACTCGAGGTAGGTACAATTTTGACTTCGACCAGAACTTCTGACATTATTGCTGTAGCGATTCGACCATTTATTTTAATCGTTCTGTCGAACAGTAATTTCCATTCACTTTATTTAAATAACAACACGTTGACACTCTATTAAACCTGTAAAAATATTATTTTTAATGTTTGTTCGTAAGTAATTAATTACGATTTCGACGTCGGACTAAATTGGTTTCATAATAGTAGTTTATGCAACTGTCGTATAATGGGGGTCATTAGAATGCGAGTGTCTGTTTATCACACGAGGCGCAGCCGAGTGTGATAATAGTTTGACACGAGCATTCTAATGCCTAATTATAGCAGTTGCATACACTATTTTATCTACACTCTCCAAAAAAACTCAGAAACACTTTTCTAAACGTACACACCGGCCATTGCAAGGCCCGATACAAGGACAAATTCAATACGAGAACGTAATATGGCTTGATATGAATTTTTAAAAATCTATACTTTAGCAGTTGTTTAGATGTGGAGTCTTAACAATAGCTTAACTAAACAACTGAACAACAACTGAACAACATCTGAACAACAACTGAACAACATCTGAACAACATCGAAACAGCAACTGAACAACATCTGTACAACAACTGAACAACATCTGAACAACATCTGTACAACAACTGAACAACATCGGAATAACATCTGAACCACAACTAATCAACATCTGAACAACAACAGAACAAAAACCTATTAAAACAACTGAACAACATCCGAAAAATTACCGTACAACAACAACTGTCAGGTGCGGCGGAAATTAGCGATTTGAGTATTGAAAAAAAAACTTCGTTTCATTTCTCAACTTTATCGTATTAAGAGTTTTGTCATTAAGTCATTACGCTTCTGTAATTTATAGTAAACCCTAGTTTTTATAGGCAGAATGCATAAAGTAGGTCATTATGCATCTGTTTTCGAATTCATAATTCGAACATTATGAGACGAGTGTATATAAAGAAATTATTATAAAGTTTAAGGTAGTTTGGTAGGTACCTAATTATTATTCTGTATGCAGTGAAATTAAATTTTGAACTGTCATTCTTTTTAATGAGTTATGTATGTGTTTTATTTTCTGTATTAGGTAGGTATGCTACTGGTAGCATCTTGAGTGACTTTTTTATGGGATCTTACAACATTTATCTACGATGTACTATGGTAAAACTCACAGTACTATATTATTTTCATAAATAAAAAAGAAAAAGAAAAATTTGTTAGTACGTCTTGTACGTCGCTTCGAGACGAGTACCAAGAGATTAGAAAATTTGTAAGTGTCGGTCAAGGTGCGGATAATTTAGTTGGCAAAGCAGTGGGCGGTCCCCCATGGTCCCGGGGTCATGTCACGGCGGCCACAATTTAAAAAAAAATCTTATTTTAATTTATGATTTATCTATCTACAACTATTGAAATAAATTTATAGAAATGCTGTTATTATATATTTCCCGTCACAATCATAAATGAGGATTGTTTTGTTCAGCAGGTCAGCAAGAGGAGAGCAAGTATGCCCTGAGCACGACGGTGGCCAACACTCCTGGAGGGGCCAGGCTTTGTGCGCAATGCGGGAAGGTCATCACGGAGAGGTTCCTGCTGAAGGCCATGGAGCGCTTCTGGCACGAGGACTGCCTCAAGTGCGGCTGCTGCGACTGCCGCCTCGGGGAGGTCGGCTCCAAGCTCTATTACAAGGCTGACCTTATGCTCTGCAAAAGAGACTACCTTAGGTTCGTACTCACACATTTGCTTTATGTAATACCCTGTTCGTACTCACACATATGCTATATGTAAGACCCTGTTCGTACTCGCACATATGCTATATGTAAGACCCTGTTCGTACTCACACATATGCTATATGTGAGACCCTGTTCGTACTCGCACATATGCTATATGTAAGACCCTGTCCGAACTCACACATATGCTATATGTAAGACCCTGTTCGTACTCGCACATATGCTATATGTAATACCCTGTTCGTACTCACACATATGCTTTATGTAATACCCTGTTCGTACTCACACATATGCTATATGTAAGACCCTGTTCGTACTCACACATATGCTATATGTAAGACCCTGTTCGTACTAACACATATGCTATACGTAATACCCTCGGCGCGCAGCCGCCAATACTTACTTTGTGCCTGTTCGTACTCACACATATACTATATGTAAGACCCTGTTCGTACTTACACATATGCAATACATAATACCCTGTTCGTACTCACACATATGCTATATGTAATACCCTAACTTCTTTTACGACTGCCTACAATAACAGATATCCGAAAACGATTTCCAGAAATACTCTACAATGTTTAATTTAGTTTCTTCCTAAATCCTGCGAATTCATTACATATTTATGACGTCTTTCAGAAGATCTTTGAATAACATTTATTCACAAAAAAATCTCACTTAAATTAAACGTGTTATTATCGAGGTAATTAATCGAACGAAAAGCTTGTTAAAGAATTGTTGCTGTTTCCCTTTTCGCAGTAATTATGAATCAAGGAAAACAATATCACGATTTTATGGTCTACAGTTTACATTTACGTACCTACTTGGGATGGTTTTTTAATTAAAGGATAGCACGCAGACATAATGTGTGCTCTTTACTCGTAATTCTCCGAGGTTCTGAACCATATAAGAAAACATTCCCGACGATATCAGTGCGTACAATTAATGGTAATTGCACGCTTTTGTGCTCGCTAGTATTTAATTGCATAAACATGGTAGCGTGCGTCATAAGTGCTCCTGATATTTATAAGTCGTATATTACTGTTTTAATATTACCCTGTTATTTTTCAAACAGGTTATTCGGTGCGACCGGGAACTGTGTGGCGTGCAACAAAGTCATTCCGGCGTTCGAAATGGTAATGCGAGCCAAGAGTTTCGTTTACCACTTAGAATGCTTCGCCTGTCAACAGTGCAATCACAGGTGATTTTCCTGACATATTTATTGTTATATTCGTAACCTATCGCTATATCCTTAATTAGCCATTCTTTATTGCAATTCGATTGAAATCATGAACGCAGATGTAGCTAATCAGTAATTACGGCCAGAATCATTCATTTCTTCAGTGTGAATGAACACAGTATGACGCAAAGATATTCTAAAATTGCTCGATCGTTGCAAATCAACACATTCTCCGAATCGCTGAGTTGTGTGATTGTGCTTGAGAAAATCTTACGCCGATCTGTCTGCGCAACCAATCAAAATAAAATTGATTGATTTTTGTTTCCATGTTGGATTAGAAATTGTGTTCTTTTAATGTATCTACTAGCTTCTCTTCGTGGGCATACTATTAAAGTTGGATTGTATAGGCACTTATCATCATCGTCAACAGTCGTAAAATGTCTACCGCTGGACATGCCTTATACCTCTAGGTTTCAATATTAACAACTAACACTACCTATGAAAGAAAAGCACATCTATGAGATGGAAGTTGAAAATCATCAACAGCTAGGTTCCAAACCGATTACGCTCTTGTAATATAAGGTACAGTCAGTTGTAGCACATAAGGTACCGGAGGTACTCAAAAGAACTAAATTATTTTTATCCCCATCGTAAAAATTTAAACTTATTCTCATAAAAGAAGTCATTGTCTACTCATACATATTCATGTCAATAAAAAATATTGCTGGAGACAAATATAATTAAGTTCTTTTGGAGTACCCCTGGTACCTTATGTGCTACAACCGACTGTACTTACATTATACCAATATGTGTGTATATCTGTGCAGGTTCTGCGTAGGCGACAGATTCTACCTGTGCGACAACAAGATCCTCTGCGAGTACGACTACGAGGAGCGCCTGGTGTTCGCCAGCATGGCCGCCAACCCCAGCGGGCTTGCGCACATCCGCCGACAAGTTAGTGGCTTACAGGTGCTTGACTATGTATTTAAGTATCTACACTACTGCTGGATGCTACTAGTTCTTCGTCTACTTAGTCTGGGCAGTTATCTCAGTATCTGTGGAACTCGTAGTGCTATCGGTGGCATTTCTTTTAAGGCTCGCACACACCCGTTGATAGATAGTTGCTTATTTTGATAGACTTATATATATATTGAGTCTTTTTGGTTAAGGTTTCTTCTACCTGTAACTATTTGGGACTTTACTTACATTGCTCTCTGCCCTAGATTTTTGAACTTATTTTTATTTCTGACTATTCTCGCCTCCAGTCTAGACTGCAGTTGCAAATTTAGGTATGTGAGGTCATTTAACATATCGATTGACCTCTTTCCTTATAAACTGGAAATAATATAAGTGTGGGCGTCGCTGCAGATGTCATTTCTGAAAGGCTTGTTTAAGTGTCGTTCCAGTTTCCCACACTTTGTTGCTTAATTAGCAGGTAGGTATCGAATGCAGGTTGTCGGTTCACACTGCAGTGGGCCACGTGGACAGAATAGCTGACGTGGGCTGGCGGTACTGGCTGATAAAATTAGTAGATAAACACAGAGACTTTGTCATCGTCTCTGTGAATAGTTAAGTTTGTAACCGCTTTGATGTCGTCGCACATGTCGTTTTCTCACCGCAGCAGTGAAGGCGTTTAGGTGTTAATGCCGGCAGCTTCTTGATGACGTTTTCAAACGGTGACCGCAAACGTTGGAGCTTTGCGCTAAATTATTATTGTTCACTTAATAGCCACAAACCACCACCACTAGCACATCCGTACAAAGCTGACTAACGGCCGTTTACATCATTATGCGTTTATCGATTCAACACAGACGCGCTTGTTATCAACGCCCATTCGCAGTTTACCAAACAACACGAACCTCCGCTCCCATACTAGATAATTTAAGGGAAGTCGTTGTCCTTTTTTTAATGCCACCCTCCCAAATAAAGGGCACGTGAAAAAGTCGGCTCGGCTGAGTAAATAACTCCCGCAAGGACACTGTTAGTGGGAGATTCTATCTCCACTTTATTATGTTTCTTTTGTGATCATTAATCTTTCTCGTACGAACGCTTGTCGGAATGCGAATGTGGGGGAATCTATTTCATTTTATGAGTCGCGCGAGTGGAGGAAGCCCATTCAGCCGCACGACATTTCTAATCGACTTTTTGATTGCGCACGGTCTACTGTTGGGAGGTTGACATGCGAATTGCTAACATAGGAAATCGAACTTAAATTATATGTATTAAGTTCATATTTATAACTAACGACAATTCTGCTTGCCGCTGACAGTTGGTTTATTGGATAGAAGGAGTGTGATTTATCGTTTCATGAAATAGGCAATACGAAAGCGGAGCTATTTCAGCGATCGTATTTGAAAAGAGTTACGTTACCGAACTTAGGTAGTTTTCGAACCGCAGTCAAGAAAAATATCTTATGCAATTGCTTTTATAGTGCTTTAAAACGTAGCTTTTTACGTACTAACTTTTAGCAAACTTACCTTTGTGTTGTTTGTCTACAGTCGCCAAGTGGAGCATACCCGGCCCCGGGAGGCTGCGCGGGTGCGGCGGGCGGTGCGATGGCGGAGAAGGATGCGGGAGGGTGCGCGGGCGCAGACGACGCCAGCAGCGGGTACGGCAGCCCGCCCGACCCCGACGTGTGCGACGCCGCGCGATGACCGACACTGCCGCGCCGACTACTCGCCTCGGTCAGTCGGTTTACAAATTCTATTCAAAATAAGTGCTCTTACCTAGAGACCTACTCTCAGGAACCATTTTATGATGGGTTAGACAGAAACCTCGCTTTAGGTGGCATCATAAGAACCGAACAACCACAGTTTGTTGCAACGGTTGAGAAAAAAGCTTCTTCTGGTAATCTCCAATAAAGACTACCAGCACAGAGAAAGAATTTTCAAACTGAAAATTTTCATTGATGTTATTGAGCTGCGTTAAAATAAACAAAAAAACAAGGAAATCACTTCATTCAATGTAGGATAGTATTATCACTTATTGACGTCATGATTCGTCATTGTAAAAAAATCAAATTTTCTTTTTTTATAAAAATTATGTAATGTCTGAATGGGAAACCGGCTCGGGCGGAATAAAATAAAGGCACTGCCTCGGGGTTGGCCAGGTTAATCACACGTCATGTAACTTTACGCAACCACCATCTGTAAAAAGACATTTGTTTCAAATTGAAGTCAAAATTTTCAAAGCGTGTTATTTACATGTGTATAATTAACCGGTACCCTGCCGTAGTCATAGTATTCCTTTCATTTGTAATTCTAAAACGTGCATTTGTTTGTGAACAGGTGAAACCACACTGAGTGTTGAGCCGCTGGTCTGCGAGCTCGCGAAGCGGCATCCGAGAGAAGTGTTCAGTTCAGGCGCCCAACCGCACACGCCACTAGCCATCACTCACCACTCACATAGACAGTAATCGCTTTATTTTTATATAAGTTCATGACTGTGACGATAATCTCAGTGTAGGTTTTAAGGGAATAGTCGGCGAATGTCGGCTAAGTGCAAACATACGTCGCCCATTGCGGCTAACATGTCAGCCTCGGTGCATTAGGCTGGCGGGCCGCCGCCGCCGCCGCGCCGGGAACCCGCGACCACTCTACAAAGCGTCCGGGATGAATCGCGATAGCGTTGTCAGAACACGATATTTCCATTATGTATACGATTTGAGCACTTGTTTACATGGTAAGATAGCGCGCGTGGGTACGGCTGGTGAAGGCGCGCCTCCAGTACTGGTGATTATTCGAGATAATAACCTTTACACTCGGAAATTTTCCTTAATTGTGTTCAAACAAAACTTGTGTACCTTTTAGTGAGTCCTTTAAAGGCCGGTTTTGGAGGCACGCCCGCTAGGCGGCACAACTCGCACTTAGCCAGTGCTGTGTGTGCTCTTATGTACAATACCGTGTTGATAGTAAACCTTCATGCTATGTATATTGTAACGTACTCTACATTTTTGTAATATTGCATAAATTCTTCTCATACAACGATTCAGGTCCACACTTGATAAATTTTATTAATAAATCGATCTCATTGTTATGGATTTCTATGTAGGTACATTTAGTGAACCTAAACATTGTTATCATACAAGGTATGAAATTTTATTGAGGTTGATTTCTGTTTCTTTCTTTTGATTGGTTAAGTATGTTAATGTTATTTTTTTTTTACCAAAGATAAGTTTGCGTTGAAAGGATTTTAATTTTGTAGAGTCTACAGAAATGAGCTACGTTTGTAGAATATAAATAGTGATATTTGGAAATCTGAAGTGGTGCAATGGTTAGTTAAGTATACACTTACCTCTGTAATATATGCAGTTAACTGTTTAAGGCGAAGTTTGAACCATTGTATTTCTTTCTGCCATAGCTTCAGTGTTTGTTGTTCACGCGTATTTGTAAATGTTGACCATATTTCATTGTTTCAAATTTGCTAAAAAGTTATTTTGTAATGAAATTGATACCTTTAACGTAGGTAAATAAAAGCTAAAATTTTCTATGAATAAATTAAATTAATGTAAAATAAAGATTTCTAAGATAAAAGATGTATTTATGTAAAAAAAATACAAACAGTCGTTAGTTAGAAATATTGGCTGTAGAATAAAATGTCTCATCTACGTTCACAATAGAGCCACAATAATAAACTCTCTTGACATCGACGGATTGATTGGAATTTCATTTTACCGTTACTGTGTAAATAAATATATTTATTTAATGATTACATTCTCGAGTTTTATTATACTCCTCACATAGGCGGATTCTCACACGCACCGCACGATATCCCGGTGTTTTGCCGGATCCGATATTTTCAAAAAGTCGAAAACACATAACCGGCACACGTTGCCGCATCATATTGCGGCTATCAGGCGGCAGCATACAGTTTGTCATTCGTATGGTGGGTGTGTCAAACCGCAATATTGTGCGGTGCGTGTGCGATTTACCATATCCACATACTTGTCAATATTTACCAATCGGCAGCTCTCTCGAGTATTGCCAACAAGATCATCAGCGGTCTTGTGTATAAAAGTTTTGAATGTTTAATTTGTTACGTATTATTTAGCTGTATCAACAGCTCTTAAAACGATGGCCGTTCAAATATGGCATCCCATTTGCGAAGCACTTAAGGTGTAACATTAGCGAAACAAACGCCGAGAAAAATATTCGCTTACTAAAAATAAATTTATTTGAATTGAAAGTAATATTATAAGTTGGGGGCAATACCAATGCATAAAAAATCTTTTTAATTGTTTTAGCAAAGACGTTTAAGTGATGTAGGTATATTAAAATACTAATAAATAAATAAAGAAATAGTGGCTACATTTAGAATTTAATTTACATAATAAGTCTTGGTTATTCTTTGTTCTTTGTGGTTAGCTATTCTCGCCAATTAATCATAATACCGTTTCCGAATGAATAGTGTTCGGCTAGGATTTTTTTCTGTTGGTAGGCGTCAATAGACTTATGTTTCATCTCAAACACTATTCACGTGTAGATATTCGGAGACCAGCGGTGTCTGCGTCTGTGCAGGCCGCAAGTCGTGCTAATTGGCCGGCCACCACACAAAGAGCGTCTTTTTAAATCGCTTTAAAAATACATTACGTTTTCAAACAAAAACTGAATGCGCCACGAGAGAAACTTGTGGACATAACCCATATTCGTCACATGTTTAAAATGTTTGCTTCGACCAGTCATTGTCAAAACAACTAAACTGTTAAGAATAAAAATACATAATTTCGTCAATAATTTAACAAATCAAATGAAAGTACCTCTACCAAGTAGGCTGATGTGGTAGGTACGTACACAATAAATATTTATGTCATCCAATTCTTCCACCAGTGTGATGCCGGCTTAGAATAGCATCACCCCATTACTTTCCCGTGGGAGTCGAAAGAGGCGACTATGGGATTCAAGGGTGTGTTTGCAATTTTAGGCGATAGGCTGACAACCTATCACTATGGCAATACACAATTTCCCGAATGACCCTCAAATATTTGTCAGACGTGGCGTAAATGACCGTTTTTTGCGGCCGTTTATGTATTGCCTACCCCGCAATTATAGGCGTGATATGTGTATGTATTCTTTTACAAGTCTATACATTCACACCACTTACTCGTAGCAGACAACACAATTCAATATTAATCGGTTCTTAGTAAACACATGTTCTCGGAAATGTGTTTTATTTTATAGTGTTCAGGACGGGAATGTCCATAAAACGCTTGCGACTGGCCGCATTAAGGGCGTCGTTTAGTTGTTTGCTGTTTAAATAAGTGCTGTAATGTAATTTTAATGAGCTCACAAAATGTGGTGCGGGTTCCGACCGTGGCATAATGAGAATGACTGACGCCAGACGTTCACATGTGTGAACCTTTTACATGTGAAGTCAGTTTGAAAGAAGATTCCAAGTTATTTTATTTACGTAGTTTAGTCCTTGGTTTAGTTCAGTTTTTACGCTGAACTGGTAAAGGAATACGAAAGACGATATATACGTATATTTGTAAAATAAGTCGGCAACTGTTTCGCTTTCTATTCAGCTCATCAGGCAAGGTAATCTGCCTTATGGTATGATATGCGTCTGCGTCCATATGGACTACTGGTTTATTATTTTAATTACAGTTCTTACTTTTTAGTTTTAAGTTTTCTGTATTTCTTGTATCTGTTGTGTATGCTGGAGGAAATAAAGTGTACATCTTTATATCTATCTATGAATGAATTAGAGAGATGTATGATGATTGACGATGCAGAATGATCTTACAAAACAATTAAATCATCTGTATGGCAGCACATGACATGAAATATGCATGACGTTTTTTACGGTCCCTAATACGAATTACCTGTATAAGAATAGGGTTATATTTATTATATTTATTTCGATTCAGTTCATCAGAACTAGTTAGTCACGGATTTTTTGATTGATTACCTATACATGACAACTAACGCGAAATCTTTGGTCAACAATCTGAAATTCCGCGTTTAAACTATAAGCAAGACGTGTATTTTCGTACCAACGAGTATTCATTCCTGCTTTATACATTTGCGAAAATACAGTGCTATTTTAAAAAAGTTATATTTTTTTTCATACGATTTGACTTTGTCATCAGTTGAAACCATATTCTATCTTTTTTTGTTATAACCCGGTTAATTTCTACATTCATAAATCACGCCTATATCCCTTACGGGGCAGGCAGAGCGTTAACGGGCGTAAAACGGATATAAACACCATATACGAATGTTTGAGGATCAATCAGATAACTGTGTATCACTATAGAGACAGGTTGTCAGCCCATCACCTAAACTAATAAAACACATCTAACCCTCGAGTCCCTTACTCACCTCTTACCACACCTAAGGGTAAGAAATAGGGTGATGGTCTTCTAAGCCGGCATCACACGGTTAATTTCTAAATAATTTATTAGATTTTAAGGGGGTTGACCGTAAACATAATAAAACCCCACCGTTACAAATTGTTTGCATCAAAAAGTGGTTAATTACAGGTCTTGGGGCGGCCCCTAAAGAATTTGGTTGCAGAAAGAATAGGAGCCGGCTCTGAGTTATCGGAGCACGCTAGCCCGTGAAAACTCACTTTAACTTTTTTAATTAAATTTCTGATTTTTCTCCGGAGGAATCTGATCTGGGGGTTTTATTCAAAACGTTGTATTAATTAGTCGCCGTGCTCCTAGGGACTAATGGGCTCGGTAATCGACTTTACGGTGTGCTGCTTCAGCCACAGATGAAATGGTTCCTAAGACGAAGGAGCGAGAATCAAAGAAACAATTCTTCTTCATCGTGTCAATGGATCATAGTCATATTTTGGACTGCCAGTATTTGGCGACCGCAATGGCATTCGCACTGGCCAAGTTCAGATCGTCTTTGCTGCAAGAGACTGGCAAAAGAGGACATGATGTTAGGTGCGCCATAGATTGTGATGGGGCTCCACAGTCGCAGAGCACTTGCGTTTTGTCGATGAAGCCCCACTTCGCCATATTTTCTCTACAGCGGCCAACCTGCGTTCGCAACCTGTTTAAAGATTTCCAGGTTTGCCACGGTAATTTATGTCCCCGTGGCAGAGTCTCGGACGGAAAAGAAACAATGATGCACGTGAAATCTGATGGATGAAAATGGTCAGTAAGTTGTCTCAAATCACTTTTTTGTTTCATCTCGTCTGGTTCAATTAGACCAATTTACTAAGTGCACCTGTTTCAAGTGAGATAGCTAAATATGGCGTTTATGCAAATAGGTAGGTAGCTACGAACAGAAAAATAACGATCTCCTAAATTCTTTTGTCATAGAAATGGTTCATTTAAGCCTGCGCTGAGCGAAATCCAACCGTCCAGTGGCGCATCATATTTTTTTATTATTTCTTTAAATCTAAAACAAATTACTATCATAAATCTAAAACTGACAGATTGTTGTCCTATACGATACAACAATGAGCTTTTTCATGTCTTTTGTATCACTAAAACAGAAAATGGTAGCCATATATCTCTATATTCTATGAAACTAATAGACCAATTAAAAAAAATCTTCATCTTTTGAAAGCTACAACGTCCCTGAGTAACATAGTCTATTTACCACGGGAAAATGTTAAAAAGCGGGTGAAACCGTTGGGCTAACCTCCGGTAATACAATTATGTTTTTATTCTAAGGGAAATCATTCAAGAGTAGTTTTGCCTATGTCAGTAGTTCGTTTCAAATCTAGCTATGCAAATATCACCCAGTCTTATCTTTTTTGATCTGTGCTCCTCGGTCACTAGGTTGCCTTCGCCTCACTAAACTTTTCCACTGAAAGGTAATGAATGCTGTAACTCTGACAAAAACTTATTGCACCGCCACCGCTTTCAGCTGGGAATCGGACTTGGAGAGAGTATAGAGAAAAAGTTACTACGATGGTAATACTCGTAAGTACCTTAAAATCAAAAATAACTGATGATTACTTAGAAATGTTGAATTGTTTAGTTATTTAAGAAACAGGTTTTGTATAGTTTTGTAGGATTGGATTTTGTGAATTTTGTCATTCAGCTATGAAGGGCTGTTCTCCATTATGAACATGACATGCATAAAACAGTGCGACCATTGACCAAAAAAAAGTTGTATGAAAAGTTGTATATTGTTGTCAAATGAGTACTATAAATGAGAACCACTTCAAACAAATGGTTGTACCTACGAATGTGTAAATTTAAATGAGTCAAGTAAATATGGATCACAATGATGGAAGTAATCTCGAGCTTATCGTAAAGTACGTATTTCAAGACTCTACAGTTTTTCATACTGATTGCTGTTTTTACTTCAATGTAACAAAGTATTGTTTGCTCATCAGTGCTTGAAGCAATTCTCACCACTCACCAGTGCGTATGCCTGGAAGCTGTTCACTACACTTACATTTTATTTTATTACATCTTATGGCGGCTTCAAGATTGCTGCCGTGCCGCGCTACTGTTCAAAGCGCACTCGTAAAATATTTTTATGTTTCCATTCTAATTGGAGATTAAAGAAGATTTCTCATTGTACAAGAATGTTAATAGGCTCGTTACAAAGTATTGTAATATGTACGATGAGTGTACAAATGGCAACTTAAGATGACATGCACTTTTTGCTGCATTTGTAGAGCTGCGTCGGAAAAATCCAAAGCTTGGAGCTGTGCTGGCGTTTATTTAACAATCATCATTTCATCATCTCTATAACTATGAAGGCTCTTACAGGTAGTAAAATCTGACATCTCACACAACATTGAAGTAAATATTCAACTAAGCGAACATCCGACTAGCATATTTGCGGTATTTATGGAATATGACAATTGCAAGGAAAATGTTTGATGTCTTATTCATAAATACTTAAGTTGGATATTCCGCTATGATGATTATAATATTCTTAATGTCGTTATAAGAATTTGTGCAAAGCTGAAGTGGGATTGGGCTGGCCATGTGTGCCTAATGCACCCGGAAAAATGGCCTAAACTAACCACCGAATTTATCCCTGAAATGCGTTGCCGTAGAGGGAGACCGAGAAAACGCTGGTGGGATGACCTGGTTGACTACGAGCCCAATTGGTCAGAAACGGCCACAGCCCGGAAAGCCTGGAAAGAGAGAGGGGAGGCCTTTGCCCAACAGTGGGAAACTGTAGGCTAGTATAAAATATAAAATAATATTTAAGTTAATAGGATCAAAATCTTTATTTTGTTTGACCTTATCAACAAGAGTGTGTTATTATGCGCTCGAAGAGTCTACTATAGTCGTATGATCTTGACGTGATCTTTTGCTAATTAATTTATGCAATGTTCATGCGCAACGTTGTTTAAAAGGACATAGATTACTTTGATGAATTGTATCCTATATATAAACTACTAGTTAACGAGCTTCAATGGACGATCGATAAGATAAGTTATATTATAATTGGCTGAGTACACACTTAATCGATGAACGTCCTAATTGACGCGTTGTCAACAAATTATCAATTGATGTTTATTGATTGCAACACAGAAAGTTTAATGCCAATTAAATAATTTTGATATAACTCATTTATCATAATAATAATATTACATGTCAAATGTTTAACTTACATCATCATACTTAGGTAGTAATTATTATTAAAAATAATACACGTACACACACACCATTATAATATATCAAATTAAACAATCATTGCCTTTGAGTCAATGCCGTACCACATCCTTCAGGTACTCATTCACAGAATAGAAAGCCCTCTCGATCAGCCACTTATTTAATTTATATTTAAAGGTAGTAAAGAATGAAGCTTCTGTGATGCTCAATACATACATACATACATAAATCATACCTATATCCCTTACGGGGTAGGCAGAGCGTTAACGGCCGTAAAAACGATATTAACACCACATCTGACAAATGTTTGAGGGTCAATCAGATAACTGTGTATTACTATAGTGACAGGTTGTCAGCCCATACTTTATATCTAACGAACCTCATTCCTACTTACCTCATTTGCCCTTAAGCTATCATTTAGCTTGGCGGAAATTATATTCACTTTACATGTATGTTTATTAATTTTTATTATTTATTATTCACCAAAATTTCGTTTTGCGTCATCAGTCATCTCATCACCAAAAGCAACAACAGTTTTGTATGGGTACTTAAGGTAACTAAACTACATACACAATTCACGCATTCAATAGTCGTGATGCGAATCTTAGCCATAAGAATTGATGTACGATTTACAATCAATTAAAAAGCATGAAATAAATAAGAACTAAGAGTTTCAGCGTTCACAAGGCGGCCGTGAGTGGGCCATTAACCCTTGCTTATTTAAGAGCAACGAGGATTATACAGGGTTGTACGGAAATATTTAGCTTTCAATATTCAATTAAAATTTTAAGTAGATTTCATATGTTCTGGTTTGAGATCCACACAAATACAGGGAGCCTCCTCGTATTACTGAGCTCTTAAAACAGAACAGATTATCTTGTGTGACTCTCTTCGGAAAATCACCTAAAACTTTTGTTTCTGATTAAATTGTCCTGCACAGAAAACACGACATCTATCTAAATCACTAACTACTTAACGCATTTTTCATACAAAAGAGAGTTACACAGCTTGGACACAGCGCTGTGACGAAAAGGTACCAAGGTGAATAGGTAAAGTATATAGGCATACCAGGATTACCAGGTATGTAGATCTTTCATAAAAACCCTTCATCATTTCCAACAACACACCCTCTATCGCTTCGCGCAAGGAGTTTCCGTCGAATCATTTAAATAAACGAACTCACATCATTATGTCAGATCTAAGGATCGAACAAATTGGCAATTAGTGTGGGTCTGCTCGGGGCTGGCTTGCAGCGGGCGGGTGTCGGGACCTCACAACAGAGCAGGCTATACTACTTGCTATTGTACATATCTAGGTCTACATACATGAATCAAATGAAGCGGTCTTTTTAAAGGAGTAGAGAAAGATTTGAGGGATAGGAAATTTTGGTTCGGCCCGCCAGATGGAGAGGTCAAAGACAGATATTTTATTTATACCTGCAACAAAGAACCTTGATTTGGATCCATAATACCCAAGGGAAAGAACAGTCAATTAAATGAACTCTCACAAAAGAGTTGTCAATCGACACGAATACCGATTAAGCGGAAGGTGGGAAGGGAAATCACGATTGTTAGATATCGTATGGAGTGCTCCTTATTCAACATCTGATCAAATATGTATGTAAGGTACCTAGCAAGCTGAAGTACCTGAAATAATGAATACAACTAGAGGTACGTACATACAAAGTACCACTACATACAAACACAAAGACGACATCCCTGTTTGCAACAAACAACTAACCTACAAACATTTGAAAACTTGTTGCCTAACTTCACTTTTGCTACTCTACTACTGTTGTCACTTCGTTACATAGCAGTCGAATTATCGCGTTGTATCGCAGTCGTATCGTATCGCGTCGAATCGTCACGTCGCGCCGTATCATCGCGTCGTCGTTGTGTCGTCGCGTCGTTAGGTCGTCCCCGCCCGACTGCGCCCCGACCACAGATCGCTCTTAGCTCTTACACATAGCGCCCATTAATGCTTTAATTTTCTTGAAAGCAATCTAAAAGACTTCGCCATTCTAAAACTTTCGCATGAAAGACGGTGACAAAGGAACAGGGAGTTGCGTGGAGACGACGATTGAGTTGATTTATAAAGTTTATGCATATATTCATATTCATTTATTCGGTAATATATTGTTTTACATGTCATTTGATAAATAGTAAAAATATTTATTTTTAGTCACTTAATTAAATATTAAAATTATTTAAAATAAAATTGAACAATGACAAAATAATAAAAAATCAAGTATGTCATACTAACCATGTATTAGGTCCATTACTTACATCGAAATATAAAAATAAACATTGATTAGCGCGAATGTAAAAAATCGTTAATATTACTCTGAGATAGGAAATGGACGAAGAATTAATAAACGTGGGTTAGGTAGTGCCTGGACTGATTTAAATAAAAATCAGGGACGTATAAATCAGATGATTCAAGATAGATATTAAATCTTTTTTTATTCTTGATCTAGCTAGGTAAAATCAAGTCCTTACATAATGAAATTTCAATTTAAGTATAAAATTATTAAGTTATAAAATGAAGAAATACGATTTCACCTAGACAATATTTCAAAATAACTTCCATTTAAACCAAAATATTCCGAACCAACTTTGTTAAATTACAAAATTCACTTCACAAGCTTTTATTTAATTTCAGCGATTGCCGAAGGGATATCAACATCCATTAGACTGACGACTCCTTGTATTCTATATGCCCCCTCTCAAGGGGAGGTAAAGGGAAGGGGGCGTCCACGTTCAGTATTCAGAGTATCGCAAATGTAACTTTCGGTTCTTTTCATGGCTAAAGTATGTTGGCGGCAATCCATAATGGGATCGCCATTATTCTTGCCATTAATTCACATGGCCCCGCTTCCGTGCATTAGTGGCATGGTGCAGTGTTGCCAGATCACCCCCCAAAATTCATGTTTGAAACCTAAATTCCCATTAACATCAAATAATTATGTATGTATGTTTTCATAATAAAGTTGTGTTCAGTTTTCTTAAATCTTTTTAATACTTGTCACTTGTAAATGGATTGCAGATTTCTATGAATATAATTTTTCTTCTTGACACTTTAAATATTTTATAAGTATTTTTGACTTTAAATTCACGTGAAAATGCCCGATCCCGTTATTCCGGTTAATGAATGCTTGAAATCTGTTATCTGGTATGGACGACATGGAAAGGACAAACCTTTTTCAATTTTAGAAATAGTAACGTTTATGGTTGCTAGGAGACAATTATCCTAAAAGTACCACAGACTTTTGCTCCAGAACTTCTAAAAGGCTAAACACTCACTTTTTTAAGTTCTTTGCTCATAACTCAAAAAACTTTAGGTATAACAGAAAAAATATCTAAGACCACTAGGAAGCTTATGAAATTCACTGCATGTCTCACTTAGACAAAAATATTTTACCTTTTATCGTTCTTAAGTAATGCTTCTGAATATTTTTCAAAACAAGCGTTTGTTTTAGAGTATATTTATTAGGACTGCATAATTTTTTTTTAATAACGACAGGCATAATGCCCTGGATTCATCCGTAAGTCATGTTTTACGACACCCACGGGTAGTAATGAAGTGATACTATTGTAAACCGGCACCACACAGCGCTCATATCATAGACAGTTACACTCATAATTTTATTCGTAGTTGACGCTTTTCAATTAACAATTAATATCACCAGAATTTTGTCCCGACTATTGCTAGGTATTAAAAAACAACAAATTTAGGGTTATTCCCCCAACCTGGCATCAATCGAGTGGTGGACTAGCAGTGGTCTGCCAATAGGCAAGCTAGTCATGTAAACAATATTACTGGGTACCAGCTGATGATTGAATAGACCGTTTATGTAAGCTAATAGTTCAAAGCGCTCATCTGCGTGATTTAGTGGATTATTTTACATATATATACATACATACATCAGCTTATTGCAGTCCACTGCCGGACGTAGGCCTCCCCCAGGGTATGCTATAGGGCACGATCTCTCGTTTTCGCCATCCAGTCGCTACCAGCTGCCTTTTTCAGTCATCGGTCATTTACCATTTTTTTTTACCTAAAAGGTGTAGAAAATAGTTGCAAATGTTGTAAAGGGTGAACCAGTCTGTGTTCATGGACTGGTTTGCTCTTTAATATTAGCATTTTCTAAAATCCTGTATGTGAATCTGAAACTAAAAAATAATAAAACATTGCGGATGAGTAGCCTGAACGCAGCAAACACGTACATGATGCTTTTTTAATTAACAACAACAGTGAACTTTTCAAATTACTAAACCAATTTACTTTCCGCTTGTTGTTTTTCTATTACCTACAAAAATACAAGCAACAGAGCTAACAAACTAGCCAGCTACGTCAAAAACAAAAATAACTCGGACTTCGTGAAATTAATTAACAGCGGGCGGGTGCAGTAAATAAATCCTTCATTTTCCTGCGCAGATTGCATAAAAATAATCAAATAAGTGGCATGGACATTACTCAGGCGCGTCGTAGCTGTAGTGCAAGCAGGAGGTAACATCGGGCCTCTCGCTCGCACGACTCACCTCCACACTCCCCCTTCCTGAAAGAAAAACTCTCGAAAAACTAATTACAAGTTGTAATTGAAATTTTGCGTGTTATATAATCGGATACTTGAGCCGTGAGTAATGTATAAATGCGCCTGGGAGATGAATGGACGGTGGGCGCCTTCGCCAACCACCCGCCAAGTAACGCGCCCCCACAATTTTTAAATTACACAACTTTGATACAATAATTCCGGCCTAAAGACATTAAACTGAAATTGATTTTCCATCCCATAAAGCCATTTTCAATTTCTAAGTTTATCTTTCATTAAAAAAATAAAACGCTTCAAACTTGCATCGTCCGAAAGAAAGCATTTCGTCTGCGCAAACAAGCATTTTTAATTAAAAGCCCCCTTCAAAAGCATGCGAACAAAAAAGCTGTATCACAATAGCAACAATCTAGGAAGCGATCTAACTGTATAAACACGCAAATAATGCGCAATCAAAAGGGCAGCGGGCAACCACTGAGGGCTATGCAGCGGCACGGCACTGCCCCCCACCCCACTCCCGACACTGCCTTTTTGCGAATTTCACTTTTGATTGCTTTACAACTCAGCAATCATTTCCACTTGCACCCGAAGGAGTAGGTAGGTTGTTGCTCACAGCAACAGGCAACAATAAACAGTCAATTCAATATGCACGAGAAGAACTTCGTAGCAATATAAATCTCGTAGAGGAAAAGCACACTACACCGTACGGAAAGTTTTCCATGCGCGTAAGTGCCAATCGTTAAGATTCCGCAAGGCTTTTAGATACGGCAAATAAAAAGTGACTTGACGAAACGGTAACAGAGCATTTCGGTCAAGCCGCGACGAGGGGAGGGGTGAGGGGGGTGGTAGTGGCGGGGAAATGGAAAAAGCATTAACGGATATGTCAGCGCCGCATCAACAGAGAGTGCCTGCCTTCTAATGCTGAATAAATACCATCCACCTCCCCCGGGCCGCTACCACCGAACACGTACACGCAGCGACAAATAATTGAATCCGAATTTGACATATTTACAAATCGTCAAGTATCAGATTTAGAAAGTTGAAGGGGGGATGATGTCTTGACTCCGATGTTTTTCCACTTAATGGACCCTGCATCCAAAAACGGCAAATTGTATGTAATAACTTTAATGAACCACAAAACACATTTACAGTAAAAAGAGGAATGATAACAAGAGGCATAAAGGCGCACTTATCCTGTAGAAATATCTGTCAATCAACCTTCGGGAGACTCAGATGATATGTGGTCATTATAAATATTTTGTCATATCATAAAGATAAGTCCTAAAAATTCTAAACCTGGTTGATGTATGGAAAAGCTGGCATTTTCTAAATCAACAGGCGTCTTTCGTAATCGGAGTAAATATGTTGTTATGTAATACACGTTCTTGAGATTGAGAACTTAATATACCTGTTTGCCATTCCACCAATTCGGACTAAGCGCTTCATCATTTATAATGCGCACTGCTAAAGGGTGGAACTCACTACCTGCGTCTGTGTTTCCAAACGCATACAACCCTAATCTCTTCAAAGTAAGAGTAAACAGGCTTCTTCTGGGTGAGCTCGCTCCATCTTAGACTCTGTCTCTGTCCTATGACCTATAGAATAGAGTCAAGAGCAAACCCATCCTTATAAAAAAAAAACTTTTTGTTGTTTGCGGCAAGTTTTTCCTAGGCTTTATTCGAGTTGTTCGGTCGTGGTACAGGGCGCGTCATAAGTGGGCGAGACGTCCCATTTCCCGTTGCCGCGCGAGCATGGATCGGGAATGTTTTAGCTAAATCGACTCCCAGATTAGATGGATATTTTTAAAGCACCGCCTCGCCTCATCCATTAGCAAGGTTTCATGAGCCACTCAACTACGGGATTTCGCGTTAAGGCCATAAACTTGATGAACAAGCTGAAATGTTGATGAAAGAGTGAGAGCTCACTTACTTTGCTAAGTGAGCACTTTAATTACTACGATATGACTAAACCGAAAGAGCAAAATATTTTAATGGCGTTAAACAAGTTACTTTACCTAAGGCTTTTGTTGTACCTCTATAAACAATTACAAAAACAGCCGCAACAGTCCACTGCTGTACCTACATGGGCATCTCCCTATTGGGGGGTATTTCCATACTCACCAAGCTTGGCAGACGGATTCGCGAGCGCAGTGCAAGCTATTGCTTCCACGGGGAATGCTGCTGCCCATTCCTTGAATGAATTTATCCCTTAATCGCTTTTTACGACATCCACGGGTTGTATTGGAGTGATGCTATTCTAAGCCGGAATTAAGCGGCAATACCATCAGAAATAAGGTACAGTACAGTGATTAGCGCAAAACTAGGGCAAGAAATAAGAACTGGAGGCTCTTTAAGTTATCAGTAGTTTTGTATGACATCTGATTGTTGAAGATCTCATAGAATAGAAAGTTCCACGGCTGAACTGAACAACACGCTCACAGCAGGTGAGATCCAACAACCAACGGATTTCAATACAATCCTATATGTTGCACACATAATCCTATCCTACTTCCTACTAATCCTACTTTATACTATCCTACTTCCTATTGATATTATAAATCTGAGAGTTTGTGTGTGTATGTATGTTTGTTACCTCTTCACACTCAAACGGCTTCACCGATTTGGATGAAATTTGGAACACAGGTAGAGTATAACCCGGAATAACACATAGGCTACTTTTTACCGCGGGAAAACAACTGTTACTACGGGAAAATGCGTGGCAGCGGGGGAAACCGCTGGGCGGAAATCTAGTAACTATTATACTTCGTAATTAGAAGACTCAGGTATATTTTCATTTGTGTAAATTATCGTACTCATCTTTTTTTTCACTTCTCAAGATCCTTAGAATAATTGCGTGAACATAAGAATGTTTGATGACGTATAATAGCGCTTACTTCATTACTCGTATTATTTTAATGCAGATTCTGATAACCCATTAGTTGCATGCTAATGTAGTGCAGTAACGAGCGGTCCTATTAGCCAACGTACACAATGTAATGAATCATTAGTGGTTAATTCGATACGTTCATAAAATACTTTGTATTCTAAAGAGCATTTTACACTGTAAATGGGATTTGAATAATTTTATACACATCTAATAGAAATGAAAATGGGATATTTGTACAATTTAATAAGGTTGACATCTAATTTACGATTTAACGTCAGATTTTATAACATACACATTTTTCCGTTTTTTTTGCAACATAATAATATAAGCAGATACGTATTTGGTTCAAAAATATGCATTATGAAACATTACTATTACTAAATATTTATAAAAGTACATTACGTCACAGGCCAAGTATAAAGCAATTTCTGGTGGAGTGGCATTGGAAGGCCGAGACGAAGTCGAGGCCTTCTAAAGTAAACGAGACGAGAAATTGTTATTTCGGCCGTGGATTGTACAATACTTTTCTCTCATTTGCAAGGAAATAACAATAATAATACAGTAATTTTAGAAAATAATTAATTTATTATGAAAGAAAGAATTATGGAGCGACACTTAATTCATGTTGAAATTTATGTTACAGTTTGTACAATTAGTTAAAAAATGGAACGCGCGCGGTATAAGTGTTCCTGAACATGGTATTGTGTACCATAAAACACCTAAACACGAAAGTGTGAAGTTAAAGAACCTTTTTTTTCCGGCCTAGTCCGGAAATTTCTATTACAGTCCTCTGCGCCTTGACTACATAAATGAGCCCATTGACGTATTCTTTTTTTAAAGTAATGAAGCCATTTCCGAGCAAATTGGAGAAAAGGATTTTATAGGATTAATTTAAAATATACTGGTGACCGAAAGCGAAATCTCAAGACGGACTGGTGATAAGGAACAACTTTCCCAAAGAACACAGGTTGAAATGGACAAAAATGTGTTTCCACAGTAACTCAAATCAGCTGATCAGCAATTTTTATTGGAGGAGGTACATACATAAATCACGCAGATACATACATAAATCACGCCTATTCCCTTACGGGGTAGGCAGAGCGTTAACGGCCGTAAAACGGATATTAACACCACGTCTGACAAAAGCTTGAGGGTCAATCAGATAACTGTGTATCACTATAGTGACAGGTTGTTAGCCCATCGCCTAAAATTGCAATACACATCCCTCGAGTCTCTTAGTCGGGTCTTACGATGCCCATGGGTAGGAAATGGGGTGATGCTGTAGCCCGGAGGCCGCAGGTAAATAAAAGCAGGAGGAAACTTGATGTGTAGGCTTTCTTTATTTACTTATTTACAAGCTTGAACGTCAAGGACGAACCCTAAAATAACGATATAAAAGTTAGTGTGGCGATGATGGGTGAAAGAAGAAAAACTAAGTAGATGATGGTAAACGGATGTAGATAATGTAGGTATGTACCTCTTTGAGGGTTCCTTTTTACGCAACAACACAATTTTTCCACAATTAATAGAGATATATAAACTTGGCCTTATGGCCTAATAAAATGTAATTTTAAACAGCACGGAACTATAACGGCACTGGTAATCTTGCTACAATCAATGTTTTCTCGTTAAAAGCTAGGGAACGAGTGCGTCAGGGAGAAAAATGCGTCTGCACGACATTCCAATTCTTTTATTTGATTTGAAATTTAACATAATTCGAAAAAGAAGAGATGACATGGAAAAGGATGGATAATAAAATACCAGACGAAATTTTACAGTTGAATGATAATCAATTCAAAACAAAAATCAAGAATATTTTATGTTCAAAGGCATATTACAAGCCAGAAAATTATCTTACAGATAAAGACGTCTGGTCAGTACCAACTGTAGCTCCAACACAATGTATCAGGTAGATAGACATATCATATTTAAACTTCAATTTGACATAGATTTAATAACATTGACATAGGTTTAACTTTGACATGTATTTGTTTTTTACATTACTGTAAGTTTACTATTCTTTTTTTTTATGTATTATGTTAAGTACCTAGATATGACTTTCTAAAAGAGAATCTTGTAAATTCCTACTTAGAAATAAATTATTTGATTTTGATTTTTTTATTTGATGCCGACGCAGAGTTTTCACTCTGCTACAATGCTATTCTAAGCCGGCATCACACGGCACTATTGGAGAAGGTCCATATTTATTTTTCGTATTTCGACCAATGTTCTTTGGGGAAAGTTGTTCCTTATCACCAGCCCGTCTTGACTATTCGCAATCGCTCACTGGTAAAATAAGAAGAAGCAGACTAGTAAAATTTCACAAAACGTCGTCGTCTTCGACAGTTTTTTGAGGATAATTGTGAAATAAATGTAAAATATAATACCATTTACGTTTGTATCAATATTGAAATCATGATAGGTGTTGTGTAGTCTGTGCCTAATTCAGTAATGTAATGAGTTAAACACCAGATCCATAGAGTAGTAAATAGGTAGGTAAGTAGTTAGTAGGTTGCACTTTATACACACACACATATCACGCCTATAATCCCTTGCGGGGAAGGCAGAGCGTAAACGTCCGCAAAAAAACGGATAATTACGCCATGTCTGACAAATATTTGAGGGTTATTCGGAAAATTGTGTATCGCCATAGTGACAGGTTGTCAGCCCATCGCCTAAAATTGCAATACATCGAGTCCCTTAGTTGCCTCTTGCGACTCCCACGGAAAAGAAATGGGGTGATGCTATTCTAAGCCGGCATCACACGGCATTTCAGTTGACTTTTGCACTTCATCATTTTCATTAGTTTATCCATTTATAAATTTTCTACTCACTGCATGTATCTATATAGGCTTCGAGCAACGACGGCCTTCCGTCCCGGAACGAGACGGAAGACCGTGTTGCTCGAAGTATATAGGCATTCTATTAACATATTAATTTATCATCAAATTATGACAGCAAAACTTTAACTAACAAAATTTTTGTTTCAAGTTTTACCATTGCCTCTACGAAGTCCTTCAGGGCGTTATTGCACAAGTTTTATAAACCGACGCTGTCACTCCTCTAACTGTCTGTTGGGTATTTAATTAAAGCTTAAAATTAAGCTTCGGCGAGAGCATGTGCTAGTTTTATTAAGTGCATAAGCCGGTATTCGTGTAATTACAGGGCGTCAAGTCCGCCAGAATTTAAACACGAGCGAGAGACAAACTTGCGTTATTAAGCCACTAGTTCCGCGCCTACTTTCTCTCTATACGTAGTAGTATAGTAGTCACTGTTATGTTATTGGTTCTGGCATTCAATGAAATGGCTACATCGAATAGGGCGGAAGGTTCTGGAGTAGCGGTCATGCAGCAAAAAGCGCAGCGTGGTACGGCCTCCTACTAGCTGGAATGGTGATCTTGTAAGGGTAAGGGGCTGCCTTTGTATGTAGTTGACCAAAAATCTTGGTCTTGGTGGGGAGGTGCCTGCGAAACGTCTGGCTCCAGCAGCGGACATCTCATGTCTTTTGTTGATGATCATGACGATGAAATAGGAATTAGAAATTGCATGAGGGCCGCTTGTCGCCAATATTTGGAAAGTTCTATGCATGATTTTTCTACAAATTATTGGATACCGCCACTAGCTCTAAATTCGTTTTTAACGGCAATATTTCTCGCATATTGCTATCCGTAATTTATGATGACATTTCCAGCTGCATTGCAAAATGCCTGAACTTAGTACAGTGTCTGTAACATAGATCCTGCGATGTCTCACCCTTAATGCAAATTCTTCAGTAAGTGCGAAGGGAAATTCGAGGTCCAATCCAACGTCTTAAATTAAACATTCTGTGCGCTTACATTGCGCTCTCTACTAGTTCTGTGAAGTGAACAGATACTACTAGGTATAAATTGTGTCTTATTATCGTTTTTTACATGGCTGGCTGGGTGGCTGATGTGACGCAGTTGTAGTGCGACTGCCTGCGACGGAAAAGTTCCGGATTTGATTTCCGGTGGGGCACTCACAAATTGTTGTCCTACATAGCAGGCTGAATCACCTGATTGTCAGAGACCTACAGTAGTAGCAGGCGGTAGAAAAAGTCTGACACCAGAGTTCGGCGGGTCGTTCGCCGACTCGGTGTCCCACACGAAAAAGAAAAGAAGAAGTTTAGACAAAATAAAATTTTAAGACGAACTGTGGGGTTTTTGTTTGACTTGTGTGTGCCACGCCAGTAAAGAAAGACAAACAAATAAATGAAAGTAGAAGGCAGATGATGATGAACAGTAACAGCTCAAAACAAACGTCACCACAAGATCCAACCATAATTTTTTTGTATGGCTAAAAAAGACGCTGGCTTTACTAGAGCTGATGGGATAGGTGGGTATGAATTCATACCACGCCTTTTATAATCAAAAGATAATGCACTAAAATTGAAAATACCAAACAGATATTATAGACTTAATAACAAATTAATAACGCAATTTTGTTATTTAATAGGATCCGTGACTGCCTACTTACCATATTATTGTAAAGTAATTTCCTTCCATAATGCTGATGATACGAGTGCCTTATTTGGCGGAAAATATAAAGGCGAGATTATTGGCACCAGATTTAGCGCAATAAAATTGCAATAGCGGTATTAATAATGGTTCCAATCTGACAGTAAAGTCGATTATTTGGGCCGAGTTCGCATTGCAGACACGTTATTGGTCCTGTCGTAAAATTTTATATGCGCCCGGCAAAGTTTCCGTACTTTATGAAGTCCAGTGTCCACTCGTTATCGCATAGGGATAATTTGGAGTTCCTATGAGACAAATACTTACGTAAGTAGGTACCTGTAAGTATGTAATAAGTTTTGAATTAAGATTAGATTATAGTTTGTTTTAACTGCACTTTAATTTGTCTAAGCGCCCACTACTTGCTAACGCATTTTTGAGAAATGCCTTTCAATGCTCACACGCCACAAGTAAAGATGAAACGACGTTGCTATTTTAAAAGTTTACTTTCATGATTACTTATGTCATTGCCAGCGGCAGACGGTCACTGGTAATGATGCTTCGCTGACAGATGTCTACGGCCACGTCATTATTAAGAGCCGTCGCAGGCGCAGGCTTAATCCGGGGAGAAGTGGCGAGGACTTGACCGACAACTTTGTAAATTAAATTGGCTCCACAGTACGTCAACTCGGGAGAATTGCTCTCCTTATGGGCCCAGTAATCACCGGCCGGTATAAAAGCTCCATTAAAACTGGTGTCAATTACATAAATTCCATATACGTACAAAGATAAATATATAGTTCGAGCGAGGTTCTCTAATTAAATGTCATGTGCATAACGTTTTCCGTATAAATGGTGTAGTAGAATGTGCAGGACAAGAAGCTAATGGTGCGCGTTGTAAGAAGCGGGTGGAAAAAGTTGAAAAAACTTCATTAATGGTGTGTGTTCCACATAAACCGGAGCCGACGTCGCCGCTACCAGGAACCATCGGGACCTGCCTCCAATTTAGTACAAGCAGCTGCTCGTTACGCTAATCAACTCAGGCTTCCGCCTTCGCTAATCAATCCTTACATCATCATAATCTTCACATCATATCCTGTTTCGATACACTCACTCCTAAGAAGTAGGACAATAGGAAGCCATTAACAATCCGCGTTTTTCTTCATCCTTTTAGCTAAAACAATTACTTCGCCTCCCATTTGGAGCAACAATTAATCTAAAAGCGCCACTGTTCGCTAGAAGCTGCATTTCCACTACCAGCAGAGGAGTTCATTAAGTAAAACATGAATCTTGATGAAAATTACTTAATGGTAAGTTGTAAGATTGGCGCTGGCGGCAGTGCTGTGGAGGAGGGGAGGGGGTTTCCCCTCATGCCCTGCCGCCCCCGCAGCGCCCCTGCGGATGTAGAGTGGTGAAACGTGCCCAGTAATAAGGAGCAGGTTATTCATTAGTGTTTTGAGAAAAAGTTAACGTGGACAGCTCATGCGCGGTCGTGTGCGCATGCGTTTGCATCTCTATAAGACATTTTCTGGGTCACTACCCGACTTGCTTTGCGCTCTATCTCAAGTTACATTTCAAGGGTATTATGCTATTGATTGTGAGAACGACGCTTATTCTTCTTCTTTTCGTGTGGGACACCGAGTCGAAGAACGATCCGATAACCATGTTATCAGAGATTTCTACCGCTTTTTACTACTAGTAGGCCTCTGACATAGTTGTGTAACGACCGCTGTCTAAGTAATCATAGACAGCAACCGGTACCAGAATGACGCTCATACGTATAGTATTAAAAGCACCATCAAATTACTAATCAACATTTTAGTACTCGTAGCTTCGTTTCAAAAAGCTTTAATTAATGAGAACAACCTCTACGCGTGTAAACGAATATTCTCCTAAAGTTCAAACTAAATGAGTTAAGTACTTAAAAAAAATAATTAAGTTAATATTGTATAATTACATTAATGCCAAAACCCACTTCAACCTTTCGGAAATTTACACTTACGGACAATGTTCCTGCAGTATTAATTAATGAGAGAAATTGTTAGCGCATAATGAGAGTTTTATGGGCAAGATGCAGCTTGTTGCCAGACCAATTTAAGCTTACCTACCTACATGCAAATTAATTACACCACGGCTTATTAAATTAAAACAGTACGTGGTGTACACTAGCGCGACTGTTATCATCGGAAATGAATACTAATCGACGTAAGTAACGTAGGAAGAGTTTAGTGATGCTGGCATCAGAACATAAAAGGTAGATTAACAAATACTTATATTAATAGAAGTTCTGGCATGCTAAACTTGTTAAGGAGAATTTTAGAAACAAATTGCAGGCATTGAACCACCTGATTGTCCGTAAGAAATATGGTACCGTGCTTCGGAGGGCGCGTTAAGGGCCTGCCTCGAACTTTTAAACGTCTCTTTCCCACAAATCCTGTGTGTGAGAACAGAGCGGAATCGCCATATTTAGACGATTTTTCACTCTTTTGGAACTTATAAACAAGTAAACAAAAACTGTGCGACAGGAATCTAGTAATATACAAGACGTATCGTATTCGCAAAAAATGATGTATCAAAAGATTGCTATACACTACGCAAAAAAGTGTAAAAATAGACCAAACTTTAAAAAATAAATCTATCGATCAAACTTTCAATAATGTAATGATATTTTTGAAAACTTGCAAAATTTTCAAGCGCGGGCAGGATTTGAACCTGCGACTTTCGCATTACTAGTGGCGACGCCTCTTCCATCTAAACTAACCCGGTAGATGGAGCCATGCCAAGCGTTACTGGCATTAAAATACACTTGCAAAATTGGCGGGCAAGAAATGAGCTGCGGTAGCCCAGATGGAAGAGGCGTCGCCACTAGTAATGCGAAAGTCGCAGGTTCAAATCCTGCCCGCGCTTGAAAATTTTGCAAGTTTTCAAAAATTGTATACCTAACACGGGAAGTGTTTTAAAAATTTGGTACTCAATTTATCGCTGGTTTTCATCGCTTAGACTACATTCAATCTGTAAAGATAGAATTAGTCGCCGGTTATTAGTTGCGAAACTAACCCGGTAGATGGAGCCATGCCAAGCGTTACTGGCATTAAAATACACTTGCAAAATTGGCGGGCAAGAAATGAGCTGCGGTAGCCCAGATGGAAGAGGCGTCGCCACTAGTAATGCGAAAGTCGCAGGTTCAAATCCTGCCCGCGCTTGAAAATTTTGCAAGTTTTCAAAAATTGTATACCTAACACGGGAAGTGTTTTAAAAATTTGGTACTCAATTTATCGCTGGTTTTCATCGCTTAGACTACATTCAATCTGTAAAGATAGAATTAGTCGCCGGTTATTAGTTGCGAAACTAACCCGGTAGATGGAGCCATGCCAAGCGTTACTGGCATTAAAATACACTTGCAAAATTGGCGGGCAAGAAATGAGCTGCGGTAGCCCAGATGGAAGAGGCGTCGCCACTAGTAATGCGAAAGTCGCAGGTTCAAATCCTGCCCGCGCTTGAAAATTTTGCAAGTTTTCAAAAATTGTATACCTAACACGGGAAGTGTTTTAAAAATTTGGTACTCAATGTAATGATAATATAATGAAAAATCATTATACATAAAAATAAAGTGTTTATCGTATCCACCAACAAAATTGCGTGCATCCAAATATACCCATTTTTCTCACGGCCCGCCCTTATGCCGTAGGCCCCGTTGCTGTCTATGACTACATAAACGGCCGTCGTCGTAATACTAGCATGTCAGAGGCTTACTTGTAGTAGTAGGCGGTTGAAACATTCTTACACCAGGGTTCATCGGGTCTTTATCGATACTTTCATTTGATGGTCTTGGAATAAAACAATTTATGACGGGACGCTACTTAGCTATAGGCTTTCCTGTCCATTGCATAAAATACAATAGAAAGCCGTTCCGTTGCTTCATAAGGCGGAGGCTGCAAGATGGTTGTGATGCAAGATAAGTTTAAATTATCCTCATTGACAGCTTTTTAATTAATTCCTTTTACGAAAGGGACATAAAGCACCGATACACCTGCAGCTAAGTGTCTGTTTACATTGGAGAGGCTGCTGTGTTGTGTCTACGGGTTTGCGTAATGTTTCCTATTCAGCAGTTAAGTAAGATACCTTCGTAATAGATGCATTTGCATAGGTAAGATGTTAGTTTGACTAAAACATGATAATGGTAATTAAATTATTGGTGAGTTTGTAAGTGCCGAAATATATTTTGCTAGTGGCCAGCTCATCGGTTTCACCTGCTGCCACCCTTATTTTGCCCATGAACTATATGACATGACCTTGGGAAGCAATAAAAAGTAGATAGCCATGAATTCAGAATAATGTAGCTTCTTTTTCTTCTTTTTGTCTGGGACACAAAGGGCTCCAACGACCCGATGAACCCTAGGGTCGAGCGAGAGTTTAACAATCGCCTACTACTAGTAGTAGGCCTTTGACATGGTTTTGTTACGACCGCAGTCTAAGTAATCATAGACATCCACCGGAACCGACGGTTGAACGTATCCTCTGAAGCACGGAACCATCTTTCTTTTCGAAGAATCAGGTGGTTCAGCCTACAATGTCTTAACCAGACTGGAAACAAATTCACAAAGTGATGAATATCAACTTAGTGAGTGCCCTACCGAGAATCGAACCTTTGCGTCGCAGGCAGTCGCCCTACCACTAAGCCACATCAACCGCCATATAATGCAGCTTAGTGAGTTTTACAGATACATTTAGGTACGGATCTTCCATAGAGCTCATTTAACAAGTTACCGGCTAACCGTAGGATGTTTAAATAACTTTTTCTAATAAGCGTCATCGAGGCCACCCGATCCTATTATTCGGCTAACGAAGCCAACGGGATCCGATGATTATTAAAACGAACTTGGAGCCACCCACGGAGCCCCCCTGCTACCCGGTGTTAATTGGGCCCCCGTAGACAATACTAATAAGGCGCGGACGGGCCTCTATCTGTCTAATTAAACGCGAAACTTGAGTATCTCGGAGCACCCTTGCGACGGACTGCGGTTATTCCGCAGCGACCCAAAAGTGGATCCCTAGTTTACGAATTTACACCACACTTTGAAAGAAAATTTTGGTAGCTAATACAATAACAATATTGGAGCTAAAAATTAAGTCGCAGGTTCAAATTCTGCCCGCAGCTGTAGTATATTTTTCAATTTCCTGAAAAAAATCGATCTCTATTTTTGGTGCCTCGCACGCCCCAGTGTTATAAGCCCCTGTAGACAAAGTCGTTCTAATTTTTTGAAACTTACCTGCGTGAGTATAACTCAGTTGCGAATTATAATTTGTTTGATAAATCAATCCTATTTTTTTATTAAATGGCCACTCTCAACATAGGTCAATTTTGCCAATGTCTAAGTTGGATGTTGGAAATATGATAACTGGCACGAAAAATCTTTGATTTCATATTCAAAAACTCATAAATTCCGAGAGTGTAAACAAGAGTTTAGAATCTTGTACACCAGTTTACAATATTTTTCTTCAACAGATGTGCAATTCAGTAACTAGTTCAAATTTAAAGTAAATGAAATAAACCTGATCTCAATGGTCGCTGAACCGAAGATTCTTGGTTATCCTAGTACTCATGGTCTGAAAGATTGCTGGATCGAAGAACTGTGGTCTAAAATGACTGAAGCGAAGAGATATGGTCTGAAACACTACTAAACCGAGGAACTCTGGCAATCACATTTCTAGTTCGCAGTGGAACTACTCCGGGCTGTTTGCCGAGCCTCCTGAATACACTGTAATAATACCAGCTAAGCGTGTTTGAGTGGCTCTTTTTCGGATCTGTGTAAACCCGCGTTTAATTAGCAGTATTATGAGTCTGAGTGTCGACTCCCGGCTTGTTTAATTAAGCTAAGTCAGTAGCAACAAACCATTAGAGATGCTTCCCCCGCTGCTAGCGCTGTGTTTGCTGCTAATGGCATATTGGAACTTTAGATAATGGACGTATCTTAAAATAAATAACTATAAAAATGACCCAGTATTACCTTCTTGATCAATATTGAACGAAATAGATTAGACAGAGGCATTCATTTAGTGAATTGTGATGACTACTGAAAAACGGAAACTACTAGAGTGGATAAAAAAACCTTGAGGAAAATAACAAAACAATTTCGACTGCTACTGGAACTGGAACCCGGGGACCTTAAAAACCTTTCTACCAATTGAGCTACTGGAGATGCCTCATGATATCACTACTTAATAATAGGAAAGCGCCTAGCAAAACTATTGCATTTTAATTATCGTTTCCGATATCGTTCGCGATTGTTAATGCCGTTGTGCTCAGCGTGAACGACAGAAACGACATAGGAGGCGGACCGGAAGCCCTCAGAGTCGCGAGAGCCACTTCCGCCACTTGATCCTAATTACAGATAGTGAGAAGCCGCCCGACTCGCAGTGTTGCCAACCCTGACATACTGAGAAACTGCGAATTATTCTGGCAAAGGTACAAAGAAATAAAAGTTTTACATATTAGTGGCATTTAAAATGTGTAAGAAATTATGACAAGCGGATAATGTTTGATCTCATAGGTACTGTTTCAAAAAAACCGTCAACTAAACGCATCGCGGATTGTTTGAATCTGACATCTAAGATTATCCCCGTCAGTTGTATGATTTCATACAAAATGAAAGTTGTGTATTCGTATTTAAAGCGAAGTTATAGGTAGCTGTGGTATTTACTAAATAAACAATGGCATAATTATATTAACTATCTACATCTTTTTTTAAATATACCAGTGATTCATTTGGCCAGAGGTTCCTGGACAATTACAGCCATAAAAAAAAACATAAAAATGTGTTATTGTCGAGGATCTAATATACTTATCAGTTACACAATTTGACATACTTAATTCGATAGAAAAAAAAACAAAGTTTCCTCTTTAACATTTTTCTTTGAATATTATGTCTACAGTTTTAAAGTATTACTAAAAAAATATGCTGTAATTAAGATACATACTATTTGTAGTACGTAAACCTAAATAAGACATTGTAACAGTATGTTCCTAGTTTCTAGGTCGGAAACACAGTAAAAGCTCGCAAAAACTTGAGCGCAAAATTATTGTCTGTTTCTTTCTGGCGAAGCGCGAATGAAAGGGACAAATTTTTCAGGTGAAACAGAGCCTTAATTATCAATTTTTCTAAAACCAGTAGGGTTGGCATGGCAGCACCGCGAGCTCGCTTTGCTCGCCTGCAGACATGTTCGCAACTTTGCATTATAATCCTACCCCCGATCCGGTTCGCACCAGATTCAATTTAACTTGCTTCAAGCTAATTAAGCTGCAAGTTAATTGTATGCAATTTTCTTTACATGGTCCCGTTCCTTATAGGTCAGAGGTCCAAGTAACCATATAACTTGTACGGCTTAATGAAACATGGGTCATTAAAGCTCTTGTGATTAGTTACATAATAATATTGAAAATCTGATTCATTTATGTCACGAATGAGGATAATAGTGGTAGTAAAAATATGTAAAAGGAAATTGCAAAATCAAACTAAAGTAGTTTTATACCAGGTATTTTTAATGACGACTTAATTTTCTTAGGTATTTAAATATGTAACATTACAAACATTTTAATTAGCATTAAGGGGTGACTTGATCGAACGTAATGTTTTCAATCATTGGGCGACAATGCCTTCTTGTTTATTTCACTTAGTTTTTGTTACACGCATTTTGATGATATCTTTTTATCAATAATATATTCAGCATTTTGCCAACTAGCTACCGAAGCAAAGAATGGTAGGTATATGTATCAAGAAGAAAAAGAGGCAGTGGGCCAGTGTTAAAAGTATGTATTCACTTATTAGTTGTTCCGCTATCGTAAGACTATTACCAAGCTATGACTTAACTTTGACCGATTTTAGGCGGTTCTCTCACTTGTCGTCCGTCGTTCCGTTTTTTTAACGCTACGTAAGTAATACGTATACGCATACGGTGCGTAACGGACTCGTATGTCAAACAACTTGACAGTCGCCTCCGTTACGCACCGTAACTTCACCGTAGCCGTATTTGTATGGGAATAAGATTGGAATTTGCAATTTCCTTTCGTCAGACAGACGCATGCGTTACGTTGCGTTAAAAATACGGAACGATGGATATCAAGTGAGAGGACCACCTTATTTATTAATATACAACAGCTATCAAGGTGGGTAGTTAATTAATAAAATCAATATTAAAATGGGGACTGTTGTAAACCAGTCGCGTAACGCGTTGAGAGCGACCGCGGGCGTGATAGGCCATATTGCAGCTGATCGGCCTATAGCTGTACGGTATGCATGTTGTGGCCATATCGTAAAGTAAATAATAAATAAATAAATATCCTGGATGATTCTCACAGTGCTATGGAACTAGATAGCTGATATTATTACTTTTTTGTGTAAATAAATAGGTATACAGAGTCTAAGGGACAGCCCATCGAATACCTATAGGGAGCACTCAGATTGAGATCGCACAACTGAACAACTTTCCATAAAAAAATATTCACTGTTATCAGTATTCGGAGGGCTATCCCTTACATCCTGTATATTACACACCATAATGCCAAACCAACTTTAATTGAACCCGTTGAGTAATAAAAACTTAACCGTAGTGTCTATTTTCTTTTTCTTTTGAGCTTTATTTCTGACCTTACTCGAGCTACTCGTATAATTCCAATCAGCATTTAAATCGATGCAAATCGCAAGATTAATCGACGTTTTCGCGATTGGTCCGCTGCTGGGCCGCTACATCGCGTCAGATTGTTAATTATACGGAGAGATTTGCTCTACACGGACACCAGACTGCATTTCAAAAGATTTGTCACGCCTTTTTATTGCTTGCGACAGAAATTTTATCAGATATGCATAAACAGGTACTTTCTGTGTCAAGCCACAGCAAAGGTATACTTTGCAATGGAAACTCAAAAACGATTAGACTCTAAATTAAAGGAAAAATTAAGTATTGACGCACGCGTTCAACGCAGATGGACGGGTATATAAGAAAATGACAACATTTCACGCACACTTCAACACGCCTTCGTTTACGAGCGAAACCGGTTCATCCTGGTATCGCAAGTTGTCGAGTCGAGAGAGAATTTACAGTTTTGTTTGATAAAACATTTCGTTTAACTTCAAATACAGTAGATTGGAGGGTTTTATTTTCCAATAGCTCATTTATCGGTCGTAAAACACTACTGTTTTAGGTAAGCACCGAGGTAAAATTAGGATGCACTTGCAGATTAACCTAGAATTTAGCTCAGGTAAACAAAAAACTTTCTTTTCCCGTAACAATAATTACGTAATAAAACGATATTCGTAAATATTAACTTAGTAAAGTTACGTAAAATATAATTTATAGTCCATCACGATCAACAGCGGAAATATATAACCAAAACCCTAGATAACACTATGCACATGTCAAACTGACGTTTGGCGAAGTTTGAAGGACGAGAAAAATTATCTGACGTGTGCGCATGTACGTACGGTAGCGCGTTCAACGTTTGCGTTGCGTATCCGTTCCGTGCTGCACGGTGTGCGGTGTGCCGTATTTCATACAGTCCCATACATTACAACGTCATAAGTTCGTGCGTGACTACGGACGAGAGCTGGATACGGAACGGATACGGAGCCGGTGTGCCCCGCCCTTTAGATAACCTTGGCTTGAAATTTTAACTAACACACCTCTGAACGGGGGTATGGCGAAGTGAATGAACGAAAGACAGATGTCATCACATTAGCGATTTCCAAAGATTTGACGCTTTGTCTGTTCTTATTTTCGTAAATATAAATTTAAAAAAGTATAATTTATAGTGCAACACGATAAACAACAGAAATATATCGCCAAAACACTATGCACGCACCTGTCAAACTGACGTTTGGCTAAATTTTATCTCAGTCGAAAGGTTGAGAAATTTTATCTGACGTGTGCGCATGAACGGGGTAGGATAAGTATGACAAGTAGAAATTTTCTCCTGACAGGCGCTCTGAAACGCGGTTTAACGACTTGTCATCGCTGAAAAAAACGCCTATGGGACGTCGTTGAACGCGCTACAGGGTAGGATGAGTTCGACAAGTAGAAATTTTAACAGGCGCTGTAAAACATGGTTTTACGATGTGGCATCGCAGAGAAATTATTTTAAGCGACAGCATGGAACGGCCTCCAGTAGGTACCTATATGCCGCACGGCGTGGCGGCAGCAGCAGCGCCACAAATTAGAGAATTAGCGCCAATATTTAATTTGTATACAAGTGCTTCTATCTACCTACACGTGGTTACATAAAACTCCTTCCGTCATTATTACCGCAGCATCGTGCGGCACGTGTGAACTTCGACCAATATAAGTAGGTATGGACATGCCTTGCGCATATAAACAGGTCATTAAAAATGTGCCAAAACACAACTACATATAAACTCACGCACACAGCTACACACGTTCGAAACATGTGAATATACGACCAAAGACAGAGATAGCGAGACGTACTTGCACTGTAGTGCGAACGCGATAGCATTATGTCAGTGACTTTCGCTCTTTATGTTCGGGACCTTTTACAGCAACACGCTTCAAGCGCGCACTTCACGCCAGCTTGCGCGTTTCGTATGCAAATCCATCCATCGGTCGCATACGAAAAGCGCAACCTAGCGTGAAGCGCGTGCTTGAACCGCGTTGCTGTAAAACCATCCTTCAAACTCTTCCAATCGGTACGGTCAACGACAAAGTTAGGAAAAATAAAAGTAATCATTTCATAAGATAAGTATTTGTATTTTATAAATCTCCAACTAATACAGAACACATTAATAAACAAACATATTACTTACATATATCACAAGTAATACTAAATAAGTATAGTACATACATTAAATTAAGTCTATTTAAACTTGAAAATATTTTTTACATTGTATTATGCTTACTTAGATAGAGATTAATGTAATAATAATAATGTTATTAATAAAATATTCCTATCATTTTTAAGTTCCCTCAAATAATACCAATTTGTTTACTTTCTGACGTTTTGTAGGTTTTATAACTGCAGGATCACATTTATGAAGGTGGTGTAGTCTTACTTTCATGTATTTTTCTACTATTGCTTTGAGGAGAAGAGTACGATGACTTAAAGTAGCGTGATAATCAAACGAATGTGCTGTAATAAGGTCGTTAAAAACTGAAGTATTTAAAAAACTTTTCAAAATATTACTCATTAAGTAGGTTGAATCATTATTCGATTGAAAATAAAGGGTGCCCTTCTGTTTTACATGCTTTCTGATACAATTTTCAGCTCTCAAACACACAAAATATAAATCTTTTGATGGGAAAGATAGCCCGCCCATGCTCTTTAGATCAATTAATTTGTGAAACATAAATTTTTCTTCACTTAGCAAACTGCTGACGCACGTTTCGCATCTTATGACTTTTGTTAGTTGCTTAGCCACGAATCCAGCAATGTATCCTACGATATATTGGCATATTTGTGAGAGATCATTTCCTACGTCAGTATCTAAAGACGCTGCGAGAACAACTGCATTTTTTGCCAATAAAATATCAGTTTCTGAAATTGAGTTTTTCGTCGATTCCGGTGAATCAGACAAATAATTTTTTGGAAGTGATTCATTCAAAGCTTGAGTCGCGGAAGAGGTAAGAATTTGGAAATTGTCTAATGGCACACAATTTCCCAAAAAAGGTGATCGCAACTGCAAATGGTGAAATAATTTTCTGTAAATACCTCGGAACTGTGTAGTGTTTGGATTGTTGTTGTTTCCACCATGACTGCGTATCAAGCCAAACAGCAACTCAATATGATCTTGGCTTATTTTGTAGGTCGATATATAAGCCAACCGTTTGGAAACAACTAAAGTGTTATATAAATGTATCAAACTTTTTATACATATCAGAAAACCTACGAACCCTGTCCTACATTGACATTGCGTGATATTCTTTTTTGCCATCTTAACAGTCACGACCTTTTTTGAGGTGGATTTTATTTTATTATAAATTGTGAGGGCTTTGATATATGACTCCATTTCGTTTAAAAATGTGTTATTGCTGTCGTAATTTTCTTCACATATCGGCTTTTTGTAGTCATATTTACCAGATTTCCGAGAGTTCAGCACATCAAATAGGTCATTAAATTTTTCAATGAAATTTGCAGTCGGTTCTACGTGCTGGAAGTTCAGAAGATGCAGGCTATTACACATTCTCAACGCTTGAGCGACACTTGTGCTCATCAATTGAACAGCAAGCTTGACTTTCATTATCTGGTTACGAAATTCCACATGGCGACGTGTTAATTTATTTCCCATGTGTAATCCTTGAGATTCTTGAAGCTTCACAAGATTTGCAAGGAGATGCCACTTAATTTCTTGATCTTCATCATCATAAATTATTCTTTTGGCTTCGAAGGTGTTCCGGACTAGTTTTAACATATGGCACGGATCGAGAAATATTGCTACCTGGCTTTCGTTGCTTGGATGTTTAAATGTGGTAATTAGATTGTTGACATCATCTAACTGGCACCCTAAAATCTTTGCAGCTGTAAAATTTGCTGAACAGCCGTCAAATGTCAGAGCTATAATGTCAACACCTACATCATCACACTTCTCAAGGCAAGTCTTTATTAAGCTGGCGCGTCTACTTCCTGGCAAGCCGTTGACAAAGAAATAAGGCACTGGAATTTTCCAATTTTGATCGTTACTAACCACGACAAATACATAAACCTGAGTCGCAATTACGCCAGTATCAGTATTGGTTTCTCCTAGGCCATAATCGACTAAACCTGTTGTTTTTTTTCCGTCCCATTGCGTTTGTTGCCGAATTGCCATTTCGTCTGCCACTAAAGTGCATATAAGTCTTTTACCACTCATTTTCGATTTTGCATCCAAGGCTTCAAATGCCTGGGCAGTAAATCCAGGCTCAGTATTAGAGTTCTCATACCATTTTCTCAATGTCCTTGGATGAGAAAGCGCTGTCGAAAATACACGTCTCACATACATGTATGCGGGCTCTGAATAAAAATGTAAAGTTAAAGCGAACTTGCGTAATACTGGCGGAAATTTACGTTTTAATGTCTTGCCTTTTTTTTTTGTTAAATGGATTCTGTGAATTATTTCAGCACTTTCAGCCTTTAATTCTAATTCTTATAACGAGTCCAAAGTGATCATATTCTTTTTTTGTAAATCTTGCACTATAGATTTTAGTGTTGCACATTTTTTTATTAGTCTTTTGTTTTTTTGTTTTAATGATTTTACTGTCGACGCACTCTTTTTTATTTTAAATTCTAGTTGTCGGACTTTAAGTTTTAGATGTGCTTTCCTTGGTGTGTCAAATACAGAAGACGGTACACTGATACTGCTACTACACGGAGAATTTACTCTAGACGATTGTTGATGGCCCTAAAACAAAAAAATATTATTAAACATTACATTTTATCATAAATTCATAACAGATAATTTGATTGCAAAACTGAGGTACCAACACTGCATTTTTGAATTACATCATCCGTTTCAGGCTGTGTCTCTGTCTCCAGTAACTGTAACGAAACGAAAAATCACGATATATTTTGTTACAATACATCCGTGTGCAAAATTTTATAAACCAAAATATACCAACAATGCAAAATAATTACAAAATTATCGCAGTAAATACCTTATTATTTGATTGCAAAACTGAGGTACCAACACTGCATTTTGGATTGACATCATCCATCTTAGGCTGTGTCTCTGTCTCCGGTAACTGTAACTGTATGGTAACAAAAATCAAGACATTTATTTTGTTACTAAATATCCGTGTGCAAAATTTTATAAACCAAAATATTACTAACTAAACCATAATTTACAATAATGAAAAATAATTAAATAAGTATAGGTACGCAGTAATACCTTATGTTTGGGAATAGTATTTTTGATTATTTTGCGCAGACCCTTTTTCGTCAAATAAAATTCATTTTGTAAGAAATGATCCGAGCAAATACGAGCATATTTATTCCACATCCAATAGTCATCCTTCCTCGACTTTCTTACGATATCGATCCATTTTTCTTTAATCTCAACCTCACTTGGGAAGCTAAAACGTAAATTGAGCATTAGAATCTAGGAAATTACAAAACAATATTACAACATAGGCAAATAATGCATTTACAATATGCAATCACTATATATATATTAAAAAAAAAAACATTTTAAATAAATAATCATGATGAGTTTTTTGCAGTCTGTACCGCACTAAACTGAACAGTGAACGGCAATGGCGGCAATTTTGACGACTTTATTATAATTTAATACAAAATATAAGTACTTACGCATGAAAATATTGTTATAAAAAAAAAATGTTGGCTGTAAGTTTTCCTGTTAAAATAAAAATAAAATAAAAAAAGTAATGCCTGATGCTTTATTTATGTTTGATGAATTGTTGACACAATTTAACAAAGCACAAGACGGCATCCTGATAACAGTTTTGCGAATTGTAACGGACGTGTCGCAACGTGTTTCTTGTAGGCGGCGCGGAGACCGACTGAGCGTGGCGTCACACCTAAGCACACTTGAAACGGATCAAAACACTTGCTCGGTACGGCCCGTCCATACCTACTTATATTGGTCGAAGCGTGTGAAGACCACTAAATGTGGACAATGAAATAAATCCGCTCAAATTGAATTGTAGAGTAAATAGATCAATCACAGTGATACTTCAGTAAACAAATGAATGTACCTATTCTGTTGAGCTACCTCAACATACAGAATACGTTGTACTGACGGCAAGTTAAAGTCCGATACATCTAGCATTATTTGAGGACATAACCTACAAAAATTCTAAAGTCGCAAGTACATTTTTTGTATGATTGCGTGATGTGATGAGTGTCTGTAAAGCACAATTTCAATAAATAAATATATATTTTGTGTCATTTTTGATAGCTCTAGGAATGTAGCTCGTTTATTGAATTTAACTTGTGTTTATAATTCAATTAAAATTCTTAAATGTACAAGTATTGTCAATGTGACAGTTAATACAGTGTCGTTTTTATCTTTAGCTTAAGCCTAAAATGATAAATTGTGTTCGGCCAATGGTTTAGAAACTATAAGCCAAAAATAAACGACTTAAATATTTTTGAAACATGAAAAGTTAGCCATATTGGGCTATTACTATGTAAATTCCTTGTACTTTGAGTTATCACATTGTACATTACAAAGATATAGTACGTCAAAGTTTGTAGGTCTAATTCATGTTTATAGCTATCATATAAATCCTAAATTAAAATAAGAAAGCGAAGAAATCCAACTTTGGCTAGGACTCGAACTCAGGACTAGGGAGTACCGTCCCACTGCACCGGCTTAGACGAACTAGGGCTCTAGGTACGCGTGTTGAGCGCGTGCTGAGCTGCACGCGTAAGCTACTTGTGCTACTTTGTAATAACGGCCGCCGCTCAACACGCGTTATTTATTTACCGTTTATTGTGCATTCACAGAATAACGACACAACAGGACAACTTATTTCTACTAAGAATTTTTTTCTAGCTGACCTACGTAAAGTCACAGGTAAAGTGAGATTTTATAAGACAGGCAGATTAGGCGAACACGATAGAATATAATAAGATAAATAAACCTACAGACGAATATATTAAATGTACCTAAATAAACTTAGTATCCAAAATATACCTACTGATATGCTTGCTACTCTGTTGAAGTTTTACCCAGTAAATAGTAATTGCCAAAGCATGGTCTGCCCACATGGCCTACCAACCACAGAAGGCGTATTTTTAAATCAATGGAAATATTTTGCATGTGCTGGTGTGCAACGGATGTTCTTGCCACGGCCGATGTGGCGCAGTGGTAGTGTACCTATCTGCGACGCAAAGGTTCCGAGTTTGATTCTCGGTGGGTCACTCACAAAGTTGATATTTATTACTTTGTGAATTTGTTTCCAGTCTGGTTAGGACTTTGCAGGCTGATTGTCCGGAAAAGAAAAATGGTTCCGTGCTTTGGAGGGCACGTTAAGCTGTCGGTCCCGGTTGCTGCCTATGATCAATTTGATGGCGGTCGTTACACAACTATGTCAGAGGCTTACTTCTAGTAGTAGGCGGTTGAAAAACTCTGACACCAGGGTTCATCGGGTTGTTGAATGACTCGGTGTCCCATACGAAAAGAAGAAGACCATGATTACCTAACACAAAATTTTACTACACCCATACAATCCTACATGCTCTTGTCATGAAGGGATTCAAGTAGAATAACGTAAATACTAGTGGCACTGACCACTCGACGCTGTCTAGCGCATGCGAGCTCAGATTTCTACTGATTCAAAATACACCTCCAGGCCCGACTTCGACGCAATACCATTGATTGATTGAAATCAATTGTAATTAACGATACCTGTAGGTATTTATTGGCTTTACAAACAGCCTAATTGATGTATCCGCTCTAGGACCACTTGAACCACCGTGTAGAACTTTGGGTGGTTCTATTGGTACATACTGCGGTGTCTCACTAAAACCACCAGGATGTAAATATATTTAAAAAAAATCAATTTTCGAATAGCGTGAGTAGCCCTAATAGTCTCAAAATTTTCGACTAATTGCCAAACTACAAAATGCCACAATTGCGAAACGTTAAAGTCGCAAAACGTTATGAAACCAAAATGACTAACGTACAAAATATTAAAAACGCATAATGTCAAACCCTCTAGGGGGTGGTGCACTCTGCAATTGATGTATACAAATTGTGGAATCGAGTGCCGAAAAAATCATTGCTTTTTTCGAATTAATCATTTAACTCTCAAGAAGTCGTTGATAGAACCCAGTCGGGAAACACTTGTCATCTATAGGTAATAGTAAATTTAAACTTTTTATTTTTGCAATACCTAATCAAACCTAATCTAAGTAGATAAGTGCTGCTGCAGTGCTGGTATATTTCCTTCATGAAATAGAATACATATTCGCTGTTATTTTCTAAGAAAAAAATGGCAATGTATATTTACTTTATTTATTAATTTTATTTTATTCGGAAAACTTACAGCTTAATATATAAGGTAATGTTATGATAAGTTACTTAAATAATTAACATAAGGCCATTAACAAAGTTTTCGCCTATGTGTCTAAAAAGCTAATAACACGGTTACTCTAAATATGTAGGTAGTCTAATGAGATTACATTTTCTATTCATTTGTACCATGAAACTATCATAAACTGCATGAATAATGACGCAGAAAGACACGCAAATGAGATAAGGCGAAATAACAAAATGAAAATGTTTGAAAAATATAGATAAAAATGTTTCAATTTTTATTTAGATTGCTACCTAGCATCAAGGCCTTGTTATACTGTTTGTTTTTTTTAGTTTATGTTTTTAAATGATGTATTTCTATTTTTGTCACATAAAATATATATTATTATGTTATTTTTTATATATTGTGCACATAACCTTTGATGTATTTTCATAAATCATTTATTTATCAAATTGAGGTTTCTTCTCGTTCTCTAGGCCAAGACCATATCTAATACGAAGTATTTGCTTATGTATATCGGCTACAGACTTTTTAAAAATGTCCAAACTCTCTGCATTTTCTAAGTCATCTTCTACATTTGCCGGTATATTTATTTCTTGTGTTTCACTAGAACTTACGTACAGTTCCTTGTAATCTTCCCAATCTTCCTCTATATTTTGCGGTATCAACGCGTCAATCGTTGTCGCTCGATAAAGAGATTTACTTATAACTCGCATTGGTAGAATTGCCAACAAGCACAATAGAAGTAATAATTTAATCATTATAGGCTTATTGGGAGATCAGTGCTTTTTGGGTGATTGGTACTTATTTATAAGCATTCGTGGCAACGTTACAATGAAGATAAACACACTGTAGGTAATCGAATTAGACGCAGAATTGAAATTAGTTTTGCAGGTAAAAAGTAATTTGACCGAGATACCGGCACACAGTAAATAGAAATGAACTGATGTCTTCGAAATGTAGTCGACTCGCAAGGCTTATCTAATGCTATTTTATGGCTGAAGTAGCCAGTTATTTGTCCAGTTCGTTCAGTTAGACATTTTCAATAGACGCAAATTTGATATTTTGCAGTAATTACATTTTGTCGCTTTGATAATTGTAAACTTTTTCACTTTGACGACATTTTTGGTTTTTGAGGCTATCGTCATTCAAAAGTAGCGATTTTTAATTAACTTCGGCAACTGGTTTAGAGATACAAATCAGGCGCGTGGTTTAACCAGACCAGATGTGGGCAGTTAATTAAAAGGCACCAAGCAGTGAGATTACTTACTGCTCTGGCTATTTGATGGGGGTTCTAGAAATAGTGAAAATGTTTTACTGCTCTTTACTTTTGCTATGCATACTAAATGCGTATCTCCATCGGTCTACAACCCTTTCCACATTACGGCCTATATTTAAAAAAATACAATATCAAATTAGCATTAAAATAGGTTAAATCATTTAACCGTGGCTCTTTTTTGGCATCCACTTCGTTTTAACTACACACATTTCCCTTATTCTTACATGTCCCACTGGACAATTACTTCCTCTGAATATATTTCTAAGCACAAGTTGTACCTTCCGCATATTTTCGTCCGCTTCGAGTCGGGTTTCTTCCTCTTCTCTATTCTTGGTCGCTGCATTTTCATAAGTGTCGTACGAATCGCTGATAATATTTTTTGCCTGTAACAACCCATTACGCAAAGCAGAAATAATCTTAGTTAAAGTTGGAGGGTTAAAATTTTGGTTTCTGGCCACTAGTGGCGTATTGCGATCAATGGATCTCAACGATGGTACCATCCCCGCTGTGCCATAGGTCACCACGAAACTAAATAACAATATTTTAATCATTGAAAGATTGTTTCCGCTAATGTTTCTGAATTTATTCATAATAATATTTTTTTAAACAAAATGGTGACTCGGACAGCACAAATGTGAGGTTTTTCTGCTGGTGCTGTTAATTTAAAGACGTATTTCTTGATGTATAAGTGTTTTATTGTTTAAAGTTTAAATGTATTGTACACATTAAGCATTATGTATGGTTTGATTGTATTCTGTTATATATTTTTACAATGATTGTAATTTTACGCTGTTAGTAATCAAATCTGATGTCAATGTAAACTATATAATTAGGTACATAATAATATTTACAGGTTTCTGCGGTTTATTCACAACACTTAATTTTAATAATTTTTAAGCATAAAACGGGAATTATACCACAACTACGTTTCATCAATACTGATTCGTTAAACACAAGTAATAAAAATTATGAACGCCAGAACAAAAACAACTAAGATATTAGGCAAGGATTAAAAAATATACTTACTTAAGTATAAAAGTATGAATATGAACACACTAACCTTTACTTCTACTACGTATTCTGTGCTTCTACTATGCCACAATAACTAAATGCCTGTCTTGGTAGAACGAAATTCGTATTTTCAAACATTTGGCTATTCACTTGTTTCGGTTTTTACGAAAGGTAGCATCCATAACAAATAAATATGCACTTGATTATTTCTGATAGAAATACATAATTATCTACAGATCATCTAGATGTACTTAGAAGTACAAGTTCACCAGAATGGTAGGATGTTGGTTGGCTGCTGTTCTGTTAATTCAGGAAGATGTAGCATAGGTATTGTCAGCAGCACCAAAATCGACCAAATTATACTGGTTAATCTTAATAAATGTTCAAACAACCAGTAAAGATTGATCTCTTAAATATGGGAAGGTCGAGGTAATTTTCTAAAATATGGAGTAACACATATTTAGATACTAAATTTGATGAGACGTTTATATAGTCACCTTACGCATTAGGTACACCCAGCTCAAAGGCTGGATTGTACTTACATCACACACATAACCCTAATATTTAATTACTTACTGATGAATGACATTATGCCTGCACGCTCCTGTTAATCAGTACAAAAATACACATTGCACCCGCCTGCAAATTATACCATCAACTTTTCCCTTACATAAAAATGTATTAGTGATGCTCGGTAGAATTAGTTTTCCCAAACATTTCTGCTCCATAAATATAATTGCGTACCACTTATTGCCCATAAAAGGAAGGGAACGTGCGAACGGCCCTGTTGCAAAATTGTACAAAAGGAAAGTAATATTAGGTGGAAGTGAAACTTAGAACAAGAATGAGGCAGGAAATGTCCTGTCAGCAACGAAAGTGAATCCAAAAAAACTAGTCCCCTTATTTATTTAACTTCATGCACATCTGTAGGTGACAGTTGTCCCCTGTCGAATCTTAAGACAGTTATTTTGCACAGGTAAACAAAAAAATATATTTTGCCAGTGACTATAATGTATTGTAAATAAGTAGTGTAACTATCTTTTACTTAGGTTACCCAATCTAAACATTCAGTAAAAAAACAGAAGCAACCCTAGCAGAGTAGGTATCAATCATGGAAAAGGGGGCGAGCAGACCTTCTGGAAATTCACACTTTGTGCTTGTAATTATAAAAAATCCAGATTTTTCATAGGGTACTTCCCGTGGACGAAGAACTATGAAATTTGGCTAGTAGCTTCGTTTTGAAGTAAAAATCTAGGAAAATCAGTTTTTTTTTTCAATTATATAGTTATATGGGGGGCAAAGGGAACAAAATTTTAAAAATAACGGTGCTGGTAACTAGTTCAAGAGGGGTTTAATAATATAAAAGGCCTTGATGTGAATGTTACGAAACCCTCGATGCGAGAGTCCGACTCACACTTGGCTGGTATTTAAAATATATGCGTATATATAAAGAAACGTTCAATGAAACAAAAAATAGGTTTCCAATTCATCATGGTTTCCTTGTTGGCATGACTCCCTCTATCATTGAGATTTGATAAAATAGAAACAGTGCTTCCCACTTCCCAGGCGCGTTTCGGTGACTGGGGCGGGCTTTCAGATAAATTATTTATCAACTGTATAGCAATTTTCTTTATGACTCCTCCGACGGAGCTGAGCAATTTGCTTGTGAAAGAGATGCGTAAACTTGCAAGGACGCCCAAATTGAGAATGGAACAATGAGGGTTGTAAAGATTTCAATAAGGATACAAGCGCTACCTCCCAGCTTATATCCCGGGACGATATATTAAATAACAGCACAAACTTATCTGCGTTGTTTCTTGAGTTGTTAATCTTCCCAATGAACCCTGAGTATTATATCCATCCATCCATTCGACTAGCTACGCCATGGAATTACTGAATCGACAAGTAGGCAAATATTCTAACCAAAGTCGAAATCTTTTATCTTCATAAGTGTAGGCAGGTCTACGTCTTGAGTCATCCACGTTATGAGCTGACTTCCAGCAAGAGATCATAGAAACAGATTGTAATAAGTATAAATAATTATGCAACAAAACTCCGCTCCACATGTGTCTCATTAGTAAACTTTGAAATTGATATCTCGACACGCAACAAAATAATTAAATCGACTCGATGTCAACGATGCGTTACCTAAGAGTTAATTAAAACATGGAAATGTCGGCCGGTAATTTTAGACATGACATAGCGTTTTACGCAAATAACACAAAATGTCCACGCGGGCTTTGTACATAATTAAAAAGGATTGATGCTACGAGTATTAAATTTTCTGAACGCTTTGTTTCATGGATGGAAGCAAATGGAAGTTAGTTGGCGCGCGCGGGGCGGTAGGGCGGCAGGGCGGCAGGGCGGCTGAGGCAGCGGTGCTTCCAATTTCCGTAATTGTGAGTTCATCAAGGAAATTGACTGGCAGACAACGAAACGCAATCCCACTCTTTATTTACATCACGCTCGCTGTAACAATGAGTGCTTTGCATGTGCGAAAAGGGTGAAGTGACAATACCACGTTTTACTCATACGCAACTGCATTTTATAATAACAAAATCAGATTATTTAATAATTGTTTTGCGCTGCGGTGGCGTTTAAAATCGATTGACCGGCGTAATCGACCACTACAGCCCGGTGGTAGCTTTTTAATGTTTTACTGGGAACAATGAGCAATCAAACGGGAACAATGCTGATAGAGCCGTTCGGATACGCGCGATAAAGGTCGCAATGAGATGGCGTGAAAATACAGTACAGGAAAGGAACAGTAGTACTTAAGTAATACAAATACTTACAAAATGTCTTTTAACTGGCCTTAAAAGATCTCTCCTTGTTTGCTGGATAAAAAAACGACTAGGTATTCTTAATCACACTTGTGATCCGCGTTATTATTTGACGTAACAGAGGAGATAAGAATGAATAGATCTATACTCTTTCAAATCAAATCAACTAAAACTTTAGTGTACACAAGGTATAAGAATCCGAAACATATTTTTACAAACAAGGGTCTCTTTGGAAAACCTTTGGAGTGCGTCTGTTCTGACGAGTGTGTGGTGTAGAGCAAAAGTGTCGCTGTTGTAAGACATGCAACGTGGGATGGGATAGCATCACATAAATGTGTCTTCACCTTTATTTTTCATAGTATTTCTATGAAAGTTGGAGTCTTCTTACGAGCATGGGATGAGATAAGACAAGTATGTCTGCATCTGTAATATTATGCCTCATCACGAGTGTATCAGAAAAGCGGCAGTTCGAGCAGATTGGCGACTGGTGACGGATAGTGAAGTGTGACACCAACCCTCAACCAACGACCACGACCACTGTCAGGAGTGTTACGGCTTAGAAGAAGAAGACACAAGGTGGACATAACGCTTATGTTGCGATTATTTTCAGACAACTTTAGAGTAAATAGTGTACCTGTTTGTCTAATATACGTGTGACATGTTTGTTGCAATCGTTGGTAAGCGCAAAAATAATGCATTTACACGGCGCATTTATGTTCTGCAGATGAAACAAACATACATATATCAAGCCTACAAACCAAGCGGGGTAGGCAGAGCGTAAACGACCGTGAAGAACTAATATTTACTCTACGTTACCCTCGAGTCTTTTATTCGCCTCTTACGACACCCAAGGGAAAGAAATGGAGTCAGGCTATTGTAAGCCGGCATCACTCGGCTTCGAGATGAAATACCCTAAGTCATGGAACGGTTATTTAAACTAAGAACGCAAGCGAGTCGGCTTACTGCTTCTTTCTTCACTTACACGAAAGCAGGCAGTTAATAAAAAGCTGCGGTGGAGGTTGCCGCATGTCCGCGAGGTAATTGATGGCGAGCGGCAATCAAATTAGGCTGGGCGTCGCGGGTAATCGGCTGAAAGCTGGCCGACGATGGCCGACGGGCGGCGGGCGGCGGCGAGCGAAGGGCAACAGAGCGCTTTTGAGGCGTTCCGTTTCGGACCACACACATTTGGACTAAATGGTCCAAAAGCGGAAACTTAAAATTATTTTTTGTTCTTATGTCGGCTTTATATCTTATATCTTGTTTTCTATACATTACCGGAAAAAAAACCTCAGCAAGTAAAATTTAAGTCCGACATACTTATTGTGTAACAATCAAACAAACGAAACAAAGGTTTTTTATTATACGTGGTGTAAGGGACGGTGCACCAAAAACTTTGCAGGCATGATCACACAAAATTCTCCCATACAAAATTCCTAATCAGCTGACTGACTGACTTTCTGTAAAAATTAAAAATAAACGGTTCCCAACATAGGCTCCATGATAAAAGTTGTTCAGTTTCATGTTGTGATCATGCCTGCAAAGTTTTCAGTACATCATCCCTTACATGTACTTATTATATGAAATATTTTTTGTTTGTGACTACTCTTTTTCAACCTCATATTTACTAATGGACAAAAGTGGGCCAAATGCGGAACGAAAATATTTTTACTTGTGATTACGCATTCGGCCCATCCGAACGTGGAACAAATCGTGCTTTTGTGGGCCGGCGGCGCCCGGCGGCGGGTGGTGGCTCAGCGGCCTGCGGGCGGCCCTGCCCAGCAACGACACGACAGGCAAAGCTTGTTCATTATGGAAATACATTTGAGATAAAGGATTATTTTTGTTTTCGGTTTCGAGCTACAAAAACATTGAAAATGTTTTAAAATTCTGTGGCTTACTTTCAAATAAGAAAATTTTATTGTATCATAAAGAAAATAACATAGCACTTGAAAAAAAGGGCTGAAACCTGAAAAATATCTACATAAATAAATAAAAAACTCGCTAACTACTTTTATGTACCTTTAACTAATTTGCAGTAATTTTAAGTACCATCAACGGCAAGTCGAGTTAATTTGAAGATTGAGATGGCAGCTGATAGTATAGGCATATAAAAAAGCAATAATTTTGATACTTCCGATTTTGCCACATAAATTTAGGGAGAACTTGCAAAACTCATTTGACTTGGATCCCATCAAAATAAAGACCTAGGCTAACGGTGAAAAATATATGACATATCGGTAGTTTTGAGCTTCTGTGAACAGTATAGACGCGGACTTCACGGAGTAACTTGTTTGACAGACATTTCATTACATTAAAGAAACTGATATCCATCAAGCCAGTAGCTTCATTCGAAATTATCTACGTCTGTTGTACCCACGTGTGATCCAAGATCTTAAGATATGCAGTCTAGACCAGACCTACACACCTATACGAGGTAGATAGGATACTAATGCACCTACCTAGATGACACAGTATCAGCAGAATCAGAGGCCATCATTAGCAGTGGCGCCCCGAGGACACGCAGCATCCGCCGGCCATTTAGCTTTTATCATAATTTAAGTTTTCCATTAGCCGTAATTGACGCGAACATCGTTTGTCGCTTACGGAATACGGCCGCGGATCGTTCCCGCGATTGTTATTTTTGGATAGACGAATATTTCCTATTTCCAGAAAGTCTTCGTTATTCCCTCTTAATTGACAATCCTATTAATAATTAATACGAATTATGGCTTACAGCTTTTATCTTAATGTAGCTTATAACGGTGCATTTGTATCGGAGAGACCATTTCAGTGTAATTTTCGACGGCCCAACTGTCTGAATGGAGATGTATCAAGCGATTTACTACGAATTTATGGATAATTTAATTAATGCAGTCGATCGAATATACATAATGGAGATTATGGTAGTCCATTTAATGGTGATAGTGTTAAAATCGGATATCCATTAGCGTAAGTGGCGTAAGTGGTTCTGATTCAGTGTCTTCGGCAGCAGGCCGGTCTAAACCGGTGACCGTCTCAAAGCAAATATTTATTTCACATTATGCACTTTTGATCTGACAAAAAAATATTATAAGAAACACTGCATATCTAAGGTATATGGAGGCTAACAACGGTACAGGCGTCAAATAAGAGTGAACAGGCTTCTTCTGGGTGAGCTCGCTCCATCTTAGACTTTGTCTCTGTCCTATGACCTAGACTAGAGTCAAGAGCAAACCCATCCTTAATAATAATAATAAAATAAGAACCCTAGGAGTAGGAGTGCAGTAAACTATTTATTTTTCTATATATAAGCATGCTGAGGATGAGACAGGATTTGCAATTTGAAACCCTTATTTAGTTTACGATTTTTAAAACTGATATCTTTAGTATATCAGATATAGTAAGATAGATAAAGTGTGAAAACATTGCACTGAACCCGAAACTAATTTCGGTAGGCGTTGATTCTGCTTCTGGCCGCGCTTAATCTCCTGCACCGTCTGAAAGCCTTGGGAAATACAGATTACAGTAAACCGCTCCAGCACTACACAATACAAATTATTAAGAGTGGCCGGCATCACGGGAACGCTTTCAGAAGTAATGAATTAGAAAAGTTGCGCAGCACTCTCTGGGATTGAGCCGCGCCAGTGGCGCTACGCCCGCCCGGCGTCGCCGCGCCAGTAGCGCTACAACATTACTTTAATTAAATCTATTTGAACAACAAACTTTAATTAAATTTCATCCAGCAGTTAGGCGTCGCGGAGGAATAATCGTGCAATTAGAGCGGCCGTGAGCGTCGCCTTACACGCTCCCAGTTAATTAACTCACTTGGGCCGGCCTCATGCGCCCTGAGCGAGTAGCAAGTAGCGAGTAGCGAGTAGCGGGCTGTATGCCTGTATCAACAAACCTATTGGTGACACGTCAGAGCAAAGGATAAAAGGATAATGTACTTAGAGCGGATCTACGGACAAACTGAAGCGTAAAAAAACTATGTGCACTGCACAATCCAAGTTAAAGTGGCACGCGTGCAGAATCAAGCAAAAAGGTTATGCTTTAGGGTACATTTTGTATGAATACTAAAGAAGCATCTTTCTCTTTTCGTGTGGGACACCGAGTCGTCCAACGACCCGATGTACCCTGGTGTCAGAGTTTTTCAACCGCCTACTACCACTAGTAGGCCTCTGACATGGTTGTGTTACGACCGCCGTCTAAGTAATCATAGACAGCAACCAGGACCGACGGCTTAACGTGCCCTCCAAAACACGGAACCATTTCTTTTCGGACAATCAGTTGATTCACCCTGCAATGTCCTAACCAGACCGGGAACATATTCACAAAGTGATAAATATCAACATTGTGAGTGGCCCACCGAGAATCGAACCCGGAACCTTTGCGCAGCAGACAGTCGCACTACCACTGCGCCACATCGGCAGTCCATAATTTATTAATAAACTTTTGCGTGAGTGCATTTATGTAACTTATTAAATATACTTATATTACAGCATTCTTTGTAGCTTTACCTACATGGTCTGTTCTCAAAAGTATCTCCACCATATACTTTCGTCTAAGCGCTGCATAATACATTCACAACGCTCACAACAAACATCAATAAAATAATCATTGTTAATTAACATTTGCATTTATCAACACAACTCTTCCTACTTAAACCTATTACAGAGTAAATATCAACAAGTTATAATGGCTTTGCGCCAGTTACTGAATGGACTTCAATTATGTATTTTAGTAATATGCTATGCTATTTAATATGCTTATGGTCCCGTAGCCTCAAAACCAATACACGTCTCTTTGGTGGGAAGCTATAGGTCTCACCCGAATGCAAGGCCACTGGAATGCTAGGCTAAGGCAGGTTAGGGCTCATCCGGATAAGCTGAGGCTCACCCTGCCACGTTTCCTTTGGCCCAAAAAAGTGCATTTACTTACTTACAATCACTAAATTACAATGTCATTGTAGAGTCTCGGAATTTTTGATTTATATGAAATATGACAACTGGCTCAAAAAACATTCATGTCTTAATTAAACAATCTGAGATTGCGAGCGCAGCAGGTGAGTTTGAAACTTAAGATCCTTAAACGTAAATTACATCCGTTGTCAAAAATAAACTCAACAACTGCAAATCTCACAAATTGCTCTACCTTTAGTTTGGGTGCTCTATCTACCAACATAAAGGTTTATTAAACTAATAATGTAGAGATACTTCATACACGATATATGATTAATTTATTAGAATATAGTCCCCATACCATAATACATAATTCCAATATACGTGATATCTGCTGGGTGTGTATTAACTGTAACACAATGTTTCTAGTTCTCGAGTGCGGTCGTTTCATTGTGCAACTTTAATTGTTTTTACGTGCGACATGTTACACTCGCCGCTTCGATCCCTCATACGGAAATTCCTGTTACGACCTGCCGATGTTGCTCACATATTTTCATATCACAAACACCACAAAATGTTTAAATCTCAGAATGTCTCAAGTTTGAATAAGACATCATGTAAATTAGCAGCGACCCACCTTATAAGTTTTCTTTTGAAATAATATCATTATTACGAAGTGTTTTGTGATTTTTTAGTATCGACCAAGAGTACTGCCCTGCCACCCCAAGCCTACTCAATGTGCTTTATTAAAGCATCGTTAAGATTTTGATCTTCCAGCCATGGTCAACCGCATGGTGGGGGGAATCCACCTACCAGTAGCATTCCGAAAAAGGGTTGACGCCAGGGCTTGAATAGGCTATCACATACAAATGAAAATCGTTTCAGTTGTATGTGATAGCCTATCAGTTGAATGTTTTGGTTAGTTTATATTCTGTTAACAGTGGCATAGAATGACAGCTATTTTTGAATAAGGCTCATCGCATCGGGGCAAGAGCTAAGCCAAATATGATTTAGGTTACAAAACATATTGCACCGACGCCAAATGACTAAAGATAATAAATTATAAAATAAAAAATTGCTGCATTTTTTATTAGTCGGTAATCTGTATTAATGATATCTTTTAATTTTGGTGGCAACGGGAGTAACCATTTTCGACCTCAAAGTCGGGTTGTTCCGTGCGCCGCCGTTGCCGTGTTACGGCGAGAGAATATCCAACTAGCGTGCCTCGTTTTTGGTGATAATTGGAATAACCCGTATTCGAGCTCAGATGGGTTGTTCCGTGCGCCGCTGCCGTGTCACGGCGAAAGAGTACCTATCCAACTAGCGTGCCTCGATTTTACACAGTTCCGCACTTTGTATGATTGAGGTTTTTTTGTAACAGTTTTGATAATGCTTTACTGTAGTAACAACAAAAGTTTTTAATCTGCTTGAAATATTGTTTAAAACTGGGATATATTGGAAATTGAAAAATTTTAACACGTTGTTGACCCTTTTAGTTTAACAACAAAAACATACTGTACATTTAATTGAATAAGTAGTTTTCCGATAGATAATAGCCATTACTTTTATACAGGGAATAACGAATTTTAAAAGGGTTAGGTATACCAAGCCACGAAAGGTCGAGGTACTTACAAAACAGGTGGTTAATTTATTATGGGAGGTATTTTTTATATATTTGAACTAATGCTTAATGAGGAAATTTGTTCAGTTTCATAAATACCTTGACATCCTTTCGGCTTGTAATACACTATTTCTTAGTCCTTGTATATTCTTTGGAACTATTACCTATCTCTACTCTATTTGACAGCATCCCAAAAAGTCGAAAGTCTTCAGACAGTCCGATTGCTATCTATTTGAAAAGAAGGTACTTACACTATACGCTAAGGGAATTGTAAAGGACCCTAATACACTGTTTGTATCACATATCTACTAAGTGTTTGCTGCTGATCCATTATGCGCACATCGTAACGTATAAATAAAGGCAAAAACTCACAAGATCCATTAAAAGTATTGCTGGGAAATGTTCGATTTGTGTAGATGCGCCGGGTGTTTACTTGTACCACTAGAACTAGTGGTTCTACTCGGTGGTTCTGGTGGTCCAAGAGTGGTTAAACTGTGCAATGATTCTCGTTTCTATGCTTTATAATTCAGAAATAACTTAGCATACGGGGTGTAAGGGACAGCCGTCCGAATACTGATAGGGTGAATGCAGGCAGACCATGTAATTGATCAATTTACCCCTACGAACATATGTCAGGAAACGATAAAAATTACCTATTATACAATATCACGATCAGCTGACTCCATTTTCTATGACAAGTAGTTTTTTTTACCCCACCTGAAATATTTTCTTAAGGGAAGTTGTTCAGTTTCATGATCTAAATGCGACCTATCTGTATTCGGAGGGCCTTGCAGCCTGTATATAATGGTCGTTGTATTTGAAATATTAGAGCTGATTTAGTTATTTAGTAAATGAGAAATTACATAATTACTAAATACCTAAATTACCAAATATTGAATTAACAATTATGTTCCGCTCTGTCTATTCTCTACATCAACCAGAACATTCGTAGCCTATTATAAGTAACGTGTTAATTGTGTATGTTGTATTGTAGAGCTATAATTGTTATCATATCATATTCTTTATTGTGTACTTAATTATTAAAATAAAATTATATATTAAACGTAGTCACAAAGGTGAGTTTATCTCTATGAATAGATCTCTTCCAGGCAACCTGCACAGTGGTATTAGAAAAGAATGTACTCGTAATAGGGAATGACAAAACCGTTTACACATACAGATAGGAAGTTGCATATAATATATTATAACAATACATACCTATTAATAAATACATAAGTAACATAGCATATTTAAAAGGTAACATAATGCTGCTGATGAAAATAATTAATTTACTACAGAAGAGAGTAAATAGTTAGAGCGTGGTTATCCACGCTATTCTAGCCGTGTCAAGCACTTCCGCAAGAGAGTGCGCACTATAAAGGAAACCAAGTAAGTCGAGCGAGTGCTGCCTGATTCTACTGCCTACACACACACACGCGCACACACACACACACACTAACATTTTTACTAACCTGTTTGCTATAACCTAGGCTGCTGCTAAATAATTGACCTTATGCAATTAAATACATTCATCTACTTAGTCAAAGTTAATTTGACGTTTTTACTGCAAACACTGTCTTAAACCGTTCAAATACTTTATTTTATGATTATCTTTAAATTTTTTCGCCTAAAACACCGTACAAACAAGCCGTTATTGGCAACAAAAAGAAAGCGTTTAAAACTGCAAAATTAATAAATAACTGAGAATATTTGTAGCGTTCTTGTCGATAGCGATAAAAAATCCATTATTTAGTTTTTATTGCAAATTAAATCACTCACATAATGGAGCCAGAAGTGCACGCGGAATCATAAAACTCGAAAAGGAACGAGTACAGAAAATGTCCTCATATCTTTTACTATACGGTACCGAAATTTATTAGTCGTAAATATCCGCAGTGTATGTATTTTTAATGGCATGATTGGTCTCATTTTCAAATTGCTGCACTCAGGTAAATTAAAAAGATTTAAGTGCAGTACAGTGTATCTATTCCGGATACTAGAATGCAATTCGATCTAAATTGCGTTTCCGCCTGTCATATTGTTTGTTTGCTGTGTTTGAAAGAATGATTAATTGAACGCGTGTGTAGGGTTGACGTGTCAGTCGCACACCAGTTCGTTCCAATGCTTGATACTTGGAGTGATAATTACGTTTCATCACTCTAAATCCATTAATAGGGCTCCATGATCAGCATCTTTAATATAACAAATAGGCACGGCGCAAAAGTTTTAAGCAAAATTGGGTAATGACTGGTGCCTGGTTTGTTACAGGCACGTCCACCCTACGTGATTTACCTAAACGTTTATTGGTGGTTGTGTGGGGAGCATCAGTCGCATACTAGTGAGGGTATGTCCAGTCGTCGCCGACGCGCTTTTAATCGTCTCAGCCATAAACTTTATTAATGCAAAGTCCTAAGGCTGCGTTGTCATGAGGCCTCGCAAGCATGCTTCTGAGAGAAAATAAATGTTTCCGAGGAAACTCTTCGTACAAATGCAACACATTTCAATCAAATTTGAGGGGATCTGTATCAAAATGCAGAAAATAAAAAATTCTTTTTAAAGTACTTTCATAACGTTAATATAATATTTTACCTACTTGAACAATTAGTAAGTGATTTATGTCAGTATGCAATACTGAGTTGTAGTTCATTTCTGGTTGAGATGAGTTTTTTATCGCTATATAATAATAATAATAATAATAATAATAACCCCCCCAAGGGATCACCTTGTCGTGGTGGGGGGGCTTAAGGGAAGCAAGGTACAGGATATGTAAGCTCTCACCAACTTGAGCAACCCTGTTTGAATAAAATTGTACTGATATAAAGGTCGCAGAACTTGACCACCCTTCCCAACTAACGATCCCAACCAAACCACCCCTTTTTTTCACTATGGAAGACAGTACAAATATGAAGAGATATAGTTTGCGGCCGCTGCCCGGGGGTCGCCGGGGCACACCTGGAGCCGGTGCTGGGTGTCTCAGCATGCGGACCACTGGCGGTGGGGGACTGACCAGGCGGGTTCCCCCCGAACAAAATGCTACAGCCGACACAACTCATACTCCATCTGATATATCATCAAACAATAGCTTATCTTCATCCCCAATTTCATCCCCGTACCGTATCGAGATGCCTTCTCGATCAACTACAGCTTCTCCAATGTCAGAGGATGTTGCGCAGGAGGCAATTGCTATCAATCCTGTGCCCACCACTGACAAAACAAGTACGCGAAAAAGATGGCCCGAAGAAATTAATAAATTCATCTGGCGTACCTATCTTATAGTTACTAAATTAGACACAAATAGACAAAGATACTTAGATTCTCTATACAGTGAATTCGTAAAACAATACCCAGATTTTCAAACGACGAAACAACGGCTAGGAGATCAGCGTAGGGCAATAGTGAATAACAAATTACTCTCTCAAAGCACGCTCAATGAAATTAAGAAAGACGTTGCTAATCTACTTTTAAGCGTGAATCAACCCACCGAATATAATAACCAGGTGGTCTTTAATAATCAAAATACATCAGATAGCCCAACAACTAGTGCCGCTTTGGATGTTTCACAGGGAATCGCAGTTACTTCACAGTTTGCGACCACCAAAGCTGGTAAACCCAGGGTACGCAAAGTTTGGAGTAATGAGATTAACACATTCATTATGCGCACGTACTACTACATCACCAATTTAGAAAACGACCGGACCATGTACAGTAAAAAACTTTACGATAGGTTTAAAGCACAGTTTCCAGAGTGGGATGTTTCAGAACACCGTGTCGCAGACCAAAAAAGAGCAATAATAAGGAATAAACTCTTATCAGACAGTGTAATACACCAAATTCGGGCTGAAGTAGCAGAGCAAATCAGAAGCGAAGCGGACTTAGATTTAGCAAATAATTCGGATACGATTAATATTTTATCCCCTATCCAAATCCCGCCTACATCTCGTACTCTAACAACAAATATAAGCCCATTTACATTAAGCCCATCGCATACTCAAAATGTGGAATACTCACCGGTTGAGAATTATACATACGCAGATATTGTTCGAAACAGTTTATCACCAACATTTTCACGTGTACCGTCTCAGTCGTCCACTTCAGATCACATTACACACACAACACAAAACACTACACGACACAATAACGGAGCTAATGACATGCCAAGTCCTGAAACGTACGTACAAGAAACGTCACATCAATTAGAGTTGTTAATAGCGCAATACCGAGACATAGACCCAGCTACGAGACCCAGACTACCACGTCTCAAAGACAATAAAATGCTTTATGAGTTAATTCACGTCTTTAATCATCAAATACTGCCTCAATTCTGTCTAACAGTTTCCGATGTTTCGATGGTACATACACTTATCTACTGCAGTGCACTTATAATAAGCCAACAATTAGGATACAAAATTAAACTAGATAACGTAAATAATAATATAAGGGACAATAAAAACATTCCTAAATGGCAATCTAGATTAGAAAAAGATATCAAAAATCTTAGAGCAGACATAGGTCGTTTAACTAGATACATGAATGGGATTAGGACAAGCAGATTAGTCGAAAAAGTCGAAATTATATTTCAAAATTTAAAAGTACACTCTACACATGAAAATGAAAACTCAAGACCGGAAGACTACCTAGACACACTTAAACAGAAACTTGCTCTAAAATCACACAGATTAACTCGGTATAAAAAATCACGTATGCGGAAAAAGGACAACAAATTATTTACCAGTAACGAAAAAGCTTTTTATCGGTCTATAAACAGCAGTGGCGAAAACGGTGATAACTTAAACAATATCCCCACTGAGTGTGATCTTAAAAACTACTGGGGTAAGATATGGGAAACTAGAACACAACACAATGAAACAGCAGACTGGATTAACGACGAGGCTCAGCAGTGGAATGAAATAGAAGAGATGGAATTCACTGACATAACAAAAATAGATATACAAGAAGTAACACAGAGAATGAAAAATTGGAAAGCACCGGGACCAGATATGATACATAACTTTTGGCTTAAAAAATTTACGTTTTTACACGAAAAACTAGCAAAAATAATCACTGGACTAATCAACGGGCAAATTCCACTTCCAAGCTTTGTAACTAAAGGAGTTACTTACATGCTGCCAAAAAGCAAGAATACATCCGATCCATCACAATATAGGCCAATTACTTGTTTGCCAACGTTTTACAAACTGATAACCTCCTGCCTAACCAAAAAAATATCCTGTCACCTAGAAAGTCACAATATATTATCTGAAGAGCAGAAGGGATGCCGGCGGAATCATATGGGATGCAAGGAACAACTAGTTATAGACTCAATAATTCTCAAACATGCAAACAAATATAGTAAAAATTTAAACTTAACTTACATAGATTACAAAAAGGCATTTGACAGTGTCCCACATTCTTGGCTAATCCATATTTTGCAAATCTATAAAATTAATCCGACAATAATAACGTTCCTGAAAGATGCCATGGCTAGTTGGAAAACTACACTCAACTTAAAAACAAGCACATGCACTATAGAAACTGGTGAAGTCCAAATTAGAAATGGCATCTTTCAGGGAGATTCCCTGAGTCCGCTGTGGTTCTGCCTGGCACTTAATCCACTTTCACGCCTTTTGGCACAACCAAAATCCGGATACCAACTTACACATAACACAGCAATAACGCACTTAATGTATATGGATGATATAAAGCTGTTTGGGAAATCGGACAGGGATATGGAGAAACTTATTAAAATAACGACTGAGTTTAGTAAAGATATTAGAATGAATTTCGGATTGAATAAATGCAAAACTATTCACATATACAGAGGAAAGCTAAAAGAAGGCGATTTCATATTAAACGAAGAAGAATGTATATCAGCTATGAAAGAAGGGGAACAGTATAAATACTTAGGAATATTACAAGGTAGAATAGTCAATCACTCCGATCTTAAGGGAAAACTTATGACTGAATTTACTAAAAGAGTCAGGCAAATTTGTAAACGAAAACTAAATTCTCGCAATCTAATAAAGGCTTTAAACACGTTTGCTATTCCAGTTTTAACATACTCTTTTGGAATTCTGAAATGGTCAAGGACAGATATTAATAACTTAGAAATTAAAACTAGAACTATTCTCACAAAATTTAACTACCATCATCCCAAGTCTGCAATAGAAAGGATCAGTACGAAAAGACATCAAGGAGGAAGAGGATTAATAGATCTAAAGATATTATGGGAGGGTCAGCTAGTAAGTCTTAGAAAGTTTTTCTATACAAAAGCTGAAGCCAGTCCTATGCACCAAGCAGCAGTTGAAACTGATGCCAATTTCACACCACTTAATCTGAAAGAAAGTACAATACAATATAAAACATCTATAGAACGAGAGAAAGAGAAAATAGAAACATGGAAGAAGAAGGAATTACATGGTAGGCACATACGTGATCTTGAGCAGAGTCATATAGATAAAGATGCATCCAACAAATGGCTTAAGTTAGGTTATTTATTTCCGGAGACAGAAGGGTTTGCTATAGCTATACAGGATCAGATCATTAATACAAGGAACTATAAAAAACATATATTAAAAGAATCTTTAGTTGCAGACACATGTAGGAAATGCCATAGACAGTCCGAAACAATACAACATATAACAGGAGCCTGCTCAAGTTTAGCCCAATCTGATTACACCCACCGTCATAACCAAGTAACACATTATATCCATCAAAAACTGGCATTTAAATACAAACTCATTACAGATAACCATAAAACACCATACTATCAATACACTCCCAGTCCTGTTTTAGAAAACCCTTCCACGAAATTGTATTATGATCGCGCCGTTTTAACTGATAGAACAATCCATTTTAATAGGCCTGATATAATTTTGATTGATAAAACTAATAAAACCGCGTATCTTATTGATGTAACAATACCAAATACTCACAATATTTTAAAATCTATTACGGAAAAAATTAACAAATACGCAGAGCTAAAAGAAGAAGTTCTACGAATTTGGAACTTAGATAAAGTTTTTGTTATACCATTGGTTCTTTCAACTACAGGCGTCATTCCACATCATCTCCACAAGAGCATTAAAATATTAGATTTACCACCAAACACCTTTATAACCATGCAAAAAGCAGCTATATTAAATACATGCCGTATTGTACGGAAGTTCCTTTCAACTGACGTTGAAATTGATCCAGCTAACCCTTGAGACTAAATTTGATGGCCCTTGGTTAACAACCCGCGTCATTGAATTAAAAACCCCCGAAAGGGAGAAAATGTGAAGAAACAAAATAATAATAATAATAATTCATTTATTCATCCAAAACACACAACATATTTACAAATAAAAGGGATGAAAAGGAACAGCCTCAGCAGGACTGCTGGTTTTCAGACTTCCCTAAAATTATTGCTATAAAATGACATCAATAATACATTATTCAATCGGTACTTATACATAGGTTATTCAAATGTTAAGGCTGATTAAATTTTAAAATTAAAAAAATTATACATACTTATTAATAAAAATCATTACTTAAATCTAAAAATACAATCTATATTAATTATCATGTCAATGTTGTAACATAAAACTTACAGAACAACAGGAGACCAGTTACATTGAGACTTTTGTTGATTAAGAAGCCATTCTCTACATTTATTTTTAAAAGTATTTAGTGACTTTGAGTTTTTCACTGATGGAGGAAGAATGTTCCAATGCTTTGAGGCTGCACATCTAAAACTTCCATTGTATAACGTTAAACGAGGCAGAGGTGAAACTGTTAAAGACGGAAAGCGCACTTGCCTTGAGAGGTTGCTCCTATCGTTCCAATGTAATTTTTTGGCAAGGTATGACGGTTTTCCCTTTTTCCTTAATGTATAAGTAAGAGTGTTAAGTTTTAAGGAACGTCTATTCGACATATTTAGGATGTCGTACGTGTTCAAAAAGGGGGTAATATGTGACCTTGGTGGAACTGTGTAGCAAAACCGGATGCATGAGTTCTGTACGCGTTGAACTCTTTTTATCATTTTCTGCTTTAGGCAAGGGCCATAAACTACATCCAAATAATCAAAATGTGATAACACTAGAGCATCAGTAAGCCTTCTTCTTATTTCTTTACTAATAAATGGCCTAAGTTTGTAGAGTTTCTTTAAAGCATAATAACATACACCTATTTTGGACTCTATGTGTTTCTCAAAATTTAAATCACTATCCAATGTTAGCCCCAGATTTTTTACAATTTTTGACTCTACAATTGGCCTTTTATCGACTATAATGGAAGGACTACATTCTCTAACAGCCTGTACTTGTTGCTTTGTTCCAAGGATAACGAAGCAACACTTATTTACATTGAGTTTGAGGTCGTTTTTTTCGGACCAATCAGATACAGATTGTAAGTCTTCGTTCAGTAGTTCTATCGCTTGATTAATGCAATCTAGATCCACGTGCATCATTATTTGGGTGTCATCTGCATACATATGTGCAGATCCATTACGAACGCATTTTAGCAAATCTGCTGAATATAGTGAATAAAGAGTAGGACCTAGGATCGATCCCTGGACTACTCCTCTGACAACCTGTCTCTGTGCCGACCTACCAGTAGCTCCGTTCGAGTCAGTTACCTCTACTACTTGCGTACGATCTTGGAAATAACTACGGAACCATTCGCAAACCATTTTGTCACAACCATAATATTTCAGTTTGTCAATAAGAATATTTCTATTTAAACAATCGAAAGCACGGCTGTAATCGAGCAATACCAGTATCGTGGCACGATTTTCATTTGCAAATGTTAAAACTTCATCTACAATATGTAAAAGCGTAGTTGTGGTGCTATGATTTTTTCTGAATCCCGATTGATGATCGGCTATTACGCTACATTCTTCAAGATAATTCTGTAAGCTCAAATTTACTGCTTTCTCTAACACCTTGGACAGGGCTGGCAAAATACCAATTGGTCTAAGATCGCTAACTGATTCAACGTTAGGTTTCTTAGGAATCGGTTTTACTACAGCTGTTTTCCAAGCAGTTGGAAATTTACCTACACTCAACGACTTGTTGATTATTGCCGTGATTGCCACCAAAGAATATGGTAAAGTTAGCTTTATCATCTGCATCGTAATTCCATCGGAACCCATAGCGTTCGATGATATAGACAATATTAATTTATTTATTTCATCTGCCGAAAAAACTGGAAAACTATACTGCTTATCTTTATTAAAACGTTCATTCTGGTCCATTCTTTCTACACCAGAAGAACTTATTGGCATATTATCCAAAAAGAAACTGTTAATCACTTCTGGGTCTCGAAGATTTATAGGTATTGCCTGAACTAAATCATTTCCCAGTGCGCTATCTATTCCTCGCCACATTTTACGTGGATTTTTGATATTATTATTAACCATGACATTAAAATAATTTTGTTTTTCATTACGTGTTGTGCTAGTAACCAAATTCCGCAGAGCACAGTAGTGTGCCCAGTCTACATCACGTTTAGATTTCTTAGCCACTTGACAAGCTATATCTTTATCTCGAGTCAAAGCCTTAATGCTTTCCGTTATCCAAGGCGATGGAGGCCGTTTAAATCTCTTGGTTCGTTCAGGGATAAAATGATCAAATAACCCGAGCAAGAGAAACTTTAAACAGCGTACCATATCGTCCAGATCATTAAAAGACAGTACCAGTTCCCAAGGGGTAACTGAAGAAGCTACTTCATATGTTTCAACATCAAAGTGATGGAATGGCCGATATGTTACGATTCTTGGCAAGTATTTAAGAATCCTGAAATGGAACTGAGCACACACAAATGCGTGATCACTAAGGTCATCATCGTGCGCTACAACTACATTCTCAGCTATCAAAGTTGTATTACAACAGATAACATCTAAAAGTTTGCTAGATGTTTGTGTAGTTCTTGTTGGTTCAGTCACAACCAAGTGCAAATCAAAGTTTTTAAGTAGGTCAAAAAATTGTTTTTGTTGACTTTCCTCGGGTTTTTAGGAGATCACAGTTTATGTCCCCACACAGAAATGTGTATTCGTATTTAGGACATACGATAGACAGAGAGTCCCCAAGATACTCTATAAAATCGGAATACTTATAGGTTGGAGGTCGATAAAATACACCAACAGCAAATTTAAGTTTATTGATTTTAAGCTCATACCATAATTGCTCGAGCGTATTAGATGGAATAGCTAACTGCTTCATACGGTATTTCTCATTTACGTAAAAAGCGATACCTCCACCTTCACGTTTTGCGCCTCTGCCTCTATACTTGTGAACAAACCGATAATCTTGTATTTTGTATTGATTGACATCGGTTTTTTTGTAATTCTAGTTTCATTTATTGCAATTATATCTGGCTTAAAAGTATTTACTCTGTTCAATAATTCATCTCTACCCGTGTTTAACGATTGTGCATTTAATACAGCAATATTCAAATTTATGAACTTCTTAATATTTTTAGAATTCTTTTGAGGCAACGAATTTATCTGTAACCTTGTCCCTAAGTTATTATTAGAACCACTCAAACAATTAGTGATAGACTGATTTTGAAAAGTCACAGTTTCGTTATTATCAATCTTATTGTTACTGTTTGTCTCGAAAAAACATTAAATGCATTATACATATTTGTTCAAAAATCATATCAAGAACTTTTTGCATTCCATTTTTATTAATAGTTCCATTGTGCGTATGAAACATCAAGTTACTGTACTCAAGATATAAATTAGAGTCAATTAAATGAGCATGTTCACATTCCACAATACGCTTAAATAATTTATCATTAAAAAGTTCGACTCGTGAATTATAAACATTGTACAGACATCCCAATTTAAAGGTTGGTAAGCAAACCAAAATATTTGTGTGCTTAATCCTATTTAAAGTGCTAACAATGTGTCTTACTATTTCACTGTATTTCGATGTAACGTTAAAATCTTCTTCACCAATCATTAATATACAGAAGTCATTCCTTGTGAATTTACTGACTTTTGATTCTAAGTCTCTAAGAAGATCGAGCACTCCGCAATTAGGCTTGAGATAGTGACAAAAACGAAAAGTATTTCCAAATGTCTTTTCCACTATGGGTAAAAGTTTAATATGGCGTACGGTACTTAAAATACAGATCCCATTTTCTTTATCAGTACAACCAGGCATGGCAGAATAATCCACATTCACAGACGTACTTTCAAACAGCGAGTTGTGATCAAATTGTATGTTACCTTTCAAGGTCTTAAGCTCTTTCAGCATTTCACTAAGCTGGCTTTGTAGAGTTATTATATGTTTGTTCAGAGATTCCAGACGCAAACCTAAGTTCTCCTCATCTTTTGTGTATTCTTGAGACAGAGTTAGTGAAGTGTCAGATTGAATCGAAAATTCGTTTGACCTGTTATTCTGTGGTTTCGCTTCACGTGAGGTAAGTTTAGGTAATGAGATTTCTTCCTGCTCACTACTCTTTGTTGGATCGATTAAGTCAGTAATACTGCCATGATTGGTTAAAATATTGCTAACTGTCTTTGCAGGTGTAGATTTAGCGGGAGTGAGAGTAGATTTATTTGACTTATTATTTGGAGTAGTGCATGCAATACGCTTAAGCTGCTCTATAGCTCTCGCCAACGAGTCATTTTCTAGCAGCAAATGCTCTATGTATTTATCACCCTTTGCTAGACGATCATGTAGTTTAGAAATAGTGTTCCTCAACTCTTGAACCAACTCGTCGCAGTTTTCCTTTAGTTCTGGGCAGCTCCTATTTAGCCTATTCACCCTCAAATTAGAGGAGGTATTAATATTATATTCAAAGTTGGAGTTTGGAAAACTAGACTCAGTGTCAGATAACATTTCAAAAGAATTGTAAACAGGAACATTTACTTGTATCGCTGTGCGAACCGTGACGTGCTCCAGAGAATCATCCGATGCTTGTTGCGGAGATGAAGTTTGTGTAGATGTCGTCGGATGAGATGGGAAGTTTTTGAGTTCATCTGTTGGAATTAATTCCGCTCTTGCAGGATTATTTTGGAGTTCGTGAGGTTGTGTTCGTGCCGATGGTGATGAACTTTGATTGCGCTCAAGTGGTATAGGTAATATCTGTGGGGATGTGGATTTTTGACGCTGGATAGTCGGAATCTGTGCAGTTACAATTGGAGTTTTTTGTTTTTCAGTAATCACATTCGATTTTCGTTTCAATGTTAAACAATTTGTACACCTCCATTTTGCTCTTTTTGTCACTTCCATTATATTGTAACGCCGTTGTGACATATTTGAACATATACCAATGCACAAATATTCTCCACATTGGTGACATAGAATGTAGTCATTTCTCTTGCAACTTTTTGCACACCTGGTACAAGTTTTTCTTATTGGAGGCATAATTATCAGTGGTCGTTGCTCTAATCTAATGTTTAGGCAAAATTAACACCGTTGGTAAAAAATGCTCTTCTATATTTATCAGGCGCTATCATTCTCCTTACTAGATGGCAATGTTTAGTAGTGGGTCCAAAGGTCAACTCTTTGTTGTTAAATCAAATCAATACGTTGCGTTAAAAAATTCAAAATTAACACTTCTAATTCACTTTAATGTTGTGAGTTCGTGCATAATGTTTCTTGAATGTACTCACTGCGTTATAATTTGTATTAATTGTCCTGTATTTGAAAGGATTAGTGGTAGAACATCCTTTATCCTTAACACTAAGTTTTATGGCACTAAACATGCACAATAATCGTCACAAACATTTTCACTTGCGAATCGCGTCCCCACTCTATGATTTCCAACTTCTAACCATCGTTTATTAAACTTTAAGATATTTTTGTAAATTTTATCACAGAGACTATAAGTTAACGCCGTCGAAGCGCCTGCCCTTCCTCGGAAGCTCCAATAAGCGGAATACTGGGACTGTATTCCGCTGTTTGATTTGAAAAGCGTCCCAGTTCTGTTTCAATAGACTGTCAGGTGGATGGGTTTGGCTGTTTCGTATTCCGCTAACAATTTGAAGTAAAGAAAATTATAATGACAATAGAATAACAATTGAGTTTCGATGGCACAAATAGCATTACATTACAATGACAAAAAAATAATTTCATCGGAGTTCTGATTGTGCGTAGGGCTTCATCTGCAATATTTCTTTCCTCTGAGGCATGCTGCGAATGCGTCTCGTACGGTCAAACACGCAGTAATACTGGGTGTATCCGATAGGGTTCAAGTTCCTTAAAGCAAGGTATTATTGCACTAAAGAAGTACAAAAAATTCCCATACAAATGAATACCTAAACTTTCGGTCTTCCCTTATTACCAAATTTTTTATTTGTTGTCTTTGTCTATATACTCGTTCCTATTTGGTTTTATTTAGCAACTCAACCTGTATTTTTTGAACAACGTAAACATGGAAATATCGACTGGGTGTCCCTCATGAAAAAAAAAACCGTAGCATAAGGCAGTTCTTCCACAAATTTTCGACCCATCGCTGCGTATTTTTAACACATAGTAATATAACACGTCAATCTGTCAGACGAAAGAAAATTCCGAATTCCGATCTTATACAAATACAAGTTGACAGACGCATCCGCAAATTAGCCGTATTTATATAAAAATAGGATCGGCTTTCGGATTCCTTTCGTTCGACAGACGCATGCGTTACGGTGCGTTAAAAATACGCAGCGATGGACGACAAGAGGGAGAGGCGCTAATAAAATACTTAAACCTTAGTACCTATACATATCATGTATTAGCGCAAAAAGAACTTAAACCATGCGGTCTTAATAGCGTGGCATAACTGTAAATGTTGTACATAGAGCCTATAAAATTCCTCCTACATTGGTGCTGGTTCTAGTAACTGATTATGATTATTCCTAGAAAACACAGCCGTAGGTAGCCTTATCGGTTCCATAAAGGCACAGCTACCTGCGTAGTATCTATTTTTATGACATGCAGGAACTAAATAGTTCTCTGAGTCTGGAAATACCTTATCTAAGAATCAGTGTAAAAAATATCATTAACGAGTAACCAATAATACATACCTACATGCATATATCACGCCTTTTAATTTTTAATTACTTGCTTAGTGTTGGAACTCTGCGTTTAGCTACCTAGTATAGGCACCTTCTAACGCCCTCTCGCGCGGAAAATCCGAAATTCAGAGTATCGTCTTTTTTGATGCTGATTTAAGGGTTCCCTCTTGTCGGTGTAATGATCGCCAATCATCTCTTCTGAGGACAACATCCTTTACGTCTCTGTAGGCTGTCACACCTGCCTTTTTTTTTAGTTGGTCACAATAACTTCCTCTTCCTAGTTTTCCCTCAATCTTTCATTCTATAATAACCTTTATCAAATCATCATCATCATCATCTTCGTTAGTAACTCCAATAATATTCGTGACACGTGGCGTACGTGTTAGTTTTTACGGCAATTTACGCGCAATCAATCCAGTATGCATCCTTTATCAATCCTACATACATACATATATCACGCCTTTAATCCTATGCGAGGTAGGCAGAGCATAAACGGCCGTAAAAATGGTCATTTGCGTCACGTCTGACAAAACATTTGAGGGTCATTCGAGAAATTGTGTATCGCCATTGTGACAGGTTGTCAGCCCATCGCCTAAAATTGCAATACACTCCCTCGAGTTTCTTAGTCGCTTCTTACGACAACCCATGGGAAAGAAATGGGGTGAAGCTATTCTACGCCGGCATCACACGGAATTAATTTAATTAAAAACCTTTATCAATCCTTGTGATAAAAATTTAGCTCTCTACTCCAACTCCCTCGCTAAAAACAAAGCTACACTATCAAATTGCCCTATACAAAACCAAGTCGTAAACTTTTGTTAGCAAACGCAGCAATTTGCAACCAGCAGCGAAAAGGTCAACCGAACTTGTTTTGGTATAACTAATTACCAATAAATTATATTCTGATAGCATCTAGCATTATATTTTCTCACACCCTAAAGTGTAGTCTGTTTGAATGTTTAACTCAGGATCCAGAGGTCCCAGGTTTGATTCCCGGGGGGCAACCACCAAGTTAATATTTATCAATTTGTGAATTTATCCCCACTTTAGTTAGGGTAAGGACATTGCAGGCTAAACCACCTGATAGTCCGTAAGAAAGTTCCGTGCTTCGGAGGGCACGTTGGTCGCCGTTTCTATCTATAATTAGGATTACATAGACGGCGGTAGTCACACAGGTCTACTACTAGTAGTAGGAGCTTAGGTTTAAAAACTCTGACATCTTCATTAGGTCATTCATCGACTCGGTGTACCACACGACAGAAATAGGCACCCTGTATAGTTCATGTTTCTATTTAGATTAGCTAAGAGCAAACTGCAGTGTTCTTAAACGTAACCCTGCAAGTTTTAGCATTTAATTAAAAAAGTTGTGGAAAAATTCTCTTTTGAGTTTATGCGTGCATCTGGCTATTTTTTTTTAATTTCATTAAGGGGGATCGCCGTTGGGTGGTGACTGCTTCTTAGGCTGTTTTCACGCTATGACGGACTGACGGACGTATTTTTGTCGCATCCGTCTGTCAGACCTAAGGAAATATCGAGTTTACATACAAAAAACGGATTCCAGGGCACTCTGTAACGCATGCGATTTGAACAAGGTGTTTTAGAGACGCATCCGTCAGTACGTCATAGAGTTGGATTCGCCTTACCTAAATTAAGGTAAAGTAAGCTAAAGTAAGTTAAAATACCTAAGAATAAAAATATTCTAATATTTTTGTATTGTATTTAAGTAGTATACAACTAGGTTCATTGGAAAGTTCGTCAACTCGGTGTCACATACACTTGACATAACAAGTAATAGGTAGTAAGTACCTAGTATTCGGTGTACCTAGAGATATAGAGACGTGTGATTTAAGATTATCACATGAGTTGAGATATCTTAATAGAATTTATTGTTATACGTACCTACAAAAAAAAACACGCATTGACTTTAGTTAAGAAAGACATTTCTTACTAAGTCCTTTAGGAATTGCGGTAGTTCGATGAATGCGGCGATAGAAGCTGCGCAGACGCAGCGTTGAGGGCGCGCCGGCAAAAACCTGCCAATAAAGTAGGTGCTTCAATAAAATAAACGGTTCCTAATCGCCGGAGTACGGACTGACGGACAACTCCGGTAACTGACGTACGCACTCAATACGGCGGTGGTATGTGTGGCAGAGGGAAGCTGTGGAGTCGACAAATGTGATGAAATTAAAGTAAATTATACATAGGTGATGGAGGTAAATTTCTACCTATACAATGATCTTGACTCGGTGGAACGCAGGGTCAAGAGGCTCATAGGCGACATAAAACTGGTGGACACCAAGCTACATAGCCTGGAACATCGTCGCAAGGTTGCCTGCTTGTCGGTTTTTTACAGATTGTACTTTGGAGGTGTGCTCAAGAGCTTCACGACCTTGTTCCACCAGCTCCCTTCTACCATCGTACCTCCAGACGCACCGCCGGATACCATCCATACCTGGTTGCCATTCCACCAATTCGGACTAAGCGCTTCCAGTATGCTTCCAGTCATCATTTATAATGCGCACTGCTAAAGAGTGGAACTCACTACATGCGTCTGTGTTTCCAAACGCATACAACCCTAATCTCTTCAAAGTAAGAGTGAACAGGCTTCTTTTGGGTGAGCTCGCTACATCTTTGACTCTGTCTCTGTCCTATGACCTAGACTAGAGTCAAGAGCAAACCCATCATAAATAAAAAAAAAATGATGACATTGAATAACTAATTCAACTACCATGTTCAATGACAAACAAAAACGTATAAGTACTTCTAAAACAAACGCCCTAATCTTGTAGTTGATTATTCCTTTTGCGTTCATGTCTTTGTGTCATTCCCGGCAGTCGGATGCCATGTTCAAAGGCGCTCGGTTATTTCAATCTTGTTAGACGGCAAAAACTCGCGGCATGTTGCGATGCGCAAGCGGCAACGTGCGCCTTTTCCTAATGAATTTAGATCAATCGGGACAAAAACAAACAATTTATCCTGCTCGGCGCAGTGGGCGCACCCGTCATCTTTCTTACAGTCATGTCTGGAAAAGGCGACGATTCAATGACTATAGATTGGATAGGAATAGAGAAATGTCGTAGCGGGATTCCTTGATTGTATGGCGACAGTGAAGTGGTATTAATCCTAGGGACATGGACTTATTGCTGTTGTCATTTTTGTTTTAAAGCAGCCTTAGTTTTGACGCGACTTGACGCGAGTGTCATGGACGATGTAAGATAGTCGAAGAATCTGAGATACTCGTAGTTTTAAAAGACTAAAATATAAAGATCAAATTATTGATAAAGTGGTATAAACTCTCTGTGTAAAGATACATTTCTGAAACGGCCTTCAAATATTTGTCAGACGCGGCGATAGCGACTGTTTTACGGCCAGAAACGCTCTGCCTACTACGCAAAGGAAAAAGGCGTGATATGTGCATGTATGTATGGAAAGAAACATTATTGTTGATATGCTCAGCGCTCCCTACAGGACACTCGAAGAATCGCAAGAAAATATCTCATTACAACTTAGACTGTTAATGAAGCAAAAACACACAAAGAAGATGAAAGGCCGCCTTAAATACGTGGCAGTCGCATTCGTTAGCTAAGATAAAACGTTCCATGCGAACTGGAGTCGCCGAGGCGAATGTTTGCCATTGCCCAAAACGTTCGGCGTGCACAAAGCGCGCCACGACCATGCGACAAAAACAACTACGGGCCATGGTCCCACCAGTGCACATTCAACTAGCATCACACTGTTAAGTCGCCGAGGCGAATGTTTTTAAAAAGCGCGCAGCAGCCGTATGACAAATACAAGCACTGAATAAGTCCTGTGGGGTGTAATTTCTAATGGCCAATGCTGCGTAGAGCAGATAGCGCGCGCGTGATCCCAAGCGGGACCGGCGTTTTAACCAATCCGCATAAAGAAGGCGCATCGTGCCTAGGCAGCTGTAATAGGGCAAGGTATCTTCATGTTCTCTTGTATTTTGACAAATATAACACGCGCGGATCGGCCCGCGTTCGAAAAACTAGCGACGCAAAGTTAGGCCTTAATTAAATTTGTACAATTTTTATTTTTTACTTACATTTCTATGTAGAACAGGACCGTCTCTCGGTAACGTGCTATTAACTTGTGTCGAGCTACTCTGGACACATAATGAGACGTGGAGAGGGCAATCTCGAAAAAAAAATTATACCTAATTAGAAACACGGAGGGCTAAAGATCCAGAGGCCGCTCACCGACTTAATGGACTGACCAGCTCACGAACGAGAAAACAACAAAATTCTACAATGTCTTCAGCATTGCCGCTGATAGAAGCCGATGGAGACAATTTGTCCGTGCCAGACTTATCCACCATGACCACGATCGTTGGACATGAAGAAGATAGACAGAAAGAAGCGTCGGTCGAGGTTTGGCGGTACAGCAGAGGTCCCGAGTAAGCCCAGGCCGACACATTTTTTTTCACTCAACTGCATTTTATTTATTGTGATGAATACGAACATACATTTATTTACCTAATATCACAAATTTAATTTTTGTAGAATAGTTAAAAGTGCTCGTTAAATCGCATGAGTGAAGACATTCCTCTGAGTGCGTTTAATTGGTGCGCTATCCTGGGTGCGTCCTGTCCTGCGTAGCTCACCGAGATAAGGCCAGTGCCTATTACCAGCTAACATTAGGTATTTTATAATTATTTTCAGGAAAATGCTTGTGTGGACATTTTATAGTGTGGTTAATTAAAGATACGTAATTTAAACACGTAATCTTTTTTTTATTGTATGAAATGATTAACTGTTATGTTATTTAGTCCTTACTTAGTATGAATTACCAACTCACATCAATAGGATAGGGTAGGTAGATTTGTTTGAGCAGCCTTTTTTTATTCGACCCGTCGCGAAATTGAACTAGGTAGTTACTTTATTCAGTATGTGATACTCAACATATTATGGAGGTTCTCCCACTTGTCGTCCGTCACTGCGTATTTTTACACGACTGCCTTACCAAAAAAAGGAGTGTCATGTTTTTAGAGTTCATGCAGGGGGGTTTCACTCCACGGTTTAGGTATGTTCCGCCGGCGGGTTCCCTACGGGAACTAATCTCCGCGGTTTGTCACTTGTCGTAGTTGTCGTCGCCAGACCGCCGCCAGTGTGTCGCTAGCCGCCGCACTGTTCCCCTGCACGTGCTGCTCGCGCGCACACTTACTTGACTTTTCTGTGTTTTAGTACGTTTAGATATTCGTTAAAAAATCGATCAGGTCGTCGACTCGGTGTCGAAGAACAGTTAGACATAAGCATAATTAATTGTTTATCTATATAAACAGTAGTCATTAATAATTTCGTTTAGGTTAATAAATATTTACAAATCTTACTATTTCTTTCGTAGATTAAGTGAACAAATTAGATATATAGCAAAATCAGTAACAAAAAATCTTCGTGCACGAAAAACATGATGACAAGTTACATTACAACCCTTGGAGTTCGCCGGCGGCTCGGTCATAAAACTGCGATGCGCAAGGGAGATCGAGCGTTCGCGCGCGTTCATAAGTTTCAATTTTGTTTGTGAGTGGTTGGGTACACCGAGCGTAGGTATTAATTTATACCTAAACATGTATTTTCTTAGGGAGTGATTCTTCTGTACGTTAGAACTATTATATATTCTGTGGTTCATGTATGCAAGTCTGTTTGTTTGTATGTACCTATGTATACATAATATGCGATTCTTTAGAGTACCGCGACTCGTTAACCACAGAATAGATTCGAATGGGAATTGTATCGGAAGAATCCTTACATTATCCCGAAGGCTATGCTTTATCTCAGAAAGCAGTCGTGTTTTAATTTTTTTAATTTACTTTACGGATTTACGGCTAACGTACGGTAACATGCGCCTATCAGACAAAAGCAAATTGCGAATTTCTATCTTATTCCTATACAAATACGGCCACCGGTTACGGTGTAACGGATGCGTCTGTCCAGTCATCCGTTAACGCACCGTAGCCGTATTTGTATGGGAACGAGATCGGAATTCGCAATTTCGTTTAGTCTGACAGCGGCTCGCGCCGAATGTGCGTTGGCCCTTAACGTTTGGCATTTTCCTTCCATTCACGAAATGCCAACCAGCGATAAAGCTGTTAAATACAAGCATATTAATTTAAAAACACGACTGCTTTCCGAGATAAAGCCTAGCCTATGACACTCGGGATAATGTAAGGATTCATCCGATACAATTCCCATTCGAATCTGTTCAGTAATTAACAAGTTTCTGTCCTTTAAAGAATCGCACATATATACATACATACATACCACACATACATACCATACATACATTCATGATCTCTAAATACATTACACTCCTTTTTTGGTTGGGCAGTCGTGTAATAAAGAAATTATGTTTAGTGCTACTGATATGAGCTCCTCTGTGTTAGTCAACCCGATTAGGATAAACAAAGTACAGATTCACATTTCACAGTCTAACTCCGAACCGCCGATGTACGGTCCAAAGTCAAAACTGTCTGACCCAGCCTGAGCTTGAATGTAGTACTCGCTATCAGTAGTGTCTGTTAATAAAATAATAAAAAAAAAAAAAAAAAAAAATTGAAAGTCAGCCAATGTCCATGACGCTGCTGAAGTGTTGCTGAAATAGCATTTCCTACACCAAATTTAGTGGGTTATACGTCGACCAATTCCACAATTTTCTGTTATTTGTGTTTTTTTGTTGTTATTTATTTGGTGCAATAAAGTTATTACATACATACATACCAATTTTACAGAACGAGGATGATTTCTGCATCTCCAGAGTTAGCTGGGCCCTCTGAATTCCGCGTTACGATCCTCGATTCCTATTTGCCAGGAGAAGCGGCTCGTTATGCGGAACAGATTTTGCTATGGAGCCATTTCTGTATCTCACACAGTTATAGTCCGGATCCTGGTGTTCCTCATCAGGTACTTCAGATCATCAATGTCTAGTATATGTCAACAGGATGCAGGCTATCATAACCTTTCGAGCATTTTACTGCCTAAACCGTGTAATTCCGGCTTAAAATAGTATCACTCCAGTTTTTCTGATGGGTGTCGTAAAAAGGGACTAATAATAATCATCCAGGGGATAAGCAGCAGCGTTCCTTTTTAATGCAACATCTTTCACTGCGCTTCCGAACCCGACTGCCTATCGTGGTGAGTATGGCAATACTCTCCAAAAGGGGGAGGCCCATGTCCAGAAGTGGACTGTTGTGGTTGCGCCAGCGGGCATGTGACTCCGTTTTTAAATTTGTAACTTTAGATTTCCTATAAAACCCAAAAATTTGGATCCGGTGGCATTCAGCAGCGGCACTCTACTTCCTACTTACCTAAGTATAGACAGATACATTGCATTCATTTACAATATTCGAACATTTCAATGAAACAAAAATGAATACCCAAATAAGTAAATAAAAAAAAGTTAATTGTTTATGAACTTACTTACTATTTACAAATTCGAGTCCAAATAAACATGGCTTATCTAATAACAGAAACAATAGGACGTGACTCAACTTTGTGTTTCGTGGAGCAAAAGCTTTCCGCGACGCTGTTTTTCAGTTGCCTCCCTCTCCTGAAGGTCCCTCTCCTACATATTATTAAATCAAAAACTTGAAACAATAAGTACTTATAGATGTAACGGCTGGTGAAGAGAGGAGCTATTGGCTGGCGAGATGAGCAGTGTAAAGCGAAGTGGTGTGGAGCGATGTAATACAAAGAGGTGGGGTGCGGTGAGGTGCGGAGGTGAGGTGAGCATAGACATTTGTGTCTATGGAGGAGAGGAGAGGAGGAGAGCATAGATGCGAGACAAAAATGACGTTTTGGATTCGAATTTGGAGTTCAGTGTGACAGCGGCGTGTTTTTACACTATTTTCGTATAAAATTGAGAAATTGTCTTGCAAAATATTAATCGAATATAAAGCATTGTGATTCCAAGAAACTCTTTTAATAGCTAAAATATCCTGACGATAATAGTCAGAAGCGGGATGATTCCAAGTCCACTATGAATGGAACTCTGCAGAGGGGTTCAGGCGAGAAACCTGGACGGTATGTACGGCAAAAGAAGAAGCCAAGAAATGTGAGTTATGACCAGATTTGGAAAGCTTGATTACAAAAACGCTACGAACAGCTCTGCAAATCATGTTAATTGAGGAAGGCAGTCAGTACCGAATCGAATTCTATTGAAAATTTCAACACCGCTAAATTTATTCTTGAATTTGACCCGGAAGACCAGGATATGAATGTTCAGAGTTGGATTAAGAAAATTGAACAACTGGGGAGAATTTACCTACAGCTGAAGTGATAAAACGAAATCTTCTTACTTGCAATCGAAGCTGCAAGGTCAGGCACGCATTTAGTTTAAAAGACTTGAATCTTATTGAAGCAAAAGGGTGTAAACGTAGACTTGACAACTGATAGAGATGAATGGAAGAAAAACATGTTGCGCCGACCCCAAATAAGTTGGGATAAAGGCAGGCAGATGATCATGATTTATTTATTTATTTATTTATTTATTTATTTATTTATTTACAACTTTTACACAATCATTACAGGGCAAGCCTAAGGCGATTGCATAAGAAACATACATTAAAGAATTACTTAAAGCTACTACTAAATAACAATAACTGAGATCTTGGAATCTTAACCTATTTACAAATTTACAAATGATGAGACTTGAGTTTTAATCTTATGAACATACATGGCAGGAGTGGTAAACAAGTAATTTTGGAATAGATGATGCAACGTAAAAAATTGCCCAGTGAAAGTATGACTAAATACTACCAAGAGAAGTTGGCTCTAAGCTATCGATGTTTGCAAAGTGAACAGGCAGCGGTGTCTTGTATAATACGGGGTTTACCCGACGAGCTGCAAGCTAATGCTCAAGCATTTTAATGTTCTACGCCAGACAAAGTATATGAAAGATTCTTGCCAGCTTTTGATTATTATCAATCCGATCAAAGTTTCAACTTCCAAGAAGCAAGAAGGGTTGATGAATATTTGAAAATGACACCTTTGAGAAAATTTGATGACGTAGGTGCCTGTGATTAAGTTTCTGGTTATAGAGTACAGGTAGCTGAAGACAAGGTGCCGTAGGCAACAGCTTATTAAACCACTCATATACGCCGCGAGGAGACGTGTGTGCAAGACATAGACAGCACAGCAATGGCTGTACTCACTATGTTATGGCTAGTTCTATTATTCACGATGGAGTAGGATACTTGAAGGTGTGTAACATGGGAGAGGATGCCATACACCGGATTGAGGGCGACATGATCACACGAGCTGAGCAATGTGTTTGTGAGGTGAGTGGGTATTTTTAATTACTGCGGTGTGGGAAGAAAGAGGTGCAGACGACAAGCGATAGAGATGAGATAGGGTAGAGTAGTAGTGTTGATACAGTTGAGATAAGTAACATCTTTAACAAAATTTGCTACTTTAGTAAATACAGTCTGCAAAGGAGATAGGGTAGCATCATAGTACAGTTGGCAAGGAGATAGGGTATCACCTTCCGGACCATAAAGTTGAATTCCCATTTAGTTGAATTTATTGAATGTCGGATTCCCAATAAGTTGAATCCTAACCAAAGCTAGCAAAGAACAGTGTAATGTGTAAATACAAGCAGTGGTTTCTCTCTTATTGGCTTATACTTAAAGCGTCCCGTTAGCCACACTACTGTGGTGATAGTGATATAGAATGTAGTGGATCAAAGTGATGGATGAGGAAGTCGTATTTGGGGATGATCTTATTTATCTGCTGTAAAGTTAACGATTTTTTCCTGCGCCAATTGCGGTGCAATTGGTTTCAGGATGGCCGACTGTAACGGCTGGTGAAGAGAGGAGCTATTGGCTGGCGAGATGAGCAGTGTAAAGCGAAGTGGTGTGGAGCGATGTAATACAAAGAGGTGGGGTGCGGTGAGGTGCGGAGGTGAGGTGAGCATAGACATTTGTGTCTATGGAGGAGAGGAGAGGAGGAGAGCATAGATGCGAGACAAAAATGACGTTTTGGATTCGAATTTGGAGTTCAGTGTGACAGCGGCGTGTTTTTACACTATTTTCGTATAAAATTGAGAAATTGTCTTGCAAAATATTAATCGAATATAAAGCATTGTGATTCCAAGAAACTCTTTTAATAGCTAAAATATCCTGACGATAATATAGATATCCGGTAATGCGTCAACTAGATTCAGAAATATGACAGGGATCAAAAGCTGTCGGCTGTTTCTAAAATAGCAAGCAGTAGCCATGTGTTAGCAAATAACTAGACTTTAAAATAAATTTTAATGAAATTTGTTAAGAAATAGCATCTAACGTAACTTTGGTTGTCTTGAAAGTGATAGGAATAGCTAGGAATCAGCTAACGAGACCTTTGTATATCGAGCTATCACTAAAATAAGATATGATGTAATCACTGCTAAAAAAGCCTTCCTCTTTCACAACAACATCAATCAATCCTAATAATAATATAATCCTTTTCTAGGAAATCCCGTAGCAGCAGTCGTAGCCGTAGCACGTCTTGGTGCGGCTTCGTAGCTCATAGCGCATGATTAGCGGTGGCCGGTGCGCGGCTGATGGCCACTGCCAGCCCAAATTATCGACCCAATTTTAACCTTTTCTAACAGATGTAATAAAAAAATACCGTAGCAGTAGCTGAAACCGTAGCACGTCTAGGTGCGGCTTCGTAGCTCGTAGCGCATGATTAGCGGTGGCCGGCGCACGGCTGATAGCCACTGCCAGCCCAAATTATGGACCTTATTTTGAACCTTCTCTAACAGATCTAATAAAAAAATACCGTAGCAGTAGCTGTAGCCGTAGCACGTCTAGGTGCGGCTTCGTAGCTCGTAGCGCATGATTAGCGGTGGCCGGCGCGCGGCTGATTGCCACTGCCAGCCCAATTGGGCCTTATCCGGGCGCTCGCTGGGCGCACATGGGAAATATTTTTAATCAACACCTCCATTGAACTTACGAGCGGTCGTATTGCTGAACGTATCACTGCTGAACTAAGAAGGTATATTTTTTACCTTCTTAGTTCAGCAGTGCCGAAAAGGAACAATTGGTTATTTGTAGCAGCTATAATGGAGAATCGGTTAAGAACTCGTAACTCTTAAATCCTTTTGGTTATTAGAGGTTTTGCTGATAAGTAGTTCAATAATTTTGTTTATTGAACATCGAACGGATTGATGGATTCTACTTATAACGAAGCGTAGATACTCATTATTTTGAACAATAAAATCAAAAAGTTGCAAAAGTTAAATGACAAATCGATATCGTATTTCGAAGCCATTGCCAAGTGCTAACAAGGTGGAATAGGGCTAAAGAGTTTTAATAGGAGTGACAGCGTCATTAACATCGACTCGGCCTAACGAGGCGCCTCAACTTTGCTTGTTAAACTTTAAACTAAAACACAGTTATTGCTATAATTTGATAAGTTTACATTTCGAATTTTGTGCTTCATTGTACGGATATCGATACGATAGAACTTCATTTTAAGAAATTTACTCCTATTAGTAAACGATGAATGCAAAAAATACTTATCTAAGTTGAATACAACGTTAGTAGTGTTTAGTGTTATTAAGTACTTCTTCTTTTTCTTAGTCGTTATCTTCATTACTGAAGGTCGTGTCCACAATGTTTCTCAAGCACGTTTGATTAAGTACTTAGTCAGTCATTATTTCAGTCACCACTTTCAGTGTAAAATATCAAGTGAACTAGTCGTTATTTAAATGAAGTAAATGATCGCCAGCAAAAGGTAATAATTCAGTGTGAAAATCTCGCCCATCAGACTCGAAACGCATGTTTCTAAAATTGCTGATTCCAATTTCTATTCTTAAATCAAGCCATACAGGACACCTATCTAAAATGTAATGTTTTTCCAACTTCGACAGTAGTAAGTAGGTAAGTAATATTTGTTGAGTTCAGCCCTGGTCGGGGCGAAGGTGTGGCTCGCGAGGGGAGGGGTTGGTGCTTGATTGGCCCTATGAATGTGAGTAGATTGCATCGAGACCGCCGGTGCCCGCTGCCGCTTTCGCTTACGCTCTATCACTATGCCATCACCCTATACATGAAGTATATGGTGATATCCTGAATCTTAAAGAAGCATCAGTGACTCAATCAATATGAGTTTACTGCAACGATCAAGACAAAATTTGAACATATAGAGGTAGGATCCGGCGCAGCGCAACGCCATACGATATGATGATGATGATCAAGACCACCAATACCGAGCGAGCATATGCCGTCGCCTATCCTATCACCGTAGGTACATAAACTTATTGACGATTTATTAACAAAAAAAGTAGGCAGGCATTCAGTGTCCATAATATTATGATGTAAGTAGAATGCGTTGAGATCATTTCGATCTGACAGCCTGACTGCCACCGCTACTGTCGCGCGGCCACCATGCTCCTAACCTTATGATAAGTAGAGAGAAAAATATGAAAATACTGCTACTTTCTTCATCTGATACAGATTGCTTATATTTCCAAGTTAGTTTAGCAATAAATGTACCTAAACGGTAAACTAGATAAAAAAGTAGATTAGTAATTTACTCACTTTTCCTGACGCAGGCTTTATTAGTGTGATAATCATGAGTACCTTTCGTACCTTTACTAATGGTGTAACGGACAGCCCTCCATATACTTATTGAGTGTATTCAGACCATGAAACTGAACAATTTCCAATATTTAAATATTACAGGAAACGTTTTTTACTTCCCATGTTAAATTCAGTCAGTTGATTGTGATTTTGCATGGGAGGTCGATTTTCTTTTATCGTTTCCTGAATATTTTTTCATGGAAAGTTGTTCAATTTCATGTTCTGAATGCACCCAATAAGTATTTGGAGAGCTGTCCCTTACTCCCTGTATACTTGTTATACCTAATGTGAGTAATGTGTGTATGTACCTACGTTCTACCTTTATAATATCTGGTTTTAATAATAAGGTGCTCCTGCAACAATATTAGACATAAAACAAATTGCGAAACGTATTACGCGTAAACATCCACGTACGCCACTTAATCCATGCAAATCGCAATATATTTTTCATAAACAAACACCCACATTATAACATCTCATACAAAATCTCATACAACATGTAAATGCGAGTCACGTTTTCAATAACCTTCAGTTTTAGCTTCATTATTTTAACCCGCACCGATATTAGAGTTCATTTTGTTACGAAACATTCCGTCGTAAAACGTAGCGAATGTAACAAACGCTGAAATTGTAGCAAATAAATCATATCTTGTTACAAAGTCGTGGATAGGGACGTGAGAAGCCAAGACAAGATTGACTAGATGTACAAATAATAAAGGATAAACCAAAAATAATTCGGCAGTATGGGTTCTGTTGCTGATAACCTTATAAAAAGAAAAATCATAGAACTTCAACATTCTTGCTTGGATTTCAATACAATCACAAAAATGAATAGACAGTGTATTCTTTGTACTGTATTTCACAATTATCAGTTTTTATAGCTAACCTGAGGCCCACAAATCAACAAGCAAGTGGGTAGAGTTCTAAAACACTACAGAAGTTTTGAATGTCCCATAGTATAAGCTATATTTAACTCGAGCTGGACCACAGTAACCAGTTGGGCAGCTGCAGACGCCAGCACGTCACAATGGGCGCGATCCCGCCTACGCCGCTGTCACGACTAAGTGTACCTAGCTATTGTAACATAAGATCAATAAAATAACAAGTAAAGAGTACGTTCGAAAGACTAGAGAAGTTTTGCATAGGCTTTTAGTGAAAACACCTCTTCGTATCTCAGGTTGGACCAGTGCAATCAGCTGGCTGGTGTCGGGCGCGGGGTGGCTGGTGGTTACAGACGCCAGCACGTCACAATGGGCGCGATCCCGCCTACGCCGCTGTCACGACTAAGTGTACCTAGCTATTGTAACATAAGATCAATAAAATAACAAGTAAAGAGTACGTTCGAAAGACTAGAGAAGTTTTGCATAGGCTTTTAGTGAAAACACCTCTTCGTATCTCAGGTTGGACCAGTGCAATCAGCTGGCTGGTGTCGGGCGCGGGGTGGCTGGTGGTTACAGACGCCAGCACGTCACAATGGGCGCGATCCCGCCTACGCCGCTGTCACGACTAAGTGTACCTAGCTATTGTAACATAAGATCAATAAAATAACAAGTAAAGAGTACGTTCGAAAGACTAGAGAAGTTTTGCATAGGCTTTTAGTGAAAACACCTCTTCGTATCTCAGGTTGGACCAGTGCAATCAGCTGGCTGGTGTCGGGCGCGGGGTGGCTGGTGGTTACAGACGCCAGCACGTCACAATGGGCGCGATCCCGCCTACGCCGCTGTCACGACTAAGTGTACCTAGCTATTGTAACATAAGATCAATAAAATAACAAGTAAAGAGTACGTTCGAAAGACTAGAGAAGTTTTGCATAGGCTTTTAGTGAAAACACCTCTTCGTATCTCAGGTTGGACCAGTGCAATCAGCTGGCTGGTGTCGGGCGCGGGGTGGCTGGTGGTTACAGACGCCAGCACGTCACAATGGGCGCGATCCCGCCTACGCCGCTGTCACGACTAAGTGTACCTAGCTATTGTAACATAAGATCAATAAAATAACAAGTAAAGAGTACGTTCGAAAGACTAGAGAAGTTTTGCATAGGCTTTTAGTGAAAACACCTCTTCGTATCTCAGGTTGGACCAGTGCAATCAGCTGGCTGGTGTCGGGCGCGGGGTGGCTGGTGGTTACAGACGCCAGCACGTCACAATGGGCGCGATCCCGCCTACGCCGCTGTCACGACTAAGTGTACCTAGCTATTGTAACATAAGATCAATAAAATAACAAGTAAAGAGTACGTTCGAAAGACTAGAGAAGTTTTGCATAGGCTTTTAGTGAAAACACCTCTTCGTATCTCAGGTTGGACCAGTGCAATCAGCTGGCTGGTGTCGGGCGCGGGGTGGCTGGTGGTTACAGACGCCAGCACGTCACAATGGGCGCGATCCCGCCTACGCCGCTGTCACGACTAAGTGTACCTAGCTATTGTAACATAAGATCAATAAAATAACAAGTAAAGAGTACGTTCGAAAGACTAGAGAAGTTTTGCATAGGCTTTTAGTGAAAACACCTCTTCGTATCTCAGGTTGGACCAGTGCAATCAGCTGGCTGGTGTCGGGCGCGGGGTGGCTGGTGGTTACAGACGCCAGCACGTCACAATGGGCGCGATCCCGTCTCCGCCGCTGTCACGAGTACGTGTACCTAGCTATTGTAACCTGAGATCAATAAAATAACAAGTAAAGAGTACGTTCGAAAGACTAGAGAAGTTTTGACTAGCCTTTTAGTGAAAACACCTCTTCGTATCTCAGGTTGGACCAGTGCAATCAGCTGGCTGGTGTCGGGCGCGGGGTGGCTGGTGGCTGCAGACGCCAGCACGTCACAATGGGCGCGATCCCGCCTCCGCCGCTGTCACGAGTACGTGTAGGTACACGTAGCTATTGTTACCTAAGATCAATAAAATAACAAGTAGAGAGTACGTTCGAAAGACTAGAGAAGTTTTGACTAGCCTTTTAGTGAAAACACCTCTTCGTATCTCAGGTTGGACCAGTGCAATCAGCTGGCTGGTGTCGGGCGCGGGGTGGCTGGTGGTTGCAGACGCCAGCACGTCACAATGGCCGATCCCGACGACGCCGCCGCCGCACTCCTCGGCTCGTATTATTAACGACGTGTATTGTAATCACGCGGCGGGCGATCGCCTCCGCCGAAGGTAGGGCGGTATTAAATTCCGACAGCTACGTGATAAATCGAAATTGGAAAAGTTTAATAATGTTCGGTTGCTCCGAAAGCAATAAAACCGTTTATAAACGGGCACGAGCGAACGAGACGGGGCAGGGACGCCCGCCGCCTGCCTTCGGGACTCTTGGGTGAGGCCGGTCGGCCTTACGGGCTCCAAATTGATTTCACTGGTATCTTGATTAAGTGATAAAATCGTCACTTGGGGTGGTGGATATTAACCAGCGGTTGAGCAGATGGTGGAACTCGACCCACAAGATTCGCACTCACCTCTGATTGCGATTGTTTCTTTCTTACCTACTTCCTGCAGGAATTCATTATTTTAAATTTATACTTAAATTATTGCAAAAAATTACTTCTATGTGAAATTTCTGACAACCCTAAAAAGAGAGTTTGTTGTTAGAAAATAAATAATTGAAGCAAACTGCAAATAAAAAAGAACATATACCTACCTATTTTCATTTTCACTTGGGTGGCTTACAGCATATGTCTATAATATTGCAATTAATTATAATTAAAAGTAAAAAAACTTTATCTTTATTATTAAAATACCGAAATTTTAATTAACGTTATTAATTTTTTAGGTAACCAACTACTTTTGATGCAAATATTAATTACACGAAACTTTATTAATGAATTTGCCAGTGTGTTGTTAGGGTCTATTCTTGAAGTAGGTACAATCAGCAGAACATCGAACTTGCCATTTAATGTATTAAGCTATGCTGGTTATTATAAATATTTGCATGGAGTTCCAGTGTATTGATGATCCCTTAAATTGGTAACTCTATAGATTGGAAAGCAGTACGATATACCTACTAATCACTAGAATTGCTTTGATCTGGAACCCTAATTGGTATAACTTCGGCAAGCGGTGATAATGAGTCAGAAGTTGATTTGGTATTGATTGCGTTGAACTAAGGATGGAGCTACAATACGCACAAACAAACATATTGTTAAATAAATTGAAACTGATTTCAATTGAGTTTATTTCGGATTTTTATAATTCCTACGATTCGAGCTCTTAACAGAGTTCGTGGTCACAGGTGACTAAAATATTAGCCAGTACATCAGATCAGTCAAATGCAGCATCCCTCTCCAATAACCTGGTGTTTATAAGCTTGACTGTGCCTGTGTACTCTCATTCATAGGGAAAACAAAGAGAAATGTGTCTACACGTCTAAGGGAACATTATTGTTGATGTGAAAAACCATTGTGACAGACAGTCTGCTATGTGTGAATATCATGGATAACCCTACCCATTATATCAGGATCGATAAAGCTGCCAACCCAGCGATAGAGAAGGTTTTAATTCCTAAGAAGGTATGGGAAGCCATAAAAATTCATAAACACCCCAATTTTAACAGAGATACTGGATGGGGAATTCCACCAACTTGGACTCCACTGATTACACAGCGAAAGAGCCATGGATCCAACATTCTGTTAGACATACTAAACAAGTGACAGTGTCAGCATTTTGCGTAGAACCGAGACAATAATATATGGCGGTAGGAACAATAATTTAAATTCTAAATAATGACCTTTAACACCTTAGTCATCAGTGACCACGATCTCTGTAAAGAGCTCGAAACGTAGGAATTGTAAAAATCCAAAATAAACACAGGTTAAATCCGTTTAAAATATTTTTATTGTGATGATGGGTAATAGTTGTGCAAACTCAAGGAAATATTGTGATGTGATGAATAGTTGTTCAAACTCAAGAAAATATTACAATATAAACTCGATACGGTAGATATAGAATGATATTCTTCTCAAGAAGTAGGTACGCAACTGCTGGATTCACACCATTACTTTGAAATAAACTCATTTACCTTGGGTATGGAAGGCAATATGTCGACTATGGAGGCTTTATATCTGAAACGTAACCAACATTGTCAGGTGTGAGCCAGGGTAGTTATTAGGATCCATTGGACTTTTTATTGTTAATCAATTATATGCCAAGGAGGAATGCCAAATGCTTGCTGTTTACAGATGACTGAAAGCTGTATTTAAGTGTTGAGGGCCATATGGATTGCTTAAAGTTGCAATAGGACAAAGAGTACATGTTTCTCAGGTTCTTGAAGTTGTATGGGATACACCCATTTATGTACTGTACACTTTTCATTTGTTCACATTATTCTTAAATTGGTAGGTTGCGAGATATTTACCTCTACGTTTATGAGTGCAACTGCCCTTTTCGTCTTCGGGATGTAGGGATATATTAAATTACACGTAACATGTAGGGATATAATATTAAATTACGCGGTTACAAGGGGAGACGGCATTGGCCTTGTATGGTGGCGAGTGCTCCGAAGCAAGGTATCCAATGCTCAAGTTCTAGAGTCTCTTGGAGTGGTTATTCCACAACCGCGCCTGAGACGGGGACCTTGAGACCAGGTCTTTGAAGTTCCGCGGTCGCGAACTAACTTGCTGAAATAAGCTCCTATCACAAGGGCAATCAAAAGTATAAACGTATCCGAATATTTGGGTAATTGGCATTGTTCGTTCGCAGATTAAAGAAAAGCTTATCTGATTATCGTGGAATGATATGCAATTGACAGACTATATTATTTGTACCTATTATATGTGGATTTCACTTGATTTTAATGAATTATTGTTATGAGTACATAATACCTCTATGTTGTTATGCTCCTTATATTGACTAGGTAAATAAATAAAAGTCCCCAGTCAGGGTTGATATCTCCACATTTATTTGATGGTCCACTGAGGTATTTACAGGTGAAAATGCACTGAGGGTAAGGTAAACTACAGAACAACAATAAGTGTATTTGCGAATAGGGCACTTGACACGCTGTTATTTTTCGGCTGTCAAGTTCTGATGTTGTCAAGGAGCATTGACCATCGACACGCCATATCTTTTGACGGACTAAGGAGAGCGGTCCATATAATGAAACATCAATAATAATCCGTGCACATACATAAATATACACATAACACGCCTTTATCCCTAGCGGGGTAGGCAGAGGTCGCTATCGTCCCGTATGATATCGTGCAGTATAATGCAGTTTTCTTCTTCCTATAACGTCCTAATAGAAAACATAAAAAAATAAAAAATATGGCACTTTCTCAGGGCTGGCCAGATTAATCACACAGCATGTTACACCACCACCACCAGTAAACGACATTTCTATAAAATTTAAGTCAATATTTTCAAAAGGTATTTCAATGCGTATAATTAACCTACTACTTATAGTATTCTATGAATAGCAACCAATAAACATACGAGCGAAGCGGTGTTATTACAAAAATATTTAAACAGTGTCTGAGTCGTTTGAAAACGTTAAATCGTATAGTAATATAAAATAGACAGCGTCTAAATGAGCGTCTAACTTTTTTTGTATTAACACCGTTCAGTTTCTATATTTTCTTGTATCGTATATATCTGATACAAATCGAATTCCGCAGGTCCTATAAATCCAATGAGATATAAACTATCCCGCTAGTGTCGTAAGAGGCGACTAAGGGACTTGAGGGTTACATGTGTATTGCAATTTTAGGCTATGGGCCGCTAACTTTGTACTATAGTGATACACGATTTTTTCTAAAACGGCCCGTAAATATTTGACAAACGTGGCGATAGTGACCTTCTTTTTACAGCCGGTAACGCTCTGCCTACCCCGCAAGGGATGAAGGAGTGAGATGTGTGTGTGTGTGTGTGATAACTCAGTGTAGCCCCAACCTAACGTTAATCAGAGGTTATCGTTATTTGCGCAGCTAATGGAGTAATTGCGTCGTCGGGATAATTGCAGAGCCTCACTCAGTGCTCGCCTCGCCTCAGTAATGAAAGCCAAACTTCCCTCTTCCATTCCCCCTATCCTAATACACACTGAAATTCAATGCATGGCTTTTTGATTGGTTGTGGGAGGTTTGTGGCTAATATGCTGAGGATAGTAAAAGCAGCAGGCGCGGATACAAGGCGAAATCACCGCGAATATATCATAGAGTTTGTAGGTTCTAATTTTACTTAAGGATGATACTAAAAACTTGGCCAACGTACATTCTGATTGATTGTTTGTATAAAGAGTTTTTTTTGTGAAGTGGCGCCACTGTCGAGGTATTTAGCGGCTACACTCGCCTTAAAGTTGATAGATAATCGACCCTCGGTTTGATCGGTGAGAACGCTGCGTGGCCTTAATCCCGCTATTTCAACAATGTGCAAGTATAAAAATAAAATAAAAACTTATGTAAATAAAATGATCACGATGATATTTTCTTGTTTGAAACAATGACAACGACAAACATATAAATAACAATATAATATATAATTTTTCTGTAATAATTTAGTACATAGTAAAAAATATAAACAAATGTTTACAAATTCAAATGAATGAATATTCTTTCGACCAGTTTCGGCCGTAACAACAACTTCAACTCTTAGAACAAGGACAAACTATGTCTCCTATGATCGTGGAAAAGAATCACAGACACGATGCTTTCCTTATGACGACAGTTCACTCACTTGTCATCCGTTCATCCGTTTTGTTAACGCAACGTAACGCATGCGTTTGTCAGACGGAAGGAAATTGCGAATTCCAATCTTATTCCCACACAAATACGGCTCGGGTGCGTTAAAAAACGGAACGACGGACGACAAGTGAGAGAACCGCCTAAACCTGTCATTTCACCCTAACTTACCTACCCCATGCATGGTATATGACTTCTGCCTCTTAATAGTAAATGAAAGCCATATTACGATTAGGTAGGTAAGTACTTCTAACTGCTTTGCCACCCCCTAATGCACACTTACCCATTCCGTGTCTGCAACTGGCCTTTGCATTTATAAGCACAGGACAATATGTAACTAAAAGCGATATCTTGTGAACATTCTGATAGCATTCATTATCTAACTAATTACTTTTATTTATATTTATATGTAGACTAGCGGCCCGCCCAGCGGTTTCACCCGCTGCTAACTGATTTCCCACGGGAAACAGACCTTCTCCCAACATAAAGCATGCATAAAAATCTTCTTCTTGAATCACTATCTTTAAAAAATAACTTCATTCAGATCCCTTAAGTGGTTTTGAAGATTTAAGCATACAAACAAACAAACAGACAGGGACTTCGGTGTCATACAACACAAAGTATATTGCTCGAAATAAGCAGGCGCCGTCGCCAATAATTGGCAAAACATTATGCGGTAGAATTAATTGTCCCATTAATGTTTAGAATTTCAACGACCATGATCTATTTACCACCTTTTTTAATGGTAAAACTTCACAACTTGGATCGATTCTGAACCCAAAAACAAATCAATTTGACAAACAATTTTAACCAAAGACCATAACGACCAAACAGATACCAAACGACACCTATATAATTTCAATTTCGATGATCATCGAAATTAAATACAAAGACCTTATAGTTTTTGAAAAAACATAACTATAGTGCGTTTGAAAACTAACAGCGACATCAATGTTTGTATTATGGAACTAAAATATTATTTTTTCTCAGTTTTCGTGATAGTATAAATGCTAAACTACTGAAGACATAAAACTTGGACATGAAGTTTTTCATGTAATAAAGCAACTATTATAGATAAAATTCTTTTTTTTCTAATCCCCCAAGGGATGAAAAGGGGGTGCAAAGTTACAAAGTTCCTTGTCTTAGGTGTGATCCGTTTCAAAATAAGTGATTAGACTTATGACTTAAAATAATTAAACACGTGTTTCAACATATTTGAAATTTTAACCCTTAATAGGGTCAAAAGGGGGTTCAAAGTTTGTATGAAAGTTCGTTTTTTTGAATGAATGTGATCTATTTCAAAATTTGTGATTAGACTCATAACTTAAAATAATTAAATACGTGTTTCAGCATTTTTGAAATTTTTATCCTTAAAGGTGTCAAAAGAGGGTCAAAAGTTTACTTCCAGTTGGGCTACTCGTTTTCCCATGGGAATGTGACAATTTCCCGGAATAAATTATACTTATAAACCTTCCTCTCAATTGAATTAGTACCTAATTCAATCAAGATGGACTTCCGCAAAGTAACGCCTGATACAATTACTTCCTTCCTCTCAAGTTATTCTATCTATAAAAAAAACCGTATCAAAATCCGTTGGGTAATTCTAAAGATATAAGGATCGGAGACACCAAACGGGAAGCGACTTTATTTTATAATGTAGTGATAAATAGGGAGGTACGATAGACACCTATGTACCTACACTCCACTTTACACCATTATAATAAAGAAAAAACTATTTCTAACAATACGCGGTTCTCCTACTTGTCGTACGTCGTTGCGGCGCGTATTTTTAAGGCACCGTAACGCATGCGTCTGTCAGATGGAAGTAAATTGCGAATTCCTATATTATTTCCATGCAAATACAGCAACGGTGCGTTTATGGATGCGTCTGTCAAACAATTTGACAGACACATCCGTTACATACCGCAAAAGCCCCGTACCCGTATTTGTATGGGGTTCAAAGCAGATTCCGTAATTTCCTTTCGTCTGACAGACGCATGCGTTAAGGTGCGTTAAAAGTACCTACGCACCGACGGACGCCAAGCAAGAACCGCCTTTCTTAGGTAAATCCGCTTACTCCCACGGGAAAACACTTAGAAGTTAGTGAATGCGTAAGTCTAAAAGAATAGAGATTAAGGCATAAAATTACTTTCTCTGGATAAGAGAGGTCCTCTTTCGTAGCGCTATCTACGACAGAATAGTTCTCACCAAGTCACATATCTGTCAAGACAAAAAATTTAGCTCTCTCAGCAATCCCCAAATAATCATAATATTTACATATTCAAATTACGTCTATACAAACTCCTGTTTTTAATTATAAACTTAATTTGCTTATGATAAATCTATGGAAATTTTTACCTCGGGCTCCAACCCTCTATAACGCTAAGGGTAGAGTAATTACTTCTTTTCTTTGTAATAAAAACGGATTAAACTTTGCTTAGGGCCGGCCATTCATTTTGTTTACTATTCAGAAACGGCTCTTGCAAGAAAAAAAACTAATTTGCCCGCTCTGTTTTGGAAGAACGTATCTGATTTAACGTTTTAATTGAATTAGCTTATTAAACGTAAAAGAGTAAAAATTACCGAGCAGGTAAGTAATCTGCTCTCGGAAAATATTTCATGTCTAATTATTTCCGCCATATTAAGCAATTTATAATCCGTAAACGGAACCAATTACTCAAGTAATGAGTTCACTCATTCGAGGATTTATTAAGCATCCTAAATGAGAGACAGTAAGAGTCATATTTAAATAATGTAAAGTAAATAATGTACAGCCGTGTGATGCCGGCTTAGAATATCATCACCCCATGTCCTTCCTGTGGATGTCCTGAGAGACGTCTAAGTCACTCGAGGGTTACATGTGTGTAATTAAATTTTAGACTACCTATCACTAATGATGATACAACAGTTTCTGAAAGAGTCTCAATGTTAGTCAGTCCGTTTCATACGACCGTTTACGTTCTGCCTACCACACAAGGGATATGTATATACGTGATATGTGTATGTATTTAAGTATTTACGTAAGTCGAATCAGTAGCTTATTATAATAAAAATGTGGTAGATTATATCTTTTTTAGAGTTGCACTCTTCTCATTTGCGAAAATGATGTCTAATTGAGTAGGGAATACCAAATTAACGCAAAATTCACAAAGTCAAAATCTCATAAATTTCGTATGTGAGTTCTTTGATTATATAGTAACCATTATTCACAATTACATTTAAATAGGTAGAATTCAATTATTTGTGTGTCTCACTAAGCACTGTCTGGCACTAACTCCGAAGTCATGCAGCGATCTAATAAAAACGAAACGCAGACAAATGAGCGTTTAATTTCTTTCTCTACAGGACATACGCACAGTAGTAAAAAGATACGGTAGGATAGGTGCAGTAGTTGAAACCAGCCATATTTACAGGTGCATACGATAGAGGATACCCCTTGAAAGGGGTAGCACGAAAACTATAAATATCTTTTTGTCAGAAGAGGCGGGTTGATATGGAGTGATATAGTTATCCTTGCGCCACTTAAAAAGCCAATACTCTAAATTGTCAACCTATGGCGGATGAGGAAGAATGCCAATAGGCAGAATGGAGGGTTTCAGGTGGAGTCGGGAAAGGGGTAGTTACCCTGCCTGGCCGGGTGTTGTGGCCAGGGGAACGATGCGTGGTAAACACTTCGATATCGAGTTCCAGGCTCATTCTCCTCTGCCAATCTGTCACGTGACGCCATCTTGCGGATATATTGAGAACTTCTGCTACGTCTTGCTTGTATGTGAACCACTTGAATGACCTTCTTGTAGTAGCTCTCAGAGGTCGTAAATAACTAACTCGGCCATAATGCTTTAACGCAGTCGAGTTCATAAGGAAAAGGAAGCTACTGCCTTCATCATTTACTATGTCGTGACGTGGAGCATTGATATCAATTATCAGGCGGTAGGTGGACGCGATTCCACGAAGCCGCTAGTGCTGCTAATCCGGGCCCGAGCGAGCCACAATTTGTCCAAACGGTTATGTTATTGCGGTCGGTAAGCCGCCGACCCGCGCTCGCTCGCGCCGTTTTCCCCGTGTTCGGCGGTAGGTTTATTTCACTTTGTTTAAAAATCCTAATTTAAAAAAATCCAGATCCAATAATATAAGATATTTTTTCATAAATGAAAATAAGAAATTGAAAAATTTACTGTGATCATAAACCTTAGTATATCTTAGATATTTTAAACTTTTGCCACATTTCTACCGCTCCACCTTTAAACTTTGATTTGGAGAAAGGAGACGGTTGGCTGGGAGAGATCCCTTAATGGGATAAGTCCGCCTTTGTGCCTTACATTTTCTATTATTAGTGTTATTTATTTGGTGCAATAAAGTTATTACAAACAAACGGTACATTTTAAAGACTGGACTGATCGTTTTTAGCCTGGGGGCTTTGAAACCTACATCTGACTGATTGGTGGGGAGCAGGAGCTCTCCCGGAGAAGTTTGTATGGTTGCGACTGGGCTTAGGAGTTTTTCTGGGAAGAAAGGACCGCACTGAACCAGAGACGGAGCAATAGGGTGAAAATACATATGTGGTTGAATACCAAATTTTAAAACTGTTCCCGTGTTAGGTATAAATTTATTTTTGGAAACTTACAAAATTTTCAGGCACGGGCAGGATTTGAACCTGCGACTTTCGCCATTACTAGTGGCGACGACTCTACATATGTGGTTGTGTGAGCGACCTGACAGGAAACAAGTAAGTACAGTGAATTTGGCGTCAGTATTTTTATAAGTATGTATTATCAAATTTCGGCTGTGTCGCCGATTGTTCGAACCAGTGTCCGAACACGCTATGTGGGGCGACTTAGCTCTACATAATGTACTAGAAAATTTAAGAGCAAAGTGGAATGAATCTGTGTCATCCACGGAACCAGCCCGCGACTTTACACATAAAAATCACCAGCACAACCCAATCTTATCATTCACTCAACGCATAATGGCTTCGTTATTAATTGCGATACCACATTTTTATTTATCACAGCCAATAAAAAATAATTAGGATACCGCAGATAACGAAGTCGTTTGGCTAAATAAAATGTTGCTTACGAGCTTAATGTCCGACGATATTCTCTTGGTGGGTAAGCAGTTAATAACGTTTACGCGGGTTTACGTCCAGACTGGACAAGCGACACGGCTAGTTTTAATAGTGATTAATTTAATTAAAGTTGGAATAGCGGAGTGTGATCCGTTTCAATGTCAGTGGACTCAATTTGTCGAAACTGTTATTGCGCGGGGAGAGCGGGCAACGGGCGGGCGGTTTATACAGAATCGGCCATAACGGACAGCTCGGCCCGCCCTAACTCCCCCGAATGGACACTTGATTAAGATACTTGTGTCACTTTATTTCGCGATTACATCTGACATGGTCGCAATCTTCTTTATTGTTAATTTGGAATAAATCTGTCTGATTGGACCTGACGGGGCTCGAGAAACATTTGTTTATTACAACGTGGGTAAGACGTAGACATGAGCAGGGCAAATTTATTACTTCGTATGTATTACGTGTTTTATCTCATTCCGGGCGTCTTTGATAAAAAAGTTTCAATATCTTACTTGGAATGAGTGAAATGTAGGTACTTATTTGTTTGCTCGCAGCGTCCTCGCGGCCCGTCCGATGTTGTCATCTAATCTAACTCCTACATTAGATGGATGTATGGGTATTCGAAATTGGATCGAAGATTGTGAGAGGGATTGAAGGACAAAGACGGTGGGTGGGTTGCCGGGCCAGGGGCTGGCGGGGTAGTGCGGGGGCAGCGGGGGGTAAGCTGCCCACGCACCACGTCCGACCCGTAATGAGTTGAAAGCGGATACTTGTAGCGCACTCAGAGCGCGCGTGTCCGGTTACCCGCCTAATGTGGCCCGGATAAACAATGACGTCCAGCCTTTTAGCGACATTTGTGGACCCACTCAGCGCTGGACATAAGCCTAAAAAGATCTCGCATTTACTATTTGAGATGCCTTCGGATGTGTACACCCAAGCGAGGTGGCCTGGAAACATTATATGAACAGAAGACTTTATTATACCTAGAGGGTTCATCGGCTGTTATTATTTCGTTTACTCTTTGGAATACAGCGTTTTCCGGTGGTAAAAGATAGCCCTCAAAGATGGGTAGATTGCATTAAATATATTCTAATAATTTCTGTCGGAATGTATGACGCCAAGCTATTTTATTCCAGTCTATTGCTACGCCAAGGATATTCTGGTTTGAAAATCTTAATTCAAAGAAAACAAACATACGAGTAGTAGCTAAGCTAATCGACGCCGACCAATTTTGCGTCAAAGCTGTACCTAGAGACATCAATATCCTTTCATAAGCACATCTCTAAAGCTCGCCTGTAATATGCAGAGAATAACACGTTGAAGCATTAATTGAAGGGGTAGTGTGTACACTGTGAAAGCCGCCTAGTCAAATGCGGACTGACGGACATCTGCGGTGCTCCATTAACCGAGAGTGGGCTCCTACGTGGGCGAAGCGAGCGCCGAGAGAAATTGGATTTCACTGCTGCCTATTTTGATTACCTGATTTTTGAAAGCCTAAATGATGGCAAGAATATGAAAGAGTGATATAAAGTTACATCAGAGCTCCAGTTTTTCTGAATCACTGAAAATGATTGTTAGATGTCAAATTACTCTACATTAGAGCAAATGATGTATGATGGAAACACGGGAAAACTTATGCTAGTAGCATATTATTTGCTCTAATGTAGAGTAATTTGATATTCATAACATTATAGGCTGTTTTTACTCATACATACATCAGCTTATTGCAGTCCACTGCTGGACGTAGGCCTCCCCCAGGGTACGCCATAGGGCACGATCTTTCGTTTTGCCATCCAGTCGCTACCAGCCGCCTTTTTAAGTCATCGGTCCCTCTAGTCGTCCAACGCTACGCTTGCCGGGGCGAGGCCAGCCATGGCCTCAACCTCGAGGTTTTACCTGACTGCTCTAAACGGAGGGTTACATATAGGTATAACATGTATATAGATAAGCGTAGCGTTGGACGACCTACGACGATGTACATTCTACTCACGATAGAACAATTTAAAATGGATTAAAATTGTGTTTATTTTGGAGTAGGTAATAGTTGTGCAAACTAAAGAAAATATTATGATGCAGAACATTATTTTTCAGGGCTCGGTGTATTTGAAAATCTCTGCGATAAACTCTACCTTTGGATGCAAATCGAGCCATAAGCGCTGTCTTAAGCAGCAATGTAAGTCGAAGTCATCTTAGCGCTCTAGTTGTATAAGCCAAGAGACGAACAGCGGACGTAGAGCTGATACGCCATTAGTTCATTAGTACCCGCACTCTCTGTCATAAGCTGCTTACTGACAACGTGACAATGGTTATCGATTGCATTAAACCGTTTTGACAAGAAACTGGAATACTTATCCGGAGATCATGATCAGGTTAAATTCCGTTTTGTAATTCTGATTGGTACTTCACATATCTGCAGAGGAATCAACTTATACTGGCCTGTCATAACGAGTGTATCAAAAAACACATATGTAACTATGATTCATTGTGCACTACCATACATACATACAAAAATTACAACGGGTTCTTCACAATTTCTAGTCAATTTAGTAGCCATTGTTTTCATCGCGCCTTATTGTGACAAATAACGCGTATCGTGCGTCTTATTATAAGACATGACATAAATTAGACATCTCCGTTAAATTAAGGTAAGACCAATATCCCATTATAAAGGAAGGGAATTCGAGGTATTCGATGGAGGTTTCTTCGTTAATTCCTTAGCTCCAGTCATTTCAGTATTAATTTAATGTCTGTCTGTTGCTGATTTGTATCCGCACTATACATACAATTATGTACTAAGAACTTTCTTTAAAACTTTTATCTTGTGTCCAATATATTAGACATATCTTCAAACTGCAAGAATCCCTCACAGTCAGAAGATGATAAATGCATGAAAATATGAGATTATTAAATGGGTTTCTAGAACCTTTTAGTGTGCAAACAAAACATAATCGATTCCAGTCTCTTATGAGTCTATTAGCTAAATGGCATTTGTAAATTCTTGGTAAAGGGAGTGAGCTGAGGCGAGGCGGGGTTTGGGAGGCGCGGTCCATTATCCCGAGGTGAGGGCAGTGCAACAGCAAAGACGTTAGTCCGGCTCTGTGCATCGCAGACTTTATGACGTTATCTCTAACAGGTCGCCCGAGTGCGGATACTCCCACCCCGCACCGCACCACCACCGGCTGAAAGCACCAGTGGATCCAGATCCTCCGTTGTGCCTGATAATTGTCCCTAATGGAAAAGTCTAGTCACTTCGCACGAACTGCATTCCAAGTTTCGCTTCTGCCAGATATAAGTTATTACTTAAGCCCTATGCAGACAACAAAGTTTAAGTCTCGTTTAAGTACACTGTAGATAAGTACCTTGTACACTAAGTGATGCATTGTCTTGTCCCCCGCCACTAATGCACTTCATAGTCTACGTGAACTTCGCTTAATGCCAGTGGAACTTAAATTGGATAAATCGTATAAATGATAGCATTTACAGCATAATTGTCTTGAAAAGGGTGCGGCACACTGCGGCGAGCTTGTTAATCTAAAAGGTTACGTTCACAGACAAGAAATACCCTCAAGATTACAGACTGATATGATAGTTGAGAAAATAAATGCCAACCCATCTCATAAAGTAAATACATGCGTGCCCCGCATGCGTAAGTAATAGACGGGATGTTTATTATGTCCACATATACCTAACTACTTGACAGAATGAAAAAGCAAGCAAAATGTAATACACTTAGAGCATCTTACAACGCATACATATTTAACACGCATATTTACCGATTGGCGTGGATCGGAGGGGGGTGGGAGTGGGCTAGGAGGGGTTGAAGACGGTCATTCAATGAGATTGCTTCTTGCCGCCACTCTCGAGGTAATGGATCTCGCCGAAATAGACTGGATCAAGGAACGCCGCTATTGCGTTAGTGCATGCCAACAAACAAACCATTAAGCCTGGGATAGAGCGGATAAAAGCTCATTGGCGGACTAAGAGATCAAATGAAATTGAAAAACACTCTTGTTTTCGTGTCTTTATGTTACTGTGATGGTATATAACATATACCTATAGTGATCATACACATTATACACTATTTTCAATCAACCACAAGAATCAACCAAATGAAACTAAACAGATTGTTGTGTTTTGAAAAACATGGCAAAGTTCTTACAGACACACACACATATTATGTGTGTGTGTAAGAACTTTGTCTTTATTCCTTGCGGGGTAGGCAGAGCGTAAAATACGGTCGCTATCGGCACGTTTGACAAATATTGGAGAGCTGTTTCAAAAAAATCGTGTATCACTATATTGACAGGATGTTAATGCCTGTTGCGTAAAAATTTAAATATAATTACGTGAAAACCTCGAGTCCCTTAGTCGCCTCTTACGACACCCGCGGAAACGAAATGGGGTGATGTTATTCTTAGCCGGCATCATACGGCAAAGTTTATGATCAGTTTTTTTCTCATATGCGTAGAGTCAAAGCGGATTCCGGATATTGCGGTAAAGTTTTCTCAATAACTCACTTCTTGTACCCCTAGTTATAAATAAATGTGTTTTGAAGCAACTCTACTGTACCATTTCATCAATCGACCGACAGTTTTTTTATCACTCGGTACTGCACCCAATCTATCTATTTACAGATTGAAAGTTTTCACCGGTTTCGTATTGTGTTTATAAAGAAAAAACAGATTTAATATTATTTCCAAACAACATTCCCCATGAAACTTTCTCAGACCCAGCAATATCTTCTAAATTTATGTACGCACCTTTATCGACGTGCAAAGTGTAGTGTATCTCACAATGGATTCGGTATGGATTGAATTATGGAGAAGGCGAAACTGGGCCGTTGGTATTACACTACCCTGTCAACAAAACCCGATCGGCATACATTGCGGGTTACCTGAAGTATACTGCAATGACATAAGTAAAATAACCAGCAATGTACGCTGAATCGGTCCAGTTAGCAGGGCAGTTGAATACCAGCTTTAAGGACAAGGGGTGGAAATGGAAAATGTGTGTCGCCAAGTTGCGGCCTAACAGCTCCTGGACAGCGCTCAGTAATGGATTGATCAGATACCAGTTTGAGTACGACTGAGTAATACGGTACGTAGTAGTTTTATATTATCTGTGGTAATACTATGGCTTCGTAGACGTCTGGGACGGCTTTAAGTATGGGGCCTAGGGGCTATTGTTGGCTTCTATTCTTATTTACATACATACGTATATCATGCCTATAATCCCTAGCAGGGTAGGCAGAGCGTAAACGACCGTAAAAAACCGTCATTTACGCCACGTTTGGCAAACAATTGAGGTTTATTCAGAAAATTGTGTATCACAATAGTGACTGGTTGTCAGCCCATTGCCTTAAATTGCAATTGAAACGTGCTGTGGATTCTTATTTATATGTACGTTTAAAGTAGAGAGATGGACGGATTTTGAAACGACTGCATTGTCGCTAACTTGCCAGTTGACATTTGCCGATTGAATGATACAATAAAAATATGCCTTTTTTGTTAACAGACACGAAACTATGCCACGTTGATGCTACTTCAAAAAATAATCTATTATATCTTCTATTGAAAGGCAACTTTACATACCGCAAGAGATGACTAAAACCCCTGCGACTGTCACAGTCTCATTTACTAGTGAAGCTGGGTGGTTCTACGGAGTTGCAAATAAAAAATAATAAATTTCAAAATTAACTTTAATTAATTTGTCTTATGTAAAATTATATTTTGGTGTCATAAGAACTTGGTAAAAATAGTATGAGAGATCAATATTCAGAATTAACTTAGAAAAAATGAATTTTTACTTTCTGAACGTCGACAGACGTGACACAAATTGCGACAGATGTGATGAATATTACAAAATTTAATAAATCTAAAGTCAAACATAAACAAAAAATACTTCTAAAAACGTATTAAACTACATAAGACACTATGCTTGCAAATTAAACAGTCTTAGCCTTCTAAATTATAGTTAAAAAAATAAACAAAAAATGTCGACAGGTTTGACATCACTTTTGTCGACAACAATCAAAAATTATCTTCTTCTTTAGATGATGATACTACGATGAACTAAATCAAATTTTAAAGCTCTAGAAGTTTCTGCCAGCGACGATGGAGGTGTATCATTTAGCATTCGGTTTTCTGTTTCTTCCAGCTGCTTTATTTTTGAGCAAGTTTTCACCACTCCTCGTGTTTTTTTAATTGGAGCTTGGAAGATGTTCATGAATACTTTTAATCAATCCTGACTCTTTCTTCTTTTTTAACCCATTCTTTCTGCTGTGCCGAACGTTTCTCCTTTTACGCATTTTTCGTTCTGTTTACTTCTTTTTGACATTTAAGGACAAAATCAAAACCTACTAACTTCCCTGGATGAACATAAATTAAAACCAGAAAGGATTTTCTATACAAGAAGAAACAGTATGGGAGGTACAAATAGTATGTTACATCTCGACCTTAATTCATCCGAGAAGTTGAGCAGTTTCACGTGTTTATTTACTCAAAAATATTTCAGCTAGTAAAATTTTCAGATAATAATATCTCGACACCCTGTTGTATACAGAACAGAGTATGCATGGGCACTTACAAATACCACAAACCATGTTATTTTTCATGTTAATTTCAGTTATTATAAAGAATAATCTTTGTGAAAGGCATTCACACTTCTGTAGAAACAGCCTGTTTAGAAAATTAAACCGTTTTAGTATTCTAGAAACCACTTCTGTCGTAAAATGTCACTTCTGTCGACCAGACTGTCGACAGACGTGACGTCGACAGATGTGAGGAATTTTAGAATAGCGGCACTAAGACAATGAAATATTGACGTTATGTTAAATTAAATCAGTTTTAGAACAATTAACATCGTTTACAACAAGGCCCAGCCATGCAAATATTTTTGAATAGTAACTTACCTTTTGTATATCAATTTTAGAAGTGACTCGTGAACTTTGACACGGCTGTAGAACTAGTTTTCATATAAATTTTGAGCTACAAATAACAATTTGATCGAAATTCTTCGCGTTTGCCATAACAGGTGATTAAAGTGCTGCCATTTAATCCTACTAAATGAAAGAAATAAATAAAAATCTAAATATGGCAGTTGAATTTTCAATTGTCGACAGATGTGACAATATTTCTATAACGCTTGTAGAATCACTTGTCATTTCTTTTGTTTAGGCCTAAATTTTTTGTTCTTCTAGTGATTGTAAGTTCGGAATATAGAGGTTCAGTACAGAGGGTCTGTGGTGTCATTATTAAAAGTGTTTATTTTATAATTACTGCTAAACCTTAGTCGGCCTCACGCGAACAGTCGACAGAACGTGACATGTCACGTACTGTTAACTGGAAAAATCTGCGAAATTATAACATTATCGAATATTATTGTCCACTGTTCTGTAGTATATGTGGCATTTTAAAATATAAACAAAAATAAACCCACCTACAAGCAATAATTTTCAAATTACAAGACGCGAACACAAATTTCGTTGTATGGTAGAATGACCCGACTACTGACAGAAAGGGCATTACTACAAAAAATTTAAACGTGCGTTGAACGCATGTCTAGCGTTTATTGTACGAACATATTTTTTAAAACGCGTTCTACGCTCGTCTTAATTTTTGTGTTGAGGGCAAAAGTACATTAAGAAGGTAGGTAGGTAAGTAATTAATTTAGCAGAAATCTACTACTACACCAGGGTTCATCGGGTGGTTCGTTGACTTGGTGTCCCACACAAAAAAAAACGAAAAACCCCTGACTCCAGCAGTTCCAGCACCTCTGAGAGCTGAAAACTTATTCTGTTTGAGGTGTCACTTTTACCTGCTAGTCGTTTTATGCACTTCCCAAATCCACACATTTTTGCTTGGTAAACATAAAACTAAAGTGATACGAGTCTCTTTAGAGCTGAGTGGTCATAAAATCCTTTTAGTATGATCAGAAGTCGTAGGACCATTTCAATATTTGATTTAAGTACCACCCACTTGACTAAGCTAGTATTGTATTTATAATCAATAATCATTTGTTTTTATTGTAGGTATATCGGTGGGTATACAATACAACGAGCCTACAGAGGCTTCTGCTACCTAGGGATTCCAATCAAGGAATTCTGCAGTTTTCCATTCCCGGTATTTCGGAATCACGGGTGTGCGATTCCACTATAAATTTTTCTATATTTAAATAAATAAAATAAATATCTTAGAGTTTTCACACAGCGCCATCTAGCCCCAAACTAAGCACAGCTAGTACTATTGGAACAAGACAGCCGATATAATACATAAATACACAATTTTTCTATAAATAAATACATACAATACACAGAAAACACCCAGATTCAACACAAATAATTGAAAAGTAACTTACAAATACTTGTGCTGTGTAGGGATCAACCCACGACTCTTGGCGCAGCAGGCAGGGGTACTATCCATTACGGAATCGGGCACCATTGATTGACTTCGATGGTGCCAAGATAATTAAACATTATTGTTATGTGGTGTAAATTTAGATAAATAATAAAACAGTATAAATTCTAACTACAGTTTTTTGATTTATGTATTAGCCATTGAGCTTGAGGCAGTTGAAATAACTTAATGAAAAACTTAATTTTGAATCCACCCCAGGCGCCTAAAAAAGACTGCATCAAATCGTTGCCGGCAACGTAATAAAGTGAGATGCCACGATACACTTTCCTATGCGTGGCTGCCACTCCAGAACTTTCCGACCCAATCGATGATTTGTTCTATGCGGGACTATCTACTTTTCTAACCCAGAAATACCGGGATTGAAGATATGAGTTCGGGATTGGAAAATTTGGAAGCCCTACTCCAGAGTCGCTAGTTCATTATCCAAATGGACTACAGCTATTTGATCCACTTATGTGATTGCCTGCAAGCATTATCTCTCCTCGGCGAATGAAAGCCATAAGTCTACAGCTCTCTGGATTCTTACAATATTTGTATCTTAGTACTTAGGTACATTAAAGGCTACTTACTTTATGGTTCAAATTTTATGTTAGAGCAAATTAATCATACGTAAAAAACATCACATGTGGTTCATTCTACTTATAAATTACGTTGATACGTACCGCTGTTCAATTTGATTTTTCCGTTCTTTTTAGCTGGATATCATATTTATTTATTTTATTTATTTATTAAACTTTATTGCACAACAAGTACAAAGGGCGGGCCTAATGCCACGCGGCATTCTCTACCGACCAAACAAAAGATAAACAGAAAGAGTCAAAGCGGGTGTCCAAAAACGAAATATAATCATACTTAAAGTAGGTACGCACTAAAGCCGCTACTATCATCATACGTACGGCCACAGACCAAAGAACTCGCGCGGTAGGGGTGACAACGCATGATGTTTCTGTGCTCTGTGGGTACGACCAACGTAGGTTAGGTAGGGACAATGTATAGGGTATAGGACGTCGTCGTCGTCGCGTGCGCATGTGCGCACTGTTCGAAAAGTAGTAACATATTTAAATATAGAATACTTATAATAAATTTGATTTTGGGGCATGCATTGTTCCAGATTTCTACTACCAGATGGCAAGTATAATAGTAGTTTACGCAACTGTCGTATAATGGGGGTCATTAGAATGCGAGTGTCTGTTTATCGCACGAGGCGCAGCCGAGTGTGATAATAGTTTGACACGAGCATTCTAATGCCTAATTATAGCAGTTGCATACACTATTTTATCTACACTCTCAAAAAAAACTCAGAAACACTTTTCTAAACGTACGCACCGGCGATTGCAAGGCCCGATACAAGGTCAAATTCAATACGAGAACGTAATATAGCTTGATATGAATTTTTGAAAATTCTATACTTTAGCAGTTGTGTAGATGTGGAGTCTTAACAATAACTTAACTAAACAACTGAACAACATCTGAACAACAACTGAACAACATTATAACAACATCGAAACAACAACTGAACAACATCTGTACAACAACTGAACAACATCTGAACAACAACTGTACAACAACTGAACAACATCGGTACAACAACTAAACAACATCTGAACAACAACTAAATAACAGCTGGACAACATTTCAACAACAACCTAATAAAACAAACGCAACATTACCATAAAACAACAACAACTGACAGGTGCGGCGGAAGATGGCAAAATGAGTATTGGCAAAAAAATCTTCGTTTAATTTCTCAACTTTATCGTAGTAAGAGCATTCTCATTAAGTCATTACGCTTCTGGGGGCCGATTTAGGTTATAACGGCGTCGAGATTTTGTATGGAATGACACATGGCGGCGGAGTTCGGTCGGAGTTCGGTCGGAATTCGGTCGAGTTTCATCTAGGTGTCAAACAGAATGACAAGTAATTTACATACAAAGTTCTTCATGTCATCGGGTTTTTGTCCCTTTCTACGATTATTTTGTCTATGGTGTCGAAAAGCGGTCGAGCTATGACAACCAAGTTTCTGTCATTGTGCTCGACCATGAGCAGTCTCAAGCATAGGTGCCTTGCCGTTGTCGAGTTACATATAATTATGATAACTAATTGAAAATTACCCATAACTATAAGATTTTCAAGGCAGGTAATGCATCTGTAGGATATTTTAGACCACATGAGCAGAATAAACTCGTTTAAAAAAGTAGTTAGGTAACTTTACCGACACACTGAAAGTACATATAAAACTACCACTTGCCATCAGCTACTGTTGATTTTCGATTAGCAATACAAAGCACTTTCAGAGTCAAGAGGAAGGTGTAGGAGTCTTTGCAACTGTTTTATTTTGGGTTCAGTTTTATGCGTTATATATTTACATTCTAAATAATCATTTCGATTACTTTTCAGACTGATGATGATAACATTATGATAGCTGATATTCAATATTATAATGAATATCATTACAATAACAAATGTGTTATAAATGCTTTATCACGTGATCAAAATTTGTACTTCTTGTGCTTGTCAATAGTTGGCGTAGCTTCGTACTGTATCAACAAACATCACTGTAGGATTGCTAAAACTTGATATTTTTACAAAAATTTACAAGAATGTTTCATTAAATATTGAATGCACACTTTACTAATTTTTACATATCATACATAAATCACGCTTCTTTCCCGCAGCGCCTACTTCCTTCCACTTACGACGATCCTTGCATACTTTTTTGCCTTCTCTACATTCATTTATCTTTTCATGCAGGCTCGTTGGTTTATTTTTTACCAATGAACGTACATGCGTGTGATGATGATTGCCGTGTGATGACGGCGTAGAATAGCATCACCCCATTCTTTTCTCGTGGGTGTTGAATCAAGCGACTAAGGAACTCGAGAGTTACATAGGTATTGCAATTCTAAGCGATGAGCGGCTGTCAGCTACTTACTATAGCTGTTACTACAGCGATACCGAATTTTATGAATGACCCTCAAATGTTTGTCAGAAGTGGCGTAAGTGATCGTTTTTTTACGGCCGTTTACACTCTGCCTACCCTGCATGGGATATAGGTGTGATATTTGTATGTGGGCATGTATGTAAAGTTTTCACTTTCATTTTGGTTTCAAATCCAGGATTTCCATATGAAGAGCCATCAGGTTGAAGGTTGTACTTGTGTACGGTGTGTGCAATATTCGTTTATAACTCGTGCTCTACAATGCGCTACATACATACATAGATCAGACTATTGCAGTCCACTGTTGGACGTAGGCCTCCCCTAGAGTAAGTACAGGGCAAAATCTCTCGTTTTTTCCATCCAGTCATCAGTCCATCAGGTCGGAGGTCGTCCAACGCTACGCTTGCCGCGGCGAGGCCTCCATTCGAGAACCCGCTTACTCCACCATCCGTCCGTTCTACTCTCATTCCGGATTTGATCCATTAGAAAGATACTGGACCTTTCCATAGGACACAGACACGTTTACTACGCGCGCTCTATTCTTTTCTTTTGTTGGTGACGCGTATTTTGCTCGTGTACAACACGTTTATGATACGTGTGTAACGCGTACTCTACACGTGTGTTACGCGAGCTCTACTTGTATACAACGCTTGCTTTACAATATGCAACGCGTGCTCTACATGTGTACAACGCGTGGGCTGCGCGGGTGACTTTGTATTAACACGCGTATACCACGCGTAAAACCGCCCAACATCCTAATAGACCAACATCCTAAGTCTTACAGTTTTCAGAATAATCACTTTAAATTACTTCATAATAAGGTACAGAAATTCCATACATTTTAACTGACTATTAAATACTCTTTTCTCCAACTTGCTCGGAAATGGCTTCAGTACTTTAAAAAAAGAATACGTCAATGGGCTCATTTATGTAGTCAAGGCGCAGAGGACTGTAATAGAAATTTCCGGACTAGGCCGGAAAAAAAAAGGTTCTTTAACTTCACACTTTCGTGTTTAGGTGTTTTATGGTACACAATACCATGTTCAGGAACACTTATACCGCGCGCGTTCCATTTTTTAACTAATTGTACAAACTGTAACATAACTTTCAACATGAATTAAGTGTCGCTCCATAATTCTTTCTTTCAAAATAAATTAATTATTTTCTAAAATTACTGTATTATTATTGTCATTTCCTTGCAAATGAGAGAAAAGTATTGTAGGTACAATCCACGGCCGAAATAACAATTTCTGGTCTCGTTTACTTTAGAAGGCCGAGACTTCGTCTCGGCCTTCCAATACCACTCCACCAGATATTGCTTTATACTCGGCTTGTGACGTAATGTACTATTACATCATACTTTAACAATCCTTGATAAATTTTCATTTCATTATTGTAGAGGAGCCCACATTGCCAATGGGGTTTTACTCGAGCGTCAGAGACCATAACATAAGATCAGCCAAGATTCAAGATTAAGAGCAATTCATGCAAAAATTTAGTGACAGCTGTCAAAATTAAAACTTGGAAACTATCCATGCTAGACTGTTTCTGTGGATAAGTTGTAGGTCTTGACAAGATCTACATTTGAGATGACAGCTGTCAGTTTGTTGTGCCTTTTTGCACTGACTTCAATTTGTTTGCCAGAGGAACATTTGTGTAACATTTTCATTCATTACTGCACATTTTGGGCTCACAAGTACAAACCGCTTCTGATTGTAAAAAAGGGTTTAATGAATAAAAGTTCCAGAGTTAACTTTCAGTGCTGTTATTACGTTTTCTTTAAAGCAACTTATGAATACATTAATATTTCACGAACAGCAACACGTTTTCACGACAGCGACATATCAGGCACCATAGGACAAAAATCTATAGCGCTAGTGATGTACAATACACCAACTACTGATGCCACACAAGGCGAGTCGATCTAATGCAGGCTAAATCTATAGCCTAACTTATTGTATTAGTAAATATTACCGCACTTTATTAGTATTCTCAGCTAAAATAATTGGCAAAACTGCCCAACAAATTACCCCCTTTAACCCTGTAGTCCACCTAGAGGTCCATCTGGAGGACCACAAGTATTTTTTCCTATGATCCACGCTACTGCCGTGCTAACAAAAAGTATGCTAAACACGATTTTTTCAATATTGAGTTGTGTACAAATTTTGGGATCGAGTTTTTAATTTATAATATTCTGGGACACTACTAATGCATGCAGTGTCTTTAGATTCTGCATTCTTTTGTAGCAAGTCATTGCTATTGCTAATAATTTCAATTTCTGAACGATTCCGATTATTTCCGATCGTCTGAATTCTGAAAAAAAGGCTAATTATGTCTTAATTTAGGAGATTGCTCCCGACCGCGTGCCGTGCATGGCGATTTTCAGTTTTTGTTTTTTTTTCGATTGATTGTTTCTAATTTCTAACCAAACAGTTCAAAGACCTTAAGTGAAGTAAAAATACAAACTCTTTGTGGTGATTTGGTGCCTTGGATTTCATGTAGACTTTACAAGGGACTATAAATCGTTTCCGAGTCTTATTTCACTTAAACATACCTATTATATTTACTAACAATAAGCGGTTGATATTACATTCTAAATATTCACCTTATTCCATCTGGTATTGGTCTAAGTATTTAGTTATAAAAATTAGTATGAAGATGAAAAGAGATGCGACGCGCACGCACGCCATGCACACGTCATGAATCTCCATATTAATTCTGCACGCACGCACCCGTGCTGCATCCAATCTGAGTTAATGACCTTAAATGTTAAATTTTCTGTTTTGTTTAGATGGTACATTGAGTACCAAATTTTAAAACACTTCCCGTGTTAGGTATACAATTTTTGCGAACTTGCATCCTGCCCGCACTCGAAAATTTTTCAAGTTCGCAAAAATAGATGGTACATTTTGTTAACGTACCTTCATTTAATTTGTATTTTGTTTGTCTTCATAAAATGTATGATTAACAATGGGCTTATTGAAAAATATTTATACAAGTTGTAACAATAGTACCATCTTATCCTATCGATAGTATCAAGTTTAAGAATATTTCAAAGTTGATTCGAGGGGTACGTACGTACATATTGCAAAGCGAGATGAACCAGTTCTTTAATTGACTACAAAACATACATCTCGACAAGACCTAAAACTTCCCCAAAGAACAAGTAGTTAAGCATGCATAGTTGACGAAATAAATTAGTTCAAAGTTTGACAGTTGTCATCTAAAATTTCAAGACCTACAACTTCAACAAAGAAATTAGTTTTGCATGCGCGCTGATGATTGCGCATGACTTGAACTTTAAAAAAAAATATGATAAAGTGGAGCACAGGCAATAGAACTTTAGTTAAGAGCGGTAAAACATTTTTGGCGGACCACGCGACAAAAAAAAAATACCTATAGGTGGACTACGGGTTAAAGGAAAATTGCCTAACTCATTTCATGGCAAAACTGCCTAGCTCATCTTCAATAGAGACCTAAAGAAGATATAAGACATAGGCTTGATTCGTTCTTTTGCTGTTGTCTACACTGCATCCAGCATTAACCTTGCATTTTCTTCTGCTACAATATATTTACGAAGTAGACGAGTTCGGAAATGGACGAAGTCGATCTAAAGGATCCGCAATCCTTACTTGGGCTCCTCTACTATTAGAACTTGCGGCCGTATTCCTATTTACTCGTAATGATTAAATTGAATAATCATGAGTCGTTATGAATAAAACTTTGTTCAGATGACTGAAATCTGTAACATACCAAAATTTCATCGAGTTCACCACTTTTCCCCCACTTGTGTCCCGGGGCACATATTAACTACCATTTAACTACATTATGGTCTGGGGTCGGAGTGGGAAATTGCACCATCAAATACATCTGCTATGTAACGTCGATCAACACGGCCTTCCGTTATGTAAGGAACGAGACGAGAGACCGCTTGGCTTGCTGACTATGTGTTTATATGCGGATGTTAAAGAAAAGCAAAAAGAATTTCAAGTTAGTTGTTTTTATTTCATCAATTACCTATAGTTTTTATCCCAAATGAGATGCCATCTAAAACACCTCGAGTATAACCTTTTAAAATACCTTAAATGGATAGCTTGAGGTGATGTTAATAGAACAATCATAACTATTGAATGTATAAAAATCCTTTCTTGACTTTTCGAGGTTCTGTTCTGTCGCATCTAAAAGGATGGTTCTTTCTGATCGTTTGCTAAGATTTTCACAAAGAAAGCAAGGTCTTAATTTGTCATGAAATTTGCGCTGGAAAATTGTTTGAAAACCGCAATACTTCACACAAATTATAAGGTTTCCTGGAGACAGCTGAGCTACAATGTAAACAAAGTATATTAATGAACGCTACCATCAAACTTAATAAGTGAACTCTGCCGGTATTCGCAAAAACTGGAATATAAGGAAGCCATGCAGATTAACTTCAACAGCGGTTCGATTATAGAGTAAGCGACGAGTTTGCTAAGATATTTGGCATAAACATTGTGAAGGAACTAAAATTGAGATCATCATCATAGTAAGACAAACAAATATACTTAACCTTCTAGTAACGAGTGGGTAGGTATTTCGCAAGCGTGTGGGGATAAATACTGTAATCCAAAACCAGTGCTTCGCCTCATACAATTCGGTGTTTATTTAATATTTACAAGAAAAAATTAGAAACCAAAAGTAACAACCAAAACGTAAATAACCAAACGAGTCTCCATGACAACCAATCAACAGGAAGATGCCGCGCGCGCCGATGCAAAATAACTATAAACAAACAAAAAAATCACGTTGTTGCGCTGTCTATCTGTAATAATATTTAAAACAACTAAATAAAAATGCAGTGGTGGCGATGCACCAAAATTATAAATATTTTGTCTAATATCATTATTTAATTTTATAATTTTTAATGATTTATTACCTGTTTGTTGGAAAACCTTTTTGATGTTTAAGTAGAAAAATAGTAATGTCAAAGTCTCTTGACACAGGACAACAATGGCGATGGCCGACGCGTTTGTAGAAAAATATACAAGAATATAATAAGCCCGTAATGTCTGAGTTTCACTCTATACGTGCCTTCACTAAATATTATATACTGTTATTATGGTGTCCATGACTGCAAAGCTGGAATGTTTTGCATTAAAAAAGTTTCAAGCCTTTATCTTTGTATCTGATGCCTCAGATTCTCAGTTTATCCTGTTCAGTAGTTATAGTCCTACGTTTTACGATCACTTTTCAGCTGAATTACTGGTAGAATTTCTGCCGATTCGCTCAATGATAGTGATATATTTTAGCTAGCCGTTTGGACGGCCGTTGTAGCGTAGTGATAGTACCACTGCCTTGAGTGATAGTTGCGGGTTCGATTTCCAGTGGGACGTTACAGTCTATGATTACTTAGACGGCGGTCGTTACACAATCATGACAGAGGCCTACTGGTAGTAGAAGGCGGTTGAAAAAATCTGACACCATTGTTCATCGGGTCGTGCATCGACACGAAAAGTAGGAGATTTCAGTTACCCGTTTGATTATAAAAAATAAGTAAGATTTTTTAAAGTAGTCAAAACGTGTCGCTTTTGGGGTACCTACTTTTGGTACAAAACGGCTGGAATATATTTTGTAAAATTCACCAAATGATCCGAAATTTCCTCACCACTAACACTATAAAAGGAGTTCCGAAATATTTATTTTTTTATTTTTTATTATGTGGTTGGGTATGTGAACAAGGGAAGCAATACTATCTTTATGGTTAATAGTTGCCCGTAGATTAGAATAGATAGGATTTCGGGTTGGAAACACTTGTTGCGTTTATAGATTTAGAAAAGACCTTTGATAAAGTTAACTGGGGGAACATGATGGAGGGTTTAAAAAAGTAGGAGTAAATTAGTAGTAGGAACAGAAAAATTATATTTGAACTATACAGACAACAAGAAACTATAATAAACATAGGACAAGAAGAAGGAAGAGCAAAGATTAGGCAGGAGTGAGACAGGGGTGCCCACTTTTGTCGTTGATATTAAACATTTTTTATAAGAAAATAAACGTTTACTGAATATGGCCTAAAAATATATTTTTAAACTTGAACCTCAGTTACATCAAAACACCCACAGAACCATAGACCAGTTACCCTAAACATCACACCGCTTGAAGAAGTCAAAAGTTTCAAATATCTTGGCAGCATTATTACTCATGACTCATCCCACGTCATCCTTCGCCCGTCTCTTCTCTTTTCTCTTCTGGAGCGTAGCATTGTACGGCTGCGAAACATGGACCACAACGCAAAGAGACAGGGAACGGATAGAGGCTTTCGAAATGTGGTGTTAGAAGATAAGCTAGACAGAAAGGAGGACCATTAAAGAACGTTACTCAATATAAAATATAATACATCTAGAAGGGAAGTATGATAGGACACCTGATACGACATGATCAGTTATTCAAAACGATTGTTGAGGGAAAGACCAAAGGAAAAACAGGAATAGGAAGACCAAGAAGAAGTTATTTAGACCAAATAAAAGAAAAAGTAATGATCATGTCAAACAGGGGAGTCAAGGAGTAGGCAGATGACAGACAAAACTGGGTGCGCACAATATGCGACAAAAATTGTTCATTCGAAAATATGCGGCACAAAATGTGCAGCAAATATTTTGCGTTACGACAAAGATTGTTCTATAAAATCTATCTATCCTTGTCACACTAAGGCGAGTTTCATATTTGTATCCTGCTCTCAGTTGACACTTGTCAATTGACGCGTAATATTTGCTGCACATTTTGTGTTGAACATTTTCGTTTGAACATTTTTTGTCGCATATTGTGCGCACCCACAAAACTGACGGAAACTCTACCGACTAGTACAATGTTTTTAAATATAATAACAAGACAAAAAACAAGTCCGCTATCTTTAAATCTATTGGATGAAATTTTAATTTCCTCGTATATAATTATTCACAATACCCCTTGTATCACTGAGCAAAGCAGCGTAAACTGTGCCAGCACTTAAGTTTACTTTTGACACGCCTAGACTATACTTTAAAAAATCACACATCATATATGAACCCTAAAAACATAACGATCCTATTTGTGGTTGTGCACACACACACATTTATATCTCGCTCATAATCCCTTGCAGGTTAGGCAGAGCGTAAACGGCCGAAAAAAACGAGCATTTATGCCACTTGTAAAACATATTTAATGGTCATGCGGAAATTAGTGTATCACCATAGCGACAGGTTGTCAGCCCATCGCGTTAAATTGCAATACACACCCTCGATTACCTTAGTTGCCTATTACGACTCCAATGGAAAGAAACGGGGTGATGCTATTCTAAGCTGGCATCACAAAGCTATCAAAGCCGGCATCACACAGAAAATTGGTTGGACAGTCGTGTAAAAGGTATTATAAGATCAACTTCAATATATTTCTTAGTTAAAAAAGTACTTTCACCAGCATATATCTATAACATAAAGCACCAACTTAAACTGGCTTTTTTACAGTTTATAAGAAAAAGCAGTAAAGGTTGGTAAGCTCCACTAATGGCACAAATTCTACATAATATTTTGTAGAATATTCATAATTATAATAATAAAATGATTAATGTGTATCCCATCTCACACTTCTATCAAACGGCCTATACTTGTTTGGCCTATATATGCTCCACGTGAGCCCCGTGATTTTATAACGAGAAATAATAAGCTATGAAAGCTAATGTGATGACTTCTTACAGGCATCACCTCACATAAGTACGAGGCATCTCATAGGGTCCCAGTAGGTCTTCACCTTTTATTCTTGCTTAATGAATATATCCCTTCGTATACAATATAAGCACGCAGGCTAGTCCGCGGGTAACAGCTAGTCTACATTTATGCATATACGAATTTTAAATAGAACCTCCAAGCAATTGATAAATTGACCTTCAAGGTATAATAAAAGAAAAGATTCTCTGTGGTTACTATCTTGCCTTCCCTTCTAGCCTCTGCGTCGAACTGGTGGAAGCCGCAATAGGTCTAATATCGTCGCGTCGAGACGTTTTTACCTCTATACCCCTCCAGAGTAATTTCTATTAAACCGTGATATCTATAGGCAGAATGCATAAAGTAGGTCTTTATGCAACTGTTTTCGAATTCATAATTCGAACATTATGAGACGAGTGTAGTTATAAGTATTTTTTAACAGCTACAAATGTTACAATCCAGCTCTGATGCAAACTTGTTATTATTGAACTTCCGTGACAACTTCTCCGGCATTCAAAATTAATCAAAACCCGTTAAAAGGAGCTCATAAATAATGAGAGGCATTTGCATTCATATTGCCTGAAGGGACAGGAGTTACACGAGTAGAATCAGCAGATACAAGATAATGGGCTTGGCCAATCACTTAGGAAGTCAACCTCGGTTGTTACTTATACTATACTACCAGGCGCTCCTCTCAGTTTTGTTATAGTTACTTCACGTACAAACAGTAACTGTTATTCGAAAATTTTCATTAGGTGCTAATGCAGGCATAAATCTGAGGATCGAAACTCATCTACCTGGGGCCTGCGGACTGTCGCGGAGTCAGAATAATTACCTTCAAGATTTTTCATGCACTTGCGGTAGTATCCCATTCTATTTAAAATCCCCCAGCTAAACTATTCATATTTGCATATGTAATTAGTTTTAACTGCTAACTATGGAAGACTTTTCTGCTTAAAAGGAAATTCTAATCGATCATCTTGATTTTTTTTTAAAGTTACCAACACATATATTGTTATTATTAAACTCCATTGAAAAAATAAATAAACATTAATCTATAAATGTATTACATCAATTCTTTCTTTCCAACTCAATTCCGTGGTATTCATGTGGCTCTACATCATTTGTCGCGTGTGTTTTACAAGCGGTCATAAAATTATGGTTTATGGTAAGTAGGCTATCGTGATGCGGGATTTTGCTGATTGCAGCATCAGTAGGTAATGTATCTGCTACAAATATACAGCTTACGGCTTCTGCGGATAATGTCTCCCACTCAGGGTCTTATTGGCGGTATTGGTTCACTGTGTTATATGATAGAACGTAGAGACAAAATATAAATACGGTGTACAGACAAGAATCCCTCTCGCTATTTTTGAAACAACAATCTAAACTTTAATAAGGTACTACAGAAGAGTAATATGTAGTTTAGTTCAGTTTCTACGCTGAACTGGTAAAGGAATAAGAAAGAGTTGTCGTAAGACACTCATGAGATCGATGCCTCGCAGATTCGCACCAGTAGTCCATATGGACGCAGTTTTGTAATGGGTATAGTTTAATAGTATAATCCAAAATGGATTTAAGTATCCATTTTGTTATTTTGTGCAGGTACCGCTCAACTGTCTGACTGAATGTTTTACAAAAACAAATATTTTAAGGTGACTTAGAGACCGACTCATTAACCATGTGTATTGCAATTAAAGGCGATGGGCCTGTCAATTTGGCAATAGGTACACAATTTTCTAAATTATTCTCAAATGTTTGTCAAACCTGGCGTTAATATTCGTTTATTACGACCGTTCACGCTCTGACAACCCCGCAAGGGATATAGGCGTGATATATGTATTTATGTAAAAATAACTTCATCACTTTATTCCTCACAACAGCAGTGAACACAAAAAAAATACAAAATACTTACAGTAAAAAAAATAAAGTGTGCATTTCATACCATACAACATTAAATTTAATTTACAGAAAACATTAAAAAGAACTCATTTAAGAATATTTTGATTAATTTTATAAATTCAAAATTGATAAAGGCGGGTATTATGTGAAATTACTTTCAAGCAATAATCTCCAATAACCTTGTTCGATAAAAAAACAGTGATTGCTTTTTTCCAGTTACCTACCTAAGCAAGGGGAAGCCCGCTCTATTTCCTACAAATTATTCATCGGAAATGAGATTTCGGATTAGACAGCGCCAGGCAGGGCCGTGACGGACGACCGAAGAAACAATTACTAAGGAATTAATATTATTGAATTTGGAGTCTTATTTTGTACCGCGAGTGCCGAGTACTCTAAATACCTCTAGATAGATATATACCTACATGTCTAATGAGAAAGTATATAAAGGTATATTTAAGCCAAACAATAGGGACTTTATCATTTATCACTTCATCATTGACATTGAGTACTGACGGCCGATGTGGCGCATTGGTAGTGCGCCTGCCTGCTACGCAAAGGTTCCGGGTTCGATTCTCGGTGGGACACTCACAAAGTTGATATTTATCACTTTGTGAATTTATTCCCGGTCTCGGTCACATTGCAGGGTGAACCAACTTATTGTCTGAAAATAAATGGTTCCATGGTTCGGAGGGCACGTAAAGCCGTCGTCGGTTCCGGTTGCTGTCTATGATTACTTAGACGGCAGTCGTAACACAACCATGTCAAAGGACTACTAGTGGTAGTAGGCGGTTGAAAAACTCTGACACCAGGGTTCATCGGGTCGTTGGACGACTCGGTGATCCACACGAAAAGAAGACTGAGTACTACCGCTCAGGTAGTCAAATGCGTGGTACATAGTAAAACAACCTGTCCCACATTTGTTACGGCGCAGAAGACGAAGTATTAGCAGTTGCAACAATCATCGCTGTATTTATCCTTTAGTCCGTGAGTCGCTTTTAAAACAAACACGGGCAGAAATGGTCTGATGGTATTTGTATATAATCTTTATTGCACAATAAAAAAATAAAATAAAAAAGTAGCATTGGCGAGTTTAACTCTTAAGAAGAATTTTTTTCCAGCCAACCCATTTGTTGTTAGATAGTTCAAAACTATTTGGGTAAAAAGGCAATAAAAAAGAAAATAGTATATCAATAATTATAAATATACAAACAGTGTACTAAACTAAAAATACATTCTTAGCTATCACACGAGATATTTACACAATTAGTGTAGATGCATAACAGAATACAAAAAATTTAACGTCCGCCGCCGTCTTGAAATCTAGTGGATAGAATATTCATCTCCTCGGATGGAATCATTTACAAAATGGTTCCAAGCATCACTTAGCAAAGCGGCATAAAATCTGTCATTAATTAAGCTTCCGTTCCGGCTGCAAAGTGACTGAAACCCTAAGGCTAAATACCTTAATAAATTATGGCAATTATCGGTATAGAAAATAGGACATGTATACTATTGTGTTGATTTGTTACCCGTAATATTATATGGTCTCATATAATTTTCTGATTGTGTGCAGCGCTTCACTGACAAGCCTCACGTTACTCGGTTAGTTAAAAGTTGAATCGATCGTAACGAGCACTGAACTAACAAGAGCCTGGCAATACCCAATCTGTTGTATTGATGCATTTTATGAGAGAAACATTTCCTACCTACAGTCGTGCCTACAGTATATTTGTGAAATATTCTACCTACCTAATCAAACCACATACCGGTTTCGACTTGTGTAAAATTATCTTATTCATCAGATATTTTTTAATGCGCTTATGCAAAAAATTACTAGAGATGCCATTTGCTTTTTGAAGAATGTCGGTCAGTGACGTACTTTCATTACAAATTTATGAATGTAATCATAGTCTTTGCTCTATCCTACAATGATGAAATTAATATTCCGAAAATATTCGGTATATATTCTATTTCTTCATTAGCAAAAAGTTTTCAATGCACATTTGTTCACGAAAGAAAAATAAAATCGTTTTTTTTTAATATTTAACGGCATCCTTCCATAGATTTTTAACAAATATCAGCCAGTTTTGTATATCAAAATGCAATCAATGCTTTTTGCTCTATTTTGAGAGTTCCTCTCAAAAGGAAAAAAACGGAACCCTATGTGTAGGCCATGAGGGCTCCGTTTTTTTCCTTTTCTGTCCATCTGTGTAGAGATATCGAGTGGCATTAACTATACACTATAACTAAGTATAAACGACTGCTTAAAGTTATAAAAATATCAAGTTCCTACTCCTAACTTATCGTAAAAAAAAATACGGCTGTTCTTAATAATGTAACAAAATGCGTGGTTCAAATAGGGAACCAAAATGCATACGGTACTTCCCGTGGACTAGGAACTAAGCATTAAATTTAGCAAGTAGCTTTGTTTTGAAGTAGAACGTTCGTTCACATAATGTATGGGCAGGTAAATAGTAGGGGCAGTGCGCAGCGCGAGCATGTAAGGTTACTCGTGCTGCTACTCGTCATGCCACTGCCGTTTCCCGTGCTCCCGCTTGTGTCGGCTTTGCGCGAGTCAAAGGAACGGCAGCACGAGCGGGAGTGTATTGCCTGTGGTATTGCTATCTCGCTTACCGAACTGGGTGTGAACACTCACTCATTGATACTTCCGCGGAATCATTTCGGGCAATACTCGCGGCAGCAGCGGCAGGAGCATGAACAGGAACATAGTGTGATCGTAGCATTAGATTAGAAATAATTTAATGAAAAACCGCATCTGAAAACAAATGAGTGGCAAATGTAAGTGGCCACAAAAGTAGTTGGAACGAAACATCCAAATGACTCGTTGAAAGTTTCCCAAATCCGACGTACATTGCATACGAAAATCTCCCGCACAGACTCGCAGGTCCTGACGGCTATTACTTACAAGTCTTACAACGCAATATTAAATTGCTTTCAATTTATTTCGCAATTGCCGTCTTTGAGTTTCGCTTTGTAGGGGCCTCTGACGTCGGTCCGAGGCAACAATAAAATGTATTCGTCTCCGGAATGTTTAATATGGGGAAAAGTTTAATAACGCGTCCGAGCGCTGGGCGGTGCTGCCGGGCGGCGGCGGGCGGCCGCGGTCAGCGCTGCCCGGAGCCCGGCGCTGCGATAAATCAAATCTCTTACCTTCTCCGCTATGAGAAAAATCCTTATTACATTCGAAAACATTTCTCCCAATGCCAAGACTGCTATCCAATTATATTCGCTGCTGATATCCCGCGCGACATGCTCGCCCCATTTCTTTGTTCTGCTTACGAATTCTTGCAAACTATTGCTTTGTTAACACAAAGAGGATAGGGTGATGTCACCGAACTAATGAAAAAAAATCGGCCAAGTGCGAGTCGAACGGACTCGCCCACTGAGAGTTCTGTAACATGCACATCAAGCCCTTTCATATGATAGTACTTACTTAAACTACTTACCTACTTATCTCAATTTTAAAATTCTGTTCTTTAGCGGCTCTCTAAAAACTTTATTTAGAAAAACTAAATTAGTTTTTAGTTTCAACTCTTATCTCGACGAAGTGACTGACGGACGGACAGACGGACAAAAGCATTCTGTACGGGTTCCGTTATTGCCTTTTGAGATATGGAATCCAAAAAATTACTTAATTTACTTGCCGCTTGATTTTAGGGTAAAATTTCGATAGGGACCTACTTACTTGTCTTATAACAAAACTGAGTAAATGAAAGGCCTCAAAATAAATGCAAATAAATCATGAAATGAGTAAAATCCAAGAAATATGATGAAGTAAAAGGATGCTGAAGAGATTCCGATGAGAGTTCGCCATGTCAGTGCCGGAGGCGGGAGCGCATCATTAGCAAGCGACACCTGCGAGCTCCAACCCTCACTCTACCAAGCTTCATCTGCCACCAGCGATATCTTACAGCCTTCACAACTACGCTGTACATTGACGACACTATCCGTATGTGTAGATCTGAACGTAGTGCAGGCCAGGTAATGGATAGGAGTAGCTGCGATGCAAATGTATCGCTTCGTTGCGAGTTTCGGAAGTAATGCGAAACTGTATGACTGTGGGCTCATCAAGACGCAGTAGGAACTCGGCCCTGGAGGCCGACGCCGACACAATGGCTGGCTGACGTTAATTAAATGTTAACAAACGCCCTCGTCGACTAATTGGAACTGTTGCCTATTATCCTTACCTTAGACGCGAGCAGGGCAAGCACAAGCCCCACTCGAGACTTCTCCCGGGTCCTTCGCCCTGAGTGAGGCTCATTGCTTATTTTCAAGTAAGTTTGCCGCTCTACATAAGAAATTTGCCAATTAATTTTCTTTGTAAGATCCTTGTCGAAATTAGAAGAGTTTCAAAATTAGCAGGCTCTGAGGATTACAATTGTGTATGAAATGGTGAGAATAGTGAGTCAAAGAACTTTGAAAGTTTTGTAAGTATAACCCATTCATGATAAAAGATGTTCTACAAATAGTATTTATTAAGCTCGATCTTCACTCTACGAGTAGCATCGTGTATCGTGTCAAATCTTTAGTTTCTAATGACGTAGGATATTGCTACGTTTTATTAAATCTACGTAACGCTTTGATTGCCTGCCTGCTACGTGGCGTAGCACTTAGTATCTTGCTACGGTTTCACATACCACATCGCTCCGGTGAGGTGCGGTGGTGTGGTATGCGAGTAGCACAGCTGCACATAAAAAAACAATCCCCCTGAGTTTTTTTCATTTTCTTTCCTTTGTACGGGTACCTAAGTACTTACCTAAAACTTGCTTGCATATTTATTCTAAACTCTGAAATTTCTTGCTATTTTAGTTCTACGGTAGTTTTATATGTTCATGCTGAGTAGGTAATTTAGTATGATTATTTTGTTCTTCGGAAGGCACACAGCTATTGGTCTTATCTTGACTCAATATCCCACTCGACAGGTCAAGGCAACGGTACAAACATCCTTTTAACAAGAAGTTGGCAAAGAGGACGTATGTTTAATTTAGCGTTGCTATGCTGGGGTAGGTTAGGTATTGGTGACGGTCTGTGAATACGCCGCGATGCTCGCCCGCACGCATCGCTCTGGGCATATGTTGTCCCTTTCTCGCTCGCGGGTGGCGGCGTGCGCGCGGGCCGCCTGTAGGCGCCAGGCGGTGATTTCTGCACCGCAGTCAGTCACTCAAAACCGTTCGGACAGGGGTATCGCGTATCGTGCGGATTTCCCGCCACGCGTTTTGCGATGCCGCGTGTAATGGACGATTCAATTTGAGATCGCGCGTGTTGATGCATCGTATTATTGTGTTTCTCCTGGGTTGTACTGGAATGCCAGGCTTAGTGATTGTTGGATGTCTCGACGTCTTCCACGTGAGCGTCGCGTTGAATAGGCATCAGGTGGCCATTTTGGCCCGCGTTTGTACGGCCCAAATTCGGGTTGGGTCGCGCGTAATGACTAATATCAAAGTGGAATACGAACAGAAGCTGTGAGTGGTTTGACGTGAATAACGCGCCAAGGCTGTAGTGGAATGCTGGGTGTCGATATCTTTTCCACCCAGCCCTGTAAGTACCCACGGAATTCCTATTTGATCCATTCCCTGAACTTCCTTTCTCCGTTGGGTATTTATGCATTTGCGCCGGCACGTGACTGTAAGTGATAAAACTGTTTATTCGTGTTAATGGTGTGTTCCCTTTAGTCATATTTGTTGTACCATATCATTGTGACTCCTTAGTACGAATTGCGGAATTCGTGGGGTGATATAATTTGGAGGTACTTACTTATAATCTAGTGCTAATACGTGTGACGTAACGCCAGATCGGCAGACGGTATTTACTACCGACTTGAGTTATGTAAGGGTTGGAACACATCATTAGCCAATTTCAATCAACTTAGTTAATTAAGTTAAATAGATTTAGGTTCACGTTTAATTCATAGTATGCGCTGCTATATTGTGCAGCGTATGCTATTTAGCGCTGCGTAACGCAGCCATTGTCTGCCTCCAGTTGAACTCCTGGTATTTTGTTCGAAATTTACCTGTGTAAATCGCTTCCACTGCGGGAGTTTAGCTTGGAATTAGACAACGTATGTATACACAATTTCTTTACTGCGGCTTTAATTCACAAGAAAATTAAATTGCTTTTCTCGTAATGGCCAACTCGAATTAATGCCCCTCTTTAATTAGCGTTAAGCGAAGTTACTGTGGGAGTCGACTAAGTAATACTCTGGCTGGGTATCTCGTAAACATGCTGGTCATTTCAACAGAAGAAGAAAACCGTACCTAAGATCTTGTCTTGCTCGCGGAAAAGGCGGTGTCGCTGAAAGCCCAGTTAATGCGATTGCTATGTAGGGACAGGGACCTACTCGTACATCGATGTTTTTTTTAAATTGGTCATAAACCACGTAATCTTGTACGACGCGTGCATGAGTGGTTCTCGCATATAGTTGCAATATTTATAACTTTTATAAATACTTGCCATATTTATAAAAGTTATAAATATGGCAAGTATATGCATATTTAATTTAAGTTATAAAATAATTATGAAAGTTATGCAAAGGATGGCAATGAAGCCATGGAAGGCAATGCAAACTACATGGATGGTAATGATTTGAACTATAAGGTATTGAAATATGACACCTCTGTCTGAGTCTGAGGAGACTCCACACCGGTTAGGTGCTGCCTAGCTCCTACGGTCAGGTAACGCCGCTTTTCATGACTAATGCCTCCACTACTGCAGTTCATAGACATCACCCCTACTGCGCCGCTGAGCTGACCACACAAGGTAATTTCCAAATTGCCAGGGTGAAAAATTAAGCATCAGCCAATCACTGTGACTTCCTACATGAAAAGGCCAATTTTTTTTTACAGCTATAATCTGTAATTTTAGCCCCGGGGCTTTGAAATCTACACCTGACTATTTGGTGGGGAGCTAGGGCTCACCCGGAGAAGTTTGGTCACTTTCCGGATTTTAAAATATACCTACTTACTATTGAATAGGGATTTCAAATAAGGTAGGAGCGTCGGTTCTCGGATTTTGAGAGCGTCGGCTGTTACACCATCCTCACCCAGACTTTTATTGAATTTCAATCTGCGCAATGCTTATTGAACTTCTAGTTCTGTGATGAGTGGGATAGTCTCGTTGTACTCATAGTTGTTAACGTATATCGGACGGAGCGCCGCCGCCGTAAGAGTAAAAGAAGTTTATCAAGATAAAGCTGTATATGCTTTGAACAACTTGCCTTTCCTAAAAAGAAACAACAAAGAAAAACATGTGGCTGTCAATGTCATTCTCTTCATCTTGTTTTCGCTATTTTGTTCGGATTTTGTTGAGCATAAAAATACAATTCTTTAGATAAACTATTGCATTTCTTTATGAAAAGGATTTCTAAATGGCGAATTTTCGACCGGCTGGTCTGTCTGACGAAGATTCAGACAGCGACGACTATGGATTTTATGAAAAACCGGTAAGTTCCCACTTAATTGCTGACACCGGCATTTCGGTCCAAAAATATTATAATTCTTTATACATATGCTAATTTTCTACTTGTATAACTTAGTGCTACACTCTTCAGCCCTTTTCTGTTCAAAGATAACCTGAATACTTTGATGAGAAACAATGTAAGAAGTTGATTTTGTGAAGCTTTATTCGTGCACTCCAAAACCAATTACGTTGATTTGTTCTTCTATTGTTAGACTAACTGTCTTAAATTCTTGATCCCTTAAAAGATGGCTTTTCCTGTCTGATGTGCTTTATGAATTATTCAATTAAAAGCGTTACTTTTTCGTAAATTTAAGTGCTGGGCATCACCTAGTCTTGATATTGGTTATAGTTTGAAATGACCAGCCAACAATATAACCCACATGTCTTGCGGTTTAACATAAGCAAGTATTTTTTATTACTTTCAGATAAGGACCTATCAACAACCAGTACCTCAACATAGCGCCAGGAAGAAAATTGAGATAAACCTGCAGGATGCCATCATCAATGGGAAAGTCAAAGAAGTGGAAAAGATCGTCCATTTTGGTTTGTTTTTTATTACAATCTAAATTGGTATTTGGCTTTGCCTTGCAGTAAGAGCAACAATGTAACTGGCTATGGACCTGTATGTGCAAGTAAGACAGCATGATGGCAAACTGCCAGTTATATTCTGTGTTAGTTCCTGCTTTTTTTAGATTACAATGCACAAGTAAAAGTAGGTGCATTTTGAAAATGATAAAATAATGATCCTCTTATACAATTAGTCTATTAAGAGTATGGAATGTCATAGCAAGTTACACTTTTACTGTTGCTTCAAGAATTTACTCTGTGATGCCAGCTTAGTGCGGTTTGATGCCAGTATAGATAAGCATTTGCAGCGGTACAATGTTCTCTCGGCTGTGTGCTTTTTTTCATAGAAACCCATACCCTCTACGCTGCCCTGCATGTGTTGTAAGAGGCTACTAAGGGTCTCAAAGGTTTCATGTGTATTGCAATACGACAGGACAATTTGTCACTGTAAGGTGTAAAACAAAGCAAATATTTCAAGGGGTGGACCAGCCCATTAAACTAAACAACTTTCCATAAGTAACATAAGCAGGGATCGGATTAGCAGCTAATTTTTAAAGCGCTTTAATTTGTCAACCTTTCGATAGGCTACCCTTACGTCTATGTTATCCTGTATAAAGCTTATCCAGTGAAAGGCTTACCGTATACCTTTAGGGTAACCCTAACCTTATGATAGGGTAAGCGATTACCAAATCATTGAAGGGGTATTATTTTACCGCTTTATTGAAAGGGTTTTTGCTCCTCGAATGGGGCGCGAGGCGCGATCGACGAGTCCTTTTCTCAAACTCATTATTACCTATAGTCCGTCTGCCGCGTGGCCGTACGCACCTGTGAGATATCATTGCATTGTGATAATTTCCGATCAGGGATTGTATGACCGATTTTTTTTTTGGTTGAAACTGTAAACGGTATGACATCATACCGAAATGTTACGATATCATTAAGTTTCGGAACTGGAAAGTTGTTGCTACCGCAAATTTACCGGTACCGGTATTTTTATGGTACCGAAACCGCTATCAAAAGGGTTTTGCAAGGTCATCTCCGACAATTCGGCCACCGTAGTCTACGCTGCGTTGCCGCTCCGTGCATGCGGTGGAAGGGTGAATTCCGCATTAAGCAGATTGCCCGCGTGTGTGACAGAGCCGCCATTCTTCTAACCCTTCTGAATTAAAAAGGCGCATCGTGCCTAGGTACCTTGGTAGGGCAAAAAGTCGTCGTGTTCGTTTCGTACGGGTTATACTACATTTATTAAGCGTGCATCAAAACTTGTCATCGATCAACATGTCATTCTAGTAAATAAGTAATTCTAACAAATAGTAAATAAGTGGGATCATTTTTTGAGGCTCAGGTTCCTAAGGTGCAAAAGTGGCACTAGGTCGGAAGATTTAGATTGGCTGTAAATTGAAAGGTTCTATTTTGACTGAAATGCCAGCAAATGAATGTCAATAAAGTTAAAAATCGTTTGTGATAGTTAATTGGGAAAGGTTGAATGTGTTTAATATTATGTCGTCATAATTTGATGAGGTTAAGGTAAGCCAGGGTCAAATGGTGACTTCGAAATAAAGCATGTGTTGTATAGAGCAATAAATTCCCCTTCTAAGGATCCCTATTTGAGGACCAAAAATTCCAAGATTTTGCAGATGAAAATGGGTTTAAATAAAACCTTAGCAAGCGTTTAAAGTCCTCTTGATTTTGAAATTTTCTCATTCAGGTATCACCGAAAATACCATACTATACATGAAATGTGTAGTTTGATAATATTTCCACGTTAAAAAATTAACTATGTCCTATCTTACTGTCTAACCTATGTTTGTTCCCAATTACATTTAAATCGGTGCCACTCTTAAGGGTCGCGAGTTTACAAGGAAATGTATGCAACGACTTATGTTGCGCGCGGCACGGTCGAAATTTCCAAGCGGGTGAGGCGGCGGCAGCCGCGACCGCGCCGCGCGTGCTGGAGCTGTGCGACTTTACTTACAAGGAAAGCTCTGCGGTGTATGGTGACAAATCTTTCAGTATGTTTGGTATGGTATAGAGCGAAGGCTATAATTATAATGAATGGACTGGACTGAGGAATCTGAGGATATTAATCATGTCATAGAAAAATTGCTATTTTCAATACTACATATACACATATCACGCCTTTATCCTTTGCGGGGTAGGCAGAGTGTTAACGGCTGTAAAATACGGTCGTTATCGCCATGTCTGAGTAATATAATATTTGTGTGCCGTTTCAGAAAAAAACGTGTATCACAATAGTGACAGGTTGTCAGCCTGTCGCTAAAATTTTAATACAGTCCCTTAGTCGCCTCTTATTTATGACACCCGTGTGAAAGGAATGAGGTAATTCTATTCTAAACCGGCATCATACAGTGGATTTTTAATACTAGTTGGTAGTAAAATAAACAACAAAATAAAGGTAAGTGCAATTATCTCAAAAACGGTACGTCGCAGCGGAAAAATAACAATATTTTCAAATTCCCTTCAAAAAACCCCTTAAATTACTAATTCCTTAATTTTTTTGACCTAAGGTTGACCTTGATATTTAAATGATCGAAAATTTCATACATATTTTTTTACTTTCACGCTCCCACGTTGCTCACCGTTCTCCCTGCTTCGCTCATTCCCCAAATAAACCGCTCCGTCTATCCATACCTTTTCCCTACCTCCCAAAAAGTTTAAAATAACTTGCATTAGGTAAATAACTGCATTATTGAGCTAATATGGTATATCGGTGATACCTTTTAACTTGACTAAGAGAATTTCAAAATCAAGAGCACTATTTAAGGCTTGCCTCTTCGATTAAGGTTTTTAAATCTATTTCCATCTGTAAAATCCTGTAATTTTTGGTCTTCAAATAGGGATCTTTAGAAGGGGAATTCATTGCTCTATCCAACACATGCGATATTTCGGAGTTACCATTTGACCCTGGCTTACCTCAAACTCATCAAATAATCAACATACCTAATACTTAAAAGATTTGACCTTTCCCAACTAACATATAAACGATTTTAAACTTTATTGGGTCTGTAGGCTTTCGGATCTGATGGGGGCTTGCCGTTTCCTTTGGGAAGAACAACAAGTTGGCTGACCTTCCATGCGTCTGGGAAGAACCACCCTGCAAGCAACGCGTGTACATGAGCAGCATCTCACTGCTATTAACCTTCCATTAGAAAGAAAGAAAGAAAACATATTTATTCAAAAATTTTACATTTACAGGCGTGCTTGATGATTCGGGCTGTATGGGCTGTCGGACTTCCGTACCAGGTGCAGTATTCGGGAGTTTCTTGACTTCCTTGATGATGTTCTCGAGCGTCTTGAGATTTGACGTTCTGGAGTCGTCACATGATGGAGCACACGCGGCGGCAACGCGGATTGCGCGATGGTAGGCCGTGTCCCTAGAGGCGTCATCCGGGCAACGTGCCGTCAACAATCCAGACATTGTTCCGTCCGCAGTAGTGGTGTAGGCCTGAACCAGATCAACACAATGGAACACATTCATGGGTGGAAGCGACTTCGTTCCCAGAATCTGCCACCGAGCGAAAATTTATGATTTCAGCGAGCCTCATTGCATTTTTGTACTGACCTCTTTTAGCACGAAGAATGGTGAGTAAATGCTCCATGATTAGGACTGCGTCGCTTTGTTGCACTCTGCCAGTTACGGCGCGCTGCCGCGACTCCCCTACGCACGTGGTCTAGCGCAGGGTTCCACCACTCATTGCCGTTAGCAGCACCGTAGTTTTTTCGGGTACCGAGACATTCGTAAGAAGACGGGCTGCTTGCATTTGCGATTTGAGGTGTCAATATTATGCCTGGGTATCTTGTTCAAAACTGGGATGTAAACCGTTGGTCTCTACGATCCCGAGAAATACGCTTCTAAAGTTTGGTCCCAAATAGGGGGTTTTTGGGACGCGGCAGCAAAAAGGGGTGGTTTGTGGTGCACGAAATGAGTTCTTCTTGTTTTGGCGCAGCCGTTGAAGAAAACGCGGTGTGAATCGGACCAGCCGTTCCCAAGAACTTAGGGGTCGAAAATGCGGCAGGGGGTACGGGGGGGCAAGGGGGAGGGGTTCAGTTTAGGTGAAATCCCGGTCGAAATCTGACAAGCGGTTCAAAAGTTATGGCCGATCAAAAATTTTGGTAGAGGGGGCACGAGGTGGGGGGCAACTTGCCCTGCCAAAAAAATAAGGCCATGATGTTTAAGGGGGGTGAAGTTTTGAACTGGATGGGGAGTGCAGGGGGGTAAGATATGGTGAGTGAGCCCCATGTCACAATTGACAGCTATCAGTGACTAATGCCAAACAGCACATGAAACATCAGTTCACTTGGACAAGCGAAGCACGTGGGGCCAAGCAACGCCCAAAGTGAAAGCGAACACGACAACATAGAAACAAAAGAAACGTTAAAACCACGTGGAACTTAGGTCTGACAACGTCGCTAAATACATCGCGCGCACTCCACTTTTCGATATCAAAATTAATACCGGTTAATAAAGGTTAAATAAACTTATAACGCTACAGGTATAAAATAATGGTACCGTGATTTTGTACCGGTTCCATAACCTTTGTCATAACCTTTATCCGTCTACCTTTAAAAAGTATACCGGTCCCGTTATTATACCGGTAGATTAACCCTGTACCTTAACCTAAAACGATCCCTGTTTCCTATTGTAATTTATTCTATTAATATTGAAAATATTATTTCATGCCAGTTAAGGCATCGAAACATAAGTTTGAGAATTTGGATAAGTACAGTAAGTAAAGCAAACGTTTTTGAAAATATACCTACTTAGTTCCCGTCTGTCATTTCAATAACTAGGTACCTAATAGCACGAAACACCACAACGTCGCGCCGATATCGCACAAATCGCTGTTGAGTTAAAGTATATTTTTGCATGAGGTTGCGTCGCGGCTCGCGGCTCAGCCAGCCAATCAGTCAAGGACACCGCCGCCGGCGCCGCACGCCGCCCGCCGCCGGTGGGGAGGGAAAGCGCTTCATAAAGGGTTAGCCTATTAGATAGGGTTACCCTATGGGAAATGGTTTTTGTAAGGATAAGGTGACGTGCATGTTTTAACAGGTTATTTATATGGAAACCCTATCAAAGTGTTTCCATTATAATACGGTTAGTCGATCGAAAGGTGACCAAGTTATGGGGTTTTTTTATCCAATAAAATAGTCAAGTCTATCAATTAACCCGCTAAAAATAAAGATAGGGAAAGCGCTTCCTGTCCCTGAACATAAGTCAAAATATGAAAAATAAATTTGTACCTAGTTACCATACAAATAGACCTGGTCAGCTGGAACATTTTTTATGGGAGATCCAAATATATATTTTTAATATCGACCTATGTTCCTTGGGGAAAGTTGTTCAGTTGCATGGGCCAGTTCACACCTTAAAATATATTTACAGTGAATATTTTCACATCCTGAACACACATTTTTTCTGAAACTGCCTCAAATATTTGTTGGTTAATAATTATTTTATTTTATTTTTTATTTATTTTTAAAGTTAATGCTTTGCCTACCCCACAAGGGATAAAGGCGTGATATGTGATCTTCGAGAATGTTAACGCAAATATAAAATATGTTAATGCAGACTTTCAGAAACATATTTATTATAGTTTTGTTTTAGCTCACATCCTAGTGCAAGGAACAAGGAAGTTTCATACACATTTCAGAAGCTACTTTTCTAGTGACTGGATTAAACTTGATAGCCTTACCTCAAACCTTATATTGTTACATTTCTATATTCCAGATCTGTCTAATTCTGTGAATCTGAAACTGGACAGTGGCTGGACTCCCCTGATGCACGCCTGCTTCCATGCCCAGGAGAAGATAGTAGACTTCCTCTTGGAGAAAGGTGCTGATCCTAACTTACATGCAGGTGGGTACATTTATGTTATTTATTTGAGAATACACGGTACATTCGTGTATACAAAAAATACATAGGTTTCATAAATAGATGAACACTAAGACCATAAACGACATGACTGCATGACATGTATTTATTTTACTAAAAATTCAAAGAGTATTCTGTTGCGTTGGCTTTGAAAAGCAACACCCCAGCCCTACCAGTGGTTGTGGCAAGAGACAAATAAGGCATGAGTCCAGGGAGTCAGCACCACTATTTCCTGTGAACACAACACCTTGCACACACCTCGCTTGCCAACCTGCATGTCAATTCTGTAGTGGCAAACACTCCCCAATAGCAAAAATCCTATGTACAGCAGTGTACTGTTGTGTCAGTTGATGATAAATGATTGTCCAAACAACTAAAATGAAAAGAAAACTTCAAACTGTTGAAAAAGTGCCCTTGGGTGGCATGTGCACGTCCAAGCATACTATCAAAGTAAGCATACCTACTTTAGGACAAAGTAGTTTTGATAGGAGTTGAATTCGCCCCCACTTGGCCTGGATGTTCATCCAAGTGCGCTTTGATAAGTAAGTACGCCATGATCAAAGTAACATACAACAAGTTTAGTATTAAATTCGAAAACCTAATTGTGACTGGTGAAAAAGATATTACAAAGTTAAATTTTTAATTTAAAATCCACAATTTTGAATTTATGAAAATATGGCTAGTGTCACGAGGGCTGTAAAACGAATCTAACAACACCTCATTTGATAATATCCGTCTAGCCGTTTGGGATGTTAGCCCGTGTAAAAAAATTACATGTCCTCATATATACATGCATACATACTTTCGAAAAATATAACCCACCTTCTGAGGCAGTCGGGTAAATAGAGTGTTGAATAAACTTTGTCCTAACATACTAATAGTGTCAATGCAACTTTATTGCAAGAAGTAAAAGAGTAATTGAATTTTTATGATCAGCCTGGTTGATCCCTGCTATGTGTAGGTAAATAAAAGTGGCAATCCATCACTATCACACCATGCATCAATCATCTTCAGAACACAGTTTGTACAAACTATCGGCTCTCTTTCTCTTATCTAAAAAACTCTGATAAGTCAATTACAAGAAGACGCGCGCGATACTTTGTTATTGTAAATAATCTTACAAGCTGTGTGTCTACTGTCTAGCTCCATCTACACTATCTACACTAATATTATAAAGAGGAAAGATTTGATTGTTTGTTTGAATTGAATAGACTCCGAAACTACAGGACTGATTTAAATAAAATCTCTTACTATTATAATTCTACATTATCCCTAGTCAACATAGGCTTTATTAAAATTTCTTATTTCCATTGGAAAACGGTTAGCAGCGAGTGAAACCGCTGGGCAGGCCGCATGTCTTGCTATAAACTAAGAAAACCTAGTTAGTACTATTAGGCTAGATAATAAAATTAATTTTATTTGCACCTTATATGCATAATAAGCACTATAATAAGACTGTATGTTATGGGCGTATTTATTGCACATAAAAAAGTTGCACCAACTAAATATTATTTACAATCTAAAATTTCAGATTCAGTAACCCCGGCAATGGTGACATGTTCCAACAGTAGTGCAAATAATGATACAATTCTCCACATAATGAACAGCCTAATAGAAAGAGGCTGTTTACTCAACATTGGTGATAAATATGGCCAGACTCCACTCATGAGAGCTATATCAAGTGGAAGAGTGGCCGTGGTGCAGAAGCTAATCGATCATGGAGTCAATATTGAGATGAGGGATCAACAGGGTTGGACAGTAAGTGAGTTTTGTTATAACAGAATTGTCTTCTTTATCTTTCCAACGAGGGCCAAGAATGTGGCCTACTTGTCCTCAAGCAGGAATCATCTGATAAGAGCTACACCAAGTCGCAGAGCGTGTCGTGCAGAAGCGAATGGATTATACAAAAATATCAATATGTATTTTCATCAGGGATCAACAGGGTTTGGGAAAAGTGTACATAAATGTTTAGTATTTTTTGTACAAGGAGTAAAAAGTTGACATCCTACCAGGTAAGTACCAGGTGAAACTAAAGATAGAAAAAATAGCATCACCCATGCCGTGTGATGCCGGTTAAGAATAGCATTACCCCATTTCTTTCCCTTGGGAGTCGTAAGAGGCGACTAAGGGACTCAAGGGTGTGTATTGCAATTTTAGGCGATGGGCTGACAAACTAGGTCACTATGGCGATACACAATTTTTTTCAAAATGGGCCTCAAATATTTGTCAGACGTGGCGTAAATATCCGTTTTTTGTGGCTGTTTGCGTTCTGCCTACCCCGCAAGGGATTTTAGGCGTGATACGTGTGTGTAAACTAAAGATTGCAGGCAGACCATCGTAGATGCCGTTGGCCCTAGGAGACGTACGGCCAGCACTGGACGTCTTAGGGCTTATTATAATAATGAGAGTGGTTTTAACAGTGAATTTCCTATGTATCAAGATGAGAACTTTATTCTGCATTCAATTTTTATTCCATTCCATAAACAGTAACACCTATAACAAAAAAAGTTGTCTATAGGCGGTGTTCTGGGCGTGTCACCACAACCAACCGGAAGTACTCGAAATGCTGATATCCCAAGGGGCGAGACTTACCGAAGTAGACAAGTCTGGTCGCACTCCTACAAACATCGCGGAATCTCATGAGTTCAACATTATCGAAGAAATATTAAACAAGCGTTTGAAGCCCCCTGGCGAGACAGGGGACGCAATGGATTCCTTTGTTGCTCATGAAGTCACGTCATGGCATGATTTCTACCCAGGTGTCAAGGATAATTCTGAGAAGTAAGTTATTCTAAATCTAAGTTTTTACCACACATAAATATTTGGAGAACATTTGAACCCACCTTACGAGGCAGGGGCAAATGCAATCGGTTAATGGAGTCTATTTTGCTCATAAACTCTATTTTTTACTTTTATTAATGATGGGTTTGCTCTTGACTCTAGTCTAAGTCATAGGACAGAGACAGGGTCTAAGATGGAGCGAGCTCACCCAGAAGAAGTAACAATAATACATCCAGGAATTATGTTTCGAATTTAGCATTGAGAGTCGTTTGAATTAGCACTGAAAAGAGTTGTTGTTTGAACGTCACGCAAAAAAGATTGTCTATCCAATACTGCATTACCCTGGGTGCGGTTTGTGCAGCGACGACCCAGTAGTGTCATTTCAATTTAAGAAATTATATATGTATGTATGTTATTTCTTCTAAGAATGTTGTTGTTATACTTGTGTAGGAAGCAACCCTAAATCTACCTACACGGGTCTTTAGGTAAATCTTAACACTTTTTAATCTTCCAGAATAACCTACCAAAGCGAGATCCCAAATCTTCTCTACGGCATGAACTGCGAGCGATTGACGCCCATTATTCAAAAAAGTGGGATGGCCTTACGCTCCTTCCTGCTCATGGAAGAAAAGGACATGAAAAAACTGGGTATAGACATGCCGTACGAGCAACAAAGGCTAAGGAGAGGATTGCAGAAGTTCCATACGAGAGGATGGAAGTTGAACTCGGTGTCAGGACTGTATGCAAGAAAGGCTGATACTTATGGGTGAGTAAACAAAAGCAGTGCCTGTAGATAAGGTTGCTAGAAAGTATTTGCGTGGTACTGTTCACAGTATTATCACTCAGTATCTCTTTCTCGGTATTGTAACAAGCACGACTACCGTACATAAACGGCCTAAAATTGCAATACACATGTAATCCTCGAATCCCTTAGTCGCCTCTTACGACACCCATGGGAGTGGAGTGATGCTATTCTAAGCCGGCATCATACGGCGCGGCGTTAATATTCTATTTTTCGTTTGTATGAAAATACGGGATGGTCTGTTTACACTGAGGTTGCACATAGCATTTTCGACAAGTGCAGTAGCGCTCTAAGCAAATCTCTCATTTTACGCAAATTAAATGAAAAAGAAGTATGCTTAACTCCCGACTGTACTTGAAGTTATTTACTTTATGGAATCGACAACATCGACTGTCAGTTGAGGGAAAATGGCTAAAACCGTGTGAAGAAAAGGATAAACATTGTAGTAGATTCGAGAAACAGTTGCTGTGTGGGAGTTTCTGAGTCTGATTGTTCTTCTTTTGCCTGTTCTTATTATAAATAAACCTAAATCAGTATAATTACTTATTTAAAAATGTCACGTTGTTCATTCCAGTGTACTAGACTGCGTGACGTCACTTGGCAGTCATCTCCACCAAGTATACATCCTAGAAGCCTCATTACAATACACGCTGCGCGAGTACAAACGGGTGCAGCATCAATTGAAGTTCGAACCACCGGACTCGCCGTTGAATACAAAGCTTAGAAGTGCTGCCAAGAGCTTGCTGAACAATATCCAGAATGCTAGGAAAGAGACTAACCATATGAGAGCACAGCTAGTTAAGGTAAAGAGCATTATAAGCATAATAAATTAAAATTATACAATAGGAATAAGACTGGCCAAGTAAACTACCCTGTAGCACTCACCGTTGAATACCAAGTTACAAGCTGCTGCCAAGAGCCTGAATAACATACAGAATGTTAGGAAAGAGGCTTACCATATGAGCTCACCTAGTTAAGGTTAGGTTAAATTCAAGCAATAAGCAATTGAATTCAATATAAAAATCATAAATATAGATTATGAATAACACTGAACCAAGTAAACTACCCTGTAGCATTCACCGTTGAATACCATGTTACGAGTAGCTGCTAAAATATTCAAGAGACTAAGATATAGAATTTATCTTAACTTACCTTAAATTAGTACTGTCACTTTCCATCAAATATATTTAAAAAGGATAGGAGATATAAGTCCGGTATTCTAAATTCTATTGCCTCTTTTTTTTTTTTTTTATTAATGATGGGTTTGCTCTTGACTCTAGTCTAGGTCATAGGACAGAGACAGAGTCTAAGATGGAGCGAGCTCACCCAGAAGAAGCCTGTTCACTCTTACTTTGAAGAGATTAGGGTTGTATGCTTTTGGAAACACAGACGCAGGAAGTGAGTTCCACTCTTTAGCAGTGCGCCTCACCCCATTGGTGGCGTGATTACGACTCGTAACAGGCGACCTAGAGATATATCACCAGCAAATAAGCACCAGCATTCCCTGTGAAAGAAAACACCTTGCAATGCGCTCGCCTAACCGCCTGCCAAGCGTAGTGACACACCTCGGACACTGGCGCTCAAATTTATGAAACAAACGCGATGCTACGCACACAGTCTTAAGCTCGCTCAGGTGAACGCGGACCATGCTTGTGTGTGTGAGACAACTTGTCAGGGTTGCCGCCATTTTGCGTTCGCGAATCGGGAATGCAATGTGCGGCAGTATGAAATGACTTTCGTCGTCGCGTCCTTGCTTAGCCGGTGTCTGAGCGTCCTCCGAGCGCGGGTGGGCGGCGCTTGTAGGGGGAGGCAGGGAGTGACCATACTGTACGCTAGTACTATTAATTATACTGTGGTAGTGAGTACTATGTCTATAGCACTGTCTCCTGCGCGTGATTTTCCCAAACATTAGACTAAAACATTGTTTTCCTTCGGTCTCGGAAACAAATCATATCAAAATAAATGTGTAATGGCCACGACGCAATGCCTTGATGTTTTTGCCTTATGTTTGTAAAATATTAATACATTACGTCACAGGCCGAGTATAAAGCAATATCTGGTGGAGTGGCATTGGAAGGCCTCGACTTCGTCTCGGCCTTCTAAAGTAAACGAGACCAGAAATTGTTATTTCGGCCGTGGATTGTACAATACTTTTCTCTCAGTTGCAAGGAAATAACAATAATAATACAGTAATTTTAGAAAATAATTAATTTATTATGAAAGAAAGAATTATGGAGCGACACTTAATTCATGTTGAAAGTTATGTTACAGTTTGTACAATTAGTTAAAAAATGGAACGCGCGCGGTATTAGTGTTCCTGAACATGGTATTGTGTACCATAAAACACCTTAACACGAAAGTGTGAAGTTAAAGAACCTTTTTTTTTCGGCCTAGTCCGGAAATTTCTATTACAGTCCTCTGCGCCTTGACTACATAAATGAGCCCATTGACGTATTCTTTTTTTAAAGTAATGAAGCCATTTCCGACCAAATTGGAGAAAAACATATTGTGCAAGAGACACGCCTACACAAAAGACGGTGGTCTTTGGCCCGCAATGGGCTGTTGTGGGTGTAATTATAAAGAACAAACATTCTGAACAATTCACAAAGCGCCATCTAGCCCCAAACTAAGCAAAGCTTGTAATATGGGATCTGGATAGCTGGTTATTGAACTTATATATTTTTTTTTGTAAATAAATACATATTTTACATAGAAACAGCCAGACTAAACACAAAATAGAGACTTAACAAATATTTGTGTCTTGTGGGGATAGAACCACCCTCGGTGTAGCAGATACTATCCGCTTCGCCATCGGGCCATTATGAATACTGTTTTGTTTCAGATAAATAAGAATAATCCACAGCCTGCTGATTATATCAAGGAAAGATCCGTCCGAGAAGTAGCTTTAGATTACATCACTGAAATATTGGTGGTCTGTTCCATTGGCTGTCTAGTCTACAACGCCAAACAATATATCCCTAGTGTTATTAAAAAATAAATGTTTGTTACACTTTTCTAAAATATCTTGGCTTGTTATTGCATCTATCTCGTAAATAACGGAAGGAGAATAAAAAAAATTGTATACATATTTTACTGATAGTATTAAATGCTAGGACAAAATCTGAAACTTGAAATTCAATAGGAAAGTCCATACCATAAAAGGTGATGAAGTAAAGTGCACAATTCGATGGATGTGATTTGTCGTTCCGGATCTGAAAGTAAGTACCAATTAACTCTTTTTCTTTATTTATTCTTGGTGCCAATTCTGGCTTCCGTTTATGTTAGCCAGCATATACCACTTTTATAATTAAGAAGACTAATGTCCGGATTTGTTGTGTATTCAGGTAGTGATGTTTTTTTAATGATGCTACTATTAAAACGTACGATCAACCTTAACTTTGTGAATTCACAGTTATTGTATATAGTGTCCCATAACAAAATCATTTGCGATATTGAAATCTTACTCTTACAAAAACGCGAAAACCACTGCAAATTGCACTGTCAAGAAAATATAGTCATTATCAGCCAATTACTGCCCTCACTAACTTACTGCCCTGATAATATTATTACGTTGTTGAAAGAATGTGTGCAAGCAAATGTAAAAACAGGTTTAGAGATAATTATCCTTTCTCCACGCTTTTGGAAACGACTTATTTATTATCTGGAGTAATTGCAACTGCGAGATAAAAATTATGGCGACTCTTATTTCAAAGGCGGAATGCCGGCTCACTTTCGGTGCAAGAATGCGTCAACCGTTGCTGGCGCGAATTTTGAGCCCACGCCAAATCCATTTGCAATGTAGTGCAATGCCAAATTGCCAACTATGTATTGCATTTCAAAATAGGATTTACACACGGGTGTAAAAAATACTGGAAAGTTAAACCAACCCATGAAACTGAACCCAACGAGCATAAGTTGTACCGAATCATAATTGAAAATCTGTTGGCAGAGTCTTTTGTATTAGGCGATCCGAATGTTTTCTTTCCTACCATTTAACCTGTGTGTGTACTGTGTGTCTTGGGCAAAGTTTTTCAGTTTCATGATATGTTCATGTCAGCAAAGTTTCAGTGAATCAAGGTTTATTTTGTACTATATTATTTTTATATCTGTACTTACAGTGCTATATTATTATCATAAAAAATAAATTGAAAGAACATCAACCCGGGGCCAGGGAGCCGGTGCCCCGGTGCCAGGTTTAGTCAAGATCAGGCTGGGTTAGACCGTTTGGACTTTAGACCGTTCTAACGCCGCTCGTATAAGACTTACATTGGCAGTTTAAGTGTAACCCAGCCTGATCTTGACTGTACAAGTCCCGGTCGCCGCAAACACTTTTTCAATTTCTTTTTTTCATTTGATATTCATATACAGAATAGTAATTCGTTTCGTTATTTCTATGCGGTCACTTAGAAATAACTCACAGATATATTCAAGACAATCAGCCTTGGACGACTCGAGCTGAAGATAACTGACCTGCCCCAGATGTCACTGAAGTATGGAGTGGAGAGCGATTTGTATGCACGGAGCTATATGAACCTACTGCAATGAACTGCGAAGAAAATATTGGTGAGTAAGTAATTTCATTTTAAAACTAGACACTTCCAAATTTGTTTGTGACTTGATATTACGGTTCGGTATAATGGGTAAAATTTTACTAGTTACCGGTAGCGAATAATCAGTACAGGCTGGCGATAAGGAGCAACTCTCCCCAAGAAACGTGTGTCGAAACATGAAAATAAAATGGACCTGGCATACAAAACTTTCGGCTGGTACATTTTGTATATGGGAGGACCATTTTATTTTAATCTTATTTCGACCGATGTTCCTTGGGGAAAGTTTTTCGCTATCACCAGCCCGTACTGTGTTTTTGCTATCGGTCACTAGTAATATTTATCTCTATATAGTGCAGCGTAGTGCAGCGCGTAGTGCAGCTTACATATGAAAATCAGTATGTTATACAAAATGCATTAAATATTGCTTTTTGATTTTCTGTTAAAGCATAACATTTATTTACGTTATTGACAATATTAAAGGGACGTCAATGATTTCTTCTCCCGCTTTATGAGGAGTTTTTAAAATTACTAGCTTAGCACGGTAATAGGTAGGTACGTAGGTATTTGGTACAATACGGATGTTAAAAATATAATTTCACGGCTCAAAAAACATGTAGGTAGTAAAAATTAAAAATGCTATTAGTAACACGACCGCAAAGTAATCAACTCAAACGTTAAAATAATTCATTCTCAATTTCAAAGCGTTTTTACTGGTCCTAAAATAAAATGTTGTCATCCCGACGTTTTTAGAGCTGTTCTTCGTAATCCATCAGTGTCACGGGATTATTCATTCTCCCATTTAGCACAATTATTCACTAACATCCTTACGAGATGCATCATTGGGTGACGCAACCTCGCTGCTGCACAATCGAGAGTTATTGCAGACACTTGGAATAAGGGCCGGCGCAAAAGCGATAGTAGTTGCGAGACATTTTCAGTGGCAAATAGAAAACTGACTTTATCGCCATTGAATTGAAGTCAATATTTGTCTGATCGTGCTCAAATTTGCTTAATACAGGCAATATAGACTTAAGTAAGAGTGAACAGGCTTCTTCTGGGTGAGCTCGCTCTATCTTAGACTCTGTCTCTGTCCTATGACCTAGACTAGAGTCAAGAGCAAACCCATCATTAATAAAAAAAAAAATTCAATGACAGTTTATTTGATATTTTAATATGGTTAAATAGACCATAGGCCGGCGGCCTCAAGATATGTTGGATTTAGGGATGTTATGTAGCTGATAATGTGGTAGAAAGCACCCCTGAGACTGCTCCTCGTTATACGCTTTCTCGGGTTGTTGCATCTATTAACACAGTTCGAGTGAAATTCATGTCTTACAACTTAACACTAGAACATGTGTAATCAGATATAATTTGTTAGACATGTGCGTAGCTTTCCTCGCTATGTCCTCTGCTTTACAATATCAGTCTTTTTTTAAATGTGTGTATGAATCCTAACGGTCAATCTGGATCGTCCTTGTCACTTGTTCAGTTGTCTCATTTGGCACTGAAACTAACTGAACGCCGTTCACAGCTCATTACGGGAGTACGTTATTAATTGCCACATTGCCACTACGTCGACATGCGTAGGTGGTACGAGTTTTGTCGCCCATTACTCATATACCTACGCTTGCCTTACTGGTTATAAGCTGGACAAGTGAATTACCAGGCGTTAGGTTGTAAACAACTTTGTCTGTGTGAGTGTCTGTTTGTAGGATTTATTTTCATCATGAGGTGCAATCTTCAGATTGAAATTTGGAGGTCAGCATGTTGTACATTGGCATCAAAGATGACCTGCATCCTTTTCTTAGGACTAAATTGCAATCTTACGTGAATTACCTACAGGACGCCCAACATTCTCAACTATGACCATTGCCACGATAGTGTTATTTCTATTCTATACCATTGATTTTACAAAACAACATGTTCTTTTATAATAACATACTTACTAAAAAGAGCTTCGCCAAAAACTTCATAATGGTGTCAAGGAAAAAATACCACAACATACTTTTAACATTACTTATACCAGGAAATGCCTGACCAATATGATTACTATTATATCGAAACGATGAAAACCTGCGCAGTTGAGCAGAGCTCATGGGTAGCGGTATTTACATCGATATAATAATATTGTTGCAAACTTAGCTGGACTATTCATTTTTATTTGTAGTACAGTCTTGCCTAGTTCCCAAAAGTTTTATTTAAAAACACGACTGCATTTTTATTTAAAGCCTAGCCTATGACACTCGGGATAATGTAAGGATTTTTCCGATACAATTCCCATTCGAATCAGTGATTGACGAGTTGCAGTACCTACTTTAAATAATCGCACATAATATACATGCATACATGAATTCTAATAACATTAATGGCAATGGATGAGCCGCGGTAGCCCAGATGGAAGAGGCGTCGGTACTAGTGATAGTGAAAGTCGCGGGTTCAAATCCAGCCCGCGGAAAAAAGAAACAAGTTTTCGTAAATTGTATAGAAACTTAGGGAAGCGTTTTCAAAGTTTGGCATTAGTATTTGCAATGCTATTCGAGTGTGCCCTGTTATGTCGTGATCGTGACGTGTATAGTTGTATAACTACTCGTCTATTGTTCGAGCATGGTCGTATCCGTTTCCTTTGTTTCACATTTCGCTGCGTTTCGAAATAACTGAACCATTACGAGTTACGTTCCTACCTTACCTACTTTGATATTTTACATACAGGGTCATTTCATTATTTCTATCGATACTACATCGGCTGATGTAAAGAAACAACTTGCCTAATTAGGAACATATTTTGTTCCTCCATAGGTATTGTCAGGTGTATTATTAGATCAACTACTATTATAAGAAATCAATATTATACTTAATGAAATCCATGTTCCTTGGCGAAGGTTGTTCTTTATCATATCATCAATATTATCTTCAGATTTCAGTAGGTGTACTGGTAACTAGTAAAATTTAACTGGTTATAGGTAACTTAATCTAGAAGGCCTCAGTATTATTTAGGCACGGCTTACCTGTTTTCTTCCACGATTACAATTAGTTAGCCTGTCAACCTGTCTTTCCGTTTTGCTTTAATCTAATTTAGTCCGAACTTGTATGCTAGTAATATCAACCAGGGCTGGCGAACCATCGGCCTTTTTGGTTAAAATTATCACTTCCAAACACGCCATTATTTCAAATGCAAGTGCAAATCTTTTCATAGAATAGGTAGGTAGTACCTTCACATGAAAGTTTAGAAAAAAATCTAATAAGTAATTAGTTCAATGGATAGCGCTTATCATTTTAGGGCCACAGTACAAATTAAGGTCATTTGGGGTTCTTGCAACAGGGGGCTAATGCAACTATTACGGAAAAGTATTGATTTAAGTGTGCCATACCGTCATCAAAAAGGAAATTTTATTCTAATAGCAAGTATATAAGCAAAATACTTCAAGTAATTTATTTTTTACTTAGACTAGCTGCAGATTTTTCAATGCTACTGCACGTGAATTAATTGGTACAAAGAATCCAGCTCACGTAATTAATATAGAAATACCTCAGCTTAATCAATACTGGGCAGGTATAGGTAGGTACTATAGTTAATTATTTAAATTTATGCCACTAACAAGCTTTATAGACTTGCTACGGTATTAATTAATCTTGGAAAATCAATATGGCGCCTTGGATATAGTATTTATATTTGAAATAAAAATAACATTGCCATGACTTAATTTTTATTGACATCTAATCTTTTTAACAACTGTTTGTACTAAAATATAAATGTGTTCAGAGTTAAAAGCTGTTAATTCTGTGTATTACAATAACATATTGTTATGGCCGCTTACATCTGTAAACCTAATGTTAAGCAAAATGGACTATTAAAGTTTAAATAAGACACTTTGCAGAGGTTAAAATTCCCTTTTTTGTACTTCTTTTCACATGCGGTTGAATACATTTTGTAAATGAACACGTTTTATAAGCTCCGTTGCTGATCTTAGTAGGCCGTAAAATTGACAGTAAAATCTAACAGATCTGTATTAATATCTCTTGGTATATAAAATTCAATATCACGTGACTAAAGTTAACATTAGGTGCTTTCTATGTAATTTTATATCACTGGAATAAAGTTAATAACCAAATGCATATAGAATGCACGAACGGTTCTAATCACAGTGAAAGCAACATTGAGTGAGAACGGCCCGAGCCACGACTGTGCGCACAATAATGGAATCCACAAGTAGCATTACAAGATACTACGTGTTAAAACAATTTTGAGATTCTCTAATAAAGATTCAAAATAAATATCTCAGTATACTGCCGATACTCCTTACAGTACTTTATAAAACGTAAATTAGAAATAAATAAATTATGGAATAGCTGCTCCTTGTGAGGCGGGGGCCGCACTCAGTGCTTCTGGATGGGGATTTGCCTGTCGGTGATGGCCAGCTGCGGCAACGGCGCCTCCACCGTCAGCACGCCGTCCCTGGATAGCGACGACTTGATAGCCTCGGGGTTCGTGCCTTTGGGCAGCAGGAACTCTCTGTTGTACTCTCTGTACACCGACTTTGTGTCTGACTTCTCTTCGTGCTTGGCGTGCACCTGCAAAAGAAAGCGAAGCCGTCAATGACTGAAGAATGCTTGTAACACGTTCGTCAACCCCGATTGGTCGCTCGCGTGGCCATGCGATATGCCGATAGTGAACGCTATTTGGCACGACGCCCGCCATCTCAAGACGCTTTTTTATTTTTTGTACGTAAATAAAGGAAGGTACTTTCTTCTCACGGCCGAGTGATGTTCATATGACAGTGACAATATTTAAAAGCTTGAATTTTCGGCCAGTTTCAGGTCGTTTCTTGCGTAGCGGTCATGCTATTTCCATGCTATTAATTGTACATTGATCTCTAAACTAAAACCAGCTTTTGTGTTGTTTTTGTGACAATACAATAACTTTGCACGAGTCCGCGGTGTGTTACGTTATTTCAACAGGTTTGGCTCCTCTAAAATAAACACAGACAACTGTTTAGTTTAGCAGATGTGCCACCTGTAGCTACCTCTCACGTCTCGAATGGGTATTATTTTCGTACAGCAGCTTCGCATCAGCATGATATGAATATTTTATGTTGTGTGATCTCGTGTGGGTTACGTTTTGAACGTTCAGAAATAGTTTGACAGGACACTTACGAGAAGTTTGTTGTCGACTGTCTTGACGACGATCTCCTCGGGCGTGTACTGGCTGACGTCGAATCTGAGCTTCAGGGACTTGCCGTCTCCCTCATCTTGGATGAGCGGCGAGTTCAGGCTGTCCCAGTGGCTGGGCTCGGCCAACTGTCTGTTGTCGCTGTGCTGTGACGATGTGGTGGAGCTGAAGACATAATAACACGTAACATTAATAAAGGGTTTTGCTATTGAGACGGTAAAGACGAAAGCAGAGATAACACTGCCAGGAAAAAAATATTTGATCAAAGAAGTTCGTTTACAAGACTGGCCGCTCGTGCAATAGCTGCTTTCATCATCTAATTCTATTTGCTAGATACTATTCTACAGTAGGTAAATAAAAGTGCATATTGCTAAAGACAATAACGGAACATTTGGACAAACATAATGTTAAACTTTGCATGCAACACACGTTTACGTGCAATAAATTATAGCCGGATTAATTAAATATGCAGTGCAGTTCGAGACATGCAAAACTAATGAGAAGGGCAACCTTGATACCGATAAGGACATAATTGTTTATTGAAATTTGATTGTGAATGAACGGTGTGTGTGACTCAACATGGTAACATTGTGACTTGACCCTGATAAACTCTGAAATTTGAAATTTATCGCCAGTTCGCCCATTGCATTTAACTCATGCCTATCAATAATTATGATGTGATCAAAATTTAAAAAAAAATCGTATTACATGCTATGCACGTTTACGACTGAATCATTCATCTACTTAAAATGCATAAACTACTGCTGTCCACACTTTAAAAGGAAATAAACGCTGGTAAAGAATTTAAGCTGGTTTATCTAGGTAACTACATTATTCTACCAACCTACCGTGACAGTTTCCTTCGCAAAGCATAGGTAGGTAAGTACCATAGCACGGACTAAGAATATTTGCATGCAAGAGTTGTTTACATGCCGTTGTGTGTGCTATACGTAATCTTGCTTTGGAATCTAATTAATATCAATATAAGCTACTCATTAGAGCTCAAGATTCTCTAAATAAGGCAATGGTGATCACATCCTCAAGATGACTCCTACGCGCTTTATGTACCTACATAAAAATATATTTTTATGCGACATACACTTGTTGTCAACCTTGTAACGGGATGTGTTTGCTTTTGGTAGTTTTATCTAGAAAATCAACAAGTGGGCGGTGATTCTAGTTTCTTAGTTTAAAAACAGATTTGTCACCTGTTATTCGACCGTTTACCGGTATAGAGTATAAATCAGATATCCGAAAGTACTAGAACACCTTTGTGTAAAAGTTTCCGCGTAGGCGTCTGATTATCACACGGAGGCTGATGTCACGCTGTAGAGCTGCAGGCAAGGTCACTGTCAACAGATGAGCTCACCGACATTGCTTCTGTATTGTACCAATAATGATTGTGACCGACCATCATACATGCATCATTTCACATGGGATTAGATTCTATTGCAATATCACAGATAGGTACATGTTACGAGTTATGCGGGTCCTATAATCTACTGAATGGGAATAGTTCAGTAGAGCAAAGGAATTTTCTCGCGCATGCGTAATGTAATGAGATTGTTTGGATGAGCCGCGCATAAACAACATAAATTCCAAGAAACTGATTCAGGTTAGCTTCTGTATAATCTTACGTAATACAATTTACCATGGCAAAACGTTCGAATAAATAGGCAGGTAGTAACTCGTTTTATTTTTATTATAGGTTCTTGAATTAAAGTTGTAAAAAGAAGGTAGGGTGGGGTAATACGCGATTACAGCATAGTCAGCATACTGATAATTTTTGATACATTTTCTATTTCAGTTTAGAATAGAATGACTTGCATGGAAACAGACTATCGCTAAGCTACATTCCTACGTTGCTGCGATTGGATAATATACAAAATTACCTAGTGAACTAAAGTTTTGCATTTGCACCTCTTTTTTAAAACTTGATTTCGAACGGTTTCTAGGAAAAAGAACAGGCGCTCGTTTTCTAAAGTATAAAATCCTGCATACTTTTCGCATACGCAATCCCAAAATTGCGTTTTTCTAACCGTAAATTTTCCCGTAACTTCGCGTAATTCGCAACGAGTGGCTTTACCACTCGTATCAAGCTGTGAAATATTTTTGCTACTCTTCAAAACATCTGATCGTCAAAATGGAAAGTAAGCATTTTGACCAAACACTACGATATGATATGAGGCAATAATTTTTTTAAACGGAGATAACCGGGTTTTTTGAATCAATTAATCTTGCTAGGGGTGGCGGTGGTGGGGTCTCAATATTTCTGCGATTAACGAAAAAGGCAATATTGATATTTTCTACTGTTGAGGAAATAATAAAAAACTGTAGTAAGCGAATTGGATTTCGTGAGACACTATATTACGAATGTAAAATATGTCGGTCGAATTACGAATACTTAGGAATACGAGTTCCTGTAAAATGTTTTGTATGGTTAGTGGCTATAGGTTAATAGGTATAATACAATGCGTGTTAAACACAATATAAACTTGATGCACATAAGACCATTAACTTAACATGCAAAGTAATAATGTGACGGTGGTTAAATATCTAGGTATCATATGTGTTTTATCACTTTATACACTTAATTACATGACAGTTAGATACCAATTTAAGTGATAAATTACTTAAATACAGAAGTGTAGTTTCGGTTTCGGTTAAATATGCAAATAAGAAAAGAACCAATTATAATTTTTTGTTACGTGTATTGCTTTTTAGTTAACATTTTATAAGTAGGGTAAACTACAGGGTACAATAATAAAAATCTTTTATCTTTTTTCCTTCCTTCATTTTATTTGAGTATTATTTTATATAAATATTTACATGTTTCTAGCTATTATGTTAGGAAACAAACTTAAATTTCATATATTGCACTAAATGTAACCAGCTGTCAAGTTGTTTTAAGTGTTTTACAGCACCTGTAAATCTGTGCATAGGTTACCCTATGATTTTCTTTACCATTTAAGGTAAACCGTTGCAGCACAGTTGTAAAGTAACAAAATTATGACCAAGTAGGCAAATAGTAGGTAAGTTATGCTGGCATTTTACGGTAATGCCTCTGTAACTCATCATTATAATAATTATAAACACAACATTTAACCTAATTATCTTATTGTTTTCAAGTGCCTCCAAAATCTTTATCTAGCTATAATTTGCACTCAAGATTTTAACCATGAGACGTCCGTCTTGATGTATTAACTATATTTCAGTTCTTTTCTTTGTACGAAACCCCTAACGCCACTCAGTAATTAAGCAAATTAAACCAACATACATATAAAATTTACTATAAAAATACTTTTCTGTGATTCGACGTTACCTCTCTGAAGATTTGGTCACACCTCCGGTAGATACAGATTCGAAATTGTAAGACATGCAAAAAGCAATATATATTGTTAGTTTTATAATAGGTATTAAGCATCGGTTTTTTTTTTTTTAAACAGTAATTGAAAACAAAGAGGGACTTTTCCATTTATTTACATTTTCTTCTAGCATAGCCTAGCCAAAGAGCGTATTTACAACGGGGTAGGTAAGGTGAGTAGGGGAAGTCATGGTAATTTTAACACTTGGTTTTTGTGAGACATTTCGTGTTCTTTTTTCAAAGATTTTGTGCTCTTTTTTGGAAAGCTAATAGTCGTCGTAACAAAGTTGATTTTTGTTTAACCCCAAGTTCCCAAAATTAGTTATACTGAATGTTATAGAATGTGTGGCCCACAAAGGGCAAATATTTTACGAGGCGAAAATTCACTTGAAACTGAACAACTTTTCCCACGGAACATAGGTCGAAATATTGAAAATAAATTGGACCTTCCGAAACAGATTGACTTGGTCGGCTGGTAGGTGGTAGGTACATTTCGTAAGGGACGTCCAATTAAAAAAACGACCTCCGTTCCTCGGGGAAAGTTGTTCAGTTTCATGAATACCTAGTTTCGTTCGGTAAAATATTTGTCTCTTTTGTAAGTCCCACTTTGTATAGAAAAAGTTTGGTATAAGTTTCAAGTAAAAAGCGTGCCCACTATAATGTACTTATATTATAATTACGTAGATAACGCAGCGTGTTCAAAACTACAGGCACTATGCATAATACAAATACAACAACAGTTGGTTGGTAACACGCTGTATGACGTCAATGTCTTTCAGCGGTTACAGCCGACGCGTAGGATACATCGACCGCGGGCAAAATAACATAAGCTTTGATCATTGTTATAATTCCAGACCGCTTTGTCAACAACTCTTACCAAATATGCTCGATTAACCGCCTGTTAGGCATACCAAACCCACACAGTTACAGAAGTATGGGCGGACTAGTCTGCTAGCCTAACGTGCCCACACTTTTGAGTTCAACAAGATCCTAAAAATAATTGTGACGGCACTAATCAACTCGTAAGCACAAGTGAGATGTTGATATTTGTTTTGAACTCGCGACCTCGGTTTATCGATTTACCTAACTTGGTGTTCAAACAAAGCTACAAAAAGTGGCGGACGCTCCAGTCCTACGCAGCAGTTTCGAACCACAAGTAGGTCATGCATTGTAGGGCCGGTGCTGTTACGTCATCAGGGTGTTAGCAGCTGAAACACAGCCACGTCCAACTAGGCCATGCGTTCATGTCGTAAACATAACTTCAACGTGCGCCAACAACTGCTTATTCAACAGCAACGAAAAGGTGCTGATAAAAACGCCATAAAATAAAACCGGTTTTATCAAATGCGCAGTGCATTACAATCATAAACACTATAATGCATCTTTATTTTCCTTGAAGTAAATGACTACCTACCAACGGTAGAACTACTTTTAGTTTACCACAAGTTCTGCTCTAGTGGTACCTAACTCTAGCGAGAGAATTTTAGGCATTGCGTAATTTCAATGTAAAAACTCAGTCAGTAGGTACATTGTGTTTACAATTTCACGCGTTCCTGTGTTTTAGCAACAAAATGTTCTCGTTCAGATCTGACTGGCTATTTCTATTTATGACATCATCCGGCGTCGGGCTTACGTATCGCTGCACGCTTTAAATGGAGGCGACTGAGATGCCTGCAGTTGATGCCGTTCCGCGGAATGATCCCGAATAATGGCCTTTAAACATTCCTTCGTGGCGTCGTCGTCGCCGAGGCCGCCCAAGGTGGGCGACCCTCTTGCGAAACCCCAAAACTCATTAATTCAAGATTCCCTTTTTGGAAAACAGGTCCGCCGGCGAACTGTTGCGATTGGAATAATAATGTGCGTGCGGAACGAGAACGACATGCCGGATTAATGCCCCTCGCTAAGATTTGTTTTGTAAAACGCGTTGAAAAATCTTTTAAGGATAATCAGATTCTAGTAAGAATCTGTCAAGTGAAAACCTGGCTATATTATGTCAATGTCAACAAATCCTTGTTAAACTTATTTTAGTTCCAATACTCTGTTAGTTATTAAGAAAAAGTGTTGTTAATAATTTTGATTAATTTAATAGCTACCTTGTTGTGCTCTTGAAAAAGTTGTTGCTTTCTCTGTTCATGAGTTCCGATCTGAATTTGCTCATCTCCTCTTCCATTTTCCTCATTTCAGCGTCAAATCTTTCCCTAATGCTGGAGAATTCGGTGTCGATGACTGAAAAGTCACCAAGTTTGATGGGGATATTCCTCTTAAGACCACTGTCAGCCATTTTCACGTGAGAATAGTGTAGGAAATGTCGTAACTAAACAAACACTGGGGTTATGTTCTTGTATAAACACAGTTCACGATGTCGCTACGCACTCGACGGTAGACAAGGCAGCACTGATCATTAGTTGTCGACTCGGCGCCAGGGGGCCTGCGCACAGTTTTAAATAGCCTCGCGTTCCAACTCCGCAGACTCAGTCGGCGTCACTCGGCCCACACTTTGCTTCTCGCTCATTCCAAGTCACGGCGCGGCGGCGGCGTCGCACTTGCCTCCTCCGCACTCCGCGCTTCGTCAGCAGTCGTCGGTTCTCATGAGATGTAAGCGCCCCGCGCAGATATCTCGCCCATAACCGCGTAATTTGATTGATGGATGACTCACCCCATCTGGAGCTTTCTTTCTGGTTTAAAACTCCTAATAACACATTCATCATTGTTTTATTTATATCCAGACGACGAATCTAGCAATGAATTCAATGAATTACTTTTCAAGTTTGCAAACTTTTTGTTCTGCTCGTCATTATGAACGCTCCCACATAGGTTACCTTGACCTTCGTGACGTTGCTGATTTACGTGGTTCTCGTCACCAGCAGCGGCGGCGGGACCTGCCTAACCGATAAACAATACCAGTGACGTGGCAGATACTATCCTTGTCATTTTATCCGCAACCATTTATGGCGTTAACAAAAAGGCAATAGTATGACTAAAGCGTTATGGGATGGGTGTACGAAATGTAGGTACCTACCACTACTCCAAATTGGTGATTAGTTAGTCAGATTTTTATGTAGGTAGGTAGGGTAGATACGCCGAATCTCGGCCCCCCCTTTGCAATTTTCAACTTTGACTCTCTTTAGCTCCTTCAAATATTGACATAAAAATATGTTTGATACGTTTTTACGTAGCTTATTTAACCTGTTTCCTGAAACTATACAAGAACGCTTGTGAAATTTACGCATAAAAAAGAAACAAACGTTTTAGTTCGGAAAGGGCGAAAAGCTCTAATGTCGGCCGTTCCGGCTCTATTCTCGGCCACGATTTTGTCAAATTTCGGCCGTGTAAAGGATGCTCCAAATTAAGTAATCGAATCCCGAGTTTTATTGAGCATGTGTATGAGAGATTGATTTAGTTAGTGTTAACTGGGCAAATTATGATTAGTGTAAAAATAATGTAAATAATAGAGATGCACCGACTTTAGTTTAGGCCGTCTAGCTACCAGCTTAAAATCAGCTGACTAAGTACTTGTGTAATTGTCGGCTAGTCGGTCAAAGCCAAAGTCTAATTTTAGGTTAATTGATCCAAATTTTATTTGTTTCAAGTTAAATTGGGTACCTTCTTAATTTTTGAAACAAATAACCGTATTAATATGCGAATTGTAAAAACCAAATAGAAAATCTTTCTTTCATTACTTGTGAACATCCTGTACACATCCTGTACACTGCCATATACTTCCTTGGAGGGGGCCGACTTTAGGTTGTTTGGAATATCTAAAGTCGGCCGCATTTTTAGAATCCAAATTACTCAGAAACTAGATTATATAGCCCCGGCCGGACTATGATTATAAGATGCAAAAATAGTAATTCTGATGAATGACTTTTCCAATTTCAACGTTACCACAATGGTCATAGGATTAATGAAATTATTAAATCTGAATGAAATAGCTAAAAGTCGGCCCCCGGCCGAAATTCGGAAATTAACGAAAATCGCAATCCGAATGTCGGCCCCCCTAATATATCCGTAATTAAGCAATAAAATAACTTTAATCTCCTATTAGAACATAATTTTGACAAAATTCTAATTGATATACTAAAATAAAACATTCAAAATAGTTTGCTTACCTTCCAAAACGCACCTCCCGAAATGGACGTGAAGAGGTGCCTTTTTTTACCACCTCATACAAACCTATCACTCGCGCGTCTCGGTTGCGCCTAACGCCTATTGCTCGAAGCGTGAAGGACGTAAAGGGTTGTCATTGTTTTTAAAGGGAAGTGGATATGATCAGGTTGTAGATAGAGTGAATAAGTTGTGAGTTTTTGTAATATCTTAGGAAAGCAAGCCAAAATTGTCCAAAGGGCCGAGATTAGGGGGGGGCCGAAATTAGGCATATCTACCCTACTTAGTTATGTGTAAGATACAGTTTTTAACCTTGAAACAATGACTCATGTCTTCAGCATGCATTAACACAATAGAACCAATTATTTTGGAAGGAACTAAACTACTATTTGTTTTATAGACATTAGTCATAGCATGGACTGAAAAATTACTTTCTACAAAATTCATGGGGCGAACTGTTATTCACTGAACGTACGTACTTTCCTACTTACTACCCCTATAGGTAGGTTTGAAATTAAAATATCACGAGCAAACAAATAAGTTACTTAGATTTATCAAAAGTTATGCTGTCACAGACAACAATTTTTAGTTAGGGTGAAAAAAGTTTAAGTGGGGTAAAGTAATGGCATTTATTCCTGTTAAAATTTTATCTCATTGTATCTATGCTCAAATGCATACCACTAAAAGTAAAGCCGAGTCAACGCATCGCACGTGTTTGTTCCACCCTTAGTGCCCAACTATGTAAATATTCCCGGAAAGCTTTTACGGAGCACGGTCTGCAAATCATTTTGTCGGCTCTTTCACCACACAGGAAATGCCATAATGGCTAAACCAGGAAGCGCATCTATTTTTAGGTAACTACCCACTTGCTCAGGTTTCAGTGAAATCGTCTGGTAAAACGTACCATCAAAAGCATTTTGAAAGCCAGAAGTTTAAGCTGAAAAGCTGAAGTGGAAAGGTGATTTGGCAAATGCAGTAGGGACCACGCATACCGTACCTACCTATATCTATGTGATAACATGACCTTAAAATTTGATTAATTAAGTAGGTACCTAATTATTAGAATGGAATTATTCAATTGCAAATTTTTGATCATGGGTGCCATTGGTGGAGGAGTCAATTTTCAAACACTATTTTAGTAGCTATCGTAAAATCGCTACTAAATTTAATTGAATCTGAAGCCATGAGAACAACAGTCAGTCAGACCATTAGGAACTATTAAATTGATAGATAAATGAAATTAGTTTCGGTAAAACGTGAACTCGCACAATGATTGAACTGATTGGTATTACATATAAATTTGTTAGGAATTGTACCTGTAATGGAGTTTGTGGTACTTAGAGATCTAGGTACCTACCTTAAATTCTATCCAAAAGTTATTGAATCGTATTATAGTTAAATGAGGTAGGTATGATGGTCAATAGGTAGGTACCAAATTTAGGCTTTCTAAAATCAAAAAGTTACTTCAGTGTTTCAGTATCTTATCGGCATTTCTACAACACTATATTTACCTACAATTAACAAAACCTCCGTTCATTAACCTAGAGTTTATTCATGGATAATTCACCCACCTATATCGGTTCATACAGTAAGTGAAATGCTTTGTCTTCCTTTATTCTTTATTATCAGCCTATCCTATTCTAGTTTATGACAAAGAACATCTGTTTTTTTAAACTGACTGTACCTACATTTCTGTTCAATAACATAAATTAAATATCCATTCAAAGTTCGGCTGAAATCTGCTTGCTAACTTTTAAAAGATGCCGGCGCCTGGCAGTGCCAGCAGGGTTGGATTTTATATTTTAATTATGTTGCGTAGGTGATTTCAGATTGGGGGAGTTAGAAATAGTGTGAAGAAAAATACATTTTGTAGTCAGTCAGGGCATGTTCATATCTATAACATAAGCAGATTAACTTACCATTTCTTTTGTCTCTTTTACAATTGAGTTTGTTAAATTATGACAAGTTTAAAGAATCAAACACCCTGCAGATAATTTTGATTGATATCGAGTTTATAGACGAAACTTGTCTATGAATTGAAATTACTTTATTCAAGCCACAAACTACCTACCTAGAGCCGTGCTGTTTTGCATAGGTTTAGCTTGTATCCTCAGCTTCTAGGTACCCTGACCAGTAATTCTTAAGATGTGAGGGCTAATAATAGGTAAGTAAGTAGGTAGGTGCTACCTAACTTATTTACTAAATGCATATGTACTGTATTTTTTGGGGGAAATAGAGTGACCTTCCGATCGAGACCTTTTAGTAGCTGTTCCGTCCGTATATTAATAATATAATAATTTCTTCCTCATAGACAAAATATTTTATTGCCCTGAGAAAATGTCATTTGGAATGTAGAGTATAATAAACTAACTAATATAATAACTGAGGTCGTTCACATCCCGCGATGATGAGAAGCAGGATGCCTTCACAATGCGACAGATAAGAAACACCTACTCTACTTTTTGTATGGCAGCCGACGCTAGTTCATACCTCATGCTCGTCTCGCCGTCAATATAGAGTCGGCGCCACGAATGGAGTCCCGGGACAACTGAAGTACCTACACCATCTCTAATAATGGTCCTACCTACATTATACCTCCAGAGTGTACTCGTATTACACGCGATACGAGATATCGTTGGAGTAATTACGGGAGGATTCCTTTCGTGGTGCGGACTCTACATGATAGAATAGGATAACCTATGTTTATAAACTTTTAATAAGGACGGTTGAATGACCAAGCCAGTTTAGCAATCAAACGAGTGCGTGACGTAATCCTTCGGATACGATACAACCTGCCTTTATTAGGAATGCCGTCAGCTCGACGCTTGTTTGCTCACTTAGTAAAAAATATGTAGGAGGTTTCCAATAGGGCAACCTACACCCACGACGACAACTTAGTTACAAATCGTACCTACGCTTATTGGATTTCATAATAATATATAGATGCCAATCTGTAGTTTCGTCGTGAAAATCAAGGTAAAGAAGACTAGATAACAAAAATAATATTCTAGTAAATTTTATGTTTTCATGGTTTTTATTTCATAAAGAAAAACCGCTAAAAACCGTAGCGGCGCACAAATCTGTATTCAAGGTTTCATAAGGAGGTTCTAGTATCGTTTGTTTTGTCTCTATCTCAGTTTTCTACACTGTCGCGATAACGAAGTGAAGTGACGCGATAGTGCATAGCAGCATAACACTTCTTGTAAGATCAAGGCCGGTGACACTGGTCTCATGAATGAGAAGCAGAGCAGAACATCTAGCTAGACACTGGTTTCTTCCGCATTCTACCTCAAGATCGAGTTTCAATCAAGACGACAGAAACTTCGGAGTTTCATCAATTCGAAGTAGGTAATTTAAAACGGGAAACCGAATATCTTACCGGGAAAATATTCTCTATGCTATTTAGTAAGTATGGGGCTACCGGGACCTAGAAAATGTATAACTTTTGTATCCTCAGTCAAATGCAACTTTTCTTTTGTGCCTAGCTAGATATGCAGATAAGTAGGTATCTTATCTGATAGGCAAGGAAAGAAAATAGAATCCTTCAAACAATAACACTTTACTGAGTCAAAATAAAGCAGGTAGGATATGTTATCTGATAAGGAAAAGTAAGAAAACTGATTTTGGATTGCATTTAATAAAAACGAACTGAAATTAGTTTTTTTGTAAATAAGTATGCGTCCTATCCACTCCTAGGAAATCCAGCGACCTAGCCTTCCCAGGGAGCTGCTATTTTAAGCTCAATCGATACCACAGAATTTCAATCCCTGCGCAACGCAGTAGTGCAGGCTGCACCGAGGTATTGAATCATAGAGCTTCCCAGTTTCCAGGGCGAAAATAGGTGGGCGGCGATCGAAGCCTCCTATTTATAGCTAGGTACGTTCCTATGCGAGTTTTGTAAAGCTGAGCCACCTTTAGTCCGTTTTCTATGACTGCCGGTCGGTACCCACCGTTCGGCCCCCAGTTGTCACCCTTCGCTCTTTGTATTGTTTCTGAACTCTAGTAGAGTCTACTTCTTACCCGGGCGCGGTTACAAGGGATAGGTAGGTAGGTATGCTAGCATAGGGGACAATGTGGACTTGGACGTCCCTTTATCAACTTCATACAAAAGCGTCAGGCAGAAACGAGGAAACCAAGAGCATAAAACGATTAGGTACAATAAACAAAACATTAAATTTTTAGAAATCTAGGTAACTAGTAGGTTAGGTACCCACATTAATCCATTGGGTTGGACTTTGACTCCTAACTAACTTGTATACGGCGGCGTAACATATTTTGCTTCCTGTCTCGAGAAAACCATATAAGGATAAAACGTCAATAGACAAATGAAATAGATACGTCGTATCATGCGGTACCTACATAGCTATCAGTGTAGATTGCGACCAGACCAAGACTAACCTACAGGTAGGGTAGGGAAGCATGTTGGTACCTACTTAGTGTAGGCGGACTCCTACACATATTATGACAAATCTTAACAGACTTAATATTCTTATTAGGTGTGGCAATCAAGTAATTTCATAATGATCATCATTTTATGACCGTGCAGAGCTATTGGGCCTTTCCCACTGGAGAACTTTTTCTAGGACGTGTGTAACTGCATGCATCAGTTCAACTTTTTGTACAGAGATTCCTCCAGTCTTGTTACCGTGGGACTCAAAAATAGGTTCTACTCATTGATTAGGTATATCTACACTGCTGGTAAACCAATAAGAGAATTTTATTAGTAGGTACCATCACAAATATGTAAAAAGTAGTATCTACTGTCAATGGAGATATGCGGCGGTGGCATAAAAACCTAGACCGCCTTTTTATGCGATTTCTATTCTACGGTCTACGAGGTAGGTAAGACTGCTACACTACTACTTACCCGAATCAGGACAATCATCCGCTCGTTCGACATAATCGGTGATATTTGAATCAGTGAGTACCAAAAATGCACCCCTTACTAAATGGCCGCCATTATAGCGCCCGCCATTTATGTATGTAAGGTACAGTGGGCAAAGTACGCCAAAAAAGCGCAGAAATTGTACTTCCATTCATTTCAGGAGCGTCAAACAAACAACGCAATCATAAAATTCATCAACAGGAACAAGCTAATGCCCATGTTCTTTATAAGAACTGCTCTGAAAATATTAAGAGTTTAAGTAATTTTTAATGATATTGTAATAATTATTTTCTGCATAATATATAAACAGGCAACGGATATTCTGATAGGTTGTTTGTATAAAGAGAAATCTTTTTTTTCTGTTAAGTGGCGCCACTGTCGAGGTCATTGACTGCTACACTCGCCTTAAGTACTTTTGTGTTTAAATAAATTATGAAATTTTGATCCATTATTCAAAATAGCAAATGTAATGGGATTCTCATCTCTTTTATGGTGATCTCCATGCTCATGGTCAATCAATTCGTCAATAGTCACCAGCACCAGATCTTATAACGGAGCCCTGAATAAAGGGAACTTTCAGTTAAGTCAGCATGTCTTCAATCGATATGAAAAATCTTAAGGCGAGTGTAGCCATGAACAACCTCGACAGTGGCGCCACTTCACAAAAAAAAATCTCTTTATAAATCCGAATACCCGTTGGCCAAGTTTTTAGTATTATCCTAATGTAAAATTTGAACCTGCAAAGTCAATGAAATATTCGCTGCAATTAAAAAACGGCCACTTTTGGTATTAATTTCCATTACTTTAATTACAACGAATATTTCATTGAGTTTGCAGGTTCTAATATTGTTTAAGGATAATACTAAAAACTTGGGCAACTGATATTCTGATTGATTGTTTGTACAAAGAGTTTTTTTTGTGAAGTGGCGCCACTGTCGAGGTCGTTGACGGCTACACCCGCCTTTAATAGAAATTGCTTCTCTTAGCAACAAAACTTATTTAAAAAAAAAAAGCATTTATTGCGTGCGAGTCCTCGTCCACCGAGGGTTTCGTAAAAGCGCTGTCATACGATACCCCACTTGAAAATACTTGAAATACTAACCTCAATTTTTAAATTTTATAATTTCCTGCCCTTTTAAAAACTATATTTAAAAAATAGACTATTTATTGGAATATTTTCTAAAATTGTACTTCAGAACAAATCTACTTCGTAATTCTAAGTTGACGGGAAGTACCTTCCCTATGAATTTTGATTCCCTTGACAGGGTCAAAAACCACGCTTATTACAGAATTAACATCCGCATCTTTTTAACGTTATGTTAGGAGCTTAATATTTTACAAATACATGTATGTGCCCATGGATTTGAGTACCTAATGTTCTTAATCTCGATATCTCTACCTGTTCCCGAGATAAAAAGCCGTGCGTGACAGATGGATGGACATCAAAGAGATTCTTAAAGTGATCAGTTTTTTCTTTTTGAGGAACGGATCAACGGAACCCTAACAAAATAGTTCAATAGGTGCACAAAGGAACATGTTACTGAATGCATTTAACTAGATTTACCTACTTTATTGATAGATTACCAAAACAATGCCTTTATGATTTCTTTGATAACTACTAATTCAGTAATAAAATAATGAAAATGACTAATAGTCTGATTCATTTTTGCTTATGAAATGAAATTTCAATTTGTAGAATACATACATTTATTTAATTATTTCTTATACATTACAAAACAACTAAGATGATAGGATAATATGATTTAAGTGTACTCTAGTTTACAGTCAAGAGACAAACCAATAGTAATAGAAAGTTGAATGGACCATGGTGCTGTTTGAAAGCAGTTAATTGGTCCCATTCTAATTTTATATTTAAAAATGCAACAGGAATCATTGACATTGTTAATATTCACAAAAAATAAGCTTACACCTCACTAACATCGACAAATTGAATTCTATCTATGCGTTGCCAAGTCAAAATGACCATATACCACCTGTTTCCATAAACTACCGCAATATATAAAGTAAGAATATATACAATGTTTTAATATCTAGTACAATAAGTATATAACCCTATCTAGTTTTGGGCTAAGTGTACAAATCGGTATTGTCTTTTGTTAACTAAATTGTAATTGAAAAAAATGTGTGCATTTTCTTTCCTTATTTTATATGATTTGTGCTAAACACCAGCTTTTATATAAACGGATAATAGATATCTGAATTTTGCAACATCAATTACATGATATTTAATGTAAACATTTCATTTATCAAACAACAAGTGTAAATTAGGCATAATAATTTTATTAAGCAAGCCATCTTGCCAAGAATGTAATTATCAGTTCTTTGCATAGACCAGGTCATGAAATAAGCTCAGTAGTAGTAATACTAAAATTTATCACAAAGTAGTTTCATTAAAAGGGTTGGCATAGTAGCACTAAAAGTGCTAATTTATAAATATTATACAAATTCTTATCAAAATTATTTTATCGGACTAAGTGAAACTGTATACATAAATCACGGAATGTTACACAAAGTGAATGTGTATACATTTATCTTAGAAAAGTATATTTTTGAATGTAGACTTGTAGAATTATCCAAAATTTACTTTTTTTCGAAATATAAATAGATAAATAGAATAATATAATTTATGCGTTGTTCTGTATAAATTGATAGTTAAAACAGTACAAAATATAGAATCCCTACAAGCGCTCAGTCAAGTTTTGGTCTTACTTCATCTTTCCCATACTTCCAACAAAAAAGTTTAAAGATTTAAAATAACAACTCTGTGTGATGATGAGATAGTGAGAAAATTATCGTCCAGCACCAGCAGGAGCTTCGGTGACAGGAGCTGGGGCGGGGGCGCTGGAGCCGGAGGAGGAGGGGGTCACCGACACGATGATGATAATGAGCACCACGGCCCCAATAGCTCCGATGATCAACATCATCTTCAAGTTTTGCCACCAGTACTTTCTCTTCAGTTTGCCAGCTTGTTGCTCGAACTGCGCAGCGCCGTGCTGCAGAGCATCCGCACGGTTGTCCAGCTCCGACAACTTTGAATCCCTCTCCAAGACCTTTTCAACATTGACACGCATAATACCCACAACTTCGTCCACTTTGGCCTGAGTTTGGGCCAGGCGTTTGTCGTTAACTTTTGGGGCAGAGGTTCCAGATTGGTCTTCCATTATTGACGTTGGATTTTCTACAGCAAACTCACGAAATATCCACAAAACTATCAAGATTTCCACAACTTGGCTGGTAAATAAAAATTATAGAGTGCTATCAAGTATGGCGATAAAATAATTTTATGAATGACACATTCTTTCTTTCAACAAGTAGTAGATGACGTCATTTTTTTTCTTTTTTGTTTCATGTAGCTCGTGTAGCTCTTTTTGCCGTTATAAAGGCAATAACATAACACACACACTGTACGGCAATCGCGCCACCACCGGCGCCAGCCGCCGCGCGCCGCGGGTAGGGTAAATGTGGGTATTGCGACTATTGCGTGTTGGTGCTATTAGGCAATAGTAGATTTTACAACAAGTGCACAAAACGGACCATCTTCATCCGAGACTTTTAGCAGCCCGAGCCGAAGGCGAGGGCTGATAGTAATGTCGAGGTTAAAATGGTTTTGTGGACGAGTTATAAACTCTGCTTTTCACTTTGATTGCGAGGAAATAAAACAATAGTATATTATATAAGTAACATTTATTTAATTAAAATTCAAAGTATAATTTGTACAGTTTTGAATACTGAAAGAAATTGTTTTTTCATTACATTGCATTAATTTCCATAAGCGTATTAGGAGAGAGTCTTAAATCCTCTTCTTCACTGGTAATTTTTATCAATTTTAGCAAATTGAAGAAATTACGAAAAAACATTCCCGCCGCTTTATTTTTTTTAAATCTTACGACATTGGCATTAGGCTTGGGCTGCAGACCTATACAGCCTACTATTTAAGCCGACATAGTGCTATTTCAATTTTTTCATACATATAAAATGAAATAGCACTATGTCGGGCCGATATCGGCGTTCGGGGCAGACGCCCTTTGGCTGTGTATGGCTCATTTTCTTTGCCTTCATTTATGAGTAGATAGGTTCTTGCACTTGTGCATAAAATGCGATTTTGTGCAGCCTATATCCTGCACCAATAAGCTCTTTCAGAGCATGAGAAGTGAAAAATACATTTTACTCCTTGCCGAATCTAGAGAGGGCCTGCAGCCCGCTCAACGCAGCGTTGGCATTGTACGCACGGCATAATTTGGAATTCTTTGTATAAAGTTCTATACAACCTCGCACACCAGCAACGCGCCTTGACAAATTTCCTAGCAGATGCTGATGACGTTGTAGCGACCTCTGGGAGCTACGACAAGAAGCTCACTCGCAAGTCGCAACAGAAGTTCGAACATATCTGCAAGATGGCGCCACGTGACGGAACAAAGAGCCTGAAACGCGGTATCGAAGTGTTTCACCGCGCAACGCATATATACAACTTCCAATTCTATCCAGGCGGACCAGTCGGTCCCCTGGCCACAACACCCGGCCAGGCGGGTAGCTACCCTTTTCCCGACACCACCTGGAACCCTCCATTCTGCCTATTGGCATCACTCCTGTCACCCGCCATATTGGTGACCCCTACCTTGGACTTCGCAGCCTTCAACCACGCATCAACCACTACAGCATGCAGCCAACTACTACGTCATCAGCACCCACCGCAGTCACAGCACGGCAGCTTCACTGGTCTTCCATCATCGTCTCGACTCACCGTAGACGTCCCGACTCACCGTGGACATTGGAACCAGCACTGCATCGCCACGCCTGACTGCATCATCACGCTACATGACGTCATCAGCCCCACTTCGCTCGCTGACAGTATCGACCTCCGGTCTTGAGGGGGAGTACTGTAGCGACCTCTGGGAGCTACGACAAGAAGCTCACTCGCAAGTCGCAACAGAAGTTCGAACATATCTGCAAGATGGCGCCACGTGACAGAACAAAGAGCCTGAAACGCGGTATCGAAGTGTTTCACCGCGCAACGCATATATACAACTTCCAATTCTATCCAGGCGGACCAGTCGGTCCCCTGGCCACAACACCCGGCCAGGCGGGGAGCTACCCTTTTCCCGACACCACCTGGAACCCTCCATTCTGCCTATTGGCATCACTCCTGTCACCCGCCATAACGTCATCAGCATTATGCGGATATTGCGGCCAGTGTGACCATATTAAACAGAATTTCATTTATTGAATTGTAGAAACAGGACTTGCGGATACGCAAGTCCGCAAAATGGATTCGAGTCCCTTAGTTATTTAATGTTGTCTATCATTTTTGATCCTCGGGGAAAGTTGCTCAGTTTGACGGGTTTAGCTTAGGGTCTTCAGGAAAGTCGGTTGTTCAGAACTCACCTTCTGCTAAATTGCTGAAACATAATAATTATTAAAATAAAAATATTATTTTGAGCTGCCGCCGCCGTTTCGGCAGCTACGTTGTCAATATCGATAATTTGCAGGCTGTCGCGTAGTAACACCACTACGTGTGTTCTTTATGTTGGCTATACTAGACTTGACTTGTTTTGTCATGTGGGCAATGATTTGGAAACTGTATTTTGACATTTTGTGTCGTTTATTTTTTTCTTCGGAGATCCAACTCTTAAAACGCTAGTTTTATTAGACTCTCTTTGGTCATTCCTTGGTGGAATACAGACTCATCAACTTTAGTCTTTACAATAATACTAGAAGACATTCCCACACTAATCAAGTTAATTAACTAGTAAAGTCATTGATCTACAACAACCCTAGATTTAGCGCCTCATACAAAATTACGCTAAGATTTTGTCACCTACTGAACTATACAGTCATACATAGCGATTTATAGATTCATTGCGTCCGCCTGATTCAAAATATCACAACGAACCTCACCATAATCTATTGAACTCAGCCTTATTTGTTAGCCCGTACTTGGTCATGTTAACAGTTTCGCGGCCAGCCACGCACTGTGGGAAAGAAGTGCTCGCTTGCAAATTGTGCACTACTTTACCGGCCCACCTTTTGAGCGTACGCGCGTAATCTAGGGTTGTTGTAGATCAATGAGTAAAGTACTAAAAGTGTACTAACGTCGTCTCGGTTCTTTGAGTCAAGGTGCCTATTACCCATCACAATCAAACGATGGGAGTTTTTCTATTGACAGTTCTCTTGATAGTTCTGAATGTCAAACCAGAGGGCGCTGTGCTAAACTGAAATTTTGACGTTTCAATATGGCTGGCGTCAGCCATAGTTTTGTCACAAGTTCCGTTTCACGTTGTGTTCGTTACCAATTAATTATGTTTGTTTGATTTAATACAAAATAAACTTATCGCCTTGCTATTATATTGAGTGTCATTCGTGTAAGTAAACAAATAACCAATAATACTTCTATAACAATTCAATAAACACAAAATAAAGAATAATTTATAAAGTGGTATAGATTATGTGTAAAGAAACGTTATTTCAATTAAGCTTGGCGCCCTCTACATGACACTCGAGAATCTCTAGAAAATTTCCCATTATAAACGGATTTAAGTTGTGTTTATTTTGGATTTTACAATTCCTACGTTTCGAACTCTTTACAGAGCCCGTGGTCACGGATGACTAAGGTGTTAGACGTCATTATTTAGAATATAAATTATTTCTGTTCTACCGCCATCTATTTCTTAATTGCCTATCTACCTATAATCCGGGTTCCACGCAAAATGCTTATGCCGTATCATGTGTAGTAGGTCTTACAGTATGTTGGATCTGGTTCTTCTGCTAATCAACGGAGTCCAAGTTGATGAGATTTCCCATGCAGTATCTCTGTTAAAATTCGGATGTTTTTGAATTTCTATAGCTTCCCGTACTTTCTTAGGAATAAATCTCTTCTCTCTCGCTAGGATTGTTGCCTTATCGAACCTGACATAATGGGGGTTATCCATGATATATTCACACACTGCAGACTGTCTGTCACGACGGTTTTTTACATCAGAAATATGTTCTTTTAGACGTGTAGATACATTTCTCTTTGTTTCTCCTATGTATCAGAGTCCACAGTCACAGTCAAGTTTATTAACACCAGGGTCTTGGAGAGGGATGTTGCATTTGACTGTTCTGATCTTCCTCGGCGGCTTGAAAATGGTCTTGATTGAAGCTCGCTTCAGAATTCTACCGATCTTATCAGTTACTCTCTCTAAGTATGGTAAGTATGCTGGTTGTCGTTCGACTGTGTATGGTTTGGCACGGTTTCTGTGACGTTGACGGGGTGGCTTCAGGTTATTTTCATTGAGTACTCGTCTCACATGCTTGAGCTCATCGTCTAGGTGTTGGGGGTCACAGATACCGCGTGCTCTCTGAAACAAAGAGGTTCCAACGGCAGCTAATTGGCTCGGATGGTGGTGGGAGTTACCATTTAGGTCTGTGTAGGTTGGCTTTCTATAAACGGAATGACTGATTGTACCATTTGTGTTTTTAATTATTAGAATAACTATCTTAAAAATGCTAATTGATTATTTTGCTCTGGTTCCATTTTAAATTTAATATTGGGATGAATTGAATTTGAATGATTTAGAAAAGCAGTAACTTAGTCTAGTGGAAGGATGGTGAAGGTGTCGTCTGCGTACCTATTATACATCTTCGGCACAGCCGGAACGTGCCTTAGGGCTCGATCCTCAAAGTCCGCCATTAAGATGTCAGCCATCAAGGGGAATGCTGGCGAGTCCATGGCCACGCCATCGTAGTATGTAGAACTCATCATTCCACAATATGTAATCAGATTTTAGGCACCATTCTAAAAGTTCTGCATATTCTATTGGTATGTTATTTTCCCAGAGTTTTCGTTTTACTATTTCAATACAATACTTGACTGGAATTGCAGTGAAAAGCGATTGGACGTCAAAACTAACCATTATTTCATTTTTGTTAACTTGTCTGTCTCAGTCCGCTGGCGTCCATAAAAGTCGTGCTTCCATTACCGGAACTGGGGAGGATGTTGCAGACTGCAACTGGCCGACATTCATAGACAGACTAGAGAGACATGACTGACGGACGGCCAAAAACCGAATGACACATAATTATCTGTAAATACTAGTTTTTCCAACTGGATGCCCGATGAATGATATTTTAATTTGGTGCAGTAGTGTTTGGATTTCTTTCTAGACAGAGTCCGATCGATCAAGGGACACAAGTCTACGCCGCAGTATTAAAAAGCACCCCCTTCCCTAAAATGTTGACTTACACACTACAAAGCCGAACCTCGCTATGCCTTAGTTTAGCACCGCACCAGTTTTAACGTGATACTCACCCACGGCCCAGATATTTTGCGGGCGACATGCCTCCTAAGGGTATATGTCGAGCTGTTTACAGTTTGAGTATACTGTAACACTTTTCCGACAACTTTTTTGTATTATTGTTAACTAACTTGTTTTTAAAAGAAATAAAAAACAGAATACAGGCGTCTTAGCACACTATTGGTATTCATCGATAGTCAAGAATCAATATTGTCAAGCAATAACTTTGACGGCCGATGTGGCGCAGTGGTAGTGCGACTGCCTGCTACGCAAAGGGTTGCGATTTCGATTCTCGGTGGGACACTCACAAAGTTGATATTTATCACTTTGTGAATTTGTTCCCGGTCTGGTTAGGACATTGCAGGGTGAACCAACTGATTGTCCGAAAATAAATGGTTCCGTGCTTCGGAGGGCACGTAAAGCCGTCGGTTCCGGTTGCTGTCTATGATTACTTAGACGGCAGTCGTAACACAACCATGTCAAAGGACTACTAGTGGTAGTAGGCGGTTGAAAAACTCTGACACCAGGGTTCATCGGGTCGTTGGACGACTCGGTGTTCCACACGAAAAGAAGATTGAGTACTACCGCTCAGGTAGTCAAATGCGTGGTACATAGTAAAACAACCTGTCCCACATTTGTTACGGCGCAGAAGACGAAGTATTAGCAGTTGCAACAATCATCGCTGTATTTATCCTTTAGTCCGTTGGTCGCTTTTAAAACAAACACGGGCAGAAATGGTCTGATGGTATTTGTATATAATCTTTATTGCACAATAAAAAAAAAAGTAGCATTGGCGAGTTTAACTCTTAAGAAGAATTTTTTTCCAGCTAACCCATTTGTTGTTAGATAGTTCAAAACTATTTGGGTAAAAAGGCAATAAAAAAAGAAAATACTATATCAATAATTATAAATATACAAACAGTGTACTAAACTAAAAATACATTCTTAGCTATCACACGAGATATTTACACAATTAGTGTAGATGCATAACAAAATACAAAAAACTTAACGTCCGCCGCCGTCTTGAAATCTAGTGGATAGAATATTCATCTCCTCGGATGGAATCATTCACAAAATGATTCCAAGCATCACTGAGCAAAGCGGTATAAAATCTGCCAGAAATTAAGCTTCCGTTCCGGCTGCAAAGTGACCGAAAACCTAAGGCTAAATACCTCAATAAATTATGGCAATTATCAGTATAGAAGATAGGACATGTATACTATTGTGTTGATTTGTTACCCGTAATATTATATGGTCTCATATAATTTTCTGATTGTGTGCAGCGCTTCACTGACAAGCCTCACGTTACTCGGTTAGTTAAAAGTTGACCGACCGACCGACCGACGGTCCCGGTTGCTGCCTATGATTATAAGGTTTGAAAACCTCTGACACCAGGGTTCATCGGGTCGTTGGACGACTTGGTGTCCCACACGAAAAGAGACTAACTTGACAGCTTTACCTACCTCTTCCCTTGCGTCCCGCATAAAAGAGAACTATTTCTTTGGAGTGTAAAAAACAAGAAATAACCAAATTATAATTCACATCCGCTATTACGGTATATAAAGAACAAATCCCGCTTCTTGAGATAATACCGCTTGTAATGAAGTTGTTGGTGTGGCTTGGCCTTTTTATATGTAGCTACATAAACGAAATTGTCTATGCTCTGTCAAATGCCTGTTCGTTCGGTTCGTTCGCCATAAAATATTAGGGACGAAAAAAAAAACTACAGGTTGTCTTGTCTATGCTCGTGTGTGGTGCTCCGAGTTTTGATTGTGACCGGCGATAGATATTTCTTTATTTCCTGTAATTCATTAGTTATTCAACAAAATGGTAAGTATTATAAGAAAATTTACTAAATACTTGATTGCTATACCATTACTTCAACAACATTTTTTTCTTATTTTCAATGACATCACGGAAAAACAAAACCTTTGTTCAGGTCCTGCACATGTGCCATTCATAAAATTTATTGAAATGTACATTTACAGACGTCGCTAAACCCAATTAGGATTTTGAAAAATGAAGCTGAAGAAGAAAAGGGCGAGATGGCCCGCATGTCCAGCTTCATTGGAGCTATTGCCATTGGCGATTTGGTCAAAAGCACTTTGGGACCAAAAGGAATGGATAAAATCTTGGTCTCTTGTGGCAGAAATGCTGGACAGGTACCTATTTTAATTTTATCTGTTGCTATACTAATATCACCTCAACACACCTTTATTCTTTCATTATTCTATTTAACATAACCTACTTTCATGTCATGTGATATAAATAATTTCAGGTTGAAGTCACAAACGACGGTGCCACCATCCTCAAGTCAGTAGGTGTGGATAACCCTGCGGCCAAAATCCTAGTAGACATGTCTAAGGTACAAGATGAAGAAGTAGGAGACGGTACCACATCCGTCACCGTTTTAGGTTTGTATTTATTTATGGTTGCTGTACATAATAGGGTTAGGACCCTTCTACACAGTCACCTTTCATACAATTAATATATAGAGGAAGGAATTGTTTATTATTTTGTTTGTATGTAATTTATTATCCCTCAAAAAACTTTACAGAAAAACAGTTTGCTTCTTTTTTAAACACTCTTTTATGCAGGAGTCTTTCTATGTGTGTAAGTAAGAACTATGTAGGTAACCAAATCTTAGAAGCTTAATTTAACTGAAAGCAGCTGGTGAAACAGCCGGTCTTGCTCTTGTTGCTGCTGTAAGATTAAGTTTCTACCTATTTTCATGTAATTTTTACTTCATGCAAGATGGCAAACTTTCTTTTAACCCTCTCAGACTTACAACTGACATTTCCCAGCTACCGTTCGCTGGTGTCAAATTTCGCAAACAAAAATGGCGACTAATTTCGCAAGGATTATGGTTGCAAAAATATAAATTATTTAAAATTTTTACGGTTTACATTCAATCCACTACTAAATACTAGTGCGGAAATATATTACCGGTTTATTTACAAATTTTCGGCATGTTTATGTTGTTTTGTTTTTTATTTTCTGGGCCTGGAAGTTGTATGTCTAGAAATTTTGCTGACGTCGCAATATATAATATAATTACGAAAAATATATGATGTACCGATAAAGTTCAATTATTTTAGCACAATCTGTAATAAATATGTGATGCAATTATACATTTCTCCATTTGTCTATACATACATATTTTTTTCATATGAAAAGCACTAAAAACATCATCCACCAAAAATTTCCGACGGGCGAAAGCGGTTGATCAACTTTGACAGTTTGTTATTTTACTTTTTTTTTCTAACGCTTTACACTTTGTGTTGCTAGTATAATGAAAATTTTATTCTGAACAGTTCTATGCACGTTTCATTAACCAAAAAAGTTAAGTTTCGTCTATGAATCATTTTTGACGGACCGAAAACGCGCGAAAAACTTGACACCATACTTAAAGCACACATGTGTGCTTCGACGAGCGAACGGTAGGCGGCCATTAATGTACACATGTGTGCTTTGACGAGCGGGGAGGTTAACTATGCAACAGTTGTTTTAGATTTCATGTTATTTACTCATGGAAAAAGAATTAAGTAAAAACAATATTTGCACATCATTGCAGCTGCTGAACTTCTTCGCGAGGCAGAGAAGCTGATTGAACAGAAACTGCACCCTCAGACCATAATCTCTGGCTGGAGGATCTCAGTGGAGGCAGCCAGGCAGGCCCTCGCCGCCGCCAGCTTTGACCATCAGAAGAACTTCAATGAAGCTGCTCTTAGGGCCGACTTGGAAAACATTGCACGCACTACTCTCAGCTCCAAAATTCTGTCTAATCACAAAGAGTAAGTAAGCCTTTCTTTATCTACCTACATAATGTCTAAGCCATCATCATCAGTCAGCACCCTTTAACCTTTTATACATTACATCAACAGCAACAACAGTCCACTGTTGGACATGGACCTCCCCATACTGGGGGGTATTGCCATACTCAACACACTTGGCAAGTGGATTGTCGAGTGCAGTATGAGATATTGCTTTTACAGGGAACGCTGCTGCCCATTCCTTTGATGCATTTATACCTAAGCAGGCCAAATTTATATGGGGTGTAAAGGAAAGCCCTCCAAATACTTATAGGGTGCATGCAGACCATGAAACTGATCAACTTTCCCCTAGGGACATATGTAATGTAAGGAAACTATAAAAATATTTGACCTCCCATACAAAATCAGCTGACTGCATTTATTTTTGACATTTCCTGAAATATTTTCTATAGAAAGTTGTTCAGTTTCATGGTCAGAATGCACCCTATCAGTACTCAGAGGGCAGTCATTAAACCCTGTATATTTTAAACAAGAGATAAAAGTGACTGGCAATTAACAGCTGTAACTTTTTCTATTTTGTTGTTTTAGTATTTCTAATCGGACAAGGTGGAAATATTTAGGGGAGGCCTATGTTCAGCAGTGGAAGTGTAGCGACCTCCTTAGGCGCTGACCTTTTTATTGTACATAGTTTTACTTAGACGTCAAACTGACATTAAGAATAAGATGTCATGCTAATAGAGAGATCTTCTCATCTTCCTGACTCTCTCGATTGAGCAAATTGTAATTATTAGATTATTATTAAAGCAATCACTATTTGTGACACAGAAATACAACTTGTACTACATTCAAGGAAGAGTTTCAATTATATCCATCGTCAGGCAACCTTCTCGCCAAAGTGGTGACCCCGACGTGATCTTCGTCTATTTTGAGGCTGAAGGGCCCACATCGTTGGATTTTTGAGAGAGTCAGGAAGATGAGAAGATCTCTCTATTAGCATGACATCTTATTCTTAATGTCAGTTTGACGTCTAAGTAAAACTATGTACAATAAAAAGGTCAGCGCCTAAGGAGGTCGCTACAGAAGTCCTATGGCTGATATGATGATGATGATGATGATGATGATGAACTTTTTCTAAAGTTGTTCAGTTTCTTGTGGTTGTACACCACTTAATATTTTTCAGCAAATATTTTAAAATCCATAAATGAGTATGATTTATTCCTCAGACACTTCACAAAACTGGCTGTAGATGCAGTACTCCGGCTCAAGGGGTCTGGCAACCTGAAGGCCATCCAGATCATTAAGATCTCTGGTGGTTTGCTTGAAGAGTCTTTCCTTGATGAGGGATTCCTTTTGAACAAGAAGGTTGGTGTAACTTGCTTTCTTAGTTAGAAATTTGAAGACTACTCTTGTTACTCTATTTAAGTGCTGCTTTTTTCATTTTTTTTTACCTATCACATGTGTGTTACGTCGGCCGATGTGGCGCAATGGTAGTGCGACGCCTGCGACTTAAAGGTTCCAGGTTAGATTTTTGGTGGGCACTATCACTTTGTGAATTTGTTCCCAGTCTGGTTAGGGCATAGCACGCTGAACCACCTGATTGACCGAAAATAATGATTATTTCCGACCTTCGGAGGGCATGTTAAGCCGTCGATCCCTCCCGGTTGGTTGCTTGCTTGTTGTCGTTACACAACCACGTCAGTGGCCTTCAACTAGTAGTAGGCCGTTGAAAAACTCTGACATCAGGTTTATTCGGGTCGTTGGACGGCTCAGTGTCTCACATGAAGAGAAAAGAGAGAACACATAACATCACATCAGTTTATAGCAGTCCACTGTTGGACGTAGGCCTCCCCCAGGGTACGCCGTGAGGCATAATCTCCCGTTTTCGCTATCCAGTGGCTATCAGCCGCCCTCCTCTGTATGTCAGCTGAACACATAGGTCCTGCCAAATAATCCTGGATCCTGTATACCAGTTTTAACCAAAAACTAAGTGGTGCTTTAAGAAGAAAATTAAAAAATCCTCATAAATTGAACTCCTTACCTCAAGACCCCTTTTTCCACAAAAAAGCACCACTAGTATTCCTAGCATTCTGCATTTTTTAACACAAAGTTTGTATAGCGACATTGTTGGTGATATGTAAAATAGATCTACTGAAATTATCAGTTATTACTTTTAAGTATTTTCATTTAATTTATTTGTGTATCGGCTGCTAGGTGGGAGTTCACCAACCGAAGCGCATTGAAAACGCCAACATCCTTATTGCAAACACACCCATGGACACGGACAAGATCAAAGTATTCGGCTCCACCATAAAAGTGGACTCTATGGCCAAGATCGCAGAGCTGGAAGTTGCGGAGAAAGAGAAAATGAAGGACAAAGTCAACAAGATCATCAACCACAAGTGCAACGTGTTCATCAACAGGTAATTACTGTTCTTTTTTTCAAACTTGCAAAAATTTCAAGCGCGGGCAGGAAATTTTTGCAAGTTTTCAATAAATTTATACCTAACATGGGAAGTGTTTTAAAATTTTGTATACAGGTAATTTACTGTTTACAAATCAAGAAGTATTTCAGTTTTTTCTTATTTTAGATATAACCTAATGGAGTTGAAATTGCTTCTAGATAGTAAGTACACTTTTGTGTTAGTATAACAACTGTTTCATGTTTACTAAAGTTCTAAAACACTTCCTGTGTTAGTTATACAAATTTAACTTGCAATTTTTTTTTTCGCGGGCAGGATTTGAACCTGCGACTTTCGCCATCACTAATGGCGCCGCCTCTTCCATCTGGTCTACCGTGGCTCGTCCCTTGCCCGCGAATTTTATAATATTGGCTTATGTTTGTTATTAGCTTCTAGCACAGTCGTGATAAAATTTAGTGTACAACAAATAGCATTCTCTCACAGCTGTGTGGCGTGCGTGCGACTATAATTGGATGTAGGCTACTCAGCAATAAGGCCGCCTAAATTGTACCGATCTTTTTTAATTTTTTGTATCTGTTTGTTTTGTTGTGTCTTGTGCAAATAAAGAATATTGTATTGTATTGAGGTAGCAGCAGACATCGATATATTTCCACATTGCCGTTGTTAACACTTGCAGACAGCTGATCTACAACTACCCGGAACAGCTGTTCGCGGACGCGGGCGTGATGGCGATCGAGCACGCGGACTTCGACGGCATCGAGCGTCTCGCGCTCGTCACCGGCGGAGAGATCGTCTCCACCTTCGACTCCCCCGACAAAGTCAAGCTCGGCCACTGCAAGCTTATTGAACAGGTACTATTTAATTTTATTTTAGGGTGCGCACAATATGTGACAAAAATTGTTCAAACGAAAATGTTCAACACAAAATGTGCAGCAAATATTACGCGTCAATTGACGAGTGTCAACTGAGAGCAGGATACAAATATGAAACTCGCCTTAGTGTGACAAGGATAGATAGATTTTCTAGAACAATCCTTGTCATAACGCAAAATATTTGCTGCACATTTTGTGTTGAACATTTTCGTTTGAACAAATTTTGTCGCATATTGTGCGCACCCTTATTTTATACTTTGTTGCACATGGTACAAAAGGCGGGCATAATGCCGCGAGGCATTCTCTACCTGCCAACCAGAAGGTTGTTTACCTTTACAGAAAAAGACACAGGTGCACTCGGGTGTGAAATCATAAAAATGGAAAATAACAAATTAAACTATGATGAAATACATACATACACATACACACATCACGCCTATATCCCTTGCGGGGTAGGCTGAGCATAAACGGCCGTAAAATACATATCATTTATAAAATATACCTACACAAATACTTACTAAAATTAACTTACTTACCTTAATATACATACTCTAATGTAAACACAAATAAATTAATTACTTAAATAGAAAACTACTAGCGCCATCTTTCTTGAATGTCTGTAATATTAATGAATTGTCTATCAATACTACAAACTAGAAGAAAGAAGTGAAGTTTTGGTAATTATATTGTTTTTATGGGTATCTAGTTTATAGTGCACGTGATTAAAGCTCACAGAGCACTAAAACGTCATGCGCTGACGCCCCTAGTCGATCAACTTTAGCTGGATAAAGAGTAAAATTCCAGTTTATTCGTTGCGAGGAGTTGAAGTATAGCTGGACATTGATATACTATACTTAGACTGCCTATATCTCTTGAGTTTACCACTTTCATAAGTACCAAAATAAATGCCGTGTGATGCCGGCTTAGAATAGCATCACCCCGTTTCTTACTCATGTGTGTCGTAAGAGGCGACTAAGGGACTTGAGGGTTAGATTTGTATTGCAATTTTAGACGATGGCCTGACAACCTGTCACTATAGTGATACACAGTTATCTGATTGACCCTCAAACTTTTGTCAGACATGGTTTAAATATCAGTTTTACGGCCGTTAACGCTCTGCCTATCCCGCAAGGGATATAGGCGTGATTAATGTATACATGGTGTAAAAAAATTAGCTGAGAATATTTTAAGGGTTGAACCAGTACGTGAAACTGAACAACTTTACCCAAGAAATATAGGTCGAAATATGAAAAAAAATTGGCCCTCCCATAAAAATTTACCCGGCCTGGTAACACATTTAGTATTGTGAGGACCAAATTTTTTTCTCAAATCTGACCTATGTTCCTTGGGAAAAGTGGTTCAGTTTCACGAACTGGTTCACCCCTTAAAATATTCTCAGCTAATTTTTTTACACCTTATATTATGTATAAATGACCTAACAAAAATGGCTAATATATTTCATAGGGAACGATTGCTGTTTGTACGTGCTACATAGTTCTAAGGTGGTATTAACTCACTTTACAGGTGTTGATTGGTGAAGAGAGCCTGATCCGTTTCTCCGGCGTGGAACTTGGCGCGGCCTGCTCCATCGTCATCCGCGGCGGAACCCAGCAGGTCATCGATGAAGCTGAGAGGTCTCTGCATGACGCGCTGTGCGTGCTCGCTGCCACCGTCAAGGAGCCCAAGGTCGTCTACGGAGGAGGTAGGTTTATCATTCCATTCAGAAGACAAATGATACATACAAACACATACATACATATATAATCTCTTGCGGGGTAGGCAGAGCATAAACGGCCGCATAAACCCGTCACGCCACGTCTGACAAACATTTGAGGGTCATCCGGAAAATTGTGTATTGGCATGGTGACAGGTTGTCAGCTCATCGCCTAAAATTGCACACCCTCGAGTCCCTTAGTCACCTCTTACGAGCAAGCAATGGGGTGATGCTATTCTAAGCCGGCATCACGGCATAATAGACATGATACTGTATTGATTTGTAATGAAGTATAGGTCCGAGCTGATACTCGAAAACCATTGAAATACTATGTCGTGTGATGTTATGTCGTGCAATATAGTGTCGGGCAATAATATGTTGGACATTATCAATGTTGCACAATTATGGTTCCATATCAACCATGTAGCTCAATGTTATTATTCAAAATGCCGTGTCATGCCGGTTTAGAATAGCATCACCCCATTTCGTTCTCGTGGGAGTCGTAAGAGGCGACTAAGGGACTCGAGGGTGTGTATTCCAATTTTAGGCGAAGGGCTGACAACCTGTCACTACTGGTACACAATTTTTCAAATGACCCTAAAATTTTTGTCAGACGTGGCGGAAATGTCCGTTTTTACGGCCTTTTACGCCCTTGCCGATATAGGCGTGATATATTATTATTATTATTTATAGGACAGGCAGCAATACATGCTGATAGGTCCTTGAAGTGTTGGTTTTGTTAATTAATGTCTTTTTATTATATTTGATCACACACACACGCGCATATTATTGTTTATAAAGTCTATATTATTTTTGCACCAATTGTCCAGACTATTTTTAAAAGAGTTCACTGACGGCGCAGAAACAACATCATCAGGGAGTTTATTCCATACATTTACAATACGATTTGTTAGAAAGTGATAAGCGACATTGGTATTTGAGTGCGAACGGTTTAGTTTAAGGGAGTGGCCTCGTTGAAAACGTGATGATTTCAAGTTAAATATCTCTTGCATAGGGAGGTTATATAGTCCAGTGAGAATTTTGTACGTTTCAATCAAGTCCCCTCTCAGTCTTCGTTCTGTCAAGGTTGTCAGATGGAGTATCTTAAGCCTTTTTTCATAGGACTTCTTTTTTAAATTGTATGGGATCTTTGTAGCTCTTCTCTGCACACTTTCCAACAAGTCGATATCTTTGGCTAAGTAAGGATTCCACACCTGTATGTATATATGTATGTATATTGTCTAATAATCTGTTTTATTCCAGGTGCCAGCGAAATGCTGATGGCCGATGCCGTCTCCAAGATCGCAGCCCGCACCGCTGGCAAAGAAGCCATCGCCGCCGAAGCCTTCGCCATCGCCCTGCGCCGCCTGCCGGCCGCCGTCGCCGACAACGCTGGCTACGACAGCGCAGAGCTCATAGCCAGGCTCCGGGCGGCACATGCACAGGGAGAGAACACTATGGGACTAGGTAGGCTATACTTGCTTTACTCAGTCAGCGTTTTTAAACCTTTTTTTATTTGTTTCGTCTATGTGCGGATTGAAACCGTTTGAGAGAGTCATATCAAGAGTACATAAAACCTAAGAGTACATAAAGACCAAGACCCCAAGACGCACGTACTTGGATCAGATCGGGGACGTCCTTAAGAAAGGTCAGGTCAAGAGTACCCTAAACCGACGAGCATATATGAAAAGGTTGATGCATGTTGAAGAAGCGAAGGAGGTGTGTCAGGATCGAAGCAAGTGAAAAGATGTAGTCACTGCCCTATGGGAAAGAGGCGTGATTATATGTAAAGATGGTGAGAAGTTAGATACTTTGGTTTGGATAAAAATGGCAGACACACTTTCATCTCAGAAACGTCCTGAAAATTATCAAGCAAAATTACGGGTTCGATGTGCATGCCAATGTTTCATTTCTTGACCTTATCTACACTAATATTATAAAGAGGAAAGATTTGATTGTTTGTTTGTTTGTTTGTTTGTTTGTTTGTTTGTTTGTTTGTTTGCATCGAATAGGCTCCAAAACTACTGGCCCGATTTTAAAAATTCTTTCACCATTAGAATCCTACATTATTCCTGATGAACATAGGCTATATTTTATACGAGAAAAAAGTAGGGATCCGCGTGAAAATTTCGATAATGTAAGCCAACGTGTGAAAAATGTACCAAAAAAATATCTTTTATCGAGTACGCTGTGGAAATTATTGACAATAGAGCAAAGTAATGTACTACAGTTTTATAGAGGACATCAATATCTATAATAATGTCCGCGATACCATATGTCTAACTATTACAGTTATGCTACAATAACTACTTTTTCATTTAAAAATTTACCAACTACGCCACATTATTCGTACCAGTAGTGTAATGATTACATTTAATGATTATATTCAATCATTACTGTATTAAAGGGTGTCAGGGATAGCCCTCAGAATACTAATAGGGTACATGCAGACCATGAAACTGAACAACTTTCCCCTAGGAACATATTTCAGGAAACGGTAAAACAACTGACTTCCCATAGTGAATGCAGTCAGCTGATTGTGATTTTGTATGGAAGGTCATTTTTTTGGCGTTTCCTGACATATGTTTCTAGGGGAAAGTTGTCCAGTTTTATGTTTCATGCACCCTATCAGTATTCGAAGGGCTGTCCCTTACTCGGTATAAAAAGACGACAAAAAACATTAAATAATGCATTAAAAACATCTTTATACATAAATCACGCCTATATCCCTCACGGGGTAGGCAGAGCGTTAACGGCCGTAAAACGGATATTAACACCACGTCTGACAAAAGTTTGAGGGTCAATCAGATAACTGTGTATCACTATAGTGACAGGTTGTCAGCCCATCGCCTTAAATTGCAATACACATCCCTCGAGTCCCTTAGTCGGCTCTTACGACACCCGTGGGTAAGAAATGGGGTGATGCTATTCTAAGCCGGCATCACACGGTAAAAAAATCTACACTAAAATAATACATACATACACATATCACGCCTATTATCCCTTGCGGGGTAGGCAGAGCGTAAACGGCCGCAAAAACGGACATTTACGCCACGTTTGATATATGTTTGGGGGTCATTCGGAAAATTGTGTATCGCTAGAGTGACAGGTTGTCAGCCCATCGCCTAAAAGTGCAATACACACCCTCAAGTCCCTTAGTCGCCTCCTACGACTCCCACGGGAAAGAAATCGGGTGATGCTATTCTAAGCCAGCATCACACTAAAATAATAATTATATAATCTACACTAATATTAGAAACAGGATTTTATTTTGACACAGGATTGATTTTAGGCTCCGAAACTACTGGACCGATTTAAAAAATCTGTTACCGTTAATTAAAATTGAAATTCTTAATTCAATGTAGGATAGTATTATCACTTATTGACGTCATGAACCGTCATTCTAAAAAAATAAATTTGTGTCACACAATTTTCTTTTTTTTTATCACAATTTTGTTATGACCTAATAGAAAACCGGCTCGGGCGGGATAAAAAAAATAAAAATATAGGCACTGCCGTGGGACTGGCCAGGTTAATCACAGGCATGTAACTTTACGCCACCACCATCTGAAAAATATATTTGTTTCAAATTGAAGTCAAGATTTTTAGAATCCTACATTATCCCTGATGAACATAGGCTATATTAAACTGTCTTATTCCCGGGGGGAAAGTGTTAGCGGCGGGTGAAACCGCTGGGCGGGCTGCTAGTACAATAATACAGAACTTTATTCACATAAAACACGGTAAATTACAGATTCTACAATAAAATTTAGGATTGCATGTTTTACCAATTAAGGCATGTAAATTTTAATACTCCTAAAAACAAAAAACATTAAATAAATACAATAATTTAAAATACGACTGGGCGTTCCACACGAAAAAGAAGAATTAAAAATAAAAAGAGTTATGAATTTAAATAATTTGAACGACCAGTGTAATATAAAAAATTACCTGAAATTATTCATAAATTTTTAAGTCTTTATTGATGCAGTTTATATTCAGATAGTTTCATTGTACAAAATAATATAAAATGAAATATCTGGTAATAGTAATGTTATTAAGCGAAAACTTTGTTAAATATTTAAGTTACTCATAACTTTATAATTTAGGCTGTGAGTTTTCCGAATCAAATAACATTTGATCTCATGCGTCAGACATGGAAAACGGGCGCGTCGGCGACATGAAGACGCTCGGCATCACAGAGTCGTACGTCGTCAAGCGGCAAGTGCTGGTGTCGGCCGCCGAGGCCGCAGAGATGATCCTGCGCGTCGACAACATCCTCAAGGCCGCGCCCCGCCGCCGCGGCCCCGACCGCAGGCCCTGCTAACCCGCTCACAGTGGACCCTATTCAACAACCCGATTTGACAGCCATCAGATGCATAGGTAATAACACCGTCCGTGGGTAATCATACTATGGCCGTAACTATGGCACATTTGTGATAATATCTCTTTTACCATGGATCTGACAGTTGTCAAATTAGGCTTGCTAGACAGGCCTTACTGTAAGTTATCAAACTTCTAGTAAATTAAAGATAATCTGTAACTGTTTATGTTTGCGGTGTACAAAGAACTCTCGTGCTTGTGTGTCCTTTTGTGCCACATTTCAAACACATTTATAATGCGAATTTACAACAAATACAAACACATAGTAATTCATTTACATTAATGATAATAAGTTGTCACCTTTTTCTAGGCAGGTCTACAAGTAGTTACGAATGGGTTGTACACAACATGGCTGATTTTAAGCCCACCATAAGACAACACATTTGATGATTAAATTCTTTGTAATTTATAGACCAGTGAAATGTTCTGCATATTGGCGCAAGTATTGGCAGTTATAAGGTTATTTTATTATTTACTGGAGGTTAAAATAGTTACAACAAACGTGGAATGCAAAGTAACAAGTTGCTTGCCTAAAAGTGATGATTATTCTATCTGGTATCAAGTACATGTACTTCCTGGTGCTAACATCTCCACTTCTGATTGTAACATTTTCATTAAAATATATATAGATTTGCATCTTGTAAAGTGAGGAATAAGGAAGCATTTATTTTGTAAGTGTCGACTTGGCCCAGTTATGATACTTCTTCACTTTACGTTCACAGCTTTATATTCATACTCACAAACTACACAAAAATACTTCTTGTGACTTTGTCACTTATAATTCCTGTTAGAGAAGCTAGCAGATCGTTTCGTATTATTTGTAACATGTTTTAGCATAGCTTTTAGTTTATCGGGCTGCAGTTGCCTATAATGAAAATGATGTATTAACAATTTATTTAATAATAAAAAAGTAAAACAAAGAAGTTTTTTTTTTTTTTGTTGTGATCCTCTATTTACCCCATGAACTAACAAAAAAAAGGCTAACAAATCTTAAAAAATAAATCGGCCTTGTACGAGTAGGACTCGCGTACGATGGGCGTCTCAGCTCATAATGCAATTTTAGCAAAATATCTTTTTCTCAAAATACCCTTTCTCCCACGACAACAGAAAATCACACGCCTATTACAACTGTAATACAGGGTGTACAACAATCAGCAGCAAATATTTTAAGAGGTGTACCAGTCCATGAAACTAAACTTCTTCCCCTATAGAACATGGTTGAAATTTTAAAATAAAAATTGAGCCTAATTTGAAGATTTGGGAGGTTTAAATTATTATTTTCGTATTTCAATCTATGTTCTTTGGGGAAAGTTGTTCAGTTTCATGGACTGGTTCACCCTTAAATTATTTGCTTTTGATTTTTAACGCCGGCCACGCGATGGCTATATTCGGCAAAATACTAGAGCAGAGCGCTGCGTGAGCTGTGTCCGATATTATCAAACTACAGGCTACAATTTTACAGGTGAAGTTCGATGTTCATTGCGTAGTCGGTTAGCCATTATGATACGGTATATCAACCGGCTACTAAATATACTACGAATATCACCTGTAGACTTGTAGCCTGTAGTTTCATAACATAGGCCGCGCCGCGGGCCGTCAATGCGAAGCGCGCGCGGGCGCGCACCATCCGAACGATCGACACCTCGCCGTATTATAGCTGTAAAAAAGAACTGTCATTAACCATTCATGAATGAGATAGCCTCGGAACCATTATATAAGCAAAATAAATACACGTTTTTTGTATGCTTCCCTTTATTTCATATTTTATGCTAACTATTAATATTTGCTGTTATAGCAAAAACAAATAGGTATTACATTTGCGAATATTTTGACTCCAACTATCGCGGTTTATGAGATCCAGTCTGTTGGCGGACGGACGGGTAGACCACAGAGGCGGGCAGACTGACAAATAGCGAAGTCAGCGCTAACGCTGTACTGAGCGGGAAGTACGCACATATCGCGTGCAGCCCGCTCAAGGCAGCGTTGGGCATTAGGGTCCTGTTTTGACCCTTTGGATACGGAAGCCTAAGAAAAGTGTGCTACGACTCTTTAAGGTCCTATTATATTCAATGAAAATATTTAGTTGATCAGTTACGTTACGAGTAGAACTCACCCTACAAGTATTTTCACTGAATTTAATAATACCTTACCTATTAACGCTATGAGTCGGATGGCTACGGCCACAGCTGCGGCTACGAGATGTACCATAGTTACTGTTACGAGATGTGGCTTACGACTGCTACGGCGGCAACGTGTTAGTTAGTACTTCAACTACGCGCTACGATATTTACACGCTACGGCACGTAGTCTGCGAACGCGACGGTTACTGCTTCGAGGACTACAACTACGCGCGATGATATTTCCATGCTACGGCACGTAGTCTGCGAACGCTACGGTTACTGCTACGAGGACTTCAACTACGCGCGATGATATTTACACGCTACGGCACGTAGTCTGCGAACGCTACGGTTACTGCTTCGAGGACTTCAACTACGCGCGATGATATTTACACGCTACGGCACGTAGTCTGCGAACGATACGGTTACTGCTGCGAGGACTTCAACTTCGCGCGATGTTATTTATACGCTACGGCACTATTACTACTACGAGGACTACAACTACGCGATTAGATATTCACACGCTATGGCACGTAGTATGCAAACGCGATGGCTACTGCTACGAGGACTACTACTACGCGCTACGATATTCACATGCTACGGCACGTTGTATAACACTACGCCTACTGCTACAGAACAATAACTACGCGCTACGATATTCACACGCTACGGCACGTAGCATGAGAACGCTACGGCTACTGCTACAGAACAACAACTACGCGCTACGATATTCAAATCAAACGTTACGGCACATAGTCGGCGAATGCTACGCTTATGTTTATACCCTTCCGGCTACGTGCTAGGCTATTTTCATTTCACGTTACGCACCGCAACCTTCGCCTGGCTACGGGTACAAGACACTTTACTTAACCTAGAAACTTTTGTTTAACAAAAAGGCGATCAGTGAGCTAAAAACTGGACTAACGAAATATACTTATTTGTGCCTTTGCTCATCTATTCGATAACAAAGACCTAGCGTTGACTTGCCCGCTATCTTCATTGTTAATTATTGTGTACTACAAGATATGGCCTACTACCACCACGCCGTACGTTTTTTATAAGTTACTAGAAGTGGGAAAACTCGAGGGAAAAGTGGGCAGAAAAACAATTCTTATCTTTAATGTAGGTAACTAATTTATAATTAACCTATGTTTTAATTAATATATGTTTGTCGAAATAGGTTGTATCTCTATACTAAAACCCATTCCATAAGGACACAAAATATGATAGCGCGTAATAAAATTACACAGGACGCCGTCAACAGTATATCTTATGTGGACATAGCTATAAAACAAGCTTCTGTTATTTACTCTTTCCATAGTAATAAAATAAATTCAGTTTCAACGAAAAATCTTCGGCTATCTTGCCTGAGGGGGGACGATAATACAATTTTCCTTTATTATTTGATTTACCTTCTCCTAGAATTTTATGTCGTCTTTACTCTGTTATCCTCATACGATTGGGCCGAGGACCTTTTACACGCTAAAGTATTTTACGCGCTCGTCTTCAAATAATCCTGAATCTCGTTGAACCTTTGTAAATTGAGTTTTGAGATTTTCAATAAATTATGTAAATATCTTTGAAGGACGCAAATTACAAAATTTCTTTTGAATAATTAAAAGGAGGGCTAATTAATTTCCTGTTTGGTAGTTGACATTAGATTAGCGCTGCGTGGTGCCGGGCGGCGCGTGAGCGGGGCGGCGGCGTGGCGGCTGCGGCATGCGGCATAGTTGCCGCTACACGTGAGCACAGACACCGAAATAATCATTCTGCCGCATTCAAATAGTCCGCCAACATGCGATTGTGCTAGTTTATGGAAAAAGCAATTCAAATATTGCTATAATTATGAGCCATTTCGTTTCCACTGAGGCTAATAAAGTTCACGTATCCAAAGTTTCGCAGAAACATTTAATTTTTATAACTATTAGTTAACCACTTGAGAAACTAGTTCATTCCAATATAGGTCGCCGTGTTTACTTGTTTATTAAGTAAGTTAATAATACCCACAGAAACAACAAGCCATTTTGTAAGGAAAAGGGTGGAATCACGTCGCGAGGCGAAGCACGTATCTAATGCAGGTGAGGTTGGTACACAAATCGACTGTGACAAAGACAAACATAAATGGTACACTTTACGTATTGTGTAACGGGAATTTGTGGGGTGAATCGGTGTGAGCGCGATTCCAAACTGACAGCTCGTTCATTTTTAACTCCCGCCCTGGCGTGTCGGGGACGACGACAATTTGGATAAATGGTAGATCCGACGCCGACCGACTGAATTATTCAGCGGCGCCTGCTGGCATGGCTTCTTCACATGACAAGGAGAGGATTGGACAATAAAGTGGAATATTTAGGGAGTAATCACGTACGCAACATACGAGCAAGTGGCTCGTCGGTCCTGGAAGTGCGGCGCCCGCCCGCCGCGCCGCCGCCGTATCTCAGATTGGCATTTCTATTTGTGTCGGCTGTTTCGCTGCAATATGAATATTAGCTATGACGAGTCATCATATCAGATAACGTTTCACGTTACGTATGAATGTAAGAGTCATCCTACATTCATACGTAACGTGAAACTTTATCTGATATCGCTATCTTCTTCTGTGTCTGGTGAATATTGCAAGATTTATCTTTAGCTACTTATGTTTTCTTTGAGCATTTTGCAACAAATGAGATGTTTCCAAAAATAAAGTCGCATAGAATGAGCTAAGTATTTTAATAATAGTGCATGATAAAAAGGCAGACGTTGAAAAAGCCGGCTTTCGAGTGCATAATGTAAACTAATGACGAATGTTGGCAGTTGCCGACTGCCAAGCCTCGAATGGCATGCGGCACAAAAACCCGCCGCAACGTAATTACAAGAGGGAATGAAGTTATAAGCCTCTGCCCACTTTATACTACGATTTTTCCCACTGAAATGCCACCCCACGTTTAGGCTGTGACCAAATGTTGGGTTAAGCTTAATTTTAAACATCTATTTACTTGTTACTCCGTATGATGCCGGCTGAGAATAGCATCACTCCATTTCTTTCCCGTGGGAGTCGTAAGATGCGACTAAGGGACTCGAGGGCGTGTATTGCAATTTAAGGCAATGGGCTGACAACCTGTCACCATCCTTTGTTCCCGGGCCTCCCCACCCTTTCGTCCCCACTAAGTTCGAGTGGGAAAAAAAGTTTCGTTCGTCCCCAGTGGTGACGATTGGGACTTTTTATTTCCCACTCGTTCCGCTATAGACCGAGCGCAAGAATCAACAATACTTACATGGGAATTTCAATAAGAGATTTCACGGATTGTAAAAACCTAGACTACACCTAAGCATATATCAAACTCGTAGAGTAAACTTGTCTGTCGCAATATATGGCAGAATTAGGAATCCGGCTGAATTCCTAGGAAAAAGTACAAATGCTGGAACACGACATAATCGTGCACTTCATTTTACCATCATCCTAAACAAATCTAGAAATTCGCGTCTAAATTCCTAGGATTTCGGCCGAATGTCTAAACTGGTTTAGGAATAGTGCAAAACGGAGTTCAAAATAATTTTTTTTCTAATTATGTTTGTAATTTTTGAATTCACTTGATGGTTATTCCTTGTTTCATTATAATAAAACTACAACTTACCAAGAAAATAAATCAATATTCTACACATTGAGACCTAAATATAAATTACTAGTAAATTATTGGCGCATAAATGTAAATTTCCAGATGGGTTGATTTCCTTCGAAAAATTACTAAATAAATTAAAAATGTACTGAATTTATTTTAATGAGCGAACAATCACTAACAGATGTGAAGTTTTTTTTGTTTCGATCTTAGTAAAATTTTATTTAATTATTTATTTCCTTTATAAGTTATTTTTTGTTTTGTAAAAGGAAACACAAAAATAGTCATACCCACACAAAAATTGAAAAAAGTAGGTTTGTTTTAAACTTCGTTTTGCCATCTTCACAAAAAATAGGAATTTGTCCGAATTCCTAGATCTGTTTAGGACGATATCAGAATGAGGACATGCTTTTGCCATATTTCGGCTTTTGCCATTTTACTGTGACATGTTTACTACTCTCAACTCAACTCATAATTATGTTTTTTTTTTTAATTAATGATGGGTTTGCTCTTGACTCTAGTCTAGGTCATAGGACAGAGACAGAGTGTAAGATGGAGCGAGCTTACCCAGTAAAAGCCTGGATGGTTTTATTATTTATGCAATAGAGCTCTCTTAAGTAATCTTGTTCTTTGAATGTTTTACGTTTCTGCAACTTCAACTCATTTAATTATGAAAAATAAATTAAGTTTGTTTATTTTTGAGGTAAGTTTTAAAGTTTAACTTTGGAAATGGGTTGATAGTTGATGGGTTGTGATCTGACACCTGTCAAATTCAGTTTCTGATTGGTCCACGAACTAACTGCTGATGCTAAAAAGTAGGTAATCTTTAGTTAGAAACAGATCTAATTCCAATGGCCATTCTGATCGGCCGACTTTGGCAAGAGGAACTACAAGTTTCGCGAAATAGTTTTCTTTTCGCGTTTATCTTTCTTAAACAGTGGAATTGGCCGGGGATCCACTGGGATAATTACCTCCGATGTTTAGTTAGTTTCTTACTTAAATAACGCTCAGAGGAATGAGTTTGTCAGAGGCTGCCTTACGAATGAATAGTCATGAGAGAATCCGAAAGAGTGAGACGCAAAAATACAAAATATTATGAGTAGTTCCCAACGTGTTACTGTTATAAAAAAAGAAGAAAGAAAAGAGCAAAAATTTTCACAGCTTCGCGCATCGTGTATAACGTAATTTGCATTTTAAACATTATAATATGCCATGAGTTGACTGTGTAGTGCACTCACATGAGTATCTATCTACAGACTTACAAACTATTCATTTACCTAAGTGAGACAACATCGTTTATAATGTTTGGTTTAAGCACACGCAAAATCCAAATGACACAAGTCTCCAGACTTAAGATTTGCTTAAAATGTTCACGCTTTTCTTATGGAGTCTACGTGCGCAGTGATATGACGTCGAGGTGTGTTAAGTTTAATAATAATAAATATCATGGACATTTCACACAGCGCCATCTAGCCCCAAACTAAGCAAAGCTTGTGCTATGGGAACTAGATAACTGATGTTAATACTTTTTTTGTAAATATATACATATTATACATAGAAACACCCAGACTAAACACAAATATCATAGGCGTCATCATCTCTGAGAACCTGAAATGGGAACATCATGTGGCATCGATATCCAAGAAAGCCAAAAGTGTTATCTACCTAATCAGAAAAGCATTTGGTATCCTGACTCCAGAGATGATGATCAAAATACATAAAACCTATGTAAGACCCATACTGGAATACGCCTTTCAAATCTGGAACCCATATTTTATCAAGGATATTGACCTGCTTGAGAAAGTCCAACGTAGCTTTACTAAAGTACCACGGCAACTTAAAAACCGAACTTATGATGACAGACTACAGCTACTGAAACTAACTTCCCTCAAAGAGCGAAGGGAACGTGGAGACTTGATCGAGACATTCAAAATTCTAAATGGTCACTATGATCTGGATAATTTTGAAGAAATATTCGAATATGACAAGAACACTCGACTGCGTGGCCATCATCTCAAATTAAAGGCGCAAAGATCTCACAACAACCCGCACAAACACTTTCTGACTAACCGAGTGGTCAAACCGTGGAATGACCTGCCTCACAGTGTAGTTTCGGCAACTAGCATAAATGCATTTAAAAACAAACTAGACGAACATCAAAAACAGTGTCGTGGCAAATCAAAAATTTAACATAAATAACAAAAGTGAACTATAAGTGCTATATAGTGACGAACTTGAACAGTGAATAATAGGATGCAGGCATTATCAGTTGTTTCAACTGCCTGCCTGTTCAAATAAATAATAATAATAATAAAATATCTGAAAATGACTTAATAAATATTTGTGTCTTGTGGGGATCGAACGCACGACTCTCGGCGTAGAAGGCAGGGGTACTATCCGCTACGTGTTTTTTGGGTTCCCTCTGAAATATAATCTTTGTCTAAGAAACTACGTGAACCCTATTCTCTTTTTCTTTTGTAATTAAGATGTGGAGTTATGGACGGCGCACTGATAGCTTTTCGGGTTGGCACGTGGGATAGCTTTTCGGAGATCTATTTTCATTAATCAGGACAAGAATCAGCTCTTTGTTGGAAACTTTTTGCTCTCCAAGCTTATATACGAGTAACTTTAACAGCCACAACAGTCCACTGCTGAACATGGGCCTCCCCTTATGGGAAGGTAATGCCATACTCACCACGATTGGCGGTCGGATTGGCGAGCGCCGTGAAACGCTGCCGCCCATTCCCTGGATGAATTTATCCCTTAGTCGCTTTTTACGACACCCACGGGTAGAATTGGGGTGATGCTATTCTAAGCCGGCATCACATGAATACCTATGCTATCATATACTGTAAATAACTAAGTTACTCGCTATTCAGGCTGTTAGGAAAACTTTTTTTAAACCATGCATTCTAAAGGTGCAACAAAGCGTGTTAATCATGTTTAAAAAATTAATAGGTACTCATGATTTCATCTATTTTTCAGGAGTTTTTTATTACACTGTTGAACCCTTGTTCAGAACGCGATATAACGCATCGTTACAGACAAGTTCAGCTGCGGTTTTACAATATTGTGATTTAATTTCACGTGGCGTAGGAACAGTGAAAGATCGAGCTGACTGGTAACGACTTGCAATTTCGCGTTTTTATTTGAACTAGGGTTTAACAATTTTATAAAAAGATTTAGTAGCTACTCTTTAAAGTTTTAAGTAGGTATGTTTATCAACACTCGTCTCATAATGTTCGGATAATAACCTCAAAAGCAGTTGATTAATGACCTGATTTTATGCATTCTGCCTATAGAAATTACAGTCCTTTCGATAAAATGTAGAAATGAAAGGAACTGTTTTTTGACACCTGTCAGATGTTGATGAATGGTTATTGTTGAGTTTTAGTTCGGTTGTTGTTCAGCTGTTTTGCTATGTTGTTGTTCAGTTGTTCATTTGTTGTTCTGATGTTGCTCCGATGTTGTACAGATGTTGGTCAGTTGTTGTTCAGATATTGTTCAGTTGTTGTTCCGTTGTTGTTCAGTTGATGTTCAGTTATTGTTCTAATTTTATACAGATGTTGTTCAGTTGTTGACTCGACGTTTGAACAACTGCTGAAGTACTATATTACTGAGTTTGATTGTTGAGTGTAGATAAAGTAGTGTATAAAACTGCAAATAATTAGGTATTAGCATGCTCGTGTCAAACTATTATCACTCTCGGCTACGCGTCGTGTGATATACAGACACTAGCACGTTAATGACCACCATTATATGACAGTTGCATAAACTAATATTTTAGGGTACCATACCACAAAAAAAGGAAACGAAATCCTTTTAGGATCACTTTGTTGTCCGTCCGTCCATCCGTCCGATGTTCCGCGGTGCATCAACCTCGCATTCTGTTTATTAACAATATTAGGTATCTAACTGTATTTGGCGGGTGACAGGAAGGTAGGTACGTCAGTGGGCAGGATGCAGGGTATGTATGAAGACGAGTATAAGATGACCCCTTAAATAGGTAGATTGACGTGCTGCTGATAATACCTACTGGTCTAACCATTAAATACATACACATACATACATACATACATACATACATACACATATCACGCCTATAATCCCTTAAGGGGTAGGCAGAGCGCGAACAGCCGCAATAAACGGACATTTACGCCACGTCTGACAAATATCTGAGGGTCATTCGGAAAATTGTGTATAGCCATAGTGACAAGTTGTCAGCCCATCGCCTAAAATTGCACTACACCCTCGAGTCCCTAAGTCGCCTCTTACGACTCCCTCGGGACAGAAATGGGGTGATGCTATTCTAAGCGGGCATCACACGGTCAACCACTAAATATATCGTACTAAATCGAAATCTATCGTTACGTATCATGCAATTGTAATGGAGCCATTGAAATAGGAACGATCAGCGCCAGGGCTCGGGATAACAGCGGCATTAGCGGCGCGTGTCCATATTCGACCACACAACCGCAACAGCGAAATTAACGATCGCCGCCCGATATCGCATCGACACGAGATTACTGCGTAAGCTCTAATTGGCCCCGTTCGGCTGCCCGTGATCGCCCGAGATCGCACCACTAAATAGAGATTTCCGCGCACTAAGCCCTGCTGAGCCGGCGATCCCACCGGCGCGCCGCACCTTCACACAAATAGGTCAGTGGGCACAAACAAACCTGACTCAGGATCCTCCTCTATTTATATTTACAACAAACAAATATTTCCCCAAATCACGGCTTAATAGCACATGTAATCCTACTTTGTGACCTGCGAAATTAACTATCAAGTTTTAGCACCGCGTAACTGCCTTTACTAGGGTAATTTAGGGGGTTATCGGCCAATCTTGCGAATTTTTGAGTTGAAGATAATATATTTGTATCAAATATTTAGACGAGGCTAAAGCATAAAATGATTTTGAAATCAGTAGATATTGTAGTTTTAGTTTAAAAAACCCCTTTTATTCAAAAATGCTTTAAAAATAAATAAAACTATAAAATATCTGAAATGAGCGAATTAGGGGGTTATCGGACAGAACATTCAGTTTTCGCCCGCTAAAACAACTACTTTTCGGCCACCATGTATTGCATTGAAAAATAAGTCTTAGTGCTGTCAAGTAAGGATGGGTTTTCAATAAAAAAATAAATGTAAATGTCATGAACATTATTTTATTCAATATTTATGTTTTTGCCATAGTTCAAAACATGATAAGCCATTATTAATAATCAAAACTAAGTAGAAAATAATATTCTGCTTCGTAAAATCTTGTGAAAAAAAAACATACTAATAAATTGTAATAATGATACTAATTGAATGGCCGGAAACCAAAAAAAAAGGTTTTTGGTTCCCGGCCACATTAGTAAACTCTATGCCGATAACCAAAATGTACAAATTCAGCTGTCGGCCGTCAATTTTAAAATATTTTCATGTTTATTTATTTTAAATTATTGTATGAAGGTGCATGGCCGCCCGTTAACTAAACCGTTCCCTTTGGATATTAGAACGCTTGAAATAATATAATACGTCTGAAGCTTTTCAAAATGTAATGAAAAATAGGATGTAAATTGAATGGTTATCTGCTAGCTATCGGCCAGTAGGCCGATAGCTAAATTTCCCCGAAAATTGCTTCTAGTTATCCGGACATCTAATTTTAATGCTAAATATTGAAAATTTTAAGCTTTTTAATGAAATTAACGTAAATTAGAATCACAAATTGTCACACTATGTCAATATTTATAACTAATAAATTATAAACAACGCTGTAACTTACCTCGAAAAATGCGTAGCTCCAAGATTTTTTCACTGTATGTGCACACAACCGCACTCGCAAATTTTAAGAGGCCAATTGACGAGACACTGGAGCAGTTATAATGCTAACTAATTAAAATGTGATGGGAATAGTCGAAAAGTTTTGAAAGACACTGACTTTTCTAATAATTTACTTAAAGTTTTCATCTTCGGCGTAAATAACTGGGCTGTGTCCGATAGCTACTGGTGTCCGGTCAACCAGCTAAATTACCCTACGCCCTATAGTCGAATATAAAAGCGAATTGGTCTAAAATTTGCCGCCAGTTTAAGTCTCAGTCGGTTAATCGTCATGGTCGATAAATTCCATTGTTGGCCGTAGATTACATAAAGTTCGGTAGACTTTAGTGAGCGAGTCTTCCAGGAACAATACGTAAATTAATGATCAAGTGTGCCTCCAGCACTGTCACGAGTCAAGTCGAAGTTTCCTCCCGCGGGTAACTCGGCTAAGTAATATTGTTTCAACGCTGTAGCTGGCTGGCAGACAGTTTTGGCAGCTTCTCTACTCTGCATGATGTATGTTAATGTCACGTAAGAGATTATTTCTTGGCACCGGGACATGACACCGCTCATACGATTGTTTGCTGAGCTATCTAGCATCCGAGTGAGTCAATGCCTGGAATACTTAGCTAAATGTGGAACTAGCTTTATCGCCCTCTCCAGACACTGTTCTATTCAAATATGCATAAACTAGAAGGGATATGTTTAGACCTTCTTGTAAGCACTAAAGAAAGTTTATTTATGTTGAGTGCATTCTCGGTGGTTATATGAACCTTCCATTATACACGTGTCTGGTATTTTATGAGATACTCGTTATTCAATTAATGCTATCTTTCAATGTGAAGTCGTAGCCTTTACAAATTCGTCTAAGTGCTGAACTTAGAAAAATACAACAGTTTTAAAAAGTTCACGTCTTCCAACGATTCGATTCGCCAACTTCAAAGTGTGTTATTTCTTCCAGGCAAACTTTGTTGAGAGGAACCGACAGACTGACTTACATTGACTGCGGAACGCGTACTATTTGTTATTGCACGTATAAACTTAACACTAACAAAAAAAACTAAACAGTTTTAGAAGAAAAGTTTCAAGCTTTTCCTCGTACATAAACAGTTACTACTAGAAACCAAGTCCGTACTGTTCTACTTTATGATAAAAAACATTAATTCGTGCTATGCAAATGTACTTCGGGCTAGCTGGAGGTAGCAAATTAAGTTATATTTTTCCGTGCTCTAAAACTCATGCTAAACCGTTAATGTCATCTGACTTTTGCATATTAGTTTTGTATCCTTAATCATAATCTGGGGTATCTATTAAAAAAGGTACCTAAGTAAGACCAGGATCCGAATATAGAGCTAACATTAGCAGTGATTTGATTTAGTAATAAGGGAGTTCGTTGTAACGGTTATTCTCAGAAACTAAGAGATGGGGTGTTATGAAAACTTCTTTCATTTGCTTGTGGTCGGAGTTGAAGTATCCCGAGACCATTCACTATGCAGGGACCAACTCTCCATAAACCAAAAACACAAAGGTTTTACGAGCTACATTAAGCTAATGGAAGCATACTGATATTGCTTATCTGGCTTATGTGTAGGTTATGCACTTTTACATACCTACATCAACATGTACTAAATGAACTTAGGTATACTGGAAAATGTGGTGAAAACTAAAGAACTGGAACTTTTTAAACATCTTTTTATTACGGTCCAGGTAGTATAATACAGTAGTTTTGACGAAGTTGTAAATGTTATTATTTCCTCACGTAAGTAGTACCATGAACTACCTTTTTTTTTACTTTCGTAACCATTTTTTGTTTTACCTTTATTGCCCTTGCGTTAATTTTCTTCCTTAGTGGTTCTTGGCTTAGACTATTTGCAACCGGACTATATTTCTTACAAGTCAAAAACAATAAGTGTAATTGTAAGATTGTTTAGTATTTTTGTTTGCTGTTTGATGCCGGCTCGGCTTGCCGGCATCACCCCATTTATTTCCCTTGGGTGTCATTAGGAGGCGTATAAGGGATTCTCAAATAGTGTTTATTAGACGTGGCGTAGATGTCCGTTTAACGGCCGTTTACGCTCTGCCTACCCCGATACATTTTGGTGTAAATAATTTATGTAAGTAGAAATCATGCATTGGCATCAGTGATGTACTAATTCGCCCGATTAGACATACTGTAACCATTCTCAAATGTCCGGGGGCAAATTGGTGCGCCTGGATCTATTTCGATACTCCAACCTATGCAAAATCACGTACCCATTTATAGAATGTAAGTACTATCAGTAGGACCCCGAGATATCCATTTAAGTTCCTGATTCACCTGAAAAGTTGACCCCTTTCATTCTCGCTGCGCAAGTCCGAAACAGACACAAATATTCGCGAGATTTTACGGTTTTCCTAGACTGGAGGAATACCGTTAGAATGTCTAATTTAGGTATTCGTACCAGAAGAAGAATGTATTTAAATAATTTTTATTGTAATAAATTTTAAACTGTAGATATAAAATTGAAAAAGTGTTTCAAATCGAGGTTACTTTGGATTCTTTTTCTATCCAGTAAAGTTTGTCAAATTGTGTAACTGATAGGTAAATGTTACCAGTTAGATCCTCGACACTAACATAGCTAGTCTACATATTTGTGAGTAACATATATATTTTTCAGAATTTTATGCTGTTATTGTCTAAATAAAACTGGTTTAAAAATCTTGCTCTCGCTATATCCTCGCCTCAAGGAATTAACATAAACTGGTTATCTTAGTAGCTATATGTAAACCACGATAAATTGATCCCTTGAATGGGTTACTCGATGTGCGGCTAATGGACCTAGGTAGGTATATATCCCGGGTTTGAAATAGGATTGCCCTGTAGCCCTGCGGCATGCGGTGAGCAGCGTGTACGCAGAAACGTGCTAATACTGAATCGAAATACCAGCCTTATTCAGCGAAATTTCGAGCTTCGAAGATATTTGTAGCACAGCTATCCAGATAGAGTCAAAAATTTCCGAAAACAGTAAACATTTATATGTTGTTATCATCTATGAAACAAGATTGTAGGTTCGGTTAAAGGTATATTCTAAATTCTAAAGCCCAAATTTGTTGGAGGGCGCGTTACTACGCGTAGAATACAAATTTTCAGTCCCACTAAATCGAAATTTGATTGCAAGCGTTTGTGAATAAGGCCGGTGCACCGGCCCCAGCGGCCGTGAAATTGAATTAGCAACTCATTAGTGACGCCAATAAAACGAGACTCGCCGGTCGTCCCCCTTCGGCTCTCCCGCTCTGCTCCGTGTCGACAAACACACACGCACGTGTCAATACTGCATATTACCCGCATTGCATGCCAGTTTGGTATGTATTTGCTTGGCAATTTTCAGATTCCAACATAGGTTCGTTCGTCGACTCGGTATCCCACACGAAATAAGAACATAAGTGTACTAGTTTTCCACATAGTTCTAAGGAATAACTACTTAGATTGATGCCAGGGCCTTGTTCAACTTGTGGTCGACCTATTCTACGACTACGTGTCATCATCATCACTATTTAGTATAAAATAAAGTCGCTTCCCGTTTGGTTCTTTTTTATTAGATAGAGTAACTTGAGAGGAAGGTTTATAAGTATAATTTATTCCGGGAAATTGTCACGTTCCCATGGGACAACGGGTAGCCCAACTGGTAGAAAACTTTTGACCCCCTTTTGACACCTTTAAGGATTAAAATTTCTAAAATGCTGAAACACGTATTTAATTATTTTAAGTTATGAGTCTAATCAGAAAATTTGAAACAGATCACATTTGAGATAAAAAACTTTCATACAAACTTTCAACCCCTTTTTCACCCATTTAAAGGTAAACGTTTCAAAAATACTGAAACACGTGTTTAATTATTTTAAATTATTAGTCTAATCACAAATTTTGAAACAGATTACATTCATTTAAAAAAACGAACTTTCATACAAACTTTAAACCCCCGCTTGACCCTATCAAGGGTTAAAATTTCAAATATGCTGAAACACGTGTTTAATTATTTTAAGTCATAAGTCTCATCACAATTTTTTCAGACAACGAACTTTCATACAAACTTTTAACCCCCTTTTCATCCCTTGGGGGTTTAAAAAACCGGAATTTAAAGTAAAGTCGCTTCTCACGTCCGTCCCTGTCTGTTTGTTTGTTTGTATGCTTAAATCTTCAAAACCACTTAACGGATCTGGATGGAGTTTTTTTAAAAGATAGAGTGATTCAAGAGTAAGGTTTTTATGTAAGTATGTTTGTATGATTTATGTCGGGAGAAGGTCTGTTTCCCGTGGGAAATCAGTTAGCAGCGGATGAAACCGCTGGGCGGGCCGCTAGTCTCTAATAAAATTATTTCATCGTTTGAAAAAAAAACCTATCAGATTTACTTTTAATTAATGGATTTAACTCAGATGGGCACCTACCTAAATTTCATCTTACGGTTTCAAATATAAATAAATTAAATCCAGAAAGCACTTAAAAGTTTCCAGACTCATTCAAGAGTAACATCTTAAATTGTTACGACTAGCCGTAAAAACAGCTGGTTAAAATTACCTATCAAGACTACAGACTAGACTTGAGGTCGTGCAGGTAATAAAGCTGTGTAAATCTGGAAACAGATGTGTACGTGTCAGAAATATTTCAAAGCAGTGGAGCGGGATTCCCCGCGGCAGAGGAGGGTAAACTCTTGCGAATTATAGGCACTTAGTTTAAACGATAGCCGCCGGGGTTCTAGCTGTACCGTTACACTCACTACTCCGACAATTTTACCTGATTTAATGACCAAATTGCCATTAACACAGTTCCTTACACATTGAAAGAAGGTATGTTCATCAAAGCAGAATGTTCGGCTAAATGTACATATGGGAACGTGCCAATCAAGACGCTACGCCTCAAAAGAGAAGTGAGGCAAGCGTTAATTTTGTTAATGTATCTTGTTAAGATCGGCACGGATTCCCGTTTCGCCAGCGAATAAATTAAGGTAACATTAAAAGCAAAGACGCGCTCATACCTTTAATGAACTTATGTATGAATTTGACGGGTGTAATCTCGTAGGAAATTCTCCGTCTAATCTTGATATGTACGGAATCGACTCTGGAGTTAATTGAGAAAAAAAGGAACGTGGATTCTTTGTGAGTTGGGGTTGCCGGCCACGCAGTGTTCAGGATCAAATGAGGCAGACAAGAATCAATCAGAGAAGTTTGTTTACGCTCCAAGTTTGGGAGCCAGCGCCTGTTGCGGGCAACATTTCGTGAGATTGTCTCTAACATCTAGCCTTTAGACGCTTTAGATAATTTCCAGGGTACATGTGACTTTACACAGATATAGAAGCAGATTGAACAATATTTTTATTTCAAACTGTTGGAAAACATCAAAAAGTGAAACCTGGTTAATTGGGACCTGGATAAGTGAGAAACCCCTGTAACTGATACACTCAACCAGATCACGGCACTTTTAGATCGAAGTACCTCTATAGCTGTGAATTTATCTGATTAATTATTTTGATAGTATCTGTAATTGAGACAATCATTCATGTTTTTTTTCAGCTCTAATACAGCCGTCCTTGTTGTTGCAGTAAATGTTTCAGTTTATTATAATTGACCTCTATAAATGAGACATTATTAATTTAAACCTCTATAAGTGAGTTTTTCCATTTACACATTTGTACTTCACGGGCAAGTTGGCTAATTTTCATATAATTTTTTGAGCTATGTGATAAATTGGTTGATTTTAACCTCTGTAAGTGTGAACCTTTATATAAATGAGAAAACTATAATATTAAACCTCGCTAATTGGGAAACTGGGTAAATGATAAACTTTTATAGGGGAGAAAAATTTGAACCTTAAGATCTCAATAAAACAGGTTTCCCTGTAATAGATAGAACATGGCTATTAGCGTTTTAGAAAATTTGTACTGGGAATGAGGCTATTCCCTTGTTTTATGCCCTCTTGTTTTATTTTACTATGATGAATTATGTATTTGTAGATATGTAAAGGCAGACAGGCATATCGGTTGGTAAGTAGAAGTGGATAACTATAGTACCTTCGCAGCGTCAGGCCCGCGTCGGACGATATGTTCTTCGTTTCGAATAGCTTGTATAGATCTATATATGCTACCAGCTGGACCCGGTATAAGGATAAAGTTTTTCCATGCCGAAGTTATCCTACCGACCCCTGTGGCGTAAGACGCCACCAGGGTGTCAGCCGCTACAACTACGGAGAGTGTAAAAATTTAAATTAAATTTTTAGACATTTCTTCCAGACAACTCAATAGGGTCGAAGGGATACTACGAGAACAAATAAGTAATACAATAATGAAAAATTGAATGAAAATAAGCTAAAACTACCTTGAAAAAACTTAATAAACAAGTAAATACTACAGTATTTTGTATCCATACAGATAAATTATACAACAAATAATATAAATATAATTAATGAGAATGATAAAATAGAATTATCTACAACTCCCTTTTTAAATGTGAGGTGGGTTGTACGATCTTGAATAGCGCTGGGTAGCTTGTTCCACATTTGAATGGCAAGAATAGTAAACGAATTAAAAAGGAATTTAGTATTTGATCTAGGGCACTCTGGCTCTGGCACACCTTTGTGATGAAACAACGCCTATATCGGGAACCAGGGGATAAGTTGCTCAGGTGTGGTCCAAATACGCTCGTGTAAGACGTTCTCGCTGTCTTCTCTATATCTTGGATATTATTTCATTAAGATTTTTAAGTCAGTTCCTTCCAGCAACCAAGAAAAGCTGCATCCTTGTGCATTTGCCGCGAGTGCGCTGCGTCCCAAGTTAATGTTGCGTGCAAAGTTATGGCCCAGTTTGTAACTGCATGCACCAACTTCGTGGCGTGGGCTACATGAGCTTCTCGAGGAATTCATGACACGCAGCATTAATTCTAGTGAGACCTTACACACACATAATTTCAACGCTATCCGTTCAGATTGCGACAAAAGAAAATAAGTACAAAAGATGGCCGACCCCGTCTAGACAGTAAATCGGACTATCTTTATAGATTAGCGAAATTTAATTCGTCTTATATCGTGTAGGTTATCTATTCGGTGAAAGTTCTTTTAAGGGGGGGGGTGATAAATAAATAAAAACGATACTTTTGTCGTTTCAACTACGAGCTTGATACAGTGCAGACGAATGATTTAGTACTAAAAGTGAAATTTTGCTTATACTTGTCAATGTTTTGTGCGTAGTATTACTGTATCAAACAGTGCAGACGATGAATGATTTAATACTAAAAGTGAAATTTTGCTTATACTTGCCAATATTTTGTGACACAGTTGTTTTATTGTGTCTCGTAAAAATTATACTAACCTGTTTCCTGTTCTACGTATACCCAAACTATAGCAATTCATGCTACGCACAGTTCAACGGCAGTTTGTTATTTTCCACCAGTGTCCGATATTATCAAACTACAGGCTACAATTTTACAGATAAAATTCAATGTTCATTTCGTAGTTGGTTAATCATTATGAAATCATAATAACCTACCACCTAATATTAAAGAGTTGGACTCGATAAGTGTTTTCAAAAATAAACTAAAACAACACCTAAAGCAAAGTTAAAAACAATAAGAATAAAAGAAAATATATTACTATATTTACAGTAGGTAACTATTTGAAATCTTCAATAGATCAAACAACGCACATGGTAATAATTATAAGAAGTGCATGTCATTAATTTAATTTTAATAACCTATAATTTTAAGTGTTTCTCTTTTTAAGTGAACTGTATTATGTTCTTTGAGAAATAAATATCTTTACACCCAAACCAGGAATATTTACTGGCTACGCAATGTACTAAAAAAACACCTGAAGAAAAAGGCTACAAGAGCCTGTAGTTTCATAACACAGGGCAGAGGTTAATGATTATTGTTCCACTAAAACTTTTTGTGTATGAAACACGGCCCGCGTGGCCCGTAATGAGGTTGAACGGTCTATTCTTGTACTTGAAGGGAAAACGTCTGTTACAACAAAATAACGGCTAAGAACACATTACCGCTTTCCTTCGTTTTTTTTAAAGGTTGAAGCGTACCCCTTTGCCACTAATTGCTCTGTGAGAACCGCCCCACCTGCACCCACCACTCTTCTTCTATAAACAAAATAAACTGAGAATCAAAGCATTAGAACATTAAGATTGGATGGCTTACCATCGAACACGCTCCGTTGCTTCTGCTCTCTGTGAAAACGAGGAAGATTATTATCTATGACAATGATGAGCTGTGAAAATGAACCCTTCCATTAATAAGTTGTCACTAGGTGAGAACGTTTTATGGCGGTAAAATTAATTAATGAAAGGAGAATAAAAAAGTACGCTAAAAATATTCGTCAAAATGCGCTGGATTTTTCTGAAAATATTCTTTTGAGTTAACTCCATCTTAAAAAGATGATGTCGCTCAGATTGACAGCGCTCTACCTATTTCCAAACTCGAAATTGATATCCAAAATCTTAAAATAATTTATTCTCAAGAAAGCAATAATGTGTAATGCAGTGTGAATCCAATAAGCTCGGGATTATTGTCAGGCAATTTCAAAAGGCGCGATATTTAAATCACAAGAATTCATCGAACCATTCATTCGGATTATCGCGATGAATTTTTTTAACGTGGCCGGAGAGACGAATAAAGTGAAATATTTAAAGCAGATGACAATATTTTAGGAAGAATAGGTTTATTTTTGAAATGAGCCGGTCGTAAATCGTGCGGCTGCAATAACGCAGGGCGGGCGCGCACGAGGCTGGAATATAAAACGCACATCACATTAAAAAGCTGCTTACTATTGATAACATTGCACATACGTTTTCTACGCGTGCTCCGCGCTGTTATCGGCATGCGTGTGTAAAGAGACATTGCCTAAATTATTTTTATGTTGGTGCCGTGTTATGCCGGCTTAGAATAGCATCACCCCATTTATTACCCATAGGAGTCGTAAGAGGTGACTAAGGGACTCGAGGGTGTGTATTGCAATTTTAGGCGATGGGCTGACAACCTGTCACTATGGCGATACACAATTTTCAGAATGCCCCTCAAATATTTGTCAGACGTGGCATTAATGTCCGTTTTTGCGGCCATTCACGCTCTGCCTACCCCGCAAGGGATTATAGGCGTGATATATGTATGAAGCTTTCAAACATGAGTGTGTATAGTCGCAGGTAGATATCTTACAATATTAGGTATAACTAGTCGGGATATGGAACTTTTTGGTTCCGCCAAACACCTGCAAGATTCTTCTGCGTATAGTTCAGTCGCCGAAGTTTGTATTGTTTAAATATGAGATCAAATTTTTCCACGTAACAAATTTGTGCTGTATGAATATGACATCAAATATTTTCCAGATAACGAAGTTTGTATTGTTTGAATATGACGTCATATATTTTCCACGAGCTGTATTTTAATATTCCACACCTACTATCTATACCTACCGCAAAATTATGATTCTGACTAGATTTCATATTTTTGCAATCCCAAACGGGAATCATATATTTCGTCGGAAAAAGAATATGTGTGCAGATGTAAAGACAGATTTATGTTCTAATTAGTCGTTGGTAACGGAACGGTGCAGACCTCCGTACCTACCGTAAAACGGATTTATGCGACCTCACACAGCTTGTTTGTTCACATTGTTTCATGTTTAATGATTTACATAGGACAGGTAGGTAAGTCCGAAAGTAACTTACGTATTTTTATATTTACACTGACGACCAAAAATGTTGTTATTCTCTAAGGAAATTTGCTGAAATGCCGCACTATACTTACAAATTCTAAAGTAATATTAAATGTCGCGCGTAAGTAGCTCCATGTAGATAATAAATCCAGTAACAGCACTTAATTCCTTTTTGTTTCGCATAAAAGTTTGTTTGTCAATCAGTGAACCCTGACAAACCGTAACAAATATGCACAACCATTATCAATTCACACCCGGTGGTTTATGACAAAGGGTTCGACGGCGGCGCCGTTTTTGCTTCTCTGCCGGACGAACAACAAAGCGTCGTCTAGGTATAAACCTCTTTTGATATTTATACTTTCACAAAAACAATGGAAAACCTGAAAATACTCACGGAATGTTTTCTTTTTTTGTTATTTGAAGTAATAAGCATCGTTTAACATCTTAACCGGTTCACCTTCTGATGTTACCACTATGCAGTTACATCCCGAATGTGGTCGTTCAACTGTCGGGCCTCTACTGTACCGACAGGAAGCCATTTTGAAGTTAAATTAGCAAAGTTTGATGCGCGGTCCGACTTGGTAAACTACGCCAGCAATAATTCTGCATAGCGTGGTCTGAAGACAATCACCTGCTACTTATAATTAGCAAGTTTCGGCTCAGCTGTTCATTCTGTTTCGAAGTGGAGCGATTCTCACGTATAGTTGTACAGAGTTTACGTTAAATCGGTTTACGATCCGTGAAGTTGAACCTACTTAGAAGGTAGACGGAAAAGTAGCTCCATGGAAAGTTAGAAAGCGCTCTTTTCATATTAGGTAAGTAACCTACAGCAGCGTGAACTAGAAATTCCATATGGAATTATGATTCTAAGATGTAACAAAAGTTGCAATTCTTGATAGGATAGCTTGTGCTTTATACAATTTAATAGAAAAATTATAAATCCGTGTAGTGCTCGCTGAGCCATCAGTGCCTTTGTGTCTGCCGCAGCAGGCGCGGCACGGCGGCACGGCGGCACAGGTGCTCGCGCGCCGATTGCTTCCTCCTCTAATGAAATACTACTCCCAAGGCACTCTTCGCGCGATGCCCCTCAAATTGAAACAGGAGATTATCTTGTCTGGAGATTTCGATCTAATCTTATACTTTTCATTAAATTGAACAGACGAGCTGCTTCAAATCGCCTTAAAGTTACGTACCAGCTGCTCAGTGACTAGACTTTAGTTCGCAAGGCTTCAACGCTACGATCTTTGCTACGATACAAACGCGCTACATCTCACGGGGCCCTAACCGCATGATATTAATTTGAACCCCCTTTCTCGGGACACCGACAGGCTTATAAGATTAGAATAATTTTCTCATTCCAAGGACTTCCCGCATGCGCCACCAGCAGTTTAATTAAAACTAACAGTTGTCTCACACAGTCTTATCCGGCAATTTGCGAGGTATTACAAGCCAAACTTCGTCCACAAATTATCTTGACTCCATTTAACAAAGCGGTTATGTTAATACGATCTCGCCAGATTTAGAAGAATGTTTTTGTTATAAGCGGCGTGTAGATAATTACGTCATCAAGGTAAAATATGATATTTAATTTAATCCAGCCAGTGTGGTGCGTCCCGGGAGTAGTAGAGGCGACGACGGTCGGTGATCATTAAAGCGGGGCGCAAATGAGCTTTTTATAGGCATCATAACACTTACAGATGTTGGAAACCAACTACTGAATTAGTGATAGCGTTTAATATACGGACTTTACGGCCGCGGGGCAACGGTTTCCCACTTGATGCTTCGTAAAATATTTAATTTACTCAAGCGGCGCGACGTAAAACACTAGCTGTTGCGTGAATATTCAAGTCCTTATTTTAATTCGGCTGTATGAAGAATATCTGAAAGCTTTGTTTATTATTCAAAAGCTTGGTATATCAGCAAATTGCATGCGAAAGCGTGACGGGCGTCAAATAAAATAAACTGCTTCCATATGTCCGAATATAGTCCGGTTGTCTCCATGCATATAAAATTCACTTGCCCCGCCTTGAATACAGGGTATTATATGTGTATGCAGGTACCTACGCTATATGATCTAACTGACCAAATAAATAAAATATTAAGTAATAAAAAGTTTATTGAGTTAAAAGATTTACAGATCTGCTCTTAAAACTGTTGATGTTCTGGCAGTAAAATACTCGACTCTGTGTCCCGATCGAAAAGAAGGCGAAGGAAAAGAAAGTACTTGGTGTGGTTAATACAGAAAACTGTTTGAAAATAAGAGGTCCACCGTATTTTTTAGGGTTCTGTGCCCTAAGTACGGTTTCTGGCTGTGCGTCCATCTGTCTGTTACCAGGCTGTATCTCATATACCGTGATAGTAATAGAATAGAAATGTTTACAAATGACATATTTCTGTTGCCGCTATAACAACAAAAATTATTGAATGGGTTCCGATAGGAAAACCAGCTGGTTGCTACAAAAAATCGCAGGCCATATCTCATGAAAGGTAATAGTTAGACAAAAAAATTATAAAAAACAGAATAAAGTCAATATATAAGGGGGCTTACATACAACCAAAGTGATATTTATGCAATTTTTATACATAGAACGGAACCCTTACTGTGCGATTCCGACTGGCGGTTGGTCGATTTTTTCATGATAAAATATGTTAAATAAGATAGCTATGATCAAACAGGATATGCAACTTTTTCGACTTTTGCGACTTTATCTCGTAGTATACTTTAAGGAACCCGTGCAGATAGATACAACCTGTATGTTAGACATGAATCTAGCCTGACTCCGGAAGGGGCGCGGGCAGAGCTCCTCGACTCGGGGAACCCCTTATCTTTCCTATGAAATAAAGGAAAAGCACCACTTTCACTGCAATATCTTATGCGTACGAGTGCTTATGAAATATGAATTCTATCTCACAAAACATATTATTTCGTTATTACTGAATATATTGCTACACGTTTCGCTGTGAGATGGAATACGGCCTCGTTTATAAGCCTAAATAAAAATGGCGTATAGAACTGATGTAACGCCGAACCTAGCTGTTAAAATGCAAATTTAAGTGATCTCGATGAGATATTATGACAAGGGAAAACATTTTTTACAAGCCTTTGGGATTTTTATGTTCCTTTCATCTTCGTTCTTTTCGTAATAAACAATTTGATGAAAAAATTTAATAAACATGAAATACCAAAGTAAGTATGCAGGTAAAATGGGAAACATCTTAAGAATTTAAGGAACAGCTTTTGCATCTTTTTGAAGTCAGTACTCACATACATATGATTGAAAGTTAGTATGGGTAATGACAATGGGAAATTTTCTAGGGATTCTCGAGTGTCATGTAGAGGGCGCTAAGCTAAATTGAAATAACGTTTCTTTACACAAAAACTGTACCACTTTGTAAATTATTCTTTATTTTGTGTTTATTGAATTGTTCTTAATTTATGATTGGTTATTTGTTTACTATCACGTATGACACTCAATATAATAGCAAGGCGATAAGTTTATTTTGTAGTAAATCAAACTAACATAATTAATTTGTAACGAACACAAAGTGAAACGGAACCTGTGACAAAACTATGGCTGACGCCAGGCAGAGATGGGCGTAATCGATTACTTTTGTTATCAGATTAATAATCTGATTGAAAGTAATCATGATTACTTTCAATCATGATTACTTTTAATCCTAACTACAGTTAATCATGATTACATGTAATCGTTAATCATGACTACAGTAGTTTTTAATCAAAATTACATGATTACTAAATATTTTGACTATTGAATTCCGACGTACAAATACAAAAGTGAATACTCCACAACCCTGCACCTAGCATTATAGATGTGGGCATAAAGTCAAACGTCAAAAAACAAGTAAGCAGTGTAAAAATAATCTTTGCTAAATCTAAGTAGTCAATCTTAGTTTTGATGAATAAAAATATGATTAATATGTTTAATTAACGACTACCAAGTTTAATTATAAAACAAATATTGTATTTTTATTTTAAGGTCCCACTCGAGTAATCATAATCATGTAATCTAGATTACGATTAACGATTAATAATCTTTAATCATATTGAGATTAAACTAATGATTACTTTTATTAATCGGTAATCATGATTACAGATTACGTTTATCAATCAGTAATCGTGCAATGTCTCAGATTACAAAAGTAATCGTAATCATTAATCATTAATCTGATTACATTTTGCCCAACTCTGACGCCAGCCATATTGAAACGTCAAAATTTCAGTTTAGCACAGCGCCCTCTGGTTTGACATTCAGAACTATCAAGAGAACTGTCAATAGAAAAACTCCCATTAACACTAATTGCCACAGCAGTCCACTGCTGGACATGCGCCTCTGCTCTAAATATAAAATATTTATTATATATTATTCGTTTATTATAATCAATATTTACGTTTTTTAAAATAATATTCGAATTCGATACTTTCGATACAATAAACTACGAACTATAAAAGTGTAAAGGTGTACCTCCATATGTGGCTATTGTTATAGTTTGGCAAAGGCGGCTGGAGGATGCGGGCGGAAGAGTTTGGGCTCTCCTTTGCAGTTTGGCGACCGGTAGCCCGTGACGGCGACGTCGCGACGCCATTGCACAGTGGGCATTCAGTATAACCTTTATACTACTTCTAAAATCACCCCTTTAAATGACAACACATAAAGGGCCTTACCACAAAAATAAAACATGGGGATACTTTTTAAACACGCTGAACGCATATCTTTTTTGTGGTCAGTACTGAATTTTCAAAGTTCTTAATAAATTATTTTCATATCCAGACTAAATACTAAGCCGTGATTGGTGTGTGTATGAAATTACCTCCATCCATGGTTAATTGGCTATTGATATAGTTTAGCAGAGGAGACTGTTGGATGCAGGAAGACGAAATCAGGTTCATCTCCACAGTTTGGTGACCGGCAGCCCGTGACGGCGTCGCCGCGACGCAGGGCAGTATCAAACAAAAACTTTATACTACGCATTATAAGATCACCCCTCTAGATATTTTTTGTTTACGTTTCATACTAAGAAATCACTTAGAAAATCTATTTGGTTCTTTCATTTAGTGAGTACTTAATATCTTATTGGAGATAATTCCCTGTACTATGTGTATAATATTAAGGAGCTGTGTAAACATTTTCAAAACTCGACGCTGTACACCTTGACCCGATTCCCAAATTGCGTCTGTTTGTGGACGTACAAAGCTCAAGGGATATCCAAGTTGTAGGACCTAAATAAGAAAAGAAAATCTTGGATCAAATATCGGGCCGCATATGTCTGGCGTCTCGTCTCGGTCGGAGCACTGCGCTGATCCCCGCCAATCTGTCCCGAACAATAAGTCGCTCTAACAAAAGCCGGCCATTTGAACAAGTCGGAAACTTTTGTAAGTTTTGCCTAGTGTTGTAACAATACATCGCATCCGCCTCCGCATATCATATTGTCAAAAAGGTACCTGCGGTAAAACAAAAAATCAAAAATTCATAGCCTGTGGAAAGAACGTGTCAGAGTTTTTCAGCCGCTTACTGGGCACCAACAATTGCAACATTTATACAATCGTGCTTTGGTAGGTACTGTAGGTTACGATGCAGCACAAATAAACAAATCACGGGGTTAATTTATGTTATGAAAAAGCTCTTCAAGTACTTTCTACTAACGTTTTATCTCCCGCTTATCTCCGCATCCGCGAAACTAACACTCGGCACTTCTGCTTCCGCTAAGATTTTCTCCGTTCAACACTAGTTTAGCTCTTTCTTGGCCGGGGTTGCCAGTAGCCAGCCGCGGGCCGTGGCACAATGGGGGAAATAATCGTTAGGGCAGTCATAAGAAAGCCCATTACAAAAACAACGACGCACTCCACTCGGTATACTCAACATTTTGTCAGTGCCAACTTATTGCAAGCGTCGCGCCGAATACTGTGATGACGGTTTTATCGGTACATTCGAAAGTTATTGAGGAAATCCCTTTCCTACCTATTTAGCTGATTCATAGGAAAACGCTGCTGTTAAATTTATAAAATATTAAGCATGGATCAGTTTTGAAAAAAATATGGGTCTATGATGGACATAAAATAACAGACAGGATACCTAATGGTCTCAATTCGCGAAATAAATTGGAGAAATAAATTCACTTAACCTACGTTATTTTATTGGTGCTGTCACTTTCCATCAAATAGGTTAAGGAAAGCATGAAAACTGTCTAAGTTATGCCATGTTTAACAGTTTGACGAAAAATACGCGGTATCAGTAAAAATAAGGCGATTTTTAAGTAGTAGTTTTAAACATGACAGGACATTTCCTATCCTTTTCTAACGTATTTGACGGAACGTGATCGCGCCAGTTTAAGGTAATTTATGAGAATTTATTTCCAGAATTGAGTCCAATGTGTGTCTACGAATATTCCATTTTCCAAATACTCACTTACGAGTAGAAAAGAGGAACCCTTCAATAAATTACTACTTGTTTTCCGTATACTACTTGTACAATTCACGTCGTCATAAAAGCGTGATCAAGCGTGGCTTTTCAGCTCGGAGCAGTGGTGCCAACATAACGAAGGAACGCGATCCGACGTCTTCCGGCGTCCGTCACGTGGAACGACTTCCGGCGCGCTCGCACCCACTTACAATCACTTAGCTCCCCGACACACGAGCTGGTGGCGAGGTGTCGGCTTACCGGGTATAGCATGCCGAAGAAACCCATATTTCACAGAGATTGAGATTATTTAAAGCATAAGAGCATCTTTTTCTGTCGAGAGACGTCGAACGACCCGACAAACCCTGGTGTAAAAGTTTTATAACTGCCTCTTGCTACTAGTAGGACACGACCGCCGTCAAAGTTATCATAGACAGCAGCTGAAACCGACGGCTTAACGTGCCCTCCGAAGCCCGGAACTATCTATCTTAGGCACTCAAAACTAAGGAGGAAGTAGTGAGGCATTGTTTGTACGAATTCGTCTTGGTAAACCCTCAGTTCCCAGCCAGGTAAGATTCGTTTGGGGCTATTGTTAATAAAGGATAATAGACAATACGAGTAAGGTCTACAAATTGTAAAAAAAGGGAAAGGACAGTCAAGCTCTTATTTTCTTTTATTTTAATAGACCTCAAACTTTCGCGAGTATTGATTATCCAAGACAGTAAAACCGGCCAAGTGCGAATCGGACTCGCGCACGAAGGGTTCCGTACTATGTATAAAAATGACATAAAAACTGTGTTAGTTGTATGGGAGCGTCCTTAAATATTTTAATAAATATTTCTAATAGCGGCAAACAATCTACATCTACACTAATATTATAAAGAGGAAAGATTTGATTGTTTGTTTGTTTGTTTGTTTGTTTGTTTGTTTGCATCGAATAGGCTCCGAAACTACTGGCCCGATTTTAAAAATTCTTTTACCATTAGAATCCTACATTATTCCTGATGAACATAGGCTATATTTTATACGATAAAAAAATAGGGATCCGCGTGAAAATTTCGATAATGTAACCCAACGTGTGAAAAATGTACCAAAAAAATATCTTAAATCGCGTACGCTGTGGAAATTATTGACAATGGAGCAAAGTGATGTACAACAGTTTTATAGAGGACATCAATATCTATAATAATGTCCGCGATACCATATGTCTAACTATTACAGTTATGCTACAATAACTACTTTTTCATTTAAAAATGGACAAACTACGCCACATAATTCGTACCAGTGTAATGATTACATTTAATCATCACTGTATAAAAGGGTGTCAGGGATTGCCCTCCGAATACTGATAGGGTAAATGGAGACCGTAAAACTGAACAACTTTCCCCTAGGAACATATTTCAGGAAACGTAAAAAACTGACTTCCCATAGTGAATGCAGTCAGCTGATTGTGATTTTGTATGGAAGGTCATTTTTTTGGCGATTCCTGACATATGTTTCTAGGGGAAAGTTGTCCAGTTTTATGTTTCATTCACCCTATCAGTATTCGAAGGGCTGTCCCTTACACGGTATAAAAAAGACGACAAAAACATTAAATAATGCATTAAAAAAAATCTACACTAAAATAATACATACATACACATATCACGCCTTTTATCCCTTGCGGGGTAGGCAGAGCGTAAACGGCCGCAAAAACGGACATTTACGCCACGTCTGACATATGCTTGAGGGTCATTCGGAAAATTGTGTATCGCCATAGTGACAGGTTGTCAGCCCATCGCCCAAAATTGCAATACACACCCTCAAGTCCCTTAGTCGCCTCCTACGACTCCTACGGGAAAGAAATCTGGTGATGCTATTCGAAGCCGTTTTTTTTATTAATTGAAATTCTTTATTCAATGTAGGATAGTATTATCACTTATTGACGTCATGAACCGACATCCTAAAAAAAAGAAATTTGTATCACACAATTTTCTTTTTTTTTATTACAATTTTGTTATGACCTAATAGAAAACCGGCTCGGGCGGGATGAAAAAAATAAAAATAAAGGCACTGCCATGGGGCTGGCCAGGTTAATCACACGGCATGTAACTTTACGCCACCACCATCTGAAAACGATATTTGTTTCAAATTGAAGTCAAGATTTTTAGAACCCTACATTATCCCTGATGAACATAGGCTATATTAAACTGCCTTATTCCCGGGGGGAAATTGTTAGCGGCGGGTGAAACCGCTGGCGGGCTGCTAGTAATACATATTCTGTGAAAATAACAGTCTGATTATTACTGTACATGAGATAGACCCTCCGAACCATTATAGAAACAAATATAAACGAGCAAAAAGACACGTTACAGTGACCGTTATTTTTACATAGAAAAGAATAGAAAGCATTTTTATTTCAGTGCAACACAAAACTTAAAAGTATAGTTACATTACATTATTACGTTATTATGATTTTATTCTAATTGTTAGTATCTGTTGTGATAGCGGCAACATAAACACGGCATTTTTTATTTCAACTCTCTCTCTCTAACTTTAACTATCACGGTAGGTATATGAGATATACAGTCTGGCGGCAGACGTACTGACGGACGGACGGACAGACAGACAGGCAACGAAATCTTAGTTTTGACTCTTTGGGTACGAAACACTACAAACCTACCTATTTGCCAGGTATTGAAATAGCCTACATACTAGTCTTAATGTCATAGGAGCCAATAAACATTTTCTGTCTTATTCCTCTTCTATTGTAGGTAATTCGCTCGTGGAGTAGGGACTAGGGTACCGACTTCACGTGGTTGCTTTCAGTCAGACTCAATTCGGGTCAAGAGCAAACCCAACTCGTTACATAAATGAAGTAGAATCTTAAAGCATTCTCTAAGTTAGGTATTAAACAACAAATATTTATGATGAATAACTACCGCTAGGTATCTATTTCTACGGGGTGTAAGGGACAGCCCTCCGAACACCGATAGGGTGCATACAGACTATGAAACTGATCAACTTTCCCCTAGAAACATATGTCAGGAAATGACAAAAAAAACGACCTTCCATACACAATCACAATTAGCTGACTGCATTTACTTTGACTTTTTTTTTGTGTTCATTGAAATATTTTTTCATAGATGTTCAATGTCATGGTTTGAATCTATTCGAAGGGCTGCTGTCCCTTATACCCTGTATTTTTTAACATTATGAAATAATAATTGAAATATTCCTTTTCAATTTAAATAATCCTGCGAATACGAGTAGGTTGGTAATAATCGGATAACAAGTTGATTTAAATTAATGTGAAAACTAAATTGAATACCTACTTATATAAATTGGTGATCCTACTTAGTATTTCCATTTTAATTAAACGGAAATTTAAACCTTTTATGGTATCGAAAACTAATTTTACCTAACACAAAGCTAACCTTTCTCCGATACACAAAACTTAATAGGATTTGAAATGAATATTCTGAAACTACCTCTCACACACGAGTGAACTTTCATACAAACAGTATTTTCCGAGAACATTCGTTAGGTAGATCAATCTCTGAGGTCATCACATACGTACCACACGATATTGCGGTTCGTAACAGCCACCATGCAAATGACAACCAGGGACAGTCGCAATTACATGCGGCGACGATGGTCATGATAATGGCCGGTTTTTGTATAAGATTTTGTGACTCCTTTCGTCAATATACCAAACAACATCGGAAAATCTGCGCCGCGTGTGATAGCGCTTAAGTTATTTCGTACATACGTCGATTTAATTTCCGGCGGGGCATTGTTTTCGGCGGGAAAGTCGATTGGAACCAGCGCAAGCGTCGATGCGAGTCGCTCATTTCCTTTCATTTAATTTCATTCTTCGAAGGGAAGCATGGCAGCGACGGGCCCGGATTCTCAATTTTTTTAACTCTTGCAATGCCAGCGACACACAACTGCCATTTTATTGTCACAGTGATATTCTATACTTTGAACTATTAGCAGAATGCGAAACGCCCAAAACCATGCCACTGATACGCTATCTACATACATAATTCAATTTTCATTTCGGGCAGAACAGACTTCGGGCTCTGAGATCATTCAAACGAATTCGTAAAATATTTACTTAATGAAAGTTTGCCAGCGATCATTGAGGTAGGAATTTTTTTCCAACATGTAACAAAAACTACCTACCTTGGTTCTCTTACCCCACACAAAATGGGATACCGGGTCGATTAATGACCCGCTGAGCGAAAGACATCATTAACGTAAGATAGTATAATGCGTGATGCTACTTATACGCATTTTGTACTCTCGTTCTTAAATGGTAGTGAGGGTACTCATATGAATAGAACTCTGTTATATACACGGTGTAAGGGACAACCCTCGAATACTGATAGGGTGCATTCAGACCATGAGACTGTACAACGTCCCCTAAAAAATATTTCAGAAAACGTCAATTAATTTTGGAATTCCCATAGTAGATGCATTCAGCTGATCGTAATTTTGTATAGAAGGTTGAATATTATTCGTCGTTTCCTGAGATATGTTCCTTGGGGAAAGTTGTTCAGTTTCATGGTCTGTATGCACCCTTTCAGTATTCGGAGGGCTGGCCCTTACACCTCGTATGTAGGAAATCAAAAATACGGACGTGTGAATGTTCTAAGGAAGTAATGTTGGTACGTTGTATCTATCTATTTGATGCCAAATAAATACAAGAATCAAGAAGCAACAACTACTAAGCAATTAAGATTTATAACTTCTTAGATCACAATTTTCTGATTAATATAAAAACCATTAGGTGCTAGCCTTCTGTACCGAAGAGGCTACGGTAAATTCACGTAATATATTCCATTTAGGCTGATTGCAAACAATCACAGGAAACCACCTCAACTTCCAAGAAAAAAATCTAATATTGAGTTGAGTAGATTCCAAGAATCCAACTTTTTCAATATTTGTGTTTATGGATTCAAAACGTGTCGCTTCAGACGAAATTTTACGATTTCAAAGTAGAACTGTTACTGTGACCTCCACTTAATTTTCAATAACAATTTGGCTTCTACTTTGTACGCCATTTTACGACAATGACTCTCATAGAGCGTGTTACGATGCAGGGTAAACTGTTACGGGGTCTTTCTAACACAACTAAACAAACATTGTCCAACTGTAACAAACTATAAGATTAAGCTTGAACGAGTACTTACGTTTATGTATTGAAATATCTACTGTGTGTTGTTGGTTTAACCTACTAAGTGATATCAAAATCGGTTAGTGCGGTCGTAGCTCGTAGGCTTTCGTAGCTCGTAGCAGTCGGTAGCTCGTAGCGGGCGCTTACGACCTCGCCTGTCGCACTATCGACTTACACCCTGTTAAATCTGCCCCAATATTTGTACAGCCTATTCATTACCATCGCGCCGCTTTGTTTTATCGTTCCTTCTTGTTACGACGCTCACATCATACATATTTTGTGTGCCTATTAAAATTTGTTTCAAGTGAGTTTATTGCCACACGCACGTATAATTCAGGATTTTATTTCGTACTGCGAAGGTTTCGGTAAACGTTGGGAATTGCTCGCATTCCTGAGTAAATGTAGGAGAGTGTTAGTTCGTTTTCAATCAATGGTAGCGGGTTGAAGTGGAGCGGATTGGTGTAGGGTTCAATAGTGGGAGGCGTTGAAAGAAAATCTCATTTGGATTTGAGGGATTACTCGAGGCTTGTTTCGGCCTAGTGAGCGACAACTTGCTCGCCTTCTTGCTGCAGATACGAATTATATTAGAAACGTGAGTTGAAACGGATTTTTCGCTCCATTTTACTAGTATTATTGCCGAAATGTGTGTAGTTCAGAAAATGATAACGTTCAAATTTGAAAAATTAATCGGCTTAACAGTAAAATTCTTTATTGCTAAGATATCACTATCTTAACGCTTACCTCATTTCATTGCCCATTTATTATTCCTATTCGGTTTTACCTGAGTATGTGAAAGGTAAAAGCAATCCTATTGAATTGTAATGCTAAAGGTTTCCTTAAGTAATTTCTTTCCAGGAATTTATCTGAGACGTTGCTCATACACTTGAATGCTTTAATTGTGTTTACCACAGAGAATACTATCTCGTAATTTTGCAATACTTCGTACGTAACAATATTTTTAATGTGTAGGTAATGAACTGAAAACGTTAGACTGGAGGTCGTTGTAATTTGCAGTGAAAATTTTCAAGCTTAGTTTTACGTTACGTTAGTTGGAATTAGACGAAATTCCATAAAATATAACTGGCTAGCAGTACAATAGTTTGGAACAAAAGATATAACTTGTGGAAGTTTCCGCAGCGGTCATGAATTCGGTCCGTAATTTGGACCGCGTCGCCAATTGCTCAGATTGGACGGCTGGCTTTGTTCGCAAGTATAGGGCGGGATTTACCCGATTGCGACAAGATACAAAGAGTATTTATCCCAAATTTACGTATTTTGATTTCAGAATAAAATAAAAAAAGGAAAATCTCTGTGATACTATGCCTCTTCGAGGAGGCTTACATAATTCCCACTTTTTATTTATCACAAAATGAATTAAGATCTTTATTAATTCATTTTGTTTATTTAGTAAGTTATGTATCATTTTAAGGCGTGGGTACATACAAAAATATACATACATACATATATCACGCCTATAATCCCTTGCGGGGTAGGCAGAGCGTAAACGGCCGCAAAAAACGGATATTTACGCCACGTACGTAGTACCTGGGCCTAATAGTACCAGTATATAATCACCAGTCAGTGTAACATATCAAATCTTGGATCACTCGTGTTTGATTGGAGCGTAAAAATACGTACAAGTAAAAAATATATCTCTGTGTAGTCAGTTCAGTTTAACGAAGTACTCGTTTTTGATTTAAATGAAATATGACAATTTGCACGCACGATCTCAAGATCAACATCAATGTCACGTCATAATCAAACAATATGTTCCATGGATTCCACTGCTGTATTTTAGTCTGGAAAGGCTAGCATTATTTGAGGCTATAGCTTAGAAAAGTACTAAAGTGACTTATTTTTTGTAAAATTCTGTGACGTGTCTGTAAAGCATGTACCTATAACATATTAAGTAATTTTCAAAGCTCGCGTAAATTTTTGCTAGCTCATTTTATTCTATAATTAAATTAATATTACTCAGTGGAAAACCTAGTTTGAATCGTTTTTATCCACTGCAGATGAAAGGATGTTAGTATATACCTCAAATGACAGAAAATAATTAGTGGATTCGGTCGACGGTCCAGAAATTATGAGAAAAGAAAACGACTTTAATATTTTTGAAACATAAAAAGCTAGCCATACTGGGCTATTTATACACGCATAATCCGTTTTATACCACTATGAAGATACATTTCTTTTCTTCAATTTATTGGAACTCACTCCGTTAAAATATTGATTTTAGTTTTCTGAAAAACCGCGATGACTACTATAACATCGTCATATGATATCCATCGTAACCATCATCATATGTAGGAACTATTCGGCAAGCCCTCCATTAATTAAGGACGTGACTGGCGCGAGTGGTGAGACCAAAAACGACGAGTCACTGACATTGTGTCTTCCCCTCGAGTGACTTTGACCCTGACCGGTCATGCGTGATTAATAAAAATGTACTTCTTACATATAAAAAATAATCAATAAAAAATGCAGGAAAATTTAAAGTACATTCCTCTAGTAATTATGGTTGTAAAAACCAAGTCTCTATGTTCAAAATCTTGAAGAAAGAATAAAATCATCATCACTTCATGATAGTTACAGTGAGTTGTTATGTTGCTTATTTCAAAAACTTTTCCTGTTCGTTTCCTATCTTCGTTCTGATAAATCATAACAAACGAACCTGATTGTGCTGCAAATGTATAATTATTTTATTGTATTGCTTGCAAATTTTTAATATTAAACGAACAAGTATCACTCTTGATGTGGGTTTACGGTACTTGTTTTTATTTGGTAGATAGTTTATCCCTCTAGAGTTTATATATCACTTGCTTGGAAAAAATATGTAAGTGATAAGATTGAAATCTGCATTGTCCACTACACTCTTTTGACCCAAATCTATACCAATGCAAGTTCTACTAATACCTACCACTTAGCTGTTGAACCTTTTAACGGGTTTTAGCGGAGTGCCAGTTTGACGGCGCATGAGTAACGGCGAGACTGGCCGGACTGCAGTGGCTGCATATTTCCTGCTGGCCACACCACATCACGTCTTTTATTTCTCCTGCTGGCCACACCACGTCTTTTATTTCTGTCTGCAAGCTGACATGTGGTTCACTTTGGTGCTGAGTTTTTGTTAAATTGCTATTCATGTCATGTTAAACAGTTGCTGTGTGTTTTATTCCAACAGTGTTCGAAAGTTGTTGTTTTATTGATGTTCTAAACTAGACTTTGTCCTTGTAACCTTACCTACGCTTTTATGCTAATTTAAGGATTGCGATTGTATTAACACTATATTTTAAATTGAGGATTAAGGATATCTTTGTCTGGCTCGTTGAGAAAGTAAAGCAGAAACAGACAAAAGAATTTTTCTACTCAGCCTAAGGATGTCGCAACTCATTTGGGACATAATGTGCAGGCAGTTATATCCGAAAGACAATGTCTTAAGTTTTGGCGGGACCCGCAGTTGGCAGGGTTCGGCCGGGGCGGGTAATGTCACCATAACAGATTATATCTTGGCACCAACACACAGCTCTTTATACGTTTCGGAACATCACTCTTTTATGACTCCGTTAGTCTTCTCTATTTGCTCAAAGTATTAAAGAATATCTATTTTGTCTTTTCTTGCTTATGGCCAGTTGTTTTGCATAAAGACCGCTGCCTTTTATTTCAGCTTGCAAACTTTGACTTGGTTTCCCAGCAGTTTCTCGTTGTATATTTTTTGATCTCTTTGTGGGATAAGGTAAATAAAATAAAGAATAAAAGATAAGAATTATTCCAATTCATTGATAGTACAGTAAACCATGAGAAGGTCTATCAAATTGTTATTGTAGTACGTACGATAAAGACTATTGAGTAAACCAAGCCTGTTTCTGAATGTTGCCAGATCTAGAGTATAGAACCAAGCACTGCAGAGAATGCCCTGAAACGGTGAGAATGCCGTTTAGGGATGCTGTGTGTACGTGGCGAAGTAATTGGAGTAATAAATCCCAGAGGCCGAGAAGCAAGTTTCGACTTATTGCTAGCACGGCCGGAAATAGCTCCGTAGATCTCCTACCTGCTTGTTATTGTACCCTGATTAGGTATTTATTCAATCAATTGTAGTATTCCTTACATGTCCTTACATTAAGGGTAATCTGTTAGAGATTGCTATCATAGAAACATGACCACTTCTTGTAATTTTTGTTTGATGTGTAATTTGCTTCGAGCAATGCGGTTTTCCGTCTTGGGCACAAGTTGCTTGTCGCTGTATTTATGTCTCCTTTGTACCTACAACTTAGAATGTTACTGTTACCTTATTTTTATATTTTATTTACAACTAGCTGTTACCCGCGGTGTTGCCCAAATAACCCTCGAGTAGTGATATAAACTATCCTATGTGTTAATACATGTTACCTTCTATATGTGTGCCAAATTTCATTACAATCGGTTCAGTAGTTTTTGCGTGAAGAAGTAACAAACAAACAAACTTTCGCATTTGTAATATTAGTATAGGATATACAGAACAACACAAAAGAACTAAATGCAAGAAGTTTTGGTCTAATTTTATAGACTACGTACTCATAAATCTAAGAGAGAAGTGAAATAATTTAAGAGTACCGTAGTAGATACCTCTTTTAGGAAACTGGTAACGTAAGTAACGCCGCAAAATGTTGTAAACAACTTTTTCAAAGCGTGTTTGAGACTTGAGAAGCTACAATTTAGTTCTAATGAGGACACACAACCGCCATTTTCATTATGTTCCTTACTTATTTTCTGAGCTGAAAGTTAGCAAGACGAACGCGACGACTTACTAGCTTTCAATGAGATTCTCGGCTAAAACTTGATACCTTTCATCACAGTGTCAAAGCGTTTGTGCAATATAAGCACTATATGTAGGATTTCTTCTAAGAAATTAGAGCATTAAACCACTGTACGTTCCTTATAGCCTTACTTATAGAGATAGAGATCTTCCTTTGCAGCGATTGGTCGCACTTATCTGTTCCAAAGCTGTGTGATTGGTTACGTATACCCCCACACCCCACCCCACTCCGACACGGCAGGGCGGGGCGAGTCGGCCCGCTTGGCTTCATTGGCGATTTTTCTTTCGCAGTGAGCGGTCGCGCTCAGAAAATAATTTTTTAAATTTCGATAAAGTTTTAAATTTTAAACTTTGAAAAATTATTTTCTTACAATTTTAACGGTTTTGCACCGTTCGTTTTTTAAATTTCGTTTTAAATTTAGTGATTTAATTGTTCCTATTTAAATAAATTTTAAAATCAGTGTGTGTATAAACTGGGTAAGTCCTTTATATTTTATTATGCATGTGGCAAATCAAATTTCTGAAGGCGGTTTTCCGTCGGACACAACTTTGCAATTTCTTACAATTTTAATAAATTATTATTGAAATCTGTCAAGACCGTTTACGAATAAATAAATTGTTCCTGGCAATCCGAATTCTGTGAACAAAATAGTTAATAATTTATGGGAATTATTTGTCAAGAATAATGATCCCAAATAAATAAGCAAAGTGTGTTATAGAAATTTGGTTGCTATCGAAGTTTTAGTTACCCGGATTTAACAATAGTGAATTTTTTTTACGAAAAGTTTTTAATCCGGAAGTAATTAATTCGTTCGATTCTTTACGAACGATCAAATGAAAATCCAATAATCATAGTGCACTTCGCACAAGCTTTGAGTGGCATTATTTTAAGATTTTCAATATAAATGTTCATCCCTCGCAGGTTTTTAAACTAGTTACCTTGAACTGATAGGTAGGTATTCCTCGAGAGAAGTAATACCTTTTTTCTATTTATAGGTTACTATCCCGTCGAACTAGTTTCTACATATCCCCCGTGCACGTTTTTCATTAATGTGCCTGATTGATTTATGGATTTTCATTTGTGAATGATTATTTTATTTTTACACGTGTTTTTGTAAATTGTTATTTGGACATAAATACATTTTTATGTCGTTTACTGGAGCTAGTAATGGTATACAGATGCTCCTTTCACGTAGCAACGTGTTATTCAAGTAACGCATCAAATACGTGATCTGTAGGTATTGTTCGGATACCTTCAAAGTTCTTTATATAAATAAGTCGAACAGCGACAATTTTTATTTTAAAAGGAGGCCGCCATGACCCTGTGAAATGCTCTTAGTAATAAGAAAGTTTACGGAAGTCCAAGTCCGTAGAACGTCTTATAAAATAGAGTAGTGAGAACTCCTCAAGGATCTTTTCGTTGTACCTAGAATAAATTGCAGAAAATATATATTCTAGTTGATTGCTATGATATGAAATGGCAGCACAAGCCAAGCTACATTTCGTCGGTTTTATAAGCTACCTCTGCGCAACGCAAGGTATACCCTATTTTATAACATCATCAGGAGTTCATTATGCCGTCAGCGCATGACGTGTCCTTAGACTCCTACATCCCCGCGAAGGGGTTGTACCTTTTGATGTCATGCAGAATGCCCTCGCTTGCACTTGCAGGGCCTGAAATTCCGTCCTCGAGCCTTTCGTATACTTGACGTATTAATAAATCGACATGCGATACAAATTCCATGCATTATAGACGGTTTAGATGCAAATATTGCCAAAAATACTAACAAGTACTAAAAAGTATTTGTGTTGTGGGTTTCGGTACGATATGGGTCATTCTTCAAAATTCGATTCTCCGCGTAATCGGCGTGGCAAATTTTAATTTCGACAATTTTAATAATATAACATAAAAATATAATTTTGTGTACTTTCCTGATTATAAAACCGTTTGGTGCTCCGTGCTAGCACATTTACTTCTTAAGAAATTTAATTTTGAAATTTCATGTGCCACGCCGATTACAAAACGAGCCACGCTTATTACATAGTTAATTTTATCTGATTTTTTTTATGCATTTTGACTAATGAATACTTTTGCACCTATTATTGATAGGAATAATTGAGCTTTCTGACCTAATAATTCACCCCAAATAAATTTTTTCATTACCAAATCATATAAATATACCTATATTAAATGAATACCTAACATCGAACACCAGTCTTTACAAGTAAGGGGAAAGTAAAAAAAGCAGTGGTATTTGTTTGATCAGGTATATTAATTAGTAGAACCTTGTTTACAAAGGAAATTACAAAATTATCATAATTAAAATGTGCTTCAAAAATCAACAGCTCACTCAGCTAAGGGCTCGAATCAAAACTTTATTGACTTATTAACTTTAAAAATCAAGAATTATAACAATCAAAATCTATCACATTAGTGTTCGATCAGTTGTGTTAATTAAGATTACAATTACATAAAGTTAAATCTAATTTGATCAGAACTCTGAATAGCTAAACCTAAAATAACTAGTTAATAGTATCGTAGACAGCAACCGAGACTGACAGACCTTCAGAAGCAAGAAACCAGCTTTTTGCAGACAATAATGTGGTTTGTCTCGCAGGTTTAACCAAATTCTGAATAATTTTATAAATTGGCGAATGTAAACTTTGTATAATCCTCCCCAAGAATCGAATCTGGGACCTCTGCATCTCCTCCCTAAGTCTAAAGACTAAGTCTAAATGATAGAAACAGTTCATAAAAAACTTAATATATATGTAATTTAATTATTTTTATGTAATGATTACCACTATTTATATTAATAACATATTATTTATATTTATTTACAAAAATATATTGATATATTCAATCTTTTCTTAACTAAAATAAGTTCAGTGTAATCGGCGTGGGACGAATTGTAAGCGGCGTGGCTATTTTACCACGCCGATTACGCCACGCCGATTACAAAAAAAAACACATTTTTTAGAATTACTTGCTAACCTATTCAACAAGTCTTATTTAAATTATTGCTTCATAAAGTCGACAATATCATGAATGAACCCTGTGAATAATATATCTCTGGATGATTCGATTCAGGATGAAATTTGATCCACGCCGATTACATGCACGGCTTACAGAAATGTGTGACGACTCGGACTTACCCGAATATTTTTGTCTCCCAGCAAGGTATCGGCCGTCCACACTGATTGACTGCCGCAGCGCAATTTGCGGTTTGCGGTGCAAAAACTTCGCTGGTTTTCGTTCATAATCGTGCAATTTACGACGGGTTTTATCACGCTCAGGCAAAGCGCGCGAAAACGTGTGACCGAGACATTTTGAGGCCTATTTTATAAATTAAATAAAAATCAAATATTTTTTGTATTTTAACCAATACACCAATTCAAGGTGGTTATTTTGATATATAGTTTATACCTACAAAACAGTAGAAAAGTAGTAAAATCATGATTTGTAAAATCCAAGTACGCGGTGTGACACGCGGAGAACACCCAAAATCCTCCCGTTTTCAACTTTCAGATTCAGTTTTGAAATACTAAATGACCTTAAAACGTGGCTTTCGGATAGTTTCCAGATATGTATTGAAATGAAAAATCATCTCCAATTGATCGTTTTGTTCAAACTTTTATAATTTAGGATTTACAATCCTGTGACCACAATTATTGACCTCCTGAAGAACGACCCATATGCAACTCAAAGAACTGGGTCTTCGTGGAGCCAAAGTTTCGAAATGTACCCACCAATATATTTTTAATACCTCGTGCAGAAAGAGTCGGCCAGCACCTTTGATAAAACGGTATTGCTTTAAGTATAGGTATTACTTTTGGTACCTACCTACCTTTTTATCAAACTTCCAAAAGTTTTGATGGCATCCGGCACATGCATGATTTGCTTTTGTCTGATCAAAGTAAAGCAGTCTTTCTTTACTTCTATGCTTATTTGTCTTCTAACGTGACAGTGAAATGCCCTCGTTAAATTTTGTCTTATCTGAAAGTACATCGTCCGGTCCATCGCCTGCGATGAGATAAAGCTATTGTAGCGAAGGGTAGTGTGTAGCACTAGTATTGATAGTGAAGCGCGCAGGTTCGAATCCTGCATGTGGTATAAAATTAGCCAAGTTTCCATAATTTTATACCTACCTAACACGGTTAAGGTTAAGTATTAAAATATATTTAAGAAATAAAAGCTTCGAAAGGTGTGTTACAGACTTGAGTACAAGGAGTTTACTGTCTGACACATGTGTTACCTCGAGCGTATTAGAAAATAGAACGCGAGGGGATTCCTAAAATGTTAATTTGAAAATATTTTTACCTTGCACGCGTTCATAAGGTCCCCCTCTTTTAGTTCCATGAGCTTACGCTTTCAAATAACGATAGCTAGATTCCACTGAGAATTTGCAAAATAGGCTATCTGTAGGCAAAATATACCTACTTAAATGTTTGAAAAAATGTTTCAAATATAACATCCTAGCCCGAAAAAGTCTTGGCTATTAGAAAGTACAGGGAACAATATTCCTACGTAAGTATGAACTTTATCTACTCGGAATAAAGTTCAAAGTTAGAGAGCTGTCTAACGTTTTACAATGATTCTTAAGCAGAAGACATATTTGTCGTAGATTCACCGCATTCAGTCCCATCCTAGTAACCGTTACTGCCGAGTCTAAATTCTCGCAGGTTAAGGAAAATTTATAGACGGTTTAAGTCTGAAACAGTTTTCCTTTATGATCATTTCAGTGGCCTACCGAGGCCACGCAGTAAGAAAATGAGAAACATATTGATTTATTAGGTAACTGTGAAAACGACTGAATTTATAAATTTTTCCCTTGCTCACTGTCCTAAGTAGCAATAATTCACTTTTATTTCTATGCTATCACAGACTTCGTAGTGCTAACGCATTTCTGAGGGAGATCCCTCACGCTTGTCATTTGTTTACTTCTTTGAACTATGATCAAAAAGTGGCGTAAGAGTACCTACGTTAAATGCTATGATTCTGGCATCAATCACGGAAGGGAATATGTACAATCTAAGCTCTCTAAGTGCAGAGTTGTCCTAAAATAGTCCTACGTTTTTCTTAGCAACATGGAAACAGACAAATGTGGGGAGAGAAAACGGCCTTTTTGTAATGGCCTCATCTCAAAATGGATAAGTAAATAATGAAGACCTACCCATTTAATAGATCTCACACCGAAACTATAATAACTTTTACTTTTTAATTCATCGTGCATTGAGTGTACGGAGTAAATTTCGTGAGGTTGAGATGTATGTAGGTAATTTACTTATTCCAGCATGTTGCAACTTGGGAGCTAGGTACACCCTATTGTTAATTCTGCTATATCAAGCTGTATAACATCAAAACTAGTGGAAGGTTGTCTAGCTGCTAAGGCGAGTGATGTAATATATACCTATTTGGTATATGCCAAATTTTGTGTTACCTACTCGAGTGCCTTGATCTTGAACATGATATTTTCTTCAGGTGCGTTTATATTGCCCGAAATATTATGAATGAAATGCATATTACGTAATTTGTATAACAACCTCCACTAGAGATGAAAAGTTCATGATATATTTTTCAGGTGCTTTCATATTACCTGAAATGTTATGAATGAAATGCATATGGCGTAATATGTATAACAACCTCCTCTAGAGATGAAAAGTTTTAGAGCGATAGTGGCAAATAGCAATAATGCGACACTGTCCCAGACGATATTAAGTTTTTATTTCCTCAAGTGTAGTCATGCTTACTACACCTACTTTTTCGATAATGAATGAAAGCTTTTGGGCAAGTAAACAACAAGTACCCACAGTCTATGTGGGTATTTTAAATAAATATACAAAAGGTTACAATCAGAGGGTACTTTTGCTAATTGATATTTGTGTAAGTGCCCTGTCTGCCTTGTTTGGGTTTGAAACACGAGTATCTACTCCTGTGTATAACATTGTTAGATGGTTGTTAGAAACGTACGATAGTGAACATAATTGCCTATCGTAAGACGTCAGCCTAAAATAATAATACCGTTGTTCCAATATATTTGCTCTGAATGTCGAGCACAAGACGTTGTTAAAAAATGCTTGAATGTACCTACGTACTAGGCAAATAGTTTGCCTATCAAGTAAAATATTTTCAGAATAGATACCTAGCGAGAATTATATTGGGAACTACCTACTACGTTCAATAGCTAGTATATTTTACCAACGGTGATCATAATGATATATAATATTTGTACGGTGTAATCAAATACCTCTCGCAGAGTTTTGAGCTTTGTTTATTTCTGTTTGTACGTTGAGTTTTCTGGCACTTCTTAGGACTCTTTTATAAGTATTCATATATGAAGTGCGATAACTCCATAAACTTGGATGCGAATGACTTTTGTTAGCAGAATTCAAAACCCGTTTCATTTTACTCGATGCTCGAATACCATGTGTGACCCACTTTAGTTTTTTTACTTTTGTTAAGTTTATTTTTCTTTTAGTCTTTTTGAAGCCTTTATCAAATATTTTTTTAAACTTTTTTATAAATCCATTTAAACCTTCTTGTTTCCAGTTTACCTCTAATATATTTTTGCGAAATCGGCCATAGTTTTTTTTATTAAATCTTCGTTTCATAACGTACATTATGGGTTCTTTGTGATGTGCTCTATGAGCCTCAGTCTCTATATCCACTAATAATGCACTATGACCATCCGATAGTCCGTTGTAATCTACGTTTACACTTTGTATTTCATCATCCGTAATATTTGTAAGAATATTATCTATACACGATCGTATGTCATTTCGAGTAAAAGTAATTTCATGTACAAGGGGTCTAAAATTAAAACATTGCAATAGATCCAGCAGTACATATTTATGATCAAGAGATTTCATTAAATCTACATTAAAATCTCCACAAATTACGCATTTCTTATTAAAAAAGTGCTGCAACATCAATTCTAGTTTTTCTATGAAGGCATCAAAGTTAGCATTATTCTGGTAACAACAGAATATATGAATATTCGTCTGCAAGTCCTTTACTCCACAAACCTCAAAACAGTCATTTTTGCTATTTTTTTTACAGTAATCTAAAACCTCAATCTTAGTTTCTTTCCGATTTAGTATAAGCGTCCCTCCCCTGATCTTATTGCGCCTAGTATAAAACGTAGCCAACTCGTAATTTTCAAAATTTAGTACACGTATTGCGCTTTCATTTAAAAAATGTTCACTAATACAGACGTAATTTGGTTTCGGATCGGCCTCATCCCAGTATAACTCTAACTGATCCTTCTTAGTATTTATGCCACACACATTTTGGTGAAAAACAGTCAATCTTTCTCGCATAATTAAGTTATCATGACAATCTGTTAATTCAGTTTTTGAATCATCGTAGGTAGAACTATACATGTTGTTACTATTATACAGGAAAAAACATTTTATCATGATAATCAGCCAAAGCTGCCCTAATATTCACAATCATTTCAGTCAAATCATTTAACACAATTTGCATGCCATAGCCATTTAGGGCTCCACTGCGTTTTTTAAACATTGATGAGTCGTATTGTAGATTCAAATTCGAGTCCAAAAGATACGCGTACCAATCATGAGTTGTTAAATCTTGGTGAAGTAAGTTATTAAATGACTCTATACGACTGTTAAAGAAATTTACATATTTCCCATTTTTATATGTTGGAGAGCAGATGATGACATTTGTATGTTTTACTGGCATTAGAGTCACCCTAATAAAGTTAATAAGCTCACTGTAGTTATTTGATACTCGAAAGTCAGCCTCACCTATTATGATTACACAGAAGTCTTTCAATGTAAAGTTTTTTAGTTTATGCTGTAGCCCAGAAAGTAATTGCTTTGTCCCGCAAAAAGGCATTAAGTAATGACAAAGTTCATAATCTTCTGGTAGAGTCTGTTTGGCTTTTGATGTGATATTATTTGTTTTATCTGAACTAATGATACATATTTTATTCTTCTGGTTTTTTATATCAGACGGTGATGATAGCGTTTTCGTTGCCTTTGGGGGTGTAGGCGTGTTTTGCTGTTGAAGCGGCATTGTAAGGTTGTGGATTGGTGTAGATAGTGCACCAGTTTTTTCTGCCGGCGGCGAGATATTGTCAGATTGCGATAATGCAAAGCTCTCCACCTGCGTTGTTTCTAATATTGGGTTAGGTAGAGTTCTATAAGCATTTTTCTTTTTTCTGCTCTTTTTAGTAGTGGTAATTGGCTGCTGGCATAGCTGTTGTAAGATATTAAATTTCTTTTTATATATTTCTAACTCTTTTTTTAGTTCAAAGTTTTCGGTTAAGAATGTTTCAATTTCTTTATCGGCAGAGCGCAGTTGCTCTTCAAGGATGGCTACGGTTTCCTTTAAGATCTCCAGTTCATTCGTTGTAATTATATTGTTCAGTTCAGGGCAACTTCTACGCAGTGTGCTCTCCTTCTTCTCGTTCTCGATATATTCTTCATGGTCGCTGTCAGAATCTAAATTTTCTGATAAAGATTCAAACGAATTTTTTGCAGTAACGTTTACTACAATAACTTCTTTTTTACGCTGCGTAACGTTTTCAATAGATGGGTGCTCTTCAATAGGCTGGATCATTGATAATTGAAGCGAGTGCAACGTGTCATTTATATTTTGATGCAACATAGTTTTCTCTACAATAGACTTTGCGGTAGAGTCTGGCAGGTCTATAGAAGCCTCTGTTGACGGCGTTTCATTAATCTTCACATTGGTGGCTGATGCTTGTAATTTAGGAAGTTGTCGATTTGGTGGATTTATTACGTTTGTAACACATTTTTTAGGTTGCTTTGTGTTTACTGGAGTGCTAGACCTTTTTAAACACTTATGACATTTCCAGGTTGCTCGTTTTGGTACTTCCATGAGTGTGTATCTTTTTTGCGAAACATTTGAGCATTTTTCAATACATAGATTTTGTTTACAAGTGCAGCATACTATATATTGATTTCTTTTGCAAGGTATCTTGCATATAGAGCAAGTTATTTGATGCGACATTGTGCTCTTTCTACACTCGCCCTCTAGCGGACGTCAGCTGAATCAGTATAGTATCCCTTAATGCAATGTTTCATGTAGTGATCTATTGGATTATGTAGTACAAGCCAGAAATGTTAGATGGCACTGCTCTTTTTGATTTCGCTATTGAAAACTAGATGGCGGTGTTGATGTTGTAACGCTACTCGATACTAGATGTCGCTACGCTCGATTGTTCTGGATCAGCTGATTGGTCATCTGTGATTTGTTTACACCTATTTGAATGTCATTTAACGGAACATGAATAGAATCAGAGAATACTTGCAGTTTTCCAGCTATTACGATCAATGTCATTCCGATTCTGAAGTTCACTTTGTAGCTATTGACTAACTTAATAATATTTTCTTATCCGTTCCCTTGAAGATACCGTTATTTACCGAAATTCACCTCAGTTTTATCACTTCATATTGTTCGCCCGGTATTAATTTGTTTCACTCACAAACACTTCCACATAATAGTTGTTACTTGTTATCACTATTTTTATGAAAAAATTATAAAGTTATCCAAGAATTATATTTTTTAACGTAATCTATAACAGAGCTAATGTTTACATGGCAGTGGCGCCATCTGAAGGGCCACATCATTTTCATCATTCTATTATGCTTACCTAGAATGCCGTAATATAGTACAAGAGGTTTTGAATTACATTTTCATTATAATTTATTATATTTTATCGTCATTTAAGGGTGAGTTTATGATATTACAGTATTTTTTAATAAATACAATATAAATAAATTTTCAGTATAGTGGATCAAAATCATTATTGTTGATAAAGAAATTCATTTTTCTTTTTTAAAGAATAATAATACCTGTTTCTTTTTATAGTTTTTCACATTGGCGATAGCTCCCACTCCTCCAGGCGATATCAAACATGTCTCTATAAGTAAGGCTATAAGGAACGTACAGTGGTTTAATGACAGCATTTTACCTACCAATAAAATGCTTATTAAACTACTTACCTTCCTTATAGCCTTAAATTTTTAATTCTGCCTGGTGTATTTTGTAGTAATAATATTCTAATTAGAATATTATTATGAGACGCAATGAAGCCAAGCGGGCCGACTCGCCCCGCCCTGCCGTGTCGGAGTGGGGTGGGGTGTGGGGGTATACGTAACCAATCACACAGCTTTGGAACAGATAAGTGCGACCAATCGCTGCAAAGGAAGATCTCTATCTCTATAAGTAAGGCTATAAGGAAGGTAAGTAGTTTAATAAGCATTTTATTGGTAGGTAAAATGCTGTCAATAAGCTTACTCTGTACACTGAAAGTCGACGGCTTATGTGGCGCAGTGGTAGTGCGACTGCTTGCGCGCAAAGATTCCGGGTTCGATGCACTCACATATTTATCACTTTGTTAATTTGTTCCCCGTTAGAAAATTGCAAGTTGAACCACCTGATTATCCGTAAGGAAGATGGTTCCGTGCTTCGAAGGGCATGTTTAGCCGTCGGTCCCGGTTCCTATCTTTGAATAGATGATATCTAAGGCGGTACTAGTAGTAGCAGGCGGTTAAAAAACTGACACCAGGGTTCATTGAGTCGTTCATGGACTCGGTGCCCCACGGAAAGAAGAAAAATGAGATTCTCGGCGAAAACTTGATATATTTCATCACAGTGTTGAAGCGTTTGTGCAGTATAAGCACTACATACAGGATTTTTTAGGAGAAATTTCCAGGAAATAAGAGCAATTAGCTTACTCTGTAGCACTGACACAAGCTACCGAATGGAGAACCTGCTCCCCCTTTGTTTAATATTTAGTGTTGCTATGCTGGGGTAAGTTAGGTATTAATGACGGTCTATGAATGCGCCGCGATACTCGTTCGCATGCATCGCTCTGGGCATATGTTGTCCCTTTTCTCGCTCGCGGGGCGAGGGTGGCGGCGTGCGCGCGGGCCGCCTGGTAGGCGCCAAGCGGTGATTTCTGCACCGCACTATCAGTCACTCAAAACCGTTCGGACGGGAGGGTATCGCGTATTGTGCGGATTTCCCGCCACGCGTTTTGTGATGCCGCGTGTAATGGACGATTCAATTTGAGATCGCGCGTGTTGATGCATCGTATTATTTCGGTTCTCCTGGGTTATACTAGAATACCAGGCTTAGTGATTGTTGGATGTCTCGACGTCTTCAACGTGAGCGTCGCGTTGAATAGGCATCAAGTGGCCATATCGGCTCGCGTTTTGTACGGCCCTAGTTCGTGTTGGGTCACGCGTAATGACTAATATCAAAGTGGAATACCAACAGAAGCTGTGAATAGTTTGAAGTGAATAACGCGCCAAGGCTGTAGTGGAGTGCTGGGTGTCGATATCTTTTCCACCCAGCCCTGTAAGTACCCACGGAATCCCTCTTTGATCCATTCCCTGAACTTCCTTTCTCCGTTGGGTATTTTATGCATTTGGACCGGCACGTTGACTGTAAGTGTTAAACCTAGTTGTTTTAGTATAAAACTGTTTCTTCGTGTTAATGGTGTGTTCCCTTTAGTCATATTTGTTGTACCATTATCATTGTGACTCCTTAGTACGAATTGCGGAATTCGTGGGGTGATATAATTTGGAGGTACTTACTTATAATCTAGTGCTTATACGTGTGACGTAACGCCAGATCGGCAGACGGTATTTACTACAGAATTGAGTTATGTAAGGGTCAGAACACATCATTTGCCAATTTCACTCAACTTAGTTAATTAAGTTAAATAGATTTAGGTTCACGTTTAATTCATAGTATGCGCTGCTATATTGTGCAGCGTATGCTATTTAGCGCTGCGTAACGCGGCCATTGTCTGCCTTCAGTTGAACTCCTGGTATTTTACTAGAAATTTACCTGTGTAAATCGCTTCCACTGCGGGAGTTTAGCTTGGAATTAGACAATTTTTGGTAGCAGAGCGTGGTTCAGAAAACCACTAGATTTAAGATTATTTTAGTATAAGATTTTTAATCTACCTACATAAAAAAAAAAATATATTTATTGTGATTGTAGTGTGTGCCCTGTGTAGAATATCCTATCGGTAGGATCAGGGCCAATCAATTAGTGAATTGCTTGTTATTATCGTTGTGTTTACCCTGTGCGGATATCCTAACGGTAGGATCAGGGCCGATTGTCTATTATTTTTTTATTGTAAGGTTCGGTGTTACTTTGAGTTGGTACCATGGCTCCCACAATTACACAGCTTCAGGCAAAAATTAGAACGCACCTAATTTGGTTCGCGACTAAGCAGGCGATGGTCGGTCGCGGGGACCGAGAGGACGCACTCATCGCTTGTGCGCAACGGATTGACGAACGGGTCGCGGAGGTGTTGGATTGCCTCACTGGATGCGAGGAGTTATTTGATGGGACGCCTGATGAGGAGGTCAAACTTACGGTCCGGACGAATGTGACCCAGTGCATGGAGATGGGGCAGGAGATCCAGCAGGCGGCTGCTGTGATCACCAGGCGTAGAGCTGGAACTAATGTACTTTTGGCTATTCTGCAGCGCGAGTTTTGGATCTTGTCTGGACGACGTACGGTACGGAGCATTGTGTTTCGGTGCTTGCCTTGCTATCGGTTGAAGGCAGCCACAATGCAACCTCAGATGGGAGACCTCCCACCGGACCGGGTGACGGAAGCCTGGACGTTTGCGGGTGTGGGAACGGACTTTGCGGGGCCTTTTATGGTAAAGGCATCACGCCTTCGCAACGCGAAGTCAATCAAGGCGTATTTGTGCGTGTTTGTGTGCCTAGCAACCAAGGCCGTCCACTTGGAACTCGTGGCCGACCTCACTACGGAGGCTTTCTTAGCAGCTTTAGATAGATTTGTGTCGCGAAGAGGGCGACCAGCGCTGATCAGGTCGGACTGTGGTACCAACTTTAAGGGCGCTGATCGATGTATGAAAGAAATTATAGCGTTTTTATCGGAAAACGAGGAAGCTATCGGCACGAGCCTCTCCCGTCAGGGCATTAACTGGGTGTTCGATCCACCAGGATGCCCCCACTGGGGTGGTATATTTGAAGCGGTTGTAAAGTCCGCTAAGACGCATTTGATGCGCGTTATAGGTTTAACGATATTAACCTTTGAGGAGCTAGCGACCGTGTTTTGTAAAATTGAGGCCGTTCTCAATTCACGTCCTTTGTGTCCGCTTAGCTCAGATCCGAATGATCTGGAGGCCCTGACACCAGGGCATTTCTTAATTGGCCGACCACTTAACGCCTTGCCAGAGTACCCCTACACAGAGGTCAGTAGCAATCGTTTGACGCGTTATGAGTTGCTGCAGCAAATGTCTCAGAATTTTTGGAAGCGATGGTCGCTTGAGTATTTGCACATTCTGCAGCAACGCCTTAAGTGGACGGACAGAACTGAACCCCCTCGCATCGGAGATCTCGTTCTGGTTAAGGATGCCAACCTGCCGCCACTGCGATGGCGCAGAGGGCGCATTCTCAACTTGTTCCCAGGTAGTGATGGCACTCCTCGAGTCGCGACAGTTCAGGTAGGGGATTCAGTTCTTAAGCGAGCAATAGCAACGCTATCTCGTCTCCCCAGTAGTGAATAGGCCTAAGGGATTCGGCCTAGGGCGGGTGAATGTTTAATATTTAGTGTTGCTATGCTGGGGTAAGTTAGGTATTAATGACGGTCTATGAATGCGCCGCGATACTCGTTCGCATTTATCGCTCTGGGCATATGTTGTCCCTTTTCTCGCTCGCGGGGCGAGGGTGGCGGCGTGCGCGCGGGCCGCCTGGTAGGCGCCAAGCGGTGATTTCTGCACCGCACTATCAGTCACTCAAAACCGTTCGGACGGGAGGGTATCGCGTATTGTGCGGATTTCCCGCCACGCGTTTTGTGATGCCGCGTGTAATGGACGATTCAATTTGAGATCGCGCGTGTTGATGCATCGTATTATTGCGGTTCTCCTGGGTTATACTAGAATACCAGGCTTAGTGATTGTTGGATGTCTCGACGTCTTCCACGTGAGCGTCGCGTTGAATAGGCATCAAGTGGCCATATCGGCTCGCGTTTTGTACGGCCCTAGTTCGTGTTGGGTCACGCGTAATGACTAATATCAAAGTGGAATACCAACAGAAGCTGTGAATAGTTTGAAGTGAATAACGCGCCAAGGCTGTAGTGGAGTGCTGGGTGTCGATATCTTTTCCACCCAGCCCTGTAAGTACCCACGGAATCCCTCTTTGATCCATTCCCTGAACTTCCTTTCTCCGTTGGGTATTTTATGCATTTGGACCGGCACGTTGACTGTAAGTGTTAAACCTAGTTGTTTTAGTATAAAACTGTTTCTTCGTGTTAATGGTGTGTTCCCTTTAGTCATATTTGTTGTACCATTATCATTGTGACTCCTTAGTACGAATTGCGGAATTCGTGGGGTGATATAATTTGGAGGTACTTACTTATAATCTAGTGCTTATACGTGTGACGTAACGCCAGATCGGCAGACGGTATTTACTACAGAATTGAGTTATGTAAGGGTCAGAACACATCATTTGCCAATTTCACTCAACTTAGTTAATTAAGTTAAATAGATTTAGGTTCACGTTTAATTCATAGTATGCGCTGCTATATTGTGCAGCGTATGCTATTTAGCGCTGCGTAACGCGGCCATTGTCTGCCTTCAGTTGAACTCCTGGTATTTTACTAGAAATTTACCTGTGTAAATCGCTTCCACTGCGGGAGTTTAGCTTGGAATTAGACACCCTTCTTACCATGTGATAGTTCACTTACTAATAAATTTCATATTATTTTATTCAAAAACTAACTAGCCCAAATCTACTACTACTTAGTCTTAATTTAATAATACTGAAAGAACACCAAAATACGTAGACTTTGATCACTGAAATTATTTAGTTACTACGGTAGCGTAGCCTCGTAGCAAAAACCTACGACTCGCTAGAACTACATTTACTTGGTAAATGGATTCAACAAGTAAAATAATAAGTTTTGTCTTCATGGTGATGCTACATATTTTGTATTTACTTAGTTTAGGTATAGTTAAGAAATGTATGCACAACTTTAATTTTATATCTGTAAATTTACTATTTGTATGCCCACTTTTATTTTGAAATAAATTATCTTATCTTATCTTATCTAATTATCTTATCTTAATTGTAAATAGAACAGGAGCAACCATAGTTTGTGGTGATATTTCCAGGTGTTTACCGTCGACAAAACGGCCATGCCGTGTATAATTGAACTCATAAATCCGACTCGACTTGTGCTAAACCCGAGATGCGACTTAAATCACGCTGAATCATGGAACCCTACTAATTGCACGTTTTATTAGCCCATAACTCTGATGTTCACGAAACTACTTTCGTAAACTACCGTGACCCTACCTTCAAAATTTTTCTTCCTTCCTTCCTTCTCATAACCTGTTCAAAGGAATTTCTGTGACAAAAATATATCCCTTATAATTTTAATTCAAGGCAAAGAAAACAAAGCTTCTTTCCAACTTTAGAAATGAAGAATGACATAAAAACTTTTGTTTAAGTATCAATTAAATAAGAGAAGTTTGCATTGAAAACAAAAGAAACATCGTTTCATGGCTGTACTTATATAAAATTTTGTAACAGTTTTAAATAATTTGAAAATTTTACGGTTTGAGACGAATTCACGCGTATTATTTAATCTGGTGTAATGAATAGGTAAGTTTGGTAAAAAATTATGAAAGATGAGGAAGTTATAAATACTATCACATCGTTTATCATTATCATAATCATGTCACAATTAAACCTTGTAAAGCTATTATTGTATAGTAAAGTAAATTTCATTATAAAATTATAATAATGTTGGCTATACATTTACCAAAGATACCTACAGGAATTCTCATAGTTCAGGAAATGGACCAGCTACATGACTTTCTTGTATAAGTGTACCTATTTATAAATAAGTTTATTAATAAAGAGTTATCTTATCTTATCTTAATTGAAAATCTAAATATTACAAAACAACAAAGTGTCCATAAGCAGTAAAAAATTCAAAAGCTTGATATGAAATTTCCAAATAAATGAAGGGATCAGATAAAAGCACGCGAGTGCAATAAAGTGACTTTATCTTCGGGTGCTGTCGTCATTAAGCCGCGCGAACTCGTAACCCGTTGATGTCGGTCGTAACTTGTTTATAGTATGACAAACTGAAATTACCAACCGGTTGGTATGCATACATTATACGCTAGCGACAATGAATACCGTAGAAAGTCATAATTAGCTAAAACTCTAGTTGAATAATATACGTCACATCAGCCTATAGCATTCCACTGCTGGACATAAGTTTCCCTCAATGTACACCATGAGGCACGATCTCGTGTTTGTGTAAGTGCCTAAAAAAATAGGTAAGTATTTTTCGAACAAAGATAAATTAGTTTACTCAGCGGAATTAAATTAACAGACAAAGATTTATCCACGACACCTCATAAATCTGTCAAAACGTCAATTTATTATCGAACTTGAAAAATTGTACCGGATCTTTTGTAATTTTGATGGAGTTTTTCACAGTTTATCTTTGGAAACAGGAGTTGAATAATAATGACCCATTCTTCAAAAGAATATCAGGTGCCAAACTGCCTGCCTCTCAGGAGGGGTATTTAGATATAATAAGTCCAAAGAAACGAGGCAAAGTATGTAAACAAACTAGAAAGACAAAACTGTCACTATACCATAAAGCAGAGAATAGCTCTGTCATTTAGTCGTAGTAAGATTACTTTAATTTCTTATCTCGTATCGTAGGCTTTACTTTAAGTTCGTGAACTCTCTAGCCTGTTTTGTATGGCATTGCATAACTCGATAACAATACGATACAAATCCGACGCTACAAATACCTATATACTCATCATCGCCTTTTATGCCGCGTCACCCAGCCCTAGTATTTTGCCGAATCCAGCCAGCGCGCGGCCGGCCCTCGCGTGCAGCCCGCTCAACGCAGCGTTGGCGCTAAAACATCTGAAAGTTGTCGACCCTTAAGATCAACGGGTGCATTTACTTAAATGGTTTTTAACTCCTACTTAATTAAGTGTGGGAAAGAACTTTGGAACAAAATAATTACTAATTAAGGTTCTTAGGACTACTAAGTGATATCAGCAGTACCTCAAATTAATCACCTCATTTTTAGGGTCGTCACAAACTGATTATCGTTAATATCTGTATAGGTTCATATATTTAGTTGCTGATAGTACCCAGCTATAATACGAAATTAAGCCCAGGTATAGGTCGAATCCCTAGTTCTATTTTTGAAGGGCCGAAGGGTTGTAAGCTCATTAGGATCAAAGCAAAATAAGCAGCTTAAATAATGTGTACCAAAATAATATCTAAAATAAGTATTACAATCATACTGCTTTGTCATTTGCAAAATATTTATTTCTTACAATAATATCTTCTATTTAAATTGAAGAAACCTTTTGTTTCTTTGAGATGGTAAATATGTAAACGAATATCTAAAGAATATTAATATAAGACAATATCTTAAAAATAATATCTATTTTAAGGTTTTCATTGCGTATTTATAATAATAGTTTGTTGTTAGAGATATGACAACTAGAATCCTTCAGTCATAGCCAAACAATCCGATAACCTCGCGTCTGAACTAGATGCAGGTTGTATCGACAGTAAAGTTAAAAGCATACCTAAGATTGACTGGCTTCAAAAAGGTCTCTAAAGTTCAGACAAGAGAAAAGTCAACTGCTAACTCTGAAACTTCAACCTGTTGCCGAGCTACTGGCTTTTCTTTCTCGCGTGGTAGTTGTCGTCGGCAGTCGTGATCCTGAATCATTTTTATCCTTGGAGTCTATCAATTATCCCGAAAAAGTGCTCTATTCAAGAAACAGCTTGGATTGTTAGAAAGACACATCACATTTTTTTAGCTATGGGTTTTGTTTGGTCGTGAGTTCTTGGTATTATAAAACACAATAAGTAAAATTAAACGTCATAATTGGAGACGATACTTGATTTAATACGGCTGTTTAAAACATTATCAACGCATTAGGAATATTAACAGCGAGTTAGGCCCGCTTAAACACGGCCAGTTTTCCACTCCTGAAATAAAATTATTAAATTACAATAAAACATGAAAAAGAAGTTGGTAGTCTGCTCAGCGGGCAAAAGCAATCTAGTAAAAACTATGACTACAACTATATAATCATGTAGGTAATGTGTAAGATAAAGAGGCCTGCGAGTCCTTTCCGGTTTCCGGCCGGTCCGGCGTTCGGTCCGGTCCGGCGCACGACGATTCAATTTCGCTCCGCAACAAACTCCATTGATTATGTAACAATATTTCGGTCACAAGCGTGATTCGCTAGTTGTATAGTTTCTGCATTTACAGTTGACTCATTAGTAAAGGTAGTACGAAACTCGCCTGCGTGTAGTTCATTTGCGTGTAGTAAGTACGTAAACTAAAACATAAAATTACAAATAAAAACAAGCACTCACAGTGCTATCTTATTTTCATTTAGGATAATATAAGAATTTTTCCTAAAATAAAAATTGCTTATTATGTACCTAACTTATTTGAAACCTAACAAATGAGATAGTCGTCGCGTTTCGTCGTGCTAGTCGTCGTGCGCATCCCCGCCGGTGGCGTGGTTTCGCCTTTCCCCCGTTCCGCCACCACCGCAGGTAGCCGGCAGGTAGCCGGCGCGCGGTGGGGAGCTTGCGGCTGGGGGCCGCCAGCGAGCCACTCGGATCAGTTGCTCTCATTCACCATGCAGCGTTAAATTAGGTTTCAAATAAGTTAGGTACATAATAAGCAATTTTTATTTTAGGAAAAATTCTTATATTATGTAGCCTGAACTTATTTGAAACCTAACAAATGAGAGATTTGTTTATTATCGCATGGTGGCGGAAGCGAAACACGCCAACTGTGATTAAATAGAAAATATGGGAAAGGTGACTATTAAGAAAAATTACCTTATACCATAAGAAACATTTATTATCTTCTAGAGGAAATCATTCAAGCAAAATCAATAAATTCAATCACTATAATTATATGAGTGATAACTTACACATTAACTTATTATATTCTTTACATTATGTAAAGTTAAGTAAATTACGGCTTACTATTATTACATTTCCAATTTTCATGTATGGATGTAAGTATAATTAATTTCTGATAGGGCAAAACGAAGTAGCTACCGAAGGCACATCTAAATTGGACTGGGCAATAGGCCGCGCATAGTGACGCAGAAGTGTATTGGAGCTTAACCAATTACCCCTTTCTAAAATATCCTGTACTGGTGTTTGATCTAACCAACTTAGTGACGCAACCGCTGATCTAATTGACCCAGGTGACGCTTGAATTCCAGCGCTTTTTAAAATGGTTCTTATCCAACCACCTATAACGGTACGGCTGGCAGGCTTAGATTCACCTATGGTAGTAATAAATAGCGAATCTAAATTACCACGACGAGAAGTTGATACTTCAATAAGCTTTTTGATCCAAAACACTGGATCAATGTTGGTTTGTAGGCCAGAGGTCAGCTGCCAACCGGATTGTTTATGAGACAATGAATCGGTTTTGGAACCAAACAGCGGCCAAAGTATTATTTGATCATCCCGAATCAGAAAATTTTCAGGTGCCGTTGATAATAAAGTCAGGTCATGAATTCTTCGGCCTGAAGCGAGAAGTAATAGAATCGCGCACCTTCGGGAGACATCGAATAAGCTAGTTTGATCAGGATCGTTCTCCAAGAGCCAATCTACAACGACTTGAGGATTCCATACAGGGACTCTTGGTAGTCTATTATTTTTACAAGATTTATTCGCGATGCCCCGCAGAGCTTGACGGACAAGGACATGATTACCTATTTTAGATTCTGCATCTGGTTGACAAAAATTTGAAACCACTGTCTTATGTACTAAGATGGTCTTGTAACTAAGACCTGAAGTTTGATGTAAGAAAATAAGGTACTTTGCCAGGCCATCACCACCTGGATTTTTTGTGTTAATATTATTTGAAGCACACCAACTAGACCATTTCTCCCATGCAGACTTATACGTTTTAAGGGTCGATGGACGCCAACTAGATTCAATAAGTTCTCTTTGTTGGGGAGACCAATTTCTTAGGAGGTCGTCCCACCCCGAGTTAACCATGCCTCCAACACCAACGAATCTACTTGAGGTGGAGGGCTCTTCGTCCTGGTGTCTATCAGGCAATTTTTCAGGTTCAAAATTGTGAATGGAGGACTTAGAGCTCGAGCTTTTAGATCGGATCTCCAAAAGACGTTGTTCCACCTGGGGCAAATCACTATGTAAGTGCCCCGTGCTTGATTCAGCCAAGCCAGTACTTTGTGCATTAGACTGGGTGGAGGGAACACCCACGCCATTTGGAAATTCCATGTCTTGCTGAACGCGTCTGTGAACGCAGCTTGTTTGTCCCTCAGGTCTCTCGAGACATATGTTTGGACTACATGGGCTTGCTCGGACGCAAACAAGTCTATCGCTGGAACTCCCCATTTGCTGAAGATCTTCTCGCAGGCCTGGGGAAGTAAAAACCATTCTGGAGGACTTTTCCCTCTCGACAGGCTGTCCGCTATCCCGTTCAGCGGACCCGGAATGTAATTCGTTATTACATGAATTTTGTTGGCCGAAAGAATTTCGAAGATCTGTCGGGTGAGCTCCATCAGTTTTATCGAGCGAGTTCCACCTTGGTTTCGTAAGTAAGCCAGGGCCGTGCAGTTGTCGCTCTGAATCGATACAGTTTGGTGCTTGAAAAGGAAAGCCATTTTCTTTATTACCAAGTAGATCACCAGCAACTCCTTTAGATTCGCATGAAGAGTTTGTTCCTTCTGAGTCCATAGACCCTGAAGATGCCTCTCGTCTACGTAAGCGCCCCATCCTGTCCCTGATGCGTCTGTAATGATGTAATGTGAAGCTGGAGCGGGCCAAATAGGGCTTTTGTTTTTGTAGTTTAGAAACCACCAGTTTAGGTCGAGTAAAGCTAGTTCCGACGGAACCGCTGGAGTCTCTGTTTTCACTACCTCTTGCATTTGCTTGAGGACGTTCCTGTGGTGTAGTCTGCCGTAAGGTACAACGAAGCTTGCGAAATTTAACCATCCGACTGTCCTTTGAAGATCGAGGACGGACCAAACCCGAGAGTGCACTATTTTCAAAAGAAGATGATGAATGGTCGAAAGCTTTCTGGTAGGCAAGCATTTTTTGTTGCGGTACGTATCCCAAATAATCCCTAAAAATTCTATCTGTTGTGCAGGAATCCTTGACGACTTTTTCTCGTTTATTACCCAGCCAAGGGTTCGAAGAAGGGTAGTGGCCAAACGTGCTTGGTGTACTAGCATCTGAGGGCATTGATTGACAAGGAGAAAGTCGTCCAGGTACACAAGGATGCGAAGACCATCCTCCCGCAGTTTTTGAGCAACCCAGTTTGTCAGCGACGCAAATGCCTTTGGAGCACTGGACAGGCCAAAGGGCAGACACGTCATTTGTAGGATTTGTTGACCAAAAGCAATTTTCAGGAAACGTCTGTGGCTGGATGCTATTGGAACATGAAAATAAGCCTGGCTGAGGTCTATTTTTAGCATCCAGTCCCCTGGCTGCAAGAATTGAGGCACTTTGTACATATTGACAAGTCGGAATTTCTTCGGTTTGATAAAGCGGTTGAGGTTCTTTAGATTCAGTATAGGTCTGTTCGAACCGTCTTGTTTCTGTGTTAGGAACATTGGAGATAAGAAGCCCACTTTGTCCGGGGCTTTTTCCAAAACAGACTGGTCTATCATCTTTTGTATTTCTTTGGTCATAGTCTTGGAAACTTGTACAGGGCAAAGTTTGGAATGTAATCTGGCTAAGGGTGGCTTCTCCACAAACGGGATACGGTAGCCCTTTATTATTTGTAGAATATGAGGAGGAGCACCCCGTTTTTGCCATTCTATGTAGTACATCTCCAGCTGCCCCGCACGAAAACTCTGGGCATAGTCAATTTCTCCTGTTTCGTGTAGAGTTATCATCCTTTCTACCCTGTTTGTTTTTCGTGGACGGCTGGAAGCGCTTTCCGGACGAGGTTTTGTTTCTGTCAGCAAAACCTTGTGGTTTGTAATTGGTGACAGGACCGGGTTTGCGAAAAGACACCGCAGGGTCATTGGACCGCTTTGGTGCTGCCTGCCTACCCTCTGCGGGTAGGTACGGCCTTTGAAAAACTTTGGAGCCTCCACCAAGTTTTGTGACGGCCTCGCTGAAATCCTTCGGCTCGAACAGATGCTTCGAAGTAGGGGGCACCCGTTTAAGGATCGTACGGTTAAACTTGTCCTTCACACTAGAAAGAACTTCGTTCCTCCGTTGTTCAATCACTTCTGCCCGACGTCCACAACTACTTGCAGAATATACTTTGAGACCTCTCTGAACTTGCTGTTACTCGAGAAAATCTCCTGAACTTTGGCATTAACTGCTGCTGAAGTTAACTTTGTGTTGCTATCTGCACTCCAAGTCAAAAGAGTCTTGATGCTAGATTGAAGAGCTTCGCGTTGGTCTAGCAACATATTAGTAAGCGCCCCGAAAGTTCTATCTAACAAGCGAAGGGAGTAAGGTTTCCTCTCGAAGGGAAGCAACTCGTCATTCAGTTCAAGGTTAGTAAAAGCGGGTGAAGCAATATATTTTTTCTGAATATCTATGTATCGAACCTCCGACCACTCTGATGAACCAAAATGTTGAAGCTTTGCGAGGTATTTGATTCTTGCTTCATCAGCTTTTTTAATATTTTCAGTGACAGTAGTGTCAAATCCCTCAAAATCCATAGAGAATGCAGGTGGTGAGTCTACAATCTCAGAAGAAATTGATGCTGAGTCCTCATTAGATGTGCCAGGCATTGAGTTTTCTGATTGAGACTGAGAGCAATTACCGATGCTATTAGCAATAAAAGACCGTAAATCACTTATCTGTTGTTGTAAAAACATAAAATGGTCCAGTGAAGAACTGCGGTTGGAATTTTCTTGAGGACAGGCCCGTTTTGGAGGCGGCGGCTGCTCGGTGCTGGCTGCAGAACACCCTGGCTCTGGATCTTCGTCAACAGGCAGTCTTCTCCGTAATGAACGTCTCGGCATTGTCAAAATTTCCTCATCGGAATCCATAGCTTTCTACAAGATATTCAATATTTTAATCAAAACGAACTTTAACAAAGTTTAAATAAGAAATAGCCACAACTTAATATGACAATTAAATAACAAAAATGAATAAATCATGAAAATTATCCAAATTTGCTGTTGAAATAAAATTAACTATTTTTTCCCTGAATATATTCATAGAAAGGGAAAAGGATTCACTTACCACAGCACAGACTTTATAAAAAGTCACTCACCGAACACGGACACACGCACACACACCCAAACACGTGTATAAAATAAAAAATATTTTATTTCGAAAGGGCTATCCTTTCTGCGAACGACTAGCCACGGCGAAGCGCAAACGCCAACTGATCCGAGTGGCTCGCTGGCGGCCCCCAGCCGCAAGCTCCCCACCGCGCGCCGGCTACCTGCCGGCTACCTGCGGTGGTGGCGGAACGGGGGAAAGGCGAAACCACGCCACCGGCGGGGATGCGCACGACGACTAGCACGACGAAACGCGACGACTATCTCATTTGTTAGGTTTCAAATAAGTTCAGGCTACATAATAAGAAATTAATAAACACAATTTTAAAAGTCGATTTGAAAAAGATATTGAAATGTTTAACAGTTTTCTTTTGTACAACTTGTGTGCGTGCGACAACAACACATATGGTTAAAATGCCCATGTTTCAGGGGTACCTATGCTATGCTATATAAACATTAATTAAAATACTAGTAATATCGCAATATTATTCATATAAGGTTGTTGGACGACTCGGTGTTCCACACGAAAAGAGTGATCCATATTTTATAATATTTATTGAAATCATTATGATACATAATTATAATACGTAATTATCTTAAAATCAATTTAAAAGGAATTATCTTAACTTATTATCTATTCTTAAAGATTAGAATAAAGCAGTAAAAGGTCGTCAAACCTTAAGGTGACCATATTCGATAAAACGTAGGTAAAAAATGCAGGTAAGTCTAACTTAGAAACTGCTCACTTTGAATAAGAAACTTTAAAACAAACTTCAGTCGAGCAGACCGCCTCTTGTACAAAGTACAAAGTACGAATGTGATTTCTACAAGTTGGTATGATATAGTTGATTTTATTTCCGGCGTGAAACAACTTGTCCCTCGCATATGCTGCTTGCTTTCCGCCGGCGCCGGGAGTCGTTCTCTTATTAGACTCACTGCGGATTAGACCCAGTGGGTCTAATTGGTGACATTGCATTTACCTACTTAACTTGTAACTAGTTAGACAGGCCCATGAACAAAAGTAGGTGTAGACTAAATAAGTAATGATTTAAAAAAATCATCAATTAGCAAATGATGAGAAAATCTAAGATGGCGTAGCGGTTAGTAGATCTACTAACCTGTACGCGCCCGCTACGCCTAGTTAAAATATTTGCCAAGCCTAATTTTAAATATTTGTGTTTTGTTGGTATCTCTATAATTTATAAAATGCGGTCTGGAAGTGTAGCAAACTAAAGTGAAAGTCGGCTGAGCACATCCGTGGTAAATCCGACAGACGGTGGTAAGTGGGTTCATGCGAGGAGTACACGCCTCGACAAGCGTAGCGTTGGACGACCTCCGGCCACATGACCGATGACTTAAAATGCCGGCTGGTAGCAACTGGATGGCGAAAACGGGAGATAATGCTCTATGGCGTATCCTGGGGGACGCCTTTGTCCAGCAGAAGACTGCATTAGGCTAATGTAATGTGTTTAGTATGGGTGTTTTATATGTATAATATCTATTTATTTAAAAAAAAGGATTAATATCAGTTTTCTGGTTCTCATAGGTTTGGAGCTAGCTGGCGCTGTATATTTATATAGCCCAGGTTATTTATTCATTATTTAGTTTATTAGGACTTTACCTGCTTACTCTATCAAACTTGCATCGTCACTTAACATCAGGTGAGATGGCAGACAAATGCTTACCTATTTTTTAATAATAAAAAAAACTTCTCCTGATTTTGTCAGTGACAGGTTAAATAGACAAGAGTCTAACCGGCAGTGGGTCTAATAAGTGAACGACGCGGCGCCGGAGCGCACAATGGAGGCTCAATGATTTAGTTTTATTGTCATGCACCCCTCCTTACAAGGCCTCTTCGGGGATAGTTGTTTTAATATCAGCTTAGACGAAATTGACTGACAAACAACAGGAATAAATAGGCTCTACAGGGGGCTATTCCGCTGGGTAAGTTTAAAATCTGCCCTGTCACTTAATCAATAACATGCAAATGATTTTACAAAATGATTGTTTAACTACTACCTACTTCTATTTACTTTAGCTGGCATTTCATAATGATACAACCGATGATATTCCATGTGTACTTCTACTAATAGTAATATGTATATTGAATTGAACCCCATCTCACTTATAGTAAGAAAAATAAACCTGAAATTATCTTAGAATCTTGTTAATGGCGCCCTTTTAATGTGTTTGTGTTAACGCTCCATTAGCCTCTAGGTAGACAATACCACGTACACAGAAGGCTTTGTTCAACTTCACAGTCCGATGGACGAGCGATAGTCTAGACTTCAAACAAAGAGTATGCATTTAGAAATTGGCCTATTTATCTGTGAAGGTCATCGAAAGTCAATAAACATTTAATGTGCCGTATTCCGTACGCCACAACGAAGTACTATAAATGGTTATACGTAACATATATGACCTTATATACATCTATGGTATTATATTTTACATATATGATACACAATATTTCAAATGACCCTCAAATGTTTGCCGTTTACGCTCTGCTTACCCCGTAAGGGATAATAGGCGTGATATATGTATGTATATGACCTTTGAGTATAAGCGGTTTCCTTTACATTGTAGTCTATACCTGCCCAACTTTGTGACTAAATAGCAATTTCACAGTAGCTGTTATTAGGGGTTGTATTGTACGATCAAGGCTGGTTGCCGTTAGCTGCTAGTAACCTCAAATTAGAACTTCGAGTGCTGTTGTTGAGGAAGACTATGTTAATGCATCTTTACATTGTCTCCGTATGTTTCCTTGTACTTGCTTGGATTTCCTTGTGTGGCAGCACGATCAACTGAACGGTCGTAGTATCGGCCAGTCGTAAAATTGTTCGGATGAAATCATAAAGCGATCTGTTCTTGGGATGGATCGCCGCTGCCCGTAACCATAGTAAAGTATAAGTGAAAGTATCAGTAAAAAGTCTTCAACAAACGAAAACTTCATTAAGGCTTGCTACTTAATTCATATCATAGTTTTAGGTCCCTATCTCTACTGTTAGGCGGTTCTCCCACTATGATGGACTGGCGGACTTATTTTTGACGCACCACCAGTCTGTCAGACAAAAGGAATTTGCGAATTCCCACACAAAAAACGAATACCATACCACTGTTGCTGTTGCTTTTGGTAGACGAATTTGCCAGTAAAAATAACTGTTGCTCGCTTTCTAAGGCAAAACTAAGACTATGGACTGGTGGACGCGTCTGTCAAATACATTGGTCAAATCGCAAGCGTTACAGTGTCAGCGGCCTACTTATAGTAGTAGGCGGTTGAAAATGTCTGAGAACAGGGTTCATCGGATCGTTGGAGAACACGGTGTCTCATGCGAAAAGAAGAAGTGTGAAATTTCCTTTCATCTCACAGACGGTTGCTTTAAGAAAAAGTCCGTGAGTCCGTCATAGTAGGATAACCCCTGAAAGAATTGGATTGGCTTTTAACTCTACTGTGGCTGTATTGCGGGCGCACTGAGCCGATCTGTGGCACGGGACCGGCAGTGACCACGCGGGCAAACCGGACCGTGACTCGAAAAATCGCCAGACGTGACTCTGCTCCTATCGCTTTAACCTCAATACGTTATTCTTCATAGCAAATAACCCCTATCTTGCCTCAAACATTTTCTTACCTTTCGTTTTATTTCTGAATGACTAACATAGTGGTAGTAAAAATAAATATTCAATGTATATGGCACAGATGTACGACGATTCGATTTGGAATGACAATAAAACGAACTCATCGGGAAGTTATCTGCCTCCCCCTTCCCCTTCTGGCTTCAGTCATAGCGATGTATCACCGGGATAAGATGTTCAATGGTGCAGGTCCAATGACTGCCAATTCGTCTAATTTTCTCTTTTCCCTTGTTTGTTTGAAAAATAATTTTCGTTTTTGAAGCGAGGGCAGTTACAAGCAAAGACTAATAATAAAGTTTGAGGTGATTCTATAATTGATTTTAATTTGTTTTCGATATAAAAAACTTTTAGTTGTAATGAGAATTGGTTAATAAAATGCCATATGTAAGACTTTGTCAGCTAGTACATTTTGTATGGGAGGTCCAAATTATTTTATTTCAAGTCGGTATCGTTGTTACTGAATTAGTTTGCATGATTAGATGAAATTCACACATATCAGTGAAATTTTCGTATAACCTATATTTTGGCACAGAATTAATGCTAATGAGTAACTGCACAATAGAAATCCATTTACCAGATAATTTTACTCGAACGACTACTACCTAAACAGAAATTGATTTAGTGGTTTACGTTATACGAGTATAACTAATTGTAATATAATTTACACATTGTGAAATATTAGTAATTGGTAATACCGTAATTTTATACATGTTTACCGTAATTTATATTGGTTATATTTTTACTATTACAATGAGTACTTCAGTAAATATTGTTCATTGATGTAAATAAAATTAATACAAAAGGTATATAACTAATTAAAGTAAACCAAACTAGACTAAAATTTAATCTTTTCGTCTCCTTCATAATATTTAAGTCCTTGTGATACGAAACCAGTCCTACGCGTAAATACTAATAAAGATCTTATATTTAAATTTTTAAACCATAACAAATGCGCATCAATTAGATACGATTTGAGTTCTTCTAATCTGTGAAAAACACTATAAGAAAATATGGAAATGCCAATAATTTAATGCAAACTCATATGTCAGCGAGCAGACAGAAATAAAAGAAGTTGTGTGGCCAGCGTGAAATATGCAGCCACTGCAGTCCAGCATGCTCGCCGTTACTCATACATACAACGTCAAATGCACATTCATAGACAAAAGAGCAAAAAAAATGCAACATTTTAAATAATATTTTTCTGACTCTGTCTTTTAAAATTAAAAGCTTTCAAAAAGATATAGTACAACTTGAAAACTGATTTAAATATAAAAATGTCTTTTGGGAGTAGATGTCTAGAGAATCAACAAAAAATATCCGAAAATCAGCTCTGACAACTTTCAAAAATTGATTTTACAAATCTCAAAATTACTTATTAGTAAATTGATTTCAAACTCGATTTTTCTTGCTACTACAGTTGTTTTACCGGTGTTCCCACAGGAATTTAAAAAGTTGCCTCCGTAAAATAAGTATGTATGTCACTCAGGCAGGGATATTAACAACGCGGAAATTGGCTTCGGTACGGTGGAACGGTATTTCGAAGCTTATCGTATGGATAAAAATAAAACTGATATTTTTTTCCCCCATAGCCTCATAGTATTGGTAGAAAAGTATGTTCAGTTGGTAAAGTGTTGACCGGTGAAGGTCGCAGCCGTGTTGTGGGAAGGACAATGTCAGCTCTGTTCCTGCAAGTCATGGCCTTAATTGCCGATGAGCCTCAGCATTTATACACGACACGACGAAGGCGATAGGTTTCATTCAGAAATACTCACGATAGCTATCTAAGGTTCTTTTTATTTTAAAACAAGCTTTTGCTTCAGCTTACTAGTAAGAAGGCTTCTTGTTCTGTTAAATAAGTCGATGAACATGAATATTATGTTTAGTATAACTCCCAGTGTAAAAACTTAAATTAAAGGACACTGGTGCGGAAATAAGATTTAAAGGAAAAAATAAAGTTCTTGGCTTCCTTAAACTTAAGTACCTTAAGTCAGTGAATATATCTGCATTAAGGTATTAATCAAAACAATGCACCAGATCCAATAATCATGTAGAAAATGGCTGTATAAAGTCGTTTAGATACCAAACCGTTCTCACGCAACACCGTACACGACTTCACGGTTCACCTAATCCAAATTCCACAGGTTTTCCTGGAAATATTATTAAAAAACTAACTTAAACTATGCTTTATAACGCTGGTAACGAAGAACCGATTTGTTATGTTAATGTGAAAAAACCTAGTTAACCGAGCATTGCTCAGCTTATACTTATTGCTTGTAAAGTGTGTGTTTTGGAGAATGTAACCTAGCTAGACCGATTTATCACCCCCGAAACACCCTACATACAAAAATGAAAACCCTACAATGAAAATCGTTTGAGCCATTTACGAGATCTCGATGATAAATTGATAATTATACAACAATTTGACGATAAAAGGTATTGCATAATACAGGCAGTATAATTGATTCTTAAGAATAGCAATAAGTATATTTTGTAGCCTTTATCATGACATAAGTCTATTCAAAGATATCCAGAATCTAACACGAACGTAAATTAAACCGGAAAAATCCACTCTAACTCACGTTTCTAGTAAAATCCGTGCAGCAAGACGGCAAGCAAGTTGTCGTTCACTAGGCGAAAACAAGCCTCGAGTAATCCATCAAATCCAAATGAGATTTCCTTTTAACGCCTCTCACTATTGAACCCTAGACCAATGCGCTTCACTTCAACCACCATTTATTAAAAAGGAACTAACACACTCCTACATTTACTCAAAAATGAGAGCAATTCCTAACGTTTAACGAAACCTTCGCAATACGGAATAAAATTTGGAATATACGTGCGTGTGGCAATAAACTCCCTTGGAACAAATTTTAATAGGTGCACAAAATATAATACGAGCGTCGTAACAAGAAGAAACGATAAAACAAGGCGGCACGCTGGTAATGAATAGGCTGTACAAATATTGCGGCAGATTTAACAGGGTGTAAGTCGATAGTGCGACAGGCGACGTAGCGTGCGACCACTACGAGCTACGGACCGCTACGAGCTACGAATGCCTACGTGCTACGCACGCACTACTCGATTTAGTCATCGCATACAACAAAGAACACAATCTAAATATTTCATTACAAGAACAAGCTTAATAATCCAATTGTCGGACGAAATTCACTGAATTGTTATTGTGCTATTGAACCAGCGTAGAGCAATTTGTAGAAGCGTCGTAGTAAGCTCTACGAGATTCTTAGTCGTAAAAAGGCGAGGAATGGATATTGAAATTAAGGCGGGTTCACAAAGTTTATACTGAACCACTTAAGTTTTCGGGAGACACCTTTCAAATCTTTAAGCTCAAGTATTGCAAAACTTGGATTTCTGGAATGTCTTTTGAAACTCTATATTTGGTTTTTCCTTTGAAGTCGTTGAAGTAGAAGTGATTCTGAGAAATATTTGCAATAAACTTAACCTGAATAAATTATGAGAATAATACTGATCTGCCTTCAGTTTCCCACTTATCTCGTAACGTATTTGTGGATTAAATTCGATATTTGAAATACACAAGTTTTTTAATACCATTAGTTGAATGAGTAACTCTTTATATGCTAACTGATTCATTATTTGTATAAATAAATATATAATAATATCTTGTACATTTCAAACAGCACCGTCTAGCCCCAAACAAAGCAAAGCTTGTACTATGTCAACTAGATAGCTGATATAATGCAAAATACTTTTTTTTGTAAATAAATACATACAATACATATTAAATATCCTGACTGAACACAAATATTTGAAAACTTACTTACAGATACTTGTGCTCTATGGGGATCGCACCCACGACCATCAACGTAGTAGGCAGGGTAAATATCCACTACGCCATTGGGCCAGTCATGTCAAGTATCAACAAGGCATTAACCCTTTATCAAATAAATAGCGCAAAACCTCTCATGGCTTCACTCCCATATTCTATCTAGGATAGTAAATGTCATTACTATTTTGTATTATTCTCATAGAAAACTTTAATGTATCCCCGTGCCTAATGATATTAATCAAAAGGTATTCTGTGAAAGCTATCTTTACTTAGCAGCTAAATGATAGCTGTAGATGTTCGGTACTTTTTGCTTAACTAATTTTAATTTTAATATAGGCACTTACATATCACTCGCATTCTCGAGACAAATCAAGCGATACTCCATATGTCAAAATCCATCAAGCTATTTGGCCCGTGAAATAGAATATAGGTCTACATACATATAAACTATACTCTCGAAGAATATTACTCTGCTATTGATGCAGTCAGATAGTAAAGAAGTAATTTATTTCTTTCAAGATTGCGCTTCTCTTCTTCATAGTACAAATAATGTAAAAAACAACTGACGATCCGGGGATTCGGCCCCTCACCCCCATCAAAGAGTATACTGCTGTCAAATTACTGAACAAGAATAGGTTCTACTTTTGTTTGATCACAAAAAAATATGGAAATCCGTTTTAAGCGATTTCCTCTAAGTGGCAGAACAGAAGTAATACAATTTCATAATCTTAGTAATCCTCTGAAAGATTTTGCCCGTTATATTGCCGGGTTATTTTTCAAATACAAATACACAAATTATTGGAAGAATAATTTGTATTGCTTGCAACAACCCGATGAACCCAGAATATCAGAATATAATTTAATCAGGGGAAAGCATAGCTTGTTACTTCAAAAACCTATCAGAAAGAATGCATTCGCAATCCCGACCGGAAATTAAATCGACGTACGCGAGTATATTATGAAGAAACAGAGAAGAAAGATCAATGGCGAAGATGGAAAATTTGTTCAAATATATAAGGGTTGAAATAAACGTGCCTGCTACGCCAATGGTCGTGGGTTCGATCCCTACAAGACACAAATATTTGTTAAGTCATTTTCAGATATTTGTGTTTAGTCAGTTTGTGTTAAGGGTGTTTCTATGTATAATATGTATTTATATAAATAACGTATGTATGTATTAATATCAGCTACTCATAGTACAAGCTTTGTTTAGTTTGGGGCTAGATGGCGCTGTGTGAATGGTCCAAAACATTTATTATTTATTTTATTTCTTATTTATCGTAACTTGTGTATTTTGAACAAATTTAACATTCTTTGCCTAACACACCTACATAATCTTACTAGAATCACATGAACATGAACTTGCTCAAAAAAATAAAAAATTAAGAGTAATTTCCTGTGGTATTTTTTAATATTTTGACCTATAATGTCACTTGGGGTGAGCAGTTTAGTTTTAACGTTATCGGTATAGTCAGGCGTTTGGAATCACACCGTAGTAGTAAGTAAGTATTTAAAAAGGTTTTTATTGCAATATTTTATCCCAGGAGAGTACGAGAATTAGGTCGACCTAAAATTATGATGTAAGCCTGTAACGTTGTAAACAAATCTTACCACAAAATACGACAGATTCAGCCCGTGTTCTGATAAGGACTAATAAAAAGCTAAGTGAATGTTAGAGCAGTTGAAATAGCGATAAACTCATTCAAAGACATCAATGTTTTAAATTTTTAAGTAGTTCTGTACGTGATGTACCAATCAGTTTGTGCATACGAAAATATTGCAGAAATGGTCAGTTTATATGAGTCTATGGCACTGACCATATTTTCGGTATACCGTCCTTTTGCACAGGGATTAACAGTAAATTTCTTCGACTGTAGGTATATTAGTCGAGGGTCGTGGGTTCGATCCCTACATGACACAAATATTTGTTAAGTCTATTTTTAAGTATTTGTGTTTAGTCTGGGTGTTTCATATGTATAATACACAATTATGTTGTATTTATTCACACAAAAAAGTATACATACATACATACATAAATCACGCCTATATCCCTTACAGGGTAGGCAGAGCGTTAACGGCCGTAAAACGGATATTACCACCACGTCTGACAAAAGCTTGAGGGTCAATCAGATAACTGTGTATCACTATAGTGACAGGTTGTCAGCCCATCGTCTAAAATAAAAAAAAAGTATATAAGTATTAATATTAGCTATCTAGTTCCCATAGTACAAGCTTTGTTTAGTTTGGGGCTGTGTGAATCGTCTACGATATTTATTTATTATTATTTATTTAGTTATTGAATTTGAAGTCGCATTACTGTTTATGGTTTAAAACTATGAACAAATAATTGTGCTTTAAGGCTGTAGCCACGGTGCGGTTGGTCGCGAGCGCGTTCAGCGGGCGTGTCGACCGCAGCCGCCTGTCGATACAACTTGCCAACTTGGAATTTGTGGCTGCGGGTTGGCGCTTTGAAGTGAGCTGAACTGTACAGCTACTCTCGAAGCACTAAAATTCAATTGTGGAATTTTGCATGCTTGTCTGCTGATGTTATGTTATTAATAGGAATATTATTAGGCTGGTGGAATTCTTTAATCTTTATTAGCTATTTATTTCATTATCATAATCAAAGGCCATGAGATACCCACTGCTGGAGGTTCGGCTTCCCAAGGGGACTTCAATTTTAGGAATCTGCATCCAATAGTTGAAACCTGATGAAAACAAGTCCAACGCTGCGTTTTTAAATGCGTGACCGCACCAGGACTTTCCGACCCCATGCAGTGATTATCAATTCTATGCAGTTGCTGGTCGATACAACTTGCCAAAATGGGAATTGAAGCGAGTTGCACACCTCTAGCTACAGAGCACTAAAATTCAATTCTAGTATTAATTACTGTGGAATTTTGCATAAGCTGTTATGTTAATAACATTGTTGCTGGTGAATATTGACATAGTTCTTCAATTTTGTTATTTACTTACTTTATTTGATTTTTAATAACTAAGTACATTTAAAACTTGGCGCTAAAGGTGCTCCTACATTATGTTGCCAATTGAGATGAAATTCATTAACTTGCATTAAACCCTTATAGGTCGAAATCGCTACACAACTTTTACCGACTGCACCCACCCACATGCAGTGTGAGGTGGCGCTGTGGTAGTGCGACTGCCTGCTACGCAAAGGTTCCGGGTTCGATTCTTGGTAGGACACTCACTAAGTTAATATTTATTACTTTGTGAATTTGTTCCCGGTTTGGTTAGGACATTGCTGGGTGAACCAACTGATTGTCCGAAAAGAAATGGTTCCGTGCTACGGAGGGCACGTTAAGCCGTCGGTCCCGGTTGCTGTCTATGATTACTTAGACGGCGGTCGTAACACAACCATGTCAGAGGCCTACTAGTGGTAGTAGGCAGTTAAAAAACTCTGACACCAGGGTTCATCGGGTCGTTGGACGACTCGGTGTCCCACACGAAAAGAGAGAGTGTGATAGCACCCGTACAAGCAAACAAAAAGTGTCGCATAAATAAGCATCATCGGGCTCCACTTTAGCCGGGAATCTCCCGATCTCAGGCTTATCTTTTTGTAGCTCGGAGTAAGATCAGTGGCTCAATGCCGGAGCGCGACGCTAATATTTTATTCATTGTGATTTGCACCTCGCCGCCGATGTTACGTGTAATGTGTAATGTTATTTGGAGAAAGTTTATTCTACTACATATATATAAAATGAAATGCTATGTAGAATAACATATAATACTTTTTACCGCGGAAAACTGACTTATTACAACGGTAACACGCATTTTCAAATGTATTAATTATTACGCATATACAAAACTTTAATAAATTCATAGTATACCTCTTTATCTTCATTTTTGAAATATTGTAAGTACTGCCTTAAAAAATACTCACCCATTAGAAAATCACTAAGCCGCTGGTGGAACCGCGGGCCAGAAAGCTAGTATTTATTAAGGCTAGTTGTTAAGTACTTGTTGTGAGTAATAAATGATTACTTATACTCTGTTTAGTCTGGGTGTTTTCTATGTATAATATGTATTTATTTACAGAAAAAGTATATAAGTATTAATATCAGCTATTTAGTTCCCATAGTACAAGCTTTGCTTAGTTTGGGGCTAGACGGCGCTGTGTGAATTGTCCACGATATTTATTTATTTACCTATTTAATAAGTCGACCTGCTGACTACCTGTCACTATTTGATGACACGATTGTTCGAACTGGCCGTAATTATATTGGCAAATGTGGAGATAGCGACCGTATTTTTAAGGCCCCCAAGGGATAAAGGAGTGATATGTGTATGCATGTATAATTATAACTACTGGATACCCAGCTAACTCATAACTAGCCTAGCCTGGAGGTTTAATGTCTGTCCGGTGAGTGAAGAGCTTCGAATTATTCAGTGGCCTAGCTCAGCTGTGGCGCCGCGCCTGCCGTTCAGGCTGGTTTCAGAGTTTCGTTTTAAAAGCTGCCTTCGAACAATGCTTTTTATATTCAGTCCTTAGAAATGCAATACACATGTATAGTTCAGTTGCGGAGGAGTATAGATATCATAAATTGTCACATGTAAGCTATAAACTATCAACATTTAGGCTAATCCCACACTATGACGGACTGATGGATCCTTCTGTCAAACAGTTACAGTGTGCCGTATCCGTTTTTTGTAAAGGAATTTGAAATGTACTTTCGTCTGACGCGGCTGACAGACGTATGTGTCAAAATACGTCCGTCACAGTTGGAGAAAGAAAGAATCCCCTTATGCGACTAAATTACACTCGTACGCATCGCTAGTGGAAGTATAGTATTCTTTGTTACGCATTTGTTCATTTCGCAAGAATATACGTGGTGGGGCGTAGATAATTTAAGATCAAACTACGCGACAAATGCAGACTACTACCCACTGTGACATGTGCTCAGTAAACCGACCCGAGGGACCGATCACTTCGAGCGAGCGAGCTATTTGTATCGGTTTCATTGAAGAACATTTAACTGATTTTGCTGTGCCATTTGTAGATTCGACGAATCTAGGGAAATGACAGCTGCGTTCCTTATACATGCAACGCATATGGTTAGTATGGCCGATATTCCCCATCAAGGGAATGCCCATGTCCAGTAGTAGACTCTGGGACTGTTCAACTGAATAGGATAAAAAAAATCTTATAAAAAAGTTTGACTTGTTGGACATTCCTACTTTGTTTTTATTAATTACTTGTGCTAATAGTATTCTTTGGTAAGGGCAAAGGACTATGGGCATAAAATAAATAAAAATTAAGTTTTATCTACTTCAACCATTCCCTAATGAATTAATCCTAAAGATAGGTGGGGGGAAATGTCAAACAAATTAGCTTTTTCACAGCGGTAAAACTGCGGTAATAAAGGTTTTTACAATCCTTTAAAACGATTTTGTAATCGAGATCTAGGCATTTAAAAAATAAAAACCACTAGTTTTTTTTATCAGTCGGTCAATCAGTTTATCCATTTTCGATTTATTTTTAGGGTGACCTTCTTGCTGCAAGGCTGTCTAGAGGTAGGGGTTAAATTGGATTTTCTTCAGAACTACTATTCTAGATACTTAAGGTGATTTTCACACAAACCGCAAGATTATGCGGTGTTTTTGCGGTCCAGTGTTTGTTACTGACAGAAGAAATTGTAAGAAACCGCACACACGGTTGTCACAGGTTGCAATTTGCTGTCAAATGCCGCAATATCATCCGGTGCGTGTGAGAGGTACCTAAAGTGGATTGCAGACTTCAGAGATTAACCTCAAGATCTGCGAAACACCAATTAAAGGATGCCTTTCAGTTTAACTGGCCAATGGATTAGCTTCTCCAATAACTAACTTAATATTGAACCTATTTTGATGTCCATAATTTTACCAAGTTTATATATACCAAAATTTAGGTCAAATTGAAAACTTTTTTTCGACCTGTCATAGAAATTGACTGGATCGGCTAGTACGTTTTGTACGGGAGGTCCCATTGTTTTTTATAATTCAACCTATGTTTTTTTGGGAAAGTTGTTCCCACAGAGTACCCAAACGCAACGTGCTGTCACCCCTACTAGAGGCGCCCTTTAAGCAATATCACGTGTCAATACAAACGATTCAAGAATACCAAATCCCGTGTTAGGTATGCAATTTTTGAAAACTTGCAAAATTTTTGAAAAAAAAAGAGATTCAAGAAATATGAATTAATGTAAGTGTAATTTTAGTGATGTGTTCTTTTTGGCCCGTAATCGTTGTGTACATTTGCGTCGTAATCGTAATCGTCATCGTCGCACTCCTAAAACGGCTATTACAGTAGTCTGAATACTGTGCACCGCTACATTGCTGGTTTACTTAAGTTTATTATATATATGTCGTACCGTGCAGGGCAGGCAGACTAGTGTAATAGCCGTTATATAGAGCCGCCTATATCAAAATTTCCATTCAAAACAAGCGTGTACGTTGCCGTCACTTCACTCACACTATTTCACTGACTACTGCATAGTTCTCGTACATGCAGTCTTACGTCATCTTAACTACGCGTATCGTATGCAGAATGATCTTGGACCTTCGCCTATCCAGCATGGACTAATACGAAGAAATAAAGCCATCTCTCATAATAATGTGGTATGAAACTGATGAAGCTGTTCATGAAAGTATGTGATGTATTGTAACGGCCTGTCCACATCTCCACGTCACGACGTCGTTAGCGTGGAACGGCACGGCACGTTGTCGCGTCGTGCCAGTGCACGTTGCAGCACTTGTTGATTTTAAAGCAAATATAGGAGTTCGAGTGATTTACGCCCTTATTTCTCAGATTGACTGAGGTTATTCAATTTCTTCTTAAATATGTAATGAGTGTTAATACGTCACTCAAATAATGAAATTTTACAAATCTCAATAAGCCGAAAGGCCGTTAACGCTCTGCCTATCCTGCAAGGAAAATTGGCTTGACATATGTATGTATTATGTTTATGCCAATTTTGGCAGCTGTCAAATTCATACTTTGACATAAAGTCAATTTTTCTTTTTTTACATGTCTTCTAGCATGAGTTTGACAGGTGCCAAAATTGGCTTGTTGGAGTGACGAGAATATAGATAAAGTGTCAAGTTATAATTAAAATCAGTTGACATTGCTTTTAATAATTTTATGATAATAATTAGTACACTGTACTCATCCTTTTTTTTCAAGTTATAATTAAAATCAGTTGACATTGCTTTTAATAATTTTATATACACTCGTCTCATAATGTTCGAATTATGAATTCGAAAACAGATGCATAATGACCTACTTTATGCATTCTGCCTATAAAAACTAGGGTTAACTATAAATTACAGAAGCCTAATGACTTAATGATAAAACTCTTAATACGATAAAGTTGAGAAATGAAACGAAGTTTTTTTTTCCAATACTCAAATCGCTATCTTCCGCCGCACCTGACAGTTGTTGTTGTACGGTAATTTTTCGGATGTTGTTCAGTTGTTTTAATAGGTTTTTGTTCTGTTGTTGTTCAGATGTTGATTAGTTGTGGTTCAGATGTTATTCCGATGTTGTTCAGTTGTTGTTCAGTTGTTGTACAGATGTTGTTCAGATGTTGTTCAGTTGTTGTACGGATGTTGTTCAGTTGTTGTTTCGATGTTGTTCAGATGTTGTTCAGTTGTTGTTCAGATGTTGTTCAGTTGTTGTTCAGATGTTGTTCAGTTGTTTAGTTAAGTTATTGTTAAGACTCCACATCTAAACAACTGCTAAAGTATAGATTTTTAAAAATTCATATCAAGCCATATTACGTTCTCGTATTGAATTTGTCCTTGTATCGGGCCTTGCAATGGCCGGTGCGTACGTTTAGAAAAGTGTTTCTGAGTTTTTTTGGAGAGTGTAGATAAAATAGTGTATGCAACTGCTATAATTAGGCATTAGAATGCTCGTGTCAAACTATTATCACACTTAGCTGCGCCTCGTGTGATAAACAGACACTCGCATTCTAATGACCCCCATTATACGACAGTTGCATAAACTACTATTATGATAATAATTATACTATACTCTAATTACACTATACTCATCCTTTTTTTCTGTAAACATATAGCTAATAATGATAAAAAAAATTAGCTATAAATATTTCTGACCCGGCTAATATTGGACTTAGCCTTCGAGCAACACGGTCTTCCGTCTCGTTCCGACCTGCAGGGCTAAGATGGCAAAATAGTCTTCGAGTCGCTTCGAGTTGTCAAAAAGTTACACAAAGGACTAAAATCTCATACAAACCATAGAGAATATTATCAACTGACTTTCAATTGAAGTTACAAATAGAGTGAATCTGACATTTCGAGTCTCCTATCTAAGCTTGGGCGACTCGATAGACTGAAGCGAGTCTTCTAGTTATCACAAAAAATAAAATGATAAAAGTCGAGGTAATCGTGACGTAAGTACTATTGATTTCAATGAAATGAAATTATGTTTATTGATATTGATATTAATATTAAAAATTGCCTATATTCAAAGAATTTATTGCGAGTGCTATTTATCAAATTATTGTAAATGTTTGAATAATTTATTTTTACTCTGTTGACGATGTTGTTAAAGCTGAGTAAAGAATATGAATCTGAATCTTAAAAATTTATAAAGTTATATTTTATACAACTTTTTCCTTACTACTTATGAGAAGAGGAGGGCGCGTAAGGTGCAAAGAGGCAGAATTAGAGATATATGCGACCCATTTTCTATCCCGAATAGCGAATTTTAATCTCTATTCCGCATAAATAAGTATATGGGTCGCTATCTCGTAGACACCTTACGCGTTGATCTTGACCCGCATAATGGGGAAGGTATGCCAACGCATATTATAGTGAGTAATAACTCATAAGTACTTAGGCCTACTGCCAATATCATTACCTTTAAATCATCACTAACAGTGCAATTCGACACATACGTCGCTTCCCGCTGTCTCTTTGTCACTATGCAAATATTCTTCGATCTTTCAAACTTCACAACCGATTTTAATGCCTTTTTATATATCGAGTCATTTAAGAGATAGGTTAATATCATTATTTATAATAAACTCTGTGAAAAAGTATTATTCTCACGGGAAAACGCTGGGCTTCTTTACAATAATTACTTCTTACTTGAATAATGAGACTGAGTTTTTATTTGTAGATACTGACCTCTGTCCAATTTCTTGCTAATTGTTGGGGCAAGACCATGCCCTTTGTGCTGGCCAAACGACAATGGGCAAATTTCTTGACAAGATTGTTCAAGTGATCTATGCGAGGAATGTCAACATTTTAGTGTGGCTAAAGTATCTCATTATACTTCATGATATATCCCGTTGGATTGCAGTGTTTCCTTGCAAAACAATTTATCCTGTGTGTCTTTCTATATTCATAGTGTACGAAGTTTTATAGATAAAAAATATCTCAATTAGTTTGGTTATCTTAGTTTTACGGTAATTTTGATTTAACTGCATACTGTTTTGAATGATGATGATGGTTTTAATAACTTACTATTTTTTTAAACAAGGTACTAGAAAATAAATACACTCTTGAAAAAAGGACATAACATACACTGGGTTCAGCAGTTTACCATCCTTTTTTTAATTTACTTTCTAATTTTAACTTTTTTTCTGTTGGGAACTTTAATTACCTCGTTTTCGGAAAAATTATATCTGAATGATTATTTATCATAACAATTAAAAAATTCCTTAAGATTATGAAAATTTTAAGTAATAAAAACTTAACTCAATTTATTGGTTGCAATATATTTGATATAATTATTGTATTATTTTACATTATAGATATGCGTGTCTTTATTATTTTAACCAAAATTGTTGCTTGATATCAAAAATATGCATGCATGTATTTATTTTAAAAAGGATACGATTCTTTATGCTGTAATAAGCTCGTGTTTTTGTTATCAAAATTCATAGGGTACTTCCCTTAGACCTAGAACTATGAAATTTGGCAAGAACCTTCGTTTCGAAGTACCAGTTAAAGAAAAAAAATACTAAATTTTGAACTGTTTAAATAATGTTTTATTTATTTAAATAACAATGAGGCTAGTAGTTTAAGTGGGGTATCATATAAAATGACTAAATGTGCATGTTTCGAACCCTCGGTGGTCGGAACCCAACTCGCACTTGGCCGGTTTTTTGTCGTTATGTTGTCTCAGTGTTGGTTAAAGGTCTTACCACGCTTCTTTACCCAAATTAGGAACATTACTATTATGTATGAATGTATGTTATATAAAATGTATTTATAATAAGTATTTAATTGAATCATGGGTAGGTATTAAAAAACTTCTTGCGAAAAGAAATAATTTATTTTACACACAAACATTACACACATATTTTAGTTCTAAGATAATATTATATTTGACTGTCTAATATAGATGTATTTGACAAATAGGTATGTAGGACCTAAGAAATATATTGTATTGATATAAGTAACTTAATTATTTTAGCATGTCATTGTACAAAGTGAAATAATTTCCGGATAAACACAGAATTTCTTTTTGGCTTTCATAATTAAATATTAGAAGGCTAACGGAGTAAAATATCTTTGAAAAACAAAGACAGAATAACTTTGTACGCGATCTCGGAGGCTGTAGAAAGAAGGCAGCAAAACTTACTTATTAAACCCAAATTCAGAATAAAAGCTGCCATTTTTAAATTTCTAAGACGAAAACAACTTACAATTTCAATTATGAAGTAGAAGGGTGTCAATTAATCATATGAAACATAATCGTGTATCTTATAATATGGCATACACATATCACGCCTATAATCCCTTGCGGGGTAGGCAGAGCGTAAACGGACGAAAAAAACGGAAATTTACGCCACGACTGACAAATATTTGAGGGTCATTTGGAAAATTGTGTATCGCCATAGTGACAGGTTCTCAGCCCATCGCCCAAAATTGCAATACACACCGATGCACCAATTGCAATATACCGCGAGTCCCTTAGTCGCCTCTTACGACTCCCATGGGAAAGATATGGGGTGATACTATTCTAAGCCGGCATCACACGGCAAATAATATGACAAATAGGAAATATGAGATATTTGATTCAAAGATAAAAGATATTAATAGAATTAGATATTAGAAATCTCGTAGCAGTTTCTTCAAGTTGGCATTCAAGAAATACGAAATATTTATGTCTAAATATTTATTTTAGTATAGCGAATGAGGTGATTTTGTTCATTAAAAACTTTTGTTTACACAAAATGTCTACAAAAAACTGCTGATTGTACAATCAAGCTCAGCTCGGGTTATTTTAGTATCATTTTCACCTCACGGACGGGACACGCAAAGTTATTATACTATGAGATTGTTTCCAATTTGGTAAGATATATTTTTTAAATTTCTAGTCTGCTTTGGCTTAAATCACGTGATCATATCGCCGGACTTTTGTGTTTCGGAGGGCACGTTAAACTTATAGTTTCTGTATAAAAAATTTACAACTACCAAGCAGGTAATCTATATTATCTACGCTTTAGTATTCTTTTTGCTCTTACTTTGTATGTAGTACCTATCTAACTATAGATATTAGCTTCATACTTACTTATTCTAAGTTGTTATAATGCCCTACAGGCACGTAGGTAACCACTTAAATTTTAGGAAAACACAGTATTTGCGCATAAACGGCAAAAAGAAATGGGAATAAATAAAGTAAGTAGATGAGATAAAGATTAACATAAAGGAGTAGGTGAAAAAGAATTTTAAATATTATTTCACACCCCAACACATGAAACGTTACTTGCTTTGTATAAAATTTATTATTTATACCCGTTTATTTAACAGGAAATAGATAGCACAGATTGTTTTTAAAAATCAGTATGAAAATTTGAAGGTGAATGTTAGTTCCTAAACATATTACGTAGTTGACTTTGGGGCTAGATGGCGATGTGTGTTTTATCCCTATATTGATAGGATTTGTAGTTAATACACTTCGTAAATAGTTTTTTTTCTTAAACACGCCTCCATAGGCTAGGTGCTTACCCCTTTACTTTAGAATTCTTACATACATACATAAATCACGCCTATATCCCTTACGGGGTAGGCGGAATTCTTACCTCTATAAGAAGGTATTTTATTAAAAACCGGTGGTCCAGAGTAAAGTACAAATACTAAACTGATTCTGTAACAAGCTTCAGTATCTGAACTTCGACTTGACCAGCGGAAGGCTTCATCCAGCCTTTGGAAGCGTCTTTAATAAAAGTAATAGTTACGGTCTAATACGCTGCAATGCAAGTCACGAAACCATTTCCCCCGCGCACCCGTAATTATGCTCATATACGCCAGTTGTGCGCTAATTTAAGACAATACATCCCTGTCTAAACAGGCAACGAATCCAAAAATCATCAGGGTATTCAGTCAGGAATAAGCTATTAACTTATTTTTCCATTTATTTTGTCCGTTAGCCATAAATGTTTTGTTTTAACTGAAATGGTACATAAATAAATAAAACAATTGTAGAGCTTAAATTATTATTTATGACTCGAGAGAGAGGCCGAATTTTAGCAGAGGCTTGCTGAAGCTGATGAATCATTAGGTATTCTTATCCTCATGTGATAAATATTCAATTACTTTATTGCGGATTACAACAAAATGAAATGGTGGCAGGGTATTCTGAAAAGACAAAAATAATGTTGTTATTTACGAACTGTTATTGTATATTTATGCACAAGAGTCTGACTCTCCATACTCCCACTATAAACTCTTATAAAACCATGGCTAATAAATAAATAACCGTAGCTGTAGGAGAAATATGTTTCATTGTTTTGATGGCATTGCATCACTGCACAAAAAAATCGCCAGTAATTATAATAGGAAGTATGAAACGCAGCACAGCAGATAAGCAGTACCTACCTTCCTTAGTCAGCTCATTAGCAAAGCAGATCCGACAACCACTGCTGATTGAAATATTCTTGAGTCAAAACCGCGAATCCAAAAACGTATTTATAGGCTCAGGCTAGGTAAGCGCGTAGAAAGGCCATCGCGGATCATGCTTAGTGGCGTTCAATACAAGAACTAGATATCCAAGCCAGCACTGAACGCTGAGGATGATATGATTGATTGATTAATTCATGAAACAGTAAGGTTTTTATGTCCTGTAAAGCTTCTTTCTCTGTAAATATCACAAAATACAAGAGTCGTGAACAAAGTATGTAATCAATAGGTAAAGTAGGTGGATAGGTATAATTGAGAGATGAGGAAATCACACAAAAAATCCATACTTGATAATAAGATCAAAGTTCCTAATAGTGCTATTAGTTACTTACATATTATTGAACATTTACGTGATTTGAGATCACTTTGAGATATATAATTTTGTAAATCAATGGTATATGACCATTAAATAACCACATTATGCAAAAATAATATATATTTTTTCTTTGTTGTTGTTTTTATTGTTTACAATCATTTTCAAAGAGAATATAATAGAACTATAGAACTAGCGTTTTAAGAGTTGGGACTCCGAAGAAAAAAAATGAACGATGCAAAACGGCAAAACGTAGTTCCCAAATCATTGCCAACATGACAAAACAAGTCAAGTCTAGTATAGCCAATAAAGAACACACGTAGTGGTGTAGCTACGCGACAGCCTGCAATTTATCCATATCGAAAACGTAGCTGCCGAAACGGCGCGGCAGCTCAAAATAATATTTTTATTCTAATAATAATTATGTTTCAGCAATTTAGCAGCAGGTAAGTTCCGACAACAACCGACTTTCCCGAAGACCCTAAGCCCGTCAAACTGAGCAACTTTCACCGAGGATCAAAAGTGATAGACAACATTAAAAAGTAGTACCTCCCTAACAAAAATTAAGCTGACCGAATAATACTCGATGGAAGGTAATTTTTTTTTTAATTTTTTGACCTATGCTTCTTGGGTATAGTTGTTCAGTTTAGCCGGTGGAGCTTAGCGTTTTCGGGAAAGACGGTCGTTCGGAACCTCCCCGTATTTGAATATTATCGAAACAATTTTAACTCAATATTTCAATAACAATAAGTTGCCGAAACATAACTAATGGACTTTTTTCTAAGTAAAACAAGCTAAAGGATTTCAATAATTATTAATTTTGTAAAATTCTAAAGAAATATAATAAAACAGTAACTCAACCAAGTCTGTACATTTGAATACTTAAAATTCCGTTCAAGTTATAGGTCTTAAAACAACAGTAAAAAAATTACTGTTTCTATCTGTCTGTTTGTCCACGTTTCTAGCAAAAACTACTAGACGAATTTTTACCAAATTTTGTATAACTGGTCAACACTGAGAGGATACTTTTCCTTCAGAAAAATCTCACACCCCATTCCCACAGGAAAAGAGAGCGACTGGTTTGGCGGAGTTCATACAAGCATGTCCATGCATTTAATCGTCTACAATTTTTAGTGTAGGTCCTATTTCTTCATCAAAAACTTTGACCATATTTTCAATCATTGCACATAATTTAATTGTAGGGTAGATCGAAGATTTTTTGTTGTACCATTCGTTCAGGGCTATATAGCGGTACATTTCTTCTTCACCTGAAACATATAATTATATCTTATCAAAAAATAAATACATTTAATTGATTAAAAATTGTTAAAACACTTCCCGTGTTATGTATAAAATTTTGGAAAACCCGCATTTTTTTTCAACCGTGGCTATGATTTGAACCTGCGACTTTTTCCTTTACTAGTGGCGACGCCTCATCCATGTGGGCTACCGCGGATCATCCCCTGCCCGTGAACTTTGCAAGTGTATCTTATCCTACGCGGGCAGGGGACGAGCCGCGGTAGCGCAGATGGAAGAGGCTTTGCCAATAGTAAATTTCGACGTTTCATAGGGCCCAGAAGCGTTTACTCCATATCCCCCCGCCCCGAAAAACATAGGTACTCTGACCCAGAACTCGGTTGTAAGGAAATGTTAGAAACATTCTCCATTAAAAGTAAATTTGTGCCAAGTGACAACGCATGGTATCGATATCGATTATATATTATTTTTGGTTGTACTACATAACAGTAACTTCTTAAGCTAAATAAACATATTAACTCAAATTAATGTTTATTGCTATAATAACGATGTTTATGAGTCATATTCTAGGCATTATCATTATAATTATCGTAACTTACCTTTCTTTATCCAGAGGAAACAGAGCCATGAAATACCATTTCTGTCCATCCTTTCTTTCGGTTTCAATTTCACAAATTTCACACTTCCTATACTTCATTATTCCTTTGCTTTTGCCAAATACTATGGTTTTGTAACTTATTTAAAATTATTTGATAAGAAGCAAAGCAAAATAAACAGTACTAACTTAAAAACAATTTCTTTGTTTGATGATTGAACTGAGTCCACAGATCAAATGATGTTGACATTATTGCCAACAAAAGAGAAAGAAAACGGAAATAAGTGAAACTGATATAATAGCCGCCATGAAAGTTCTCCTGCGTTTCATACATTAAATTTTTTGTTCAAAGTTTCGATAGTATGATCATTTTGTCCTATGTATAACTTTTTCCTTCAATCCAAGCATTTGACAACGTAAGTAACGTCATTTTTAGTAGTGCTACCGATGATAGAAAACTTTCAATAGACTATCGATATCGATTATCAGAGTTTCAAAGTAGTACCTATTTCAGAGTAGTATAATATCGCCCTCAATTCGGGATATAAATTCTCTTAACTTACCTTAAATTAATGCTGTCACTTTCAGACAAATAGGTTTAGAAAAGCATAGGAGATATCTAAGTCATAGATATCTCCTATCCTTCTCTAAACTAATTTTACAGAAAGTGACAGCACTAATTTAAGTTAAGAGAATTTATATACAAATACAAATATATTTATTTCGCATCACATCTTAGGCACAACAATAAATAAATTCAGTACAAATATACAATATGAGCTGAAATGGGTGTAGGCACAGCACACTGCTGGTTTTAAGCTAACCCCTAGTCAAAAATGGGTGTTCTTCAATATTTCATTTCATAGAAAGTAAGTAAGGAAGAATAGTTTATTTCTAATATATCCCGAATTGAAGCCATTATTATTCTTAGTTAGCAGTGAATTTCAACAATTTAAATGCAGGAAAAAACTACAAGTAGTGCCAGGCGGAATTTGATCACCCATTTCTAGCTCTAGGTGTGCTTAAATCAATGAAGGCAAGTATCAGCAGTAGTAACGAACAGTACAGTTCTCAAATTCTTATTGAATGCAACGCCTTGCATTTGGGTCGCCTACAAAGCGTGGTATTATACTCGTAGTACGCCTCAATAAGAAAAGGTTGTAGCTATTGATGACGATTGGATGGATTTGTTTCCACTGGCGATTTACTTTTGCAATACCCATTAGTTCGCGCCACGAAAGAGGTCACTCAGACGCAGCATTGTCATTCAAATTCTAAAACCACACGGCATGCACCGCGTGAAAGAAATGTAATACAAAAATAACTAATAATTGATTAAATAAATAAAAGTATAATCTCAAATCTCAAATAATGCAGGAACCTGCGACTTTCGAAATCAGTCCTACAGACGCCTCTAACGATTTGCCGTGTAATGCCGGTTTAGAATCATCTTCTTCTCGGTCGATGCCTTATTCCTAAGGCACGTCCCTTAGGAATGACGGAGCAGTAACCATGGGGAGTTACTGCTCCGCCAAACTCCTCCAGGCTCCACGGTTTAGAATAGCATCATCCTATTTCTTTTTGCGGGTATCGTAAGAGGCGGCTGACAGACTCTAGGGTTTCATGTGTATTACATTTTTAGGCGATAGGCTGATAACCTGTCACTATTGTGATACACGATTTTTCTAAAACGGACCTTACATATTTGTCAGACGTGGCGATAGCGATCGTATTTTACAGCCGATAACGCTCTGCCTACCCCGCAAGGAATAAAGCCGCGATATGTGTACCTATATATTCAGGTTATCGATAGTAAATTTTTGTTCTGCTAGGCAACCCTATGAATAACTTTTTGGCAAGTGTCAAATGGTATTTTATTTAAATAGATTATATGGCTTTTAGGATTAGGAACAATGAGGTCGAATTCGGTACGTAAATATTACGTGATAATAAATCACAGTTTTTTGTAGATGATGATGACTATAATAGTAAAATTACAAAGAAAAGGAATAAATAAGTCAAAATCACAGTGTAACGTTACTTCCATTTAAGTGATTTCTTCAAACTTATTACACAATAAGCAAATTTGAAAAAACTACAGTTTTTGAGTGGGTGAAAACCTCCGATGAAAATCTTCATGGTCTTGATAGTGATAATCGTCTACGGCAAAATGTCCAGTTTGTAACGCGAAGACTCAATCGAAGACTAGAAGTCGCGCCGTAATGTCAAATCGTATAGAACTTTTGTAGAGTCGTGCTGCCATCTTAGCCCTGCTGGAAGGGAGGAGCCTTAGCCATTTTACTTCATAGAAATAGTTCTGTCGTTTTTTGCGGGGCGCAGGGGGAGAGGTAGGTAAAGCTGTCAAGTTAGTGCTTGACAATATCGATGCTTCACTATCGATGAATTTCAAAAGTGTAGGTACTAAGACGCTTGTGTTGTTTTTTTATTTATATTTAAAGCAAGTTACATAACAATAAACTTTTAAGTAGTCAAATCATGCCATTTTAGGGGTCCTCTAGTAATTATAAGAACCATGGCCCTACAAAACACAATCACCAACTAAAAGCTGCTTAACATTTGGTATCTAGATAATCTTATTTTGTGTGAGACACCAAGTCATCCAACGACCCGACGAACCCTGGTGTAGAGAGTTTTTCAACCGCTTACTACTATCTGCTTGGCCTCTGACATGGTTGTGTTACGACCGCCGTCAAAGTCATCATAGACAGCAACCAGGACCGACGGCTTAACGTGCCCTTCGAAGCACGAAACCATCCCCTTTCAGACAATCAGGTGGTTCAGCCTGCAATGTCCTAACAAGTCCGGAAACAAATTCACAAAGTGAAAAATAACAACTTTGTGACTGCCCCACCGAGAATCGAACCCGGAACCTTTGCGTCGCAGGCAGTCGCATTACCACTGCGCCACATCAGCCGCCATGTCTAGATGTGACATTATCGAAGGCAGTCCAGATGTGGTGTTCGAAGCCGGGCAGTCGCGTAACGCTATTATGAATGATTTTCACTTGCCTGAATCTACCTTTAACAAAATATAAAAAAATAAAGATTTTATAAAACTGCAGTGTGCGAAAGGACATGGAAATATTCAAAGGGACAAAGTTGTTGAATTTCCCGAAGTTGAAAAGTGTCTCATAGAATGGATTAAACAAACTCTTGATAAAAATATTTCATTCACTCCTATATATGAGAGATACTACTCCCAAACCTGCATAAATGACAAACTGGTTTAGTAAAAAACCTCTATGAGCGAGAATAATATTCGGGTCCTTTGATATCTCGCTTATCCAGGTACATATAAAACCATGATAACAATTATTTGTCTTATACATGTGATTAAATAATACCCGCCTCCTATAATATTCATCGACAAACATACGTTACATGAAACGGTAACATCACTATTGTTGCTATCGTCGAGAAGTCGGATTTATCGTGCGATCGATCTGTAATTTGTACGGGCGAGCGGACCAGATGTTGCTGAAAAAATCCAACAACTATTTAAGAATTTAGTGTTTATATGTATTAAATAGCAATAATATGTTAAGAATTTACTTACATGAGAAATGTTACACCATCTTTTTGTAAACTTGATGTTCCAGACCTCTTTTTACATTATAAAACTAACATGTGTTCTCTTGCACGACTGGACTCGGTCTAGGAAAAAATCTGAACGGAACTGGTTTTTATAAACGCCAATGCCCATTTCGACTTGTATTTTGACAGAGGGGAAATACTTTCTATGCCTACTCCGGCCTACTTCCGGGACGGAAGGCCGTCGTTGCTCGAAGGACTTAGCCTTCTTTATTAATGCTATCTATAACATAAAGAATTTAAGTTTTTTCCTGGAAGTAATTAGAATCAGACAAGAAACAAAAGAATACATATTAACAAATTTATAACTTGCGGTAATTTTCTGGCTCTCCTGATAAATGATCTTTTGTCCCTTACAATAATCCATACTTGAGTAGTTCTTTCCGGCATTGCCACTAGCGTACATTTCACATATTTGTTTCAATCCAATTATTGCATAATGGACTTTTTTATCTTAATGTACGATTTTACTGGCGAATCCGTGTCTTTTACGATGATAATTGCGGCAGCACAGACGGTGACGCCCATTGACACGCTTGTTATGTATGATTTTATTTGAAAAAGGCGTGTATATTAGCGGCATGACTCAAGTAGTAGAATAAGATACAGACTTAATGCTTTCTTTTGGTTTACTGGTAAAAACTAAATAATTTCTAAATAAAATCTTATTTTACTTTGGTTAACTTTAAGCAAATCATATAATACAAATTTAGGCTACATAGTGAGTGATGGTGACATGGCTATCTTAACTCAGGCGCGAGTTCTTTGGCCTGTGGTTGATCCTTATCACCAGGCCCTCCTGTCTGCCGCGCAACGCCAACCACTGCTAAATCTTCAATATCTTGATATTCGTCTTGAAGCGGCGTACAAGTGACATCTAGTAGAAGTTCTAAACTAATACTATAGTAAGTCCACATTTTTGTGGGAATCCGAACCATCCGATGAAACTTTGCTTCTTTAAAGTACTATTATTTATTTTGCACTCACAGTGTATTTTGTTTCAAAAATGAAATTAATCTACCACTATGAGTGCAGAATAAACCAATGCAATAGTGTGAAATAAATAATTATCTTGTAACAAAATTAAAATAAATTCTGTTCAAGTATAACGTTACAACCTGTAGTTAGACTTCAAGCGAAGTTAAAAAATATATTATATCCTTTTAACGAAGCGGCGTAGCATTGCGGCGTAGCAATAAGTGCTACGATAACTACAAATAACTCTAAGCTGCTGTTACTCAAAGTGCCTCTCCGTACTTATAATTTTATTTAATTGATGATGGAAGTAGGTCAAAGAAATAATCCATACTATCCATACTAATATTATAAATGCGAAAGTGTGTTTGTTTGTTTGTTTGTTTGTTTGTTTGTCTTTCTTTCACGTTACAACAGAGCGATATCATGCAGTGTTTTTTAGGTGTGCAGTTAGGTGAGAGGCTGGAGAGTGACATAGGGTACTTTTTATCCCGGAAAAACATATTTTTCCCATCGGAAAAGCGATTAATGTTTAGCAATAGAATACACCCATACTACGAACATAGATGAGTATCATGCAGCGATGTAAAGCATTTTTTTTTTTGAGAGCAGCTAAATGAAAAGCTGGTGAGTGACATAGGTTATTTTTTATCCCGGAAAAACATATTTTTCCCTTCGGAAAACCGATTAATGTTTAGCAATAGAATACATCCATACTACATACATAAATGAGTATCATGCAGCGATGTAAAGCATTTTTTTTTTGGAAAGCAGTTAGATGAAAAGCTGGTGAGTGTCATAGGTTACTTTTTATCTCGGAAAAACATATTTTTCCCATCGGAAAACTGATTATTGTGTAGCATAGAATACATCCATACCACATAAAAAAGATGTATATACAGGATGTAAGGGACAGCCCTCCGAATACTGATATTCCCATAGTAAATGCAGTGAGCTGATTGTGATTTTGTATGGGATATAGAAAAAAAGAATTTAATCTATGGCAGGTTGTTCAGTTTCATGGTTTGAATACACCCAATCAGTATTCGAAGGGCTGTCACTTACACCCTGTATAGCACTACTATGAGAATGTCTCTTGAATATGAGTTTTGGGATATGAATGTGGCTTTAAGGGTGATGTGGGTATGTACTTGAGACACTTCTTACCACAGTAGTAAAGTTAATTTCTACAGTTAAACATGATAATAGCGTATTAAAATAGTGCTCTGTTCTGTGTCCATTAAGCTGTGTACTATGTCTTTAACACTCTTCTGGAAACAAACGCTCCGAAACACTGTAAAAGCATAAATCCCTCCCCTTTGAAAGACAATTTTTGTATACGCGCTCTCCATCAAGATATGTCTTCCATATTACTCACGATAATTTTTCCGGTTTAGTGACTGCGTCTCTATTAAAATTACGTTATCTTTACTTTTAACATTAAATGCCTGTTTTTCCTTACACTATAAATGTGTCATAATCTTCTTTCTAGCGTCGTAATATCTTCATTATTGAAGGTCGTAATTCCCCTGATGGGAAATATTTTTCTCATTCAGGATTCTTTTCCATCGCTGCGTATCTTTGGCGACATAGAGTGCTGAGTGTATTTAATGAGACCACCTAATTGTACTGAAACCTCTTGGTCGTTTGCCATCGACTTTTCCAGTGATCATGAGTGCAAAGTGGCAAAAGAACTCAAGGATCATTCTTGCGCCTCATTACTTGATTTTACAATAGCCTGTATTAGTGATGGTAGCGCCCAGGTACCACAAATTATATACTTTTTCAAGGAAGTGAACCATTCCAGTGTAGTGTCGTCTGTGTATCGGTGAATAGTGATTTTAGTGCCCTCCCAGTTTACACAGTTGTTCGCCTTACGATGTGTCGTTTAGAATACACAACTAATTAATAAAACTCTATGAGTACGCGGGCGAAGCCGCGGGTAACAGCTAGTATTAGATAATAGGAACAATAATATCGTGTGCAAGATGACACCGGTCACGTCATCCATTGTTGGGGATTGTCTCTTCACTGATATTAGCGTTACAATCAATCACCACGTCCTCGTGACATGGGCGTAATTAGGAGTATGTCACACCCTTATTCTGATAGAATTATTGTTACGTTTTAAAAGCAAGAACGCCCAAATATTTTGCCCACGCAGTATTCTTAGTTGGATTGTTTTCAAGCAGAAGTATGAATTGAGTTCTCTAATGGTTTAATGTTGGATTGGAGCGTATCTGTCGAAAATTTAGAATGATGTATTTTTATTTATTTTATTTTATTTGACAGCATGCATACATACATGGGCAGACCTAATGCCTTATGAATATGACATTAAAGATTGCCATCTTTGCAGTCATATTTTGTTCATATTACCTTCCTCTTGAGCCTGAAGTGTCCCACTGCTGGGCAAAGGCCTTTCTCCCCTTCAGGCACTTAATAAAAACCTTCCTCTTAATACTCAACATCCGTAATATGTGTACTGCATCATGACATCACCAACCGGTTGCAATTTTTTACTACGCCAGCTTTCTTTAGGGAAAGTTGCGGTAATTGAAATTCCTTTCACATTCAAATGTCACATATTTCCGAAAGGCTATAAGTTCCATTGAACACTATATCACTGCGAGACACATCTAATGTGTGTCTTGAATAACGACGTGACACGGGACGCGGGTGGATCTCGATGTCATGACCTATAGTTACGTGTAAGTTCACAATGTATAAAAAGTAGACGCGACTAAGGGACTCGAGGGTGTGTATTGTACTGTCACTAAGGCGATACACATTTTTCCGGATGACCGTCAAATATTTGTCAGACGTGGCGTAAATGTCCGTTTTTTGCGGCTGTTTACGCTCTGCTTACCCCACAAGGGATTATAGGCGTGATAATTATGTGTATTATGTGTGTGTGTATATGTATAAAATAGTAGTTTATGCAACTGTCGTATAATGGGGGTCATTAGAATGCGAGTGTCTGTTTATCACACGAGGCGCAGCCGAGTGTGATAATAGTTTGACACGAGCATTCTAATGCCTAATTATAGCAGTTGCATACACTATTTTATCTACACTCTCCAAAAAAACTCAGAAACACTTTTCTAAACGTACGCACCGGCCATTGCAAGGCCCGATACAAGGACAAATTCAATACGAGAACGTAATATGGCTTGATATGAATATTTAAAAATCTATACTTTAGCAGTTGTTTAGATGTGGAGTCTTAACAATAACTTAACTAAAAAACTGAACAACATCTGAACAACATCTGAACAACATCTGAACAACAACTGAACAACATCTGAACAACATCGAAACAACAACTGAACAACATATGTACAACAACTGAACAACATCTGAACAACATCTGTACAACAACTGAACAACAACTGAACAACAACTGAACAACATCGGAATAACATCTGAACCACAACTAATCAACATCTGAACAACAACAGAACAAAAACCTATTAAAACAACTGAACAACATCCGAAAAATTACCGTACAACAACAACTGTCAGGTGCGGCGGAAGATAGCGATTTGAGTATTGGAAAAAAAAACTTCGTTTCATTTCTCAACTTTATCGTATTAAGAGTTTTGTCATTAAGTCATTACGCTTCTGTAATTTATAGTAAACCCTAGTTTTTATAGGCAGAATGCATAAAGTAGGTCATTATGCATCTGTTTTCGAATTCATAATTCGAACATTATGAGACGAGTGTATATAAAAATATTTGAGAATGTAGACAACTATTTTTTTTACTTTAGCCAATAACACGCTGTCTATATATTATGTTTGTTTTAAATTTGAGTAGTGTTTTCTAAGGATATAAAAAATCGTTTCCTATCACCACTTCTCGATACAATAATGAAAAATTAGTTTCATTTTTCTCTTTATATGCGTTGTGATAGCAAAATGAAATGTTATATTTTGGTACAGCCTGTACATACAAACAGTCCATTTAAGGATATAAAATTAAAGTTTACTATACCTTAACTAAGTAAATGCTTACTAAGTTAATAATTATCTCAAGTAATTTTCTAAATATTAATGATATTATGGTTAAAAAAGTGAATCTAGAGGCATGATGCATAAAGCAATTTTTGACAAATTTTTAAAACGAACATTACGAAACGAGTGTTGATAAAAGGAGTTTTAAAATTCAGCCAGTACAAGTAGTATTTTTGGAATCCCAAATATGTTTTGTGTTTATTCATTGGTAAACCAGTATGCATTTATTGACAAATGTAAGTAGGTTAGTACGTTTTATGTTTTAGTGTGCTGTGCCTACACCCATTTCAGCTCATAGTGTATATTTGTACTGAATTTATTGATTGTTGTGCCTAAGATGTGATGCGAAATAAATATATTTGTATTTGTATTTGTATTTGTATGTTTTATCAACAGGCGACTATCACCATGGAACAGATATTATTTGAATATATAATACCAATACCTATGTGCAGGTAGGTAGTTGTTTCAAAAAGTTTTGATGTAAATATCATTCGATAGTGATACAATTTTATGATGAAAAATGGTAAATGTATAAGATTAATTGCAGTCACGAACAATTCTGACACGAGCACGAACGATAACATTCTAATTACTGTTAAAAATAATGGCACAAGTAGAAAGTCTTTGGCCTCATCGCTCATTTAAAACCGGTGTCGATAACCAAAAGATAACGGTATTAATTACAAAACTTTGGAAATAATTACAGCAAATGAGACAAGAGTAATTTTATGTTTCAAGGTTAGAGCAAATAATAAGGAAGCTACAGAGTGCCTTGCGAATAGTGCAGCAAAGAAAAAGTTACATGTGAAGGTACATTTTGAATAATTAAATTCGACTCTGCGAGTTTCTCCCACTTTTCGTCCTTCGCTACGTACTATTAAAGCCCCGAAATACATTCGTCCGTCAGATGAAAAGAAATTGCGAATTATGATTTTATTCCCATACAAATACGGCTGCAAAACGCACCGTAACGCACCGTACCCGTATTTGTATGGGAATAAGATCGTTATTCGCCATTTCCTTTCAGCTGACAGACGCATGCGTTACGGTGCGTTTAAAATACATACAATACCTGCAGGACGACAACTGGGAGAACCGCCTTGGTGCAAAAGCAAAAGATCACGTAATTGAAATACAGCTGGCACGATTTTGATAAGTTTGTAAAAATCTTTTCATGGTAATTTTATTTGAAATTATAACCTATCCTTTGAGATTTTAAGGAAATTCAGCACAACTGAAACTGGAACACAGTTTCCCCGCAGTGCGACGTATGCGATATTTCTTGATCTGAGTTCGCAAAGCCATTTTATATTGTTGCTTTCTATCTTAATAATTCGTAAAAGTACTCCGCGAAGATAATAGGGTTCGCAGATCGTGAATCTTCTTAATTACCAACAATGTTGAAATTAAGCTTTTAATGAGTTTTAATTAACAAGTTTTGGAAGTTTGCGTGGAAATATCTACCGATTGTTGTGAGGTACCGTGCCGGTAAAATACACTCGCTTCATAAATTGCTAACTAAATGGTGATTAGAGTAATTTAAGGAGCATTTGCTTGAAAGTTAAAATTTAATTCAGGTTCGTCTGCTGCGGAAGAAAATATGCCCCTCTCTTCTTGTCTGTTTACTTCTTGATCGATGTGATCAAAACTTTCTAGAGTGGCGGTAGTGCAGCGATGACACATTCTTATAACAGATGGCTGACAACCTTTTAAAGGTGGAGGGTTGCCCAAGATCGTAAATTTAGAACTTCTGTGGCTTGTGTTAGTCACAGTTTAATATTGTTTAAAAAAAAGATAGTAGTGGCTATGCTAATGATGTTAATACCATGTATCTTCGGAAGCAGGTAACATAAACAATACAATAAGCCTGTGATGACAGCGAAGCAGCGGAGCCAAGTGCGATGTGGGTCATCCACGATTAAGGAAAATTGTAGACGCCTGTTGAAAAGTGGAAGTTTTTGGGTAAGTACCAGATTAATACTAGTGAAAAAGATAATATAAAATTACACGTAGCACTCACCTAGAGTATCAAGATCTTTTATTTTGTAACGAACCTGAGTTCGGAAAAATAAAAATAATCTGTCCTAGCCGATTTCGTCTACAGTGACTGCTAGTCAGGCTCAGCAGCTAGCGTCTCGTTGGTCCACGCGGTCACAGCCACATTGCTATAGGCAATTTTGGGCTTAAAGGTCCTTGAGCAGTTCGGACAGGTGAGTACGCCACTGATTGGTACGTTAGTGCCGTTGGTGTTCTGACTTTTAACTCGTCTCTATTTAAGTCGAGTTCGTCTTTGCGTGATTTTTCAAAGACGTCGATATTTTGCCTTACTAGACGTTTCCATTCCGGACGCTTTTTAACAGTTGATTCCCATGCTAAGGGATCGATTCTGCAATTTTTCATATACCTTTAAGTACATAAGCCTTTTAAGTTCAGACAACCGAGCGGTGGAATGGTATTCCACTAATACGAACAGTGATCTTTAGTTTTCTGATATCTCAGGTTAGACAGAGCGAGCGCCAACACAGTCGGTAATGCTTGGCAGGTGCAGCGGCGGTGTATTACAATAAAACTGTTTATTTAAAGCAATTAAAGTATTTATTATATTCAGTGCCTACAAAACTATTAACAGTAACTGTTATTTATTTATTATGATGTATAATCACTTTATGTTATCTTACTACCCTAGATCTGCTGTAAAAAATATATTTTACGAAATAAGTACATCTGTTGTGAATTTTCTCATAGGTTAGTAGTAGAAGCATACGTCTTTATTATTTTTATTGTGTACAACAAACGGTTAATTTAAGTAATTCAGCACTTGTTTTTTTTTCTTATTTCCAGACACGAGAGCCTCGATTTTCTCTATTTCATGTGGGACACCGCGTCGATGAATGTTCAATGAACCCTGGTGTCAGTGTTTTTCAACCGCCTACTACAAGCATTGCCTAACTACGCCTCTGACATGGTTGTGTAACGAGCGCTGTCTAAGTAATTATAGACAGCAACCGGGACTGACGGCATAAAGTGCCCTCCGAAGCACGCAATCATATTTCTTACGAATAATCAGGTGGTTCAGTCTGCAATATCCTAATCAGATTAGTAACAAATTCACAAAGTGTCAATATAAACTTTGTGAGTGCCTTACCGAAAATCGAACCCGGGGCAATCGCACTACCAATGAGCCACATCGGCCGTCAAGAGTCGTAATCGGAGTCAAAGCGCGGATTATTGGTGGATAATTCACCTTCATGAAATTGAAAGCAATTTTATTCTAAACTATTTATTGTATGTACAACTACGGTACGACACGACAGTAATTTATTATTGCTTTAAACTTAACCAAGCTTAAATGTGTAAATTAGATTACACAATTAATGCATTACAGAATATGTTGATTCAAATAAATAATTCAGTATTAGTGATGGCACGGTCGTATAAGTGCATTAAATCCAAACATAGACCAATGACCCCTAGCGATGAATATCGACAAATGAGTAGCAATTTGCGTCTGTTCGGTTCGTGGCTTAGACTATGGAAAAAAATACATAGAGCGCTGCAAATAAAGTGTAGGTCCACTTTATTTGCAGCGCTCTATGTATTTTTTTATACATCTATCTTCCTCTACAGTAAAGCAAATAATAAAAAGATAACTAGTACCAATCTCCCAAGGATATAACAAATCACTTCTCTAATTTGCTTGCATACTTGCGGAACAAATTCATGAATCCGTATGAAGAAGACTTCAAAAATATATATATTAATGCATTCTATTGAATGATACCGTCCTCAGATAATATAACACTACTGACTGAAGTTGTAATAATACTAAAATTTAACCACTTAAACGTAATAAGTATACCATTATCAGGAAACTTGCAAAATTGTTTACCGAAACCTGCGAACATAAAATTTTGCAAGTTTCAGGTTATGGGGTTTTGTTCAGTGGTAGTGCAAATACCTGCGGCGCAATGGTTCGGGGTTCGATTCCCGGTGGGGTACTTACAAAGTTAATATTATCACTCTGTGAAACTGTTCCCAGTCTGGTTAGAACATTGCAGGCTGGACCACCTGATTGTTCGTAAGAAAGATGGCGCCGTGCTTCGGAGTTCGCGTAAAGCTGTCGGTCCCGGTTGCAGTCTATGATTACTTAGATGGCGGTCGTTACATAATCATATCAGAGGCCTACTAGTAGGCGGTTGTAAAACTTCGACACCAGGGGTCATCGGGACGTTTGTCAACTCAGTGTCCCACGCTAAAAGAACTTAAGAGCTGGGGTAGCAGCGCTTCCTCTTACTATTTATTGGTCTGAGCTGTTCGGCTCATCTGACGATGTGAATATCAAATGGGTATTTAAGCCACCATTCGGATCACTCTCAGTCTATGCCAATCATTTTAAATGGATGTTTGTGGTTTCCAGTGGATATGCCGATTTTCAGACATTTTAGTCGAACAACCTTTGGAGTGGTTTCACAAAATTTGTAGATGTGGTATTTGTGGGGCTTTCTTTATTGTATTCGAAAGTAGGTATGCACAACCTATGATATGTTACGATACGATATGACCTTCATGAAAATAAAAACAATGTCAAGTCAAACCCTAGAGAAATGATAGGGTGCATTTGAAACATACATACATATATCACGCCTATATTCCATGTGAGATAGGCAGATTTTAAACGGCCGTAATATAAAAACGAAAATTAACGCCACGTCTGATAAACATTTGAGTGTCATTCAGAAAATTATGTATGGCCATAGTGACAGGCTGTCAGCCCGTCGCCTAAAATTGCAATACACAGGTAGCCCTCGAGTCCCTCAGTCGCTTCTTACGACACCCACGGGTAAGAAATAGGGTAATGCTATTGTAAGCCGGTATCACTCGTCAAATTTTACTGCATTTAGTTACCATTTCAAAAGGGCTGCGGGTGCTCTTTAGCGTCTTGATTATGTCCTGAACAGATTGAATACATCGACTAGAACAAAGGGTCTGATTGTTATGCACCCTCGTGGGGCGCCATGACAAACTGTTTAAGGTGAGAGTGGGAGGGAGTCGCCCACCCCTATCGTGGCTTGTTGATTGTTTGTAGCCAGAGGACATTTTCGTAGACAACACATTCACAGCACCGTGGTGTGCCCGACCCACGGGGCCGTGAGGACATATCACGAATTTATTGCACTGTGCCACAGAGCCAACACAAAGGAAATATGACACTAATACCCGAAGCTTTTAAATCAAAACACAAGCGTCATAAATATAAACTACAACGCCAGCGGAATGCACGAGAAAAACATTTTTCTTGCGACAAATAGTCTTGCGATATCTGAGACGCTTATAAGGAATATACATCATCCCTGAGATTTGTTGCCGTGAAATTGTTTCTGTCCCCGATCTTCCGCCAAACATTTCATCGTATTATTAAATTTTTCGTATGGCTGATCAAAATCTGCGATGAAATAGATGAGAAAAAGGGTCGAGTGTATTCCAATACACTGATACCTTACACGAGACACACTGAAGCGACAATCTCGTGATATATCGTTAAAATGTTTCTTTATACTTTTGCAATAAACTATAGAACGGTTGGTTTGATGGGTATGCTTCTTATTTATTTCGTGTTGGACACCACGTCGTCCAACGTCCATCGGGTAGGTATGCTAAGATGGTCGATTTCAATAGAAATCTCGAATCCATTTCGAGATTTATATTTTATCTACAATATCTACTTATAAGGATAGAAAATGTATTAATACAAAAATATTTAATAATATATATCTTTACTCTTGATGACATTTGTATGACGCCTTTAAAACGAGCATTTCCCTCAACTGGAAATCCTGTTACGTAGGTTGGTTTGTTGGGTATGCTTCTCCTTTTTATTTTCGTGTAGAACACCGGGTCGTCCTACGTCCAACGGGTATGCTAAGATGGTTGATTTCAAGAATAATCTCAAACCATTTCGAGATTCATACTTTATCTACAGTATCTACATAATATTTGGATAATAAAAAAGTGCATTACTACAAATATATTTAAAATAATATCTTTATTATTGATGACTTTTGTGTGACGTCTCATAACCTGCATATGAATAAATGCTTTTGCATTAGTTAGAATAAGAAACAAAATGTAATTTGTCTATGATTAAAATTGTTTTTCATATTAACACTTTACCAAAGATTGTGACGTCACGTCCGCAAAACTAGAACAATATTAAAAAAATATAAATATCGCATTAGCGAAAAAGAATAATATTCTCCTAAATGGTTTTTTTAGCTACTTTTTCAAAACAGACCATTTTTTATCCGACACACCGAATTGGAGCTGAGCGTATAGACAAACTGTAAACTTGATTACAGAATTTAAAAAAGAACATAACTACAATTAAGAAATGTGGGGATGTTCCAGATTGTCGCACTTGTAAAAAATATCCCATGCTTCGCCATAGAGCTATTATTTCAATAAATATCTTAATCCCGGTTTGCCTTAATCTGATTATAGCTTCTAAAGTGCAGTCAGACAAATCAAGTAAACCGAGACATCAAAGTCAAATAATAAATTACTATCATTATTGAGTGTGGCTAGTCGGGACTGTGGCAAACCAGGACTAAGCCCTATGTGGCGGTTGCGGTGCAAGACTCGAAAGCAGACAACAGTAGTTACAATGTGGAAGCGGCGGTGATTGCGCTACAGCGGGCGCGTCCCAGTCGCGTCGCACTCGCGCTACTCGGCTGCCGCAATAACTAATCTTCCTTTCCTCTCGACCCATTTTTTAACGCGTGACATCTTATTTTGCGCCCCAACATATTTCACCGGGCACGTTCCGAATGATACTCACTTACGTAATAATGGAGAATCAGGTTTTAAAAATGGATAAAAAGTCGCGTTCACAGGGGGATTTGAGTCAAATTAAGGTATTTTCCAAGTCATTCACTTCAGAGGAGAATTGTAACATAAAATTCGTAAATGACTCAATTCAATCTTGTGTGGGTGAAGAGAGAACTTCGGTGTGACGTCGTCGTGCGTTCTAGAACTTTTTCAGTTAATATGATCCTTGTAATTGTGCCAAACTAAATGAACTATTGCATTTAGTTCGCCTATTATACAATCCCTCACAGTTTAGTCTCACACTGAGACAAACTTTTTTGTCAGGTTGCAAATTTCCTAGACAGTTTTTTTACCCACTAGATTTCCGCCCAGCGGTCTCAGTCGCTGCCACTCATTTTCCCGCGGTAATATTAGTTTTCCTGCGGTAAAAAGTGGTTTATGTGTTTTCCAGGTTATACTATACCTGTGTTCCAAATTTCATCCAAATCGGTCAAGTCGTTTGAGCGTGAAGAGGTAACAAACATACACACTAAGATTTATAATATGAGTACGGATTTAAATTTCGCTTTTAAGTGTCCTTGGGAGATAAGATCAATTTTATGTGAAAAGAAGAATATTTCGGTATATATTATACACACTGATATAACTTCAATATTCTGCCTAAATTCGAATGTGGGTAAACATAGGTACATACCACAATAACGTCAAAAATTCAAAAGGTATGACTAGCACTGACTGGGTAGAAAAATAGGTACCACACTTATTATTCACAAAAATCAATTTTAGAATAAGTTATAACAATCAAATAGTTTGTATCTACCTAGATACTTAAACAATCTGAACTACACCACATCAAGTATTCTATAAAATTTTACTGAGCAAAAATTATTTCTCAAAAATGTAACTAAGCAAAAATTATTTCTATAAATTCCGTCCAGTTACATAGAAAGAAAAAGTGAAGGTATATATTTACTTGAGTCTGTTAAACAGACTTTTAACATTTGTGTTTATATTTGCATACAAACATGTGTTGTGTAATTTGAATTAATTAAATTACTTTGTAAACTTAATCTGTTGTTAGGACTGAAAATTACTAAAGTAAAACGTTCGTGTGCCAATAATTAAGTAAGTATTATGATGACTTGTTTGTTTTCAACATTAAGTTTTTATTAGCTTTTAGGTTTATGATTTGAGAAGATCGCTCTAGGTATCTTGACTCAAGTGTAGGAGTTTAGGTCAAAGAATAGGTCATCATCAGATTATCGATATATAGCCGTTTCGGTAGGCCGCTCAAGTCCCAGCTAATGCAGTTTATATGGTACACTAGCTGTTACCCGCGGCTTTGCCCGCGTACTCATAAAAACTATCCTATGCGTTAATTCATGTTACCTCCTATATTTGTGCCAAATTTCATTACATTCGGTTCAGTAGTTTTTGCGTGAAGAAGTAAAACACAAACAAACAAAGAAGCATACAAACATTCGCAATTATAATATTAGTACATAAAGATTTGGTGAGTCTTAAGGTTTTGAACCTGCGACTTTCGCATTACTAGTGGCGACGCCTCTTCCATCTGGGCTACCGCAGCAAGATGGAAGACGCGTCGCCACTAGTAATGCGAAAGTCGCAGGTTCAAATCCTGCCCGCGCTTGAAAATTTTGCAAGTTTTCAAAAATTGTATACCTAACACGGTAAGTGTTTTAAAATTTGGTACTCGAGTCTTAAGGTACGTAGAAAAAAAAACACAAAATAAGATGTTTTCATTTATAATTTGGCACTTAATTCTTATAGTAGTAAGGTAAGTGCACCTTCACTTGCGTTGCAAGTGACTCTGTGCTCACAGCGAGACCACAGGGGTAATGGCGCGTGCACCGCTGCACAAATCTGCATGTGCGAACTACAAACAACAAGACTACCGACACTGCACTACTACGTTGTACGAATCTACTGTTATTAACGCAACACCTTCGCACTGCACTGAAGCCTGAGTACTATTTATGTATCAGTAAAAATTGATTCTGCATGCGCCAGTCTGCGATAAATACTCTATAGAATTGCAACAACATGTTTTACTGCAAGAAATAATTCATACACACATTTGACATGATATCATTTGAGTAGTGTTATATTGTGGTTTAACTACTGGTCGGCGCTGTGCTGGACTGAAATCATTAAAATAAACTATGGTTACCCATTTGTAGAACAGTAACTTCAAATACCTAAACATTTGTAAATTCGAGTAATAAATGAAACTGGAACATCTGGCGCCGCGAAAGAAATTAAAAAGTATTGTAGTCATTAAGCAACAACTTTCAGTTCGCTCTGCCAAGTTTGGAAAGTAGCTAACCACATCAATCAATGACCGCCGCGAAACAAGCAAGGATAGAGTTCTCTCCAAAAAATGTAATGAAACAAAAGTCGTTCCGCTCAGTTTACGTTTATTTCTTGGAACAGTCTGATGAGAAAGAGAAATAAGAAACATGAACAAAGACGCAAAAGACAAGAGTCTAGTTAGGAGTTGTAATGAGTATTCGGTGAAGAGAGTACCTATTCACCTCGCAACAGTGATACGAGCCCGTGTACAGTATCCAATCCGCAGACGCCAATTATCCGCCGTAATCAAGGAAATTTACGAAAGGGTTCAGTCGGGGCTCAATCAAACTTTGCCAATCATCACGCCTATCTAATCTACAGGGAAACAATGAAACCACGATTGGAACCTCGGCAGCTACATTGACTACTGTCATATTTGTGTGGCGATAACGCACCGATACTACAATACCGTGTGCCCTTTTATTTGGGGCGAGTTGCTTTATGCTACCCTTTATTATCGCAGTATCAATCCCTTGAAGTACCCTCACGCAGGTACATCAGGAAACTATAAAAGCAACACAATGGGATGTTATCGTGCGAGTCCGTACGAGTCAGACATTTTCACTTTTAAATCGAATGCCATACTGGTACTATAAATCCTAAATTCAACAGATATAAATGTATGGCAGCCGGTCCGAAATCTGCAGCAGCAGACATTTTTAATTTCCGGCGGCCTGTGGGAGCTTCCGCCGCGAAAAAGTGTTAATTGAATGTTCACCGTTTGTTGGCGCGGATCTAAACTGATGCTCGTACACCGACAACAATAAATCAAAGCGAATAATACTCGCGCAAACATCGAACATACGTGGAAAAAATAGCCAGCAATATTGCTGAATCGTTCCGAATTATGTACGAGTGTATAAAAGCAAATTGGTAAAGTGTTCAATCCGGCGGAAACAATAGACGAAAATATCAGTATGAATACAGTTGTTGCCATATTCGACCGAGCGTGGCTTCATTCCTAGAACCAATAAACGGGCGAAAGTGTCAGAATATTTGGAAAACTCATGAATAAAAAACGTATTTTTAGTTCTACTTCTTCTTAGTGTAGGACACCTAGTAAAAAGCATTTAGGCATGGACATAAGCATAACAGTTAGTAAAGAATACACGTTGTCAGTGCACATATTATATTACCCTTATCATACCGATATTTACTTAACATGGTGTTTAAACACGAAATACTACTCGTTAGTAACTAGATACAGCGTGTTATTTGCCAGACCCAAAACTTGCGTGTTGACAATTAGATTATAGCGGAACTTACATGTACTTACACCAACCAAGGGGTAAAATATAGGGACAGATTAGCCGGTTGCCAAATAAATTGGTTTCAATCGATTCATGTGTAGTAGCAGACTAGACATGCATACATTTGCATGTATTTCAAGGAATTTGTGCTATGAAAAATCTGCTTACGTCTTTCCAAGAAATAGTTTTCAGAGTCTGTTCAACGGCAGTATCTAGGATCCCATTTATCTGTTATGTATGCCCGCCACCCCCTGCATTTTCTAATAAAGGGGGCCGTAAAACGCGCTAAGCTCAAGCAATTCTCGCAATTGATACAACCGTAAAGTGGTACAACGTACAACGTAGATTTATCGGGCGCCACCGAGCTACCAGCGAACAAATAAAAAACACAAAGGTAATTCGCGACAAGTTATTACATCCTTACAGCTACACAGATATATCGCTTAGTCATTCTCATATGCGGATGTATGAATGCGGCCGTTTCCAGCTTAGGACGACTGCCAACTTTCCGCAATTTTATGCAGATTTCTACTAAGTAGAATTATTAATTTATTGTTGAGGGCAAGGTAGAGTGTAACATTAAATTATACCATCTGCAGTGGGAAATAGGTAGCATTTTAAGTTCATATTTTTATCCCAATTTATAAAAAAAATTGCCGTGTGATGCCGGCTTAGAATAGCATCACCCCATTTCTTACCCATGGGTGTCGTAAGAGGCGACTAAGGGACTCGAGGGTGTGTATTGCAATTTTAGGCGACGGGCTGACAACCTGTCACTATAGTGATACACAGTTATCTGATTGACCCTCAAACTTTTGTCAGACGTGGTGTTAATATCCGTTTTACGGCCGTTAACGCTCTGCCTTTAAGTGGGATATAGGCGTGATTTATGTATGTATGTATGTATGTATAAAAAAAAAATTACTGGCCCATGTTTACTGGTGGTGGTGGCGTAAAGATACATGCCGTATGGTTAACCTGGCCAGCCCCAAGGCAGTGCCTTTTTTTAAAGAAGGAAATTGTCATATAAATCACAATTTTTTACAATGACGGAACATGAGGTCGATATGTACAATCCTTATTCGAATAAAATTTATTTGATTTCCATTTAATTTAATTTTATGTTAGTTTCATTTCAATTTCATGTTTATTTAATAACAATTTCACTTCAATTTCATTGCATTGCTGTAACTTAACGTTAGAAAAGAATACGGCCGTTTATGCTAAAAAACGCGTGTTTTTGAAGCTCTCAAGGAAATCAAAATTCAAAGGGTACTTACTGCCTATGGACCTAAAACTCTAAAATAAGGCAAGTAGCTACGTTTTAAAGTACAAGTAAAAACGTAAACTTTAATCGAAAAATGTTTTTTTGGGATGCCAACAAGCACAAAATTTTTAAACTGAGGCTAGTAATCGTGGTATACCATATGAAAAGGCGTGATTTACATATTATTATGGGACCCTTGGTCCGACTCCGGCATCCGAGTGAGCCCTCCCTACCAACCAGTCCGGGTGAAGGTTTCAAAGCCCCGGGGCCAAAACCGAAAAGTCCAGTCATAAAAATATACGCACTTGACTGGTTCATCGAGTCTTTGGATGACTCGGTGTCCCACACGAAAAGAGAGAGAGAGAGACTGGTTGATTGCACATAAACCGAAAATGACAAGCATTTATTTTATAACTAGCGGCCCGCCCAGAGCGGTTGCACCCGCTGCTAACCGATTTCCCACGGGAAACAGACCTTCTCCCGACATCAAGCATACATAAATACCAGCCTCTTAGATCACTCTATCTTTAAAAAAAAACTCCATCTGAATCAGTTGGGTGGTTTTGAAGATCTAAGCATACATTCAAACAAACAGACATAGGGACAGACGCGGGAAGTGACTTTTTTACTTTATACTATGTAGTGATGTGATAAAGGATTAAAGTCATCCAATTTTAGATTAATGGCGCTGGTAAAATATTGTGTATTGTGATTATTTAAAGGTCATTTAAACATTGTCCATTTCTTACCCATGTCGTAAGAATGCCGTGCGATGCCGACTTAGAATGGCTTCCCCCCATTTCTTACCCATGGGTGTCGTAAGAGGCGACTAAGGGACTCAAGGGTGAGATGTTTATTGCAATTTTAGGCGATGGGCTGACAACCTTTCACTAGTAGTGATACACGGTTATCTGATCGACCCAATTTTGTCAGACGTGATGTTAATATCCGTTTTACGGCCGCTAACGCTCAGCCTACCCCGTGAGGGATATAGGCGTGATTTATGTATGTATGTATGTAAAACATAGTGCTTAGATAACTGTTTTAATAAAAAATTCTTACATTTTAATTTACAATGTCACACTTGATATATATTTAGTATAAAACATTATATTCAGAAAATGTGGTTTGTTATACGCCTTGTTATAAATGTTTGTTTTGACAAAAGTTAACAAGCAGTGTGAGTTAGTAGCGCCCTCGTTATTGGAGTTTGGCACGCACTGTACTGCAGGTTCACATTGCCAATATTTTTTTTTATATAAGACTAGATTACCGCCCAGCGGTTTCACCCGCTGCCACTCATTTTCCTGTTGTAATAGTTGTTTTTCTGCGGTAAAAAGTAGCCTATGTGTTAATCCAGGTTATACTTTACCTGTGTTACAAATTTCATCCAAATCGGTCAAGCCGTTTGAGCGTGAAGAGGTAACATACAATTAAACTCTCAGATTTATAATATTAGTATGTATTACCACTGTATTGTTTTTCTGCAACTTATTATGTAAATAACAAATTAATAAGAGGTAATTAATATGGAAAAGGTGACTTCACCTTTTATAGTTTGTAACGGCCATCAATCCAAATTACACTGCATTGTATTTTTGTGCGTCCATCTTGCTTACTACAGGTTTTTACTTACTACCTATTACCTACACATACAAAACACAAACTTTATGTATAATTTTAATATGTTTACATTTTTACTGATTGAAATAATTTTACTGAGGTTGTCTTTTCACTTGGTGTCCCACATCACATAATAAGATGATACAAGCAAATACTATTTCATGGTTTTTTGAACGATAAAATGTTCGTGTATGATCGTTAATCTGGTTAACGAACACTATGAGAAAGACATTCAAATTATAAATTAGCGGAATCTATTCAAATAAATAGTTATTTGTGTATGTGTTCCGAATTGCTAGCTTAAGCTAGCTATGAATGTAATACGGGCATGATTTGGTGAATTTGCAACTATTATACATCAAAATACGACAAGCACAATTTCAATTTTGAGGCCGTATGGCTAATTTTACATTGTAATTTTGAACTATTATGGTCATCTAAATTAATTTAACTGGTAAAATTTGTATTTAACTTTTATAATTTAGTTGTGCTCCAATACATTTAATTACGTACAGAACAGAGAAAGAGAGACGTAGGCAATAATGTGATAGCCAAAATAAGGTTAATGGCAAAAATGAGCCAAGAAATGTAACAAAAGAATAGTAAGGAATATCGTAACAAATTCATCCTCGCAGCATATTGTGCGATGACGAGGGGAGCAAAGATTGAATTAAGTTATCGTCGAGGCCACGTTATTTATGACAGCGAGCCCTACGTGGCCCAACTCCTTATCTATAACTATTAATTCCCCTCATAATTAAAGCTGACCAACTCATTTTCACCTCTGGCAACACTTTCTCAAAGCTAGCAACACAATTGAGGCCAATTTACCTTTGCAAAGTTTTCCGAGCAAACTGCAAGTGTTAATTGAAATAAAAAAGCAAAGTCTCTTTGTTTCAAGCCACTGTTTTTTTAAACATAAAATCCGGCTTCCGCTAATGGAATATTAATGGGGGCAGTAATTTGCGAAATGTCACCCTCGATAAATATCAGATGAGCCATTTTGCGACTTTTAAAGTTAATTATTATTGATCGCTTTAGGAGCGGCAGGTATATTATTCCCTGAATGGTGATAAATAAGATTCATTTTTCTTTTCAGATAAAAAAATGTCACAAATGGCAAACGAAAAACATTATATGAACAGAGCGTTATAAATAAGCACCAAAGTAGTGCTTGGCTAGAGTCGTAAAAAATCAAAATGAGTGGAAAGAAATGTAAGTAGCTATTAGGATGCAGTAATGCATTCTAAATTTTAGGTTCTTTCAACTGGCTAACGGTAACTACTGAAAGGGCTGTTCAACCATCTAACCGTAATAATAGGGTTGCTTCCTTTAAAATTGCTGGTTACATGGTTGGGTACGAGAAAGCACAAATTGTAATGCTAAGTAGCTGCTCGTATTTTACAGAAATTTTGCATTTGTTTTCGTTTATGCCTTTCAGGATTTGTATATGCGATCTTTGATATACAGGGTGTAAGGGACAGCCCTCCAAATAGGGTGCATTCAGACCATGAAACTGAACAACTTTCTATCAAAAAATGTTTCAAGAAACGTCCAACATTTTTGGACTTCCCATGGTAAATGCAGTCAGCTGATCGAAATTTTGTATGGGAGATCAAATATTTTTTGTCCTCTACTGACAATATGTTCCTAGGGGAAAATTGTTCCTGCATGCACCATATCAGTATTCGGAGGGCTGTCCCTTACACCCCGCATACGGAGGTACAAGTGGGGCCCATGGTCGTATTCACATGAAAACTATGGTATTGAAAAAAAAAACTTCCTTTTAAAAATACAGAATCAATTATTGCAGAGAGCAAGTAGTGAAAATTGTAAAATTGTACAAATAACAAAATAAAACTGATGAATATACACTCTGAATATGATTTAATATTAAATTATTTAAACTGAACCTGCCCAATAACATAACTAAATAAAAAGACTGATCAAGAACTGTACCTACAGACGCGGCCAGCTATGCGACATGCACTAAATATGCTTTCATGATTAAGTCCTAAACTATCAGACATCACGTTATAATATTTTCTGTGTGTTATTGGAATATTTCTTCTTCTTCTTCTTCTTCTCAGTCGATGCCTCATTCCTAAGGGACGTGACCATGTGGAGCTACTGGGATATTTAAGCAACAAAATTTATAACTAATTTAGTTAATCAAAGCAACAAAACTTATAACTAATTTAGCGAAAAAAATAATTTAAAATGTTCACTTCCGGTTTTGTATGCGTAATGAGAACTCAAATTCCGAATTCGATAAAAAATTCCTAATCTGCACTTTTTGAACTAATATAAACTGCATATTTTTTTAATAAATTGAGTAGTAAATAATAATAAATAATAATAATAAGGGTTCAAAAAATACGGAAGCAAAATATGCATTTTTTTAAAATCGTAACTCGACAAAATTTCATCATGCAAGAAAAATAATTGTGTGCACATCTACTGACTAGAAGTATAATCAACAAAAACATCAGCAAAATCCATAACTTCAGTTTTTTCCGTTGTCCGCTTAATGCCCCGTTTGTCCGGGATTGCGCTCATAGATCTCAGGTAGTGTTTCTGTGACTGTTTAGTTTATCTGGACTTTTGTCGACTCTTTAAATCGAAAATAAATTTCACAGAAATAACCAAAACTTATTGATTATTAAGAACCTTTAAGTTCTTCACGACCAATAAAATTTTATATAAGTTAATCAATAAGTTTCCTAGCTAAAGCTAAGAATAAACCTGATAATCTTAAGAAGTTCGAGAAAGCAGTCTAGACTTAAACTTCATTAAATGCAAAGTTAAACAAAGCCTGCTTTGTATCTTTTGTGGAGGGTCTTGGTTGATATAGTTCTTCGATAATTTCAAAATTGTTAAGATAAAAGTAAAATTTCGAAAATTTACCAACTTTATAACCTCATTTATTGTCCCTCATCTAAACAAAAGTTAATACTAAGCGTTGCTACACAATTTATAGTTTAGTGGTAAAATTTTACCAATAATTTTTGATGTCATAATATTGAAACGATATGAAATTCTGTAAATGAACTGATACGAAGGTGTCAATCATGGAATGAACTCTAAGCTGAGAAGAAGCCTTGTAAAGAGAGATGCACTAACAATAAATCTAAACTAAATTACTGAGCGTTCAGGCGGTTCTCTCACTTGTCGTCCGTCGATCCGCTTTTTAAACGCAACGTAACGCATGCGTCTGTCAGACGAAAGGAAATGGCGAAATCCAATCTTATTCCCATACAAAATACGGCTACGGTGGGTTTACGGTGCGTAACGGAGGCGTCTGTCAAGTCGTTCGACACACGCATCCGTTACGCACCGTAAATCCACAGTAGCCGTACCTATGTGTATGGTAATAAGATTGGAATTCGCCATTTCCTTTGATCTGACAGACGCATACGTTACGTTGCGTTAAAAAAACGGAACGATGGACGGCAAGTGAGTGGTCCGCTCCATTGTGGGCTCCGGTGCCGGCTGAAAGCAGCATATGCGAGGACAAGTTGTTACACGCCGGAAATAAAACCAACTAAATCTTACTAACTTGTAGAAATTACTTTGTTCTTCATACTCATACGGATTACGCCGAGTACCTAGGTCTGATCAGCTGAACAACTTCAATAAGTTTAAAAGAAAAATTTACTTGTTTTTCTAAAGTAGTCACTTACAATTATTACAACGTTAAATTGGTGTGAATATGAACGAAAATATGACACGCTACTTATACATAACAAAGACGGAAAATTAAATGAAATAGTTAACAATAAAAGTGCCAATAAAACGTAAAAAGTCCGAAGACAAAAAGAAAATGCATTTGGTTATAAAAATACTCGCAAAACAAAATAGAACAGGTTCAAAAAACTAGAGAACTGTCGAATCTCGGCCGTTTGTGACCGGAATATCGACACAATCAATGGAGTTTGTCGCGGGGCCAAATTGAATCGTCGTGAGCCGGACCGGACCGGACGCCGGACCGGCCGGAAACCGGATGGGACTCGCGAGCCTCTATCCTCCGTTGCCGCACGCACGTAGACTCTCCAGGTGATGCCTAAACTTTCGCCCATTGGGTAGATTATTTAAGTCCAATCCCACAGATATATAATTTGTAACAAGATTTAAAACTGATTATTTAATTTTTTCACTGTAAAAATTTCGTCTCGCAAAATACATTCCTAAGGGAAAGTTGTTCAGTTTCATGGTCTGAGTGCACCCTATCAGTAGTATACGGAGGGCTGTCCTTTTCACCCCTTTTAGATAGATCAATATTGACATTATATATAGGAATCGTTTATATAACATTAACATAATAACAATATACTTTAAAAAAAATAGCAGTAGTTTCGAATTTAAAAGCAAGTGATGCGGCAATACGAGCGTACTCGAGTGAGCGAGCCAGATAGTGCTAAACTTCGGCAACAGGTTGAAGTTTCCGAGTTAGAAGTTGACCCCTTAGCTACACTTTATATGAACGTTCTAGAACTCTATTATAGAAACATTCTCGGGCTAAGTTAAGGCGACAATACATTAATATTTCATTTACTAATAGATCATTTTACAAGTGTTGTGCTTTTTCCTACTTTCACATTGAACTTTTACTAATACCTACTATACTTGATAATAATTTAAGGAATATTTTTCTTAATATTCTAAAATTTTGTACACAAGATGTTCCGTATCGCATACAGGGTGTAAGGGACATCCTCCCGAATACTTATAGGGAGCATTCAGAACATGAAACTGTAAAACTTCCCACGAAAAAATTTTTTATGGGAGGTCAAAAAATGATTGTCGTTTCCTGACATACGTTCCTGGGGAAGTTATTCAGATTCATGGTCTGCATGCACTCTATCAGTATTCGTAGGGCTGTCCCCGATATTATAGAGTTTAGGAATTCCGTAATCCAATTTCATTTCCATCTTCTACCTGCTGAAACATCTTATTCAAAAACTTATAGAATGTCATGGAAATTAGATCTCTGTCAGTCAACAGCAAAACTGCGAATGAAAGCAATAATTTTTCCCTTCAAAAACCACGACTAGGGCTGATCCAATCGCATTCGGTTTTGCTAAAACTGAGGTTACGTCTTATTTGAACAAAGAATTATTTCAGTTTTAGGCTATATCTGGGGACAGTGGAATCAAGCCCTATCAAAAGAAATGGAGTTTGTTTTTAATTTGAATGATATGAGAAAATTTCCAGCGCATTATTATGAAAAAAATGTTGTGCAAGAGAAATCAAGAAATCTCATAAAAATTGCCAGGAGATCTTTCGAGAATAAATTGTCGTTTTGACAGATTCATGGGGTGTCTCGGGGAAATCTTTATGTCTGTTAATTTAATTCCGCTGTTGAAGGTGCGGACGATAAAACCTTTTCTGAGACAGTCTCGTTGTCTAGGAGACTCTGCATATTCAATTTAAAGAAATCTTTTCAAAGTAAAATCATGTTGTAAAGACTAGTTATCATGAGTACATAAACGAAATCTAAAATATTCTTAGACAAAATTGTATTTCTAACTTTCAAACTAATGAATGTCAAATATACTTGCCATCTTGTGAGTTTGACCGTATTATTACAAAAAAGTTAGACGCGCTTTTAGGCAGTATTAAAAAAATATTCTATACGATTTAGCGCTGTCAAAAAGCTTAAATTACGTCTTACTTTTTTTTATATGACCGTAAAACGGCTGTGTGGTTTGATAGGTGATTCTACTTTCTTCTTATATTTCGCCGCAAGTTAAAGATACAATAAGATCAAAATAAAACCTAGATAAGGGCGTAGATATCCTTTCAACAATGGGCAATGCGAACCAAACAATGGATTTTCATATTTAAACCTCTATTGTAGTTCCACCCAATGTGTTAAGGCCTTTAAACGAGTTTTTTCTTGAATTCTTTATGAGTCCATACGTACCAACTAAGTCAAATAAATCGAACGAGATTCTCAGTAATACGTTAAATCCTAATGGAATTTCCTTCAAGATATCCTCGAGCTGTACTTTTAAATGAAATTATTGAATTTCACGTTTCAAAAGCAGAATTCTACTTGTTTCTGGTTCAAAGGAGAAACGAAAAGCGAATGTATTTACATTACCCTCCTTTAGCATTTAATTAATTTATTACTTAATATAATTATTATTATATTACAAAGTATACTTAAGTAATACTTAACACTATTTACACCACCCTTTGGTACTCAATTTTAATTCATAGACTAATTATTACTTGGTTATAATTTACCAATGTGAAAATCAGCAGATTGAGCAATTTATTGAGTGTCTTTTGGCTTCGTTTTTACCATCTTTTGCTGTATTTATAAGGCTGTGCTTTGCTGTGTTACTAACGCGTGATACTGAAATCTGAAGGTGAGATGCTAGGAACAACATTTTCCAAGAAACATAAAATATAAGTTAAAAATCAGGGCGGTCACAATAAATAAGTATTACTCTTTTAGGCTTGTTTTACAAAATAATTTCAACATACTCTAAGACGAGAGCTACTTATACCGATAAGTGATTGGTTATACCTACACATACCTAGACAACTACAGATAAAGCTATACCCAATTACTAGAGGTCAGTGGGTTACCCCTGATAAACCATCTCTCTTAATAACAGAATCAACCGTCTTGCTTACGGTGCACATATTCAGACGTGATTGTATTGTAGTGGGGGAGAAAACGTTATGTTTGGCGTCCTATTGGCTAGGGACAGAAAGAAAGAGAGTAACTTTCTGTTGTTTACTTCATATTACTTTTCATTCTGAAAATAATAAATTCATTCCTAGTATTGAAAGTACTTGCCCTAACTATAAAATTATTAAAACCAATGCTCCCGTTATTATATTCGGAACAAGTATGTAAAAGCACACCTCGGACACTGGCGCTCAAATGTATGAAACAAACGGGTTGCTACGCATACAGTCTAAGCTCGCGTAGGTGAACGCAGACCATGCTTGTGTATGTGAGACAACATGTCAGGGTTGCCGGCATTTTGCGTTCGCAAATCGGGAATGCAATGTGCGGCAGTATGAAATGACCTTCGTTCACGCATCCTTGCTAGCCGGTGTCTGAGCGTCCTCCGAGCGCGGGTGGGCGGCGCTTGTAGGGGGAGGCAGGGAGTGACCATACTGTACGCTAGTACTATTAATTATACTGTGGTAAAAGTGAAAAAGTAACGCAGACCATAGATCGTAATTAAGATTTTGTTGGTTTTAATGAACTTGGTACTGTTAAACTAAACGGAACCGTAAAAATATTACTTACAAAATAAAAAGACAAGAAAATAAGTGTATACTGTCCAGTATAGGTAGGTATTTAAAATTAAGTCAAAGCGCGCTGTTATTATTATGAGATACCTACCTTAGTGATTCTAAAAGCGCCACTTGTCGTTTATTATAACTTCTAATAATTGTTTGTGATAAAAGGAACAAATTCGATATGACTTAAATCTATCAATCTCAAAGAATTTGCCTGATATTAATTATTGACGAAAAACAATAATTGCTCTCACAGTTAGTAGTAGGAACCTATCTCTAACTATGTATGCAGGGATAAATAATATTAAATCTGTTCAAAGGCCTTTGATCATCAATAATGTATATCTATTAATGTATAGGTATATTTTATCGGTGTCAAATTATTTATGTGACAGAATAGAACATTTATATGACAGCTAATATGGAAACAATATGGTATAATAATAATAATTGTTTATTAAGTAAGGTATGTTGATGGCGTCATATTCGTACAACTCGATATTCTTTCGCATACCTATGCATCAAGTTTTTCCTGAATGTAACAAACCAGGTAAGTACACAATAGAAAAATAACCTATTTATTTGGCGTAGGCTGGAGAAGTCACGTTTATGGAAACTTCGATAAACAAACGTAGAGTTATGGACTAATAAAGTTGGTATAATTAGTAGGATTCCATGATTCAGCGTGATTTAATTGTCGCGTCTCGGGTCTGGCGCAAGTCGCGGTGGATTTATGAGTTCAATTAAACGCGGTGTGGCCGCCGGTAGGTACCTGCACCCCGGTACTCGGTACACCTATCGCAACGGTAGGGTTGTCGAAATGGTAGATATTGAATTTTCCCTTGCATTGTTATTCTCGGAGAAGCAGCCAGCACACGCTGTAATGACAATATTCCCGACTAAGTATTACAATAGGCAATACCTAATCGGGAATATTAAGTATATAAAGCCGTGTGTTGTCGGATAAGAAAAGCACCACCCCATTTCTACTCCTGGGTGTCATAAAAGGCGACTAAGGGATGTATCCAGGGAATGGGCTGCAGCGTTCTCTGTAAGTACAACACCTTGCACTGCGCTCGCCAAATCGCCTGCCAAGCGTGGAGATTGTGGCAATACCACCTGGTACGTGGAGGCCCATGTCCAGCAGTGGCTGTTAAAGTAACATAAGGCAAGCCTTTGTAATTTTTTACCGACTGAAGTTTAAAACTGTTTTAAATAAAGTATTGTTCGAAGGTATGCGATTTGAATGGAATGTGACAACTTTATATTGGCGGAAAAATTACAAGTTATACAATTTACAATATTCCAATTTTATTTGCGTTGAAAATAATACGCATGAATTTGTTGGTTGTGAATTTGATCATTTGTTTGTTATTTACTAATACTAACCACGAGCTGAACAGATTTACCAATAATTGACATGAAAAAATAATATTTTACTAAGCTGAAAATACCTTATTAAACGGTTGGTTAATAAATTGGTTAATAAACGTATATTGAAAGCTACATATAAAAAAAAAAAAATATCGACTATGATAGCTGTTTTCATTTTCGATTTCTTATTTTCACTATTTAAACTAAGGAAAAACAAATCTGTAAAACTTCTTTGCATGGGGTCTATCAAAGCGCTCTTACCAAAACGACGGCTATGTCGAAAGAAAGAGATGAAAGATAAATTATGAACCATAGCTATGTATTAACCTTCATGCTATTCAACAAGGTACACAGAAATTCAAGCTATTCATCTAAACGATTAAAAGAAAAGGCAGAATTTTTTCTAATCAAAGGGCTTTTAATCACACTACGCGAGCAATCTGGGGTTAACGTTTCGGTGAGAATATCAAGTTTGCCCACTGCATTGTATCCGGACAAGCTGACAACTGTGCAAGAAAAGCTAGATTTTGTGCAGTATTATTTGCGCCTGACAACCCTGCTCGCTAGTTCTCGCCGCCCTGGTCTGCCTGCCGGCCGCGGCACACCTGGCCCTGGCGTCTTGCACCTCACTAATTGTTCAGTTGTTCCACTGAACAGATTTAGCACCGCCGCAAAAGTTATTTCAGGAAACGCTAATTGTAAGATTGTGAAGTAAGTGCTCATTTTGAATGCGGGAGTTGTGCTGTAATTTACTAACTTACAATAGTCCAATTTTGTACTCGGTGTTTACGTGACTGCACCTGAATTTTGTTTTGTAAAAAGAGAAACAATTTGGATAAAGAAAATTTTGTATTTGGTAGGTAAGTTTCCGAATGTCGAGTGTACACCATACGAGGCTACAGTTTTTTGGCTGATGATGGTGTGGTTTGTATCAGTTTAGTCTAAGTTTGTTTTTTTCTCATAAGACCAATCTGAGCTACTATCCACTGAAGGTACGTGAAAAACACACGTAAACAAGATGCTCAATATCGTCTATGAAATAAATTGAGTAATCTAGTAGGTATTTACTTTCCAATCTTACCTCGAAGTATACAAATGGCGACTTAAAAACTAAGGTTTCCACTTGAAATTGGCTCCTCTACTTTCAGTTTCAATCTAGAAGTTCATTTTCTCAAAGCGTTTTTGCACACACACTTATACTGACTACCTAGTTCCGGCACATTCTGCTCCAAAAAGCTTATGAAGCTAAGCAAAACTTTAAAGTTAAATAACTTTCTAACGCTGCAACGATGGCACGAAACGCGAAACTTATTCTAAACTGAAACATTTTGCTTATTATACTTACTCTACGCTTTAAAGAGTAGAAAAGTTATTAAAACACCGGAAAATCCTTCGACTTTTTAAGCGAGCCGAAACGAAAATTCCACCTTTTTCATGCAAAGTGACTTGTCGTACGTAAGGAAACAAAGAATGGATATTCTTTAATATTCAGAGCAACCGGAGGAGACTCACGGAGTCATAAAAGAGTGATGTTCCGAAACGTACAAAGAGCTCTGTGTTGGTGCCAAGATATAATCTGTTATGGTGACATTATCCGCCCCGGCCGACCCCTGCCAACTGCGGGTCCCGCCAATACTAAAGACATTGTGAGAGATACTTGAATGAAACACACTGCTTAGTTAAAGGCTAGTTTATTACTGACGACCGGTTGCGCGTCGCAGCGCACAAAGCAAGGTATAGGTAGATACATAGATACACCTCGTTCCTCCACACTTAGTTTTGAGACCTGTGGAAGACAACAAAACCCTTATAAAACTAACTTGTAGTTAAAAGTATTTCCTATAATCGAGAACCTTACGAGGACGCAGGCGGTGTGCTAGCGATGGAGACACAGGTGCTTCATTATTAGGTACCTCGGCAGCGGCTTGATTAGCCGGCGACATTAACTGTGCATCTGCTTCGCCCTCACGTGTCTCTCGCTCGCACTCCTCTGTACAGTCTACAAATTCATCAACATTATCACCATGACTTAATATACCAGCTACATTCTGCGGGTCTGAAACAACTGGTTGAACCTCATCCCTATTCCCCTCTACACATTCTGATGATGATTCTACACAGTTATCCAAATTTACATTAGTAGTAACTGGTATATTATTTCTTAAATTATGTCGTCTACAAAATTCGTTAGCAGGATTGTCTTCGTTTATAAACGACGAGGTTGTTGGCACAACTGAAATGATGGATGAATCCATTAAATCAATTGGTAAAGATTCACCTTTGTATTTTATCATTTGGTCTATATGTCTAATGCATGAAATGCTAGTGTCATAAATAAATATTTTATACATTCTATTACCGACTTTTTTTATTACCTTTCCTAACTGCCAAGTTTCTTTGCGTGCACTGTAACACCGTGCCCACACAATATTACCTGTTACAAATGACCTACGCGTCACAGTTGTAGGCGAATTACGTTCGCGATCATGATTATTATTATCTGCAGGTTTAATCAAGTCTAATCGTGATCTTAAACTTCGACCTAGCATTAACTTTGCAGGTAGTTCGCCAGTGGTACAGTGCACGGTATTCCTATACTCAAATAAGTATTCTAACAACTTTTCGTGTGCTACAGTGGGTGACAAACTTTCTTTTAAAATACATTTTAACATTTTCTTACACATTCTGACAGAGTTTTCTGCCTGCCCATTGCTGCATGGGTGATAAATTGGCGAATTCATGTACTTAATACCATTGCTGGAACAAAAATCATGAAACTCCTTTGAATTTATTTTAACATCATTGTCAGATACTATTAATTTGGGAAGACCGAATATTGCAAATAATAATTTTAGTTTTGAAATCAACGCCTGCGTATTAGTACCGTTACACATGTGCAAACATTCTAACCACTTGCTATAGGAATCCACTACAACTAAATACACTTTCTGTCCTATTGTCATATAATCGACGTGAATACGCTCCCAGACAGAATGCGCTCGCGGCCAAGGTGCCGGTTGCTCACGAGCCGGAGCGGGACGCAAAGATATGCATACATCACAGCCACCAATCCATTTCTCGATATCGGCGTCGATGCCTGGCCACCACATCCTACTGCGTGCATTACTTTTCATTTTTACAATCCCTAAGTGGGTACTGTGCAACTCTTTTAACATGCTAGTTCTAAGCTCGCTAGGTATAACCACCTTGTGGCCCCTGAGTAAACAACCATCTTCAATTTGCAAGTCGGCTTTGCATAAAAAATAAGGTGATATGGACGTACAGGAAATTTTTCGCGGCCACCCATTGTTTACATATTTAATCACTGTTTGTAATGTACGATCGCTTTCGGTTGCCCTTTTTATGTGACTTGCAGTGATTGCAGGCGATACAGCATTTAAAAAGTTAAGTGAACTAAAAGTGTCGTATTCCTTAACACTATCACACGACGTATCGGATAACGGTGCCCGCGAAAAAAAATCTGCTACAGAATTATTCACACCTGACGTAAACTGCACCACATAATTATACGCGGATAGAATAATTTTATACCTTTGCAATCGTAACGCTGTTGTTATTGATATGCCTGACTTTTTATCAAAAATAGAAACAAGGGGTCTGTGGTCAGTTTTCAATATAAACGGCTCACTTCTACCATATAAATATTGATGGAAATGCTTGATACCGAAAATTATGGCAGTCGCTTCTTTTTGTATCTGGCTATAATTTCGCTCATTAGCCGTTAAAGATCTAGAAGCGTAGGCAAGCGGTCTCTCAATGCCGTCAGCGTCAAGCTGAGAAAGCACAGAACCAAGTCCTGTGGGCCCGGCATCTGAACTCAGCACGAGCTGTGCACTAGGTTCAAAATGCGCCAGCACGCGTTCGGAAGCTAGTTCCTGGCGCACGCGCTGCACTGCCGCACGTTGCCTCTCCCCCCACTGCCAATCGGCACCGGCTCGTAATAATTCATGCAAGGGACTAAGCAGAGACGAAGCATTAGGTATAAAGTTACGGTAGTAATTAACTATACCTAGGAAACGTTTGACTTCCGTCACATTAGACGGTTCCGGTGCCTGTAGTATAGCACGCACCTTTTCAGGACTAGTCTGCAGCCCATTTTTATTAATTACATAGCCTAAATAGACAACGTCATTTTTTTAAAATTCGCATTTCTCTTTTTGCAAACGTAATCCCGCCCCACTTAACCGACTCAGCACGTTACGTAATCTTTGAAGATGCACCTCCCTGCTTGGCCCCGTCACACAAATATCATCAAGCCAGCAGCTCACGCCTTCGATGCCTGAAAGTAAGATTTCCATTGACTTTTGGAAAATTGCAGGAGCGTTCGCTAGCCCATACACCAATCGTGTATATTTAAACAACCCTTTTGGGGTATTTATAGTTGTAAGATCTTGCGAATGTTTATCAAGTAAAAATTGATTATAAGCATTTTTTAAATCTAACTTACTATAATGTTCACCACCTCCGAGCTTAGCAAAAACCTCCTCAATTCGAGGCAATGGATATTTTTCCACTATAAGGTCCTTGTTAAGAGTGACGGAATAATCGCCAGCAATTCTGACCTTACCGTTCTCCTTCAGTACGGGAACAATGGGAGTAGCGTATTGTGAATGACTAATAGGTACTAATATGCCGAGGTTGACTAATCTGTTAATTTCTTTTTCCACTTTCTCTTTAAGTGCGAATGGAATTGTCCGGGGCTTGAAAAATTTTGGTACTGAATTTTCTTTTAACTGTAATTTAACAGTAAATTTATTGAATGTTCCTAACTCATCTCGCCAGAGATCTGAAATTTGTTCCAACAACTTTCCGAGTTCATTACACTTACTAATTTGGGTAACATTATACAAAGGTGAATTCGTAGTAATCCCCATTTTAAAAGTTGTCATAAAATCTCGACCTAGTAAGGGCGGACCACCGTTTTTTACAACATAAATTTTAATTTTATTTATCATATTATTAAATTTAGCATTAGCAACAAAATATCCCAATGGAGAAATTTTATGACCCGTATAAAGGCACATTTTTAAATCACATTTATTAATTTTGTACTTGGTAAACAATTTGAGGTACATCTCTTCAGATATTACGCTATTACCCGACCCGCAATCCAACTCCATAGTTACACTACAATCTCCTATCATTAAGTCATATTTAATAGGGTCTTGATCAACATACCTTATGTTATAGTTTTGACACTCTTCACAAACCGATTCACCATGATCAGTAACGCCACCATCATCACTGGACATATTGTTTACCCGTGAATATTTCCACTTATCGCTGCAAACCTTTTTCAGATGTCCTTTTTTTCCGCACCTATCGCACTTGTAGGACCTGAAACGGCATGTAGCCTCACTATGGGATTTCATTCCGCACACTGCACATGACCGTACTTGGCCGCCCGCACTACCATGCGCCCCGTGCGCGATACCGACACCACCGCCACCAGTCCCGCTGCCGCGACCGCCGCCGTATCGCCGCTGCCGACCTTCAAAAGCCGCGCGATAGATGGGCTCCTCTTTAATGACAACTGGAGTGGATAACGTTTTTGCTGCCCGGGCACTCTCTGCTTGTTCTGCTACCTCGAGTGCTTGAGATATCGACATAGTAGCCGGTTTCTTTTCAAAAAGCTTGTCACGCTCGGGACCTGAGCCAAGACCTAGGACGAAACGGTCTGTTAGATTGGTTTCCAACGCGGAGCCAAATTCGCATAAACTTGCCAGACCCCGTAGCCGTGCGACCCAATCCTTCAAGGATTCGCCTGGACTCTTCGTCGCCCCATAGAAATTTGCCCTATCAGCGTACGAGCATTCCTTTGTTTTAAAATGAGTGTCGAGTAAATCAACTAGCTTTACAAACGTAAGTGCCTCAATCTCCTCTGGATATGCAAGATTTTTGAGTAGACGGTAGGACTCGTCTGAAAGATGGGTAATCAAAATTGCATTTTTATCACCATCTTGGTCCAATTTATTAATCTTTAAAAACTGAGTTAAACGGCCCTTGAATATGTACCAATCACTTGATTTGTAGTCAAATAACTGCAAACTTCCAACATATTTAGCCATTTTGGATAACAGTTGACGACGCGCACGCGAGGGTAACGAACAAAAATTAATCCGTCGTTCGCCACTGAGAGATACTTGAATGAAACACACTGCTTAGTTAAAGGCTAGTTTATTACTGACGACCGGTTGCGCGTCGCAGCGCACAAAGCAAGGTATAGGTAGATACATAGATACACCTCACATTGTCTTCCGGATATAACTGCCTACACATTAGGTATGCTATGTTCCTTATGGAACAACAATACCTCTTGGGCACTTATTGATACTTCTAAATCCCTGATTTAAACTTACGCGGTCACACATAATGACTCGAAACACTAAAACGGGGTTCTAACCGCGATACTCGATTTTCTTGAATTATCCTATATTTCGACCCAGTTGCGTGGACCATGATCAATATGATCATGGAACAACAGTAACTGATGTTTTTCGGTTCTCAAATCCTGTTCCTGGTTAGGCATTGATATGTGCAGAGATGTGAGTTTAAGTTTTATGTTTATAGAAACGAATTCATAACGCGATTTGTATTATATTTTCATGACCTACTTTATTTATACTTAAAATCTTGAGATGTGACCGCGATCAAACCAGTAGCATGTCTTCAGATAAAAAGTCAAACTTTTAACGACAGAAAAACGCTCCAATGTCTCCAGAATTAGTATAATCACAAATCCACACGAGCGCTGCTTGTGATATTCCGTTTCATGCCTACTTTTCTTAACAAACTTTAAATTTCGAAAGCATTGCGGGAGGGAGTTGCGACTGTTTTACTGCAAACAACATTTTTAGCATTTTAGTGCTCCTAAGTTATATTTAAAACTTTAATGTTGTTGGTACTCTACAAAAAAACACTCTACTTAACCCAAAACATAAATACTCGTTTGCAAAAGTAGAATTTGCAACCTAATACGAGTAACTATGAAACTCAATGTTATTTCATGTAGGTACTTTAAATTCATTCCAGTACAATTTTTATACCATATGTTTTTATCAATCATTCGATTAAGTGTAATTATACGCTGAAGTTACAGTGGCAATTGAGTGTGTAGGTGTCCCCACACTTCCTGTTAACAAGATTTGTCTACCGTTGCCGATAAGCAGTGTAGAGCAGAAGCGATTTGACAAGTCAAAACTATTAAGTTGTTGACGAATGTTGACGACTGTTATATAGCTGGCGTGTACACACAATATAGGAGTACCTTATAATTTACTCGAAGCAGTTAAAATATGTTAATACACCATTGCAATTAATAACTCGAAAATATGAATAATACATTTTTGTGCATATTTTAAGCTAATTTAAATATCTGGAGGTTGGCGGAATTGGGCGAGCCGAGATAATAGATAGGTTTGTTTCTCTGGGTAATACCACTTCGCGCCCGGAATCTACGGCAGGTAAATCAACAATGAGCTCTACGTCTACCTTTTTACTAGACTTTAAACATGTTTGTGAACTTCTTTTTGTTTGTCATTTTATTTCTAACAAATTGTGATTAGAAACATTTTAGGTTATTTACTATTGATTCTATATAAGACACACATTTTGTGTACTATATACTCTAAGGACACATATGTTGATTATTTTTTACACAACTCTTGAATTTCATAAAGGGACACTAGAACGTAGACATACATAGAGTCTAATCTGAGTGGCGGAGAATGCCAAATCTCGGACATTGTTCAAGCAGATGATCAATAGTTTGGACCGATGTACCATCCCAGGGGCACAGGTTAACATCTGGGGTTCTATTAAAATGGTGTAGTGGGTGTATTTTTATATTAGGTAGGTACCTATCATAATGTAAGCTTGGACATTCCAATACGCATTAATTGACATTTTAATATGAATAGGAGCTTGAAATGTTATTATATTAGGACGCTAAAGCACATTGATTGTAGGTTTTTATTTATTTCGGTATAAACAAGAAACGATCCCACTAAAAAGTATCTTAGGTAAGTCATACGTCAAACATATTTGGCAGTTCTAGATTAGGACACACCAAATAAGATAATCTATGTAAGTTATGATTACTTAGGTATTGTGCCAAGTTAAAATTTTGTCATTTGAGCCATAAATACATTTCATGAATCTATTTACATACTTTTCTTCAGAAATATTCTATTTCTGTTTAGCTCATCGCTATCTAAGTATACTAGAAGATTAGTCCTTGCAGAGTAAAACATCTTTATCTTAAAAAAATCACAATGATGTAGGCACAAACAAATAACAAGAAAAATTTGGAGCCCTATAGAAGTGTTCTATTTTGTGCGGTGCGAAAGTAACATTAGGTGTATTTCCCTGGAGCGGCATTACCGGCGGCTAATGAAGATGTGTTGGTTAGGCCGACCTCTTGTCGCGCCCGCCGCCATTCTCTGCCGCTCGGACCGCGCTAATAAGTGTTTAAAAAGTTTAAAAAAACATAAGGGTGAGCTCCCAATTCTGGCAACACGTTTCATTAGATAATTATTGAGTAAATAAAAAACAACTAACGGCGAAATCTGGCCGAGGTTGCCGCGTTTTCAAGGGGGTGAAGCAGCCGCGCGGGCGGAGCAGGCGCGGGGTGTACCCCCCGCACGGGCAAGTAGCAAACGCAGCGTGTCAGGCTCCCGCGCACGACAGTATAGGCGTAGGGTAAACGTGCTAATAATTGAACTATTTGTTTTATTGAAAGGTTGTCTTTTTTAATGTTATATGATATACCTATTCAATGTTTGTGTTTTTTAGACATGTAAACCATGTAAAACTTTACGTAGTGCTACTACATAAAGTTTTTAAATCAGTCATAGTTAGGTAGGTACAGAATTATTTATAAAGAAATAATGTCTAGGGATCCGTATGATTATTGATTATTCATGTTATATGGGGAAAAATTCAAATAATATACACCAAAATGCAATCAAAATTCATTTAGAAGACAAAAAAATTACATTTAAATTAAGATTTATCTGCTTCATTTACTGACGCCCATAAATAGGGTTCCTTCCGTAGTCTGTTGAATTTATCGAGGCGAGGAAAGGAAACGAACAGACATAGAAATAAAATTGGCAAAATAATAAGGGATTAAACTAAGGAAATCTATAACAGCCCCAATAAACAGGATCTGACAATCCAGCGCCCACTTTCCTGGTTATATAGCCGGTTTTTCAGAACCTCTCAAAGGCATCCCACGGGCTCGACGGGAATCTACCATTCTCATTTAGGGAGAATATGATTCTATTTTAGTTTACCAAAAGTTGTCATGTCTCTGTATATACTGTCTCCATTTCATCAGATTGTTTTCTCCATATAAAACACATCTTATCTTTCCCGTCACACGTAATTGTCCCTGAACTTGGAAAAACCAATTACTATTTTGAATTCACAGTAACTCGATCTTGCTTTTTATAATATTTCAATATTTGCACCTTATTTTGTTTTATAGCATTTTGAATGCCATTTTTGACACGCAACTGGGCATTTCACTTCCACTGTAGTATATTCACCCACGATTCCGAAAGGCGTAGCACCTATGAAGAGAAATGTTTCATCAACAGTCCACATTCCTTGATTCTCAAATTATCTTAGCTGCTCAAACAAACTGTTGAGAAATCGGTGTAGTCGTCCGTGTCTGCGAAAAGACGCCACATTGATGACTCTATCGATAATTATAAGCCAGCACAAGTCTGGAAATATTTACTCGCGCTTGGTGTTGGGAAGTCGCCAGCTACCCCTAGTGGTGCTGCAGATTTGTCAGCACTCAACCAGCATTTTTCGTCTCCTCCTATCACACTGACTGATGTCGTCAAAGCAACGACTATCGCTAACATAAACCGTCACCAATTCACCAGTGTTCTTTCTTCTCTTTTAAAGTTGTTGCCGAGGACGATGTTAAGAAACATATATCATCCATTAAATCTACTGCCGTGGGCAATGATGGTATCTCCTCCCGTATGATCTCCCCTTATCCTTACCAAACTCTTGCCAATCCTCACACACATCTTTAATTTCACTCTGGTAACGAGTTCTTTCCCCTCAGCATAAAAACGTGCAATTGTTATACCTCTCTTTAAAGTTTCCAATCCTTCATCGTTCTCCCAATTTCATCCCACTTCCATCCTTCCATTCCTATCTAAGATCCTTGAACACATTGTCCACAAACAGGCATCTGACTTCAACACATCTAATAGTCTTCGTTCTACGTATCAGTCTGGCTTTCGTGCTGGTCACAGCACTGTGACAGCACTTATCAAAGTCACCGACAATATTCACCATACCATGAAGAATAAGTCTTTGACTATTCTTATTTTACTTCATTTCAGTAATGCCTTCAACTCAGTTGATCTTGATGTACTTTTCGCTATCCTTCGCTCTCTTAACATCTCTTTTCCGGCAATAACTTGGTTTGATTCATAACTTCGGGGTCGCTTGCAGCGGGTCCGTTCTGATGAGGCTTTCTCGGAATGGAGTAATCTCTCTTCAGGCGTACCTACAGGTGGCGTCCTTTCACTTCTTCTTTTTCTGTTGTGATTAACACAGTTACTCCTCTCTTCTAGCTTCCATCTTTACGCAGACAATTTGCAGATTTACTGTCATTTCACCTGTGATGATATAAATAGTGCAACTGTGGCTATCAACAATGACCTCAAAATTGCTATATGGGCTGAATTCTTCGGTCTCGTGGTCAACCCAATAAAATCTCAGGCCATGCTAATAGGTAGTTCTTATATGTGTGTGTAGGCAAGTGGACCATCCAATTATCCCAAACGTTATTTATAACGGCACGTCTATAGCTTTCACAAAAACTGCCAAAAACCTAGGTATTTTGCTGGATTCCACTCTCAGTTGGACTGCGCAGGTCAACGCTGTCAGCAGTAAAGTATTTTTCTCTTTTCTTTCGCTTTAATGCCTTCAAAATTTCTTGTCTCTTAAAACTAAGATTACTCTTGCTCAGACACTTCTCCTCCCCCGTTTAGACCACGCCGATACCTGCTACGTAGATGCCACTGAGGAGTTGTTTAGCAAACTTGAGCGTCTCCAAAACCTCTGCATCAGATTCATTTTCGGTTTACGCAATTACGAACACAGTTTGGCTCACAACTCACATTGAATCGTTAAAATAGATTGTACGGAACCCTCCTCACTTTACCGGTTTTTATATATCCACACTAATATTACAAATGGGAAAGCCTGCTTGTTTGATTTTCCTTTCTTCTCGTCGCAACGGAGCGGTTTTATGTAAAATTGAACCTCCCATACAAGGTGTACTAGCCGGCCTAGTCAATTTGTATGGGATCCATATGTTCCTTGAGCAAATTTGTTCCTTATTCTCAGACTGGTGTCTGGTAGGCATTCCATGGTTTTCGCTATCGGTCACTAGTTAAATTTCACCCTATACAATAGTAAAGTAAGGTTGTACGGAACCGTCCTCAGCTATCAAGTCTAACTCGCACTTGACAGGTTTTCATCCATCGAAACGTGTTTGTTTGATTGTCCTTCCTTGATGTTGTAATTGTAACGTCACGTTGCGTTGGGTGGATTGTGAGGCTGGAGAGTGACATAGGCAATTTTTTTTCCTTGGAGAAATATCTTTTCCTACGGGAAAAACATCACGCCGTGGGTGAGGCTAGGTATAAATAAATTGTTATGTTAACCATACATAAGGTTGTCCTTGCAAGGTACTTCTACCCTAATTCGAAAAAATATATCTTAATTTTTTTTTGCAAATATTATGCCGTGTGATGCCTACTTAGAATTGCATCACCCCATTTCTTTCCCATGGGAGTCGGTAAAGGCGACTAAGGTACTCGAGGGTCTGTACTGCAATCTTAGGCGATGGGCTGACAACCTGTCACTATGGCGATACACAATTTTTGCGCATAACCCTCAAATATTTGTCAGACATGGCGTAAATTTCCGTTTTTTGCGGCCGTTTACGCTCTGCCTACCCCGCAAGGGATTAAAGGCGTGATATGTGTATATGTGTGTATGTAAATATTACGCCACAAACTACCTTATCCTCTGTTTTTATAGCAAGGCTTGGAAAGCTTCGTTTTTTTTTCTTTAACTTGGCATTTGGTTTCCCTGCTCAATAAATTTCGTAATATCTCCGCGGCTGGAAAAAAGTTGTACATGTCTGCTTGCGACGAGGCTCAGTGGCCGACTGAGGGGAGCGGGCGCGGTAGAAACCGACGTGCCCGTGCGCAAACCGAACATACTTTTGTGTTTAAGTGTTCTTATTTAATGATAATAAGTAGATAATTGAAAAACTAGCTCCATACGTTGATTACACATATAATAAGGAAGAAAATGACATAAAATAAATTTTGAAATATTGGATACCGGTCAAATGGTACAGGTTTTTAGTCTAAGAAACAGGCCAAAAACCGCAAAATTAGAGCTTACTTTGCGATTTTTTTCTATCGAGAAAATTTTTACCAATCGTGTTTTTGGCTCCATAGTTTTGTAGCATATATCTTGAAGTAGTCCTGAAAATAATTACGTTTCGTGTTTTTGAGATTTGAAGAAATGGCATAGAAAACTCCGAACACTACTCCGCCTTTGCTCGGAGGATTTCTAAGGCCACCTCACCTTAAGGAAAGATGTTAAAACTGAGATTGCCTGTAAGTATAATTTCCTTTGTTTATTTATGAAGTGTTAATAGCTAAGAATTTGCTAAGGCAGTTGTTTGACACAATAAGGGCCAAAGTCTTGCTAAATACAACAATCTAAAGAAACAAAGATTCCCCGAAAATTTATAATGTTTTGAAAAATCTTTATCTAAGCTCCATGTTATTCTTATAAATCATTATTAATTAAAAAAATATTTATTGGTCTTTTTCAAGGATGTGACTTTGGTACCTAACAAAAAAATATTTTTAAAATAATCGATTACTGTCAGGAAAAAATCGATTGAAAATAAATCGATTTAAAATATAAAGTATAAATATTTCAAATAAATTATTTATCAAACATGATGTATAATCAAGTAAATGATCATAATTTTATTATTATATTCTCTGTCAGATAAAATATACATCATACTGCCTAAGCAAAAAATTATAAGGGCCGTAGCTTAGTATGAGCCGTTTTTGCGAGCGACAGCTCGAGCACTTCTCACTAGGAATGAGAAAAAGAACTATATCGTAATTGAAATAAAGGTGACATTGGCTAGAATGACAAACGGCTAGCACGGTCACCTGGCGGCGTGGCCGTGTCGTCCGCCCGCAAACGGTGCCTTTTGTCTTTCTAGGCAATGTCACTTTTATTTCAATTAAGTACGGTTCATTTTTGGATTTATATGAAAGTGCTCTTGATTAGATTAGATTAGATTCATTTATTTCACATTATCAAATTCATAATTAAATTGCTTAAACTAAATAAAAATGTCAGGGGATAATGTGATCGTCAAAAATAGAAAATAGAAAAAATACAATGTCAACGTTCTTCAGTAAATAGCTTAATAGCTATAATAAAGTTACAATTTAGTATCAAAGTTAAAATAAAATAAAATACAAATTTGATAAGATATCAAAAACAATGTCAAACTAGGTAAAAACTTGAACAAAAAAAAAACAATATTAACAAAATAAAATAAAGATAAGTATATCAATAAAGATTATTTTAGCAAATATGTCAAATTTCTTTAAAATAATAATGTCAAGTGGTATAGAATACAATAAAGAAAAACAATTGCAATTGCTTGGTGTCGCTCGCAAAAACGTAGTTATGTTTAATCTGCGGCAGCCTTCAGGAAGGTATCGTGCATTTTGATTAAAGATAGTTTGGTGCAAATACGTCGCGCAAAAACACGAATATTAATCAATTTAAATTGCAATATCGATTATAAAAAGTTGCTTGATTATTCGAAAAATCATCGATTATTTTAATAACCGATTATTGTTTCACATCCCTAGTGTTTTAAACGGGAAATCTGGCTAGCAATGATACGGATACCTGTACTTGGTGGGTAAGCAATCTGTCGCGGAAACCACAAGCGGTTCAGTAAACAAGGTAATGATGGTTTACTCTGGTGAGATGCAATAGCCCGAGTAGGGCGATAGAGCAGAGCAGAGTGGCTAGCTATCTTGCACTGCGCTTGCCGACCAAACGGCTGCAACGAAAAAAACGGATGAGACTGCAGTGAAAAGCTACAACATACATTGTGATTATTGTATGGTTGGCCGCTATCTTCTTTCTTTCTTTTTCGTGTAGGACACCGTGTCGTCCAACGACCCGATGAAGCCTGGTGCCTGAGCTTTTTCAATCGCCACTAGCAGTAGTAGGCCTCGGAAATGGTTGTGTAACGAGTGCCATCACAGTAATCATAGACAGCAACCGGGGCCGATGACTAGACCGGCTCTCCGGAGTGCGGAACTTTTTTTTTTCGACTATCAGGTGGTTCAGACTGCAATGACCAGACTTCGAACAAATTTACAAATCCGTTTTTAAAATATATATCAATATTATATGAAAATTACAAGTGGTAGCATAAAACGCTCTTAAAAGTCAAACGTTATCGAACTATGCTCAAGCCAAGTCACACACGACCCGCGGGCTGCTTGCAGCCCGCGCACTACCCAACCAACTAGTACATATTATAAATCTGAGAGTTTGTGTGTGTGCATGTAAGTATGTTTGTTACCTCTTCACGCTCAAACGGCTTGACCGATTTGGATGAAATTTGAAACACAGGTAGAGTATATGTCATTCCTACCTGGAATGACACATAGGCTACTTTTTACCGCAGGAAAACAACTATTACCACGGGAAAATGAGTGACAGCACGTGAGACTGCTGGGCGGAAATCTAGTAGGAAATATTCCCATGAATGTCAACTTTGTTAGTGCCCCACAATCGTTTCGTTTATCGCTATGATTGCGTAGGTGTATCCGGGTCATTCTTCAAAATTCGATTCTCCGCGTAATTGGCGTGGCAAATTTTCATTTCGACAATTTTAATAATATAACATAAAAATATGATTTTGTGTACTTTCCTGATTATAAAACCGTTTGGTGCTCCATGCTAGCACATTTACTTTTTGAGAAATTTAATTTTGAAATTTCATGTGCCACGCCGATTACAAAATGAGCCACGCTTATAATTACATAGTTAATTTTATCTGATTTTTTTTATGCATTTTGACTAATGAATACTTTTGCACCTATTATTGATAGGAATTATTGAGCTTTCTGACCTAATAATTCACCCCAAATAATTTTTTTCATTACCAAATCATATAAATATACCTATATTAAATGAATACCTAACAGCGAACACCAGTCTTTACAAGTAAGGGGAAAGTAAAAAAAAAACAGTGGTATTTGTTTCATCAGGTATATTAATTAGTAGAACCTTGTTGACAAAGGAAATTACAAAATTATCATAATTAAAATGTGCTTCAAAAATCAACAGCTCACTCAGCCAAGGGCTCGAATCAAAACTTTATTGACTTATTAACTTTAAAAATCAAAAATTATAACAATCAAAATCGATCACATTAGTGTTCGATCAGTTGTGTTAATTAAGATAACGATTACATAAAGTAAAATCTAATTTGATCAGAACTCTGAATAGCTAAACCTAAAATAACTAGTTAATAGTATCGTAGACAGCAACCGAGACTGACAGACCTTCAGAAGCAAGAAACCAGCTTTTTGCAGACAATAATGTGGTTTGTCTCGCAGGTTTAACCAAATTCTGAATAATTTTATAAATTGTCGAATGTAAACTTTGTATAATCCTCCCCAAGAATCGAATCTGGGACCTCTGGATCTTCTCCCTAAGTCTAAAGACTAAGTCTAAATGACAGAAACAGTTCATATTAAACTATGGAACAATATATATCTAAAAAACTTAATATATATGTAATTTAATTATTTTTATGTAATGATTACCACTATTTATATTAATAACATATTATTTATATTTATTTACAAAAATATATTGATATATTCAATCTTTTCTTAACTAAAATAAGTTCAGTGTAATCGGCGTGGGACGAATTGTAAGCGGCGTGGCTATTTTACCACGCCGATTACGCCACGCCGATTACTAAAAAAACACTTTTTTTAGAATTACTTGCTAACCTATTCAACAAGTCTTATTTAAATTATTGCTTCATAAAGTCGACAATATCATGAATGAACCCTGTGAATAATATATCTCTGGATGATTCGATTCAGGATGAAATTTGATCCACGCCGATTACATGCACGGCTTGCAGAAATATGTGACGACTCGTACTTACCCGAATATTTTTGTCTCCCAGTAACGAATCGCCCGTCCACACTGGTTGACTGCCGCAGCGCAACTTGCGGTTTGCGGTGCAAAAACTTCGCTGGTTTTCGTTCATAATCGTGCAATTTACGACAGGTTTTATCACGCTCAGGCAAAGCGCGCGAAAACGTGTGACTGAGACATTTTGAGGCCTATTTTATAAATTAAATGAATATCTAATATTTTTTGTATTTTACCCAATACACCAATTCAAGGTGGTTATTTTGATATATAGTTTATACCTACAAAACAGTAGAAAAGTAGTAAAATCATGATTTGTAAAATCCAAGTACGCGGTGTGACACGCGGAGAACACCCAAAATCCTCCCGTTTTCAACTTTCAGATTCAGTTTTGAAATACTAAATGACCTTAAAACATGGCTTTCTGATAGTTTCCAGATAGGTATTGAAATGAAAAATCATCTCCAATTGATCGTTTTGTTCAAACTTTTATAATTTAGGATTTACAACCCTGTGACCACAATTATTGACCTCCTGAAGAACGACATCCGCAACACTGCGTGCCTAACAGCAATAATGTAAATTACAAAGTTACATTACTTGTTAAATTTTGCCAAAACAAACATTTATTAGCGTGAAAAGTTACCCCTGTTTCTATTCCAAGTTAGAAAAATTATGCTAAAAAATGTATTTATGATATTGTGCTTATAGGTATAAACTTTTAGTACCTACCACTTATCGTGTAGGTTCAAGGTTACTTTGTTCAAATATTATTTTATATAAGTACAACATTTCTATTTCCTCCACACAAAGGTTGTCTGGAAGAGACCGCTTTTAGTGTTAAGGCCGCCTTTGCGCATTCTAGCTTAAGATATTCATGTTACTTATATTGTTTATTTTTGTGCAATAAAGTGTTTTACTAACTTTCTCTTACAAAAAAATAAAATAAAACATTATCGGTCTTCTTACAAAAACGACTAAAAGTGGTTTAAGTAAATCGTATAGAATAACTAGCTGTTACCCGCGGCGTTGCGCGCCGCCGCCATAGGCTCCTGGTGGTGCACCTGGTGGTCTACTTTAGGTACTTCAGACCCTCGAGTGGTGATAAAAACTATCCTATGAGTTAACCCATGTTATTTTCTATATGTGTGCCAATTTCATTACAACCTATTCAGTCGTTTTGGCGTGAAGAAGTAACACAAAGTAGCGTGATGAAGTAACCAACAAACGAATAAACAAACACACAAACTTTCGCATTTATAATATTTGTAGGATATTTTAAACACTGCCTAAAGGTGTGTCTAACTTTTTTGTAAAAACACGGTAGAAATATAAAGTAATGTAAACAACAAGCTATATTTCCTGTAACCTGCTTGCTTACTACTGCCTACAACGCAAAAAGTTTTTATTAACAATGATTTCTGGTTTCGTATGTTTGGGGACTATGGAAAAAATTACCCTCTGTTTGTGGGTTAAACCCGCGTGGAAATGACAGCTCTGAGTTACAATTCTCTCTCTGGCAACTGTTCGGAACTCCTGACCCGGACTCCACTCTACAACAAGTATGATACATGTTCAAACGTAATGTTTTACCTCTCAACTTTCGGGCACTTTTCATGACCGTGACGCGGTATACTTACTCATACATTTTGCAGCAATAACGATCATGCACTGCATGTTGACAAAACAATAAAGTTCAAAATAGCAGAGTAGAGAGATACTTCGTCCGCAATTCGATCGACTACACTTAGAGGCAGAAAGAATCGAAATTCAATCTAACAACACAAGAACAAGACTATCGTATTTAAGAAGTATGTACCTACCAAGGTAGGTAAGGATCGTTAAGCTCGTACTCGTAAAACACCAGTTGGCACTTGTTCTAGGCTGGAAATGGCCTTGTTTGTACATTGACCTGCGTGTGGGAATGTAACAATATCATGGAAAGGGGAATGTTTACTCAATGTATACAAACACAAGTATCTTTCGTTTTGTTTTAATGATGCTAACTATAACGCGTTGTGTTTAAATACGTTTATTTTGGTTTTGCTTTAAACTCCCTGGAGCCAAGATTACCCACTATTTCAATATTCATAGAGAATTCACTATTCAGTTGTTGTACTAAGATACTTACTAATAATTTGATCCGGTTTAATCCAACATAGTAATCCACCTAATGAAACGTTTAGATGATTACGCTTCATGACTTTAATTCGAATCATCTAAATTACTGTAATGCAAGATTAACCAACTGTATCATATCATAACTGTAATAAGCCTTAAAGTAACTGGGTCAGAATAGTAATCAAAATAACATATTTCCCCAAATAACAGGACCATCAAAAAGATATAGCGTTGAACCTCTTATCTAATATCGTCCAGTAATCTTGGCTCCATAATAAAGTCATAAAATAAAATCGACAGCGTGTCCGCGGAGACTACCGGCTGCAAAGTTTCTTAAAGACAAGTCGTTTTTTCCGTCTGGCCCGCTCGTTTTTCAATTCAGGTGATGTTCCATAAAGTTAAAAGCAACACTAGCAGTAGTGTTGGGTGGAATACGTAATGTAGTTTTCCTCAGGAGGCGTCGTGCGTCAGGCCCCGCGCGCCTGAGGCAGACGGCTACCGGCGTTGTGACATCTCGACGCCGTCTCATGTCCGACACCAGACATTAGTTTTTTTTTTTTTTGCATACTTTGCTGCCTTCCAGCATTTTCCGCTTTATAGAGTACAATTTAAAAATGTTTTTGTGTTACAAAGTAGATATTAACCTTGTTCAAAAATACTATAAAGATATTCTTTATTCTAGAATAATGTTTCAGTGTTTACTTAAGATAATGGTGTTTTTCGATGGCCAATACATGTAACATCTTTTCACACATTGTATGATCAGTGTTTCATAATTCGATTAGTGGCTGGCTTGGCTCGCAGTGGCTTGATTAGGATCTGTTTATGTATTCAGCGATGAATTATTCAGTAAACATCTCCTTGTTTTCCTGAGTTGCGATAGTCACTGCTTGTAGTGAAGCTATGAGTACTTTTGATCCAATGTGGTGCGTCTACCTACGGTATAAATTAATGTCGACATATCTGTCTATTTTTCCGCTGGATGGAATACTTTAGCAATTGTTATCTACCATTCTCTTTTATACACTCGTACATTATTCGGAACGATTCAGCAATATTTTTGGCTATTTTTTCCACGTATGTTCAATATTTGCGCGAGTATTATTCGCTTTGATTTATTGTTGACGGTGTACGAGCATCAGTTTAGATCCGCACCAACAAACGGTTAACATTCAATTAACACTTTTTCGCGGCGGAAACTCCCACAGGCCGCCGGAAATTAAAAATGTCTGCTACTGCAGATTTGTTTCAGCTGCCATGCATGTATATTTGCTGAATTTAGGATTTATAGTACCTATCAGAATGATATTCGATTAAAAAACGAATGTCTGACTCATACGGGCTCGCTCGATAACATCCCATTGTGTTGCTTTTATAGTTTCCTGGTGTACCTGCGTGAGGGTACTTCACGGGATTGATACTGAGATAATGACGACATAGTGCAACTCACCCCTAATAAAAGAGCAAGCGGTATTGTAGTATCGGTGCGCTATCGCTACACAAATAAGACAGTGGTGAATGTAGCTGCCGAGGTTCCACTCCTAGTTCCATTGTTTCCCTGTAGATTAGATAGGCGTGATGATTGGCAAAGTTTGATTGAGCCCTGACTGAACCCTTTCGTAAATTTCCTTGATTACGGCGGATAATTGGCATCTGCGGATTGGATACTGTTCACGGACTCGTATCACTGTAGCGAGGTGAATACCTATTCTCTTTACTGAATAGGTACTCATTACAACTCCTAACTAGACTCTTGTCTATTTTGCGTCTTTATTCAAGTTCTTATTTCTGTTTCTCATCAGACTGTTCCAAGAAAAAAACATAAGTAAGTAAACTAAGTAGAACTACTTTTGTTTCATTACAATTTTTGGCGAGACCTCTATCGTTGCTTGTTTCGCGGCGGTCATTGACTGATGTGTATAGCTACTTTTTGAACTTGGCAGAACGTACCGAAAGTTGCTGCTTAGTGACAACAACACTTTTTCTCCGGCACGATATTCCAGTTTTATTTATTAGGTACGCTGTACTTAGGTGATCTATAAGGCTAGGGGTGTTTTGTTTAATCGATTTTCTTTAGATCCAGCCATCTTTATCGTATAGGTAAGAACGTACGCACACAAAGTAGTTAAAACGAGAATCCTATTAAATTTTGTCGGTGAATGGAAAATTACCCGGTAAACATAATCTTCTATGAGTTCTTCAAACAAATGAACTTTACAAAGTATTCTCATCAATCCAAAACACACACGATTTTCATTAATACGTGTTTGTATTGTTATACAAATGCTTGTTCTGAAGTAAACATGTTATGATATGTTCACCCCTGTTTTCTTACACGTAATAATCTTCTGTTGCCGGCTGGAGTTTCCGGAGATCGGAATTGCTTTGTTTTGCCCACGGGTTTTGCCTGTTGTGTGCTGACGGCGGGTTATGGGATATGACGGGTTATCGCCACTCAGATTTCGAAAGAGGAACAATCTGTGTGGGAAGCTAGGGTTTACAGTTTATATGGAACATTAGGTGTTTTGTGTGTTATGTTTGTTTGGAAAGGGTCTTTCACATTTCAGGTAGTAGCTAAGCCTGTCATTTAGGAAACTGTATATTATACCTAACTTTTTCATAGATGATTAAGTTGAATATTTTACGTATTTACAACTTATAATTTACAAATGCCAAAAAAATGAAATTTTACATTTATTATATGTATTCATAAAACGCAAAATACAACTTAAATTCTTTACTCATTTCCCAACTCGAATTTTCCTATATATATTTGGAGCTTCAGTTTGAAACGCCTTTAGCGAAACCAGAATGCAATCAGTAGGAATTTGCATGTGCACGTTTGAAGGCAGGCTGCCCACGGCGGTGACAGCTGCATCACTCATTGCAGGACTGCACAGGTACCTACCTGCTTAGTCGAATAATCAGATACATGCTGGATTGTTCATCCAGCAATGTTCCAGATTCTGTTAACAGGTGTCGTAGACTGCTGAATATTCCGTAAATAGAGATCTCGAACTTTGATCTCAAACAACTTTGATCTCGAACCAAATGCAAAGCTTTATTTACTTTAAGACGCCATTACACGGGTCATATAAACTGTCAAAGTTGGAGAAAGCGCGCGACGCCGCGGTGCCGCTCGCCTTTCAGCACACACGATTGAATTGAAGTCTTTCACGAATTTTATGTTACGATTTCCACTGAAGTAACTGACTCGGAAAAATCCTTAATTTTGCACAAATCCCTCTTGGAACGCGACCTTTTGCAGGTATTTTATAATGTGAGTTTTTACGGAGTATTCCAAACGCGGACGATTAAATATTTCGAGGCAGAAAATAAGACGAAATGAGTTAAAAAAATAAGACAAAATGGGTTGAAAGAAAAGGAACAGTATTCTTATGTCGCCCATTGGGTAGCTAGCTATAGTTAGTATTCGTTGCCCATGGAGCAAGTATAACGAGTGCTAAGTAATACTGCCCAATCACGCACAGCCTTTGCACGTGGCGGCATTCGCAGCAGTGCTGATCACACTAAGCGACGAAACACGATCTTGTCTTGCCTAAATTGTGTTGCTTACATGGTACATGCTTCATGTATCATACAATACAAATATAAATTGGTTGTAATATAACAATTTTTTTCTGAGGATTCATTTCCTGGATTTTGAGTTAGTAGCGCGCAAACACAACACCTTCTCCTTTGCTTTTCCATCGTTGTTTGTTCTTTCGTTCAATCCCGTAATCAAGTTTACAGCTTGTCTATACGCTCGGCTCCTTTTCCAGTTCTTCCGATATAAAACAAAAAACAAACCGTAACTGGATTTCAGGCTGGAGGGGAACGCTCGTTGTAGAGTTTATTGCAATTTATTGAAGCATGATAACGATATATCACGAGATTGTCGCTTCAATGTGTCTAGTCTAAGGTATCAGTGTATTAAAGCCCACTCGAGCCCTTTTCTCATCTACCTATTTCATCGCAGATTTGATCATTCATAAGTACAAAAAAATAAACAGGGTGTAAGAATACTATACTAGGTATAGGGTGCATTCAGACCATGAAACTGAATAATGTCCCATAAATAAATAACTCAGTATATAAAAAAATACTACATATCGTAAATGCAAATGCGGTCAGCTGATTGTGATTTTTTATGGGATTTGTTTTTCCTGATATACTTACATTTCTAGGGGAAAGTTGTTAGGTTTCATGGTCTGCATGGACTACATCAGTATTTGAAGGTCCCGTACACCCCATATAAAAATATAAAAAAGTGAGAAGATCGGGGACGGAAACAATTTCACGGGAACAAATCTCAGGAATGATGTATAATAATAACATATTCTTCGCTATAGCAAGACTGTTTATCGGAAGGAAAATGTTTTGCTCAAGAATTTTGTCGTGTCATCATTTATATTAACGGAGCTTGTTTTTTGATTTAACTCTTCCAGGTATAAGTATCATATTTCCTTTGTGTTAGCTCTGCACTGTGCAATAAATGTGTGATTGTGCTCATGTCCCAGTGGGCTGGTCACACCACAACGCTGTCAGCATGTCCTTTGCGTCTTAGGGCTGAAACCCTTTTTTTTTCTTTATTAAGGATGGGTTTGCTCTTGACTCTAGTCTAGGTCAGAGACAGAGACAGAGTCTAAGATGCAGAAGAAGCCTGTTTACTCTTAATTTGAAGAGATAAGGGTTGTATGCGTTTGGAAACACAGTCGCAGGTAGTGAGTTCCACTCTTTAGCAGTGCGCATTATAAATTATGACTGGAAGCGCTTAGTCCTAATTGGTGGAATGGCAACCAGGTATCCGGCGGTGCGTCTGGATGTCCGATGGTAGAAGGGAGCTGGTGGAACAAGGTCGTGAAGCTCTTGAGCACACTCAAACCCTTCTTGTTTTTTACTTGCGTATACGGCCAGTTGCGTAGTTTTTGATTTGTAAAAATTTTGATATCTTCAAATTATCCTAAGTGCCACTACTGAACTACACGGAGGTAGAAACCAACCCTAAACAGTTTGTCGCGGGCCTCACGGGGGTGAACAACAATAAAACCCTTTGTTCCGGTTCGCGACAGATATATTCAATCTGTTCGACGCATTATCAAGACGCTTAAGGGCTCCTATGTTCCCCTTTATTATGTAAATTAAACTGTTCTTATAATTGGAAAATAATTGACTCTGCCTTTGTACAGGCATTATCTGCCGTTGCCGTGTGATGCCGGTTTCGAATAGCATCGCCCTAATATAACTGACTGAAGGATAAATTCATTCAGGGAATGGGCAGCAGCGCTCCTTGTGAAGCAATATCTTGCACTGCGCTCGTTAAGGTTCTATTCCGAACCGAGCGGCCGACAGCCGACAGCATAATATGAAGACCAACGTCGGCCGTCGGCCGTCGGCTGCTCGGTTCGGAATAGAACCTTTACCCGCTTGTCAAGCGTGGTGAGTATGACAATGCCCCCCAACAAGGGAAATCCCATGTCCATCAGTGGACTATTGTGGCTGTTGAGATAGTATCTACCAAAAATTGGGTTCCAAATACTTACTCAATTTGGTTTAAAACTTGTTATATTTAGTTGCGGTGGAAGTAAATACCTACAAAGAGATTAGCGTTCACTATATGCGTTCGTATATTAGCCAACCGCAAAACTCTATTCCGCCACTTCAAAGAAGGCGAACAAAATTTTGGAAAATCAGATTACCAGTGCAAAACCACAGGCATCCATTTGAAATGATTGCCATAGACTGAGAGTGATCCGAATGTGGCATAAATACCTGTTTGGTATTCATATTGGCGGGACGAGTTCGACGCTCGATGCAAATTGACAGTCATTTGTCCGTATTCATCATCACGCATACAGAATGCGTTTTAATGTTGCGCGCGCTAATAATCTCTTTTAAATCCAAACTTTCTTTACTTATATTTATAAATACCATTAATAAATATGCATTTGCATATTTAAGCCATTGCATTTTGCAAATAGTGTATTTCGTCTAAAATCTTGTGATGATGCATATTATTGACATATTGTCAATATTTTTGGAGCGCAGCAGGTTTTTTTGTTCTCGGTCCCGTCTTTTACGCGTGTTTGGCTAAAATCTTGCATATTTTGCTAGGTATCGTTACTTTTCGTGCATATTTCATGCATATTTGCATGCATGTATCAGGCTTTTTCTGTTGCATATATTCCGGTCCCTAGATATTTCTAATAAGAAATTTTCATAGAGCAAACCAACTTTTATTTACGAGCAGCCCCAGTTTTCTGTTTCCTGAAATCTCGTTAAAAATTTTCACAACTGATCACCACAATCAATAATCAAGAATTAAGTTTTATTGAATAGAGTTGATGTTAATGTAAAATAGAGTTCACTGTCCTCATCGTTCAATTAAAACTGACATTGATTTTCAGTTGGTACGTTCGATTATAATATTAAGTGGGGAGGTAGCGTTAGGTAGGTACAAAACTTTTTGAAATGATTTCCATGAACGATTATGTAATTAGATATATTACCCTCTCGGCGCGTGCCAAAGCTTTTCAAAGGATGCCGCCACCGAACCAAAAGATCGCGTGCGGCGTACACCCGAACTTGATTTTGATTTTTACATTTTAGATCGAACCTTCGTAGACAAAGCTTGTGTTTGTTAGGACCATTGAGACATGGTTGTGAATTTGTTGTAAATACTTTTAGATTTAGACTTTGGAACTATAAGTAATGAAGAATTAGTAGTTAAGTCAATTATTAAGTAACGCTGTAAAATAAATGAAATATTGCTTTCTTTGCCCAGGCTGGGTTATTTCAAATAACCAAGCCTGGGCCCCAATTATCTTATCTTTTTGCCAATGTAACGTCATCAACACTCATATGTCATTCTATTGCCACAGTGATTTTCTATACTTCAAACTGTTAGCGGAATTCGAAACGGCCAAAACCAACCAACTGACGTTCTGTTGAAATACAACAGAGATGCTTTTCAAATAGCGGAATACGGCTCCTGTTGTGTCTTAACTCCTTGTGTGTATGTTACTGTGTACACGATAAACATCGCCATAAATCAACAGCCATGAGACCTCCACTGCTGGACAGAGAACTACCTAAGACTGCGATTTTGGGACGACTAAATAATAAAATACAGAATTTACATAAGGACAACTCGCCCCATTTCGATAGATATAAAGAATTGAATAAATAATTTGTATTTGAATGTGTATACCTACTCAGCTAGGGTTGCTACTGTTTTCTTACTGAATGTTTGGAGTATTTTACCTGGGTTAAACATAGTTACACTACTCACAATACACCACGTAATTATTGTGACGGAAATAGAAAAGATTGTTTGTTCACCTGGGCTAAATTGCAAGCGCAACCTACCTTCTTTTACTTAGGTATTTACCTCAAACAGAAATACAAGCGACAAATATGCAATTGGAAAAGAAACCTCAATTTCTACTATATATATAGTTAAATGAAATGTTTTTTCAAACAAAACGATGTGTCATCGAAGCCCCGATGCAGTCGGACGTAACTATATTCGTCGGCTGTATCGACGCAGCAAATTGCAAATAAGCGATTTTTATTTGTGATAATCGTAATGGCGCTATCCAAGCGTAGTGATACTATCGTGGTCGATGAGCTGTTGGCGTTCGTGCAGAACAAGCTGGATGTTATGGACGAGGTCAGCCTGGAGCAGATCTGCCTCACCAGCTACTCCGACGTTGACATCTACACGGCCATGGTACACCTGAACGAAACTGCTGAGCCCAAGCATGTACGTCTCACCATGCGCAACAAGGAGGGCAGCGGCACGAAGAACATCCGGGATATCTTTCGGGTGTTCAAGAACGAAGATCCCGATGACGTCCCGACGTATGTAGCACGAGAAATGAATAAGCTGCCGCCAGTGACGTTTGACCACGTCGACGTCACCACGCTGCTTAAGGACATCGTGTTGCTGAAATCCGACATCAAGGATCTAAAACAAAAGTGGGTGACCGCTGAGCAAGTAAGTGCCGAGCTGCGACGCGAGTTGACCTCATTACGTGGGCAAAACGCCGCGTCAGCGACTCCGCCAGCCGCGTGCGCAAGTAGGCAGCGCGACGCCGCCGTGCAACATGAAACCGCACCAGTCAGCAATTCCCCGCGCTCAGCAACTCAACAACAGCCCGAAACGCTGCGTGTCAGCGACCCCGCAGCTGATAGGAAGAGCGTCAACAACACACTGCCGCCTCAACCGTCCCGCCCCGAGCCTGCGCTACATCCCGATGCTGCTCCCTTTATACCCGGGAAGCAAAAGGACGTACCACCGCAGAAGACTCGCCGCCATCGCCGCAAGCGACAGTCTGCGCCTACCCTGATGCAAAAGCGGAAGCAGAAGACAAGTCCTGTGGCGAACGAAAATAATGTCGCGTCTAAAGCGATTGTAGACGAGGAAGGCTTCACTCTGGTAGAACCCAGGAAGCGTCGACTTTGTCGCAACCGCAATAAACGCGGCACCGTAACTGCAGCCTCAACAACGCTCAAGGCTGCCGAACCCATCGCACAGCTGTATGTGTCCCGGCTAGACAGAGATACGACACCGGAGGACATCATACAACACCTAAAGAAGATGGTAAAGCTACGCCAGGATCCGTCACGAATCCCCGCCGGATTGACCCTGGAAATCCGACAGCTGGACTCTAAAATTTCAACAAATTTTAGGTCTTTTGTTTTGTCGGTTCCTCGGAAATACGTGTGCGAATTCATGCAAACAGATTTCTGGCCACAGGGAGTCGTATTCAGGCGCTATCGACCCCCTGTGCAACGTGCGTCGCCGTCGCCTAAAGTGCCTATTTAGCTTTATTTAAGTCACGTATTTATAGTATTTGTGTTAGATTTTAGGTCATATTTTATTGTTTTATTTTATTTTATATGGGCTTTGTTGCCTGAAATAGGGTTTATTGTAAAGTTTATTTAAGTTTACTTGTTTTGTATACTATAGTAAATTTCATTATAAAATTATAGTAATGTCGGCTATACATTTACCTGAGATACAGGAATTATCATTCTTAGTTCAGGAAATGGACAAGCCACATTACTATTTTATATAAGTGTACCTATTTGTAATTAAGTTTATTATTAATAAAGAATTGAATTGAATTGATGAGTTCTAAATTGAATGTGAGTCTTAAGCATTAAATTGAATTTGATTTACACTTCAATATTGACGACCGATGTGGCGCAGTGGTAGTGCGACTGCCTGCGACGCAAAGGTTCCGGGTTCGATTCTCGGTGGGACACTCACAAAAGTTGATATTTATCTCTTTGTGAATTTGTTTCCGGTCTGGTTAGGACATTGCAGGGTGAACCAACTGATTGTCCGAAAAGAAATGGTTCCGTGCTTCGGAGGGCACGTTAAGCCGTCGGTCCCGGTTGCTGTCTATGATTACTTAGACGGCGGTCGTAACACAACCATGTCAGAGGCCTACTAGTGGTAGTAGGCGGTTGAAAAACTCTGACACCAGGGCTCATCGGGTCGTTGGATGACTCGGTGTCCCACACGAAAAGAAGAAGAAGAAGACTTCAATATTATCTGGGATCTTCAAATATCTTGAACAAAATCTGTAGTTGTATTTGCGAGAAGTCATTTTTCCATGCACACCAAACGCTGTTGACACTCGCCTACTTGCGGTACCGGGATGAACCGGTTTCACCCGTACACGGCGGCGTGTAGATGTGTGCGTTGGATATTGAAGTTTCCTTGTAGCCGTCTAACTGCCGGCTTCTTCTTCTTTGCGTGTCGAAGACGAAACTAAATTTCCTTTGACCAGTATTTAGCCACATTTACAGCGTTTGGAGTAGCTGCCCACAGATCTTCAAGCGTGCAGGTGTCGGGACACGCTGGGCATTCTAAAAGATGGGACATGCTCTGTGGGACAGCACCACACTGGCACTGCTCAGAGTCGCTGTAGCCCCACCGACACAGATTTTCCTTGCAACGACCAACCTGTGTTCGAAGTCGGTTCAGAGATTTCCAAACCGACCATGGGAGGTCGCTGCCTGGGGGGAGGACTTCTTGTGTCGTAATATAAGGGGGTATGAGCGTTGCGGCACCTTTCCATAGGCATGTTCTGACCTGCATGGGATCGTCTTTTATAGGCACCACCGATGAAAGAAAGCTCTTACGGCTTTTCAGTCTCTGCGGTGCCGGGCTATCGCCAAACATGGGGTGTCTCGAGTCGGCCTCCTGGTTTGCCTTCTCAATGGAGCTCGCCACATCTCTCCTGATGTTCGAAGGTGCTATTCCGGCTAGTGGGTACAGCTTACTTATCGGTGTCGGCTTTCAGCAGCCAGTTATTGTTCGACAAGTGTCGTTGAGAGCTGTATCCACTAGTTTGGTATGGGAAGAACGATTCCAAACCGGGCTAGCGTATTCTCCGGCGGAGAAACAAAGCGCCAGTCCGGTAGTCCTCAGTACTTGTGGCGAAGCTCCCCACTTTGTTGATGTTAGCTTTTTCAGGAGGTTGTTTCTACTGCTCACCTTTTTTTGGATGTTTTCGCAGTTGGTTTTGTATGTTAAAGCCCGATCCAGTACCACACCAAGATGTTTTGGGTAACGGCAATGCAAGATCGGAACTCCCTGCCAAGTGATATTAAGTTCACGTGCCGCTTCTCTGTTGCGAAGGTGAAAAACGCAAGACTGAGTTTTGGCTGGATTAGGCTTCAACGCATTTAATGCATAATATTGACCAAGAGTGTGCAACGCCGCTGTGATGTTATGTTCGGCTTCCTCAAAAGTGGCTGTTTGCGAGGCTAACGCGAGGTCGTCTGCGTATATAAAACGCGATGTTCTTGGGCTCAGAGGTTGGTCATTTGTGTAAATGTTGAACAAGGTAGGAGCCAATACACTACCTTGTGGGAGACCGTTTTTTTGCGATCGCCATCTGCTTTTATCCGCCAAGAGTTGGACTTGGAAGCGGCGATTGTGAAGAAGCTCGCTGAGGATCCCAAAAAACTTTCGGTCGCCAGTCAAATCTCCTACCTTCCATAACAGCCTCCGTAAATTGACTGTATCAATGTAACTGCCGGCTACAAGGAAATACTGACTGAATGCAACAGCTGCCATCAGTTAGCGACCATGTTGCATTACCATGCCACTGCCACTAGCAATCTTCAAAAAATCTTTTGAACTAAATTGAATTACTACCATAAATTGCAAATTCCAAACATATTTTTCATTGCTCTATAAATATGAATAATGAATAAATAAATAGTACCCCACGCTCATTAAATGATTTCGGATGCTGAATACCGAATTGTCTTTTAAGACGGCGGCTGCAGTCTCTGGGTGTAATTAAGCGTTGATCAGTAGCAGTTGATGCGCACACCGCGGGTTTAGACTACCGTTCCACTTGTACCGATGTTCATATTAATATCTAAACACTTTATTGTTCAAAACACAAACCGAATTTAAAATAAAAAATCTTAGACATTTCACACAGCGCCATCTAACCCCAAACTAAGCAAAGCTTGCACTATGGGAAGTAGATAGCTGTAAATAAATACATACAATGTATAGAAGACACCCAGACTCAACACAAATATTTGAAAAAGTAACTTACAAATACTTATGCTGTGTATGGATCGAACCCACGACCTTCAGCGTAGCTGGCAGGGGTACTATCCACTAAGCCATCGAGCCAGTCATTATGGAATAAAACCATTGAAAAATTTTCAGTTTCTCTTTTTTTAAGCTTTACTTTCTATCAATATCTTTATTCTAGGCACATGCCTAAATCCCCTAGTGGAATATCACCACTAGGAGTCGCGACATAGGGCTCCCGCCCTGACCCGGCGCGCCGCCCTCGCCTCGTCTGGAGTTGTGTCGTTATTCAGGACACACATTAGACAACCCCCGACGTGGCATAGCAGAGGCTTTGTGACTAGTCGCTTCACAAAGGTAAGTCTCTCTCTTCTTTTTAAAAATACATACATACACATACACATATCACGCCTTTAATCCCTTGCGGCCAACAAACAGCCACAAAATCAGCCATTTACACCACGTCTGACAAATGTTTGAGGGTTATTCGGAATATTGTGTATCGCTATAGTGACAGGTTGTCAGCCCATCGCCTAAAATTGCAATACACACCCTCAAGTCCCTTAGTCGCCTCATACGACTACCACGGGAAAGATATGGAGTGATGCTATTCTAAGCCGGCATCAAACGGCAAAAAATGATAATTAATATTTATTTAAGTTATCGATGATTTCAGGCTGTTCTTTCTTTCTATGTGTTTTGGTGTTATAGTATCTATGCCATTCTGGTAAGTAAATAAAAATGATAATTGAGATTCATTTAAGTTTTCGACGGTTTCAATATGGTCTTTCTTTCTATGTAATTTAAGGTGTTATAGTTTTTATACCATTCTGTAGAGCACAATATAAAAAAACTTGAGTAGACAAACTGCATTGTGAATTGATTGAATTTTTTGTATTAATATATCTGGTAGATTATAGTCAATATGTAAGTACATTTATTGGCAGGCGTAGCTTGCTACGGTTGCTACGACCAAGGTAAGGCTACGTACCGTAACCGAAACTTTTAATTCGGGTTTATTTTAAGTCAGCTTTAGTTACATTTGTTTATTCCTTAAAAACATAGGACATAAAATCTGGGTTCGAAGTCTGCAAAATGAAAATCGTTTCAGTTGTATGTAGATATGTCAGTGGCTTGGTTTTGGGCGTTTTGTTTTCTGTTAACAGTTTGAAGTATAGAATATAACGGTTAAAAATAGAAGAATCCGGGCGCTGGTGGTTTGTGATGGCCCAGAATAGGGTCACGACTCAGTAGCCTCCTAATTACGACCATGTCACGGGCACACAGTGATTGATTGTAACGCTAATAACTGAGACAATATCCCCTACAATAGATAACATGTGTGACAGCCCTGCACGCGGTATTTTGTACCTCTGCTTTGCTCGTACCTTATATTTGAGTTTGTTTCCAACCGTTTGCCGTGTGATGCCGGCTTAGAGTAGCATCACCCCATTTCTTTCCCAATTTTAGGCGATGGGTTGACAACCTGCCACTATGGCGATTCACAATTCTCCGAATGACCCTCAAATATTTGTCAGACGTGGCGTAAATGTCCGTTTTTTGCGGTCGTTTACGTTCTGCCTAACCCGCAAGGGATAAAGGCGTGATATATGTATGTATGTATGTTGTTTCTAACACAGAGCATGGATATCATCCTCGCGCGTGAGTTTAAATGCCATGTCCACATCCTACACTAAGTAGCCTTACGTAGGTTTATAAGACTTGCTTAGTAGGATAATCAAAGTGAAATCTTACAAACACAACAGCAGTTTAATAATCGTTGTATTTATTTTTTCGTTTTGAAAGGATGTATTAAATTAACTATCCTAATTAGTTATTATGATTTACATTAAGTTTTTCGCATTTTGTTTACAATTCTTTACAGTTTTACTATTATGTAAATAGATTTAAGCTAATTTAAACCTAGAATAAGTACCTAGTTTTTATCTGCTAGACGATATAAGAGTACAATGAAGCTAGCACCATAAGTCTGCCTCTTATATCACTTTTTGTTCTGTGGTTTCTATCTAGTGATGGGTCTGTAGGTAACTTCTATTCTATTTACATTATTTTCACTTATTATTGTTGATATGACAGTTGGTATTTAATATTGCTAGAACTTTGACTCAATATTCAACGCGTCATTTGCATTAGTTTGTATTATTTAACTTGACAGAAAAAGTCTTAAAAAATACATATTGAGGTGAGGTCGGTGAGGTTGCTTGAGGTGCCTGGTAAATGATTCTGATAAGGTAAATAACCATTTCTGCTACCGTCTATTAACACTAACTCGATATGTTTTGGTAAGATAATATGGCCCAGTTTATATTAAAGTCGTTTAATTGTGGTTTATAGTTTCTGGCCCACTGGGCGAAATCGTTTCACGATTTTGTGTCATTAATATAGGCATTCATTCCGTCATTAATCTAGAAAATATAGGCAAGCGTAAAAATTACGCATAATAAAATAATATGTGTTTTACACATAACGCAATCGTACAAAAAAGGAGGCGACTTTAGAATTTAGCTAAGACAAGCTTAAATATATTTTTTTCAGATAGAATAGCTATTTTGAAAACATTTCAGTCTATTTATGTCCACTTGGCTGGCGTTTTCACTTGGTCACACTGCTTGCGCATGCAATACAGACCAGGTTTCGTGCACAGGAGTATCAGGAGTCAAGAGTATCCGGGAATAGTTACTTAAGCTATTCCAAATTTGTAACTACCAATTTAGACCGCCATCTAGCGACCGGATTTTAGCACTTACTGGCAGACTATTTTTTTCAAATAGGCCTTGGTGAAAATATTATTTTACTGTTTTTTTTATCAATGCCTTCCTTATCCTAATTTTGGTTTGGAAACCGCATAGATACTATAAACTAAAGGGAGATTTGTTACCGAGCGAAATTTGTTCGAGTCCCGATGTCGCCACAGAAATTTACACCTACATGCGCATAGAAATACGAACGCGAGTTTACACTCGTACATTCACAAAACTAGACCAATCAAAAGACGCGAGCGAGACACACGCACACACTCAACAATTTGAATTTTACGCTAGTGATTGACAGCGTCGATAACTCATTGTCGATATCTAATAGAGCATGGCGGGACATTGTATTGTAGTATGGAGAGGAAAATTAAACTACGTAATTTTTGCGTTAGGAGATGAAACATATGTCAATCGGTAGTGCATAAAAATACAAACAGAAAATAATCTTCGATAAAATGTCGTCAGTGATATACTTTAGGAGTAAATAAAGGTTGAAAATATTATTTCCTATTTTATTTTATGTTTATAAATTCCTGAACAAGTGGAAGTTAATAAGTAAAAGTAAAAATAAAATACTCGTATTCTTGAGAATCATTTACTAGTGATTTTTGATTTGTCTTCTTAGCAAATATGTACATACACATAAATTCCTTAAACCTTCAATAATGAAACAAACTTTACAGTTTTTTTTAACAACTTTAAATACCACGTGGCTGAGTGTAGATAGGTGAGTCATTTTCCTGTGCGCTGCGCACCGTACCTACGTAATTAAATAAAAAAACAAACCGGTTATTGACAACAGATATTTCTGTCTCTTTCGAACACGAGACAAAAGAAAATAGGAAGTAGGCCATGAATTTTACCTACTTCTGTGACAAAAAATCAAATAAGTAAATTGAATTAATTTACGATGCAACAGCTAAGAAAAAAATTGTATAACATCACCGGACGAGTCATGGTCGCATTAATATTACTTTCAATGCTATTTATTAATCGTGCCACACATGGATTTAAATAATAAAATAAATAAAAATATACCCAATAGATTATGATATTGATTTAGCCATATAATTGTATTTATAACTTTTTTGTAAACATTGTAATGTTTCTATTTAAATTTTAATATTTATTGACTTCTATATCCTAATAAAATCACGATGAATACTTTTGCAAAATAAATCAAATCTATCGATACTTTACACAATCGGACTACAAACACTAACTCACGACTGCGAGGAGCGGCGGTACAATACAACTTGCATTATTTTGTAAACTTTGATGTGTTCACTGTCCATTGCGTTACGGAAACGAGACATTTGAACAATCTTCTGAGCAGAGTAAGCATTGTACACCGTTTGCTTATAGAACTGGGACTATCGCTATGGTTCGTGGTGAATCTTAGAAAAATATTACTACAAAATTGATTTTGTTTATTTTTGATGTAAAATCAATAATAATGACTACTTACCGATGGAATGTGACTCCATGAGACTTGGAGTTGCACTTATTGCTTCGATTTTTGCAAATTACCACTGAACAACACGGCATTTCACTAAAAACGTCGATCGCGACTGAACTGCGACTGAGCACAATAATCACCCCCGGAAGCAAAGTATGATCATTCTGCACCAACTAGTGTCGCACCGGCCACGCCCCCTTTTCACATCTCCCTTTAGTTTATAGTATCTATGGGAAACCGTGTTGGAGTAGCTTACCTACGTATAGTGCTATTAAGGAAAATCCTACACTATGACGGACTGACGAATGCGTCTGTCAAACACCTTGGTTAAATCCCAGCGAAACAGTGTGTCATGGTATCCGTTTTTTGTATGGGAATTCTAAATTCCCTTTCGTCTGGTAGACGGATGCCTCAATAGTAGTTTATGCAACTGTCGTATAATGGGGGCCATTAGAATGCCAGTGTCTGTTTATCACACGAGGCGTAGCCGAGTGTGATAATAGTTTGACACGAGCATTCTAATGCGTAATTATAGTAGTTGCATACACTATTTTATCTACACTCTCCAAAAAAAAACTCAGTTTAACACTTTTCCAAACGTCCGCACCGGCAATTGCAAGGCTCGATACACGGTCAAATTCAATACGAGAACGTAATATGGCTTGATATAAATTTTTAAAGATTCTTTACTAACAGTTGTTTAGATGTCGAGTCTCAACAGCAGATAACTAAATAACTAAACAACAACTGAACAACACTGAACAACAACTGAACAACAACTGAACAACAACTGAACAACACTGAACAACACTGAACAACATCGGAATAACATCTGAACAACAACTAATCAACATCTGAACAACAACTGAACAACATCTGAACAACATCTAAACAACATCTCAACAACAACAGAACAAAAACCTATTAAAACAACTGAACAACATCCGAAAAATTACGGTACAACAACAACTGTCAGGTGCGGCGGAAGATAGCGATTTGAGTATTGGAAAAAAAACTTCGTTTCATTTCTCAACTTTATCGTATTAAGAGTTTTCTCATTAAGTCATTACGCTTCTGTAATTTATAGTAAACCCTAGTTTTTATAGGCAGAATGCGTAAAGTAGGTCATTATGCATCTGTTTTCGAATTCATAATTCGAACATTATGAGACGAGTGTAGATAAAAATACTTACGTCCAGCATTACGTACTTTATAGTGGGAATCCTTTTTTGAGACGTACAAACGGCGCGCGGCCGGCACCACTGCGGTACCAAAACCGACGACGGTTTGACAAATTATCCTAGCCGCACTACTTAAGAGGGCTCTCGTCGCAAGAATCCGAAACTTACGTTTTTTTACTCAACTACGCCTACCGTTTTTTATATGGAATCTCTGTCGGGGTATCTTACCTACGTATGGTGCTATTAATTTGGTCCGTCGGACGGCGCTCGGCCGGCACCGCAGCGGCACCGCAGCCGGCGGTTTGACGTATTATCGTCGCCGCACCACTTAGCGCGGCCCGCGTCCTTTCGCCGGTCGGCACCGCTGCGCCACAAAACGTTTTGCTGCGAGTTTTTACTTACTTACTCGTAGCTTACTTGCGCAAATTCATACTATAGTCGAGGAATATTAAATAAAATATGACATCTTGCGTAAAAAATCTTTTATGTTGTATTTAGAATCCGAAAATTAGTTTCTGATTTTGGGCATTAGCACAAAAAAGTAAAACCCTCGTTGAACTCGTGTTTAAAACAATTCTTTATACAAAAATCGTTTAATTCTCGTTGGACGCGTGGCTAGCTTTTTTGTGGTAAGGCTTCGGCGCGCAGCCGCCAATACTTACTTTGTGGTAAGGCCCTATGTATAAGGCGCTTGTGATTATTTAATTGGGAGATTGGGTGACAAGTACCACAAATAGTGTGATGAAAGTATTAAAAATTTACGTCATTTTATCTACTCAGCTTTCTTTGCCTTTCATTGTTATTTCTCGCTTTCGTAGGTTAGATGATACTTTAAAATTACCGGCTGTCCCGATGGCGTAGGGGATAGTACCCTTGCCTGCTACGCCGAGGGTCGTGGGTTCGATCCCCACATGACACAAATATTTGTTCAGCTTTTTTCAGATATTTGTTTTTAATCTGGGTGTTTTCTATGTATAATATGTATTTATTTACAAAAAAATATATATAAGTACTAATACCAGCTATTTAGTTCCCATAGTACAAGCTTTGCTTAGTTTGGGGCTAGATGGCGCTTTTTAAATCTATGGTATTTATTATTATTATTTATTGCAGCTGTTATATCCTGTTTCTTGAGATTTCGTGTGTGTAATGTTTGGCGATGGAGAGACAGGGAACTACCCAGCCGAGCCCCGCCACTGAATAATATATACCGAAGCTCTTCACTCACCGGACTGACACTAAACCTTTAGGCTAGACTAGTTATGAGTTTAGCCAGTTATCCGCTTCCCGACATTTATGTAGAGCAGTTAAATATAAATGGGAGGAAAACTTTGCCCGTAGATTGCTAAGTTTCTCTATTATTTTCTTTTTGTGTTTTACAGAAGTTCTTACGTAAAGGTTAAGAGTTACGATTTACCTCATTTCACCTGAAATATCATAAAAGAGCACGAGCCATATTCGTAAGAACAAACTCTCATAAACCTTTACCCCAAAAGTAATGACAACACACATTTTGCACAGTACTCTTACAAATATAGGCACAACGGCGAGGTGCAAATCACAATGAATAAAATATTAGCGTCGCATATCCTAGTCACAGTAAAGAAAAGTTGCAGTAAACCTTCTTAGTGCCCTCCCAGTCGGTACAAAAGTTTGAAATACAACTAAATATTCAGGAGTCTTTCTTAAATAAACATATAAGTAATCAAAATTATTGCCATTAAAAAAGAATGCAAGGGATATGCAACACCCTACGTGCGGCCTAGTCTTCATTAGCATATGTATTCTGTGTCATTAGGTACTACGCACAATTTATAGATGATGAAAAATATACTGTAGGTATAAAACAATTCAATGATCTGGCGTTTTCTTCATAGAAGCTTCACTGAATTTATTTTCATATTAGTTACGTACCTACGTTTACTTTGTGGCAATGGGACCACTTTTGTCCAGTACGAAGGATTACAAAACCGTCCAAATACGTTTTACCTATTGTAGCTAGGTAGGTTGGACGACTCGGTGTCCCACAAGAAAAGAAGAAGAAGAAGCTAGGGAGGTACTGCTAACGCTGTACTCTTATTTTGTTTAACTTGACAGAAAAAATCCATGACCACTTTCAGTTGACGGAAGGAGTTTGTACTCATACAGATGTAAATTATTTACTGTGGTCCGGCATTGAGCCTCCGGGTTACAAAAAGATAAGTTTGATATCGGGAGATTACCGGCTAAAGTGGAGACTGACGATGCTTATTTATGCGATACTTTTTGTAACGGGTATGTTTCGGTTGCATTTTAAAACAGTGTTTTGGTTTGATGATTAAAGTAAGTACCAGCAAATTCCTTGAGAAAATATAAAATAAAACACACTCATTTACTGGCTTGCGAATAGCAAATGTATGTTGGTTAATGGATATTATTTTTATTTCAATTTTATGTAATTTTTTGTTTTATTCCTATTTCAATAACCAAACGTCTTTAATCTTACTTGTTAAACAATGGTTTATAGATGCTGTGGTAATTTATAACTTGAATTTGACAAATTTAATTTTCCGGTATCTAGCAAAAATTTATCGAGTAGGCAAAACAATTGTTTAAAATAGTATTCAACAACTGTTTGATATAGGCCGGACCAGTGGATAAGGATCAGGCTTTATACAAAGCCTTAACGTGGATATAAAACGCGCTATAGAAAGCGTTGGCAAGAAGGATTGCGACTGCGACTGCGCTGGAGCAAACGGCTGCGAACAGGGCTGGGTAATTGAACTAATAAATCTAGACTGAAGTCGCGGCCAGCCGGCCAGCTAGCACTCGGACCCGAGCCGGCCAACCTAGCACACCTGCACTACACTGCAATCACTCACCATCTACAACTACAGGTTAACTAGTACGTTATAATGACGATTTGTACTTTTGGATTGGTTGGTAGAGGTATACAAAAACAATCAGAAAATTAACACCTGAGCAAATTTAGTTATAGCTCAGTTCATACAATACAGTCAAAACTGCGCAAAGATCCAATTCACAATGCAATTGTAGCACAAAAACGAAGATTTCTTATCATTTTACTCGTTTTCTGTTAACGCAATGTTTATTCGCATGTGTGGCGCGGTATGTTTCAGTAGTTTTCATGGTTCTTTCGAGGTGGTGTTGGGGTTTCATAATATGTTTTATTGTTGTAAGGAATCCTACCGCCGGAGATGAAGTGCAGAAAAAGGTCAGTGACAGACAAGCAAATGTTCTGTGTAACGAAAATTTGTATAATTTTTACAAATTTGTGGTTATTTCAGTGAATGTGAAATTTTACTAGTGTCAGGTTCTGAAAACAGTGGACGGGCTTGTGATAATAATAAGATATACTTTACCCACGAATTGAAAAAAAAAGGTTTAAATATGAAAATGATGCCATGTGATGCCGGCTTTGAAAAGCATTTCTTTTCTGTGGGTGTCGTAAGAGGCGACTGAGGGCCTCACGGATCCATTGTGTAATGTAATTTTAGGCGATCAACCTGTTACTATGGAAATACAAAATTTTTCAATAACCCTCATGATGTTTATCAGACGTGGCATATATATCAGCAATTATCTTTATCAAGGTTTAACAATTAGGTGTAACAGTTTTTCTTATGACAATCTAAAGATAAGTTGCAAAATTTTCTTTTTTAGGAGAAGGATGTTGAATTCTCTCCCGAATTCATGGATTTTGTGAGGAGTTTAGATTCAAACATTTTCCATTCTGAACTCAAGAAACAACCAACCAAAATTAAATTCATTGAATCTACTACCAGAAAGATGCCTCGAAAAATAACAATTACTAGACAAGATGATGTGAGTTTAGACATTTTGCCATTTATGGACTTTGTCTCTAAGTTTTTCCTAAAAGACATGAACTTTTTTTCCAGGAAAAAGTAACAGCGAATCAAACGGAAACCATTCGAGATATACTTATGTTAAAGCTGGTGTCCTATTACGAAGACAAGTACAAGATAGCTGGGACTAATGTCTTCACAACTCCTCTAATGTTGGAGACAGTTAGCGAACGAAGTCGGCTTGATACTGCTTCTTCGTATCGTATGGAAAACCAAGTCGACAGCACTGATTTCATAGAACAATCTGCTCTCCTGAAGAAACCTATAGAAAGGTCTTTCCTGGTTTCTTATTCACGTCGTGGCGAACCTAGGAGAAAACCTATACCAGATTCTCGTTTAGATATAGACGAGCCTAGAAAACAGTCATTGCCAGATTATTATTCACGTCGGGACGAATCTAGGAGAAAGGCCTTTCCAGATTCTTATTCACGTCTAGACGAACCGGAAAAAAAGTCTTTACCAAATTATTATTCACGCCAGGACGAACCTGGAAGAAATATTCTACCAGATTATTATTCACGTAGGGAAGAACTTGGGAGAAAGACTTTACCCAATTTTTATCCCCGTCAAGATGTACCTACGAGAAAAACTTTACCAGATTTTTATTTACGTCTAGACGAATCTACGAGAAACTTTTTACTGGATTCTTATTCACGTTTGGACAAACAAAGAAGAATGTCTCAACAGGAATCATATGCAAGTCCCGACGAACCTATGACAACTAGGAGGTCTATACTGGATTCTTTTTCCGAGGTAAGTTTTGTGCCACAGAACAGGTCTTTATAATAAATCAAAACAAATCAAATATCACTGTATATACTACACTGAGAGACACATACATACAATAAAAACTGTAAATCATCATATTATGTGTCCGTAATAAGACACACTATGAAATAAATTGTATTTATGCATACTTAACCATAATTCTTGTATTATTATTATGACAAAAAATGAAAAGAATGAAATATGAAGCATATTTTAGTCTCAAATATAATGAACCTATTATTATGACACTTTATGACATGGTATGATTTTTGTTTATTATTTATTTCAGAAACAAATTAATATTTAGCATTTAGCAATTAATAATCTATTTATAAGAATATTTATTTGAATTTTGTGATGTTTTGTTGTCTATTATATCATCCCAAATTCTTCCCTACTCGAATAATTTCCGTGTGATGCCGGCTCAGAATAGCATGACCTACCCGTGGGTGTTGTAAAAAGCGACTAACAGATTATTTGAGCTAGGGAATGGGTAGCAGCGTTCCCTGTGAAAGCAATATATAGCACTGCGCTCGCCAATACGCTTGCCAAGCGTGGTGGTGGAGTATGGCAATACCCCCCAATAGAGGGAGGCCAATGTCTGGCATGTTTTAGCTGTTAACGGTTAATATTAACAGCGTATGTCAGTCCACTGCTGGATGGCAGCAACCCCCAGAGTAGGCAATAAGGCACGATCTCGGTGTTCAGTCGCTACCAGCCCCCTTCCCTAAGCCATCGGGCCATCTAGCCGGAGGGCGTCCAACACTACGCTAGCACAAGTGTGGCCTCTCCTCGAAAACTCACTTACTCCACCGTCCATCGGTTTTACGACAGATATGATCAGCCCACTGCTACTTCAGTTTACTACTTATTCAAATTATGTTTGTTACTTGGTCTTCTGGCGGATAATCTTATTCCAGACTTTATCCATAAGCAAGATCTTGAGCATAAACCTTTCTATAGCCGGTGTGCTAGTTTTACTATCAGTTTCCAAATCTTGGTGTCTTAGTAAGACGCACTGATCAAACGCCTTGGTCTTGGGGCATTGTGGCAAAGATGACTCCAGAATATCACGCTGCTTCCAAAATTCTGCCCAGCCAAGCTGTACTCTTCAGATGATTTTAGCTTCAAAGTTGTCTTGTCTCACTTTTGGACAACAGGATAAATAACATGTTATGTTAAAAAGTGTCATACAACAAGTCATAATAATCACCTATTGCTTTTATTATTATTTTCTGTTTATTTTTTAAGTACATGTCGCGTTAATATTTCAGGAGGAACTAATCAACTTTGCCAGGAATACGGAGCAAAGTCAAGAAGAAATTGTAGTATTGTGATTCTACTGTGTAGTATCATATCCACAATAGAGCTGATGGCATTTGTCATGTTACCAAACTGAGAAGGCGGATTGGCGAGTACAGTAAAAAAAGCAATCACAAAAAACGCGGCTGCATATTTCCTGAAATTAAGACAATGGGATAGCACCTGGCTCAACAATTTTATTGATGTGATTGTGAAGCTATTATATGGTAATTTAAAACATTCATTAATTCGTTTTTTTTATGATACAGCCTGGTAAGAAGGGCACTAGTTTACGTATGTAAGTTGGTGTCATGATTTAAGTTATAATGCTTATTATATGAAATACAACTGATAGTATTTAGAAAAACCAAACAAATTAACAAAATAAAAGTTTGTAATTTTATTAAAAAAAATTATTTAATAAACATAATGGATAACCATGGTGCATTTTACTTTTTATGTCTAATAAATCTACAAAAAATTACGAGAAAAACTGTGTTTTTACTTTTTTCATATCTTAAAAAATGGCCGAGATATTTAAGTTCAAAGTGTATAGTTTCGGGCGGAGGTTTTTTAAAACGCGGGCGAGCGCAGACTAGCCGATGACGTCACGGCTTGAGTCATTCGGCAGTCGCGCTTACGCTAGCACGCCGTCACGCAGTCAAATTAAATATTATAAAATAAAATGCCAGGGAAATACTGTATTGTGCCGCAATGTTTAAACTCCACGGTTAAAACACCAAATAGACTCTTCTTTTATGTGCCTAAGGACCCAAAAATAAGAAAAAAGTGGCCGTAAAAAGAGTTGATTCTATAGGCCTGATTCAAAGTAGGTATACTTTAACACAAACTGATGTTAAAGTATACCTACCTACATATATGTAGACGTACTCACGTACTTAGATTAGGAGTACTTGGCCATCCTGATTGCTTAAGTACCTACCTATGTAGGTACCACGTTGTCGTACCTACTCTACTTGCAACGGTACAGGCAAATGTGTGTATGTGAATAAAGGATTACCTATTATAGGTCGATGCGTGGAGTAGACATGCGCCTCCTTGACCCACACTGTAGGTATAACAGTTGGCTGAAGTAGGTGTGCGTATGCGCCTCCTTGTCAAGGAGGCCGCCGCCGTGGTACTGGCAAGTAGGTAGGTACGCGTGAAAACCCATAGGTAGGTAGGTACGTACTTCAGGATGGACGCTAATGCACTCGCCAGTTCCACGGCGAGTAGGTAGGTACGCGTGGAAACACATAGGTAGGTTGGTACCTACTTCAGGATGGATGAACAAGCACTCGCCAGTTCCACGGCGAGTAGGTAGATACGCGTGGAAACACATAGGTAGGTAGGTACCTACTTCAGGATGGACGCACACGCACTCGCCAGTTTCACGGCGAGTAGGTAGAAACGCATGAAAATCTATAGGTAGGTTTTAACGAGCGCGAACTTTAAGTACCTAGGTACCTTACCTAGTATTAGGTACCTAGTATTTTTATCACTTATCACACACATTTTGATTGAAATGAGGGAGTAGGTACAACTAGGAGCCCCTTAGGCCAACCCTTAGGGTAGGTACCTACTTCAGGCAGGATGGTCATGACATGAACTCGCGAGCGAAATTATTTTTATCACCGCCCATGGTAGGTATGTAGGTACTAAATAAAAAAACACTATGATGCAGTTGAGATAATGCTTACATATACATTTTCATTTCCATTTTTATTCCACGAATTTCGGAAGCGGTAAAATCTTTATTCATCATGAAATATTGGGCCACCATCAAACTATTAATTTTTGGCAGATTGTCGGACTGACCTTTCACAAATTCTGCTTCCATTTTACTGACTACACTTATATAACATACACATAAACACCATAATTATAAAGTATTTCTTTGAAAAAACGAAGAAAATCGAAACAAAATCACCGAAACGTGCAGCGCGCTGTGTTGCGGTCGCGAGGTGTCCCGAGCCGTGACGTCACAGTCTTAGCGCGCGTAATCTCGGAAATTCAAAATTGGGGTAAAACTTCTCTTCGTCATAACTTGCGAAATACTGCATGTATTGAAGTGAAATAAAAACTAGTGTAATGTACATGATCTACGCTCCAATTTAAAGTGTATATGAAAGTCATATTTTGACCCCTCAGGCTTATCCATTACAAAAATAAAAAATTACTAATATGTAAAACTATAGAAAACAATAACCTATCAACTTAACTAATTAATAACTATTAGCTTAACTATTTTCAAAACTAACAATAGTAATACCTGTGAAAACAGTAAGATTACCTACAATATTTATATTTTAAATACTGGAAATATATGCTCCACAATAAACGATTAATTTCACGCCTTAAAGATCGTTGAGTGTTTCAATTTTATGCCCAGAACTTACCTTATTTTTAGCAATTTTACTGGAGATTGGCTCTCATTGGCACTTGTTCAACGAAGTGGAGCGAAAGGCACTCGGGGGGCAGACTCCATCTGCACTAAAAGTGCCATCTATCTGCCGTATGCCGGATTTCAGCGAACATACCGTGTCCAATGCATCTCTTGGGGCGGCGATATTCTGATCAATATTCAAATTTAAAAAGAGTCTACCTTATATTCGCTGTTTGAAATTGGAAGATGTTTTATATTTGGAAGAGTAATGATTTTATTTTGGCAGAAATGGTAAATACCAGCATCATACATCATGAGAATAGTCTAGTTCAATCTCTTCTTGGGCATATCTTGGGTTCAGAACTGTTACGTAAAGCCAAAAATTTTTTGTTTTGAATAAGTCGCACCGATTTAAATATCGTGATGATGAGATAATGCCCTACTACCATTAGCATAATAGCTGTCCTCACCAATTTGCCGTTACATAAATAACTTTAAGGCGTGTACTGAACATCAGTATTCCAACCACGAGGTTTGACGGATGTATTAAACATACCCGCATCCTGCCGGAAGGATAAACCTGTATATTTCATGAAAAATCCAGCTACAGTAAAGTATCATCGATATACATAGACGATTGCTTATTTTCTTGAGCCTTAGATCTCAATTTAGGAGTATAAGGTTCCATAGTAACAATAATTATCATAAAAGTGGATACTTGATAGATCTATCGTAGTTTGTTTAAGCGTAATAAAAATATAATTTTCACAGGTTGTGAATGTTTGACAAAAATACCAACATATTCGATTCTGAGGGCATTACAAGCTATTTCAGAAGAAGTTGTTTTAACCTTGCTGTATTGGAAATTAGATTGTTCGCCTAGCAACTTTAACAAAAGAAAAAGAAAATTATACAACATAACCGCTACAAAGCCTTAAGAGCTGGCAACGACCGTCAGTATAATTAAATCCAGTTGGTTCGTCGACACCATCCCCCAAACATTACATGTACAACTTTGTCCACAAATTATGTCTCCACCATTCAAATAGACGTTCTTGCGTAAATACTTTGCCAACTTAGTCCATTAAAGAAGCTGTACACGAATAATCACAATAACAGTGGTTTGTTTAACGTTCCTCTTCGACGATTTCAAGGAATGTAATGTATTACGCAAATAAAAAACATCAATCAATGTTGTTCACGAAATTGATTGAGTTTTGTATAATATAACCTTTATTTTAGTTAGCATTATAAACTCTGCGTGAGTATCGTAAACTTAGTCGCGTGTTTGACCGAGAGGGCATCGTAAACTGCACCATAAAGCTGAACACATAAATTTAGAAAACCGAAGCAACTTGGCAGAATTGAAATTTTGTACTCTGAATAGCCGTCCGATAGCAGCGCGGCTTTCAACAATATTATAGAGAAACCGATACTAAGGGAAGGATTTCCGAACATAAGCAAATAGAAAATACTCCTAATGATGATGGTGCGTTGGCAAAGTGCCGACCAAGTAGTGAAGTAAATCTCAGCGCATACAGAGCCAATGTCTTTGCCTACCCTTATGACCGGAGTTCTTTTATTTTCTTACAAAACTTTATAATTAGTACCAACAAGTAGTGTTTATATCATAATTATCATAAATGAAATAAGTAACGTCACGTAATTTTTCCTTGCCTCATGAATGACGTAGTAATAAACTCGTAAGTACACATAGGTAAACATTTTTATTTTTGATCACAATAGTTCTGACCCATAATTATGTAGAAGTGGAAAACTCTCGAGAATTCCAAAAGTAGTGAATTATGGCAATAGGAGAATGCCCATCATATTTCTCTTTTGAAACTGAAATAATGTTGATTGACTGATTTGCCACCCCCACTAAATAAACTGATTGAAAACCAAATTAATTTGATTGAAAAGTGGGCATTTAGCTGATAAAAACTCAATAGCTTAAACCCTTTGGAGATAAATGGGTATAAAATGAAATATCTGGCGGGCGGGGCGGTGGGGTACAGTCGCGTACACTTTGTTCCAATCGCATTTCCCTTCGGAGCGATCTCACGGCGGAAATTAATCCATCCGGCAAATGAATGGACTGCACTTGTGCGTGAGGGTGGGGGTGAGCGGAGTGAGCGCCAGCGCCAGCGCCAGCCAGTACCTATCGAGTGAGTGGGACACGGGGTATTTTTCAGTGATCTGTCACATTCACATATCACATATCAGAGCGTAAATGGTCGCAAAAAACGGACCTTTACGCCACGTCTGACAAATATTTGAGGGTCATTCGGAAAATTGTGTATCGCCATAGTGTCAGGTTGTCAATACACACACTCGAGTCCCTTAGTCGCCTTTACTAATCCCACGGGAAAGAAATGGGGTGATGCTATTCTAAGCCGGCATCACACGGCAAGTGTCACATAGGTGGTAGGTATCTATGCAAAGATCTTTGGTTATTTTTTGTAAAGTTCTTGTTTATTGTCGTATCTGGTCTAATAGATATATTAAAATAGCATATGTATATTCTATCCATAATGGTAATGATACAATGATAATTATGATAAAACACAAGATACTACACCAATTAATTAGCTGCTACTCAACTCCACGTGCCCATTTAAGTGAGTAAAACACTTTATTGCACAAAAATTACATGAACTAACATAACAGGAAAATTCATAGCCAATATGCATAAAGGCAGCCTTATCACTAAAAGCTATCTCTTCCAGACAACCTTTGAGAGGACGAAATTATAGAAAACAGGGCTGTGCCAAAGTAATGGTTACAAAAGAAATGGTAACTTATCGTCAACAAAATTTTGTCTTCCCATAGTGATTGCAGTCAGCTCGTAATCTCGTATGGCAGGTTTTTTTTGTCGTTTCCTGACATAATATGTTCCTTGTAAAAGTTGTTCAGTTTCATGGTCTGCATGCCTGTCATCAGTATCAGTAATCGATGGGCTGTCCCTTACACCCCGTATATATTTAAGTGATCAGATTAGACTACAGTTATTTTCTCCTAAATGGCGTGTGCGTGTAACTTGAGGCTGGTGCTGTGATTTCTTAGCACCGTGTGGTGCCAGCTTAGTATAGCGTCACCCCTTGCTACCCGTGGGTGATAATCGTCCAGGAATTAGGCAGCAGCATTCCCTGTGAATGCAACATCTTCCACTGTAGGGCAATACCCCCCGATAGGAGGAGGCCCATGTCCAGCAGAGTGAACTGTTGTAGCTGTTAATGTTTTTGTAATTTTAAGGTCATGAAAAAAGTCTAGTGACATTGCAACACAAAATTTCCTGAAACATATATTCCGACAAAGCACGAAAAGTTGTTGTAGGTGTTAATACGTCACACCTGACGTGTATAATAAAACTCAGCCCGACATGTCCGCACATTTTAATGTCCTATTTGGGTGAATCGCACCACGTTGCAAAATAGTTACATGAATTCATTTGAATGCAACTCGTTGGCACGGCGAAAACCTTCCTACATATATTTGTTCGATGCATTAGCGGAATTAGCAATCTCATATCTGGCGAGCTAATATTTCAGGTTTTCGTCCAGTGGCCGAGAATTAATCAGTTCCCTGGCTAGTAGAACAACTTCGAGTGTTTCTCATGTGAGCACTAAAACTAATCATCGCGTCCTACTGACCTATCGGGTGGGATTAGGGATTTATCTCAGTGAAGAGCTTGTTCGAACTAAATAATAAAGAAGACAGAGCACACACACACACAATAGGTAGTCTAGATTTCGGTGCGGTTGTATGAATTGTTCTGGTAAGTTTAAGCCGCAGAGAATCTTTTGGATTCATTGATTTTTTTCATATAGTTGCGTTTTAATTATCATTAGCCCTAAGCTTGGTGAGGATCTAGCTGTTGCTAAGCATACTTTATCAAGTAAAAATGCCTTTATACAGGTACCTTGCAAGAGTTGGCTTCATAGATTTGAGAGCAACAACTGGGGCTACCCCCTCAAATGTAGAGGATCATCATTTTCACCTGATCTAATCACTCCGCGCGTAGACCCGATTAAATCATAATAATGAATGAGCACAAAGTGCGGACGTCTTAAACAAATATTCATATATTTGTTCATGATGCTTCCCTTTTCTTTCTATTTGGCCCAACTTCTGTGATGAGCTAGTTTGTTGTTTGCATAATTCATCAAGGTTGGCAAGCGTCGGGCGCCTGGCAGAGAACTAAGCGCTCACTGCAGATGGCTTCATTAATTTATTACGTCTTCTTTATCATTAGCCCTAAGACCAGTGTAGAGCTACTTGTTCCTAAGCATAATTCATCAAGGTTGGCAGGCGTTCGGCAGAGAACTGAGAGCTCACATGGCTAATCAGGGTGCTCATTCAATTACCAAGAGCTGATTCGGTGGGTCGTAATTAGGTCATGCCTAAAATTCTTATTCTTTGTATATTACGTAAACAATTCCAACGAATTGTACGGATGTTATCGGTAGATAGTTACAAAGCTTACGTGTCACCATGAGAACGAATGTAATCGAATGAACTATGTGGAATTGGGGTGCGAAAGTAACACATAATTTGTTCTTATGCAGATTTGCAAATTCATGGCATACAGATACCTTTTATTTTCTATTGACGAAAGCATTTCATGACAGCATGGAAAATTATTTGCTATATTTTGAACCAATGTGATACGGTTTCTTGGGATTTTTATGTTTGCAGATACACTCAATAGTAGTGAGCAGTGAGATACAGAGGAAAAAGTTTTGCCCAGCCGGCAAGCGTCCATAAAGCTGAAATGACCGCTTTCCATCAAGCTAGCCGTATCTCTGTTCACCTTTTGAACCTGTACAAAAGAAAAGAGAAAGTCCCTCAGAAAGTATTTATTCGGGCCGCAACAGTCCGAAATAGTAATAAATGTCTTAACTTTTTTAGTGTTTATGTCGTGTCTATGGATTACTTACTTAAATATATTATAAAGGATCCGTATATTTAAAGGTGTACGAAGAAGTAAGTTATACTAATTAAAAATTAAAGATGTCATTCTACTAAGCCCTTAGATTAACACGGTATTTTGCCCGTTCCGACCCGGTAGATGGCCTAGGCATATACACCAAAGATTGAACATACCTACTCGTATACATAAGGTACCTATAGAATATAAACAAAGAAAATCTCAACAACCGCATAATTTCATGTCACGCGGAGTTGGGGGGCGTAAGACTTTTTTGCTATACTTATCTGTCAATCTATATCAAAAACTTTTAGGAATTATTCTATCCTATCGGAAGTTGTTCCTTGTTATACAGGGCCCCGATTATCTTATTTTTTTTGACATTGTAATGCCATCGAATGTCAATTGTCATTATAATGCAACTGTGATATTCTATACTTCAAACTGTTAGCAGAATACGAAATGACCAAAACTGTCCCAGTGACAGGCCATTGAGACAACTGAAACGATTTTCATTTAGCAGACTTCAGACCCAAGTCAGTTTCATCATCATCATCATCATCATCATCATCATTAGCTGAAGCGGTGGTTCAACGAGCAAGCGTTCTACTCAGTTGACGAAATGCTTCAACGTAGATAACTATGTTGCGGATTCCTAATCTATTAACAACTTATTTTTTATATTACATACCTACACATATCACGCCAATAATCCCTTGCGGGGTAGGCCGAGCGTAAACAGCCGCAAAAAACAGCCACACACGTCTGACAAATGTTTTAGGGTTATTCGGAATATTGTGTATCGCTATAGTGACAGGTTGTAAGCCCATCGCCTAAAATTGCAATACACACCCTCGAGTCCCTTAGTCGCCTCTTACGACTCCCACGGGAAAGATATGGGGTGATGCTATTCTAAGCCGGCATCACACGGCAATTTTTATATTATATTTTAATAATTGTTGCAATTGTATTTTATGACTTTTGTAAAGGTATTTAATTATTATTTCAACATAATTTGCCCTAACCGTCCCATTTTACGCATCAAAATACCAACAAAACAGACCAATAAGACAAATGGAGAGGACTACGGAATAAGTTAATGTTTTTTTTGGTTTTTGTAGTAGGTATGTGGCTCCAAAAATATAATTGATGGTAATATTATTTTTTAAAATATGCAAGTAAACCAAGTTATCAAAAAGTTATCGATACCATACTACCAATTATTTGAATTTTTTGCTGTCTGTCTGTGAGAATGTTTATGCTTGCATCACCCAAAAAGAAGCGATGGATTTGATGCAATTTGGTATAGTGGTATAGTGATAGCTGAATATCCATCTATGATAATTCTTTAAAGCACTCGAAGTATGGAGTAGAATGGTTGACTAAAGTTGCTTTAAATTTAGGCATTCAAAGAAGTTCGCGGGCACCAGCTAGTTATTAAATATTTTTGTTTCTTGAGATAGCCGTGTTGTGCTGAGTTAGATAGCATCACCCCCTTTTTATTTCCGCGGGTGTCGTAAGAGGCGAATAAGGGACTTCGAGGGTTTTACATACATACATACATAAATCACGCCTATATCCCTTTCGGGGTAGGCAGAGCGTTAACGGCCGTAAAACGGATATTAACACCACGTCTGACAAAAGTTTGAGGGTCAATCAGATAACCGTGTATCACTATAGTGACAAGTTGTCAGCCCATCGCCTAAAATTGCAATACACATCTAACCCTCGAGTCCCTTAGTCGCCTCTTACGACACCCATGGGTAAGAAATGGGGTGATGCTATTCTAAGCCGGCATCACACGGCCTCAAATATTTGTAAGACGTGGCGATAGCGACCGTATTTTTACGGCCTTTAACGCTCTGCCTACCCTGCAAGGAATAAGGCGCAATATGTGTAAGAGTGTGAGTTTCTTGAGAAGTGACAGATGTAGTTTTCTTAACATCATGTATAAAAAGTTACAGCTGTTAAAATAACTGAATTCCGTCATTCAGTATTCGGTATTTCGATACGGATTCATTTAGTTTACATTCAGTTGACGAACAACCCAATGATGTCCACATATCCACTGGTTCCAAACGGCTTATTGAGACCTTAATACAGGATGTAGAAAAAATTACTGCAATGCTATAATTTCATTTATTTTCTTCTTTTAAGTGCATGTTTTAATCATGATAACGAACAACTTCCACAAACATTTATACATAATGCTTGGGATATTTTTTATAAGTAACTTAAAAAACGTATTTTTTTGTTTATGGTTTTGGTGCTGAATACGGCTTGTCGCTAACAAACACAAAAAAGTCGCAATGTACTCTTTTTTATAGTTGCGGTTCGTGTAGAAAGAGTTTCAATAACTTTTTTTCTCTCTCTTTTCAAATTTAAGAGTCAAAACTCTTGTCTGTGGAGTAATTATTTCACTACACCCTGTATATTTAGGTAATCTGTGGTCGGGACTTTCGTCCGTTGAACCCATTGTTTTCCTCCTCGCAGTTGAAATTGAAACATTCAAACACTGAAGAGCCGATAACACTATTTAATCCAAACTGTGTACCGATGAATATGGATTAACTAAATGTTGCGTGGATTTCATTGAATAAGTACACATATCACACACATATCACGCCTATAATCCCTTGCGGAGTAGGCAGAGCGTAAACGGCTGCAAAAAACGGACATTTACGCCACGTCTGACAAAATATTTGAGGGTCATTCGGAAAATTGTGTATCGCCATAGTGACAGGTTGTCAGCCCATCGCCTAAAATACACACCCCCGAGTCCCTTAGTCGCCTCTTACGACTCCCACGGGAAAGAAATGGGGTGATGCTATTCTAAGCCGGCAACACACAGCACGGAAATGGTTGCACTAGACTACACGCCCAAATTCGTAAAGCGGGCTAGTTGGCAAATCGCTGTGTCACGAAAAGTAGACATAGCGCGCTCTTCTTACTTTATGTTGGCACCCAGCAAGGGACTACCAAAATATAAATTAATAAAAAATCATGTAACAGATAAAGTAAGAAAATTGTTCAACGATTGACTGACTCAACTGTAAGAACACGCCTTAAATCTGTAATTCGAATATAAAGTCCGACTGTAAGCCCCAAGTTCCCAATTATTTCAGTCGAGGGCAGTAATTAAGCAGTATAAAGTGCTTGGCTGCCGTAATCCAACCACTTTTGTGATATTTAAACGAGTTTCATTAGTTCATTACACTTCGGATATAAAAGCAGAGCTATTACGTGAAATGGACTGGAAACATAACGCTCGGTTCCGAATGACCGTATTGGTGGCGCTCAAAATAAATATGAACTTCACGACGCGTGTTCGATTTTATAGGGCACCTTTGCCATTAAACGAATACGACCTGCACTATAATGTGTTATTATTACAGTGCGCACGTTAATCCATACGCTGTTGTAATAGCTAAGAATTATACGTTTCCATTTCTATAAAAGTTTTCAATTGTGCTACGCGTGATGTCACGTAGTTTACAGAAACAACGTCCTGTGGTTGGATAAACACACATATGAAATGAGTTGATATAGATACCTCTACGAGTTAACACGCAGTTGATATGATCAAAATCAATTAACCCCGGAGGGACCGCGGTAATTTTGACACGGACCATCCCCCACGGGTTGCGGTCACATCGAGGCATTAGACCGACAATAAACATAAATATTTTTGCGCCATTCCGCTGCCCGCGCGCAGCGTAATTAAATTCCATTGAATCGCACAAATCTTCGCCCCGTGCCCGCGCTCTAACTCAACGCCTATACAAACCTGCCGAAATTTACATTTCATACCTTTATTAAAGGATTAATGTATTTATAACCCTTAGATTCACACATTTTATTACTCGAATTTGGTTTACGCTGTAAAAACGCAGTATCACATTAAATCTGCACTGTAAAAATGCTATTTGCCTAGAAAATATTAGTGAAGATTTTCTTTCATTAAAATTAACGAGAGCGGATCTATTAGTATCGAAAGTTCTTTATTAAAAACAAACTTCTTGATAGGTACACAATACTGCAGGGAGGTACTCAGGGCTCACCAATGCATTATGCTCGTAGCTGTCCTACTCACAATAATAATTAACGAGAACGTTCCTTTTTACCTGCTGCGGTATAATAATATGAGTTTAATCATTTCGAGTGGTAGCCGTCTTCCCCCACACGTTCTCTTTTCTAAAAGTCGCGTCCCCGGCTCGTTAGCGGGGCCTTCCTTATTATTTCCTCCACGACTGTAATCTGGTCTTTCAGCTACTTCAAACGACTTGTTCTTTTTCTTATGTGTAATTGAAATATATTGCCGTAATATCCGCCGGACGGGGCGAGTGCCTCTCGTCTCGAGCGCATCAGCTCAAGTTTTCATTACTCGGGAAAGTGATTTTTTTCATGGGGCAGAATAATAATTCATTCTGCTACTCTCGGCGATGGAAGACACTTGGAAAGTTCGTAGGTAAGAATGAAAGTTGAGGGTCGCATTCTGATTAGTTGGGTGTCGAGTGGTCTCGTCGCTACGAAATATTAACGAGTGTCTTTTTACTTTCAGGAATTTTGAATTTACATTTTTGTATTAAATTTCTAAGGGCTCTCGTAGTTTAGAAAGTTGACGAATTTTGCATGAGTATTTCAAACATTTTAGTGCATGCATGCCGGCTTATCTGAATTTACTGAAATGTATAAAATTTTCTGTCAATGGCTACTGGCTAGCCAGAGTAAATCCTATATCGGGTGGAATTTTTGCACAAAACATTCTCGATGTATTCTCCAGTGTAAATGCGCAACGGCGGGCGGCGGTCGCGGGCAGCGGCGGCGGTGTGGCGGCGGCGTATAGGCGGCGGCGGCGGAGGGGTATCGCCGGCTTGCGGCCCGCGTCTTCCGCCCTAACTCTTTCCTCTCCGACTGATTTATTGCGGCGAGCTCGGACTCCGGACACCTACAAACATTCCAATAGTCAAAATACCCACTGCTTTACGACCAACCTTTCCACAATCGATATCGGCAACATTTTAGATCCTCTTGCGGAAACCAACTTTGGAAACTCTCTGAAATGCTACGAGATTTAACATTAGAATTAAAGTGAATGTCGTGTATTTGAACGTTTCGTGAGTCGAAACGTGTAGTAATTACAGTAAAAGGGGTTGTTTTAAATAAATGCAGCTGCAGTCGCTGGCGCAATGTTAATGGTAGCGAGTAGCGACTAGTGTAGAGAAGTAATGGTAGGGTGCCGCACACAGCACCCGCTTATTGGCAGTTATCCATGCACGAACATCAACTGACCGTGTCGTATGTTAAAAATAGAGCCAAGCAAAGCACTTATTTCAAAGTTTTCAATATTGAGTTCCCAGGGCCAAAAGCCTGCTATAGTTTGAAGTATAGAATATCACCGTGATAATAAAATGACAGATGAGTGCCGCTGGCACTGTAAGGGTGAAAAAATAAGAGAATCCGCCACATTTCTTGATTAGTTTCCTAATTTGACAAGTTTTTGGTCTGACCAACCTTAGGTCGCAAATAGAAAATTTGGAAAATTACAAAGATTTTAGCTATAGAAAAATTAACTAAGTCCAAATAAGAGTTCAATGTCCAAAATATTTTAAGCTTATAAAAGGTTTGTAAATGAAATTTGACACAAAATTGCAACTAGAAAACGCTTTTTAAATTTTATCACCCACTTATCTACTACAGAACACGTGGATCATGTAAGTCAATTATAAATCCTTATGAACTTAGGGGTACTAAATTATTCCACTTTTGCGAAGTTCCTAACGCAGAAATTCAATTTAGATGTGTGCGATATAATCCAGCTTTGGCTTGTCGCGTGCTGAGCGGGGTGAGCAGGGTGAGCCAATATGCGGATAGGCTACAAGAGATGTGCTGATGTGACGTCAGCTAACGGAAGAGCTGTCTCAAATTTGAATCGAGCCGCCAACGTACAAAGAGTAAAGAATTATATAGAGCAACCAGTTAAAGAAGCAAAAGCGAATTCTTGTGACTGCAAAGATATTGTAATAATTCTAAATAACGGCACTGAAATATGAATTAATAAAAAATCATGTTACAGATAAAGTAAGAAAATTGTTCTACGATTGACTGACCCAACTGTTAAAACACGCCTTAAATCTGTAAAGATATTGTAATAATTTATATTCTGAATAATGACGTCTAACACCTTAGTCATGACCACGGGCTCTGTAAAGAGCTCAAACGTAGGAATTGTAAAAAAAAAAAAAACACGACTTAAATCAGTTCAAAATTGTTTTATACATATCACGCCTTTAATCTCTTGCGGGGTTGGCAGAGCGTAAATGGCAGCAAAAAACGGTCATTTACGCCACATCTGACAAATATTTGAGGGTAATTCGGAAAATTGAGTATTGCCATAGTGATAGGTTGTCAGCCCTTCGCCTAAAATTTCAATACACACCACACCCTCGAGTCCCTTTGTCGCCTCTTACGACTCCCACAGGAAAGAAATGGGGTGATGCTATTCTAAGCCGGCATCACACGGCAAATTGTTTTATTGTGATGAGTAATAGTTGTGCAAACTCAAGAAAATATTATATTCTAGTCTGTTGGGGTCCCACTAAAAACTTGAAAAATTAAAGAGAGTGTGGCATCTTCCCAGAGGCCCCGACACTTCTTTGTCGTGTGGGAACACCGAGTCGTCCAACTACCCGATGAAACCTGGTGTCAGAGTTTTTTCAACCGCCTACTACTAGTAGTACGCCTATGAGATGGGTGTATAACGACCACCACCTAGCCGCCAAGTAATCATAGGCAGCAACCGGGACCGAAGCTATAACGTGCCCTCCGAAGCACGAAATCATCTTTAATTTAGGACAATCATGTGGTACAGCCGGCAATGTTCTAACCAGACTGGGAACAAATTCACAAAGTGTTTAATATCAACTTTGTAACTTTGAAGCAGTTCGTGTCCTTGATGGGCAGGAATTTCAAATTTGACAAGATACGACTAGCTTTTGATTCGATATGTTCGCAACCGTGGTTCGCAATGAAATAATTGTAAGTAGTTTAGGACTTTAATAGAGAATAGATAGGTTTCATGTCCGTAAAAGTTTTTTAGTAAGTATTTTTGTAGGTATATAGTTTTAGGAATGATATATAGGTAACTACTTGTTTTATTTATTTATTTTGTAGTAGTTTAATTTTAAATTTTTCATAATAATGATTTCGCACCTGAGTGTATCTTTTTCCCTCTGTTTACCGTCAGGATGCCCGCCCGCCTTTTGTACTAAGTGCAATAAAGTATAAAAATATAATAAAATTGTATTTTAATTCAGACATGTTTCTGTCTTCAATTCGTTTGTTTATTCTCTCTACCTTATCTTCTTCTTCTTTTCGTGTGGGATACCGTATCGTCCAACAAACCGATGAACCCTCTACCTTATTATTTACTCTGAGTTGCCGTCTGACTAGGCTGAAATACTTGCCTATTTCGAGTGATAGATAGCTCACGTAGGATAAATGAAAAGGCTTCACTTTTGGCTCTATCACCCGGGTGACAGTAGGTTCCAAGGACTGACGGTGGCGATTTATCTTAAATGTGAATTATGTAAGGTGAGCATCTTGATAGTTGAATAGATCATCTTCTCTTAATCCATCAGATATATAAAGTGACATTTTATTTGTGAACCGATATCGAAAACTCAGTACGGGCTGGTGATAAAGAAAAACTTTCTGAAAGGAACATACTTATGTTGAAATCTGAAAAAATGGATCTGCCATACAATTTGAATCGTTTAGCTGGTGCATTTTGTACGGGAGGTTATTGTTTACCCTAAAGGTATAGGTATATTTTTCATTAAATAAAAGAAAGTATAGAATTCGAGCACTGTGTTTTATTTAGAATACCGTCAAGCTGCCGTGGTAAAGTCGTAAATCCTGGTAATCTAACTCTTATATTTTTTTTAGTTTCTAGATATATTTTAGGAGCCCAACAAGCACAAGTGCTTAAAAAAATATATTAATAAAAACAATTTAAATTTTCTCATGGTTCCGATATTAACTACTTAATATAATAAATAAATAAAATTTTAATAAAAATTAAAATAATAATTATAGCTACTTAATTATAAATCATGTTCTTACTTTTTTCAATAATCTGAATTCAGCATTTTAAATTTTCTATAGTGTAGCTCCGCAGCTTCAAACTAAAAGTCAACTTGGAGCATGATTCTAAAACGAGTAAAATGTCCGAGCAAGCGCGACCCCCAGCTATCTTAAGCATGTATTCTTGCAGCAGCGGCAGTTCTGTGCGTTTGACAAGTCCCCGCCCTTCAGCTGTAAATCTCCGATCGCCACATTGTTGTGAGTGCTTACGTGGCTTGTCAAATAACGCGCCCCGGGAGGCCGAGTCAGCTCGCACAACTGGCTCAACATACTCATAAGATTGAGTTAGCCGTGTGATGCCGGCTTAGAATAACATCACCCCATTTCTTTCCCGTGGGAGTCGTAAGAAGCGACGAAGGGACTCGAGGGTGTGTATTGCAATTTTAGGCGATGGACTCACAACCTATCACTATGGCGATGCACAATTTTCCGAATGACCCTCAAATATTTGTTGGACGTGGCGTAAATGTCCGTTTTTGCGGCCGTTTACGCTCTGCCTACCCCGCAAGGGATTATAGGCGTGATATGTGTGTGTGTGTGTGTGAGTCATTGTCTCTCAAAGTATTTGTTGACGCAAATAACTGATAGCCAATGCTTAAAATTATAATAAGAAAACGCTCTCTTTACAATAAGGCGGTTCACATCATTACGCATGCGTCTGTCAGACGAAAGGAAATTGCGAATACCAATCTTATTCCCATACAAATATGGCTACGGTTAGGTTAGGCAAGTAACTATAGGTATTTCAATGCTTAAAATGGTAATAATAAATTTAAAAAAGTTTAGGAAACTGCGGCCAGGACACCGGCAGCTCAGTTGGCTGAACCCGGTGCAACGGTCCCATATTCAAGGCCCGCAGTTAACATTTATTATATTTCTTACTTTGCTGTGATTGCAAACATCCCAATAGTACTAACTAATAAACATTTTGCTGATAATATTTCTCATGTGAATTATTTTTATTATGTACCTATTCACTGCTTCGCAATCACAAGATCATACAAAATAACTAATAATTAAAGTATGTCGCCTTGAACGCCAAAGATATTTATATTTGAAACCCGAAACCGATACCTCTACATGTACTTTATTCGTCCGAAAAATTCTGTGAAAGGCACATGGCATGATGGCACGCCGGCTGATGGATGCGTTCACAATCTACTCCGTGATTCTCCGTGATTACAGCGTGATCATCGTTATCAATAGACGCGTAGTTTTTTCATCGGGAACGGGTTGATCGATGAGCATGCTCGTGACAGTTTACGTAATACGCATCTTTACGGGCCGTACATACGGGCGCATAATAGAGAATTCACAGATGGACGGATTGCTACTGTTTTTTCTTACTAATTGTTTAGAATGGATAACCTAAGTAATTATAGTTAGACTACTTACAATACACATCGGAATTATTGTTACGGCAAAAACCATTTCTTTTTGTTTCCCTGAGCAAAATTGCAAGCGCAACTTAAGTACCTCATTTTACTTAGGGACCTAAAACGGTAGTGTTTTCCAAAAAATAAAGTATGGGAAAAGAAACTGTTCCATTTCTACTGTATTTAAAGTTTAATGAAATGTATGTTACACTTTGTGTTGTTATTGCTTGATGGAACTCCATGTAAATTTACTAATAAAACACTTTTGAACTAGTTCCACTTATGAAATATATTTGTATAATTTGATATTAAACTAAATGCGACCGGTTTCGAACATCATCATCGTCATATCATCATAACTGTCCGATGATGATGTTCGACACCGGTCGGATTTACTTTCATAACAAATTATACAAATATAGGTATTTAATCAGTGAAACTGGTAAAAAAGTGTTTATTAGTAAATTTCATGGTAATGTATTATCAATCAAAACGGTAAGTTCTAATATTGAGTTTAATTAGCTTTTCAGTACTATCCGGAATCTTCAAAAAAATTTAAAACACCATCGTCAGTTGTGTTTAGACAACCAGAAACGCTGCAATCGTATTTACGTTTTCAAGAAGTCAGGAACGCTATTGGCACTCCACTACTCCCAAATTTCAGGACGAACCGGTTTCACTCCTTCACGCCACGTGTAGAAATATTGACGTTTCCTTGTAGCCGTTTATCTGTCTTGGGCTCGCCCGCCATTACATAATTTGTGATACTGACCGCGTATCCCCATGCATCTTTAGGGGCACTACATATGGGCTGCTGCACGACTACATGTTACCACAAATATTAAAGTTTTAGTTAAATTTGTGAAAATAAGTTCAAATTATTTAATACAAAGTGAGCTTATTCTAAGTATGTCGTAACAAGCACTTAAAACACGTTATATGAGCTGGGCACTCTATATTCAAATATCAATAACTTTTGACGTGTCATAATCATTTCTAATCAGTGACTATTTATTGTTTTTAGGTACAAAATTATTCAATTTACTAAACATAAATTGTTTCAGCAAAGCTAATAACCTAGTTACATGAAAGCCATTGGATGCCGACGAAGGGAATCTCCTGGAATTCCTTACAATTCTGTGCGGGAATTCAGGTGTTTAATTAGACCGATAAATCAAGTAGCACGTACAGGTTACCCAATACCCACTGCGGGTGTAATACCTAGCTCTGTGACGTGTTACGTGAAACCTATGAAACCTAGCAACGCCTGTTCTGCGATTGTATATCTAGCAGTGAGCGTAGGTAGAACACTTGTTGTATAATTCCAAGTAAAGCGAAATTGGTATACCATATTAGAGTATAATTACAACAATGACAATATATTCAAGGCACATTCTCACCAAAAAACTGACCGGTTATATTTTTTTTTGCGGCTATATGTTTCTGAAGGGGGAAAGAGGACTTTATGAGGAGATGGCAATTAACGCGTTACTTTCCATCTTATTTGCAGTCTGCCTACTTGTTTAAATAATTAAAAGTAATGAAATAAACAGAAAAAGGCTTCTTCTTCTTTTTGTGTAGAAAACCGTAAAATGCTGTGTTGTGTGCTAATGTAGGTTCTTTTTTTTTTGTTAGACTTTACGATTTTACCTTTCAGCTTTAGCATTGAAACCTGCACCTGAATTTTTGGTATGGAGCTATGGCTCACCCCGAGAAGTATGTGTGGTTGTTCCAACAACCAGCCAAATCCACCATTGGGTGTGACTAGGCTTAGAGTTGTTCTGGGAAGAACGGATCGGACTGATCGTGGACTGATCTCAATTCGACAAGCAATTACCGTTGCGACGATAATTTCATTTAACTTGAAGACACTATTTCGATAATCCTTTGATCTTGCTTCCCTGCCCCCTTCCACTGCTTAAAAGCGCGCGCGAGTGGCGCGAGCCCTGTTTCGAATCGTTCCCTGCTCAGATAGTAAAACCGCGGCAACACTTTAGCATGAAGTCATAAAAACTCGTCTCCAAAACTCGTCGCAGTCTGATTTGACCTGAGCTCGACCGCAATTATAGTTGCATAAGTTTGAAACCCCGATTTGACAGCTGTGAATTCTATCATAATACTATAGCATAACACCGCATAAGACCTATTTTCTTTTCTTGGTATGTCTTTTAGTATGAATCCGACTTTATAAGCACAAATAATATATAAATTTTAGTCAAGAAAACGAATTTGATGGCGTACTGACTCAGAAATGTTTTCTGTACCTACCTATATACGAGTTTAGTCGACTAGGATTACACGTCGATTCATGGCTTCACTGTGATTATTCATAAGTTTATCTCTGAAATATTTCCTTGCTCTTAGGCTGCCAGTAATCGAATAAAGTAAAGGGCCTGTAGGAGACTTTGTCGAGCGATGGAGCGGACGACGGCGCGCTCAGGAGACGATCGATCACACGACTCATGTGAACGGGAGATGCTCTTGACACTGGAACAATATCTTCAAAAGCCCCTACCTAATCACTCGCAAAACACAGCTCAGTAATCAAACCCCGATATACCACTCAGAAGTTCGTATTGGAAACGAATTAGATACAATAACAGTTTATTTCCGCCTAATGAACCCGTTTCAGCTACTTATAGCTCGGGAGCCGTCGACATGTGTTTATTTCGTGTTCTTGTTTCGCTGCTGCCCAACCAGCCGCATAAATTACCGCCTTCCTGCGACTCGGTGAGCGTTTTCTTTATATTTTTTGCTTTAATACCAACCGGCTTAATTTATGGCAGCAAAATGTAAAACTAAACGGGATTGTTCGCGAGTTATTTCATTATTACACGAGCATGAATGTCATCATCGCGGGATTTAAATAAGTCCGTAATCCGTATTAGTAATTAAAGCTCAAGGGCTATGTCATCATCATAATAAAATGCAAATTGACACGGATTTAATCCGGACTTATGCCGCTGAGCGTAGTAACTGTTATTAATCCGTACGCGGCGAAGTCAGGAACCGGTTGAGTGGGCCCTAGTACCCGGGCCACAGGCAGCGGGCACCCGGATATACCCAGACTGGACCGGATCACCGGAAGGGTTTGTGATCATACCACTACCTTGTACCTCGTGTGAATTACAGATTTCAACTATCATTTAATTTATTTAATCTTTTAGACCTGTAGACTAAGCGCTTGTTGAAAAAGTCTTACCTCATAAGGTTACCGAACGGAAGTATATTTTGGCGATAGGTAATATTCAGGAGGTCAGGAAAATAGTAGGTTGCAGTCCAATATACCGGCAATTTGAATACCAAATTTTAAAACACTTTCCGTGTTAGGTAAACAATTTTTTGAAAACTTGCAAAATTTATCCTGCACGCACTTGAAAATTTAGCAATTTTCAAAAATACCGTCACTTTTATTATTCGAGTTTAAAAACTAATTATATTTCCAAAAAATATATTACATGCCTGTAGCGTTTGAAACGTTTAGCCATCTTAATAGACGTCTTAGGAAATTCTCTTAAGGTTGCCAGCTTCAACCCTGGCAGTTTTCATCGTCAGCCACATTTTATGAGCCTAAAAAATTTAGTCACTTACCGCATTGGCCTACCAAATGAAATAAATGCAGATCGATAGTCTTAAGCCGTGTGATACCAGCTTAGAATCGGCCTTGTGATGAAAGCTTAGAATAGCATCATCCCATTTCTTACGTATGGGTGTCGTAAGAGGCGACTAAGGGACTTGAGGGTTGGATGTGTATTGCAATTTTAGGCGATAGGCTTTTTCGGTTTTTAAGAAGTTTTGTCAGAAGTGGTGTTAATATACCGTTTTACGGCCATTAACGCTCTGCCTACCCCGTAAAGGATATAGGCGTGATTTATGTGTGTGTGTGTCTGTGTGTGTGATATTCCTAGGCATGTCATTGAAGAATATAGAAGGTTGCCTATCATCAGCCTGGAAGTATCTATATTATGCCAACTCAATATTTAAAGGTTTATCAGAAATACTGCCAGGCCGATAACATCGATTTTTTGGTTTCATAAAATGTGGCTGACCATGGAAACTGACAGGTTTAGAGCTGGCAACCTTAGCAGGTTTTTATCTCCTACAGCGTTTCTTTAGATCGGTAAACGTTTCGAATAGTACAGCTGTGTAATATTTGAAAATTTAACTAGTTTTTAAACTAGAATAAAAAACTGATAGTATATCGAATGGGAACCTTATGATTTGATATTCTTAACATTTTATCTATCGCTATAATTATATAATTCTGATCGGTAACTTAATGAAGTAAGACTTTGTCGACGGGCACTTAGTCTACTGGGCCTCTGTTTATAATCTATAAATGTAGGCAGGCGCCTATTTCAATGTCAGTTTATTTTGTTTCTACAAGCATTCACCCATAAAATAAATACGTTTTGTACGGTTTCGCAAAAGAGCGAGCCCTATTTTAGCCTTACAAAATTGACGTCCTAATTTTATTTCAGGAATTAACCGTTGCCTCCCAAAATAATACCTACTTACAATTAAATTATTTGTTCGCTGGGATAGTATTGTAAGTTTGTAGTTTGCGTTCAAGCATTGTTTACGCAGGCGGGTAGGGAGGTTAGGGGGAACGTTTTGGGCCACGGGGCTATTCCAAACATTCACGACCCACTGTCATTAGAAGGCCTAAAATAATGAAATGTAAATTAATACGTCATCTTGGATAGCGGATTATGTTCTTTAATCCTATTAGCCCGACTTGTTGTTCTTGATAGGGTTTGATAACAATATCCCGAGCGATAAACGGAGCCGTTGCGTTTAGCTAAATTGAAACGGTTTAAACATGGTTCAGATCAGATTAACTATATTATGACACAAATGGCTACAGATTAAAACACTTCGGTATACCCATATCTACCTAATATTGTATATATTTTAAGGCATTGGTGCTGGAGCTAGACACATTCTAACTACTGGGACGGTGAATGCGTTTGGGGTGAGAAAATGTGTGTGTGTTTGTGCAAATCAATGTAACCATTTATCTCTGAAACCACTGGTCCGATTTTAATGCAGTTTTCAGTGATCAATTTAAACTTAATTAGTACAAGTTATTATACAATAATATTAAATACAATGCAATTATTTTAGGGTGAGTGCCACTGATCAAACTGAACAACTTTTCCCAAGTAACATAGGTCGAAAAAATTGGTATTTCCCAAACAAAACTGTTCAAAAAATTTGAAACTTAGTATGTAAGGTACAATGAAATAACAATGTTACATGCGAAAAGGTGTTTATTTCACGAGTAAAACTCACTCTAACAATATTTGCACTGTTTTTTTTAATAAATAGGTAATGCGGTTACAAATCACCAGAGGGCGATGTAGTACACATTTGTTTGTGTGTGTAAACCAATCTTATCTGCAAAAGCACTGATCCGATTGTAATGCACGGTTGAAAGTGATGGGTTTAGGTTTCATTAGTGCATGTTCTTAGGTAGATGGTACGGTAATAACTTCCCAGTGGGCGCTGTGGTTATCATTTTTATAATTTTGAAATTGGTAGGAAGGTGTATGTTTTAACCGTCGTAGGTATTTTCAAATTGTGTTTGGACTCACTAGTTTAGTGAAGTGATATCACAGTAGGAATTGGAACTCACATTCACCAGCGGTATTTCCGATTTTTGTTTAAAATATTTCTACTTGGGCTCAAAATCTTTCATGTATTAATCGAACCAATCTGAATTCCACTACCTACTAAATTTTTCGTCTACGACGACGCAAATAATCTTCCGTGCGTACCTAAAGCATATCGAGGAGTGTAGATTTAGGGACAGTCAGGTCAAATACATAGGAAATTTAGGAAAATATAAATCCTTTGCACTTCTGGGAATTATCTTATCTTACCAAGCCTGCGTCATTCCACTGCTAAATAAAGGCTTGCTCTTCTCCTTTGCAACAATAAAATGTAAACGCGCGATTGAACAAATTTTTATTTCGTTTCGTTTGGACATGTTTGGCCTACTACTTAATTAAACTTTTTAAATCTGGTTGTCGGCAAGGTGTCGACGGCCAGGCAGGACCTCTCTCATCGCGATAGCTCTTTCTCAATTTAAGGGTCTGTGCGGAGCCTCTGATAAGCCCCAGATTTAGCGCAGAGCGAATTTGTTCGGGTAATTTACTTTCAGAGTTGTGAAGACAATAAAACTTGGTGAGAGCTTTACTTTTGAGTAGCTTTATTTTGTTTTGTAATGAAGACTTATTTTACGAATAGTGTTGTGTAGGTGGATTTGTTTTTGCAACTCAAATCTTATGTTTTTTTAGAAAACATTGTGAACGTAGTTTTGAGGTCGTACAAACAATCATTTTAAATCAGTTGTAACTAAGTTTTGATTACGCTGTCCCAGTCAATAAGACTGTTTGCCGTGTGATGCTGGCTTAGAATAGCATCACCCCAATTCTACCCGTGGGTGACGTAAAAACCGACTAAGGGATAATTATCCAGGGAATGGACAGCAGCGTTCCCTGTGAATTAAACATCTTTCACTGCGCTCGCCAATTCGCCTGCCAAGCGTGGTTAGTATGGCAATACCCCCCGATAGGGGGAGGCCCATGTCCAGCAGTAGACGTTTGTGGCTGTTAAGTAAGTAAGTAAGTCAATAAGATAACGCATTACTTTTCTTACCCTGAGCAACATGTAAGATAATTATTTGAAAAACTAGACCGTGAACGGGTTAGCTTCTTAGCAAAGAATTGTTTTTATTTGATCTCCCAATCCAATATTTATGTATAATGTCAATAACTGCGTGCGAATGAAAGAACAAAATAGGCATTCAAATATTATTTCCCAAGCGGGCTCGGCACAAAACTACTTTGAAAATTATTAAAACGTATTCTTATTATCTCGCGCCTGTTCTGCAAGGCTTCCAAAATAGGTTCGTACATTTGCACCGAGCCTCGAATGTCCACGTATTATGCATGCAGCCAGCCTTCTCGGAGTTCGTTAAATGTGGCTCAACTCTCCTATATGTCTTGTCAGCATTTCCAAGAATAAGCACGCTCAAAACTATATTTGTTTTAGTTTGGAAGGGACTCGAGGGTGTATATTGCAATTTTAGGCGATAGGCTGACAACCTGTCACTATAGCGATACACAATATTCCGAATAACCCTCAAACTTTTGTCAGACGTGGTGTAAATGGCTGTTTTTTGCGGCTGTTTACGCTCTGCCTACCCCGCAAGGGATTATAGGCGTGATATGTGTGTGTGTGTGGACAAACGGAACCGTACTATATAATATAGACTATAATTTAGACTGTAGATAAGTGCTTACCTACTTCAATTGTATTATGTCTATCTAGATAACCTCATTCATTGTAGTAGTTTTCTGCGCGCCGGTTTGGCCCTTTGAAAAATTTATAAACATTTCCTTCAAACTAATAAAAACTCTATGGTTACAAACTTTTAAAGCCCATTTTCATAAGTTTTTATACAGTAACAAGTTACGATAAGCGCTCATTTGCAATGTAGCGCTAGTACCTTCGTAAATATAAATAGCCATATCTTCATTTCTCCAAGACTCAAAATGGACAATTCCTTACTGAAATCTTTGCTTATCTCCCCCACCTATGTTACGACGCTTTTTTACACAATTGCCTGCAAACATTATGCAAAAAATGATTAACGATGTGTCATGCATCCCCTCTAACACACAGATTTCAGGAGTCATACATGAAGAACACATAGAAATATTTACTCCAATTCTATGCCTTGGTATCTAAAATTGTGGTAGGTAACTGGGTAAACTACGCAAAAAACAATACCTAGTTTAACATTTTGACAAATTAAATATCTTTGCGTACCAAAAACCACATTATATAAATGCAATTGATGCTGACACATGTACCCTAATGCCATCAACATCAGAGTGTAATGTCGCGTATATAAATACAGTAATTTATTACAGGCAGATGTACTAGTATTTTGTGAAATCGCAGCGGCTTCACTAGACAGCCTATGTCAGTCGAAAGCTGACAAAATGCGGCGAATGCGGGCTAAAGTTGTTACCAACTCTAATTCCTGTCACATGTTACACAGCAAGCACTAAATACGACAAGTCGCGATGAACGAACAGGCACTTTGCTATTTGGCTGACTGACTGACGGCCAATGTATCAGTAAGTATCAAAATTAAATATAATAAATTTCCGGTTGAATGTAGTTTTTATGAAAAAGAAGGCAGGTATTCGTCAGTTTAATAATAAAGTTAGTTCAAGCTTTCCGTGTCATGGGTGAGGTCATGGTGTCCCGTCGTATGCTCAGAATGGATTTTGATGCGTTTATTTAAAACACATATAAAGTAATTCAAGAGGCAGGTTGTAGCAAAATGGAAAGCAGCGGGTGAAATCACTGAGCTGGTCGCTACTATTAAATAACCTTAAGGCTCACGACTAGTCGCTCTACCGTACCGCCTTATTAAAACGTCACTCAAAGCGGTTTCGTAAAGAACAGGTAGGTATAATCGTATCTTCGAGTTTCCTTCAACGGAGCTGTACCTTCGACGGAGACTGGCTCAGGGGTGATATGTTGCCTCATGACCTTAGCCATGTCCAACACGACAGCAATTTTTGCAGCAGCGCATTACCATACTCAGCGGTCGGTATGGACTACTGTTGTAGCATTCTGCTACAATTACTACCATTTTTCTAAATATTTCCTGAAATCCATTTTATTTTATCAATTTGTTTGTTTACTTTCTTGATGTTATGTCAACCTCTCAAAGTTGACGGCTATCTATACATCATAGAGCCGCGTAGCTTTCTACTAAAAAGTTATTATACATTGATCTACCTCTTCGTATTTTCTGACCTCCTGGTACTTGTATCTAAATTTACTACGCCTGGCACTCTCCCTCTCCCTCTCCCTCCGGAGGGACTGAGGTCCCGAGCCCTCCAGCGTGCCTCGGAGCCATCCTCATAACCACCTCATCATCAAGCTAACATGAGATGCCAACAGATCTCCATGGACAGCGACGACTGGCCACTGACAAGTTCCATGATCTCAAAATGACGGCTGACGAGGTCGACGATCGTCGAAGATTCTAGAACCGAAGAGGATGACGATCGAAATGAAGAGCGCGATCGTCATCGAAGCTTCTGGAAATGAACATGACTATCGAAATGAAGACTGTGACAGTCAGCGTCAGACGAGGGTATAAAAGCCACGTCAAGCAGCTAGGGGATCAGTTTTGGTCTGGACTCTAAGTTGTGATCTCGAAGACTCCCAGTATAGTCTCTCACTGAGTAACCACTGTAACAGTCTATTTTAGTCCTAAAAGTCTCCCCTCAAGTGACGGAAGCTTAAAAGTCTCCCCTCAAGCGCCTACGCCCCGTCGGATTGAAGATACAGCTGCTGCGAAGACGCTCCTCGCGCTGGACGCGCCGCCGTTACCTTCTGTGTGAGTGGCCAGGTTATAATTTTGGTTTTCGTATCAGGAGGTGGTTATCTGTTAATTCTTTAATAAAGCCTTATCGTTTACGTTCCCTCTTTTACTCCCTCGGCCCCTCACTTAGCGTGCGGGCGCGAGGCTTGCTAGGGTGCCTACACACAGGACACTCTACCCACACTTACTCACTCACGCCCTCCGGGGTCACAGGCACTCGTGTTCGCGAGACCACTCTACAAATACTTAGCTATAAGTATTCACCTGCGGTTACCTTGGCTCCCTGAGCGCCGGTGCCTCTCGGAGCCTAGATAATACGACAGTTTGGCGCCCAACGTGTTAGGAACCCTCTCTAAATTCAAAAATAACGCTTCTTCTAGCGTAAACCATTTCGGCCCTCCTCATTCGGTCCTCTCCCTCCTTCCCTCTCAAAATTTTAAAACAATTTAACTTAGTAGCCTAAATAATATACTTTGGCCCTCCTCTCTTGGCCCTTTTAGCCCTCTCTACCCTCCAGCTTAAGACCTTACTTGAATTATAGACTTAACAATAATCTTATACTAGCCTAAACTTTACTTTACTACCTTATCATTTTTCTTCTATTTTTACTTTATTAACCTTTCTTTCTCAATTATTTTCCTACTACTTTATTACTAAAAGAAAATGAGGCCAATAAAATACACACTACTTAACAAACCTGAGCTCGAGTACGAAATAAAGCTAAGATTAGGTGACCCAGCTGATACGGTCGTGGCTCTCAAGAGGCAGATTCTTGGGCTCATTGAGTCCAACCCTGAATACGTAGTCGACTCACCAGTCTCCCTCGCACAAGATATAGCGGAAACAAACGCTACCCTAGCTTTTCTAGAACCTAAAATTACTCAAATCACCGAAGGGGTGACTCGGCTTATCCCTAAGGTGGAGACCTATATTAATCATATTTTTCATCGTATAGAACGAATGGACCCGGACACTGACCCCTCTTTAAATGATGACCTTAAAAATTTAAAAAACAAATTCGCGGACCTCGAAAAAATCTTTCTGTCGGCCATACCATCATCCCCTGACCCAGACTCTGAACAGGAAACACAAGACCAGCACACTCAGGCAGAACACAACCAGGAAACACAAGACCAGCACACTCAGGCAGAACACAACCAGGAAACACGAGACCAACATACCCAAGAGGAGCACGATCAGGAGCAATACGTTGAGATATTTAGCACACCGCAGTACTCCCACCCGCAAATTCCTCCCCCTTTAGGACAACAACTCGATAAAAGCCTTCAGGAATTAAAAAAAAATTTACTTTTCCGGGAAAACTTGTCCCCGGTCCTTTATCCAAAATGTGGAGGAATTTCGCGTATCCAGGAGAATAGATCCACAGTCACTTATGAGCAGAATCTTTGACATCTTTACTGACTCAGCTCTACATTGGCTTAGGTTTAAAACAAACATGAACCCTAATTACACATGGAAACAACTCTGTGCCGACCTAATCAACGATTTCGGAGGCCATGACTTTGACTACAAATTTCTAGAATCTATTAGAAACAGAACTCAAGGTCTGTCTGAGCCAATTATCATTTATGTGTCGATAATGTCAGGCATGTTCAATAAGCTTTCTAAACCATTATCAAGCGAAGAGAAGCTAGAAATAATAATGAGGAACATAAAGCCCTGCTACTCTAACTTCATAGCACACATGAACATACTGACACTAGAACAACTCATAACTGCCTGCCAACAGTATGAGAAAGTAATCGACAAAAATAAGAACTTTAAGGAACCACTCCCAGATCCACGCGCTGCAGAATTCAACTACAAACCTCTCGGGCCTCCCACACCATCCTCTAGTAAAACAGGCTATATGCATAGACCTAACCCCAACCAAAACACTCCTAAAGCCTCCTACACACCATCACCATTCAAGCCTTCATACTTAATGCAAATCAACACGATCAACAGCAGACACAACTCCAACTTATTTTGTGTCCGGTGCCGAATTAACGGACACTCCTTAGTAACATGTACTCAACCCCGCTTTCCAATTTGCTTCAAGTGTGGCCTAAAGGATTTCAAAACCCCGAAATGCCCTAAATGCAGAAGTAACCCCTCCCCAAAAAACTAGAAAAGCGCGACTTAGATAAGCCAAAATTTGACGCTGAGGATTGGAAGAACTGGTTACAGAATATCCGCTTATTCCACACGTGTTACAGAATTACTTCAATTCTATACGATGAGGAAAAAGACCATGAGCGCCCTTTCCTTCACTTCACTATAAACAACATAGCCTTTTCTGGTCTCCTAGATAGCGGCAGTTCTTTAACAATCCTCGGGAATAACTCCCACCTAAAATTCATAAATCTCGGCTACTCGTTATCTAAGTTGCGGACGATAACAGTATCTTCAGCCAGTGGCCACACAGCAACTTCACTAGGCTTTATTGACTTACCTTTTACATTTAATAATGAAACTCAAATTCTGCGAGCATTCGTGTTCCCTAACATTAGGCCCTCTATAATACTAGGTGTCGACTTCTGGAAGAAGTTTAATCTTATCCCTAAACTGCTTTCTTTAGCTTTCAACTTCAATACAACTTCCTGCAACACAATTACAGAAAATAAAAAAATACACCCTTATGAATGCTTATCCTCTGATCAAAAACTAATAGCTGATGATATAATTAATAGATTTAAGAAAATATCCTTCGAAGAGAAAGGCGAACTAGGCCGCACACACCTTATAACCCATAGAATTGACACTGGCGACACTCTTCCCATCAAACAACGCTGCTATAGGCTCTCACCTGAAAAACAAAAGGCACTTATCAATGAGGTTGATAAGATGCTATCTTGGAAGGTAATCGAAAAATGCGAAAGCCCCTGGCTGTCACCCGTTCTCATCACCCCCAAGAAGAACGGAGAGTGGCGATTTTGCGTAGACAGTAGAAAACTTAATTCCGTAACTAGGCGCGATGCTTACAGCCTTCCATTCATCAACGAAATCCTGGACCACTTAAAAAACGCTAAATTTCTTTCTAGCATAGACATCGCTAAAGCATTCTGGGAAATACCACTCAACGAAGCAGATAGAGATAAAACCGCCTTTTACGTACCAGGCCGAGGCATGTTCAGATTTGTGGTTATGCCTTTCGGGCTAACTAACGCTCCAGCTACACAGCAAAGACTAATGGACATATGGACATGTTATTCACCCCCGACTTTGACAACAAAGTCTTCTGTTACTTAGACGATATCATCATCATCAGTTAACATTTGAGGAACACATTTCTTTACTTCTTAAAGTCCTGGAGAAACTAACCTTTGCACGTCTGACCATAAACTTCGAAAAGAGTGTATTTTTCAGGGGTCAACTAAAATACCTCGGATACATAGTTGATGAGCACGGTCTCCGTGCCGACCCCGATAAAATACGCGCTATCTTAGATTTCCCAGTTCCCACTTCGCGCAAAGAAGTTCGAAAGTTCATTGGTACCTGCAGCTGGTTTCGCAGATTTGTTCCAAACTTCAGCGCTATCGCTTCACCGATTAATAAATTAACTACTTCCGGCAAAAATGCTCCCAAATTCAACTGGACAAGCGAAACCAATTCCGCGTTTCTTAAACTAAAGGAACTTCTCGTTACAACACCAATCCTTGCTTGCCCGGACTTTAACAGCCCCTTTTCCGTCCACTGCGACGCATCTAATTTCGGCATAGGGGCCATGCTAACCCAAACCCAAGGCGATAAGGAGGTTGTCATAGCTTACATGAGTAGGGCACTTAACAAACACGAACAGAACTACTCTACCACAGAACGCGAGACTCTAGCAGTCATCACGGCCCTTGAACACTGGAGATGCTACATTGACAACGGCAAACAGTTTACAGTCTACACGGACCACGCGGCTTTAAAATGGTTTCTTAATCTCTCCAACCCATCCGGGAGACTTGCCCGATGGGCTATACGCCTTTCATCATTTAACTTTATATTAAAACACAAGAAAGGTAAGGATAACCTTGTACCTGACTTGCTCTCTCGAACTCCGAAACCTGCCAGCACTCTCACTCACATCGCCCCTATCTCAGGACCTATCCCTGACACAGAGCTCGAGCTGTACAACAGACTCGTCCAGTGCTGCCGTAGCAACCCCGACTCATACCCAAACTACATGATCAGTGATGACAAACTATTTCGCCACATCACTTCACCATTCAGTATACAAGATGACTTCTCATGGAAAGAGGTTCCACCCCCTCCAGATAGAGAAAATCTAATAAGAAACTGCCACGGCTCAGCCTCCGAGCCACACCTAGGTGTCTTCAAAACATTTAAGAAGCTATCTTTAACACATTACTGGCCAGGTATGTTTAAAGACATAACCAAACTTATCTCACATTGTGAACGTTGCCAGGCCTACAAATATTCTAATCACTCCCCTTACGGCCCTATGGGCAAACCAAGAATCTGCTCCAGGCCTTTCCAATGCATATCTCTCGATCTGATAGGCCCTTTACCCATGTCGAGACGTCGCAACCAGCACATCCTCGTCGTCACTTGCTGTTTTACTAAGTACTGCCTTTTTTTTCCACTTAAACGCGCTCTAGCATCAAACATCATAAGTAACCTCGAAAACTTTGTGTTTCTCGTCCACGGCGTCCCACAGACCATAATCATGGACAACGGTCCTCAATTCCGGTCTAGGGAGTTCAATAACCTAATAACAAAGTACAAAATACCCTTCCCGTCCTACTCACCTCACTACTGCCCACAAGTAAACCCCACAGAGCGATATAACAGAACCATCATAACAGCACTAGCATCACTAGTAAACGAAGATCACCGCTCTTGGGACATTCATTTACCAATTATTCAGAATGCCATGAATAATTCAGTCAACGCCGTAACGGGATTCACCCCATCTTTCCTAGTGTACGGACGAGAAATCGTCACATGTGGTTCTCTCTACACACCTACACACAATCTGGACGAAATAACTCTGCTACCTCGCGACATATACGCGAATAACGTAGGCCTGCTGGCCAACATATTCGATAGGGTCCAGACGTCACTTTACATAGCCCACACTAGGAACGCTGCTCGGTACGACTTGAAACATCCTTTCAAGGAATTTAATGTTGGCGAATTCGTCTGGCGGAAAAACTACGCCCTTAGTAACGCAGGCTCATACTTTTCAGCTAAACTCGCCCCAAGGTATATCAAATGCAGAGTGATACAAAAGATATCGCCACTCGTTTACCTCTTGGAGGACCCAAACGGTGTAAGAGCCAAATGGCACGTTAAAGACTTTAAAGTCTAAACTGAGTTAAGGCATTTCACTCTTTTCTTTGTAAATATTTCCTTTTATACCTCATCACCCTCATGGCATCGCTATTTCGGCCAAAGCGAAGCCAACCCTTTAACTTAGGCTCATAAGCCAGTCAAAGCCTTTCGGTTCTACTACAAAATCCCTAGCTGAATTTCTTCGGACTACTTCATTGGGCTCTTAGTCCAGGAACCTGACTCTAAAACCTCCACTACTCTAAAGGGCTCTCTTTATACCCTTTCTCCTAAAAGACTCTTACTAAATGGGTCTATTATAATGTTCCTTACCTGTTGGGTCATCTCTATCCCCACTCGAGCTAAGGTTCATACCTCTTTGTGCGGATTGTGACACGTAAAATAAGCCTACACTACTACACTCTACACGTGCGGCTAGTGACACGCTAAATAAGCCTTAACACTATCATGTGGGTTTTAAGCTGGAGCGGATGACAACTCCTAAAACAAGCCTTGCGTCATTAACTGAGGTATACTCAGAGAGCAGCATACCTTGGAGTAGGAGCCATTGAATGTGAGCCCTACCCCAAACTTTGGATGTATGAATGAATGGTGAAGCCTGAAAGTAAATTTATGCTAGGTAAGGTATCTGCTCATAACCTCAAAATTTTTGTTACAGCAAAAATTTTCTCGGGGTCGCGGGGGAAATGTAGCATTCTGCTACAATTACTACCATTTTTCTAAATATTTCCTGAAATCCATTTTATTTTATCAATTTGTTTGTTTACTTTCTTGATGTTATGTCAACCTCTCAAAGTTGACGGCTATCTATACATCATAGAGCCGCGTAGCTTTCTACTAAAAAGTTATTATACATTGATCTACCTCTTCGTATTTTCTGACCTCCTGGTACTTGTATCTAAATTTACTACGCCTGGCACTCTCCCTCTCCCTCTCCCTCCGGAGGGACTGAGGTCCCGAGCCCTCCAGCGTGCCTCGGAGCCATCCTCATAACCACCTCATCATCAAGCTAACATGAGATGCCAACAGATCTCCATGGACAGCGACGACTGGCCACTGACAAGTTCCATGATCTCAAAATGACGGCTGACGAGGTCGACGATCGTCGAAGATTCTAGAACCGAAGAGGATGACGATCGAAATGAAGAGCGCGATCGTCATCGAAGCTTCTGGAAATGAACATGACTATCGAAATGAAGACTGTGACAGTCAGCGTCAGACGAGGGTATAAAAGCCACGTCAAGCAGCTAGGGGATCAGTTTTGGTCTGGACTCTAAGTTGTGATCTCGAAGACTCCCAGTATAGTCTCTCACTGAGTAACCACTGTAACAGTCTATTTTAGTCCTAAAAGTCTCCCCTCAAGTGACGGAAGCTTAAAAGTCTCCCCTCAAGCGCCTACGCCCCGTCGGATTGAAGATACAGCTGCTGCGAAGACGCTCCTCGCGCTGGACGCGCCGCCGTTACCTTCTGTGTGAGTGGCCAGGTTATAATTTTGGTTTTCGTATCAGGAGGTGGTTATCTGTTAATTCTTTAATAAAGCCTTATCGTTTACGTTCCCTCTTTTACTCCCTCGGCCCCTCACTTAGCGTGCGGGCGCGAGGCTTGCTAGGGTGCCTACACACAGGACACTCTACCCACACTTACTCACTCACGCCCTCCGGGGTCACAGGCACTCGTGTTCGCGAGACCACTCTACAAATACTTAGCTATAAGTATTCACCTGCGGTTACCTTGGCTCCCTGAGCGCCGGTGCCTCTCGGAGCCTAGATAATACGACACTGTCACGGTTTCACAATTTGTGGTAGTTAGTTTTGCCAGATGAGTCCTATCCAGTGTCTTAGTGCCTTTACATACATTGTAAACCTCATTTTTTTCAGGCTGGTAGCAACTGGTAGGTACGTGTTTACTTTGAAAATTTAACTACCAATTTATCAAAAATGAGTGTAGTTAATCAATATTTCAGATAGCTCTCGGTGCTTCGATAAAATAATATCAACAACCAAACTTAATTTGAAATAAGTTAGATTTATTTTTTCGTCTAGTTTTGTCTAGCCTCGCATCATGTCAGCCGAATGAGCTAAATACAGACAGACTGATCAATCGGAGCCTATAAACGTCTAAACTAGTACTCGTACTACCTAGTCTCACTGTACAATCGGCAGCGGCTCGAGTTTACTACAGCAGAGATAAATCGTTTTTCGTCGGAGGGGTAAAGGTACTCATAAAGCTGAACAAATTTCCCATGGAACATAGGTCGAAATAATGAAAAAAAATATTGGTCCTCCCTTAGTAAATTAACCAGCTGATTGGCAATTTTGTATGAGAGGCCAACATATTACTTTAGCCGATGTTCCATGGGAAGTTTGTTCAATTTCATGAGTACCTTGTTGACCCCCTTTCGGTTTGTTACCCTTTTTGCTATTATGCTACTTTCTGTTACTCCCTGCATAAAAACAGCTTAAACCTTTTTGTCTTAGCGGCTTAGCGTCTGTGACGAACATGTCAAATTACGGCGACTGTCATATAAATTGGAGTTTTGGACTACCAAAAATAACAAAATCAAGACGAGAGGAATCGAAATTCTTCCTGCGATTCTCAACTTAAAAGGCCTAAACAAACTGAACAATCCTTTCTTAGTAACCGATATCGCCTCGATATGAATTCTCACAACTTCTTAACCCTTAAGCTTATGTTTTGATACAACAGTCATAGTTCTGAAATAAATAATTAACCAACAATTTCAATTCAATAAGTTACCGTTCTGATTTCAGGTCAGCAATTAATATAAGCCAGGGCGGTTAGTTGCGGGCGGGCTGCAGTGGGAATCTATTAATTTGGCAGTAAAGCGGTGTAGAACCGTTACAGACTAGTCGCCAATTATTTCGCTCCCTCGGTAATTAAATTCTATGCCAGTCTTTCTCAAAGTGTGACTGTGGGGTATCACGGAAGGTGGGCCAAGATTGGCTTGTTGACCTGATGAAGTACCTACGTAACTATGGTTGATTAAAGTTATCACTCATTAAATTGATTAAATATGAAAATGAAAGTTAGACATCAAAATATTCGACTTAGGTTGGCTTGGGTCCAGAACCGTTCCAACTTACCACGGTTCGAGAGACATTTTTTAATTTTCTTTATGTAAGGAATTGGGCATATAACATGTGAATTTATTTTAAATAAAATCGTGGTTTAATTACACTTTGGGAACCATATTTTCATGATAAGACGGACACCGTTTACGATACGCAAATTACAGCTTAATTTCGCGCAACGACAGATTATTTTTAATGACCCGAATCACATTACTTAATTTATTTATATGAAAAGCTTTGACAGCGTCTTTTAATATTACTAGAATCATCTTCTTAGTATTTGTTTTATTAATAAAAAAAAAAATTAAAAAAAAATGCTTAGTTAAAGTACCAAGATATTTTGTAAATATAATATCTAGACATTTTATTTTCAAATATGCTTGAACTAAATACGATAGGAGTTTAATTTAAGAAGGCATTTTGTTTAGATCTAAAATAATTTATTTTCTGTGTTCCTTTTATAAAACAATCGCTTAATCTATCTTATCTCATACATTTTTACAATAAACATATAATAGCAATCTTTCTACCAAATTTCATAAATTATTTACAATATTAACTTTAACATTTGAAAAGGATTTTTCCAACAACCTACTATTTGCATTATTAATATTGCATTGTATAAAAACAGAGTACATACTGCAAGACATATTGGTGAGATATTAGTTATGGGTACCTTGTACCATTAAATAAGACCCTTCTTTAATTTCGTGACATATTTTTAGAGCCTACAAAAGGAATCGTTTTCTGGCCATTCTACAGCTTATTGCAGATAAAATAGTTTAATCTCTTACATTTAACTCTTAAAGTTCTCCTTAAGTACGTCACTACAACTCGGCAAATAATTTATTGTAATACTGGCGACTTTAATTTTAGTGGAACATTATTGCTTTATTTCACAATTTTCACTATAATAATGAATTACCTCGTAAACTCTACTCATAATTTACACGTTTTACACAAAAATATTATAGTTACAGTTTTTATTACACAGTAAGCATGCTTCACAAGGCACTATTCTAGCGAGATATCTAATATTAAACTGAAACGAAACAATTCAAACAACGTCTATTAAATTCGGTTTCCAAGTCCGAAATCGGGCCTAAAATTACATTTTATGGCAATGAATCAATAAAACTAACGCTTTGAAACTTAAACAGAAACTTTCGTACGTTCATATATACAGGGTGTCCGGTATCGATAAGCACTGCAAACAATAATTAAAGAATACCAAATTTTGAAAACACTTCCCGTAATAGGTATAGTACAATTTTTTTTTAATTTTCAAGCGCAGGCAGGATTTGAACCTGCGACTTTCGTCATTACTAGTGAAGACGTCAATTTTCGACGTTAACGACTTGAAAAATTCCGCGATTGAAGATTTAAAAAAAAATGAGAATATCAGCATCCCTATCAGGTACGCGCTTGTAAATTTTGCAGTAAAATAGGACTTAATAAATTAAAATGTGCCGAACGAATAGTTTCAGCTGATAGAGTAATTTCGTAGTAATAATAGACATGAGAATTTTCAAATTTTCTTTAGCTTACTTAATCAGGACACCTTGTATATTACGAAGGGTTGAAGCACGCAATCTCCGAATCTATTATAGTAGTATTTCAAACACAACCAACGAAAACCAACCGGAAAATCAATTAATTATAACTCTAATGGATCGACTCTATGTTTCAACATATCCTCCCTTGCGCATACAAGCTTAAAAAATTACTCTTACGACTAAATTGGCGTTCATACCTATTGCTCATTAGTTTACCTATCATTTTATGTCGTGAACTCTATAAACATAATTAGTTTAATTAATAATAAATGCAAAATAAAAGTCTGGTCTTATTCCTTTATTACAAAACGTGTGTGTTTTTAACAAATTATGTTATTAAAAGTTGTCTTCATTCTCACGGTGAGGATTCGTCTTCTTATCGTGTGGGAAAAGAGTCGATGAACGACCTGAATAATAACAATAATCCAACGAGAACTGATATCACAGCATTACGTAGCGGCGCTACACTCCACTCACCATGTTACATTCGTGAAATATTTACAATTCCAATGCAGAGGCGAAAAACACATTTATTTTGTACAATTACAAATTATTGCGCTGAAATAATTCCGATAACAGTTTCCAGCTTATTATATTCAGTCGCTTTCATCAACAATAGTTCAATTAATCGATCAACGTGGCCTCGTAACGAAAGATATTCCGATGTTTGCTCACAGTAGAAATAAAAAGAACAGTACTAAAATAACTAAGAACTACTTTAAATAATTGGCTACGCAAAATATCCAACAACCAACAGTCGCAACTGAATACGGCTACACAATGTATTTGCGGGACGTAGCATAGGTTTTTCCCGGCGAGTGAAAGTTCTATAATATAACATCCTCATTTTATTACTACTGTGGCATCATTATTCCGATATTTGGTAGTCGGGAGCTAATGAACAATGCTGGGGAAGTTGAGCAGAAGTCAGTGATCCATCACGGGCAGTCTGCGGAACGACTGGCTCTGGGAAACGACCAACAAATCTATTTTAACAGATCATCCCCTTACTACATTATCATTCCCCTTTCGACAGCTGTGCCCCTACCACGGTCTCCAAATTTATTGTGAAGTTCTATTCTCGACGCTCAAATTTCGCACAAAACCAAATCGGTTCCAAAGCACACCTGTGTATATAGTTACGTCGCAGAATTTTGAATTGTTTAAATACTTTTTTTTATTAAATTTAAGATTTAGGCGTAATTTATCACATCCCACACAGTGTGGAATTCTGAATTAAACAAAGGTGAGTGCGCCTTACGATTTGATTAATTTACTGACTTGTATTTGGAAGAATCAACAAATACTTTATTATATATTTTTTAAGCAACTTAATATGGAACACCAAATTTAAAACACTTCCCGTGTTAGGTATAAAATTTTTGAAAACTTGCAAAATCCTGCCCGCGCTTGTAAATTTACCAAGAACAAAAAAGTTGAACGGTTTATTTCTTTCAATTAATCCAAATATAAAGTTTAACCAAATCTTTCTGTCAGGGCTTTTTGCTGCGGCAGTGAATTGAACAAAACTGTTCTTTTTACTCTAGAAATAGTTTTATTCGAGATAGTGAGTCAATGAGTTTACTAAGCAGTCGTTTCTCGAGCAACCTTAGTAGGGGCCCCCGAAGCTGTCGGCGAAATATCGGATAGTTTATGTTAGCGAGGTCGGTGTGTAATCGTCCATTAATCACTGGAGCCCTATCACCGCAGTGACGCTACTATCTCGTTGCCCAAGTTCTGCTGGCTCGATGCGTTCAAGCTCTTTGAACATTGCTGCAACAAACAACATTTATTATTATTAGCAAACAATAAACCTAAAATAATTAGTACAGGAATTAATATATAAATATTTGTTCATATGATCTAAAATATTACTAAACACATTACATTTTTTGTTGTCATGCAGAAGATAGCTTATCTATTTAGGGACGATCAAATCGTTTGTGAGTTAGCTGAAATCAGAGGTTTTTGTCATATAAATTTGACATGAAAGCTCAGTTTTTGCTTTATTATTTTAAACTTAGCTTCATCTGATTTTGTGTTATTTATAAAAAACGAGTTTTACTAAAAAAATATTGATCGTAATGTGATGAATGAGAAATGTTATACACTCCAAAAGCTAAATCCAACTCTTTGCCTAGTAACAGGTTAGAACAAATACCACAAAGAAATAAATTCTAACAAATCTAAAGAAATACGTAATATAATAATGCCTTGATTCAAGATAAACTCAGACGTCATCAACAATAAAGGCTTATTTTCTACGAGAAAACAATACGATGTTATTGTTTTTCCGTCTGCCTGAGTAGGCGTGTAATGGAAACCGTTTTGGTATCTAACAACCTATTCCTAGCCACATTTTGATTTCAAATAATATCGAAATGACGTAAGTTTTACCTTTCTTCTCATTATTCAATTACTACAGTACTGTATTATGAATGTGATGCTAAGTTTAACAACAATTATAACTAAAAACATTAAAATGTTTCTATTCTACCAAGCCTCGCTCACTTCTTTGTTGTGGTCTTATATTTATTAAGTAGGTATATGTTAATATGATAAATTTCAATTTTCAATTATATTAATTGAATTTAAAGTATATTCCTTAATTTCAATTCCAAATATTGTATTATTTGTAATGGGACCTGTGCCTGTCAATAAAGAATTATTGTTATTATTATTATTAAATTGACTGATGAACCAAACAAATATGAAGACTAAGACATAAAGAGTAAGTAAGACTATAAGAACTACTTAAAGTTGGTTGGGGTAAACTTGATAAACTGTTTCAAGACAAGACGTCAAGAAAATTGGACGTTACTGTAGGAAGATGTTATATTTCAGACCAAATTTTCATGGCTGGTAATTTGCGTTTTTCTCTACCATAAAAATAAAAAAACGTCACGATAGGAAACTGTAAATAATAACAACAATAAACGAATCATACGAAACGCAACCCACAACGTTTTATTAGGTCCTGCGATTATGAATAATTATGGCCTTAAATATTCATACAGTGGAGCTGTTGAGTTGAAAAATAAGTAAATTGGGGGTAATCAAGGTTTTTTGTCGTGGAAACAAAACACATGCCAAGTAATTTGAAGCCTGGCCATCAAGCAAACACATTTAATTAATACAGGTTCCTTGGAATCATAAATACCAGGTATTCAAAAGACGGCGTTAATTTAAATTAATGATAGATCAAGGTAGTTAAATAAGGTAGGTAGATAGGTACTAACAGAGTCATTGAATGTTATTAAAATATTAATTTAACGGAAAACAATAAAAAGACTGAACTAGGTCGGAACGTACCAACGTATGTGAAAAATATTTTGATTAATTATATAGATGAAAACATCTACTTCTTCTTTTCGTGTGAAACACCGAGTCGTCCACCGACCCGATTGACCCTGGTGTCAGAGTATTTCAACCACCTACTACTATTAGTAGGCCTCTGACATGGTTGTGTAACGACCGCCGTCTAAGTTATCATAGACAGCAACCGTGACCGACAGGTAAACGTACCCTCCGAAGGAACCATCTATCTTTTCGGACAATCAGGTCGTTCAGCCTGTAATGTCCTAACCAGGCTGGGAACAAATTCACAAAGTGATAAATATCAACTTTGCGAATGCCCCGCCGTGAATCGAACCCGGAACCTTTGCGTCGCAGGCAGTCGCACTACCACTGCGCCACATCAGCCGTCATGATGACAATTACACCTTTATCCCTTGCGGGGTGGGCAGAGCGTTACCGGCCCTAAAAATACGGTAGCTATCGCCACGTTTGACAAATATTTGAGGGTTGTTTCTAGAAAATTGTGTATCACTATAGTGACAGGTTGTCAGCATGTCGCCTAAAACTGTAATACACATGAAACCCTCATTCCCTTAGTCGCCTCCTACAACACCCTCGGGAATGAGATGTGGTGATGCTATTCTAAGCCGGCATCACAGGGCGCATCATGATGACATGATGAGTAATGTTCTAGCTTACCATTTGCCTGGACTCCCATGCCTTCATAGCACTCTTGTATTTCTCAAACTCGTGGCACCAATCCGAGTACACTTGCTTGTACTCCTGAGATTTGCTGGGCTGCGTACATCTACAAAAATATCTTATTATTTAATCTTTATTCAGAAAACAAATTAAGTAAAATTACAATCATTCTAATTCGAGCTTAGGTTGTGAAACCATAGTAAGATTTTCCGATATACACAATCAAGAAGTTTAAGCAGTTTGTGCTTGTTTAGTGAATGAATAAATTCATCTGGTATTGCAAGTAAATACTGAGTTAGTCATAAATAAAAATGTATTTTGTTATGTTTAAAAAAGCTTCAGAATAAAACACACAATAAATTGTAACGTTAGGTGTTTTTGTAATTTTTTTAATTCTTAGATGAAAAAGCATTTACAATGTATATTTTTAAGAACTTAGGTACTTTGACTACTTTAGAAGGAATTAAAGTTAGCATAATTATGTTCAATTTTAATTGCTATTTTGTCTCGGAAACTATAGGCCTATGTTTTAATTCTTGTATTTAGTTATTTACGTGACAGTTTGTTTCGAATAAATAAATAATTATGAAATAAAATAAAAACACTTCAGTAAGAAACGTACCGATGAATGTCGATGTCCAAATTGTAGGATGCTATAAGGGTGGGGCCGAAGTAGCATTCATACCGCCCTCGGTCCGACTCTGTCACTGACAACAGGACAAGACCCCGCTCCGACGTTTCAAGGACCCGGTCCCAACTGTGAAAACATCCCACTGAGCTTACAAGAGAGCAAACATAATAATAGCTATCCGAATCAAACAAGAGCACCTTCAAATTTTAAGAAATTCTAGGTGAACCGGAACTTACTTGAAATTTAATTTATATCGTCCTTTCTCTCTGGAGTGATGATACCATGTTACTTGCTGATCTTTCAGAGCCTCTGGTGTTTTCCCAAAGGCTGCCAAGTGAACACTTTGACCATAGCTGGCCCTGACGGTTCTCTGGGGAGCACTAGCCTCGCATATTGAAGGCGTAGAGTTGGTAGCGTCGTGTAAAAGTCCTGGAGTATATGGACGGCATGCTCCGACTTCTTTATCCCAACCGCAGTAAGGATCAAGGACGCAACGCACGCAGCTGTCATACCTGTTGAAAAACCTCCATGAAAATCCATCGTTCACAAAATAAATGGTAAATTCGAAGTGATGGCTAGCTTACCGATGCGTGCATGCTCTCAACGGCAACTGACGTAATCTGTAGTCAGTCGCCAGATACAAGGAGTGCACTCTTTTAGAGAGAGCTAATGCTCGTACTGGCTCGTCCCCTGATGCTTTCCAAACATCGGCTACTCGGGAACCACCTCCAGCCCATTGGACTATTTTATACACGTCACCCGTACCTGTAAACAATAATTTAAATAGTAAGAAATAGGTACCGATGTTTTCTCATCACTCTTGATCACACGTAGAGTCCTTCTTATCCAGCTTATACTAGTTTTGAAATCAAATATCGCAGTGACTAGCGTTCATTGCGTCCACGCAAGTATCTCGCGATGAGATGAATCCGTTTTTTAAAGTTGTAAATCAGAAATTCAAAGGCTGAAAACCATCATGAAACTTACTAGTGCCGGCGTAGAATACTGTATAGGTGATGTCATCTCCCAACATGTCAACAAATTGTCGATCCACAACCAGCGTGGTTAGCACCAAGTCTCTTTTGTAGAAAGCTGGAGTGTCCCCCTCATGCCGCACCGCCGAATCCATGAGTGGATGGGATCTAACAGGGCAATAAAAATAAAAATTTAAATCAAAACTACCTTGAGAACACGTATAATTTTTGTCACTATAATATTAAATTAATAGATTTTGCAATAGCTATCAAAGTAAAGCCATTTTAGCAGCAAAATGGAGCTTGGGGTGAGATTCGGTTGTACCTATTAAGGATTTCACACCGCGCCATCAATTAAGGCATGCGAGTGTGACCCAATTAGAGAACACACGCTCCGTGCTACTAATGCGAGCTCCAACCTTGTACAGATTAGTCGCAGGGGAGCACAAGATGAAACGATCTCATTACCCTAATAATTGTCTATACTTTCGACAGATTTCAGCTTAGAAAAGTAATTCAAAGTGCTATTTGTTGCAGACTAAATTGTGTATGGAAACCGCAAGTCTTCATGAACGTAACGCTTTGGAACGGAAAATTGGTAAGTCGAGACGCGCGGTTAGCCGCCGACAGGAACACACGAGACGCGTGGCGTGCGGTATGATATAGCGTAGTGTATATCTGTAGAAATAGTAAAATGGCATAATCGTATACTTAATTCGGTAGGTAGATGGTAATCTACCTAAATAAATCCAGACATTTTGAGCAAATTTCTAAACTGATTTAGGAATATGGCATAATTAAGATGAATATTCACTTTATTACATCAAATATCGTCATGACTATTTTTGAGTTCATTTTTATGGCTGTTTTTTTTTTACAAATAAACAGTAACGATTAGAATAAACCTACGAATTGAACCCTGTATTAGTTATAAGACTGTACTATATATAAACTGTTATCAAGGGTTCGCTCTTTCGCACAAATAATAAATAAATAAATATCCTAGACAATCCACACAGCGCTATCTAGCCCCAAACTAAGCAAAGCTTGTACCATGGGAATTAGATAGCTGATAATAATACATAAATCCTTTTTTTTATAAATACATCTTATACATAGAAAACACTCAGACTAAACACAAATATTTGTGTCTTGTAGTGGTCAAACCCACGACCCTCGGTGTAGCAGGCAGATGTACTATCCGCTACCCCATCGAGCCAGTCACGAATCCACGGCAGCCATGTAAGGTGACCAGCAATTTCGTTACCTGATGAAGTTGAGCACGTTATCCGGAAGGTCCTCAGTGTTGTTGACGCAAGTGCCAGGTCGAGGGCCTGGCACCTTTGCTCGGAGTACCGGCAGCCATGCTGAACTAGATGACGCCTAAGAAAAAAGAATAATGTATCGTAAAAACCATCAAGTACACATACAGGCCGTGTGATGCCGGCTTAGCATAGCATCACCCCATTTCTTTTCCGTGGGAGTCGTAAGAGGCGTCTAAGGGACTTGAGGGTGTGTATTGCAATTTTAGGCGATGGGCTAACAACTTGTCACTATGGCACAATTTTCCGAATGACCCTCAAATATCTGTCAGACGTGGCGTAAATGTCCATTTTTGCGGCCGTTTACGCTCTGCCTACCCCGCAAGGGATAATAGGCGTGATATGTGTATGTGTACAGATTAGAAGTCAGCCCACAAAATTACAAAGAGTAAATTGCAACTTCTTTTTATAATTAGGACGCTCAGATCCAATAATAGGTATTCGTGTAAATCTATACATACATACATAAACCACGCCTATATCCCTTACGGGGTAGGCAGAGCATTAACGGCCGTAAAACGGACATTAACACCACGTCTGACAAAAGTTTGAGGGTCAATCAGATAACTGTATATTAATATAGTGACAGGTTGTCAGCCCATCGCCTAAAATTGCAATACACATCTAACCCTCGAGCCCCGTAGTCGCCTCTTACGACACCCATAGGTAAGAAATGGGGTGATGCTATTCTAGGCCGGCATCACACGGCAAAATCTATTAGTGATCAAATCCTGATGAAGATGCATGAATAGTCTCGCTGGCTAGAAATACAATTGCATTATACACTAAGCACTCATTTGTATCTTGAAAAAAGGAGTTACCTGTTCTTTGAACCGTCCAGCGAAGGTCTCCTGGATATCCTCCATGGTATACGTGCAGATGGCGGAACCGACCAGCCCGTCGCTGGCGCCCGTGGTAAACGCCGCGTAGAACCGGCTCGGATCATCCGGCATTTGGTATACGCTCTCTACAAAAAAACACGTTTGAATTATTCAAGGGTCTCTTAGCTTGGTACTTGGTGTACCAATGGTAAAGAACTCTTGTTGCTAGGACTAATTTTAATTCGCATTTTTTTACGACATGTATGTATAAAAATACTACTTAGATACGCACTTATATGCGCTCATCCAATACTTGGTTAGTTCAGAATCTTGGCTTTGCGAAATTACCTAATAGTACTGTGTTTGATTTACAAATTCATAATATACGTAATTAAGATTCTACAGCGCTGTTCGAGTAGGATTACTAAGTACCTACGAAAAAGTTATATTAACAGCAAATTATTTTAACTCACGTATTTCATCAAAGTAGAAAGGAAACTCTCCCGGTATACTACAATTAAGTCTGGCTTTCAAATACGTCGCCCAATTTTGGCTGAGAATGTGTTTGCCCCCGTTGTCTTGTTTGCAGACTCTAGCGACCCTGGAATACACCGCCTTGCCGCAGTTCATGAACTCCACCGCCGTCTCGCGGAAGAAGAATAGCACGTATTCTCCAGCGTCGAATGAGCCGACAAAGTTGGTTTCTAGAACAAGGATTTACGTTTAATAACTTCGCAAGAAAATTATGTTTAATTTCCAAGTTAATATTACTTACTGTCTAGCCATTTCGAGTCGTATTTCAATGTTCTTTTGAAGTTGAACTTTTTCTGACCGGTTCTTAGATCGAAGAGGTCGTTTCGGAATATGACTGGGTCGGCTTTTGTGAACTCGGCGTTTGTCCCGGCGTATAGAGCTGGGAGACCGCCGGGGTTGCCATTGTTGATCCACACGGCTGTGCTGTTGTCTGCCGGGTCGTACGGACACTTAGCAACCCCGAGCCCGACACCTGGCACGTACTCGTGACGAGGGAGGTGTGTGAGGTTTAGCTGCCGGAGGAAACAATCAACGTAATGGCTTCGCTTTGCTAACGTAATTATGATTACTTGGTTATTTGTATGCTACAAGCTTCCTAAGAGGTTTTCTTATAAAGGGTGAATATTTATTTACAGATAGAAAAGAGTAAATTCTTGTGATTACTTTTTCGAAATACAAATAATATTGTTACATACAAAGTAATCTTACAAACGGAATTGTGCAAGGTAATTTGTATTTTAATTTTCTTTGGATAAATTATTTGTTACACAGGCCAAGCTTTCTTTGTAAAGATTGTACTGCTTACATAGACGACTTAGTTCTTAGGACTATGCACTATAGTACCACACGCATACAACCGCTTCTTGTCATCCAGGGGCTGCAGCACTAGAATGTGATTCCTGCATTAGAACTGCTCCTCCCTTAATGATATAGAGTTACTTCCATTGAATAATGAGTACTTACATAGACGACATAATCCTTGGGACTATGCGCGTTGGTGCCACACACGTACAACCGCTCCCCGTCACCCAGGGGCTGCAGCACTCGGATGTGATTCCTGCATTCAAAGGGCTCTGATTTGCCCTTACTGACGCAGCGGGCCACGTTACTAGCTTCTAGTAGAAGAGCATCCCTCTAAAAACAATGAAATATTTAGCTGTAGCTACCACCCAAACCTCAAGAATATTCCTAAAGAAAAAGACAATGCAAAAATAAATAATCTGTCTCTACCTCAGATCATTCGTCAAAATACTTATTCAATGCGTTAAATCTGTTGCCCCTCTGAGGATCAAAATAAACTAGATTAATCGCCTTATCTGAGGCGGCTTAAGTTTTAATGTCTCTCACTAATTATTAAAGTCCGGCAATCATTTAGGTCAGGTAGCACAGAGGGCGCATAAATCTTCATACTTATAGATTTTATTTCTTGACTTGTTTATGTTCGCTCAATTTATTAACGATAATACGAGATATCGTTAACGAACCTAAACGTTATCCGAAGCTTAATTTTATTTACAAAGATTAGAAACTGAGATACGGCGGAGTATTATCGTTTCAATTAATTTGAAAAGATATTGTGCACTTTAGACCCTCCTGCTTCCGGAAGATAATGCTTAAGTAAACATTTTCTAATTTTCCTTTTTGTGGAGAACGAGCTGAGTGCAGACGTAATTACAAGGGCGCGTTTGAAAGGGTGATGGTACTCAGGTGGTAAACGTACGAGCCGAGTAAAAGTAAGTTGCACTTTTAAAGCCAGCAAAATAGCTGTAAAACACCCCTTTCAAAATCCAAGGAGTGTAAATATTATAGACGACATATGATCGTACGAACTACTAAGAGCAAGTCCTTTAAGAGGTCTCAAGAGTATGGATCGAGTTCACAGGAAAGATACGCTAAATTCGATGTTAGAATGTAGATACCAATAGTAAAAGATCTTGCTTACCTCGCAATGTGACTGACTTATATCCGACATGTTCAGTTTGAATACTCGATCCCTGTAACAAAAATATTTCCGTTTAGATCTGAAAAGACATACATACATACACATATCACGCCTCTATCCCTTGCGGGGTAGGCAGAGCGCAAAAAAAATTTATACATATGAAGCCCTCGAGTCCCTTGGTCGCTTCTTAAGACACCCGCGGGAAAAAAGTGGGATGATGCTATTCTTAGCCGACATCACACGGCCGTCACTCTCAAAAGATCAGTAGATTTCGATTTCGTGTCAGGTTTTGTGTGTCAGGTAGGTACTCTGTATGCTGACCAAATAATGTAACGTCGTTTTTCGTAATATAAGTACCCCTATGTTTTCTGTAAAAAGATCTTGGGAGTCAAATAAATATAATTCGCTTGGCTCAGAGCAACCATGTAATTGAAGAATAAACAACTAATCTAGTATTTACATTCTTAACTTAATATATTCGTGCAAAAAGGACACTAGTATCGTCGGCAACATGTGTGCTAAACAAGGCAGCGACTCCTATTGTTCATTTTGCAGCTAGCATGGCCAACAACGGGATAAAATAAGAAGAGTTGTGCACACCACACGCTTTATTTGCACTGGTCTTTCTTTTAGCACGACCAGTTTTAAAAAGATACGTTCCTGCATTATTTTAGGTGATCACCTCTCACTTACCTGCGTATTAGTTCAGTTGCAAAATTTCAGATATTTTAGAGCGAAAAATCTTTAATACCTAGCAGAAACGCGACTGAATTGTTTTTTTAAAGCCCTTAAGCGTCCCAAATGAACTTTTGTCATTATATCATATCAAATTATAATTTGAGCCGTTCATGCTCTGGCTACCCCGCAAGGGATTATAGGCGTTATTTATGGCAAATAAACATAACCTAGATTTTTTATTTTATTTTATTACCATAAATTATTTAATTTCATGGGTTTTGTTTATTTTACTAGGCAGGAGGTAGGTCTTACTTAGGTAGATAAGTAATTAAAATAGGTAGAGTAAACTAAATTAACTCAAGTAGAGTCTTCGAGCCAACTTGGGAATTAAACAAGTGCCTGTGATAAAAATTGTAATAAGTACTAATTTTATTAGCTTACTTTCTTTTATGACGTACTCTAAAAGGTTTTCGTAATAAAAGATCGAATAGGAAGAAGTTGGCGAAGTTAGGCCCGGTTTACCACAGTTTTGATTCGTCACAAATCAAAACCGAGTCCCGATTGGCCACAGTGTAATTTATTTTATACGTTTTTCCCAGTTCGGCACAATATATCTAAGGCTTCTATAATACAGACTGATAATGGCCCGAATTTGACAAATAAATTCTTTAACCTACCTGAAATTAGCGCTGTCACTTTCCGTCAAATAGGTTCAGAAAAGGATATCAGATATACTAGCCATGCCATGTCATGTGATAACGCGTATCTTGCGTCAAGTTATTAGAATATTTTGACGCAAATACGCGTTATCTATTACGTTTACGCGTAATAAGGCGACGATAAAAGCAATGCCGACTTAATCGACTAGAAGAGGTGAAACATCCACTGACAATTTAAAACATGACAAGATATCTTCTATCCTTTTCTAAACCTTTTTGACGAAAAGTGACAGTTATTTTAAGGCAAGTTAAGAGAATTTTAACCCTATACTGAGGCCCATACATATAAACGTTAAAAAGAAGCAAATATTAAAGTTGTGGTTATTCGGGATATATAAATAAATTATTTATCTTTATCATTCATATGTTTATTTGTTATTATTTATTATCAACTAGGGTGTATTTATTTATTATTTAATATTATTTATGTATATTAGTTAAAGAGTAAGCTTTCTTATTATCATTTATTCTATGACCTTTCTACAGTACCGTAGTTTACCTGCAATTTACATATCCTCTGAGTCTCTCAAAGGTTGACTGGAAGAGATCCCTTTGTTGGATAAGTCCGCTTTTGTGCCTCTTGTTTTATTCCACCCTTTACTGATAATGTAAATTTGTTTTGTGGTACAATAAAGTTAATACATACATACATATGATGATAACAAACTGGGCCTTATTGTAAGGATGAATTTTTTGGTGACGAATCGGTACTGAGTCGAATGGGAGGCACTGGAGTGGAGCTCAGGTGCCTACTTCTAACTTAGTAAGAAGCTTTTATATCAGTTGAATGCACAACCGATTTATCGATATAAGTATTTGGTTTGTGGGAATCGCGGGGAACCTAATGGTGTTTGTTGAAGAATTGTTGAGAATTATGATTGAAGTTACTTACTTTAATTTTATTGATACAAGGCAAAGTAAAAAAATGTTCATGGTATAAAAGTTTTCTCTAATCTTATCCGAATAGCAGGACGAATTGTTATATTATTCATCCCGTAGGACTAAGTGGTAATAGTAAGGCGGTTTTCCCACTTGTTGTCCTTCGCTGCGTATTTTTAACGTACCGTAATGCATGCGTCTGTCAGACGAAAGGAAATTGTGAATTCCATTTTTATTTCCCATACGAATACGGCTACGGTGTTTTTACGGTGCGGCGCGTTACAGTGCATATCGAATACGTCTGCCACGTCGTATTTTAACGCACCGTAGCCATATTTGTACCTATGGGAACTAGACCAGAATTCGCAATTTTCTTTTATCTGACAAACACATGCTTTACCGTACGTTAAAAAAAAAGACACGACGGACAACAAGTGAGAAAACCGCCTAAGAACTTAAAGGGTGATTTCGGAATATCCAGCCCATGTTCAGCAGAGGGCTGTACTAGCTTTTGAAAACAATAATGAAAATTTAAAATAGAAAAATGTAAGTCGTGTAAGATCCAACGAACCTTAATAAAATAATAGCATATGGATAATGAATACAAAACCATCATGACAATATTAAAAACCGGATGAAAACTTAGCCTCCAAAATTAAACAAAACAAAACACTTCATAGGTTTGAAATATGAACACAAATAATTCTTATACATCCTAAAACATACAATATACATACACATATCACGCCTACAATCTCTTTTAGGGAAGGCAGAGCGTAAACGGCCGCAAAAAACGGACATTTACGCCTTGTCTGACAAATATTTCAAGGGCATTCGGAAAATTGTGTATCGCCATGGTGACAGATAGTCAGCCCATTGCCTAACATTGCATTACACACCCTCGAGTCCCTTAATCGCCTCAGAAATGGGGTGATGCTATTCTAAGCCGGCATCACACGGCATAAAAATCTAACATTGTAAAATTAAACAATTGCTTTATAGGATTGAAATATGAACACAAATAATTCTTATAAATCCTAAAACATACAATCTAGAACACAAAGGAAACTGGGACGGTCACATTTTTTCCTCTGCCAACAAACACATTTCTTTTTCTGCGGCTTTGTATTGTTCTTTTGTCTTCCGAGTTAATGCACGGGTCAAATCTACCAAAAAGGTTTACCGGCTCAGACACCGCGCCGAACAAACAGTGGTAATGGTGGATGTGTGCTTGTTAAGTTAGGGTCAGTGCATACCGAGATTACCAAATTCTCAAGCGAAGCAAAAGATGTGATTCTGTGATAGGCGTACTTAAAAATTATGTTTTGCCATGTTACGATAGTAGATAGTACCTAAATAACTATTTTGTCTATTAAACCATAAAAACATTTGGAAAATAGGAAATACAAATGCAGAAGAAATTGGCTTTGAACAACCCAAAAAAATGTATGCGCTAAAATTTGAGTAAACTGTAAATACTGTCAAATCTATAATGTATGTAACTCTTCATTAATTTTATAATTATTATAATTTGAATGGTACCAATTAAAAAAGTACGTTAAATAAGTACGTATTACAATCTACTAATGACAATATAATTATAGACGTTAAGATAATAAGCAACTTTACGTACATAAATTATATTATACGTAATAAAAACAAAAGAGACTTAAATGTGTCCCCCAGAAATCCCATTGGGCTGACATGACGGCGCCTTAAACCGTCAATTGGAAGGAGCAAGTTCAAATAAGCGCTGACAGAAATAGTGGGTAATTCAGTTCCATGTCTCGGCTCCATTTCCCCCGGGTAAATCATTATTATGTCGCAGACTTGTTCGGGTTCTTCCTTAGCGCTCCAAAAAAGAGCTGTTACCTTATGAACCCTGATGTGGTTCTATATTACCTACCTATCTACGACTGGGTTACATTTTGAACAAGAACAATTTTACTTTAAAACAAAAGTAGCATTTAGATCGGTATAGGAGCAAAACTTAAATTGACTTTTTATGACTCTTAGAAGCTCATGACTCAAATACGCTACCACTTTCACACGCTTTCAATAATTATTTATAATATATATTTATAGGTATAGGTTACATATAAATATCAAATCAAATAATATAAAATAAATAAATAATAATAATAAAATTATAAATAAATGCCTAATAATACTATAAAAAGCTGTCACAGATATGTAAACAATCAGGCTAAAATATTTACTTTTTTATTTAGCTAAACATATTTTTTATTCCATAATGCTCCAGGTTCAAATATATTGTCATAAAAATAAAGCAATATTTAAATTACAAATCTTGGACTATTAGCTTTATTCTAGCATTTTTTTGACAGAACTTTTAAGCGTGCCTAAATAAATATGAAACTATATTTTTGCATCTTACTAGAGCCTACTAGATCTACCCACCAGACCGGCCTAATAACGATCAATTGCTGGCGTGTTGTATACCTACTTAATGAATACATATGTAAGCGCCCACCGTACATAATTATGATGAAAGGGTTCCTATAAAACCTGTTATTTTGCCCACTACCTGCCGTAGATAAATAAACAGATGTGTATCTAAACTACTGCGTAATGATAGAGTGAGATGGTCGCCGCCGCTCATGTAGGGACAAATATAAACAAGCACTTTGTTAATGCATTATATGCCGTATATTGCACTGCTATTTTGGTGTCATTAAAAAATCTTTAAATTGAAATAATAGTCAATTTAATTTAGGGAAACTTGAAATTTGTTCTATCGCAAGCAGAATATTATGAACCTTTGACTGTCGTTATCAGTACTAGCGACGCCTCTTCCATCTGAGCTACCGCAGCTCAATCGTTGCCTACAAATTATGCAAGTGTATCCTAAAAGCATGCAAACCATAAATGGCTTCCTGTTTCTAATGTCAATTATTTATTTGTATATTGTAAGCTGAGGTTTTTCCTAAAATAAATAAATAAAATTTAAAAAAACAAATTAATCGTCCAAAACTATCCCAGAAGATGGAGCCAAGCAAGGGACGCGTTATTTGCATTGTGCCACTGTTGTCCAGTTGGAAGAAACCAACGACGAAAATAACGAAAATCGTAGGTTTAAATCCTGCCTGCGGTAACATTTTACGCAAGTTTTCTAAAATTATACCTGACACTAGGATGTATTTTAAAATTTAGTAATTAAAGTCAATTTAAATTTTCATTACGTACTTTTTCTTATCTATCAACTGATTAGTTTCCGAGATTTTTTTTAATGCTACGTTTTGTTTTTCATTTATTTTGCTTTTAAAAATGAATACAAAAAAACATTAAATGACGCCACTAAACCCGAAGAGGTTTGTCTTGACATCAGGCTTCCCAGCTCGTTATTTATAATATAACATACACGTCACGTACAAAAAGGGAAGTATCAAACATTACCTATAATATTACAACATTCACACACAACAAACAAATACACTATTTCCATACAAGACGGTACCCATCCCAACAAATGAGCCGTAAACGTACGTCCCTACTTATTATGAAACTGAACTAATAACGGTTTTAGTTTACACAAATTGTAGAATGTAGATAATATATAGCACAGTAAGAGACAATTTTTAAAACAGATCAAATCGGTTGGGTCGCCGAAACCTCGTAAATAATAGTAGCATTTCATTTCACTAGGTTTTGAGATATGCGATAAAGCAATTCATCTAAAAAAAAACAAATTTCGCACAAGCCTATAATGAAAATATTATAGAATTCTGAGAATTTGATATGACCTGCTTATATTACATACACGGATTAAATTAAATTAAGTTGTTTAAAAATGAAATACGATCGCTGTATTTATCTTCATTTGACAGCTCGGCAGTTATATTCAAATTTTAATTAAAAATACGAATGGCGCCATTGCAATGAATATTAACAGCGTATTAAAATGCTCATAATACTCACATAGCACCGACATAAGATGAGATATGCCATTCAGTGGCAGTAACTAGACGTGTATTCTGCATTTTATAATTTAATTAAAATAATTACAATTGACTGAATGTAAATACGAAAAATGCCTATTCAGCAGGTTCCGCGTCATTTTCAACTGAACCTCCAGCCCTGTAAAGGACTACACCCTCGTGACCAGGTGCTACAATTTTCAGCAATATGGTACTCAAATAATATTATATAAATACTCGAAATTCTGCAAGGACACCACCTGTGATTATTGCGGTTGTACTGGACATAGCATCAAGAACTGTACCAACGGGGACCAACGGAAAATGTGCAACGTGCCAGCGCTTCAAAAAACCGAGCACCCACAAAACTGTAGATGAGCAATACTCTGCAGTGGCTTGTTGAGTCTGTAAATGTTAGTGTAATTTGATACTCACATAGCACCGACATACAGAGTGTTTTTCTCCTCGTTCACATACAGGGTGCGGTAGAAGAGGTTGCCGCATGTGAATTCTCGTATGTGATCTAAAAAGAAGGAGAATAAAATATTAATAAAACGTTCGTGCTTTAAAAATTAGGTAGATAAACATACAGATCGGAAAAAAATTATGAAATTAAAAAAAAAAACGACTCGATCGCAAATTTTGTGCAAAAGAAATGGCTACATTTCCTTTACGTTTTCGAAAACCTTTGAATACGCCTCCACCCCCCCTTCTCTATACCTTGGGGGAAAATATATCCTATCATGATGTATTCAAAACTTTCCACTCTTTGTAGAATTCTTGAATCACTGTACGACAAGTTCATTGCTTTAAATGTGCAATTGTTAGGGCACCTGCGGATTAATAATATGGCTCTTTCAAGGTGGCATACCACGGGCATAATTTTCATAATTAAAATATAAAAATAATTCATAATTAAATAAGGTGTTATTTGCCGCTCGAAATTGACACGGGATGCTGGCTGCTAGTTGGGCATCATGTCGTTTGTATCGCGGCCGTATAAATCGCTGTACACAGTTCGTTAGATGTTCAAACAATGACTTCATTAGCGCTGTAATAGCTGCGGTGTTCGACCATTAGCCGCAGAGATAGCTACAACAGAGGCCGTACGATTTGATGAGAAAACAAAATTGAATTGACCCATTCTAATAAACACCAGACAAGCCTTTATTATTAAACTGATACCAGGGTTCATCGTGTCTTGGAAGAGTCGGTGTCCCACACGAAAAGAAGAGAGCCTTTTTTTATGCGACAAGATGACAAAAGATGCTTAGCAACTGAGACATACCGGTATCAATTAATTCAACTTGTACAACAGTCACAAGAGTCCATTGCTAGACAAGGACCTTTTGGGGGTATTTTCTATACCCAATCTTAATGTTTAGAAAAAGTACTGTAGTATAACTTTTTAAGCACTCGCGATCACTTTCACTCATTTGAAGTATTAGTACTGTAGTGTTACTGAAAATAAATAAAAAGATATTTTTTTTATTTTAATCTATAAAAATTCTTCTAACTTTTCAAAACCACCTGTAAAATATTGATTCTCGCACTACCGACGGGTTGGCTGGAAGAGATCTCTTCTTAGAGATAAGCTCGCCTTTGCTCACACTGTTTGTACATTTTTCGTTTGTTTTTATGCAAAAAAGGATATATATAAAATTTTATTGTTTGTCAAATTATACGTATTCTTATGTAGCAAGCTCTCCGGCCAGGTCGCGGGTCGCCGGTCGCCGCCGCGTGGCGAGGCACGCACGGCTCAAATACATTTTACACCAGTACACGCGTGGCAACCTCACCGATCCGAATTATAGCGTGCCAACAACCGAAAGCTTGTACATTACACACCCGTTATCAACAACAAGCGGCATACAATTCGCGGAAGCGTGACTCATTTGTCGAAACACTGATATTTTCTATGTTTCAAACTTCGTGATATGTTGACCATTAAAAGATAGCCAAGTCCTTAAAGTTTAATATATTTAAGTAGGGGTAGTTGTAAAGGTTATAACGGAGTCACGAGAGGTTGCGTGCGCGCCTACCACCTGCCAATAATCACAGCCCATTGCGCCACACTCATAATTATGCTCCGACTGAAATTGCAACTGCCAGGTCTTCCACTCAAGGAAATAAGAATGTTTAGAAATAACTCTACGACAAACACAACCAACGAAAGACTTGTCTCATTCAATTTTTTTTTAACACAAATAAATGCGCAAAAATGAAAATACTTTAAGTTATCTACTTGCCCACTATGAAAACTAAGATTTATAATAATATCGAGATGATTACAGCGGAATAATGAATCTGTAGATTTTGCAGCTTTTGGACATGTATTGAGCTTGTGTTTTAACGCAACTCAAACTTCAGTGAAATCTTTACTTCGGTAATTCGTAAAAAAAATCATTTCAATGGTCCGGTAGTGTTTCCTTTGAACTTATAGCTAGACAAATTCACCTTTACCGTAGGTATTAGTTAGAGCTAGCTTGGCAATAATTAAGCTCTATTTCGTGTTCAGTTTTTTTGCAGCTAAAATTAGGCGTCAAAGCAAATCACCAAAGTTACACGAGTCACACAAAAAACTTAATGAAGTTCTTGAATTTGAAATATAATTCACTTAAATATTGATCAAACCCTTAGATATCGGTCAGACCCTTTAGGTGGTCAGTGTCCATTTCTTAGAGAGACTGCTGTACCAAAGGTGGACGTATAAAAAGGTGGTCGAATCCAGAAATGGTCTCCATTAGAAGTGGTGCATACAAAATGTGGTCGAATCCAGAACAGGTCATATCTAGATGAAGTCACTCTAAGAAATGGTAACTGACCACCTAAATTCACGTTTAGATATCTACCGTTTTTTGATGGTACTTTACCTTTGTTTCCCTCGCAAGGGATAAAGGCGTGATGCACATTTTATGACAATTTGGAAATGCAAATGCCACCTAGTATAAAAATTAAACGACTAATTATATCTATCGTTTTCAGTATTTCTGAAGAGCATTTTAAACCTCTTTCAATCTTTATTGACAAAAAGCGCCGCATTTTAGTTAATATAAAGTCCCAATTAATTTAATAGAGCACAACAGCGTTGCCAAATCGCGTCGTAAATTAATTTCCCCTAAATTGGCAATATGGGTAAGTGGGGGTTAAATGTAATTCCATGGTAACGAGGTGTAGCAGTGTGGCATCGCCGGCAGGGCAGCTCTGACGACCGCATTATGCAGATAGCATCGTCGGTTAAATACCGCAACAAGTACTATCAGCTGCAACTTGAGTTAAGTATTCAACGGATTAATATAAACTGGTTTTTCGTAGAGCTATTAAGAAAAACGAGTATAAGTTGAACCCTTGATTGGGTAACTCACTGTGTTGCCCGTACTCTAGTGAGCCAAAGTTGAACGAGCCGCCAACAGTTTGCGGAAAACAGCGCGCCGCGACGCCAACCGCGCGATCTCCCCATTTTAAAACCATTTTAATATTCAATTGTAGGTATACTGCTACCAATTCAGTATGGTTGTTAAGAAAAATATGTCTAAGTTGATCCCTCAATCATTACATCGCCATCGAATGTCACTGCATTGTAAAGACCATCTCGCGCGCGAGAAGACATACGTGTCAAATGGTATGGATTTTATAAAAACAAGTGAAGAATTTTGACATAAAGATGTAGTGAAAATAGAAGTCGTGCTCCAAAACCGGACAGCAGTTTTCGAAAAAGCGCGAACTACGACGACCACCGCGCGCGATCTCCCCATTTAAAAATCATTTTAATATTTAAATGGAATTGTTTTCGCCCAGTCATTAACATGTCCCGCCGCCGCCGCTCAACGGCCATTGATTGCCAAAAGCAATAAGCAACGACTAAAATGGAAAATTAATTTGTACGCTATATAGATTTCAAGCGAATTAAATTGGAACTTTATCGTGATTATTGATATCAACTTTCGATATTATAAACTTTATCTTTTATCAATTGACCCGCTTTCTGTGTAGTGAGGAAAATGTTCCAAACAAGTTGAGCTTTGATATATTTTACCTAGACATACCTAACTACAGGTATATATATCCTTTATTAGAAACAGTGTGAGCAAAGGCAAGCCTATCTATCTACTTGTAGTAATAATTGTAGGTACAAGTATATTTTTCTATTTTGAGACGTAAAGTTTAATCTAACTGAGTTTGTATTAAGAAATCAAATCCCAGTCTCTACATTAAAAGTGTTTCTCTTTCAGGTTTGGTGGATAAAATAATTAACTTTAGTGTTAGTATTATAATCAATCAGATATTTATTCTGGCCATTTATTTTATTTTATCCTACATTTTATTTAAATGTTCTCGCTGACTGACTGACTGAATTGTTCAAATATGCACAATCTAAACTACTAATGCTTAAACAAATTGGGTGGTAGGTTTATTTTACTCTGTAACTATCTGCCAAGGAAAGATTTTAGAATTTAACCCCTAAATGAGTAAAAAAGAAATAAAACGTTTGTGTGAAAGTTCGTGGTCTTTGGGAATTTGGGAATGCAAATTTGGGATTTGATTAAGGAACTAAAATAATCAAACACGTGTTTCAGGGTTTTCTTAATTTCAACCTCGAACCTCTTTAGACTTACCTATTAGACTAAGGAGTACAAATTATACAACTTACTTACTCATTTTTAAACCCCTAAACGGGGTAAAAGTTTGTATGAAAGTTCGTAGTTTTTGATGTGATCTGTTATAAAATTATTGTTGTTAGTGATTAGATCAAGAAGAAAGTGTTTAAGGGGTTTATGTTCAAAGAGTTAGAAAAGGGTTAATAGTTTGTACGAAAGTTCGTAATCTTTATATGAAATTGTGTTTAGATTTTTGATATCTAAACCCCAAAATGGTAAAAAGGGGATAAATGTTTCTAAAAATTAAAGACCTTTGAGGTGATCTCTTTTTAATTTTGGGATTATACTAAAGAGCTAAAGTTTTTTACTATGCGATACAGAATTTTTAAAATTTTAACCCCAGAATGGGTAAAAAGGAGATTAAAACTTTGAATGAAAATGCATGGTCTTTAATTCAGGGCCTTTTTCAAAAAAAATATTAGACTAAGGACATAAAATAAAAAGTACGCATTTGAAAGTTTTAAGTACTTTGTCGGGTTGTTCTTTGACTTCAATTGTTCGTCTGTACCTACGAAAAAAGAATACGCGATTGAACCCGCGGGCGGAAACGCTAGTCGTTAATAATTCGAAAAAATCCTTTTGTTTCTGTAATTGTACCTTCTTAAAAGCTTCATAATACCTATATAAAGCTCATTTAATAAATAAATGACTCAATAAATGTGCCATTCGAAAAATTTTAAAGCCTTAAGCAAATGCTAAGTAAATAAGTAAATAATTCGTAGGCGGAAATTTCTCCGAAATAAGTACTCAAAGGACTCAAAACGTCCCTGAAGCGAAAGTAAATCAGAGCCAGTTCAAATAACATAGTCTGTATTTACAAAGAGCTCACAGAATCTGTCAACGGGTGATTCTAAAGCGCTCGAAAATTCAGTGTTCTAAATCCAAACGTTTCCCAAAATATTCTAACTTTAGTTCTATAGGTAAGCACTTAACCTTCTGCCGCGATCCAAACATGTGTCGAAAATGAAAATGAAATTACTTTATTCATTGTAGAATAGCGTTATCACTTATTGACGGCATGATCCGTCATTGTAAAAAAAACTAAATTTGTATAACACAATTTTCTTCCTTTTATAACAATTTTGCATTGTCCTAATAGAAAACCGGCTCCATAGATTTATTGACAGGTGATAATTAAATTCCTCTAATTAAAGCACAGGTGGCGTGTAGTGCCGGCTTAGAATAGCATCACCCCAATCGTACTCGTGGGTATCATAATAAACTACTACAGGGTAATCATTCAGGGTATGGGCAGCAGCGATCCCTGTGAATGCAATATCTTGCACTGCGACATTACGTCTGTCAAGCGTGACAAGCGGAAACCCATGGACAACAGTGAACTGTTAATGTATGTCCCACACGAAAAAGAAAGGTGATGTGTATATTATATAAAACACAGGATGTAGTCACAATTAACACATGGCTTTTGTAGGCGCTCCATCACTATCTGTACATTATCTTGCTCCTAAATATAAATTCAAGTGTCAAGGGTCAATTAAAAATTCTTAAAATATAAATAAAATGTTATTTCATTAAAAACTTTGTTTCTGTATCTGACGCCAAACATTGGTCTAAAATTGCATATCTAAAGTTGACCATCGATTTGGCATAGTAGAAGATTCAAAGCTCGAATAGTTAGAAGAGCGAGGTGGAACTGGTTCTTCCGACGACTTTCTCACAGGGCCTCCTGTGTACTCAAAAAGAACAATTCTCAGTGAACGTTTTACTAGAGTTTGGGTGAAGTTGGCGGCCTTGCTAGTAACTTTGTTTGAGCAAGCCAAACTGTCAGAACATTCCTTAGGCCCGATACGATACCACCAACATGTTAAACTACAGATTTTGTTGTTTTTATGGAAAATGATGTACTTTCTATAATGAATAGGAAAGTCTTGTTGCCTACAAATTGTCATGAGAGTGTTTGAAATTGTAATGCGGCTAAGACTGTATTAGTTACAAAGTTTTTAAATTGACACAATTTGTTAGACTATTAAACGTTTTGTTACATAAATATAACCAACCGTGTCGTTTTGGCACTAAGTATTTATGTGATACGAGAAGCAAGAAAGAAAAAGACGGTCTATTTTATTCAATATGTGACTACAATTTCTCGTATCTGGCCGTAGATGTGTCGGATCTCGCGTAAATCTGTCTTCCCGTCGAGATAGCCACCGCAAGTCCGACTAAGCGCTCGGACCCGCTTCGAAAGGGTAGTCGCAAACGTCGCAAATAACTTTTGTTGTGGACGCAAAAAAGTATCCAGTTTTTGTAGAGAAATGAATGATCGCAAAACACTGGCGCATAAATAAATTTGCAGAATTTTCCATATTACGGGATATGACAACTAGAGCGAAAAATGTTTGATGTCATATTCAAACTATCTGAAAGTCCGCAAAACTCACTTTGGGCAGAACTTTTCTAAATAACTTATCTGATCATCTATTTGACACAGAAATGAACTTTCTTTGAAGCATCGTACAAATTACATGTGATTTATTTATTTTTTTGTAAAGACTTAAGACTAATATAACAGAAGGTTTTAAAAACTGTAATATAATAAAAGATTTTAAATTGAAGCGTAATGGAATTAAATTTAAAGCGCATTATAAAACCACCCTCTTAACAGCTTCAACCACACCGTTGTCTCTGAATGTACTCCCCTTTTTCACATCTAGTGTAGGTACCTATCACCACCGCTCTTTGTTCTAAATCGCCTTTTTCTTGGCCCTCAGCACTCGCCACTGCACTCCAACCGCTTACATTGATTTATTGCTAAGTAGTCTTAAGAATACTTTAAAACCTAAAACACTTTGAGTTTTATTGCATTTCACTGAAAATTCCTGTCCTCAGTAAGTTCAAATCGAAAATATCAGATTTTCAAAAATCAGTGTTCGATCTGATAGTTCATTAAAAAATCAGACTACGTGCACTTTATCTATTAAGAAGACGTCTGCCTTTCAACTAATAGAATTTTTAATTAAGTTGGTTGCGGCAGGCGGAGTGGCGCGGCCGCGTCTCTAGTCACTACGACTACGCGGGATTAATGTAATTGGACGACGCCATCACAAAGGCAAATTGTAATCCCCCTCTTTCATTAATATGTCTGTAACGTGGCACTCCGACAACGTGTCCCATTTTAACTTTATTCCATGCGGGAATGCACCGCAATGGCAATTTATTTTTGTGAAACATGAAAAGTGCTTCACTAACAAACGCCTGAATTGCAAAATTACAAAGCCGTTATTTGCATAACGTCATCTCCACTGCGGCCGCTGTTTCTGGCGCAAAGGTTACGCAGGCCGGTCACAGTGCAGTGTCTACCCCCTTAAATCGGCGATTGCGGCACAATCGTTAGGAGAGGCCCGAAGTGTCGGCACAATTAAGTTGAAGCGGCGATTGTGAGCGGTGCCAAAGCGGATGTAGGTCAGTAAGTAAGCGGAGTGGACCTGTGAGGTGCCGCCAGCGCCCGCCCGTGCCGCGACCTGTGCCCCGACCCCCGCCCGCCCCGCACCCTTTGCTGCCAATCCGCTCCACATTCGGAAACGCTCGTCAAATAAAACGCTCTGATGAGCTACGAGCACCACTTCACTATGGACCGGTAACTGTTATTGCTCTAACTATCTACACCTATATTCACAGCTGTATAATCCCGAGTTCTCTCCTCGAATACTGTTTTTATGTTCTATTCAATTCATAGACTGAAAGACCCTAACAATGCTTTCTTCGACAGGCATTATTCTGGACATAAAATCTTATCTGCGAACTCCTTAAAGATGCATTCTCCGGAAGACGTTGCCATCTATCTAAACAAGTAGGGGAGATAAGGCGGTTTAGTGCACTCTCTAATACGTCGTGGCCCCTAGCGCACGGCTTTAGAGTCTTTAAATTCCCCGTTATGTCATAAGGCACTCCATACCGAGCTGTTTGAGTATATTTGCTTGATATAAGCAAATACGAGACTAAATCCGATTATTTACCCACTCATAGGACTGAATAAGTAAAAATGCAAATATAAATCTACATAAATGGTGAGACACACAAGAAATTCCATTTAATGCAGGAAGATAATGTAAAAAGTTTTTTGTTCATATGAAACACATTAAATAGCAAAGTGTTATCCAGTAACAAAGTAAGTGAAGGAACTAGGTGTGCACAAAACAAAATTACGACGGCATAACAAGTTTCATAATGTGAAGTTACGACTTTCATTCTTTGTTCCAGCACATGCGGGCATACATTACGTCGAAACTAGACCATGTAGTAAAGATACTGTTGAATTATTAAATTGGTTCGAACTATACTAGCCTCTAAAACCCGGCGCTGAAAGCTGTAAATACTCAGGTAAGGTTTTTGCTCGGGAGAAAAAGTATTTAGGATAGTGTAAAATATGTGTGCGACACCGTGAAATGAGCTTTGGGCTTCCGCCGGCAGCTCGCTGCATTCTTATAAAGAATTTTCGGTAAAAATAGCCCGTAATGTCACAAGCGTATTTAGGCTAACTCGAAGAAGTTATATAACGTATACTTTGACGACATATTATTTGTATATTTAGTATACACTATAATATAACAGTAGATCATGTACCGGATGTGTTCATTCGCGATCAACTTGAGTATTTATCAATGTCACAGTTTAAATAGAATAGGAATATGAAACATTAATTAAGAGAAAACATACTACCAGAAACATGTTTTATTTTATCATCTACTTCAAAATAAACAACAAAACTTTTTGATAAATATCTTAAATGTTTATTGTCTTTGGTAGACAGCTCAGTAGGAGATCTAAAAAGACCTCCCGTTGGGCAGTAAAGTTATTGCTTTTATGGTGTTTGTACAGACCTGCGTGACAACGGTCAAACTATTTAATATTCCCCTCCTCGTTGTACCGGCGAAACCTACGAGTGCCTAGTACTGGTTATACTTGTTGTGTACTTTGGGTAGCTATATCTGTTGTTTCTGTGATTCTAAGTTCAGAGTTGAGGGTAAACACGGAGAATGAGTGCACATCATAATATGGGCGGCATGGCGGCGGCGGCGGCGTGCCGGCAGCGGTGCAAGCGCAGCGGAGCGTGATACTGATAGCCTCCAAGCTGCCTCGCCACCCGCAGCCACCTCGCTCTAGGCAAATAATTCCACGCATACATTACCCGCCACATCCATAACGCCAGATATAAACCCACTCTTCTCCAAATAACAGACTAGACGACGCTAAATGAAAATCAAAATGATATTATGCAAAGCTTTGCTTACGCTGTTTGTTTCGCTTTTAATTTACTATTGAGCAGAACAAGCCCCAGCGGATCAATTTGTTTTATAGGCCGTCCTGTCTATAAAAGACGGCCAACGAAAATTCTCCTGAGGGCCGGCTTAATAATTTATGAACTTACAGAGAATTCGGAATACGGCTTTTTATAACCAAAAAGATCATTACCATTACGTCCGTGCTCATCTCACTTATTGAAAAGAAAAGTTTGATCAACTTTATACAGAATTATCCTCAAGCAATCCATCATAAATTTGTGTAAATTTAATGTTGAATAGCGTTTCCATTCCTTATTCATTCTTCATTTTAGACACTTTTGTTTCAATTGTTCTAAAATCAAATTAATAAAGTCGTCGACGTAAACGTGCGAGTAAAATATGAAGGCTCGCTTCGCACGCGCCAAATAAAGAAGAGTAAAATTCAATTAGAGGTTTGAGGGGTAAGGGGTTGCGGGTAACAGAAATTACTTCAATAAGCACGCATGATGGAGGACGGGGTTTGCGAAATGGCGGAATTCCATCCGCGGTGGATGCGCTACTGAATACAAATTCACATGTACTCCAATTATAGGAAAACGATTTGGTACGAATATTCTTGGCAGACTTGCAAATTTTGCCTGGAATCAGCGAAATATATTTATTTTGTTGGGACTCGGGAATGGTGTTGCGATGAGTTTGACTTTCGTTTTCTAAAGGAGTGTACCTAACTGCCCTCTGGGGCGTCCAGCGCCCGTCGGCTGCCGAAAGCCTCGTAATTGAACGATCTACCTAATCTCACTAGCTATATACGCACTGAATACATGAAAATGAGGATTTAACGCAAAATCAGAGCTAACTCTCTTGTTGCCCTAGTTTTGGATCCCACTATGAAGAAATATGTTTTTGATGAGCTTTGCGTTTGTATCTGTAAGGACAAACTTATCACTAGATATGATTTAGTATATGAAACTCAAATCTGTGAAATCCACTGTTGTGGTAATTTCCAGCAACATGCCACTACTAGGCCTACCTACTGGCCTGGAGGGATACGAATAAGTAAGAGTTACGTTGGCGTTAATCCCTGAAAATTTTTGCAGCAGTGCGCCAGCGCATTAATTACCTGCCTGGATCCGGCCCAGGGCAGGTCCGGCGGCAGGCAGGAGGCTACCGGCAATTAAATGAGCACTCGCCTGAATAATGTCCGGCTGTATACCAAACGTAAGCAAGCACTTTATATTTCCGGGAACACATCTTCCAAATTTTTATCCCGCTGTAGGTATTTATTTAAAATTAACACAAAATAAAAAAAACTCATAGTTTACTGGGCTTTTACTTCAGTTCGATCCGTTCTTCCCAGAACAACCACACAAACTTCTCCGGGTGAGCTCCTGTTCCGTACTAATCAGTCAGATGTAGGTTTCAAAACCATATTGGCTTTCCATTCGAGTCCGAATAGTTGCTGCAATGGTCTATTAGTGACAATTGTAATTTATAATGTCGATCCATATACATACTTAAGCACTGCATACTTCCGAGATCACCTCGTCCCTATTTTTGTATCTGCTCTATTTATTTTAGATTTGCCGGAAATATTTTATTTTCTTCGCTTTGAGTCTATTAGTTTATAGAGCTATCCATTCGATATTGAAGAGTTAGGTCATAATATCCAGTGAATACCCCCTGAATACAAAAGAAAATAGCAACATTACTGACCTGGCGCTGTCGTCTGTCGCTAAGAATATTAGACAACTCTCGCGGAATATCTTTGATGTCATATTCGAACCGTCCATAAAATTCCACAACTGAACTTTGCGCAGTTGGAATTCGACGCTTAGTCTTTAATACAGCTCTCTACCTTGTCTGAGATATTTTGGGTCCTGCGCGCTGAATCGGATACAAATCTGAAGGTACATCTCACCCTTGTCTATCCTAAAATTATTTGTAGAACCGCAATCCTCACAAAGTTTGTACAAACGTTACAATGGATGTCACGTGCACCAGACACGTACGATGGGCGAGCACAAAAACGAGCTGTAATTTTAATTAAAACGTCACAACTTTTGAACCGGTAATACAATTACAAGTCCCAGAGTTTGTACGCCATGTAATAACATCTGATTCAATTACAAATAAAATGTTCGTATTCACAGATTTACGCAAATTCTTGACGTCAGAATTATTATCATTAGAAGCCGCCAGCTATACAAAAGATAACTAATCTAATCCAAAAATGTTTTAAACTTTTCTTTATGAAGGGTAAAGCGCAAAGATGGTCTAGATAAATATGATCTAAAAGGCATAAAGAGGTTGAGCTCAAAGAGCATAATAAGAAATGCGGTGCAAAGCTGACGGCGGCTGAAAAAGGAGAGGGCAAACAACTCGCGGCCGAGGTGGGATCGCAAGTAGAAGTAATGAACAGTAAAACGTCTTAATTAACCGACGTTGAATTTACGCGAAAATCATCTCCTCAAAATTTTGTTTCTCATAAGAATCAAATATAGTGGGATAAGTCTTTGATTTCCATCAGCCTGATCTTGTAAAACTGCAAAGAAATTTTCACGAAAGCCCTTAATACATAGCAATTTAACATCGTCGATAGAAAAAGAGACAGAAAAACAGATTGAATATTGTCAGTTCAATTGTGATGTCACGCAACTGTATTTACAAATTGTGGTGATAATACGCGATGGACATGAAGTAGTCAGTACCTACTTTATGTATTTGTATTCCGTGGACATACTGGTTTGTTATACTAAGTTATATTTTTTATGTTTTACTATTTAGTAAACCTACTTCTATAAGTGGAGACTTATTATTAGCATTTGTTTATTTATAATAATTATTGTATTTTTATATTTAGCTGTTAGTCTTCCTAAGAATAATAAAATAAATAAAAATATATCCAAGACTGCAAACACCAAGTCTTTCTTTACTGTGTCAGAGGCTCGGAACGTCCGGGCTCGCGGCAGGGCTCGATGCTAGGGGCATGGCTCCAGCCCGCTCCTCGCGTGCCTCGGTTTTAATTAGCCAGCACCGAGCCAAGCTTTAATCTTCCAAGGCGCAAAATAAGCACCGCAAAACATCCACAATGTGCTGCTACAAGCGCGTTCCACAAGAAATCTCGCCGACATTTTTACTTAAACTTAATACTTCCACGTCTTCCGACAACTCTCTTACATGTAAAATGAAGAACTTAGATGAAGACAGTGAATGATGTAAGCCAGGGACTCCTGAGTGAAGCACAAACAGACAGTTATAATAAGAAACAAAGTTGCTCAACGCAAACATTTAAAAACAAGATGGATATAAGTACCTTCTTCAGAACCTGACATTGCTTACGTGTCGACGACAAAAATAGCGTCCCATTTGGCTGGAAAAGTGTACCGGGGATTAGTAAAAATTGGGGTATCTGGGTTGTCCCGTAGTTTGAGTCGCGTTTGCGGGTCGCTGTGAAAAGACGGTCGCGGCTTTATACGAGTCACATGCACTCGCATTGCGGAACCCGAGCACGTCCCAAATCCGACACTTGGCACAGTCCACATTTTGCTCTCCAGCTTCAGCCATAATACAAGTTTTAAGTTTTAATTACGGCTTCGCACGCTTCGAGTAATGACATTTCAGTACCAAAGAACTTTTCTTCTCGAAGTTCTATCCATAATGTTAAACATCGTCAAATAACAATCTTCGAAATTAAGACATTGACGACAGCATTATACAGCTAAACAAAACAAATCTCGAAAAGTAAATACAGGAATCGTAGCACAAACAACAAGAGCAAAACTGACAATAAATAAAACGGAGCCCGAGGTCCGACTCCAATTTCTGCTGCGATAAAACGCGAAAGGAGCGGTATTTAAATTGAATACCCCGTAAATAAATGCTAAATGAGACAAAGGACTGTGAGAGAGTTCGCAATCTAAACAAGAACAAAAGGGGTAATGTATCTTTTAATGAAAGTGGCGAGGCGCCGAGGCTCGCCTGTTATGGCGCAATTTGCAATGGTCATCATAGTTAGATGACGCCACTTGTTGCAGACACGATAAGCTTTAATTCTGTCTGAAAGTGTAGCTCATTCGAATTTTTGGACCTCAGTTCCAACCATACTAAGAATTAGGTCATAAGAATTTAATCCTTCCGATAATCTGTTCAATCAGTAAAACCTTGAATAGAAAATGTGAAAATAAAATAACAATGTCGAGTAGATGTAGAACTGAATATTACAGTTTACAGCAAGATACCGGTCAACTAACCTGCGGAGGTTCAGTTGCGGAATTTTCATTTTCTTATGAAAACTTCTGCGAAAAATGTATGATGTCATATTTATAATAATTTTAAATTTTGTAGCTCTGATTGTTATTGGTGCATGATCAATCGTACTTTCAAATTATTAAGAGCATGATTATCAATCGCTGCCGTTCACGCTGTCATTATAATACCGTGATAATACCACTCTGTCAAGTTTTCATGCAATATATTGGTGCCATTTCCAGTGTTCTAAGTTCAATAAGTTCGGATTCCTAGACATGTCAACGACTAATGGTAAGAACATTAGCCCAGACAGCCCAAGAGCGATCGCTTATTATTCATTGTAATCTGATACACTACCCGTATTCACTTCCGGCAGAAGAATGAGAGATTCACCGAATTATTTCGGAAAGTTATCAAATAGCAGTTCCTTTTTTGAAAAAATACTAGGATAAGAGAGTAATGAAATCTAGAGATGATATAAATTACCAGTCCATAATATGGGTGAAATTTTACTAGTGACCGATATCGAAAACACAAGAAGGGCTGGTGATAAGCTAGAACTTTCTCCGAGGAAGGAAGGACAAAAAATACCTCGCATCGCATACCAAAATTGCCGATCAGGTTAATGTATTGGTTAGTGGATTCAGGTTACCTAATATCGAAGCAAGCTCAAAATATTTTTGTCATATTACGCCCTATGTTCCTTATCAGCACCCCGTCCTCTGTTTTCAGTATCAGTCACTAGTAAAATTTCGCCCGATATAATCTTTATCGCGTGTAATTTCTGATTAGCAACAACAAGCACGGAAAATCACGTCGTATTGAAACAATCCAAATTTCGTAACTAAACTTTACGCAAGTGTAATCCGACCTTAGCTATTATTTTCATCTGACCAAACAATGCTAGTAGCACATAAAAAACAAATGTATTTTTTCTAGGACTTTAAAATGGCCCGTAATGTGAGTTCTAAACGTCATCCCTAATAACTCCGCCGACGAATTCATAAAGGAGATATTTCTGTCTAGCGCAGCTTGCTTTGTAAATACAAACTTGGATTTATTAGAAGGCAGGTTGAGGTGGCTCCGTGATTTACATCCAGCATTAACTCTAGCTACAGCTATCTCCTAGTTAGCTCAGAGCAAAGAATAAGCTAGAGGAAGCCTTGTGTACGTAAAAATGCAGGGCTTGAAGTTAAAAAAACTAAAAGAGTTAGCAGAAATTTTATAGACTTGGCTGTTGCTATGTCGTAAATAAAAAAGCATACACATATTACACATATCAAGCCTATTATCCCTTGGGGAGTAGGCAGAGCGAAGACGACCGCAAGAAACGGCCATTTACGCCAATTTAAAAAAAATATTTATAAATTAATCTTTTAAAATCTTTGGTTCTCTCTGACGTACGTGAGTGTAAATTTGAGTTTTGTTGTAAACTGCTCATGCTTTTAAGAGCAACGCAAGTACATAACTTGCGGGCGGGCGCCTAGTTTTTGCTGGCTTCACTTATTTGTCCTGAGTACTGTGTCTACCTTATTCTTTACTCAGTGACCCAGTATTATCTCTGGCTACAGCGATCTCCTGCCAGGTTGCACCGGAGGCCCATTTTTCATCCAAAACAGATTGCCCTTTACTTATCTTTGGCTGACATTTTGATGGGTGTTCAATTAAATTTTATTGAAGTTTCAATCTATTTCCTTAGATTCTTGCAGCTCCTATCGATGTTCCACAACGATTATTTCTGGCCCAATAAAAGTAAGTCATTAATCAAATGACGTATTAAAAAGACCTAGTTCATATTAGTTTCGAGTATTATACGTTATTGAACGTCCATAATGATAAATCGAGAAATATGAATAAATCAGTACCAACCAACTGTGTCTGTGGCAGTGTAAGTTGAATATTCACGACTTTTTTTAAAATTAATCCACGCATCTCTAGAATCTTCTCTTTTAGTGTGGGACACCGAGTCGTCCAACGACACGATAAACCCTGGTGTCAGAGTTTTTCAACTGCTTACTACTAGTAGTAGGCCTCTGACATGGTTATGTAACGACCGCCGTTTAAGTAATCATAGACAGCAACCGGGACCGACGGCTTAAACGTGCCCACCGAAGCACGGAACCATTTCTTTTTCGAACTATCAGGTGGTTCACCCTGCAATGTCCTAACCAGACAAGGAACAATTTCTCAAAGTGATAAATATCAACTTTGTGAGTGTCCCGCCGAGAATCGAACCCGGAACCTTTGTATCTCTAGTAATACCTAGTGATATGGAATATATAAAAAGCAATCTCGTCTCTGTGTCATGTCACTACTTTACAATCCATGTGCTGTTTATTTCAGATGGTATTTGTTTCTATAATTTATTTAAATATTTATACTTCTTTGGTGAAAATTCTATAGTTTCTCCCACGATGTCAGCCAAACAGAATGACGGCTAGGAAAATAGTCATAGCCAGTCTAAACAGCGGCCGTAGTGCCGTAGTTGGTGGTGGCTTGTCAGAAGTTTGTCTAACCGGCCCGAGTACGAATTTCGAACTGCAGATGCTGGAGATTCCGCGCGCGTCTGACTGCCCCTCGTTGATGAGACAGCCCGTTTACACAACACTTGTTTGTATCTGTATTTTAGAATTGATAAAGTATGTTATGAAATCTGACAGCGGCGTCCTAACGGCAGGCCTGTGTCACTCCGCGTGTAGGTATTGAAAACATACCTCCAGGCGCCGGCCACTGCGAAAGGGCTAATCTAGCGGGCTGCCGCAAGCGAAAGAAGTCACACGCGTGCGCTATTTGTTCAACTTTCTCGACAATTTTTTGCAAGATGGACAGACGAAAAAAAGCAAAGAAATACACTTGATTTGATTACATTATGTTCCTTTTTGAAATGAGTTTAATTCTAAACAAACCCTTTCTTTTTTTGTTGAACAAAGTACCTACTATTCCAAAATCCTAAAAGTAAGTATTTAAAATTAAATAAAAAGGTTTCGTCGCTTCATTCGAGTTGCATTTCATCTGTCGTACGTATTCATTTACTAACTTAGACTAAGAGCCCAACGCAGAATATTTATATGTGATACGTCTATGGAATTCTTTTCAACTTAAAGAAAGTTTGCGAATCCATATTGTGAATTTCTAGCTTAGAAATATAGGTAATAAATAATTTAAAAAATAAAATTTTGCAATATTGCAGTTAAATTGTAGGTGCAAGATAAAAATTATATTGTGCTAGTTTCGGTGAGCACTATTCACACTCAGCACATATTTAGGTACTAGCTGATACCCGCGGGTTCGCGCGCGTGTTAGTTTTTATTTTTTAAACTGATATCGGTTTTTAACTGAAGAATAATTTTAATCGATTTAGGTGTTTTCACAAAATTTCAAGATATGCAACCAGCGCCAGGACTTGTTATTACATACATACATACATATATAGGCAGAGCGTAAACGACCGCTAAAAACGGACATTTACGCCACGTCTGACAAACATTTTAGGGTCATTCAGAAAATTGTGAATCGCCATAGTGACAGGTTGTCAGCCCATCGCCTAAAATTGTTCGTCGTCGCCTTTTACGACACCCACATCGGGAAAAAAATTAGTATACATTATAATATTATTATTATTAGTATACATTTTATTATTATTATGTTGGTATTCTTTTCGGATCTCGGGCCCACAGGGACCCGGTCCTTTGAGGCATGTGTGGGGCCAAAGCCAACAGCACAGAGGCCTTTTTTATACCAAATAATGTGTTGTGATGTGTACATCAAGCGGATACTTGCTCTGTCTGCACTATAGAAGTACTCGTACACCCAGAGCCAGCACCCGCCTGATGCAAGGACTATTATTGCAGGATTATTACTTCATTGAATTAAATCTTCGGCAATAATCGTATAGCATATACAATTATGCTGCTAGGTCTTAGACTACATGAACGTACTCGTAGTCGCTGCCTGCTGCGTGCCCGCCAAAAGTAGAAGTAAACGCACGTGTTGTGCGCTAGATGGCGTAAGTAGTTTCTCGAAGTAAGCAACCCTAGACCGCGGCTCACACAGAAAACAGAAAAGAGTTAGAATGGCGATGTGGGCGGGGCAGGCGCGCCACAATTTTGAGCATCTGCTCATATTTACTCGCAAACACGCAATCGCGTCGATCACTCACCCGCGTGCTCCAACGGAGGAAACTACTGTGACGCGCAACGTACAAAATTAAGTGATAATGCCGAGTTGTGCAATAATTACTTGTAGATTAAGAAGTCAACGCTGTAGTGTTCAAAAAGGAGGCATTTCTTTCCACCAGGAAGCAAAAAACCTTCTTATTTTTACGATAATTAAGCAAAAATGTCTCAAATTGTCATTCAAATAATTCCTGTCACAAAAATCATACATTGCGGGCTGCGTGCGCTCGTTATTTCTACCACTTCAGTTCGAACACGCAATGTACTCCGCTGCGGTCCGGTATCAGTTCTAGTGTTGGGCGTAGTGTAAAATGATATCGATATGTTTTCGAAGTTATATTAAAAGCGAAGGTCTTAAGTAATGTTAATGTTATTGGGTCGAGATAAATTTTATAAATTGTGCACGCAATAAATAATAAATAGTAGTTTATGCAACTGTCGTATAATGGGGGTCATTAGAATGCGAGTGTCTGTTTATCACACGAGGCGCAGCCGAGTGTGATAATAGTTTGACACGAGCATTCTAATGCCTAATTATAGCAGTTGCATACACTATTTTATCTACACTCTCCAAAAAAACTCAGAAACACTTTTCTAAACGTACGCACCGGCCATTGCAAGGCCCGATACAAGGACAAATTCAATACGAGAACGTAATATGGCTTGATATGATTTTTTGAAAAATCTTTACTTTAGCAGTTGTTTAGATGTGGAGTCTTAACAATAACCTAACTAAACAACTGAACAACATCTGGACAACATCTGAACAACAACTGAACAACATCTGAACAACAACTGAACAACATCGAAACAACAACTGAACAACATCTGTACAACAACTGAACAACATCTGAACAACATCTGAACAACATATGTACAACATCTGAACAACAACTGAACAACATCTGTACAACAACTGAACAACATCTGAACAACATATGTACAACAACTGAACAACAACTGAACAACAACTGAACAACAGCGGAATAACATCTGAACCACGCCTAATCAACATCTGAACAACAACAGAACAAAAACCTATTAAAACAACTGAACAACATCCGAAAAATTACCGTACAACAACAACTGTCAGGTGCGGCGGAAGATAGCGATTTGAGTATTGGAAAAAAAACTTCGTTTCATTTCTCAACTTTATCGTATTAAGAGTTTTGTCATTAAGTCATTACGCTTCTGTAATTTATAGTAAACCCTAGTTTTTATAGGCAGAATGCATAAAGTAGGTCATTATGCATCTGTTTTCGAATTCATAATTCGAACATTATGAGACGAGTGTATATAAAATATCTTTGAAATATTGCAAAAGTGGCGATCATAATTTCAAGCGCCTTCGAAAAAGAGGTATACGTATGTATATTGGTATATTGGTTTTTTAAGCTAGAGCGAGAGTTAAAGATTTGAGAAATGTCCTCGCATACGTGATCACCCCCCCCCATATATTTATTAGACGGTGCAATACCACTTAAAAAAAGTAGTATCCATACAGTCATATGTAAGTATCACTTTAGTTCTGTAGGGGAGAATAGGGTAGTAGGGTAGACAGATAAAAGCGACTGTCTGGAAGAGAATGTTTTTAGTTAACTTTTGCTATGAAGCTATTTTCGTATCTCATATAGTTTGGATGGGATCTTGTGGATTATATCAGGTACTCCAGATCCTCGTTGACCATGTGCCAGTAAAAGCGGCCCATCATGCTGAACAACTTTTGCTATGAAGCCATTTTCATATCTCATATAGTTTAGCCATGCTCCTGATGTCCTCCATCAGGTACTCCAGATCCTCAAGTGCTGACAAAATGTAGTTCATATCCATCTCTGATAAAAAAGCAATTTAAGTGCCAAATTTCGCGATGATCCGTTGAGCTGTTTGGCTAATTTGGGTAATATTCGCTATATTTCCCCGTTTTCTCGCTTCTTATCGTTTTCCCATCGGAATAAGGCATTTTCTTGTGGTGAAAAGTAGCTTATATTACTCAAGTATGTCGTAGCTTTTTAATAGTAAAAGAATTTTTGAAATCGGTTTAGTAGTTCCGGAGTTTATCGATTACATACCTACCTACATACAAAAAAAAACAAATCTTTCCTCTTTATTATATTAGTGTAGATAAATACGTGTCGAATTGATAAACCTCCTTTTATGAAAGCGGGTAAAACATTAAATCTTTACAGCAGAACACACTTTTATTCGTTCAGAAATTATCTAATGACGGTTTGAATAAGCCGTTGACATTCTGCCTACACCGTGAGGTATACAGACATGATTATAATTTATTTTAATATTGCTACCTGACTTTTGTATGCAATTGTGTAATTCATAATTCAATATCGATAACAGTTTATCGATAGCCGTGTCCCTAGTTGAGTTTACATGGTCACTCACACATAAGCTATAAAAACCGGCACGTGTATGCGTGCATGCGCGTGATTGGTTATTTTGAATTTACGCAAGCCGTAGTGGCCGCAATTATGTGTGCGTAAGCGTCATCTTTATTAGTTGGAGATGTAGTGATAGGTGAAAGGTGGGGAAAAATCGGCGACGCTGGTTCTCGTACGAACGGCTGAAGATCGCCATTCTAACTCTTTTCTGTTTTCTGTGGCGGCTCATATTCCCTCAAAAAAATGTTTGGCAGGTATGTAAATGAACACGTGGTCGACTGGAACGCGAGCTAAATTAAATCATATTGTCTATCAGATTGAGTACATATTTCTTTGAAAACCATTGCGAAGTAAAGCTTCTGTAACGCTAGTTACTAGTTATTATTCTGTGCTAACGGTGAAATGTGTAAAGGTCGACTGGCCCCACAGATTACTAAAATGTCATGCACTGTCACCCCTACCGCGCAAGTTCTATGGTCTGTTTCTAGCCCGATGGCGTAGTGGATAGTACCCTTGCCTGCTACGCTGAGGGTCGTGGATTTAATCTCCACAAGATATGAAAATTTCTTTAGTTAATTTTCAGGTATTTGTATTTAGTCTGAATAATTTCTATGTATAATGTGTTTATTTAAAAAGAAAAAGTATTTATGTATTAATATCAGCTTTTAAGTTCCCATAGTACAAGCTTTGCTTAGTTTGGAGCTAGATGGCGCTGTGTGAATTGTCCAGGATATTTATTTATTTAAATGCATGAACATGCTTGTCATGCTGTTTAGAATCATAGGGTGGCGCGTCACATCTGGGGGCATCTTAAAGCGTCATCGCGTTCTGGTTTGATTTGACCAATAAAAAGTAATTATAATGAGCGAATTAATTTCTTTACGTATAAATTCTTTGTAATTTCAATGCTCCCCTCTTTTCTATTTCAAAAATAAAAGGCAATCGCTTAAAAAACCAACCCACGCGTGCCTGCTACTCGACTTCTCAGTTCATCATATTATTTATAAAATGTGGTAAATTCTTCATCTAGTTTTCTGAAATGCGTTCTCTAACGTCACTTCACCATACATTTACCCTGTCCTGCATCCTTAAGTTTAGTAATCAAAACTTCAGCTATCTCGTTTTATACACGGGAGACAAGACGGAAAGTTAAACTGACGAAAATTCTAGAGCTTTTGGAAATCTGGAGACGCACGGTATCGCCCATCTTGAAGCCGGTCCTACAGGATACAAAACGAGATACTAGAAGGGGATTTATCTTAACATACAGAGCTCAAGTGCATCGCACACGCACCGGACGATCTTGCGGTTCGTAACAGTCCCCATACAAATGACAACCTGCGACAGCCGCCATTTGCTGCGAAGACGTGTGCCATCATATCACATCGGCTTATATACCCAGTCCAATGCAGGACGTAGGCCTACCCCCGATGTCCCGTTTTCGCTATCCAATCGCTACCAGTGTGCCATGGAATTTCCCTTACTCCTGTCTTGACTTAACCGGATCCGGCAAAACACTGGAAGGAAAGTCATGCATTGTGTGTAGGAACCACCTCGGTTTTAATACTTAAAGCGAAGCACCTCCAGTTTTACTTAAGCAGAGAATGGAAAGCGCGGAACGGGGAGAGTTAGAAGCTTTCTGAAGCTGGCCGTTTAGCGAAGTTTAAGTAGAACCTCTGTGGTTCAGCGCATGCTATATCCACTATGTTTCCACTCCTGTACACACTGGCATGACGGATCAACATTATATTTTGTATCCAATAAAATTTATTTAAAAAATGCGTCACTCCAAGAATATTCAAACAAATACGTAAAATTGAACAAAAACGTAATTAAGGCGAGTGTAGTTGTGAACGGCCTTGACAGTGGCGCCACTTTACGAGAGATATTCTCTGAATACAAACAATATATCAGAATTTCCTTTGCTCAGGTTTTTGGTACTGTCCTTAGCCTTTTAACGGGCAGACCATGTCCAATTTTTTCATTGGTTTTGATATCTATTGCGGGTAGTAAGGGTTCAATTTTAGGTGAGAACATTCTTCCCATCGCCTTATAAAGGTTCAAGTAAAATTTGAACCTGTAAACTCAATGAAATAGCTGTTATTAAAATTATGGCAATAAGTGCTTTGAACGGCCACTTACCTTATACCAAATAAGGTAATTGCCATAACTAATTTTACTTAATGATAATACTAAAAACATGAGCAAAGGACACTATGATAGATTGTTTGTATAAAAAAAGCATGAGATACCTACCTATTTGTACCAACGTAAAAATTTTGTAGGGAAAGTCTAGCCCATTTTTGACCAGGGGAAAAGCTTATAACCAGCAGTGTGCTGTGCCTACACCCATTTTTGCTCATGTTGTATATTTGTACTGTATTTATTGATTGTGGTGACTAAGATGTAATGCGAAATAAATATATTTGTATAGTATTCATGTATTGTATTGTTATATTATATTTTATGAATTAGTTGTAGTTGAAGTTCCACTTTTTGATGTTCACGTGTGTAGCACTCGCTAGCTCCACTTAATCCCTCAGAATAAATAAACATCAACTGTTCCGCGTATCACTGCAAATCCTGAGAGCAAATGTTCATATATTTTGCCCGGGAGCAGTTTTCCAACTCGACTTTTTGGCACTATCAGCGCTTTAGAAGTTCTGCTTTTTATTTTTCCGCTTTGCTCTTAAACCACTGCACAGCTTATTGAAACAGTCCTTGCTGTGCGCTTAGTACCTTTTTTTATTAAAACTAAAGTAAACAAATCACAAAAACAATTATTAACTCTAAAGCGGCGTAACTCCACGCTCAAACAAGTATAAAAGGCATAATGGCTGCATCAGCACACATTATTATGCACATAAATTTTAATGAATACGTAGAAAGGCCGGAACATTTTCATTAACATTCTTCGAAGGAAAACAGTGGCTTCGCAAATCGAATGAGAGGCAATAAATGGATCCCTTGCATTTGAATAAGGCCTCAAGGCTCAAGGCGCAACGCACCAAGCACTGATTGATTTCAGCCTCTCGAAAATAATTTCGACCTGTTTGGGATTCACAGGAGATCCCGAGAATCCCCTCTTGCCGTTTACTTTTTACGCATGAGCGTTCGCTCTTATTGCTCTTAATTAAATCTTGATCAATTCGACTAAATTTATCTCGGCCCAAGGTTTCCTCTATACAACTTTCGCTCTCCTTGAAAGGATTTTGTAAATCAAGATAAATGGAATACAAATAAATGTTGATGAAATTCATTTTCAGTTTCACAAAAAATATTTAGAGGGTGTAACCTCTAGCTAGGGTTTCAAGACTGGAAAGTTTGAAAATTTAAGAGAGTGTAAAAAGTTGAATGAAACAATGTATTGTTAATGAAGAGGCATCTCACCGCGCCCGCAGAGACGTTTAGTGCCATGAAATATACATTACTGTGGGGCCGCTTTAATTAGCAGCTGGAGCTTAACGCAGGCGCCGGCAGACAATTCACCACAATTCTAACTACCACTGAACCCGCAAATTACAAATTGCTCTTTCTAGGAAACAGAAAACATCAAAGCCATTAATCTTAGTTCTCAAATAACTGAAGATAAAGTCACGCGACACTCTATCATCGCGGAAGGTAACTGCAACTATAAATCCAAAGATATGCTAGGAGTTTTCTCCGAGTATGGGACGCGGAGTCGCTTCCTTTCAGAGTGCATCGTAAAGTATGGATGGCCAATTTATGGGGCCGTTGGTGTAACCCATTCCTGCAGAGATTTACGATACAGGCCCTCACGAATACGATTATCCACGCGGACATCCAGTGGACTCACGACGACCACTATAAAATGCAGTGACAAACGTTTTTACGTCGTTACCCGTGTGTTCACATAGAGCGGTGAATATATTACCTTTGAATACGGCTGTCTCTAGATTTAGTGCACTGAGAAAGATTGATGCGAAACATTTTTCCGCGTTTCAAAAAAGTTCTAAAAAGTAGCGATCACGTTCAATATTTTCAAATAGTTCCACCGAGCATTTTATGAAAGATGGAATAAAAAGTACATTAAACGGTTAATAATGATCAGGTGCGAGTATCACATGAACGTGTATTATGTCTGTATCATATCATATCATGATATAGTGCTATAGTTCATTCTACACCCTGGGCTATTTGCTACATGATGTTAAACTAACTGTACACGGATAAAGTACCTACTGAGCTATAAATTAGAACCTTATCATAAAGAAATAGAGTACTTAAAGGTACACGAATACCTAAGTGTGGTGGGTTAATTGGTACAGTACACATGTATACCGAATGAGTGATGGATGTTAAAGGTATGTTGCTTAATATCTAAGTTGTGTGCATTTGTTGCAAAACTATTCCGGTAGATGGATGGACCCACGCCACGAGTTACTGGCATAATGATACACTTGCATTATTTCGCCAAGGGTAGCTGAACCGCGGTAGCCCAGCAGGTAGAGTCGTCGCAACTAGTAATAGCGGAAGTCGCAGGTTCAAATCCTACCCACGGTGCAATTTTATAAGTTCTCCAAGATTAAGAGAAAAATTTAGTACCTACTCAATCTAAGTTGTTCTTTAGTAATTTACATATTTTACGGGTGGTCTTTATTATTTCATGACAGATGTTTATAAGAAAGTAACGAAGGAAAATATCTTGAATCTTATTTTATACACCGCCGTAGATAAGTTCTTGTACAACATTTGCAAATTATATTTTCAAAGTTTTATTGGGATTTGTGAATAAATGAAAACGTTCTTAAATTAGGTTGTTATTGTGAAATTTAAAGTTATCGGTATTACATTGTACAGCCAGACCAGTTTAGAAGGTAGAATTGTTCTCAGGCAAGTTGTGTGAATGGCCGGTGCGGTCGGTGGTTTTCTCAACTGCAGCTACCCGCGACTGTCACTTGTCCACTACCACAGCCAAATCGAAGGTACGGTAAAGGTCAGTCCGCATCAAGACGAGATGTGACTATATTATGTAATTTCAGTTCAGGCGACGCAGAGATACGTATTTTGATGATGCTTGGTAGATCTTGACGCCGCACGTAGTGTCTTAACATTGCCCTGTATCGCGCTTTTGAAAATCAATTTTGTGTTGTTGTAACAGTCGTATGTGAAAATCATTTGTTTATTTACGTAGAATTCGCTACGATACCTAGTAGCCAAGCGCTACGTCACTGCGTAGCACTCGCGAGTCGCGATGCTGCTTTTTGTTGTGCACGATTGCAAATATTTTTTAATGAAATCAAGTACCTACCTATCTAGACGAGATGTACGAAGATTTTATGCTGCATTTTTACCATCTACTGTGGTCTTGCCTCCAGCAAGCGGCTGGCTCACTGGCTCACCCACTCGCACGCCAACTGGAAAGCAATTTCCCACCTCATTGTTCTAAAATTGCGTCCAACTCCAGTTTCTCGGCATCCCGATTCCACAACCATTCGATTCATACCTCGCTACAAGTAGATAGTTCTAGAAATATTGCAGTTGCAGAGCTAGACTCACAACCTACAATTATGATAACTATATGTATAGTTGTTTAAATATTTAAAATTAAAATACGACACCCTTTTCCATAAGTACTTTTTTATTTATTTATTTATTTACCGTTTATTGTACACAAAAACATTACAAAAGAAACACATACAAAGATTAACGACACAACAGGACAACTTATTTCTACTAAAAAATTTCTTCCAGCTGACCTACATAAAGTGAGACTTTATTAGACAGGCGGATTAGGCGTGCACAATAGAATATAATAATATAAGAATAAACCTACACACGAATAGATTGAATATACCTAAATAAACTTACATTCAAAAATATACCTACAATTAAATAAACTGTACCTCAAAAAAAAATACCTACTTATATATTTATATTACATATTATATACCTACATATACATACTTAATTAATTATGAGTAGAATTGTTGAGTAGTTCTATGGTATTGACAAAAATAGTCTAAACCACAGACCTGTGGTAAACTACGACTTTATCACATCATTGAAGTGACGGTGATTGTTTGTCATTTTCGTGTACAATTGGAATAATTTAAATAATAAATATCAGACTTCCAAATAAATCGAAGGCGACAACAACGCATTAAAAATTATATATCAAAGTGTCAGAGCAAAATACAGTTGATTAAAAATTAATTAATTGGTGGATATCGAACTCGGCGCCGTCGCGCTGGACCTCGAAAATCGAGTACAACTTTTGGATAAAATAATTATACGCCCGTTCGAATACACCCGGAGAAAAGTTAAAACAAAACGGTCACGAAACTATTTGTGGAATGGAAAAACTGGAGCACACCGTCGTCGAAGCTTTTGTCCACCAGACGGATGGAAATCAATTTTACAGATCAATTCAGCCGACAGGCTGACAGGCACTCGGCCTGCCTATGAATACAAGTCGCCGCATCAAGGCAGAATAGAATCGGCCGGCGCTAGAGCGCCCTGCCCCTGCCACACACCGCTGCCTTGAAGCTAAATTAATTTTGTGCTGTGATCAGCCAAGCGTAAGCTTCACGATAATCGTCCCGATCTCGGCCGCCCCCGCAGCCACATTCGACGGATAGTGCCACCATTAATCATTAGATACATTACGGGGTTATAGAAAGCTAACTTCAAAGACACAAATAAGCAAACGGATGAACCATAAATCAGACATCAAAGCGAGATTTGTGTATCGAATACCGACCAGCAGTATCTTCTACTCGTATCATTGCAAATAAAGCGCAGCAATGTACGAGCAAAGATTTACGAGTGCAATCAAACGTCAAGGCACGTCATTTTTCACCATCAATATCGTCCGATACAGTTCGTGACACATTAATTTGGTAACCGGTGCGCGGCGTGAGACGTGCAAGCGACGATCGCTTTTTCATAACACCAGCACCCAGCCCCGACGCTCGTTCCCGCGAAATTTACGATATCACTACTAACTCAATCCTCTTTGAAAATGGTTTCACTTTTGTGTGCTTATACTCGCTCTCATACAATGGAAATTTCGGTCACAGCACTATTTTCAGATACTATCTTGCTGTGTTATTTTTTGTTTAAATAAGTTTCAAAATACGCTGTTTTTATGATTATAACAACAGAAAGCAAAAATTTCGTACTCAGAGAATGAAACTCTTTATTTCATCTTCATACGACCAGGCCTGTGTCACTCCGCGTGTAGGTATTGAAAACATACCTCCAGGCGCCGGCCACTGCGAAAGGGCTAATCTAGCGGGCTGCCGCAAGCGAAATAAGTCACACGCGTGCGCTATTTGTTCAACTTTCTCGAAAAATTTTTGCAAGATGGACAGACGAAAACATACATACATACATATATCACGCCTATAATCCCTTGCGGGGTAGGCAGAGCGTAAACGACCGCTAAAAACGGACATTTACGCCACGTCTGACAAACATTTTAGGGTCATTCAGAAAATTGTGAATCGCCATAGCGACAGGTTGTCAGCCCATCACCTAAAATTGTTCGTCGTCGCCTTTTACGACACCCACGGGAAAAAAAATAGTATACATTATAATATTATTATTATTAGTATACATTTTATTATTATTATGTTGGTATTCTTTTCGGATCTCGGGCCTACAGGGACCCGGTCCTTTGAGGCATGTGTGGGGCCAAAGCCAACAGCACAGAGGCCTTTTTTATACCAAATAATGTGTTGTGATGTGTAGGTACATCAAGCGGATACTTGCTCTGTCTGCACTATAGAAGTACTCGTACACACAGAGCCAGCACCCGCCTGATGCAAGGACTATTGCAGGTTTATTACTTCATTGAATTAAATCTTCGGCAATAATCGTATAGCATATACAATTATGCTGCTAGGTCTTAGACTACATGAACGTACTCGTCGCTGCCTGCTGCGTGCTCGCCAAAAGCAGGAGTAAACGCTCGTGTTGTGCGCTAGATGGCGTAAGTAGTTTCTCGAAGTAAGCAACCCTAGACCGCGGCTTATATTCCCTCAATAAAATATTTGGCAGGTATGCAAATGAACACGTGGTTGACTGGAACGCGAGCTAAATTAAATCATATTGTCTATCAGATTGAGTAGGGTAGGGTAGGAAACAGTGACTCAGGCGGGTACTCTGACTCACGGCTGTATCTCCCGAATGGACAAAAGTATCTACCTGTCTCCCTCACTCATTGGTAGTTCGCGACAGCCGAATGCGCATAAACCAGTCACCCGCCTGCTCCGGCGCCGTTCAGTAGTGAAAAAAGTGTGTGATAGTTTTTGTGCACTCAAAAGAAAATTACGAGGTAAGTTACATTTCGTTTTATTCATTGATAATTAAAGATTCGTACAATTGTCATTGTTTTGTTGGATAGTGGTGTTAATATGCTAGGCAATGCGATAGATTTGCTGGCCGTACGGGAAGAATTGTAAGATGTGTCACCTATTAAATTCAAAATGGCGACGAAGCCTCACTGACTCAATTTTAGGAAGTACACAATGACTCGCGAGTCAGTGGGTACTTTTGTGAGTCAGTGTTAACTTTAGATGGTCATACGAAGTATATATTATGTTAATAACATACTATGCGTAGGATACCAAAACGGAACAAATATTTTTTAACACATTTGTAACCTAAAAATGCTTACTTATTCTTTGTTTTACTGTCATGTTTCAAGATCGCTAGAATAAAAAATATAGGTATGATCATGACCATATGTTCAGAGGGTATCTTTAAAGTCATTCCAATACAAAAGTTTTCAATTCTAACAGATTATGTGGAAGCTTGAATTCTTAAAAAGTGTTATTAGTATTATTAATACGATAGATTTCACGAATTGTTTGTGATAGCCAATTTATAATAGTTTTAGTATAATGTTACTTTGAAAGAAAATAAATATTTTTGATTTTGATTTTTTGATAATATCCAATCATTTACTAAATATTTGTTTTTATTTTATTTTAGAATGCCGCGTCGCAAAAGCGACACCGGACGGAAAGTTAGAAGCCACACTGAGGATGTCAAACTAGCGTGCTGTCGAGATAGCGTTTGTCGAAATATGTCGAAATAGTGTGTCGTGATTATGTGCTGTCAATCTACCGTCATCTACTCCTACTTCGAGAACAAAAACAATCAGGACCTTTTTTTCAACATAAAAGTTAAATAAATGATTTGGTACATGAACATGTGATTAATGTACCAAAGGCATAAGTTGTGATAATAAATATTATTTGACTGATTAGAAAATTGTTGTTTTATTATAATGTTTTATTAACGAGCCAGTGTGTACTACTGAAATGAAATAAGACTAGTACTGGTACACACTGGCTCATGTCATTGTTGAGCCAGTGTGTACTGTAAAAAAATGTTAGAGTCATTGTGTACTACAGGGTTGAGTCATAGTAGTCTGGTACTGGTACAGAGTGGCTCAATTCCCATTTTTTTTAAAACCATGCCTGGAAACTTTACTGAAGTGTAAATCAAACAAGTGACAATGCGAGGAGGAAGGCAAATAATCAATGCATAGAAGGTATAAATTTCAGTTTGCTACTTTAACGTTATCTATAAAATTTTACTCTCCGAAAAAATCCGAGTCACTGTTGCCGCCCTGACCCTACATATTTCTTTGAAAACCATTGCGAAGTAAAGCTTCTGTAACGCTAGTTACTAGTTATTATTCTGTGATACGACGCTACATACTCGTACTTTGACTGGAGTAAACGTCATAAAAAACTCATAAACCTACTCCTCTTTCTGCTTCGGAAGCTTAAACGTGTAAGACACAGTTCCGCATAAAACACAATAAAGGTTGGCTTTAAATCGTGACCTATGCGACTAATAAATGTGCTACGGGCAATAAAACCTAAGAAAACAACAATATTTCAAAAGGAAGTGCGCTTTATTTCACACATGATTAACGATTCGCTTTTATAATTTGTCTTTGTTTGTTTTATCGAAAACAATCAAAAATAAAGTAGTGTTCCGGCGTGCGGCGTGGGACGGAAGCCGTGATTAACGAGACTGCCTCACCGACTTGAAAATGAACCCTATTACTTAACGAACTTATCGCCTGAAGAAAGTAAACTCTAATTGCTGACTTTCAGCCGGGCGCGGACGTTTAGAGCCTTATTAGTTCCATTATAACGACCAAATAAAAGCGGACTCAAAACGCTCCAATGGTTTTTATAAAATGGAAAATTGCTGAAGAAATTTTCAGACAAAATTAATTAAACACGGCTTAGTACGTAATCCGTTTTTCGATTAATTGGTTTGTTAAATACATATTTTATATTTATCTTCGATGCTCGACTGGTAACAAATAATTGTTTTGAAATCAACTTGCCTTAAATACAAGCTCCAAGTCAGTAAAGGAACTGTAAGCTAAGGTTTCAATGAAGGATTAGATTAGGCAATGAGACCGCCGCTGCGCTGTGACTATGATGACAGGGTAACTTCGTATAAGCCCATTATGTAGCGTAGGTTCTCTAGAATTATTTGATATTTTGCTTCTTGGGAAAATAATAAACACATACATACATACACATAAACTCTTTAAAACCTTGACTACCAAATTTTAAAACACTTCAATTTTGCATGTTTATAAACAAAGACAAATTTATAAAATTGTACACTGCCTGCGGTTGAAAATTTTGCAAGTTGTCAAAAACATTAATACCGCCTACCTATCAATTTCAATTGAACGTACATACCAAAATCCAAAAATGTATTTGTAAAATAGATACATACATACCTCTCCTTTTTCCTACTTTGGCTAGTCAAATCCCCAGGGACTCAACTGACTACTGATGGTATCAGTGCACGACCCGGTGCCGGGTTCATTATGCAACCGGTATCATAACCCTATAATGTCTCCATTTCGATATACGAATGCGCTTCGGACAATGCCTTTATTGCGCAAGATAAATGTTTTGTTCCAATCAGATTTGCTTAATACGAATATCGACTACACATTGTAAGGGGGTGAGTCAGCGTTCTGTGTATTATCCGAACACAATACTCACATGAATTTTGTTGTTCGCTGTAATTGAGTAGCTTATGCTACACAACAAAACATCGATCGTTAATCATGTGGGAAGAACATTCAGTGTTGTAGGCGTAATAAACTGTAACAAAATACGTAACAACTTTACTTGCTACAGTAACTTTCTTATCTAAGTAGTTTGTAAAGAAAAAGATCGGACTTTTAGTAAAAGTTTATATTTCATGCACACCATATTTTAAGATTAGAACTGAACCAAAAAGAGAAGAAATTCCTAATTTTATTTATAGAGCCAACGGTCGAGGCGGGTCGTGGTGCAGGCTATAGGTAATAGTTGGCTTCTTACCAAAATGTATCAAAGCTAGATTTATGTGGTGGCGCGACGAAGGCTGCGATCCTATCGGCGGCGCCCGCGCTTCCAAACCAGTATTGTTATTTCGTGGGAATTGAATTTTCCCGGGTCGTAGCCCGGGTGTTCCGCCGCGACAAAACACCCAAGTCACAATAATGTAGCTGTAAAGTTTAATAACCCGGATTTAGAACCTCCAATATTTCTTTGTAAGCTTCGAAGTTCTTCAACAAAATATGTTAGTAACTTAATCGCAAAACCTCCAAAGCTGTTATCAAAAGTTGGCACACCAATTAATTTCTGATGAATATCGACATCAATTTGGTTCGAAGTTATCGAGATTCACTCTCCCATTTAATGATCTTAAATCGTTTAATATCGTTTTTCGGATTTAAGTATAAACTTCTTATAAAAGCTTATAAAAAGTTCATAAAGCGCGCGATATAATAGCCGCCATCTCGGTTTATCGCCCCGTTATCAAGTCTGGAGAACGTTAATAATCCAATCTATCTTGAGTCGACGTAAAATGCAAGAATTCAATAACTTTATACGAGTATTTAGCTAACGTCTTTGTTCTCGATACAAACAAAAGATGTGTTCAGTACAAATAAATAGAAATCACAAAGCCGAAAGCAAGACAAGTCGGAATAGAATTCACATGAGCTCATAAATTTTAAAAATGAACGTCTTCACGCTCTTGTGATCGGGAAAATAAATGGATGCACGATTTTTCGTATTTCGTTGAGGCGTTAAATTATGCGTTTATCATTTAGGGATGTTTACATAGCGTCCCGCGGGATAAAATTGAAACGACTGGAGCCGTGCCAGGGCGCCTCCGACCGAGCACGCAATATTCCTCTATTACATGCTGTTGTTCACATCCCAAACATCCTTTATCGTATATTTACGCAAAGGTATTTGATCTATCAATTTATTTCTTTGTGGCAGCCATTTGATTTATTATATTGCCAATCTTGCGAGACGAGTTGTTTGATCGATAGATTTGTGTATTTACGGATAATTTATGTTATGCCCCTAAAATAAATATTGCGTGCATTTTCCCATCCAACAAAAGTGCTTAGTAGGGTGAGAAAGTTTGGAAGACTAAAGCAAGTAGTAGGTACCAAATAGAAACCGTCTGTTTATGAAAAGCTACAATACTAAGTTATTCCCTGATTTTTTGCTGTATTTTCAGAGAAGTTTTTTTATGAAAGGACATAGACAGTAAAGTTGGAACGCCAGCTCCGGTGTCAAGATACCCTCGTCGCTGGTTTATCGCTTCCGTCAGATTACCGCGGTCCAGTATCGCCAAGAGCTACAACACAATACCACATTACAGTGTAGGACAGTGTTTCCCCAAGTTTAAGGACTAAGTCCTGGGCCTGAAGTTTGTTAAATAAAAATCGTTTCTGTTTTATGTAGATAGCGTGTCAGTGGCATGGTTTTGGGCGCTTCGTATTCTGTTAACAGTTTGAAGTATAGAATATCACGATGGTGATAAAATGACAGTTAAGTGTCGCTGGCATTGCAAGGTAAAAAATAAGAGAACCCGGGCCCTAACGGGCCCTGACTTGAGCCTTGACGTGCAAATTTTTCTTGATCTTAATTTACTCATATTGTCATCTTTCATAAAAGAAATACTTCACCTAAGCTTTTAGCTTATGTGATTTTGCATTATGTGAAGCAAATGAGATTGTTTTTAAATCTAGACTTTGCCTATTATACTAGGGGTAAGGAATTATGTTTCTTATAATATCAATGAACATTATGTTGGGCGTTCTGTAAGGTAACTTATGATTAGTTAGAGTTAGAAGAGCTAAAAACGGTATCTGAAACGGCTTCAAATACTTGCCATACGTGGCGATAGCGACCGCATTTTACGGTTAGCTCTACCTACCCCGCAAGGGATATATTTGTGATTTGTGTATGTAAGCCCTGCAAATATGTCTTTCCTAATAATTTATATTGCTGCACCATCAAACACTGGATCTGAGTATTCTCTCTGAAGCTGTAAACAAATAAAACTGTTTCAGGGCTCACACACTTTAGGAACCACTGTTGTACCGGCCGTATCGCCTGCAGACAGTACGGGGAACTCGACGATCGCCACGACTGAAATAACTCTCGATGTCACTTTCTGCGAATGACAACAACCGATGTTGGTTTCAAGCTGACGGACGCGGTTCAGTACGGGTGTAATCGACATTGTCTCTGCGCTCTGTATTCTGTCAAAGAACATAACATTTGCATCATGCTTATTTTTATTTTGTTTCTGAAATCGACATTCAGTCCTAAAAAGAGACAATAGTTTTTCTATAAGGGGTATGAAATATAATTATATTTGGTATTATTGCGCCGCTTTTTCTGTGATTAATAACTTTTTTACTTAACCTAGGACTGTTTCTGTAGGAAATACGTCTCTCATAGGTACAGCTTTTTTTATCTTGTCTGATAAGGAATCGTATAGGAAACCAACCTTAACAATACTACTTTAAAGTACAGTTTAACGAATGACGTATCTGCATTTATACTCAAACTAAGAAAAATTAATAAAATCCACCAAATTATTAATAAAATAAATGTTATTAGATCAGCCGTCGCGTAAATCATGTCGTATTTTTATTCTAACTACATTTTGTATTTTACTATGAGCAGTCCTATTAGATACTTATAATATACAATTTTTCATTCGTTCTGGGATTAAAAGGTACCTAGTATATTGACCCTGGATATTTAATTATTCAATTTGGGTGAGCTCTATGAATGAACTGTAAACCCACCTATATTCTAGATGAGTATGCAAATCACCCTAACCCTGGTTGCCACAACACACGGCCATATGCAGCCGTGGTAGGCTATTCCATGCAATTACAGGCTGTGAAAGGCTCGCAATAAAACCATTCCAAAGTGGATAAGGTCGTATTGCTGCTTGGATTACCATCGTGTAGGTAATGTAAGCTGCAGAGTGGTAATCATAAGACTTTACAAAAATGAGGCAATTTTATACATATGAGCATTCTTACATCTTAAAGGACAATCTAGGTATGTAAGTTTGTCCTCACCTACTTTATAAATTAGGTACAGTCAACCTCACTTCCGGTTAGACACTGGAATCGCCAATGTCAGTCTTCAGTGCTTGGCATAAGAACGGTTCCAACTCCAAAATGTCTAACCCAGCCTAATCTTGATTGCACCTACTAAATTGATTCCGATGAATTTTTTCAAGCATTCTTAATTATTGTATGGTATTTACGAGTATGTATGAGAGCCTTGGCGAGGAAATCTTCAGGCTAAACTAAACGTTTCTCCTCTGGTAACTTTTTTGGCTGAATAATATATTTTTTTAATGCCCATGTTACCAAGAGTTGTGAACACAAAATTATCAATTGTAGTTGTAAGTAAACAATGCGGTCGGGAACAAACAGTGCCCGGTTAACTGTTGACACTAGTATTCAAATAGCGGCAGTGAAGATAAGAGCAGTAACATGACACTTCTGTCGGCGGCACAAGGGGGCTCTACGGTGCCGGACGGCGCAGGCCTCTGCTTTATATCCCATCTTTGACATAGGAGACACCGCTCTAGGCTCTGATCTCCGGCACCGAGAAATTCTCGACACGACAATGTTCAACTCCTTGGAGTAAGGGACTTTATAGACGAAACTCAGCACAAAAATACGTAACGAATTCGTCACAATTACACTTGAATCCTCGTGCGTTTTAATTATAACACAGTTAATTAAACAAACGGATAATATAATTCTGTACACATATTAAAAAATATGTTTTCTACTTGACTAAAGAAGAATTTAGTAGTTTTGTACATTTAGTCGTGTTTTAGTGGCCACCAAGTGTAATTGCGACGAGTTGTTCATGTCTTCATTCTGATTGTGGCTAGAATTCCCTCTGAAAAATTCTGTGACTCTGAGAACCGGACTCTATCTCGAATTCTCGATTCTCGACGCCCGATGCCAACTCAATAGGTTACATTACACTAGGACGTGCCGAGTGTCTTGTAGCCTATCTCCGATTACATGTTTTCGGCCAACACATGCCAACCGTAAATCCATCCCGGTTGTATACCGTTTGTAAACAACTCTCAACTCTTCGGCAGAAAGACTATTCGATCTCCGAAACGGTGACTGGTTGTAAAAGCGGTGAAATATTAGATGTTGTGTTTTACGAGCCCACGTAAAGGACCGGCGTTAATTTCCTCAGAGAAGAAAGTGTTAATACGTGTACGGTGATAATTATACGAGCTACATTGTTTTTGTGGTCCCCGGAGTCCATAAATAAGCATATTATTTTCTTATTGCTTAGCTACAACTTGTGTTCCATTGTATTGTAAAATTTATGTGAGAAAAAGAACACGAGTTAAGCGCAGGCATTTAGTAGTCGTTTTCGTATAATTTATGTGCAGTTTAAACAAGTAGTGTTATCTCTATGAAACAAGAATTTATCACCAAATAACGGTACGCATTTCTTCGTAAAAATATAGTATTACTTAGTATAATGAAAGCGCCAGATGTAATGTAGGCATAAAAGTACAGAAGAAAATGCAAAAACAAATTGAATTTTTGGATAGTGTGTCGCTTTTCATCTAAACGTATGGCACATAAAGCGTTTAGTGTGACCAGCCACATATTTCACTTCGGGCCAAGTAAATTAAATTGCGTCCCGCGGCAAAAGCAACAAGAACAATACATTGGCAATTATTTCCAATTTTTTATGCAATTCATACCCGCCGGGTTGTGTTTATGGCAACGCTTAGTTGAGTGGAATGATTGTGTAAAACTATTGGCGCCCGGCCAACGGCAGCGGCTAGAAACAAACGGCTCAAATAAAGTCAAATAAGTGAACCCTGCAAAGGCAATGCACGCATTGAGGGTAATCACTATGTGTACAAAAAAAGGTTAATACAAATGTCTATGCATTTTCATGTTTTTCATACATACACATACACATATCACGCCTATAAACCCTTGCGGGGTAGGCAGATCGTAGACGGCCGCAAAAACCGTCAATTACGCCACGTCTGACAAATATTTGAGTCATTAGAAAAATTGTGTATCGCCATAGTGACAGGTTGTCAGCCCATCGCCTAAAACTGAAATACAATGTTTTTCATGATTAAAATATATGATATTCAAACAGTATCTAGTATTATTTTATTATTATTTAAACGAGGTTACTAAATCAGTTGGAAAACCGTGGAGGCCTTTGCCCAGCAGTAGGATTTTGTAGGCTAGATTCAATAATAATAATAATTATCTCAAGACGTGTGATGCCGGCTTAGAATAGCATCACCCCATTTCTTTCCCGTGGGAGTCGTAAGAGGCGACTAAGGGACTCGTGGGTGTGTATTGTAATTTTAGGCGATGGGCTGACAACTTGTCACTATGGCGATACACAATTATCCGAATGACCCTCAAATATTTGTCAAACGTGGCGTAAATGACAGTTTTTTCGGCCGTTTACGCTCTGCCTACCCAGCAAAGGATTATAGGCGTGATATATGTATGTATGTATGTATCTCAACACGAGTTTGATAAATTTATTTCGACATATCGTACATCCTTCCTTCCTTTCGTGTGGGACACCGAGTCATCCAACGACCCGATGAACCCTGGTATCGTAAATAAAGACGATATTATATTTTTTCTTGAATTTCTTGTAGCAAAAAGCGTATTTGGTTTCGATGAAATGTATTGTATGCGACTAATGCGAAATTAGTTTTGCGAATCGGATGATTTGGTGGATTTGAATTACTATTGTAGGCACAGACCAAAGAACTCGATGACGTTTCAGTGTTTTGTGGTATAGATAGCTTTATGGCGTTTCTCCTAATTGTCGCTACGTATATTTAACGCACCACGACGCATGCGTCTGTCCAAAGAAAGAAAATTGCGAATTCCGATCTTATTGCAATACTTGTACGGCTACAGCTATCGTCCGTCGCTGCGTATTTTTAACGGACCGTAACGCATGCGTGTATTAGATGAAATGAAAATGTGAATTCCGATCTTTTCATACCAATACGGCTACTTTAAGTCTGTCAAACCTTAAACGCACCGCAGCCGTATTTGTATTGCAATAAGATCAGATTTTGCAATTTCCTTTCATCTGACAGACGCATGCGTTACAGTGCGTTAAAAATATGCATTGACGTACGACAAGTGGGAGAACCGCCTCAAAAGATAGATTATTTGTACTTTAAACAAAAAAGGGTTCTCACTGACGATTAATGTGGCGCAGTGGTAGTGCGACTTCCTGCGACGCAAAGGTTCCGGGTTCGATTCTCGGTGGGTATCATAATAGTTGATGTTTGACTTTGTGAATTTGTTCCCAGTCTGGTAAAACAGGCTGAACCACCTGATTGTCCGAAAAGAAAGAAGGTTCCGTGCTTCGGAGAGCACGTTAAGCCGTCGGTCCCGGTTGCTGTCTATGATTACTTAGACGACGGTCGTTACACAACCATGTCAGAGGCCTACTTCTAGTACTAGACGGTTGAAAAACTCCAAAAAGACACCAGGGTTCATCGGGTCGATGGACGACTCGGTGTCCCACACGATAAGAAGAAGACTGACGATTAATTTTTATTTATTTTTGAGCTCCTGATATTAAGAGTTTACCCGTGATAGCTCGTCGATGAATGAATACAAGTATTTTTTTCCCGTGTTCACGACGATCAAATACCTATTCACAAAAGCAAGTGCATCAAAAATGATATCATTATGTTCAACGAGCAGCTGCACTTTAATTGGCAACCTTTTAAAAGGCCTTGGTTGGTGGCTTCGGGAAGTCTACAGAGAATGGACTCGATTCTACGCTACCGGTTACAATGACTAAACTAAAATAGCACTGTCACTTTCAGTTCAATGGTTTTTGAACATGATGGGAAATAACATCTCTAAAATTGGTCTCTTTTACGCCTACTCACACATTTCCTCTATATTTATCTGTTTAGTTAGTGCGTAAAATAAGAAGTACTTATCTTGGAATTGGAACGTAAAAGTAATGCGTTTACTCCAAAGCAAACACGTTACTTTTAAAGAAATTGTACAATTTTTTTGAGAATTATTCGCAGTTTCAATCACATATCACGCCTATAATACCTTGCGGGGTAGGCAGAACGTAAACGGCCGCCAATAACGGACATTTACGCCACGTCTGACAAATATTTTAGGGTCATTCGGATAATTGTGTATCGCCATAGTGACAGGTTGTCAGCCCATCGCCTAAAATTGCAATACACACCCTCGAGTCCCTTAGACGCTTCTTAAGACTCCCACGGGTAAGAAATGGGGTGATGCTATTCTAAGCCGGCATCACACGTCACATTCAGTTTCAATAATTTTTATCTATAATTATTTTTTATTTGTAGATAGTGCCACTTGTTAAATTTGACAATACGAGTAAGTGGCACTGTTTTAGCAAATTAAGACGGTAAAGTGGAATCGAGTCTAATGTACTGTGCACGTCAGTCAATGAGGTGCATGTCTGTCAGTTCAATTTGCGCCCGGATGGGTGATTCTCCTGCAACGTGGCAATAAAGCCCGCTTAGCATTGCCAAGGAAATCCTACACGGGACAAGACACATTGCTATTGGTTGGGCTTTCCTTTGCTTTGTAAAGTGCTTTGTACGGGATGCTTTGATAGTGTTTCTAAGTCCGCACAAACTTTATAAGAAATGTGTGCTGGTATTTCGATTTGAATAAAAACTTCTATTGCAGTTTTCATATTCTATAGAAGTTTATTGCGCAAAAAGAAAAATACAATTAATTGTCTTTCCTTGAAATCTTACATTTTATGACCTAATAGTACTACCTAGAAGGTAGAGGACAAAGAGAAGAGACATATCCATAAATATTGCTTAAACTGGTGACGTAAAAGACTTAAACTTTTTCTATTCTATTCTATTTTTATGACTAGATAGGCATTATCTTGCGGCAAAATGCTAATATTCTCTATGAAGTAAATAATACACCTACAAAGTTGCCAGTAATAACGAGGTAACTAGTAATAATGCTCAGAGTAAAACCTTTCGCCTACGTACAAAACAGACGATTTAAGTGCAGTTGTAAAATGTGAAACTTATAGACACAAATGCTACACAAAATACAAGCTCTTGCGCAATTGCGCATGTAATTTTGCGAAAGATGGTATATTAACGAAAGAGCCCTCAATAACTTTAACTTTTTTACTGGTTTAAGGTTGGTAAATTTGCATTCTTATGTAAAAATATATGGGACAGAGTAAATAGTAACACTTATTTTGATGTTCAAAGTTCTAGTAAAAAAGTTACCAATAAAAAACACGTAAAGACGTACAATAATTAGAGGGACCCACAAAAATAGAATAAATAAATAAAATATCCTAGACAATTCACACAGCACCATCTAGCCCCAAACAAAGCATAGCTTGTAGTATTGAGTTGATTTTAATACTTACATACTATTTTTTGATACAATTACCATTACACATAAAAAACAAACAACACAAGTATCCGAAAATTTGCATAACAAATATGGGTCTTGTGGAAATCAAACCCACGACCCTCGGCGTAGCAGGCATTAGTACTATCCGCTACGCCATCGGGCTAGTTAAACGAAAAGGACGTCAGAATAAACTTGAAATATCTGCGAGGCGTTTCGTATAATAAATGGGCATCGCAAACAAAATGCTCCAACCGACCGGGTCAATTTGTATGAGAGGTCCATACAAGGTTGAATTTTTCCACCCATGTTGAGAAAAGTTCAGTTTCATGGGCTGGTTCACCCCTTAAAATATTTACATACATAAATTACGCCTATATCCCTTAGGGGGTAGGCAGAGCGTAAACGGCCGTAAAACGGATATTAACACCACGTCTGACAAAAGTCCGAGGGTCAATCAGATAACTGTGTATCACTGTGTGCAATACATATCTATACTAACGCTCGAGTCCCTTAGTCGCCTCTTACGACACCCATAGGTAAGAAATGGGTTGATGCTATTCTAAGCCGGCATCACAGGGCATTAAGTTATTATACTTAAAATATTTGCAGCTTATATATTTACATTCTGTAGATACCGCTAGATCGATCTGTGGGCGTTGGACGTATCTATATCTATGGGTATACACGTCAGTTGCCGCTGAATACGGGCCCATGGTAATAGGTTTATAAGACCGATAAGATCAGCACAGCACCGGCATGTTGGCCTATTCTGGCTGTGTCATAAATAAATAATAATTAAACTAAACTATGAGTGTACGAAAAAAACTGAATTGGCGACTTTTCTATCTGACAGTTCTCGACCTTTTTTTATAATTTCAAACCAGATGGCGTAATGTCAAGCTGAAATTTTGAGTCACATTTTATCTATTTACATACATTTCTATGGAAAGAAACTTTTTCAGTTTAGCTCAGCGCCATCTATGTACACTAGTAGATTGAGTAGAAAACTTAAAAAAATACTTATGTAAATACCAAATTTTAAAACACTTCCCGTGTTAGATTGGAAGAGGCGTTGCCACCAGTGATGGCAAAAGTCGCAGGTTCAAATACTGCCCGCGGTAGAAAATTTCACCTTTATAAGGTAGAAACTTTTAATCTTGATATATTTAAATATTTCTTGTAATTTAATTACTTTATTGAGTTCAAGTTAACATAAAACGTACTTGTACAACATAATTTAAATTTGTTAATTACATCCATTTTCTGCGTTTTATTAAATTTATGAGCCCACTAAAATGCCTTAGCCGAGCTTGGGCTGATCTTTAGGACTGATTGCCTAAAGCAAAACCCTGAATTTAAACCATAAAACTCATTGTCGTTATTCGGTCTAGCGATATTACGAACCATTGTGTTTTTGGCTTATCGATCCGGGGTTCGTCGGCACTATACCATGTTTCTACACAATTTTATGTTTCTAAGTTCAGTATCGTAATTATTAAGGCGGTTCTTCCACTACAACATACTGAGAGATGTATTGCTGCACCCGTCTGTCAGACGAAAGGAAATATCGAATTCCCATACAAAAACTGGCATGGCATAAAAACCCATGGCACACTGTAACGTTGAGATTTGACCGTGGTGTTAGACAGAAGCGTCATCATGTTGGTCATAATCATCATATTTCATTTCTTTATTATTTCATAAGAGTCCTCGGTAAACTTAAAGAACGAATTATGTAATTATACCATAGTAGAATAACCCGTCTAGCGGGCCTGTCAGATCGCTCGACGAGCCAGACCACACGCCACGGCGAGATTGGACCTTAAACCACCACACTGACCAATAAAGATTATCCAGATCAGGTCCGAAGCAAGTTTTAACAGATGATTATAACTGGGTGCTCTGATACAGGCCCGGATTCTCTTATTTTTTTACCCTTGCAATAATGCCAGCGACACTTAACCACAAATTAAGTATTGGCGGCGGGGCGCCTCAACTGACATTTTTTGCCTCAGTGATATTCTATACTTAACTATTAGCAAAATACACAACGCCCAAAACCATACCACTGACACGCTTTGTACATACAAATAAAGCGAGTTTCATTTAGCAGACTTCAGGCTCTGGGTTCATCGGGTCGTTGGACGACTCAGTGTCCCACACGAAAAAGAAGAAGACTGGGTGCTGTCCGTTGAAATTAGTTTGGGTACCTGGCCACTGGCCAGCGTTGTCAAATCACTAAATAGTATAAAATGAAGTCGCTTCCCGTGTCCTTATGTATGCTTTAATCTTTAAAAGTACGCTACGGATTTTGATGCGGTTTTCTTTAATAGATAGATGATTCAAGAGTAAAGTCTTTGTGTATACCTAATTCATGCTGTAAAAAGGTCTTTTACTCACGAGAAAACGGTTGGCGGTTATCAAACTCCAAATAAAATTATATTACCTAATATAATAAAAACATAGCATGTGCACATGTAGATATGATACTATATAACACTATCGTAATAGATAATGAGCCTGTCGCCTAAAATTGTTACTCTTAGTCGCTTTTTTCGACTTCCTTGGGAACGAAATAGGGTGGTGCTATTTTTAGCCGGCATCACACGGCAATGAATTCAGAACGACGCCTACCAATTACAACTGCCTGAAAACGTTTTTTTTATATGACAAGATGCTAAACGATGATGGGATAATCCTTAGACATCTATTAAATGTCAATGGCCGATAAATCATCCGCTATTATCAAACTAGCTTCCAATTCCAAAGCTTCCTAAGCGGTCGACTTGCGCCGGCGCTTGTTTTCACGGGTAATAATAGAGATAATCGCATTCTCTCCGCTCGTCTGTGGTTGGATACTCAATCGTAATCAGAAGCACCTCGAGTGGCCGATTTACAGGAGCAGTAAAATTTGGTTATTTCTACGAAGTGTATAAAATTCCAGAATAAATTGGTCACTCAAATTGGTGATAGTCTGACCAATTGTTGATGCTGTTACAATAAATCTATACTTAATCACTTAAAAATTCTACAGATCATTCTAGTAATATTTTAAATAGAGTCATTATCTATCTACTTATCAAGAAATCCAGGTATACACATCCAATCTGTGAACACATTAAGTGAACTATTAAAGAACGATAGGTATCTACTATAAAATATACATACCTGTCTGGTTTATGGATTCATAAACGATAACTTATTTATTGATAACTCAATTTAGATTCATCGGCGTGATATAAACCTTTTTTGGCGAAGGCAGGCAAAAGATTTAAAAAGGGCCGTCGACTGTTATATGTAAAATAACTATCGACAATTTAAGGTGGTCACAAACGTAGCTATAAATCACGTAGTGTTGTAGTAGTTTTACTTCTTGATAGTTGAAAATCTCTTCTTGAACTGTGATTTTCTCTCCATTCTATTTCTAATTTGTTAAAATTACAAGAGTAAAAAACCTCCCATTCTATTTTCTTGAGTTTGCACAACTATTACTCATCACAATAAAACAATTTTAAACGGATTTAAGTAGGAATTGTAAAATCCAAAATAAACACAACTTAAATCCGTTTAAAATTGTTTTATTGTGATAACCTCCCATTCATTGTTAATTACAAGAGTAAAAAACCTCCCATTAAGAAGAACTAAATTTATACTCGACTACCTATCCATTTCGCAAGAAATAAAATGTGACAATCTCTGAATAGAATTTAGTTCAATCAAGACATTTCAATCTGCAAAAAAGCACCATTTTGGACACACGACGTGGTACGAAAAGAATAAAACTGTCGGTGATCGTTTAAAGAATCCGCGCCACAAAAGGATTCGTACAAAGAACATATATCATCTCGAGGAACAACACTATTTAAAACTCTATATCACCTTAGATAAGGTACATTTAATCAAGGGCTATTGAATTCACCGCGGGATTTTTTCCGTAGCACGATCTCTGCCAGCTCGTTTATAACTTAATTTAACCGCGTCGAGGCGGAGTCGATTACCTGCGCGAGCGCCGCTGAGCCGGTTCGCGATCGTGGCCCCCCCGCGGCCGCACATGGCAACATAATGGTGTTGCCAGAGTATAATGGCTTCATTTAAACATGGCGTGATAAAGTCATTATCTGGGTGAAAAAATGTAGTAGCAAACAGGTACGTCGTGCGCCATATAGAAACAATCTATCAGCAGTATATAGAGGTAAAATTAGACCTACAATAAAATCCTACTTACTACTTATTTATTTATTTATTGTTAGCCTATGTCGTCCCACTGCATGCCCTCCTTTTCTACCATTCCTGGCTATTTTGGGCCTCCTCACCTACTACTACAACAAAAAACTTTTTTTTTAAATATTTTTATTACGTATAAGTAATGAACTATTAGTTTTAGAAATGTCTCCTAAATTTTATCTTACACATCATAATAATATTATCTTTACTTGCCATTTATCTGGCAACACAACGACACGGACCCAACACACGTTGTTTTTTGTTCCATCTTACTTCTTGCAAGGCGCGGGCCCCTTAACGAATCCTTGTTAAAGCGAGTTCAGTTCGCCTCATCTCCGGTCGATCGTCAGGATTAGTCACCATTTTTCTCACATATCAGTAGCTATTGATCCCTATTCCAGATCATGGCACCGATTCTCAAAATTTTTGACGCGACACACAACTGCCATTTTATTGCCACCATGGTAGCTACCATGACACACGATGTCTTTAACTTTTAGTGGAATACCAAACGGCTGAAACTAACTGACACTCTATCGAGGTATAACTGAGACGCTTATAAAATGGTTGAAAACAGGCTTGGGAAAGCTGATTATAAAGTTAGGACGTTAAGAATCCAAATATAGCAAAGTAAAACAAACCAAAGACAATAAAGTTACTAACCAACTGACATTTTATTTGTTGCAATGGAACTGCATATTTGTATTATCTGGTAACCCTAGTTTTACCTCTTTACATACCTCCGTGGGTACAGACAATAAATAATCTCAAACTATATATTTATGCTAATCGTTTGGGTGGATAATTGGAGATAACTCAATAGACTCTACGAAACCAATAATTACTGGCCCTCGCGTATATAGCGCTTAATAAATAAAATATACAATATATTTCATCAGCTGTGAACTTCCAATTTGCATAAATCCATTGGAATTCTATCATCAGCAATTTTATTTTGTTTTATTGACGTTTGTGGACGCAAATTTACAATGAAAACTATAAAGGGTAACACGGGACATAATCTTAGCGATTCCATAATTTTAGCCCGATATGGCTTTACATGTTTCAAAAGTTTGTCTTGACATGTTTCAAATATTAATGTCGTTCGTTTTTTTGTTGTTTAAAAACCTAATTTACTATTTTTGTGTGTTTTTAAGATTATGCTTATACCTTCAAATAGACGACAAATAAAGTTATATTTTATCTGGGCACAAAAATATTCTTAGTGCTGGACTTTCTTCAGTTCTAGTGTACTAAAAACCCTAATTATTGCGTCAACTTCGTCTGTCTGCCTGCAAAACTATGACGAAATTCGTAGCATTCACTGTTTTAAAAATTTTAAGATAAAATAAATTCAAAACTGTACCGGTCAAGATAATATGAAGCTTCATCAAACCGTATATTTGACAACCGTACATTCGACTTTTTTGCTATATATTTTAGAATGGCAAACGCAGTGCAAGGCGCAGTGTTCGATCACATAAGAAATGTGTTCTGTTTCGCACAACGATTGGGCTCTCCTTTTTTTCTTCTTTATCTTGATATAAAAATACGGTTTAGAGGCTTATACAATAGCCTCAAAATGTTTAAAGATTAGCTGCTCCCACATGGCGTATTATTTTCAAACAATACGTTTATAAATTCGAATCTTTTTAATACAATAGAGTGATTTATCAGAGAACTGTAATCTTTCAATCGAACACTCCTTAAAAGCTTACTGATAAATTCTTTATATTCATGTGCGACATACAAGGTAAACTTGAAAATACAGTTCAATGAACCCAAATACAACGAAACCATATAATCCCTGGGTCCAAATACCACAAAGCTGTATTACCCAGTACATGCTTTGGGCAGATGATACATTTATATATTTAGAAAAGTAGAGTAACTGCCTTATTAAAAAGCTTTCTAATTCAAAATAATATAACCCTGGTGTATAGTAAGTTCTGGTGGGTGCCCCAGTAATCTTATCCGTGCCGGTGCTATGTCGACGATATGATACCCTTACAGGTATTTTAATAGGGCAGTTTTTCTACGCCGTCGCGTCAGCATCAGCAAAGAATGCCTGTTACTGCTAATGATGAGATTTGACGTCTGGCTTGCCTTTTGACGCCTACCTAAGATATTCGTAAGCTGTTCCTCTTGATAAATTAAATATTTAGCGTGACATGGAATCGCGCTTAGCGACCGAACGCTAAAGTAAGTATACAATATATTGATAAGACAGAACATTTTTAAACTTTTTGATTTGGAGTTTTGAACGAGATGAACTTTAATTAATTCTCACGTTAAATATCCAACACCTTTTATCCAATATAAATGACAAGCACATGCTAAAACAATAAGTAATATTTAAAATACTCTATAAACAAGCAACCTACTGATAAAAGTAAAATAATCGTCAGTTACATTTAAATTTCTTGATTATTTTCTAAAAACGTGTGCGTGTGTCGCGATTTCCGGTAAACGCCGGTTTTAGTATTTGTACCTACACCTTATATGCAGAGTTAATTTTTGTTCAGTAGGTACAAAAACTTCCCAAGGTTATACCTTTTACTACTACTCATGATAATAAACAACTGTTACCAAGACGTCATCTTTAAAATTAAAAATTTAACAGATTTTCCAAATATTAATGTTTTTTTGTTATATTAATGATTTGTCAAATTACTAACGAGTTTACTCGACCAAAATCATATTTCTTTTGGCGTTGAACAACTGTTTTTTTATTTATTCTAATATAATATGGCGGCCATAGTAATAGTTGCTAGCAGTCATGAGAATCATCGCACCGAAAAGTTTGCGCAGGAACCATCTTAAAATTAACCTTATATACTTGTATGCAAAACTTTGTATGAGACTGAATCATGCGACGGTTCCATGGTTTCAAACTTCCAAATTGCCGTTATTCCACTGATGGGGCCTAATGGTAGCTAAACGTTATATGGCAGGCATTACTACCTAAGTATTTCTGACTGACTCATTTCATCAATGATATAAAGTAATGATAATGACTAAATACTAAACGATAGAAGTTTACCTACGTTTTGTAAACTGTTTTATATACACTCGTCTCATAATGTTCGAATTATGAATTCGAAAACAGATGCATAATGACCTACTTTATGCATTCTGCCTATAAAAACTAGGGTTTACTATAAATTACAGAAGCGTAATGACTTAATGACAAAACTCTTAATACGATAAAGTTGAGAAATGAAACGAAGTTTTTTTTTCCAATACTCAAATCGCTATCTTCCGCCGCACCTAACAGTTGTTGTACGGTAATTTTTCGGATGTTGTTCAGTTGTTTTAATAGGTTTTTGTTCTGTTGTTGTTCAGATGTTGATTAGTTGTGGTTCAGATGTTATTCCGATGTTGTTCAGTTGTTGTACAGATGTTGTTCAGATGTTGTTCAGTTGTTGTACTGTGGCTTCCGACCCTGAATCAAAAATAACATAAAAAGAAAATAAAAATATTTTCTGGGACATAGCCGAATTTCGAGCAAAAATTGGACATAGCCGAAATTTTGGAAATTATTTTAAAATCCCTATAAAATTGAATATAATCGATGAAAAGGCCTGAAATCTTCAAAAACACTAATTAATAGCATTATCTATCGATAACATGCATAAAAAGTGGAAAAAGACATAGTCTGAAAATCACCTGAAAACGACGTGCGGCCGACCGTTTCGTATCATCCATATACATAGGGGGGAGTATCGGTGCGGTGAGCCGAAAGATGAAAAATCGAAGTTTCACCGATTGAATAGGCGATCGGTGGAAAGTAATAAGTTATGTCTAGAAACATAAAATAATATGTTTTAAATGGTTTGGTAAGCCATTAGACCTTCGATAAGAAAATATAAAATTTTCTATATAAATAAAAATCGAATTTGGGAAATTTGATTAAAAAGTTGTAAATTAATTTTACTCTTAAGAAAGACATCGCTAGCGATGAAATATGTTTTGGAACAACATATAAAAAGTGATTAAGAGGGAATCACATAAAAATAGGAAAATTTCCTATGGGCGCGGATGGGTAAAAGTCTGCACCCTGAGCTTGAAAGCAGCAATTTTATATTATTTAAATGACATATCTGGCATACAGCCGCCTGCAAAGATGGGTTTCGTTGGGCCCTAAGCAGTATCACAGTATGTAATTGTACTGATACAACGTTACCATTTTGAACAGACATATAGATAACCTCTGGTCTTAGTAGTAGATGGCTGAGATTACGATAGCTTGGATAAATGATTCAAAGATTTAGTAATGAATGATTTGATGATTTATGCTCCACAAGTTCGAGGTACGTCAAGCGCTTGATGGCATGTATAGAGCACGCTATACATTTGACCGCGAGTTATAGAGAGGAAATGTTTGTACTATTTCGATTCTATAATTGTTGCATGTCTAGGTCATACGGAATACTTATTCGGGAAACGGTGACTGCGTACGAGATGTTAATGAATTATAAAAGAATTGAAGAGACACCGTAGTCGGCAGGCTACGTAACGTCTACAAACAGGACTATCTTAGTAGCTTAAGGAACAGAGTTGGTTTTGCGTATCTCATGGATCATTTTGAATTGTGAAACATCTTTTGAGTTAGTGTTGCGCCAAGACGGACACAAGCAGTGCTATGGCTATCGTTTGACTTTGTCAGATACCAACAGATAAGAGGCTCTATCATAACTCTAACGTGGTTAAGTGGGGAATACTAAGCGGTCTTAAGATTAGCGCTAGTCCCCTCTACTTGGCACATTGAGGTGTGCACTCGAACGCAATACGACCAAAGTTGCAGGTCACTCTAAGGAGTATAAAATAATAAAGTAATTCAAGTCTATTTCATTTATGAAACTGACATAGGGAGGATGACACTGAACCCCAAATCAGATGCAGCTGATAAACATGACTCTAGGTATATGATGGCTGATAGGAGTGAAACGGTGCATTCCATGAAGCGAAGATGCAGAAGAGAGGGGCGAAAGCATAACAATCCTCGCAGGTATCTAATAAATCGCTGAAAGGGGTGGTAGTCGTGGAACGATAGTGGTTGTAAGACCCCTCCTGCTTATGTCAAATATGTACGGAGTACTTCAGCGAGGCTAACTGATTAGTCGGTTTATTGGTCTGTCTGTGTGGCTGCCGCATCTGATAATTGAATTAACTTTATCGCAGCTTAATACTGCTAGTACTAACCATTTATCTATGAAAGAGATCGAACGCAAGACGACCTAGGTTGCAGGTCAAAACTCTATGGAGTAATGAAATAAGTACATAAACAAGTGCTGTCAGTCCATGGCATGCCCAAAAGCAACCACTCGAATGCATTACGACCGGGTTACTGGTCCTGTCTGTGTGACAGATAGTAACTGTACGACTCTTTAGAATACCGCTGGGAATCCGGCCTGTCTGTGTGACAACCAAGGTATTTGGCTAACTGGAACTGTAAAGTTATGGATAATATCCAATAAAACTAACTAATGATGAAACAGTACTACAATAGAATTCTGATAAGTCTAAAGGACTATGTACGAGATATTGGAGTTCTATTTTCGTCTGACCGATGAAGTAGACTGTTTGGCTTGCAACCAACTGCACATGAACGGAGACGTTCATAGCTTACAGAGTCCTGTAAGCAACCGATGGCATTTTGGTGAAACGGAGGGATCCTGCAGGTATGGCATCTGGGGATGCTGTACTGGAAGAGGGTCATCGTAGAGATGCGGGACGGGAGCCTCCCTACCTTCTCCACCCCATTTTATTTTTTATTTAAGATTGAAGTTGGTTGATGGGGTCTCCTTGATAGAGGATCTCTGAAAATCTTAAAAACCTTCTTTCTGAATGGTAAGTCTTTTGTGGAAGCTTAGTTCAAGAGCATAAGCAGTAATTAATAAAATGGAGGAGATGCGTTTCTTATATCAAGCGTTGATATAACCAAGATGTAGATGTCGTCCATGGTTCGCCGTGAACGACATTTTATTCTATTTAAGGATATATTATGTGTTTCAGGGATAGACCTTGGGATGCATAATATATTTTATTTTATTTTTTTAAAGAAATTAAAGGCACAATAATTTCTTTCATGCGATAGAACTAAACGAAGGCTCAAAATAAGAGAGTATAGATTCTTTCTGATGGCAAGTAAGTGACTCAAAATTATCTGGGTTACTACAAACATCGTGGACTTGGCCACTAGATGATCACTATTTAATAATATTTATGTTTATTATACAACAACGTCAACCTATTAGCGGCAATTATTGAGATTTGTTAATGTCAATAATTGTATCAACGTTAATTTATAGGTTGTTTAAAGATAGAAAATCAAGCGAGTGATTGTATCATTTGTCTCTGATTAGTATATCAAATAGCAGTTTGGGTTTTTCATCCGAACGTTATTATACAGTGGAATTCTCTCTCTTTCCGAGTGAAATTGAGATTTTATTGCATTTGAGCTAAGACGTTAGTGAAACCTTCGCTTTGAATGTTTCTCTGAGTGTCAGTTGTCGTGAAAGCGATCTGCGCCCTACAGACTTAACCAGCCTGGACTGGGTGAGATATCTTGGACTGGGGTCTGGAGTCACATAAGAAATTAAAATCTATTATTTTGGATTTTATAGAGGATAAGGTTCAGTTACAGTACAGATGTTTTTCAGTTGTTGTTCAGATGTTGTTCAGATGTTGTTCAGTTGTTTAGTTAAGTTATTGTTAAGACTCCACATCTAAACAACTGCTAAAGTATAGATTTTCAAAAATTCATATCAAGCCATATTACGTTCTCGTATTGAATTTGTCCTTGTATCGGGCCTTGCAATGGCCGGTGCGTACGTTTAGAAAAGTGTTTCTGAGTTTTTTTGGAGAGTGTAGATAAAATAGTGTATGCAACTGCTATAATTAGGCATTAGAATGCTCGTGTCAAACTATTATCACACTCGGCTGCGCCTCGTGTGATAAACAGACACTCGCATTCTAATGACCCCCATTATACGACAGTTGCATAAACTACTATTAAACTTTCGCGGTCACACTTAATGACTCAAAATACAGAAACGGGGTTCTTACCGCGGTACCTATTCCATTTTATTGAATTGTCCGATATTCGGCCTAGTTGCAAGAACGGTCTCTTTGCGTGTGGGACACCGAGTCATCCAACGACCCGATGAACCCTGGTGTCAGAGTTTTTCAACCACCTACTAACACTAGTAGGCCTATGACATGGTTGTGTTTAGGGATTGCAATCCCGCAATGCGAGATCCTGCAATCCCGCGGGATCCCGCGTCAATTTCGGCCTTGCGGGATCCCGCACGTTCAAAGCGCGGATCCGCGGATCCCGCACGGGGCGGTAAAAGCGCGCGCGATGTTGCCGTTTCTTGCAGAACGGATACTGGTGGTTGGCGTCGGCGGCGGCGGGAGTGTACAATATCACGCGACGTTGCCGTTTCGCACAATTTGTGTTCGTGTTCGGTCTCGGTCGGCTCGTGCGCGTCTCAGTCAGTTCAGTCAGTTGCACTAAGACTACCTGATACTTGCCTACAAATATATGCTGACTATCCAGTCTAGGTACTAGCGTAAAAGCTGAAAGAGCGTTTTCGGTGTCAGGATATATTTGTAGTTCACTGAGAAGCAGGCTGGGTGACAACACCGTTGATTCTTTTTGCTTTCTACGAGCATACTTTCAAAAACGATCGCCATAGTGGTAGCCAAAGTTAGTAATAGTAACATAACAAAGATGTGATTTGATTAATTGTGCTCTCAAATGTTAATGATAATAGTTATAATATAAAAAACAGCATTTTTATATTATAAGACTGTTGATTTGTTAGATTAAGGACAAAATAAACAATGCAATGCATTCATGCTAAAATTACAAAAAACAAATAAGGAATGTAGGACTGATTTTACTTACAAATAAATAATTTATGATTGTTATTTTGTTAAGAAACAAATGTTTTTAGTTCCAACATGAAAGACATGTTTTAGTTTTTAAATAAAAGTTGATTTTTTTAATAAAAACCTGCAATTCCATATGTTTTTTAACATCATTACAAAGGTGCGGGATCACGCGGGATCCGCGCGGGATTGGGCCAATCCCGCGAATCAATCCCGCGGGATTGGCGGAGGTGCGGGATTGCAATCCCTAGTTGTGTTACGACTGCCGTCTAAGTAATCATAGACAGCAACCGGGACCGACGGCTTAACGTACCCTCCGAAGCACGGAACCATTTGTTTTCAGACAATCTGGTGGTTCACCCTGCAATGTACTAACCAGACCGGGAACAAATTCACAAAGAGATAAATATCAACTTTTGTGAGTGTCCCACCGAGAAGTGTTTAGAGTCATTAATGTTTGATAAACTTTATGCTTAGATAGTTGAACCACAGGCTCAAGGATGCTACAAAAGCAAAACCCTATTGGATATTACGGATAAAATACCTAGGCACCTTTTTACTAAATGAAAATAGAATACTTATTCATTTATATTTTATAATAGGAATAGATTAGCATGTTATCCGATGACTTATTTTTAGTAGGTGATTAAATAGAATGAGAAACGTATAATATCTGTTGATAACTTACACCACAGGATATGATATGAAAACATTAGAAATAAATAAATCATCACAATCAAATCTGGCTTAGTATGTTTTTAAATATGTTTATCACAGAGTAATTTTAGTTAAAATTTCACCTTGTTATTTTAACTGAAAGTATTTCTTTTAATCTCATTTGGGAGCAATTAGTATCACCACGGTATCTACTTGTATTACAGTTCATTTCCTTAATTAAAACAAAAATAACAGTGACTGATGTTTCCTAATATTTGATAGTCTCTGATTACAACAATGATTTACAGAGTTTATTTTTAAGAACAAACATTTTTGACTGTGTGATGCCGGCTTAGAATAGCATCACCCCATTTCTTTCCCGTGGGAGTCGTAAGAGGCAACTAAGGGACTCGAGGGTGTATTGCAATTTTAGGCGATGGGCTGACAACCTGTCACTATAGCAATGCACAATTTTCCGAATGACCCTCAAATATTTGTCAGAAGTAGCGATAGCGACAGTTTTTTACGGCCGTTAACGCTCTGCCTACCCCGCAAGGGATAAAGGCGTGATACGTGTATGTGTGTATTTATGTATGTGTACATTTTAGAAAACGTTTTAATTTTAAAATAAAAAAGGCATTAATTATGGTATATTTTGAGTTTGGGAAAAGTTAATATTTATGTTCAGAACAGATTTATGTAAATGGCGAATAACCATTAATAAGAATCCTTTTCGCGGGTAGAGTAAAGTACAAAATACTTACTTCTCGGCCGCGAAAGACAAGATGCTCAAAAAGACATACGTACAAGATATCGCATTACATTTAGCACCTTTGTAGTACCTAGTAGGTAAAAGGTAAATGTTTACCGCGTGACTCATCTGGTGGGCACACAGCATTATCGGACGGTGACTTTACCGTTACTCAGACTGTAGTTGTAGGACTGTTACTCTTCCTACTTATTTCGTTATTATTATTACTACCGTAATCGTTTCACTAAGTAATGTTTTTAATTATACGCGGTCTTTTTGATTATTATATTCGTTGATTGGGTGAGTCGTTACTAAAATTGCTTCTATAGAGGTATTTATCATAATATGTTTATTACGCTACTTACATTGAAAGTAATACTTAGATATGCCATCATCATACCACAAATGTTACCTTCTCGTGTAAGCGATTTTTTATTATAAGGAAGTTGCAATCGATGCTAAAATACCTAATTGGTAACACAAGAATTTGTGTCAAGAACTGTGTCCTCAAAACTACAAGAATGGGTTTGAGTTCTGCAAACTTACAAAAGTAGATTAACGTAGACCAGTAGCTTGTTTCGAACATTCAAATAAACAAAACAAATAACACAACGAGTGTTTATATCCGGTACAACCCGCAGCATGGGGGAGACCAACTCGGACCGTTTAGTTTAAACTGATAGCGTACACGTAACAATAAAATTGTTCCTTGTGTACTCAAATTTGTTATGAATATTTGGGGCTGGAATGATCATTGACGTTTTATGTAGATTGTAGAGTTCTTTTCAAAAAAGTTATTTTTTCTATTGATTTCGTTACTTACCTCGATGATGCCTGACTCTGTGGTGCGAGGTAGGCCGGCAGCACGGCTGCTCCTGATACGTGGTCCAGGAGTCGGCCCTCGCCGCCACCAGCAGCCCCAGCACCAGCCACCACATGCTGGCGGCTCGGGATATCCTCATCACACCCGCCACATCCCCCACAAGCTGACAATGTCAACAACAATACACGAAAACTTAGTTTTTATATGTTTACATCACGCCCGCAAATCTGAGATAAGTAGTTAAGGAACAGCGGACTGTCTGACCGATTAATCACTGGCCGCGAGCCTATCTCATATCGAGTATAATCTGTTCGTGAGGGTTTACTTCTAGCGTGATTTATTAGTTAGACAAGTATCGGCGCGATCCTCGTGACGTGAGTAGTGAGGGCGCGAGAAGCGGCGTGCGGCTCCGGCATCGCAGCCACGGGGACTGGCGAGCCGGCATAGTCGAGAGCTCAACGTCTCTGCCCTCTGCCTCGCACCTCCTACGACAGACAAGGACAACACGCGTCCGAAAGCTCGATCCACAAATCTACAAGCGAATGAGGAAGCTCCGCTCCACTCGTTCAAGAAAAGTTGTAAGTTTAAAAAGTTTTGATAATTTTGCCGATTCGTAGCCGTTACCGTTACACTGTGAGGGGCGGTCGGCCTGACCCCGCGTTCCGGACATATTGTAACGAAGGGGATGCTCTCCATAAACGCAGTAAATTTACCTAATTTATGTTTTCGTTAGGATACGCACGAAAAACTTTTATGTTTGTGAGCACGCAAAGGAAGTCAGTAGTTTATTTTTTTTCCTTTGTGTGTGTTTATTAATAAGTACGTTTTCTGGTCTAGTATGCATGAGTCACGGTTGGTGTATGCAATAAATTACGGACCGAATTCAAACCAAGTCATCGCGACAGTAAACGGGCCTGGACTAATTTATTTATAGTTTTGCTATCGCCGGGCTAATTTAGTTAAGTTTAATGTAGAGCAAATGTGTTCATGAATATTTTGATTTACGTTCTAACTGCGGTGTATCTTTTGTTTCAAATAAATTATTTGTGGGCTAGAATGAACTTATTACCATTGGAATATGGGTAGGTAATTGGTGTTTGTGGTCATGAATGTAGGACACAATAATATTTATTTGCAATAATTAACGTACACAGATTTTAAATTTTGTGGCCATGCAATACCTACCTACACCGATGTGTTATCTCAGAATATGTCATATATAATACATAATTGTCCGCTTACATAGCAGTTAGTTTATATAACGCAGGATGTAGGTAGACCTCTCAGCAACACAACACATTACTATAAAATGCTAATACCAGCCTAATTTGAACTTACTTTTGAACGTAGGTTTCTACGTTTGAATTGAACTGGATCCGTAGTATCCCAACTCACTTCTAACAAAGTATGGGAGTAAAAAGAATATCAGACTCTACATATCATCATCATCATATCAGCCCACATCTTCCCATTGCTGAGTATAGGCCTCTTCTTTTCCATGCCATATACGCCAGTCTTGTGCCCCCCGTGTGCACTGTATGCCAGCAATTGTCGCTAGGTCGTCCGTCCATCTAGCGGGTGGTCTGCCTACCAGACGTTGTTCTTGACCACCACTCTATTACCGCCTTTGTCTACCTTCCGTCATCCCGTCTAGCCAAGTGTCCTGCCTGTCCCAACTTGAGTCTCGGGATTCGTTTCCCGACATCGACGACTCTGGTTTGGCGTCTTATTTCCTCGTTGCGAACCCGGTCCTGAAGTTTGATATCTAGCATGAAACGCTCCATGGCTCTTTAAGCAACCTTAATTTTGTGCAAGCCCTCCCTTGTGAGCGTCCATGTTAGCGCACCAACACTCGATTATACCTCTACATAATAGGTACCTAATTATAATTATTCACGGAAAACTAGCCAAACTGAAAAATGGGATTGAAGTACTAAGGCGGTTCTTCACTTGTCGTCCGTCGTTGCGTATTTTTTACTCACAGTAACGCATGCGTCATACGAAAGGTAATTGCGCATTTGGATCTTATACCCATACAAATATGGCTACGGTGCGTTACGGTGTACAACGGATGCATCTGTCAAGTTAACGCACCGTAGCTGTCATATTTTAAAAGTAAATGATTGATACTGACATTCTTTTTCTCATTTTGTGTAATTGGTACGCCGTTTTAGATTGAATAAACAAATTGAGTCAAATTGTATGGGAATAAGATCGGAATTCGCAATTTCCTTTCGTCTGACAGACGCATGCGTTACGGCGCATCATAAATACGCAGCAACAGACGACAAGTGAGACCCGCCTTAATCCCTTTATTTATCAATGTCATTAGGATTTGAGTACGAATTATTAAACATGTAAGTCAACTAAATAGAGTACCAAATTTTAAAACACTTCCCGTGTTGTTAGGTATACAATTTTTTTTGAAAACTTGCAAAATTTACAAGCGCGGGCAGAATTTGAACCTGCGACTAAATACACTTGCAAAATTGGCGGGCAAGAAATGAGCTGCGGTAGCCCAGATGGAAGAGGCGTCGCCACTAGTAATGCGAAAGTCGCAGGTTCAAATCCTGCCCGCGCTTGTAAATTTAGCAAGTAAAAAAAAAAATTGTATACCTAACACGGGAAGTGTTTTAAAATTTGGTACTCAATTTATCGCTGGTTTTCATCGCTTAGACTACATTCAATCTGTAAAGATAGAATTAGTCGCCGGTTATTAGTTGCAAAACTAACCCGGTAGATGGAGCCATGCCAAGCGTTACTGGCATTAAAATACACTTGCAAAATTGGCGGGCAAGAAATGAGCTGCGGTAGCCCAGATGGAAGAGGCGTCGCCACTAGTAATGCGAAAGTCGCAGGTTCAAATCCTGCCCGCGCTTGTAAATATTGCAAGATTTCAAAAAAAAAAAAAAAGTCAACTAAATACTTTCTTTTTGATTCATAAACGATCCGTATATTCGTAAAACGCACATGACGTTAGGTATACAAGTAGAGTCTGCGTGGAAAGAGAATAGGCGAGGAAATTAAGAGCGCCTCTGTGCCTCAGTATGAGAGATGTCATAGAAACCTATGAGAAAAAACATTAGTTCACTTTTTCCCACGCCTTTTATTTTTCCGCACAAACTCTGTCTAATACTACACGGTTATTTTTTACTCACCCCGGAAATTTTCCAGGATGATTCTACTCATGATTCTGAACAACTTTTACTATGGGGTCATCTGCGAAATCGCGAAAAAATCCAGCTGTTCCATACATTTTGTTCGAGTATGAATATATATGAATAGGTATGAATTTTTCTAAGGAGCAGCTGTTTTTATTTCGCAGGTGACCTCATAATAAAAGTTGTTCAGAATCATGAGTAGAATCATTCTGTAAAATTTCCGGGGTAAATAAAAAATAACTCTGTATAGGGAGTAACAAAAAGATTAGGTATAACATTTCTAAAGGAAGTCAAGGTACTCACGAAACCGAACAAATTTCCCTTTGGAATATGGTCACTATTATTGATTCTGCGACATTGGCGAAATATTAAATAAAATATGGACCTACCACCATACAAAATTGCTGTTCGGCTGGTTAATTTACTATGTCGGCCTATGTTCCAGGTGGAAAGTTGATCAGTTCCATAAGTACCTTGACTTCCTTTCTGAATCTTATACCAACCCTTTTGTAAGCTTGTTATACCTCTTTTGTTACTCCTTATACGTACATAGTTGGTTTGCAACGAAATAAACTGAACTACATAGACGAAAGTCATAACTAATCGAGTTGGCAGCTAACTAAATTGATAACTCATCAAGAAGTTAGTTGCAGCAGTCCGTGATTGAGGGCAGGAGTTGGCGGAGTTAGCTTTATCAATTACAGGGGCCCTTGTCCGAAGGGCCAGCCGCCAGCCCTTCGCCGGCCCTGGAGTGGAATGAAGGGCTATCCTCCAAGAGTCCCTCAAATCTTAAGTAAGTAACTGAATTATGAAAGCGCCCCTCGGTATAATTCGATAGCATTATTTATTAACCTATTTTGAAAGTTAAACTTTCTAATCTCATAAACGAATCGTACTTAGTTCTATGTATATAGTTCAAATAAAATGCGCAAATAACCGTCTGTCTAGCTTTTACTCGAATCATCTTAAAACAAATAACTTCATAAATCAGACGGTAAATTTTCCTCCGGCAAAATAAGAAAATATGGAAAACGGCAAAGTAACTTTAAGAACTGAGAATCACATTTATAAGAAGAGGAGAGATCTTTAACATTGCGTCCCATTTTCATCAGTTCTTCAAGTTTTTCAATAAAAACTTTCCACGGTATGCGATTTACATACGGCATGGATTCATTTATTTCCCGAAAGATTTTTCGCGTAAGGGCGCAAGCTACGTTTGAGAGGTGGACGATACCAATCCGTTTTCCATTAACGCTTGGGGTTGTGGTGTTTCGTAAAGGCACACCTGCCACCCAGAAATGAAAGTCGAACCTTGCGTCAACGTCTTCCATTTAAGAAGTTTCCTTTCCTTCATCATTTTGACCTCAAAACCTCAGGAGCGGCCGCCGGCACTCTCCATTCCACACTTCAATTATACAATATCCAAATGAGACATTTTCTAAACCGCACAATTTGAAGACGAAAGTCGTCTTCAAATTTGCTCTTTTCAGGCGCATGGTCTGAAAATACCCATATTTAACTGCATATCACCAAAATCGCAGAATCTTTCAGGCGCGGGTTACAGTCTACTTGGTTAGTATGCTTGAAGCGGAAGGCACAGATCAAGTAGGTATTTATTTAAAGCAGGAACCTTTTTTTTAACAAAGTATCTGTAGAGTAACCAGATTATATAGTAAATTATCCGAACATGAAACAAAACAGCACGCACTTGCGTCATAAAATGCACAGAATAAACTCACAGAATGAGCGTATAAACCGGCATAAAGTTTGTATAAAGTGTAAACCTCGTATAGAGTTGTGCGGTGCGCGTAATACATTCAATTTGTTTTCAGCGGCTGAGCGCGATCTGCCATAATTGTGCAACGATATAAACAATGCAACAAAAGGCCTATCCTTACTTGTCAGCTTTAATTTTACTACGTGGCCTAAATCTGCAAAAAAAATAACAATTCAATAGCGAGATCGGGGAGGTCAGCTTTGGTAGAAGGGAGAATAATTAACGGAGTATTTTTCATATGGTACATCACCCAACGTTATGTGATTCCAATAGTAGATACTTACTATCCAGTGGGAGCTAATTTAATATAGGTAGAGCCTTAGTGATATTCTCTGCTTTGAATAGGCACATGCACATCACGTTGTGACACTTGTGTTAAAATTTTATGATAAAGACCCATTCCTGCTTTTATTTGTTAATAATGAGAGGGTGCGTATTTGGTTTAATCGTAGAGCATGATGCAAGTTGAAAACGCACCGTTGGTTATTCGCCCAATGGTCACCTCGCGCCTACGCCCGCCCGCCGTTCGCTGCACCCGCCTATTTTGTTAAATAAACATTGCAACTGATAGCTTAAATAAACCAATATGCAGAACTTTATTTGCCGACCTACATTTTATAACTGCGCAGCGCGTATTGTTCAATCAAACATCGAATATTGTTTAGGAGTTATTGTGTTCGACTTCGCCGTGTTGACGCTGCAGCGAGTGCGCGGAAATCAGTTAGCCTGCAAATCAACTAGGTACCAAGACCGATTTCAGAAACATTTTTCAAGTTCTCACCCACCCTACTGTAAAGTCAGGATGGAGCTCAAGACTCAATATTTCCGCTTTATTGAGTAAGTAAGGCTTTCTTATTATTATAAAAAATTGGGAGATAATATCCAACATTTAGGTAAAATTATTACCAGACAAGATAAAGAGAAACTCTGGTGACAAAAACTATCCTGTTACTACTTACCGAATTAAAATATTCTACACCATATCGGTAACATCAGTAATCAAATCAGCAATGAACGTAAAAGTAGCTTCACCTAGTTTTCAAATTCAAACTTTTACCAGCCAACCGAACAAGCGCTTGCATAACGGCGTAATTTCCTTGACCTAGCCCGCATATAAACCCCTTATGGCACTAAATAATAAATACTGGAACCAATTCAAGGCAATTTTGCAGTGGACTGGTATATATTAGCGATAAATAGGGTGTTTGTTCGCTGAACACAGGCGAGCAGTGGGGGTGATATACTATTAGGTTTGGAAAGTAGGTTGCACCAGAAATGCTCTCTAGAGCACTGGCTTTTGTAGTTTGATCCGAGAGGGTTCGTTACATGTGGCTTGGCGTGGCCTGACATGGCCTGGTGTGGTCTGGCGAGGATCTAACTCAAATTGCATTGTCCTGCGGCAACGAGTGCCGGCGACAGACAGCGCCAGTGCGTCGCCACTTAAAATTAACTTAGTCGACGCCTCCCTGATATAGAGCTATAAACATTTTCAATTTCATTCAATCAAAGGCCGTCCTGAAACTAGCACACTGTTTCTAACTCAGTGTAACTCCAGTATCGAGTTTTGCATCAGATATAGTTTATTTTTACACTATTATACAGAAAACTTTACAGGTGCTTTCAGGTATGTATCCCAAATTCTAATACTAAAATAGTGAGTTACCTTCAATAAAAAAACCTGTGAAGCTACAAAAATATTTTGCAAACCTAATATTCTATCAAATGATTGCATAAAGAGTTTCAATACGAGACACTTCAGTTAGATTTGTAGCAATTCGGATTGTTGAGTGATGGGAGTGATGGGTACTACGCAAAAAGACAAGGTAATGGATAGCCGTGTGTTTTGCGATGAGATCAATCATTCTCCATGTGCAAGGTCTCGTCCTCAGCAGATGTGAGGAGGCGTGTCTTGGGTCCGAGGGGAGGCTGGGGCTACGCAGGGCATAGTAGACTTACTGGCGTAGTAAGAAAAATGTATCAGCTGAAGATGTGCTGGCAGTGTGATTGACATAATTTTGCTTCCCTCCTGTACAAAAACTGTAAACTAGAGTTACCGAACGGCCCGCCAAAAAAGAAGCTCGCAGAAAAAAAAGGTAGATATGCCATATGTAAAAAGGTGTGATTTCATACGATGACGGTTATGTATTTGGATGACAGCGCTACATCTGCAAGACCTCTTTCGTGGCGTGGATTCTACATACAAGACTGTTTTAACCAATGATGTCTTCAATTAATGATGCGTAGGTGTTTCATAGTATAAGTTTTCCTGTACTACACTACTACTATCGTGAGAATAAAAGACGTACAGACTGTACCTCTATTTTTACTGTGTACGGGGTGAAGGGGGGATAAATTGATGAAGTCGACGTGAGTCCGCCGCGGTTAATCTCCGGCACCTTCGACAGGACAAACTTTATCTACTCCCACTCCCACTGAGGTCACCGCTTAATTTTTCCTCGGAATGAGAACAAAGTTCCAACTTCACTCTTTTTTAACTTTTATTGAGCAAAGACGGCTAAGACAGTTTGCTTTTACACGACGCTGAAAGACACCTAATCGCAGACGTAACGGTCAACTTTCAATCTTAAAATTACTTTAGTTTAAAGCAGACAGTGCAAATACTTATTTTATCTGCACTGTCTTATAATGTTCGGATTACGAACTCGAGAACAGTTTTATAAGACATTTATTCTGCCTATAGATATTACATTATCTTCTAAAGCGCTGTAACATTACGTCTAAAGGATTTTGTAAGCCTTTAGATGAAATGGAGAAATGAAACGAAGTTCGCTGTGCCAATACTCAAATTTGCTGGTATCTTCCGCCACTCCTGTAAGTAAGATGTTATTGTATGGTTGTCGTTCGGTTTTTGTTCGGTTGTTGTTCAGTTGATGTTCAGGTGTCGTCGTTTCGATGGTGTTCACTTGTTGTTGTTCTGATCTTGTTAAGCTTTTGTTCAACTGTTGTTTAACTATTGCCGTGTGATGCCGGCTTAGAATAGCATCACCACATTTCTTTACCGTGCTAGTCGTAAGAGGTGACTAAGGGACTCGAGGATGTGTATCGCAATTTTAGACGATGAGCTGAAAACCTGTCACTATGGCGATACACAATTTTCCAAATGTCCCTCAAATATTTGTCAGACGTGATATTTCATTGAGTTTGCAGGTTTTAATTTTACTTAAGGATAGTACTAAAAACTTGGGCATCGGACATTCGGATAGATTGTATGTATAAAGAGAAAATATTTATTTTTTGTGAAGTTGCGCCACTGTCGAGGTCGTTGACGGCTACACTCGCCTTATGTAGTAAATAAAAACTACAAAACACTAAAAGATACTCTTAACTAAGATAGGTAGAGAAGAAAATATCACAATGGTATTTTATTTTGTTACATCGTGACATAATATGTAGGTGTAATAAAAATGACTTAAAAAAAATTTGAATAGAATACTAAATTAAAAATTAATCAGTAAAAATAATAAGTACGCAATTAGTAAAACAATTACCTAACTATACTGCCGTGTGATGTTGGCTTAGAATAGCATCATCCCATTACATGCCCGTAAAAGGCAACTAAGGGTGACGAAAGTTGCATTGTATTGCAATTTATGGCGATGGGCTGACAACCTGTCTCTATGGCGATACACAATTTTCTGATTAACCTTAAAATGTTTGTCAGATGTGGCGTATTTGTGCGTTTTTTCGGCCGTTACGCTTTGCCTACCACTCGAGGGATATAGGCGTGATGTAGGTATGTATGTATGTTTGTAGTGAAAAGAAAACATAATCACCATCACAGTGATAATTATGTAAGAACCAAAAAACTGCCAAACCTATTTTCAAAATCTTTGTAAATAATTTCGAATAATAACGATTTGATTGATTAACTTTGTTTGACTGATGGAATACTTAGTTACAATAATTTAACTTCTATAGAGTAGTTTTGGTCAAACAGGATTTGCCTATGTAAAGAATCAAAATACACGGAAAATAATTATCATAGACAATGACACAAATCCGAATTAGGACTGGAAAAGAGCTATAATGAATAGCGCGGCCATTATACTATAATAGCCGCTCATTATTGCTCCGAACCTCGGCTTTCATCTGCACCAACAACAATCGACTTCATTTGCCTCCATTGTCACCATGCATCGCTACTAATAATCACACTATTCACATACTACCAATTAAAATCCACACAAATAAAAACAAACCCATTCAATTCCATCTACTGATGTCGATACTGTCAATAAATCAACACCCAATGCCGGCCTTTTAATTCGCTCGAATTTTAATAAATAAAAGGTATTATAAGAGATTATGCGGCACGATAACGAACACAATTTCGCGGATGGTCCGCCGAAGCGTCGAAGCTACATTTAACAATATTTACATGACTAATAGGGCTCAGTTTTACATAAAAGTGCAAAAGCGAGTGAACTTAGGCGTACCGGCGAAGTGCTCCAATTTGCATGTTTTATGCAGGCGAGTGATACCACAGCGGCGTCGCGGACACCACACGCGCATACAGGGCCTTTTAAATTTTTATACGCTATTCCCACAAATCGGACCCCGCGGCATTTTATGAGGAGCCGAGCCGCGTTGCCCGCTTTACACGTTCTTCCTAACACGTTAAATTGACTTTCGAAATTAGTTTATCTACACTAAAACATTCACAAAGGACGAGGCGAGACCGTGTGGCGTTGTTGCCGCAGAATTCTACGTGCAAGTATAATAAAAATCCGATTCTATTAAATTCGCTCGCAAAGCGAAATTCATGGAACCAACGGGATTGCATATGCAAAAACATTTCCGCAGCGACACATATGTCTTCCGCTCGTTTTTTTGCGGCGGTTCATTTTGTTATGACGGGCAGGTGCCCTAAATTATAGTTGCGTCAGTGATTCGTGTTATTTGGGTGTATATTGCGGTGTGGTAATCGGCGGCCGGCTGGAAGTGCTGGAACGAGCAAGTTTTACAGAACCCGTCGCGTGAATGCAGCACTAGCTAAATTGCATTGTTCGTTTTATTGCGAGTGCGGATAGCGAAGCTCTCACCAGAATTATTTACTATGTAACAGCACATGCACTCTGTCCACCGATTTTAGTATTGAAGCCTTTCGTTTTATTCTGAGTAGGTAGTTACCCGAGACCTCATTTTTATTTTGTCTTCTTTCTCCTCTCGTGTTTCAACATTGTTAATGAGGTACTAAATATTCATGAGTGTGGTAATTTAAGACAAAGAAGATGTTTTAGATGTCGTCACGATATCAGATAATCTTGTTTTACATGGAGCAGTATCGTAGGCGGACAGAAACGCAGTTTATGAAGGGCAACGGTGCGGGCTCGCACTATTAAACTACCCACTTACTTATGTATTTACTTAACATAGTGGCCGAGGTTTCATTGTAAGTAATTGAGCCTCGAAGATAAGAGTACATTTCTGGCTGAGTGCAAAACGAAGATTTATGTACAGACTGCTCTTACAAGTAGTGTCAGGGCCAATTTGTACCTATACATACATTATAGATTAACAGCCATAACGGCCCACTGCTGGGCATCTTGGCCGTCATCATTGGCCGGCACCGTGTAATATGTTGCATTCATAGGGAATGCTGCTACATATTTGTCGAAACTTCAAAGTTTCCACTTTTGTTACGTGCATAATTTTAAAAGAAACAAGAAGCATGCAAGAAGCAAGCATGCAAGTTGCGATCCTCAACAATAATTTTGCGTTTTATCTGCATTATTTTGAAATCGCGAGTGGTAACGGTGTTCAGCATCGTTACAAAACATAAATTCCATGTTAGGTTACGTGCCTTTTATCTCAGCTGAACGTGCGCTTTTCGCTAAATTCGACGAGCATTTCTTTGTGCCGCATTTAGGGACAATGGTGCACCGATTGCAGCCTGCTTTAGCCATTTTATTTCGGCTATTACGCTTTTGTTGCCGGAATCGTTGTAGTATCGATACAAAGAGACATGCGGTGCAATATTCCTCCAAATCGGTTCATAACTGCGCGTACATCGCGTTTTAAAACGACAGATAAATCGCATGCTAAAATAAAGCTAAAAGTTCTATCGGACTTTTTCAATACAAACTTTACATTCAAATTCGAACTGAAAACGTACCTTCAGATGCGGAGTGATAACGAAAATAAGGAAATTAAATGAAGGTAACGAAATAAAGTTCTCCCGTGGACTTACAACCGAGCGAAATTTGAATTAAGTTTGTGAAATTTCAGATGGAACTTTTAATAGACTTTTTTGGATGTCGAAGTTTGGAATCCTTTAGATTGTTCGTCTCGTCTGCCTTCGTCTCCAATTGTCTCAAGTGTTTTGAAAATTTGCCGGGACAATTGAATAAAGACTGAATTATTTTATATGATATAGTAAGTGACTGCTTGTCAGTGCGTTGCTACATGTCAGCAGTAGCACTGTAGCAATTAATCGAGCGGCTGTCTTTATGCCAATTGACTTTAATGCGTTGATTAGAAGCTGCATGCTCCACATCCTAATCAGAGTACATTATGATAGAGTTACCTAGGTATAAGTAATATGACGTACTAATACCCAATTACCCATAGCCTGTCATGTTTCATATCCATACTGTATTATATATAATATGTATTTATTGTATAAAAAAGTATGTAAGTATTCATATCAGAAATCTAGTTTTATAATACAAGCTTTGCTTAGTTTGGGGCTAGATGGCGCTGTGTGAGCTGTTCAGGTTAGTTATTAAATAGTAAAACGAAACCTCCTGCACACACTCATTTGAATACAGCCATAATTTTAATGACCCATAACAAAACAAGTGGGTACGGGGTACCGTACTTTATGTAAAGGCATTTGAAAGGGTGCCCATATGTCGATGACCGCTGCAATACAAGAACGGTACTTGAAGGCTTCAACATTGTGTTGAACAACAATAAGGAGCGAGGTTTACTCCATCTTGGCTTATTGCCTCTACATTTCTCGGTACTGCTATAATATAACTGTATCGGCTAGGCTAGGCTTGAACAATAGACTTGTATGGACTCCTTTTACGAGCTGCTGGCCTGGTAGTGGAACTACTACAATGAATCAGCATTAACTTGGTATTGCTTTATAAACCTCTATTCTTCATAGAAGTGTGTATGTATGTATGTATTAACTTTATTGTAACACAAAACATAATTACAATAACAATTAAGAAAGAAATAAAAACACGAGGCAGTTAAAAAGTATGTCTACGTAATTGCATTTAATCAATTTCTAAATGTTTGAATGTATTTTCAATACCACTAAAAAAAGATACCATTGTTTTTGGTCCTCCAGGTCGTTTGGTTTCGTCCACTCGTTTTCTTGATTCATTTTCAAAAAACTTTGTATTTGCTTTTAGTTTGTTCCATATTTCATCTGAAATAAATATAACATAGACCGCTATAAGATTAATCGCTCTTTTATTTCTTTTTTCTTTCTTTATCATCTCTGACCTTACCTCTTAATGCAACGCCATTACTATTTTCTCCACCTGCTTCTTTAGGAAATTCAAAAATTGGAATACTCTCTCCTAAGGTATCAGATCCAACTTGGTGAACTCTTAATGCGTCTAGTAATTTCTTCTGCATGAAAGGCCGCACCATTGACATCAGGTTCTCGACAAAGCTTGGAGCGTTTATAAAGTGGAACTCTTTCAAACGCACAAACATGGCTTCCTAAAAACATTCGTTAGGATTATAATATAACATATGATTAAAGACATAGACATACTTGATAAAGACGTACCTGATCAGTAAAAGTAAAAGTGAAAACAGATCAACATGTCATGTTTATTCATATTAACATAGCATATTCATTTATGTTTTTCCTCGTTGCTGTTCCACGTAAATATATATTAATTCATCCTTTGTCCACTTTCTAAGGCATGAAAGGTCAAAAAACTTCTATTTTCTGGTTTTACAATCTCCTTCCATTGACGGTTCTAACTTCATGCAGGATTTGAGTGACTATCTCGTTTTTGTATTTTTTTTCAGGCGAAGATAGAAACTTTCGTTAAAACTCGGCCAACAGGAAATGAATGTTCAGACTCGAATCCAATAATACCTCACCTGTAGGAAATAAAAGAACTGCTGTGCAATAGTGAGATCGATCCTTGATAGATGGCTCATAGACACTTTATCCATGTTGACTATGACTACAGTACCCGGAGCAGTGCCTTCTTCTGACAGCCAGAGGTCCATTATCATTACGAAAGCTCTACAAGAATCAATTAAGCTATATTATGAATTCAAGATACTGTATATAAGTTGGGATAAGATATATAAGTTGGGATATACAGTTTTTAAAGCGTAACTTTAATCCTTCTGAAGACTTATGTCCTATTTAGATTATTTTGTACAGGAAATAGAATATCTAAATAGGTAAGTGTTTTAACACAACAAGTTTCACCTAAAACTAAAACAGGATGGCAAGTGTGTGCAATTTTTATTTTGATTATTAAAACTACTTACCTAACAATTATATCTATAAATATGTATAATAAAAATATAATCTATCCAAACTAATATTATAAATGCGGAAGTAACTCTGTCTGTCTGTCTGTCTGTCTGTCTGTCTGCTACGCTTTCACGGCCAAACCGCTAAACCGATCTTCATGAAACTTGGCACACAGATTGCTAGCATACCGAGAACGGACATAGGCTACTTTTTATCACCATTCGAGGGTCTGGAGTATAGATGTAGACCACCAGGTGTACCACCAGGAGCCCAGCTAATCTTTTAGAGATACAGGCATGGTTCCAAAACAAAAGTTGTTCAGTATGATGGGCCGCTTCTTTTCACAAGGACATTGGGGCTCTGGAGTACCTCATGTAGACCACCAGGTGTATCATCAGGAGCCCACCTAAACTATTAGAGATACAGGCATGGTTAAAAAACAAAAGTTGTTCAGTATGATGGGCCGCTTCTTTACAAAAGGACATTGGGGATCTGGAGTACCTTATGTAGACCACCAGGTGTACCATCAGGAGCCCATCTAAACTATTAGAGATACATGCATGGTTCTAAAACAAAAGTTATTCAGTATGATGGGCCGCTTCTTTTCACAAGGACATTGAGGATCTGGAGTACTTTATGTAGATCACCAGGAGTACCACCAAGAGCCCATCTAAACTATTAGAGATACAGGCATTGTTCCGAAACAAAAGTTGTTCAGTATGATGGGCCGCTTTTTTCACAAGGACATTGAGGATCTGGAGTACCTTATGTAGATCACCAGGTGAACCATCAGGAGCCCACCTAAACTATTAGAGATACAGAAATGGTTCCTAAAGAAAAGTTGTTCAGTATGATGGGCCACATCTTTTCACAAGGACATTGAGGATCTGGAGTTCCTTATATAGACCACCAGATGTACCATCAGGAGCCCAGCTAAACTATTAGAGAAACAGGCATGGTTCTAAAACAAAAGTTGTTCAGTATGATGGGCCGCTTCTTTTCACAAGGACATTGAGGATCTGGAGTACCTTATGTAGACCACCAGGTCTACCATCAGGAGCCCACCTAAACTATTGGAGATACAGAATTGGTTCCAAAACAAAAGTTGTTCAGTATGATGGGAATAAGTTGAGAAAAGACATTGCCTACTTTTACCGAGGACAGAAAAACAAAAAATGTGGTATATAAAAATCTATTACAGTAACTTAAATAACCTTTTTATCTGTCTTATCTACTTATGCTGACCATTTTAGTGTGCTCAAATCTGTACTCTGTTATCTACTGACTTTTGTATTCAATGGGTATAAATATTGATCTCTCAGGCCGAATATCAAATTTTGAATTGTTCCTTTAACAACAGAAGCAAACATGTCATCTTTAAACAGAAGAGATAAGAACTGTTTTAATATCACTGTCACACTTACTATGAATACACATACCTACTTTAGAACTTCTGCCTAAAAAAACTATCTAACGCGGACGAAGTCGCGGGTAAAAGCTAGTCCCCTATATGTCCTTAAAACGTAGTAAACATGATATTTTTATAATAAGTAAAAAGACAGTATCAAATAGCTGAAGCGCAGCTATTTGATACTGTCTTTTTACTTATTATAAAAATATCATGTTTACTACGTTTTAAGGACATATAATATAACAAAAATGTAACCATACATTAAAATAAATAAAAAACATTTTCATTTACTTGTTTATTTCAAAATTCTAAAATTATTATCCGATGTTCAAAATATGAGCCTTATTCCATTTAGCTCTACCAGCCAACGTTAGGGTAAGGCAGACTATTATCTATATATATGTCGGAGCGTGAGGTATTAAACCTGAGGAATGAAGTAAAGTGCACTTTTTGATGTATTTTATGGAAAGAGCATTAATTGAGTACCTATGCGTTGGCGTCGGTCGAAGCATGTAGTAGACATATTGTGTCAAGTGGTTTGGCTAAAGGCATTTTTGGGAACAGAGAGATTCCGAGTTAGTGTTGTTTGAGCGATCGGGCGTAGCGCAAGGCTCAAATGACCTTTCATCGTTCCTTGGTTTTGGTACTTCGCGTCCTGATCTTAATGTTAAAATTAATTATAGCTGCAAGCCTACTATCTGATTTTCGGCCGTTCCGTCATCAGAAGTGGGATTGAGACCTACAAACTGTAATGTAGTGCCATAGTGATAGACTTGAGGACCCAGTGATCGTGACTAAAATGACTTTCGTGGCGAAGATACCAGTTGTAAGCGGAAATGCAGATTGCAGAGAATGCTCTTGGACCACAAATAATTCAGGCCAGTTCTTTCCATACTATTATTTTCTAGCGATTTGATGTTATTGGTTGCTGATGATTTTTATTTGCCGCGCATTAGTAATGTTGGCAATTTTCAGTTTGTGTCATAATTATTATTTTAGTACGGTAATGATTGCCACACGTTAATCTACTGAATTTGTTTATAAACGTGGACCTAAGTTGGACTGGAGTCAATTTTATAGGATTTTAATTGGCATTATTGTTTGATGAAAAATCACTCGATAAAATAATTATTTTGGATAATGAATTACATTCACAAAAACATAAAGATTAGTTCATTTTCTGTCAATGGGTGACGTTGTTATGATTGGAAGATGTCTCTGGAATCGGAAATAATCAAATAAAAAGAAACATGTTTTAGTTTTGTTGTGTACAGTTAGTTGTCCACGTATTTCGTTTTCGTTGGCACAGTTGGTAGACTGTTGCAAGGAACATGAAGGTTCAGGTTCAATTCTTGGCCTAGTTTGGAAGTTTTGATTTCGTATTTTATTGTGTAAAGAAGGATTTCTGATCTTTTGCAATTATTGCATTGCATTATTGTTCGCATCGTATAAAGTGACGCATGTATCGTTACAGTAAAATATTATTTAGTGTGTTTTCAAACTTTTGGAAATGGATAAATCGATAAATCAGTCTATTTTTAGAACTAAGTTTAACAAACCTAAAGTCAAACTATGGGTCGGCTATTTGATATCGGCGGAAACAAAAAAAAAGGGTCTTTTCAAGTACCTATGAGAACCAAGGCGTTGTGTTTTAGTTTGGGAATAGCGACTGGTTCTCAGTCTTTACTGCAATTGATATTTAATATTACCTGGTGCAGAAATGCATTTATACAAATTTTTAAAATAAAAGCTTTTGAGGAGTTGGTACCTATAAAGATAGAGCAATTTTCGGAAGAAGGAAAGATTTTGTGTTTGTTGTTTGCAATAAACGTGATTTGAATTTTAACATAGATATTGTACGAAAGGAATGTACGTACCTATTTGATTTACATGAGACATGTATTTTTAAAACTGAACAATTTGTTGCTGGTTCAGAGTCCCGGGAATGCTAAGTACTGTACCTATTGCCAGAAGACATTGTTCTCTACAACTTTCAGTTTGAGAATCACTCTCGCGTTGGATTTTTATTTCGTTTGTGAGAAACACACTTGAGTTTTAAAACTAATGAATGGATAATAAATAATCATAATGGTTATGGTATTTCCTTATAGTTCAGAAAACATTTTAAAGCATTGCTGTAGCTCTATTATGTTATCTTAGAGGTATAAAAAAAGCATTGTTCTAAAAGGGACATTGATGTCCAAAATGACTGAGGGTTGTAGCCACGCGTATTACTGATACCCGTGGTTCAACACATGTTACCATAGTATTCGGAGAAATGAGCGAGTTCTTTGTATTGTTTTCATTATGCAAGTCTGGCAAAAACTCTTTTGTTAATTAACTTATATCATAACGGATTTAGAAACAAACATGACAATGACATGGTTAAGCATGATCATGACTGTAACTTATGAAGATTTACTTAAATGCGTATAGCGTTATTCAATTATGAAGTAATAATTTTTATTAAGGTAACGTAGTGCTTTGCCGTGGTGGTGATCAATAGAGCAGCTGGAGAAGGACGTTGTGTATATTTCTGCGTGAACCACATTAATATCTTGATTTGGTAAAAACAAAACAAAAAAAACTGTTTGTTGTTGGATACAATGGGTTGATGTAGTTAAAGCATAGATTACGTGGCTATGTTGTGTAAGTAATATAGAATTTTATAGCACTGACTTCGACGAAAGAAGTAGGTAAATAGTAAATTGCATATTGAATGCAATTGATATTTGAGTATTGGTACGTGATATTCATTAGGTACCAATCATTTAAAAAATAGATTTCATTAAGTTATTTTGTCAACTTGGAAGATTAATTGAGAAATATTAAATCACCTACTCGGTGAAGCAATTTATGAAAATTAAGCTCTCAAAGCAGTGCTTAGTTAAAATCAATACATGCTTTGTAAAGGTGGAATGTAATAAGAATTACCTATTTTTAATCTGATAAGCATTGAATGGATCTAATGTGATAATAGAAACGATTGTTAAAAGTTGCATTTTGAAATGGACTTATGTTTTCATTTTAGAAGTACTGAATCGTATGGCTATAGTGATTTGCTTAAGTAATATTGATTTGCTTTCTTGAGCAGGAAAACGTAATCTGGCTATCTTCATAAAGCTGTTATGTGCCTTGCTTGGATTAGAAAGCTAAAATGCCCGAAAGTAAAGTACCCATAAAATTGCATAATTAATCAGATGATAGTAGCAGTTAAAGTTTTTGTTGCTGGCAATGATGGACGTGTTTGTCCTCCCGACCCCTCACGACAATATACTATGACTGTGATCACCGTACCTACCTATTGACTCTGACTTAAGACCTCTGCGGGAGGAGCGCGTGCCATGGTGGAGACAGTGTGGTCTCAAATTGTGGAGACAGTGTGGTCTCATGTTGTGTCGGGTCAGATATAGCCCGGGGAACTATGATCTGATCGGGTGAGTGGCCAGCTGCAGTGGCTCATTCACCATCCGCTTTGCTGATCTGTGTGATCAGATGGTGTCTTTGATGGACGCATGGTTTCGTTGAGGGCATCATACTTGACCAAGTGATTACTGTGGTCATTACTGTTATGTATGATGTCGCTCCAGGTAACCGGTGTTACCAGTAGGCGTGCCACAAGGTGGTGGTGTCGGCCTGAGATCCGTGGCGGGGATCTGTGACTGTGATTGACAGTGTTGAGTGACCCTTGGTGGGGAAGCTCTGTGACCGTTGCGACGGTGGCCAGATGCAACAAAAGACTTTATTGCGGTACTCGTATCAATTATTGTATTGTATTCAAGTTAGAATATTGTTTTATGGGCACTTGTCTTTCAATAAGTAGTAAAGTGATTTAAGTTATCAGAAAGCGACGAAAACGGCTGGTTCAAGTGGGTTGAAAATTTATGTTTCACACTCAACTTGTAATCTGTCACTTTAAACCCGTAACCTTAATGTCAAAGTTGAAATAATAATGAGTTTCTGATAAATGTTATTTCTTTAGCTGTTAAGTTCGACAGCACAGTAAAACAGTGCATAGTTACTAATCATGTAAGGGTAAAAACGTATTGGATGGCTTATGAGAAGTTTTTGAAGTGCAAACGAATATGGGCCTGTTTATTTATTTAGCAAATAATAACACAAACGTGAAAAATACTTGAACGATTTGGAGATAATAGATTTGTTGTTATGAATACCAAGTCAAATTTAACAAACAAGTATTAGGAAGTAAGTAAGTAAGTACCAAACAGGATAGCTAACTTAGCAAGTACTTTGGATCAAAGATACTTAAAGCCGCAATGAATGCTGAGCTGCTTTCGGTTCTTGCAGTTCATCGATATAGACCTGTTCACATGTTCAAAGGAACGAAGCGAACTGTTGTGAACAACTAGATCTTTGTTCAGTTCAGGAGTCTAGCCAGATTATTATGGTTTTATGGGCTATAAGCTAGAGTATGTCTGTCAGGATAACCGAACGATATTGTGAAATGGCTAGTTGTGACCACACGAGGACGTGTGTAAGTCAGGAAGGCCGTGTCGGAGCGTGAGGTATTAAACCTGAGGAATGAAGTAAAGTGCACTTTTTGATGTATTTTATGGAAAGAGCATTAATTGAGTACCTATGCGTTGGCGTCGGTCGAAGCATGTAGTAGACATATTGTGTCAAGTGGTTTGGCTAAAGGCATTTTTGGGAACAGAGAGATTCCGAGTTAGTGTTGTTTGAGCGATCGGGCGTAGCGCAAGGCTCAAATGACCTTTCATCGTTCCTTGGTTTTGGTACTTCGCGTCCTGATCTTAATGTTAAAATTAATTATAGCTGCAAGCCTACTATCTGATTTTCGGCCGTTCCGTCATATATAATAAAACAGTAAAACCTGAGTGTGATTTAAACACCGTAGGTGATGTTAAAATGGGATTATTTAAATTTTTTTGTCAGTCTGTTTGTCTGTTTGCCCATCTAATCTCCGAAACTACTGGGCGGATATGAAAGAAACTTTTTGTTATGTATCAACATTTAAAATACTTTTTACCGCGGGAAAGTTGCTCATTCCCGTAGGAAATACGAAAAACATAGCACAGAAAAAGGAATTTCGGTGGTGGTACACTAACCATTAAATTCAGTCAGCGAAACGAAGCGGGCACCAACTAGTACCAAATACGTAGTAAGTATTCTTATCTTATTTTTCGTGTGGGACACCGAGTGATCCAACGACCCGATGAACTCTGATTTCAGAGTTTTTCAACCGTCTTCTACTAACATGATTGTGTTACGACCGTCGTCTTAGTATTCATAGACAGCGACTGGGATCGACGGCTTAGCGTGCCTTCTGAAGCAAGGAACCATCATTCTTATCGAACAATCAGGAGGTTCAGCCTGCAATATCCAAACCAGAACCGCGAATCGAACCCGGAACATTTGCGTCGCAGGCAGTCGCCACTGCGCCACGTCTTGTTATGATGTGTAACGGTTTTATTACTATCCGCTTGATATTGATAATGAAGCTTCAATAGGTTGTAGAACCCTTTACCTGACTACATCACCATAGACGAATTTCTGTGGATTAGAATCTAGCAGTTGGCAGTAAATCATGCGGTATCCTTGCTTTGTAGTCGATTTCAATGGAGTTATTAACCTGCAAAAATTAAAAATAGCATCTTTATTTAGTCATGGTTCTATCTATGCCACAAACGTCGGGCGGAACGGATTTCAACAAAAATTTATTTCCTTTCGGAATTATATTGAGGTCACATCTAATAAAGTCTTTTTTTAACACATTAAAAAAGTTACGCTTTTTTACACCAATAAACATCTGTGGGGGTTTCTCCTCAGCCACGCAAGGTAATCAAAATTGCGTTCTTGCAATAGTGAACTGTTTCTTTAAATATTTTCTTGAGTATGCACACTTAAACTCATCACTATAAACAACTTTAAACGGATTTAAGTTGTATTTGTTTTAAATTTTACAATTCTTACGTTCCAAGATCTTAATAGAGTTCGTGGTTACGGATGACTAAGGTCGTGTTAGAAGTCATTATTCAGAATTTAAATTATTATTGTTCTACCGCCATCTATTTTATACTCACCTAGCGTAACGTCTCGGTTCTACGTATCTTTTGTACTTAGTAAGTCTTGCAGTATGTTGGTATGTTGGACTTGTAAAATCCAAATAAATACAACTTAAATCCGTTTAAAATTGTTTTGTTGTGATGAACTGTTTTCTTGCTCTTACCTTGCTGGCGTTCTTTTTTTGAACCCGCTGTATTCATTGTTAGCGATATTAATATACGCTTAAATAAGTGCCACTAGCTCTACAAATAATTATTCCCAAACTTTCAATCAAACTCCAATTATAACTTATAAATACATTTTAAAGATGTGTCCCACACGAAAAGATGAAGAGTTAAACTTCCCTGCAAAGGTGCCCCTAGATGTTCATGATTTTTATTAAATTATTTTTTGAACAGCTGTCAGAAAATGCCTCACCGTTTTTATTCTCCCTAGTGAAACCATAAACTGGTAAGTTTTACTATAATCATAGCTGTTACGATCGCAATATGTTGTATTATATATAAATTTGTCATTGTACTTACCAAGTATCGAGGGCATTGCGGAGACTATCATCTATTTTTCTGTTCTGATAAAAAGTGAACAACGTTCTCAATGTAAAGTTGAGATCAATGATCTTTTTTGCCGTTTTGCTGCAGCCACCGCTACAATGGAACGCCAATATGAGATCCAAATCTAAGAACAATTTAAACAAAATATTTCTATGTCAAAGTGATAAACGTAGGTCAAAATACCTATAAAACATTTCAGACGGCGCAACATATTTTGTACTAAAAATCATATAACAATATCTACTTATGCAGAAAGATATTTTATTTTGAAATTATTAACTGATTTTGTACGCTGTTGCATCAACATACACTTGAGTAGTAGATAAAGAGCAGGTAACTTATTGATATGTATAGAAAATGCATTTCTAACCTAGTTATAGTTTTTCCATCGAAATCTATCAATCTTCTTTGCGATTAAATATTAAGGTACATTTTCGCATAAAATAACTTTTTACACGACGGACCAACCAAAAAAGGAGTGTTATTTAAGAGTTCATGTATATATGTATGTATTATGTGCAATTTTATAAAAGACTGAAACTCGTTAACCACTGCACATATTCGAATGGGAATAGTATCGGATGAATCCTTACCCAATATTATCCCGATTGTGGTAGGCTAGGTTTTATCTCAGAAAGCAGTCGTGTTTTCAAATTTTTTAATTTATTTTGCTTGTAACAACGACGTGCTGATAACGGAAAGGTAACCTATCTACCTAAACAACAAGGTACGATATACTTACCTGTGATATAGTCCTTCGGCAGATGTGGCTGCTCTGTCAGCCATTCCCTAATGCTTTGAATATCTGACGATTTTATTTCTGGATTCTTCTCATATTCTCTTTGCACTAAAACTTCGTTCACAATAGCCATTTCTGTAGCAATTTTAAAGGCACTAAAAGAAATATTAAAGGAGACAAACGCGTCTGATTGACACCAAATTACTCGGTTGAGTGCGGGCCTTTTGTGATCTTACGACTGTGCTCCAATGTCCCAATAGTCTAGATTAAACCCAAGGTCATCGTTTGTGTCAACAGATTATTCCGCATGACATGAATTGTAACGTTCCCAGAATTATACAGGAGCGCGCCGCCGCTAATACTTACTTTGTGACAGGAGTAACAAGCCGAAAGGAGTTCAAAGTACTCATGAAAGTGAACAACTTTCCCCTTGGAACATGGTTCTAAATTTAAAAATATATTAGTTCCTTATACAAAATTGCCGATCAGCTGATTAATTTACTATAGGAGGTTCATTTTTTTTCTTATTTTGATACATGTTCCATGGGGAGAGTTGTTTTCTTTCATAAGTAATTTGACCTCCAAAATAAACACAACTTAAATCCGTTTAAAATTGTTTTCTTGTGATAATTTGACCTCCTTTCGGCTTGGTATACCTTTTTTGTTACTCCTTGTAAAATATTTTCATTATACATACACATATCACGCCTTTATCCTTTGCGGGATAGGTAGAGCGTTAAAAAACGGTCTCTATCGCCATGCCTGACAAATATTTGAAGGCGGTTTCAGAAATGTCGTGTATCACTTTAGGAACGATATCAGCAAGCCGCCCAAAACTGCAACCCTCGTGTCCCTTAGTCGCCTCTTACGACACCCACAGGAAAAATTTAGGTGATGCTATTCTAAGGCCCACGGCAGGCTTCACGGCCCATATTTTGATATTGTTGGTTCTTAAATGCGCTTCTGCAAATGTGCAAAATATTAGAAGTGTGTGTATGTTTGTTATAGCATATCTCCAAAACTACTTAATGAATAAATTTTTTCGTTTTTTAAATTTAAAAAAATATATGGTTTGTTGTTGGAAATGCAACAAATTGCATTAAATCCAGTGTATAAAGGGTGTTTTTCCGTGGGTTTTCCAAATATATTTTTTTCTATATTCCAACTTGTTGAGGTTCATGCATCATGAACATACCATCTTCCTCTTCTTTTTAGAAAGAACCGCTGTATGTTAGATACAATGTTGTACTTCAAGCTCAGTAGTTCCCAAATTCTTGCAACGTTGATTGGAGCTACCACATTCCCTTGCACTGAATACCCTCACTGTAAATGTTTACTGCTGCAGTAAAGTTTACACTACAATGGAAAACTCGATTTCCTTGATTGGAGTAGGTAGAGAAATCGTCTTTAGAAACATAGAAGATTTGAATGTCCGTTTCACCAGATTCTGCACTACATATTGTAGTATGCTGTGTAATGCCGGCTTAGAATAGCATCACCCCATTTCTTTCATGTGGGTGTCGTAAGAGTCGACTAAGGGACTTGAGGGTTGCAAGTGTATTGTAATTTTAGGCGATAAGCTGACAACCTGTCACTATGGTGATAGGTACACAATTTTCCGAATAACCTTCAAATATTTGTCAGATGCGGCACAAAACGCCGCAGGGGATATAGGCGTGATATACATATTGTGTGTGTGTGCGTGATATTGTAGAGTTTAAGACTGTAGAGATAATGCCGCTATGTATTTACAAAATCATCTCATTATTACAATAACTTTATTTTTTGCCATTTTTAGTATAACAAAATTTCAAAGAGTTATTTTTTTAATTTAAAAGATGAGATCGATATTTGGAGACTATGCTGCAGCTGATGGTGACCAGAGCGGCGTTGGTAGTGCGTTGGAGCGGTCCTGAGTTCTAGTCTCAGCCATAGTCGAGAAATTCGTCCTATATCTTATATTTGGTCAATTTTTGCATTTGTACAACTTTGCCATAGTTATCCTTGCGACAAAAAAATTGATAAAGGGGGTTTTCACGTACACTCAACCTGACGTAGAAGACGAGTTGAGGAAAATTACTTCCAGATCGCAACTTTTAGCCTCGGTCTTGTGTTCGTGACACCAGTATGTGAAGTGTTGACCTTCGACACTTGTAATGTAGGTCAGTTTTACTCCGATTACATAACACCTTTATTTATAAACCTAATAGTGGCCCGCCCAGCGGTTCACCCGCTGCTACCCTTTTCTCGTGAGAATATGGTATTTTAGCGGCATAAATTAAGCTAAACTTTTCTCTTGAATCACTGTCTATTTTTTTAAACGCATCAAAATATGTTTGCGTACTTTTAAAGGTCTTAGCGTACAACACCAGTCCGAGACACCACCGGGATACGGGAAACGAATATATGTCATACACTAGGTGGTTCTGCCGTGTGATGCCGGCTCAGAATAGCATCACCCCATTTCTTCCCGTGGAAGTCGTAAGAGGTGACTAAGGGAACTGAGGGTGTGTATTGTATTTTAGGCGATAGGCTGACAACCTGTCACTATGGCGATACACAATTTTCCGAATGACCCTCAAATATTTGTCAGACGTGGCGTAAATGTTCGTTTTTGCGGCCGTTTACGCTCTGCCTACCCCGCAAGGGATTAAGGCGTGATATGTGTATGTGTATGTATGTGGAGGTGGTTCCTGCGAACTTCGTGTCACCAAATTAATATTATTACTGACAATCTCTTTTAATCTCGCCTCATGTTGTTCCACATCAGGTATTCCAAGCCCTCGACGTCGATATACCAGCAGAAGCACCCATGTTGAAGAACTTTTGCTATGAAGTAATTTGCGTATGTCGTACAGTTTAGCGGGGCTCCTGATGTTCCACGTCAGGTACTCTAGACCCCCGAGTGCCTACCAAAGTTATTTGAGATGTTGATCAGGACATTCAGCTATCACCTAACTACACAAAATTTAGTGCAAACCCCTCCTTTTAGGGGTAAAATTTTTATAGTCTACAAACTGGCCGGTAATTTTCTCGACACATATTTGTGAAATTTGCATCCAAGTCATTTTCGCGTAATGCTTTCACATAGAACTACCTAAACAGGACGGCGTAGCAGGCAGTGGTACTATCCGCTACGCCATCGGATCAGTCAAATATATCTTAGGCTCCCCGTGAATAGTAGGTATTTACCAATACTTACTTACCACTTACCTATATAACTCCACTACCGTACCTATTTGTTGAAAATACAGAACAATTCAAAATATTCAAGGGCCAACTAGTCCGTGAAACTTAACTATTTTCCAAAGGAAACAAAACTAAACGCCCAAGTGATAGATTGTTACTAACTATAGCTATGCCATGGCTAAGCTAACCCTACACTTTATTAATGACTAGTTTTCCGCACAGCGGTTTCACCCGCTGCCATTCATGTTCCCGTGGTAATAGTTGTTTTCCCGTAGTAAAAAATGGCATATGTGTTATTCCGGGTTATACTCTGTGCTCCTGTGTTCCAAATTTCATCTAAATCGGTCAAGCCGTTTGAGTGTGAAGAGTTAACAAACATACATACATACACACACACACACAAAAACTCTATTTATAATATTATACTACGGAATAGCTGTTACCCGCGGCAATGCATAAGTTGCGGTAAAAACTATCCTATGAGTTACTCCATGTTACTTTCTATATGTGTGCCATATTTCATTACAATCGGTTCAGTAGTTTTTCGTGAAGAAGTGTCAAACAAACATGCAAACTTTCGCATTTATATTAGTAGGTTATTGTACATTATTATGGAGTACCCTATTTTTGCTTGAATAACATCAAAAGGTTAGGTATGTAGGTTCTATGTATAGACTTGTTTGCTAAACACGTTCGCATTCGCCCTTGTCCGAGTTTCCAGCACATCGGCGCGTGAACTCTGTAACCCTATCAGAGGTGGGCAGTGGACAGAGGGCTCCTAAGCTCTCATGGTCCGTCAACCATGTAACTGTGTTTAATAGGCCTACACCCAGTAACGTAAGATCATTGCATAACACCCTACCAGTATGTATATTAATGTAAGTAAGTTTATTTCAGGCAGTATTTATGTAGGTATATTCAAGGAATGAAATGTACGTTTGCCGTGTGATGTCGGCTTAAAATAGCATCACCCCATTTCTTGCCCGTGGGTGTCTTAAATGGTGACGAAGGGACTCGAGGGTGTGTGTTGGCGATGGGCTGACAACCTGTCACTATGGCGATACACAATTTTCCGAATGACCCTCAAATGTTTGTCAGACGTGGCGTAAATGTCTGTTTTTGCGGCCGTTTACGCTCTGCCTTCCCCGCAAGGGTTAATAGGCGTGATATATGTATGTATGTACGTAGAACCGGTAACGCGCGGGTTCTTTTTTAAGTAGGTCAGTGCGTAATGGGTATAGTATTCTGTGATAAAACTCTTCGATTAAATATTCTAAGTTGTCAAACTGGCATCTATCATCAATTTCGAATTTGTATTTTCACATTTTGCAGATTTTTATTTGAATATTACATTTTTTATTTTTGACTATAATTTTACCAATAATCTTGCCATTTAGTTTGTATTTATAAGTATTTATTTGTATTTTCTATTGTCTCCAATAAGTGTGAACAAAGCATGGCTTGCAGAGACGATGATGATGAAGAGTACGAGGCCCTGTACACCAACGGACACTGGGTTTGGGACGACAAAAAGGATGAGCTGAAATTTATAAAGTAAGTATAAATAAATATACATAATTAAATGGCTAAACACCATTCGGTCCCAGTTGCTGTCTATGATGATTACCTACACGGCGGGTTTAACTCAACCATGTCAGAGGCCCCTAGTTATAGTAGGCGGTTGTAGGATATAGACAGCAGGGTTCATCAGGTTGTTACCGATTTGGTGTCCCACACGACAGAAAGAAGAGGAATACCAGCTATGAAGAGGAATACCAGCTATTTGAGCTATAATTAGACCATACTACTACATACTCTGCCTACATATTAGTTGCCACACAGCAAAATTAAGTTGCTAACATTAGGTGCATTTGCTGCCCGAAATATGGGTTTGCCTTTATTGTCACTCGTGTTTACAAGAAACTTAGTTGAATACATTTCAGGGCATTAGTAGACTACATAAGACAGGTTTCCCCGACATGTCAAAATATGAAATAGAAATCTGTGTTAGTTCACTACTTGAAAGAATTTTGTATATTTTAACCTCCTGTAAAATGTGCAGTTTGATGCCGGCTTAGAATAGCATCACCCCATTTCTTTCCCTTGGGAGTCGTAAGAAGCAACTAAAGGACTCGAGGGTTTGTATTGCAATATCAGGCGATGGGCTGACAAACTGTCACTATGGCGATACACAATTTCCAAATGAGCCTCAAATGTTTGTCGGAAGTGGCGTGAATGTCCGTTTTTTGGGGATTTTTTGCGCTCTGCCTACTCCGCAAATAATTATGGGCGTGATATGTGTGTGTGTTTGAGTGTGTAAAATGTACCTACCTTGCCTGTACAATATTTAAACTCCATTTGCTCAGATAGTGTCACGACCAGCGTAACTGCCGGTACGCCCTCGTACGTGCGTGTATCAAATGGAGATCAAGTTACGCCGGTTGTTTCTTTAACTATTATGTTACATTTAGATGAACCTTATCAATAAATAAAAACCGTACATTGGCACCACACGGTAGGTACCTAGTGATTTGCATCCGAAACAGTCACAAGCATAGCAGGCCGATATCGCCCGGTTTCTGCGGTCACATCTAGATGGTCATCTGTCCAGTCGGATTACCACAGAATGCAAGCAGGTATTAACCACATGGTCACATGTGTCCACTCAGACTGCACCACAGCATGCAGACGTAACTACAAGATCGTGGTGCATGCCATGTTTCAGCCCAACATATGTAGGTATCATGAGTATATACCTAGGTTTAGTTATGCACTCTTCCGACGTAGATGTTCGTTCTTGCTTCTAAAATACGATATGGTCAGTCAGATATAAAAATATTAAATTAAATTACCTTCTTTTCGTGTGGAACACCGAGTCGTCCAACAACCCGATGAACCCTGGTGTCAGAGTTTTTCAACCGCCTACTACTACCAGTAGGCCTCTGACATGATTGTGTTACGACCACCGTCTCAGTAATCATAGACAGCAACCGGGACCGACGGCTTAACGTGCCCTCCGAAGCACGGAACCATTTCTTTTCGGACAATCAGTTGGTTCACCCTGCAATGTCCTACCAGACCGGGAACAAATTCACAAAGTGATAAATATCAACTTTGCGAGTGTCCCACCGAGAATCGAACCCGGAACCTTTGCGTCGCAGGCAGTCGCACTACCACTGCGCCACATCGGCCGTCAAATTACCTACCTAGCGATCTCTTACAGCCAGCCACTCCCCTCCCTCCCTTACAGCAAGTTAGCTATTCCATAGTACATTTTTTCGTGACCTTAATGTATGGATAAGCTATTATCATGGTTGAGTAGAATCATCCTACAAAGTTTGCGTACTGACTAAAATACAACCTTTTATAATAAAATAATACTGTTGCCATTTCAACAATTATGTATTTCAGCGTTTGCAAACAAAATATGAATTCAAAACTTGCAGCTAGTTTCCCAGTCAGGTTTTCCAATATTTTCTGTTGGAATCGGAAAAATTCAGCGGCGCCTTATAAATTGCGGGAACTCAATGATGCACGGGACGTCATGAATACGAACAAGTCAGATAACCGGCTCTTTGTTTATCTGCTGCACAATAGTTTATTTGGAATACGAGGAGAGTTGAGAAAGGGAACAACCAATAATAATAATAGCACAGTGATGCTATGCTAGAATAGCATCACCCCTTCTTTGATCTTTCTAGTGTGATTAATTGCGACCAAGGCACGAAAGCGTTCCGGTGTAGTAAAACTTCACTAGGTCACAGACTAGGTATAAAAGTAAAATGTAAAGTCCTGCCCATGAAACTGAAAAACTTTCCCCAAGAAACATAGGTCGAAATACGAAAAAAAATATTTAGACCTCCCATACAAAATGTTCAAAATTCTTTTTTCATATTTCGTCCTATGTTTCTTGGGGAAAGTTTTTCAGATTCATGGGCTGGTTCATTCCTTGAAAGAAACGCAGTACTTTTCCCCCTGCATACCTACCCATCACCAGCACTTCTACCAGTAGGTACGTTTAAGGGATCAAACTACGGATTCCTCTAACGACTCGATGAACCCTAGCCTGGTGTCAGAGTTTTTCAACCCCTACTACCACCATTAGGCCTCTGACATGGTCGTGTTACGCCCGCCGTCTAAGTAATCATAGACAGCAACCGGGACCGACGGCTTAACGTGCCCTCCGAAGCACGGAACCATTTATTTTCGGAAAATCAGTTGGTTCACCCTGCAATGTCCTAACCAGAGCTTATCACTTTGTGAGTGTCCCACCGAGAATCGAACCCGGAACCTTTGCGTCGCAGGCCGTCGCACTACCACTGCGCCACATCGGCCGTCAACTAGGACTGAAAGATTACGGTTTGTTCCAGCGACTTGGACTTTGAATCTCATACAACTACATTAGCAACAACGGCAGCTGTACTCACAGGGGGCGCTGTTCGGTTTAGAGATGACCTGGATGTTATTGAACAGGTGAATAATCGTTGATCATCAACAACAGTCCCATAAACCAAAACATTTTCCCATTTTTTCTATAACGGAACAACTCGATGAGAAAGGTTGGACTTGGCGTTCTATGGGTCTTCCCCTATACATATAAGCCACATCAGCAGTGGGTTAATTATTGGCTAATTAGATAGATAGATATCAGTTTGTCAACGCCGTGTGATGCCGGCTTAGAATAGCATCACCCCATTTCATTACCGTGGGAGTCGTAAGTGGCGACTAAGGGACTCAATAGGGTGTGTGTGTATTACTATTTTCCGAATGACCCTGAAACATTTGTCAGACGTGGTGTAAATGGCCGTTTTTGGCGGCTGCTTACGCTCTGTCTACCTTGCAAGGGATTATAGGCGTGATATGTGTGTGTGTGTGTGTGTGTGTTGTCAACGCTGTGCAAGTTGGTGTTGTAATTACAGAGGAGGCTGCTGCTTATTTCCTGTATGATAATCCGTAAATTGTGTTTGACGAAATTTTGTGTGTTTCTGAAGCGCCACACGACACGGAAATAATGTAATGTTGCAAGAAATAAAGTAATTTGATTTTATTTCATTCTACCGATTTTATTATAATAATATGACTTTGTATGTGTCATTCGACACATAGCAGCGCCAGAACCATGGCAAATTCATAAAAGAGTTTTTTTTTAGATACGCTTCAGAAAAAGGATACAAAGAAAAATTACCGGACCTGATGACGTAGTGACGCTACAGGTAGGACTTTTAATTACTAAATAATTATGCGCTACATATTTCAATGTTTGACTAATATTTAGTTTCAAATCTATATCTTTTGCCTATGATTTCTCAGGACGTGAAAGACCTAGTGATGTACCTTGCGCCACTAACGCTGATCAACCTGACTGTTGTTAAAATTTTCCACACCTCTTCGGGAGAACGCTTCTTGAGGGCCTTAATAATGTACTGCCAACTATATTTAGAAGTAAGCAAGTATTCAATTTTATCAGCTGAAATTTCACAATTAAGTTGTTTGGTCATGATGGGAGTATAATTGATACGTCGAGCACTTTCAGAATAGTATACAAAAAGCTTTTGTCATAGTTTCTTGTATAGCACTATGGAAAAAAATATTAAACGGAAAAGTTTACCGGTCACTATCTTATGATGTTCATTGAATAAAGTCTCTAGTTTCGGGACGGTCGGTGTCCCTTCAAGTTTGATTGCGCCGGTGGCCAAGTCGCGCTCAGAGTACTTTTTGCTCGCGTACGCGGCGTCGTCGCCGCCCACTACAGATCATCGGTGGTATTTCTCGGGCGGTGGGCATGCACAGGGCGGGCACAAATGCGTCATCAATTCATCGACAGAACGTATTGACACTATCCAGCGGGAAAGTAGACTGAGCACTTGAAACTAGCCTACTAGAGTTTGGTGCGGGTTTCCATGTTGGTGGTAGCGTGAAGGGAGACCTATGTCCTGAAACTCGAGTCGTTATTCGACTAAAATCACTAGGGAATGATCAGTTTATTATAATTTACTGATGGCTCACATATTTTTTGATTACTTACCTTAACGAATAAATTTTTTATCAATGTAATGTAATGTAATCGGTATATCGCTTCAGCGATTTTCACGAAATTTCTTGTGCTGGGCGTTTTGGGGGCTATAATGTTCTAGCTACGTTACATTTTCCAAAAACCGCGTTTTACCAGGTCAACCCTGCCAAAACCTGGCTTTCAAATCCCTCAAGATACCTATATACGTCTGGTTTTTTATGTTGCATGTAGACTCTAGAAATAATGGAATATCGGACTCTGGAACAAGAAAAAAAAATACCTACAGATAATACTGAAAAAATAGAGGCACAATATCAAGAAAATCTGAATGATCTTCGTTTACTCACTGCTAAAGAATACTCCATGATGATACAAGGTTGGTGACTATTCAGACCTTTTAATTACTTTAATTAATTTGCTGAATACAAATCAAAAGGGCAACAGGTAGATTAATGCCTTGGCTACGAATATGCAACCGATTTTGAGCCATAGATTAGTACAGTCAAGATTAGGCTGGGCAACAGACACTCAAACAGCCAATGTAAGTCATATGCGCGTGGCATAAAAACGGTACAAAGTCCAAACTGTCCAACCCAGCCTGATCTTAACTGTAAGTATATCAAACAAATAAATAATAATTATTGGCAATGTAAGCTTTTGTCTTATTTTCAGGAACCGGTGACTTCTTCTTCCACCATAAAGGAAAAGACAAGAAGCAAAAAACGTTATCCAGAAAAGGAGCATTAATTTTTGAAGCTCTCCTGCGGATCAGCGTGCAAGTAGTATGGGTTGCTCTTGCAAGAAGACAGTACACACACATTGGTAGGTAGATGCTAAACCGACCCTCATGTCCGTAAGATACTTACTTGCTTACTAACTCCTGTTGCTCATGAATCCAATCTGGGCCTCCGACACAAGTTGCCGCCACTTGTTCCGATCCTGCGCTGATTCACGCCAGTAGGAATCGCTTGAAGGTCGCGCAAGTTGGACTACGTTCAGTCATCACTACATACAGCAATATTTAGGACGACCGACCGATAGTCTTCTGTTTGATCTTTCGATCTTTCCACATACGCATTCTTAGCGCAACGTTATTTCTCCATATTACGACTAAGTATAAAAAATTATTCAATTTTGTCTTAAAACAACTTACCTATTACCTATACAAGCCTAACTTTTCCACTACAGACTTAGAAGTAAATCGTCTCTTCCGCTCCAAGAAATTCAACCTGGTTGAACATAACCTCAAACTGGACTTGGAAAGTCAGCTGACTGCTAACCAGCGAAAGGTTCTTCATGGCGAGTGCTACAAACCGATTAAAACTCTATACGTGCATTCGCCGTTCTATAATGAGATACATTGTAAACGCGACGTAGACTTCAGAATGCTTGGTCTTGGCATAATTAAATATCCAAAGGACTCGTAAGTTGAGCTCTTATACTACCCAATTCAGACACAGAAAATATTTTATCTAAACTCGTCTCATAATGTTCGGATTATAAAGTTGAAAAGAGTTGTATAAAGATTATGCATTCTGCAAATATAAATTATATTCTCTTCTCAAACGCTGAAGCATTAAATCTAATGAGTACGTACGCCTTTTGATAAAATGGAGAAACGAAACGAAGCGTTTTTGTCTACTCAAATTTGCCACCATCTACCACCGCACCTGTCAGATGTTGTTTTATGGTTGTTGTTCGGTTGTTGTTCGCTTTCTAAACTCGCGGGCAAGGAATGAGCCGCGGTTGCCCAGTATGGTCCGAGATTGGCCAGCGCAGTGGAAACTGTTATTTCCTAATCTAGTAATGATCTTATCGTACTGGTTGTTGCCTTTATGCCGTTATGATTTAAGTACCTATTATATATAATTTTATTATTTAAGTGCCCATCGTTGCTAAATTGGAACTTTATTTTCATGCTGTGTTTGTCTGTAACTGTCTTACATACTTATAAGAACTCGATTTATTACTTCTTAAGACACTGATGATTATATGAGATGAGTATATACATCATATACTATAATGTTAGATGTTGATAAACCAATAAATAATAAATAAATAAATGACACCCACAGATAGTTAGGAGATGCTGCTAGTATAGCACTACCAAGTTTTTTTTTTAAAGTTTTGTTCTTTTTGGTCTTGAATTGAACTCACCGTATCCCAGTAAATCCGAAGCAAAATATTTCATCATCAAAAGTGCGATACGCACCCGCTTTGACCAAGCACATTTTTTTCACAGATTAAATGAACGACTGAGATATCTAGAAGCACTGTTAATAATGCCGGAAACCATGTTACAAGTGAATGATCTGAATCTGGGAATCATCGGACTGAAACGTGCGAAGTTCGACACAATGTTGAGAGAGATTATAATACCAATAGAAGACAAATCGAAATCAAAGACAAGCTCCTCCACCAAGGCATTATCGAAGTTAGTTACAATGACTCAAAGTCCCTCTCGAATTAGACGTTACAGCATCCACCTCTGACGTCATAATGGTTTTTCTGAAAAAAAACAACGTCCCTATGGAATCTCAAATTTATTTAAAAGTAGCTTTTGTCCGCGAATTTGTACACAAGGTGTATTGACTTTTGTATTAGTTGAATTGTGCGTAAGCTAATATACATATTTTGCATATTTGTTTGCTTTTTTAGGATTCCGTTCCCAAAGGCTAAACACCCCTTTACTGACACTTCAATGTCTGTCCGTGTCCGTCCGTTTGTCTGTCTGACTAACATTTTGATAATTTTACTGAGTTTATCGCGATTGCTTGGAAAGTGATATGTCCATCTTCTGCCTGTCTGTCTGTCATCAGTCTGTATTTCAACACTCGAATAGTTAGACAGTTCAGGAGCCGAATGCAAAAAAGAAATCACGACGAATTGAGAACCTCCACTTCTTTTTAAGTCTGTTTAAATGATATATTTTTATCTAAGGGAGGCTGTATCCCATCTTATGAGTTATAGTTATATAGTTAAAATATTCACAGATGATGTATTTCTGTTACTGCAATTATAACAAATTATTAAATGTGTATTTAGGAGAGCTCCGTCTATAAGCAAACATGATTTTTTTGACTCGCTTTTGGTCAGTTTTATGTTGTTTTTGAGTTTTCTTTACTTTTTATAATTTTAGTTAAAGTAATAAGCATATAGATAGAAAAATTGTGTGGTGATAACCAAATTTCACCGTCGCGTCATTGTCAAAAAAACGAATTAACCTCGTCATCTTAGCTAATTTAAAAGTATTTACAGTAAAACACAACTGTATTGATTTACATTTGACTGAATAATTATGTAAAATCTCAGTCCAATAAGACTGATACGTATCGAAAGAAAACCAACATCTATTTCGACTAAATAAGCCAAGACACACTTCATATCATCATATTATATAGAACAGTGATGTTCAGATACAACATTTTAATGCTGTATACTGAGGGGTTTCTGAATCACCCCATGTATATCCTGCAATTTTGTGTAGTTTCCGAGTTATTCAACTATTAAAGGTGTATAGAAAAAACTACACTGGCAAGTGTTTTTCCTTTTTTTCAATTCAAATAAAGGTTTTTCGAGTAGTTGTTATTGTAGCATACCTAATCTTCACGGTTGGTACTTTCTAGCATTAAAAAAAGACGAATTATGCCCATGCAACTTTATAACTTGGAAACTTCAAAAAATAGCGGAACATACATGGGAGTGTTTCGGATACCCCTCAGTATAAGGCATTCAAATTTTGTCTTTGCGCGTGACTATACGGGCCATCCTGTACATAGTGTCTGTGTGAGTTCGTCTGGCCTAATTTTGCAACTGTTAATGTTTTGTACATACTCAACTAAAAAATGGGTCCTTAACTAAAAAAAACACCTACCCATCGCAACAACAGGGCCTGTGATAATTTTTTAATTTATTTAAGGGCTGCGTCGTCGAGAGCAACTTCTGTTCATTCTCAGAAGAGTGAAATGACGACACAAAGTTCAAAATCAAAATACTACCCGCCCCTTTTTCTACCGGAGAATATAATGTGAGTACCATGATCATACAGCCCGGGCCCGATGGCGTAGCAGATAATACCCCTGCCTGCTACGCCGAGGGTCATGGGTTCGATCCCCACAAGACACAAATATTTGTTAAGTCAGATTTGTATTTAGTCTGGATGCCGTGTGATGCTGGCTTAGAATAGCATCACTCCATTTCTTTCCCTTGGAAGTCGTAAGAGGCGACTATGGGATTCGAGGGTGTGTATTGCAATTTTAGGCAATGGGCTGACAACCTGTTACTATAGCGATACACAATTTTCCGCATGACCCTCAACTATTTGTCAGACGTGACGTAAATGACCGTTTTTTGCGGCTGTTTGCGCTCTGCCTACCCCGCAAGGGATTATAGGCGTGATGTATTATGTAGTACATGTATGTATTTAGTCTGGATGTTTTATATGTATATTATGTATTTATTTACAAAAGACGTATATAAGTAATAATATTAGCTATTTGGTTCCCATAGTACAAGCTATGCTTATTTTGGGTTTAGATGGCGCTGTGTGAAATGTCCAGGATATGTATTTATTATACATAACTAACAACCGTCACCGTAAAGCGACTGGAAACGATGATTGTATGTATACTTACGCTACTACCATTTTAAGCGATGGACTGACAACCTGTCACTACAGAGATTTTAGTGATGTTCAATATTTCAAAACTACCCGCAATTGCATATGTATTGCGTCCTACCAGTCTTGACCATGTCCCACAAAAAATAACACCTACGGAGCCGCAACGTGGAACCTGACAGTAAAACTGACCCACCGGCTACATGTCACTCAGAGCAGAGAGCTATGGAAAGGTTTTTGCTCGGTAATTTGGTATCTCTCTAATGGATAAAATCCGAAATTAGACTATCCGCAAAAATACCAAAGTAACGGACATAGTCTGGAAGTGTAGCGAACTGAAGTGGCAGTGGGCTAGGCACACCTGTCGTAGAATCGACGTAAGGTGGAGTAAGCGGGTTCTGGAGTGTAGGCCACGCCTTGGCAAGCGTAAGGTTGGACAAACTCCGTCCAGATAGAACGATGACCTCAAAAAGGCGGCTGGTAGCTACTGGATGGCGAAAACAAGAGATCGTGCCCTACGGCGTACCCTGGGCGAGCCCTACGTCCAGTGCACTGCCATAGGCTTATGTATGTATGCATACCTATGTGTTTGGCTCACGGTTTGGCTATTTGGCAGACTACCTCGAAAGGGATGTAAGCGTGATGATTATGAGTGTAGTAGTGTGCATTTCCCTGGCATGGTCACCATGGTTTTCCAAACCATAACTTTGAGTATGCAGAATAATTGTTGATTAATTGTCGAAATTTGTCGGGCAAAAACCAGAATTTGTCGGGACACCGTTTAGAAGATATAACGCATTGAACGTGACCGTGCTGGAGAAACGTTTGCACAGCTCGGTAAAACTGGATCTCAAAAACCCGACCACGTAGCAAGGATCTGATAATTGCAAATAAATTTCGTTTAATTGTCGACCCCATATGCAAAAAATCAAAAGGATCCGATGCGCCGTTCAAAAAATATAAGCTGGTTCTGGTGACCGTGCTAGAGAAATGCATTTCCCTGGCACGGTCACCGTTGGATCTCGATTACCACGGCACGTAGCGAGGATCTGATTGGTGGAAATAATTGTCTAATTGTCGACCCCGCATGCAGAAATGCAGAATTTGTCGGCCTTTAGTTTAGAAGATAATCGCAAATACTTTTTTTGTATGGGCCTATAGTACGGGAGCTTACTTCCAATTATACCTAGTATACCTTCATAATATAAGAAAAGATTAAAAACTAAAAAGATTTTTAGCTTGAAGATATTAAGTTGAAATTAAAACCATATACTCAAAGCCTTAAGCCGCTTAAAAGTCGAACTTTTTAGTTTAGGTAAAAAGAAATTAAAGTTTATGCGGCAAAAAACCCTGTCAATCAAGGGAAATAAACTCCCGTGAACCTAGAGCTCCGAAAGACATGGCAAGTAAATAAGTTCAAGAAAATAATCTAGAAATAGGAAATATTTTAAAAATGTGCATTTTACGGAACGGAAACCACAGGATTTTTTAAATTTCATGAGTGGTCCACTCTTGTACTTTACTTTTGCACTGTTTTATATGTTTTGAATTTACATCCGACCTCAAAAAATAGTATAGGTACCCTTTGGAAGACAGGTACATTCATATTTGCATGTCTCCGGGTATGGTTAATGAGCGTAGTAACGGCATTTTTTAGACTCCACAACAAATATCTATCATCAAAATCCGATTAGAAGATATTATTAATTATTCATAGTCATCGGTGTAAAGTCGATTTCATTTTAACTAAATTATTATTAAATTTACTACATAAATAATTAATAAAAAAAAAAATTCTGGACAATTCACACAGCGCTATCTAGCCCCAAACGAAGAAAGGCTTGTACTATGGGAACTAGACAGCTGATATTATAACTTAAACTTTATTAAAACTTGAGCCTTACGTACTTTGTCATTTTTATTTCAACAGAGAGCTACAGCCATCAGATTTCGTAGAAGAGGAGCAGACGCGAATGGCATTAAACACGCGTCAAGCGCGGAGGTGGTTGGCGCTAGTGATATCGAGAAAAAAACGGAGATCTACATCTACGTATTCTATGACTGCCTAAACAGGTTTCCACGTTGTTACCAAATAAATGTAAAAAATAATAATATGGTGTCTTTTTTCTTTTTTTAATTAAGGATGGGTTTGCTCTTGACTCTAGTCTAGGTCATATGATAGAGAGAGAGTCTAAGATGGAGCGAGCTCACTCAGAAAAAGCCCTTACTTTGAAGAGATTAGGGTTGTTGTATGTTTTCTTAATGAATAATATTATAGCATGGAATGGAAAACACACCAAAAATAAGTATCATTGTTTTTGTCATCATGCCAGATGTCTAAAGAGAATTAAGTAACAATGACTTACAAATTTAAATACAAAATAATGATGGCATCAACAGGTAGATTTCAATTCCAAGATGATAGGTAGGAAATTTACATAGGTTAGTACTTGTAAAATGTAACTTTCCTTCTTTATTTATTTTTTGTGTGGGTCGTCCGCCGACTCAATATGAACCCTTTCGTTTTTCAACCACTCTGACATGGTTGTGTACCGATCGCCTTCTATGGGACCGACGACTTAACGTACTCTCCGAAGCACAGATCCGTTTTTCTTTTCGGACAGCCAGGTGGTTCAGCCGCAATACCCTAACCAGAGTGGGAACGAATTCACAAAGTTATAAATATCATCTATGTGAGTGCTTTGCCGGGAACCGAATCCGAAACCTATGCGTCGCAGACAGTCGCATCACCACTGCTCCATATCGGTCGTCACACACACGGGTAATTTACTGAATCGTACCCCTGGAGCTTAATATTACGAAAGTTCAAAGTAAATAACATTACTAGAAATGGAATATTTTGATATTTTACTGGGTAATATTCCTAACTGACAGGAAAATTGTCTTGAAATATCTTATGCACAAATTATCCTGTCAATATTTCTGTCCAAATTGCTGAAGTCTCGAAAGCTAGGAATAGACAGCCACTCAGCAGTTTCGTTCAGTTGTATAATTGAAGTTATTCCAAATTTACCTGTACAATGGGCTTGTTGTTGAAAAAAAAATCCAATCAACACCATTACTCCAAACCACTAGCTCAATTTGCGGCTTGGATCTTAGAAAAATCATTTGAACGACGTAATCTCGGATCTGTCGAATTGTGTTGCCAAAAGAACCAAACTCTACCTCTTTTATACCAGAACCTGAAAGAAAATCTGAAAACATGCTGAAGATCAGTAGGTTTAATGTTGATGGGTAACTGCTGACAGTTCGATTATTTTATTCAATTATTAGACTTTTAAGCCATCTGGTTTGTCAGTTAAATTATTTCAACTCGAGTGAGACATACTAAAATATTAATATTGTTATACATATTATATTGTTTTTTTAGTAAACTAGTCTATTATTGAATAAGTAAGTAAACAAAATTATTAAATTTTTGTTACTATATCTATTTAACTAGGAACGGCCAAGATGTCGCTTGTTGACGACAATTCAAGTGAAGACTATGGTGGCATGTTTGAAAATGGCCATTGGGACTGGGACGAAGAAAAAAATGAATTGATATTCATCAGGTAAAGATTTTCGCTAACGATAACTTAAAACCCCCAGTTCCACATATCCCTACTGAGCTATCCTTACTGGTAGGGAAGAACGTTATTTTTTATTCACCCCGTAAATTTTACTGGCTGATTCTTCTCATGATTCTGAACAACTTTCATTATGGAGTCACCTGTGAAATCGCGAAAAAAAATCCAGCTGTTCTATACATTTTGGTCGAGTAGGTATGAATTTTTCTATGGAGCAGCTGGATTTTTTTTCCCGATTTCGCAGGTGACCCCATAATAAAAGATGTTCAGAATCATGAGAAGAATCACCCTGTAAAATTTCCGGGGTGAATAAAAAATAACCCTGTATAAAAACGCGAAAAAAGAAAATATATAACAATTTTAGTGAATGTAGTAGATTTTTATTACATTTTATTACTTCTACAGAAAACTCATATCTCTGCATATTATGTATGTTTTGATAGAGATTAAAAACAAACATCGCTCGCGCTGCTTTGGCCAACCAGTCCTCCTGTAATTAAAACCTCCAACACAGTCCACTGTTAGTCATGGGCAAAGAAGACTAACCACCTATAGCTATTCGACATAGCTTTTTCCCTTCTGGAGGTACTTATAACTGACAGGCGCATGCATTGACGGGAGCAAGATAATCCTATGACATGGAATGCTGCTGTATATTCACTGGTCACCTTTTATGTAATTATTAAATATTTTAGAAAGCAAACGCTGCCATGTGATCCCGGATTAGAATAGCATCACCCCGTCCATAAGAAAGAGTGTTCGCAGGTTGTCGCTTTTCAGTCTCACCTATATATACTACATTTTGTCATTGTTATAGTCATGCCGATGAAGATGTAAACGAAATTACACTAACCAAAGGTGCACACACTGGAACAGTTCACTTTAAAGATGATATTGACTTCCACGACCAGGTACGACTAGGCAATATGTGAGATATTATATATCAAAATGGTTGGCTGTTGTTCGGTGGGGTTTTAGATTTACCAATAAGTTTAGTAAGTTATTCTTCTGATAAGATGGTCAGAATCTTTCGCAAGTATCATTAATTTTAATACTAAGTATACGCGCCCCGCGTGCAATCCCCCTAATTCGTGACTAAACAGCAGCGTTTCAACCGGAATGTTCCTCTTCCTCCCATACCACAGATTTTGTAATAGTTACCTCATAGTTTCCGCCCATAGAAATCCCATTATCTGTGCCTTGGGCGGCCAATGGTTTCGCCACAATATGCCTGCATCAGCCATTATAATCGTAGTATATACATAACAAATGAGCACCTACAGGTTGGTAGGTATAGTCTGGCAACGTCGTGCATGCCGCTCCCTGCGGCGTTACAGACGTTCGGGGGGCAGGGTAATTATGATCTCTGCGGGGGTGCGGAAAGTGTGCGGGGAAAGGGCGCGAGCACGACGCGTGTCACTGATTGTCATTTGCCGGCAGTCACTCGCCGCGGTCAGTTCTGTACTAAGAACTCGAAACTTATTACAAGACGCACATGAGATTACGACCCCAAGATGAGTCCTCCAATAAGAAAACAAACAAAGGAAGTTGTGTATAACATACACAAAATTCTTTGAAGAACGCAAGAAAGATCCTTCTACGCAGGAACACCAGAATGATGTCAATTTAGCAAAATTAGTAGCCAGCGTTACGGGATTTTCAGAAAGATCTGTAAGGAATATTGTAAGCGAAGGCAGAACACCAAATCTTGGGAGATTCAAAGTTTAAATCTCCCAAGAAAAACTTATTTCCAAAAAAGCGAAAAGAGGTTGATAGTTTCACTTTAGGAGTGATTCGGCGAAAAGTGTCCCAGTTTTATACTGTTAAAAAAGCTATCCCGACTGTAAGAACATTATTAGCAGAATTAAAAGAAGAAAATATAATTGATTGCTCGCGTGAGTATTTAAGAAAAATTCTACACGATATGGGATTTAAATTTCGAAGTTGCCAGTCAAAAAGAAAGTTAATTATTGAGAGACATGACATAACGCGCTTGAGGTGGCACTATATTCGTGATATCAGAAGATATCGGGCCGAGGGAAGAACAATATTTTTTCTGGATGAGACATATGTTAATCAATCTCATAACGTAAGGAAATGCTGGCATTCTGAAAACGAACGTGGTTCCACAAAAGCATAAGTTTCCATTTAATAATGATTTGTACATACCTACATATTAATTTTTTTTCATATTTTATTGTACTTTATTTATTTATGATTTATTGTACACATGCACATTAAAGAGAAAAACACATAGAGAATACAGACACAACAGGTACTGCTTATCTCTAATAAGAAATTTCTTACAGCAGACCTTAGGGAAGAGTAATGATATTATACGATATGCGGATAAGATATGCACAGAATATATATCTAAATTTCTAATTACTTTATTATTTATTAATTAACAACACAATGGCAATTTCACATGTTACCGTGTTATGTATAGGATCGACCCATTTTCTTCGCGCAGATGTCTTAATCAGCGACTAACGTCTGAAACGGCTCTCAAATATTTATCAGATGGTCAAATGTGGCGATAGCAACCGTATTTTACGGCTGTTAACATTTTGCCTTACGCTGCAAGGTATAAAGGCCTTATGTGTGTGTGTGTGTGTGTAGATTTACTCGTGAAATCATTCGCGGCAAACATAAAAAATATCCCACCAAAAATAAAAACATATGAAATTATTGAGAACCATAACCCTTCCTTTGGCGTACTAATATCGTCAACTGGCGGAAGGACCTATAGGTCCGGGTCATTAACCAGCTCTCAACTGGCGCAAGGACCGATCGGTCCGCGCCGTTCGCGCGTATTTCAAGGACGAATTGAAGCTACCAAAAACTCGCTATCCTACTTGCACTTGCAGAAATGTGGTTCCCAATTAGACAGAGAAAGGTAGCAAGCCGTCTGTTAATGTGGTCTTAAAACCAGACCCTGTTTTTTGCTTTCATAAGTGCGAGCACTTTAGTAGGTAAGTTTTCAAACCTGTTTTATATCATATTTTTGTATGAAGCCGTTCATTTTTGTAACATGTGTCGTGTAAGGAATATTAAAAACTAATAAAAAACATGTACAACTTATATAAAAAGTGTTTTATTTAAAAATTATAGTACAATATTCACAAAATGGGAAAAAAAGTATAAATCTAATTTTCAAAATTACACTGGGGTCTATTCATCAAGTTATTTATATCAAAAAATTGCTTATTTTATCTAGATTTAGAATATATATACAATTAATGTAGTATCATACAATTTTCTGGAGAAATCGCAGTAAAACTAAACCTCTATCGGACCACCCTTAGCGGCCGCCCAGCCCCCCGCCAGGCGCCATTTTGAAAAAACACTTGACATCTGCCATTATGGCCTTGGACCGATAGGTCCTTGCGCCAGTTGAAGGGATAATTACCTATAAGTATTAATCTCGAGATATGTTCAGTTGAAATCTCTACGTGTGTAGCATACGCGTGCTAGTGACGTGCAACCCTCCCCCCGCCTCACCGCAACCAATGAAGGAGCGGCAAGCACGAAGCTGCCAGTCTATACTCATCCATCAAGTCTTATTATCATTTTTATTGTTTTCATAGCTTCGATTCAAAAACCGGTATCAAAGAAAAGTAAAGTTTGGACAACGCGAAGTTGTGACTCTTCAGGTAATCCATTAACTATTATTTTGTTTCTCTCGTCATGGATTCGCGTCTTTAAAGCTTGTGTATTATTTTATATACATTTTTGTAGAACCACAACCTACCTACACCCACTTCCCATATCATTAGCAGATTATGCAGAATTGAATTGTTGTCAGATCGTAGTTATTTGGAATGACCGACACATATGCTATTTATACAACCGACAAGTGGGAAGATTGAGGTGGTAGGTTAGAACAGGTAGAAACAGAAGGTAGGTTCAAGAAACAGTAAATACAACAGTAGGTACCTATATAATTTTCCTACGCAACAACTAGTTCAAAATATTACGCCCATCAGTTTTGTCTACCTTTAAAGACGTTGGACTGGACACTAATTATGATTTCAGGACGTGAAAGACGTTGCCATATTCACCGCCCCTACAAACTTTATGAGTGAAATGCTTATAAATATGCTACACCGGCCGACCACTGAAAGATTCATACGAGCGCTTATTCTTTACTGTCAGTATTACTTACAGGCAAGCAACCTTTAGTTGATCCTATTGTTCTAAATATGAATATTATTACAGGGAAAAATATATAAATAGTGCCTCCTCAAATGATTAAGTATGAACTGAGCAATGATCTTATATCACGGTGTAGTCTCAGGGTCGGATGATAGTGAGCGGCCAGTACCCGATATTATTAAACTACAGGCTACAATTTTACAGGTAAAATTAGATGTTCATTGCCGGCTACGCAATGAACTAAGGTTTTCACCTGTAGACTAGTAGCCTGTAGTTTCATAACATAGGCATCTGACCATTTCTCGCGAGATTTCAGAGACATGTTTGCAATTAGTTATGCAAACGAATTGAGTATATTTATATACGATTCGCAATATAATTTGTAGTAAAAAAATTCATGTAAATTTTCGAAAAACGTCCTGGCCGCTTTAGCGCCGCAGCGGCCGAGTCACTCGATATATTTCGACCCTAATGGCACCAGCATGGTTTGCAACATTGTTATTCTTGTAAACACACACACCAAACTGTTACTTCAATTTAAGTTGATTACTAAACTTTACAAATACTATTTTTTTTTTATAAATGTATACGGATTACGTGTTATATCCACATCTTTATGTCTCAGCGAGAAACGTTTATGGTCTTAGTGTTCGTCTATGTAAGCCTACCTATGTGTTATTTCTTGTATACGCTAATGTACCGTGTATTCTCCAATAAATAAAATAAAATAAAATAAAAATAAATTTATGTAATAAATTATTTTCAATAAGTTATTGGTTTTAAATTTTTTAGATTGTTGAAGTCATGGAGAACCGAAAGAAGAGCTTGGATAAGACGGTACGGACACCGCAATCGGACGAAATAGAAAATGAATATCGAGACAATCTTTGCGACTTGCGACTCTTGGTAGCCAAACAATATTGCACCATTACCATTGGTAAGATAAACTATAACATGGAGAACTAAGGGGTGATAGTGCCCTACAAACTAGGTATACTCTAGCAAGCATTGCCACTTTTTAGCGGTCTTGACATTGTGTCGTCATTGACACTAGCGTCAAATTTCTATTGCTGTCTGTTTCTTCTTTCTTCCACCGTCAACAAATGGCGTATGAGTGTAACAAAAGATCAGTGCAGGTTTTTTTATGCGTTTTACGGCTCATGGATCATGCCCTTATGAGCCAATCCTCAAAAAGAAGGCAAGGGAATATGTTTCCATTCCAGGATGGATAATAAAGAATGCATTGAGTAGCCAGAATACAGCTTTTTTTTCCCACAATGCGTCCGCGTACTGCGCAATACTGCGCATCTATAGTTACGCTAGTAACATGATCATATAAAACAACTATTTTCATAGGAAGGGCTTATATAGGCCTCAGAACATCATGATATATGCCGATATCAGTATTAAGATACATTCGGTTAGGGCTGTTGTCTATAGATACACAATATCGTCTCTGTCGCTTATAGGGGATACAACATAGCACTATAGAGTCGGTAAGTAACAAATGCTACAAACTGACTGGTATCTTTGCTACCTACGTTCCGGAATGTCAATAAGTAGAGACTGGATTATATGCATTTATATATGCTTTTGCATATATAAGCAATTATTACGGCAAAAAGCATATTTTCTCTTAAATAAAATTTCGTCTAATAAGCTTGATTTGCTAAAATTGTCCTCATTCTCATTGATTTGTTAATATTTGTTAGTGGACCTTGCCTTTCGAAAAAACAACGGTGTCTTTGTGGATATTTGACTATCCTGGATTATTAAGATACGTATAAGATAGTATTATACATTGACGATATTGTGAGATAAAGTTTATTATTTTGTTTTCATACCTAAAACTTAAATTTAATCTTGCATATTTGGACCGGTTTTGTCCCTTTTCGTGCATATATCAAGAAATTAGGCCATATCAGGCTTTTAATGTTGCATAGAATCTGGTCTTTATTAATAAGTATGTAGTCACTTACCATTTATTTTACCAGGCAGTTGTGACATGAAACGCTATCACCACATGGGAGCTTACAAGAGACAGTCTCTATCACATAGAGACGCACATCTTTGGGAGACATTCATTCGGATCTGTGTCCAAATTGTGTACATAGCTCTTGGTCGAGTATCTTACAACCTGATCGGTAAGCGCAATAGAATTTTATGAAATATTAATATTATACCGTGAGATGCCGCTTAGAATAGTATCACCCCATTTCCTTCCCGCGGGTGTCGTAAGAAGCGGCAAAGGTACTTGAGGTTAATTCCTCAACTCAGCCTGTCACAATAGTAATATACGATTTGTCTGAAACGACTATGAAATATTTGTCAGACGTGCCGTTAACGCTCTGCCTACCCCGCAATTGATAAAGGCGTGATATATGTGTATTTATATTATACTAGCTTTTACCCGCGACTTCGTCCGTGTTAGATAGTTTTTTTAGGCAGAAGTTCTAAAGTAGGTATGTATATACATAGTAAGTGTGACAGTGATATAAGAACAGTCTTATCTCTACTGTTTAAAGATAACTTGCTTGCCTCTGTTGTTAAATTTTTAATACATATCCATAATGCATGCGTATGTCAGACGAAAGGAAATCGCGAATTTCTATTTTATTTCCTTAAACTTACAAAATACGCCGCATCGGACGTCAAATGTGATCATTAACGTGTCATGTGGATGATACTTTTAGTTTAGAACATGGTAACGTAGCACCTAAGAAGATATGCCTAAGTACAATGAAGGTAGCGCATACGAAGAAAACGGCGGCGGCACAGCGGTATTTTTCATATAATTTGCATAATTTTCCGAAGTAATGAAACTAAATTCCTCGGCAATGTCCTTTCTCAACTTATTCCCATCATATTGAACAACTTTTGTTCTGGAACCATTTCTGTATCTCCAATAGTTTAGGTGGGCTCCTGATGGTAGACCTGGTGGTCTACATACGGTACTCCAGATCCTCAATGTCCTTGTAAAAAGAAGCGGCCCATCATACTGAACAAATTTTGTTTTGGAACCATTTCTGTATCTCTAATAGTTTAGGTGGGCTCCTGATTGTACAACTGGTGGTCTACATAAGGTACTCCAGATCCTCAATGTCCTTGTGAAAAGAAGCGGCCCATCATACTGAACAACTTTTGTTTGGGATCCATGCCTGTGTCTGTAATAGTTTAGCTGGGCTCGTGGTGGTACACCTGGTGGTCTACATCTGTACTCCAGACCCTCGAATGGTAACAAAAAGTAGCCTATGTCCGTTCTCGGTATGCTAGCAATCTCTGTGCCAAATTTCATGTAGATTGGTTCAGCGGTTTGGCCGTGAAAGCGTAGCAGACAGACAGACAGAGTTACTTTCGCATTTATAATATTAGTGTGGATGTGATTTGCTGCTCAGGTAATTCATTTAATTATTTGCGAAATAAGTAATCCGGTGATGTTTTTGTGAACAGAAACAGAAGTGAATCGTTTATTCAAAACAGAGAGGTTTAACACAGTTGAACGCAATCACCCGATTGATTTTATAACTTACATGACACCGGAGGATCGCAACGTTTTCCTGAGTCACTGCCTACGCAACGACACTAAGTTTAGAACTTGCTCACCGATGGTAGACGAAGTGTTTTGCCATAGATACAAAGACTACCGTTTGTTGAGTCTTGCAGACGTTAAACATGATAAGTAAGTGAACCGTAAAAAAGAAGGTAGTTCTACACACCTAATTACATAGTATTCTTTGTCAAAAGTTGTATATCTGCATTCTGTGACGAAGATTCTCAGATATACAATGGAACCGATCAGATAATTGGGTAAAATTTGGGTCGGGTGTTCATTGTGTTGATTTTATAAGGGTCCTAAAATGTATATGTGAACCAGTATACAAATATATTTTAGAATTCCGTAAAAGGAAGAAAACATTGTGCATAGTCAGCAGCGAAATCCCTTCAATAAAATGTTATTTCAACATTAAGTGTGATTCGAACTTCCCCCCGGGTGCGTAATTACGTAAGACACAGCCATAGAAATCTCCTAATATATACTTCGTAAATGCTTTAGCCAAATCTGTCACATACAAGAAGCGATATAAACAGCTTAAAAAACCACGTTTTTGATTATATGAATAATAGTTAAGAAACCCCCTTGAATTTTCTTTTAATCTATATTTTAGCATTTGTTGTTAGGGGCAATAGAAATAATACATCATCTGTGAAAATGTTAACTCTCAAGTTATCACGGATTATGAGGTGCAGTCTGGTGACAGACGGATTGACAGACGGCGTAGTCTCAGTATTAAGTTTCTGTTTTTACCTTTTCGGTACGGGACCCAAAAAAAAAACAAAAAAACAAACAAATAAATTTTGCGATAGCTCTATCTATGCCTTACCGAAACTTTATCTATTGTATTTCGTGGTGCGAACCATCAATAAAGTCCCAAAATAAATACATATTTACCATTTTTATTATTTTTGAATACGTGTAAAATTTTCAAACGCGGACAGGATCTTCCAAGGTTTCGAAAAGATTGCTTATCGTTAACGGGAAGTGTTTTAACATTTGGTATTCAACCTATTTACCTATTGGGATTCGAAGCCGGGATGTGTAGTTTAATACAAAATTGAAAATAAAAAATAATGTTTTTTGTGCAGATTAAGTCCTCGACTGCGGTATCTGCAACAAGCATTGGCTGCTGCAGAAGAGAATTTTGAGACGCAAAAGACTGTAGTTGGCATACTGGGACTCCCGCGTACCCGCTTCGATACTAGGTATATTGAACCCATTCTCATTTGACCCCAAACAATCTAATTCTAAAACTAACCAATCAAACTCTAGGTAAGTAATTTTTCGCAGATTTTTCTATTTTTTTTCTCGTTTCAACGCTTGAAGAACACCTTATTGTTTGTCTTCTTTTTTTTTCGTGTGCGACACCGAGTCGTGCAACGACCACAAATATTTTCCAAATAGGTACGTTAATTCGTCGATCTCAGCTATTTGGATTAAACATTTAACGACAAGTATAATAGGCACAGTGTCCCACACTAAAAGAAAAATGTCTTTCTTACTCATCATCATCGTCATTAATTTAAGAGTAATATCCAATCTGCTCTATTTTGAGCCTTCTCTTGGACTTCCTTACCTATACGACATGACACCTATTAATAATGTTATTGTTATAGTTACGGAAGTATGAAAGGTCCTGGTAGCACCAAAAAAGGTTCCCTGAAAGATGAGCCGAAGAGAAAAAGTACAAAAATTTCCCAGCAAGCTATTCCCAGCACATTAAGAAAAAACCTATTTGCTGATATCGTTTTGCCGCCAAGAGACGTAGAGTAAGTAAAACTAAGTGAAGGAAAGTGTGTTAAGTACATATTCTTGTAAATATCTGTTCATGCCGTGAGCTGCCAAATTCTAAGGTACTTCCTGTTACTTTTATTTACATACACATGCGATTTGATTCCCTTGGAACTAGTTAAGGTTTTCACTTGCTTCAATCTATGAAAAACAGGATCTTTTAATAATGATTATACCTACTTATCACGCTGCGTATGCTAACGATTGACAAGCGTAGTTGCCGATATGCGCCAGATTTTGGTAACACTTACAGAAAGGCTTAATACGGGGTGTAAAGGCCGGCGACCCGAAAACTTTGCAGGCAAAGTCAAACTACATAAGAACACAGAGCGTAATAGCTAAGCTAACGTTAGTTAAAGAGGAAATATTAGTATCTCAGCTCCCAGTAGTACTACGCGTAGCACTTCAGGACCTAAAAGAGGTGAACCCTACAGCTATCGCCGTAGCCAAATACTAAAAAGTAACCATTTCGATTCAATGAAAAAGAGGAAGTGTTAACTGCTTGGAAATAAAGTTGCGCTGGACGTTTAAGCACAGACGCACTAAATAAGTACTTAAATATTTTTTTCTTCAAATATATTCTTACCTACTTCCAGTCACATCCTACCGGAGAGCTTCCCCGAGGATCGACTGCCGATGCCTCGCTGCAACCTGGAGCAACGCGACCGCTGGATCAACCGGCTCATCAAGATGTACAACGCGCGCAGATCTATCAAATCTTGCTACACTATCTCGTCAAGATTTTAATGAAAACACCAAGAAAATTGTATAAGGCCAAACTGCAAAATCTTAGATCCAACAAGGTACCTCCGAACATTCTGCAATTCAAGCTATTACCCCTATACAGGAAAAAAATTAAGTCGAATTGACTGCAGGGTGAAGAAGAGGGAATTTCCATTTTCGATCGTACGCTTACGAAGGTGAGCTTGCCTGGTAGAGATTGCCTATTAGCAATAAGGCCGCCTAATTGTACGCTAATTTAGTTCTACTTTGGCTGTATATATTCATGCTGTTTCCTTTTGTGTGCTGTATAAGGTATTTTTATCTTATCTTATGAGCTACGGAATGCTACGGCAGCGTAGCTGTAACAGCCGTCGTAGATTTTTTCGTCCTACCGCAGAATAGCCAGTAAGTAGTTAAATTTTGGCAATTACACAATTTATTTATTTTAGCAGTTTCCTTATTATGGTGGTGGTTTTTGGCGCAATGTATTTTAGAAAACGACATAGCTCCTGAATTCTTTAGGTACAATTTTTTGTTAAACTTTTGTGGCGTTTTGATTATTTTTTTTGATTTAAAATGTTTGTAATAAAATTTTAATTACCTGATGTTTTATTTTAACTATCATACCATATTGAAATTATGCGACTGTCTCAGGATAGCGTAACATCAATCTGGTGCATTAAGTGCTTTTGCATATAATCGGGGTTCAGGAAAATCGAACCCATAAAAGCATCATCTTTTACGACAAACAACTCACAAAAGTTATAAAGAAGAGTATTAAAACCATCGACTTTTCCGAATGTAATTCATGGACAGCGATAACTCTGGAATTTACATAGCGCGTGTTTGCGAGTTACCAAATTTATGACGTCATCGTAGTCGCCGCTGAATGAATACTAAAGGCGTGGTCACACTGACAGTCGGTCCGTATGAAGTCGATTGACAGTTAGTACAGCAAAACATTTTGCTTCATTTTGCTTACATCATTAAAACAAGCCTTAAAAAAAGTTGCATTAGTTATATCATGGAAGTGTTCAATGAAACTAGTGAGAACAAATGATTGTGTCCTTTAACCAGTTGGACCGCGTAATGCAGAAAGCGGAAATATGATTTTCAGTTATTGGGACTTTTATGATATTAAATATGTTTTTTTGGGAGAATGCTTTTGCATAATATAAATAATCAATAACTAAGTTCATTTAACAAGGCATGATGATAAGTATTACGATTAAAACAATGAGTGTTTTTACCTATAAAGGGTGAAATTTTACTAGTGACCGATAGAAAAATCTCAAGACGAGCTGTTGATAAGGATCAACTTTCCCCAAGAAACAGTTGATCCTTATCAACCTATGTAGGTTGAAATGTGACAAAAATATTTTGAGTTTCTGTAGTAACTCATACCGGCTGATCGGAAGTTTTGGGAGGACCACCTTGTTTTCGTATTTCGATCAATTTTTCTTAGGGAAAGTTGTTCCTTATCCCGTTGTTGTGCCCGTGATGAGTTTTCGCTATCAGTCACTAGTAAAAATATACTCAATTTTAAGCTCCTTAGGACAAATCAGCTTATGGCGGGTGACAGGAGTGATGCCAATAGGCAGAATGGAGGGTTCCAGGTGGTGTCGGGAAAAGGGTAGCTACCCGCCTGGCCGGGTGTTGTGGCCAGGGGACCGACTGGTCCACCTGGATAGAATTGGAAGTTGTATATATGCGTTGCGCGGTGAAACACTTCGATACCGCGTTTCAGGCTCTTTGTTCTGTCACGTGGCGCCATCTTGCAGCTATGTTGGAACTTCTGTTGCGACTTGCTTGCTCGTGAACCACTTTGAGTAAGCTTCTTGTTGTAGCTCCCAGAGGTCGCTACAAGCTGGTTGTTCCATGAAATTATTAATTTGCATATCTAAACCACCCCTTTGAAGTGGCTTACTTTAGTCTTTAACAGAAATTTGATTTTAGCTTACGTACTTTTTCATTGGGTATCCGCTACATACTAGGTACTTTTGAGACAGTGTAGATCACACTGTGTACTCCGTCCGTAGTTACGTCACTGTAGCCTGCGTTGGATGAATACAAAGTTATGCTCATGGTAATGCCTGAGCTGCAAAACTCCAGTCTTAAAACTTGCAAAACGGTCCTTGCTACGGAAAATCCAAAGATGGCGATGCGCCCTGGATGTAATGTATCAGTTGCACTCACAAATTTATGTCTGATATAAAAATTTCAGTTAAAATAAAATGTGTTTATTTTCAAAAACAAAATAGTGCTTTTAAACTAATAAAAGGTGTCTCCAGTAAAAGCTTATCGCCTGTGTAAGGAAACATGGCTCATTCCATGCACATAAAAACCTGCTAACAAAATGGGTATAAAACCAGAAAGTAATAGATAAGTATGAACATGATTAAAGCTAAAGGACGAAAGAGAATGGAGCAGGCAGGGGATAGAGGAAGAAAGGAGTAGGGAAATGATACTCTTAGTGAGTAAGATGATTCTTAAGATTAAAAAAATATTAGATTCTTATGTTATATTTAGATCGAAATGAGTGGAGTCGAAAAGGCAACAAAATTGTTTGTTGTACCTAGCTCCAAGATGTTTATCAGAATGTATGTACTTAGGTAGTTCTTCATATGTTTAGATAATTATGAAACAGTACTTTACCTAGGGAAAGACTCAATATAACATGCATTAGATATTATTCAAATGAAAGGTTTTCATTCCTTAACCTGATTGATACACGTATTCATAAAACGAAAAATTGTGTGAAGTATGTTAATTCATATCAGTGGTGCACACCGATGGATGCGCATATAAGGCCCGATGCTCACTTTGATCATGTGCACTCTGGCATGAGATCAAATGAACAACCCACTTGGCCACTGAGGTGCAGGGGATTTAACGCCACATTTGTTTACAAAGAACCCCTATAAAAACGACTTAAAAAGTACCCTCCAATGATATTGCGGAATTAAAACCGCTAAGTTGTTTATAGGGCGCCACCCTTTTATTGCTTTGCTTTGCTTTGTCTTAATGTAAACTACCTAGTCAAAGTTTTAAAAAACAAGTGGGGTCGGTAGTTAATCAATTAATCAAAAAACTGATTCTGCGAGAATACTATTTCAAGCGCAATTTTTGTTTGTTTTTGTGCTTTTGTTATGCTGTTGTGTCTGATTACGCTCTCTCTTCCTGTTATTAAAAAAATCGAGTGAAAAATGAGTTTTTTTTTAATGCACACCTATTTAAATATTATTTACCTAACTGTTTATAGCGGTTTATCCGCAAGTACTCAAACTTACCTGTTGCTAATCCATGATACGAATTGAGAGCAAGTGAAGACTACCTACCAGATATAAGAATCAACGATGACATGACATTCTTTTTTATAAAGTTAGTAATAAAATGTTCTGAGAAAATAATAATTAAGACTCGTTATAGTTCATAAGACAATCAAAATCTGTATCACCCGAGGCGCCAAAATAATATCAAAATTATCATTATTATTAATTATCATTTCCTCTACCAATCCCTAAAATTGAAACCAGTGGTGAAGGGTTCTTAATTCACTAAAAAGGTAAGCTGAGCTCAAAAGTTAGCTCAACCATTTCAATTATATAAGGTAAAGTAAGGCCATCCCAATAAGCCATATTTGACAGCTGTTATCTCCATACTACAAGAGATGTCAACAAAGGAAAATGGTCCCTCTGCAATGGTTCATGGCATTAGCATCCAATCTGACAGCTATCAAATATGGCCTTCGGAATGGCCTTAGGTAGGTACCTAACTTTAAGTGGGTTGCCGAGGGATTTATCGTGGAAGGTCAATGTCCAGCTGTAGTTATCTCACAGCTGTTTGACGGCCGATGTGGCGCAGTGGTAGTGCGACTGCCTGCGACGCAAAGGTTCCGGGTTCGATTCTCGGTGGGGCACTCACAAAAAGTTGATATTTATCACTTTGTGAATTTGCTCCCAGTCTGGTTAGGACATTGCAGGTTGAACCACCTGATTGTCCGAAAAGAGAGCTGGTTCCGTGCTTCGGAGGGCACGCTAAACCGTCGGTCCCGGTTGCTGTCTATGTTACTTAGACGGTGGTCGTTACTCAACCATGTCAGAGGCCTATTACTAGTAGTAGGCGGTTGAAAAACTCTCGACACCAGGGTCCTCGGGTCGTTGGACGACTCGGTGTCCCATACAAAAAGAAGAAGAAGCTGTTAATGAAGTGAAATTCTTACGAACTTACAGATAAAATAAAAGCAGGTATCATAGAGCAACCAAGCTCTCTATTACATAATTTTGTTTTACGTGGCTAGTTCGCTAGCATGGTAGCATGTTACAATGTGTTTTCGTTTTATCAAGTTCCGGAGATAGGTTTTACTGTTTCTATGCTCCATGGCTATACCTCAGCGCGCCGTGGACCTTTGGAGCCGGTCACATAGCAGGGACTTTGTAATTAAGATTAGGTTTATACCTTTGCCCCAGGGACATCACAAGGGTAGGGTTTACTCATTTTAATCCTAAATGGCTTGCGATGAGTTTACATAGAGTTTAAGTGAACACAACCTACTTTATAGGGTTGTTTCTGACCTATATCCTATCAGGATAACCTTCATGCTCGCTTGCTTCAAGTTCATTAAAATGTTATAATCGTTGTGTCCGTTTAATAATAATTTATTACTTTATTAGCTCATGAATACATTAAAAACTGGTGGCACCTCACTCATGCTTCTTACATAGCCCTAGTTTTTTTGTGGAATCTCTACTGACAAAGGTGCAACAATAGGTATTACGCAATCAACGCAGCATAAAATTTGAATACCAAATTTTTAAAACACTTCCCGTGTTAGGTTTACAATTTTTGCAAGTCCTGAACACGCTGCAATATTTGCAAGTTTTCAAAAAATTGCATAAAAGTCAAATACTTTTTATCATACTAAACATAACGTTATGCAAAAATGATATTTCCACTTTTTATCATAGAATTTAAATGTGCCTGTGCAATTTATTTGTTTCTACCTTCGAGCAACACGGTCTTCTGTCTCGTGCCGACAAGAGCCTTGTTGATTGAAGGTTTCTACAGGCCCCTGTAGAAATCTAAGGGTCTCTTCATTCCATAGGCACAGAGGGTGTCATCGACAGATGAAATCGTGACGTCGGTGTATGGGACCAGTTCGGGTGTATTTTAACCACAATTGTAATTTTGTTAAAACAAAGAATATCTCCATTCAATATAAAAAAGAATGACCACTGGCTTTCAAAACTGTGTTGGTATATACAATCGATAGGTACCTGTTCTATTTTGTTAAACATTCTGCAACCATGTAGCACAAACGCATCAGTGAACATAATTTCTAACTCACTGAACATTTACTTCCAATTTTGAACGGCCTTTATGCTTTCAGTAAAAAGAGCACGGCAATATTTCTGTTTATACACCGCGGGCATCAAAGAACGTCAATATTTTTAACAAGAATATAAAACATTTCCAATAGCGGCAAAACCACATTACTTTATTCCAACTTTTACGAAAACTCATGTAAGTAGGTAGTAGGTAAGTATTTAAATATTAAGTGAAGCGTAGATATTTTTCCGAAAGTCAACCACACGAATAGTGACGTATATATTCGAACTGTAAGGAGGCGACCCGGGAGCGATGGAAAGAAACAACAAGCTTCGAGAACGTCTGTATATTGACTACTCTTATTCAAATAATATAATGAATCTTATAGCCTATATAAATTATGCTAAGGTAAGCTAAATGTAGGAAGGCGCGTTATACATTACACCTCCACCGTTTTTTTGAAAAAGAAATATATTCGTGATATTTTTCTTTTACATAATAATAATTATGATCTATACATATACATGTTGAATATAATTATAACGCACTTGTTAATTAATAAAAATAATAAAATATTTTAAATTTTGAAAATTATTTAAAAAGTTTCTTTGTTGCTATCTACGATTTATTTGTCATATTTATGTTATATGCAACCGTAAGCTGACCAAATAAAGTAAAATTAAATAAATATCATCCTTTTTACCATTTATTGTTATTGTACGCTGAAATTGGATAATGCAAATGACAATTAACAATTTGACAACAAACAATGTATTTATGTAATTTAAACCTGAGTTCTGATTATGTTAATAAGTAGGTACATCAATTCTTTAAGAAAAATTTAAAATTATGACTGCACATCAAAAAGATAATATTATCATGTAAATTTCAGAACATTATTTTTATTATGAACACCAAAAATGCAACTGATTTTATTTTACACTCTTTTTGCAATGGGAAATTTTCTAGGGATTCTCGAGTGTCATGTAGAGGGCGCTAAGCTAAATTGAAATAACGTTTCTTTACACAAAAACTGTACCATTTTATAAATTATTCTTTATTTTGTGTTAATTGAATTGTTCTAAATTTATTATTGGTTATTTGTTTACTTACACGTATGACACTCAACATAATAACAAGGCGATAAGTTTATTTTGTAGTAAATCAAACTAACATAATTAATTTGTAACAAACACAACGTGAAACGGAACCTGTGTCAAAACTATGGCTGACGCCAGCCATATTGAAACGTCAAAATTTCAGTTTAGCACAGCGCCCTCTGGTTTGACATTCAGAACTATCAAGAGAACTGTCAATAGAAAAACTCCCATTAAATATGTCTGGAACAAATTATAATAAAACTTTTTGAAGTAATAACATTTAGTAAATTTGACATAAATTCTGTAGGTTTTTTTTTGCAAACAGTAATAATTTATAAACTTACTTCGTAAAGTATTAATTGAAGGAATATTATTACGTGTCTATGTGTGACATCATTGTCGACTTAATTTAAAATAAACTTTGATTTATTAATAAAATAGATAAAAAAAAACTAATCTAATAGGTAATATTAAAAGAATCATACACACAATCATTCAGCTTAAAAATTAACATTTAGTTTAAATTAAGATTACTAACTTACTCTCTGCTGGCAAGACAATGATTAGAGGACATATTTGGAAAAATTAAAGAAAGATTTTCATACATAACAATATTCCTTGTGTGTCATGGAAAATGGTTTAATATTTAAGACAGTAAGTATTTATAACTTCCTTGCATATAGATATTTTTGCATTATTTTACAATAACAGAATAACTAAGTAAGTAGGCTTCAGTTAGGTATGTCATAATAATTATTTTTTGAAATATTCGTCACATTTGTTTAGTAATAATCAACAACCATTAGGAAGTTACAGAAACGTTGTTACCTATTTTATCAGTTAACAATCACAATTTCTTTTTAATATCAATTTCACATAACTTGCCTTAATAAATTTCAGATTGTTGGCTGCAAAAATTTATTTGTAACAATTACCTGTTTTCTATGATCACTTTTATTAGAACATAGTTTTACATCTTTCATCATCGTCTTAGAACTCGTTCGTAGATATTTCTCATTTTTAATCATACGTATACTCATTTTTTCTCTCTTGCTTACTTGCGGTACTTTTATTATTTGGGCCGGCCGGTCCCTTTTTATACATTATTATAATATTGGTACATATAAAATTGAGTCGACTTATATTATAAAAAAGTTTATAATTGTTATATGGGCATCTCGTGCCTCATATTGGGTTGTGCGCACACCCTTTATTTGGGGGTCATGGTTTAAGCCAATTTATAGACTCCAACAGTTCTCACAGAGAAATCTCGTTTGCACCATGATCGAACGGAAGGATCTGCCCCTTAACGTACCATTTGAATAGGGTCTAAAGTTTAAGACTTCTTTGGTCTCCATCATAACTCAAAGTGGAAAACTCGTTCGCACTAAAGCTGAAGGATCTAACCCTATTGTACCGCCATGTACCATACTAAAGTATGTACATAATAATTTCTTACTCTCCTTAAAACAATGCGTACTTAAAAGTCAATTCAATTTAGTTATTACAATTCCAGTGAGTATTTGGTTTATTATTATAGTACGTAGCCTTTGGGTGATCAGTCCAACTGCTCGTTTTAACTAATAAATCAAATAATCGCCAATCATCAATAAAACTAATCATTAACAAGCAAAACCAATCTAAAATCTCATTCACATTATCCAGCATTGTACACAATTCACCTTCAAAATAATTCTTAATTAACCATAAACAAACATACCACATCTGCACCTGCCAACGGTAATGCTACCCAAATCAAACTCTACGAATACATTCTATTTATTCTTCTTTCTTAAAAGGTCATCATTTTACAGGTCAGGATGGTATCATAATCCTGTCTTTTGGAATCAAACCTCCTTCTCTAGTCCAGTTATAAATATTTTACAGGCTAGCATGACATACCCAAATGAACCCATATATTTTCCGCTCTACTTACTAAATAGATTTAAATTACTATTTCATATAATGTAACTGTTAGTCTATTTGTCAATAAATGAACGATATTAAAACTTTGATTATCGATACTAACTTCAATTAAATACAAAATTTTTCAAGTTACTCAATACTGACATAAAATGCAACAACGCACACAAGTATTATACATGCAAAGTGCAAGCTCAGCATATCTTACAGTTTTGGCAATTGTTTAATTATCATATGTAAAGTCGTTAACCTTATGTGACCCAGTAATTTAGCTGACTAAGTTGTTAGCTCGAACAATAAACAATACGATAATCATAATAATTGAAAGTGTGTCATATAAAAAAAAGAAGTCAGCACTCTTGAACGCATAACTACTCGTGCGAGGGACGAGTGCAATGACATGAAGGAATGACGAGGCCTAATATCATAATTAGGTTTATACAGCATCTTAACTTTTTTTCGTGTGCTCTTATAATACCTAACTGTGATACCTTATAAAGGGCTACTTGAATTACAATACTATGCAACCCATATTTTTCCTACAGTAATTTTGATAAAACCTTGTGATTGAAATTTATATGTAGTAAAACCCATTACAAAATAGAACAGGTGATAAGAAAGGTACATATTTAAATGGTTCATCAGAATGTTTTAAAATAAATGAACTTCATATATTAGTTACGTAATTTTGTAAATGGCTGCGTTTATATCGTTTTCTTTTATGAAAATAGTAAATGTAATTTAAAAAAAGTTGTAAGCAAGTAAAATAAACACTCCAGAATTACTTAATTGGTACTTAGTTACAAGTGTCTAAAATTTAAAATAAACTTGTCTCTATTACTAAAATGTTATTGATATCTGAAAATTTATTTCGATTTAAATGTTAAACTTAAACATCAGTGGACCAACTGTAAATAAATAATGGCTAGTCGACGATATATTTGCATTCCTTTAATATTTTGACTAGGTACATTTATCAAATTATGGTGGCCATTTATTAATTTTATTTGCATTCGTGCAAGACACAACACCATATCTATAAAAAATATATATTACGTGCATATAATAATCACCATAAACCTATATCTCGAATTTTGAGCATTTTTACATTAACCACTTGAAAAATGAAAAAAAAAAACGGATGTTTAAATCACATGAACGTAAAAACATACTGACCACAATTAAAGTGTAAATAAAGCTTAATCAAGTGCACGAAAAATTAGATAACTTATATACCTTAACTGTAAAAAGGTACTGCGGAAATCGGATCCACGAATCACACCACTGTTTACGGACTGGTCAATTTTATAAAAAATAAGATAAAACATGTAACCTTGTAATAATAACATTAATGAAGTTATCAATCACCACATCAACAATAAATAATATAATGGTATTGCACCACAAACTTTAGTTTTCAAATTTATTGCAATTATCAAAAGGCATACCTAATAAAAGTGGCATAAAAATTAATTATGTAAGTACAATCACAAAAGTATTACTTACTCTTCGTTTTGGTTCAGTCAGACCTACGAAATATGAAATGATTAATACCCAAAGTGGCACCAATTTTATCTTTAGGTTAATAACATTAATGTAGACTGAATATATTACATTATAGATTTTTTATTGTATGATAGATTTCGCCAACAGCGCTATAATTAAAACTACATTGCGATTGAAGCCCTTTAGTAGAAACCAAAATTTCTTGTAGATTTAAGTGGGTTTGTCAAACTTAATTTAGGCATATCTTATTTATCTGCGTTATGCAGCATTATAATAAAAAAAAATAACAAGAAATATGCCGTACTTACAAATTATAAATCCTTCGCGACACTTTAGGATAGAACTCACATCTTTTTTTTTTTTTTGGTCACTCACTCACTATAATATCTTATTTTCCGGCTCCGCTGTCAATAACTAGCCTTGTTCCGGAATTGAAAATCCCTCCGGGACTTGGACCTAGACGCATTCTGCGCCCTTGCTCCATGAGACTACGCTCTTCGGACTCCATCGTCTCCCGGCGCCCAGCACAACGATTCCTCCATCTGACCTAACAACTCCCAGCTGCCAGCAAACTTACAAAATCCTCCATCTGACCTACCTACTTCCAGCAGTCTGCAACCGCACCATCCATCATCACAATTTAGTTGATTTTTAATCATTGCATATTATCGTTTATCACTTCTTATTGTTCTTCACCCATAAGTTTATTATCGAGATGTCGTAATTCCTCCGTGTCACGCATGTGGTAGTTCGTCCATTGTATATTAGTAAAAATATTGCATCTCGACTCGCAAATTTTCGCGTGATTTAATAATTTTTAATCCTTGTCCAAAATTCACATTCACTTTTCACTCATTTATCAACCAAAAATATTATTTTTATTAAGTCCAAAGTCTATCACTCGCGATGCTCAGCACTGCCCTAAAAGGCAGCACTGGCAGGATCGCCATGTAAGGAGGCGACCCGGGAGCGATGGAAAGAAACAACAAGCTTCGAGAACGTCTGTATATTGACTACTCTTATTCAAATAATATAATGAATCTTATAGCCTAAATTATGCTAAGGTAAGCTAAATGTAGGAAGGCGCGTTATACATTACAGAACTTAAGTTAGTTTTTGCATGCTTTCGGTGATTTATTTGATCGAAAATAAACCGTTATTCCTTATTCGAATTCAACTAACCATAGTGTATAACCCAAAAGTAATCAATGTAAGAGTAAATCCCAGTATCGCAGGCCCCATCTCCATAGATATCCCTGCCTTCGGTCAAGATTGTGGTCAAGGGCAAAACCTTCTTACTCTACAAAAAATACAATTGTATTTCTTTTTTGGTAGACAGCTAGGCTATGAATATTCATATAAAACTCAAAAGAAATCCATCAAAAGTCACAACCGTCTACTGCTGGATATGGGTCTTTCCCTACTAGCCATACTTGCCACGCTTGGCAGGCGGGTTGGCAAGCGCAATGCAGGGTGTTGTATTAACAGGGAACGCTGCTTTGGATTCTTATAACGTTTCGTATAACATGACATTCCAGAGACTAATGCATCATAGCTTACCTCCTTAGCGAAAATGCTCTCGCGTTCGTGACTAAGTAGACAAGAATAATAATAAAAAGTTGTTTTTATTGTTTTCCTCGGCAATTTTGTTTCTATGGGAGTGGCAAAGCGTGTACTCAGCGGATAAAGGCCTAAAGTTCACGAGCTATTTCTTACGAGGCACTGTTTCCACCTCAATATGAACAGTCGCAATCGTACGTGTAGTTGGTATGTAAGTACATACTTAAAAGAAAACTTTGAATAATATGTAATGGTAAAAATTGGGGGAAGGGTTAATTTTCCCTTTGGGTCAAGGTGATTCCACGATTTAAAGAACAACGCATACTACTAAATGCTTACTTATGATGTTTATGAGAAGTTTTCACAGACACCAGACTTACCTATAGATGGATTTTCAACCATGCAACACACGTGTAAATTTTAATTGAATGATATAATGTAGTGATTCCGCAACGAAATTTTACAAAATTTCTGAAATCTAGATCGATTTCCATAATTCATCATCGTGTTATAGGTTTGTATCCTGGATAATTAATAAAATAGAAGAGTTAAATAGTAGTAGTAGGCGGTGCATCGGGTCGTTGGACGACTCGGTGTCCCACACGAAAAAGAAAGAAGTGTCGAATGGTCGAATAGATCCATTCATAGTTTTTCAAAATATGCAAGATGAGATTTATAGAACTGAGAAATTATTTGAATATATCTATTTTGACGATATTCCTAAATAATGTATAGTGACGTCACTTCACAACATCAGTTTTTCATAAAAATATAGTCTTAAACAGTAGCTCGTTTGACTCGTGTCCTAACAGGATGTGTGTAACTACTTACCTTGATTAAATCTTAATTAATTACCTGTTCTTGATGCGTTGCGTAAAGATCTTGGCAACGTCATTCAAGACGTCAATTAGTTTGCTACGGCGTAGCAGACTGCTACGGCGTAGGTAGTGAAGCTTAGCAGCTACGGCAGTTCTGTGTTAATACCTTTGTTTAATGCTGTGATGCCAACCTAAATGATTTAGTAGTAATTTTGTTGTTAACTGTGTAGATAAGTGACAACAAAGTAAAGGAAAGTTTAAGTTGACACATTTGGAAAATCCCGTGTCGTTTGTACGTTTAGGAAGTCATAATAAGCACCAGAGGCCTACTAGGACTAATAGTAGCCCTACTCGTCAGCGCTTAAAAAATACAATGTTAAATGCCGTGTGCTTAAACTTGTCGGTCCCAAGGTAGTGCCTTTTTTTACTTCAATTTAAGAACTAAATTTATAATGACTGCAGTGTTTGAAAATCAATATGTATTCTATGGAGATGAGTTGTTACCTAATAAATTGATAGTGTGACGACGACTGACAAGGTTGGCAATACCCAGATTGTCAACTTGACAACGCATCCTTGTTGTTATTAACCAACTGGATTCCCACAGGATGCGGAAGTCTCAAGTCTACAACGGAACGTCAGACTAATATCTCAGGAGAACCGTTTAAATTGATGGAACTGGTTAAGGCGAGCAGTGCCGAGATACTAGCGCCATATCGCGGTAGTTTTTTGACGAAGTTCTAGCAAACAATAGCTCGATCAGACAGAATGGCAATCTCAACAGGTACTATTTTCAAATTAAAGAGGAATCAGAAATTTAGACTGAATGTTCGTAATTAAAGTAAGCACTAAATACCAAAATTGTCTGTTTTTGGAACTTTTACCCACCCCTAACTGCCCCCGCGATTTAGCGCTCTCATCGTTGCATTTGTATCAGCAACGGAGGTTCCAGGTTCAGTTCCCGGGGGGTCAAAGTTGATATTTATCACTTTGTGAATTAGTTCACAGTTTGGTTAGACCTCGCTCCATCTTAGACTCTGTCTCTGTCCTATGACCTAGACTAGAGTCAAGAGCAAACCCATCATTAATAAAAAAAAAAAAAAAACCTTGGAGGGCCCCGGGCCATTACTTATTTTATTTCTTATCAATTGCAATCAACTGATATTCTATTGCCTATGTGATATTACATACTTTAAACTGTTACCAGAATCAAAATTAACAAAATTATCTAACTGACATGCTATCGAGGCACAACTATGACGTTTTAAAATAGCGGATTTCGGGTCCACCTGATTGACTGAAAAGAAAAATGGTTCTATCTATGATAACGGTCGATACAAATATAGATATAGATTGCGCTCGATACAAAAACCCTATCATATGCATACTATTAGTAGTACACGGTTAAAAACTGACACCAGGGTTTATTGCGACTTAAGTCGACTAGGTGTAGAAAAAGAAAATGAAGATGCCCATCACTTTGTTTTTTAGACTCTAAATAAACTTTACAGTAATACTTAACAAAAATGAAAAAAAAGAAGGAAATAGAAAGACCAAAAATTTAAGCAAAGAATATTCTCATGTCCAACTTATGTCCTTCTAGTTTTTTTCTGTGAAATCTGCAAGTTCTGGTGTATGATTTAATTGCATAAGAAAAAAATGCAGGAAACTGGCGCTTGTTTCGCGGTGCTGCTCGCCTTTATATTCAATCCGAAGCCAATTCAATGTGGCATTGTGCTCGTTTTGCGATTAATTTGATAAAGTACCTATATTAAATTAATCCTACTTATATACGTGGGCACACCTGTATTACAAGAGAAAAGTAGAGCATAAACGGACCTTACAAAACAGCATATCACTAAAATGCAGGTTTAAGATACTTTAGCATAAAATGTTGAAGAAAGTGCAGAAAGTTAGCATATAGCGACTAAATCGATAGAAGAAAGCGCTTTTGTTCTGCTTTATTCAACTTTTATTACGTAATACTAAAATAAACTAAGGATCCCGCTCGACTCGTTGTAGGTTTGTTCCGAGATCATCCGCGTTAGACTAAATAAAATATATAAAATATTATTTTAGGATAATATAGTTGGCTAAATACAGTTACTAGCTTATCCTAGCAACAAAGCTTTGAGCTCATACGTAAATGCGCAAATTACTTGTTTTCTGAGAACTGACTTGACTCCGTCTCAGTCAGAGATTGAGCACCTCAGTAAATAAAATAAATAAATTTTCTATGCATGGGTATTGGAAACTTATTTACCAAATTTTTGTCTACATCTAGAACGCTTAGTTGCCTATTACGTAATTGCGCCTTTAGCATTACTTTGATAAGTCGAACCATCGCACCGTGTTACGTACACGTGAAGTTAACTGCTACGCGGTGCTACGTGCCTTACTACGGGGCACGAGGCTACGAGAAAATATCTACTTGTTATTCACATCTATACGTGATATTATACATTCGAAAGTAACTCTGTCTGTCTGTCTGCTACGCTTTAACGCTTTTACCACTGATTCCATTTTGATGAAATTTGGCATAAACGTAGATAATACTGGGCAAGGACAAAATTACTCATTCCCACGGCATTCAAAGTAAATCAGAAGATTTGTACCACTACTGCGCCGCTTTTTTCAAGTAAGTGATACGTTGAGACCAGGTTATGTGGAATACCAGGACCCCAGCTTAACTATACTAGATAAAGAACTGGGTCCATAGAAAAAGTTATTCAGAATGATGGGTCTCTTTTGCTGATACATAAACTTTGTGGATCTAAAGTAAGTACATAAAGTAGGTAGACCACCAGGGCCCTGCTAAATCGACATTACATTAACTGGCACAACAGTCTAATGCTAGACAGGCCCCTATTGGAGGGTATTGCCATACGCTCCACGCTTAGCAGGCTTGGTCGAAATTTTCCTTAGTCGCTATTTACGACACCCAAGAGTAGAAATGGGCTAAACTATAAGAGCTACGGAAATGGTTCAGCATGTTTGGCTTCTTCTGCTGGCACATAGACATCGAGGATCTGGAGTTCTTAATGATGATGACCAGGAGCCCAGTTAAACATAAAAGACATTTAAATAGTTCGGTACCAAAAGTGGTTCAGTATGAATGGACCGCTTCTGGAAGCACTTAGACATCGAGGGACTGTAGAACCCGATGTGGAACACTTGGGGTCCGGATAAACTATACGATATACGGAAATGAATCTCCAGCTAAAGTTGTTGAACGTGATGCGCCGCTTCATTTGATAAATAAAAACCGATGATCGTTATGCCGAGTTAAGAGGACATAGCTCATCATACAGATGCAAAAATGTCTTTTTTTAATAGCTCGCCGAACGATCTTATGAACTGTGGTTAAAAAAAACTTAGCGTAATGGAAATTAAAGAAAACTGGTGAGGAACAAGTTTTTATGAGTAAAGTCAGCGAAACGCAGATCGCGGGTACCAGCTTGTATAAGGAATAAGGACAGAAATCTAAAACAAACATCTACTGGAGCTTACAATTTTATTTTGTGCAAAATGTTGTATAAAAATAACTTAAAAATTTTATCTTTAATTAAAGCAAAATTTAATCAACACGGATAGAGATCTCTCAGACATAAACCTTTTTTAATATTAACAAGTTTTTTTGTTTTATGGCTTAACGGGGCGTAAACTAAATTAAATTTCTGGTTTAGTCATAAAAAGAAAATGGCTTATCTTCAAAGTGGCAAGATGTGAAATAAGGTGAGAATAAAAGCGTAGAATGAGCTCGATTTAGATAGCTAAGAATCTGCCAAATGAGACAAAACTCTTATTGTGCCTACACAAATGTTTGGGAAGTCTTTAAATGAAAAAAGGAAATGTAGAGCGCTTACGTTTCAGAAGCAGTGATGTGTAAATTAACACATTTTTTCATACGAGCGCCCACATGATAGACAAAAAGATGGGTATTCATAGCCATATATTCATAGGGTATACAAGTGAAGCCTCTGTAAATTATGTTATCTACCTAGGTAGGTAAATGACCTATTACCATTCCAGTTATATTAATCACAGTTATTAATATGCTGACTCACAAATCTGAACAAATAGCTCGTTCCAGTCCATTTCACTTTTATTTTCAAACTTCCAAGCCGATGGGTCGAGCGATTGAACCTATAACTTTACCTACCAACTGATGTGTGAACGAGTGTAAATATTTAGCGATTTGCTTTCTTCAAGTATAGATAGTATTCAAATTATAGACCCGACCCTAACTTAGCTGCATAACTTTTAGTAAGGTCCGGTTCGGAAGGTTATCTTTATCACATTACAGTCTGTAACACTTGTCAACCGACCCTAAGCATCACCATGTTTTACGAGTTTTCTACAAAATGAAAATAAAATGTTTGTATACAACAAAATAGTATAACCTAAGCTGCTTTTCAACACAAAGTTTATTGTAAGACCACGAAGAAATTCAGTTTCCGTTCTTTCCTTTTGAATCTTGTAAATCCCGATGTCATTGCTGGTTTTGACGAGCCGGGAAATTGAATCCTTCCTACTTTTACCCCTTCGTGCCGGAGACGGCGGCGGAGCGATTACATGCAGAATGTCAACAGGATCAAATTATAGCGCAATCAATAATAATTTATTATTGGCGTGGCAAGGTGGTGAACAGCTATCATTACAGTGACAATTTGAGGGGAGTCTAACGTGAACGGTAATGACTCTCCCCCCGCGCCCCGCGTCAAATCTGCGTGTAATCGCCTCCCCCTCCCTCCCCCCACCGTCTTTAGGCCCCGATGAATATTCATACCGCGATCGACGCCTTCCCTTTATTCACTGTAAACACGTGTACGTGTCCTTTCAAGCTCGTCTTGTATTACGTAAATATCCAATATATTTTTCTTTAATGAAAATGTAAGCTTCCACCGCTTCTCACACAATCAACTCGTCTGATTAAAGACTCGCTATTGTATAGTTACGTACACAGCATCCGTAAACGAAGCTTCCATTTCATTCTTATCTAATCTTGTTTAAATGTATAAAGACTCCGACGTCGTGCTTTTAAGACCGAGCTTTGTTCCACTTCTAAAACAGAAACTGAAATTACAATTTCTAAAATGTGGAAATGTTAGCGTGGTTGAAACTAGAGCGTAAGAGTAAGAAGGTGTATGTAGTAAAACACAAACGTGGGTAGAATCAACATATTTTAGAGGAGGGGATTATTGCGTAAAGGATTGTTTCTGGCAACCATAAACTAGAGTAAAGTGTTATAAATCGAAAAGAACGATGTATAAAGGAGGATGTATCGAATTCCACGTAGGTGAGGGTTGGCGGAAAACGGCCTGTCGGGAACTCAGATCAAGGAATTACGTTTAGAGGGAAAGCTTCGAACAACAGGAGCGAAACAACGAAAAGCTCGTCCCGCTCAAATTTAGTTTTAGTGCACGCCCTATAACTTATTACTAATAAATAAGTCTGTAACAAAGTAGGTGCAAAAGAACGAGGTATGAAAACACTAAATCAGATTGATTGAAGTATCAAAGTACCTACTTCTGAAACTGAACAAACATTCCCCTAGTTTTGAGTTATCTACAAGGTTGTACCTACCTGTAACAGATATAGTAGTTAATCCATACTAATTCTTACTATATAATATTATAAAAATGAGAGTTTGTGTATATATAACAGTAATATCATAAATCTGAGAGTTTGTGTGTGTATGTATGTATGTTTGTTACCTCTTAACGCTCAAACGCCTTGACCGATTTGAATGAAATAAATATAATTACCACGGGAAAATGAGCGGGTGAAACCGGAAATCTAATTAATAGTAAAGTATTAACTTTGTGTAATTGATTAGAGAGCCGCGTCTAGTTTTAGGTAGTTGTTTCAATCGAGTTGACTAGAATAGGTCTACCGAAGTATCTACTAGTTGTATGAAGAGTTCCTTCTAAACACTTCCTTTGGTCTCAGAAGTCGGGTAGAACAAAACGTCGCAAGTTGAGAGCAAACCTCGAAGGCTGTGACGAGGGTCCCGTCACTCTGAAAGAGATTCCCAGCTACCAACGCCTCTAAGGTAAACAAGCCGACTTATGTCAATAAATATACATCCCAAGGAAACGTCCGAAACATATTTTACTTCAATTTCAAGTAGGTAACAATTTCAACAAAGAAAGCTCTAGTGTAAGCACTCATCATTTTTCATATCGCTTACGTGTACGTAGGTACTAAATACATTACTAATTAAATATTTACCAATATTTTTTCTTAAGGAGTAGTAACATTAGAACCTTAGATCAGAACGAACAGTCTATTTATGATAATGTGCTAACATAAATTTATCTTATTTATAAAAATCAGAGGGCTTAAATCTAGGTTCAATTTCAAATTTTACATGAGCCTTATATTAGCGTTGTATCGCCTTCATCAATAAATGCACAAAGTTTCTAGTTATGTCGAATCTATTGAGTCTAATTTGCTAGGTGAAGTTATCTAACAATTTCTCCGAAAAAACTTGTATTGTATAGACCTGCTTTATGCATTATAGGTACCTGTGCCCAAATCTGTATCAAAATAAAATCATATTGTTAATTCCTTGTGATGCCGGCTTAGAATAGTTTCACCGCATTTCTTTTCCTTGGGTGTGGTAAGTGGAGACTAAGGGACTCGAGGGTTACATCTGTATTGCAATTTTAGGCGATTGGCTGACAAGTTGTCTCTACGGTGATACGCATTTGTCTGATTGACTGTCCAATGTTTGTCAGGCTTGGCGTAGATGTCCATTATGTACCGCCGATTACGCTCTGCCTACCCCGCAAGGGATATAGGCGTGATATTAGTATTTATTTGTTACAGATTTTCATTTTGTTACAGATCTAATTCAAATCCCTCATTACGTTTTTGAAATTTGTGCAGAACCACATTACGTTCTCGAATTAATTTTTTCTAAATTTCACATCTAGCCATATTACGTTCTTGAATCAAATTTTTCAAAAATTCACGTTTAGCCATATTAGGTACGTTCTTAAATCATTTTTTTCAAAATTTCACTACTAGTTGTATTAAATTTTCACTTGTTCAATATCACAGCGTGGCTGGCCCTTGACATCGCTGGTGCAAAAGTTAGAAAAAAATTCCCTACTTAGTTGATATTTTAGGTTTTCTTTGTAGTGTACATAAAGTAGTATATGCAACCGCATATAATGTAGGCATTAGAATTAAAATGCTCATGACATACAATTATGACACCCAGCTACGCCTACGATAAACACCACCATTATTAGTATGATTCGCCATGCAAATATGTTTTGGAAGTCAAGAGTTAAACCGTAAACTATTTGATTATGGAAAAAGTTATCGGAAGCAAAGTTGTAGATAAATTTAAACGTAATATATCTGTCACAGATTATTTGCAGCATTAAAATATCGTAGTTATGCTAATAAAACTAAACATTTGCTAAATTGAGTTTGATATAGGTAACTGTCTTTTTTTATTTCGGAGTTCAACAAGTAAAGAACAGCATAAAGATTAGTTACCACTGTGCGGCTAAACTTTAATACGACTTGTTGCTCTCACTAAGAGATTCATACCTACTAAATTTATGACAGTTGCATAAACTACTACATATTGCACTACACGTAACAAAAAAATATTACGTAGTTAGCTAGATAACAACGTATTCGGTAAATGGAAATATTATGCACTTTAACTACAAAAACATTATTGACTAGAAATAAGTATGTTTTATGAGCAAATATCAATCGATACAATCAATTATTATACTATGATACTTATAATTAATTAACTTTTTTACCCTCTACATGTGCCGTACTTACGCTTACTCTAGTAAGATTAAATGTCAAAAAGTAATAATAATAACAAATCCAAAAGTAAACCACTCCTAACGAACAATATACTGATGTTAACATTAAAGGTAGAAATGGTAATGATTTATCATAGCCTAGTGTCCTGTGAATGAAATTCTCGTAAATGCATAAAACTAAAAGTCCGTACACATATAGAGATTCGATGTGACCTAACATAGGAAGACGCAAAAACCCTCTAATGATCTTCTTACTTTTACTAGTCCTCGGTTTCTCGTATAGAGATGGAATGTTCCCGAATGCAATAGCGGAATGTGTTAACAACATAAATATTTTAATTGACAATAAGTTTTTGGGATACAATAGAGGAAATAAGGAATAGTGTCCTATTGTAGAAATGATTAAAAATAACTTGCCGTCGATGTCGCCTAGCACCGCCAGAAAACTGAAACAACATTATATAGTTTTCAGTTAACTAATAGGTTACTTACGTTACTATTCACGCATCGAGTTTGAATAAACTACTATGTGTGTATTTGCTGCACTCGTTTCTGGCAGGACATCCCCTTAGCTAATTCTTAGCTATTTGCTTTCATATAAAAGCAAAAGGAAAGGGACAGGAAATCTAATTCATTCAATAATATTATAAAAAATCGTATAAATAAATATTATAAAAACACGCCTTACCTCATTGGAATGATGATCATCAGAATAGCCTTCTCGTGAACATGCCAGCCAAACATAAATGAACATGTCGCACAAACGACTAGACACCTGAAAATAAAACATTCCTTTACATTTTTTTTCTTAAAAAGTACTTAAGTATGATACTCATAGTTAACCCATTCACCACCGAGCCCTTGCGCATAAAGAAATATTTTGAGCACTTTAAATTGGCAAATTAATGAAAATTTCTTCGAGATTGTAAGCGCTCAATTATGTACTACTATAGGGCAAACCCTTAAGTAGGTACAGTCGGTTGTAGCACATAAGGTACCAGGGGTACTCCAAAGCAACTGAATTAATTTTGTCCCCAGCAAAAAAAATTTCTTGGCATGATTATGTATTAGTTGAAAATGACTTATTTTATTAGAATAATTCAGTTCTTTTGGAGTACGCCTGGTACCTTACGTGCTACAACCGACTGTATACATAATTAAATACTATGAAATTTATCTTAAAAGTTTTAGAATTAAAAAGACGCGCATTGTCATCATGTTGGCGCTGCAAAGCGTGATTATCGATGAAGTAATTGAAACGAGATCAGGAAAGGCAATTGCTGACAATATTTCAAGTGAGGAACTAGCCCACAAATCTTACTCAGGAACAAGGTCCAATTGTTTGCAGAAAATATGAAAACAGATGGACCTTCCATAAAAAATGACTTTCTAGGAGAGCTGTTTTGAATGGGATGTCCAAACAATTTTTCAAAAAATATTGATGTGAATTTATTGAAATCTGGAAAACTGAATAAGAGTTATTGGCTGCTTCACCTCTTGAAACATGTTCAGATATTTTTCTACAGTTTATTTACCTCACAAAGTTAACAGCCCTGTATCTACGGTCAGCACCCAGATGCCATAACTTAATGAGAGCGGGTATCATAGAGGCGGCGGTCAGCAGAAACGTGATGCTCGGTCTTATAGATGGCAACACTGAATGTTCATATTCCTGGACTAACCCACCGGTCATTGCTGCTGCTGTTTTTGATACTGGTATGCCCAACCTGGGTACTGAAACAAAATAAATCGGGAGTTCAATGATTTGTTCTTATTGAAGTATTTTATACTAAAAACCATTCGAAATTGAATGACATTAACTTCATTTAATGTAGGATAGTATCATATAGTATTATCAGTAAAGGGAGACAAAACAAGCGCTGGGAAGACGACTTTAGGACAGTAGCTGGCCCCTTGTGGACCAGAGTGGCAAAGGAAAGGGAGAAGTGGAAATCTCTAGAGGGCCTCCTCTAGTCGAGAGACAAGCTGATTTGCAAAAGATTAGATTAAACGTAAAAAAAAAAAAACTTTTGATTATGAAAAAAACAGGAATAAAGGCTTATTTTATTTCATTTTATTTTTTTAGTATTATATCATTTAATGACGTCATGATCCGTCATTGTAAAAAAAGAAAATAATATAACACAATTTACTTCTTTTTATAAAAAAAAATATCATCCTGATAGAAAACCGGCTCAAGCGGGATAAAGAAGATATAAAATAGCGGCTACGGGCTTGCCAGGTTAATCACACGGCATGTAACTTTACACTACCACCACCAGAAAACGACATTTGTTTCTAATTGAAGTTGAGATTTTCAAAAGGTGTTAATCTAAATAATTAACCGGACACCCTCAATTGGAAAATCCCTCCCCCTCCTTAAGGAGTCTAATGCAACTAGCTAGGTTCTGTCATCATGTGGTGGGATTGCCAGTGCCTTTAAAGCTTCTGGGTGAGCTGGGTACATCATCTATTTCAGTCTTATCTGGGCTAGTTTAAAAAACAGCAGTAACCATTATAGGAATACCAAATTTTAAAACACTTCCCGTGTTACATACATACATAAATCACGCCTATATCCCTTACGGGGTAAGCAGAGCGTTAGCGGCCGTTCAACGGATATTAACACCACGTCTGACAAAAGTTTGAGGGTCAATCAGATAATTTGTGTATCACTATAGTGACAGGTTGTCAGCCCGTCGCCTAAAATTGCAATACACACCCTCGAGTCCCTGGGTCGGGTCTTACGACACCCATGGGTAAGAAATGGGGTGATGCTATTCTAAGCTGGCATCACACACTTCCCGTGTTAGGTATCAAAAAAACCATTATTGGAACTTACATATCACAAGCATGATTTTATCAGCTATATTATAAAGTGCCCAGATGTTAGGAGCCCAATAGGCATGGCAGAGTCCTCTCTTGAATGGAAACAGTCTTGAAAACACCTGCAGCAAAAAGTTGACATGAAGCAAATTATACCTATGGGAAATAAATACAATAAGTTGCCTTTAAGACACAATTTGTAATTCATAGTCATACCATAACATAATGTAGACATAAATCAATAAAGTTACCTGTGGTAAATGCTTGTAGAAAGGTCCAAATGACAAAGCAAATATAGCAGTCACAGTGACTCCCAGTTTAATAAGATTCATCGTAGAAAATGAGTACCAAGCGGTGCGGACTCCATCAGAGGATGACACGGTGAAACAATAGGCTCTTAGTAAGTGTATTATGTACACTGGTGCTATGTATAGGTATATGTGCTTCAGGTTTAGTAGCACTGCAAACCATAGTGCACCCCAGATGTATTTTGACTGAAACAAGAAAGTTTTTTTTTAATAATATCTACTTATTTTATAATGTACCTACTATGATTTTATTATGCACTCACAGTGCTATAATAATTTTCAATAATGAAAATAAGAAATTGAAAAAATGAAAGCGCGCGCGAGGACTTGAACCCGGTACCGTGTAGAGCAGTGGGACGGTGTCCGGCCGGTGCTGTAATTTTTTCAATTTCTTATTTTCATTTATTTTATAATGTGTAAACAGTATAATCTTGATAATGCTGCTTGATATAAGGGATTACTATGTATAACTCATATAAATAATTAACTGCCTCAAGTCTGAGTTAAGTAACTGGATCTTTTTTCTGTAGTTTAGTCGTTGTGAGGTTGTTCCCTGTTTGTTAAATGTCCCTATAAAACAAAATATGTAAAAAATTTGCTATACATATTTTGAGGAGTGAACCAACCTATGTAACTGAATAACTGTTGCCAAGAAACAATACATTGAAATATGAAAAATATATTAATTATATACCCTCCCATATAATTGATTGGTTACCTATTGGAGTAAGTTGTTCAATTTCATGGACTGGTTTATCCCATATAATATTAGCAGCATATTTGTACATCTGTATGATTTTGTACTTTGTAGAGCAAATTTAGCTGTGGGTTTGGGTTACCATCTAAAATATTTATAAAAGTTGCCTATACTTACTGACCTTTATCATGTTAGAGATAGAATATAATAGAAAACCATATAAGAATCCATTATATTGGAAATGTATGTGATCTACCATAAGAAGCCCAGGATTAGAGACCAACAAAATGAAGACCAGGAGCTTCCCATTGCTTACAAGATCTGAACAACTGAAAAGAAAAATAATTTTGGATCAAAAGAATAAGATTTGCACTCATTTTATAGAGAATGGCGGCATGCCTAGTAGTTTCACCTGTTACTACCCATTTTCCCATAAGACATTTTGCATAACAAACCATTCTTCTATTTCATAATAGTGTGTAAAATATTTATTGTCTTATTACTTTCAAAATTGTGGAATAGCAAGGAAGAACCTACCTTTTCGCACTACAAATGTAAAGAAAATCCAAGGCTATCACAGACAGTCTTTGAAATAGTACAGTCATCTCGGAGTCGTAATTTAAATTCGTAACATACAGCATTTTTGGGTCGAAATACTTCGCTACATGAGACAATCCGTACTCCAACCATGCAAAGAATGGTGGATAGTCGAGCGTCCATTCCGATGTTTTATCGTAATACCACTGGTCTATAGTAAGATTGTGAGTTATTGCAAGCCAATTCCGATGCACTTCGAAGTCTGTAGAACGACTGAAATAACAAAAATGCAGTTATGGTTGAGTTTTGTAAAAAAGATAACAAACTAGTGAAGTATTGGAGATTTCTCACTTACTATAATGGCATAAAGAAGAACTTAACTGCAGTCATAATGACCGCGACCTGTGTAATCATTTTCACAGCAATATTTAGCAAAATTACTCAAAATAACTAGAATTTCACCGGCAAATAGATAAACCTCGGATAAACAGCTGTGTGTGACTTGGCCATCCATGACAGATACATTCTGTCAATCACTCAATCGAATGCGTCTAATGCGCAGCAAATATAACTTACAAGATAAAGTGCAACAAACAATCAGGGACAACCCATCATAACGACTCTCTCTTCTTCAAATTTAAGAGTCAAACTCTTGTCGGTGGAGTAACTTCCAATCTTCTCTCCTCTCCGCCAGTGACTTGAACGACTCATTTAACCAAATTTATAGTTAGTTGATTGCCGAGCACATTGCAAGATATTGCATTCACATGGAACGCTGCTTCTCATTCCATAGATGAAATTATCCCTTACATGTCCCATTTTATTACTTCCACGGCTGAATGTTGGGCTACTCGAGGCCGGCATTCCATCTGGCTTCACTATCTTAAACTTATATTCTTTCGAAGGCAGGCAGTCAACAAGCAGTCGTGTAGTATTAAGCATCGAGGTCCAGGAGACGACACTACATACTACAGCTTACACATCGCTCAAAAAAGTCTATAGACTGTTTTGCAATCAGTCACCCTCGTCACGACTGCGCGTTGGAATGCATCCAGTGACAGTAAATAATACCAGTTACAAATACCTACTTCCCACACCTTTTTAACATTACAAATATTTTGAACTCAGCAGAGTTTAACATACTTATTGAATAGTTTGGATGAAAAAGAGTCTTCTCCACTAGAAAAAGGTGACCAAAATCTAGCTTTTCAGTTTGTTTGCGGATCACTTGTTTGAACAATATATCTTTAGTTAAAAACACGTTTCTCTTACAATAATCCACACAAAAACTTTCTCGCAAATAGAGTGGTCGCAAACTGGAGCAAGTTGCCTCAAGATGTCATATCAGCACAGAACACCAATATGTTTAAAAACAAACTTGATAAATACTTAAAAATATAAAATGGAAAGAGATAAAGTGAACTATGAACAGTGTGATACAGGCACCATCAGTTGTTACAACTGCCTGCCTGATAAAATATAATAATAATAATGATATATGTTGTGCACTATTTTAAGGCACAGGCACATTCTCGAACAATCAATCGGTTGCACAGAGATTATTATAAAATCTTTATCAGTTTATCGTATCGTATTGTCAATCAATCAATCAAACAAAATATAAGTGTTCTGTGAACAAAATTGTCACTGCGTGAAAGAAAATAGTGTAGGATTATGTTTTATTTGCAAAAATTCAAGGAAATTCTGTTTTAATAATCAGTTCTAATTCTAAAGCTGGAAGTAGTTGATATTCTGAAGTAAATAATGGCGATACTTCACCGAGCTTTATTTACCTGGTTCATATTCTTGGTATTTCTTATACTGCTATGTCTCAGATTGGAATCAAGAACTCATTGGAATTGGTTTATCGTTTTTATACCGATGTGGGTCTACGACAGTATATTGCTGATATACGTGCTCTTCCACATGGTGTCACACTGCAGGAATGGAATTGAGAGGTTTCGCGGCACCATCAATAAACACATTTGGTACATTGCTGCAATCGGTCTAAAAATGGCTGCACAAATCATAATTTGTATAAAACTAGAATATGCGAAGTTAACACTGCCCATTTATGTCGTTATGACGCCTATATGGATGCTACTACCAGTGCTTTGTGTGGAAGTTTTCATGCATCTTATAAAACATTCTAGTGGCAGTAGCAGATACTAATACCTGCACTTTACTAGGTAAAATAACTGTAAACAACAACACTTTACGTTATCGCTGTACCTTGAACTATAATTAACCCACCATGTGACATTGTGTCGTATGTAAGATAATTTTAAAACTTGGCACACAGTCATTGACACAGTTGGGTGTGTTTGTGGATGTCACAAACTTTAGTGGGTACGTGGGATACATCAAGCTCCTTGGTGATATAACTACGAAGTGCATCTAGTCCTGAATGCCACCGGCAATGGAAAACATCAAGAATACTGTTGTAACTGAAGTGCCTGCTGGAAGCAGAGTGACCCTGGATTGTCACAGTAATGATTACAATCACAACTTCTTATACTGGATTTTGGGAGATAATGAAGTGATCGGCCCTGGCAGCCGTTATGATGATCGGAAGTACAAATATGAAGTCCTGTCAGGAAAACTCCATATTGATGTAAGTTTAAAAAGCATGCATCTAGTTATATATACAAATACAAATACAAAAGCCTTTATTGCTGATGAAGTAGTTACATTTCACTTTATTACATTTACATTGCACATCAGTCCGTTCCATCAGCGTGTCCTGATGACACGTAGGCCTCCTCTAACGCCTTCCATTTATTTCTGTCCCTGGCTGTTCTTAGCCAGAGTGAGCCAGCAACCGTCTTTAGATCGTCGGCCCATCTTTTAAGCTGTCTACCCCTTTTACGCTTGGTGTTATATCTTGGTAGCCATTCAGTGAGTGTTTTCGCCCATTTTTCAGGTGACTGCCTTAGCATATGGCCAGTCCAGCGCCATTTGAGTGTGTTGCATTTCTTGTTGCATCTAGTTATATAATTAAATATAAAAAATTGGATAATCACATCTAACAATCATCATTAGCCATTCAAAATAATTATTGAAAGCCTAAAAAATTTTTTTTACTGTATTGTCTACTGTGTTTTACTGTGTTGAAGTATTATCACTTAACCCTGTTATCAAAGGTTGCCCTCAGCTGACCCATCAGCAACTATGAAGATCTCTCATTGTTGTTCATTTGGGTAAAATATTTTCAATTAACAGTTTCTTATTTTCATTTTCAGCAAGTATCTCCTGAAGAGACAGGCTACTATCGATGTGTGTCAGGCAAGGTGCAAGGCGGTGGGTATACTGTCGGAGCAGTGGAGATGATTGTGAAAGGATCTGCCTTCTCAGCCATGGATGCAGTTAAGCTGGTGGCTATTGTGGTCTCCATCATTGTACTAATCAGCTGTGCTGTCATATATTACCGGCTCAGAAAAGAGTGGAATAAATATGATGGAAGATCTATTGTTCCAAGTAAGCTAAATTTTCTCAATCAATAATTTGTATTCACTCAAAACTAGCTGTCACACTACCATCCCATAAACATATCAACAGGTTCACTTGAGTGGTGTATAGATTCAGGCGCAAGCTCCCATATGTGTTATCCATGTAGTTGGTTTGAGAGTATGTCCTCATATGCTACGCCCATCACCTTTGCTAATAAATACCAAGTATTGGTATGGTGAAGTTAAGTATTTCCAATAAAGTCAGCCCCTGATGAGACACATAAATATATTCTTGTTTAAGTCTGCAACAAAAGCTCTATTTTTTGGAAAAGTTTGTGTGGTTGTTGAAACAACCAGCCCAATCGCGCACTTGGGGCGTGACTGGGCTTAAGAGTTGTTCTGGGAAGACCGGATTGGACTGAATCAACTCGGTACGTGCGGGTGGTTGCCAAGATGGGAAACAGATGAGGGACCTATGCGCCCCTGCCGGCGTTGGTTGCTTGTGATTGTGAAGTGTTATCGTCATCATCATCCAAAAGGAGGACGGCATTTAAGTCGCGTGGTAGGATAGGGGAAGTAGCTGGACGCAGTAACTATGAGACATTCCTTTTAATAAATAATGGTAGGGAGACCTAAGTCGATAAGGTGGTTGGCGTTCTGCAAGTACCAGGGCGCCCTAGTGGGTATGAAATGGTTTTGGATTACCTGCAGCATTTTTAGATGTGAATCGGTTACGTCATGATAGGCCTGACGCAGGAGGTGTAAGTTCTCACCTCATTTCTAAGGGAGAGTGCCCCGTTTGTTCAACATCGGATGTAATCTGTTCAAAACAGCGCGGTTGCGAACTTTCATAATGTGGCTATGGAAGATGAGTCTGGAGTCGAGGGTGACTCCAAACGTCGTGATATTTTGCATTTGTGACGTATTGCGTCTGTTTGCTTCTTAAATATTTTGACACTTTCTGCAACCGACACACGTTCTATTTTTTGGCTAGTGTGAGGTGCCCAATCTCCAAGTCCAGGGTGACTCCAAGGGGATGTTGTTGTTGGTAACGTGAAAAGTTCCGCTGGCTTCGCTCGCAATACGACGCGTTAAGTTTTTCTAATGTTTGTGGGTGACACGTGAAAAATTGCGCTCGCTCCGCTCGTGATACTCTTAAAAGCTTACTCCTTACTACCTGGTTGCCTGGAAGATATTGCTACCTGAGCAATAAGGCCGCCAATTGTACAATTTTTATTATTAATTCACCTTTTGTTTTTAATATGTTTCTTTTGTGCAATAAAGTATATTGTATTGTATTGTATTGTGATACGACATATAAGAAGTGCTCGCTTCGCCTAACACTAATACAATCTAATCATTATCAAACAGCCTTCAAGAAATATTTTTTGATGTTGCTATAAGTACTTATATTTTTCATTCCAGGAGATGATGATGAGGAAGATGAAGGGGATGAAATATACAACGCCACAACAATGCCAGGTCCCAGTCAACCCATGCCAGGGCCCAGTAGAAACCAGTCATCAGAACATCTCATATACGGTATTGAAAATCAAGGGCTAGACACAGATTTTAATTCCGTATTCGAAAACATACAAATAAAATCGCCACCGAGTTTAATTTGATTTGAGTAAGACTGTAAATTTGGTTGGAAACAGTTAAAAGTGTATGTTAGCTCTCTTAGAATGGCAAAAACAATTTGAAAGTAATTTTAGTTTATTAAGTAGTGAATTTAATTTGGACTATTTATAAAAATCTCATTGTGATATGTAGAAAAGTTAGGTAGAATATAATAGTTTGTAGTTACAAGTATATTAAAAGTTTGTCATTCCCAAATATTCAATATCTTATTCTGTCTGTAACATTGTTTTATTTAAGTGCGGCCTTACTGAAAAAAATTTATTGGCATGCTTCCACATACTGCCACGGAGATATTATATACGCTTGACAGTCATATAACCACAATAGACTGTGGCGTGACAGAAATACAACATTTATTTCTAAACTAAAAGTAACAGAATTTTTCCTAAATTAAGATGTTGGGGCATTATAATTTTGTACATTTTATAAATATAAAGTAGTGTTATAGTAGCTGTAAGTATTGTAAATGCTATGTATGTAGAAGAATAAAGTGTACTTTTTTAGAACTGAATACATTGATTATAATTTTCATTTGTTTTGTACCCTAAATAGACCCTGAGGCCAAAGTCCGTTGATTCATCTTATCCAGTGAAAGTCCGAACCAGAACTTGAACCTGATCTATATTCCATGCTTGAACCTCTTACCAAAGCACAGCCAGCAAAGATATAACAAGTGTAAAGTCTTTATAGTTCAAGATGTTTATGATAGATGGTGGTTCAAGTACGTAGGAGGCTATTTTTGAATAGCACTATTAAAATGTGACCGCGCCATGTAGTAAGTAATATTATTAGAGAATGCTGCGTGACATTAGGCACATGAAATAAAATTTACTTAATTTAATGTAGGATAGAAGGTACTATCACTTATTGACGTCATGGCACCCACTGATTCACTATTATACCACTTGATGGGCTAACTTCATACAAATGACATGCTTTTTTAATAACTTTGATTTGAAGCAACGATAGTACGGAGATGTACCTAGGTATAGGCAACTTACTTGGTAGCTTAGCATGTCCTGAATCTAGATTTTAACTTTGGACTGCTTAAAGTGGGACACTCAGTATAAGTTCTACACTTTCTTTCTCCATATCGACTCGATATCCACTGTCAATTTCGGACTTCACTATCTTAGTTCCAGGTATTTTCGGAATAGCCTTAACGGGCCTACTTCCATGAAGTGAGGTGAAAACGAGCTACGAGAATGCATTTTATACATATTCTAAGGAACATCACTGTCAACAAAATTTTGTTTTTTATTCTTCAAGATATGAGGAATAAGCCAGGGTAGCGCAAAATCTCATTTTATATTTAATAACGGAGAAATAAAAATTTGAAGTTACCTCTATTTTTCAGTGATGAAGCGTGGCGTAAGAGATTTCTTCCGCCAGTGCTAATCGAACTGTATTGATCTTAGTATGATTATTAATGGCAATTTCACGTTGAACTCGCCCGGGCGGCTATTTTTTGACAAAACAACTTAGTTATTAAGAAATTTAGCAAAACACTTACTGTTTCCGGCTGCTTTCCTTGGGAGTAAAAGGTTTTTGTTTTGATGTGTTTCCTCTGCTGTCAAAACTGACGTGGAATTGATCATAGATAAACGGAATATGATGCAGACGCGACACACTGTACATTTGTTCAATATTTTGACCGTGAAAAATTATTGTAGTAAGAATTTTGCCGTAAAATATATCAACTATCTACAACAACGGCATTCTATCCGCTATGGATAATTTTGCCAATGTCAATACTACGTTGATTGGTACATCGAACAAAACGCAAAATATGAACCGATTAGACGTAGGTATTAAAAATATTTTTACGATCAAATAATAGGATGACGTTGTTAGTGCAGATTTTAGGGGAGGAAAATCTCCTCCATCTCAGGGTTTCTTCTAAATCAAAAGTCTTTGGGTACGTTCGCCACGTATTTAATCAATATCACCATTCATACGTTTACAATCAAAACTAATAATTATGATCACAATGGATTGGATTAGTTACGTTAGGAAAACCACATGTATCGACATGCACCCTCGAACAAGCAGAGAACAGAACAGAAAACGGAAGTAAGAATGACGTAAGAGTGAATGTCGATAACATGACCGATCATCATAGATAATCGATTAAGAATGTAATGAATGACTTCCGGTGGTTAGCGCCATCTATGACTGAGTTACTATGGCAACAGTTTTATTAGTTCCGCTACCCGACGCGCAGCGGCGCGTGGTCTTGGCGCCTACGCCTATGTCCTATAGCGTGCCGGAACATTACCCCTACTCACCCTGAGAGGAGAGAGAGGCAGAGGAGAGGCCTCTGGTTCGCTATATACTCCCCCTCCAGTTCATGAGAACGACCCCATTCATGGACTGGCACGGCCTGAGGTTCTGGAGCACCATCTGCAACCTCAACTGGACTATCCGAGTCCGAAACACGACGCTGAGGACGACCCCGATTATGTTTAGGTACAACCGGAGCTGGTAGGTGATCATCATCAACACGGCCGCGAAAGAGTGTTAGTTCTTTAGAGTGAAACTTTCCCAAACTCTTGCTTGGTTCGTCGAAAGGAGCAATCAGGTACGTAGTAGGGCTAACCTTCTTGGTAACTACGTATGGACCATCTCTCCTAGGGACAAATTTGCTGCTGAACGCTTTCGGAGCACTGCTGAGCAGATGCGTAGCGAGCAGCACCTTATCTCCGACTTCAATATTTTCCCCGACGCGACGAGCCTGATCCGCATATTCCTTCCTTTTGTCTTGCTGGATTTCAACCTTTTCGCGGATCGCAGCCAAAGAACTCAAAAAACTCTTCAAATATGGCGTTATTTGCGGCACAAAATTTTCTTTATCCAATATCGCTCTTGGATCATGCGACACCTCCAATGGTGATCTTAGCTCTCTAGCTAATGTTAAATAAGCTGGAGAAACACCTGTAGACTGACATCTAGCTGAATTCATAGCAAACCTCACAGAAGGAAGATGCCGGGGCCATGAGTTGTGTTCGGTACCAACTCACAGAGATAACTGTACCTTCAAGTCTCTGTTTTTCCTTTCTGCAGGATTCCCTTGTGGATGGAACAGCGGCAAAAGCTCTTGCTTTATGTCCAATAGGAACATTACCTGTTGCATCACTGCAGAAATAAATTGAACACCATTATCCGACACAATACGCCGCGGCAGGCCAAATCTCCGAAAATATTCTTCGATCAATACCTTAGCACAAGCCTCCGCAGTTGCTTCGCGCAAAGCGTACAACTCGACCCATCTAGTGGCCGTATCTTCTACCAGCAAAATCCATCGTTCTCCACCTTCACCTGGCGGCAGCGGCCCAAATAGGTCGATTGCCAAGACCTCATTCCGCTGGCTCATTACTGGTGTCTGTAACAATCCAGGTGGCTTCCCATTAGACGGCTTATAACGTTGACAAGATATACACGATTTTACATAATCGACAACAGCACGCCGCATCCCAGGGAAATAAAAGCGTTGAGATAACCTCTGATAAGTCCTTTCCACACCAGGATGACCTGCGACGGGTGCGTCGTGGCACTCCTTTAGAATCTCCATTCTAAGGTCGACAGGTACGACAAGCTGAGGTTCTTCGTTGTCCGAGTCTGGGTTGTAGCGGTACAGAACTCCCTTCTCCATGAGATATCCACGGCCGGTCCAACAGTGAGCATTAATCTCCACTCCTCCTTCCAGATCTTCAATAATCTTCTTCAGATCCGGGTCAGCCAACTGTCCTTCGCGTAGCTCTGTAGGACTTTTCGCCGGTAAGTCAATGACGACCGAACAGACACCACACGCGTTGAATGTCTCTTCGTCACAGTTCGGACGGCTGAGAGTGTCGGCTACGAGATTAGCTTTTCCTGGAGTATATTCGAAGTGTAGATCAAAGGCCTGTAGCTTTAATGCCCACCTCACAAGGCGGCCTGATGGAGACTTCAATGACAACAACCATTTCAGCGGCTGATGGTCAGTCCCCACAACGACAGGATGTCCTTCGATGTAGCCACGAAAACGTTCTACCGCCCAGACGACGGCTAAAGCCTCTCTCTCGGTTGTTGAGTAATTCCTTTCGGCGGACGTCAGCATTCTACTTGCGTACTCGATAGGTCTCTCGTTCTTGTCCTTGCCCTGCAGAAGAACAGCTCCCAAAGCGTACGAGCTCGCGTCTGTTCTAAGGACGAACGGCTTCGAGTAATCCGCTTGCACAAGTATTGGCGCTGAGGTGAGAAGTTTCTTCAGTTCCTCAAAAGCGCCGTTCTTCTCCGGTCCCCACTGCCATGGTTGAACCTTTTTGGTAAGTCTCGTTAGCGGTTCTGCGATGCGAGAAAACCCAGGAATGAACTTCCGAAACCACGAGCAAGTCTGAAGGAAGGTCCGGAGATGTTTCAACGACGAAGGTTGCTTCATTTCAGCGACAGCCTGAACCTTCTCTTGATCGGGCGAGATCCCTTGCGACGAAATGATGTGCCCCAAATACTTCACCGAGTCACAGGCGAACACACATTTCTCCCTATTGACGCGTAGCTTAAACAAGCGAAGTCTCTCGAAAACAATGCGCAAATCTTCCATATGCCGCTGCATATTAGGCGAGATTATAAGGATATCGTCCAAGTATGCCCTGATAGTAATATTCTTCATTGATGCCCCTGAGCGAAAACGATCAATAAGGCGCTGGAAAGTAGCCGGCGCATTCTTTAATCCGAACGGCATCCGCTTAAAGCGGAACGATCCCAGTGGTGTCGTGAACGCTGTCTTGTCTTGGTCTTCCTTACTGATAGGTACCCGCCAGTACCCAGCCCGCAGATCCAGCGTGCTCATGACACAGCCTTCAGTTGTCACTTGTAGCAGCTCATCAATCAAGGGCATCGTGTATTTATCTGATGTCGTGACGGCGTTCAACTTGCGGTAGTCGACACAAAACCGGAATGTACCGTCCTTTTTTGGTACGAGCAGTGCAGGAGCAGCCCACGCAGACTCACACTCTTCTATGATGTCCTCGGCCAGCATGCGCTCCAACTCCTTCTCCATTACCTCCTTCCTCGCTGGAGTCAGGCGGTAAGGCGGCACTGCGATCGGTCTATGATCTGCTGTTTCGATCCGATGCTCAGCATATTCAGTTGGTGGTCCAGTTTCCTTAAAAACGTCTTCAAAATCAGCAAGCAGTTGGGAAAGCATCACATTTTCATTTAAATCTTCCCGCGCATACTCATGCAAGTTAGTATTATTAGTGCTCAGAAAGCCTTCATACCGCAGCTCGTGTAGCTGACCATCACCCTTGAACCACCAAACATGATCAATATGATCACAAACAATACGCGCTTTTCTAATAAAATCCATCCCCAACAATGTTTCATTATCTTTTGAATCGGGCAAAATCACAAATTCAATATTAACAATTTAGTGTAAAATTTTAACATCAACGTTGGCCACAAGAACCTCCATTGGCCGAATAAATCCATCAGCAAGTTTAATGTTCCTCGTTGAAGTTTGCAGAGGATGCCCCTTTGACCGGAGGAAAGCATATAGCCTAGGAGCCTCTGGTTCGCTATAAGATTAGTATGAAGTAGTAAGGTTCGATTTATATGCAACACTAGACGGCGACACGGCGGCACAAAAGCAGTTTTTTAACCGCGGCGGAAATTTTTAAATGTATATATGGAGCGCATACGGTCACCACCAACCACAGTTTTAGGACAAATTATAAGAAAGCAAGTATTAGTACATTGTTGTCGAGGTATGGAAAATAAGACTTTGCTGGACGAGTATAGTTTGAAGTCCGAGCCGCAGGCGAGGACTTCAATTATACAAGTCAAGCAAAGTAATTTTCCACGAGGCTTACATAGTGCTTTTCTCAAAAAAAGGCTAGGAAATGAAAGATTGTACTTCTTATAAAAGTTAGCTAGCGACCACAACACAACAAAACAAATAAAAATTTACAATTTTCCCACCAATTGTAATTTTTTAAAATAAATTCGCCTGTAAGGCACAGTATTACGTAATATTCTGCCATACTAAATGTTTAGTTCATTCTTTTCTTTTTTAATTCTTGACAGGCAAGGGTCTTCACATCATACAGCCTCGTCTTTAGTTACCTGTTTCATACAAAATTACGTTCCGTTTCTATGAGAGTCATCGAGATAATTTTGAAATCAAATTATGTGGGTTTAGCGTATAACGAATTTATCTTAATGGACACCAGCAAAGGATTTCCATACAACTTTGCTGGCATGATCTGAGACGTGACAAACAATGTGAAACTTCGCGGTTTCTTTTTTTGAAAGAAATGAACACATTTCCTAGCATGTTTGAGAAAAATAATTATGTACATGTACTTACGTACATACATACATACACATATCACGCCCATATCTCTTGAAACTTGCGTACCTAGTATACAAAAGTATTATTTATGTAGTAAAAGATTTTTGTCAGATTTCAGTTCAAGAGTGGGATCAATTGATTCGGAAGGTTTTTAGTGTTATGGGGTAGAAAGATTCTAGAGTGGCACTGGGTCAAGATGTTCATGCTAGGGTAACACTGGGTTGAAAGGTTCTAGACTTATACCTAGCTGGTAAGTCCTAGAGTGTCACCGAACAAAATGCCAATACTAATGTTAAAATTAATTTCCAGGTAGGTATGTAGCGACCTCTGGGAGCTACGACAAGAAGCTCACTCCAAGTGGTTCACGAGCAAGCAAGACGCAACAGAAGTTCCAACATATCTGCAAGATGGCGCCACGTGACAGAACAAAGAGCCTGAAACGCGGTATCGAAGTGTTTCACCGCGCAACGCATATATACAACTTCCAATTCTATCCAGGTGGACCAGTCGGTCCCCTGGCCACAACACCCGGCCAGGCGGGTAGCTACCCTTTTCCCGACACCACCTGGAACCCTCCATTCTGCCTATTGGCATCACTTCCTGTCACCCGCCATATTGGTGACCCCTACCTTGGACTTCGCAGCCTTCAACCACGCATCAACCACTACAGCATGCAGCCAACTACTACGTCATCAGCACCTACCGCAGTCACAGCACGGCAGCTTCACTGGTCTTCCATCATCGTCTCGACTCACCGTAGACGTCCCGACTCACCGTGGACATTGGAACCAGCACTGCTTCGCCACGCCTGACTGCATCATCACGCTACATGACGTCATCAGCCCCACTTCGCTCGCTGACAGTATCGACCTCCGGTCTTGAGGGGGAGTACTGTAGCGACCTCTGGGAGCTACGACAAGAAGCTCACTCCAAGTGGTTCACGAGCAAGCAAGACGCAACAGAAATTCCAACATATCTGCAAGATGGCGCCACGTGACAGAACAAAGAGCCTGAAACGCGGTATCGAAGTGTTTCACCGCGCAACGCATATATACAACTTCCAATTCTATCCAGGTGGACCAGTCGGTCCCCTGGCCACAACACCCGGCCAGGCGGGTAGCTACCCTTTTCCCGACACCACCTGGAACCCTCCATTCTGCCTACTGGCATCACTCCTGTCACCCGCCATAGGTACTTATCATTTCGGGAAGGTCGAGGGTATCATTATATTAAAGGTTGTGGTCACCCTGGTTCGTTGGTAACACCGAAATATACCAAACATTGTATAGGGCTATAAATCCCTTTTCTAAAAATACCAATTTCAAGACCAAAAATTATAGGATTATCCAGATAGGAATGTATTAAAAACCTTAGTCAAACAAACAATTAGAAGCACCTTCGATTTTAATTTTTCTTAGTTACTTTAATAGATACCACCAAAATGTATGATAATTTTTAACTATGAAGCAATTCAACTGGTGTCGGTGATTAAAGGAAAAAGATTGTTAAAGGTGTTCGAAGGTATGAAATTTTTTAGGCATGCGGCTTTGTGTTTGTCTGATGGTCAACAAATATTGTTCAAAAACTAATGAACGGTGCGAGAATGCGACCGCTATTTTATATATTATCATATCATAATATCATACTCGAATATATAATGGCCGTCGCTAATTGGTTTTTGCTATTTATATTTTGAGCTTACATCTATGTATACTGATTTATGCAATAAACTCTCTCTCATTGTGGCGAATTCTCGCCGGTTTGTAGGTAAGGGTTGTTTCGTAATAAAAACCACTGTTTGGAACTTCAATAGTAGGTAACATGTATTGTTCAGTTTCAGTCTTACAAATATATAATAACACTTTGCAGAAAGCGCCGTGTGGTCGAGGCGCGTGGGAATCGAAAAAAGGAATTTTTACAAGACAACATTTTTGGTTATGTTATTTTTTTTAAACGCTAGTGTTGCCAAAAATCACAACATCCTCTAAACCACGAAGAAGAAAGAAGAAAACAGAATAAGCTCTGCAAGCATAATGACTCTACTTTCACTTATACAATTTTAATGTCTCTACCAAACAAATGAGTTATTCTATATCACAGTTTTACGTTTTATTCATACTCTATTTTCTTGTCATTCCTCACAATAAAATTATAATACCTGAACAAGATTATTTTCAGTGAATAAACAATTTGAAATTATCACAACAATTACAAAACAAAAAATACACCGTCTAATGACTAGAGGTGACGTCAAAATCAGATATCTAGTGCAACATGCCTTCCTATACTTAAATAGAACTTTACATATTACACTCTATCAAGTCAAAATTATAAAACATTGCAATAGGTATAATATTTGTCTTCGCAAATATGAAATAAATTAACAATACAATAATGTATTACTCATAGAATAGATTTAATATTTCTGTATACATAACTATATGTATCTTTGTCAGTCAGCTATGTCATTCAATACAATTTTCAAAGACAAATTAACAAATACAGAACATTGTACAAGGTACCTACCTACTCATAGTCAATTAATCATTTTGTACACATAATAGAGTCAGTCTATGTAGTTTAGAAATAATTCCCATAATTCAATCCAAAATTTAGGTAGGTACATAACATACATTGAGAATAATGTTATTTCTATATTAAAATGTTCTGTGTATAATAATATTAATAATATAGGTACACAAGTCAGACAAAGCAACTGGTTTTTTAGTCATAAAATCTGCGCGGTATTTTGACTACCCTACCGAGTCTAGTTGTAGCTGAGGTCGGCTGCGGTCCGCTACTTACCGGGCTGCTAGGGGTCTCGTCCGTGTCGTGAGATGTTACCGTCTCTAGATCACAGCTAGAGCTGGATAACGGGTCAGATTTAACGGCCTTACCTTGCCCACTGGTGGAAGCGGCCTCCTGCCACTTTTCAATGTCAGCTGACAATTCTAATGGGTAGAGTCGTTGGCACGCTCTAACCTTAACGCCAGTTGCTGTCTGCACTCGTGCTACTCTCGCATGTCCATCTGCACCTGTAACCAATTCTTTTATAATACCTAAAGGCCAGTGCAGGCGACTCGAGTCCGCTTCAACCAAAACAATGTCTCCCACGCTAGGGAAGCGGGACTTAATTTTATTCCGACTCACGAGCATTGCGATATATTCGTTCCTAAAACGTTGACGAAAATCTGCGCGTAGCTTTTCCATATATCTTAATCTCAAGTTGGCGCTGTTGGCATCCAGATGGTCTAAATCCGGTGTGTCTGAAGTTTGAAGTCCATGTAAGAACATTATAGGTGTAAGAGGTCGAAGTGAGAGATCATCAGTTGGTACATATGTCAACGGCCTGCTGTTTATGATTGTTTCACAGTCACAAAGGATTGTCTCTAGCTCTATAGCAGTTACTGAAGCTTTCCCGAGCGTTCGGCGTAACATCTCCTTTACGACTCGCACCAATCTCTCCCACCATCCTCCCCACCACGGAGCCGAAGGGGGTATGAATCTCCATTTTATTGGTTGCACCATGTTTGCGGTTGCACCTTCAACTTTTGCCCAGTCAATCTGCCTCAGCATATTGGCAGCTCCCTGGAAATTTGTTCCATTATCTGAAAATATTGTGTTCACTCGTCCTCGTCTCGCAGTGAAACGTCTTAAGGCCAACAAAAAACAGTTTGTTGACAAAGAGCCTACCAGCTCGAGGTGTATGGCTCTGTATGTAGCGCATGTAAACAACGCTATCCAGCATTTTTCTTGGCTTTGAAGAATCAGGGGTCCCAGGAGGTCGACGCCCGAGGTCTGAAAAGCTGTCACATTTTCTATTCGCTCAATAGGTAATGGAGCCTCAGGTACTTCATAGTGCTTCGTTTTGTATCGCTTGCAGATGACGCAATCCGAAACTGTTTTCTTCGCAAGGCGTCTTATGTTCAAAATCCAGAAATCATTTCTGAGGTCTGACATCAAGAGCTGTGTCCCCGCATGTTTCAGAATTTCGTGTCTCTGTCTCACGAGCCGTCGCACGATTTCGTTTCTTCCTGACAGCAAAATTGGATTGACGAATTCCTTTCTTTCGTTGCTCAAATCTAGCCTTGTCTTCACTCGGATGATTCCTTCACCGTCGACTTCCGTATTCAGATTTGATGGCGTAGAACTTTCGCTGAAGCTCTCCTTCTGTATCAATTTAATTACTGTTTTCTCTGCGTTTGTGTACTCGTCGTTCGTGATGTAATTTGGACAAGCGAACTGATTCCTCACTCGTGGGGAAAACCGTAAAATCCAGGCTACTACTCTAACGATTTTAGAGTACTTCGAAAAATGTAGCAGCTGTGTGTTTAGAGGGGTAGAAACAGTGTTCATATTAACCAGAATACGTTTCTCCTCTCGCGCTACTGCCTTGTCCTCTGAAGTGTCTCTAGTGGGTTGTGAAGTGGGCCACCTGTCACTCGGAAGCCGCAGCCACGCCGGTCCCTCCCACCACCGCGAGTCTCGCAGCTTCTGCGCGTTGCATCCGCGCGATGGAAGGTCCGCAGGATTGCTGTCCCCAGGTAAGTGCCTCCAAGCATTCACATTTGTAGTACTGGTTATTTCTTTTACTCTATTACTAACAAATGGCTTCCATTGCTTTTGTTGTTTAAGCCACGCTATAACGACTGTAGAGTCTGTCCAAAAATGTGATTCAAAACTTTTACACTGGGCTAACAGCTCAGAGTTTATTACCTCATTGTAGAGTCTTGATGCTGTAATAGCTCCCATCAATTCCAATCTTGGTAGAGACATATTTTTGTTCGCTGGAGCAATTCTACTTTTAGCCATTATCAGTTGGACATGTACATTGAGGTGCTGTTCAGTTCTTAAAAACACACAGCCTGAAAAAGCGTGGTCACTTGCGTCGCAAAATGTATGCAGACTCACATTTGTTTGTTCTATAGGAGTTGTAGATAACCGTCTTGGTATTTTGCATTCTTTTAGTACATGTAGCTTGTTTTGCCATTGTATGAACTCTTTTGCTAAGTCGCTTGTTATTTCTTCGTCCCAGTCGAATTTTTTCTCCCACACCTTTTGTAATATATATTTAGGTATTATTGTCACTGGACAGAGCATTCCCAACGGGTCAAAAATTTTCTGTGTTACTGAGAGTAAGTATCTTTTAGTGACTTTTTTCTCTGGGCAGTCCATGACATCTAGGTTTAGATATAATTGATCATTTTCTATGTTCCAGGTCAAGCCAAGTACAGGGACATCTTGTGTAGGTGTCTGGTTTCTTGCTGGAGCGGTCACCCATCCTCTCAGGTCAAACTTTGCCAATGCCATGACTTCTTTCGACTGTGAAATGAAAGTATTGAGCTCATTACAAGTGTCAAAGCTTGTTATGCAGTTGTCCACATAGAAAGACTTTTTTAATTTTTCTGCTGTTTCTACATGCAAGTGACAATTATCTAGGTGATAATTGATTGTTGCTGATAACAAAAATGGACTGCAATTTATACCAAAAACCACACGATTGTGTTTGTATGTCACTATCTCCTGTCGAGTGCTGCAATCTTTCCACCACAAGAATTTTATGAAGTTCCTATCATTTTCATTTACTGATATTTGAAGGAACGCTTTTGCAATATCTGCTGAAACTCCATAGGCCCCTTTTCTAAATAGAATAAGTAACTTCGGTATAAGTTCAATTAAATTGATTCCTTTGTCGATACAATCGTTTAAAGATAATCCCTTAGCACTCTTGGCCGAAGCATCAAAAACTGGGCGCACCTTGGTGGTTGTACTGCATAGCTTTATTACTGCTCGATGAGGTAAATAGTGGCCTTTTTTCTTATCATCATTTTCCACAAGTGATATGATGCCTTCATCCTTCCATTCAGTAAAAACATTATTGTAGTTATGAAGGTTACCTGTAGACAACAGCTTCTTAGTTGTATATTCTAGCCTTTTCTGTGCCATTTCGTAGTTACTGCTTGGCTCTGGACACCCTTCCTTCCAAAGAAGTGACACCTCGTAGCGTCGTTCCGCATTCACTGAAATGTTTTTGTTAAAACATTTTAAAATTTCAGATTTTGTCTCCTCTTTGCTTTGTTGCTGATAGGGGTCATGTATGCCTAACAGTTCTATATCCCACAGCTGTGAGATATCATTGTGAGATACTTGTGTCACATTCATACAAAAACTCACTGTTGAGGTATTGTGACCAAGTGTTGGTCCACATATTGTCCAGCCCAATTTTGTTTCTACCCCCACCAAATTACCTTGAAGGGGAACATAGTTTCTGGTTATTATGGAACCCAAGTAGTCTGAACCAATCAAAAGCTGAATTTCAGTGTCATTAGATTCTATGTCACTGACCTTTATATTTAAGCTTTTTAATTTTCGGATAATATTTTCATCTGATATTTTAGGTAGGTGACCGCATAAATTAGACTGCCCTAATGCTATAATTGGCAAGTTAAATGTATGATTTAAATTGCTCACCTTAAACTCAAAGCATTTATGTAATTGGGCAGGCATTGTTTCACCTCCGAATACCGTGTGACTGATGAACTCCACTCCGACCTCTTTGATATTCAATTCCTCCGCGACTGATGACTTTAGATATGTTCTCTGCGATCCATTGTCCACAACAGCCCTTACCTTTTTATTCTTTCCGTTGTGACTAATGTTCACCATTAGCGTCTGCAATAAAGTGTTGTTATTTTTATGATTTACAAGCACATTTTCGTTCTTACTAGTGTTTTCTTTATAATTTTTTGAATGTAACAATGGACATAATACAACATAGTGCCTTTTACTACAGCAAATGCACCGAATATAAGTTGCTTTGCATTTGCTAGCTAGATGTGATTTTTTAAAACAAACAAAACAACTCCCTGAGTCCTTAATCGCCTGCTTTTTCTGTTCAAGTGTCATTTTTGTTGCCTTACTGCACTGAAAAATATTATGATTATTTTTACCACACAAACAGCAAGCATCATCCTTACCTTGTGTTGTAGGCTTCCAATATTTTTCTTGTTTTAACATTAAACATGTTGCAGTTGGGGGTTTGTTTGTCTCACCTCGATGAATGGCGTTCAAACTGGAAGACTGGTAGCTGTTAAAGTCTGACCTAGCAAGTGTTATGGATTCCTGAGATTCTACCTCCTGCTTTAGAAAATCTAACAATGGTTCAAGTTGCTTTGACTTACTTGTTCTATTGAAAATTAACAATAATTCTTCAGGGATAGCTGATTCTACTAAAGGATATAGAATTACTTCATATTTTTGCTTAGTAATGTCCAAAGTCTCAAGTGCTAATAAATAGGATGTTAATTTGTCATAAAGTACTTTAAGATCTAATATTTCCGACTTTTGAAGCACTAAAGACAACAATTCCCTGACATACACTTGGATTAGAACATCATCTTTGGCAAACCTGTCCTTCAGTTGTTGCATAGCTTTTTCATAGTTTTCACCGGATGGTGGGAAACTTTCCACCAACACCCTGGCACTGGAATTTTCGGTTAGCCCTTGAAGTAAATACTGGAACTTGTCCTCTCTTGGTAATGTTTTATTTTCGTGAATCTTCTTAAATTGGCCCCAAAAGGACAACCAATTTTTGGGATTTCCATCAAAGGATTTTAATTCAATCTTTGGTAAATTTAGTTTTTGAGGTTGTTTTTCTTCGGGTTTTTTAAACTTGTTTGCTAGCTCTTCCTCAAATGTGTGTTTGAAAGTGAGGAATTTCTTCTTATATATTTCTGCACCAGTTATTTCATTTTCGAACTCCTCTTCATCATATTCATCCAGCATTCTTTGTTGTATAACTTTGTCCAAGGTTACTATTGACGTGTAAGTTTCTTTGAGATATTCGAATTCGATTATGCCGTTGCTGTACTCTTTCTTCTCGATATGGCCCTTCAGTAAAGCAGAACTTCGATCGAATACCCGTCGAAAATGCGTACGCTGCGTCATTTCTTTGTTTTCCGCCATGTTTCAAGATCGCGTGTTCGATGGATACGGTCGCCAGTTGTGGCGAATTCTCGCCGGTTTGTAGGTAAGGGTTGTTTCGTAATAAAAACCACTGTTTGGAACTTCAATAGTAGGTAACATGTATTGTTCAGTTTCAGTCTTACAAATATATAATAACACTTTGCAGAAAGCGCCGTGTGGTCGAGGCGCGTGGGAATCGAAAAAAGGAATTTTTACAAGACAACATTTTTGGTTATGTTATTTTTTTCTTAAACGCTAGTGTTGCCAAAAATCACAACACTCATCATCTCTATCTCTATGTAATAAACGTTTAAAATTGAAATTGAAATTTAACAGTATTAGTTGCGCTTAAGGTGCACGCAATGACGAAAATGACAAAGAAATATCCAAAAAAAGTGTCTTAATGTCGAAGTTCGCAAAAAAATGTACAATACCAGGATGGACAAAAACGAAACAAAAATATGTTCGCGCAAAGTGCGTAACATGATACTGGACACTTGCATTTTTAAACCTGAACTAATAAGTTGGCTTTATTCAGTTTAATGACTTTGCTTCTTCTGAAATAACGTAAAACTAAAAAGTTGTAAATATGATTTGAGATGTTATGAAGATAAGTGTTTTGTGAACTGATTAAGCCCTTATTTTTAGACCAATTCTTTTCATGTACTGAAAGTGGAAGAATAACAAACAAACATACAGTACAGTTTATACAGTTCATAATTAATATGGATACTATGCGTTCAGCTAAGTCTTGGCGAATGGTTCAGCTTATTCCAAAATATGGTCCTTATGATATAATGTAGGTTAATATTCCTTCCAAGTTAAAATATCAACTTTGTGAGTAGTCCACCGAGAATCGAACCCGGAACCTTAGCGCCGCAGGCAGTCGCACTACCATTAGTCGTCAAGTATTGTATCAGTACCAGTTAGACTTACATTATATGAAATGGTGACACCTCTATAATATACTCTTTGACATGACTTCCGAATTTCATTTGAATTTCGTTCCTTCCGTCGAAGTACAAGCCTTAAGCGCCATTTGTCTCTTTTTTAATTTTATTTATGAAAGTGATAGTATGGTGATGGTTATGCAAAACACAAACGGCGAATGATTCAAGTGACTCAACTGACTACCAAAAATCGACCTCCAGTCTGACAGATGCGTTCAAAACAAACGAGTTCAGAATATAAGAAAAAAGAATTATTTTTTGTAAACGATGCTATTCTAAGCCGTTACCAGACAGCATTATAATATCAATCATTTAGATAAAATTTTAAAAAGTACTTGTCTGAAGTTTTCCTAGGTGGACCTTACTCATCCTCATGCATCTCACTCGGAACAGTAACGGGCAACGGCATGCATAGTTGAGTGAACGTGTCTTCAAAACGCAGTTTCATTATCTCATTGTATTTGATTGTACCTATGATCGTTCGCATCGCATCTCGTGTCTCGTTTTAATTCACAGCATCCAGTTATTCGCCTCCCTCTCACCGCCGGCGTATGATCTCGAGATTCCCGCTCGTGTTATCGGGAAGAAACCAGGAAGTTTACGTGTACAGTGTTGACGTGGCTCGATCCAGCAGGTACTTACTGAAAATCAAGTTCCGACCTAGATTCAACAATAGAATTCTCAAGCTTACGTCTCAGCTTACTGTGGTATTGTTACTTTCATTTGTAGCGAAAATGCTGACTAGTTTATACCTCGCTTTGGCCATATCAGCGGCTTTTGCCGGTGTGCCGAATCCTGAGGAATCCAAGAGGTTGATGGACCACTTGTCTGAAGCAGAACACTTCAAGAATGAGCACCACAATAAGCAGTTCGATCACGACGCTTTCCTGGGAGAGGACCAGGCCAAAACATTTGACCAGTTGCCTCCTGAAGAGAGTAAAAGAAGATTAGGGTAAGTGTTTACTTATAATGGCTTTTCACAACTTCATGTAACTATCTATGTCTGCCAGTACAGGTCTGTGTTGATTAATTACTTTAATTAGCTATGTGTTACACTCTATATTGAACAGTTTTCAATGTTAATATTATGTTATTAAAAAGGATTTATTTTTCAATTGTCAGAGATTGAATCAAGAACGGTTTGTAATTTTATTTGCTATTAGTGGCATTTACCCATAAATAGACCTTTTCCCAGCATAAATTATACATAAAAACCTTTCTCTTGAATCATTCTATCTAATTGAGAAAACCAGATCAAAATCCTTTGCATACTTTTAAAGATCTAAGCATACATAAAGACATGGAAAGCTTCATTTTATACTATTTAGTGACTGGTGATCTAATATCTATCTATCCTGCCCTAGGAATAAGGGATATCAGGTAGCCAGTGATCAGGTAATGTAACTGCTTACCAAAAATCTAAACATACATTTTAGATCATGTAGGTGGTGCAAAAACTTTGCACAATCGGGATCATTGTCACATTATGGTTGGTCATTGAATGTATTGAATACACATAATATTAGGTGCATTTCATTTTGTTATACTTCTAGTAGTTGATTTTTACCACCACAATTCAAAACTAAGTTATTATGACAGTTACCAATTCGGACTAAGCGCTTCCAGTCATCATTTATAATGCGCACTGCTAAAGAGTGGAACTCACTACCTGCGTCTGTGTTTCCAAACGCATACAACCCTAATCTCTTCAAAGTAAGAGTGAACAGGCTTCTTCTGGGTGAGCTCGCTCCATCTTAGACTCTGTCTTTGTCCTATGACCTAATCTAGAGTCAAGAGCAAACCCATCATTAATAATAAAAAAAAATGTTACTCTTGCTGATATCCCTTATTTGTAGGTCCTGCATCTAAAAATTTCACTAATTATTTTGTGCCTTAAAAACTTATCTGGAAGTAGAGAGAATCAATCTTTCAATTCAAAACTTCTCATAAACAAACACAGATTAAAATCACAAGCTGTGTCTGTAGGGTTGCAAAAAAAATAATTAAGTATCTACTCTTTCTTTTCAAGTGAGTTAAGTACCTACCTAGATTCAAGTGTTTTTATAAATTTTGGTAGGCATTAAACAAGAACCAAGAAGTCATTAACCTATTGTTCTACTTAAAGTCCTATCTGTGACTACCAATTTCCTCCGTCTGAGTTTAATCTGTTATGGTAGTTTATCTCGCCTACACAGTAGGTATGTGGGTTAAACCAACTTTTAGACTTATCTTCATTTAGGAATCTTTATTTTAGGTATATTAGAAGAGGTGTGATGTAGATGATAGTGATGTATACTATCATGTTGTGTATATAGTCTAATAAATTCTTACCTAAATAAATTGACAAACATTTAAAGTGAGAGTATGGTTCTTATAAGACAGGTAACAACAGTAAATTGGTATTAAGAGTAAGAATAAATGAGACCAGCCGGGACAGACCGCCTAGTGATTTGAGTATCAATTAATAGTATAAAATAAAGTTGCTTCATGTGTATGCTTAAATTTGGAAGAGTACGGTAAAGATTTTGATGCGGTTTTTTTCCCGCGGGAAAACGGTTAGCAGCAGGTGAAACCACTGGCCGGGCTGCTAGTTTTAGAATTTTTTATGTACAAAGAATCTCCACACTTATCAAAATTTTGGTGACCCTGCTTATCATAATGTAATACCGCATTTGATATGATAATGGATATTTTAAATTAGGTAGTAGGTAATGGTAAAATAATATTAAATCTGGAACAATTATTTTGTTTCTTTTTCTTTTTTGAATTTACATAGACTGAATCTTTGCAAAGATAATCTATGCACTAATACCATCTAATACTACAATTTAGAAAAGAGACCAGTTTAGGAAAAGAACCAAATAAAAAAACCTGTACATCACACACAGCGCCATCTAGCCCCAAACTTAGCAAAGCTTGTACTATAGGAACTAGATAGCTGATATTAATATAAGTAAATAATTTTCTCATTCCCATTCTCTTCCTGGTTTCTCTACTAAACCAACTTGCTGTATTTTTTGTTGGCTGATTGTGTGGGTAAATATAGTTACTTGCCAATCAATTGTAATGTGTATGCAATGAAATGAGATAGTTGAATACAGAATACTTTTACTTTTTACCCGACTACGGCAAAGCAAAAAGGAGGGTTATGATTTTGACCTGTATGTATGTATGTATGTATGTATGTATGTGGAAACGAAAACGTTTGTTCCGTCCTAACTTCTAAACAACTTATCAGAATTTGATAAATGAGGTATCATTTGAAGCGTCTCAACAGTCCGCTGGTTATAGGCTACGTTATGTCACTATACATTACATAGGGCGCCCTCTAGAGCTAAGAATTGAAAAAGTTTATACTACTAGTAATGTCGTGTTGGGTATCAAATGAAAGGGCTTAATAAGCACAGTTCAAAAAAATAGTTGCCGTGTGATGCCAGCTAAGAATAGCACCACCATATTTCTTTTCCGTGGGTGTCGTATGAGGCGACTACGGGATAACGGGACGCGACGGGTGACGTATAAGGCGACAAAGGGACACGAGGAGTTCATGTGAAGGTATTACAATTAGGCGACAGCTGACAACCTGTCACTTAAGTGAAACACGATTTTAAGGGTTAACCTATTAGTTTTTGAAGACTTAATGCAATTACCACCCGTATCTGCAACTCGTGTTGGCGAATATTGTTACAAACAACCTGACATTTATGCAGCTGAACCACATTTATGGAGAATGTTCAGTTTCTGTGAATTGGGTCAAAATATGTGACAAGTAAATGACAACAGTTTCGTTGATCTGTTGAACAGCATCAGAATAGGGAAGTTGACAATGGAGCAATTAGCAATATTAGACACAAGAAGAATTGTAAACGACACAATTGAATACGATGAAATTGTACATTATTTCCAACTTTAAAACATGTAGACCAATTTAACAAAAAAATATCAGAGCGCTTGGCATTACGAACAAAAATCTATACGATCAATGCAATAGACACTTCAACAGAGTCTAAAACATATGGACAAATACCTAAGCAAGAGCACATACCAAACGATCCAAATAGAACAGGCGGTATTATAAAAACTATTCAAATCGGTCGGTCAGCCGTGTGGTGCCGGCAGAGTAGAATAGCACCACCCCGTCTCTTCCCGTATCCTGCCAGGAAGGCCGAGAGGTTGGCGCAGGTCCTGGGCAGCCCTGCGTTTTCCATAATTGCGTCCCAGGCAACGCAGTGTCTGTGGAGAGGACACTTCACCCGCGTCACGCGGATACCAACACGGGAAGTGGCAGTGACCATAAGTCCGCACATATGGGCGTAAGTGCGGGCGCCAGGGGTCGCTTCCGACAGTGGAAGGATCCATCGTAGGCCCACTGATCAGTTACCGCCTGCTCCAAGTTGGGCAGCCCCCGACCAATAAGGTACTGTTCCGCCCCGGTGCTGGTTTGCTCTTTTAGGGTGTAGAGAGCACCAGCCTCAACTGGACAATCGGCGCCGTTACATTTTACACCTGCGACTAAAAGGCATAATAGAAACAATTCCCAACACCGCTTATCCATGCGATTTGTAACATGGAATGTCCGTACTATGAGGACAGGCCTCCCTGACACCTGTGTAGGCTCTTCTACCCTTCTACTGACGCACAAGATCTGCGTAAAACTGCCATTATGGACGCCGAACTCAACAGACTTAACATTGTTGTTTGTGCCTTACAAGAGACCAGACTCCCTGACGAGGGTTCCTTGCGTGAGACACATTACACATTCTTTTGGAAAGGAAAGGACAGCAGCGCTGTGTGTGAGCATGGTGTAGGCTTGGCTATCCGCAACGATCTCTTATCATCAATAGAGGCTCCTTGCGGCATATCGGAACGCATTATGTTGGTGCGGTTAAATACGAATCATGGATACGTAACACTTATTTCTGCTTACGCACCAACATTATCCTCAACGGATGAAGCAAAAACACAGTTTTATGACCAGCTCGACCAGTCTCTACGCGGGTTAAGACCATCTGACCTCTTATACAATCTGTGGCCTGTGCTATCATTGAACAACTACAATTCTACAGGCGAAAAAGTGGCAACATCGCGCCAAAATTAATATTTAAATAGCAACACTGATGAAAATTACAACTACAGGCGTTTTTCGAAGCTACAGGTCTACAATTTTACAAGTCACAGCTACAGGCACCTGTAGATTTCCATCGACAAACCATAGGGTAGATTTTGCTTTTAAAAACACAATCGAGCAAGTTTTTACAGGTGTTCATCAAAAGACTTGTAAACTACAACTGTAAAAACTTACAACTTGTGAATAATTTTACAGGTCGTCTGACCTAGGTAATTATTCTACAAGTGCAAGATTTCTGCATAAAAGTCTATTCAATATGTTCAAAAGTACTCAAAATGCGTTCCTTGCCAAAATATTTTGATCGAGGCGTTAAATAAAGCAAAACTTTATCGTCAATTGTGGATTATTATTATTATTAATTCATCACAGTACTATTTTAACATACTCTATCAATAATAAACAAAGTTATCAATAAATGTTATCTTATCTTATCTTATCTAATATGATTTTTATAAGAAATATTGTTGATTTCATTTTTGTAATTTCCTTTTTATTAAAATAATAATTTTCAGTGTAATGTCTTATATATTTAGCAAAGTGTATACATACTTTTACATTATTTTATCTGTGCTATAGCATTGACGTTGAAGTTGAGTGAATGAAATGAATGAATCGATAGTGTTGTACATCGACTTGTAAAATTTACCTGTAGTCGAGATTTTGGAGCGGTACTTACTATGGTAGCTTTACAAGTGTCTTCATAAAACGCCTGTAACCTGTAAATTGTAACTACAAGTGTGCTACAGGCAGATTTTGCGCCTGTAAATGTGGACCTGTACCTGTACAATGATAATACATGACACTGGGCGATTTTAACACAAGGGTTGGACAGGACAACGTAGCTTGGCCTGATTGTATAGGTAACCACGGTATAGGGAAGTTAAACGAAAACGGCCAACGTTTATTAAAGCTATGCTCTAAACAACTACTGTGTGTTACCAATACCTACTTCAAAGGCAAATCATCTCGCAAAGTATCCTGGAAACACCCTCGTTCTGGTCACTTGCATCAACTGGACCTTATCCTAACCAAAAAGAAAAATCTCCGCGAGACCCTACACACGCGTACATTTCATAGCGCTGATTGTGACACAGATCACTCCTTGGTGGCTTCGCACGTTGCTATAACTCACAAAAAGATCCACTCGTCCAAACTGCCCGGTAGGAAGAAGATCGATCTTCCCAAAACCAGGTATGGTGAGTTTGTCCGAAAGTTTGAAGAGTTGGTACGCGTTGAAACTGCCACCTGGGACGTAGACGCTCCTATAGAGGAAGACTGGGGCAAAGTAAAAAAGTTTCTAACAGATGTGGCTGGTACGGCTTTCGACCACCAGAAAGTCAAAAACCAGGACTGGTTCGCTGAAAATCTCGAACACATAACACCCCTGCTCGAGTCCAAACGGCAAGCTTCGCTTACTCATCGCCTTAACCCTTCCGAAAAGTCGCGTGTCAATTTAGCGAATGCAAAAGCTGTATTACAACGCACATCACGGTACTTTGCTAATGCATGCTGGACCGAGCTTTGCCAAAGTATCCAATCGTGCGCTGATGTCGGAAATTTTGGTGGTGTGTATGCTGGCAGTAAAAAGGTCCTTGGTCCTTTGCCTAAAAAAACAGCCCCCCTTAAAGAAGTGGATGGCACTGTCATTACAGATGCCCAACGCCAACTCGAACGATGGATAGAACATTATATCGGTCTCTATTCGGAACCAGTTAATATAATGCCGGAAGCTGCAGACTGCATGCCAAAACTAGCTACCTGGGCCGAGTTAGATGACCTTCCTACCATATGGGAATACCACAAGGCTGTTAAGCAGCTTAGTGTTTAGCAGCTTCTGAGACTCGTTAAATCCTTCCATTATAGACATGAAAGGACCTGTTGTATTTAACGGCAATACATCCGAGCCGTTCGTAGAGGTGTTCGCCATGGCTGCATGTTGGCTCCTACCCTATTATGCATGGTCAAACATACATACATACAAAGACAAGATTATGATGAGTGTATTTTGTTTAATTAACGAGTGATGTTTTAATTGTGAATTGAGCTGCATTTCTATCCAGAAAAAAAAATGCATACCAAAGTGTTAAACTTACCTTCAACCCCAAAATAATTAAAATAAAAACCAGTTCAAAAACTAACACCCGACTACTGAGATATCGCGCTCTAAAAAGTAAGAAACAAGAAATCTGGAATATTAACTACAAACAATTTAATATCTATAGTCCACGAAATTTATACGAAGATATGACATATAATTATATATTTAAATGTATATTTAATAAAAAAATATTGTGGTTTATAGGTGATAGCCGTGGTCGTATGCCACCTACTCTAGTACTTAGTAGGTGATATCATAAACTTGCACAACATAATTAGGTAAGGCAAACTGGCATACGTCCACGTCTATCACCTATAAACCACATTTTTTTTTATTAAATATACATTTAAATATATAATTATATGTCATATCTTCGTATAAATTTCGTGGACTATAGATATTAAATTGTTTGTAGTTAATATTCCAGATTTCTTGTTTCTTACTTTTTAGAGCGCGATATCTCAGTAGTCGGGTGTTAGTTTTTGAACTGGTTTTTATTATGTTTGTATGTAACTCAGAAATGTATGCATGTGATCTAAGTAACAAAAACTCTTCTTTAGCAAGTTGGTAGGTTAACTAATAGGGCTGCCTACAAACTATGATGTAGTTTGGCAGACTTAAACTTTGGAAAAGTATGTTCATTACTGAATAAACTCTTTATTTAATTATTTTACTTACATAATAATAACTTGAACTAAAGCCTTACAAAAAAGTCACCTCATTGTCTTTTTAATTCTATTTCAGTATCATAGTAGACAAGATTGACACCGACAAAGATGGATTTGTCTCATTGGTTGAACTAAAAGACTGGATCCGGTACACGCAAAAGCGCTATATCGAAGAGGATGTCGAGCGTCACTGGAAGCAGCATAACCCACAAGATGCTGAGGAGATCCCTTGGGAAGTGAGTATCCTGTAGCTCAATAGTCTAGTGGTTTGAGGGCCAAATTCCAGATTTGATTAGTTGCTAACCAAATGTCAGTTTAAGGCGAGTGTAGCCGTCAACGACCTCGACAGTGGCGCCTCATCATAAAAATAAAGTTTTCTCTTTATACAAACAATCTATCAGAATATCCGTTGCCCAAGTTTTTAGTTAGTTTAGTTTTTACAGCGAATATTTCATTAAGTTTGCAGGTTTTAATTTTACTTAAGGATAATACTAAAAACTTGGGCAGCGGAAATTCTGATAGAATGTTTCTCTAAAGAGTTTTTTTTTGTGAAGTGGCGCCACTGTCGAGGTCGTTGGCTGGTACACTCGCCTTAATGTTTTGTAAGATTGTTCATTTTTTATTAAGCTGTTGCATATTCAATCTCCCAATGTACCAAAAAGTGAGATGATGCAGTGGTTTCACTCCCGCCCCGACATGAGGGAGTAAAAAACATTAATTAATTGCAGATATTTTTTTCTTTTTCAATTTGAACCATCCGAAATCAAATCAAAATTACTAAATATAATTTTAAAAAGTAGGTGGATATGTCACTACGTGCATACGGGGCGTATTTGGTTTTAAATTTCATTTTGATAAAACATGCAACATCACAGATAAGTCACAATCATAACATAACATGTATTGAGCTGGAATTTTGCATTAAGCATGTATGTAGCTGTAGTTATTATTATTTCAACACATAAGATTTCGTCGGAAAGTAAACTGACTGATAAGAAAATGTATTACATTGAGTGAGTTGTAATGCTGTTTTTGTATTTCAGACTTACAGGAAAAACGTGTACGGATTCATGGACGAAATGGACCAGAAGGAAATGCAGGAGCCTAACAGTGAGGGATTCACGTACGCCAACTTGCTGAAGAGGGACCGCCGCCGGTGGACACATGCGGGTAATTTGAAATTGAATATGCACTTTTACTATGACTGCTTCGGAGGGCACGTTAAGCCGTCGGCTTAACTGCTGTCTATGATTACATAAGACGGCGGTCGTTACACAACCATGTTAGAGGCTTAATACTAGTAGTCGGCGGTAGTAAAAATCTTGACACCAGGGTTCATCGGGTCGTTGAGGATTCGGTGTCCCACACGAAAAGAAAAAAAGACATGACTGGTTTTTGGTTGATCAGCCTTAGTGTGACAATGGACAATGGCGTCTTTGTGTGTCCATAATCCAGCAATTTAGACAGAAATTTCTGTAGCGTAAAATAAACTGCTACAAAGTAAGAGATGAGTGATGAGTTATACTCTGAGAAAATGCGCCATAATCGTAATTTTCAGCGAGAGAGTGCGCGAGTTTTTGATTCATTTAGGAAAAGTGCAAGTAAATAAATGTTTCGACAAGGTTTCAGTGGATTATTGTAGCAATTGCTTTATTTTTTGTAGAGTGCCCTCTTAAGACCTACATTGGCCTCAATCCACACTAATATTATAAATGCGAAAGTAACTCTGTCTGTCTGTCTGTCTGTCTGCTACGCTTTCACGGCCAAACCGCTGAACCGATCTTCATGAAACTTGGCACAAAGATTGCTAGCATACCGAGAACGGACATAGGCTACTTTTTATCACAATTCGAGGGTCTGGAGTACAGATGTAGACCACCAGGTGTACCACCAGGAGCCCAGCCAAACTATTAGAGATACAGGCATGGTTCCAAAACAAAAGTTGTTCAGTATGATGGGCCGCTTCTTTTTATAAGGACATTGAGGATCTGGAGTACCTTATGTAGACCACCAGGCGTACCATCAGGAGCCCAGCTAAACTATAAGAGATACAGGCATGGTTCTAAAACCAAAGTTGTTCAGTATGATGGGCCGCTTCTTTTCACAAGGACATTAAGGATCTGGAGTACCTTATGTAGACCACCAGGTGTACCATCAGGAGCCCAGCTAAACTATTAGAGATACAGGCATGGTTCTAAAAAAAAGTTGTTCAGTATGATAGGCCGCTTCCTTACACAAGGGCATTGGGGATCTGGAGTACCTTATGTAGACCACCAGGTGTACCATCAGGAGCCCAGCCAAACTATTAGAGATACAGGCATGGTTCTAAAACAAAAGTTGTTCAGTATGATGGGCTGCTTTTTTTCAAAGAACATTGAGGATCTGGAGTACCTTATGTAGACCACCAGGGGTACCATCGGGAGCCCACCTAAACTATTAGAGATACGATACAGAAATGGTTCCAAAACAAAAGTTGTTCAGTATGATGGGCTGTTTCTTTTCACAAGGACATAGAGCATCTAGAGTACATTATATAGACCACCATGTGTACCATCAGGAGCCAAGGTAAATTATTATAGATACAGGCATGGTTCCAAAACAAAAGTTGTTCAGTATGATGGGCCGCTTCTTTTCACAAGGACATTGGGGATCTGGAGTACCTTATGTAGACCACCAGGTGTACCTTCAGGAGCCCACCTAAACTATTAAAGATACAGAAGTGGTTCCAAAACAAAAGTTGTTTAGTATGATGGGAATAAGTCGAGAAAGAACATTGGCAACTTTTTACTGAGGATTTTTTTGTTATCTACTGACTTTTGTATTCAATTGTTATAAATATTGAACTCTTAGGGCAGTACACCGGATAGCAAATTTTGAATTGTCCCTTTAACAACAGAAGCAAGCAAGTCATCCCTAAACAGTAGAGATAAGAACTGTTCTAATATCACTGTCATACTTACTATGAATATACCTACATATCTACTTTAGAACCTGTTTCTAAAAAAACTATCTAACGCGGACGAAGTCGCGGGTAAGAGCTAGTTATGGAAATAAATACTCTTAGCTTACCTTAATTTGGCGCTGTCACTTTCCATCAAATAGGTTTAGAAAAGGATAGATGATATCTAAGTACTGTCATGTTTAAAATGTCAAACGGTTCGTCGCCATTTCTAGTCAATTTGGTCGCCATTGTTTTCATCGTAGCCTTATTTTCACAGATAACGTGTATCTTGCATCATATTATAATACATTGGCCGTGTGATGCCGGCTTAGAGTAGCATCTCCCCATTTCATTCCCGTGGGAGTCGTAAGAGGCGACTGAGGGACTCGAGGGTGTGTATTGCAATTTTAGGCGATGAGCTGACAACCTGTCACTATGGCAATACACAATTTTCCGAATAACCCTCAATTATTTGTCAGATGTGGCATAAATGTCCGTTTCTTGCGGCCGTTTACGCTCTGCCTAACCCGCAGGGGATTGTGGGCGTGATATGTGTATGTGTGTATTATAATACATGACATGACTTAGATATCTCCTATTCTTTCCCAAACCTATTTGACGAAAAGTTACAGCGATAATTTAAGAATTTATTTCCCGAAACGAGGCCACTATCTCCGTCAAACCAGACTTTTTAGATCTCTAATAGTCCTGTATTCTTCGGGCTTATATGTTTTAGAGTTCAGTATCTCACACTCCTGTATACTGTGTTTCAGATTTGGACCAGAACGACGCGTTGAACCGCACTGAATTCGCCGGTTTCTTACATCCCGAGGACCACGATAACATGCGGGACATCGTCGTACTAGAGACTCTAGAAGATATCGACAAAGACAAGGTTAGACTAACTTGCCGCGAGAGATACCAAGATCGTGGACAATTCACACAGCGCCATCTAGTCTCAAACTAAGCAAAGCATTTATTTGTAAATTTGTACATATGATACATAAAAAACACCCAGACTAAACACAAATATCTGAAAAGAGCATGGGACATTTTAGTATGAAGCCTGGTATACCTACAATTCGCGATGACAAAAAAACAAATTTTGGCGGCCAGAGATGAAACATGTGCGAATCGATAGAACATAGAAATACAAACAGGAAATACTCTTTGGTAAAATGTCGTTAGTGATACGGTTTCGGAGTAAATGAGGGCCGAAGTTTTTTTTAATTAAAAATATTTTTTTACTTTTTATTAACTCAAAATGTTAAAGCAAGCATATAAAACTTCTAATTTGTAAAAAAGGGTTTTAAAATAATACATTACTATTAAAACCAAAGTAATTAAATTAAACTCGAGCCATTTTTGCAGGCTCCATTTCATTTTCAGGTGTTATATCCATAGTAGAAGAGATGTTAACAAAGGAAAATGAACCTTATTCCATAGCATTAGCATGGATCTGACACCTGTCAAATCGGGCCTATAAAAATGGCTCGAGTTTCTATGATATAACAACATAACCCCTGATAAATGGGAGATTTTGTGACTGTGAAATCGATCGCAGAACATTGTGGGTGATAGAGAGACTATATAGACAGACAAGTAGAAAAAAAAACAAAAAGGCCTTCGTAATACAATGAGGGAAATATCCGAAAAGCTGTGAAAAAGTAAGTCAAGTAATATCTTTTACACCCGGGTGGGATTTTGATAGTACTCCGACAGCAAAATGCTCGTCATGGTCAATGGTTTCGAGATTGGCATGTGAGTTAGTAAGAGGGATTTTCAAACAAATTGACAGATTGTGGGAAATATATCCCACATGTATAATATAATGTTTGAAATGGGGGCTCACACTAGTAAGTCAAGTAATATCTTTTACACCCGGGTGGGATTTTGATGGTACTCCGATAGCAAAATGCTCGTCATGGTCAATGGTTTCGAGATTGCATGTGAGTTATTTCCGCTGTGTTTCCGCTACCACCTGCATTTTTTTTGCATTCACGAATTTTAATCCTTACCGAGTACCGATCGAACAGCTATGTAGGTATTGTTTATGTTATGGTCTTTACTTTTTACCATTCTAATGTATTAGACAACATTAGAATGGTAAAAAGTAAAGACAAAGTATCTTCTTTTCACGGCTTTTCGGATATTTCCCTCATTGTATTACGAAGGCCTTTTTGTTTTTTTTTTACTTTGACAGACGTCTATAATATATAGTCTCTCTATCACCCACAATGTTCTATGATCGATTTCACAGTCACAAAATCTCCCATTTATCAGGTGTTATGTTGTTATATCATAGTAACTCGAGCCATTTTTATAGGCCCGATTTGAGAGGTGTTTAATCCCATGCTAATGCTATGGAATAAGGTTCATTTTCCTTTGTTAACATCTCTTCTACTATGGATATAACACCTGAAAATGAAATGGAGCCTGCAAAAATGGCTCGAGTTTAATTTAATTACTTTGGTTTTAATAGTAATGTATTATTTTAAAACCCTTTTTTACAAATTAGAAGTTTTATATGCTTGCTTTAACATTTTGAGTTAATAAAAAGTAAAAAAATATTTTTAATTAAAAAAAAAACTTCGGCCCTCATTTTCTCCGAAACCGTATCACTTACGACATTTTACCAAAGAGTATTTCCTGTTTGTATTTTTATGTTCTATCGATTCGCACATGTTTCAACTCTGGCCGCCAAAATGAGTTTTTTCCAATATCTCCAACAATAGGTATACCAGTTTGGTTCCATGCTCTTTACTAAACAATAAATATTTGTGTCTTATGGTGATTGAACCCATAACCCTCGGCGTAGCAGGCAACGCCATCAGGCAAAATAATGAAGCCATATGCCATACCAACGTGACAGCTGTAGATATAGATTTCCTGACTATATTCTTCTTATTATGAAATCTACCAGTAGAAAGTGCGTAGTGGCATGCAATCGGATAGGCCCACGTTCAGCAGTTGACCAATAAAAGTCTTAATTCCATGTTACCGACTAAAATCTCTATCTACAAAATAGCACTGTCACTTTCTGTTATTTAGGGTTAGACAAGGATAACAAATGATCGTCTCTTAAATTATCTATGGTTTTTCGCGTTATCTATTGAAATTGAGCGGCGCTTAAAAATACAAGGAAATCTGCGAAATTGTACTTAAATAATGAGACTATTTAAGACATGACTTGATTAAAATACTCTATGAAATCTAGTATCCCTTTCTAAACGTATTTAACAGAAAGTAACAGTGTTATTTATAAATAGCCGTTTTATTCAGTAACGTGGAATCGAGACAAGGCTGATTATGATGATAATAATTAGGTTAATTATACGCATGTAAATAACAACATGTGAAAATCTTGACTTCAATTTGAAACGAATATCGTTCACTGTGGTATCGTAAAGTTTCATGCCGTGTGATTAACCTGGCCAGCCCAGAGGCAGTGCTTTTATTTTATTTTATTTTTAGTTTTCTTTTAAGACAAAATTGTTATAAAAGGAAGAAAATTGTGTCATACACATTTCTTTTTTAAAATGAAAGATCATGACGTCACTAAGTGATAATACTATCCTTTATTGAATAAAGTTAATGTCATCTGTTTCAGGACGGCAAAGTGTCACTGGAAGAGTACATCGGTGATATGTACAAGCCTGAAGATGGAGAGGACGGCGATGAACCAGACTGGGTCAAACAGGAGAGGGAGCAGTTCATTGGATACAGGTTAGTTATTAGTTGTATACTAAAAATAGAAATAATAATGGAAACAAATATCATCAGTGTGGATGGGAATGTTGGAAGGGGAAGAACAAGACGCACGTTCTTGGATCAGATCGGGGACGTTCTAAAAAAAGGTCAGGACAAAAGTACCCTAAACATACGACGATGATGTATGAAAAGATTGATGCATGTTGAAGAAGCGAAAGAGGTGTGTCAGGATCGTAAAGTGAAAAGATGTAGTCTCTGCCTACCCCTATGGGAAAGAGGCGTGATTATATGTATGTATGTATGTACAAGTATATTATTGTTGGGCAAAAATATTTCTTTTGTAAACTTGTAAAGTTTTTAAGCCTGCGACTTTCGTCATTATTAGTGACGACGCCTCTTCCATCTGGGCTACCGCAGCTCGTTCCTTGCCCGCCAACTTTGCAAGTGTATTTTTAATGCCAGTAACGCGTGGCATGGCATACTAAACACTGGAAGTGTTTTAAAATTTGGTATTAAATTATTTGTGCCAATCAAAACAGTATGCTTCCTTCGTCCTTACGAGTGTTATACAAGGGGTGCACTGTGGGTGCACTGAAAATGCAAGAATAGATACATTCTGTATATCCTGGTACAATAATAATTTTTTATCATAATCTCCTTAATTTTGTTTAACGAATTTTATTAATTTTGTTTAAAAAATAGATCGCAGGCGTGGCACAAATTTTTGTCGAACTTGCAAGTATCAAATCTGTGTCAAAACTGAATTGACTCGAGAGAATTCAAAAGAAATGATTTACTGCGACTTTATAAGTGATTCAACACAAAAAATGGTTTCCATGCATTTCTCAAAATTAAGAATAAATTAGGTGGTCTACGATTTTTGTCACCAGAAGAAGCTGTAGGCGCCTACAAAATAGAGTACCCCAACTTCAGAATGGCAGAAATAATTGTTGCCAATTTCGAGAGTTTGGTTTGGAAAAATAACACTTTAACATCACTTGTATTCCCACAAATTCCAGTGCACCCGTCGTACCTCTCAAAGTGACTATAGTGCCATCTAGTAGATATTGCATTTTTGCATGTCTTACCATCCGTACTATCCGTACTAATATTTTAAATCTGAGAGTGTGTGTGTGTGTGTGTGTGTATGCATGTATGTTTGTTACCTCTTCACGCTCAAACGGCTTGACCGATTAGGCCACTTTTTACCGTGCGAAAACAACTATTACCACGGGAAAAGGAGTGGCAGCGGATGGAACCACTGGGCAGAAATCTAGTATCCACTAAATGATTATAGATTTAATAATCCAATAAATAAATACTTTAGTCTAACTTGGTGTATATTTCCGAATTGCAGAGACACAGACAAGGACGGCTTTATGAACGAACACGAGGTCAAAGAATGGATCGCGCCGCCGGAGTTCGACCACGCGGAGGCGGAAGCCAGGCATTTGGTCTTCGAGGCCGATTCTGACGCAGACGAGAAACTCACCAAAGCAGAGATCTTAGACAAGTACGATCTGTTCGTGGGGTCGCAGGCGACTGATTTCGGCGAGGCCTTAGCTCGGCATGATGAGTTTTAAAAGAAAGGTAACCTTAAAATTGTTTTTTGGTCCAAACAGCCTACACTAAGTACTCGGATATTTTGTAAACCAGAAAGCATCTAGCCAATTTTGTCTTAGTTGGGTAACGATATTCATTTTTCTTCCGTGTTTTTCTCTATGACTTACTACGGTAGGGTAAGTTCTTTCATAAAACTAAATGTGTTCTGAAAATATGAACTTAGTTGGTCGAATCTAAAGATAATAATTTTTAGGAGTACATTTTACTGTATTGTGATACTTGTAATCTACACTAACATCATTTCAAGTTAATTTGCTTGTTACTACTATACTACGTAATATTGAGCGGTATTCTATACGTACCTAGCTATATATTTTATATGCTGACGAATGATTCTATAGTATGAATTTTAACTGGAATATTCTTTTTCCTATTTGATTTGAGTTTTGAATACATTCCTATGCATTTATATATTAATAACTCAGTTAATAACCATAAAAATCTCGCAATATGTACAAATCTCATAAATACTTATCTATTATATTTTTATAGAGATTATTCTTTGCCTTGCCATGTTAACATTAGAATCTCTTGGCATACTTAATTAAGAAATTAATTATATTATATTTTTCTAGTTATTAGTTATAGGTGTATGCACTATGAAAGAAAAGGCCAAAGTAATTCTCAGTGATTATAAGAATTTTATAAAAATGTACTGATGTTTACTTACTAACATTATAAATAAGAAATATAAAATTATAATATTGACTTAATGTTTTTCGTATTTTAAAATAACAATAAGAGCAATAAGTGATTACTTGCATTTATAACATGTATAATATAAAACATACAAAAACAGCTGAACATTAATAATTTTCATTAAAACATTAAACATACTAGTTAAAGAAAAGCTAATATTAGAAATAATAATCCAATACGAATGTTGTATAGCTAACTGGTAAGTCAGCCAATAAAATAAATATTTGTAAGACATGCTTTTTTATTTTATTTCCTTCTAAGTTATCGTGTACGCAAGCATCAATGTGTAGCCGTCTCGCTGTCGCTCAGCCCAACCACAGGCCCAGCTCATAAGATTTATATGGCAGGCAGTCGATTGTCATTATATTTGAAGACGTTCCCCGTACCTGCCCACATCACTTAAAAATTCATTACTCGATGAAAACGCATTTATAAAAAAAACGAGTTCCCTACTTGAAAACTAATGCCATTTGATCAAACGTTAATTGCTCGAAAGCCTATGCTCGATTATCTACGACACCTACATATCGTGAGCTCGATAGTTTTCCACATCGATGCATCAAAATCTCTAAAAACGTGAATTCTAACGATCAGAAAAGGGAAATGTAAATTCTCGAAAGATCATCAGTTCGAAACACGTATTCGCATGCGAATAGTTCAAACATGCTATTATTAAAATATGTAGCCTAATATTTTTCTAAATTTAAACATTTTAGTTAGCATAAAAATTCTAGGCAAAGCTTTTAGTACAGAATTATACTCATAACGCGTAGATTGCTTGTCGTGTTGCTGAAAAAAAATGATCTTAATATATTTAATCATGTAAAAAGTATTTTATCGGGAAAAAAATATTTTTTGTTTTATTTACCTTGTACTCCTTATTACAAAGAAGCGATTAGTTTATGTTCCGTAGCGGAATTAATTTTATTTTCTTTTTACAACACATTTGAAATGGAAATCTTATAAATTTCTAAACGATCATATCATCGTTTTTCTGAACGAAAGGCTGGTGACGTTTAACCATGGCCTCCTATTGGCCAAAAACCACGGCGTGAATCGTGCGCATATCAGACCATACGGTCAATTAGAGCTACCTTCATTCTGCTCTGAGAAGTCGTCGCGCTCCTACCGCGTTCATGAAATACACATCTACGTGTGAAACCAATGTGAAACCAACAAAAACATTTCTATAGAACTATCGATATAAAAATACAAACTTTGAGTGTCCAGTGTCCTGTGGATGATTTTCTCAAGAAAACGCGACTGATGGGTTCCCATAAAGCGCCGCCGAAGCAGTAACAAAGGTAAGCGGAACCAGTCCTATTTCGCGTTAACATATTTTTTGGTCACTTCGACCCAGATTTCCATCTCAAAGTGTTGTATTTTAGTTCAATTTTTCATTTTCATTCCTTTTTGCGTACATACGTACCACGTGTTACAAACGTAACCACTTTCTTTGTTTTCGTTTCGTGTCGGCCATCTTTCATACAAAATGCCGGACGAACAACCTAATCCCAACGAATCTAAATCCGTTGATAAAGCTTGCCTTTCATACCAACAAGATGTTTTCGAACGCGAAGTCATATTAGACAATTTAAAACGTACATTACAATTTGCTTCTACAGACGAACAAAAATTCCGTTCGCGGACGGTAGATTTCATTTCAGAACAGAAAAAATTCAATAAACTTCAAACAAAAATTGAGAAATATTTAATGCTAATCAATTCATTCAATAAGGAAGAACAAATCAAAATTCGTAACGATTTTGATGATTGCTATCACGCGATTTTGACACATATTAACAAGTTGAAACAGGTCGATGAGCATGTACGTCGAGTTAGTCGGGCTGATTTCAATTTCAACAAAAATTATGCTAATTTACCCAAATTACCGTTACCTAGCTTTTCGGGCGACTATACTAGTTGGAATTCGTATCGCGATCTATATGAATCCCTAGTCCATGACAATGCTAACTACACAGATGTCGAGAAGTTTCGTTACCTACTGCTTACGTTGAAAGATGAACCTCTTAATCTTATCAAATCAATTCCAATTACAGAGGATAATTATTCGGTGGCCTATTCAATCCTTATTAAAAGGTACGATAATCAAAGGAAAATTGTATCGAAGCATCTCGAAAACTTATTAGACATTGAACCGTGTAACGACAAAAATACGGGTTCTTTACGTAATTTTCTAAACTGTTACAACGAAAATATTCAGGCTTTACAGGCCTTAGGTATGAAAATTTCCGATAATCCAGAGTGGAGCACTCTTGTCGTGACGATCTTATTACGTAAAATACCTATTTCGCTAAGAAAAGATTTCGAACGAACTTTAAAATCTCATTCCACTATACCTAAAGTGAGTCAGCTGATTTCATTTCTCGAGCATGAATTAGACGCGTGCGAAATTTCTAAGTCAAACTGTGGGCAGTCTCAAAATTTACCAAGACAAGATAGTTCCAAGTTTTTCCGCAGCGGGGGCGCCTCTGGCGGTAACATGGCGGCAAGCGCAGGTCATAGCGCTAGCACGGCAAAGCGTACGTTCACAGCTAAATTCGCGGCAGTTGAATCTGGGTCAAGCCAAACTCAACCTAAAGCGGTACAGTTTAAGTCGTATAACTGTGTATTTTGCAATGGACAGCATGCACTATCTAAATGCGTTTCTTTTCTCAATCTTAAACCTACGGATAGGTATTCGTTTATTCAGGGAAAAAACGTTTGTACCAACTGTCTCCACGTAGGACACGACGTAAAACGGTGTGTCAGCAATTTTCGGTGTAGATTTAAAATTAACGGGGAAAAAACTTGTGGTTTAAAACACCATACGTACCTACATTTCGATAATCAACATTCATTGACTTGCATGAATGAAATGGGCACTCCGCAGCGTGAAAATATTTCCGTCCCGCTCGCACCTAAGGAAAGCAATGACGCGGGCTCTTCCCACACGTTATCACAGCAAGATAGCAGTGTTTCGATGTCGTCACGCGCTGAGTCAGGCAATTCACCTGTTTTTCGAACTAACTATGTTCTATTATCTACGGCTTACGTTGACCTGTACGTTGACGGGATAAAACAAGCTACCGTGCGTTGTTTCATAGACGGCGGGAGTCAATCTAGCTTAGTGCCAGAGTCGTTAGTTCAGCGTTTAAATTTGCCTCGAAAAAATGTAGGTAATCTCCCACCTATTTACGGTATTAATGAAGACAAACCAGTACACCCGAAGGGGATTGTTTCTTTTTCAATTATGCCAAATAATAAGTCGTGCCCAGGTGTAGAAATTGAGGCTTTGGTTTTACCTAAAATGTTTACGGCTAATATGCCTTCCTGTGAGCTACCACGTTCTGGGTGGCCACACATTCAGAATTTAACATTGGCGGATCCGTATTTTCATTCTCCCCAGCCGGTGGAAATGCTTTTAGGAGCTGATACATTTAACGAAATTCTATTACAAAATAATATTACCGGACCGCCAGGCTCACCAATTGCGATGAATAGTATTTTCGGTTACCTAATTTGCGGTAAAATTAATTTCGATACTAATATTCCAGTATCATTCCCTGTGCGTGTTTGTCACAGCTCCTTATCCGAGGACTTCGACATTAGACGTTTTTGGGAAATAGAATCAATTCCAGAACAAAAATCTCTCACTCCCGATGAAGTTTTATGTGAGAATATTTACATTAACACGCATACGCGTAACGACTCTGGGCGGTATGTAGTCGCGCTGCCGTTCAAACCTAGTGCCCCACCACTAGGTGAATCACGTGACATAGCGGTGTCTCGATTTCGTAAATTAGAGTACAAACTCGAGCGTAATCCTGAATTGAAACTTAAATATCATGCGTGCTTACAAGAATACTTGGATCTCGGGCACATGGAACCGGTTGACAGTCCAGCAGTGGCGTCACGGTCCTATTATTCACCACATCATTGCGTAATCAAAGATTCTAGTGAGACAACTCAAACTCGCGTTGTTTTCGATCACGCTTGCAAAACGACCAACGGTAACTCATTAAACGATAATTTATTGGTCGGACCTAAACTTCACTTAGACATAGTGGACGTTTTGTTAAAGTTTCGCATTCATCTCATTGCATTTACAGCGGACATTAAACAAATGTACCGTAACATTCTCATACAGGAGAAAGATAGGGATTTTCAACGGATAGTATGGCGAACCTCCCCTCAGAAACCTTTGCGCGATTATCGCCTAAAAACCGTAACTTTCGGAGTTAGCTCCTCGCCGTACTTAGCACTACGCACCATGAAACAACTTGCCCAGGACGAAGCGACTCGTTTCCCTCGCGCAGCGCGAGTGATACAGAGTGATGTTTTTGTTGATGATATAGTTTCGGGCGAAGATAGTGTGGCTAGTGCGCTTGCGTTACAGAGAGAGCTAGTGGACATCTGTCGAACGGCTGGCTTCGAGCTTCATAAATGGCATAGTAATTCACCAGCTTTGCTGGTAGCAATGAAGCCTACGTGTTCTCAGGGTGAGCGGCGTGACAATGTACCGTTCGCAGAGATGGAAGACGACATGAAAACTAAGGTGCTAGGTCTCCAGTGGAATCAAAAGTCAGACGAATTCACTTTTAGTGTCAAAAGTACTTCTGAAAAATGCACAAAACGCTCTATCCTTTCAGAAATTGCAAAGATTTATGACCCCCTCGGTCTTTTATCACCAGTGACTCTTTACGCGAAACATATGATACAACTTTTATGGATCGCAGGTGTGGATTGGGATGAAACTCCTCCACAAGATATCGTAAACTCGTGGAATAATTTCCTTACCGAGCTTCCGCTTTTAACACAAGCAACGTTTCCGCGTTACGTTTTTTCAAAAAAATCGGTTGTTCAGCTTCATGGGTTTTCAGATGCGTCGGAAAAAGGGATAGCAGGTTGCGTTTACCTACGTACACAAAACGAAGACGGTGAAGTAGACACTTCCTTGCTACTCGCGAAGACTCGTGTGGCACCTACTAAACGCGTTTCAATACCGCGTCTCGAACTTATGGGAGCACTATTGCTAGCTAAACTCATTCAAAAGGTTTTACTCACTTACGGTGAGTATATTTCCCCAGACCAAGTCTATGCGTGGTCTGATTCGACAATCGTGCTGGCGTGGTTGCGTTCTTCTCCACATGAGTGGAAAACTTTCGTTTCCAATCGTATCACGGAAATATTACAAACAGTACCTACCGCTCGTTGGCGTCATGTACCTTCGGCGGAAAATCCCGCGGATGCGGCTTCCAGAGGCATGCTTCCAGCGTCCTTTTTACAACATAACTTGTGGTTCCACGGTCCACAATTTTTGCGTGAGGATGAAACTTCCTGGCCTGTGTTACATGAAAAAATTCCTACTGAAGAGGAAAAGCGCACTATTGCGATTGTTTCCAGTCCGTCTACTTCTACTCCAACTGGGGCAGTAGAAATTATTTCGCGTTTTTCTTCTCTCGGTAAACTCGTGCGTGTCACGGCTCTAGTATTCCGTTTTATCAAAAAACGCAAAGATCGCAAGACTTCATTCCCTGCGCACATTACTGTGCAAGAATATAATTTTGCTTTGAAACGACTCATACGTGTTGTTCAGCATTCCGTTTTTAACGATGACATTCAAAACATAACGCATGGAAAAGCTCCATCAAATCAATTAAAACGATTATGTCCGTGGGTCGATTCTGATTCTTTTCTGCGTGTCGGTGGTAGAATCCACAAGTCACTTTTACCCTTTGATTCGAAACACCAATACATTTTACCTAAAAACCACCCACTTACAACTTTAATCATTGACGACGCTCATGTTTCTAACATGCATTCCGGATCTCAGAGCACGCAATACTTGCTACTACAAAAATATTGGATAATTTCGGGTCGCGATATCATTAGATCACGCATACATCGATGTGTCCGTTGCTTTAGAGCGCGCCCTTCCCGTTTGCAACCAACCATGGCTCCGCTTCCGCAGGTGCGATTAAGGCCGGAGCCCATCTTCGAAAAAAGCTCCGTAGATTTTTGCGGTCCCTTTTACGTGCGTGCAAATAAAGTTCGCAATGCGAAAATTGTTAAATGCTATATAGCCGTATTTGTATGTATGTGCGTAAAGGCAGTACACATTGAGATCGTCTCTGAACTTTCTACAGAAGGATTCTTAGCCGCTTTACGCCGTTTCACGTCACGTCGAGGGATGTGTACAGACATTTATTCCGATAACGGCACGAACTTTGTGGGTTGCGATCGGTACCTACAAGAATTATTTCAATTTTTACGTTCTGACTCCGTACAAGCTACGCTTAACCAAGAAATACTGAAAAAGGGTGTAACTTGGCATTTTCAGCCACCTCATGCTAGTCATTTCGGTGGACTTTTCGAAGCAGGTGTGAAAAGTTTTAAGCACCACCTTCACCGCGTAATAGGTACGCGCACATTAACTTACGATGAGATGCATACGCTGTCTTGTCAGATAGAGGCAATACTTAACTCTCGTCCACTCTGCGTGCTGAGTTCAGATCCACAGGATCCGCTTCCATTGACTCCAGGTCATTTTCTAATAGGCAGGCCTATAACGGCTCTACCTGATATTCCCTTAGAGGGTGTTAAACCCAGTCGTCTTATTAGATGGCGTTTGATTCAGCAGTCCATTCAACATTTCTGGAGACGATGGAGTTTAGAATATTTACATGAAATTCAGCAACAGAACAAATGGTTTAAAAACCAAGGCTCTCCAATCAGTGTAGATAGCATTGTTATGATTTGCGATGATAATTTGCCACCTCTTCAATGGAGATTGGCTCGAGTACATGCTCTACATCCTGGATCGGACGGGATTACTCGCGTTGTAACTTTACAAGTTGGTAACAACTTTATTAAACGACCAGTCGTAAAGATTTGTCCTCTTCCTATTTCTTAGATATTTAAATCTATCTTAAGCGTATTAGGTAGTTTTAAGTTTGAAATAATTAAGTACTTCCAGGTAGAATCGTAACTTTAAAAAATTTCTTTCATCTAGAGTCCTATAGGCTTAGATATTTTCTTTTTTATTGAGTTATGTAGAGTTAGTTTTCTATTATTAGAATTTCGTTTTCTTTAAAAGATACTACGTACTTTTAAGGTGAGCGGCATGTTCCGTAGCGGAATTAATTTTATTTTCTTTTTACAACACATTTGAAATGGAAATCTTATAAATTTCTAAACGATCATATCATCGTTTTTCTGAACGAAAGGCTGGTGACGTTTAACCATGGCCTCCTATTGGCCAAAAACCACGGCGTGAATCGTGCGCATATCAGACCATACGGTCAATTAGAGCTACCTTCATTCTGCTCTGAGAAGTCGTCGCGCTCCTACCGCGTTCATGAAATACACATCTACGTGTGAAACCAATGTGAAACCAACAAAAACATTTCTATAGAACTATCGATATAAAAATACAAACTTTGAGTGTCCAGTGTCCTGTGGATGATTTTCTCAAGAAAACGCGACTGATGGGTTCCCATAAAGCGCCGCCGAAGCAGTAACAAAGGTAAGCGGAACCAGTCCTATTTCGCGTTAACAGTTTACATTTCTTGTCCAATATTCAATACAATATTTATAAAAAAAACGTGTAATACGAAACCTTATTTTGCCTCCTCAAGTAGCGAAAACCCTTAACCGTTGCATACTTAAGGTAATGACAGGTGAGGGAGACAGCACGGCTTGGTTGGTGGCCGACTGATGCGACGTGAAGTTAATTAAAATCACAGTAATTTTTATAACGATTTGTCCTGATGATATTTGGAGAAATCACGTTCTTACCTCTTTTAATTGTTAGATTTCACGGTTTTAGTAATTATAATAACGATTCCATCTGATGATCTTTCGAGAATTTACAATTACCATTCTGATCGTTAGAATTCACGTTTTTAGAGATTTTGATGCATCGATGTGGTAAACTCTCGAGCTCACAATTTGTAGGTCTCGTAGATAATCGAGCATAGGCTTTCGAGCAATTAACGTTTGATCAAATGGCATTAGGTTTCAAGTAGGAAACTCAAAAAAAACGATGGTTAAAATTAAAGTACAGATACTGAAACCTATTTTACAGAAGGTTCTACAATTAAAAAATGATTTAGTGTATTTACCTAGGGCGCACTAAAAGTTTTGCACTAAGTACTACTTGCTTTAGATATAGAATTGGCGGGAAAACGCTTATCAATTGTTTTTTAATATTCATTGAAGTACGCCATCCGCTATGAAAATGGAATATACCGGAGAGATTTTAGGGCAGTGTTTTTGGGTGATGAATTGATGATTTTTTACGATTTTATTAGTTCACTCTGGCCGTGTATCATTCTACGAAGAAATTCGTCAGGGTCGGCCATCAACTGCGATCATCGAGTTAAAGTAACGGACAACGTGGCGCAGTGGTAGTGCGACTGCCTGCGACGCAAAGATTCCGGGTTCGATTCCTGGTGGGGCACTCACAAAGTTGATATTTATCACTTTGTGAATTAGTTCCCAGTCTGGTTAGGACATTGCAGGCTGAACCACCTGATTGTCCGAAAAGACAGCTGGTTCCGTGCTTCGGAGGGCACGTTAAGTCGTCGGTCCCAGTTGCTGTCTATGATTACTTAGACGGCGGTCGATACACAACCATGTCCGAGGCCTATTACTGGTAGTAGGCGGATGAAAAACTCTGACACCAGGGTTCATCGAGTCGTTGGACGACTTGGTGTCCCACTCGAAAAGAAAAGAAGAAGTTGCGTTATTTTTCTCCTAGACGGGTCCTGTCTGCATGGTTCCGTTTGAAGGACCAAAATACAGTGAATGCAGAGTGGTACACCACCGACCTAAAAGTCGCATTCCGCTGCATCAAGACAATGCCGCAAAAGGAACAAACTCATTTTTGGACTCTGAAAAGGTGGAGCTTGTTGTGACACATCCCGCATTCAGTCCAGACCTAGCACCATGTGATTTCTTAATTTTCACAAAAATTAAAGATGAAAGGGATGACATTTATGGAGCCAGAAGAGGCCAGCTTTCAAAGAACTCGTTAAAAACATGCCTTCAGACCAATGGTCCTTATGTGTTGAAAAATAGTACGAACGGATGAAAAAGTGTTTAAAATATACTTAATTCAAATTCAAAAAAACTTTATTGTACACAGGAAATACAGTAAAAACAAGATATAAATTAAAACAAGTGTACACAAGGCGGCCTTATCGCTTAGGTAACGATTTCTTCCAGGCAACCTTAGGGTACAGGATAGGGGTCGTTCTGTATTTAAGCTTCAGTAACTGATATCAGTATGTAAATGTAAGTATGTCGCATTCAATCTCATCCAGAGGATTTTTGATAAATTACGTTTTTATCAAGTTCAGAATTTTTTGTTTTTGTAGGTAACATCTAGAATGGGGGAACGTTTTAATGAATTTTTAGAGCAAACGCTGCGCCGAAGAGGATGCACGCAACGAAGTAACTGAACATGAATAAATGAATGTTGAATCAAACTTCCCTTATTTGAGGGTTACGACTACGAGTCTGGAGGTCAGAGGTTAAAACCTGCCTCATAAGCCAGGATGCAAAGAACTTACAACTACAACCCGCTATTCAATATTGATGGATGTCAATATCAGCGAAGTATTAAAACTGACAAAAGGGCTGTAAAAGGTAACTTGAGGTATATGCAAACCACATAGAGAAGTAACGTTATACTTACTTACTTACTGCGGTGGCTCAGTGACCCAAAGAGGATCTTGGCCTCCGACACCAGAAGTCGCCAGCTGTCTCGGTCTTGAGCTGTAGTTCGCCAGTCAGGGTGCTGGAGCTGCATAAGTGGTTCCAAAATCCATCTTGAGATATATTACTCCAATGCAAAATAAAATATCTACAGAGAGTGTAGACAACCGGACGGACCGCTCCCACAAGCCCTTCTTTCTTGCCCCGCAAGCGTCCCGCGAGTTATCTGGTTTGCCTTTATTTGTCGGTACGACCAATCTGTAGTATTATTATTATCATCTGTGATTTGATCAGACACAGATATTAATATTCAGGTATGGATAACAGCCGTGTGATGCCGGCCTAGAATAGCATCACCCCATTTCTTACCCATGGGTGTCGTAAGAGGCGACTACGGGACTTGAGGGTTAGATGTGTTTTGCAATTTTAGGCGATGGGCTGGCAACTTGTCACTATAGTGATACACAGTTATCTGATTGACCCTCAAACTTTTGTCAGACGTGGTGCTGATGTCTGTTTTGCGGTCGTTAACGCTCTGCCTACCCCGTAAGGGATATATGCGTGATTTATGTATGTATGTATGGATAATAGCATGGAAACATTATGTTCTGCGGATCCTTATAGCATAGGTACCTAAGTAGGTAGTGCCTACTTACCGACATACAGTTCGCAATAAAATAAAGTTTAAATCTCATGCATTATAATAAGTAAGTCATACCTGACAAAAAGCTTTAATGGTAAGTGCGATTTGCAAAAGGGTGTCCGGTGTTCTAACATCAAATAAAAACAATTAAATACGCAGCAGTGAAAAATAATGTTGTTCAAGTGACGTCTTTCTGCCGTTTGGACCTCTTGAAACCGGAGTCGCAAATTTTCGAACACTCGGCGAAACGTTGTCCTCGGGATATTGTTAATTTTCCGGATAATGTTTCTTTGTATTTACCGAATAAAATAAAATAAAATAAAACTTTCAGTTGTTCTAAAGATTTTGGCTATTTGTATTATTGTATTTGATAATTACCACCTTGTCTACGTAAAGAAAGAAAGAAAAGGAAAGAAAAATTTTTATCAGTCACAACACAGCAAAAAAGACAAGAAGGACCTAGGTAATTTAAGCTCAAGCTACTTACGGGCGTCATTCCGTGAAGTGAGGTGAAAACGAGCTACGAGAATGCATTTTATACATATTCTAAGGAACATCACTGTCAACAAAATTTTGTTTTTTAATCTTCAAGATATGAGGAATAAGCCAGGGCAGCGCAAAATCTCATTTTATATTTAATTACGGAGAAATTAAAATTTGAAGTTACCTCTATTTTTCAGTGATGAAGCGTGGCGTAAGAGATTTCCTCCGCCAGTGCTAATCGAAGTGTATTGATCTTAGTATGATTATTAATGGCAATTTCACGTTGAACCCGCCCGGGCGGCTATTTTTTGACAAAACAACTTAGTTATTAAGAAATTTAGCAAAACACTTACTGTTTCCGGCTGCTTTCCTTGGGAATAAAAGGTTTTTGTTTTGATGTGTTTCCTCTGCTGTCGAAACTGACGTGGAATTGATCATAGATAAACGGAATATGATGCAGACGCGACACACTGTACATTTGTTCGATATTTTGACCGTGAAAAATTATTGTAGCTAGAATTTTGCCGTAAAATATATCAACTATCTACAACAACGGCATTCTATCCGCTATGGATAATTCTGCCAATGTCAATACTACGTTGATTGATACATCGAACGAAACGCAAAATATGAACCGATTAGACGTAGGTATTAAAAATATTTTTACGATCAAATAATAGGATGACGTGGTTGTTAGTGATAAGTATGAAGTAGTAAGGTTCGATTTATATGCAACATTAGACGGCGACACGGCGGCATAAAAGCAGTTTTTTAACCGCGGCGGAAATTTTTAATTGTATATATGGAGCGCTGCGAATAAGGTCACCACCAACCACAGTTTTAGGACAAATTATAAGAAAGCAAGTATAATAATTATGTACATGTACTTACGTACATACATACACATATCACGCCCATATCTCTTGAAACTTGCGTACCTAGTATACAAAAGTATTATTTATGTAGTAAAAGATTTTTGACAGATTTCAGTTCAAGAGTGGGATCAATTGATTCGGAAGGTTTTTAGTGTTATGGGGTAGAAAGGTTCTAGAGTGGCACTGGGTCAAGATGTTCATGCTATGGTAACACTGGGTTGAAAGGTTTTAGACTTATACCTAGCTGGAAAGTCCTAGAGTGTCACCGAACAAAATGCCAATACTAATGTTAAAATTAATTTCCAGGTAGGTACTTATCATTTCGGGAAGGTCGAGGGTATCATTATATTAAAGGTTGTGGTCACCCTGGTTCGTTGGTTACACCGAAATATACCAAACATTGTATAGGGCTATAAATCCCTTTTCTAAAAATACCAATTTCAAGACCAAAAATTACAGGATTATTCAGATAGGAATGGATTAAAAACCTTAATCAAACAAACAATTAGAAGCACCTTCGATTTTAATTTTTCTTAGTTACTTTAATAGATATCACCAAAATGTATGATAATTTTTAGCTATGAAGCAATTCAACTGGTGTCAGTGATTAAAGGAAAAAGATTGTAAAAGGTGTTCGATGGTTTGAAATTTTTAAGGCATGCGGCTCTGTGTATGTCTGATGGTCAACAAATATTGTTCAAGAACTAATGAACGGTGCGAGAATGCGACCGCTATATATTATCATATCATAATATCATACTCGAATATGTAATGGCCGCCGCTAATTGGTTTTTGCTATTTATATTTTGAACTTACATCTATGTATACTGATTTATGCAATAAACGTTTAAAATTGAAATTTAACAGTATTAGTTGCGCTTAAGGTGCACGCAATGACGAAAATAACAAAGAAATATCCAAAAAATGTTTCTTAATGTCGAAGTTCGCAAAAAAATGTACAATACCAGGATGGACAAAAACGAAACAAAAATATGTTCGCGCAAAGTGCGTAACATGATACTGGCCACTTGCATTTTTAAACATGAACTAATGAGTTGGCTTTATTTAGTTTAATGACTTTGCTTCTTCTGTAATAACGTTAAACTAAAAAGTTGTAAATATGATTTGAGATGTTATGAAGATAAGTGTTTTGTGAACTGATTAAGCCCTTATTTTTAGATGAATTCTTTTCATGTACTGAAAGTGAAAGAATAACAAACAAACAGACAGTACAGTTTATAGAGTTCATAATTAATATGGATACTATGCGTTCAGCTTATTTCAAAATATGGTTCTTATAATATCATGTAGGTTAATATTCCTTCCAAGTTATAATATCAACTTTGTGAGTAGTCCACCGAGAATCGAACCCGGAACTTTTGCGTCGCAGGCAGTCGCACTACCATTGGTCGTCAAGTATTGTATCAGTACCAGTTAGACTAACATTATTATGAAATGGTGACACCTCTATAATATACTCTTTGACATGACTTCCGAATTTCATTTGAATTTCGTTCCTTCCCCCGAAGTAGGAGCCTTAAGTACAGGTTATTGCGCATATTCACCCAAAATGAAGCTCACTAACATGTGCAGCAGATATCAGTAGTTATACCTACTTATAAGTAGGTAATCTACTATTTCACAAAATGTACCATATACATTCTAGTAAGATCAGAGCATTACGTCAATAACGTATATGCGACACATGGCGCCCGTTTTTTATAATTGACAATTTAATAACCATAAAAATTCTATAGACTTCTAGTAGCGGTAGTCACTTGTGAAGTAGCGCGAGTCGCGAGGGCGCCCCGCTTGATTTCACCTCGCCCCGGGGCAATGGGCGGAAACCCGATAGCAGCCGCGTACCTACCGGTGCCTGAACACATGCGGAAAATATTAGCCCGAGATTGTTATAGGGCCGATGTGAACCAAACATTCCGTAGCTATAGGTGGCTGGCTATGGTTATGTGTGGTTATTGAATGTGAAGTCTACCGGCAGAAATGAATCCGAGGATCCGAGAAGTGGTTTTGTTCGAATTTTAGTCGGCAATTTAGCATCGCTTTTTAGATCGCGTGGGATATCCATGCATATACATATGGGGATAAAAATATTCGCCCGAAATTGTTATCTGTAGGCCCGACGTGAACCAACATTCCGTAGATATACCTAGTTATGTGTGGTTATTGAATGTGAAGTCTACCGCGAGAAATGGATCCGAAAAGTGGTTATGTTGGATTTTTCGACTGCCATTTTATCCTGTTTTTTTCTAAGCATTTGACAAACTCGATAAGTAGAGACCTATAACACTTAGTATGAATCACATCAGCCTGTAGCAGTCCACTGCTGGATATAGGCCTCTTCAGGGTACTACGCCATTAAGCACGATCTCCCTCTGCCATTGGTGCATCTTTTCGGAGGGCGTCCAACGCTACGCTTGCTGACGCAGGTATCTACTGGAGCACTCGGCTGTACCTCACTGAAGTATTAAAAATGCCAATAGGTACTTTTATGAAACATTATTTTGCTGCTACGACAAAAACCTTCTACGGTTCTACGGCGTAGCAAACAAATGCAGCAGTAATTACTTAGTTTTTCGTGAACTGTATTACCTATCCATCCTCAAATAATTAATCAATCATCAAGGTAGATAAGCAGATAGTTAAATTTGAAACTGATTGTTAGTAATTTTAGATATACACTAGAGAGCAATTAAAAAGGGTGACTTGCAAAACACTAAACATGCCTGAAACTAAGAAGGTTAACATCTTAGTTAAGAAGTATTTTTTTGGATTCTTGGAATGGCTCTAATTCATTGCTCTCGACTGTAGGAAGTTTTCTAAACGTCTTTTTTTTCCTTAAATTATGTAAATGTAAACATCGTTTTCTAGCAAGAAAATAGAGAAATAAAGCAAAGCATGTAAAATAATCATATATAATTTTCAAAATTGAAACGGTTCGTGCCAAATTGCTCTAGGTGTGCGACGGCCCTAAGTGTTTATTTTTTCTCTTGCAAGCTCTTTGTCTTTTAGAGATTATTCAAGGATCAACCACGGCGCAGCGTTTTTAATAACCAAGACCATCTTGAAACTTTACCTTCTTCAATATTACCTACGCTACAACAGGTTCTAAGAACTTTCGCGTGATCCGTCTTTAAAAATATTTTTTCATTGCCTTGTGCCTTGTTGCTTGTGATTTTCCGCTTTGCCCGTAGATTATCTTCCTTCATGTTTTTTCAAGTTGATTTTAATATAAATTTTCATAGGAAACATTTTTAATTTTAACTTTCTTTCTAAGTGAAATAAGTAGGTAAGCACACTGGTGTTGTAAGGTAAACATGCATAACAATTGGTAATTTTATTTATAAACATTGAAACTTAGGTAATACCTATCACTAAACTAGTGACTTAGAAATTTTTATAGATAAGTATGCATTTATAATGTAGAGAAGCTTAAAAATTAGGTCGCTACTTCGGTATATACCTATTGAGTATTGTAAGTAGGTATCCTTACGATTTTCCTTACTTTCTTTTTATACCATAAAATTCCGTAAATACCCAGCCACAGTCGTAAAAAATACCAACCGCTTTTATCAAATTTAATTTACAAAGTGGTTATTGATTATTCATCAGCCAGAACAAACACGAGGGGAAGCCGTATAAATGTTCCTGTTACTTCTTTGATAAACACAGCAGTTCCACGTAGTTACGACTTTCTACGAGTTGGTTAGGTAGGTACCTACCTACTTCTAGCAACTAACTGTTCTTGGAAATGAATTAATGATACCTACGCTACAGCGGTTCTCATATGTTTTTTTGCCGGATTCGGATTTTCAACGAAACGAGTTTACGAAATCCCTATGGTACTACTCAAGTGTACAACTGGTCCTGCGGGACTACAAACACCGGTTATCTCAGATGATTGCGCGCGAGGCGAAACCATGCGCACTGCTAAAGAGTGGAACTCACTACCTGCGTCTGCATTTAATCTAATCTCTTAAAAGTAAGAGTGAACAGGCTTCTTCTGGGTGAGCTCGCTCCAATTTAGACTTTGTCACTGTCCTATGACCTAGACTAGAGTCAAGAGCAAACCCATCCTTAACAATAGTAATAAAAAAACAACTTTTCAAGTAGTCCGGATATCACGGCAGGCGTCGTCGCCGAATCAAATTACGTTTGTCACAGGTTGTACTTCACTGGCGGGTGGCTATGACCGCAATATTGTCAAGTGTGTGTGCGTTCCACCTGGGTACGGAGTAGGTCCCGCGCTCGAAGTCTGGGCAGCTCTAAATTCAAGTATAATAATACCTTGGAAGTTGCTTCTTCCACATTGTTCTTTTAGTTGGGTAACTTCACACTTTCCTGCAGTTACCACCTGCGAAATTACTCGGCGAGTTTTATTACTTGCCCAACTCGTCTCGGAGTGAAATTTATCACCATAAAGATGAGGTATTATAAAAGAAATAGGTGACTGAGTGGCGCCTAATAGCGTCAGCTTCAAGGGGTAATTTTGTTTGAAGGGCCGCCTTGCATTTTCATTTTGTTCCTTGATCGCGTGACAGCGGCGAGACTTGAGTGGGCTCGAAAGTGTTGAGACGTCGAGGTGGAGTTTTATATTTCTTTGAACATTACTTTCTGGGAGAAAGTCTTCAGCAGTGAAGAAGGTACTTCATAGCTTGGAGAGCTAATTAATAGATAGGTGGGTAAGGAAGGTAGGGTCACCTACTTTTTACAACTTCAAACACTCCGGAGTCATACTTGGGGATGAACATAAAATCTAATCTTTGAAGCTGTGTAATGTAACTTCCTCTAGCGCAAATACTTCGAGAAAATAATCATTATTTTTAGACGATACGAAATTTGAAAGTTGATGAGCTATTGAATACCCTCACAACTTCACAGGGCTCACACTCTGAACATCTAACATAAGCGTTGATCCTCAAATACAGAGCAAGTGACGCGAGAATTGCACTTTATTTTTATAGAAACCCATTCCATGGCGTATCGTCTTTAGCCTACAGGGAGCAAATACCCTGGTATCCTGATGACACCGAGGGCTCTAAGGGAGCGTTCGACACCGCTCGTTAAGCCCCTCATATTTACCGATATTGATATAGGCAGCTCGCGCCAAGATGACAATTACTGGCTATGGGCCTCTGTGGCTGCCACTGGCAGGCAAGGTAAAGGCACTGGAAGAGGCTATATTTAATATTATTTTTTACAATAATATGAATTGTGTTGCTTGTAAAGTATTTCCGGGTGACGTAAAAAGCGATTAGGTATGAGTTAAATCCAGGGAATGAGCATCACCGGTCCCTGTGAAAAAAACAACTTGCATTGCACTCGCCAATCCACTATCAAACGTAGCACAGTGAGTATCGCACATATCCCTAATTTAATTTAGGGCCATCTCAGTCAGATTCGTGCCAATGCTATGGCAGAGGGTCACTTTTCCTTTGTTGACATCTTGTTTAGTATGGAAATGACAGCTATCAAATCTGGCTCATTGAGATGGACTTAGTGTAGCAGTGGATTGTTGTGGTTTTTGATAACTGAAAGTACTTGTCTGATATAATTGAGGGGAGAATACCCCATGTACGACCTCGACAGTGGCGCCACTTCACAAAAAAGATTTCTCTAAGGTGTAAAAAAATTAGCTGAGAATATTTTAAGGGATGAACCAGTACGTGAAACTGAACAACTTTCCCCAAGGAACATAGGTCGAAATATGAAAAAATAATTTGACCCTCCCATATTCAATTCAATTCAATTCAATTTATTTAATCATTAACAAAATACATTGTGTTTGACATTTACTGAAAATTAAAATTACATAAAAAATAATAATAAAAGTCATCATAAAAACATCCCAACTCTACATACCTACATTATTAATTGAATCATCTTAATAAGAAATGTAAGTCGGCTTCATGGTACTTACAATTAAAATATTCTATTGTAATAAAACTAAACAATTTAAAATGACAATAAAATAAGTTGCAAGTCAGTAAAAACTAAAACCATGTCACTAGTAAAAATGTTGATTACAAAATTATTAAAATATCCTACACATAAGAAAATATCAGAACTCGTCTACAGAATAGCAACATTTCTCCACCAGGTAAGCTTTTAATTTTTGTTTAAAGATATTCATATTTTTAATAGTTTTGAACTCTATAGGCATTCTGTTGAAAAAGTTTACCGCTTGATTCCGAGCACAGTGTTCAACTATTTTTAGTGTAGGTTGTATGACTGCTTTCATATCCTTCCTTCGCGTGCCTTCTCTTGCAACCATTTCTTGGTCATTTTCGAAAATATGCCTATACTTGATGACATCCGTTAGAAGAACCATTATATACAAACTCGGGACAGTAAGTATTCCCAAGTTCTGGAAATGTTCTTTGCATGATTCCCATGGTGGAATGCGCACTATAGTTCGGATAGCTCTTTTTTGAGCAAAAAATGCCTTATTGATATTGTACTGATAGCTGTTTCCCCAAAACTTTATGCTGTACCGCAATCTCGACTCAATTAATGCATAATAAACACCAGTCAACTGTTTTGACGTCAACTCATCACGCAAACTACGAATAGCATAGCATGCCGAACTTATTGAGTTCTCCACCGCAGTTAACTCAGCTTTCCAACACAGATTTGCATCAATGCGAACTCCTAGGAATTTTACCTCATTTACGCTTTGAATTGTATTTGCCTCCACTACGACATTTAATTGCTCATTTTTCCGTGCTGTCGTCTTAAAAAGCAGAATATTTGTTTTTGTAGTATTTAATATTAGGTTGTTGCTCAAAAACCACCTTTCAAATACCATGATAGTTTCTGTCATTTTTATATTTAGGTCATTTAAATTGTCACTTGATAAAATTGCATTTGTGTCGTCAGCGAAAATTACTAAATTAATGTCAGAACCAAGCTTATCAATATAATTAAACAAATCATTTAAAAATATAATAAAAAATATTGGCCCCAGAACAGAACCTTGCGGCACACCTCTAGTTACTGCAGACATTTTTGAATTAGACACCCTTTCAACACCATCACTGTCCAGATCCTTAACTTCTACAAACTGACGTCTCGTTTGGAGATATGAACGGAATAGATTCAAAGATTTATCTCTTACTCCATAGTGCTCCAGTTTGTGAATCAGTATATTGTGATCGATGGTGTCGAAAGCTGAGCTGAGGTCCAAGAACAGGCCAGCTACTTTCTTCCTTTCATTTATTTTTCTGATGACATCATCTAGTAAAGTATCTATAGCAAGGTTAGTGCCCACTCCTTTTTGGTAGCCAAACTGTCGTTGATGTATAACTGAATTGGTATAAAGGTGTGTCAATAGTCTTATCTTTAGGAGTTTTTCAAAAATTTTTGAAAGTACTGGAAGCAGCGAAATAGGCCTATAATTTTCAGGGTTTGTTTTACAGGACTTTTTATGTATAGGTAAAATTTTTGCAATTTTTAGCTGTTCTGGAAATACACTTTTTTCCATGCACTGATTATAAAAATATGTTAATGGCTCTACTAATATGTCTATATTGTCTTTGAAAACAGTGATGGGAATGTCATCAAACCCAGCAGAATGCTTAACCACTTCGCTCAGGTCGAATTTTGCAACAATAGATTTGTATTGTACTTCAAGTACACATGTGTGCTGTTACGAGCGGAGTAGTTAATAGCCATTTTCTGGATGATTTGCCTAACTTCTATTGAATTAGTTGGTCTGCAAATCATCGTATTTTCAACTCTTTTAGTACATTGTTTAAGATGCTTCATTGACTCTTTAAAACACCCTGTCGCTGGACCTTTTCCATAGGCAAATTGTCTTTCAAAAACTGCGGCTATTTCTTTAGGGTCATTAATTACTGTGTTTGCTATTTTTAATAAAAGCTTTTCATTCTTATTTTTATTTCGCTTATTCGTGTACTTGTTTACAACGCTCCAGATTTCTTTTGTATCGCTTTCAGCAGCTTTTATTTTGGATTGTACTGTTAACATCCGTGCTCTTCTTAAGACTTTCTTGTGTATTCTGAAGTATGAAGATCGATACTTGAAAAGAGACTTATCGTTACAATTTTTGTCAAGATAGCATAGTACCCGTTTCATTTTACTCGATACTTTAATGCCTTTAGTCACCCATCGCAGCTTTTTGTTTTTCTGAATGTTGATTTTTCTTCTTACTTTTTTGAAGCTGGTTTTAAACACATCTCCTAAAGTTTTTAGAAAACTGTTTATGCCAAGATTTCTCCAATCCACTTGCTGTATTTTGTGCCTAAATATGTTATTATTTTTTTTGTTAAAATTTCTTCTCATAACAAAAATGGCTAATTCCTTATGGTTTTCATGTTTGTCCTCAAAAACTAATCTGGTCATTATCGCTGCATGGCCATCTGATAACCCGTTATGGTCCACATCTACAGTCAACACCTGGTCTTCTGGAACGTTCGTGAAAAAATTGTCGATGCATGACTGCGCCCCATTTCGGTGGAATGTTGCAGAGTCAACAAGATGCCTAAAGTTATAGCTATTTAAAAGAGCTAGTAAATCGTTTTTTGTTTGTTTATTGGTAAGCATATTAACATTAAAATCGCCGCAAATTATACAATTCCTGCCAAAGAAATGCTGCATTAATAATTCTAATTTTTCCATGAATACATCAATATTTTTATTGTTCTGATAACAGCAACATATGAACAAATTTGTGCCAACATCTTTTACTGCACAAACTTCAAAGCCAACACAACAACTTGTTTACAAATTTTTTTGCAGTAATTCACCTCCTCTACACATCTATTTTTGCTAGCTGTTGAGTATTTAATAGACATTAAAACCTACAACGACTAAAACTTCGTGAGACGCCCTCCAGTGGCAAAAGAAGTAAAAACGTCTGTCTCGCCTCTAAGCCCATGCATGGCGCATCGCGCATTAAAATATTAAAATATATAATAAATCTATCGTCGCGTGTGCAAACAAACTGAAGTGTGAACATTGTGAATAATTCGTGTGCTATTTATTACTGGAGTTATCATTGTGAGTACTTTTGAACCAGCCTAAACGAAACATTTGGTCATTCGAGCCTTGGACAGCAAATCAGGTCTTACATACACACATTTATTCATCATACACATAAATAAAATACACAAGCTTTATTTCGATTCTAAAGAACATGTGTAATTTTTTTGTAAAAAAGCGTGTTTTGTTTGTAGTTTGACATCTTTGCGAATTATTTCGAGTTTCAATTTTTTATTGCGCGAGCCATCAAAATTTCAAAATGACGGAATCCGTCAAGTCGGGTGACGTATCGTCGGCTACTTTTCGAAGTGCCATCGATCTGGAAGAGTTGCTGAGACCACTTCAGGCCCAGAAAGAAATAGATTTTGTTCGAGTTCAATCTTTGTTCGATCAGGCCAAGAAAATTGCTGGGGGGGATCCTGCTGCAGGAAGTGCTGAGTTTATGTACCGCATTCGCGAAATTCATGATTGTCGCAACAGTTTTCAGAAGGCTGTCACCGAAATAAACATTCTCAATATGCGGTACAAGCCTGAATATCGAGCGAACTATCAAGAAATTAAGAGTTTCGATGACTTATATTTTTATGTGTTGTCTGTTGCGAGCGAAGTATGCACGGAAGTGGTAGGAGTTCCTAAAATCGAGCCTTCTGGGTCTTCTAAACCAAACAATTCACGATGCGTTAGGGCGCGGTTGCCAAAGCTTGATATCTTTCATTTTGATAGCAAACTGGAAAACTGGCAAACGTTTTATGATACATTTTCCAGTCTTATCCATAATAGTGAGGAGATAAGCGACATCGAGAAGTATTATTATCTTCTTTCTGCTGTAAGCGGTCCAGCATTAACTTTAGTCAAGAGCATGCCTATAACGGCTGTTAACTACGGAATCGTATGGAACTTGTTAGTTAGGAAATACGAAAACAAGCGCGTTCTGGCTACGAGTTACTTGGACAAGATGTTTCAGTTTAAACCGCTGCAAAGTGAATCTGTTGCGGGTCTTAACTCATTCTTACAGACATTTCAAGAGTGTGTGAAAGCCCTTAAGATGCTTAAGATTTCCGACTTATCAAGCTTTCTCCTGTTTTACGTCTCTATGCGTAACCTTGACAGTGGTACGCGCCGCGAATTCGAGCAATCAGTAGAACAGGACGAAATACCTACATTCAAGGAACTGATGGTCTTCGTTGAGAAGCAGGTTCGTGTGTTGGAAATGTCGGAAATCAAATCTATGTCAAAGTTGGCAAACTTTTCAAAAACGACTGGTCAATTTAGCACCGCAACTGGTCATATTAGCACCGCAAACAGGGTCGTTTTCAAATCTGGTGGTGGTTCTTTTTCAAATTCGAACAAGCCGCAGTATGTACAGAAGTCAGCTTTATCGGCATGTGCTGTCGATAAGACAAACGATACAAAGATAAATAATCAACAAAAGAAGCCTAAATCGACATGCGCTTTCTGCGGGAAACTTCATTCAATTTACAGGTGTTTCCAGTATGCTGATTTATCACCGCCGCAGCGAGTCGCCAAGGTCAATGAGCTTCGCCTATGTCACAATTGTTTACGTGATTCTCACACTACGGAGTCCTGTGATAGTAAGGGTCGCTGTGTGGTCTGTAAAGCCTTGCATCACCACACTCTGCACGTAGATGGCGCTGTATCTCAGGAGCAAGATGAGACGGCGAGTCAAAATGAGAAGATGGTTGCTCTCGCATGTGCGTCAAATACGACTGTTATGTTGGGAACTGCTGTAGTAGAAGTCGCGGATGCTTACGGACAATTTCACCAGGTAAGAGCCGCCATAGACTCGGGAGCTATGTCTGGCTATATTACGGCTGACTGTGCGCAACGTTTAGGGCTGTCACGCCGCAAATGTGAGTTTGAATCTGTTGGTCTAGGAGGGCAATCGGTCAAGAACTACGGTGAGGTTTCTTCAACAATTAAACCTCGCAATTCGTCGGGGCCCGTTCTGAAAGCAGACGTGGTGGTTGTTTCCCAAATTACTGTCGATTTACCTACTATGGCTATTTCCCCTAAGGTTGTGAGCGAGTTCAAGGATTTAGAGTTAGCCGATCCCAAGTACTTCGTTGCAGCTCCGGTGGAATTACTACTGGCAGGTGACTTGTTTCCGTATATCTATGATGGAATTAAAATTTTCCCTAAGGATCCCGATCTACCGATCGCTATGAGCTCTATTTTCGGCTACGTGATTGGCGGGAGGACTGCAGTCGATGACAAGCATATTTCCCAGCCGACGCCTCCGATTTCATGCGGTCTCTTGGCAATTACAGGTGGTAGTAGGATAGAAAGTATTATGAGTTCTTTTTGGGAGACAGAGAACGTCACGCATGAAAAACCTCGCAATCCTGACGATGTTTACGCTGAGCAGCTTTTTCAGAAGGATCATTTTCGCGATGAGACAGGGCGTTACGTTGTCAAATACCCATTTAAGCCCGAGTTTGAGCTTGGTGACTCCAAGGCGCAAGCTGTACGACGCTTGATAAATTTAGAGTCCAAATTAGAGCGTCAACAGGACGTGAAAAAGGAATATCACGCGTTTCTGTCCGAATACGAGAGTATGGGTCACATGACTTGTCTAGGCAATCTGGGTGAGGTCGAATCGAAGTATATTGTGCCGCATTTTTGCGTGTTAAGACCATCGAGTACTAGTACGAAGCTACGCGTTGTATTTGATGCTGCAAGCCGCACCTCTAACGGGAACTCGCTAAATTCTGTTGTATTAGCGGGACCGAAGCTTCAGGTGGATATTAATGAAATTCTGATCAATTTCAGAGTTCACAAAATTTGTCTATCTAGCGATATTCGTAAAATGTTTCGAATGATCATGATCGACGAGTCTCAACGCAAGTTTCAACATATACTTTGGCGGGGTTCTCAAGATCAACCTATCAAGGTATATGAACTTAATACAGTGACTTACGGCGTGGCTAGTAGTCCGTATCTATCAATCCGTGTTCTGCACCAGCTGGCCGACGACGAAGCAGACAAGTATCCAATGGGCTCCAAAGTTCTAAAGAAGGCGTTCTTTGTTGACGATTTACTTTGTTCTGTAGCAACCCTAGATGAGGCCACGCAGTTGCAAGATGAACTACTAGCATTACTGAAAGCGGGAGGTTTCGATCTCCGCAAATGGTCAAGCAACTGTCCAGAACTACTTGCTCGTGTTCCTGCTGACTATCGTGAGACACCTCTTGAGTTTCAGGATGATAAGGATTTCTCTGTTAAGGTCCTCGGGTTGCAGTGGATGCCTGCTGAGGACGTGTTTTCATTTAAAACCACCCCTCCTAGTGACAAAATCACTAAGCGCACGGTTTTGTCTCAGATAGGCCGTCAGTTTGATCCCTTGGGTTTCGTAGCTCCTTGTGTTTTCTACGCCAAGTGTTTCATGCAAAAGCTCTGGATTCAAAAGCTCGACTGGGACGACAGACTTCCCCCTGAGCTGGAAAAGGAGTGGGCAACTTACGCATCTGAGTTGCCTTTAATGTCAAACTTTAGACTGGAACGTCAAGCAACGATATCGCGACACTCCTATCACCAAATTCTAGGTTTCAGCGATGCTTCGATTCTTGGGATGGCAGCAGTGGTTTATTTGCGCTCTTTCAACCCAGAAGGCGATGTTAAGGTTAGTCTTGTGATAGCCAAGTCTAAAGTTGCACCGTTGCGTACGAAATCCATCCCTCGCTTGGAGTTACAGGGAGCGCTTCTTCTGGCTCAGTTAGTTGAGTACACAAAATCGATTTTGTCCGAACAAATCGTTATTCACGATACCTTTTACTTCACAGATTCAGCAATCGTCTTAGCGTGGCTGAATACTCCCACATATAAGTTACAAACGTATGTAGCAACTCGAGTAGCGAAAGTCCTAGATTTGATTTCTGGTGAGAATTGGTTTCATGTAGAAGGAGCTTGCAACCCCGCTGACGTTTGTTCCCGTGGCGCGCTCCCTTCGGCTCTTCTCGATATGCCGGAGTGGCTGAGTGGCCCGCAGTGGCTTTATACACCAGAGGCGGACTGGCCGATTAAATCTATCGATCATTTTAGAGGCGCCTCTGATTTACCTGAAATAAAGAACGTAGTTCTGCTAGGAGCAACGCATACTGACGAAAATGCGAAGGAAAATGTGGTATTCGATTTGACTGAAAAGTATTCGAATTTTGCTAAGCTTCAACGAGTAGTTGCACGCTGTTTTCAATTTATCAATAATTGTCGAGTTGAAAGGAAAAAACGTAATTTCAGTTCACCTACTTTATCAGATTTAAATAAGGCTCACGATGCTATTATCAAGAGCGTACAAGAGCATCATTTTTCATGCGACATTAACTCGCTTTCAAAAGGGACAAAGTGCTCACTACACTTGCGAAAACTCAACGCGTTTCTTGACTCCCACGGTTTTCTCAGGGCCGGGGGGAGACTGACACAGTCGAGATTTCCTTATCATAAGAAGCATCCATTGGTACTCCCGAAAAAAGGGAATTTCACCAAAATGTTGATAGGTCACTATCACGTGATTTGGTTGCATGTGGGACCAAGATCTCTGCAGGCGATGTTATGCCAGAAATACTGGATAATTTCAGCACGTAGTGCCATTCGGTCAGTCACTACTAAATGTGTCGCTTGTTTTAGAGTGAGACCTTCTACTTTACAGCCTTCAATGGGTAGCTTACCGAAGTACAGAAGCGAGGACATACATGTGTTCCATACCATCGGGGTAGATATTGGAGGCCCCTACTTTACGAAGGAGACCAACTGGCGTAATGCACGTATTTCAAAGGCATATTTATGCGTGTTCGTTTGCTTCGCAACTCGTGCAGTGCACCTGGAGGTGCTGTCGTCACTCTCAGCTGAGTGTTTTCTAGCGGCCTTTGATCGATTCTCTTACAGACGGGGACTTTGCCATTCGGTCGTGTCAGACAATGGCACTAACTTTATTGCAGCTGGTAGGCAGCTTAGTGAGGTAGTCCAATTCTTTGTGCAGAATAACGATCAGCTTGCTAGTGAGTTTGCTAACCGAAGTGTGAATTGGCGGTACAACCCGCCGACTGGGTCACATTTTGGTGGAATGTATGAGAGCGCTATCAAGTCCGCTAAGCTACTTTTGAAGCGTGTGATAAAAGATAAAGCGTTGTCATTCGAGGAGTTAAGCACGCTCTTCATAAGAGCCGAAGCCGTGCTCAATTCTAGACCTCTGTGCAGCCTTTCTAGTGATCCTAGCGAGTTCTCAGCGCTGACGCCCGGTCATTTCTTAATAGGCCGTGAGCTACTTTCCGTACCTGAGTATGAGTTGTCGGATAGACCCGCACACGCACTCACGCGATGGCAGTCTGTTCAGCAGGCTTCTCAGCAATTTTGGAAATTGTGGCGAACAGAGTATATGCACACCTTACAGCAGCGGTCTAAGTGGCTCAGCAGTTCTCGAAATCTTCAAATTGGCGAACTTGTTTTGATTCACTCCGATGCACCGCCCTTGCAATGGCGCCTAGGACGTGTGTCACAAGTACACCCAGGGCCCGATGGAGTTGTCAGGGTTGTCACGGTGCGAACGCGCAATGGGGAATTGACTCGCCCTGTTGTTAAGCTCAGTCCGCTTCCTATTAGCGCGGACGAGGATGTTTGTTAGAAATAATTATTGTTTCTTTTATTTAACTTTATTTAATTTGTTAGGCATATTGTTCTTTGAAGTTAATTTTGTTTTAGTATCGAAATATGCTTAACACATGCATCTTACATTTATACTATACAGTCCACTGCTATATTAACACAAACATACCTGTTATTAACTTGAGAATCTTCTCGATTCACGGCGGGGGTGAATGTTGAGTATTTAATAGACATTAAAACCTACAACGACTAAAACTTCGTGAGACGCCCTCCAGTGGCAAAAGAAGTAAAAACGTCTGTCTCGCCTCTAAGCCCATGCATGGCGCATCGCGCATTAAAATATTAAAATATATAATAAATCTATCGTCGCGTGTGCAAACAAACTGAAGTGTGAACATTGTGAATAATTCGTGTGCTATTTATTACTGGAGTTATCATTGTGAGTACTTTTGAACCAGCCTAAACGGAACACTAGCCAATATGAGCGAACCACCCCTAATTTTATTCCTTCTTGCATAATATGTGGCTAAATTATAATTCTCTATACTAAAACTAACAATTGAATTTGCATTAAGATGATGTTCATCAAGACATACATAGGAATAGGAATAATTAAATTTATTTTCTTGTAAATACATCTCTACTTGATCTTTTTTATTACTTATGCCACAGTTATTTTGAAAAAATATATCAATAAAAGTTTGGGTACTCAAAGTAGAGTTAATACTATACATATGTGTGATTTGAAATTGTTGACGTATTATTATTTTCTTTATTCACGAAAAAACGTTTTCTGTGACATTTCCAGGTCAGGCAATTCGACTTTTTTGTGCTCTAATGTACGTTGATGTTGAGTTAATTTATCTAAATTAACACTATATTTAGTCTTGTGTTCCTCTATCACAGAAGACGCTCTAATATTTGAAATAATTTCAGACACATCATTTAACACAACTTTTATACCACGGCCATTTAAACCTCCATCACGTTTCTTAAACATTGTTGTATTGTACTTTAAATTCAAATTTGAGTCCAACAGATATGCGTACCAACCATAAGTGGCAAGATCTTGATAAAGTAAATTATTGAAAGATTCGATACGACCGTTGAATAAATTAACAAATTTCTCATATTTGAACGTAGGAGAGCAAATAATTATATTTGTATGCTTAATTGGCAATAGAGTTACCCGTATAAAATCAACAAGCTTATTGTAGTTAGCCGATACTTTAAAATCGGCCTCACCTATAATAATTACGCAAAAGTCATTCATTGTGAAGTTTTTTAATTTTGAATGGAGTCCACTAAGTAGTTGTCTGGTTCCGCACGAAGGCATTAAATAATGACAGAGTTCACAATCCTCTGGAAGAATCTGTTTGGCTTTCAAAGTTACATTATTTATTTTATCGGAACTTATCATACAAATTTTGTTTTTTTGACTTCTAGACGGTGATTGCGTGTTTCCTGTTGTATCTTTTGTCGTCTGTTTCCTAGTCCCGGTGGAAACTGGTAGCTGGCTGGTGTTATATTTTTGTAGTGGTAGCGTGACGCTGTGAGTTGTTGAAGGAAGGGTACTAGTTTCATCTAGAGGTGGCGAAACATCGCAATGTTGCTGTAATATTGTGTTCTCAACTTGCGATGCTTCAGGAGATAATATTGGGTTAGGTAGAGTTTTGTGCGCTCTTTTCCTTTTTTTGCTTTTTCTTGTATCCGTGGTTGGCTGTTGGCATAATTGTTTAAACATATCAAATTTCTTTTTGTATCTTACTAAGTCATTTTTTAATTCACAGTTTTCGGAGAGTAAAATTACTATTTCTTCATCTGCAGAGCGCAATTGTGCTTCGAGATTGGTTACTGACTCCCGTAACATCTCTATTTCATTGGTGGTGATTATATTAATTAGTTCAGGGCAGCTTCTTTGTAGTGTGCTTTCCTTTATTTCAGGGTCCATCTCGTCATCATCTTCACTGTCCGAAATTGCATTATCCGTTAGAGATTCAAACGAATTTTTGATTGGAACGTTAACTACGACGACTTCTCTTTTTCGTTGAGTAATATTATCAATCAATTTGTGCTTTTTTATTGGCTGTATCATCGACAATTGAAGTGTGTGAAGTGTGTCATTTTTATTTTCACTCGACATAGAGTTCTGTGCGGTTATATTAGAGGTAGAGTTGGGAATTTCTATAGGAGATTCTGTAATCCACATTTCATCATTCGTTTTACTTATATTATTCTGTAGTGGACGCGACTGGACGTTACTGTCCAAGAGAGTTTGGTCCAGTATCTGTTCAGAGGAAGAGCCCGATGATTCTGGAGTTGATACTTTATTTTCCTTGTCGTTTTGTTGAGATTGTAAAGATGTTTGGTGCAAAATTGTTTCAGCAGAAGAATCAGGTGATGCCGTGGTGGTTTGTTCATTGTTTTTTCCATTTTGCTCTATCATTTGTATAGGTACATCTGGTAAATTTACAATGTTCGAATCACATTTTTGCTGCTTCATATTCAGGGGGGTGCTAGACCTTTTTATGCACTTGATACACTTCCAAGTAGCTCGTCTTGGTATTTCCATGAGTATGAAACGTTTTTGTGAAACACCTGAACATTTATCAATACACAAATTCTGTTTACATATGCAACACTGGATGTACTGATTTCTCTTTCATTTTAGGTCGCAGATTGAGCATTTTATTTGAGGAGCCATCTCAGCCACGCAACGCCCTCTACTGGATAAGTGCAAAACAGGGATGTTCCAATGGTTCTCGAGTAATATTTTAGAAGAAGTAGTATCGGGTCAAAAAGTTAGGTGGCGCTTGGTTCTTGTTAGTAACACTACTCCTTACGGGATGGCGCTGCCTTCGCTGTGTCTGATCAGCTAATTGGTATCTATGTCCCTCAGTATATGGATTTTTCTAAAGGGCAACACTAAAATTATTTTCTTTATGTTGGCAGATTTGACACTACTTGTCAACCAATCAGCTGTTACTGTCTTTACCTTTTGAAGTAGAAGTCGTTGGCGATGATTCGCGATTTTAATATTTTTGCCAATGTACAGCTATTTCAGCTGGCTCACCATGGCATCGCGCGTTCAATGTTCTTCCTCGTTGTATATAAGGGATAGGCAGTGATGAGAAGTGATAATTCCTGCCCACTTGGATGTTCCCAGTGACTTACAGGTAGGTGCGTTGTACCACTTTATCTCTTCGAATTTACAGTATTCTGTTAAGATAACACTCACAGCACTATATTGTTACCTTTAGTTCAATAATTCACGAAACTTCGCCTCAAAGAACGTAAATCAACCCAATTATTAAGATAATATACACGGAGCAATGTTTACTTTATAAATGACAGATGACATGTCATACTGTACTGTAACATACTTAGTGTGTTACCCGGCCGGGATAATTTTGTATGGGAGGGCCAATTTTCTTTTTCATAATTCGACCTATGTTCCTTGGGGAAAGTTGTTCAGTTTCACGTACTGGTTCACACCCCTTAAAATATTCTCAGCTATTTTTTTTACACCGTGTATACAAACAATATCAGTATATCCGTTGCCCAAGTTTTTAGTATTACCACAAAAGTACCTAAAGACGGCCACTTTTGGTATTAATTGCTGTAACTTTAATTACAGCGAATATTTCATTGACTGCAGGTTCTTATTTTACTAAAGACTTGGGCAACGGATATTCTGATAGATTGTTTGTCTAAAGAGAAAATATGTTTTTTATGAAGTCGCGCCACTGTCGAGGTCGTTCACGGATATACTCGCCTTAAGAACCTAAATAGCAACAATCAAAAGTATTATGTTTCAATTTCGCAAAGTATCGCTACCATATTGCTGTAGACGTAATAGTTTTCTTACTCTAGTTTCAAACCCCAAAGGTCTTTATTTACTCGAACACAGTTTATCATTTCCAGCACGTTCGCACTTCGCACATCCATGTGACCAATAAGCGTCGTACGACACAGCCGAATTTCCCCCGAGCGCCATCCACAACAACAGCAAGAAGAATAACCCGGGAATGCAAAATGAAAATTATCATACAAATTCTCTTTCTTATATGAACTGTATTGTCAAGTATGCAAAAATATGGAAGTTGATACTCCTTCCTTTCCAAGAGGGTGAGGTTCTCATATCTATTGCTACTAAGTAGATAAGATAAGATTAGATAAGATAATTATTTATTCAATAAACTTACTTATAAATAGGTACACATATAACAAAATAAGTATGAGGCTTTCCTATTTCCTGAACTAAGAATGTGAATTCCTGTATATCAGGTAAACAGATAGCCGACATACCGATTATCTTTTAAAGAAACGAAAGAAAAAAACCTACAGCTCGTTATATGGGTACTGTCGCGTTGCAACCTCTTTTTTGTATCATTTTACTTAGTATAATATGGATATATCAAAATTTAAACTTGAATGATTCTAGAACGCTATGTTACTTGGGTGCCGAAATCTATAGTTTGAGATCGAAAGTAATACCAGTACGAAGTCACCGTGTTGTAACAAAAAAGTAAGACATGGTTTTAGCTGTTTTCCTATGGAAAAATTATTTAAACACTGTCTTAAAGCTCGTCTAACTTTTTTGTGATGACACCGTGACCGTGTTTTTACTATATACAGGGTTATTTTTTTATTCACCCCGGAATTTTTACAGGGTGGTTCTACTCATGATTCTGAATAACTTTTATTATGGGGTCACCTGCGAAATCGCGAAAAAAAATTTTGCTGTTTCATACATTTTGTTCGTATGAATTTTTCTATGGAGCAGCTGTTTTTTTCGCGATTTCGCAGGTGACCCCATAATAAAAGTTATTCAGAATCATGAGTAGAATCACCCTGTGAAATTTCCGGGGTAAATAAAAAATAACCCTGTATTAATTTCAATTTTCGTAATAAATTGTGTACAAGCTCAAGAAACATATTTGATTGTAAGAAGAAAACCAAACAAGTAGCGGGAACGCGTCGCATGCATGATAGAGGCGCCGGTTGCAGAATAAAAATAAATAAATAAAATTTGTTTATTTCCCAAATAAGAGTTACATAAGAACATATTACTTATAGACTCCGCACTAGGACGAACCTGTATCGCGGCAGTCTACACGACCTTTACCAAAAAAAAAAATTACAAACTAAACATTACATTATAAACTTACACTTGTATGTATTATCTAGATAATAATGTATATACATACATACATACATACATATATCACGCCTTTATCCCTTGCGGGGTAGGCAGAGCGTAAAAGACCGAAAAAACGGCCACTTACGCCACGTCTGACAAACGTTTGAGGGTCATTCGGAAAATTGTGTATCGCCATAGTGACAGGTTGTCAGCCCATCGCCTAAAATTGCTATACACACCCTCGAGTCCCTTCGTCGCCTCTTACGACTCCCACGGGTAAGAAATGGAGTGATGCTATTCTAAGCCGGCATCACACGGCAAATGTATATATATAATGTATATAACATATATATTATACATATATAATAAAATAAATAAAAAATGTACATAGCGAAACACTTTACATAGTTATTTTTAGAACATCTTCAGTTTCTTCATAATTTAAAGAACTAAGCCATTTTTGCAATTTGTTTTTAGCATCTTTTAATTTACAATTTTTTAAGGGACAGATTTGTTAACTATGGAATAAATATGTGGAAATTTAAATGTTCTAAAACGTTGGGCAAATGTAGAGTTTACTTTTTGTGGTTGAATATGATAGACTCTTTTCTGTGTTAAAGATAGTTGATCAATACAAGGTAAGTTACATATAGATACGTGTTGTTCCAGACAGGCCTTGAGGACGTATAGTTGACGTACAGTTAAGATTTGCGTCTCTTGATGAAGTAATGAAGTCGGATACCTAAAGTGTTTCTTATGAAGCACTTTTAACACCGATCTTTGGGCTCTTTCCAGCATAATCACTGTAGTCTTAAGGTGCTGTTCCAAACCGAGCGGCCCACGGCCGACGGCCGACGGCCGATGGCACATGCCCCGACTATCGGCCGTCGGCCGCCGCGGCAGATGCCATTCCGAAGGCAGCGGCCGACGGCCGACAGCACATGGCAGAGTATAGTTATCAGGACTAGACTAAGTTTTGTTTATTAGGTTATTATGGTTCATCGGGTCGTTGGGTTCATCATGTGGCCAGAGTTCATCGGTTCGCTAGGTTCATCGGGTTATCATGGTTCATCGGGTGATTATGGTTCATCGGGTCGTTGGGTTCATCTTGTCGTTAGGGTTCATCATGTGGCCAGAGTTCATCGGTTCGCTAGGTTCATCGGGTTACCATGGTTCATCGGGTCGTTGGATGCATCTTGTCGTTAGGGTTCATCATGTGGCCAAAGTTCATCGGTTCACTAGGTTCATCGGGTTATCATGGTTCATCGGTTTATTATGGTTCATCGGGTCGTTGGGTTCATCTTGTCGTTAGGGTTCATCATGTGGCCAGAGTTTATCGGTTCGCTAGGTTCATCGGGTTATCATGGTTCATCGGGTTATCATGGTTCATCGGGTTATCATGGTTCATCGGGTTATCATGGTTCATCGTGTCTTTAAGATCATTTAAAGTAAACAGTCGCATTCGACTATTTTGGATGGTAGAATAGGTACTTGTATGTATTGTATATCGTATGGCCGCGGCGGCTTTACGATAAACAAGTACTATTCTACTATCCAAAATGGTCGAATGCGACTGTTTAGTTAAGATGATTCTAAAGACCCGGTGAACCCAGCCAAACTCTGGCTACATGATGAACCCTAACAACAAGAGGAACCCAACGACCCGATGAACCATAATAACCATGACAACCCAATGAACCTAGCGAAACGATGAACTCTGACCACATGATGAACCCTAACGACAAAATGAACTCAACGACCCGATCAACCGTAATAACCCGATGAACCATGATAAACCGATGAACTACGATAACCCGATGAACCTAGCGAACCCATAAACTCTGGCCACATGATGAATCCTAACGACAAAATGAATTCAACGACCCGATGAACCATAATAACCCGATGAACCATGATAACTTGATGAACCTAGCGAACCGATGAACTATGGCCACATGATGAACCCGAACGACAAATTGAACCCAACGACCCGATGAACCGTAATAACCCGATGAACCATAATAACCCGATGAACCATGACAACCCGATGAACCTAGCGAAACGATGAACTCTGATGACAACATGATGAACCCTAAAGACAAAATGAACCCAACGACCCGATGAACCGTAACAACCCGATGAACCATGATAAACCAATGAACCATGATAACCCGATGAACCTAGCGAACCCATGAACTCTGGCCACATGATGAATCCTAACGACAAAATGAATCCAACGACCCGATGAACCATAATAACCCGATGAACCATTATACTCGATGAACCTAGCGAACCGATGAAATCTGGCCACATGATGAACCCTAACGACAAGATGAACCCAACGTCCCGATGAACCATAATAACCCGATGAACCATGATAACCCGATGAACCTAGCGAAACGATGAACTCTGGCCACATGACGAACCCTAAAGAAAAGATGAACCCTAACGACAAGAGGAACCCAACGACCCGATGAACCATAATAACCATGACAACCCAATGAACCTAGCGAAACGATGAACTCTGACCACATGATGAACCCTAACGACAAAATGAACTCAATGACCCGATGAACCGTAATAACCCGATGAACCATGATAAATCGATGAACCACGATAACCCGATGAACCAAGCGAACCCATAAACTCTGGCCACATGATGAATCCTAACGACAAAATGAATTCAACGACCCGATGAACCATAATAACCCGATGAACCATGATAACCCGATGAACCTAGCGAACCGATGAACTATGGCCACATGATGAACCCGAACGACAAATTGAACCCAACGACCCGATGAACTGTAATAACCCGATGAACCATGATAACCCGATGAACCTAGCGAAAGGATGAACTCTGGCCACATGACGAACCCTAAAGAAAAGATGAACCCTAACGACATGATGAACCCAACGACCCGATGAACCGTAATAACCCGATGAACCATGATAACCCGATAAACCATGATAACCCGATGAACCTTGCGAACCGATGAACTCTGACGACATGATGAACCCTAACGACAAAATGAATGCAACGACCCGATGAACCATGATAACCCGATGAACCTAGCGAACCGATGAACTCTGGCCACATGATGAACCCTAACGACATTATGAACCCAACGACCCGATGAACCATCATAATCTATTAAACATAATAACTAGTTCTGAAAACTATATTCCGACCCAAACAAAGTAAAGCCGCCGCGGCTATACTGGTCTGCAGTTATGTGCCGTCGGCCGTCGGCCGTCGGCCGCCGCGGCAGATGCGCGGCGGCCGATAGCATGTGCAGTCGCCGCTCGGTTCGGATAGTATCCCATACAAGTCCATACGAACCAGTAGTGCCGCGGCGGCCGACGTCGGCCGCCGCGGCATGTGCCATCGGCCGTCGGCCGTAGGCCGCTCGGTTCGGAACAGCACCTTTATGCGTACCGCCCCAAAGGCCTATGCAGTACGTGATTAGAGACTGGCTTATAGCTACGTATACAAGGCGAAGAATTTTTTGATCTGCACAGTCGCGTAAAAGTTTCATCACACCTATCAGTTTTTTTACTCGAGCGGACATTGTGCGAATGTGTTGTTTAAAAGACAGTTGTTCGTCTAAGGTGACCCCTAAATATTTCAATGCTTAAAAGAAGAATGTGTGTGTGAAGAATTATACAGATTATAAGAAAAGCCAGTACAGGTTTAGCCCTTACAGGGATAGGTTTATGTGCAGCTGATAGTGACTGCCGTGTGATTCCGGCTTAGCATAGCATTACCCCATTTCTTACCCATGGTTGTCGTAAGAGGCGACTAAGGGACTCTAGGGTAAGATGTGTATTGCAATTTTAGGCGATGGGCTGACAACCTGTTACTTAAGTGATACACAGTTATCTTATTGACCCCTCAAACTTTTGTCAGACGTTGTTTTAATATCAGTTTTACGGCCGTTAACGCTCTGCCTACCCCGTATAGGATATAGGCGTGATTTATGTATGTATGTTTTATATAAGGTACCTATAACATTATCTTACTTAACTTCTATTCCACTGTATTTATTTTTATTTTTTATTAATGATGGGTTTGCTCTTGACTCATAGGACAGAGACAGAGTCTAAGATAGAGCGAGCTCACCCAGAAGAAGCCTGTTAAGGCACTGGCACTCCCGCACACTTATGTAATTTACATTCATCACTTAACTAAATCAAAGAATAAACTTAATTATATACTTTTCTTCGAAATGTCCCTACGTACTTATAGGTACTGCTATTTTTCCATTTACATAGATGTAATGTAAGGTAGAGACCGATGTCTGGTTGGTAGCGCGATAAAAACCAAATTATTAAATACAATATAGGGTGTAAGGGGACGGTGTACCGAAAACTTTGCAGGCATGATCAAACAATGAAACTGAACAACTTTTTCTTTGGAGGATATGTTGGTAAACGAGAAAAATTTTTGGACCTCCCATACAAAATTCCCGATCAACTGACTGACTTTCAATGGAAACTCGAAAAAATTATTTCGTTTCCCAACATAGGTTCATAGTAAATGTCATAGTAAAAATCATAGTTGTTCAGTATCATGGTCTGAATATGCCTGCAAAGTTTTCGGTACACCGCCCTTACACCGTGTATAATTTGTAATTTAATATTTCGTGGGTTCTTTTCACGTTCTGTTATTATTTGGCTTGCTTTATTATCAATTATTGTTCTACTAAATTCATTGTTGATCTAGCTTGAGTAAGCTACAATACAATGAAAGTCACAATTTTGAAAAGATGGACTAGTTTCTGGAAAATAATATTTTGTGTACTTTTAAAAAAATGCCTAGCTTAATTTAGTGGCCCGAATTTCCGAAACCAATACCAGATGTCGACCTCGAACCGATCCAACATGCAAATTCGTCTGGTCGGGACATGACCCATATTTTTAACTGCCTGCGTGGTTTAGTGGCTAGAGCAAATCAAACGGCGCGGCTGCAATTTTGAAGAATAGATGAGTAAACTGCTGCGACGACATGTTGAAAACTTTCGGTCTAGTTTCATCCTTTAGAATTTTAGGTTAGTATTTACCTAAAATTCTAGAGGATACAGGCATAATAATTGGTAATTTTATTTATAAACATTGAAACTTAAGTAATACCTATCATTAAACTAGTAACTTAGAATATGTTATAGGTAGATAATGATGAGATGTTTTGAAAACTTTCGGTCTAGTTTCATCCTCTAGAATTTTTACTAAGGTTAGCTACACAATCTTAAATACAAATAAGTATAAGTAAGTCCAACGTTCCCAGGATTAGGTATGCCACGTTGCTATTGATCTCAGTGATTTTTGTATTCTTGAAAAATTTGTATGAAGGTATGTATAGGCTGAAATATTACTAGTGACCGATAGCGAAATCTCAAGACAAGCTGGTTATTAGGGAGGACCTTCCCCAAGAACAGAGGTCGAAATATGAAAAACAAATTTGGACTCCTCATACAAAATTGACAATCAGGTGATTGGAATTACTTACCTATAGAAACCCTAAGTTATCAGTCTATGTTCTTTGGTGAAATTTGTTCCTTATCACTAGCTCATCTTGGGATTTCGCTGTTGGTCACTAGTAAAATTTCACTATACGGGGTGTAAGGGATGGTGTAGGTACCGAAAACATTGCAGGTATAATCAGACTAATTCAAATTGAACAACTTTCCCCTAGGAACATACAATAGGTCGCAATATAAAAAAAAATTACCTCCCATACAAATTGACCACGTCGGCTAAAACATTTTGTATAGGAGATTAATTTTTTTTTTATTTTAACCTAAGGAAAATTGTTCAGTTAATTGTTTTACACCTTATATATTTAGCTATACCTATCAAACAAAAGACGAAGTTGTGAACTCGTTAGACCGAAACTCGTCGTTTACAAAACACCTCATGCGCCAAATTTAATTTAATTTCGGCCCAAATTTCCGACAGTACATCTTAATCAAGGCATTTTTCGTTCTTGTCCCTTATTTAGGATTCTGAGCGTTATTTGTCTATTTGCCTGGATGGTCAGGGAAAGGCAATTAAGTGGTCCGTTTCGTTCGTAGTTAAACATTTAGGTACAAGTTCTTTCCGGACAAACAAAGAAGATTGCCAGTGGCCTCAATTCGGGAAATAAATTCTCTTAACTTGCCTTAAATTAGCGCTATTACTTTCCTACAAACAGGTTTTATAAAAGGTGTTTAATTTAGCGTTGCTATGCTGGGGTAAGTTAGGTATTAATGACGGTCTATGAATGCGCCGCGATTTCGCACGCATCGCTCTGGGCATATGTTGTCCCTTTCTCGCTCGCGGGGCGAGGGGGCGGCGTGCGCGCGGGCCGCCTGGTAGACGCCAAGCGGTGATTTCTGCACCGCACTCAGTCACTCAAAACCGTTCGGACGGGAGGGTATCGCGTATTGTGCGGATTTCCCGCCACGCGTTTTGTGATGCCGCGTGTAATGGACGATTCAATTTGAGATCGCGCGTGTTGATGCATCGTATTATTGCGGTTCTCCTGGGTTATACTAGAATACCAGGCTTAGTGATTGTTGGATGTCTCGACGTCTTCCACGTGAGCGTCGCGTTGAATAGGCATCAGGTGGCCATTTTGGCCCGCGTTTGTACGGCCCAAATTCGGGTTGGGTCACGCGTAATGACTAATATCAAAGTGGAATACGAACAGAAGCTGTGAGTGGTTTGACGTGAATAACGCGCCAAGGCTGTAGTGGAATGCTGGGTGTCGATATCTTTTCCACCCAGCCCTGTAAGTACCAACGGAATTCCTATTTGATCCATTCCCTGAACTTCCTTTCTCCGTTGGGTATTTATGCATTTGCGCCGGCACGTGACTGTAAGTGATAAACTGTTTATTCGTGTTAATGGTGTGTTCCCTTTAGTCATATTTGTTGTACCATATCATTGTGACTCCTTAGTACGAATTGCGGAATTCGTGGGGTGATATAATTTGGAGGTACTTACTTATAATCTAGTGCTAATACGTGTGACGTAACGCCAGATCGGCAGACGGTATTTACTACCGACTTGAGTTATGTAAGGGTTGGAACACATCATTAGCCAATTTCAATCAACTTAGTTAATTAAGTTAAATAGATTTAGGTTCACGTTTAATTCATAGTATGCGCTGCTATATTGTGCAGCGTATGCTATTTAGCGCTGCGTAACGCAGCCATTGTCTGCCTCCAGTTGAACTCCTGGTATTTTGTTCGAAATTTACCTGTGTAAATCGCTTCCACTGCGGGAGTTTAGCTTGGAATTAGACAATTTTTGGTAGCAGAGCGTGGTTCAGAAAACCACTAGATTTAAGATTATTTTAGTATAAGATTTTTTAATCTACCTACATAAAAAAAAATATATTTATTGTGATTGTAGTGTGTGCCCTGTGTAGAATATCCTATCGGTAGGATCAGGGCCAATCAATTAGTGAATTGCTTGTTATTATCGTTGTGTTTACCCTGTGCGGATATCCTAACGGTAGGATCAGGGCCGATTGTCTATTATTTTTTTATTGTAAGGTTCGGTGTTACTTTGAGTTGGTACCATGGCTCCCACAATTACACAGCTTCAGGCAAAAATTAGAACGCACCTAATTTGGTTCGCGACTAAGCAGGCGATGGTCGGTCGCGGGGACCGAGAGGATGCACTCATCGCTTGTGCGCAACGGATTGACGAACGGGTCGCGGAGGTGTTGCATTGCCTCACTGGATGCGAGGAGTTATTTGATGGGACGCCTGATGAGGAGGCCAAACTTATGGTCCGGGCGGATGTGACCCAGTGCATGGAGATGGGGCAGGAGATCCAGCAGGCGGCTGCTGTGATCACCAGGCGTAGAGCTGGGGAGCCGGACCCACCCCATGGTCCGCGGGGACCGGGGGTGCAAGTGCCCCTGCCGGCTGTGGCGATTCCGGTCTTCCACGGGGACTACACGGATTGGACCCGATTCCAGGATCTGTTTGACAGTGTGATTCATAACCGCACTGACTTGCAGCCGGCATATAAAATGGCACAATTGATGGCCAAGCTGCAAGGTGAGCCCCATGAGCTGGTAAAGCATCTACCAGTCGATGATGCAAGTTACGAGACGGCTCGCGGTTTGCTGATCGAGAGATACAGCAACAAACGTCTCATGATTGACCAACTCCTGGAACAGTGGCTCACCGTGCCGACCATCACACGAGGGACGGACCTCAGGGCCAAGGTCCTCAACCCTGTCTGCGTTGCAGTGAACGCTCTTGAGAGACAGGGGATGCCGGTGTCAGGCTATGATTATATCCTGGTCCACACGTTGTTGCGCCGCCTGCCGAGCGACATGGCCGCTCGTTTTGAACAGTCACACGGAGGTAAGACATCTGATTACCTCCCGACCTTCGAGGAGCTCAAGTCCTTCCTCGAGGCCGAGTGCAGGCGGGTAGATGCCCAATTTGGAGAGTCGCCTCACGCGGAGTCTGCGGCCGCTCGCCGCCCGGAACGGCCGGGTGCACAGGCGCGAGACGGTAAGAGTAGGCCACCCAGGCGATACAATGTCGCTAATTTGGAAACGAGGTGTGCCTACTGCAGAGAGGCGGGGCATCAGGTGACTGCGTGTGAGGAGTTCGCTGCACAGCGGGTGCAGAAACGTCGTGGTGTGGTGCAGCAACGGCGTTGGTGCTTTAGGTGTATGGGGCCGCATCAGGTGCGAGAGTGCCCATCAAGCACCAACTGCAGGTACTGCCAGGGTGCCCACCATCAGCTCCTATGCATGAACCGCAGCGGAGATTACGGAGGCAGAGCTGACGCGGGTCAGCGGACGGAGTCTGCCCTACCTAGACGGGAGCAACGCTCCCCACCCCCTCCAAGGAGGAGTCCTCTTCCACCAGGGTTTCAGGGACGAGGCCAGGGACATCAGCAGGTGATGCCCCCTTCACCACGCGCGAGACAGTCACCACCTCGGCAGCAGGTGCCGGGACAGGGTAGGTGGTCACAGGTCCAAGGTCAGGGGCACCCATCACAGATACGTGATGCTACGGGCGGGTGCCAATACCAGGGCCAGTACATGCAGTACTCGGCGGGACTGAACAACATGGTGAGGTCTCATGACCCACGCATGCCTCTCCCCTTGGCTGAGCACCCGCGGCTACAGGCGCATCCACGGTACGCGCGCCTGCCGCAGGGTTACTATAGGCTGCCAGCCATGGCGTACAGGACCAGAGGTCCCTATCAGCAGGAGTGGGACCCACTCGAAGGTGTACGGAGAGAGAGGACCCCCCCGCAGGACGCGGACACTCCGCGCTTAGGTTCCTGCTAGGTAATCGCCGCCTACACGCCAGCTTCGGCCCCCCGGCCAATTACGGTATTGTTGCCTACGGCAATGATTTGGGTATGGGGATACGGTGGCCGCAGCATACAGGTAAGAGCCTTGTTAGATACAGGGGCTCAGGGTTGTATTGTATCTAGTAAGCTGGTGAGTAGGCTACGCTTAAATATAAGGCCCACAACGGATGGGGCTGTAGGTATTGGAGGTGTAGATGTGCCTGACGTTCGGGGTCAGGTGAACTTCGAGTTCACATTAGGTAATACAGGTACAGGGGTCAGCTATCATGCCTCAGCAGTGGTGCTGGATGAAGTGGTAGGGAAACTTCCTCAGGTTCGGTTACCGTCAACGGTACGAGGGTTAACCACAGGCTTAGAGTTAGCTGATCCTGAATTTGATACTCCTGGTACGGTGGACGTTCTCCTCGGGTCAGACGTCCTCGGGAGATTCTGGTGTGGCAGAAAACGGGTACTTCAGCAAACTGGTTTAGTGGCCGTTGATACCACAGGGGGGTATGTTATTTTTGGCCCAGTTTGGAGACCTCAGGACCTACCAGAGGGCGATACGGTACTCTATGGTAGTGTGTTGTCGGAGGTGCTGCAGAGGTTTTGGGAGTCTGAGGAGCCACCCACAGCGGATAGACGGAAGCCAGAGGATGACGAGTGCGAGCTGTTCTATCAGTACAACACTGCACGAAGTTCGTCAGGTAGGTTTGTTACCAGGCTGCCATGTCTCCAAAACCGCCCCTCCTTAGGTAGTTCGCGACAGATCGCGGAACGGAGACTACTGGCTATGGAGAGAAAGATGAAGCGAGATGCAGCACTTCGGCAGAAGTATATCGAATTCATGAGGGAGTACCTAGAGTTAGGTCACATGTCGGTGTCCAGCATAGATTGGAGGTGTGTCGAGCATTACTATATACCACACCTGGCTGTTTTGAAGTCACCGGAGGCGAAGATACGGGTAGTGTTTGACGGTTCTGCTCCTACATCGAATGGTGTGTCTGTGAACCAGTGTCTGCACGCGGGTCCCAAGTTGAACCGGGACATTGTGGACATCCTCACAGATTTTCGGTTGCACCAAGTAGCGTTCGTCGCAGACGTCAAAATGATGTTTCGCCAAACAATTATACACCCAGATGACCGTCGGTACCAGCTGATTTTGTGGCGTGAGAGCCCTGACGAGCCGATGGTCACTTATGAGCTTAACACGGTAACGTATGGTCTGAAGCCAAGTCCGTTTTTGGCAGTACGCACGCTGCGAGAGTTGGCCGCACAGGAAAGGGTAAGATTCCCTCGGGCCGCAGCAGTACTGGATCGCGACGTCTACGTGGATGACATCTGCACGGGTGCAGATAGCGTGCAACAAGCACTGCTACTACGAGACGAGCTGATCGCGATCATGGAATCAGGAGGTTATGAGTTGCGGAAATGGCTGTCCAGCTGTCCAGAGCTCCTGGCCGGGTTGCCAGGTGAGTTCCAGCAGGACCCGCACCTTTTCGAGAACCCGGACAATCCAAATACGTTGAGCATCCTAGGGGTGCAATATAGGCCAACGCATGATGTCTTTACGTATCAGATCGAGCCAGACCTTTTGCAGAAGACTTGGACGAAGCGTTCGGTATTATCGACGATCGCCAGAACTTTCGATCCTAACGGGTGGATCGCACCGGTGACGTTCATGGCGAAGTGCTTCTTGCAAAGGTTGTGGATAGCAAACTTGGGTTGGGACGACCAGCTCTCCGGAGAGCTGTTGAATGATTGGACCAAGTTTGTGACCACCTTACCAGGGATCGTACGCATCGCCATCCCTCGCAAGTTGCTCCCATCGGTGGGATGTAAGGCTACCCTACATGGGTTTTGTGATGCCTCGGAGCGAGGGTACGCGGCAGCTGTCTATTTGCGGACAGTCAGTTCAACGGGAACTGTAGACGTGCGTCTAGTTATGGCCAAGAGTAAGGTGGCTCCGGTTAGGACAAGATGGACCATTCCAAAGTTGGAATTGGCGGGAGCAGCGCTTCTTACGCGCTTGCTACATTATGTCGCTAGTAATCTACGCGGTACCATCAATTTGGATGAAACGGTGTACGCATGGACCGACAGTAGGATAGTTCTGTGCTGGTTACAGACGTCGGTACATACTCTTGAGGTTTTCGTGGCAAATCGGGTGTCACAGATTAAAGGATCGGAAACTCCGTTGGTATGGAGACACGTACCGGGAGAACAGAACCCAGCGGACTGCGCCTCACGGGGAAGTAGGGCCCCTGATTTGGTAGGTCACTCACTGTGGTGGGGACCTCAGTGGCTGACTGAGTCACCTGAGAGATGGCCATACAATGAGTGCGGGTCGCCGCTTGGGCCACCTGATCGAGGTTTGCGAGTGAACGTAGGGCAGATCGTACCTAAGCCTAGTGCGGCTTTCTTGCTGGAACGATACAGCTCCCTCGACAAACTTCTAGGGGTGACAGGTTGGATCAAACGGTTCGTGAACAACTGTAGAAAACCTCAAGCAGAACGGAACTTGGCACCTGTCCTCTCGCCTGCGGAGCGGAATGCGGCTCTAAGTTTATTGGTTAGGGTCGTCCAGGCGGAACATTTTGAGGAAGAGGCCAGGCTGCTCAGGGATGGCCGTGGAAAGCTGAAGGGAGGTCTTGTGCGCCTCAACCCGTTCGTGGACGAGCATGGAATGCTCCGGGTTGGAGGTAGACTTCGGAACGCTAACTGCCCTTTTCAGCACGGCATCCGCTGTTACTCCCAAAGAAGGGACCTTTGGTAGAACTTATAGTTAGGGATCGTCACCAGAAAAACTCGCATGCGGGCTGCAATGCACTTTTGGCTATTCTGCAGCGCGAGTTTTGGATCTTGTCTGGACGACGTACGGTACGGAGCATTGTGTTTCGGTGCTTGCCTTGCTATCGGTTGAAGGCAGCCACAATGCAACCTCAGATGGGAGACCTCCCACCGGACCGGGTGACGGAAGCCTGGACGTTTGCGGGTGTGGGAACGGACTTTGCGGGGCCTTTTATGGTAAAGGCATCACGCCTTCGCAACGCGAAGTCAATCAAGGCGTATTTGTGCGTGTTTGTGTGCCTAGCAACCAAGGCCGTCCACTTGGAACTCGTGGCCGACCTCACTACGGAGGCTTTCTTAGCAGCTTTAGATAGATTTGTGTCGCGAAGAGGGCGACCAGCGCTGATCAGGTCGGACTGTGGTACCAACTTTAAGGGCGCTGATCGATGTATGAAAGAAATTATAACGTTTTTATCGGAAAACGAGGAAGCTATCGGCACGAGCCTCTCCCGTCAGGGCATTAACTGGGTGTTCGATCCACCAGGATGCCCCCACTGGGGTGGTATATTTGAAGCGGTTGTAAAGTCCGCTAAGACGCATTTGATGCGCGTTATAGGTTTAACGATATTAACCTTTGAGGAGCTAGCGACCGTGTTTTGTAAAATTGAGGCCGTTCTCAATTCACGTCCTTTGTGTCCGCTTAGCTCAGATCCGAATGATCTGGAGGCCCTGACACCAGGGCATTTCTTAATTGGCCGACCACTTAACGCCTTGCCAGAGTACCCCTACACAGAGGTCAGTAGCAATCGTTTGACGCGTTATGAGTTGCTGCAGCAAATGTCTCAGAATTTTTGGAAGCGATGGTCGCTTGAGTATTTGCACATTCTGCAGCAACGCCTTAAGTGGACGGACAGAACTGAACCCCCTCGCATCGGAGATCTCGTTCTGGTTAAGGATGCCAACCTGCCGCCACTGCGATGGCGCAGAGGGCGCATTCTCAACTTGTTCCCAGGTAGTGATGGCACTCCTCGAGTCGCGACAGTTCAGGTAGGGGATTCAGTTCTTAAGCGAGCAATAGCAACGCTATCTCGTCTCCCCAGTAGTGAATAGGCCTAAGGGATTCGGCCTAGGGCGGGTGAATGTTTAATTTAGCGTTGCTATGCTGGGGTAAGTTAGGTATTAATGACGGTCTATGAATGCGCCGCGATTTCGCACGCATCGCTCTGGGCATATGTTGTCCCTTTCTCGCTCGCGGGGCGAGGGGGCGGCGTGCGCGCGGGCCGCCTGGTAGACGCCAAGCGGTGATTTCTGCACCGCACTCAGTCACTCAAAACCGTTCGGACGGGAGGGTATCGCGTATTGTGCGGATTTCCCGCCACGCGTTTTGTGATGCCGCGTGTAATGGACGATTCAATTTGAGATCGCGCGTGTTGATGCATCGTATTATTGCGGTTCTCCTGGGTTATACTAGAATACCAGGCTTAGTGATTGTTGGATGTCTCGACGTCTTCCACGTGAGCGTCGCGTTGAATAGGCATCAGGTGGCCATTTTGGCCCGCGTTTGTACGGCCCAAATTCGGGTTGGGTCACGCGTAATGACTAATATCAAAGTGGAATACGAACAGAAGCTGTGAGTGGTTTGACGTGAATAACGCGCCAAGGCTGTAGTGGAATGCTGGGTGTCGATATCTTTTCCACCCAGCCCTGTAAGTACCAACGGAATTCCTATTTGATCCATTCCCTGAACTTCCTTTCTCCGTTGGGTATTTATGCATTTGCGCCGGCACGTGACTGTAAGTGATAAAACTGTTTATTCGTGTTAATGGTGTGTTCCCTTTAGTCATATTTGTTGTACCATATCATTGTGACTCCTTAGTACGAATTGCGGAATTCGTGGGGTGATATAATTTGGAGGTACTTACTTATAATCTAGTGCTAATACGTGTGACGTAACGCCAGATCGGCAGACGGTATTTACTACCGACTTGAGTTATGTAAGGGTTGGAACACATCATTAGCCAATTTCAATCAACTTAGTTAATTAAGTTAAATAGATTTAGGTTCACGTTTAATTCATAGTATGCGCTGCTATATTGTGCAGCGTATGCTATTTAGTGCTGCGTAACGCAGCCATTGTCTGCCTCCAGTTGAACTCCTGGTATTTTGTTCGAAATTTACCTGTGTAAATGGCTTCCACTGCGGGAGTTTAGCTTGGAATTAGACAAAAGGATTGGAAATATCCAAATCATGTCATTTATTTTGACGCATAATACGCATTATCTGTTAAAATAAGGCGACGATGAAAACAATGGCGACTTGATCGTCAAGAAATGACAGAGAACCCATTGACATTTTTGAACAAGAGGACTGAGGTATCACCTAAACATATTTGACCTTTTCTAAGCCTATTTGACGGAAGGTGACAGCGCTAATTTAAGGTAAGTTAAAAGAATGTACTTCCTGAATTGAGGCCACTGATTACTAATTTGCCGTATTCAGGAAATTGGTAACATTCTTCATGCATTACGTAACTTAGTAACCAGCATCTTTAGGTAAGTATTGTACTTACAAATATTGAATACCAAATTTAAAACACTTCCCGTGTTAGGTAAACAAATTTTAGAAAACTTGAAAATAAAACTGTAGCGGGCAGGATTGGAACCTGTGACTTTCGCCATCACTAGTGCCAGGCGTTATTAGCATTAGGATACGCTTGCAAAATTCGCCAGCAAGGGATGAGCCGTGGTAACCCAGATGAAAGAGGCGTCGTCGCCACAAGTGATGGCGAAAGTCGCAGGTTCAAGTCCTGCCCGCAATATAAAATTTTGCAAGTTTTCTAAAACTAACAAATATTTTACTGGAAATGAAACGTGCGTCAAACTTGACAACTTGTTTTCCAATAAATTTGCGTCTTCGTTCAACTTAAGTTATACTTGAAAGTCAATCAGAGATCGAAAGTTAAACAAACCACGGACAACCGCATTGTTTACAAGTTAGCCATATTTGAGCTAGCATGTCTTAAGTTTGAACATACACAAAACTAACTTCTGCCCTTAGGGAGGGTCCATATTTCCCTGAACCTGGTACCTCGTCTCTCACTAAAATGCTCGACTTGTCATTCGAATGCCTGAACGTAAAAATATCGTTTTTTGTAGATAAACTTTAGTTGGTTTTGAAGTGACACGGTTGAACCAATGAAATAAGTGGTGGCCAAATGGGCTCCTTTCGTTGTGTCCAAATGTGACACCGGCGGATTTGTTCAAACTTTGTGTGTAATCTAGATTCCAAATACCTACCTACCTACTTGAGTACACTAAGAGAATCCTAAAACAAGATAATAAATTAATAAAATTAAAAACACGACTGATTTCTGAGAAAAAGCTTAGCCTACATTTGGGGTAATGTAAGGTTCTTCCGATACAATTTCCATTTGGATCTGTTCAGTGGTTAACGAGTTTCAATCCTTTAAAAAATCGCATCAAGACATAGATAGATACATATTAGGTCCTTACATATGTTTTAAACAGTTTTATCACTAACACCGAAGCCTGCAGCTAATTCGGACGTGGTTTGCGATGGATCCGCTTCCACAATAGCCTTCAATTCTTCATTATCAACTTGGGTCTCCGGCCGTCCACGGGGCTTGTTTTGCAGGTCGAAATTTCCAGAACGAAAACGTTGGAACCAAAAACGCACTGTGTTTTCTTTTGCGACACAACCGCCATACACATCATTAACCCTTCGAGCCGTTTCCGCAGCACTGGTGCCACGGTGGAACTCGTACTCGTAAATAACGCGATATTTCAAATTTTCCATTTTGTAAATTGAGCGATGCAAACAGAAAAAAGATAAGTAAAAAAACAAATGAATGACGGTTTACGATACACAACTACATGTGGAAATAGCTGTATAAATTTGAATTTCGAATTCCTAACCAAATAGGAGAAATTTGTGATCAAAGTGGCCAGTACGACAAAACGACAATTTCATATGTAAGGACCTAATACATTTATCCTAAAAAATTACACTTCTATTTCTGTTGGACAGTCGTGTTATACAGGTAAGTAGGTACTAAGTAGGTAGGTCAATTCAGTTCAATCGAATTTTTTGCGAGCATATACCTACATAGCAGTAAAAAAATCGGCTAAGTGCGAGTCGGGCTCGCGCACGAAAGGTTCCGTACTATTTATGTACCTAACTCTAAAAGTGCCAAAAATAAAAATTTATTGAATGGGCGCCCCGGTAAATATCAAGTTTGTTCTGGTTTTTAGTATTTCTTGTAATAGCGACAACAGTAATACATGTTCTGTGAAAATTTAACTGTTGTTTACGAGATCCAACCTCCGAACCATTATGTAGATAAAATCGAGCAAAAATTACATTTTTTTAGGAGCGCCCCTTAACTTTTCTTGTTGTTATAGCGGCTACAGAAATAGAGCATCTGTAAAAATTTTAACTCTCTAACAATCTCGGTTTATGATATACAGCCTGGTAACAGACGAACAGACGAATGGACAGACAGCGAAGTTTCAGTAATAGGGTCCCGTTTTGAGCTTTTGGGCACGAAACCCTAAAACAAGTTAGCTGTTTACCTTTTATATAGTTAGCCGTCGTAAACAATCTGTTTGTTCGCTGACAAATATTTAGGTAAGTTTAAATGAATGAAGGCTCGCTATATCGAGCGCCACTGACACAATCTTTGTGTAGGTGTAGGTTCATAATTAATAATACAGCATGTAAAAATATTAGCTATTATAAATGTATTAAGGGGTTAACCAGTCCATGAAACTGAACAACTTTTCCCAAGGCACATAGTACAAAATATGAAAATGGATCTTCGATCGAAATTTACCAGTAATATTTTGTATGAGAGATATCATTTTTTTTAAAATTTTCGACCTATGTCCCTTGGAGAAAGTTGTTCAGTTTCATTAGCTGGTTCACCCCTTTAAATATTTGCAGCTAATAGTCGGTATAGGATTAATGCACAAAGGAAACTAACGCCTTTGGTCAGATTTCAGACTAATACCTACTCTATCTACTAGTTGCTATATGTGAAATCAGTGGAGCACACCTTTATATACTAGTTGCTATACGTATGAGTGGAGCACATCATTATCTACTAGTTGCTATATGTATGAGTAAAGCACTCATCTATCTACTACTTGCTATATGTTGACTATCACATAAGCAGTTTTGCTCATAGCATAATTTATTAGTATTAATTTATTAAATCCAGTATGGATATTTATGTAGAGTTAAGTTACGTTTTCAACTCCGATCAATATACCGCAAGCCATAGGTACATAAGTCATTGTTTACAAGGCATCGTCAAGTTTGCTTCTCTTGGGAGCACAAACATGATGCACAAACATGCCTCAGAGCAAGGAAAATTATATAGACTCTACAGCCAACCAGAAAAGGAGATATAAATTATCCGACTGAAGTGACAGATGTCTCGAAAGTGCAAGTTGAAGCTGCAACGTGGTGGCTAAGTCTGTTGTAGATCTTATTTTTATTTATTTATTTATTTTTATTTATTTATTTAATTAATTACAAATATAAGCTTACAGTAATTAAACCAAAGCGCTTACTTTGCTATTTTCTAAATATTTTCTAAATTATAATACATATGCTAACAATGGGTTACATTACTATGGCTAAGAAAATGTCTTGCATATTTAATAAGAGTGGCAGTAGAGTCGCAAAAAATGTCGGCATCTTGGACCTTAGCCACCAGCTCATTTATCAGAGCGATTGCTCTACGCGTGGGCGCATTGCGGGCGTGCCAGGTACGACACACGGGTGCCGCTAGTAGTTTATGCTTTCGGCGTCCTGTGCGTGTATATTTGTCCGGCACAAACAAACCGATATTGGCTAGGACTGTAGGGTCGCTGATTTTACCACGGAGAAGAAGGACAAATTGAATTAAAAGTTGAACCTTGCGCCTTAGTTCAAGTGTGTCCAGATCAACCATGCCTGATACAAAGAGCGAAGGAAAGAGCCATGGGTAGTACCCATATTTCCGTTTGTATAAGTATCTGGCAAACTTTCTCTGGACCCTCTCGACCATGACCAAGTAAGTATCCTCATGTGGATCCCAGACCATTGCCCCAAACTCCAGCTTGGACCTCACATAAGAGTTGTAGAGTATGGTCGCCACTCTATCAGTAGGGAACTGTGCAGCAGTTCTCATAATAAAGCCAAGTGTTTTATTAGCTTGCTTGCATATTGTCACAATATGCCCATGGAAATCAAGCTTGGTATCCATTGTTAGACCTAGATCACGGATCGACTCTACTCGCTCAAGGGTATCAGTACTTATTGAGTAAGAGTAATTTACGGGAGTCTTGGATCTCGTGAAAGAAATCACTTTGCACTTTCCAGCATTCAGGGTTAGCTTATTTAGTTTGCACCAGCTGATGACTACATCAATGTCCGATTGTAAAGCTAGACAATCGCTTACATCTTTGACTGACACATAAAGTTTTAAATCATCTGCAAACATTAGACACTGAGCTCTACACAAAACTTTTGGCAAGTCATTTATCATGATTAAAAATAGAGTTGGCCCTAAAACTGAACCCTGACTTAAGCCAGAGCGAGTATAGTACCTATCTGACTGGTAGCCATCGAGCCTGACGAACTGCATTCGGTCTCTTAGGTAGCTAGCAAATAATTTTAGGAGCGCAGGCGCGAATCCAAACGACGCCAGTTTCCTCAGCATGATGTCGTTGTCCACCAGATCAAATGCCTTCTTGAAGTCAAAATATGCAGCGTCCACCTGGCAACGGATGTCCATTTGGGACGCTACATAGTCAACAAAGGCAATATGATTTGTGGAGGTAGAGCGACCACAACGAAAACCATGCTGGGAGTCATCTAGGCTACCACTTATTTGAGCTGTTATGTGGTAGTTCAGGATGGTCTCAAATATTTTAGCAAAAACGGGTAGGATTGCAATTGGTCTGAAATTCGTCACGTCTTTAGATGCAATTTTTGGCACTGGGGTAACTCGAGATATTTTCCATTTATTAGGGTATATGCCTTGTTGTAGAGACATATTTAATATATGGAGAAGTGGTGACTCGAGAGCTGCCAGGCAATCCTTCACCAAAAAAGCTGGGATTCCATCTGGTCCCGCAGTGGTCGCAGCCTTCAAGCGACGAACAGCGCGGCGTAGGTCAACCTTAGTTACGCGATCAATGCGGACGCTAGTGGCTCTGACAGTTTCGCCCGAACTCCGCTCCGCATGTTCTGGATTCAGATGTGGAACATTTTGATGGAAAACAGAGCTGAAATATTCTGCGAAGGCAGCGACTGCCTCCTGGTACGCCACTGCATTGCCATTATAGGTGAAATCTCCATTAGGGAGCCTATTTTCGCGACGCATCTTAACATACATCCAGAACTTAGATGGGTCTAATATGATATCATTTGCTGTGGAACGCATGTATTCTCGATATGCAGTGTCAATAAGTTCTTTGATATGAGTTCGGTAGTATTTGTAGACCTCACGATTAAATTCTAGACCCAGGGTCTTGTATTTTTTAAGATGAAAATACTTAATACTTAACTTATTTATGATATCAGAAGTATACCATGATGGATAATGCCTTTCAGATAGGCGACCACGTCTTTTTTTGGGTACGTGACGATTTATTATGTCATAGAGCAAGCGATAGAGAATATCTACTGCAAGATCCACTTCGGTTTGACACATAATATCGTTCCAATCAGTATTTAGTATCTCCTGGTACATTGCAATAAAATCCGCCTTGCGAAAATTCCATTCGGAGTATCCATTAGAGTTTTCTAAGCGGGGTGGTGGCGGCGGTGGCGGCGGTGTAGAACGACGGCTACCGCGCGGCAATCGCAGCACCACATCCAATGCAGGGTGGTACAAGCTGTCAATAGGTACTAGAGGACCCGATACGGATTCCCTCACCCTTATGCGATCATCACGCACAATATTTGCGAGAACCAGGTCCAACATGCCTCCATGGTTATTAATAATGGAATTAAATTGTATCAGGTGACATGTGTCCAGAAATGACTCAAATTGCTGCTTAACATTGTTATTACACGAGTTCAAATTGAAATCACCAACTACTACAACTTTGTACGCTGAATACTTAATTAGAGCATTTTCAAGGCATTCTAGTACATCTAGATATTGTTTTTCAGTGTATCTAGGAGGGAAGTAAGCAATACAAAGCAAAAACTTTACATCTTTCCAGGTAATGAATGCAAAAAGTAACTCCTTATCTGGAGATAAGCCGATTATGTCACTTATTAAACGTACACTGTAACAGTTTTTAACAGCCAATAACAAACCACCATATCCGGCATCATCTGGTCGGTCTTTTCGAAGCACAGTATAGTTTTGTGGAAAAAGTTCAGCATCATAAACCGAAGAATTTAAAAAAGTTTCAGTTAGAGCAATAATATCACTGGAATTGAAGGCGAGTAGATTGTTCTGGAAAACTGTTGTTTTACTCTTCAAGCCTCTCACATTTTGATAATATATCTCGATTTCTTTCGTCTGTGGGCGGATTCTACGACGTTTCGACTTTGCTACTTTTTCTGGCACGAAAGTTCTGCCAAGGCTTAATACAAATGTCCTCTGCCCAATATTGTGGTGACATGACAGTGGTAGACATTTTTGAAGGCACTCCAAGCTTGAATGAGGCGTAGTTTCCACGCGATTTCAGAACTTCAACAGTACTCATACCAGCTCCACATATAGAGTCGAGATAGTCAAGCACTTGTTCCTTGGCAGTGCCAGATTTCACATAATATAAATGTAGGTACTTCACACGCTCAGCAGCCTCCAGACGAGTGGTGCCAGGATATATCTGATGAATGATAGAGCAGACAGGTATTTGAATAGCGAACATGGTTTGGCAAAGTAGTGCAGGACAAGACGACCCCTAGCTAGATGGGCTGACGACCTAAACAAAAGTGTGAGAATGACTAATGAAAAAAGCGAAAGTTGTTGCTCTGTGCTGTGGCGCACTCAGGTGGAAGTTTTTGTCTAGCGATAGTCTACAACTAAACGGATGATAGAAGTAAATGATGAACTGGTAAATTGTTATAAGAGCCCTTTTTAAAATTTTATTGGTACAGAATTTAAAGTGTATTTTTGCATCTAAGTAGTTGTGATTTAGCGCGATGAGTTTGGCTCCATTTGATTGTTCGTAGAGCTCTCTCTAAAGATTATCCCTAGCTCTGAGAAGCATGCACATTTAACAGAGCAAACTCTTGCCTTAGGGGACATTCTAGAGAATATCGCGCAGGTGGTAACTTGTCTCTCAGTTGTTGTTAGTTGAAATGCTTTGACTAAATAATAAGACGGTACGTAGGTACATTACGTAAAGGCCAAATCTAACTATCTGTGTTCTATAGCTTTTAATAGAAGCGAATACGCTGTCATAAAGCATCTTCATACTAGTTACCTTTCTACGATTTACTCAGTGGTCTGATAAATCTAGAATTAAGGTGGTTCGAGAGCCCAGTGGCGACCCCGAACATGAAAAAAATCCCTGTCTGGACACGCTGGTCATCTGGAAACCAAAGTATCAATTCGCGGCAATAAATAACTATAAAGATGATTTAGAAACAATATAACCTTGTAAAACTTTGAGATTTGGTTAAGTATTCCAAAAATGATAAAAGTGGCCATTTTTAGCCAAATTACAATACATAACTAAAGCACTTAGTGTCTTGATTCTAAATAACCTTTGTTGGTATTTATTGCCCCGAATTGATAATTTGGTTTTAGATGACTAGCGTGTCCAGCTAGGGATTTTATCCTTTTTGTGGGCGCCACTGGGCTCTCGAACCACCTTAAAAGTCATAGGTACCTCTTGCCACAGATAGGTTCTTCGAATTTGAGTTACATTTATAATCAGTAAGCAAATAATTTTACGTCATGCAAACTCCAGTCTTCTCTCGTGAACAAATGAGTTAAACCGTGACAACAAACAGCACGTATGAAAGTTTCATACTTATAATCAACGTAAGTGCATCACATCAAGCTTAAGTATTTGCACTCAGCGAGACAAGCACCTGCGCACTTGGCTAACTCAGCTGAGCAGCTAGAATGAGTGGGCTCCGATGTCTTTTGCGCTCAGTAGAGAGAGCCACCAAACAAACAATGTGTAGTCTTTGCGGAGAAAGAACCGGCGCATGAGATTTGGGGGCGTCACTATGCCACAGTATGAGAATTGGCATAGAAACCTATGGCAACCTTTACGTAGGTCAGCTGGAAGAAATTTCTTAGTAGAAATAAGTTGTCATGTTGTGTCGTTATTCTTTGTATGTGTTTCTTTTGTAATGTTTTTGTGTACAATAAACGGTAAATAAATAAATAAATAAAATGATTAGTTCACTTTTTGTCCACGCATATTCTCTTTCCGCTTAGACTTTTACAATTTGGCCCTTCTAGATGAACTTCGAGAAATCAAGTTGACTGCAATAACTTCATTAACTTAAAGTAAAGAACTTATTCTTCACAGGCTTCGTCTACCATAGTAAAACAAACAACGTGTAGCTATTTGGCCCTCTAAACATTTGGAAAATAAGCTCAGTAGACAATTGCAGATTTTTATGAATATGTAAGGTTAGGTTCACAGTACACACACGACTACCTATTCTGATAATGTTTGTATGGTATCATATGTATAATTACGAAGATAGGTATGATTTTATTTAGTCTTTATTTTACTTTAAAGAACCTTCTAATTATTCATTTAAAAATATAAAAACTATCTGTTTATGTTTAATCGACACGCAAAAAAGAAGAATGTGTGTCACACACACATTCTTCTTTTCAAAAGGCTCCTTCTGTATTATATTAGCTACACAAGGGGGTCGAATGTTCTTTGCGCCATACGAGTAAGTACGTAGATTAAGTTACTGAAGTTAAAGACGCGAAAGGTTGCGTTGCAGAGGCTGTCACATAGGCAGAAGCATAGGCCACTTCTACGCGGTAGCTATTATTTCGTAATTTTCGTCTACGATTTCAGCAAATGATTAAAGAAGTACTTGATGAAAGATGATGTGTCATGTCGGCTTAGAATAGCATCACCCCGTTTCTTACGAATAGATAATTATTGCTATTGCTAGCCAGTTTTCTGTCGTGAGTTTTACTACAGATTCGAAAAATACATGGTCCTTCCCAGCAAAATCCTAAAAGAAAAATTCTTGCCTTCACATGCCATCACGTCAAAGTTTTATTAAAGGCGCAAGCGTAAGACAAAGGTGGATGCTATATGGGCGTACATGAGTAGACAGAGTACCCAATATCTCACAAGTTGGGCAAATTTCTTAAAAGTCCTTCCGGCTATTCGGCTGGAATAAATTGAGCCGATCCAATATAATGTACAGACGCTGGCAAAAATGATTTAATATAGTACTCAGTTATGTTATTAAACAAATGGTAGTGATCCATTCCATATGTATGATCCATTCCTTTGTGCCTCTTGTTTTTAAATTTATTTCTGTAACTGTTCTTATAAATGTGTCTGGTGGTACAATAAAGTTATTACATACATACATACATACATGTATGATTTCTATTGCTTTACTTAGGTAGGCATACAAGAACTAGAACTAGAACTCGTCATATTTTATTCTTATAACTTGTAATAAAAAGCCTACTTTTTATTTGTTTTATGTAGCTTTATTCAACTAGCCCAGAAAAAAATATCGCAGATACATTTGTTACTCTTTTCCATGAGACAACTAAACAGTCGCAGTTTTCATACACCTTTAATAAATTTATTTCCTATCTGTAATATTCATTTCCTATCTGATGAAAATGTAGGTTTCAATTTACAATCACAGCAATATGAAATAATAGTGAATTCACTCGCAATCCCTTACAATTTCTCCTTTCACGTCACTTCCTCCTCAAAATACAATTTTCATTTCACCAGTACAAGCCATCAGAGACGTCGAGAAATTTCTTCGGCGGTACAATAGGTACAAAGAGCAGGCACGGCTGGAATTTCGATTAAAAATGATCTTTACTGTTGTGCAGTCGCCGTGAAACGCTGCCTAATTTATTCCTGTTTCCAAGTATTTGGCGTCCGCTAGTTAAAGGATCAATGGATAAAGGGTTCATATTGATTAGTCCTACGGCTATTTGACTAGCGATCACCGTTTCAATTTGTATGGGGTATTCATTGGGAGTCAAGGTGGTGCTTACATAGGGAAGCAGTATCGTTTGATATCAGCTTCTAAAGGATCCATTGAATTCGAACCCACATTTGACCTAAAAATATTAAATCAACTAGCTTCAAAATAAGGTGTATGAGTGTTTTTTGCTGCTATTTTTAGGTCAGAAATTATGCAGATTATGGAAGGTACCTGAGGTACCGAACCTAGGTGAAAACCATTGCAGTCTCGATCTCAGCACCTCTAGAAAGTTATATACTTTTTATTATTATTAGAGCTTGCGGTTTTCGCAATTGTTTGTATAGAAATAAATTAAGTACGTGACTGCGTGGTTGCAAGACCGAGGCGCCTGGTGGAATCACATTCGTTTTACCACTAGTGAACAAATGTTATCGGCTTCTATTGAGAACTATTTCGGAACGCGATAGGGAGATTCTTATCCCATGTGGATTGAATTACCAAATCGACCGAGATGGGCCCGGTTGATGGCGCTAAACAAGCTTGCTTGTTCCATCGCTATGTGGAAATGTTTATCAGCAAAGATTTTTGTCTGGTCAAGAATAAACTAAATTTGTTTAAAAATGATAGGTACCTTTCAGTTCATCTGAAACCGTGTATCAAATACAAAGCAAAATGTGTTAACTAATAGGTTGATTTTTATTGAGTGTCAGTAATTTTGCTGGCTCCCCATGCCTAAGAATAAAAAGATGGTGGAGGTACTTCCTCAGAAAAACCCCGCACAAAACTCTACCATCTTTAAAAACGTATTTCTGTGACTCAAATAATAACGAGAAGCACAAATTTATGACTCCCGTATGTTGATTTTCGTTTTCCATTCCTTTCAATTTGCTCGCCCTCAACCCTATAATTTAACTCCTCGCATTTCTTTGTAACGACACGAAGTAAGGCAGCGTGCGGGAGACATAATGTATAAACAATGAACTGGCTGTGTCGTGATTACAATTTATGTGTTCCTTGGACGTATTTCTTTCCCGATGCCTTATAGGGAACCACTACATTTGTCTCGCGCGACGATATCATTGGATTTAGAGATCAATGTGCGGTTTGAATTTAGTACCCGCTTTGTTCCCCCGGCAGCAGGCTAGCTCTAGAACTATGTCGGAGTTTTGTCAAGTTTGAGCGGATAACGGTTTTGGAATACAGCGCTAAGTATATTAGACGCCTGCTGGAAAGTTTCGTAGACGGTTTCAATTTGTTTAAAGGATAAAGTTATGAAGCTAATAAAATGTAGAAGGTGAAGTGATACATTCATAAAACCGATGAAAAAGAAAATGAAATGAAAATGAAAATGAAAATGAGAATGAAATAATATATAGTAGTATATAATAATAGATAGACTTGGTACTACTGATATTTTGTCTTCGTTAAAGAAAATGTGTCTAAAATGGTAATTTTGAGAAGATGGCAAGTTTTAAGTACAGGGTGAAATTTTACTAGTGACCGATAAAGAAAACTCACTACGGGCAGGTGATAAGAAGCAACTTTCCTCAAGGAACAAGTTCAGACTATAAAGATACATTTTGTACGGAAGGTTACATACATTTTCTTTTTAAATTTTGACTCATATTCCTTATCACCAGCTCGTGCTGAGTTGTTGTTATCAGTCACTCGTAAAAATTCATCCTATTTTAAGACATTTACGATTATGAAGACCGAATGCAGGAAGAAAATAGTAGAAATAATTGTACACAAACATTGCCCAAGAACCCAGTATTCGGACTGACATAATTTTTATAACAAAGGGTACAGCACAAATTGTCTAACAAATTCGGGAGAGCGTTTGGCGCAATTGCGTCGTTTAGCCCATTCTCTGAGTACAGTCGAGCGCGTGTCAACCTTGCATTTTAGGGTTTTACCTGAAAAAAAAGAACACTTGCCTATACTATTGGAAATAGTTTCCCTTTTTCATTTTGTGTCCACTTAAGTAGGCAAATTGGTCAGCAAAACAAACAGAAGACGCTGTTGCACAATTTAGCTGTATTTTTAACCCTATCCGATACTTGAAGAAGGCCTCGTCCAGTATTGGATTTTGGATATGATGTGGTATGGTACCTAACCCTATTCAGCAACACAATGTACCTTATAACAATCACGACCGACGAATAATGGTAAGCTATCCACAATATCTATAATAAATATAGTTACTTATATAATTTCAATGTAGGTTTGCTGTAAGAAATTTCTTTTTAGAAATAAGTAAACCTGTTGTGTCTTGTCTCATTGTAAAATGTTCCTGTGTATGTTTTTGTGTACAATAAATGGTTAAATAAGTATCTTCTCATTTTACCGTTTCCACATTTTAGTGCACCCGTTTCGAGCTCTCTGTTTACCCTATGGTTGGCCGGTAGAGAATGCTGCGAGGCATTAGGCCCGCCACTTGTACGTTTTGTGCAATAAAGTTTTATAAAATAAAATAAAATATCAATAATGCTGACTAGACGTGCGCTCAACTGTACTTGCCAGTTACCTGAAAGGGCCTGGAATTATTATACGGAGCAGTCCGCGACACAGTTACATTTTAAGGAAGTTGCCTTAGGGTTGGTGCAAATCTAACACCGTTTAGTATTTTTTCAGTATTTTCCTTCCAGTACTTAATTGGTTACTAGGTAGGTTGAAAAAGAACTGTATCGTCATAGAAAGTAAATTTTCGACGACTTTCAGACCGGTTCGCGCGTAAACCGGAGCAGTTTACTCTTGCCAGCCAATATCGACTTTATTTATCTTTTTCAATTTACTTCTAAAAGCGGCTTAGCGCTAGATTTGCATCTTACATACATGCAAATCTCTACATATACATATGAATAAATTTTCGGGAAAATAAGTAAACATAACGTATTAAACGATTCCCATTTGCAACGTTTTGTTTAATTTTGTTTGGAGTGATCATATTTTTACCTACGTCGCAACTAAAAGGTAATGCTCTCTTCTCGTTTTCAGGTGCTAAGTAAGTTAGGCGGTTCTCTCATTTGTCGTCCATTGCTGCTTATTTTAACGCACTGTAACCCGTAACGCATGCGACTGTCAGACAAAAGATCGGAATTCGCAATTTTCTTACGTCTGACAGAGGTATGCCGACGGATAGCAAGTGTGAGAACCGCCTTAGTTTAAGGGCCTGCCTCGAACTTTTAAACGTCCCTTTCCCACTAATGGCAAATCCCGTGTGTGAGAACAGAGCGGAATCACCATAGTTAGCCAATTTTTCAATGTTTTGGAAATTTCTCGCCACATAAACAAGTAATCAAAAAACTAGTAATTTACAAGACGTATCGTATTCGCAATAAATAATATGTTATGTTTTTAAGATTTCTATACAAAACGCAAAAAAGTGTGAAAATAGACTAAACTTTGAAAAATAAATCTATCGAGCAAACTTTCTTTAATCGTGTTTTCCTGCGACAAGAATCTAGATAATATAATGAAAAATCATTATACTTAAAAATAAAGTGTTTATCTTATTCACCAACAAAATTGCGTGCATCCAAAAATACCCATTTTTCTCACGGCCCGCCCTTAAGGCGGCGGAAAGGGAGTACCTAGCCCACGAGCAGTCAGTGACACAACGTTAACGTTAAACCAAGTTTACGAGCTACCGGATAGCTACGGTCACTCGATCATGAACTGGGTTAATTCTTTTTATATGATCTCTGTTTCGCCTGATAGAGGTAATTTAATTTGAGGTTATAATATAAGTTTAGCTATTATCTAGGTTAGGGATAGATGTATGCTAATATTCGGGACAGTAATATTTCACAGAGGTAATAATTTAAGTACATATCTATCTAGCTATGTTAGTTCTATGGACAGCACGGCGTGCGTGGATGACATCCGTGCTCTGTGGTTCTATTGGTACCGGTTAGACACATACATACATCACGCCTATATTCCTTACGGGGTAGGCAGAGCGTAAACGGCCGTAAAAACGGTAATTTTCGCAACGTCTGACAAACGTGCCAGTTATAATTAAGCTTGTAATAAGCTTATTTATAAAACCAGATTTGTTAGCTGTCAGATCCATAATAAAGCCTTTGATTATGCAAGAGTTCATTTTACTTTGTTTATATATCTGACGGCTGTAAATGTGCTGTAAATAGTAGTAGCAAATTGAGCTAATTAGTACAGCAGAAACGGATTTTAACGATGGTCAGATTCTTTCGAAACCTAGGCTGAAGTAATATTAACCTGGGCCCGCATTTTCTTATTTTTTTCACTCTTGCAAGCCAACGACACTCAACTGTCACTTTATTGTCACCGTGATATTCTATACTTCAAACTGTTAGCAGAATACGAAACGCCTAAAACACCAGGTGCATACAACCAGATGAGCCATACAGTCATGTGTAGATTTCATAGCCCCGGGGCTAAAAATGGAGGAATCCAGAATAAAAAAAACTTCATACAACTGAAATGGTTTTTAGCAGACTTCGGGCCCTGCTCAACTACTCTAAAAGAAAATGCTTCGCATAGCAACCCCAAATGAAAAATCCATTCACGAAATTTCCGAGAAACAGTAATAATTTAGGAAATGTTCTCAACACGTTAATTGCTACGGAAAATGTGAAGACTTAATTAATATCGAGGGGTGAGTTATTGTTATAATGATTGTATGTTATTATGATCTTCCAAAAGTATCCATTGAGTTTGTGTAGGAAATATCCTAATATAGAAATCATAGAGTAATTAAAGTTATTTTCTATTTACCTACGTGAGTTATGCAGATTTCTTTGAGTCGTCTCAGAGGTTGTTTTAATAACAACATAGATACATCACATTCCTTGCAGCAGGTGGGCAGAGAACCGCGTCTGACAAACATTTAAGGGGCATTCGCAAAATTGTGTGTCGCCATAGTGACAGGTTGTCAGCCCATCGCCTATAATTGCAATACACACCCTCGAGTCCCTTAGTCGTCTCTTACGACACCCACGGGAAAGATATGGGGTGATGCTACTCTAAGCTGGCACCAAACGGCACACTCTAAGCCGGCATCACACGGCATTTGTTTTAATAATGTTATTTTATATCACACTCTGACGGAAAATCGGTATCAACACTACCCGAATATGTAGAATAAATGATAAGTTTTTGTTTTTCACTAAATGTAGGTAGTTTCAAACCCCTTTAACTGTAACCCCTAACATTGCACCTTCCTAAATGATAAACGATAACAGATAAGGCGATAAGCCTGCAGGCCGGGCAGTCCAGTCCAGTCACAATTTAGATTACCTTCCAGATAGAGCTAAGACACCGTATATATCTCTAAATGTCGGACCCCGAAGGCAAGTTTAATGAGGGTCCCAACTCCCAATAATTAGAGTCCTGAAGACTCCTGTCAATCAGACATTTATTATTACTCGCTTCAGGATATTGAAGTTCATTATCTATTTCATAAAAGTACTTGCCAATTTTAATCAAACCGATCGGATCCTCTCGGGCTTTGGAATAATTATTACGATCTCCAAGTTTTATGTGAAAAAGATTGGAAGAAAGACAAGGATATTTTAAGAAGACCAAGTTATATAATATGCTACGATACCTATACAACGTAAAACTAAGAGGTCAAGATATTCTAATGACTAAGCAACTATGTTCAAAATTTGAATGTAAGTAAGTATATAAATGTATACTTTTAATATTATGTCGTAAATTATTCGTTATGTTGTCCTTATGGATAGTCATTCAGTGTCATGGATTGTATAACGCCTTGAAATCATTTGATGGTCGTATATAGGCTGTGTGATGCCAGATAAGAATAGCATCACCCCATTTCTTTCCCGTAGGTGTCGTAAGAAGCGACTAAGGGACTTGAGGGTGTGTATTGTAAATTTAGGCGATGGACTGACAACCTATCACTATGATGATACACATTATTCCAAATGACTGTCAAATGTTTGTCAGACGTGGCATAAATGTCCGTTCTTACAGCCGTTTACGCTCTACCTACCCCGTAAGGGATTATAGGCGTGATAAATGTAATATATATGTGTTGAAATCATTTTAGCAATTTTACAAATGTTGTATTTAGGGTAAACCGTCGTGTGGTGCCGGCTTAGAATAGCATCACTTATCAATAGTGGCTTGTGGTTGTATGTACAATTGTAAAGGTAGCAACTTTTAATAATATTTAAGTTCCTTTTCACTATGTGCGGTTCAATGCGGTTTAAATATTGTATAGTTTATTTGTTATGTATAGTTTAACAGATTTCATTATAAAATTAAAGTAATGTCGGCTATACATTTACCTGAGATACAGGAATTCACATTCTTAGTAAGTTCAGGAAATGGACAAGCCACATTACTATTTTGTATAAGTTTACCTATTTGTAATTAAGTTTATTAATACAGAATTATCTTATCTTATCTTAATTAAGTTTATTATTAATAAAAAAATATCTCAATGGTTAGGTCATGAAGTGAATAAAAGACCAAGACTTCGTGTTGCTCTCGCATGTTTAACAAATTAATTACATTAAATTGAGATTGAAGGAAACAGGCACACGAAGATTTAACAATTAAATTCTAATTTCAAGTAATTGTTGTTGAAAACGGGTAAAAGTTGTCACCATCCACGTCTGATACACGCGCTTAAATTAAACTGTAGCAATGTTATTTATTCGTGCAGGAAATTAAAGCACATGTTAGGTTTTACCTAAGTTTTCCAAAGTTTAGGTTTTAAGTAGAAATTTTTCAGACAGTAAGTAGGTAAAGTAGCCCATAGTTTATTTTAAAAAACAGTACAGCATGATCCCTTAGTGACTTAATGTGCTGTTGATAATACGTCCCGCCTGATGATGACCTACTTACATTATAATTTCTTCCGACTTTGTTTTCGAGAAACTTATTACGGATGTTTGGCAACGACTGTGGCAAGGTGTATTTTTAAATCCGTCGAAATCCGATTTCGGATAGGTTAGTAGGTAATGCAGATGTACGCCAGTTTGTCAAAATACGTTTAGCCCAGGTATTTTACTGTTGGATTGAATTATAATTTATATTTTATATTTATTATTTTCTTAATGAAGAACCAAGATTTTCTGGAAATAAACAGGAATTCAAGATGTACTAAAAAAGGCCTGTAACGAAAACATAACAAAACGTGTTAAAATACACTAGCTAATATTACATATCGGTGATGCATAGGATGACGTTTCTAGCTCGTGTATGTAAGTAAGATTATAAGTTTGTTTTTAATCTTTATTGTTCATACCGACTCATCTTTTAACTCACTTATCACAAGAATATTTAAACATTGATAAAAAATGCATAGTAATAATACGGTTAATTGTACGTCCAGTAATAACTTCTCGTACTTATGAAAAAGAACGAGAAGCAACTCTAGGCGGTAACCAAAAATACTTTCAAATATTTCATATTTTTTTAAATACAAAATTTATAGTTTGTTCATGCCATTCAAATTGCAGGTATGTAATTTATTAATCCTTCATAGGCCCATCTATCATAAGTGCTCCCGTACAAAGTCTCGTAAAATTTTTAAACTATTTAATCACTCGTATGAGTGGATTATGCCAGTAAGTTAGGAAAAATCACTTGCCGCAGGATTTCTACTGACACCAAAATAGGTACGTATCCAAGGTGAAGTCGTCTCTAACTTATTTTCCGAAGTGTAACCATACAATTTTGAGAACCACTGAGTTAGAGTTAGACCCGAGTTTCACAGAGCACGAGGTATGCCTTAACCCCTCGTCTTACAGTAGTACAGCGGTTGTGACAGTGATATTGAACCTTACTACCCCTACTTAAATTCAAAAACAATGAAAAAACATAATCAATAGGTGGTTCACTTTTCTGTTAAATTTGTTATTATTTTGTTGAATGCCCGGACGTGCTTAGATTGTAAATCTAGACAGACGGAGACTGAAACACAACAGATGCAATCGAGCTTTATTGGCACCTAGTATCAGCAGAACCTGCTTCTGAGTAGTTAGTTACCCATATAAATGATCAAACAAAACTGATTTTTCTTAAAAACTTTAACTGAATACAGTATCAGTAGTTTCTTAAATGTATTATTAAGGGTATACATTTTTACCAGTTTTTCATTAAGTTTCTATTGAAAGCGCGTAGGAACGCGCTTTCCATTTACTTGATAATACTCAGAAAAACGTATTTTTTTTCTGAAGTAATCTCTATAGTATAATGTCAAAATTTAATCCAAACATATTGTACGGTATTATAACGTTCACTGACTGAATCCTATCTTTGGCAAGTAAATAAAATGAGTTTAAGTAAGCATCCGCTGTAATATCAAATATTAATTTTCTGGCGAACAACGGAGGCAAATTAGAAAGTGGTTCGTGCGTAAAACATGAAATGTTCTTCGATGTGGTTTTCTGTAAATGTGGCTTGGTTGGTAGGTAATGTTTTCTGAAAATTTATTTGAAAATTATACGATATTTTTACCATTCCTTTATTCAACAATAATGAATGAAGTTGAAATTCATTTCCGCCAACGACAGCCGTTTGATATCTACCCCAGTAGACCACAATTTTGGACCCCTAAAATCCTAAAAATTTGGCAAGAATAACGGATTTTTACGCCATTTTAATTGCTTGCAATTAAATTTGACATAAGTAACGCAGATTAATAATTTGATTTCGTAAAAAGATGGACAATTATTATTAAAATTAATCATCAAATTAACGAAACTTAATAAACTTTTAATTACTTACCCTATTTTTACGATTACACCATTTATTTCATTTTCGATCACAAAATCTGTCCGTGTAGAACCTAAAGAACCCATTCCATTTAACAATTCAATTCTAAATGCGTCGTTCATCGTAGATCCAGATCACAAAGACGATTTAGTGGCCTGTACCACAGAGCTTGTAGGGGATGTTGACAATAGAGAATATCTGATGTCGTTCCACTCGCTCCACTCGCCCTACTCGCTCCGCAGACATGTTCGTGTTTTGGAAGGCTAATGCATATCAGAAGATTAGGAACCAACTTGTTTAATTTCTGCTACCTATTTTGGGAACCACGTATTGTTCTCTGAGATAAGAGAAACGTCTTTGTTTGAGTCATTCTTTAGATGAGTTTTATGAAAAAACAGTGTGACGGCAAGCGGCAGTTCCATATACATATAGAGGTAGGTACATATAATATAGCTTTCAGTCAGAAATGTTGATATTAGCGGATCCATGAAGCTCCATGAATATATTACACAAAACTTGTCACATCCAACTAAATTAACATGTCTCGTAAATGTCACTCTTTGATGATACAGCCCCTTTAAGATACCTGTGCTAAATGAAGCTCCCAAATTTAGTCAACCTGTCATTCTCAGCTACCTACGTATAAGTAAGTAATATACAAGGGTTATAACCACCCACCTACTAGCGACATTCCTTTGTTCCATGTCTAAAACCTGGTTGTTAAACCGTCTATCTCAAACGCATAGAGTTGAAATTACAGCACATCTAATTTGTAACTGTCCATGTTCGTCAAGCAATCAAAAAAGTTTCTGTGCTGAAATTCTGTGACCTAATTTGATAAAATTTCTTATTTTTTTATTTACTAGGAAGAGTTAGTCTCCTCCGTCGTTAGAAAAGGTTTTTCATTGGGTAAAGGTCAAAGTTAACACCCGACTCTGGCATGAGGCATTTATAGTATCAACCAAAGTATTACGAAAACATAGCTACAGAAGATTTGAGTAGCCTAAGAATAAAGGTTACGAGATGCAGAGATCCTCAACATTTTATAAAGCGAGTAGCAGTGGGTTTTAAGTTCTGTTGTTTGGAAATAGATGGCGCTACTAATACATTGTGATGGTGGTTTCTTTTTAATTTAGACATGACTGAAGTTCTGGAGAATGCAACATGTTGACATCATAAACGTAACATCAGTCACCTGACCAAAAGAAAATTCACAAACAAGCCCAAAAATTTTAGGCATTCTATGAGGGTCCATACATACACTATGTTATCATTTAACTTTTTAAATGATATTCTGTTTCCTGTTCTAGCTTTGCATATTTTGGATAACAATGAATGAGAGAAGTAAGTAATATTTTTTAATGTTTTGTATTTTATAAACTACCCAAACAAAATAGACAGCAGTGACGTATTATATATTAATATTTATTATATTGCCGACATAATGTATGAAACGAATGGCACGATACAATATTCATTATTCACAAGAATCACACAGAGAAGGATTATAACCGGAAGTAATTAATTTTATAATAATATGTCGCAGTAAAATGGAAAATCAGAAATTTGGCTGAATTCCTAGGATTCAGCCAAATTACTACCATAGTACATAATACGTACTATCGTACGTATGGTTCCTAAAGTTCATCGTATAAATATATCGTATCTCAATAAAATTCAATTGAATGATTTTTTTTCTTCGTACGTTCACAATTGTGGGTTTATTTAGAAGGGTGATAAAATTTAGTCTACGAATTGGTAGCATATAAATATGTCGCAGTTATATGGCAGTATTAGGAAAAAAATTCGGGTTTAAAACCCGAAATATGGCAAAATCGGGACTTCAATCTGCCATCGTCTTAAACAGATCTATTGTTTCGTTTTATTTCCTAGGATTTTTGGGTAAATTCCTAAAGTGGTTTAGGAATATGACAGATCGAGGTTCAAAAGATCCTTTTTTTCTATCACTATTACATGAAACATATCACCGTAATAACTGGAGGTGCGTGCGGCGGCGGTAACAAACTTGGTCAATACATTATTTTATGCCAAATGTTTCAAAACACTGTCGATACATCAACTCGTTGGTATTTTTTATTAATACGAAATTTGTATTACTCTACATATACGTAGATAGGAATAAAAGACAATAAATGCCTACGTAGAGTTTGCTGTCCTGTGTTTTACATTTGAATCAGTACAATCCATTGTACAACATAATTAAATAAATGTCTCATATTTAAATATATTTAGCGTTATATGTAAAATTCAATGCATTGTTAAGTTATACCATTTTCTAAGGCATTATATTGACTTGAAATTTTGCATAACAATGTTTTTTTGTTTGTTTTGTGACAGACATGACATAACAGTTTATTTTTAAAACAATAATAATATAATTAGAAGTGTGCACCGTTAAATATCTTTTGACCTTTATTTCTCCGCTACGTAAAATCTTAAAAGTATTAGCGCCAAAAATTTTGAAGTTTAATTATATCAGACAGCAATCAGATAAATGAGACTGTTATCACTGAAAAGCCACAAGGAAGAGTAACTTTCCCCATACTTCAACGATCCCAACCTACAGCCGTTCTTCAATTAGTTTTAGCCGTACCAGTGGATATCAGGCAAAGTTCTGGCCCCTCCATTATGAAGCCTTCAAGATGCTTCGAGGGCCGAGATAAAATTTAATTCCAATATCTTATCTGACAGATATTAGGAGGATTATGATGCTATTTGCCTCGTGTTTTTAATAAATAAAACAAAAGCCGATATTAAACTTGGGCGTATCAAATTCTTGATTTTCAAGCCCAAAAAGTAGGAAATATAATCTAGCTGAAAGTTTTTGTGAAAAGTTGGCAAAGGATAAACAAGTTGGTAACGCAAGACACCGGGGAATGGTATTGTCAAGTAATTTTAAAAAATCCAATGAGAGCCGTGATCAGGACAAGACAAGACCCGCGGCAGTTTTTAAATAAATTTTGGTGTTGAACTTTTTTGCCTGTTGAAGTTGTTTTGTCATTTAAATTTAATTTAATTATATGGTAGAAAATAAAACTACCTAGGACAAGAAGAAAGCGTAGAACAAAATACACAATCTATATAAAAAACATAGTCAAGTGGAGGTCTGTTGCAATGGTCTACTTCTGTAGACTAAAGTCTGTATGAAGAAAGTTGTTTCTCCTTTTAATTTCGTTATTTTTTATACAGTACTAACATTAGAATGAGGCCAACCACACTACCCATCCATATTAATACAGGCGGAACATAAATTCAAGTTATCAACTATTAACGTAGTAAACAAAAGTTGATAACAGATGAGTTGTTATAATTTATGGGTTGCAAAGTTCACAAGAGGCGTTAATAATAAATAGTTGGAAGGTTCAGAGCTAACAATAATAAAGAGTGAGTCATGCGAATAAAGACAAGCCAACTATTTCCAGCTATGCATGCATATATCACGCGTATATCCCTTGCGGGTAGGCAGAGCGTAAACGACGTTAAAAAGGGACATTTGCGACACATCAGACAAAAGTTTGAAGTTAATTAAGAAAAATGTGTACCTACCACCATAGTGACGATTGTCATTGTGTCATGTGATTGTGAAATTGCAATACACATGTAGCACTCGACTCCCTTAATCGCCTCTTACGACACCCACGGGAATTAAATGGGGTGATGCTATTCTAAGCCGGCATGACACGACATTATGCATGCATGCACTGGATAAACTCACATAGCAGCATATTGAGCTACGAGCATTAATTTAGCACACAGTTTTGAAAAATAACTAGTTTCTGAACGATCCCATATATGAGTAACTGAGCTGCATCAGATAAAGTTTAAACAAAACTTTAATTTTGAGTACTTACAGGATGTAAGGTACCTACATAGACCCTAGACTTAGTAATAAGACTAAGGTAAATATACCATACATGTGGTGTCGGATTAGAATAGCATAACCCCACTTCTTTCCTGTGGGTGTCGTAAGAGGCGAAAAAGGAACTCGAGGTTTTCATGTGTATTGCAATTTTAGGCGATGGACTGACAACCTGTCACTTTAGCGATATACACGGCCGTTTAGGCTCTGCCTGCCCTAAAAGTGATATAGGCGTGATATACGTAGACTAGTTATTTTTTATCACCTTTTTTTGGCAGAGCTACCTCTTAAACAAGTCTTTCCTTTGAGTTGGGAGGCAACTTCGCAACTTTCGAAGCTTGAATTTATAAGAACTAATTGCTTCAAGCTATCGTGGGAGCAGTAAACTTTAACAGGTAGGAGCCTAGAGATCTCTGTTAATTTTTATCGCCGTAATACTATACTGGATAGTTATTTTACTTTAGATTCTTGTGATACCTTTGTGCTATACTAAAAATACTGCCATCCTAAACTTTTACCCAAAATGATTTGAAAAGGCGAGAAAGAGTTTTTTAGCTTGGCTGAGTATAGAGTGTTTGACTAGTGACCGATAGCGAAAACTTGTGATGAGGAACAACTTTTCCTAAGGAACATTATGACAAATAAAAAAAAAAACTATGGATACTTAAAATATGTTTGGCATATTTCGAAAGAGGTTTATTACCACCAGCCCGTATTGAATTTTCGCCATCAATCACTAGTAAAATTTCACCTTATATTTATTGACCAAATGACCGGATGGTGCCAGTGCCACCAGATGTGCCAGTACTTACGATAGCATTTCCAAATCAGGTGAATTCATTTTGAACTCTTGATTTTGTTATTCTACATACATACATACATAAATCGCGGGAAAACAACTATTACCACGGGGAAATGAATGGCAGCGGGTGAAATTGCTAAATAAAAGTGAGGAGAGTAGAACACCCTGACAAACTTTTTTCAAATTCATAAAACTTCTTTTGGTGGACACGGACTTAGGTGTTCTGGCTCTCGTTAGCGTAATGAACTTATAATTAACAGATTGTTTTAAGTGGATTTGCGCTGAACAAGTTTTTTGGCTGAATTAGGCTTGGGCGTTTGTATCATTCAGAGTTGAAATTGAGTTATGTAATCTTTGGACTAAATGAGGTGAACGTTGCTAGATTTGGAAATAATATCACAGGGAAACATTTTTATTATTAAAATATAACATTACTTTGCTTAGTTTGGAGATAGCACTGGATGTATCGTAGGTATATATTGAATACACAATGAACTCTTCAATGTGTTGGGTATGCAACTATTGGAGAACTTGAAAAATAACACCGCAGCCGCAATCAGGATTTGAACCTGCAACTTTCAACTTAGCGACGTCTCTACCGACTCGGCTAACGCGGCTCACTTACCCTTGGAAAAATTATGCAAGTGCATCTTTATGTCAGTAACACGTAGCATACCTCTATCTACCGCGATAGTTTTGCAACGAATTCCCAGCGACTCATTGATTCTTTACAGATTGAATGTCGAAGCGATGAAAACCCGCAAAATTGAGCATATAGCAGTCCACAGCTGGACGTAGGCAGGGCAGGGCTAAATCAGCAAAATTGAGTTCTTAGTTTTAAAACCATTCATCGTCCATATTTTAGGAGAATTGTTTTTTTTTGCATGTTACTTACTTTGGGTAGCTGAGTCGCGGTGGTCCCTTCGGTAGAAGCGTCATTACTAGTGATAGCTAAAGTCACAGGTTCAAATCCGGCCTTCGGTACATTTTTGCTAGTTCTCCAAAAAAAGCTATCTATGTTTGGTAGCTTAGGGTAAGAAATCAATCATCACTTAGCTGCTAAAAAGAAAACCAATAATATCAAAATCTTGTCTCCGTATCTTGAGGAATATACACCTTTATTGCGAATACGAAGCCTTTACGACTGCATCCTGAGAGCTCGTATAGGACTCGTCTTTTACAGCTAATGTCTTGAAGCATAAAACTACAATATCGACAGAATGTGATAGATTTTTGCTGTCTGACATATAAAGACTCGTTACGAACGACATAAGGCGCTGCTGTGGTGGTCTGCGCGCGTCAGACATTACTTAATTTGATAACATAACAACTGGCATCAGGGATCATGGGATCGTTCATAATTTGCATACAATTTCAGAAGAAGGCTACATTTTGAACTAAAACAAGTAAAAAGAACCATTTGCATGCGAAAGAATATGCCTCGTTTAATAATACCTATAAATCCTTTGTATATTACAGGGAATGATTGAAACCCCTTTGAATTTTTGATTCGTTCACTATTCTTTTTAATATTTGTAATAGTTTTTATTTTCTGATCTGCCGCCGCTCCAACAAATTCTCTTTGACACGTTTGCATCAACAAAAACAATCACACTTTAATCTCTCGATTGCAAACCAAACAGGCCCACATGTCTCCCTCGCCGGTGGACTTTCAGTTTACGCTTTCGACATCGCTCGACAATTCATTGCCCATTTTGTAGCAGAATGTTCTTTGTATTATAGAGATGGGTTTTTGATTCTAGGGCTTACACTATAAGATTGAGAGGCTCGCTTCTCAAAAGGTATTTAGATCCAATCAGCAGCACTCCATGTTTCCCAGGTCTTCTATACAACTACGACCAGTAAAGGTTCATATCTAAAACTCAAATTGCTGCTGATAATATTCCCATGCCGTTGAAACGGTAAGCAGCTGGACTTGAGCGTGGTTGGAAGCCAGACGGCCCATTGCAGGGCCTGGAACTATTAAAATTGACATGAATCCACAAATTTATCTCAATCCAAACTTTGACTTCATAGTTTTCTGAAATGTATTGTCCAACATGAAAAGTAGAATTAAACCCATTTAAACCAGTTTTAATGATATTAATTTTACAATTAATTTGCTTACCCATAAAGCGGTGAAACGTGTGCCGGAATAAATTTTAATTGGCTAAACGAGAAGAACCATTAGGAGCTCAAGCAGCGAGCAATGTATATCTAGAAGAGTTGAAATTCGAATGCGTAACAGTGGAAATAGACTGACATGAACAATTCCACTCGGCCCAAGTTGATTCGCACGTCCCATATTTGCAGAGCCGCTTCTTTGACAATTCTCGAATGTTGCGTAAACAAGATTCAAAGGGCTCGCAACTCGTCGGGGATCTGCTGAGTAGAATAAACTCTTTGCCCAATGCTGTGGACCTTTCTAAAGTATCTATCAAGGCGGGCCTTTGAGAGGTCGTCGGCCCAGCTTTTCCATATTTTATACGAAACTTCCTAAAACGTGTTTCTGTGAATATCCACAGCATTCAGATACAGGGAATCCAAGATTTGTTGATAAAATCGTATTTTTTCATAGGAACACATTTTATGTGGTAGATGCTAAAACAATTGAGAAGACTTAAATAAAGGGGCGATAATATCAAAATGCGTTATCGAATCTTAACGCTCTTTCAACTTGGTTAAGTGTATCTTAGCGGCGCGTTTGTCAGTGAAAAATAGTTACCCGCTTATAAGGTACCTACCTAAATAAACTAAGGTAATATGGTTTATTTAAAATAAAGATGTAGCGACCTCTGGGAGCTACGACAAGAAGCTCACTCAAAGTGGTTCACGAGCAAGCAAGTCGCAACAGAAGTTCCAACATAGCTGCAAGATGGCGCAACGTGACAGAACAAAGAGCCTGAAACGCGGTATCGAAGTGTTTCTCCGCGCAACGCATATATACAACTTCTAATTCTATCCAGGTGGACCAGTCGGTCCCCTGGCCACAACACCCGGCCAGGTAGGGTAGCTACCCTTTTCCCGACACCACCTGGAACCCTCCATTCTGCCTATTGGCATCACTCCTGTCACCCGCCATATTGGTGACCCCGACGTGATGGTTAGATCTGTCTGCTAAGCTGATCACTCTGCTGCTGGTCGATAGACAATGGCGCGATAGATGTCACCGCCGTATACTCTAACATTTTATCTGCCATCAACGCCAGTTTATCTAAGTGTACCTCAGTGCTTATTGCCAATACAGTTCTCATGTGCACTGGTAGTTGTTTCATCCAATGTATTTTTAAGCCATCCTCAGTTAATATACCAGCACCAAGATCACGCAGACGACGAAGCAACTGAGTCGGCTTTTGATCGCCTAACTCCTGTTCTCCTATTAACTTCTCAAAATTCTGAACATCTGACTGCTCGTACGACGCTATCAGACGCTCCTTGACAGCCTTGTCACGTCGTCGACAAGAAGCTCACTCAAAGTGGTTCACGAGCAAGCAAGTCGCAACAGAAGTTCCAACATAGCTGCAAGATGGCGCAACGTGACAGAACAAAGAGCCTGAAACGCGGTATCGAAGTGTTTCTCCGCGCAACGCATATATACAACTTCTAATTCTATCCAGGTGGACCAGTCGGTCCCCTGGCCACAACACCCGGCCAGGTAGGGTAGCTACCCTTTTCCCGACACCACCTGGAACCCTCCATTCTGCCTATTGGCATCACTCCTGTCACCCGAATATGGCGGGTGACAGGAGTGATGCCAATAGGCAGAATGGAGGGTTCCAGGTGGTGTCGGGAAAAGGGTAGCTACCCTACCTGGCCGGGTGTTGTGGCCAGGGGACCGACTGGTCCACCTGGATAGAATTAGAAGTTGTATATATGCGTTGCGCGGAGAAACACTTCGATACCGCGTTTCAGGCTCTTTGTTCTGTCACGTTGCGCCATCTTGCAGCTATGTTGGAACTTCTGTTGCGACTTGCTTGCTCGTGAACCACTTTGAGTGAGCTTCTTGTCGTAGCTCCCAGAGGTCGCTACAGTACTCCCCCTCAAGACCGGAGGTCGATACCGTCAGCGAGCGAAGTGGGGCTGATGACGTCATGTAGCGTGATGATGCAGTCAGGCGTGGCGAAGCAGTGCTGGTTCCAATGTCCACGGTGAGTCGGGACGTCTACGGTGAGTCGAGACGATGATGGAAGACCAGTGAAGCTGCCGTGCTGTGACTGCAGTGGGTGCTGATGACGTAGTAGTTGGCTGCATGCTGTAGTGGTTGGTGCGTGGTTGAAGGCTGCGAAGTCCAAGGTAGGGGTCACCAATATGGCGGGTGACAGGAGTGATGCCAATAGGCAGAATGGAGGGTTCCAGGTGGTGTCGGGAAAAGGGTAGCTACCCTACCTGGCCGGGTGTTGTGGCCAGGGGACCGACTGGTCCACCTGGATAGAATTAGAAGTTGTATATATGCGTTGCGCGGAGAAACACTTCGATACCGCGTTTCAGGCTCTTTGTTCTGTCACGTTGCGCCATCTTGCAGCTATGTTGGAACTTCTGTTGCGACTTGCTTGCTCGTGAACCACTTTGAGTGAGCTTCTTGTCGTAGCTCCCAGAGGTCGCTACAGTACTCCCCCTCAAGACCGGAGGTCGATACCGTCAGCGAGCGAAGTGGGGCTGATGACGTCATGTAGCGTGATGATGCAGTCAGGCGTGGCGAAGCAGTGCTGGTTCCAATGTCCACGGTGAGTCGGGACGTCTACGGTGAGTCGAGACGATGATGGAAGACCAGTGAAGCTGCCGTGCTGTGACTGCAGTGGGTGCTGATGACGTAGTAGTTGGCTGCATGCTGTAGTGGTTGGTGCGTGGTTGAAGGCTGCGAAGTCCAAGGTAGGGGTCACCAATATGGCGGGTGACAGGAGTGATGCCAATAGGCAGAATGGAGGGTTCCAGGTGGTGTCGGGAAAAGGGTAGCTACCCTACCTGGCCGGGTGTTGTGGCCAGGGGACCGACTGGTCCACCTGGATAGAATTAGAAGTTGTATATATGCGTTGCGCGGAGAAACACTTCGATACCGCGTTTCAGGCTCTTTGTTCTGTCACGTTGCGCCATCTTGCAGCTATGTTGGAACTTCTGTTGCGACTTGCTTGCTCGTGAACCACTTTGAGTGAGCTTCTTGTCGTAGCTCCCAGAGGTCGCTACAAAGATGTTAAGATCTTAAGTTTTATAATAGAAATAACTTCAGCCAGCACTTCAACAACTGGGGTGTCCCTGAAGTATAGAGACAAATCAACAGATTAAAAAAATAAGTATTTAATGCCTAAAGACTATTTATTTTACATATTAATGGAATATAAATCTATTTTCCAGAATCTGTATTTTTGCAAAACGTCCTTGTAGACGATTTTTCTTAAATTTATGCCGGCTCATTGCTTTTCATATCTCTTCTACTCTTTTGGAAAGTCCAGCCGATCTTTGTGAAAGATGTCGGGGTTTTTGGTTTTCTGAGTACCTTCTGTCGTTTTTTTAGTTAATAATTATAAGAAATCCAATGTCACTATTTAAATGCATAAATCTAATTTTAAACCATTCATTTTACATAAGAGGACATAGGCTATAAATAGGTATATAGGTATATTTAGATTAAACAAATATAAGTTCAGTTTGATGGTAGCTTTATCCTGCATTATATCCCTTACTAGTAATTTTTACTTTTATTTTTCAACGTATTAGCAATGAACAACTCTCTCTTTGCTAACAATTCTTGTTTCGCTCGCTTCATTTTGGAATAACCAGTACTCTCGATAACCTATGCTAAACTATATTACTAAACTACACTTGTAGCCTGTAATTTCATAACATAGAGCACAGCACCCAATTTTCTGAATTCCCGCCAATTTGACATATTGGTTACGCGTGGTTACAATAGAAACACTTTTGTACATTGTTCGTATTTTTTTATATCAGTATGAAAATTTAATCTGTCTCTATAAATCCGAACACCCTAAGATAAGAAAGCACAACTTATGGTAAATTAAATTAAAGATAAACAAAAGAACCTTTACCCAAGAACCAAGACCTAATTTACTACTACAACTTCACCACAGCAACCCAATCAAGCGAACCCTATGACATTCCATGCCTACAAGATTATATTATACACTACGCCGTAGCACGAAATCCAAGAAGGCTACGCCGGCCGTAGTATATTGGGGAACTACGAATCGCAGTTTTCGTAGACTGGTATCAAATAGGTGAAACATAGGCTACATACAATATTCACTCGGCTATAAGGCTCGGTGCGCCCATAACTTCATTTGGCCGGTCGTGTTGATTGAAATTTATCGGTCTAAATCCTCATTTGCGTGCTCCTTGTTCCTCGTAACGCAGACAAATTATTTCTAATCCAGTTGCGGTCATATACCAATATTAGTGGAGTAAAGGCTTAGCGAGGAAATTCGAGCGAATATTTCAGGCGAGAGATATTTACTGTGTGTAAAATATGTTGGAAACTTACGCACGTGTTATGTCAATATTTACTAAGTTTACACCTGTTACGTTAAGGGTATTTTGCTGCGCTATTCCGTACTAGAAATTTGGTATTTAAGCTGGATTGAATAAGGTGTAATTTTACAGATTTACGCCAAAAGATGGCGTTAAACATGTGAGGGTTTCTAAACTAGTCACGCAAGGTAATTAAATTAGCGTTCAAGAAATAATGAATTGATTTCTTCCTCGTAAACTTGCTGGCATTCCCTTTTCGCGCGCATTTTGTAACTTTAGTTTGAATGTTTTGAAATTTTATTCTATCAATTATACTCATTGTCTGCTAGCACGAGTATAACATCCTACTTCTGGCCTCCAGACGCTAGACAACGATTTCAAAAGCCACTTCCCAACCGATATTTGTTCAAAATTTTCAAGTTATAGGTAACTGGAACTAACTTATCGCTGGGGCAAAGTTTAACCGGCTTCTCGGCCCACTCGCAACTCCACCGAGGCTCGAAGTTGAAACTTGAGCAAAATCTTAACAATATAGTTTGATTTAAGCAGGCCGGTATAAAAGTGTATTTTAGTAAAGAGTGTTTTTTTTGTGATATTTACAAGGAAAGCAAAAATTTGCTCAGAGCTCTGTGACTCAAAAAGACGGTACCAAACATTAAAATTAAAGTAGCAAGTGTATAGTTTCTTAAATAGGTAAGTATATAAGATAAGATAATTCTTTATTAAAATAAACTTAATTATAAATAGGTACACTTATACGAAATAATTATGAGGCTTAGCCATTTCCTAAACTAAAAATAATGAAAAATAAATATGTATAGATGAAGTTGCTACCAAATCATAAAACAATTTATTTGGAGACATCAAATCGATTTGCCAATAAAAAATACCCTACCTAATATTTTCTTGAGTTTGCACAACTATTTATTTAAGTTGTGTTTATTTTGGATTGTACAATTCCTACGGACGGTATGGTCACGGATGACTAAGGTGTTAGACGTCATTATTTAGAATATAAATTTATTTTGTTTATCTATCTATTTCGTAATTGCCTAGCGTAACGTCCCGGTTCCACGCAGAATGCTAAAACCGTATCTTGTGTATTACCTATGTCTTACAGTATGTTGGATCTGGTTCTTCCGCTGTGTAATCAGCGGAGTCCAAGTTGATGAGATTCCCTATCCAGCATAACTGTGGAAATTCGTTTTATTTTATTTAATGGCTTCAAAACACAGCTTAAATCCGTTTAGAATTGTCTTATTGTAATACCGTACCTATTGCATCGAGTATGATTCTAACTGATTAATAAAGACTACGTTCATATAATAAAGCTAGTCTTAATTTATTTCTCTCTACTGCTTTTGTATATCCTGTTTATAAAAGATAAGCTTAATGAATAGAAAACGTGATAAAACCTGAATAACGGAGATTTGTTCAGATTATAGAGTAATCCTGTCCTTATTACACTGCAAAGATCGACATGGTAATGTTATGCGATATGAGCAATGCTATTAAATTAAGTTTAATTTATTTTTTAATCAAGGAATTACAAAGATTTTTAATTAAGTAAATATTAGGTTATAATTTAATACTTACATACATTATAACCGAATATTCACGGACGACTCGGTTTCCCACACGAGAAAGAAATAAGATTCAAATTATAATCTCTTGATTATCAAAATAAATAAAACTTCATTTCTGGGACTTACTCATATATATTTAATTATTTCCTAAACGTTATATTTGCACTTTTTTCTGGTCTCATGACAACCTATTAGTTGCACAATATTTAATTCAACTCAAAGTCATATATAGTTAGGTACATTCCCAATTTATTTCTCTTTTTCGTTGAAAAGATCACAGATCTTTATATAAAATACACGATCAGCTGTAGATATAACTAAAGTTGGTAGGTATTTTTTGTCGTTTTCCAATACAAGTTGCGTTTGGGAAAATCATTTCGTTTTATTTTAGTATAGTTTACAGAGTCGCAACGACGGTTTGATAAACCGAGAGAGATCTTTCTCATATTTGCCACACGATGTTGCTATATTTTTCCGGTTCAGTATTAACAACAAAGGAATTGTACGAAACCGCATGTAGAAGGACATACGACGCCGCACCGTCATGTACATTTAGTGTTTTGCTGGTAGGTATAATACCGCAACATCCGTCGGAAAAAGTGATCAACACAGAAAAACTTAAGTTTTAGATTGATTTTGTAAAGTTTGGATGGATTGTATGAAAGGTGATATGAAGCAAAAGGGTGTAAACAAAGATTTGAGGGCTGATAGAGATAAATAGAAGAATAAACATGTTGCGCCGGCACCAAATAAATTGAGATAAGGGCAGGCAGATGATGATTGTATTTTGGACTTGAATTTGCGTACAGCTATCGATGCCCCCTCCGGCAAAGTTGCCACCTCCGGCTACATCGGCAAACCTTATGCTTATTTTTTGCATCAAATATCGCAAGACCGTGCGGCAAATGTGAAGACCATCAGAGAAAGAACCTTTGATTTTAGGGTTATGTTGTAGCAGTTTATTTGCGTGGCGATAAATTCCCGTACAGCGATCGAATGCGCCCCGCTGATGCGTAGTAATTGCGAGGGGTTGCCGCCCCCAGCCTCATCGGCAATCCTCTCCCACGAAATGGTAAACAAACATTTCCTTAGTAAGAACCTACCTACAACATTTAAAAAATAGTATTATGAATAACATATTTTTTTCAATTAATGTGTTTGGTTCTTGCAAAGTAGGTACATTATATTTTATCCCATATCAGTATGACAGACAAATACTGTGTTTCCTTCCGATTTACGAAATAAAATATGTAGCGATATAAATAGCGATATTCTATTTTTAGTTCTAAGTAGGCACTATCAAGCTCACGTCCGGATAGACACTCGAATCGCCAATGTAAGTCTTATGCACGTGGCATAAGAATGGTCCAGCTTGATCTTGACTGTACGTAGTCATAACTACATCTACCTTAGGTAGGTATGTAGTCATAACTACATTTTGGCAACTAAATTACAAAGAACAAGTATCTTAAAAAACGTGTGTTTACACATTTTTTTTAATTATATTTTCTTAAATGAGGCATTCATTTAAAGAAGTATGAAATGTACAGAAGTCAAGTTTTTCCAACATTTAGCAGGTTTCGGAAAATTTCGTCAAAGTACACAACACGAAAACATCCAGGAAAATGAAATCTGAGAACAGTTAGTAGGGGCCGGGCCCTTCCCACTGCCGGCTACACACTCAGCCAATTTATATCGCGAGAGGCCAATTACCGACATTTCCCGTCATTTTGCCGCCTAAACGTCATTTGAGAAAATTATTCCCCATGGCCGATGCCCTCAGGGCAGGTGATAAACGCGGGGGATAAATCTGTGAGTTAATTTGGTAGGGGTATTTACTTATACCCACTTTTACATGGTCATTTGCTGTGTGATGTTGGATTAGAATACCATCAACGCGGGTCTGTAGGACGAGATTATACCACTCGAAAATTTGTATTAGGAAGGTTTTATTTAAAGCAATTTGCTGACAACCTATGTTACTGTGGTGTTGGAAGTAGTTTTTTTCTGAAATGACTCAAACAGGTATCTATTTGTCGCCGTTTACGCTCTTTTTACCCCGCATGGAATTCAGACGTGACGTGATGTGTGGGTACTTTTCCAGCATAAGCGAAAAACCCTTATGAACTTAAATTAACAAAATGAATATGGGTCGACCGACGGTGAAAAATAATTTACCCTTTTCATGCACAGCTGGCGACCAGCTATGTACTTACCTAATTGTTTTGCTCAGATATGATTTTTGATGAAGATCTGCGTGTGGTTCTTTTGAAAAGGATTTTCCTATAACGAGAGCACAAATCTGAATACTAAAATATGTGGCAATTTGAATTAAAAAAATGCTAGTATATCAGATGGCAACCTACTATTTTCCTGACCTCCTGAATATTATTAACGGACTTTGTCAACGGGTGCTCAGTCTGTATTCTTCATTTTTCATTTCAAAACCTCTATCAGCCTGATAGTGTCTCTGTAGACCACCTCAATTTTTCTTAAAAGGTTTATCAGAGTTATTGCCGGCCTGATAACAGGCAATCTTATATATTCTTCAATGGCATGCATGATTAGGGCTATAGATCTGCACTAATTTCATTCGGTAGCCCGGCGAGTGAAGTGACTTGATTAATGTTTTTTTAAAAGTGGCTGACCCTGGAAACTGCCAGGGTTGGAGCTGGCAACCTAAGCCAGTTTTTATCTCCAAACGCGTCTCTCTAGATGGCCGTGTAATGTACATTTTAAAACTTTTATAAGTTTTTAAACTTAACAAAGCCCAGTATATCGGATGGCAACCTACTATTTTCCTGACCTCCTTAATATTATCTATCGTATTAATATACTTCCGTTCGGTAACCTTATGAGGTGTGACTTTGTGAAAGGATGCTTAGTCTATAACAAAACCTCTACAAGTACGGTAAGCTATGTTTGGAATAACGTTAAATTAACTACTTTACCTCGATTTTAATCATGCAAGTATGACCATATCGCCTTGGAGTGGTTACATGTGGTAATTAATATAGAGTGAAATTTTACAAGTAACCGATAGCGAAAACGCAAGACGGGCTCATGATAGGAACATCTTTCCCCAAGAAATATAGGTCAAAATACGAAAACTAAATTTGGATATCACATACTAAATTGCCCATCAGCTGATAAGAAAATTATTAACGAGGTGTCAGCGCGCCTCAATGAGACTACCGGGAACCGTTTAAGTTTGGACATTCAAAGAGGAAACGTTGCCAGCTTACTACTGGGGACCATGTCTGATGGGGGCGCAATGAAGGACCTTTTATAAAGTTTAGTTTTAGGTTTTTTTTTCTGTAAATAATTAAACTGTGTTAGTTTTATGACCAAATAAACGACAGCTGATTTGAGTTACTTTGGAAACTGAACATGTTTTTGTCATATTTCAACCTATGTTTCTTGGGGAAAGTTGTTCCTTACCATCAGCTCGACTTGGGATTTCGCTATCACTAGTAAAATTTCACCCTATTTAAATTATGCAAAGATGCGACCGACAACGACAAGTTATTTGTCTTTGCGCGGCAGGAATGGCAACGATGATTGCTTTTTAATGCAAATAACTTCGAACGAAAAATAGAAAAACGCTTTGTGTTAAAAGGGTTGGTTGGTTTTTCCTGTTTGTTTTTTATACCCAGTGGTTCTTTTATATTTATGTCTATACGTATACCTAAGAATTTGATTTCTAAGGCATAATTGTTTGTTTCACGAGTCTTAGTAGGTTTTTGTAGCATATCTCAGTCAAATACCTCGGACACCATTGAACGTCGGTACATATCACGCCTTTATTCTCTGTGGGGTAGGCAGAGCGTTACCGGCCGTAAACATACGGTCGCTATCGTCACGTCCAACAAATATTTAAGATGACGTTTCAGAAAAATCCTGTATGATAATAGTGACAGGTTATCAGCCTAGCGCATAAAATTGTCGCGCAAAATACATGCAACCCTCGAGTTCCTTAGTCGCCTCTTACGACACCCGCGGGAATGAAATGTGGTGATGCTATTCTAAAACGGCATCACACGGCAAAGGTATTCTAATTCGCCATCGGTCTAGCGGGATTTACCTTTGTTTGTTTATTTTTTTACATTTGACTTAATGAATGACCGGAATTAACGATATCTGAAACATTAGGCTAAAATGTTTTCTGTTTCTACTGTTGCCATAAAACTAAAGGGGATGGTGTATTTAATGTGGTTCAGATATTGGCCAGAATGTTAGAATGGGGCCATATAGCTTTTTTGACATTACCAGCTGTTGAATGACAGATTTTTACACGCGCATATGTGCGGTTTACAGCTTGTAATATGGTTCTACATTGCTGGCTGTGAAGGCAACGAGTATGACTTTGGTAACAAAATCCGTGGTGTATACCGCCGACTCTCAAAACCATAACCGAAACCAGAACCGCCATATCCCTTTAGTGATATGGCTTTAGATTCGCCCCCCAGGAACCTACGTAAATTTACCAAAAGTTCTAGATAATTTTGATGAACTTCACCGTGTTTCATTAATTTTCGTTTTTGAATGTATGTGTCAAAGAACAAAATGCTCTCTCTTTTCGTGTGGGACACCGAGTCGTCCAACGACCCAATGAAACCCAGGTGTCAGAGTTTTTCAACCGCCTACTACCACTAGTAGGCCTCTGACATGGTTGTGTTACGAACCCTCGAGTTCCTTAGTCGCCTCTTACGACACCCGCGGGAATGAAATGGGGTGATGCTATTCTAAAACGGCATCACACGGCATAGGTATTCTAATTCGCCATCGGTCTAGCGGGATTTTCCTTTGTTTGATTATTTTTTTTACATTTGACTTAATAAATGACCGGAATTAACGATATCTGAAACATTAGGCTAAAATGTTTTCTGTTTCTATTGTTGCCATAAAACTAAAGGGGATGGTGTATATAATCTGGCTCAGATATTGGCCAGAATGTAAGAATGGGGCCATATAGCTTTTTTGACATTACCAGCTGTTGAATGACAAATTTTTACACGCGCGTATGTGCGGTTTACAGCTTCTAATATGATTCTACATTGCTGGCTGTAAAGGCAACGAGTATGACTTTGGTAACAAAATCCGTGGTGTATACCGCCGCCGCTCAAAACCATAACCGAAACCAGAACCGCCATATCCTTTTAGTGATATGGCTTTAGATTCCCCCAGGAACCTACGTAAATTTACCAATAGTTCTAGATAATTTTGATGAACTTCACCGTGTTTCATTAATTTTCGTTTTTGAATGTATGTGTCAAAGAACAAAAAATATATCTTGGAAAACTCTACATATGTCAAAGAAGCAGGATTAAGCGTCTCAGCGTATCTGACAGGAAAAGCTCTTCAAGAAAGAAGAGAACTGAAAAAAGTCCTAATAGCTGCAAGAAAAAAAGGCGACCATGCTATAATAAGAAATAACAAGCTAATAATAAATGGACGACACTCAACTGATGTTAGCCATTATGCTGAAATAAATAACACGCCTGAAAGAGAACCACAACGAAATCTAGAAGAATCCTTCAACTCCCGGCATACAAATTCTTACGACGATAGTGATAAAAACTGTACTATACTGAAAGAAAGACACCTGAAGACACCTGAAGAAAACCAACAGTCCTTTCGGAACTGACTTTTGCGCTCTATTTCAGAATATGCAAAGCATAAACAACAAGACCCATCTACTGGAAGCACTAATAGAAGATCACCGAAATTTACAAGCAATATGTATTACTGAATCATGGCTTAATATTGATAGGCAAAATCTTTTAAACATAAATGGCTACTATATAGGGTCTTCCTTCCATCGAGTGAATGGAGAGGGGGGAGGATCATGTATTTTAGTCCAAAATTCACTTGAGTCAATCGAAAGAAACGATATCAAAAGTTTGTCACATGAGGGCAAAATTGAAATTAGCGCAGTAGAGTTACCCTCACATAAACTAGTATTGATAAACCTTTACTGGCCCGATAGCACAAAAAATAAAAAAGTTTTTTTCAAAAGTTTGCAAAAACTCTTAAATCTTCTGTCTAAAAAAGATATAAATAAATCAATTATCATAGGGGGAGATTTTAATGTAAACTTTTTAGTAAATAAAAAGACAAAAATTAAACTTGAAAATCAAATGCTTACGTGTAACTTCAGGCAAATTGTATTAGAACCTACAAGAGTTACAAAAAAGACATCAAAATGCATCGATTTAATTTTTACAAATTTTACAGTCAATGAAAATCCAGTATCGGTAGAGGAGTTTGGTTTTTGTGACCACAAAGGTGTACTTTTTTCATCTCCAATCGGTAAAACGGTTCCTAAACATTTTTCATTGGAGAAACGAACATTTAATTCTGCCAACGTAAGTAAATTTCAAATGGAATTACAAAAAGTAAACTGGGCAGAAATCATAAAGCCCGAAAATGATGTAAACATAAACTATAATGCATTTTCTAATACGGTACAAAAAATACTAGTAAAAACTATCCCCAAAAAGCTCCATAAAACTCATATAAAATCTAAAACTACGTATCTTACATCCGGACTTAAAAATTCATGTCAAAACAAACGGCTCTTACATTTATTAAAAATTCAAACGAAAAATAATAAAATCATAGACAAATATTACAATACTTACACTAAAATCCTAAAAAAAGCCGTACAAATGTCCAAAAAACTTAATAATATTTACAAATATAAAAACTCTATTAATAAAAATAAAACTATGTGGCAAATAATAAACTTTGAAACAAATGGCAATAAACTTAACAAGAATAAGCAAAATATAAAACTTATACAAAATGGGTCCTATATCCAAGATCCAGCTTTAATAGCAAAATATTTTAATGATTTTTTTACATCAATTAGTAACTCTAACGATCTAAAACAGACCCCGAATTCAACAATAGTAAATACTATAAATAACACTTTCTTTTTGCGACCTGTAGATGCAAATGAAGTAAACCGAATTGTTAAAAACATGAAAAACAAAACAAGTTTTGGAATCGATGATATCCCCCCCACGTTGGTAAAACAATGTGCAAACGAATTCACGGCCCCTTACACTGATCTAATAAATCAATCCTTTCAGGAAGGCTACTTTCCTGATGCCCTGAAAATAGCATTAGTTAAACCAGTGTACAAGAAGGGAGAAAGAACTGATCCGAATAATTATCGGCCTATCGCTATGTTACCTACATCTGCCAAAATATTTGAAACTGCTATGGGTTCACGCCTAAATTCGTTCCTTGAAAAGTTTAACATTCTACACAATAATCAATATGGATTTCGAAAAAAACGCTCTACTATTCTGGCTATTTATAATTACATGCAAAAGATACTAGAAATAATAAATAACAAACAATACGGGGTGGGCTTATTACTCGATATGAGCAAAGCCTACGATAGAGTCAATTACAAAATTTTACTAAACAAACTTTATGGCCTCGGAGTAAGGGGGATAGCGTTCAATTGGTTTGAATCCTACCTAAGAAACCGCGTCCAATGCGTTGAAGTAGAAAATACCAACTTTACATCCGGCAAAATTGAAAAAGTCCGATCGGAACAAGTCCCTATAACTGGTTCTATCCCACAAGGAAGCGTCTTGGGATGTGTCCTGTTTTTATTATATATAAATGACCTGCCCAAATTCTTAAATTGCGATACAACTCTATTTGCAGATGACATTTCTGTGGTTGTGTCCTGTAATAACACAAATAACATGAAACAAAAACTGGACGACATACTAGACAAAACAACAGAATGGCTTGATCTAAATAATCTCCAGCTAAACCTTAAAAAAACTAAATTACTCGAATTTAGACCACAACAAAAATGCAGCTTAAATATACATTATACTTATAAATCCACTGAAATAGAATTGGTTAACTCAGCGTCTCTATTAGGAATAGAAATCGACTCTCATTTGACCTGGAAACCTCATATACAAAAGCTTAAAAGCAGACTCTCTTCGTTTATCTATGCTCTTTATCAGCTAAAACGAGTAAGCGATCAAAAAACAGCCCTGTCAGCATATTACGCGTATGCCCACTCGAAAATATCGTACGGCATAATTTTGTGGGGAAATTGTTGTATAGCCAAAGAAATATTCGTTTTGCAAAAAAAGTGCATACGGATACTATCAAATATTGACCAAATGGACTCGTGTAAACCTTATTTTATCAAATTAGAAATACTTACCCTAACCGGATTATATATCCTTGAAGCTGCAAAATTTCTTAGAAAATATACATATCTGTACTCCCCAATTTCGACAATAAGAAGAAATAACAGGAACCAAAATAAATTCCACAGGCCTTTCTCTAAACTAAAACTATATACATCTGCACCTCCTTCAATGGTCATAAAAATATATAATCATCTCCCGAACTCAATTAAGAATATTGAAAAAGAAACCATTTTTGTCCAACAATTAAAAAGATTTTTGATTAATAAAAGTTACTACGACATATCAGAATTTTTCGACGATAAAATAGAGAGCTATATAATACAATTAAAAAGCTATAAAACCTAATAGGTACCATGAATTTAGAATTAAGTGTATTAAATAATATTAATAGTGTGATGCCGGCTTAGAATAGCATCACCCCATTTCTTACCCGTGGGAGTCGTAAGAGGCGACTAAGGGACTCGAGGGACACACCCTCGAGTCCCTTAGTCGCCTCTTCGCATCGCAATTTTAGGCGATGGGCTGACAACCTGTCACTATGGCGATACACAATTTTCAGAATGTCCCTCAAATATTTGTCAGACGTGGCGTAAATGTCCGTTTTTGCGGCCATTTACGCTCTGCCTACCCCGCAAGGGATTTTAGGCGTGATATGTGTATGTGTATGTGTATGTAAATAATATTAAAAAAATAAAAATGTAAATAATTATTAGCGAAATTAATATTCTGTTAGTATTATGTAAGAATTTATAAATGTGTAAATTAAATAAAGTTGACAGTCGTAATTAATATGAATATTTAATTAAAATGAAATGTTATTATTACTATTATTAAATTAGGAGTTAGGTTGAAATTTGAAATATTTAAGTAAACTAATGTTATGTTTAAAGTTAATTAGTACCCTCTCAATTTTGCTACGCCCTTGCAGGGTGTCACATATGTACTGGAAACTATATTTTACCACCACTTGTATATTATGTACCTATTACTTGTGACTTGCAATAAAATTGAAATTGAAATTGAAATTGAACAAAATGCTCTCTCTTTTCGTGTGGGACACCGAGTCGTCCAACGACCCAATGAAAACCCTGGTGTCAGAGTTATTCAACCGCCTACTACCACTAGTAGGCCTCTGACATGGTTGTGTTACGACCGCCGTCTAAGTAATCATAGACAGCAACCGGGACCGACGGCTTAACGTGCCCTCCGAAGCACGGAACCATTTCTTTTCGGACAATCAGTTGGTTCACCCTGCAATGTCCTAACCAGACCGGGAACAAATTCACAAAGAGATAAATATCCACTTTTGTGAGTGTCCCACCGGGAATCGAACCTTTGCGTCGCAGGCAGTCGCACTACCACTGCGCCACATCGGTCGTCAGAACAAAATGCTAAATGCAACACAGGAAGCAGTATGATCTATAACACAAACACTCGTGACATAATCAAACTGGGATCCAGTGGATGTTCGCTTCGCTTATAATCCGAAAACGGATAATCAAATGAAACGTATGCAGATCCAAATCCGTTTGGGTTATTCCCAAAGTAAATACTTACTTATAATAACATATAGGGTAAAATTTTACTAGTGATTGACAGCTAAATTTCAAGACGGGCTGGTGATAAGGAACAAGACTTCCTAAGGAACATGGGTTGAAATATGACAAAAATATTTTGAGTTTCCATAGTAACTCAAATCGCTGATCGGCAATTTTGAATGGGAGGTCAATTTTTTTTTCGTATTTCTACCAATGTTCCTTGGAGAAAGTTGTTCCTCATCACCAGCCCGTCTAAAGATTTCGCTATCAGTCATTAGTAAAATTTCACTCTATATTTTGAAGAGCTCTATTGAACAAAGCGTTTGTTTGAATTTGTAAGCCAATAGCTATCTATAGAAACTGGTGGGATTTTTTGGTTTGAATATGGAGCGCGCGTGCCGCAGCAAAATCAAAACGTGACTATTTCAGGTTTTGATTCTGCTGTGGATTCTGCTGTCTATTTCAACGGTTTAACCTTTTTAAAACGTTGGAATAGAACTCAAAATGTTGATTTGTTCATACCTGCCTTCAGGTCCTTCTTCCTTCCTTCCTGTCTGTGGGATTCTTACCGCGATTGATGACTCTTAAATATATATTCCGTATTTTCAATTGAAAAACTGTTTATTTCAAACAACTGGGTCGAAAGGACAATGCAAAAGTCGACTTCTGTAGTAAGAATCTCTGGTATTTAAATATTTGAATACTTCAGGTTCGTGTGAAACTGAAAGTTAAAAACATAAGGTATCGAACGATTAAATGCGTTATTTTAGATTCTTTTGAAGCCGTGTGATGCCGGCTTCGAACAGCATCACCCCATTGTGCCGTGTGATCCCGGCTTAGAATAGCATCACCCCATTTCTTGCCCGTGGGAGTCGTAAGAAGCGTCTAAATGACTTGAGGGTGTGTATTGCAATTTTAGGCGATGGGCTGACAACCTGTCACTTTTTCGGATGACCTTTTAATGTTTGTCAGACGTGGCGTAAATGTTCGTTCTATGTGGCCGTTTACGCTCTGCCTACCCCGCAAGGGATTAAAGGCGTGATATTCGGTACAACTTTTTAGGGAAAACGCTTTGTTCTCACCACGGGGAAACGCATTGTTCCCACGGGAAAACAATTGGGCAGATCAGTAGTTGCAGACAAACATGTTTCACACAGACAGTAGAATATACCAATTCGATATATGCTAATTCAATGTTTGCCAAATGTAGTGTTCGGATAGTGTTCAGTCATCGTTCCAATATTGCAGCAGAGCGAAGCTTTGTGCCACTGCAACATTCAGCCAATGTCATTTGTATGCATTTATTGAGCAGATAGATTCTGTTATGGCGGACTGAGAGCGCCATAAAAATATTTTTCTTTAATATCAAATTCATATGTTTGATATCGTTTATTGACAGAATTAAGGATTGTTTGAATATGGCGTCAATGATGTTATAAGTATTTAGTTTTATTTTCCGCGCATGTTGTCATAATTGATAAAAAATTAAAATTTCATGTTGAATATGGCGGTTTACTTGTCGCCCGTCGCTGCGTATTTTAACACAACGTAACGCATGCGTCTGTCAGACAAAAATAAATTGTGATTATCTTTCTTTTGATTTATTTATTTATGTTTTTCGATAATTTTTCTTTTTGTTCTTATTCCTATTCCAATACAGCTACGCTACGGTGCGTTTACATTGCGGTACATTGCGTAACGGATGCGTCTGTCAATGTCTTGTCTGACAAACGCATGCGTTATGATCGCTTAAAAAAACGCAGCGACGGCCGACAAGTGGGAGAAACGCTTATTACCCAGGTGATTTAAGAGTGAGCCCAACAAAACAAAACTGATAATTCATAATCATAACCTAACCATCCTATGCTACCTATTTAATAAAACCGCAATATCTAAATTTGCTCTATCAAATTATGTCAGTGTAGAACCACAATCAAATACATAAACCACATTCGCACCAACAAGCAAGCTAACAAACCTCGTACCTATACCTATATATTAATAGGTATGTATGTATGTATACAGGGTGTTAGGAAAAGTACTGCGTTCCTTTTAAGAGTGAACCAGTCTGTGAAACTGAACAACTTTTCTCAGGTAACGTAAGCCGAAACATGCAATAAAAATGACTTACCATACAAAATAACTAGTAATTTGTACGGGCGGACCAAAATCGTTTTTCATACCTCGAGTAATGTTGCTTGAAGAAAGATGATCAATTCCACGGTCTTGTTCACTCCTTAAAAGAAATGCCGTCTTTTCATAACACTCTGTATAACATTATTATATGTTTCACTAATGACAGCTTTTACTTATTCAGAAGGCGCGCGCCACACCTGGTGTAACAATCTAAGACACAAATTAACTGATCAATTAGGCTGGCGGCGTAGCGAGTGCAAGTCTTCATTAGTTAATAGAATTTCATATAGGGTTATAATTAGACGTAATGAAGATTTCCAAGTACTGAGACACGGGCGTGTTGCGACGTAAATAGGTACATATCTATACGGGGTGTAAGGGACAGCCCTTCGAACTTACTTATAGGGTGTATGCAGACCATGACACTGAACAACTTTCCCTCAGATTTCCCCCATATTTCAACCTCCCATGCAAAATCACGATCAGCTGACTGCATTTACTATGTAAAGTCAATTTTATTTTGACGTTTCCTGAAATATTTTCTTATGGGAAGTTGTTCAGTTACATTACATGGTCTGAATGCACCCCCTCAGCATTCAGAAGGCTGTCCCTTACACCCTGTATAAGAAAAAAGCCTGTCAGACGAAATGTTTCCATACAACTTTAGAAGTTGATTGACAACGAAACTACAAAATATCGCAGAACATATGCAGGGGATTCAGATACCCTTTAATATAAGGTTTTTTATATTTTGTTCAAATTCATATATTCTTAGCTCAAAGTATCTAGTACACTCTGTAGACCTTTTAAACCATTTTACTTATTCCTCTATCTTCAGTGAATTATTTTTATACTTAACTCTATAAAATATAAATTACTTTTATTATTCTTTTCAGAAGCCAAGATCCTGTTGGGTCGCTGAACCAGCTAATTTAGTCAGTTAGTCACCTAATTTTATAATTCTTAAAAAAAAATTTGGTAAGTAAGTATCTACGTAGCCTTTTCAGTAAAAAACGAAACATTCCCTGTTACTCGCAATAGGTACATTAGGTAATAGGATTTGCTCGAGGCTCAATTATGATAAGTGACAACTTGATAAATTTTAGCCGGAATTGAGATTCAGGCGAGCAACGCGCCTCTAAATAAATTAAGAATTGGGGGAATTACGCAAAGCCACTAACGAATTAACGTGATTACAAATCTGCTAGGTCTCGTTTATCAGATCAGATTTTGTAAATAGAAATTAGCTTCAAATTGTGATAACGGATCCTACAGATGATGACGGTTTCATTGGAATGTAGTATCTGTGATTTGTATTAGGGGACTGTCTACCGGGCTCCACAACTTTGTCCATTTATAAAGCACTACAATTAAATTACCAACCTTAAATAAGAAGACTTATTATTACATTAAAATATTTTTCTGTCACAAATGATTTCTCAGAAAACGTTTATTTAAGCCATGTTACGACAGAGCAAAACACTAAACTTTAAATAGATTATTTATTTGCGTCCAATTGCAGAGTTTCATTCAAAGGGACTCGAAGGTGTGTATTGCAATTTTAGGCGATGGGCTGACAACTTGTCACTATGGCGATATACAATTTTCCGAATTACCCTCAAATATTTGTCAGACGTGGTGAAAATGGTCGTTTTTTGCGACCGTTTACGCTCTGCCTACCCCGCAAGGGATATTAGGCGTGATATGTGTATGTATGTATATAATTGCAGAGTTATGCAGAATGTGTTGATTTGATAGGTGCTCAGATAAATTATTCAGGGTGTAAGGGCCAGCCCTTTGAATACTGATAGAGCATACATACATACATCAGCCTATAGCAGTCCACTGCTGGACGTAGGCCTCCCCCAGGGTACGCCATAGGGCACGATCTCCCGTTGTTGCTATCCAGTTGCTATCGATATAGCAAATTCTCTAAAAATCTAGTCAATTTTCTCCTAGGAATATTTTTTAGTAAAAATAATAAATATTTGACGTAAAGGCAATCAGCTGATTGGATCAGCGAAATTGGTTCACATGTCGTTTCCTGACATACAGGGTTATTGTTTATTTAGCACAGAAATTTTACAGGGTAATTTTACTCATGATTCTGAACAACATTTATTATGGAACATTTAGTAAGAAAACGTGAAAAAAAACTCGAACAAAATGTATGGAACAGCTGTTTCTTTTTTGCGATTTCGCAGATGACCCCATAAAAGTTGTTCAGAATCATGACTTGAATCACCCAGTAAAATTTCCGTGCTCAATAAAAAATAACCCGTATTCTCCTGAGCTAAAGTTGTTCAGTAAGATGGTCTGCATTAACCTATCAGTATTCGGATAGTTGTACCTTTAACCCTGTATATATATCTGTCGCAGGGATTTAGTCAAAGACGTTATATTATAATTTCACTAGCGAAATTTTAATTACACTGATTATTGTCAATCACGACAGATTCGTATAATTTCACGGGCTTATTTCAGTGATATTGTAATTTCACTGGACCATGAAAGTGATATTATAATAAATCTAGGTTTATTATGAGTTATGTTTGTGGTTGTCCCGCGTGATCTGATTGGTCAAAAGTTGGTTTTTTGTTATATCAGTTTATTAAATACTTTTGGTGTCTTTGAGGTATTTACTTTATAATTCTAGCCAATATCTTCAAAATGAGTGATCGTGAGCATTTGGCAGTGTTACAATCGTCAGATTTATCACATTCAAGTGGACTAACAACCTAACCTAACTGTATGCTTAATATTTGTAGCTCAGTTGGTAACGAAAGTGGACCAATCAGCGATCGGTCTGGTAATCTAACGGCTATCTCAAACCAGTGCTTTTGTCAATATATCACTGTCTTATAATTTCATCGTATTGGTCTAGTGAAATTATAATGTCACTGAAACTAGCCCGTTAAATTGTAAGGAATCCAAACGATTGACAATAAATCAGTGTAATTATAATGGCACTAGTGAAATTTTAATATGACGGCTATTTTAATATCCCTGCAACATATCTACAAAATACTTATTTCATGTAAGTTTTAACGAAGTATATTTATTCAGAGACTTGCTAACCTCACAGCTCGTTTCGTTGGTAGCCTAACCACTAACCACACACTAGCCTATTAAGATGTAAATAGACTATTAAGGCTTCGAACCTCCCAAATGAGCAAAGTAATAGTACGTTAATGAAGTCATAGCTACACGAAATGAAAAAATATCTTTCCATAATTTTAGCATGAATAATTTGGGGCAGATTTTTTAAATTTTCACTTAACCTTTGAAGAATCTAAAGCAAAAATGTTAACACAAAATGTGGAATTCATTTCGGTACTTCAATTAAAATTCTTTCTCTTACATGTAGATTAAAAATAGTTGGCCTCAAAGCCGGTAATTAAGTGACTTCGCATGATTTTCTGTAATAACGCGAGCATTCATTCCGGGAGCAATTTTTGCGTTGTACCTGCTCGTATTTAAATAGACGACACAGCAAGAAATATTCCCTTACCATTTTTATTTTATTACGTTTTCATTTATATCCGTGATCTTTTTATTTTTGATTAGTGTCCGTGTATTTGTGGATGTAAATTGCTGATAAGTTTAAGAGAATGTAAATTTCGAGACTTTCCATCTATGGAAAAAACTAAATATTTTTGATAATAATTTGATGTAAGTTTGTCTGGTTTACCTTAGTCTCAACTCTATCAAAATTAACACTGCGCCAGTCTCATTCTTTTGACGTGTGTTACGCAGTCGACGAGCGACCCGTCATACAATCTTAAAGGAATCGACTTTCTGTAGTAGGAGCTTCAATAACAATCGCTTTTGTTTCACTAAAACTCTGCTCCTGTTCGTGTCACTAACAACCGGCTTATCAGCGCTGGATTTATATTAAATTTTATCAGACAGTAATTAAGGTCTTTCAAACACAATTAAAGGAATGGGGTATTATTGTTTTATGGGACTTTCTTTAGGAACATTATTATAAATGCCAGTTTAGTTGAGTTGTGTTTTTCATTTAGAAGATTGTTAAAATGATGTTGTTAGCATAAATTTTCTTTTATTAACTAGGCTTGAAGCAAATAAAAACTCCATAACAACACCAAAAGTTCTAAAATTAATTAAAGTTAATATTTTTATTCACAGGCTGTAGATACGAATATTAATTGCCGTCCCTACCAAATTACAACGAGCACTAGACCCAGTAAACTGGGCTACCTAACCGCCGAGAACAAATGTGACGTCATCTCAAATGATTCACTGAGAGGGCTCTCCCTCCGAAGAGGGCTGATATACGCACGGACGATGGTAGAGAGTGACCACAGTGATGTAGTGTTATTGGGCCGCGCTTAAATGAATGCCTATCTGCCGGGTATGATAGTCGGACATGTGTTGAGGGCGTATTTGGTTGGGTAAGCAATTGCTTGGAATGGATAAGTGGAATGAAATGCAATGTTCGTAGAATTGCATTGGAATCATGTTTGCATCAGTATTTATAGAGCAATATCTACACTAATAATATTATAAAGAGGAAAGATTTGATTGTTTGTTTGTTTGTTTGTTTGTTTGCATCGAATAGGCTCCGAAACTACTGGCCCGATTTTAAAAATTCTTTCACCATTAGAATCCTACATTATTCCTGATGAACATAGGCTATATTTTATACGAGAAAAAAATAGGGATCCGCTTGAAAATTTCGATAATGTAACCCAACGTGTGAAAAATGTACCAAAAAAATATCTTATATCGCGTACGCTGTGGAAATTATTGACAATAGAGCAAAGTGATGTACTACAGTTTTATAGAGGACATCAATATCTATAATAATGTCCGCGATACCATATGTCCAACTATTACAGTTATGCCACAATAACTACTTTTTCATTAAAAAATGTACCAACTACGCCACATTATTCGTACCAGTGTAATGATTACATTTAATCATTACTGTATTAAAGGGTGTCAGGGATAGCCCTCAGAATACTAATAGGGTACATGCAGGCCATGAAACTGAACAGCTTTCCCCTAGGAACATATTTCAGGAAACGTAAAAAAACTGACTACCAATAGTGAATGCAGTCAACTGATTGTGATTTTGTATGGAAGGTCATTTTTTTGGAGTTTCCTGACATATGTTTCTAGGGGAAAGTTGTCCAGTTTTATGTTTCATGCACCCTATCAGTATTCGAAGGGCTGTCCCTTACTCGGTATAAAAATATAATAATGCATTACAAAAATCTGCACAAAAATAATACATACATACACATATCACGCCTATTATCCCTCGCGGGGTAGGCAGAGCGTAAACGGCCGCAAAAACGGACATTTACGCCACGTCTGACATATGTTTGAGGGTCATTCGGAAAATTGTGTATCGCCAAAGTGACAGGTTGTCAGCCCATCGCCTAAAATTGCAATACACACCCTCAAGTCCCTCAAGTCCCCGACCGAAAGAAATCGGGTGATGCTATTCTAAGCCGGCATCACACTAGAATAATAATTATATAATCTACACTAATATTAAAAACCGGATTTTATTTATTGTTTGTTTGAATTGAATAGGCTCCGAAACTACAGGATCGATTTAAAAAAATGTTTTATCGTTAATTGAAATTCTTTATTCAATGTCGGATAGTATTATCACTTATTGACGTCATGAACCGTCATTCTAAAATAAAGAAATTTGTATCACACAAGTTTCTTTTTTTTATTACTATTTTGTTATGTATAACTAATAATAGAAAAGTTAATCACACGGCATGTAACTTTACGCAACCACCATCTGAAAACGATATTTGTTTCAAATTGAAGTCAAGATTTTTAGAATCCTACATTATCCCTGATGAACATAGGCTATATTAAACTGTCTTATTCCCGGGGGAAATTGTTAGCGGCGGGTGAAACCGCTGGGCGGGCTGCTAGTCCATAATAAAGGATGTCTCAAACAAGCATCGGGACATTTAGGGTTGAAATCTATAAACTAGACAAAATAGTTCGCGTTTTCGCAAAATGGCATGGTCGTAAAATATCCTACTTAACAATAGCATAATGTCACATTGTTCAGCTAAATGGTTCACAAGCAGAATGTAGGCAAAGCTAAACAGCGCAGCGTAAGTGAATAAACAAGCACATGAGGAGTGTCGTCATATTATACAAATTCTAGTCAACCCCGTGCAATTCTTGTGAGTTCGCTAGCAATTGTAGCGAGGGAACAATTCACTTCACTAGAAACAGACTCGAATACTTTGAGTACAAAGTTCCAGGACTTAAAGGAATTAAGTTGCAAACTGTGATTCAGTTTTATACAGAGTCATGTGCAAGAAAGAAAATTTCTACTGCTGTTCACGCGGAAGTCTGTTGGATTATTGTTGTTTGCTCTCAAAGGATGCAAACTTTCGTGGTTTTACGAGATGCTCTTGGCAGATGCTTTAAAGTGATTCAGGGCAAGGAGATCTTAACCCATAAAAGGCATCATTTATAAACGCTTGTTTTGAGATTTTTTAGATATGCCTCGGAAAATAAGGGCTGAGATGTCTTCTTTCGTATCTAAGCATGGTGCTTCCTTGACTCAAAATTCCCAAAATTCGTACATGTTTATATGACAAATTTTCAGTTTACGAGACTACCAAATTGAGATGTTTTATATTTGAGAAAACGTTAGTGATTACTTCTTTTTTTTCGTGTGGGACACCGATTCGAAGAACGTACAGCTTAAAATAATTAAAATAATTCGTTGTTAGTAAATCATAGAAAAAATAATGCTGTTGATAGTTATAATTCAGAAAAAGGTTAGGTACTCACTATGTAAGAGTTACCTAAGTACGTTTGGTATCCAATACACAAAAAATTGATTCATATACGAGTACGTATCAACCAAACCTTTTTTTTATTCATGGAGCAATCAAAGTAAACGCAAATAAAATAATAATGGCTGTTCCATTACTTATTTTCAATTCCAATTCGTGATAGCATATTTTGTTCATATTCATAATTGGTGGTACAAGCAGAGCAGACACGAGCTAAAAAATAACCTTTATTTTTTTTAAAGCAAATCAAATATAAGTTTCATTTGTTTCAAAATCCAAATTATCTGGTGTGTTTTCTCATCATCTATTTGTGTTTGCAGTAACATTTGTTTTAACAAGCGAGTGAGTACCCACAGTTAACGAAACCAGTAAAATTAACAAACTCAGAAATCGTAAATTTAAATGCGAATTGTTTTCATAAAGTGTTGTTAAAAATAACTGTAACTCGGCACGTCTGCCTCGGGCAAGAGTAACCATGATGATATGAACTGGAGGGGTTTGTTATATTGCTAACGTTTGTCTTTTAATGTTTACGTCTTTAGAGTTTCGTACCCAAAGGGTCAAAACAGGGCCCTATTCTGAGACTCGGCTGTCCGTCTGTCAGTCTCTCGGTCATCAGGCTGTATCCCACAAACCGTGATATGCAAAGAGTTGAGGTTTTAGCAGATGTCCTATAACTGTTACCGCTATGATAATACAAAACATTTTAAGTAAATGAAAAAATAAAACGTTATGTGTATGTTTTTTTGAAAACTGGCAAAATTTTTCAAGCGCGGGCAGGATTTGAACCTGCGACTTTCGCATTACTAGTGGCGACGCCTCTTCCATCTGGGCTACCGCAGCTCATTTCTTGCCCGCCAATTTTGCAGGTGTATTTTAATGCCAGTGACGCTTGGCATGGCTCCATCTACCGGGTTAGTTTTGCAACTAAGAACCGGCGACTAATTCTATCTTTACAGATTGAATGTAGTCTAAGCGATGAAAACCAGCGATAAATTGAGTACTTAGTACACTTCCCGTGTTTTAAAATTAAAAAAAAAAAAAAATTGGTTTTCATCGCTTAGACTACATTCAATCTGTAAAGATAGAATTAGTCGCCGGTTCTTAGTTGCAAAACTAACCCGGTAGATGGAGCCATGCCAAGCGTTACTGGCATTAAAATACACTTGCAAAATTGGCGGGCAAGAAATGAGCTGCGGTAGCCCAGATGGAAGAGGCGTCGCCACTAGTAATGCGAAAGTCGCAAGTTCAAATCCTGCCCGCGCTTGAAAATTTTGCAAGTTTTCAAAAATTGTATACCTAACACGGGAAGTGTTTTAAAATTTGGTACTCAATTTATCGCTGGTTTTCATCGCTTAGACTACATTCAATCTGTAAAGTTAGAATTAGTCGCCGGTTCTTAGTTGCAAAACTAACCCGGTAGATGGAGCCATGCCAAGCGTTACTGGCATTAAATACACTTGCAAAATTGGCGGGCAAGAAATGAGCTGCGGTAGCCCAGATGGAAGAGGCGTCGCCACTAGTAATGCGAAAGTCGCAGGTTCAAATCCTGCCCGCGCTTGAAAATTTTGCAAGTTTTCAAAAATTGTATACCTAACACGGGAAGTGTTTTAAAATTTGGTACTCAAGTTATGCGTATGGTATTTGTTTGCTCAATTTTGTCAATAATGAATCGGAGGCTGTAGCTTGTGAACGGTAATAGTTAGACTGTTGAAATTTTCACAGAACATGTATTACTTTTGCCACAATAACAACAAATCCTAGAATCTGATGGGGGCTCCCATACAACAAACGGGATTGGCGTATGCGGCCATGACAGCTCGCGAATACTAACCCGTATTTACCTATGAAGGGACGGGAACCGAAAGAAATGTAAACCGTGCAATGCCTAACCAGCCGGCAGCTCACCCATCAAACTCCACAAATCCTTCGATTGCTTTCATATCATTGTAGTAAAGTATCAATTACACTTATCACTGGACCAATTTATTTATTGTATGATCTTGAGACGGCGCGCAAGCGCTCCACACCTAAGTCCTGAAACGCGGTATCGAAGTGTTTCCGCCAATCGCTATGTACGGTCGCGTTCTAAAGTGGAGTCATAGTTAACACAAACCTCAGAAAACAAGTCGCTCGCACCCGCGGCGACACTCACACAATGACACAAATGACGTATAACATACTATTATTTGACGAACTACCATTGTATAATAGGCTGAGTAGTATTGACTATTTCACTACATGAATCATTAGCTTCGGTAGCGTGGTCAGTAGCGCGGTCAAGCAAATTCTTGACCGTTATTGTGGAGACAATGGATCGAATCCCGATTTCTTCATTCTAGTTTTTATTTTATCAAATGAAGCAAAATTTAGTAAATTTTGAATTACATTTTAGTTGTTGCTAGATCGTTTGCGAGATAGTGCGTGTGCTAAGTGATTTTTTTTAACCTAAGTTTATTTATTAAACTTCAGTGTTTATTTCTTCGAAATGCATACTATTATCAGTTTGCAGGATAAGCAGCGTATTGTTGCGCTGCAATTATCTGTGGCGCTGCATGATATTGGATTTAATTTAACTCAAATTGCTAATCAGACTGGTCTGGCCGTAAGTATAGTTTTATTTCATTACAATTGTATTTTAAATATTAAAAACTTTGACTCATAGTATGTTGGTAGCTGTGAACCGATTAGTATAAACTTTTTTATTAATAATGCTACTTTGTTTTAGTGGAAGACTGTTAAACGTTGGGTTACACGTTTTGAAGAGGAAGGTAGCGTAAAAACTCGACTCGTCTTATTAATGATTCACAGCGGAGGATGATGGTGTAACAATATGAAGAAAATGGTTCTGCCGCTGGTCCAGACGAATTAGTAGCACAAGAAACAGGGCGTGCAACTACCGCTAATTATGTTGATATGCTACAGGAAAGCATGCTACCGACGACGGTGCGAAATGTTTAACTGTTTATCCTGCTAGTGAAGTTCCTCGTTTTGCATTTGTCCAGGATAAATTCATCGAGCTGCCGTGGTGTATAATTGGTTTAGCCAGCACCCAGATATCCAAGTTATTCGTTGGCCAGCAAAATCTCCGGACTTAAATCCCATAGAGAATTTATGGGGTTTAATGGTGCAAAGGTGGGACATGCGCAATGAAAGAACTACAGAAGCTTTAGAGGCTCACTGCCTGGGAGTGTGGGAGAGTACCAGAGGAACAGATATATGCACTTATTTGATCGAGTCTATTAAGTGTTTATTAAGTGTTGTTGAAAACAGCGGAGGTAACACCAAATACTAATTATGTAAGCGGCGATTTTTACTTAAGATTCCAATCAGACCCGATCTAGCATACATTGCTGATTATCTTGTGTATTTCATTATAATATATGAATATACACAAAATAATCAGCAATGTATGCCGAAGCGGGCCTGATAAATCGTTGCTCACTCAACCTCTGTTTACCTGCTTACCCGCCTACTATTGCAGTAGGTATTTGTGGAGCATTACATTAGCAATTAAATTATGCTAAAACATCGATTTATATTTATATAAGATTGATAATTATTAGTCAGTTATCTTAAGGCCTTGCTTCAATATCTTTTCATTACGAAAACGAGTACTTAAGCTTAAACCTTGAGATGTAGGCAAATAACTGATTTATTATTATTACAATTACTTTTACTTCCGAGGAAAGTGCATCATCGTTAAACATAGAACAATAAAATAATTACTAACGAAATTATTACTTAAATAACTTTATTGAAAGATTCAATCCAAGATTTGGATCATTCCTATGATCTTATAAATAATTACCTATCGATGTTTCAGCTAATGAACACTTAATATCATTTTACATAATATTGTGTTTTATCATTCAAACAAAACTATTAACTAAGTATTACGACAGCAAGTATTTTATGTAGTTTTACATACTCGTATCTTATGGTTACCAAAAGTTATCATTCATGTCATTATGTTATTTACATAAAGTGATACCATACCTACCAATAAAATAATTTCTTACCTTACTTTTTGTTTTATTACAAAATTATAGGTTTATGTTTTTAGATATAATAGATACATAATTTACAATAAACATTTATAGATATAATACATAGATGAATAAATAGAACAATATTATATAAAATAATTATTACTGGAGAAAATATGGTAAAAACATTTAAAAAAACATTATTCAACATACAGAGATCGGATGGGAACCCGGTTCCGTTCTGATTAGAAGGTAAGAACTATTACCGCTAAGCTACGGTAGCTTGTGATCAATACGACGAAATAAAGATATGTAATCTATTGCTTTACTACAAGTGAACGAATAAGGATAACTATAATACGGTTTTAGACAAACCAGTGTGATGTATACTTTGTGGTGATGTGGTGGCGAATAGGCTATCACCGAGTAATTATTTCAAAGATTACATAGATGTCGCTTATAGGTGGTAATCTGTTTAAGTTTTAATGCTACGCCTTAAGGTGGACTTTTCTACTTACAGTCGATAATCTTACGTGTGTGCGTAAGTTAGTAAAGTAAGTACAGAGGATAATAACCCGTATTGCAATCTGTCAAGTGGTCTAACTATGACTCCACTTATGAATCCGACCGTACACACACAACTACCGAACATGTCCGGATGAAACAGCCGTTCAATGGTTACTCGGTCATCACTCCTTCTATAACATTATATTATAATTTTCATAACAGGAATTTTACTAACACATTTTTTTCCATCTGATAAGATAGTTCCATATCTTTTTATTTGGTATTTTGGAACAAGGTATTTGTTTTTTTTTCTCTCTATGGCAAGTTTTCTTCGTAACCGACCACTTTGCCCTAAGAATATAGGATCTAAATAATCCAATCATAAGTCATTTATTTAATTACAAGCATCATCAGAAATTAAATCAAAGATACAGAACAAATCAGCAACAAGCTTCGTAAAAAAATGTGACAATAATAATAATGAACAAAACTTACTTTCAGCAACATGCATCATCAAGGGTCAAAATATAATGACCAACCGACCTGGTCATAGAAAGAAACAAAAAATGTGTATCAATACAATTTACGCAAAAGTGATATTTTTTGAAGACGTTCGAAACTAAAAACACTCAGTCCATCTTCATCTCTGGACGAGGTCATCTATAGTAGAGTTTACCTTATTCTGAACGTATGGTTACCCTACTCAAGCATTACGAACTCCAAAGTGGGAGACTCACTTTGAAATTCCGTGCGGTACCTTACCTAAGTGATATGTACTCTTAACTTTTAGCTTGCTTCATCAGACAAGTCAAGGTGCCACTTGAGTCGCTCCTGGCTTAATGTGTCAGCCGTTAAACTTGCAACGTCAAGCACCTAAAATTATGTTAGTAAGTAAGTGCACAGGTTATACTGTTATATATCATGAAGTAATTTCGTTCGTGTGTAGCATAGATCGTCATCATCATCAGCCTATATTTGTCTACCGACACTAGGGTTCATCGGGTCGTCAGACCACGTAGAGAGAGAGGGAAAGAGAGAGAGAGTCCACTGCTGAACAGAGGCATGCCTTTCTAATTTTACGCCACTGAGCGCGATCCTCGGGTAGACTTATAAAATTTTTTTCCAGCCGTCATACAAAGATCTCAAGTACTGTACTTCAAGAAAGCACTTAATCTTGCTCCATCCTTCACTGTTGTCGGAACCACGGTCTCCGTTAAGAAGAAAATATACCCCACGAGATATCAGTAGATTATAGTGTCAACCTCATTTGGGCATAGACACAGTTACCCGTCATATCTAAGGAGGCTCGTATTATTCTAAGTCTATGCTACGGTACTATATATAGGTCAGTGGCTAGGGTGGACCAAAATATTAGTACGGCAATTTTGACAATTTATACTGTAATATCCTTCATTCAATAGTATTCACGAGAACAAAATAGCTGAAATACACCCACACATGAGTAAACGACACTTACCTTAGCTCTCGGACGTAGAAAATATTGTTATGATAAGTTATGGCTTCCAACTAGTCTCTAGTTCCTTGGTTACCACTCTACAGTTGGAGAAAGTTCAACAGCGTGTTTATTGTTACTCTGAAGAGCACTAAATGCATTTTCAGACTACTACTGTACAGGATGTCTGTAAACAACCATTTACTTGTCCGACTTCTTGTCAGATGTGAATTTAATAGTAATGAGAATCAGAAAAGATTTGTTTTGATTCAAATATAGATATAAAAAAACTACATCAGCTGGTAGAGCCACCTCGTTTAACAGAAAAGCCCTCACATTGGCCCAATGTTCCAGCAATAAATTTTGTGTACAAGGAATTAATTTCAATTCTCCAAACTTTGTTATGACGTTTTCCGGAAAATGTTTCACCATATGCACAAAATACCAAACAAGTTAAAACACGCAAATTAATTAATATGGTCCTCGTGGATGCATAATTACAAACTCTGTTTTGTATTGCAACTTTTAATTCTGTTGTAGATGGGTTTGGGCTAATTAGTTGGTTTGGATCATTACAGTTACCGTAAATTTAGTCCCGAAGTTGGGTTGGATTTGTTTAGACCTGCTTCATGTAGTGAAATAATGTCTAATCGGAAGTCAAGCAGAAATCCGCATTCCCGGTTTATTTTATTCTGAGTTCTGTTTAGCGACTGGATACTGAGTGCATTATTTTAGAGATTATGCCAGTAGTCTTTCGCATTGTAATTGTAAGATTAATATTTAGGTACCTACTATTGTTCCTAAATTTTAGGAAAATGATCTTTATAGTTTGACCGCTACAACTAATTGCAAAACTAATTCGGTAGATGTAGCCATGCCACGTATTCTTGGCATCAAGATACACTTGCATAATTTCGCGGTCAAAGGATGAGCCACGGTAGTCCCTTTGGAAGAGGCGTCGCTTCTAGTATAGCGAATGTTGCAGGTAGAGAATTTAGCAAATTTTAGAAAATTGTATACCTAAAACTTTTTTTCTATTGCTACATTCAATCTGTGCTTAGTGACGATGAATTAGTCGCTGGAAAATTAGTTGCGAAACTAACCCGGTAGATGGAGCCATGTAACGCTTTATTAGCATCCAGATACACTTGCATAATTTGGCAGGCAGTGGATTAACTGTGGTAGCGCAGACGGAAGAGGTGTCGATAGTAGTGATAGTGAAAGTCACAGGTTGAAATCCTGCCCGCGGTAAAAAATGTTGCAAGTTTTCTAAAACTGTATACCTAACTTTGGAAGTGTTTTAAATGTGGTACAACCTCCATGTTCTTATTTCGGTACGATTCGCTCTTATTATAGTTGCCGTGTAATAGAGAATGAATTTAAATTGAATAAGCTGATGCTCGAAATACAGAACAACAATAAAAATACCACTTTAGAACAAAATTTGACATTTAACTGCCCTCGGTGTCCATTAAATTATAAGTTTATTAAGCTTAGAGTGAAAATATCATATTCCAAGCTATGTCTAAGCTGCCGCGGTGAAATTAACTCTATTAGTACCGACTTTGAACTCTATTTGGAGAAGCATTTCAGTTACTCACCTCGTAAGCTGGACATTGTACACGGTTTCAGCTCGTGCATTATACTCCAAACAAACTTTCCAAAACAACATACCATTTGTAAGTTTATCGTTGCGAATTAAATTCATTCGAGATTTCAGCTGTATTTGTTTTTACTGCAATTTACGATCTCTGCTTCACCATATTTCATTCACAAAATGTTTTACTATTTTAAAATGGTAAATTATGAGCGTACAAATGGAAACATCTACTTATTTAGTATTTCCAGTGTTTTTTGTTTGCATCACGACGATTTTGGTTAAAATAGTGTTCCCGTCAGTTCCGGAAGCTGTCAATGATTGCACAACCATGTCAGAAGCCCATAGGTAGTTAGAAACTCTGATACAAGGGGTTTTTTAGTTTGTCCTTGTTTTTGTGTCTCGTGAATTTCCTTCCCTAAAATAACATACTCCTGTCCTGATTCATCGCCTGGATTCACTGTGGTGTCCGTACGTCACTGTAATCTGTATTTAGAGCCACTAATCCGGTAGTATCGAATTATCTCTTATCTACCCTAATCCCCCAATACGTGCCTTGTGAGTGTTGTCGGTTGTACCTTACGAACGGGCAGCAAATTCCCCTTCTTCAAGCCGCACGGATTTCAGTCTAATTACGCTTCGGTTTATTTGACATCAACAACATCAGGTTTTGTTATTATCAGAATTTCTTCAGGTTTAGTGCCTGAATTCTGCAGTTGGGTGTTGCAGTCCGTTTGCACGTATTCATCACAGAAAATAGCGTAGGTCGATCATGGAGGTCGATTCAATTCACTGTTTTCTTTTTAACTGCAGGGTTGTTGAAGTAGTTTCCAGCGTAACTGGTCGATTTCCTCAATTGACAGGGGAATGGAATGCTCGTGCTTGATGAAGTTTTTCTTTAGACGTTTTATGAAATAGGTCAGCAATGGGCAAAATCGTTGCTATTTTATGTTAGGCTAGCTTATATAGGTCACGGTTAAGTTGGACCAGCGCTAACTGAAGCTGCTTATAGCTGCTACTTGAAGGTGAACTTTATTTTGTTAGAAATAAAATCAAAATTCTAAAGCACGAATGTTGGCAGATTTTGATAATTTACCGTAGTGGTAAAACAAAATTAGACCTGTTAGAGGCTAGTTAACCAAAAGAGATTTTAAAAAAAGGTAAAGAGATTTTGCTCTTCTTCTATACATATAATAAAACAGTAAAACCCGTGTGGTTGTACATTGAGAAAATATACGACAAACTTATCGTAGGTGATCATAAAATAGGATTAGAACATTTTTTTTTTAATATTTTTGTTCCCAAAGATTCACACAGGACAAGACACAGGATCGCGGACAGTGGACAAAGATAAGATAAGATTTTTGTCTGTGTGTTTGTCAGGGCTAATCTCCGAAACTACTGAATGTATTCGAATGAAACTTTTTGTTGTGTATAGCTATTAAGCCTAGTCAACATTAAAAATACTTTTTACTGCGAGAAAATTGCTCATTCTCAAGGGAAATACGTTTAAACGTAAAACATTTAGGCCGCCAGGAACCAAGCTACAGTATGAGGGATACAGACATGTCCGCATAAGAAAAGTTGTTCAGCATGATAGTCCATTTCTGTTGGCACATTTACATTAGCTCAGTGACACCGATGAACACCTTAATGAAGAATGTAGGTACTGGGTTTAAAAACTGCAGCTCAGCAAAAGCTTATCAGCGTAAATATAATTTTCTTCCTTTCAGAGCAAGAGAATTGAAGGACGATGGCGTGGAAATAGTAATTTGACAAGTGCCCTGAATTTTGAGTAACAGTCAAATAACCATTACATTCAGTCAGCAGCGAAGCGAAGTTCACGGGCACCAACTAGTCTATAACTAATCTTGTATTTGTCAAGTCTGTAAGTATTTAGTAAAGTTAACGCGAACTGCGTTTTGTTACTTCGTTCTGTTCGAACAGAAGGAAATATTATTAGTGGATTCTTGCAGAAACGAAACATAGCGTTGGCAGCAATTGATATAGGTGGTGCGGTTTGTTTGCACACTGTAGGCTATAGATGGTAAGATAGACCGGAGTGATATTGAGACATTGTAGTACGTTTTCACAGCTCATTGTTGACTGCGTTCGTGATATAGAAACGTAACGTTGGCAGTAAATGGATTAAACAAGTTTGACAGTTCCGTTGGGGTGCGGTTTGGTGTGTCTCGTTTTGAGGTTAGGTTCATAACCCGGTAAAACCATGGAAATCCTAGAGTGTTTGGTGGAACCGTGGTGCCAGTGGAATGTTTGTGGATATCATAAAGTGTGTTTTGATTATTGACGTATTATCCCGAGGGTAGTAGCTGAGGTTGGTGAAATGCAACACCGTGCCTTACGATGACCTGCCTGGTCGAAAAAGCCTCATCGTGGGATTTGACTGCGTAATGGTACCATCGTTGTGGTTAATCATTTCAGTGGCTGGAGATAGCATTTGACGATGCAGTATTCTACGGGTCCGACTATTATACGCCCACGAAGTGATGTTCCGTATCCAGATGTAAGGCTATATACGCCCGTAGTGTTGTTTTGTATCCTGACATACGATTGGTTAGATGTGATCAATTGTCATCCTGATGTTGAAGGCGCGTATGTGCGTGTACGTGGCCATGTTTTTTATTCCGTTCTCTTCTTTTCTCTCTTCTTAAATTTTCTACAGACTTTGGACAGAAGTAGACAATGTCATTAAAAAGGTATTAGTTTTTATGTCCCTTAAACAGAGTTTACCTTGTTAGTCTTATTACAAGACTGTCGTGACCTAAAGACAACAAAGGCACAAGGGAAGAACAGTTTAAATCGGCGATCAAAATGTGCGTGTCTCAGGGAACCGGGGGCTATAAAAGTAAATATGCGAAGGATTACTTGCGGCGTGGTCGTAAAACGCAGTCTTGGCACAGAACACTAAAGTAACAGCATGTCTACTTCTTCATTTTGAAAACTAGCATACGGTCGTGATACGGTCCACGTGTTGGCAAGCGGTAACAGTAAACTATATCACACTGTCCCACTAGACGCCCACTTGTCAGTACTCGAACAAATTTGATGTTAGTAGTCTGTGAGACCCAAGGTCAGCTTAGACTGTGGTTTACAACGAACTGCCTTGAAGTAGTATAAAAATCCGAAGAATTTTCGGCCAAAGGCCATGCAGCTATTCATTAGTCTACCTTATAGAAATCGCATAGTCTACGCCTTGCGCGGCCGATGGTCTACCTACAAAAAGTTGAAACATTCGATGACTAACATCCATCCATGATTTCAGTTTCAGGCTGATACTCGTAGGTGCCTACAGACCGGGCTAAGATAATCTCAAGGAATTATTCCTGTATTATAATATTACTGAGAGCTAAGACGCATAGGTAATTTTAGTCTCTTACCTACTTACTGCTTTGTTTTTTGACTATGTGCCTCCTCGCGGGATGTGGCACGAGTGTAAACAATAGGATAATATGGCTTATTGGACTTTGTACCCAGTGCCACTGACATAAATTGAAGCAAGAGAACACAGGAGAAAACAGAGAGATGAAATAAGTCTTTATATACTCACATATAAATTGCCCTATAGCTTTTTTAAACAAAGAGAGGAACGTGAGTCATATTGTTTACGTTTGATATTAACGGAAACTAATAATTAATAAAAATAACTTTCTCCTGGGTAGTAAAAGATGCAACTGTCAATGTTTTATATAACTTGACGTATGTTTAGCAGACAGAATAGAAAAAATTGGCTAAATAGCCCTATGAAGTTTGTGTTGTATGATATAATTTATAAAGATGAATACCCTAACGTGGGAATTTCCGTGTGAAGAATGTAATATTAATACTTAATACAAATCTTAAGTTCCGATAATAAGTGTATTATATTATAAGCACTATGTATAGTTTTTTTAATATTCTATTTCATAGTGGTTTATTAACTTATGATTATGTTTATCTTATACCTAACATGTAAAGAGCGGTAACCGTTGTAGTAAGCAAGCCCCCCGCCACAGCGGCAGGTCATAAGCGATAGTTTTCATCGCCGCTTGCCTAACCAAATAAATGAATCATTTACCACCTAGGTACTTGGACTCCTACTTTATATTGATAAGCGATTTCACCGCCTATAAATAAACGTTTACACGTACCTACGTCAAGAAGGTACTCGGATCTGGGTATCTACAGAATTCAATATACCTCTATTTGCAGCTAATATGTTAAGGGGTGTAAGGTGAATGGTCCATGAAATTGAACAACTTTTCCCAAGGAAACTTTTACTTTCGTCTGTAAAATGAAAAAATTTAGACCTCCCACATAAACCTTCCTACATATTGACCATTTTCCTTACCATCCCTTAAAATATTAGCGGCAAACATTTTTACGTCATGTACATTTACAAGTTCTTAAGTCCATTATACTACAGTTGCGCTATAGATCTGCCTTCCCGTATGTTTGTTTCTATTTTAATACCTAGAGCACAGAACTACAAATAAAAATAGTCACCTGGCTACATTCCATACCAGGAGCCGATCTCCTAAGGTAGGTAAAACACTTACCTACAGTTCATGTAGGTATGTGCTTACGGCCAATGCATGTGACTTTACAAAAATGTATGGATGGTCTAATAAATAAATATCCTGGACAATGGGAGTTTTTCTGTCTACAGTTCTGTTGATAGTTCTGAATGTCAAACCAGAGGGCGCTGTGCCAAACTGAAGTTTTGTCACAGGCAGCTTCCGTTTCACGTTGTGTTCGTTACAAATTAATTATGTTAGTTTGATATACTACAAAATAAACTTATCGCCTTGCTATTATATTGAGTGTCATTCGTGTTAGTAAACAAACTACCAATAATACATTCAGAACAATACAATAAACACAAAATAAATTTTTTTTTATAAAGTGGTACAGTTTTTATGTAAAGAAACGTTATTTCAATTAATCTCAGCGCCTTCTACATGACACTCGAGATTCCCTAGAAAATTTCCTATTCACACAGCGCCATCTAGCTCCAATCTAAGCATAGCGTATACTGAAATGAATACTTAAATACTTTTGTTAGTAAATAAATATGAGTACACATTGGCCACAATTCGGGATGTACATTCTCCTTACTTGCCTTAAATTAGTGCTGTCATTTTCCGTTAAATAGGTTTAGAAAAGAAGAAGAGATATTTTAGTCGTGTCATGTCTTATAATTTCATGCAAAATACGTGTTATTTGTCAAAATAAGGCGACAATCAAAACAATGGCGACTAAATTGACTAGAAAAGGCGAAAAAGCCCTTGACGTTTTTAAAAATGACAGGACTTAGATATCTTCTAGCCTTTTCTAAACCTATTTGACGGAAAGTGACAGCACTAATTTAAGGCAAGTAAGGAAAATTTAAATCCCGAATTGACCTATACACCCAGACTAAACACGTACAGCTAAAAATTTACTTAACAGATATTTGCGTCTTGTGGGGTAGCAGACATCAGCTACGCCAACAACGGGGCCACTAGTTTTTGTTTTGACCAATGTAAAGCGGTCCGTCAATCATCTTCTATCCGCGACAACACAGATGCAAGATTGCAGTACAGACTGGAATATTTTGCTCCCTAGGACTTTGCTTCGTGACGTAGTATGGAGTATACTAGAAACTCTAATGAAATATTCACTTGACTAGGAGCATTCAGTCTAGGGTTTTAATTACCACATCAAAGCCACCGCCCTAGGGTGACACGCCAAGCGCCGCTAATTGCTAATTGTGTATTTAAACGTGTAAGTATATGAAACTATGAAAACAGGTAAAAATGAAAAAAAATGTGCATTAATGAACCTGTTACATTCTTTTTGGAAAATTTTAATAATATTACTGCTCTCTGACCCGAATTTGCTTTTTGTGCCTTTCTGAAGTGTCTACCTACATGTTCTTTTTTTAGAAATCGCATGATTTTTATAGATTACCTGTAATAAAAAATAACATACGTACATACATATTTCACGCCTATAACCTCTTACGGGGTATGGAGAGCGTAAACGGCTGCAAAAAACGAACATTTACGCCACGTCTGACAAACATTTGAGGGTTTTTTGGAATATTAATATGTTTCACCATAGTGACAGGTTGTCAGCCTATCGCCTAAATTTGCAATACACACCCTCGAGTCATTTCGAGGGAAAGAAATGGGGTGATGCTATTTTAAGCCGGCATCACACGGCCAACAAGCTAATTCATTTATAAATGTATATCCTGTGAGAGACCAAGTCGACTAACGACCCGAATATATATGGTGAAATTTTGTGAAAACAATTGAACGATAGCGAAAACTTAGATCGGGTTGATGATAAGGAACTTTTCCCAAGGAACATAGGTCGAAATATGAATTAAATAAGTTCTTCTATAATAAATTGCCGATCAGCTGATTTGAGTTAATATGGAAGCTTAAAATATGTTTGTCTTGGTTCTTTAATTGGTCCTTATCACCAGCCCTTACTGTTTCCAGTATCGATCACTAGCAAAAAATTTACCACAAATGTCATTTCTACTTTTATTCTCTGTTCTTTGTTATACAGACGACGGGGTAGTTGCCCTGAGGCAACAACGAAATGCTATTATGCCAGTTATAATTGGCTCGCCATAATTAACTTTTCTTCGATATTTGAATGTCGAAATCCGAATGATGTTGGGTATGAAGAATTGAAATGAAAATTAATTTGAACCTTTTGTTTTCCATTTATTTTCAGCCAATCACGTATTATTTTAATAGTTTTGTGAAGTAAAAGGTCTACGGTCATGTAGGAATAAATGAATTGTGCTACAAAGCTCGTAGCTGGTGCGATTTTTAAAAATATGCATATTTCAGTATAAATATATAATAAAACATACACATAACGCGCACATGTATTTTGCTGAGTAGACTTAAAAATGAAGTTTCCGGATACTGAAATATATGGATTTATATTTGTCCTCAACAGTAATCGAAGTTTTAATGTTGTAAAGTTTTTGGTCATTTGATTTTGTTTTTTACGGTCGTTTACGCTCAGCCTACCTCGCATGGGATTATAGGCGTGATATATGTATGTATGTTAATTGTAACAGTAGGTACTATAGTACGTTTTCTAAATACAAATTTACATGGTGCCGTGTGACGCCGGCCTAGAATAGTGTGCCGTGTGACGCCGGCCTAGAAAAGCATCACCTCATTTCTTACCCATGGGTGTCGTAAGAGGTGACTATGGGACTCGAGGGTTAGATGTGTATTGCAATTTTAGGAGATGGGCTCACAACCTGTCAGTATACTTATTAACCCTCAAACTTTTGTCAGACGTGGTGTTAATATTCGTTTTACGGCCGTTAACGCTCTGCCTATCCCGTTAGGGATATAGGCGTGATGTATGTATGTATGTAGAATATGTAGATTTACAATATTCACTTACCTGGTGAGTTGTTTATATAATGTATGTCTAATTCCAAACTAAACTCCCGCAGTGGAAGCGATTTACACAGGTAAATTTCTAGTAAAATACCAGGAGTTCAACTGAAGGCAGACAATGGCCGCGTTACGCAGCGCTAAATAGCATACGCTGCACAATATAGCAGCGCATACTATGAATTAAACGTGAACCTAAATCTATTTAACTTAATTAACTAAGTTGAGTGAAATTGGCAAATGATGTGTTCTGACCTTTACATAACTCAATTCTGTAGTAAATACCGTCTGCCGATCTGGCGTTACGTCACACGTATAAGCACTAGATTATAAGTAAGTACCTCCAAATTATATCACCCCACGAATTCCGCAATTCGTACTAAGGAGTCACAATGATATGGTACAACAAATATGACTAAAGGGAACACACCATTAACACAAAGAAACAGTTTTATACTAAAACAACTAGGTTTCACACTTACAGTCACGTCGCCGGCGCAAATGCATAAAATACCCAACGGAGAAAGGAAGTACAGGGAATGGATCAAATAGGGATTCCGTTGGTACTTACAGGGCTGGGTGGAAAAGATATCGACACCCAGCATTCCACTACAGCCTTGGCGCGTTATTCACTTCAAACCACTCACAGCTTCTGTTCGTATTTCACTTTGATATTAGTCATTACGCGTGACCCAACACGAATTAGGGCCGTACAAAACGCGAGCCGATATGGCCACTTGATGCCTATTCAACGCGACGCTCACGTGGAAGACGTCGAGACATCCAACAATCACTAAGCCTGGTATTCTAGTATAACCCAGGAGAACCGCAATAATACGATGCATCAACACGCGCGATCTCAAATTGAATCGTCCATTACACGCGGCATCACAAAACGCGTGGCGGGAAATCCGTACAAAACACAATACGTTCTCGTCCGAACGGTTTTGAGTGACTGGTAGTGCGGTGCAGAAATCACCGCTTGGCGCCTACCAGGCGGCCCGCGCGCACGCCGCCACCCTCGCCCCGCGAGCGAGAAAGGGACAACATATGCCCAGAGCGATGCGTGCGAAATCGCGGCGCATTCATAGACCGTCATTAATACCTAACTTACCCCAGCATAGCAACGCTAAATTAAACATTCACCCGCCCTAGGCCGAATCCCTTAGGCTTATTCACTACTGGGGAGACGAGAAAGCGTTGCTATTGCTCGCTTAAGAACTGAATCCCCTACCTGAACTGTCGCGACTCGAGGAGTGCCATCACTACCTGGGAACAAGTTGAGAATGCGCCCTCTGCGCCATCGCAGTGGCGGCAGGTTGGCATCCTTAACCAGAACGAGATCTGATGCGAGGGGGTTCAGTTCTGTCCGTCCACTTAAGGCGTTGCTGCAGAATGTGCAAATACTCAAGCGACCATCGCTTCCAAAAATTCTGAGACATTTGCTGCAGCAACTCATAACGCGTCAAACGATTGCTACTGACCTCTGTGTAGGGGTACTCTGGCAAGGCGTTAAGTGGTCGGCCAATTAAGAAATGCCCTGGTGTCAGGGCCTCCAGATCATTCGGATCTGAGCTAAGCGGACACAAAGGACGTGAATTGAGAACGGCCTCAATTTTACAAAACACGGTCGCTAGCTCCTCAAAGGTTAATATCGTTAAACCTATAACGCGCATCAAATGCGTCTTAGCGGACTTTACAACCGCTTCAAATATACCACCCCAGTGGGGGCATCCTGGTGGATCGAACACCCAGTTAATGCCCTGACGGGAGAGGCTCGTGCCGATAGCTTCCTCGTTTTCCGATAAAAACGTTATAATTTCTTTCATACATCGATCAGCGCCCTTAAAGTTGGTACCACAGTCCGACCTGATCAGCGCTGGTCGCCCTCTTCGCGACACAAATCTATCTAAAGCTGCTAAGAAAGCCTCCGTAGTGAGGTCGGCCACGAGTTCCAAGTGGACGGCCTTGGTTGCTAGGCACACAAACACGCACAAATACGCCTTGATTGACTTCGCATTGCGAAGGCGTGATGCCTTTACCATAAAAGGCCCCGCAAAGTCCGTTCCCACACCCGCAAACGTCCAGGCTTCCGTCACCCGGTCCGGTGGGAGGTCTCCCATCTGAGGTTGCATTGTGGCTGCCTTCAACCGATAGCAAGGCAAGCACCGAAACACAATGCTCCGTACCGTACGTCGTCCAGACAAGATCCAAAACTCGCGCTGCAGAATAGCCAAAAGTGCATTGCAGCCCGCATGCGAGTTTTTCTGGTGACGATCCCTAACTATAAGCTCTACCAAAGGTCCCTTCTTTGGGAGTAACAGCGGATGCCGTGCTGAAAAGGGCAGGTTAGCGTTCCGAAGTCTACCTCCAACCCGGAGCATTCCATGCTCGTCCACGAACGGGTTGAGGCGCACAAGACCTCCCTTCAGCTTTCCACGGCCATCCCTGAGCAGCCTGACCTCTTCCTCAAAATGTTCCGCCTGGACGACCCTAACCAATAAACTTAGAGCCGCATTCCGCTCCGCAGGCGAGAGGACAGGTGCCAAGTTCCGTTCTGCTTGAGGTTTTCTACAGTTGTTCACGAACCGTTTGATCCAACCTGTCACCCCTAGAAGTTTGTCGAGGGAGCTGTATCGTTCCAGCAAGAAAGCCGCACTAGGCTTAGGTACGATCTGCCCTACGTTCACTCGCAAACCTCGATCAGGTGGCCCAAGCGGCGACCCGCACTCATTGTATGGCCATCTCTCAGGTGACTCAGTCAGCCACTGAGGTCCCCACCACAGTGAGTGACCTACCAAATCAGGGGCCCTACATTCCCGTGAGGCGCAGTCCGCTGGGTTCTGTTCTCCCGGTACGTGTCTCCATACCAACGGAGTTTCCGATCCTTTAATCTGTGACACCCGATTTGCCACGAAAACCTCAAGAGTATGTACCGACGTCTGTAACCAGCACAGAACTATCCTACTGTCGGTCCATGCGTACACCGTTTCATCCAAAGTGATGGTACCGCGTAGATTACTAGCGACATAATGTAGCAAGCGCGTGAGAAGCGCTGCTCCCGCCAATTCCAACTTTGGAATGGTCCATCTTGTCCTAACCGGAGCCACCTTACTCTTGGCCATAACTAGACGCACGTCTACAGTTCCCGTTGAACTGACTGTCCGCAAATAGACAGCTGCCGCGTACCCTCGCTCCGAGGCATCACAAAACCCATGTAGGGTAGCCTTACATCCCACCGATGGGAGCAACTTGCGAGGTATGGCGATGCGTACGATCCCTGGTAAGGTGGTCACAAACTTGGTCCAATCATTCAACAGCTCTCCGGAGAGCTGGTCGTCCCAACCCAAGTTTGCTATCCACAACCTTTGCAAGAAGCACTTCGCCATGAACGTCACCGGTGCGATCCACCCGTTAGGATCGAAAGTTCTGGCGATCGTCGATAATACCGAACGCTTCGTCCAAGTCTTCTGCAAAAGGTCTGGCTCGATCTGATACGTAAAGACATCATGCGTTGGCCTATATTGCACCCCTAGGATGCTCAACGTATTTGGATTGTCCGGGTTCTCGAAAAGGTGCGGGTCCTGCTGGAACTCACCTGGCAACCCGGCCAGGAGCTCTGGACAGCTGGACAGCCATTTCCGCAACTCATAACCTCCTGATTCCATGATCGCGATCAGCTCGTCTCGTAGTAGCAGTGCTTGTTGCACGCTATCTGCACCCGTGCAGATGTCATCCACGTAGACGTCGCGATCCAGTACTGCTGCGGCTCGAGGGAATCTTACCCTTTCCTGTGCGGCCAACTCTCGCAGCGTGCGTACTGCCAAAAACGGACTTGGCTTCAGACCATACGTTACCGTGTTAAGCTCATAAGTGACCATCGGCTCGTCAGGGCTCTCACGCCACAAAATCAGCTGGTACCGACGGTCATCCGGGTGTATAATTGTTTGGCGAAACATCATTTTGACGTCTGCGACGAACGCTACTTGGTGCAACCGAAAATCTGTGAGGATGTCCACAATGTCCCGGTTCAACTTGGGACCCGCGTGCAGACACTGGTTCACAGACACACCATTCGATGTAGGAGCAGAACCGTCAAACACTACCCGTATCTTCGCCTCCGGTGACTTCAAAACAGCCAGGTGTGGTATATAGTAATGCTCGACACACCTCCAATCTATGCTGGACACCGACATGTGGCCTAACTCTAGGTACTCCCTCATGAATTCGATATACTTCTGCCGAAGTGCTGCATCTCGCTTCATCTTTCTCTCCATAGCCAGTAGTCTCCGTTCCGCGATCTGTCGCGAACTACCTAAGGAGGGGCGGTTTGGGAGAAATGGCAGCCTGGTAACAAACCTACCTGACGAACTTCGTGCAGTGTTGTACTGATAGAACAGCTCGCACTCGTCATCCTCTGGCTTCCGTCTATCCGCTGTAGGTGGCTCCTCAGACTCCCAAAACCTCTGCAGCACCTCCGACAACACACTACCATAGAGAACCGTATCGCCCTCTGGTAGGTCCTGAGGTCTCCAAACTGGGCCAAAAATAACATACCCCCCTGTGGTATCAACGGCCACTAAACCAGTTTGCTGAAGTACCCGTTTTCTGCCACACCAGAATCTCCCGAGGACGTCTGACCCGAGGAGAACGTCCACCGTACCAGGAGTATCAAAGTCAGGATCAGCTAGCTCTAAGCCTGTGGTTAACCCTCGTACCGTTGACGGTAACCGAACCTGAGGAAGTTTCCCTACCACATCATCCAGCACCACTGCTGAGGCATGATAGCTGACCCCTGTACCTGTATTACCTAATGTGAACTCGAAGTTCACCTGACCCCGAACGTCAGGCACATCTACACCTCCAATACCTACAGCCCCATCCGTTGTGGGCCTTATATTTAAGCGTAGCCTACTCACCAGCTTACTAGACACAATACAACCCTGAGCCCCTGTATCTAACAAGGCTCTTACCTGTATGCTGCGGCCACCGTATCCCCATACCCAAATCATTGCCGTAGGCAACAATACCGTAATTGGCCGGGGGGCCGAAGCTGGCGTGTAGGCGGCGATTACCTAGCAGGAACCTAAGCGCGGAGTGTCCGCGTCCTGCGGGGGGGTCCCCTCTCTCCGTACACCTTCGAGTGGGTCCCACTCCTGCTGATAGGGACCTCTGGTCCTGTACGCCATGGCTGGCAGCCTATAGTAACCCTGCGGCAGGCGCGCGTACCGTGGATGCGCCTGTAGCCGCGGGTGCTCAGCCAAGGGGAGAGGCATGCGTGGGTCATGAGACCTCACCATGTTGTTCAGTCCCGCCGAGTACTGCATGTACTGGCCCTGGTATTGGCACCCGCCCGTAGCATCACGTACTTGTGATGGGTGCCCCTGACCTTGGACCTGTGACCACCTACCCTGTTCCGGCACCTGCTGCCGAGGTGGTGACTGTCTCGCGCGTGGTGAAGGGGGCATCACCTGCTGATGTCCCTGGCCTCGTCCCTGAAACCCTGGTGGAAGAGGACTCCTCCTTGGAGGGGGTGGGGAGCGTTGCTCCCGTCTAGGTAGGGCAGACTCCGTCCTCTGACCCGCGTCAGCTCTGCCTCCGTAATCTCCGCTGCGGTTCATGCATAGGAGCTGATGGTGGGCACCCTGGCAGTACCTGCAGTTGGTGCTTGATGGGCACTCTCGCACCTGATGCGGCCCCATACACCTAAAGCACCGACGCCGTTGCTGCACCACACCACGACGTTTCTGCACCCGCTGTGCAGCGAACTCCTCACACACAGTCACCTGATGCCCCGCCTCTCTGCAGTAGGCACACCTCGATTCCAAATTAGCGACATTGTATCGCCTGGGTGGCCTACTCTTACCGTCTCGCGCCTGTGCACCCGGCCGTTCCGGGCGGCGAGCGGCCGCAGACTCCGCGTGAGGCGACTCTCCAAATTGGGCATCTACCCGCCTGCACTCGGCCTCGAGGAAGGACTTGAGCTCCTCGAAGGTCGGGAGGTAATCAGATGTCTTACCTCCGTGTGACTGTTCAAAACGAGCGGCCATGTCGCTCGGCAGGCGGCGCAACAACGTGTGGACCAGGATATAATCATAGCCTGACACCGGCATCCCCTGTCTCTCAAGAGCGTTCACTGCAACGCAGACAGGGTTGAGCACCTTGGCCCTGAGGTCCGTCCCTCGTGTGATGGTCGGCACGGTGAGCCACTGTTCCAGGAGTTGGTCAATCATGAGACGTTTGTTGCTGTATCTCTCGATCAGCAAACCGCGAGCCGTCTCGTAACTTGCATCATCGACTGGTAGATGCTTTACCAGCTCATGGGGCTCACCTTGCAGCTTGGCCATCAATTGTGCCATTTTATATGCCGGCTGCAAGTCAGTGCGGTTATGAATCACACTGTCAAACAGATCCTGGAATCGGGTCCAATCCGTGTAGTCCCCGTGGAAGACCGGAATCGCCACAGCCGGCAGGGGCACTTGCACCCCCGGTCCCCGCGGACCATGGGGTGGGTCCGGCTCCCCAGCTCTACGCCTGGTGATCACAGCAGCCGCCTGCTGGATCTCCTGCCCCATCTCCATGCACTGGGTCACATTCGTCCGGACCGTAAGTTTGACCTCCTCATCAGGCGTCCCATCAAATAACTCCTCGCATCCAGTGAGGCAATCCAACACCTCCGCGACCCGTTCGTCAATCCGTTGCGCACAAGCGATGAGTGCGTCCTCTCGGTCCCCGCGACCGACCATCGCCTGCTTAGTCGCGAACCAAATTAGGTGCGTTCTAATTTTTGCCTGAAGCTGTGTAATTGTGGGAGCCATGGTACCAACTCAAAGTAACACCGAACCTTACAATAAAAAAAATAATAGACAATCGGCCCTGATCCTACCGTTAGGATATCCGCACAGGGTAAACACAACGATAATAACAAGCAATTCACTAATTGATTGGCCCTGATCCTACCGATAGGATATTCTACACAGGGCACACACTACAATCACAATAAATATATTTTTTTTTATGTAGGTAGATTAAAAATCTTATACTAAAATAATCTTAAATCTAGTGGTTTTCTGAACCACGCTCTGCTACCAAAAATTGTCTAATTCCAAGCTAAAATTTGCAAATGATGTGTTCTGACCTTTACATAACTCAATTCTGTAGTAAATACCGTCTGCCGATCTGGCGTTACGTCACACGTATAAGCACTAGATTATAAGTAAGTACCTCCAAATTATATCACCCCACGAATTCCGCAATTCGTACTAAGGAGTCACAATGATATGGTACAACAAATATGACTAAAGGGAACACACCATTAACACAAAGAAACAGTTTTATACTAAAACAACTAGGTTTCACACTTACAGTCACGTCGCCGGCGCAAATGCATAAAATACCCAACGGAGAAAGGAAGTACAGGGAATGGATCAAATAGGGATTCCGTTGGTACTTACAGGGCTGGGTGGAAAAGATATCGACACCCAGCATTCCACTACAGCCTTGGCGCGTTATTCACTTCAAACCACTCACAGCTTCTGTTCGTATTTCACTTTGATATTAGTCATTACGCGTGACCCAACACGAATTAGGGCCGTACAAAACGCGAGCCGATATGGCCACTTGATGCCTATTCAACGCGACGCTCACGTGGAAGACGTCGAGACATCCAACAATCACTAAGCCTGGTATTCTAGTATAACCCAGGAGAACCGCAATAATACGATGCATCAACACGCGCGATCTCAAATTGAATCGTCCATTACACGCGGCATCACAAAACGCGTGGCGGGAAATCCGTACAAAACACAATACGTTCTCGTCCGAACGGTTTTGAGTGACTGGTAGTGCGGTGCAGAAATCACCGCTTGGCGCCTACCAGGCGGCCACGCCGCCACCCTCGCCCCGCGAGCGAGAAAGGGACAACATATGCCCAGAGCGATGCGTGCGAAATCGCGGCGCATTCATAGACCGTCATTAATACCTAACTTACCCCAGCATAGCAACGCTAAATTAAACAATGTACTTGTTTTGGAATCAAACGAATATTCCATTTCTTACTTTATTGAAACGTTACCTACCCTTTTTCGATCGATAGTAAAACGATAATAAGGATGTTGTAATTTATAAACCTTCAAAATTTGACATTATACGGAAAAGTTATGTGAAATGTATCGCTAGCTGTCAAATAAAACGACCTAGTTGCTTGCTGTTTACCTAATTAATTTTAAGTGAAATAGGACCCTACTGCGTGGGGCCAAGGGAGGTTTGACGTTGTCGGTTGAAGGTTAGGGGTACCAGTTGTGGAAGAAAGTTGAAACAATGGCATCAAGTTTCAAAGCAACAGATGCTGGGGGCTTCGTAATGAAATAAGGAACGAGAGCCCGCTCCTTATTACTGACATAGAAGATGAGAATTAAATTTTATATTTTAGTGAAAAATAATGTTCCTTAACATACATACCATACGGGGATGTAAGGGACGGTGTACCGAAAACTTTGCAGGCAATGAATCTGAACAACTTTTCTATGGAGGATATGTTGGTACATGAGAAAAAATTTTGGACCTCCCATACAAAATTAACGATCAACTGACTGACTTTCTATGGAAAATAATTTCGTTTCCCTGTATAGTTCTGCCATCCGTGAAAATTTAAGGCCATGGAAAAGTATATCCTTTACTATAGTGAGAAAAGTTTAGCGTATAGCTTAATGAATTTTTGAATAATGAGGGCGCCGTATCAGGAAGCTGTTTTAGTAGATTGCTAAGTAACAATAATCATGGCACGTGTAACGTTTCTTTTATGTCGCTAATAATGTTCATCTGCTTCAATACATACCACATAAAGAAACCGGAAAATGTATCTTATTATTAGATATAATAATGATAACATTGTGTGTGGAGTAGCTGTAATGAAATAAAATGTAGGGTTCCGTATCCTAAAAATGAAGAATCACTTTGTTGTCAGTCTGTCTGTCTGTCAAGTCAAGGTCAAGACCGTTTATCTCGGGAACACGTTGGTATATCGAGTTGAAATTAAAACGAAGATTTCGCCGTTTATACCGCAAGAACCCTCGTCCTTCCTCCAGAATTTATAGGCTTCTTCTTGTGGGTGGACCTAGAACCATGAAAGTAGGCAAGTGTAGCTTCGTTTCGAAGTACAAAATCAAAAATAATCTTTAAATTATATATCATACAAAAATACTGTTTTTACGGGTTCGAAATAAAAAACAAACAATGAGGCTACTAGTTTAAGTGAGGTATCACTATAAAGGGCTTGATGTACAGTAGGTTGTAGCACATAAGGTAGTTCTTTTGGAGTACCCCTGGTACTCCAAAAGAACTGAATTATTTCTATCCCCAGCAATATTTTTTTCTTAAAATGAATATTCATTAGTACAAAACTACTTATTTTATAAGAATATGTTAAAATTGTGATTATGTATTAACTGGGGATAAAAATAATTCAGTTCTTTTAGAGTACCCCTGGTACCTTATGTGCTACAACCGACTGTACATGTTACGGAACTCTCGGTGAGCAATTCCGACACGCACTTGTCCGGTTGATACCATTGTTTGAAAAACAGTATTTACTAACAACAAAACGAGTAGGAGCTCACATGCGACAATAATTTATTTAAAAACGCCCGAACTTTACTTCCAAAAACGAGTACAATATTTCGCGCAACGAACACGAAGATTCTATCTCGCAAACGCTGGTACTGCTTGTAAATTCGAATGGCCTGCTGACGATATGGACCAACTTGTGTTTGCGGTTGGCTGCTTCAGGATTCCCTTGACTGTCGTACGGGATAGAAGGTTTGGTGGGTATATGTTTAAATTTGTAGTTTTGTAAGTAAACACCCAGTCGAGCCCAAATTGTTGCGGTTTGCCGGTCTGTGTGTTTGTTTGTGCACACCAAACATAGCAGTTGTCGTTGATTTGTTTGTGCTTTGATAGGTGCTGTAATTGTCTGGACTTGGGCAGTTGAACTGGCTTGTAATTATGTGCTAAATGCTGGGTACGTTTTGTGTTGCAAATTATACAAAAATAATTATTTTTTTCCACCTTTAAAATGACGTTATTATAACGTGAACAACTTAATAAACATGAACCAAAAATGCTTTGCAGCGTGAACTATCTCATGAAACTGAACAACTCGCTCAAGTTCAAATTAAGTTCAAATTATTTTTACATACATTATTATAGTAGGCTGAACATTATTATGTGATATTTTTATTAATATTATTGATCTTTTGCTTGTTTTGTGGTTATTTCATAATAGTACCCGTGGGTGTCGTAAAAAGCTTCTGAGTGAAAAATTCATCGAGGGAATGGGCAGCAGCGTTCCTTGAAAAGGCAAAATCTTGCACTGCGCTCGCCAATCCGCCTGGAGTGCAAGATTTTGCCTTTTCGGCAGGCGCCAAGCGTAGTATGTATGACAATACTCACCAATAGGGGGACGCTTTTGTCTAGCAGTAGACTGTTGTGGCTGTTAATGTTGTGTGTGTTAAGTGTAGTTATTTACCAATATTAACAAAAGTTTTTCTTTTTAAAAGGCAAACGACACACATCGATTGTGTAGCCGTTCATTAACACCTGATATTCCTAATATAAATAACCAGTCAATGAGGTTTCGATTACAATTGAATAAAATCCTTATTAATATTAAACTCACGTAAAACCGATATTGACGAATAGATACCTAAATCACAAAGTAAGTATTGGCGGCTGCGCGCCTAAATAATGTGCTGAAAGTTTGGCATTACAGGGTAAGGGTGGGCGCACCAGTTTCAAACGAGACCAATTCCATTTACTTATAATAAGAATTAAAAGGTATTGTTTTTTTTTTTTTGAAAACTTGCAAAATTTTCAACTGCGGGCAGGATTTGAACCTGCGACTTTCACACAAGGTTTTGTGTTAATATTTTGGATTTTGCTGATAGATTTATATATAATTTATACTTGCAATTGTCGGCACTTGGTGAAACTCCATTGTTATGATTTTGATTCAAACACTTGTACTCGTTTCACTTATTTTTTATTTTCGTCCCAACCGGTTTCGCTTAAATAAGCATCTTCAGGGGGCAATTACACTTTTCATTACATTTTAACATTAACGATTATTGCACTATCATCAAATGTATAGAACTGTTGTACCTCGATGTATTTTAATTGTATATTTTAGTACGAAAAGTGTAATTGCCCCCTGAAGATGCTTATTTAAGCGAAACCGGTTGGGACGAAAATAAAAAATAAGTGAAACGAGTACAAGTGTTTGAATCAAAATCATAGATTTATATCGTTCTGGCACTCGAAAGTAAAAAATTATTACTTTGAAATTGAGTTTAATTTGGTTTGGTTTGTAAACAAACTGGTTCGGGTCTGGTACGTCGAACCTAGTTAAAATTCGCTCGGTGCAGGTTGTGGTGGACCGACGCGTTAACCGTTGCAAATATGGCCGTCAACTTACCACAACGGATATCACTTTATACATTTTATGGAAACATTTAAATTAAATGTGCCACATAAAACAGAATTACCGAAATTCGATCTTGTTGCCATATGTATTGATAAATAAGATAACTCTAAAAGCAATGACAATATGTCGGTTCACATCTAGTTACGCAAAACAAAAATATTTAATGTTATTAATAAAAGAATAATAAATTATAAGGCATTTTGTACGAACATAACACCTAAGATTTTTCGCTTAGGTAATCATGTCGCAAACTAATTAGAACAACCGACTCAAAAGTTTTCGAATTTCTGTCCTGCCCTAACTTTAGTCTCCAATATAAGTGAAGGTCATCATCATCTGCCTGCCCTTATTCAATTTTTTTTAGGGTCGGTGCAACAGAATTTCGGTTTCTTCAGAATAAAGTCAAGATCATGGGCGATATATCAATAATATTCCAAATCCGCAAATGAACTTTTCATTGGCAGGTTTGATTTAACACGGCATATAGAATTTGTATCAAAAAGCTTTGAAAGGGATGCGCGCGTCTCTATTTTGAATATTACTCTATCGTAGCATGAACACGAAACAGATGCAAGTTTAAGTAAATATAAAGATATCTCTCAAGATATATCTATACGGATCTGTGAGAAGCCATTTTCGTATAACTACCTTGTGTACCTACCTAACGGGTTTGGGAAACGTTAAGCTAATATCGCCGCGCCAACGACAAAATGATTTTCAGCTACTCTATCCCGATCCAATATCAGGAGGCCGTCCCATTGGTCGGCTCTATGATACCTACTCGAGTGCAATTAACTTCTCTTCCGTGCCTTCGGGCTACCGACAAATCACTTTGCAGTCCCCTATCATCTAATTTTTGTCGTCACAGTGTAAAAAAATCTCGTGCACAACGCTCTATGTCGACAGGGTTTAGAGCCAGCATGTAAAAGTTTTTATTGCGCTATGGTATCGTACCTTTTAAGGGTTGTATGACCAATTGGAAAACGCAGACGCCCCTGCAGTGTAACATCCTTAAAATTACGTATAAGAGCGATGGAAGGGCCAGTTATTGAATCACTTTGGAATTCATAGAAATTTTACGCTCGCTTTGGGAGCTGATATGAATTTAAGAAAATCGCGGAAGCACTGACTCGTTGTAATGAGGTAATTTTTGAATTTGTGATTAGTTCTCGGTTAGAAATAAGTACCATTTCCATGTGAAACCCTGGCTGGCTAATGTATTTTAAGAAGAGAAAACAACATTACTTTGCCATCAAATATTTAAAGTACCCATTACTAACCATCATCGATGAATTCATGAAGAACATTATTGAAGGTAAAGTGGAAAAGAAAAGAGGTAGATCAACACGCACATACTTCATCTAAATAAAATACAGGGTGTAAGGGACAGCCCTCCGAATACTTAAAGGTTGCATTCGGACCATGGAACTGAACAATTTCCCATGAGAAAATATTTCAGGAAACGTAAAAAAAATATCTTCCCATAATAAAAAGGCAGTCATCTGATCGTGATTTTGTATGGGAGGTCAAATATTTGACATATTATGTTCCTAGGGGAAACTTGTTCAGTTTCATTGTCTGCATGCACCCAACAGTATTCGGAGGGCACCCCGTGTAAGGTCAAAGCAGGAAACATTTGGAATTGGAATGGAAATTATTTTACCGAAAAGAGCATAGCTCTTAAAATTAATGCATGGCTTACCAACATGATCATGCATTTGTATCTATTGATTAGTTTATGTCGATATGAGGTGTGTGTGCTTTGGAGGTATTCATGTAGCAAGTATACTGAAATTAAAATGTTTCCAACATTATTATTACAGAAAATAAAGTAGGTAAACTGGATATTATTCCTTCGATTGAACAGAACGAATAGTTGTAAAAACAAATAAAGCTGCTATTCCACTAGGGCTGATTGCATTCGCGTCAGGATGGGAGTGTCGCCCGTCCCGGCGCCCGCGCGTTATTGCGTCAATATTTCTAATGGCGGCTATGAGGCTATCCAATCTCGCGGGATGGCCGTGCCGATGTCCTATCACGTGTGTGTTGGCTGCTTCAATAATTGGAGAACTGTATTGGAGCAGCCAAGATATTTTTATTCTATCAGATTCTCCTTGGACATCTTTATCTAATTTTAAATAATTTGAATTGTGCAATTGATAGTAGGAAATAAATAAATCTAATCTATAAAATTTACAAGGAGTACTACCAGCTATGTATCTACTGTCAAGTATGGAGCTATCCAATGCTCTACAGAACAAGTAGAAGCTCAAATATAGTATACTAACAGCCCGCCCAGCGGTTTCACCCGCCGCTAACAATTTCCCCCCGGGAATAAGACGTTTATTATATCCTATGTTCATCAGGGATAATGTAGGCTTCTAAAAATCTTGACTTCAATTTGAAACAAATATCGTTTTCAGATGGTGGTGGCGTAAAGTAACATGCCGTGTGATTAACCTGGCCAGCCCTATGGCTGTGCCTATATTATTATTTTTTATCACGCCCGAGCCGGTTTTCTATTAGGTCATAATATTGTACTTAATAAAAAAAAGAAAATTGTGTGATACAAATTTCTTTTTTTAGAATGACAGTTCATGACGTTAATAAGTTCAACAACCTTGAAATATTTATGTATGTGTATGTATTTTTATAGTATTTATGTAAATTTGTTTATTTATTCATGTACGTTTACATATATTATTTGTATGCATGTTAAAAATATTTTACAGAGTTATATAATTCATTTATTTTGTTAAATTTATTTCGTATTGCCTTTTTTTTTTTTTTTTTAATTTTTTTTATAGTTGTGGACCCTACGATTTTTAGCCCCGGGGCTGTTAATCTACACCTGACTGTATGGTGGGGAGCAGGAGCTCACCCGGAAAAGCTTGTGGTTGTTCAAACAACCAGCGAGTTGTTCTGGGAAGAACGTATTGGACTGAATTTACCCGGCACGTGCCGGTAGTTCCCAAAGTGGGGAGCAAATGAGGGACCTCCGCGCCCCCGCCGGCGGGGGCGTCGGTTGCTTGAGGAGCTTGTGGAGTGTGATCTACTCGCAATGGCTGCAGCAGTGGCTACTGTGATTTCATCATCTTCTTCCGTAAGGATGTGTCTCGGACGGTGTTTAAAACGCGAGGTTGGATGGGGGAAGTAGTTGGACGCGGCAACTATCAAGGGGTTTTTATGATGGGGAGCATTATCGAAGAAGCTACGGGACGCTTCTTTCATATACGCTTTAATGGTAGGGAGGCCTAAGTCGATATGGAGGTTGGCGTTACGCATGTACCAGGGCGCCCCGGTAGCTTTGCGCATGAAACGGTTTTGGATGACCTGCAGCATTTTCAGATGTGAATCGAAGGTGTGAGCAAAGGCTACGCTGGCGTAGGTCATAATAGGCCTTACGCAGATGGTGTAAATTCTCACCTTATTTCTAAGGGAGAGTTTGCTCTTTTTGTTCAACATCGGATGTAATCTGCCCAAAACGAACGCGGCGCGGTCGCGGACTCTCATAATGTGGCTACGGAAGCTGAGTCTTGAGTCGAGGGTGACTCCTAGATATTTGGTCTCGTTGACCCACGGGATGGGTCGGCCGAAAAGCTTTACAGCGGGGACGTTTAATCGGTGCGAACCTCTACGAAAGTGCACGGCTGCACTTTTTTCCGGGTTTACCTCGATTCTCCATTTACGGAACCAGCTCCCGAGGGAGTCTAGAGCGTTCTGGAGAATCTGAACTAATTTTAAGTGGTTACGGTGGGACGCGTAAATGGCAGTGTCGTCGGCGAACATAGCCAGCTGTGACATGGGCGATTTGGGGATGTCGCTAGTGTATAGCGTGAAAAGTAATGGGGATAGGACGGAGCCCTGAGGGACTCCTGCCTGTATGGTGTGGGGTGAAGACAGAGTGCCTTCCACCCTGTAACGAAAGCTTCGATCCGACAGAAAGTTACGTACTAAAAGCACGAGACGATCAGGCACAGCGAGCTGGTGTAGCTTGTATACCAGCCCGTTGTGCCAGACCTTGTCGAAGGCTTTCGCCACGTCGAGAAAAACTGCTCCTGTCGGGGTCGGTTTGGATTCGTTTCGGATTCGTATTGCCTATTTGCCCCAAAAGTTTAAATTCTCTCACAAGACATGGGTTGGCTGGAAGAGATCTCTTCTTTAGAGATAAGCTCGCCTTTGCGACAAAAATTGTACATTTTTTTTCTGTTTATTGTTTGTGCAATAAAGAATATTATATATATAAGTGATAATACTATCCTTCATTGAATTAAGAATTTCAATTTCAATTAACAGTAAAAGAATTTTTAAATCGGTCCAGTAGTTTCGGATCAAATTCAATTCAAACAAACAATAAATAAAATCCTGTTTCTAATATTAGTGTAGATTACATAATTATTATTTTAGTGTGATGCCGGCTTAGAATAGCATCACCCCATTTCTTTCCCGTGGGAGTCGTAGGAGGCGACTAAGGGACTTGAGGGTGTGTATTGCAATTTTAGGCGATGGGCTGACAACCTGTCACTATGGCGATACACAATTTTCCGAATTACCCTCAAACATATGTCAGACGTGGCGTAAATTTCCGTGTTTGCGGCCGTTTACGCTCTGCCTACCCCGCAAGGGATAATAGGCGTGATATGTGTATGTATGTATTATTTTAGGGCATGTAATTAACGCGGCGACTACTTAATCAGATTCAAGGTTGAAAAAATAATTAAAGTGGATAGTAAATATAATAGGTTGGCAGCGACAGTGGAGTACAGTATTAAGTAAAAAATAGCAGCGTTAAAATCTATATCAAGCTTTGGTTTAATTTAAACTGGCATCGAGTTTTTCTTTTGTCTACTGAATTTATGGATAAGCGAAAAATTGCCAGCAGCTAAAAATTTGATAATAGGCATTAATAAATTGTAAAATAGATATCCAATTTGAATTGATTTGAGGTAATAATTAATTTATTTGAGATCTTATTAACATATATAAATGCGACATTTTACGAGCTGCAAATAAAACAAGAAATGGCATACAATTAAATATTGTGTTTATATTAAATATAATTAAATATAATATTAAATATAATATATTTGCCGTGTGATGCCGGCTTAGAATAGCATCACCCCATTTCTTACCCGTGGGAGTCGTAAGAGGCGAATAAGGGACTCGAGGGTGTGTATTGCAATTTAAGGCGATGGGCTGACAACCTGTCACTATGGCGATACACAATTTTCAGAATGTCCCTCAAATATTTGTCAGACGTGGCGTAAATGTCCGTTTTTGCGGCCATTTACGCTCTGCCTACTATGTATGTATTAAATATAAAAATTGCATACAATTTGCATAGTGTGATTGTGTTTCTTTTATGTCTCACTTAACTTTAAATAATTTTATTGTGTTTATATTGTTCTATTTCTTGACTTTTTTTATTTCTTATAGTGGTGAAAAATAAAAGGCATGAAAATAATCAAAATCGTTTTTATATATTAATTAAAATAATTGTTATCTTGGTATTTCTAAAGGTACTTAAATACTCATTGAATAATAAGGGCTGGCCTTGATTTGGTGGGGCGTCCGCGTTTTTTTTTTTTTGCCCTATTGGGATCATTTTTGTCTCTACAGGCGGAGTGGTCTCCACGTGTTTGTATGCTCTCATTACCGGTGAATTGCACAAACAAACAACAACAAGCAACAGCTAGTCCCGCGACGTGCACTCGCCGCTTGCCATTGGCTGATAGCGCGTTTCGCCCCCCGCGCCGCCGCATTCATAATATTATGATTTCCAAAACAAAAACAAATGATTCCTTAATACTTATTTAAAGTATCCGTTTTAATATTTACAGCTGCTCGTAAATAAGAGCAAGAAAGTGTTCTTTTAGATGGAAGCCTACAATAGCCTTAATATTTTATTTGTTATCGCACTAATAATGTTATTCGCCAACCCATGATTTTTGATACCCCGCCTATAATTTCAATTACCTATTTAAATATAATACTACCTTGAAGTCGCAGCCGTTGTTTAGCTTTTTATGATGCCCTGCATTTGCAGCTTATCAAATATATTTTAAAGCCAAATTATTTAACCACTGCCCAGTTATATTTTTTAGACGCTAATAGGTGGTACCCCGTTAATTTGCTAGTGGCCTTGTTAAAAATATGCGTTATTTTAGTGTAGATTTTTTAATGCATTATTTAATGTTTTTTGTCGTCTTTTTATACCGAGTAAGGGACAGCCCTTCGAATACTGATAGGGTGCATGAAACATAAAACTGGACAACTTTCCCCTAGAAACATATGTCAGGAAACGCCAAAAAAATTACCTTCCATACAAAATCACAATCAGCTGACTGCATTCACTATGAGAAGTCAGTTTTTTTACGTTTCCTGAAATATGTTCCTAGGGGAAAGTTGTTCAGTTTCATGGTCTGCATGTACCCTATTAGTATTCTGAGGACTATCCTTGACACCCTTTAATGATTAAATGTAATCATTACACTGGTACGAATAATGTGGCGTTGTTGGTACATTTTTAAATGAAAAAGTAGTAATTGTGGCATAACTGTAATAGTTAGACATATGGTATCGCTGACATTATTATAGATATTGATGTCCTCTATAAAACTGTAGTACATCACTTTGCTCTATTGTCAATAATTTCCACAGCGTACGCGATATAAGATATTTTTTTGGTACATTTTTCACACGTTGGGTTACATTATCGAAAATTTCACGCGGAGCCCTATTTTTTTCTCGTATAAAATATAGCCTATGTTCATCAGGAATAATGTAGGATTCTAATAGTGAAAGAATTTTTAAAATCGGTCCAGTCGTTTCGGAGCCTATTCGATGCAAACAAACAAACAAACAATCAAATCTTTCCTCTTTATAATATTAGTGTAGAATGAAAAAGTAGTAATTGTGGCATAACTGTAATAGTTAGACATATGGTATCTCTGACATTATTATAGATATTGATGTCCTCTATAAAACTGTAGTACATCACTTTGCTCTATTGTCAATAATTTCCACAGCGTACGCGATATAAGATATTTTTTTGGTACATTTTTCACACGTTGGGTTACATTATCGAAAATTTCACGCGGAGCCCTATTTTTTTCTCGTATAAAATATAGCCTATGTTCATCAGGAATAATGTAGGATTCTAATAGTGAAAGAATTTTTAAAATCGGTCCAGTCGTTTCGGAGCCTATTCGATGCAAACAAACAAACAAACAATCAAATCTTTCCTCTTTATAATATTAGTGTAGAATGAAAAAGTAGTAATTGTGGCATAACTGTAATAGTTAGACATATGGTATCGCTGACATTATTATAGATATTGATGTCCTCTATAAAACTGTAGTACATCACTTTGCTCTATTGTCAATAATTTCCACAGCGTACGCGATATAAGATATTTTTTTGGTACATTTTTCACACGTTGGGTTACATTATCGAAAATTTCACGCGGAACCCTATTTTTTTCTCGTATAAAATATAGCCTATGTTCATCAGGAATAATGAAGAATTCTAATAGTGAAAGAATTTTTAAAATCGGTCCAGTCGTTTCGGAGCCTATTCGATGCAAACAAACAAACAAACAAACAATCAAATCTTTCCTCTTTATAATATTAGTGTAGATAAATTTAATCGTGAAGGCTTAGAAAGCTTCATTATCCCTGAGTCCCTTTTAACCACGGAAAAACGGATGGATAGCAGCAGCTCTTATGGCAGCGGATTATAAAGAAGGCTAACTGGTTGTTTTTCATCTGAGAGACCGGTCATTTGACTGTTCTGAAAATTCTCGTGTATCTTCCAACCTCGAAATTGGTATAATTGTCCCTGCTGACAGAAGCCATATTTATAAACTTGAATTGAAAAGGAGGTAGCTCAGTTAATTTATAAGATTTTCAAGTACCAATTTGTTGACAAGACGTTTTTATGCCACCCAAACAGCCCATAACCATATTCGATCATCAAATTACTAACCTCACCGAGTGCTCATCAAATATGCATTGCATACATCGCCTTAAGGCAGCCGCCCACCGCCCACTGCACACAAGTGTGTAGTTTACAAGCAATGTCATTTTCCGCCAGTGTGCACACACCGTTAACAATTACTGCTGACATCTTGCAACCACTTGCATGGTAACATCCCCTTGTTGCTGCTTGTATCTGTGATTAATGTACAGTTATATGATGGTTAGACTGATGTTGTGTAAAGTCGACAACTTGCATCAATATTGCAGTTGGGATTTCAATTAGTATTTTTTATTATAAGGAATTCTCCTTAAATTTCTCCTACGATTAGCTTCTTACAAATAATCGAGCTTATTAATACATTTCTCGCTTTCGTTAGAGTAGACAATAGGTAGATTCAAGTAAGTAGTCACACTTAGAAGATATTTTTTATATAGGGTGAAATATGACTTGTGACTAATAGAGCAATCTTAAGACGGGTTGGTGATAAGGAACGTCTTTCCTCAAGGAACATAGATGGAAGCATGACAACTATATTTTGAGTTTCCATAGTAACTCAAATCAGCTGATCGGCAATTTTGTTTGGGAAGTCCATTTTTTTCCGTATTTTCATCTATGTTCCTTGGGGGAAGTTTTTTTCTTATTACCAGCCCTAACTCTTTAATCCGTATCGGTCACTAGTGAAATTTCACCTTATAGAATATTTGACAAACAAAACAAGTCCTGATTGAACCAAAAGTGCTGCTAATAGTATGTACCTACTGGTACTTACAAGTTAAGGCTCCTTTTTTACATGCCTATTTTTACTTCGGCCAAGTTGGGTCTGATAGAGACTTCCACGACGACAGTATTTTTTGTTTCACGGTTCCGTAAGTTTTGTACCGAGTAGCCCCATATTGTTGGTATTGGAGGATGAGTCGCTTTATACTGCGATTGTAGTGTTCCCGTATGACTCTAGTGCTATGTGTACAACAAATATGTTTCAAAGCAGTATAGATTTTAAATGTGATAGAGTATTTTACAGACTTATAATTGTATTATTTCTCAGATTTCCTAAATTAGAATCAAATGGTAGGTATTTCTGTTGTGGAGCGTTTTGCGTCATTTCCCGAATAGTTAGTATTCTTATAGCAAACGTGGCCGTGTGGTGCCGGCAGAGTAGAATAGCACCACCCCATCTCTTCCTCTGGGGGTCGTAAGAAGCGACCGAAGGATAAATCCGACCAAACACAAGTCCTGGAGAGGCCAACTCCACAATTAAACCCGGAACGGGGTCTCCGTCAGGCGCGTGTGACAGAGATCTACCGCGCGGCAGACTCCTGCAGCCGACCTGGCTCCGCACGTATCGACTAGTCGTTCCTGCGGATCCAGCCAGGAAGGCCGAGAGGGTGGCACAGGTCCTGGGCAGCCCTGCGCTTTCCATGATTGCGTCCCAGGCAACGCAGTGTCTCAGACACTGATTAAATCGTCTGTCACAGACGTGTGAGGCCAATGATGATATAGCAAACAGATACAGGTCTCATGTGAGTGCAAATTTTAAGGTTAGCAATCAAAGGACAACTGGACGAGACAAAATTAAAAAAAAAACTTTATTATCCAGCTGCAATCGTCACGTACCAGGCCAACAGGGCAAAAAGGAGAACGGTCGTTAATTCAATAAGCACACAATATCATTTGCTCCCAGGTAAAAGTATTATCCCCTAAACAATATTAGCTACGTGAGTAGAATCATTTACAAATTCGTTTTATGGCCAGTGCTGTGCCGCTAGTTTATTGGTCTTACGAAGTGCCTAAGTGAGAAGTTTTTGTAGACGAAGTAAGAAAATTAACTTACCATATAACACTAAAGACCATAGACTGGATAAAACTTGGTGGGAAAGTATCTAAGCCTAGGTAATAATAACTCGGTCTTTGAAGTGGATTGTAACGACCAATACAACAACCATGACCACCAGCATAACGTTCCCTGCGAACAAAACCATGTCATATCTATATGAATTTGATTACCTGGTACCTATTGAAAATTGTACTGAACACGATGTTTTTGTTTGATACTAGCAACCAAAATATTCCGATGTTATTGAATTAAAATTCATACATACATACATGCATAAATCACGCCTATATTCCTTACGGGGTAGGCAGACCGTTAACGGCCGTAAAACGGATATTAACACCACGTCTGACAAAATTTTGAGGGTCAATCAGATAACTGTGTATCACTATAGTGACAGGTTGTCAGCCCATCGCCTAAAATTGCAATACACACCCTCGAGTCCCTTAGTCGCCTCTTACGACTCCCACCGGAAAGAAATGGGGTGATGCTATTCTAAGCCGGCATCACGCGGCTCATTTAAATTCCTACTCGTTATTTGCCTGTTAGATACCTTAAAGGTCTCTAAGTAAAAGTTTTTTTTATTTGTTTTTACGCCTGGGTTGCTAAAAACCGATATATAGATTAGATGCACACATTTGTTACATTATTAGCTACAACAGTGCACTGCTAATCACGTGCCTCTCCCTATTGGGGGGAATTGCCATACTTAATTACTTGACAAGCGGATTGGCGAGTGCAGTGCAAGATATTGCTTTCAAAGGGAACGCTGCTGCCCATTCCCTGGATGAATTTATTCCTCAGTCACTTTTTACGACACCCACACCCACTGCCGTGACATTCCGGAATATTATTTATATATTATTACATTAGATAGAATAGCTTCACCCTAATACAAAAAATTTAATGAATCGGCTTATATTACCGAAGACTGAAAAATATTTTTGTTTTCGTTCTTCTCTGGAGCGGAGTAAAGGTCAGTATATTAAAAGGGTAGGTAGGTAACCGACTTCCTTACATAGAATAAATAGAAATCTCGAAACACCAATTTTAAATGTAAATGTAAGTGCTAAAACATAAGGAAAATATAAATAAGAAGTTGTAGTGATGCCGTCGCCTCGACATTGCTCTCCTTTCAAACACTGGCGTCAAATTGTCTTCTTCCACTTTTGAATTTAATTCTCTGTCACGTTATGTTACCTGCTATTCTTTTAGAACATCACAAGTTTTTACAGTTAAAACGCTACAAAACAAGGAATGGAATTGAATTAACCAAGTGTTGTTATTGTTTGAATAAAGTTTTATAATTGACAGTGAGTCTGTGATACCATAGGGTTCAGGGCCTACCGACTGGTTTAACGACTGCATCATCCCGCGAGTTTTATTGTTCTGCCGGATAACTCGTATTTTAAACTCGTCTGAGAATTTTCTTCTGAGGTTTTCATAAGTTTTTATTGATTCATCGGCATTTGTAAAATAAACTCCCAAGAACTTCTGGCTCTTGGCCTTCAGAAAGAGCAACTTGCTATCATATAAAACTACCTTTAACATGATACTTACAAAGATCTCTTTTCCCCTGCGACTACAATTTGTGGCTATCGATTCCCAATTCGGCCGCACGCATGGTATTGCCAGAGCAAGGTCGTCAAAAGCTTGACTTATGTAATTGATAAAAACTGTCAGGTGCCTATACTACCTGATCTACCCTGCAAACATTTTTAAGAAGTATTTTTAGAAGTTTTGTGTTATCTTACTTACTAAATAAGAACAAGGAATAAACAACTGATTCCCATATACATGTTTTTAGTTAGCTCTCTAGTTATTTTCCACCTTAGAAACCAGTGTTAGTTTATTTTATACCTAATGTATATAAGAACAGTAGCTTAATTTGTAAATATTTTTTAGGTATGTTCCTACTTAAGAAAGTTGTTTTCATGCGCGCTGTTTTATTCTGTTTAAGTGCTGAGAACACGTCGAAATTGAATGTCTAGGCTTTCGATAGCCAAATCATAGCAAAAGGTAAGTAGTAAGCAGGTACTACCAGAAGACCTTTAAATCGGATGGGTTCAGTATATTCTAGCTGCCTGGTAACCCTCACACGCACAACTTATGTCTGTCTTCCGCTGTGTGACAGGACAAATATTTCACGTAGCTCATAAAACACTATCGAATGACTCGCATCTACATAACAGCGGGGAAAGTAGTTTGTTTGTTTATACAGCTTTTTGTGACTTCCTTTGGCAGTTCGAACTGCCTGCTATTTTTTATAGAAAATTAATGTTGTTGGAGAGCATTGGATAAAATGAGAAAATTATTATTTAACTCTATGAATGAATGTACCGTATGTCCCTAGATAATTTGCAACGATACCTATGTTAAAGTAAGTTAGGAGTTATAAATAGGCTATGTCGTCATCTCACAAATCATGGAATTGCATTTAGTATTCCAATAAACTATATTATAAACAAGCTAAGAAAGTTTTCATAAAAACAGTTATTTGAATCCATTTAGATATATTATAATTACTTATCTAATATGTAACTAAAACTCGACATCTTTGTAAAACTTTTTTGAAGTAATCAGTTCGTGCTACTTGCACTAAGTCACACGTGCACTAATTAAAAGTCAAACAAAGACATCAATCCAAATTATTACCTTTGAAACCAAAACTCTTTGCGAAGATTTAATAATTTCATGACAAAACCCACAAGCGTTTTCCAACGGCACAGGATATTCAATGTTCAGTCTTGTCCCGCGACACATATTGCGGGCGTGACGGAAATGTCAATGCCGATACAGGAAAATGCGACACTCAATTCCGAACCAGCATTCTGGGTATTACCAACCGTGCTGGTGTCCGCTTAATATTGCCTTCCGTCTTCTTTGACGTGTTTTCCATTTTCCTGTAGGAGGTTTATTTTAGTCGTCGATAGAAAAGCGATGACGGAAAAGGCCGTCATGCCTCACACTTACGCTTTCGTTCGTGCGTGATCGGAATATTGTTTTGTAGTTCTTTGTTGTATCGTTTAAAGCGTTTTCTTTTCATTTTAGATTTCAATTACGTTAGGTAAAGTTTTTGACGCTGTCTGAAAATACAATTTTCTTTCATCACTATTTCATAGTACTGTGGTGATTACAGTTTTTTTTTATGATTTATCGGATCGTTTGTCAACACGGTGTCCCACAAGAAGATGAAATGATTTGTAGTATTGGCTAAGAATAACTTGTATACTGTTTACATACGTTTGATATGTATAATTCTGTTTCGATCTTTCATTTCTAGGATTTTAATAACTTTATTCTACACTTTTGCAATCCTATTCGTCCATTTTTAAGTATGTATGTTTATTAACTTCTTGAGTTATTGATTGCTTTTAGGATTGTAATATTTTAATTATTGTATATTCAGTATCGCACTCATGTATGAGCAAAAATGTGAAATCAAGGACTTGTTTAACCATAATCTTACAATAAATAACTGATTTGACTTGATTTCAATACTACCACTGGAAAAACCCCCAGGGTCCGTTGCTCATTGTCAGATGCAAGGATTTTTTTTATTTTTTATTAATGATGGGTTTGCTCTTGACTCTAGTCTAGGTCATAGGACAGAGACAGAGTCTAAGATGGAGCGAGCTCATCCAGAAGAAGCCTGTTCACTCTTACTTTGAAGAGATTAGGGTTGTATGCGTTTGGAAACACAGACGCAGGTAGTGAGTTCCACTCTTTAGCAGTGCGCATTATAAATGATGACTGGACGCGCTTAGTCCGAATTGGTGGAATGGCAACCAGGTACGGATGGTATCCGGTGGTGCGTCTGGATGTCCGATGGTAGAAGGGAGCTGGTGGAACAAGCTCGTGAAGCTCTCGGGCACACTCTCCGAAGTACAAACTGTAAAAAACCGACAAGCAGGCAACCTTGCGGCGATGTGCCAGGCTGTGTAACTTGGTGTCTACCAGTTTTATGTCGCCTATGAGCCTCTTTGACTCGACATTTCTCTCAGTGCACAAAATGTTTACATTATTTCGCATTATCAACATACGGTGTTTGTCTACGCTCGTAGGCTAGACATATTAATATAATTTAGATTTTTATATATTTTTGAGATGTATCCTCTGTAATATTAATCTATTTAAATTAGGCCCTTCTGGCGTTACCTTATCTACATTCGTATGACCGCTCCATATAGGGTGTTAACCAATAGCGTTTCTTTACGTGTATGATTTTGTATCTGGTAGGGATCGCCTTGTGCTGTTCATTTTGTATAATGACACCTGTTTCTATGACTTTAAGGTCTAGTTTATATTCATTCCAGTTCAACTGGTCAAAGTCACCTTCCGATACATTCTCTCTACTACCGACTGTCGCCTAAAGCACTTGTCCAAATTGTCAATTCATAATTTGAAAAGAAATAATAATTTTGTATATTATCCAAAAATCATCTTTTATTTCACTTGTTCCCGTAGCGAACAAAGTTTTTGGCGACCGTGACAGGACAGTGCCTTTTTAATAGAAGCGATTTTGCTGAGTTTTGCAGAGCCTTTGTTCAGGTCGAACAAAGGTCACCGCCACGTGTTTGCCACATCGAGCCCCTTCTTTGGGTTTTGAAGGTCTACAAGCAGCCCTTCAAGCCTGTTCCTGTGCTGTGTGTGCCTGCGTGGAAGTGTGCGCGCCCTACAATCCGCGCGCATCCCGCAAACTCTACCGAGATCCCGTGACGTCACTACCAGAGCAGACTACGTGTCAACGCGAGCCTCATCGTCTACCTGCAGCGAGTCTACCAGGGCGCATCCACGGCTGCGCATCCACTTTCTCCTGCCTATCTTAACGTGAGCCCGTTCCTTACTTTCCTTTGTCTAAATTCCCCCTTGATTTGCGAATCTAGGGCCTAGTATCTCAAAGGACAAGTCAATTACTTATTTGCAAACGCTATTTACCGTGCTTTTGTCTGCTATGTGGCTATTTTACATCTAACCATTAGTTTAGGTGCCTATTTCTCCACATACGCCTATTCACTAGCACGCCTACCTATTTTGCAAATAATACCCGAATACCTAGTGCTAATACCTATTACTCGTGTTTTCTACTTGCTGTGTGGCTATTTTACACCGAATAGTAGCATATTTAGGTGCCTACCCATCCACACAAGCCTACTTGCACGATTATAACATAGTTAAAAAATAGTAATCTTTAAAATGCATTTCCCTACTGATTTTTAAGTGAATCTGACTTACTTGCTTATCATAGCACTTTCACTATCACTTTCTCATCTTATTTCACTTTATTGCCCATATCATAGTCACATCACAAATCACTGTACAGTTGCACTTATAATTTACATTTTACTTGCAACGCGTGACCTCATTTGCGAAATTATAGCCATACTGACAAATAAATAAAACCCATCGATCGATAGCCGCATTCCTCAGCTTAGCTAAGTACATCCTGCGCTAACGCACACTCTCAGCCGCTTTGCATCCTCTATTCCAGCGCTCGTGACCTACATTCCCGCCGCTGGACATCGCTGCCTGCAGCGCTGACTGATTTGGGTGCAAGGTCCATCCCCGTGCATCAGCTGATTTGACCCAGCTTAACTGCTTCATCGCGGGACCAAAATAAGGAGCGTATCGTATGCAATTTGTTTTGTATTTAATTTACTGTTTTGTAATAAACTATTTCTACTTTATGTCTGACACTGAGGGCGTGAAACCAGAGGTGAAAGTTAAGAAAGTCGCACAAAATATTTACGATATGGACATCACTGAATTAAATTCCAAACGCAGCTCGATTAAGGGCCGCGTAACAAAGTTTAAAAATTATTTGGAAACATTGTCAGAATTAGAAAGTTTTTCAGAGTTTGAGTTAAATAAACTTAAAACTAAATTATCTAGATTTGAACTATTATTCAATGAGTTTGATTCAGTGCAAGGCCAGATCGAGGTAATTAATGTTGCTACCCAGGAAAGCGAATTAACTGTTCGGGATTTAATGGAGCAGGATTTTCATAACTGCATTGCCACTGCCCAGCAGTTGATATCCAGTAATTCTGAGGATGATGACAAATCTGTGTCATCTCGCCGGTCTAGCTCACATTGCCACCACCACCATGATGATCACGAGCCGTTAGGTTTTAAACTGCCCGTCATAAAAATCCCTAACTTCGACGGAACGTATTATAAATGGTTGGAGTTTAAGGATACGTTTACGTCACTTGTGCACGGGACAGACAAGATTAAAAACATCCATAAGTTTTATTACCTAAACTCATATCTTGAGGGAGAGGCGGCGCGCGTTATCACTAATTTAGAAGTTAGCGATAAGAATTATCCCGTGGCGTGGAAGTTATTATGCGATCAGTATGACAATAAGCGGCAATTAATTAACAATCATGTAAAATCTCTTTTCAGTCTCGAGAGCGTACGGGAAACAGAGAAGTCGTTGCGTTTTATTGTTGACCACGTAAATAAGAACCTACGCGCTCTCAGCTCATTAGGGCTTCCAACTGATAAGTGGGATGTTTTAATGATTTATATATTATCAGAAAAGTTAGATTCACACACATATTTAAAGTGGGAGGAGCACCGTAACACATTAGGTGATATACCTACACTTGATGAATTCTTTAAATTCTTACGAAGCCGTGCTGACGTAATCGAGACGGTTAACCGTAATAAACAGCCTAGTAAACAGATTTCGTCGCAAGGCAATGCTGCTAGGACGCAGTTTAGGACTCAGACGAAAGTCATGATAGGTACTATGTCAGCAGGTGAGTCATCCGCCACTTCGGCAACGACGTCGTGTTTAGTATGCAGTGGTTCGCACCGCATTTATGAGTGTCCCGTTTTTAAGGTGAAGTCTAATGCGGATAAGATGGCAGCTGTTACTTCCTTGAAACTTTGTGGTGTATGCTTGAGACCTGGACACAAAATCCAGCGGTGCAGACTTCCAGGTGTTTGCAAGGTACCAGGCTGCAAACAGCGTCATAATTCCTTGCTCCACGATTGTCTGTACGTGACGTCACCGTCGTCATCTGTTGCCATGCCTGCGTTGTCATCTACAGAAAATCTTTTGTGTACAGCTGTGGTGGATGTAATTAACCCCGTGAATAATAAAACTGTTCAGGCACGTGTAGTGTTGGACAACGCGAGCCAATCGTCAATGGTTACTACTCGTATAAGGGACCTTTTACAATTGGACTCTATGCCTACCAACACTAACATAGTAGGTATTGGTGCCTGTCCAGCGGCAACGGCGATAGAACGTTGCTTATTACGCATCAAGTCTAGGCATAGTTCTTATAGCGCTGATCTCTCTTGTCTAGTGTTGCCAGTTCTGACTGAAAAATATCCCACGATGACTTTCAGCATTCAAAACTTGAACTTAGCAGGCTTTGAGCTTGCCGATCCTGATTTCCACAAGTCGTTGGAGTTGGACATGATGATTGGAGCAGATTTGTTTTGGAGTCTGATAGGTTTCGAGCAGTATTCGTTAGGTACGCCGGGCCCTATTCTGCGTAGCTCGCCACTCGGCTGGCTTGTGGCCGGTCCTAACACGCCTACCCACAGGCCTACAAATCCTGTTCGATGCAATTTGTCACTCAATCACGAAATGTCAGAGCTCAATACTAATATGAAAAAATTTTGGGAATTGGAGAATGTCCCCACTAAGTCGACCTTGTCTGAGGAGGAGTCGTGTTGTGAACAGCATTTCCTTGCTAACACTACACGTGATAGTGATGGCCGCTTCATTGTTAGGCTTCCTCTTCGAACGGAACCAGACTGCTTAGGGAATTCTTTCTATCTGGCAAAAAAGCGTTTTTCAAATTTAGAGACCCGATTCACGAGACAGCCTGCGCTTAAGGAACTTTATTTTAGCTTTATGGCGAATATGCCAATCTCGGCCACCTATCTAAACATGATTTTAAATCGGAGAACGAGTATCCGCAAAATGCCTTCTTCTATTTGCCGCATCATCCTGTCTGGAAGGTTAGCAGCGAGTCGACTAAGCTTCGCGTCGTATTTGACGCCTCGGCTCGCACTTCTTCTGGATTTTCTATTAATGACGTGCAAATGACGGGTCCTACGATTCAGGATTCCTTATTTAACATTTTACTTCGTTTTCGTTCTCACAAATATGTCATCTCCGGTGACATTGAAAAAATGTACCGGCAAGTAATCATTCACCCTGACGATCGCAACCTTCAGCTGATTTTGTGGCGCGATAATGAGTCTCAGCCTTTGCGCACTTTAAGGTTAAATACTGTGACCTACGGTTTTGCCAGTGCTAGCTTTCTGAGCACTCGTTGTCTGTGGCAGTTAGGTGAAGAGTCTAGCGATTCTATGATGAAGGAAATTATTCAGAGGGACTTTTATGTAGACGACTTGCTGACCGGAGCTGATTCAGAGGAAGAGTTGCGACGCATTCAGCAAGCTGTAGCAGAAGAACTAGCTAAGGGAGGTTTTCATCTTAGAAAGTACCGATCAAATTTGCCCTCGGTTCTCGATTCTACCGTGGATAGCAGTGCTGGCGATCTCATGATCAGCAACGCCACGAGCACTTTAGGCATTGGTTGGGTACCTTCGTCTGACAATTTACACTTTCCCATAGATGTCCCATCTTCTGACGTCGTAACAAAGAGGTCAATTCTATCCTCCACTTTCAAGGTTTTCGATCCTCTCGGCCTTTTGTCTCTCTGCACAATAAAACCAAAAATGCTGCTTCAAGAACTTTGGGCTGAGCATAAACTTGGCTGGGACGATCCTGTTCCAGAGAATATTAAGTCTTCTTGGCTTAATTTTGCCCATGGTCTTGCCAGTATTGCTGATCTACAGTTACCCAGGCACGTTGTGATGAATGAACCAGTTAATATCGAGCTGCACTGCTTTTGTGATGCCTCGCAGAAGGCTTATGGTTCTTGCGTCTATTTGAAGTCCACAAATGCTCAAGGCGAGGTTAAGGTGAGCCTATTATGCTCAAAGTCGCGTGTATCTCCTATCACGCCTACTACGATTCCCCGTCTGGAATTATCTGCTGCTCTGCTAGGAGCTCAATTAGCAGCAGCTGTGATACAGGCATTGCGACTCAAACTTGACCGTCTTGTTTATTGGACTGATTCGCAGATTGTTCTTGCATGGCTCCGGACTGCAAAAAGCTTGAAAGCCTTCGTGGCTAACAGGATTGGGACTATAAAGGAACTTACCGACCCGTGTGATTGGCGTTATGTTCCGACATCGCAGAACCCCGCTGATCTGGTGTCTCGTGGCATCGATCCTCAGGATCTTGCTTCCTCTAACTTGTGGTGGCATGGCCCTTCCTTTCTGTCACAAACAGAGGTTTCTTGGCCATTTGCTGATGTTGAGGAGGTGGAGCCATTGGAAGTTAAAGCGTGTCCCGCTTTGGTGGGGGATGCTCCTATCGATCTTTCAAGGATCTCTCGGTTGGTGATTGCACAACGCGCCTATGCTCGAATTTTAAGGTGGTTCCATAATTCAAAGCAATCAAATAAAAATTGCAAACTCACTGGTCCGTTACAAGCTTCGGAGCTAGACGATGCTATGAAGGCTCTGATTAAGCTTTCCCAAAAGGAGTTATTTAATAAAGAGATCAACCTTCTTCTTCAGAATCAACCTCTGAAGGCCAACTCTGTTCTCGCTTCTCTCAATCCTTTTGTTGATCCAGATGGAATGTTACGTGTTGGAGGGCGCATCGCCGCCTCTAACTATGAATATGACAAAAAGCATCCCATTCTAATACACTCTAAATGTCGTTTCACGCTGCTTCTCTTTAGACAGGAACACGCGCGACTATTGCATGCCGGTCCACAACTTTTGCTTGCCTCCATAAGAGACCGTTTTTGGCCTGTAGGCGGACGTAACTTGGCCCGACGTATCGCGAAAGATTGCGTTGTATGCCGTCGTTTCAAAGGGCAGCAGATGACAAATATTATGGGTGATTTACCGTCTGAGCGCCTTAATCCCGATTTTGCCTTTTCTAATGTAGGCACTGATTTTGCCGGACCCTTTTATATCACCGACCGTAAGACAAGAGGATGTAAAATAACAAAATGCTACCTCTGTATCTTCATATGTTTAAATTATAAATGCGTCCACCTTGAGGCCGTTAGTGAGCTGTCCAAAGACGCGTACATGCTGGCTCTGAAACGTTTTGTTTACCGCAGAGGGGTTCCCAAAAAGATGTTTAGCGACAATGGTACCAACTTTGTTGCCGCGGCTCGCGAAATCACCGAGTTTTTTAAGTCAAAAGATGTGCTTGATGCCATCTCTGATTTCACGGCTCAGCAAGGCATTCAATTTAAGTTCTCGCCAGCATACGCTCCTCAGTTTGGTGGCCTATTTGAAGCTGGTGTCAAATCAGCTAAGTTTCACTTGCACAGAGTAATGGGGAACGCACACTTGACCTTTGAGGAACTAGGCACCCTGTTTACGCAAGTTGAGGCCATCCTCAATAGCCGCCCCCTTTGTCCTCTCAGCCCATCACCCACAGACCTTCAGCCTCTTACCCCGGGACACTTTTTGATTGGCAGGCCACTCACCGCACTGCCTACCCCTGACCTGACGGAGATTAAGACTCACCGCCTTGACCGGTACCAGCGCCTGGAGCAGATACGGCAGCACTTGGAAACGGTGGTCCAATGAGTTCGTCAGTGAACTGCAGCAGCGCATGAAGTGGAAGACCCGCTCAAGAGATCTGCAGGTTGATGACTTGGTGCTGCTGAAGGATGACAGCATACCCCCTCTGTGATGGCGTCTCGGAAGAGTCAGCAAGATGTTCCCCGGCCCTGACGGTGTCCCTCGCGTCGCTGACGTCACAACATCGCGTGGCGTGGTTCGTCGCGCTTTAAACCGTTTTTGTTTACTGCCAGCGACTAGCGCTGACACGTCTTGAAGGCCTTTGATAATGCCTCCAACGCCCCGGAGGATGTCTACGCTCGTAGGCTAGACATATTAATATAATTTAGATTTTTATATATTTTTGAGATGTATCCTCTGTAATATTAATCTATTTAAATTAGGCCCTTCTGGCGTTACCTTATCTACATTCGTATGACCGCTCCATATAGGGTGTTAACCAATAGCGTTTCTTTACGTGTATGATTTTGTATCTGGTAGGGATCGCCTTGTGCTGTTCATTTTGTATAATGACACCTGTTTCTATGACTTTAAGGTCTAGTTTATATTCATTCCAGTTCAACTGGTCAAAGTCACCTTCCGATACATTCTCTCTACTACCGACTGTCGCCTAAAGCACTTGTCCAAATTGTCAATTCATAATTTGAAAAGAAATAATAATTTTGTATATTATCCAAAAATCATCTTTTATTTCACTTGTTCCCGTAGCGAACAGTGTTGTTGATGCTACAACTGGTGAGTGGTGTGATCCTAAATTTTCCAAGATGAATTAGTATTTAGTGGTGGCGGTCTACGTCCTATGTGTGACCATTTCGAACGCCATTCTGGGTGAATAATTGTTTTGAGGCCACCGCCGCAACGCGATACCTACATGCAACTATGCGTTCGGTACCACTTGAGTTATGGAAACCTCAATTTTATGGTTCGGCTGAAATTCGTTGTCGTAACTTTATTCTGTTTTTCAAACTAAAAAAGAAGCAGTCTGTTTTTATTTCAGTTGTAAAAGTTTGTTTTAAAATGGCCTGTAAAACACCCCAGCATTTCTAGGCATCAGGTACCTTTGCTAGTGAGATGTTACCTTATTGAACGAACAAGTTTCTTTTTTTTCCTTGAACTGATAATTTATGCAAATTCAACTTGTTTTGATCCATGAAATCCCCGGTTATTCGTAGAGGGCGCTTAAACCGTGCTTCTACTAATTAGTATGCCGCATGCCGCCAAGCTTCGGTCGAGGTAAACAGCCCGGTAGTCTACGATACCAAATATCCTAATATTATTAGAACTGAACACATCTGATAATGCAGGGCATTGGCTTGAATACGAATAATTTTGTGGTTTCATTCAGAGTTTTAGAATAAACGTTTAATTAAATTTTCAAGCTCCTATTTTCAAGCTCCTCATAACATTGTTTTTTGTAATTTCAATTGTTATCGGTTCAATTGACTAGCCCAATGGCGTAGTGAATAATGCTCCTGCCTGCTACGCCGAGAGACATGTGTTTGATCCTCTTACAGCACAAGAACTTTTAAGTTACTTTGCAAATATTTGTGTTAAGTCTAGGCGTTTTCTATGTATTGTATGTATTTATTTATTTATAAAAAAAAAAGTATTTATGTAATATATCAGCTAACTAGTTCCCATAGTACAAGCTTTGCTTAGTTTGGGGCTAGGTGGCAAGATATTTATTTATTTATTGATTATTTAACTGTGGATTGTAAGTAATCTGAAGTAAAAACTTACTGTTATTATTGTAAATATAAAACCTTTGAACTACGTAAAAGTACGCTTGTCAGTTTTGAAATAAAGATTATTATTAATACAAAAATAAACGGGCCCAGGCACGTTTTCAATTTGCTCGTCGACTCGCTGTTTGCTAAATATTAATATTTTAAGGCAATGCTAGAATCGATCGATGTACAACAGTTTAAACTCACTGCTTTTTTTACTGATATACGGAAATAATTTAAAAAAAATATTGCTTGTATTAAACCGAAAAGACATTCAAACATAAGTACATTTTGTTTTTGAATACTTGCAAAATTTTCAAGCGCAAGCAGGATTTGTACCTGCGACTTTCGCATTACTAGTGGCGACGCCTCTTCCATCTGGGCTACCGCAGCTCATTCCTTGCCCGCCAATTTTGCAAGTGTATTTTAATGCCAGTAACGTGTGGCACGGCTCTATCTACCGGGTTAGTTTTGCAACTAATACATTTTGTTAATCAGCAAGTTAGCAAAGATAGTTGATGAATCTGTAGGTATTGAACATAAAAATATGCATTTGATCAACTGACTAACATTATTGGCTTCAAAAAATATTTTATATTTGTTTATTCGCAAAACATAAAAGTGCTCAATTAAATATAAACCGAATGAGCACAAAAATCCTTTAGATCATTCAAATTGGAATGAGTTTTCGTGTCGTTCGTTTAAATGATGACGTTATTAATTAAAAGTTACTGTTCCGAAGGACAGGAGAGGATATTAAATTATTTTCGTGGCCAGAATGACCGCCCACATTTTGTCAGGTCATCATGTTTATGTGCATTATTTTGGCTTACATGTGGCTCGTAGACAGTTTAATTAAAATAATGGAATCAATATATAATAATATTATGATGATTACCTAGTTGGAAATATTTCCAGACAAACACAACATTATTAGAGAGGATACATGTCCAACGATTGAAGTCAGGCATAGGTATTTTATGACATGAGAACCAAAATTATTGTTATTACTAAGAGCCGCTTTTGAAAGTTTCAATTTAGAAACATAAGAGAAATTAAAAAGAAAAGTAATGTGGTATGGAAAAGCAATTTTATTTTATTTTAAACTAATGCTGTGTAGTTGTTAGTTTTACTACATGTCACTCGAGTTATGAAAAGGTCTAATCTAAGTATCTCTCTTTATAATGGACCAAATTCGGAATACGACTATCCAAAACAAGACAAAACTACCGGACATAGTCTGGAAGTGTTGCAAACTGAAGTGGTAGTGGGCTGGGCACATCTGTCGTAGAACCGACGGACGGTGGAGCAAGCGGGTACTAGAGTGGACACTTCTCGGCAAGCGTAACGTTGGACGTCCTCCGGCCAGATAGACCTATGACTTAAAAAAGGTCGCTTGTAGCGACTATATGACGAAAACGAGAACGTGCCCTATGGCGTACCCTGGGGGAAGCCTTTGCCCAGCAGTGGACGGCAATATGTTAAAGTAGATGTAGAGTTCCGACAAAACCCGTTGAAAGAAAGGCCCATATCGAGAACACTTACAGTCGACCAGACGATCCTTGACTGAAGTGAACACATCACATTAGTTTTCAAAGGGTGAACTCCTTCTGGCCCATGAATAAGAATTCAAATATCAGCGAAATGCCAATGCTACGGTACAAGTTAAAATAAATAACAGAATAAAATAAGAGATTTGTTTACTTAATTTAGGTTTGGGTAAGTATTAACCTTCCAAATAATAATTCCGAAACATCAGTTACTTAGTACGGTTAAAAACCGTAATTAAATTAACTATGGTCAAAACACGAAAAAGACCAATATCAAAAAAACTAGATGTACCTACTTTGCAAATAATTCGTTGAACATTTGTTACTCATTATTGTGGTTTACTTCGTTTTGACTGTACATATTAGGGCCTTAAATCCCACTAAGGCACAATCTCACCAATATATGGGACCGCAAATACTTTAGATTTGTCATATACCTTCTTTCGGGGTAAAACCTAGGCATTTATTTAGTTGAGTTCCGTCCTAAGGCGACCACATTCTTTGTGATTTGACTGCAACACAACATATTACATCGTATGTCCTGTCCGTGTGTTACAGGGCCTTTGATCCTGAAACATCGTGGCTAATATTGAATACGTGATGGTAATACTGTAATGCGCAATAATATCTACCACAGATCTAAACTTGGAGATAGTTTCCAATTTCCAAAGCCATTTTGTTCAAAAAGAAATATTATTTTCAGAATCTAGGCTCAATATGGACTACTTAGGCAGCCGAGTGTGATGCGTCTAGGAGCTGTGTAAAAGCAAGAATAATTTGTGCGGTATATGACACACAGTTGTTTTATAGGTATATTAATTAAGAAAACACGGAAATTGCTGCCAGACTTGAATCCTGTAGCGACCTCTGGGTGCTACTGCAAGAAGCTCACTCAAAGTAGTTCTCGAGCAAGCAAGACGCAACAGAAGTTCCAACATATCTGCAAGATGGCGCCACGTGACAGAACAAAGAGCCTGAAACGCGGTATCGAAGTGTTTCACCGCGCAACGCGTATTATACAACTTCCAATTCTATCCAGGTGGATAGAACAGTCGGTCCCCTGGCCACAACACCCGGCCAGGGGGGTAGCTACCCTTTTCCCGACTCCACCTGGAACCCTCCATTCTGCTTATTGGCATCACTTCCTGTCACCCGCCATAATCTTATTGAAAAACTCTGGTCGACTGCAGTGAAAAAACAAAACCACTTTCTTATGATCTTAATTTTCGCAACTTCCTGCAGCGGATAGCAGCTCCTGAGCGCAAACACTTTTGGCTGCCAGACTTTGACCTAAGCCGGTTCGTCGTATTAAATCCAGATTTTGAAAATATTATTTATATTCTTTTCAAAATTCCTTTGAAATATGGTCACTAGCTCTTAGCTTATATCATCGTGCAAAGGAGCGCAAGAGATGTTATTTGGAAGTTTTGGATTAACCCATATGGAAATAAGCAGTTAGGTCGGGTGAATATCAAAGAATCATAAGATTTTCTACCTTTGTAACCCATTTAAGCATATGTGGACTACAAAAGAATTTTTGAAATTATGTAAAAAGGATCCGGTGAGTGCGGTTCGGTGAAAATTATGTTACGATACGATACTATTTAAGCTAACGTTTACGTTTTATTCCCCTATGTTTTTTTATTAATACTTAGTTAGTTACACCTATCGGTTTTACCCGTTCTTGCCCCTTGCCGATGCTGAGACATATAAAAAAAATGCCTTTGTAAGTAGGTACTTGCCGTGTGATGCCAGCTTAGAATAGCATCACCCCATTTCTTTCCCTTGGGAGTCGTAAGAAGCGACTGAGGGACTCAGGAGTGTGTATTGCAATTTAAGGCGATGGTCTGACAACCTGTCACTATGGCGATACACAATTTTCCGAATAACCCTCAATTATTTGTGGGATGGCCCGCAAGGGATTATAGGCGTGATATTATGTGTATGTATGTATGTTTGTACTTAAGACGTAAATTATTACATAAAAACTTAAATAAATCCCACGTGCTTCTTTATCGTAATTTTATACAAACAATGTTTTATGTTTGTATTTTCTATTGTTATATTATATTATATCTCTCAGTTTTCACAAAAAATAATTTTGTGATGTAATATGTGTAAACATTCCAAAGATTCATGTAAACTAGAGATTTTAGTTCATTAGAATATAGTGTTTGGCGGGAGTTTGCTAGGTGGCTGCCACAAGGCGGTTCGCATGCAGTGGCATATTACTCGCGACAAGTGGTCACGTCAATTTGTGTTACATAGTAGGGTACCCATCTTTCTTGAGTAAGATTAAGACTTTTCAAGGACAAAATTTAATAAAAAGTAAGCAGGCATCTGACTGCTTCCAAGGTGTACAATATTGACGATCGTGGAATTCGTGGATACTTTGCGCACTTTCTTCAAAATTAAAATGAAATTACATTATTCAATGTAAGATAGTATTATCGCTCATTGACGTCATGATCTATCATTAAAAAAAAGATATTTGTATGACACAATTTTTTTTTTATAATAATTTGTATTGTCCTAATAGAAAACCGGCTCGGGCGCAATAAAAAAAAAGCACTGCATCGGGGCTGGCCAGGTTAATTACACGGAATGTAACTTTACGCCACCACCATTTGTAAACGACATTTGTTTCAAATTTAATTCAAGATTTCAAAGCGTCTTATTTACATGCGTAAAATTAACCGGACCCCCTGAACAGGAAAAGCCCCCCAAAAGACCTGCCCAGAAGTGCTCCTACTCTAAATTAACAATCTTTCTAGGCCCTAAGCTACCCTAGCAAATTTTGGATTTAACACCCTAGCCGCATAGCCTCTCTTATGCCTGTCTCTGCGGCGCCATGCACTGTACCGAAGCGTTTCTGGTGCGTTGCTTCTCCAGCGAACAAAACCCGTGGTTTATCCGCTGAGTCCTTCAGCGGAGCTGCCAGGTCTGACCGCGCGGTAGGATGTGGTGCAGCTATCATGCTTTCGTACGTATAGGTTCCCCGTGTGAATTGATTAGCAAACCATTTTGACCTGTAAGTAGAAAACGAGAATTTATGTGGATAAGTAATAATATTATTTACTGTCACTATAGTGATACACAGTTATCTGATTGACCCTAAAACGTTTGTCAGACGTAGTGTTAACATCTGTTTTACGGCCGTTAACGCTCTGCCTACCCCGTAAGGGATATGGCGTGATTTATGTATGTTTGTATTTTATTTATATACACTCGTCTCATAACGTTCGAATTATGAACTCGAAAACATATGTATAAATACCTGCTTTATGCATTCTACCTATAGAAATTACAGTTTTATAGAAATAACAGAAGCATACGAGAGGTATTGTTCAGCTGTTGTACAGTTGTTGTTCAGTTGTTGTTCAGTTGATTAATTAAGTTGTTGTCCAGTTCGACATCTGAACAACAGATTTTTAAAAATTCACACCTATCAAGCCATATTACGTTGTCGTATTAAATTGTGTGATGCCGGCTTAGAATAGCATCGCCCCATTTCTTGACCGTGGGAGTCGTAAAAAGCGTCTAAGGGACTCGAGGGTGTGTGGAACCTGTCACTATGGCGATACACAATTTTCTGGATAACCCTCAAATGTTTGTCAGACGTGGCGTAAATGTCCGTTCTATGCGGCCGTTTACGCTCTGCCTACTCCGCAAGGGATTATAGGCGTGATATGATATGTGTGTATCGGACCTTGCAATCGTCGGTGTGAACGTTTGGAAAAGTGCATAACTGAGTTTTTTAAGAGTGTAGATAAAATGGTGTATGCAACTGCAAATAATTAGTTTAGTAGTAATAATAGTTTTGGCTCCTTGGCACTTAGATGGTTGTGACAATTCAATTTAAATAGTTTGATTTTAAAGATATTGTTCACACTCACCTTAACATTCCTGTGGGTTCCGGGACAGTTATGTTAGCTGCTATGAATTGTTTCAATAGTCGCAAAGATTTCTCTTTTACTATTTCTTCGGGCAATATCTCGGCCTAAAATAAAAATGGAAGTAATCTAGTAATTCTATGATTGGTATATGTGAGGCTTTTTTTAAAAGTGAACCAAATTGCTCTCACTAAAACCAAATTAAGAGGTAGATGAAACCACGTTGTGGATACCTACTTTTGTTCATTTACCTGTTCTGTTCCTTTTCCGCAAGTCCACATAGTGATGCAATTGGAACAACCCATCGTTGGTATGACTCCAACAATTTTCCTCAACCACTGGTCTTCTGGACTTAGTTTCTTTAAATCTTGTTCTTTCCACAGAAAACCATACATTGAATCTTTACTTGGCCACCAAGCAGTTGGAAAAGAATATATAATTTTACCAATTTTACCCATTTGTATCTTTTCTATCGCTCTTACTTTTTCTTGGGGTAAGGCTGGACTAAACATGGTTCTATACCTGCAAGAAAATTTATATTAACTTCAGTAGTTAGTTAAGGTTTCATACAAATTTTGTATTAATTTACGTACTTATCCTTAAGAACGCCAAGTGAAACAGTAACTATAACATTATTTGCTTCATACACGGTGCCATCTTTAGTTGTAACTTTCACATTGTCCTCGGCTTCTTGTGGCCACTCAATTTTCGTCACTTCCATGTTCAGTTTAATGTTCAACGTTGGCAGCCCTAGACCATCTTTGTATTTATTCTGCAAGAGCATGTAAAGGTGCTGTGGTGCTTGGAAGGGCACGTTAAGCCGTCGGTCCCGGTTTACTTAGACATCGGTCGTTACACAACCATGTCGGAGACCTACTACTAGTAGCAGGCTGTTGAAAAATTTGACACCAGGATTCATTGGTTTGTTAGACGACTCGGTGTCCCACACGAAAAGAAGAAGAATGTAAAGGTAAAGAGTAAAATTTTATCGTTTTGTTACACATTTCGTCAGTAACGAACTTTTTTTTTGAAGAACTTTTATGATATAAAATTTTTGTTGGTATAAAAAATACTTAAATAGACTAAGGATCCCTACCAGTACAAGACAAAAGCAACCAGAAGGGTACTTACCAGTACAAGATCAAAAAATGTTCTATATCCATTTCTACCCCAGCTAGTATGAAGATTTCCACCAAGATCTTCTGAATCATCTGCTGAGTTTAGATCGTTCCAGTCGTCAGCTGCTTCGTAATTCTCTACCATAAGGCTGAATAATTGTATAATATGAGTCATGAGTTCCTTGTCATTAAAAACTTCTGGGGTTTTCTCCTGCATATAATCCATTATTCTGTAGACGACAAAAATCTATTAAGCTGTCATAAAGATTTAAAACCATTTCATTTTTTATTTATTGATAAAACACTTTTTCACTAGTTCCACTAACTATGTTTATTTATTTTATTTGGTAGTTTCAGATCATCAAACACTTAATCATAGTGAAAGGATCTAATGAAATTATTTTTTATTATTAACTAGTTGGTGCCCGCGAACTTTGTTTCGCTGACTGAATATTATGGTTCGTGTACCGGCAGAAGCGGCAAATCATGCTGAACTACTTTTGCTATGCAGACATTTCTGTATCGCTCATACTGTATTTACTTACTTCTTTGTTAATGAGGTACCACGTGGCTCAGGTTTATCTGTTCCCATTTCGTAGAATTCAAAGCTTTTTTCAATAATCTTATTGACCACAGCATCTGCTTGCTTGCCATCAGATTGAACAATAATTGACTTCAAATCTTGTTCGACTACGGGTATGCTGCTATTAATGGCTGTTTCGTACACTCTACTATCCTCTGTGCCATGTATCCTAAAACATTTAACTTTTTTCTTGCCATATTTTTGACTCAACTTCCATATAAATAACAATGGACACTTTAGTAGTTACCTACTTTAAATAATTAACCAATTCAATAAATCGACGAATTGGCCAGATCATGGAATTTTCAATCATTTCATGATATTATGGTGGCCAATTATCTTTTTACCTATTTTTACTTAGTTTGTAAAGAAGTAATATATTTTATTTTACCATTCTGCTCCTAGTTCAACAACGCCATCACCAAAAGGAACAGTGTGTACACGGCCGCCAATGTGATCTTGAGCTTCTAATGCAAGTACTTTTTTTCCTGCTCTAGCTAGTCTGGATGCAGATAACGTGCCTGCTGCGCCCATTCCTATGACTATAGTATCATATTTTGCTCTAAAATAAGTCAATGCGTACGTAGGTTATTAGGACGTCATTCGGTTTTTAAATCATACATAATATAAGCAAAATATTTAATTTCTTACTCGTCTCCGTAGCATATATTTGATGAAAACAACAAAGTGGTCAGCAAAATAATCAGTCCTCGTAATTCCATTTCAAAGAATGTAAATTTAACATTACACAATTTCACTTGAGTTTTATTTTTTCATTTCATTTATACGTGCTTCCAAAGCCAATGTTAGAAGCTAACTGACTGGGATGTCTATCTTCATCAGTTTTATAAAATTACTATCTGGTTCCCGCGAACTTTGTTTCACCAAGATAATATTATATGATAACTGTAATTTATTTATTTATTTTGTAAATTGTCTATATATTTAAGCCAAATCTTTGTATACTCCAAACTTTTGGTGTCTATGTACCAGCAGAAACGGCTTATCATGCTGAACAACTTTAACTATTGCGCCATTTTCCTCGTAACTTAAGCTTTTCTACATGAGGTACTCCAGGCCATCAATGTCTATAAACCAGTAGAAGCGGTGTATCATGTTGAACAATTTTTGATATTGAGCTATATAAGTTTTGATATTGAGCCATTTTCGTTTCTATAAACTGTTGAAATCTGTTCTGTCATACATATTAAGTATGCCCAAATATATTTTCTATGTACATTCTTTCGACCCTATTTAGCTTTATTATAGAGATAGAAGATATTTATAGACACCTATCAAAAGACCACTGCACTAACGGCATTGATCCATATTTATATTGGAAAATTACTATGCCTAAACTACTTTAACAACCTACGTGAGGTTATCAAACTAGCTATCTGTTCATTATTGCAATGTTGTTTGTTGCATGTGTGTTGCTTAGAGAGTATCTGAAATCATAATATTTAATAGCCTACCAGTGGAACTTAAAGAAGGTGTAAAGAAAAAACATTTATAGAAAATGAAAAGATCTGTATTTGAATGCTATTAAGGAAGGTTTGCAGTTGTAATGTTATAAAACATAAGTATTGATATCAAGTGTAATTTTTTTTGTTTGTTTTTGCAAATAAACTTGTAGTAATATAATATTGTTATAAATAGTACTTATATTGTGTAAAATAATATTTAGATAAAGGGGAGAAATTCGTTTGCTCTTAAGCTATTAATTAGCTTTGCGGAAAAGTAGTTGTAGACACGTGTGTTTTTTTTTGGTGAATATTGCTATATACAACTTTGTCATATATTTTGTTGCGGTGGTTATTTGGTAGAGCATAATGATATCGATTATAATAAAGTCAAGATATATATTTAGACCAAAGAATAATTTTAAGGTGCTAGTTTTTCTACATTTATAAAAAACAGTAGGTATATACAAAAAAAATTACAAATATTAATACAGATTACTAAAGCGTCCTTAAAAGCCGCATCGCTTCCCTATGGCCCGTATCAGCAGCACCGTGCACATTGGCAAATCTAGTTGGATGAGTTGCTTCACCAGCAAATAAAACACGAGGTTTCCCAGTAGAGTCTAGAATTGGAGCTCCAAGGTCAGAACGCGCCGAAGGGAGATCAGCCGAACGCATACTGTCGATTGAATATGCTCCACGTGCAAATTCATTTTTAAACCATCTGGATCTGAATAAATATCGTTATTTTTTAATGACGTAATTTTACTGAGTGTACATTATCGATGATAAGGGATATGTAATGAATGATGAATTGAATATCTAATGCGATTTTTTTTATCTTACCTAATCATTGCAGTAGGCTCTGGCACCGTAGTATTTGCACCCATGAACCTTTTTAAAACTCCCATGACTTTTGTTTTTAACAAGTCTTCTGGCATGTTTTCTACCTGTAATTATATTTTGAGTTTGATTTGTATCACACTCATCAGTCATCACAGTCTAAGTAAGTTACACAAAAGATAGGAACGTCTTTTTATATGTTTGTATTTACGTAAGCAAAGCAAGCAAACAATTTGTATTTTTAATTACCTGTCTTGCTACATATCCGCTAGTCCATACTGTCAGCGTGTTAGATGACCCCATCGGTGGTGAAGCTTCAATAATTTTTGTTATCCATTCATCTTCAGCGCCTACTTGCTTAACATCATCTTCCTTCCAAAAGAACCCAAACATATTTTTGTTCGGCCACCATGCATTAGCAAAGGAAAATATTATCTTTCCTAGTAGACCCATCTCCAACTTCTTGATTGCTTTTATATGTTGGTCCGGTAATGGCTTTGAAAAAAGCGTTTCATATCTATGACCAGAAAACATTGAGATAAGTTGTGGATTTTTCGACATTTACGCCAGTAAGGTTTTCTTTGTTGTATTATAAAAGCTAAAAAATATATTTACTTTTCTTTGAGTACACCTAGTGATATGGTGACGATGACATTTTCAGCCTTATATACGGTTCCGTCCTTAGTTGTTACGGATACTTTGCTTTCACCTTCTAGAGGCCAATCAATTTTGGTTACTTCTGAATTTAATTTAATGGTCAATGTAGGTAATCCATTGCTATTGTTATATTTGTTCTGGAATCAAATAAAGTTAAGGCAACCTATAATATTTGATAATTCATGAATTTGATGTAATTGTTTTATATATGTAGACCAAACATCCATGAATTAAAATCTACCGTACCACCTACCGTAACCACTTGTATTAAATGAAGATAAAGTTAGGCTATGTAAAATGTAAGTGTTATATAGTGTGTTTACTAGTGGCCGATAGCGAATACTTAAGACGGGCACCAACCAGAGGCCCAATTTTTTATCTAATGATAAGAAACAATTTAACCCGAGAAACAATGGTCGGAATATGAAAAAAATTGGGTCTCTGCTTTGAGTGAATAGGAAGATCAACATATTTTTGTCATGTTTTGACCTGTGTTCTTCAGAAAAAGTAGTTCCTTACCACCAGCCCGTCCTCTGTTTTCAGTATCGATCGCAGTGTTTCACCGTGCAACGCATATATATAACTTCTTATGCTATCCAGGTTGACCAGTCGGTCGCCTGGCTACAACACCCGGCCAGGAAGGGTAGCAACCCTTTTCTAAATTGACACTACCTGCACCCCTCAATTCTGCCTTTTGGCATTACTCCTGTCACCCGCCATAGCAATATTTTATTGCTCTTTTTTCATTGACCCTTAAAGGCAAATAAGGGACTTCAGGTTGAGATGTGTATTGTAATTTTAACCAATGGGCTGATAACCTATCACTAAGGCGACACACGTTTCTCTGAATGACAATCAAATATTGGCGTAAATGTCCATATTTATGGCCGTTTACGCTCTGCCTACCCCGAAAGGTGTATATGCGTGATATATATAGGCGTGATATACGATTATGTACGTATATATGTAATATTTTATTAATTTCACAGTTCTACTTACTGTTTGACATTATACATACTTGTAGTTTCAGAGTCACTCCCACCTGCATTTTCAGCAAATTGATCACCATCACGTTCCGAATCCATGCTATAGTATAATGTTTACTAAAAACACAAGCTATACTACTATGACGACGGTTTAATCAAAATCAAAATCAAGTGCAGGTATATGCCGCACGCTGCGTCCTTTGTTCCGTAGGCGACAGCCATTTAAAAGTGTCGGCACCCGTTTAGAAGGGCAACTGTCTTCTGTCTCTAACCGAGTAGACATTGTGAAACCATTTTTATCACTTACAAGCATTATGTCGAAGAAAGTTTTGTACCCATGCCTGTGCCAACTCATAGCTTGATGTCCACCAAGGGGTATGTGAGAATCAGCAGCATTCAAATCGTTGGAATCATAAGCATTCCACTCAGTAGCTAAACCTTGCCTTATATACTCCAATATTCGGTTAAATAACTTTTTATTCTCAAAAATATCTGGATGTTTATCTTTAACATACTCTGTTAATCTGTAAATATTGTAAATAAAGTTTTACACAACAAGGTGTCCCTCTTTAAGTGGTCTAAAGATAAAATCTACATTTTAACCATCCGAATTTACCAATCCAGTAGAATTTAATCCAGCAAAAAATATTGATAATCCACGATAAAATAAATTAATGTTTTATGCTTTCGCGGTCACACATAATATCTCAAAATACTGAAACGGGGTTCTTACTGCGTTACTTATTTTTGTTGAAATATATGTAATTTAAAAAATTTGTATGTTGAGTGTAATATTATTACTTACTTTTTAGCAAACAAATCACCAAGTGGTTCTGGTTTGCTAGGCTTATTATCATCATAAAAATTCATAGGATACTCGAGTATTTCGTTTAGCTCGGAACTAGCTTTTGTCCCATTTGAGTATATTACTTCATAATGCAAGTCATCCGGAAGTATGTCTATTGAATTTTCTATAGCCTTTTTATAGGTGTAGCTGTCTTCGGTACCATGTAGCCTGTAATGGATTCAACATGTATTTCAAATAACGAAAATAAAAAAAAAGACTTCAATCAAAAATATGTCTTACCATTCTGCGCCCAATTCAACAACGCCATCGCCGAATGGCACTGTGTAAACACGTCCACCGACTCGGTCTTGCGCTTCTAGTGCCAGAACAGATTTCCCAGCTCGTGCAAGGGTAGCTGCCGCTACTGTTCCAGCTGCACCCATGCCTACTACTATCGTGTCATATTGTGTGGTGTCGTCCCTTGAAAATATAATGTAATTTGTTAAAGTAAAATTGCAAGGTTATTAGTTATTATACTCGTGATTGTGAACAACTATATTATTGGTCATCTCCAAACACGCATCACAAAAAATAACAATAAGGACGAGTAGATTCGGGGATGGCCCCAAAGTAAAAGTTGTTCATTATCATGAGTAGAATAAAAAGTTCTAATGCTGACTAAAATAACCCTGTAAGTATAGTAACTACGTTACAGGTTTTACTACTTTCAATTAATATAAATTTCAAGTGTAACTTATTAGATCAAAATTAAATTGAAACCACTAACAGAAAACAATGATACAAAAAAAATACTTACTGATATTCGTCACATGTGACTAAAAGTATAACGGTGGTCAGAACCACAACCAAACTTATCAAGCTGGAAATCATTTTACACCAATCTAGCTCTCAATTTACTACACGAACTGACATCCAGAACTGGGACTGAATGTTGATTACACGATTGACCTTTATATACGCGTACACTTATGTTATAACATTTACGATTACGATTCGGAAATATAAACAACCTACATAGGTAATATGATTATTACCTGTACTGTAGGTATCAAAGCAAGTTAATAAAATCTGATAAATAAAATACAATGATCCCTCGCTCGTATAAATAATTGTTATTTTTTAAATTAGCTGAATGAAAACACTCTAAAATATGTTTCGTTAAATTTTTATCAGTAAAACTAAAGAATAGGCCTTTATTCATTTATTATTCTTATTAGCAACAATTATTGCAGCTAAAACAGTCTCTACAATATACATTTTGCATCAATAATTGGAACTTTATAATCAGAATCAGTCTGGTATTCTATGTCTCAGATACACATTATTTAGGTGTAGGTACTACTTCTGTTCTCCACCAAGCAAACGCATCGCTTCTCTGTGGCCAGTATCAGCAGCGCCATGCACTGTAGAAAAGCGTGTAGTATGTGATGCTTCACCGGCGAAAAGGACGCGTGGCTTTCCTGATGCGTCTTCCAGGGGAGCTTCCAAGTCTGCACGCGCTGTAGGAAAGTCCGCAGCCACCATGCTATCGTATGTGTATGCACCACGAGTGAATTCATTTGAGAACCATTTTGTTCTGTAGGTAAATAAATCATTTTGTTCAACAAATTATCTTTTTTGCGATATAATATTTAATATAGTTTGAATAAAAGTATAAAAAGAAGTATTAATTAAGTTAAATGGTTAAATATTAAATTAATATCAGATATACATATTTTTTTACTTCGAATATGCATACCTTAGCATTCCATTTGGTTCAGGAATGGTTACGTTTGTTAAAAATCTCCTAAGAACACCCATAGCTTTCGTCTTCACGATTTCTTCTGGCATAACTTCTACCTGAAAAGTAAAAACAAGCATAAAGATTTATTTGTACATACATACATACATTTGCCGTGTGATGCCGGCTTAGAATAGCATCACCCCATTTCTTGCCCGTGGGTGTCGTAAGAATCGACTAAGGGACTCGAGGGTGTGTATTGCAATTTTAGGCGATGGGCTGACAACCTGTCACTATAGTGATACACAGTTATCTGATTGACCCTCGAACTTTTGTCAGACGTGGCGTAAATTACCGTTTTTCACGGCCATTTATGCTCTGCGTACCCCGCAAGGGACTATAGGCGTGATATATGTATGTATGTATGTATGTACATACATACATAAATCACGCCTATATCCCTGACGGGGTAGGCAGAGCGTTAAAGGCCGTAAAACGGATATTAACACCACGTCTGACTAAAGCTTGAGGGTCAATCAGATAACTGTGCATGACTATAGTGACAGGTTGTCAGCCCATCGCCTAAAATTGCAATACACATCCCTCGAGTCCCTTAGATGTTTATTGTTAACATCTAAAATTGCTCATCATTCTTCGTATTTTTTGAATGAGGAGGGATTTGTAGTCCACAAGCCCACTCCAAAACTGCCTACGTCATAAGATATCATTTTGAGACATATGGCAACGGATCGGAAAAGTTGTGCTCAGCAAGAATCAGAATCAACAACTTTTCAACAAATAGCTTAAGGGCAGGAAAAATTCTCCCTTAACCTTATTTATTACAATTGTTTAGTTTTGTAACGCATGATCTAGCGGCTTAGAATAGCATCAGTCCAATTTTACACGTGGGTTTCGTAATAGGTGTCAAGAAGATGAATCCAGGGAATGGGGGTTTTTCTATTGACAGTTCTCTTGATAGTTCTGGAAGTCAAACCACCCGCTGTGCTAAACTGAAATTTTGACGTTTCAATATGGCTGGTTTTGTCACAAGTTTCGTTTCTCGTTGTGTGCGTTACAAATTAATTATGTTGGTTTGATTTATTACAAAATAAACTTATCGCCTTGCTATTATATTGAGTGTCATATGTGTAAGTAAACAAATAACCAATAATAAATTTAGAACAATTCAATAAACAAAAAATAAAAAATAATTAATAAAGTGGTACAGTTTTCGTGTAAAGAAACGTTATTTCAATTAAGCTTAACGCCCTCTACATGACACTCGAGAATCCCTAGAAAATTTCCCATTGGCAGTAGCACAAAGGGAGATTATTTTTTTGGGACATCGAGTCGTTTTAGGAACCAAAGAAGCAAATCATAATTGCAGTGCTAGTGGTGTTTACTTTTAAGCGTTTCTATCGCTAACGATGAATATGGACCACGGGTCGGGATAGCAACGCCAGCAAGGTTACGAAGAAGAAACGAGTTCACTAGAACGCAAATTTTATACCTTATGTGGCTAGTTGAGAAATCTCTAGATGCTTAACGATATATATTGGCGAAAAAATATTATTTTTAAACTGTTAAAAAACCCGTTACTTGTTTTGCAGTGTTCCCGACCGTCCACATAGTAATTGTGTTGGATGAGCCCATTGGTGTCCCAGCTCCATTAATTGTTGTTGTCCAGTAATCTTCTTCTGGAACTGTCTTCAAGTCATCGTCTTTCCACAGAAATCCATAGTAAAAATCCTTTTGAGGCCACCACGTGTTTTCGAAAGAAAATATGATTTTTCCAATTACACCCATTTGCAGCTTTTCAATCGCTGTTACTTTATATTGTGGTAAAGATGGTAAAAATAGATTTTGATGCCTATGAAAATAAATATTATTACTATTAGTTACGTGTAAGAGTATCATCACGGTTACGTTTTGTGTTTTTCCAAATTGTTTTTAATTGTTTGTCACTGTAAACTTCGGCTCATATAATATCACACAATTAAACAAACAAAAAATTTTGTGCACGCTATACAATTTGTTAATGTTTGTCACTTTGACCTTAAGTTCGAATACAATTCCACATAATTAAACAAACAAAGAACTGTTGTGCTTGCTATAAAAATATAATTAAGCATATATTTATCTAAAGATTATGTTCAAGTCAAGCATACATGGTGTAAAAAAATTAGCTGAGAATATTTTAAGGGGTGAACCAGTATGTGAAACTGAACAACTTTCCCCAAGAAACATAGGTCGAAATATGAAAAATAAATTGGCCCTCCCATTCAAATTATCCCGGCCAAGTAACACACTAAGTATGGGAGGGTCAAATTATTTTTTCATATTTCGACCTATGTTCCTTGGGGAAAGTGGTTCAGTTTCACGTACTGGTTCACCCCTTAAAATATTCTCAGCTAATTTTTTTACACCTTATATACCGATGCGGCCATTAAAAAAACTCAAAATACCTTTCTTTTAGCACCCCAAGCGAAACCGTAACAATAACATTTTCAGCTCTAAAAACTGTGCCATCTTTTGTAGTGACTGATACTTTGCCACTTGCTTCTTGTGGCCATTCGATCTTTGTCACTTCGTTATTTAGTTTTATTGTTAGATTAGGCAATCCGGGTCCGTCTTTGTATGTGTTCTAAAATTAAAATGAGGAGATTTTCTTAGTTGAATAGTCACTTTTTAAGAGAAGGCCCTTACTAACTTCTAAGAAATCGGAGCGGCTACACGAGGTTCAATACTTTTCAAAATATAACAACAGAGTGTTTAAATATTGGGTTATTTTTGTAGGCTTACCAAGATTAAATCGAAAAATGTCTTGTATCCGTTTCGTTGCCAACTCATATGCTGATGTCCTTCTAGGTCTATAAAAGTTGTATGTGCATTTAAATCCTTCCAGCAATTTGCAGCTTCATATCCTTCAATCATGAGGCTTAAATATCTCAACATCTCGCTTACTAAAGTGTTGTCTTGAGCTACTTCGGGAGCATTTTTATTTAAGTGATCCATTAATCTAAAATTAGCAGAATTTGTAAATGAATTTCATATTTCAACCTATTAAAAAGAACAATATTAAAATAATATTACTTTTTAGTAATAAAGTCTGACAGTGGTTCCGGTTTCTCAGCGTTATCTTCTAAAAAATCAAATGCTAATCCCATCAGATCGTTAATGCTTTTTGGAGCTGGAGTGCCATCAGACTTCATCAAATGTAAATCTAGATCTTGAGGTAAAATTGTGATATTATTTTCAATAGCAGTGCGATATGTTCGACTGTCTTCAGTACCATGAATCCTGGAAACATAATGTTTAACATCATTTTTATGGAAATTGTCAAGTCTCTTCTCTTTTCTTGTGGGACACCGAGTCGTTCAACGGCCCGATGAACCCTGGTGTCAGAGTTTTTCAACCGCCTACTACTAGGCCTCTGACATGGTTGTGTAACGACCGCCGTCTAAGTAATCATAGACAGCAACCGGGACCGACGGCTTAACGTGCCCTCCGAAGCACGGAACTATTTCTTTTCGGACAATCAGTTGGTTCACCCTGCAATGTCCTAACCAGATTGGGAACAAATTCACAAAGTGAGAAATATCAACTTTGTGAGTGTCCCACCGAGAATCGAACCCGAAACCTTTGCGTCGCAGGCAGTCACACTACCACTGCGCCACATCGGCCGTACCATGTTATCAAGTAATGCATTAAATGTATCTTTTCATTTTAATATCCACCTCTTCAAGTTTTAATTTGCAAGAGACTTACCATTCAGCTCCAACTTCTACGATACCATCTCCAAATGGAACAGTATACACTCTACCACCGATACGGTCTTGGGCTTCTAACACCAACACTTTTTTGCCCGCTCGTGCAAGTGTAGACGCAGCGACAGCACCAGCAGCTCCCATCCCAATAACTATGGTGTCATATTCTTCAGCCATACTTCTAGATTTGAAAAGTGTTGTTACATTACATAATCATGTAAGGAAAAGTTCAAAACTTCGTTATATAGGCCAAATGAGCATCATGATGCTTGAAACTTACAAAAATGGCATAAGAAATGAGTACAACCCATCTATAAGTACTCCACATAACAGTATACACATTATCGTTATTACCAAGCTATGATATTACACAGATAACATGTAACTGAGCGCCTATCAAAATACTATTTTTTTCTAATTTCCAATTATATATTTTAAAGTTGTCCGAGAATCAAACTTTCGGGCCCATTTTAAGTCCAGAAAGTAATCTTATTCGAGCAAAAAAACTACCTAAATCTTGAATATTTTACTAAAATGTAAAAACAATGTAAAAATGTACCAGCACAATCAGCTCTTCATTACTTTGAAAAATACTTTGTTTGTTATTTTTAATATACTCTATGGTTATTGTCAACTTTGTGCCAAGCATGTGCCAAGATACTTTGACATCATATCGAGTGCAAAGTAAAGACTGAGAAAAAAAAGTCTTATCTCATCAACATGTTAGGAACTTGGTGGTGGATGTTTTGAACCTTTAACTTTTTTAATTTGTAATCTTTTCTGAATGTACATCAATAAAATTTAGTAACCCCATAGTAACCCTTAATTTTAAATAATGAATGAATTAAGCATGGATTGGTCTGTTAAAAGAAAATGAAACCCGGTTACAAACTTTACGAAGAAAGTATGTTAAAATTACTTCCGCAGAAATAAAATACTTGTTGACTATACTTACACTGGATTTCCATTGCTTAAAAATGCTGTAAACAGCAATTCTATCAGAACCACACGTAATCTTTGCCAACCCATATTGGATTCTTCACTACTTGTGGTCCGTCTTCAATAAGGTCTCGATGCTGACTGATCAGTGATCAGTGACAGTAAATAACTAAACTGAACCATAGGATCGTCAATCTAAGAGTTCATCGGGGTGAGAGAGAGAGATCGGTGAGTTGAGTACATAATATTGTTTTTAGAGTAGATACTTAATTTGCAGAGAACTACGGGGTAGTTAAAATAGGTACTTGGCATTAGTATGTCATACTTAATACAACTTTCGGCGTGATCAGCATTAGCACCCCAAAAATGTATTCTCAGCTTTGGCTCTAAAACACGAGTACTTTCAGTTAATTAAGGTTATCAGAGTCTGAGGTTAAATACTTATCAAAAACCCACCTACTTCATTCCGTAAACATGTTTTATTGTTCATAGTTGGTAGGTAAATTCCTTCTACAGACTAATTAATTGCTGTTATTGTTAATTGTTATCAGTTATTTATGCTGTGGTCATGCTTTTAAGAAGATAATTATAGGTATATTAAAACATTTATCCTACAGATTTTACTTTCTCTTAGCTTCTTTCCTTATAAGTTGTCTTAAGCAAACTGTGTATTTACCCTGATTTTATAATATAAGGGATATTATATAAGAACACATTGATATTTTGATTGATGCGTATATTGATTGTGACTATGTACAGACTGAAATGAAGAAAAAGAAGTTCAAATCTAGCATAGCTATTATATTTCTATCTCAATTAAAAAAAATTATTTATCATCTTTATTATCAAAAACATAATAAAGCAAACGCATTGTTTCTCTGTGGCCAGTATCGGCAGCGCCATGCACTGTAGAAAAGCGAGTAGTATGTGATGCTTCACCAGCGAAAAGAACGCGTGGGTTCCCCGATGCATCCTTCAAAGGAGCTCCTAGATCTGCTCGCGCTGTAGGAACGTCTGCAGCTTTCATGCTATCATGTGAGTATGCTCCACGTGTGAACTCATTTGAAAACCATGTTGATCTGTAAATTTGCATTTGGAAAATTTACCAACAAATTTGAACTGTATATTATATACTATATAATATACTATATAATGAGATAAGTAATAATAATAATAATAATAATAATTATTTATTTATTTCTTCCACACAATACAAGGTACAAAAAGAAATAACAATTTGAGACATGGAAGACAGAAGCTCAAACTAGGTTTCCCTGTGTCTTGAGTCTCCTGGTCTCCCCCCAAGTAGTAAAGTGAAAAACTAGTTAAAAACAATAAACAATGAGGAAATTTTACCGATAAATAAAAAAATAGAAAAATATTATATAAAATGAAAATAAACAATTTATCAAAGTAGGGTACCAAAAGTGTGTTCAGTGTATCTTTGTGGGTGTGAGTATGTGTGTATGTGTGTTTGAGTGTGAAGGTGAATGTTGTGTTGTAAATAATGTAGTGTTAACTTATTGTAATGTTGTCAATAGTTGTTCAGTGTTTTCATAATCGAGGGAAAGAAGCCAGTCCGTGACTATCCTTTTGCATTCATGTCTTGTAAGAGCATAGATGTTTACTAATTTGTTTGCCAGATTGTACAGCCGGCCCCCCTGGAAGCAGAAGAATCTTTTGGTAATGCTCTTTTTGTATGATATTGTCTGGCATACCATGTAGTTGCGTCTCTTGTTAAGATTAGGATGATCAGCTTGGTAAGGTGTTTGAGAGTGTTTTTTTAGTATACATGATAGGATGTACAGTTGTCTGACCGTGAGCACTTTACAATCGCTATAAAGTTTCGCTGTTTCATATAGGCGAGGTTTGAAAAAGCTAACCTTCAAAATAAGACGTTGTGCCCTCTCAATTTCCAGCATATGTGATTTACCTGCTCCACCCCAGGACGAAATACAATAAGACAAAACCGATTGACACAGAGCAACATAAACAGACTTTACTAGAATTGGTTCTGCAACATGTCTTAGTTGTTTAAAAACATACGTAAGTTTCCGAACTCTTTTAGATGTATTTTTTATGTGCTCTTCAAAAGTAAGATTGGAATCAATGGTAATTCCAAGATATTTTGTATATTTGTTTCTTTCTATCAAGGGGCATGTGCAGTTTTGACCAAAATTACAGTTAACACTATGTGCAATAATTTTAAACTGAGAACCCTCTGCATAAGGAGGGTTTTTAGGTGAAAACGGTATAAATATTGTCTTTGTAGTGTTAAGAGTCAGGGACTTGTTAGCCAACCACGAGCAAACCTTATTGAATCCCTGCTGAGCCAAAATAAACACTTCTTCCCATGTACTAGCATGAAACGTAAGCGTAGTGTCATCAGCGTATGATTGAATTTTGCAGTTCTCAAGACTAAGGTCACACAGCTCGTCTATATAGCACAGAAACAAAGTAGGGCCCAGGATACTACCCTGTGGTACGCCGTAGTTTAAAGGCAACTCTTGACTTAATGTATCATCTATTTTAACGCATTGCGTTCTTTCACGAAGATAGTCTTTAAAAAGTTCAAGTTGTTTACCCCTTATACCAATGTTTTCCAATGTTTGGATCAATTTAGGAGAAGAAACTGTGTCGAACGCCTTAGCTAAATCCAAAAAAATGGTCAAGCACTTTTGATCGTTGTCCAAATTGTTTACAGTATGGTTAATATAAGAATGTATTGCATCATCAGTTGATTTTCCAGATCTGAAACCAAACTGAGAGTCTGACAAAAGTTTTTTTGATTCCAGATAATTTACTAATCTTTTATTAACTACTCCGCTCGTAAAAGAACACATGTGTGCTTGAAGAACAATACAAATCTATTGTTGCAAAATTTGACCTGAGCGAAGTGGTTAATAATTTTTTCAAGTACCTTTGACAAAGAAGGCAACAACGAAATTGGGCGATAGTTATTTGTACAGTCTCTTCTCCCACCCTTATGTATTGGCACAACAATTGACTTTTTTAGGGCATTCGGAAATATTCCATGTTGCAAACATTTGTTGAACAGAATTGTCAATGGAGGGACTATGACATCTTTAATTAATTTTATAACTCTTGGAGGGATACCATCAATGCCGGCAGCACTGTCAGCCTTTAGACTCATGATGATCCTTTCCACTTCTTCTTTTGTCGTTTCATGGAGGACAAAAGAGTGGCAGGTAGGGGGTTTCAAAGATGAGGGTGACTGCAAAGGGGCAGAGTTGAGCGATATTTGGCCAGCTAAATCAGCACCGATGTTTGTAAAAAACTCATTTACTTTATTGAGTGAGTTTTCCTTCGTGCTCAATATCGAAAGTAGCTCGTGTGAGCCTTCCCTTGGTTTTGTAATGTTTGTTACAGATTTTATGGTTGTCCAAAGTTTCTTATTATTGTGTTTTGCGTTATTCAGCGCCTCTTTTTCATAAGCGCGCTTGCATTTTTTTAGTATGTTATTGCAGAAATTTCTGTATCTTTTATAAGTAATTCTTATAGTTTCATCATTTGGTTGCTTTTTTATTTTTGCATGCATGCGGTCCCTATTTCTAATGCACCTTAACAATCCTGTTGTGATCCATGGCTTAATTGTGACTTTATTGCGAGGTAACTTAATCATGATCGTATGGTTTAAAATTAGGGATTGTAATTTGTCAATAAAGCATATCATGGCAGAGTTAAGGTCATCCATTGTTTTGATAAGGCTAAAATCTAAGTTTTTACTATCTTCTACAAGGCACTCGAAATTAATTTTAGTTAGTGTTCTAGGTTTACGTAAAACAGCATTTTTTGTTTTCAAGCAGAATAAAACCGCTTCGTGGTCTGTTAATGCTGTTTCTAATATTAGACAAAAGGATGGTAATTTCGTTTTTAAAATGACATGATCCAGGCAGCTATCACCTCTAGTTGCGGTATAGAACGCCGGGGTCATCCCATGATAGCTGATATTCTCCAAGTATGACTCGACCGAGCTGCTGCCGGAGTCTATCAAGTTAATATTTATGTCACCTACCAATACTATGTTCTTAAATGAGGAGATAGAATTTAGCATTAGATGAAGAGACTGTAAAAATAATTTAGTATCTTTAAAACAGAATGGTCTGTAGATAGAATATAAGTAGATAGAATATTATAATATTTTTAACAAAACTACTAGTAGTAGGCGGTTGAAAAAAACTCTGATACCAGGGTTCATCGGGTCGTTAGACGACTCGGTGTCCCACACGAAAAGAGAACAAATCTCTGCAGATACAAGATAAAAAAGACATATTACTAAAAAAATCAATATATTTTAAGTTATCAAAAACTATAAATTAAGTACCTTAGCATTCCATTAGGCTCAGGAACGGTTACGACTTTATCCAAAAACTTACGTAACGTATTCATAGCTTTCATCTTTACAATTTCATCCGGCAATATTTCCATCTGAAAACAAGTGTTAAATTATCTATCTTATAGCATTGCTTATTTTTGAAGTTTATAAACAATTTCTGAGAAGTATTTTTTAATTAACCTGTTTTGCTCCATCTCCAACAGTCCACAAAGTCATTGTGTTAGATGACCCCGATGGCGTACTAGCTAAATGGATTGTCGTAATCCACTGATCTTCTTCAGGAATCGCGTTTATATCATCAGTCTTCCATAGAAAGCTGTAAGAAGCATCTTCTGGCCACCATGGCTTTTCGAAAGAAAAAATGATTTTTCCAGTAACTCCCATTTGCAGTTTTTCTATTGCTGTTATTTTATCTTGTGGCAATGAAGGAGTGAACAGATTTTCATGTCTAAAAAAAGAAATTTGTTATAGAAGTCTGTACGATAAACATAAAGCACTTTTTTCTACACTCCATAATTTAAATAGAACTGAAAGTCATATCTGTTTTATTATCATGACCTTTCTTTCAATACTCCAAGTGATATTGTAACAATAACGTTTTCAGCCTTGTATACTGCGCCATCCTTTGTTGTTACTGATACTTTTTCATTTGCTACTTGTGGCCATTCAATCTTGGTTACTTCTTGATTCAATTTGATGTCCAAGTTTGCCAATCCTGGTCCATTGTTGTATGTGTTCTAAAAGCAAAAACACCCATGTTAATATTTATGTCAGTAATTTAATAATATCTTTGGAAGAAAATATTAGCGGTCATTATTGTAAGATTTTAGTCGTTATTCAATATCTATGTATCACTTAATATTTAACAATGTCGTACCAACATCAAATCAAAAAATGTCTTGTATCCGTTTCTATGCCAGCTCACATGTTGATTTCCTCCAAGCTCTTTATGTGTACTTTTCGCATTTAAGTCTTTCCAATCATTTGCAGCTTCAAAACCTTCGGTTATTGTCTTTTGGTACCGCAATATATCGGCTACAATTTTTTCATCTTGAGCTAAATCGGGAGCATTCTTATTGAGATAATCCATTAACCTGAAATTACCGACCTGACCGTTAGAAGAAAAAAAGTTGATACTAAAATGTGCAGTCACTTTTAGTTATGAGAAAAGATTAAATCCGTATAATTACAAAATAATGCAATAAAATAAATATCAGGAGCAAGTCTTGCCAAAATAATACTATACAGTCAAAAATACGGTCAGCAAAACGCCTCGTTAAAAAACTTTCTACTTACTTACCTTTCTTCTTGAGTTTGAATGAAATTGACAGGGATAGTATTTATTCAACTACATGCTGTTGAGTATCGAAGCAAGTAAAATACATACTTTTTGGTAAACAAATCTGAAAACGACACCGATTGATCCACATCATGTTCCAAAAATTCATCAGCTGCATTCAAAATATCATCTATTTGTTTACTAATTGGATTTCCATCTGACATTATCACTTTGAAGGCGTCGTCATCTTCATCGTCATTCGCATCTTCTATGGAAGGATCTTCAGGCAACAATGTAATGTTATTTTCTTTGGCAGTGCTGTAGGTTATACTGTCTTCAGTGCCATGGATCCTTAAATCAAATAAGTTAATGTTAAGTAACGGAATTTTCTACGGGTTTTTTTGTAAAGTACTTTTTACTATTATGTACTCATATTATGTTATATATTTAGCTTTTTGCTCATTCATAATAAATACACTTTGAATACTAATTGCCATAAATTATGTAATTGCAATGCAGTTTGATCTAAGAAAAAGACATTGGAGCGTAATTTCTTACTACTCTGCTGTTGATTGCTAGTATCTAATAGTTGACTCCCCTAGAAAACATAAAGGAGTTTTTATATTTCATGCATACACGAGATAACAACATGGATACACGAAATATTATGCAACACGCATTAAGTTAGCTTTCTGTTTTTATGGTTAATAATTATTTACCATTCTGCTCCAACTTCTACGATACCATCTCCAAATGGAACAGTGTATACTCTACCACCGATTCGGTCTTGAGCCTCTAACGCCAACACATGTTTGTCCGCTCGTGCAAGTGTAGATGCAGCTACAGTACCCGCAGCTCCCATTCCAATCACTATGGTGTCATACTCTTTAGCCATACTAAGGGGAAAAATTAAATAGCACTTAAAAAACGTCAATTTTTTTTTACAAAATAATATATTAAGTTAAGTCACTTAACTACACCACTATTTGATTTCTATTTATTTTGGGTTTGCACAAACTCACATTTAGTTTAAGTTTTCTTGTACTTTCTGGAGGCTTTTACGCGAACGTGTATTCACTTTACCAATCTTGAATGATTATTTATATAAAACTACACGTATGACTGTCCATTGACGGACTAATAAATGGAAATACCAATAGGTAGATACGGTTAAAGCTAATCAGTAATTTCTGTGATATTTTTTTATCTTGACGTTTTATCTAAACTCATATCACACTTTCAGAAAATTATAGGGGAAAAAGATATTTATAGAAATTACGAAAATAGTCACAACCAAATAAATAAATTTTTCACATGATTTTGAAGTTTACAATAGGTATTATAGTAACACAACAAAGTACAATTTGAAAATAAAATCAAATGTATGTCTATGTGAAAACCTTCAGATTATTATTTTATTAGCACAGATTATCCGACTTACACTGAGCTAACACTATCGAGAGATAGAGCAAACAGTAATGTTGGTAAAATCACATAATATAATCTACTGAAACTCATTTCGAAGGTGTGTCTTCAACCAGGTGTAACAGTTAACTAAACAATGAACAAAATGAAATCTATAAACATCTCAACTTACGCATAAAAACAGCCAATTGCGAGTCGGACCCGACCATCGAGGGTTCTGTAACATGCACATCAAGCCCTTTTATATGATACCCCACTTGAACTACTAGCCTCAATTTTTAATTTTAGTTCTTATTCGGCCCCCTTAAAACACTATATTTAAATATAATGAATAGCTCGTATTTTTCGTAAACTTGTACTGCAAAGCAAAGCTACTTGCCAAATTTCATAGTTCTTTGTCTAAGGGAAATCCCAATTTCAATTTCCTTGAGAAGGTAAAAAATAAGCGGTTTTTTACAGCATAATATATTTAATCCATCCAAGCCATATTTATCTTTTGACCTTGATTTTTTTACTACTACAAGCGTAGAAGCTGTGGACTTGAGTATATGGTTTAATTTCAACTCGATATTTTTTCGCGTTCCCAAGATAAAGAATTGTGGCAGTCGGACGGACGGACGGATGGACGGGCGAAAACAAAGTGATCCTATAAGAGTTTCATGTTTTTCCTTTTGTAATATTTTAGCTGTGTTTTAATTGAATTTTAATGAGTTTCCTTACTGTTATACTGTTATGGGAAATAAATATGTGTTATTCTTGAGGAAGTTTGAAATTCCATAAATCTTGCAAAAATTTGAGCGCAAAATGAGTATCTGTTTCTCTCTGGCGCAGTGCGAATGAAAGTGACAAACTTTTCAGGTGAATCAGGGTCTCAAGGCGAGTGTACCCGTGAACAACCACAACAGTGGCGCCAAATCATAAAAGGTTCTATTTTATCTTAAAGATAATACTAAAAACTAGGGCTGATAGATTGTTTGTATAAAGATTTTTTTTTTTTATGATTTGGCGCCACTGTTGTGGTCGTTCACGGGTAGGTACACTCGCCATAAGTATCCCGAATTGAGGGCAATGTCAATCTAATTGCCAAATAATATTGATAGAAAGTCGGAGGGTTAAATGGATATCAAATCTACACGACTTGTTAACTAGGCAATTGCGAAATGTGATGTCATTCAAATATAACAATGTTGCGGTGACTCAATAGATTAATGTTAAATGGGAAAAAATACCAACCTTTAAAAATGTCTAACTGTAGATAGCTTGGTAGAATATAACGTACCTCATTCTATTAATATGTCTTATTCTTGTTACAGAGAGATCTTGTGTAGGGTGCAAGAATAATTGGTTGTGTGTCAATAATGTAAGCTAGGTAGGTAGATACTATCAGTAGCAACATGAGTTATCCTTTTAATAAATGGATCGCTTACATTGCTTTTTATTAATTTTTTATTTAATTTGTATAGTCCTGGTTGTCTAACGATCTCATGAATAAGTGCTACTTTTATCACTTAAAATTTATAACTTGATAAAAACGTTAATCAGCACAGATTTCAGTACTGATACTAAAGCTTTTTTACAGAATTTAGTTTTTATAATAAGCGGGTCATTTTGAATAATTTTGCCATCTGCACCTACACTAAACTATTTCTTACTAATATAATTTTCTGTAAAGAGCTTCTAGCTATCAGTAGTACCATGAGTTATCCTTTTATTAAATGGATCGCTTACATTGCTTTTTATTAAACTTTTATTTAATTTGTATAGTCCTGGCTGGCTGGATCTCATGGATACTTAGATCAAGGAAAACTTAGCATAATCAGTGAGTATATTGATCACTTACGAGGGAATAGGATAAGTGCTACTTTTATCACTTAAAATTTATAACTTGATAAAAACGTTAATCAGCACAGATTTCAGTACTGATTCTAAAGCTTTTTTACAGAATTTAGTTTTTATAATAAGCAGGTCATTTTGAATAATTTTGCCATCTGCACCTACACTAAACTATATCTTACTAATATAATTTTCTGTAAAGCTTCACAATATCTGTATTGCAATCTGTGCTCGCGGCTTTTCGGTAAATAACGTTTTCATCGAGTTATGAATTTTCGAATGATGAGAGCAGCATCTAGCTTTTGGAAACGTTTTAAATGGGTAGGTACGCTGTCGATTTTCTGATAAAGCCATACTTTCTGGAAACTAATAAACTACTGTTGTTGTTTACTGTCAATCCAGTATTAGTAAGCAAGGCTTTAAATGAATATGAAAATCAAAAATGGAAATGAAAATGATATTTTTATTTACCAAACAACACGGGCGTATATATTAATTTTTCGGACAGCGTGTTAACTTTGTTTTCGTAAAGCGATTGTACTCAAGGACAGTAACATACATACATAAATCACGCCTATATCCCTTACGGGGTAGGCAGAGCGTTAACGGCCGTTCAACGGATTTTAACACCACGTCTGACAAAAGTTTGAGGGTCAATCAGATAACTGTGTATCACTGTAGTGACAGGTTGTCAGCCCGTCGCCTAAAATTGCAATACACACCCTCGAGTCCCTTAGTCGCCTCTTACGACACCCATGGGTAAGAAATGGGGTGATGCTATTCTAAGCCGGCATCACACGGCCGTGTAAGGACAGTAAGGATTTGATTAACTCTTATAATATAATTATAACATAACCGGCATCCCTGAAATCAGAACTTTGGGTAATTTGCTTCATTATCTACGTTAGTCACTTGGGACTTTATTTAGTTTGATTCTAGTTAGTTTAATTATATTTGATCTTGAGTTTATTAACCAACATAGAACCAATTTTAGAAATAAGGTCTATTTTTACACTATGGAATAGCAGATTAATTTTCGTGTTATCAGTAATGTCGTAATATCTTGATCCAATGGCTCTATAGATATTATCATTCTAAACGCATTCATCATCGATTGATGAATGTATAGATTTGTTTTCAAAAAGATACATTTATCAGGATAGTTAGAATCTGCTGTAGGGCTAGAACGTACCTACTTGACTTACGTTAATCCAAAGAATTTTAACTTGTATGAAATTGCATGCAAGATCTTGGATGCTTAGACGACATATTGCAACAATCAAAAATTTGTCATTGTTGCTTGTCATTGTTGTATAACCTATTAATATATAATATATTGTATTAAATTTTAGACGTGTACAGCGTAAAAAAAGACACTCCAATTTTTTAAATCTGTGTATTACTTACTACATATTACTACTCAGAAATTCATACATAGTCGTCCCTGAACAGTAATTTACTTAGATAAAAAAATATTATCACACTTTAGTGTCAAGCAAACGCAAAGCTTCTCTACGGCCAGTATCCGCGGCACCATGTACTGTAGAGAAATGAGAAGAATGGGACCCTTCTCCTGCAAAGAGGACACGTGGCTTTCCTGCTTCATCCATAAGAGGTGCCTCCAGATCGGCCCGTGCTGTAGGAACCTCAGCTTCTACCATACTGTTGTATGTGTACGCACCCCGAGTGAACTCGTTTGAAAACCACGTAGTCCTAGAAAAAAAAATTGCAATATAAATTTGTTTCCAGATTTAAGTTACATTTGAAATAAATGTTTCGAATCATTCTTGTGTATATGTTTTTATACCTAAGCATATCCGTTGGTTCTGGTATATCTATTTTCATAAACCTTCGCAAAGTTGCTATCGCTTTCCGTTTAACTTCATCTTCTGGCATTACTTCGACCTGAAAAAAAGTTGTTGTGTTGTTAATAGATGAACTAGTTTTTCTACTAGTTTTCATTCGTAGAAGCAACTGTTATATAACAATATTTTTTCAGTAAGTAATTGTATCAGGCGTTACTTTGCGGAAGTCCATCTTGATTGAATTAGATAGCAAGGTATTTAGCTTCTTCCGCACTTATGATGGCTAGTAATGCAGCTAGTTGAACATTCAACTAGCTGCATTACTAGCCATCATAAGTTTATAAGTTAGTAATATTTTTTCAGATCTATTGATGGCAGGATTTTGATTTGCGACTTTCGCTATCAAAACAAACGACGCCTCTTCCATCTGGGCTACCGAAGCTGAGTCGGTAATAAGTGGGAATTAATTGTGAAAATCCTGGTCGATAGAGCTATGTCAAGCGTTATTAGTTATTATATTAGTATTTAGATATACTTGCACAATTTGGCAGGCAACAATTATACCGCGGTAGCCTAGACGGGAAACGCGTTGCTAGTACTGATAGCGAAAGTCGCAGGTTCAAATCCTACCTGCGGTAGAAAATTTTGCAAGTTTTTTAAATTGTATACCAATACCAGAAGTGTTTTAAAATTTGGTATTCAAAATTTTACCTGTTTCGTTACATCACCAACCGTCCACATAGTAACAGTGTTTGAAGCACCCATTGGTGTATAAGCTCCTTGCATAAACGTGGTCCATTTATCCTCATCTGAAACCATATTTAAATCTTCTTCTTTCCACATGAGCCCATGGTAAAATTCTTTCGATGGCCACCACGCTTCTTCAAACGAAAATGTGATCTTGCCGATGATGCCAATTTGAATTTTTTCTATAGCAGTCACCTTATCTGTTGGTAGTGACGGTAAAAATAATTCTTGATGCCTGTAAAACAGCAAAATATTATTATTCACCTGTACTACAATACTCAATTAAATTTATACTAAACGGCAAACCTTTCTTTGAGAACTCCAAGTGAAACTGTAACAATCACGTTATCAGCCTTGTAGACCGTACCATCCTTAGTAGTGACAGTTACTTTTCCATCTGCATCCTGTGGCCATTCAATCTTCGTTACCTCAGTATTTAATTTTATGTCCAAATTAGGCAATCCTGGTCTACCTGCATACGTATCCTGAAGAAATATTTTAATTTAAAGCGTCTATGCAGGAAGAATAATATTTTGATATCTTTATTGCGCCGAAACTTTAGTTGTTACTAGAATAGAATGAGCTAGAATGGAATTTTTCAAATGTTAATTTCTGTTAAACTACTTATATAACCAATATTTCAGTACCAATAATAATTCGAAAAAGGTTTTGTATCCATTTCGATGCCAGCTCATATGTTGGTGTCCACCGATTACATCCCCTGGCTCTTGCGCGTTGAGATCTCCCCAGCTGGTAGCAGCGAAAGTACTTTCAATTGAAATTTGTATGTATCTTAAAATTTCGGATGCTGTAGTTGTTCCTAGAACATCTTCACTGTTTTCATTTATGTAATCAAATAGCCTGAAATTGAAAAAGAATATGTTTTATTGACAATCAAAATCTGTGCTTTTTCTTACTTTAAAGGAAAACAGACATTGAGAGGAGAATTTAATGAAAATCGTACTTTTTAGTGATGAGATCTGCAAACGAGTCTGGTTTCTCAATTTTGTCAATTTCTTGTACAAACTGCATAACGTGTTCAATGTTTTCGTCAATCTCATTTCCATCTGACTGTATTACTTTGAGACTAGCTACATCTTGAGGTAATATTGTGATGTTGTTATCAATGCCTGTTTTGTACACAATGCTATTTTCAGTACCGTGAATCCTGAAATAAATTTTGATCGTGTTAATAATATAACTAAATGAAGATTTAATTTGCAGAGCCTGTCAATAATTTTGATGATAACTTGAATGTATAGTAACTTTTTAAATAACACAAGTCACAAGACAATATTAATCGATAGTTGTTACTTCCTCAGTGTTAAATATTAATGATTTAACATTGTAAATATTTATTGCATAGATTGTTTAAAACATTAGTGAAGATAAGACTGGACAAACATTCCAATTTTACCATTCAGCCCCAAGTTCCGCGATTCCGTCACCAAATGATACGGTGTGAACTCGTCCACCAATGTGGTCCTGGGCTTCCAAAGCCAGCACTTTCCTGCCTGCACGCGCGAGCATTGATGCAGCCACTGTACCAGCTGCACCTAACCCAATGACGATTGTGTCATAATCTTCCATGGCCACACTTCTAAAATAATATAAAAACCAAATTTGATAAATAATAAATCAAAATCAGTTAAGTATGTACAATTTATATTATCCTAAAAATTTAATATATCGAAAAATATATATTATGGTAACTATAATTCTATTTTTATTTTGGGTAATGTGTACAACGTGTAAACAATAATAAAAAAGACAGACAAGTATTTAACGCGTATTTAACGTTATTAGTCTAACTTTTTGTGATAATACGAGTTTTGGGTAGGTACAATTGAAAGTATTATAAATAACGAATGGCTAACTTATAAACAAAACTTACTCAGAGTTTCCATAACTCAAAGTTGCTATAAAGAGCAGTATTACCAGAGGTACACTAAATCTACGTGTATTTTTCATCGTGTAAACGACGCGAATGGTTTTAAGATACTAATGAGCTCTATTTGGAATCACGGTTAAGCAAAATGATAAAAAAATAAATTTCATCTGATAATGTTGAACATAAGTGGTGGGAAACCCATTCATGACGCTTGTGTGTAGTAAAGATGCTGAGCAAAATAACATTATTAATCTTGATCTTCTTATTCTAAAATCAGATAGAGATCTAGTTTGCTTAGAGAAAGAGATGTTTGATTTCGGGTTTAAAGTAGAAACTACAGGTCAGAATTATTTTAATGAGTAATAGTTGAACCACTTCGCTCAGTTCGAATTTTGCAACAATAGATTTGTATTGTACTTCAAGGACACATGTGTGCTGTTACGAGCGGAGTAGTTAAAATCAAAGCTAAAATATAATTATCTAAATATTTTTGGTTTCTTGTTTGATACTTCGATTTAGGCCCCGGGGTTTTGAAACGCCCATACACCAGTCGGCTTGTTGGGGAGCAAGGCCTCATCCGGTCTTAGAAGTGTAGTTGTATAAATAACCAGTCCAATCACGACAAGACGGGCTTAGGAGTTGCTCTGGGAAGAACGGATCGGACTGAATCTACCTGGTTCATGCCGGTAATGCCTGCGATGCTCGAAGATCTTGTGAAGTATGATCTACTCGCAATGGCGCAGCTGCGGTTACGGTGTATCATCATAACCCGAAAAGACGTGTCTGGATCGGCGTTTAAGACGCAAGGTCGGATAGAGGAAGTACTTAGTTAGACGCGGCAACTATTAAGGGATTTTTAAAATGGGGAGCGTTGTCAAACAAGAGACAAGACGTTTAAGACGTTTATTGCATATCATGCATGGTAGGAAGACTTAGTTCGATATGAAAGTTGTCGTTCCGCAAGTACCAGGGAACCCCGGTTGCCTTACGAATGAAACGGTTTTCGATGACCTGCAGCATTTTCAGAAGTGAATCGAAAGTGTGAGCCAAGGCTATGCTTGCGTAAGTCATTACAGGGTTGAATAGGTAGTGTAAATTTTCACCTTATTTCTAAAGGAGAGTTTATTTAGCATCGGATGTAGTCTGCCCAAAACGAACGTCGTGTGGTTGCGAACTTTCATGATGTGGCTGGGAAATTTGAGTCTGGAGTCGAGAAAAAGTCTAAAGCTTCTCGGGTCTATTTAACCCATAACAAAGTCTAATGTCAAGTACCTGTACCTACTGTGGTAATCGCTACATTTGATTCAAGATAGTTTTAAGTAAGTATCAGTCAATATGCGGCTGTTATTAAAATTGTATTAGTTATGTACATTATTCTCCATTTTAGTCGCTTACGATGCCACAAAAAAGGGTGAAATATATTTATTTGGTAATTCCTACAAAATATTAATCTTGAACAAGTGGCTGAGTCTATCCCAGTGATAATATACCTATTTGTATGTGCAATCTTTGTTGTATTAATAATAGAAGGTACATTGTTGTCGTGGCCGGGAAAATAATGCTTAGATTGACGATTACAGTTTTAAACCTTGCTTAGGCTAAGTTAATTTTTCCGAATCTGAAATAGGGCTTTTTTAAAAATAAGATTCGGAATAATTATAAAAAATTACTTGACAATAAGTGGATTTAACTTAAATAAGACGTTATATTACCTACTCATTAGTAGTTAAGGACTTATATTACCTAGCATTTGTATATTTTCAATAAATACGTGGAATCCGTCTATCCTACTAACCTACTAACTTTGTTTGTTTATTTGTTTGTTTGTTTGTTGGTCTTTGTTTGATACTTCTTCATGCAAAAACTACTGAACCGATTGTTATGAAATTTGGCACACATATAAAAGATAACATGGATTAACACATAGGATGGTTTTTATCATAACTCATGGATAACAGCTAGTGATAAAATTAGGCAAAGAATGAATTCATATTCAGCCATTATAAATATGAATGTTCATACATTTTGTACAAAATTACAATTCCGTTCCTCTGTTAGTAGTATTTTTACATCTCAGAACGGAACGTTTTTACACAGCAAGGTTTTTCATTACGTTATGTTCCTATGAGATTCATCAAATAATAATTTTTGAAATCAATTATGCGGGTTAAGCATATAATGAATTTTTACTTTGCCGGACCGCCAGCAAAGAAGTTCCATACAACTTTGCTAGCGTGATCGGAGACGTGACCACACAATGTGAGACTTTGCGAATCTTTTTGAAAAAAGTGTACATATGCCGTGTGATGCCGGCATAGAATAGCATTACCCCATTTCTTTCCCACGGGAGTCGTAAGAGGCGACTAAGGGACGTAAGCGTTACTGGCATTAAAATACACTTGCAAAATTGGCGGGCAAGGAATGAGCTGCGGTAGCCCAGATGGAAGAGGCGTCGCCACTTGTAATGCGAAAGTCGCAGGTTTAAATCCTGCCCGCGCTTGAAAATTTTGCAAGTTTTCAATACTTACTTTAACTATCTTGTCACGAACTGCTTTGTAAAATACTAATAAAACATTTTAAATAGTTACAATGCTCATGATGATGGAGCATGTAGTGCAAAATAAAACACCCAGCAAGTCAGATTCACCTACCGAGGGTTCCGTGACTTGCACATTAAGCCCTCTCATATGATACCCAATTAACTATTAGCCTTAATATATAAACAGACATATTATACTAGTAGTAATTAGGTGATTGAAAAACTCTGACTCCAGGGTTGGATCACTCGGTGTCCCACACGAAAAGGAGATCCTTTTTTATTAGGACCTTGATAAACGATAAGCGGCAAGAGTACTGAGAATATAGTTTTAATTTGGACATGATAGAACGCGTTTCTCTTATATTATAAAGGGTTGTGACAATCGGACGGACGGACAACAAAGTGATACTTAAAGTGTCTCGTTTTTTTTTGCATTTTGAGGGACGCAACTTTAAAAAAGATGACATTAATGATAAAGATAATGACCATTCAAAGCTAGAAAAAAGCTGCTAATACTGTATTTAGAATATTAGGATACCAGTAACATCCGAACCCTTTTTGTAACCAAGTGTAGCAAACAGTAGCTAATTTTTCAAAGATGTTACACCCGAGGTACGTACGCGAAACAGTGTATGATCAAATCGACTGGTATTTCGTATCGTGTTTCGTATATATCAACTATTTTTGGGTAGGTTACAAAAATATATTTATTTTTTATCATCATCATGTATAGGAGTGTTTTTTATGAAGCCGCTTAATTTTATTATTTGTACACTTTAAAATAGGTGTCGTCAATTCGACTCCTAATATTAAGTACGAGTATAACATTGCCCTCAATTCGGAATATAAATTCTCCTTACTTGCCTTAAATTAGTGCTGTCACTTTCTGTCAAATAGGTTTAAAAAAGGATAGGAGATATTAAGTCCTGTCATTTTTACAAACGTCAATGGTGTTTTCGTCTTTTCCAGTCAATTTAGTTGCCATTATTTTGATCGTCGCCTTATTTTGACAGATAACAAGTATTTTGCATGAAAATGTTTTGTGAATAATGAATTAATACGACGTATGATGTGTATGAATTTTTGTTCTCGCATACCTATCTCTAAAACTACTGGACCGACTTTAATGATTTTACTTCTATCGGTTTAAGAATTGGAAAACTTTGAAGTCATCTTAAATTGTATTAAATCATTCATGTAGTTTTAACGATACAACCTATTGAATGGGGTTTCTACTATGATTGCGGTATTTTTGCTAAATAAGTTACTTATTATAAAGTCGTGAGGGCTACCTTTAAAAAATATCGTACGTAGAGGTATACATTTTGTCAAACACCTACTTGTAACCGCCGAAAATATTATTTTCGCATGACAACAAGTGGCCGCCGAGAAAACTACTGAGCGCATCCCTCGCTTAAATAAAAATAGACTGGTATTTTCAAAACTTATAATTTTTATTAATCATACATGTTAATTAATTCTACATAGATTTCTTCTTCTAACGCCACAGTTTCTCGTTTGATTTATGTAAAAATATTATATAAAAAGTAAGTCTTATAAAGCTATTTCTGTCCCAAAATGCGGTGTGCTGCCTCTAATCCAGTATCTGCGGCGCCATGTACTGTCGAGAACTGAGTTGGATGCACTGCTTCGCCTGCGAAAAGGACACGCAACTTCCCTGATGCGTCTTTCACAGGTGCTCCAAGATCTTCACGTGCTGTAGGGGCATTGGAGGCTTGCATACTTTCGTATGTGTACGCGCCACGTGTGAACTCGTTTGACTGCCATGTCGTCCTAAACAAAAGTGTATAACCATTTATGTTCATTGTTAAATATTTCATCATTCAGGGTTCATCGGGCCGTTGGATGACTCGGTGTCCCTCACGAAAAAGAAAGAACTACCAAGATACACTGGTTATTCATAGTAACTGTTTAGAGAACTAGTAGAATATGATTTACAAAGTATACAGGTTATGGATTAGGTATTTGATCCATTATTTGAAGCATTATTATGTTTTTCGCTTAAATAGGTAGACCTACCGCAGCATTCCTGTTGGCTCAGGTATGTGTGCTCCAAAGAACCGTCTTAGTACTGACAGAGCTTTCTCCTTGAGATTATCTTCCGGCATAACTTCAACCTGAAAGGTTATGTAACATGGTTACGTTCTCATTCTACTTTTTACTTTATTATTATTTTGAAGAAGGAAGCCTTTATTTGTCCTTAGTAGTCCATAAATAATATCTAATACTAATACATCAAAACTTGCTTTTAAGTTAAGCCAAAGACAATACATATATAGCATGGACCAATCTAGATATATAGTACTAGAATTACCTGTTTTGCTACGTCACCGACTGTCCACATAGTGATTGTATTAGATGAACCCATCGGTGTACTTGCTGCAGTAAACATTGTCGTCCAATAATCTTCAGATGGGATCGTTTTCAAGTCTTCATCTTTCCAAAAAAGTCCTTTGTAGAATGATTTTTCTGACCACCATGCTTCATCAAAAGAAAATATAGTCTTGGCAATAACACCTATTTGAAGTTTTTCAATAGCCGTAACTTTTTCATCGGGCAGGGTTGGTGAAAATAAATCCTCGTATCTGAGCAGATAAATTAGTAGTTAAAAAAGTAATTCACTATATCTTTATTTTTTTTTGCTATGAGACTGAAAACAATTTAGTTTTTGAATATCCTAGGTCATCTATCTAGATCAAAGCATCACAATTACCGTTCTTTTAGTACTCCAAGTGAAACTGTTACAATAACGTTTTCAGCCTTATAGGCAGTGCCGTCTCTGGTGATAATTGATACTTTTTCACCTTTTTCTTTCGGCCATTCAATCTTTGTCACCACAGTACTTAGTTTGATGTCCAATCCAGGTAATCCTCCTCCACTTTCGTTCTGGCAAGTATGTAAAAAGTAAGTAAAGTAAATAAAATTAAGAATTATTTTTTTTGTTTTGGTCGGGGCTTGAACCTGGGACCTGTCTCTACAGGTCCCAGGACGTCCACAGGACGGTGAGTACCGTCCCACCGTTTACCCGCAATTAGTACTTTACTTCGAGACAAGTTTCAAGAGGTTGAAAATTTTGAAGCGTTCGGTCGAGTCGCCGGTAGCTCAGATGGCAGAGTGGTGGGGTGGTACTCTACAGGGCCCAGGTTCAAGCCCCGGCCGACGCTAAGATTTTTTACTTTTCCATTTTATTTATGAAATAATATTAAAGCAAAATAAATCATTAGTTCATTTAAATAAAGTAATCTTTATCTTTGCTTGTTTATTTTAGTTACTCGATAACTGAGGGCACGACTAACTTACCAATAATAATTTAAAGAACGTTTCGTATCCATTTCGGTGCCAGCTCATATGTTGATGACCTCCCAAATCATCAGATGGGGAATGTGCATTAAGATCATTCCAACTGTAGGCTGCTGAGACATTTTCTATCATTAGAGCTATATACCTTAACATCTCTGTTAATAAATTTTTATCTTGAGCCACATCTACAATTTCTTTAAGCCTGAAATAAAACACTGATTAACTGAATTATATTAAGGTATCCCAGAAGTAAAGAGACTAATCAACATATAAAATAAAGAACTATCAATAGCCTTTATTTTTTGGGTAATGAAATGATTTTTTTTTATAAATTTATTAAATGTATTCATAGTTATAATTTGAACGGGTTATTACCGACGAATTATTATTATTATTATTTTTTTATTAATGATGGGTTTGCTCTTGACTCTAGTCAAGGTCATAGGACAGCTGAAACTATTCAAAAATCGAGGTCCAAAAGACGATACTACATAGGCGTCACTCAGGAAAATCTATTGACTGTTCTGCAATGAGTGACTCACCTACGCTGATCACGACTGCACGTCAAAACTACAATGGATTTAAAATGCCGTCATATCTGGAACTGTAGCTAAGAACTGTAGGTACATTACTAATTAAATTTCGATCACGTTGATATCATGCGTTTGTTTTCCTGGGATCTTATCGGTAAAATTAGGTTCTTTTGCGGTTCCTTATAATGATGATTTATTATTAACATTATATATACTTATTCTTTTAGCACCGTAGCTAGCTTATTGAAGAATAAAATTATGGACTGTCTTAGTTTTTCCATTACGCTGAGACTAATAAAATGAATTACACAAACAATTCTTGTTCAGTTCGGTTCATTTTGGATAATCAGCACCCACTTTTCTGATTTCCCGCTAATTTGCCACATTGGTTACGCGTGGTTACCATGGCAACACTTTTATTTCTGTTTCGAATATTTTTCTTTGGCCAGTATGAATACTGAAATCTGTTTATTTATACCTAGGACACCCCGTACTTACTTGAAAGTGACTCTAAAACTGGTGCGGTTTTGTTCATTTTGAAAAATAAAACACTTTTGGTACAAAATTTGATGAAAATAAGGTTTCGAAAATTTGCAGTCTTCTTCTTCTTTAAGTGTGGGACATCGAGTCGATAAACGACCCGATGAACCCTGGTGGCAGAGTTTTGAACCACCTACTACTACTAATAGACCTCTTACATTGTTGTGTAACGGCCGGCGTCTACATAATCATAGGCAGCAACCGGGACCACGATCTAACGTGCTATGGAAGCACGGAACCATAATATGCAGTCAAAGTGCATTATACTATTTTTATATTATTGAAAAATATTATTGCTCATCAACATTATGCAATTTTTACCTGTTTGTTATGACTTCTGAAATTGGCATCGGATGACCTGGATCATCACTTTCAAAGTATTGTTCCATATTTAGGATTTCAACAAGTTTTTCATCACCTCCTTTACCATCGGACTGTATCGTTTGAATTTCAACATCCTGGGGCAAAATGTCGATGTTGTTATCGATACCAGTTTTGAATACAAAACTGCCATCTGTTCCATGAATCCTGTAATTAAATCATTATTTATTAAACTGTTAGAATATTTGGCTTTTAAACTTTTATTGTTTATATATATTATACAGGAAGTCCCGTTTTAAGTTGGTTAATCCAAGAAAAAGCCTAGACTCTGAACCTTTTAAACTACTTATCTAGTAAAAAAACTTAGACCTCCCATAAAAATGTCCTACCTGTCGGCATTATTTGCATGAGAGTTTCCTTTTTTTTCTCAGAATATTAATTTTTTTTTTGCTAGATTGGTAACTTACGACGTTCAGAATCTTTATTTTTTCCTTGGGCCGCTTAAAGCGGAAAACCATGTATTGTTTCGTTGAGCCTTGTCTTACCATTCAGCGCCGACTTCTACGACACCGTCTCCAAATGGCACAGTTTGCACTCGTCCACCAATTCGGTCTTGAGCTTCCAAAGCCAACACCTTCTTGCCCGCTCGCGCTAGTGTAGATGCAGCTGCTGCACCGGCTGCGCCTAGTCCTACTACAATAGAGTCGTATTCTTCGGGCATATTTCTAGTACTGCTAAAATAAAATGTGTCTGATTTATCCTATCCAATCACTCTTATTCAAATTGTTTCTTCGTATAACAATCCAATTCCAATAAAATTCGTCCAAGACTTTTTTTACTTCGTTTAAAATGGTTTTTCAAAATTATATAACACTGTTTAATTATTTGAACACTGAACGAAAATTATTTATAGTATTTGAAGAAAATACTTACGCAGGGTTGCCATGAATCAAGTCTGCTGAAAACAGCAGTGCCAGGAAAACAACACAGCTAGTTTTCATTGTGAATTCGTTTAAAATGAGTTCAGATGTTTCTTATTTATAGAATTCTTAAAGTTTAGCGGATAAGATACCATTGATCTAGTATTTTGATCTGATAAAACTGTTAACAAGTAGCGGAAATACCGTTAAAATATAGATAACCAATAGGAATAGTTGTGATTCACACCACAGACACAAAACCTACCTACATAATATATTAGCTCATATAATTATTATGTCCTGAAACGATGGCTATTATTTAATACTCATCAAGTAAATATACAAAGAAATTGGACGTACAAAAGTTTTTTTTTTATATTTAATCATACATTATGTTTTATGCGAAATAGTGTCTTTAAAGTCCAAATCAGTCTTATATAAAATATTCGGATTAGTGTAAATAAATAAAAAGATCTGTCGGTCTGGACTGCGAAATTCTCCTCTTGGCAGATTTTCATTCGTGAAGTAAACGCTTGGCTTCTCCAAGGCCAGAATAAGTCGAGTTTCTTATCTCCTAATTTACCATCTGACTGGTACATAATATTAAAGTAAAATAAAATTATTAAAAATAAATTAATAGTCATAAATGATAAATTTAATATTATATTTAATTGAATAAATTAAAAATTAACATGCATTAAAAAGGTAATGACCCTGTGCCATGCATAATATTGTTGTAGCTTTTCCTCACTAACCAGCCTTAACTTGGACGACGTCATCTCCAAATGGGACGGTCTTCACTCATCCACCAATGTAATCCTGGACTTCGAAACCCAAACACACAACACAAAAATGAGGAAAGATCCGAGTGAGTGTTGGCGCGGCCACTGCACCGGCTACACCAAGGCCCACCACAATCGTGCCGTACTCTCGGGATAAGTTTCTAGAATCGACAATAAAAACTTGATACATATTTGTAACAGATGATATTTTTGGTTAAAATACGTATAATATTATTTACACTTTGTGTTGTGATTTCTTGATGGAACTCCATAGTATTCTAAGTTTTTTTTTTTATTTGTTGCTTGACGATGAAGCAACGAAACCGGTCGCTTTAAAGCATTTTAATTTAATATATAGTGAAACTAGTGTAAAAAAGTGTTTTATTACTTAGAATACGTATCATATTATTTACAATTCCTTTAACCAGGTACTGTTAGTTAGTATTTTTGAGTGTTTTTTTTTTATTAATAATGGGTTTGCTCTTGACTCTAGTCTAGGTCATAGGACAGAGACAGAGTCTGAGATGGAGCGAGCTCACCCAGAAGAAGCCTGTTAAGGCACTGGCACTCCCACACACTGACGGAACGCAGGTGGCTAGTTGGCGCCAGACTTCGGTGGGATGGTGGTCGCGAGCCAGGCGGCCCCTTACGGAGCCTTCCACCGCTTAGTGGGATTGTTCAGCCGGACTTTTTTTTTTTTTTTTCATTTATTTTGTTTTAAAAATGAATACAAAAAACATTAAATGACGTCACTAAACCCGAAGAGGTTTGTCTTGACATCAGGCTTCCCAGCTCGTTATTTATAATATAACATATACGTACAAAAAAGGAAGTATCAAACATTACCTATAATATTATAACATTCACACACAACAAACAAATACACTATTTCCATACAAGACAGTACCCACATCAGTACTTATCCTCAGGCAAGCCTGTGTTGCCGTTGCCCGGGGTGGACCGCTAGGAGGAAGATCCCATACCAACCAACCAACCCATAGCGATCTGCAAATTAAACACAACATATTTCAAAAATGTCTGAGCGAACACACGTGTAAATATAAAGAAATAAGTTTTTGTAATGAGTCTTAAATAAGTTCCATTCATAAGAAAGTACTAGATAATATAAAAGATAATGCAATATTATTAAATCTGAATTACCTAATTAATTACCCAGATTATGTACAAAATAAGAAAGATATCTATTATACCTACATAATATAGATTACGCCCCTCAGTGCCACTACGTGCGATAATATCTTGATTTGATAATCTGAATCTGATCTTAACATGCAAGAAAAACCACTGGAAAATCCGAATAGAATACCTAATCTGTAGCTGCTGTTGATATGATAATATTTGTTTGAATCACTTGCTTTTGATACCAATTTCCCTACGAAATAGTACCGTTAGCAGGAAAATGAAAAATAAATACCTACTTTAATCAGAAATATGTTATATTAAATAATTCAATGTAATAGGTAGGTAGTAAATGTTAACATCTCACATCTCTTTTCACATTTTTCACCTATTGGATAAACAGTGAAAGTGAAAATGAAATGACTTTATTAAATGTAGGATAGTATTATCACTTATTGACGTCAAGAAATTTGCATAACGCAATTTTCTTTTTTTTATAATAATTTTGTATTGTCCTAATAGAAAACTGGCTCGAGCGGGATAGAAAAATAAAAATAAAAATAAAGGCACTGCCTCGGGGCTGGCCAGGTTAGTTACACAGCACGTAACTTTACGCCACCACCATTTGTAAACGACATTTTGTTTCAAATTTTGGTCAAGATTTCCAAAACGTGTTATTTACATGCGTATAATTAACCGGACCCCCTTAACAGGAAACCCCCCCAAAAAACCTGCCCAGAAGTGCTCCTACTCTAAATTAACAATTTTTCTAGGCCCTAGGCTGCCCTAGCTAATTTTGGAAATAGAGAAAAATATATATGTATAGCCCAAAAATGGCTACATAAAATCAATTTATAACAATAACAAAAAACTGCAGTAGATAAATTTACCTGTTTCGTCTAATAAAATATTTACTTTATACATTTAAATTAAACCCATGGAGATTTATCTTGCATATTATATAGTCTGATATTTCATAGTAGCCTTTCTTGTACAGTTTTTGTTTAGTTACTGGTTTAAATTTATTTAAGGGTAAGTCTTGAATATCTTTAGGAAGTTTGTTATAAAAGCGTATACAATTGCCCTTAAAAGTTTTGCTTAGTTTACTAAGCCTGCTCATGTGCGCAGCAAGTTGCTCCTTATTTCTTGAGTTAAAATAAAAAGTCATTTATTAATTAGATGTATTTACGTACGTACGTATAAGATATAAATAGACGTGAGAAATCAGAATGTGTATTGGGTAGGTATGTTTAAGCAAGGTATAGGTATAAATCAGTACAAACATCAACGCGTCACTGACTCGGTGTCTCACGATAATCAAGCTATAAAAAAACAATCTTAGAAAATGCTGAAAACATGGTCATCGTATACAACAGCAGCGGTCGCAAAGCATGACTCTTTATTATATTCTGTGGTGATGTGCAACATACATTTGCGAAAATCGTCTAGGTAGGTAAGTGCAAGTGAAATTTGCTGGAGGGAATGTTCTATGGACGGACGCCAATTTCATATGCACTTTTCCGGCTTAGGTCAGGTGAAAAGACTTATTTTTCTATTCCGACAAAAATACGCCTTGCTGAGTATACTATGTCTAAATATTCGCCAGCATCTCGTTAATAGCACGTCAATTAGTGAATTCGCGATCTGACCTTCTATTACGCGTAAAACAAACAATATTTCTATTCTTTTCTGCGATTTCAAAATATGTGTTACTTGACAAGCTTTTGAATAAATATATAAACTTAATTGCAATTGATATATTGATAGGGGAGGATTAGGAAAATAAAATAAAGAGAAAAGGCATTATAATTCAGCATTTATTATAATAATATTGGGCATATCCTAAACAACATAGGTAATTTCGAAAAATACTGATTTAATTCACTGCCCGTATTATCACTAGTTTAGTTTAATTTTCAGGATATGGAAGTAAAGACCATGTTATTACTCAAAGCAAATTGTTTTGTACATAAAATTTACACAAAAGTATGTTTTTAAACTCCGATTACATCTAAGGTTACTTACAACAATAGGGAAAAGGTTTTTCACCAGATATTGCATTAACTCTATTGTATTTCAATTTATTCCAAACAATCTGTTATCCAGTGCACTAAGCAGGACCTTTGTTGGTTACTGTTTGCCTTTGTGTTTTTATTCGTTTAAGCTGATAGGGCCTCAGGATAATGGAGTTAAAAAGAAACGCAAAGGGGATTACATTTTGCTCCGTAATATATGTTTAGTGGCTTTTATTCGAGATGATCCTTTTTGAGCCGAGCCACTAATGCGCCTTTTCATGTAGGTAGCTAACGAACGCCGTATGATATCAGAGAAGAATGGAGCAAAGGCTAGAATTTCGCTCCGCTTTTACCGGAGTGCCGTTTTTGATCTTGTTGCAGAGCTAATGTCGGCCTGATTAGGCTCGAGGTGGGCATTAGAGAAATCATCATATATCTTTGTTTGTACGTAGGAGTGCATTAGCGCATCATGCTTTTGAGGTAACTGTTTTTTGTCAGAACACTAGAAACCTTATGTTATTTTTCTACTGTATAATTCAGGTATCATCTTAGACCCTGTCTTTGTCCTATGACCTAGACTAGAGTCAAGAGCAAACCCATCATTAATAAAAAAAAGGGTATGACTGGTATGAATACAACCCTAATCTCTTCAAAGTAAGAGTGAACAGGCTTCTTCTGGGTGAGCTCGCTCCATCTTAGACTCTGTCTCTGTCCTATGACCTAGACTAGAGTCAAGAGCAAACCCATCATTAATAATAAAAAAAAAAAAAATGAATCAGAAAAGCAAAAGTGGCAATATCGTGGCTAGTGTATGTGTTAAAATAGGTAGCGTTAAATTCATACCGACAAGTTAAAGCCCACTCAGATAAAAGTTGCAAATCTTCCTTTTATTTTGAAATCGTAATAAGTTTTCGTATGCATAAATGGACCTCATCCGAGGGTGTAACAATGGGAATTTCCCTTCCATCCGGGAAAGAGGATTCTTTATTTTTCCCGTCTCCGGCTTTCATTTCACTTGCAAATGTTTCATTCTTTATGAATTTACGCGATTCTTCAGAAAAAAAGGCCCAGGAGAATCAAACTTGTGTAAATATTTGGAGTGGGAAGTTTTGAAACTGAATTTCAACTGACTTCCGATTTTCGGTTTCGACCACTGAATGTCAATTTACAAATTGAAAAGGGTTAAATAAAGTAAGATACACTTAAACTTACTTTCTTAGCTTGAGTTCTGGTTCGATGAACGAACCTTTCAATTGATAAGTTTGTTGAAAAACTTTCACGAGACTATAAATATCAGAAAGCAAGAGGAGATGTTTCTAAAATACTTTCAAGTTAATCATGCATTGTTCAAGTTGTATTATTTTTTGAATCTGCAAAAAGTCGACCTGTAATTATAATGTATACTTACATATGTCACAGTACATATTGTATAGGCTGAGCTTGATGTACTGTGCTAATATAACTTATTCGTTTATTTTTATTGAATAGGTACTTCAAAGTTGCGGCCTGAGGTATATTAGGAGTAGTACTAGAAGTGTTACATTGTTTAGATAAGCATGGGTTCACGAAGCAGCGATGTCATCCTGGCGCGCGCCGCTTCTAGAGGTGAAAACAGCATAATTCTGCGAGTCAATCTGCTAAGCAAAAATAGCTTACTCCAGTACAGCGGATTATATGTAGAGGTACACATACTTATTATAATTTATTATTCTATAGCAGCTATATTTAGTGTCAATTTTCCTTTTTTTTGCAACTCCCTTGTACCATAGTTCACCCGCGCTCTCCATGTCCTCTGGATTTCTCAAAGGTTGACTGAGAGATCCCTTAATGGGATAAGTCTGCCTCTGTGCCTTACCTTTTCTGTTATTTGTGTTGTTTGTGATTTATTTGGTGCAGTAAAGTTATTACATACATACATTCATACTGTCAATAGTATGAATTTTACACATTTGACGTATTTTTTGAGCTTCCCATGTGACATTCTTGTTTTGTATGGAATTTTTCGCAAATGTGCCTCTAGTTATCCGGGCTTGCGTCGATGACATTCCAAGCTTTAAGCATGGGCTGATGCATAGGTGTTCATCTTTTATTGAAAGCCGATTACATAATCAAATAAATGAGAACAATTTTTTTCCTAAATCAAAATCTACAACTTCATATGGAAGAAGTAAGTTTGTATTTCTTGAGTTTGTCACACTACTGCGAACTCTAACTCAACCATTGACGCACAGCAGCAGGTGTAGATTTACAAAGAGAAGTCTGAAGAAACAGTAACTTAAGTTTCCAACTGTTTCCGTGATTTTTCCAATGATAGTGTAGAGTAGACAATACGGGGAAATTACATTGAAACTGTACTCGGAACACGTGGGTTGAACCTGGACCCAGCGAGAAGCAACTTCATTCGCCACGGACTTGAGCTTTAAAATAACATGGTATTTACCACCTCAAGGCATGTATAGAATGTGTAGTCCGAATAAAATTAATGTCTTGAATTATTATTCGTTTGACTTACTAATCTAATAGAATACTGCGTGTGTATCTGTTGGATATCTATTATAAACATGATGACCAATTAGGTCTGTTGTAAAACATCCATATATTAGTGTAGACTACATTCAAGGAGAAAAAGATTTTAAAATTTACGAATAGGATTTAAGCCTACCGTACCGACCCATAGTGTGCAAACTATTGGGATTTACGTGTAATTTTCCTCTTAAAATTTATCTGACTTCTTCAAGTCAAGGCAAGGGAAGCGATGACACCTTTCACGTGAACATATTATTTTCAAAACTAATTTATTACTGAGGTTCACAGTTTTATGTGAAGCTGAGTTACTAGTTGCCTTTTCTCAAACAAGTATTTTTTCCCGAACGGCACCTTCGGATCACACTTCACTTTATAATGTTTCGTTGTTTTTCATCTGAAAAAAAAACTGATTTAAAAGCTTATAAGTACCCACATTTTTGCACCCATCGTATCAATCATATTTTACCTGGGAGTAACATAATACCTACCTTAAGTTTACATTCAAGATAATTTGTAATTGTGATGTTTTAGTTTATGAAAAATCTAAATAATTTTGACTATACATAACTTTTATAGAAGCATTTAGTTTTTACATATTTAATTTTAACAAACTTTTCAGACTTAACACATCTTTGACTTTGGATGCAAAAAGTAATTTTATAAGAATACCATTACTACGGCCGCAGGCATCTTTAAAAACAAAGATTATGTTCGCTCGACTGTAAAATTCTTGCATGGATACCGTAATTCTTCAATAGATTTGGCAGATTTCATATTCATAAAGCGGTAGAAAATCCTTTATTACTAAAGTTTAAAAATCTTCCTTCGGGCAAGTTGGTGCGTCCAAGAGCTTACTTCTTAGCTCACTTCGGATAACGAGTAGACAGTTTTGCAGACGTGTTCTGTGTGTTTTTGCTTTATTTTGTATGTTCTAGATAAAAGGTATGAAAAGCTCGCCTTTGTTTAGCACTGACGTAGTTTTCTTGTAAAATACTTTCATGTTTTATAAGCAGTTGGGTAAGACATACTTAGATGATGGAGCACGGTGTAAGAAAATCTAGTTTCTTTAAAATATTGCAGTTTAATGTGCTTACACTACTCTACAATATTGGTTGATGCTCATAATAAATTAGGTAGGTATTGTGTCGTAGCTATTACAGTAACATTGTAACCTAAACAGAAAGTATAATAAATAAGTAGATAGATACTACATGCTGTCCATTGTACTGAAAAATACTGATCAGAGTATTTGATAGATTTGAGATAAAAGTTATGTACTTTATTTTAGAAAATGTAATATAATTAATTCGAAACGCTATAACAAAGGTACATATACAATAGTAGACAAGCGTGCAGCGCCTATCATACAAGGAAGAAAATTGCGAATTTCGATCTTATTCCTATACATACGTCTAGAAAATTAATTAAAGAAAAAAATGCCAAGATGAACAATTGATAAATTAAAATAATATAACATAATAGTAATTACGTGATATTAATTTAAGATATACTCAAGGTCAGAAAATAAGTTCTCGGATGTCATAACATCAATATATCACAAGTAAATTATGCAGCCATTTCCTAAATAACACAATGGAAATAAGTGACTTGATTGGGAAGATAAATAAATATTTTGCTTTGATGCACATATCTACTATGGCCATTCTAAGCAAAACATGTGGTGTTTTGAGGCTGGCTGTGTAAATAGTGCGGATATTTTGTGAAGAAAGTGCCTGTTACGTCTAGGAACAAATACTTATTTCTTTTTACTAACATACAAAGCTCGAAGACGTATAGAAAAGGTAGTGTTAGTAAGTTCAGTGATTAAAACTCTCCAAAGAACCAGCACCACTCAATAGCTCTCAAACACATTTTTGTAGAATGAAGGCTCGCTCTAGATCTACCGAGTTGCCCCATATTACCAGACTATAACGCAATGCCGAACACACACATCCATGGTAGGCAATTAGGACTGTCTCCTGGCCACGTTGTATTTGAGTCAATATAATGCATAAGTGAACCAGACTGATTTAACATGCTCTTACCATGTAAATAATGTGGTATAATATTTCTTGCCTTTTATGGCCTAAGACAGATACCGATAACTTTATATTAAAAAGTACCTCTATAAGCTTAGTAAGAGATTTATTGGTTTACTGAAAGATTGTCTGTTCACCTTTGAGACCATTTTGATTGTTAGATTTATTTTGTAATTTAGAACACAATAAAGTGTATTTTGTGAATGTTTTAAAGCAGTTTTTATTTCATATGGTGAATTTACTGTTTATTGTGTTTTTTTGAATTATCTATTTGTATGATCAAATTCATTTAATTACTTTTGTTGTCTCGCATCCATTTCGTATTACGGGTTACATAAAAAACGTTGTCAATAACCAGACAGGCGACTCCATCAAAAAGCAGTAACTCGACAGAGAAGCTGTTAAACGTATTGTAAACAAGCGCTTTCCGTCGATAAAACACGTGAAACAGCCGTAAATCTACGGCGTCATTACGAACAAAGGTCATACGGGAATTGTCAGTGAATTTTAAACTCATGATTGCTGTTCAGTACAGTCAGCAGCACTTCAATCTACCTATTTATAAGATCAACTGCAACTGTTATTTCATACTTTAGTGGCCGCATAGCCTCGAGAAACGTGTTGCTTGTCTCAGCAGTAAATTAGTATTAGGCGATTGTGAGTCAGATCTTTATGTAAACCTAGTTTAAGTTCTTGAATATAGTCTGGTAACATTCAGTCATTCGTCCATCTATTATCTTTAGATGCCAATCTTGCAAGATAAGATAATCCAGTATAGGTTGATACCTTAAAGGGATAGGTGGATGCGCTGTTCAGTACACCAGCGATAATCCATCACGGAGATACGGCACAAAAAGTGATTTATTACACCGATTGCTATTTTAACTTTACAAACATTAAATGAATAGCGTTGGTACATAATATTGTTATACTTTTTATAGAGTTGCATATAAGCATACGCATATATTATATAAGTTCGTCATCTGTGGTATAAGGCATTACTAAGTAAACAGCTAAAGATCGATAAGATGGACGTATCTGAGTAGATTTTTAATGGAGATACGTGAAAAGAAGAAATGGACTAAGACGTAAAAATTATGAAAATTTCACAGGTGATCTAAACAAATGAAATCTTTCGGAATTGCACTATAAAAAAATAACCAATACAATATTAACTGTTTTGAAGACGAATATTTAAGCTGGTCATAATTATCTTTGATGTATAATCTAATCTTACTGCTTATCAGCTTTTTGATCTACACGCCTAGCTATGTTTATTTCCTGCTTATACCCACAAAACCCCGAAAATGTATGTAAACACATACGCGTTGCTATGGATTATTGGACATCATCGCGGCCATTGTAACATGTTATAATTTATCGTCCGCCGGTCGGGAAGTTTGCTCCACTTTGCTCCGGTTGATAGATGCCCTAAACTGCAATATTCGTTTTTCATTCTGATGCCGAGCTGATTTATATTCGATATAAAAATGATCGATAGATTTGGGAATTGTTCAGAGTTTTTGTTGTGGCACTAACCGAAACAACTTTAAAACGTGTTAACCACAAGTGCCACCTACCACCTATTGTTATTAGCTCTCCCTTTTAGGATTACTATGTTGTCCGTCCGTCCGTAAGTCTGTCACGATCCTTGATTTCGGGAACGTGTAAAGCTATTGGGTTTAATTAAAACTATCAAGTTAATGGCGGTTTGTAGTTATAAAAAACTCAAGCTCTTAATTTAATTTAAAACAGATAGTGCCTAATGCTTCAAAAAGTTCATAAATATGATTTTCTTGAATAAGTTTTTTAGAGACTTGAAAAAACCTTCATTTTTTAATCGTGGGTAACTAGTAGTTCACGTGGAGGATATATATATGATTATATAAAAGGGCTCAATTTGTATGTTACGGAACCCTCGGTGGGCGAGTCCGACTCGCACTTGGCCGGATTCATAGATTATGAACTCTAAGTGAAAATAGTTAGGTTCAAAATCACTGGTACATACGATGAAGGGTTAACAGAGGTAGATACAGTCGAGCTCACGTCCGGCTGAACAAGACTCTCGAATCGATGTTAGTCTTATGCGCGCGGGATACGGACGGTCTAGAATCCAAACTGGATAACCCAGTTTGATCTTGACTGTACGTAGAGCTTATATTTTAGTGAAAATTTTAATAGGTTGGTAGGTACCTAATAATATTCAGCAAAGGCCTAGCGGCTTTAATTTATATACGTGTAAGTTTTGCAAATGAGGTCAAATAAAACAAACAGTCCCGTTTATTTCGCAGATAAGCTTAGACCCTAACACACTGGCACCATAGCGAACACAGCAACCTGTAATGGCAACATGCAATAATTCAGCTCGAATTGCTCGTCGCCGCTGTACATTACTGCGCGACAACTTGTGACGAGCCCCACTATTGTTTGCGACCGGTGGACCAACCAGAAAATTGCGCTTTTGAATCGCCAACAATCGTAAAATATAGGAACATGTGGCCCTACGAAAACAATGTGCCAAAATATTTTGATTTTAAGGAGGCTGCAATTAAGAGCTAAAGACGAAATAATTATAATGTTGGAGTAACAATAGACGAGTAAGCAAAAACTATCTTTACTGGCCTTTTTATTCTTTCTTTAAAAAATTTGTTATATGGAAAGTAAAGCCTGAATGATGTATTGTATGTATTAATCAACCTGACATATTTGGAAGTTATATTAAGTTACGGCAAAATTACAAACAACCGTTTATTACAATGAATCTCGCTAGATTACAATCTGTCGAAATATTGTACAATATACACACGGATCATGATTCAACGTATAGGTATAGGTACCTTCACCATTAGTTAAATATTGACATGAAGGCAGTTCTCTCATTTGTCGTCCGTCGTTCCGTTTTTTTAACTCAACGTAAGTAACACATTATTACCAAAACACGGGAAATAGAGTTTTATACATACACATATCACACCTATAATCCCTTGCGGGGTAGGCAGAGCATAAAAGGCCGCATAAAACGGACATTCACTCCACGTCTGACTAACATTTGAGGGTCACCCGGAAAATTGTTTATCGCCAAATTTCAGTTCGATAGTCATTTTTATGTCGCAGGCGGTATTACAATACGGCTAGATGTTTCCAAAAATAGCATCGTTTTGTTTTGCAGCGGCTCAACAATTTAGCTTTTATGCGAACCGACTGTGATTTTTTACTGCATCATTTCGATTGGTGATTTTTAAATGAATCTGGTACAAATTTTCAACCATAAACGAGATAATATCTCATCTTTTTAAAACTGACATAAAACCGTCACACGTACTTACGATTGGTTGCAATTTTTCCAAGAAATGTGTTCGAGTAATACTACGGTAATAGTAATAATTAGCAAAAATTGGCTATAGTAGCCATCTCCGAGCGCATCAACGCCTCTTTGATTAGGAGTTGAAGTGGTCGCCATGGCCGAAATCGGTCGGAAAGATCATCATCATAGTAGGGTAAGGAACTATAAAACTCCTATTTTTTAGTTGTTCTTCATCGAATTATAAAAGTTTTTTTGCTAGCAGCTGCTGTTTTTTTTTCTAATCGCTCATTGGAATGGTGCTCAATTAATAAAGCGTATCCTCAGATTTTCCAAAATATCAAGACATTTTGTCAATGATAATCCGTACTAATATTATAAATCTAAGAGTTTTTATGTGTGTATGTATGTTTGTTACCTCTTCACGCTCAAACAGCTTGACCGATTTGGTTGAAATTTGGAACACAGGTATAGTATAACCTAGAATAACACATAGGCCACATTTTACCCCAGGAAAACAACTATTATCACGGGAAAATTAGTGGCAGCTGGTCAAACCGCTGGGCGGAAATCTAGTATGACATAAAAAGCACCAAAAACAATGCTTTTGATTCGCCAATAGCTAAAATACCGTTACTGGGTGTGTTTGGAACCCAAAAGTGGTGCTGTGGTTTTTGTATTCAAGAAAATGTGTAAAAGAACAATAATTTTATAAGTCTATGCGTGCTACAAAGTCCTTTGCGTGCGATAATTAACGTTTAAGTATGCAAATACAGGCTTCTTGTGTATATCCTGTCCCTGTAGATATTTCCTGCATGTGTTAACATCAACAACCATTTATCTTATTCATTAAACAATATAAACATAGTAGTACCAGCAATCTTTGTTTACAATCCACATACATACATACATACACATATCACGCCTATAATCCCTTGCGGGGTAGGCAGAGCTTAAACAACCGTAAAAAACGGCTATTTACACCACATCTGACAAATGTTTGAGGATCATTCGAAAAATTGTATATCGCTATAGTGACAGGTTGTCAGCCCATCGCCTAAAATTGCAATACACACATTCGAGTCCCTTAGTCGCCTCTTACGACTCCCACGGGAAAGTTATGGGGTGATGCTATTCTAAGCCGGCATCACACGGCAATCCACACACAGAAGGAACAAAAGTAGAAAACGTTAGACATTAGTACCAAACCCCATTCCAGAAATATTTATCACCAGCGCGCACATCAGCAAAAACCTCCAATATGAGCGGACAAGACTTTGCTTTTCCCTATTTCCGAAGACGCTACAACGCTGCCCGGAGCCGCCATATAAAAGGCGGTAATAAATTCAATCGGTGGAGTGTCGCTCGCAGACATAACTCGGAGAACCGCCCGCCTGAGTCTGCTACAGATTTCTTTAAAGATTTCTCCAAAGGAGATTGCTGAGGGAACTTTAAACGGTAGTCGTTTGTATAAAAGTTTTGTGTTCCCATTACTCCTCGTTTGGTTCGTTTGCCGGTGCAAGGATGTGGTCGCGACAGGCTATACGCAAATCGTTAGCGTTCCTGAGAAAAAGTAATACAGTCGCTAAATAGATGGCACCCTGATAATAAAAATATCATTAAATTTAAACTAAATAGAAACAAGTAGGTAAGTTAGTCGTTTTAAAACACAAAATGGTTGATTTTTGTTTGTTTCATACTACAACAGTTAACAATTAAAAATAATTGTACAACGTTAAACACACCAACTTTTAAATGTTTAAGTATTTAATTTAATATACTCCGTATTAATTTTGTTTCCAGCATGAAAGCGGTTTAATTTACCACGTGAATGCTTAAGTAAATGTTTATATAAACGAAAAACATTAGCAAGTCAGAAAATTAAAATATATAAAGCACTTTCCCACCTAGATATATTTTTAAAATGGTGAGAAAACCGTCAGCTTGGAGCGGAGTTCATGAAAATATTTCAGAGAGACTCTGTGATAAAGCGACACGTAATTTTAGAAAACGCTTGAAAAATTCCGCTTAAATTTTTATCAACATCGCGAAAATGCATTTTAGTAAAATGTAATCCAAGGAATGGGCAGCAGCATTCTTTGTGAATACAACACATTGCACTGCGCTTGCCAATCCGCCTGCCAAGCTTGGTGAGCATTGCAAACACCTAATAGGGGGAGGCCCATGTGGTATTCACAGTAGTTAGTTAATATTTACTAGTAGGTATAAAGTTATTATATTTTTTCATCATCATCATCATCCTCAGCCCACATCCACCCACTGCAGGGTATAGGCCTCTTCTCTACAGCGCCAATCCTCACGGTCCTGTGCCAGCCTTGTCCAGTGCCGTCCTGTTACCTTGACGATATCGTCGGACCAACGGGCAGCTGGTCTACCCACTGACCTTTTAATTAATACGATTTCATAAACATGGATATAATTTCACTATTTATTTAATGTACCTATAGCTGTTTCTTTTTTTACTGGGACATTGAATTTTTATTTTGACGTTCCTAAATTATATGTGACATTTATGTATTGACTTCGTTGTCTTCATAATAATGTAATTTATATTTGCATGTAATATTTATGTGGCTAAATATGTGATTCCTTTATGTAACTTACAAGATCTATTGCAACATATTTATTGGCAAATAAATTTTTCATTTTCATTTATATTGACTGCTTCGTCAACGGAACGTAAGCGGCGTTTTGTTAATACGACCATATAGGTAGGTATTTGAAGCTGCGGCAAAAATGCGCTGATACTAGGAGCAACATATAATTAACTGCTATATAAACGTAAGGTAGATATTACACACTACAAAACAAATGAAAAGACACATAAAATAATAACAGATGCAAACAGAAATATGATTTCAAAAGCATAAAATATTAGGTAGGTACTGCACACATTTAATTAAAGTTAACTGTACGGACAGTAGCAAATAAACTGTTAATATATTAGTGATGTTATCAAAATGGAGCAAAGCATTCAAAAGAGCTCTGAACATTTATAAAATCCAATTTTTGTTACTAAAAATATTTTCACCAAATTGTTTGCGCTAGTTGAGTCGATTCTTTCATATTTTTCCACGGCGTGATTATTTTAGAACCGGCGACACGGAAATTCAATTAGTGGAGGCAATTAATCAAGCTACGGAAAAATATAATTAACTGCCAAAATAGCAGAATAGTTGACTGTTGTTAGCTTATCGGTAAATATAAGAAAGTACTCGTAGTAGGTATTGTTATATATTGCTTCTAACAGTGTCAATACTTATTTAGATTTTCATAAAGTGATGTTGAGGCGGGTTATTCCACTTGTCGACAGTCGCTGCGTATTTTTGTTCAATCAACCAGCTAAAACAACCACCACACAAACTTATCCGGGTGAGTCTTAGCCCAAAGCCAACCAAATTGCCGAGTCCAGCCCTAAAAAAAGCTGCGTATTTTTAACTCACCGTAACGCATGCGTCTACCAGGCGAAAGGAAATTAGGAATTCCGATCTTATTCTCATACAAATACGTCTTCGGAAGCATTTGCCAAACGACTTAAAAGACGCATCCGTTACGTACCGTACCCCATGTTGTGCTACTTAGTATTTAAAACAAAGTTCTTTCATAGAAGTAGAAGAACGAATTATGGTTTCCTGTAGCAAGTGCTATGCAGTGCAAAGACGGCTGCTGTGGCGCAGTGCTAGTGCAACTGCCTGAGGCGCAAAGGCTCCGGGTTCGATTTCGGTAGGTAGGCACGACCCTCTGTACTTCAAGATGTGACAAACTATACTTTTCAGCAGTTCCAAAAAAGCTAAAGCACAGGACATACATCCATGTTGATAGTGTGACCTTGTGTACGGCTGTCAGCTGAGATGGATCACCGGCACGTGTGCACTCACCGCGATAATTCTCCCATAATTAGTTACGTCAAGCGAATAATACCGAAATGTGCGAGTGAAGGATTGCCGATGTAATTGATTTTCATGGCTTTTATGTAAACTAGCGGTTATAGCGGTAACGGTTTCAAGCGCTTCTATTTAAAAAAATACTTCCTCTATCATTACGGAATCATTAAGTTAAATTTAAGAGACGTCAGATAGTTATGGATTTGAAGTTACTGTTTTCATCTTAATTATCGTTTTTGTATTTATATAATCAAGGCGGCATTATTTACATTACATGTCAAATATCTTTGACCTTGCTGATAGTTGGGTTTGGTAAGTTCAAGTTATCATAATATAAATGTACACATATAAAAGCAAAATGCAAGTATAGTATCATTTGGACAAATGGTGAATAGAAAAAAACAGTCAATAATGTAGCGCCTGTAACAAAGTTATTAGCAAAGGTCGTAATACGAGAAAACCTACTTCACGTAGGAGTATAATAATCCCAGAAAATGAATAAAAGAGCAAATAAAAATATATATGTGAGTGTGAACCCGACGCAGAGTTTTTACACCACCCCAGCACAGCGTTTGTGTAACGAGAAAATACAAAACGTGTAAGCTGTGTACAAATGTGCGAGGGCGAGTCTATGCGTAACACATCCGGGAATCATTGCACTCGGTTCTTTCGGCGGCCGAGATCCGGGATATTCGCGGGAATATATTGCGGGATTAGCCGGGATTCCCCGCACGCGCGGGATTCGGGATTAATATTCCCGGCTCGCCCGACTATCATAATTCCGAAACATGGATATCAAGAGCTATGCCACAAATCTTGAGCTACTGGCATGCAAACTAGTGCATTAGCATACTCGGTTAGCATGCAAGGGTTGCGCCCCTTATTTATATGTAAGGATTATAATACTCCAAATTCACATAAAGTTTCAGATTTGTGTAGCGTGGTATGTAATGGACTCTTCGTTGCTTAACTTTAAATAACATGCTAATCTCCAAAGGCTTTCATTACGAATATCAGATATACTTTTCTTAGTCCATTTTGCATACCTAGTACACACAGTGCATATCTATGCACTGCCGTATAGCTATGACAAAACATGTGCCATGAATTGATAATTATTTAGTGGCTCGCATAGCAAGAATATCTTTGTTTACTGAATATTTTTTCCAAGACGTTTTAAAGAACTGATTTTATTCAAAGCCTTATCCCGAATTATTTTTAAGAACATTTTGATATAATTTGTGGTGGTCTAATTTTATCGCGAGGAAACAAGTGAAATAAACCTCTATGCTTTACATGAAAAAACAGAGCAGATACTTCAAAATCATAAATTAAGCTAATATACTTACTACTATGCCTACCTAATTTAATAATGTATTCATGTATACTAAGACTATTCCACACTGGAGTAAGCCTTTACCTTGTAACTAGCAATTCATGTGAAGTGTTTCATGTCATATCAAGTAGCCGTTAGTACAGGGCTGCACTTGACAACCTAACCGCAACTAGATTAGATACTATAGTACGTTGAAATCCAATCCTTATTTGATTAAGTATGAACGTGTAGACTAGTCGTATGATGCCGACTTTGTACAGCATCACCCCAATTCTACACGTGGGTGTCGTTAAAAGTGACTAAAGGATTTAATATGTCCAAGGAATGCGCAGCAGATTTCGCTGTGAATGCAATATCTTGCACTGCGCTTGCTCATTCACTTGCCAAGTGTGGTAAGTAGGTAAAGCAACACCCCAAAAGGGGGAGGCCAATGTCCAGCAGTGAACTGTTGTGGTTGTTAAGGTTGCGTAGAATTGTGAAGTCAGTCTGTCTCTCTTGTCAGAAACAAACTTACAAAATTAAGCAACTTTGAGTCTGTTGGAACACTTGATCGTATGATTTTTCAGTGGATTTAGAATAAGAAAACAAAAACAAACCGTTCTGGAAACAATGTGCTTGAGTGTGTTATCTGACCGCTTAGAAAAGAGATGTCTCCTTACATTATTTTCCAAGATTAATTTTCAAATACCTATAAACGAATATAAAATCATATCACGTTTACCGCTGAGCCTTGTGGGCCAAAATATTTAAGCAACAACTTTCTTAAACTTTGTCTAATTAAATCTGTGGGTACGATGTCGACGATTCCCAAACATCTGGCCCTTACGAAAGGCAAAACTTCAGGACAGATTTGGAAAGCCGTCATTGCCTTTGTTCTGTACAGGATGGAGATGGATAGAATTCCAATAGAATTTGTAAGCTCGAGAGGGAAGGAATTACTTAAATCATTATTGAAGTTTCGCATTTCAGAACGATAGATAATGGTCTTAAACGGACAACTCTATTGTCTATGTTACGATCTATTTTGGTGGATCTGTAATTAAATACTTGTGGTTACTAAGGATCGTTGGAAGAATAACCTGTGGAAAGTTCAGGTTCCGAATTACATAACAACATAGATGGAAATAATATTTTCAGCAAGTAAGATTGAATCTAATGAAAGAATGATTAATTACAAGGAATATGGTGTCACTTAAAAAAAGAAACATGTCATTTAAAAAAAAATGCACTATTAGGCTAGGCCACTCATTGAAATGCTGAAATAACTAGACGACAACTCTTCACCCTACTCCCAAACAGCACTTAGGATCCAACTAGCCTTATCTCCATCCAAGTTCCATCAAGCCCGGCAGCCATACGCTATCTCCAGCGGGCCATACTCATAATAGAGATGCAGTGACGTCATTAGGCGCAGAAAACTCCTCACGTAACTGTAACTCGTATGATTATGACAGTTCCAACTGCACTTAACTTTATCTGGGTCAGACTAACTTTGGCTATGAGTACAGTAGGGGTAAGGAACAGTATTTTTTAAATAGGCTATCGAATTGATAATTGCGGATAATCTTAAATACCTGGCTTAAAATAGCACAACCACAATTATATCCGTGGTAGGTTTGGCTCGAATTTTGAAAGTGGCAAGGCTATGAACAAAATTATCTATTTCAGGATACTAGTGAGACAGCTTAGCATCGTAGATTTTCTTTACTATGTTACGAGCTGGTTTCTGCAACTTGGGTCGGTTTAAATTAGGTAGGCAATACGAAACAGTGGAGTTCGTTTCCACTCAGACAGTCAAATGCTCACTTTTAGTCTCAAGTTATGATTATGTATTTGAATTTTATGTTTTTAAGCAGTTTTTACTGACACTAACTGTGAAGAAAGTAGATAAACTTTTGATTCATCTTCTCTGGTACAGTATGTGTACTAGTCATCTTGAACGTTACTGACCTCACTCAAAGTTCAAAACCTATGAAAAAACAATAATAACGGGAACACTTTTGATGTTTTTTTAACTACTTTTAATAAAAACTTCTATGGACAACAGTCTAGTCTTTTATGAAGATTTGAAAATGTTCACAGGTAATCCTACAGAATTTTTCGCGACGGAATATCTGAATGTATGTAGATGGCTAACCTATGAATTAACATCAAACCCTGAACATTGATTTTTGATTCAAGCAGGATTTTTTTATACGATATGATGATTATGATGACATTAAATATTGTATATGTTTCCTAGTACCTATAAATTGCTAACAAAATTAATTGACGTCGCATTTAACGCAGATTTAACCCAACCTAATAAGAAAGCAAGGTTTACAAGCATGTTTCTTTACACCATTGCATGTTTTAATCTCAACTTCTACCGTCTACCACAACGCGGAAGAAAACTTAGTAATATAAATTTTCAAATTAGACTTAACTGCGTACTGGTTCTACCTCATATTTTTTCTAAACACTTGCCTCTCGCTAGCAAAGCCAAGCTGCAAGCAAAAGTTGGTGTTTCTTAATTAAAGTAGAGTAATTATGCGAACCTTTTTACAAGCTAGGAAAATAAGCCTTCGTGTGCAAGATGGCGCTAAAATTAATTAAAAATATTTTAGTTTTATGACGTCGTACTTACTTTGGATTGCAAAGCGTAGCAGGTGAAGGGAGAGCTTACGACATTATTGCGTTGGTTGGTTGACTTCATTTACTTTGCTTTATTAGCGTTTTGTTTTAAAGTAGTTGATTGATAACTTGTTTCAGACTGACAGACATACCAAGACTCGCTTGAAAAGCTTTTGTACACATGATGTATGTTCACGCGACTTAATTGTTAATCATTTGGTTAAGCCTTTACCTTTCTGCTGGTTTAGGCAGCCTGCTTGTCAGCTGTGATTGCCGAGTACTTTTGTACCTACATGGATTTGACACGAGCGAAAACTTGCGTTGCGACTCGACACCTAAGGTAGATTCATAAAGAAGACATGATATTGCGAATAGTCTTGAGAACGTGTCACTTCATACATAAATAATTAATAGCTGGATTTAATGTTTAACTCAGTATGTAAGCCCTACTAAAAAAAGATGTGCCAAAGACATTGCAGAAGCATCTTCAGTTTCTCACAAAGGCACCTTAGAAGAAAACAAACATGAAAATACCTGGGTCTATATCCGCCTCCATTCCCTACCTTCCGATCGCGAACAAAACGATACTGTGCCAGTAAGTGTAGACCTCTCAGTCACAGGACTGAGAGCTCTGAAATACACTTAGCTGAATATTTGCCGTTTATCGTAAACATGTTTTGAAACAGTGAAAGAATTATGAATGAAGAACATTTCCGGAACTTGTCTGAATATACTGATTTTTAATTGTACCTCTAGAAGTTATAGATCAGAGGAAAAAATGTTACCGCCAACTATATTACAAATATAATTTCTGCCAACAGAGTAAATATTACTTGAAGATATAGAGTTATTAGTAATGGAGCCAACCTAATTAATCTATTTACGAATTTATTCTCTCTTTAATATACACAAATTACAGCTTTACTACTTGTGGAGTAGACAGAGCAACAAAATGTTAAAACACAGTCGTTACAAAAATAATATTCGTTCTGTTTGAATTTGATAGTATTAAATTAAAGCCAATAATATTTATACCAGTTAGGACGATTTTCAATTTCTTTACACGTGGCTTACGTATTCTTAAGATGTGTCTCTCCAATCGCCGAAATTAAGTGAAGTAAAGTGTAGTTCGATGCTTATTCTTCGACTACATTGGAGGTCAAATTAAATTGGTTGCCGAAGTAAAGACGTAGAAGAATTCGAAAAATTCAATTTCCTAACTGTGAATTTAGCGGGGAATGTGAGAAATAACCGGGTTTGCAATGCTCCCGGGATGGGGGGATGTAAAACATAGACGGAGGGTGAAATTGCACAAATGTGCGCGAATGTCGGGTATTTCACAGCCTGTCTGATCTCGGTGCATGAGGAATGTACATTTCATGTTCACTTGTCTTGTGGGAGTCAATTTGGAGTATACCAAGATTTAGAACGTTTCTTAGTGAATAATACAAAGAAAAAGGCGTACTTTCATAACTTTGTAGTGTATTTATTTGACGTTTTTTGTACACAAAGACATAACAAGAGATACACATACAAAGAATAACGACAAATTATTTCTTCTATGAAATTTATTCTAGCTGGCCTACGTAAAGTTATTTAGTATTTTAGAGTAAGAGTAGTATTAATTAACCTCTTTTTACCTTCGGGTGTCGAAGGACGGATAAACAAAAAAAAAACAAGGACGGTGTTTGAACGTTCCCTGTGAATCCAGCGTTGCAGCAGCACTCGCCAACGCACCTGCTATGAAAATAAATTAAATATTTAAACAATTCGAAACTCCGCAACTAAACTTTATGTAGGCCAGTATCTAAATTTTGACTCTAAGCTTATATGCTTTGCGACACATCTTTGTCAGGTTGATGGACACATGAACTCTACAAATAATAAAATTCACAAAACGATCTGAACCGAATTTTCTGACCCAGTAAATTCTTCAACAGCAAACCTTTACACAACGTATTACTTACCATCAAGCTTATATAAATCGAACTAAAGCGTACGAAGAAAGGTCGAAGCGCAAAGAGGTGAACCTGAGGGCAAAGCGGTAGGAAAGGGTGCAAAGAGGTATCAACATAGAAAATTGAAGGGTGCCGCATTGTAGATGCGATCACAAATAAAAGAGAATTACCAAGGCGTTTTCACACTCGTAAAAATCTATAGGGCTGCATAATTGAATGTTTCAAATATTAGGGTTTTTGCAAGATTGTTTTCAATAATAGGATGGCTCGTGGCTCGTGAATGTGCCGTATCCAAATACTGAAACCGATTTTATTTTACGCCAGACATTAGACTTTTCAATAAATTAAAATGATGTGCCACAAACTTGTTAAGTGGTATTGAGTGTCAAACTGCCGAATGACCGCATTTTGAATAAATACTTTTTTGCTAATTTGTTACCGGACTATCCTTATGCGGGTCTCCCACTTGTCTTCCATCCAGGGATCGTATAACCGAAATTTTTTCGGTTGAATCGGTAAACGGTATGACGTCATACCGAAATATTACGATACCATAATGTTCCGGAACCGGAAATTTGTTGCTACCGCAAATTTACCGGTACCGGTATTTTTATGGTACCAAAACCGCTATCAAAAGGGTTTTGCAAGGTCATCTTCGACAATTCGGCCACCGTAGCCTACGCTGCGTTGCCGTTCCGTGCATGCGGTGGAAGGGTGAATGCCACATCAAGCAAATTGCCCGCGCGTGTTGACTTGACAGAGCCGCGATTCTTCTAACCTTTTTGAATTAAAAAAGCGCATCGTGCCTAGGTAGCTTGGTAGGGCAAGAAGTCGTCGTGTTCGTTTTGTACGGGTTGTTCTACTTTAATTAAGCGTGCGTACGGTCGTGTGCATCATAACTTGTCATCGATCAACGTACATGTTATTCTCGTCTGATTTTCGGTCAGATCAAATAGTAAATAAGTTGGATCATTTGAGGCTCAGGTTCCTAAGGTTCTAAAGTGGCACTAGATTTAGATTGGCTGTAAATTGAAAGATTCTATTTTGACTGAAGTGCCACCAAATGAATGTCAATAGAGTTAAAAATCGTTTGTAATAGTTAATTGGGAAAGGTTGAATCTGTTTAATATTATGTCGTCATAATTTGATGAAATTAAGGTAAGCCAGGGTCAAATGGTAACTTCGAAATATAGCATGTTTTGTATAGGGCAATGAATTCCCCTTCTAAGGATCCCTATTTGAGGACCAAATATTCCAAGATTTTGCAGATGGAAATGGATTTAAAACCTTAGTCGAACAGGCAAGCCTTTAAAGTCCTCTTGATTTTGAAATTTTCTCATTTAGGTATCACCGAAAATACCATACTATACATGAAATGTGTAGTTTGATAATATTTTCGCGTCAAAAAATTGTCATGTCTTTGCTTACTGTCTAACCTATGTTTGTGCCCAATCCCATTTAAATCGGTGCCACTATTAAGGGTCGCGAGTTTACAAGGAAATGTATGCAACGAATTATGTTACGCGCGGCGTGGTCGAAATTTCCAAGTGGCTGAGGCAGTAGCAGCCACGACCGTGCCGCGCGTGCCGGCGCTGTGAGCCGCTGTGCATCTTTACTTAAAATGTCAAACCTTTAATATAATGAATGTACTGGACTGAGGATATTAATAATAACACAGAAAAATTGCTATTTTCAATACTACATACATACACATATCACGCCTTTATCCTTTGCGGGGTGGGCAGAGTTTTGCGGCTGTAAAATACGGTCGCTATCGCCACGTCTGACAAATATTTGTGTGCCGTTTCAGAAAAAAACGTGTATCACAATAGTGACAGGTTGTCAGTCTGTCACTAAAATTGTAATACAGTCCCTTAGTCGCCTCTTATGACACCTGTGAGAAAGGAATGAGGTAATTCTATTCTAAACCGGCATCATACAGCCGATTTTTAATAATGGGTGGTAGTAAAATAAACAACAAAATAAAGGCAAGTGCAAGTATTTTGAAAACGGTACGTCGCAGCGAAAAAATAACAAGATTTTCAAAACCCCTTTAAAACCCGTTTACTTATTAATTTCTTAATTTTTTTGACCTTAGGTTGACTTTGACCTTAAAATGATCGAAAATTGCGTACATATTTTTTACTTTCATTGCTCCCACGTTGCTCACGGTTCTCCCTGCTGCGCTCGTTCCCCAAATAAACAGCTCCGCCTTTCTATACCCATTCCCTACCTCCCCCCTCCCCCCTCCCACAAAATTAAAAATCAGGTAAATAACTGCATAATTGAACTAATATGGTGTATTTCGGTGATACCTTTTAACTTGACTGAGAGAATTTTAAAATCAAGAGCACTATTTAAGGCTTGCCTCTTTGATTAAGGTTTTTAAATCCATTTCCATCTGAAAAATCCTGTAATTTTTGGTCTTCAAATGGGGATCTTTAGAAGGGAAATTCATTGCTCTATACAACACATGCGATATTTCGGAGTTACCAATCCATTTCCATCTGAAAAATCCTGTAATTTTTGGTCTTCAAATGGGGATCTTTAGAAGGGAAATTCATTGCTCTATACAACACATGCGATATTTCGGAGTTACCATTTGACCCTGGCTTACCTCAACCTCATCAAATAATGACAACATAATACTAAACAGATTAGACCTTTCCCAACTAAATATTACAAACGATTTTAAACTTTATTGGGTCTATAGGCTTTCTGATCAGATGGGGGCTTGCCGTTTACTTTGGGAAAAACAAGAAGTTGACTGACCTTCCGTGCGTCTGGGAAGAACCAACCTTCAAGCGCGTGTACATGAGCAGCATCTCACTGCTACTAACCCACCAGGCGTGCTTGATGATTCGGGCTGTATGGACTGTCGGGCGTCCGTACCAACCAGGTGCAGTGTTCGGGAGTTCCTTGATGCTGTTCTCGAGCGTCTTGAAATTTGACGTTCTGGAGTCGTCAGATGGAGCACACGCGGCGGTGACGCAGATCACGCGATCATAGGCCGTTTCCCTAGAGAGGTAGTCATCCGGGCAGCGTGCCGTCAATAATCCAGCCAGACATTGTTCCGTCCGCAGTAGTGATGTAGACCTGAACAAGGTCTACACAATGGAGCACATTCATGGATGGACGCCACCTTCCGGGGTCCGCCTAATATGCTAACTCCCAATTGTTTTCGTTCCCAAAATCTGCCACCGAGCGAAAATGGTTGATTTCAGGGAGCTTCATTGCATTTTTGTACTGACCTCTTTTAGCCCGAAGAATGGTGACTAAATGCTCCATGATTAGGGCTGCGTCGCTTTCTTGCACTCTGCCAGTTACGGCGCGCTGCTGCGACTCCCCTACGCACGCGGTCTAGCGCAGGGTTCCACCACTCATAGCCGTTAGTACCGTCGTTTTTTCGGGTACCGAGATATTTGTAAGAAGACGGGTTCCTTGCAGCCATCTTCTGCAGCAACTGCAGCTCAGCCTTCTTCTGGGCCAAAACCTCTGTTATGGCCCTGCTTTCAGCATCCTCGTCATCTGACATGGCTAAGCGGTCCGTGCCAAAGCGCTAGACCGATAGCTTAGTCGTACTAGGTGCTGATTAACAACCCTGCACGCTTTTCGTGCGCATAAAATCCGGAAAAGTAGAAAATTGAAAAATTTATGGGGAGGAGGGCGATTTGAGGCGTCAATATATGACTGGGTATCCTGTTCAAAACTGGGATGTAAACCGTTGGTCTGCAGGCCTCTACGATGCCGAGAAATACGCTTCTAAAGTTTGGTCCCAAAAAGGGGTATTTTGGGACGCGGCAGCAAGAAGGGTAGATTAGGATTAGGAAGGGTAGATAGGGCAGGGTGGTTTGTGGTGCACGAAATGAGTTTTTCTTGTTTTGGCGCAGCCATTGAAGAAAACGCGGTGCAACACGGACCAGCCGTTACCAAGAACTTAGGGGTCAATAATTAGGCAGTGGTTCGGGGGGGCAAGGGGGAGGGGTTCGACGCACGGCTTTTTTTTAAAGAGTTTAGGTGAAAACCCGGTCGAAATCTGACAAGCGGTTCAAAAGTTATAGCCGATCGAAAATTTTGGTAGAGGGGGGACGGGGTGGGGGGCAACCTGGGGTGCCCTGCCAAAAAAAATAAGACCGGGATGTTTAAGGGGGACGAGATATGTCGGGGAAGGGGGGGGGGGTGAGTGACAGCCCCATGTCACAATCGACAGGTATCAGTGACACCTGCCAAACAGCACATAAAACATCAGTTCACTTTGACAAGCGAAGCACGTGGGGCCAACGCCCAAAGTGAAAGCGAACACGACAACTTAGAAACAAAGAAAACGTTAAAACCGCGTGGAACTTAGGTCTGACAACGTCGCTAAATACATCGCGCGCACACCATTTTTCGATATCAAAATTAATACCGGTTAAATAAAGGTTAAATCAATTTATAACGCTACAGGTATAAAATAATGGTACCGTATTCTTTTACCGGTACCATAACCTTTATCATAACCTTTATCCGTCTACCTTTAAAAAGTATACCGGTACCGTTATTATACCGGTAGCTTAACCCTGTACCTTAACCTAAAACGATCCCTGCTTCCATCACTGTCAAATTCGCAATTTCCTTTCGTCTGACTGACGCATGCGTTACGGTGCGTTAAAAATACGCAGTAAAGGAAGACAAGTAGGAGACTCGCTTTATTGTACAAAGCACAAATTAAGAAATAACAAATTACTAACCATGGTTCAGCCAACACGGTCAGCAGAATAATAACGTATTTGATTACAGGCGTGATTCAGGCCATTGAATCCTAATGGTTTTGTAGACATTTTCCATGTCTGTAAACCAAACGAGCGTCTCATCATATTAAAATTTTACGGGTTCAACCTCGCTGACGATTTTCATTTTGAAGTGTCAATTAAATGTCATTATCTACATATGGCCTAACCTAACCTGTTTATTTTGGCTGATTTACGTTGTGTACATCACCATTTAGGCATTTTTCTACGATAATGTTATTACATTCTACACTTTCTTATCTACCTGTGTATATTACCTACCTCATATTGGATTAACGTTAGAAACTAATAGGAATACGTACACCTTTGGGACTCTTGGCTGTACACGCTTTCAAACTTTGCCCAGGTTCGCTTTCTCCAAATAATGCAAAACAATACAGCACATTACTTATTAATATTGTTGCTTGAATACCAAAGTTAACCCCTAGTTTAATAAAACACGTTATGTATGAGCCATGTGGTTCGTTCGTACCTAAAACCCGAAATACTTGGACTAGGTATGGGTACAGTGGAAAATTTACGTATTTGTATTTTTACACGACTGCCCAACCAAAAAAGGAGTGTAATCTTTTTAGAGTTCATGTATGTACCTATGTATGTATATATGTTCGATACTTTGAAGAGCTGCAATTAGTTAACTACTGAACAGATTCGAATGGGAATTGTATCGGAAGAATCCTTACATTATTCCGAATGTAATAAGCTAGGGTTTATCTCAAAAAGCAGTCATATTTAAAAAAAAAGATTTATAATGCTTATGTTTTTGATAAAACATCTACAAGATAAAAGTCTGTTTCTGGTAAATGACAGTGCGTTTTAGAAGTTAAAAGTAACGTCGTGGCAGACACCAGAATTGTGTTGAAACTTTAGCAGATACTTCGCCATCATAACTAAATCTAAAGTGTTACCTAATCTTAACTATGGGTGATATTAACAATTATGGTCAATATTTTAACGTGAGCAATTGGAGGGCAGAATACTGTTTCAATTTCACAAAGCTATGATACTGATTTTTTCGACAATTTGGGTTTTTGACGAAAAATCTGTATCCGATGAGTATTTAATGCGCCTACTACTAGTAGCAGGCCTCTGACATGATTTTTGTAATGACCGCCTTCGAAATAATCATAGACAGCAACTGGAACCGACGGCTTAATGTGCTCTCCAAAGCAGGAAGCCATCTTTCTTACGGATAATCAAGTGGTTTAGCTTGCAAGTTTCTAACAAAACTAGCAACAATCCTCCGGGAACCGAACCTGGGACCTCCGGATTAGACACCAACGGTGAGTTCATGGAGGCAGTCAAATTTGCTATCTAGCAAGACGTCACCTAAGTGTAAAGTTTGGTTTAGATCCCATCTGCGTGTGCTTCTGTAGCAGACTTTTGGGTTATTTAAAAAAATAAATTACATCATTGTTTTTCTGCGTAGGTTGGTTGGTTGTCATATTATTTCATAAAAAATTACGATTTCATGACAAAATTTTCCAATGGTGTGTTACGAACCTTAGGAATAGATACCTTCATTGTCCACAAACTTTATGTTCTGTGTTTTGTGTATATTGAAAGCAGTGTTTACCCAAGGGAATATGTAATGAATACGTGTCTCGGCGTCTGACGCAGCCATTGTAAAGTTTCGTGTAATTTTGGATAGCGGTGATTTTGACGAAAATACCATTATTCAGACTATTGTGTATAAACTATTCATATATCCTCCTTAAGAATACAAACAGTGTAAGGTATTCAAGGCTTTTAAATATGATGAATTAATTTTGGCAAATTGAAAGGTAGGTTTAAGTAGACACCTACCATATTAGTTTTGCATAATTAAATTTTCTGAATAGCTGTTGCGTGCAAAAGATGTCCCTATCATTTTAAAACCTACATGTAATATTATGATTAATATTTTTTAAATTGACCTCTTAGTAACACCTTTTGTATAGTAATACTTAGCACTTAGGCATTGACGCAGGAAAGGAATAATTAAAAAAATATGCCTCGATTTTTATCATAACCAGAAAATAGGTACATGTTTTTGACGTTTCACTAAATACGAGTAGGTAGTATAAAATAAGTCGCTTACCATGGCCATGTCCTTATGTCCCTTTGTATGCTTAGGTCTTTAAAAGTACGCAATGGATTTTTCTTTTCTTCTTTTTCTTTTCTTTAAAAGATAGGGTGAATCAAGAAAATAGTGTATAATTCATGTCGGGAAAAGATCTTTTTCCCGCGAGAAAACAGTTAGCTGTGGGTGAAAACGCTGGGCTGTAAAATCACTGTAACATTCATTAAAGTCATTTTTTTAATATGCCAGTGTTTAATGTTACGTAGCTTGTAATTCCGCACGTTAATATGAATATTTACGTGTACGTGTCATATAACAAACAAGTCCACTTTGCAGAAAGGAAATGCATTAATGCGAAAGTAAAAGTAAATAGTAATGACCTGATGAGTGACGAGTGAAGTGTCCGCATACTGAACAGTTACATTCAAACAATCTGATATGAGTTAATGAATTTATTTAATATTCAGTACCTACAATATTCTTAAAACTAATACATAGCCCCATAAGACCACTATTCGGGGTTTGTCTGTGGGATTGTCGGGTCTCTATAAAATTCATGTACTCAGGTACGTGTAATTAAGGTACTTTTCTGCCGTGTGGGGCCGGCTTAAAATGGCATCACCCTATTTATACCCGTGGGTGACGTAAAAGGCGAATAAGAGACGAATCTAAAAAAAAATGTTACTGCACTCGCCACTGCCTGCCAAGCATGGTGAGGAATTGGTGGAGGCCCATGTCCGGCAGTGAACTGTTCTGGCTGTTGGAGAAGAAGTTGGAGCGTTTTTTGCGAATCAAATAAACCAATCTTCAACCCAACCCAACAACAACAACATTATTAAAGTACTTGACATGTTTTTCGTGTTAAACCTTAATAGTTCTAGATTTCACCTAGGGCTAGCTTAAGAGACTTTAAACCTGTGTATTAAAACGTGGCGCTCTAAACGACTGTAATATTTGTAAGTGTTTAATGGGATTACCGTCACACCTCTTGTGTTTTTATTCTCTTGTCTATGGAGTTAAAGCCGGTAACCGTCATATCATAGGTGCCGAAATAATAAAAATAATGATTTCGTAACTTTGGTATTTAAAACGCAAATAAATTGTTTTTCGTTGGTTTCATCGTTTGTACAATATCAACTTGTAACCATATCAAAATTATTGTAGGGCCAAGTAACGAACTTACGCAATTAACTCCACCAATCTATACTCTACACTGCCGGACATGACTGTCAATTTTATTCCTCATAAAACAAACGCCTTGTTATCAGAACGGAGACAGGTACCTTAAGTTTAAAATAGGTAACCTTATCGTGCCTATCCATATTCAAACTCAAATAAAACTAACTTAAAGTATCTAATCGGTGATGAATAGGTACTCTTAAGAAATGTTCTGAAATTACAATCACATAATAATATGCTCGCAAGTTCGAGAGCGCATAGTTTAGTTTATTTATTTTACAATACAAAGGTGACAAAATTCAATTGTAATTAATAAAATCAATATCCACTAGAGGTATAATGTGAACGTCAAGAAAAATAGAGAATATAAAAAATTGAAAAAAATATTATATTTATAATATCCATTAACCTACAATCATTAATAAAACAATTTTAAATTTACCATTCATATACTCTTGAATAGATCTAAAAGCTTTTTCCATAATATAGACTATGACACTACGTTAATCCGCGATTTGCTCGCGAGTGTAATCGCTAGGAGCAAGTTTGTCGAAGGTCTGCACTGCACATTGCGGGCACTTTCGCAACCAACGGCCTAGCGCCCGGTTTGGCTGAGACAGGACTTTGACACTGCTTTTATGAGACGACTATCAATGAAATATTTTGTCTATGCAGAATCTATATTACAACGAATGTATATGATAGGATACCAAACTGGGGCGAGGTGAAAATTTTCAATGCCATCAAACTAGATAATAATTTTATAGATAGGTACCTAAGTAAGTTTGGGCAACAAAATCGCTACATACATCTACAAGTATACACTACATTTTAGCAAATTTCACCTCGGCAACGAAAAAAATAATGTTTATATTATTATTAAACGAACAAGTATCACTCATGATGTAGGTTTACGCGACTTGTTCTTACGTAATGTTTGATAAAACACCGACATATTTAACACTCATATGACACACAAATATATCGAACGCCAAACAGAATTCAATTTTGCGAACAAGAATTACATACAGCAACTTAACTAGAAACAAGTCGAAACTAGTTGCCGGTTCATATAAAAGTTAAATTCCAATAACCGTGCGGGAATCGTGGGGGAATTTGAAACATGTTTCAGAGTAAGAGAGTGAATCGGAAAAGCAATAAGTAACATGTTTGTTAGTAAGCTCACGAATGTGCCGAAACTTATTTGACCTAAAAGATAGAAAGAGTCAAAAACAAAATAAATTACTCTATTTCAGTGGTTATCTTTGCAATTTTATTGAAATACTTACATACATTGAAATGTCTTCGTGGTGAATAGTTTAAGGTGATGATATTTTTACTTTCTCTTACTAAATGCAGAAAAAGGAAAAACATTTCAACTAACAGCATGACATACTTAGTTATTCTAAGCATTAACGAAATTCAAAACAACTATCTTATTTCTTTAACTCCTTTGCTTCTTTTAATTTTTAATCCATGAAATGCAAATCCCTACAAGGAGTAACAAATGGGACATAACAAGCTTAAAGGAGGTCAAGGAGCTCATGAAACTGAACAACTTTCCCCATGGAGCATAGGTTAAAAAGATGTTCCATCATTGGCCTCACACGTCTGTGACAGACGATTTAATCAGTGTCTGAGGCAAGACTTTTCATGGCTGTAAATTGATACGGGAGCGGCATAATTTTCCGCACGCTCTACAAGTGAAGGTGGAATTTGAGACTGGCACATGCATGTTTAGATGACGTTTTTGCCTTTTGTTAGCGAGAGAGAAAAAGATGTTTAAGGCTGTAGTAAATTAACCTGAAGCTGATAGGCAATTTTGTACGAGAGGTCCATTTTTCCATTGGGAAAATTGTTCAGTTCCATGCGTAGTTTGACCTCCTTTCGGCTTGTCATACCTTTTTTGTTACTCCCTGTAGACAGTTACACACGAGTCCATTAACATTCACGTAATTCTGTTAGAACAATGTAACGATGTTAGTGTTAGTAGGGTAACTATGCTTTACAGTTTTTCCTGTACATTTTCCCTATACATTTTACTGCTGCCTACACTTGTATAATATCCTCTAAGTGTAATGTACTCCCAAGTTGAAGAATATTTGACTTGACTCCGACCATTTTACACTGCTTGTGTACAATATTGTATCATACGAGTATATTTTGTATAATCTGCGCGTAAAAGATAAGTCAATAAGGAATATATTTATGTGTACATAGGTAAGTATTAGATATGTATTGTATGTATTCTAAAAAAAGGCATATTATTTGAATTTGTGATACCTATTTGTATACATAATTGAAAAATGTTTTACACTTCTTCGTATAAGACATAAAGTAGACCACCCGATGCTGTACATTATAATTTCAATTAATCCGTGGTCAGCCTATTACTGGTCAACTATCCGTGAAATCTGCAAGCGTTATTATCTAAGTGATATAATTGTTATTACAATAACGTTATTATAATATAATCCTCTATAAAAAATAACTTAGTTATGTGCTACATACATACATACATATATCATGCCTATAGTCCCTTGCGGGGTAGGCAGAGCATAAATGGCCGTGAAAAACGGTAATTTACGCCACGTCTGACAAAAGTTCGAGGGTTAATCAGATAACTGTGTATCACTATAGTGAAAGGTTGTCAGCCCATCGCCTAAAATTGCAATACACACCCTCGAGTGCCTTAGTCGCTTCTTACGACACCCATGGGCAAGAAATGGGGTGATGCTATTCTTAGCCGGCATCACACGGGAAAACTTATCTGCTGGTCTTTAATATTGGGTAAAATATAATATACATATTATTAGGGAATTATTTATTTTCTATAAATCAGTTAACATACCTCTATAGAGGCTTGTCTACAAATATTAGAATTAAGTTTCTACGAGTAGTAAGTAATTTCTAATTTGGTACTCAGCAGCACGTAAGCTACTAGTTTAATAGATGATTTTATACTGATTATTTATACAGATATTAAGATATTATACGCCGTGTGATGCCGGCTTAGAATAGCATCACCCCATTTCTTGCCCGTGGGAGTCGTAAGAAGCGTCTAAGGGACACGAGGGTGTGAATTGCAATTTTAGGCGATGGGCTGACACCCTGTCACTATGGCGATGCACAACTCTCCGAATGACCCTCAAATATTTGTCAGACGTGGCGTAAATGTCCGTTTTGCGGCCGTTTGCGCTCTGCCTACCCCGCAAAAGATATAGGCGTGATGTGTGTACGTATGTATATTAAGAATAACCAGTATACGTCGATAGGTACCTAATGAGTAAGTCAAGGTGCAATGATTATACATATCGTCCCCTACAAGTCGTATGGACGTAACTTGAAAAACTTAATTTTACAGGAGAAGCCATTGAACGCAGGCGAAAATTTTAAAATTGCGTCATAAATGTGTGTTTACATCTACGATCACAGTTTTTTTTATGTAAAGGCGTCAAATTGCTAAAATTATGAATATGAGTATAATTTTTAAAAATAGTTGCAGGCTTTTTTAAAAAAAAATAAAAATCGACTTACGTTTTTATGCAAAAAAAAATTTCAAACCAATTTAAGTTACACCAAAAGTTACGTCAGTTCGTTTTGAAATCTTTTGCAAATTATTTGTTGGATCTGACTTACGGCTACGGTTATGAAAATAAATTCTGATCAGAAAAACAGTTATTTATTATTAATTCTTCAAAGTAATCATGAGTATTATAGGTAATTATTCAAAGTTAACAAAATATTTATGTAAGGAATGTTCTTCAAGTAATTAAAACTTATTTTAGTTATGTGGTAAACTTTCATAAAACTGTACGTATTCTTCTTTTCTTATTACAGGAGCACTACCTTGACACAGTGATTTAAGATCATCATATTTATCTTTAGATAATTTTGGTCGCTGCAGATACAATCTCTTCACTTGTTCTTCGAAGTGTTTGTTGGCTTGTCGTTTAAGTGTGAGGCTTCTGTATTCAATGTTTAGGTGGTTTCTTTTGAAAACCAGCTGCGATGGATACGCTTTTTCCACTTTGTACTCGCACATTTTTGTCCAATCAATGTCATCGCCACTTTCATTATCTTTGCGTACATCCTTAATCTTTATATAATTTGACAATTCTTTGAAGTCAAGAAAATCTGTATGAGACATTTCATTCACCTTATACGGTTTGTTGCGCCGGGCGAGCGTAATTGCTGTATAAATTTGACCAGGAATGAAAACATCTCCGGCTTTATCGATTGAATAACCTATAGCACTGTGGGCCGAGTCCCCTTCGTTTTGCCCATTATATGGCTCAAATAATCTCAAAGAAATTGTTTCAATATTCGTCAGTGTGTTAATCGCATAGAGCAGCATTGTAGCAATTATTGAGTTGCGGTTTTGTCCTCCACATCCATCTGAAAATAGATCCACAGTCTTGTAATTCTGTGTGTTACAAGTTTTCAAAAATTTGTGAACGCATGTTGCAATTTCAGAAGATCCACGTTTTGCAAGACCTTCATGCCATAAGAAGCAATGACAATCTTTAGTTCCCAAGTCATATATCGTAAAGTTGTATAATGAAAGCCTTCATTTATAAAAAACGGCACTTTCTTTCGATTGAGGTAGATGGTGCAAATCACCTGGTGCAAATACCTGCTGCAAATCAAACACAGCACTGGCATGTTTATTTTGATTATCAGTTGCTATCTCTTCGGAATCTTTTTTAATTTCTCTTACCTTCTGGTTTTGTTCAATGTGTAAATTATATTTTGTTTCCAATCTGTCTTTGGTGGCTTGATCACCCTCTCTGTAACTCATACACAAAGAACACTTATCTTTCTTCGGTCCATGAAATGCCAAATTCATTGTCTTGAAGACACTTCTATATGTTGAATAAGATGCTTTGTTGGAATCCTCGTCTTCTTCTTCTAAGTATAGTGTATACATTTTTGTCAAAGTTAAATCTTCGTAGAGATATTCTTTAGAAGTTTTAGCGCGGCAATAGTGAAATTCCGTATGAGGAAATTTATTAATATGATTTGTAATTTTTTGATGAACATTCTCATCTTGAATCTTTTGGCTAGGTACGCGCCCCCCTCTGTTATCTTTTGCTACGATTCCTGTAGTCTGTAATTTTTTAAGAGATGTTTGGATCATCTTATCACTGATACAAAAAGTATTCATAAATGTATTTTTACAAACTTGTAAAGGTTCTCCTCCCTTGGGATTCGGTAAGAAATACTGTAAAGTATTTTCACGTCGAGACTCAAAAGTAGTAGTGCCACTCTGTTTCTTGAGACGTTATACGTATCTTTCCACAAATTCGCATTATTTATCCAACTTGCCGTACGACCAGAAGTCTGGAAACATGTCAAATCTTGCGTCTTCGTTGATTTTGTGGCAATGTTTTTTTGATTTTACACAAAAGTTACTTTCGCACGTGGGCCCCATGACACGAGTAGGAACAAGTTTTTTTGTGTACTTGCTTAAGTATGATGCTCCTGAATTGCGTAATTCCTTTGATATTTTCTGCTGGTTTGTTTTCTTTTTTGTTGTATTTGTATCATATTCACGCGCAGATCCTTCTACTTCGTACTCTTCATAATAAGAACCAGATTCTCTGTGTTGAGCCCCTATATTTCCAGTAAGTAAAAGTCGGGGTGCGCTAAACGAAAAATAAACATTTTCTGTAGATGAAGACTGAAGATTTCCATCGACTAATGGCAATATTTGTGGTGCACTGAATGGAAAACTGGTGTGAGCACGTCCGTCAGAATCAGGCCGGAGATTAAAATCGTTAGATGCCAAGGCCTGTGGGGTGCCGAATGGAAAACTTGCGTGAGTACTTTCTGTAGTTCCAGGTTGTAGACTATGATCGTTAGAAGGCGAAGTCTGTGGTGCGCTGAACCTGAATGTGAAACTGGCGTGAGTATTTTCTATAGTTTCAGGTTGCAGATTCTGGTTGTTAGAAGGCGAGGTCTGTGGTGCGCTGAATGTGACACTGGCGTGAGCACTTTCTGTAGCTTCAGGTTGCAGACTATGATCGTAAGAAGGCAAAGTCTGTGGTGCGCTGAATATGAAACTAGCGTGAGCACTTTCTGTGATTTCAGGATGGAGATAAAGATCGTAAGAAAGTGAGGTATGTGGGGTGCTGAGTGGAAAACTGACGTGAGTACTTTCTGTAGTTTCAGGTTGCAGATTAAAATCGTCAAAAGGCAAGATCTGTGGGGCGCCAAGCGAAAAACTGTCGTGAGCACTTTTTGTGTTTTCAGGCTGAATATCAAGATCGTTAGAAGGTGGGGTATGTGGGGTGCTAAGTGGAAATCTGACGTAAGTACTTTCTGTAGTTTCAGGTTGCAGATTTAGATCGTTAGAAGGCGAGATCTGTGGGGCGCCAAGCGGAAAACTAGCGTGAGTACTTTCTGTGGAATCAGGCTGGATATTTTTATCATCAGAAGGCGAGACTTGGAGTATACTTAATTCACCGGTTCATACAGGCTACGGCGAGTTATATGTTCTCATACAGATGTAACTCTTAAAAATAAAATAAAAAATTTGCGACGTAAAGGCGTAAGTTAACTTACATCCCTACGTTACAAAGCAATATGTTTTAATATAAAATTTCTGAATCTTTAAGTGTATATAACTCATTTTCGTAAAAAATCAAGTTACGTCCTTTCGTTTTGAAGGGGACGATATATACATACATACATAAATCACGCCTATATCCCTTGCGGGGTAGGCAGAGCATAAATGGCCATGAAAAACGGTAATTTACGCCACGTGGTTTGACAAAAGTTCGAGGGTCAATCAGGTAACTGTGTATCACTATAGTGACAGGTTGTCAGCCCATCGCCTAAAATTGCAATACACACCCTCGAGTGCCTTAGTCGCTTCTTACGACACCCATTGGCAAGAAATAGGGTGATGCTATTCTTAGCCGGCATCACACGGGAAAATTTTATCTGCTGGTTTTTTTTTTTGGTCTGGGTAAAATATAATATACATATTATTAGGTAATTATTTATTTTTCATAAATCAGTTAACATACCTGTAAGATAGAGACTTGTCTACAAATATTAGAATTAAGTTACTACGAGTAGTAGGTAATTTCTAATTTGGTACTCAGCATTATGTAAGCTACTAGTTTAATAGATCATTTTATACTGATCATTAATACAGTTACTAAGAATAACCGTGCTGCCGTGTGATGCCGGCTTAGAATAGCGCCACCCCATTTATTTTCGGTGGGAGTCGTAAGAGGCGACTGAGGGACTCGAGGGTGTGTATTACAATTTTAGGCAATGGGCTGACAACCTGTCACTATGGCGATACACAATTTTCCTAATGACCCTCAAATATTTGTCAGACGTGGCGTAAATGTCCGTTTTGCGGCCGTTTGCGCTCTGCCTACCCCGCAAAGGATATAGGCGTGATGTGTGTATGTATGTATATATTAAGAATAACCAGTATACGTCGATACCTAATGAGTAAGTCAAGGTGCAATGATTATACATACATAAATCACGCCTATATCCCTTACGGGGTAGGCAGAGTGTTAACGGCCGTAAAACGGATATTAACACCACGTCTGACAAAAGCTTGAGGGTCAACTAGATAACTGTGTATGACTATAGTGACAGGTTGTCAGCCCATCGCCTAAAATTGCAATACACATCCCTCGAGTCCCTTAGTCGGCTCTTACGACACCCATTGGTTAGAAATTGGGTGATGCTATTCTAAGCCGGCATCACACGGAATAAAAAGTTTTTGCAATGATTATATTACATTGATAATATCGCTACTACCAAGCGCAAATTAAAATTTCACTGCACTCAATTAGTCGTATGAAGTTATAAAGTGCACTTTTATTTTCCACGCACTGCGTCGTTCTGGTTGACTGATACATCTAAGTATATAGGTACATACATACGTGTACAAAAGTGAAACATTTATGTACATTTTTAGGTTTATCGGGTTATTCGCGAACACTGTGTCCAACATGATAGAAAAATAATTGAATTATCATAAAATAATTTAAGCATTTAAGTAAATAGTATCTATAAGAAACTTGTGTTAAGTATTCATATTCAATACAATGTGATATTTTAATTAAACATAGATAAAAATCACAAACAAACACCTTGCGGAGTAGGCAGTGCGTTAACGGCCATAAAACGATCGATATTGCCACGTCTGACAAATATTTGAGGGCCGTTTCAAAATAATAGTGTATCACTATTGTGACATGTTGTCAGCCTGTCCTCGAGTCCCTTAGTCGCCTCCATGACACCAACGGGAAAGATTTGGTGTGATGCTTTTCTAAGCCGGTATCACGTGGCATATAAATAAAATATTAAAGGCATACATAGGCAAGCATGTACCATCATCGTCTGCATCGTCACTTACCATCAGGTGAGATAGCATACAAATGCGGGCCTATTTTATATAGGTATAAAAAAATACAATATTTAAACAGGAGGCGTGTTATTTCCAGTTCTAAGAATATAAACGATAACATAACCGTAGTACGAGTAGTTAAGTTGGAGCAATGAGCGGCAAAATATTAAGGAATTAACTGCTATACTGAGAAGCCTGTAGCAATCCCGACAAAGAGCCAATTTTCCGCAAAGAAACTCCGACTAAGTAAATGAAGCTAGTCTTCCACTGTTTAAAATTGCTTCAAGTTAACAAATAGGTATAATTTTAAATTCATCTACAAGATAAGTATCTTTCTTCTTTCCGCTATATTTTTTGTTTGTTTACTTCAAAACATCGATGTCACTTTTATTTCGCCATCGTTATATTGAAAGTGAATAAGAAATTAAGAAGTATTGAAATTGATACAAAATCTGAAAACAAATAAGTGAATTCGGATTGATTAAATATGACATCAAAGATTTTCGGCGCAAGTTGATTGTACAAAATATCTAAGACTGCAAATGTTTGACGTCATATTGATACAATTATAATCTAATCAGAGCGGTTCCTACTATGACCATGATACAAATTGTTTTCATCTAACATATTTTCATACATACATACCTACTCGTATAACACGCCTTTATCCCTTGCGGGGTAGGTATAGTGTAAACGGCCGCAAAAACAGACATTTACGCCACGTCTGACAAATATTTGAGAGTCATTCAGAAAATTGAGTATCGCCAAAGTGATAGGTTGTCAACCTATCGCCTTAAAATGCATTGCAGCCCCTTGAGGCCCTTAGTCGCCTCCTACGACTCCCACTGGAAAGAAATGGGGTGATGCTAACAAAGCCGGTATGACACCGCAGTATTTCACTCTATGTAAATAAACGACATATTTTCACTTTCTGTAAATAAACTAATATTTAAATTGAAAATATTGTGACAACGAAAGAAAAATAAACAATTATGATTCCTTATGTTTCATCGTTTGTAATCAGCACGACGTCAAGTTTCCCTTACCCAGTTTAAGGATCAGCAAAATACTGGTTCTCCATACAGTTTTTAAGACTAAAAAGTATACACTGAACCCTTCAATGATTGAGTGTGATAATACTTAAACATTTTTCCCGACGCCTGTACCGGGCAGTGCATCGATAGTTCGGGATGTTACACCAGCGCCGACAATAACCACTCTTGCGCAAGCGGCAAAACCTGATGGTAATGAGCGCCCTCGAACGAAGATTAAGGCATTTAGGAACGCTAATAGTTTGCGTACAGGATTCACTAATTTGACGAAGCTAAAGATATATTAGCAGAATTTGGGACAGAACAAATATGACAGACATTAAAGATTTTTCGGACAGTTTTTATATTTCGCACAAAGGAATTCTGCATATTCCGCAGATATCTTCACATCCGAAAATAAACAGTAAAATTTATCATGCACTATCAGAAAGTGTCAGTAAACTTTATTGATGCCATTGTATGAGTATAATAGTTATTTTAATTATATGCATCACACTTAAGAATTTAGTTTATCACCGTCAAGTCTAGCTTAAATAATTACCATAAATAGGTATACTTCTTGTTTGTTATCCAATTGTGCTATCCATAGTTACACACTCAAAGCGCCCTTTGGGTCAGAGCTTATATCACTGATAACTTTTACGATAATGCAGTGTAAATGTCAAAATGAATAGCTGGGATTTCGCAAACGGAACACAGCCGATCAACCCTACCAAACCTACCTGAGTTCGCCTTAGTGGGGATATTCGGACGAACGGCTCAGCAAACAGTGTCTACTACACAGTCAGTGCAGTGCCGTGTGTATAGCCAAATAAGTACACAGTAGAATATAATAGGTACAAAATGTGCGGAGAAATGGGAAAGGCGGTACTGAGTGCCCTCACGACAGCGATACTCTGTGGTTTTGTCTCGCAGGCTGCTTATTTGCAGGTAGAGTTTAGCATACTTTTTCAAATAAAAATCTGCTACTTTTATTACTAAAGCTTATAAAGTGAGAGTGAATCATTTCAAAAGTTTCTTATAAGCCAAGTACCTAATGACCTAGGCGTTTTATGTTAGTCGCACAAAATGCTAAACTCCGTTCTAAAGTACGGTCGTTTGAAAGCTTCTTAGTAGTAATACTGTTTACCTTGAATGCTATATTATACATATAACTGGGATTTGATAGTCATTGATAGTCAAAATAGTAGTGCGATTGCACCACATCGTCGTTTGTATCAAGAAAATTTTAGGTACTTACACCAATTGTACACATACAGTTTAGAATAAACTTACTTGTACGTCTGGAGAAACTTTCGGTTCTGTTTGTGTATAGACATTGAAGTGAATAGACACGGTTTTGGCAAAAGATAATAATTTTGAATAAACATCAGCCAATGAGTATTTATGCAAAATAATAATAATATGGTTCTATTAAAAATTCAAGCGACTGGCGCTTTAGGTATTGAAAAAACATAAATAAATGTTTTAACTTATAAATATTTTACTTGTCGAAAAAAATAAGTAAGCATTGTATTTTCCGATTCCTTCCCAGGTATATTTATTTAAATAGCCAAACTAACCTTAATGAGTATATGTAGCTATGCATAAATTTACATAATGATTTAAGGTAGGTCAGTTCAGTTAGCTTTGTATACAATGTTGGTAGCCACAAAAATAGAAAAGAGGTTTGATAAGTGTAGCATAATAAGTAAACGTTTGAACATCAACTAGAACGTGATTATGGTTACGTCTAAGTCAATAAAAACTTGCAAAGAAAACGTGTACATTTGTAACTAACAGCTATAATTTTTAAACTTAATTTGGTAACCGATGCATAATTCACAAAGGGTGAAGTTTTGATGTAATTGGCATTTAGAATAGAGTTACAGTAATAAAACGGCACGGGTAGGCGACCTTAAATATCCTGCGTAGTATAGCCATAACTCGCCCATAAGGGAACACTAACTTTTGCAATTTTCTCTGCTCTCGCTCCCTTGAGCCCTTCAAAGGCGAATTACTGTTGGTTAAATTTACTTTCATTTTCTTGAAGGAACGCCTGTTTTTTAGTTTCGTTTCTTTGATCAAGCCCCTTGTGAAAATTGTTTGAAACTCGGTCGCGGAGCCAAATTGGTATTCAGGAGTTATTTCACAAATTCTCACCTTGCAGAGATGTTTTAAGTTACTCTTCTTGCTTTATTGAGTTGTCTGTAATGCACTGACTCTTTTGATCTTGACGAAATGTAATTTTTTTTCTTAAAAGTATTTTTCTGAATTCTTTTTCTTAATATTATCGTCATTTGATTTTCTTACTTGTCTTGAGATCGTGGATAGAAATAGAAAGTGTAAATAAATGCAAATTTAATCATTTGAGCCCATAATCCATCCCGTCTTGTGATGCCGGCTCCGCATTGTGGTGCCGGTTTAGAATAGCATCACCTCAATAAACCTGAGGGTGTTGAAAAAAGCGACTAAGGGATTATATCATCCAGGGAATGGGCAGCAGCACTTCCTGTGAGAGCAATATCTTACACTGCGGTCGCCAGTCCGCCTACCAAGCGCGGTAATTATTGCAATACCCCCCAATATAGGGAGGCACATGTCCAGCAGTGGACTAATGTAGCTGGTAATGTAAATTCAGCTCCAAACGATATCGTCACCAACCTAACCTAGCGTAATTAAGTAGCATTGGCCAAATTTGTATTAAGCTATTGCTGATTCATATAGGCAACTTCTACCAGCGGTAAAATTTCAATACCATGGGAATTCATGCCAGAGCGGGGGGAGACGTTAGGGAATGATTTATTTATTTTATTTTATATATTTATTTCGTAAACTCAACAGCACATGCTTTATTATTACAATTTGCCTTAAAAACTTCAACAGCCAATAACGGAGTTTAACATATTATATAAACATAGTACGGGTTGTAGACAAAAAAGTTAAGCAAAAGGAACGGGAACTTATATTGCTATAAATCAAAACACAATCTAATCAGAGCGGTTCCTAGATTATGACCATGATACAATTTATTTTCCTCAAACATATTTTCACTTTCGATTTCCTGTAAAGATCGAGCGAACCAAATCGGAAGGAAACTTCCCGTTCCTTCGTTTCCTCTGACTCGTTTCGCGTGCGCATGCGCGTGCGCAGTGAGAGGGGGGGCAACGTCCTGCGCAGACGGCCTCACGGACAACTGGAGTTGCGCAGTAGCCGCGGACCCGAAACGCAAGACCTGCCATGTGCCATGCCGCGCGAAAGGCCCAGAGCTGGCTACGTATTGAACATACATACATACATACATATAACACGCCTATAATCCCTTGCAGGGTAGGCCTAGGCAGAGAGTAAACAGACATTTACACCACGTCTGACAAATATTTGAGGGTCACTTGGAAAATTGTGTATAGCCATAGTGACTGGTTGTCAGCCCATCGCCTATTACAATACACACCCTCGAGTCCCTTAGTCGCCTCTTACGCCTCCCTCGGGAAAGAAATGGGGTAATGCTATTCTCAGCCGGCATTACACGGCAAAATGTTTAAAGCTGAAATGTATGTTGAAAGCTGGTTTTTATGCATTATTTCCTAATTTCCTATTTCCTATTTCCTCACACATAGTTGACGCGTAAACACGCACGTCTGTAAAACATGTCAACGTGTGAATGACGGTACTTACCTAGGTAGAATGTGTCTGCAAATGCAGTTATTATTCATGATTTTGTTTAGAACATTGAACAAAAAAACTAGAAATTTTAATTGATAGTGGTTACTTGTAATTAACATTACCGATAAAACTATGTCTATATCTATGAAATACTAATTAGAATAGGTAGGTAAACTAAAGGAAAGAGAAGAGTGTTATTATTATTTGTCATTACATACATAAATACCGATTTTATTCCTAAACCTTGACATGAGCAAGCTAGGTACTTGCTGTCTACCAGGAGCCCCAGAAATAATAAAATCCAGTTAAATATATATTATCTGAATGACCCCTCAAATGTTTGTTAGACGTGGCGTAAGTGACCGCTTTTTCGGCCGTTTACGCTCTGCCTCCCCGCAAGGGATATATGCGTGAATATGTATGTATGAAAAGTAATTCAATCTCTTTTGTTTAACCGTAGCCAATCGACCTCAATAACGCACACAAAGGTTAAGTAAGTAAAAGGTCGACAAAGTGAAAAGACACGTGTGGTTGGCCAACAAACTGGATCTAAGTCAAGGTTAATAAGTTTACACTTTATATAGGGTCTCTCTTTTGGTAATATTGAACATAACCATTAAACAGCGTGAATAATGAAAAAGCTATAAAAAAATTCCGCGTTTCATATCTCAAGCAAAACTATAACTCTGCGACTGAACTATACGCTGTTGTGTTTCACATAAGTCATAATATGGCATCAAATATTTTATGCGCAGGATATCATGTTTCATAGGTCAATAGTAAAATGAACAAAATATAATATAGGTAATATAAATTTCCTGGCTGGACAATTAATCTAGCTCCAAACTAAGCATAGCTTGGGAACTAAATAACTGATATTAGTTAATATACTTAGATTTGATAAATAAATACTTCGAAACTACCTAGACTAAACATGAAAAATTGCGTCTTGTGGGAATCGAACCTAAAGAATCGAATCGAGTCTAAAATCATTGTAATGTGAGCCTGTTCTGAATAGTAATTTTTTTTAATAAAAAGCCTATAGAAAAGGGATATTATCCGCACAAAACTTTTTTAAGATTCGGTATTATGACAAGTTATCCGAAAACAACATTCGCTAAATGTGTTACCGTCGCGTGAACTAATTTAAGCATAGTGAAAGACAAATTTTGATGTTGGCTTTTCGATTGATACAAAATATTTAGAATATAACCGAACCAGGGAACCCTGTTGTCAGAGTTTTTAAATAAACCGCTTGTTCCTACTAAAGTTATAAGCTTCTGATCTGACATGGTTGTATGCCTATCACTTCCTATCTTCACCACCATAGGATAATTCAAATCATTGTTAGTTTTAATACTAAAAATAATTAATTTGTTAATATCTAATAATTTAACCATAGTTACTTAATTTCTATATCTTAAAAGTATTTGTGTTGACATATTTTTACCATTATTTTGTAAAGTTCAATCCAAATTCAAAGGCAAAACAAAAACGGAGTCTAAAAATAAAGCTTTTTATACATATCTGCCTTTTTACAGAATTATTCCAATAAGCTTTATGTTGGTTTTCCCACTTTTCGTCCATCGCTGCGTTTCAACGCACCGTATCGCAAGCGTCTGTCAGACGGAAGAAAATTGCGGCTACAGTGCGTAACAGCTTGCTAGCTGGTAAACGTACCGCATAGCCGTATGTACGGAAAAAGGATCGGAATTTGCAATCCCCTTTCATTTGACAGGCTAATGGGTTACGGTGCGTTAAAAATACGCAGCGATGGACAACAAGTGGCAGAACCTCCGAACGCTATCGAAACTCGAACACTCGCCGGAGCTTTTGTTGTCAATTTGCACTCAAGTATGATTGGAATGGAATAAAAATGGATCAGTGTTGTTTGAAATATTAACCCATCACAAACTTCCAGTCGTATTGTGTTTTTGTTTATGTATTTACTTAAGTTGTAAACACTTTTCTCGTCATTTATTGCTAACTGGTAGAATACAGAACATTAACGAGATTTCTTAAGTTAGTTGTTTTTTCTTTAGAAACAATTGAAATACTTAGTAAAATCGTTATCCATCTTCGAGCTAGTGGCAGTAATTTTGGACTAGTAGTAGATTACGTATTTTGTACTTAATGTTTTACTTGTTGTAAACCTCATGTATGCGTCACGATCTCACAACCATTTTATTTTTTTCTACGGGTAAGTGTTTCGCTACGTTAAATTCAATGCCAAACACCTCTCATGTCATTGAGTTGCATCAGAGAGTGAAACGAATTATTAATAAAATGACCTACATACAAACATAAATCACGCCTCTTTCCCAGAGGGGTAGGCAGAGGCTACTTCCTTCCAGTTACTACCATCCTGGCATACTTCTTTCGTCTCCTCTACATTCATCAATCTCATGCATGCTCGTCGGTTTAGGATACTTTTGACCTGACCTTTCTTTAGCACGTCCCCGATTTGATCGAGGTACGTTCGTTGAGGTCTTCCCCTTCCGGCGTTCTCATCCACACTTGCCATATACACCTGTTTCGTTAATATTCTTTCATTCATCCTCTCTACATGACCAAACCATCTAAGCATACCCTATTATACACCTGTCACTACGTCTTCTTTTATACCACAACGTTCCTTTATACCACAACTTCTTTTATATCAAAATGACCTACGAGGTAGAAATAGGTATTGAATTCTATGATAAGAACAAATTGTACTTTAGTTAAGTACTTTAATTTCAGAAAATATTCATTTTTCATCTTCAACATTAAATTAAAGTATATTTTTTCGTTTATAGCGCTACCACGAACCTAACTACGACATACATTACGAGCAAGCCGTCGTCCGGAAACCCCTGCGTGAGCATGAAAAGCCTCAAGACCTGCGCAACGTACCTGGTACCCCAGGAGTAGACTACCCTATCTACCACGAGGTGCCCGAGACCGGCTTCTCATGTGCTCACGTGCCGGTACACCCCGGAATGTACGCCAACGTTGAGACTGGCTGCCAGGTATATTTATGAAATATACGGGGTGTAAGGGACAGCCGAATACTTATAGGGTGCATTTAGACCATAAAACTGAACAACTTTCCCTTGATCTTCCATACAAAATCAAGATCAGCTGACTGCAATTACTATTCGGAGGGCTGTCCCCTACACTCAGTATACAGATTTGATGTTATGGTGAGCTTGTAATCCTCGACCTGCGCAACGTAGCTGGTACCCTAGGAGTAGAATATCCTATTTACCACGAGGTGCCCGAGGCCAGCTTCTCATGTGCACACTTGCTGGTAGACACTGGTAACGTTACGTTGTGTACGGTATAGTTGAGACTGGCCGCCAGGTATCTTTGTTCATGAATCATTTGCTTATTCGCTTTTAAAGGTTAAAGGTTTAAAGATATAATTAGTTCATTTAAAATAATAGTTATGTCGGCTATCTGTTTACCTAAGACACAGGAATTCTTATTCTTAGTTTAGGAAACAGAAGCCTCATAATTATTTGTATCGTGTTACCTATTTGTTTATTTTTATTAATAAAAAAATATCTTATCTTATCTTAAAGCAGAAAATATCTTAAAAATAATTTATTATTTTAAGTTCTAATTCAACTTAGTTACACATATACGATCACAGTTAAAACAAAGTTTTTACTATGATTTTACAACGATTCAACCTTTGTATAATTAATTACATGCACGGAGAAATACAACATTAAAAAATTTCATTCTGTAGAAAACTCAAACATTTTAATCTTTTAACAGTGACCAAACAATTTAACCTATGAACTCTTCAAAAATGTCCCACTAACATTCCAAAGCAAAAGTACGTCGAATTCCCGGCAAATTTGCAACCGTATATTTCTTGCAGTGAATTCATTAAGCCTCTGAAAAGCAGCACAATGGCACTATTACTCGGCTCGGTCACAGAGCGAGCAATAATTTATTCCCTGACCACTGGGAATATTCAATAGAGGTATGCTAGTTGAGTGTTTATATCGACATTGCACATCTCTTTGATGATTACTCTTGCAGCGTTTGCTGTTTTAGGCTGATCATCAAATCCGGTATCAAATCCAATTACAGGCGTTGATGAAAATACAAACCTGTCACGCTGTGCAAGTAATTTGGCCCGCAAATACGGACGGAGAAATTCAGAAACATGCAATTGCATGTAAATTTCCAACTAAACGACTAGTTTGCACAAACAGCGGGTTATTTATTCCGATAAAGTAGATTTCCTTGAACGCCCGAAATAATCCAATTCTTTTTCCTCATATTACGAAACAGTGCTGTCAAATGCAGTGCATCCTGTTTTATTGAAAGTCGAAATTCGATGTATTCTGCCCTGGCGCCATTTGTTTTCTATCTGTCCTAAAATAGGAAATGTTTACGTAGACACACAGAATGGAAAAGACAGCATTATCTACCTATCCAGAGTAAACATTATTTTACCCATTGTACATAGTTAATTTTCTGGTATGTCCTCTAAAAATGTGATAGAGAAACCAAATTAGGCCAATGATGGGAACCACAGCCATTGGAGGTCCGCGCTGGCCACAAAAGAATGCCTTCGGAGCTACTAAATAATTATGTGGCAAGTTCTCACGCCGTGGAATGGTTATTACTGGAGCTTTATTTTCTGAATGTCCTTAAATATAAGATTCTTCGTTTGCTTATTTGAAATACTTGATTTTTTCTCTTTTAAATATGTATAATATAATATATATATAGGTGCCATGTGATGCCGGCTTACAATAGCATCACCCCATTTCTTTCCCGTGGGAGTCGTAAGAGGCGACTAAGGGACTCGAGGGTGTGTATTGCAATTTTAGGCAATCGACTGACAACCTGTCACTATGGCGATACACAATTTTCATAATAATTAACCTTCAAATATTGACATGGACGTAGTGGACACGGACTTCAGACGTGGCGTAAATGACAGGTTTTGCGGCCGTTTGCTCTCTGTTTACCCGCAAGGGATTATAAGCGTGGTATGTGTATGTATGTATGTATAAATATTAGTTATATCAATTGTAAGTTTTGAAGTAAAATACTTATCTTTGGCATTTTACTGTAGAGATTTGTTGTCATTGACATTCTTAAAAATCCCACACTATGATTGCCCGACAGATACGTCTGTCAAACACCTTTGTCAAATTGCAGCGTTACAGTGTGCCAAGGTGACCATTTTTGTGTGTAATTTCGAAATTATCTTCTGTTTGATATAATTATATATGCGTCAAAAACCATTCCTTTAGAGTGGGAGAACCACGTTTAGATATTAATAACATATTGTTTCGGTTGTATGATTTTCATTAAAACTATATTGTTTACTAAATAAATTAATGCAATCACTTAAATATTTGACATGAAATAGTAGGCTTAATGAGGTACATGCTACCTCTATTTTTATCAACAGCTAAACAGTAAGTTAATGCAAAAGTTTATTTACTGCCCGCCGCCGGTTGTCAGTCCACCTGATATTTATTGAAGCCTAAAAAAATCGATTGCGTAATTAGTTTTGTCGCAGAAATCAGATTTAAATGTCACATGAAAGATTTTATGCGTAAGTTGACTTTCTTCGAACTCCATACAATTTTATTATTCAGAGCTGATTTATAAGAATGGAATCCGCCACTAAATCGATCGTTGGAGGACTATTCTTTTGCCAATATTTTAGTTAAATTTACATTATTTTGGTGTTGCAGGCCTACCACGTCTGCCATGACGGTCGCGAAGGCCACCAAGGAGCATCCTTCCTCTGCACGAACGGAACGCTCTTTGACCAGACCAAGTTTGCCTGCGACTGGTGGTACAACGTCGACTGTTCACAGGCAATCGCTCACTACAAGTAAGCTTTGAGCTTTTATTATTTTTTATTAAATTTTATTGCAAAGAAAGTACAAAAGGCCTCGCAGCATTCTCTACCGGCAAAACAAAGGATAAACGGAGAGAGTCAAAGCGGGTGCCTATACAAAAAACTAAATAAGATCATACGTAAAGTTCTCACTATTGGTAGCTATACAATACATAAGAAGAGTAAACGAAATATATAAAGTGATAAATAATATAACACAATAAAATAAAATCACACAAACTTACATAAAATATATGCATATATAATTATTACATTATATTTCTCCACACTGACAGTAACCTATTAGTAGGTAGGTACATTTTGCAAATGGACCTAGACATATTCACACTGAGAACATAAGAATTGTTTTTCCTTCTTACAACACGGATAGGTAGTTGATCTTTTCCATGTTTTAATTCTCGGAAATTCATTTTATTTCATTAGTTGGAAATGTTGGAATACTTCGAACAAGCAGTATTTTGACATTTCAAGATAATTAATGCTGATAGTGGGACCTTCTTTTGGAAAACAATTACCTAGAAGGCAGATTTAAACATAAATTATAAAATAAATTTAATTTGAGCAATGTAGGTACGTTTGTTTTCACTTTGATCAAAAGCGATGCTTTCCGCCCAGCGGCATCAGACGAGTAAAATCTTTTACGAAAATTCATTTTACCTGCGAGGAAATTAATAATTATTCTTTCTGATTACCGGTAAGTAATTTTACCTTGTGTAATCAATATAGTAAATTAAAATGTTATGTAAATGATTTTGTGATGTTCTTTTTACAGGTTAAACGCAGATCCATTGAAGAACCCCTACGTGCCTAAACCTAAGCCCAAGCCCCAAGAACATTACGACCATCTTGAGGAGCTGATCCCTCACAACCGTGGAGTTTACTACAAGAACTATAGAGACTAATCTTGCTGTCGTAGAATTTTGCCATCTCAGATAAAAACCTTGAATCTTTAATTCAAATCCTTAAAACGTATGGTAAATTTTAATTTGGAACTCTTTTTGATCTGAGTTTCTTGGGCGAATTATTTTTTATTAGCAGCATATGCATAGACCCTAACTGTTTCTTTACAATAATATATCATATCTTTTACTCTACTTTAATTCAATACAACTGGTAGATGACAAGTTAGGAAAAAATGTAAACCCTTAAATTCGAAGCCTTCATTGTTTATATTGGTAGGTACAACTAGTTAAGAAAATAGGTTCTAAACGATTCGTCTTACTGATTGTGTTCCTAAATAAATGTGAAATTATGTATCTTATCTTACCAAAGTTTCAAAATCGTAAATTTGAGTTACCTACTACCTGTTCAGTCTTTACTATAAATTTACTGAGTTGAATACCAAGACATAGAATTAAATAGTCTGAGGTGGCACTAAGTTAGTAGGTAGTAATTTATATTATAGACTTCATACCTGGTTAATTTTATTTCAAAGACTTGCACAAAGTGTTTGAAAAATCAAAACACAATTAAATTGTACAAAAAACGGTTGTCACTTTAATTATCTACCTATCAAGTTGCATCTATTGAAATAGTTATAGGATACCTAATTTGAGGTACTTGTTGGTCCTTCGTTGCGTGTGGTCAACTATGGCGAAGACCTGCGTAATTTTTTTTTTGTATTGGGGACAATTTCTTAGTAGTGTTTGCAACCAAATTGAGTGCGATAGTTGCCAACTTGCAAACAATGGGGTCACTATACGATTTTATATGACACTTCCTATGATAAATTTCTAGTTTCTTTACCTTTGTAGAAATAAGTAAATAAGATAGAACTCAGTGATTGGTAAATGGACAAAGAATACGAATTAATAATAAAATAAATTAAAATGAACAAATGATGTTTTACTTTGTATGTATTAAAATGCCACACGAAAAGAAGAAGAATTATAGTTCTAAAAATGATAAACACGCCATATTATGATAAAATGAGTTTAAATTTGGCTTCGGCAGTGTTTGATCAAAGACATATTAAAATCAAAATTACAATTCTTATCGAAAACTTGCGACATATAGATATACTCTTAGCATACGACATACATTCTTAGCATACCTATAGCGTGAGTACATATCGTTTGCAACCGATCAGGACATTTAAAGAACTAAAGCATTTCCACTGTGATAAAAAAAATCTAGTATCACCAAACGCTTTTAGTCCCGGCATATTTTACTTTATTCTTATTTTTGTCGTGAAACACATGTTGCCTTGCACTGCACTGGCTGTCCCATAGAATACATTGTTGTGGCAAGTTGCACGGCAAAATTGCTCTAGCGTACACTAACACACAAATGGTAGTGCGTTCGTGCAGGCGCTTCACGAAATAATACTCGAGAGATATGACATTATACTAGTCGACAAATAATAGTATTTGTTATTATTCGTTACCTTTAACAAAATGTTTTTTGAAAGACGAAGACTGAGATGGTGCAGTGTCAGAGTCTGGTTGTGTTAATTCTATTCAAGTTCTTGTCAAGAAACGTTCTGATTATGATTGCGACAGTTGTCTACGACTGAAAGGTCTTGGGTTCGACTTTAGTGGAGATGATCGCGTTTGAGTATAATATATTTCCATGTCAACTCACGCAGGCAATAGTAGTCATGTTGGTCAATTAAATAGATATGTCGCTTACAAAAAAAAATTTAATAGAAACAAAGAATATTAAAAAAAAAAAAAGTTTTTTCTTTTTCAAGTTAATTTCACGTTGTGAGTAAATACGGGTCAATCAATGATGGTGTATCAACAAATATATCGAAATCTTTTGAGTTTAATCGAAAACTAAATTCGTATTTGAAAGGCGACCGACGTTGTTCAAATAAAAGGGAATCTAACAATTATTTCGTGTTAGTACAATTAAAAGCACGGGTGTACAATTTGAAGGTATATAAAAATAAAAATAAATTTAGTCTAACAAAATTCGATAGAATTGTTGAATTCTGAAAACAGTTCGTGCGCGTTCAGTAATTGACAGTGAAACAATACGGGCTGATGGTGTTACGAATAAATGCAGGTCAAAACAGGGGCCTAAAATCCTGAAATTTTACTGTGAGGGTTCCAGCTCTGTTATGTTACGATAAAAAGGAACGTTTTTGATTTCAGTTGTAAAGTATCTGATAGGAACAAATAAATCAATTTGTAACATTTTCATTCAATGTTGAACGATGTTCGCCAGCCATGCACATTTACTGATGGAATAAACGTATAATCTTGACAATCTTGTTTACCCCTTTGCTTCTGTATGTAACATTGTCTTGACAAACATTAGCCCTGATATACCTATAGGGTAAAATTTTACTAGTGACCGAAATGGGAATAAAAGAGTGCTTGGTTCTTTCGTTTTGACGAAAGGTACATCTTTTTCATCATCTAGGTGTTATAATTTAGGGATCCCTAAATAAAATACTTGTGTCACTGGTGTGATGTGAGCATGTGGTGAACAGAGCGCGTTGATTGTTCGCGCGGACCGGTTACAAGCGCGCGTGCCTGCAATTATTGGAGGGACCGTGTTCCAAAAACAAAAAAACACCCGTTTTTCTTTGTACAAACGTTTGCAAACGAAGCGTACAGGCTGCTGGGTCTATTGGAATGAACAAGTTATATTCGGATTGGAAAAAATACTTTGGCGTGCTTTGGTATCGACGCAGCTTACGTTTGCTATCTACAACTAGCGATGGCCAAAAAGTCAGAGGCAAAATCCGACGTGCCGAACGTTCGGGATCAGAATTTTATTTTTATTTCGCAACCTGCCTACGGCTCTCGCGTGAAATTTATATTTATCTATGGTAGATGTTTCTTCGTCCTTACCCGAAGCGCTTTCAAAACATCAGATCATACTTTTGTATTATTGTTAAAATGGACAGCACATTTTTGGTAGAATTATGAAACTGGGTCCAGGTTTTCATATTTTTTTAGTTTCCTCTGAAAGAGTTTACGTCCATTGAAGAGTCAAGAAACTTTTAGTTAATTAATTGAAAACTGTTGCAGGTTCAGTATCGGAACTAGTAGATTTTTTTAAATAATTAAACCGACTTCACAGTGGGGAACTTTTATATCCTAAAACTTCTGATTTCAATAAAATTTGTTTTAACTACAAAGTTAGATAAGAGATTTGCGAGTTGACCATACTTATGTGCATTTATTTCGCAAATTTAGCCCACACAAAGTCAGAACCCTTAAAGAATACCATCAATTTCATCTCTATCTGCCGTAACAATCCACTGCTGAACATTTTGCCAATTTGGGGATATTCGCCTCGCTTGGCAGGCGGATTGGTGAGCGCAGTGAAAGGTGTTTTACTCACAGGGAACGCTGCTGCGCATTCTCTGGATTCATGCCTTAGTCGCCCTTTATGACACGCAAGGGTAGAAATGGGATGGTCCTATTCTTAGCCAGCACTACACGGTAGAGGTGAACATAACAAAATAATTTAGAATTCTGAGTATGATATTTAATACACGGGACATCACCTTTTTTTTGCAATCGGTTGAAAAAACTGATAGGTACTTCTCATAAAAGCACTCTTCATTGAAGTATTTTATTAATTAAAATTTCGACACGCTCCAATAATGGCTGATTGTTTCGTTGGAAATTTTATTTTAAAAGTTTATAGGTTCTACTGGAGAGTAAAAAATTGTTTTAAGTTAATCTTCTTTGAATAAAAAATGACTTGCTTTAACATACTTAAAACTACATGAGGATAACGATACAAATCTCGTCATCATTAACAGCGACGAAATTTACACTGCAGAACTTGGGCCTCATCCAATGGCTGCTTACAGCCGGCATTTTTTACGAGGTAAGTAGTCAGTCCATCCAGTACGATGCCATGCCATGCTGCGCTTACCCATGTGTTCAAATTCTGAACCCATCGAACATTATGTTATACGAACGAGCTATGCACTTTACTCACTGCTATTAGGCATTAGTAATAATACTATGTTGTTCCAGCTCCCAAAACCACGTCAAATAAAAAACACGCCCACAGGTTCTAAATCCCATCGTATTTTTTCTGTCGTATCAATTCTTAATAAAGCAAGAGTAAATTAGATATAAATGGAATAGCGTATTACACTAGGTCCATCCCCGACGACCCCGCGGGGTGTTGTAAAAGAGCAGTTTCATGGCCCCAGATTCGGGCCTGGTATCATAATACCTGTGTAAATTAAATATGAAGCTCGCATTAGGCTTTGTGCGTATTTTTTTCTGTTCATTATATTATCTTGGTTGACTTAACCTTTATGACTTCTAGGAAAGTTCTAACACTAATTGTATCCATGATGATTATTTAAATTTGCACTAGTATGTAATGATGAGGTATAGATTAAAATATTGTATAGTTTATTTATATTGTATTGTATAGTCGATTTTATTATAGAATAAAAGTTGTGTCGCCTATCCATTTAGCTAAGATACAGGAATTCTCATTCTTAGTTTAGGAAATGGTCAAGCCCCATAACTATTTTATATAAGTGTACCTATTTGAAATAAAGTTCATTAATAAAGAATTATCTTATCTTAAATAGTAGGTACGTTAGTAAAAAAAAAGCTAATTATTACATACGAATACAGGATAATTAAACCTACGTAAGATCTATTTGTACTAGTTCCTTGTTTGTAATGTTTAACCACCTTACGCTTACTTTCTTAATTTTACATACACACATCACGCCTATTATCCCTTGCGGGGTAGGCAAAGCGCAAACGGTCGCGAAAACAGACATTTACGCCATGCACGTCTGACAAATATTTGCGGGTCATTCGGAAAATTATGTATCGCCATAGAGACAGGTTGTCAGTCCATCACCTAAAATTGCAATACACACCCTCGCGTCCCTTAGTCGTCTCTTACGACTTCCAAGGAAAAGAAATTGGGTGATGCTATTCTAAGCCGGCATCACACGGCATAAATATTTTTATTAATTTCTTAATTTTGCTCCTATCTTATCAATCTATTTGCCGTTTTCCAACCCGCTTTCTTCCTCAATGTCGGCAAAATTTCCAAGATTTTGGAAGATACCAAAACGAGGTTCGAAAGATATTTTTTTCAATTAAATGTCGCCATGACGATTTTTGTGTTTACTTTAAACAAACAATAACGAAAAAGACAAATAAAAGACATAATTTTTTTACAAATAAAATAAAGAAATTTACTTACGTCTTCGAAAACTTGCAAAATTTTCAAGCGCGGGCAGGATTTGAACCTGCGTCTTTCGCATTACTAGTGGCGACGCCTCTTCCATCTGGGCTACCGCAGCTCATTTCTTGCCCGCCAATTTTGCAAGTGTATTTTAATGCCAGTAACGCTTGGCATGGCTCCATCTACCGGGTTAGTTTTGCAAATATACTAACTAAAGAATAGGTAACTTTGATTGGAAAAAGTTAATTTTGAATTTCGTAGAAATTTACCCAAAATCCTAGGAATTTGGACGAATTCCTGGATTTGTTTAGGAAGATGGTATAATCAAGTCTACGATTATGCCATATTTCGGCTTTTGGCCAAATTCCTAATTCGGCGACGTGTACACATTTACGAGTATTATTCAAATTATATTTTCTTTCATCATCATATCAGCCCACATCTACCTACAGCTGAGTAAAGGGCTTTTCTTTATTTCGCGTTATTTTTATATTTTGCGATACATGCTAGGAACTAATCAACGAAATATTTTGATAAAATGATTTCCGTGATATAGGTTAAGAAAAGAATTAAAGATATTATGTGACTCATGTCATGTCTGATAATTTGATGCAAAAATGTCCGTTATATTTTTTTTATAAACTTGCAAAATTTTCAAGTGCGGGCAGGATTTGAACATGCGACTTTCGGCATTACTAGTGGTCTTTTAAAATAAGGCAACCATAAAATAATGGCAACGTATGTTGACTGGAAATGGCGAAGAACTAAGTGTTATGTTAAAACATGACAGGACTTAGATATCCTTTTCCAAACCTATTTGACGGATAGAGACAGTGCTAATTTAAGGTAAATTGAGAGAGTTGTTATTTTGAATTAAGGCCAATACCTACAAATTTACGAGATTATAGGCTCTTAACTCACAAATCCTATCTTGCACAGAAACTAGCTAAGCCAGGAACAGCAAAGGAAATACCCGTACCTATCTTAGCGCGGTATAACTCAAGGCGGGCTAGGCTTTGTTCCCACAGGTGTACCATAAATCGCTACCACAAGGGTCCATGCTTCACACACCGAACGCTTTATAAGCCCGATAGATCCTCCGTTATCTGCCGTGTACTCTCACCCTTATTTATTCTGAGGGATGGTGTAGGTCACGCAGAAAAGTAACAGTTATTACTTCATGTAGCAAAATTCTAACTGCATAACTTATCTAGTGGTCTGAGCAATGGTCTCAGGATCTGGCTCGGGTTCTGGTGATTCCTAGTTAGATAAAAGACTTTCGGCAGACGACACTTAAACTTAATACAGAATTCTACAAATCCAACGAAAAACTGATGATGAGCGGTTAATGAGGAACAAGTTTCCTCAACGAAAAGGAAATGAATTATGAGAAAATGTAACAAAAATCACTGCCTATCCCACAGCCTGTATTCAATTTTACCATTAGTGTACCTACCGGTCACTTTCAAAATTATATTTCATCATAATTATAATTTGAAAAACTACTAAGTAGATAGTTTTTGATAATAGGCACCACACATCCCTATATACCACCTCTAGGTCGAACTCTCTAAAGACTATTAATTTGCTAAGACGTGCGAGTTGTTTGCTTCATCCCCCTCCGTTTTTATGCTATATGGTATCGATAAAGTATGGGCCGAAACTTTCCCGATTGGATTGTTTTTCCCTTATAGCTGGGGTGCCGTTATGGTAATAATATTCCATTACATATCTGTTATCGATCTCTTCTCCACCGCAAACAAGAATATTGGGTATGTCTAGTCTCTATCAGACATTTATCTTTATTGTTTTATCAATAAGTTTTTTGTCTACGAATGTGTTTGGCTCCCTTTTTTATTTCTGTGCTAGGTTGCGCTTTATTATAAGTTTTATCAGTGTGACAATGCCTGCTACGAACAACTGAAGTTATTTTGTAAAATAAGGGATTTTCGCTAAACTTATTTCAATGTTCTTAGAATTATGGAGAGGTATCAGATACCATACCGTAGACACTTTAAACACATTAGCGACCTATTCGGTGGTTTAAGTTCTATGGCACAATAGCTCACCGAGCTATTCGTAAACTTTGCAACTCAAATTATACCAGAAAAATATTTTACAAATGCTTGTTGCTACATAACATGACTAGATTAATCGGATGGCTATATCGGAATCGGATAAAAAAAAACAGTTCAAAGAGCAAGCACATCTGTTTGTATCGTAATTTACAGTCTATAAAATTATCTATGGAGCTTTTGGATGCATTTGAGCGGTGAATAGCTAGGATTTACGATCCTCTACGGAGCGCTTAGTCGCTGTGCTCGAATCGCTATTACGCCGATACTTAGTTTCTGGAATGAGCTTTATAAGTCTAGACTAGACTGAATTATTTATTTATTCTAGACCCTACAATGTGGCAATCTTCGTTAGTTTTACTTACTGACTTCTAAAATGGGGCCGTTTTTCTTCGGAAAGATAGATATCTTATACCGAAGTAAATAATTCATAAATGTAAGTAGGTAAAGTGCTTGTACCTTAGATAATTTTGTTAGGTTTGTCTTGTTTTGTTTTTAAAAAAAGTTATGTTTAAGGGCTACCGCAGATAAACGTACTTTTTTGCGAGCAACACCTAAAGCACTTTTCATAAAAATAGAATTTAATAATTGAAATAAAGGTGACATTGCCTAGAATGACAAACTGATGAAAATATTGCTGACGGGTGCTCATGTGAGACGTTTGTCATTCTAGCTGATGTCACCTTCATTCATTTCAATTAAAATAGAGTTCCTTTAACAGATTTTTATCGGAAAGTGCTCGAGCTATCGCTTGCAAAAATGGCTCTTACTGTGCGGCGGTTTCAAAACAATCATATTACGACTGTAAAAATAATAATTATTACGAAAGTAGTAGTAAAAACACGTAGACAAGTACAGGTAATGATAATGAATCATGCACGACATAGTGCTGTTTTTTCATTGATTTTAGTTATTTCAATTAATAAAACAAAACAAAAACAGTACAGAGGCCAAAACCCTAACAATACCTAACATTAAGCAGCACCAAAATGATAAATAAAATGCCCAAATAAATTAACATCAATTTACTACGTAACAATTTGGTCGTTTCGCCATCCCATTCACTGCAGATTAACATGATTTAAAGTAATCGTCCGAATTACGCCAGCACACCCGGGTGAATTGAGAAACCTATATAATGCACGTGTGTATGTAGCACGTTTAATCCCATCGCGTTTATAAGGTGGTGTAAGGTACAAGACTTTGCTTTTAATCTAGATCGTTCGTTGCTAGGCAAGATGTAAAAATTACCAATTGCGAGAACACCATGCCTGAAAGATATGCGCAGCTGTTTCAGTTCAAAATTACGCATGTGCTTCTGTCCTAGTTCCTATTGCTGAATCAAAATTCTCATAGTTGTATTTCTGCATCATATCATAAAGAGTAAAAACAATTTTTTTCTTGTTATTTTGATTCATGACTCAGAGACTAAATATTTGAATTATATCATCTCCTATAAGTTATGGCAGCACTAGTTCATTTAAATACTTTCGCTCTCATTACAGTGCATGGCTCGTCCTAGCTCAAGTGATTTTGGAAATATTTACATCCTAGTTTGGTGCTAGATAATCTGTGATAATGTGACTTAGATTAAGACCAGTCGCTTCAATTAATAATAGGTATATCATCATTACTGATTGTCGTAGTATGCTGATGATCCGTGGCAATTACATCCACGCCATTTACACACTACAACTTATATCTACTTACAATACCCATTATCCTCACATACTGATTTCCGTACTCGCTTCAGCTTATATTTTAGCTTGACTCAAGTACCGTAGCAGCGTATTAATATCGCAGTGTGCTGCTAAGGGGATGATCTGTGGTAATTAGACCTGCATTGAGACCAGACGTGTGCTCGCGATGTTGTTGATTGATATTTGCTCCTTCAGTTGGACTAAGTGACACTCCAATTTTACCTTCATAAGGTTATTATGTAATTTAATTTACAGTTATAAACTTAAATGAATTTGTGTAGACATTGTTGTTATCCTACATATTATGTAGGATGTATTTGAAAAATTTGTGTTAAGTAGACTATGGTAGTTTATTTGAAACTATTGAGTAAGTATTCTTCTTCTTCTTCGGGCGCCATCTCCCTACCGGAGGTTGGCGATCATCATAGCAATTTTTACTTTGTCTACAGCCAGCCGCTCGAAACAACGACCTGGTACTCATTCCGTACCACTCTCTTAGGTTTTTGAGCCAAGATATTTTACGTCTGCCTGGTAGTCGGTGGCCTTGAATTTTTCCCTGGATAATCAGTTGAAGAAGAGTATACTTTTCATTCCGCATTATGTGACCAAAGTATTCCAATTTTCGCCTCTTGATAGAGTTGAGAACTTCAAGCTTCTTATTCATTCTCTGCAACACTATGTCATTTCGCACTTTGTCCGTCCACGATATCCTCGAGTAAGTATTATTTATCAAAATAAGCTAAATAAGTTAAATTTTTGGCCTTACTTATTTTGCTACAAAAAGTGAGTTTGCCATTATATAATAGTTTACCACTGTTTGGTTTCTAAATCATACGTGCAGATTCTACGAATCAAATATGCCAATTTTCTTAACATACATCGAAGCAGGAAATTGTTCAATATGTACAGGTATAAATATAATATTCTACAGGTAGATATATATTCAGTCCCAGGTCTGAGGTTAGCTAATTAGCTATCGGAGCCAGACAAACATGTGGTGTTGACACTCTATCTCATACAGACCACCTACTTATTCATTGATTCCGTTTACTTAGGATACAAAGGGAACGCCGCACAGGCAGGTATAGGATAAACAGATAGACATACATAAACCTTCCTACTACAGTGTCATTCAAGTGCATACATATTGCTATAATGACTCGTGTGGCCCGTCCAAATTCACTTATGACATCATTTAATACCATGAATTTCATATTATATCATACATACATAATTTTAAATAATTAAAAAAAAAATAGAAAATTTGGGACTTTGTGTCGATAAAAATCGTTTTTAGTGTGTTATGTCTGACGCAAAGGAGAAATACTTGTATTTTTTTTATATTATGTCGAGTATAATGCTTCTTAAATAATAGAAAAGCAAGATCCAAGTTGAATTATTTTATAAGTATAGGGTCAAAATTCGTCTGGCGATCGGTATACCTTACAGAGCGTGAATATGAAAAAATTTTGTAGTACCTAAAACGTTCAGCTATGTACCTACAGTCAAGCTCACGTGCGGTTAGACACTTAAACTGTCAATGTAAGTCTTATGCGCGCGGCATAAGAACGTTCCAAAGTCCAAACTGAAATAGCAACTTGATAAGATAAGATTACCAGAAAGTAACAAGAAAATATCCGTCTATGTCTACTACGAAAATAATGTTCAGTTTCACACACATCTAAATAATAACATTTAAAAAACTTACTTATTTATGAAATAACATGTCAAAGCATATTATAAATATCTAAAACATTAGACGTCAAAACGTCGTGTGACGCCGGCTTAGAATAGCATCTTTCTTTCCCGTGGGAGTCGTAAGAGGCGACTAAGGGACTCAAGGGTGTGTAATATTGCAATTTAAGGCGATGGGCTGACAACCTGTCACTATCGCGATACACAAATTTTCCAAATGACCCTAAAATATTTTTCTGACGTGGCGTAAATGTCCGTTTTTTGCAGCCGTAAGATTCATTTACGTGATATGTATATATTAGGCGTCAAAAATACCGCCTCAAATCGTGCCGGGTCCAAACGTCGTCCCCATCAGGCTGGCGGAATTTCCGCGCTGAATGGCCACTGAAAGGCATTAGACCAGAAAATATCGCGGGAGTTTCATCCTCTCTCTCAGGGTTTAGCCAATTTCCACCACAAGAGCCTTAGTTTCACCGCACCAGGGTCCAATCGTCTCCACAGCAAAGGAAATAAAGGTATACGTGGACTCCAAAGCCGCGGTTTTATTACGCTTTTGTTTGGCCGCAAATTCTGCTGCAGCACCCGCCGCTCGGATGGTCTTGGAGAGATGAATAGTGCAAAAGTGCTTGCACAAGTCGCGTCCCGTATAAGGCACCGCTCTCTCTTCCAAGGAAACATTGTTACTCCGTCTGGCCTCTTTCTATCCGAGCGACTCAGACCAGGCTGCTCTTGAGTGCAGGGTATATTTGCTGATACTAAAGCTCTACGGATCAAGTCATTTAAGGTGTTGCGGAAATCGTCCTCAGCAACGCTGACCACTCAATGCATGGTGTTTATTGACCTCAACCGTTGAGCCGCAAATGCATAAATGTGGTTCACAGACATTGCAGCCCCACCAAAGCCACCCGGAGTGAGTTGTCATCCATAAAGGTGCCCAAACTAGGCGACGGCATAGACTCAAGTGTCGAAACTGCGCGCAGTCTGGCAACTTCCACCCCAGACGCTCCTCTAATAAGGCGCTCAATAACAGCTTTGCACCCAACATCATCCCTGTATTGCTGCAAGTGGGAGGGGCCGGCTGATTCTAACCAGGATTGGCAGCAGCCCAGGCACTCAAGGCTTCCTCCTCAAAGAGAATACAGACCTCGCCACCATGAGAAGGAAGAATACGAGCAACAAGATCTGCAACCCCCCGAGCTTCTGCAAGGAATGCTACCACCCCAACTTCACGAACAATATATTCTCAAGAGAGAGGCAGAAAATTAAACTGTTGGTAGGTTTTTTGAGTTGTTAAACCCGATTTAGGTATACACGAGTATTTGATTTTTTTATAAAAATTCTCTTCCTTGTACGGTTATCTTATTATAACAAAAAGGGAAGCAATTTAGACTCGAATCTGCCCATTTTAATTAAGTAAATTAAGGTTACAAAGATAATAAAACTTTGGTATAATCTTTATGCAAGGCAACGAAAATACTGTCTGGATTTTATGCTCAAGATAGAAAAAACATCTAATGATAATGCATAATAAAAAGAAACATGAAATTAAAATGAATTGATGACATGAATTTTGGTAATACAAAAATAACAAAAAATAATCATCAATTGTTTAAGTTGGAAAATCTTTACCTTGTTTATTAAATAGGTAAATCAATTTTCATCGTGAAATAAAGCAATGATATAATATATTTTGTTGCTTTGGGCATAGAAACAACGAAAAGTTTTAATTATTTACTCCATAAAAAACATGTACGGTTTAAATTGCGAACCTCCTCCGTTTGAGATTTTGATTAATTTCATAAATTTAAACTTTTGATATAAACAAGCAGTAATTTAAAGTGACACACAATCTTAACACTAATGAAAAACTGAATCATGTAAATGAAGAAGCAAACTTTGAATTATAAAGTTTTAAGCAGACACCGAGACGCCAAGTTAATTTCAGCTCTTGAATACTTCACTGCAGACTTCTAGTTTTCCACTATTTTACGTTTAGGTATCCTAGTTTATTTCAAAAGTTTTAAAGCAAAATATTTATCAAAATAATATTCTTTCCGGCACACCATATTGCACACGTAATTCTCACACGTGCCCTGAGATGTTGCGGTATTTTTTGGTCCAATGTTACTGTGGAAGGGGTTGTATTAAACTGCGTGTAAAACACACGCAACGCCACACCGATTTTCGGCTGTAATTTGCGAAATATGCCAATGAATGTTTAGCACGGGCGTTGACCTATAGCTAGGTAGGTAACATATTATAAAATTTAAAAATAATAAAACTTATATTTTTTAAATTTTAATCCAAAAATACTGGTTAATTGTACTGTTTGATAATACATTTAACGAGTGCAATTACTTAAAATATTTATAAATAATATATATTTTTTTACATATTTAAACACTATTTTGGCCTCAATTGAAACCAAAAACAGTGTTGCACAGAGATAAATCAATTGAGTCTCAAAGCTGAATAAGAAACAAACAATCTCCTCTGGAGTTAACAATCAGCCATCTGATACTTCTGAGGACGAGAGTGGAAGCTCTGATTAGTCTACCAACTCCCCCTTCGGGCTAACAAGAAAACTATTAGCAATTATCAGTAGGTAGTGATGGGAATTTCAATGGCATTTTGAATTCTTTTATATTAACGGCTTACAAGACCTACAACTTCAACAACTAACCTTATTTAATAAAGTATTGGTTGAGTTCAGTTCGCAAGCTGCCGTGTACAGTGACTGTAGCGACAAATCGAGATTATAAAAATATTTCCATACCTACCTTTATTACATAAGAGCGGCCAGTTGGTATAGCCTACAAGTTGATCCTTTTAGTGGGTACGTCGAGGTGCTGCCTAGATAAACACATTTAGATTTTTGCTATCACTTAGTTTTATTTTTGAATAATTTTCAATAATATTATTTACGAAAACTAGAAATCGAAGTGTCTCCGCGTTAGTAAAAAAAAGTCAAGAAAATGTTCTTTGATTTTATTGTTACACCTGTCTTACTTATATTCTTTGCCTTCGTATTTGGATAAGACACAAAATAAATCAGTTTTAAATATAAAAACAGTGTAGGTTGACGTAAATATAACTTTTGTATCAATTTAAATATTGGCATACATTTGCATAGACCCTTGATTCCCATCACTAAGGACGTCGGCGTTTCAATCAATTTACAAGTCTGAAACGAGGCTCTTTGGCAAACACTGTTACAAACTTATAAAAATAGTTGGCATTCCCTATTTCGTCCGTAAATAAGGTTGCAGATGGGTGTTTTATGTGTTGCTTGTGTTGTTCCAAGTTGAAATGATAGGGAATGATAGCGGTTAAGGCGTGACGGCTGGGTAATTTTCATTCTTTGCATGTCTGCGGTTGATACTGGCACACTATGGTGATTTTCAGTGTGATATTATTTTTGACTTTTAGTTTTCAGTCAATAAGTACCGTTAGAGATATATAAACTTCTAATGCTTTCAAATTTTAAAAATGCAAACTCTACGCAACTTTAGCAAAGTTTTACAAGGTAGATACTAGCTACAACTAAGTGTAGGCTAGCTGGCAGAGTAAATTATGGATTGTAGTTCTTTGTTGCTTTCAATTTAATTTAAAACTAAGAGCTAGATAATAACAAAGTAAGCTCCAGCTAGACTCTTTTCTAGGATGATAGTATACTATGGTATTAGTATTATGTATTTTGTCTTGGAAATAGCTAAACATATATTTAATAAGTTTATTTTTAATAATTTCGCAATTTTCTACAGCAGGGTCAGTAGCATATCAACCAACCCATTAACCTAGGTTTTTTATACAGTTTTCTACTCATAACATCCAGTATAAGTTGATCCCTAGTAGTTTGATGTGCTGCTGACAGTACCTCAGATTGTTAAAATTATAAATCTTTTGCGATTTATGATTTGAACACAAGTCATGAAACTATTGGTGCGCAAGCAAAAGTGTAAATGACTGTTTAGCATTGTGTTAAGAAAGACGTTTAGTTCAAGACTTGAAATACTTCTTAAATTTGTGGCTAAGTAAATACGCGGAGGCGTGTAAGGTTTAATCCACACCCGGATATTGAGGCGTAACCTTGTCTTAGCAATAAGTCCACCAATTCACCATTTCTGCCAAATCAAGACACTTAACTCCCCCGATACAGGCTGTAACATCAGACAGAGGAAATTTAAAGGAAACGCGGTCATCACGGTGATTTTTCGAAGATTCAGAGAAATCGCAAAGTAGAGTGAGTTAGATTTTGCTGAACGACGACAAATTGGATTCTGAGACAGATAAATCAATCGGATATCAAGTGTTTTTATCGAAAACCGTTAAATAAATATTACAATGTTTCCGATATTTCACAAACTTATTATCAGATGATAGGCCTGAAACTGATTGATCGGGTGGTCAGAATATCATACAGAATAAATACTTAGCTGAATCAGCCCGAGCTGCAGCCAAGCTGACGACTGGGCCGGTTACGTCTGCCGCATGCCAGAATAGATATGGGTAAAAACATTGTACATTATTGAAACCATTCACCTCAAATAGACAATGCGGAAGAACTCATCATAGGTTGCGGGACGAGTTGAACAAATTTTTAAAAGACTGGCATGCAAAAGCCTAGGATATAACTCAATATTCAGCGCGCAGCTGAATGGCATGACGCCGAGTGGGATCAGCACATGGAGAAGCTCAAACCATCCCACTTCGCATTTTAGAAGCTACAACACTCACTCAAATTGGACACCGTCTCATCCTCATCACCAGCTCATCCAAACTGTTTCATGCGCATGGCTACCGGGGCGCCCTTTTACCTGCGGAACGCAAACCTCCATATCGATTTAGGTCTCCCTACCATCTTTCTTCTTTCTTTTTGTGTGGGACACCGAGTCGTCCAACGACTCGATGAACCCTGGTGTCAGATTTTTTTAACCGCCTACTACCACTAGTAGGCCTCTTACATGGTTGTGTGTGTCTAAGTAATCATAGACAGCAACCGGGACCGACGGCTTAACGTGCCCTCCGAAGCACGGAACCAATTCTTTTCGGATAATCAGTTGGTTCACCTTGCAATGTCCTAACCAGACTGGGAACAAATTCACAAAGTGAATATTAGTATCATCAGGGTGATGATACTAATATTCCACAGAATTTGAACATACCGGATAAAATTAATAACCACTTCTTGACCTTGCCATTTGCTTCACCAATACAATCTGAATTGCTAGATTATTATGATTCACAAATATTTGATAAAATCACAGAAAAGTTTTCGTTTAAACTTATTGATGAGAAGGAACTTATAAAAATATTTAACAAAATAAATAATATATTAATAATATTAATAGATAATATTTCGATAGATATGATAAAACGCACGCTTCCGCGTACTGTTCCGGTTCTGCTACACATTCTTAATAGTTGTCTTTTGGAGGGATATTTTCCGGATAGATGGAAAACTGCTGTAGTTACGCCAATACCAAAGAAAAATCAGGTATGCGAATATAAGGACCTTCGTCCCATTAGTATACTGCCAGCTGCCTCTAAACTCTTAGAAAAAGTAATGGATAGGCAACTAAGCGAATATTTTTATCAAATGGAAGTATTACCTGAAAATCAGTCAGGTTTTAGAGCGGGACGCAGTACAGCTACTACTTTAACTAAAATTACTGATGAAATTCTGAATGCTACAAATAATGGTTGTTTATCAGTACTAATACTATTAGATTTTTCCCGCGCTTTTAACTGCATTGACAATAATTTATTACTATCAAAATTAAAATATTACGGTCTGGATAGTACGGCTATACGGTTCATGCATAGTTACCTTCATAATAGGAGGCAAATAGTTAAGTGCATAAACGTGGAGGGAGTTGTAGAGTATTCAAAACCTGAACCACTTACACGTGGCTGTCCACAGGGTGCATGCGTCTCTCCTCTGCTGTACTCGGTGCTGTTCAACACGCCACCAGCGTGGAGATGTTCGCTGATGACACCCAACTATTGTATACGTTCAAGCCAGAGCAGCTAGATGAAACCGTAAGTTCTGTGAATTCGGAAGGGGTATGGGAATGGGCCAGAGCTAACGCGTTGTGTCTCAACCTTGAAAAGACTGTGGTAATGCTACTGGGATCAGCAAACCTGCGGAACCGTGTTTTGGCACGGCAGCCAATGTTTTGTGTGGATGGAACTAGATTGCAAATTGTAGATTGTGCTCGTAATCTCGGTCTTCATATTGATTCGGCTCTTAGTTTCAATCAGCATGTTAATATGAAAATTAAGTGTGCCATGTATAAATTATAAATCGTTTTATAAGGCAAGTGATTACTTGACCAGGGAGGTGTGCCGTATACTAACTGAATCATTAGTACTTCAATTTACTTACTGTGATACTGTGTATGGACCTTGCATTAGTGAGAAACTAAGTAAGCGGATTCAACGCGTGCAAAACGCGTGTGTTAGGTTCTCCGAGAGAATAGGTAAGCGTGACCGCATCACTCCTGTTCTCAACAGGTTGGAGTCCCTCGACATGGCGGCGCGGCAACACCTGCACCTCGCCTGCCTGACGCACCGGCTCGTGCACACGCGTGCTCCGCACTCGGCGGCGGCTCGGCTGGTGCTGGCTGCCCCGCCGGGCCGACACCAGCGGGCTGCCAATGCGATGAGCTAGCAGTACCATTTATTTATAAAACTACTACCTTTAGAGGATCTTTTCGTTTTGCAGCCAGTAAAATCTGGAATGATATTCCACCACCCCTACGAACGAAGAAATCTTTTACTGTGTTTAAATTTAAGTATAAGAAAACTCTGCTAAATGCCCAAAAATATTTCGAAAATATCGTCTGTCCCTTTAAGAGTAGAGTACAATACATTACTAATCATGCTAACAAGGATGGTATGGTATGAGTCACCTAAATGTCAAAATGTGTTATTTGATATTAAAATGTATAATTATTGATTTAATTTTGTTACTTAACTATTCTTACTTACTTACTTTTTATGAAATGAAATATTTAAGAACACCCAATTTTGACTAGGGGTTAAACTTAAAACCAGCAGTGTGCTGTGCCTACACCCATTTCAGCTCATAGTGTATATTTGTACTGAATTTATTGATTGTTGTGCCTAAGATGTGATGCGAAATAAATATATTTGTATTTGTGATAAATAACAACTTTATGAGTGTCCCACCGAGAATCGAACCCGGAACTACCATTGCGCCACATCGGCCGTCAATAATCCCTACCATTAAAGCCTATTACATGAAAGAAGAATCTCGTCACTTCTTCGACAACGCTTCCCAACATAAAACTCCCTTAATTGTTGCCGCGTCCACTTACTTCCCCTCGCGTATAAAACGCCGTGCCAGACACGTCCTTTCGGATGATGATGACGACATCACAGTAGCTGCTGGTTGCGAGTAGATCACGCACCGAAAGTTCTTCAAGCAACCGACGCCCCTGGCTCGGAGGTCCCTCAGTTGTTTCCCATTTCGGGAACTAGAAATCCGATCCGTTCTTTCGAAACAACTCCTTAGCCCAGTCGTGCCCTTCTTCGAGTGAGCCCTTGCTCCCAAATAGTAAGGTGTAGATTTCAATGCACGGGGGCTAAAATTGCTGAGACCAGCCTTAAAAAAATATACATATGGAGGCAATTTGATACTGAAAGGTTATAGGTTCTGTAAATAAATAAAAAAGATTGAAATAACAAGGAAAAAATATTTTTAGGAAATTCGGTAGGTAGTGCAGATAGTATTAAAGTTTTATGTTATCAAACAAATCAAGCATACTACTGAAATTTTTGACCGATTACCTAGGCGTTTTTGCCACTAGTCGTCTGTACTCCGTACTTTCAACGCACCGTAACGCAAGCGTCTGTCTGTCACATGTAATCCTCGAGTACTTTAGTCCTCTCTAACTTACTATTCTAAGCCAAAACCACACAGCATGAACAAAACAATGACAATAAATCTGAATCGCGACCAAATTAAAGTAAGTCGCGACAAAATATACTTGCAGATGACTTCGTAGGCTGAAGCACATAGTCTAGGGGCTGTGTGGTAAAACACAACCACGGCCTAAAGTACACAAAGCAGGCAGCGACATACATTATTAATTTCAGGTTCATTTCAATATCAACAAGCGAATCAGCCAAGCGAACGGTTCGCTTACACAGGGCCGCGTGCGCGCCCCGCACTTCAATACAATGTGTGCTGAAAAGCGGTGTAAGTCATAGATCTAAGCGTAGTAGAGTTAAGGTGAAGACACATTTCTGTGATCTTATCCCATCCCACGTTACATGATCTGACGGCAGAGACACACTTGCTCTACGCCACATACTCATCAGAGCAGACGCTCTGAACTTATAACACGCCATCTGACAAAAAATCCGCGGCAACGATGTATAGCACAATAATCCAACAACAGTTGTTCTAATGATGATTTGGCACCTTAGGAACCAAATTTAACTAAGCAGCATATTATTATGTGCATTTATTATCAGTATTATTATTTTGTATTTAAAGGGCTTATCACCTGCCTGAACTGAAATCTAGGCAAATTAAGCGCTATTTAGGACCAGTCAACCTACAACTGTGAGATAGAGAATAATGACGACTCTCCCTTGTATTCCAGAATCCAATTAAATAATTAGAATTATCATAGATAAATTGCTCCTTTATTTTAAATAAAACGTTTTTAGTGTGCAGATAATAAATCATTATATGCAGATGACGCACTAAATACGAATGGTCTATGAGCCCTTTAAGAAAGTGAATTTGACAATCTACGCTTTTGACCTAAATCCCATCAATGCTGACAGGTAGTCTCTATCGCAGCAGCGTCACCAATAATTTTATGCATGAAATTCGCTTTGCGCGCGGATGTATTTAGTTTAAAGAGTCATCAGGGATCGGGGCTCAGTCTCTCCAGGATTTAATGTTCAAGCGCCTTCACCTCACGTATTTTATTTCAAAGTTGTTCCAGGGAAAAGTTTACCTTCCCGCAAAATGTTTGGTTAAAGTCGTACGTTCCGCTAACATTTTCTGCATACGAGTTATTGTTAACTCGGAGTTTGTAGTCTTTTGAAAATATCAAGGAACGGGGTTGTAGATGGAGAAAGGACGACATTCGATTTTTCAGAAGTTTTGTCTGTATATTTCTTTTATGTTACTGAGTGACTAAAAGCAAGCGGAAATAAATCCAGTTTCCGGGGAAAATGCATACACTTTTCTGTTTTACAAAGAAAACGATTTTCAAATACTGTATGCAGCAGCTGTATTCAATATCGAACTCAAATACACGTTCGTACTTAACCAGATGAAAGAGATTTGCATTTATCCATAGAAATTTCTGCCTCGGTTGAGCTCTTATTTTCTGCAGGAAAATCGTTCAGTATGGCTTAATTAAAGTGATTAAAAACATAACAATATTTAAAAAAAAATTGCAGCTATCTTATTGAAAATCAAAAAGCCATAGGGCATGTTTCTATTGCATGTAGGTGTAATAGTTAGGTGTCTGTTATCCTGTAGAGAAATTCCATACTGCCGGTTGCTAAACTTAGGTCCGGAATCAAAATCGTGTTTGTTTGAAAGTGAGATGTAACATGAACGTAGTATTTAGGTAGGTAAATTTAGTGTTTGAAGCATATTCTAGTAATCAGACGCAAATCAAATAAAAAATTAATAACAAAAATTTGGACGAGGACGGATAAAATACTTTATTGGGCACTTGCAAAATTGCAAGGATAAAGGCAGGGATAAAGTACTGATTAAAGCAGTCTAAAGGATGACTGTGATCCCGAAAACTCCTCGCTCTAAAACTTCCTGCGGCCCAGATAACTTCAATTTGGATCAAACTCGGATGCACGCATGCAAATGAACCTGGATTTGCATGTAGCATGTTCGAAGAGCGGGTCGAGGGTCACCCTGGTGCATGCATTGCCATAGTTTACTGCTTACGTAAACTTCTGCATCGTACAATAAACTTGGTCTTATTACTCTTAACAAGTTAAGGGTAACGAAAATCGATGCAAAGCAAAATACTTTTGATAGTCCAAAATTACTTAAATGCTTAATTTTCTTAATTTCTTTTGCTGTACTAAAAGAATTTGATCAAATATTGCCAAGCACCAAACACAAGCAATGAATCGATCCAATCAGCGGATGTTATACAGATCAAATACGCCCTCTGTAATCAGACTCTCGGAGATAATGTCACAGAGCCCTCAAAATTAGGAGGTGCCTTTAAACGAGCAAAAGAAAGGGTTCCTTTGTGGCCTAACGAGGGTCAAGATCCTCGGCTAAGACCACAAAGAGCTTTTTGAAGAGAAAGAGATTTTAATGATGACTTTTGTTTTGGCACCGAACTTTCAGCCACGTACGCGGAAATTTGTGGGACGTGTTTGATGGAACACGTTGTTTACATTCGTGCGGGAACTTCTTGATTGAAATATCGTCCGCAGGATACTGGTGCATGTTGTAACTTATGAGTATCGCATTAAAGCACGGGTATTGTATTAGTTAAAAAATGCAGGTTGATGGTCCAACAAACTAAAAGATCATAAAGTATCGTACATAAAAATAGAAGAAATAAAAGCTAACATAAATGAAAATAGAAAAGCTTATAAAAGCAAACATATTTAAATAATTTCAAAACTTTTTAAAACTTCAATAGAAAACAATAATATTCATAGCATAATTTTCGTGAAACTTTGTCTGACTTTGTGAAACAAATCGAAATACTGTGCTTGTTGATACAAAGTCTGGCTAAATCTTGCTAACTTTACCATAACACTGCGCTGTAAATATCCTTAAGGGGCCAAGTTCACAAAAACAGTTTAGAAAATAAGTACCTCTTGAGAGTACTGAAGAAACCTTCTAAGTTCAACCATAAACATAAACAAACAAAAGTAGCTGAAGCCTGCATCGCCTGCGGAGCCTGTTAACTGTTGTGTACTTTTCAATTATTATGGATTCTTCCAGCTCATACGTACAGTATTCTTATAGTGGCCGAATCAAAACAATTTTGTTAACGTCTGACAGTGTTTTTGAGCATCACGATCTAGCTTATTATGAACCCAACAATTAAGCTGTCCCCTTGCAGCAACATGATAATTATATTTAAAACCACAAGGATATACAAACTTTAGTTCTCAGATTTGTCTACAAAACTGTTAACCCGCTCCTATTTCAGGTCAAATGACGAATGTCTTGGAGACGGCAGACATTGAATTGTTAATGCCACTGTGCGGTATGTTTCCAGTAGTGTTAGTGTCGCCGGCGTAAAATTTTAAAACCACGTCCTCCATACGTGACTCCATCTGCTTAAGGGTGAATTCACGGAACCTTCGACAAAATTTGTTCTAAAATTATTTTTCATCAAAGTACTTGCCTACACAAATCTTAAATCAGTATCGTCTGTCATCGTCTGCATCGTTACTTACCATCAGGTGAGATAGCAGACAAATATATTCTTATTTTATACATAAAAAAAGTCAGTTAAATTACACTAAAATAAGAATCAATATTTCACTATTTGCCTGACCTACGTCAAAAAGTCATTATTTTTAAAAACGTGGTTTTAGTGGCAAGAATTGTATACCTAACATGGGAAGTGTTTTAAAATTTGTTACTCAATTTATCGCAGCTATTCATCGCTTAGCCTAAATTCCATCTGTCGACCGTTGTGGCGCAGTGGTAGTGCGACTGCCTGCGACGCAAAGGTTCCGGGTTCGATTCTCGGTGGGACACTCACAAAAGTTGATATTTATCTCTTTGTGAATTTGTTCCCGGTCTGGTTAGGACATTGCAGGGTGAACCAACTGATTGTCCGAAAAGAAATGGTTCCGTGCTTCGGAGGGCACGTTAAGCCGTCGGTCCCGGTTGCTGTCTATGATTTCTTAGACGGCGGTCGTAACACAACCATGTCAGAGGCCTACTAGTGGTAGTAGGCGGTTGAAAAAACTCTGACACCAGGGTCCATCGGGTCGTTGGATGACTCGGTGTCCCACACGAAAAGAGAGAGAGAGAATTCCATCTGTAAAGATGGAATTAGTCGCTGGGTATTAATTGCAAAACTAACTCGGTAGATGGAGCCGTGCCACGCCTTACTGGCATTGAAATACAGTTGCAAAATTGGCGGGCATGGAACGAGCTGCGGTAGCCCAGATGGAAAAAGCGTTGCCACTAGTAATGCGGAAGTCGCAGGTTCAAACCCTGCCCGCGCTTGAAAATATTGCGAGTTTTCAAGAATGGCAAGGCTTTTCATTTTCCGAAGGAGCATTTGAGTTTTATTTTTCAGCATTAGTCGTTTCTATATTTGGATGCTGTTAACTAGTCATCTTATATTTTTCTTAGTTTTGTCGAAATCGCTACATCTATTCACTATAGAAGCTTCCTACATCTTGTTGCAAAAGGTACATGGCGCGGCAAGCAGCGTGCCGTCGGATCCTGCTGAATATGGCTGAATCGCGTAAACGCCTCAGCTTACAACCACCTCACAATCAGCCGCCATTCAACGGGTGACAAATACATGGGATAGGACCGCATGCAAAGTTTTTCCAGACAGAATTTTTGTTGATTGTTAATTCAGTTTTCAATATGAAAAAAATACAGTGGAACAATGTATTATCTGATTACTTATTAGAATACAGGGTGAGACAAGGTAATTATTTAGTAAGTACGTAATCGTAGTGATGATGATGAAGAATCTTTGCAGAGTGATTCCACTTAGGACCCACATGGAACCCTGTCCAAAATCGCGAAAAGAAATGTTAGCTGTTTCATTGATAAAACATACTTAACCAAATGTGTCCAAATTGTGAAAGAAATATTTGTTTTATCTTGTTGGGTTAAATAAGCCGGAAATTGAGCATGAGCGGCAATTTAATCGGAAGAAAAAGTAATTAATAGATCGAGAAGAGAGAGAGAGAGAGAGATCCCAGACACGTCCTTTCGGAAGATGACAATGATATCACCATAGCCGCTGCAGCAGCCGTTGCGAGTAGCTCACACTTCACAAGCTCTCCAAATAACCAACGTCCCCACCGTCGGGGGCCTTATTATTCCCCATTTTGGGAACTACAGACATGAACTGAGTAAATTGAGTCCTATCCGTTCTTCCCAAAACAACTCTCAAGCCCAGTCATTGCTGGTTGTTTGAATAACCACACAAACTTCTCTGGTTGAGCCATCGCTTCCCACCAACTAGTCCCGGGACTAAAATCGTAGTGTCTAGTTAAAAAAAAGAGTAAGCGTAGCTTGTATGCTCGAGCATCGTTCTTGATGAGGCAATTATTGATGTCACCAAAAAGTGGGTTCCAAGAATATTCTCCAACGAGTTGAAGTAATGGATTGAATGAGAGCCTGACTATAATAACCGCAACCAACACTTTCCTGTGGTGTAATGTGATTTCATAATATGGATGCTGTGCCGAATGTGAGTACTGGCTCGGCAATACGCTGATAACGTTTTGCACGATATTATCAGCGCAACGGTAGATGGCTACACCACCTTTGCGGTCATTCCGAATAAGCTTGAATCCGTGAAATAGAAACTAAAAAGAAGGCAGAGATGGTTTAAAGAAGGATTCAGAAACTAGAATTATATCAACAGATTCCTTGCTGGAGGTCGCCAGTAAGTCATTATAATGACCAGGAATACTCTGAGAATTTATATGACACACATCAAAATAACAGGGAGAATACAGCAGTAATCTGCTCATGAACAAACAGAATGTAAGCTAAATTACTTATTACATGCAAATATGAAAATGTACAATCCTCATAGAAAGTCAGGTATATTACACAATATTCATCGATAAAAAAAAATGTTTTTAATTATTATATTAAAATGTCCACTTTCTTTTTAAATCAATAATTTGTGTCGTACCTATTAATAACGTTGCCAGACCAATAAAAAATAAAAGGACGAGTTTCTTCAGTTTTAAGAGAAATTTATATTCAGAAGAACAGGTGGACACAAAACATAGACCGTGTCATCACAAAAATGAAGACGAGCATTTAACCACTGTTTAACTGTTTTTGTAATGAAATTACATCGTAAGGTTAAATTTAATTGATGAACACCCTGGCCATATTTTCTATTTTTAATTTTTGATTGCGTCTTTGATACTCAATAAAAAACGAGTTCAATAAAAAGAATCTGCTACAACATCTCAAACTTGGTTTCTATTTAACATAATCTAAAATATCCATCAGAATATTCTAAAGAATTGTTAAACCTAACAAAGAAAATTATTTTAATTTATGTAATAAATTGTTAGATAATACAAAACTAAGCTTAGCTATTATGAAAGTTTTTCCTCGGTGACGCTTCATTTGCTGAAGCGAACAAATAAAAACCTTGGCTGCAGATACGAGAATCAATAAACGGATTATACGTCCTATAAGCGTTCAAAATCGATCACATTTCTTGCTCCGGGTTGTAATTTGTTTCAGAATTACTGCGATAGCTTTTTGCTGATAAATTATATTGACAACCTGATCCACGTATTTTTGTGCTGACGTCGCTGTAAAATAAGGATAAAATAAAGGACAAATATATCTAAATCTAACGTTTTTATGGGACTCTCACTTAAGTTAAAACATTGTATTTAGGAAAAAGTACATACATAAATTAAATTTTGTTTTTGAGGCTGATCCTACACTATGATGAACTGACAGATGCGATGCGATTAGATAGAGACAAATTTTACACTCGGCTTCAACTTTACTGATAAATACGTACAAAATCTTATAATATATCGTACGCGGGCGCATCATCCCTTGAAATTCGTAGTATTGAATTATGTAGTCATACCTGTACACGTGATTGACATAAAAAGGTTTAAGTGGTACCAATCCATTACATTTTGCAATAAAGTTTACCTGCGGCAGGAATGGGGAGACATATTGTGAACGTGAGCCACATTGCTGATATTAGTGCTGTGAAATATAGCGATAGAGCCACGTTCTCATTCTTGTGTGGAGAAACATCAATATCTTGGTAGGAGAGTCACTTCTTTTACGTCATCTTCAATCTGCTTGGTTGGATATAAGAGGAAGTTTCCAGTGTTTTCCTGTATGTATATAGATACAAATTTTATAAAGCGATGTTAATATTGTATAACTTTAACATCAAACGCAAACAATTGTCATTTTTAACGTACCTAAAAATAACTCTTCGATGTACTATCCCAGGAGATGTTTGTGGGTTGCTAATGCACTTACTTTTCTGAAGCTCATAAAATAATAAATTGTCATAATTCGCTAACAGCCCTGAGAGATTTGTTTTACTATGGGTCTGGGGAAATAAAACAAAATCAGGCCCTCCGACATAGGAATACCTTCAATCCCGGCTTTTTATTACTTTCATAATCCGAGTTAAGAGGAGCTCTTGCTGCCGAGCCGTAAACATGTTGTTTAGTCCAACAAAGGCTGCCCCTTGGAAATTATCCACCACCCCCAGATTTATTATGGAACGGAATATCAAATTTACAAGCAAATTTGTTGGTGGTTTCAGCGGGGTGGTCTTAAGTCGGACTGAGAGGTGTCCATTTCTCAAAGGTTATGTCTTTGTAGAGGGTACATCTCATGTTTTATATAGGGTTTGATGCAGTGAATATTAAATTACTGAGGAGTTGGCTTACTTACGTTAACTATTCCTAGATACAGTTTTAAATTATGGATACTTCGTGTTGTGGATTATGCATACCCCACAAAAAAATCTTTAATGTAACAATTTTTGTACTGTTGGCTAAATTTTTATGAAGATATGATGAATGCATCCACGTAAAAGGATAATAAATAACAACACTCACCACGCTCTACAGGTGGAAAGCAAGCGCAGTGCAATATGATGCATTCACGGGGTATGCTGCTGCCCATACCCTGGATGAATTCACCCTACGTTGCTTTTTACGACACTCGCAGGTTGAATTGGGGATAACAATGGCGATACCGTCCAATAAGGGAAGGCATGTGTCCAGCAGTAGACTGTTGTGGCTGTTAATATATTAAAACAATAAAGAAGTGTAAACAACGTTGAAAAACTCTTTCATTGGTTGAGTTTTAGTATTTTTAGTGGTATTTAATTGGTACATTATGCAGCATGAAAATAATGAATAATTTTCCCCTTGTATGAACATATGTGTGTTCTATATTTTTCATGTGAAACTTTATCAATTGTAAAAATAAACGTTTGTAAGTAACATATATTAATAAAAGTTATTGTTTTGTAGTCGTTTAGAATGAACATCAACTCGTCAGGCGAGCAAACGGGTGGCGCGTGATCCTAATACCAACACTTTCATTGAAGACAACTATCGTAGGAAATATGAAATGAGGCCCTATGTGATGGTTACCAATGAGAACGATGTTTCCGAGGAAATTATGGACGGATGAAGGTTGATTGTACTTTTATGTGTATTTAGTTGAAGTTGAAGAAGTTGAAGTCTATGAAATGTCCCAAAGGTTCTAAGCTGAAATAATGAGTAACAAAATACTGAAGTCGAAAGGAAAATATTTTTTTGTCTCATCAGGCATAGAAATATATGAAGAACAAGAATAGCGTCAAAATGGACTATTGATGCAAATCTGCGAGGCATTGGTCTCATTAGTGTCATAAAGAAAAGAGGGCTTTTGACCTCCAAGACAAAATCTTAGATGTCAAATTTCATTCGTCACGCAGATCAAAATATTGAAAATATATCAAAACAGATCGCGTTACTGAATGTTCATCCATCCATCTACGTGCAGGTGGTTTCAGACACGCGTATGATGGATGACTCAATTACCCCTTGAATACTCCTCCAATGTAATGTAAGCCCTGACAAAACTCTCCTGCTTCTCATTTTCTTTGAAGCGCAATTGTGGTTGAGAGTGCTGAGAAAATTTGCCCGTGTCAAGTCGAGTAAGAGATACACATCATTATTGATATGATAGAAAATATATTTGTCATTATTGATAAGTAAGGTGATGATAAACGACAGCCTCTTTTAAATTAGATATATGAGGTAAAGTTGGTAATGGGTTCGGTCCCGACACGCTGATAAAATAAGCTAATAATAGAATAGCGAAACCTGAAACCTTGTCATTTGTTTTTATGTATGTTTAATCTAGTTTTTAATTTTGTATTCCACTGCAAAGTAAATAAAAAGCGTAATTATAGATAATAATTTTTCATCAAAGCATTAATTAAATATTAATAGCAATGTAAATTGATTATGTATCTCATCTCAGAGCTAAAACATAATTATATATAATTACTTGTAACCTAAGTTCACGATAAATTTAAATATGATGTCCAAAGGAATAATTATCTTGAAAATCAAAGACACTAAGTATTATAACACATAAATTTCTACAAGGAAATTTATTCACAGGCACTAAAGGGTCGGATCATCAAGTAGTAAATTTAAGACACGCAAACCTGACTTCTGAGATAAAAAAGAATAAGTTAAAATGAGAAAAGTTCCATTCGGTTATGAAAATGAAAAGATCACGCTTATCTCCGCGGAGCATACTACTTTTTGAGTTACGTTTCACGGGTGTTTCATATTGTTCCTGTTTTTCTTATATTTTATTTTTATTTTCTTCTGAATTTAGATGTCATTTTTGATTTGTAGTTAATCGGCCTACATAATTGACTTTTTGTAATAATAAGTAATACAACCCTTATGTCTTCAAAGTAAGAGTGAACAGGCTGCTTCTGGGTAAGCTCGCTCCATCTTAGACTCTGTCTCTGTCTTATGACCTACACTAGAGTCAAGAGCAAACCCATCCTTATTTTTTTTAATAACGGAATCTAAATTCCTTTTCTATTTATGTAGCAGTTTCGTCTAAAACATGCAGGTGATATAATTCGATGCGCTGTCCAATTTTTAAAAGCTTTTATTTAACTAGCAGTGTATGTAAGTAAGTAACAATGTTTGTTCGGTGCAAATCTTGCAAGTTTAATTTGAACCACTTCTCGGTATCCGATTGAGTTGAAATTTTGCATGTTGGTCCAGAACCGATGACAATGCATGTTAATCATAAATTTGACCTGATGCTGCTGCCAGGATCGGCTCCGTACGAGAGATCTCCTCAGCGGTTTATAGCTGGGACACAAAATTTTGTATACGAATTCGTTTATTATAGGCAGTTGGTAGGCCGAGGCCCACCATGAATTAGACGCTACATCCAGGGTTGTCTTCGAACTATGGAACTCCTCAATATTCAACTGCTGGGACTTGCAATTTTGTATACGAATTCGTTTATTATAGGCAGTTGGTATGCCTACCATGAATTAGACGCTACATCCAGGGTTGTCTTCAAACTATGGAACTCCTCAATATTCAACTGCTGGGACTTGCAATTTTGTATACGAATTCGTTTATTATAGGCAGTTGGTAGGACCACCATGAATTAGACGCTTCATCCAGGGTTGTCTTCGAACTATGGAACTCCTCAATATTCAACTGCTGGGACTTGCAATTTTGTATACGAATTCGTTTATTATAGGCAGTTGGTGAGCCCACCATGAATTAGACGCTACATCCAGGGTTGTCTTCGAACTATGAAACTCCTCAATATTCAACTGCTGGAACTTGCAATTTTGTATACGTATTCGTTCATGATAGGCAGTTGGTAGGCCCACCATGAATTAGGGTCACGTCAATAGAAGGCCTCCTGATAGAAGAATTAGACTGTTCGAAATTAACTGGGACTCCGCCATGTAATAATGACGCCATCAATTAAATGAAAAGACTAAGACATATTACAAGATAATTCTTCTATTAGGGATGCCGGAGGAGTAGGTACCAACCTACTTCTATAGAATATAAAAGAGATAATTATACTTTATCCTAATGTTAGTTTTCCCCGTGCCTTAAGTTTTTCTATTGAAGGTCTCTCTGTTTTATAGAAAGACTTACGTATTGATCAATAACTATCGTAACATAAACTAAAAAATATAAAATAAAATTATGCAAAAAAAACTTTCAAAACAAGCTTTTATTTAAGTGCTCTGAAAAGATGAAAATAAAATTTTGAATGACAATAACCACATTCATTTATGACTTTACAGAAATGAAAATATAATAAAAGCTTGTCGCGAAACTTTCAATTTGTGATTGAAATTTTGTAATTAGGTACGCACCTAACTGTAATTAGGTAGTTTCTTCTAGGCATCGCGACAAGCTTTTATTATATTTTCATTTCTGTAAAGTCATAAATGAATGTGGTTATTGTCCTTCAAATTTTTTTTTTCATCTTTTCAGAGCACTTAAATAAAAGCTTGTTTTAAAAGTTTTTTTTGCATAATTTTTTATTAAGTTTTTTTGTTAAATTAACGAAAAAACCTTATGTCATAAATATGTACCATATTGACAGACAATGCTTTATGGAATAATAATTCGAAAGGTTTTCTTAATATTATGTTGAAAATGATATCAATATCAAAAGGTGAAGTGCGAGTGACCCGAACGAGATGCTGTGATTGTCTTGGTTAGAATTATAATGGTTTGCCTTTGCATTACAAAATTAAAATTCGCTGAGCGAATTTCTTCCCAAGTCGGGTATAAATAGGGGTCTCTCGCAATTTGCGAACTGAATCCTTCCGTTAATTATATTTCCGCCAACTTCTGGATGGTGTTAACGTTGAACAATTTCATAATTATAATTTGTCGGCGTTTTTTCTTTCATTTTATTGCGTTCATTATAACTCTGAAGTTTATGTCTTGTATCGTCATCATTAAAAATAAAAAATATGTAAACTATTTTACTTTAAGTCAAAGTTTTTATTTTCACTCCATATAGGTATGTAAATTTTACTACTTTGTATCTAAAGCCAATTTTTTCAGATACGGTAAACATTACATTCATATTACTTACATAACAGGTTATATAACACTTAATAGTTGTATGCAAATATTCGCATCTCCTAAATAGTGACTAAGCACCCACAAGATACCCCATTCCGTCATCATAACCCTGGGATACAAGGGTCAATCTTCGCAAGGCCGTCCCACATTAGCCTCTTGACTGACCCCCGAGGAAACGGCCAAGATCTCACTAATGGACCCATTGATTTTCCGGAATCAAACCTACGCCCCTCATTCCTTTTGACAGCCCTATTGTTACACACGTTAGGGAAAGGTTATTTTTTTCAGGCGGGAAATAGTTTGTGGATAACTGTCTGTCCGATTGGCGATTTCCTGTTTTCCTAGAGGAAAAGACCCTCGTTTAGTGAAGATGAGTATGGGTGAAAATAAATATAAGTGCGTAAAAAAATATCTCGTTGAAATATTTATGTTTTTAGCTCGTTAAGCATGCAATACCTTTATTTTCTTCAAGATAAACACAAACACATAATTTCCGTCATAGTACGAACTCACAAAGTGGGATACAGAAGCTTTAGAAAAAAATAAAATGAGTTTTAAAATCTGTACTAAAACTCTGTGCTTAATGCACATGTAAAAATGAGGTTTAAGAGTACCTTTGTTTTTATCGAAGTTACACTAACTTAAAATGACCTAGGACTAGTGTTGAAAACTCATCTGTGTTTATGGAACTTTTGATTTGAAGTGACAACTTGCGCAGATGATTTTTGATAGCATATTCCGAAAATCGGAAAGTCCTCGACCTTACTAATATACTAACAGCACATACTAATACTTAACTGGTTATAAGATATAAGTTATCATAATAAGATACAGCAGTTGTATCAGTAGTGAGTGGGTGGTCTATGTATACTTACTACAAAATTAAAACCAAATGGTTGTTACGATTTTCCGTGATCTGTCAAACTCTCATTAACCAGTAAGAGTGGACTGCAAACAGGGCTGGTATTTGTGCACTCCAGTCTATTTGAGCAGTTTGATGAGCCGATTGTCAGGGGACGTACACCAATTAGTGCGCGGTTGACTCAGCCTTCCTGATTAATTCACCTGGCCGACCTACCACTGGCTAAGGCTGCTGGGAAATTCTGGGTCATTTAATGCAACATGCAATGTCTGCATTGTGAAGACTGGACTTGGTGTGATCTTGTGGTTTGAGCGTTGGGGTCAGGATTTGGAGGTGTCTGCTTCAACTTTAGGGTGACACACGAAGTTGACACGTTAAACCGTATATTACTTCTATTTTTTCTAATTTATATTATTGTATATTCTCATGTAAGTGACTTTGTGTTTTTAATGAGAAAATAAATATCTTTGAACCTAACCGTTCCTACTCTGACTCCAAAATTCATTAGGTCATTCGTCGACTATGTATCCCAGTCGGCAATTTTTTGCAAGATTGACAGTAGAACGCGACGACGATACAACACGACATGTAAACGCACACACAATTTTACTTTTAATTTATATGGAAAACGAAATAATTTAATCTCTTCTTTGAATGGTGTTGGCTGGCATTATAGTATTGTGTACGTGATATCAGCAACATTTTCATTTCATTATGATATCAATATAATTCTGATTTTCATACATATGGTAAACAAAACCAGAATAAGTTGATCCCTTAAAGTTCATAGTTCAGATGCGGCTCGTATAGTACAATAACAGTAAAAAGCGCAATTTACTTGATATAAATTATTGTATTGCATTTTCAGCGGACTTTTGAAAGCATGGAATTTAATTGGCGCTAATTTTTTTAATCCAGTTTCATAAATCGGATAAAGCGGTATGTTGTCACGATACATTTTGTTAATAATGATATTATGATTGTGTTCAATTACTAAATGGAATAAATTTGAAGTATTTCAAATTTGATTAGGTAATTTAACTGTTTTAATGTATTGGAGTTAATGAAATGAATTGCATATTAAATGTGCATTATAAAAAATTAAGCAATCCATTTATTTATCACAAGCTTTCCGATCCCCCTTATCACCTGTGACTTAGCGTGCCTTCTAAAAAGTGAGTACTTTTTCTAAGAAGGTACAATCAGTCAAAACTAAATGAATGGGTATAATTCAAATTTATAAACGTATTGATGCTTTAAAATAAATACATTAGCAACCCCCCTTTTAAACCTCGCTGGTGGTGTCATTTCCAAGACAGGTGTATTCTACTCTTGCTCCCTTCAACACCCCGTTTTAAAGCTTGCTGACGGTGTCATTTCCAAGACAGGTGTATTCTACTCTTGCCCCCTTCAACCCCCCGTTTTAAAGCTTACAGGTGGTGTCATTTCCAAGACAGGTGTATTCTACTCTTGCCCCCTTCAACACCCCGTTTTAAAGCTTACAGGTGGTGTAATTTCCAAGACAGGTGTATTCTACTCTTGCCCCCTTCAACACCCCGTTTTAAAGCTTACAGGTGGTGTCATTTCCAAGACAGGTGTATTCTACTCTTGCCCCCTTCAACACCCCGTTTTAAAGCTTGCTGGTGGTGTCATTTCCAAGACAGGTGTATTCTACTCTTGCCCCCTTCAACACCCCGTTTTAAAGCTTGCTGGTGGTGTCATTTTCGAGACAGGTGTATGCGACTCTTTTACCTCTCAAATCCCGTTTTGAAGCTTGCAGGTGTTCTCATTTCCGAGACATGAGTATGCTTCTCTTGTCCCTTCAACTCCCCGTTTTAAAGCTTGCTGGTGTCATTTCCAAGACAGGTGTATGCGACTCTTGCCCACTCAACCCCCTGTTTTTAAACTTGCTAGTGGTGTCATTTCCAAGACAGGTGTATGCTACTCTTGCCCCCCTCAAATCCCGTTATGCAGCTGGCAGTTGGTGTCATTTCCAAATCAGGTGTATGCTAATCTTGCCCCTTTCTTGTGGTGTCCTCTTTCGTGTGGGACATCCAGTAGCGACACTGCATTCAAAAATGTTGGAAAATCCGTATTCTAACAGATTCAAATGGGAATTGGACAGAAAGCAGTCGTGTTTTTAATTTCTTTAATTTATTTAGTTATTAAAATAAAAAGTAGCCCTTTATGTTATTGTAGATAGTACTCCATCTTCGTACAAAATTTCGTTTGAAACTATTCAGCAGTTTTTGCGCAATTTCCAAACAAATACACACACTTCCGCTTTTATACTTAATATATTAGTTTAAAGTGGGATAACTTTCCGTGGTGATGAGGCAATTTTCAAAAAAGTAGCCTATTATGTTATTCTAGATAGTATTTTGTCTACGTACAAAATTTCATTTGAAATACATATACTTCCGCCTTTATAATATTAGAAGGGTGGGGTAGGATGATCATCAGTATATAGTTATAAAATTATAAGTGTAAGTAAATAAGGCAAATGTTTACACATATACAAATTAGTTAAGAAATTTTTGATTGAGTTTATTTTATCAGGTATAACTGCATTGTTGTTACCTTTTATTAATATTTTTCGGAGATTTTATGGATTTTTGTCCACAATTGAGCTAAAACCCTCAGTGGTCCGGGTCACGTGTTCAATTTACTACCATACCACTCTCTTAAGATTAATTTACGATAAGTACGCACTATGCGAGGTGGGTCGAATATTAAGCAACCCCAGATATAGGTCAGTTAAGCGCTTTACATTAATCAATGAAACTGCAGCTAATTCGATTATAGTATTTATATAACTAACTAACAAAAAAACATGTTTGGCTCTTTGGCTTTTTGTGGTAAAAAAGTTTTCTAAATAGATACCTGAAACTATGTAACTACTTGATCTTGAGAGAATAAATCTTTGTTGGCAGCCACGAATGACAGAGCACTGCGTATCAAAAACTTATTTCAGGAAGATGATGACGAGTAAGTCAATAGTCTAGAATTTCTTTCCGTGTGAGATCCCGAGTTAACGGATGACCTAGTACTTAAAGAGGGGTCTTATTGTATAGCTAGAGTATCTTAAGCTTTTAAAAACTCTTCAAGAACACGTAACTAGTTTCCATCTGATACTATAACATTGTTTTTAAAAAAAAAACTTTTATGTCTTTTCGCCAAGTAAGTAACTATCACTAACAGCTACAACGCCGAGAGTTAAATTAAACTTTGACGATGCATTTAAAAACTTAAACTGAAAAATTCCCTCAGGAACAACACAAAGACCGCATTCAACCAAGTTACGAGATTCTCTCACCACATAAGTCTAACTTTGAAAATGTACGGTTATGAAATCCGACTAAGAAACGCTGCTGAAAAATAGAAATACCTACCTAGCTGTAGTAGGTTGTCGGATAAAGATCGCTTTAAGTGATAAGGCCGATTAAGTTAAAATTTTCCTGTTACATATTTGTGTTTTGAACGTGCAATATACTGACTGTTTTAAATTTATGTTCTTTCTTGAAGTAGAATATAGACTTGTGACAACTTTTTAATGTTTAAAGAATAATATAAGGAAATAAAATCCAATATATTACAACCAAAGTACCTACCGCCGCGCCGTTCCAATAAGTTGTATTTGACAGCTGTTATCTCCATACTAAAAGAGATATCAACAATGGAAAATGGACCCTCTGCCTTAGTATTATCACGAATTTGACAGCTGTCAAATACGACTTATTAGAACGGCGGTACTTTAGGTGTAAGTAAAAAGCACCGAAAACAGCATTTGGTGGATGGCAACAGCATTTCAAGATTCAACACATATTCCGAAAGTGTAAGGAGTGTTCTTTTATATAAAAGAAAAATATTTAGCGACAATTATCTGCTTTTAATACATAAAATTATTGGCTTGTTTAGGCAAATGTTTCAAAAGCCCTATTTTTCGAACGAATCTAAAAGAGGACAAGAATGTTTTTTTAAAGGCTCGTTAAAGCAATCGGACGCCCGCCGATTGCCGCTTTGCGCGACAGCACCAAATACCCATCTGTATGTATGAAACAACTAGAACAAGTTTCGTAGAAGCATTTTCAGAAGCAACATTATGGAAGTAATAAAAGAGTGGAGAGTGTTCGTGTTTTATATTAGGCGTGTAATGTGTATGGCACGATGTTTATAGCAGGGCACTGCAGAAACAAAGCCTTCTCTCTTTGCTCGGGTAATGGTCGTTACAGTCTTGTGGGTAACTGAGACTTAAAAAGGCCTTTGTGCACTGTTTCTATTTTCTTTGTGTGTTTCTTTCTTATCTTGACATCACTGAAAGTTGATGGGCATAAATAAAATAGGTGTACATAAAACAGGCTGATGAATATTATGATATGAAAGTCTTTAAGTTCACGTTTAATTTAAGAAATTGTACAAAATATTTTCGTGCATCCCAACTTTATCCTAGCTCTTTTATGTTGACACATCTAGACGGAGGCGACAAGTAAAATGTCAGCATAAATTGTGTCGCAGTCACATAATATATTCATTGTACCCCAGAATAGACTGCTAAAAACCGTAAGCACATAAATAAGGCTTACCTCAAAAACCTGAGCTGAAATAGGAAGGCCACACGTTATCACAGCTTGGGCTTCATATTTAATTAACATCATGAATTTTATTTTCACTGGATGTGTCGGTGCATTTTAAAAAGTGTAAGGTACCCAGCATCTGAAATAAAATGATCATAGGGGTAAAAAACAAGAACTATCTAGGAAAATAAGATGGTATCACTTACATGCTAAGTTTTTTTAATTTTAAAACGGAATATTAAGATCCTCAAGATTTCATACATACATATATCACGCCTTCATCCCTTGCGGGGCAGGCAGAGCGTAAACGGCCGCAAAAAACGGTCATTTATGCCACGTCTGACAAACATTTGAGGGTCCTTCGAAAAATTGTGTATTGCCATAGTGACACAGCCCATCGCCTAAAACTGCAATACACACCCTCGAGTCCCTTCGTCGCCTTTTACGACACCCACAGGAAAGAAATGGGGTGATGCTATTCTAAGCCGGCATCACACGGCATTTCAAATACCCAAAATCAATATTCAATTACAACCAATTCCAAAATCAATTTACCTTATCTTCATTGTAAAGTTGTCGTTTCTAGTACCAGCCAATTTACGACTTTCGCAGCTACCTACAAGGCACACACACACAATCTTACGACACCGCCTTAATTGTATTTAGTCAATTAGCATACGAAATTTCATTTACGGCCCGTAGTAATTACTCGCTACACTCTCGTAGCGTAGGTCTATTACGGTACATTGTAGCTCCTTACAAGGTGAAATTGAAATAATTTTAAGAAACTTGAGAAATGCCTTGAAAATTAATATAGTTGTTCATATAAGTTCTGCTTGCTTTGAATCAACAAGGTGAAGATGGCGGAAGTAACAGCAAAGCGAGCGAAACCGGGCGTGTTGCAAGTCTTTAATAATAATCACAAGTTATTATAATAAAAGTCGGGTGAATTCATACATATACCACGGCTATATCCCGTGCGGTGTAAGCAGAGAAAAACGAACATCTAGTGAGCTGTAAAGTATTAAAAGTTTCAGCGTCGAATATGATAAAATGACTATCTGTTTCTTTTCAATTTATTTACATACCTACTTGTAATCGCTGGTCTTTGTCACTTGCCAACTCTGCTCTTCTATTTAAAATATAAATTGTTTAAATAGGTTTATAAGCCCCGGGGCTTAAATCGAAGAGTCTTTTCAAAAATTTCTTATATTTATAATTTAACTTGCATCACTGGCCTAAATCCATCAGGTTATGTGACCAGAAAATAAATTTACGCATTAAAAGTAGAAAATTGCGAATGAAATAATTATTCAACTCCGCCCCTCAATCTATCCCCTTTCACATTTGAATTGAATCCCCTGTCATTTAAAAACATGTAATCTCTTACATCCTACAGTAAGTTACAGAATTATGTAAAGCATTCATCAGCCTATTGCAGTCCACTGCCGGACGGAGGCCTCCCCCACGATACGCCATAGGGCACGTCCTCCTGTTTTCGCCATCCAGTTGCTACCAGCCGCCTTCTTTAAGTCATCGGTCCATCTGGCTGGAGATCGTCCAATGCTACGCTTGCCGAGGCGTGACTTCCACTCGAGAACCCGTTTACTCCACCGTCCTTCGGTCCTACGAAAAATGTGCCCAGCCCACTGCCACTTCAGTTTGCTACACTTCTAGACTATGTCCGTTATTTTGGTCTTTTTGCGGATAGTCTCATTCCGGATTTTATAGATATCGAGCATAAACTTTTCTATAGGCCTTTGAGTGACATGTAGCCGGTAAACCAGTTTTACTGTCAGGTTCAACGTCTCAACTCTATATAATATCATGACTGGCAGGACGCACCGATCGGACACCTTGGTCTTGAGTCGTTGTGGCAATAGTGATTCCAGAATATGATGCAACTTTCCAAGCGCTGCCCAGCCCAGCTGCACTTTTATGGTGATTTCAGCCTCAAAGTTGTCTCTACCCAGCTGCAGAGTTTGCCCAAGGTACACATACTTCTGGACAACTTCAAGGGCTATACATTCGACGGACACCGGCTCGGGGATGATGTGTTGATTGATCATCCCGAGTCCAACACGTCTCAAGGCTACATTGAGACTGGTCAGCATTTTTTGCAGATCCTGCAGCAATTCAGCCATTATGACTATAATATCGTCGGCAAAGCGGAGATGTGTAAGATATTCGCCGTTGATGTTGATGCCTAGTCCATCCAACTGCAAAATCTTATAGATGTCCTCCAGCAAATTGGTGAACAGTTTCGGAGATATAATCACCCTGTCTTACACCTCGTAGTAGTTGCATGGATCCAGTTTTGTGGTTTTGTATTTGCACAGACATCGTTGCCATTTAATAGAGGCTTCTCAGCACCATAACATATCGCCATATACTTGGCACCGTTGCAAGGACTCAAAAACAGCCTAGGTTTCTATGGAGTCAAAGGATTTTTCATACTTGGTTATACTTTTCTGACTTCTGTAAAACCTGCCGCACAGTATGAATGTGATCCACGGTGCTAAAGTCTTTACAAAACCCGGTCTGTTCTGGTGGCTGGAAGGCGTCAAATCTTAATGCCAAACAATTTGTAACGACTCTCGAGAACAGTCTATAGACGTGGCTCTGAAGGGTGATTGGCCTATAATTTTTGAGCAGCGTTTTGTCTCCATTCTTTAAAAACAATGCCACAACACCTCTGCTCTACGCCTTCGGAAAATAAGTATATGTTTGTTGTTTTTTTAAAGTATTGTGTAACAAACAGTTTAGATTTTTTCATGTAATTATGTGTTATTGTTATGTATAGTAAACATGTGAGAAAATATAAAGTTGTCATTCCGTTTGAGTGTTAAGGTTTTAAAGTCTCAGTGTGTAATATGATAAAATGATTTTCTGTTGCTCGTTGTCACTTATCCACCCTGCTTTTTCATTTATAATAAATACTGTTTAATTGGTATTACTGGCCATATCCATTACACTTACATCACGACTAACAAATATTTGAGGGTCATTCAGGTAATTGTGTATTGCCATAGCGACAGGCTATCAGCCCTTTGCCTGAAATTTCAATACACATGTAACCTTTGAGTCCCTCAGTCACCTACGGGAAAGTAGTGGGGTGATGCTATTTTAAGCCGACATCACACGGCACAATAACGGCACGGCTAAATTATAAATTGTGATTAAATTAAATTCCCTTTGGCTATTCGGTGCACGTTTCGCCCAATGTCTTTGTTACTTACAAAGAGTTAATTATTCAAATAACCGTTCTTGACTCTAATAAGGGCTCGCCGTTAGAAGCCGGTCGTGGTCTCCAATCTGTTCTCTTGATTATACGGTTGGTACTGCGCTTTGGCAAGGAATTAAGTCAAGATTGGTCTTCTACTTTTACACAAATGAGGAAATCGAAAATAAAAATGAGATTCATAAGAGCTACGTTTATTTGTGTCAATTCAAAGATTTTTGAATTTGCAATTCATCGTCGTCAGAAATTCAAAACATGGCAACAACTGGAATGTTTATATCAATCTGTTTATTTTCAATATCTTTAAATTGACTGCAACGGAAAACCGCCAAGGTGATTCAGGTGATTTTAGCAGCACTGAGAAACGATGAAATTAAATTAGATTCAGAAAGGAATTCAAAAATGTAAGTATTTTGGTTTCTGTGGTAATCATAGCTTTCAGTCAAGACTATCAGCACAGAATAACCACTCGTATGTAGTATACCTTATATTACTACATACAGACGGACACTCACCTCCCCGCACCCCAGCCCCCACACGCAAAACGACAAAAAACCGTGTACGAATAAGTGGAGCCTATCGCTAGGCTTGTGCCCTATCCTGCGGGGTTCAAACGTAAAGAATCACGTGACGAACTAGATTTTTAATTTTTATTCTCGTTGTACGTATTCTTCAGATGTTTTTTGGTTGTTATTTAGTTCTCGTTCGTTTGTTGTTCAGTTGTTGTTGTTCAGCTGTTTTTCAGTAGTTGTTGTTCAGCTGTTATTCAGTGGTTGTTCAGTTTTTGTTGTACAGCTGCTGTTTAAGTATTGTTCAGTTGTTGGGCAGTTGTTGTTCAGCTGTTGTTCAGCTGTTGTTCAATGGTTATTCAGTTGTTGTTTAAGTGTTGTTCGGTTGCTGGGCAGTTGTTGTTCAGCTGTTGCTCTGATGCTGTCCAGTGTTATTGGTTGTTGTTGTTGAGGCGCTTCAACTTAAAGTCAAATACAGGTTTACTGACCAACTCAGAAATCAATATTCATATTTTGAGTCGTTCTTCGACCCTATGACCCATTTGAAAGTCCTAAAAGACTTTTGAGACATGAGTCGATTCTAAAACACACTTGGTATTTCGTGTACCCCCAGGTCGTTCGTCGACTTTAATTGATGTTAGAATATTAGTTGCTAATATTTAAAAGCATTACCATAGAGTAGAAATCACATAGAGATGACACTTCCGCTCCAGACGCGCTCAAGGTCAATCCGTCTGGCTGTCTCTTAGAGAACAATTCAGTCAGGAGTGCGTTTCGCCGCGGAAACGTTCGTCGTGCGGGTCGAATTTTCATTTTTTGTGAAAAATTTAGCAATGCCGAATTATTGTGGTGTGTATGGCTGCAAAAGTGATGCGAGGAAGACTCCGCATCTAAGTTTTTTAAATTTGCCTAAAGATGAGTCAAGGTAAGTGATGATTTTACAGTAAATACCTAGGTACCTACCATTCGTTATTATACGTAATTGTTGTATGTACTCCTATTTTTACTTACGTAAGTACCTAGTTTCCATTTTCTAATTTAAACTACCCAGGTGCCTAATCATTGTTAGCTGATAATGATAAATAAGCACATTCGTATCGTACGTTATGTTTTGCACCTATTTTAAAATTCTGTACCTACCTATTAACAATAAAATGGTAAGGTAAGACTTTAAAACGGGTAAATATTTTGTTCCCACGGGAAAACTGTTAGCAGCGGTCGCAACCGTTTGACTGGCCGCTAGTCTGGAATAAAATTATTGACAAGTGACAGCCCCGACTTAAAGCGCGGGAGAGTGCGGGGCGTTACGGGCTGCGGAGGGAAGTAGGTATTTAAAGCGCGGCTTTTGGGGCCCAGACAAAGGAGTTTCGTTTCTATACGCAGTATTATTATCTATTCTTATGGCATTACCCAGTGCATGAAATTATTTGTATGGGAGGTCCATATTTTTTGTGCCATGTCATGAACTTACAATATTTTCTATTCTCAACCTTACTTCGCCTACATACGAATACTGTTTTGCAGGTAAGAATGACAGTTTACTAAAAAGGCGCTGCTGTATGTTGTAAGTATAATTTGGTATCCAAGGTGTGCTATGGGTAGGAGTTTATAATAAAATAAAAAAAACAAATAACATAGACGGAAAACTTCCGGCTACCTAATATTTTGATAGCCTAGGCAACTGCCAACCTGCTGGAACAAAGATATATTTTCCTTACAGAACAATTTTCACAGACGCAGATCCAAAGCGGGTATAGTGACTTTGTTTGCAACTCAAAGAGCGAAGGCGAGTGCGTTATAGGATATTGAAATAAAGCACACAAAAATACGCTCTATATATGTAAATGGCCCAGAGGCTGCTGTGAATATAGATTGATACTAACTTAACATCTGTATACGATATTGCAGTACTGCTGCAGTTGGCAACGCATTCAAAGCCAACTAATAGTATTTCTATATTGATTAGTTTTTGTAAGAGTTCATACTTTTTGTGTCTGGCAAAAAGCTTACAGTAGCATTTAGATGATTTACGCTATAAAACATTTAAAATGCTATTATAAGCTTTTAAGTCGGCATCACAGGCAATAATAATAATAAGTAGGTCCTTAATATCAGCTTATCATATAAGTAGAGTTTCAAATTGATCCCTTGCTTGAAACATATTTTAGCCATATTATTGGCTTAAAAACAATGACAAAAGTTTGAAGATTTCTTATATAGTTACCTTATTAATTAAAAGCAACGAGTTGAAAGAAAAACCGAAGAAAAGAGGATTTTTAGCGCTGTCTGTTTCGTAGCCACTTAGACGTTAACTTCCTGAAGTTGAAGTTGCAAGTTGAAGTTGAGAAAGAATTTCTCCCGTATCTTTCACTGCATTTACTAAGTACTAATATGTTATAACAATAGTTTTATACTCTGAAAGTTATATGATACATATCAAAATACTTTTCAATAAGTCGTACTTTTGCGGAATTCTTCAAGCTGCAGCTTACTATCTCGTAAATGTGTTTTTAATCAATTAATAAGCTTATTAAAACCAACTTGGACCTAAAAATACCAATTTATTCAATGATCAAATATACCTACCACCTTTAACATTAGTTGCTTATATAAGTGGCTACGTTCCTCTTTGGCTAGTTTGAAAGCATCAATAGCAACTCAAGTTATACGGGTAAGTTACAAGCTAGCATTTCAATGTAGCGAGCGGCGCATCCTCTAAATCAAAATAAATTGAGATGTACGACTCTGTCATATGGTTCCAGCTTGTTTGCTGCTGCTCTAGTTAAGCAATGTTAGTTGGACACGGAACTGTCTTCAGTGGTTTGCTAATAACATATTTCGTGGCCATATGTTGGTAGTTTACCTAAGGCAAACCCTTAATTACCAATCGACACCCCTCAGCTAATTTACAAAGAACTTGTAGATACTTGTTAATCAAGAATTCGCCATTCATTTAACTGCTAATTAAAAAAAAAATAAAGAAGATGAATTTGCTGAAAATACCTGGACTAATAAAACAGGGCTTTATTCTTACCACAGTCACACAATCACAAGACTAAAATGTAAATTTTAAATATGAATCAAGAAATGATCATAAATCCCTGTAAAATACTATGAGCACCTACTTAAATGATAATAATATATTTTAACCAATATTATTTTCGAAATAGTCAGTCACTTTTAAACGGATTTAATGGTATTGCTGTAGAAAGTTAAAAAAATGTTATAGACTTGGAGTAAGATTGGTCCTATTATTGTATTCTGAAGGACGCCTATGGATGCGATCGTTTGTCATTCACCTTGATTGACACGAAATGTTGTACGATCCGAAAAATATGTTCAAAAATTTTTATTTGCTTTGCTAGTAACACCAATATTTCTAAGTTTATCTAATATCATCTTATCACTGATGGGTATTACGAGTACAAAGGTAATTTAGGTGAATTAGATTAGTCTTGTTGCATTACTGCCAATATAGGAAGATTGCATTGCTGGAATGGGCTATTTGTGCGAACCTAATTATAATAGAGGTCACCAATTATAAATATTGGCACTATTACTTAGTTTACATAACTGAATATTAAGGAAATGAAATATAGGAAAATTTTCAGTTAATGAAAGACCACAAATAGGCAGATAGAATTATGAAACCTTTATGCAATCTTTAACATAGCAAACAAAATGGAAAAGCATCAAAACATGTTGTTTACCATGGAATGTTGGTTAAAATAATTTTCAATGGAACCTAAAATTATTTATACTCGATGGTAAATAAGTTTGTACCTTTCCCTAAGCAAAGCTTACAAAATGTATTCTTAAATGTCATAGAAAGCAGGGGATGGAAACCGGAATTCTGAAATTTCTAAAAACCGAAGTATCAGAACGAGTATTTCGATGTTTCGATTTCGGTTCTCAGAGCTTTAAAATCGTTAAATCCGTAAAAAAATTGGTATTTTATGTTTTCCCAATAGTTTTCGGAGTAACATTTAACCGGAATGGCGGGAATAAGCTCTTACATGTCTTAAAGAAAGTAAGTAAGTTGGCATATAAAAGTCAGCCCAAGGTCAGGTGGTTACAAAATGTTTCAGAAAGTTTGAAACTCTAAAAAAAATGAATTTCCTTAAATAAAAAAATTAATGACGTTAATTCGTGATTCTTAGTTAATTTATACTTTTTTAGAAGAGATAAGGAAAAAATGGCTCTTTTGTTTTCAGAGATATGTAACATAAATTTGAAACAACAGAGTGAAAATGACAAGATATACAGAGATTCAATGATGTTATTTTAGTTTTTTTATTTTTATTTAATGAACTTCATTAATTACAGTAAATTATAAAGTGTTTTTTTATCTTTTGTGATATCCTACGCAGTCCCGATGATACAGGATGTCACCGTTATTTCCCAAGCGACGAAACTACTGCTATTTTTTCAACACAGGCGCCCAATCCAATCCTTTCGGTCGCAACACGCTCGTGTGAATTGGTTAGTGGACTGCACCTGCGGCAGATAGCCTCGGATCAATTTCTGCTAGTGGTTTTCGAATTTAAAATTTTCCCTGTTTTTTTGTGTTTTGTATGACGAGAGAGTCCGTGCAGATAGGTAGTATAAACAGTGCGCAGCATATTTTGTACACGAACTCTTCTTCAAATAAAACCTCATAAAATCTTTGTTAGCTACAATTAATAACCGTGTGATACTTACCAAAGTGAAATGAGGATTCCTACAAATCATTATTCCTAGGCAATTATAAGATACCTACCTGTTGTCTAAAATAAAACAATCAGTGGTTTCATATTGATGCATCGTCTCGTTTCATTTCGTTAGATCAGATCTATAATGTTTGCAGTATGATGTCAGCCTTGAATAGCATCACCCCATTTCTTTCCCGAGGGTGTCATAAGTGACGACAAAGGGATTTAAGGGGCACTGGGTCGATGGCGTAGTGGATGCCCCTTCTTGCTACAAGGTGGGTCGTGGGTTCGATCCTCACACAGCACAAGTGTTTTAAGTTACTTTTCAGATATTTGTGTTGTGTCTGGGTGTTTTCTATGTATTGTATGTATTTATTTTCAATAAAAGGAAGTATGTGTAATATCAGCTATCTTGTTCCCATAGTACCTACTAGCTTTGCTCAGTTTGGGGCTCGATGGCTCTGTGTGAAATGTCGAAGATATTTTTATTTATTTATTTGCATGTGTATCGCAATTTAAGACGATGGGCTGACAACCTGTGACTGTAGCGATACATCGTTTTTCGAATGACCCTCAAATGTTTCACGGCATTTTTACGGCCGTTTATGCTCTGCCTAAACCATAAGGGAGATGGGCGTGATGTGTGTAGGTATGTAAATGTTCAACTTAACTTTACGAACTGTACCTTACTGCACCTGCGTATGACATCATTTTGAATTATGCACACAGTGCAAGGTAACGATAGTGCTTAGTAATACTATTTATACGTAATAGTGTTATCTATAGGTAGATAATAACTAGTTACCTTGTATATTGTTACATATGCATTATTTATTGTTTATTTATTTTATTTTATTTGTTTGGAAAACCAACAGCTATTGTAACATTTTACACACCAATAGTAAAGCCAGAAAGCCAATTACAGGTTTTCACCACTAGATAATTGAGTAGATATAAAAAGCATTCACATAAACACTAACACCAAAAAGCACACAACACATTTCTGGTTAGCAGGATAGATGTTAGAAGTATAAAAAATTTAATGTACCTATTTTAGTTTTCCAGAATGAATTTAAAAATTTCCGAATAAAACTTTCAAACCAATACCAATATTTCTTGAGAAAAATATTTTGGATGATCCGGCATCCGCGTTCACGGGTAACGGTCCGCCATGTTGCCATGTAAAATACGGATCTCCTGGGAAATTTATTTGCGGCAGGCTCCTAAGCCGCCATAATGTGCCTTCGATGCGCCGCCCCAGTCGGAATTAGTTGGTGGAAAAACTGGAGGACATTACTCCCATTATTTTTGGGCTGTATTACTTTTATTTCCGTCTATCTTGGGTACTGAAATATTTTTAAATTCAACAAAACGGAATTATTACTGTCTACGAAAAAGATTTTAACTAAGTATATTCAAAATTTGAGGCTAAATCTTATTTGCTGAATAGCCGAATCAAAATGTCCTCCGCATAGGTACTTTATTTGGTCAATACCTATAAAACTAATTGCAGGGCTGTGTTTCGGTTATTTTTGTTGATACAATTTGTATGAAATAACAGTTTCGATTATCTCAAAATTTCGATAAAAACATCAAGTTCAAATTGCCTTAAGTTTGTTCGTCTGTTTTCTCTACAGACCAAATTTAGTAAAGAAACAAGTCCAATAACCTTCTAATAGAAAGTTGAAATAATTATCTAGAAACTCGTCACAAAAATGTGCAAGAATGCACAATAGGAGTAAAGCAGAGCTTCAGGCTTCAGGCGAAGTCCTGATTGTAAGTGTGCGCGCGCAAAAGCGGGCATCGAAATAAATTCGCACATATTTATGGAGTTGTTCTACGTGTCTTAATTGCGCGGATCCTTCAAAATTATAGTCAGTACCAGTTTGACATTGCGGCCTTCGCTCGGACGCGTGGCGCGGCTCTGAGAGGCCGGCGCTCAGACTTTTTACGACGCGATCACGTTCATGAACAAACACGTTGAAAAGTTTTAATGTGAGTTTGTTTTTGAGCTTGTCGTTGTTATTTTATTTTCTTTTTATTGCAGTTGAGTTTTCAGAACAGCCAGTATTCGAACTGGGTTTGTTCAGCTTTTTAACAAAGTTTCTATTTCTCGGACTTTTAAATTTAGGTAAACTGACTGCCCGGGCGACGATTTGTAAAACACCTACCAACTTAAAAGAACTTGCATGTGTAACACTGTTTGTTTATTTTTCATTCTGAAGCGTTTCTGAAAAGTAACAAGTTTGTGTTGACTAGAAATTAGGCTGATAGTAGGCACATTAGGTTAATGCATCATTTATATTATTGATCCAAGAAAATTCAGTACGTACTAATTAGCGCCATGAATATTAAAAACACGATTTCAGCATTGTAGCAATCACGTTATTTTCGGTGAAAAAGATTTACTTTCATTGCAATTGTTTTCCATATTAGTGGTTTTATATAATTTTGCCAAAAAACCATTGCAATGTCCAATTTTTCTAGTGAAGTTGCATCAATAGTGATAGAGTCGAATTTCTATTAGCATTTAAGTACCTAATAAATGCTGTTGCATCAAACTCTCAGATTGAAAAGGGTCAATGGCACATCAAGAGTGGAACGAGTGGGCCAGGTCCTGCCAGCCGAGAACTTATTACCCAATTTGCATGCAATTTATCATAATCATTATGATGGATGATTGCAAATTGGTTGAGACCTGGTTATTTGTTCCTACTGTGTCTCAATGGGGCATAGGGCAATGGTGACCTTATTAGAAATTAATGTCGATACGTTCGATAAAGTAGATATGCAATGGAAAAGAAATGTTACAGGGTAGTACATACTCACATAACAAAAACAAAGTATTGTTAGGTAACATTTTTTATTTCTCTATTCTATATTTTATAGACTAGAGGAAAAAAATCTTTGGAATGTACAACTGCAATTATTACAACGATATCATGTAGCGTTATTTTTGGACGGTTTTGGTCAGAGAGACAGTAAAAAGTATTATATTTTACGAAATTTACAATTCTTTGGTCCTTATTTTATTGTTTATGTGATTATAAAAATTGCTATGCTATATTTAAAAATCTTATTTACAATTTGTCCTACCTAATGTATTGAGTTGCATAATCGTATCTACTTACTTATCTCTCATAGAGAATTGCTTATTATTACTAATAGAAAAATACAATACTTTATTTTACAATAACTGAAAATAAAACTGTAATTTTAATTAATACCACACATTTTCTTGTAGTATCACGTAATATGTATCCTAATTAAGTATGCCATCATAATGATGATCCATGTAGGCGCCGACATGATGTTTCCTGAAATAAAAATAAATGCATGAGATGGATTCTTCTATAGAGAGTTTGGAGAAATTAGAGTTTCAGCTAGTCGTTCTCTATCAAGTATTTTTCTGTCAAATCTCTACAAATCCCGTTTATCTTGGTGTATTTTACTGCCAATTAAACTACGCTGATAATCGTCTCGTTTCTGCAAAAAATTTATGTTTAAGGCGGCATCAGTCCCAAAAAGTAAGTCCCTTCCTTTTCGCTGCGTTAGAGAGAAACAGACGACGACAGTAAAGTTCCGGAAAACCGAACAGTTTCTTTTATTCAGTCTGAAAAACGGACCAAAAACGCAAAATAAGAGCTTATTTTTGCGATTTTTTCTATCTTGGCAATTTCAATAAATCGTGTTTTAAGCCCCATATTTTTATAGGATTTGGCGCAATGGTAGTGCGACTGCCTGCGACGCAAAGGTTCCGGGTTCGATTCTCGGTGGGATACTCACAAAGTTGATATTTATCACTTTGTGAATTTGTTCCCGGTCTGGTAACGACATAGCAGGGTGAACCACCTGATTGTCTGAATAAGAAATGGTTCCGTGCTTCGGAGGGCACGTTAAGCCGTCGGTCCCGGTTGCTGTCTATGTTTACTTAGACGGCGGTCGTTACACTACACAACCATGTCAGAGGCCTACTACTGGTAGTAGGCGGTTGAAAACTCTGATACCAGGGTTCTTCGGGTAGTTGGACGACTCGGTGTTCCACACGAAAAAGAGAGAGAGATAGGATTCTTGAAGTATTACTAAGTATATCGTCTTTTAATTTGGAGATTTCAAGAAATGGGATACAATATTCCGAACACTACGAACTGGATTGGATTTCTAAGGTCGTCAGTTGCAACTTAACGGAGGTTAATGAATGCGGTCATATACAGTCAACAATTTGTTATTTATGTAAATAACCTACCTTTGTCTTTTGTTTGCGAATGTCCTGAGTTTGGTGGGTCCGGTGTTGTAGGTGGAGGATCTGTAAATCAAAAACTGTACTTATTCCAGGATTCGTCGCATCATTCTTTTTTCTAGGTTTTCGATTCTACAGCAATGTTATATTTACCTATAATTTTCGTATCACATGTGATGATATCAAGTAGAAAGTTTAATATTTAGGTACTGACCTACATACATACACATGTGAAGCCTTTATCTCTTGCGGGTAGGCAGAGCGTTAACGGCCGTAGAGAACTGTCGCTCTCGCCACGTCTGACATATTATTTTAGGGCCGTTACAGAAAAAAACATGTATAACTATAGTGATAGGTTGTCAGCCTGTCAGCTTAATTCACATGAAACCCTCGAGTCCCTGAGTCGCGTCTTACGTCATCCGCAGGAATGATTTGGGGTAAAGTTATTCTAAGCCGGCATCACACGGCCGTATGTACTAACCTTTATAAAATATATCCCTCTTCCTGCTGAAATAGTTAGCTAAGGGAACCTGCATGTCACACAGGATCTCAACTGTAGGCGGGAGAGTGTCTATCTTGACAATCGAGCTGGTCACGATGGTATATCGATCGTTGATTAGCTTGATCTGAGTCTTCGCATGAAGTGGCCTGGAATAAATAAAAAAGTATTTAATTATAAAAATAAAAAGGTATTTACAACCAGTGCGGTGGCACATAGCGCATGTGTCTTATTTGCAATTGTCTCTTAATGGCTTTCTTGCTGAGACAAATAAATGAATTATTAAATATATCTTTTCGGACATAGTTGTATTTTGTTCGAAGTCATGTTTTTGTACTTGTCCTGTGTTCATGGCACTCGCCACAGAAAATCCAAGTAGAGACTGAGTTCGCAAGTTTTTTGAAATACTTAATAAATAAACAAACATTCATAAATCACTCCTATATCCCTTACGGGGTAGGCAGAACGTTACCCGCCGTAAAACGGATATTAACACTACGTCTGACAAAAGTTTGAGGGTCAATAAGATAACTTTGTATCACTATAATGACAGGTTGTCAGCCCATCGCCTGAAATTGTACTACACATCTAACCCTCTAGTCCCTAAGTCGCCTCTTACGACACCCATGGGTAAGAAATGGGGTGAGGCTATTCTAAGCCGGCATCACACGGTTGTCTAAGCAGGCATCACATTTATAAAATATGCCTTCAAATAATGCAAGCCATATTGGACTAATAGTTCATGTGTCACAATAGGTCAACCTGAACCAATATGTCCCTAATCTCCTACCTGACAGATCAGATTACCAAAAGTAATCACTACTAGCATATTCTCAGAAGATTGTAAGAATATGTCTAGCCGCAATCCGCTTTGAGTCTGATATACAGGCTGGAACGAAAACGGCAACAGGACTCCATGGAAAAATGGTGCCACATATTTACATAATACATGCACATATCATGACTCTATTCCTTGCGGGGTAGGCGTTGTGTTTACAATCGTAAAATACGGCCGTTATCACCACGTCTGACAAAAATATGAGGGCCGTTTCAGAAAAATCGTGTATCACTATAGTGACAGGTTTTTCAGCCTGTCGCCTAAAGTGGCACCGCAGTACCCATGATTATAGATAAAAAACATCATGCTGCTGCTTCCAAGGACTTGCTCAATTGTTTGTGCCTAAGCCACTATCTTGTCCACCTTGTGGTTTGTTTCGTTACACCACTTTTGTTACACCTTGTAAACAGAATTTTATCTTAGACCTACACTAAATCTTTACTTCCAATAATATATTTTTGCTTCCAATATGGGGCTCAGGGATAGTCCAAATACCATTGGGACGAAGTAAATCCGGCAGGGTATGCATTGCTCCGACGACGGCGCGGTTGTAAGCCAACTTTCCTCAGGCATCCGAATTATTTAGTCTAACTCCAAGGTAACGGAGACATACGATCCGATTTAGTCTCATACGAAATATAAAATCTAGATAAAGTTAATTTCTGAGCGAGACTTGCTTTAAGAGTCCGAATCCCACAGAAATGCTCTCTTTATACCATGAATATTTTCTTTTAGGGTTTTTTAGAAAAATAGATCATATTCAATAAATAACTAAGTAACAAACGTAGTTACATAATCTTGAGACTTGAGAGTTGCCATGGGCTAATAAACAAGCAGTAGGGACAACCCTCCGAATATTCATAGGGTGCATGCATACCATGAAACTGAACAACATTCCCCTAGGAATAAGACATTTCCAAAATATACACAAAAAATACCCTCCATTCGAAATCATGATCAGCTGACTGCCTTTATAAAGAAAAAAAAAGTTTCCGAAATTATATTTGTATGGGAAAGTTGCTCTGCACCCTTTCAGTGTTCAGAGGGCTGTTCCTTACACTACTCATTACCTCCAGTGATGGTGTAGAGGGCCACCTCACAGCATAAAACCACTGTGCTATAATGGGTCATTCAAGATATTTGAATATTTTATTCAAATATAAAATTAATGGAACATTATTAGCATTTGCGAGACCGTATGTTTTCAAACTAGAGGCACGTTCAACTGAGTGTTCAGGAGTATTTGGAAACCTATTTGCCGAGTTGGAAGCTTAATCTGTTGTAGGTATTGCCCTATTTGACTAACTATTAGATTCCAATAATTGAATTAAATTCTGTATTATCGGAATAATGAATACTTTTTAATTGCCATAGTAATGAAATAAAGAAAACTACTCGGAAAACTGAATTGGCATAACGAGAACCGCAATGTTACTGGGCATCTTTATGTTATGGAACTCTGCTACCTACATAATAGATTTTTTTCATATTTAATTTATTTATTTATTTAACTGTTTATTGCACACAAGATAAAACACAGGACACTTACAATTAAGAAAAACAACACAACAGGTACTACTTATTTCTAAAAAGAAATCTCTTCCAGCAGTCCTACGGTAGAGAGATAGCATAAGGTGAGGCTGATAGATCGTGCACAATGTAATAAAATTCAAGACAACAACAAACTTGCCAAACATGTAAGCATAGTAAGATGCTGTCCGAATTGTCATACCTAAAATCATAGGTACGGTTGAAAATCGTTGGATGACTCGGTGTGCGTCACGAAAAAGAATGAAGAAGAAGATAGTTACGGTATTTGAAGTTGTTCACTTTTTAGTTAACAACTTCAAAAAGAGAAAAAGAATAATCTCTTCTTTTTGATGCCACCTTCATTCTGAATTCCCAAAAACTAGGTCGTTTGGTATAAGTATCGTCGTAAAAATACTTACAGGTTATTATTTTCTACATAGAAACGTAAGTAATGAATGTAGAAAGGAATGATGAAGACTTTTTAATATACCACGCGATAAAGATGTAAAAATAGTTATGATTGCGAAAATAAGTAATTCCTCACCTGTTGCCAGCCAGAATGATGAGCTCCGGTTTCGGATAAACGCCTTCGGCTGAACAGATAATGTTCAGATATCCGTCTCCTAATCTATCCTGGATCATGTCGAATCTTCTCTCGGGAACTGTAATGGTGAAAATATGTATCTATGACATCTTTAAATTACAATCAATCAGAATGTATGCTCATAGTATGGCGCTCATAAAGTTAAGAATAGACTGTATTTTTTTCGAATTAGGTAATACAATATGCTGGGGCGATATAATAGCAAATAAACACATCTTTCACAATATTAGGTACCTAATATAAACTGCATGAATGTGAATATAAATAAGAGCAAAAGTATCAATATAACTTTCCAATTTAAATATCACTCTCCCTAAATTTAACGAGGGTAATGGAAATATTGTGTTTTCTGGGTCTGTTGCGTACCTAATGTTTTTTATGTTCACGAAAACAATAAAAAAAAGAAAAACTTCAGTTAGATTGAAATAAAATCGTTATCTTAAAGAATATTTTTTGGTAATAATGTACAATATTTGGATTTCAGTTGGTAGAAAAACTGGTATAAAGCTCATTGCTATAAACAAATACCATCTGAACAAGGGGAATTAAAACACTTGACATCGGCGATCTGTGCCAATACTTAACCCTATCTCCTCAACAACATAAACCCAAATTGCAGATTACATCACGTACTGATAAGCTGGGATTGGGATTCGATTTGCGTGTTAGTAGAAGCTGCCGAGGGAAACTGTTACATACGTTGCATGGCTTACCGTAACCTCTCGTACCCTGTTCATCCCCTTTTTGCCGTTTCACCATTCAACATTTTAGATTTTACCTAGAACCAATGCTTGTCAATCTGGTTGTTCGTCGACGTGGTGTCCTACACAATATGATGACATACATTTTTGTCAAAAATATGCGACTTTTGCAAATTTCAAGCACATAAAACAGAACTGTGGAAAGGGACGAATCGATAAGAATTATTTCTAAAAATAGACCACGAAGAAGCTACTATGACGATTTGATTTATCTTCGATACGACCAAGACCTTTTTGTTTTACCGCTAAATATAACTATCAGACGACTATTATTAGATTTACGTGGGTAATCAATCCTCCACGCTGCTGGTATCAATATCTACTAATTTATATTAGTGGGCGAAGACGTAAAATTTCTATGGGTTTTGTTATTTTTTGGTTTCCAAAATACGATACCTAAAAAAACAAATAGATCGTTACATCGGGTCGTTTGGTGACTCAGTATCCTTAACGACAAAATAAGAACAAACAAACACCTCAGAAAAATAGTAGATACAAATAAAATTTAATAATTGAAATACAAATCACTTCTTCGAATTCTTGTCGCGTGGAGAACAAAGTCAAAAAATTACTCGTAATCACAACATTACCAATAGACTTGCCATGTTTCGCCTAAGATAGGAAGCCTTTTAATGTACATGTCATCAAACTGCAGTTCCCGGTTCCTTCACGTCTCAGCTGAAAATCCAACGGTCGGCAATCACGCTACCAGTAATGGAAACCAATCTGAATTCAAAGATTTAAGATCCTAGATACGGTCTTTTTCTATTTGCCCGATTGAACTTTATATAGTTTTTTTCAAATATAAATATATTCCATCTCCTGTTTAACGTTCAATGCAAAATTTTCTTTCTCGAGCATCTTTATGTTTTAGCTATTACTTCTGTTGAACGCGTTAAATCTCAAGCGCAATGAAAAAGTCTTGTCTACTTTTTCTACAACGTCGTCTTTGTTATTTCCAAAAGAAAAGGTGAATTCAATCAATACTATTTTTTAAATAAAGTCAGTTTGGTCTGATTGCCGAACAGATCACGCGGTTGCGAAGGCAGTTTGTTTATGCTAGCCAGCCAATATTGACATCATTTCAGTTATTTATTATACAAGTTTTTTTTCAATCTGCCACTGAAAGTGCCACGCGCAAGTTAGCGCTAAAAGTGCGCTACCTCATCTTTTTTTTAGTTAACATACCTACCTATCTACCTGGTTTAGCCACTTCCATCGTACCAACATAGATCGCTTAAAATATTTATGGATTATATCGTATAAGCAAAATGGCCATTTGTATTCCATTAGCCAAGCCGTGCCTTTGTTTTACTCAGAGCTTTTATTCGGAAAATTAGTTTCAACTTGTTTATTATTAAGTCGGCGATTTGCCTTTCTTTTATGTTAACTTGTTTTATAACTTTTGTTTTTATTATGATACTTTGTGTGGCTTCTATTCTTTTAAAAAAGAGGTGGTTTTATTGTTTATTTGGCGGGTGTCGTCGCCATTTGTATTGTAACTTTTTGTACAATTTTCTTCAAACATTTTGTTAGCTGTTATTTAAGGAACATTGCGCATTGTAAAGAGAACACAAAAATTTCGTAACTTTAAAACGGTAACTCTCCTTGAGAACCATACATTATTCTACACTTTTTGCAATGTTAAGTTGCAAATTGTATAAAATGGTTTCGCAGATTTATTTTGAAAATTGGCAAAGTTTAGCCATTTGCCAATTGAACTCTTTAAATAACCTCATATAACATAACGTTTATTAAAATTTATATTTATTTCTATTTACATTCTTCTTGTTTTGGCTTGCACGAGCCAGGTTATATACCTATTTATTTTTCGTAGGTACTATCTTCTTCTCAGCATGCAACATCCTGTATAATCAACTCGCCATTTCTCCTCTCAGTTAGGGGTAGACGTGCGCTAGGTGAAGTTGGCTGAACTAATTTCCGTTTCGTCTCAGCGCATGGCTCGTTGTTGCTGCAGCTCATATTCAGCTGCGCTTTCATTACTGTGAGTTTAAAATACATTTTCAGAAGGAACCCTGTAAACAATAAGGTGCAAGATTTTTGTGTTCCAGATTCGTAAATTTCTGCTTTAATGTTGGGTTTTAATGATCATTCTGATTATGTACTGTTAGGCAGACGCAGACGCATTGAGAGATAAATAATTATATCCTTTCGGTTTTTTCGTCGGGGGTTAATATAAAAATGGGAGGTTTTGTTCTCATTTCTGTTCATTTAGATATAGGATGGTTAATCTGCGTGAGAAGAGTTTTTTATACCATCAAATGGACGTGAGGATTCCTCTTTCATTTATTTCGTATGAGTTTCTCGCTTGTGTTTTATTTTGATTTGTTCCATTACGGGTCTTTTTGTTTAAAACAGGGTGGTTAGTTATTTAAATTGTAGAGCTCTTAGTTTTCCATTATGTCATACCATTTGCCCTGTAGTCTGGCGGACTGGATTTGGTCTCAGGAACACACAATTTTTTGTATGACATCGCCAGCCACATAATTGTCCGTCAGAAGGCATTTTCGCGCTTTAGAAGGCATGTTAAGTCGTAAATTTCAGACGTTATCGACAAATTAGATATCAGAGGCCTTCTAGTATTAGCAGCCGGCATAAAAACTCTAACCCCAGCATCCATCAGGATTCAGGTCACTTGTCGAAGTAAACCCACCATAATAATATCGCTTTATAACATAAAGAAACTAAGAAAGGTTTATTTTGATGTGATAGTTTCAATTTAGCTTCGTTCTACCCTTGATCTACCTACGAGGTGTAAAGGACAGCCCTCCGAATACGGGTGCATTCAAACCATGAAACGGAACAACTCTGGTAGTTTGATTCTGATTTTTTATGGGACGTCGCGCTTGTTTTTGTTAGTGTCTGACATAATGTTCCTTGGGGAATGCTGTTCAATATCATGTTCTGCATGTTTATTCAGAAGCCTGTCTCTTACACCCTGTATATTATATCCTGAATTTCGATTAGCCATTGTTTTCTTTACTTTTAAAGTTTGTCTGGTTAAATAGTCTATAAACATAAAAAGTGCATACCAAAAATGGTCATGGGTTTCGTTCGCTGGTCCTCGGCCAGGAACGTGGAGACCACGCAAGTGTAGTTCCCGGTCAGCTCCAGCCCTGGCGCCAGGATCCGCAGCGCTCTGTGCTGCGTGTAAGGGTTCCTCGACACCTTGTAGGAGAGATCCAGCTGGAATAAAGAAGTGGTTTGATGTTACAAATGCTAAACGGGTATTGCTAACATAATGGATACAATATCCAACTAAAGTTTAGCCATCCCAATGAACCATTATTATTTAACAGCTGTCATAAAAGAGATGTCAACAAAGGAAAATGGACCATCTGCTATTGCATTAGCAAAAATCTGATAAAATGGCGTATTGGAATGGCCGTACTGTATAAGTTGTACTGGTTTCGGAGGTAACGGATGTCAGATTTTACCAGCGATAAATTCAATAGCAATATTTTGAATAGTATGGAAAGTATCATTTAGACGTAGCGAATTTTCAGCCAAGTTGTTATATTTTACTAAAAACTAGCTGGTACCTGCGAACTTCGTTATGCCAAGGGATGCCTATGTGTCAACAGCATGAATCAAATTGCATCAAAATCCCAGCATGCACAAAAATATTACATACATAAATGAATACATGAGAGAGACAAAATTTTCATCAATTGTACCTCTAGTATGGTATCGATTACTTATATTATTATTATGCCGTGTGATGCCGGCTTAGAATACATTGAAACATAATATTTACGATGTATAGATAAAGAATTCCGTAACTGAGTAGAACGCTTGCTCGATTAACCACCGCGAAAGATGCTGATGCAAAGGCCTACCCCAAATTTGTGCTTCTGAGAAATAGCAAGCCCAGGGAGGCTGTGTCGAAGCTTGAATCACATTTTGATTTTGGTTAATCGATCAAAAATATATTTTGTATTCTATTTTTGTGACGAAGCAGGCCTTACCATGATGGGTGCTGTTCACACTGCTTAAACAGATATAATGCATTCTATTCTTTGTTTGAGGTTTCCAGTCCCCCTCAACCCCTAATGTCGATCGTTGATAACACTATTATACGTTCGACTATACTTAGCGGTTTCAGTGGTTGATGCTAGGTTTTATTGCGATCACAGACGTTTTTTACTGTTTTTTGTGAGTAGGGCAAAATCTCCTCATACCACCGGTGTCGATGATTGATGCTGGTTATATAACATTGCTAAAAAGACGTGTTCAATGATGTTTTCGATATTTTTGTGTCTTCAAACACGGAACCCAAAACTGTTCATTCTTACGTACAAAAAGCTCTTCCAGTTGGAATCCTAAATCTATCCTACGCGTTAAGTAAGCCAAATGCGGTGGAATAAACAGATATTTTATTTCGCCTCTTCTATACATGGCTTGAATAGCGCCACCGAAAAGTCACGGTGGCTGACTCAAGCGATTCAGGTTCAAATTCAATCAGCTGTTAGTTATACAACTCATGGTTTTTCATTTGTATTTCTGTTCTGTTTTATTTTTAAACTTTCTGTATATATTTCTTATTTACATGTACTTACCTAAAATAATGGGCCAGTAGAAGTGGCCCAAAATTGTGTACAGATTTTACATTGTTGCTATTTCCGTATGTCGTATATATTATCCGGGCTCTTGGAGTTACACACGAGGAACTCCATACCGTCGATGCCAATTTGATAGCTTAAGCGGCCCGTTATGCCGAACAACTCTTGCTACGTAGCCTTTTCTGTAACTCTTCTAGTTTAGCTAGGCTCTTAGTGGTCTTTTCTCGTAGGAATGAGCGATTTTCGGTACCAAAGAGGTAAATAATAGTTTATATGTTAAATTGACTTCATTATCTCCACATCATAAACAGTCTTATTCAATTCCGTGCTTGCACAGTACTAGCGTGCACGAACACGTAGATTAACGAACTTACAATTATTTGAAAAACCTTTATCTTGAGATTTACTGCGATTAAAAAGCCCTTAAATATTTGTCTGAAATGGCGTAAATGTCCGTGTTTTGCGGCTGTTTACGCTCTGCCTACCCTACAAGGGATTATAGGTGTAATATGTGATATGTATATAAAGTTCTCATAATAGTTATTTGGTTTTTTATCATGTACGGACAGTGATCCGTTACAATTTTATTAAATGTATAGATAATAACTGACTACCTAATGCCACTGCTGCTTTCAACAACTTTACTAAGTGTCACCATAGAGTAGAAATCACATCAGTATTATTATCTATTCTTATGGTGTCACGTCGTCAGTGCCAGTTTGCAATTAATTAGTTTAACTCAAAATTGTAACTCAAAATACTGTGACTTAATATTTCGAAGATTTCAACCTCGACCATAAAACGATACTTGGCACAAAACAAGCTATGATTTAGAAATGTCAAGACCTATCTTGTTTATCGTTAAGGCTAGAAGTTTGGGCATCTTGTAATATTAATATAATATTACTAGCTGGTCAACAATACCACATAAAACACTAAGTTATCGATACTTTTTGTTCAGATAGATGGTCCTCGATAAATTAACGCAAAATATTTAGTGCAGGTTATCAGCCATGAAATAACTACTTTTACTCCATGAAAGGACTAAACTCATTCGATCTGACGTAAAGACAATCAAGAGACTGGTGCTTTTATGATTTGCATTAGTATCGTAACGCATGGACGCAATCAAAATTAATTACCTTATTTTTTAATAATCCTAAAGCCTGTGGCTTTTGTGGTGGAATCCACTGGAACACTGGCTGTGATTTGTCCATGAAGAACCATTTGACGACCAAGCCAGTTACATTCCCTGTGATATAGTCGCAGTCAAGCGTGACTGCGTCTCTGGACCCATACTGGATCACTTCTGGTACCCGCATGTTGATAATCCGCACTGAATGAACACCTGAGGAAAAAAAACAATCTTCAGGGTTTACAAAGAATTTGAATCAGATCACTAAATTGACAATTGTTAAGCCGGTGTCTTACAATCACATCAGTAAACATATACATTTCTCCGCTGGACATAAGCCTACTGAATAGGGGCCGTGATCACCACGCTTGGTAGGTAGGTTGACGAGCGCTCGAAAGTTGTTTATTTCACAAGGGAAGCTGCTGTTGATATTGCCGCTGTTACCTAGATTTATGCCTTTTTATTTATACTTTAGTCGCCTTTAAGGACATTCAGATGTAGGATTTAGGGTGGTGCTATTCTAAGCTTGAAATTTAACAATCGGAAAAAATATCCTTCAAATGGTAGTCTTGTTCAGAAAAGTTTCCAAGTCAATTTCTTGATATAAAGCCAAGGAACAATATTCGGAAATATCTTTCGTCGATAATACAATGTTCCGGAAGACGGACGCCTTATGTTCCTTCCTAGATCCGCCTTCAATTTCAAGCCAGATCATATTTGATAAATATTTTCTGTTCGATATTTTATTAAGGTATATTAAAAAATATTTTTTTACAAACAAGTTGATTGAATATTTAAATAATGATAATGGTTTTAGCATGTACTAATGAGTGTCCGCAAACTTCGTTTAGACAAGAGATGATTATGTGCCAACAGGCGTGTTTGATCATGCCAATGTTTCCCATTCTTTAGTTTCTATGGTGGATACTGCTTACGAGGTAACACTGCTGAAACTTGACCGAAACATCAATTTTCAAGGACGTTTTCGCTAATTTGAATAATTTTCAATAACGATTTCGATAGTTTAAAGTGCTCAAACACGTTTTTTTTTTTTTTTTTTATTAATGATGGGTTTGCTCTTGACTCTAGTCTAGGTCATAGGACAGAGACAGAGTCTAAGATGGAGCGAGCTCACCCAGAAGAAGCCTGTTTACTCTTACTTTGAATAGATTAGGGTTGTATGCGTTTGGAAACACAGACGCAGGTAGTGAATTCCACTCTTTAGCAGTGCGCATTATAAATGATGACTGGAAGCGCTTAGTCCGAATTGGTGGAATGGCTATCAGGTACGGATGGTATCCGGCGGTGCGTCTGGATGTCCGATGGTAGAAGGGAGCTGGTGGAACAAGGTCGTGAAGCTCTTGAGCACACTCTCCGAAGTACAATCTATAAAAAACCGACAAGCAGGCAACCTTGCGGCGATGTGCCAGGCTATGTAGCTTGGTGTCCACCAGTTTTATGTCGCCTATGAGCCTCTTGGCCCTGCGTTCCACCGAGTCAAGAGCGGCGGCGGTATAGTCAGAAACCAGAACTACGAAGCCAACTTAGCTCTTGGATTCCAATTATTATTTTTTATACTAAAAGATCTTACCTACGTGTCGAATAAGCCGTATACGGTGGAATAAACATTTATTTAATTTCGCCCCTCTAAACATGGTTTGAATAGCGCCGCGGTTGCCGATGCAAACAACTAGGGACAGATTGATTTTGGACCTTTTGTTTTTTTTTTCACTTTGTTTTTGTTTGTAATTTTTTATTTGAATAAGTGTATTCCTTATTAGCACTACATTATCCTTAAATAAAAGGCCAGCAGAAGCGATACATCATGCTGTACATATTTTCCCTTTGTTGTATGTTTTAGCCGGGCTACTGGTGTTTTACATGAATTACTCTATAGTATTCATATCCATTTGATAGCTGAAGCAGCCCATCATACTGAAAAACTTTTATTTGAAGCAATTTCCGTATGTTCTTAGCTAAGCTCGACTCTTGTTGTTCCACGTTAAATACTCCTGACTCTTGATGTATAATTATGTGCCAGTAGAAGCTTAATAATATTGTTTGTCAATTTTAGCTATATCCGTAGGTAGCTCTTATTGTTAAACCGGGCTCTTGAGGGTCTAAATACTTTGTATATTTTTAGTAGCCTTAGTAACTATACACCACAAAAAGTTTATTCAAATTTGTCATTTGGTTTTGGAGATGCGCATGCACAAACACGCAGATAAATAGACAAATATACAAAAATTTTAAAATCTTTGTTTTGGGTTATTACGAGTATTACTCAAAATTATAAAAATTAAAACCCGGATTTTTGCTTACGCTTTCTCCTATGTTTTTTTTGCATTTATTTGCAATACACGGTCAGCAACCAGTTGTTGATAGTATGTACAGTTTTATGATAAAATGTATATATTATGTGCAAATTTAGATATTTTACATTGCAGGTCATTGCAGGGAATGAAAAATTACCGCAAAGGAGTTTTACAATAACACGATTTTTTTATATAATAAATTAATATTTGAAAAATAAAAATCGGATCAAATCAGTAATAAAAAGTAGTTACTTAATGAATTGCTAGTTTATGTCTTTATTCTGACATTGAAAATATACTAAAGAAATTTTCTTCCAATAGAACGCAACAAACCAACCTTAAATGTGCCAATCTGTCTCTTCTTTCGTGTACTACTAGAAGTAAGTCTCTGTCGTGTTTGTATAACGACCACCGTCTAAGTAATCATAGACAGCAACCGGGACCGACGGCTTAACGTGCCCTCCGAAGCATGGAACCTTCATTCTTTTCAGACAATCAGGTGGTTCAGCCTGCAATGTCAGAACCAGACCGAGAACAATCATGAAGTAATAAATATCAACTTTGCGAGTGCTCCAGCGAGAATCGAACCCGAAACATTTGCGTCGCGGGCAGTCGCATTACCACTGCGCCCCATCGGCCGTAATATGCCAATAGCAGCCAGTCACCCATGAAGGTCTCAAAGGGTACAAACCCCCAGTTATTGATTTCGGTTACAGCGGAATGTTATTTTTTTTTGTCCTCAGCAAAGGAATTTGATCCGTGTATATAAATTGCGGGGGATGTTTTCGCAAATTGTACTCTCGCAGAATTTAACTCCTCGTGGGTTTAGACCTATTTGGTTAATTTGTACGAACAAAAGGTTAGAGAATTTTAGATTGAAATACTTGGAATATTCCCTTGGTGTTTTGACTATTAATAAAATGTTTCATTCTAACAAAAGTTTTAAATTAAATTCGTCAGCGTGGATGAAGCAAGTTGACTAAACTTAGATAACAGAGTTTGTGCAAACTTGTTTAAAATCTTTTCACCCGAACAGATATCAATGTAAAATGAGAACTTCAAACAACAAAGATTATTGAACTTTAAAATCATTACCCTTTATCTATTGCTGAATAAAATTTCATAACGATATCTTGAAGCCTAACATTATGTTCAACAAATCTTAGTTCAATAATGTAAGTAACAATACTAACATATTAAAAAAAAACTAGTTCTGTGCGCCCCCTAAAAAATATATCCCACAAATTATAAGATACTTACCCAGATATCGTATTTGGGTTCAGGGTGTGTTCCACACCAATGAATTGTGTTTTTGTTTTGATCGGGTGGTAGACAAAAATATATCTTTTTGGTTGATTTATTTACTTTTTTTCCTCTAGTAAAAATAAAATAACATACAATAGAGGTATAATTTATAATATAGGTAGGCATTTCACGGAAAAAATGATTATCTATAAAAGGACATCTAACTAGTATCGGGGTTAACGTATGATTAGAAGTGAAGTGAATGATGAACAGCCGTATATAATATGTACGTCTGTTATATTATAACATAAGTCTTACATATAAATATATTTTTTACATTGACAACGACGGAGAGTCGAATAGAAAAGACGTAGAATTTGAGGGCGCTTCTGTGCTGAGTACCAGTGAGAAATGTCACTATGAATAATTTTTTGTTCACTTTTTGCCCACGCATATTCGCAATATTCACTTTCCGCACATACTCTAATGTCCTGAATATGTTTACAATCTTACTTTGAATAAAGTGACTAGAAAAAAACAATAAGGTTAAAAGAATAGTGTTTGCCCATAAGCAGTACATATGGATTAGACTTATTATGAAGATGAGGAAAATAAATTTCTGATTGCAGAGACCGTCGGTATGTTACCATTCCCATGGTAATTACAAAGCGAATTGTGTATGTTAAATTCATAGTCTCAATTAGAGCAGAATATATTTCATCTAAGCCTGCCTTCGGAATGAATAATAAAGATAATCTTAATCCTTAATGCTCTTGGGAAAACATGAATTTCATATGAGAATCATCGGATAGTTGGTTCAAACTTCAAATTGCATAAGCTCTACTTAACGATATAACGATCTCCTTAATTCTACATCGGCTATTCAATTTCCCGTGCACATGCGTTGCACAGGAAACTTTCCCATCGACTAGCTGGTAGAAACAGGGAAACACTAGCATTATCAGAGTTAGTCGCCGTGACAGTAATGTCTATGCAGACCGTATTTTCATTGTGCAACTCATTCATAAATAGATAAATGTTCTAATAGAGTTGATTGAGGAAAGTATTTTTGCGTAGACGTATTTTTTGATGTTGAACGTCTCAGGTTTTGTTGTGAAATGGTGTTACTTATATAATGTTGCAAAAAAAGAACTCGTTTGCACTAAAATTTATTCAGAAATAATGCCTGTTCATACCTCAATAACTGATACATAGAAAAGAGGGGCGTCTTTCCCTCTTTACATAATTACCCAACTTCTATTCTTATGGCCCTTATCTCTTTCAGTAAGGGAGTTACTTATGAGCGGTAGTAGAATCTTACATGATACATCCGAGGCTTTTGATGGTTTATAAATAAATAAATAAAAATATGTTAAACTCCACTTTCAAATCTGCTTGTCTTGTTTTGTTTAAGAATAATTATTCTTATTTACTAAATCAGGATTGTATCCCTTGCAAAGTAGGCAAAAAAGCTGTCCTCACTACGTCTGGATGAAAATTCTGTGTGTACGTCCCAGGTAAAAAAATATATTTTGTTTGCTAAATGTATTTTTTAGCTATCAAAATAGTGTCTAGATACTAAGATAGCTGAGTCATGGAGAGAACAAATATTGTTTGCAAGAAACTGCATAGCATGTGTACCGTGACTGAGGGTGTGCAGTCGGCTGCGTCCGCGCAACGGTCGGTGCCTTACTCGCAATGGCATTTTTAGAACTACCTAGGTATTACTAACAGCACTTTAAGTTAGCCAGGGATCAACATTAGCAAGTTTATCTTGCATTTTGATAGGAAATCTAGTACAAGTTAATCCGATAACTAGAATTGATTCTATTAGTATTGGGAAAAGTATTATGTAAGTGCTAACCACGTTAAACTAACGTGGTAGCGCTTGTGATTGTTCTCTACTTAGTAGGCAAGGTATTGTTTTTACGGTGACAACTAAGTTGCACTCACTATTCTAATTTAAAGCTCATTCTAAGCTAGCTGGTTTCGGAAATAAATACCAATTGGGTCTTTTAACATAGAATTGTTCCACAACATTAATTATCGAATCATTAGACCGTCACCTTTTTAATTCAAGACGTGGGTCCGACTTCCTGCCACGTGCTGATCATTATTTAGACCATTATGTAAAAAGGTGAGGAGGGTTCTTGAATTCCGGGGGCGAGTATTCTTTTTAATCAAATTGCGTTTGCGAAATTTGGAGTCAACGTAAAAATTCGTGCTACAGCTAAAAGGGGTAAATAGGTCAAATTTATTTTACAGTCGAACTAAAAAAACAACCTTTGAAGATACATTTTGAACGAATTAAAACTCTTTTGACTTTTACATAATTAAGTTAAAAAAATGATGGTCTCAGTTCAGCAATGCCTTTTGTATCCAGAATAACTTAAAAATTTCCAATTTGTAGCTATCGCTAACCCGGCGTAATTCAAACCCAGTCGTTCAGTAACCTAAAAAAAGTATAAAAGCCAGCATAATTTGAGTAATCTAAACTTTTATAAAGAACACTTGACTCCTTTTTTCATGTAACCATATTGTGTATGTAAGCACCGGAGTGTGAAGAACTGACTCGTGCGCATTGTACCATTTAGCGGCACCGGCGCGGGCGATAGCAAGACGCGATAGTGACGCATGCCGGCAGGTGGTATATTGGCGTCTACTACTAGCTGTTAGTTCAACTGCAGATAGTAGTAAAATACCCTTATTATTTGTGTGAAGAAACTGTTTTTTCACACAAATAATAAGAGTATTTTCTACTCATCTGCTCGCCTATTTTATGAGAAATATAATTAATTAATTTATTTAAAAAGTCAGAACAACAAGAAATGACAATGTACCTATCATTAATTTGGTAGGTGCCTGAAGATATGGATTCCTCTAGTTGGAAAAAATCTGATTTTTATGATACGGAATATCGTCAATACAAACTACTTTTTCGGCAGTATTGTGATCAAACCAAAGAAGACTAAGCGCTACGACTACTTACTTCCTAGGCCTTAATGAGCATGCTCTTAGATTGTCTCTTTTCCTCCGATTACTCACAATAAATATCTCAACAGCCTGTTTCATCTTGCTAATAATATCATCAGCAAACAATGGCCACATATTGTCCGTAAAAAACGGCACGTGCTCACGAGAGCGCGGATCCTGTCTGTTGTAAAAACAAGGTAAAAACCGAGCACCTTTGTGCCGTGCTGTCTTGGGTGCACTGGAGCGTGAACATGCGTCTTGAACGCGTGCCGGGAAGGCATGAAAACCGGTCCTGTATGAAAAAAATAGTCACGACGTTTTTCCAACGCATTCTATTTAAAGATTATTACCTACATAGAACATAGCTGATACCTAAATTTTTGAAAAATTTATTTAAATTTACTCTGCAGTCTAGACTAGAGTCTTCACCATAGAAATCGCATCAGCTGGTTCTTGTGAAGACAAATATCAACACATGCTTTACATCCATTATTTAATGTAACTGGATCAGTTTGAAAAGTAAATAATAAAAAAATATTAATTGATGCTAACGTAGTGAAAATCTCAACACATTTTAGATGAATTCTCTACACTACACGTCCACGTCTAAATAAATCTTTCAAAGAGCACAAACTGACTTTCTGACATTGGAATAAACAGCTCAATCCCGTGCCGTGACCCCTGCCGCCCTTCACGTATGAACGCAGAAATCTGCATAATCCTCGCAAGAGGTCTCTGACGTCAAATTTGCAAAGAATAATCCAAAGTTGTGGGAGTGATCGCGAGTGCCTCGCTTAATGTTAATAGAGACGGGTCTCTGCGATGTCACTTTCGCCTCTGAATTTTTAAAGTGACTGTGCAGACTGAGTTAAAACTTCGCTATGGAGTAGGGTGACCAAGGTTTAATGTAGGTAAATAAGGGAAAGTCATGAAAAAATACAATTTATTTTGTATTTAGTGTAAATTATTTTTAATTTCAATTTTTACATCACTTACAATGCCTTTTATCTTATTCTTAACTCTGTCAAAGTCGTCAAATCAGCAGACAGTTAAGTGAAAAAATGGAATTCAAGGGTCATTCTCATAATGACACGGAATTTTCTCACTTCCATGTCATTTTTCAAATTAAGTATTTTTGGATAATTGAATATACGTTATCAAAGTTTTTTTCATTTCAAACACTAAATTGAAATTGCCCGGTTCTTGGACCACTATTTACAGAGTTATTTGATGTCCACTATTTGCGGACATGGAAATGAGAGAATTCCGTGGCAATATTTATTTATTTTCAATATTAAAATAATTAAAAAGGTTTTCTAATATATAAGTAGTCAGTAATGTTTGCTAGAGCTTAAAAAAAGTATTTTAGTAAAAATAATTAATATATTACTATTTTAAATATAAAAAAACGAAATGCCACTATTTTTTGCCATGTAAATGAGATGTCCACTACTTGAGTTGTAGGAAATCTAAAGAAAATAAGCTTTATTTATTTAGTTATATATTTATTTAGCATCCCACGAACATGAGGGTGTAGATACTGATAACTTTTACATAGTGACCGACTGCAGAATGCAACAAACATTTTTTTAACACTTTGTATTAAAGTAACTTCTTACATACAAACATACATACATACATACATACAGACTCCCGAAACCGAACCGAACCCTCCTTCTGAGACATTCGGTAAAAAGACATATAAAATTAACTTCAAAAGCTTTCATTTCATAAAAATAAATAATAATAAAAATACCCGTACTTCTACAAATTCGCCATTAAAACAGGCATTGGATTAATTTAAGAATAAATATTCATAATTTGAAAACTTTGTCCAACAGTGGACTGCAAAATTTTAATCATTCTCTCATTTCCATGTCACTTTCTCATGTCCATGTCACCTCGAACCATGGAAAGACATGGAAATAAGAACATGGAAATGAGAACGAAAGCTTATTTTGCAGTTTAATAAAAACCTATTCGTTTAAATTTAATACAGTACCGCCTCTTATTTTAAGCATATCAAGGGTATTCCCCAGAAAAAATATCGATAATACCTATTATCTGAATAACTCGTAATCGACTAGCATGGAAATGAGGTCGGTACTGGACAAAGTCGTTAATGTGAGAAACTTATCTTCGCCATCGAAGATGTGGCGGCGAGCGGCGCGTGCGTCCCCCACGACGTTGTCGGTGGTACTTACCGCTACGGATTCGTAAATAAAAGCGACAGATAGCTATTACCGTCATGTATTTATGAGTGAGAGAGTAGCGCGAGGTAATTGTGGGCTGATTCAGGGCTTCAACGCTAAAACCCATGTTTATAAAAAAGTTTCTGCCGTTGTGGAAAATAAAAACATGCTAAAAGATAGAAAATATAATTGTTTAAAAGATAGGAAGGCTTAACTTGACATGGACTAGTAATTTAAAGATATGTAACAGTCTATTTAGCGCAAGGTAGCAAAGAACCATGCCATGGACGTGAGAGAATGCATGTTTGACAGGAAATTTACAAAAAACTGACCACATATTTGATGAATTAAATGTTTGACCATATGTGAGAGGTGCTGAAGTATTTTGAAGTAAAATTTTATAACGCTCGTCCCAGAGGAAGGAGCACTTTTTAAGCGGAACGTACGAAAAACGCGGTCGATGAGAACAACCCTCAAACTCTTTGTTTTAAATAACAGATACAATTGTGTACTGCTGGGCATGGCCGTTCCCCCGTATTTGCCATACTCACCACACTTGGCAGGCGAATTGGCGAGCGCAGTGCACGGTTTTGTAGAGATTCTGCTGCACATTCCCTATATTCATCCCTTTGTTGCCTTTTAAAACACCCATGGATACAAATGGGGTGTTGCTATTTTAAGCCAACACTATATGGTCAAAAAATATACAATATAGTCAAACCCATGGTCACCCATTGACACGCAGCCCAAAAAGCGAAGTGCGGGCAACTTCCCGAAACTTATCCCCTCCGATTTGCATAACACGTGACACAGTCTTTTCGCGACAATCTTGAGCGTAGAGTATTTTTCCAGAGTTTTCTTTACCCCGTTGTCATGTGAGATGTGAGGCGCATATGAATATACGATGTGATGAGTTATCTGTGAAGCTGCTTTGTTAAGTTTTGTTTTTGTTTCAGTCAAGGTTGGAGCGAATAACATTCAAGGGTAAGCGGAAAATGTATCAATGGAGGGTTCTTGTTGCCAAAATTAAAGTTTTTAGGACATCTAAAAGAGGGTAGGCCTTTGCCCAGCAGTGGGACACAGAACAGGCTATATAATAATAAAAAAGAGTTGTCAGTGAGTGAGTGAGTCAGTAAGTACCAAATTTACGATTTTCTTGAGACCATAACTTTTTTTATGTAAGGTACAATAATGAAAATTGCCTAAAAGAAGGCTATATACTTGGAAAATGCCAGGAGACATAGGGCGATATCAATTAGATTACATACTGGTAAAGTCACAATACAGAAATCAACTCACAACCTGCAAAACTTTTCCCGGGGCTGATCTCAACACCAACCATAACCTTTTGCTTAGCAAATATAACTTTGAGACCAGTAAAATAAGAAGAAAATACAAACCAAAGTCAATTGATCTCATTAAACTTAAGGATATAGATAGTACAGAGTGCAATATAGTAATATGATAGGAGATAAGTTACAATCGTACAATACTAGTCAAACAGAAAATATAACAGAAACTGATAATTTAAATAAAAAGTGGGGAGATGTAAGAGATATATTGAGAACTAGTGCTGAGACATGCCTAGAAAAATAAAAAATAGTGCCAAGAAAGAAATGGTTAAGCAAAGACATTACAGATCTCATGTTAGAAAGGCGATTGATAAGAAACAAAAACGACAATAGTAGTATAGAGCAGTACAAAAAACTAACAAACCAAATTACAACAAAATGTAGAGACAGGAAACAAAAGGATATCATACAGTTATGTGAAAGAATAGAACAATACATGAATCAAGGACAGATGGATAAAGCTTATAATGCTATAAGAGATTTAAATAAAGTACATAAAACTAAAAGCACTACAATTCTAGATGAAGAGGGTAGAATACTTATTAATAATAACGATATTCTAGAACGATGGAAGCGATACATAGAAGAGCTATACCAAGGTGTAGGCCTGAATAATGATGATCTAGAACAGGAACATACGGTGCAGGAAGAAGATTTGGGCCCAGCTATTCTCAGATCAGAGTTTGATAGAGCTTTGAAAAGCATTCAAAATGGTAAAGCAGCTGGAGAGGATCGAATATATATAGAGATGATCAAATATGCTACTTGTGAACCTATACTAGATATAATATTTGAAATCACAAAGGAGATGTATAATACAGGACAGTTACCAATAGATTTCAAAATTAGTAAAACAGTAACATTGCCTAAAAAACTAAATACACTGAAATGTGAGGAGCATAGGACACTTAGTTTAATTTCGCAAGCATCCAAGATACTTTTAAAAATTATTCAAAATCGCTTAAGAACAATTGCAGAAAACACCGTCGGACCAGATCAATATGGATTTAGGCAGAATAAAGGCACCAGAGAGGCAATTTTAGCGCTTAGACTAGTCGTAGACAGAAGAATGGAACTGAGCCTTGATACCCACATCGCTTTTATCGATCTAGAAAAAGCGTTCGACAAAGTGGATTGGAGGATAATGATGAGAGTGCTGAAGGAAGCTGGACTTGATTACAGGGACAGACGATTAATTTATGAACTATATAGAGAACAGGAAACAATAGTAGAAGTAGGGGACGAAAAGGGTACAGCAAAGATAAGACAAGGCGTCAGACAAGGATGTCCACTCTCACCCTTAATATTTAATATATTTATAGAATGTGCCATCAGACAGATATCAGCTGCAGATAAAGGGGGGATCAAAATTAATGGGGAAAAAATCCAATTTATCCGATTTGCGGATGATATAGCGGCATTCGCAGAAACAAGTTCACAACTACAAGAATTAATTGAGTCAATGGATAACATATATGAACAAATTGGACTAAAAATAAATATAGCTAAAACAAAAACAATGGTAACTTCAAAAAAAGCCACTCTACCCAATAGCCAAATTCACTTATACAATATTCCAATAGAAAATGTAACTAGTTTCAGATATTTGGGTAGTCTGATAACAAACGACTCAAGATGCACTCCGGATATTGTCTCAAGAATTGTAATGGCCAAAAGAGCCTTCCATAATAAAAAACACCTTTTTATCGCAAAAATAGCCAAACGAGTTAGGAAACGTCTTATAAAGACATACATTTGGAGCATAGCGTTATATGGGTGTGAGACGTGGACGATGACGCAAAGAGATAGAGAGAGGTTGGAAGCGTTTGAGATGTGGTGTTGGAGAAGGATGGAAAAGATCAGTTGGACAGAGAAGAAAACAAACGTAGAAGTGCTGGCACTGGTAGCGGAAGAGCGTTGTCTTCTGAAGACCATAGAAAACAGGAGAGGGAAGATGATTGGCCACTTGCTACGACATGACAGCTTCATTAAGAACATTATTGAAGGGAAGGTGGAAGGAAAGAGAGGCAGAGGTAGACCTAGACGCACTTACTTTACCCAGATAAAGGAAAAAGTCAATGTCGTGTCGTATCAAGAGGTCAAGTCACTGGCGGAGAGGAGAGAAGATTGGAAGTTACTCCACCGACAAGAGTTTGACTCTTAAATTTGAAGAAGAAGACAATAATGAAAGTTTATATTCAAAATAGGAACGGAGGTGTTTTTATGTTCATAAAGATTCATTCAGTTCTGATAACAACGGTACGGGGGGTCAAAAGTGGTTTAAAGCGGTTCGGGTAGATACACTACCGTGCGCATAGATAAGCAGATTAATTTTTTGATCGGAAATGTCGTAAGGGAGGCTAAATATTTTTATTGTACTTTAACCTATGTCCCTCAGGGAAAATTGTTCTTTATCACCAGTTCGTTTTTTTTTTTTATTTTTTATTAATGATGGGTTTGCTCTTGACTCTAGTCTAGGTCATAGGACAGAGACAGAGTCTAAGATGGAGCGAGCTCACCCAGAAGAAGCCTGTTCACTCTTACTTTGAAGAGATTAGGGTTGTATGCTTTTGGAAACACAGACGCAGGAAGTGAGTTCCACTCTTTAGCAGTGCGCATTATAAATGATGACTGGAAGCGCTTAGTCCGAATTGGTGGAATGGCTACCAGGTACGGATGGTATCCGGCTATATATCGTCTTGAGTTTTTGCTATCTGTCACTTGTAACATTTCACCCTATATAAATATTAGCTTTATACAAGTTAGATACCATCTTTACTTCTCTTGGAAAATTAATAAACCTGATGGATAAGGCAACAAAGAGCAAAAAATAATATTTATATTATTATAAGGGAACCAAAAATGGTCGTCTTTACCCCATTGCTTTGTGCCTCGAATACAGTGGTCGCATCTGCTCTGTTTACACTCGACTGCACGCGGCATATTGTGCCCAATTGGCTAAGAGAAATGGTTCAGTTATTACACCGCACGACTTTGGAATATTACTGCACGCTTAGAATTAGAATTGTTTATAGAAAATACTCCCGTAAAATACCAGTTTTGAAACGTTTCAGCCCAATTCTTACTACTTCTACATGGGTAAAATGCGACTAAGAGATAAACAGATTATGATGAATAGGCAGCATGCGATGCCCTGTGTCTGAGAAATCCTATACTGCGTTCGCCTATCCGCTTGCCAATTGTGGTGAGTTATTTATGAAAATACGGGGGGTATTTCAGATTAAGTCAATGATTGAAGACATTATGTGTTATAGTATTTTATTATCGTTAAATTACTGGTATTTGAAAGAAAGGATGTAAAATCTTCAGTGATAGCTCAGTAAAGAACTAAACTTGTGTGTCTTATAATATTTTTATTCTTCGTAAATGTGAACTTTTTAGTAAAACTATTTATAGTTTTTCTAAGGTCGTCACAAGAACTTACATACACAGCATCTAAATTTATAGTGAAACTTTACTAACAAAACAGGAAATATATTTTTCTCGGAAATGGTTGATCATCAAAATACGACGATATCATATGCGTGCACTAAATATTTAAAAGCCTTATAACTATTCGGCTTATCTAGAAGACAGGCGTAAAATTGGAAAGTTTTATATTTTAGGATAGTAAGATTCTTACTATCCTAAAATGTAAAATATCATGTCATAAACTGCGCATAACTGTTCAGCAAGCAGTGTAGGAGAGAATAAAATGCAACTCTTATGAGTGATTTAACATATTATACACATAATCCTTGTACACTACCTTACTTAAGCTTTGAGACTAAAAATAAAAAAGCCAAAACCGAAAAAATCCATCAGCAATATTTTCCACAAATGCATGGACAAACGACCCTACAAGCCCCACATACCGAATACCGGAGAAGTGTTCACGCCGAATCCAGTGGAGATGACAATGATTTATCATTTATGGAAGTATTATGAACAGTCGAGCGCTCTGTGCTTCGGAGCCGCAAGTAGTGAAGGGAAAATATTGATAGGAAGTAGCTAGTAAGTAATTTTTTTTAAAGCAACAGCTTTTGTCAAACCATGTCATGCTATTTGAATACCAGTTTTTATCAATTCAAAAAGACAAAATATATACCTACCCCAGCAGCCCAAAAGAGCTAGTAGTGTAACTAAGTAGTCGTTGATAGACAATAACTTAATATATTTCAAAGGTGTCGGTCAAAACCCTCAATGACTGATTTCACCGGTCAATTACCTTATTGACTAGTTTAAAGAGTAAATATAGATTTTACCAATTTTAGACGGCCGATGTAGCGCAGTGGTAGTGCGACTGCCTGCGACGCAAAGTTTCCGGGTTCGATTCTAGGTGGGACACTCACAAAGTTGATATTTATCCCGGTCTGGTTAAGACATTGCAGGGTGAATTAACTGATTGTCCGAAAAGAAATGGTTCCGTGCTTCAGTCGACGGCATAACGTGCCCTACGTTATGCCGTCGGTCCCGGTTGCTGTGTATGATTTCTTAGACGGCGGTCGTAACACAACCATGTCAGAGGACTACTAGTGGTAGTAGGCGGTTGAAAAACTCTGACACCAGGGTTAATCGGGTCGTTGGATGACTCGGTGTCCCACACGAAAAGAGAGAACCAATTTAAGATACTATCTGTAGGATGCGACAGCCGACGGCACGTGCCGTGATCTACCGTGCATGCCCTACCTTGCCCCACCATTCCCCACCTTGCTCCGCCTAACTTTGACAAACAGGTGGCTATTTTTGGAAAATTGGATCAAGGTGTGTCATGCAGGATGGGGCAAAACGGGGCAGGTAAGGGCAGAGTGGGGAAGAGTAATACAAAGTTAAGTAGGGTGGGGCAAGGATTTGTAAGGTAGGGCAAAGTTAAGTTAAGTTAAGGTAGGGTATGAAGTGTAAGGCAGAGTGGAGCAAGGATAGGGATGGGCAGGGTAAGTCAAAGTTATTTAATGTGGGTTGGGGCAAACAAGGTGTGGCAGGGTGGTGCAAGGTGGAGAATTGTGGGGCAAAGTTTGGTTAAGGAGGGCAAGGATTGGCTTGGTGGGGCAAAGTTTGATGGTATTTGACAGACTGGGGCAAGGCGAGGCAGGGTAGGGCATGGTGTAGCAGAGTAGAGCAGGTGGGGCAGGATAAATAGGAACCTTGCCCAACTCTTAGCCCTATACCTACTCTACCCCATCCTGCATAGATCTTTCCCTACTACCTATGCGACTGCCAAAGTGTGCATGCAGCTATCAGCCACTGTGGCACGTGCCGTCGGCTGACGCTGTTGGCTGCATCATTCGGAATCGCATCTTCCCTCTAGTTGTAGAGGATTTCCCAGACTGGGCCCGGGAGTTCAATGCCCTCAGGAAGAAGCTCAACCTCCTAACGCACCGGGCGCCATACAGGCAGAAAGTTTGCTTTAGCTTTATCCCAAGAACCGGGAAGCAGTACAGGGCCATTCAGTTCTACCTGGTGACTACAGCAAACAAGACCAAAGTATCGTGGTGAACCAACGTCCTCCAAGCGGAGCACAGTCCCAGTTATGACTAGGCACGGCGGTCAAAACCTATTTTGACTGTATAACTGGTCTTTAAATCAGTCAATAAATTCATTAACTAAGGGGGCAGTAAAATCAGTCAATAAGGATTTTGACTGACATCTCCAGTCAATAACCTTATGCACTAATTTTACCGGTCAATAAGCTTATCATACTTATTGATTGTTTAACGTGCACTTCGGGAGAAAGACACGATCTTTCGTAGGAACAATCAAGTGCTTCAGCCTACAAAGAATCCGATATTGCCCTCATTTCGGGATATACATTCCCTTAACTTACCTTAAATTAGTGCTGTCTTTTACCATCAAATAGGTTTAGAAAAAGACAGGGGATTTATAAATTTAAATGGGTTCTTCTCAATTTCTAGTCAATTTCGTCGCCATTGTTTTTATCGTCATCTTATTTTGACGAAAATAAATATTTTGCGTCAAATTTTAAGACATGACATGACTAAAATACCTCCTATCTTTTTTCAAACCTATTTGACGGAAAGTGACAGCACTAATTTAGGGTAAGTTAAGAGAATTCATATCCCGAATTGAAGTCATTACCCTCAATTCGGGATATAATTGCGCCTTACTTGCCTGAAATTAGTGCTGTCACTTTCCATCAAATAGGTTAAGAAATGGATTGGAGATATCTAAGTCCTGTCAATTTTTAAACGTCAATAGTTTTTTCGCCTTTTCTAGTCATTTTAGTCGCCATTGTTTTGATCGTTGCCTTATTTTGACAGATAACACGTATTTTGCGACTAAAATATCTCCTATTTTTTTCTAAACCTATTTGACGGAAAATGACAGCACTAATTTAATGTAAGTTAAGAGAATTTATATCCCGAATTGAAGTCATTGTCTCAAACAGAAGCTTTCGTGAAATGTGACTTGGCCAACATTGTAGCGCTGCGTTCTCCAATTGCCTGCCCAAATCTGTCAATCAACAAAATGTCCTGTGGAGTTACCTACTGCACTATTAAATTGAATGATTGTTCTATTGGTAGTCTTGAGTGATGTAGTGTCACCTATCATTTCGCAACCAGAAAAAAAACTCAAGATTTTTTATCGAATGTACAGATTCTTCAATGCGGGCAGTCCATCACTAGTCAGGAATCTGAAATTCAATTATTTTAGGAGTGATTCGCTCACACCTTCAGATTTCGGAAAATTTTCCGCAAAATTAACCGCGTCAACCGTATTTTATTATTTACTATTACGATTATTACAGTGGCGTGAAAGGATTGAAAATATATTGAAAAACATACAATATATTATGTTTGTCTTATGTTGCGGGCATGGAATCGATTTTTTGTTTTGTTTCATACAAGATATTTTTCTCGAATGATGCAACTATCTTTTAAAATACGTATGCAGGGAAGTTTCAATACATTAGATCGCTAAAAATGCCAAAACTCCAGTTTGTATAAAAAGTGATTATAGACGACAAGGATGGGACATACCTTTTTGATTCCAGACAGAGGTTTAGTGTTGATCATAAGACAATCTTTAAAGTACCCGGGTTTTGGAATCTTGCTTCGACGTTATCACTCCTAAAAGGTTGAAAACTCATTATTTTAAAAGCTACTTGCTCATAACCTGACAATCATAGATATTAGAGAAAATTAAGCTTATGAAAATTATTACAAAATAAAAACCGTTTGACTTGACTTTTTCATGTCGTTTATACCTAATTACGTTTTGCGCACAGGGTACGTTTTGCGAATGGTACATTATGCGCCGAAAGGATTTCAAGCAATAGGGAGTTCTACGAATTCCAAAAGTTTGACACAAGTTAAATCTGTTAATAAACTAAATATTTATATTAGATTCCATCATGCCGTATATGACAACTTTTGGTGGGTATTATGTTACTAAGAACTCTTAGAAACATTTTACATCTTGTTCAGTCTGATAATCATTACTGAATAGATAAGAAACTGGTAAGTAATTACTTTATTTTTATCGCCTTGAGAAATATCAGATACTTACCAGAAAAACAAAATAGATATAAAAACTTAGAGCAACCAAACAAACCTCAGGAGGCAGTGTCGTTGCACATTATCTTCTTATACTTAGTTAATTATCTTCGAAGAATAAACCACTACTTGGTTTTTTTCCTCAAGATAAAACATCGCAGCGTTTTCTTTTAATTTCCCGTCTTGCTGCTTTATAAAAAAGGTATATTTAAGCGAAATGTTTTCTGAGAATGGACTTTTAATTTCCTAGAATAACGTAGTTTCTTTAACTTAAATTCAAGTCGGAAGTTCCAATTAGCCTTAACTTCGAATATAGTAGCACTGCTTTACAAGAACGGTAATAAGTTTTATTTAAATTAATGTCAGTACCAGTAAACTTTCATTTGTACTTTATTTTTAAGTCAACTTCTCGAAATAGCTGCACTGAAATAAAAAATAAAATTTGTATACCAATATTTCATCTCTACATTTCATTTTTAAATTTGAAATACTGTAACGAAACTTCTGCATGTGAAAGCTATGAAAACTCTGCGTATGATGTGCAGCTAAAATCTTTGGTAGGTACTGCGTATTCCATTTTATGGTACGAAATTAATGTGACTGGTGCACTCAAGATTCTTTTATGCATTGCTAGCGTTCTTTGTCTCAGTTCCGCTCTAAATAGAGCTGTGTCTATGAATATTTTATGTTCCAACATACTCTAGCTATCAACGTAATAATGCGACAGAAATTCAAGCATTGAAGGTCTGAAGTATTTTTGAGTGTTCCTGAATTTGTTGATAAAGGTTATGAATTTCAACGAAAGATGAAATGAAAATTACATCAATCGAGTTTTTGTCGGGTTTGATTTGCTCGATAGTGAAAGCTGAGTAAAAGTTTGAGCTAAAGTAGCACAAGTTGAGCGATCCTGAACGTTTTTCGCGGTTCGGAAGGAGCAAACATGAAGCTGGTATGCTCGTTTATCACTTTCATTTGTGGTAATAAGTAAAAAAGTACGAAATGAATTAAAAATTAAGCAAATATAGAAAAAAAATCCTTACAATGCAGAACTATAAACAGTTTCAGCAACCACCACATGTTGAGTCTTAATAAAATCCAATAATCACGCACTACACAGTTCACTTCACTTCAATCCAAGATACAAATTTTTACTAAAAAACATTTCCATAAGTCACACAACTCTGAACAAACACACATACTCAGTAAATTAAACTCAAGACAACAGTATAAAAAAAACTTTGTGTTCAAAAACTTAAGTTCGAAATTCAAAATTATATCAGCGGGAAAGTTGGTTGAAACTTCGTTAGAGTACGCTCGTTCGCTCACCGAGTTAAGACCGTGTTCCCGTGTGTGGGGTTTGAACCCGAGTCGGTAACTAACCGGCGTGCAACTGACGTCCGGTAGCATCGGACCATATCGGAAGCACTTGGTATTGTGTTGTTATTGGGTAATTTATTCCAATACTTCACTTGGAGGTGGTTACATACGGCTCTAGTGTTTAAGCGGCGTGAAGCGCGTTTTTGGTCGGTATCTTATGCGATAAGTGTTTATGAAATGTAACCAAAACACCATACAGCTCACATAACATAGATACCTAACCGCGCGCGGCGTATATTTTATCTTTTATATGCTGTGTGCCAAACCTTTTATTTGACAAGTTTCTACATAATTTACTTGACAGTAAAAACAGTAACTATTCGGGAAATACATTATTTTAAATTACCTAAAATTTGAACTTTCATTTTCCGTTAAATAGGTTTAGAAAAGGATGAGAGATTCATCAGTCATTATAATTAAGTTTTATTAATGTAGGTACGCAAAATACTTGTTCTGTCAAAATGAGGCGTCGATGAAAACAATGGCGAAAAACCCATAGTAGTTTTAAAACAAGACAGGACTAAGATATCTCCTATACTTTTCTAAACCTATTTGACGAAAAGTGACAGCGCAATTTTAAGGTAAGATGAGAGAGTTTACATACTGAATTGAGGCAAGTAGCAAGTCAAAGCTTTTGTGTTCCTAGAATAAATAAGTGTTTGCTTCCTATTTATAACCCATTGATCCGTTTCCTCAGAATTCAAAATGCAAAGTACATTTGAGCAGTTTCCGGCATAATCGCTTCTGACGATAAGCCATATTTGATACCTCATTAGAATTGTCGGTTTTGATATCAATTGTGTTAATTCAACGTGACTGGCGTTCCAAGCATTGTCTTTGGCTTATACATAGTGTAAGTTACTTTAATATTTCTTTAGTTATTTAGTATGCTTAGAATTTGCATATATCTTCCTAGTCGGAATTGAAATAAGTAAAACAAAACGTATCTATTATATCGGGTGAAATTTTACTAGTGACCGACACTGAAGACAGAGGATGGGCTGGTGATAAGGAACAACATTTTCCATGGTAGCGTTCGTTGGCTACAAAAAAAAAACAATTTTTTTACGCATTGATTGTTTTAGTTTTAAATTTAATGCATTTTACATTTTGATGTTCTTATTTGGTATTTGCATTTTCATTTCAGTTTCACGCCTAGATTATCAATTTTCTGTACGAAAATTCCTATTTTCATTTCATAAAAGCCGACTATTAGTAAACTCATTTGTATCGTACACTCGTATGTCGATAAATGTTTCAACTATGGCGTAATCATTTATTCATAGTCACGAGAGCACCTTTTAATAGTGAGCATTCAGTAAAGAACCAAAAGGCTAGCAATTTAATTATGCAATACGAACATATTTCGTTCATTAAAAGACTGATTGGTTCCCATGATTATTTAAGTAGAACTCCATTCTGAATTGAATTTGAGGAAATTACGCTATATATTGTAGGTAGGTACAAACTTTTTTCATTTCATAAAAGTGTAAAATCGAATGATAATTTTATAGAAGAGGAAGTAAAACTCACTATCAGGCAAAATCTATCATTAAAATAAAAACCTACTTCTTCAACGGCTAGAACAGTCCACTGCTAGAAATAAGGTGTAAAAATAATACGAAATAAAATATTCTGCACATAAAAAGCTTCTTAGCACAACTTATGTACGGCACGCGGCGCGTGTATTTCTGGTTTAAAAACATTTCCAACAATAAAAAATTATCATTCTTCTTTCGAAAATGTAAAGCAAATGTAGACTTGCATTACATTTCTTGTCACAAAAATATGAAATGAAATATAAGACAAAGCATCTCAAAAGTCATATAAATGGCGCTGAAGTTATACAAATAAATAATTGATATTTATTGCTGTCGCGTCGAGCGTATCCGGGCGATGCTCCTTTCCACTCAATAAAGAGAATATTAAATGATGAAGGCAAATAGGGAAAATAGGCAATAGGGAACTTTGATTGGGAAAAGATAAAATTATTTATGTTCAATGGATGAAGTGTTGATAATTTTGTTCCGTTGAGGAAGTTATTGGGAATATAATCTATGTGATTGACGAATTCTGTAGTTATTGAATATTTTAAGTACAAAGTACGAGATAAAAGTGAGATCGTGCCCTATGGCGTACCCTGTGGATGTATGTATACGTATAATTAATAGTATTTCTAAAATAAGTACACGAGTACAGCCCATTAGTTTAGGTAAGTGCTTATACTAAAATCCGCATGGATATAGTATGCAATTACGTCACGTTCGTAAAGAGTAAAAAAAATACTAGTGAACGTCTAAAATCCCAATTTTTCTCAAAGCCCCGAATTCTCCCGGTAAACGACCCCCTATTGGAATGCGTGTTCCAGCCGACCGATCAGGCGGACGTCCGCGTCCGGTGCTCCGGTTCCTGCTAGCCGTGACACCCCTGTGGTTACCAGACCGAGTCGGTTTTTAAGGGTCGTCGAGATAAGTGACAACTGTTTTACGATGTCAATGTTTAACCTTTGACGTGTCCAGGGTCATCTTAAAAAATCCCTCGTCCGATGGCGGCTTCAATGTCTAAGCGAAGGGTTCTTGGATTATAACAAAAATACTCTGAATCGGAAAGGTGTTTAAAGACAGCAGTGAAATTTAAGATATTATGGTACATGAAACTCGTGTGATAATCTATGGTGGCATAACCAATAATCCGAATTCTGTGACTAATCCAAACGCTATATTTGACTACTTATATGCGAAGGTGCGAATTCCGCGGCAATATAAAAGCAGTAAACTTTTCGTTTTTGTACTCTCAACGGGTACACATTGTTGTTTATGACCCGGGTCGTACGTGACCGCAGCTGTTGCAACCCTGTTAAAACTATAGGATTTAAAAGAAATTTATATTCCTTTATTTTATTAGATAGACACTCATTCGATTTGTAACTACGGCATTTATCATGAAGAGTTTTGCATGCAATTTTTGTATCTATTTATATTAAATGAATATAATATATGATTATGCGTTTGTTTAAAACTTTAAGCAGTACAATTTTTGCAATAAAAGAGCTACATAATTAAAAGAAAGATGGTGTATATTTCCAGCACAAATTCAAAAAAGCAAAACTCTTGCCGACTATGGAGTAAAAGAGATAGATATAAGAATATTCATATAACTAATGCCGAGAAGTTGCTAAGTATAGAGAAGACAACGTAAATTTTACATAACCTACTCAAATTGAGCAGGTTGTATCTAAGTTCTCTCTCTTCAGGCAGCTTTCAGCCTTCAGTAATCTTCCATCTGTCGACATAATTTGAACTTCCTGCTTCCATGTTCCATATACGTCAGTCACCATTAATCACGATCTTTCTGTTATTCGATTCTACAAACGGTACTTATTGGCCTTTGATAATCTTCATTATTCAATAGTCACTTGATGTGGTGGCTATAGCGGCAGCAGGGTTCTAGTATACCTGAGACAATATTTAGATCCATTTATATTCGTGGCACTCCATGAGATAATTGAACCTATTTTGTTAATTTTCAATAAAAAATTTACCGTCCCCTCAGTCTCTACTGTTCTGATGCATGGTTTCATACATATGTAAGTAATCAATTCATCATCGTTATTTTCATGAAATAATAATGTACTTTAATGCACTGAAATCCTTATATAAGGATTCCAGTGCTTGTGTCAGGATGAACGGGGCCTTCACTGAGCTGTTTAACATCGATAAAGGTGTTAGACAGGGATGTGTTGCGTCACCATGGCTGTTCAACCTATTCATGGATAGTTGTTTGACAGATTTGAAAGAGTGTGAAAATGGACTGAGAATGAATGGGTTACTTGTCAAATGTCTTCTCTATGCTGATGACCAAGTTATCCTTGCGTCGTCGGCTGAAGAGTTGCAGAAGATGGTAAACATTATGAATGAGGCTTTGAAAAAGAAAGGAATGAAAGTGAATGTATGTAAGACGAAATCAATGGTTTTTGAAAAAGAAGAAGGTATGACGGAGTGTAGCATTATGATAGAAGAAGAGAGGGTGGAGCAAGTGAAAGAGTTTGTATATTTGGGATCGAAGTTTACATCAGATGGAAAGTGTGAAAGTGATATTGAAAGGAGGGTAAATGCCGGCAACATGGTGAATGGAGCGTTGCATACCTTTATGAACAGCCAGACAGTGTCTAATAAGGCACGTCTGGCTGTGCATAGAGGAGTGTTAGTTCCAACACTTATGTATGGGAGTGAAAGTTGGGTATGGCAGAAAAAGCATGAAAGTAGAATAAATGCGGTAGAAATGAGAGCGCTAAGAAGTATGATAGAGTGAAATTGAGTGACAGGATAAGGAATAGCGTGATTAGAGAACGTTGCGGTATAAAAGATGACATAGTGACTGGTATAGAAAAAGGAATGCTGAGATGGTTTGGTCACATTGAGAGAATGAATGAAAGAAGATTAACGAAACAGGTGTATATGGCGAGTGTGGATGGGAACGTTGGAAGGGGAAGACCAAGACGCACGTACTTGGATCAGATCGGGGACGTTCTAGAGAAAGGTCAGGTCAAGAGTACCCTAAACCGACGAGCATGTATGAAAAGATTGATGCATGTTGAAGAAGCGAAAGAGGTGTGTCAGGATCGTAGCAAGTGGAAAGATGTAGTCTCTGCCTACCCCTATGGGAAAGAGGCGTGATTATATGTATGTATGTATGTAATAATGTACTTAAGGTATCATACTACTACAATTTAACACCTGCTAGACGCACAACTTTTTAATAACTCTTTTCCTCTTTAAGTTTAAAAAGAACAATCGAAACTCAACGTTTTGTATATCGTTAAATGGCGTAACTTAACCAACAACCTATCCGTTACGCTTTCTTTATTCTACAGTGTGCTCATTATTTGGTATGAACTCAGAGGTTACAAACCAAATAAAACTGGGTGAGCTCGCTCCATCTTAGACTCTGTCTCTGTCCTATGACCTAGACTAGAGTCAAGAGCAAATCCATCAATAATAAAAAAAAAGAATTTAAGACAGGTGTAAGGGACAGTCCTCCGAGGGTGCATTCAGACCATGAAACTGAACAAATTCCCATGAATAAATATATCAGAAAACGCCAAAACAATTCATTTTATTTGTTTTTGAGCTAATATTGATTTTGTATGGGAGGTAATCTTTTTGTCCTTTCCTAACATATGCTCCTAGGGAAAAGATGTTCAGTTTCGTGATCTGCATGCACCCTATCATTATTCAGAAGGCTGTCCCATAAACCCTGAATATTGTGTGAGTAACCTGAGTTTGTAGTAACCGGAGGTATATTTTTACGTTCATGTTTTGCACATTTCAGAAAAAATAATTGGTGGTCTGTACTAGATCCTGCTAGCTTCGGTATCTGTATGCCCAGCAAATACCAGTACCAACAGTACAGTACCGCCGTTCCAATAAGTCATATTTGACACCTGTCATCTCCATACTAAAAGAGATGTCATCAAAGGGAAATGGACCCTCTGCCATAGTATTATCACGAATCTGACAGCTGTAAAATACGACTAATTGGAACGGCGGTACTTTAGCTACTTGAACTAGGTACTGGGTATTTGTTGGACATAATCTATATTCAATTGTATTTATTTGTTTTAAGGCTTTGACAATTGAAATCTTTAACTATTTAATTGATTAAAAAGGTTTTTGTCTGGCCGGCTAGATATTTAGATTAAAATCTTTTTACCTATTCCTACTTGTGCTACTCGTATTCTCACGGCTCAGTCAGACCAGCACTGGATGCGAAGGTCGATACATTTTTTATGTGGTTTTATTCACGAGTGTTTTATGTTATCCGGCTAATTTCCGCGTGAAACCTAGCTCGCAAGCTCAGTCGTAGAAACTTTAATTTACTTTATACGTAGTTTTCGCTCAGGAGACGTATATTTGAATCAGTAATTTGATTTCGTCTGCGCCAGTCTGACACAAATTGTCTAATCGCTGCACGTATCACACGTCCTACTACACCAATCCAATCATATAAATTGTTATGAATAGATTCGAGTAGTAGAACGTGGTGCGATACTAGTAAATAGATCACTTGTTGCAGTCTGGGTGAGAGTTCTAATGGTTCAAAAATACGCCCCAAGAGCGTGAAAACAGTACCCTCGTCAGTAGAAACACGCCCGGGGATTATCCGACTCATGGCATACTTTATTCATTCACTCTTTGTCATTTGAATGTTACACTCGAAAGTTCGCCGATTTTGCTCACTGCTCAATCTTTTTGCATGCGTTTGCGAGCTCAATATAAAGAATTTAACAAAATAACTCTACAAATGTTATAAATAGGTACTTAAAAGAAAACCAAATTTTTATTTTGATTGTTCCGATATAAAGTATAATGACTGATTAGTTTAAGTACCTGCATAATGACAATAATGTTAAACAAAATGTTTCGTTTTATAATTGAGTTAGATTTTATTTCGTTTCACGTTCAGACTTTCAGACCGATTTCACTGATTTTGATGTGGCACAACAGCAAAACAACGACATCGCTAAGAATTTATATTTTATTTATCTAGAAAACAGCAGTCAACATAGGTAGTGACGCTGTAGAGTCAGTGATTACGTATATCTTGGGCATCGTTTATCCTTTGATCTAGAAGCGCTAGTAAAGGAGACCGTGAGACGCATCAGGTTAGGTTGTGCTGCTTTTGGGGAGCTGGATGATGTCTTCAAGTATTAACTTCCTCAATAAAAAAATTACTGTATTTATTTCAGGATAATTAAATTTAATAATTGCATTTCCCTTAAATTTAATGAGATCTCAGTCTTCAGTATATATTACTTAAATATATGTTAAACTTACATTATAATTATAAATTTTATAAACAGTAGTCAACACAACAATTATTGAAGTATCAAGAAACATCTAGTTGTCAGGAACATCATAACTATATTGGTGTTCCCCACTTTGTGAACATATTATAATCCAAAAGAGGCAATTCTAGATCTTAATATTCAAAAAAGTTTGGCACACCGGCTGATGCAAACATCTCAGAGGCAATGCCTCAAAACCTGAAGACCAAAGTGAATAACCTCCTCTTGCCGATCCTCACCCATGGTGCCGAAAATGGATGCTCACCAAGCTGAACTTAAGTAAGATTAAAGTATTACAGAGTGTAATGCAGCACGCCAACCTAAGTATCAGCACCAAACTTCGAAATTCGAAACAACTGTCGAAGATAGAAGGAAGCAAATCATCAGATTGAGGTGAAGGTAAGCAGGACACGTGGCAAGGAGGCTTGACGGACTGTTGACAAAAGCATTCACAGAGTAGTGGCCAAGGGGAGCAAAAAGGTCAGCGGGTAGATCATCAGCCCGGTGGTCCGATGATATCACCAAGTCGATAAGATTTTTATGGATGAGTTTAGCACAGACCACTGAAATTTGGCGCATAAGGTTTATGCCCTGCAATGGGTGGATGTGAACTAGTGTTTGACGAACAAGGGCTCATGATAAATGAATGAAGACAACAGCCACAAGTACTATATTTCCGTACTTTGCTTACACAAATATGCAAGAATCAGATCAGCTGCTTAGGTAGGTAGGTAGGTGTGTTTCAGATTGAGCGAGATTACAACTTGATCAGAAAATCTTGGATGCCATAATCAAACAATCTGAAATACAGAACGACCAATTTCAAGAAGTTTATCTTTATTTACTGAAACACCTACCTAATAAATAATGCAGCTACCTACCTAGGGTATTAATTACTGTCCTGGTTTTGTGACGTCCTAATAAGTCATTCAACTGTTTTGACGTCGCGTTCATGTAGCTCTTTCCGTGCATGCATGTGAATAACACCTTGCCGTAATAACTGGTCGTTTCTAGTGTTATTTGAACCAACAATTGAGCCTTCACTAGTTTGGTAGGAAATTACTCGATGTTGGTGGCAACACTAGCACTGTATGCATTACTTTAATTATAATCAACAGTATTCAGAGCGAAGTATTAAAATTTCATGAGGTATACTGTTTATAGAATGCCCCCGGGGAAAAATGGTTTATATAAGTATTCAAGATTTTAATAAACTTTCGAGAATTTATCTTTATAGCACACAATATGTAATTATTGTTGTTCTTATTTACCAAAATTATATATAATATATTTTTTTTTAATAAGAAGCTCGAAGAAGATGACGAGAAGATTTAGTCGCCTTTAGTAAAGACTGGCAATCAGAAACCGGAGACTGATTAGAGTAGCGTAAAAGAAGGGAGGCACTTTGCCCAGCAGTGGGACACAGAACAGGCTAAATAAAAAAAAACATTTTTTTTACCGAAACTCAAGCTTAGGAAAAGTTCTTCAAATAAAAATTATCCCCATTTCTCCATAGTATCATCTGTACGTACCGATGCGAAATCCAAAAAGATTTGTTTTACGTTTTATGAAACAGAGCTTCAGTTACAATTTGGAACCAGAATAGGTCGTCGCTTTAATGTGCTTTCGTATCGAAAGCGCTCACGCGAAATGCTCGTATGGCTGCATATTCTACTGCAAGTGCACTGCACCCTACTCTGTGTCTAGGTTTCGTATTACCATTGTTGTATGCATTCTACACCGTATTCAATTCAATTCAATTCCTTTATTCAAAAAAATCATTTTATACGTAAATTCTCACTTTCATTTCATATTACATCATTTCACTTTCATTTAACAAATGTTACTTATAATTTTGTCTTTTAAAAAACTAAATAAACTTCACGTTTTCTTTATCATAAAATATCTACCCATATTTAGTTTTTGTTTTCTCAATTTGACACCAGGATTTAAATGTCTATAACTAACTAAACAGATAAAAAATAAATGAATAATATAAATAAATAAAGAACCGTAAGTATTCTTCTTCTTTTTCGTATGGGACACCGAGTTGTGCAAGACCCGATGAAACGTGGAGTCAGAACTTTTTAAGTATTTATTTGTTCCTACTCAACATTTTGAATATGAATCTCGGAAAAGTTAATCTGAAAGGCTCACGCCCACTAAAACGTTATCAAGAAACATTTTTTAATTGAAGTTAAAATCAACAAAGTTGTACTAGATAACCATCGACCTATTTATTTTCTATCATGTTTAAAACGTATTTGGATTGATGCTTGATTGACCAAAATACCTTTTTCTTGTTTAACTCATGTTATTCTCTATTTCTAAGGGGTCTTTCAAAACTAACCTTACGCAATTTTGTGTTTGTAGAAAAGGCTCGTTTTGATTAAGTGTTACTATATCGTTACGTATTTAAAAAATGTGTTACATAGTCTGAAGACGTACTGTAATGGTTACGATTCAGATTTTGAGAAGAAAAGTCATATTTTGAGACAGAATGCCATGTGGGTCGGTTTGGAATAAAATTTTATTTTTTTCCCATTTCTTTCCCATGGGTGCCGTAAGAGGCTACATGTATATTGCAATATTAGGCGATGGGCTGACAATCTGTCAGTATCGTGCTAAACGATTTTCTAAATGACCCTCAAATGATTGACGTGTCGTAAATATCCGTTTTTTACGGCAGTTAACACTCTGCCTGCCCTGCAAGGGATCTAGGAGAGATATATGTATGTATGGATGTAGAATGCATAAAGTAGGCTTTTTTGAATTTTTTCTAAATATGTAATTAGAGCATTATGAGACAATTGTAGATATCACATATTTACATATATCACGCCTACTATCCCTTGCGGGGTAGGCAAAATGTAAACGGTCGAAAAAACGGTCATTTACGCCACGTCTGACATATATTAAATTGAGGGTCATTCGGAAAATTGTGTATCACCATAGAGACAGGTTGTCAGTCCATCGCCTAAAATTGCAATACACACCCTCAAGTCCCTTAGTCGCCTCTTACGACTCCCACTGGAAAGAAATGGGGTGATGCTATTCTAAGCCGGCATCACACGGCACAATTGTACATATATAAGTAGTAGTGCGATGTGTGATGTTTCCCGTGTGATGCCGGCTTAGAATAGCATCACCCCATTTCTTGCCTGTGGGTGTCGTAAGAAGCGACTAAGGGACTCGAGGGTGTGTATTGCAATTTTAGGCGATGGGCTGTCAACCTGTCACTGTAGTGATACACAGTAATCTGATTGACCCTCAAACTTTTGTCAGACGCGGCGTAAATGTTTTTTTACGGCCGTTTATGCTCTGCCTACCCCGAAAGGGATTATGGGCGTGATATATATGTATAAGTAGTAGTTGTTAATAAAACCGGGTATAATAAACACGGGAATCACTCTGCAAAGTTACTAACCTGTTCTTACTAATCAAACATGCTTTAAATACCTTACCATCAGTAAGGTGAGGTGTACACCGATCGTCTTACAAAGCGCTTCCAAGACCGCAGTAGTCTAAACGCGTACCACTCCACATTGACCGCAGACGGAAACTGAATTTGCCATTGAAATCAATACGGCTGACTAATCCGTCCCGCTTGATAATTTATGTACGACATGTCTTGGAAAAGCTGCGGAATACTAAAAGCCAACGGTGACGATTCTGGATGGCCCATCCCTTTTAAAACTTCCGTAAAATGACAAGCACTTTTTAAAGCAGCTATAATAATAATACTAACATCGAGAAAAAGTAAAACAATGACAAAACACAGTACAATAAGGCGGCCTTAATGCTTAAGCAGCATTCTCTTCCAGGCAACCTTTGGGTGATATGGAAAGTTCAAACCTGTAAGCGGGATAGTGCAAACACCTACATATACTTACTATAATACACTCTAATACATAAATAGACAATATAATAAACTCAATAGATACCTAATAAACTAATACATAATAATACTTAAACTATACTATGGAAGTGTGGATAATGCAAAATACTCCGAAGGGAAAAATAGATGACAGTATAAATGGAATAGACTAAAATATATTATACTATAGATTTAGATAAATAGTATTTCCTGGTTCTATATTATTTAGTTCTAATAAAATAAGATTTTTTTTTGAATTTACATGACCTCATAATTTTGCAATCATTACTTTAGGTAACTATGTTTGAACAATGTCTAGAACTTTTTTTTCGTGTGGGACATCGAATCGTCCAACGACCCGACGAACCCTGATGTCTGTGTTTTTCAACCGCCTACTATTACTAGTAGATGTCTAGATAAACACAAAGTTTCTAAAGCTAATAGTTACCACGATAGCAATACAGCTTTTCCTAGCCCATGATTATACCTCTAATAACACAGTAAGATATTTCAAAAAAACCGCGCCTGTAATAAAAGAATTGCAGATTTAAAATGAATGTGTAAGCTGGAATCGATATTTTCCGATAATTCAGTCATTGTAAACAAACAGAACAATGTTTTTGTAGTTTCTTGATATCACAAATCGTGTGCTGTTTAGGGATGCGATACTAAAATATTTTTTTCACGTGAAAATGAAAATGGACGCTTTCCTAATAAACGTTGAACGCATTTTACTTTTTGTATGAAGGTATTTTTTTAATTCGCGTTCAACACATTTCTTTTTTTTACGGTAAGGCCCTTAGTTTTTGTGTAACTAAATAACGTTAGGTATTTGATCAAAATTGTTTCGTCTTTATTGGAATAACATGGTTATAAATCTTTTTTTTAATAATCCTTTGATGCATAAGCATTTTCAAACTTACATAGGTAGGTTGTAATCTAAATATACCAAAAGGTAATCACCAACCAAGGTCCAATCCAAATCCAGTTTTGAAACATATAGGGTGAAATTTTACTAGTGACCGACAACAAAAACTAAACACGAGCTGAAAAAAAAAAACAACTTTACCCAAGGAACATAGGTAGAAATATTAAAAAAAATTGGACCTCTCATACAAAATAAATGATCAGCTGATTTGGGTTACTATGAAAGCTCAATTGTGTTTGTTATATTTCGACCTATGTTCCTTGGGGAAGGTTGTTACATAGTAGTACCAGGCCATCAGGAGATTTCGCTATTGGGCACTTAGACACTAGAAAATTTCACCATATATATATAATTGGATTCATAAATTACACGAAACAATGTGATAGTAACCTTATGCAAACTTATTAAAATAAATAATCATGAATTCAAAACTGCTTTTGTAAACAGATTTAAAATTTTGCTTTTCATAAATTATTGATACCCACATTTGGTACGAATTCCATTTTAATAAAGTATGTGGTAAATAAAACAAATAACACTATGGTATAATTTGTATAAATACTCCATTAATGCGGTATTGTCAAAATATAGTACTATATGGCACATGTGGTAACACTGGAAATGAATAATCTGATTAGATAATTTTGTTGATATCACTTATCTGACAGAAGTTTAATAGTCTTTAAAATCAAGGCTCACTTTTTGGAAATACTAAAATTTCTCAGATTTCAGAAATTAATCTTACCACACGCAACTGGTATATTTGTATGATACAATGACTAACCTGTCACTGTTGACGGCCGATGTGGCGCAGTGGTAGTGCGACTGCCTGCGACGCCAAGGCTCCGGGTTCGAATCCCGGTGGGGCACTCACAAAGTTGATATTTATCACTTTGTGAATTTGTTCCCAGTCTAGTTAAGACAATGCAGAGTAAATCACCTGATTGTCCGAAAACAAATGGTTCCGTGCTTCGGAGGGCATGTTAAGCCATCGGTCCTGGTTACTGTCTATGATTACTTTGACTATGACGGCGGTCGTTACATAACCATGTCAGAGGCCTACTACTAGTAGCAGGGGGTTGAAAAACTCTGACACCAGGGTTCATCGGCTCGTTGGACGACTCGGTGTCCCACACAAAAAGAGAGAGAGAGAGAGACCTGTCACTTTCTCTGAGAAAAAACTGTTTAAAAATGTGAATATAACTGAAATAGGTATTTGTTGAATAGGATTCTGGAAGTGGCGGATTCTGGAATTTATTATTATGCTTGTTATGTATAGGTAATGATTTTTAATTATATTTTCTAGATTCTGGTCGCAAGAAAACACTATTAAAAAAGGTTTGATTGAAATTTTAATTCTTTAAAGTTTATTCTATTTTTACACTTTTTTGCGTAGTCTATAGGAATCTGAAAAAAACATTACACATTATTTTTTGCGAATACGATACGTCTTCTACATTACTAGATTCTTGTCGTATATTTTTTTTGATTACTTGAATAATTGTCGAGAAACCAAAAGAGTGACAAAACCAGTTTAAAAAAGGGGATTCCGCTCTGTTCTCACACACAAGATTTGCATTAAGTGGGAAAGGGACGTTTAAAAGTTCGAGACAGGCCCTTTCCAGCCCAAATCGGGAATATGGTGGCAGGTAGTAAACGCTAGGAAATGTCGTCTCCAATTCGGGTGTTTGCCACATTAAGGGTTATCATTTCCATCAGTAGTATAGTTACATTAGGTATTCATACCACAAATTAGTTAACGAAGACAGTCTTACAAAACTTGGATAATATCTGTTTTCTACGGTACCTATGTGCTACGACGACGCTCGCGCGTAGAGCTTACAAAAGCATACGTCCTCCCTGAATTTGTTGATTTAGTAAAAATGCAGCAATGCCTCATCAATTAAAAAAAATACAGGTAGGTATCCAGCTATTGAATGTTATCTTATCTTTGCTGCAAGACATGGTTTTTCCTGCTCCTGTTGCCATATTTGGTAAGTATGGCAACAAGCGTGGCCGCTTGAAAGGTACACGCGAATGTAGGGCACGCTGTTGCCCACTACTGCTCATTCTTTAGTCGTCTTTTACGATACCCGCGTGAAAAAAACGGGTTGATGCTATTCTAAGTCGGCAATATACGGCGGCCATGTACTGCAAAGCAAACATAATGCATACGAATATGAGTGTGCGCGGCTGGAAATATCTGTTTGCGACGCGGATATTGCTCGTGCGTAAGGCTTCCAGTAATCGGGCGCGATTATGAGAACTTGATATCGGAAATCTGTCACGGTTGTGTCGCTCGTGGCATGTGTTTAAAATCAAGATCGGGGTTATTAGGGACCTTTACCATTGATGTAGAAAAAACTTATGACATTATAGTTATTTAACAAAGTAATATAAAGCAATCAAGCTAGCAGAGTGTGCAAAACCAAAAAATATAGCAACGAGCTACTAGCACGTTTAATTTCCGCTCACTTGGATTTCGCATTTAAAACAAACAAAATGTACAGTAATCGGTCTATCTGCAGCTAATGGAATCGGATACAATAACAATTATCCGGCAGAGGTCGTAGAAGGGCAATCAGACTAAAACAAAATGTTTCCAAACGAAACAGTTTAAAATCTGCGACCCGACTATGCAAAATTGTGAAGAAGGTTCCTACTATTTACTCACATTATCTATCGAAAAAAAAATTGCGATATACTTTCACTGATACAAATACTTAGGTCCATTTTCATGTAATTCAGACGATAGAGAATAAAATAATCTATGTTTTTTGGGATGGTTTGGAAATCACAATCCTTTCTTTTCAATTCGCTGTAATTGGTTAAAACCCTCTTGATTGGCTGTTTTATTTAACTGCAGTTTAACCCATTTTCATGATAGCAGTGCGTTTTCGCAAAACTGAGGACCACATAATGGATATAATTAGCATTACAAGTCTATTAAATTTGAGTGTAACAGAGATAGAGTGGTGCAATTCAGAATTATTTGAATAATTTTATTTCGTCAATGTCATGCTTCAGTACGATTATCATTATTGCCTATAAAAGGGATGATATACCTAAAATAGGTTAAGAGTGACTTTAAATAATAACCTATAGAAAAATATTAAGTACTTGTTACGATAGGTAGGTAGTTAATTACTTGGTTTTTGTATGTTTAAATAAAAAATCGATGGCAAAAAGTTGCAAGTTATATCTGAATCTTCTCACGAGAAAGTGCGCCTTTTGAAAATATATAACCGCCATGCAAAAAAAATAAACATTCAAAATTTCTCTGAATACTATCTGTATCAAAAAATTTCAATGTAAAGGGTCTCTTAAAAGCAACGGGCGCCCTTTTCATCGGATATAGAATCGGCCCCTGATTAAATTTGAAGCCGTAAAAAATCATGAACGCACCAAACGGGGACCTTTTAGCGTCGCGTGCCTGAACAATGTAAAATATGGTAACAAAAAAAATACATAGTAGAAAATTGCGTTTTCCAACAAGGTTCTGTAGCTAAAACTTTTCAAACACAAGATTTTTTATTTTTTATTAGGTAAATACAACAGCTAACAATCAACATTGTCTATTTTGGATACAAAAATTGTTTAGAACTAGACTGATCCCCTAAATTTAAAATAAAAATAAGCTAAAAATCCAAGTAAATAACTACATAACGCAAAAAAATACATCATATTCTTCTATAATATCTTATGAAAGTACTTAACGTATAGGTATTGGTGCGCGGAAAACTCGCATAAGCTCTTTTCCCTTGAGAGCATTTTAGTCTTTCGCTAGATGTCTTGTGTCAATATATCCTTCCTCTTGTGAGCTATCATGATGTCGCAGTAAAATGGCAAAATTGGAACTTTGACTGAATTCCTAGGAATTGGGACTAAAACCCAAAAAAATGCAAGACCGTGACTTCATTCTGTATTTGTCCTAAACAGATCAAGAATTCAGCAAATTTTGTAGGACTTTGGCCGTATTAATAAAGCTCTTTCGGAAGATGGCAAAACGAGGTTAAAAAATACTTTTTTTCGATTAAGTTTCGTCATAGTTATTGTTATGCTCCAAAAATACAGAATATTTTACAAAAGAAAAACTTTTTAAATATTTCTTTTACATTAATTGGAACAAAAATACATCACCTGTATTAGTTATTTAAAGAAAACAATTAAATTATTGAAGATTTTCAGAAACATGGCAAACGTAATCAGTTCATCTGGAACCTTTCAGTACAACTATGCGTCATTTAATTACTATTCTTCCTCTTCTTTTTGTGTTGGACACCGAGTCGCCCAATGACCCGATAAACACTAATGTTGCAGTTTTTCGACCACATACTTCTACAAGTAAGACTTTGACATGATTATGTAACGACCGCCGTCTCAGTAATCATAGATCCCAAACCAGTTTAGAAATTTTGACAAAATTCTGGGAATAAAACAATTTTAAACGGATTTAAGTTGTGTTTATTTTGGATTTTACAATTCCTACGTTTCGAGCTCTTTACAGAGCCCGTGGTCACGGATGACTAAGGTGTTAGACGTCATTATTTAGAATTGAAATTATTTTTGTTGTTCTACCGCCATCTATTTCTTAATTGCCTAGCGTAACGTCCTGGTTCCACACAAAATGCTGAAACCGTATCTTGTGTAGTAGGTCTTACAGTATGTTGGATCTGGTTCTTCTGCTGTGTAATCAGCGGAGTCCAAGTTGATGAGATTCCCCATCCAGTATCTCTGTTGAAATTCGGATGTTTTTTGAATTTCTATGGCTTCCCGTACTTTCCCGTACCACGACATAATGGGTGGGGTTATCCATGATATGTTCACACACTGCAGACTGTCTGTCACGACGGTTTTTTACATCAGCAATATGTTCTTTTAGACGTGTAGATAAGTTTATAAACACCAGGCCTGGTGTTTATAAACTTGACTATGACTGTGGACTCTCATACATAGGAGAAACAAAGAGAAATGTATCTACACGTCTAAAAGAACATATTGCTGATGTAAAAAACCGTCGTGACAGACAGTCTGCAGTGTGTGAACATATCATGGATAACCCCACCCATTATGTCAGATTTGATAAGGCTGCAATCCTAGCGAGAGAGAAGAGATTCATTCCTAGGAAAGTACGGGAAGCCATAGAAATTCAAAAACATCCGAATTTCAACAGAGATACTGGATGGGGAATCTCATCAACTTGGACTCCGCTGATTACACAGCAGAAGAACCAGATCCAACATACTGTAAGACCTACTACACAAGATACGGTTTCAGCATTTTGTGTGGAACCAGGACGTTACGCTAGGCAATTAAGAAATAGATGGCGGTAGAACAACAAAAATAATTTCAATTCTAAATAATGACGTCTAACACCTTAGTCATCCGTGACCACGGGCTCTGTAAAGAGCTCGAAACGTAGGAATTGTAAAATCCAAAATAAACACAACTTAAATCCGTTTAAAATTGTTTTATTGTGATGAGTAATAGTTGTGCAAACTCAAGAAAATATTAAAATTCTGGGAATTTGTCCAAATTTCTGGACATTTTTGGAGATGGTAGAATGATGTCTACGATTATGCTATATTCCGGCGTTTAGTCGAATTCTCAGGAAATGGGCTTAATTCCTAATTCTGCCATATTACTGCAACCACACTTCTTTCTCTAAGGAACATACTCGTAGGTCAAAATACGAAAACAAATTCGGACCTCTAATACAAAATTACTTATCAACTGATTTGAGTTACTATGAAAATTCAAAATATTTTTAAACATATTTCAGCCTATATGTTCCTTGAAGAAAATTGATCCTTACTACCAGCCCGTCTTGAGATTTCGCTATCACTCACTAGTAAAATTTCACCCTTTGTAAACATAACGTGCTTTATTTATCTGAGTTTGTATTCCATAACATGTAGACATGTAATCTTTGCGGTAAGTATCCAAGCAGATGTTTATACTCTACCCGGCCTAGAAAAACTGATAAAAAACATGTTTTGTCACATTGTTTTTTTTTAACTTTTGTTCGCAGCGTACGGACCTCTAAACATTTTTTCTATTACTTAAGCAAACATTCTTAAGTTTGCATGTTGTAGTGCCGTATTTAGTGAAAATTCTCATAGCCATAGCTCTTTCTACATCGTAGCATAAATTAGGACACATTTTAGGTACTCACTTACCAACAATATCTTATCATGTTGACGTCAACATGCAATATACTGGTGTGAAAATAATGGCTGTAAATATTTTAAAGAGTAAACCAGTCCATGAAACTGAACAACTTTCCCCGAGGAACATAGGACGAAATATGATTTAAAACTTTGAAATCTCATACAAATTGACACGGTCGGCTGGAACGTTTTGTATAGGTATTGGTTATTATATATATTTTTCTTATTTCGGCTAATGTTCTGTGTGGAAAGTTGTTCAGTTACATGGTTTAATTCACCCCTTGATAATTTTGCAATATTTTATTTTAATTTATTAATTAACTATGTAGTAGAGTCTCTTACTAAACCTAGTAAGGTTTGCCTCGCAAAATCGCAGCAACAGTGGTTCATGAGGATGCAATTTCAAATACTCTCTTTGATATGTAAGACTCTAAAATTTATCCTTTTTTAAATTCTATTCTTGTACTAAGAAGTAAATTTTCGGTCTTCGTAATAAATCTGATTTTAATTCTTACTTAACATTTTTTCATTAAACTTCTTGTGAAGGTACACGTGCTTTCAGATAGTCTATTCTTATCCAGTTAAGTATTCATTACATTCCCCCCTCATTCCACTTTAATATTGCGATCTTGATAGCATTATTTCCTTTGACATCGTCTTTGCTTTCACGTTCAGGTGGAGATCTTTCGCATCACTACGCGTTTTCGTAATAAGCTCAGAAGCTATTTCCTATCAATATGCAGCATAAAGGTGCGTGTGGGGTAAAATTTATAGTTTCGTTATGTTGTATACCAAGAAGCAGTTGTTTAATTCGAGCACCTTCCCACCTGAAACTACCTTAGGGATGTCAATAAATTAAATTTGCGAACCCAAATTAACGTGACGTCACTCTTTGTTACCATAATGCTAAGAAACAGTAGGAAAACAATGACAGACAATATTATTTAAAGAGATAGGTTTCTAGGTACCAATAAACCCGTTTTCCCGATATTCAAATAAAAACGCTTGGTGGTAGTGCGGTTCGCTGTGACAAGAGCGGCACAAGATTCTATGTAGTGGTAAGGTACAGGGTTATCATCTTACTCGAGAAGGATTGATTAATTTTCACTCCTTAGTCTAATTACTAGTTCTAGAACGGATTGCATATAATAACCACCAACTTACATACACATATTTTATTTACTTTTTTCCTCTTTATGGGTTCGGTACTATTTAGGATCTTGGAGTGACGCTTGATGCCAACACGAAATAGAGAATGTAAGCCGCCAATACTTACTTTGTGATGCCAAGCTGCATATATTGACATTCATATAGAGAGCATTATGAACAGAGCTTATAAGATGTATGGCTTTGTTATGTGTTCTTGTCAAAAATTTACCCGGCCTTCCACATTTCTTTACATTTATAAAAGCCTTATTTGCTCACAATTAGAATATGCTGTATCTGTGTGGAATCCTTTCTACACCAAATATATTGATGCCCTCGAATCTGTGCAAATAAAGTATCTAAGACGGATGAAATATAAATGTACCAGTAGTGCTTTATCATATCAATTTCTTCTCAGTAAATATGACCTAATCAAACTCTAATCTAGACGCCTTCTACAAGATGTTTCGCTTCTGTATGACATGTCATGGAAGATATGATTGTATCTCTCTTCATAATAGATTAAGTTACATCGCTTCCTACAGGAACCATTGTCGTAGGGGTCACAGACTTATTGCTACAGCTTCATGCCAACGCAGGCAAACGTTTGCCACTGTACAGATTGCCACATTCCTATGATAGTAATTTTTGTGATACAGACATTTTTAATGAAAAAGTCGGAAATTTCAAAAAATGGTGCTGCTAGCCATCAGCATTCTTGACAATGGCGAGTGATCCCGACGCACTTGTTATTCTGTAATTTATTAATTAGATGTTGTATATTTTAGGTAAGTACCTACATTTGCTACCTTCGATCTGTATTAATGTTTCCTGTTATCTGTGGTTAATGGAGTTGGCAACGTAACTACCTACTTATAGCTTGTTATATAATAACTTAGAAGCAATATTTTGTTATGTTACTGTTAATTAACCCAAATAAAGGGAAAAAAGTTTTGAAGACCCTGAAACACGAGGTTTATTATTTTAGTTCCTTAATCCAATCCCAAATTTTGAAACAAATTGCCTAAACAAAACGAACATGTAACAAAAGTTTTACCCCTTTTTTACCTCTTTAGGGGTAAAAAAATGAGTTATTTTTATTGTTGTTCGCACAATACCCACACAACCATATCTATCATGGCCATGACAATTTTAATTCACTTTCGACACTTCACAGGCGAAAAAACAATGTTTGAAATCAATATTATTTGAGTTGATTTTTGTTTGATTCAGTGATTCAGTTTGGTAGCGTGACCCGATCGGCGTTTGTCCCTCATAGGAAAGGGCCAAGCGGGTATACCTAAACAGTGGAGTGAAACCCCCTGGCGAAAGTAAGAAGTTAAACTACTGCTACTTGGTATATTGTGGTAATGCTTCTGACTGCTTCAGTATGTAAACGTTCGACGGGAAATAGGGTAGGTATTTCCCTACGTGCGAGGGAAATAAGATTTTGCTATACCTATATGCTGCACTTTTAAAATATGTTTGCGTATTTCATAAAAAAGCTAATGAGAAAATAAGAAGTATCTACTTACTCCTTATCGCCAAGTGTTTATTCTTGGATACTATGTAGGCTATAGAAAACCGGGCACACTGTGAATATATAAAACCACTTGCTGTGGTAAACAGAACAAACCTCAATTGTTCGCCATGCAGACGGCAGCTCAGCTAACCTAGCCAAATTGTAAAGACTGGCGACCTAAAGCTCAAATGGCAGCCGTTGCTATCGAAAATTTAAACATGCTCGACGAAGTTGATTGCGGGATCGAGTTTCATAATTGTTTGGCTTACCTACTTATGTGCACTTTAAACAATATTAATGTCGTCTATTCGAGTTTCACCATAAGCATTTGATAAAAGTTGAAAATAATTTGGGTTCATTACAAACATCATTACTCAGAAGCACTGGAGATAACTTGGTGTTATTGAAATCACGTGCCCAACCCCGTCCAGCGCCAAGTTAAGCCCATATATCGTACCTATTCTTCTTCTTTGTACTTTTTTAAAAAATTATTTTGTTTCTAAGGTGAAATTGTCATTGATAAATTTTAAAACTTGCATGAATTTGACTTCATAAAACCATAAAACCTACACGATGCACGTTTTTTACCTACTTACTAACTTGTTTTCATAGCATCACCATAACTTTCTTGCAGCCACATTTCCAGCTTGCCCTTCCCTCCCCTCTTCCATTTTGTACGCCATTTTCAGCAATAATAAAACATGCCCAGAACGGGAACTGAATCGCAACCCGCCCGGGGGCAGCTGTAAACAACTCCGCTAATGGCCACTTTAACTTTACGAAATCGCCACACTTTCCACCAAGTCAGTTTTCAAAAAGTCTTGAGACGTGATTGCGAAATAACATCCACGTTTCTACGACTTAGTGACATTTTAGTATCATTTTCAAATTTAAAACGCGACACGTTTAACATTTGTCCCGGGTGTTGTATTAAAAAAAGGTGTGCAAACAAAAAGAGTAGAAAACTTTGTTTATTGTTATTTTGTTTTTGTATGTTTTCGCGGTAAACGTGGGTTATTATAAAGAAAAACGTGTTTCTTACAATTTTCAAAAGTGGGTGTGAAATGAAGACAGGTTCTTGTTTCATAAAAACGTCTTCCTTCCTAAGGTAATTGTTGACTAAAAGCCCATTTTTAGACTATTGTGTTAGTCTTTTTGAGATAAACGAACATATAAATACATCCCTGAAAGAGACGATACCGATTCATATATTATACAAGATACTTATTAATCTATCTCCGTTTATAATCGTTTACACTATACCTCTAAGGACAGGGAAATAGGAAGGGAAGTGAGCAATGCGAGGTGGATACACACACAGGTTACTAGCGCTGCTACTCGTCATACCAATCCCGTGCTCTTGATAGTGTTGACTTTTTGTGCGCGAGTCAAAAGGAAGGCAGCACAAGCGGTCGTGTGTGAACACTTACTCGCATTGAAAATTGCGCGAAAGTATTTCGGGAAAATTCGCAGCAGCATAGTGTAAACGCAGCATAAGATTTCGGCAACTTACTAAAAGGGCACAACTGCCAGGAAAACCACCGTTACTTGTTTAAGAATATGCTATAGAAAGTATTTAACAAATTCTGCTGAAATGCTTTATATAGGAACTCAGGAAGTACCCTAATAAAAGCGGCTTTACTCCTATTTACTTATTAAAAAAATCATCTCATTACACAAAATTACCACCTTCTCATTTGACTTTTATACGAGTATTTGTCATTCAACAGCCAACCGCTATATTTTTTCATGGTTAGGTAATTATTATCTCATTCCGTACACTCCATATAAAACGTAAACGACCCAAACCGAGTAAATCGACCGTTGTTTAGCTGCGGCCTGAAAATTTAAATTAAGTTTTCTGCGTAGAAAAATGTAAAAGTTAATCTAAAACCATAGAGTAGAAATCACATAGAGATGACACTCCCGCTCCAGACGCGCTCAAGGTCAATTCGTCTGGCTGTCTCTTAGCGAACAATTCAGTCGGGAGTGCGCTTCGCCGCGGAAACGTTCGTCGTGCGGGTCGTATATAATTTTCATATTTTGTGAAAAATTTAGCAATGCCGAATTATTGTGGTGTGTATGGCTGCAAAAGTGATGCGAGGAAGACTCCGCATCTTAGTTTTTTTAATTTTTAAGTGATGATTTTACAGTAAATACCTAGGTACCTACCATTCGTTATTATACGTAATTGTTGTGTGTACTCCTATTTTTACTTACGGAGGTACCTAGTTTCCATTTTCTAATTTAAACTACCTAGGTGCCTAAGTCATTGTTAGCTGATAATGATAAATAAGCACATTCGTATCGTAGGTATGTTTTGCACCTATTTTAAAATTCTGTACCTACTATTAACAATAAAATGTTAAGGTAAGACTTTAAAACGGGTAAATATTTTGTTCCCACGGGAAAACTGTTAGCATCGGTCGCAACCGCTTGACTGGCCGCTAGTCTGGAGTAAAATTATTGGCACGTGACAGCCCCGACTTGAAGCGCGGGAGAGTGCGGGGCGTTACGGGCTGCGGGGGGAAGTAGGTATTTAAAGCGCGGCGTTTGGGGCCCAGACAAAGGAGTTTCGTTTCTATACGCAGTATTATTATCTATTCTTATGCTAAAACCTAGAAAGGGTAGGTACAGATTTTGATGGATAGGTTCAACTATAAAATTTTAATAATAATTATATGAAAACACAATATATAATTACGTAACTGGCTCTTATTTACCAGCAAATCCAATTTTTCTCTTAATTTAAAGATGCAGTTTATATTATTAAGTTGAGGACACAGTCATCAGGCTGCATAAACAAATTATTTCATCCAAACATTAATAGTAATGGTTAGGTACATATTTAAGTTCAAAACAACTGTTACCTAAAACCACCCCTTTACCTTCATTCACCATATTTCTATATGTGTTAAAATCATAAATAACACCTTAGCCGTCCAACCATATAAAATTACGCCACCTCCCGTATCGGAGCGCTGCTTTATGCTGAGTAATGTCGCATTAAAAACGTCCCAGCCAGAAGCAACCGAAGCTACGCCCCGCTAGGGAAATGCCACATCCATTCCGCGAGGAAATTATTATTTTAATAGTATTACAAAACCAACCTTTTATTTTGTACATGAATAAATTGAAAGCAAATATTGTTGAAAAATTTTGATGACCAAAAATTTATTTAAAATATTACGCATGGGTAGGGTTGAATACAATCTCTTTTGTATCTGGTAGAAACAAAACTTACCCGTTTATGATGCTCGACTTCGGTTTTTTTTGTACCTAATAAGCCAAAATTGTTTTGATAAAATCCATGAATACGACTTGACACATTTGAAGTCTTCTCGCGCGTGGGGATAAGGCGGATCCCCTACTTGTCGTCTGCCGTAACGTAAGCGTCTGTCAGACGAAAAGAATTGCGAATTCCGAAAAATGGCTACAGTGCGCTAACGGATGCGTGTGTCAAACAACTTGACAGACGCATCCGTTACGCACCGTAAAGGCACCGTAGCCGCATTTGTTTGGAAATAATATCAGAATTCGCAATTTCCTTTCTTCTAACGCATGCGTAATGATGCGTTAAAAATACGACAAGTAAGAGAACCGTCAAAATCTCTCTACAATGCACATCTTAAGCATCACATTCACAAAGTTTTGAAAACGATTTCGCATTTAACCATTAACCAATGCTGGCCTCGATACAAGTGATATGCTGAAGTACTTCCAAGGATCGACCGACATGATATGTTTGTTTATCATTTGGGATATCGTGAACAGATTTGTTTACAAGCTGTGGGTAAATTTTTGGAAGTGGTGTGAGGTCGTTAGTGTCAATTTAACAAAAGAAAAGACGAAGAGAGATAGTGGTAAATTAAGAAAAAAAAATACAAGAACAATACTGAACAAATATTTTTGATGATATTTAAGAAATTATCTCGTTGTTCGTTGTCGAAAGAAGATTGTCTCTTCTATAGCAACACAAAAGAAGATCCATTGTACCTTTCAATTTTAGGTATAACTGTTAACGAAATCATTTAGTACAAACGACCTCCTTCTTAATTACTAATCAATAACGTTAAACGTGAATGCCATTTTGATCCCTACCGTTTTGTTCGCTTAAATATTGATTAAAATATGATTAATTGACTTTTGATTACCTGTTCTACCTTTCGGCCCATCTAAGATAAGAAAAACATCCTTCAAAAATTTATAATTGAAATTTTGATTATTGAACTTATCTGTTTCAATATTTCCGATATTTTTCTTTTATAGCTTACGATTAACCAATCAAAAGTATTTTAAGTTTGAAGGTATTTACACTACCACTTGATTTTACCGTATTTTAAAGCCCCGATATATAGCAGGCCTTACACGGGGCGGCCACGTATGAGTTTCTAAATGTGGTTGTAATACTACTTTTTTCATCATTGACACCAAACTAGCGCTGTGGTTTTCACCAAACGCGTGTTTTTTTGGCTTTGAGGTGAGTTTGCTCCATCTTAGACTTTTATCATTAGCATCAGCCAAACAAGACTGATTTTAGTTAAAACGTCAGATGTGGCGTAAGCGCACAAATATATGGGTCTGTCTGCGTTGCAGAAGTCCCCGGTTCGATTTCTGGTGAGGCCAGATATTTCAATGATATTTTTTTCTGATCTGCTGCAGGGCCAACTTTTGTTATGATACAAAAAAAAACTTTGGGCAAATTCGCTGAAATTGTCCAGAGAGAGCCATATTTTACGCGCTCTTCTCATTAGTATTCTAGAGATGAATGCGATTTACGAGTGCGCATTATTATCTTTCTTTTTAGGGTTATTGTGATGCGAGTCTAGTGGGACCTGAATCTTTGCGTACCTAGGTTAGCAACGACTGTTTTGATTTGAAACAAATAATTATTTATTATGGATCCATACCTGTAGCACAGAATACGTAGAATAGAACTAACGTCCTGTAGTTCTTTATTTTTAATACAATTGTCCCGATTCCACATTTCTGGCAGTTTATCAAAAATAGCAGTGTCAGTTCGTTCGTTATAAAAGGATAGTAGATATAGCAAACATTTTTTGTCATGTTATTTGCAGATTTTCTTGTATGTCAAACGGCATATTTTTAATCGCTGCTTAATTTTGACAGGTATCACGTTAACGCGTAAAATTGTAGACAGTTTAAGGGGCAATCATCTTCTATCCATGTCTAAGCCTATTTAACAGACAGAGCTATTTTTAAGTATGATTTTACGTTACACATTTTATATTTTATTTTACAGATTTGAGTCAGTAACATGGACTTGAGACTGAATTGTAACCAATAATAACTATACAAAACCAACTTAGTTTACAGGTACGTAATTTATAATTTTGCGGTTTTTATCTAATATTTATTTATAATGTTTTCAACTTTTCAAAACTTTAACAGATCAAAACTTTTTTATGATATATTATTTAACGTCACAGCAAACGATACGCTTGCGAAATCCTTAAATTGCCACTTAAAAACAACCGTCCGTTAATATTTTAATCCGCGGTCGTGCATTCCTCACCGCGGAACGAAATCCTATTTTGCAATTACTGAACTTAATAGGGCGATTCCAGAGGCTGAAACACTCAGTAAACTGCGTATGTAAATCAGAGTGGATGTTTTTCCGTATTAACTGATTTGTGGCGGATTTGTTCAACGTTTTCTGGCACGAGTGCGGATGGAACGAACACATAGTGCTGGTTTTAAACAGGTATGCGGTATGAATTCTGCGATTTATGACTGCAGTTAGTTATTTGTAGCTGCACATACAAATATAGAATGAAACTGCCACCAGTGATTGATAACTATAAAACGGTATACATACAATATCAAATTTTTAACCTAATCTGGTAGACAGAGCCATGCCATGCGTTAATTACAAAAACGTTAATTGGCATCAAGATACACTTGAAAAATTCGCAGGCAAGGGTCGAGCTAAACTGGGCTAGTGTGAAGAGCGTCGCCACTAGTGATGCCAAAAGTCGCAGGTTCAAATCCTGCCTACGGTAGAAAAATTTCGCAAGTTTTCGGAAATAAACATAGGTAAGGTAGACTGGTAGTGACTTTAAAGCAGAAACGGAGGAAAGTGCCATCAGGCGGTACGGTGGGACATGCCTATATCCTCTTCGCTTATGTAGGGGAAAGTACCATAAATAGACCACCCAAACAGTATTTTTTTGGATGACAATTCGTTTTTATTTTATCTAGAGCCATAGTTCTCTTAAAACACCCGCCGATAGATTTTAGTGGAAACTCAAACTATTTTCTACGGTTCGTTTAAAACACAAATTGATTTAAAACTTCTTTGTTCTCTATCTTTTATTTGATTAAAATCTGAAACTTTATAGTCGTCGAGTCTGCGTCTCTGCTTCTATTCCATTAGAAAATTGAATGAGGCACTAATTTCATGTTTTCTATTTGAGTTCCTACGTTGCTAGTCTTATTCTGTGAGGCGCCTGGAAGTCTAATGAGAAATACAACGAAGGCGTGGCCCAAGTCTACTTCAGTTCCTGTCGGAGACTTTAAATAGCTGACTTTAAATGTTAAATTGTTAGTCAGCGACGGGATAAGTCTTTTCTTAACCTCATTTAATAAAATAAAAATAAAAACTAGAAGGTTGATTTAAATAGTGGGCAACTATTGCTATGAATTTGCTCTTGTAAAATTAGCATGCGCATTAGCATTAATAAAATTATATCGAAAGTCTTCACTTGATATGATAAAATTTTTACTTATGTCTGATAACTTTTTGTGCAGGAGATAGTCTGTCTTTTGTATGTGAACGCATCCTAACCGTGCTGTAGAGGTACTTGATCGGTAATTTTTGAGTAAATTATATTTTTGACAGCCAAACGATAGAACTGCATCTAAATAAATAGCTGGAAAGTTAAACAAACCATTAAGGACTTTTAACAGAACGTAAGTGAAAATAGCTCACTAATTAGAAGGTAGACTGCGTGACTTTTCGATTAGATTAAGCTAAATGCACTCTCAGAATTCGCGTTAGAGAGCACTATTCTAAACTTAAACTTCTGACTTCAAAGTCTAATGCATCTTAATTTAACACAAATTGCAAACGTGGATGGCTGCGCTAGGGTATGAATTTAATTAAGTAGTTTTAATTTGTTTCAAGAACATATTACCTACGCAGGAAAAATATAAAAATATAACTATAATGTTCGAAAATATGACAAGAACATGACAAATAATTTACCTAAATACACAAACAGGAAAGCTATGAAGAAGGCTATAAGCATTTCAAGTTGATATCTACACACAAAACAACTCTATAAAAACATCACATACACATTGAATCACCAGGAAATATTCTCTCCACTCCGTCGCGTTGTAGGTGAAATAATGTGTAATATAAAATACCCGTACAAGAGCAGGGAAGAAAAATCATAAATATTTTAGGTAAAGTCTTCCCTCCGGAGACAGTTCTGGGTCGTTGTGGTCATTACTAAAGTTTTAGTAGCCATTACGGGTTGTTTTATATTTCGACTGTGCGTTGCTTTGTAGATTTATACAGGCACTGCCACCATGGGAGCGCTTCACTCTATTAATGCAGTCTGTGTAAGATATCACCACGACATCTAGTTGTGAGTGTTTTATCAGTTTATTAGTCTTATTGTGCATTGGGTATAACTTATTAACTTAGTTTAAGTACCAAATTTTAAAACACTTCCCGTGTTAGGTATACAATTTTTGAAAACTTGCAAAATTTTCGAGTGCGGGCAGGATTTGAGCCATGCCAAGCGTTACTGGCATTAAAATACACTAGCAAAATTGGCGGGCAAGAAATGAGCTGCGGTAGCCCAGATGGAAGAGGCGTCGCCACTAGTAATGCGAAAGTCGCAGGTTCAAATCCTGCCCGCACTCGAAAATTTTGCAAGTTTTCAAAAACTTAGTTTAAGATTATTTGCTTTCTAAGCTTCCGCTACCACAACAGCGTATTTTTTTGTAAGCTCCACGAACGTATTAAAGAATTCATCTATAATCCTAATTCACTGGACTCCTAACTCTAAGCAATTCTGCCGAGTCTGGAGCTCCCTAATGGGTAATAAAATAGACTTTCTTATGCTTGCGAACAAGGCTAATAAAATTTTCGATCTGTCGAACACAATCGCACTAAATTGAACACTAAATTGCTTAGAGAAAAGTTTCAACATGAAAGGCTTGAAAGATTTGTAATAAAGCTTTCTCTTGTGCAAATCATCTCGCGGTATGTAGGTAGTAATATTATGACTTTAGATTTGTGAGTTATTTTAATAGCTCAAATTTCTTAAAGGTAAATAAAGTAAGTAATTATAAACAGTTAAATTAATATACAGACACCACAACTCAAAGTATTATGGATTTGGACGGTAACAATTAATCGGCTACAAAATTCTAAGAGCATTAAGGTGATGATAAAATAGTACAAATCAAATATTTATCAAAAAATCAATCTAGCAATATTAAAAAATATACATATAAACATATTTCAAGCATTTTGTTGAAATGAGTTTAAATACGAGACTTCTGTTTCCAATCTGAAACAATGACCTTCCGCAGAAGTTGTTGACATTTTGAAAATCAGATTCTTCATGGACTAACGTTAGTTCTTATTTAAGAATTTGATTGAACATGAGCGAGAAGTATCTTAAATTTACTAACTGATTATTTACCTACCTATGAACACATTTTCTACTGGTGGTATAATAATATTGTTACGTTATCTGAAAAATACCTTAATAAATATTAAATAAGTACGTAGACATTTTACGTCGTCATCACTTTCTTAAACTTTCAGAGTATTTATCAAAATATGCTCTACACAAAGATCTAAATTATATAACACAAGCTAACTGTGTATATATCTTTTTCATTTTTGTAGACAGTCAAGTCTTTTTTTATGATTTTAGTGTAAACTGAAATTTTGAACAAAAATTAACCATGTTCATCCGAACACAGTCGAGTCTTGATAGAGTATGAAATCACGAGAACAGCAATCATCGATTTGATCCGCCACTCAATACCGCTAGAAATGGATTGGTGTGCAGAATTCCGACTAAATCGAGACCAAGCTCAAATGTGTCAATGGATACAAATGATAGATTGGCAGACTCCGCAATCTGAAAGGGATTGATATGCTGCTTCTGCTGTGTACAAGGATATGGAAACTAGTTCAGCTAACTACGTGGAAGATAACATCATCATTCTACCTATTTACTCACATTATCCTACATCTGCATGAAACCTATAATCTTGAAAAAGATTTGACAGGATGTATTGTTTAGCAGATTTCTTAATTTTATTTAATTATGGATGTCATCTAATAAGTTGTTCAAATATATTTTAGTTTCAGAATTGCGGAAGTTTTGATTGTTTTAAAATGACATCGACATTCGGTGCAAAGGTGCAAGTTGTCATTTATGTTATATAATATATTTATGTTATAAGTAATAATTTCGTGACTATAAAGGTAAGTTCCAGGCGGTTAATCTTATCATGAACTTATAACGCAATTTATTGCGGTATGTGTACCTCTACAATTAATATAAGTTTTTCCCAAGCAAGCAGACTTGAATTGTTATTATACATATGTTAATATTACAGTGTTTTATATATATATTCAAGCCTTTCCTTTGCTTTGACTCTTTCCACATGCCCTAAGATAGACTGGGAGATAACGCCTATGGCGTTAAGTCCGCCCGTGTACATTTTTGTGCATAAAGTTAAATAAATAAAATAAATAAATTAATTAATCATGCCTCTCTGACATTGTTGTATCGGCTTTATTCAGTCTATATCCCAAGTTATATATTTATATATTTGCAGAGTTTATACCTATGCTTTAAACTCTTGAATTGAACTGCATTATAAAGTGTAAGGCAATAAACACATATAAGATACTTAGTCTGAGAACTGTCCAAAAAACACATTATTATATTTATAAATTCATAAACAACGCACTTTTACTCTTTAATTTGAGCAATGCCGAAGTATTTATTCTATTTTTCGGTTGATCATGTTGTATGATAACTGTATGAAAAGCCAGTTTAAGTTGATACCCTCAAGGGGCAGGTTATTGTGCTACAGACAGTACCTAAATGTGCCACTAATTTTTCAAGATGATTTTGTAATAAATTGGTAGGATAACTGCGTGTCTTATAAATTGAACACCGCTTTGCTAACAACTATTAAATTTCTTGTTTCTAATATGAAGATAAATGTTAAAAATATCCTTATTTAATATGTTAACATGTTTCTACAAAGGGTGAATCATTCCTCCTATTGTTCTAAGCAACCCCTTGAATAGGGCGTCGTCTACGTCTTTGTCTTTTTGTTATTGTTTGGCCAACGTTATCTCCGGAATTGTGCTCAGTGCATCGCCACCTGACCGCCCACGTTTGTCACTCGAATGAGCTTTGACGTCTCCTTGTTTAGTTACATCTACTAAATCATCAATGTTGACAATGTTATTTATTGTAACTGTCAGAGTAAAGTCAAACCAAAATTATGTTACATCAATGCAACTTTAACTTAACTTTTAGTTTTAATTACTAGCTTTGGAAGGTATAAGCTTTAATTTTATTCTTGCATCATTCTGATGTTTGCTTTCTAAGAATTTATTGTACTATAAAAATATATTTTGTCAAAGTTATATCGTATGGAAGAATATCGTTAGATGAATAAAAAGGTATCTACAAACATACATAAATCAGCATATTTCTGTCCACTGCTGATCGGAGGCCTCCCCCAGGGTACGCCATAGGGCACGATCTCTCGTTTTCGCCATCCAGTCGCTACCAGCCTGACCTGGCCGGAGGTTGTTCAACGCTATGCCTGCCGAAGCGTGGTGTCCACTCGAGAACCCGCTTACTCCACCGTCCATCAATTCTAGGACAGATGTGCCCAGCCTACTGCCACTTCAATTTGCTACACTTCCAGACTATGTCTGTTAATTGTTAAAAAGTATCTATCTAATTGCGCGTTTTACTTATTTATTATAACGCTCTTTTGATATCACAAGCTACATAAGTAAAAATTTAAATCGAACAGTTAATATAAAATATTAACTGTTATATAAATATGAGTTACACCTTCTGCAGTTACAGGGTTGTAACACAACCCTGTAACACTATCTTCCATTCAAAGCTTTGAGTAAATGATCTAGATTCTAGCCTCAAAAGATTCGTAGTCTTTAACATAAGAATCTGTTTCATTCGCAGATGTAAAAAACAATTGTATCCTTGAATACCTCCTACTTGCCAAGAAAAAAAACCCATTACCGACACCTTATTAATTGAAATTATCTGAAAAGGTGATTGAAAAAAGGACGGGAACAATAAATGAGTAGGGTGTAAGTCCCATTTAATATGAAATTTCTTTTACTCAAATTATAAAAGCTTCTAAATGGATAACATAACTTTGAAATCGAACAGACAATAAAGCAACCACTAAACCACAACGTTTATTCCACCCAAAGGCAATACAAAAAGTGTTACAACGAAGTTTCAATCATAAACAAAAACATTTCCATATTCAACTTTTGCCCTCAGTATCTGATACGGACACCGCAAGCCACCATACCACTGGCGTTTACGCCCAAAGTTGGGTAACGACCTAAGTTGGGTCAGTTTACACATTTTTGGAATTACATAGAGCAACCACAAGAGTTACGGCCCTCAAAAGGGAAATTTGATTGTTTCGGATGCGGTCTTCCAGATTTGTTTAATATTTAAAAACATGTAGGTAAAGACATTTTTTTGCCTATAAGCTGCTCGATTTCGTAGAGAGATCTCCGGTATGCAGCGTTCCTAAGTAGCCAGCCTACATTGCATTGGTTACTTAAGTTAACAAGCAGATACAATTCATTGTATAAAATGAACCGTCTTTTTGAAAAGTTCAGTGGATTAAAAATTTAGAACTCTTTGCGCGGAAGACGAGAGATTGCAAAAATTAACAAGGGAAACTTTATATAATTATAAAACGTAAAAAAAACTTTTAGGCCGGAAAGCTGTTACCGAAAAAAGGAAAGGCAATTTAGACAAAAACCGTGGCGTAGGCAGGTAGCAGTTTTCCTTCACGAGTTGTTTTCAATCGGCGTTTTTTTTCTTCGCTGAATCGAAGCAGTCGTTAAAACTTTTTGACGAGACTGACTTTAATTGTTACGGATACCTTGTTAGCGTATCCTTCCGAAAAGACAAGAAAACGTTTGAAAGTCTTTGTTTACAACAAATCCTCTAAATAAAGCAGAAATCTAGTCATTTTTTTAAACAGAGATGATAATGGTTTTATTAAAATTCACAAAGGAACTTGAACACACTGAAAATTTAAAGACTTCTCAGCATTTATATCTGCTTCGCAAGCAAAGAACATTTCAAAAACATTCCACTTTCGATGACGCGAAAGTAACTTGACACCGTGTCGATGCACAGCATCACATATAAAATTCCTATTGTGCAGAAGTTGCACAACGCGACCTGCAGATACTATTTTTAGTTTTACAGTAAAAAGCCGATGAAACAGCCCGCACAGTGGGCGCACAAAGCGGCATATCGCACTCACAGAGAAACTGGGACAATAAAAAATGCGTTGACGCGCGTTGACAAAGTGCAGTCGCATGGTATGACGGGTACAAAATGCGGTCATTATGGAATCGCCGTGTGGGATATTGGGTGTGAATCGGGTGCATTTAATTGTATACCACCTTCAGCCGTAATTTTTAACAACATACCTTTTTTATAATGCCTAATGTGCCAGCATAAATTTAGGAACATTTCGCGTTTCACTCTAGTGATCATATTACGTTAACACTTTTTGATACATGTAGAGAAACTAGATTTTACTTCAAATATAAAAAAAGCTTTTCTAAAGTTGTGTGATCAAAATACCCTTTAATGAGATAGAGCTTGGCTGATGTGAACCGAGCGAGATTTTGAAGCACTTTTTTTTTTATTGATATCAGGAAGCTTCAAAATCCGAAGTGATTTAGAGGGCAATAATATTTTAATAGATTGTGAAGTATCTTTATACATAAGGTTTTTTTTTTAATCTTTATTCAAGGAGTTTTGTCAAAATATGACAATGCCACTCCATTGTGCAACACATAGTATAAATCACAAAACAAAAAAGAATAAAGAAATAAACTATACTGATGGTACCCGAAGAAAAATCGAATGAGATTTTGACAGCGCATGGCGTTTGGGTGCTGTGTGGTTTTGGTAGCACATGAAAATTATATGGGTTGTTAGAAAAATCCTTATGAAAGCTCGATTTTGTCTGAACATTCTTTTTATCGAGGCACAAGACTAGGTGGTAATAAAGTGTTTTAAGAAATTAACTATTCATTATAATTATTTTCAGTTAGTACCTAAACAGTTTAAATTAAATTGAAACTAGTTTTAGTTCAGAATGCAGCCAAGTAAGTTGAACTAATCACTCAAGTCTTACAACAATAGTCCAAGAAGACATTTGAAACTTAGAGATGCAAACCTCTAATTTCATTAAGATCTTAGTCCCGGAATTACAGAGGACAAATTCGAACTGTGACGTCTCTGTGACCTCTATATTTAGTGGTTAGTTACAAGATAGTGGTCTCCATCAACGACTTGTAGACAAAGGATTGTAGAATAAAACTTCAGCTAAGCTGCCAGCTGAAAAATAATTGAATAATTACAAACTTTTAGAACATGTTCCGTGTTAGGTATACTGATAGTGAAAATCGCACGTTCAAATCCTGCCTACTGCGGAAGAACAATGTGCAAGGTTTCTAAAATATATAAAAAAAAAAATATTAACTTCATTTTGAAATTCATTTTTCGTCGTTTGAAATTTATTTTGTTTAAAATATAATGAAATTCAGATTCCTATTCTCCGCTAATGATCCCCTTATCAAAGCTGTCAAAGCTTTGTATCTAAGTTTAGCTATTCATGTTGAAGTCTAGACCTGAAAGAGGCATGCTGCAGTGCTTAGCCGCAGCCTCAGGCTAGCATCTAAAGTCTGAGCGAATTTGAGTCTCCTCTCGATTTGCACTCAAGTTTTGGTAGTGAAAATAGAGTTACTAGATTAGTTTTTCAGATTGACTATGTTTATTTATGAAAAAACTGCATCTAAGGCCACTTGTTTTTCTCAATCACAAAAAAAAACAATGATATTGTCGTATTTGCCGTGTGAGGACGGCTTAGATGCCGTGTTTTGCCGGCTTAGATGCCGTGCGATGCCGGCTTAGATGCCGTGTGATGCCGGCTTAGATCTCGTGTGATGCCGGCTTAGAATTGCCTCACCCCATTTCTTTCCCGTAGGAGTCGTAAGAGGCGACCAAGGGACTCGAGAGTGTGTATTGCAATTGTAGGCGATGGGCTGACAACCTGTCACTATGGCGATACACAACTTTCCGAATAACCCTCAAATATCTGTCAGACGTGGCGTAAATGTCCATTTTTTGCGGCCGTTTGCGCTCTGCCTGCCCAGCAAGGGATTATGGGCGTGATTTGTGTGTGTGTGTGTGTAAAAATAATACTCGTTAACAGTGTAAAATATTATTTGTTCATTTTCAACAATTGCAACAAATTTCAGTTTTTCAAAATACATAAATTTAAATCCAGACAATTTCTTCTCTTCGTAAACGGGTTCTCGAGTGGAGACCACGCCTCGGCAAGCGTAGCGTTGGACGACCTGCGGCCAGGCGGACCGATGACTTAAAGAAGGCGGCTGGTAGCGACTGGATGGCGAAAACGGGAGATCGTGCCTTATGGCGTACCCTGGGGGAGGCCTTCGTCCAGCAGTGGACTGCTATAGGCTGATATAATTATTATGTATTTCTTGTCTCATAGTTTTATTTATTACCACATCTAGTAGGAAAACATCATCGTAGTAGCTAACAGAGCCGAGTAACTGCTCTCGTCAGTAATACAGATGCAAATCGTCTCTGCCCAAAGGAATATTTATCGGGGACGCTTGAGGAATCCGAAGATTCCGAACTCAAAAATGCTCCATACCTTCCTCACTAATGTTACAAAGGAAAGTTTCCAACTTTCTTCTTCTTCTGATAAACTTGAGAAGTGCCGATGAGAGCCATAATAAAATATCTGTAGCAGTCGATTTTTTCGTAATATAACAAGTGTCTTTATACAGTGTTATTTATGCAAGTTTTTTGTTTTGTAATAACGTTATTAATTTTTTTACGAATAACACGCCTATAATCCCTCGCGGGGTAGGCAGAGCGTAAACGGCCGCAAAAAAAATTGACATTTACGCCACGTCTGACAAATTAATATTTGAGGATCATATGGAAAATTATGTATCGCCGAAGTGACAGGTTGTCATCGAATCGCCTAAAATTGCAATACGCACCCTCGAGTCCCGGAGTTGCCTCGTACGACTCCCACGGGAAATAAATGGGGTGATGCTATTCCAAGCCGGCATCACACGGTATACTTTTTTTACTTTTCATATTTACAAAGTTTTCTGGTCTGCATTTAACTCGATTGATACTATGAAATTTGAAACTAAATGGTGTGCCGTCAGCCACCCGTATGTAACATAATATACTTTCACCTAAAAATAAAACAAAAAAAGCAAACAGCTATAGGTATAAATAGTGTGATTTTGATAGCCAGATTTGTTGTATGAAATAAATTTGGAATTGTTTTGTCTTTAATCCATGCGAAAGATCGTCAAAATCATAAAACACCTATACTTGTGTACTCTTTTAGCCGCGAAATTTAAATTTATTTAAAAATAAAACATATTCCGCCTGATTGAAGATTACGTTTGTAAATTCCGAATCTACTGCCTCTCTGTTAACAAATACGTTTATACGCATAGCGCTGGTTCGCAGTCAGTGCAGCTAAGCTGTAGTTACAGATTTTACCTCGGAGAGTCTTACACCAATGTTGCTGAGTAAACTTGTATGCTACTATCGCTTTGAGACTAGTGTTGCCAAACATTCGATAGAAATAGAAAGTTTACTTAACAATCAAATAATAATTATCTGGACGGCCGATGTGACGCAGTGCCACTGCCTGCGTCGCAAAGCTTCCAGGTTCGATTCTCGGTGGAACCAGTACAAAGTTGATATTTATTACTTTGAGAATTTGTTTCCAGTCTGATTAGGACATTGCAAGCTGAACCACCTGATTGTCTGAAAATAAAGATGGTTTCGGAGGGTACTTTAAACCGTCGGTCCCGTTTATTGTCTATGATTACTTAGACGGAGGTCGTAACACAACCATGTCAGAGGCCTACTAGTAGTAGTAGGCAGTTGAAATACTCTGACACCAGGGTTCATCGCGTAGTTACACGCCCTGGTGTCCTACACGAAAAACAAACAAAATATTATCAGTAGGTATTACACATGAAGTGAATAACATATGTAGCAACATTATTTTTCATTATTAATTATGACTGATTATTTATTTTAATTTTTGGAAACTTGCAATTTTTTTTTTCGAGCGCGGGCAGGATTTGAAAAAAAGAAATCTTACAAGATTTCAAAAATTGTATACCTAACACGGGAAGTGTCTTCAAAATTTGGTATTCAATTTTATTTATTTTATTTTTATTAGGTTAATACAACAGGTAACAATCTGACTACCGATTATCTTGATCTTATCTAAGGGTAGGTTGGTGGGAAGGGCCATTAGTGGCGTAGTTATAGTGAGAAACAACTTTTTTTAAATACATTTTCTCTATCATTCACCTGGATACCTAAACTTATTCCACAGTCCTGGTATTCGATGATTGGAATAAATGAATAAAAGAGTGATCGAAGATTCTGGAATACTAAACATCACTAAAGCAAATGTACTTACTGTTTTGATGTTCACTGTAATTAACATTATAGGTAAATGTATGTATATGCCACGAACATGCCGTTTCATGAAACATAATTGACATGCTAACTCGTTACTCGCATGTAATGTAGGTAAATTATAATCAACTTGATCATGCATTATTAACTTAATTTAATTGTTGAATTAATGAGGCTAAAAAAGAGAAGTATAGGGCTAAGGTGCTCAGTATTTAGCTGAAGTTCAGTTCTTTTAATGGCTACAGTATGTTCTGCGGCACTTCACAATGGCATTAAAATAAACCAGCTTAATTTGCGCGCAAGTAGTGTCGCCGCAGTGGCGGTTTAAGGATTTTACCAGTTTTCTACACTTAAGTTTGTTTAACTTTGCACCAAAGGACAGAATAAAGTGTGAACAGAAAAAAACTGCTTATTTTTGGCTAAATTAGCTCGATATTAATAATTGCTACTGTCAATGAATTTCATATTAATGATGTAAAAATATTAGCTACGAATATTAAAAAAAACAGCCTACGTAACTGAACAATTTTCACCAAGTAACATAGGTGAAAAATGAACCTACCATACAAAATTTTCCAGCCGCCGACCAGGTATATTTTATGGGAGTTCCATTATTTTTCTATTTTCGTTGGGGAATATTGTACAGTGGATTGAACTGGTTCACCTTATTTATTTGCAACTAGTATTTAAATACCAAATTTTTGAAATCTTGTAAAAATTTTAACTAGTATTTTTCAACGTGTATCGCACGTTGAACCGTTACCGTCACTATACAAAAAACCTGCTTTTGAGAAAAGTGCTGGTCAATTTTTGAAAATTTAATTTTAACTTTTTACAAAATTTAAAAAAAATGAGATTTCGTTGTTTTTGTCAAATATAAAAAAATGTATTTGTTTTAAGCTGCTTATGAATTCAAACCCGCATCATTACATTTAAATTATTTATTTATGTTTTTCGTGTATTTTTTTGTATAGTGTCATTATTACAGTTATAATCAGAATACTTTTCGTTTAGTGACATAAGCATCGTAAAACAAAATTTATTAATATAGATATAAAACCTAGCCAAATAATAAAAACTATTAGTTTGTTTGCCGTATAATGCCAGCTTTTAGTAGCATCACCCCATTTCCTATCCCATGTGGGTGCCGTAAGGCAAAAGGGATGCCAGACACTGAAGCTCATCATAAACTGTCTATACTATATGAAAAAAAATACTAGTATTATTTTTTAGGGAAATACTTATGTATTTATTATAAGAATATTATACTTTTTCCACTGTACTTCCTACAGACAAGAAACAAATAACCCTAACTAACCCCTCTCCCCTGAACTTCGATTATAAAAAGTATTAATTTAAAGCATTTTAAAATATCTATTCCTCCTACATAATTATGACACTTTTTATTCTTATAGTTTGTTTGTCCTCCCCGTTTTCAGTATCATGAGCTGCCTGAAGAAAACCTCAGCTAATTGAATTCAAATAATACATGTTTCACTTCTTATAAATTGAAGAATGTCTAAACAAGTAGTAGGTAGGTAAATTTTACTGTTGAGTAGGTACTCTTTAAAGAACTGTTACATAGTTACATTACAGAACGACTGTGTATAAATTATTCCCTCCGGTTGACAAAACCATGTTTTTTAAATTAATTTGGCGTTGCCATTACAACTGTATTAACAGTGCTAAAAATTTACTTTTTGACAATCTGAAACAATCTTGGTATTGTAACGTAAACGTTTATTGCACGATATATGCCGTACATTGCTAAATAAATAAAGCAGGAGATGCAGTATCTACCCCAAAAGTCTCGCTACTATGGGTATTTATCTTCTGTTTATTTAAATTTAAGTACTAATTAAAAACAAGGACGATGCCACTGTTACCAACATCAGTGCTGACTCTCTACCTTTGCTGACCAATAATAAAAATAGAACATATTACTAATTTAAAAAAAATGTTTTTTAAGATGTTGATTTATGTCATGGTACTCATTATAGTCAAAGATTAATAAACATCATGAAATCAAGAAAAATCTTCTTGATATAATATGTACCTACCTTCAGTCCTCAATTTGTACCACATGTATGTTGTGTAAGCAGGGGGGATAACGGTTAAAGCTCCGATGCACATTTTCTAAGAATTATTCTAAGAATTATTATCCTATACCTATTAACACTCTTACTAATTCAACTACTGATGGATTAAATAATGAGATAAATTAATTTATTTTCCTTGCCTATTTTCTTTTTAAACTTAAACTTTAAACTATAGGTATAACATAAGCCAGTGATACAGTATACTGGAGAATTTGGACCATATTACAATATTCAAACGAATTATGTGCAATTACAAGCTAAGTATGATGCTTTTATGAACTTGCTCTACGAATTAAAACGATCATTACAAATCCAATTAATTCAATTATTATTTAAGTTATTTAGTATGGAAATAAAAAAATTTCACGTCAAAGGACTGTATACAATAGAGTCTAAAATCACTTACCGATCCCTTATCAATCTACTTCAAATTAAAGGACTTTGGGCATTAAATCAAATAGGACCATACTAATTAAATTTATAGCCAATCAAACCAAAATATTAGAAGTAAATTAGTTTTTTGAATCTGTCTATTTGGTATTGATTCGTTAGATACATAACTTCTTATATTGCAGACTGTATGGATACAAATACACTCCTGATTTTAAAAAACTAGTCAAATTCATTAAATTACTCTAATAACGCTGCCCTAAAGCATTAAATGCCAGGATTGTGGGGTATCATAAATACAAAATAAGTTAAAATATTTTCAGACTAAACTGTCACTATTTTGAGAGAAAAATTGACATGACGTCATGATTTTGAGAGAAAAAGTTCAATTGTAAGACATTAAAAAAGACACTAAACGTAAACGGTCATTTGAATTTGAAACGTATGTTCCAATTGTTATTAAACAATGAAAGGAAAAGTGGCATTAAATTGAAAATGACGTTTTGTTTTAAATGTTTAGTATCAATTTGCGAAGATATATAGACACTAAATGACGCTTTAATTTTAACTCTTCATTTCATTTCTTCATAAAAGTTAAATATAAAAATGTCACTTTATGGATAAATACGTTATTTCAGTAATTCTTTAACACTTTATTAAAGAAAATTAATATCAGAATGACACTAAACAAAATATGACGATTTTCCTCTCAGTGTTTACTCTATAATATATGCCATACATGTCACTATACAAAATATGTCACTATTACATTTTTCTTAGTACCAAATTGGTAAAAACTGCATACCGACACTACTTAACCCAGGCACTTGTAATGTAGGCTAGAAAAATAGGTGTCTTTGCATTATATTCTTTGCAACGTGTAAACACAGATGGCGCTTTTACTAAAAAACATGCAAATTTCGTATAGTGACGGTAACGCTTTCAACGTGCGGTATTAAGAAATGCAAGTAAGATAAAATTAAAACCAAGGTCTAATCTGCAACATCAGATAAAAGTGGAGGCATATCCATTGTGGCTAATCCTTGCCTACAATTTAGAAATTTAAATGAAGGGACCCGACCGCCATTTTAATATTTCACATTGCCAGTGTGTGCAAGTGAGTTAATTATGTAAATTAGCTTGCGGCACATTGAAAATTAGCACAAATTACACGTTTTATTATGCGTATGTTTTGAATTTCAGCATTATCTTTATTTGACAGTCTTAACAAAAACGAAATTTTTCTTTTCTACAGGTTTTTATTTTTATAATACTATCGGATAATTGAAATTTTTTTTATAATTATTCTTTTTATTTTGTTAATTCGGTCTTTTTGCATCTGATCTGTGGCCTAAACCCTAAAAATCTACGGTCTGCGATTGATGAGCTGGAGTCTTAGGGTTTTACTTAAGGATTCGTGTTTTTCTTCTAATTTTAATTTGGAATAATGAAAGTTTTTCAAAATGTCTTATTAAAAGTTTAAAATATTTCATACAAATCAACAGCCTTTTGAATAAGTATGTTACTTTACAAATATATTACAATAAACAAATGCGGTAATCTTCTCTCTTGTATTTACTAACTAAATAAAAACATTACAAAATGATGTGCTCTCCGAAATAAGATAGCAACCACAAACACAGAAAAAAGTATAAGGTAAAACACACCACTAAATATTGTCCTCTTAACTAAATACATTTCTTTATTCCTGAGTAAAAGTACATGGAGCATATACGAGAGAAATGGCTCGAAAATACGACTTGGGTATTATATTTATCTGTCACATTATAGAGAAGATGAAGTTTTGTCCCACTTCCAAATTTTTACCGAATAAATGCTGAATATTTATATCACATCTGAATATTGTGACAAGAAACAGGAAAAGAAAGAGAATAGTAATGTTGATTTCGGAAGAAATATTTGTTTTTATAGTGTCTTCATACGCACTAATAAATCTATGAAGTATTCACGGATATATAAACTCAACTGAGATAAAAGAAAGAGGGTGGAAATTTTTGGTAGGTACAGATCACTTTTCTGATGATGAGTGATAAATAACCTAATTTGTTGATGCTAAGAATTACGATAAACAATCCTCTATTGAAGTTTTTAATATAAAAAAACATTTAGTATAAGCTTGTCAATAAACTTTAATAATTAAAGTTGTATGTATGTGTATAAACTCAAACTGCGTTTATACATTGTGTAAACTGTCACACAGACAATACTATTTTTTTTATTATATCAATTTAATTAAAGACTGAAGATTATTCTGGAAAGCTTGGTTGCCTTGCCAGACTCACCAATGCTTGAACATTGGCACAATACATTGGTGAGAAGGGCTTGGGGCATTAAACATATATAGGCCTTTCTTTCATGTCTTTTTTAGATTTAAGTTTTTAATTATATAACATAGTTTTTAAGTGTGTTTGTAAATACTAACAAGTGGTCCTGAGTTGGCAAAATAAAGTACTATTATTATTATTATTAAGACAACTAAAAAATGAATAAAATGAGCTACCATACATTGAATCGGAAATTTATACAAGCGTCAAAAATGACAACCTGTCACTATGGCGATACACAATTTTCCGAATTACCCTCAAATATTTGTCAGACGTGGTGAAAATGGTCGTTTTTTGCGGCCGTTTACGCTCTGTCTACCCCGCAAGGGATAAAAGGCGTGATATGTGTATGTATGTATGTCAAAAATGACACAAAATGTAATATGTGCTTTTAAGACACACAACGCAATCTTACAAAAAATAAGCGAATTTAGAATTCTTTTGTGAGTTATTCCCCCAAATAACGCCAGCCAAATTAGACTAAAAAAGGTTATTTCATATTATCACAAATTCAAAATATTAATAGAATATAAAAATAAAGAAACTACAATTAATATTGTTTTACTTCAATTTCTGAAAATTGTGTCCTATTATAACTTCTTCTTCTGGAACGTTTAATTTATTAAAACACTATCAGACACCTGAAAAGAGTCCGTAGGCTGTACTCAATGAGTTATGTCCGTTGCCTCGAAACTCATCAACAGCCTTAGCAAACTTTTTACTTTGCCTTCCCAATTAACTGGCACTCTGGTCGCTTATACCATTAGCGTTTTTGCATAACAGACCCCGCACACTAGCCGAGTAAAGAGCTGAGTAAAACCACAGTAAAAGGAAAGGAGCAGCAAGTTTTATAACGTCAGTCCTTGGAATCATTTGATTAGTTTTCGCCTGTAAAAACATTATTGGTGAACTAAAATAACGCATGGCATTTTTAGGGGTGTTCAAGTGGACTTTCAAGAAGACTATGTTCTTCTGTTCATAATTCATAATTTATTTTTTAATTGTGTTACATGTACATTCAGTAGTTCTTATTATGTAATTTTGTATGGTACATGCACCCTGTTAGGGCATAACCATATTAACAATGTGGGAGAGAACATTTTTACAACTTATCTATTTTACACACATTTTTGTCATTTAACTATTATTGTTGTTAAATATTCTAACTAGCGACGCACATAAGAAAATTATCTGATTCTGACCGTTTTCCGAGGGAATAGTTTAATTCCACAATAAATATAAACACATGTTACTAAGGCATAGTTAGCGAGTTATCTTTTAGCAATATTAATGTTTTTTTTTTTGGAAGATTCAACAGCATTCAGAAATTTCGAACAGCATTTCTGTTCGAGTCCAATTCTTTTTGTAGACTGGTTTATGACTTTTAAAAATATATGTTACTGTCGAATACTTTTACTATGGTAGATGCCTCGTTATTATCACAGAATAAGTGCCTACTTAACGCTAAAAGTTTAGAACGTTGAGTATAATGCACTTTTATCTAAAAAAAGGCATTAGGTTGCGATGGATCGCTGTATTGCATATTGTCAGTCTGAAGGTTATAAATAACTAGCTGTTACCCGCGGCGTTGCCCGCATAACCATTGAGTGGTGATAAGAACTATCCTATGTGTTAATCCATGTAACCTTTTTATTGTCAGGTGTAGATTAAAGTCAGGTGTAGATTAAAGTCAGGTGTAGATTAATGTCAGGTGTAGATTAAAAGCCCCGGGGCTAAAAATCGTAGGGTCCACAACTAAAAAAAAAATAACCTTTTTATTGTGTGCTAAATTTCATTACTATACGTTCAGTGATTTTTGCGTAAAGAAGTGACAAACAAACATACAAACTTTCGCATTAAGTAGGATATATTAAAAAAAAAATCCTGAGGGTTCATGGTATCACTCGTGGTACACTTATGAAATGGGTGCTAATATTTAACATTTCTATCTTTTGTTCATCTGTAATACTTTAGAGACCAGAAATTAAGTTAACTTTGTAGCATCATTTACATACAGCGCAATTTCACGTATAATTATTTTGACAGTAATAAAAAAAAACAATGAACGCAGTTCCATTGGTTTTATAACCAGAGCTTATATGCGAGAGCATACCAACCAAATTACTTAAGTGTTTGAAATCATAAGACTTTTATTTCTGTTCTTCCTTAAGCCCTATCTGTATGAGCGTCTATAAGACTTATGCCGTAAATCATCTGCTTCATCGAGTCATCCAACGACCTGCTGCCAACGTTTTTTTAACCGCCTTTAAAATCATAACAATAATACTTAATAGTGATTATCAAAAAATACTTTGTTTTAATTAAAATGGCTTGTTAAAATCTTTTTTTGTCCAGTCAGCAAAGCTACAGCATTATTTATTTTTTACTGAAGTGTAGCAACGACCTCAACTAAACGAACATTTTCTCCCTCTTTTCCAACTTGCATTAGTTTTTCCCCCACTTACAGTCACGCGAAATTACTTCATTTGCCGTAAGTATGGCAAGAGCTATTCGAGTTATAAAAAATAATTGCCACTATCGCCATTTGTGGACTGACTGCTTATAAGGAGAAATATTATGTGTTTAAAACACACATTTAGCGGGAAAGCAATTTCATTACGTTAATAATAGTTTTGTTCTTGGCACTTACCACGTTCTTTTTAAGCCTGCGCCCAGCAAAAGCCGTTCGTCCAGTGACGCCCTCACATGGTTTTAATTAATTTCTTTGAATCTGAAACAAATATCAAAAATCTGAAACGGACAAATTGTTGTCCTATACGGTAGGTTTATTTCAAAATACAACTACGAGCTTTTTTTCAGTTTTTAATCAACTTAACGGTTTGTGGTGGCCACCATTTTCCGTTTTAGTGATTTGAAAGACGCTTAGTAGTATAAAGCTTATTTTTGTACCTTGAAATAAACTTATCGTATGGGAAAACTTTTTCCGTCTTGGATTTTTGATATTTGTTTCAAATTTTAAGACATTAATTAAAACATGTGGGGGCGCCACTAGCGGCGCCGCCTTAAGCAAAATGTGCAAGTGCCAGTATGTCTCCAATTATGGAAAGTAATTTTTTATCGTATATTGCATTACTTTCCAATGTAAGTTTTTATAAATACCAACGAATGCTGAACATGTTGCTATGAATGTATCCGGAATGGGGCATTGTAATAATATGATGTCATATATATATATATATATGGCATCATAAAAATATAGCTTAATAGATGAAAACTTTGATTCACGTGGCTGTCAGATATTTTTCACCTGTGACGACACGTACACCAGTGAAAACTGCAGGATAAGGTTGTTGGTGATAATGAGGTTTCCTGTGAACAATGTTTCCCTTCGCATGGTGACCAACATCGGTCCTATAATCAAATCATCAGTGCCAACGGAAAGCTGATAGCAGGACTTAATGTGACTTGCGAGGAGGCTGATAACCGCATTATGCGGCATGCCAAAGACATGGTGATATATGGAGCTATAAAAAAAAAATACACACGGTTGACTTCGACTGACCTCATAATTGCAATATTATGTATTTTTTATATCTTTATTTATTGTAAATAGGGATTTTTCAATTTGAAAATGCCACCCCCATAGTCCTTAAAATTAGGTACAAATACAAATCAATGTCACTTACGTTTAACAACCGACTTATATATTTTGAGTAAACAAATAGCTTCCTGAGAAGCAGGGTAAGCTAAAAAGGAATTGCATAGGCCAATTTCATTAGCATAATTAGTCATTAAAAATAAGTGTTCGCGTTCTGCCTTACCCTGACCACATTCCATTAAAACATGTCGAACATCTTCAATTACGTCACACTCACTGCAACTTGAAAGAACTTTCTTCATCAAGAAACCAAAACTGTTCAATGGAATATGTCCTCCAGAGCGTATCCTACACAGTGAAACAATGTCATGTTTACTCATATTTATACTCTCAAACCAAGGTGCCTGATAGTCTTATACCAAATGCCTTAAGTAAGTAATCTTTCATTAAAGTATTCGCTCCAGTATTCTGTCATCGACTTCTAGGAATGAACAAAACTTCAGAATAATAGAGTGATCCGATCAGAATAATGCCATCATCGGTAGCTTGTTTTGCCAATTTAACAGCCTGTTCATGATCGATCAGGTACCCACTGTAGAATAATTTGTTTCTTTGACATATTTAAACTCAAAATTGACTCCATTATCACAGAATATATAATAGTACTAACATTATCATCGGGTAACCGTTCTATGTGCCGTGTGATGCCGGCTTAGAATAGCATCACGCTATTTCTTACCCATGGAGGTCGTAAGAGACGACTAAGGGATTTGAAGGTTATGTGTATTGCAATTTTAGGCGATGGGCTGATTGAGTTATCTGATTGACCCTCAAACTTTTGTCAGACGTGGTGTTAATAACCGTTTTACGGCCTTTAACTTCTGCCTACCCCGTAAGGGATATAGGCGCGAATTATGTATGTATGTATGTATCGGGTAACCTCGAAAACTCGAGGTACAACGAGAAATGTGTTGCAATGCACTTTTCAATTGCCAAATCTTACTACAATACGCTGAAACCTTTAGGTCTAAAATAGCCTTTTAGAACTTGCAAACGCACAGGTAATTGACCGCTTAGCACTCATCGAAAACTGTTGAAGTGAATCAAGATAAAGTAAAATAAACCATGATTATAGTCAAATTTGGACTATATATTATATATGTCGTAAGTGATACGTTTGAATTTTTTATATAGGGTGAAATTTTACTAGTGACCGATATTGAAATGCCAAGACGGGCTGGTGATAAGGAACAACTTTCCTATAGTTTATCAACTCTCCTTGTTCCTATGTTTTCTGTATTTCTGAGGATGTACTGACGAAATTTTCCCAAAGGTTAAGAAATAAGTGGAGGGTGGCTTTGTACAAGATCAGCTCCATCGAAGATATCATCAAATTACACTTTTACTCCTTGGAAATAATATGATATCAGCTCCATCGTCCGGGTAGCGGGTGACTAGATCTTTTTATGCCTAAATTTTTTTCAGTCTTTGAATCATTAATATTTACCTAAGTATGCGACGGATCCATATACATGTTAAAATACGTCTAAGTTTTTTTATCCCGTCCGAGACAGTTTTTACCTCAGGAATTAGGACGAATTGTCCTGTTATTGAAAAAAGATTAAAATTATGTCATACAAATAACTTTATTTGACAGTGACGGCAATGAGTGATAAAACATGATGGTACTATCCTAAATTGAGTAAAGTTCACTTCATTCCCAGAGAAAAAAAATCAAGGTTCTTTCACTTCAAAAACCTATATCAGCATCCCAAAAAACAATCGTGCCAATGGCCGTACAAAAGACCCTACGGCCACTATTTGAATAATAATTTCCACGGATTTTACTTTTTTCTTGGTTTCATGGCAACCACACAAATTAACGTATTCTTGATCTAATAAGCAATATTCTTTATGTCATATAATATATAGGTATGGCGGACTACAGGGAAAAATGCCAGAAGGCAGAATAGATAGGTGTATAAAATATATCAAAATAAGGATGAAGATATATAACTATTCTGAACAATTGAAATAATTTAGCTCATTGTTTATATTTATTATAAAAAAAGATAGTATATAAAGCGTTTTAATCTTAATTCAATAGCAAGTAGAAGTTTTGTTAGTCCGCGGTAGCTAAAGACAAACAGAACTTTATTTCATAATGTTGTGCAAAACTGAAGCATGTTCCTTCAAAATCCACTCCAACCCTTAGCAAATCTTATTCGAAGGGGTGAAAACAATAACTTAAACAATCCGTACAGGTGGGCAGGACCGGAGTCAGCAGTCCGAAGCACACTCGAGTCCAAGCCCACCTATAAAAGCCACGCGTTTCCAATTTTTGTGACATGCTGATACGCGTGATCGTATTTCACCGCACTGGTCCTAATGTGGGGGTCCCACGCGACCCGCCCAAAGGATGCACACGAAGTGATAGGCCCTAGAAGAGACACAAAAAGAAAAAAATATGTTGTCAAGTCAATGCTCCTGAAACTAAGCATCGACGTATATCGTCCGCTGGCCATCGGCAACGGCCGGATTACTTATATATGACAATGAAAGTACTTCGTTGCATAGATAATTTTTATATGAAGTTTCTTATTTTGGAGTGAGCTGAGTGTTGGTAGTTGCTGGATGAATATACTTCCAGCCTTCTATTGCCTATGAATACCTCTTAATAGAAATAAGGTAAGTAGGTCACATACGGACACTTTAAGGTTTGACGTTTTTTAACTTCTTTATTCCTATATTTAGAAAAGCAAATATTGATACTTTAAAAATTTACTAACTTCAGGTTTTACTTCTCCATCAACAAAATATCAAAGTAAGTGTATAATAAAATACTAATATCACACTCAAATGTATGGATTTCAAGCAAATTCTGGGCGTTTTTTTTAATTAAAAAGGATGTCACTTTCGAGCACAATGCGTATAAAGCAACTGAACGGCGTGCAGGTGGCACGGCGGAGTTTGCGCCGTGTAAGGCCATTTGGAGGCAGTCCTACGGAGTGAAGTTACCAACTGTCGACAGAAGTTTGTTTTTGACATAGTAGGGCATATTTCCCGATCGTGCATATTCGATCCACGTACCTTACCACAACTTTATAAATAATTTAATCTATGAATATTTGGATCTGAATACCTATTTTAGCACCCATTAATGTATTTTAGTTAAAAGCGGATTCAGGTACAGATATATGTATTAATATTGAAAAAAATGTTCCATGCACTTCCAGTACATATACAACACTAGTTGTGTGGAATTAATTTGAGTGGAAAAATTAATAAAATCGAAGCGTCTGGCATCGAATTAAGCTAATGCCTTTTCCACCAGAGGTTAAACGTATGTAATTAATTCCCTGCAAAATATGGAAATCCAATCGTAATTCCGGAAATTACATGGATGAGTGCCATTAACTTAATTAATTTCATTCAGTACCTCCATGCTATTGAAAGACATATATAATTTGAATAATTAGAAAAATAACTTTCATGATGATATTGATTGCTTTTATTTATTTTCACTTTCTTCAATACTATCAAATAACACTACATAGTATGAATTAAAGTCGTTACACGCGTCTGACTTATTTACCTATACATATGCTTTGATCTTTATAATAAGTCAACGGATTTTGATGCGTTTTTTGTATGGGGGTAGAGTGATTCAAGTGAAACGTTTATACGTATAACATTGCTGGGACAACGTTTTATTCTCACGAAAAAATTTTAAACAGCAGGAAAAACCGCAAGGCAGGCCGCTGGTACAGGAGAAAAACTCCAATAAAGCACTTGCCAGCAAAGTATCAGCCTAAAAAGTACTAGTTCAGTATTTTAATGTAGCGCTATCTCAAGTTAGGTGCTCAATCCAAAAAGAAGTTATGATTAATTTAAATACCTAAGTAAATATAATATGCTTTGCTGAATGTTTCCGTTTTGTATAGTATCAGTTAATTATACGCATGTAAATAACACGCTTTGAAAATATTGACTTCAATTTGAAAAAAATGTCGTTTGTAGATAATGGTGGCATAAAGTTACATGCCGTGTGATTAACCTGGCCTAGCCCCGAGGCAGGGCCTTTATTCTATTTTTTTATCCCGCCCGAGACAGTTTTCTATTAAGACAATAAAAAATTGAAAAATATAAAGAAAATGTGTTATATTTTTTTTTAAATGACGGCTCATGACGTCAATAAGTGATAATACTATCCTACATTGAATAAAATTACTTTACATAAATTATCCTACATTGAATAGAAAACTGTCTCGGGCGAGATAAAAAAAAAGAATAAAGGCCCTGCCTCGGGGCTAGGCCAGGTTAATCACACGGCATGTAACTTCATGCCACCATTACCTATCTACAAACGCTTTTTTTTATTCAAATTGATGTCAAGATTTTCAAAGCCTGTTATTAACATGCGTATAATTAGGGTTCATCGGGTCGTATTTCAATTTTCATCCATTTCTACCCGTGGTGCAAAGAAAATACTCAAGAGGAAAATGTGTCTATATCAGGCACAATAGAACAATAACGACCGGTGTAACCAACTAGTTCGTTCTATTACAAGCTCTTTTACCCCCAGATAGCTGCCTATGGATTTATACGATTAATTAACATCTGTTATCGGCGTTTTTCTCCTTCCCTTAATGGACCCTTGTAACAGAAGGTCAATGAGCGTTAAAATTGAATTTGCCTGGCCATTTTCCCTCTAGCGATAAGCAGCTTTTAAAGATACTTTGAGTATGCCTTCCGTTATTATTGTATTGATTTTGGCAAGCTTTTGTTTTGAAACACTGGTCGGCTTTGATACGATCAGTTACTTGATGCCATTGAATTTTATTAGACAATTTAAGCCTACCTCTTCAGACACACTATAAAATGTTTACGCATCAATATTGCATTAACTTGTTGTTTTTATTTACTTAAGGGTGTAGCGACTTATTTAGGTGCAAACATTTTTGTTGTATATCCTAGACGTCAAAATGACAGTTATTTTGCAAATGATTATTATTAACGTAATATGTGAATCACTTGAAGTATTTTCCGTTCCGCAGCACTAAAATTTGCACTAAATTCAATGGCCGGAGTTTTAATTTTATGTCCGATGTCAGGCACCCTTCTCGCCAAAAAGGTACCACATAAGCATTTTTTGCTCAACCAGAGTAAATCTCTTTAAAAAGCCTTGAACAAGTGCTTAATGTTTACTGTTTCAAGATATAAACTGTAAAAAAAAAACAAGGGAGTTGTTTCAAGACGAGTCCAATAATCGTTCCATGAAGCATGCAGGTGAATGGAGAATAGTTCTACGGATCTGTTGTCCATTTCGAAGGACATTTTCCTCTGGATCTGTTTTATTATGTCTTTTTTATTTTCCGACATTTCCCTAGCGCCTAGACGTTAATTAATTGCATGGTCAGCTCCAACTAGCTCAATGTAATAGAACGGAATTATTCACCGAACCGCGCATTTTTATACAACGTTTTTTTCGTATAATATGTCTGTATAGTCAAAGTAAGTCATTTTAAAGTAGGATACACAGTTTGATCATAAAAAACTTAGGTGCTTTCATATAACGCGTTTTTAAGTAATAAATAATATCAAATTCCTCCTTTATGTAGAGTCTTTTGTCAAAAAATTTAATCCGTAGTATAATTATTTGTGAATTACGTAAATCTTTTTTTTATCAAAATGCACTTAATATACTAAATATACTTTCATCGCAGCACTATTTTGACAATACTGAAATTGCCAACTTACGAATTCGTATACATTGATTCGATATTCGAAACTGTAGATAGCCAGCAATGCATGCCAAATCGAAATACGTTGGTAGGGAAGTGTATTACCGCCCTAGATAAGTGATGTGATTATTTCATCGACTGATGATAATGAATAAAATTATATTTTTTGTGACATCCTGTATAGTGCAAAATTAAATCCTGTCAATAAAGCTTAAACTAATGCAATGTACGTTGCATACTTATTATATTTTACAACTGTTTTATGGCGTAGAATAAGGAATTTCAGCGTGATGATGATAATGTGGAAATGAGGATATTATGTTGAAAAAACTAGGCAAAGTAGACCTCCCATACTAAATGTAGCAGCTGACTAAGTCTGGTTGTATGTTAGGTCTATTTTTTTTTCATATATTAGTCTATGTTCTTTAAATATATATTTTCGGTTTCATGGGCTGGTTCATCCCTTAAAAAGTAACGCAGTTCTTTTTTTACACTCTGTATAAGTTACTCATGAGCTCGTGACTATTAATCCCATACAAAAGGTGAAATTATGGTGTAAATAAAACAAGAAAGCACGATATATGATATTATAAATAAATACAATGAAATAAAATGATTGACCTGTGTAATCTCAAGCTAATCTACTCCACAGCGACTAAACAACAGATAAGAGCCCAATAAAAATTCAATTCGGGGTCCCTGGTTACTGCAGGAGTAAATCTAAAGCGGGCCGCTCACCATATTTTACGAGGTTGTAAACCTAAGTACCTTCCTATAGCACAGCGGGTCGAAAAGGCGTGCTTGCCCCATCGCCACAATTCTAGAGAGCCAGCACAATTAGCTGGTTGCTTTGCATAAAACACACTCGCGTTTACAAACGGCCTTGAGACAAGAGAGATCGGCGACGCTCAGTTCAAAGTTTCGTTTTAGTTTCAATAGCAGCAGTGATCATGGCTTAACTAATGAAAAGTGTTTGGTTGATTACATTTTGTTTGACGGATTTGCTTTGAAACGAGTCACCAAGTGCTAAAGTAATTAATTACTTCTTCTTCTTTCTTTTCTTTGCGTGTGGGACACCGAGTCGTCCAACGACCCGATGAACCCTGGTGTCAGAGTTTTTCAACCGCCTACTACTAGTAGTAGGCCTCTGACATGGCTGTGTAACGACCGCCGTCTAAGTAATCATAGACAGCAACCGGGACCGACTGCTTAACGTGCCCTCCGAAGCACGGAACCATTTCTATTTGGACAATCAGTTGGTTCACCCTGCAATGTCCTAACCAGACCGGGAACAAATTAACAAAGTGATAAATATAAACTTTGTGAGTGCCCCACCGAGAATCGAACCCGGAACCTTTGCGTCGCAGGCAGTCGCACTACCATTGCGCCACATCGGCCGTCAATTAATTACTGAGAACATACATATATTTGGTGAAACATAAAACTATTGCAAATAAACTAAGCGACCTTGTTGATTTTCACTCTTCTCATTATTGTATATTATAAACTCACATATACGAAACTTTCAATAAATATTGCTTTCATATCTCGAGCAACATGTAAGAGCAACGAAAGTTATCGCATGGTGTTACGGCAATCTACGTCGTAGCAGTTCCTTTGTAGCTCAAGCTACGAACATAGTTCAATTCGAGTGTTACTGAATGCCACTTGATATGTCACAAATATCATCACATTGAAAGAGTGTAAAATACAAAGAAAAGTCAAAAAGTTGTCTTTGCGACTGGAACCACCACAAAGTTGGTATTTGACTTGCACCAAACTCTCACGTGCAGCGATTCACGTTGATTGTGGAGCCCTGGTCGTCACGCGATACCCCCGTGTGGAGAATATAGAGCTGTTTTACTAGGTACGGGTAGAGTCAGGCGTTTTATGTTCAACTGGAGGGTTAAAAGGGAATTTGAATAAAATTAGACTCCATCAGAATCTTGCTCAAAACTTTGATATTCGATAAAGCTGTCGCAGCCAAATGGTTAAAACAGCCGTTTAGTTGCACAGCTAGCTGACTATTCAAATAACACCATTTAACCACATATCTAGTTTTGTAGTTCCACTTTGGAGTATTTCAAACATTCAACGCAACAACTGACTGACAAACCACTATTTGATTGAATTTTTATATTTCACGACCTTTATGTGTCATCCTGTGTACAAAATGGCGACAGCAGCAGGAGTCTTTCATTGTATTTTGTGATTACTATTACGAAGTGAACTACTAATTAACAGTAGTCATCATCATCACACCACCACCATCATTACATCATCATCAAGATTATTATTTTCATAGCCATCATCATCATCTTATCGTCATCCTCATCATCATAACCTAAATTATGATAAAAATGACTGGTGGTCAACCTGCAAATCAAACGTTGACCAGTTGGCTTTGCGTCGTTTAGTTGTAGAGTAGAACGTTATCTTCAAACACTCAGCAAATTGACGTTTAGTTGTGTGTTTGAATGGTGTTATTTGATTAAACAGCTAGCTGTACAGTTTAAGGCGGGTGTAGCTGTGAACGGCCTCGACAGTGGCGCAACTTCACAATAAAAAATTCTGGACATTCTGATATATTGTTTGTATAAAGAGATTTTTTGTGAAGTGGCGCCATTGTCGAGGCCGTTCACGACTACACTCGCCGGATAACGGTTTTTTCAACCAGTGGACTGCGACATAGTGATGACTTTTCGGTCAATATGATCAAATGATAGAACCTCAAAGACAGAACAATTTAAAAAAAAATATGTAAACAAAAAAATACATAAAAAAACAAAGCATGTATTAAACTCTTGCAATACAAAAGCAAACTTCATTTCATAAATGAACGCAAGAAGTCATGAATCAAACGTCTCTTTGCCATGCAAATCCTCAATACCAATATGATTACAATCCGATACCAATCGAAATGTTTATGAACCGTAAAATAAGCCGCAGCTATAAAATGTGACCCCACTTGATTTTATAGTCTGTTGCGGTTTCTAATTATTTTGGTTGATACATAAACCGTTTATTATAAACTAGATTTCACCCGCTGCCACTTCTTTTCCCGTGGTAATAGTTGTTTTCCCGCGGTAAAAAGTAGTATATGTGTTATTCCAGGTTATACTCTACCTTTGTTCCAAATTTTATCCTAATCGGTCTAGGTAACAAACATTCATACACACACAAAACTCTCAGAAAATCTCTCCTCTATTAGTGCGGATACGGATGAAAAAAAAAGATTGTTTAGTATTTCCTCGTTGGTATTTGAATAAGTTGATTGTTACCATTATAAGGACTGATCCTACTGAATTAAGTAGCGTAGCTGCAAACGTTAGAGTTAAAAAATAATAGCCTATAAACCAAAAGATACATGGGCGACCTACATTCACCTTCTCTCAGGATATGTGAGGTCGGTGAAAACGGTGAAATATACTCTTCGAAGACGGCGTGAATAGGACCGGGCTCGTAAAGTGTTCCAAACGATTAAACGCCTTTGACCCTGCCCGTGGTATTATATCCGTAAACCTTCTAGTGTATACCCTGGACCGGATTTTTCATGAGAGGGTGTTTTTGTAGTATATCGTTTTGTTTGTCATATCATAGGAGAAATAGGGTTTCGTAGCTGGAGGACAATGCGTGCTGTTTCTGGGGCAGTTTCACTTGTTTATGTTATGGTGTTTTTGTAGTCAATGTCCCGTATGTAAGCACTGAAGCAAAACCAAATACCCGATCTTATAGCATATCTTGCTTTTCAACCTACATTGTATTGCTTGTTTTTTTTTTTACTTGTACAATTTAACTTCAAAAACAACTACAATCCACTGCTAGACATGGGCATCCCTCTATTGGGGGTATTGCCGTAATCACCACGCATGACAGGTGGACTTGCAAGCACAGCTCTAGATAAAGCATTTACAGGGAACGGTGCTGCCGGATGGATGGATGGATTTAGATGAGTTTAACCCAATATTTTTTATACGAATATTAAATGTTATGATTATGAGATTCTAAGCGGACTAAAGATCCTTTTATTTTTCAACCAAAGTTTGCTAGTAAAAAACAATCATTAATGCTTTCCGTTTCTTAGAAAATATCAGAAACCCTGCGCTTTTATCTACCTACATTTAAGTCGTTCTGATTTCACAGGTAGCAGCACGTATTCTGAGCAGAAGTTCTGACGAGTTACGAGTAGTGTAATAGCCCGTGATGCAGCATTGTTCTACTGCGTTAAACATGTAGTTTCCCTGCTAAAGGTTTGCTATAATTTCCTAGAGTAATGCCCTGTAGCCGCTCTTGATCTGAGAGAATTTGTAGCCGAGAAATGTAGCGTTTCCTTTATTTAATTTAAGTACCTATTTCAGCACCTTTTCTTCTATTCTAGCTTGACGACATTGTTATTTTGTAACTAATACTCTTGGTGCATAATTTATGGACGTTTTGAAAACATTTTTGAAACATTATGATCATCAAACTGACGTAACACGCACGTGTAGATGTTAATAGACTCAAATAAAATGAAGTTGTTTATTCAATTTTTTTAAAAGTATTCTCATTATACCAATAAATCCGTTCTCTCATAATAAAGTTCTTTACAACACATTCCATGATTGTCTTACTGAAAAACAACGGTTATTTCTCAAATCCATTTTTAGAAAATAATAGATCTAGCCCTGTTTGAGGTGAAAGGCGGGGTAATGGGCTGGTAATTGCCTCCTAAGACTTTCCACTCAGTAGCAAATTGTTTGAGTAATTTTTTTACGGTTTACTTTCATGGGAAATGGGGTTACTTTAAGTTTCTTTTTAACAATGTTCAACGATAATGGCTGACTTATTTTTCACCTGTAATATGTAATATAAATCAATATATTTAAGAAATCCATTGTCATAATGGTTTATTTATGATCAAGTCTATATACCTGGTTTGTTTTAATTACGTCATTAAAGGTATTGACTCCATATACAAACTGACCCAAATCTTGACGTGACATATCAGTATAGGGCAGCTTTTATGAGAGGTCAATGCCTTTTTTCACGAAAATAAATCAAACATTTTCAACAGTGTCTTTGCCTTGTAGGTAGGTAAGTACTATTTTTATAATAAAAGTGTGTTCTATCAGCAGCACAATAGCCTACCTCTTTAATGACTCAAGGTTTACTGGTTAAACTTTGTAAATGTGTGATAAACCAGTTTAAATTGATCCCTTAAATGGGTAGGATGATGTTTTAATTACAGACGATATTATTATGACACTCATATTTGTATTTAACAAGTAATCCGATAAAATTTGTGAGCAGAAATATTAAACCATGTTGGACATACCTGTTCTTCCCCAAACATATCTTTAACTAAACATCACTATGACATCATCATAATCTAATATTTCAATAATAACAGTAAACTTCTTGGTATCTTTCTCACGCGAAAAGAAAAAGAAGAATTCGTTTGAATTTTGAAAACTTGTTTCAACAACAAGGAAGCATTAATGTTTTCGGTCCGTTGCACAGGAAAAACTTCAAGTAAAAATGTTTTAATTTTAAAGTTCATGTGAAAAATGTCTCTTCGAGGCAATATATGAACGGATGGTGTACGCCAACCGTTTTGCTTTCGAGCCATTGCATTGGCTGGAGCGAAAATTCAGCTTATATTTCTACAACATTTTACGAAAAATTGATTTTCAAACGACGCTAGTTGAAGAATGCTACGTTAAACATAAAACTCTTTCAGCTACACCATCTTGATCTACAAAGACACCGAAAAAAGATAATTTTTCTTTTCTACCTAATTCATTATCTACCGGACCTATTTGATGTCAATACTTACTTACGTTTTAGGGTTCCGTTCCTCAAATTGAAAAAATTTTACCCTGATAGGATCACTTTGTTGTCCGTCCGTCTGTCACGACCCTTTATCTCGGAAATATGTAAAAAAAAATATGGAATTGAAATTAGAATCATATCACACAAGTCTACGGCTGCTTGTGACTGTAAATAATGCTTCTAACATAACGTCCAAAATAGATACGGCTGTTTGTTTATGCGGTTAAAAACAGGTGCTTTTGACCCCCTCAAGGGAATCCAAATTCATTAGGTACAAACCGTGAACCTGGAACTGAAATTTGACAAGTAAGTTTGTTCAGGAAAATATCTACAAAATTAAATTATTGATAAAAATGTTTTATTTGAGGCCGAAAAGAGAAAAAAAATAAACAAAGTTAAAATTTAAACTCCGGTATGTCCAGCCTAAGTGAAATATGGAAAATGCAAGAATTTCATTTCTGGTTTATAGATTTGTCAAAATTATTCTTTAATTTAAGTCACTTGTGGAAGGATTTAATGTATGTATATAACAATACACAAAAATAACAAAAAGGTTACTAGTTATGCAAGAAAATAAAGAAAAATGTTGGACTTTCTGGTGTTTGTTTCGTACAAATAAAATGTACGGGAGTTTGAAAAAAATATTTTTTGGACTCTCCGGATTTAGAAAGTCACTTATTGGACATACCTAATTATGTCATGACCTCATACCGAAATGACATACTGGTTTCCGTATATTGAGATTATAAATCTTCAGTGGCGCTTACTATAGTGACTATGAGGTAATCTGTGCTATAGTGCAGTTTTTATTACAATTTTGGCTTTTCTTTTGGCTATTTTGGCAACACAAAACATTTTGCCGTTTGGCCGTTTAATACATATTTAGTTCTACGCGACATTCATCCCGTTGATAGCAGAGCTGTCTGAGGAAAATTTTAGCTTTTTTTGGATGGTAAGTACTAACATTCAGCAGCTAAGTCGTAATAATCATTTATCAATATGTGTCCATCTTCAAAAGCTTCAAACTCGCCATCATTTAAGTGACATTTTAGTGCCATTTCCGTAAAGGTGTTGTCTAGTGTAGTGTAGCTTTTAGCTAGCATTAATGGATGTCGAAATACCCTTCCAAAATGCATCGCCTGCCTCGTTGGCACGCTACACTCTAATTGTTTTATAATTGCTGGTGTTTAGGTGTCTGTACCTACGCTGCTGTCTAGGTAAACAAGCGCTTAAGTTTAAGGAGAAATCAGAGGGTATTTAGTCTAGTAATTAATAATAACTTATTATATTTATGATACAATTAAATAAAAAGTATAAATAGCATACAACCAGTAAAATGGTAGAATAAAGGCTGCGAGAAATGTACCTTCTTGCATCCATATTGTGACTGCCAAATAATTTATTCGGGCAGCACAATAACTAGATACAACCATAAAATAAATAATATTTTGTAGGCGATATTTACCAAAGGCAAGTAATTTAATCTCAGTGAACGCTTAATTTTGTAAACGGACATTGATAACACAATCAACCAACACATATCACGCCTATATCATTTAAAGGGTAGGCAGAGCGTTAACGGCCGCAAACGTCCACATCTAGGAAATATTTGAGGGTCATTCGGAAAATTAACAAATAGGTAAAATTGTATATCGCCATTGTGACGAGTTGTCAGCCCATCGCCTAAAAAATTGCAATACACACCCTCGACTCCCACGGGAAAGAAATGAGTTGATGCTATTCTAAGCCGGAATCACACAGCATAATCCAAACTTTTCTCTAATCATTTCAATTGTGATACTCACTTTGAACACGAAAGTTGATGATGGAAGACTGATGATATATTACCTCAATTAACCAAAAGTAAAATCGAATATCAATGGCTTTGGTTTTCCGGTAACTGACTCAATGATCATACGCTGATTTCTGATAATTAGTGAATTTAATCAGCCTACATGTCGAACTGATGTTGCTAAAATTTAGATGTTAATAAAGCTTGTTTGATCGCCGAATTGAAACTGACAAATCCACGGACACATCTAATGTATTCTAATCTAGTTAGGTATTTACTAACCAAGCTCCTCATCAACATCCACAATGGAATATTTAAGGGTATTGCCATATTACCACATTTTGTCGACGGATTGGCGAAAGTGAAAAGTGTTTTATTTCGCAGAAAACGCTGCCCATTCCTTAACCCTTAGAAGCCTCAAGGTACTATTCCAAACTGAGCAGCCGACGGTCGATAGGCACTACTGGTTTGTATGGGATACTATCCGGACCGAGCTGCAGACCGAGCATGTGTAGGTAGTCGCCGCTCGGTTCGGATAGTATCCCATACAAATTCATACGAACCAGTAGTGCCGCGGCATGTGCTGTTTGCAGTCGGCCGTCAGAATAGAACCTTTATACGACCCACCACGGGTGGAAATGCGGTGATACGCTTCCAAGACAGCAACACACGGTATAACATCAACGGTTGCACCGATGTTTATTTCCATCCAAGTGAGGGTTTGCACTTTGCAGAGTAGATAATGAACAATGACATAATGGTTTGGTTAATACAAATAGCATTCAAGATTGAACTTTTCACACTTTCTGTAAACAGTCACCAAAGCCCGCTTTTAATTTACGTAAACACAAAACATTTTGTAGGATATAAAAACTCCGCTGAGTTATCGAAACATTTACACGGGTAAGATAAAAAAAAATATGCCCCGGCGGGGGAATAATTCGCGGTAAGTTGGACCATTAACTTTTATCTTGGGGGGCGGGGCCAGGAAGTTTGCAGGATAAATGGGGATACATGAGTTCCATCCACAGCCACATCCAAGCGAACGAAAGAACAAATTTTCTAAAATACATTGCGGTCTGTACTTTGACCAAATCTTTTGACAGAAAATTTACGCCAGTAGAACTCAAATGTTGAATGAATTTCATCATACTGAAAAACGACTCCCTTTTGGGATGACCTGCTAATGGAGGAAGTATAAGCACTTTCTTGTGGATACTAAGGATACTTAGGATAGGCAAGTGTACATTCCAGTTTTGACCTGAAATATTTATATTTGTTGACGAAGAAAACTCGCAGCACTGAAAGTCTCTGCTGTATAGCCATACTACGTTTGCCTAGTCCGTATTTAAATCAGAAATAAACGTCTGATTTTGAAGAACTGTCCTTTGCGTCGGGTTATTTTAAAATAGTATCTGATAATAATCATTATCATGAAATCAAAGAAACTGTAATAATCTCGAATTTGGTAAAGCACAAGAAATAAATGAACTAAGTTGCTGCAAATCCCTACGACTAGAGACAAATCCTTACGACGATCATCGAAACCAGGGTTCCGAAATATCCATTATTATAATACATACAAGCATATATCACGTTTTTCTCCCTTGTGAGGTAGGCAGAGCGGAAACGGCCATAAAAACGGACATTTACGCATCGCCTGACAAGCATTGAGGGTCATTCAGATTATTGTGTATAGTGATATTATAACAAATCTCAAAATATCCGATATACATTTAATATATCGGTAGTATTATATCAATTTTTGATATTTATCGGATATATTATATCAATAAAGATAAGGTACCGTTTTGAATAATGATTTAAATATTTTTTCAGTGCATAAAATTGAAATATTTAATACTTTATTCCATTATCATTTATTTTTAAATGATAACGAAATAGAAAAAAACCCTCTTCTTTATTTTTATTGTTATTAATAAGAGCGGGAAGATCAAGCGGGAGAATGTTTGTATATACAGGGTTATTTTTTATTCACCCCGGAAATTTTACAGGGCGATTCTACTCATAATTCTGAACAACTTTTATTATGGAGTCACCTGCGAAATCGCGAAAAAAAAACAGCTGTTCCATACATTTTGTTCGAGTAGGTATGAACTTTTCTATGAAAATGAAAATGAAAATATTTATTTGCAAGCACACACGGTAAAATTACATAGGTTAAGAAAAAATTAATTACATAAGAACATGCGTGGTGCACCAACAAATGGTATGCAAACATTAGAGTTACCAAATAATATTGCAATTAAATACCAGTCAAACAGAAAAAATAATAATAATATAAAGTTAGTAAAATATATGGAATGTCAATATGTTAATGAATTTATTAATAATTATTTTATATAATGCAATTTTATGGAGCAGCTGTTTTTTTTTGCGATTTTGCAGGTGACCCCATAATAAAAGTTGTTCAGAATCATGACTAGAATCACCCTGTAAAATTTCCTGGGTGAATAAAAAATAACCCTGTATATTTAAATTTTTATAGAAAAATATATTTAAAAATCGATTATCCTCCATAAACCCCGCCCGCAGCAGACGATCTACTTACTCAAAATAAAAACATAAAAATACAGGTTGAATCGTAAATTAATAATTAATCAGTACCAAAGTTGCCGTGTAGTGCCGACTTAGAATGGCGCACCCCAAAAGCGACTAAGGGATAATCAGCAGCGTTCCCTAAGAATGCAACATTGCACTGCGCTCGCCAATCCGCCTGCCAACTTTTGTTAAGTAAGGCCGTTTTTGAAACTGTACTATTGAGCATTTTAATGTTTCGATTTACAGTTAAGAAATCATAACTTTAGAATTATAATTTCAAAAAGAAGGTTCTAACATATTCTTCTACCTGATGAACTTTTCATCTGATATTTCCATTGTTAACGAAATACAATATCAGTTATTAGACAATTTATTTATATCATACTGAGTAAGTTGTAAACGTCAACTCTGCTGTAAAATATTAATTTTTAGAAATAAGTTAACTTGTTGTGTATTGTTTTATATTATGTTATATACCTACTTTGTGTTATTTATATTGTGTACAATAAATGGCTTAAGAAAATAAATAAATAAATGACCTGGGGGCCAAATCTGAGGCCATATATCGAACGAGATATAGCGGTTCTGGCTTCGGTTACGCTTTTGGCCTTATACATTACGGATTTTGTTACCAAAATCACACTGGGTTTCTATAGAGCCAGCAATGTATGATCATATTGTAAGCTATAAACCGCACATGTGAGCGGCTAAATATCAATCATAATCAGCTGATAATGTCAAAAACGAGATATGGCCCTATTCTGAGATTCTGGCCAGTATCTGAACCAAATTGGTTACTCCATCCCCTTCAGTTTTTATGGCAACAGAAGAAACAGAAAACATTTTAGCATAATGTTTCAAATATCGTTCATTCCGGTCATTCAATATGTCAAATGTAAATAAAATATCCACGCCAGTGAGTATAGTATATTCTTTGTAAAATATCAAAACAAACAAAAGGAAAGTAATTTTCACAAATGATAATAATAAAGAAGAATCGAGTGAATGGCTGTTTTTTTTTGGAAAAACCCGCTAGCTTTGGGCTAGCTAATGTTCCAGCCGGCCCGAGAAGACATCATAATGTATTTTTTGCAGAAGAAGATGATAAACTGTACAAATGCATTTGGTTAAGGTACTAACAAATACTTTAGCCCTACTACGATTTTTACTATTTTCAGTCGCTAATAACATCGCTCCTATTATGCTAGGTTTATGTATGCATTCGTTGCAGTTCCCAGAAATCTTTGCGATTTAAAGTTTAGTGGCATAATGACTGTGTTTGTTACTATTACGATTTACGATACTTTATTTGTTCTAGAACATCAAACCTATTCCTCTGAATATGCTGTATCCTTAAGCAGACATAGCGCCACCAGACGTCCGGTGAGAAGTAGCTTGTGCATTGGAGTAACAGAAGCAAGAAACAGACACACGACACTCACTGGACAACTACTCAATGTCTCGCGCTCGTTTGAAAAGCCGAAAAAGCTTATGAGGAATACATCTGCTACAGACAATGCGCCGCAAGCCAGGGACCAATTGTGGTACCCCCGTTGGCCGGCTCCTGTGGGGTTCATCACACCATCGGTCAAGTAGGCCACTGCAGGGTGAACTCGGCAAATGAGGCTTCATGGATGAAACGCGGACCAATTGAGACTGTGGAGCCCCATCTCAAACAATAGCAGGGGGGATCTGAATACGGCAACTAGGAGTGCCGTGGCCTTCACAAAACTTTGACAAAAAATTATATAGAACTGAACACGAAGAAGAAGTTTTATTCTAGATAATCAAAATCTGAAAATGCAATCCAAAGCAAATATACTGTAGATGTATATCATTATTAATAATGATATACATCTACTGCTTTGGATTGCATTTTCCCTTAAGGATTATATGTAAAAACAGAATAGGTTTATAATTGGTATGTTCTTTTTGAAAGAGTAATCATAATTCAATAAATTATCATGGTTTTTAGAGAACGTAGTCGTAGATTAGTTAAAAATGTTGCGGTTTGGCACATATAAACTTCTTAATAGGAAAAATCCACTGTACAAACGTAAGAACTCATACTATTCAGTAGATACGTAAGAGGTGACCAAGGGACTGGCTTCAAGTTCCTAGCTACGTATTACAATTGGAGGCAGAGTTGGGCAAAATGTAATCAGATTAATGATTAATGATTACGATTACTTTTGTAATCTGAGACATTGCACGATTACTGATTGATAAAAGTAATCTGTAATCATGATTACAGATTAATAAATTAAATCATTAGTTAAATCTCAATATGATTAAAGATTATTAATCATTAATCGTAATCTAGATTACATGATTATGATAACTCGAGTGGGACCTTAAAATATAAATACAATATTTGTTTTATAATTAAACTTTGTAGTCGTTAATTCAACATATTAATCATGTTTTTATTCAACAAAACTAAGATTAACTACTGATATTAAGCAAAGATTATTTTTACAATGCTTACTTGGTTTTTGACGTTTGACTCTTTGCCTACATATATAATGCCAGGTGCAGGGTTTTGGAGTATTCACTTTTTTACGTCGGAAATCAATAGTCAAAATAATTATTAATCATGTAATTTTGATTAAAAACTACTGTAGTCATGATTAACGATTACATGTAATCATGATTAATTGTAGTTAGGATAAAAAGTAATCATGATTGAAAGTAATCATGATTACTTTCAATCTGATTATTAATCTGATTACAAAAGTAATCGATTACGCCCATCTCTGATTGGAGGCGATGGACCAACAATTTATCTACATCTCTACACAATTTTCTGAAAAAACCATAAAGTATTTAGCAGGCGTGATGATGAAGAGGCATTTTTTACGGTCTTTAACGCTCTGCCTCCCCCGGAAGGAATTGACATGATATGTGTGAATGTTTACTATCACAGTTCTATACTGTAACGTTTGACAGTCGGTTGCTTTACAAATATACATACATATATCACGCCTATAATCCCTTGTGATGTATGCAGAGCGTAAACGGCCGTAAAATGGACATTTACGCCACGTCTGACGAACATATGACAAATTGAGTATCGCCATACTTATATTATACTTAGCGGAATTACTATATTAGAATAATAATAATAGGAAACGTGATGGTAACTTGAAAAGAAATAATTTTTTATTATTAAAATGTAGAAACAACCGTGAACGGAACTACTTTACCAAATTCTTTTTGGTAAAAACATGTCATGTCAAAGAATCACAAAATGTCGTTGCTATCGTTTATTCAGTTGTCATTTTACCTATTGACGTTGACATCTTGGTTGACATAGTCTACAATAACAAACGTGAAATAAAAATTTACGTGTTTCTTTTGCCTAAATAAACGTATATTGGCGAATAAACTGTAACAAGGCATCATAAGTTACAAAGGCCTTAGCCTTGAAGCTTTCCCAATGCACAACATTCCAGCATTACCATATTCTATTAGAAAAAAAAAACTGGTAGCCAGAGCGATATATGTTTTTACTTTGATGATGATCACACACAATTTTAGTTCCTACAATGTTTAGGAGGAGTGATTGTGTGTGTTAACTTGGCTCATTATATCCCAGAGTTTGCCTAAAATTCCGGCGGAATATTGGTTCACTTGTTTGATGGTAAGCTTATGTTTACCAGATATTAACTACTTTATGTTTTCATTGCAGCCAGCTGTCTCGAAACCCTATAATGGTGCAAAGTATTGCGATTTTCACACAATTTGCCAGCGTCATTAGTCCGAAAGTTTCATTGGAAAAATTGTAGTGCACGACCAAGAAGAACACATCAGATGCGATAAAAACTCTCAGCCAAAACAGGATTTTCATACATTGACTAGTTATGATTTCTATTAGATAAATAGACATGAAATAAAAAGACAATGTTATTTAAATAGAAAAGCAATAGTTTAATTCATTAATTTAACACAATAGTTTAATTCATTAATTTAACATGGTAGCAATAGCGTGATGGTGATTTTGCTTGTGAGGTGTGAAATAAAAAGACAATGTTATTTAAATAGAAAAGCAATAGTTTAATTCATTAATTTAACAGTTATCAGCAGCACTTTTAGATATCAAATTAAACTTTTGATCCTTTTAAAAAGTTATTTTCTAGGAAAATTGATCAAATACAATTAACTAATTTGAAATTCGATTTGTTTTACTTTAACTTCCACATGTTGCCACCGTAATAGATACACATAGGCAACCACAGGAGGATACCAAAAGACTAGAACCACTGGTGGTTCTACACCGTGCCGGTGGTTCTCGTGGTCCTAGAGGAAATCATCGAGTACACTTTTTGTAAATGCCACTTGTTTTAGGTAACACCAACACCGGATGTATGTAGCACTAACACTGCGAGGTTAAATAAATAAAAAAATATTAAAATTAATTTTAAGCAAGTGGTTTCTCGAGTTGAGGCAACGCCTTGGCAAGCGTAGCGTTGGACACCCTCCGTCCAGATGTATCGAATTAAAGACGGCGGTTGGTAGCGACTCGTTCATTGGGTCGTTGGACGACTCGATGTCCCACACGAAAATAGGAAAAAGAAGCGACTCAAGGGAAAAACGGGAAATCGTGCCTTGTGAAGTACCCTGGGGGAGGCCTATGCCCAGCAGTGGAATGCTGCCGTAGGCTGATGCGATGTGATGATGTGAAAATTAATTTTAAAAGTATGTACCTATGTGATGTAAAGTAAAAAATATGATTCCAAAAACACGACTGTTTTAGTGGCAGAAATCGATCTTAAAACATAAACTCAGTTTAGGTCTTATATAGGATTGTGTAACAAGGAACAAGTTACTTAGAATTTTCTGATATACAAACTATAATGCATCTATTTTATGTGTATTTAATAAATATTTAGCATGTTTACAATTGCTATACTTTAAATATTCTCTATACTTGGCCCAGAGACACTGTCGCCGTGCCTTCAATTTATAGTGAGTTAGTATTGAGGGCACATTCCTTCCAGGCCAGCTGTAGAGACAGAGTGAAATGACCATAGATGGGTAATCACGTCATCAAGGGGACACAGCAAGGTGAAGCGCGGTGGGGTTTGGCTTGTCTGGGATCGTAATTGGTCTGGAAGGAGGTAGGTGCTTGTCTGAATGAATCTGCTGGAGCCACTCCGTAGTCTGACGAAAGGATTCTGACCGCTCCTCTCAAATCTCCGTCATACACGTTCGTTTCATTTCTTTTTCACACTGAAATGGGTCTTTGAAAAACTGGATTGACGAGGCCTCCAAGCAGAGAGGAGCACTGTCTACGTTGTGCTTCACATTGATGGTTAAATAACCACTTAGTCTAGGACACTGAATGATGTGTATGCGAAAGGCATGCATTTCTCTAGATTAAAAAGTAGAGCTTCGTTTTTCAGCAGCTAAACATCAAGCACCTCTTGATATGCGCTTAAACACAGGGACGATAACCTTGAGATGTGCGAGGTCGTCAAAGAGTGAGAAAGCTGCAGGGAAAGAGCTGTGCTGGGATGGGGCTGTGGGTTCGCTGTAGGTGCTATTGATATCATCTTGAGCAGGGGGGCGGTGTAGGTATACGTCCAGAGTGGCCAGGCTAGGCAGTAGGATGGCCAGACCATGGCTTTTCGTAAGTTTTGTTCGAAGTATTGTGGCAAAGCAGGCAAGGTATTTGGGATGGATCTATTGGGTCCATATTGGCTGCTCGTGCTATTCATCCTTAGTTTTGTTCCCACCAGAAGCTTGAAACACACACTGAAAAACAAATAAAATATTCCAATTCCGTCGAAAAGTTCAAAAAAACAAATAATTATAAAATATTCTGTGTTGTTTATGTTGTGATTTGCTATTTTATGTCAAAAAGCTATATCTCGTGTTTGACATAAAATAGGTATGGAAAGCTATCCTATTTTGACAGATATTTGGGTCCGTATTCTGATATTTCATTCGAATTTGAATGAATGATATCCATTTTTTGACTTATGATTTCCATCACTCACACATTTGCAAAATTTTAATTTAGTATACATTGATTGTTATGAAGCATTTTGTTATTTTGTTCAGTACAAAATGTTCAATGTATTTCTATGTTAGCGCGTTTTTTCGTCGTTGAGCCAGAAGCTTCCATATCTCGTGCTATATCTCGTCACTGACATTTCGTGAGCAACCCAGATTTGACGCCCTGTTTTACACTTATTGTTCTAGGTTTGAGTTATTAAATAATGTTTTAAGCTAAATTTCTAAACTGTCTAGGATTTGGTCTGATTACATAAAGCAAATATTTGGACATGTTTCAAACCAAAGCTTAAGGAGTTCAATACCATCATGCTACACTATTGACGTGCGACTGATTATTTTAAAAGATAAGATTCTAAATCAATCAATTGTTATGAATTTGACAAAGATGGTAAATGTTTTAAGCGACATTGATTTTTTATGAATGGTTGCTCCAGGAGAAAAGGTTTAAGGGACAGTCTGGAATTAATGAGTGAGTTTAAGTTCACACAGTTCTTAAATTTAACACAATTTGTGTCGGTTCATAAATTGCGGTACAAAATAGGCACCAAACAATGCAGTTGTATAAAGTGCTCTTATCGTCACCAAACCCAGCTCAGAAGACGCAGAAAAATTACTGATTATTGATGTACATAAAATCTATAACACAAAAATATAGTAAAAATATATTATTTCAAGTGATATAAATCTTCAAACCCTGATCAAAACCACAGTCATTATATTAATGCTTAGTTGAGGCCTCTTTGAACACATCAAAATTTAAACTCCAAGAAACACTCAAGAATAATCACACCAGAAAAAAATAAACAATGATTCATAAAAATAACCATTAAAAAATCGTGATAGAGTTGGAATTTATTAAATTTGGTCTAAGCTACGTGACCGGGCTGAGGTCGTGGGGTTTCAACCCCATTAACCTTGTCTTGCCATGATTTAGGGGTGAAATACGAATTTTCCTGTATTTTTGCCATTAGAGATGCGGTCATTACGGTGCTGTGATTTATTTAGAGACATTTAAATGTAAATAACACGACGAAAATCTTCTTGTGGTGGAATAAAGATGAATCATCAACAGCTACAAACAACACCACTGTTGAACCAAACGGAAGAGTTTAAATGAGCGTTACTCGTCTCGTTCATATTCTTAAACTGTCCAAATTTAAACTTAACAAGTTTACTACCTACCTGTGCTTCTTCCAACATAATACACAAGGCCGAAAACATACATTAGGATCAAACTTTTAAACTTACACTAACAATTTAGTTCAATTGCGTGTGGGGATTCAATTCAGAAAAGTTTTGAATTAAATGTGGTTAACGTCCATTCACATTTTCACCCACTTTTGCTGATAACCACACTAATTGGTTCTCTTTATTCTTTGTAAAATGGAGGTAAGGTAAGGACTGTTTGATGTGGAACAGTGGATGCGACTATGCACTAGCCATGCCATTCGTGCATAGTGGCTTCCACATCAAATAATAAAATACGTTAAAAAAGTATATATCTATATATATTTGATTAAAAATTTGTAAAAATAAAAAATAACTGCAAAATAAAGAATATAAATCAAAAAGTTAGAATTATTTCCATGTTTTTTTGTTGTCATATTCTTGATGTACCTATTTTTAGAATTTTGATGTGATTAATAGGTAAGTAGATATAGATAAACCGCCAGCAGACATACTTTAAACTCGCTTTAATTCTTAAGAGTTTATTCGTGTTTTGGTAAGCACTTAAGTCTGATTGCGACGAGTTTTGTAGACTTCACACTGTTCAATTAGCATCACATTGACATACCCAGGGGTCAAAATACTCTTGTTTTCCGTACAATTTGTTAGGAAAACCAGTATAAGTTGATCCGACTGGTCGGAGTACGCGCAACAATAATAACAGTGAGTTCGATCCGATTTTTATAAACTATGGTTATGTCTTTTTAAGGTTGAACACTGTAAATTGATAACTTTGATGACAGGACGGATGTGTTTTTGATGTATATCGTGTTCCCCCTGAAATATTGTCTTGCTCCAAGTTAACTCCAGTATATATCGGTTGGTCATTCCATCGCGACAGCCAAATCTGAACCTTAAGCCTATTCTGTCAAACAGGATCACTAGTAGAGAGCTGATAATATTATTATCGGCTAAACCCTTCTGGAGCCTATAATCCATTGCCAATCACATCAAGCTTCGATAAGCTGGAAGTTGGCCATATAGTATGAGTATGGTCAATGAATATGATTAATAAATTATTTACACGTATATTCTGAACGCTTTCAGCGATAAGGCCGCATTTGCGCATTTTTAAATTAAGTTTTCCTGTTATTTATTTGTGTTTTGAATGTGCAATATAAACGCAGCGGCGTACAGTTTCAATTTAAAATTGTATATGACAACTTCTGCGCCAAAAACCTTTGATTTCAAAATTTCGACGATCCAAAATTCAACAAAAGTTAATACTACGGTCAGTTTCCAAATCAAACGATATCGAATAACAAGGTTCTCTGAATTCGGTACCAACCGATAGTGTTGATCAACTGGGGCGGACGCTCTTTCACATAATTTACGGGGAGCACTTGAACTAGATCATTTAACGTGCACACAAGGCTATTGAAAAGCTGCTTGCTTTCAGAGCTAAGGTAACGTAAGCACCTCTCCCATTCATACAAGATTGATGCTTTCTCAATCCGCAATCGGTAGGTCCTAATAAATGATTCAGTCGCCGCCACTCGCCACCCCCGTTTGTTTCAAATTGCTATGGACAAGGAATACTAGATAGGATGTAGCGTAGTTGCGCAAATTTATGATAAAATATAAAAATATTAAAATACATTTAAGTAGGATACGAATTGACGTCTTTTGGCTTATTCCTTGAAGTATAAATTTGTTGAACATGTTTTAAACTGAATTTGCAAAAACAGTTTTAATAGATACATTGAATTCTTCCTTCTGGAATAAATTCTTCGATGTGGAAACAAACAAACGAGTAATAATCCCTTCACCAAAAAAATAAAATGAAATCCCTGGCTCAAAGTGCTGGCGAAAATTCTTTATATAATAAACATAATTACTGATAGGTAAAATTACATACATAACAATTTATGAGGCTTAACTATTTTTAAAACCAAGAATGGTAACTCCTGTGTAAACAGTTAACCAACATAATTGTGCTGAATATTAAAATATAAAAAGAAATAAATTATACAACCAAAACAAACTTAAATACACTATGAAATGCAACCAGACAACGATGGAGAAGTGAGCGGGTCGTCCAAACCTCCGGTGATGTGAAGAAGCTCAGAATAGCTGTCGGGACTCGCACCATGAACGAGTTAGAACCCACCCAATGGTGCGACTCTAACGGCTTCGTATACCCAGAGGATCTGCTTTATGCCTCTCGAAGATGTACCCCATCACGTCTCTCTTCGTAGTAGTGGCGTGCAGGCGGGTGACATAAAGCAATGTTCTCGGTCGTCCTCGTGAAGGCGCCCAGCGATAGATTTATATCCACGGGGACGGAGCTTCTTCTGAATGAATGTAAACACATCCCTAACTACTTGGTCACAACGCTTGTTGAGGGTTGGGTCATCAAGTGGTAGTTTAGCCCAAACCTTACGTTTGCCGCTCTGATCCAGCGAGCGGCATATATGGCCGATTAGTGATCTTCCGGCGCTGACGTTAAGCTTTGTCAAGAGCAGTGCCCGGGCGGGGCGGGTCGAGTAGAGTGTCGGCGGCGGAGGGCGCACACGCTTTCTGATCGGTTTGCTTGGCAGGGACATTTGCTGACGATGTGCCTGTTGCCGATGCATATGATTCCCCAGCGGCATTCCTCGTTGTTCGTTGTCAGCAGCACTTCGGCACGTAGTTCAGCAATAGTTTTCTCTGAGCGTTTGAATTTCTGCTGAAATTCTTCCAGCTTAGTCTTCAGGGTCATCACGTTTCTTAGCAGCAAGATTAAATCCTGGTTGTATATGCCGTCTACCAAGAAGTAGGTCGTGCAAAGCTAAATGGCGTTGGCTTCATTTGCATAGGTCAATTGATCTTGCAGAAACGCAAGGACATCGTCAGAAAAAAATATGGCAAAAATATTGCTGACGAATTATTATTTCACAATAAAATAATTTGACGTTAACAAATATATAACGCTTTCTCCTTCTGCATTGAATAAGAGTTATTTCACCCGCGGGTTGCTTAATTACAATTGCTGTAATACGAAACTTAACGGGTGATTTGGTATGTGAGGAGGGTCAAGAGGAACTGGGGCGAGGGCAATATTTTATTGTGATCAAACGAGAAATGTTTCGAGGTATGGAATAAAAAAGAACAAAAACAGATTTTTGTCCCAGACGATTTGGATTGACACAAACCTAAGTAATAAAGTGAGGACAAGATAATTGAAAATAATTCAAGTTTAAGGCCAATTCTCACTATGGTGCAAATTTTTCAACTTTCTTTTCTATGCCTATAAAAAAAAAGAAAAAAAAGTACATACATGATTTACAATTGAATCATTTATACACTTTTTTGTTTTGTTAAATACCTCTAGTTTCACAAATTATAATTCTTTATTTTGTTCTAATATGAAAAAATATATTAAACACTTATTACAGTTTCCATGAAAATATTGAGGTAAAACAAAGAAGAAAATAATTAAACAACCTGTTTGCTTCATCCCTACAATCAGATGAGTTTTCATAGTCCCAAAACCCAAATTAGAACCTGTAATCCTTTTGTAAATTTGTAAATCCACCTTTAAAAATGAAAAATATAATAATTTCTGTCCTTTGATACGTGGAAATATCATCAACCTGGAACGACTCAACAATCTCTCATTAAATCTTCAAAAGAAAAATTCGCTTTTATATAATCACGGAATATGCGCAATTATATACGTTTGCAAGGGTTAAACATTTTGAAAGGACTATGTACTATACATAATTACCTATTAGTTGAGTTGGCGTTTGATTAGTTTATATTAAGTTATTATCATGAAAAAGAAGGACCAGGCTTTTTAGACTATATGGAAGTCTTGTTCTTCCACCAAAAATCGTATTTATCAAAGAAGTAGGTACTAACGTACAGTAACGTATACAAGCGAGATCAATGCTAGACATAGCTTTTTGCTAGTTAGGATGGAAAACAAACTGGCAAATTTCATAGCATGCATATAATTGCATGCAATAAATTATTTATATTGTCCACAAGCAAAGTGTCTATTCCTTTATTCATTCATCTCATCATCATGGCCTTTAATTGTATCGCCACAAAACTACAAAATTCATCATATGCCTTCTTTCTGAACCATAACATAAAATATCTTCATGAACAGTAGCAAAAGATTATGTGCCAAATATGTCGCAATTATTAAAAATCAATTTATCACAAATTGAAGCCTTAATTTATGTATGTATGTATGTGTTTGGTTTATTGTACCACAAAACATATTAACATTTTCAGTAAAGGACGGAATAAAACAAGAGGCACAAAGGCGGACTCAGCCCGCAAACGGAACTCTTCCAGTCAACCTTTGAGAGACTTAGAGGATATGTTATGTGCAGGTAAACTACGATACTTTAGAATAGTAATTGAATAAATAATAATAAGAAAGCTTACTCTTTAACTAATATACATTAATAATATTAAATGATAATTAAACAAATACACCCTAGTTGATAATAGATAACAACAAATATACATATGAATTTATATACATAAATAAATATCATGTGCCCTACAAATTGTCCAGGGTTCATCGGGTCATTCACGATTCGGTGTCCCACACAAAAGAGAGATTGTCCATGTCACCCAGATCATAACCCCAAACCTTCCTGATGTTGGATTTTAACATCTTGACATTAGTGCTCTTTCTTACCTCTGCAGGTAATCCATTCCTCAAGCGCGCAGCATGGACAGTGAAAGAATTTTTTGTGTAATAATGCTACTTAAATAAATCAAGATTTATTTCAGCTACTAAGGCCATTCTATTGTCTTACCTACGTTTGAATAGCGTTTGCTCTCAAATATTAATTTTCTATACTTCACGCAACCTAATGCACCTGTAGGGCTGATCCAGTCTTAATTTTGGAAATTTGCCAAGTTGAGCAACAAAATAAACAATTTTTTAATTTAAGGTGCTATTTTTAATAATAATTCTTTTTGGAAGGTTCTTTGAAATATGATAACTTTAATGATTAACCAAGGGAGGCATAAACATGTATGATTATCTTCCATTGCTCTTATTATTAATGATATTTTAAAGGTACTTATCAAGTAGTCCGCGCAACGTTCTTGATAAAAAAATGAAACAAAATACGATTTGAAGTGGACAACCCTGATAAGAGAGAAATGTTATTGTGGATAAGACATTAAAGTTGCATCTGTTTGTGGCCGTATAGATGCCAGGCAAGGAAGTTCTGCTACTGTGTGTTGCAAAGGAAACACAAGGGTCGGAAATTGAACCAAAGATACATTTATGTTTGTACTGGTTTTCTTGTTCTAGTTTTCGTTTATTATAACTACAGGATATATAAATCCAAATACAAAAAAGTGTAAAAATAGACCAAATTTTAAAAATTAAATATATCAAGCAAACTTTCTTTAATCGTGTTTTCTTGCGACCAGAACATAGATAATATAATAAAAATTATCTACACTAATATTATAAAGAGGAAAGATTTGATTGTTTGTTTGTTTGTTTGTTTGCATCGAATAGGCTCCGAAACTACTGGCCCATTTTTTAAATAATTCTTTCACCATTAGAATCCTACATTATTCCTGATGAACATAGGCTATATATACGAGAAAAAAATAGGGACCCGCGTGAAAATTTCGATAATGTAACCCAACGTGTGAAAAATAAACCAAAAAAATATCTTATATCGCGTACGCTGTAAAAATTATTGACAATAGAGCAAAGTGATGTACTACAGTTTTATAGAAGACATCAATATCTATAATAATGTCCGCGATACCATAATATGTCTAACTATTACAGTTATGCCACAATAACTACTTTTTCATTTAAAAATCTACAAACTACGCCACATTATTCGTACCAGCGTAATGATTACATTTAATCATTACTGTATTATAGGGTGTAAGGGATAGCCCTCCGAGTACTGATAGGGTACATGCAGACTATGAAACTGAACAACTTTCCCCTAGGAACATATTTCAGGAAACGTAAAAAAACTGATTTCCCATAGTGAATGCAGTCAGCTGATTGTGATTTTGTATGGAAGGTCATTTTTTTGGCATTTCCTGACAAATGTTTCTAGGGGAAAGTTGTCCAGTTTTATGTTTCATGCACCCTATCAGTATTCGAAGGGCTGTCCGTTACTCGGTATAAAAAAAGACGACAAAAACATTAAATAATGCATTAAAAAATCTACACTAAAATAATACATACATACACATATCACGCATATTATCCCTTGCGGGGTAGGCAGAGCGTAAACGGCCGCAAAAACGGACATTTACGCCACGTCTGACATATGTTTGAGGGTCATTCGGAAATTTGTGTATCGCCATAGTGACAGGTTGTCAGCCCATCGCCTAAAATTGCAATAGACACCCTCAAGTCCCTTAGTCGCCTCCTACGACTCCCATGGGAAAGAAATCGGGTGATGCTATTCTAAGCCGGCATCACACTAAAATAATAATTATATAATCTACACTAATATTAGAAACATGATTTTATTTATTGTTTGTTTGAATTGAATAGGCTCCGAAACTACTAGACCGATTTAAAAAAATCTTTTACCGTTAATTGAAATTTTAATTTTTTATTCAATGTAGGATAGTATTATCACTTATTGACGTCATGAACCGTCATTTTAAAAAACTAAATTTGTATCACACAATTATCTTTTTTTTATTACAATTTTGTTATGACCTAATAGAAAACCGGCTCGGGCGGGATAAAAAAAATAAAAATCAAAGCACTGCCATGGGGCTGGCCAGGTTAATCACACGGCATGTAACTCTACGCCACCACCATCTGAAAACGATATTTGTTTCAAATTGAAGTCAAGATTTTTAGAATCCTACATTATCCCTGATGAACATAGATAGGCTATATTAAACTGTCTTATTCCCGGGGGAAATTGTTAGCAGCGGGTGAAACCGCTAGGCGGGCTGCTAGTTATGTATAAAAATAAGGTGTTTATCTTATTCACCAACGAAATTGCGTTTATCCAAAAATACCGATTTTTCTCGCGGTGCACCTTTAATATGAACTTCCTCCATTATGAGTCCAATAAATTAGAATATCTAAAATTTTGCTTGAAAAAGAAGTAAATAGATAGTTACTTTTATTTATATTGATATTGTCGAAAATATATTTCATCCATTGTTGCTTTCTGTACTCCAGTTTTAGCGGAAAGAAACAGGTTATTTTGATGACACTAATATTAAATTGAAAATATTTTGTCTTTTTACAGTAGTTAGAAAATTGTTTTGCAGTGTCGTTTAAAGGAATAATAAAGTGAATTTGTCTTTCTGTCTGTCTGGGATCATAACCAAATAATTGTGTTAAAAAGCTTTCATGCTCAATTCAGTATTTGTATGTTTTCAATCTTCAGCATACTGGGGTCGAAGTTTTGTTAGTGTCATCTAGAGAGAAATTTAGAAATTTAGTGTTACTCTGTTATTGGTCTGAGCCTTATCCACACTTTATAACACCAAGAGGGTATTTTTATTTTTATGAGGTAGTCGTTAGAATGTTGGCTTTACGAGGTTTTACATCTTAAAACTTATGGCAGCGTATTTTAACAACTTACTCTATTTGTATCTTTATTGCCTTAGGTTAGGTTAGGAACTTACTGGTTACTTCGTAATAGTTACATTATAAATTTTATTTAACACGTGCCTATCGCTTTCATTCATTACATCAAACTGATACTAGCAGCACTTGGAGCAGCAGCATACAAGTTTTGGTGGAAACCCAGATCGGCGCGTATCCTGGTGCTACAGCAGGCTGATGAAGAAGCCGAAGACGGTCATCACCCAGCGTAACTAAAGAAATTCAGTCTATCACTAACCTCTGAACGGTAACCACGTATTTTTAAAAGCCTTTAGCCATCGCCCACCTCCTAAATTGGGTTTTGATGACATTCTGTTTGGTAATCGATACACTTCGTATCGACACAGAACATGAAAAGACAACCCTTAAAAAAACAGGTCACGACGCACTTGTCCCTTAATTAACTTCGAACTCTATTTGCAACTTAGTTGTTAATTTATTTTGTGCCAAAATGGGGGAGGAGATGTTATGTTTTAGGTCAGGTGGCGCGCGCATCGCACTATGATGATAATGGTAAAAAAATGCTTTATTTCAGGCAACAAGGCCCATAACATAAAATTATACAATACAATAAACCGGTGTGTCTTGATTCTTCCGTTTTTTTACTCGCTTCTACCCGTGTTAAACAATATGAATCAAGAATATAGAATTGTGTTTTTCTATTAATTTGGTTCTCGCATCTAGCTGTGTAAGGCATTTAGCCTGAAAGTAGGTATGTAATGCAATACTTTGGTAAGACGAAACTCTTACATCTGGAGTAACGAAGTAATACACTTCTGTGTCTGGCTGAGTGGTGGGTGTTGGTCAGGATATTATTTATGTGGAATTTGTGTGGTCTAGATTTCCTTCGTGCACATTTTTGTTCTGGCAACAATATTTGTGATAATCTGAAATTGTTTAATGTATCCCACATTATAAAAATCTTTGTAAGTGCGCGCATTTCTGGCGTGTGTCAAATAATTATCTTCAATTGCTTAGGGTACACGTATCACACATTTTTTATATTCTTTGAATTCTTCTTCTTCATATTCTTCAATCATTCTTCAATCCGTTGCCATTTGAATTAAGGTTAGAAAAAAATAATGTTATTGCGGAGTTAATCTTCTGAGGAGTATTTAAATTTGTGTACGACTTTGTTGAAGGAGTCGAATTATATTCAAAAACATATTGAGAAAGGTACAAAAAAGCTTTACTTTATGAGTTAAGTGTTAATAAAGACACTTACGTATTTATTCAGGCAGCTTATTCAAAGTAATAACTCTTCGTAAACACCCAAGCAAAAGCAATCTTATTTCATCTTCTAAATGAGAGAACCGTCACTACAAACGAAATTAAATACCCAAGGAACGTAAATGAAATACGACTCAAAAGTTAGCGTTCAAGAGTAATCTCACAAAATCTAGAAAATATAAAATCTAGATTTAAAGGTACAATAGTTTAGTTAAAGCTACGTACGTAGAGATTTATGAGCTCAGAAATTAAGTCTGATATACTGAGTGACAATATTACACCGCTGCTGTCTTCTGAAATTATTTAAGAACTCTAGCACTTTCATTGCCTTTGAAAAGTAGTGTACTTTTGTAGCTTGTCTATGTATACTCTAAGACTTTTGGCCTTCTATGTAGTATTGACTAAGTGGTGCAGTACGTCTATTGCTAAATTACTCTTGACAGGTGAGGAAATTTATGGCAAAGAGCAGCAATGAACTCAGATTAAAACAATTCTTGTCGTTTATGGACTTTTTTTCTGAAAAGTTGGTCCCTTTTATTCGCGCTGCGCCAGAGTGAAATCGCTAATTATTCAGTTAGAAAATAGAGAAATGCATAAAAACAAGAGAAATACCGTAAAAATATCTAATTCAGTAATTTTAATTAGAAAATATGTTTATCTAGAATAAACCATAACAAAATGTTAATAATTTTAAAACGGTAGATATAATATTGGAAACATATTTTAATAAATAGAGGTGAGTTTGGATTTATTTTTATCAAGTAAAGTGTGTGAAATTGTGTAACTGATATTACAGATCTTCGACAATAACATATATTTTTTCAGAATTTTATGTCTAAATGAATCCGGTTTAATAATCTTGTCCGCGCGCTATCCTCGCCTTAAGCGTGTACCTACTACTAAATCTTCAAAAGTGCTGAGTTCTCCAAGGAAGATGCGCGGTTTCAAAACTTGGATGTTAATTTTATACAGTGTCTACCGTTTTAAGATTTTGAAATTGCCAGCACAACGTTAATTAAATTAAGACAGTCTTTTTTACTTAAGAAACCTTCTTAAATTACAGTGAAAAACTTTCAACTCATGCGTGTAGGAAAAGTCTGTTTTATGAGCTAGTTAGATTCCTTCTTTACTAGTTGCTAAAGTGATAAAAACTCCCTGGTAAACAACTTTCATAAATCAAAGCCTATTCAGAGTTCTAATAAAATATCGCTGCCATAACGACATCGAATTTTCTCCACTTTCCAATAAAAACTACCAAAGTAAAGAGTGCAGTAAAGGGTAAAGTTTGGTCGTTGGGTTATAAGCTCTGTTTGTCTGGCATTCTACAGAAAAAACAATGAAAAGTTGACTCGGTAATAGGGTTTGAAATGTTTGAGTTAGCTTTTTTAACAGATTAAAATATCATAAATTTGGAATGCCGAATGATGCCGGCTCTGCCTTAAGATGCCGGCTGAGAATAGCATCACCCCATTTCTTACCCATGGGTGTTGTAAGAGGCGACTAATGGACTCTAGGGTTAGATGGGTATTAAAATTTTAGGCGATGGGTTGACAACTTGTCACTATAGTGATACAAAGTAAAGTGAGATACAGTTATCTGATTGACCCTCAAACTTTTGTCAGACGTGGTATTAAGATCCGTTTTACGGCCGTTAACGCTCTAGCTAACCCGTAAGGGATATAGGCGTGATTTATGTATGGATGTTGGAAATGGTATTGGCGGAGAGACTTAAATAAAGAATTTATAAAATTTTGACAATGCATTTGTGTTCATATTTAACGCACGCGCTTTTAGTGACTTGTAAAATGGTGATCTGATCATCTATATTTTCGTAAATGGCATGCATGATAAGTACTTTTCAATATCATTGTAAATACATTTAGAATTTTTCCGTGTGATGCCGGTTTTGCCTTATGATGCCGGCTTAATACGGAATAGCTTCACCCCATTTCTTTCCCTTGGGAGTCGTAGGAGGCGACTAAGGGACTCGAGGGTGCGTATTGCAACTTTTAGCGATGGGCTGACAACCTGTGACTATACCTATCGATACACGATTTCCCAAATTACCCATCAATGACCCTCAAATATTTGTCCGTTTTTCGCGGCCGTTTGGGCATTGCCTACCCCGCAAAGGATTATAGGCGTGATGTTTGTATCTGTGCCGTTATCTGTGGTTAGTAATAACAGGTTAGTAACTTTGCAGAGAGATTCCCGTGTTTATTATACCTGGTTTTATTAATAACTACTACTTATGTACAATTGTGCCGTGTGATGCCGGCTTTGAATAGCATCACCCCATTTCTTTCCCGAGGGTGTCGTAAGAGGCGACTAAGGGACTCGAGGGTGTGTATTGCAATTTTAGGCGATAGGCTGACAACCTGTCACTGTGGCGATACACAGTTTTAAGAATGACCCTCTAATATATGTCAGACGTGGTGTAAATGTCAGTTTCTGCTGTCGTTTACGCTCTGCCTTCCCCGCAAGGGATGATAGGCGTGATATGTGTATGTATGTATGTGTATTTGTATCTACGAATGTGTAAATTAACAATTGTTTTTTTTATCACACCAGGATTGTGATTTTCTTGTTTGTCATTTGTAATATGAGACCACGTATCGGCAAGCGCAGCGTAGGACGACCCCCCGCGAGATGGACAGACGATCTGGTCAAGTCCGCGGGAAAATGCTGGATGCAGGCCGCTTCTAATCGGACGAGGTGGAAATATTTAGGGGATGCCTATGTTCAGCAGTGGACGTCCTATGGCTGATATGATGATCATTTCACGAAGGTCATTCGGAGGGTTAAATATACCGATTGACTTTTAACATTAATTAATTAGTTAGGTCTTTGTCAAAATGCAATAGATTTGGAAGGCCCGGACGATGCTCGATGCTTTTGTTGGGCCTTACAACCCAAATTGCCAATTTTAAATGAATAGATTTGAAATCAGGTATGTCTTTATACTTAGATATACACACTCGACAATAATATACTCATATTTCGCTGTACAGAGTTTAACAAACTTTTGTTTTGTAAGACCAAATAATATATAAATAAGGTAGGCCCTGACCGAGGTCAGCGAATAATCAGGTGCCACATGGAAAATAATACCCGAAAGCGGTGCGCTGCTATGTTTCTGCTATCCTATAAAATAAAATAAATATTTAATTGAGTTCCTAAGTTGTTGCTTCGAAAACTGTGAATTTTATTACTTCAAAGTAGCTAGTTAAGTTATGTATTATTATAATTTCACAGCTAATGTACGTGTACAGTTTCTCAGCTCTAAAGTAAATCTTTGTTTGAGCGAAGCGCGTCCGAGTCCTATTCAATGTCTGAAATACTGAATATTCCAGTACCTGAAGTTGTGCAGGGAGTTTATGCAGCCCTGCACCGGTACTTCCATGACGCTCCGTTACATTATAACACTCTAGATTCAAAATAAAAATATAAGTGCGTTCGTGAAACAAATAGCTTAGTAAATGAAGACCACTATAAACATTGCAATAACTGCTGTTACTAACATAACATAGGGGTCTTAGAGAAAATTGTACGTGCTTGGTTACAAATGGCTATGTAATATTCTTTAATTAAGAATTTTAAGAAAGTTTTGTGTTTTTTTGTTTGTACTGTAAAGTATGGGTAAGTAGAATTAGAATAGTGATTTTAGGAGCGCAGTATAACTGTTTCCTGTACGGACTTTGTGATGTAAAGTGCCGTTAATAACGCCTTTAGGTTGCCAACTAAACAGTAATGAAGTCGGTAACAAAGTGAGGTTTGTTACTATTTGCATAAACTGCGGAGGGGGCTGAATCTCGGCTCTGTGTGTGCTCGAGTCGCCCTATCTAATTACTGAAAAGAATATTTATACCTACCTAAATTATTTAAGGCACCTTCCCTAAGCTAGATGTTGCTCTCATCTTTTGTGAATTTTTGACTCGATGGAAACCTAAATTATCGAAAATTCGCAAGTCGATATTGCAGTACAGATAATAAAAAAACGTATCAAGTTAGTTACAGTTATATTATATAGCAAACAAGTGCTAAAATTGGCTACCTCATTTATAGGTTTTATTACTCTGTAGTTTGGATAAAATACTTATTTATCGAGTTATGATTTTTTATGTCATGCGTTATGGGATTTATTATTCATCGTTTTAGTGCCCCACGAAACGATCATAAGGTATTTAAGCGGTCTAGCCAGTGTAACTGACGAAAAAAGTAATATGACACCGCTTGTAGAAACACACACGACGCGGTTATATTTTCTTTGTTGTGTTTTAAATACAGCAATATTATATAGTATCGTAGGAATGGTCCAACAAACTGTTAGCTGTTGCATGTGAATATGTATTCTTTCATACATACATACATCAGCCTAATGCAGTCAACTGCTGGACGTAGGCCTCCCCCAGGGTACGCCATAGGGCACGATCTCCCGTTTTCGCCTTCCAGTCACTACCAGCCGCCTTTTTTAAGTCATCGGTCCATCTGGCCGGAAGTTGTCCAACACTAAGTACGCTTGCCTTGATTCGTGGCCTCCACTCTAGAACCCGTTTACTCTACCGTTCGTCGGTTCTACGACAGATGTGCCCCGCCCACTACCACTTCAGTTTGCTACACTTCCAGACTATGTCCGTTAGTTTGGTCTTTTTGCGGATAGTCTCATTCCATATTTTATCCGTTATAGAGATACCAAGCATAGACCTTTCCATAGCTCTCTGAGGGACATGTAACCGGATCTATTCTTTCACAATTAAATAATTTTAAACGGATTTAAGATGTGTTCATTTAGGATTAAGATGATGAAAATGTACTCACGGATGATTTAGGTGTTTCAGACGTCATTATTTACAATGTAATTAATTTTTGTCCCACCACTGGCATCTAATTGTTAATTGCCTCGCGTAACAAGGTTCTACGAAGAATGCTGATACCGTATCTCTATCATATCTTGTATAGTAAGTCTTTCAGTATGTTGGATATAGTTCTTCCGCTATGTAATCAGTGGAGTCCAAGTTAATTAGATGCCCCAACTAGTATATGTGTTACAATTCGTTTTTTTTTTATTTCTATGGCTTCCCGAATCTCTTCTCTTTTGCTAGGATTGCTGCCTTATCGAACCTGACATAATGGGTGCGGTTATCCATGCTATGTTCACATACTGCAGACTTAGAATATCTAGAAATGCTAATTTATTATTTTGCTCTGTTTCTATTGAAAATTGAATATAAGGACCAATTGAATTTGAATGATTGAAATATAACAGCAGTAACTAAGTCTTGTGGAAGGATGGTAAAGGTGTCGTCTTTGTACCTCTTGTACATCTTCGGCATAGCCGGTGCGTGCCTTAAGACTCAATCCTCAAAGTTCTTCATGAAGATGTCAACCACTTGTCCCCTGGAATGCCCATGACCACGCCGTCGACTTTAAATTTTTTTATTTATTGTGTTGAGTAATAGTTGTGCATACTCAAGAACATATTATGTATTTTACATTGTGAATTTGAAATATGAGTTCGATCCATAGCCGCAATATTTTAAAAGCATAATTATTTGGAAATTGGGATTCCCATAAATAAATTGAATGCCGTTGTTTGGAAATAACACATGATTACTGAAACAATACCCCGGAGCGCTGTAGACAGGGCAAATTCACAAATAGAAATGAAATACCCAATACTCGTGGGAACAATGTAATTAATACGCCAAAAACAGGTACTTTTACCATCAGTTCAAGTTACTCAATAAATTTTTAATTACTAGGTAGCTGCTGAACTTTGGAGTTACAATTTGTAAACAATTATTAAAATCGGCTCTTGACCGCGAATATAGCAAGAATTATAAAATTTTATACATCTTTAAGGCCGTACGCTCCCTCACGCGGTTTCCCGTCAGGTAAACCGCCAGATTTGACAAAACACAAGATTGGCGCTACGTGACGGGGCCTGCGGTCAAATGCGCCGCGGATTCGGCAATCCGCGGCGCGGGCGCGTGCCTGTTTTGCAAAACTCAGTAGTCTCCGCTACGTCGCGCGGGCCGCACGCTCCGGTACGATCACTCACAATGATGTATATGCTTCTAGACACGGAATGTATTATTTTAGGGGTGCAGGAGCACCCTGTGCTGTGGGATTAGTCCCACAAACTCTATAAAAATGAAGATGCCAGGCAAAGTTTTCATATTTTTGATGAAAAAAGTGAACAGGAAAAAATTATGCTGGTAGGATCGTAGCCGTGCCACTTGTTATTGGCATCAAGATACACTTGCAAAATTCGCGGGCAAGAGACAAAAAGGTATTATATATAAGTAAGTAAATTAATTACTTATAATTTTGATACTTGAAGACAGTTAATAATAAAATTATATTTTTTATAAATTAACGAGAGTTTTTCCGACAAAAATAAATAAATTATCATGATATATATTATTCCCATAACAACGAGACATGATTCTTGGCAACAAATTTTAACTTAATGCACTGTTAAAAAAATTCGCGTAAGAATTTAATTGTAGTAGAGTTTAAAAAGTAAGTTTATTCTAATTACGGAAAAATTAAAAAAAAGTGTCATATCAATCTTGCTCTGACCTGTAGGGGAAAGTGGTATAAGACGGGGTAGGGGGGTAAGATGGGAAATCAGCAAAAAACTATGTTCCAAACGCACTTTCAAATGACTGCTTACGCCATCTTACGGCCATTTAGTGAAGTTATCCAGTGCCGCAAATGTCATGGTGGAAAGTGCGTGTATTGTGATTTCGTGAGTAATTTATTGTTTTTAACACTTTTGATGTAATATTTGGGGTCAGTAAACTACGTGACTGCATTCAATACATGACGAGCAATGCTGAGGCAGTATTTTTTCGTAAAACTGAGATATTTTACTTCTTTATGAGCGTTGCTTCAAGCAGGCAGGTTTTGTTTTATAACTTCAAAAAATTTTGTGTTTGAAAAATGATCGTTTGGGGCATGATGGGGTATATCTTCACAGCCATACAATCTGATCTAAATAAATCAGAATTTAATTAAGTTAGCCTAAAACTACTGATGTCTTACCCAAGTATGACTCAGAAACAAAAGAGAGAAGTCTGTAGAAGAGGAAAAACTGCTATAATTACTACATACTACAGAATTAGTAGGACGACAATGATATTTGCCTAAATTGTAAAGACAGAACCTAATGACGATCCCTAGTGGTAACTTAAACTGCTCCCAATAGTACCTATGAAGCAGCATATGGGCGATATGTGAGAATGAACGTAGGGGTGCCAAACGATTGCTTCTCACGCAAAGCGCATTTAAAACTTTAACGACTGGTGTAGTTTTTGATAAGGATTATGTTTAGTTTTTGTAAAATAATATGAGTGGGAAAATAGGCAAGCCACCTGCCGTTTGCTTGTTAAACACAATTAGGATAGAAAATAATGTGAAAACTTCTGGGCAGGTTCTTGGTGGGTTTTTCCTGTTCAGGGGGTCCGGTTAATTATACCCATGTAAATAACACGCTTTAAAAATCTTGACTTCAATTTGACATATGTCGTTTTCAAATGGTGGTAGCGTAAAGTTACATGCCATGTGATTGACCTGGCCAGCCCCGATCCCTGATTTTCTATTAGGACATTACAAAATTGTTTTAAAATGAAGAAAATTGTGTTATAACAATTCTTTTTTTTGCAATGATGGATCATGACGTCTCGATAATACTATCCTACATTGAATAGAACATTTCAATTTCTTTATAATTAATCAACGGTAATATCGGTTTGTCTCCGATTCTCTTTTAGTGTGAACACTGAGTTCACAGTTTTCAAACTGCTAATTTACTTAAGAAGGCGTCAAGGTTTGTGACCGCGTATAGTTCTATCCATCTATGTCAACTTATTCCTAGTCAACTAACCGATTTTCATTTGCTACACGGCGTTGCATGTTTTTCTAAATGCAGTTTTATACAAATGTATACCGCATTGATCATGAAAAACCTGACCATTCCATTGTCTGTAAGGTACGTGATAAACTATTATTAGTTCATAGCCTACAAAAATTCTTCGACCCCTAAATACTATGATTTACGATGTCGTTAACTTGTAAAAGTCACTATAAATTATTCCGATTATGATCTTCACAACTAGGTAGTGTGTTACGGAAAATAGTAAAAAGTTTAGTAGTGGCACAGTAGGAGTTCGTAAAGGTCGAAATCAAGCCTAGGTATAGATAACAAGTATCCTTAATATACAGAACATTGAAAGTGCTTCCTTAAATCTTCAAAGGGACGGACAGTAGGTGGCAGTAGTCAACTCTCTTTCGAGGCGAGTGCAGCCGTGAACGACCTCGACAGTGGCACCCAAACGATAATAACAATGGGAAATTTTCTAGAGATTCTCGAGTATCATGTAGAGGGCCTTTAGCTTAATTGAAATAACGTTTCTTTACATGGAAATCTGTACTATCAACAGAACTGTCAAAAGAAAAACTCCCATTACAAAACATGTTTATTTGTATCTAATAGTTTTTATTTTATTCAATAGGACCGCATTTATACCTCAAATATTTGTCAGACGTGGCGATAGCGACCGCATATTACGGTTTTTAACGCTCTGCATGACCTGCCAGGAATAAAGGCGTGATTGTATATGTATGTGTATGTATGCAGCGAATGAGACTAAAACTAAAGGTACTTTTAGTATTATTCGCTGTCTTTCCGCCAATCCGGAGCTCAGTGAAGAATTCAAAAGCACGACTTGTAAATGAATTTGCTCTCGCGTGGTACACACAACTTTTCATCTCTGCCGCCAGATGTGGCGCAGTGGTACTTCGACTGCCTGCGGCGCAAAGGTGCCGGGTTCTTATCCCAGTGGGACACTCACAAAGTTGATGTTATCACTTAATGAATTTGTTTCCAGTCTGGTTAGGACATTGTTGGCCAATGGTCCGTAAGAAAGATGGTTCCGTGCTTCGGAGGGCACGTTAAGCCGTCGGTCCCGGTTGCTGTCTATGATCACTTAGACGGCGGTAGTTACACAACCATGTCAGAGACCTACTAGTAGTAGAAGGCGGTTTAGACATCAGGGTTCATCAGGTTGCTCGTTGACTCGGTGTCACGAAAGTGAGAACTTCTGCGAGCGAGAAAATTATACACTTTTAGCTAGAATAGGACAGAAAAATACCTACTATAATACAATTATTAATTCTAATGATAAAATGGGCCAAGACCTTACATCACCGTTTCAGAAAATGTAATTGCATTTTTCGATAGACACCATCCAACTAATTACAATGCGCTTTAAGAAATTTTGCCTTGCCAATCATTTGTGTTATTATAATTTTGGCCATTTTCTTGCTGTAGGAAAGATCAAGGGAGGTCAAATCACTTAAGAGTAAAATCTGAAGAAAATTGAATTAAACTTTTTTTTATTAGTGCTATGGTTTGCCTACTGCTTAATTCTATTTACTGTGCTGCTAAGGACTTTTGTTAATACGAACCAAAATATTTACTACTGTGTTGTAACTAAGTAAGCACAGCCAATGGAAATATAATGCGTATTTACTGATGTTATTACGTGAAAATTTTAATATAAATATGATCTATTTTCTCCGTACCTTTTTACCCTTATTATATTTTTAAGTTTTTGTATAAATTTGAAGCCAAAAATAAGAAGATTTATTTAAAATTATGTTATTCATTAAAATTCAGAACTTTCTGTTAATCCTTTCGTGCTACCGCAAAATTTAAACTTGAATACATTTTTAAATCCTAAGTTCTTGTTTCTATGCTTGTTTTATTTGCGCGATTCGATGTCAAACTCCAGGATATAAATAAAATTCGATTGGAAAAGTCCTCGAAAAGTCGCAACAGATGGCGCTGAGCACGTCTAACGTCTAGACTCGACTAAGGTAGTTCTCACACGCACCGCATGGTTTTTCGGTATTTTGCCGGATCAGGGTTCTGACTCAAAGAGTTTACAAAATCCCATACATAATCCAACTATCATGCAAGAAACACGTCGCCGTATCAAATTGCGGTTGTATTCGATTTTCATTTTATAGTGGCTGTCACGAGCCGCAATATAGTCCAGTGCGTCTGCTATTCACATAACGTCTACACACGTCTAACGTCTATTCACCGGATCGCAATCACCTGAAAGCATCCACTTCGCGAGTGTGAACTCATGGCAAAACGGATATTTGTCTGAACACTTTCTTCTTAAACATTTCCGAATGATTTGGAAAATTCATTGTTGGCCAAATATTTATGACTTCTCGGAATTTCCCAGTTGTGGAACAATGTTATTTTTTTATTACCGGCCCATCTACAATTTTAAGTTTATATCGTACTTATATGGTATCCGCACTTACATATTTTTAAGTAAAAAAACACATGACTTCTTTCTAGCTTTTCTTCCATAGCAAGTGGGACAATCTTGAAATGCAAAAATATCTCTGAACATTATTATTTTTAATGAAAACAGCTCTTTATTTTAAAAACTGCAAAATAATAATAGTGATTCAGCCATGATGAGGTACCCATACAAATGTAAATAAATCAAGAAACGAAAAACTACACTAATAAAATAATAATCCTGCGACCATATTTTTAAGAATTAAATTAGAATTCTCGCTGCGAGCTTTATGTCCAAACTGAAAACCCTATTGAGGCTGACGTCGGAATGACAAGCTGAATAATGTACACCGACTCTTGGATAATATTGCTGAAAGTTCATTAAGGACCGATACTCCAAAATAATTTACCTTCTCTTATGAATAACATCGTAAATATTACGTTATTCAATTTTGAAATCAAGTTCCTGTTTGATCATGTCGGTAACTTTAAAATGTAGTGCGTTGTTTATATTCTAATATTATATTATTCTTGAGATCATCGAGTGGGACAACATGTAGACGAAGACGAACGATGAAAATTAATTTCAATATACATATTATTAAGATGAAAACATGCACACAACCATGATGTTACTAATCAAAATTTGTGATCCAAGTCTAGTAGTAAGACAAAATTAGTTGAATTCAATCAACACAACAATCACTTCTTGACAACTTGACTGACCAAAATATAACACAACTTTACCTTCCAAATGAACTTAAGTTAATGTTCTAATCGAGGAGTTATGCCACAATTTCATTTAGCTACTAACAAAATACTTGCACGCTATAATAGAACAAAAACTTGTTATAAGAATTGTTTAAATTTTTATGGTTATTTCAAAGTCTGTATAAGTAAGTAGTTACTTTTGTTCCAAAATCGATTATAAAACACAAAATTTATAATTTTTGCAGTTGTTAACAAAGATACCCACTTATGTGTAAATGCATGAACAATCAAATACAAAAATAACACACTCACACATATCACGCCTATAATCCCTTGACATTTACGCCACGTCTGACAAACATTTGAGGGTCACCCGGAAAATTGTGTATCGCCATAGTGACAGGTTGTCAGCCCATCGCCTAAAATTGCAATACACACCCTCGAGTCCCTTAGACGCTTCTTACGACTCCCACGGGCAAGAAATGGGGTGATGCTATTCTAAGCCGGCATCACACGGCACTAATAATAATAAAATTAAACATAATTTTTGCTTATTTCTGCTCAATGCCTGAAGGTATGCTATTCACTTACCCAGTGAAAACGTATGAGGAAGTTTTCAAGTGGAACGTAGGTTGAAGTTGCCAAGTTTCTGTAATGGCCCGTTATCGATGCTAATCTGACCCTCCGATGAAATTTTCTTTTCGTTGGCAGCACACAATTAGCTCCGATAGCTTTTTGTAATGCGTCACGCTTGCTCGGCACTTCTAAATGTGTTATTGTTGTAGCATTTGATATTATATTGGTTTGAGTTGTTGTTTTATATTACTCGTCAATCGCAATTCGCCGAACGATGCATGTATTTTCCATCATAAATTATTTTTACAGTTAAATAATAATTTGTCAGCGTAGCAGCTGGCTGCGCTCGGATTGGTCCAAACTGGCATCTTTCTTGGCATACGATGTCACAGCGTTTCTGCAAGATCAACTGAACTACACAAAACAGGCCAGCGCCATCCAGCTGTGTACGACTTCATTCTCGGTGGACGTCATATGTAGAGGCGTTACTGTGCCCCATAGAACAGGGGACAAAAATGGGTAGTAAAACATACAAGGTTTTTTGAATATCCTGAAGGAGACCGACTAAGCAAAGTGCCAGAGTTCGTGAATACTACTCATAAGGCACTTCCACTAAGATGTCACCCGGCTGGAATAATTTGAGCTAAAATTCGAACGGTGTCAGAAAGTAATTGTTGACTTACGTACCAGAGACTTCGATTACTGTTAACAGTTAACGAGGAATGCGTGTCACCGTTGAATCATATGCATCGGCAACAAGCACATTGGCAACAAATCCACCTGTGCTTCCCGCCACCGCCGTACCGCATGGTTTGTAAAAGCGTTGTGACGAAGTACATGCGGATGGGTATTAGTCGGAAGTATCAGAAGAAGCGCAGCAGGCAACTCCCTAGAACAAGTGAGGCACCGTCCCCGTGGAAATGAATCTACCGTTGCGCGCGATACGATGCGATCACGCCGATGACATCGGTTTATGTCTCCCGCCTGCACGACTATACTACCAAGCAATACCTACTGGTTAACATGTCCGGTTCGTTCAAATGCCACATCTCAAAAATATATTATTTTCGTGGGGTGTTTGACTAATTATAAGTTGAAAAAGTAGAGTCATAAACAAAATCTTTATAATAAAATAAAACACGCTTAACCTCTTTCACGACTTTATTTTAAATCTAATTAAATCACAATAATTTATCAATTTATATTTATATGTACTTAAAAATACAGATTTTATAAATCAGTCTTAGGATTTTCATGCCTGGTTCAAGCATATCAATAATCTCTGCTAAAGAGTGGAACTCACTACCTACGTCTGTGTTTCCAAACGCATACAACCCTAATCTCTTCAAAGTAAGAGTGAACAGGCTTCTTCTGGGTGAGCTCGCTCCATCTTAGACTCTGTCTCTGTCCTATGACCTGGACTAGAGTCAAGAGCAAACCCATCATTAATAAAAAAAAATCTAGTGAAACTTAAAAAATATCCAACTGATAAATCTAAATCACATTAAAAATCAGGCATAACTTACCCAGTAGGTGAGTGACCGGGAACTTACAACATAGTTTCGACATCACTTAATTTCGAATAACGGAAGTGCGACACCACGAAAATGCGAATATCTATAGTGCGATATAACTGCAGTGCGAATAACTAAAGTTCGACGTAAGCGCGACAGAATGCAAGCGCGACAGAATGCAAGCGCGACAGAATGCAAGTGCGACAGATTGCAAGTGCGACAGAATGCAATTAGGACTGAATACAAGTGCGATTGAATGTAAGAGCGACTGAATACAAGTGCGATTGAATCTAAGAGCGACTGAATACAAGTGTGATTGAATGTAAGTGCGACTGAATACAAATGGGACTGAATACAAGTGTGACTGAATGAATGTAAGTGCGAATAAATGTTAGTGTAGTAGAATGTAAGGGCCGCCGCCCGTTAAACGTTTGTCTCACGGTTTTGAAAAGAAATTGATTATGCCATTCTAATTCTAGTCATCATCATCTTTAATTCAATTACCATTAATTTAATTATCAGTTTTCTTCTGAAAATATCGCGACATCATCAACAACCACAACGGTCCACTGCTGGACATGGGTCTCCTGGCATCAGAGGGTGTTTGCCATGATCGCGACACATGTTTGTGTGACGACGTGTAAAATAATGCAAAGAAATGAAACAATATTTAAAATCAAATCTATTTATAACATTTCTCAGACAATACCAAAACACATTATTCAAAAAATCAAGTATAATTTGTTATCTAAATGAACAAATAATAATATTTTTTGATATTAAATTAAATTGAATAATTAACTGCAAAAATACTGGGCTGATTGATACTTGAATGTTGGTGTGCCTAACGACAAGTAGGTTACTTGTTGTATGATATACAGGGTGGCCCGTATACCTTATACTAAAATGTATCCGAATCACCCGCACGTATGTTCCGCGATTTTTGAAGTTACCGAGTTAATCAACTTTTAAACTTGTTTGGCCAAATTTTAAGTAACGTGAAGTAATAGGGCTTTTCGAGCGGTTGTTTCTGTAGCATAATCTTCATGATTTGTAGTTTCTAGCGTATAAAAAAGGAAAATAGCCTCCCCGTAGAATTTTCCCTAAACATTTTTAAAAGTTGAATAACTCGGAAACTTTAAAAAACGCGGAATATTCACGGGGGTGATACAGATACCCCTCAGTGTAAGGCATTTAAGTTTTGTCTTTGGACCTCACTATTTGGGCCACCCGGTATATCACTAACACCACAGAATAGATACTGGTAGGCGTATTTCAACAACTTAGCAACCTACATTACCCTCTTTCGCATTTTACTTGTTTGTAATTAAATAAATTAAAGCTGAAACGAAATATTGATTAAACTTTTTTATCATTTGATCTGCAATCTAATATAATTTTACAAGATATTAGAAGTACTTTGGCTTACGCCCTATATTTCATCTAATAAATTATTAGAATATGCACAGTTTTACATGTATGACATGTATTAAGTTACACCAAATCTTTTCCTACATAAATCTGTTTAAATCACAATTTTAATGAAATTAATAACAAATATATGTCAATCCCCGCAAGAATAGGAGTGTGTTCATTTTATCTTTATTCTTAAGGTGCGTCAACAGACGATCATCAGTTGATTTTTTATTTCTTTTTGCAGGCGAAGGTTCATCTTTCTGTGATAATATTCTTTCCACTGTATTGGCCGTATTCTTTTGTTCCTTCTGAATCTCTTTAAGAGTTCTGTAAATATTCATTTTTCTATGGCTGAGTAACGTATTCCATCTTTCGTGCCAGCTTTCTACGGCATTTTGGGTCCTTGGCACATCTGAAATGTGGCAGTCATGGATGGACCATAGCTGCGGAGGGAATCGAGGTGTACTCTTTTTGATCGTAACCCCGTTATTTTTTCCTTTTTTAGCCTTGTATGTACCATTGACATAATATTTCTCGAACCATTTTATTACTTTTTCGGCATTTGATGGCAAAACCTGTAATAAAAAAACATAAATGTAAGCAGGTTTTAAAATAATATTTATCTAATAGGTAATGTAAAGTTTGGATATTTTTGATATTGAGTTAGGTAGAAAGTCGTATTAATACTTAAATATGACTAAGATGTAGATTTTGCACATAATATAAATTTAAATATTGTATTTCTAGTTTTTACTTCATTTTTCAGCAAGTTAAACGCCTCTGGTATTTCGTCTGGACTCATGTAGGCTAAAGCTGCCAGGTGCCGCATTTTGTTAGCAAACTGACTGTCCTCTCCATACACTTTTGCTAAGTTAGATGCCTGTATTTGCCGCCAGATACTTTGGCATAAATGAAAAAAGCATCCTTTTTGCGTTGCGTTGGGAAACACATGTTTGACAGCTTTAATTGCTGCTAATTCAAAATCAGTAAGCACGAGCGTTGGTGATAAATCAAGTGCATATTTATCAAACGCCTGTCTGCGAAGTAAATCCAGAAACAAAATGTAACATTCCTTTGTTTTTTTTGTCAGTAAACCATACACTAATGGCACTGTTTTTCTATTTTCGCCGTGTCCAATCAAACCATGTATAGTATAAAGTTGGCAGTAAGGCCTTGGGCAACACCTAAACGTGCCATCCATCAACCAATATGGTGAAACCATCAAATTTTCTAAATTTTTTTTAGTCCCCAATATAATAATACTGTTGTTATTGTCCTTGTAGTGTTCGATTAGAAAATCTTCTTCATTAAATTTTAGGAATTCGTCCGGTATTTCAAAATCTTGTAAATCTTTAGGTAAATTTGGATAACCCTTATTTCTAGTTCGACTTATTATCATTTTCAAAGCTTGTTTGCTCGCAAATGCCGGGGCACTTGTTGACGGTAGATTTTCTATCGACGCTTGTATGATCTGTGAAGGCGCATCCATGCTGTTTTTGGCACGGTTTTTAATTTCGTTTTTTAGTTTCGAGTCATCTATTTTTGCAGCATCTGGTTCATGTAGATGAACAGGAACGCAATTTTTTTTTAAGTAGTGGTCGTTTTCCACCAAAATACTTCGCAAAAGTCCGCCACATCCAACACTTTTCTTTTTTACACAGCACCAATAGAACTGATCATTCCTTTTTTTATTCAAACTGTATAAATACCCGTCACATAAAACTTGATCTCGACCAGTCCTTGATTGTATAACTTGCAACTTTGTTAGACTCATTATGACACTGAAATTCACTGAATACGGAAATAAAATTCACTAGTTATCGTAATCGTAGTAATGCACAGTCTGATAGACGTCCGATGAATAGTAGTAAAATGTAAATATCTGTTTTTACTTTAGAGAAATCATTATCAAATTACCCTCATGCCTCATACCGACATTCTTCGCCAGACGCAAATTCAAATCTTAACTGTATTTTTTCCTAGGTAGTTAATAAAATTCAAAACTTGGACGTTTAAAATCAGTGTTCACAAGTATAACGGTTTACGTTCATTGCTTTTAATATATGTAAGTTAAGATTTTTTGAACTGGAAATCAATTTAATAGTGTTTATTTTGACGCCATCCTAAATAGTGCGTACTGACGTCACAACGTGCGTTTGTCATACAAACAGCTTGCGCGCTTTCCTGGGGTATGCGCCCCCTTGTCGCCACGGCGGGTAGAAAAAAGAGGCACATACTCTAGGAATCAGAATGGACATGAACTCCCGTGCGAACTGCAAGTAATGGGTAAGTTAATCATAATCGTAATAAGACCAAATAAGTCGTGTCTGAAGATACATAAAATAGACCAGGAATGAAAAACTACAGATTTTAAAATGTTTATTTGTATTTTTATCCAGCAATAACATAAACTTTATTCAACAACCTGAAAATTAGAAATATCACTTAGCTACACACTCGAACTCGCTATTGTAAGTCTTATGCGCCCGGCTCAAAGTTAAACGGTAAAAAGTCCAAACTGTCTGACCCATCATGAGCATTGTTTAAAATCGTTGCATGATTGTACATTTTTTTATTCTAGACGATGTATATAGTCTCATGGTCGGGATAAACTTCTATGAAGAGGTTCCGGATTGCCATTTTCGAAAAAATAAAGATATATGCTCGTAACATAAACATTCACTTCAAAATCAACATCAACAACCTCAACACCTACTGGACATGGGCCTCCCTCTATTGGGGTAATTGCCATACTCACTACGTTGGACAGACGGATTGGCGAGGGCAGTGCAAGGTGTTGTATTCACAGGGAACGCTACTGCCCATTCTCTGGATTCATTTCTCCGACAACTTTCAGGACACCCGTAGGTAGGAAATGGGTGGCTAATCTACACCGGCACCGCACGGCCAAACTATGACTTGAACCAAAAAAGATCATCTATATTTCTATCCAATTCGAGCTTTAGTGAACTCGCTCTTTCATTATTCGCAATTCCATGGTGTCGCACTTCCGTTATTCGAAATCGGGTGATGTCGAAACTATGTTGTAAGTTCAGTGACCGGAGTGATCAGACTGACAAATAATTTGTTCAAAGGAATTACTCACAATAGTTTAAGACATTTTCTTGCTGATGTTACTTTTTCAGTAAATGTATTAAAAACAATAATTTGGACAAAATACCCAACAAAAAAAATATATTTGAGAGGTGGCGTGTCGGTCATTCGGACGAACCGAATGTGGCCGAAACACTGCACGACTCATGTTAGGTAGATTAACTTGTAAACACACCTACGTTTACGTTTTACGTGGTCGCGAGAGTAACTGATGACGCAGTGATGTGAAGACCGCAGCGTTGTGAGAGCATCAGAATACCACTATTTAGAAGCGAATTCACCTACTAATAAGTCTTAAACAAATTAATATTACTACCTACTAGTGTTGAATTCGGCTACCTTAACGGTAATTTCACAACTTTCTGACCGACCCTTCTAATTGGTTCAAGGGTTTAGACTTAGTTCGTTCGTTCCGTATTTACTGTAGTTTTTTTTGTGTTATGCCAAAATAAAATTATCCAAAGAAAATTAATTGCTATTTTGAGAATCCAAAGTTTTATAAACGATTCAGTAAAGATTGTTTCATACAGAAAAATACTATCAAATGCAATTTATGACATAAAATTAGTTTTTGCTCTGACTCTCCTCACCACTCAAGTAATTTTGACGCGCAATTTTAATGTTGTCTATTGAAATAGAATGGTTGTTAGTTGAAATGGTTAGCGTATCAAATAAAACTAGTCGGATTTCTGAAGAGGTACATTCACCCCTACCAATACACCCTGTTTCTGTTACGTGTTATATTTGAATATTTGTTATTCTCCTATACAATTTCTATAAGTACCTAAGTATATAGCTGTTGTTTAATTTCGAAATGAAAGGTTGCGTGCCACTTTGATGGATGGCTTTATTCTATCGAATTTCATCGCTGTTAAAACACAATCCCATAATAAATTATGTAAATTATCGATTGACTTGTAATTTGAACCTAAGCTTTGTTGATTATGAGTTAATGTTAGCAAAATATAACGGAATAAATGCTGATGTTTTAAATATAAGCTTGCCTGGAAAATCCGTTCGCCCTTTACATTAGATTGTGCTTATTAAGGTTCTTTTTAGTTTAAATAAGCCTGTTTTATTATGATTCATCTTTTAGGCGGATTGCACATTTACCGGACGATATTGTGGTTCGTGACAGCCAACATACAAATTAAAACGTGTGACAGCAGCTATTGAGATGCGGTGACGTGTGTCATGGTATCCGGTTTTTATAGTATTTATTTAGTAATCTATTTTCGTCTGACATACAGATCCGACAACACACCGGAAAAATATGCCGTAGGTGTAAGAACCGCTTCTAAGGCTTTGGAGGTACGGACGATAGGACCATGGACCTAACTTTCGTCTAAATAAATGTATTAAAGCTGTAGCATACATGCTAGCCAAAATAAGAAACATGCTACTAGAAGTACAAGGGGCATTCGATCACAATACATACAATCAAAATTCTTTTAAGTCATACTTTGAAAACCATCATATTTTTATGAACCTAGTTTACAAAACAATATTATTACTTCTCAAAATGCGGAGGTAAACAACTACAACAAAAGACCCCCACTATAAACAGGGAGCGTCGTGTGCAATGGTGGCGCAAATCTGTTTTCTCTCAATGATTTGTCTCCAGAACGAACTAAATCTGTACTGGGCGCTTGCCAAATGTGCAATCTACACAACCATTTATTTTCATTCGCTTTCATCTTTGATTCAACCACGTAAGATCTGAAATCGCACAAACGAAGACAGTCTTTAGGTTGGTAGATGTACAGCTTAAATTCTGTCGGGCTTCTAGGCCAGAAGGCTCGAGTGTCTTTCGTGATCCTTCTATGAAAATAATATTTTATTAGCGTCATATCATCTGTGTTTATAGCCCAGTAGATAATAATATTGTAGTTTCAGCAGTTCCTCGAATAAGCAGCACAAGTAGAAGTTTACTCTAGTTTTGTTTGCTCTCATGAATAGTTTCTTTGTATTCTGTTGTTATTGTTCAACACAATTGTTGGTGTCAGCAATACCTATAATTTAGTGACCGAAGATCTTATTTACCAAATATATTCTATAAATTATGATTACAAAATATTGTTCAGAAATATAGATCAGGGTTTGTTGAAATTATAACTTACTTAAAGCAAAATTTACAAACTTGATTACTTACTTTTAAAATAAACTCAAACAAGGTACAATAAACAACTGGCTTACTAATGAATGGCTAACTAATGAACTTGAAAATCGTATTTCTCAACGGATATGCAGATTTTTAAGATGGCAGTATCGTAACGAAAAAGGCATCGTAGCATTCGTAGCACTATTACTACGCGAACTGTAGCGAAACTCAATATCAAGAATACCAAGCTCCAAGCTGCAATCCTTGCTCAGCATAGAGACAACACTTTAAATAAGATGGTATCCGCACTATTTTAGAAACAAAACGGAAAGCCAAATACAAGTCAATGGTAACCGATCCTTGTTTGTGCAGAATCCTGAATAAATCCTAAACATTTTCGTTAGCGCGTTTGTTACTAAATCCGACCGAATTATACCCTACAGGAATAAATTATGAGGGTGGGCCATTCCCTCTCAACAGCAGGGCTAAACTTTAATTAAGCTGCATTTCGACTAAAATGGCCTCCCCCTTCAAACATTTAGAGGCGAGCTGTGTAGTCGAATGATGGCAGACTTTGGTCCTTTGCAAAATATTATTATGGTGACATTGAATGTTTTTGATGTTCTGCTTTTACTTAAGGCAGAAAAACGTGAACGGTACTATTGCACCCCAAATGGAATGCTGCTTTTGGATGGTTTAGATATATGGACTTGTTTGATTTAATAGCGGTTTCTCTGAGTTCTGACGTATGAAGAGCAATTGGATAATCAACGTGCAATCTTTGAAGAACTTTAAACAATATATTTCTCAATTCATACATGTATGAATTTTATTTACTTGAATAAGTACATCCTAAAAGGATGAAATTACCATAATTCTAATTCTTAGATATTGCATTTTAAAGCCATCAGACAAAAATGCGTTTTTAAAATTTTCTTGAGTTGGTTATATTTAAATTTCAGGAGAGAATCGAATAATTATTTTATCTGTATAATATTTATTTAGGAAGGTAGTATGATAACTGAAACAAACAAAAAAAGAACATCCTGATTTAGTTAAATCATAATTTTGTCAACCTTCAACTGTTTCACAAGTTCAGCAGATGTGCTACCAGGGAAAAAAACTTAGCAAAGGAACTTCTCTAGCATATATCGTCTGCTTAAAGGCAAAACGCACGTCTAAACTAAACGCACGATTTGAAAGTTTAGACGTCAATATAAACGGCTTTCAAATTATTTGAATCATTGTAATGCACCTGTTTTTGTCAAGTGATGATTAAGCTATCCGATTCTTTTTTCACTACTTTGATTAGACTTTTAGTTTTTTTATAATTTCAAGAAAAGTAGCCTGAGGTGTGTCGCTTATTTGGTTTTGCCTGTACACTGGCTATACTGGTTTTCTCCTAAACTAAAAGACTTTCAAGGGTTTTATGTCAACAAAATAATGGCTTAATACATAAAATATGAGATTGATGACTTAATTACTAAATTTTTGTTTGTTTTCCTACATAAATTAATGAAAATATTTTTGGTATGTTGTTTTCCCTGAATGTGATTAGTAAAAGTGATCATTAAGGTACGTTGTCCGGTTTTGGCAGCTCCTTTGTAAAACCTTTATGACTATGAAAAGGTACCGCAAAAACATGTTAATAGTATTAAAATTGTCTAAAATGTCAATAATTTTAGAGTATAAGAAATTTATTACAATTTTAACGACATGTCGTTTAACATTGTTAGGTGGTGTATAAAAATAAAGTAAAATGAATTCTGTAAAGAATCACGTTTATTGTCGAACATGCTCATTTATTTTGCATAAGAAGCAATTCAACAATCAAGAAATTGACCTTAATCAACATAAAAACAGTTCAAATGAGATTAATTTGAAACATAGCATAGCAATCATTTTCTGGCTAACATAAAAATATTGGAATTAAAAATGTTGTAAGAATTATTCTGTTTCACTGTCTTCTTCCGTGGCTGGTTCAGGTATTCGGTCAACCTCATCTTCTTCAGTTCTTAAGGAACTGTACCAACCGTGGAGCTCTTCCGGTATTGTGCCTGTCTTACACAATTTCAATAAATCTTTCTTTTTTGCTTCAGTTATGGGCAATTGTCTATCGTATAATTGCTTAAGCAATGGAGGTTCAGGTGCATTAACTCTGGTGCTTGCTCTGGTCGACCTTCGCGTTTGTTTTCCTTCTGAAGTATCCTTCACGATGATGTGGAAGAATTTGTCATCCTTCAAATCATATCTAAAAAAGACCTTGTGAGGTTCTTCTTTTAGGTAACGAAACTGTTTGATTTTCATCCATTTAACAGGATTCCCTTCAGAGTCTTTTTTGGGATTTACGAACATGCTTGATGCCAAACTTTTCAGATCATAAAATTCATTATACTTGAACTCTTTTACTTTGTAGTTCTCTTTAGTAATTTTTTGTCCAGTAGTAGTTTTCACAGTTTGCTTTTTGCGAGCATTTCTGAAAATAGTCAGAAGATCAGGCATGGCAAAAATAGTTGCATGTTTTTTTGCATTTTCTATCGCACTGTGCATAGAATCCACCTCCATGTAACTGTGCCCAGACTCCATGAATTTGTGGTCGATGATTTTGATGTGTGCAATAGTCTGGACAACGAGAAGCAGAAGTGCACATATGAATTGATTTCTGTTCTGTCCACCACACGTATCAGAGTACAGGCAGACTTCGTCAACTTGAACAGGCACGCATTTAGATAGATAGTGGTACAAGACCGTCCCAATCTCACAACTACCCCGCTTTCCATTTATTTCGGACCATGCCAGGTAATATGCGTCGTTAGGAAGAGCGGCTTCATAAACGCACAAATTGTAGACACATATTTTTCTACTGTAGTATAATTCTCCGACTAGACCACTAGGGATCTGCAAAACAGCCTGTAAATCAAAAGTAGCAGATACAAAGTTTTCTTCTTCATTAGCTCTTTTCTTGTCATTCTGTTTTTCATCAAAAATTGTTTCTTTTCTAGCTATATGTTCACTGTAAAGTTCTTCCATGCCTTCTTTTTCTTCTAGCGATGCTTTATCATACTTTGTGCATATTTTGCATTGGTCTTTCTTATAAACAAAAAAGCTCAAGTTATATTCAGATGCGAAAATTCTCCTATAGGTCATTTCAGAGACTGCCTTAGTATCCATACTCTCCAACTCATATTCAAGATTTCCTGCATCGCCAGTTTCACCATTATTTAGCTCTCTATTTAGCTCTCCTTCCTCTACTTCCTCATTAGCTTTATTTAGATCTTTCTCACATTGCTCTACATACAAGTCATACATTTTTTTAATACTCAAACTTTTGTCTAGGTATTTTCTTCTGGATGTTGATCTGATGTAGTGTGGGTCCATGGTCGGAAAGGATTCAATGTGATCTTTTACACGTTTGAGTGTCCGTTCATTTGTCTTGTTTACAGGTGTATGTTTACCTCTTTGATCTTCTGATGAAAATAAACCGACTGAATCTCTCTTTTCTATAGCATCTGTTATGACAGAAAGCGAAATAGAGAGAGTTTTTAAGAAAAACTTTTGGCAGACTGGTTTACGTGTTTCTTCCGATGGAAAAAAATTCTTTTTGGAATACTGCCTAGCTTTCTTATAAGATCTTCGGATAACGAGGACTCTTTTGGTATGCTGCACCTTAATGTTTGCAAGAATGAAAGCCTTTTTAGATTTAAAATCTAAACTCCAGTAGTGTCTGCATAGTTTTAATCTTGCTTCGTCATCAAAGTTACTGTTACATTTATAGGAGCAATTACTGCAATCAACATTTTTCGGTAGTTTTGCGTTTCTCAGTTTTTTGTTGGTCACGTAAGGCAAACCCTCTGCCCGTCTTTTTTTGGCAATGTTTCTTGACCATTCACCTGGATTAGGTTTGCGCCAACGTTTTAATACACGTGTTCGTTTCGCCACTCTTAATAGAATTGTTTCTATTATCCAGCTTACAACACTTTGAGATTCTAGAGGATGGGCTTGCGGACCAACTACATCAATAGAAGAACTTTCTGACATGGAATCATCTTCATAAGGAATATTCATTTGAGCTATAAATTCCGGTTTATAAGGTAAACATTTCCCCAACTTGCCGTGTGATGCCGGATTAGAATAGCATCACTCCATTTCTTACCCGTGGGAGTCGTAAGAGGCGACGAAGGGACTCGAGGGTGTGTATAGCAATTTTAGGCGATGGGCTGACAACCTGTCACTATGGCGATACACATTTTCCGAATGACCCTCAAACGTTTGTCAGAAGTGGCGTAAATGTCCGTTTTTTCGGCCGTTTATGCTCTGCCTACCCCGCAGGGGATAAAGGCGTGATATATGTATGTATGTATGTAATATTTACCTAAATACTATCGCGATAGACCCGGTCTAATACTTAAAATGAACACTCAATTTACTAAAAAACAACGAAATTAAATGCGCAAACGCAGTGTCTCGCTCGAAACAAAAGCACATAATGGCGCGTAAATGGCGAGCAAGATGCTTGTCCGTTGAGCACTAGAACGAGACAGAATGCAGTGCGGCAGGCAAAACCAGATAAATGCATTTATTATGTTTTGCCTTAACCAGTCATATAAACGCTTTAAATTCAAGCTTACAGGCAGAACCAAATAATGTTCATTACTACATTTTACGTGATGCTATAAAGTTGGTGAGTTTGTGTAATGTCGTTTACCACGTTTCATATGATACTGTTTTTGTTAAGTTCCCCTATAAGTGAGCATAACTGGTTTATCCAGAGTAAGTTAGTACCAAACTTATCATTTTATTTGGTTTTTTCACCGACTAACTCGGGAACTAAGCAAGCTATCAATTATCGGGTTTTACCTGTAGAAAGATCTCAATTTCCTGATCACGAATAAATATTTAACTTATTTTTGCAAAAAATTTCAATTATCCGGTTTTGCCTTTAAGCAGACGATATAATATAATATAATGATAATTATGAAAACATGCTAATTGAAATTGAAATTTGAAATTGAAATTGAAATTCTTTATTCAATGTAGGATAGTATTATCATATCACTTATTGACGTCATGAACCGTCATTGTAAAAAAAAGAAATTTGTATCACACAATTTTCTTTTTTTTATAACAATTTTGTAATGTCCTAATAGAAAACCGGCTCGGGCGGGATAAAAAAATATAAAAATCAAAGCACTGCCACGGGGCTGGCCAGGTTAAACACACGGCATGTAACTTTACGCCAGCACCATCTGAAAACGATATTTGTTTCAAATTGAAGTCAAGATTTTTAAAGCGTGTAGTTTACATGCGTATAATTAATCGGACCTCCTGAACAGGAAAAACCCCCCAAAAAACCTGCCCAGAAGTGCTCCTACTCTAAATTAACAATCGTACTAGCCCCTACGCTACCCTAGCTAATTCTGGAAGTAAAAAAAAATATGTATAGACCAAAAATGGCTACATATTTTTTTTTTGTAAAAATTGCAGTAGATAAATCTACCAGTTTCAACTTATAAAATATTTAGCTAGTCTACATATTGTTAATTTGTGAAAATATAATTGAAATTACATCCATGGAGATTTATAAAATTATGTCAGTTGTAAACTCCACGCACGTCCCATTTTGGTATTATAAATGAGTGCGTGTTTCTTGTGCTGCGCTGGAATTTCAGAGCTCCATGCCTCTTTGTCATTAATGTACTCATCTAACTTATAGTAAGCTTTATAACATAATGTTTTCTTGATAACAGACTTAAATTTACTTTCTGATAAACTCAGTATATCTTCCGGTATTTTGTTATAGTATCTTATACTTAGACCTTCAAATGAAGTCCTAACTTTAGCGAGTCTATGCTTAGGTTGATCTATTTTATTTTTACTCCTTGTATTGCGGTTATGCCTGTCACAATTTCTAGTGAAAGTATTTATATTTTTTCTAACATACATGATATTTTCATAAATATATTGACACGACACAGTCATAATATTAATTTCCTTAAACAGTTCCCTTAGGGAATCACGACTGCAAAGTTTATAAATTGCTCTAATGGCCCTTTTTTGGAGAACAAAAATTGTTTCAATATCAGCGGCGCGCCCCCACAGCAAAATTCCATAGGACATAATGCTGTGAAAATAACTAAAGTAAACAAGTCGCGCAGTTGCAATATCCGTGATCTCTCTAATTTTACGTACCGCATATGCAGCTGAGCTTAATCTTCCCGACAAAGATGTAATATGAGGGCCCCATTGGAGACTTGAGTCGAGAGTAATCCCTAAGAAAACTGTACTGGTAGTAAACACTAATTTTTCATTATTAAGTACGACATGATTATTCAAAGAATGTACTACGTTAGGTAAAGTAAATAATACTCATTTAGTTTTTTTCCCATTAAGAACTAAATTATTTGCAGTAAACCAACTATAAACTACTATGCTATACTATACTATGAACTAGCTAAATACTTAGTATAGAAATTTGTTTCAGTAATTCATTAGACATAAATTAACAAAGCAATTAAATGTTACAAAATAGCTGACGGATAGCTGTAGAAACTAGCTTCAGCAATCAACTAGATTACTTATTATTGAAATTTGTTTCAGTAATTCATTAGACATAAATTAACAAAAGCAATTATATGTTACACTAGCTGTCGCCCGCGACTTCGTACGCATGGTGTAGTGACTTGTGAGTTAGTGAAGTTGATGTATGCATATTGTTTAATATTAATATCATGTTTGTATAAAGTTTTTTCTCTTAAAGATGTGCAATGAATAGGTACTGGTTAACTTGTTTTTCGGTTAGGTACTTGGTTTTGATACTATGGACATCAGCTACAAAACATCATTATAAACTACTTTGGTAGTTTTACCATCGGGTGCTTAAACGTAAAAAATTTCAGGAGAACTGACTCGAGAGCAAGCGACATATAGCTGCCCGTGTGATAAACAGGGAATCGTAAGACCTACGCCTGCGGCTTTCAGCGTCTGTCCTTGCAATTTGTTTACAGTCATTGCAAAGAAAACGCTGACGGGAAACTGAATGCCCTGAAATTGAAATAAAAAGTTGTTGGGAATGAGTGGTATACGCGCCACAACCAGTGAAAATATCCGCCTCGAATACATTCATCTTTAAGCTTAAGATCTTCAGTCTGGTTCCATTGCACAGCTTTGGCGGAGTGAGATTGCAAAGAAGCATGAAAGGAACACCAAGTTTGAGTAATATTTGGTGTGCAGAAAGACCATTCGCACTCAAGGAGTTTAGGAATTCTATTAGGTAGTTAGTGGCTTTGTCTTGATTCATAACAGTGGTAATTGACGCGTCTACCACCATATCCCCAGTGATTTGTGACATAATGGTATGGTTTATTGAAGCAGTCTGATCATTTTTGGGTGCAAAAATAGCTCTTCCACGTAGCTACGAATCTTTCTTTTGAAGGAAGGAAGGCTCGCCATACACAGAAGAAATGATTCTCTTTAGTAAAGTACCTCTGCCGAGTTTTAATAAAGCTTGTGAAAACTCTTCAGCCCGTGGATTACCTCCGAGACGGGTTCGCATGATCACGTCATGGTCAGCTTGTGAATTTGTGGCCAAAGAGCCGATGATTTTAGTGAGGCATTCACCTCATCAGCCCTGGTACCTCGAGTAACAACTGGAAGTGTTTGGCGAAAGTCACTGGAAAAAAGAACAGTGATATGGCCCATGGCCCTATTATCTCTGCGTATGTCTTTCAAAGTCCTATCCATAGCTTCTACTGTTTTTTTGTTGGCCATCGTACACTCGTCACATAACTACCAGACAACAATATCAGAAAACCTTTGCCTTGTAACTATTACGTGATACAGCACATATTGGAGTATCGTTTGTGTCCAAATCGATTGGTATTTTGAAAGTTGTATGCGCCGTTTTCTCTCCTGGAAGCAGTGTGGCAGCGATACTTGAAGATACTACAGCAAGTGCAATCCTAACTTGCCTTCTGATCTCTGCAAAAATGTTTAAGGCGAGTGTAACCGTGAACGACCTCGATAGTGGCGCCACTTCACAAAAAAAGATTTATCTTTAAAGAATCTATCAGAATATCCGTTGCCCAAGTTTATACTTACATACGTATATCACGCCTATTATCTCTTGCAAGGTAGGCAGAGCGTAAATGTCTGACATATATTTGATGGTCATTCGGAAAATTGTGTATCGCCATGGTGACAGGTTGTCAGCCCATCGCCCATGTGAAAGTCCCTTAGTCGCCACTTACGACTCCCACGGAAAAGAAATGGGGTGATGCTATTGCAAGCCGGCATCACACGGCATAGTTTACAATACTATATTATTATTTTTTTAGAAAACCTATATATAATTTATATAATTTTAAGTTATATAATTTTGGAGAAAACATTTCATTAGCGGGTTTCACAAAACTAACAGCGACATCTATGAAGTAATTTTAAACAAATTTTACTCTAACATTTTTGATTCTAACTAATGAAGGTATTTATATTTTTTTAGGTTCCGTACATCAAAAAGAAACGTACAAAAAAACGGAACCCTTATACGATCAGGTTGTTGTCCGTCTGTCCGTCCATCCATCTCGTAAGACGCTTTATCTCGGGAATGCGCAGAGATATTGAGTTAAAATAAAAACTATATTGGTAAATAGGTTTTAGGCTGCAATATGGAACCCTTATAGGTTCACTCACTTTGTTGTCCATTTGTCTGTCTTTCAAGACTCACTATCTCGGTTACACGTAGAGATGTCGAGTTAAAATTAAAAGTATTATAACCTTTAACTCAGGCCAACGGCCTCTTGTAGTGGTAAAAAAAATAACTAATTTTACCCAAATCATAATTTGTCTTCGCAATAAAACAATTTTCAACGGATTTAAGTTGTGTTTATTTTGGATTTCACAATTCCTACGTTTCCACAATAAACACAACTTAAATCCGTTTAAAATTATTTTATTGTGATGAGTAATAGTTGTGCAAACTCAAGAAAATATCACAATTCATCTGTCTTCCATCACATACCTTGACCATGACCAAAGGTCAAAGTAAAAGTCCGAAACATTTCTGTAATAGTTAGAACGACCCGCATATATGTCAGACGTGGCGATAGCGATAAAATACTTACGGCCGTTGACGCTCAACCTACTTTGCAAGGATTAAATGTGTGATTGTTTGTTTTTTGTTTGGTTAGGTCGTTTCACGGGGTCGTTTAGAAGTTCAGATCGTATGTCAGTCAATACGTGGTCAATACCGCGTTTTACAAAACTAACAGCGACATCTATATTATTTTTTAGGAAAAAAATTCGGAACTCGCTTTGCGGAACCAGTTACTGTGTTTTACCATGGGAATGAAAGATTTTTTCGAGGTAAAAAGTATCCTAGATGTTGACCCGGGTAATAAGCTACCACAGTATACAATTTTGTAGAAATCTGTGCAGTAGTTTTTACGTGAAAGAATAACAAACATACCGACAGACAAACAGACAAAAATCAATTTTACTTCTGTTTTGATGTCTGTATCTTGAACACAATTAGAAGCAAAAACCCTTTTTTGAATCTATTTCATGTACAGAATTGGTTTCGTTTCTGTTTTATTATATGTATAGATAAAAGCTGAAGAATAGTTATATCATCTAGCTTTAGCAATAAATTAGACATAAAAAAGCGTCAGCAATTAAATGGTGAAAATAACAATATAAAACACCAGTAAATAAAAAATAATAGATAAGTAGTTAGGTACTTGATTTTGCACCTCGGAAGCTCTCAAAAAGAGGACCGCTGTCATTCACAGATTAACTATAGAGAAAAAGTCACAAAGTACCTAAGTATAGTTGCAAGGTACTTATCACTAGCCCGTCTTGAGTTTTCGTAATCGGCCACTAGTTAAATTTCATACTTTATATGTAGGTAGACTACCTACTGTCATTGTACACTCCTTTTATATCCACACCAACTTGCAACCACTATTTGTCACTGTCGTGAAAAATCAATCAAAGTAGGTTTTATCACGTCATCAGCAACCAATCAGATTGGGCCGAATGGTGTTATCATGTCCTATGGGACGAATCAGAATGAACCGTGATAAACAAATCACAATCGCGAATCAAACGGACTAATAAGATTCAAGAATTGCCGCTGTTAAATAGGTCCGCTTAATTTGCACCAGGGCTTACTTCGATCCTGTCAAAATCTATTATTAAAAATATAAGGTTGTGTTGAAGCAGACTAGAAAAAAAAGGTTGTTCTTGGTTCAATGAGTTCTGTGGATATGCTAAGTATATGTTTAATTGAGCACGCTAAATGAAGGAATGAAAAGTGTCGAAATGTTTCGGAAGGGTTACCAGCATCAACTGTTGTTACCTACCAGCCGATTCAGAAGAGCTCGCTCGCTTGAAAAATACAGAAAAACTGCTTTGGTAGGTTTTTTTTATTTTATTTTTAAAAATTTTATTTATTAAAAGGACTTAGTACACAAATGACAAAGCGACCATGTCGTCCTCACGTGGACTTCAACATTACACAACTGTTTTCAGAATTCTAATTACGCCTAATTAAACCAATTTTAACAAGTCTGTACAGAGTCCTAGCGTTATAAGAATAAGGAAAAGCAAGGGCGCTGTGACAACCTCCAAAAGATGAAAACATATAGTTATTGAAAATTTGTTGTCTAAAAGAATTGTTTCGGACACACTCCACCAAAATATGATTATACATCTTCAATTTTATTGCATTCTTTGCAATTCAGGGAGTCCGATTTGCGCATGAGATAAGCAAATTTATTAAGTGGCATGTGTCCGGAACGAATCCTGAACGCAAGCACCAATGCCTCTTTTTCCATTTTAATATCGTCAATCCAGGGACATCGCAAAGGATCGGACTGAATAGTTTTGTACCATATAATACCTTTTGATAATGATCGTTCGTCAAAATATTCTTTAAACATACTAAATAATTTATCTTTTAAATAAGGTAATAAATCCGTGTAATATGGTAATAGATCATGTGTAATTCCATCCGATGAAGCTAGGTTTCCCATGCGGTCTGCCTCTTTGTTTCTTTGGTAGGGTTACCAGCGTCAGCGACACGGTGGAGTCAAGTAGGGCTTGACAGTAAGACAGAAACTGAACAACTTCTTCGGAATTGACACTTGCATCATCTTTTGACTCCAAGGGGATGGCGTGTCACCCTCACAGAAAAAATATAGAAAACATCTGTTTCGGTAGTGTAACTAGCATTAACCAACGAAGGGGTTTGTGTGCAGAAATCACAGAAAATAATAATAATTTGCAACTGTTTGTAAGTGTAAGCAGCATAATGCTTCGACACGGGGGGATAGAAAAGAAATTGGCCCTTTACAGATAACTAACGGTCACAAGTGGTGGTAATCCGGGTGCTCTGGGTTGCTTTACATAGGCAACCGTCTAATTTGGTGCATAAAAGACCACCAACCATGAGTCAAACTCATGCTGCGAATAATGAACCAAGAATAAACTTAAGTTCCTTTGAGATTGAAGATTTAGAAGTGTCGGTCGAGGCGCCGGTAGGTCAGTTGATAAAGATATACTTCACAGTCTCAGGTTCAAACCCCGGCGGCCGCCAACATTTTTTCAATTTCTTAATTTTATTTATCAAATAAAATAGCACTCCGTGCATTATAAACCCTTGTACACTTGGTAAGGTGTTAACCTGCCTGCCTGCCTTATTTATATATTTTTTGTAGAAAATAATATGATTTTGAACACATAAAATGAAAAAAAAAACTTTTAGATAAGCTTTAATATCATAACGATACCCGAAGCCATAAAAAGTTTCTTAATTTAAATTGTAATCCTAAAGTCAACTTGAGCTTTTAAAAGTTATCAATATCTAAGATCAAAAGTAAAAAGTACAGGAAAAAGTTTTTAAACTCGACTGAGTAGTTATTTGAACAGCGTTAATATAGGTTAAACAAAAAAAACAAAATAAAGAAAACTAAAATAAAAATTTTATTTTATTACTTACACTGGTAGCGACTGGATGGCGAAAACGAGAGATCGTGCCCTATGGCGGAGGCCTACGTCCAGCAGTGGACTGCAATAGGCTGATGTTTGTATGTATTTAATAATAAGTTACTGTCCTAAATGAATATAAAATAAGTGTTCGTATGTCTAGGTAGGTATAAAAATGCGCTCTACATTCAGCTGTAGAAGATTCAACACATCAATCAAATTACAAAACAATTGCTCCGCTAGACTAGACTCTACCGCTGGGCAAAAGCCTCCCCCGCAGCCTTTCACTTCTTTTGGTCCTAAGTCAAGTTCGTCACGCCATCGTTTCCAGGGTCTACCTCGGCGCCGGGACTCACTTTGACCTACCCAATAATGGTCAATGGCAATTCTAGCCTATCAATCTGGGTGCATCCGACGAACATGACCGTCCCAGTCCCATTTTAAATTAGCGGTTATACTACCTACGTCGGTTATGTCTGTCTTGGCTCTCAGCGTTGTATTACGAACTCTGCAATGAGTTTGGCGCCGAGCACGTTTGGCTTCATCGCTCTTTGGAATCTTTGAGTTTGGACTTTTGACGCTCAATATGTGACCAAGTTTGTGCACCGTTAGATTAGGACAGGCAGGATACATTTATGAGAAAATAAAACTCTTTAAACTTAAAAACAAAATCTTTTAACTTTAAAACATGTACCGTTCGTAACTAAAACGAAAAGGTACTATTTTTAACTAGAATCTTTTAGTTGCACTAAAGGCAAAAGTCAGGCATCTTTTTTATCTATTTTAAAGTTCACAAATAAAAGAGGCACTCACAATGTTTCTCAGCGCAACCTTCAGCTTCGAATGCAAAATAATTTCTGAGATTAATTTGAACTTTGTTCAAAGTTTAAATTTCAATTTGTTGCACTTCAAGAAAGAATGCTTGAAATCTTTATTTTATCTCCCGACGACTCACATTTTTCACAATTACTTGGACATTTTCACGTTAATCTATCTTCTTTGGCTCACCGCTGGATTCCATTTGCGGAACAAATAGCAGGATTGACCCCTTTCTGGGTCGAGATAGGGTTTATTCCGAGAATAGAAAATTAATAAAATTACAAGTTTACTAAGACTAACTTGTGAATTCCCCAAAACAAAAGGTACGGGAAAGGTAAGATAAATACCTACCTATACAAAAATTGCAAAATTCTTGCAAAGAAATACTACTAGATGGCATTTAATAGTAGTAATTCAGAGCATAAATTATACTTTCATATGGTTTTTGATATTTATAATCTATAGGTAACAAAATAACATTTTGCGACGAGTTACAAAAATATACTTATTAAAAAACAAATAAAACTAGCCACAACAAAACAGAGGAATGGAAAAACAAAACTCTCTCCCCACAGACTTAACTTTTTAGCCACAAATTTGTCGCGAGAGAGATAAACAAAGCGACTGGTTCCTACTCGGACGATACGAGGCTCTGCTATGAATATAAACAGTTAAATTAAGCCTGAGTCGAGCCACGTAATATGATATACAACACATGTGGCTAATTTAATTTTACTCACAAAATTTAGTACGGTCCCTAAACGGGTAGTTTTTTGCAGCAGGTTTTCGTTTTATCGAGATAAATTGGCGGTAATACGGGCTTTTGAAATGTATTTTAGCTAGTTTTTCCTCTTTTGTTATTTCAGAGTTGAAAATTGCAAAATAAAACTACCTACAAACTTGACTTAGAATGCCATAAGTTTTGTTATTTTTTACGCCTATGTTCGACATCTGATAGTTTTTAAAGTTGATAATTTAAAAATAATAATAAATTAGGCTGGTGTGTAGTTTTGTTAAAGACATGATTTAGTTAATGACTAAAGAAATTCAATTTAGTAAGTTAGTGTAATAATCTCGAATGTTATTCGGTAGATCGAAACCGATTTGCGAGCTTTAAGAGTGAATCTAGATACAACACTGAATTAAGACTATTATGTACTTTATAAATTTATCGAGAGAAACAAACCCATTTAACCGTCAAATAATAAGGGAATGCAATTAGATCTTGCTACGAGAATTTACGAGATCGCCCATTTAACACCAAAACTTTGTTAAAATGTAATTTTGATTTAAATTAAACAACTTTGTGGAGAATCGACGGAATAAATACTTTCATTAAAATTGTTGAACCACAACTGCTTTGAGAGGTTCAGCCATGGGGTCGAGAAATGAAACTTATTACAATTTGACTTGTTTCCAAGGTTTTGTCTGGTATACTCAAAAACCAAAAACATTAACCAAAGGCCTCCTAAAAACAAATGATTCACACTTTGTTTGTGATTTCATAATAGAACTCCGTGGTATTTTAGTTACTAAAACACTTTTTTTACACAAGTTGCACTATTATTTCAATTAAAATTCCAATAAAGCTACCGAAAATGTTTGTCAAAGTAAATAAGTATGTCAAGTTTTATATAAAAAATATATAAGTAACTTACTTTTAAGGATTAAATAAAAAATAAAGAATTCAATGTCTAAACTTTTATAAAAATAAATTGGTATGAAAAATATTGAATCGAATTTAAGTTATTTTTATTAAGGATTTACCGTTCCTACGTTTCGAGAGTTTCACAAAGCTCGTGGTCACGGATGACTTAGGTGTTAGATGTCATTACTTAGGATTTCAAATAATTATTTTTGTGCCACCATTTCTTAGTTTCCAAAAAAAAATTAGTAATAGTAGTGACAAAATTATAATGAATTGGTAGTACTTAGGTTTAGTACTTTAATTTGAATTTAAATAATTATTAATTGGCGAGGTAGACACACAATTTATTTGGTCATTTATAATGTTAAACTTTATTTTATGGCTATTTATTACTTCAGCTTCTAGCGTATTAATTTTTCGCACTTTTTTGGCAATGTATTTTTTGTTTTTGGAAAAATCAAACTTGTGACCGTGTTCGTTAAGATGTTCTGCGAACGTTGACATTTTGGTAATGTTCCTTCAGTCGGAGGTGTGTTTTAATTTTCCTTCCAGTTTGGACTAAATTAATGCTGTTGCATGTATTTCATGTTAAACTACAGATTCAACTTTGGGTTTCAATTGGAATTTGTCCTTGCTGTTGTTAGTAATCGAGATTAGGTTTTTGATGCTGTAAAATGCTGTTTACCCAGCTTTTATATTCAAGAGTCTTTTAAATTCTTAGGATATCTGCCCTAAGTATAGGTAGTATTTTTTCTCCTCGTTTCGGATCAGCTGTTTTAGACGGGATTGTGCAGCATTACAGATTCTCTGTCTCCTGTCTTCACTTTAGGATGTTATTATAGATGTTATTATTTCGGGCTATTTGTTTCATGGTGTTAAGGGTCCTCTTGAAAGTTATCCTTCGTCATGGGGACCTTTACCAGGCGATGGAAAATGCGTGTAAAGTTGCGTGTTTATGGCTGTCAGGGTGGCGTGATGTTGCATGTATGATATTGTCACTATATTATGTAGCCTTCCTAAAGATTTTGTATCCGTGATGATCCAACAATAAATATATTAATCTTACTAGATTAAGTTTATAAATTTTACACCTAGCGCTATTGTCACAAAGATACTTTGGCTTACAGAGTTCATTAACAGCAGTAATTCTTGTAGAATTTTGTCAAATATTATTTTTAAAAAGTATGAATCACATCCAACCAATCAATTACTAGTTAGATGACATTTTATTTACCAGACAGATACTTGTCGAGGAACAGACATCAGACGCCGCCGCATGAGATGGAAAGGTGCCAGTCACCACTGTTTCGAGGAGTGGGGTAAATATGAATTTAGAGGTCAAACATTTGCAGATGCATCCAAATAAAAAAGGCTTGAATTTTGCGAAGCTCTATTTCGTTTATAATGATCTCATTTAGTTCTAAAAAGTATGAAATATATTTTTAATTTGCAAACACGGTGAGATAATAAGTTTTATATACATACATCAGCCTATTGCTGGACGTAGGCCTCCCCCAGGGTATGCCATAGGGCACGATCTCCCCCTTTTTACAATCCAGTCACTACCAGCCGCCTTTTTTAAATCATCGGTCCATCTGGCCGGAGGACGTCCAACCAGATTTTTATTTTCATTCAATATTTATATCATGGTCTTTTTTGGCATTTTTAGGTTTTACCTGTTTACGTAACTGGGTAAAACAGGTACTTACGAGTATAATAAAATTATGTAAAAAATACTTTTAAAACAAGCTTTTATTTAAGTGCTCTGAAAAGATGAAAATAAAATTTTGAATGACATTAACCACATTCATTTATGACTCCGGCATCCCTAATAGAAGAATTAGCTTGTAATATGTCTTAGTCTTTTCATTTCATTGATGGCGTCATTATTACATGGCCGAGTCCCAGTTAATTTCGAGCAGTCTAATTTCTTCTATCAGGAGGCCTTCTATTGACGTGACCCTACTTAAAGCTACGTACGCTTGGCCGGCAGCGAACAACTTTGAACCCAAGTATACAACAGCATGGTCAACCGTACTACCCTGCATTTTGTGAACAGTACACGCCCAGCATAAAACAATTGGCAACATTCTACGTTCAGCTGTACCATGGATGAATTTAGCTGGAAATTGCACAGATTTCGGTTGAATCACGTGGAACCCATCTTTGCCGAAGTCGATACGGAAGTCCCAGCAGTTGAATATTGAGGGGTTTCATAGGTCTAAGACAACCTTGGATGTAGCGTCTAATTCATGGTGGGCCTACCAACTGCCTATCATTAACGAAATCGTATACAAAATTGCAAGTCTCAGCAGTTGAATATTGAGCAGTTTCATAGTTCGAAGACAACCCTGGATGTAGTGTCGTAATTCATGGTGGGCCTACCAACTGCCTATAAAAAACGAATTCGTATACAAAATTGCAAGTCCCAGCAGTTTAATATTGAGGAGTTCCATGGTTCGAAGACATCCCTGGATGAAGCGTCTTATTCACGGTGGGCCTACCAACTGCCTGTAATAAACGAATTCGTATACAAAATTGCAAGTCCCAGCAGTTGAATATTGAGGAGTTCCATAGTTCGAAGACAACCCTGAATGTAGCGTCTAATTCATGGTCGGCCTACCAACTGCCTATAATAAACGAATTCGTATGTATACAAAATTGCAAGTCCCAGCAGTTGAATATTGAGGAGTTCCATAGTTCGAAGACAACCCTGAATGTAGCGTCTAATTCATGGTCAGCCTACCAATTCCCTATCATAAACAAATACGTATACAAAATTTTGTGTCCCAGCTATAAACCACTGAGGAGATCTCTCGTACGGAGCCCATCCTGGCTCAAATTTATGATTAACATGCATTGTCATCGGTTCTGGACCAACATGCAAAATTTCAATTCAATCGGATTCCGAGAAGTGGGTCAAATTAAACTTGCAAGATTTGTTAACATACATACAAGTCTTTCTTCAATCTTTGACAGCTATATTTAGTGTCGATTTGACTTTTTTTTTTTGCATCTACGTCGTACCATAGTTTACCTGCGCACACCATGTCCTCTGGATTTCTCAAAGGTTGACTGGGAGAGATCCCTTAATGGGATAAGTCCGCCTTTGTGCCTTACCTTTTCTGTAATTTGTGTTTTTCTATGTTTTATTTTTATTTGGTGCAATAAAGTTATTACATACATACATACATACAAGTCAAGTTAAAAATAAAAGCTTTTAAAAAAAGGTCTAAGGGGGTGGGTACAAATTGAACTTGTTATAATTTCTTTGCCATATTTTAAGAAATCGCTCCTTATACTTAGTAGATATTACTAAAATTGTTGGTCCTGCTATTTATTTCATACAACTACAGACAATGCAGACATGTTTTCGGAGTTTGAATTCAAGCATAAATGTTTCAGATGTGTTTGTAACTGCCAATGCTGCAGGTTTGGACCACAAAGCAATGCCTTTGAAAAGGGGATCGGTTTGAAAACAATTACACTGGTTTAGAGTCACTTAAACTACAACTGAATTCAAATAACTAACATGGTATGATCTAAGTTTTATTTGTACAATAAAACTTAGATAAAACAAAAAATGTGTGCACGCGGGATTCAACTTGTCGTTCCGTGCAGAACGCCGTTCATGCACTGTATTTGAGTTGTATTAGTTTGAAATTTTTGTTACTCTTATTTAATTTTCAACATAGAACAGCAATAAATGTGCCAATAGTTGACCGTTTGGATGAAATAATAAAATGTTTAAGCATCGAGGTCCAGGAGACGACACTTTATACTACAGTTCACGCGTTACTCAGAAAATCTATTGACTGATCAGCAATCAGTCACCAACAATATTAAATAACTATGTATCAGTCCCTCACCTACGCTTATAACGAATGCACGTCAAAACTACAATGAATAACATTTTGTCGCATGATTAGAAAATCAGTTAATAATAAATTACGAAGAAAAACGTTTCTAGCTTGGGAAATAGCGAGAAAAACACATACCATGCGCAAAATACAAATAAAACTAATTTTCCAAATATTTTTAAATCTTCGCCCTATTTTTATAGGAAAATCATTGACTGTGAAATCTGGAATACAAAGATGGGACACATTACATCAACAGCCACAACAGTACACTGCTGGACATGGGCCTCTCCCTATTGGGGGTATAGCCATACTCGCCATGCTTGGCAAGCAGATTGGCGATTGCAGTGCAAGATATTGCTTTCACAGGAATCGTTATTCCCTAGAAATAGGAATAGGATTCCCTAGGGAATAGGCAGCACAGCATTATTGGCGTCAGGGTTCTGCTGAAGAGCGTTTTTTGTGCTCGTTAAATAAAAGTGGTACAATTTTTAAAAGGTTTTACCGCAGAATAATCAAAACCAGGTAATGTATACTGAACCCACTACCAATTTCAAACATCGTCCTGCTGTCCTTAGCTGCCACTATGTGTAAACTTCTTGAATAATTACAATGTTAACGTACAGTTTATCATCATAATAATTACAACTAACCACAATTCTAGAGCCATGACATCACCGCACAAACCACACCAAATTTAAAATTCGGTAACGTATAGGTAACTGCATTAAAAGTTTGGCGTTACCATTATAATTTGTGTCCGAAATTCACCTTTTATTTTAAAGTGATAAGTTATTCAGTTACGATTGAAATAAACAGATATACGAGTATGTTTGGGATAGCATAATTATTTTACGTGATAATTTTCTGTTAAAATTGATTATTTTTTTTATTTAGTTCTGGACCCTATGATTTTAACCCCGGGGCTATTTAAATCTACACCTGACTGTATGGTGGGGAGCAGGGGCTCACCCGGAGAAGTTTTTTGGTTGTTCAAACAACTAAGGGTGCGATTTGGCTGACGAGTTGTTTTGGGAAGAACTGAATCTACCCGGCACTTGCCGGTAGTCCCCAAAATAGGGAACAAATGAAGGACCTCCGCGCCCCCGCCGGCGGGGGCGGCGGTTGCTTGAGGAGCTTGTGGAGTGTGATCTACTCGCAATGGCTGCAGCAGTGGCTACTGTGATTTCATCATCTTCTTCCGAAAGGATGTGTCTCGCGGTCATTTCAGATTTAAGTACACCGTGAAATAAATTTCACTCAAACACCAAGTACATAAGCACACAGAACTAGTCAACAAATTGATTGTAAAGATGATGACCTACTCGCTGCCTCCTGTTTTTTCTCATTAATATTTATTTATTTATTGAAATAAATTTTAGAGCATTACAGCTTAGCCTATGCACTGTAAAACTCAACATAGAGTAACAAAATGAAAAATTTACAGAAAACATTTCCTAAAACAAACAAACGTAAACTGACTGTAATATTTATACATTGCCTGACAAATTGACAACACAATAATTAGATTCCCAGTCGCCTAGTGACTATTAACTTACTCACCAACAAAAACATTACAACCACCATTAATTAAACAACTTCAATAAACTTGTAGTACATAAAGGTAACTCAGTAAAAATGTCAAGCGTTTATTGGTAGGGTAAATTAAACCATCGTAGTCCCCCCTGAATTCCCTCCCCCCCTTCCACGATAATTGGCTAAGTGGGCGACGGAATTAGATCCCACTTTGGTGGTCACGCGAACACAATAAGGACGTGTGGGGTTAACTTTCTTAGGGTTCAAGGGTTTTTTTAAGGTGCTTATATTTTTGTGTTTGCTTAGTTGAATATCATTTTTGTGATGTGTTTTTTAGAAACCTTATTGAAATAATGCCATCCATACCTGGTTGCCATTCCACCAATTCTGACTAAGCGCTTCCAGTCATCATTTATGATGCGCGCTACTAAAGAGTGGAACTCACTACCTGCATCTTTGTGTTTAGGTAAGAGTGAATAGGCTTCTTCTGGGTAAGCTCACTTCATCTTAGACTCTGACTCTGTCCTATGACCTAGACTAGAGTCAAGAGCAAACCCATAATTTAAAAAAAATAAAAAAATAATAACATACAATTTTACTTTTATTTCCATCCGTAACGATTAAAATTAGATTTAACAAAATATTTATGATCACAGATTTTTACAAACGTCTATAATAGACGTTTGTAATAATTATATAATCACTTTGACCTAGCCGAACATATTGCTTAAATTCCCTTAGAGTTTCAGTTATTGCCGCAAATACTTCTGGAATGCATATAAGGTATGCCCGCGCATTCTTTTTTGCACGAAAAAGTGATTCAATGAACAACTCAACAAACCAACTAAAAACTTACGAATAAACACTTCATTATTTAATCTCCTTACACTACTTTAATAATTATATGTTTTCAAACAGATCACATTAAAACCATGAATTTCCATATATTTTTTAATCTTCTTTATCCTTTCTCCTTTTGGGGTTAAAATGAAAAAAAAAACTGAATCGCTTATTTTGTAACATGAATTCCTTAGTTCAATTCTAAATTTTAGATAATATCGCTTCAAAGGCCCATCATTATTATAGAAACCTTTGGGGGTAAAATCCAAAATCCCTTACAAAGGTATTCAACTTGATCTTATCACAACTTTTGCAATACATAGATCACATCAAAATCTAAGAAGTTTCATACGAACTGTTACCCCTTTTTTACCCCTTTGGGGACTAAAAATTAAAATCTCTTAAAATACGTATTCAACTTTTTTAGCTTTATGATCCAAGTAACAACAGATCACATCCAAGATTTCGAACTTATAAATAAACTTTTTACCTAATTCTTACTTACTACACGGGTTAAAACTATAAACATCCTGAAAGACGTGTTTATTATTACATATAAATATCACGCCTATTAGCCATTGCGGGGTAGGCAGAGCGTAAAAGGCCGCAAAAACGGACATTTACGCCACGTTTGACATACATTTGAGGGTCATTCGGAAAATTGTGATCGCCATAATGACAGGTTGTCAGCTCATCGCCTAAAATTGCAATATACACCCTCAAGTCCCTTAACTATTATATTTTCTTAATCTAATCCCAAATTTTGAAACGAATCGCTTCAAAGACTACAAAGTTTCATACAATCGTTTAACCCTTATAATTATTATTATCGAATGGTGACATGTTTAAATAAACCTACTGCCCAACTTTCAAGTTTGTTGCATTTGTATTTTAGGCTGTACGTTGATGAATGAGTCAGTCAGCCAGTCAATTAAACAGGAAGTTTTTTTATAAATGTATATATAGTGACTATTTTGTTAAAAATTTTGTAATTTATTAATTTTCGAAAATTATTTGCTTTCATTGACATAGTAAGGTGAACTCTTTTTTAGAGACTAACCAGAGAGTGGTAACCATTTTTCTTTGTAACTCACTCACGCCATAGTTGCATGATACTGCTCAGTTCCAAACTAGGTTAAGGGTTGAAATTGGCCTTCGCATATGTTGCTGTTACAATAAATAAAATTTATTTTCTAAGGTTGGGAATTAATCACCGGCTTGTGCTGATAAATTGCAGGTCTTGATAGTAACTTCAAAAGTTGTTAAACAATGTGTGATAAAAATAAGCTCTTATTGCATAGTGTCACGTAACTTAACTAGGGAGTACAGTTATGTAAACGTCGAGGGGGTAGGCCTGAACAAATTACTTAATTAGTTGGTGTAAGACTAAATAATAAAGACACTAAATCTATCTGCCTTCTATATATATATCTGCCATTTCTCACGCGTTGGTAAACAAGTAAGAAGCAGTTGCACCTTATAACAATGACAAGAACATATATAAAACAATGGAAAAATTCATTCAACTGCAATTTTTTATATATTATAATAGTAAGAATGATTTAATTCAACTTTAAAATATTTTCCTGCAGAATGTTTGCTTGAGTAATCCACTGTAATAGTTAACCGCTTCATTAGTCAAAGTGGGAAGGTAACGAAACGCAATTTATTTTGTACTCAACAGTGGCTATTTGGGTATATGTAAAAATTATGAAAGGAATAATTTATTGTGAAATAATCGTTGAGTCTGAAAAAGCGAGGTTGCGTGACTCGAGTTGTAAGAGTCCAGCCGTGGTCGCAAAGTCAGCGTGAGCGTTTAATGGGTAACACTTTTTGGGCATGTAGTGTTCTTGTTTATATTTGATGAGTCATAGTATACTAATTGGCCAGGTTATTGTTTTCTTTTCTGAAATATTCTTTACAGAACGTAGTTTTGGACTTGGTCGCAAATGTAAATTACTAGTCTTAAATACTAAAGTTAATAAGTTGCACACACATAAACTAGGATTAGGAGTTTATTATTATCTTCACCTACGACGTACATGCGCTCTTCTTACCTCTATATCTACAATAAATTTTACCCTGTAAAAGGTCTATTCGGTGAATTGCATATGTACCGGAAGATATTGCGGTTCGTGGTATACCATACAAATGACTACCAGTGACAGCCGTTATTTGATGTGCCGTTGTGTGCCATGCTATCCAATTTGTATGGAATTTTATAAATTCATTTCGTTAAAATAGCGGAAAATCATGTTGCGCGTGGAACCGCCTTTGTATCCACCCACTTCCACCACCGGACTAGGCGTCATGACTGACGCCAGTATTCAGCCTTAAATGATCGATAAAACTCTACATTTTCATTGTGAAAGCACTACTTAGGTAGAATTTTGTTCCTTCGTCGACAAGTAATGACATTATTGTTTTTGTGCTGACATTAATAGTTGTTTGATTTAAATAGAAGTTGCCAGGTTTGTACGAGTTTTAGAGGGCCATATTTTAATTCATAAATGCTTTTATTCACAGGACAGCCTCGGAATAAACTGAAAAGATTACTTTTATTAGTCGTACATACATATACATTGCCGTGTGATGCCGGCTTGGAATAGCATCACCCCATTTCTGACCCATGGGTGTCGTAAGAGGCGACTAAGGGACTCGAGGGTGTGTATTGCAATTTTAGGCGACGGGGTGACAACCTGTCACTATAGTGATACACAGTTATCTGATTGACCCTCAAACTTTTGTCAGACGTGGTGTTGATGTCCGCTGAACGGCCGTTAACGCTCTGCCGACCCTGTATATAGGCGTGGTTTGTGTATGTATGTACATACATAACTTACATATGCAGATCACGCCTTTATCTCTTGCGGGGGAGGGAGAGCGTTAACAGCCGTAAAAATACGATCGCTATCGTCACGTCGTACAAATATTTGAGGGCCGTTTCAGAAAAGTTGTCTACCAGTATAGTCTCATTTTTTTTTTTTATATTTGTTTTCCATCGCCTTCAGACGATGATTCTGCCATAGTCTCATTATGTGTATAGGAAATCTAGGCGATGGGCTGTCAACCTGTCACTATAGCGATACGTTATTTTCTGAATGATTCTCAAATACATGCAATTCTCTGCCTACGCCGCAAGGGAAAAAAGCGTGATATTATATTTGTATGTAATAATCATAGATTGTCGAAGTCATTTAAAAAGCTAAGCATTACGTATGGAAAGCAAAGGCAAAAGTAAAGATGATAAGAACCCACTATATTTCAACAGGCGTATCGCTGGCTGAAATCGGATTACTCGCCAAAGAACCGAAGTAGTGACTTTTATATGCCTTCACATTATAAGCCTTCGTGTGAATAAGTAAGTAAGTATTTTTTCCTTGAGGTTTTGGGTTTGTTTATTTGGTTGTAAGTTAGTTAAAAGGATATGTGGGTTTGTCTTGGTATTTAAGCTTCTGAAATTATTCAAATGATACAATAGCTACTGTCTTTGTATAAAAAATATCTTACCTACCTCTGTAGGTATCGATGATTGATGAATTATTAATCGAATGTTTCAATTGAGCCAACAACAAACCTATTATATTGATATAACGCTTTTATGAAAATGGCAATCACAGATCCAAAATGGATATTAAATAATGGTATTTGTTATGTTTGAGCATAAAAGCTGTTCAACAGAGAAGACATAAAAGCCTAGAAGTAGATTAGAGTACACAATGATAAATGCGAACAGGAAATAATTACAAACATTATGAATCAAGAAATATGAATGCAATTTTCAATGAATAATTAATTAAGTTATTATAATATATATTTTTTCAGTGTGCTAAATGAAATAAAAAGGAGGGTCAGTTTAGAGCAAACTGTTCAAAACCTGTGCAAAATACACATAAAGCCTGCTAATCTACAAATTGTTACGTAAACCGAAGAAGAGTTGATTGCTTGGAAGCAGAAATGTACGGGCAACTCGCAACTCAATTCATCTACGCCATGGGCTTTTGCAATAAAACTGTGGAACAATGGATGATCCATGCTTGAAATCGCCGCAATGAAATAAGGCCCCTGAAAAAAAAAGTTGAAAACATGTGGGCAGTATACACGTTCGTTAATAATGAGAGAGTGGACAGTGGTCATTCCCCGCAAGGGTCGCCGGTAAATTGAAGGAGCGCTCCCATTGTGTTCCAAACACACATTTTTATTATTACTAGGCCACCATTTAATTTTCTCCGGTTGTGTCCTCTTGATGTTTCATTCAGCGTTGGTATGTAGGTAGATTATATGACTTTGCTGATGTGTTTTGTTGTCGCCATTCTATTAACTTTAAAAAAGGTGAATATACTAGCTAGCTTTGTGAAAAGGTGCTCACAGATATGACTTTTTAAAAGTGTGCTTTGCCTTATTGTGTCAAAATTTTGGTTTCCTCAATATATAAATATTTTTTCTTCTTGTTAGTTTGAGACAAAAAGTAAACCCTACCGTGTAAGTCTTTTACGGTAGTAGCTATTCTAATTAACAAAATCATACTCTTTATTAATTTTAGCACAGACTCCAAACAAGCAAATTGCAAACTGTGGCAGGAAGGGGTCATCAACCCTACCAGTTCTGTTCGTCCCAATTGCTGAAAGCTTGCCACCTGGCCATAAATTACCATGGTCGGTTTGGAAATCTTTAAATTTATTTCGGACTCAAGACAAGCTAGAAAAACTTCTCGTAGAATTCTACGTAAACTGTTTTTGTGCTGCAGTCCAAACAACGCAGCCGCCAATACTTACTTTGTGCAATGAACCACCTAACATCGTGTCCAAATAGCAGCACGCAGGACGATCTTATGTATGACAGCTTCTGTCAGTGCTGTCAACGTATACCTGTTTTGGGCCACAACAGTGTAATGTCTGGGTCTGCCATCCTCACGCTAAGAAAAAACTCTTAATTTTTGACAGAATAAGAAATTTATGAAATGTTAGCGCCCGCCGGGACTTGAACCCAGGATCATGGGGTACCGTCCCACTGCTCTGCCAACTGAGCTTCCGGCGCCCCGACTGCCACTTTGCAATTTTTCAATCTCTTGGTACTCTTCTCGAAATGACTAACAAGCGACATCTAGTATAAGTTATTGTAACGAATACTATGGCAAGTCCACAATTAGAGTAGAAATTCAAACCATGCGATGAAAATTTGCTTATTTAATTGTACTATGTCCGTCCCACTGCCAACTTTGCAGCTCAGTTGGCAGAGCAGTGGGACGGTACCCCACGGTACCGCCAAATCCGCTTGCCAAGCGTAGGCCCATGGCCCCTGGGGGAAACCCATGTCCTGCAGTGGACCCTTGTATCTGTTGATGAATCTAGACTTACATTCAAATTAAATGAAAAAAAAAAAACAATAAATGCATTTATTCCAGTTGTAATCCATAATTTAGTCATAACATCACATACAGAAAATAATAAAAAATAAAATAATTCTCAATCCCTTTTAAATGATCATATTTCACAATAATACTGCTTCGTACCAAAAGCCGTTGAAATTCAACTCCGGAGTAAAGCCGTAGCACTGGGACGCGTGAAATCGATAGGATAATCCTAAGCTAATGACACCTGGTCAATCTCGGCTTGGATAGTTAAATCAAATGCGATACGTTTTGAGCATCTGCTTTATTTCTGTTAGTTGAATAAGTTGCTGTAATTCACATACTTACTGCCATGGCAAAATAATTAATGTGGGTCACCCTGGCTGGTTCAAAGCCTTTCTTTTTTCATCTTTATTTTTGTGAATGTTATTATGTAAAGTGCACGCCAACTAAACATTTAAAAAATCTCATATTTTTAATTCATTTATCATCTTTCGTATAATTTATCCTTATTCAATTCAATTCAATTAAAAAAAATCTTAATTATTGACAGGAAATACAGGAAAAACAAGATATAAATTAAAACAAGTGTACACAAGGCAGCCTTCTCGCTTAGGTAGCGATTTCTTCCAGGCAACCTTAGGGTACAGGAAAGGGGAGTAGCCGTAATGCGGGTGGGGTTCACAATAAACATAAACCTAATATTATTATTTTAATTCATTAATTTTTATTATAATTCAATTGTTTTAATGATTGTAGAAATATAAACCTAATTTTTTTTGAAACATTAACATGTGCATGATGAAAATGTTGGGGAAACAATTCAAAAAACTAGGAAGGTTGAAAATTTAAATAATTCCGACAATCAACCTCGAATCTTGTGTCCTTTTCAACGCTATTTTATTTTCGGTACTATTTCGTATAATTCAGAAGTCCTACTAATGTCGCGCTGCGGTATCGCTTCTATCACCAAGATTATCCGCATTAGTAACAGTTCATTAGTTCCGGTTCACTCCAACTGTGACGAGTCGGGAAATGGTATTAACCATTTGGCATAAAACTCTTCCATGGACATACTGACCGATTTAGATCGGAAACCACTGATATCAAAAACTGGTTTAAACGTCGAAAATTATATTGTATGCGGCCTCCAAACGCCTATTGGAGTGATTATACAGTGCCCCCTAATACCGCAAAATATAAAATACCCTGTCAGTAAAGGTGACTTGAAGCGAACTCTTATTTAAGAGGTTTTAACTACCTTTATGTTCTAAGGTAATAAAACTCATGTTAACACATTATTTAATTGTTTGAAATAAACCCCTACACCCACAAGCAAACTCGTTATAATATTAACAACAAATTTATTATGGGGCCACAAAAACACAAAATATAGCTGATATTTAGGATTCAGATTTGTATGATATTTTTATGTGTTGTAGTTGTTTAATTAAAAAATATATAATTTATAGTACTTGTTTCAATTAAGTAGGTACCTGTTAAAGAAATTTACTTTACGTTCGTAATGCTTTCAAACTATAAAAATTTGAACCTGAAACAAGGAAAAATAATATGTCAAACTAAAATAAAAAATAATTATAATAAATTCAAACATTTAAAATCATATGCCTACTTTCTTAAATAAAGACTAGCCTATGACACGCGTGATAATGTAACAAGGTTTCTTCCGATACAATTCGCATTCAAATATGTTCAGTGAACGAGTTGCAGCAGTTTAAAGAATCGCACAATTATGCATACGTATACTAACATGAACTCTAAAAACATTATACTCGTTTTTTTGGTCGGGCAGTCGTGTAAAAAGGGCTTTTAATAGAGATTAAAGTAGCTACTGCAAATCAAGACTAAGCGAAAGCAAAACCTTTATATAAAAAAAAAAACATTCTCTATGGTTTTCGCACTTTCAGCCAACTAGCTCACTATTCGGCTTAAAATCAGTTGACTAGTTGCCTAGGCGACTAGTCAGATGAGCCGATCATAACTTCCGTGACGTGTAAACAAAAACCGCGTCTCAGCACGTTTCTGAACTCATTTAAATAAAATTATTTTAGGTTTAATTTTGAATATAATTAGGTATTACTGGTTGGAATAAATTATTATATTGCAATTAAATGTCGTGATTACAGCCGCCTATTCAGCTTTAACTCTTTGCTGTCTATCTCTCTCTCTCTTTTCGTGTGGGACACCGAGTCATCCAACGACCCGATGAACCCTGGTGTCAGAGTCTGTCTATAAAATGGCCAAACAGTCGGTGACTTGTCAATGTATCCCTGCTATATAAGTTTTTTTTGGATACCAACAGCTATTGTAACAATTTACACAGCAGTTTTGGGGTGGTATGGGATCTACCTCCTAGCGGTCCACCCCGGGCAACGGCAACACAGGCTTGCCTGTGGATAAGTCCGGCTGAACGATCCCACTAAGCGGTGGAAGGCTCCGTAAGGGGCCGCCTGGCTCGCGACCACCATCCCACCGAAGTCTGGCGCCAAGTAGCTTGCTGCGTTCCGTCAGTGTGTGGGAGTGCCAGTGCCTTAACAGGCTATTTCTGGGTGAGCTCGCTCCATCTTAGACTCTGTCTTTGTCCTATGACCTAGACTAGAGTCAAGAGCAAACATATCAATAAAAAAAAATAAAAAAAAAAGTAGTAAAGCCAAAAAGCCAATTGCAGCCAATTACTTTGGCAAGACTAGTATGCTGGAAAGAAGGGGAACCTAAGAGTAGGACCGAAAATCTCTTTCCTTATAGCCCTCTATAGCACGTAATAAATGATCACAGGCTATTTCCAAACATTATGCGACAGCACGCTCGGGTCAAGCCCCTTAATAAATGCGCACGCAGTCACGTACAATCTGTTTGCAAAAATCGACTTTTTCACTTGGCCGTGTTTAAATATCGGTTTAAATGGTGCTTCAAGACCCTTTTTCAACTAGTTTTTTCTTTACGAAATTCAAGAAATATTCTTGAAGTGCTAAATATTTAACCCTGGAAATTTATAATACTATTGTTACAAAAGTACATATGTCTGTATTTATAAGTAGGTGTTCCACACTGACTTTTATAAAGGCTTTTAAGAGAAACGAAGCACAGGCTATGGAAACGTATATTTTAATTTAATCGATTAGAAACGGTTCACTTCATTTATCCGAATTGTGAAATACAGGCTAGGCTACGTTATATCTAGGCTCAAAAAGAAAAAATATTATTTCTTCAATGAAATTTTCTACCGGACGAGCCAGGACCTTTGACGTTCCCTTTCATCAGACCAACTGGTTCAAACCCAGCCTCCTGTAATTTGAAGGTTGTTTTAAAAATGTGAATATTTGGGTTTTTATACTTTTCTAATTTGACGAGAATAATGTTCAGCATAGTTCAAGTAAAGCTTTGCTAGAAAACAAATATGCACAAAATATTCTTCCACTCGCTCAACAGAATACATTTGAGTTGGCGCCAAGGCGTTGCTGTATGTAACCCACTACAGAAGTATCGATTGGAATAAGTTGAAATTCAAATGCGATTGCGATGCACGCTTGTATACTTCAAATACTTGACACTCCAATCCTAGAAAATTGAACTACATTTCCAAACTTGTCAAATAAGTAGTTTAAATCGAAATAAAGCATTGATTATTAAATAACGGACAACAATTTGGTAAAGTATTTGTTGTTTTTACGTAGTCAAACACACCTGCGTCTAGTTTAGTGAATAAAGGAATTATAACATCTTTGATTTTTCGCGCACGTTGTCATATTTCATTCAATCTGCAAACTTTGGCATCGAACAGTGCAAACGTGAGTTCCAAGCTTTAGTCTAAAGTATTAAAGAATTGTTTAGCATTATTCACATCATGATAAAAAAAAAAAAGCTCATAATAATGCGAACGGAGAAACAAATTTTTATTTCCATCTTAAGACAGGTGATATGAAGTGAAAATAAACATTAAAACAAATAGAGAACTTGTGAGTACAATTCAGCACAAGCAAGTTGCATTTTTTTCTTCTATAATCCAATTTATCGAATCTCTTGTGGCATTGTTGCTCCTTAAAAAATTTGTTGCTTTGGTTGTTGATAGCCTTTTCGTTGAAACTTAGTGTGTAAACCCCGGATTGAACTGTAGAGTTTGTAATCAAAGTTTAGCTTTAAATAGGACTTAAGTAAGTCAGTCGTATTTTATAAGATTTGTGTAGATTTTGTCGTTCAAAGTAATAGAAATCCTTTTAGTCATATTCAGTTTGTAGCTGGATAAAAAAGATATACTGATACAAATTAAACAAAACATTCTAAAACTGAGTTCATAAAAGGTGGTTTTAAAGTTTTTATATGTTTATGTCCTCGCATATCCTAAAAATTGGTTTAGTGATTTCAGTAAGACTGCAAAGTTGGTTAAAATTATGCTTAATTACATCTCAAAAAAGGTGCGTTTAGGTATTGTCAGGGGCAAACATTTTTGCCGCTAACCCCGCTTAAATGATAAACAATTTCAATGACTTCCAGAAAATTGGTATTGACGCAAGATTACAGTTTAAAGTGGAAGATTAACGCAAGATTGCAGTCAAGTCAAGATGTTTGTAAAGGAAGAATAATACTAGAAATGTTATACTATGTCCGTCTTTGTTATCTTTTATTTATACAAGAAGGTAAGTAAAATTGCTTATCCTAAAAGTACAATAGAGCTTAATTTATCCTTCAGGATTTCTCATTTAACTTTTCCAATATACTTCGAACTTTGACTTCAATAAAAATCATGGAAAGAAAACAAGCCCTTAGGAAAAACAGTTTTTAATAATCGCTCTGATATGAGAGTCTCTTGGACATAGTTCCTAAATGGCCAACGTAACGTGACACCGTGAAGCTGGAAATACACGAACAATAAAAATGTTCGCGGCCGCTAAGGGTAAATTGAAAAAAAAAGCAACAGCAAAAAATGCGGTCTAAATACAAGATTTGTGCGAAAAAAGCAAACAGGCGACTCCATGAGTGTTTTTTTCCTTCAGCGCTAAACATCCCATTCTTCTTCTTCTTCTTCGTCGAGTCGAAATGGTAACTAAATGAGATTGGACCAGTGTTTGGCCACAGCGACATCACATTGAGAAAACAGATATAATACTTCTTCGTTTATTCGTGTTGGAACACCGAATCACCATGACCCGGTGAACCCAGGTGTCTGAGTTTTTCTGTATTATACAAAATACAATACTTGCATAGTTTTGAGAAATTAAAAGATTTCCTTGGAATAATTTGGAATCGGCTAGAATTAGAGAAATAGAAAGTTTGGTAGGTTTGTTTGAAACGTTGCAGAGCTCCAACAAGATTGCGAGTAGGTACATAACAATCGCACTGTGGTCAGTTCAGCTATCGTCGAAAAATTCAAACATGAAAATCTCGTAAAACAGAATCACTGTTAAATCAAATATCAAATGAATATCTAAAATGACTGTAAAAGAATATTGACCTGTATGTATTCCAATAAAGGTGTTTGGCCTTCTGGATCGCAGCCAACTCTGCACTGATTCCCGTGGCTCTTGGGCCACTCTAAGCGGTTATTGCATTTTAAATGGTGCCTTATAGTATGTTCTCGGTCCTTGTTGGCATCGTCAGCGCTTTAACCCTCCACTGCATTTTCAGCTTATACTTTTTGGTAGTCAAGCTGAAAAGTTTACCTACTTACGAAGTAAGGACAGTCGCCGACAGTTATTACGGATCAGTTTTGTTTTATAACATTTTAAGCACTCGCTATTACTTTCACACATTTAAGCTGATTAACCGGGTCTATTGTGATAATTTTATAGTTAATATAAACGATTTACCTTGTTCATTTATATTTACCTTTTTCATTTATATGTACCTCAAAAGTATTGCGAAAGACACATTTAATGTTTTTTGTTTTCATTTATTTAGGTATATCTATCGTTTTATGGGAAATAACACAACTTAGCAGATCTTAGCCGCCGGTTCCTTTTGCTTGTCAAATACTTTCCTCTCTCTCTGTTTCTTTCGTATAAAAGACGCAAATATTTTGTTCGTGTTTTTAATGGAAACAAAAATCGTTTAGTCCACCAATGAGAAAATCCATCTAACATTAAATGTTGTTATTAATGGATTTTCAATGGTTTATTTGCGATGCTCTTAAACTATCTTATAATGATGGTTATGCAAATAACAGGAACACAAGATGAAATAATGTTTTAAAAAGAGGAAGAAATAAGCCTCGTAAATAACAATATTTTCAAAGATAGTTGAGATTTAGCAACGATGTTAACGCGCACAACGACAAATTAATCGGCCATAAAGGAGAAAATATTGCCTATGGAACTTTCTACAGGCAAAAAGCCAAAACACAGCCCTGAAATTGGACAAAAAGCAGGACAAAAACTAAATTGAGGTGCAATGCGGCAAACGATAGGTTGTATGTTTGGTGATATTTCTTTATGTATTGAAAGCCCTAAACTAACAAGCAATGTGTTTTGCCTTCGGCGCTTTTTGCAATCTTTGTGTAATTTTTCTTGATTGCTTTTGGAAATGTAATCGCCTTCGTGTAGTGCAATGATTATATATTTGCTAAATTTAAATTATTGAACCGCAAGAATAAATTCATCGTCTAAAATTTACCTTTTTTATGAGTTTTAAATAGAATTTTTTAGAATATAGTAAGAAATTTACCTTTAATTAGCTGTTTTTTTTATTTGTTCAATATCTGTTATCAATAAATGTGAAAATTGTGTAAGGTTTCAGATTGTATAAAATATCTAATAAGTAGCTTAATAATAAACTCGATGCTATCATCCCTATACTTAAATAAGTTTATAATCAGAAGTAGAATCACAATAAATAGGTATTTATGTCGAAATTTTCCCGGATGGCCGTTATCACATAAAGAGCACTTTTGGTAGAAAATCTATTTTAATGTACAGTCCATCTCTCGAAATGGTAATATGACGGATTCGTACATTTTCTATGGAACGGGTTTTGTGATCAAAATTCGTAAAAGTTCATACCTTATACTGTCGGTATAAATCGTTGCCGTTTTCTACAGAGCGCTGGAAATTCAAATTCGATTTGGCAGAATCGTTGCGCAGATTTGTTTTATTTGTAAATTTGTAAATGAGCTGAAATATGTGTGTAATTACCACCAGTCCAAAGCGCTGGCAACTAATATTGGAATGAAGCCAGATGTTCCTTTTGGGAGTGCAGATTCTACGCCGATAGCTATCCATTTCTGGTTAGCCTAGGAGCCTTGATGACACACTAATCTCTGAGTAGAAATGGAAATATAGGCCAAACAAAACGTACCGGATCTGTACTGTGATTAACTTATAGGAACACACGTTCAAATAATAATAATAATATAATAAATCCTTTATTTCAGGCAACAAGGCCCATATAAAATAAAATAAAACAATACAATAATAACTTAACATCTAACACAAATACTATAAATACACTATAATAAAATGACTTAAAAAAAATCTATGTGGGCACTTTAGGTGACGGCGACTCACGTTGCACAGAGGGTCGATAGCGCATGAATACGACTCCCTGTGGCCAGAAATCTGTTCGCATGAATTCGCACACGTACTTCCGTGGAAACGACAAAACAAAAGACCTAAAATTTGTTGTAATTTTAGGGATCAGCTGTCGGATTTCCAGGGTCAAGCCGGGGGGAATTCGCGAAGGATCCTGGCGTAGCTTTACCATCTTCTGCAAATGCTGTATGATGTCTTCCGGTGTCGTATCACAGTCTAGCCGGGACACATACAGCTGTGCAATGGGTTCGGCAGCCTTGAGAGTTGTTGAGGCTGCAGTAACGGTGCCGCGGTTATTGCGGTTGCGACGAAGTTGGCGCTTCCTGGGTTCTACCAGTGTGAAGCCCTCCTCGTCAACAATCGCTTTAGACGCGGTATTGTGTTCTTCAGCCGCAGGTCTTGCCTTCTGCTTCCCTTTTTGTATCACGGGAGGCGCAGGCTGTCGCTTGCGGCGAAGGCGGCGAGTCTTCTGCAGCGGCACGTCCTTTTGCTTCCCAGGTACAAAGGGAGCAGCATCGGGATGCAGCGCAGGCTCGGGGCGAGACAGTGGAGGCGGCGGTTTGTTGTTGTCGCTCTTCCTATCAGCTGCGGGGTCGCTGACCCGCAGTATATCGTCGGCAGTTGCTAGGTTCGCAGAAATTATGACGGGTGAGGTTTCGTGTTGCACGGTGTCGTCGCTACGTACAGTCACGTTGCACGCGGCGTGCGGCGTCGCTGATGCGGCGTTTCGCCCTCGCAATGAGGTCAAATCGTGTCGCAGCTCGGCGTTTAGTTGCTCAGAAACCTCTAATTTTCTTTTGATGTCTGTGACGTCAGCCTTCAGAAGCAGGATATCTTTCAGCAACGTAGTGACGTCGACGTGGTCAAACGTCACCGGCGGCAGCTTACTGAGATTCCGTGCGACAAAGGTCGGGACGTCATCAGGATCTTCACCTTTGAACAGTCGGAAGATGTCCCGGATGTTTTTCTTCCCGCAGCCTTCCCGGTTGCGCGTGTTGAGGCGCACACGTTTCGGCTCGGCGGAGTCGTTCAGGAACACCATGGCGCTGTGGATATCGGCGTCGGAGTAGCTGGTGAGGCAGATCTGCTCGAGGCTGACCTCGTCCATCACGTCCAGCTTGTTCTGCACGAACGCCAACAACTCGTTGACCACAATGGTATCAGAGCGCTTAGGAGGCGCCATGCTAACGATTGCAAATAGAATTGTGCTTATTTGCAATTTACGGCATCGAAATAGCCGACAAAATGTTTATTTGTAAAAAACAACAATAAATAATGTTATGTTATTCGTATATTATAGAATTAATATATTTTTCGTGTCTCTTGTGCCCGATAATTTGATAAACTTATCCTACAGGCTACAATTTTTAAGTTAAAATTTGATGTTGATTGCGTAGTTAGTTCGCCAATATAATACCAGGTATATTGACCGGCTACGCAATGTACTGAAAATGTCACTTGCAGATTTGTGGCCTGTAGTTTCATAACATAGGGCACTGGTAGAGCCATGGATTACTCTACAAACAATTGAAATCCCACCGATTCTGTTACATAAAGAAAATAAAATTTTAATATTTACAGATCATAGTATGAATAGAAAAGTCGAATTTATCTTTCGTAACCTATACTGCCAATGAATAATTTAAATAATTTTTACTTCCAAAATTTTATGCAAAGTCTTCTAATACTTACTCTTACCTACCTGTAAAAGTGAAGTACCTTAAGCTGTACTATTATTATTTTTTTAAAATTATGTTCTCTTTCAAACACTTTTTTCGTTTCACGAGGTACAATTTCTTTAATAATATTATTATTTAGAGAAGACGATAATTTTTCTTAATACAAAAGTTGGTATTAGGTATAATGTACCTTCTGCTTTATTAATGCAATGCAATAACCTTCTTGACTACCATTCAATCATTTATTAAGTTAAATTTTGTTGGATTTATATCAATCGACTCCGAGTTAACTTAGAGTGTTTACTGTGGCATGTAATTTAACTTTTTGAATAATTTGGTCAAAGAATAAGATTAGCGGCGGTGTAGGCAGTTTGAATGCGGCGGTGGCTCTATTTAATATAGTTCTAAATATATTTATATCAAAATATTTGAAAAGTGCAAACTAGTCACACAAAACGTCTCCCTAATTTGTACTAGTGCTCCTCAAACAACGTTTTTTGCTTAGAGTATTTTAGTACCTACCCAAGTAGGTTTTTTCATACATTTTTGACGGCTAGGTTCTATTTCAATATTTCAATAGTCAACAATTAGTCTTTTATGTCTTCTAGGAGTTGTTTTAATTCCCCATTATAATAATTATCTACATATTACAAAAAATATTAAAAATCATAATGTTAGTACTACATATCAACAAAAAAACATACCGTAAGTAGTTGTTTTTTTCTAAAGATTGCGCTTTTGAATAGGCAAGACTAGACGCACGAAATTCTATTCTAAGAACTTTACCGTTTTCAATGTGATCAAGAGTATCATATTGCAAATATTGGCTTACCCATCTGTACAATATTATCGTTCCAGTCTACATTTAGCAGCTGAATACATATATTGCTCGCCTCATTAAAACTTTAATTAAGTTCTGGCCCGCTTGGGAGTCGAACACATAACCCTAAGCTGGGAATATAACCATAGGATAATATTATAATAGCCTGTCACACGACGTTAATTTTCGTACTTTGCAAATAGCATTTTTGATTATTTTTAATCCAATATGCTTTTCGAATTAAGAACAGTCAGAAGTTTTAGATAGCATCGAAATAGACTACTGATGCAAATCAGCTAGGCTTTTTGTTCTGAAATTATTGAAACAAATTCTAATTTACACGAATTCCAATTTAAACAAAATCTAACTATGAAGTCTAAGGAACGAAATCTGACATAAAGTCTTAGCTTGCATTTTGCATTGGAGAAAGTTATATTGAATATTAAGATTTCTTTCCCGTGGGTGTCTTAAAAGGTGACGAAGGGTCTAGAGGGTGTGTATTGCAATTTTAGGCGATGGGCTGACAACTTGTCACTATGGTGACGCATAATTTCTCCGAATGACCCTCAAATTTTGTAAGACGTTGCGTAAATGTCCGTTTTTTGCGGCCGTTTACGCTCTGCCTAACCAGCAAGGGATAAAGACATGATATAATGTATGTATGAATGAATATAAAGATGCTTTAGGTAGGTAGATGGATGGATCATGTGATAAATGATGGACGTACGGTAGTCTTTGTAAAGATTTGAGCATATTGAGATATGGACTTACTGTTGCTAATACACTAAATCAGTTTAACTTAACCTCTTGTTTACCTAATTATGTTTTTCATAGGTTTTGAACTTTTTGTGAGGATAGTAAGTTTTAAAATAACTGGTTCATGGAAATATATGTTTTTTACACTCTGGTCTATGTACGAAACCTGAATGGGAAAACCAATAAACAATTTGTCCTCAGTACATTTAGCAGTTGTAATTACAGTTTCATAAATATCGACTGATTTTGTATTATTTTCAGTTTTCACTTGATGATTGGTCGCAATTGATAACACATAATTGTATTGCATAAAATTAATGCTATTGAGCGTACAAGCAAAATGAATAGGTTAAATCTGCAGCACTACAAATAACATATTAAACAGATGAACCGAAACTGGAAATTGTATGAAAATCTAGTGAATGTTGATTCCTGAAAGGTGTTATTTAAGGCGACATCAGTCCCAAAAATTAAGGCCCTTTCCTTTTTGCTACATCAGAGAAAAACAGACCATGACGGCCCAGATACAGAGTACTGAATATTTATATTTAATTATACAAATATTTGTACAAATATTTCAAAAAGTGAACCCATAGATTCATTACTAAATTCATGAAGAAGAAGAGGACACAAAATCAAATATTTAATATTGGATAACAATCAAATCGCTCAGGTTTTTAGTCTAAAAAACGCTCTTAAAGCTCAAAATAAGAGTTTGCTTAGCGATTTTTTTATTCGAATCAATTTCAATAAATTATGTATGTAGCATATAACTGGAAATATTTGTATAAAAATATCGGCGTATAATTTAGAGTTTTCAAGACATGGGACACAAATTTTCACACTTACCTTGCGCGGTTGTTTTCTAAGCCAATTTAACCCTAACCAACAAAAACATCACATCAGCCTATAGCCTCGCTCAGGGTAGGTACGCGATAAGGCACGATCGCCCGTTTACGCCATAGTCTCTAGGTCGCTACCAGCCCCTCGATCGATCCATCTGACCGGAGGGCGTCCAACGCTACGCTTGCTAAGGCGTGCCCTCCACTTGAGAACCCGCTTGCTACACCGTCGTTTGTTTCTACGACAGTGATGTGACTGTCACTTCAGCTTGCTACATTTATACATGCACGATCAAAAAAAACTATTTTACGGATTTGTACTAAGATAAGATAAGGTTTGTATTTTGTTTATTTGATTTGGACTAAGCACTTCCAGTCATCTAGTGGAATGAGTGAGTGGAACTCACTACCTGCGTCTGTGTTTCCAAACGCATACAATCCTAATCTCTTCAAAGTAAGAGTGAACAGGCTTCTTCAGGGTGAGCTCGCTCCATCTTAGACTCTGTCTCTGTCCTATGACCTAGACTAGAGTCAAATCATTAATAAATGAAAAAAATGACTCTTGTTGATTGTTTTATTGAAATGAATAACAGCTATACAGCATGGTAAAAAAGCATTTTTCAATCAGTGCTGTAGTATAAGCATTAAAATCAAAAAGTTAATATTACTGTATATTTATTTGTTGTTTTGTATGACATGATTGTTATAGACACGCAAATTTTAAATTTTATGGAATACACGTTTAATTGACATCAAGGTTAACAGTTATCTTTTTAAAGCGTCTTTATAGTACTTCCGCGTTTTCCCTCTTTTTTAAAGGCTTTATTCAAGTCTCTCTCTTTTCGTGTGGGACACTGAGTCGTTCAACGACCCGATGAACCCTGGTGTCAGAGTTTTTCAACCGCCTACTACCACTAGTAGGCCTCTGACATGGTTGTGTTACGACCGCCGTCTAAGTAATCATAGACAGCAACCGGGACCGACGGCTTAACGTGCCCTTTGAAGCACGGAACCATTTCTTTTCGGACAATCAGTTGGCTCACCCTGCAATGTCCTAACCAGACGGGAACAAGTTCACAAAGTGATAAATATCAACTTTGTGAGTGTCCCACCGAGAATCGAACCCGGAGCCTTTGCGTAGCAGACAGTCGCACTACCACTGCGCCACATCGGCCTTCAAGTTTATTCAAGTGAATAGATTTAGTAAAATCTTTCGTATGATAAAACTCTTTTTTATGTGGGATATCGAGTTGACAAACGTCAATGAAACTCATAGGTGGGCGATACTAAGTTATCTTCAGATTCAGACTGTTTGTATTATCTCAATTAGGAACATGCCCAAGAGAGCTCTTTTTTAAGCGTCCTTACAGTAAGTACTTCCGTGTTTTCCCTCCTTTTGAAAGGTTTTATTCAAGCGAATAGATTAAGTTAAATCTTTTGTCTAGTAAAACTATTTTTTCACGTTGTACATCGAGTTGATAAACGTTGATGAAACTCATAATACTACATTATCTTCAGATTCAGACTGTTTGTATTATCTCAATTAGGACATGCCCAAGAGAGCGATTGAATCAATTTGATTGGAAGTAAAGGCACTGGCTCTTCAGCAAGTCTGTCTTATGCAGGAGCGTATTAAGCGCTATCCTAAGGTCACGTAATAAATAAGAGCGAGGGCAATTCGAGCCGCTGCTGTTTGCTCATCCGGCCCCTAATTCAAAGTTACACAATTTACGCAACAGTGGCGGACTGTATTTGTGTTTGTCTAAGCCATTTACTGAACAGCGCCGTAGTCCAAATGGCTGTTTTCTAGGTGCTTATTATTAAGTCGACCTTGTGTTGCTAAGCAATGTCAGAACATTACCTACTATAACTCTATACCTTGTTTATTGTGGATAGTCTTCTCCCTACTGGCTACAAGGTGCTTTAAACATTTTGGTCCTCAATTTACTTTGCAATGCATAACATGTTTAATAAAGAATGATTTTATTTATTTATTAATAAGGATCATGTACATTTCTTTTAGCTTCTTATTAAATAAGCCTACATCGTTCCGCTGCTGGGAAAAAGTGTGAGCAAAACAACTACCTTGTGGCAAAGAATACCACCCATATAGAGACTACGCCCCGGAAAAGCCCGTCTTAGACACCTTCGATTCACATCTTAATATGCTACAGGTCATCCAAAACCGTTTCATGCGCAAAGGAACGGGCGCCCTGGTACATGCGGTACGCCAACCTCCACATCGACTAAGGTCTCCCTACCATTAAAGCGTATTTGAAATGTTTTGAACAGTAAATTAATTTAAAATAAAGTAAGTAAGGTATCGTTACTTCCTGGAAACATGAAATTATATCCATAAAAAGATTAGATACTACATAAGTATCAGATACTCACATACGCAGTGCTTTGGAGGGTACGTTAAGCTGTCGGTCCCGGTTGCTGTCTACGATTACTTAGATGGCGGTAGTAGAAGGTGGTTGAAGAACTCTAAGACAAGGGTTTATCGGGTCGTTTGTTTACTCAGTATTCTACACGAATAGAAGAAGATACTCACAGTTTGACAATTCCTGTAACAATTTTTATATTATCATTTAAGAACTGCAAAAAAAAGTAACTCTATACTTTCTGATCTAAGTTTGAGGTAAAATTTGGCAAGAGAAATATTGGCTTCATTATTCTAATTGGTATGGAATATTCAAACAGGGTAATCAGAAACCTATAACATTTCCAATGTTCCAAAGTCAGGGTTTGCACGGATAGACACCGTCGTGTCGCTACGTATTTTGGACGCGCTATGGTCTAAACCTTTTACTATATCTGGAGGTGATAAATTCGATTATGTATTAAGTTGGGTCACAGGATTGGTCATACATTATAATGTACATTAATATTTTCCTATACACTAAGGGCTGGACAAAATTTTATCAGCCTATGGATAAAATCGAAATTATCGGAACAATAAATTTTTTTGACGGCACCAAAGCTGCCAAGATTGCAAAAACAACTTATAAGACCCATAGGTATAATATTTTCACCAAGGGGTCAAAACGGTTATAAACTGCAACTCGGTATCACAAAAAGAAAAATTGCAGCTGTATTTTAAAAAGCTTTCACGCACATCATCACATCCTTGCACTGCTGTTTACATGAAAGCATTTTATGCAAATGAATGTTCGTTGGCTTTCAGGCTTGAGGCTTTCTAGGCACTTTGCGGCGAAATGTAGAATAAAATGAGACTGTTGCCGGATTAGACTGGATTATGGCGGCCGGACTAGGTCACAGTAAAGAAAAATAACAGTATTCTCTCTCTTTATTTAATGATGTACTCAAAATTATTTCACCAAACAGGTCTACTGTTTTTTTACGTTTTCAATACAAATCATACTTTGCAATACCTGGTAGATTTGAAGCGAATGGTCCCATCCATTCCCTAGTTTTCTTATACCTACTATCACAGTGTCCAAAAATGGAGCATAAAAATAATAAGTTCAGCAGCTTATCGGGCATAGGGAGTGTTTTATTGTGTTTTATTTGTACTGTGACTAGGTCGTGTTTTTACTTCAAGCTACGTATCCGCGTATTATGCACGATATCCATGCGACGTACCTACTCAGTCTTTGGCGGCTTGGGATTTCTCTTGTACATACGTTGAATAAAATTCCAAAATGCATAGTAAATATGTACTTACTTGTATGTGCTACAGTTTTTTTTAACAGTGACACCAGGGTTAATCGGGTCGTTGGACGACTCGGTGTTCCACACGAAATGAGAGAGAGAGTTTTTTTAATGTTACTTCGGCATGCAACGTCAACGAAAAAAGAAACCGAACGGGGAATCACCTGGTTTTATCATGCTCTTTAGGCGTTACCTATAGTGTTAAGATTGGTATGTTAAACCAGTAGTGTTAATCATGTTTTACTAGCAAACATTTTTTAAATGTTTTTATCACCTGACTCTATCAACGCTTGCCAGAGGAAGTTTGTGTACTCATGCTTCTAGTCCAGACAAAAGTATCACAAAACTAATTAATCCACTACGGAAATGTTTTACTGAAGTGTTACTCCGCCTTCATTTGCCTTGTAGATTGGACTTTACGTAACTAAATATACCACGTGACTGAATTAAGTTTACGTCATGTGCATAGTTTTGTACCTACTACCCACGGTTAGGCGGGCAAACTTGTGATCCAAAGTGACAAACTAGTCAGGAAGTTGCCCGGTTTGGTAACCGCGTATACGAGCCAGCGTCCAATGCGATTGCAGTTGAAACGGATGATGCCGAAAAGTGTTAAGAAAGAATAGGACTGAAAAGCTATTGCTACTAGACAAGAAAGTCAAAAATATACAACCTACAGTGAACTTACCAAATTTGTAAAATGCTTCATGCTTCTTACTTAAATCTAAAACATAGAATCTACTTTCAATGAATAGCCATGGTAATCTGAAGCTTGACTCCCTATTGACTAATGTTACTAATAGTTATATACAAGGGCAATGTTCTCGAATAAATACGAGAGAGATACTTTGTCTCGAATATTGAGTTATTATCGATATAGAAGGCTAAAGAAACCTCTATCCGTATTAACTTATTCATTAATTTGTAGAGAACACACGTTGGGAACCTAAAAACATTCAATAAAAACAAAAAGTTCTATTTGAATTCATTATATTAAGGCACTTCAAGTTTTATGTTGTACAAGGGTTGTTTATTTTTTCAAGAGTATCGTCTCACAGTCAAACTGTTGGTGCAGTTTTGTGAGACATTTGTAATGAATACTGCCCTGGCCTCTTGAAAAATACGTTTGGAGTAGCGACATCTAGTAGAGAGCTAAATTCAATATATGAGAATCAATTCAATACGTTCGATCAGATTCGCTAGTAGTTCAGTACAATGTCGATAGATGGCATCAATCTAAAAGGTTCATCAGATTGGCAAGAGATGGCTCTCAAAGTAAAATATAATTTCAAATGTTAAAGGCACAATTTAGGTGTTTATATACGCATTTTATGTCTGAAATAATTTATTTTATTAAATAATTTTCTTTTATTTATAAACTGGTTTAGGCTATGTGTGGTAAAAATAATTTAAATAAATTATGTTTCGAGAATATTCTGATTGCGACAGAAGCGACGCCTGGTGTTGAGTAGCTAAACTAAGATATGTTTACTATTTAGGGATCCGTGGGGTAAGGGTGGAATATAAAAACCTTTAAATAATAAGTAAACATTTAATTTATCTGAGAACAACAAGTGGTCGCAGTGGACTACTGTTGGACTTGGTTTTCTCTTTTGGGGAAAATATTTACATTATTTTAAAATAATGGGTTAGAAATATATGGGTTACCAGCAAATCTAAGTCACGTACAAAAACATCGGTATCTCGCATGAATAAAAGAAGAAGATAAAGAATATACTACTAAGTCTGTCTGTTCAAGATATTCGCCAATCAACTTTAAATATTATATCATTGAATATAAGTTGAACGTAAAATAACCCACTGAAATATCAGTGATAAATGGGAAACACTCATACTAGAACAATCTTGACAAAGTCTGAGTTTATTGAAGAAAACTAGAGTCTATGATCTTCATAATATCAATTTAGCGTTACGACGATATTTGAAAAAAGTTTAAATAATTTTATTTTGTACGGAACCCACAATCAAATAAATCTAATATGGATCGAAGATCGAATAGTCGAGATCGTTCCAGTTCGTTAGCTCCACCTGGTGTCGAGTAGCGGAATAAGCCGTTGTGCCTCAAAGGGAGCTGGATTATTCTAGATTTAGACTATTCGAGAAATTGTATCTGGACCTTCCGTTTTGAGGGATATATAAGGCCTGGTGTGTGGGCGAAAGGAAAAGTCTGATTTGAATCGGTGAAGTATGCAGATCTAAGAAGAATAGTAGTAAAAGTGGAAGAAAAAGAGGAGTGCAGTGTGAAAGTCCTGACCCTGAGGTGCTGCTGGATTGAAGATGGATCTTGTCCCGTGGTCGCTGCGCCTCTGCCTTGGAAAGTGGCTGCTGTGTGTTGGAGTATGGAGATACATGCTTGAAGCTGTGTTCGTGTGTCTTCTGTGGATATCAGCTGACTGCGAGTTGAGTGCATGACCTTGGAATGCTGAGGGCTGGCCTACTATCTACCTAAACCCAGATAAGTGTAGTTTTGCCATCCTAATTCTTGTTAGATTGATAGTAAGAAAACATTACAAATTAGGCACTAAATTATTGCCAAGCGGTTAGGTTTTGTTAATGATTTATAATATTTAGTAGGGGTTAGGTAGGAAATCCTTTTACTGATTCCATCCTATCTCTATTTATCTACCACACCATATAAGTATCAGATTGGACTAGTTATTTCCTAAGTTTTGTCTGTACTTTGTTTCAACAGAAACTATTTATCATGGAAAACCTTTTGTTGCTAAGGCGACTATGGAATTTATTCCTATGTTCCTGTGTTTTATACATAATTGGAATATGTCCAGCAGTGAAACAACATTATTTATACTTACCAATAATTTGATTTGCTTTGCAAACAAATTACTTACATCTCAATTATTGAGAATGGCAGTGTCCATCAGTGGATTAAATATCTACTTATAAATTGTACTTGCTATTTTATAGTAGTACTTTCATCAGATTATATGGTGGGTAGATAATATACTCCCATCCTAATATCCTACCCTGAAATGGGTTCAGATGTTTAATTTTATTACATCTACATACTTTGTTCGAGAAACCTATCATGACTGGCAGAATGATGCCAATGTGGATCTGTGAATACAGAATACTTACCTAAAGACAAATGATTGTCATTAAATGTCATGTGACAGCTACTATCTTCCATCATCAAACCATACTATACTTTTGCGTTCAATATTTCTGTACCAGCATTATGATCTAAGACCAATTATTTGACCACAGGCGGTTATTATGAGATTCATTTTTGCAATAGCCTTTCTCTACTATGGGATTTGCTGATAGCTGTCCCAAACACTCATCTGGCTCGCGATATGAAGCTCATAAGTACTAAAGGGTCTAGCACAAACTGCATTCCCTAACTAACCTCCGTATGGATCATATTAATTGTAGACAAATGTCTTGTGCAGATTATATCTGAACGTTGGTCTAATGACCACTACTGAAATACTACAAGATACTAGTTGGAATCATGTCATTTGACTGATAACCTAACTTATAATACTTACTTCATCAACCAGGCACAATGGTGTCAATTCGGCTGGTCATGAGATTGGCTATACTAATACAAATATTAAATATGCTGTTCTATGAACTATGAACATCTGAATCTATTAGATTCCTAAATACTTCTCCGTGGTGTCTAGTACATCACAGCACCTGTCTGTTGGTGCAATCTGTTTAACCCTGGGTGTCAAAACCCACCATCCTACTTTCAGGGGGTTCAAAATGTGTGCAGGATTCAGTTTTGATGTCGGCTCTAGGTTGTCTTTGCATAATTGATACTTGTGCGGGGACGGCTTGGAATACAAGGGCATCAATTCTGAATGTTTGTACATGCAGCAGGAGGCGAATCACTGTGAAGGGCGGGGCGGAGCCCTTCGGCTCTCATATACCTTTCCCGATCCTGTCCAACCTTTACTCATGTCAAGAAATCCATGTACCTTCTTAAAGAACTGTTTGGGTTACTTATTTTCTTCATTAAACACAACGTAATGGGTCCTACCAACTATCTAGACGATCACGCTAATAATTTACATCACGAGCCATTTATCTATATTGTTTTGGGACATTGTTTGAGGTCTGATACTCCTTCAAGGGTTAGAACTTGAACAAGCCTCATCTTCCATGGATAATTCATAGCCGACTTAGTGGGGTTCGTTACATTTGGTGCCGTTGACCGTAGGATACAAAAAATCCTAGGGTCTTGAGAACGGATGGGAGGTCTCAAACATGGATTTCTTGAGTATTTGGTTGGACGGTGTCGGGCGGTAACGGAGAGTCACGGGTTCCACTTTCTAACACATTTATACACTGTAAAGTTATGGGGGCGATTATTTTCATACAGTTAAGCATCCGTAATATAATATCTTGCCAAATTCAGCTCTTTTTCAAATGATTTGTCTTGTTGATCGTTGTTGTGTTGTATGCGTTCATAAGATAAAAGTCCTTTTGCGCTTTACAGAAACGTCAAATTTCAATCGAGTTCTTTACATCTTTTAATAAACTTAGGTTTTAAAATAAGCATTCGTCGTACAAGATTAACAATAATTTAGTTTATTTTATGCTAAATTTTATGTTATTTCAATTTTATTTCATGATAAAATGATACAAATAATATCACTGCGGAAATTAAATAGCCTTGTTTTGAACGCACTTTGTATTTTGACAGATAGTAGGGATGTGCAACTTATGGGTTGATAATCGATAGTTGATATTAGGTGGGTTGATTGTTATGTAAATAGCACTGAAGTTATGCAGTTGCACAAAAATCCGTACCATTTTATACACTATTCATTTAATTTTGTGTTTAGTAAATTGATCTAAATATCATTAATTTTAGTATGGTGGCGGGTCGGTAGGTTTGTTGCATTGCGGATCAGACTGACAGTAGTTGATTAATTAAGAGCACAATGCGATACAGAACGGAACATGTGATAGATTTATACCTGTTTCCACTGCCAGCCATGTTGGATTTTGCTGATTGGTTGGTAGAACGTCAAGTTTTCAGTTTAGGAATACGTCTTTTGCATTAAAATTAAGGTATCGACTCGGAACTAATTACAGAAAACTTCAATTTTAATATTATAGGTAAAATCGGTAAAATATTGATTTAATTTTAAATTTGAACATCTATTTAACTGATTTCGTGGTAGGTTTTGTCAATGTTTCATATCTGAAAATACACAAATATTACTAAACTTTTATTATGTTATCGGATAAATATCGATTAATAATCAGTGATGCACATCACTCGAATAAGTTTGACATTCATAGCGGCGTGTCGTGTTTTGAATTTGAATGAATGAAAATAAAATTGTTATTTTCACATGTTTTCGTATGAAATTAGGTTTAAAAACTATTTTTAATTAATTTATTTCGTGGTTAGTAATGTTTTATTTAGAATGCGTGTCAAATAAAGTGTTGAAGCTAAAGTTTTCGGGTGAAAACATGTGTTCATGTTTTGATTGTGTTAAAAGTGTGTTTTCGGTAGTTTTACAACTTTTCAGTATAAAAGGATTGTTTCTTCGAATATTACGCATCATATAAAAGATTCAGGTAACATTTAAGCTCTGTTTTAAAGTAGATAAGTTGGCAAAATTTACTAAGAAAAGTGGCTTGGTTCAAACTTTAAAAGTGTTTGTTTGCCCACTTTAAAATATAAAAGGTGTTGTATTTGGACCAAGAAACAGATAAAACAATTATCTGGTATCAATGTTGATACAATAATAGTTATTGTTACTCTTAAATTCTCTTGGAATCTTAAATTTGGGCTTGATTCAAGTGTTTATCAATACCTTTGAATTAGATCAATGCTTTTTTTATCATATTATATCCATCCATACATGATTGATTTAAAGATAAAGTAACTATTACCTTAAGTGTGTTATTTTTGTTCGGCTATGGTCAAATCATTACACTACTCTGTATTACTTTTGCAATGATGATACTATGGCATGATTTGTTACGCACAATGGCAAGTTATTCTAACTTGTTCATCATTGTACAAGGTGATGCTGCACGCAAGAACACTAAAGGAAATGCGTAGAGATACGTATTTCTGAACATTTACCTTTTACAGACTGTACATAAAAAAGGCCGGAGTGGTCTATCACATACTACAAATGACACAATTTGACCGAGGCTGGGTTTCATTTTTATTAAAATTTAAATAACCATCATGTTATGGATGCGAATAGGGCTACTCAAGGAAATTATTTTTACTAGCATTATAATCTTATTTTTATTACGAGATCTTAACTACCTAGAGTTAGGATCTGTTTAAGCCAAATCAAATCACCACTCTAGGCTATTATTTGTAGATAGTCGGCCGGAGGATGTTCTAGTTGTAGCAGCAACGAGAATATTTTTTGCTGGCTCGCTATTGATGATAGCTTTGCAAGCATTTACTCAAAGGGAGATCACGAGCGTGACCTCCTTACACGGCCCCTTTACAGACTTACAAGAGATTGCAATATGTTTCAAACACTTGGTGTCGGTAAACATATCTGCAATCAACAACACACTACAAAAAAAACATTTGGATTTGATTTAAACATTTTAATTTTAAATTCATATAATTTTAGTTATAAGCTGCAGTAAAATTATTTTGTTGTCATTATCAATACTATTCATCCAAGTTTTGAACATTTATTGTTTTAATGAATCAGGCCAAATTTTGGATTCATAAATTTTTCAATATTCAATTCACCATCAGGCATCACCATCTAAAATTATTTCTTATCTAAATACAACCTTAATAAATCTAATTTAGTGATATTTAAAATAATAAAAAAATAATAATGATAACCAAGTAAAATACAAGACGTAGTAGGTATAGACTCATTAACAGTAGGATGTATGTTTAGGTAAATAAATTTCATTTTCTTTTACAACATAGGGTGTAGGTATTAGACACATAACATAACAAAACTAGGGTTGAAAGATATTATGGAAGTTTGAAGTATATGGCAGGGATATTCTTATGGACGCATATAAATTTTATATTTAAAAATGTTAAGGTATTTATAAACCTAATTGTTGTTCACTATTTTTACAGGTTCTTAAACAGTGTGACCTCACCAGCTTTTGGATTAGGGTTACAGTTTCAACTGGATTCTATTTTAACATTTGTTAGTTTAACCTGTAGTATGCTAGTCATTGTATGTAGTTGAAGTGTGGGTTATGTGAGTTGGGAATAGGGAAGAATATTCAATTTTTGAATGTACAGAGAGTTATTTGAATGTGATTTGGGTGAGTGAAGTGGAATGGAAGAAGTGTGATGGTAGCATGCCTCTATTGTGCTTGTTCAGCAGTGAGATATTGTGGCTGTTTTAGTAGTAGCAGACATTCTAGCTGTTTGTAGCAGGATAGCCATTCTTGGAGGATACTTTTATTTCTAGATTGTGGGGGCGAGAACCTTTATAAAAAAAATATATATATATATATATATTAACAACCTTGTCTAAGAGTTTAGTAGTCTGGGGGCGAAGTTTCATCTACACAATTATAAAGTGTGCTTGAGCTAAATGTAATTTTAGGATATCAATTTGAATATCATGGCGTAAATTTAAAATGTTCTGTTCAATTTGTGTGTGTCATGAATTATTTGATATGATTAGAATGTAAACTTTGGTTTTCTGAAACCCTGACTAGTTTTCTAACTTTTGAGGTTTTCATCTTTTGTATTTCCTAAACTTTTGTCTCCATCCATGCTTGATATATTTTTTTAATTCATGTTAGTATTATTAGTCTTTTCATAAAAGGTTCAGGATCAAATCATTTCACAACACTCTGTATTTACTTCTGCAGTGATCTGACTGTGGGACAGGTTGTTAGCACAATATCAATCTGTGCTACGTTATATCTCTGTTCGAGGTATTTCTGCAAGCATAATACTAACAAAGTACCTTTACAGACTTCACAAATTTGGTCAAGTTGGCCGATACACACTACATATTTCACGATTTGATCAGAACCATTTTTCTTACATAACATTTGCTGACCTTATCATGCCATGGATGTGAGTAGGGCAAATATTTGATTAACTTATCTTAATTAACATAATCCATTCTGATTGAGGTCTTAACTACCTTGGGTTAAGATCTGATTTAAGCCAAATCATTCACTACTCTGACGTTACTGTGGCAGATAATCGGTGAAGGGTCGGCTTGTTGGTTCAGCATCAAGCCTAACTTTCTGCTGATTCGCTGCTTATGGTCGCGCTGCAGGCAAATGATACTAAAGGGGTGGTGCAGAGATGTACTGTCCTGAACATGTACCTCTTACAGACTCAACACGGAGGTTGCAATAGGTTGCTGATGCTTAGTGTCGGTCAAACTATCTGCAACACAACCTACACACAACATACTACATATAGATTTGGTTTAAACACTTAGACTCAATTCTTTTCATTTTAATTTAATTTTTATTTTAGTTGATCAACTTTTGCAAAAAAAAAAAAAAAAAATCTAAGGAACAGTCAGGGTATGCAGGAATAAATTAATACACTTCCTCTTTTGATTGACACATGCAGGTTGAATGGAATAACTGATCAAGTCTCTTGTTTGCATTTGGCGCAGTGTAAATTTTGGCGTAAGAGTAATAGACGAATTCATCTGGTAAGCGTAATATACAACAGCATTTGGCGTAATAAATGTAAGTGCTTTAGAAAAGGCGTAGGTAAATTTTAACTTTGCTTTAACTTTGTTGCATTTGGCGTAACTTGCAAAATTTTAAATTGTATTTGGCGTATATGAGTCATTGCGTGTACTAACGTGTATCAAGACTTTCCATTATACTAGCGTAAAAGGCTCTTGGCGTAGGTCAGGCAGGATAGTAACATTTGGTTCAGGCATACTCAGGACGGGATTTATTAGATGATTGAAATGTCCAGATCTGTGGGGGCGGTTATTGGGAAATAAATAAACTTAAAACTCATGGGGGCGACTCGAATTGGTTTTCATAAATGTTTTAACGATTAGAGGAGTTTAAAGTTTTGGGGGCGGGAAATTAAATTGGAAATTGTTTAAAATTTTTCTTTGATTTAATAACTAAATCTCATAAAAATTTGGGGGCGAATTGTAATGAATACTGCCCTGGCCTCTTGAAAAATACGTTTGGAGTAGCGACATCTAGTAGAGAGCTAAATTCAATATATGAGAATCAATTCAATACGTTCGATCAGATTCGCTAGTAGTTCAGTACAATGTCGATAGATGGCATCAATCTAAAAGGTTCATCAGATTGGCAAGAGATGGCTCTCAAAGTAAAATATAATTTCAAATGTTAAAGGCACAATTTAGGTGTTTATATACGCATTTTATGTCTGAAATAATTTATTTTATTAAATAATTTTCTTTTATTTATAAACTGGTTTAGGCTATGTGTGGTAAAAATAATTTAAATAAATTATGTTTCGAGAATATTCTGATTGCGACAGAAGCGACGCCTGGTGTTGAGTAGCTAAACTAAGATATGTTTACTATTTAGGGATCCGTGGGGTAAGGGTGGAATATAAAAACCTTTAAATAATAAGTAAACATTTAATTTATCTGAGAACAACAAGTGGTCGCAGTGGACTACTGTTGGACTTGGTTTTCTCTTTTGGGGAAAATATTTACATTATTTTAAAATAATGGGTTAGAAATATATGGGTTACCAGCAAATCTAAGTCACGTACAAAAACATCGGTATCTCGCATGAATAAAAGAAGAAGATAAAGAATATACTACTAAGTCTGTCTGTTCAAGATATTCGCCAATCAACTTTAAATATTATATCATTGAATATAAGTTGAACGTAAAATAACCCACTGAAATATCAGTGATAAATGGGAAACACTCATACTAGAACAATCTTGACAAAGTCTGAGTTTATTGAAGAAAACTAGAGTCTATGATCTTCATAATATCAATTTAGCGTTACGACGATATTTGAAAAAAGTTTAAATAATTTTATTTTGTACGGAACCCACAATCAAATAAATCTAATATGGATCGAAGATCGAATAGTCGAGATCGTTCCAGTTCGTTAGCTCCACCTGGTGTCGAGTAGCGGAATAAGCCGTTGTGCCTCAAAGGGAGCTGGATTATTCTAGATTTAGACTATTCGAGAAATTGTATCTGGACCTTCCGTTTTGAGGGATATATAAGGCCTGGTGTGTGGGCGAAAGGAAAAGTCTGATTTGAATCGGTGAAGTATGCAGATCTAAGAAGAATAGTAGTAAAAGTGGAAGAAAAAGAGGAGTGCAGTGTGAAAGTCCTGACCCTGAGGTGCTGCTGGATTGAAGATGGATCTTGTCCCGTGGTCGCTGCGCCTCTGCCTTGGAAAGTGGCTGCTGTGTGTTGGAGTATGGAGATACATGCTTGAAGCTGTGTTCGTGTGTCTTCTGTGGATATCAGCTGACTGCGAGTTGAGTGCATGACCTTGGAATGCTGAGGGCTGGCCTACTATCTACCTAAACCCAGATAAGTGTAGTTTTGCCATCCTAATTCTTGTTAGATTGATAGTAAGAAAACATTACAAATTAGGCACTAAATTATTGCCAAGCGGTTAGGTTTTGTTAATGATTTATAATATTTAGTAGGGGTTAGGTAGGAAATCCTTTTACTGATTCCATCCTATCTCTATTTATCTACCACACCATATAAGTATCAGATTGGACTAGTTATTTCCTAAGTTTTGTCTGTACTTTGTTTCAACAGAAACTATTTATCATGGAAAACCTTTTGTTGCTAAGGCGACTATGGAATTTATTCCTATGTTCCTGTGTTTTATACATAATTGGAATATGTCCAGCAGTGAAACAACATTATTTATACTTACCAATAATTTGATTTGCTTTGCAAACAAATTACTTACATCTCAATTATTGAGAATGGCAGTGTCCATCAGTGGATTAAATATCTACTTATAAATTGTACTTGCTATTTTATAGTAGTACTTTCATCAGATTATATGGTGGGTAGATAATATACTCCCATCCTAATATCCTACCCTGAAATGGGTTCAGATGTTTAATTTTATTACATCTACATACTTTGTTCGAGAAACCTATCATGACTGGCAGAATGATGCCAATGTGGATCTGTGAATACAGAATACTTACCTAAAGACAAATGATTGTCATTAAATGTCATGTGACAGCTACTATCTTCCATCATCAAACCATACTATACTTTTGCGTTCAATATTTCTGTACCAGCATTATGATCTAAGACCAATTATTTGACCACAGGCGGTTATTATGAGATTCATTTTTGCAATAGCCTTTCTCTACTATGGGATTTGCTGATAGCTTTCCCAAACACTCATCTGGCTCGCGATATGAAGCTCATAAGTACTAAAGGGTCTAGCACAAACTGCATTCCCTAACTAACCTCCGTATGGATCATATTAATTGTAGACAAATGTCTTGTGCAGATTATATCTGAACGTTGGTCTAATGACCACTACTGAAATACTACAAGATACTAGTTGGAATCATGTCATTTGACTGATAACCTAACTTATAATACTTACTTCATCAACCAGGCACAATGGTGTCAATTCGGCTGGTCATGAGATTGGCTATACTAATACAAATATTAAATATGCTGTTCTATGAACTATGAACATCTGAATCTATTAGATTCCTAAATACTTCTCCGTGGTGTCTAGTACATCACAGCACCTGTCTGTTGGTGCAATCTGTTTAACCCTGGGTGTCAAAACCCACCATCCTACTTTCAGGGGGTTCAAAATGTGTGCAGGATTCAGTTTTGATGTCGGCTCTAGGTTGTCTTTGCATAATTGATACTTGTGCGGGGACGGCTTGGAATACAAGGGCATCAATTCTGAATGTTTGTACATGCAGCAGGAGGCGAATCACTGTGAAGGGCGGGGCGGAGCCCTTCGGCTCTCATATACCTTTCCCGATCCTGTCCAACCTTTACTCATGTCAAGAAATCCATGTACCTTCTTAAAGAACTGTTTGGGTTACTTATTTTCTTCATTAAACACAACGTAATGGGTCCTACCAACTATCTAGACGATCACGCTAATAATTTACATCACGAGCCATTTATCTATATTGTTTTGGGACATTGTTTGAGGTCTGATACTCCTTCAAGGGTTAGAACTTGAACAAGCCCCATCTTCCATGGATAATTCATAGCCGACTTAGTGGGGTTCGTTACACATTGTTTTAGATTATAAGTTCACACCCACCCACTCAAAGCACACCTTAATCCATCAAAGGGTAGGCAGAGCGAAAATATGAAGGTCATAAAAAAAAGACGTATATCGTTGTCAGCATGTTGTTAATAATTAAAATCTACTTAAAACCCTCGAGTCCTTTAATTGTTTCTTACGACATACGCGGGAAAGAAGTGAGGTGATGGTATTTTAAGTTTAGTTACTGTATTTACAATAAACAATATTAATAGCAAAAATATTTAAAGATGTTGGGAAAAACTTTCCATGCTCTCATTAAACGGCTTCGTTGGTGCTAGGCATTTTTTCAATTCAGAGTTCAGTTCAGTAAATAAAATAAGCAAATGACTACTTTCGTGGTGATTCACAAAAATTAATAATCAATATAATTTTTATATCCGGATTTATAGTTTTCCTTCAAAGAACCCAACTTCAAATTACACAAGTAATTTATTACATAAGCCCATTAAAACGCCCTCAACTCTGTTTGCAAGTTGTTGCCTGTAAAAGCGAATCTTTTCGTTCACAAAACTATTGAAAACTAAGTCACATTTCACATGATCTGATATCTCGTTGCCTCACCCTGCATACATTCGCCGGATTTGGCTGGTGTCGACGGTCGTGACCCCTCATACGACATCCAACTTCCCGACCGCCGCTTTTCACTCGCGAAAAACCCTTGAATAATGATCGTGGAGCCCAAAGTCTATACAAACTCGGTTTAATAATGTTTTGTGTGACATAGGATAGGTCAAAATCCTTTAGAATGTAAGTGGCTTGAGGATACTCTGTTGGGTTTAGTTATTTAAATTGTCAGAGATACACTTACCCAAGGGACGCCCATTAGATGAAAACGTTGCGTTGTGATTAAAGCTACTTTCAACACTACTAAAGCTTATACTATTGTTAACCAATTTGATACGAATTTAAATAGATTGTACCCATATACTACTTATTTAATAATATACCCGCGTAAAATTCAGATCTTGAATTTCAGTTTGTTTTAGTATGACATCAAATATTTTGGCCTCAAGTTTAATTTCATAGACATATCTTCCTCTCTCTCTTTTCGTGTGGGACACCGAGTCATCCAACGACCCGATGAACGCTGGTGTCAGAGTTTTTCAACCGCCTACTATCACTATCATATCTTCCTACAACAAATACATTCAAATATGAATGTTTATTAAATGTGCAAAGAATAAAAGTATATCCAGTGTTATTTGTTTTTTGGTATGAAATGTGTAGAAAATGCAAGTTCTGCAATCCTTTTTGAATAAACAAACCAAACAGTAGATGTACCATGTTTTACTTTTAAAGGAGAATGGAATGAAACTGAAGCAATAGTAGTTGAACCATGTTTTTCATTTGAATAAATTCTGTGATAGCTGGTAACTTAGTTGAAGTTACAATAGTAGTTACAAAAATTATTACAGTCGTTAAGGAATACACAAAGGAACACAGCAAAATGTATTAAATTAAACTCGCGTCTTTCTGTTACGAGATATAAATGAGAAACAAACAATCGTGAAATGGAACACAAGTCTTGAACTCAGATGAACTTTACTCAGCTGGAGCGAACATAGAACAGAACGGTAATACACTCAGGGATCTGATGACAGGACTTTGATATCTCCTATCCTTTCTCAACTTCTTTGCGGAAAGTGACAGCGCTAATTTAAGGTAAGATAAGAGCATTAATTTTTGAATAAGGCAAATTTTTCGCTAACCTATCTAATATAAGGTAGATCTTGTATTAAAGGTTATACATTCGTTCTTTTTTTCTTTTACAGTAGGTAAATAACCTAATAAATATCATGCACATACACATATCACTCCTATAATCCCTTGCGGGAAGGCAGAGCGTAAACGGCCGCAAAAAAGGACATTTTCGCCACGTCTGACAAATATTTTGGAGTCATTCGGACAATTGTGTATCGCCATAGTGACAGGTTGTTACCCCATCGCCTAAAATTGCAATAAACACCTTCGAGTCTTTATCACTCCCACGGGAAAAAAACAATAAAATTATAATAAATCTATGTAAATAAAGTGCCCTTATCTAAAAAGTAGCTTATCAAAAGAAGTTTTATAGTCACATAAGTAATATTGTTGATAATTTTTATATTCTGCAATCCATGCGAACAAAATTCATAATATTAAAAATGCTGCTACAGTTTAAATTAAAAGTCAGTAGGTTAGTAATTTGGTAGGTAAATTGCAAAGCATAATTTGAATAGTCAGACAGATAAACAGATCTAGATTCTAGGTTTTAGCGCAATGCAATTAATGCTTTCAGAGATAGATTCGCGCAATCATTTGGACAGATAAATGGGTAAAGTGTATTAAGTTTGTGTTTAGCGTTTCGCAATTTAGGCGTTTTAATGATCGTTAAAATCTAATTTCATTTGTTCAAATACATAACCTAGAATGGTGCTGAAAATGTCATTAATTAGCACTATTAAAACAACTTACACTCATAGAGTGTCCTCTCATTTCAGGGTCCCATGGACGTACATAATTTAGGTAAGTATATACAGAAATACGTAAAACTAAAAAAGAATGTAAATTATTATAAGAAGAGGACCTATAGTTCAGTAGGTATTCCATCTATGAATTAGTTTATACACATTAACGAACTGTTTCAATACAATTCGGAAAGTTATAATTTAATATTGGTCCTTTATAGGTTAACAACAATTTTAGATATATAATTTAATAGACCAATAGTGGGAAATAATTGAGTTTTGATAATATTAAAGTTCTCCAATTTGTAATACCTGGTAACTGACATATTTTTAGACAATTGTTTAAAAAGTTAGAAATTTTAAATACGTGCTTTAGGTACTGTTTAAACATTTACATATTTATCAACATTATCAGTCAATATTGAATTAGAGTAGAAAAAAATAATTGCATCTAAAATGAAATAACAATATCTAATTGTTATTAAATTATTAGAAATCTGATGTACGTGGTACATACCAAAACGAAAAAAAGCTTATACTTTCGCTAATATAAAATTTAAGTTGCTCTAATATTAGTTAAATACTCTATTAGCTTTTACTGAGTTTGTCCATAAAAGTTTAGAAGCCTAGGATTAATGCTTTAATAATAACTAACATTTGTTTTCATATAAGTGCCTATATTGAATTAGATGATATAAAGTTAATACTACTTTCTCAGAATCATCTAATAAACAACTATTCAAAATATCAGAAGTTTATCTGTACGGCAACATAGAGATTTAACAAACTTTTTTTTGTAATTTACTGAATATAAATGTAATTCCTACAGGTTCACATGGGTTCACATCGGATCTATCCAATAATCGGTAGTACTACCGATTCCGATTTTCATCTACCGATTGTAATCCAAATTTCTTTAATAACTAAAATCAAAATTTGCCTATAAATTGCAGTGTCTATGTCTAGGTATGTACACTTTTTTAAACAAAAATGTAAATCTACCGAACCAAAAATATTTTTTTGTTATAATGTAAATCTACCGAATCAACTTATCGAATGCCTCAAGGCCTACCGATTTATGGTTTGGAAAACTCTTTTGACAAGTCATAGAATGTAAATGAGAGGTAACGATGACAAAAAAAAATCGGCGAATCATTATTTTATAAGATTAATTAGTTTTTTTAACACAAGTTAGAAAAAAGGTTGAATAAAAAATGAATTATTCGGTGAAGTGCATGGTGGTAGCTTAGAATAGCATCAGCCCATTTTTACCCATAGGATATGTTCCTACATCTTTAAAATCTTATATTTTATTAATGTCAATAGGGTTTAAAATTGCTTGTACTATATTTTTAGCCTCCACTATCGTTATGTAAGCTCATAAAATTGTGCAAACTATTTTCATATGTATTGTATTGACATTATCAGGATAGGCAGGATTTTAAAAAATTTCGATAGAAAGATATGATAATAAGGATGAATTCTTGCCATGTAAAACATTCTGAACGTTTTGTCACCATACACCCATCTTAGTCCAATTTAGGTCTATTGCGGATTATCCGGATTGTCCAATTTAAGTATTGAACTTTTTTGCCATCCGTACAACATATCGTGGGAATGTCAGTCATCCATCAAAACTATTCCACAGTACGGTACGGCCATCCCAATAAGTCATATTTGACAGCTATCAGATTCGTGCTAATGCTATGACAGAGGGTCCATTTCCCTTTGCTACATCTCGATAAGTGTGAAACTGATACTGTAAAATATGGCATATTGGGATGGCCGTACTGTAGTTCCCATTCCGTGTATTCCGTGTATTTAAACATGTGAAAAGATTGCCAAGTTTGGTAAGATTTTCAGACTACGAGAATTTAATATCCAAATTAAGTTCAGATGTACCTACAATTATTATTTTTTGCTTTGAAATACATTTTCTGTTACCTTTTTATAAGAATATATGATGTGCTCAATAATTAATGAAGCCTGGACATAGTTCGGAAGTGTAGTGATGGACGCCCTCCGGCCAGATAGACCGACGGCTTAGAAAAAGCGGCTGGTACCGACTGGATACAGACAACGAGAGATCATATCGTGTTATGTTATAGCGTAACCTAGGGAAACCCTACGTCCAGCAGTGGACCTCAATAGGCTGATGTATGTATGTATACTATGTTCACACTGCGGTTTCACTCGGTGAAAAATAACTTACACTATATGTCGCTTGAACGTCGCTACAAGAAGAGTATCAAGAGGTTGACAAATTTTAAGGGTATGGTCGGGGCGCCGATAACTCAGTGGCAGAGTGGTAGGACGCTAACATTTTTTTCAACTTCTTATTTTCGTTTATTTTGCAACTTATTTTGAAAAGTTTTCAAAGTTTACTGTTTTGTACAGCATCTGACATAATTAAGTACTTACTGCTTAACAAAGTCTTAATTAAATATGTAAATGATAGGTCAAACATTATAAGGCATTATTTTAGTTTCTTGCAATTAACCAGATAGTTGCAATAACAAGACCTCATATCCCAATTTTTAGTCATAATAATACAACTATTAACTAATAATTAGATCAATCTGGTATTATAACGGCTCAAAAAACGACTAATCACTTCGAGAAAAGCTTCACCTGTTGTGTCACATTTCTTTGCTTTGTGTCTTTTCTGTATTGTTGTTGTGTGCAATAAACTGTAATTAAATAAATAAAATGTAGTGCCGTAACGTTTCGCTTGGCTCGTCTTGGCGGGCGCACCACCATGCCCGCCACCCCCTAGACTACGTGCATTTGTAAAATTCCTAATATTTTCTAAAGCTTTTGGCCTACATTTCTAATATTTGGAATTATAGATTGGTTTATTAGTATAATGAAATGGATTCGGACTTACTCACTTAGATTTAATATTACTCTTACTACGACAACAAACATCGATAACTAAGTCAAGCTGAGTTCTCAGATTTCTAATCTTTTGTTGGTAGCTTTATATGAAGCTTTAAAAAATATTTTATGAATTTCATTAACTCTAATTCAATATTACCAAAATTAGAAGCTATTTTTTATTTTCCATATTCGCAGGTATTTAAATTTTCTAAAATTTATATAAAATAAAGTTAAAACGTGTGTATGTCAGTTACAATCAAAATATTAAACTTAAATTTTATATTTACTTAGTTATTCAAAGATATTGAAAATATCTATTTTATAGAAAACACAAATGAGAAAAACTTCTAATATTTTTTTAATATGCCGAGAATAATGCTCCTAAGATAATAAAGAAGCAAAATCTAACTTTAATAAAATTATAACTTTTGCGGTCAAAATCTCGTTCCACTATCGGTCTATTAAGCTTCCTTATATAATTTGAATTTGTTTTTTTAGTAATAGAACAATGTGAACTAAACACGAAAAGAGAGAATTAAAAATTCCTATAAAAAGAATTGTAAGTCGCAATTTTAAAACGATTTCCAAAGCGACCCAGTAAATAACAGCTTTTTAAAGCACAAACGATGGAAATCCAGTGCACGGTGAAAGGCGTATGGAGTGAGTTGAAAGAACCGCATTCATGGAGTGAACTCTTTATAAGGATTCGTTTTCATTTTGTTATTACATGAATTTTCAATTTTATGAATATCGTGTCATTTTATTAATTACTAAGTTGTGTACGTCCGAGTATTTCGTGGCAAAGGTAGTTATTGATAGTAACCAGTTATTTTATTTATCAATTCAAAAAAAGAAAGATAGATAAATAGAAAGTACTTCAAAGATCTAACCAAATAGGTACCTAGGTACAGCCGTGTTCGCGTAAACTATAGTACCAGCGAGCTGTTATCAGGCCGATGGAACTGGATCTGCGGCATTATTCAAAATCTAGACACCTACGTTCATGGTGCCCGACCATTGTACGTGAACTCTCATCACCGTCTGCGTCACCTGTATTTTGTAGTGTCAATAGAGATGAAAAATAAATTGTAGGATTTTTACTAAACTTATGTATTCCTGTATTTTTCTCATTGATAATTAAATAAAAATATTTCAGAGCATATTAGTAAATAGAAATAAATAATAATGAATCTGTTAGAATCCAATTTCGTGTCTTTTTTAAGTTTTCGTACTGAAAGGGTCAAAAGGAGACCCTATTACTGGTATCTCAGTAATTGTAGTAGTTAGAGAGTTTCAATTTTCACAGATGTCGTATTTCTGTTGCCACTTTAATAATAAAATATTAAAAAATTAAATAAAATAAAAATTCAGGGGCTTCCATACAAAAAAATATTATGCATGATTTTATATATTATAATGAACTGAAAGCTGTATCGCATGAATGGTTACTAATACCATTCATGACAGTTGAAATTTTCAAAGAACATGTAATCTTATTCGCGCTATAGAGGTAATAAAAAAGGTACAACTATAAAATAAAATGAATAATCTTTCACACGGAAAAATACTTGTTTTGTCATTTTTATATACAATGGCACCAAACTCTGTGTTCACGATTCCTAGTCGCACTAACCTGTTTTTTTATATAAACTCTTACTCACTCAACTCATAATAAATGATAGATACTACCTTAAGGTTCATAATCTCGTTTAGTGGTGACTCACTCAACTCCCGTTTACTTTATCCTACCAACTACACATAAGATTTCGGAGCAAAATGCTTCTGAATCAGCTAATATACGGGGGTAAAATATTGCGGGACCCCATTAAGTAATAGGGCTATAAAAAGTTTCCGCTGAATATCACAGAATAGCTCCCAACAGGGATCACTGTTTTCTGTGACCGTTTGGGAATAGATTGAAAGCTTAGGTTGTATAATTTTTATAAGTTTTTTCTTAATAGAATAAGTTATACCTATACTATACCTGGCTGATTCATGGTGATTAATTCGACAGGTGAATATTTGTCTCAATTATTAAGTAAGATTTTTTCTTAAATAAACCAAGTAAATTGAAACCTTGCTGTATAATACTCAGATAAAAATATATCTATAGTCCAGGTGACGATTAAGACTTTTAAATAAGCAAAGAGTAACTCGATTACTAATTACTACACTTATTTTTACAACAAAGAAAATTTTAAACGAATTGGAGATGTGTTTATTTTGGATTTTACAATACCTACATTTTGAACTCTTTACAGAGCTGACGACAAACATTTGAGGGTCATTCGGAAAATTAAATTGTGTATCGCCATAGTGACAAGTTGTCAGCCCATCGCCTTAAATTGAAATACCCACCCTCGAGTCCTTAAGGCGCCTTTAACTACTCCCAAGGGAAAGAAATGGGGTGATGCTATTCTAATGCAAAAAGTTTATCAGCTCAATTGAAATTATGTTCCAGAGCAAGTACATTGAAGGACCCTGGCACGGAAATAAAAATAAATAAATGTGAAGTTAGGTGCCCTGGTTGGGGATTAGTTAAAGTCAAAGGCAAGAAACACTGTTACTGGTGGTGGTATGCTAACCATAACATTCAGTCAGCGAAACAAAGTTCGCGGGCACCAGCTAGTAATAAAATATATGAATTTATTAAATACTTATTATAAAATATATGGTGAGGATGGTGTTAACACTGAGACACTTAAAGTAGGAAAACTTGTCTTGATTCCCTACTTAGTTAATTTGTTCAATAGTATACTTTTATCAGGTACCATGCCAAAAGATTTCTGCCATTCAAATATTATTTTATTACATAAAAAGGGCGACAAATCCGATATTAATAACTATCGCCCCATTAGTCTCATCTCGCATATTTATAAAGTATTCTTAAAAATCATAGAGTACCGTATAGCCGGAGCCCTAGACCGGCAACAACCACCAGAGCAAGCCGGATTTCGTCCTTCATTCTCAACAACAGACCACCTTCACACCCTCAACCAAATAGTCGAGAAGCATACAGAGTTCCATAAACCAATATACCTAGCCTTTGTGGATTATTCCAAAGCTTTTGATAGCCTCACACACTCAGCGATATTTTCAGCTCTTCGCAAACAATGCATCGAGGAGACTTATGTCAAGCTATTGGAAATAATCTACGCAAACAGCACAGCCTCCATGAAAATCCACTCTCAAGGTCCGTCATTTGAAATAGAAAAGGGCGTGAAACAGGGCGACCCCCTATCCCCTAAACTATTTACGTGTACTTTGGAAGAAGTGTTTCAAGAACTGTCAGCATTGTGGGAAAAGAAGGGCATTGTCGTCGGCGAAAAAAGATTGACGAATCTTCGTTTTGCCGACGACATTGTTCTTTTCGCTAACACAGCAGCGGAATTGGAAGACATGCTTCAACAATTATGTTCGGCAAGCCTTGAGGTTGGACTCAAAATGAACAGAACCAAGACCCAATTAATGACCAATGGCACGAAACGTAGGGTAGTGGTTGACGGGAAGTTAATACACTACGTCGATGAGTATATTTACCTAGGCCAGATTGTCTCTTTCAATAACAGGCAAGAGAAAGAAATTGATCGCAGGATTGAGAACGCCTGGAAAAGCTTCTGGTCACTGAAGCAATTTATGAAGGGTGATCTTCCCCTCTCTCTAAAGCGAAAACTCATCGACATGTGTATCTTGCCTGTCCTAACCTACGGTGCCCAAACTTGGTCTCTAACAGAGAGTCAAAAGTCCAAGCTCAAGGTATGTCAGAGAGCGATGGAGCGCAGCGTTCTTGGTGTCAAACGTACAGACAGAGTGCGGAACACCACCCTTCGAGCTAAAACAGGTATCGCTGATGCGGGATACAAGACCGCCAAGCTAAAGTGGGAGTGGGCCGGGCACGTTTGTCGGATGCACCCGGATCGTTGGGCAAAGATCGTCACCGAACAATGGGTTCCTCAAAACGGGTCCCGACGTAGAGGTAGACCCCGAAAACGTTGGCGTGACGATCTTGACGCCCATTTACAGGAGTGGATGACGGTGGCATTAGACCGCAAAGAATGGAAGATTGCGGGGGAGGCCTTTGCCCAGCAGTGGGATCAAGCAGGCTAATTATAAATAAATAAATAATATAAAATATAAATTTAACAGATGAGAATTTGAAATTAAAGTTATTTGATACATTGGAGATTAGGCACTTATAGATTAAAAAAATAAATAAATTTCCTGACAATACACACAGCGCTATCTAGCCCCAAACTAAGCAAAGCTTGTACTATGGGAACAAGAAAGCTGATATTAATACGTAGATATTTTTTTAATAATTAAATGTACATAGAAGAACCCAGACCAAACACAAATATCTGAAAATTACTTATTAAATATTTGTGTCTTGTGGGGATGGAACCCACGACCTTCGGCGTAGCAGGCAGCCACGAGCCATTTCTGAAGTTGTTAACCATGTGTCCACCTTACCTACATAACAGTCGGCAAATTAGTTTGTCTGCACCATAGGCGACTAATACAAAATTGCAGCAGTTTTGAAATGGGATATGTCAGCTGAACATTTGTTTAAAAAAAAAACAATATTATTGCCAAAAAGTGCTCTATGAAAAGCACATAGTGTTTATCTATTAAGTATAAGTATTTATTCATGGTAAGTATTTTCTTTTTCGTTTTTCAGCTTAAATATATTTTTTACGAAATATAGACAGATAGTTACCTATATTATTTTCATACTGCAATCTTTGGCAAACTTTTCCACAAATATCACTGCAAATACCACGAATATTGTGAAAAGCAATATCAAAATATCAAAAAATTTCCTTAAGTGTGGCAATCACTACCTACTTTACCCTATCCGGGGCAGGAGCCTGGAGATTCGGCGAAACTTGGGTCGTTGCCGACAACTTTAATACGAGTTTCGCGGCACCGCAAGACGTTATCTTTATAAAATCGACGCTATGTTTTTCTTTCTTCCCCTGAGCCGATGTTGGCTTTGCAAAGTATAACATTTCATCGGTTGTACGTTGCCTCTTGTAAAAAACATTAAAAGGTAGTAAGTTAGTATTTAATACAATAACCACCAAATTCTAAGTAGTACTATGTATGGCATATGGCTTAAAATAAACAAAACTGTAATTAAAATAGAGAAAATAAGTAGCGCCGTCAAGTAGTTACAAGAACAGAAACCACTTAGAAAGCTAGTAAGGAGCTCCATTAAGCACATCTTAAAGCTTTGTCCGCTTTTAATATCCAGCTAATTAACTGTAAAACAGGAAATTATTCTCTCATTTTACTCTGTTTTAATATTATATTGCGCGCATTAAAACCACACAAAAAGAGAAATTGAGAAATTGAATGAAAGAGCATTTTCAATGATGTTCGTTTTAACAGTAGCAGCCAATCAACAGGAAAGAATGATCGGACCTAATGGCGTAGCTTTTAACGATAACAATAAAAATACAAATAGCCGTAAAGGCCATTCAGTCAAAAATTGACTAAACACGGCACGTGGTCCCCGCTACTCGAGAGGAATAGCTGTGCGAGGATACAAAACATTTGATACCCCCGCACCCTCCAGAAGCCTCTACCCTCCACTCAGTCGCACGAGGTCGGTCGTAGAGTGCGGACGTCTCCCCCGAATACGAACTTTGTTACGTCACTCGACAACCCAAGGGTGATATTCGGCGGATCGCTGATAATAAGTGGCTTTATTTAAATTGGTTTAGTATGGTGATTCGGTAAATTTGGTGAGATGGTGCGCCGTAAGAGCGACAGGCGTGTGACGTTAGCGCACATTTGCATAGCAGTATTGTGGTTGGTCACCTGCTTCAACGGTAAGTTTAAACGTTGTGAGGGTCAATTTGGGCGAAGAAGGGGAGTATTGGACATGGTTCGGTGGTTCCGACTGTTACGCGTGACCTTTATAACCGACGACGTCGAGTTTATTTACGCTGTGTATGGAGTTTCAATCAATTGTTTGTGTAACGGTTCCTCCTGTTATTTCTGTGAAAACAAGACCAATTTGTCATTTATTCTTCAGCACATTTGAGGTTCACCGTACCGGTCGCAAGCCCGGCACCAGTCACATACCATTTTCCCTTAAAACTAAGAAACTTTTTTTTGAAAATTCTAGTTATATCTATTTATAATATTTAGAACAAGTATGAGTCAGTGTTTGGATTGTTATTTTTTATTCATAGATAAATACATTTTCGGCAACACAAAAGATGGAAATATTATGATTTAATTTTGGTCGACATTGAAACTGAATGTTTATGTGTGGTAAACGTGTTAAAAAGTCATTATAACTGTGTTTTGACTTGTTTTGTTCATTTTATGAATATCATGTGAAAAAAAAAAGTAAATGGAAAAGATTTAAATAAATATCAATGTAATACCAAACTGAATCCTTAAAGTTTCAGATTTTTATCTCGTAACGTTATCTTACGTTAATTTTTTAACATTGGTAGCTACAACATCCATAAACATGTTGGTTATCTCCAAAAAATAAATATAACACTGCGCTAAATTTTTTATCTGGGTAAAATTATTCTTGCCCATTCCAATCAAAATCAAATCATCAATAAATGTTACATCAAGGAACAGGAATAATATTCCCTTTTCAACTTTTGTGAAGTACTCAACTCAAATTGATTTTGTCGAGCCAAAAGATGCGATTAAGCTCTTATATGATCGAAATACTTTTTCCAATAACGCAGGAAAGGCGCAGGCAATATCAAAGGATTATGAACGGTATAAAGAAGCAGATTATGCGGATCGGTTGTAACGTGAACCTTATTTTTTATTCATTCGCTCAACAGCTTGAAGCTAAAAGATCTTGCGGTTGATACGTAAAGGTTTTATGAATTTAAGTGTCATAATAGTTATTTTTACATCAACGGTTTATACCTACTTATTAACGTTAGTGAACTAGCCATTATGGTAAAATTCTAATTTTATAAATAACTAGCGTTTCCGCCTGCGGCTTCACTCGCACATACATCTTTCGTACGGAAGACCTTATTTAATTTTATAAAGTAACTAGCGTTTCTGCCCGCGGCTTCACTCGCGCATTCTTTTTTCGTACGGCACACCGAGTCAACAAACAACCCGACAAACCTTCTAAGTATTTTTGAAATACGTTCTTTATTATTTCATCACCTTAGTCTATTAATGAAAATATTTGAAACAGCTCACATTTGAAACCATGAATTTCCATTCAAACTTTACATCTCCCTTTTATCCCTTTAAAAGTTTAGAAAATCCTTTCACATGTGTTTAATTCTTTAGTTTTTTAATGTTGTCCCAAATTTTGAAACTGACCATTTCAAAACTTTCTTTCTACTTTCATACACTTTTCATACACAATTTCATACAAACGTTTAACCCCTTTGGTTATAACGGATGGATAAATAGAAAAATAATGCCCAAATTTCATGTTTCTAGAATAACCTAGCGCTCATGAATGGGTCAGTCAGTTTTCAGTTGGCTTTATTTTGCGGCGGAATTACATAAAAATAACATTGCAACAGCCATGATAGTCCACTGCTGGCGATGCTATACTCACCACGTTAGGCAGGTGGATTGGCGAGCGCAGTGCAAGATATTGCATTCAGAGGAAACGCTCCTAGCCATTGCGGATAATTATCCCTAAGTCGCTTTAGAGATCACGACAAAAAAATATTTTAGAAAAACATTCAGGACAATACATCTTTCATGACAAATGATAATAATACAATTGTGTAACTTGCCGCATGTAATTCTGTTTTCATATTCCTTATGGATTCTGTCATGAATTGTTCAAACACAGCCATAATAGGTAAAAAAACATTTTTTTCGCGTGGGATTAAATTGTTTATTAACATAGCTAGACGAAAATGTCAAAGATAAAAGCTGGTTTAATTTGATTAACTTAATTTTAAAAAGACCATTAGGGTACGTTTTAAACCGTTAAAATAAAATAAAAGCACTTGCGTTATAATAATAACCATAAGCGTTCGTTAGATAACATAGTGGTAATATTAAAAAATAATATTATGAACTATCAACTAAAATGGTTCGTAAAAATCAAAAGCTATAATTTTAGTTGTTGTTGATGAACTATTTATAGGCAATTAAACAACTATCTAGTACGTATTTTGAAACTATCGACTATGAATAGACTCGTTTAAGTCATTATATTTTCAATCGAACTTATTTTTATTTGATTTGGTCTTTTTTTGATATTGGTGGATGATTTTTTACTGCCGCGTGGCCCGCCCTTTGTACTATGTGCTATTAAGTATATATTAAAAAAATATATTTATGACTGTTACACTTAAAACCGCTGTAGTCATCAGTGGCCTTATAACTAAGCTTGTCTTCGCTAGAGCAGCCACTTTTGGCACGTAACATTAGATATTCGCTTTATTTTGCTAGGATGAGGACATTCTGTGCCGGAAGAGTAGAAATTTGGGCCTTAAACTCTACCAGACATTCAAAAACTGAAGTGAAATGTGCCGTTCTGAAGTAGAACTGGTCAGGATATGTACTTAAGCAATACACTATAATAAAAAAAATACGTCGGAAAAACTAGTCTGGGTGCAAATGCTGCTCTGCATATCTTTGACGATATAAACTGTTAAGAATGTATGTTAGTGTATCATCCAATTTCCGAGACACGGTAATAAATAAGTTGGAAACGAACTTTAATGATGTTCCGGGTACAAATCCCCGTAACTACCTACTCAGTGCGTTCGCTTTTACGAGACTTGGCAACTTTTCTCGTCAGGCGTGCGCTTAGCTAATCCTAACGTAAGGTCTTCTCCACGCAGACAGAAGTTGTGCACGTTTAGTGTTTGTCGTTACGTTTTATGGACCATTGAAATATAAAATAGGCTATCAGTATTTGTTATTCGGTCACGTCAATTATTGATTTCACAAATTGAAACCACAGATCTCTTATAATATATATGTTTGTAACTCCTACTAAATTCATATTGATTTGTTTTATTTGAATGCTGTCATGAGACTCGTTGTTAATTTAATTATACTACAAGTTTTAAAGTTATTACTTTGCTCATACTCGTGTCTTGCAGTTATCGATCATGATTAAATCAAAACCACAACTGCACTCTAAATTAGAAAAATTCGCGCTACGGCGCAATATCGCGATCAATAGGGGCACCTTTTCCCAGTTGTAGACATCTCACGGCTGTTTATTTAAGGCTTATGCAGACCGGATGCAGCACGGTGTGGCATTACATTACATACACCTCCATATATTTCAACTGGCATTTGGACTGCGCTACCCTTCCATTATTGCTTGCGCGTATGAATATGTAATCAACCTTTGTAACTTTCGCGATTTCTTACACATACTTAACTTAATATAATCGTAATGGACCCAGTGTACTACTTAAAATGTGTAATCAATCGTCTCCTGTTAGTGGAGAACCTAAACTGGTTAAAAAACAATGAAACACAACTTTCAAGGGTAAACACCCTAGTGTATTTTACCCAATTATTAATAGATTTGACAACATAATTCTACTCATTTACGTTTACCCAAATATTTCATAAATTATTTGTTGTTTACTTGCTGTAGCTATACAGGCTGTTTTACATAAGTTCTTATAATAGAACTAAACGTAATAACACTGTACCTACTAACTGTTATATTATAAAGTATATTTTTGTGGCAATATAAATGGTTTGACACGAGATTGAAGTAAGTAGGTATGGCTTTTCAAAAGAAAGAATATGAGGTGTTCAAATGTTACATGTTTTTAACAGGTAATTAAAACTGTAAAATATTCAGAACTTAATCAACTGATAATTTCTGGGATAAGAAAAATGTGGTGTATATTTCCTTTTTTTTATTTACCTATGTGTGTCAACGTAGTAATAACTGCTGAAAATATAAGTGCTGTTTCACAAATTAAAACGTTATTTAGAATATATAAAAAGACAACATGTGAAACAAAAAGAAATAGTAAGGCAGAGTCGGAATACGCCAAGGTCGTCTGTGGCAGTAATCGAAAGTCAATACAATTATTTTAAGTCCCACCGGAAGAAGCCACACGCCCTGAATAGCAGGCCGTTTTAAATTAAGAACAAACAAGAGTCTGGTGCCACAAATACATGGTACAGACGTAGATTAGTTGTCCATCATAAAGATCATGAGTTCGATTAATGACTAGGAAGCCTTAAATTGATATCCAACGCCATTATGATGCACACCGTTTGCAGAAAATAATAGAATTTGTTTTATTGTGATAAAAACTACAGTCTAATTCTGTAGTTTTTAGAAAAGATACAAATACGAATAAATGTCAAAAAATTTGGGACTCACAACCAATAAAATATAGTTTAAACATAGGCGTTCCTTTAATTGCCGTACGCACTCAAGTTGGCGAGCGTAGTGATACATTCAGAGGGAAAGCAGCTGCTCTTTCTCTTGGTTTATCCCCTACGATTTTCGCAGATATATGATAATATTTTAAGCAGACAACGAATACACCGTCTCATTATTAACAGACCATATCCATCTACTGCAAAGTAAAGGCCTCTCCTCTACACCATAAGCTTACAAACTAATATTCCCAAGACGATTTCCAGTCCTATCACAAAAGATGTAAAGCACATATTTTAATAAACAGTTGCCGATGAAACGGAACCCGATACGTTTGTTTTGGGTCCAACCGGAAAGGCTGTACGTCCGGCGCCGCGCTTGCTCGAGATACTGACGTTTATAAATCACTTAGTTAAACTGGTTAAACAAAGCTTTGTTTTAATCCCGCCTTTTATATCTGCTTTGTTTTAAATAGTTTTCCGCCCGGTCACGGCAAAAAGTATGATGTATGGGCTAAATGCTTTTGTTTACTTTGAAAGAGGTGTATGTTGTAATAATCCTCTCGGATTAAAGAGAAAATTGTTTCCGTGTACAAAACGTTTTAATTTATACGTTTTCAGGTTGATCATAACTTTTTGATTAAATGCCCGCTCCTTTACAATATGAATGATTAGATCAGCTATTTAACTACTTGTAAATTTTTTTTTTATTTCATTATCATACCACAAAATCATCCTCATTCGACATCAATTATTATTCGGACTAAGTTTTTCTGTCACGAATCATTCAGATAAGAGTACTTACTTCGGTACGTAGGTTACGTAATACGTTTTGATTCCAACTGATCTAAAAAATACTCATATTTCATTTAGGTTACATTTTACTGTACACGTTTACCGTGAAAAATTTACCATATAAAATATGGTAAATTTTAATAAATTAAGATTTGTCATTATCCCATCTGTAAATATAATAATAATAATAATATAATTCTTTATTGCACAAAGTAAGTTTACAAATAAAAATAAATGAAAAAAAAAAGTACAAGCGGCCTATAGTTATTCCTGGAAACAACTCAATGACGTTTTGCTTTTAAACTCAAAATGACCTGATATAATTCATTTGATCGAAGGTCAGTTTCCTAACATTTTACAACTAATTATTGCTATTATGTTTTATTACATTGTACTGCAGCTCCTTCAGTTCAACATATATATTTTTTTGAAAACTTAGTTAAATATTTTTTTTTGAAAAATTGCTATCGCGGCCCATATGAAGATGGAAGAGGCGTCGCCACTAGTAATGGCGAAAATCGCAGGTTCAAAACCAGCCCGCGGAAGAATATTTTGTAAGTTTTCTAAAAACAAATCAAACATCTCAATTTTGCTTACTCAACGTGATTTTTCGGAGTAAATACACATCTTTCACGTATGCCAATCTATGGAAGTCCCGAGAGAGCCTACAAATCAGTTACGTATTGGGCTGAGGTCTTAAACGCGGTCGAAATCAGGGCCCATCTATCAAATGAATCACATCTCATCTATTATGTATGGTGGAACGCGGCCCTTATCGAGTATTGTACATGTGCAGTGATTTAAGTGATGGTTGCTACATGGCAGAGCTTTTTCAGGCTTTTTTACCTTCAGGCGTATTTGACCATAATTCATAGCTGTACCAACATGAAATTTCCATCACAGAACTAAGTAGTCGACTCGATTATTTTGTAAATTCTAGCGCAGAACAGTCAAGTTTATAAATAAAAATAAAGTGTTTCATGCGTAAATTTTGCTCGAGAAACAAAAAAATAAATGTGCCTTTTTAAAAACGTAAATATTAGTTTTCCTTTTTTATCATCATAAATAGAATATTCAATTGTTAAGTACCTATCCCGTGTAGTTTCAAACAACAAATAAAATCTTGCTTTCGTACCTGAAGTATATTTTACTGTTATTCAAACCGATGTCTACTTTACCTTAAACCAGCAACTACAAAACCTTCTTTCAGCGGAATATTTCATAAAAATTACCATATTTTAGCATAAAGGTCATTAACGTCAGCTGCAGGGCACAAGATGGCTGAGCATAAAGTACACTATTACAACGGCCTCTCGTATTAAGAGCGGTCAGTTTGCATTTTTTTGTTGGCCTGAGTTTTATGGTGTCTTTATATAGTAAGATAGGTAATGGGGCAAAAAAGAAGTTGTGAAAATAAAAAAGCACTTTATATCTTAGCTGTTAATGAAAACGTGATTTTCTCATTTGCTGGCAGAGGTCAATATTTTTTTTTTTAATTGAATGAAAAATTTGGTTCAAATCTTTAGTCTCCTAATTCTTTGACGTGACAATGTGTTTCTTTCATTTACATAACATGCATGCATATCAAATTTACCCCTTGAGTTTAAAATTTGTACATTAATAGTTGCATAATTTCAACATATTATCTACACTTTGAAAACAGGCTTTAGCCATCAACAGCGTTTAAAATACGGAAGTTTGAAAGAAACTTTGTTTAATATTCTGCGTACGTAAGTCAGAAACGATAGGGTCAGGTTCGAGGCTCTAAAGAAAATTGAGGGTATAGTCATTTGTTTCAACATTTTACTAAGGAAAGACCTTAAAGCAAAAGGTGCCGCAACACTGGCGCGTCTTCACGAAATAAAATATATCTATGCATGTAAAAAATACATTTAAATGTCGTTTGCACAAGTTTTTGGTGTTATCTGAAACCAGCATTTAAACCTGCAAATGATATTCTTATTGGCTGTTAATGAAAGTGCCAAAAACTGCCAATTTTGGTATTTATTGTTACAACCTAAATAACCGTGGAAACTTCGTCGGGAGGGTCTAATAAAATTGAATATAATATCAGAAACTTAGTAAAATGTTGCAAGATCTGAGTACAGGTAGTCTTGAGGCGGGATTAATGATGAATATATCAAAGACCAAACTGATTACAAATAGCACAAAACACAGGGTAATAGTGGATGCTGGGAGATCTATCTGCATCTGGGCTAAATAGTCTTTTTCCAGGCACGTCAAGATAAAGAAGTTGCTAGACGCACCGAAAATGCCTGGAGGAGCTATTGGTCAATAAAAGAGCACATAAAGAGTGACCTACCAATTTTGCTAAAACGAAAACTCATGTACGTATGTATTCTCCCAATCCTTACTTACTTGGTCTTTGACGGAAGCTCAAAGGTCCAGCCTCAAGATTTGTCAGCGTGCCATGGAACGCAGTATGTTAGGCCTGAAGCAGACTGATTGTGTCAGAAAATCTATTCTTCGTTCCAACAAAAAAATTCTGACGCTGCCTATTCTGCAGCCAAGCTTAAATGGGATTAGGACGATCACGTTTGTCGTATGCCAGACGAATTGTGGGCAAAAACAACAACTTTGTGGTAACCACCCACATCAAGATGACGCGACGCCGCGGAAAATCCCGTCGCAGTTGGCGCGACAAGCTAGATGCCTTCAGAAAAGACTGGTACTTGGAGGCCCAGAGAAGAAAAGGGTGGAATAAGAAGAGGGAGGCCTTTGTCCAGCAGTGGAACGATTTAGCCTAAGGGGCATTCCACGTCAAGCGGGCAGGTAAAAAATTTTGATGTCTCCGATTTTAATAATATTTTAATATGTTATTGGTATATGTGTCCTCATTCTCGATATACAATATTTTTGGAATACTATGTATAATTAATAAGATAGAGGACATTGAAGTTTTTACTAACTCTAGCCAATTCATTATTTCAAACGCAATTACGCAGTTTTAAACAGTTATAAACAAATACACTAAGCAATGAAATATGTACTCGATTCGATGGGCTTTTTAAAAACATTTTTTAAAATTAAAAAGAATATTTTTTTTTAATAAAAAAAATGATATTTATTTTTTAAATTGATTTTTTTCAAAGTTGGACCCGTTTAATTTTTTTAATTTTTTTTTCACAATTAGGTCTTAGTATACAGATAATCCATACCAAGTTTCATAATGGGCCCAAAAGTAGTTTAGGAGCTAGAGCAGTTACAATGGCGGAAGGCGGCGACCGCGCTGGGCAGCGACGCGCCTCGGCCCGTCTTTGATGCTCGCTGGCAAATAACTTTTTTAAGTTAAATTAATTTGATACGTAGCAATGTTTCAGTGTTTCATAATTTAGTTACTTCTTTAATAGGGTTCATCGGATCGTCGACTCGGTGTCCCACTCGATAAGAAGAAGAATAAGAGCCCTTCCACACGAGTGATATTTTACGGCGATTTCTCTGCGGAGCGATATCGCGGCGCCATCGCGGAGCAAAACATTAATTATGATATGATGTCATGTCATCGCCGCGATACCGCCGCGACATCGCTCCGCCGAGAAATCGCTCGTGTGGAAGGGCTATAAATAATATACCGATATCATGAGAATGGCAAAAATAACTAAAACAGAAAAAAAGAGAGACATCGCTAGTATATCAATACCATACCTAAGGTTTAGGTTGTTGATCAGCTATGTACGCATGTGGCTTTAAAAGTTTTAAGGCTGAGCAAAAGCTATCAACGAAGTCATCAGATGGCAGGACTTGTGTAGCGATGATGAAACGGTCTGTACCAATCCATGTATTAAATTGCACACTAGTTATTTAATTGTCGTCAAACGTTTTTTTAGGTGCTCTCGAATTTCTTCAACGCCGCCGGGGCATTCAATACAGCGTTCGCTTAGTGGTGTTTTTTGCGTCATTAAATGACAAGCTGGAGTCGGATTTGTACACATAATCTTTTGAAGACAATCTTTATAAGATGTTAGAGAAATCGCCGTCTCATTAGTAAGAGTTGTGTTATCTCCCCCACATAGCATAAATTTAATATTTTGATGATAAATACACACACAACCTACATGCGTACCTGCATCCCCAGCACTGTTTAGGTCACAATGAAAAAAAAAAATGAAATGCTGACTTTTACAGTAGGGTACTCTATTTTAAATTGTTGATACAGTTCATCAACATTGCACATTAAAAGCTGCTTTTGCAAATGAACTCTTTGTCCGTCATCCAGTTTGACAGACACAAAGTCTTTTTTACCAGGCATTATCCGAGAGTTGTCTTCTCTAAGATAAAATGACTTTACCAAGTCTATCACTTCCGATGTCAATTGACAAAATACCATTCTTCTCAACCAGCTCCTTTGCGTTTTTTGCTTGCCTTCGAGATCTATTGAACTCTTCAGCAAGCTTATTTTTGCTCCATGATTAAGGCGCCAAAGTAAGGTTGATAGTTCTTACGGAAACAGTTGTAGCGGGATCATTAAACTTCTCTTTTAATGGTGAAAGTATTTCGCTGCCGTTGAATTTTACGTCATCTATCTGTGTCGAATTCGTATTTTCTTCCGGAATAAAACATAAACGTTGCGATTACTGTGAAAATTGAATCGATAATTCGCTTGATTGGCTGCTGTGGGCTACATCGGTCACTAGCGGTGGCAGCGGCATTTCAGCAGTAAGACATTTTCTGCACTGTTTTCAAACATACAAACTTCTGCTTGTAAATGACCACTTATCTGCTAACACTTTTGATAGCTTTCTCAAGTCTTTAGATTTTTTTGCAATGATAATTTAAATAGATTAAAAAAACGATCATTATAAGGTCCCGGCGCCATAATGTTAAGTGTCAAATAGCTTAATGATCACAAGATAAGTATCAAAGTAACTTTCACGCGTCCGTTCAATAGGAAGCTGCTGAGGCACTTACTAAAATAACGGCGAAATTTAAATACAAAGCGTCAACACTGTCTCTTTACACGATTGACGTTTACTACAAAAAAGTTCTGCTTAGTAATCTAAGATGTTGCCACAGCGGCTACCTTAGGCGGTATGGTATTAATATACTAGCGATGTCTCTCTTTTTTTCTGTTTTAGTTATTTTTGCCATTCTCATGATATCAGTATATTATTTATAGCCCTTCTACACGAGCGATTTCTCGGCGGAGCGATGTCGCGGCGGTATCGCGGCGATGACATGACATCATATCATAATTAATGTTATGCTCCGCGATGGCGCCGCGATATCGCTCCGCAGAGAAATCGCCGTAAAATATCACTCGTGTGGAAGGGCTCTTATTCTTCTTCTTCTTATCGAGTGGGACACCGAGTCGACGATCCGATGAACCCTATTAAAGAAGTAACTAAATTATGAAACACTGAAACATTGCTACGTATCAAATTATTTTAGCTTAAAAAAGTTATTTGCCAGCGAGCATCAAAGACGGGCCGAGGCGCGTCGCTGCCCAGCGCGGTCGCCGCCTTCCGCCATTGTAACTGCTCTAGCTCCTAAACTACTTTTGGGCCCATTATGAAACTTGGAATGGATTATCTGTATACTAAGACCTAATTGTGAAAAAAAAATTAAAAAAATTAAACGGGTCCAACTTTGAAAAAAATCAATTTAAAAAATAAATATCATTTTTTTTATTAAAAAAAAATATTCTTTTTAATTTTAAAAAATGTTTTTAAAAAGCCCATCGAATCGAGTACATATTTCATTGGTTAGTGTATTTGTTTATAACTGTTTAAAACTGCGTAATTGCGTTTGAAATAATGAATTGGCTTGAGTTAGTAAAAACTTCAATGTCCTCTATCTTATTAACTATACATAGTATTCCAAAAATATTGTATATCGAGAATGAGGACACATATACCAATAACATATTAAAATATTATTAAAATCGGAGACATCAAAATTTTTTACCTGCCCGCTTGACGTGGAATGCCCCCTAATTAAGATAAGATACGATACCAAAAACTTGTGAAAAGGACACCCTGTGATATTGTTTGCATGAAGAGATATGTTTTTTATCGCAAAGTGGCGCTAGTTTTGCGGCACCACTTGCCTTAAGCCTAGAAACCGGAATTATGTTAATAATGGAGCTATATATTCACAAGAATGTGCGCGGAACCCGGAATTTTAATGAAGGATAAAGGATAAAGATTTCGTATTTTTTGTGCATAATTATTTCATTTTATGTTTGCTAGCCACGTGTCCGTTATCAATAGGCTGCTGTAAGAAATTTCTTATTAGAGATAAGCAGTGCCTGTTGTGTCTGTATTCTTTATGTGTTTTTCTCTTTAATGTTCATGTGTACAATAAATCGTAAATAAATAAATAAATAAAAATAGGCTAGAGTTTTCTTGTTTATGAAAATGAAAGATAACTAAATTAGATTTTTGAATATTACGAAAGTTAAATATAATTGAAGTATCCAATAGATATTTTGGTTACTTTTACAAAATATCTCGTGAATTCTGGCAGATATTTTCTCCCTGTTACAATTTTTTCCAGGCAGTAATATGGACATGCCCAACGAACTCTACGAAGCTATTAAACTTTGATCTATTCAATTGATTTATATTAAAATAAATTTTACAAATAAGCTCATTACATTAAATAAAAATGACAAGGAATCTACTATCGTAAAATTCGTAGGGCAATATGCAGTTCAGATATTAATATTATAAAAGACATACTAATAAAAACAAAAATGAATTAAATTAAATATAAATGATCATTACTAATATCTTGGCTTATATTTACAGTTACAGGCAATCAATGACCAATTATGTAGAAATTTAGTAATTCATGCTGTAAGAATTACTGCAATGTCCAATTAAAAATAATATGAAAGAGTCACAAACAGGCAAATGAAAACCCCCTGAATTTGAATAAATACAACAATATCTCATTCTATGACGGAAACACAAAAGACATGCAAAAATGTGAACGTTTCACAGAGAGAGAGAGTTATTTCATGCGTACGGAACCACGAAAAACATCCGGCGTAGATAACGCAAGCTTTAAAAACACAAAGTTTTAAAAAAAGCAGCGACCCGACTTTACCTTACTAATATGGACGATACACATGATATAGGCCTAGTTTGATTTATCATAATTTCTAGGAGACTTTCCGGTCTTAAGCTGCTTAACAGACTTGTGGTATTCCCTTATGGTAGGAAGGTCATCTAACTCGGCCCAGGTTTTGGCATGCAGTCTGCAGCTTCCGGCATTATATTAACTGGTTCCAAATAGAGACCGATATAATGTCTTTGAGCATAGTCGATAAGTTTTGCTACCTGGGGTCGACTGTGTCGAATAATCTCACGCTCGATGCTGAGATCGATACGCGAATCGAATCGTACAAGAGTATGGAACAATAAACACCTGACCACAAAAACCAAGATTATTGTCTATCAAACTTGCGTTTTAAGCATACTCGTGTACGGAGCTGAAACCTGGACATCGTATGCAAAACAGGAACGTCGACTCAATACATTTCATATGCGCTGCGTAAGAAATATCTTGCATATAACCTGGCAGGACAGAGTCACAAACGAGCGAGTTCTAGAAATTGCGCAGCTGCCTAGTTTTACCGCTCTGCTTAAGCAGAGACGATTGCGGTGGCTAGGGCATGTGCACCGGATGGAACCTTCGCGTCTACCACGGCGTGTTCTGCTGGGCGCTGTAGCAAACGCTAAAAGAGGGGTTGGAAGACCTATGCTGCGTTTCAAAGATTGCGCCAAGCGGGACATGGCTGCGTTTAACATTGACCATCAAAGCTGGGAGAAGCTTGCTGAGGATAGGGACGAATGGCGTAAGCGTGTGTTTGATGGGCGTAATGGTTCTATCAAAAGCATGACAAGACAAAAAAAGAACAGAAAAAACATGACAACTAGGAGACAGGTGGTCATTGACAGACTAGTTGCCCCTGGCTGAATTCGCCACCAAAGAGTCTGTCGTTAACATTAACACACGATGATGCCTGGTTTTCTGGTCTCGCTAACAAAAGGCAAAAACGTCATCTAAACAAACATGCAAGTGCCAGTCTCAAATTCCACCTTCACTTGTAGAGCGTGCGGAAAATTATGCCGCTCCCGTATCGGCTTATACAGCCATGAAAGGTCTTGCCTCAGACACTGATTAAATCGTCTGTCACAGACGTGTGAGGCCAATGATGATGATGATTTATCATGTGGAAAGGGCATAGACATGGGCATTTTAACTGACATAAATTGACCCGTCACGTCATGGTTTGCGTCAGTTGTAAGAGGGGCCTTTTTCAGGAGATTAATTTTATCCAGGTATCCTAAACTCTCATTAGCTGAGTATTTAGACAATAAATAGTGCTGCTATTAATAATTATCCCTCCCAAATCATATCGTTTAACTAAAATTTCCTATTTATGTAGGAACATACATCAAGAACTTACTTCAGATATTAAATATGATAACAAATAACTCTTCTTTTGGACTTTACCATTGTGGGCAAAAGAACATTAATAGCCCTTTTTTAATGTCGCTCTGCAAATGGACACGTCCGGTGCACTTTACCGGTATTAATAGTACCGGTAACGTTACCCCTGCCTTTTAACGGTACCGTGTTTTTCAACTTTAAAAAGAAGTGTAGAAATATATTTATACAATATATAGATTTTATTTTTGTACAATACGCCAACTGTAATACAATGGGCTTAACGTTGGGCATAATTTAATTTATATAAGGTCGATTAGAAGATAATGTACATGTTTTACGAAAAAAGATGGCAAAACATTTCAAAATACGAAATCTACATTAAAACTTTACGTAAATATCCCAGAAGTAAACTTTAAACACTATTATTATAACTGCCTAAAAAGTGAGAATCAAATGTCTGCAACAAAGAAAACTTCGACGTGTTGTAAACATAATCATAATTATAATGAGTATACAAAGGTTAATCATGCAACATGAGCCCGGTGTCACTGGATGATGAATCACTCGACTCCAGCAAATATCGATTCTCGATTATAAAGAGACATGTTTATCATACCCTTTTGTTTTTTCATCATAGCTTTATGTAGCGAAACGAGCAATAAATAAAATGTTTTTTTATAACTTGCTGCGTTTTTTTATTTAATGTTGTTGTCTTTATTGGACTTTTTTGGGTTCGTTGGTTCTTTGTATAATTTTTTATTGATTGCATGCTATCACATTCCGATGTAGCGCAATGGTAGTTCATCTGCCTGCGGAACAAAGGTTTTGAGTTCGATTTCGGTGGGGCACTCACGAAGTTAATTTTATTACTGTCTGATTTTTTCCCAGTCTAGTTGCTAAATGAACCAACAGATTTATAGTAAGAGTTATAGTTGTGTGCTTTGAAGAGCACGTTAGGCCTTCGGTCCCGGTTGCTTTTTATGATTTCTCAGACGGGGGTCGTTATACAACCATGTCAGAGGCCTACTAGTATTAGTAGGTGGTTGAAAAACTCTGACACTAGGGTTCATTGTATCGTTCGTCAACAGGAAATGAAGATCACATTTTGATCACGTTAAATGTATTTAAAATAGTAAAAGAGCTTAAGTTTTTGTGATAAAGTGAAAACTTTGTAAATATAGTAACATTATAGTTAACATTCCATAGATACCTTCCAATTATTTTAAATAAATTACCCAAACTTATGGTACCTACATAAAATAAAATGACATAATTTTACTAAAATAATATGTCATGTAAATTTACTAGTAGATAATATTGTAATATTAGAGGTTTGTCTTTAATCTTATTTATATGAGTAAATGTGAGAAAATTATAATTTTGATAGAAGTCAAACAAAGCCTAATTTTACAGGTTGCATTAACCTTTCGAGATCAAGTTTAGTACTAACGTAACTTCTCTTATTACTTAAGCAATAGTCCCAAATTACAATACAAAGAATTCAAACGTATTCTCCCTAAATAATAAGGTAAGAATTTACACCACTTGCGTCAGGCCTATCGTGACTTACGCCAGTGTAACCTTTGCTCACTCTTTCGATTCACATCCGAAAACGCTGCAGGTCATTCAAAACTGTTTCATGCGCAACGCCAACCTCCATATCAACTTATTACTTTATACTTGTAGTTCCGCAAGTACCAGGGCGCCCTGGTAGCTTTGCGCAAGTAACAGTTTTGGATGAACTGCAGCATTGTCAAATGTGAATCAAAAGTGTGAGCAAAGGTTACGCTTTCGTTGGTCATAACAGGCCTAACGCAGATCGCGTACATTTTTACTTTGTTCCTAAAACATAGCCAGCTGAGACCTGGGCGTTTTGGAAATGTCGCAAGTATATAGCGTGAATAGTGACGAGGAACCCTTGGAGATACTTACCTGTAGGAATGATAGAGTGTCTTCAACTTTGCAGCAAAATCGTTGCTTTTACAGAAATTTACGTACTAAAAGCACACCGGGCACAGCAAGCTTGTATATCTGGTACATCAGCCCGTTGTGTTAGACGTTGTCAAAAGCTTTCGCCACATTGAAGAAGACTGCTTTTGGGTTGGGTTGGCATTGAAGCATTGAGCTTGAAAATAATGTGTTCGACAATTCAGTGCACTTCGTAACATAAAAATGCCAGTGATTTAAATCAAACTCCTCGTCAGGGATGAGATTGTTAGTCTCTGCGTGGTCTCGAAGTCGAATATAGATCATACGTTCTTAAAGTTTTGCAACACTGTTCAGTAGGGTGATCAGTGCGGTAGGAAGTAGGCTCGTTTGCCGGCTTACCCTGTTCGTCAACGCCTATGAGCGTAGCCTCCTTTTAACAAGTCGAAGTGGTGCAACTTGCAATAGTGGGATTTAGAACCAGTATGAGGTCATTGATAAGTTGTTTGGGGAGAATCTTCAAGACACGATTTATGATGCGATCCAGTCTCGGAGCTTTCCTAGGTTTGAATGCTTTAAGGGTGTCGCGTACTTCCATCTCAGTAATAGCTTTGAGTGGAGGGCTCGATGGGGGTAAGAAAATGAGACGTACGACTTCGGAGTTGACGGTCGAAACGAAGGTCAAGCTTAAAGGAGCGTGCTGGGGATGTATTGGGCTACAAGACTGTCAGCCAGACATTCTAAATTTTCGTCGTCATCAAAGGTAATAGTCTTCCAAAGACTATAAAAGAAAACCCTCAATCTCTGTTTTTTAAAAAAAATAAAAAGAGCAGCTCATATCTCAACTATATTGATATATTAGTATTTATGTATACGTGTATGTATATGTATCTATCATATATAAAAATTTAAATTATGTACATAATATTTGCGTAGAGTACTGTAGTAAAGTTAAAACTAGTTTTAATTGTTTTGTCCCCACAAAAAAATTATTCTCGCTCTACCGACGGGTTGGCTGGAAGAAATCTCGTCGTAGAGATAAGCTCGCCTTTGCTTACACTGTTTGTTCATTTTCCATTTGTTTTTTATGCAATAAAGGATATATATATATTAAGGTTTTGGTGTGGTTTGGTCTGTTATATATCGTTATTTAGGAGATGGTGTCCGATTTGAGTGAGCATTTAATGTCCGATTTCAGTGAGCGTTGGAAAACCAGAACAGATTGATCCCTTTAATACGTAGGCTGAAGAGCTGCTGTACTTATTCAATTCCGTTAAAATCACCTTCGCACGTTCACTAGTAAATGGATTCCACGAAAATTCTGAGAAATCAAATTACTTTGGAATTAATCTGGCCATTATTCTGTAAATGCTTTTCGTAACCTTATTTATTTATAAGTCAGCTTCTTGCTTTCAAGCTGTTTGAGTGGCGTGCGAAATAAAATCGGATAGCCACGATTTCTGGATGGATTTGCCAATGTACTTGAATAGATGAAGAAAGGTATTGCCGAGTCCATTTAACGCTCAGCGTCCTAATTGTATATCGATTTCGGAAGTGGAACGGTTTCAGTTGCCGTTCTGTACCTTTTTGTTTAGTTCACATTGCTAATTTAAGAAATTAATTTTATTTTGTTGATGAAAACTAATTCAGTTCTAGTAGATACAGTCTACTGCTGGACATAGGCCTCTCTTTCTTGGGGGCTAGTGCTATTTTCACCACGCTTTACAGGCGGATTGGCGAGAAGTTATTGCAATCAGAAAGGAACATTGCTGCCCATAACCTGGATGAATTAATCCCTAGCTAAATAGTAAATAATCGGTCTTGAAATCCTTTGATCATTATCAAAGAGCAAATACAAAATCCGTAATAATATTTTGCATCCCATTTTATTTTAAAATATGGTCTCCCTACAGAGCGAAGTATATTCCACTGAAGTATGACGCGTATGTAATTACTTAGCGGCGTATCGCGCAGTCATGCCCTGTCATTTACGCTAACGCCGGTCGCCTGCGTTGAGCCCACTTTGAGAGTGCGAATTTTTCACCTTTTATTAGGGTTTTTGTCAACAAAAGAGGCTTGATTGTTGGCATCATAGTACCTACTTGAATGACATTTTAATAATTTATGCGACGGTTTGACGAATCTTTATAAAATTCTTGTTATGTAACTTAGCAACCTTGCCTATAGTTGTCTCTTTCGCTGATCACTCGTGTTGAAAGTAAGTTTTATTCATGTTTTATTAGGTTGTAGCAAACATGGAGACGAGCCTTGATGGCATTGTTATAATAGAGTATTGTTCGAATGTTTACTCGGACCAAAATGAACCAGGAACTTCCTCCCTGTTGTATTAATTCCTACGTGCTTGCTATATTGCCTGCGTTCCTTCTTAGATTCAGATTTCGTATTTCGAGATACTTCTGCTCGTAGGATCAAAAATATATTTGATACGCGACCGGTTTCTTTTACACTAGCTGAGTTTGTTTAATTATTAGTAGGTATGGTGTAAACCTTTTTTAGGTATCGCGTAAATATTTCAGTTACTCCTTTATCCTTCAGAATCTAAATGAAAAACCAAAGCAAACAGTGGCGCATTCATTTTATCTAGAATCACAATCTGAAAAGAGAATTTTTAGTGCGACGTCGACCAATGAACTTTCCCCATTTTCTACTGTAGTGCATTTATGTAGAGTTTTGAATAATACCTTTTGAGGGATTACAAACCTGTAAGGTTTTTCAAATACGTGATGATTATTTCTACTTAAATTTGAGAATATTGTAATCTATTTGGTCTAGTTTTCATTAATACTTATCGCTATATGTTCACATTTAAGCGTTTAGACGTCCTCTGAATCGTTAGTTCAAGTCGATTTTTAAATTATTTATATTTAGAATAAATTGGATAAAATAATTGATACATTTATATTTAAAATCTGCTTCTCCACAACAAATAGCCACAGCATTCCGAACAAATTCCGTGAACAGATAAAACTCCGACAAATCGTCCGTCCGATACCGTAAATCGTATGAATTTACAAAAGGTAACATTTTTTCTAGCATTCTGTTGAAAGTGAGCTTATCCTTTGAGCGGGGTAAGCATGAGATCCAGTCGCTCGAGGCTAGGCTGTGCTACCCCCTCTTATCCTTTTATACACATCTTTGCAATACGACTGGAGAATGCGACAGTTGGATTCCTCGTTTCTACGCGAGTGTATTTGGCGGATATATTAAATTTACCATTGCATATTTGCTGCCGGACGAATGTGTAATAGGCTATTTGCAAGTTATTTATAAAACATTTGAGATCATAGAGGGGTAACTTAAGAAGTTTACGGCCTAGTCAACATTTCCACACGTAGAACATTGCTACGGCGTAGCGAAATGCCTAATGTAGTCTTTATTATGCTAACATATTATCTTTATTTCGACACCGTGGAGTTTTTAGTAATATAAATAATTTACTTACCATATTTTGAGATAGGTTATTCTAAAAAAATATTGTTTAAGTACATATTTAATATTAATAGCAACCGCAATATTGGATTTACTTATATTCGATTTTATACACCTGCTCTCTCCCGAAAAGAATAACAATAAAAAATCACGATAAAAGTGAATTCCCGAACGAGATACCCGACGAAGTAATTACTCGATATCTTAAAGAAAAATCAAGACATTCGATCGAGTCACGAAACCCATTAAAACTTTCCAACAGAGACGTGAAAAATGAAAGTACTTTCAATTTTTGAATGAGTTCAGATTCTGATCTTCATTACGCTTATGACTTGCTTGAATTACCTCAAAGAACCTTTGGTTTTTATGAGACTGCAGGAGTGTTGTATGACGTACACGCGTCATAGGTACTCAATATTTTTTTAAAGAACCTAATTTAATGTATTTGGGTCTTAAGCAGTAATAGAGTATTAGATTTTAATAATTGAAAACCCTTCAACTCTATCAAAGAAAGAGGGTAGAACGTAGTAATAGGATCGAAATATTTTGTATTTGTAATTTGTTGGTAAAGCAATGTCCAATGATTGCCTTTATTTATTATTTTAGTTTTTATTTATAGACTCAACTAAAGGACTCGAGGCAATGGACTGACAAACTGTCAACATGGTGCTACACATTTTTCTGAATTACCCTCAAATGTTACAGACGGGGTAAAATGGCCGTTTTTTTCGGCAATTTACGCTCTGCCTACACCGCAAGGGTTATTGGCCTGATATTTCTAGGTGTAGCTGTTATTAATAGACAAGTCTTGAGTATTACTCATTAGTGACATTAAAGCGACAAATTAGGTAAATTCTCACGATCTTCCTGTCGCATGTCTTCATCAGACAAGACGAGCTTTATGTGCAACGCCCTTCATATTTCGTTAAATAAATGTCACTCCCGGAGACACCAATTTGCTTGAAAGCCCGCTTATACATTTGACACGAAGCGAAGATTTAGGCTACAGTAATAGGACGCACAAAATAAAATGGACCATTTAACTTGGCTATAATATCCGAATGTGATAGTTCATTAAAGTTTTTTGTTGTAGGTCTTTTTGTAAAGATTCATAAGTTATGCAACCAGCTATTTGACATTTTAGATTAGAACAGCATAGATATTTTTTGAAATAGTAAATGTTTCCACTTAAATTTTTCATACATGTTTTTTATATATTATATAATAATATTACACAGAACAGGCTGAATGAAAAAATAAAAAAATTCAAAATAATATTATAGTTATTAGCAAAATAATAATACAACCCCTAAACCTCCCTAGACTTAACTTTTCATACATATTGAGTGGCATCGTCATTATATCAGTACCACATTCAATTACCAACTTTGATTAATCTGGGTTCTAGTTACTAAACTTCTAATTATTCACTTATCTATTCAATAATTTGATGAAGTACACAAATTCGTTTATCAAACTGAAACACAAATTAACATTCTCAGAAAGTTATTTGATAGGTGAAGTTAATTATGCTTGAATATTTACAAATAAAATTAAAAATGTAGACTCAAGCAGGTTGGTAGGTAGTCTAACACTTGTTTGGTAATTCATTGTAACTGAATAAAATCTAGACACAAGAAAACACTTAGTACAAAAAAGACAGACATAATATACGATAGCGACAATGAGGTTCTGTAAGATTCAGACAAATGTTTGTTGATTGTTAATTTTAAGTATATCAACGTACCTATAAATAAGAGTAATATAACTAATAAATGTGTTGAATTTTCATTCGACGATTCAGTGTTTAGTAATCGTAAAATAACAAATTATAGAGCAGTCTGTTATCATAAATTACTAGTCACGGTAGTAAAGAGACAAATCGAATACGATTATTCTGTTTGTTCCAACAAATTACGTAGGTTACCTTCTAATACGACAAAACTTGATGTTTTTATGCTATTATGTTAACTACCTTTATACCGTTTTAAACAAAACATTTTCAAAATTAAGTACTTTCAAACATTTCAGATGTAAAAGCTTGTATGAAACGGGAGTATTAAATGAAAGATTGATAAATAAATATTATATATAAAGGATTTCAGTTTTTTTTAAATGGCCGAAAAATACATGTTAATCTGAAGGCTTTCAAAGTAGATTTCTTTTGTTAAAATGTAGGGGTAGCTGTGCAAAAAATGCAAGCAGATATTAACAAAGTCCGGTCGTTGCAAGGATAGAGCCCTGGGCGCTTTAACATCAGAATGAATTACACGCTGTGCAGGTTCTTGTGATTGGTGCAAGTACTTACCGCATTCGAAACACAAACCCTTTTTGAGAATACTTTAATTGTTTATATAGGGTGAAGTTTCACTAGTGACAGAGTACGGGCTGATAATAAGAAACAACTTTCTCCAAGAAACATGGGTCGAATTATGTCAAAATAAAACGTTTGCAAATGACAAATAAAAACATGTCAATGGCCCAGTTATGTTTATCTATCGTACTATTGTTATAAATATTGGCAGTGTGCTTTCCTGTTAAAATAAAAATAAAAGAATAAATATTTTCAGCTTTAATAGTACCTCGAAGTAGCTGATCGCCAATTTAGTATGGGAGGTCCAATTATTTTTTTCATAATTTGACCTATGTTCCTTGAGGAAAGTTGTTCCTTATCACCAGCCCGATCTGATTTTTGGCTATCCGTCGACAGCAAAATTTCACCCTGTATAGAGTACTTTATTCTAAACATACTTAAAATACTTTCATGTAGATTATAATTTTACTTGAGACACAGAAGTTTAACGTCGCAGCTGTAGAGTCTCAATTCTTCGCTCCCTTCTGAAACTTCTACCGCGCTTTATATCTCTGTAAGTTACTTCAGAATCTGACCTACATTCTACGCTCGTTTTCATCTCGCAGAAACACGGATATTTTTGTGAAACAAAACGTTACTTTGTTGCATTCATAATCTTCACTAAGTCAGTAATGTTTTTGTACTACTTTAAGATTTCAAGTTTTTCTCTTAGTCTAGTTACAATTTACCATAGATGACAAAAAAAAAATGTGAATATGAACATGATAATGTTATCTATACTTTACATGCTCTAACAAAAAAAAGTACAGTAAAATATCACTAATTCAGTTCTTATTTCAATGTAATAAAATTATCGATTTTATCGGTTGAATTTTAACATAATTTCACTATTCAATGAACATTATGTAAATGCAAACAAACATTATTCTTGACCTTTAACAACTTTTGAAAATGCGAAATGTGATTTGGAGCCAAGCATTTAATTCTAAGAACTTCTTCCTGAATTTCAGACGATTATTTTTATAGTATGTATGTGCTCCTTTCGCCGAGATCTTATCTGTTTGCATATCGATAAGAGTCGCAAATAGTTGGGTTATTGGTAGTTTGGGGTTTTAATCCTCCATTTTAAATTTTTAATAGTTTTAAGGTAAATACTTACCAGCGTTTTAATTTGTCACGGAGTTTATTTATACGGAACAAATTTAGCAATTTCGTGATACATGACTCTTAAATAACCAAAGCTACGACAAACGGCATAAAGGAACTGCGCAATGGAGCAAATAGTATATGCTCCGGTGTTGAAGCTTACAAAACAATTTTCGATGTACTTACCATAGAAACAGTTGTTTAGTTTCATTGGCTGATTCACCTTTTGAAATATTTTCAGCATTATTATGCGTATATTCATCTAGCATTCGCTTGAGGAGTTCAAGTTATTCAAGCATTTGAGTAAGCGTCAGCGAAGCAAAATAACATCTATCGAACTAATTCTAGGTACATAGATTTCCTAAAGCAACGAATACCGCCGCTACACGTTACAGTATTTCTGTTTATCTAAATACAACAAAAAATTGTTTTAATATTTTTGAAGATCCTGAATGATATTGAAAAGTAAATCAAAATGATTATAATGCAAAATACTAATTTCAATTTAGAACTTATAGTTTTGTTTGATAAAACATTTATTTTCATTTTACTGCAAATTCAGTAGAAACGGAGGCGTTTCTGTGCCAATAGCTTACTTATCCTACAAATATTATAAATGTGAAAATTTGTATGTTTGTTTGTTTGTTACTTTTTCACACAAAAACTACTGAGCTGATTGTTAAGAAATTTGGCACACATAGAAGGTAACGTGGATTAACACGTAGGATAGTTTTATTTTCGGGCAACGCCGCGGGTAACAGCTAGTCATTCATAAAACAGTACTGTTTAGGTACGTACCAAATAAAAAAAACGATATCCGTTACAATAAATTACGTTGTGTATTGTAAGTAGTGTAACTCAGGTAATCCATGCCAAACATTCAGTAAGAAACAGTGGCAATCCTAGTAGAGTAGGTATCAATCAATAAAATGGGGCGAACTGTTCTTCTGTAAATTTTCTATTTTGTGATGGCAGCTACATGTTTTTTTGACCTAATTTCAACAGATGTTTGTGTCATCAATAGTTTTCTGCGTCCTTTTAATGACACAACAAAGAAATTATTTAAAGAAAATAAGGTGAAAATGCGTAAAAAAGTTTAACAGCAGTAAGATAAAATGGCAGTAAAAGTAAAATACGTCTGCCTTTTTTGTGGTATACCGAGTCAATGAACGACCCGATTAACCCTGGTACCAGAATTGCAGAGGGTTTGAGAGAACCCGCGAACGTCTTTCCTAACACCCTGTATAAACATCGATACAATTTGCAAATACGAACCCGCCGGCTCTTGAAGAAATTAAATATTAATATTAACGGAGGGTCTGTAAGGGTTACAGAATCAAATCAAAAAATAATTCTGAAGGAGCTCACCAGTACTTTGTTTACATCGGTTAAGTTTACGATTTTGAGCAAACCTCAACATATTTTCCTTGAAAAGTTGAAATGATTTGTTATATTTTTATAACTGTTTGAAGTAAACGTGTTATGAATAAAAAAAGAGTTTCTTTTTCATTTGAATCCCGTCTTATTATTACTCTTTCTGAGATAAGGCTTGCATTCAGTGAAACATATTTTTAGTATTCACGATGTTTTTAGTGTAAGTTTTATTTACTGTTTGATTCCTTTTGTATGTATCAAATTCACTACGGCTCAGATACAGATTCCTGACATTTCTTATAAGTTTAAGAGCATTAAGAGAGGCACGTGAAAATAAAGCAAAGTATGCAAAAGCATAGATCTATGCGAAAAAAAACTAAATTAAACTGAGTATTTAAACATAGTTATCATAACTTATATTTGAAAGGCATAATAGAGCTTTTCTAACTTCACGCGGAGTCTGGTATCCCTCATTAAACTTAACTCATTGGACAATAACTACCACAAACTTGAATAAATCTCCTATAATTACACTTTGGACAGTTAAAATTAAACTGCCCATAATAAATTGCAACGGGAAATGTTACAAAATTTAATTAAAATTATATAAATTTTATATATTTTATTAATCTTATAGAGATTCGAATTCGTTTTGGCAACATGTTTTTGTTTAATGTTAATCTCTACCATATGGGTACGTATGTAAATATGAACAACAAATTAACCATTGGCGCGTGCACCCAAGGCATATGGATGGCTACAAAGAAACGTCAATATCTCACGCACACATCTACACCACCGTTTATGGGCAAAACCGATCCTGGTATCGCAAGTAGTCGATTGTCCTCAGCTGTCGGTGCGCACGGAAAAATTACCCTGAAGAATGTGGATAATTATTATTTAAAAGGTTAAGTTTTTCTGCCTACTTTCTACTTACTCGTTTTCTTGTAGGAATATAATGTACCTATTCCCGCAATAAAAGAGGCTTTATTTCTTAAGAATATTACTTTCATATGGTAAGAGAATTTATAAATCGGGAGTTGCGTTCGATTCATAAAAACAAAATAAACAAAATACTTTTCTCCATTTACGATAACTGTGTGATGTAGTGATAGTAATGTTTCTATGTTTAACCTTGAAACTACACTACAAAGAATCAGAAAAGAAAAGTATGTAACCAAGCAAAGTAGGTATAAATGATCAAAAAGAAGACGAGCAGTCTTTCTGTAAATACTCTCATTTGTATATGAACCGGCCCTGAAATCAATTTGGAAAATGATTTCCAAACAATGACCATCTCCTGGCAACACATTCTTTACGTTCTATATAATAAATGTACATATCCAAGTACATAATGCATCAGGCAAAATGCTGGCCACGTTTTACATTGTTCCTGACATCGCGATGCCTTTCCCACACCTTTTACCTCACTTATTCGTTATCTACGAAAACCAGGGACGTGTCAGGTGGGTGTTGTTCGCCTATAATATTTCAGTAGTTTGCTAGTGCACCAGGTCTTTTGGCTGATAAGAAATGTCGAGGGAGTGAACGCTCTCATCAAAACCAAGTTTTGACGTCGAGCAAAAACTTGGGTAAAAGATTATGTTGAAAAACTTTCCAAGATAAAAATTATTAACTTTCATTTTGTCTTGGTGATGTAAACTTGAGGCAGATTTTAATTTTAAAAAATTTGCATCATAACTTTTCAAATGATAGCTATATTTTGGAGATTGAAACGTAAGGTAATTTTTAGTAAATGTCCACGACTACGATAATTTGTCCATAGGATTTATCTTTGTCTGGAGATCAAGTTAATTTTGATGGAAATATTACCAAAACAACTTGACAGTAGTTGAAACTTTTGATATTAGGGAACTCTACAAACGTATTTCAATAACATTTGTAATTGATGTTTTGTATATTAATATTTTGATATTTAATATCCTTGTAAACACTGTGCAGGACCTCAAATTATAAATATTTACATACTTTACGTACGGAAAATAAAACTAGACTGTAAAGTACGAACCATTTAATTCACCTGACAAGACAAATACTGACTCCTCTTTCCACGCTTATACCCACCTAACACCGCGTTCGTTATCGCTAGAGGCAGACGTGCTTCTCCATAATAGTAGAATGTGCACCAGACCACACTTAATAGGGATATTGTTATTATTTCTGGCTGTACCTTCGTTGTTTTCTGTTCTCTGAGGATTTCCTTTAAAAGCCTTTCTATATTTATGAAGATTGAGGTCTGGCATGAAATGATTTGTGTGGTAAATGAGCATGTACTTATTTTCTATAGCTACCTAATCAAATGTGTTTTACTAATATCTGTATTTTTGTACCTGTCGATTTGCATTCTACATAATAGGACATATTTTACATGCTTTGGAAATAGATTTATATTTAAATTGATACAATTGCCACTACTTCTTTGACGGACATCAGTTAATAACTAACAAAATTAAATAAATTTTATGTTTGGTTATGATTGTCACAAAAATAGCGGCCGTCAGGATGAAAAAGTGTTCACATAAATTATTTCAATTGTATGAAAGACGTTTAATCTGCACATAGGATTCTGATCAAGTTTCATGTAAAATCACAATCAACTAGTAATCTGATGTAGTGGAACCCATTCCACATTGAAACTTAATTTGGTTTTGCTGACCCGTTGCTGGCTTGCTGGCTACATCCAAATGTGACAGCTCGAGATATCACCTCGTTAGTGGATAGTAGATCCGGGAGCCGGCTGAAAGTGCTCTTCGGGGAATTGTGGTTGAGCTTAAAGCTAGTGTCAAATTTTAATGGTTAAATCCGCGAAATGGATAGTTTCATATTTCAGTAGACGTTTTATCAATATTTTCATCCTAAAATAACCTCGCGAAATTGTATCACAAATCAATATGTAAAATAAATACAGTACACTGTTTATTATGTTTTGCATTATTATATATTTTATGTTTATGTCCATTGTTCATTGCCACATTCACTTAGTTAAGTGGTTAAGATATTCTCTCTATTGATTTGCTCACAGTTTACTTTACATATCGTCTATTTTACAAGCACATAAAGTCTTTTACCAAAAATACCGCTTTACCAAAAATACCACTTTTTAATGGTGACTATTTTCTTTACAAAAATACAAATTTACAAATGCCAAAATGATATAACTGTTTTACAAAAATACTACTTAGACAAAATAACCATCTACCAAATATCCTATCACGGCCCCCATAAGACCACCTATTTCTTAGAATTCCAATATTGTAAATACCTTTACTCGAAAATTTACTTTTTTTATCTCCTGTTTATGAACAATGCGGACGATTACTATTTTAAAAACTTAAGACAAAATGCTGCGTATGAACGCCTTAATAAATTTGTAACCAATACTGTATTCGTATTTGCGATGCCACTTAAGCGTCCACTGATGAAATTTTAAGTGCGACCGAATCAAATTTTTAGGTCGTGCCTACCCTCGCTTTTGAGCAGCACCAAGGATGAATTTAAATAAGCTTTCAACAACGTTGACTTGAGAATTGCATAAATATTAATGGTCTCCGGACTACAAGACTGATGGATATGGATTAACTGAAAGGAAATTTCTTTGAGCATAAAGTTAAAGTAATGTGTCCATAGTAATTGTTTCTTTGTTATTTTCATAAATATTAATTGGTTACTCTACTAGAAAATTCTGTTAGGAAGCTGTTTACTCTGTCGTCATAACAAAAGATTTATTATTATCAGGATTGTTTGCTTATAGGAAGGTAAATGTTAACACGATTAGGCAAAAACAAGATTGGTTTAAGTAATCAAGAAAATAAAACCATACACAACACAAATATACCATTACTGCGTGGGTGTCGTAAAGGCGACCAAGGGATAAATTCCGGGACTGGCCAGCAGCGTTCCCCGTTAATAGAACACTTTTCACTGCTTTTGCCAAGCCATGTGGTGAACATGGCAAAAACCCCCTCAATTGGGGGAGGTCCATGTCCAGCAGTGGTAATTTTTTCTTTTTGAAGTTGAAGTTGAAGATACCATTATTTGGCAATATGAGCTTTTTGTCTACTCTTTTATTAACAATTTAGACAAGTTTATTAATCCATTGATTTTTCTTTGTTCCAGGTCTCGAAGCAATAAAAATTGTCAAAATAGTGGTTCCAGAAATAATCCAATATGGAGTTCAAGACTCAGTGATATTAGACTGTGATTATACATTAGGTAACGACACAACAGGACTAGTAGTTAAATGGTTTTTTAGGAATAAAAATAGGCCAGTGTATCAATGGATAGCCAAACAAAAGCCCCAGGACATGGGCATATTACGAGGTCGGGTGGACTTATTATACAGGGCGTCGTCAGATCCCTTAAAAATGCATAGAGCATTAAGAATAGTGAAGCCAAATACGGATATTTCTGGTGATTATACTTGTGTAGTGTCAACGTTCCTGGCGGAGGACTCCAAAACGAAGCAGATGATTGTTTTCGGTGAGTATTTTCACAAATGACATATACTGGGCTACTGGATGGCCAACAAGGTGACCCGAATAGTGACATCCAAAGTCGAAAGAAAACATTACACTGAAGGGTAACCGAATCACCTGAAAAATAATAAAGCTCATGACGGACGATTTTTTCTAATATACCCCTCAGTCTTATTTTGTCTTTAAACGTTGTTACTATTCGGGCCACTCGTTGCAGTCTGGATAATTCTAATTCTTACATACGTTTACATGCTACTTTTTTTACAGGATCTATATAGGTGACCTTACTGACCTACTGGTACGCCTAATAAAATTGTATAGACACTGCCTACGAGTAATAGTACACGTATGACTAATATATAAAGTATATTTTGCATTTAATAGAATGTGAACAAATAGCGTCCCTATTCAGCTTCCTACTTACTACTACATTTAAAACCAATAACTTAGCATTATTTGGGTTTCAATAAAGTATTACTAGTTTTTTAATATTCCTAAGTGCAATAATGAGTTGTCGAACGTCAGCCGTTGTTATGACGGGTAAGCTATGAATTGCAAACAAACAGCGCCAGTTACTGTTTACACAAAGGAATTAATGTCGGTACTATCTAGCCCAACTCCAGTTAAATACTCGATAGTGTAACGTTTATAGCTTGCCGCATGAGATCGGTCCAACAACATTTACCACACTATGCAGAAAGATTGGCGAACACTGCGTTCTGCGTAAGGAGTTAAACGCTGATTGCCAATCTGCTGGATACATCCGTCGTTTTTTACGACCATTGACGGGAAGAAATATGCTGATGCTATTCTGAGGCGGCGCCAAATGTCACGACAGGATGGTCAAACGTCCTGCCAAACCTAACATCAGCTTGACTGTACTGTTCAAAGTCCACCAGCCCACACGTCAGCTTATCGATTGCTTTGACCGCTATGACCCGCGGTAAAGTAATCACAAAAATTATCAGATTAAACGATATTGACACAAGTTATCCACTTTGATGAACAAACACCTTTTTAACATCGCTTACACTCTCTTTAGTTTCATTTGCTTGCTGTTGAAATAAATTTCTGCCTGCAGCACTGCAGTAACTGTAGCCTAGACCTGGGTGCATTATAAATCAGGTCTTCGGCTACACTGAATGCTATTGTGTCCTTGCCTAAGTAATATACATAGATAAGACAGCCCCCTCCACCCCGTCTAACTGCTTCATCTTCAGCTACCCACATTTTTTTTTTGTTTTAACTCTGGTATAATATTAACTTACTTTATGTATGGCCTAGATGTGTGAATAACCATGTTTTATGCTTGCTAAAACAATGCAACGTGCTATGAGTTGACACAAAAAATAAAAATTCATCAGCTTTCAAATATAGTGTTTCCTTGAATTTTGGAATACAGAATAACTCTTGCAAATGGATTCTGACAAGGCCAAAACAGAACTGCGAAAAATAACTCTTGGTACTAAAGTTATATGAAGAATACTTCGGTAAACGTATTTTGCCAGACTAGCTTCTCGTAAAACGTTTATATCCCCATATGACACGTCCTGCGACCGTCCTCGTATGTCGCAGATGTGGTTTGCCTTAATGTTAAAGTAGTCGCGTTTAATGTGAAACAAGTTTTGAAACAAGGTAGGTAAAATCCACCGTGGTTAACATGGCTCCGCCACATGTACTGAAACAAGTATAAAAAAAAACAAAAAAAAACACGATTGTTTTCTGAGATAAAACCTAGCCTATGACACTCGGGATAATGTATGGATCTTCCGATACAATTCCAATTCGAATCTGTTCAGCAATTAACGAGTTTCAGCCCTTTAAAGAATCGTACATATACATACATACATACGTACATGAACTCTAAAAACCTTAAACTCCTTTTATATACACTCGTCTCATAATGTTCGAATTATGAATTCGAAAACAGATGCATAATGACCAACTTTATGCATTCTGCCTATAAAAACTAGGGTTTACTATAATTTACAGAAGCATAATGACTTAATGAGAAAACTCTTAATACGATAAAGTTGAGAAATGAAACGAAGTTTTTTTTTCCAATACTCAAATCGCTCTCTTCCACCGCACCTGACAGTTGTTGTTGTACGGTAATTTTTCGGATGTTGTTCAGTTGTTTTAATAGGTTTTTGTTCTGTTGTTGTTCAGATGTTGATTAGTTGTTGTTCAGATGTTATTCCGATGTTGTTCAGTTGTGGTACAGTTGTTGTTCAGATGTTGTTCAGTTGTTGTACAGATGTTGTTCAGTTGTTGTTTCGATGTTGTTCAGATGTTGTTCAGTTGTTGTTCAGATGTTGTTCAGTTGTTGTTCAGATGTTGTTCAGTTGTTTAGTTAAGTTATTGTTAAGACTCCACATCTAAACAACTGCTAAAGTATAGATTTTTCAAAAATTCATATCAAGCCATATTACGTTCTCGTATTGAATTTGTCCTTGTATCGGGCCTTGCAATGGCCGGTGCGTACGTTTAGAAAAGTGTTTCTGAGTTTTTTTGGAGAGTGTAGATAAAATAGTGTATGCAACTGCTATAATTAGGCATAAGAATGCTCGTGTCAAACTATTATCACACTCGGCTGCGCCTCGTGTGATAAACAGACACTCGCATTCTAATGACCCCCATTATACGACAGTTGCATAAACTACTATTTTGGTTTGGCATATTTTTCGATACGATTATAATAACGTGTGTACGTATAACGTGTCATTATTTTGTTACCAGCCGTTATTATTAAGATATTACAATAGTAAAGTCGTAATTATGTGCATGTATTACATATTAGCCATTTTTGAAACTAATCCATTGCTATAGACTTACTGCCAGAAAACTAATTCAGTAAAGACTATAGCAGCGTAGAACGCCATCTATCAGATATGTTTTAAAAAACGCCAATTAAAACTATCAATGCTTCATCGGTTCAAATCACGTTTTATCAGTATCACGATAAACGTACCTAAGTTTACTTTACTACACTTCGGGCTAGGTTTGTAGGGTTAGTAGGTATGGTTAGCCTATTTTACACAGTGAACTGTTTGAAACCAAAAACCAAAATAGAAAATATCAATGAGAAGTCAGGTTCAGGCAAACTGTGGGTCGTAAACAACCATCTCAACTTGATTGAAACGCTCGGCGTTTGACTTTTATTCCAACCCGCAATGTTTTTGTGCGGATAAGCAGTTTTATTCATGCCGGCATATGCTATCCGCATCGCATCTCTTTTTATGCCGATAGCAGTTGAAGGGGCTCCCGGATATAAACTACCTCACCACTTTCTGTAAGTGGTGCAGTGTCGCCAATGATTTCATGCCGTACCTTTTGATAAGTTCATCATGTCATAACTAGCCTGTGTGGTATAAATACAAAATGGATATTTTTTTCTTGATAACAATTATACTGCTGAATTAATATGGATATATAATGTGAAATTTTTACATACAAAAAAAACGATGACTTACAAGAGGACGGGCTGGGTTTTTCCATAGAAATGAGGTCAATGTAAACAAAGTATTTTGCACATTCATATCAGATAACACAAATCAACTGATCGGCAGTTTGTATGGAGGGTTAAAATATTAAACAATTTTGGACCTATATGTTTCTTGGGATCAGTTGATAGTCCTGAAATCGCCAACACATCAGTAGTCGCTAGTAAAACTTCATCTTATATTTGTTCTCGTAGAACGAATACTTAATCAAATCAAATATAATGTTAACTGTAATAATAGTAAATAACTTGAAAAAAGGAGCATTATTTTATACTTATTTACCTAGCTTTTTTTGAAACGCTATGAAAATATATGAAGCTTCTTCAAAACGTTACCTTATGTGAATTAAAAAATCACTTAACAACTACACTACCTACTAACTACCTAATTAGGGCACATTCTACATGTTTGACTTCTCATAATTAGTTTGCTTAAAGCAGACCGCAGACAGGTAATTAGTGTGTACATAAGCAATGCCTATGTTGCCTTTTCAACTCTAGTCAAAAGCCCTTCGAGTAATGACAAAGAGAAAAATGACACTTTGTAGCAGACGATGGTAATCAACGCCTTTTCAATGCAAACGCGAATACTGATTTTGTTTCCATCTTGTTTTTCTGCAGGGGAAATGTAGCGAGTAAAATCACTAGAGCAAAGAAAATTCTATGATTGGAATTCCACGAATCAGTTTGTTAGCGCTTTGCTGATTTTCGATACCCATCGTGTCTCGATACCGATTCTTTAATATGTCAAATTTCATTGTTAAGGTGGTTAATTAAAACAATACATTTAATAGTACTTACATACATACATACATATATCACGCCTATAATCCCTTGTGGGGTAGGCAGAGCGTAAACGGCCGCAAAAAATGGACATCCACGCCACGTCTGACAAACGTTTGAGGGTCATTCGGAAAATTGTGTATCGCCATAGTGACAGGTTGTCAGCCCATCGCCTAAAAATGCAATACACACCCTCGAGTCCCATCGTCGCCTCTTACGACTCCCACGGGAAAGAAATGGGGTGATGCTATTCTAAGCCGGCATCACACGGCAAGTAATAATAGTACACACGAAGTGGTCTAAACCTGCACAGCCAGACAACGCCATCTTTTAACGACAAATTGAATTCATTGAATACCATTATAGACACATTAAAACACACACATTGACTGGCGCACACACACACTAGAATTTAAGACGCGCAGTTTGATGACTAATAATAATTTAAACCTTAATTTCGCTGCTGGCATCACAGCAGTCGTAGCTCAATGGTTAACATAGCGGACTTTGGAAACAGGTAGCTAAAGATCGAGTCGTGGTTGGTCGCAGGTCTAGGCCTGTTTTTTTTTATTTAGGTTATACTTACTATTTTTTTAATGATTATTTTGCTGTTGCTGATAAATTTTTATACTTATCTGTGTAGTATAGTGTGTGATATCGAATAAATATAGTAGTTTTGAGGATATAAGGTAAAATGAATAAAACTACCATAATATTTATCAGTTAGGTATTTATTTTGGTTTTTAACTATTCAATGATATTGGGTTGGGTTGCATAATGTTTGTTAATGTGCAACAATAAATAGGTATGTCAAAGTGAATAAACATGTTATAAATGAGATAACGAGGTAGCCTCATTCCTGCATTTATTGTAACAATAACATCACTTAACATATTTTTTATTGGTAACACATTAAGCCTAAACTGAACCAGGGGATCAATTCATTTACATTCTTCGTTAGATTGTGTAAACATAGTTTAATAATTATGCAGAATAATTAGGTATTAAGTGACAGGTTAACTTGGTATTTTGATTGTTTGAGAGCTTGAACAGTTTCAGAAATTAACTAAGCAGTAAGTATCGAATAAAATAAATCTTCTGCAAAATTCCCAACCCAATATATTAATACCTACCTATTTAAATATTTCAATATAATAATAATTTAATTTTAATACCGAAGAGGTGCACCTTCACCAGACTCGATCTGTTCTAAACGGCTTGGCATGCTAGCTACCATGTTCGAACACAGTGGTTTACCACGCATGGACTCCCAGGTGAACATGGCTAAGTCGCGTAAATTTTTCTTGGTCCTGACTTCAGATGGGTCCCAGTTAAGGACCATTTGACCCCATAAATTTTCTATGGGATTTAAATCCGGACTCTTTGACGGCCAGTTAATAACAGTCACGTCGTGCTGGGTTCGCAACCAATCCTGAACGATACGGGCTTTATGCACAGAGCAATTATCATGCACAAAATAAATGTACTGATTTGGGTAAGCAATACGCACTGTAGGCATCATTACGTCCTGCAATATTTCCACATAACTCTCGCTATTGAACTTTCCTTCTATTTCAACTAGTTCTCCAGGTCCCATAGAAGACACCACAGTCCCACTCATTTTATTTGGGAGACTGTGAATTGGTCTGTAACTGTAAAATCTTGCGTCCAATATTTATCCGATTTAAAAGCTTTTTCATCAGTGAATATTACTACATTATTCTCCCAATCAAAGTTTCTATAAATATATGCAAATCGGACTCGTGCTTGTTGATGAGCAGCTGACAGCAAATTTTTTGTGCCGGCCGATAACAACTTATACCAGCTGCGTGTAAATGGGTCCTTACAGTTTGTAAGGTCACTCCGAACTCCGTTGCTGTTGAGCGAGTTGACAAGAATGGGGTATTAGCATGCTTGGCAACTATCCCTCAGTGACGCGCTGATGCATCCGTGAACATCACGGCCTTACGACCTTTCCGGGCAGGCAGGATGTCACCGGTATCGGCGTAACGTAACCCACAGCGTAACAGTTCTTTTCTGTAAGAAAAATACCTAGTCAATCTACAAGTATTTAATGTAGGTAAATGCCAATAATAATAAATAGGAAACTAAGTAAGTAAATATAATAAGCAATCTAATACCTATTTAAACATTTTAAATAATGAACGTATGGCAGGTAGTATGTAGTAGGTATCTTTATCTAGAAACTTAATGTTTGGATAATATGAACGACCTGACCTGAAGCATTTGCGCTAATTTTGTAAAATGAAAATATTTAACTTACATTTAATTGAAGACGTCGTGAAATTTCATAATACTAAGATTATCTTCATATAGCACTATGATCTTTGCTCTAAGCACTGTATGTAGACAAAGGAGCATACTATAGGTAGACATAATTACGATAAAACGATAGCAAACAACAACACAAAGAAACATCGAAAGCTAACGGTTAGATACGTAGGCAGTAGTCGATACAGATCAGATGACTGTGCTTATTACTTACCGTCTAATAGTTATAATGATTATGTGCAATACCCACAAACATCATTCATTCAAAATAACAAATGGGCCGTTAACTAAAAATTATCTTACATATAAAAAACAAAAACATAAAACAATACACATGGGGGGCGGGATCGACCCAGTGTCCCACCATAATTTAAACTCGCTCTAAATCCAGACGCATACTATCTCGGCTATGCCAGCTGTGACGAATGCATCGAATTTTTAAACCACTTAACTACTTACCTATGACATCCTACCGACCCTTGCTATAATTTGTAAAGTGCGAATATGATGTATGCGGCTGCGCATGATATGTGTGCGCGTAAAACAGGTTCTCTGAGTTCTGCCGGCTCAGAGGTATTTGATTTTTATTATAGATGGCGTTATTCGTAGTTTTAGTTAGACCTGTGCAGCCTATTCATTTGCGCACTGTACTTGACGCTGGCTAATGCTTAATTGATTTTATTTTACAAGCGTTGAACTTCGCAAACATCCAGAAGACCGCCAATATTCCAGTAAAGTTCATTTGTATTAAAACAACACAAAATTGTTATAAAAAGAAGAAAATTATATCATATTTTTTATGACGGTTCATGACGTCAGTGATAATTCTATCCTTCATTGGATAAAGTTAATTTAATTTTCTTCATTGCACAATATACCCAGGAGCGGTAGTTTAACTCGAGCACACTTTCGCCTGAATCTACCTACATTAGCAGGGATGTCAACAAATTAAATTTGAGAAACCGAATTTGAATGACGTCACACTTAAGTACCATTATGCTAAGTTACAATAAGAAATCAATGATTGGCATTATTATGATATAGGTAGTTAAGTTTCTAGGTTCTTTTATTTTCCCGATTTCCCGATACTAAAAAAAAAACACGCGGCAGCAGTACAGTTTGCTGTGACACGATTGGCACGAGATTCTATGTTAGTAGTCGTGTGGTTCGGTCTACGTTAGTATGAAGTTAAACTACTGCTCTTTGGTATATTGTCACGGTAGTGTTATTCACGGTCAGCGAAAAACTGACCTCGACTCGAAATGAGATCTTCTAAAGGCTAGACCACGTCTAGCCCACACATACAACTATGTAGCCGGAATCCTGACATGCCCTATATGTTCACGGAATGAAAATGACGATGAATGATAATGACAACGTGCACTGCAAAACAAGATTGGCATCTGCAGTCACGTAAGGACACACGAGCGGGCAAACCAGCAGAGCCCCGCTCCCGATGCAGTCGCTGTATAGTAGCCGAAATCGGCTAGGATGGACATCATCATTATAATATTCTTATGATATTGTGCCCATTGAATACTGAACTTTACTGACACATAAGCGGTCTTCATACGTGCCACACGATGTGTTAATGAACGAAACACGTTGAATATAATCGCGTGTAGAAGCACTTTTCTTTTGCCACTAAAACCGGACTATCAAAATTCTACCGCGATACCTAAGTATCTTGATCCCCAAAGTTGTACGTCCACTTGAATAAGGAGTTAGTAGCGCGAACAATCCACGGTAGTAGTTCTCTTTATATTTTTTTTAAATCAAAAACTTCTTACACGTAAAAACAAATGTAATTTAAAGTGTACCATGGAATATTCGGGCAATGCAAAATATTACAAGTGGACATGAAGGTGAAGGACTAATTGGCTTTAGAAACTTACTTTGTGCAAGAAAAACTAGGATAAGTTATACGCAAAATACGAAGGAAGAAATGATTTGGCCCAGGTCAAACAATTGGTCTGGAAAAAAAACCGCCAATTCAAGGGAATATGTAACGACTATCCGGTGTTGCTAGATCGAAAAAAAAACCATATCTGTGTTTAAAAATAAACTTAAGAAATTGATGTTAGAATTAAATAGAAAACACTGTATAGTTTAACTAGTAATAAAGTGAAGCAGAGATCAAGATTGTAGTTATAGAGCGCAACGCCGGCACACTGCATAAGCAGTTTGGCGTATTTAGTTTATAGATTTCCTGTATTTTTATATAAAATAAAGTAATTAAAAAGGAAGTTGTGCCTTTATGTTTATTGCACAAAATGATGCCCAAAAACCAACCAAGTGTTTTATTGCAGTGCCGGAGACAAACTTCCGGTTGATCCAGAACAAGACTGATGACGACACAGTGAACGTCATCTGTGCAGCTGACGGCGCATTCCCTGCGCCGAACCTCACGCTTGCCACACCTGAAAGGTAAAACAATGTATATTCATACTAGATGTAGGTATTGTAACAGTTCATTTCAATTGGAACTGAAAATAAGTTGGATTTTTATACGTATCGATATCGGCCGCAACAAACCTACGTTAGTTCAGTTATGATTTTAAATTTTTTGAATATGACATCAAAGAATTTTCGTCAAGCGAGTTGTCATAGTTATACTATCTTCAATTTTACAACCAAAGTTATACTCAAATGTAGTACCAAAAACTTTGCAAACATGATGGCTGGTATAACCTACAAATAAGGAAGGAATATCAAGGAAGGCAAATTGTTTTGAAACCTTACATGAGGCGCCTCAGATTCAGTAAAGGTAATTAAAAGAGTCATTCCATTGTGGATCTATAGCCAGAATGCTGTACAGGGTTGTATTGATAGGATAGGTAAATCACCTTCTGCGGGTACCATCAGTATAGTTTATTTCTTTATTCTTTTTTGTTTTGTAATTTATACTATGTGTTGCACAATGGAGTGGCATTGTCATATTTTGACAAAACTCCTTAAATAAAGATAAAAAATAATAATTATAAACAATAAATAACATTGTAAGTGTGGTTCAATAAACAGCCTAGCTAAACGGTTAACACCTTTGAGCCCTTAAATAGAGGGTAAACTAAACAAGGAATTATACGTCCATTTATAAATCGTTCTATGGCTGTCGCCTACTGTGCTCGCCGCCTAGTGGGAAGGTAATTAATTGTAAGCAATTAATTACAAGTTAGCAACTAGGCTGATACAGTACCTGTTGTGCTGATATTCGTGAAAACAAAAGTGATTTTAACTTCTATCTGGCCTGTTTATTATTTGTAGGATAGAACCAGATTTTGAATAATTTGTGCCGTCCCTTCTTAAATACAATAACAGAAACTATGCCGCCATCTTAATGAAAACAAATTTTATATTCCCCAATACCAGATTAAATAATGAATGCTTCAATTAAAATACTAAAGTACTATACTATACTAAACTACTAAAAACTATTTAACTAAATTGATAAGTAGTAGAGCGAATAAACACCTGTCACTACATTGCCTGTTCACCTCACACGTTCCGACGATTCCTGCCAAATTCCTCAGATATCCGATTGAATCCGTTTCATCGTCAAACATTGAAGTTTCTCTTTCCTGTGATTCCCCTCTAATTTCTATCCAATCGCTTGACGAGGGGGAACCACCCAGTCTTGCTTGACCTCCCGATCTGCCTTCATTATTATTACTTGATGGAGTGTTAGCGAGCTTTCAGTGGGAGTTAGGCGTTTCAAGATAAAATGGCTGTAGTTTGATGCATAAAGTTGCCAGCGCATATAGTAACCGCATTGCGGGGGGCTGTCGTGTTGCAACCAAATTTGATATTAAATGTTCTGGAACTTTGGTGTTGGACTAACTAATTGATGATTACTATATTTAGGTAGCTATTCAATGATGTTTAAGTTGACATTTGATTATTGCATACGGCAAAGACATCGGCGCCGCCAACAAGTACGATCATTGCACCAAAAACAAAAAGTGTTCAAATAAATTTAGACTAGTCTGTCTCTACAAAACAAAAAATTGTGAAGTTTTCGTAAGATTGTGTCTACGACTCATTAATGGGGCACATGAAAGCTAATTAATTTGACGAAATAAAATTACAACTATAAGAAAAGATTAAGATTTTGTTTTACTGTAAATATGTACGTTGCGATCACTTGTTATTGCTCTCAAAGAAAGCTGCAAAAATCTATCTAAAAACTTATATAATGATCGAAGAATCTGTAAAACTAGCACAATTGACGATGAATTTTAACTTGAAAGGAACTTGGCACGGTTCAGGTACGAGATTAAATCTGGAGGAATTCCTATGCCACCTGGTGCACGTTAGGTACTGCCAACTTTGCTACCTTCAAAATATGCTTTGTAATACTTTTTCTACCTTAATCTCGGTTTGAGTCAAAATCAGTACTGCAGGCCTTTTTGACTTTAAAAAACTGTAAATACCTTTATTTTAACGGTGATATTATAATAAGCAAAAACTGCTTTTAATTGTATCTTCTTACCGTCACCGATAATATAAATGCGATTTACCAGCTGCTACTTTTTTAATATACTTACTAGTATATAAATACATAAATGCACTTCGATAGATATAGAGGTACAATAAGGTGAATGTAAAATTTGGTTTTATGTTACTCATTGGAAAGAGGGAATGATAAAAATAACTGGCGATCACTCCAACCCAAAAGAGCAATGAGCTCTTTAACACATGAAATACAAACATCAGCCTATTGCAGCCCGCTCTGGCCGTAGGCCTCCCCCAGGGTATGCTATATGCCACGATCATCCAGTCGCTACCAGCCGCCTTTTTTAAGTTTTCAGTCCATCTGGCTGGAGGGCGTCCAACGTTACGCTTCCAAACTGAAACGAGAAATGAAACAATGACAATACTCAAATCACGTTCGATAAAATTGTTCTGTCGTTGTTTTATTGTTATATGAGGTTGTTTCTCAGTTGTTGTTAAGCTGTTGTTCAGCTGTTGTTCAGATGTTATTCAGTTGTTGTTCAGTTGTTTTCCCGATGTTGTTCATTGGTTGTTGAGTTTTATTTTTATTTTTTTATTATTACATTTACAAGAAAGAAAAACAGTAATTACAATAGAACGCAAAAAAACTCTGTCAAGGTTTGTCCGTGCGCTCTGATATCGCCACTACGGTGTAGTTGTTTAGTTAGTTTGTTGTTCAGTTGTTGACTCGACATATCTGTCAACTGCTGAAGTATAGAATTTTGCAAAATTCACATTAAGCCATATTTCGTTCTCGTATTGCATTTGAGTTTGTAATGGACCTTGCAATCGTCGGTGCGGGCGTTTGGAAAAGTGTATTACTGTTTTTTTTGTAGAATGTAGATAAAATTGTGTATGCAAGTGCATATAATTAGGTAGGCATTAGTATGCTTGTGTCAAACTATTATCACACTCGGATACTCGCATTCTAATGAGCCCTATTGTATGACAGTTGCATGAACTACTATCTTGTATACATAAATAAGTTATCTTATAACTAATTCTTTTACTGAAACCGTTTTGATGTCTACAGGCGACTAGAAGGCGTGACAAGTACTCAAAACCTTGTCAACGGTCGGTATTCGGCCGTCGCGTCGGTGACGCTTCGAGACGAAGACCTTCCCTCACCCGCTGAGTTTATCTGCACCCTGAGGATACCTCAGGCGAGATACGCCGTTAGAAAGGAAGCCATTTATTATCCCGGTGAGTTGATACATTTTTTTATACTTCTTTGTTTTGATTTTGCGGAGTTCTTAGGAGTTGAGAGATTCGTCATAAAATTTGATGTTTAAAATAGTCCTAAAGCAACGTAAAGTTAAAAGCTTTTACGATATCTCTTTGAGCAGCAAAGAAAGACTTTTATATTTAATGGATTTTAATTGAAGGTGAACCGAAAAGCTTAAGAGCTCACACAAATACCTTTCAAAAATATATTTGGCCTTCGGCGCTGAATATTGGGATATTTTTTATGATGAATAGCTGTTGCTTTCCTTTTATTAAAAGGACAATACTTGGAATAATATTACTAAAGCAAAACGATGATAACCAACCCGCAAATACCACTTCCTATTCTTGTGAAAAAGTGGACAAAGAAGTAAGAAGACGCAAACAGGATAAAACGTGACGACATAAACAGAAAGCTGTTTATTTATTTAAAACAAGCAATTTAACCGCTTTATAAGTCGACGAACGTCATTAAAGCTGAGAAAGTGGGAGCGAGAAGTATAAAGGATGGTTTTTTTTCTAACGGAGGCTTGAAAATAGCAATTCCCGGAATAATTTGAGAGAGGGCCATTTAAGCTTTTTATCAGCGAAAAGTTTGTGTACTCAGCCGCACCTAAACTGTATGAGCGAGATGAAACATTTCCTGCAGGCAGTCCTCGTGAATAATTTCATGCTTCGTTAACTCCATTGTAAAAAACGCGTTTAATAGAATATAGGGTAGGGAAAAGCAAACATTATCTTATAGTTATCCTAAAATTAATCATATTGTTTACTTAACTCACTCTATGGTACTTGTTTATTTCTGCTTCTGCATCATTTGGTTTACTCTTGCAGATAAGACGTCTTAACTTTCCTCCCAAAAAAAATTATACTTATCTGTTATAAAATCAAATACAGTTAAAAAGTTATATAGTAACATTTTATCACGAAATCCATGTGGTCTAAGACCAGGTTTAAATTGACTTGGTCTAAAAGAGCCTTTAGGCGCTCTGCCGGTCCGTTAAATGAAAAGTCAACATGACCTATATCTACTTGCTTATTACCAAATATTTTTGTACTGAAGCTTTTCACGGTAATTGGATGTACGGAGATGGATTATTATGGATCGACTTTTTCCTACTTTGTTTATTTGGTTGACGTCTCTTGGGGCTCAATCTGACTCTGCTGATAAATCTTTATACATTGATGTCTTTGTTATTTATTCCTGTCGCAAAGTTTATTGATCGATATATTTCCCGAAAAACCCGCATTTATTTTAAATCGATAATAAAAGTAATACAGACTTTGTTTTTATATAAATAAAATAATTTTCTGTTTGCGCTTTTTGCCTATTAAATTGATTTTTCGTTATTATTTCCCAGGTCCGATGAGTACAACTCCTGAGATGCCAACAGCAGCTGACATGCAGCTCGCTGCAGCTGTTGGTTCAAAAGGTAAATTTTACTAATTATTTTTTATTTGTAGGAATCAGTACTACGTGGAAACATCTGTAATCAATTGAATTATGAGTACACATACATGATAATTATAGTGCGTTGCTATAGTACAAGCACCTTTCTTCTGCTGACATATCGTGTTGTCAAGTTGGTGGAAGGTTCTGTTAGCTAATTTATTTATTAATTATAATAAAGACTACGAACCTATTACCTATTTATTGTTAGTAAATTTTCAGTTTCTGATACCTAACAAATACTTTAACGTTACACAACTGACAGCATAAACAGAAACAACTACCGTCATCAAACCGGTGTCGATGGCTATGGATCCAATTAGTGTTAAGATGGAGACACCGAATTTTAGATCAGATTTCAAAAGCAATTAAGGATATCTAGTATCGACTCGTCACTCAATCTTTAGGAATACCGTTTTTGTAATTACTTTTTGTCTTTAATATTTTAATATGATGTTATGTCATTAAGATAATGTATTGTTATTTTTCAGGAACAAGTCTCTATACGGCCATGACTGTGGTGTTGTTGCCAGTTTTAGCTCAAATACTCGTTACTTAAAAAGTGGCATTGTGAGGCAGGTAAGTTTCTTTGATAGTTTCATACTAGTATTCCTTATATCATCCCTGATTTTCCGATAAACTTTTGAATATTATGGTTAAAATGTTTTAAGCTTATTCAGACATAGTTTACCATAAAATAAGTCGGACTGTAAAATACTTCAGATTAAAATAGGTTTATAATGCAGATTTAAGTATGTTAAAAGACGATGCAAGTAAGCATAGTCTGAGTAAGAAGGTATGTTATTTACCATTCACATCATTGTAAGCACGCATAACTTTTATGGAGTAATAAATTTAACATTCACGTTTCTTAAAAACATAAACGGGAACATTGTAGTCACTCCAAAATAACGAGGTGCCGTTCTCGACAGAATGCGTCTCCAAGAGAAAATACCTACTCGTATTTTGTTTCGACGGAAAGGTCACTAGCGAGACAGAAAGTAGTATCTTTGTAATCAGCAGTAAATCAACCTACCTATAAAAGGGATCAAATGAAACTTGTTTTTCATACAAATACAAAAAATTGTATACTATGTACGGTAAATAACCCCTAAAAAGGGCAGGTTGATGTGCTGGCGACTGCAAACCTAGTACTTACTAGTAAACTCTCCGTCTAAACTGAACATTACGTATAACCGAATATTTCTGTACCAATGTGCATAAAAATTGCATATAAACCAGATTGGTTGTATGGGATCGCTCTTAAATATTAATTATATTCAATGTTTTTGTATTTGTTGTTTTAACCCTATCAGTTATACAAGTTCTGTAAAAATTTCAACTGTGTGACTTTTGCCGTTCATGAGATACAGCTCCCAAACAATTATACATAAAATTGACTTTCATACCAAAAACAAAAGCTTTTTTGGTATGAATTAAATAAGCCATCTATGTGAATTTCTGCTCGGTTACCATAATGGTCTATGAGATACAGCCTGAAGACAGACAGACAGCCCAGTCTCAGTAATAGGGTCCCGTTTTGATCCTTTGGGTACGGAACCCTAAAAATGATAGGCAAATACTAATAGGTGATGAAACCCTAGTGAATCCACTATTGTTTTAAACTTTGTAAATCTTGAATAAACTAAATACGAATCTGGTAGATTGTCACTTAGAAAAAGCTTTTGATAATGTGCATCCTTTTTGACAGGTGAATGATTGAAGGTGTAGTCCCGACCACACTGCAGCTGCAAGCGAAAAATCGTAGTAGACATCCTAGTCAAAAAAATCCAAAGTAACGTTCTACCAAAATAATAGAAAAGTATTGAAAATACTGCAGGGGTCCGATTTGGATCCCATTAATAAAATAATGCCGTTAGTTTTCTACGTGTACTTCAACATTGTATAATTGCTTGTGAAAAGTCAGGTTTATTAAAAAATATTATAATAAATGTACATTTAAATATAATTATTGATAAAAATTTCTTTGGTTTATAAAACTTCGTAACTGGTAAGAATGTAAATAGCTTAATTTCTTGTAAAAATTACAAATTTCAACGAATAAGCTCTAACAGTTTCCCCCTATCAATGGGTTTTGCCATACCACCTCGCTTGGCAGGCGGATTGGCGAGTTTGCGTGTGCAGCGCAAAATGTTACGTTGACAGAGAACGCTGCTGCCCATTCCCTGGATCGTTCTACATTAATTGCTTTTTACGACACCCATGGGTAGAATAAGCGTGATGCTATTCCAAGAAGGCAACACGCTACAATCATTATATTGTAATAAAATGAATTCTAGAGTGTTAATCAAAGATCACGAAAATTTTAAACATTGTTTAGTACTTCATGATTGATTGTTTATTAGAAAAAACAAACAAAAAAGAAACATGATAAGTAACACGCCTAACTAATCAACTCCCTTAGCTATTTTTAACAATAGAATTTTCGTAGTTTCATTTATTTATATAAGTAGGTAAATAATGATAATAATTATAGGGTGAAATTTAACTAGTGACCGAGAGTGAAATCACAAACAATCTCAAAAATATTTGATGTTTCCATAGTAGCTCAAATCTTAAAAATCACGTTTCGGCATAATTTTACTTGGGACAAGTTGTTCCCTATGTCTTTCGTTTTCGCTTTTGGTCACTAGTAAAATTTCACCTTATGTAATCAGCTTTACCAGTTTTTTAATAAAATTGTATAATACACAGAGTTTGTTTTTTTTTTGTTACCAATTAGAAATACTAATAATGCGATTTTAAGGATCAAAGATACAAGTCGCAAATGTACTGTATTGAATATTTACTAGAGATAAATCGACCATGGTTTTGGCCGACAAACCGACTACCGGCTAAACGGCTTAAGATCAGCTGACTTGTCAGCGACTAGTTGCGACTACAAAAATGGCCGACTTGTCGGTGCATCTCTATTATTTACCATAATATACCATCATGAAATCACAAAAAAATTGAATTCAGTTGTTATCGTATCAAATAATACTATACATTAATATTGCTTTAATTTTCATAGTAAATACGTATAACCTGTACAAATGGAAGAAAACAGATTTAAAAAATACTAAAATCACTTCACTATTCATCAAGGGCTATTCCCTTCATAAACAGGGTATTGAATTCTTCATTTATTTTAATTTGAGTTTCAGAATCTTTATAAATGAAGTTTGGACAATATAAAAAGTGTATCTATAAACGTTCTATTAACCCTTAATCATACTCTACTTCTAATAGTTATAAATGTCCTTATTTTGCTAAATGTAAATAAAAAGTCGATATTTGTATAAATGTTGTAGCAAATATAATTTTATTCAAATATGTACCACCAACATAATAAATAGTTAGTGAAACAAAGATAATGGTCACCTGTAAATATTGGTATGAAATTTATAATTATTGTTAATTTAAGCATTCAAGAAGAAATGTTCATGTAAGAAATTAAATAAAGATACATTTGCTGTGCATAATGCTAATTATGGATAAGATCCAGTCAAGACTTTTAATGTGAGATTTCTTAAAATAAATAAAAGAATCGTTGTGTATGTTGGATGTTTTACTTGACACCATTATTATTTATTTTCAATGACTTTTTATGAAGTTAATACCGCTAAGAAAATTATTTGTTTTATAATCTGAATTACTTAAGAATGCAAAGTCTAGATAATTTATTACTACATAGCATAGTAGTAAAGTCGCTTCCCGCGTCTGTCCCAATGTCTGTTTGTTTGTATGCTTAAATCTTCAAAACCACCCAACGGATCTAAATGTTTTTATATAAAATAGAGTGAGTCAAGATAAAGGTATATATGTATGATAGCATGTTAAATATATTAGAAAACTACTGATAGTTTTAAGATTTCTTATGTGAAGTCGTTAATTAACACTTTATTTTTAGTTTAGTTAAATATCTAAGTCTTGTACACCTTAGAAAGGTCTACGAAAAAGGCTGCAATGGTTTACGTTCATCTCTTACGGATAACCCACAATAACCATTTTTATTCTTTACTTTTTACGAGAAATAATGGCTTATGTATTTACGAACCGATTTTAAACAAGACAGCATCAATCCTTATCTTTTTAAGAACTTTAAGCAATTTTCGCATTTAATATGTATTTTATAGTCATTTACAGAATGTCATTTAAATTAATATTTTCGAAGATATTACAGATTTTAAATATTATACAGACAGTGCGGTTGCGGCGACACCGGCCGGCCAACCGGCCCGTGCCTATTATTAGCACGACGAAACGCTTATAGTCAGGTGTAGGTTTCAAAGCCCTGGGACTACAATTGTAAAGACCAGCCCTAAAAAAAACAATTTAAACGGTTACTGTTTCCGGTAGACTTTTTTTGCAATGACCATTAATAAGTTCCGGGGTCAAACGTTCAACGTTGCAGGCTTAGATTTGAGCGTCGAGTGTTTTTCACACGGCCAGCTAATGTCGCTCTTTCAAGAGAAACATTTTGTATTATCTAATGACAAGAAAGCTATGTTGTAAGTATATAGAGAGATTTTGTAGTTTATTAAAAAAAAAAAGTAAAATAAATAAATGAAATAGCAAAAGAAAATAGAATGTATATTTATTAAGATATTCCATAAAAAAGCAGAAAATCTTTACATTTTCTTCACACCAGGAGAATTGTTTTGCTACGAAATTAACGCGTGCGAAGCCGCGGGCAAAAGCTAGTCATCTATAAGTCGTCTTCGTGTTCTGATGGTGTAAGTCCAGTTGGCTTAGCTTTTGAATTTTCGTTAGGTATTTTAAATAAGATTGTGAAAAAAACCTAGTATACAATAGTCAAGCATTGTGTTTCTGCGAATACTTACATACTGATTTTAATTTAAAATTTACAACTGAATATATTATTATGTAACCTAAAACAGAATACCCAGATTCAATGATTGCCTATCCACACAATTGTTAGCTTTTAGTAAATATTATTAATTCACCGATCTGTTTACAATCCTATCCAAACTTACTGTGAACACAATTTGCATGTTTAATAGGTAGTAAATTGATCAGTAGGATATAATATACCGATTCCGAATCGGAAAACATTTTCGGATGCATTAGACGAACCCCACGCGATTCGGACGGTGGACCGAATGCTGAATAATATATGCTCTCGCTTCGCTTTCGAACGAATTACCCGACTAAATTATTGAACACGCCACATCTAACCGGTAGTGGTATAGAGGATAAATCGACTTCTTTGATCAAGTTGTCGGGGAACTACAAGCCAAATAAAAGTTGGCCAACGCTTGCGTTTGGTAATTGAAACTAATAAATGATGAACGTTTGTAACTGATTGATTCCGTAAGTTCTGCTATTGTAGTAGAAACTTATATACTTAAGGAGAAAAGAAAAAATATTTATCGTTTGTAGCATAACAGGTCAAATCCTAATTGCAAACTAACTTGAATTATACAATTCAGTTGCAGCATTTTATTTGCATGACAATTGCAAATTGTGCGAAAAATTGCTATTTTATATTTTATTATTATTTATTTTTTCTACACTCCGATGAAACAAAACAAAAGTTACGGAAGCAACCAACAGAAAATTATACAACTTAGTAATTCTCACTCTCTTTTCGTGTGGGACACCGAGTCGTCCAACTATGACTAAGTTTTAAACTCACTATCAATAATAACTTGTTTATAACTATAACCAAGTTTTAACGTAGTTTCGTTGAATCAGTAATTGTAGTTTGGTTAAATCGATATAGGTTCACAAGTTCACTTGAATTTTAGTACAAACAGCATACGCGCAGAAAACAAATATTCATCTCGTAGCAGGTGCATATAGGGCAAATGTAGAGTAGCCATTGGCGTAGCAAGTTGCTACGTCAACTTGATAAGACGGTAAAAAATATACCATCTGTTTGTACTCGTAGTTTGTAAATGACTTGCATTTAAAATAAAAAACGGTACCACTATTCTGTATACTTGTGATGCATAAATTGTTAAAATACTGACTTATTTTTCAACTACAACAACTCTGAAATAAGCTATACATTTGTGGTTTATGATAAACAGCAAACTGAAAAAATATGTAGGTAGTTAAATAAAACTGGGAAACTGAAACAGTTTTAGAGCCTAATTGAGTTAATTTAGACGTACTTGTACATGCTGGTAAATTTCTTATCAATTTAATGCTGCATGGTAGAAATATTTGGTATATTCTTTATTATCTGATTCCTCCCTTACTGTTCCATCTGCATCATGCCGTTACTGCTGAACGAAGACCTCGACAGGCTTTATATATATTAATAAGTAGATTAGAAAGTAGGTGTTTCAAAAAAATCTAAATGCCTATTTTATGCCCTAGCCCAGTGACATTAACATATAGATGCATCGTAGCAAACTTTCATAGTTACGAATATACGGGTTGTAAGGGACAGCCCTCTGAATACAGATAGGGTGCATGGTCTGCATGCACACTAACTAAACAACTTTCCACTAAAAACATGTCAGGATACGAAAATATTGACCTCTCATACAAAATCAATATAAGTTGACTGCAATTACGAAGGGAGGTCAAAAATTTTTGGCGTTTCCTGAAATATATTTTCATGGGAAGCTGTTCAAGTATTCGGAGGGCTGTCTCTTGCACCCTATTTATAGGCCCATTGACATGAAACCTTTTGAATTAAAGACTACATACAGACAGATCCATGCAAATTATAATTACGTGTATCACAATTTCAATTGGTTTGCAAAATATTATTATAAAATGCTGTTTTGGACGTTAATAGAAGTTGTTACACACGTTGTAAAAAAAAAACAACCGAAGAACTTAAATAAATTCATAATATATTGTTTGAAAACATGCAAAATTATCTAGCGCGGGCAGGATTTGAACCTGCAACTTTCGAGTTACTAGTTGCGAGACGCCTCTTCCTCCATATATATGAAACCATTGTGAAATACTAAAACAACAAAGAACAGGAAAACAGAGGGTACAAACGTGTATCCTTTAATCTGAACATGAGACTCCATAACGAGTCGTCCTTTGCATCATGCGTCCCGTGTTCCCCCAATTATAATTTTACAGTACCTTTAAGGCTGAGGAAAAGTTACACGCACGTCAACCGAGCGTTATTTTTATAATGTTGCGGGTTTTTCATAAAATGTAATTTTAAAGCAACAATTTTTTACAGTGACTTAAGTGGTGCAAATGTCAAAGTAAAATAAACCTGAAATCAATCACAGTTTAACGGGAAATAATTTCAAACATAAAAAAGAATGCACAGGTAGTTTTTCGTACTAACAGCCAGCGGCAACAACTGCAGTGCTATCGTGCACTAGCGGCAGCGGAACTGCAGAGGAGCGGTTAAAGATTCTGGCTGCGCCAGTTGCAGTTGCTGTGTAGTTGTAGAGCGGTTTAAACTATTATAAATCAGTACATTAAATCTTTTAAGCCGCGCCGTTCAACGCAGGGCAGTTCCGTTCATCTTATTTTTTATAGAGTGTGATTTTTAGTAGGTTTGATGTAATGTAAATGTTTTTATTGGTAAGATTTGTAAATTTGTTTGATAAATAAAACAAAACTTCCAATCCAGATCCAATATACTGTGGGTTTGGTTAGGTTAGACTTGTAACCACCTTGAGCGAAGGAAGCGAGTGACCGAACGACGAAAGAAATATAAGTGATATTTAATAAAAACAAACATTCAAATCTTATATAATAAAAATTATATCAAGTAACATCAAACCTACTTAAAAAGCGCTCTCTAGCTACTTAAATAAATGGACGGCCACTGGCTTCGCTTAGCCGATCAACATTTCAGTTACAGTTCGCGGAGACTACATGGGTTCCTACGCCGTAGCAGAGAAAAACGTTGACAGCTACGCCGTAGTAAAAAAGTGGACATACACAGGTACCCCTTGGTCAAATGTCATTCATGGTGACTGCCACAGACAAGCTTAACGTTTTTATTTTTATATGCAGAGTTTCTATTCTTACACCAACGCTCGCACCCAGAGAAATGGTGTGACTATTATGTTTTTTTTTTTTATAAATGATATTATTTAAAAAAAAATACGAAAGAGCTGATTTTTAAAATATAGTTTTGTAAACATAAAAAGGTTATTACAAAACATGCAGTCATTACCGAAAACCATGATTTATGATAAATCTATTGCCGTAAATCTTTAATAGAAACTAATCCTAAAGTCAGGTGATGCTGATGGATGGCATGTACCAATCGATAGAACAAAAAAATTCAAACATAAATTACTCTTTAGTAGAATGTCGTTAGTGATCCTGATATACTTGACTTTTGGTATCGATTGGATTGGATGATATAATACGCATGTAAATAACACATGCCGATGCCAAGTGATGCCGGCTTAGAATGCCGTGTGATGCCGGCTTAGAATAGCATCATCCCCTTTCTTACTCGTGGGAATCGTAAGAGGCGACTAAGGGACTCGAGGGTGTGTATTGTAATTTAAGGCGATGGGCTGAAAACCTGTCACTATGGGTATACACAATTTTCCGGATGACCCTCAAATGTTTGTCAGACGTGACGTAAATGTCCGTTTTATGCGGCCGTTTATGCTCTGCTTACCCCGCAAGGGAATAATCCCTTGCGGGGTAAGCAGAGCATAAACGGCCTATAAAGACGTGATATGTGTATGTGTGTGTATGTAAATTAATCTATTATGCTTTGGTAATCTTGACTTTAATTTAAAACAAATTTCGTTTAAAGATGGTGGTGGCGTAATTTTTTAAAGTTACATGCCGTGTTTTTAACCTGGGCAGCCCGGAAGCAGTCCCTTTATTTTTATTTTTTACCCCGCCAGAGCCGGTTTTCTCTAAGGACAAATCAAAATTGTTCTAAAAAAAAGAAAATTGATTTAAACAAATTTCTTTTTTTTTTCAATGACGGATCATGACGTCAATAAGTGATAGTATATTCTACATTGAATTAAAGTTATTTCATTTAAATTTTCATTGGCACACGTTTTATCTCCTGACGCAAAAATGACTTTTTATTGGTTCGCGCTGACAAATGAAAAAAAAAGTTTTGCGTCAGAAGATGAAATGTATGCCAATCGATAGTACACAAAAATACAAACCTAACCTAACCTAACCTACTTTGAAATGTTCTTATTTATGTGTACTAATAAAGAGTGACTTTTTTGTAGAGTGTATATAATATAGTGTACCTATGCATCCGCATGTAGGTTTTTTATTTTTGGGTGGGATCCCGAGTCGTCCAACGACGCGATGAACCCTGGTGTCAGAGTTTTTACGAACTACTTTTAGTATTAGGCCTCTGACATGGTTGTGCAATGACTGCCGTCTGAGTAATTATAGACAGCAACCAGGATCTACGGCTTAACGTGCTGTCCAAAGCACGGAACTATCTTTTATGTCGGGAAATCAGTTGGTTCAGCCTGCAATGTCCTCAACAGACTGGAAACAGGCCCCCACCGAGAATCGAACCCGGAACCTTTGTTTCGCAGGCAGTCGCACTACCAATGAGCCACATCGGCCGTCGTGTAAGTGTACAAGGTTTTATACTAAAATGTCCCATGCTTTTTCTGTACATTGTTAGGAATACTTTTTAAAGAAAAATCTTACCAATCAAAACACAGTCACGTCGTATGGCACCAAAACATTTAAAACACTTTTCCGCCTGTTCCGTCAACGTCAACACGTGTTACAATTAAACTTATTTCTCCCTACATTTCCTCAAAAACCAGACGCCCTCATTCATCAAAAAGCAACTTTGTGAACAGCTGAAAACCGCAAGATACAGAGTGTTTAAAATTATAAATACCGTTGAACTTGGGATGTTCACAATTATGATTCTGTGCTCACGTTGTGGTTGAGATGCAATTTTTTATTTAGTCACAGAACGAATGAAGAGGGCGGGACTAATAGTCTTTTAAAATCACAGGTGAGGTATGAAACAATTTTAGGTAGAAATTGTTACAAATAAAGTTGCTAAGTTATAATGTTATGTCAAAATAGTATGAAAAATAACTTAGGTTTGTCGGAGAATTAATATATGTTTGACACCGTGATCATCCTCAATCTTCAACCGACTAAAAGCCACAAAAACTAGTTTTCATCTTTGTAGTTTTTAATGCTGAGTAATCAAGCCGTGTGATGCCGGCCTAGACTAGCATCACCCCATTTCTTACCCATGGGTGTCGTAAGAGCCGACTAAGGGACTCGAGGGTGTGTATTGCAATTTTAGGCGACGGGCTGACAACCTGTCACTATAGTGAAACACAGTTATCTGATTGACCCTCAAACTTTTGTCAGACGTGGTGTTAATATCCGTTTTACGGCCGTTAACGCTCTGCCTACCCCGTAAGGGATATAGGCGTGATTTATGTATGTATGTATGTATGTAATCCAGACAAATGGTGCTAGAACTCTGAAAGAGTTTTCATTCAAACAGAACTGTTACATATTGATAGCGGGTAAAGACGTTAAGCAAACGATCTCAAGATTTAGTCCTTCTTTGTGAAGCGCTTCTGGAACCATTATATTAATTATCTTAATCACCTTAAACTACTAATTTAAAGGACCAGCTTCTACTGTAGTTTTTTACTGTAAAAGAAGTATTAGTTGATTTCTTTATATTGGTACATAAAAGATAAGTCAAAAAGGAGGCCACTTAGCTGTATATATCTCGGATGCTTCAAGAACTTGTATCATTACTTTATCAATCACTTTGTTACTGTCTCCATGAAACATTATTATGGTCATCACATTTTACATCACAATTCCAACTTGAAAACTAGCTAACAAATACTTGTGCTGTGTAGGGATTGAACCCACGACCCTCAGCGTAGCAGGCAGGGGTACTATCCACTACGCCATCGGACCAGTCATGCCTCCATTAGGCCATCGTATATGTACGTGAATACTTCTGAGCTGCAAGTAAAACACATAATTGAGTAACATATCACACGATATATGGTCAAAATTCATGGCAAGATGTCACTAAACTGGCCTTTGCTACAATTTTCTAAGGACGCTAGCTCGCTGGTACATTGATTGACAGCGGTTTACCACCGCAAATATTTTATGGGCAAAAACAGCCAATGACATTGAACAACTTTACCCAAGGTGCATAGGTCAAAATATATAAAAATCTTGGACCTCCCATACAAATTAACCCGTTGTATGGGAGGTCCAATATTTGAATATATTTCTAAGTATGTTCCCTAGGGAAAATTGATCAGTTTTATGGGCAGTTTTACTCCTTGAAATATTTGCAGTTAGTACATAATCTGCAGGCCCTACTAAGTATTGAGCTTTATAATTATGTGTAACAATTCAAGTATGCAGCTGGTGATACTAGGTGCATTAGAAACAACAGCAGCACTCAACGATCGAGTAAGCCAGAACACGTCCGGATTCGAAAGCTATACCTGGGAACTACGCAGGCCACCAGACCCTTCGCATAGGTCAAGTTATACACCATTAATTTGCTACTACTCAAAATACTGTAAGAAAAAAAAACATCTACAATCTTCCATGTTTTAATGTGCCAAAACCAAACATGAATAACATGATTGCAATATTTTATAATTTATATTCCTAACCATACAACTATCTTGTATTCGACCAACACGCACCAAATATTCACTGCACAACTCATTTGCCTAAACCCTATTCTACGAATAAATGAATAGTATATTCCTATTTCATTCTATCCAATGACACCCGTCGGCCGGCCGTACAGCGTTCCGTACATATCGAAACAATTAAATAGGACACAAAACGGATCAGATAGCTCGCAACTTCTCAATTCGGCACCCTGACGGTTGACCGCAGAAGCTAACCCATCAAAAGGGAAATCCATAAAGTTTAGGTTTCCGCTGAGACCCTGCAAAGTAAGTCAATTTTAGTAGTATTACTTTTACATACATGCAATATGGTTTCATACGTAAATCTCGCTGGCCCGTCGAGGATGACCAACCCCAATCTTAATAAAAAATAACTAGTTTACTTATTCCGGTCTATTACATGAATTTGAACCATACTCCCATGCAATTAGCATACGATGCAAGCGCATCTGTTTCTGTTTGGGTCAAACAGGCGTCTGTGTTTGCACGTGGGTTCCTTTTTTTGTAAAATGTGTCCTTTTACTGTGTTTAGAATTTCGTATCACCCGAAATTCCCGATTTTACCATAACACGCCGCCGCTGCGCTGGCCGGCCGGCTACTGTACTGTACCTGTACCTACATTCTTACGTATTGTTGTTGTCAGCTTGTTGCATACTATTAGGTATATTGTAAGTTCCTACTTTAATGTAATAGCTTAAGTTTCGTATTGTTTCTTTTTTATAATAATAGCGGAATTATGTCATCGAGACAAACCTTTATGAGGTTTATCGAAGGCATTTGACTGGTTTGTATGTTTATGTATACTATGTTAAAATAAAAAATAAAAATAAAATAAAAAAAACGTACATTCACGACTACAAAACTGTACGGAATAGATAACCGTGACACTGATTAATACAAAACTTTGACTCTGTCCTTCTTTGGCCTGACTTTATTAACCGTTGAAAACTGTCTGTTTATTAAACTATTTTGATGGTAATATAATGTGTGTGATGCCGGCTTTGAATAGCATTACCCGGGGTAATGAGATATTACCCCATTTCTTTCCCGCGTGTGTCATAGAAGGGCAACTGAGGGATTCGAGGGTTTCATAATATGTTTAAACATTTTAGGCAACCGATTGACAAACTATCACTATAGTGGTGTAAGATATTTCTGAAGCGGCCCTCAAGTATTTGTCAAACGTTACGTGTCAGGCGTATATGTGTAGTATGTATGTTAAATTTGAAACTGTAAGTATTTCAAAAATATAATTCCTTCCTAAATGGAGGTTTCCTATCGCACAAATAGGAGAGAAGTTTAATTCAAGCGTACTTTAGTAAAGAGCTACCTACTAAAAGCCGGCGAGGTACACGGGTGAAAATCGTTTCAAATGAGTGCGGCATGAGTGTAGATAAATTACATTAAATCTCTCGCTTACGTGCCGGAAAATTCACCAATGTTACACTAGGGTCGCTATTTTTGAAGTTAGTTTCGTAACCAATTTGGGTGTTAAAAACAAAACATAGTCCATAGTATTACAATTATGTATTAGTTACTGTAACAAATTCGAACTTCAAATTATTAACTATATTTTGGGTATTAAATCGATTGATTCTGGTAAAATATAATAACGCTAATGATCGTAAAACTACTTTTCAGTGTTATATGTTCGTTATTACGACTAGGCAGTTCTCACAAATTTTGGCCGGGTCCGGTTTTTTGACTAGAGTAGTTTACTAAACCCCATACAAAAACCGGATGCATTGAAAGACGTCGTTGCACACGGATCGCAATATCGTCAGGTGCCTGTGAGTGTGCCATATACCTTAAAACGATCGTCTCAAACTTATACTCTTGTAATATGTTCATTTCACGACTATCCCCTGTCACTAGTACATTTCTAAACCACTGGATGCGGCGAGGATGAATGGCCGGAAGATAGGAAAAAGTGGGGTCAGGATCGAAATAAATGGTGATGCATCCTCTCTGCGCAACCCTAGATAATGTACAGTGGCTTTAAATGATGTGTAGGTAATGTGTTTTTTAAACATGAATTTTCATTAACTTTTAAACTTTCGCGGTCACATATGAGAACTCAATAATAATAAGTATAGCAGTAAGAACCCCGTTTTAGTATTTTTACTTATGAATTTTTATGTTGCGTTTGGTTTGGTCCTTCTTCTTCATCGAGTTGATAGTTTTACTTATCATCATTAATAAACATGGATCAGTGCTTGGGTACGGCAGTGGCTGATGAACTATTCAGTATTACTTACATTTTTCTATATATAGGCGGTTTACCCACTTATCGTCTGTTACTGCGTATTTTAACGCTCTTTAACGCATGCGTCTGTCAGACGAAAGGAAATTGCGAATTCCGATCTTTACCTTTTAAAAATACCAAAAGTTGGATGCATCTAAGGCTAAAGTACACGATGGTGTGTAATGGGCCATGCTACTATCCACGTACCGCTGCAATTATTTTTATGTGTGAAACCCGACAACCGACAGCAGTGGCAGCAATTGCCCGCCACAGGTATCTACCATTACCTCCTGTACACAATGGCAATGACCTGGAGTTGGCCATCATAGTCCATTGTGAACAAGAGTCTTAAAACTTTCGCCAAGACCACGAAACTATAGTTTCACCGCCACTATCTGGATACAAAACCGGAGAGCGTCGATGAAGCGGCTAATTCAATCAACGATATCTATTCACCGATCCAATTTACGTGAGAGACTCGAAACGCTTGGGATCGGTACTATTACTGCTCCATTTTCTCGCAACAGCCGGAGCGTACTATCTCCAAATTCCCCTAATAATCCACTTAGATCTATTACTGTATCATATTAAAAGACATGTCAATACAGTGCGTAAGTTTTCTGTACCTTTTTGTGATGGTTTGATTGCGTCGTAGCTTTTTTGTTGATTTTAGAGATTTGTATCTAATAGTTTTCTTATAATTTTATTCGATAGTTATTTTAAACTATGTCCAGATTTTGAGTAAATAAACAATGATTATATTTCGGAAACAAAAAAAAATATGTGGTCGTCTGTTTATCAATCTTGAGCTGTTAATAAGAATACGGCCTGACACCTGATCTTAGATTGGGTGGTCCTAATTGACTTTTGAAGACAAAACAAGGGTTGTTTTGTATTGACTTTGTATTGTAGTGTAGTGTGGGATTGGTATTCCATTCTTATATCCTTCTTCTTCTTTTAGAGTGGGACTTATCCTCATAAATTACCAATCTGATTTTTATGATGTTCTTATGGTGCCTCCGCCCTAAAAAAATTAACTTTATTCTAAATCAAAGTTCATGGCTAGAGTCCAATAGAGCTACAAATCGTATCAGCTCAGCACGATTGGTTTAACTTTGCACCTGGTGACTTTGACTGTAAGTAGCTGACTTGGAAAATACCGTGTAGCAAGTTCGTGTAAACAAGTCGAGGTAAATATTTTATTGCACTTTATGCCTGCAATTATAATCCGTGGAAACAAACGCTAGTCCAAATCTGGTTGATATTTTGCAGGATTTCCATACATTTATTGCGGTTTACGATGAACCACTACTTGTTTATCTGTTAAATGAATAGCTCTTGTGCTCTGTGCTGATTGAGGAAAAGATGGTATTTGGATATATAGTCAAAGAAATTATCACAATAAAACGGGTTGCAAGTAATTAAATAAATATTCCTGGATAAATACAGTGCAATCCAGTCCCAAAAATAAACAAACCCATGAACTATGTAAACTAGATAATAATTGATAATAATATAACATTAATTTATAATATTATAGTGCCTGATTTAATGGCCAATTAATTTTATTACATTAATAATATAGAAAGTGTACCTATACATGACGATGAATAATAAATCAAACACTTCTCACAATTAAATTATTATCTACCTGTTGCGGGATAAGTACTTTTAATTAATGACTAATGACCCATTAGCTATAATTTGACGTACTTAACTACTTAGCTGAGGCTGAAATATGTTCATCAGTATGTTCATACATAAAAAAAAACTTTCCTTTTCTTAACGTGTGGCACGTCTAATCGACAAACGTCCTACCTGAATGTAAATTAGTTACGTAAAATTTTCGTTAATAAAGGACATAAACCTCCGTGTTACTTCTACTAACTGGCTTATTTGTAATTTCGTTCTAAATTTAATTGCCAAAGCGTTGTCTAGCTGAAAGGAAGTGTATCAACTGAAATTTATTAATGTCAGAACGGATGTAAGGGATTAACTGCTTAAGTACCGATTGATTTTGTTCTGGGTAGCTGAACGAATATATACACTGATAGTTGAGATGACGTTCTATACATAAAATGGTTCTATGTTTTTTGTTACTTCTGCAAATGCTGCAGGTCATCCAAAACTGTTTTAAACTTAAGGCTACCGGGGCGCCCTGATACTTGTGGAACGCTAATCTCCATATCGACGTAGGTCTCCATACCATTTAAGCCTATATGGAAGCGTCTCGTCACTTTTTACACAACGCTCGCCATTATAAAAACCCCTTAATTGTTGCAGCGTCTAACAACTTCTTCCCCTATCTATCCTGGGGCTTAAACGGGCATATCTCCATGAAGTGAGATGAAAACGAGCGACGAGTATGCTTTTTATTATACACAATCTAGGGCACATAATTGCCCAATGAAAGCATTTTTAACCTACAACATATGAGGAATAAGCTATTGCAGCTCAAAATCTCATTTTATATTTAATTATGGAAAAAGTTGTTTTGAAGTCATTTCTATTTTTGAGTGATGTAGCAAGAGATTTTCTCCATCATTGTTAATCGAAATGTATTGATCTTAGTTCGATTAATAATGGGAATTGCATGTATAAAACGCCTCTGCGGTTACATTTGGATAAAACAATTTAATATATAAATTTTGTAATAAACTAACTGTTTCCGGTTGCTTTCTATGAAAAAAAAAGGAATTTGTTTTGATGTGTTTCCTCTCATGTCAAAACTCTATTTTGGTAGTTAGGTGAGTAGGTACTTACTACTTTTAAATATAAACAATGATTTTTTTGTACAAACTGGCTAAAATAAAATTATACATAAGAAACCAATACAAATTGCAATTTTAGTCACGCAAGAAATGACTCATAAATAATTCGACAATACATCGCAAGCAGATTTTTATAAAAATTTAATTACTTCTAATGAGGGTCAAAAGGTTTCAATAAGGCTTCATGTACCAATTATTAACATCTATAGATTATTACGATCTATTTTCATTATTTTATTCACACACACACACATGTCACGCCTATAATCTCTTGCGGGGTAGGCAGAGTTTAAACGGCCGCAAGAAACGGACATTTATGCCACGTCTGACAAATAATTGAGGGTTATTCGGAATATTGTGTATCGCCATAGTGACAGGTTGTCAGCCCATCGCCTAAAATTGCAATACACACCCTCGAGTCCCTTCGTCGCCTCTTACGACTCCCACGGGAAAGAAATGGGGTGATGCTATTCTAAGCCGGCATCACACGGCAATTTTATTATAATTAGGCAATTATATTTTATTCGATGACTTAAAATTTACTTTAACAATGTACCTAAAGTGGTTGGACCGGGAAAACTAGTGTCAGACCGATCAACATAAATATTTATTTAAAGCAGCTTAAATCTAGCTATTAAGTACTATGATTTATTTTAATTCTATTATTTGATGTGGTAAAGTTTGCTCGTCATTTGGTAAAATTTTTGTCGGATACCAAATCCTGTTAAGATAGCACCCGGTTGACGCGGTCTGTCCGAGATTTAAAGGTTTAATCTTGTCTTATTATATTATTTGATGAAGTTTTTAATTATTGTCTTACTGATACTTTTTGCTACTCCGACAAACGTGCCAAGCTGAGCCGCGGCCGACCATGACAAATTCATGTAACCAGAGCTCCTGTACTCGTAGATAGTTAGCAAATGCTAATAAAATTATTGTAAGGTGGCCGATTGGACTATTACGATACGACAAATTGCTGGCATAAATCAAGAGATTTTTTACATGTTTTAGTGACACCTCTTTAATTCTATTGCGTTATTCTGATTATTCTTCATTTGGTGTTTTGTTTGACATACAAAAAATACCTATCTGTCTTTCTCTAAACTTAAGGATCTCCTAGCTGCGCTTCTGCCACGTTGCCTAAAGTGGAACGAAAATATCAGCGATTTCCAAAATTCTACATAGTCAAAAAAATACTAAGCCTGTTAGGTGCATGTGGATCAGCAAGCATCCGCTCTTGGACGATGGTAAATCGATACCCATTAACGACCAAAGGATGTGCTGGTGTAAGAGAGCTTAAATCGTGACTGGCTTGTGTTTGCGAATGTAGACACGACTAAATTCTGACGCAGATGTTGAGCCGATATAGGTCACCGTCTAGTTTCGTGTAAGATAGTTTAGTGAATAATTTACTACTAACTTTGGAGATATGATCAGTATATGAATCTTAAAATATTTTCAAGAAACAATCATTTTAAAACGACAATCGAGACTTTACAAAAAATATAGGTAAAGCTGAGCAAAGCCTACGGGCAGTATTCAAATCTTGGTTTGTAACGAAGTGGTTTGTGCTATGTGATGCCGGCTTAGAATAGCATCACCCCATTATTTTTATCTTATGAGGCGACTAAGAGACTCGAGGAATTCATGAGTATTCAAATTTTAGGAGACAAGCTGACAACCTATTATTGTAGTATATACGATTTTTCTGAAACGGCACTCAAATATTTGCCAAACGTATTTTATGGCTGCTAACGCTCTGCCTACGCCACAAGTAATAAAGGCGCGATACGTGTGTGTGTATGTAAGTTTTTGTAACAAAAGTAAAACGTGACATTATCAGTTTGTAATTGGTGAGTTTGAAAGTGTATGCAACTCAAGTACTTTTACAGACTTTTTAACCTTATGTATTGCAATAAACTTGTAAAATATAAAAACTTAAGCTCTTAAATATCAAAAAACCGTATTATTACTTATCTACTCCCGTGGGATAAAAACTTTTCATTCCATAGACAATTAATATCAATTTCAACTAAAACTTGCTCCTTTAGCGAATATGCGGTGAGCTGATCCCTAGCATTACTCGTCGTAGATCTTTGTGATAAAATATATGGTTTAAATTTAGAGTAAACGTTTAAAAATCAGCTAAGTGCGTTTCCGAGATAAAATATTAGACAGACGGACATAAGTACTCCCTACTATTTTGTCCGTCCGTCCATCTGTCTGTTAAGACCCTTCCCGTTCCGTTTTGTTGTTTTGAGTATGACACTTAAATAGTTTCTATATTTCTTGCGATTATCACTTGTTAAGTACCTTAAATCTGTAAGTTAAGTTAAGTAAGTGTAATCTGTACTTACGTTTAAGCATGACACTAAGTCAAATATAATAAGATAAGTACCTACACGTACAGTCTATACGGTTGATACCAAGTTGATACTGTCAAAAAATCGTGCGACGCACGGGGCGGCAAGTGTACCTAATTGTATTTAGTACCAAATTTTAAAACACTTCCCGTGTTAGGTATACAATTTTTGAAAACGTGCAAAATTTTCGAGTGCGGGCAGGATTTGAACCTGCGACTTTCGCATTACTAGTGGCGACGCCTCTTCCATCTGGGCTACCGCAGCTCATTTCTTGCCCGCCAATTTTGCAAGTGTATTTTAATGCCAGTAACGCTTGGCATGGCTCCATCTACCGGGTTAGTTTTGCAACTAATCACCGGCGACTAATTCTATCTTTACAGATTGAATGTAGTCTAAGCGATGAAAACCAGCGATAAATTGAGTACCAAATTTTAAAACACTTCCCGTGTTAGGTATACAATTTTTGAAAACTTGCAAAATTTTCGAGTGCGGGCAGGATTTGAACCTGCGACTTTCGCATTACTAGTGGCGACGCCTCTTCCATCTGGGCTACCGCAGCTCATTTCTTGCCCGCCAATTTTGCAAGTGTATTTTAATGCCAGTAACGCTTGGCATGGCTCCATCTACCGGGTTAGTTTTGCAACTAATCACCGGCGACTAATTCTATCTTTACAGATTGAATGTAGTCTAAGCGATGAAAACCAGCGATAAATTGAGTACCAAATTTTAAAACACTTCCCGTGTTAGGTATACAATTTTTGAAAACTTGCAAAATTTTCGAGTGCGGGCAGGATTTGAACCTGCGACTTTCGCATTACTAGTGGTGACGCCTCTTCCATCTGGGCTACCGCAGCTCATTTCTTGCCCGCCAATTTTGCAAGTGTATTTTAATGCCAGTAACGCTTGGCATGGCTCCATCTACCGGGTTAGTTTTGCAACTAATCACCGGCGACTAATTCTATCTTTACAGATTGAATGTAGTCTAAGCGATGAAAACCAGCGATAAATTGAGTACCAAATTTTAAAACACTTCCCGTGTTAGGTATACAATTTTTGAAAACTTGCAAAATTTTCGTATTTAGCGTTACTGGCATTAAAATACACTTGCAAAATTGGCGGGCAAGAAATGAGCTGCGGTAGCCCAGATGGAAGAGGCGTCGCCACTAGTAATGCGAAAGTCGCAGGTTCAAATCCTGCCCGCACTCGAAAATTTTGCAAGTTTTCAAAAATTGTATACCTAACACGGGAAGTGTTTTAAAATTTGGTACTCAATTTATCGCTGGTTTTCATCGCTTAGACTACATTCAATCTGTAAAGATAGAATTAGTCGCCGGTGATTAGTTGCAAAACTAACCCGGTAGATAATAAATAATAATAATAAATAATAAAAAATATGTTTATTGTTTATGAACTTACTAACTATTTACAAATTTGAGTCCAAAACACATGACTAAACTAATTACATAAACAAAAGGACGTGACTCAGCTTCGTGTCGCGCAGAGCCGAGGCTCTCCGCGACGCTGTTTTTCAGTCGCCTCCTTCTCCTGAAGGTGTTTGGTAGGAGATTGTGAGACCGAGGGCTATCTTTAATAAACATGCAATGCAGCAGATACATAAAGAAGAGCATAAATTATTTATGTGAAAAGAAAGAGACAAAAATTACATAGTGATGGGTACTCTTGTCTAGTAAACTAACATGTAATTTGTGTACGTGTGTGTGTGTGTGTGCGTACATGTGTGTGTATAATGATTGTGCAAATGAAATACAAGATCCGGCTTAATTATTAGGGTTAGAAGTTAGAAAGAACTGTTTGAGTGGCAGGTCTTTACGGTAGGTATGTTTCAAGTGTTCCGTGGCGAGTTGTTTATTTAACAGAGCTGATTTATATTTTGCTTTAAAACATTGATTACCCATTTTTTTCCTTAGCGGTGGAGGCAAATCATTCCATATTCTGGCTGAGTTGTGCTTGAAACATCCCCTATACCTGGTCGTTTTATGTTTAGGGATTTTAAGCAGATCAAGTGTGACTGAACGCAAACATCTATTCTTAATATTTCTTTCCCAGGTGAGTTTTGTAAAAAGATACTCAGGTTTTTTATTCCATATAACTTTTTGGACTGTGCAGGCATAGTGAAGTTCTCTTCTTGCAGCCATATTGAGAATGGAGTTTTTATTCAGATAAGGTGTTATAAATTCCCTTTTTGGTACATTCAAGCTGTAACGAATACACGCATTCTGTACTCTTTGTATTGCCCTATCCATAGCACTGGTTATTCTAGGACCGTAAATATTACTGCAATAAGTAAAAGGAGAGAGCACGAGAAGATCAGTCAGAAGTAAACGTAACTTTTCTTTTATATAAGGACGTATCTTGTAAAGAGTTTTTAACTTAAAAAACGCATTTCTAATTTTCGAGTTGACATGATCTTTGTATTTTTGTTCCCCATCTATTAGTAGGCCTAGGTTTCGGGCAGTTTTTACCTGTTCCAAAGCAATCTCGTTAATTTTAATATTTCCTTTGCATTCTAATACATTGCTAATTTGCTGTTTAGTTCCGAGAATTAGAAATTGCGACTTACTTGGATTTAATACTAACGAGTTTTTTATGGACCATGAGTAGATATTAGCGAGATCTTTGTTAATTAATTCTAGAGCTTTTGTTGTGTCTTGTATTTTAAATGAATAATAAATTTGTGTATCATCAGCATATAAGTGGTATTTACAAGACTCTACGCATTTTGCCAGATCCGCTGTGAATATTGAAAACAGTATCGGACTCAGGAGTGAACCCTGGGGTACACCTCTGTCAAGCTTACCTAGCGTCGAGAATTTGTTTTCTCCGTCTTTTGCTTCGGTAACCACAATTTGCTCTCTACCAGTCAAAAATGTTCGAAACCATTGACAGGTATCTAACGCAAAACCGTAATCCTCTAATTTGGCTAATAGAAGTTCAGGGTGCAAACAATCGAAAGCCCGGGAGTAGTCCAATAGAACCAGTATACTGCTTAGACCCATATCTGAAGCCTCCGTTAAATCATTGGTAACGTTTAGAAGAGCAGTCTCTGTGCCGTGTTCTCTACGAAAGCCCGATTGAAATTCAGGAATTATGTTATTTTTATCCAGATAGTCAAGCATTTGATTTAAAATAACTTTCTCTAGCACTTTAGATAGAATAGGCAATATTGAAATCGGTCGTAAGTCTTTCAGGTCCGTTGGATTATTTTTTTTCGGTATTGGTCGAACAAGTGCCCTTTTCCAGCAAGTTGGAAATTTATTTGTTTGGATAGATTTGTTTATTATGTCAGTAATAATTGGAAGAGTCCTATCAAGGGTTAGTTTTATCATTTCTATATTTAAGTTATCGTGGCCGAACGCATTTGTTTTTATGTTATTAATAATTTTTATGACTTCAGTGTGATTAGTCAATTTTAACACAAATGTGTTCCTATTATTGAGTGCATTTACCGATGTCTTCTCTAATTTATGGATATCGACGCTAGGAATATTTAAGAAGTGGTTGTTAATTTTTTCAGGATCATTCAGATATTCTGGGATAAAATTATTGGAGGCTTTATTAAAAATATTACTTTTATTAAAATTGTTCCAAAGTAGAGTCGGGTTATCTATGTTTTTATTGATAAAGTGATTAAAGTAAGCCTTTCTTTCTCTTTCTATGGTAGCTGTTACAAGATTTTTAAGGCTTTTGTAGTAGTCTTTGGAACTATCTAATTTATTTTTCTGCGCTTTCATCAGTGCCTCATCACGTAAACTCATCATAAATATTACCATATCAGTTATCCATGGCTTGGGCACATCTTTTATAATAATTTTTTTAATGGGTGCGTGTTTATCAAACAAAGAGAGAAGGTGAGTGTTAAAGTTCAATATCATATCGTCGACATTATCTAGGTCAGAAATAGAATTCCATGGGATAGCGTTAAGATCTTGAGTAAAGTCATTTATATCAATATTTTTAAAATTTCTTTGGTATTTTACTCGTTTCACGAATTTGGGCTTTTTAATGTCAAAATCTACCAAAATCATGGCATGGTCACTCAATGATCTATTATGTAGAACCGATACATTTTTGCAGCGTTGACGGCTATCCGTCATGACCACATCTATCAAAGTTGCCGTGGAATCTGTTATTCTAGTAGGTTCAGTAACAAGTTGCTCTAGATTATGCTGGTAACAGAATTCTAGTAATTCTTTAGCTCTCGGCGACTCTACCTTTAACAAGTCCATGTTTAAATCACCAAGGAAGCACATGTAATTGCAGTACGCCATTGAGTTAATTGACTCGCTAAGAGAATCTAACGCATCTGAGGTTTTTACGATTTCCGTTCTATGTGCTGTGCCTAGAGCGAGTGTAGCACCTGGTAATTGAACCTCAAGCCAGAATTGTTCTAATGCAGAGGGTGGGTGTCTCTTTACTCGAGCTGCCAGGCTTAACGATATGTAATATCCAACACCACCTCCCTTGCCTTTTCGAGCTCTTTGCAAAAATCTGTAGCCCGGGAGAGTTGCCAGACTCTCCTCCCCTTCATTTAGCCAGGTTTCATTGACTGCTAGTATATCGGGTTTGTATTTAAGTACTGAAACCAAAAGCTCATCTTGACCCGTGTTTAGAGACTGAGCATTAAGTAACCCTAACCGCAAACATTTTTTTCTTTCCTCAGCCATTGATGTATATATTAAAGTTGGAAGTGTATGTGTGTGTGTGGGTATAGGTCAGCGTGTTTGTGTGTTCGTGAGTATAGAAGTGTATAAGAATAGAGCGATTCATATTAAATGCAACAAGAGTACCAATAGTAATAAAAATAGCATATATCAGTGTAGTTATGGAGTACAGTAGTGCTCGCAAAACAATTTTCGTGATTAACATTGTAATCTTGGCCTGACATATGAGATCAAACCTTAGGGATGCCAAAAACCTTCTGTAAATCACCCTCGCCGCGTATTCTATGGCGCGGTTTTCCTTGCTCTTGTCGTACAAAAATTTTCCCGCCGGTCGTCCATACGTATTGGAAGTTATGGTCTACTTTAAGCCGCCTTGTTTGTTGAAATAGGAGTCTCATGCATTTAGTGAGTCGCTCATTTATGTAGAGTTTCCTGGCAGGTTCGGGTAGACCAAGTCCTTCTGTTGTAAGGCCACGTCTTACGCGGGCAGCCTTTAACAGCGTTTCTTTAAGTACCCGACGAGTTAGGCGCACAACGATTGGTCTGGGTCGTGGGGGTGTACCGTCTTCCTCAGCTGGTCTTGTTGGCCCCGCTCGGTCAACACACACAACGTCCTTCTCATCGAGGTCTACTCCTATCTTTTTCGCGATATGTAGGACCAGATGGGTACAATTTTCGTTTGGCATTTCAGGGCAGCCGGCTATTTCCAGGTCATTGACTAATAAGCCCTGGTCTTTATCTGCAAGGTCCATTTGCAGTGATGATAGAGTGTTCTCTAATAAAGCAAAGTCACGTCGTTTTAGATCCGCTGCATTTTCCAATGTTACGATCCTTTTTTCCAGGTTTTCTATGTGATCATTTTGTACCTTAATAGTGTCCGACAGATCCTTAATTGTTTCCCGTAGTGTTTTCGTCTGGTCTTGGAATAATTGGGTCATGTACGCTTTCAGTTCTGTAACTATGGGGTTATCCTCGTTATCTATGACATTATTTTCCTTCGACAAGTCACTCTCGTCATCAGAGGGCCCGCACGTAGATCTTTTTTTGGTGTTGACATTATTATGTTCTTGCGAATTAATAATATTCTGCACGTAGGTTTCATCATCGTTATTCTTCGGCCCGGTTTTACCGGCGTGTTGCTCAATATTTTCTGTACGTCTTTGACAGTTATATGCTGGACAGACCCACTCCTCTTTTCGTTGCATCAAATTAAATAATTTGATGGTCATATTTGCGCACTCGAGATCGTATTCTGCCGAGCATATAGCGCATTTTAAAAACTTCCTCGTTAGAGGTTTATCGCACCCAGCGCATACACTCATGGTCAGTATTCTGCTTTTACCGCCTCCTGGTGTGGGTTTATGCAACTCCTAGTACCGCTACTTGCAGATAGATGTCGCTGTTAGTTTTCGAGTGTGCGTGTTATTTTTGGTACCGCTGCTTGACACTTGATGCCGCTAGTATCGCAGAATGTGTGGTGGTGTGTATGTGTGCGTGAAGAATCCAACTTGCATTTTTGAGGTTATCGATGTTTTAAATATCCAGTATAGCAAATATGCATCCAATCACTCACTCACTCTGATTGTATAAGTTTTTCCTTCACAGTTTTGGTGATATTAGCTGATAATTTACAGCAATATTTAAATAGCGGCTGGTAACGATCGTATACAGATTTTCACTTATTATCACTGTGTTTCGATGCAAAACTTGTTGTCTTCATTCACTCAGCACAGATGAAGTGATTTTTACGCATTGAGCACAAAACACTAACAATAAACGATAAATAAGTAATTTTGAACGTGGAAATATTAAATGGATCTTGCTTTGTTTACGCTCAGTGGCGCCCTCCCCGGAGCCATGCCAAGCGTTACTGGCATTAAAATACACTTGCAAAATTGGCGGGCAAGAAATGAGCTGCGGTAGCCCAGATGGAAGAGGCGTCGCCACTAGTAATGCGAAAGTCGCAGGTTCAAATCCTGCCCGCACTCGAAAATTTTGCAAGTTTTCAAAAATTGTATACCTAACACGGGAAGTGTTTTAAAATTTGGTACTCAATTTATCGCTGGTTTTCATCGCTTAGACTACATTCAATCTGTAAAGATAGAATTAGTCGCCGGTGATTAGTTGCAAAACTAACCCGGTAGATGGAGCCATGCCAAGCGTTACTGGCATTAAAATACACTTGCAAAATTGGCGGGCAAGAAATGAGCTGCGGTAGCCCAGATGGAAGAGGCGTCGCCACTAGTAATGCGAAAGTCGCAGGTTCAAATCCTGCCCGCACTCGAAAATTTTGCAAGTTTTCAAAAATTGTATACCTAACACGGGAAGTGTTTTAAAATTTGGTACTCAATTTATCGCTGGTTTTCATCGCTTAGACTACATTCAATCTGTAAAGATAGAATTAGTCGCCGGTGATTAGTTGCAAAACTAACCCGGTAGATGGAGCCATGCCAAGCGTTACTGGCATTAAAATACACTTGCAAAATTGGCGGGCAAGAAATGAGCTGCGGTAGCCCAGATGGAAGAGGCGTCGCCACTAGTAATGCGAAAGTCGCAGGTTCAAATCCTGCCCGCACTCGAAAATTTTGCAAGTTTTCAAAAATTGTATACCTAACACGGGAAGTGTTTTAAAATTTGGTACTTAATTTATCGCTGGTTTTCATCGTTTAGACTACATTCAATCTGTAAAGATAGAATTAGTCGCCGGTGATTAGTTGCAAAACTAACCCGGTAGATGGAGCCATGCCAAGCGTTACTGGCATTAAAATACACTTGCAAAATTGGCGGGCAAGAAATGAGCTGCGGTAGCCCAGATGGAAGAGGCGTCGCCACTAGTAATGCGAAAGTCGCAGGTTCAAATCCTGCCCGCACTCGAAAATTTTGCAAGTTTTCAAAAATTGTATACCTAACACGGGAAGTGTTTTAAAATTTGGTACTCAATTTATCGCTGGTTTTCATCGCTTAGACTACATTCAATCTGTAAAGATAGAATTAGTCGCCGGTGATTAGTTGCAAAACTAACCCGGTAGATGGAGCCATGCCAAGCGTTACTGGCATTAAAATACACTTGCAAAATTGGCGGGCAAGAAATGAGCTGCGGTAGCCCAGATGGAAGAGGCGTCGCCACTAGTAATGCGAAAGTCGCAGGTTCAAATCCTGCCCGCACTCGAAAATTTTGCAAGTTTTCAATAATTGTATTTAATTTGTTAGTTTTTTAACAGTCTCAGAATTCTCAAGTACCTCACTTGCGAAATATTAATATTAGTTGACCAGTTTTTAGTTGGACTGTATGAGATACGGCACACCAAACACCGTGCAGCACGGAACGGATACGCAACGCAAGCGGTGTGCCGTTTCTCATACAGTCCCATACATTACAACGTCATAAGTTCGTGCGTGACTACGGACGAGAGCTGGATACGGAACGGATACGGAGCCGGTGTGCCCCGCCCTTCAACTTTAAATTGTAAGTTTGACAACTGTCATCTTAAGTTTTGATTTTGGCAAGACCTACGTCTTCCTCAAAAAAACTGCGAGACAAAAAAAGTCTTATTTCGAGGAAAATTAGTTTTCAGTTTATCATCTGTCATCTCAAATTTAGATCTCGTTATAAAACTTTTGTTTATAGACCTTGATCGTTGTACCTTTTTACTGACACGTTTTATTATTACTCAATTCTGGAACCTAATAATACGAAAACCTACGGCTAATACGAGAACGTAATATAGGTTAGTGGCAACCTCACTCTTAGTGGAACTGAGTTCCACTAAAATTCCTGTAAACGTGGGTGTATGTGTGCGTGAGCGAAATGCTTGCTATATATAACTATACAGTTCTATTCAATTTGCAACTGAAAACGCATATAGTATAAACAGCTTTGCGCTGACTAATATCGAAGGGGTTTTCTTCTCCCTAGTATGTTTGCTTTCGACAAATAAATGTATCCTACATCATCAAGCAAACATAATCTATACGACAACGGATATATTTTATTCTACATTATTTAAGCCAGATACATTGGGCTAAGAAATGAGTATATCCTGTTGTTAATACAAACATACATACATATAATCACGCCTCTTTCCCATATGAGTAGACAGAGACTACATCTTTCCACTTGCTACGATCCTGTCACACATCTTTCGTTTCTTAAACATGCATCAACCTTTTCATACCTGTTGTAAAGATGCATAAAAATGATAGAATTTTGCGTCCCTAACTCAATTTATATTGCTTTTTTAAAAGAAAAAAATCAATCAAAACTATTTCGATCAGCGGATTATAAAAAATACCCTAAATTCATCAAAAATAATATTTGAAATTGTGAAAAAAGTCCTGTGAAACACAAAAACTGTAGAGAAATAATGTTGAACTGAATTCGCCAACTGCCAACAAACCGTTGTTAAAATCAAATAATGAAATCTTTTCCTTTGAAAAATGGAGGTCGAAAGCGGGAAAAATTCCCCATTAATTTTCTGCAAATGGCATTTCGTACTAACAAACTTTTAAAAGAAAAGAGTTAAAGAAAGTTTCCTTAGAAGTTTAGTAATGTTTGGAAAGAAAAACAATTACCGAATTGGAATTTAAACAAATTTTTGGTAGCCGTTTGTTGGATTGGTAACGTTAATTAAATTGGTGATTTAGTGCTCTTAAAAATAAAACAGAATGGATCTGGTTGTAAATAATACTATCAGTCATTTCTTGCGGTACTTTTTGTATTGTTTACCATGGCATTCTGCTCACAAAAACCTTTTCTAAGTTAGTATGTGTTCATTCCGTACCATAAAGGCACTGAATACTATGCTTCGAAGCTTAGCTAATTTCGAACAGTTCCCTATGTGCAGATAAATTCAACTGGAGCTTCTTTAAAATTTACGAGTATCTGCAATCTGACTCAATTTCGTAAGTAGTTCCATTTTACTAACGAACCAATAGATTTACGTAGCATAAAGTTTTTTGGCACGAATTGAATTTACTTCATTCTCTTTAGTTCGATGTTGTTGAAGATACAATGTACCGTTTCCCTTATGCTCGTGAGTATTAAAACTATTTTGGCAACAAGATCGCTTGGTTTGTATTAAAGTTAGACCTAGTTCTTTGAGTCTATTAAAAGTTTCACGCACACTTATTGGGTTAAGTGAACTCTTTTGTATTGCATTGAATTGAAATACTATCGATGCCAGGGCTTTTGTTTCGTTGACTAACTATTGGTGTCCTGCCAGTAGATAGTTTCAGCAATTCTCGGCTACATTCTTTCTCACAAGAACGGTTCTTATTCTTAACGTAATATTATAATTATGTTATGGTTCTTTTTCTTAAATTGCTAACAGATTTTCTCACTTATCGTATTCATTTGATTTATTTAATATATGTGATTTTATATACTTTGTACAGACAAAAATGATTCTTTAGGAATATAATAAATAATATTACTACCGTATATTATATTCTATGCTTTAGGTTTGTGTTTTAATTTTTAAATATGAATCAGTTTGTTTCATTTAAATGTTTACCTATTTTTATATTGTTTGGGGTTCCGAACCTCATGCTTTATTGGCTGAAAAGAATTGCGTCTGAAACATGATCATAAAATATTAATCTCTAAAAATCTTCCTCTGATAGGCGGTGTGATTCATGACGTACCTCATAAATCTGAGGAGCCAAAAAGCAGCCGCCTCAAGCAATAAATATTCTACTTGGTAGATATAGAGGAGAGTTTCACTGTTGCAGTAGGTCATATTTTATTCTCACTTAGAGCACTTGTTAGTCGAGGTGACGTTTACGGGATATTCATATATTTCAGAAGTTGCGTCATATTAATGTGGTATATTCTCATGTTTATCTACCTGCAGTACAATTGCTGTTTAATAATTTGTATGTGTTGAAACATACCTGCGCATATATATCAGTCAGTAACGTAATTTAGGATTGTTTGAATGAGACATCAAACATTTTTCAGGCGAGTTGTATTTTTTTTTGCCAATACCAAATCGCCATCTTCTACCGCACCCGTCGGTTGTTGTTGTATTGTATAGTAATTGTTTGGTTGTTGTTCAGTTGTTCTATTAGATTGTTGTTCAGTTGTTGTTTATTTGTTGTTAAGTTCAGATGTTGTTTAATTGTTGTACTGATGTTGTTCAGTTATTGTTCAGATGTTGTTCAGTTGTTGTTCGTTTCGCTAACTGAATGATATGGTTGGCATACCACCACCAATACCAGTGTTTCGTACACACACGCGCATATCAAGCCTGTAATCCTTTGCGGGGTAGGCAGAGCGCAAACAGCCAGGTCTGACAAATTTTTGAGGGTCCTTCGGAAAATTGTGAATCGCCATTATGACAAGTTATCAGCCCGTCACTTAAAATTGCAATACACACCCTCAACTCCCTAAGGGATATAGGCGTGATTTATGTATGTATGTATGTAAGTCCCTAAGTTGCCTCTTACGACTCCCAAGGGAAAGAAATGGGGGGCGCTGTTCTAAGCTGGCATCACACGACTAGCCGGCATCACACGGCTAGCCTGCATCACACGGCACAGTGTTTCTTGCCTTTGACAAAAACTGAATTCCAACCAAGACACCTTTTTAAAGTTAGTTAACATGCAATATTCTATTTCCGCGTCATCATCCTTCAATTTACTTTCTCTGAGAGGAAGAAGATGTCCATCACGCTGATAAGCTTTTGCTGAAGCTTCAGTATTAAGCCACAGCATCTTTATTCTACATTGGGTTGTTCATTGACCTAATGAACAGAAAGGAAAGCTCTCCTGTATATATATATATGTATGAAGTTTATTTTTTAATCATTATTATGAAGTAAGTATTTAGCTTTGTACCGTGTGATGCTGGCTGGGAATAATGTTACACGTATTCTAAAAGGTGACTAATGAATTAATCCCAGAAATAGGCAGCAGCGTTCCCTGTGAATACTAAATCTTGCACTGCGCTTTTCAATCCGACAGCCAAGCGTAGTGAGTAGGTATTATAATACTCCACTAATGGGGGGAGTTCCGTGTCCAGAGGTGGACCAGAGATTTTTAGCTACTGATATTACAAGTTTAGCTGGGCTTTATAAGTTGGTTCAAATTTACAAATAATCAACCTTTTTTACAATGGACGCATTTCTATCTCTCGTACAGTGTAACCAGGATCCTGATGTTCCATTTCATGAACTCCAAACCCTCAATACCTGTGTGCCAGCAGAAACGGCACATCCTGCTAAACAAATTTTTCTTTCGTTCCATTTTTGTATCTCGTATAGTTAAGCCAGGCTTCTGGTGTTCTTTATTAGGTAGGTACCTACTCCAAACACTCGATGTAAATATGCCAAGAGAAGCGGCCTATTAATACTGAACAACTTTTGCTAAGCAGACATTTCTACATCTCTCATACTGTAGCTGGGCTCCTGGCAGCCTAAAAATTCTACGTTTAATCGTATTTCCCGATAGAATGAGCGATTTTCCCGGGGTAAAAAGTATTCTAGATGTTGACCAGGCTTAATAGCTACACACAACAAAAATTTCATTAAAATCCGTCCAGTAGTTCCGGAGATTAGCCCGGACAAACAGACAGATATAAAAATAAAATAAAATAAAATTGAAATGTGTTCTAAACCTATTTTAAGATCATCTACGATAAATTTTTCGTAAATTTGCTCAATGTACAGACGGGTTTTACTGTTTTATTATATGTATAGATTTAGATAGTAGGATAAAGATTGTATAGGTATAGAAATATTAAAACTTATTTGAATCAGCTGCACGTACTCTTCCTATTCTTTGATTTATTATACAGATGAGTTCCAACCCTTGTGTAAATAATTAAGAATAAAAACGCGCATAGGCGGCCTTATTGTTAAGAGCGATCTCTTACTAATAACGTAGAGGTTATAAATAGGAGCAATAAATAAAGAGCCATAGGCATAGTGTAATTTAGTGAGCAAGGTGATTTCGTGTGACCAAGACCAGAATTATCAAGGCAAACTCAATACTAAATGGGTTATCTAGTCACAGAATAACTTATGGTTAGCCACGTTCGTTGAAGTTCAGCCATAGATTACGGTATGCTGGAAGTGGTAGCCTCGGGTGTTGCTTTCAAATCCGTAACTACTATCAGATCTATGGATAGGAATAAACCAACTATCCAAGCAAAGCACTAGTTCATATATGTAGGTATGTATTTACTTATTGCTGAGGTAGAAAATGTGTACCAGGTATAATTGGTACTTTTCTTCTTCTTTTTGTGTGGGACACCGAGTCGACGAACGTTGATGCGTAGTGTAATAAAACTTTGATCTCCACATGTTTGAAACACTTCTCAAACCCTTTCGGCCAGATATTTTTCTGCGATACGTTCGATATTCAAAAGCGCAACATCAACAATGGCAAGCCAAACTTCGCTGAATTTTTGATTCTGCATATCAAGTTGGTGGCTAGCAACGCCACAATAATATGAATATAAGATCCCTCACTCCGCATTGCGACGACTCAGTTATTCGCTCACACCTGGCTACGTTATGATAAAAGAGTGGGGTAAAATAAAACTCTTAGCGAATTAGTAAAAACAATAAGATGAAAGGTATATCTTTATTTTATAACAGATCTCTGAGTAAACAGTACATGAAGATTTCTGTGAATATGTCTTGCTAAGCGCTGGTAGCAAGCCGGTGACATCAACGTGTTTAGAGTAAGTCAGCCTTTAATGTGTAATAATAAAAAAATGATTTTTGTTTTACAAAGAAAATCCTATCATATATTATTGGTTCTTGACTTAGGAACAGCAAGCGACATTTTGCTCCAATTAAGCCTGGCTGTGGAAGCGCAAGTCAATAAATTCACAATATTTAGATAACTCACATCACAATAATTAGATAATAAGGTATTGGTCACATCCAATTCCGATTCGATGTTCGCAAACTTGAATCTCTTCTTCAAATTCTTCGAATTTAAGAGTCAAACTCTTGTCGGTGGAGTAACTTCCAATCTTCTCTCCTCTCCGCCAGTGACTTGACCTCTTGATACGACACGACATTGACTTTTTCCTTTATCTGGGTAAAGTAAGTGCGTCTAGGTCTACCTCTGCCTCTCTTTCCTTCCACCTTACCTTCAATAATGTTCTTAATGAAGCTGTCGTGTCGTAGCAAGTGGCCAATCATCTTCCCTCTCCTGTTTTCTATGGTCTTCAGAAGACAAGGCACTTCCGCTACCAGTGCCAGCACTTCTACGTTTGTCTTCTTCTCTGTCCAACTGATCTTTTCCATCCTTCTCCAACACCACATCTCAAACGCTTCCAACCTCTCTCTATCTCTTTGCGTCATCGTCCACGTCTCACACCCATATAACGCTATGCTCCAAATGTATGTCTTTATAAGACGTTTCCTAACTCGTTTGGCTATTTTTGCGATAAAAAGGTATTTTTTATTATGGAAGGCTCTTTTGGCCATTACAATTCTTGAGACAATATCCGGAGTGCATCTTGAGTCGTTTGTTATCAGACTACCCAAATATCTGAAACTAGTTACATTTTCTATTGGAGTATTGTTTAAGTCAATTTGGCTATTGGGTAGAGTGGCTTTTTTTGAAGTTGCCATTGTTTTTGTTTTAGCTATATTTATTTTTAGTCCAACTTGTTTAAATATGTTATCCATTGACTCAATAAATTCTTGTAGTTGTGAACTTGTTTCTGCGAATGCCGCTATATCATCCGCAAATCGGATTAATTGGATTTTTTCCCCATTAATTTTGAACCCCACTTTATCTGCAGCTGATATCTGTCTGATGGCACATTCTATAAATATATTAAATATTATGGGTGAGAGTGGACATCCTTGTCTGACGCCTTGTCTTATCTTTGCTGTACCCTTTTCGTCCCCTACTTCTACTATTGTTTCCTGTTCTCTATATAGTTCATAAATTATTCGTCTGTCCCTGTAATCTAGTCCAGCTTCCTTCAGCACTCTCATCATTATCCTCCAATCCACTTTGTCGAACGCTTTTTCCAGATCGATAAAAGCGATGTGGGTATCAAGGCTCAGTTCCATTCTTCTGTCTACGACTAGTCTTAGCGCTAAAATTGCCTCTCTGGTGCTTTTATTCTGCCTGAATCCATATTGATCTGGTCCTACGGTGTTTTCTGCAATTGTTCTTAAGCGATTTTGAATAATTTTTAAAAGTATCTTGGATGCTTGCGAAATTAAACTTAGTGTCCTATACTCCTCACATATCAGTGTATTTAGTTTTTTAGGCAATGTTACTGTTTTACTAATTTTGAAATCTATTGGTAACTGTCCTGTATTATACATCTCCTTTGTGATTTCAAATATTATATCTAGTATAGGTTCACAGGTAGCATATTTGATCATCTCTATATATATCCAATCCTCTCCAGCTGCTTTACCATTTTGAATGCTTTTCAAAGCTCTATCAAACTCTGATCTGAGAATAGCTAGGCCCAAATCTTCTTCCTGCACCGTATGTTCCTGTTCTAGATCATCAATATTCAGGCCTACACTTTGGTATAGCTCTTCTATGTATCGCTTCCATCGTTCTAGAATATCGTTATTATTAATAAGTATTCTACCCTCTTCATCTAGAATTGTAGTGCTTTTAGTTTTATGTACTTTATTTAAATCTCTTATAGCATTATAAGCTTTATCCATCTGTCCTTGATTCATGTATTGTTCCATTCTTTCACATAACTGTATGATATCCTTTTGTTTCCTGTCTCTACATTTTGTTGTAACTTGAATCAAACTTTATAAATTGTAGTTATACTGTAGTTCTTCTGGTTTAGACCGCACGCCATGCATCGGGATGCGACGAAAGAAATATTCTTATTCAAAAGTCACCAAGCTCCGTGACCGGGTTACTAGTTTACTACATGGCTGGGATTTCTTTTAAACACGCTTTCTATGGTGAATTCATTTCTTTTCACATATTAAGGCATTCAAGTTTACATAAACTATGCCAACCTACTAAGTGGCTCTTTTTAGGTATCCCATGTAATAAATTCGTTTATCGGAAATAGTTGAGTAGAGATAAAAAAAGTAATGGATGCATAAGTGTTGTTATAATTGTTTTGTTGATGAAAAAAGAAGGCTGCTACAATAAAGAATAAGTTGATTGTCTAAAGTATTTATATATAGATAGTTTGAATATTACGTAAATCTTACTGTATTGTTTGCTAATGAAATTGTGAATTATATGTACTTCCTCAATGAATTAAGTATAATGAAAAATAACAGCAGACTTTCCAGACAAGCTTTAATCACCACGCACCATTAAAGTTTTCAAGTAAACCTCGCTTCATTAAAAATTTAATACCGCGCGCTCTAATTTTATTCTAGAGACATTTTAATAAATAATGCCTGGGAACAAGAGTTTTTAATCTACGAATATTGTCCTACCTACAATTTATTTAAAAAGACGGCAAGCAAGGCCCTAATTTCCGTCCTAAAATATTAAATGGTTTGAAATAGTAAGTGGTAGTTATATTAACAAAATAAAATACATCACAATCTTTTTTGGCTGCTGAAGTGATCATAATAATAATTAAGGGAGTGAAAAGAAAGATTGCCAGGAATGAAAAACCGAGAGAAAGTCTAGTCAATTTTCAAAGTCTAGGCTGTTTTGATGATAATATAGAAATAATAACTTATTTATCAGCTATACGGGGTGTAAGGCACGGTGTACCGAAAACTTTGCAGGCATGATCAGATCATGATACTGAACAACTTTTTCTATAGAAGCTATGTTGGTAAACGAGAATTTTTTTTCGACCTCCCATACAAAATTTCCGATCAGCTGACTGACTTTCTATGGAAACTCGAAATAACAATTCCGTTTCCCAACATAGGCTCCACAGTAAAAGTTGTTCAGTTTCATGGTCTGATCACGCCTGCAAAGTTTTCGGTACACCGTCCCTTACACCCTGTATACCAAAACGTTTATAACGTGAGTTGTACATCTTGCTAGTGCCACCAAATAAAGCAGCTGTTTAGTGGTAGTTACTCCGTATATTGTTCACTCATCATGAGCGTGTGCACATTAGCGAAGACAATATCTTGTTTCTATTATCTTGTTCTGTCATGCTTGTACAAACGCTTTATTTCCCACAAACTAAGAAAGTAATAGCTATCTACCTAGTTGCTGTATAAAGTCGATATCTTTTTTTTGTATGTGTGTCTGTGTGGTGAGATAATACTATCCTACATTTATTTTTATTTGTATTGAGTACCTAGTCGACTAGGTAAACTAAAGGCCGGATGGACGGAACTCTTGTTCAATATTTTTACATATCTCATTCATTGCGGTTAGTGCCGTGTAGGTTTTGAAGCTTAGTATGTTATAGAAATAGAAAATAGAACTGTAAACGAAGCCAATAAAAATCTATTCTATTTTCTTTTTTTTGGCATTGTTTGTCAATGGGAAGTTTTCTAGCCAAGTTATCAAGGACAATATAGATCTATAATGATTGATAAATGATTAGGTAATTATAGATCTATAATGGCCTTGCAATTTAATATTAAGTAAGTAGATATAAGACCCATGTGTGTTTATAAGTTACAGTCAATACTGATGTTCACTGTCAAAAAGGATATATCTCAGGTCGTCGGTCTAAATAACTTTTTATTGCCTGAATATTATTAGGTAATTGCTGTGTGATGCGGGCTTAGAATAGCATAACCCCATTTATTTTCCATGTGAGCCGTAAGACTAAGGGACTCGAGGGTGTGTATTGCAATTTTAGGCAATGGGCTGACAACCCATCACTATTGCAATACACACTTTTCCGGTAATATTTCTATATTTCCCTCAAATATTTGATATAGTCATCGAAAATCTGGAGTAAGTACCCAATATGAAACAACATGAGCTTGGCAAAACCATAAGAGATACGTAAATGGCTTAATATCAAAAATTATTAAGCAAACTATGCCGCTTCTGCTGGTACACACACATTGTGGGTCTGAAGAACCTGATGTGAATCAGATACGGCTTTAGTATAAGAGATACAAAGAAGGCTTAATAGCAAAAGTTTTACAGCAAGATATTTAGTTATACTTTTGTTGGCAAACACCAGACGATGGACACCAGGAGCTCAGCTAAACTCTACGAGATACGTAAATGTCTTCAAAGCAAAAGTTTTTCAGCGTAATAAGCCGTTTGTTGGTCTATATGAATCGGAGATATTGATGAGGAACTCAGACAATCCGGCTTAATAGTAGAAAATGCTTTTGTGACTGTTGATTAGATCGATGAAGCACTCAATTGATTTTGTCTAAATCGTAGTGCAAGTAATTTATTTGAAAAAAGCTGGTGGAGGAAAAGAAATTCAAGAAAAAATAAAGAGTTCGTGGCTTCCTTCAACATAAGTATCTATACGAAGGTCTGGCAAAGGTAATAATAATAAAATATATATTATATATAACAGGTAGAAAGAAACTTCCTACAATGAATACAATACAAGAATAATTTAAAGATTGCGTTATGAAATTCACAGGCACTGGCTAGTTAAGAATAATTAGCGTAACTGTTCTAATATGTTACCAGAGGAGTACAAAAGCTTTTATCTTAAATATTATTTTTATATCAGATTCAAATTGAAGAACCGAAATTATTCCGGTTAAAATGGTAAAAGTTACAACGTCATACCGAAAAATTTGCGAGGAAATATTGCGGTACTGTTATTTTTCAATGTAACTAAATTTTGTCTATTAAAGGAGTTTTGTAAGTACATCTCGCTATCTACAACGTCACGTAATACAGGGCATTATAAGTATTTTATGATATTAATCTATATGTATAAAATATAAATATAAATCTTACCAGTTAAAAAATGGTAGTGCTACCATTTATCAACCATCACCAAAACGTACGAGAATATCATTGTGTTCACCCTTTCCATTTAACTGTAAAACGTATACCAGTACCGGTACCATGCCGGTAGCTTAACTCTGTACCAACCGAAAAATATTCTTGAATTTAAAAGCATGCAAAATCTAAGGCATTTAGTTACTTAGAAGGCGTCCGTCGGTTCGTTTCCAGCAAAGTGTAATTAACTCAGGTATCTAGGTCACGTTGTCTACTGTTAATAAAATTAGGTGATTCGTTCAAGCCTCCAGTAAAAATTCTTTACTTGCCCCTTAATACAAAAACCAATTAACATTTTTTCAATAATGACAGGTATTTACTACAAAAAAATTATAGAACAATGAATTCTTCCAATTTATTAAGTGTAAGGGTAAGGCCTACGTCCAGCAGTGGACTGCAATAGGCTGATGTGGGTGAGGAAGGGTAAGGTGTAAGTATCCCAACACTTATCTATTTTATGTGAGTTTTAAAATGGTAAGTTTGAAGTCACCCTTCTTGAGGCGTTCAAAGATATGATGGGTCAAAAGAGATCGGAAGAAATCAAGTGGTCTTTTAAAATTCCACAGACATCTAGACCTCGTATAAAAAGACCATAGGCTCACAGGACGGTAACCTGTAAGCTCACACACAGTAGGCAAGCTGAAAACCGCTACTTTTGTAATAGTTAATTCTTGTTACTGAGAAACATTGGATTAAAAGGGTAAAAATTTCCGTGTTCGATGCGGCAAGAAATAGCAAATGTTAAATATTTGTCTGAACAAAATCCAGCATTACTTAGTTATGATACGGCGATCAGAGAACATCACGACCAGAACAATTTTCCAGTTAATATTCATGAAATTCAAATTGGGTACAAACCGAGCGATTGTCCGGGGTTTTTAGGGATTTGCAAAACTTTGCCTTAATTTCGATGATTTTGATTACAATCGTGAATCCTGAGATGGATTTTAATAATTTTGACTGTGGTAATTGGATATTATCGCCTCGGGGGGTAGTGCGATCGCCACGCAAGTAAATTTAGACCTAATCGAAAAAGTTTGAAATGTGATGTACTGATAAAAATATCAACGAGGATCCAGTAAATCTTTTTGAATGCTTGAAAGTTATCTTAAATACCTTGCATACTGATTAAAAATGAATTTACTTTGCTAATATGTATATCGTTCTATTACGTCAAGTGTTTGTCTTATTTATTGTTATTATCGATAATTTTTTTTTTATGTAAGGGTGATTTTAGTATGCCGTAATGCCGTGTGATGCCGGCTTAGAATAGCATCACCCTATTTCTTACCCATGGGTGTCGTAAGAGGCGACTAAGGGACTCGAGGGTTAAATGTGTATTTTAAGTGTTTTAGGCGATGGGCTGACAACCTGTCACTATAGTAATACACAGTTATCTGATTGACCCTCAAACTTTTGTCAAACGTGGTGTTAATATCCGTTTTCCGGACGTTGACGCTCTGCCTACCCCGAAAGGGATATAGGCGTGATTTATGTATGAATGTATGTAGGTATGTGACTTTAGTACCATTTTAATTTATTTGATAGCAGATAATTTAACATACACATAATGTCACGCCTATTATCCCTTGCGGGATAATTTGAACTTACCATTATACAAACTCACAGACTTCAAAGACAGTGTACTGACAAAATTATTTATATGTTAGATTCAGTTTATAAGTTTATTATGTTATATCTAAAAGACAAAAAACTTTTTCAAAGCAACTTCTATCTTTAGCAAAAATGGTACTCCCAAACTGGTTCATAGAACTCACACATTGTGATCTTATTATAAGAGAACCATGAGTGCCAGAAATAGGGTGGCAGCACGTTGGAAGGTAGTTGTAGTGCAGGTAACCACGCGTGCCCTTTACTCAGAAAATATTGCAAGAATATGATTTGAAAATCAAAAATCATTGGAGTTTTTTTTATTACGATACGCTTTACTTCGGTTTCTCTTGTTATATTTACTGTGTGTACTTAAGTGTTTCTTCCCCGCGCTTGGCGTAAGAGACAATTAAGGGACTCGAGGGATTAATGTGTAATTTTAATCACCATAATTTTTAAATTTAAGACATTAGTGATAGTAGGAACCGCGATTTTTGGTTTTGTTTACAAACAAAAAATTACATTCTAATTTTAAATTCTCATAAGCAGCAATGACTTTTAACCTATCGTGCATATTCAGTCGTAATTTTATTGCAAGTATCTATTTCGTTAGCACACTTGGAATTATTACAACACCAAAAAAAACTGTTTATCTCCATAAATTTATGAGTTGTATTGAGCAGTTTAAATATTTTTAACTGTCTGATGTTTTATAGCTATGCATTACCTACGACCGCTTGCTACAATATACAAACAATTATAATCTACCTACCATTTGCTAAGCTCATATGCAACTAACCACATATTTCTACACACATAGACTGGCTTCCAGGGGTGTAATGTATGACTCCCATTATGAGCCTAATCTTCAAGCCTTGCTCATATAAATTATCACAACGTACCGCGATATTTACCAAGAAAATTCGCGGAAAATCTACCGTAGCGTAAACAACGGGGAGTCTTTTAATAACAAAGTGGTTACGGCCCATCTGTTAGTTGTATAGTTTTTGGAGGTTGTGTTTTTCGGTATTTCATAACCGTCGTGGTCTTACTGAATGTCGCAAAAAACAAATAAGTCATTTCAGTCATTTTCAGGGACACTTTTTCGATTTTATCAAAATTGAATACTATTTTGTTTTGTACGTCAAGTTTGGTTTCATTGGTTGTAGAAAACTCAAGGAAATTCAACAAGATTTTAAAACAGTCAAAAACAGAAACGTCCTCTAGAACATTTATCTTCTTTGAAGTTACATACGCCGTATAGTATTCGTCACGTGCCGCGGTCATATCCGCAGGGAGAAACGGGAGACATTCTTAAATTTTCATAGCGAACATTCACTATTCCCGACATGTCACAGAGAAAAGTGAAAATACGAAATTGCAAATAGAATTCTTGGCGCTGTCGCCGCCCGCGTCCCGAAGATTGGCTGTAGCGATGTTACTTTATATGGAACACTATTTGTATGTAGTAACGATATTTTAGAGTGTTGACTTTTGCAGCTGGTTGGATTGGATGTCTATTATATTTCGTTCAAGATCTCATGATTCCATTTATAAATTACAAAACCGAAAAAGATAAACCTTTTCCATACGTACGCAAAAGTGTTTTAAGTAGTTTTAAATTGTAAATCATTCCGCAAAGGAATAAATTCTTTATAAAACACAGCACAATATTTCAAAGAACCACTTGAATAGAGAAGTCGAGAGTTAAGTCAAGAAACGAGTCCTTTTCCGTAAATTCACAAAATTAAAAATGCTTTAAGGACGAAATGGAACCGAGTAAGATTAAAATGGTATTTTGTGGTTGAATTCCCACTTCTAAGAAACTCGCTTATATAAATTCTTTGGAGACATAAAAATAAATAAACTGTTACTTACACAAATTCTATATGATCTTTCTATATGAAAATTTGTTAAAAGAGGAAATTGCTCACAATAATGTTTATATGTACATTCATGGTACATACATATAACACGCCTATAATCACTTGCGGAATAGGCAGAGCGTAAACGCCCTAAACAACGGTTATTTATGCCACGTCTCATAAACATTTAAGCATCATTCAGAAAATTCGCTATAGTGATAGATTGTCAGCCCATCGCCTAAAATCGAAACAAACACGTAACCCTCGAGTCCCTTAGTCACCTCTTATGACGCCCCGGTAAATAAATGGAGTGATGCTATTCTAAGCCGACATCTCACGTCAAAAATGTTTATTAAACCTGAATTATACCAACATACGTAGGTAGAAAGGGAAATCAGGCGGAGAATAAATTGTATAATCTGGCACTACTTCCTTTATTATATCAATAACATTGATTTCTCACATTCAATTATTTCTTTGTTTCTTTTCTTGACCCTTACAATCATCGACCCAATCAAATCGGGGATAACGTTTCTAACTTCATTGGTCTCTAACCCTTATTGCCGACCAACAGATATTACGAAGCGAGACAAAATTGGACTAAAAGTCGTAAACCTACAACCTTTAAAAGGGCTTTTAAGGGGAAAATTGATCGTGATAGGGAATAATTTGGTAGGTAGCATTGACCGCGATTACTGGCCGTTTCACTTTTGTCTTCCTGAAAACCGTAGTAAGTGGAAGAAATCTTTTCTCGCTCCACTGAATACCGGTAATGGGACCTTTTCCATGATATTTATGGTAATAATACAAAGTTATAAGAACTTTTGTTCAAATCCTGCAACCATGGCTAGATATTTTTTCATTTATAAGTTTTTGCTTGATAATTTGTCCTCGGATTTTTTATTGGATTCATCAGGCACTTTTATATACACATCCTACGTCACTAGGTCCTAGTTTATTATTCACTGTTAAATTAAACAAAATTTTTTGTCATTTGTTTTTCAAAAATAAGAAGTGCAAAAAGACAACAAAGGCAACGTGGTTAACGACGCAAATAAAAATACTTACCTTGGACAAATCCAAGGGGTAAATGAAGTTATAAGGTATTCAGCGACGTTTAGAAAATAAATCATTTTTGTGCATACATTTCTGGCTTAGCGACATGAGAAAAAAATAAAATATGTAGGTGGATTTAGCTAAGCAATGAATCGAGTCTTTTTTTAAATCGTCACCGTATATGAAGACTGGAAAATGCTTACTTTGTGCTAAATAAAGGAAACAAATGTAAATACTCTTGAAAAAGTTATTTTATTAAAGATTTCAGAATAGTAGTTTATGCAACTGTCGTATAATGGGGGTCATCAGAATGCGAGTGTTTGTTTATCACACGAGGCGTAGCTGAGCCGACACGAGCATTTTAATGCCTAATTATATGCAGTTGCATACACTATTACATCTACACTCTCAAAAAAAATATTCAATTACCTATACACCAAACGTCTGCACCGGCGATTGCAAGGCCCTATAGAAGGTCAAATTCAATACGAGAACGTAATATGGCTTGATATGAATTTTCGAAAATTCTATATACTAACAGTTGTTTAAATGTCGATTCTGAACAACAAATAACTTGACAACTGAACAATAACAAAACAAAAACTGAACAGTATTTGAACAACATCGGAACAATATCGGAATAACAACTGAACAACATCTGAACAACAACTAAACGACATCTGAACAACATGTCAACATCAACTGAACAACATCCGAACAATTACCGTACAACAACAACTGTCAGGTGCGGCGTAAGATGGCGATTTGAGTATTGGCAAAAAAAATCGTTTCATTTCTCAACTTTATCCTAGTAAAAGTCTTCTTATTAAGCCATTACGCTTCTGTAATTTCTATTTAACCGTAATTTATATAGGCAGAATGCATAAAGTAGGTCTTTATACAACTGTTTTTGAATTCATAATTCGTACATTATTAGACGAGTGTAGATAAAGTATATTTTGTGTTCAACTTAATGAAAAAGGTGAAAATTGCATTAGGCAAACGTTTTTTTTTATTTAATAAAAATAAACTTAATTATAAAATAATATACTTATTATGTTGGGGAACTTGATATACAAATTAAATGTTACAACCAATTTTATTAATATAGTTTGGAGGTATACATTTTCTTTATCGCAAAAATACAAATAGTGTGTCAACAACTACGTGTCACAAAGCCGTCGCTTTACATGCCATGTGATTAACCTGGCCTAGTCCCGAGGTTTTAATTTTTTTACACAACTGCCCAACCAAAAAGGAGTTTAATGTTTTAAGAGTTCATGTTTATATGTGCGATTTTTTTTTCTTTTTTTTTTTATTAATGATGGGTTTGCTCTTGACTCTAGTCTAGGTCATAGGACAGAGATTATATAAAAGAGTGAAACTCGTTAACCACTGAACAGATTCGAATGGGTACTGTATCGGAATAATCCTTACATTATCCCGAGTATCAAAAGCTAAGCATTTTCTCTGAGAGGAGTCGTGTTTTTAAAATTTTAATTTATTATTGTCTCGAGCTGTTTTCTATTACGTCAGTCACAGAATATATAATAGTACTAGGGTACAGAAAAAGCACTCCGCGATAGCAATTAAACAAATATAAACCTTACCGCACGATAATAAAGAAAATTTTTACCGCGCATCCCAATTGCATTCGACATTTATATTTGACTACTCATCGCGCGCGCAAGCAAAAAGTGCCCAATGCGTCGCGCGAGAGTTAATCTGACGCTCACGGCGGCTCCTGAAGGTCACGATCGGCGCGCTATGTAGGGACGCCACCTGCGAACTATGTAGGTACCTACAAGTACTACCAATTAATAACGTATTTGAAATGTTTTTTTAAGTATCAAATTGAAAGATCATCTAAGAAACATCATTTTCATAAAATTTACTAATTAGGGAGGTCAGTAGGTAAGTGAGTAAATTAGTTAAAAAAAATTCAAGGAAAGTCGTTTTTGTAATCAGTCCCACCTACCATTTGATTTACAATATCTACTTGCTTTCATTTTCGTGTAATTTTATGAAGTCGTGAAAAAATGTGAACGCCGGAGCGCGTGCGAAACGGGCGGCGCGCGGCATCCCACTGATTAGTCAACCCGGGTTTGCCGCCGCATGTACTTGCAGTTTCATACCTAAACCGGGGAGTGCGCCAGGCCTGCGTCAGTACAAAATAATTATAAAAGGAAAAAAAATGTTTTATACGTTAAGTGAGTAAGTGATCGTCAATAAGTTATAAAACTATTCTACATTGAATAAAGTAAATTTAATTTTATTAATTGGACAGTTTGTCCTTACTTACCCTATAAAATCATTAATTTTCAGAATTTTCCGCACTTCCTTAGTAAATAACGATGTCTGTGTTCCAAGACATCCATTACTTTAAACATATTACCGCATAACGAAGCAAAAGAGAAACTAATAAAGGACAAAATAAAATGAAATAACCATTGACTTCCTGATAAAGGCAATAGCGGCAATTTCATCCCACAGGAAAATAAAAAAAGATAAATTTTCCCTTTGCATTTTATTTCTATTTGTGTGGCGGCGTTTTCCTTTTGTTCTGCGTGATTTATGAAGTACTCTAGCCTTACAAAACATTAAGCATTGGGACGGTAGTATGCAAGCAAATATAGAAATAAGAACACGCAAACGTGTATGGAGTGAGCAAAGCTAAATTACAATATAAAATGTTTCTATCTTCCATGGTTACGGTTGTTGCAAACAATAACAAATTTGAAAAAAATTATAATTAAAATAAAACCTGCCCGAAATAAGTCAAAACATAATAATTGTTTAATATTATTAAAATTTACACTGAAACAACTTTTATTCCTGGAATCGGTACAGGATTACAGTAGTAAATTATTTTTTGTATTTTTGTTTGTATTGTCCTATAATTTTTCATCGATGACAAGTAAATATTCCGATCAGTGTACTTAAATAGGGGAGCCCGTTGAGTAACGTCCATACACCGAATTCGAATGCCTATCTCCGTAGTTTCCTTTATTTTTGTAAAAGATTTTCTTCATATTTTTTTGGTCTTCTATCATGACATAAATCTTTCATCTAATATTAATGAAACTGAAGGGTATCAGAATTAACCCTAATGGTGATTCGGGTACCCTAAACTACAAGGCTTTTTAATTTTGTCTTAAGGCGTCAGTCAACGGGCCACCCTTTAAATAGGTAAATTTCTACCGATAGGTGATATTGATATTACATGAGAGTATGCTTCACACTAAAAGCATTATTAAGCTGTCATGTCTATTAACCTAATAATGGTAAATTTACTACACTAGACGAAAACCCGGCTACGCTTGGATGTACATAATGTGATTGATAAATCATAATGTGGTCGGGATAAAAAGTAGGTACAAATGTAGAAATTACAAAGCAAGACTTACATAAGCTTAACAGTAAACTAAACTAAATTGCAATAATCTATATTTTTTTTATTTTAAATCATCTTTCAAACTGAGATACAGATACATAATTACGCTGAAGAGTATATATCCATTGTGAAATAAGCAGTGTCAACGACTGTTAAAAACCTACGTACATGCATACGCAAATCACGCCTTTATCCCTTGCGGTCGGACATTTACGCCACGTCTGACAAATATTTGAGGGTCATTCGGAAAATTGTGTATTGCCATAGTGACAGGTTGTCAACCCATCGCCTAAATTGCAATACACGCCCTTTAGTCCCTTAGTCGCCTCTTACGACACCAACGGGAAATTAAATTGGGTGATGCTATTCTAAGCCGGCATCACACGGCAATAGACAACCAAGATTAACAAAAAAAGGGTTGTTCTTTTTAAACCTTTCTGTTTTGAACACTGTATTTTTTACTTTTGTAGGTTATCTACCTATAAAAGTAATAGGAAGTAGTAGGAACTTACTTCTTTTGAAATAATCAAGGGAAAATTTGTACAAACTGGCTAAAACGTTTATAACTGAAGGATGCCTGACGGTAGAAGAGAACTAGCATAGCTTTATTTACAGTTATGTGCAGGATAATTGGTTTCAATAAGAAATAAAGATTATCCAGTCCTCGCCTGCAGAGATATATGTATAAATTCTAACTAAGTAATAGTAGCCCAGCTACGCGTCAACCTTATTGCACAAGTTTTTAGAGTAGAAATTTTAATCCTGCTCAAATAGAAAGAAATATCAAAAATTAAACTTCCTGAAGGCAATACAATCTGTTCTTTTCTTCGGATAAGTACAATTTCCATCTAGATTCTTCGGATGCTCTGTTGCTTTCATCAAGAAATCAGCGTCATAAAATTAAATAACATAGACTTTTTTGTCTACAAAAAAAAACTCTGGCCATAACTATCTGTTGTTTTCTTCAGAATAGTACCCGTTGCATTTATCGGAAACTTACCTAGTCAAAGTAAACGTTTTGTTTTGTTTTTAATTATAAACTGTAATTTTATTAGCTGTAAGGTTACATCGATAGCTCAAACAACATGTGTGAGTGTGGCGCTTTCCCCCGGACTATGGCCCACCTTACCTCCTGCCCCGCGTGTCCCACCAGCTGCATGTGTGACAACCTGCTGGCCACTACCACAGAAGCGGTACGAGTGGCCGAATTCAAGGGAACGTTCAACGTGCTCCGTATTAGATCACCTCAGCTTAAAATTTTATATAACACACCTCTGAACGGGGGTTTGGCGAAGTGAATGAACAAAAGACAGTTAGATGTCATCACATTAGCGATCTAAAGATTTGTCGCTGTGTCTGTTCTTATTTTCGGAAACATAAACTTATTAAAGTATAATTTTAGTGCAACACGACAAACAATAGATAATACAAGATTTATCATCAAAACACTATATAACACTATGCACCTGTCAGTCAACTAACGTTTGACCACAAAGTAAGTATTGGCGGCTGGTTTGACAAAAATAATTCTTAGTCGAGAGGTTGAGAAATTTTATCCGACTTGTGCGCATGCGTTTGAAACGTAGAAATTTTCTCCTGACGGACGCTTTAAAACGCGGTTTCACGAGTAGTCATCGCAGATAAATTATCTTATGCGACGACGTTGAATGGCAGCCTGGGCACGCAAAATTTGAGAAGATTATTGATTGGACAAGAAGAAGAAGACTGTTTACTGTATCTTATTTACCTCTAAAATAAAAAACAATTTTGTTATGGAATAACTATCCGTTATTTTCTTCGGAATAGTATCTGCTGTATTAATCGGGACAATGCCTCAAAAAAGAAACCTCATTTTCATCGATACCTCATTTTGACAGATATCGCGTGTTTAACGTCAAATAATGAAACATAACATAGGTATCTCCTACGCATAACTAAACAAATATGTCTAAAAGTGGCAGCGTTAACTTAAAATATCTTAAGAGAATTTATTTCCCGAATTGAAGCCATGAACTAAATTAATATAAACATTGATAAGTTTTTTACATAGCGTCTTAAAAGGATTTAGTGGGATGGTTGCATCTACTAAGTGAGATACTGAGATCCCACAGTCAGTAATCTGTGCATCGGACCGACGGCGCCTTCGGGATTTATTTCAGTACCACTGTGCAGCAGCTGAGATAAGACTAAAAAAATATAGATACCTTTGCTGTTTAAATACTCTGACACCTTCTTCTTCTTTTCGTATGGGACACCGAGTCGTCCAACGACCCGATGAACCCTGGTGTCAGAGTATTTCAACCGCCTGCTACTAGTAGTAGGCCTCTGACATGGTTGTGTAACGACCGCCGTCTAAGTAATCATAGACAGCAACCGGGACCGACGGCTTAACGTGCCCTCCGAAGCACGGAACCATTTCTTTTCGGACAATCAGGTGGTTCACCCCGCAATGTCCTAACCAGACCGGGAACAAATTCACAAAGTGATAAATATCAACTTTGTGAGTGTCCCACCGAGAATCGAACCCGGAACCTTTGCGTCGCAGGCAGTCGCACTACCACTGCGCCACATCGGCCGTCCGTCCACTCTGACACCAAGGCTCATTCAGTCATTTCACAACTCATGAGTATCAGATCCAGCGACCGTATAAGCTTCGAAGAAAAAAAGAAGGATAGGTAGACATGACGTAAGATTAATGACGTAAGTTTAGCATTGATACAGCATGATATTAATTTTTATCCAGTGCCATCCGGCCGCAGGCCCACATCATACATATCAGTGTGCTGCATGACGGTAGGCAAACACCATCGAGGTCCAGGAGCCGACACTCTATAATACAGCTTACGTACGCGTCACTCACACTCACACCACCACCGGTCTATTGACCGTGTTGCGATCAGTCACTCAATTACGCTCATCACGAATGCGTGTCACTACAATGAATAAAATATTTGCGAGAGCGCTTTAATTTCTCACGTCCTCAGGACCGACCATATCGCCCGAATATTAGAACTGTTCTAGCTATTTCTCACCATCGCACTGACTTGTAATCATATTCCTTCACTGTGCATGTGGTTAGGTTATGGAATACACTACCACACACTGTTCATGACAGCCCTTCTATCGCTGTCTTTAAGAAGAGATTAAAAGAATACTATCTTTCACTGTCGTAAATTGCAAGAATATGTATGTATAAGTAGGTATATAATAAAAATATATAAGTATTTCTTTTAAGGTACAGTTTATTTAATTGTAGGTATATTTTTTTATTGTTAGTTTATTTAGGTATATTTAATCTATTCGTGTGTAGGTTTTTTTTTATCTTATTATATTCTTTTGTGCACGCCTAATCCGCTTGTCTAATAAAGTGTCACTTTACGTTGGTCAGCTGGAAGAAATTTCTTAGTAGAAATAAGTTGTCCTGTTGTGTCGTTATTCTTTGTATGTGTTTATTTTTAAATGTTTTTGTGTACAATAAACGGCAAATAAATAAAAATTTACATCATGTGATTATGAATCAGTAAAAATGTTCATTACGAGGTCATTAGTTGTTTGGAATATTATCGCAAAATCTACGTATCATACACATAAACCAATGAAAACTAATTATAAATTTCCATTTCTTTAAAAATAAACATATATTATTAAATTCTGAACTGCACAGATGTGACATGGACCTATAATTTCAGTCGGTACCTACTAGTAGCATTTAAATAAATTAATGTTGTAAGCAATTCAATGACACTATTTTAATGTGTAAACTAAGCAATAAACTGTTTATTTTACTTTAGAACAATTGATTATAGATTGGGAGAATAAATCATTTATGATTATATACCAATTCAGAATATAGTCAGTTAGATGTTAAGGTTTATCCAGTATAATACTACTTCTTGTTTTTTTACCTTTTGAATACTTATTTACCATGTATGAAAACTGATAGGCACATAAAGAAAAGTAATTTTCGCAACTGTCGTAGTACATTTTTTAGTGCCCTGGTTAAAATTTACTTAAATTCAAAGTCAAAAAACACTATAAAGAGAAACACAAGAAACATATCATTTAGTCACCGTAATAGTTAGTTCTTGAATATATGGATGAAATGTTAAACATGTGATGTTAAATTATTAAGTATAGTATTTTAGTTTATTCGTTTTTATGAACTTTAAGTACGATTATATATATATATTTTTTTATTAATGATGGGTTTGCTCTTGACTCTAGTCTAGGTCATAGGACAGAGACAGAGTCTAAGATGTAGCGAGCTCACCCAGAAGAAGCCTGTTAAGGCACTGGCACTCCCACACTGACGGAACGCAGCAAGCTACTTATATATATATTTTTTTGTATGGGCACCCGCCTTGAATCTTTCTGTTTATCTTTTGGTTGGCCGGTAGAGAATGCCGCGTGGCATTAGGCCCCTTTGTACTTTCTGTGCAATAAAGTTTAATAATAGTAGTTTATGCAACTGTCGTATAATGGGGGTCATTAGAATGCGAGTGTCTGTTTATCACACGAGGCGCAGCCGAGTGTGATAATAGTTTGACACGAGCATTCTAATGCCTAATTATAGCAGTTGCATACACTATTTTATCTACACTCTCCAAAAAAACTCAGAAACACTTTTCTAAACGTATGCACCGGCCATTGCAAGGCCCGATACAAGGACAAATTCAATACGAGAACGTAATATGGCTTGAAATGAATTTTTAAAAATCTATACTTTAGCAGTTGTTTAGATGTGGAGTCTTAACAATAACTTAACTAAACAACTGAACAACATCTGAACAACAACTGAACAACATCTGAACAACAACTGAACAACATCTGAACAACATCGAAACAACAACTGAACAACCTCTGTACAACAACTGAACAACAAATGAACAACAACTGAACAACATCGGAATAACATCTGAACCACAACTAATCAACATCTGAACAACAACAGAACAAAAACCTATTAAAACAACTGAACAACTTCCGAAAAATTACCGTACAACAACAACTGTCAGGTGCGGCGGAAGATAGCGATTTGAGTATTGGATAAAAAAACTTCGTTTCATTTCTCAACTTTATCGTAATATGAGTTTTGTCATTAAGTCATTACGCTTCTGTAATTTATAGTAAATCCTAGTTTTTATAGGCAGAATGCATAAAGTAGGTCATTATGCATCTGTTTTCGAATTCATAATTCGAACATTATGAGACGAGTGTATATAAATAAATAAATGACTAAGTGAACGAATTAGTGTTATGGTATCTGCCACGTAGTACCGGTTTTGATTAGCATCACCACACTTCTTCCAGGAGGTGTTTTAACAGGCAATTAAGAGATATTTCCAGATAATAGACAGCAGCGTTTCTTAGCAATCGTCAATCAAACTGGTGACAAGCGTAGTCATTGTGGCAAACACCATCCAATAAGTTCTGTTCATTTATTGATGTGATGTCTCTATTACAGTTTTTTGTAGTCTTGGTATCCACACAAACTAAGCTGTATCTGATGTAAGGACACAAGAAGAATTCGTAATGCAATTTGTAGAATCGCCTTTGCGGAATTTATATTCCAATTTCAAATTGCTCTGAGAAGCAGTTGCTGAGATTAAAATGTACCTAGTCTTTGATTGCCTTTCACGAGCTAAATGTGGTTTTACGTAATCCTATAATAGCAACAAAACAAGTTTATAATACAATCAAAACGTGACTTGTTTAAAAAATAGCATAAAAGATATATAACTTATTTAATTTAAATTCCATTTCAAGAACTTGGTATGGGCTGTGTAAGTATCAACACAAGTAAATAATACATTTGACACGGAGCTATCTACGTTTCTTTAAAATTATTCGAAATTATTTAGATGAATCCTAATAAAAACCTGCCCACACACACGTCGTAAAATTTTGGGGTATTTTGCCGATCATATTAAAAGGAGTATGAAACAACACGCACTGCTAAGCGACTAACAATAACTGTCATGAATTGTCTCCTGTATCAAACACCATAATATAGTGCGTGCGTATAATTAAAAATAGCTGTAGTCGCAAATTAGTATGACAATTCGAGCTGAAAATCTTTGATATCATATTCAAACATTTTTTTTTTTTTCGACTACAACTATCTCATACGCGTAGTACTCATCAAGTACATAACCTAACTTACAAACAAAATGTTATTTTAATTAAAATCTGGATCACAACTATCTGAAATAGGAACGAAACATAAAATTTAAAAGAAACTTTGAAACTAAATTTTTTGACAGACAACGCTCGAATTGATTAACCAACCAGACAGTGCAGCATGCTTTTGAAAACAGACGTAGAAAAATTAAAAATATATTTTTAAGTGCATTGCCTCGTTCGAATATCGATGGAACGGAAATGAATAAGCATACGGATAAATGGACCGAATTAAAATAAATCGCATTGAATAAAACGATCAGATAAAGTGCTTTATGTAAAATAAAAATGTCGACGAATAATCTGATATCAGAACTCTTTTGCAAATTTCTGTATAGGTCAGCTAAAAATCTTCATGTATATATATTTTAATAAGATGCATTTCATTTTACATCAGCAATATGCCGTGTGCTGCTGGTTTAGAATAGCAATACCTATTTCTATCCGTAGGTAAAAGGCGACTAAAGGATGAAGCTGGGAAATGGGCAGCTTGTTACAGCAACACCCTGCACTGCGCTTGCTAATCCGCTTGCTCGTAGTATGTATGGCAGATTTACCTCAATAGGCTTTTTGTCCCTGAGGTAGACCCATGTCCAGTATTGTCCAGCAGGTCACTCTTTTGGGTGTTGATAAAAAACCATATTGTTACATTTAGTTACAAATCATTATCTAATTTTTATTTGAAGCAAGTATCTATATCTACGATATCATGAAATTTTGGTTGATTTTACTCTAAAAGCTCTATCGTTATGAAAATCGAGTCTCTATTGGAAAGAGTATCTAATCCTTTATACTTTTTCCTGCCCGAATTTCAATGTATTTTTTTGTTTCTTTTTCGTTTTACTAAAACTCGGTTGGTAAAACTTTGTACGTAGGTATTATTTTTGATACCTTAATGCATTCAGAGTTTTCCTAATCAAATATTGACGGGATCTCGGCTATTTCATATTTCATTTACCATTTAAGTATTGTAGCACGTACTTATTATAACATTTGTAAATCAGGTGAAATAATAATAATATTAAATCATCGTTTTGTAAAATAACGTAAAAGATAAAAATTATAACAATTGAGCATTATATTAAATAATACAATATATAAAAAGAAATGATATTACATACATACACATATCACGCCTATTATCCCTTGCGGGTTAGGCAGAGCGTAAACATTATTTGTTTTAATATCTTAAATAAATTATTACACACATATACAAGACCTTGTAAATAATAATGAAATAAAATGGTGTGCTACCAATACAAGACAAGTAGGCTAAATCTAAGCTAAACAAATGTTGGTAGTTATGTTAATTTCATTTTGTTTTGGATGCTGTCACCAAGTTATGGCAAAGTCACCTCACCTCACAATGACACAATGTGACATACATATTTATTACTATTAGGGTGTACGAAGACTGAGTATTGTAAAGTTGTTGCACATATGTTTTGCGAGGGTGTGTAAGAGTGCAAGTTGGAGGTTGCATTATATGTCAATGCTGCCCCATTTTATGAACAACTAGCGCTTCCCACCGCGGTTTCACTCGCGCATTCATTTTTGTACGTAACACTGTTTAAACAAACAACCGGACAAACCTACTGAAAACTTTCAAATACGTACATTATTACTTAATCTCCTAAGTTTAACGACCATGTTCCACCAGCTCCCTTCTACCATCGGACATCCAGACGCACCGCCGGATACTATCCATACCTGGTTGCCATTTCACCAATTCGGACTAAGCGCTTCCAGTCATCATTTATAATGCGCACTGCTAAAAAGTAGAACTCACTACCTGCTTCTGTATTTCCAAACGCATACAACCCTAATCTCTTCGAAGTAAGAGTGAACAGGCTTCTTCTGGGTGAGCTCGCCCCATCTTAGACTCTGTCTCTGTCATAATATGACTTAGACTAGAGTCAAGAGCAAACCCATCCTTAATCATAAAAAAAAGAATTTTTCTGACAAGTTAAATTAAAAAAACATGAATCTCCATACACATTTTATCTCCATTTACGCCTTTTAGAGTAAAAATTTTGACAATGCTGAATAACGTTTTTGACAATTTATAGATCTTTAGCTTAATCCCAAAATTTTAAAGAGATCCTGAAAGGCCCATAATTATAATAGCAATCAAATGTTTACTCTCTTTTACTCTTTTGGGGGTTAAAAATCAGAACCCCCTCACTATTTCCATAATTTGATATTATTAATCTACCAATTTGACATTTGTTATTAATTTGCCATGTTGACATTTATGATACATTGTCAAATTAGTAGATTATCAATAATTATAATTTTGTATTTTTCTTTTTAATTTATTAAATTATTTTTTACCAATTTGAATAAGTTAACAATTATTCATTGTTTCAATTTTATTATTATTTTTATTGATTTTTGACGATTGTGTTATCCTTAGACATTTTTATTTATGTAATGTAATTACTTGTAATTATGTATTTGATAATGCAAAATAAATAAATCTAAATCTAAATCTAAATCTTAATCATGTTTTCAACTATTGTAGCTTTACATAAATATAAATAAAATAACATCAAAGATAACGAACTTTCATAAAAACTTTTAACTACTTTTTTACCCCTTTAGGGTTTAAAAATGTGTAAATGCTAAAACACGTGTTTCATAATTTTCCCTCTAGTCTCTAGTCTAATTACTAATTCTAAAACGTATGGCAAACTTCCATACACTTTTTTGTTACCTCTTTTAACCTGTTTAAGGGTTAAAATTCAATAAATCCTGAATCCCAAATTTTGAAACAGATCGCTTTAAAGGCCACGATTTTTCATACTGTCGTTTTACGTCTTTTTCAGCCCTTCAGGAATAATTTCTTAGCATATGGAGTAAAATAAAACTACTGCCCAAATTTCATGTTTCTAGCAAAGAAGTTTAGGCTGTGCGTTGATGAATGATCAGTCAGTCAGTCAATGAGGATATTTGTTTTAATAAGTATAGATGTTGCATTGAGATAAAGAAAATAAAAAAGTTTGCAAATTATCCAGTTAATCTATATATTTGGTAATAACTCTATGCCCAATACAAAGTCAAATTCAACACGAGAACGTAATATGGTGTTTTAGAAAATACTATACATCAGTTGTTTAGATGTCGAGTCAACTTCTGAACAACCTCGGAAGAACAACTGAACTTTAATGTCTTAAAGAGCCTTCTATTAAACGTTTCTGTCAGTTCTATTAAACTGTCATATTTATTAGCAGCATGCATCAAGCAGGTCTTTAAACAACTGTTTCCGAGTTCATAATTCGAATATTATGAGACGACTGTAGATAAAGAATGTTTTGAACTTCGTTCTGCCATCTTTTTAAACCCATTTGTTCATGAAAATATTATTTTCCAACTGGTTTTGACTTCATTATTAATTTCCTAAAATATTTACCAACGTTGAACCCTGATAACATAACAAAACTTAGAACAAGAACATTGATTTATTGTTCCGATAGCAAACTCTAATTCCTGGCAAAAAAGCAAAACAACCAGTTTCATTCATCAATATCGGAAAACTCTTGGCTCCCATCTTGTGACGTCATAAATGACCTATGATGGCTGAACAACATTCAGTTCAGCAGCTCCACACGAAAACTCTCAAGACCAAGATAGCACTTTTAGAGATTGAAATAAGGTTCAAAAGAAGTTAAGAGGGTAAAATTTGATGTGCGCTAACTTTGGTCATGCGTCAAAAGGTTGTCGCTCGTTTGTTTTGCTTGTAATACGTCTTCCGTCATCGTTATTCATTCTGTCACGTTGTGTAAAAGAAATTAGTCTCCGGAATGGCTAAGATTTATGGAGTGGTAAGTATTTTGAGTAAACAATGAAGTATACACAAAAAAATAAAAGTTTATGTTTCTGTAAACAATTTTAATTGTTGCCACTTATAACTCGTTATTTCATGAAATTGGATGCAATTTGTGCAATGCACGTGATGACGTGTTAAGTATTTTTTTTTTAATTTTCGTAATATATGTGGTAATAGCTAAAGAAAAAAAATATCCTAAGTAATGGGAAAATTTTCTAGGGATTCTCGAGTGCCATGTAGAGGGCGCTGAGCTTAATTGAATTAACGTTTCTTTACACAAAAAATGTACCACTTTATAAATTATTCTTTATTTTGTGTTTATTGAATTTTTCTAAATTTATTATTGGTTATTTCTTTACATACACGAATGACACTCAATATAATAGCAAGGCGATAAGTTTATTTTGTAGTAAATCAAACTAACAATTAAATGTAACCAAAACAACGTGAAACTGAACCTGTGACAAAACTATGATGTCGCCAGACATTTTGAAACGTCAAAATTTCAGTACAGCACAGCGCCCTCTGGTTTGACATTCAGAACTATCAACAGAAAAACTCCCATTCGTTTTCCGAAAAAAAAACCAAACATTCAAAATCCATTTGTTCAACTAAAGCAACAACAAATAAATGTTTCTACGTGGTTTCTGCGGATAAATATTATCATACACACAAACACACATACACCAGTTTTCTGAGTGATGCCGGCTTCAATAGTATTACGGTTATTATAAGTGGACTGTAAGGCTGATGCATGTAAATAACACGCATTAAAAATCTTGACATCAATTTGAAACAAATGTCGTTCAACGACGGTGGTGACGTTAAGATATATGCCATGTGATTAACCTGGCCAGCCCCGAGACATTCCCTTTATTTCTTTATCTACACTCGTCTCATAATGTTCGAATTATGAATTTGAAAACAGATGCATAATGACCTACTTTATGCATTCTGCCTATAAAAACTAGGGTTTACTATAAATTACAGAAGCGTAATGACTTAATGAGAAAACTCTTAATACGATAAAGTTGAGAAATGAAACGAAGTTTTTTTTTGCCAATACTCTTATTGCCAACTTCCGCCGCACCTGTCAATTGTTGATGTATGGTAATGTTGCGTTTGTTTTATTAGGTTTTTGTTGAGATGTTTTTTAGTTGTTGTTCAGATGTTGTTTATTTGTTGTACCTTTGTTGTTCAGTTGTTGTTCAGATGTTGTTCAGCTGTTGTTCAGTTGTTGTACAGATGTTGTTCAGTTGTTGTTCCGATTTTGTTTCGATGTTGTTCAGTTGTTGTTCAGATGTTGTTCAGATGTTGTTCAGTTGTTGAGGTAAGTCACTCCACATCTAAACAACTGCTAAATTACAGAATTTTCTAAAATTCATATCAAGCCATATTACGTTCTCGTATTGAATTTGACCTTGTATCGAGCCTTGCAATGGCCGGTGCGTACGTTTAGAAAAGTGTTTCTGAGTTTTTTTTTGAGAGTGTAGATAAAATAGTGTATGCAACTGCTATAATTAGGCATTAGAATGCTCGTGTCAAACTATTATCACACTCGGCTGCGCCTCGTGTGATAAACAGACACTCGCATTCTCATGACCCCCATTATACGACAGTTGCATAAACTACTATTTTTTTTTTGCCTGTTTTCTATTAGGACAATACAAAATTGTTATAAAAACAGAAAATTGTGTTATACAAATTTCCTTTTTTTACAATGATGGATCATGACGTCAATAAGTGTGATAATATACAAAATTGAATAAAGTAAAATTAATTATAATTTCACTACCGCAATTCCTCCACCTGTGGGTGTCGTAAAAACGACTAAAGGATTAATTCATGCGTCAAAAGTCTACTGGCCGTGGCCGTGTGATGCCGGTTTAGAATCGGCCGTGTGGTGCTGGCTTAGAATAGCATTACTCCATATATTTCCTGCGGGTGTCGTAAGAGGGGACCTAGAAACTCAAAGGTTTCATGTGTATTGCAATTTTAGGCGATAGGCTGACAACCTCCCTCTATTGTGATACGATTTATTGGAACGGCTGTTAAATATTAGACAGCTGTGGCGATAGCGACCGTTTTTTACGGTTGTTAAGGCTCTGCCATCCTCGCAAAGTATAAGGGCGTGATTGTGAATTAATTCATCCAAAAAAATTACAGTAGCATTCCTTGTGAATGCAAAATCTTGCATAGCATGAGTATGGCTACAACCTCCGATAGGGGGAGGCCCATGTCCAACAGTGGACTGTTTAAAAAATACATACGTAAGTCACGCATATTTCCCTTGCGGAGTAGGGAGCGCGTAAGCGGCCGTAAAAACAGACATTTAACGCCACATATGACAAATATTTGAGGGTCATTCAGAAAATTTAGTACGCCATAATGAGTGGTTGTCAGCCTATCGCTTAGTGACGTAATCTTAAAGTTGCTTAGTCTCCCACAGGAAAGAAATGGGGTGATGCTATTCAAAGCCGGCATTACACTATTTATATTAGTTATAATGAAAATGAAAAGCAACAAGATATCGTCGTCTCGTCTCGTTTTCAAATGAGAAAAGTAGGTAGGTAATCCAAATTGGATTCGTCTCAAAATTCAATTTACACCTACTGGCTTTGAACGCTGATTTTTATTTTGTGGCAAGTCAATTTATTATTGGCAAAGAGATTTTCGTCAGAACTTATTTTTTTTTGTTTACTGCGTTTGTGTGGCTATACCATGAACCCTGCTGGTCAATATATTAAATGATAATAGCACGCAAATTTGAATATATAGGATGTAAGGGACAGCCCTTTGAATACTGATAGGGTACATTTAGAACATGTAACCAAACAACTTCCCATAAGAAAATATTTCAGGAAACGTAAAAACATCGTTTCTTGACTAATGTTTCTAGGGGAAAGTTGATCAGTTTCAAGGTCTGCATGCACCCTAAGTATTCCGTAAGCAATCGGAGGGATGTCCCTTACAATCCGTATAAGAAACTATGTTTTTTTTCACGTGAAGAAAATGAATTTAACTTTGTTTTTTTTCTTTTTTTTGTTTTTGTCTTTTTTTTGGCAGTGGAAGTATCGTAAAGGTGCTTAAAGTGCTGATGAGCCCGTGCGTTCATTATTACCGAGCCAAAGAGACGCATAAGGCAATGCCGGCTACAACCCTGCACCGTATAGTTCCTGGTGCAGCACATGTCACTGGCGATCCAACGCGGAAACGCCTCCAGCGCGCTTGACACCTTTCCTTCAGGTACGATAAGAGGCGGGTTCTTTATTGACTAGTATTGATGAATGTAAATAGAATTTAATTAGTACGTTAATAGGTTGTGTAAATAATGTTAAATATTATTCTTTGATTTAATGAAATGAAAAACTTATATTTTTGCATTTTTTTTCGCAAATAAACTCGGTTAAAAGATACTGCAGGATGAGCTGTATTGTATTTCAGATTGATGTATTTAAATAAATATATGAACTTAATATCATTAAACATGAACATTACAGCAAATATTTGTTCTTAGTAAAATCCACGGCAAAATGCACCCAGATTCTCCTTTTAATCAAGACTACTTTAACACAACTTTTATTTAACTTTCCATACATTGTGTTTAATTTGGAAACAAAGAGGCCACTGTAACGAGACACAAAGCGTGGCTTACACATATCTGGCGGAATCAGACAATAGGATAAAAGATATCCTTAATCCAACGCTTCTGTCTTTTAATTAAGAAGAGCTTGTAATGCTTCCATTAAAGCATGAGCGCGTGGATTATTTGATTCTACAAGAGTTAATAATGATGAATCCTTGTAGTTAATTGGTACTGAAGCGTTTAATCTTGATGAAAATGCTTCATGTAAATTGACAAGCTGGTTCTTCTACGGTTGGGTATGTAGGTAGGTACGAGGTAAATATTCTGATTTAGATTTAAGTAATTGTAAAACTTTCGTTTCGCTTCACATTGACAGTACTTTCTGCAAGAGGAACGATTAAAATAATACTTTCGTCAGTCTGAATGTTATTTATAAGGATAACTAATAAAAACATAAGTATTTTTTCATAAATCAATTGCTATACAAATCTTTTTTACCTATCCTAAATTTACACACAGCTCACTAGGCACTGTATTTATCTCCATCTCGCACTGCTTAATAACTATACCAACATACACCTCTATGTACGACGCGAGACAAGTGCCTGTTTCGCCCGACATCAAAGAGCTGCGCTCTGCAGCCTCGATGCATATCTGCTGAAAAGCGCCTGACATTTTTTGAGAACAATGTTTTCCAAGGCCCATTGTACTATAGGTTTTGGCAAAGGTCCTTTATATTTCCTATTTCGTTGGTGGTAAAAACTCTTTGAAAAGGAAAATAAAGTGGCCATTGGAAAAAAACGTTGTGAACATTAATAAAACATTACTTTTAAAATCAATAAAAACTATAAATAGCCTGATAAAAATATAATACAACGGCTCGGTGGCCCGAAAAGAAGAAAAAGCCCTTAATATTCTTCACAATTTTTTTACGTGATGGTGCGGTTAATCCAGGTAAGAAGCCGGTGTTCTAAACTAAGCAAAGCAAAAATAATCAATCAATCATAAAGTTAAAAAATTTGCGATCAACAAAACCTCGAAACTGAGAGGGGTCCTCTTGACATTTTTATTAAATTGGCAACCAGCGTCGCAGGCTCGTATTCCCAGATCAATATGAAAGTTAATTGGAATAGATGGGACTTGAATTTGTAATTGAAAGATTACAGGTTCCCGATTGGAGTGTCGCGACAATATTGCCGAGATCCGAATCTGAGATGAATGTTTGCGCAGAGGTTTATTATAAAGCGATAGCTAGGTACGTTCATCATCGGTTGCGAGAGCACTTTTGTACCTCTTCTTATTATAAAGCGATAGCTAGGTACGTTTATCATCGGTTGCCAGAGTACTTTTGTCTTCTTCTGTTTCACTGCCGTGTGATTCCGGCTTAGAATAGCATCACCCTGCCGTGTGATTCCGGCTTAGAATAGCATCACCCCATTTCTTGCCCGTGGGAGTCGTAAGAGGCGACTAGGGGACTCGAGGGTGTGTATTGCAATTTTAGGCGATGGGCTGACAACCTGTCACTATGGCGATACACTATTTTCCAAATGACCCTCAAACATTTGTCAGACGTGGCATAAATGTCCGTTTTTAGCGGTCGTTTACGCTCTGCCTACCCCGCAAGGGATTATAGGCGTGATATGTGTGTGTGTGTGTTTTTTTTTGCTTTGAAACTATAAAAATAAATGTCTTTTTACCGGTCTTCTTAAAAATAACTTAGGTTTTCAGTCGTTATTATTATAATGATATTCTTATTACTAAACACAGTACCTATCATATGGTTTCTGTGCAGTATACATAGACAGTTGTATCATGTTGAATTATTCTAATTAAATGTTATTCTAGAATCTTGAAATATTCTCTTGTAACAGAATATCCAGTACTGATTAAGTGCAAATATAATTTGTTTAGACTACATCTAGATATAACTAGCTACAATCGACTTGTTTTAGTTAGGTGTAGTTATTTAGGTAAAAATAAATTATTAAAAATATTTAATAAAGTTGAAATACCAATAAAAATGACACATATAGTTGTTATAGTAGTTAGGTTATTTAAGACGAGGTAAAAATATTGAATGAACTTGAAACTAAAATAAAAAGGTCACATACATTTGATATAGTATTATTTTTGTTCGAATTTGACAAAACGGTTATAAACATACTATTAATAATAGAGAAAGTGTTTTTTAAATGGGGGTGGACGTTTGTATGAAATTTTTATTTATTTTTATGCTAGATTTCGCATAATTGGTAGTAGGTATTACCGTAAATACTCCTATCCACTACTGTGTAACCATATTTGCGTCAATGAGCTCTCTTCGACGTCTTCAAAATTTCCTGCCTATTGCCACCAAAAAAGAGCTTGCTCAGTCGCTGCTACTTCCAATTTTGGATTACGCGGATGTCTGCTTCTGTGATGCAAACGAAGAACTGGTCAATAAACTTGAGAGACTCCAAAATGTGTGCATCCGGTTTATTTTCGGTTTACGAAAATATGACCATGTTTCCGAGTACCGTGCTAAGCTGAAATGGTTACCCATAAGACTGCGTCGCAGCTCCCATCTGCTTACACTTCTCTTCAAAATCTTAAACGATCCCAACGCTCCTCCTTACCTGAAAGATCGTTTCAATTTTCGTACTTCACTCCACGGGCGCCCGCCTCGCTCCGGTACTGTAAATCTACTCGTCTGTCCGGTAGAACCTACTAACTTCTTCTATGACTCATTTACAGTCCGGGCAGTGCGTCAGTGGAATGCCTTACCTGCGTCTATTAGGCAGGAAAAGTCATTGAATATTTTTAAAAACCTACTGAGGAAACACTTTGAGTCTCAATGTGGTTATTAAGAGCTATTCGTTGTTACCATTTTTGAAAAAGTTTTGTGTAAAGTCAGTTATTTATTAAATATGTATTAGCATGTAGTTTATGTATAGTAATAATACCTAGGTATATTATATTTTATCTTTGTTATAGTATTTTATAGTATGTATTTTATTATTATTATTATGTATTTATATTTCTATAACTCTCCGAATAGGACATATTATTATTATTTTTTTTGTTATTAATAGTCAGCTCCCGCTGCTTCTAAAATATTTTCCTTTTCCTAGGTTGCCTGGAAGAGATTGCCTAATGGCAATAAGGCCGCTTAACTGTGCACTAATGTGTTTAGTTTGAAACTATCAATGTTATTCTGTTCTTTTGGTGTACAATAAAAGCATATTGTATTGTATTGTAAATAAAACTAAATGTATCGGGATTTTCACAAAATCACTGTCTGATCCATTAATGATAGGGATTGGAAGTTTGTATGACTTTTTCCCCTACAAAAAGAAATAAAATCTTACCAGAAACATAATTATGTCTTATGTGGCCAAGACGAGATCATAGGATTACCCTGTAAAAAGATGTCAGATTTTAAGTAGAGCCAAGCTTCTGAATCTACACGCCCTAACTTCATAAACACAAACTTAACAATCTCCACATTTCAGTGAAATGTATGGTTTGGCCTTTTCGGTAGACATATTTAAAAATAATTTGCTCATAAACTAGAATTTAGGACACAAAATGCATCCATTTCACCTTTTTGGCAGTAGCGAAACGGCCACTCCATACATTTGACTGTGATGTAGAGTTTGTGAAAATGGGGTTGGTGGAGTTACGGTGTGTAGATTCAAAAGCTTGGCTCTACTGGAGTTCTCATATCTTTTCTCAGTGAAAATGTTTGTCTTACGATACATGATCATGATTATAATATTATTATCACGTCATGACGAAATTTTATTAGAAAATGTTTTAGTGGGTTTAATTTAATGTTTATTCTTCGTGATTGCAACGTGTCGAGCCATTGACGAATTTAATAATAATGTGATTGATTTATAATGCATGTGAGCTGGATATTTTTTTTAAGGATCGTATAGTTAAGTTATGAGCAAATTTGATAAGGAGCAGGCTGAAATAAACATCTACTTAAGCCAGGCTCTCAAAGATATTTGTGCTAAGTACAGTTTACTTGAAAACAAGTTTCGAATCCTTGAGGAAACGCTTCATAGAACACCTGAACAGCCTGATCTACCTACACTTGGACAGCCCGAGCTATCTAAACCTGAGAAACCCGAGCTACCTACACCTGGACAGTCGGAGCTACCTACACTTAGACAGCCCGAGATATATAAACCTGATAAGCCCGAGCTGCGAACATCTGGACAGCCTGAGTTGCCTGGGAATAATGTCTCGACGCTGTATACTGAGAAGCCAGTGAAGCACAAAAAGAAAAAGCCCAGCCCAAAGAGTCCCGTACACCAGGTTATTGCTCCAGTTGCTCCAGTACCCCCTACTGATCTATTGGCAGGCCCTACCGATACTTCAAAAACATCAGAAACAGAGACTCGGACTCCTTCTAAGCCCAACACTACCGCAATAGAGGGTGATGACTGGATTGAGCACAAGAAACGCCGAAACCGCAGCTCAGTTAATAGAGTATTCGGTACCGCGCGCCCAGGCACCACTTACCTAGAAGCAGCGGAACGAGTAAAATTTATACATCTTTACTACGTGAAGATTGGTACTACGAAGGAACAAGTACTTGCATACCTGGAGTCGATGTGTGGTAGTGGAACCTGTACCGTAGAAACTCTCAATGCGCGTGGTAATTACGCTTCCTTCAAATTGGGAGTACCTTCGACAAAGGTTGAATCAGTTATGTCCCCGGAAAATTGGGCTGAGGATATATGTGTTAAGCCATGGCGTCAGAACTTTCGAACCAGGAGCGGCCAAAACTAATCCACATAAGCGCCGCCGTAGACTTAGTATGAAAACAGTGGACATTTTCTACCAAAATGTGAGAGGTCTTAAAAGCAAAACGACTGTATTCTATAACAACGTCTCTACATTAAACTCTAGTGATATTATAGTGCTTACAGAGACATTTCTTGTTTCATCTGTACACGATGCCGAGCTCTTCCCACCCGGTTATGTGGTATTGCGTAGTGATCGAGCTGGAGATGTCGGCTGGGGCGGTGTTTTAATAGCTATTAAAGACTGTTATTCTGCGCGAATGCTAATCGATATAGACGGTTTAACACCTGATAAGGAAATACTGTTTGCCTTGATTACTTGGAAGAATGTAAAGTTTCTTCTTTGTGTTTGTTACTTGCCACCTAGTTATAATGAAACACAGTACACCAATGTATTAGATTGCTTGGAAAATGGAGTAACGAAATACTCTACCTTGAATGTAATTATTATAGGTGACTTCAATTTAAATTCGTGCAGTACTAAAGTAAAACGGCAATTTGAATCATTCTTGCATTTTTGTAATCTACAGCAACATAATACTGTAACAAATAATTATGATGACGGCATGTTGGACCTAGCGCTATCTAATATTGGAGCTGAAAACATAGAGGTACGCGAGGCGGTGACAGGCGCGCTTGTAAAAGCTGACCGCTACCATCCGCCACTAGATGTCGTGGTGCGCTTACCGCGTGGGTCGCACATTCCGCCGCCACCGCCTCCACCTGCTTCTTGTTCTGCTGCCGGTAACTTCTATTGTGCTTCTGAATGGAATTTCCGTAAGGCAGATTATCTTGCTTTGTACGAAGATATCATGGGTATTGATTGGAGTGCTGTTTTGCGCCAACAAGATGTTAACTCGGCTGTACACTTATTCTACTCTTTACTATATGCTGTGATCGATCGGCATGTTCCTAAGAAACGCACTAGTCGTGGAGCAAGGCGACACTATCCGCCATGGTACACTGATGAAATAAAACGCAAGCTAGTGATCAAATATTTCCATCTTAAAAAATATAAATGTTTGGGACTGGAATTCAATAGTGAAGTCTACAAATACTATAGAAGTCATATAAAAGATCTCGTAGATGCAGCGTACCAGCAGTATGTAAGTGATATCGCTCGTGACTAGGGAATGCAATCCGGATAATCCGCAATCCGAAAAATCCGGATATCCGCCTATTAAAACTATATTTTCAAATCCGAATTTGTTTAACCAAATCCGGATTTTTCGATCATTTTACGTTTTCATACTTAGACGATAGATGGTACTGCTAGAGCATATGTCCAAATGTAGTGCGATGGTAGTGCGACTGCCTGCGACGCAAAGGTTCCGTGTTTGATTCCCGGTGGACACTCACAAAATTAATATTTGTTCCTTTGTGAATTTGTTCCCAGTCTGGTTAGGACATTGCAGGTTGAACCACATGATTTTCCGAAAAGAAAGATGGTTCTGTGCTTCGCAGGGCACGTTAAACGTTGCTGGTTGCTGTCTATTTTTACTTAGACGGCGATCGTTACACAACCATGTCAGAGGCCTACTAGTGATAGTAGGCGGTTGAATAACTCTGACACCAGGGTTCATCGGGTCGATGGACTTGGATGGAAAATCTGAAAAGCCATATAATATAAGCTTCACTAGGACCGAGATGAAGCTAATCCAAGATCTACAGCTATCTCAGAGATATTAACCGCTTGTCTGTCACGTACCGGGAGCCGGACAACAAATTTGAACCTTAACTACCCACAATAAAATTCAAAACCAATGAAATTGTTATAGTATGAAGCGACAGACGAGTGATTAAAAGATACTGTAGAAGCTTAACTAAGAAGAGACGCAACATTAATCAGTGCCATACTGCAGTACTGCACTGAGGCTAATGATCAAAAGTAATCACATATCACGCCTATAATCCCTTGCGGGGTAGGCAGAGCGGAAACGGCCGCAAAAAACGGACATTTACGCCACGTATGACAAATATTTGAGGGTCATTCGGAAAACTGTGCATCGCCATAGAGAGAGGTTGTCAGCCTATCGCCTGAAATTGTAATACACTCCCTCGGGTCCCTTAGTCGCCTCTTACGACTACCACAGGAAAGAAATGGGGTGATGCTATTCTAAGCCGGCATCACAAGTAGAAAAAGCAGGAAAATTTACAAGAAGTTACATGGTCTTAAAATATTTACAAGAAATCATTAATAATCCGAATAATCCGGATTATCCGGATTGACCCCAAAATCCGTTTTTGAGAATCCGGATATTTGATTAAGAACGGATTTGCATTCTCTACTCGTGACATATGCCTTGATCCCACAAAGTTTTGGTCTTACGCGAAATCAAGGCAGGGAAGTAGGTCCCAAAACCATGATTTACTATATAATAATAAAACTGTTAATGGTCAAGAGGCAGCAACAGCCTTTGCAGAGTACTTTGGCTCAGTTTTCCATCCTGGGGTTCCCCGGCTTGATCCTGTCGAGGCTGAATATAGAGCAGGTGGTGAAAGCGACGCGACCTACGTTCATATAGAGCGTGTTTCAGTCGCGGACATACGCCGGGCTACTCGCCGCCTAAAAACGGCTTCCGCCACGGGACCCGATGGTATTCCAGCATTTTTAGTAAAGGACTGTTCGGCGGTCCTCGAGCTTCCACTACTCTACATATTTAACTTATCATTGCAGCATGGTGATTATCCCATCAAGTGGAAACTGTCCCGAGTCGTTCCTGTTCCCAAAAGTGGATCATCTAAAGACATTACCATGTTTAGGCCAATTGCGATCTTATCAGTTTTTGGAAAGGTCTTCGAGTCAATATTAAACTTTTATATACTAGCCCAAATAAAAGGCCAGTTAGATGACTCTCAACATGGATTTCGCTCTGCCCGATCCACGACAACAAATCACATTGCCTTTGTAGATTATGTGGCGTCCCAGATGGACCTCCGTAAGCAGGTGGACGCTACATATTTTGATTTTAAAAAGGCATTCGATTTGGTGGATAACGATGTTATACTCAGCAAGATGTCGCAAATGGGATTTGTACCTGTACTTTTGCAGTTTTTTGCCAGCTATCTTAAAGACCGTATGCAATTTGTAAGATTCGAAAACTACCATTCAAATACTTTTTACACTAGATCTGGCGTAAGTCAGGGCAGTACATTGGGCCCTTCTTTGTTTCTCATCATGATAAATGACCTTCCTAAAGTGTTGAAAGCGGCAAAGTGTCTTATGTTCGCAGACGACCTAAAACTGTTTTTATCTGTGAGAAACACTGAGGATTGTCAGAATCTGCAAAGTGATATTGACGCGGTCACTGATTGGTGTGTGATTAATAACCTTCACTTCAATGTGGCAAAGTGCCGGGTCCTATCCTACACCAGATCCATAGCTCCCATAATATTCCCGTATGCGATAGACAGCGTACCGCTTGAGCGAGTAGAATCGATACGGGACCTCGGGATTGTTATGGATAGCAGACTGGATTTTCATGACCATATCACAACAATATGTAAGGATGCAAGCAAGACGTTAGGTTTTATCATGAGAACCTCTTCGCAGTTCCCTGACACCCGTGTGGCCACCTTGCTGTATACTTCTTTTGTGAGATCCAAACTTGAATACTGTGCAATGGTATGGGATCCCCATGAGGCTAATTACGGTATCCTTATTGAACGAGTGCAGCGAAAGTTCAATAGATATCTCTATAAAAGAATGTATGGATATTATCCGTGGCTCTTCCCTTCCTTATTTGTTAATGGAATGGTGGGCCTCGATACATTGGAGTTAAGACGCAAAATGCATCTTTTTCTCCACTATGTGTCCCTTCTGCGTGGCAGGGTTAATAACCCTGAAGTTCTTAGCGCAATCAGATGGTTTGTACCTGATAGTTACGTCCGCACAGGCCGGCGCAGGCACGAGTTGCTGGCGGGCCCCGCCAGTCGCACGCGCAGCTCCAAGAATGCTCCCACACAAAGAGCTACTGCTCTCATTAATGACTTGATTGCCAAAATCCAAGATGCCGACATTTGCTTTGACTCTATACGTAGCCTATCAAATAGTTTTCGATTATATTATAATAATATTAATAATTAACATTGCTTCTAATTAATTGATTGTATACCTACTGACTTTTATTATTGATTTTGTCTGAATTATGTGATTTCTTTTTTTTATTTAATATTTTTTGTAACAACTAGCATTGTGAGCGCTTTGGTTTTTAACTGTAAGCTTACAAATGTAATTTTTAATAAATAAATAAATAAATAAATAAATAAATAGTTCGCGTACTTGCTTAGCGTAATTGATAAGGCTTGTGAAATTTAAGGATACAATTAAAGTTGTACTTACCTTGTCAAATAATTATATATTTATTTATAATTGGTATTGGTACTCTATTAAAATATTAAATCAAAATTAAGTAATCTATCTCAAATATTAGTCTTGAGGTAAAGATTTTAATAGCTACTGTTATAAGTTAATATAAGTGTAAGTACTCCCAAAGTTTTTAGGTACCCAATTTTTTTTATATTTCCGCTTTGACTTTGCTTCTGAACATTGTTTTGAATGTTGTGACAGAACTGGCACAGTTTCTACAGCAAACCTTTCCAACACAAGGCGTATACAAGGAGGCAATTAAAAATATTTCTACAGAGCACAATTCTCTGGCAAAGAATCTCACACCCGGCGCGTCAAAAACTGTTCTTTGTGCTAATTTCAAAGGCAGATCCCTATCACGCAACATTTTAATTCGCGACGTTCGTCAAAGCCACACCTACGAAGAGATTTCAAAGTCTGGGAATGGGGTGGCAAACCTTTATTTGTTGCAAATCTTTTTAAATCGAGCTTCATGGAAGTAAGAGCGATATTTCTACAGGCAGGGCAAGTGGTAAGGTGCGAGGTGGTGGCAGGTGGAGCAAAATATTGACCAAGTGGTAGTGAAAAGTAGGGCGTAGAAGCATAGGTCATCCCGTAGCTAGATTGGTTGACGACATAGTATGCTGTTTTTTGGTAGAACTTGGTGAGACTAGTACTAGATTAGGATAGAGACCTATGACCAGAGGAGAGTTATACCCAGCAGTGGGTGGAAAAAGACTGAAATGATGATGATGATGTAGGTCGAGAGGTCAATGATATTGTACTCTGTCTCTACCTATGTCCCTTGGTAGGCAGAGCAGCGACAGCGGTTCAGCTTTAGTTTTTTCCAGATGAGACAAGAAAAAGATTGTTCGGTTTCTATCAGAAACATAAAATGTCATCGAATTTTATTGAATAGTTTTCAAAAAATTGGTAAAATAGTGTCCTTAATTCGGGAAATTAATTCTCTTAACCTTCCTTAAAATAGCGCTGTAACTTTTCATCAAATTTTAAAACTTTGAAAAAGGATAAGAAATATCTTAGTCCTGTCACGTTTAAAAATGACAATCGGTTCTTCACTATTTTCCTAGTTAATTTAGTCGCCATTGTTTTCATCGTCATCTTATATGGACAAATTAAGCGTACTTTGCGTCAAATTATTAGACATGACATAAATGTCACTTTCCATCATATAGGTTTGAAAAAGGATAGAAGATGTCATTGTCATGTCGAATAATTTACCTTTTACAGTTATTCACAGTTAGCTCTGCCACTTTCCATCAAATAGGTGTAGAACAGGATAGGAGATGCCATGTCGTGTCTAATATTTAGACGCAAAGTACGTTTTATTTGAGGTTATGGTTATTTATGAGAATTTATTTTCACGCATCAAGCCATTATTTAATTATTTGCTTTCTCTAAAACAACTGAATTTATAAAATTTTATTAAGGATCACCTTCCCTGATCTAGATCTAAAATCCAGCCTACTTTAAGGTGTAAAAGCGAATCAGAGCGTTTGAAGTCTTGGCAAAAGCGAAGAGTGCTTTTCACGTACCCCCAGACGCACTTGGCGAGTGCCACTCAAAAACATCAAAGAAGTAGGCGACGACGGCTCATTGTGTGTGTCGTATTTGCAGACTGATGCAAATTTTTTGGCTTAATTTTTAATTTTCCTTTAACGTACGAACAATTCTATAACTTGAAAATGGCAAAATCAAATCCCTGCGAGCTGATCGTAAATAAAAATATTATTATTGGTGTCATTATTCTGGGCACATACATTCCGCATTTAAGTTTTATGCAAGTGATGATCTTAAAAATATTAATAGGCAGGCAAATAGGCTCTCGTCACGAATAATCCAATAATTTCCTCTAACAGCCTCAACCTCTACAGTACAATAAAGCTGTTGATCCTTTTGTAACTTGAGCTGCCACGTATCGCACTAACTATTTCTCGCAAATACTCAACAAAATATCAAAGTACACACTTGCAGGCGTCTGCCAAAAAGCTTCGGTATTTTTTTGTTAGATGCGTAGGTCCTACTGAGTGGCTCTTGAAGATGAAAGGGGAAAATCTGCGAGCATTGCATAACACACAAAAGTGGAGAGTCGAAGTAGCAAAAAAGCTTTTTTTTAATACTTAGCAACGTGTATTATTGTGAAAAAAAGACTCGGTCTAGTGGTCTGATCGTTTGTCTCAGGATCCGCTGATTACAGGTTCAGAAAACAGAAGAAAGTGTTTATAAGTGATTTATACTATTACAGTCTTTTTTCGATATTTTTCTTATTTAACAGCTAAAATGCTTAAAAATGACAGCCAAATAAAAAAGAAACTGTTTTTCGTTCAAAAACATTTCCAATACAATCTCGATGGAAATAATAATAAAAAGGTTGATTAAGAAATGCCAATAGTAATGAACTTTGAAATTATTATGTTAAAAACCAAACCTTTCAGATTAATATATTTAAGGAAACAATTTCAAAAACATTTTCCTTTTTTCCTTTTTAATTAAATTAAAGCCACTATTGTTAAGAAGATTGAAAATCTTAAATTCCAATTTGGCTATTTTAATTACACGTTATCAGGAAACAATAAAGTCAACGATTCGAAAATTCCGGTACGCAAAAAGCTATTCAGTTAGTTGCACAGCATTCCCGCCCAGTTTATTAGATACGCGCCCCTTCTTACCCTTTCACAGTAGGGTGTGACTATCGAATATTGTGTTGGGGGAGCACCATGTGATATTTACAGCAATATTTGGGCCGATTGCCCCTGTTTGTCCTTTTTCTTCGGTCTGTCGCGCAGAGGCGTGAATGAAAGGCAATCAATGCCACTCACTACCTACGCTAGGACTAGGTACATTTGCAAATGGACATTCAGATGGAAGCAATCTCTCTTTGATAGTACACAGATTGATGGACACGAAAAATTTAGCATATTATTAAAGGTTTTTTTGTATCAATAACGATACATGCATTATTTTGAAGAGCAACTGTTTAGTAAGAAACAGAATATAATTAGATTTTTAACAAACTCAAAAACACTTTTGTTTTGTTTTTGATCCACTGTTTTATTTTCTAGAAACTGTTTATTTCTGAGTAATTATCTATTTTGCCTTTAAAATTTTATCGGAAATCTAATTCGTTTCATCATTTTGATAATCTAATCGATAAATGAATAATAATATCGCGATAGACTCACTTAAATTATAAAATTTTTGCCTGTCTCCTTATTATTCTGTAGGTAAAAACATTTATTATTAAAAAAAAGTTACAGGGTCCTACCCACCGGAGTACCTACTACTCACAAATGGCTTCACTTGCAGTTTCCCTTCTAAATCGCGTCACCCCTGTCATATTCATATCCATCACACACTTCCGAACCTGACTCCAGTCACAAAATTTAATTAATCCCTGATGTTTGGTATGATAATTGGCGATTGCCGTAGGTTCTCCATACCAAGGTAAGAGCAGGGTAGTAAATTGTCATTGGTTCTCCCACTTGCACCGTAACGCATGCTTCTGTCAGACGTATGGAAATTGAGAATTTGGATCTTATTTCCATACAAATACGGCTACGGTGCATTTACGTTTGTATCTGTCAAACGTATTGACAGTCGCCATATTATATAAAAATACGCAGCGACGGATGACAAGTGGGGAAACCGAGGTTCCGTAACAAGGGTTAAGCAGTGGTAAATTGCCATAGAGGCATGGAGCCTATTGCCACCGGAGGCAAAGGGTGGCAATAGCAAAGTGCCGGGATTACCGAGGTGGAAAAAGGCTATTAGCCATCTGAATGGATTTGACGCGTCAAGTGTTATAGAGATTGTTGGTGTTTTGGTTTCAGTTTGTCAACTACATAAAAAAAAACTTATATTAAATTTAGTTCGACAAAAGATTTAGACATCAGATTTATCTAAATTGAGTTAGACAAAATATTTAGACGTGAGATACGAAAGTTATTTTTTATCTAACTTAAAGTCTCGCGACCTTGAATCCATCAACTGACTATAGTGCGTAGCTAGGGCTCACCTGGGGTATGTTGAAATGAAATTCAAATGAAGAATCTACAGAAAACATACCTAGGTAAAAACTATTTTCATATCTCCTAGCATAATTCATACGAAAATTAACAATAGAGGTGAAATTGAAATAGTCAATTGTTACGGCGATAAACTGTGGTGGGACACTAATTTGATTTGGATGTCAGTGGTTTGCAGGTGCCTCGCTGTCGAGAGAAAATTCAATAGGCTCGGGTATTTTCATTAAAAACTAACTGACTATAGAATAGATGGACATCAATACACATTTAAGCTGTACATACTAGATTAAATTATTACTTATCTACTTATCGTACCTACTTACGAAATAAAGTTACAAAGACATGACATACAACAGAGATGACTACCCTTGCAGAGTAGGCAAAGTGTTTACGATCATAAAAATCTAACATCTACGTAACTTCGGACAAACATTTGAGGATCATTCAGAAAATGATGGTTGTCAACTAATTGCCCTAAATTGCCTAAATTGGTAAAAAACCATACACATGTAAAACTCGAGTCTCTTTGTTCAACGTCATGCGTTGTCACGCGCGCGATTTCTTTTCTGTATGCTTCTTGTGGCACCCATGGGAAACAAATGGGGTGATGCTATTCTAAGGCGATAAAATAAATAACTTTGGTGAAGCACACGATCGTTAACTTACATTCGAACAACAATCACGAATTAACATTATTCAAAGGCTATTAGCCACAACTTGAGGCGGCTCATCTTCATCAGTTCTCCTAACATCTGCCCTAGAGCTTGTGTAATTGACAGCCAAGTATTGCGCGCCCGTACGAAGTCGCAGTGCACTCGTACAAAGGGTCGATACTCATCGAGGCCGCTCGGCCGTGATGCACCTGATCATAGCAGCAATTAAATGTACTCTCCTTCCATGGCTTCCCGTTCTAGCACACATGTTTCCAACAGTGCTACGCAGATGTGCGGCAAATGCAAAAGAATGGAAAAAATGTTCTCAGCCAAACTGCTCTGGCGCAATACTTATTGGGAACACCCTGGATGGCCTTCCTATATCCTGATTATCGTCAAGAACACCCGAATTCGGACCGAGAAGCGTATGAAACAGAAGATCTCCATAAATGAGGCGTGGAGATCGGAGAGCAGCCACTTGAAAAAAAAATGGGCCCGCATTTGTCTGCTATCTCACCTGATAGTTAGTCATGTCATGGGTATTATTTGGGTTCCCCATGAGAACTCCAGCCCATAGCCCTGCCGTTTTATAAATAACGCCCTAATTGCACATATTATTTATCAAATCATCCTCTTTCCTTATAAATTGCGAGACAGCTTTGCAGTAACTAAGCAATTACATAAAGTTATTGGTGCGACTGCATTACGGTGGCACTTATTTTTGCTCATGACCCGACCCTCGTACCTACGTATAAATAGGTACCTACTCATTGATTATGCAAATGAAAAAACTTTTAAGTGGAGTACACAAAAATGAACATGCTAAGGTACAACATTTAGTCCTCACATTAAATCACAAGTAAAGAAATTTCACTTATATTTTAAACATATACATTTGCGAAGCAAGTTTTGTAGATAGACATTTGAATTAAAGAAAAATTCCAAGAAAATTTGAACATACATCGAGTGAATTAAAAATGTGATTATTTAAACAGAATAAATACCGAAGTGCGGGCCAGGTTAATTATTCAATTAGACAACCTGCCTGACCCCGAAGCCCCGAATCGGTGATTTGCATAAAGGCCAATCAGAGCCGTGATCACAGAGTATGAGGTCTCTTATTTAGACAGGGTCCTATTTGAATAGAACTCAATTTGCCGTAGAACTGAAATTACTTACTTACGCCTTTGTTTTTATAAATCAGGTGCCTAAATTGCCTAAATCAGCATAATTAGCAGCACCATTAATTGGACTTTAAACGGGTTTATATTCACAAGCTAGCCGGACCATAGATGTGTGAAATATGTTGAAAACCCTAAGAAGCCACAATGTCTACTTTGGCAGATAATCAATAAAATCGCGTAGTCTGTCAATTCAGGTATAGATACAATGTTGAAAAATTCAAAAGTTAGCACGCTTTGCATGGCTAAATGAAAAAGAAAACATTGAAAAGCAAAAAACTCATTAAAATTCCATTATCGAACGATTGAAATATACTGATGGGATGTTGAGTGAATTTCCCTTTCGGTATTAAGAACCAGTGCCTGGGTGACTGAGCACGGATCGGGTCAATATAGATGAACGAAAAAAACGATCTCTTAATCATACGTAATATTGGGCCATCAAGCAAGTTGACCCAGTCTTAAATTTTTTGTTGCGAAAATCGAAAACCTAATAAATTCTTATTTCATGCACCTCCACACTAATTTTCTGTATCAAATCATAAATTAGGAACAAGCGCTCAAACAGATTTACTGGACCTGAAACTATGAAGTGCGTCCTGAATTTGAGTAAATTCGTTTGAATAGTAATTGATTTGACTATTACATTTCAAAACACAAAGTCGATATTTTTATAATATTCAGTACTATATATGAAAAATACAGTACCAGTGCTGAAATATCATCCCCATTCTTGTATTTTATTTCAAACAAAAGCCATTAAATTTTGCACAAAACCGTGGACAAACCATTTATTATTTTATTCTTTTCAGCGGTAAAGTGCTAGTCTAGAAACTGCTTATTCTCTGCCAAATCTACTTATGATATAATTAAATTCCTACCATGAATTTTATTTTACGACACATTATAAAGATAGTTTTTTTAATATATCGTTTTTGCAAACGAGAAAACCTTTTTTTATCTCTTGAGATAATGATGAAGGAAAATCTTAGTTGAATATTATATATTCAAAATTTAACAATTTGCACCGTAGGCGGGATTTGAAACTGCAATTTTTGGTATGAACAAAACTACCGCCGCCTCTACCGACTGGGCTGCCGCGGCTCATCTGCCGTTGGTAAAATTTTGCAAGGATATTTTGATGCCAATAAAGCGTAGTATGGCTCGTTCTATCGGGTTTATCTACTCTCGGTCTAGAACAACGATTACAAAAAATACTTACGGCATTATTAATTACCACGAATTTTGGATGTGTTATTCTATCTGATACATAACTTTAAGTTAAAAAAAAAGTTTAATTTGTTAGTAATTTCAGTTTTTTGTTTTATGGCCAACGCAAATGAAAATAAATATATATATTTTTTAATTTATTGAAAAAATCACCTGTAAGTTAATAAAGAAACAAAATCCAAGTTTAAAGATGTCCTTAATAATGGAGTGAAAATCTCGTTGGACGATCAGTCAAAATTCTACAGAACAGGTTGTGAATAAGCCGAGGAGCGGCTCGTTCAAAAAATTGGTTATCTCTTTGCAGCAGACGAGGACAGTCTAGCTACTAAGCTGAAACAGTTTTGTTAAATATTTTTGACAGAGAACAAATATTGCAGATAAATTTTGCACTTACAGCTTAAATTGATATAAAACACATTAAACTATAACAAAGCATGGTGTTATTTTTAAAATAAGGCATTCATGAAACAATATATCAGTAATCAGAAAAACGGTTAAAATAATGTTTATTAAAAAAAATTGACTAAATTCGACATCTTCTTTATTTTAGGTTTTGGCATTAACTTAACTTGTTACGGAAACAACAAGTTAAAAAGCATTTTACAGGCTTTCTAATGTACTGCGTTTTGGCCTTGGCGGCTGATATTCTCGGCACGTTATAAGAAATAAAATGAAAAATTTCATCTAATGCCACCCGACATGAGTATTTTGGTACTTGTCACGTGCGAGCAGACCCGGGGGATATCATCTCTAAATTTGGCCTGGGAACATGGGAACGCCATTCTATTTTCCCTTCAAAAAGGAAATTTTTGGGCCGCATTCGACCAGTATTTCACAAACTTTCCTAATGCTGCGGTACATTTTAAATCTGTTTCTATTTAAAACCTTTTTTAATTTTGGTTTTACAAATTGTAAGCACTTTAGGTTGGTGTATTAATGAAAAAGTTCACATATTCTACCTGGCCCACTTAGGGATGGTATACCTTTGACAATAAAAATTTGCATGGACTTTTAGTTTGATGTTTACGAGGGAGATAAACCTGGTGTGCAGTTGAAGTGGTTTATGGAAAGATTTGGTTTTTATTGTGCCATAACTTTATTCTATTGCAGATTTTTTGTGTGCTGTGTGGATATTCTATTTACCTAAATCCTAGCTTTATGCATAGGTTCTGTTATGCGTGATTTTGTAACCAAAGTAAAAAAATATTTGTACATAGGTTCATATTATATGCTAGCTTTCCGTCCCGCGGTTTTACCTGCAGCTTAGTGAGTCTTCTTATAAGTGAGTTATTGCTAAGGTATACCTCAATGAGTATAATACGAATTAATTCATGGTATCATATTTATTAAGGGGCTTGCTTGATGTGGCTTTATGACCATTATCATGGTAAACTCCCAAATTTGTAATGACATTCCCTACCGTTAACTAGAAGCCGCCACTTAAGGCGAGTGTAGTCGTAAACGGCCTTGACACTTAAAAAAAAATGTTTTCTCTTTATACAATCTATCAGAATGTCCGTTGCTTAGTTTTTTGTTTCTTATTTTACTTAAGGAAAATATTAAAAACTTGAATAACGGATATTTTGATAGATTTTAATTAGGTACAAAGAAGAAAATTTTTATAAGGGAACTATTTTTACATGACTTACAAGTAATTGGTTAAGATAACCTCCGATCCGACTCCAGAAATCTATATTCTATTTACATGATGACATAGTTTTTTCTCAGAGATAGTGTCAGGTTTGTCATTGTTTAGTGAAAATATACCAGTTTTAGTTAGATTTATTACTTACAACTAACGAATTACCATTTCCTAAAAAGTGAGCCTATTTTAAAGACTGCAAAAAGCCTCTGCCAGATGACAAAATTGCATCAGCCTCATCTGCATCGGTTTATAATATTACCGGTGCAGGTGTATTGCTACATGTTTCATAGTGCTATATTTTGACAATGCCACATTTAGATGTAATTAAGAGAGCTTTAATTTATCAACACCATTATGTTGTAGGACATTATTTTATAATACTAGCTAAATTTCAACACCTTATATCACTTCCAGCAAGAGCGTGTCGACTTCCACAACACAATTTCTAAGAACTAGCAACATACAGCTAGACTCTTGAATTGAATACGGGCTACGGCTCTTATGTCATAGAAAGAAAACCGATTCTGTAAAATGAACTTGATCGTTTTCTCGCCTTTCGAGTGCTTGTTCTTATCGATAGAAGGAAACGTTATGAAATATAAAAAAGAGTTGCTTACTGTTAAATCGTGTGATTAGAATAATTTGAACATGGTTACTTCTAAAGGGTGCCAAACTATATGGTAAGTAATAATTTCGGAAAAACAGAAGACAATGGACAAAACCTAAAAAATACCAATTTAAAAGGTTTCATTCATCTGCATTTCTAGAAATTGCAATAACAACACTGCTTTCTTGGCATACATTCACAATACATTTGACCGTTAGACCGTCAACAATGTCTTCACGAACAATACTTTACTTAGTCTCAATCATCGTTCTTATCCACATATCAAACTCATACAAATCCCAAGATGTCTTCAGAGCGAAATTCAAAGAGCTGCAAAAGGATCCCACATACGAAACTACAGACTTATGGGTTGGAAAAGCAATGGATTTGATGTACTCTAATAAAACGGTTATGAGTCTAATTGCAAGAGAACTCTGGAACGTTGGATCAAGTGCCGTCGACAGAATCGTTGAAGCGAAAAGTAAGAGCTCTTGTGTGATCTCAGCATTTTACGTCAATTGCTGTTATTCTTGTGCCACACTAAAGCATAATATTTTATTATCTGTTTTTTTTTGTAATTTTCTTCTTTTTTCGTGTGGGACACTAAGTCAACGAACGATTTAATGTAGGTCATTAAATCAACTGCAGAAAGTATGTTTCTGGATATCAACGATTTAAATAGCATCTAAACCACACAGATTTCGTAAACCTCTTTAGGATTCTAGATAAAGATAGGAATACTGATGTTATCTGTTTATTTGATTAAATTAACTTTTGTTTCAGTTTAATTCTATCAATAGTTACTTTGGATGAGTAATGATAGCCGTAATTGCCCACAGCAATATACTTTATGCTGCAAAATGAACGGATTTAGAAGAAAAGTTAAGTACCTAAATACCTAAAAATAAATACAATTTTAAATATGAAAAAACTTTGCAGACAAATTCCATGTTAAGGAGTGCCCATCAATGATTATTGTCAACATGCATACGTGCGGGAGCGAATTCAAAGTAAAATATTTTTTTGTGTCTGATGCAGGTCAAAAGTGTAAAGAAATATCATAATTATCTGAGGTTTATGTTATCTCGCAGTTTTAGATACACTTAAAAAGAAAAGTCTTACATAATATTAGTGTACGCAACTGTCATAATATTATAATAGGGGTCATTAGAATGCGAGTGTCTGTTTATCAGTGATAATAGTTTGACACGAGCATTCTAATGCCTAATTATATTTAGTTGCACACATATTTTTATCTACACTCTCCAAAAAAACTCGCACCGGCGATTGCAAGGCCCGATACAAGGGCATATTCAATACGATAACATAATATGGCTGTATATTTATTTTTGAAAATTGTATACTTCAGCAGTTGTTCAGATGCCGAGTCAGCAACTGAACAACAACTTAAATTAACATCTGAACTACATCTGAACAACAACTAAACAACATCTAAACAGCATCGGAACAACATAGGAACAACAACTGAATAACAACTGAACAGCAACTGAACAACATCTCAGCAACAAATCACCAACAACCTTATAAAACAACTGAACAATTACCGTACAACAACAACTGACAGATGCTGCGAAAGATGGTGATTTGATTATTGGCATGAAAAACTTCGTTTCATTTCCCAACTTTATCAAAGTAAGAGCCTTCTCATCAAGACATTACACGTCTGTGTTTCTATTAAACCGTAATTTCTATAGGCAGAATGCATAAAGCAGGTCTTTATACAACTGTTTTCAAGTTCATAATTCAAACATGATGAGATAAAAGAGTGTAGATAAAAGAACAAAACAATTTGTATAAACACATTCGCCTTGGTTCCTTTTACATTTGAAAGAACATCTTACTGCACCAGACCGCCTATTGAATAATGCAGGAAATATGATGTCAGAAAATAGGAAAGATACAGAAGTGGATTTATGTTGCTCTTGTATTGGCAATGTATAAAAAAATTGGATTGGTAAAGTAATTTGTTTTCAAGCCACATTTTGTGTTAATCATTAAATATTAAAAGAAATACTACTGCTTCAGCCATTACAATATAAGCTCAATATTGCTAATTCTAGATTTCTCATATATGTTGGTGCAAACAGCCCTTACTGTTGGGTTAGATGGTAGTTTCCGGATACATTTTAAAATATTTACTGTTATTACATTTGGTATTCTTTTAATAATTGACTTTAGTTTTAAGCTTTGCTGTAAAAAAATGTATGTTACGCAGATTTAGAGCCCTCTTTTATGAGGTACGTTAGTTTTTTTGTTTTCCTTAATAAATAAATGCTTTGAAATTTTTTGTCTTATTTGACTGGCCCGATGGTGTAGCGAATAGTACCCCTGCCTGCTGCGCCGAAGGTCGTGGGTTTGATTTCCACAAGACAGACATATTTTTAAAGTTAATGTTCATATATTTGTGTTTATCCGGGTGTTTTCTATTAAAAAACATATATATAAAAATATAGCTAGATACCTGATATAAATACTGATGTGTATTTACGTATTTATATTATAGGTATCTAGTTCTCATCGTACAAGTTTTGCTGAGTTTGGGACTAGACGACGCTACGATAAATTGTCCAGGATACCAATTACTATAGCAGTTAACATCCATGTTTAGCAACTAAACCATCTTTTTCCTAACAGCTTTGCGTGAATATAACTTGGCTTAATGCTGTAACGCTGTCAAATTATGTTTCAATAAATAAATAGCAGCAGTTTTTCTAATATACAAGTCAATATATTTTTTAGGGTTTCGTACCTGAAAAGGAATAATATGGAACTCTTATACGATCATTTTGTTGTCCATGCGTCCGTCTGTCCACCTGTCGAGGCCCTTTATCTCGGGAATGCCTTAAGATATCGGCTTGAAATTAAAATAATATATTTAAGTCTATGGCCGCTTGTGGTTGTGAAAAAATCTAACTCCTAACTTAACTTAAAAAAAGGTACAGCCGTTTATGCTGTAAAAACCCTGTTTTTGACTTTCTCAGGGAATCAGAGTTCATAAGGTTCTTCCCGTAGACGTAGAACTATAACATTTTGCAAGCTAACGTAGCTACCGTTTTAAATACAAGTTAAGAAAAAAATAATGAAATTAAAATTGTTTTTTTTTGTGTCCGAAAAAGATCAAAAATTTACCATTGCTGAAATGATGCCATCTTTTTGACCTCACTCTCCCAGTATGTGAAACACACTTTTATCACCACGTTATCCATCGCTCGTCACATTTAAATTTGAACTCCTGATGTTCCAGAACTCATCCACTTTCCCAAATGATCTTGAGTTCCAAGAGACCGTCTGATGAAGACGAGTCGAAATCCAGTCAACTATATTTCTTGTTATACAAATCATATTATAAAGTGAATGGTTAGGCGGTTGCGTTTCTTCCTACAGTTTTGGATTTAAAATAGGACCCGCTGTCATCCTGGCTTCACTGTATGTTCCAGTGTCTCGTTACTCAACCTTGTCTTATTCACTACTACTGTTAATTATTCATACTGTAGCATAATAGCCGTAGAAACATTATATCTAATCGTATATAATTTGTAGGGCTTTCCCCCTTGAGATCATCAAAAAACTTGCATCGCCCTCAGTGAATTTCCTGTGCCTTTTCATCTGAGACGACTGTCGCAATACCAGTACGAGTCAAACAGCTGCTTTGACCCTTATACCCTTATTTGCATTGCTCATTGAAATTATGTTTCTATGTCAAACTCAAAATAATATTTAAGACATTATTTTAGAATTAATACTTACTAAAGCATAGGATGACAATCACTTTTAAACAAATATTATGCCATTATTCATTTAAAAAGCATGCTTATTGTGCATTTTCAGTAATTTGCAGGTACCAACTAAGCATGGGTGCTAGTACACTGTCAATTCAACAGGTAGTCCAACATTTGTTTCGTCTTTTTGATCCAAAAATTAACCATTAGGCCTCTCGTTCAATACCATACAAGAAAATCATTTTATTTATGATGAAAAACTGACTGAAAAATGAATTCACAACAAAGCATTCAGTCATATTTTCACTATCAAGAGAGGCCAATAAAAAGTTCGATGTTGTTTGGATTTATTTTTCCATTGTTTTGTTGGACAATAAACCTATACGATCTATTTCATCAGTCAAAGATTGTACGAAAACACGGTGGTCTGGAGACACCCTAAGTTTCTTACAACTCAATATTTGGGAAACATCAACCCTCTTAAAAGTTACTATGATGATACTTGCTTACATCAACACAACACAGAACAATTGAAGCTTATCATATGATACCGTGTTGCTGTATGCTTGTTGTTGACACCGAGTACTCTTTATTAAACATGTGTCTTCCGAGATTCATACACTCTTAGAAAGTGAGAAAATTCACATATCGGCAAAAAAATGAGCTTCAAAGATATCCAAATAATAGCCATTATTCTATTATTAATAGTTTTTGAAGGAAACATCGCCAGAAGACCAAATATTATTGATGATAATATGAAAGAAAGGAGAGACTATAGACCTAGCAAATGGATCGCCAACAGTGCTATGGATGTATGGTATGGCAACAAAAGTATGGTGGATATAATATCTAGAGAACTGAGTGAAATAATGAGCAGAATCGTTGATAAACGAGGTAAGTTTCAAGACAACTTTTTGTTATTTTACATCAATTATCATAATTAAGTTATTTGTATTCCTCTTGAAATTGTTAATTAAAATGAAAACTTTGTATATAATATATATACTTTGTACATATAATGTTGCCTGACATAGAATGCTACCTAACATTAAGGCCTTCTTGTTGTATTTCTGTTTGCTTGTGCAATAAAGAGTTATGTTATAATAGGTATGTATCTTTATACATAAGTAATTAGATAAGGCACTAACACCACATCGATTCGAATGACACAAAAAACAAATAAAGTGTCTGGTGTTACATTACTTCCAAATATTACCTATCTTTCTTTCTTTATCTTAATACCTAACCTACATCTTAAATTCTTTCTCTTTACTCTTAATTTAATTTTATAAATGTTAAGTTATTCATTACAAAGCCAAGGCTACAGTTGCAACCGCTTTAATAATTAACTGCTGCTGAATAACAATACCTACAATACAAACTGACCCCGCAAGGGTTAGCAAACTTTGTGGTTAACCAAACTGGTGAAGTTCTTAAGCCATTCAAAGACTTCCAAGATGATATCCCGTGAGATGAGCCGTGGCTTTCTGCCTTTGCTACGCTTTGTTGGATGTAAAATAAAATGAATAAGTAATTTAGTTTTAATGATATAACCTTGACAGTAAACAAAATTACGCTGAATATTTGAGATTATATTTAATTATTTTTGTATACCGTCAAAAGCTTTGTTTCCCTGAATGAATATTGTTCTATTTCTACACACTAGTGATCAGTTTTAGATGTTGAACAAGGTTCACAAAATTATTGCTTATATTAAAACATTATGTTAGTAATTTTATAAAAATAATAATGTTTAGTAGGTATCTATTTAAAAAGAAAACTTAATTTTTCAGTACGGCGTTCCCCTGTGTCCAACGTAACAGATAACCCATTCATACCTGAAATAGACGTACCTGAAACGATTCACTTGAAACAGTTTGAAGACAAGTTGAACGCCTTCTTTGAATCAGTAAATTTATCACAAAGATACATCCGCAAAAAGGGAGAACCAATTTATGAAGAAAAGAAAAAGTGAAATATCATAAAATATATATTTTTGGATACGTACATACAAATAACGGGGGATTTCTTTTAATATTATCTTTTAAAATAACAATTCCTTTATACTTCGGATTTCTGGTCTTAATTTTTATAAGGTATACTAACGACAACTGGAAATAAGAGTAAAATAAAATCTTAAAATACGAACTCCACAAAATCATTTGAGTGAATGTTTGTCTGTCCTAAGACTTCTAGACTAGAAATAACAGCAAACTTATATCCAACTATATTATATTAGGTCAAATGAAATTCAGTGCAAATATTTTTAGGGTGAAACTGAACAACTACTCTTCTTAGTAATTACGAAACATAAAAAAAAATACGCTTCAAAAAGGAAACCCAAATTTATTTTTATACTTCGCCCATGTGTGGTAGGCAAAGTTGTTTATTTATAGGAATATAACACACTCAAAATGTTGTACTGAGTTAGTATAATGAAATTATCTATCGATGAACAAAACAATGCAATATAATATTGCTTTTTACAAGAACGTACCCATTTGCCGACCCCAGCCATCTAAATGTAAAACCATAATACCACTATATCGAGAATCACAAAATTTTCGCCGACTAATAAATAATTTTCTCTTGGGTTATAGTAGCCTTTGATGTTTTAAAAGGCGCTTCATAAGTGTACGCACTCCAACCACGTGATTAGAAGGCAGTTAGGGTGAGACTTAGGGGAATGAATTTTGTATTTTCGTCAGAATTGTGTTGGGGCCCTATATGAATGTTGATTGAGTTTTGGATGGTTCAGACAGCAGCGGAATCAATTTGTTTTGATGTTTTTGATGTTTTTTTCTTTGTAACACCCTCTTACATCTATCGGACATATTTATTGGTACTTATTTATATGTACGGTTGAGCTCAAAATTAGAGTCATAGTTAACTGAAACCTCAGAAAACAAGCTCGCACCCTCGACACTCAAACAATTAAACAAATTACGTAAAACATTTATTATTGACATAAAACCAGGTATGAAAAACTGAGTAGTATTATAATAGTGAGTAGTATTTTATTTATTTATTTAACTGTTTATTGCACACAAGATAAAACACAGGACAGTGATAATAATGTAAACATTGACATATTCTGCAACAGCACTGTTACTATACCAACTCTTATGAGTAGCAACTCCTCTATTTCTGAATAGTAATATTCCATTGTTGATTGTAGGTTCAAGACGTTCTTAATCTTTTTTTTTGTCAAATACTTACCTACTAATTATTAGTGTTAGACATGTAATAATCAGATAATTTTACTTTTATTTGTGGTAGCTTTTAGTTGCCTTAAGCTTGCTAAAATTATTTCTACTGTGTAAATAATGCTGTTAGCTCCCCGAACACAATAAAATAAAATAAATAAATAAGTCAAACAAGACGATTACGTATTTCGTAAGTATAATTAATAGTTTTACTGATGGGGCCAACCAAATTTCTCAATCATGTCATGATGTAATTATAGTATAAAAAAAAACTATTTCAATAATTTCTTCCCTTTCTTTCGTTATATTTAGTACCTATACCGATCCTGCCCCACTTTGGCGCAACAGTGAAGTGGGTCTTAGTAATACGGTGTATTACTACTACTCGGCACGTTGTCGTAAAGGGCCTCCACTTCTTCATCTGAGCTGTTCAAAGTCGGTGCATATACCTGTACGACCTTGAGAGTATATCTTTCAGTAAATTTCAGTACGGGTTACCTTAGATCTCCTTTACGTTGTCACGGAGAGATTTGTTGACGAGGAAACCTACGCCACACTGGGACTGTGTGCTCTTTTCCCTGAAGTTTAATACCTACTCCCCTCTCTTCGGACTTCTAAAAACCCAATAACATGCCACTGTAACTTTCATAATTCTACCTCAAGGATTTAGAGGCTCTCATGGAGCCGAAAACTCCGTCCATTATACGTTGCCAGGATCACTTTGTGATAGCCGTCATTTTTAGCCCGGGGGTTCTTCACAAGCGGTAGTAGGGCGGCCGAGAACTAGCGGCCGTTTTACACATACATACATACATGATCTCCCGTTATCGCCATCCACTCGCTATCAGCAGCATTTTTACGTCATTAGTCTATCTGGTCGGAGGTCGTCCGACACTACGCTTGCTGATGCGTGGCCTCCACTAGAGAACCTGTTTAACCCAGCGTTCGTCGGTTCTACGACAGATGTGCCCAGCCCACTGCCACTTCAGTTTGCTACACTTCCAGACTATGTCCGATATTTTGGTCTTTTTGCGGTTAGTCTCATTCCGGATCTTATCCATTACAGACATACCTAGCAAAGATCTTTCCATAGTTCTCTGAGTGACATTTAACCGGTGGGCCAGTTTTACAGTCAGATTCCACGTCTCGGCTCCATAGCTCATGACTGGCAGGAGGCACTGATCGAACATGCAACTTTCCAAATGCTGCCCAGGTATTCGCCGTTGACGTTTATGTAGGCATCAACTAGACTAGGGTCCATCCCACTGCAGAGTCTTAAAGATATCCTCCAGCAAATTTGTGAAAAGTTTCGGGGTATAAAGTCACCCTGTCTTACACCTTGGAGTAGTTGGATGGATTCTGTTTTGAGGTTTTGTTCCTAGATCGACATCGTTGCCATTTGATAGAGGCTTCTCAGCACCTCATATCGCCAATCTACTTGGCACCGCTGCAAGGACTCCAAATCAGCCCAAGTTTCAATGGAGTCAAAGGCTTTTTTTAGTCCACAAAGGCCATGCACCGCGATTGGTTATACTGTTCTGACTTTTGTATAACCTGCCGTACAGTATGGATGTGGTCCACGGTGCTGAAGCCTTTACGAAACCCGGGCTATTCCGGTGGCTGGAAGGCGAAAAATCTATATGCCAAACGATTCGTAACGACTCTTGAGTACAGCTTAAAGACGTGGCTCAGAAGTGTGATCGGCCTATAGCTTTTGAGGATCGTTTTGTCTCCTTTCTTGAAAAACTATACCTCTGCTCCACGCTTTCAAGTTGTCCCATTGGCTGTAACAGAGTTGAATACTTTTTCAGCTCCTCGAGGACAGGTTTTCCACCAGCATAAAGTAGCTCAGAGGCCACTCTGTTTTCACCGGGAGCCGCCCCGATTTGGTGTACATCCACGTCAGGGGATCATCTGTAAAGTGGCGAGACAGCGGAGCTCTGGAGTCTAGGGTCGCGTCAGGTGAAGTTTTCTGCGCATGCGAGGCATACAAATGTCCGTAGAAATCCTAAATTTCAGCGAGAATATTTAGAACCATTGTGACAGTTACATCTTTCGAGGTAGTTAGCTTTGCTAGATGACTTCTTCCCAGTGTCTTGGTAAAGACTTTCGATCTCCGATCTTTCTCAATCACCTCCTTTATAAAGCGAGTGTTCCAGCTTTGGAGGTCGCATATCACCATACATTGGATCTTTTTGTTAAGTGACTAGGGATCTGGCAAAGCATGCATTAAATTTTTGAAAACTTGCAAAATTTTTACTAAGGATTTGAACCTGCGACTTTCGTCATTACTAGTGATGACGCCTCTTCCATCTGGGCTACCGCGGCTCGTTCCTTGCCCGATAATTTTGGTAGTGTATTTTAATGCCAGTAACGAATTAAATGAATTGATTTATTAATCAATTAAGTATTCTTAAGTTTCAAGGTCTTGTATGAAAGTTTAGACTTCTTATCTGTTCGCCTTTCCCGAAAGTCCCTCCGTCTCGTTTCGCATATAGCCCCAATTATGCCCTTCTGACGGCCGATGTGGCGCAGTGGTAGTGCGACTGCCTGCTACGCAAAGGTTCCGGGTTCGATTCTGGTCTGGTTAGGACATTGCAGGGTGAACCAACTGATTGTCCGAAAAGAAATGGTTTCGTGCTTCGGAGGGCACGTTAAGCCGTCGGTCCCGGTTGCTGTCTATGATTACTTAGACGGTGATCGTAACACAACCATGTCAGAGGCCTACTAGTGGTAGTAGGCGGTTGAAAAACTCTGACACCAGGATTCATCGGGTCGTTGGACGACTCGGTGTCCGACACGAAAAGAGAGAGAAAGAGCCCTCCAAGTCCTCGTCAACATTTTAGGGGTATCTAAGACAGCGAACCGATTTTTAACTACCGGAACTTTCTGCCCGAGTCCAAAAAATATGCTCCAATGACAGAAATAAATTTATTTGTAATTATTTCCTCAGAGGATAGTGAATTTGAGCGATGTACCTAGATAGTTATTTTGTTTACCGTACTTATGTACTTACAGAAGTATATTTTTGTAAGAGGTAAGTTATGATGAACATTCTGTTATTAGTCGTAAAAAAGTAGTTATAAGTTTCATGAGTAAACTCTCCCGAGGTTTTGTATTATTTCTTTCAAACCTTGTAATCGTGCTTTTATATTTCTAAACATTATGAACCGAGCTTTACCCAAACTTTTCTGTAGAGCGGACCATCAATGGGATTTTTCGTGCAAAGCGAGGGTAGGTCGTAATGAGCGCTCTTGAAAAAACAAAGCATAACGGTACCTGAACCGTTGCAGCCTGTATTTCGGCTTATAGCCATGCTGTCTTTGATATTTGAACCGAGGACCTGTCCTGTGTTTTTGATAGTGATTTGCCGACAGAGACTCTTTTTTTCATATAAAATACCTACATTATTTAATTTTTATTTTATGACAATAAAGATGATAAATGAAAACGAAACATACGACATGAGTACCTTACTTTTAAATATATTGACAAGATAACACCGTGGCAAAGGCTGATTTTCTACCACAATATTGGTCTTCCATTATAGCATTATCATTTGTTACTACTAAATGAACGAAAGAAAATCAAAAATCGTATAAGGTAACCAGATGAAAATTAACATGTAGGGTATCAAAGATACAAGCATTTGAAATAAACTTTCTTTGAAATATCAAAGCCGCCTATTTTTGAAACATAAAAGGATCCACAGCTTGAGAAATCAGTGTCATATAGCGGATGCAATAGCTTTCTTTTATTTTAGTGTTATTGCGGTATCATTCTAGCTGGGACACACCACCTGCGGTTGATACTCATGGTAGAAAACACACTGTTTTAGATCCTTTCTGTTCTGCTATGTATTACTTTGGATAATAATATTTTAACTCATTCGTATATTCCCCTGTAAGTAACCTACCCCTATTTTGTCTTTTATATTTTATTAAAAATTTACATCGTCACATCATGTTGCTAAGTTAAGGTAGTTCTTTCTTTGACATCTAAATGCAAATTTCACCTGATTATAGTATAGTGCAGTCGCACAATTTCAGAATCTATGAATTTGTCAACATGCGCGTTTTTTTATGTTATAATATTTTCAAACGCTCTATAGAATACCATACGACTGAGGCTAACGTGGTGTGTTTCGAGACAACTCTACTACTCACCTTTGTGTTCTTTATATTTTTATCAACATTTTCTTCCGTGTGTTTTTCAACAAAGCCGGCTTTCAGCTTGTATGTTTCGTTGCAGCTTTGTTCCACGCACTACTAACATAAACCTGGGATTTTGCGGCCTCCCCTAATGTAATGTGTATGAGTAGGTATTTGCTCCATTATTCCTTCTTCTGAGTTAAGCAATATGCCTTTTTTTATTATAAATAGATTTATATTATAATAATCTTAGAAACTTTCTGAGAAAAATCTATTCAAATGTGATACTTATCTGTTTTATTCGAGGTTTGATCTCTCAAACAAAAAACTGCTTTGGAAAAGCAAATTTTAAAAGAAAATATGGATTGAAGCTACATTACATTAATATAAAGTTTCTATTCATAAAAAATATTGCTGGACTTCAGAACAACAATCTATGATTTATAGTTAAAAATGTTTATGCATATAATGCCTAGACTAGACGGTTCGACGAACAGCAGCTGAGCATTGCTTTCCCAAAATTGGGATAATTGTATTCTTAAAGCAAAATCGAAAAGTAGATACTTAGGTATTTTAGATTCCTACTTCACATTACGTACGTGGGAGGGAATAATATGACAGTAGGGTGTAAGTTTCATACGCTCCTAGTAAAGCTGTTTCCAACTTTTCTTATTAGTAGTATCATCATTAGCAGCACATCTTGTACAAACTATCGTTACACTAAATAAATGTAGTTATTTTTTGTATATGTTTATCTTTCGATTTAAGCTTAATGCTGCTTGTAACTATTTAATAAATTACGTACAAGACGCACTTCTCAATAAAACACGTACAAGACCGCTTCATTGTGATGATAACTTGACGTTCTTATTCTCCACAGAGACTGTGAACGTCTCACATTTTTTATAGCACTTCAGCGTCCACTTACAGCTAATTGGATAAAACCACGAAGTGCTGGAGGAGTTTCTGAAACAAGATTAGTGAAATTCCGCGGTCTCTAACTACTCTCTGAAGACCAACGTGATATAAGACGCAACACGACAATATCTTACCAAGAGCTTTTAAAACACAGCTTCCGAAGCACTTCTCACTGGCTTTTAATTGAGGTTGTTTAATAGGTTTGACATGTAGTTTATAAAACTACTCTAAAACTTCATTATCAATCGGCAGGCAGAAAAAATAATAACACTTGATTACCTAGCATACTATACATACTTCATACAACTCTGATTTCATACACGCAATATTCTATTTCATGTATCCAGATCATAATTTATACCTACTGACTGTCAAGCGAAAAATAACATAATTGAAGGCTAATGCGGATATGCAGCGAAGTTATACGTCCTTTATTTTCATTTGTTCTAATAGCAGTTATATTTTAAATTTATGGTTGAAATATACATTACAAGTATTTTTATATAATATTAAACACCGACTGAAAACAGTGCCTTCGCAACACAAACACCACAAAACTGAGCATCGCCCGTTGCAACTGCGAGTGGCAAGTCTCAGGAACGGATAATCAAGAGATATTATAGGAGTGGCAGCCTTTATATCTTCCCAACTATTCTTGCTGGTAATATATAAGCACTAGCTTTAGTAGCGGTTTCACAGCAAAATAATGTACCACGGACTTCAGTGTGGAGAATGTATTGGTCGCTTAGGAACTTAGAGCAACACGAGTACTATGTTTCTGGAGTTCGCGAAGCGCTAAGCTAAGGAAAGCTATTATTGCAAGGTTTGATAATAATAACATTCTTGATTGCACACAGTACAAAAAATACAAAACAACATTCATAACTGAAGAGAAAAGTATATCAAATCAGCCTTATTACTTAGGGTATTAGGGTAGCAATCTCTACAAGGCACCTTTTCGGTAGTTAGATAGTGAGTTATAGTAAGCGGAGTAGATACTTACATATGTGATATATTGACGTTTCCTTGTAGTTATCCAACAGTCTTGAGCGCTCCCGCCAATATTTAATTTGTGCTTAGACTACGGTCTAAATAACTTCTTTCTAAATACCAAATTTTTTGATCTTGGTCTGACGTTTTGCTTGCACGTTTTGCATTTATTTGGAGTCAGTCAAATTATGTCTTTTTCATTTATTTGTATCCCAGTATATATATATATATAAATTATATAAGTTGGGATACTTATATTAAAACTAGCTGGTGTCTGCGAACTTCGTTTCGCTGACTGAATGTTATGGTTAACATACCACTACCAGTACCAGTGTTTCTAGGCTTTATGAGTTCCTCATCAAGAGCCTCTACAATTTAAGTAACTTACTTTGCTATGGACCCATTTCCATTTTTGTAGGGTATGGGATTCTAATGTTTCAGTATAGGTACTCTAGACACCCAAAATGTATGTGCCAGTAGAAGCGAATAATTACACTGAAAAACTATTGCTAAAGAACCATTTTCGTATTTCTTATATTATCATTATAGTTTAGTTGGGTTCCTGGTGTTCCCCAAAAGGAATTTCAGACCCTCAACCTCAGCAGAAGCAGCACATTATGCTAAACCAATTTTTATTTTGAGCTATTTGCGTATTTTGTATAGTTAAGCTGGGCTTCTGGTGTATGTACCTCATCAGATACTCCAGACCCTAAATGTCAATGGACTAGCTGAAGCGGCATACCATGCTCAACTACTTTTGCTATGCAGACATTTCTTTAATGTAGCTGGCGGCCTAAAATTCTACGCTCAAGAGTTTTTCCCATGGGAATGAGCAATTTTCCAGCGGTGAAAATTATTTTAGATCTTCTTCTTCTTGTCGGGTCAATGGCAAAATATGGATACTTCAATTCAGAGTATATCAGCCCAAAACGTGGCCACATCGATGGCTCGTTGGTTGGCGCTGAATAGGTCATCCTGGGTACAAGTGAACGGAGAGGTGGAGCACGACAATAAGTGCGACATAGATTGTATTTTAGATGTTAACAAGGAACAACTTTTGCTATGCTACCTTTCTGTATCAGCATACTGTAGCTGGCGGCCTAAATATTTTACGTGTAATCGTATTTCCCGCGGGAATGAGCAATTTTCCCGCGGTATATAGTATTCTAGATGTTGACTAGGCTTAAAAGCTATACTCAACAGAAAGTTTCATTCAAATCCTTCCAGTACTTTCGGAGATTAGCCCGGACAAACAGACAAACAGATGAACAGACAGACAGAAAAAAAAAAAATCTTCTTATCTTATTTCAACATCACCTACAGTTAGTTTTTGTAAATTTTTATATGTACAGACACACAGGTTTTACTGTTTTTTTTATGTATAGATATAAATAATTCTGAAATAACTTGTTCATTTTTCTACGTTTTAGTATGTTTTCAATTATGTGTTTGACTGTCTCATCCTAAATTGCCAATAAACCTTTATATTTTATAATATATCTGACTCAAGAACAACAAATCAACAATAAGATCGATAACATTAACAAACATTAACTGCCACAATAGTCTACTGCTGGATATGATCCACCCCTTATTGGGGGGCATTGCCTACTCACCGCGCCCAGGAGGCGAATTGCAATACCTCCCAATAGGAGGCCCTAGGATCGATGATTGATATAAATTGCTCAAGGGAAAAGTTGCCTAGATTGTGTTTACGTGGTTGTGGAACCAAACATTAGACTAAAAGAAAAATTATAGACATAACATAACACAACTTTATTGTGTTTATAAGATTACGTATGATACAACTGGTATACAGGTTGTTAATTTAAAACATGCCATAGCCTAAGGGCAGGTGCAGTATTAATACGGAACCCGTAAAAATATTAAACAAACTTAGGAAAACATATTTTATGAAAATTATCAAATTGATAAGAACAAAAAGTTTTTGTCTCCACAAGACTATTTATTATTAAGTTTCTCCAGAAAATACTTTTTTTTCCTACACTAGTCAGTGTAAAAAACAGGAATTTTCTTTATCAATACAAACCTGCCATTTTACAATTAACAACCTGTATAAGTTTTGTTGTAGTATTTTTGAAACTGTATAAATGTCATCCCTGCTATCAATTTTTCTTTCTGTTCCACAGGTCTTTGATAAAATTCATGGCTTGTTTGACTACAATACGGGATGCAGGCACACCTACTGCTAAACTCTGCTTTAGTTTGTAGTTCTACGTGAATCATCTTAATTTAATTGTATCTGAGTATAAATATTGAACTTGTTGACCCTATCGGAAGTTTGTTGGATTACCAAGTTACTGTTATGCACCATCATGGCTACCTTTATCTTGATGATATTATCTGAAAAGCAAATTTGTTATACAATATCGTTAGTTTGTTCTCATTTGTAAGGCAATAGGTATGAGGTATGAGGTCAAGTACAGTCAAGATCAGGCTGGATTAGATGACAGTTCTAATGCCGCGCGCATAAGACTGGACTATTATCTTTTGAATTAACAACAAAGCAGTGAGAAATGGAATTTACTAAACAGAACAAAAATACAATTATGTTCAAAATTAAGTAGAAAGTTTAAATTTGTCATTATGCATGTCTATTGGTAGGTTATAATATAAAGGTAGACGTTCGGCATAAAATCAATCAGTCTAAAATACAGTTCAAACTTGACCAATCTAATCCCGTTTTTGTTTGCCCGACATCTAGTTTAGACGAGTTAACTTCTTTTCAGATCACAGCGAGGAAAAAGGACCTAGGGTTTAAAGGCATATTGAGTGCCTCACTTATTTCTGTTTGTGTAGTAGTAGCAACACTTCCGGGTGAAGTGTTGCTACTTTCATAGAAAAAACACTCTAACCAAAGAGTAAATAAAATCACCCCAGTTTGTTAAAACAAGATATTTAAATTTGATCATTGAAATATCTGCCTTTATTTAATAAAATCCGAGATTCCCGAAAAAATGCAGATGCAGTACTAATTCATCATATAGGTCGTCAAAGGATAAAAAATATGTTTGTTCCTTTCCACTCAAACCAAGCTAGTAATGTCATGGTTAGGATTCGAACACAAAATCTATATAAGTACTTACACATTCAAAGAGCTGTGTTAAACCAAGCTGACCACCAAAAACCCGTGGAAAGAAGAATTGCAGAACACATAACAAGTTTGACAACATTACGTACCTATTTGCGGGCACCACCCGAGGGTCGTCCCTGTGGAATGACACCATCTCCTTGGTCCCCAAATTGAAACGGAAGGTGTGCAATAAATTCCGAATCTTCTCCCTGGCATGCTTTGAGACAAAGATCCCTTGTCGTTTTTGAATGTTTTATCACGGTTTGTTTAAAGTTGGCTCATGTGGCATGGTGTATCTGAGTGACTGTATCTCTTTAAGCCCTGCAAAGAAAAATTAATGTTTTGTTGTCCAACAAATAAAAGTTTTACACGCTGCTGTTTTGCTTTGTTTTTTTTTTAATAATAATGAAAGAATCACGTTGTTTATATATCTAAAAATATAAAATTAATTTAGTGTTATTACAAAAAAAGTAACACGAGCTTTTAGACGATATTTAAATACAATCATATAAAATTATACAAAATCTGATGTAGTCAAAAAGGTATAAAACATGTCAAACATTTTTGTAATACCACGGTTCATGATTAAGTATAATTAGGAGTAAAATAGTGTTGAGAGTGTCATCATGCTGAGCAGCTTAAAGATTAGGCTAACATTTAAAATTACTAGTCAATACATTAAACCTTTATACTCCTACAAAGTATAAGTAAAATCTACCTATCTTTTTTAAATCTCTTTTTATATTTTCTTGGTCTTTTTCATGGCAGTCAACACAAATTCTTCAAACGAAGACGATTTAATTTAACGGAGTTGGAAATTAAATTCTTAACAGTGTAACAAATAGACCCAATCTATTTAATGCAGACCTCTAAAACTGAACTAATTGGGAAGTTTATGGGGTTCCATTAATTTCAAAATAATTGAACGGGGCTGATTTAACACCTCCATGGAAGGGTTGATCGGGTTTTATCCGGTTTGAGTTTACCTGACTTGTTGATGGACTTGATTAAATCATTAGACTCTGCAAAATAAGTGCTGACGTATGAAATATAGGGTTATAAGTTGCTTATATAATTGTAGCAAGTGTTGTAAAATGTATATTAATTAAGTATCTTTCAATATTTTGACATGCTTCTAAAGGAGCAACTTTAGTGTTTATTATTTTTTGAGAACATAATTTAGGCAAATGTCTATAAAACAACTATTTATGTAATCGATAATATTTAGATGATGAATTTGATGTGCATGTCACATTGACACAGCGCCGTTTTGTTCAACTTCAAGGCCTATTATAACGTAAGACGCATCGAAAAAAATATCGTGAAGGCATAACTTTTTATGATCCTTTACTGCGAATGACCCGGTTTAAAATAGCCGTACCGTTTTAATGCCTCATTCCGATTTATCAAGTCTTTACTCCTTTAAGTTTTACGTTCTCTTTATAGACCTTTAGACAAATGGCTTTTGTTCAAGTTTAATCGCATTCCTAGAGTTCAGGTTTATTGTTAGGCAATACGAAGTTCAGAAATTTAGCGCATCTTTACTCTCGCGGTCTGTCGGTGTTGTAAGTACTTGCCTGGGTTTTCTTTTTTGTAATATCAAAGAGTAAAGTATTTCAGTATATTTAAAGAACTAGGTTAGTACATACGTATCTATAGCTTTGCTGATCACTGCATTGTCCGAACCACTGGATCAAACTACACAATCCAATGGTTTTATCGACAAAACGTAATAAGAGGTACATCCTGAGACTAGTTAGTGTAGCTATTGAAACTACCAAGTATTCAATGGAGTGGAATGGGATTGAATTGAATCCTGTGGTGAACGTATGTAAAAAAAAACTTAGTCAAAACAGTCATCAAAATCATGCGATGTTGTGAGAATGTGTCAGGAATGTGTGGTCAGGACAATTTTTGAGTGAGCTTCGGTAGTGAAGATTGCGTTCCACAAAAACCCCTAGTTTGCTACTAGCAGCCACATGCAGCTCCATCAGTTTAACCGTGATCATGAAGCTTTGCATAACGTTGAAATATCAGGAGCTGTAAAAAATAATAGTTTGTCTGTAACAAAATCCTTTAAATTATAACTAAGAATACCAAGAAATGACATTCGAGTACCCGCAAAAAATGATTTTAAGGCCCTTTGCAGGCAGACTACTATTTCAGCGCTAAATCAGTTTTCTAGAATACGTGATGTAAGGGACAGTCCTCCAAATACTGATTGGGTGCATTAAGATGACCATCAAACTGAATAAGTTTCCCCAAGGAATATTTTTCAGGAAAAATAAAAATCATTTGACTTACCACGGTAAAAGCAGTCAGTTGATTATAATTTTGTATTGGAAGTCGTATCTTTTTGTCGTTTCCTGACATATTTTATATTCCTTTTTTCTAGAGCAATTATATTTTGGTTTATACACCCAATACTCGTGGAACAGTTGTTATACTTAACTGCTTAACTGCCATTTTATAGCTTTCTAAGTGCGATTGTTTTGATGAAAGATACGATAAAGGTCGTTATTTATAACAACTGTATTTAGAGGTCGGTTATGTATAATAAAGACATTCGGTGAAATGAGACACTATTTTGATTTCCTGCTTATTAATACTTAGTTAGGTACATGAGTTTTTCAGTTATTTTCAGTATTGAAACAAACATGCATACCAACCATCGTCTATATTTATAATTGGTGGTAATTAAATTTGTATTTTCTACATACATACATAAATCACGCCTATTTCCCAGAGGGGTAGGCAGAGACTACTTCCTTCCACTTACTACGATCCTGGCATACTTCTTTCGCCTCCTCCACATTCATCAATCTCTTCATGCATGCTCGTCGGTTTAGGTTTAAGTTAGTATTTTCTATGTTAAATAAATAAGTTATAATGTGCTTGTATTCTTTGTTTTTAATTAATGTAAATACTTACTTACAATAAAAATAAAGAAATTCTGGAAACATTATACTTCTGTGTTTTTGTCACCCTTATAAAACGTGTATTATACCCAGTTGACAAACTTTTCGTTGCAAACATCACATCACACTTATATATAAATATCCAAATAATTACGATGATTTTTTTCTTCACTGGCTCCACAATATTTTATTGAACCGCTTATGGGTAACGTTTACCCCAAATCCTTAAAGATCACCAAATTGAACTTTGACCTTCCTTATAAATCTCTCCTCGAACGGGATATCCTCAAGTTATCTGCAGTAGTGACCTCTGATTAATGTCGTATATGAATGGACCGAGCTCGGGCCTCATAATTTATCGGCTATCGCGCGGGACCACTCTCCGATGATCCTCGTATCGTATCGAGGCAATTCCTTCAGTATGAAGCCATTTAGCATCAAATTTGATGAGGTTTATAAAAAGTTTATCTCAGCAGTATCAAATCATGCAATGGTGAGATTAAAAAATAATACCAGATAAAAATAAAATACCTATTTTTCATTCTGCAAATTACAGTTTGTTTTTATATCAAAATATGAAAATCTCTGTATTTTATACCTTATGGCACAAAATATTGTATGTAAAAGTGGAATGCACAATGTTATTCAGCTTTATTCTAAAGTCTAAATTGAGGTAAATTTCAAGCTTTTCTGTGCTCATAAATCGAAACAGTCTTATAGGTACTCGTGAAAATTCTCAAAAACTGTGTTCATCCTTTGCCGTCAACAACGGGGTCAGAAGGAAATTAGTGTTTTCGTTGCCAAAGTATCTTGAGTGCGTTTTCTAACACTGTCTTAGGATAATTGGGGCTAACGTACCTATCTAGCTAAGATCAATTTTTACAAACATGATAAATAAGTAAACCTGAATGATTTTTTACACATAAAAGACTCAATTATTATACGCATTGAGTAAATGCAGAGATTAATATGATGATGATATTTAGATGATAACTTTTACCTAGTGATTCGATGTACATCATACTAACCTTCTATCGTTCTTTTTTACAACACTTAAAATTGATTGTCGTTATTCTGATATTTTGAAACAAAGGCACCGTAACAAAAATCGTAACATTAACCGGCTATTTTTCCAGAAACTTTATTTCATCCAGCTTTTGGACATGGAGAGGATTCAGTTGATTGAATGTGTAAAAACTGGGGCGCATTGCACTCCAACGCCAGCCTAGTATTTCGTCTAAATTATTTCGCATATTTGCCGTCCTGGATATACTAAAACTGTGTCAGCGTGAGCGTGAGCCAAATTTTATTCTTCCGGCTGGCAAAAACTCGGGAAGATCGCATATGCTACACAAAAATGTCCTCAACAATGAGTGCAATTTGCTTTTCATTACTTGTTTACGTTAGCGTCAAAGTAAACAGATAAGACATCTTTTTTAATTTTCACATCTTATCGTTCTTCATTTAATCATGACCAAGGGTCGGAGATAACATCAAGTGTAGCTGTAAAGTTAATTTTTACTTGAGTCCGGTGCATCGCTTTTGTCACAGCCAATCTTATACATTTGGTACTTAATTATCTCTCCAGCAAGTGCATAAGTGCTTGCCTCGGCTCCTTTTTGTTACCCATTAGCTGGGTAACCAGTAAAGACTTCTCAAAGTCATTAGACTACTACTTTTGGGACAATAAATAAGTCCAAAAATGTGCGGATACTGTCGCTCATGTTAGGTTGCGCATAGAAGTAATACCTATTTATTAAACTTTATGAGATCGTCTTACTAAATAAGACTTACAGATTTTAGTAACGGGACTTTTTCATTTAGTGAAGTCGAATGGTAACATTTAACGCCTATTGTCCATTGCGGGGTAGACAGAGCGTAAACGGCCGCAAAAAATGACATTTACGCCACGTCAGATATATATTTGAGGGTCATTCGGAAAATTGTGAATCACCATAGTGACAAGTTGTCAGCCCATCGCCCAAACTTGCAATAAACACCCTTAAGGTCCTAAGTGGCTTCTTACGACACCCACGGGAAAAAATGGGGTGATGCTATTCTAAACCAGCATCACACGGCACCAGTGTAAATAAACCAGCATAAAATAAATCATATAAATCAATGGACATTAAAAGAATTATAGCTACCTGTACATCATACTGGGTGCGAGTGCGTAATGTACTGCATAAGCGAAAATTTGAGTTATTGTGTTTGGCATTAAATGTAATTTCGAGGCTATCGTATTTTATTTTGTGTCGTCCATTTGGCTACCGAACAGCAAAATTGTGTTGTTGTTGACGCTTCTAGATTTGATAGTTGAATGGTATTTTTGTATATATTCCGTTCTAATCTTTACGAAGGCGGTTCACTCACTTGGGGTCCATCGTTCCGTTTTTTTGACGCAACGTAACGCATGTGTCTGTCAGACGACAGGAAATTGCGCATTCCAATCTTATTCCTATACAAATACGGCTAAGGTAGGTTTACGGTGCGTAACGGACGCGTGTGTCAAACGACTTGACAGACGCATGCATTAGGTTGCGTAAAAAAAGTATCGGCGAACAACGAGTGAGTGAACCGCCCAATAATATAAACCAACCGTGTTATCTGCAAAATTACCCGAAAATTGTTTTGAGTAATTGGTAGATACCTATTCATTATGTCACAAAAACTAAGAAGTTTTTGAAAATTAAAGTACCAGTTAGGGATGTAAATATTCCCCAAATGTGAATGTTCTAAAAGAAAAACAATTCTAATTACTGGAAACTTGTCGGAAAGACATCATTATAATTACAATTTATTGTAAATATAATATTTTATTGTAAAAATTATGCCTCCCCTAATGCAGTTTTATTCATACATACATTCAAATATCACGCTTTTATTCTTAGCGGGGTAGGCAGAGGCAGAGCGTAAACGGCCGCAAAAACGGACATTTACGCCACGTTGTTTAAACATTTCAGGGTCATTCAGAAAAATTTTAATTGCCATACGGGAAAGAAATGGGGTGATGCTATTATATGCTGACACCACAAGGCATGCAGTTTTATGTTATGACTTATGAATAAGTAGATTCATAATTTTATTATTCTTGCAATAAATTAGAATGTTTACATTGATAGTATTTTTGTTGGTTTTCCGCTAGTTCCCGTCAATTTTGAATGTTCCTGGAGAACAATCCTGTCGACGTCAACATAATAATATCTTTAAACTCACATCTGCCTTGAAATAGTGAGTTTTCTTTTCTTTTTTTAATTCTTCCCTAGCCGCTGGATAGATGGCACTGTACTCGGTACGTTAACGTAAAGAACGGAACGCCACATTACTTTTCGATTATTTCTCTTAGATGAATGAGATCGAAAAACAAAAATTAACTTTTGCTCTCATGGGTTTCTCTGCATATCAACGAAATCACAACGAAAACAACTAGGGAGGATAAATTCGAAAAGAACTGAAAATTTTACTTTTTATTCATGTCTTCTGGCTTTGGCATGAAGTAAAGTTCAACGCCATCTATAGAGTTCTTGGAAACAAAACTTTTTCTAATTCTCAAAAAAGAAAACACCCTATTGTTTTTTTTCAAGTGTGCGGTGGCGCGCTCTTTCTAAAACAAGGTATAGACTTTGAACAGCGCCATCTATGACTGTACTTCTTTACTTACAAGCCAAGTTTTACCGCATTGCACGGCCGAGCGTAGCGGATTATTAGGTGCTAAGCGAAAGCGAAGCGAAGCGGTTAGTTCGCTATTCAAGCTTGATGGTACGCTGTTGATGTGGAAGATGGCGTTTATTAATTTTTTTACGTTTTTCATACACTTCACCGCTGCTGCCGCTGTTGACAATAATATGTTACTAACTTTGTTTTAACCTGCTTCGTGGTCATAACTTTGTTATAATTTATTATTTGTACTGTATGTCCAGTCTTCATCAATTTAGCGTTTATGTAAGAATACTTTCAAACTTCTATGAAAGATGATGATGATGTCGTGTCCTAGCCCCTAGCCGATTTCGGCTACAGCGACTACATCAGGAGCTGGGCTCTGCTGGTTTGCCCTCTCGTGTGCCCTTATTTGACTATGAATACACAAAACACAAATGATAACGTATTAAAATAATACAAAAAGAAGATTTATTTACCTTAGCCTGAGGGACATAATCATTACCATGCCTGTATAAAGTTTGGTATGAAATTTTAGATAGTATGGAATATGACAACTCGCGCGAAACTTTTGCGCGCATGTTCAAAGGATTTAATGGGATATGACAACTTGCGCGGCACGTTGATCTCATGTTATAAGGATAACATTTCAGCGTCTTTTGACTCATAAGGAAGTGTAAAAAACATTGCTTATATACTGCCATAAAAAAAGGTGAAAAGTTAGTTTTATTGCATACCATTTTAACTTTCTTAATAGATGGTAACACTGCTTTTTAGCCATAAAGTACCTAAGCCAAGGTGATTGTTCACTACATAAAACTGTTAAGTTCAGATTCCGACATTATTTACAAAACTATTTGGATAATTTAAAAAATTATCACTAGATTATCAATAATTTACCACATGTTCATTTTTGTCGTGACCATTAAATTTTGTATCTACGAATATTTAGCTATTCTATTAGGATTGACGGCCGATGTGGCGCAGTGGTAGTGCGACTGCCTGCGACGCAAAGGTTCCGGGTTCGATTCTCGGTGGAGCACTCACAAAGTTGATATTTATCACTTTGTCAATTTGTTCCCGGTCTAGTTAGGACATTGCAGGGTGAACCAACTGATTGTTCGAAAAGAAATGGTTCCGTGCTTCGGAAGGCACGTTAATCAGTCGGTCCCGGTTGCTGTCTATGATTACTTAGACGGCGGTCGTTACACAGCTATGTCAGAGGCCTACTACTAGTAGTAGGCGATTGAAAAACTCTGACACCAGGGTTTATCGGGTCGTTGGACGACTCGGTGTCCCACACGCAAAGAGAGAGATTAGGATTGATTTGCAATTCAGCAGGTACGATGCCTACTAGTAAAAATCAAATAGTGCAGGGAAAGAGACTAAAATCAATGCATAAAAGATGGAAAAAGGATATATTTGTAATTCATTATCAGTAAGATAGGTAGGTAAAAAAAGAAAAACATTATTAAAACCTATGTAAAAAAAACTTCTCTCTTACGAACTACAAAATTTGTAGCAAAAGTTTGTACATAGATACCAAATTAGTAGAATTGCGTAGTGGTAATTATATTACACAAAAATAATTATAATCATGTAATCTCACACCACGCGAATTAGAAAATATGCATTTCAAGCTTTAATTTAAAATTTTACCTCTTTAAGCGTTTTTGAAATAAACTATCTTGACAGCTTGGCTTGACAGCCAGTCAGATGGGCAGAAAAGTGATAAAAGTTCGATGACGTACAGTAAAAGTTATCCTGTAAAATACTGAACTACAGATTCTGTAATACGTGGTAATACTGTTGACCGGCAACATTGTTTGGAGAGTTCTAATTAATGTTGTGGTATTTATAAGTACTATTTTCCTAGAAAGTGCCGTCTGATATGATAGCATCACCCCATTTTTTTCTCGATCTTGACAGCCAGTCAGATGGGCAGTTAAGTGATAAAAGTTCAATGACGTACAATAAAAGTTATTCTGTAAAATACAGAACTACCGATTCTGTAATCGACCGGCAACATTGTTTGGAGAGTTCTAATTAATGTTGTGGTAATTTATAAGTACAATGTTCCTAGAAAGTGCCGTCTGATATAATAGCATCACCCCATTCCTTTCCCGTGGGAGTCGTAAGAGGCGACTAAGAGACTTGAGGGTGGGTGTGTATTGCAATTTTCCAAAAGACCCTCAAATGTATGTCAGACGTGGCGTAAATTTCGGTTTTTGAAGCCGTTTACGCTCTGCCTTCCCCCCAAAGGTTAACAGGCGTAATTTGTGTACGAACGTGTGTATGTACGTTCCTAGAAAAACATTTTCTTTCATAGCCAATTTTGTTCTTCAGTTTTCACCAGCAAAATTTCAATTTGTCATCTTAGCTATCAACAGTATTCCGTTCAGATATTGACTGTACTCAGTATTTATTTGCTTAAGTGGTTTCAAGCGGTCATGTGACGATAGCTGACGAGGGATCTGGGCTTAACAATTATTGGCGCGTCATAACATAACATATCAAAACAAAACGTGAATTCCACAACGTATAAAATTGCTTATATTGTACATACCTATGCATCTATCTTATTTGATATTACAACACAGTAGGTAGGTCCTATCGATAAAAGCTGAAAATATAACAATAGGCGTGTAGGTGTAACTTACGCGATCTGAGCTTAGTTTGATTGCTATCCAGATTTGAGTAAAAATATAAACAAAGTAAAAAAAATGGCGGAAAAATCTGTTAAATATTGACAGTGTTCGTTGATGAATGTTCCCGCATCTTTTTCAAGAACTATAAATTTAATATTTTTACTCTATAGTCTAAGAAATATTTACGAGAGTTCAAAGGAGTTTTATGAAAATATCAAAATTTGTTCAGAGTTGTTCAAATTTTTCTCCACTGAGAGGTCGGTTAAATTTTGCCAAATAATGCTTAAATGCTTCTAACAGTTTTATACGACACGACAAAGATTTTCTTTTGTATTGCTTCTATTTACTTTTTAGAAGATAAATAAGTTTTGGGTGAAAATCACATATTGAATATTTAAGGGCTGATTGACAAATGATTATGCCTTATTTTTACAGTTCTATGACATGATATTCTGATAGGCAGTTGGGGCGGCTACTTCTAACGACTCTAGCTATACACGGTTAAGTGGAAACGAACTCGTATTTATGTTAAAAATGTATTGTTATTTTGTATATCGAACTGGAAATTGAAATCATTTGTCAAATTACACTCATTGTTCTGTGCTTTGTTCTCATTATGATCTTTTTTTGTCACATGACTCCCATTCTATATCTTTGACTGTCACTGTGTCCAACAATGTCATGTGACATGTAAATTGAATCTAATCGGCTATATTAGAAAAACATTATAAAGGTATCAGTTAGAAGCAACAACATTTACTTCTTAAATTATATCCATAAAAAATTGAATAAGTATACAATCGAAGGTTATTTGGTTGTAAGACCTCTTGTAAAGCCTCAGTTTAAACCTAAGTGCTGTGCGGAAAAGATGTTTCAGGACACAGTTTGTCTCTGAAACTTTTATTTCTTAAATATTTCTCATAGTTTTTATTTAGAGGCTAAAGTCTAAAATTTTAAGGTAAATACATGTCATATAAATGAAAAATTATAGTAAACTGAAGAACCCAAAAAATATTAAAACAAAATAATAAGTAGCACACTAGCAAATACAAATTTACAAATTAATTTTAATTTATTTAAATTTACAATTAAAAGTCACTCAAATCACCATAATTTTAGTATGAATCACTTCTGATTAAAACATTTTATCAAATATCTGCAGATAAAATCTGGCACATACTTATACTGTTACGAAGGGAAATGAACTGTATTTAAATTTAACAAAAATGTTTTTAGTACGTAACCAAAAAAAAATTATAAAACATGTAAACATGTGTTTTTTAATAATATTGTGTGTAATTTTCTCTGCGTTTGGTGTTTATAATCAATTTTTCCCTATATTATCAACGAAATTTTTGATATATCTATATCAACTCATTTATTCACACTATGTCCTGATGAAGAAACGTAAGACATCAATAATTATACAGAAAGAAATTCTAGTTTTATGTTAATAATAAGTAATTATTTCCATTGTTGCAAATTATTATTGCTTAATACAGAGCGTAATTTATGTTTTAAATATTTTACTTCTGCCTGTATTTATATTCATTTGTAAAAAACTACCTCTATTGTTGAATTCACAAACACAGTGCAGTGGCATCTATAAGTACCTGTTGATAATATTTATAAAGATTTACACTACGTCCATAAAAATTGTCGGTGAGACATAAAGATGAAAAGATAGCAACAAATAAAATGTTTGTGATTTTGTATCTACGATTTGAGCCGCAGCAGATAGATGCACACTCGTTGATGTTTTAATTAGTTTTGTACTCGCATCTGCTAGCAAACGAAGTCTGATATAAATTAATTGTTCCGAGGGATCTTGTTCATAAATAAAAGTAAATTTTAACACGCGGCTTCAGTACAATTTGGAGAACGCGCGGTTGTGGTTGCAATTATTGAATGTAGACAACAAATGTGATACTGCAAAACATGGACATATACAGGTATTACATAAACCAAGATTTAAAAGTGAAATATTAACGCAAATTTATTCCTTCTTCGTGCCCTGCAATCAAATTTGTAACAAGTAGTCATAATAGACGCAAACCAACATTAGCTTCTATTTTATAAAAAGTAAAGTATTATCAATTAAGTAATAAATAAATGTAATTTAGCCGCAGCTGATCACAAGAATTCACAGCTGGCGTTTATAATTAATTATAGGGCCAAATATACTATGATATGCTGCGGTTTTAGTAACTCAATCTTTTATTTTAAGTAAAAAAAAAATACCTAATCAACAATACCAAACATCAATCGAAAGCATAATGTGACTTTATACTTAGATAGTGGTTGTTAAGGTCATGATATGTTAATTGTGTTTAACGACCACGATTACACATTTTTGGCATTATTTGTCAACAGTAATCAAATACGTGAATAAGGAACAAAGTTTACCTAAGTAACGTATCAAGTGAATATACTTCTTCAGTACTTAAATGTGATAAGGCATAAAAAATTAAAATATTAGGATACCTAGGTAATATGTTAAATATATTGTATATTTTTGACAGTTTTCGTTATCTATTATAATGCTTCTAAAATGAAATATAAGAACATTTCCACAAAAAACAAATTGACATAGTCAAAGGAATATCATATTAATGGAATGAGAGATCCATTAAATTGGTAATAGTAATAGTTTTGACAGTTTTGTGAGTACGGAACCCTAAACCATAAATTTAAAATAACCTCACCATCTAGCTCGTACGAAACCTTTCAGAATTATTTTCGCTTAAATGACTTTACGTACTTAACTAGTAATTATAATGTATTTGAACAGCTGATTATGCGATAAAAACCAATATAAGATCATAATCGGAAATAAGCTCATTTAAATAGGTATTTCAGTTTTTTTTTAATAGATCTTTTCCCAAATATCAAGATCGAATACAGTTTTTTTTCGTTCCTGAATATTCATTGTACACAAAAAAGGTGCCACATAAATAGTAGTAGTAATAACAATAAATAAAAAGTGGTGTTTATCTCAAGTTTATTTTTTATTAAAGCAATCTTTTTTTACTTATAGATGGATAATCCTTCGCGAATGGCTGAAATAAAGGAATATCCCTTTGATTTTAGTGATATAAAAAATAATGAAAGTGTCCCTCCGTCATCAAATATGGAAAATAACCAAGTTCCACATTCTATCCTCTATAATTCAGAAGAAAGGAAAAAATCCGGCGAAAGAAAACTATCGAACGAAAGAAAAGTATCGATCATGGCTGGTGATCTAGAAAAGGACAAAAATACAATATCTGAAAGGTAAGTACAAATATCGGATAATGAATAAACATCTGTTTTCTATCGAATGGAACTTATCTTCCGTAAGTATAGTGCAGCCACGGTGGCAAGATGCGCGGAAAATCTTTGTTCCATTCAAACATTTCCAATTTTCGCGACTGAACCTGACTCAACAATAACATTAACTACAGATATTTGGCATTTGTCACACTAAAATAATTTGATAGCTGATGTAAATTTACAGCCAGAGTAAATTTACCCGCATAATGTGACACAATATTTGGTTCATCCTGCAAAAATGATCACAGCAATTGTTTAATGTTACATTTTTGCTTAATCGTAAACTTTTTGTATTTCATTTCAAAATTCCTCATACAAAAATAGGGCTTTACAATTTCATTTGTTTCTTTTATAAAACATTATCAAATATATATTCTAAGAATAAAAAAAAAGACATACCCTTCATTTAAAAAGAACTATATTTTAGGCGCATTTACGAAATAAATGTTTTTTACTTAGTAGGGCCTAAAAGTGATTTGAATTTGAAAAATGAATATCTGCAGCCTACTAGGAGATGGGACACGTTTCATTGAAATACTACCTAGAATTGGACATTTTATAAAGTATTTAACAAAAGTATTTAGCTCATCTTAACCATTTTTTTGTTCAAAACTTGTGTTTTAATTTTTTATTTTATCAAACTGACGAAATATATTTTTTGTAAAAATATTGGATGATTCTAACGCAGTTTATTAGGTTAAGTGCAAAATAACTCTAATCTCTAGCTGCACGTGGAGTTTTACTCCAGAATCATTCGTTTCGCTCTTGATCTAAAATAGCACCCTCAAGTTAAATATATTATTTAAGGTCCTTGTTCTTTGTTTGGTCGCCGAATTCTTCTCATAAGATTTAAAAATAGCTAAGCAACAGCTTGAAAGTAAATGACTGATGTTATTGGAAACAGGTTTTTTAATAGCTACTTACCTACTTCCCCAATTTCATCACACATCTTCTTTGCAAATTTTTCGTATCAAAGAATCTAACGTTATTTTGGTTCCTCTTCTGACAAAATATTGCTCTTAGTATTTCTAAAATTAGGTGAAGTTGACTAACGTACCCAAAATACTTAGTTAACAAGATAAACCAATGAAAATATCACACTAGGAACGCGGATTAAACTATTGATAGAAAATTTTACCCCAAATGATTTATATACAATTTTTCAGTTATGCAGATCTTGCTTGTATGTAGGTAGGTTGGCAGGTACATAGTCTTTATTTTTAAAATGGTGACAAAAAGCAAACTCTGGAGGGTGTTCCAATTAGATCATATTATTGAAAAGTATGTAGTAAAAGTAAAGAACATAATAATATATTTCTTCAATAGAGCTTGCAATTTCTGACAATCTATTTTCCAACATTTTATTATTATTCGGACACATTTGGTGAGACTGAATAACAGGACGAGACCAGTGACACATTGAACCGATTGAACCTCTAAATAAACAGCGTCGTTCTCAATTTAAACAGTACCGATACCTTTCACTTGTAACGATACATCATAAACTAAATCACATGACATTGCGATTGTGAAAGGCTATAAGCCAAATAATCCAGTAGGTCAAAACTAAATAAAGAACAAGATTTCATTTCAATAAAGTTATCTTTCATTTGTCAGAGTTCGTGGTTCGAGATGATAACAAGATATTATAATACCATATGTTTTGTTTATGCAAATTGCGATAGCTTTACTCTTGCCTTAGCTAAAACTGAACAAAATATAATGTACGCGTAACTTTATGAAGCTTATCGTCAAAACTCTTCTGCGTTTATTTCATTTTTGGAATTTGAGAAATAGATAAAATATGAGACATCAAAATTTTACATTTTATTTTCTAATTTTCTGAAATACTGTCATTAAACTTAGCGTGATTTGACTCCTAATCGGAAAATCGCAAAGTTTCTTCCAACAATTTACACCAATCAGAATTTATGGTCGCGTAAGGCTAAAAAATATCAATGCTGATTTATATATTAATTTTTAAACCCTGTTGTCATCATGTGATTTCATGATCAAAGGCTGAACTTCTTTGTTACTAAGCTTATATGTATCTAATTATCTTCACATCAATTCTTCTCTTTAAACTATCACCCTGAACTGTTTTTCTTATACAATTTTTGTATAACCAGTTAAATTTGATCCTTTAAAGGGGTAATTTGATGTGTTTCAGATAATTTACATATTGGTTCATATTTTAGTACCTATATCATGTACGTGGAGTAAATTTTCAAATTTAACAACGAAATTATTAATATTTTTTGACCAATTTAATTATGATGTTTGTATCGAAGGCCAGAAAGTAAATTTCTGCAAGAAAATCATGTATGTAGGTATAGTAAATTGACAAAATTTACGTCTGTTAAATTATTATTATTAATAAGCTTTTTAACCAGGGATCGTTTTAGGTTAAGGTACAGGGTTAAGCTACCGGTATAATAACGGTACCGGTATACTTTTTAAAGGTAGACGGATAAAGGTTATGATAAAGGTTATGGTACCGGTAAAAAATTACGGTACCATTATTTTATACCTGTAGCGTTAAAAATTTATTTAACCTTTATTTAACCGGTATTAATTTTGATATCGAAAAATGGAGTGAGCGCGATGTATTAGCGACGTTGTCAGACCTAAGTTCCACGCGGTTTTAACGTTTCCTTTGTTTCTAAGTTGTCGTGTTCGCTTTCACTTTGGGCGTTGACCCCACGTGCTTCGCTTGTCAAAGTGAACTGATGTTTCATGTGCTGTTTGGCAGGTGTCACTGATACCTGTCGATTGTGACATGGGGCTGTCACTCACCCCCCCCCCCCCCCCCCCCAGACATATTTTACCCCCTGCACCCCCCCATCCAGTTCAAAATTTCACCCCCCTTGAACATCCCGGTCTTATTTTTTTTGGCAGGGCACCCCAGGTTGCCCCCCACCCCGTCCCCCCTCTACCAAAATTTTTCGATCGGCTATAACTTTTGAACCGCTGGTCAGATTTCGACCGGGTTTTCACCTAAACTCTTTAAAAAAAAGTGTGCGTCGAACCCTTCTCCCTTGCCCCCCGAACCACTGCCGAATTATTGACCCCGAAGTTCTTGGTAACGGCTGGTTCGATTTGCACCGCGTTTTCTTCAACGGCTGCGCCAAAACAAGAAGAACTCATTTCGTGCACCACAAACCACCCTGCCCCCCTTCTTGCTGCCGCGTTCCAAAATACTCCTTTTTGGGACCAAACTTTAGAAGCGTATTTCTCGGCATCGTAGAGGCCTACAGACAGACCAACGGTTTACACCCCAGTTTTGAACAGGATACCCAGTCATATATTGACGCCTCAAATCGCCCTCCTCCCCATAAATTTTTAAATTTTCAACTTTTCCGGATTTTATGCGCACGCGAAGCGTACAGGGTTGTTAATCAGCACCTAGTACGACTAAGCTATCGGTCTAGCGCCTCGGCACGGACCGTTTAGCCATGTCAGATGACGAGGATGCTGAATGCAGGGCCATAACAGAGGTTTTGGCCCAGAAGGAGGCCTGAGCTGCAGTTGCTGCAGAAGATGGCTGCAAGGAGCCCGTCTTCTTACAAATATCTCGGTACCAGAAAAAACTACGGTGCTAACGGCTATGAGTGGTGGAACTCTGCGCTAGACCGCGTGCGTAGGGGACTCGCGGCAGCACGCCTTAACTGGCAGAGTGCAAGAAAGTGACGCAGCCCTAATCATGGAGCATTTACTCACCATTCTTCGGGCTAAAATGCAATGAAGCTCGCTGAAATCAACCATTTTCGCTCGGTGGCAGATTTTGGGAACGAAGACACATGGGGGCTAGCGTATTAGGCGGACTCCGGAAGGTCGCGTCCACCCATGAATGTGCTCCGTTGTGTAGACCTGGTTCAGGGCTACACCACTACTGCGGACGGAACAATGTGTGGTTGGATTGTTGACGGCACGCTGCCCGGATGACTACCCCTCTAGGGACATGGCCTATGATCGTGTGATCTGCGTCACCGCCGCGTGTGCTCCATCATGTGACGACTCCAGAAGCTCAAATTTTAAGACGCTCGAGAACATCATCAAGGAACTCCCGAACACTGCACCTGGTTAGTACGGACGCCTGACAGTCCATACAGCCCGAATCATCAAGCACGCCTGGAGGGTTAGTAGCAGTGAGATGCTGCTCATGTACACGCGCTTGAAGGTTGGTTCTTCACAGACGCATGGAAGGTCAGTCAACTTCTTGTTTTTCCCAAAGTAGCAAGCCCTCATCTGATCAGAAAGCCTATAGACCCAAGAAAGTTTAAAATCGTTTGTAAAAGTTAGTTGGGAAAGGTCAAATCTGTTAAGTATTATGTTGTCATTATTTGATGAGGTTGAGGTAAGCCAGGGTCAAATGGTAACTCCGAAATATCGCATGTGTTGTAAAGAGCAATGAATTTCCCTTCTAAAGATCCCTATTTGAAGACCTAGAATTACAGGATATTACAGATGGAAATGGATTTAAAAACCTTAATCAAAGAGGCAAGCCTTAAATAGTGCTCTTGATTTTGAAATTCTCTCAGTAAAGTTAAAAGGTATCACTGAAATATACCATATTAGTTCAAGAATGCAGTTATTTACCTGATGCAAGTGATTTTAAATTTTGTGGGAGGGGGAGAGGTAAGGAAAGGGTATGGAAAGGCGGAGCGGTTTATTTGGGGAACGAGCGCAGCAGGGAGAACGGTGAGCGACGTGGGAGCAATGAAAGTAAAAATTATGTATGAAATTTTTGATAATTTTAAGGTCAAGGTCAACCTAAAGTCAATAAAATTAAAAAATTAATAAGTTAGCGGTCTTTAAAGGGGTTTTGAAAATTTTGTTATTTTTTCGCTGCGACGTACCGTTTTCGAAATACTTGCACTTACCTTTATTTCGTTGTTTATTTTACTACCACCTAGTATTAAAAATCGGCTGTATGATGCCGGTTTAGAAGAGAATTACCTCATTCCTTTCTCACGGGTGTCATAAGAGGCGACTAAGGTCTGTATTACAATTTTAGTGACAGACTGACAACCTGTCACTATTGTGATACACATTTTTTTCTGAAACGGCACACAAATATTTGTCAGACGTGGCGATAGCGACCGTATTTTACAGCTGTTAACACTCTGCCCACCCCGCAAAGGATAAAGGCATGATATGTGTATGTATGTAGTATTAAAAGTAGCAATTTTTCTGTGACATTATTAATATCCTCAGTCCAGTACATTCATTATAATTATAGCCTTCGCTCTATACCATACCAAACATACTAAAAGGTTTGACATTTTAAGTAAAGTCGCACAGTGGCTCACAGCGCCGGCACGCGCTACACTTGCGCTTACATCAGCCGCTTGGAAATTTCGACCGCGCCGCGCGCAACATAATTCGTTGCATACATTTTCTTGTAAACTCGCGAACCTTAAGAGTGGCACCGATTTAAATGTCATTTGGCACAAACATAGGTTAGACAGTAAGCAAGGACATGACAATTTTTTAACGCGAAAATATTATCAAACTACACATTTCATGTATAGTATGGTATTTTCGGTGATACCTGAATGAGAAAATTACAAAATCAAGAGGACTTTAAAGGCTTGCCTGTGCGACTAAGGTTTTAAACACATTTCCATCTGCAAAATCTTGGAATTTTTGGTCCTCAAATAGGAATCCTTAGAAGGGGAATTCATTGCCCTATACAACACATGCTATATTTCGAAGTCACCATTTGACCCTGGCTTACCTTAACCTTATCAAATTATGACGACATAATATTAAACAGATTCAACCTTTCCCAATTAACTATTACAAACGATTTTTAACTTTATTGACATTCATTTGGTGGCACTTCAGTCAAAATAGAACCTTTCAATTTACAGCCAATCTAAATCTTGTGCCACTTTAGAACCTTAGGAACCTGAGCCTCAAATGATCCCACTTATTTACTATTTGATCTGACCGAAAATCAGACGAGAATAACATGTACGTTGATCGATGACAAGTTATGATGTACACGACCGTACGCACGCTTAATTAAAGTAGTACAACCCTTACTAAACGAACACGACGACTTCTTGCCGTACCAAGCTACCTAGGCACGATGCGCCTTTTTAATTCAAAAGGGTTAGAAGAATGGCGACTCTGTCAAGTCAACACGCGCGGGCAATTTGCTTGATGCGGCATTCACCGTTCCACCGCATGCACGGAACGGCAACGCAGCGTAGGCTACGGTGGCCAAATTGTCGAAGATGACCTTGCAAAACCCTTTTGATAGCGGTTTTGGTACCATAAAAATACCGGTACCGATAAATTTGCAGTAGCAAAAAATTTCCGGTTCCGAAACTTTATGGTATCGTAATATTTCGGTATGACGTCATACCGTTTACCGATTCAACCGAAAAAATTTCGGTAATACGATCCCTGTTTTTAACCTATTTATGTCGTTTGTAAGACCAGAAAATAAATTTCTGCAAGAACAGTTATTGAGGAATTAACATTTTAAAACCTGAATTTATGATTAATTAATAATGTAATTTTTGTTGGATAGATTTTATTCAATCAACTACTAAAATGATAAATCATACCTAATTTGCCTAAATTATGGTATAAAATAATATGTTAAATAACATCGGCCTGCAATATTTATAGATCCAATATTTTTTTTTTAGTTTATTTGATTATGTCAATAATCATATCTTAATGTTAAAAGCTTATAACAAATATCAACTTATTTAAATTACTAGATTTCCGCCCAGAAGAGGTTTCACCCGCTGCCATTCATTTTCGCGTGTTAATAGTTAGGCCTATGTGTTATTCCAGGTTATACTCTACCTGTGTTACAAATTTCATCCAAATCGATCAAGCCGTTTGAGCGTGAAGAGTTAACAAACATACATACACACAACCAAACTCTCAGATTTATAGTATTAGTACAGATTGTAATACGCCGTAATTAGCCGTGTGATGCCGGCTTAGAATAGCATCACCCCATTTCTTACCCATGGGTGGCGTAAGAGGTGACTAAGGGACTCGAGGGTTAGATGTGTATTGCAATTTTAGGCGATGGGCTGACAACCTGTCACTAATATAGTGATACACAGTTATCTAATAGACCCTCAAACTTTTGTCAGACCGTGGTGTTAATATCCGTTTTACGGCCGTTAACGCTCTGTCTATCCCGTAAGAGATATGGGCGTGATTTATGTATGTATGTATTCTAATACAAATATTTGTCTGACGTGGCGTAAGTGTCCGTTTTGGGCGGCCGTTTACGCTCTTCTACCCTGCAAGGGGTTTTAGGCGTGATAAGTGTGTGTGTGTGATACACATAACAAGATTACTCTTGTTATATTTCATTGATTTATGCGCCTCCTCAAACACAAGTATGCCTATAAACGGGTGCGTTTTTGTGCACTAGGGTTCACAACACTTGCCATTTTATAGAGATAGTTTTTTTTTTTTACAAATACACATATTTCAAACGTCGCTCTCTACGTACACTATGCTTACTGAAGAATAGTCATTTTCAGTATAACCAAAAAACCGTACAAGAGTCATAACTTTTTCAAAATGTACCTACCTTTATAAACATGAAACTCAAACAGTTATAATGTTTTGTTAATGATAGTTATTTTTGAATTTATTACATAATATATCTAAAAAGCCAAATTAATACGCGTATACCATTTGACCTACCCCATAGCATACTAATGTGGCCTAAGTCTTAATTTTATATCTGTGGAGTCTTCTTGTTAATATAAAAATCTGTACATTATCATTGTTTTGTTAGTTTATCAATAGAATCATACTCCGAATTAAAATAAATTTTTAAATCATACTACATTAGAATTGCTTTAAAGCATCATATAAGTTAAAAACCAAATATCTAAACACTTCCCGTAACACTTGTATGAGCCGCGGTAGCCCAGATAGAAAAGGCGTCACCACTAGAGAATGGCAAAAGTCGCAGGTTCAAATCTTGCCCGCGGTAGACAATTTTGCATGTTTTCTAAAATCATGGAGGTTTCTGTCAATACATAAATACTGTTCACACTCGTTGTTTAGCATATTGTTTACATTCAACAATGCTATTACTAAGAACTGTGTAAGTTCTTATTCGTTGTTTTCATAATACGGACAGCAGCTACCAAGCACTAGCCAGACGGTTCAGTGTAGTGAAACCTCTTCAAGTGGCACAGTGTGTTACAGATAGCAGCTTTAATAATAATAGCAATGTTTTTAGGTTCTTGCAACCTATGGCTACCGGTCGTTGCCCTGCCGGCCGGCATTGCTGAAAGCTTCGCAGTCACGTGCCAGGGGTGAAGGGGAGAAGGAAGCTGGACCTCTATAGACAAAACCTTCACCTAAAACATGACTTAAGCCTCACTGTTATTTGAACAGCGTGCTCAGAAGCATGTCCGTGCGCAACACGCTCTCTGAAATCAATTCAATTCGCGGATGACGCTCTTTACATCAAAATTCTGTGCATTTACCGTGTTATTATTCAAATCTGTGAATGTGTGTAGTTAACAATGTCTCACAGTAGTCTCTATCACTACGATTGTTTACCGACAGATGTGCAATGCCATGAAACTGACTCTCTTCACAAATGTTGGTAAGTTTCCATTTTGTAGGTTATACTCGTTTACAAAACAATGCATGCAAATGATTGCCAACGTATTGTTTAAATTATGTTGAGTTTGCCGTTCAACACGTGGGTTTCAGTTTATTTCTTCTTTAGACTTTTCTATAGAATACACCATTGCAACTGTGTATAGACATGTATGAATTATCACTACACTTACTTTTCAGGCCTTTCAACGTTTACGTGGCATTTTATATTTTACTTCTAATTATCGTACATGCAGTTTAGTTCTCATAATAATATCAATCTAGAAAAGGCATGATACACATTCGAAAGATAAACAAACATGCTCGCCTTCCGTTTCCTATTACTCATTAACGGTCTTGTATAGCTGCCTCAAGGGGATTTATTATGTCTACTGCACTGACCTGGCCTTAGATTCAATGTCAAGTTTATACCACGTAGAAGAAACATTGTCGCTTATAGCAAATGGTTTTTGTAAAAATATTGTGAGTACTTGTACGAACGCATAGTTTTCTGTCAAGTTATCTATTTTAGAGATCAACAGAAATTGTTTCCAATAGGTCTATAAGAAGAACCAGAAAATAAACCATCACTTGATGCTGTTCGTTGTACTGCTGAATAGAATTATGTACATTATTTCTGCGTAATCAGTCCCATATGAAGTTTCATAATGTATTGGTTTAGAATAAACTAACTGGTTGTCAGTAGTACACCTATGTTGGTCTTTCAAAAGGGTTCCTTTAATATTAAAAGTGCCGCGTAAATTCTTATACTTTCAGCAGCACACCGAGACACATTAAACGGATCAACCATTATAGTTATTATACTTTTTAACTAAGTATATTAAAATCAGTATCCCTTTCCTTACTAATTTAACTCAAAGTGCTGCTGACACCTACCTTTAATGTTATGATATCTGCTACTTACTGTGGCTGTGACATTCAAAACATTTTGTATTTGTACAGGCGGGCGTAGCGGTGTGGTGTAGATAATAATAATTCTGAAAATGCACGTGAAGTCTTCGTTAAGTTTAGCTGCTGTTCGGGACGGGTTATTTTATGGCGTTTGAACGACTTTTTCTACTTTGATCTTTGCGCATCACTTTTAAATACTTGATTATATAAATTGATCCACTATGATCACCTAGGTGATTTAATTCTTTATCACCTGCCGTCATATCACCTGGGTGTTCAGATTCCACGTAAGCAAACAATATTTTTTAGTTTCCCCTAATCACGTACATTTAATTTTACAAAATAATATTTGCACATGTTAGGGTGGTCCTTAAAATCGAAGATTAGAAATTTCAACCGGACACCCTGTAATACTGTTCTTATACACAAAAAAACAAACCCATGTTTTTTTATTTTAATTTTAAATGATATTTAGGGGTCGCTACCGAACTTTGAAAAATCTATATTTTAGCATTTTACGCCTGTAGTACTACTCAGATTAAATAACATTGTAATACTCAACGATTACAATAACAACATATAGAACGTTTAAAGAGAGCTATGCACTCATTATCCTTTCCCTCTCCCCCTCCCCCCTACCCGATATCGCATTTATGACAAGCGCTGGAACATGCGAAGCATGCGCATAAAAAACATGCGAAGAAGGTGCTTGAAAAACAAGGCAGAGCAGAGCGACTACAAAACTTTAGACAGCGATAAGAGGCAGGACTAAAAAGATTAACGGAAAAATGTCTTCTAGCATCCTCATCCACATCACCGTCTTTAATGGGCAGCAGCGAGGATGAGACTTGTGTCGTTTCACAACAGCCAGGTCCCTCTACTTCGGAAGCACCACCAGCAAAACGAGGCAGGAAAAATCTAATAGATGACAGTTTAGCTGTAAGCCTCGATGTAGCCAAATTAAGCGATAGAAAAGCTGCTGTCGTTCTTACATCCGCACTGCAGAGTGCTAAATGCGATCTTGTAACGTACAACATATGCAAGTCTTCCATTCGTCGTCAACGAATACAACATAGAGAGAAAAAAGCGCAATGTTAAAAATCAGAATTTAAGCCAGAAGTACCCCTCACCACTCACTGGGATGGCAAAATGTGTGAAGATATCACTGCAAGAGCAATTCAAATCTGTATCTACCGACACTTCTTTGTTGAAAGATTGTGAAACCATATCCGATGACATCATTTCTTTCGCCAAAGAACAGTTAACGTTATATCAGCCGAAGGATGATTTTATAGAACTATTGCAGCTGATTGTGATATTCCTGGGAGGTGCGTTTGAAAAACCAATGACCTTCAGGGCGGGTATCTGCAGGTTTACACAGAACTCGATGGATGGCGAAAGCAATTTATTCATTAAAAATGCTTATTTAGGGATCAATTCAGAATGTCCAAGAAAGAGCTTGAAGGTATAAAAGATATTTGCTTATTCATCGTAAGAATATATGCAAAGTATTGGTACACGGCACTTTCTGCGGCATCTACACCTAGGAATGATCTGCAGCTTTTAAAAGATCTCAAACTATATGAGGGGATCAATGAGAAAATATAAAAAGCTGCATTGAAAAAAATTATGGGCCAGTTATGGTATTTATCGGAAGAACTTGTAGGATTCGCTTTTTTCGACGACAGAATAGACATACAAACAAAAAAAATATGGTAAAAGCATTGAACAATGAAGGTTTAGAGTACTGCCCTAAGCGAATAACTTAGAAAGTAATTTGGTTCTCAGCAAAAACCTTGAAGATTTCATATCAAGTAACACATACAGATTATTTCGCATAACTGGAATGTCGCCCGATTTTTCGAAGAATGACGTGGAATCATGGAATAACGATGATGGTTGTACCAGAAATAAGGCAATAGTTCAGAACATGCGTGTTGTGAACGACATCGCAGAGCGAGGTGTGGCGCCTCTGGAGGAATATAATAAATTACACACCAACAATGGAGAACAGAAACAATACCTGTTGTTATTGGTTAAAGACTATCGGAAGAAGTTTCCAAATACGAAGAAATCTACTTTATTGTCAACTTAATTACTAATTTTAATGTTGTTTAAGTTATTTGACATCATTTTATAACTTTCATAACAATGTCATGATTGATTTTGGTATTAATAAAAAAATGCTTAAGTGTATTTTATTTGTTTTTATTCAGGATTTTCCTTGAACGGTAGCGACCCCTAAAAGATCAATTAAAAATCCGAAAAAAATACAGTGTTAATATTTTATGCTATAGAACATAATAAAAGGGTGTCCACTAATTTATTTAAAAAAAAAATTTTTTCGGCCACTTAAGGACCACCCTAGCACATGTACTTTGATAATAGAATATTTAGAAGATATGAAGTTTTATTACTCTAATAAGAAATGATTCGTTAATCCAGTTTTAACAGTTCCAGACTTTGTCTATCAAAAAACATCATAATTTAAAAAAATATGTTTATTAAATTGCTATTATAATATCTTTTGATTCTTGTCAGAATTGTTTCATATGACTTATCAATGTCTTATAGTAATTTATGCAAACTAGCAATTTTGAAGAGTGCCGTTTTGGTACGCTGTGGAATGATCTTTCATAGCCAGAACGAACCAGATCAATCCAGTATTAAATGGTAACCCGAATGTTAACTTGACTTTTTTTGCAGCTTTAGGAGCGAAGACTATGAATAATAATTTTAAATACTGAATCATTCTCTGGTTTCGTAGGTTTTGACGAATGAGTCAATATAGCAAGATAGTAAGTTTATAGTTACATAAAAAACATGGGTAATTTTATAAGTACCTAACTATATAGGTATAGTTAGGTAACCATCCATCCAACCCCGTCGCCCTGGGGGGTTGACGTCTACCGATTGTTGTTGTTTTTGTTGATGATGATGATAGGTACATAAAAATATTGAGATAGGTATTTTAAGCTAATAAGATTTAAAAAATACGAATTATATACTATATAAGTTAGATATGTCGTTTGTGCCACGCTCATCCGTACTAATATTATAAATCTGAGAGTTTATGTGTATGTATGTATGTTTGTTACCTCTTCACGCTCAAACGGCTTAACCGATTTGGATTAAATTTGGAACACGGGTAGAGTATAACCTGGAATAACACATAGGCCGCAGGAAAACAACTATTATTACGGGAAAATGAGTGGCAGCGGGTGAAACCTCTGGGCGGGAATCTAGTAATTAAATAAGTTGATAATAATATTAAGCTAACAGTCGCTGACAGAGATGTCAATATTATAAATCATTTATAGTTTGTTATGCGTTTAAGCATAGCCGTACTTACTTACTGAAGCAAACTCATGAAATAATTAATAAACTAAACATTAAGTGCAGCTTATGTACTCTGCAATGGAAATAAGTAATACCTATAAGTATTTTTTTTTACGATTTCAGTCGAAATGGCAGACTATCCACGCACCAAGCCGAAGGGCCTTCGAGACGCAAAAGCAACCTCCACAACGCAATGGCGGCTGAAATTGACGGAAACTGGGGTAACGTTATCTACCTACTATTAAATAAGAAAAACCGTGGTTCATTTCATACAAAAAAGCACCTTGACATCGCCCTTCGCAATGAACCAAATAAACAACATTAGATACTGAGTCACCAATGCATTATCAAACAATGACCCACAAAACGTGAAATGGCAAAAACTATTTCATTTATCTACACCCGCTGGATACCCTTACCCATAAACTTTACTAAGGTACTTATAAATGTCAATGGAGTAAACAGTAGATGGATATTTTGTGTGTTCAACTTTTTCTATTTTTACTGATATTATAAAATGTACATACTGAGGTTTAAACAGAGTTTACGATGCATGATGAAACTTTAAATTTTCATTCATTATTTAAACTATCTGTATTTACCTAACGTAGTAGTATTCTAAACTTATAATATGGTATGAACCAGGGTATTAACAATAATACTATCATCGTCTTTAAGTAATCATGAATCATTTAGTACAGTAGTTAGTCACATGATCTGGTTTTAATGTTACATACAAAGTTATTCGACACGTCGTTTCGTCTAATTGTTTCATGTTCCCTGTATAGTGTCATCACTATGTCACTCCGTGTTACTAACAAGAGTCCTGATCCCGTGGAAAATTTCATAATAACCAACTGTAGGATTATCATCATCGGTTGATAAGGACCACCCAAGGTAATATTTGCCAAAGTTAATTTATTCATGATGACAATCATTTGGTTAGATACAAAGGACAGTATGCAGTCGCGTTTTGTTTTTGATTTTAATTTGCATGTAGAAATCTACGGAAAATCTTGCACTGTAGTGAATATCTTAAATTATTCATGAAATTACAGGTTTTCGCTTATTTTTTTGTCAATCTTCAGACTGAATGGTAAATTATTGTACATTTTTATGTTTCACAACATGACTTTCTCATGCAAATCAGCTCACACAATTGAACAAAGAGACTCGTTTCTAAGAAATAATATGTAGGTATAAGTGATCCAATCTTATAAGCACTTATGTATTCAACAGAAAATTCAAGCCACAATATAAAAGCAACGCATGATAAAGATAAAAGATTTATTCGTTTGAGTAAATTAAATTTATTTTATTTTATTTGGGGTTAATTTTACAAATCTGTCAGTTCGTTGAGAAAAAATAAAAACAAGATTCAATTGTGACTAATTTTATTTTCAGATAAAACTCACATCGAAGGAAGGTTCAAGAAATATTCCACAACTTCTACTATTTATTCAAAAAAGGCTCAACAAGAACACATAGAAAGGTAATAAATACCATTTGTATAAAATTAAAATTGGTGTATACCGAATCAAAAGCAAGTTGACGGCCGATGTGGCGCAGTGGTAGTGCGACTGCCTGCGACGCAATTGTTCCGGGTTCGATTCTTGGTGGGGCTCTCACAAAGATGATATTTATCACTTTGTGAATTTGTTCCCAGTCTGGCTAGGACATTGCAGGCTGAACCGCCTGATTGTCCGAAAAAGGATGATAGTTCCGTGCTTCGGAGGGCATGTAAAGCCATCGGTTCCGGTTGCTGTCTATGATTACATAGACGGCGGTCGTTACACAACCATGTCAGAGGCCTACTACTAGTAGTAGGCGGTTGAAAAACTCTGACACCAGGGATCAGCGTGTTGTTGGACGACTCGTTGTCTCACACGAAAATTAGAAAAAGAAGCAGCTGAACTACCGACCTGGATTATCATACAGATATAAAAAAACTGTTGATTTTATTTTATTCATAAGTCGTCTCATCCATATTTGATAAAAACATTAAACCACATCAAAAACAGATTAAACTGCTTATCGGCATTTCCACACACAAGATGAAAAGAACAAGTATATAGTCGTTGACTTATATAAGCCAAACTAAATCTCCTGCCAATAGTTAATTTTTTGGCGCTTTGCCTTTACCTTTTATGACCTTTAGAATTTATATAAGAATCAATTTTTACATATGAAACGATCGTTGACCTGAGAAGGTCAACTTCATTTCATTACTTCTTCTCATATTTAAGCGCATTGGTCTTGTCGGTGGAGTTTACGCCAGTTTTTTCTGTCTTCCTTCTCCTTGACTACCCTGTACGACATGATCATGGTTTTTTCTTTTATTTGGTCTATATATGACTCCTTCTTGGTTTTCTTCTTCCTCTTTTTCTTTCGACTTTTCCCATAACAATCGTTTTGAATAACTGATCATGTCGTATTAAGTGTCCTTTCATATTTCCCCTTCTATTATCTGTTGTACTGAATAACTTTCTGTTCTTTTTTACAAGCTGGAGAACTTCCTCGTTCGTCTTCCTTTCTGTCCAGATTATCCTCTCCATTCTTCACCAAAATCAAAAGCCTGCCTATGTTCCCTGCCTCTTTGGGTCATGATCTTTTTTCGCAGCCGTACAATGTTACGCTCTAGACTTACACCTTTATTAGCTTTTAACGGGCGTGGGATGAAGTTCCGGCTTAAAGTAGACATTTATTTCCGTTGAAATCTTTTATTCTAAAGCGATCCTTGCTTTTATATTTGGTGTTCATCTGGATTCATTAATGCAGCAAAGATATTTGAATTTTTTGACTTCTTAAAGTGGTGTGTTGTTAAGAATAACTGGTCTATTGTTCGTAGGTGTTTTGGTTAATCACTCATCTGTCGCTTCATACTATAACAATTTCATTGGTTTTGAATTTTATTTAAAAAAATAAATAAATAAATAAAAATAGTTTATTTTCAGAAGAGTTATCTTATCTTATACATGAGACCTCCCATTAAGTAAGCAGAGCTACTTGTGTCGGGAGTGACTCACTACTTTCCTATTGGACACATTTAAAAATAAGCATAAGTAGGTACATAGTAATGTCACAGAATAGATAATAGTAGTACCTACAGAAGCGACACTCTTTTGATGTTGAAGAAAGCCGCCGTTTTAATAGCCTACACTTTTTTTTGTAACATCCAAGACACCGTGCGCTATCTAAATTAAACTCAAATGCACGCGCATAAGAGCACAAATCCTTTACGTTCTCTGACTACCTACACGGGAGCTCAAACGCCAGGGCCAGAATCAGGATATAACTATGAAAAATAAAACCCTAAACTGATTTGGTAGGTATATTAGCTATTTACACAGAATATATTATAGTGTTTATTGTAAATATTTACAATATTTTTCAAAAAGTCGTGAATATTCTTAGTCATAATAAAAAATTACAAATAAAAATATAATTTACAATTACAATTGTCTTACTTTTATATAATGTTGTATGTATTTCTTGCCGTCTCGAAAGTATACATTATTAAACTTAAGTGTCGCGAAAATACGAAATCTTACAAATAATACCAAAAGGTATTGTGCCGGAAAACATGAGCACGGTGTATGAAATAGAACTTTTTCCAGCAGCGAGTTAGCTGGATTTCTCATCATAATTCCTTTGAAATGATTTAAAAACAATGTTTCCAGCTCCTTCACGTAATTCGTAAAGCTTTCAGGGGGAACTTTGGTAATGTAAAAAAGGACAACTTGGAATCACTCTTTTTATTAAGACATCCGTCCACAGAACACCTAGTCCTATTTTGTCCCATCATCATAATAAATTGATTGGTTTTAAATTTCGTAAAGAAGCACAGCACAAACAATTTATTCCACTACCTGCACGACTGTCTCGTTAAAGAACGCGTCACAAGTGAAATGACGTCACCGCATCGATGCGCGCGCGCTCCACTAGCGAGCGCGATCCGGCTCTGGCCGAGTGTACCGTCGCGGTACACGACGGCGTAGGTACTTAACACCGTAGGTATAGGCGAGTGTCGCAGGCCTGGTAATGTTCTTAAGCACAGGACAATATAGGGTAGATATGCCTTATTTTATTGTGGGTAGTTAAGGTTCAAAATTGTTGTCCGGCTCCCGGTACGTGACAGACAAGCGGTTAAACTATTATTACTATAATAGATTTATTTCACAGGTCATGGTGGTTTGCGTGCTGTCAAAAATGCCATCAAGAAGACACAAGTATACCTTCTTGGGAGCCACCGAATTGGCAAAAAGTTTGCCCATATCCGTTCTGTCCATCATTCCGTAAAACTGCTAGGATATTAACAATATGCCTCATTGGTATGTTAGCATGTTTTTCATTCATTAGTTTCTTCAACTACATAAAAATATATTTCAAAAGCAATCAAATTCTAGTGCGTACTAAATAAGACTTCAAAAATATTTTCTACACAAAGTGCGAAATAGATTTTGTTGACCTTTTTATGTGTAAAGACAATAAAGCTTTAAAAAATACATACATACACATATCACGCCTATAATCCCTTGCGGAGTAGGCAGAGCGGAAACAGCCGCAAAAAACGGCCATTTACACCACGTCTGACAATTGTTTGAGGGTTATTCGGAATATTGTGTATCGCTATAAAGACAGGTTGTCAGCCCATCGCCTAAAATTGAAATACACACCCTCAAGTCCCTTAGTCGCCTCTTACGACTCCCACAGCCTAAGCCGGCATCACACGGCAATTAAAAATTCTTATTGTTATTTAAATAAAAAATAATATTTTTGTTACGCACTAACTATTAAAAACAAATTTCACCAAATTGAATAGTTCTATGTAAGTCAGGGTGTTTAAGGCTTTGTCAATTGGCTTAAAAATAAAATGCAAGTTTTTGAACTTAAAAATAGATTAGATTAGATTAGATTTATTTATTTCACATTATCAAATTCATAATTACAGCACTAAAACTAAATAAAAATGTCAGAGGATAATGTGATCGTCAAAAACATTAAATAGAAAAAATAACAATGTCAACGTTCCACAAAAGTAGATTCAAAGTAGGTACAATAAAATTACAAAAGTAAAATGTCAAAAACATTAAGAGAAATAAAAAATCACAGTGAATATGTCAAATTGTAAAATAAAAATGTCAAACCAGTTTAAATAGTACAAAAATAATAAAGGTACTAAAAGTATAAAAAATTAAATAAAAATATTGATGTCAAAAGAATATGTCAATAATAATAAAATAATTAATAAAAATCTATTTTATTAATTTGAAATATTCACTTACGCTATAGTATTCTTTATCCAATAAAAAATCTTTCAGTCGGCGATAAAACGTTTCGTCATGTTGCTCGTTTTTTATATCTGTGGGTAGGTGCTCGTAATAAGTAGGACCCATTACGCGCGGGTTTTTGGTAGCCAGCTCGGTTCTCCGCCGGACTGTGCACAGTTTCCCTACACTGCGAAGATTACGCCCACCACCCGTTCGACGACTAAAGTTTTCTAAATTGTGCCGAACATATTTTATTGTTTCGTATAAATAAAGTGAAGACAAGGTCATGATGCCATGCTTTGCGAATAAAGTTCTGCACGATTCTCGAGGCTTTGTCCCTGCTAATATTCGCAACGCACGCAATCAATATAACTACTGCAACTTTTTAAACATTTGGCATATATGAGATAGTCGCTACTTTCTTTTACAGGGTTGATAGTATGGCTCACACTTTGGTTAATAATGAAAGATCCAGTGGCACCTGGTGGACAACTTTTCATGTTAGCAGCTTTGACACTTGCTTGCCACTTGGCTGGATGGCTAACTGTGAAGATTACAACTTTACCAGCACTCATAGGAATGCTGTTTATGGGTATTCTCTTGAGAAATGTTGAGTTTGTACATTTCGATGAAGACTATCAATCTGTCGTCTCATATATCAGGTAATTATTGTTAAATATTGCATGTGTCTGTGAACGTAATATTTAAGATCTTAAATTAGAATAGTAATGACTGATACTAAGATGTTTTTATTAATTTCTAGTTCGTAGGACGTTTTTACGTTTACTCAGATATATTTATTTTTAAATTGTGTTTTACATGTTACTTTTTTGTGCGCTTACGTGAAAAGCTTGTATATTGATGTTGTTCATCTAGTGCCTAAAACTTTAATATTATTATTTAAAATTAAGCTACACAATAGTATCACGCCTTTATCCGTTGCCTGTTTCTTATTTAAAAACGATGAATTTTAAATGATTTTATATGTTTCAGAAAAATTGCTTTAACAATCCTTCTTACTAGAGCAGGAATAGACTTGGATCCCCATGCAATGAAAAAGCATTTTTTAACTGTAATCAAACTCTCTCTTGTACCTTGGACATTTGAATTCGTGTTATTTGGTGTACTGGTTTACTTTTGTCTCGATATGCCTTGGGATTGGGGTAAGTGCCTATTTGTTTTATTTTTTAATTGTATATTTTTTAAGTTTATATGTTGACTTTTTATTACATTCTTACAAATATAGTTACATGAATTACTGCTACGTGCGGTACATGAATTTTATCTGTATTCAATAAAACTTTTATTTTATAAATTAATTATATTCTTCTGCTACGCGATTTAAATATGATACTTTATTCATGAAAAATTCTATGATTTCAGCGTTTCTTGCAAGTTCTATAATTGCAGCAGTATCACCAGCTGTCATTGTTCCCTGCCTATTTCGATTACGAACAAAAGGTTATGGTGTTTCCAAAGGCATACCGACACTAGTACTAGCTGTATCTGGCATTGATGATGCAGCTAGTGTAGCAGGATTTGGAATAGTATTTTCCAGCATGTTTTCGACGTCTTCACTCGTCATGAGTATAATTCAGGTACTGATACTATTGGCGAGAACGTAGTTTATTGGCGTTATTTTAATTTAAATGCTATACCTACCTACGATGATCACAACATAGTCCGGTACGGTTGGCATTATTTGAGAGCATAACTTGCAAAAATTCTAAATGCACTTATTTTTTGTACGATTATCATCTGTCTGTAAAGCACATACAAAAATTTTCGTAATTGTTTACGCTTGCGTAAATTTCAGATTCATTGTACGGTAGCTTCTTTATGTTTTTTTCAATTGTTTTTAAATTAATAAGACAGTTTACAAAGTCATTTCCACTTTGAGACGTTTTTATTCACCCCATATGAAAGTATGTTAGCATATAGGTACCTATAATGAAAAAATATTTGGTTCGGCCAATGGTCCAAAACTAAAAGCCAAACGGGTTAAATATTCAAACTATCCCTTATTCCGCGGTAAATCTACGCACCTGTATTTGAAACATACATGGTGTTCTCACAGTTACTAATTTTTAAGGAGACGTTTTTTTACAAAAATATTGTTTCAGGGTCCACTGAGTATATTTGTTGGAATAATATTTGGGCTAGTGCTCGGATATTTTGTTAAATTTGTTCCGGAAAGAAACGACGCGTTTGTTGTGCCCTTAAGAGTTTTATTCTTACTCTTTGGAGGAATTTTATGCATGTTGGGTTTCGAAGAAATTGGATGGGGTGGAGCAGGTAAGATTTTAATAATTCGTTTTTTTACGTTTTATTATACTTTATTTCAACAAAAACTGGTCATCTTTATTTATGTAACTGAGGTTAAACAGACCAGGACCATAGATGGACAACCAGATGTTGCCAGGTAATATTCAGGTCCATTGGTGGTTGGAAAGTTTTTTTAACCTGTTGTGTGGAATATGAAATCAAAGAACTTTACGAGAGGATTTCAAAAGTATATTAGAAGGTACATTAAAGTTACACCTAAAAAATAAATGAAGTTAATATAAACAATTTACCATCTTTAAACATCCCATTCATATTTGAAAAAAATTCATGCTGTGTACACTGTTTTGAATAGAGTAGTCTTGCTCAAATGTTTTACTATGTTTTTAAAAATTGTATTGTTTTCTTGTCTTTTTTGTGACATAATAAAAAAAATTGGACTGCAATACTACCTGGCAACATCTGTGAAATTTAAGTCAGGGGTTACAACAACAATTATCAAAAGTCAGAATTCGGTCAACACATTCTGCAAACGACATTCTGGCTCTCTCTCTCTCCTCGACTAAAGCACCTCGTTATTATTATTAACATAAATATGTATTAACCTAAACCATGACCAATTTTTATAATTTGAGGGAATCTTAGTTATATTATTTATCTATTTACAGGACCACTGGCAGTGATCACCTTCGCGTTTATAGCATGCAAGAATTTTTCTGAATTAGGATGGGAGTTTGAAGATAACCCTGTAGTAACAGCCTTTGAAATATTGTGGATGTTCTTTGAGCCAATGCTTTTCGCTGTTACTGGAGCACAAGTTGTAGTATGTTTCTGAAATACATTTGCGTTTCATGAAATATTACATAATTATCATATTTTTTGTCAAATCTATCTATAACAAATCTGGCTTTTTCTTCTTTTTCAAACTAAAGTACCTTTTTTTATCTGATCAATTGAAATTTTTGCAGATCGCTGATCTTCCAGTGCATTTGGTATTAGTAGGAGGCGGAATATTGATATTGTGCACTGTTTTGAGAGCTACACTCACGAGTCTTTGTGCAGTGAGAAGCAATCTCAATCTTAAGGAGAAAATCTTTGTTGGGTTTTCTTGGATGGCCAAAGCGACTGTACAGGTACTTACAAAACCTTATTTTTTATCTCTGCTATGAATAATTTTGTCATCATATCGTTTAGCAATCCCTGTTTGGATCATACGTCAGTGTCAAGGTGTTTTAGCCAGCTCTCTGCGTCAGGAATGTACTTGTGTAGATTGGCTATACCACCAGGAAAACATGCATGCCATTTAACATCCATTTTTTCATGAACTTCCGTGCTTCCCAAAATTTTCGTTCCTCCTAGAACAATTCCGGCTGGTTGTTTGAACAACCACTCAAACTTCCCCGGATGAGCTCCTGCTCCTATACCAATTAGTCAGGTGTAGAGTTTAAAACCCCGGGGCTAAAATTGAAGAGTCCAGTTATATATAAAAAAGCTATACAAACAATCACAAATACATTTTTGTGGTACTTAACATACCATAACACAGATTGATAACTAGCCTGAAGCTAACTTGCTACATTTATGTATTTACAGGCAGCTCTTGGACCAGTAGCTATGTACCAGGTTATGTCAGGAAAAAAAGACCGCGCTAACGAGGACCACGAATTTATGATGAAGTACGCAACCATGACAGCCAGTCTTTGTATCCTCTCCATCATTATCACAGCACCCATTGGTGCACTAGTCATCACACTCACAGGGCCTAGATTATTGTCTAGGACCACTAAACCACCCATATTAGAAGGTAATTTAATATGCATTACTCTTTCCTTTATATTTATACATAAGTTTAGTTTTTGAACAACATCATGTAAAATAACTACAACCCCACAGACCAGAGTATTTAATTAAGTTTAATGGTAAAGAAAACCTCTAGGAACTATTTTTTGTATTCTTGTGATGAAAATCTAGTTTAGAAGGATTAACAGAAATGAGTTTCAGGAAGTTCTTTCCCAGTCAGTCATATTGAAATTCAATCAAGCCATGATTGATCACCGATGTAAATTATTAAATAAATGAATGTTTTGCTAATTTCCAGAACATTTGAGTCGAAGTCAGAGTAAGTTGTTGATTTGGTTTGAAATTCATAATTATCAAATGTATGTGATTTATCCGCCTTGAGCGAACAGGGCCTATCCATACTTTGATTCATTGGCTTAAATATTTGGGCTTATCGGTATACAAAACTGCATCATGAAATTATTGTTAAGTAGAAATACTTCACAACTTAAGAGATGTAATACCAATTTTTATTCTGTCGGACATATAATGAATGAATATGAATATCTTTTTCTTAGAACGTTTTGACGCGGGGAATAAAAACTGTAAGAAGTATTATGTCTCAAAGTTGTATGAAAGTTATTAATTTTTGAAAGAGTAATTTCAATTCATTTTATAGCTAAAAAGATTATCTGCCTGAGTTGACGGACATATGGATTGGTTTTTGATTTGGATATTTTGGTATGGTTTTTTTTTGGTGGTGGTTTAATGGATTGGACAATTAGGAGTTAGAGTTTTTCTAAACTTGATTTTAGAAAAATATATTCATTGCTGGAAAACATTATTTACGAATGAATACGTAAAAAATATATTGTAGAATACATAATTTTGAAACATCCTTGTGTTGGGTGTACAATTTTAAGAAAATTCTGCCCCAGGCAAGATTTAAATCAGCAAGTTTTTGCGATTAGTACCTGTGACGTTTCTTTCATCTGGGCTCCTGCGGCTCAACTGTTGCCTGCGATATTATGCAAGTATATCTCAATGCCAAAAATTCGTGGCAAAGGCTCTATCTGCCAGGATAGTTTTTAAAAAGAAGTCGCAAGTACTAATAGCAAAAGTCATTGCTTATATTTCTGTCTTGATTTTGGCTGCGGTAGAAATTTTCGCATGTCTTCTAAAAAAAAACTGTAGTCGAAATTCAAACATACTGTAATTAGCGCGTTAAGGCGAATTCTAGCCGAGGTTTCCGCGTTTTCAAGGGGGTGAAGCAGCCGCGCGGGCGGAGCAGGCGCGGGGTGTACCCCCGCACGGTCAAGTAGCAAACGCAGCGTATCAGGCTCCCGCGCACGACAGTATAGGCGTAGGGTAAACGTGCTAATAATTGAACTATTTGTTTCATTGAAAGGTTGTCTTTTTTAATGTTATATGATATACCTATTCAATGTTTGTTTTTTAGACATGTAAACAATGTAAAACTTTACGTAGTGCTACTACGTAAAGTTTTTAAATCAGTCATAGTTAGGTAGGTACAGAATTATTTATGAAGAAATAATGTCTAGGGATCCGTATGATTATTGATTATTCATGTTATATGGGGAAAAACTCAAATAATATACATCAAAATTCATTTAGAAGACAAAAAAAATTAAATTACATTCAAATTAAGATATCTGCTTCATTTACTGACGCCCATAAATAGGGTTCCTTCCGTAGTCTGTTGAAATGATCGAGGCGAGGCATACAAAAGAACAGACATAGAAATAGAATTGGCAAAATAATAAGGGATTAATCTAAGGAAATCTATAACAGCCCCAATAAACAGGATCTGATAATCCAGCACCCACTTTTCTGGTTATATAGCCGGTTTTTCAGAACCTCTCAAAGGCATACCACGGGCTCGACGAGAATCTACCATTCTCATTTAGGGAGAATATGATTCTATTTTAGTTTACCAAAAGTTGTCATATCTTTGTAAATACTGTCTCCATTTCATCAGATTGTTTTGTCCACATAAAACACATCTTATCTTTCCCGTCGCACGTAATTGTCCCTGAACTTGGAAAAACCAATTACTATTTTTGATTCACAGTAACTCGATCTTGCTTTTTATAATATTTCAATATTTGCACCTTATTTTGTTTTATAGCATTTTGAATGCCATTTTTTGAGGCAGCAACTGGGCATTTCACTTCCACTGTAGTATCTTCACCCACGATTCCGAAAGGCGTAGCACCTATGAAGAGAAATGTTTCATCAACAGTCCACATTCCTCGATTCTCAAATTATATTAGCTGCTCAAACAAACTGTTGAGAAATCGGTGTAGTCGTCTGTGTCTGCGAAAAGACGCCACATTGATGACTCTATCGATAATTATAAGCCAGCACAAGTCTGGAAATATTTACGCGCGCTTGGTGTTGGGAAGTCGCCAGCTACCCCTAGTGGTGCTGTAGATTTGTCAGCACTCAACCGGCATTTTTCGTCTCCTCCTGTCTCACTGACTGATGTCGTCAAAGCAACGACTATCGCTAACATAAACCGTCACCACTTCCACAGTGATCTTTCTTCTCTTTTAAAGTTGTTGCCGAGGACGATGTTAAGAAACATATATCATCCATCAAATCTACTGCCGTGGGCAATGATGGTCTCTCCTCCCGTATGATCTCCCTTATCCTTACCGAACTCTTGCCAATCCTCACACACATCTTTAATTTCACTCTGGTAACGAGTTCTTTCCCCTCAGCATAAAAACGTGCAATTGTTATACCTTTCCCTAAAGTTTCCTATCCTTCATCGTTCTCCCAATTTCATCCCACTTCCATCCTTCCATTCCTATCTAAGATCCTTGAACACATTGTCCACAAGCAGGCATCTGACTTCAACACATCTAATAGTCTTTTTTCTACGTATCAGTTTGGCTTTCGTGCTGGTCACAGCACTGTGACAGCACTTATCAAAGTCACCGACAATATTCACCATACCATGAAGAATAAGTCTTTGACTATTGTTATTTTACTTCATTTCAGTAATGCCTTCAACTCAGTTGATCTTGATGTACTTTTCGCTATGCTTCGCTCTCTTAACATTTCTTTTCCGGCAATAACTTGGTTTGATTCATAATTTTGGAGTCGCTTGCAGCGGGTCCGTTCTGATGAGGCTTTCTCGGAATGGAGTAATCTCTCTTCAGGCATACCTACAGGTGGCGTCCTTTCACTTCTTCTTTTTTCTGTTGTCATTAACACAGTTACTCCTCTCTTCTAGCTTCCATCTTTACGCAGACATTTTGCAGATTTACTGTCATTTCACCTGTGATGATATAAATAGTGCAACTGTGGCTATCAACAATGACCTCAGCAAAATTGCTATATGGGCTGAATTCTTCGGTCTCGTGGTCAACCCAATAAAATCTCAGGCCATGCTAATAGGTAGTTCTTATATGTGTGTGTAGGCAAGTGGACCATCCAATTATCCCAAACGTTATTTATAACGGCACGTCTATAGCTTTCACAAAAACTGCCAAAAACCTTGGTATTTTGCTGGATTCCACTCTCAGTTGGACTGCGCAGGTCAACGCTGTCAGCAGTAATTTCTTGCCTCTTAAAACTAAGATTACTCTTGCTCAGACACTTCTCTTCCCCCGTTTAGACCACGCCGACACCTGCTACGTAGATGCCACTGAGGAGTTGTTTAGCAAACTTGAGCGTCTCCAAAACCTCTGCATCAGATTCATTTTCGGTTTACGCAATTACGACCACAGTTTGGCTCACAACTCACATTGAATAGGTTGTACGGAACCCTCCTCACTTATCGAGTCCAACTCGCACTTTACCGGTTTTTATATATCCACACTAATATTACAAATGGGAAAGCCTGCTTGTTTGATTTTCCTTTCTTCTTGTCGCAACGGAGCGGTTTTATGTAAAATTGAACCTCCCATACAAGGTGTACTAGCCGGCCTAGTCAATTTGTATGGGATCCATATGTTACTTGAGCAAATTTGTTCCTTATTCTCAGACTGGTGTCTGGTAGGCATTCCATGGTTTTCGCTATCGGTCACTAGTTAAATTTCACCCTATACAATAGTAAAGTAAGGTTGTACGGAACCGTCCTCAGCTATCAAGTCCAACTCGCACTTGACATGTTTTTATCCATTGAAACGTGTTTGTTTGATTGTCCTTCCTTGATGTTGTAATTGTAACGTCACGTTGCGTTGGGTTGATTGTGAGGCTGGAGAGTGACATAGGCAACTTTTTTTCTTTGGAGAAATATCTTTTCCTACGGGAAAAACATCACGCCGTGGGTGAGGCTATAGGTATAAATAAATTGTTATGTTTACCATACACAAGGTAGTCCTTGCAAGGTACTTCTACCCTAATTCAAAAAAAATATATATAAAAAAAATTTGGTAAATATTATGCCGTGTGATGCCTACTTAGAACTGCATCACCCCATTTCTTTCCCATGGGAGTCGGTAAAGGCGACTAAGGTACTCGAGGGTCTGTACTGCAATCTTAGGCGATGGACTGACAACCTGTCACTATGGCGATACACAATTTTTGCGCATAACCCTCAAATATTTGTCAGACATGGCGGAAATGTCCGTTTTTGCGGCCGTTTAAGCTCTGCCTACCCCGCAAGGGATTATAGGCGTGATATGTGTATGTGTGTATGTAAATATTACGCCGCAAACTACCTAATCCTCTGTTTTTTATAGCAAGGCTAGGAAAGCTTCGTTTTTTTTTCTTTAATTTGGTATTTTTATTCCCTGCTCAATAAATGTCGTAATATCTCCGCGGCTGGAAAAAAGTTGTACATGTCTGCTTCCGACGAGGCTCAGTGGCCGACTGAGGGGTGCGGGCGCGGTAGAAACCGACGTGCTCGTACGCAAACCGAACATACTTTTGTGTTTAAGTGTTCTTTTTGAATGATAATAAGTAGATAATTGAAAAACTAGCTCCATACGTTGATTTCACATACAACAAGGAAGAAAATTACATTAAATAAATTTTGAAATATTGGATACCGGTCAAATGGTACAGGTTTTTAGTCTAAGAAACAGGCCAAAAACCGCAAAATTAGAGCTTACTTTGCGATTTTTTTCTATCGAGAAAATTTTTACCAATCGTGTTTTGGGCTCCATAGTTTTGTAGCATATATATTGAAGTAGTCCTGAAAATAATTACATCTCGTGTTTTTGAGATTTGAAGAAATGGCATAGAAAACTCCGAACACTACTCCGCCTTTGCTCGGTACATTTCTAAGGCCACCTCACCTTAAGTTGCTGTCAATGGTACGTGTACACTTGACAAGGGATTTGAAATTAAAACTATTTACCATACATACATACATACATACATCACGCCTATATCCCTTACGGGGTAGGCAGAGCGTTAACGGCCGTAAAACGGATATTAACACCACGTCTGACAAAATCTTGAGGGTCAATCAGATAACCGTGTATCACTATAGTTACAGGTTGTCAGCCCATAGCATAAAATTGCAATACACATCCCTCGAGACCCTTAATCGGCTCTTACGACACCCATGGGTAAGAAATGGGGTGATGCTATTCTAAGCCGGCATCACACAGAAACTATTTACCGCGATGACTTAATTTGGTAAATCTCTTAGCAACCGTAACTGAGACACAAGTGATTAAATGTCACTGTTCCTCAAATATAGTGTAATACCATATTACTGAGATCGTATTCAGTAAATATGGTGCCTGACAGTTTAGTCGTTTATTTAAGGAGTTTTGTCAAAATATGACAATGCCACTCCATTGTACGAGATTGCAATAGGAATGACAACTATCGCGAAAAATCTTTGATGTCATATTTTAGCAACCTGTGAATCATTGTCTAAACCATGTGTGTTTCTGAGATGTGCACCACTAATGCGGTGCCAAAATGCATAGACTATATACGTTTCGGTATTTGTTTTCAGGTATCGATCTAGTTGCATTTTTTGCACCGAAATTAAAAAATATTGTTCGTTAATTAAAAACTGTCTACGATTTATTTGTTACAGGCTGGAGGAGATCGAACCGTCCTTCTATTAGAGATATTTCAATTATAGACGAAGAAGAAGTAGCTGAAAGAGATGCGGAAGCAAAGAAAGAAGAAGATAGACCCGAATCACCTGTAACACCTCCACCACCAATCACAACGCAACCATACCTTGCTACCAATATTCAGAATAATCAAACTATTTGAATAAAGCAATTGAATGTGATATTTACTTAAATGACAATGTGAATTAATAATTGAATTCATATTAATGTATGTCACTTTGATGCGTGCGTGTTAAATGCTTGAACGAAATATAAAAGATTATTGGTACTAGTAAAAATAGTACCCGCAGTAGCTATAATAGTGATTTAAGACTTTCCTATAATTAAGATGTATGTATATTCTTATGTTAGTTAATCTTTCAGTATTAGTAGAATAGAAAAAAAATATAAAGGGACAAATTTCAAATTTAATTTTGTTGAAGGTATAGGTGTTTTACTACCAACAGCTTCTTTCACAGACCAAAAAAGCTCGTACGGGTGACAGCGAATGACGTTTCGTTGCTCTGTGGCTTATTTAATGACATTGTATTATATAGCCTTGCAAAAATCAAGTATTCTCTTTCCAAAACATCTCCTATTACAATTTTAATATCTAAGTAAATTACCTTATTACGTTGGAAGGTATTTAAAAACTACCTACCTAGTTACGCATTGTACAAATATCCATATTGTATAAATAGCCAACATTAACTGAAAAATAACATACGATTAGTACTTAGTAGGTTTTATCTTGATACGTATTTCAAATTGTTTATTATTGATTGTTTATAAATAATAATTGTATATAAATCATAATTTGCAATATTTGCATTAAATGCATTTTGTTTTTTCTGATCAACAACCCAATGATAACAGTTCTCAAGCCCAACCCTTAATAATATTAGAAATAGCGTCATCTACCGTTGTTGGAAGGAACCTTCCGTTCTGACAGACACGTATTGGTGTTTGCCGCGGGCGGTTGAGTAGAACCTTAAACATAGTTGCAGTTCGTTATTACAAATAGAGATGTCGCTACGGTAAATATACCGCGTCACGGTGAAATAGAACCTTAATCATAGTAGCAGTTCGTAATTATAAATAGAGAGGTCGCTACTGTGAATTAGCGCGTCACAATCCTACCCGTACAATTCTAATGTAAATACTTACCGAATGTAATGCAAATGCAAGTCCCATAGTAAAATTTAAAAGTTGACGTATATCGCACGTTTTTGTCGTTCTGTCATCACTCAGCGGATTCTTCGTCGGTACACAATGGTCTCCAATACATAATGGGCCATGTTGGCTAACTGCAGGCCATCCACATTGTGTACACGGGGTAATGATAAACAATGACGGTTAAATGCCACTCGTGGCGCGCAATCAGCAAGTTGTCGTAGCGTGGCCTGTAGATTTCACACACAGTTCGATACAGCAATTTTGATGGTTAAATTTTAGGTCGGCTGAAATGTTTGTACCATGGAGATTCCACACAGGCATTCAGATGTACTAATGTATGTCAAGTTAAGTCAAATAAACAACCGCGGCGGTAGTCGACTGGGTCGTATTCATTAGCAGAAATTGAAATTGGTTAAAAAATCAGAACGATTGAACCCTATGAAAATTTATTTAGATAATCTGCTACGTTTCTCTGAACGCATCTCATTATTCCTGGACCTCTAATTTCTGTTTCACCTTTTAATTTATTCGGCGAAGGAATTCCTGATTGCAAATTGCTACTCTGTTTCGGAATTTTACTATCACGATTTTATAGAACGGTTTTCTAAACGGCTAATGGCGGGTAAGCTGTTTAAGAAATAACATCATCTTTACTTTTAATGGCTAATTTTCAAGCTAATCATATAAACATAAATGGCGTTGGCCAAACTGAAAAAACGAGCCAAAGTAATGATGTAAATAAAATGCATTTTGTGACTCAAATGTCAAAATTTCAGCTTAAAATAACGCTTACTGGTGTATAGTATAAAATATCAAAAACTGACAGATCTAAAAGTACCTTTTAAAGTAAGCTTCGCTTACCAAGGGATGGTTACATTTAATTTAGTACAATTATTTTAAGGGTAGGTAAGTTCTACTCGTGAAACTAAACAAATTTTATAACATAATTTTTCGTTACGTTTTATTTGTTCAGTTTTACGAGTAGAACTCACCCTTAAAATTTCTGCACTTAATAAAATGTTACTCTTTCTAATATAATATAATTAAGTATAAAGATTTGTTACAATAATAGTATGTAGTAGGTATGTTAAAAGCGAAAGTGGACGATTCTACCCAATCTGCAGTAAATTTTGTAAAACTGGGAACGGTCTGATCTGAAATATGCTCGAAATTTCACTTACTCAACCGCAAAAGGAAATAAAAAGTATATATCTACTTCTAAAATAGAAAATCTTGAGCCAGCGCTACATTTCACCGATAAACCTTCGGGTAACTCCGACACTACCGACTACCCACCAGATAAGTTCGACAACTTGCCGTCTCCCACTAAAATATGTAGCGACACGGTATTGAAAAGTTCCTCTTTGTAGCTACGACCTTTATCGACTATTTTCTAATCCCCTGCTCTTTGAAGTGACTTCGTGTGGTGTAGTTTATTGCTGTTTCACCAAAAGGTGTAAATATTGGGAGAAAATTTTATATCGAAGCTGAAATTTAATGTCATATTCAGGCTTTTCCGTCCGAGATAAAATATTATGGGATCATGGAGCACACGTTCCTACTATTGGCTAACATACTAATATTAACACTAACTACATAATAATATACTGATAACAATGTTTGTATATAGCAGTAATATTTTTTAATAACATCATCATTTTTCATTGTTTCAATATACAATTCTTACCTATATGTGTCTAAGGAACGTCTTGAAAACCTTCTTACCTCGCACAGAGCGATCGCAAATTCGGTTTTAGCATAATGAAATGTGATGGGAAACATTCCTACATTTTATTGTGCCTTAATGTATGCATATGGGAATAAAATGGTGGCGCATTTTCCATTTGCTGTTGTATTTGTTAAGATGGCTTCTACGTTAATGCAAATTCAGCTACATAAATAAAAGAACGTCAGTACAGATTGCAACTACGGTGAAAAGTTTTAGACATTTTGCGGAGCGTTGAATAGATTTAACAACGCTGAGAGCTGGAAAACGTGCAATATTTCGTTTGGTCAGCGCTTTTAAAAGAGCATAAGTAAGAATTATTCAAGATTTGGTGACAATTCTTTTTTAATAAAGCGGTTTTTTCTTTAACTGTAGAGTTGGAACTGCAAAATAGTGGAAGAAAGCGAGAAATTGCGGTCGGGTGTGAACCGTTTCTCTCCGGTTCCATCCAGATATTACAAGCGCCATCTTGTTTCAACCAGACAAAACACGCATAAATCAACTCTATTCCAGTTTTAATAAAAGAGCTGCATCATGACAGATTGTTGGAAAGTTTTTGCTTTATTCAACTTGTATTGCGCTTGTTTGTGCCATTCAAGATTTTATTGAAATAGTTGCTTTCACGCTGAATCAGGCGCTATCTGTTATTCGTTCTTTTACCAGCAATTATTATGATAGAATAAATGAAGTATAAATAAAACAAATGACTTATTATTCAAATTTAGTGAGGTATTTGTTATTAAACAATTACAATTCCTAACTGAACGTTTCCATAAACACAAGTTAAAACTAAGATCAGTTTATTTCCTCCCGTTAATAATCAAAAAGCCTATGAGTTATATTATTATCGCTCAAAAAGGGAACAGTCTTTTATTTTTAAATAAAAAGCATTGTAAAGGTTAGGTCTGTTATATATAAAAATATGGGTTTAAATACTTTAAACAATTTTGAAAATCGATAATATTATTAACTTTCTTACCAGATGAACAAATCAAAAATATGTCGTAAGACACGCATGACACTGGTGCCTCGCAGATTTTCGCACCATTCGTTCATATGGACGCAGTATCATCCCAATTGTAGTAAGGCGAATTACCTTACCCGAAGAGATAAATCGAAAGCAAAACAGTTGCCGACTTATTTTGCAATAATATTATTCGTCTTAGTAAACACTGATGTAAACTACATAGATCAAAATTATTTTCTTTCTTATTTTTGTACTTCCGATAATTATATTTTTTTAACATGGCATGTAGGTACTATAGATACATTCTATAGTACAATGTACAATTTTGGTAGTTGCAAGAATAAAAGTTTGTGAATGCTGGTCTTTTTTCAAAGTATTTGGGGCTTTAATAGTAGTTTATGCAACTGTCGTATAATGGGGGTCATTAGAATGCGAGTGTCTGTTTATCACACGAGGCGCAGCCGAGTGTGATAATAGTTTGACACGAGCATTCTAATGCCTAATTATAGCAGTTGCATACACTATTTTATCTACACTCTCCAAAAAAAACTTAGAAACACTTTTCTAAACGTACGCACCGGCCATTGCAAGGCCCGATACAAGGACAAATTCAATACGAGAACGTAATATGGCTTGATATGAATTTTTGAAAATTCTGTAATTTAGCAGTTGTTTAGATGTGGAGTGACTTACCTAAACAACTGAACAACAACTGAACAACATCTGAACAACAACTGAACAACATCTGAACAACAACTGAACAACATCTGAACAACATCGGAACAACATCTGAAAAACAACTGAACAACATCTGAACAACAACTGAACAACATCGGAATAACATCTGAACAACAATTAATCAACATCTGAACAATAACTGAACAACATCTGAACAACATCTGAACAACATCTGAACAACATCTCAACAACAACAGAACAAAAACATATTAAAAAAACTAAATAACATCCGAAAAATTACCGTACAACAACAACTGTCAGGTGCGGCGGAAGATAGCGATTTGAATATTGGAAAAAAAAAAACTTCGTTTCATTTCTCAACTTTATCGTATTAAGCGTTTTCTCATTAAGTCATTACGCTTCTGTAATTTAAAGTAAACCCTAGTTTTTATAGGCAGAATGCATAAAGTAGGTCATTATGCATCTGTTTTCGAATTCATAATTCGAACATTATGAGACGAGTGTAGATAAAAGTTTTTTTAGGCCTTCATGATATCAGGGGTTGACTCTGAATCTGCAAAGGTAACAAAAGAGGTAGCAGCCAATGACGCCTCACGAAAACGCAGATAACCATCAGCTATTAACACTCCAGCCTGTCGTTTCCTTAGTCCTTTGAACACCCGACGGATTTCGTGATAGTAGAAGGAATTTTGATGAAAGAAGATAGTTATTTTGGTAGTATCCCGTGAGACCCAAAGCTATTCAAGTGTTTGACTCGATACCGAGGCGAAATTGTTTCGTCTTGGGAAAGTTTCAGCTCGTTTGTGATTTTAACCCAGATTTGTGAAATGAAGGTCTGGTTTTCGAATTTGCGCGGATTCTCGATAGCAGTTACTGAAGTTCGTATTGAAAGATTCTTATTTAGATATTGTAGCATGAGAAACATAATGTATTTTTTTATAATAATGCAGAAAACAAAAAAATATCCAATAAACTTTAAGAGACTGTGGATTGCCTGTGGATAAGTCCGGCTGAACGATCCCAATAAGCGGTGGAAGGCTCCGTAAGGGGCCGCCTGGCTCGCGACCACCATCCCACCGAAGTCTGGCGCCAAGTAGCTTGCTGCGTTCCGTCAGTGTGTGGGAGTGCCAGTGCCTTAACAGGCTTCTTCTGGGTGAGCTCGCTCCATCTTAAACTCTGTCTCTGTCCTATGACCTAGACTAGAGTCAAGAGCAAACCCATCACTAATAAAAAAAAAAAAAAAAAGACTACACCAGACAAAGATGTGAAATTCGCAGTACGCTGAAACATTTTAATGTAGATCTTATAACATTAAGAATCTCGATTCTGAGTATCTATGCATTGTGCGCGTAAGAAAAGGTGAACACGTAAATATCTAAAACTGCCAAAAGTCATTCAACCGATTTTGATAGTTTTGTTTTACGTAGATTTTTTTTTACTAGACACATCAACGTTTATCAAAGCTGTTTTTATTAATTGGTGTTTTGTCTAGTTCGTTTTTGTCAAATTACGACTTGTTTTTTTTTGTGGTAACTGAGCTGTGAGGTTTAAGGGTATCTTCACACTTGATTAGTTAGATATCATGGTTTATACTCCAATGCCTGAGCTGATTTTTGGCCAACGTCCAATGGAGGAGAGCTCTCTATTTTGTCCGAACGCCTGTCTGATTTTTGATATCACACTATCAATTTCAAAAAAGCGCAATGCTTTTGTAATATCAAGTCGAAGAGCTTTGTTCTGACGTTATAATCCTTTACTTGAATAGGATAATAATATTACATTCATCATAACCTCTTTAAGGTAACTACTTTAATTGGTTTTTCATACAGTGAAAAAGAGAAACCGGTACAAATTAATCGGTTGAATTCGGTATGTAAAGCATACCTGGAGACATAAAATAAGAAAAGTATTTGGAAATATTTTAGTCTAAATTAAAACATTCTTATAATTAGTAAGATAAAGTTAAAGATTACTCTTATTTATGAAAAAAACTAAATAACCTTCATTTGACTTGTGAGACGTCGTACGGACCAAGAATGAAACGAATCTCTTTCATGATCTCCTTCAAGATTAACTATTGGTATTAGAAACTATAAATTCTAGTACGTCAGTCAACGATCAGTGCCAAATTTATGAAAACAAAGTCTGATTTATTGGATTTTTTACGAATGGAGTTGTTCGCTGCAATGATTGTGCGCAACAATGACGTCATCAAACAAGATATTTATAAATTCATTTTAAATTCAAGGATGATCCAATAAACAAAAACACTTAATTAGTTTCTTAAAATTGTTTTTTCATTCAGAAAAAAATATAAAATATTTTAACTTTACATACCGAATTGCTGTTGATACAAGTAGAATCCGTCATTAACGATTATTACAGCAGAGAATGATTCAAGTTGATTAAGTATTTTTGTAAGTCGATAGTAATTCTAGTATATTTATGAAAAAAATAAATTTTGACTTCAATTAGCTATTATGGTACGTGAGTACAAACAATTTACAAACAAAACTCTCCAAACAAAAATAGGTATAAGACAAAACTGTAAGAATAATAACATCGTAAAATTAACCATTTTCTTAATCATAATCATTTTTGTTATGAACGATTGACCAAGACATAAAAAATAGGGTGTCTATGACATAATTATCGTTACTTTTGACTGTAGAATACACCTAACACCATAGAATAAATAAGAGTGAGTAATACCTATATAAATGAATAAAAGCGATTGCGCATCCTTCTATTACTATTTTAACATTATATTTATTAATAAACAATTCAGCATAATTTATTACATGTTGTCATATGAATTATGTATTTAAAGCCAAGAAAGTTTAATTATGACTGGTTTCAAATTCTTAATCTTTTCTGCCTAATAAATAAAACCATTACAATCAATTAATTGTAAACGGATTTAAGTTGTGTTTATTTTGGATTTTACAATTCCACCGTATCGAGCTCCTTGCAGGTGTTAGACGTCAATATTTAGATAAAAAAAAATGTTGTTCTACTGTTATACATTTTTGAATGCATTGTCATCTGTGTCCATGAAATTAACTCTGTTAAAAGTTCTAAATGTAGGAATTATAAAATCCAAAATAAACACAAATCAGTTTAAATTGTTTTATTGTGATGTATAAAAACAAATGATCAGGTCCAGGTTATCAGCAGCATTACGAGGGTTACTAATCTACATCAAACAATATTATATGTTGGTCACTGTGATTAACAATAAACTAACGTTGGTCATTAAAAAAATAGTCTTCTTCTTTTCCTGTGACGCAGAGCCGTCCAACGACCCGATGAATCCTGGTGTCAAAAGATTTTTAACCCTTACTATTAGTAGTAGGCCCCTGATACGGTTGTTTAACGACCGCCGTTTAAGTAATCTTAGACAGCAACCGGGACCGACGGCTTTACGTGCCCTCCGAAGCACGAAACCGTCTTTCTTATTTTTAACAATCGGGTGGTTTAGCCTGAAATGTAAATTTAATTATTTTTTTATCTCCTACCAGACCGGAAACAAATTCACGAAGTGATAAATATTAACTTTGTGATTGCCCCACCGAGTATCGAACCCGAACCTTAGTATCACAGGCAGTCACTCTAACACTACGTCACATGCTTGTTTACGGCTTACGGCTCATTTGTCGGGATGGGTACTGTCTTGTATGGAAATAGTGTATTTGTTTGTTGTGTGTGAATGTTATAATATTATAGGTAATGTTTGATACTTCCTTTTTTGTACGTATATGTTATATTATAAATAACGAGCTGGGAAGCCTGATGTCAAGACAAACCTCTTCGGGTTTAGTGACGTCATTTAATGTTTTTTGTATTCATTTTTAAAACAAAATAAATGAAAAAAAAAAAAAAAAAAAAAAAACATCTACGACCGTCAAAATGAGTAACTCCTGGCACTAATAGAAGTACACGTATTGAAATTCACCCTTAAAACCACATTCAACGGCAACCCCTTACCGATTTGTCTTTGTTCACAATCCTATAACGATCGTTTTCGAAATCAAATCAAGTTCTCGTTCATCTGACTGTCGATAAAGGTGGATACATACAGATCCGAAATGTAACTCCACGTAGCTATTCTACTGTACGTAGGGTACATACCCTGCACCGCCCCTTTCGTGTCACCGAAGCCGTTTACGACTATAAGCTTTCTATACAAGCTTATAGCTCAAAGCTTGTGAGCTTATAGTCCTGTAATCGTGCCAATTTATTTTTTTATTGGTATGAAACTCGTGAAGTGGAAAAAACTAGCCTTTGGAGGCATAAACATAAAATTATGCAGTAGTAATTGTATATTCATTTTGAAAATTAGACGCAAGTTTTAGATACTTATGTGTTATGTGTGTACTATCAGCACTGCAGCATATAAACGTATCTAATCAAGGGATCAAGTTATACTGGTCATCCTAAATAACTGTTTGAAAAACCAGTTCCAGTTAAGTATTGGCCGGCGCACCCAAATAAGATGAACGACTTCCAGGAAATTTCAATATCTCAGGCACACATTACACCCCGCCGTTTAGAAGCAACATGGAACCAAATCTGTGGTAATACTCGCAGTAATACTGCCGTTTGCGACAAGGAGGTGCATATTTCAGGATGTTCATGAACTTGCGCGGGCTTGTCTCTTTTTCGCCGTTCGTAATGCTTGAATTTATTAGCACTACGTACGTCTAAAGCTTTCGTGAAATTATATTTCATAATCATAAACATTATTCAATTTGCAAAAAAACAATAGAACTTTCTACGACATGCACATAGACAGGTATCAATAATATTTACATAATATTGTAATATGCCAAAAATATATGAACGAAAGATTTGGGAAGGAACATTTATTAATAAAACACATGTTAAAATACAATAATACATAAAATATATGTCAAATTACAATATTCAACTAGGTTTTTGTCACCTTAATATCAAAAATACCACCCCGGATCTTTCCCGGTCCAAACATCCCTATCAGGCTTGCTGCATTGCCGCGTTGGATAGCCACAGATAAACGTTGGACCAGGAAAGATCCGGAGCGTGGATCCCCGCCTTTCTTCCGCATTCGCTGTCCGATCTCAGCTACAAAGGTTCTAGCCTCTCCGCACCAGGGTCCGACCGTCTCCACGGCAAAAGGTACGAACAGGTACGAGGCCTCCAGAGCTGAGTACTTGAAGTGTTTTTGTTTTGCACCAAACTCCGCCGCAGCACTAGCAGCCCTTGTGGTCCTGCTTAAATAAGAAGGCGCAAAAGTACTCAAGCAAGTGGCGTCCCAGATCAGACACCGCCCTCTCTTCCATGGAACCATGGTCAAGCCATCCGGCCTCTTTCCGTCAGACTGGCTTAGGCCTGGTGGCTCCAGTGTGCACGGGACATTGACGGAAATCAAAGCCCGACGAAGTAAATCGTTTAGAGCGTGGTGCCGCGGAAAACGTCCTGAGCAACGCTGACAACTCAGTGCGTGGAGACCATTAGCCTCTACCATTGAGCCGCAAATGCATAAATGAGGTTCACAGACATTGCAGCCCAACCGCAGTGCCACAGCAACCCGCAGAGAGTCGTCACCTAAAAATGTGCCCATACTTGGCGACGGCATTGCATGTAACCACGCCCCAGACCCCAGGGAGTCGAGACCGCACGCAACCTAGCGACATTCCGACATCCCCCCCAGTGGCTTCATTAATAAGGCGCTCGAGCGTTACCTTACACCCTACATCATACCAGGAGCGTTGCACGTGAGATGGGTCAGGTAAACTTTGACCAGGATTGGCAGCAATCCAGACGCTCAGAGCCTCTTCCTGAAAGAGGATACGGACCTCGCAACCATCACATGAAAGAATACGAGCCACAAGATCCGAAATCCCCCGAGCAGAAGCAAAAAATGCCGCCAATCCTACATCACACACACGGCGAACACCCAGCCTGCCATGACGGATTGGCAACGACGCCTGGGTGCAATGGTCTGCCTCCAAGAAAACGTTGAGTAGTCCCTCGAGTCGAGAGCCAAACGGAGCGTCTCGTCGAGAACTTCACATTGCCGAGAAAAGAGCCAAGAAGGCAGGTTCTTATTAGATATGTTAACTTCTGGATGGAGAAGCATAGACGTAGGAGAACTAGTGCGACATGAGCCGGCAGATGCTGTAACCTGTCAAAAGTTACATTCATACTACTTTTCTTAGCTTCCAGGGCCTTGGGGATAGCTTCTTGGAAAATTGGAGATCCCAACAGACTAAAGGACTCCGAATTCAGCTCCCTCATTCCCGGTATTACCGTCTGGAACCGGGGCAAACATGACCTTGCCGCTGCGGAACACGCTAAAAATTCGCACTTGGCCGTGTTATTTTGTATATGTAATCTTTTCGAACATTATAAAAGACGATGGTTTATTTTGCACTAACAGTGCTATATTATTTTTGTTAATGAAAATAAGAAATTGATAAAATGTAAGCGACGGTCTAGGATTGAACCCGGGTCTTCTAGAGTACTGCCCCACCGCTCTGCCAATAAGCTACACTCAGGTTGAAGCCCCGGCCGTCGCTAACATTTTTGCAATTGCTTTATTTCAATTATGAGACGAGTGTAGATTAACACATTTGTGACGTTTATCAATATTTCGTTTCAATTACGTGCGGATTTGGGGTAGAATTAATAATGTATTTGTTTCAATGGCGACTGGGGCTTGCACGAGCTGGTTTAATCCGGCCAATACCGGCCGCAAGCGGATTTGTCCAATCATGTCTGCCTCAGTTTTAATGCGTTGTAATTATCAGTGACACGGTTATTGTTGGGCTTGTCTAAATTGTTTTCCCTGATAATCTCCATGGATGAAGTGCGGTGCTTTCTGTGGGATTGTTCAAATTCAGTTTGGTTCAAATTAAATTATTCTGACACTAGATTTAGGTATCATAGAGCTTAATTGTTTGTTAGTAACCGATTTGCGGAAATGTTATGCGTATTCAAATTGGTTTGTGGTTTAAGCTTTGGTAAATTGTGCTGGTTTGTTTTGACATGTTATTTTCGATATTACAACATGACAATGTATTTCAAAGGAATAATAACTCCAAAATAAAGTTTATTTCAATAGCCAATGCCAGAAAACTTCAACTTTTGAGTAGACGAGTGGGGTTACCACTACTGGGGTAAGAATATCTTTTTGGTTTTTGACGTCGTAGGTGTGACGGAAGGAAATAAAAAGTAGGGACTTTCTCAGTTTCTAGTGCTTTGACGAGATATTAAAGCACTTAGAACCATAAACTTATCTTTGGAATAATAATCCTAGCGGATTTAAATTATTTTTGCAAATTCGATATAAAATGAATTAATATTTCGATTGCATCAGAACTCAACATCCATCAGTGTTAATGACCAATGTATTGTGATGGCCAACTGCTGTTTAATGAAGCATCTCCATTTGATTTATGACTTTCAATTTATATCATCCACTGTTGTTTTTTTATTGCATAGGTAGAAATGGCAGGAAGTTATGGTACGTGGAGGGGAGGTTCAGTTTGGGCATGTGTCGCAAGAGGGTCGGTGATAGAACAGAACTTACAACTTAAAGAACAGTGAACAGAAAATAATCCTAACCAGTCCAGTCGACTCAAATGAAAAATATATTTGTTGTTTCATGAAGTAAACATGGCTTTCGCCAATTTACTCCACGCAGCCAAACAATTCAAATCCCTGCGGTCCCATCATTTCTATTTAGCGTCACTGTTCCTTTAAGCTTAACATAAAAAGATATAACGGCGCCCATTTTGAACATTCATAACGAGAAAGCACACCCTATCTCCTGAAGATTGAGCCGTGAAAGGACATTCAGTGACCCAAAACATTGCTGAATAAAATTCGTGTCACGTCCAAATCAAGGGACATAAGGGTCGCTTGTGGGCCAAGTTTCAACGTTCAAGTTTTGAGGTTTTTTGTAGGCGAAGAGAACGCATGAACTATGAAGCCTTCTCCTGTGTCTTAATACTGTACAATTACTCACGCAAATTTTATTTTAAGGTTGTACTGGAAGCTGCATTTTGTAAAAGTAGGTAATGAAACGGAAAAAAAGCATGTAAATACACAACCTGCCTTCTTAACTTATTCTAATTAAAAATATCTATTCTGGTATCACCTAATTGATCTCTTAAGATAATACTTAATGATTTATAGGTATTTTTCAATACATTTGCCTGAGACACTGTAATAATGAATGGAGTTATTTTCAAACAAAAGAATCTGAAAAATGCACTCTCAATACGGAAACGGCATTGTACTCAATAAAGTGCACTACAATTAATGCCGACCGAACTAAGCCACTACTTGCCGAGTCTTGAGACAATGCTGTCTCCATTAACATCTACCGAATACTTGTAACAATTGTTCGAAGAACAATGAGTCATTTTCTCATACAATAGCTTTTCCTGAATATTGTATTTGACTATACATTGTTTCAGCCCGACAACGGCGTCACAGCCAGAGTTGATACTTAAACTCGTGTCTACTTAAAGACAAGTCCTGGTTTGCCACAGTCTTGATTCGTCACGATATTTAAGGGTTCCGTTTCCCAAAAGGAAAAACAGAACCAACTAGATATATTATGATCACTTCATTGTCCGTCCGTCTGTCCATAAGTCTCGACTCTGATAGAGTAAAAATTAATATCATATGCTAAAGTCTATGGCCGCTAATAGTTGTATAGAATCATGCTCCTAACTTAACGTTAAAAGAGATACATACGGCTGAATATGCTAAATTCTTAGCGTACGTCCCATGAACCTACAACTATAAAATTTTTAACGTTACAGAAAAGGTCAATTTTTAATTTTTTTATTTAGGGGGCTAAAAAAATTTTTTTTTAGGTGGTCTTATGTGTAATGTACCGAACCTTCCCTTTTTTTTAAGTGGTAATATTTATTTTATTTAAGTGCACTCAAGCGACAAATTTGCATGAAAAAGTTGATAAATATAGAGGAGGCAAAAGATGTATGCAAATGAAAGGAAGTTGTCTCTGCCTATATGAATACTATGGCGGCATCATTTACGTATGTATCTTTGTTAGCCGTGTGATGTTAGCTTACAATAGTATCACCCCATTTCTTTCCTCTGGATATTGTATGAGGTTATTCAAGGTATTCATGTGTATTGTATTTTTTAACCTGTCACAATGGTGATGCACTGTTTGTAAGAAGTGGCGTAAATGTTCGTTTTTACAGCCTACCCCGAAAAGGAGGGATAAAGATGTGAAATATGTTTGCATGTGTATGTTATAGCTCTGTGACGAATCGGGGCTCATATTTTGTGTAACGAACTAGGGACTGTGACAAACTGGGCCTAACTCTTAAATTTCACCCAAGTTCAGAATGATACTTTAAGTTCTCGTAGTTTGTTCGGTTCGCTCGCAAAAGTTTTGACATGCACTCATACATATTAAACATGTGCAAATGAGTAGAGTAATTTTACAATTTACGAATATGAATACAAAATTGACGCATTATAGCGATCCCTCTTGGGATATGGAATAAAGATTGCTTCGGGGATTGCTATAAATCTCGGTTTAACTAACAGAGCAACAACTAATCTACTACTGCTTATCTGCCTTTCAATATTTGTAAGCTTCTTTCTAACTTTTGACCTTTTATCAGGTCTAGGTCTTCAGGTTTTCTTTTTATGACAAAATATTCTATCAGTTTAAAACCTTGTTTTTTTTTATTAACTTCCACATACGTACCTATAGCTACTGAACAAAAGTTATTGCCAGTAAAGCGATTGTTGGTTCACTTTAGTTTGCTCCTGAAAAACTTAAGTCGTACATTGAATCTAGACGACGTTTTCATATCTTCCGTTTGCATCGCATCGTCGTTGTATCAGATAATTCTGAAATATACATCTTATGCGGCGCGATCTTAATATAATTTCACTGAAGTTTCCCTCTCACGTTCCGTTTGAGACGTGACGATCGTTCACGCCTGCTTCTGCAGCTTGGGTCGCAGATATGCAGCTAAAGTCATGAGCTGAACCGACTTTAGTTTTTGGAGCACTTTCTTCCTCGTCCACTATTTTGATGATTGCTTACGACATGTAGCAATTTTCTTTACACAATTGTCAATTTTTCCTGCACGAAGTATTGATTTGTTGCCGCACTGCAGATAACACTTGCTTTGAAATTATTTTACGGTTGTCTGAGTATTTTGAATATCTTCTCTGATGTGGTGGTATTCAATAAAAAAATTACTACATAAAGTTGCAAGGAACGTCGTTTTTGTAGTATAACATAAATAAAACGAAAAAGAAATAATATATATAATTTTATCGTGAAATCTATAATATATGTAACGTTGTACGTTATTTAGAATCAAAATACTACTAAGTCTACATAAATTACTAATATCGATAACAATGAAAGATCTTTACGACTCGAATCGGTAATCGTTCACCGGCCACTAGCACATCACTAGTGAAAAAACTAGTTTAACGGCTACGGCGTCCTTTCTTGACCCCGACGCGTTGAGCATTCACTAAAACCGCTCGTCGCGAGCGCACGTTCTACTTCTACAAATCTTTCCCGCTAACTACATACGCGGTGGAAGAATAAAAGTCATTCTGGCTTCCTATATTATTATTCTACATTTGTGAGTGTTTCGGATCCCATAACAGGGATCCAAGTTACGGCTTAGGACAAGCCTACTCTTGTACCTAAGCGCTTGGTACCTACCAGCAAGTCTGCATTACCCGGCGACAACCTACGCGTCGCCGCTGCATTCTCGGTCGACGATCTACGCGTCACGTTTGGTCACAGTCCCACCGTGACCGTTTGTACTGCGGCTACCCTCTACTGTGGCATTTTTGGTGCAAACTGCTTGTGTGCTGGATTATTAAGGCCAGTCTATTTATTATATTACTAAGTGGTGCTTAGCTCGAACTGTAATAGGAAGGAACGAAAATATAGGCTTTTAATTTAATCGAAATTGTTTAAATTAACGAACCCAAACTACCTACCTCTATTCTGTGACGCCTACACGTCACAGTGGCGCCCTTTCCGTGGTTTTTTTGCGTTCCGACCTATTACTTTTCTTGTTAGGTATACCTACTAACTTTTATTTTTTTAGCACTGCACGGCGGCCATACCTTGTAAGCGAAAAGGTGACCTTCGGCTGCTTTCTTCTTATTCTATTTTTCTTTTTCTATCACCTTTTCGTATTTGTTTTTTTTTAATTTGTAAAGATTTGCAATTTTTTTTTCTTCTTCTCACTTGTAATTTTATTTTCTTATATTTATCTACCTTCCACTTATTTTTCTACTATTGTAAAACGGTGGTAGGGTTCTGTGCAAAACCCGCCTGGGGTAGTTCCACCACCACGTCTATTTCTACTGCCTGGTCTTCTGTTTCGGTTGAAGGTCGTGGGTACCAGTAAACTACTAGCACAAGAGATAATCTATCTGAAGTCTCACAGTGGGCAAGGCTATTTTGGTTCAGTACTTAACTACCTACTTACCGTGTCCAACTTGCCACTGGTTTTCTTTTATTTTGTTTTCTATGTAATTTCTTGCGAAAGGCATTTATTTTGATATATTTTTTATTTTACTTATTATAGAACTACTACATTAACTACAATCAATATAATATTTTTACTTTTGCTACTGCTTGCTTGACAAAATAATTCTTTTCGCAACTTTTATTCATATAGTACTACTGTAACTTAATTTTCAACTGCCATCTTATTCTAAATTTTAATTTGCATCTACCGCTTATTTAATTTTCGTGTTTACCCACTTTTGGGATAAGTTTATTTTGCACCAACTGATTTTGTATGTTATAATTGTTTCTACTGCATTATTAACTTCTGTATTAAGCTTATTTGCTACTCTAACGATGAACACTCAACCGGTTATCAAATATTTTCTTTTGAACAAGGATGAACTAACGTACGAAATTCTAATTCGTGGCATTGAACCTGCGTCCAATGTAATTGAGCTAAAAAGACAAATAGCTAAAATTGTACCAACGCTTCCTAGCCAGGACATCGCAGAGTCTGGTCTCGATGTTACTACTGATTTGAGTGAGGTATCTAATTCTGTAAAAGAGTTGGCAGGACGCATAAAATCTCTAGAGGAGAAATTTGAACAGAGCCCTTTCGAGCGAGCACGTGCACTCAGCGCGCATATCTACTATCGGCTTAATCGCATTACTGCTACTAACGCTTCTAGCACTTCTTCGTACAATTCAGCTTCTACAACTTTTAAAACGCTTTTAGCAAAATTGAACGCTTTAAAAAAGGAACTAGAACCTCCTCAACCTCAAACATCAACTGCCGGCAACCTACCTACAATTGTCGTCAATTGTGATCATGGAGGGGATAGCAGAATTCCTCACTTCAACGGTGAAGGTTGTGTTCGAGTTTTTCTACAAAATCTAAAAGAGTATTGTGTTGCTAAAAACATTTCTAATGATAAACTGTTATCAATCGCTCCGCAGCTATTCTTAGGTAACGCTAAGCATTGGTTCCGTAGTATTAAGGACACTATAAATACGTGGGCAGAACTTGAAAAACAATTAATTGCTGATTTTTCGCTGTTCAATCATGACTACAGGCTATTGAAGGAAATAAACAGTCGTACTCAAGGCGAATCAGAAAATATTGTAATATATTTGGCTTGATTGTCTCAGATGTTCGCTAGATTAATAAACCCGATCTCGGAGAAGGAGCAACTTCAAATTTTGCTTCATAACATAAGACCCTGCTACGCTAATGTCTTATCTTCAAACCCCTCTAGCACAGAATCTATTTCTGAACTACGTTCTGTTTGCCAGAACTATGAAAAGATCAAATGCATGACTTCTCAGTTTCATGAGCCACCTAAAGTCTCAGAAAACACAATTGCACCTGACTTAGCTTTCAATTGTCCATTTGAAGTCAAAAATAAATTTGTCAAAAAGAATTACAATCCTAACTACAACAAATACAATTCTAGCTACAAGAACTACAATTCCAACTTCAACAGATATAATGCTAACAGTAATGGTTCTAGCGAGCAAAGTCAACCACTCAAAAATAATAAACCGTTTGAACGCAATTCGCAATCGCAGATTTCTCCGGTTGCATCTATTCAATCTAGCAATAGACCTAAATTCTGCCCTCGCTGCCGTTCTTCTAGCCACTCCCTATATGAGTGCAGACAAGATCGCTACCCGATCTGTTTCAAATGCGGCAAGAAAAATGTAATACATCCGAATTGTCCTGTCTGTAAAGCTAACAATTCAAAAAACTAGAGTATGATTGTCGCAATGAACTACCTAAATTTGAGAAAGACGATTGGAATGACTGGTTGAATACAGTTAAAGTTTTCTTTTCTGGTTATTTTATTGCTTCAATCATCAATGATAAACCTACTAACGATGAGCGAGCTTATGCTACTGTTAAGGTTCGCGATGAGGAATGTTATGGTTTGCTCGACTCCGGTTCAGCTGTATCCGTGTTAGGTAGCAACTTCCATCAACATTTTCTTGATAATGGATTTACACTACAAGAATGTGATCAGCTACAAACTTTTACTGCTGCTGGCGGTCAAAATCTATCTGCTATTGGCTACATCCAACTACCAATCTCCTTTGAGAAACAATTGCATATACTAAAGTTTTATGTAATACCTGAAATTCAATCTACAATGATCCTAGGCATTGATTTCTGGGATAAATTTGGTCTTTTCCCTAAATTTGTGAAATCTATTTTGTTTTCTACAACTACTAAAAATCAAATATCAGCTGTATCTGCAATACCTAAAATGGTTCATTCCTATGACGAACTAACTACTCATCAGCGCACTGCTGCTGATAGCATCATTCAGCGATTTGAGGACATCTCGACACAAAAACACGGTCTTGGTCGTACTACCTTGGTATCTCATCGCATTGATACTGGCGATTCGCCACCTATTAGACAAAGATACTACCGAATGTCTCCTGAGAAAATTCGTGTATTATGTTCTGAGAATTTCTAAGAATGTGAGAGTCCCTGGTCTTCTCCGGTTCTACTAATTCGGAAAAAGGATGGATCCATGCGTTTTTGTCTAGACAGTCGCAAGCTGAACTCTCTAACTAAGAAGGATGCCTACAAATTGCCCTATATTTCTTCAATCTTAGATAATTTGAAGAATGCTAAATATCTAACTAGTATTGACCTTTCTAAAGCATTTTGGCAGATTCCGATTGCAGTAGAAGATCGTGATAAGACGGCTTTTTATATTCCTACTCGTGGTACTTACAGATTTGTAACTATGCCTTTTGGTCTCACCAATGCTCCAGCCACTCAGCAACCACTTGTTGACAGTCTCTTCTATGGACCTGAATTTGAGAACTCCGTATTCGTTTTCGTGGATGACATTGTAATTGCTACTCCAAACTTTGAGTCTCATATTAGTATGCTTGTTAAAGTTCAACAGAAACTTAAGATGGCAAACTTGACCATCAATCTAGAAAAGTCTACGTTTTTTCGCAATGAACTCAAATATCTTGGCTACGTTGTCAATTCTAAGGGTTTACAGGTTGATCCTGGTAAGGTCGACGCTATTTTAAAATTTCCTACTCCTGCAAATAAAAAAGACGTAAAACGATTCCTTGGTACTGCATCCTGGTATCGTCGTTTTGTACCAAATTTTAGCTCTATTGCTGGTCCGCTAAATAAACTGACTTCGACTACTAAGAAGTCTGGCGGATTTGTTTGGACGAAAGAGGCGGAAGAGTCCTTTACTAAACTAAAAGAATGCTTGATATCTGCACCGATTCTTGCTTGCCCGGACTTTGATAAGGCCTTCCAAGTCCATACTGATGCCAGTGACTACGGTGTCGGTGCTATGCTGACCCAGACTATTGACGGTGTTGAGCATCCTATTGCCTATATGAGCAAAGCATTATCTGCTCAAGAAAAGAACTACAGCATTACCGAACGCGAAGCTCTAGCAGTTCTGGTTGCTTTGGAACACTGGCGTTGCTACTTAGATAACGGACATAAGTTCACGGTCTATACAGACCATTCTGCTCTAAAATGGTTTCTGAATCTAAATAACCCAACTGGGCGTCTTGCGCGCTGGGGTGTCCGTCTTTCTGCATTCAATTTTGACATGAAACATCGCCGTGGCATCGACAATGTTATTCCTGATGCTTTGTCTCGAGCTAGTCGTATATCTGCTATAGATTCTACACCTACGCCTTACTATGACCCAGTTTCTACTACTGACGATTGGTATCGAAACATCTACCAGGGTTGCCAATCTAGTCCTACGTCATTCCCAAATTACATGAAGAAGAACAAACGTTTATATCGCTTTATGAAGGCGAAATGTACCTTACAAGACGATTTCCAATGGAAAGAGGTAGTTCCATCTGAGGCTAGATCGGAAATAATTCTTCAAAACCATGCTGTTCCAACCGCTGCACACTTCGGTGTCGCTAAAACATACAGACGCCTTGCCTTGAACTACTACTGGCCGGGTATGTATTCAGATGTAGTAAAACTAGTTACATCCTGCGACATCTGTGTTTCTCATAAACACCAAACTCATTCTCCACTAGGTGAAATGGGCGATCCTAAAGTCTGCTCTAGGCCTTTTCAAATGATCAGCGTAGATCTCGTTGGACCTCTCCCTCCAACTAGAAAACAAAATTGCCATATTTTTGTGGTTACTTGTTGTTTTAGCAAGTATTGCTTACTATTCCCAATCAGACGGGCTACTGCTGAAATAATTACTAAGATTTTGGAAGAGGATGTTTTGCTGGTTCATGGAATACCATCTACTATTTTAATGGACAATGGTAAACAATTTGTAAGCGCGACATTAAAACAGATGCTTGCTAAATACAAAGTCCCTAACATACATTTCACGCCCAAGTAAAGTCCTCACATAAATACTGTAGAGCGCTATAACAAAACGATCATGACCGCGATTTCTACATTCATCGGTGATGATCAGCGTGTATGGGATCTTCTTGTACCTAAGATACAATTTGCTCTAAACTGCTCTGTTAACGAGATTACAGGCTACTCGCCCTCGTTTCTTGTCCACGGTCGTGAGTTGATTACTTGCGGATCTATTTACGCTAATGCCGAATTCGATGACGAGGTTATCTACCAGCCTCGTGATCCTTATGCTGAAAACCTTGGTGCTTTATCAAGTGTGTTTGACAAAGTGCAACTTGCCTTACTACAGGCGCATGCTAAGAACCGCACTTCTTATAACCTACGCAGAAGAACTGCTGAGTTCAATGTGGGGGATACTGTGTGGAAAAGAACATTTTATCAGAGCGACAAAGATAAATATTTCAACAAAAAACTGGCACCTAAATTTGTAAAGTGCACAGTTATAGGTAAAAAGTCACCACTTGTCTATGAGCTTGCTGATTCTACCGGCAATTCTCTAGGATATTGGCATATCAAAGATATTAAATTAATTAACTACAAAGACTAGTACTTCTGCTGCTTGAATAATATTTTGTCATCTTCTATCTTTCGTTGAGTTTTTATTTTTATAAAATGTATTTAAAAACTCTGTGTGTTGAGTGATATTCTACAATATCATCTCTGTTGTAAGGTGAGTGATATTTCTATAATATCATCTCTGTTGTAAGGTTTGGTGTGATTGAGGATGCATATTAAGTTGAGGTACGTAAGTGGAAGGATGTTGTGTTCTCGTAAGATAGATTTTCAGCCAGATTTTTTCTTCTAGGAGCAAAAATCCTTCGTCTTTTCGGCGGGGTACTGTAACGTTGTACGTTATTTAGAATCAAAATACTACTAAGTCTACATAAATTACTAATATCGATAACAATGAAAGATCTTTACGACTCGAATCGGTAATCGTTCACCGGCCACTAGCACATCACTAGTGAAAAAACTAGTTTAACGGCTACGGCGTCCTTTCTTGACCCCGACGCGTTGAGCATTCACTAAAACCGCTCGTCGCGAGCGCACGTTCTACTTCTACAAATCTTTCCCGCTAACTACATACGCGGTGGAAGAATAAAAGTCATTCTGGCTTCCTATATTATTATTCTACATTTGTGAGTGTTTCGGATCCCATAACAGGGATCCAAGTTACGGCTTAGGACAAGCCTACTCTTGTACCTAAGCGCTTGGTACCTACCAGCAAGTCTGCATTACCCGGCGACAACCTACGCGTCGCCGCTGCATTCTCGGTCGACGATCTACGCGTCACGTTTGGTCACAGTCCCACCGTGACCGTTTGTACTGCGGCTACCCATTACTGTGGCACTTTTGGTGCAAACTGCTTGTGTGCTGGATTATTCAGGCCAGTCTATTTATTATATTACTAAGTGGTGCTTAGCTCGAACTGTAATAGGAAGGAACGAAAATATAGGCTTTTAATTTAATCGAAATTGTTAAAATTAACGAACCCAAACTACCTACCTCTATTCTGTGACGCCTACACGTCACATATAATAGGTATTGAAATGTAATTTTGCGCCGTGTAATGCCATCTCGACTCTGTGATGACGGCTTAGAATAGCATTTCTCCATTTATTTTCCGCAGGTGTCGTAAGAGGCGGCTAAAAGGGACTCGAGGGTTTTATGTGTATTACAATTTTAGGCGACATGCTAACAACCTGTCACTATAGAGATACATGATTTTCCTAAAATGGCCCTCACATATTTGTCAGTTATGGTGAAAGCGACCATATTCTGCAGCCGTCAACGCTCTGACTATCCCGTAAGGGATAAAACCGTGATACATGGATGGGTGTGCGTGTAATAAAATTAATTATTTTCTATCCTCTTTTCCTTATAATTTACACCAAAATCATTACGGGGATGGTTCGTTGTGTGAAAGGCGGGTGCCTATTTTTAACAATTACCGACCATCAGATAGCTTTTTCATAAGATAAGACCTCTCCGTAAGTATGTAATTTGACTTAGCATTTAAGATTTACGAATAAAAATAAACAACAAACCCTTTGACAACGAAATTATAAAAGTTTTTTCGTTGAAATTATACTGCAAACAGAAAATTTTATACTGTTAATGTTGGTTATTCTGCCTCCTGCTTTTTTATCCGAATATAGTAGTGACCGTTGCTGACCTCCGAATTTGAAGATGGCACCCCATGATGATAATGATAGTATTTTCAGAAACCTTTACATTTTTTAAATATGTAATCTTATTTTGTACTGAAAATGATTTCCTACAATATATCCATTTTGAGCTGTAAACATTTTTTAAAGAATTAAAAATCCTTCCCTTCACGAGTTAGAATTGTTCTAGCGAAACAAAAATAACCCCATCTGTAGAATTCCTTTTGAACCTTTTTGGACCTCATCGCCCTGGATGACATTGTGGTCAAAACGGTAAAGTGTTAATGGCGTTAATGGAGACTGTAAATACTTGAGTGCACTCCAAGAGAAAGCGGCTATTTTCTGTTAAAATATTACCCTTTCAGGATTACACGTAAGTCTCGAGCCAAGTAGAAATAGCTCATAGAACTAGAATGAGTATTAGTTACGTAAAAAAATGTGATATCTGTTATTCAGAATACTAGTTACCGAAACTTCAGGTACATGGTGTAAGTACAAAAAATGGATAATAAACGAGTTAACTGGGTTCACTGGGCTGTAAAACATATTGTTAATACGTTGGTTACTCCTTTGCTGAAACAGGCCGCCGCCTTACATGTTTTTATAATTCCAAATGCTTACGATCCAAAATGGTTGTCTTAAAAGTTGACAAGATTCAATCGCATGAGCTTGGGTGCTCTCATTACTATTATGGACTCTGTCTCTGACTTTTGATATGCTCAGACGAATTTCAAGATCAAAATATTAATAAGAAATAAAGGAATACACATCTTGGACATTTCACACAGCGCCATTAGACTCTATTTCTACCTACAAAGTAGTTGAAACATACGTCATTGCGATACCTAAACAGAAGAAAACCTGATTAAATTAACGGATAAAATACTAGCACCATCTGTTATAAATGGTTCATCCCTGGAGGCCAATCGCGGTATTTGTCAAAGGTTTTACCATTTCAACGTAACGTTAGCGGTTCGGAAATGGTTTGGCAATGGTTAATGTCAAAAACGCTATCGCGGTATTTTTTCTGAACGTATTAATCGTTAACGTTGCCAATGTAAAACCAAACTTGAAACGTTAAGAGATTGCAATGAGTATTCCAAAATACTAGGTGTTACTTTCATAATCGATGATCGATTATGAGTGTAAAACGGCTGTATAGCAATAATGACCTCAGGCTCTAGGCCTTTTCTTAGATTTAAGAATATTAACTGTACAAGTGATCTGTGGTTTTCCATGTTTTGTTGATTTCTATGTTTTATTTAGCTATCACTAAAAAAACAAGTGTATTAGATAACCATCTACTTTTATTTAAAGATCCATGGGATTTCTAAACCCCATAATGTCGCGTAATGTACAGTACTATTTTTAAATGTGAAGTATGAAAATAAGATGAAATACATAAGAAAGTAAGAAATTGGATTGCCGCCGTGTATTTATTGGCCTTTCAGTAAGTACATAATATATTACTTAAATAAAGAACGTATGATTCAATGGTTTTATGATTCAATTTAGCTGTCGGGTGATTTCAGCCTCAAAGTTGTCTCTTCCCAACCGCAATGTCTTGTTAAATTTGTCTCAATGATGTACTATTTTTCAGGTTTGGAACAACGTAAGACAGGATGAGGTCTAAATTATCTAGCTTCATCCAGTCTCAACATGGCACCAGACGTGGAACTCCAGTAAATGTCACCCTTTTCAATGGAATTGAGTGTGGCAATATAATAGGACAAGATGTCAAGGCCAAGTGTTGTTGAAGATCCATTCCTACAGGTACATATACATTTGAATTTAAAATTACTTAATTTATTTAATTTTGTCATGTGCTGACTGCTTAGAATAGCATCAATTCATTTCTTTCCCATGTATGTAGTTTGTCAGAGGTGACTAAGGGAGTTGAAGGTGTTATGTGTATTACCACGTTAGGCCACAGACTGAGAACCTATCACTATATAGATTTTTCTTATACAGCCCACACTTATTTATCAGACATGGCCATAGCGCCATTGCAACTGTATTTTTGCAGCTGTTTTCTTTCTGCCTACCCGGCAGGTAATATATGTAAAATATAATTTTTAATTTAAAATTTGCTAGTTTATTTAAGTTTTTTATCTAAACTGCAATACCCTAGCAAGGTGCATGTTAGTGTCCAATTAAATTTTAAGATCTTCTTGATGTAAGCAGAAATAAAGAATTGAGATAAAGGGTCATAACTGTATGTATGTAGTCTCGGGGAAAATAGAAATAATATATAGATATCAATAATAATAAAAGTTGCTTCTTTTTACAGCAGGAAAACATCCCATTTGCATGGGACATGGGGTAGCTATTTACACTATTATTATATTGTTACAGCTACCATCGTCTGATGCAGGGGATCCCCAACGAATTAAACAGCCACAACATGGATGTAAACTAGCTAAAGAAAAATAAAATAAACAAAGTATATTAAAATATATATTTCTTTTATTTACAAATTTATTCCACCATCGCTCGCTCCCTCAGCTAGGCTAAAAATATTTCTCTGTCTCGCCACTCACTGTCCACTTCACTTGCTATGTGTGATCAAGGCTTTTGGTGAGTAGGAGGCGATCGCACTGACTTTTCCTCTATTGTCCAATGTACTTGCTACATGTGGTCAAGGCAATCATACAAACAAACACAGCCAAGAGCACTGAGTTGCCACTCTCTGTCCACTGCACTCGCTATGTGTGATCAAGGCTTTTGGTGAGTAGGAGGCAAGCGCACTGACTTTTCCTCTATTGTCCAATGTACTCGCTACATGTGGTCAAGGCAATCATACAAACAAACACAGCCAGCACTGACTTGCCACTCTGTCCACTGCACTCACTATGTGTGATCAAGGCTTTTAGTGAGTAGGAGGCGAGCGCACTGACTTTTCCTCTATTGTCCAATGTACTTGCTACATGTGGTCAAGGCAATCATACAAACAAACACAGCCAAGAGCACTGACTTGCCACTCTCTGTCCACTGCACTCGCTATGTGTGATCAAGGCTTTTGGTGAGTAGGAGGCGAGCGCACTGACTTTTCCTCTATTGTCCAATGTACTCGCTACATGTGGTCAAGGCAATCATACAAACAAACACAGCCAAGAGCACTGACTTGCCACTCTGTCCACTACACTCGCTGCGTGTGATTAAGGCACTTGTGGTATTCTTCCTGCGGCTCTAGGCTCTTTATTCAGCCACGTCCACCTCATGGGCCCTATCGAGGGTGTGGAGATAGAGCTCAAGCATTTTTTTTTTATCAAAAACGTATTTAAAACGGCCAACGTCTCAGCAAAAGTTGCTCTCGACGAACTACAACAAAAACGTTCATTTGACAGCGTCTGAGACCTTCCCAACGTAACGTTAGTGGTTTAAAACGCTGTCAAAAAATTACCGCGATACCAAACGCGTACTAAAAGATCGAACGTTCGCCGCTCCAGCGTAACTTCCAAACAAAAGTCGAAACGTTTCCGTTCAAGCGGTTACCGCGATACGAAAAGTGCGTAACGTAGCGTTTTTGGTTTGGTTTTGTTTTGGTATTTACGTTATAAATTACCGCGATTGGCCCCCTGGTAACACGTAAGTTGCGAGCCAGAAGCCAAATGCGGTCGAGTGATGTTTCACGGCTAATGCAGCTGTGTTACGTTATTCGGATAGAAAATTGAGGAAAGTTTTCGAGATTAATCGGAATATTATTTTTGGGTATTTCGATTACGGACTTGCCCACGGAATTTTTCCATAAGTTGTTTCATATCATTTAATGATGAATGTACTATAGTTTATTTTGCACTACAGTGCTGTTCAATCCTGGTTTTTGTAATTTTATATTTTCATGCCGTGTGATGTCGGCTTAGAATAGCATCACCCCATTTCTTTCCCGTGGGAGTCGTAAGAGGCGACTGAGGGAGGGGTGTGTATTGCAATTTTAGGCGATGGGCTGACAACCTTTCACTATGGCGATACACAATATTTTCCGAAAAACCCTTAATTATTTGTCAGGCGTGGCATAAATGTCCGTTTCTTGCGGCCGTTTATGCTCTGCCTACTCCGAAAGGGATTATAGGCGTGATATGTGTATGTATGTATGTTATATTTTCATTCTCATGAGATAAAGTTAGTTTACATTTTTGGAACTACAAAAAACTTTTTTTTGGTGTTTCGTAGCTTAAAATTATAAAAGCATAAAATGTCTAAACTACGTAAAACGTTATTCTTATAAACAGCATACATTTCTCACATATTTTTTGCGATTCTCGTTAATCCTACAATTAAGTTCATAAATGGTTGAGATTATCGCGTTTACTCTTACTCTTGGTATGAAAGTACCTTCATTAATACAATGGTATAAGAGGAAAAGACGCCTGGGTTTTATTACTGCATGACAGATCACAAGCATATGCAGGACTTGAGACATGACATACTTGGTGGTTGTGGTTATATTACGCAACATCCGATGTTATTAAATACCTTCTATCTATACGTTAGAGGTTGTATTTTCATACGAAATAGTTAAGTTGTAGGAAAGTACTCAAATATTGCTTATCACGATTCAAATATATACCGAGATACAGATCTTCCAGAAAGTATGTTAAAAATTTCATAAGGTCGATCCGCCTTGCCGTTTTACAAAAATCAGAACAAAATTTTGATGACACGTATACTCATTTGAGTCGGTAGAGCCATGTCAATAATTTGGCGTAATGTATGCCCTCTCGTCCGGTAAATTCATCAATGCCGGATTGAATAATCGTGCCGGTCACCTGCCAATTATCCGGCCGCTGCCGACGCAATTTATCGTTTAAGTCCCAAAACTATTTTTTTTATACAGCCGGCTAGGAGCTGTAATTGGCTTCAACAAAGTTATTATAAAGAATCCGTTATTACCAATCAACACACTGCAATTTTGTGGTTTTCATTTGGCATATGTTTAGCGAGGTAAAAAATAATTAAATAAACTCAATTATAGGTGACAAACCTTATGTTTTAAAAAAATATTTGAATTTTGACGTAAAAATATTGTGTAAGAAGTTAAAATGCCAAAATAAAATAAAATAACACCAATCCGACATCACGGACAAACAGGATATAAAAGAAAAACGTTATCTTTTAGCTATGAAAAATCCAACAAAGAAGGTTTCGTGGACATTTTAATTTTGTTTCAGGAAATGAATTCGCGTGGAATGCGCAAAAGAAATTAGAGAACCTAGTGGTATAAAACGGTAAAAGCAGGTGACACAGCTTAAACCTCAGCGGTGATATAAATTAATGCATGTTTTTTTTATATTTTACCAACTAATAAGGTTCGAATATTTTTGGCCACAGGGCAACCTAAAGAGAAGTGAAAATGTTATTGCTGACGGGCAAAGTATATGAGAGCTGACCCACAGAGGCTGGGTAGCCTTAATAAAAGTACAAAAATGTATTTGCTATACTAAATAATATAACATACACTCTCACAAACGAAGTGTTACTGAATTTTCAATTTGAATAAAATATGACAGATATAAATTATGGAAAATAATTTAATGTCATAAGTACTGGTGTTTTTTTAGATCCAAATTATTTACGGGTAGGTATTGTAATTTATGTCGCAGTAATATGGCAGAAATAGGAAATCCGGCTGAATTCTCAGGAATTTGGCCAAAAACCAGTATAGTAGACTACCTTTTACCATCTGCCTGCTGTTGCTACATGCCGTGTGATGCCGGATTGGAATAGCATCACCCCATTTGTTCCAAATCAAATTCAAAAATTCTATTCAACTTTTCGGATTTTGGCCGAATTTCTTAAGTGATTTTAAAATATAGCAATACCAAGTCAAAAATTATATTTTGCCAATCTTTCATCATGACATTATTTTGATTTTATTTATTCCTTATTTTTTACCAAGGAATAAAAACTTTTATTACAATTATGCACCAATAATTTACTACATAATTCAAGTCAAAGATAAAGTCGTAGAATAATTAATCTTAATAAAACTTTATTAAATGATTTATTATTAAGACCAAATGCTGCCTAATGCGACATCTTTCGCAGAAATAGGGAAATACATTATCAGGAATTCGGCTAAGTTCCTAGAACCTAGACCAAGAACCAGATTATAGCAAAATCATAACTTCATACTAGCATCGTTCTAAACAGTAGGAATTAGGTCCAATCACTAGAATTTCCTTTTTTTTAAGCTGACACAAACATGATGCCATAAAAACATGTTGGACCTCCTTTCGCCATCTTTCCCTAAAATTCCGGCATTTATTAGTCCGAATTCCTGATTTTGCCATTTTACTTCGACAGGTATCATCAACTCCGCATTAATAAACTATCATAAAAATATCAAATATTATCCATAGAGCGACAATAAATAAACGATTACTAGGTTTTTTCGTTGTTTAGTAAAAATATTTTTTCGATAATGGCCTTTGTAGGTAGTCGGTAAATGCTCAAGTAAAGTTCAGCTGAGTGGTTTTACGCTACTTCATTTAGCTTAATACCTACGTTGCGGAGTTTCGGGAAGCTTTCGAGGCTTGTTACTCGATGCTTGTAACATACCAAAATTTTATCGCGTTGACTTGAGTAGCTATTTTGGGACAATCTTCGACTATTATGAAATAGTATTTAAAAAAATAACTGTATCTTAGGCTGTTTCATACACATTTTGCTTAATTTAGAAAAAAATTAAAATAACTCATATTTAATTACCTAACAATAAGATTTCAGTAAGATTTAAACAGTAATTAACCAAATGACACTGGATTTCTACACACACATTTGTATTTTGTATAGAACTAATTAATTCACGCACGATATAAACCAATATAAACAGACACTTGCGTTTCCTGGCAACGTTCAACCGTAATGACTAAAAATCAGTGCTGCTTTTTGGGTATTCTTCTCACTGGGCCTAGACCCTTCGCATCGCTGCAGTACACTACTTCTATTATTATGTGTGGTTTGCCAAATATATTTTTTATTTTAAACAGTTTTGGCCACGGGTTTTTTTCCTTACATTCAACAAGTAAGGAAAAAAACCCGTATAGTTGTTTTTTATTATGCAATAAACGTTTAAACTATCTATCTTATTCTTTACTCATCATCTTAGTGTCAGTTATAGCATACCCTAATTCGTATTTTGTAAGATTATCACCCTTTTAATAGTGGTAATAAAATCTTCTAGAATCGTCATACCGGGAATCGTCAGTAGCTATGCTTGATATACCTACAGATCGAATTCGGCGCGAATAATCGTCCCCTAGAGCAGATCCGTCATCAATATTTCAACGGGTGGAATGCGGGTACCGATTTGTTCGTTCATTCTTTTTGGCTGATTGGAATTCGTTGCTCACATTTGCGCCATGCGATCTTAACCGGTTTGAAATTAGATAAATAAATTAGTTTGTGGAGATATTCTTGCGCTCGAGAAACTACGGGTTTCGAGGCAAAATTACTTGACCGCCTAGGATTTCAAATTTTTGGTCCAGGCTAAATGACATAATCTCCTTGGGTTATTCTTCTTTGTCTAAAACTAACTGACTTGATTGGTTAGGATTGTACATTATACACTAGGCTGATTTCATAAATGTAAATATTTCTTCATATTTCAAACCAAATCTAAATTACTTCTTATCTATGCTAAACGTTTGACATACGACTGATTATTTTTATATGGAAAGCTTTTAAACTAACTATTTGTTATGAATAAGAGAAAAATCTTAATGTTTTCATGAAGTGAGATTATCATAAATGAAAAAGGTGATGCTAATTGTACAACGCAACATTGAAATATTTTTATGAGGTAAACTATACGCTTTAACCTACACTGCCTGTTTATTGTTTTGCCAGGAGAAAGGGTTTATGTGACAGTCTGAAATTATAAATTGTAAGCTTAGGTACGTAGTTTTTATATATTTTTTGTGTTGGTTCAAATATTGATGTATTAAGTATCAAAAATTGCTCTAATGGTCACTAAATCCAGCTCGACGCAGCAAAAGTACACTGATTCCAAATATTATGTATATGTCAAAAAAAATATCACACCGCCGGCCGAGACACACGCAGGCAAACGTGCCGTAGTGCCGTATACATCAGGATGCTGCTAAACCAGTTTGACACTTCTAAAACTAACGTCAATAACGTCTAAACCTAAACAAATACATCGAACGACAGACGGTCATTACTCTGTAGCCCGCCTGCGTTCTTTTTCTTCATCATGAACGCAGTCAAAAATTAAATATGAAAACGTACTACAACGCCTTTAACGGCTTAAACGTCACTCCGGTCATTTACTATAACCGTCTATAGCCAACAGTGTGCAAATAAACCGCACCACCTATGTCGAGTGTTGCCAGTGCAATGCGTTTCGTTTCTGCAAGAATCAAATACGAATCGAACTGAACAATACATATAGAGGTCAGTGGAACAGAAGGAAATGTTTACAAAACGCGAACTGACAATTAATTTTAGCCAATACCTACCAAAGTTTGCTAAAACTAGTAGCCCAGAAACCGTCAAATGCCAAATTGTATAGATCATTGGCTGGCTTTAGATTTACTATAATACTTACTAGCGGCCCGCCCATCGGTTTCACCCGCTGCTACTTACCAGTTTTCCCGTAGAAATTGGATCTTTGCCCGCAGTAAAAGTAGTTTACTTCTTTACTCCGTTCCAGCAGAAGTGACTCAACAGGACCATGTGCCAGCAAAAGCGGCCCGTCATGTTAAACAACTTTTTTTTGATGTAGATACCTTATCTCCTGTAGTTTAGATGGGATACTGGTGGTCTGCTTTAGGTACTCCAGACCCTCGATGACCATGTACCAGCAAAAGCAGCTTATCATGCTAAACAACTTTTACAGAAGTCTCTTCCAACAGAAGCGGCCAGTCATGCTTAACAACTGGTGCTATCAAGCCATTATCGTATCTCATATAGTTTAGCAGTGCTCCTGGTGCCCACCATCAGGTACTCCAGACCGTCAATGACCAAGTACCAACAAAAGCGGCCCATCATGATAAACAACTTTTACTTTGAAATCATTACCATATCTCCTATAGTTTAGATGGGATGCTAGTGGTCTATATCGGGTACTCCAGATCCTCGATAACCATGTGTCCGCAGAAGCGCCCTGTCATGCTGAAAAACTATTGCTTTAAAGAAATTTTCGTATCTCTTATAGTTTAGCTGTGCTCCTGGTGCCCTCCATCAGGTACTCCAGATCTTCAAGTGCTGACAAAAAAAGTCCAAGTCCGTTTTCAATATACCACCAAAATCAGTGCCAAATTTCACGAATATCGCTAAATCGGATGGCTAATTTGGGTAATATCAGCTATATTTTCCCCTTTCCCTGCTTCTATCCGTTTTCCCGTGGGAATGAGGAAAATTCCCGTGGTAAAAAGTAGCCTATGTTACTCAGGAATGTTGTAGTTTTCTAATGGTGAAAGAATTTTGGAAATCGGTCTAGTAGTTTCGGAGTTTATGATTACATACATACAAACAAAAAAAAAACATCTTTCCTCTTTATTATATTAGTGTAGACTAGCAAATGTGGCGGATCAACAGACGTAGTTTTGACAAAATAAGCCATGTTGTATTAAAATAACTCCAAAATATAGAAAAATACCTACTGGTGTTATTTACACGGAAGGTACGATAACGCTTAAACAAAATAATTACATTCTGTCTGCCTCACCGAGAAGAAATTAATGCCAGTAATAAATTTCGAGCTTTTGTCTGTTTATGTTTCACTTAAGTTGTTTCAGCAGTACTAGAACTGTACGCTCATCTCTTAATTTAGGTCATTTTGTCGGATAAATTTGCTATATTTTGTGGCACGGATTTAGTAACTCTATGCAGAGTTTCACAGGATAAGCTAGCAAGAATTAAAGTTGTAGGTAAATTATAGTTGTACTATGAAGAAATAAAACAGCTGTTTATACAGAGAGCTATAATTAAACTCTAGTTTTGGTCAATGACCACATTTCTTGCTAAGAAATTAAAAGCAATTCACTTTAAACTGAAAAACTAAAGGACACCTGGAGTTCTGAACAAAATGGCTTTCCCGTAAATAGCAGTAAGCGTTAGCCGTTGCACTTCGGTAGGTACATTCTAGTATCGAGGGACGTTGTTTGGATTTCTTGCAATTTGAAAGGAAGTAGAGAAAAAGGAAAACAAAATGAAGAAAATTGCTACGTTTAAAACAATCCGAATTTTACCGTCATACATTATTCGTTCATACTATAAAAAATGCCAACACGTTAGAAAAGAATAATTATAGTACCATTACATATGCGAAAGTAAGGTGATAATGAATTTAGCAAACTGTTGAATAATTTATAAATAATGCTATAAAAGTTTATAACACCGACTAAGGAATTGCATGCATAGGTAACTGTTTCACATAGAAGGTCTTTAACCTGGATTCGTACAAAGTTACTGCATTGTACGTGACGAGCTATATTCAAAAATTCAATCTGGAAATGTGAGCTACAGTATTAAACTACTATTTAAAATAAAATAAAATGTACTTAGTACGTATAATTTACCCTCTGTATAGAGTTCTTCATTCTGCTAGTGTGGTTTCACCCATTCCAGGTTTTCCACCATTTTGATAAGGTGGGTCTTGCTAGCAAGCGTTTTTTAAGCCACCCACCCAAAAGTCTAGTCTAGTTAGTTTTGTATTGTTTGGATATAGCATTTTCCGTACAAGTTGTCACATACTATACCTACAAATTCAGTAACTGCAATGAAATTTCGAGCCCAATCATGAACGTGGGTCTCGGAAACTACACTAGGTCACACACTAGGTATATTTTAAATTATGTAGGTGAAAATGATTTGGTATAGGTATAGGTTTGACAGGTGGGAATAATTTTGTTTTAAAAAAATGGATGAAAAATATTCATTTTTTATTATACAGGGAATTTTTAAATATTTAAATTGAATTAAACTTATTTTGATAAGGAAGACTACCTTTACAACTTACCTACTCTGTACTAAATAACACAACACAGCTTTAAAAATTGTGGTGTGGTGTTACTTGCAACCCACAAAACAAAACGACTGCACTCTTTTTCGCTTTTACTGGCCGTATTGAGCCTCTGTGAAATGTGTAAAATTGCCAACAGTGGGATTCAAGGAAAACTTCTGAAACGAGTTTCACCGAGAGAGCTGGCGCTAAGCAAAGAACTTAGAGTTTGCAATCTTTGAATGCCAGTTTTTTCTTTGATTGAGACTTTAGCTTCAACTTTTCAATACTGTTGTTGAGAAGAATGTTTATGGAATGTTATAGATTTTTAATATTCTATCAGTTGAGTTGACGAAAGATTTCAATATGTCCGTAACTTCTTAAAAAACTTTGAATTAGTTTCAATGTAAACTTTCCGTGTGATGCCGGCTTAGAATAGCATCACCCCATTTCTTTCCCGTGGGAGTCGTAAGAGGCGACGAAGGGACTCGAGGGTGTGTATTGCAATTTTAGGCGATGGGCTGACAACCTGTCACTATAGTGATACACAATTTTTTGAATGACCCTCAAACATTTGTCAGACGTGGTGTAAATGGCCGTTTTTTGCGGCTGTTTACGCTCTGCCTACCCCGCAAGGGATTATAGGCGTGATATGTGTATGTATGTATGTATGTAAACTTTCACTTACTTCTTGTGATCTCTCGCTCTCTTTTCGTGTGGGACACCGAGTCGTCCAATGACCCGATGAACCCTGGTGTCAGGTTTTTTCAACCGCCTGCTTGTAATACTGTTTTATGACGAAGAGCAAAGACATTTTATCGCATTTTAGGAGGATAAGACTTTTACACATATATACTGAAATATGATTACATCTAGTTTTATACTTCCGAGAGTAAAGACATATCACGCCTTGCGGGGTAGGCAGATTATAAACGGCCTCATAAAACAGACATTAACGCAACGTCTGACAAACATTTGAGGGTCATCCGGAAACATACATACATACATAATACATATAAATATCACGCCTATGATCCCTAGCGGGGTAGGCAGAGCATATACATTTACGCCACGTCTGACACATGTGTATCGCCATAGTGACAGGTTGTCAGACCGTCGCCTAAAATTACAATACACACCCTCGAGTCCCTTAGTCGCCTCTTACGACTCCCACGGTCAAGAAATAGGGTGATGCTTTTCTAAGCCGGCATCACACTGCACAATGTAAACAATAAGTACCGAGTGTAAACAATAATTAAAAAAACTTATTTATATGTGAAAAACTACTCCCAGATATCTTAAAGTTTTATTCCTTTAGGAGCAACTGGTGCTGCAGAAGACTCTTATTCGACATGAGTTTTACAACATAAAATAATAACCTTCTTTACTAACATACATAAATAAACATCCACAACAGTAAGCCAGACTGCCTATAAAGCAACACTATCAATATTAAAAGCCGTGGAGAGTGAGGGTGAAAATAATAATCGAACCTTATTTAATTAATGGCACCTTGTATCAATTTTATTGATATTTAAAAGTGTGGGTAGGCGGAGACTGATGAAATTAAAGAATAAACCTATCTTAACCAGAGCGAATAAAGCCGACAAAAACACAGTAGTCTTGTTAACATTCCATCAATGTGAGATCCTGATGCTATTATGGAATCCAAAACGTTTGAGCCTCGTTTGAGCCCAGCTTCATGTAAATGAATTCAAATACGCCGTTTAAATGAATTCGGCGTTCGACTTGTCAATATCGTTGTTCAAAGGAATAAAAACAACGCGACCGACTTTGTGCTAGGAGATAGTCAAAGCTATTGGAGCTTTACAGTAAACTAGCTACCCGCCCAGGTTTCACCAGCTGCTAGATATTCGTAAAAATAAGATCATTTCCCGTGGTAAAAGTTTATCGATTACATACATAAACACAATCGAATTTATTATATTATCATTAAGATTGAATAAAATATTGATGTTTTGTACATTTATAACTACCAAGACGGGTACGAGTTTTAACCTATAGTAGAGTGTGTTACGCAACCAGCGATAGAATTTTGTTCATATTAATGCAGTAGGAATATAAACTTGATCCCTATAGGTTTTACTAACAATATCCGGCCCAGTTGTATCATTTAAGAGAAAGAATATTTTAAACATGGCATTAATGTCAAATTTAATCTTCCGCAGCTTTTGGTGCGTGCCAAACGGCACAATGCACCCTGGTGTCAAAATTTTCATGTTCATGTTTATTTCATTTCAATGTTCAGCCTGCAATATCCTAACCAGACTGGAAACAAATGCACAAACTGTTATTATCATATTTTTGAGTGCCTCACCAGGAATCAAACCCGGAAACTATCCGCCAAAGGCAGTCGCACTACCACTGTGCCAAATTGGCTGTCAACTTGAATGAAAACTTAACATTCTAGCTAAAAATAAAATTGTTCAAAGCATGGCGATTCAAAAGTAAAGTTTAATATGAAAATATTTTGTTGAGGAAACCATTTACGTTTATTCTTCGTAAGAGTTTCCTCACAAATTAATTATCATACCAAATTTAGAATTTCAAATGATCAACAGTAGATAATCCTGATTTGGTCAGCGTTAAGAAATTCACACAAACGATTTAAATTATATCTAAAAAAATCTAAAGATTATCATGGATTTTTAATATCTATCCCAATCTCCGGCGCGATTACTCGCCAATGGAATTATTTCTTCGACAAAATATAAAAAAAGCTCCCTTCATTTCCATGGAAAGCGATCTGAGGCTGGCTCCAACGCGCTTATTGAATTCAAATCACATCGGCAAGGGACAAAAACTTGGTGCTCAAATGGTCCCCTGTGACTTTTATGGTTGAACTAGTTATAAACTCGATGAGTCTTTATGTCTTCAGTAAGGGCTCCTTCAGGAAGGGTTTAGAACAACCCTCCTATCGAAGCTCTACGAAACTATTAAGTATTCTGCGACGCTAGCGCATTCTAATCCTTCTGTCAAATGGATATGGTTTACTTGTTTGCGGAGGATATCCCTATAATTTATTCCTTTATCATCAATAGTGCATATTCACATTCATTTATTATGTTCCTAAATATAAATATGTTCCTAATATGCATTGTAAATAGCAAATATACTCATATGAATGAATTGAACAGTATTATTTAACGAGTTTATTGTCAGTCTCCTACAAATAGAAACATTTTAAACAAAAGTCTTGTAGTTAAGTTGGTAACATGTTAACATTAAAATTAACAGCCTTAAGAGTCCACTCAAAGACATGGGCTTTATTGTAACAAGTTTAACCATTTAAATTATAAAAGTAGGTACTACATTTTTAAAAGGCCTCAATCAAAGTGTTGGGTATAGAATTTAGGAGAAATTGCAAAGTTAGCGTGAAATGCTAGAATATTTAAGGTTGTAATAGGCTATTCCGAAACTGAATAAAACTGGTATTTTTAAAAATTAGATAGGTAGTTGTATGATACGTAATATCTACCATTGTATACAAGTAACTATGCATGTAGGTAAGTATGTCTCGGAGCTAGTGCGTATTTCAAATTACCTGTATAGGAATTTATTTGATTTGCAATTTATTTACGTGTTTGGATGGAATTTTGCAATTAAATTTTGGCGAATATGTACCGATCGAGCTGAAATTTTGAACACACTCTAGGGGGCGTGATGATGTAAGCTGAGCGACGACTGTGAGAAAAAAGGCTGCCCATCTGGTCGGGTGTTGAGACCTGAAAACGACTGTTCCAACCTGTTTGGATGCTGTTTGAATAGCGCTCGGCGTAATAACTTCGATATCATGTTTCAGGACTTGTATCTGGAGCGCATGCATGTCGCCTTAACGTCACGATTAGCTTGGATGACAATGCACGTTAAGCTTTGTGTTGTTATTCTAAATTCAACATGCCGGAACACCCAAGATGGCCAGCAGGTTATTTTTGATGCACTCCAACAATATGGGTATCAAAGGAAAGCGCTTGCAGCAAGCGATAAGGTCGCCTTTCCTTACATTTAGTTTTAAAGTTTCTGTTTTGGGTTTTCTTGTGTTAGCAACAAAATGTTAGTCTAACTTACTAATAATAAGTTGAAAAATTAAATGACTTTACTCTTAATTTAATATGGCGGACTTTTAAAGATGACGGACAAAGGTTTTTATGTTTTTCTACGAAATGGGTTTCAAAGGAAAGTGCCTGCTGATGATAACTCGCAAATAATGTGCCGTCACTCTTAATCAGAAAGTAAGTATTGGCAGCGGCGTGCCGAATATTCTAAATCACAAAGTAAGTATTGGCAGCGGCGCACCGCTAAATGCAGTATGGAGGACTTCTAAAGATGGCGGACAAAGATAATTATGTTGTTTGTTGTATTGGGGTTTTTAGTCTTGACATTGCAAAACAAAAAATGTTGTCCATAAATATTGTGTAATAAATAATGTTGGGTTTGTAGGTGGTTCACTCACTTGTCATCCGTAGTTGCGTTTTTTTTAACGCAACGTAACGTATGCGTCTGTAATACGAAATAAAATTGCAAATTTCAATCTTATTCCCATACAAATACAGCTACGGTGCATAATGGAGGCTTCCGTCAAGTTGTTTGACACACGCTTTCGTTACGCACCGAATACCCACCGTAGCTGTATTTGTATGGGAATCAGATGTATTTTTTTTAACTGAATGACGAAATACATACAACTACAGCCACAATAGTCTACTGCTGGACCTATTCAGCACGCTTGTCAAAAGAATAGGTGAGCACATACACATATTACACCTTTAATCCCTTGCGGGGAAGGCAGAGCGTAAACGGCCGCAAAAAAGGACATTTACGCCACGTCAGACAAATATTTGAGGGTCATTCGGAAAATTCGGTGTATTACTATAGTGACAGGTTGTCAGCCGATCGCCTAAAATTGCAAAACACACACTCGAGTCCCTTAAGGGCGGGCCACACCGGCTCCGTATCCGTTCCGTATCCAGCTCTCGTCCGTAGTCACGCACGAACTTATGACGTTGTAATGTATGGGACGGTATGAGATACGGCACACCGCTTGCGTGCAGCACGGAACGGATACGCAACGGATACGCAACGGATACGCAACGCAAGCGGTGTGCCGTATCTTCTACAGTCCCATACATTACGACGTCATAAGTTCGTGCGTGACTACGGACGAGAGCTGGATACGGAACGGATACGGAGCCGGTGTGGCCCGCCCTTTAGTCGCCTCTTACAACTCCCATGGCAAAGAAAATGGGGGATGCAATTCTAAGCCGGCATCACACGGCAATTCAATTTTACATTAAAAATAACGTTGTTTTTTGTTTAGTAATGTTAAGTTATTGAAAATCGACGTCGAAAAGTCGCAAAATAAGGACATTTACTATACGTCTGTGAAATATTTGAGGGTCTTTTGGATATTATATACTACTAGCTTTTACCCGCGACTTCGTCCGCGTTAGATAGTTTTTTTAAACCATGCCTGTATCTCTAATAGTTTAGCTGGGCTCCTGATGGTACACCTGGTGGTCGACATAAGGTACTCCAGATCCTCAATGTGCTTGTGAATAGAAGCAGCCCATCATACTGAACAACTTTTGTTTAAGAACCATGCCTGTATCTCTAATAGTTTAGGTGGGCTCCTGATGGTACATCTGGTGGTCTACTTAAGGTACTCCAGATCCTCAATGTCCTTGTGAAAAGAAGCAGCCCATCATACTGAACAACTTTTGTTTAAGAACCATGCCTGTATCTCTAATAGTTTAGGTGGGCTCCTGATGGTACACCTGGTGGTCTACATAAGGTACTCCAGATCCTCAATGTCCTTGTAAAAAAAAGCAGCCCATCATACTGTATAACTTTTGTTGTAGAACTATGCCTGTATCTCTAATAGTTAGCTGGGCACCTGATGGTACACCTGGTGGTCTACATAAGGTACTCCAGATCCTCTATGTCTTTGTGAAAAGAAGCAGCCCATCATACTGATTTTTTTTTGTTTAAGAACCATTTCTGTATCTCTAATAGTTTAGGTGGGCTCCTGATGGTACACCTGGTGGTCTACATAAGGTACTCCAGATCCTCAATGTGCTTGTGAATAGAAGCAGCCCATCATACTGAACAACTTTTGTTTAAGAACCATGCCTGTATCTCTAATAGTTTAGCTGGGCTCCTGATGGTTCACCTGGTGGTCTACATAAGGTACTCCAGATCCTCAATGTCCTTGTGAAAAGAAGCGGCCCATCATACTGAATAACCTTTGTTTTAGAACCATGCCTGTATCTCTAATAGTTTTGCTGGGCTCCTGGTGGTACACCTGGTGGTCTACATCTTTACTCCAGACCCTCGAATGGTGATAAAAAGTAGCCTTTGTCCGTTCTCGGTATGTTATCAATCTATGTGTCAAGTTTCATGAAGATCGGTTCAGCGGTTTGGCCGTGAAAGCGTAGCAGACAGACAGACAGACAGAGATACTTTCGCATTTATAATATTAGTGTGGATTTAAACTTAAGTGAGACATAACTTGAACTTTTAACGCAAACTTTTTGAGTTCCTCGGGCGTAGGTATACGAGATACCGTGTGACTGCACTATTGAGTTATATAGGAGAGATAGGACGAAACATATTATCCACTATCAGATCACATCCGGAGTCTGCGGAAGATAGACAGCAATGCGTCTGCAGTAACGGAGCATGCCCTCATAGCAGATGCAAAACACTACACAAAAATAAAGTAAAGGTCCTGGCCCGCAAGAATTTTTTTGAATCGCGCAAGATTATGGAAGCCATTGAAATAAACCGACGTACCAATTTCAACCCGGACGCAGGCTGGTCTCTGCCACCAGCATGGAGACCGGTGTTAAACAATGGAGTGCCAAGGCTAACTGCTCAGCCGAATTTGACAAAAACAGATAGTGTTAGTTTGTTCTGTCTACCGGGTTATTACAACACAACCACGACGACAGCAACTTCGAAATTGCCGCCACCATCAGAATCGCCGCCGTCGCACCTAGCGCGCTCGGCGTCACCGCCAGCTGCCCCCTTCGCCCGCGCCTTGCGAGCAGCGGCACGTTGGGCTAGCATTGTAGTGGCACTAAGCCTGAGGAAGTACCACTGACTGGTCTGAATACGTTGCGAGAACGCGCAAAAAAAGAAAAAGTGAGTACAATCAGAGTTTTCTTTAAAGTTTAAGTCATTCGGAAAATTGTGTATCGCCATAGTGACTGGTTGCTAGCCCGTCGCTCAAAATTGCAATACACACCCTCGAGTCCCTTAGTCGCCTCTTACGACTCCCACGGAAGATGAAAAGAAATGAAGTAATGCTGTTCTAAGCCGGCATCACGGCATAGGTGAGCACAATGCAAGATATTACCTTCACAGGGAAAGCTGTTATTGCGGTCCGAAGATGACAAATCAAAGATTCGGAAATCTATCGTAATAACGTTATCCAACGAAAACATTTTTGCTTGAAGTAAAAAAAAAGTAAGAGTAGTCAAACAATATGGCGATGGCCTAGCGGATAGTACCCCTGCCTGCTACGCCGAGGATCGTGGGTTTGATCCCACTAGACACATTTTTGTGTTTTATCAATTTTGCAGATAACATTTTTGTGTCACTTTGTGTTCTCATGCACAGCGGTGGGGTGTCGTAAGTGCTTCTACATGCGGTTTCATACAAGAAAATGCACCAACCTCGTGCGGCACATGTGAAGAAGAACTAAACAAAATTCTAAAAAGCTTTACTTTAGATCTTAAATTAGAATATTTTGCATGTTAAATTACGGATTAACATAAAATAGTGCAGTGATGAAGTGTTCGCCGCGGCCTCAGCTTAATCAAAGCTTAACTTGCTGGAGAATGTCCCCTGGTAATTGTTTCTGTGAAATCGGCTTCAGCAGTCAGCCGGGAATTAGCTGCCGGGGGTTTTCGGACATTATCGACAGTTCGCGGTTTTGACGGGAATTTCAAATTGCCACGAGCTGAAAATAATTACTTACTAGACTATTTTAGGCATTAATACAAAGTTTGAACTAACTTAAATATTGTGTGCCAAATTTCATTTCAATCGGTTCAGATTTTTTTACGTGAACAAGTATCAAACAAATAAAGAAACATACAAACTTCCGCATTTATAATATAAGTAGGTAAGATATATTCCCTCCAACGCATCTCCACGAGGAGAAGTGCCCGCTAGGCTGGCAGCATTTCCTCTTTTAATTGCTAAACTCAACCTTTGAGCGAGGTAGCTACCAGACCTGGGGTCGCCTGACGCCTTTCGGAGACGCGCTCATATCATTTCGTGTGGGACACCGAGTCGTTCAACGACCCGATGAACCCCGGTGACAGAGTTTTTCAACCGCCTACTACCACTAGTAGGCCTCTGACATGGTTGTGTTACGACCGCCGTCTAAGTAATCAAAGACAGCAACCAGGACCGACGGCTTAACGTGCCCTCCGAAGCACGGAACCATTTATTTTCGGACAATCAGTTGGTTCACCCTGCAATGTCCTATCTAGACCGGGAACAAATTCACAAAGTGATAAATATCAACTTTGTGAGTGCCCCACCGAGAATCGATCCCGGAACCTTTGCGTCGCAGGCAGTCGAATACCACTGCGCCACATCGGGTGTCGGTGACACGCTGAAATATCCGAAATAAATCCTTTCCACCACGAAGGGCACAAAACAATGCTTACCTATTTTGAAAAGCACGAACTTAATAATTGTACATACATACATACATACATAAATCACGCCTTTATCCCTTACGGGGTAGGCAGAGCGTTAATGGCCGTAAAACGGATATTAACACCACTTCTGACAAAATTTTGAGGGTCAATCAGATAACTGTGTATCACAATAGTGACAGGTTGTCAGCCCATCGCCTAAAATTGTAATACACACCCTCAAGTCCCTTAGTCGGCTCTTACGACACCCATGGGTAAGAAATGGGGTGATGCTATTCTAAGCCGGCATCACACGGCAGTTTAAATAATTGTTGTTGGTTTTATTGCCATGTTATGAAGTAAGTACCACATAATTAATGGCACACTGTATTATTACAGACTAATTACAATAGTCCAAATATAAGCCATTAAAATAGTTACTAATTCCCAAATTTAGCACTTGCAATAACCGAGGCGTCATTAATTTAAATTGAGTTATAATGTTCTATTATACCCACCATTTCACAATAACCTTCTGTTTTAATTTACATTCAGATATAGGCAAGTAATAGAGGGGCGAAATATAGCAGGTGATAAATCATTAAGGAGTTTCTAGTAAGGATCGTAAAGGGCCATAGGTGAAGCCATATTACCATTTAACTCAAGCATCGATATTCAATAATACTAATTAATATAAAAGTTTAAACTCAAGGTTTGCCAACGCGCCATGGAGCGCAGCATTTTGGGTGTTAAAAGGATCGACCGTATCAGGAAGACAACCCTGCGCTCCAAAACTGGCATCATAGACGTGGGCAAAAAGTCCGCACGGCTGAAATGGGACTGGGCAGGACACGTCTGTCGCATGCATCCCGACATACATACATACACATATCACGCCTATAATCCCTTGCGGGGTAGGCAGAGCATAAGTGGCCGCATAATACGGACATTTACGCCACGTCTGACAAACATTTGAGGGTCATCCGGAAAATTGTGTATCTCCATAGTGACAGGTTGTCAGCCCATCGCCTAAAACTGCATTAAACACCCTCGAGTCCCTTAGTCGCCTCTTACGACTCCCACGGGCAAGAAATGGGGTGATGCTATTCTAAACCGGCATCACACGGAAATCCCGACAGATGGGCTATAATTGCCACAAAATGGATACCACAGGATGGTCGTCGTCGTCGTGGTTGGCCTAGGAGAAGATGCCGTAATGATATTGAAGCCTTTCATCGAGACCGGCATTTTGAGGTCCAAGACCGAGACTCGTGGCGTGAAAGAAGGGAGGCCTTTGCCCTGCAGTGGAACACAGACAAGGCTAACAATAAAAAAAACATATAAGTACAAATAAAAGTCTACGTAAGTACGAATATGCGTTTGTTGCTTCAAGTGCAGATTCGTATACAATTTTGCACGGCTATGAAAAAGAGAGTATTTTTTTTTTGTAGATCTTACAAAGCCTATTTGAGCTTATCATGATTCCAGTAGCACGCACGCTGTTGTGGACCCTACGATTTTTAGCCCCGGGGCTTTTAATCTACACCTGACTGTATGGTGGGGAGCAGGAGCTCACGGGGCGCCCTGGTACATGCGTAACGCCAACCTCCACATCGACTTAGGCCTCCCTACCATTAAAGCGTATATGAAAGAAGCGTCTCGTCGCTTCTTCGATAATGCTCCCCATCATAAAAACCCCTTGATAGTTGCCGCGTCCAACTACTTCCCCCATCCAACCTCGCGTTTTAAACACCGTCCGAGACACATCCTTACGGAAGATGATGAAATCACAGTAGCCACTGCTGCAGCCATTGCGAGTAGATCACACTCCACAAGCTCCTCAAGTAACCGACGCCCCCGCCGGCGGGGGCGCGGAGGTCCCTCATTTGCTCCCCACTTTGGGAACTACCGGCACGTGCCGGGTAGATTTAGTCCAATACGTTCTTCCCAGAACAACTCGTAAGCCCAATCGCGCCCCAAGGGCGCGATTGAGCTGGCTGTTTGAACAACCACAAGCTTTTCCGGGTGAGCTCCTGCTCCCCACCATACATTCAGGTGTAGATTAAAAGCCCCGGGGCTAAAAATCGTAGGGTCCACAACAGCGTGCGTGCTACTGGAATCATGATAAGCTCAAATAGGCTTTGTAAAATCTACAAAAAAAAAATACTCTCTTTTTCATAGCCGTGCAAAATTGTATACGAATCTGCACTTGAAGCAACAAACGCATATTCGTACTTACGTAGACTTTTATTTGTATATGTTTTTTTTATTGTTAGCCTTGTCTGTGTTCCACTGCAGGGCAAAGGCCTCCCTTCTTTCACGCCACGAGTCTCGGTCTTGGACCTCAAAATGCCGGTCTCGATGAAAGGCTTCAATATCATTACGGCATCTTCTCCTAGGCCAACCACGACGACGACGACCATCCTGTGGTATCCATTTTGTGGCAATTATAGCCCATCTGTCGGGATTTCCGTGTGATGCCGGCTTAGAATAGCATCACCCCATTTCTTTCCCGTGGAATGCCGCTTACAGCACCGCTTCTTAAAGCGACCAAGGGACTCGAGGGTGTGTGTGTATTGCAAATTAAGGCGATGGGCTGACAACCTGTCGCTATGGTGATACACAATATTTCAAATGACCCCCAAATGTTTGTCAGACGTAGCGTACATGTCCGTTTTGTACAGCAGTTTACGCTCTGCCCTACCCCGTAAAGGATTTAAGGCGTGCTATATGTATGTATGTACGTGTATTCAGAAAATTACATATTTGTGGTCTATAAAGGTAGTTCTATTTTGTGTAAAGATTTTCATTGATTTCTGAAGGGTAAGTTCACACAATACGTTGAGCTTTCAAGCCAGCCAGCAACGTAAGTAAATATCTTCTGTTCATTTTAGAAGTACTTCTACTTAGTCATACGATTGAGTAAGACATCAAAGATTTTTCAAACATATTGTTTTATTTCATAAATGAAAATAAGAAATTAAAAAAATATATGTCAACGCCTGCCGGGACTTCAATTTCTTATTTTCATTTATGAAAATAATATAGCACTGTGAGTGCATTATAAAATCATAGTACCTACATTTTGTCATATTTCATCCTATCATCTACCGCAAATGAACTACTGGTAAGATCCAATCTCGTTTGGCACTTCTTGGATCTTATTAGGCATTATCTACTAACTTCGTCTACTAAAATTAATCCACCGGACCCATTGTTACGTAAATGAATTAAATTTTCTTGTCCTACAAACGGGTGTTACATGAGAAACTACAATCAAAAGGAGTTTAGAATCCTTTTAACATGTTATACAGGATGTGAACATAATATTTCGACATAAGAAAAAAATGCTTTCCCTAACTAATTTTAAACGGACGTCCACTTTTTTATTTTTATCTCTGTTGTTTCGGAAATGCCGTGTGATGCCGGCTTAGAATAGCAACACCCCATTTCTTGCCCGTGGGAGAGGCGACTAAGGGACTCAAGGGTGTGTATTGCAATTTTAGGAAACGGGCTGACAACCTGTCACTATGGCGATACACAATTTTCCAAATGACCCTCAAATGTGTCAGACGTGGCGTAAATGTTTATGCTCTGCCTACCCCGCTAGGGATCATAGGCGTGATATTTATATGTATGTATGTATGTTTCGGGAAGTTGTTTAATTTAATGTACTGGCACAGTATAATTAATAGTACTGGATTGCCTCTTGAAATATTTAGTGTTTATTTTTTATACCCAACTTGAAAAAGTCAATAAATGGTTTAAGCCGATAAAACTTTTAATCCCATACGTGATTTTATTATCACACATTCAGTAGATAAAAGTGAACTAACCTGTGATAATGAATGACTTAATAAGAAGTGCAACATACCAGTTGATAACACAAAAGTGGATAATCGTTCATAAGTAAAATAATATTGAGTTTATCGATTACTCTTCAAGGAAAAATACTCATACTAATTCCTAAAGTAAATATTTTAAATATGCCATCGATACCAGGCAAATACCAACACTATAAGAATGAAAATATTGAAGAATACTTCATCACCGTTGGTGTACCACTCATAGCCAGAAAGATGATGTCAATGTCTTCACCTTTAATGGAAATCATATTGGATGGAGACCAAATGACTATAAAGAATACATCTTTAATGAGAAAAACAGAAATGAAATTCAAACTTGGAGAGGAATATGAAGAAAAAATGCCCGATGCTATGATCAAGAGTGTAACAAGAATAGTCAATGACAGCGAAGTGGAAACGACATCAGTGATACCAGACACCAATGAAAAATGCGGAAGACATTATTTATTTACTGATGACGAGTGTATCATAACTTTGAACCACGAACGAGTGAAGACTCCAGGAAAGAGGTTTTTTAAGAGAGTGAAGTAAACAATGTACCTAAAACTAACTTGAATTCTTACTTACTAATGCCATTACTTTTTTCTAGGTCTGCTGTAAGAAATTTCTTATTAGATAAGCAGTGCCTGTTGTGTCTGTATATTTTATGTGTTTGTCTTTTTACTGTTCTTGTGTACAATAAATCGTAAAAAAAAAGTTGAACGGCATTGTAATATTAATTCTGTGTGGTAAGACTAAATGTTTATCTGGCTTTATTCCCTTGATTCCCCCATTTTATTAAATGATAGATCAGTTATTCTAACCAGAATTATTATCTTGCAATAAAGATATTTAATACTGTACTATCGAGATTCTTTATCAATATGAGATTAGCATATCAAAAGAACTCAGCATAGCAGATAATGGTATGTACAAATGCAAGCATACGATATATATTTAAAAAAACAAATGGTAACACTGTTGTTATGTCAAACTCAATTTATCTCAAGGTCAGGACCACTTTATTCCTGCTATTCTTAGTACAGTGTTTGTTGCGATAAGATAATGTTATTTCATTGTATTTTGTTTTAAATATTTTTCTAACAGAACTGTGATTTGTTTAGTGGATTAGTTAGCTATTTGTAATGCTACAGGAACTATTACAAACTAGGACCTAGATATTTACTACAAATAAATAAATATTGTCTGATATTTTTGAATAAATTAAAATATCAAGCAGGTACGTAAATATGTTAATATTTTTTACTACTCCATTTGAATTTCACTTTTATTTCATGTACAGCCTTTCGAAGTATACTTCTGGACACAGACCTCGTATAAACAGTAATTGATTTTGGAAACTATCTTATTTTTCATTCGGTATTTTTTTATAAAACTCAGCTATATCGATGTTCAATTATTTCAAAAACGTTGTATTTTAATTTGCATCGTACATACCTATTTAAAACAGTTGGGAGATTTGTCTTATTTCATTAATTATGCACCTATAAATATTGAAGTAATGTTAACGTTTTAGTTTCAGATACATTTTAAGGAAAATAATGTCTCTAATTCCTGGAAAATACAAGCACTACAAAAATGAAGATCCAGACATATTTTATCAAGCAGTAGGGTTACCATACTTGGCACGGAAAATGATAAATATGCTGTCACCAGTCCTAGAAATCACATTAGATGGAGACACTATGCGACTCAAACAGAGCACGTGGATAGTATCTACAGACAACACTTTTAAACTAGGCGAAGAATATATTGAAGACTTACAAGGAGATATATTAAAGTGTGTTACATCGGTAATAAATGACCACGAAATGGTGACTAACTCGGTTCATCAGAGCTCGGGGTATAAAACGCAGAGGCACTTAGTATTCAGTGTGAAAGAAGTGGTTGAAACGTTAACCCATGAGAAGGCTGAAGGGTGCTCAAAAAGATATTATAAAAGAGTGAAAGAATAAAGACACGTTTATGAAAATACTTAAGATCCTGTTTGTTTCATCCTTTTATTTAATCAAAAAAATATTTTAAATTTTGCACTGTCTATTATACTATCTTTATGAAACTGTTTTCTCACTACATTAAAAGCAATTTTTCTTTCTGATATGAAAAAAAAAACAAGAAAAAATAGAGACTGTTTTTATTCAATGCTCTGCGCCATCCATCACAGACTAACGTCAGCTATACCAAAGAATGCACTTTGGGATTATAGTGGATTTAGGTATCACGTTAGCTTTTCTAACAACCAGCTTATCACAGAGATCCTGAATACACCTGCTAATTAAGCTGTTCCCTGGTGATTGAAAGTAGGTAACGTAGCACTTTTATGCAAACTGGTTCAGTTTCCCCTCTAAGATTGCTTAATTTTATTTCGCGTTCAGAATTTACATGTTGATTATACTATTACATCAAATGTTATGGCCTACATTTCCCGAGCATCATCAATAAGGAAAACATTCAAAATCAAACATTATAAATTCAATCTCCTAACGCTTCCGGAATTCCGCTAAATACCAGGGGGAGCCGAAGGCGTTTATAAACGTTCCTCTTTACGTCTTACAAACAAAACATCTTGCCTAAGCTTGAATAAATTTGTTTAAGATATTTGCGAGAGGGTTGCGCCCGCGCTAAGCGGCTGAAAAGTGGCGTCAGTACAATACTTTGCCGAAACCAATCGATTCAAAGAAAATAAGGCTTTACGTTGAACAAAACGTCTCGTGATACGTGAGGGAACAGAACATTAAATGAGGACAATTTTATGCTAAATGATATAGAAGTTGATATTTTGCAAAATTAAAAAACAGTAGATGTCTATGTATATCTTTAAAACACTAAACCAATTTTGAAATAACTTGCTGCTAAATCATAATTGGTCACATTCTTTTGTATGAGATATCCAAGGACTAACGTACACTTAAAATTTTGTACGATTTTTTCTAAAAAAAACAAAATTGCTATGTTAAGAATAATTATATAAATTCGGGTCTATTTCGGGTCTAAGTTTTTATGAAAAACTTTTCAGACTTTTTTTGAAGAACTAAGTTTTTTTGTCGTTAAAAGCAATGTAAAGCTAAAAGACTAAATAACGAATCCAAAATCAACAGGCTGCGAATAATGTATGTATTGAAAATTCATAGTCATAATTTTAATCTTTTTTTTTTTTTTTTTTTTATTAATGATGGGTTTGCTCTTGACTCTAGTCTAGGTCATAGGACAGAGACAGAGTCTAAGATGGAGCGAGCTCACCCAGAAGAAGCCTGTTAAGGCACTGGCACTCCCACACACTGACGGAACGCAGCAAGCTACTTGGCGCCAGACTTCGGTGGGATGGTGGTCGCGAGCCAGGCGGCCCCTTACGGAGCCTACCACCGCTAAGTGGGATCGTTCAGCCGGACTTATCCACAGGCAAGCCTGTGTTGCCGTTGCCCGGGGTGGACCGCTAGGAGGTAGATCCCATACCACCCCAAATCCACTTTCAAATTCTATAAAGTTGGACTGTTGTTCCTATCTGGCGGAATAATTTCTAACTTTATCGTTGACTTATTATCCCAGTAAAGTTTATAGGGCTGCTGATAAAATTCATTTGCATATCTTGAATTTTAAACCGCAATCAAAAATCCACGAATAACGTGTCGAGTCCTGCATCAACCAAACTACCCCTTTAAGGGTTCAAGTTATACTAGTTATTCTTATAAATATATAAAAACCTGTTTATATTATATATATTAAATAAATACCTTGGTAGTTTTCCGCGAGAACCAATTACTGCTAACTAGTATGTAAGGTAGGACCATATACATAATTAAGAGAGGGAAATAATAAACTTTTAAAAGTCTTTCAGGAAAACGGTGCATATTAAGTTCTTTTTATATCAGGCAAGCGTGTATAGAACCTAATAAAATAAACATACAAAGAGGCTTGGAATGCATAGAAATCGTATCAGCTTGGTTTGAGCGACTGCCAGAATGTTATTCTTCTGGTGGCGGCGTGCGGTGCGATCGAAAAGCAAAACATGCTCTGTGGAAATATCTAACGCAAGTTCAAATATAACACACAACTCAATAAGGCCTTTTTGACAGCTATTTAAAAATAATCGGGATTCGTAAGCGGCGACTAAGGGACTCGAGGGTGTGTATTGCAATTTTAGGCGATGGGCTGACAATCTGTTACTAAGGCGATACACAATTTTCCGGATTACCGGAGTCAAACCGTGCAAGGGACACAAGTCTACGCCGCAGTATTAAAAACCCTAAAATTCTGACTCCTTCATTGCTGCTTGCAACACATCAGTTTTAACGTGAAAAGTGTAGCTAGCTCTGCTCGTAATTCATTTTGTGTTGGTGTGGTGCCTCTCTCACTCTTTCTCCTTTAGTGCTGCTTGCACCACATAAGTTTTAACGAGAAATATCGAGTGAAGCGAGCTTGTCATTCATTTTGTGTTGGGGTGGTGCCTCCCGCTCGTTTTCCCTAAGTGCTGCTTGCACCTGTTTAATTGTGCAAATCGAGCTTGCTTCGCTTGCAATTCTCAAAATGCCCCTCTCCCCATAAGCAAACCCTTTGATCCGCAAGTAATTTTTTGTGGACAGTATTTCAATTTAAGGTACTTTAACGCCATCTTCTTTGTTAACTAACTTGCTATTTAAAGAAAAACACGTATGAGCATCTAAGTATACTATTGGAATTAATCGATAGTCAAGCAGCGATACTGACGAGCACTAACTTGACAACTTTACCTACAACTACCGCCCCGCCTTGCTTAAAACGACAGAACTATTTATATACAGTAAACTAGCTAAGCTTCCTTCCTTCCGGGTCGGGACGAGACGGAAGACCGCTTTTTTCGAAAATTTTCATGATCAATTTTGACAGCAAAAATATGATACTTACTGCCTACAATGCTTCTATGATTAGTCGCAATTCCCAAATAATGGTACATGACTCGTGACAATTATGTTGTAAACAAGTGGCATCGCCTAGAGATAATCCTAGTCCTGGCAAGATCGTCCAGTTGTAGCGTGCGTTGTTGTCTTATATGTTGTTGCTATTGTAGCAATAGCATCACCCCATTTCTTTCCCATGGGCGATGAAGGGACTCAAGGGTGTGTATTGCAATTTTGGGCGACGGGCTGACAATCTGTCATTATGGCGATACACAATTTTCCGAATGACCCTCGATTGTCAGACGTGGCGGAAATGTCCTTTTTTTTGGGGCCGTTTGCGCTCTGCCTACCCTGTGGAATAAATTCGTGATATATATATGTATGTATGTATGTATGTATTGTTGCTTGTTGGACCTTCGTGGTCCATGGCAGAAGAAATATACAGTGTTTGATTTTGTGTTTTAAAATATGTTTCAAATTCTGTAGAAGATTTTTTTATTTTCGCAGTCGCCAACACAAAACGACTAGAATTAATAAGGACGATTCTAAAAAAATCAAAACAAAAGTCCAAAGACTTCGAACCGTTCATACTGAAATGTAGGTTTCATTTGAATGTTGCAAGTAAATCACGTCAAGTTATACCAATAAGTCCATTATAACGGTATAAGGCTTTGGATCACGCCCTTTCCGTGTTAGGCGCCTGTAATGACCGTCCTACCCGCTTGTACCACGGCCTAATAAAAGCCTGATTTGATACACTATCTGACTTTGTTAGATAGTTCTTTTTTTAAACTTAAGACTAATATAAGATGACTTTTACCAGCTTGTAACCATAACTGAAAAATTTACCAATAAATGAATATCTAACCATTAACTTTGTTTATGGAAATTTAATTTTGGCTTTTCATATGATGTAAAATTTTAGGTCATGCACATCTTCATCACTAAAAACCCATTTTACAACCATCACTAGTAAACATACCAGCATTTAGGATAACTTAAGTTACATGTGGCTAAGTATCTCTTTATGGGTAATGTACGAAACAGTGACATTCTACGCCATTTCATGCAGTCTAGAAAAGAAAATATTCATTTTTGTGAACTGTTTGACTGTGTATAAGTGATTTCATTAACTAACCAAACGTTAGAACGGTACCTTTCGAATTCAAAATGTTACATAAAGTTAAATTCTAATATAACCTTTAGAGTCAACACATTAGAGTTTTCTCTAGGCGAAGAACAAATTTCACTTAGCTGATTTAATTTTGCAAAGCAAATAGTTGTAAAATTAATGTTATTCAGAATTGCTTGAAATTATAAAGGCAAATTTCAGACATTAAGAGAGAAAATTTAACAAGTCTTTTGTTTTCCGAATACTAAAAAACTGTAAATGCCGATGACAAAAACAACTTTCTTAATTTTCAAACAATATACCTTAATATAAAAATGCATAGCAAGGTATTTCGCGTAACCGTCAATAACAATTATTTTCAGTTAGTTGTGATGTCCATTTCAGTGGAGTCGATTCCAATTATTCAATTCTTGGTTCAATAAATATCGTTGACTGCTAAAAATTCGAAACACAAGCGGTAAACTTTTCTCGTTAAAAGTTTGAGTGTGAATAATAAAAAAGAAACTTTAATAACGTGATGACAATCATCAGTAAGAGAACAAAAAAAATCTATTGAAATCATTCTTCTGGTAAGTAAGTAACTTTGTTTTTTGTTAGTAAAAGTACAGATAAGGTCATCTCATGTCTTTAGCAGTCCACTGCTGGGTAGGTACGCCATAAGGCATGATCTCCCGTTTTCCATCCAGTCACTACCAGCCGCCCTGTTTGATCATCGGTCCAAGGGCCGGATGGCGTCGCTTGCCGAGGGGTGACCTCCACTTGAGAAACCGTTTGCTCCACCGTACATTGGTTCTAGAACAGTAGTGACGGATAAGCTCATTCCAGATTTTATCCATTGACGAGATCCTGAGCATAGACTTTTATAGACCAGATAAGTACCTATGTTTATAGACCAGATAAGTACCTAATATGTAGTATTTAAGACCATTGTAACTAACCTGTTTCAAACAAATAAACGATTCTGTATTCTGTATTCGTAAGCGGAAGAACGAAAGTGATTGTCCTCGAACTCTGAAACACGACAGATCCATCTGAAATCACAGAACTTCCGCTAGTATTTCCTCACTTTTATTTTAATACGTAGCTTACCGCCTCGAGCTCGACAAGGCGAATGATGTGGGAAATCTCAGAAGCTCCGATTGTAACACGAACGCCTGCAGCTCAATCCAACTGAGTGCTCGAACGGGAGAAGATTCAACCAATGACTGGCTGCTTTGAGTCACAACTCAAAAATATATATCTAAAAATTTACGTTAGTTTGAGGAATCTCAATGTAGATTCGAGTGCCATAGGGAGTAAAAAGGAGTATTTTTTTTACACCTAAGAAAGTGAATGAAACTGTGGCTAAAAGGTGGTTGTTTAAAAGTATAATTATTAACAGATGTTTTGAATGATAGAAGTAACTAAAAATTTTAGTTTTAACTTTATTTATAAAGTTTGCAAACAGATGTTAGTAATGCAGTAAACTCATAATCGGGAATTATCGAAGAGCCTGGTGGAGGCATATAAGTAAGTTTATCATTTGACTATTAATTAAAATTGTATATCTATACTTAATTATTGCCCTTACGTGGATTTTAAATTAAGGTTGGATACAGTTTTTATTTGTATAATAAATAATTTTACAAAAAAAGATTATTCTGAGTCCCGATCAGGCCGCAAACAGCGTTTTTTAAATATTTCTATTATTTAGTATTAGGTAAATCATTTACCAATCTTAAGCAAAACTTTGATCCAGTCAGACATGTATTTTACAACCCACTGGGTTTACAAAGATCATCCATGTAGAAATTATATTCTACATATTGAGGAGTAGTCGTGCGTTACAATTTACACTTGCCAACACGCACAGGAACTTTTTCACATCGCAATAGGTTTTTATACTAGTTTAAATAATAAGTATAAGTATCTACCTGAAATAAATATTGCTACCAAACTAAAAATACTTTAAAATTACTTTACTCATTGAATCTATTTCTGAAAAACGAAAGTGATTTTATGCAACGGATTTCAAATATTTCGTAAACCTGAAGCTTGTAAGGCTGTAAAAAGTATTCAAAAAAAAATTAAGTAAGATCCTTTAAAAACTTTGTTAAAAATTGAGAAATCTTTTGATAGGTATTTGAAGACATTATACAATTATTAATAATCATTATTCACAATTGGTATGTTTAATATCCAACCCACAGACGGTCACCGTGCGATTTAATTTGGTTGGCTTATTCACTCCGACCAAGTTATTAAATAAGATCACTTTAGTTGAATCCATTAATCCATTCCTGACATTTGGATCTGAACATTTGCCAGGACGGTGGATAGATTTGCATGCTATCATTTGAATATTGACGACCGATGTGGCGCAGTGGTAGTGCGACTGCCTGCGACGCAAAGGTTCCGGGTTCGATTCTCGGTGGGACACTCACAAAGTTGATATTTATCACTTTGTGATTTTGTTCCCGGTCTGGTTAGGACATTGCAGGGTGAACCAATTGATTGTCTGAAAAAGAAATGGTTCCGTGCTTCGGAGGGCACGTTAAGCCGTCGGTCCCGGTTGCTGTCTATGATTACTTAGACGGTGGTCGTAACACAACCATGTCAGAGGCCTACTAGTGGTAGTAGGCGGTTGAAAAACTCTGACACCAGGGTTCATCGGGTCGTTGGACGACTCGGTGTCCCACACGAAAAGAGAGATTTGAATATTGTCTCCATTATTTAGTCCTTCCACGTTACTACTGCTGAGGCCGTACGCTCGCTTACGCGGTTTCACGCGCGGGCCAGCCCGCGCGTGAGGCCGCGCGCGGTCTCGCGGGATCCGCGCGGCGGTCTGACATCGCCGCCATTATTACCCATTTTTTTTAAGGAAGTACAAATTAAGAACAATTTCTGTACATTTTTGTACCACTGAGAAACTTCAAATATCAAAAATAGTCCTGCTGGGGAGCGCGGCTTTAAATAAAACATAAGTGGCAATTAGCCTTACTTGAAATGCCGTTAAATTTTCTAAAAATTACCAAATTGAAACAACTGAAAATGCAAATTCAATTAACTTCTGGGCTTCAAATCTGGGTTGCTCACGAAATGTCAGTGACGAGATATAGCACGAGATATGGCATCTTCTGGCTCAACGACGAAAAAACGCGCTAACATAGAAATATATTGAACATTTTGTACTGAAAAAAATAACAAAATGCTTTATAACAATCAATGTATACTAAATTATAATTTTGCAAATGTGTGAGTGATGGAAATCATAAGTCAAAAAATTGATATCATTCATTCAAATTCGAATGAAATATCGGAATACGGACCCAAATATCTGTCAAAATAGGATAGCTTTCCATGCCTATTTTATGTCAAATACGAGATATAGCTTTTTGACAAAAATGGTCTAAAAAGCAAAATCGAAAATTATAGACCCATATCAATCTTAAATGTTCTTGGTAAACTATTCGAAAAAGCCGTCTACAAAGTCATATATCCAATCATAAGTAACTGCATTCCTCTGGAGCAGCACGGTTTCCTTCGTAGCCGTTCCACTACCACCAACTTAACCTTATTCTCCAAATTCATTCGTGAGCGTATGGAACAGGGTCATCAAATCGATGTCATATACACCGACTTCGAGAAAGCGTTTGATCGAGTTGACCACTGTATTCTTGTTGCAAAGCTCCATAAACTGGGAATACACGGAGACCTGTTGCGGTGGGTAAAGTCTTATCTTACTAACAGATCTCAGGCAGTTGTGATAGGTGGATACAGATCTAATATCGTCAAGATTCCCTCGGGAGTTCCGCAGGGATCCCATCTGGGACCTTTATTTTATAACGCTTTCCTTTATGATATTTACAAGTCGATAAAACACTCTAAATTCTTGATGTACGCAGATGATATGAAAATATTTATTGAGATAGATAATTCTAGTGACACCTCAAAATTACAGTCGGACTTGGATCAATTGACTGATTATTATAAAACTAACAGAATAACCATTAACGCAAATAAATGTCAAGTGATCTCATTTAGTCGTAAACGACAACCAATCTCTGCAAATTATTACATTAATGGCACTTCAATCGGCAGAGTGGATAAAATTCGCGACCTTGGCATTCATTTTGATACCAAACTACAATTTGATCATCATATTGACGTCATCACTAATAGGGCTTTAAAATCCTTAGGTTTTGTCATGCGCACCTGTTCTTTGTTCCGAAACAGAGAGAGCATCAAAAGTGTGTACTTTGCCTACGTCAGGAGCATCCTCGAGTTTGGATCATGTATTTGGTCTCCTAACTACAAGAAGTATAATTTACAAATTGAAAAAATCCAAAAACGCTTTGTTAAATATCTAAACTATAGGACTTTTACTCCACCTAGCTCATACGAGGACAGCTGTACTGCTAGCAAAATAATTTCATTAGAAAAAAGAAGAACACTGCTGGACATGTTGTTTTTACATGACGTTCTGAACTCGAGGGTAGACTGTCCAGATCTGGTCAGCGCAATAGGTCTACGTGTACCGGGAAAACGTACACGGCACGCAAAACTTTTGCACACTGGTTTTCACCGTACTAATTATGGACGTAATGAAACGACAGTGCGCTTAGCAAATACGTACAATACATTATTTAACAAAATAGATCCGTTTAACACTACAAAAACCGCCTTTAAAAATAATGTCTTAAGGGCAGCTTAGTGCTGAAAAGTAGGCATTTACGGCCTTCCGCCCGTCGCGTAGAAAAGATCGCGCGAGCTAGTCTGCGGTGAACTCACTTGACCCTGCGGTGCGGACCGGGCGGCAAGCGCAGCTTCCACAGCGAGCGCGCGCGTTACAGTATACAAAACTATGGCAGTAGGTCAATAACTCCCCAAGATATAGATAATAATTTTATTGTTTACGTAATTTACTTAGGAAAAATATGTTGGTACAATTGTAGGATTGATAAAATTAAACATTGAAGATGTGTTTTTATATTATTAATTTTTAATTATTGAATTATATACTAATTAATAATAGTAATATTATTTAAATATAAATTTAAATAATGTTAGTATTATGTAATGTGCAGTTGAATAACTCATTATGATGAGCTTTGTCCTGTAATTCATTTAAAATATGGCGTCCCGTAACAGTTTGAAATTCGTCTTCCTTGGTTTCCGCTTCTACTAGCGGGAGATATCCACCTCAATATCATCACCGTCGGTACATCTGAAATTTTTCATTAGTTACTTATAATCATCGAAACAATGAAAATCGAAGGACAATGACAAATAATCCTTACTATCCGTACTAATTTTATATATAGTGTGTGTGAAGAGTGTGTGCAAAAATGCTATCCATGTCTTAAGGCAGCCTCGAGAAGTAACAGACTCGGGATGAACTCGGACAAAACAAAAGTCAAATTCACTCAACAAATCATCCCCAAGCCAGTCTCCGTCGAAGGTGTAGCCTTTAAAGTTGTTGAAGTATGTGTACTTTGGGCAAACGTTGCAGTTGGGTAGAGACAACTTTGAGGTTGAAAGCACCAGAAGAGTGTAGCTGGGCTGGGCGGCATTTGGGAAGCTGCGTCATATCCTAGAATCATCTTTGCCACAATGCCTTAAGACCATGGTGTTCGATCAATGTGTCCTACCAGTCATCACCTACCTTATCCGCAAAAAAGACCAGTGACGGACATTTTCTGGAAGTGTAGCAAGCTGAAGTGGGAGTGGGCCTTTCCTTGGCAAGCGTAACGTTAGACGTCCTCCGGCCAGAATCCAGATGGACCGATGACTTAAAAAGACGGCTGATAACGACTGACTGGCGAAAACGGGAGATCGTGCCTTATGGCATACCGAGGGGGAAGCCTACGTCAAGCAGTGGACTGTAATAGGCTAATGAATGAATTTTCGTTACTTACTTATGAGATTTAGAAGTTTATTGAAGTGGAAATGTATGGGAGTCCATAACTTGCAATAAGGGTTGATCATCACATATGCTTGAAGCTCTGAAACATGTTTGAAACATCAATATTCACACAGAGCAGTATTTAAATAACATTAAGAATCGTCATTTCCACTTTTTGTTTATAAAATTACGTATTTCTATCTTGCCTTTTCTGCTTGGGAGGTAATAGCTACATGGTGAGGCTGCTGTATAGAACTACAGTAAAAATGTATGTATAAGTAAGTGAAAATCTATATATAAATATGAAAAATATCATTAATGCTTTCAAAGTCATATTAAAAAACAACTGTTTATTAGCTGAACAATAAAACATTTAATTTTCGTAACTTACTCATTAGACTGGAGAGTTGATTGGCGTGGAGATGTCTTCTTCTTCATCAATACACTCTTAACAGAGCGGACGTGGTCGTCAATCCGGGTTGGTGGCACGCTTTACAATCCGTCGCCATTCCTCACGGATGACTGCTTTTTTGGTGCACTCCGTCACGGAACCTTCTTGTGTAGCAGCTTTAATTTGGTCCGTCTGATCTTCCTCGAGGGCGCGCACCCTCGACCTTCCCTTGGACCACGAGCCGCTCGATAGATATGTCCCCGCGTCGGGCGACGTGTCCAAAGAATGTAAGGATGCGAACTTGCACGATGGAGGAGAGGCCGAGTTCCTTGAGAATGGAGTCATTGGTGGGGAATTCTATCGATGATATTCTAAGCATTCGCCTCCAGCACCACATTTCCAGTGCGTCTATCTTCTTCTTTTCAATTACCCGCAAAATCCACGTCTCTGCAGCATAGAGGAACACGGGGAATATGAGTGCTCTCACGAGTCGTGTTTTGGTGGCTTTCGTGATATTGCGATTTTCCAAACCTTATGAAGCTTGCTCATAGTGGATCTAGTTATCGCCATACGTCTTTTTACCTCGTCTATGCAACCGCCGTTGTTGAAAATCAGCGCTCCCAGATAAACGTAGGATTGGACAACCTCGCAGTTTGCGATATGTTTGACTATGTTGTTTTGGAGATGTATATGACTCCAGAACTTGCAGAGAAAGTTGGTCATCGTCATGACGGCTTGAAGGCCTGGAACGTTTTTATCAAAAGTACACTAATCTTGAACAGGCTTACCTTTTCTGTTTCACTAAATTATACTTACTTTTCAGTACCTAGTAATTTGTTTGCATGTCTAATACCTTTGTCTCTTAGTATTAAAGCACTGCAAGGATTAGAAGTCCAAGGTTATCGGTACAATATTTACCGTCTAATTAAATATACTATTACATTACAAACAAATTCAGTGGTTGCACTACTGATTTTGTTTTACTGTGTATGTACTTGATAATTACTTATAGCATGGCTCACTAATAAATAATAAAATTACATTATGTAAAATCGTACATTCTCTTCGTATGATTTGAACTGTGGTTGCACCACTGGTTTCATTTCTACTATGTATGTATTATGATGTTTACTTTTAATATGGCAACAGCTTATGAACTACATAATAAATAAAATGACACTAGATCAAATGGTTGGTACAATGTTAGATACTGTGGTTGCAATACTATTTAATTTTACTGTCTGTTGTTGTTAAACCTAAAACTGCTTCTGGTTTAGTTACCCAGGGGGCCAAATCTGAGGCCATATATCGAACGAGATATAGCGGTTCTGGCTTCGGTTACGCTTTTGGCCTTATACATTACGGATTTTGTTACCAAAATCACACTGGGTTTCTTTAGAGCCAGCAATGGAGGATCATATTGTAAGCTATAAACCGCACATGCGAGCGGCTAAATATCAATCAAAATCAGCTGATAATGTCAAAAACGAGATATGGCCCTATTCTGAGATTCTGGCCAGTATCTGAACCAAATTGGTTACTCCATCCCCTTCAGTTTTTATGGCAACAGAAGAAACAGAAAACATTTCAGCCTAATGTTTCAAATATCGTTCATTCCGGTCATTCAATATGTTGAATGTAAACAAAATATCAAAACAAACAAAAGGAAAGTAATTTTCACAAATGATAATAATGAAGAAGAATCGAGTGAATGGCTGTTTTTTTCTGGAAAAACCCGCCAGCTTTGGGCTAGCTAATGTTCCAGCCGGCCCGAGAAGACATCATAATGTATTTTTTGCAAAAGAAAATGATAAACTGTACAAATGCATTTGGTTAAGGTACTAACAAATACTTTAGTCTTACTACGATTTTTATTATTTTCAGTTGCTAATAAAATCGCTCCTATTATGCTAGGTTTATTTATGCATTCATTCGTTGCAGTTCCCAGAAATCTTTGCGAATTTTTTAAAGTTTAGTGGCATAATGTCTGTGTTTGTTACTATTACGATTTACGATACTTTATTTATTCTAGAACCTCAAACCTATTCCTCTGAATATGCTGTATCCTTAAGCAGACATAGCGCCACCAGACGTCCGGTGAGAAGTAGCTTGTACATTGGAGTAACAGAAGCAAGAAACAGACACACGACACCCACTGGACAACTACTCAATGTCTCGCGCTCGTTGGAAAAGCCGAAAAAGCTTATGAGGAATACATCTGCTACAGACAAGACAATGCGCCGCAAGCCAGGGACGCTCCTGTGGGGTTCATCACACCATCGGTCAAGTAGGCCACTGCAGGGTGAACACGGCAAATGAGGCTTCATGGATAAAACACAGACCAATTGAGTCTGTGGAGCCCCATCTCAAACAATAGTAGGGAGGATCTGAATACGGCAACTAGGAGTGCTGTGGCCTTTACAAAATTTTGTCAAAAAATTATATAGAACTGAACACGAAGAAGAAGTTTTATTCTAGATACTTAAAATCTGAAAATGAAACCCAAAGGAGTTCTAAGCAGTAGATTTATATCATTATTAAGGATTATAAGTAAAAACAGAATGAGTCTATAATTGGTATGTTCTCTTTGAAAGAATAATCATAATTCAATAAATTATCATCGTTTTTAGAGAGCGTAGTCGTAGATTAGTTAAATAGGAAAAATCCACTGTAAAAACGTAAGAACTCATACTATTCAGTAGATACGTAAGAGGTGACCAAGGGACTGGCTTCACGTTCCTAGCTACTACGTATAACAATTGGAGGCTATGGACCAACAATTTATCTACATCTCTACACAATTTTCTGAAAAAACCATAAAGTATTTAGCAGACGTGATGATGAAGGGGCATTTTTTACGTTCTTTAACGCTCTGCCTCCCCCGGAAGGAATTGACATGATTTGTGTGAATGTTGACTATCACAGTTCTATATTGTAACGTTTGACAGTTGGTTGCTTTACATACATACATATATCACGCATTTAATCCCTTGTGGGGTATGCAGAGCGTAAACGGCCGTAAAACAGACATTTACGCCACGTCTGACGAACATTTGAAAATTGAGTATCGCCATACTTATATTATACTTAGCGGAATTACTATATTAGAAAAATAATAATATGAAACGTGATGGTAACTTGAAAAGATATAAATTTTTATTATTAAAAGGTGGAAACAACCGTGAACGGAACTATTATAAATATTTTCATTTTCATTTTACCAAATTATTTTTGGTAAAATCATGTCATGTCAAAGAATCACATACTTATATTACACTTAGCGGAATTACTATATTACATACATACATACATACATAAATCACGACTCTTTCCCGGAGGGGTAGGCAGAGACTACTTCCTTCCACTTACTACGATCCTGGCATACTTCTTTCGCCTCCTCCACATTCATCAATCTCTTCATGCATGCTCGTCGGTTTAGGGTACTCTTGACCTGACCTTTCTTTAGCACGTCCCCGATTTGATCGAGGTACGTTCGTCGAGGTCTTCCCCTTCCGACGTTCCCATCCACACTTGCCATATACACCTGTTTCGTTAATCTTCTTTCGTTCATCCTCTCTACATGACCAAACCATTTAAGCATACCCTTTTCTACACCAGTCACTACGTCTTCTTTTATACCACAACGTTCCCTTATCACGCTATTCCTTATCCTGTCACTCAATTTTACGTCAACCATACTTCTTAACGCTCTCATTTGTACTGCATTTATTCTACTTTCATGCTTTTTCTGCCATACCCAACTTTCACTCCCATACATAAGTGTCGGAACTAACACCCCTCTATGCACAGCCAGACGAGCCTTATCAGAGACTTTCTGGCTGTTCATAAAAGCGTGCAACGCTCCATTCACCATGTTGCCGGCATTCACCCTTCTTTCGATGTCACTTTCACACTTTCCATCTGATGTGAACATGGAGCCCAAATACACAAACTCTTTCACTTGTTCCACCCTCTCTTCTTCTATATTAGAATAATAATAATAGGAAACGTGATGGCAACTTGAAAAGAAATAAATTTTTATTATTAAAAGGTAGAAACAACCGTGAACGGAACTATTTTACCAAATTCTTTTTGGTAAAATCATGTCATGTCAAAGAATCACAAAATGTCGTTGCAGTCGTTTATTCAGTTGTCATATTACTTATTGACGTTGACATAGTCTACTAGATATTTAGTTTTTGCGTAAGGTCTACAACCGATCAATTACCAGTTTCGATCTTATTCTCTTTTTAAAGTTGTAACGTGTATCCCCCAACTTAGACGTTGGCAGAATTGTCCTTTGCTGACAGAGGCCATTTTAAAAAAAGCATTGAATTGAATTGACATAGTCTACAATAACAAACGTGAAATAAAAATTTACGTGTTTCTTTTGCCTCAATAAACGTATATTGGCGAATAGACTGTAACAAGGCATCATAAGGGCTCTTAGTGAAAGCCTTGAAGCTTTCCCAATGCACAACATTCCAGCATTACCATCTTCTATTAGAAAAAAAAACTGGTAGCCAGAGCGATATATCTTTTTACTTTGATGATAATCACACACAATTTTAGTTCCTACAATGTTTAGGAGGAGTGATTGTGTGTGTTGGCTCATTAAATCCCAGATTTTGCCTAAAATTCCGGCGGAATATTGGTTCACTTGTTTGATGGTAAGCTTATGTTTACCAGATATTAACTACTTTATGTTTTCATTGCAGCGCAGCTGTCTCCAGGAAACCCTATAGTGGTGCAAAGTATTGCGATTTTCACACAATTTGCCAGCGTTATTCGTCCGAAAGTTTCGTTGCCAAAATTGTAGTGCACGCCGAGCAAGAAGAACACATCAGATGCGATAAAAACTCTGAGCCAAAACAGGATTTTCATACATTGACAAGTTATGATTTCTATTAGATGGATAGGTGTTATCAGCCGCACTTTAAGATATCAAGTTAAACTATTGATCCTCTTGAAAAGTTATTTTCTAGGAAAATTTATCAAATACAATTAACTAATTTAAAATTCGATTTGTTTTACTTTAACTTCCACATATTGCCACCGTAATAGATACACATAGGCAATCACAGTTTGATGATACCACTAGACTAGCACCACTGGTGGTTCTACACGGTGCCGGTGGTTCTCGTGGTCCTAGAGGAAATCATCGAGTACACTTTTTGTAAATGCCACTTGTTTTAGGTAGCACCAACACCGGATGTATGTAGCACTAACACTGCGAGGTTAAATAAATTAAAAAATATTAAAATTAATTTTAAGCAAGCGGTTTCTCGAGTTGAGGCAACGCCTTGGCAAGCGTAGCGTTGGACACCCTCCGTCCAGATGTATCGAATAAAAGACGGTGGCTGGTAGCGACTCGTTCATTGGGTCGTTGGACGACTCGATGTCCCACACGAAAAGAGGAAAAAGAAGCGATTCAAGGGAAAAACGGGAAATCGTGCCTTATGGCGTACCCTGGGGGAGGCCTATGCCCAGCAGTACAATGCTGCCTTAGGCTGATGCGATGTGATGATGTGTTATATAATTTTAAATGTATGTATGTGATGTAAAGTAAAAAATATGATTACAAAAACACGACTGTTTTAGAGGCAGAAATCGATCTTAGAGCATAAACTCAGTTTAGGTCTTAGGATTGTGTAACAAGGAACAAGCTACTTAGAATTTTCTGATATACAAACTACAAAGCATCTATTTTATGTGTATTTAATAAATTTAGCATGTTTACAATTGCTATGCTTTAAATATTCTCTATACTTGGCCCAGAGACACTGTCGCCGTGCCTTCAATTTATAGCGAGCTCCATAGGTATTGAGGCCACATTTCATCCAGGCCAGCTGCAGAGCCAGAGTGAAATGACCATAGATGGATTATCACGTCATCAGGGCGACACAGCAAGGTGAAGCGCGGTGGGGTTTGGCTTGTCTGGGATCGTAATTGGTCGTAGGTGGGTGCTTGTCTGAATGAATCTGCTGGAGCCACTCCGTAGTCCGACGTAAGGATTCTGACCGCTCCTCTCAAATCTCCGTCATACATTTTAGTTTCATTTCTTTTTTACACTGAAATGGGTCTTTGAAAAACTGGATTGACGAGGCTTCCAAGCAGAGAGGAGCACTGTCTACGTTGTGCTTCACATTGGTGGTTAAATAACCACTTAGTCTAGCACACTGAATGATGTGTATGCAAAAAGCATGCATTTCTCTATTTTAGAGCTTCGTTTTTCAGCAGCTAAACATCAAGCACCTCTTGATATGTGCTTAAACACAGGGACGATAGCCTTGAGATGTGCGAGGTCGTCAAAGAGTGAGGAAGCTGCAGGGAAAGAGCTGTGCTGGGATGGAACTGTGAATTCGCTGTAGGTGCTATTGATATCATCTTGAGCAGGGGGGCGGTATATACGTCCAGTGAGGCCAGGCCAGGCAGTAGGATGGCCAGACCATGGCTTTTCGTAATTTTTGTTCGAAAAAGCAGGCAAGGTATTTGGGATGAATCAATTGGGTCCATATTGGCTGCTTGTGCTATACATCCTGAGGTTTGTTCCCACCAGAAGCTTGAAACACACACTGAAAAACACCTAAAACATTCAAATAACTTCGAAAAGTCCAAAAAACACAAAAAATTATAAAATATTCTGTGTTGTTTATGTTGTGATTTGTTATTTTATGTCAAAAAGCTATATCTCGTATTTGACATAAAATAGGTATGGAAAGCTATCCTATTTTGACAGATATTTGGGTCCGTATTCTGATATTTCATTCGAATTTGAATGAACTATTTGCATTTTTTGACTTACGATTTCCATCACTCACACATTTGCAAAATTATAATTTAGTATACATTGATTGTTATGAAGCATTTTGTTAATTTGTTCAGTACAAAATGTTCAATGTATTTCTATGTTAGCGCGTTTTTTCGTCGTTGAGCCAGAAGCTTCCATATCTCGTGCTATATCTCGTCACTGACATTTCGTGAGCAACCCAGATTTGACGCCCAGATCAGCTATACAATTTCTTTGTCTACTTACCTATTCACTAAAATTTATACCTATACATACTTACTTCATAGTTGGTAGTTACTTTGGTAGGTCAAAAATTGGTTAGAATTATGTTCAGATACTTACGATATTGTTTGCCGGTCTTTTCGCTTATGACATATAGGTACCCTCTTGTATTTATTTTTATTTCCCATTTTTACTTATTTACAGACTATGTACACGTTTAGTTACAATAAATTAACGAAATATTTACACATTCACAAAATATTTACAGTCAAAAATATACAACACTTATTTAAAACTTAGTAGCAAAGGCGAGCTTATCTCTTAAGAAGAGATCTCTTCTAGCCAACACATTTGATGTCAGAAAATTCATATCTTATTAATATTACGCGACAAGATGAAAAAAGCAGGTTGCGGAACGCCGCGGTCGAAAAATTGGCATAGGTCCTGCTCCGATGATGCCCGGCGGGCGTCTGAAGCGCAGCGCGCGCGTCGTTTGGTTATATAATGGGAATAATGGGGTTTCAAAAAATCACAAAAAACAATTTAAAAAATCTATCCATTATTTTATTTACATCTTGTAATTTCCCACATTTTGGCATATTTTAATTTTTTTTTGTGTTAATAATCTTTGAGTAATACTTGAAAAATTGTCATAAACTTACGTATCTTTGCATTTTTTTATGATCGAGAAAAGTTATAGATATCGTGTTTTTGTCCATTAAATAATCAAGAACTGTTCATTAACAACAACATATATTTTTTCTGGTTCAAATAAAATAATATATGATGCTTTAAAACTCAACCAAAAATAGGTCGATTCGACATTTTTCACACTAAGACGCCCTTAAAATCCCTCGCGGGAAACTTACCTGCAAATTGCTGATTTCTTGAAGGTCGTTTTAGCGGGTAACAAAGTGTGAATTTTGTTACTCCATCCCAAGATGTGTATTTGTCGTAGGGCTAGATCAGATCAATATACCTCAATCATTATTTGCTTATATTAAGTACGTAAGGTGTAACATTAATATTAACGTTTACTTACTCTTCAGGTTAGCGAAAAATAATAATTAAGTTTTCGTGTTACCGTGCGACACTGTAATGTTGTTTTTTTATATATCTCGTTTTTTTAGTAATTATAATATCTTTAAAGTAAACCCAAAGTTACTGCAATTATTTTTCTGAAATAGCTGTACTTAACTATTGATAACTGTTGTTATACTTATGCATGTTCTTATAGTCACATTAAGCTCGAAAAAAAAAAACGGGGCGACCTGTTATTGGCTATTAATTTTAAAATATGTATTTTTAACAAAATTGTCTTAATATTAAGCTGTTGGTTGTCTGAATATCAATAAATAAATAAATAAATAAAAATAAGACATAAGATAACAAATCACAACATAAACAACACAGAATATTTTATAAATATTTGTTTTTTTGGACTTTTCGACGAAATTAGAATGTTTTAGGTGTTTTTCAGTGTGTGTTTTAAGCTTCTGGTGGGAACAACCCTCAGGATAAATAGCACGAGCAGCCAATATGGACCCAATTGATCCATCCTAAATACCTTGCCTGCTTTGCTCCAATACTTCGAACAAAACTTACGAAAAGCCATGGTCTGGCCATCCTACTGCCTGGCCTGGCCACACTGGACGTATACACCGCCCCACTGCTCAAGATGATATCAATAGCACCTACAGCAGCGAACCCACAGTTCCATCCCAGCACAGTTCTTTCCCTGCAGCTTCCTTACTCTTTGACGACCTCGCATCGCACATCTCAAGGCCATCATCCCTGTGTTTAAGCACATATCAAGAGGTGCTTGATGTTTAACTGCTGAAAAACGAAGAGAAATGCATGCCTTTCGCATACACATCATTCAGTGTCCTAGACTAAGGGGTTATTTAACCACCAATATGAAGCACAACGTAGACGGTGCTCCTCTCTGCTTGGAGGCCTCGTCAATCCAGTTTTTCAAAGGCCCATTTCAGTGTGAAAAAGAAATGAAACGAACGTGTATGACGGAGATTTGAGAGGAGCGGTCAGAATCCTTACGTCGGACTACGGAGTGGCTACAGCAGATTCATTCAGACAAGCACCCACCTCCTTCCAGACCAATTACGATCCCAGACAAGCCAAACCCCACCGCGCTTCACCTTGCTGTGTCGCCCTGATGACGTGATAACCAATCTATGGTCATTTCACTCTGTCTCTGCAGCTGGCCTGGATGGAATGTGCCCTCAATACCTATGGAGCTCACTATAAATTGAAGGCACGGCGACAGTGTCTATGGGCCAAATATAGAGAATATTTAAAGCATAGCAATTGGAAACATGCTAAATTTATTAAATACACATAAAATAGATGCATTGTAGTTTGTATATCAGAAAATTCTAATTAGCTTGTTCCTTTTTACACAATCCTAAGACCTAAACTGAGTTTATAGTCAGTTTTTTGTTGGCACTTTTTGTATGGAAGATATTGGAAACATATGTTTTTTTATGTAGAGCAAAACCAGTATAGTATGGGTAATCTGTAAGTTCACCTGAGCCTATATCACCCGGTAGACACTGGCTACCCCGCGCCAGGTGGGGGGAGGGGGGGCGGGGGGTCAAAGTGCAGCGCGTCCGGCGCTCAGAAAAAAAATTCTATGGGATTGGTTTGGACCTTTGAGATAAGTTTGGTGTCGTTTTCAGGTAAATAAATGATGCTGAATTCATTCCCCATACCAGTTTTTTAGGGTTCCCTAGCAAAATAAGTCGCAATCCTTAAAATAATAAAAATTTTGTCGAAACAAAATGTAAACAAACCCACATATTTTAATAATTTTGTATGAAACTTTGTTTACAAAAATATTTTTAAAGAGTTCATTTAATGCATATTATAAAAACATTAACATTGTATATACATAATACTACTTTTCAACTAAAATGAAATAAAATTGCACGTATCTTTCTCATTCTTGCGGACGGCCTGCGGACGTCACTCGGTTTTCTATTCAGAGTTGGAATGAGATTTTGAAGTAAAACATTGCCATTTAAGTACTAATGATATACACGCCCATTTAAATCCATATCGGCCGGTAGGAAGTTTCTAGTGGTGAGACAGATATCCGGTAACTATCCGGTATCCGCCCTTACTTTTACTATCCGGCCGGATACCGGATAACACATAACTAAGTATACCGGAACGTAAAAAAGAGAGATAATCGCATTATTTTACAGAAGGAAAATCATATACCAATAATTTATGGACACTTTTAAATTTTTCTCCGTCATGAATTATTATTTTACATTTATATTTAGTATTCATAGTTCACAAAAGGGCAAATTGTGGCGAAAATGAATTACTTTTCCGCTTTTGTTGGTAAAAATAACAGATCACTTTAGGCCGAATATCGCCATCATTCAGACATCACTTCCGAAAAAAAATAGGTTTGTGTCTGGGATAAAATCTCTTATTTTGACTAATTTTTTTTATTATTAATGATGGGTTTGCTCTTGACTCTAGTCTAGATCAAAGGACAGAGACAGAGTCTAAGATGGAGCGAGCTCACTCAGAAGAAGCCTGTTCACTCTTACTTTAAAAAGATTAGGAAACCAAGACGCAGGTAGTGAGTTCCACTCTTTAGTAGTACGCATTATGAATGATGACTGGAAGCTTTTAGTCCGAATTGGTGAAATGGCAACCAGGTATGGATGGTATCCGGCGGTGCGTCTGGATGTCCGATGGTAGAAGGCAGCTGGTGGCACAAGGTCGTGAAGCTCTTGAGCACACTCTCCGAAGTACAATCCGTAAAAAGCCGACAAGCAGGCAACCTTGCGGCGATGTGCTAGGCTATGTAGCTTGGTGTCCACCAGTTTTATGTCGCCTTTGAGCCTCATGGCCCTGCGTTCCACCGAGTCAAGAGCGGCAAGTTGGTATTTGGCTGAGCCATCCCAAAGGTGACTGCAATACTCCATGCAGGATCGGTCTGCTTTGTAAAGAGTTAAAAGCTGTCCAGGCGTAAAGTATCGCTTCACTTTATTCAGGTTGCCCACCTTCTTAGCCGCCGTTTGAGCCTTGTACTCGATGGTCGCGCCGATGTTTAGATTTAATGTCAACTCCATGCCTAGAAGCTCAAGCCTGTCAGTGACAGACTGTCGTCGCCCCAATAGGAGACAAGACTTAAGGTCGGATCTGTTCGCTCTTCCATTGCCTTTCTTAACGAACATATTTCATCCTCACTGGTTTTTTGCACCTGTCAAGTATTTCTCTGAAACGGTACTACCATCTGCGTATCCAAGAAGACCATGCCGAAGGAGGTCATTGATGTGCAGCAGGAAAAGAGTTGCACAGAGAACAGTCCCCTGAGGAACTCCGGCATCAATGGCCATAAGGTTAGAGGAGCAGCCGTCAATGACTACTCTGATGGACCATTCACTAAGTACAAAAATCAGCTGGGATGCAATAAGCAGGAAGCTTGCTGAGCAGACTTGCATGCCAGACACGGCAAATGTTTCGCCGTTTTTCTCAATGGCTTCGCCCCAGCAGTGCGTGACATACATAAGAAGATCACCAATAGACCGCCCCCGGCGAGGGCCATATTGACGGTCACTGAGAAGATCATTGTCTTCAAGGTAGGTCAGCAACTTAGTGTTAAGTACCCTCTCCATGACCTTGCATAGGATGGAGGTAATGGCAATTGAACGGTAATGGGCAGGGTCAGCACAATTGAGACAGCGGGAAATCCTTTTCTCGAAAACTCTTCTGAATTGTACAACATTAATACAAAAATGGTGGCGCCTATTGAAGTGGTTCAGACAGTAAAACAAATTGAAAGCAAAGGAAAATAATTTTACCAAAATTTTTGCAAAGAATGATTTATTGAAGGCAAAAGTATACACGACCCATACTCTTTTACATAATATAAATAAAAAACGAGAATCTAAAGCCAAATCTAAAATATGTTCCCTTAAAAACGACTCAGTTTAGTAAACTTTATATTGCAACCTGAAAACATAGAGCAAGAGACGTTGATACATTCTTTTCGCATGAAAATCAAAGCAGTCCTCCTGCTCTATCAGCTTTAGGTTTGATGAGATCTAGTGTGAAATCTGACATGCTAAAATGTTTGACCAGTCTTAATGATGGGACAAGTATTCCAACAGTTTCCACTGTAACAGTTAAGATTTTAGACGGTTCGACTGTAGTGCGTATGTTGAATCCCGGACCTTCAACAACATTCGGGGACTATGCTTAAATGTTTTTTCACCTTTTCTGATCAAAGAGTTGGATAATGTTGAAAGACTAGACGTGGTTTGTGATACATACAAGAAAGACAGTTTCAAAAATTCAACCCGAAAAAAACGAGGTACTGGCACACGTGTGTTAGTTGGTGAACAAACAAGAATTCCAAAAGGCTGGTCAAACTTCCTTCGCGAAACATCAAATAAAGGAGAGCTTTACAACCTTTTGTCATCTCATTGGCACTCAGAGATAGACTTACAAATGGGTAAAGAGTGCATCATAACCGATGGCGAAGAAGCTCTAAGTAAAACCACTCCAATTGAAAATTTGGCACCGTGCAACCACGAGGAAGCCGACACACGGATAATGCTTCATCTTGCTGATTCCGTGCTGAAAGGACACGACAAAATCATAGTACGAACAATCGACATGGACGTTGTAGGTACTAGCCATATCTTGCGTTCCAAAGTTAGAAGGCCGAAAGGAACTATGGGTACACATTGGCCCAACAAAAGCGGAAAGTAATTCATATTCGCCACAATTTGCCACTTGTGAACTATGAGTACTAAATATAAATGTAAAATAATCATTTATGACGAGAGAAAAATTTAAAAAGTGTCCATAAATTATTGGTATATGATTTTCCTTCTGTAAAATAATGCGATTATACCTCTTTTTTACGTTCCGGTATACGTAGTAATATGCTATCCGGTATCCGGCCGGATAGTAAAAGTAAGGCCGGATACCGGATAGTTACCGGATATCTGTCTCACAACTAGAAACATCCTACCGGCCGATATGGATTTAAATGGGCGTGTATATCATTAGTACTTAAATGGCAATGTTTTACTACAAAATCTCATTCCAACTCTGAATAGAAAACCGAGTGACGTCCGCAGGCCGTCCGCAAGAATGAGAAAGATACGTGCAATTTTATTTTATTTTAGTTGAAAAGAAGTATTATGTATATTCAATGTTAATGTTTTTATAATGTGCATTAAATGAGCTTTTGAAAAATATTTTTTTTTAACAAAGTTTCATACAAAATTATTAAAATATGTGGGTTTGTTTACATTTTGTTTCGACAAAAATTTTGATATTTCAAGGATTGCGACTTATTTTGCTAGGGAACCCTAAAAAACTGGTATGGGGAATGAATTCAGCATCATTTATTTACCTGAAAACGATACCAAACTTATCTTAATGGTCCAAATTAATCCGGTAGATTTTTTTTTCTGAGCGCCGGACGCGCTGCACTTTGACTCCCCCCTCCCCCCACCTGGCGCGGGGTAGCCAGTGTCTACCGGGTGATCTGGGTTCATGTATTCGTATATTACATTTGTTCCAAATGGCATTGCTCTACATAAAAAAAACAATGTTTCTCTACATAGAAAACCAGCTATTATGCTTTAAGATCGATTTCTGCCACTAAAACAGTCGTGTTTTTAAAATACTTTTAAAATTAATTTTCACATCATCACATCGCATCAGCCTACGGCAGCATTCCACTGCTGGGCATAAGCCTCCCCCAAGGTACGCCATAAGGCACGATTTCCCGGTTTTTCCCTCGAGTCGCTTCTTTTTCCTATTTTCGTGTAAGACATTGAGTCGTCCAACGACCCAATGAACGAGTCGCTACCAGCCGCCGTCTTTAAGTCATCGGTATTCGGTACATCTGAACGAAGGGTGTCCAACGCTACGCTTGCCAAGGCGTTGCCTCAACTCGAGAAACCGCTTGCATAAAAACAATTTTAATAAATTTTTATTTAACCTCCCAATGTTAGTGCTACATACATCCGGTGTTGGTGCTACCTAAAACAAGCGGCATTTACAAAAAGTGTACACGATGATTTCCTCTAGGACCACGAAAACCACCAGCACCGTGTAGAACCAGTGGTTCTAGAGGTATCCTCAAACTGTTGTTGGCTATGTGTATCTATTACGGTGGCAACATGTGGAAGTTGAAGTAAAACAAATCGAATTTCAAATTAGTTAATTGTATTTGATTAATTTTCCTGCCCCATCAGCAGTTTCTTGATAAAATTACTTTTTAAAAGGATCAACAGTTTAATGTGATATCTTAAAGTGCTGCTGATAACATCTATCTATCTAATAGAAATAATAACTAGTCTATGAAAATCCTGTTTTGGCTGAGAGTTTTTATCGCATCTGATGTGTTCTTCTTGCTCGTGCACTACAATTTTTGCAACAATACTTTCGGACGAATTACGCTGGCAAATTGTGTGAAAACCGCAATACTTTGCACCATTATAGTGTTTCCAGGAGACAGCTGCGCTGCAATGAAAACATAAAGTAGTTAATATCTGGTAAACTTAAGCTTACTATCAAACCAGTGAACCAATATTCCGCCGGTATTTTAGGCAGAATCTGGGATATAATGAGCCAAGTTAACACACACAATGCTCCTAAACATTGTATATATATATATATACAATACAATATAAGTTAGATTAATATGATTATACTACCATATTATAATAGAAGAAGATGGCAATGCTAGAATGTTGTGCATTGGGAAAGCTTCAATTCACTAAGAGCCTTGTACCTTATGATGCCTTGTTACAGTTTATTCGCCAATATACGTTCATTTATGCAAAAGAAACACGTAATTTTTTATTTCACGTTTGTTATTGTAGACTATGTCAACGTCAATAGGTAAAATGACAACTGAATAAACGACAGCAATGACATTTTGTAAAAAAAGGCTCTTTGAAATGACATGATTTTACCAAAAAGAATTTGGTAAAATAGTCCCGTTCACGGTTGTTTCTACCTTTTAATAATAAAAATTGATTGCTTTTCAAGTTACCATCACGTTTCCTATTATTATTATTTTATTATAGTATTACCGCTAAAACCGCAAAGTATAATAGAGGTATAAGTATGGCAATACTCAATTATCCAAATGACCCTCAAATGTTCGTCAGACGTGGCGTAAATGTCCGTTTTACGACCGTTTACGCTCTGCATACCTCACAAGGGATTATAGGCGTGATATATGTATGTATGTATGTAAAGCAACCGACTGTCAAACGTTACAAGATTGAACTGTGATAGTCAACATTCACACATCATGTCAATTCCTTCCGGGGGAGGCAGAGCGTAAATGACCATTAAAAATGCCCCTTCATCATCACGTCTGCTAAATACTTTATGGTTTTTTCAAAAAATTGTGTAGAGATGTAGATAAATTGTTGGTCAATAGCCTTCAATTGTTATACGTAGCTAGGAACGTGAAGCCAGTCCCTTGGTCACCTCTTATGTATTTACTGAATATTATGAGTTCTTACGTTTGTACAGTGTTTTTTTTCATATTAAGAAGTTTATATGTGCCAAACCGCAATATTTTTAACTAATCTAGGACTACGCTCTCTAAACAAGGTGATAATTTATTGAATTATGAGTATTCTTTCAAAGAGAACTCTGTTTTTACATATTATCCTTAATAATGATATACCTACATCTACTGCTTAGAACTCCTTTGGATTGCATTTTCAGATTTTAATTATTTAGAATAAAACTTCTTCTTCGTGTCCAGTTCTATATGATTTTTTGTCAAAATTTTGTAAAGGCCACAGCACTCCTAGTTGCCGTATTGAGATCCTTCCTGCAATGGTTTGAGATGGGGCTCCACAGTCTCAATTGGTCGTTTTCCATGAAGCCTCATTTGCCGTGTTCACCCTGCAGTGGCCAACTTGAACGATGGTGTGATGAACCCCACAGGAGCCGGCCAACGGTAGTACCATAATTGGTCCCTGGCTTGCGGCGCATTGTCTGTAGCAGATGTATTCCTCATAAGCTTTTTCGGCTTTTCAAACGAGCGCGAGACATTGAGTAGTTGTTCAGTGTCGAGTGTCGGTTTCTTGCTTCTGTTACTCCAATGCACAAGCTACTTCTCACTGGACGTCTTGTTATGGATACAGCATATTCAGAGAAATAGGTTTGAGGTTCTAGAATAAATAAAGTATCGTAAGTCGTAATAGTAAACCGTGGGTTTGACAATATTAGCTAAGTAACAAACACAGACATTATGCCACTAAACTTTAAAAAAATTGCAATGATTTCTGGGAACTGCAACGAATGCATAAATAAACCTAGCATAGGAGCGATTTTATTAGCGACTGAAAATAGTAAAAATCGTAGTAGGACTAAAGTATTTGTTAGTACCTTAACCAAATGCATTTGTACAGTTTATCATCTTCTTCTGCAAAAAATATAATATGATGTCTTCTCGGGCCGGCTGGAACATTAGCTAGCCCAATGCTAGCGGGTTTTTCCAGAAAAAAACAGCCATTCACTCGATTCTTCTTTATTAGTATCATTTGTGAAAATTACTTTCCTTTTGTTTGTTTTGATATTTTATTTACATTTGACTGAATGACCGGAATGAACGATATTTGAAACATTAGGCTAAAGTGTTTTCTGTTTCTTCTGTTGCCATAAAAACTGAAGGGGATGGAGTAACCAATTTGGTTCAGATACTGGCCAGAATCTCAGAATAGGGCCATATCTCGTTTTTGACATTATCAGCTGATTATGATTGATATTTAGCCGCTCGCATGTGCGGTTTATAGCTTACAATATGATCCTACATTGCTGGCTCTAAAGAAACCGAGTGTGATTTTGGTAACAAAATCCGTAATGTATAAGGCCAAAAGCGTAACCGTAGCCAGAACCGCCATATCTCGTTCGATATATGGCCTCAGATTCGGCCCCCAGTTTACCCTGTGGCCTCAGGTTCTTCGTTCTACGTTTAAAATGTCGTCAAAATCGAATACGAATAAATAAGAGCGTTAGGAAAATAAATTTAAAACACTGTGGTTTCCCAAGCGTTGGATTTCACGTAGCGTCAACAAAATAATTACGTTCCGTCTCCAGACAAGAAAATAATTAATGGGTAAAATAAATCTTAAACTTCTGTCGAGTTTGGTTACTTACCGTATTTATAATTTTAATACTTCGCGACAAGTTTTTATCTCCTGTGCTATTGCGATTGTGTTATCAATTTTGTTATGAATAATAAATTTATTATTTATTTTTTATTTAATAAAATGAAAAAAGTATTTTAAAAGTTTTTCTGTTAAACATTATTTAGTTCACCACACCGCCACAGTCACAGTTATAGGTAGAATAAGGTTTTTATTAGCTGTTCATTATACGTTTTTATTAGTTATTTTAAGATTTTCCTTCAGAAAGTACAAAATACAATCTGAAGCACTGAGAAGTCACGTATCTGTAAGCATGTTTTTCTCAAATGAACAATAATAGCCTAAAAGATTTTTGGGAGATGTTTATGCGCCGCTTATAACCGTCGCCGCCGCGTGTGAAAACTTTAACATCGGATCAAGTGGCAAAGACTTTCTCTAAGGTGCTTAAGTCGGCACCTCTACAGAATCCATAATAGAAACGTGACAAAACTGGTGATATTCTCAATATTATGCATAAATAAAATGGTCTTTATTTTTGTATTAACTTTCTTGTCCACAAATATGTAAGCGTAAATTTTTACATTCTGTCGAAAAGAACTTGTCACGACCTTTGTAAATAAGATCGATCAATATTTCCATTTTTTTTTATCCACTTTTTACTACTCACACTTACCTGCAAAGTTTTTTGTTATTTATAAAATTTCGGTCACGTCTCTTATGTATGAAAATAATGTACATTGGGTTAATTACAGCAACCCTGAGTGCGCATTTGGGACGTAGTTTCACGTTTCCAGAATTTTCGGCTCGAGTGCTTTTGCATGTTGCAGGTGAGTAGGTTTTAACAAAATGGATGCCTCTGTGCCCCGTAAATCTCAAAACAGTGGAAAGTTAAAAACCGGTTACACACACATTTTATAATAGTTCTTATCTACATACATACCAGCCTATTCTAGTTCACTGCTGGACGTAGGCCTCCCCCAGGGTATGCCATAGGGCATGATCTCCCGTTCTCGTCATCCAGTCGCTACCAGTCGCCTTTTTTAGGTCATCGGTCCATCTGGCTGGAGGTCGTCCTACACTACGCTTGCAGATGGGTGGCCTCCGCTCGAGAACCCGTTTTATTCACCGTCCGTCGGTTCTACGACAGATGTGCCCAGCCCACTGCCACTTCAGTTTGCTACACTTTCTGACTATGGTCCGTTACTTTGGTCCATTTGCGATTAGTCTCATTCCGAATTTTATCCATTATAGAGATACCGAGCATAGACCTTTCCGTAGCTCTCTGAGTGATATGACACCGGGTGGGCCAGTTTTCTGCCTGCTTACTATTATTCAGGATTTACCATTTATTGCAATTAAGAATAGTAAGTTATATTTCCTTATTGCTATTACACTTAAAATGACTGCGAATATTCAAAATGTAAAATATACGTCACATTTGTTATTACTTTGCATTAATCCTTTAAAAAACAAGTTTTACAGTCACTAATTAGGCTATCTTGGCCGCAAACTGATTAAATATTATATTTGTCAGAAACGTACACTATATCTATTTTTGGTGGTCTAAAAATTCCTTTTATTGTATTTCCTGTGAAAAGTTAAATTTAAATCCGTCCTTTAGTTTTGGTAATTAGTGTGCATAGAATCCGCAGATACACGGATTAACAAAATTGATGCTTTAAGTTATTTTGCGTTTAAAAAGGCCCCCTATACTAGTTTTTGCAATGTACAGACATCTACCTATTACAGTTTGTTATAAATAAAATTATGTAAAAAAAAACTTTTAAAACAAGCTTTCATATAAGTGCTCTGAAAAGATGAAAATAAAATGTTGAATGACATTAACCATATTCATTTATGACTAAACAGAAAAAAAAATATAATAAAAGCTTGTCGCGATGCCTAGAAGAAACTACCTAATTACAGTTAGGTGCGTACCTTATATTACAAAATTTCAATCACAAATTGAAAGTTTCGCGACAAGCTTTTATTATATTTTCATTTCTGTAAAGTCATAAATGAATGTGGTTAATGTCATTCAACATTTTATTTTCATCTTTTCAGAGCACTTAAATAAAAGCTTGTTTTAATAGTTTTATTTACATAATTTTATTTTATATTTTTTAGTTTATGTTACGATAGTTATTGATCAATACGAAAGTCTTTCTATAAAACGGAGAGACCTTCAATAGAAAAACTTAAGGCACGGGGAAAAGTAACATTAGGAAAAAGTATAATTATCTCTTTTATATTCTATAGAAGTAGGTTGGTACCTACTCCTCCGGCATCTCTAATAGAAGAATTAGCTTGTAATATGTCTTAGTCTTTTCATTTCATTGATGGCGTCATTATTACATGGCCGAGTCCCAGTTAATTTCGAACAGTCTAATTCTTCTATCAGGAGGCCTTCTATTGACGTGACCCTAATTCATGGTGGGCCTACCAACTGCCTATCATGAACGAATTCGTATACAAAATTGCAAGTCCCAGCAGTTGCATATTGAAGAGTTCCATAGTTCGAAGACAACCCTGGATGTAGCGTCTAATTCATGGTGGGCCTACCAACTGCCTATAATAAACGAATTCGTATACAAAATTGCAAGAACCAGCAGTTGAATATTGAGGAGTTCCATAGTTCGAAGACAACCCTGGATGTAGCGTCTAATTCATGGTAGGCCTACCAACTGCCTATAATAAACGAATTCGTATACAAAATTGCAAGTCCCAGCAGTTGAATATTGAGGAGTTCCATAGTTCGAAGCCAACCCTGAATGTAGCGTCTAATTCATGGTAGGCCTACCAACTGCCTATAATAAACGAATTCGTATACAAAATTGAAAGTCCCAGCAGTTGAATATTGAGGAATTCCATAGTTTGAAGACAACCCTGGATGTAGCGTCTAATTCATGGTGGGCCTACCAACTGCCTATAATAAACGAATTCGTATACAAAATTGCAAGTCCCAGCAGTTGAATATTGAGGAGTTCCATAGTTCGAAGACAACCCTGGATGTAGCGTCTAATTCATGGTAGGCCTACCAACTGACTATAATAAACAAATTCGTATACAAAATTGCAAGTCCCAGCAGTTGAATATTGAGGAGTTCCATAGTTCAAAGACAACCCTGGATGTAGCGTCTAATTCATGGTGGGCCTACCAACTGCCTATAATAAACGAATTCGTATACAAAATTTTGTGTCCCAGCTATAAACCGCTGAGAAGATCTCTCGTACGGAGCCGATCCTGGCAGCAGCATCAGGTCAAATTTAGGATTAACATGCATTGTCATCGGTTCTGGACCAACATGCAAAATTTTAACTCAATCGGATACCGAGAAGTGGTTCAAATTAAACTTGCAAGATTTGCACCGAACAAACATTGTTACTAACATACACTGCAAGTTAAATAATAGTAGTTTATGCAACTGTCGTATAATGGGGGTCATTAGAATGCGAGTGTCTGTTTATAGTGAGTGATAATAGTTTGACACGAGCATTCTAATGCCTAATTATAGCAGTTGCATACACTATTTTATCTACACTCTCCAAAAAAACTCAGAAACACTTTTCTAAACGTACGCACCGGCCATTGCAAGGCCCGATACAAGGACAAATTCAATACGAGAACGTAATATGGCTTGATATGAATTTTTAAAAATCTATACTTTAGCAGTTGTTAAGATGTGGAGTCTTAACAATAACTTAACTAAACAACTGAACAACATCTGAACAACAACTGAACAACATCTGAACAACAGCGAAACAATAACTGAACAACATCTGTACAACAACTGAACAACATCTGTACAACAACTGAACAACAACTGAACAACAACTGAACAACATCGGAATAACATCTGAACAACAACTAATCAACATCTGAACAACAACAGAACAAAAACCTATTAAAACAACTGAACAACATCCGAAAAATTACCGTAAAACAACAACTGTCAGGTGCGGCGGAAGATAGCGATTTGAGAATTGGAAAAAAAACTTCGTTTCATTTCTCAACTTTATCGTATTTAGAGTTTTCTCATTAAGTCATTACGCTTCTGTAATTTATAGTAAACCCTAGTTTTTATAGGCAGAATGCATAAAGTAGGTCATTATGCATCTGTTTTCGAATTCATAATTCGAACATTATGAGACGAGTGTATATAAAAGCTTTAAAATAGATACCAGCTTGCGATGCAGGTTTCAAATGCCATAACCATGTAAAATATCACAACTCTTCTTTGGGAGTTTTTCGTAGTAGGTTATAAACAACACTCGAGGAAAGGTTGTCCCCGGACGCTTTTTTGAAAAAGGGCTGATACGGTGAAAGGTCGAGTTTCCGTATTAGCACATGTTAACAAGATGTCCTTTAGACAAATTGACGATGGGTGACGGAAGTATACTCGATCTTTAAGGAGCATAGACTATTCATAAAAAGTTTCATAAACTCAATGACTCTTACGGTCTTTTTACAAAAACGTTAGACGTGATTTAAGCTTTTTGACAGCGTCAAATCGTACAGAAAATATTTTAAACACCGCTTAAAAGCACAAATAACTATATGTACTTAAAAGGACGTCTAACTTTTTTGTAAAAACACGGTTAGCTATTTTCTTCTGCACTCATTCTGCACTCAAAAATCAACATTACCAAATAAGAAGCCAATTAAAAAAAAATCAAAACAAAAAGTATAAATAAACTTAGTGTCACAATCTACATTACCTTAGCAGCATTAGTATAAGAAAACAAAGGAAGATATTTGGTGGTTAGTTAATTCGTTATCTCTTTATTTTGCATCACTCGCTTTACCCACTTGCGCAAACTTAAGCATGCCAAAACCCAAAAAAAAACTAAACTAAATCGGACACCGTAAAATTGGGTATCCGTTGCAAAATTTCACACGACCAAATATCGCGGATGAGTGCGCTTGAATACGTTGGTTTGTGCTTTAAACGATATATCATATTGTTCTGACAAACACTATTGTATCTGTCGCTGAAATTCGGTTCGTTAAACTTGTGGACTTGCTTGCATTTGGTGGTGTTGCTATAAAAAACAATGTTTTGCAAATATGCCACTTTACTTTATACTTTGCGCTTACACAGTTTTTGTAATCTAAAAATATTAAATATTTTAACAAAATACCGCCAACACAAATTCAAAGTGTATGATTTGTATTTTGTATATCTACCCCAAAATGTCATACCACCATATTTTTCTCATCTAGCTAACTAAATCCAACTGACACTTTCTAAAAGTTGCTGGCTGTTTCCGCGGATGTAAATTCCTAGAGAAACCTCCATTTATCATTCATGCTTCAAAACTAGCCGGAAAGTTGCATCTTTTCAGTTCCAAAAAGCCTTTGACAGACTTCTCTTTGAAGTGTAGGCGCGAAAAGTTTGTCAGCTAAAAGCAGATTAGCATCAGTAATTAAAGGTGTTGCAATCACAGCGCTGTGTTGTGTGGGATTTGTCACTCAGCTCAGCGAAGGTAAAAACATGGATCAAAATTTGTTTCACGATCAACTCTAATCTGAAATATAAATTTCGAGTTGCTGATTGCGTAGACGATGAGGTGATTTCATTTAGTAAATACTTACTCTCCTATAATAAAAACAGCTATAGGTTTGTTAATAAAAGTTCTGACATTTATCTTTTTTTTTTCTTAAAAGTTCAGTAAGTAAATATTAGGATGCGCGACATCCTTGCAGATGTTGCAGTAGCGACTAGATCAAGATAAATGTTCCGCTTTAAAATGTAGAGCTGGTGTAGAAAATAAGTTCTTGGTTCATTGGCGGAATCCCTACGGCGAAACTTTAAGAATAATATGCTCTTTGGTTTGGTATTAGAGCTATTGACTACAGTTACGAAAAAAACAAAATTTGTTATACTTTGTAATGTCGCCAGAGATTAAATTAAATAATTAGGTAATTAAATAAATTTGGTAAATTATTTTTAGGAAATGGTGGAATACATGTGCTGTGTGATGCCAGCTCTGAATAGCGCCACGCCATTTCTATTCATGGTTGTCGTAAAATTTATTAAGGATTAAATTCATCCAGAAATTGGGCAGTAAATACAATCCACTGCACTCCCCAATTCGCCTACCAAGCGTGGTAAGTATGGCAAATGTCCAGCAGTGGACTGTTGTGGCTGTTGAAGTTGAAGATTGAATACAAAATTGTTGTTGTGTATTGAAACATTGATTGGAATGACTTGTTTTGTCTGGATAATATTTGGAAATCGCTAAATATCCAAAGCATTCATAATGTTACATTCCGAAATAATTGATAACCTACTTAAATCCTACTTTTCTGAAGTCAGTAAAAAAATCAGAATCCATTACGTTGGGTGGACCCTTGGGGTTGCCGCAAGTTAAATTAAATGTAGGTTAATAGTTCTACAAAATAAGATGTTCCTTTTAATATTAAACATCATTTAATACGGATTATAACATCATCAATATATGAACGAAATGTTTCACTAGTTTTCATGGTAAAAGTTTTTTTTTTACCTACAACTTTAATGATAACACTTCTATGGGGATAAAACTGTGGATTGCCAAGTGAAAAATACTTGTCATATAATTGCTAAAAAAGTAAAACTATCTCATTATTATAGGCGGTTCACCCACATGACGTCCATGTTACGCATTTAGGCGCATCCGTAATTCAGGCGTCTCTCAGACGAAAGAACATTATGAATTTGTATGGGAATAGGACAGTAATTCACAACTTCGTTCATTTGACAGACGCATGCGTTACGGATTCGCTAACAAGCATGATAAATTAACAATTCAAAACACAACTTCTGATTCTTTCTAAAATAATGCCTAGTCTATGACACTCGGGAAAATGTAAGGATTCTTCCGATACTATTCCCATTCGAATCTGTTCAGTGGTTAACGAGTTTCAGTCGTTTAAAGAATCGCACATATATACATACTTACATAATATATACATGAACTAAAAAACATTATACTACTTTTTTGGTTGGGCAGTCGTGTAAAAGTACACTGCAACGGGTGACAATTGTAAACCCCGCCTAAATTTTTAGTATTTAAAGTTGGTAACCCTGAAAAATATACTAAATAATGTACACTGCATGTCTTGCAGAGCGCTCGTATAGCGGATAAGTCGACATTTCGACAAGCCATGCCTCATACGTGCAACTTTCCTCGCAAGAACAGAACTTCGTTACATACATGCACTTTATCGTGTCTGAATGTATAATTTAATTAGGTGGATATGCATTATTCATTTAGTTTTCTTCAAGTAAAAGTAAGAGGAAAAATAATTTGACTGTAAAACTTTGATTACTTATCTTTATCTTTGATTGGTCAACATGATAAAAAAAACTCTCGAAATCTTTAACTGTAGTCATCTGCTAACATAAATTATATTTTTTAGTGTGTTTTACGTGATAGGGTAAATCCAATATTTATTTCCAAGTCACGTTACAGGATTTGGCAAACAAAATGTGAACTGAGGAAGACCAAAATACATTTTTGTTATGAAATAATAAAAAATATTTTTCTTTTTTATAGTAAAGGAAATTTTATTTCAACAATACACAGTTCCTATAAACAGTTCCGTTATCGAAATGCGTTTTATTAATATTTTTTGGCAGTTAAATTTTCCATTCAGTAAGCACTTTGTAAAATGAATGAATGTATTCAGGTATAAATCAGTTGAACGAACGAGATCGCGGCTGGCTGTTTGAATAACATATAGCAATTTGTCGAGCGTGGTGCTATTGTGACAAGGCCACAGAACTGTTCATTCATTCATTCTATTTTAGTTACATTTATTATTCCATCGTGAGGCTTTCCTTTCCTCTTGACTGTGTTTGTCTAATTCAGGAGCGAAAGATGCAAAAGTTGATCAAGTAGCTCGCTTATATATATATATAAAAAACCTAAACATAATTGTTATGGTTGTTCAGTTCAATTTTACTTAATTTTTTATGATATATCGTGAACCTTTGTTTTTAAACCAGTGATTGTACAACTGAAATGATTTCGGTCAAAACGGTAAAGGGTATGACGTCATACCAAAATTTTGTGATATCATACCGTTGTGGTACAGGAATTTTCCATTTTTGCACCGATTACGGTACCGAAATTCCTTAGAGTACCTTAACCGCTATTAAAAAAATCTAATAATATTTCCAGCGATTCTGCAACGTCAAAATACAGTGCAATGCAAATAAAGGTAGTGCTACGTTTACCTTTAAATCATATACCGGTACCGTAATGACTACCTAGTAACTTAACTGATAACGATCCTTGTTGTTCACATTCATACACAAATACCCTATACCCTGTTGTTAACACTTAAATAGATATGATATATTAAATAAGAGTTTTAATACTCGGATAAATTTAATCGTTCCGTCATACAACTTATCTGTCACATCATGATTTGCGTCAGTTTGTAAGAGCAGTCGCAATTTATATAACACAACTTTTGTGTCACCAGGTCATGTATATATGCTGCCACTTTTTATATGTCAACGAAAATATATGGAACACAAACAACACCTTGATACTTCACGTTTTTGAGTGCAGGTCAATTGAGGCCAGGGAGGCCAGGGAGGCCGTTCGTTTAATTTTTTACTTGGTGCGTTTTTTAGTTGGTTGGTTATGATGTTAATATTATGATCACCTTTTATTGTTTGTAAATTTGTATGTTTGTTTATATTTGACGTCATTTATCTTACTTTCGCCACTCATTCGCTCTCTTCGTTTGCTCAAAAGGTTAGTAAGTCTAATTTTACCTAACCTAACAGTACTGTGTCGGATTTCTGTTCGAGAGGTTCTTTTTACCGTTCTTCTTACCTTCTTATTGCACTCCCCCGGTAATAAATTATCCTTAATTATCTTTAAAATTACACACTTACTTCATTGGAGCTGTCACTTTCCGTCAAATAGGTTAAGAAAGGGATATGAGATATGTAAATCATATCATGTCTTATAATTGGTGCAAAATACGCGTTATCTAACTAAATAAGGCAATAATGAAAACACGGTAAGCACACAGTAAGTGAAAGTTGTACTAAGACGTAGGTAAATAGAATTTATTCCTTGAAATAAGGCCATTTTCAGAAAACACATTCAAAGTGAGAATAAGAGAAGTTTAGTTAGAAAATTTAGGTACTGATTTCGGTTATTAAAAAGTAAGTGATGCAGTATGGTATGCTAGACGACATATGTACTGAAGTGTTTCGTCTTATCTCTGTATTTTTAAAATGCAAAAAACAAAAATTTGCATGGTAATTTTACGCTTAAAAACCACCTTGTACTATCGATTCCTCTACAAAACCGCAAAAAGAAACAGCTTTCAGAGATAAAGGAAAAGTGTTTACAATCATGATAAGTGTCACCTAAAAAAAAAGATATACATCACTGTATTTATTTTAAACTGACGAAACAAATCAATGCGTAAATGGGTAAAATGCTATTGTTTTTATTTCTCACTTTACCGATGGCCGTGAAGTTTGAGAGAGCACCAGACATAAGCATTTATAGATAACGGTTGTCATGACAACGTAACGCCGGGTGGCTATTCAATCCCTTCTATCCACAGTTCTATCTGTTTCCGTGATTGTTATTGTATTTCGTGGATCGTCCGATCCACAAAGCTTTTCTATTTTCCTTCCACGCTGATTCGTCTGCCGGTGTACTGTGTTTTTTTTTTACGAAACTCAATTTTAGAACGTTGTTTTGATGTGTGGGCTTTAGAGTGTTTTTTAGCATGCGAGTTTTAAATTAAAACACAAGGGTTTATAAACACGCAGCTTCCGGGCTTACACTGATTTGACTTTTAAAATTGGGTAAGTTGCATCATTTTTTATTTTATGAATTGAATTTCATTTAGGTCCCATCTACATGGTATCGTAAAGATAAAGACATAGGTACTTTGACCCACTTTGATGAATGTGACCAGAGCAGTTATTTACTTTATTTCATAGAAAATGATTCGAACATCAGATCCTGGGCGAGATTTATCTCATACTTGAAGCTTTCTGAAAAAAAAAGAATATTTAAGCCCTACACATACACCACAAAAGTAGTCCGAAGGTCAGCAGCAGTTATTCGTTGATAGAGACATATGGTGCGACACGCCTCTCCCTTTGCTACATACAAAGTGAAAAGGCCCATTTACAGAACTTCAAGGTGATAAATTAAAGTGCACCTAAGACTGTGTGTGTTTTGTTTTATTACTCCGACTGAAGCGCCTAGTGGGATTATGTGCACCATAAAGCTACATGATTTGTGAGTAAAGTTTATATCGCAGAACACTACCAAAAATATAGGTTTATTCAATTATTTTGTCGTTTCTAATCTCATTTCTTCGTAGTATTGTAACTGACTCGGTGGGTTTTTTTAAGACTGGAACCTACACCTGACTGATTTGTGGGGCACGACTGGCCTTAGGAGTTGTTCAGTGAAAAACGTATCAGACCGAATCTATCCGGCATGTGCCGGTAGTTTCCAGAATGGTAAACAAATCAGGGACCTCCGCGACTCGATTAGGTTATGTTTAAATATTTATACAACATGCGATAAATCATTTACCTGGGATTCGTATCTCTATTTCTTGTTGTACTTTAATCCAACAAGCTACGATTGCTACGCTTCTTTAGGTTACGGCGTAGCAAGCAAGACATGCTACACAACGTAGCAACGCAGCGTTATCCTACTAATATTATAATTGCAAAAGTTTGTATGTTTGTTTGTTACTTTTTTCACGCAAAAACTACTGAACCGATTGAAATGAAATTTAGCACACATATAGATGGTAACATGGATTAACAAATAGGATAGTTTTTATCACCACTTATGCGGGCAACGCCGCGGGTAACAGCTAGTTACTTATAAAACCAGGAGAATCGGATTAATTTGTGTGTCATTTATGCAATAAAAGTTTTTAACTACCTGTGTGTTTTACAGAATTCATCAGTATAAGAAAAGGCGTACTAAAGGTTGGTTATCACGAAGATATACTTTATGTGAATTTTTCGTTTTAGTTTGTTGAAGTAATACTATTTAGGATGAATCTGCGTCCATATGGACTACTGGTGCGAATCTGCGAGGCATTGGTCTCATGAGTGTGCTACGACAACTCGTGTATGAGTTTCGTCCCCTACGATAAGCTTGGAAGGGTATGTAGGTACAAGACCGGTAGTCCATGTGGACGCAGTTTCATCCCAACTGTAGTAAGGCCGGTTACCTTACCTAAAAAACTGAATCGAAAGCGAAAAAGTTGCCGACTTACTTAGCAAATATACTTTTTTTGGCTTTCGTATTCTTTTACCAATTCAGCGTTAAAACTGAACTAAACTACATAAGGCCATTCAGATAAGCCATATTTAACAGCTGTAATCTTTCAACTCAAAGAGATGTCAACAAAGAAAAAGGACCCTCTGGGGCGCGTTCAATGCATCATCTTTCGTAGCTCTTTCTTCGCTCTTTTATACTAAAAAAGTCTTTCGTCGTCCATAAACATACCCTTCAGCGACGACGAAAGACTTTTTTAGTATAAAAGAGCTACGAAAGATGGCCATTGAACGCGCCCTAGTATAGCATTAGCTCGAATCTGACAGCTGTCTAAATGGCTTAGGGCTAGCTAGACTGTAAGTAAATTTAATTTCTATGACATATTAGTACAATAGAAATTCATGTGACCTACCTTTTGTACCGTAGGCACTTGCTACTTATTGAGTGACGATGTTTCTTTTCTTTGACTCTACCGGTAGTGCCATGGGCAAAATTGAATAGTTCATAACACTACGGCTTCTTTCCTTTTTCGTGTGGGATAACCGAGTCATCCAACGACACGATGAACCATGGTGTCAGAGTTTTTCAACCGGCTTCTACTAGTAGTAGGCCTCTGACATGGCTGTCTAACGACTGCTGTCTAAGTAATCATAAACAGTAACCGGGACCGACTGCTTAACGTGTCCTTCGTAGCACGGAACCATTTCTTTTTGGACAATCAGGTGGTTCACCCTGCAATGTCCTGACCAGACCGGGAACAAATTCACAAAGTGCTAAATATCAACTTTTGTGAGCGTCCCACCGAGAATCGAACCCGGAATCAGTCGCACTACAACTGTGCCACATTGACACTATGGCTGAGCAGTCAGTAGTGCCTACGGCACGAAAGGTGATTGTTATATTTGTGAATTCAATTTCATTTTCTATGACGCGCAATAGTAATTGATCATCATCACATCAATCTTTAATTGTAGTCTACAGCTGGTCATGTCAGACAATCAAACTGCCACTGTAATAAAGGAGCAGTCCGAATGCCGAACAGTCAAACCGACCACCTTCAATACCTTATGTAAAAGGTGAATCCGTATTTTATTATTATTAAATAGCTGCAGTACAGAAAATTAATCAGTTTCAAATTATCAACCGTTCTTGAGTATCGTCTCCTTATAAAAATATCGTTCCGTGTTCATACACTAAACAGATTTTACATTTCTGCAAGCAATTTGAACTTCATTTTGGAGCAATATTATGGAGAGCGTAGCAACTCTTATAGAAAAGAGGATACATTTTCACAAGTAAATTACACCTTATTATTTTCCTTCATCTTTAAGTTTTCTTGCACGCGATACTTCAAAGTAAGATATCCGTATGTTCACCAACTCAAAGAAACTTAATTAAACTTATAAAGTTGATACGGTAGCAGCATTAACTAAATGAGAAGATCTTATCAAAAGGCGTTAGCTATATAAGTGGGGTATTTTCCGTTTGCGTTCTTTTCAGAGTTGTACACACCAAAAACTAAACATATGGTTGAAATTAGACGTTGATGGAATGATGTCCTCAATCAAATAGTTACACATCTAATGAAAGGTATTGATTTATGTAAGTAAACTCATTGAGTTCACAACTATTTCCTTCACCCTCCACGTACTTATAATTTGCTTTATTGACTTAGAAAACCCAGACTGTGTCTTATACCATAAAATAAAGCTTCAAATTATTTAAAAGACATATGACGGCCGATGTGGCGCAGTGGTAGTGCGACTGCCTGCGACGCAAAGGTTCCGGGTTCGATTCTTGGTAGGACACACACAAAGTTGATATTTATCACTTTGTGAATTTGTTCCCGATCTGGTTAGGACATTGCAGGGTGAACTAAATGATTGTCCGAAAAGAAATGGTTCCGTGCTTCGGAAGGTACGTTAAGCCGTCGGTCCTGGTTGCTGTTTATGATTACTTAGACGGCGGTCGTAACACAACCATGTCAGAGGCCTACTAGTTGTAGTAGGCGGTTGAAAAACTCTGACACCAGGTTTCATCAGGTCGTTGGACGATTCGGTGTCCCACACGAAAAGAGAAGAGACCGTCCACTATTTGACATGAAAATGCCATACTCACCACGCTTGTCAGGCGGATTGGCGAGCGCAGTGTAAGCCGTTGTATCAGGGAACGCTGCTGCCCGTTTTTTAAATTTTATTGCATTGTTTTTTATCCCTTTGCCTATAGCAACAAGAAAAATTATTGTGATACGTATAATTAGGGTGATGCGTTTCTATAACGGCATCAAACGGCCGTTTTTCGATAGATACCGAAGTGTTTATTATTTATAAGCACGTTTCGTGAACGAACAATGAACACACACCAAGGCGCTCACGCTAGGAGCAAGATAATGGGCGTAGATGTTATCAGAAAGTGTAATACTCGAACAAATTGAGCTGGCTGCAATTAGCCGCAGACTTAATAGTCGTGAAGTGTATTGCCTTAATTTACACCGCTGTAATTTCGTGTCAGTATTTCTATTTGTTAATTAGCTTTTGAGGGACTGTTTTTTTTTATTACGCCAAGAGCAATTCATGTTGGTACTCTAAACAGCACCTCAACTTACACTTTTGGGGGATCAACTTATTCTCGTCACTGGTCACTTACTAAGCAACTACTTGCAAAAACAGTACAAGACATTCAGACACACATCACTTATATATTCCTTGCAAGATAAAAAAACATAAATGACCATAAATCATATTCGTGTATCGTAAAAAGTGACATAGGGAAAAATGTATCCATGAAGTTGACAGTGACAGTTTCCTGTGAATACAGTATCTTGCACTGCGCTCGCCAATTCGCCTGCCAGGCGTGGTGAGTATGGCATTACCTAATAGTGGGAAGTCTATGTCTAACAGGGAATCGTTGGGGCTGTTAAAGTTTGTAATGTAATCGACCATAACAAACGGTCTTTGCCAACAGGTCTGACAAATATTTGATGGCTATTTTAAATAAAAGTGTAGGTATCAAACAGTTGTCAGCCTATCGCTTAAAGTTATTTATAAGATCCTGTACTATTTGTGTACTGTATTAGTCCTGGACTTTTTATAATTTTGTATTTACTGCATTTTAGAAACTTTACACGAAGAAAAGTTTACAGATTCAGTTTTTAGAAATCGCATGATTAAAAAAATGCATGTTACTATTTGTGTTATATGAATTTACGATAAAATTTTGATTATTATTATTTTATAATATTCCCGTTTTCAAAGAATGTCACTGAAAACAACATATTAAATTAACCCATATTTAACTTTTTAACACTAAGGATAAATCTCACGTAACATAACTCAAATATTTGGATATATATAAAACTAAATCAAAATATCTTAAATATCATCATGCTAAACTAGTATTGTGTAACTAATTTTGTTTTTTTTTTTACAATGAATTGGTATTCCGAGTAATGCCGGCTCAGAATAGTATCACCCCATTTATTACCTATGGGTGTCGTAAGAGGCAACTAAGGGACTCGAGGGTAAGATTTGTATTGTAATTTTAGGCGATGGGCTGACAACCTGTCACTGTAGTGATACACAGTTATCTGATTGACCCTTAAACTTTTGTCAGACGTGGTGTTAATATCCGTTTTACGGCCGTTGATGCTCTGCCTACCCCGTAAGGGATATAGACGTGATTTATGTATCTTTGTATGTAATTGGTATAAATTTGACACAGGGGTTAAAATTTAATGCATCAGGCAATATTATTTCTTATAATCTTTGGCCTCACGCGTCTGTGACAGACGATTTGATCAGTGTCTGAGGCAAGACTTTTATCCGCGTGTCGTTATCTGTCTTATATATGTAGCGATATTGCTTTATTTTTATCAGGTCAGGCTTTATGCTTTAACCAACGCTGCCTGTAAATTACAAGAGTGCAAGCGACTGTCTGATAGCATAGTGAGCTTAAGTGCACAGTTTCTAAATACCTCAGACTTTTGTGCTGATTCATATATTGCAATATAACTTTTTAAGTACTCGCGATCACTTTCACTCATTTTAAGTATTAGACCGGGTCTATCGCGATAGTATTTAGGTAAATATTAGTAATTTACCTGTGTCCCGACGTTTCAATACAGTTTCATGTATTGTGGTCGCGGGTTGACTGACGTCCCAGCGAGTACATCAAGACTATCGCGATAGACCCGGTCTAATACTTAAAATCATATATTGCAGTTCAAAATGGACACCAAAAAAAATGCGGTTGTATGAACGACAAAGATGATCTACTTGCCACCAAAGTAGAAATGTATAAAAGTCTAAATCGCAATAAATGGCACTTTATTAATATTGCATCAATATTAATAACTAAGCCAAGTTATTATGTATCTGGACAAAATCTAATATCAGTTTCCGAATGCTCAAAAGTCACTGACAGTTTATTACAATTAACACAAAAAAGTAATTTATTAAGAATGGTTGTAAACTTAAACAATTGAATTCATATACCTACTACTAAGTTTCAACAAATTGCCCAGTTTCAATAAGATTGAGGCCAATCAACTTAAGTTAAATATATTATTGATCAAAGTTTGAGAATTGAAATTAATTAACCCGGCACCGTTGACCTGACAAAAAAACAAGGGTTTAATTTTAAAACCTTAGGTATATTATAATTATTTTTATTATTTTGAGCCAAACATGTCCCACTGCAGGGCAAAGGCTTCCCTAATTTAATTATTCTATTTTAATACTATTGTTGTTTATTATTTCAAGATCTTTATGTATTTGGAATAAAATTATAGAGCTATATTATAAAATTATTGAAAAAACGCTCGAAAAAAATCTGTCTTGAAAATGTATTAAACATTTTGTCATGAATGAAATAACATAGACGTTTTGTGACTATCCCAGTGCAAAATCTAGTACGAAGTAGCCATCGAATGTACTTTATTTAGATTCTGATTTGATCTGACTCCAAAATCAGTGTTTAGTATATTATCTATATAAATCAATGAAAAATACTAAAACAATAACAGAAAAAAAAACGAAAACTATGACTCTACGTAAACCTACCCGGTTTTGATTCCAAGATTTTCGGCGTTGTACTGAGTAAAAGAGTAAATTCAAATATAAGGTTTTTAGTTACATCCTCGTTTTACCGACGAACAACAACTACGATGGCCAACAGAAAAAGTGAATATTCCAAAGAAAAAATAAAGCAGCCAGCGTTAGGGGTACCTTCGGACCGGGTACGAGCAGGCATGATCTGCTATGTTCGTGTATATAATGTATAATATAGGTAGGTATAAGTTTATTATTTTAGTCTTTTCTTTTACTGTAAATAATTTTATAAATCATTCATTTTTATTTTTGTAAATGTATTCATAAATAAAAAAATATAAGTACTACAAAATGAATTGGATAAACAATACCCATCGTATACGACGCTGAGTTTGTTATAACATTATTTACAGGAAAACATGATGATGTCATGTGATATAATTTAATTGTTGGAATGATATGGGTACCTAAAATTTTATTGCTTTTTGTTGTAAATCATGAAATTGGCAATAATTTTATGATCAATAATAACCAATGTAAATAATATGCTTCAATGATTAACACGAGTTGCTATTAATTCATATTCGCGGTTTGCGACAGAATGTTTCCTTTCAAACGCTCTTACTAACGGTAGGTAAGCACCTACTTGCGAAAGTACCTCAAGTCATATTCATTTTAACCCTAAGACTGGTTTAGATATCAAATAGACGTAAAAGTATTGCTTGTTATTCCTTCAAAAACCATTCAAAACGGAACTCATTCATGATCAAATCATCAATTCAGCTCATACCTCACTCCAACTCAAAATGGTTGCGGGATGCCTAATCGTTTCAAGTACCTCCATAAATATCTCGGATTTCGAGATCGAAATGCACTCAGGAAAGCCATCGCTACTCTGCACGTAGATTGCATCTGCGGGAAATTTATAGACTTTCCCGATATTACCTGCTCTTGCATTACTGAGAATGTTGGCACGAATATAATCGTGGAATTTCAAATGGGAGAGTCTGTTCGGCCACGCGGTTGGTTTTTTAAGTTCATCTTTCATAAAAGAGACATTTATACAAAGTTTTAAGAATATCTGTTAGCAATAATTTAAAAAAGGTAACCTATCAAATAGTATTCGTTTTAATGTTGTAATACTAACTTAAATAAAAAAAAAACACTTTTTCATAACCTAAGGAAACACACGCATTCCAATGTTAGTAAAATTATTAAAACCTGGCACTTGCATTGAAATTTTATCACTCAGAGGCAGACTCGCTGTTTATCGTTTTTTATTTATCAGAGTGTGAGCAGTCACGCGCGCCTCCTACATAGCCCGCATCTGCCACCAACTTCCCCAAAATTTCTGGATTCAATTTGCTAGATTAAAAATCTACGCCTCTTAATACTTTCATATTTGGTAAACGGATGGTTATATCCCCGCGCCGTTTCCTTAATTTGTGTTGTGAATTCATCCACTCTTAATAAATTAGTAATTGATTTCGGTTTGCGGTTATTTTCGTTACAGAAAACGTATAACCACAGTACATTATAGGTTTCGCCTGGGTATAACCTTCGATCAACGCGGCCTTCCGTACCCGGAACAAGACGGAAGACCGCGTTGCTCAAAGGGTACAACATTCATTACTAAACCACGAATCCTAAGTACGGAACTGCAAAAAATATAATAGAACCGCTATTTTAGATACTTACTTTAGGTGTTATCATATTTTATGGAATGGAAAGGAGAAAAAAAAGTAACTTTATTTATCATAATAATTCTAAATTAACAAAGAAATCACATATAGCAAAATTTTACGCCAATCACGTCCGCGTTGCACACCTCTACTCTTCTCCTGACATGTTGGCGTCCTCACCTGGTTCTCTCAAATCCAGCTGGTCAGTCTTCCAGTGGATGGCCCTGGATGGTCATCGACATAATCGATAGCACCTGAATTGACATGGTTGGTGATGCCATCCGGTCCTGGAGCCTTTCTGGGCTTGAGTGCCTTAAGGGCGTTGCGCACTTCCATCTTAGTGATGACTCTGAGTGGAGGGCCCGATGGAGGTAGGGAAATGAGACGTTTGACTTTGGAGTCAACCGTCGAGACGAAGGTCATGTCGCAAGGGAGTGTGCTGGGGCTGCATTGGGCTGCGAGACTGTCAGCTAGGCATTCAGCCTTTTCGTCGTCGTCAAAGGCTTTGGTCTGGTCAGGTCTGTTAGGTACCCGGTATTTCGGAGATGGTGTTGGATTTAAGCGAGCGTTGCAGCTTGTAAAATACGAGATAGGATGGGTTCAGCTCCTCTAGGTGCTGATCTCACCCTGCGTCACGCCATTCAGCTGCACTCTGCCTTACGTCCCTCTGTAAGGCGCGCATGAACTGTTTGTTGGCATCAGTTGGTAAGGCATTGTAGGCATGGATCGCGGCGTTCTACTCTGTTATCATTAAATTTTAACCGTCCGTGAACAGCTGTTTACGACGCTGCTTACGTGATTTGTGATAGGGGGACGGCTAGGTCGATGTCAGTTTCTGTAGTCGGTCTTTGGTGGATTTTCGAGTTTATACACGCTTATATGCCTTTAGGGTTGCCATTTTTCTTCTGTAACCTTCAATTAATTTCAATTTCATTTTTAGAATTTTCGTTTAAAAGCTATTATATGAGTTGTCATTGTGATTGGAAAATAAACTTATCTAACGTGAAGAAAAATAAATTTATTCAAATGAGATACTAAAATACAACTATATATAACACGTATGTAACTTCTATTTCACCGGAAGTAAAATGGATAGAGCACCGCACAAGTTGAACACTAAACAGCACATTATACTACCCATAATACTGTCCCTCCTGTTGAAACTTGCGCTTCCAACTATCTGCCTGTGAGTCATTTAATTACAGACTGTGACGTCACAGTGATGTACTTTACCGTAGACGTGGATGTAGAGCGGATGGGACTGTAATTCTATCGGATGAGACGATTTGGTAACCAAGATAACTAGTTTAGACCGATAGCATGATTTGGCACCTATCCGATTACCATCAAAACTACCGATGCAATTCTAGGTAAAATTTAAAGTCATTTAAATATTGCAGCTTGCACACAGGCTTCTTAAAATACCCCTTAAAATATTTGCAGTTTTTTTTTACACCTCTTAATTTTTAATAGACTTCACAAAATGCTCCACTAACTATCATAAGTAAGTGCTAAAAGTCTCGTAGCTACTAACTCGTACCTACCGTTATTAAAAAGTAATTGAACCAAGTAGCCCATTATAGTGACTAACATAGGGATATAATTTCAATCGAACATTTCGCCAGTATAATGAATTGTGGTCCCCTACAGATTGCATGGTTTCAGTAAATAGGTACCAAAGCTCCTCATCCAGCATTCGCTTTCCGTATATGCATACTACATACTTCACATCTCGCGGCTCTATTTAAGCCGTCAGGTCTAATTAGCATAATGCAACACTGCGACTAGCACACGGCTTTTGATTACATTGTCGGTTGCCGCCGGTATCGCACGTCGAACTGGCTCACGGAGGCGGAATGCTGAGCCAAGAGTTGCTTTTAATCGGCTGTCGTTCGAATGAACAAAAACTGATACGTAGGTAAATTATGTACTGGTGATGTAACGAATGTCACTTTTTGAACATTATCTAACAGCGAATGCAAATGCTGCTACATTCGCAAAAACAAATGTTAAATTTTTGATAATTTGCACTCATTGTCTATGGTTTGGCAAGGAGCCATCAATTTGCCCCTTGTTTCGAGTAAATCCGAATAGTATATAATCTAATGTGGTCACTTTGGTCTACTGGCAAATGAAAACCAGTACAGTAATGTGAAAAACAGATAGTTTGATCCGCCGATTTTTATTTACTACAGTTATGTGTCTTTTAAGTTTAAATAGTAATAATGAAATGTGAGTTATGAACATAAATTATTCAATTTTACTTGTATAATTTCAGTTTTATCTACCTTATATCTTCATTCAATTGAATTTTTTTTTGTAATGTTCATATTCGGAAAATATTCTCACAAACTTTCCAAATCCGAATCTCCCAAAATATGCGACTAAGTATGTGTTACCTAAATCACTAGGATGCATACTGAAAACGAAAACTACCCTTGATTTTACAATTAGAAACACTAACGAAACGCTCGGACTTTTAAACGCTCATCCGTTTGCTTTCGTAAATAATATATAGGTTCTTACGAAAATAATCTTCATGAATGTCAGTCAAAATAAAAATATTAAGGCAACAATATGTTTTGTGACGGTAGGCGTGACAATAGTCTAAATAACCTTAAAATCTTTGACGTATTTTCCATTTCCCTTGTATTATTATTATTATTTTAACATTTGTCCATTTTCACCCTTTAAATTTTTTCTTTCTCGATATTACCAAAACCACCACAAATGAACCCCCAGTAAATCAAGCCTTGCCATTACTGTCAGAGGGTATAAAACTTTCATCATACGCGTAACTTATGTTATCGGGGTATGAATTAATCCCACAAGAGCTTTATTGCAAAAGTTAGTATTATACTATTGCTGGTGTTTTATTATGAAATTGTTCATTGGTTTAGGGGCAATTGCGAAGCGGTATTATTAAAAAGACAATGTTGCAGGAGTTTTATGACTTTTTGAAAGCAGTTAACTTTTTTCTTAGTGTGTTTAAAAATATTTTTACGTGATGCTTTTACTTCTTGGGATTTACTAATTAGGTAGTAGACTTAATAATATTCCTAGCTCTGTGTAAAATAATAATTTCGAAATACCTGCTTAGAACATAGTTACTTACTTTGGATGAATCAAAATAATTATAAATACTTCATATTTACTTACAGTACAACTGTATATTTACTGACTGTACCAAACAGAATTATACCTAACTCATAAAATTAAAATAATTTTGTCATGAGAGGCATTTAAATATTCGTAACTAGGTCTTTTCAAAACATCAAGTGCATAAACGGTACTTTACCTACAGATGTATAAAGTATTATTTGCTACCGTTAAGTGCAAATAAATTACCAACTCTGTGAACCACAGCAAATATCCTTTGTAACACAGACTATATTACAGGAATTAGGAACTTAGTCCTTTATGTTTGTCGTCTGGGGTATTTGTCACAAAATAAGGTATGTGCACTAGAGAATATCCAGATAAACCAAACTACCAGTATCGCCGACATTTGGGATAGGATAACCAAATGTTATATTTATAAAATATTTTGTTGGTCGTAGGTGTGTATCTGGTTGTTTTGATACGGATTGAAATTGTAGAGCAAAGAATATAACATAAAAAATTCATTGATGTATATTTTATTTTGACTGACTCAATGGTGTAAGAGGATAGTACCCCTTCCTGCTATGCCGAGGGTTGTGGGTTTGATCTCCACAAGTAACAACAATTTTAAAGTAATTTTTAAATATTTATGTTTAATCTGGGTGTTTAAAAGTGTATACCCAGTTCCCATAGTACAAGCTTTATTAGTTTGGGACTAGATGACGCTGTGTGTAGATTGTCCAGGATATTTAAAAATAGAAGATAGTAAAAGAATAAATAAGAGACCACAATAAAAAAGGGACCTGGACACTTACAGGCACACGTGCTGTGAACATCAGGATGTCGCTAAATCAGGATGACATCGCATCGGGTCCGCTGTAAAAAACAATAAAGAATGGACCCCAAAACGAATTAACCAGTAACTCTGAATGACGCTTAAATCACAACATAATCACTCTAAGTCAGAAAAGAATAACCTTACGTCAGGATACATAACAACAAGTCGTGGGCGTATAATCGTCAAACCCTGTAGAAAACTGCATGTTACGGGTATGAACCCCTATACTATTGCGCAACTGTCGATGCTTCATCAATTACTTCTGGGAACTGATCGCCTGATCATGGAATGTGCTGATGTGATGTGAACTTGTGAATCCATGTTACCGTGGGACATCTTGGCAAAGCGTCGGTGCCTTTTATGCTCCAACCGTGGAAGCAAGAGGACGTAGCATTAATGATCAATCGTGATCAATTAAAATAAGTGAATTAAATTAATTAAGAACTTTTGCATGAACTTACTCTGTGCTTTGAACTTTGTGAAACGTTTTTAAAAACACCTCCCGACAGCCGCCAATGGTAAGTGGCGCAGACGGTTGAGGTTAGTTCGCGTGTGCGTTAGTGCGTGATTTCGAACTTTAAGTCCGCCAAATAGTCGAATTGACGACTACGACGACGCAGTGCTGACTACCCTATAAAAGAATCTACGGCCGGTTGTTGGAGGTATCCTGCAGAAAAATCGCATTGAGAATCGGCTCAAAAATAAACGACATCATCTAGATATCGATGAGTCAACGTGGAAACATTAAGCAGAGTACCATGCAATTGTGAGTGTTAACGTTAGTTACATAAGTCCTATTGGTTGCTAATTCCTTTGTTTTCTCTTCCCCTGTACATAAATAGTTTCCAAAATTTTCTTCCCACGTAGAGATAGGGGTATTAAACCCAATTCACCGCGTAATATTCGCGAGAGTTATAGACAATCTCGTTTTCATAGAGATCTTTTATTAGCTCTTGAAGGGCTCGACGAAGAAGACGAATTAGACATGGCAGAAGAAGGAATTCCCGCTGGGCCCACTGGCCAACCCATGGGTCAGCCGATAGATAAACTCGATACGATTTGGAAAGCTTTGAGATTAGTTCCCGAGTTTGATGGAAATTCAAATGTTCTCATCAGGTTTTTGAATATTTGTGATAACCTTATACAGACTTATATCGATCTAGCTCCAGGAAACGAATTAAGTAATTCTGCCTTAATAAATGGAATTTTAAACAAAATAATTGGCAAAGCTGCCACTACTCTGGCAACAAATGGAATTCCTAGAGACTGGAATGGTATAAGAAGTGCTTTAATTAATTCATTTTCCGACCACAGGGATGAATCAGCGCTTTACACCGATTTATCAATGTTAAAACAAGGTAGTGACACACCACATGTATTTTACGAACGCGTTCAAAATTTGCTCAGCACTATAATGACTTATGTAGAGTTACACGAATCGGTAGACACTACCATAGAAGCGAAACGCGACCTTTACAAAAAACTTGCCTTGCAGACATACACGAGAGGTCTTCATGAACCTCTGGGCTCTCGGATCCGTTGCATGCGTCCGGATTCGTTGCAAGAGGCATTGGAATTTGCCCAGGAAGAACAAAATGTCCTTTACTTGCAAAATAAAAATGTTCAACCAGCTTTTCCTAAAAAAACAGCTCAGTTCTCAAAACCTTTTAATTTTTCTCCTTTTAATGTGCCACTTATGACACCACATAATCAGCAAAATTTTAGACAACCTGGTTTCAATTCCACTATGCCGATTTACCAGGCAAGACCGAATTTTAACTTTGAACCCCCGCATAGAAATAACCAGATGCCTACTGGTAATCAATTCAGGTTTAATCAACCCTTGCATATGGTACCAAATCCCCAAGGCCAAGGACCATCAAGAACTCAGCAAATGATGCGAGCCCTGCCGCGATCGAATATGTCAACCGGGTTCAGAGTTTCACCTCGTTTTTCTTCCCAGTCAAACAGTAATTTTCCGAAACCCATGAGTGGTGTGAGTCACCCCGTAGCCCGTGCGTTACCACTAACTACGCAAAACGAACACCAACAAATTCACGTTAATGAGACGTGCTATGATCCCTATTTTTATGACTATGACTACGATAATACTTACGACCAGTTTACTGACTATGACATGAACGTGACCACTGAAAACGAATTCTCGGACTTCCCTACCGAAAATAGTACGTACGACGAGCAGGCAAATTTTTCCAAACTGCCTCCTATTCCCCCCCCAGAATAGAATTAAACTTGCAAAATAAAAAAATGCTACCATACATACAAATTCAAGACCCACCTCTGAAACTTTTAATTGACACAGGAGCAAATAAGTCGTTCATAAGCCCGGAAGCCGTACGTAACTTTTATTCAGACTTCCCTCTGAACTATGATCCTTTTATAGTATCAAGTATACATGCAACTACAAAAAACGACTTTTCTATCACGGTCCCATGTTTTCGCGAATTCAATGACCAAACCCCTATAAAATTATACATTCATCGCTTTCACGACTACTTCGATGGATTAATTGGTTTAGATACTTTAAAATTATGGCAATCAAAAATCGATCTAAATTCGCATGTTTTAAATACTAAATTCGCTAACAATACCATTCATATGTATGAGTCACCACAGAGCTTCAACTTAATGGAGACAATCATACCGGCACAGTCAAGCCAAGTAATTACTATACCGACAGAAATCAAAAACGGAGATATTATAATAAATCACCAATCTATATGCAATTGCTACATTTTAGATTGCCTATCCACGGCAGAAAATGGTTTTGCAAAAGTAGAAATTTTTAATCCGACCCAAAATGACATAATTTTAAATTTATCGCAACCAATTCGCGCACATTTATTTAACGCAGAGACTGTACCGCAAAGTGTGCCAGTCACAGACAGCCGCGGCAAGGCTGCGCGCTTCCAGGAAGTCGTATCGCGTTTGCGAACTGACCATATGAATGCCGAGGAGAAAGCTAACTTGATTGCACTTTGTAAAGAATATTCTGACGTTTTTTATTTAGAAAACGAACCATTGACCTTCACAAGTAAAATCAAACACCATATAAATACCACTGACGAAGTCCCGGTTCATACGAAAACTTATAGATATCCCTTTATACATCGACAGGAAGTTCAAGATCAAATACAAAAAATGCTTGATCAAGGTATTATCAGGCCGTCTACTTCCGCGTGGAGTGCACCAATTTGGATTGTACCTAAAAAATCAGACGCCTCCGGCAAAGTGAAATGGCGCCTGGTAGTGGATTTTAGGAAACTTAACGAAAAGACAGTTGACGACAAATATCCGATCCCAAATATTACGGACATACTAGACAAATTAGGCAAATGCCAGTACTTTACGACCCTTGACCTCGCAAGCGGATTTTACCAAGTAGAGATGCACCCTGACGACATCCACAAAACCGCATTTAGTGTTGCGGACGGAAATGGGCATTTTGAATTTTTACGGATGCCTATGGGATTGAAAAACAGCCCTTCTACGTTTCAAAGGGTTATGGATAATGTTCTCCGTGGCCTTGCTAACGTGATATGTACCGTTTATTTAGACGATATTCTGGTTTTTTCGACCTCCCTCCAGGAACACATGATTAATTTAAGGAAAATTTTTGATAGACTCAGAGAATCAAATTTCAAAATCCAAATGGATAAGTCCGAATTCTTGACTCATGAAACACCTTACTTAGGGCACATCATTACACCTGATGGGGTTAAGCCCAACCCAGACAAAATCGCTGCAATTATAAAATATCCTATTCCCAAGACAACTAAGCAAATAAAAGGCTTTTTAGGACTTTTGGGATACTACAGACGATTTATCCCCGATTTTGCTCGACTGACAAAACCATTGACTACTTGCCTTAAAAAAGGAGCGAAAGTGAAACTGACCCCTGAATATTTGAAATGTTTTGAGAATTGTAAGACTTTACTGACGAACGACCCTATCCTGCAGTATCCAGACTTTTCGAAAGAGTTCAATTTGACAACAGATGCATCAAACGTGGCCCTTGGAGCGATCCTTTCACAGGGACCCATTGGCTCAGATAGGCCCATAGCCTATGCTTCTCGGACCTTGAATGATAGTGAAATGAATTATTCAACTATCGAAAAAGAACTTCTTGCGATAGTGTGGTCAACAAAATATTTTCGACCTTACCTTTTTGGCCGTCAATTCAAAATTATAACAGACCACAAACCGCTGCAATGGCTTTTACAGACAAAAGAACCCAATTCACGCTTAACTCGCTGGAAACTGAAATTAGCAGAGTATAATTTCACAATTATCTACAAGAAGGGCAAAAGTAACACCAATGCCGATGCTCTGTCCCGCATTGAGATAAATATGGAAGATTTAGATTCAATGGTTGTGAACATCACTTCTGGTTCGTCATCTCGCAGGTCATCATCAACAATCACTGCTCCCGACGACAGACCTTTAATCAGCCAATCCTCGACAGATACAGCACCATCTTTTCGAGCTCTAAGTAGCCCAACTCCAACAGATAATTTTCAAAGAAATTCTTCAACTATTACAGCACCTTCAATAAGAGCTCTGAGTAGCCCAATTCAGTCTGAAATCCCACAAGAAAGTTCAGATCGACATGATAATTATATAGGCAGGGACGACGACCTACCATCAGATACTGCGCACACAAGCGTGGAACATCCAATTCTAGACATTCCAATTTCTGACGATCCTTTGAATAAATTCAGGAGACAACTTGTAATAAAATGCACAAATAATTGCACTAAAACTAAACCAAAGATAACATCACCATTTGAAAATTTTAGAAAAGTTACAGTTCATGTGTCTGAAGAAAATTTGCAGCAAGATTTAATATCAGTTGTAAAAAACCACATTGACCCTAAATTACGTACAGCTGTATTAATTGAACCTATTGACAAAATCTACACCATAGTACCAATTTTGCAGAATACTTTTCAAAATTCGTCTATGAATTTGGTATTAGTAAAGCGCGAAATACAGAATATGAGCGACTATCTGGACCAACAGGATGTTATCTCAAAATATCATTCAGGAAAAACTAACCACAGAGGTATAAATGAAACATACCTTTCCCTCTCTCAGAGATATTTCTGGCCAAAGCTTAAAGAAAGCATTACCAAGTTCATTAATGAATGTGCTATATGTAGCCGAGCAAAATACGATAGAAACCCAGTTAGACCTGAATATCAGATTGTACCCCCACCCTCAAAGCCGTTTGAGCATACACATGCTGACGTCTTAACTATTGAACAGGACAAATACTTCACTATAATCGATGCTTTCTCTAAATATGCTCAAGCATATCGTTTACCAGATTGCACAGCCCCCAATATAGTCAAAGCTCTCATAACATTTTCTGCTCACCATGGATATCCTATGTCTATAACTACAGATAGAGGTACAGAATTTACTAATCAAATAGTTGCAGAATTTCTGAAATTGCATAAAATCCAACACCACACAATTGCTGCACATGCCCCAAACGAAAATGGCATGATAGAAAGATTTCATAGCACTCTATTAGAACACTTACGTCTATTAAAAATACAACATCCAAATGAGTCTGCAATGAATTTGGTTCCCTTCGCACTAATTGCATACAATAGTTCAATTCACAGTTTAACCAAATGCAGACCATTCGACCTAATATCTGGACATTTTGACCCAAGAGACCCAACTGACCTAGACTTAACCCAAAGACTATTACAACAATACTCCCAAGAACACCGTGAAAAAATGCAAACCGTATACAAGATAATTCATGACCAAGCACTTTCGAATCGCGAAACAATAATGACTAGACGAAACCTTGATAGAGAACCTGAAATTAATTATGACCCTGATCAAGAAGTGTATATCCGAAACCCGGCAGCAGCTAGACAGAAACTGGCGCCTCGGTACACACATGACAATGTTATAGCTAATTTGCCTATTCACATATATACATCACGAAAAAAAGGACCTGTCGCCAAAACAAGACTGAAAAGGAAAAAGAAAAATAACAACTCTACCTTGTTGCAGGATCCTAATACTCGCGAGTCTCGTGACCCTGTCCCTGGTCCGAGCGGAACTCAACCAACCTTCAGAACAGAACATACGACTTGACAGTTTGTCAGATGGACCTGGTATCTTGCCGTTCAAACTTGGACTTACTAGAATAATATCACATGACCATACATTTTTACAAGAAATTGATCTTGACAAAATAAAGATACAAATTGACTTAGTACAAACTCAATTGACTGACATTGCTAGTAAAATATCAAATCAAAATTTTCCACTTTTTAAACATCAAATTATTCATTTATTTGGCAAGTTAAATAAAACTTTAGTTCAACTAGAATCCTTTGAACCAAGAAGGATACGTCGCGGGATTTTTGATCCTTTAGGTACACTTATTAAGAGTGTGACAGGAAATCTTGACCATGATGACGCCCTGAGGTTTGAAAATGCTATCAAAATTTTGCAGACTAATGATCAAGAATTATCAACAGCTTTTAATAAGCATATTTCTTTATACAAGGATTTGACAATTCAACAAACTCATATATTGAATAATTTAACTATTAATCAGAAAAAATTAGATAAAGCTATTATATATCTACTTAATAGTTCTAGTTTAGATAAGGAACGTATTGCACAATATGCACAACTCTCTCAAATTTTAACCATTCTCACAGAGAATGTTCAAGATCTTTCGTTTGAGATGACTAGATTAGAAAATATTTTAGCTTTTAGTCGCACAAATTCTATGCACCATTCAATATTAACCATTAGCGACCTAAGCACTATGTTAAGCAAAATAAAAGGTCTTTATGGCTCTGTTTCGGTTCTTGATCTTGATATAAGATACTATTACGACATAATTAGCTTAGGATCATACTACGTTGGTAAGAAAATTGTTATTGTCCTCAAGTTTCCTATCATGTCCACAGCTACCTATGACCTGTACAGACTTTGTCCTGTACCTAATAGATTTTCCAATATTATCCTACCACCCTTCCCATATATGGCAACCAATTCCCAGGAATTTATGTACTTAGAGGCTGAATGCCCGAAGTTAGAAACATGGTACATCTGTAAGCAAAAACTTATACATCAAGCCCGAACTCATCGTGACTGCATCGCCAATCTCATACACGAACGAGAAATGGACCAATCATGTCAACCAACAGCAGTAACACTAGCCAAAGAAGCTCTTCTAGAACTCGATAGCCAGCATTACATTATCTCTTTTCCGAAGAAAACCAAAGTACAAATTTCCTGTGGTAAAGAAGTACATCGTTACTTGGAAGGCAGTTTTTTAGCAAACATCCCACGAAATTGCGACATTCGAAACACCTGAATTCACGATCATTAACACTGATGACAAACTGCGCGGGCATGCTGTCGAAATAATGGATTTCCCACGAATATTGTCAGCATCATCGATTTCTGCAGAAAAATCACTTCGTTATAATTTGACTACCATTGATTTGAATACATTGCACAATATACAGCATCAAGTACTTATGAAAAATGCCGTGAAGCCGCCATCAGCAGATACTTCGAGTATATACCATACAACAATTCCTACCTACATAGTATTATTAAGTGCAGCTGCACTCATTAGCATACTATATTACTGTCATCGCCGAGTTAAATCTTCATCGCCAACCAGTCTCGAGTTGCCTATAATGAATCCAATGCCTACGAATATTGCCAGTACACCTGAAGAACGTAGAGCAGCAACATTTGCATTAAACATTGGCAAATAGTTGCTTGTCCAGGAGGGGAGGTGTTACGGGTATGAACCCCTATACTATTGCGCAACTGTCGATGCTTCATCAATTACTTCTGGGAACTGATCGCCTGATCATGGAATGTGCTGATGTGATGTGAACTTGTGAATCCATGTTACCGTGGGACATCTTGGCAAAGCGTCGGTGCCTTTTATGCTCCAACCGTGGAAGCAAGAGGACGTAGCATTAATGATCAATCGTGATCAATTAAAATAAGTGAATTAAATTAATTAAGAACTTTTGCATGAACTTACTCTGTGCTTTGAACTTTGTGAAACGTTTTTAAAAACACCTCCCGACAGCCGCCAATGGTAAGTTGCATCGTCAAATGCTGTTTTCAGCCACTGCAATGTTTAACCACAACGTCGATACCATTACGCTGTTTATTCCCACGGTGAGGCTGTTTCGACCTGGCACTACAACCAACCTATCTACCAAACGCACCTAAGAATCTTATACACACGCTGATCTACGTCAAATATCTTCACAAGACCAAAGATACCGATTGACACCAACCTTTAACACTGAACACCATTGAAATCCACTGCTCGAAGAACTACAAAGAGACCACAGCAGCAACTGTCACCAGCCTCGTACAATCTCTCTACACAGTTTCTCTAAACACCCCAGGATTCCCAAGATTTTACCGGATTCTAAACCTAACTTCAAAACTTTCACATCGGACGACAGACCAAAGTTTGACAACAAAGTTGTTTACTCCGTCGATCACTTGCGATGAATCACGATTCGCAGTTAACAACGAATTATGAGTACCTACGTATTACAACGGCTCTAATGTCACTCTAGTCTATTTAACAGTCGATAACCAACTGCACGCGAACAAAGCGCATCGCTGATTTGAGTGTTGCCACCGATATGCGTTTTGTTTCGGCAAGAATCAAATAGCAATCAAACAGATGGAAATCTTTACAAAACGCTAACTGTCAATTAATTTTAGCCAATATCCACCAGAGTTTGATCAATCTTCGACATATTTATTTGTTTATATTATTGGATGTTTGTTCATTATATTTCCTAATATTAATTAAAAAACACAATAAACAAGTCATCAATCTAAGTATCTACAGTAAAAATGAACCGCAATGTTTGCTGGACTTTTGTTTCTATCAGGGTAACAACACTAATATTATATTAATCACGTCAGGCTTTGTCAAGTGTAAAATAAACAGTAAAATATATGTATATTTTTGAAAATCTTACATCCTTACATGGGAAATATGAAGTTGCTATAAAAGTTTTTTTAGTAGCTCTACAAAAAATGGTTAGTATAATTTATGTTCTACAATTAGAGAAGTACTTATCTGTGTAGACTTTTGTAATCAATTCATCTCTACCGTTTGTTTCTAAATATTAGATTTTGCTTGTTAATTTCAAGGGGTTTATGTTAAAAACCACGTAGGTATTGTTAGTGCATACATAGATACACACAATTTTTTAAAAGGTTATTTTTCTAATCAGTTAAAGTTGGTTTTTATAAAATAATCAACCACAGCTAAACAACTGCTACTGATCAGAATTACCTATTTTAATTTGTATCGCTGTATTACTGCTGTAGTACATAATGTATATACTCGTATGCAATAAAGCATTTTCACTTTCTGAACATTACATAAACTGAACAAACAACAACGATATTTTTAATGTTAGATTTAACAAATAATTGAATAAAACTGTAACGAAATAGCTTAGTGGGTAACGAAAATTTAAAGAGCGACTCAACAAACTTTCAAAGCAATTGATATGATTTTAATGGAAGAATGGAAAACAGACATACTTATGACATGTTGTTATCAACATTTAAACAATGTTTTAAAGCTCAAACCAAAGTCAAAGCTTGACGTGGGGGGTTTGTTTGTGTGTTACTAATAAACCCAGAAACAACAACATTTAAAGTTTTTTACCGTTACCATTCTTCTTCTTAGCGTGTCGATGGCAGACACTACACCGTGGCGGCCCAGAACTTGGCTACGATGACAGCGCTGACAGACGCTGTCATAAGATTGTCCTGTGTGCAGGTGCTAGAGCACGCAGGACACGATGTAAGGTGGTTCATTGTTCGATATGCACCACACAAACAGTCTACATCGGAACCCTCCAAGAAGCCCCACTTGGTCATGTTTTCCTTGCTCCGGCCGGTCTGAGTCCGAAGTCTATTTAAAGATTTCCAAACCGACTATGTCAAATTATGGCCAGGCGGCAAGCTCTTAGCAATTGGGACGAAAGGAACTGGAAGGGTTACCCCCTCCTGCCAAAGGTTGCACCTCGCTTGTTCGGGGTCTGTGCAAAGAGGAGTGACGCACTTAACAAAGCCATTACGGCTTTTCAGCCGTTGTGTCACTGGGATATTACCATTACCATTTTACCATCAGAAAGCTATAACTTCTCTGCGCAACAAAGGCAACTTTTCACCACGGGACAATATCTTAGTCCCAAGAAAAAACGGAAAGCAGCGGGAAAACCACTAGGCTGACCGGTAGATTACCCTTTCACGGCTAAACCACTTAATCAATGTTAGTCTTATTTGGCTTAGAGATTGCTAGCATATTGCAAACAGATCATCATCATCATCAGCCCACATCCACTCCCTGTAGAGCGTAAGCCTCATCTCTATTTCGTCAATCTTCATAGTCTTTTGTTTGACTCATCCATAGAGATCCCGTCGATTTGGTGATATAACCACTGGGCTGATGGTCTGCCCACTGACCTCTTTTACTCCCCTTGGCCACCACTCTTAAACGGATAAAAACTACTTATTGACGGTGTTTTTGTTTTGAAGCACTCAATTTAGATCATCAAAAGCCCATCTACACTATTCAAGATAAGAATAAAGCTCCATAGTAAAAGTTGTTAAGCAAAATGAACCACGTCTACCAACACATGGACATCAAGTATCAGGAGTACCTAATGTAGACCACCAAGAGCTCATCTGACTATAAAAGATACGGAATTGGTACCTTATCAAAATCTTTAATCAAAATGTTTAAGTATGATGAGCTGCTTTTGCTGGCACATTGAAATGAAGGTCTCGATTAGGTAATGTTACACTGAAAGCTACTCAGCACGAAACAAGAAAATGGCTCCATAGTAAAATATTTTCAGTATGCTGAGCCGCTTATACACTTAGTTATCGAAAATGTGGAGCACCTGGAGTGGAACACCAGACGCCTAGCTAAACTATACAAAATATGAAAATGGCGTATTTTATTTATTTATCCACGATTTATTGTACTCAGGAACAGTAAAGAGACAAAAACATAAATAATTTCTTACAGCAGACCTAGGGAATATTTAGCGTGAGTTTAACAGTTTTTTAGCGTAATACCTTAGCTACTTCACCTAGTACATAGGGAAAACAGGTAAGAAGATGGAAAAAAATCTAATAGAATAATAACAAGAAATATAAAAATTATAAATATTTTATATTTTTAACATGGCAAACAAAATATAGGGCAATGAGAAAAAAAAGTGTGCCCAACAAAGCATGCACCAAAAAAAAGCTTTCACTGCCCTTAATTATACAAAGTGTACAATTTAAAATATTGTCCATGGTAAGAAAGAGATATGAAACGCTACTGTGAAGACCCCCAGCAAAATAAAGCTGGCCGGGAAATATAAGAACCGGCTCCTGGACAAATTGAAAACACGAACAAAAAATCACTAAGCATTCACTTGACTGCCAAAATATCGGGCAATGAGACAAAGTGCACAGTTCAAAATATTGTCCACGAAAGTAAAGCGAGCGCTACTGCGAAGCGGTAATGCAGCATTATGCTAATGACCCCCGCCTAAATAAAGCCGACCGGGAAATATGAGAGCCAGCTCCCGGACAAATTACGCCGACTCTCGGCTAATAAAGATGGTAATACTGGCCTAAACAATTTGTAGTTAGTCGCCATGCATGCGTTCTGTTTTGTTGTTTCATGCATAGTTATTATTTGTGCGCTTGAACTAGATAACTGGCGCTTGCAGCTAAGGATTAAACAATTTTGTTGTGTATAGTTTCTAACATTCACCTATGAATTAAAACACAATTTTATTTAGTTCTAAATATTTTTTTATCATAGAAAGGTAATGTTTGTTCTTATTGATTTCATTAATTAACAGCATTGCTTAAACCGAGTGCCATAAGAGACGGGATTGTCGAGATATTAATGTGATCTTACAAAAAATTCTTATACTTTTTTTTCTATTTTACACTTTGTGTTGTAATTTCTTGATGGAATGCCAATTATAGAAGGAAGTAAATTTTGCAATATTGAGTGCATTTACTGGTTCTTAAATATCATTGCCACTTATTAGTTGCGAGTACTTAAACAGAGTTTGGTTTTAAAGTCAATTTATGGTTGAGTATCTTAAAAAGTGTAAAATGTTTTAATATACCTAAAAAAAATCTGCCTATTAAACGTCAAAAGGATGGCACTACTTGATGGGCCGAGTATTTTACTTGAGTCTGCGCGGAAAAAGAACCAGCGTGAGATTTGGAGGCGCCTCTATAGGTCAGTATGAGAAATTTCATAGCAACCAATGAAAAAATATAAATTCGCGTTTTGCATACGCCTATTCTCTCTAACATACTCTAGTAGACTTAAAATTCAAGAAACATAAGAAGTAAAACTAAGAAAATAATTACCCTAATTTTAATTTGCATTAGCTTGAACTTTGATTGAAACAAAGCATACCTCTGATCTACCGACATCTAGTGAAACTACACCACACGACACCCGATAAATCACAATGAGGTAACTAGCAGACACACTTCATTGCGACTGCTGCTATCTGCATACATTTGGGTGGCTTAGTTTGGTACGGTAATCTAGAACTCGACAGTAGATGGATCAGGTACCTATAATACGAGTATATACTAGATTGTTGAATTGAATACAAAATAGCAAAATTAACAGATTAATTAGTATATGGAATTTGTTCCCGGTCTGGTTAGGACATTACAGGGTGAATCAATTGATTGTCCGAAAAGAAACGATTCCGTGCTTCGGAGGGCACTTTAAGCCGTCGTCGGTCCCGGTTGCTGTCTATGATTACTTAGACGGCGGTCGTAACGCAACCATGTCAGAGGCCTACAAGTGGTAGTAGGCGGTTAAAAAACTCCGACACCAGGGTTCATCGGGTCGTTGGACGAATTGCTGTCCCACACGAAAAGAAAGAGAGAGTATTAATTCATGAAAATTGGTTGAACCTTTTTGTGAAAATGATACAGTTGTCAGTCCATTGCCTAAAATTGCAATACAAATTGTTACTCTCGAGTCGCAGTTACGAAACCCAGGGGAAAGAAATGGCGTGATGCTATTTTTTACACGGTAAGAATTAGTACATTGTTGTCGAGGTATGGAAAATAAGACTTTGCTGGACGAGTATAGTTTGAAGTCCGAGCCGCAGGCGAGGACTTTAATTATACATACAAGTCAAGCAAAGTAATTTTCCCCGAGGCTTACATAGTGCTTTTCTCAAAAAAAGGCTAGGAAATGAAAGATTGTACTTCTTATAAAAGTTAGCTAGCGACCACAACACAACGAAACAAATAAAAATTTACAATTTTCCCACCAATTGTAATTTTTTAAAATAAATTCGCCTGTAAGGCACAGTATTACGTAATATTCAGCCATACTAAATGTTTAGTTCTTTCTTTTCTTTTTTAATTCTGGACAGGCAAGGGTCTTCACATCATACAGCCTCGTCTTTAGTTACCTGTTTCATACAAAATTACGTTCCGTTTCTATGATAGTCATCGAGATAATTTTGAAATCAAATTATGTGGGTTTAGCGTATAACGAATTTATCTTAATGGACACCAGCAAAGGATTTCCATACAACTTTGCTGGCGTGATCTGAGACGTGACAAACAATGTGAAACTTCGCGGTTTCTTTTTTTGAAAGAAATGAACACATTTCCTAGCATGTTTGAGAAAAATATCTTTGCTACTTATTCTTTTGCCTCTGATTATAATTAATGTTTTTATCAGAACATGATTCCTGATTTATAACCCGCGCAGTATGACATGAAAATTTAAATTTAATTTGCCGACGATGTCTTAACTTTACGACTCAGTCAAGTCATTAAAAACATGAAAATGGAAGACAAAATTACATTGTGAGTATTCATTATGAGAATGACATTTAATGTTGGAGAATTTCGGGAGTTTATTTAAAAATAGCTACTAGTGTACTAGTATTGCATTAGATGAAATAAGTTATATATCTACTTAGTTGCTAGGCGGTTCTTCCACTTGTCGTCCATCGCTACGTATTTTTAACACACCGTAACGAATGCATCTGTCATTTCCTTTGACAGACGCATCCTTTAATGCACCGTAGTTGTATTTGTATGGGAATAAGATTGGAATTCACAACTTCCTTACGTCTGATAGACGTATGCGTTAAGGTGCGTTAAAATAAGCGACGGACGGCAAGAGAGAGACACCATTACGTATCCATATATATCCCACCTGCAACTTAATTTTCAAATGGGTAGGAAAGTATCAAATTTAATAATTTTATTTTATACATTTTACACAATCTCATTTTATTTTATACTTATATTACATTTTATTTGCATTGAATGTACTGAATTTTGTACAATTGACGTTTAATGAATTACTAATAAAAATGTTTATGTCTAATAACTTACCAAAAAGTTACTTCTTTAATTAAGTACCTTTTAAATCACTCATGTATAAACACACATCACATAATAACTTATGCACATTTAAAATTGTATACATTACACACACATTGTTAGCCACAACAGTCCACTGCTGGAAATGGGCATGGATTTGTCATATTCACATGCGCACACGAGTGGGCACACCAGCAGAGCCCCGATCCTGATTCAGTCGCTGTAGCCGAAATCGGCAAGGATAGATCATCATCGCTAAACTCTTGGCAAGCCGATTGGCAAGCGCAGTGCCAGATATGCTTTAACAGGGAATGCGTGTGTGTGTAAATGTTAGTGATTGTCGCGAACAGCTATAGATTGAAACAATATTTTGTTGATATATGGAATACTCCCTATCTAAAATAAACTTAAGGTTCCTTGGCATCGCAAGATAATGTTTTATTACCACGGGAACACGCCTTTTCCAATATTTCGCGTTTCAGAAAACTAACAGCGACATCCTGCATCGGGAAGCTGAACCACAGTTTGTAGTTTTTACAATACATATTGCATATAAAAATGACTCGAATGTGGCAGTCAAAAATATATTATTAAAATATACGATCCGAGAGATTGTGGTATTCCTAGAATACATACGGCACACAAAAATTACATAATTTGCAGGAGAAAAAAACATTTGGTTAAAATATAGGATACAACATGTGATTAACATTGTGGGTCCGTATAAGTATATATATATATATCTGCTGAGCTAACGTTTTGCCCGTCATGAAAGAAATGTGATTAAAATATTGATCAACTACTGATAGAACGTTTGAGTAAGAATGTGTTCGTTTTTAGTACAACGAATCTAGGCAGGCTTTGTAGGAATGTATGCATTCGACAAGCGGCTAGCGTCAAAATAGATTTTTTTATACAACCGTTTTGCTAAATCTGATACAAGGGTTTATCGGTTCTTTTATCAACTCTGGATAAGATAAAACCCGTTTCGAGAATAAATAAATCAGCCACCATCAAAATTAGAAGTTGATAGTGGGTTGACCCTTTAGCAAAAAAAAGAATAGCATAGAACTATTTAAAAATAAAACAAGCAGCCAGTGAAGCAGAGTTTGACCCCTGATAAAAAAACAATGCTCACAGAAAATATATTGCATACAACCATTTGCAAATTAAACCTATCCAGCGAAAACAGTACTTGGAAAAATAATAGCAAATTCAGTCAATTCAATTCAGCACCAGGGCGAGGATTCTCAGTTTTTTTCATGTCATTTTATTGACACCGTGACACTCTATACTTCAAACAGTAAGCAGCCGTCATAATACCATTTGCCGTAATGTTTTCTTTGCTGCCGTTAGTAGACTAAGCCATCATTCAAACTTGTTACAGGTGAAAATTTTATAAAAATCCCTCAAAAATAAAAGAATAAAATTGAAAAGACTGTGCCTAACCGACTTTATCAAGGGATAACGTTTTTCATTAGATATAAGGTCAATATTTTTAGCAGTCACCAATGTTTATATTTTTACGCGCATTAATTAATTCAATGTTACCCACTTTTCTTGTTTTTGTCCCATGGTACCTACCTCTATATAAAAATTACTTACTCATTAGAAAACTCACTAAACCGCGGCGGGTAATAAAAGTATCCATATAAAATAACCAACTTCTAAATGTGTTGGATTACTGACTCAAAAGCACGAAAGCGTAAACAATTTTAAATTGTTCCTTTTACCTAACAAGCACCTTCTTCTGAGTGAACTTTTTCATTTTACCAAGTGCTACAGAATTTTATCCTCGCAAAACGTAGTGTTTTCTTTTCATTTTCGATAGCGCAATCATTTTTAATTCATGCAGATTGAACTTATACAGACTTATACTGCGTATGCAATTCATAGATTCAGCGTGCTTTTTATTTATTATTCTATTATAGCAACTGGTTATGAGCTTAGTGGGGCCTGTTCGGTCTATTGTACGGCTGGACGGTGCTGAACAAGAGATTTCCCTCGACAGGATTGATCTTTGGATTGCTTAGAAGGATTTTCGAAGTGAAGCTACCCAAGGTAAGTTGTAGTTAAATCGAATGTCAAAAGTTATTTTCGGGTTCACCTACAAGAAGTTGTGTTAGTTTGTCAGACGTTTGTCAAATGTTTGTCAGACGTGGCGTAAATTACTGTTTTTACGGCCCTTTATGCTCTGCCTACCCCGCAAGGGGTTATAGGCGTGATGTATGTACGTTGTCTTAGCAGTTTTAAAGAGCCTATAGAAAGTTTTTTTTAATACTCATCTCTTATGAGGAATGCATAGGTAATAAAAGTTTAAATTAATTAAATGAAGCATTAAATTACATGTATTTTTCGGCCCCATAGTGTGTCAAATAAGAGATGAAATTTATATAAAACCCTTTGTACTGTTAGAATTAGAAAATACAACAAAATCGGGTTGGCTCCACATCTTACATGCTTGCATCCTGCCAAAAGAAATATTTTACTGAGCAATAGCCGTATTCTTTAATATTCACTGGTATTCGCACCTCAATAGATTGAAATGGCCTACTAAATTTGTTTCAGCGTTATTTGAACTTCAAAAAGCACTCTCCTTTAGTAACCCTGTCGATCTTAATACTAACTGATAACTATCGTAATTAAATGAGGCTTCATTCTTACGTTGAAAGTTTTTTGTAGCTGGAACACAGACTTTGTAAATAACAAAATCTTGGACAGTTTACACAGCGCCATCTAGCCCCAAACTAAGCAAAGCTTATACTAAGGGAAACGAGATAGCTGACATTAATACTTAAATACTTTTTTGTGAATAAATACATATTATACACAAATATCTGAAATAGACATTTCTGCGTTGTGGGTATCGAACCCACGACCCTCGGCGTAGCAGGCAGGCTACGCCATCGGGTCAGTCAATATGAAGTTGTTATAATGAATTATTATTTTATATAAAAAAATAAGATAACTATTGTTATTATAAGAGCTTAACAACATAGTATTTATTATTTAAAAAAAACTTGCAATCTTTTCAAGCACGGGCAGGATTTGAACCTGCGACTTTCGCCATTACTAGTGGCGACGCCTCTTCCATCTGGGCTGATTCGCAGCTCATCTCTTGCCCGCCAATTTTGCAAGTGTGACTTAATGCCAGTAACGCGTGGCACGGCTCCATCTACCGGGTTAGTTTTGCAACTAATACCATGCGACTAATTTATTCTTTACAGATTGAATGTAGTCTAAGCGATGAGAACCCGCGATAAATTGAATAACAAATTTTAAAACACTTCCCGTGTTAGGTACACATTTTTTGAAAACTTGCAAAATTTTTAAACTCGTGCAGGATTTGAACTTGCGACTTTTGCCATTACTAATGGCGACCTCTCTTCCATCTGGGCTACCGCAGCTCATCCTTTGCCCGCAAATTTTGGAAATGTGTCTTAATGCCAGTAACGCGTGGCACAGCTCCATCTACCGGGTTAGTTTTGCAACTAATACCCAGCGACTAATTCATTCTTTACAGATTGAATTAGATTAGACTACTAAGCGATAAAAACCCGCGATGAATTTAATACCATATTGTCGCGGTGCCACGCATTACTAACATTAGGACACACTTGCAAAATTGGCGAGCAAGAAATGAGCTGCGGTAGCCCAGATGGAAGAGGCGTGCACGCCCTTGAAAATTTTGCAAGTTGTCTAAAATTGTATACCTAACACGGGAAGTGTTTTAAAATTTGGTATTCAGCATTTGTATAAGATTTGAAGTACGTAGAAGGACAGGGAAATACAAAAAAAAAGCAAAAATATTGCGTATTTCAAAAAAGTGGTTCTATTTAACGTTGTTCCAATTTAACGTCTAGAACACGCCCTAAAAATTGTACTGGCATTTTTCTAACACACAATATAAAAAGATAACATGTGCGGTTTTGCCCCCGTATAAACGTAAATACAAACTATCCAACCAAACCGACTCACTTTAAATCTACTTACCTGACCACACTACTATACATGTTCACAAACAATTACCACTTTACTTACCTTGTAGGTAGCTGAATTTCCCAATATAAGAGATAACTTCATACCACTTACTATTTAAGGTAAGGAAATAAACCAGTTCAATATGATTGTGAATGCTTTATTCAATGAGTTGGAGATCCATCTTCTGAGTTTCAATTACTTAGCCCTGAGTCTATAGAATACAAACGCTTTGCATTTATATCAATGCAGGAATGTTAATTGCTCCCAAAAGTTTTCAGTATCATTTGTTAATTAATATAGGTAGTTTGATTAATAACAAAAAACACGCTAATTTATGAAACAAATAATTAATGATAATGATACTAAGAATGTTACAACGACGAACATATTTATTTTTGGAAAGAAAATCAGCACACTTGTCCCACACAGGGATTTTAAAAACCCAGATGTGTAATCAAAGAAAAATATCCAGAAGAATTCCAACTCAGAGCTAGAAAAGCTAAACCCTCACAGCCACATAGGTAAGTTTGCCTTTTGAATGAGTGCGTCTTTCCATGTTTGTCCGATGCTTGAGGTACGCACACTCCATTTCAACATGATATGGAACAAAAACCGTGAATGGCTCTTTGGAAGCATTCGTAAACTCTACACTTTTTTTCTGAAAGAAGTGAGATTGAATAACAAAGTGCGCTCTTTGATCGGCTTTTGAAAGCTTTTTTATGTATGTTTTTACTTCTCAACACCATATACGAAATTTTATTTCCAAAATATAAAATCAAATATGGAGTGTAAGTAAGTGTAAGGGACGGTGTACTTTGCAGGAATAATCAGTTTCGATACTGAACAACTTTCTTCCAGGAATATTATTATGTTGGATACAGTTTTACGTCCTATACGGTCAACTGCAATTTACCTTGTACGAAAAATAAATCGTTTCCCTACTTAATTCCTCAAGGAAAATTTATCAGTTTCTTAGACTCATCATGCCTTGACATTGTCTGCATAATTTTCAGTACACCATCATGTAACATTTTATATTTGTTTAGCCGGCACCTACCTGATAACACATCTACGTTTTAAATTAAATTTGAAATTGATTAATTTATTTATGAAAGAATATTTTCTAAGTCTATTACTTTACAATTTTTACTAAATTTAAACTTAAATGGAAAATCAGAGAAACATACCGTCGGTTGAGAATACGTTTGTGCCATACACTTTATACTTTTAACACATTATGTTATTGTAAAAAAAAGCGGTATTAGGTATATGGTAAAAATAAACTTACTAGTAAAAAAAAACACAAGAGTACTGATACTCACAATAAAACAATTTTAAATGGATTAAGGTTGTGTTTATTTTAGATTTTACAATTCCTACGTTGCAAATCCGTGATCATGGGCTCTGTAAAGATTTTGTTTGTGATGAGTAATGATGTGATTTTTATTGTTTTATTATGATGAGTAATTAGTTGTGCAAACTCAAGAAAATATTAGTACTGATATTTTTAACATATTATTAAAATTATGTTAAATACTAGTTTTTTATAATTTTATCATCGGTTTATCCATTTTTAATAAATTACTGCTAACCATCCAATGTATCATACATAGGACACCATTACTCGGATAAAGCAAAAAATATTTGATTAATTTTGAATCAAGGGGTTCGATGACACACTAAGTAATTATTGTTGTAATACTTCTTACAGACCTGAATTGTATAATTCACAAAAATAAATTATCGTAACAAATTACGGAGATTTAAATTCAGCAACTTACTGTTCGAAACCCGTAACACCCGTGATGACCCGTGTTCTCCATAACACACTTTCTTATTGAAGAGCTAGGTATAGCATAGTTTTGGTCAAAAAGACACGCTTCATGCATTCCATTTTAAAATATATTTTAAAAACATGGCTGTTGCAGAAGATAATGACGCGAAAAGTATGACATGTTTTAATGCTACTTTTAATTAACTTCCAAACAATATTTTCGTGATTATTTTTATGATAGATATAATTCAATGATTCATTTACTATATTTCTGATAAAAAAATGCTTAGCTGTTTTTTTTTAAGTAAAAAATAAATTCACAAAAAATAAGTATGAGTGTAACATGCAAAATAATGCGGTTTCCTGTAGTATTTTTTTTAAATATCTCCAATATAAATAAACTTAAATTAGGCTTTATTGCAATTTAATTATTAGGTGTATCAACAAAATATCGTTTAAATAGATTTTTAACAGTGAAGATGAACGTAACTAGGAAAAAGCTATAGGTCCCTAAAGGAAATACAATACCCTAACAATTATAAGACAACAGCACAAAACGCGTAATGTCGTTTGACACACTTTTAACTTGGATTTTTCTTTTGTGCTTTATCCGGACATAGTGCAAAATTCTAATTACAACTTATATTACATCGCGGATATTACACAAAATCAACATATTTTTTTTGTATTAAATAGGTTTTTATAAATTTTGATTCGTGCTAAATATCTATTATAAGCTGTATCATTTAATTTTAATTACTCGTAAAAGTTTTTTTTTTTTAAATGGATATAGCACAAACGAATTCTCACCCAACAATACACATTTAGAGAACAATCTTTATCTATATTAACATTTCTTCAGAGAGAAGAGAAGAGATAAGAGAGAGAAGAGACTTCAACTATATACACCTCTACTGATGCTGAAAATGAGACATAATTACATACCCATATCACGCTTTTATCCCATGCGGGGTAAGTAGATTGCTAATGGCCGTAAAATAAGGTCCCAATCGCCACGCCTGACAAGATTGAGGGCCATTTCAGAAAAATCGTGTATTATTATAGTGATAGGTTATCTGACGACTATAAATTGAACTCTCCTCTTTAATTCTCGAGTCTCTTATTCGCCTCGTAAGAAACCCGGGGCAGATGCTATTCTAAACCGATATCATACGGCATTGAAATTGAAGCAGACAAAAAAAAGAAGCATAAAATTTATCGAAATAATTCTGAATTGCCTCCGATACGCGCAATATTGCCCGGAATCGGAACAGCTAATAAAAACAATCGAATCTGTTAACGAGATACGTCAGCTGTGATATCCACAAAGCACATATTCTACTCATTTCCACTGGATCCAATAAACATTGTTGACATGCGGAATTGGCGCGCGAATGACGGATCAAGCTTTAGGAATCTGCGTGAAGAGTACATTCCATTTTGACGGACACGTAACGTGATTTGCTTCAATGAAAATGTATCGGGTTATATATCAGCCCAGCGACGTCATGTTAAATGTACAAAATTATGAATTTGTGTTTGGACAAATATAATACGGCAAAAGTTTTAAAGGGTGGTATCAAGAATCCAGAAACCATCTGCCTAATTGTTTTAAACAATAGTTCTAAATAACTTAAATAAAATTTCAGACATTACCTAGCAATTGTGTGTCGTCATCATCATAATGAATGACCGTCAAAAATATAAAAGCGAAAGAGATTGTGAAGAAAATTATAATGCATGCAATAAAAACGCGATTAAACCGGGATATTTGCTGAAATTTCACGTACCCACATCTCAGATAAAATATACTGTGGGCGCTACCATTCTGAGCGAGACGTTATAATAAATATTTCAGAGTTTATTGCTCCTCTTATTTGACGACGGGGGTCTAATGACCAATTTAACGCTTATGAAGTGCAAATTCTCTGTCATACTGTGAAACGAGACATTATAATACCCAATTTCAGCTTCAGAAAGAATATAAATGGGCGACGCACCTGGGGATCTCAGTTCCCCTCGCGTATTTTTTCTCCACAGTCTTATTGTAATTTTATCTTCTCGTGGATAGCACAATCTTATTCACTGTCGCGTTTTATGTGTTATGCCGTTTTAAAAATTGCAATGAATATCAAGCTTGCCGGCAGCTCAGTAGCTTCTTCCGCTGATAGTCGTTATCCCATTGTGTAAAAGATTTTAATACACTCAATCAAATAGTTTCGAAAATAAATCGATAACAAATTGTTTGCAAATCAAATTTATATTCAATGGTCTGGAAATGGAGGTGGATGGCATATATCTTTTTTAATGAATCTTAAAATATCAATCGTTAAAATAGATACTGAAATTCTGTAGCTGGAAATATATTTTTGTTTGTCTAAATACCTTTGCAACCTACTATGTATGTACAGATGAAATATTTTTTTCTCCAACCCTAATTTATATTCAAGCTCAACATATAGTAGTCAGCTAGAAGTACCATGGATATAAAAGGTTAAGAAAAATCATTTCCTAGCGGACACGACTGTTCCGGAAATAGAATTCTCGCCCTTTCTGCAGGATAAGAAATAGTCCGTAGCTACCAGAGCTATATAAAAAAGTAATGTATTAAGCCGAGCTGGTTTTGAGCTTGTAAGACGATTCGTCACTTGTAATTCATTTAGCTTAATAAAACTGATACCCGATATAATTCTTTATATTAAAAAAAATAATTAAAAAAATGTACATGTTGCAAATAATAAATTATAATTTTTCTCAGTAGCAGCTAAGTTAAATTCGTTGTTCTTAATTTTTCGCACAAAACAATAAACAAAATTCTCAAGTTCTTATCTCTGCAGGGCATTCTCATTAATCTTCAAAAGTTCGCAAAAGTATTCAGAGTTGACTGCTGATTAAGTTTTCTAAGAAAGTTTAGAAGAGTAAAGTTAATAAAATAAAAAATAATAACTGTCAAGTTGTTTATTGTTGCCTGACGAATAATTTTAATACAATTACTGAAAATATTGCTTCTAATCGAAATAATCTTACGTGTCTGTCAGTATTTCAGTATCTATTTCTTTTTTTAAAGGCAATTCTAAAAGGAGAGAGAATTGACAATTACAATAAAAATTTACCTCGTAATGGTATTACAATAGCATGTGAGTGAGCCAACGTTGTATACTATTCCTAATTCATGCAAAACATACTATATTAAATCATATCATAAAATTGAAATATTAATAAATTTACATTGACATAAATCAAAGTAATATCTGTCGTGTGCTGATTTCCAATTTTCTTACTAAATTATATCCATGATTTATTTTTCCACAAAAAACATTAGGTAAGACTAGAACACACTGTTTGTACCTTTCTAAATTTATATTTTTCCCCTATAATGAAATTTTTCTTATATTAGTATTATACTAGATAGTATCACAAATAAAAAAACATAATTTATAGTAATTATTTTTTCTGCATACATAATTGTCCATCTAATGATTACTGTTCACTATGGGAGGCATTTTTTTAGATGTTGCGTCTGTCATTTTCTAGGGCAATCCTGGCACTGCTGCTGTGCCAATTGTAGTCGGAAGTCACGGTGTGTATTGTGGATGGCAATAAAGTCATGCCATACAAATATCTGCGTCATAAATAATACAGTGACCACGTCGTGACGTCGTGTGGCCAGCTGAGGTGGTCAGGCCGTTGCAAGAGGAAATGTGAATGCCCATCGGCACGTTGTTGTTCGGCTTTTATTTTGTGGTCATTTGGATATTATTTCCCAATTTTCCCATGTCATAAATGTTGACATGGATGAGCTTGTAGGCCCAACGTTCTGTCAGCAAAACAATCCTTTGTTGTGTTCTGAGAATTAACCAGCTATTATTATTATCCTTATCCTTCTAGAGGGCCTTTATTAATATAAACTATGTGATTTCCGAATAATTGAAAACATTTTGATAAAAACAGAGTGCAAACTCAATGTGAAGCCTTGAATAAATGATGGAATTGCTCATTTATAACTTTTTAAGAAAAACGTGTCCGACACGAATGTACAATTTTATTTTATTTTGAGGTGTACTTTACGAATTTTGACCAAAATCCCCGAAGTTTTTTCCATAATAATAATCACATTTTTTAAAATTAATTCTTTACGTCAACAGTGTTCCAAATCATAATTCAAGACTTTGTGCCAGCTGGATACAGTGACCACGCCGCATCGGCCTTTTAAGCAGCCTGTAGATGTTGATGGCCGTGTGATGCCAGTTAAGATAACCGTGTGATGCCAGTTCAGAATAGCATCACGACGACTATTCTATCATCAAGTGACTAAGGGACTCGACTCGGGTGTGTATTGCAATTTTAGGCGATGGGCTGACAACCTGGGCTGAGTCACTATGGCGATACACAATTTTCCGAAAAACCCTCAATCATTTGTCAGACGTGGCATAAATGTCCGTTTTTTGCGTTCTTTTACGCTCTGCCTACCCCGCAAGAGATTATAGGCGTGATATGTGTGTATGTGTGTGTAGATGTTTACTTTTCTTCGTAAAATATCAAGGTATTTTATTATTTTACGAGCAATATTTATTAAACAAATTAATTCGAGAAATGCTTGTCATAAGTAAAACAATTACTTAATTAAAAATGGATATTTTCCGGGAAATATTTAATTAAGTAGGGTTCTCTTGTAAATTTTAATAGTCATACGGATACATTATCCAATTGCGATACATGAGATAAATAACAATATACATTATAAATGTTTTCAACGGATCAAATATCTACAGGATCTTATAGAATATATTTTATTACATAGGTAGGTAGGCATTATCTTTCATCTCCTACCCATGTTATTAATCCTTTCCATAGAACATACCGCTACTACCCACTGAAGTGAAGTACAGTTCGTGTAGAAAACTTATGACAAATTAAACTTGACCAATTGATTGTTTTTTGCGATTGTTATAAATACTTATATGGGCTCTATTCAACTATTTGAAAAGCGCCTCAATTGTGTTAAATAGAGAGTCAGTTGGATAGTTTTGGCTGTTTCGTATTCCGCAAACAGGTTAAAGTATAAAAATACTATGACAATATAATTAAAGTTGATCCATGGATTACAATGGCAAAAAATAAGAAAATCGGGGCCCAAATTTCTGCATTATCAATGAATAAAAAGGGAAAATAATACTTATCTGTGCAGGAAACGGTCATGTAACCGAATATTTTAATTTGTCATGAGTTAACTACATCCTCGATTGTACGTCATTAGCCGTCGAGATAATATTTTCCGACCAATAAAACATTGAATATTATTGTGGTTAGCAAATTACAATATGTGTAACTTAAGTCGGCCGTTGTACCTAGAGCAACTGGATTACAAGCAAATGTCAAAAATAAACCACATTGTCAGTTTTTACACCAACTGCATATCCATATTTAGCATAGTTGCTTCATATTATTTTCCAACCGTAAAATGTTGCTTTTTTTGGGCTCGCAAAACACAATGTTTTATCCAGGCCAGCCGATAAATAAATGATTTTTGCAAATATAAAATACTTTTGCGTAATATAAATAAGATAAGATAAAATAATGATTTATTGATAAACTTCATTTCAAATAGGTACCTACACTTATACACAATAGTAATGAAGCTTGACTATTTCCTAAACTAAGAATGAGAATACATGTATCTTAGGTTAATAGATAGGCAACATAACTGTTATTCGAATTTGAAATGAAATATATTTTTATTTTATTTTTATTCTGTCATGAGTTTCCTAAACCGACTGTACATACTTACTCATCGTGTTTGCTTCATATTATTCTCCAACCGTAAAGGATTGAATGTTGTGGCTCGCACAACACAATGTTTTATTCAGGCCGGCCGCTGTAGAGCGACAGGATTACACTCGGATAATCCGGTTACGGCGACCGATTGTTTTGAACCCCTGTATCGTTTCGGATATTGAGTGAATCTCTGCTAAATTCCCTAAAGATATTATGTATTATTTGTGTAAAAGGTTTGGGTTCGAATGAGATATAATGAGTTTCTTGGCGTATGCTCTTAGGAAATGTATTTCACAATTATAAAAAACGTATGAACACAATGGTATGTACCTGTTTACGAGTGAAAGGAAACTGTTTCATAAAATAAATAAAACTTTTAAGTTCAATTCAATTCAAAAATACTTTATTATACCCAGGAAATACAGTAAAAACAAGATATAAATTAAAAAATGTGTACACAAGGCGGCCTTATCGCTTAGGTAGCGATTTCTTCCAGGCAACCTTAGGGTGCAGGATAGGGTAGTAGCCGTAATGCGATGCAAATGTACACTGGCGAGGAGTACATCGTACATTTATATTATATAATGTGACTTTTAATGCATGAATGCATGTTTATAATACTTAAAAATAATTTCGTCCATTAACCAGGCAAAAAAAGCCTTTCTGATGTTTGTGGACCCCACTCATTGTTTTAGCTTGTGGAACACCAAAATCAACAGACAGTCCGATAAAGTGTGGTAGTTTTTAAGCATTCATTATGCAATAAATTTGCTGCAAGTAGATACCCCAACTCAAATAACAAGACGTGTAGAACTGTTTCAGTTTCAAGAATATTGATTGTTATTTCTCCCTCGCAGGGCTCCTCAAGGCGGCTAGTGACGCACTAAAATTATAAGTAACTGAATTATCAGGCTTACAATTTTGCCATGTTCCGGATTATGCAATATTTTTACGATAATACAAACATTACAATATTCATATCTCCAAGCACAAAATCGCAATACTTTCAAACGATTGGCTAAAACCCACACTACTGATAGAAATCACAACTTTTTTGGTCCGCATTATGAAGATACCATAACTCAAATTGCAACTCAGCAAGTCTTTTTTTTAAACAAACAATAAATTATATATTTTGTCCTCGCAGCTCTCTCCAAGGCAAGTTGTGACACACTAAAAGCTAATTGAACTGGGCGCGAACTGTGGTCTACGTGACGTTGGGGTCGGATTACACGGGACACGCAGTAATCGGCTTAGTAGACAAGTATAGAGTTTTAACGACCGTGCCACGACAATTTTCCCCTGGTGTTTTTTATTTATATAAAAGTTTTGATGTACTTGCTGTAACTTAAGTTTCCGGAAAATTAAGTTGCCGTGCTATAAATTAAATACCAAAGGCAGAAAACCCTGAGATTTCAAAAGTCTGTTTCGATCCAAAATGCATTGACTCGAAATGCCTTGAAGAAAATCCATTGCTTTACGTCACAATGTCACATATTATCACTGCACTGCGGATCCGCTTGCTTCAAGCCGGATGTCATGTTACGTGTCCCTCAGTTAAGACTCTAAAAATAGCTGGCATTGTTTCCTTGCCGAATCAGATTAAAATGTTTGCTTCTTTCGTGGAACAATATTTCACAGTTAAGTAGTAAAGACGCTCTTTTAGAAATATTTTTAATACATATTTTTTCTTACGATGAGCTACTAATAATGCCTTCGTCGTTTTGTTGTTAAAAATGCTTTAAAAAACAATAACAGAATGTTTTTGATATGCGTTGATATTTTTATAAAAGTCTACATTTATTCCTTATCAAAGCCGGCTTGATTAGGAATCAATTTAGGCTTGCATGGGTATGTATTATTTTATCATAGTTTCATGTTTTAATACAACATTTATTTTATACCACTAGATTTATTAATACTTTTGAAAATTTTCAGCCTGGTATTCAAACTGTTTTTCATATTACATAGCAACATTTCTAAGATAATAAATAAAATCCTATGGATATATTATATCCATAGGATTTATTTAACTCCTGCTTATAATTGAAACACACAAATAAATCAGAATTGATTTTTATTTGTGTGTTTCAATTATAAGCAGGAGTTAAATAAATCCTATGGATATAATATATCCATAGGATTTTATTTATTATCTTAGAAATGTTGCTATGTAATATGAAAAACAGTTTGAATACCAGGCTGAAAATTTTCAAAAGTATTAATAAATCTAGTGGTATAAAATAAATGTTGTATTAAAACATGAAACTATGATAAAATAATACATACCCATGCAAGCCTAAATTGATTCCTAATCAAGCCGGCTTTGATAAGGAATAAATGTAGACTTTTATAAAAATATCAACGCATATCATTAGCTTTTTACAAAGTTTTATTAAAGTAACATTACCTTTTTATTGCAAAATTCTTGCAAAATAATTTGACAGGTAGGTACTGGGCGCGACACAACGAGACGCGGTAGCGTGCAAGTTGTTAGGAAAATGTTGACTTAAAACCATGTTAGATCGGCAATAAATTACACAAAAACGATCGTAACTTACCCTGTTCATAGTTGAACAGTGCCCAAACACTTCGTAAACACTTCCAAAACCACTTAAAGTTGATACAAAAAACACGATAAGAAATCTGACACCCGCGCGGCACAGACTCCGAAACGCACACAAAGATTGGATGGTTTTGTTTGATAAAACTCTATGGTTCCGCTTGGTGTTGCTATTATTATATTCTAAAACCTTCTAACACTGTATTTCATTCATTCAATCACAACTGCGTGCTGTAAATATTTAAAATATGCGCGAACTGTGAGCTCTCAGCTTGACAGACCAAAGGCGACCATATTATGGCTTCTCCCCAGTTCGGGGCAAAATGGCGGCAGCCAAGTCTTGGCTCTTCCCCAGTTGAGCGGAGTATGATTGTCGCAATGAACTACCTAAATTTGAGAAAGACGATTGGAATGACTGGTTGAATACAGTTAAAGTTTTCTTTTCTGGTTATTTTATTGCTTCAATCATCAATGATAAACCTACTAACGATGAGCGAGCTTATGCTACTGTTAAGGTTCGCGATGAGGAATGTTATGGTTTGCTCGACTCCGGTTCAGCTGTATCCGTGTTAGGTAGCAACTTCCATCAACATTTTCTTGATAATGGATTTACACTACAAGAATGTGATCAGCTACAAACTTTTACTGCTGCTGGCGGTCAAAATCTATCTGCTATTGGCTACATCCAACTACCAATCTCCTTTGAGAAACAATTGCATATACTAAAGTTTTATGTAATACCTGAAATTCAATCTACAATGATCCTAGGCATTGATTTCTGGGATAAATTTGGTCTTTTCCCTAAATTTGTGAAATCTATTTTGTTTTCTACAACTACTAAAAATCAAATATCAGCTGTATCTGCAATACCTAAAATGGTTCATTCCTATGACGAACTAACTACTCATCAGCGCACTGCTGCTGATAGCATCATTCAGCGATTTGAGGACATCTCGACACAAAAACACGGTCTTGGTCGTACTACCTTGGTATCTCATCGCATTGATACTGGCGATTCGCCACCTATTAGACAAAGATACTACCGAATGTCTCCTGAGAAAATTCGTGTATTATGTTCTGAGAATTTCTAAGAATGTGAGAGTCCCTGGTCTTCTCCGGTTCTACTAATTCGGAAAAAGGATGGATCCATGCGTTTTTGTCTAGACAGTCGCAAGCTGAACTCTCTAACTAAGAAGGATGCCTACAAATTGCCCTATATTTCTTCAATCTTAGATAATTTGAAGAATGCTAAATATCTAACTAGTATTGACCTTTCTAAAGCATTTTGGCAGATTCCGATTGCAGTAGAAGATCGTGATAAGACGGCTTTTTATATTCCTACTCGTGGTACTTACAGATTTGTAACTATGCCTTTTGGTCTCACCAATGCTCCAGCCACTCAGCAACCACTTGTTGACAGTCTCTTCTATGGACCTGAATTTGAGAACTCCGTATTCGTTTTCGTGGATGACATTGTAATTGCTACTCCAAACTTTGAGTCTCATATTAGTATGCTTGTTAAAGTTCAACAGAAACTTAAGATGGCAAACTTGACCATCAATCTAGAAAAGTCTACGTTTTTTCGCAATGAACTCAAATATCTTGGCTACGTTGTCAATTCTAAGGGTTTACAGGTTGATCCTGGTAAGGTCGACGCTATTTTAAAATTTCCTACTCCTGCAAATAAAAAAGACGTAAAACGATTCCTTGGTACTGCATCCTGGTATCGTCGTTTTGTACCAAATTTTAGCTCTATTGCTGGTCCGCTAAATAAACTGACTTCGACTACTAAGAAGTCTGGCGGATTTGTTTGGACGAAAGAGGCGGAAGAGTCCTTTACTAAACTAAAAGAATGCTTGATATCTGCACCGATTCTTGCTTGCCCGGACTTTGATAAGGCCTTCCAAGTCCATACTGATGCCAGTGACTACGGTGTCGGTGCTATGCTGACCCAGACTATTGACGGTGTTGAGCATCCTATTGCCTATATGAGCAAAGCATTATCTGCTCAAGAAAAGAACTACAGCATTACCGAACGCGAAGCTCTAGCAGTTCTGGTTGCTTTGGAACACTGGCGTTGCTACTTAGATAACGGACATAAGTTCACGGTCTATACAGACCATTCTGCTCTAAAATGGTTTCTGATCAACCTGTAAACCCTTAGAATTGACAACGTAGCCAAGATATTTGAGTTCATTGCGAAAAAACGTAGACTTTTCTAGATTGATGGTCAAGTTTGCCATCTTAAGTTTCTGTTGAACTTTAACAAGCATACTAATATGAGACTCAAAGTTTGGAGTAGCAATTACAATGTCATCCACGAAAACGAATACGGAGTTCTCAAATTCAGGTCCATAGAAGAGACTGTCAACAAGTGGTTGCTGAGTGGCTGGAGCATTGGTGAGACCAAAAGGCATAGTTACAAATCTGTAAGTACCACGAGTAGGAATATAAAAAGCCGTCTTATCACGATCTTCTACTGCAATCGGAATCTGCCAAAATGCTTTAGAAAGGTCAATACTAGTTAGATATTTAGCATTCTTCAAATTATCTAAGATTGAAGAAATATAGGGCAATTTGTAGGCATCCTTCTTAGTTAGAGAGTTCAGCTTGCGACTGTCTAGACAAAAACGCATGGATCCATCCTTTTTCCGAATTAGTAGAACCGGAGAAGACCAGGGACTCTCACATTCTTAGAAATTCTCAGAACATAATACACGAATTTTCTCAGGAGACATTCGGTAGTATCTTTGTCTAATAGGTGGCGAATCGCCAGTATCAATGCGATGAGATACCAAGGTAGTACGACCAAGACCGTGTTTTTGTGTCGAGATGTCCTCAAATCGCTGAATGATGCTATCAGCAGCAGTGCGCTGATGAGTAGTTAGTTCGTCATAGGAATGAACCATTTTAGGTATTGCAGATACAGCTGATATTTGATTTTTAGTAGTTGTAGAAAACAAAATAGATTTCACAAATTTAGGGAAAAGACCAAATTTATCCCAGAAATCAATGCCTAGGATCATTGTAGATTGAATTTCAGGTATTACATAAAACTTTAGTATATGCAATTGTTTCTCAAAGGAGATTGGTAGTTGGATGTAGCCAATAGCAGATAGATTTTGACCGCCAGCAGCAGTAAAAGTTTGTAGCTGATCACATTCTTGTAGTGTAAATCCATTATCAAGAAAATGTTGATGGAAGTTGCTACCTAACACGGATACAGCTGAACCGGAGTCGAGCAAACCATAACATTCCTCATCGCGAACCTTAACAGTAGCATAAGCTCGCTCATCGTTAGTAGGTTTATCATTGATGATTGAAGCAATAAAATAACCAGAAAAGAAAACTTTAACTGTATTCAACCAGTCATTCCAATCGTCTTTCTCAAATTTAGGTAGTTCATTGCGACAATCAACAATGATTTTCTATTCGCAGTTTTAATATGCCGTGTGATGAATAGCCACCCCATTTATTTTCCGTGGGTGCTGTTAGAGGCGACTAAGCGACCAGGGGGTTTCATGTGTGTTACAATTTTAGGCGATGGGCTGACAATCTGTCACTGTAGCGATAAACAATTTTCTTAATTACAATCAAATTTTTTTAAGACGTGGCGTTAATGTTTGTTTTATTCGTAAGGCTGTTTACGCTCTGCCTATCCCGAAATGTATATAGGCGTGATTATAATATGTTCGTATGCAAGTTTTAAATTAAAAACGAATAATATATAAACCGCTTTACTTTGTCTTCGACTCGCAAACATTTTTAATATTTCTTCACAATTACTTACTTCTGTGTATAAAAAAGCCAAACTGTAGAAATCGTGAAATTATCAGAAGGAAAGTTTCAAACTAGATTGAAAGTTGCAGTCTTTCGCTTCTGAAATTATTCTTTTGCAAGAAAATGTTATTTGAAATTGTTATTTTCACTGGATATTGGAAAAGTGCATTAATAGGATTTCACCTATATTAAAAAAGAATTATAATAAACTATTACTTAAATGTGTACGTAATATCGGTTTTTTGGAAAAATTATAAAATAAAATTTTATACGTTTTAGCGTCATTTCAGATTTCATGAAAGTTAAAAATATTCACAAAAAATTATAATTGCCTGGACAATATTATTAGTACGGAAAACAAACGGGATGTAGATTTTTAAAGGAATTCTTTTCTAATGCTTGATTAAGTGCAATAATTGAATAGAAACTTTCTTTGTCGTAACTAAGTATAAGTAGGTAAGTAAAAACACAACAGTTGTATTGTTTATGTTGTTTCACTATCAGTACCTAGGCAATAAGTTACAGTAGGTTACCTATTACCAAAGTTTATATACTACAGCACCTTTCCTGGTTATCGGCAGGGTTTTATAATTTACGAAATAGAGACAAGTATATGGCTCTCACATTTTCTTATTCCACTGGTAGGGTGTCTATTTCCGGGCAACTGTGAGCGTGCGGAAATGATTTTAGCCAACCTTTTACATCTTCTTCATCCTGTAGCCGGAGTTTTTGTTCAGTGTAATCTATACCTAATATTTTAGATTATTAGAACTTATATTATAAGTTTACCTACCTACTTATAAAGATTACATCGAAAAGGTATCTTGATAAATATATTAAACGTTTATACTCGTAGCATAAATTACAACAGTAAAAGTTAAAAAAGGAAAATAAAATCAGTATTTACACAGTTAAACAAACCTACATCTGTGCTGCAGCGCTGCTAAGAGCCAAGACTAAAAGAGGGCAGCACTAGTTCGAGTCTCTTGTGACCTATGAGTAAGTAATTAAATCGGGTATACTGCGTGTAACAGAATAACAAGTAAAACTGAAATGTTGCAAAGAATATATTGACAATTAATTGAATCGAAGTGTCGATTTGGACTAGTGATGTGATTATTTCATCGATCACAAATATCACTCTTAAACCAAACTGACACTTAAGTTTTAATTTTATTTAATAACCCTCATAAATATACCACCTAAAATCAAAAATTAAATAAAACTTGTCACTGTATAAAATGCCTGTAATCATTGCCCTAAATCGAAATTTCCGTACGATACTTCTAGTACCCAAACACAGATTAACCAGATAATATAACAATAATAAGTCGATTACAAATAAGAGCAGCACAAAAATATCAAACCGGAAAATTAAGCATTCGTAACGGGTATGAATGCTGAATGCTGAATTTCAATTATTAGCCATCGGATCAACACCAATTTGTTGGTTCGACGATTCTGTTTATCTTCAAGATCATCCTTGGTTATTTCCGTTTTTGATATTTTTATACGAAGAATAATATACACTCTTATTTCTAACAGGATTTACATACCGAGCGTCAGGCCGATACCAGCCAATACCTTTTATTTAAATCGAATCACGTTGTGCGCCCTATAAAATGGGTGTATACCCTTCGCACAGATTCCCAAAGCTTGATCCGTCATTCACGTACCAACTCCGCATGTCAACAATGTTTATTGGATCCAGTGAAAATGAGTAGAATATGTTCTTTGCTGATACAGCCGATTCTCGTTAACAAATTCGATTATTTTCGTAGCTCTACTGAATGTTTCTGTATTTGGTGTTTTTTTTGCTGTTATAGCATGTTATAGTATAATTGTCTTGACTGCCCTTGAACTGAAGGTACAAGATGGTGACGAAATTGTAAATTTAAGTGGTCTGTTAATGTATGTTTGCATGTAAAAAGACAAAATCTAATGAAAGCTCTCACTTAGTAATTCAATCTTGCTGCTTTTTATGGGAAACAGACCAGAATAGCTTCCAAAGGCCATTCAAGAGGTCTTGTCCGTATCATGTCGGAATGGAGTGTGCGTCATTTACCTACCTCAAGTATCAGGCAAACACACGAGCAGACGCACTCATTCAAAAGGTACATTTATGCTTTGCTAGCTTTGGCTTTTTTGCATGGAGTTGGAAGCAATCTGGCTTTTTGCTTTGGTTCGGTTTGTAGATTTTTTAAACTCCTGTGAGAGGTGAGCGTCGTTGTGGGTTCGGGGTCAACCTTAGATTTGATAGGCATTTATTTTGACGATGCCGTTGATCTCTACCGACCAAAGGTGATATGTATGCCAAAAGCGTTTTCATATTTGTCAAAGGTGATAATAAAAACCTAGACACGTTTTACAAAAATAGCTTATTTAGCTACATAAAACATTTACTGATATTGATAATTAATAATTGTTGAATATGAATTTCTTTTAATTTTCTTTTGTGAATTGCAATAGTTCAAATGCAAACACGAAAATAAATAGGTACGCCATTCTTTCAATGAAAAGAAAACACTTCGCTTTGCGAGCATAAATTCCGTGTGGCACTTAGAAAAATTGAAAAGTCTACTTTCGAAGACTTTTTTGTTCTAAAAATATTGTTTACGTCCTTATTTTCTTTGAGACTATTGAATTCAAAATAATATACGTTATCGCTGCTGTTTTAGAAACAAATATAGGTCCGCCGACCAAAATTTTTGTAAGGCAAGACATAATGCATACAAAAAAAAAGCATATTCCCAGGCATGCTCAAAAATAGCGAAATCACCATAAAGCCATCATCAGATTTCCTCGTCTCTGTTATTGCCTCTATAAGATTCACCCCTTCTGTATACACCATTCCGGCCATGCGAATATAATATTTGTTATTGTAATAGGATGGGACACTAAAGAAAAGACAGACTTAAGTTAAGGAGAGGTCAATAAAAATATGGCACTCCATTTCAATAATGCAAATGACTCCTCAAAGGAATAAGAGGGTCTTTTGTTTATGAATTCAATGTCTCATAAAGTATAATAGCTCTTACGCAAAGAAGGTAATGAGGGACATAAAAATATTCAATCTCTCAAAATTTTATAAAAACAAAACGAGATAGATCTTTTTGTTTAAAAAATTAAAATTAAATGGAAAACACTTTACATACCAAGAAGAAATAATTGTTGTAAATAAAAAAAAATAGTTCACAACACAAATGAGACGTTATAATAAAATGTATTTGGGGTGAGTGAATGTGTTTCTACAAACCAATGTTATCCTTTATCTCATGTAGCTTCAAAACCACTGGTCTGACTTTTATGTGGATTTCAATGATAAATTTCGATTTGATTATGATATTTTGTTATGAAGAAAGAAGAAGAAAGGGTTTGGATTTGATTAATGCATGTACTTCAATAAGGTGTTACCAAAAAACAACTCATCAGGGTGTAGACGGAAGGTAGAAGGTGAGGAATTGCACTATATTATATAGTATTTGACTCGGACTTGTCCTTGTCATATGATATGTACTGGAGGTCTATGGGTATGACTTAAATGAACGACCTTAAATTAATGTGAATGGTAGTTATCAGTACAAAAAGATTAATTGATGTAAAAACGTACTTACTAAGCAGGTTTACACATAATACAAATATATTTCATATAAACCTGTATGTACTATTCTTACTGCCTAACAGTCGAGGGGGAACATAAAGAAGAAACGAAAACATCTAGTTTAGAAGTGAAACCAGCACCAACCATTGACTCATGCGGTTGAGCAGGGCTTGCCATTCTCTGAGAAGAAATACAAAACCTTTTCATGCGCATCAAAATCGTTTTATGCGCAATGCTACCGGGGCTCCCTGGTTCATGCGGAACGCCAACCTCCATATCGACTTAGGTCTCCCATTAAAGCATATATGAAGGAAGCGGCTCGTCGCTTCTCCGACAACGCTCCAAAAATAGTTGCCGCGTCCAACTACTTCCCCCATCCAACCTCACGTTTTAAACGCCGTCCCAGACACGTCCTTTCAGAAAGTGATGACGACATCACAGTAGCCGCTGCTGCAGCCATTGCGAGTAGATCACACTCCACAAGCTCCTCAAGCAACCGACGTCCCCGCCGGCAGGGGCGCGGAGGTCCCTCATTTGTCCCCCAAGGGCGCAATTGGGCTGGTTGTTTGAACAACCACAAATCATATCCGGGTGAGCACCTGCTCCCCACCAGACAGTCAGGTGTAGATTTTATAGTCCCGTGGCTAAAAATTTAAGTGATAGTGAATAAACGTGAAAATCTACTTTAGATTTGAAACCAGCGTCAATCTTCGACTGGTTGATAGTTGCCCTGCTTAAAAAGAACGCGAACATATTCTTTTGAAGTGAAACCAGCACTAACAATTTACTAGGGGGGTTGAGAGTAGCTTATCCTCTCCTAAGAAAAAAGAACGTAAACATCTATTTTAGAAGTAAAACTACCACTTACAATGGACTCGGTGGGTTGAGGGTAGCTTGCCCCCTCACAGAAAAAAATTAACATCTACTTTACAAATGAAACCAGAACCAACCATTGACTTGGAACCTTGGACCATGATGAGGAACGCAGGATAAAGTAAAGCAACTTTCTTAACAAAAAAAGAATAGCAAACATCTGCTTTGAAAACCTAACTAATCCTAGTTTTGTCACCTGTTTGCTATTTTCATGCAGAATGCAAAGTCGCAGGTTCAAATCCTGCCCGCGCTTGAAAATTTTGCAAGTTTTCAAAAATTGTATACCTAATACGGGAAGTGTTTTAAAATTTGGTATTAAATTTTACGACTGTTAGTGATTATTGGCTAAATGAAAGATTATAAAGATTTTCAGAAATATGGCGTAGGATATAAACGCATCTGGAACCTTTTCCTACAACGATGTGGCAATAATTAACTTTTAATTTAAAGTAAGGGATGAATACGTAGAATAATGTGTCATTTCATTTTGCCATATTCTAAACAACTTTAGAAGTTTGGGCAAATTTGTGGATTTGTTTAGGAAGATGGTGGAATAAAGTCAACGATTTTGTCATTTTTCGGCCTTTGGCCTAAATCCTACGATTTTTAATGAATCCCTTATCCTGACATATTACTGCAACATATATATTTTCTTATATTCGTAGGTAAATTCGTTCTTTTTTTATGAACAAATAACAGACCCCCATTTTATGTCGACCAGATATTTATATATTTCATATGAATAGTTCTTTTTCAGTTTTAGCGAAAGAGGTTACGAGTGTTCCCTTAAATCTGTATTAGAAATCACGTACATTAAGGTAATACTAGTCAAACTAAATGATGAGCCACTGATGGTGGCACGAAGAACGATTACCAAGTTTCGGGATGGTTAAGTTTCGGTCAGTTGTGGATATTGCAGTCGTTAAGTGGTTCACAGGCCATTTTGCAGCTTGGAAACATTGATTACTTGTCACAGATTATTTGCGTCAGTTTATAGGCCTAGTTCACCTGATTCTCACTTAAGTGATTTTTCTGGTGGTAATTTCGGTGGTGGTAGTACTATGGTAAAGTAAATTTACTTACTCAGGCACCTGCCCGGGAAGAGGTATGTTGGGTGTAGGTACTTATGATATATGTTGTAAGATTTCTGACAGTTTTTTGGCTGGCTTGTTTCTTATTGAAATAAATGAAAGTAACAAAATTGAAAAATATTGAAGTCGGCCGGGGCTTAAGACCGGGACCTGTGGAGTATCGTCGCACCGCTCTACCAACTGATCATCCGGCGCCTCGACCAAACCACTTCAAAATTTTTAAACAAAGTCGTCTTGATAAGAGTACGTTACCTTATAATTTATGATATAGCACTGTGAGTTTTAAAATTAAATATAGACGTAAGTTAGTAATATATGTAAGGTGTTTTTGTTTTGAAATTACAAACGCTAATTTAAGCTTGGTATCCGATTAGATTAGCATCATCCCATTATATTTAAATCTCCCTTCCTCCACTTACTTACATGGTAAGGGGTTCAAAGAATGCGGCGTATGGGCAGTCAGAGATTGCGAAATGACACTCGTAAGTAAACTACGATAGTCAAAAACAACATAACAATACAAAAAAACTACAGGTTTACATAAAGCAAAGTTAAAGCTCATTATGATAAATTATTGAAACTTGGCAGGCGCACAACCGGGCAACAATTTCATCGATCATTTTGCAACTTTGAAACATTTGCATGATAAATGATGGAAGCCTGAACTCAAACTCTTCGCCAGTTCCTTAAAGTTTTCCAACGAGTTAAAGATAAAATGTTTTGAAAATTATATTTTAGCATAACTTCTACAGGATGTAAGGACAGCCCTCCAAATATTGATAGAGTGAATTTTGGACCATGACATTCATCACAAAACATCCAATTAGAAAATACTTTAGAAAACATCAAAATATTTGGAATTGCCCATAGTAAATACAGTCAGCTGATCGTGATTTTGTATGGAAGGCCGAATATTTTTTGTCGTTTCCTGATATATGTTTCTAGAGAAAAAAAATTCAGTTGCATGGTCAGCATGGAACCGATCAGTAGGTGTTCGAAGGGCTGTCCCTTACACCCCATATATTTTTTTACATTAAATAAAGCTAAAGAGGGTCGAATGTCTGTACATAGAGGTAGGAGACTTTCGAATGAAAACAGTTTGAGGAAACGTAAAAATCGTAATAGAACTCATAGGATCTTTTTGTCTGTTTATATATTTAGAGGTTTATATTTATGATAAAAGCATCACGCAAAAACGATTGAACGCATTTGATGCCAATTTAACTAATATGAGGAGAAAATATCCGGCCAGGTTGTAAGCTATAAAATTTGACCTCTAAAGACACGTTACAAGAGTTAGCACGGCACTCAGAGAAAGTTGGTTTGCACGTGCACAGAATTAGGCGACGGAATTTGATGAACTTTTGTGTATAGATAGCTGAATGTCCTGGTTTACATTTAACATACATTTGGGTAGCACTCGACTGAGTACCTAACGTGGAACACAAGGAGCGCTAAACTATATGACAAACGAAATTAGCTTCTTAGCTGAAGTTGTTCAACATGATGGGCTGCTTCTGCTGGTATTAAAATATCGCGAGTCTGGAATCTCTGTACGGTTAATACCCGAAGCGCGGCGGCACTCAGTTATAGCCGGTAAGAACTAGTTGTAGCCACTTACTCTTGGTTAAACCTAGTACGAGCCGATTGTTTTCGGGTAAAACTAGGTCTAGCCTTCATTATGCCGGTTACAACTAGGTTCGGCCATTCCCTGTTGGATAAAACTAGGTCTATTCGATATAATTTCGGCTAGAACTAGGTCCAGACAATTCCTGTTGGATAAAACTTAGATGCGTGTCCCGTTAAGCCTTCCGCCCCGCGTCACACTCATGACTCTCAGCATCTGCAGCAGCGGCGCGGGGTGGAGGGCATTGCGAGGCACGCGCCTTTGCAGGTTGTGAGTGCCAGGTGCTGCTGATCTACTGCAGGTCTACTAGCTCAGAAATATTATATAATATTTACCAATATTCCGAAATGTCCGAAATATCTAATAGAACAAAACGCTTGCAAAAAGAAATAAATAACTGGCTGAAATAGTTTTCAAAACGCACCGCTGCTAGTGTCACGATTAGTTCTGATAAAATGAGATGTTCGAAATTCAAATCACTTTTCTCCATCGAAAACGACTTTCTCCCACTGGAAACTGTTGTTTTCAAGCTGGAGAGGTGAAAAGTGATTTGTATGGATTATTCCTTACCACTAATTCGAACTCTTAGTTTGAACTGCTATTAGTAGGCGGTTGTAAAACTCTGACACCAGGGTTCAACGGGTCGTTGGTCACGAAAAGGAGAAGAAGTGTGAAAATAACTATATAATGTGCAATTTTATGTAGGTATAATAAATCTTTTGTGTCGTATTTAAACAATCTGAAATCCCATCCAATACTTCAATCAAGTTTTTATTCAATAAGTTTTCTTAACCGTTGATCTCTTTCCCTTACTATTGGTAGCCGGATGGACATCAAAACAAAAATAAATTTCAAAAATATAGTAAACTACCTAAATTAATTTACCCAGCATCCCGTTGTTCACATAATTTCCTTATCTTACCCAAAACACCGCTAGACTGAAATATATTTTAGATTAACCCAAAAACCTCAACGTGAAGCTACAGCAACGACCGAGTTCGAAAACAATTCCTTGCACATTTTGCTAATTGCACTACACTTATGACATTACGCTTCGGAATTTACATAGACTTTTGCAATATAAAGATTTGATTCCGTCTACCATTGTTGTAATCTTTTAAAATTTGAGGAAAAGCGCTATGAAGGTTCGTATTTACAAGTTTTAGTAACACTTTTAACTGTGTTGGAATTTCTAATAAAACCACGGGTTTGAGGGCCCTTAATATGGGACGAGGGTTCACTAAAAATATTTTATTTAATTACCTACCGAGTCAGTAGAAAAAGCTATCAATTTCCACTGCCTCGTCTACCGATCGGTAGGTGAAAATGACCATTTTATTTTTTGCATGCTTGCACTGATAATACCTAGGTGATTCCCTTCATAAGGCTCATCATAATAAAGTTGAAATTGAAACACTTCAACGTGTTCGGTATACACTTCTGGAGAACTTGTTTAATTGCATCGCAGGCAAGATTTTAACCTGCGATTCTATCACGGGTAGCGACGCTATCTACCTTTGGCGACACAGCTACACAGCTACCTTTGGTGAAAATATGCAAGTGTATCTCCATGCCAGTAACACGTGGCATGGCTCCAATTTCTCCAAAATTGAGAACCCAACAGAATAGAAGAGAAGAGAATAAGTTTTTTAGTTGCAAAACTATCCCGGTAGATGGAGCCATGCCACGCGTTTCTGGCATTTAAGGTACACTTGCATAATTTCGCTAAGGGTAGCTGAGACGCGGCAGCGGTAGACGCAGGTTCAAATCCTGCATGCAGTGCAATTTTGCAAGTATTCCGAAATTATGACAAATTTTAATAGTATACGTAACGGAGACCATTTTAAGCATGAATTTTTACTTCTCTTGGCGGTATGTAAGTCTATGGATATTTATTATAAAACCAGTCTGACCTGCTTTTGGGCTGGATGTGTATCTAGGTTAAGAGCGGAAACTTTGTTAATTAAACACCTACGAGTAAGTAAATGACTGCGCTACTCTAGGTATGAATTTTTGGTTAATATTTAAGGGCTTTATATTTAGAATTGGGGGCTTTGTTTACTGTCTGGGCATACTTGATGTACATACTTAGATAATTCGCTTACTCACATGGTGAAATTATATTTCTATAAATATTAAATACGGTTTAGTAATGAAAAACTACAAAGTGCAAGTCGGACTCGCACACCGAGGGTTCCGTTACGTTACATGCACATCAAGCCCTTTCATATTAACTACTAGCCTCAATTTTAACATTTTATTCTTTTTGCCCCCTTGAATAACATGTTGACAAATAAATTTAGTTTAATAATATTTTTTTGATTTCTTTCTAAACTTGTACTTTAAAACGAAGCTTCTTGCCAAATTTAATAGTTCCAGGTTCACTGGAAGTATTTTATGAATGTTGTTTATTCTGTGAGGATCTAAAACACGTTTTGTACAGAATAAAGGGCCGTTTCTTTTATAAAGTTTGAGGCGTTTCATTTTTACAAGTACAATAGCTGCAGACCTAAGTAGGTATATGTTATTAATTTGAACTCTAGTCTCTACGCGTAACTGAGATCAAATGTCGTGATCGTGACGGACGGACCGACAAATAACAAAGTGATCCCAAAAGGATTTTTTTTTCCTTTGCAGGTACGGAATCCTAAGAAAAGATTAATATAACACCTTCTACGAATTTCTATTAAACCTTTCCAAATTTCACGATCCCACTGAAAACAAACATTCGCATGCCAGTTCGATAAATCCACTCCACTTAATCTGCAAAACGCAAATTAACCAGGCTTCATGTTCACCCGGAGACGTGATTAGAAATTGAAGTTCCTTTTTAAACTAAGCAGAGCCCAATTCTTTTCCGTACTTTTAAATATTCAGCACCTGTGTCTCGACTTAATTTAGGAGACAACGTAATCAAGGACGCAGTCGTTTTTTAATGCCTTTTTAACTTACTTTTGTTTTATTTCGCTCGATTCGTCTTTCAACTCCAATTAATTCGACCAAATCGTAAGTTGGATTTGACTAAGTCGTTTTAATTAACGGTGTCCAATTTTCTCTTCTAAAGCTTTTTTTTGGGAGTTTTGAGATAAAGTTCCGTTTGAGTAAAGAAAAGGTATGATTAAAATCTTGAAAAAAACTGTAGAGATATGGAACGAAATGAACGCAACTAGAATATTAATAAATGGGACTCGTAAAATTCATTCCCGAAAAGTTGAAGGGGCAACTTTTCAAAAAATTTCTTTTAATCGTGTCGAGTCGTCCATAATATAAAAATCAAAGTTTATTTTATCAAGAAGAAACAGGCGACAACGTATTGTATACTTATTTTACCACAAGTCAAAGTCACAAAATATCAAGCCAGATCTACAACTTTCACAATTCACAATAAAACAATTCTGCTATATCGTGACTACTCGCGCGAAACAAACTAATTTGGATCCCTCAAGTTGAGGAGGTCTGCATGAAAACTGTTGAAATATGTTTCAACAAAGACGTCTTTCGTCTTTTTGAATTGGCAGTGGTGGATTTTACATAAGTCACATTCACAGAACCGCTTTTTACCTCATCATGTTTCAACACACCTACATTTTCTTAAATTTTACAAAGAGAAAGAAGCATTTTCTGTTTGTGAGTAAGAAGTATTTATTATTTATGCTATGTCGAGGATTTTTGTGTCACGCTTAAATACCCTGAAGTTATGCAGATTATTATTAAGTATAGTTTAAAAGTGCTAGTTTTTAAAAACCGACTCATTTAAATAGGTTTTTGATTAAAGAACAGGTAATAGGTAATAGTTACTGACGTACCTTAATATTACGAGTTTTTAAATATTTGCACAGGTAAATAACGATACAATATAGGTAAAAAATTGCTGTTTCAGTGGTAAATAGCGGGACATTAAAAAATATGCGATTAAATATTTTATTTTACCACCAACGTGAAAATGGTGCATCACAGAATACAAAGAAAACACAAAAGGATTCGCTGAAAATCCGCACTTGTTATAAAACACAGCCTTTTGTTTAAGTGTTAGCACTTGCCCTAAGGCAGGCTCTGTCGGATTTTCAACTTTCCGGCACATTGTACATTTGTTGAAATTCACATAAACATAAAAAGGTAATTACATTACCTAGTCCTTGAAAACTTTAACGTTTCACATTATCAGGGCCGCAAGGACGTTTTTGTTTTGAAATCATACGACTAAGCATAATATAGATATTAAAAAAAACATGTTGCATCTTTGAGGGCAATAATCGAAAGTAAAAATTAATTATATGAGTTAAATGTAAGGCATGTGACTGTAATTTTAAGAATTCTCTGATGCATTAATGGTTGCCGTAATGATTGTTCATATGTTTTGCTTCTAAATGCTCAAAGTTATAATCCTTATTAGAAACGTCAATGATTAAAACTTTGATTAAGCACTAAAGTGTTATTGCTAGTCTACCTATGTGTTTGTCAGGTCATGTTCAATGTAAATAATATAATTTATTACTGCAGGCCTAATCAGGCAGGCGGTGAAGCGTTCGTAAATAACGAAGGGGGCAAATTTTCACCTAAACGATTTATTCTCCGCTGAACCGCGAGCAGGATTATATTAAAATATACAGGATGTCAAAACTTCATTTCTATTTTTAAATGTATTTTCTACAAGTAATGTTGTTTGCTCTTGAGTCTAGTCTGGGCTAGATCTGAGGAGAGCAGTGGTTGTAAGATTTGTAGATAGTGCAAAGTCACCCATATAAGTAGGGATTCTGACACAAATTTATAACACAACGAGCTGTTCGGTGCCGGACTACGATAATAGGGTGGTCACAATACGTAGTTGTATATTACTGCAAGCTTATTTATAAGCAATAATCACTAGTAGGCGGTTGAAAAACTATGACACCAGGGTTCATCGGGTCGTTGGACGACTTACATGAAAAGAGAGAGAGACTGGACTGAGCAAACATGAAACCATTTTTACAAGAAAGACCGTACTCTTAAGTGAGTGGTAGCAGTCACACCGTGTTAGCTCCTTCATTGTGAAACAAGCCTAGGTTTATCCAGTATCCGGCGCACGGCCAATTCCGTCACGTGCTACGTCGCGCTTTGTCGGCGAAATTAACGTATTTACTGTGGCAGTCATTGATCTTGTAAGGTCTAGGCTACACCATACACAAATAGTTTTGCCAGTTTGTGTAGAAATGGCAAGAAGATGGTATAGCGAATAGCGTACATGTGCAAACTTGGTTGTAAGGATTTGCGGGACTAAGGATTAAAGTATAGGGCAAAATTAATTTATGTTATGACATTTTGGTAAAAAACAGTAATCTGTTATAACAAAAATGGTAAACACTGTTTTAGTTGTTTGCTATCGTCAAATCGTTTAGAAAAAATATTTCAACAGTACCTTAGCGCAAATCAAGCTTTTTGTAAATCCACCGATTCATGCCATGTCTAAATAAAAAGAAATAAATCCTTACTCTTATTTAAATGCAAACCCCATCTATAAAACTATAAAATCCTAAAAATATTTGGGTTGGCTAAAACGGTGTAGAATCTCTTTCTTGTTTCAGTTGTATTGTATTAAAATCTGAAAAGGTGGCTACAAATCCAATTTTCTTTATTATCGCAAAGATTTTAGCCATGCTCGCTCGTGTGAGTATAAAAGACAAAGGATAACTAAGCTGCCCAAAAATGTTTATCCAATTTCATTTGAATTAGCTGTCTCCATGTCAAAACTCATGAAATTAATAGAAAATGAAAAAAAAACGGCCCTGGGTTTACGATTTTTTATTTGATCCGCTTATTTTATGGCTGTGGTGACAACAAAGGCTTAATATTTTTGTAGGGGAATGTTTTTGTAGCATGTAGGTAAGTAACTTCCTTTTTAAGTCATCGTTGTTGGTTAAAACAGCTTTATCAAAAATCTCCCAATTTAACGGTAGCAACGTCAAAAATGCTCAAGGTCTAGTAAATTGACCCACACTTCATTTACGTTTCTGCAGAAAAATGGAGATAGGTGAAACAAACTTTAATAAACCTTTTTTATAAACTTGCATAATTTTCAAGCGCGGGCAGGATTTGAACCTGCGACTTTCACATTACTAGTGGCGACGCCTCTTTCATCTGGGCTACTGCAGCTCATTTCTTGCCCGCCTATCTTTGCAAGTGTATTCTAATGCCAGTAACGCGTGGCACGGCTCCATCTACCGGGTTAGTTTTGCAACTAATACCGGCGACTAATTCTATCTTTACATTGAATGTAGTCTAAGCGATGAAAACCCGCGATAAATTGAATACTAATAAACCTTTAATAAACCTATCTTTAATACAACTTTAGATCATAATTATGCTAGGATAGAAAGAAACATAAATTAAAGAATGTGATCTTTTCTCATTTATTATCTCTTATGCATAAGAAACATAATTAGATTTGATAAGCTAAGTCATATAAACGCGTGTGGTACTAATAAAAGGCAATAAAGTAAATGGAACATTTATGTTCGTATGATTTTGTTAAAAGGTTTTTTTATTATAAGGCTTCAAGTAATAAATCGACTTAATAATACTAAAATGTGTTGTAATGAAAGGCAAATCGAAATATACGTTCATTTATATGTAGCGACTAGTACCTAAGTATAATACATACATTCATGTATACATACATATATCACGCCAATATCTCTTGGGGGGTGGCAAAGCATAAACAGCCCTATCAATGCCACATCTGACAATCATTTGATTTCATTCATTCCAGCGATATAGGTCAGTACCTACACTACCAGATATGATACGGTAAACAAAAATGTGTACGTCAACCTATGGAATAAGCAAAACTGCGACAGATGGTAAACTGCTTCATATTCTGCCTATTGAACGCCTAGTACGTAAAACTTACCATGGTAAAATAATGATGCATAAATAAAGTATGGTGAAAATAAAAACCGTAGGAGGGAATATCATACTTACACTGGATAAATCTACCATTAAACTGAACTTCTATGTTTATATTCTGAATACATCGATACTGAAATATCTTGCATATAACCTGGCAGGACACAGTCACAAACGAGCGAGTTCTAGAAATTGCGCAGCTGCCTAGTTTTACCGCCCTGCTTAAGCAGAGACGATTGCGGTGGCTAGGGCATGTGCACCAGATGGAACCTTCGCGTCTACCACGGCGTGTTCTGCTTGGCGCTGAAGCAAACGCTAAAAGAGGGGTTGGAAGACCTATGCTGCGTTTCAAAGATTGCGCCAAGCGGGACATGACCATCAAAGCTGGGAGAAGCTTGCTGAGGATAGGGACGCATGGCGTAAGCGTGTGTTTGATGGGCGTAAAACACACGATAATGCCTGGTTTTCTGGTCTCGCTAACAAAAGGCAAAAACGTCACCTTAACATTCATGTGCCAGTCTCAAATTCCACCTTCACTTATAGAGCGTGCGGAAAATTATGCCGCTCCCGTATCGGCTTACACAGCCATGAAAAGTCTTGCCTCAGACACTGATTAAATTGTCTGTCACAGACGTGTGAGGCCAATGATGATGATTATTATTTTAGAATTATAACCTATGTGTCCTTACTTAAAATGAACAGATTAAAATTAGATTTATGCTTTCAAAAAGAGAAAGCTAAACATTGAATTTCTTATGTAATTTATTAAACGCTACAAGGACCGATAGTAGGTATATATCTGTGTAGTTCAGATTTTCATATTTACCATTTCTTTTTTTAAAATGGCGTTGACATAAAATATTTGGTCGTGATGAGCGTAGGTGAGTGACTGATTGCGTAACAGTCAATAGACTTTTCCGAGTGGCGCCTCAAATTGCAATACACATGTAACCCTCGAATCCTTTTAGTCACCTCTCACAAAAGCCATGGGTAAGAAATGAGGTGATGCTATTCCAAACTGGCATCACACGGCATTACAATATAAATATAATTTAAAGTGAAATTTTACAAGTAACTAATACTGAAAACAGAGTACAGCCTAGTAACAAGGAACGGTTTTCCCCAAAAAACATAGGTCGAGCTTCCATAGTAACTCAAATCACTAAATGTGCAATTTTGTATGGTAGGTTAATTTTTTTCATATTTCGGCCTATGCTCTCTTGGGAAAAATGTTTCTTACCACCAGCCCGATCTGAGGTTTCGTTATCGGTTAATAGTAAAATTTCACCCTTTGTAATACCTAATTTGTATGCATGTTATTCACAATAATATTATATAAAATAAACTTACAAAAATAAAATAAAACATATATCAAACTCAACCTTAACTTTTTCTTGCAAACTAACTTCTGTGTAAGTAAAAAAGATTTAGTAATTTTCCAACAACCGTTAAAACTATTCGTTAGTTTTAGAACATAACTACCTTGTCCAATTGCATTCCAGATTGAAAACTATTTTTGTAAATTTTGCTTCGTAGAAGTAAGTCTACACACACAAAACTGTAGTTTTGGCAGGAACTAAAACATACAGTTTGTAGCAAAAAGCTTATTCACTTTGATCTTTTGGATAAAAAGCATATGAGCAACGAAATAACAAAGTCCCTTTCGAAGCTTTGCGAATACGATTTATAATGCGCGGCAAAAAAGGCCCTTTCATTTTGGCTTTGACAAAACGCTTCTCTGCTGTTAGCTGCCTCTACTCCGTGAGTCACTGAGGATACATACAGACTCGTTTTCAGATTAGTCGTGAGTGAGTTTCGTTATTGTGATGGCTCGAGTAGGTACTGACTGGTCAGATACCTCAGGTTTAGGTACTGATATAAGGCTGTGTGTAGAACTTTATAGCAGCAGTATACCTATATTAATTACCTACAAATCAATTTAATTTAGCATGAAGACCAGAAGTGCGAAATCAAACTGGTACTTATTATTATGACATCATTAGCAGGCTGTAAGCTATAATGTTCAACAGCCAGCCATATTTCAGTAGGTACTTATTTCCTGAATTGAGGCCATTATCATTATCAATTTCCTACATTAGTAAATTAGACAGGTAGTCAAGTGAAAATTGTATATATTGCGCATTATTATGACGTATTTTGAGAAAAAAATCTGCGGGGTATAAGGGATATCCCTCCAAGGAATGATAAGGGTATTCAGACCATGATACTCAACAATTTTTTCCTCAGTTATATTTGCAGCTAAAAAAACAGCTGTACCAATATTTTTGGTTGCACAAGACTGTGCATGAAAATTAAGTGGAAACTTTTAGATTAACCGGTCACAAGCGATTTTGTCAATTAAGAATACTTATATGTAAATTAAGAATAATTACATATTTTTAATTTACATATTTGTTTGAAATATTCTAAAGGCTACACTGACGGGCGGTACTATTTCAACTTCAACAGCCACAACATGTACACTGCTAAAAGATTGAGGGGTATTTGCCATACTCACAATGCTTAGCTGACGGATTGGCGAACGCAGTGCAAATTTTGTATTTAAAGCGAACGCTGCTGCCCATTCCCTGGATTCATCCCGCAGTCACATTTTATGACATCCACGTAATTATTTACTGCGACTAAATTACAATCGGCACCTGAATTTACTCATTTACGAGATAACCCCTATGGCTGAATGGAAAACTCTCATTATGTTATTGTTCAAATAGATAAGGATATCCAGGGTGATGTGGTAGGTACCTGAATACCTAACCGGACTCTAAGTCCCAAATTCCAAATTTGTACTGTAGCTTGTGCTGTCGCATGTTACTTGTCATTCGAATGACCCGTGTGTGCTATAAAAGACTTACTTCGGACGTGCATTCAATTACTCGTACGTTGAGTGTCAAAGGCTTTCAGTGTCGTGTGTCGCTTAATCCCCGACACTAAACGGTTCAGTCGTGTTAGCTTTTAAAATTCTTCATAATACAGTCTTGCATACTTTTTCTCGTATCGTTAAAATTTAAAGCAGCTTTTGGTTTTGCCAACTTGCAACTCCCCTTTGTTCCGGGACAGGCGATGGTATTTTAGTCTTAAGTACGCTTTTATGCTCGGGAAACATAATTTGCATTTATCTGGATTAGAAGGTCGTCGTAATGTTTATATTAATTTAGTTTTTGGTTTTTGATGATGAAACATTTTCAAATAGGTATTTACCTGTCAAAAACAAAGCTTCATGAAATAACTAAGAGTTATTGATAAATGTTTTTACCCGTTGATTTGATAGTATACTTATTGAATGTGACGGATTAAACTTGCTTGCTTATCCACAAATCAAGAAATTGATTGATAGTCAGTGCAGGACATGACAACACGCGCAAAAAATCTTTGATATCATATTCAAATTATCTAAATCTCACGAGAAAAAAGAACTTTACGCAGTTTTGTTTTGATCCTTATGAGTTTTTATTAAAGTAGTTTGACACATCATTATATTAGACACGCATTACTTAACTTGTTAGAACTTGAATATTGTTGTTTTCAGTCAAAACAATGTAGTTACAATGCAAAGCATTTAATCGAACCTAACCAACATGAAAAGTGCGTAAGAAGGTTTCCAAGCCAATCCGATTACTGTGATGGCGACAGAATGGGTAGCAGCCTTTAAGTTGAAGCTACGTGCTTGGTTATTACTATAGCCTGATTAAGGTCATATGTTTCTAACTAACTGCAATGAATGAAACAAAATTTAATAATACCTTACCAACTTATCGCAATGAATATCAGTAGGAATATACAGTGAAAGGACATGGTCGAAAGTTTATCGTCAAAATACCTAGATTCGTCAACACCCAAAAGTATAATATAAATAGGTTCACTATAGTATTCATATTACACTTAAAAAAGAAACTGCCTCCTAAACAAAGAAAATATTAGGTAAGTTTATTGTTTATTTTACACTAGGGGCTCGCCCATCTGTGGATTAACCCTATTCTACCCATATATATGTGTAGGAATAAAGATATTTATACTACATCTGAATTGTGAGCTACCCATAGCTCTATTAATGATATGGAGATCTCACTACCCATGGTCTGCTGGGAGAGGTTTATTTTTAGAAATAAGTATGTATATGTGTCCTACGTGTTTTTATTGTGTACAATAAACGTTTTAATAATAATGCTAAATCTGATGCCGACGCTTTCATAACTGACCTTAACGCTCTTATTACTACCAGGCAGTTACAACTGACCCCGTAGATGTTACAACTAACCCCGAGGCTTCAACAACTGACATCATTATCCCACGGCTGTAACAACTGAACTCTTGGTTGTTAGAACTGAGCTTGTTACAACTGTTGTGTATGTTACAAGTTACTCCGCGGCTGTCACAAGTGTCCCCTTGATTATAACAACTGATCCCGTGCCTTTTATAACTTACCGCGCGGCTGTAACAACTAATTCTTTGTTTGTTACAACTCACCCCGCAGGTGTAGTATAAAGCACTATGTATCACTCGGAAGAAAGTTCGATTACAAACTCATGTTTATGCTGCGCTTTGGGCCTCAAACTACACTTTCGTTAGTAATCGGTCCCTACCTTCACGCGTGTACAATGTACAATTTTTCTTGACAATATTTCTGCATACAGGAAAACAGAAAAGAGTAGGTTAAACTGCTTCTAGACGGGCTGCTAATAAACACTATTTCTAATATTTTCTATTCTACATGGTAAAGGAAGCTGTTTCTTCTTCAAATGTGATAGGTATACTATAATGTGAAGTCATTTAAATACATTTTGCTGCCATCAAATCTTGGTATTGTTTTAGCCTACTTCTTTTAGTAGTGATCGATAGCAAAAACTTAGAACGTTCCCCAAGAAAAGTAGGTCGAAATATAAAACAGTGAACCTCCTATACAAAATGTATTAGTTTATTTCTTTTTTATATTTCTACCTATGTTCTATGAGGACCTTTTTTTTCGTAATTATCAGCTCGTCCTGTCACTTCACTACTATTCAATTTTCTAAATATACTCATTTGAATTGCTGCTGATTCTACATGCGTTCTTAAACGTGCTATGAGCTTATAAGTCAAACTTTCACCCACATAATTAACGCTAACACGAAGGTTTTGCACTCGTGAATAAATGGCCCAAGTTACACCACTTGTTGATACAAAAATCATTTGTAAGGCCTTAAAGCCGCAGAAAATTTTTGAACTGACTCAATAATATTTTTACAAGAAGTTTGCATAATATAATTTTAAAGTTCTTATAAAAAAAAAAATATTATTATTTCATGAAAATAATTTATGTTAGTACAACGTTATATAAGTACAATTGTAAATTGTTACGAAGTTTGTTTCTTCAATCATCTTAAACAAATTATGATAGATTAATGGAAGACTTTCATTTTCAGATCATTTTATGTAGATCGAATCTACAGGTAGACTACGCAACTGTGTGAAAGGTACACAGAAAGTACTCTCTCTTTCTCGTGAAGTACTGAAGGGTGACATGTAACAAGGGTCCGAGGGACAGCTGAACGGAGACTTTTAATATCAAACCACAAACCCGGCTGTTAGAAAGAAATTGAATTGATGAAATTGTAATTTTATCATCCATTTTCGTCGTTACAATTAGGTACACAGCCAAACTACATGATATTTTTTATCTGCAACTTTTCTTCATAACTATATGTGTGGTATCGTTTACTTTGTCGTAAAATCTTTATTCAGTACCTCGATTCGTAAAGAAATTGCATCATGAAAGGGGAAGAAGGGACGATCACAGACGGCGAATCGTAGTTTTTTTTTTACCTTCCGTGCATTACAAGATATTCTCAAGAATATATCGCATTAATACATTTCTGCTAACTCTTACAAAAAACGATGCTACAAACTTTAAAAGAAGTCAAAACATGCCAAGTTTTGGGATCCCTGGATTCAAATTGGCTGGCATATATTAAAAAATAACACGAAATGATCCGCTATATATATTTTATTCCACAAACAACAAAACAACAAAGGGGGAACAAAAGTGACCTAGTGAATAAGTATGGCAGGTCCAAATGCGTTTCGTAGCTAGTGGGCCCCGAACTTTACATTTTTTGACTACTTGTAAAGTTTGTTAATTCGTTTTTTTAGCAAGTATCAGAAATGTATTGATGCGATATAATTTTGAAACTGTCTTGTAATGCGCTTTCATTTGATGCCCCACATACTCACGCAAAAGGTTAAAAAACGTCAATGCACCATCTTTGATCTCTCCCGCCTTTATGATACGATTTCTTTACAAATCAAGATTCTGAATCAAGACATCATGATGAATTCAACGATACCACTCACATGTATAAAAATAAGTGGCAGATAAAACTCAAAATTTAGAGGACCTTTGGTGAGAAACGACTTGGCTGTTTTAGGGAATGAGAAACTATTGTCATAACTTGTAAAATAAATATTTTTAGTCGTATTGAAAATTACTGAAATCAACAGATAAAAGTGGACAGAATGTACTCAAGTACTAAAGGTTGACTTGTAACAAGGGTCCGGGGGACAGCTGAACAAACCACTGTGGCAATAACGGACCTGTTTGAGCGGAGACTTTCAATATCAAACCGCAAACCTGGCTGTTAGAAACAAATCATATTTTTGAAATGGGTAAAAAATAAAACATTAACATAGTACACCTACACAATTTCTTGAAATACCCTAAAGTATTTGTAAGACGTGATGTAAATGACCGTTTTTAGCGAAGGTTTACGCTCTGGCTACCCTAAAGATATAATAAGTGGTGTGATATATGTATGTAATTTTAGTCACAATTTTAGTTACATTTATGGTAGAAATAAACACTCATTAAGGTCGGAGCTCACCCGCGCAAAAGATTTTGTGTTCTTATGAAAATTTACAAAAAAAGATGTTAGATCTCATAATACTTTGCGAAATTCTGCGACTGAACTGGGTATACACAGTCGTATCAATACTGAGGATATATCACGCATTATTGTTCAGTCGCGTACTAAATAGTTGGGAGAGTGATTTCTTGTGACAAATACCTAAACACGTTTGCCCTCTCCACCAACTTTCGAATATCAAAGACCCAGACCACTATGACCACCCTTTTCAAATTGCAATGTAATTTGACAGGACAGTTCAATGTTATGAACTCAGCATGTTAGGTACACGATATGAATTCCGCCTAAATCTAAACCTCTACCTTTATAGATATCTACCTACACCAATATAACGCAGTTTAAGCATTTTTGTAGTTACAAAGTATTTTTTATGAGCGAAAACAGCTGACGATTTTCTTAGAACAAAATACTGCAGAAAATATTTTTACGATTTTCTTTGACAGCGTGTTCAAGATGACATTAAAATTTCGTTCACAATTTCAGTGATAGAATGGCACTTCTTAACAATGTAACTTTATTTATTTAAATTTTATTTATTATTATATTATATTGTGTAGGTATATGTAAACTTATGTATATTTACTGTATATGTATTGGATATTATTATGTTATTAATAAGTATCTATTGTCAGGTGAGGTTAGTTTAGTTAATACATAAGTGATTAAATTTAGTTATTAGAATAACTGTGCTGTTGTACACGTCTTTTCTCCCTTTCTTTGTAATGTCTCACTTCCGAGGGTCAGCTGTAAGAAATTTCTACTAAGAATTAAGCTGTACCTGTTGTGTCGTATTTCTTTATGTTTTGTGTCTTTCCTGTAATGTTTTTGCGTGCAATAAACTGTAAATAAATAAAATAAATAAATGTTTCTTTTGCACTTCGTGCAATATGGTACCTTTTAGTGTAATAATATATTTTTCTAATAATAAACTACCTAGACATAAAAACAGTAAAATAGAGCAAATTTATTTATAATTATTAAGACAACCGAATAAAGATCCAAATATCACAAAAAATGCATATAATAGGAGGCGTCACTGAGTGTAAATTTACCTCAAAGTAGCATAATATAACTGTTTTTCAAGGATCCCAAACAGGGTCCCAATTTGCATAAAGCAAATTATGTACGCCGCTGTCTGACAAATTCCACCTTTATTCTACCTTCCCGTACATTGTTGATGAGTACATGTTAGCAGCTTCATCAAAAGCTCGGGGTTCTAGAAAATTGAGGCAAACTTAGTAACAACATATTTTCTAAGTAATACGGGCGCGTGTTGAAATATATCACGCCAGGATCGGAGTGGAAGGTTATATTTAATATGATGCCAATAATTGTTTAAGAAGGTTTTTATTTCTAGGGAATAACTATGTATGAATGTAATTATCTTTATTAATGAAAATCTGTTCAGTAAATTGTATTGATTTTGAAACGAGTTAAATAATAAGTAGTAGTTTTAAATAGTAATGTGGCCTGGACGATATTATGTTCAATCCTACGTATTTTGATATTGCAGCTTTTATGCGTATTTTATTTAAAATAAAACTTTTAAATATGTATGTAGGATGTGGGCTGACAACCTGTCACTGACAATTTTCCGAATGACCCTCAAACATTTGTCAGACGTGGTGTAAATGGCCGATTTTAGCGGCTGTTTACGCTCTGCCTACCCCGCAAGGGATTATAGGCGTGATATGTGTATGTATGTATGTGGCATGGATGATATATTTGCATTCCTACGTATTTTGATATTGAAGCATTTATGCGTATTTATGTGCTGTTATATATGAAAAAAAAACAAATTTATAGAAACAACATTGGGCCGTTGACTCAACAGATTTTTCACGCTGGTCACCGTTTTCCCGTGGTAAAAAAATATTTTCCTGCATGTATCACGCATAATAAACTTTCTTCTTTTAAAAAATACTTCCTAAATTCGTTGTATGGTTTAGAAACAGTGTCCAGCGGAGTGTCCATAACAGATAGACAAACAGAAAAACGCAGAAAGTGACTTTTTTTTGGATCTGAAAAAGCGCTCTAATTGTAAAACCAGAAAACACAAAGAAAATTGTCATACTATTACTTACGCCTTCGAAAAATTTATAACACCTTAAATGGTTGGTGCGTTTCAAAAGTCAAAACAATGAAATGGCTATAAATATTGCCAAAACCGTAACGTAGCCGCATTTTAGCCACGGAATACATTTTGTAGTCCAAATACCTCGGGGGTGTAATGTGAAAAGTTTACCCATACAACTGCCATAACGGGTACCAAGGAAAGCTAAAGGTTATTAACCTGAAACTTTACTAATTTAATGTTAAACAACTATGCATGTCGTTGAGTAATGTATTTTGATGATTAAACCTCAAAATAATTAGGGAGTTTACCCGTAGTTTCGTTTACTTAACCTCGCTTTTGATGTTAAAAGAGCGATGATTTGGCTTGTCGATAAGTAGTTAGTTTTGGGAAATAAAACAAATCGTAAGGTATTTACCATTGTCTAAAATATTTCAACGTCTACGAAGCAAGAAGAAATTCTTACATTTATATGTCTGCTCATCACTTAAATTATTTCCTTTTGATTATTTTTACTCTTTTCATGAGGGACCTTCTGGGCCTCGTCTTTCAAAATGAATATACTTGTCGTGTTGTAAGACCCAGACTAGACCCAGAATCTAAACTTTTTTTAATTATCTCTCGTCTTTGTTTTTTTTTTCAAATTTAAATAATGCAGGTTATTTTTGACATGTACAACGTAAGTGTAAGTAACGTACTCAGAATCCCAAAGTAATTTGATAAATTGGTTTCTTGAGATAGTGTAAAAATTTTAAGGATTTATAAAGTTATGTAATGTAGACTGTTTCTGTAGCCATCAACAGAGATAAGACGAAAATGATGATTGTGGACCGAGCGGAACAAAAAAAAACAGACATCTTTAACATTGCCAACTGTGATGTTGTTCAGAATTACATATACCTCGGTTCCAATATATCCAACGCTGGTGGCTGCGAACAAGAAATCAAGAGACGATGCGCTATTACACGATCTGCGGTTGAAAAGCTTAATAAAATATGGAAAGATAAGAGAATAACCAAAAATACTAAGGTTCGACTCATGAAATGTCTTGTCTTTCCAATCTTTCTCTATGGAGCTGAAACTTGGTCTCTGCGCTCACAAGACCGTCGAAAAATCGATGCGCTGGAGATGTGGTGCTGGAGGCGTATGTTGAAGATCCCTTGGACCGCTTTCCGCACTAACAACTCAATTCTGAAGGAGCTCAAGGTCAAAGAACGACTTTCGTCAACTGTGCAACTGCGAATACTCAAGTTCTTTGGCCACATATCCAGGAACGAGCACTCGATCGAAAGATTGGTAGTCCAGGGCCACGTAGAAGGCAAAAGATCAAGAGGCCGATCACCTACCCGATGGACAGACTTGATAAAATCAGCAACGCAAACCTCCATGACAGAATGCTCCCGCAATGCAGCAAACCGGCAGAAATGGAGAGACATTGCAAGGAAATCAGTTCAAGATCAGAAGACTGACGACAAATAGACATGTACGCGTACCTCCAACCTCGTACGCCATCGGAGCAACCACGACCACTCTGTCAAGAGTGTACGACTGAGAAGAAGAGAAGTAGACTGTTTATGGACCATTTGTTGGTGAAGACGGTAATTTTTGTTACAGTTTCAATTACCGTTTGTTTTTTCTCTGCGCTCTATTTATTCCATTAGCTACTTAGTTTCTACGTTTGAACGTTATGGAACTGTATACACATTTACCAACCTAGTAACTGTTCATAACCAGCCGTTCTTACCTCACCTGTAAAGCAAAATAATTAGGGGCTCACAACTTTTGACTCTTGGGAAATCAAAATGTGTTCAAGATGCTTCAGCAAACGCAATTTTATGAGTACGATGTCTTCTTGGGCCAACTCGAAATGTCTTAAAAGTAAATATTCATTCACCTCAGAAGTTAAGTCTACCAAGGTAGGTAGATGCTTTTCTTTTCATTTTAATCAGACCTTGACTCGTACTTGTACTTCCAAGATATTCACATCACTTAATTCTAATTCAAATGAAAGAAATAAATATATAAAAACACATATTTACCAGAATGACATATTTCTGAACTGATTTATATCTTCATATTTTAGGGAAGCTATGCCAAACGGCATCAAAAGATAGACATTAGAATATTTGTACACAAATATTAATTTTGCCTTCTAGTGTTAATATGATTGTCGCTGAAAAATCGCAAGATCAGGAAATTCGCTGAACTCCTCAGAATTTCACTAAATTTTTACTTGTTTCTACCATTGTTCCAAACAAATCGAGAAAGTTGCTCAAATTTATAGGACTTTGACCGAATTCCAAAATATGTTAGGAATATGGCATGACGAAAATTCAAAAGATACAGTTTTCCAATTCAGTTGCGTCAGGATTATTTTTGTGTGAACTTTTTGGTTTTACTCCTTGGTTTTTATTCAAAGAAAGATTAACCTACAATAAGAAAATGAATTATTATACTTAACTATTTATATTGAGATTTATAACAAAAATAAAATGTTATCCTTAGGTACGTCATCTTTTTCATCTTCATCTTAGAGCGTTCATTATAACTAGAGACTGGATTTTAAGCAACATCAAAAGTTTGATATATGCATGCAAATACGCATTGAAAATGCTTCAAATTTGCACAAAAAGGGACAAAGCCTGGCAAAATATGCAAGATCAAATTACATGTTTTGGTAAAACATCAAAATAAGAAACTTTTCTACCAAACTTGACACTGTAGAATATTTTAGCTGTATCTTAATGATCCGGGATAGTCAGTTATCTGCGAAGAGACATTTTTTTTCGGATGGCGGACCGAATATGCGTATCGAGTTAGCTGACCTTCCGCTAACATATTTTAACAGTTTGATGAGCACACTCACCAAAATTTAGAACAATATTAGCAAAACACGCGAATTAGACTGGAAGTAGTTAAAAAAAAGTGCATTGCTCAAAAAAATATTGATAATGAGCCATTTGCCTTGGAAATAGCTTAAATATGCAAATATGCTAATGTGTAAAATCCAGTCTCTATAATCATGCGCCAATTTTCCATTTTAATTTCAATTTAGGGATAAATTTCATAGAATTGAAAAGTAGCATATCCGTTATTTAATCTTTATTACTTAAAATAAGTACATCCCAGTATAAGAGAACATAAATAGTCATAAAGAAACTTTGAATCGCGTATAAAATATCCATAAAATTTCTTTCTGCAATATTTCTAAATAGATCTAGGTATTTGGAGAAAATCCTAACAATGTGATCGAATTCCTAGATTTGTTTAGGACCATTGCCAAAGGAAGTAATACATTTTGTCATATTCCGGCATACGGCGGAATTCCTAGGATTTTGATCAAATATCTGACTTAGAAATTTTTCTGCGACATATCCAAAATGTTCCATAAACAAAACTAAAACCATTTAAATAATAGCGAAGTTTATGAGGAAGTAACTACTTTCTTTCCAGAGATAAACTTTGCCCTATAAAACTTTTAACAAACCCGGGGAAGCACTCCGAAAACTCCCTAAGAGACCATGAAACGTTATAAACTGGTTGAAAGCTTCAAGTGCAGTAACGTGTCATAATATAACTAAATAGGTACCTATATGCCGTAGTCAGCTCATCCTCCATGCCTTAGAAGGACAATATTATATTAGGTAGGTTTGATTCTGCGTATAGTAAGTGTACCTAAACAAAGACGTTCACACCAGTCTTCTGTCAAATTTTGACAATTAAGTGTTGTTTAGATTCAAGGCTAATGGAATAACATAACATTAGTACCTACGTTTCATTTCGATACAATATTAATGGCATTGTTTTTCATAGGTGAGTAACCTAATATTTACACACGGTAAAAAGAGTTTACTCAACTGAAAAGGCTTCAGACAAACACTCGAAGAAGGTAAAAATACCATAAAAGGTAAGAAAGTAAGTATAGGATGACACGAGAGAGTTTACTTTACCACCCCTCTACGTTTCAAAGTTTACGATATCGCGAGCTCAACTTAGAGTCTATTATCGTATAGCAGTGAAAATATTCGTGATGCGATCTAAACACCGTGTGTCGAAGAGAGATGCCGGCGACGTGACGCGAAAGTTAATCGAGACCTCAAATAGAGCTCCGCTTTTCCATCTGCTTGGCGGCTGTGAGATTATTTGTACGACTAAACGTTGGAAAAGATAAAGCTCGAAAAGCGCTACCTTTTCAAATGTATAAAATAATAAAACGTTTATTTATGTAGCGACTGGAGAGTTCCTGTTTACTGCGCAGTTGGTTACTATTTTAATATTTGAACTGTACTGCAAAGCTAAAATTATTTCAGATTTTGCACTTTAATAACTTTTACCTCATGGTATAGAATATAAAATAGAACTAGGCTTATAGGTCGTGGTCGGCATAAAAATTATAAACAAAAAACTTATTACCTACGTACGCTTTTTTACTGAAGTAATAACTCCAGAATATCTAAGACCACATTTATTTTATAGTGGGCTCTGCTATAAAGCAGTTAAAACACAAATGAGCTAAATCATACTCCTCTAATTGTTCTTATTACCATCCATTTCGTAGTTTTTATATTTTTATCCTAGTTTATACCAATGTGAAAGCCCGTTATCAGCTATTTTAAATAAAGATCTTATTTTTTTACTCGCTTGTTCTCACACTTGCATATTTACAAAAAAGGAAAGTAGAAAACAGATCAAACAGATCTACATCCTCTGTAAGAAGCTCACACTCCAGACGATACGCCTAGCGCTTGTTTATCCCGATTATCCAGGACATTACGCGCTATGTTTGCCTGCCTTCGTAAAAAGAAACGAGGTGATATCTTACTTTCCTCCTCAACGTTATGCGGGTTTTCTGGTCCCTTTTCATGGCGACACATTGACTAGTAGCTTGCATGCTTTGCTACTGGATAATTTCTTAAGGCCGCCTTAAACTTTATAGATAAAATTAAAACACAGATTATTTAATAGTAGTACACGACGGTAGGTCAAAGTCCCAGCGGTAGAGACAACTTGAGTAACATACGTATATAAAGACATGGTCTTTCTGACTGTTCTGATTAAGCCTTTATGACACAAATTTAATACCTACATAATTCGCTAGAACATACCTAATACAGTCAAAACAAAGCAAAATGCTTGATGCAACTAAGTAAGTACTTAAACAGTGTTTTTATATCAGTTGGAAGTAGCAGTGAATGCGGCTCATGCGTCTTTTCTTGTCTTACACACTTACACCTTCTGAATTTGTGAAGTGCCGCTTTACATTGTCTAAACATGAAACATGTAATTTTGGAGCGCGCCTATGTTTGCTTATACTTATACATAAGTAAGTAATTTATACATAAATAAGCGTGTGGCTCCTTTCGTCAAAAATATTAGTTAAGAAATTCGTCCCCTGAATTTTTATTCACAGAAAGGTGTTGATAAAACGAAAGAATATTTTAATTTGGTTATAGGCTTTGTAAGGGTTAGAACGCGAGAGTGGTCTAGAATAAACTACATGAGTAGATCTTTGGTTAATTTGTTTACAAAATATTTACGCTAACCAATCTAACTTAATTCTCCCACAGTTTATGTTCATGTTCATGTTCAAGATCAATGTGTGAATATTGTTTACGTGTTAGATATATATCTAAAACCATCAGCCTTAATATAAGTTTAACTTTCGCACGATATTAACCTTTCAGGATGTACGTATGTAGGAGGAAACTGTTCGTATTATAATACTAATTTATGCAATTTTCTTATAATGCTTCATTATTTGCAATTGCATAAGTATTATTTAATGGTGGCAGAGCTACTGGCGCCACAACTATTTTATAGAGTCGTATTTTGCCATGTAAGTAGGGTTATGTAAAAGTCGTCAGTAAAATATGTCGCATTACGCCGATGGAGAGTACACAACACAGAGGACCTAGTCTTACGACTAGAAGCTGTGTTGCGCAATTGGTGTAGCAACAGAAACGTGATAGTTAAATTCCTAAACCACGTGGTGATCCGCTCGTCATTATTACCCAATTTCAGATTGAATGCCAATTCCAATGAATTACAATACCTATTAAATGATCATTTTAAAAATAGTTTCTTGCTTAAAAAACATTCCGATTTAATCACCAAACACTCAAATAAACAAGAAAAACAAATTTTTTAACCAATTCACATTCGCCATTATGGAATAGCAACGAAGGAATTCAAAAATTAAATACACTTTTCCAAACTTTCGCACCGACGACGCGACGATCCAACGCTGCGTCCAAGATGTCAGGTGCCAAGGAAATGTCCTCATAACTTCTAATTTTTATGATAAAATATGGGAATAATACAATTAACAAGAAAAATATCTAAATCCGACAAAAACAAACAAAACTAACCACGCAACATAACACGGCATGGATGACAAGTGTGGCGGAAGATGGTGGCAAATTTGAGTACTGGCAAAGATTAAATAATAAAATTATTGGCACAGAATACTTTGTTTCATTTCATCGAAAGGCGTACACGTACTTAAAGTAACAGCGTTTGAGAAGAAACTGTAATTTCTTTAGGCAGAACGTATTCGAAATTGTAATCTGAACATAATGAGACGAGCATAGATAAAAAAGATTTAATGACAAAAGTCTCGCGGTCTATTTTCAGAATTCAGAACATAGCAAACCTATTTATTTGTTTGTTCCCAAGCCACAAAATATGTCGCTTCTATTTCGCTTTGCAAACAATTTTTTGATAGCATTGCTTATAATCGGAAATAGAAACCGAAAGTCAATTTTTGTACGAATCTCCGACAGCAAAATAACTTGGGAAATGTTTGTACTTATCTGTGACAATAATTGCCATGGCAGATTCCTTAGAAAAAGAAACGACAAATGCAAAAATATTTGACATCAATCGCTGGCATGGCTACCGATTCCAATATTAGGTTACTTTCCTGACCAACAGCTTTTCCCCTCAAAGATGTCTCGGCCGGAAATTTGATTCGTTCTCATGTCAGGGACTCGACGGCGATTTTGATTGATTGAACGATAGCACAACTTGAGTAGCACTCTTGCTCCCGAGGATTTTGTTGAGATAGTAATATTTACAACCGTCGTAAAAATGTACCCGTGAAATGAGTTTTCGAAACATTTGAAATAAAAAGGCATGAAAAACTATGCCCTAAGAAACTACAGGCTTCAAGTCTACAGATGAAATTCTTAGTACATTGCGTAGCCTGTTAATATTCCTGGTGTAATAATGGATAACTACGCAATGAACATCGAATTTAACCTGTTAAATTGTAATTGGTAATATTGGGCACTGGTATCTGACATTAGCCACTAAAGTCATAGCTTCCTTAAAAATACAAATAAAAGTTGCTTAAATTCGGCTTTGTTCTCCTTAAGTTGGTCCCTTTCATTTGCGCTGCGCTAAAAATAAAAGGTCAATCAATTTGCGCTTAAATTTTCACAACATTTTACGTTTTTTTTCGTTATAGAAACTAGAGATATACCGTAACAACACCATGGTCGGCTATAAGAGAACGTCAATATTTCACGCACCCGTCTACACGCCGCCAAATCCAGTTCTTCCCGGTATCGCAAGTAGTCGAGTCGAGTGTCTTCTCACAAAATAGACTTCTCACAAACACGTTTGCAGTGTTTCCGGTTGTCTGAATAACATGAAGATTGCATTTTAATATTTTTGAACATCCCGGATAATATTGAAAAATAATCAAACTCAATATAATATAAATAATTATTCAATTTAGAACTCACCGTTTTGATTGATTAAACATTCCATTTATCTTCAAATACAGTAGAAATTAAAGGGTTAATTTTCCTATAGCTTATTTATTGCTCGTAAACCACCCTTGTTTTTGATAAGTATCTAATAAAAATTGGTAAGTCGCGCTTACGATTAAGCTCAGGTAAACAAAAAGTGTATTGTTAGTAGTGTAAATATGTCTAATCCAGGTGGATAACAAAATATAGCAGAATTAGTCTCAAAAACCAAAGTATAGGCGAGCTGACATTTTCTAAAATAGTAACTCTGTTTAATTCAGCAATTTACTCGTATACTAGAAATGTTCTGCATTAAATATTAAAAAATGTTTAGAATATACCTCTTATTCTTTTGTTTTTTTTTCTAACAAGTTAAGTTTGTCAAAGTGTGTAGCCAAATTTGTATCTGTTAGGTTAGATCCTCGACAACAACATATTCTTTTTTCAGAGTTTTATGGTTGTTATTGCCTGCCGTATGATGCCGGCTTAGAATAGCATCACCCCTTGTAATTCCCTTGGGATTCGTAAGAAAATGACTAAGCGACTCGAGGGTGTGTTTTGCAGTTTTAGGCGTTGGGCTGACAACCTGTCACTATTATTCGAATATTTTCCAAATGACCCTCAAATGTTTGTCATACGTGGCGTAAAAGTATCTCAGAAAAAAAAACTTTACATACTGAAATTCGCGCAGGTAAGATTTTTAAACAAGTTTAATTAACAATCTTTTTCTTTTTTTCGTATCGGACAACAGTAACAACCATACACACATATCACGCCTATAATCCCTTGTGGGATAAGCTGAACGTAAATAGCCATTTACGACATTTCTGAGAAACATTTCAGATTCAGTCATAAAATTGTGTATCGCCATAGAGACAGGTTGACAGCTCATTGCCTAAAATTTTGATACACATGTTACTTTTAAGTCCCTTACTCGCCTCTTTAACAGCCATGGGAAGGAAATGAGATAGTATTAAATTGATAACTCAAATATTTTTTTTATTATTCTTTGATCACAGTTAGGTATGATAACAATACACTATGTTAAATTTTGTTGACTTACTTACAAATGAAAATATCAAAAAGAACCCCATGATAGCTAAATATATTGGAAAAAAAAAAAAAAAAAAACGCTCTGTACATTCTACGCGCCGTAAAGAACGCGAACCATACAGTGATCTATCATTTTTATGAGCTGCCCATAAAAGCCCTAAGCTCTAGCCGAGTGTATGTAACAGCCTGTATAAAACCATTGTACCGAGAAATTCACTAAAGTTTACGTTGTAATATCCACTATATTTGGTAATGTATTACTGGAGCGAGCATACGTAATGCGGAGTTGATTTGAATATCAAGAATCTGTGTATCGTCCTTCCTCGTATTTGGTTTGCAATGTTTCTCCCAGCCTACGCGTGGTTTCATTATTTGCATATGGTAAGAATAGTGTGTTGCTACTGTTTGAGCATTAGATAATTATGTTCCATTGTTATTTTATTAACCAAGGTGTAAGATCAGTGCGTCCTGCCAGTCATGACCTATTGAGCCGAGACGTGGAACCTGACAGTAAAATAACCCACCGGTTATATGTCACTCAGAGATCTATGGAAAGGTCTATGCTTGGTATCCCTATAATGGATAAAATCCGAAATGAGACTATTCGCAAAAATACCAAAGTAACGGACATAGTCTGGAAGTGTAGCAAACTGAAGTGGCAGTGAACTGGGCACATTTGTCGTAGAACCGACGAACGGTGGAGTAAACGGGTTCTCGAGTGGAGGCCCCGCCTCGGCAAGCGTAGTGTTGGACGACCTCCGGCCAGATGGACCTATGACTTAAAAAGGCGGTTGGTAGCGACGGATGGCAAAAACGGGAGATCGTGCCCAATGGCGTATCCTAGGGGAGGCATACATCCAGCAGTGGACTGCAATAGGTATACATCAACCTATTGTTGTTATTATGTCATTTAATTGTTATTTTGATGTTACTTACTCATTCTGTAAAATAAGTGCGATAACATAAGGATAATAAAATATTTTTAAGAAGGTTTTTAATACCAAAAGCGCAACCTCGTTTTTTGACAAAAAGGCGGTTCTCACTTGTCGTCGTGTCGTTCTCTTTTTTCAACGTAACGTTACGCATGCGTCTGTCAGACAAAAGAAATTTCGAATGAGTGTCAAACGACTCGACACATACCTCCGTTACGCAGCGTAGCGCACCGTAAAATCCACCCTAGCCGTATTCGTATTTGTCTGACAAACGCATGCGTTGCATTGCGTTAAAAAATGGAACATCACGACGACAAGTGAGTGAATCGCCTAATTTGAAGGTTTTCAGAACGTTTTTTAGACAGATCTATACAGACGCTGAGAACAAGTTTATGTTAAGTACAAACTAATACCTAAACCTAGTCTGTCTTAAAAATGTATTAAGAGTTTCAAAACACAGAACTTTTTCGTCAAATTATCTAGCTACGTAATTGTTTTTGAATCTAATAAACTGTTCTCTGAGGTAGAAGGATGAAGAAGTTTATGTAATAATTTATTCAAAATTAAACAAGGCAGTTCAAACTGCAAAGAACTGGAAAGCACTTAAATGGAATGTACCAAAGCAAATGGAAGCGGCACGATGTGAGATGATGCTCGCTTGATTTTATTTTCAGCTTTTTTTCAGTAGCAGGTGTAGGTGTATAAATCAAAGCGATCTTTATCCATGAGAACGGTCGTATCGAGAAATAAAGCAATGTTGGTTTGAGGTATGTTTTATTTGCAGAAATCGATAGTAGTGACACATAAAAGGCCTGAATGGCGAACATTATTAAATGGGCCTCCTATTTTCGAAGAATTGAGCTACACGTTTTTCAAGATGAATAGGCACGACCTTCTTTTATTGAAGAATATAGCATACATACAATATTATATGAACCAGTCACGTGTGAAGGTACTTAATTGATGTAACGTTTGATGGAAATATAATAAAACATTATTAGCACATGTTCAATTAGCTAGCTTATCTTTTACAGTAATTGTCAGGATTCCACTGCTGGGCAAAGGCCCATCTTCCACTGAAAAAAACCCCTCAAGTTAGTTTTACCATCTACTCGTACTTCTAGACCTCCTGCGACATAGTTACCAGTCAAAAAAATTATGCTGTACAAAAATCCTAATCAAAATGTATTTTTTTATTCTACCTAATCTAATATGTGACAAATATATCTCGTTCTTTATGTTAAGCCGCGGTAGCAGCACAGCTTTGGCTCAAACACAAAATCTTGACTTTAAAAGTTACTCAAGTGGCACAATATCAATTAACTACTTAAACCAAAGCGGTGCTTAAGTTAAGGCACGACTGGACTCAACACGATTATTAAAATTTGAAACCCCTCGAAGAAATTGCTTTTAAATAGCAGTTCCGAGGAGCTTTTAGTATGAGACGCTCATAAATTTCTTTGCTGTGAATTTTGTGAGTCATTTCAAAGGCCATAATAATAAATGGAATCATTTGCAAATTGATACATTCTGTAGCAATAATGTAGGACTTCTAATTTTGATGGAGTCCATAAAATGACGCAAATTTTGTAAAATGAGACACTTAAAAAATATACACGTTTTCACGTACCTACCTTTTTCTTGCACATGCCTACCTGACGAGTTAGCAAGTTTGTCTAAGCCAATTTTGATATTCAGTTGAATTCGTATGAACACTGGTGACATATCATTACATCACATACATACATACATAAATCACGCCTAGATCCCTTACGGGGTAGGCAGAGCGTTAACGGCCGCAAAACGGACACTAACACCACGTCCGACAAAGGTTTGAGGGTCAATCAGATAACCGTGAATCACTATAGTGACAAGTTGTCAGCCCATCGCCTAAAATTGCAATACACATCTAACCCTCGAGTCCCTTAGTCGCCTCTTACGACACCCATGGGTAAGAAATGGGGTGATGCTATTCTAAGCCGGCATCACACGGCAAGCCGGCATCACACGGCAAAATTATGTGTAATTTGTACCTATTCTACGTGGTGGTAAATCGAACTTATTCCTCGTTAGATTACGTTGTCTTATCATCCTTGCTCCTGTTTTGTGTTTACCTTTTGGTTGAGCCGTAAAGAATGCCTCGTGGCATTAGGCCCATAATATTTCAAAAGGTATGTATACCACTAACTACGAGTCTAAGGGACAGCCTTCCGCATACTGATATGGTGCATTCAGACCATGAAACTGAACAACTTTCCATCAATAAATATTTCAGGAAACGTCATTTTTTTTTGTCTTTCCATAGTAAATGCAGTCAGCTGATTGTTATTTTGTATTGAGTTGGTTTTTATGTCGTTTCCAGACATATGTTGCCAGGGAAAAGTGTTTAGTTTCATGGTCTGTATTCACCCTATAAGTATTCGGAGGGCTGTCCTTTACACCCTGTATGTGTTTTAGCGTAACAAAGTGATGAAAACATAATACATTATATAATGAAGTTAAAGTAATATTTACAACTGACAAGAACAACCTGAACCTAAGTTAAGAATGTAATGTATTATATTCTTAACAAAATATCCGTAATATTTTCAGCAAAAGCAACATTTTATGGCCAGCTACTAAAAAGTAATAATACACTTTCAAACTTAGCCAATAATGGTCGACAGTAATCTCTCATAAAGTGATTCTTTCATAAGTAATATTGGCAACGGAATTGGATTACCCGTCTTGGAAACTTTTCCCTCTGCCCCTTCGCCTTCACAACTAATCTAGGGGGAGCTTTATCAACAATTATAATTATTAGTATAAGAATTTTCTTATGTAGAGGCAGTTTTATCAACAATTATAATATTATGGAGTTTTCTTTTTGAGCATTATAAAAAGTATTGTAAAAACTATGTAGATGGCCATTAACTGACAACGTCACTAGATGCCCAAGCCAAAAGGCATGAAAAAAAGGGAATTGTAATCTGTTCTTATTTTTCGTGCCTTATTAATAATTAATATTTTGTTTTGTTTGTACATAATATTTTGTTTTCGTTAAGCAGGGATACAGGGATTAGATACGTTTCATTTCACGATCTCATACATCCAAGTGAAAAAATTAAAAACTATGTGACGTTTCGTTCTTTAAGTTAACGTACCAAGTAACGTATCATTTTTAATTACAACAAACCCTGACCACCATGAACTGTTATAACAAAATTAAACACCATTAAACCATATAAGCCCACCGGACGGTAAACGACCCAAAATAGGTTGGAGCTTGTTGAAATATGCCAAACAAAAGTTACACAAATTTGAAATGTTCAATTCATCTTTTTTTTATTAGACAAGTCTTGTGTTTTTGCATTCCAATACACGCCCTTAGCTGGCGGAGGTATTTAAACGCATTTTCTTACGCTAAAAAACCAGGTAAATTATTTGGTGAAAAAATGTGACTTTCTCGAATAAACATGCAATGCATGCATGCCTGCGTTTTTCGTTTTCAGCGACAACTATCAAAAATTATTTATCCAAAGGATATATTCGCTAAACAAATAAATAACAATATCAAAAAGTAATTTGTTGTACCAAAGAAATAAACTAATGTATCGTTGGGTAAATTACGACTCTTTGGACATAAAACTGACTTATGCTTTATTGCGTGATATTTTTACAGGATTCGTTATTCAACATTGTTAGCTCCAGCTGACTAAGTTAGTTCAGGTAGAGATGGTATTCATTCTTCTTTTTTGTGCACTCTTAGCAGAAATGTTTTGGTTGTGGTAGTTACTATATTTAAAGCGTGATATGTTTCACCAGTCGTCGCTATTCATTCCTGATGGTTTTTATTTCAGTGCATTTATGCAGAGGGACATTAAGATCAGATTTTATCTGATCAGTCCATCATTTAGATAGAGTATGAGCCTTTGTGCTGTCGTTCTCTTCAGTTTCCATTGTACGACAAGGCAATGGACGTCTGATCACGCTAGGAGACGTACCCACAGGAGGTAAGAATGCTTTGGACTAAAGTCAGATGTGTGTTTTGTCGCTGCTGAAGAATGGAGAACTCGGTCTGAACGCAGTCCACGTAACTCCAAGGATCCTCTTTCAGCACTTTTTTCAAAGGCATCTATCTTTTTTGCCACTTAATGAAGGGTGCACAACTCTGCTGCGTACAATAGTATTCGTAACGAACCGAATATTCATTTTTGTGGCATTGTCGAAGTTGAAAAATTTTGAGATTTGGGCGAGGTAATAGTTTTTACTTCATCAATGTTGATAACATAGACATAATCAGACTAGACATAATTCGCCGCTTAGCCATTTTTTAGCAATTCTCCATGCACATACATGGAGGTCTTTGAGCCATGTCCCTTTAGTCCCATCCGTGGTTTTTCGTTTCATTACAATAAAGTCATCTCCTTCGTTATTTGTAGTAAACTCGTTTTTCACGTTGTTTTTGCTCGTATTATTTGCCTGTATAGATAACCTTATATATGTCGCAGTATTATGGCAGAATTAGGATTTCGGCCGAAATCCTAGGATTTTGGCCAAAAGCCGGATTATGGTCAAATCGTAGACTTCATTCTACCATCGTCCTAAGTAGATCTAGGATTTCGGCCATAATCCTAGGATTTTGACCGAAATCCTGGATCTACGTAGTAATATGGTAAAACGAAGGCTTCAGAACACTTTTTATAATTTTTGTAGTGACTATACACATACATACATAAATACTTGCGGAGTATGCAGAGTTTTAATGGCCATAAACAATTTTGAAGGCTATTTTAGATGAAACATGAATGACTATAGAAAAATAAAATGGCAATACACATGAAAACATCCATCCGTTAGTCGCTTCTGGGTATCGTACCCGCGGGAAAGAATAAGGGTGATGCTATTTTAAGCCGTCATTACACCGAATAGTGACTATCGCCATGCATTACTATTTGTATTTACTTTAATTTGTATTCTTATTATGCTTTTGGAGAGAAAAATAAGAACTTAGAAAATTTGATGAAACATAATAAATGACACAAAAAATATTTATAATAATCAAATCAGTCTTTTATTTTTATTGATTCCAGATAGAATGTACTAATCACTATTATTATAAGGTATCTAGTCTCGATATAAAAATTAACCATTTTTCATAGAATTTTAGTGCTAACCTCTTCTAACTATGAATAATATAACAAACATTAAATAATTCGTTTTTCTGTCATTAACATAAACTTTTGAGTATCATTTCTTTCATTAAAGATTTTTCAAGTAGTAAAAACAATATTTTTTAGATAATCACATAAGTAACTGTTTAAAATATTATTAGATGAGTAATAAAATAAACATTTGGGTGTCTTCTCTTTTACAAATTATAACAAGGTAAACAGAACCTCCTGTTATCATTTGCATCACCTAGTATCTAAATAAAGATTATGAATGATAGAAATAAACACTTTTAAAAATAAATAAGTATTTTCGGAAAGAAAAATAATTTCACATAAACAAAAAATAACAAATTTAGCGTTGTTCTTATCGATTGGTCTCAGTTTAATCAACATCGATTCTTTTAATAGATTAGGTTGGACTCTTTTCTTAATTATTACTTATTGTGGCACTTTGACGAATTGTGGCACCTTGAATTGCATAGTACTTAATTTTTTTTACAGATGCATCTGTTAGTTTTGCACTGTAGGGGGGAGGAGCGTATTATTCCCTCCCCGCTCATAGATTCCCCCGAATCGCGATTAATGTTATAATACTAAGCAGATCCAGGATTTCGACCAAAATCCTAGGATTATGACCAAAATCCTGGATCTGCTGAGGACGATGGTCGAATGTAGTCTACAATTTTGCCATAATCCGGCTTTTGGCCAAAATCCTAGGATTTCGGCCGAAATCCTAATTCTGCCATAATACTGCGACATATATATGCCCAAGAGGTCGTTTTTGGCAGACTGAAAAAAACCTTGATTCAGTGTTAAAAATTATCAACCTGTCGAAATATCCAAATACTTCAAAATTCTGAGATTAAAATAGTTATGGGTTAGGTTCCACCAAAAAATAAATACTATGTTTACTACTACAACTAAAATTCCGTGTATTTTTATTGATGCGTAAGCAAGGCCCGAAAAATGCAACATCAACAAATGAGGCAAAGGAAACAATTTTTTCAACTTGGAAAATTTAAATATTTATTTCAAAATTTTTAATTTATACTTATTGTATTATCGGTTACAAAAATCATTCTTTTAGATTTTTCAAACCATCGTTGATTTTTTTACATCCCTGCTAATTTTCACAGTATTTTCCATTGCGTGATGCAAAGCTTTTCAAATACTGAGTGAAGTGGCGATATTAATTACTTCTAATCCTGCTTTGTTCGATATTTCCTCAAAGTTTAAACTTACTCGAGAGACAAGTTATGGTTTTGTACTTAAGTTATTCATTTTTGACGCTTATTCAGATGACTGCTAAGAACATGAATTACGACTGTTTTATCTTTTGTTTACGAGCTTTGAGCGTTATATGTGGCAATTTTGCAAAATTTAATACTTGGTTATGCTTATTTAACATTTTGCGACAAAATTGAGAGACTTATAAGGGTTCTCCGGTTGTTGAAAACGTAATTTACCAAAGAAATTACCTGTAGAATATTACTGATTGCTACTTGCATTTTAAGTTTTTTTAAGTTGGTAATTAACGTTCATTGTTTATTCATATTTAATATTATATTTAAATCCAATTACGTTTTTGCATCTCAAGTAATCCCTTTCAGAACGAATTATCTGTATTCCATGAATGGTACAGTAAAATTTTCAATTATATACGTTTCATATCTATTTGCCTCACAACTTTCAAGGGACTCTGCTCTGTAATATTTCCACATGAAGTGTTTTAATAGTAGGAACACGTCTAACCATTTGCAAGTTTATTGCGTTGTTGGGGACGTCATGTATCTGACAAGAATAATATTTCAAAGCATTTTCATATGCTGGCACTGGGTTTTATATCAATGAGTTTTCAATATGAAGTATCTATAGGCTCATAAGTTTTCTGTGTCATAAGAGGAGAGGAGAAAGATAATATTTTTTTAAATGTCTCACAGATCACATCCTCACTATATACGGGATGTGAGGAACAGCCATCTTAAAACTAATAGGGTGCATACAAACCATAAAGCTGAACAACTTTCCCCTAGAAACATGTCAGGAAGCGATAAAAAAACGACGTGCCTTACAAAACCACAATCAGCTGACTGCATTTACTATGGGAAGTCAAAAACATTTAAACGCTTTCTGAAATATTATTTTATTGAAAGTTCTTCAGTTTAATGGTCTGAACGCACCCTATGAGTAATCGGAGGGCTGTATATAAACCCTTAAAAATATATTTCTATTTCATTTGACTAATGTAAAACCTTGGCACTACAAGTCACAGTCAATTTAAATGGAACTGACTCTGCTCTTGAAATTTTGTTCGTATTGTTTTATTTTTTTGTGTAAAAGGGTTAATGCAGGCTTATTTGGGGATAAATTCGCTACCAACCGTCTAAAAAAGCGCAGTAGAAAATATTTCACTAGAAAAACGTCCCTGAAGATGGACACTACTGCTGCTGAAGCCGCCCATGTGATCGCACTACGACAGTGTGATGTCGCTCAGCAATTGCACTTGAGCCGTTGTTTTGGTTCTCAGAGTGTACCGCGCTTCGATGACTGCTGACCGGTACATGGTCCTCTATGATGGATTTATTGGCGTCGGGTTCATATTAATGCTCGATAACGCTTGCGTGCACACTGCTGGCACTGTGCACGGCTACCTTTAAGAGGTGGCCCGATAGACCACCTCTTCTGGGACCAGTTGAACCGCAGGGTTAGGTCCCGTGATCTAGCTCCCACGGCTCTTTAGGAGCTTTAAGACGACGTTACTGAGGAATGGGACAGTATCTCTCAAAAAGAGGCCATAAAATTGGTCCGATCCATGCGAAAGCGCATGAAAGCCGTAACAGGGCAACGGGGGATAACACTAGGTTTTAGGTTAGTTTCAAGCAACTTTGTTTAAAAAAATTAAACTGTATTAATTGAAAATGATACCGAACATAACCAATATTTCATAATTTAAATAAGATTGAAATATGTTTAAAGTAGATTTCTTAAAAGGTGCTTTTTTTATGTGCCGAGTATGTGTGCAAAAACTTGACTCAAATTTTTCTAATTTGGTGATTGATTGATGATGTAGGACACTGATTCACTGAACGACATGAGATAAGTGTCAACAATTTAAACTGTCTAAGTCTTATAATGTGAAATAAAGGGTAAATAAAGTATTGCGCAAGATAAATAATTATGCACGCTTTGAAAACACTAAGTTGTAGTGAATTTTAGCTCTACAGTTTGTTAAGTAAGTTGTAGTGAATTTTAGCTCTACAGTTTGTTAAGTATAGCTTTTCTCATGATAGCCTAATGCAATGTAAATTATTCGATAAAGAGTACACGTTATGTCTGTGTGCGAAAATCCTCGGCAGCGTGGTCAAACCAGGCATCGACAATCTTTCTGTAGGTTTTGTCTTCTGAGTATCTTTTCATACGGTTGCATAGTGGCTTAGATTTTCATAAGGTGCTCTAGAATTCAAAATACGTGACCAATAACTAATTGTTGTAAAATAGCTTTTCATTATTTTTAAATCAAATGTGCAACTTCCCGTACCAAAAAGGATACTTGCGGAGTTTATTTTGGTAGATAGACGCCGTATTTATATGTAGGAGAAAGAAGGATGAATGAGGAATTAATAGAAAGAGAAATACAGAGAGAGAGAGCGCAATAGATAAAGGCATAGACACAAAACGCCTTAAATACATACTAAATCATAACAAATCAATCTTACCTCAGGACGAAGCCAGTAGAATACTGCATCGTCGAAATGCTATCTCCAGTCACTGAAATGATTAACCACAACGTTGATACCATTACGCAATCAAGTCCCATGGTGTGTCTGTTTCAGAGTGGTAGTCCATCATCAGGCACGGTGCCACCGAACCAACCAAAAACCTAAGATACTAGCTTATCCACGTCAGCGTCACTCATGCATCAGATACTTATCTACACTAACTTTTATGGCTAGGGTGTAAGGCCAACCATTTTTATTCTGTGATAAGAATGAAACTTGGTACAGTAAATTCCTTGGGTTTCATTACGTGGATGGCCTGGTTGCCACGGCTAAGGGGGAAGGGGGAGTCTGCTTGCTCTGTTTTTCATTTTATACCATACAACTCAAAAACTTGCGCTTTACAGGAAAGTGTTTTATCATTTTAGAATATTTTATAATTTGTGCATGTATTTATTGAAGAAAAAAAAAGACATTCCTTTCACATTTATGACTTAACAAATTACATAATATATATAAAAATAGTTTTCAATAACTAAATTCCCGTTTAGTTAAAGAATATTGTAAAGAAACAACGTATAATATAATTACACGTTGTAAACGAAGAGTAGTTCAAAAAGTATATTTTCTATTTGCCGGAAGTACGAGTAGGATCTTGCTCTATGTTGCATCGCATAAGTTATCGTTTTGATATAAGGTTTGCATCTTCTTCTTATCGTATCAATTCAATACGCCCAATGCATTTGCATGGCGAAGTGGATTCTTTTAGCGGTTTTTGTGCTGATTTTAATACTCTTCTTTTCGTGTGGGACACTGAGTCGTCCAACGACACAATGAACCCTGGTGTCAGAGTTTTATAATCGCCTAGTAGTTGTGTAACGACTGCCATCTAAGTAATCATAGATAGCAAACGGGACGTCGGACGGCTTAACGTGCCCTCCGAAGCACGGGACCATTTCTTTTCGGACAATCACGTGGTTCACCCTGCTGTGTTCGGCCGAGGTTTGTGAACTGGGGCACCACGGATTGTCTTGCAGGACAAGCGCGGGTCGCATTCCGCGCCACGCCACTTTGAATAATGTGCTCAGGCGGGCCCTTGCCTCGGCGAACGTCCCGGCTACTACGTTAGAACCAAACGGAGTCGTTCGCTCAGATGGCAAGAGGCCCGACGGGGTCACTCATGTAGCCTGGAAGGAAGGAAGGTTCCTGGCGTGGGATGTAACCTGTGTGGATACCCGGCTCCATCACACGTCCGTGCAACTGCTGAGAGGGCGGGGTCGGCCGCAGCTGGTGCAGAATTTAAAAAGGCCCGGAAATATCAGGACCTACAGGGAGGTTACATGTTCGTTCCGGTTGGTTTTGAAACGATGGGACCCTGGGGCCCGGAGGCAAAGAAATTAATTTATGAGCTATCGGCGCGTCTCATCGAGGTTTCTGGCGATCGTAGAGCGGGCAGCTTCCTAGCGCAGAGGCTAAGCCTTGCGATCCAGCGTGGTAATGCTGCCTGCCTGCTGGGTACAATGCCACCTCGAGGTGACGCGCTCGATACAATATTTTATTTATAATTAACTTGTAATTTTAATTTGCAATTTGACATATTTGTAAATTTTAATGACATTAATAAAAAAGATTATAACCCTACAATGTCCTAACCAGACCGGGAACAAATTCAATACAATTCTTTTACAATACAATGTTCAGTTTACAATGTATTGTGGGCTTAATGCCTTGCAAGTGTGATAGGAATTTTTGCGTTGCTCCACATACATTCATATCAGGTTACCTTCGCGGTAAAATATTTTTTCACTATAGTAAATTACTATATACATAGGTACTCACTTATTTACTTTAGAAACAATCAAAATATTAAGGTTTAGACACATTTTAAATACGCAGTTGATCAAACTTTTTATAAAGTTGGTTTGTTCAAAAATGGTTTGATTAAAGTATTTACAAACCTATTTAATAAAAATTTAAATGCTTGGCCTGAATATACGTAGCTGCTAACTGTCGTTAGGCTGCTTTGTGTTTAGCGCTTACTAGTCAGGTAGTTTATTATGTTTACTTACCAAATATAGACAAAGATAAAGCAACGCAAAAGTGAGAGTACAAAGCTTGTTGTGTATATTAAGTCGTACTGAATTAAAAAGGCACTTAGCTAACCTTAACAAGTTTACAATTTTTTTATTTATCTACACTCGTCTCATAATGTTCAAAATTATGAACTCGAAAACAGTTGTCTAAAGACCTGCTTTATGCATTCTGCTGTAACTAAAATCTCCCCAAGCCTATTGTAATTTAAAAAATGAAGCTATAATGTGTGGCCGAAGAGCATATTTTGTGATCGTCTAGATTTTAGTCTACGTTGTGTATTTTAAATTGTGTACGCTTTTATTTTTTAACAATTGCTGAAATGTAACAAAACGTAAAGAAACACAATAACAAGTTTAAGAAAGATGCCACTTAGCTGTTTCCAGGAACTCGCGCATGTCTGGTTCCGTCCTCGTGATCCTCCTCAGCTCTGGATATAGTACCTGTATTATGAGAGAAGGAAAGTGGAAACAATTTGACTGAAGATATGTAACTGCACCCTGTCGTAGGTGCTGTAAATGAATGCACTCAAATTTCAGGGAATGGGAAGGTTCTGATTTGATTGAGAGTTTAAGTCTAAAAGGGACAAGTAGCTAAGAATTTTATGGACCTCCCAACACACTATTTAGTCCATCCAGCACGCAAAACCGTGAAAGTTTAACCCTAACCAACACATATTATTACATACCCTTAATAACTCCCAAACCTTCACGCTAATATTTCGATCACCTCAGAACACAAAACCTTTCACAAACTTTTCATTTATTCCTATTTTCACACACCTCTCACGCTTAATTTACCTATGGTCTGCAAACCTTAGATTTCCATCTGTGACGGCGGCTACGTTTCGGCTCCTTAATAGCATATAAAAAATCAAGTATGCACTTAAGTGATACCTATAAGAACATACTGTACTGCACTTTCAAAGTCAAAATAAACTAGGGTAAAAACAGCTGCACATAATTCTGTCTTGTGATTAAGGGATTTTTGATGTCATATTACAAAAAATCATAATAGCGCGCATATTGACGTCCAAAGAAAAAAATAATTATGCCCTAGGTTTATAGGAGTTTCCGAATCTCTTCTATGTATGTTCCACAATTTTGTGTAGTTTCAGAGCTATTCAACTTTTAGACCGGCGACGGGAAGTAGCGGTACTCTGCTGTGACCTGTCGAAGGCGTTCGATGTGGCTGATCATAACTTACTGGCAGCCAAACTAGAACATTATGGTTTTGAAGGCTCTACTCATAATCTACTGATCGATCTCCTTAGACAAAGGTCGCAAGGCGTCGTTGCTTATGGTGGTAAGATTAGCTCCGATCCCGTTACTACTGATTTGGGTGTAGCCCAAGGGTCTTCCGTCTCTAACTTGAACTATTGAACGATCTGCCAGAGGCAATTAACAATGGCGAAACATTTATGTATGCCGATGATGTAGCCGTTGTAGTATCTGCGACAAACCATCAGGAATTGGAGAGAAGGCTGAATGTCACTACGTCCCAGGTAAGCCGATGGTTTGAGTGTAACGGACTTGTGCTCAACCTGAAGAAGACTCACTTCCTAAATTTTGATCTCTCTGGAAGGAGCCCAAAGCCAACACAGGTGTACGCTAACAGCATCCAAATTGAGCAAGTAGAAACCACGGGCTTTCTTGGATTTCAGCTGGACAGAGGGATGACCTGGGAGCCGCATATCGATAGGCTTTGCGGTAGGGTGAGCGGCGCTTGTTTTGCACTGAGACGAGTGGCACGCATTGCACCTAAGCACGTAGTGCGCATGTGCTATTTCGCCATCGTGCACTCGATCTTGCAGTATGGTGTGGAACTGTGGGGGGCTGCTGCAGAGTGGGAGCGCGCTTTCATTGCCCAGAAGCGCGCAGTACGAATAATTGCACAAATCCCACAAGACTCCTCCGCGCGCCCTGTGTTCAAGTCACTGAGGATCTTAACACTACCCTCCCTGGTGATTCTCCATGTCGCGACGTATGTACGTAAAAACTTAAGTGCATATAAAAAGCACAATGACTTGCACTCACGTAACACCCGCAACGCCGCTAAACTTGTGCCCGTCAGGCACAGATTAGCAAAATCAAATAAGCTTACACATGTCATGGGGCCCTCGGTATACAATAAGTTGCCCATTGAAATAACTGAAGCAGCCAATGACAGCAGCTTTCAGATTAAATTAAAACGCTGGCTTATCGAGAAGATGTTCTACTCCATAACGGAATTTTTGACATTTAAATAAGTAGTTTTAATTGCATTGTTTTCTATTTAATTTAAATTTTATTTGATTTTAATATAATTGATTTTAATTTGATGTAATTTAATTGATTTTAATTTAATTTGTATAATTGATGTGATATTTTTTTTTTAATTCTGAATTTTATTTATTGTTTATTTGGTCTATTTTTAAATTGTTTTTAGTTAGTGTAATTTTACCTATATTTTGTGTGACTTGTATTTTAAAAGATACCAATAAAGATGAATATGAATATGAATATAAAGTTCTATTGAGAAAATTCCACAAGAAAGATTTTTTTCCTTTCGGATTAGTGTTTTTTGAGTGGTTGTTCTTGAAGCATATATTATCTTCATGTTTGGTACTTTCTAGCATACAAAAAAAGACTGCCAGTCTTATTATTCCCCTACCTACAGTTTTATAAGTTTCATAACTTGGAAAATACAAAAAATCGCGGAACATACATTTCGATGATTCGGATAGCCCTCAGATTTTGTCTATGGCATTCAAATTTTGTCTATTGACGTGACTATACGGGCCAGCCTGTATATCAGCTACAGAATTATACGTAGGTGAATTTCGACATGTTATCTATTTAGGCACTTTTGATTTACTACACATTTTTTACCGATAGTACTACTAGCAGCACAGCAAACTACACTTTTAAAGGATCAAATTATGTTTGTCCTTTTAAACTAGTACCTTTAAGTTATTCCTTTAAAATGGGTGGTTGATAAAACTGCTGATACCTCGGATAACAGATAAAATTTCTCCCAGTTTTCCACTTAGTTGACAAAACACGATGTCCGAATGCAGAGGCAGAAGCTTGCACGGTTCGTTAAGGAGTCGAACGTGACGTCAAAATGTCCGCTTTGGTGACCGTAGTGTCCATGCAGGGCACAGATTATCAAGCATAGAATACTTACTTATTTTTTATCTTAGTATCTCACAATAATATTATACAGTAGGAACCTGTTCTCTTTTACAAAATATATGGCAATAATCGGTATAACTATTTATTTTAGGACGATTCGTTTTGCTACGGTTTCTGCTACTTTATCTACGGTAGTAACAACAACAAAAGGAAACTAACATGAAATCTTAAGGAATGTTTTCTCCATGCTTTTATAAGTATCTCAAAACAACTTTCAGATAGATAGATAGTTAAATGAACACTTTATTGTTCACAACATACACAAGAAAAACAAAACAATGCAGAATAAAATATCTAAAACTAAGCATAGGGTGCCTTATCGATTCCAGTGTTGCGTAAAAAAAACTAAAAATTTTAACATTTTCGGTTATTTGTGACTTGCAAAATTACGCCGCAGGCAGGATTTGAACCTGCAGCTGTCGGTATTAGTACTACCGACGCCTTTTCCGACTGAGCTACTGCAGTACATCAGCCGTTGGTGAAATTATGCAAGTATTTCATAGTGTCATCAGTGCGTGGCGTAGCTCAATCTACGGGGTTAGTTTGAAACTATTTCCCTGATCCATTTTTACATAGATACCAAAAGTCGCAGGTTCAATTTCTGCCTGCAATGCAATTTTGCAAGTTCTGAAAAAAACTTTCAGTGTCTACGTGAATAATTTATCGGTGGTCACTGAATCTCGTCCGTAGGTATTTTATCCACAGAAAATACAAGTCTTCGTCCGTTGAATAAAGGAAAAAGACGTCTGAATATAAATCTTTTCAATATTTTGCAGCAAGGGTATTTACAAGATTCTGTGAGTAGTCTAGTATTTCTAAGATTTCTGTCTGAATAGGATTCTTTGACCGTATTAAATTTATACAGCGTGAAATTAGTATCTCTCGCTGTCTATTTATATGTTTTTAATGTTGCTTTCTTCATGACGCATGCTGTTAGACAATGTACTCTATGAACCTTAATGAAAAATTACACTACTCTTAAAGCGATATCATATATATTAGATTAACTAGCGGGCCGCCTAAGGTTTCATTTGTTGCTACCCGTTCTACCGTGGGAACGTAATGTTTTCCCGGCATGAATAATACATACTTCTAAACTTTTTCCTTGAATCATGTCATCTATAAAACAACAGCAACAAAACTCGTTTGTGATTTCTACTATCCACATTATTTAGCACAATATACGGGAATTTTATTGTTAACTCTGGAATTAATTAGAATGAAATTATTTTAAACGAGCTTTTCAGTAGAAATTTACTTCACTCGAGGATTGTTTTTAATTCATCGTTTTAGTTTTAAAAATCACTACCTGAAATCTACAGATAAAACCGGCTATTTCTGCCCACTTAGCAATTAAAAGTTATATTGAACATGCGATCACCAGAAACAGTTTTGGTTGTAGTAAAACCCACTGCTAACATTTTGACTTTCAACCCACATAGCAAAACTTTAGCAATAAAAAACAGTGGGAGGGCGAAAGTATATAGGCAATATGAAACAACGATTTGGGCTAAAGCAACCCTCTGTTATGCTGTAGAAAAAGTTGTGCGACTGGTTGGCTGTTTATTAAAAAAAGTATTTGCATAAGAAAACAGATGCATTTGCATAAGAAAATATGATAATAATATAACCATCTAATTAATTCATACGTAATACAGCAAACTGTTTATCCTCGAGGTATTATAAAGGTTGTTTGTCACACCCAGTATACGCACCCTTCTATCGACAGGGGATAAATTGGGGGAACTTTTAATTAATTTGGAGTCCCTGAGGTTTAGCCGAGGCAACTCAGGCAACTACAAGTGGACAATTTCACACATGGCGGGTTGAAACTATTTCATGCTTCGCACTTGATTTGTGAGCTATGTTGAGGATCCGATGAGCTAGAACCTAGTAACTAATTAGTTTATACGTGCCATTATTGGTCTGGATTTAGAGTGAGGGTCGAAAAGTTTCATAGAATAGATTTTGCATACGGAGGGATATCCCTTCGTATGCAAAATCTTGACATCTTGTATTTAAACCATACAAATACGACGAAGTTGCATTGACGACGGTGCATTTTCAGATGCGTCTGTCAAACGCCTCAAACGACGCATCCGTCAACGCACCGTCCCCGTATTTGTAATTTCCCTGCGTATTTATTGAAAGGATGTAAAGAATATTACGTTGATCCAATTGTCTGTTTATTTAATCTTTCCATTCAGACGTGTAAATATCCAAATCATTTTAAACTTTCATGAGTAACTCTTATTCTTAAAAAAAAAGATAAAAATCTCCGTAGCGAACTAAAGACACATAGCTATTTTACCCGTATTTAAATCAGTCGTACATTGAAAATAAGAAATTGAAAAATTACAGCGCCCGCTGGGACTTGAACCCGGGTCTTGGGACCAAGGCCAAGTCAGTCGGGGCGCCGGTAGCTCAGTTGGCAGAGCAGTGGGACGGTACCCCACGGTCCCGGTTTTTTCAATTTCTTATTTTCATTTATGAAAATAATATAGCACTGTAAGTGCATAATACAATCATAGTACAGTCCGACACCGAACTATAATCTAACAGGTCTCTCCCTAAAAAGTAAAAACCAACACGGTTTTCGATCTGGTCAATCAATGAATTCCAACCTTTCCTTCCTTTCCCCCTTGATTTTATATATTCTAACATTGTTTGAGGCCTCATGGCGGGCATCGTGTAGTATCATATTATCTTTGACATAGTGTACTGCGATTTTACCAAGGCCTTTGACCAAGTCGACAACAGCATACTTCTGAGTTAAAAGTCTCCTATGACACTAATAAATAAATAAAAACAATTAGGTATAGGAATAAGACAGGAATTCGTAATTTCCTTTCATTTTTCATCTGATCTGTTATGGAAACGCTAAATATTCGCCGTAATGGACGTTATGGCGGTCCTCGCCTAAAACTGTAAGATATAATAGTATTTTAAAGAACATAATCGTTACTCCCTCCGATTTTGATTTTTTACACTCGATTTAAATTAGTAAATGTTTTTCTGTTTTTACGCAACATCAGTTTTATATCAAAAATACATTATTTTCATAAATATAAATTAAGAAGGTGTAGAAAATTAATCTACAGAAATATTTTACGTAGGAAAACCAAATGTACTCACCTACATCGTATCGCAACAAAAAAGTATCGAACAATAACATCCTCAAATCAACATTCTTAACTGCATTTCACAAGGGATTTTGCCCAACTACAATCAAAAGCAGGCGAGCCGAGCGCGAACATTTTTTGGCACGTCCGCTCTAAACAAAAAGTTTTCTGTCCGACGGACTTTCCACCAACTGAAGAAACTTCCGGCCATTTCTTCGCTTTGTTACCAACCGACATAGGTATTATCAACTTTTTTTAAAGCAAGGCGCAAGATTCTTCTTGGAACAGAAACTTTTCCTGAAAACAGTGCAATCATTTGTACAGTCGCTCATATAACATAAGGTAACAGGCATTATAAGTGGTATTAAACGAACACTACGGGTGTGCCTTGTGTGAAAGAGGTTAAATATTTCACGCCTTGGCAAAGCAGGTCTGTGGTGTAATGGTCTAACTGCTCGGTCGTAACCTCAAACAAAGCTACGGTCGAGGTTCGATCCTCGGGTTGTGATAGCGTTTGTTTTTCTTTTTTCTGTATTATTTGAAACATATTTTGTTATATTATGTTTTTGTCGGTAGCTGGTGACTCCAGGGATATAAAAATAAGACGTAAGTATATTTTAACTTAAATGAGGAAGCTTTATAAGCTTTCTTATAAAACATGAGGTGTTAACTAAGTAATGATAGTATGGTAAGTGTGAGCACGGAGTTATATTATAGAAAAAAATAATTTGTATGAAAGTAGCGACATCTGGTAATCAGTAGTAGTAATACGATGTTCTCTCTGGTCCTCGCCAAGCGTCTGAGGGGGAGTTATACTTGAGTTGATAGTATAGATGTTTCTAACGTATTAAGGGATAGTATAGGTAGACCTACCTTTACCTAAAAATATGTTTTTTATACCTCTGTTTATTGCTAGGCAGGTTTTATACTTATTTATTGGTAATCTTATTTAATTATTACGATATCATCTTTTAAAACATAATACATAAACAGATTAAAATAGAAAGAAATAAAAGTGAACAATAAATTAAAAGTATTTATTTATTTACAACGTTTCTTTACAGCCTCATACAGGTGCTATGCTTAGTAACAATATAGGTAGGTATATCTATCTAATTATTAGACAGGTTTAAAACAATGATTTAAATAACTTAGTTTACAACTGTTTCCTTTGTTTAGCTAGCACACAGTGAATAAACATGTATAGCTAAATACAATAACATCACTTTGGCGCTAATTTTAGAATGAGTTGCACAGCTATTATAATTTTGTCATCCATCTCAGGGTAAAAAAATGTTCCAGAAGGAACCTTACGACCAACCAAACTGAAACTACCGATGTATAAAAACTTATTAATTCATATATAATGCACGCTCAAATACAAATAAAAACTCATTTCTTTTTTAGTATAAACAGAGTATCTCGTATATTTTTAGTGCATCAAATTATATTTGAGCGTTTTTCTTGGCTTCACTCCGGTTATTTGTAGGGTTCCCTCTGATACTTTTAATATGTTTAGGTTAAACAAACTTAATAATGTGGTCTGTAAAGTTATAAAAATACTCCTGGGCAAATTGAATTCTATCCTGACGATGTCTATTGGACAAGGCGATATTTTTGCAGTTTTGTATCTTTTGAACCCTTTTGCATGCAAATCTTTGAGCACGGTTTGCACAGATATACCATGTGCAATTGCTGTTTCCTTTGTTGATGCCAATGGATTCGCAGTGTGCTTTGCAATTACATCCCGATGGCGTGCAGACTGAGGACCGAACATTTTGGGGCAAAACCAGACTTAATACGTTGAACATCTCCAGTGTCACCATGACGCTGTATCCACAATGTTACAGCCTTCCTCTGCAAATAAATAAATCCTAAATTAGAAGAATGATCCTACAAAGTTATCTTCCTACCATTTAACATTTATTGAAACCTAATATTAAAATTAATTGTAGGTTACTATTAAAATGAGGATTTTAATGACGTAACACAATATTTTACTTACCGAAATATTTAATTTACGAACGATTGCACTAATTGACATTTGCTGTTCTTGTAACACCACAATTTCAGCCTTCATAAAAACTGATAAATTATGCATTTTAATAAAAATTGTTAAAGTTTTGTTAGAATCCAAAAAACACTGTTGTCGCTTCCAAAGACGATAGTAAAGAAACGTAGGCTGAACTGGTTATTTATAAGTAATTTTTATTGGCTACCTGCAATATTATACCAGACTCGCATTATACCAGACGTAACACAATATTTTACTTACCGAAATATTTAATTTACGAACGATTGCACTAATTGACATTTGCTGTTCTTGTAACACCACAATTTCAGCCTTCATAAAAACTGATAAATTATGCATTTTAATAAAAATTGTTAAAGTTTTGTTAGAATCCAAAAAACACTGTTGTCGCTTCCAAAGACGATAGTAAAGAAACGTAGGCTGAACTGGTTATTTATAAGTAATTTTTATTGGCTACCTGCAATATTATACCAGACTCGCAGTATATTCAACCAATTCTGATCTCAATATCTATGACGCGCTATGTTATTTGTAGCAACCATTTAAAAATTTAAACGTTTTACGTAATAAGCATCTGGTCTAGGGGCTTTCGCTGTCGGATACAACGCAGCATAGCCACGGTTCGAATCTCGGCCTGCGCCAGAGTGGTAACTATCATATTTTTATGTAAAAATTTTAGTTCCTAAGTGAATGATTGCGAGTTCGATTAAACTTCGTATTTGGCTTGCGAAAAAGTTTCCAGCAAGTAATTTAAACAGGTTTAAATGACGTATGCAACGCTAGTAGATTCCGGCTAACTAGCTCAGTGCTGCCACCAAGTTTAAACATTGGCAAAGAGTTTGATGTGGTGGTATGTGGTTGTAATTTTATAGTTAGTGTCGCTAGTGGTGCCATCTTTGTGTTGAATAGAGAACAAATTCCTTTGATACTTCGAATATGCAAGCCTGTTACCTTAAGTGGTATGAGAGACTGTACATCCTATATCATACTGAGATGCAAATAATTACTGCTCGTGCAACAAAAACTAGTTTAATCCTAGTCAAGTATTCAGCTCACATTTTGAATGTAGTAATCTAATCACATTACAAAGACTGCCAATCCCAAGCACTTCTCCGTAGAGTTTTGCAAAGTATGACGCTTCTCAGTTCTCACGTTACACCTAGTTTAGGACGTGCGCAAAGTTTATACAGAAAATTATTCGCACAGTGAGTAATATCCTTTAGCTGTGGATATACAGTAGACAATGTAGTGCAAATACCAACCTCCGCAACTCTTGGTTCGTTAGCGCTCCGTCCCGAATCACGCCACAAACTGTAAAATAAAGTTGCTCCATGAAATTTCCTTCTATATTTTTATGCTGATATTTTGTTGGGAAAATTGGGGCGAGCGAATATGTTGTTTCTACACGTGGGTCTGATATAAAATTTTAAGGCCGGTTTATGATATATTTCGTGGTTGTTTAGTTTCCGTTCATACACTTTTCATTTAGTATCATCAGTTTAAATAAACGAAATAAACACTTGTTCAATATATAGGGTATGTAGTAAGTGGCTTGAATTGACATAATGAGCCTAATTAAATTCGATCTAACTGTAATTTGAAGTTTCATTATAAATTTCTTGTAATTTGTTCTGAGAAATTTGTATTATTTTTGACATATTGTTATGTTAGACCATAAGATTTTAATGACTCCTTGTATGAGAATAAGATTGGAATTCGCAATTTTCTTAAGACTGATGCGTTTAAAAAACGCAGCCGGTCAAACAGTGTGCGAACCGCCATAAGGTAAGGTTATTTTTATATTGATACATAATCCCAACCCTGATCAAATATTTTTCTACTAAAAATAATCCCATAAAAAATAACTGCCAATGTCCTTGGAAACTATGTAAATTAATTAAGATAAGCAGGCATAAAAAAACAATACCTAAAAAATGCGGTTGATATTATACATAATACGAATGAAATTAATATTTCAATAGACATGCTAAATGGGACGCGGTAACAGAAGAAAATTACCCGACCAGTGAATAGGGGCTGCTGAGCACAAAATTGATTGAATTTTAAAACTTTAGCTTCTTGCGGACTTGACTTCCAAGGCTCTGCAGCTAATTACTTAACTCGTTCTTTGGCCGAAGTGTTCTGCCTCGCTGCAGACGAAACAAATAAAACACAGAAAAAGACTTCTCTAAGACGGATTGAAGTAATTTAAAGATGTATTTGAGTTGGTTAACTGATTCACGAAATGGTTTCAGCTTGGGCGCCAGCAGCCGGTACAATGAAACAATCTAAGCACTTAAATCACCGATAGGGTTTTAATCTGTTTTTTTACTTATTCTGCGAAGGATACAGCTTCTGTACTCAAGTTCTACTATACTAAAACTTAGAATGTACCTTTATGCAATAGTCCAAGGCCTAGTAATTGTCTGTCTATGTAGAAAAGCGTTTTGCTTTACATGTGTATTAGTAAATGTTTCGCATTACAACACAAACAACTCTGTTCAGCACTACTATTTTAACGATAGTTATGTTTATAAAATGATAATCGCTACAATTTGACGTGAGACTTATGATATATATTTAAGATTAGTACGGAAGTCAGATTTAATAAAAAAGTGTCTTGAAGGTAACTGATTTAAAGAGCGGCGGCTGTCGAGCAAAGTTTGTAGAGTTGGTATCTTGTCCCGACATATTTGTAGCGGTATTGTCAACTTAGCGGCCGCCCCGGAGATGCTTCTGGTACATGTACCCTTTAGATGGAGTATAAGTGATAAGACAAAAATATCCAACTTATATAAAAAACGATAGAATATTATAATATTGACTTGTGGTTGTACACCCGGGGTAACGTAATTCATAACTCTTACTCTTTCTCAGGTGAGAGATAAAAGGCTGACTAACTTCTTATTCCTCCTAGTGAATTTATTTAATAAATACTTTAAAATTCAGTTCCACCCAAAGGAAATAATAACCACAGATCCGCCTGTGTAGCAGCTACGACGTCGGTGACGAAATATCGCTGATTCTTGTTAAAAATATATTAAAACAATCTAGTTTTCCCTACATAAATACCCAGTCGTTTTCCTCTAAACCTTATGACTTATTTACCTTTTTCAACTTTTTCAAAGTTCTTTCTGCCAGAAGCAATCAAAGGCGTTTCTCGGAAAACTTCTTTACTTATTGTTTGTGAGACTGTAGTTTATGTTCCGCTATTTTAGGCGTTCTCCTCCTATCTCGTTTCTTGAGAAAACTTTGTTTTTTAGCATAGATATTTTCATTGAAATGTACTTCGTACTGGTTGCGTAATGGCACAGTTAATTTATTCGTCGCACTTGGATTTAATGAAGGAATAATTTTTCATGTATTTTCCATTTTTGATAGGTATACTAAACAAGTTACTATAAACAAGTAAATCAAATTTATGTTTCTATTCATCATGTTTTTATTCAACTGAAATTTTAAATGTCGCCAACGTTTGACCAACAAAGTAAAAAACAATGATTCCAACCACAAATTCTATTACACCACTTTACAGCGTCATTAATACTTTGCCGGGTGTTCTAGGGAATGAGAAACGCGAACATTATTCAGTGACGTAATATTACCGTACTGGTACCACGGTCAGGCACAGGTGGGGTGCGCCTATCTATTACGTAGTAACCGGTCTATAGAAATATTCCTATTATAGTTTAGCTTACTGCATCATATAGTTTTATTATATTACTTTGAAGTTTCTACTAAACATCTTTACAGCAATGTGTCTTGTCACAATTCTGTGAAGTAATAAAAAACACCGAACAGGAATTATCATCACAGACGGATCCTGAAATGAAAGTGATAATAAATACCTACATTTTATTATTATTAAGTAAAATAAATATTAGACTGGCTCTGTCGCGATAATATTTAGGTAAATAGTGTATTTAAAATTAAATATTTCAACTATGGTACACCGCTATTTCAATACTAACATCTTGGTTTCTGGAAAATGGTAGCTGGATAGTTAATAACCTAGCCTAAAAAAACCAAAAGACCATAAATAATATACTGATTCATAGTAGTATTAGCTTATTTTCAGCTAAGCCAGCTATTGATGTAGCTGGTATTTTCTTCCCTTTTTCACCTTTAAAGACTTGTGCTACAATTTTATTTGAGATTTTAAATGTGTACAAGGATAATTAAACAAAACATTTTTAAATAAAATAATCACATTGTCCTACTACTAGCGACAATACGTGTCAGTGACCCAGTTCTATTCAGAAACTTGCAATAAACGTACTATCCAGAGAAATATGATCTTCATAGTGCGTTGGAAACCTTCCAAGGATGTGAACCGGAACCAGTCCATGTTCAGTTACAATTTTATACCAATGTAAAATACAAACCTCAAACCTCAAGCTTTCGTCAGACGTGGTGTTAATATCCGTTTTACGGCCGTTAACGATCTGCATGTATGTATATAAGGTGTAAAAAAATTAGCTGAGAATATTTTAAGGGGTGAACCAGTACGTGAAACTGAACAACTTTCCCCAAGGAACATAGGTCAAAATATGAAAAAATAATTTGACCCTCCCATACTTAGTCTGTTACCCGGCCGGGTTAATTTGTACGGGAGGGCCAATATTTTTTTTCATATTTCGACCTATGTTCCTTGGGGAAAGTTGTTCAGTTTCACGTACTGGTTCACCCATTAAAATATTCTCAGCTAATTTTTTTGCACCATGTATGTAAAATACAGGCAGGTACCATGAAGAACTTTTGTTTGAAAGTTCAAATTGAACAAGTTATCCCAAGAAACATAGGTCAAAAGAATATAAAAAACGTTAGAAAATTGATTTTTTCGAAAGGTCCATTCTTCTTAGACCTTTGGTTTTTGTGGGAAGTTCTTCAGCTTATTAGTTTTTTGCATCATTTTCGGGAAAGTCTGTCGTTCGCAGACTTTTCCGAACATTATCTGTTCACTACAATTCTCTACGTATTTTAGTTAAAGTTTGTTTCATGATTTTATTCATAGTAATGTACGATGAGGAGATGTCTTAAATAAGAAGAATATTCTTAAGACCTAAGCAGTCTTGTCGTATACGATGTCTTGGTGTACGATTGCTAATCTTTCCCTGTGTAAGCAACGTTCCATTATTAGATGTTTTCTCATACACGATTGAATTCCTGTAGTTCACAGAATAGATGTTTTCTTTTTCAGTTGATCGCAATATCTCCTCTGCAAATAAAATAAGCGGAGATTGAGATTGCCGCTCTAGATGAGTATGTCGCAGGAATAATAGCAAAATCAGATAAGGACGTTTGATCTGATTATATGACAATGGCAGAATAAAGTCTTCGGTTCGCTTAATTTCAGATTTTAACCTAATTCTGAGGAGCACAGCCGAATCCCTGATTTACCTACTGGTATATTCCTGTGACAGATAGGTATAACACCATATCCGTTATTGGAGATATTGCATATAGTACTGTATTTCAAGAACTAACGGAACGCAAGGAGGCGTTGGGCTATGGCATTGAATATCTAAGTTACTCGACAGAACAACCTAAACCACAATTCAGCTTAAGCTATAAAACATCATATACCTTACAAGAGGCTCAAAAAATGTTTTGTTATTTGTTACTACCTTAATATTTCTATGAACAAACCAGCCCCATGCAACCAAATAACTCTACAATATGATCATCATCACATCACATTAGCATATGCGATGGGAAGGTTGAAAATAGTTGAAATACGAAAGAAAACTGCACATCAATTTGGAAGCATTTTCAGCTGACCTAGCCAAATTATTATTTCTACTCTGTGGTATAAACTTTAGGGAAAGTTTTTCAGTTTCAAATATATTTTCACCATATACATACTGTAAATAATTAAATATGTGTGAGACACGAAAAGAAACGCGCTTATATTTTTGTATATAGGCTGAGTGGGTATGTATCTAATTTTTAGGTAGGTACGTAAAAAGATAGGTAACGCAAGTATCAACGCAAAGTAATAATGAGTATATACAGTATATACGATAGACTTTCGAAGAACGCCTTATATTTTTCCTTTAACAAATTGACAAATTAATTGTATCAAATGTAGACAAAGTGCTCTTATTTTTAATATTTTCATAAGCGAGGTAACTCACAATTTTAAATTCTTTATGCCAAAAATCAAATATTCGTACATATGAACAATTCATTTTGTCATACATCATTAAAGCAAAAAGATCTCATGTGGTGACAATGCCATGGTGAATAAATTATTATTAAGTATTGTCTTATTTTACTATAAGGGTCGAGGCTAACATCAAATTGATAAATGAGAACGGTAGACTTATTTTAGGTCAATTGGTAGGTTAGTTTGCTCACGATTCAAATTATATAAATAAATACTACATGTGATATTACGTCATCTATCTATTCTGAAAGTTTTTTTTAATGGTGAATTAGTTATAAAGTCACCCAAATCAATCCTTAATAAAAAACTGAACTCAAACAATTATATCTCATTAAAATCTAAGAAATAGACGTTTTTATTTACAATGCAAATTTCCTGACAAAACATATGAGTTATAATATAATAGTGATATTCTAATGTTAAATTGCGTTTGTAGTACCGTTATAGGGCCCTATCTTTAACTGCACTGCGGAATTAAAACAAAACGTTAATTAAGTATTTTGTATACTTGGAACACAACAGTAGAATACCGAGTAAAAAAAGCGGAACAACTGTTTAATTTACCCCAAACGTTTATTATCTTCAGAGAAATTTAGCAAAGTCGTGACTCGAATGCCGAACTCTAGCTTTCGTCAAAATTTTCCGGCTCCTACATTGTGGCCTTGCAAATGGAGCTCTGTTTAATTGTGAGGTAAATTTGTGGTAATTTGAATGCATAAGAATTTTTCATTTGGTCCAGGCCCTAATTTATTTCGAAAAGGGCAACAAATTTATGTTAATTATAATGATAAAAATGACGAAATATATGTAATCCTTTTAAAGTGGAATCAAAATAGTGAAAAACTGCGTCACTGCGTTCCTATTCATTCATTTACTTAACATAAAATTCAAACGTAACAGGATATTTTATCTAAGTAAGTAGCTGAATGACTTCATTAGCTCAAGAACATGGACAGACAGAAGCAACAGCAGGACAAATTGACACGCCAGATAAAACTCCAATATGGAACCTTATTTATAGTCCAGCACTTGACTTGCAACGCCATAACTGGAGCAAGTAAAATACGGCGAACAGTACAGCACAGCTACCGACTCCACTGGAGATAAAAACACTGGATACGAGCAGCATAAGTGCTGTTGTACACGCGAAGCGTTGCCAGAACGCTGCTTTTGTAACGTTTTGTGTACCTTTTGACCTATTTGTGTTATGGGCACTCAGAAAAATCATTACCTACTGAAAGTTATTTTAAACATATTGTTTTATTTGATTACAGGCAACACAAGACAAACAGACTAATGATGTAGTAAGCTCAACTAAAAGACGCTATTAGTTTAATTATAAATTGAAAAGCTGATCAAATAACCACAGGCCTAAAAATAACTAATTTTTTGCCTCATATGTCTATAGAACTAAAATTGTATTTTATAAGCTTTTCATAGCAAGTTCAAAGACGAAAATTTGAAAGCTCAGAAAGAGATTGTAAAAACTGCTTAAAATATATCTTGGATGGTATTTAAACGTACCTCAATTTATTCCCTTGATACTCTTTTTTGCCTTGGAGGAACTTTAATGGTACTGAACGTGCACCAAAACATTTAGTACCATTTTGAATGCACTTATTTATAAACATTAGGATTAATGTTATTATATTAAATAATGGTAATGTAAGTAGTTTCATTTATTAAAAGATAGTACATAAATTCCTAAAAAATCATGTGCATCTTCTGGCTTTTGGCCACCCGCTGCTGCAGCAGGCTTGCTGCGCTCGTTCGACTAATCTAACCTAACCTAACCTATGCCATGTTAGATCAGGTCGTGCCTTACAGACCAATTTTCCTATTTGGGGCACAATTTAAAATATGTGGTGCACAATTTAGTATGATTTGGACAATGAATAATAACATTAATGAGTGTAACACAGTTGATGCAATATATCGGGTCAAAGTAGCTTAAATCGGAATAAAATAATTTAAAAGGTGATTCATGTTTTAGGTGGACGTTTTAAAATTATCCAAATATGTACATAAGCCGTTTATTTCCAATTTTGGTACCTAGTCTGTCATCAAAGATTTACAAAAACTAAAGAGGCCAGACTTTCTTGGAAATAATATAATTGAAAAAAGGTCTCTTTTAAAACTAAATTACAAAAAAAGTATAATCAAAGTGGTGTTGTTGCAGTTTAAATTATTTAGTCAAAAGCGAACGATGCCATTTGCAAAAAATATTACATTTCTAAATTTGAACACGGTATTCCTGGTATTCTTACCTTGATAGATCATTATTTTTGTATTGTTCAAGAAATATAATGCTGAAAACGTATCATGGCAGTTTAAAATATTACGTACAGCCACTTAAATGAAGAATAGTTAAAAAGTATCTAGCACAGAATCGTCAAGTAGTGATGCTTCCAAAAAATTACATTTTTAATCGATTTAATATTATGGCAACACTACAAGACTGTATGAATTCTGAATGGCATTTAATAAATTAAATACTTTGCATGGGCTAGGGCAATTGGAATGTTGCGTTTAATTGTTTATTCTTCTATACTATAACCATTATGTTCGAATGAGGAAATTAGCTGAAAATGTGTGTAAAAACGGAACAGCCGTTGAACATACGCAACATAAATTTCAATACGCCAAATATGACATCAAAGTTTTTTGACGTCAGACCTAGCTATTTACTAGACGTTAGAATGAAAATAGTTAGTATTTCAGATTTCGAAAGGTGCGGTACTTACCCCAACACAAAGTTAATTGATATAGTTGATGAACTATAAAGTTTCACCACAAATGGCATCTACAACTTCCACGATTAGGCGAACAAAACCTCAAAACACTAAAATTTTCACACTACCTCTATATTACCCTTGTATAAGTATTAAAATAAGTTATCTCATGATAATTTGTACCTTTGGGTTTTTCCTGGAACCAAAATGAAATCTTTGTGTATCCACTGACGACGGAAATTATAATGGATGAAACAAGGCCTGCACACCTGAATAAGTAATGAAAATGAAATTGCCGCGTTGAGTACAAAGCTGTATTTAGAAAGGCCAAATATGGCTCTAGGAATAATTAAATTGAAATTGCGTCCTGGTAGGGATATGTTTACTTGAACAAATTAGTACAGTATTACATCAAATATAATGAAGTCGTTAAATTGTTCCGCTAAATTACACGGGTGACTACGTTGCTAGCAAACGATTCGTTATTGAATTTTGGATAGGTACATATTTAAATAACATTCAGCTTTGCATGAAAAAGAAATATATCAAATATATGACCAAAGATATGATCGAATTCAAATGGTAACATCCAGCAAGACTGCTTCTATGTCCCAATGCATTTTGTATACGAGCCACGTAGTTGCACTAGCAACGGTTGAAGGCAAATAAATTCCACGATTTGTGGTTGGAAGCCTTCCAGGGCAGTGTTGGTGGTCTGCTTGGGATGTTAGCCCAAACAGGCGGCGCTTCCTTGGTATTGTCAGGGCAAACATAGTACCAACATGATTACTGGGAACTGGGGAATCTGCGGTGTTTGCCGATGGACGTTTTGCGGTGCTGAAATGACACATTATAAGTTGCTGTTGATGTTAGTTACTGTAAAAGGGTACCTGTTTAAGGAAAATTGAAATGTACAACATACATACACATATCACGCCTGTAATCCCTTGCGAGGTAGGCAGAGCGTAAACAGCCGAAAAAACGGCCATTTACACCACGTCTGACAAATGTTTGAGGGTTATTCGGAATATTGTGTATCGCTATAGTGACAGGTTGTCAGCCTATCGCCTAAAATTGCAACACACACCCTCGAGTCCCTTAGTCGCCTCTTATGACTCCCACGGGAAAGATAAGGGGTGATGTTATTCTAAGCCGGCATCACACGGCAACTGAAATGATTTGTGAAAATTGAAATGTGATACAAATTGTTATATAAGAAAAACTATTTCAATATTATACGAGTTCACAAATAACATATTATTCGACCTAAAATCTATATAATTTTAGTGTGTCTAATACCACAGATAAATAAATACGTAAGCTGACCATTCATTCTTTAATCCACCGTTAAAACTGCTTCCTAAAATTAATCTGCTACCACGTAAAACAATCGGCGTGCTCTATGCGTAGGTATAATGTAAGCTTGGAAAACTATACAATGTTATACAGGACCAAAGTCTCAGACGAAAGTAGTCGAGTTGATGTATTCGCAGGGGAATCGAAAGTGGTATACCATGTTGAAATAGGAAGAAGAAACAAGGCTTGAAGGTACTTTTAGAATGCTATTTTTATGTATGAATTCCAGCTTTTAAAGTGCCTTCTGAGTTGAGGAAGAAAGATGAGGTTTCAAAAGATAAGTTAGTAACGGATACAAGGTGTAAAGGGGGGTAAATTTTGAAAGAGATAAAATGTGCTCTGTACCTACTACTTATATGTATTAAGGGAATTTTCAACAATCTTTTCAGTGTGTACGAGTAATTTTGTAGGTAAAAATTTATTTTGAAAATAATTTAAAACCAAATTTATATTAAAACGAAACTTAAATTATTAAATTAATTCTGCTCTTCCTCTAAATTGTGAACAAGGAGACTCCTGTTTTTGAGTTTCTAAAGGCTGTACTCCGTAACAACGCCATGCCCTGTCATATTTAAGGATCATAGAATGAAGGCGGCTTTTCAAACGACAAATGACCTAGCCCTTAATAAAAGGTTAAAATAATTCACTAATAATGTAACGTGTTTTTAACGGGGTGATTTAAAATAAAGTATTACAAGAGTATGATAACACGCCAAAACCTAAATAAAAAAATAAAAAAATATAATTATATCCTGGACAATTCACACAGCGCCATCTAACCCTATGCTTGCGCCAAAGCTTGTACTATGGAAATCTGATAGCTGATACTTGTAAACTTTATTTTAAATATATACATTTTATACATAGAAAACATCCAGACTAAACACAAATATCTGAAAATTACTTAACAAATATTTGTGTCTCGTGGGGATCGAACCCACGACTTTTGGCGTAGCAGGCAGGGGTACCTACTAGACAGTTAGTAGGTAGGTTTAGCAGACGCTACGCCATCGGGCCAGTCAAATATTTATTTATCCGGGATCGATAAGTGTTTAATATGCGGTTAAAAACTCCTATTCATCATTAACACCACTGCGGCAAAATCACTTTGATGTTATACAAAGATCATCTAACGAAAACCTTTCGTTACGTAGGTATTGCAGATGATGAGTTTAAAATTAAAGTTCTAAATTATCAGTCACGTAAATCGTTCTATGCAATAATACAGTAAGCCAAGAATATCTAATTAATTACATACATGTTATAAATAAATACGCAATAACAAACCAAGTTCTTTTATATCATATGTGATTCTGTTATAAAAACATACTGACATGTAATTATAGTTTGTTAAATTAAAATACCTTGTGTTGTGCTTCTAGAAGGGTAAAGACCAAATGTTGTCCTGTTCAAGTGACTATTTTTCTTTACAAATGCCAACAATTCGTTTATGAAATTCAACTTTGCTTCACTACAAGTTCGTGAAAACTTCTGTTATTCAACAGTAACATCAAAAAGCCACCTGTTATAAGGAGTTCACACCATAATTTTACAGACCAACACCGTTTTGGCTCAAAGGTGGGGGCGCAGGTAAAAGGTCGCACACAATGTATAAGAAGTATCTATAAGGTACCAAGTTAAACTGGGTGTTCATACAATCTATTTAACAATGACGGTATAGGTAGGTTAATTCTTAAAAAGGGTAGATTGATCTGCTGCTCATAGTACCAACGTGGTTTCTACCTTACCAGTTACAAATATTTATTACTTTAGGCACTTGAGAAACCTAGAGTTCGTACAGATTATAAAAGCTACATAATTTACAAGGAGCTAGACTGTAAATAACTTTATTAGATTGTTTAGCTAAGTCTTCGTGAGCCCGAGGTAAGCTACTTACCTACAACTTGCGACACATACATTCTAAAGTAGGTACATTTTGGGAGTTACCCTTCGGATCACCCATATACCTGACAAGTCCTGTCTGAAACATGAAAGAGAAAATAAAATGTTATTTTGTTTTTCAGCAAAGTCTAAAGAGCTTTTTAATTGAAAGGCTTTGCACGATAATAAAGTAAAGGTCCAACTTAACGTAAATTTAGAAATATTTGTTAACTGTTTGTTCTCAATATTATGAGCATATAATATTATTATTTTAGAAATATCTTTGATACAAAACTAATCAAAAGCTATTTTGAATCCTAGATAGATCAACAAAGGCTAAGTAAGAAAGCAATATGCGAAGAACATAAATTAAAAATGTGCTATACTGTAACCAACACATGTCATGAAAATAGGAAAATACACATCAAAGTAAAGTTTCATTATCAGCTAACAGGAAGCCGCCAACATCTAGGATAAACTGTATGTACCTGTCTTCATTACCGGCTTTAAACTAAGCTTGCTATTCATTGCTTTGTCGCTTAGCGTAACTGACTTTTAGGTTTGCAGTAAATATCATGACTTAGTAGCTTTATGAATGCATTCGAGTTGAAAATTTAATTAAAAGTATTTTATGGTCGCCCTAATTGAATTCGTGCTCATAACCTGAGTTAAAGTTCACTACAGTTGTGGAGGTCGCAGTAAAGAAAAGAACAAGTATCCCGTTTTTACATTTCTTATTCAAATAAATACGTACTGTACGTTATGAGAATTTTTCGAGTTCCGTTACCCAAAAGAAAAAAATACCAATATAATAAAACCATAAAAGCAAGCCTACGGCCGCCGCTTGTAGGTAGTAAAAAATAACGTTAAAAATGATACGGCCGTTTATACTGTAACAAACGTATGTTTTTGACTATCTTAAAATTATTGTGAAATTTTCTAGAAAGAGGTTTATGCAACTAATTTTTTTTAACAAAAGATAAAATATATCCGAGGACTGAAAGGCTTTTAGTGGTTCATTTTTTTACTGATAATACAGTATCATGATTTCTTTTCTTAGTGTTTTTACTGTGGCATGGCAGCAATAATTTAACTGACTAATAATTTTGTGATACAGCCCGAGAAATAGAAAACTAAAGAACTCCATAAAATTGATTCCTGTGGTGTAAAAACTTGGCGTTTTTTTTTGTGTTGGTAAACGTAAATGTTCTAGCTGTCATACGGAATGTAATTTTTTCAAATGCAGGGTGGACAAAAAAAGGGTGCATTTTGTAAGGTACTAGAATACAATGCATTACTCAACATACATACATACATAAATCACGCCTATATGCCTTAAGGGGTAGGCAGGGCTTTAACGGCCAAAATTACTCAACGATTATGTTTTAATTCTTTACTGTGACATACATAAATTACGCCTATTTCCCTTAACTAGGGGTAGGCAGAGCGTTAACGGCCGTAACGGTTAAAATTACTCAACGATTATGTTTTAATTCTTTACTGTGCAATGCATTAATATATTTTAAATCTATTAGTTTTATTTTTTAGTATTATAGTATTATTATTATAATACTAAAAAATAAAACTGCCTGCACAAAGTGAAACTGCCTGCTCTGGTGACATCATTGAGGCGCATTGGTACCTAATTTTTTTTTTTAAGATTGCCCCTAAGGACTTACCGTCATAAAACCCGTGCGATTAGCCTCCCAATAATCTTCTTACATTTGCAGAATTTCGAAACATCATAACACGCTTCCTTGACATCAAACCATACTTATCTAATTTGCCTCTAGCCCGAAACTAAGGTCGTTGCTGATAATGAAGGTCCCAGGTTCAAACCCTGCAGCATATTTTTATCAAGCCAAGTTTAAACCAAGCGCTCGCCGCATAAACGAATTCACCGGCGGCACCAGCTAGTTTTCTAATAAAGAATCTAATCCAAGTCTAGGGATGGCAGGAGACAATATTTAAGTGGTTCAAGTTGAGTTCAACAAGCGATCCCACAAAGCAGCTAGAGTGTCGCCCCGCGCCATCGTCCAATAGATCAATATCTTTACTTTAAAGGGTAAGGGGGTCGGACTCTTGTTATCCCGAGAGAGGTTTATGGAAATAGTGACGAGGAACTTTACGCAAACTGTGCTTAGATGTTTTGACACAAAAAATGATTTTTCTAAAGTACAACTTAACATATAAAAAGATTTTTTTCTAAGTGACTGATTACCTAGTTCAATAACACAAACCATAAAAAACTAGAAATAAGGAACATACACATACATAAATCACGCCTTTTATCCCTTGCGGGGTAGGCAGAGCGTAAACGGCCGCAAAAAACGGCCATTTACGCCACGTCTGACAAATATTTGAGGGTCATTCGGAAAATTATGTATCGCCATAGTGACAGTTTGTCAGCCCATTGCCTAAAATTGCAATACACACCCTCGAGTCCCTAAGTCGCCTCTTATGACTCCCACGACAAAGAAATGAGGTGATGCTATTCTAAGCTGGCATCACACGGCAATAAGGAACATGAAAAACAAAAAGGTTTATGTTATTCCGTTTTTAAGCTTCCATCATCGCGGCGTTCAGTACTCGGTCGTCAGACGGAAGACGGTGTTTCTCAAAGTTTTTACTTTGAGCAACACAATTTTTACTATTTCAACTTAAATGCGTGAACCGTGGACCAAAAAGATAGTTAGTAGATAATTATGAAAACAAAAGTTCCTACTTACCTATATCAAGACAAAACGATGTGCCATTTCGATTGCCATTACAGCAAACACGGTTTCCCATTTAGGCTAGGTAATGTTACAATGTTTGATTCTCCAGTCGAATTAAATTCATTCAGTCATAATAGGGGCCCGCACACATCAGATAATTTCTCTCGACTTCGTAGCAAGTAGACGTGTGTAAAAAATAATAAAACGAATAAAAAATTGCATAACAATATTTGTTTTAGTTTCAAGTGAGAAGTACAGTCAAGTTCGACTATGATTGGCGGTAAGGTGGTTCGAGAGCCCAGTGGCGACGCCAAACAGAAAAAATATCCCTTAACCTTTTGTCCTTTCATGCTCCTATTTATGGTTGTCTTAATGAATCAGTCAATTCAGGTAGTCATAATATTTAAAAAAATAATAAATTCATTGAATTACATTAGCTACATATGCGGCGGCCCTTACAAAGGTATGGTGTTTACTCCTTCCTGCCAATATTAGCAAGTAATTCCCTACAGAAGCAGGTAATACGGATGTATTACTCGGTTGAAACATAGATATGCCTTTGTTTTCGAAACATGCAAATTTGAATTATAAACTAAGTAGGCTTGTTTTAATTACAATTTGATATTGTTGGCGTTCGTATCTCCTATGATAAACAGCCTTAAATAAGATTGTACTTACCCGATTTCACATATTTGTCTTTATTGAGTGGCAGATACAGTAACAAAGCTGTCTGCAATTTAAGTAAATATGATTTAACTGATATTTTAAAAGTGTTAACTGCTTAATATTATAAAAATGTGTTCATGACTGTGTTTCTTCGTTGAATAGAAAATACCTTGCAGTATATGTATAAGGTGAGATCGGCTCACTCCATCATTGTCGATATTGCTTAGGTCACATCTGGGTGAGTGACGCGTCGCAGTATGAGAAAAATAGCACAACAAAGTTCATTAATACCGTATGGTAGGAACACAAACTCGACAAATTACTCGAAACAAAGTTTAAGAAACAAGAGCTCAGTCAATTTAATATGGGGTGGTATGGGATCAACCTCTTAGCGGTCTACCCCGGGCAACGGCAACAGAGGCTTGCCTGTGGATAAGTCCGGCTGAACGATCCCACTAAGCGGTGGAAGGCTCCGTAAGGGGCCGCCTGGCTTGCGACCACCATCCCACACAAGTCTGGCGCCAAGTAGCTTGCTGCGTTCCGTCAGTGTTTGGGAGTGCCAGTGCCTTAACAGGCTTCTTCTGGGTGAGCTCGCTCCATCTTAGACTCTGTCTCTGTCCTTTGACCTAGACTAGAGTCAAGAGCAAACCCAACATTAATAAAAATTAAAAAACTAGCATTTTAATTCCCTTTATTATATGAGAGTTGCATAAACTACTATTAAAGATTCTTTAGTAAAGAATGGTGTAAAGAATGGTGTAAAGAATGTATACACCTGAAAATATACGGAGAGAGTTTCAGCTGCATGAAGTGAAAACGTAGGAACTTTGATACGCGAAGTGTAATGGCAGCTTTCGGAGAAAATACCACGGGACAATATACATATGCAATTAATTACCTAAATACACGTCGATTTGTAGAGTAAGGTATTTTTACATGATTCCTAATTTATTTTTAGAATTAATATTTTTGAGATAACTATGTAGACATAAATAAATGGATACAATAATTTTTTGGTAAAATTGTCTGCTGATGGTTTTGACGCTCCCTACGTACACAACTAACTAACTGAAAAAACTTCACTTTACAGTAGAATTACCGTAAAAGAGTTATGACTGAGAGTTAGGAAAGAGTTATAATTGATTCCTGAAGTTACTGAAGTCAATACGTCTAACAAATTCGAGGCATGTCGCTAAGCGCGAGGAGAAAGCGGGTAAATATGAACTAAACCATATCTCATCAAACTAATACGTCTGTTTGCAGACCTCCTTATATCTTTCGCATTTTAAAACGACGAAAACATCACATGAAAAATTATTTTCTCTTAAGTTTTCTCGTTATCCGTATCTGGCACCTGTAGAGGGCAAATTTCCTATAATATGTAACCTACTTGTTTTAAAGCTGTCTGTTCAATAGATGGAGAACATGGTATTTATCATCTTTGAAAGCCAATATTTTTTAAATATAATGCTTTTTTTCTGTTCAAGTATCTTACACAAGTAACTTTTATCTGGGAACCATGATCAGGCTGTGAATTAAACACCAAAGATTTTATTTCCATGTAAATACTAGTCATGGTTCAGTTTATTCCTTCGAAAATATGCAGTGAGTTTTATTGTTTGCAAAGTGTTAACTTTTAGAATAATAGACCATTTAGCGAAACTTTATTTCCAAGGGAAATGCGCATTTGTTATAGTTGCAAACTTAATTTTAATGATTCATAATAAAACCACAAATTATGACTGAGCAGCTTTCACAAGTATGTTTTATTTGAAATTGTTCTAGTTAATATTTTTAAATGAACACGCATTACCTGCGAGGTAAGAAATATATTTTATTCTTATTTCTCTAGTAAAAGGCAAAGCAAGGTACCTATGTGGTGAAAACTGTTGTGAACTCTTATAATTTTGAAAGAATGGTGTATTATTAGTTAGATAGTAAAAAAAATTGGCACGCATTTGTCTGCTATTTGTAGGGCTAGTAATACTGTTCATTTGTACTACTATGGTATTACTACTGTGCACGAATACATCGACTTAGTTACTACACGACTAGATAAACAACGAAGCGTAACGAACTATTTAAAAAAATATATCTTGGTACAGGTTTTTTTTGATGACGTGAATTTTCTTATTACTACTTACTTAAACGAGATTTATCGTCGCTCATATCATCACACTACACTCATTGCAAAGAAAACAGTTTTTGTTTGCTACTTCATTAAGCAGCACAAACACCAGCCCGGCAGACGTGGAGATGCGGTTGTTTCCTCAAAAAACAAACTGTCAGGACGGATCATTCGTATACTAATATATCTTTACTTTGCGTATTACAAATTGCCGTCTAGTTCAAGGAAATTTCTTTCATGGATTAGTGCATATAAAATATTGTTAAATGCCAGTTTAATTTATTAGAAGACCTGCACCTTTTTATTAATAGTAAGTTCTTATTTTATATGTGATGCCGGTTTAAAATAGCATCACTCCATTTCTTTCCCGTGGGAGTTGTAAGAGGCGACCAAAGGGACTCGAGGGTGTGTATATTTTAGGCGATTGGCTGACAACCTGTCACTATGGCGATACACTATTTTCCTAATGATCCTCAAATATTTGTCAGACGTGGCGTAATGTCCGTTTTTTGCGGCCGTTTACGCTCTGCGTACCCCGCAAGGGATTATGGGCGTGATATGTGTGTGTGTGTGTTTTTTTTATTTTTTTTATACATAATACAGCTCTTTAGTTAAGTTTCTGTTTCTAGGTTTTCATTGTGAAAGTTAAATTTTAAATGTATTCTAAATTCCGTTAAACCGTGAGAGAAACTAGATTTACGATGCAAATTTTTCACGCGAGATGAAGCTTTTGTCTGATACACTCGTGTGCTTACAACTTTTTATTTTTGCACGATATAATTGGTAAACTTTGCACAAAGGTTATAGAGCTAACGATATTGATAAAAACATACCTACTTTAAGATTATAATAAAACCACAATCAGAACTATCGAAACCAACACATCTGTAATTTACAGTACACCCTACGCGCTAAGTTTAATGTTATATAATTGGAATGATACAACACAAATCATCCACATACAATTCAAACATCCTCGTCCAGATTTTGCTGGAGAAAAAGGATTTATTTTTTATTCAACCAGCAATTCCCTTGGGCGCAGTCTGTCACGTAGAGGTGTCGCGGCGACGTGCGACGACACACATGGCTGGCCAATGATGTGCCTGCTCATCCGAGGAGCCTGATTAAGGATACGTCTGATAAATGTCTTGGAAAGTTAGTTTTTTAAGTAGAGGTATGTCTATGCGTCGACGTCCTCTTAGACCACTAGTACCATGGAGAAGTTCAATAATTGTGATTACACCTTAATTTGCTTGAAATTATCTACACAAACAAAACTATTTTTGGAAGAAGGTAAATTAGTAGTTTTTCGTTCCAAGCTATTTTTGTTTTCCAGAGAGTAAAACACCCTGAAGTAAGGATAAAGAAGATAAACTGGCGTGTGTAGAAATGGTTTTTTACATCAATCATTATGCGCTGACATTAGGTTGGGGGTTTGCGGATGGTTTGCGGCGCGTTTCTGTCATTATAAAGGCAATATCAATAATGTACCGAGTGTTCTCGGTAGTTCCGTACATTACTTACGTTATTTGGAGTAAACAAACTTACACTTTGATTGGCTGGGTTTAAAAAACCGATTTTATAGGAAAATATTCAGTTACATGATTTGAATAACGTACAAAAGCTAACACTGAACTTTTGAGCAAGGTATTTAGTTTGGCTGCTTGATGCTGTTTTTTAAAAAAAGCATAGGTATTTCAAAAAGGTGCCAAGATGGTTTGAGAGAAAATAATTAATAAAAGACATAACTTCGTATCAGCTATCGTTTGAAATTGTGATAGCTTCTAGGCTAACTATATTACCGAAACGTCCAGTAGTAACTCTCATAAACCAGTCCGTGTTGATCGACCGAGGACGAGTAGGCGGCAAAACGAGTTAGGTTATAACCCCCTCGGGATAGGCAGGTCACGTTACAGCCTCGCGTGGTGCCTTAGTACCTCAAATTTTATGACCAAGGGCATAAAAGTAAATTTTGATACAGAACTTTTGGGTCGCCGACATTTCCCTCTTAAGTCAAACAAGTTAAGCTACTTTAAAGAAGCTATAAAATGGATATTGAAATACGGTAGACGAGATATTCAAAGTACAACGATTTTTTTTGTAAACTGTGTCAAAGAATAGACTATTTAAAAAATTACGGCTCGCCCTGTTTTCGATCATTTCTGAAAAACGAGGAAAAACGAGGGAGGTAAGCGGCATGATTTTTCCTAAGTCGGCACTGTTTTTTTAAATTTGAACTCACACCTTTAACAAAATACTTTTCTCAAAGTACCTGCAAAGAACGCAACCAACCGAATGAAAGTCCACATAATAAATTTAAAGGGCATGAAAAATCGTTTCATATCACGTTTTCGTAAACAAAAATTTATCAAAACGAACATCGTATCAGAATGCGAATTGATCCGTCCAATTTGGGTCGAGCTCACACACCAATACGTTGCTTAAACATCAACAGAGAATTTCGCTTTCCAGGACGAAATGGGAACCTGTGTATCATCAGCGCGGAGATGTACAGTTTTGCATATGGAATTACATCTCTGATACAATTTGTAAGTTTCAAATCAGATTTTGGATATGCGTGGTATTAGTTTCACCGGGGAAACGCGCAGAATATCCGATTTACTATCCAATTATTGAGAGAATTGGAGTAAATTTTCTATTGATCAAAAGCTTATTGCAAAATTAACTTAACCCAAGTATTACTACTAGTAGCTATTTTAAAAGTTTATACAACGCTTTTTATTTACATTATCTTAGAACTAAACTAGAAAATTATTATATAAAGTATGACATGTACAGTAATATATATTTGTAAATACAAAATATATATAGGTTAATACAAAATTAATTAGAAATGTACTCGTAAAACACGAAAAAAAAACTAGAATACTAATCAAAGAGCCTGCCCCGCAGCGTACCTGGCTCAAAAGTGCCCATTACTCCAGCCGCGTAACCTTGCTGGATGACGAGCGAGATGTGCTGAATGAGAAACGCTCCAGAGCGAGGATTACAGCCACGATCTCATAGGCGGCATCCTAGTTCGTGAGCAAACTTCTTGGCCTCCTTGCCCCATGGGCCACCGGTTTCAACTGCAAAAGGAATAAAAATATACCGTTGTTACAGCTCCATCAGTACATTCCCCATCCGTTCGACTAAGACCACCCCTAGTCGAACTCTAATAAATAACTCTAACTCTTAGGGGCTCTAATGTATTGGCCGATACCAAGGCCCGGCAAATTATGCGTGGTGTCTGGTAAACCTTCCAGCGCACTTTTCACAGCTAAGGTTGTGATGGCCAGAAGTATCGACCGAGGCTCCGCAAGGGCGGATGTGAGGCTTGCAAATGCGGCAATCTAACCGCGACGCCACTGCTACTCGTAAAAAGTCGTTGTCCAGGTGCGTACCGAGTTAGGGAAGAGGAGTGCCTAAAGCCTCAGGGCAGATTGCCGCCTTGATGCGGGCTAGTTCTGTACCCGAATGAGTCTCGATCAACTCTGAAAGGCTCTCTGTACATCAGGCTTTACCGGTGGATCGACACCAGGAGACGTCGTTGCCCAAGCCAGCAGAGCGTCACTTTCAAAGGGGATGCCGGTGGTTTGAGTATCTTAATGACGAGGTCGAGGAGGTAAAAAACGAGGAACGCTGGCAGACTAACGACCTGTATGCTTCTGATGCCTAAACCTCCGTGCCTGTTAGGCAATACTGCCTGACGCCACTGGGTGTCATCGAGCGTGATGTTAATAATGCTTTCCAGTATGGTCCCAATGGTGCCGTCAACGGTAGAGACAATTTCTGAGTGAAACCATGTGGGAGTTGATCGAATAACATACGTCAGTTTAGGAAGATAAAGGCAAGTTTTTTACATGTTTTAAAGCACAGAAACGGCAAATTTTGCGATAATTAACAATAATTGCGCTAAAATGTTGATGTAAATAAGATAGGAAGTAAGTTTACCAGGTAAAAATTGAAATACTAAAACTACCATAAAAAAGTTCATATTATATAATGATAATAACGGATTGGACTGATCTGAGAAGAACGGATCGGACTGAACTGGAAATAATGGTTTGGACTGAACTGGGAAGATTTGATCGGTTGTGATATAAAATAATGTTATTCAGTTGGTTAGATACATGATTTTCGTCTTTAATTTCAACGGCTACAATAACAGTTTGCTGCTTAATATTGACCTTCCTCAATATGTCATACTCACCACGCTTAGCAGATGAATTGGCGAGAGCAGTGCAAGCTATTCACAGGAACACTTTCCAACCCTTAGTCGTTTTTACGACACACATGGCTCAAAATGGGGTGATGTTTGGCACCACAAGGTAAATATAAATTTTCGTACATACAAATTGAAATTTAATTATCGTAAATGAAATTGGTTCGAAAAGTCATTCTAAATTCTGAATAAAGGTGCATATTTTTAGACTTTTTTCTGATAATATAGTACAAATTGAAAAATTGAGCATGCCCATATGCTTCAAACGCGCAAAAAATCGAATGAATGTTTCACGTCAAACGATGGTCGAGGATGCGTGGCTTTGAGGCTGGGATCGTATAAAAGCCCGTTTAATTTACTAGCAACTACTGGTTGCTTTTTTTGCCAAAGAATATCATTCAAACGTTTAGGCCCAGGCCACTAGAACTCTAAAAATAGAGAAACAAATGTGTCAACATTATAACATACAGAACAATCAAAACTGTCTACACTTATAGAAACAAATGTCCTCACTGACTGACTTACTGACTAACTCATTTAATTCTCTCAACTAATGCTCAAAACATGAAATTTGGCAATAGGTTTATTTTACTACACAATTATGAGTTAAGACAGGGTTTTAGAATGTAACCCTTAAAAGGGTAAAAAGGGGATAAAATATTTGTTTGTAAATTTGTTGTTTTTGAAGACGATCAGTTTTAAGATTAATCAGCAATGCGACTACGAAGTAAAAAATAAAAATTACGTGTTTTAGTATTCACATATTTGTTTGTATGTTTTTGATGTCATCTGTTTTAAAATTAATGATTAGATTATGAATCTTAAATTGTTGTTTACGCGTTTAAAGGGTTTTTGACTTCTTCAAATTTAAGAGTCAAACTCTTGTCTTCTCTGTTAGTGACTTGACCTCCTGATGCGACACAACATTGACATTTTCCTTTATCTGGGTTAGTAGGTGGTTCTAGGTCTACCTCTGCCTCTTTTTCCTTGTCTTACTTTGCCTTCAATAATGTTTTTTATGAAGTTGTCGCGTCATAGCAAGTGGCCAATCATCTTCGCTCTTCTATTTTCTATGGTTGACTACGTTCTTTCGCAACCAGAGCCCGCACTTCTACGATTGTCTTCTTCTCTGTTCAACTAGTCTTCTACATTCTTTTCCAGTACCACATCTCAAACGTTTCCAACCTCTCTTTAGTCCCCAAAGGAGTAAAAAGGGTTTGAGCATTTGTATAAAAATTATGGGCCATTGAGGCGATTTCTTTTGAATTTTGGAATATAACTTATGAGCATAGGTTATCAAATACACGATTCAGCATAATTCAAAACTTTGAAAAGGGTGTATAAAGGAAATAATAAGTTTGTATGAAAATTCATGGTTTTTAAAAGTGATCCGTTAAAAAATGATGAGACTACGAAGAAAAAATAATAAAAAACGTATTTGAAAGTTTTTAGAAGCTTTGCTTTGTTTGTTGACTCGATGTTGCGTACGAAAAAAAAATGCCCTAGTGAAACCGCAGGTGGACGCTAGATTTACATCAGTTTTTGTATGACGTAGAAGTGAGAATATTTTTTAATCTGCGTAGGTATTAGCTTCCGGATAATGTATGAATAATTTGAAACAACAACGCCAACGAACAAACAATTTTACATAGAAATATTTCCTTTGACCCGCTGAATGCGGAGCAAGGCAACGGAAATTTGATTTGAAACTTTCCTCAAGATCTTTGATGAAGCAAAGCGGAACATTTTCTACGGTATTGTGTGAGAATGGCGTTTCAGTTGTTGGCTTCCTTTATCATCATCTTTCTTAGAACTTAAAGTAGTAGTTGCAAATTAACTACTTCGCTGCCTAAAAACAGACCGAGAAAGCTCTCGGTTTGTTTATTTGTTTGGCGGTAACAGAAGGTACTTTTCTGCTTTTAAGCAGTTGTTAACTTTTATTCTTGGGTATGTTTTGTAAGTTAAAACAATGTTTTACTCTAGTTTTACTGTTTGTTTTACTATCTCTCTGTTGATTTAGAAAGAACCTACACTGATAAATAGTAATTTAAATTGAAAACGTTTGTTCTTTCCAAGTGACTATCATTTTTTTTGTTAAATTGATATTTAAACTTTATGAAAATTGATAATGGCTAAATTTACCTTCCATCCCAAAGCAAAAAACTAAGTGAGCCGATACTAAAATTACAAAAGCCTCTTTTATTTCTTATATTTAATATGGATTCTACTTTACCTCTGCAACTTCTTGCAAATCTTTTCTAGTGGTCTAGTCTCTTTTAATTTAAAGGGTGCCTGAAAGAGATCGCTTCAAGTAATAAGTCTATCTTTATTTTTATCTCCTATGAGGAGATAGCAGAGTGGCAGGCAAGACGGTCTTAGTTGTTTACTTTTTATTCAGGTCATGCCAGCAGGTTTAAGTTACCTAATTCAGCTTTCTCATTTTCCGATATACATTCCCACTGCGTAGTAAGCCGAAATGAACTAAACACCTATTGTAAACGAATATTATTTTAAAGATGATGCAAAAAAATAAGTTTGTTTGTGTCAAATTTTTATGTAGGCATCAGTTATTAACGGTTGATAATTTTGTACTTTCACAAAATTCAAATGAATATTGGCCACAATTCGGGATGTACATTCTCCTTACTTGCCTTAAATTAGTGCTGTCATTTTCCGTTAAATAGGTTTAGAAAAGGATAGGAGATATTTTAGTCGTGTCATGTCTTATAATTTCATGCAAAATACGTCTTATTTGTCAAAATAAGGCGACAATCAAATCAATGGCGACTAAATTGACTAGAAAAGGCGAAAAACCCTTGACGTTTTTAAAAATGACAGGACCTAGATATCTTCTAGCCTTTTCTAAACCTATTTGACGGAAAGTGACAGCACTAATTTAAGGCAAGTAAGGAAAATTTAAATCCCGAATTGACCTCATTGTATACCATGAAAATACAAGGTCCTGTCACATTTTTGTGTTCAACATAATAAATATAAACATAGATATTTCGTACAAGCTAATATAATAGCTAGCTAGGGCTCTTCCAGACAGGAAACATACTGGTATGCATATCTACTATCAGCAGTATTTTGTGAACAATACAAATTACTTGTACAATTTAATCACCCCTACGGTAGCTTGACTTGTTGCTGATGGATTCTTTATAATATATTAGTTTTGACAGAATAATTAATGTAAACAGGTAGTAATATCAAAACAGGTTTCACAAATACCTACTTAAACTGTTAAAAATTCGCAGGTGCCTTTATCATGTATATTTTTGCTTAGAAGGAAAAGCAGATTAAAAATTTATTACAAAGTAGGCTTTTAGCTAAAATTAAAGACATGCAGGCAAAGAGTGTAGACTCGTTCGTTTAGATAGGTGCTTGTATGAAATATCAATTTTTCTTCTAAGCGTAGGCAAATTCACTTTGACATGTAGGTTCTTTGGAGTAACAAAGTAGGTATACGAAAATGTCTTTTCTTAACTGAAAAAAAGCAGTAAATCCATAAAAAATTGCTATAACAAATCTACTAGATAATAAAAACGCAAATGGTGTGTTTACGCAACTAATTCCAGATAAAAGTAGAACGTGTGCTTCTGTTATGCTGATTATAAAAATCTTAAAAAATATTACAAAATCCGTTTCCAGCACTGCAAATTCTTTGTTTTTCATGGCTTGAACGAACAATGGGGCTGACTGTTCACGGCATATTTATTTAGAACCATACATCAAACTGGTCCACATTCACCTGGGCAGCGCCGACATATGCAGCAACTCCCATTTTTCCACCAGATTTTTCTAACCGAATGTGCTTTTTCACGTTAATTTTGTTCGACTTTAAAAAAATGCTTAGAGATTAAATAAATTGCAGCAATTAAATGCTTTTTTCGGTTGCGGTCGTACTCAACTAAAATTAACTTTATTCAATGTAGATAAGAACTATTACCTAAAAAAAATATTGTAACTTGCAAAATATCAAACAATTTCTTCAGGAACTTGTTTCGTCGTTATTTTCTAGGGAATGATTAAGATATATAAAATTTAAACTTAAGTATACATGGTGTAAAAAAATGCATTAATATTTAAAGATGTGAACCAGTCGATGAAAATGAACAATTATCTCCAAGGTACATAGAAATATATAAAAAATATTGGGCCTCTCATACAAATTGACCCGGCTGGCCAACATATTTTGTATTGGAACCCCAGTATTTTTTTCTTAGCTATGGAACACATGAATTGGGAAAGTTGTACAGTTTTGTATACTGGTACATCCTTCAAAATACTTGCAAAAAAAATACTACCTGTAGACTTTGCATTAAGAATAGGTACCTAAATAATATTCAAATAACACGTGTTTGTCACAAAAAAACACTTAAAGCTTTAAGTTTCTATGAGTTTCAACAACTAACTCTATCTACCTAACTGTTTACGAACATTCAAAAGAAATTACTTATTCATAGGTACCTAGTAAATTCGATGATTAATATCCAGCCACTTATTATTCACAAAGCGATAAAATCTGACTATTTCCACGTAAATTTACGTAAAATCTATTATGCTATTACGAATGAGCTAACATGTCAAAGGTTCATTATAAAGTCATTAACAATACTTACCTACTGTTTCTATGTGTTTCTATTCGAGATTTTACTTTGTTGTGAACCTAACTGGAAATATATATCTAGTAGTGGAATCTCTGTGGTAGATGACAAGTAAAAGAAAAATATAGAGATGAGAAAAGGGAGAGAAATGGTCTGTCAAGATGAATGAAGTGCTAAAACATGATTAAAGATTGGATCTTAGTAATCTTATCTTATCTAGCCTGCATCATCCCACTGCTGGGCAAAGGCCTCCCTCTTCTCCTTCCATCTAGTTCTATCTTGGGCCTCTATGTAAATAAGTATCATTAACAAGACTTCAAGAGGTTAACTCACCGCATTGCCTTGCCGTCCACATACATTTATCTTCAGTAGTCAGCCGCACCTAAAATCCAAAACAACCATTTACTCAAAAATTTCTGTGAATCACAATAAACGTCAACACCCATCAATGTTTTTGGACGTAGTAAGCTGCATGACATCTTATTAAAATTTTAAAGGCTTCCCATTTACTCGTTCAAGACTTGATTTGAAATACCTTTAAAACTAAAAGAGAAATGTATAATATTATCAATTAATGGATTAATTAGAAGTAAAATGAATTTGTATTTCAGTTAAAGTATTTTGGTTAAAACTCAGTGAATGGTATCACTCAAGTTATTTATTTTAACGTTATTACAGCAAAACCTGTAAATCACGTTGCTAATGAATGATGATCCATTATTTATTCCATGATGTTATAATTTTATTAATAACCCGTAAGCACACGGTTGTCTGTATGAAAAATATATAGTTTAAATTGTATTGTTCTTTGTACGTAGGTGATTACTATTTATTTTTGTCTTCACTCTACACAAAAATCACTTAATCACTTTTCTAAACTTCTGCACTGGCGATTTTAAGGTATATGAGGTCAAATTCAATTTGAGAATGTTTTATGGTTTGATCTCCAATTTCAATACTACAACTTTTGTTCAGATATCGTTTGGTTATTGTTGTTCAGTAACAAATTAAGAACAACTGAAGAATATCACATTAATTACAACCGAGCAACAGCTGACCGACTACTGAACAACATCTGTATAACAGCTAAACAACACAAAAAAGCTGAACAACAATAAATTAAAAACAATTGAACAACAGCTAAACAACAACTAGCTTACAGCTGAACAACAACAAACTGCACAATAACAGAACAATCTGACGGGCGTGGCGAAAGAAAGAGGCCAATTAGAGTATTGGCACCAAACACATCGTTAAATTTCGCCATGTTATCGAATTCGTATTCCAATTAATAATATGAGGCAAGTGAAGATATAAAATAATTTTATATAATAATATTCGTCATACTTTGCCGTCTTATAATAGGTATACTGTTTACGATGTTGAACTGGTAGAAACATTTGCGTTAAACAGATTTAAAATTATATTTGTACGAAAAAATATTTACGGTATAAACATAAAATTTAGTAAAACAGTTAATTTGAATAAAATATTTATTGGTAAAATGTATCGTCCTTATTGTTAATTTACTCGGATATGAAGGGAAATGAACGAAAAATAAACATGTTGTGTGTGAAGTAATTAAAGGAGTAGGTATAAACATAAGGATATTAATCCTAATCATTGGGTCGTTTATCCCTCACGACGAATAAATAATTTTAAACTTTATGTTTTTGAAAAATACACTTTTACCATTTTTCTTTTAATTTTCAGACGTACCTACCTAAATATAGATACTTCATTCTTAGATCTTTCTGTCAACGTTCTTTCTTTTGAGATCTATTAAATTTCTTTTGTTATGCCACGTTGAACGTTGATACGGCCTCACGAAGCTACGTAAGAATGTAAAATGCCCTGCTCATAAAGTTGACAGTATTTTTCGCAAAACTTTAAGGTGTAATATAAAAGGTAAGCGAAAGAAACATTTCAGGGGAAAACTGTTGAAAATAATTAAAGTCAAAAGCGTAGCGGGCGGTTTAAGCTATAAATAAAGTAGAATTCAACAGTGAACTCTGACATTTGCTTGTAAATCTACTTTTCCTTACAGGTAATAGCGAATTGGCTGCGTAGCGGTGCTTACTGGAGTGAGGTTTTGTGTTACCGGCGTTTTATTGCTCTGCGTTAGTAATGTAAAATAACCGCAAAGCATAAAAAAATTATGTATGTATTGAAAGGTGTACCAATACAACCTATGAGTGTCATAAAAACCGACCGAGGGATAAATAAATCCAAGGAATGAGTAACAGTGTTCCCTAAGAAAGCAATATCATGCAATGTGCTCGCCAATCCACTTGGCAAGCGAGGTAAGCATGGCAAAACTCTTCGATTGGGGAGGTCTATGGCCAGCAGTGGACCGTTGTGTCTGTTTATACTCATATATCTGAATATAATGCATTTAAAGCTGGCTGTTAAAAAAATATCTTTTAAAGCCCGAACATAAAGGTAATTTTAAATAATAGTTCGGCTATAGTAAAATGTACAGTTTTAGAGCAAATGGTAATGATTTTTACGTATCATCAAGGCCCTATTAAAACAGACTTTCAAAGAGGACTGCTTAAAATTTTAGTATCGAAATGTTTATTATGAAATAATTTATAACCGCAGACAGCGGCGTTAGGTTATTAAAATGACAAATGTACAACTGGAACGGCTTCTATTAAGCTACGATTTTCACTTCAACCAAACTTTCAGAGATAATGTTTTGCCACATTGACTTTAATGAAAACGAACAGTTAAGCTGAAGTATAAAAACGTTCAAATAAATAAAAAACTAGATTTGAATACTATTAAGTCTTTTGTTTTAGCCTAATTAATGTAAAGTAAAAGCGAACACAGCTTAAATACGTTACCGACGCTGTGAATAAAATTGTATTTTTCACGACCACATCGTTTCAACGTGGTGGAACGAGCTTGTAAACAATAACGTTGTTCAGTTAGCATACATTCAAGAGAGCAAACTCAACGTTTTCACTTGTACACACGCTTTCGCTTGCCTGGCTTATTTTCATGCAGAAACAACGCCTGTCGTATACCTAGCTACATGTTTTGTAAAATACGACCGTTTCTTTTATATGAGAGTGAAGGATAACTTATCTGTCTACGTTGTTTGTTTTTTTACAACTAGTTCATCTGAATAAAACATTGATGAAATTAATGAATAGGATAAACCAAGTATGAGTATATGTATGCCTTCTCTTTTTGGTCGCATGAAGAAACAACTACATCAGAAAAAGTACGAATCGTAGATCCTATTCCTTCAGAAATTGCTACATCTACAAAACTCGATTCTAGAGCGGTAGCTATCAAGTTTCTATTTGTAAACATGAAAAGAGAAGAATATCGTTCAAAAGACATTTCATGCAGTATAACATAAAATTGAAATTATTCGGTATAGAATTTCCAAAGTCAGTCGTGAGGAGTTGAAACCGAGCAATTGTGTTTCGAACTAAGTTCCAAGTTGCACTTTATACAAAATGACTAGGAAATGTTAATAGGGACCGTACCAAATTTGACGACAAATGGACGCGAACGCCCTATTCAGGCTCGAAACTTAGTGGACCATTGAATAGAATCTACATAATATAATTTCCTAAAGTTTGTTTGACTTTCCGACGCTAAGGCCCAAGATTAAGACCTTTCTCGACCTTGGCTGTTGAAAGTTTAACAAAGATAGACTGTGTTAATAAGAATTTAATAACATAAACTCTTTAATATTTTAATTCGTAGATATATATCCTTTTATTGCATAAAAACAAACGAAAAATGTACAAACAGTGTGAGCAAAGGCGAGCTTATCTCTAAGAAGAGATCTCTTCCAGCCAACCCGTCGGTAGTGCGAGAATCAATATTTTTGTGGGGACAAAACAATGCAACAATTAAAATGAATTTTAACTATACTACAGTACTTTACATAAATATATACATTATTTAAATATATATATATATATGATAGATACATATACATACACGTTTACATAAATACCTACAAATATATCAAAGTAGTTCAGATATGAAGTGCTCTTTAACTCTTTTTTTAAAAACATAGATTGAGGGGCTTTCTTGAATAGTCTTTGGAAGACTATTCCAAAGCTGCGCAGCTTTGACAGAGAAGGAGTTGAATAGGAATTTGGTATTTGCCCTAGGGCACTCCAGCACCTTAGTGATGCAGTCGCGCCTAGGGCGGGGATCTGGAGGAAGTTGATGGAAACGGGAGCGGAGATAGTCGGGAGAGGAAGGATTGTGAAGGATGTTGTAGAGAGTAGAGAGGATGTGCACATCACGACGAAGTCGGACAGGAAGCCACTTAAGCTGAGCTCGAAATTCGGACACATGGTCAAACTTTCTAAGGCCAAAAATAAATCGTATTGCCAGATTTTGAAGGCGCTCAAGCTTATTAAGTAATTCTTCCGTTGCATCCAGGTAACAAACATCAGCGTAGTCGAGAATAGGAAGAAGAAGAGATTGTGCAAGTAAGATTTTAGTTTTAAAAGGTTTTAAAACTTTTTAAGATGTTAATTTCATCATAAACATTATCAGAAATGATAATTAATATAACCCTTCTTACTTTTCTTAGATACATTGACATTGTAATACCATCCAAGGCTTTAGAAACATATCTTTGGAGCATCTTCCTTACGATTACTATCTAAGTAGTAAACTTTTTGTTATTTTATTAAAGAAATACGATCCATCAAATGCTTTCGACACGTTGAAGAATAAAAGCAAAACAGGTTATATAGTCAGGAGCTGTTAGATATTGATAGCGCCCCACTTTGAAACTCCGTGCAATATTATCCAACAAACCTGGTAGGATATGCTTTTCAGGCTATCTTAGCTGATGCTAATATTAAGAAAATTGGAGCTGCAAATATGTCTAGGGAAATAGAAAAAATATTTTCTAAACAACCTAGTTTATATTTAATTTTAATTTTTTATGACATACATTTTTCTCATTAGCTCAAATTTGTCTTCTTTTCAAGATTTTTTTAAAATAATTAAAGATAAGATTTTTTTTAAAGTATTTATTAGTTTTTATGTACTAAACCATTATTTTTTAACAAATCTGTCCAGCCATTAAAAAAAAAATGTGGAAAAAGTTAATCCTGAAACCTAACTTCGTTTTTTTCTTATCTTTGTTAAGAGAACCTCAAGTTTGATATGTCAAAACATGAAAAAGAGAAAACAAAACGATTCCTTGGTTTTAAGCGCTTCAAGAAAGAGGCTTCGGTTACCTTAAAGTTTGCATTGCTTGATATTTTCACCAGAGCAATCAAAATATATATACACATATCACGCCTATAATCTCTTGCGGGGTAGGGAGAGCGTAAACGGCCGCAAAAAAAGAACATTCACGCCACGTCTGATAAATATTTGAGGGTCATTGGACAAATTGTGTATCGCTTTAGTGACAGGTTGTCAGCCCATCAGTCGCCTAAAACTACAAAACACACCCTCGAGTCCCTTAGTCGCCCCTTACGACTCCCACGGGAAAAAAATGGGGTGATGCTATTCTAAGCCGGTATCACACGGCAAATCAAAATATAAAATTAATATATGAGAATTAACATGTACTAAAACTTAACTGAACTAAAAACGCATTTAAAATAGAAATTCTATACCACAGGCCATCTTTTTAGAAGCATTCGTTGCTGCCACGCTGTCACTTGCAACTCATTTCGTATTTCCAGTGCAGACGCAATATGCAGCCGCAAGATATAAGGAGCTCGGATATGCCTTGCGTTTGTGACTTCTATTGAAATTTGCACTGCAAATGTGTAATTTATTTCCAGTTTCTTTTTATGGGTCTTATTTAGTCAGATATGCTAGGCGAAACACTTTAAGAATATGAATAAATACAAAATCACAGGTCATAAATCATGATGTTATACAGAGTGGACCAAATAGTGACATCAAAAGACAAATGTTGAGTGATTTGTTCTAAGAAGTACCCAAATCACCATGTATGTGTCGCGGTTTTTGTAGTTTTCGAAACATTTTACTTTTGAATTATCGTAGATAAACTTCAACAAGCAGGATAATTTCATTCATTTTACTAATTTAGTATAAAATTCGGTACATCCCAAGAACCTGATCCCAGCTAGCAAGATTGTGGTATATGACAAGGTGTTAACACTTAGTAGTAATACTAAGGGGACATATAAGTGATGCTTATGCCTTTGATATATAAACAACAAGTACTTTTTTCAACTGTACAAGAAAATATCCTACTCAGCGACATTTTATAGCTTATTTATAACGGTTCCCTATCTATTTTCTTAAAAAATATTGACATTATTTAGAATGCACATTGTTATTTTAATAAGCGATACATACGCATAATACATAAAACAATATGTAAACAGAACACGCTAAGCAAAATAAATAACGAATTTCAACTAATACTATAATCTTATTTAAGCATAAAATATAACACCACATATTAAATTAAGCATAACAATATCAACTCATAATTATAATGACAGTTATTCCGAGTTTTTGATATCTTTTCATTGATAATTTGTTATTGGTAAAAGTACCAACCTGCTTAACGCTTCTACGAAACGTAGAGGGATAAACTCTCTACCAACTAAAAAACAAGTAAGTCGTGTAAACCCACATCATGAGTGATACTTGCTCGTTTGATAATAAAACTGCTCAATATAAGGAAAAACTTTATTTCCTGACCTGCCAGTTCCATTTTCTTTTGCATCCACTTTTCAACGTCATGCAGGCAGAAGAGTCTGCGTTTTCAGTTCTATATCTTTTTGAATGGAAAATTCACATACGGCGGCGGCGCGTTTAAACAAAACTGGCATGTTGCAGTAGGTAGGCTATGTAAATTATACTGTTGTTTTCATTTAATTTTGACTGATTATTATTTTTAGGTATGAACGTCCTTCTCTAACTTTATTTCATATATACATAACGCTATCCACCGCATTTATTTAATTTGATGAACATACAATCAACTAAAATTAACAACCATCAAGAAGGTTACAAAATTATCATCATTATTTTTTACTCTCGATGTTTCTTTTAGCAGATTTGTGTTGCAAAGTGAATTGCCTTATTATTATTATGTTCATCACGATCTAAAATAATTCTCAAGAGAAATTTAGTTATAAATGAAAACGACAATTTCCAAAGGCCATAACGCCTCCAGAAGTAATGAAAAGCGAAAAAGGAAAGATTAATTGACGGAAAATTAAAACAGTCTGCTTGTAATTTCAAAGTCTTGTTTAATGCCAAAGAAAATCTCGTCCCTTGAAAGAAATAAGTTGAGTTTACTCTTTAGTGGCATTATAAAATCTTTTTTGTTGAAAGGAAGCGATTAATTTTTATTAAACACGAGTGCTCGTAAAACTGGGAGCTAATTATGTTTTTCACTAACAGACTTTTCGGCACGTTGCAAACATTTTTCAGCGGTCTGTAAAATTTACTTTAGATTTTTGGGTATGCTATAAAAATTACCAACTTGTACTCAGTTGTATAATATGGTAAGTATCGTCGGATAATGAAATACACTGCTTCCATCAGAAGATGTATAATTTTAATTGGTTTAGTCAAAATGCTATACGTTTAATGATTGTTGCAATTTTTTAACAGATTGTTCGATCGTGGTATTCTGCTCCTGTACCCTGTTGCTCGCAGTACCCTCCTAGACTTCTAGGTGAGCTCCCTTGATCTTTTCTAAATCTAGCCAATTTTAGAGCCGTAAGAGCTTAGGTACCCATTTTTATTTTCTTTCAGAGTAGCGCAGCTCCTGAAATCTCTTTCAAGCAGTTCAGAATTCCAGAGCTGTCATTTTTCCATCACTGGATATTCACATTGCCCCGTCGAAATCTCGGTTCAGGCCACTCCGGGCTACGGAAAGGACCCAACGTGATCCCATTTGCATAATAGGGCCCCAGACGGCCTTCTTCTATGTAAATGTGAAGTTTTTCGTTCGTATTAACTGTATGGCTATGGGATGATTGATATGAAACGGATCTGGTCCAATATGATTTATGTGAAGGGTTCGTGAAAGCAATAATGGGGTTTGGACGACTGTTGACAACTGGATGTTTTGTTTGGATAAAAATATATGTTGGTATTTGTGACATTATTGAACTATATTGTCACAAAGTGTATCAAAGAACTAGCACAGAAACTATTCAGGATGCATTCAAACGTTCCGAAATTCTACGACTAAACGAAAGTTGACGCTTTGCACTATGAAAAGATTAGTCTGTCATACTTAAGGCGAAGACACACTTCTTGGATCCTATCCCATCTGGGATCAGACGGCAGAGACATACTTGGTCTACGCCACACACTCATCAGAGCAAACGCACACTGAACCTATGAGACGACATAACAGGCCATCTGACAAATCAACTGCGAGTGATCCGCGCGGTGAGGCAGAGGCGCGTGGGGCAGTAAAACGCGCGCGGCACGGCGCGTGGTCACGATGCGTAGAACAATTATCAAACAACAATTATTCTAATGATAAATTAACACCTAAAGAACCAAAGCTAGGCAGCCTATGTGCATTTATTAGCAGTATTATTCTTTCGTATCTCGTGTCTGTCAGGCTTTATTGTGTATTTATAGCGCATATGTCTTTATTATGAATAAAAACGCTTGAAAATTATAATTACCTTGCTCTGGATGCCCGATGAATGATATTTAATTTTATAGAGTAGCGTTTGGATTTCTTCCTAGACAGAGCCTTATCATAATTATAATATTAAAAAGCATCCCCGCCACTAAAATTCTGACTTTCACACTACAAAACCGAGCCTCGCTCTCCTTTAGTGCCGCTTGCACCACACCAGTTTTAACGTGTAATGTCGAGCTCGTTTCGTTCGTTCTGAGTTGTGTGTTACGGTGGTGCCTCTCGCTCTTCTCCCTTAGTGTTGCTTGCACCACACCAGTGTTAACGTGTAATGTCGAGCTCGTTTCGTTCGTTCTGAGTTTTGGGTTAGGATGGTGCCTCTCGCTTGTCCCCCTTTGTGTTAATTGCTTGCACCACACCAGTTTTAACGTGTAATGTCGAGCTCGTTTCGTTCGTTCTGAGTTTTGGGTTAGGATGGTGCCTCTCGCTTGTCCCCCTTTGTGTTAATTGCTTGCACCACACCAGTTATAACGTGTAATGTCTAGCTTGTTTCGCTCGTTATGAGTGTTGTGTTAGGGTGGTGCCTTTCACTCTCTCCCCCTTAGTGTTGCTTGCACCACACCAGTTTTAACTCGAGCTCGTTTTGCTCGTCATGAGTTTTGTGTTAGGGTGGTGCCTCTCGCTCGCTCTCCCTTAGTTGTTTGCACCACACCGGTTTTATCGTGAAATGTCGGGCTGTTGCTGTATAAGTATACTACTTCTATGTTAGTAAACTGTTATAGCATTAGTATACTGTAACAGTATTTTAAATAATGGTACTTTAACGACAACTTTTTTGTGTAATGGTCAGGTCGAAATGAGACGGAAAAACGCGTTGCTCAAAGTTGAAAATATATTATGACTATGCGCAAAAACAGTAAGCAAAAGTCAATTTAGCTCAAGATGAGGGAAATTTATTTAAAAATTATTTTGGTCAGCTATTTATTTCTTTTCTAAGCGTTTTGTTCGATTAAATATTTGTAATTTTTCAATATTGAAACATTTTTAAACAAACCTTCGAAAATCAAATTGGCGGTTATAGTTTTTGTTATCGTCTGAATGAATATTATTAAAATTTGTAAAAGATAATTGAATTAGATAGCAAGGTATTTAGCTTCTTCCGCATTTATGATGGCTAGTAATGCAGCTAGTTGATTAATCGCTTGTGCATTTGCATTAACTTGCGGTCGTACGCGTGGTGCATTCAACTAGCTGCATTACTAGCCATCATAAGTGCGGAAGAAGCTAAATACCTTGCTATCTAATTCAATCAAGATGGACTTCCGCAAAGTAACGCCTGATACAATTACTTACTTTGTAAAAGATACGAAAGCTACCGATTATAGTGACTGTGGTGAATGTTTACCGCTAAATGAGTTACAAGGTAGGGGAGCTGCTGCTGAACTATGCTTTTAACGGATAAATCTCGGGCTAAGCTCCTATAATAATTTGTTGGATGGCATCTATCTAAAAGTTTAAAAATATTTTCTAAAACAGTGCTATATACTTTTATGAAAACTTTATTTACACTACGATTCAACAGATTGCCCTTACCATTCAGCGTGGCAACGCAACCAGCCTTCGGACTGGGTACGAGCAGGCATGACCTGCTAGGTTAGTGTATATATGTATATGTAGGTAGGTATTAGTTTATTTAGTCTTTTCTTTTACACAAGAGCAAAGTTATTTAGAAACTTATGCTTACGAATCCCTCACTGAGCTAATAATACTTCTTTTGAATCACCGCTACACTCGAAATACAATTTTAGTATCCTTCGCTGCCTCGGGATTCGAAATAAGCACTCAAAACAAAAAAAAAACTTTGATATAGTGTTAAAAAATACCTAATTAACATTGTCAACTAATTAAAAACTCATGATATTTTTTCTTTCTGACTCAGGTAATACATTAATAGGTGGAAGTTGTCGATAAACCACAATATTCATAATATTACATTGATACAACAGCTGTCCCGACAGCCCCTATTAATATATGGCTTAGGTAATTATATAATCTAAATTTATTGCCACAACATGATAAACCTTCACTAGAATTATCTTAATGTAAAGTAATACATAAAACTCCAATATTTCAGAAAACTTTGGGGTTTTAACTTAAATAGTGCAATTATGTCTTTCTCTTATGTTAATTTTACATTATGGTTACTTATAATGTAACTACAATTGGTTGTCCTAATAAATAAATAAATAAATAAATAAATAAATAAATTAATAAATAAATAAATAAACTCTGACGATTGAGAGGGCTTGTATTTATATTTAATATATTATATTATTTTATTATACTATGTATGTTTCTATATTGATAGGTATTTAATTATTTAAGTAGGATTATATGTACATATACTTATTATTTCTTTGACAGCAATATTTAGTGTCGATTTGACTTTTTTTTTGCATCTACCTCGTACCATAGTTTACCTGCGCACACCATGTCCTCTGGATTTCTCAAAGGTTGACTGGGAGAGATCCCCTAGTGGGATAAGTCCGCCTTTGTGCCTAACCTTTTCTGTTATTTGTGTTTTTCTATGTTTTATTTTTATTTGGTGCAATAAAGTTATTACATACATACATATTTTAAAAAAACTATTTCAAGGTTCTTTATGTATAAAAAAAGATATCTGATTAACATAGGCTACTTTATTTATGAAATACATTATACTTATATGGAAAATCACTTGCAACTGTCAGTTACACACAAAGTTTGTTTACATGATAAGTCATTCTAAAATAAACGGAGCATACAATTTTTATGTCAAATTTGTACACAATCTTTTGCCGTTATCGCTACAAGATATCACTAGAAACCCGATATTACCTACGATTTTGACAAATTACTCGTCACGAATTTGGTGTTGCGATAACGACTAATAATTAATCTACTTCATTAAAGGAAGCGCTTCAGTAATTTAACTTGTAAATACTGAAGTTGTAGATATTGGGCTACACAAGTTACAAAATACATAACTTTAAAATAATTAGGATTTAAGTTAACATTCGGGTACTGAATAATTGTAATTAATTATTTACATTATTATTATTTATTTTGGATATCTTATAATAATAATTATAAATTAATTATAGGAATTATCCTACTTCTTACGTCAAACACCTAATATTTTAAAGAGCTTTTACTTTTTCACGTGAAGCTTTCTCCTCGAACGCTACAAATACAGCGATATATTCCCCGCACTCTATGTTTTTATAACAGCGAAACGTATAATTGCACTGAGCTCTAATAAAATAATTCTATTTGTTTTATTTGTTTTTTATTTATTGTTACGGTAGTGAACTCAGTGTCCCATCCAAAAAAAATAAAGTAGTTCCATTCGCTCAGATACTGACACGACCAGCGTAACTGCCGGTACGCACCCGTGCGTGCGTGTATCAAGCATGGAGGTCAAGTTACGCTGGTTGTGACACTATTTAAGCGAGTGAGCTATACTAAGCTTACCACACAAACATTTTTCACCGTTAAACACACATTGATAGGCAACAGCTATTTAGTGTAGGCAGTAACCGGTAAGTCGTTTTCATAATCTTCTTCTTCTTCTTTTCGTGTGGGACACGCGAGTTGATGCACGACCTGATGAACCCTGGTGTCAGAGGTGTCAACCGCCTGCTACTAGTAGTACGCCTCTGACATGGTTGTGTAACGACCGACGTCTAACTGATCATAGATAGTAACCGGGGCCGACGGACTTACGTGCCCTCCGAAGCACGGATCCATGATTTATTTTTCAGACAATCAGGTGGTTTAGCCCGCAATGTCCTTACCAGACTGGGAATAAATTCACAAAATAATAAACATCAACATCGTGAGTGCTGCACCGAGAATCGATCCCGGGACCTTTGCGTCGCAGGCAGTCGCACTACCACTGCGCCACACTGGCCGTCTTTTCATAATTCAGCAAGTGCACAGATCCCTGCAGGAGCCTTCGACAAGGTCTGGCACAACTTGGTGGTAAAAAACTTTTCCAACTCGCTTTCGCTACATAGACAAAGGCACTGTGTCCTTCCTCCACTCCATACATGCAGGAGTCCCCCAGGGCTCCGTCTTGTCCCCGTTACTCTCCACGCTTTAGTCCAGCAAAAAAAACACATATCCGGAGTCAACATTCGGTTATGCAAATGAAGTCCCTTTGACGTTTCTGGTCTAATTTACACCTTGAAGTATTGATGCAGACTGTTAATAGTATGCTGGCCTTGATAAAGCGTGTTTACTCTCGCTTTGAAAATGCTCAGTACTCCGGAAAGAGATCAGAGTTGCAGAATGCAAAAATATTAGTAACTAGTATATTATATACATTTAGAAGCACAGTGGAACTACTCTCTACGAAATTTATGCTACGTCACACCATCCTTGAATATTCATCCATAGCACGCCATAATAATACTAACATATTCGTGTTATTTCGAACCAAACTCAAATAATATTGACGGTACTAAGCTTTCGCGAGGCGTAGGTATGTTTATTGATTATCCGGCAAAAAAGCTGTGTAATATATAAAGAGTTCATGTATGTGATGCATGCAAATATTTTAACTAGATGCATTCAATTTAAAAACAATATTCCGCTATGAATCTCTACCTAACCTTCTTAGTATAGTCTTGGGGCTAAGTTAGTGGTGGTTAAGTATAAATATATTTATGTTCTAGTGTATTATAAATATATATGTATATTTATATATTATGATAAACGTATATCTGTAGTATTTATTGTTTATCGTTATTAAACGTATTTACTTATTACTGAGTTATATATATTCAAGGCTTTCTTCCTAATATTTTTTTTTGTTGAATGCACCTGCCTTGACCCTTTTCGCATGCCCTAAGGTAAACTGGGAGATAACGCCTTTTGCCTGAAATTCGCCCGTGCTAACTTAAGTGCATAAAGATAAATAAATAAATAATACAAGAACCCAACCATATCTTATGATATACTACACGTCCAATTGCATCTAGTGTACATCAATAACATCTAACTAATAGACTGAACGCGACCATTTAATATGTCATGGCAACATTACTGACCAAGAGAGAAAATGATCTATATCAATCATTACACAAACAAATAAGGTCGGTTGGTTAAATAAATAAACATTGAACGTTTTAACATATTTAAGTTTCAAGTTTCAAGTTTGGAGGTCCCATTAAATTCAGTGGAAATTTTGGGTGAGTTTCACTCATAAAACTGAACAACTTTTCCCAATAAAACATGTGTTGTGGGTAAGTTAAGTTATTTGAAGTAGTTACATGTGTGGTAAAAATTTTAATGTTACCGGTACTGAAATCTGGAGGGATTGACGATAATGAACAACTTTCCCTAGGAACATAGTCCAAAACATTGAAAAATATTGAACATTCCATGCAAAATGCCGTGTGGTGCCGGCTGAAAACTCCCCAATTCTACGCGAGGGTGTTGTAAAAAGCGGCAAAGGGGTAAATATACAGGGAATGGGCAGCAGCGTTCCCTGTGAATGCAATGCACTGCGCTCGCAAATCTATCTGCCAAACGTGGTGAGTATGGCTATACCCTCCTATACCCAAATAGGGGGAGGCCCATTTCCACATTAATAAAGTTTTAAAGTTTTATAACCACTAATTATACAGAATCTGGCGATAATCGATTATTAATACGCAAATTTTATTGAAACAACGAACATGCCTTCATCGAGCCTGAAACTTACTAAAATGAAAAACAATGAGGACAATCTTTAAGGTTTAAATCAAAAGTGAAAACAATACAAACAAATAAAAGCGTGTTAAAAAGTATGCTCATTCGGACGAGCTTCAACCTAACACTTTCGAAAGTAGGTCAGCAGAAGTACACTTACTGTCAAAAATTAAAAAGATCTCAGGAATAACATAGGTAAGGTAGATAGACTTCTACAATGCTTCTTTTTTTTGTTTAGTTGTCAGATCTATAATTTTGGTATTTATTATTTATTAGCAACAATTTTATTCTTGTCCCTAGATGTCACTTAATTTTATGAATCGATATATTGCCGACTTTTCTGGAAAAGTTTGGAATTGTATCTGTATGTCGGACCTCTATAAGCTCTGCAAGTAAAATACGCTGTTGGTTTAATTACTAGAACTCAAATTTACGATACGATATTTTACAATCCTCTTTAAATTAATAAGCCTAAGTTTGTATCGTGTTTCAACCACCCACTGTCTCTTTGCACTGCCAAAGCATAAGCTCAAAGCGTTAAAAACAATAATCGTATTGAACAAAATATAACTTGAATAAACTAAGACAACCAAGGAATTCAAACTTTTGCAACTAGATCTGTTAGGAATTTTGTAACGATAAGAAAATATCATTCGTATGGATCTATTTTACAATTTCTTTTTAATATATTTTTTATACATACATACATACATATAATCACGCCTCTTTCCCGTAGGGGTAGGCAGAGACTACATCTTTCCACTTGCTACGATCCTGACACACCTCTTTCGCTTCTTCAACATGCATCAATCTTTTCATACATGCTCGTCGGTTTAGGGTACTCTTGACCTGACCTTTCTCTAGAACGTCCCCGATCTGATCCAAGTACGTGCGTCTTGGTCTTCCCCTTCCAACGTTCCCATCCACACTCGCCATATACACCTGTTTCGTTAATCTTCTTTCATTCATTCTCTCAATGTGACCAAACCATCTCAGCATTCCTTTTTCTATACCAGTCACTATGTCATCTTTTATACCGCAACGTTCTCTAATCACGCTATTCCTTATCCTGTCACTCAATTTCACTCCTATCATACTTCTTAGCGCTCTCATTTCTACCGCATTTATTCTACTTTCATGCTTTTTCTGCCATACCCAACTTTCACTCCCATACATAAGTGTTGGAACTAACACTCCTCTATGCACAGCCAGACGTGCCTTATTAGACACTGTCTGGCTGTTCATAAAAGTATGCAACGCTCCATTCACCATGTTGCCGGCATTTACCCTCCTTTCAATGTCACTTTCACACTTTCCATCTGATGTAAACTTCGATCCCAAATATACAAACTCTTTCACTTGCTCCACCCTCTCTTCTTCTATCATAATATTACACTCCGTCATACCTTCTTCTTTTTCAAAAACCATTGACTTCGTCTTACTTACATTCACTTTCATTCCTTTCTTTTTCAAAGCCTCATTCATAATGTTTACCATCTTCTGCAACTCTTCAGCCGACGACGCAAGGATAACTTGGTCATCAGCATACAGAAGACATTTGACGAGTAACCCATTTATTCTCAGTCCATTTTCACACTCTTTCAAATCTGTCAAACAACTATCCATGAATAGGTTGAACAGCCATGGTGACGCAACACATCCCTGTCTAACACCTTTCTCGATGTTAAACAGTTCAGTGAAGGTGCCGTTAATCCTGACACAAGCACTGGAATCCTTATATAAGGATTTCAGTGCTCGTACCAAGATGCTGCTCACCCCATGCACGGATAGTGCCGACCATAATTCATTCCTCAGAACTCTATCATAGGCCTTTTCCAGATCCACGAATGTGCAAAAGACTTTTTGGTTCTTAGCCAAATACTTTTGCGCTATGCACCGCAAGGAAAAGACCTGATCCGTACATCCCATCCCCTTTCGAAATCCCGCTTGAGCATCCCAGACTTTCTCATCAGTTTCTTTCACAACTCTTTCAATCAGTACCCTTGCATACAGTTTACCGACGACACTGAGAAGGCTTATACCGCGGTAATTTTTACAGTCTAGCTGTGACCCTTTTCCTTTGTATAATGGCACTATTACAGCCTTGCACCAATCACTTGGCACTCGACCGCTTCGCCAACAAAGGTTAAAAAGGAGGTACAGCTGACTAGCTGCTACGCCTTCGCCAGCCTTCAGCATCTCAACCGATACTCTATCATACCCTGCAGCCTTACCAGATTTCATACTTTTCAGAGCTTTCATAATCTCATCCATTTCAATCTCGCTTTTGTTTTCACTGTCATCTTCTTCATGTATGTTCACCTCTTGTACTTCTTCTTTTTCAAACAAGCTTTCAAAATATTCCTTCCATCTCTTCAACACACATTCCTCACCTTTTATTATACTACCATCCTGGCTCCGAATCCTACTCAACTCTGATTGTGCTGTTTTTCCTCGAGTTGTTCCTATAGATTTCCAGAAAACCTTTAAGTTCTTGCGAAAGTTTTCTGATAGCCTCCTGTCAAACTCATCTTTATTTTCCTCTTTCTTTCGTTCCACTGTCTTCTTTACTACATTCTTTAAACTTTTATACTCCTTTCGTGCTTTCTCTACATCCTGATCTGTCGCTTTCTGCAATCTTTGGTTAGCTTTAGTAGCCAATAAATCTAACCATGCTTTCTTCTTCTTCTGAACAACTTCTTGCACATCTTTACTCATCCATGCAGTCTTTCGTTTATTACCTTTCGCCCGTCTAGTGACTCCACATACTTCGACAGCAACTTTGACGATTCCTTCCTTAAATACCTTCCAACCATCTTCAATGTCATTCATCTCATCTATCTTATCAAATTCATCCTTTAACCTTTTGACATATTCCTTTCTTACCTCTTTTTCTTGCAAATTTTCTACTTTCACTCTTTCCAGAACACTGGTCGCTTCGTGCACTCTATGTCGCCATCGTTTAAAGAGACCACTTATTCGTGATATCACTAGGAAGTGGTCTGTGTCGATCCCGGCCCCGCGATACGCACGAGTGTCTAGAACTTTCTTCTTCAATCTTTCATCCACAATCACAAAATCTATAATGGTCCTTGATACACCTTCTGCTCTTGTATAAGTGTGAATCTTCTTGTGTTGAAACATTGTATTCGACACAAGAAGACCCCACTCCAAACAAATCTCTAACAAACTCTTTCCATTCTCATTAACTCGTTCGTCTCCAAACGCTCCAAGAACCTTATCATACCCATCACGCTTTATACCAACCCATCCATTAAAATCACCTAGCATGATAATCCTTTCATTTGTTTTACAACCTTTCAAAACCTCTCTCACACTATCCCAGAACTCCTCATTTTCCTTTTTAGCTTTTGTGGAGCCACCCGTACCCAAATCCGTTGGCGCATAAACACCTAGGACAAAGATTCGCGTAATTCCAACCTTTAGCCTAATCCAGAGGAGTCGAGGGCTCACACATTCAAACTCAGTCACACATTCAGCCATTCGCGCGGAAAGAAATAAGCCGACTCCCTTACATGCACGATTGGTACTGGAAACACCAGACCAATACGCTGTGTAGGGTCCATGTTTGGTCGTTTCACATCCTTTCCGCTTAGTTTCATTCACACACAATACATCTATACGCCTTTCATCCATCACCTGACATACCTCGTCTACTTTATCTACCATTCCTCCTCTAACATTCATCGTAGCAAAGCGGCTTTCCGTAGGCCGCGTTCCGCTCCCGATAGAAACGAGACGTGATGAGTCGCGAACTCCTACATCGCCGCCATTTTGATTTGGGTTAGATAAAGAAATCATAGCGTTCCCACGAGTAGCAAGGGAATTAATATGTCGATCCTGGCAGAGCCCCGCATGCCAGGACAAGGTAAGCCGTAATCTGGGGTCACCTGGTCCCAGGGCAAATCGGCACGCTAAGCTAGGCACGCCCCTAGCTATGCATCCATCGGCGCGGCAGACCTTGGATTGGCGGAGAGGGAAGGAGAAAGGAACTGGGTAGGAAGAGGGAGTAAGAAAGGAAGTTATGACGTGGAAGGGAAAACAAGGTGTAAGGATACTACTGCCTCGGAGGACTAGGTTTGAGATTGTAGTAGCTCGGGAAGCCGGGGTCGCATACCCGTATACCAGACCTAGCTACCGGGCAGGCAGTTAGGTTGTGTATCCCCTGACACATATATTTTTTATATTTGTACATTATCACTTAGATAGGTACGTTTTGTTATCAAAACTACACAATACTAGTACATAACAGCTCAGCTTTAAAATACTCATTGTGGGAGATGGCTGTACAATACAAATCAGAAACAAAAGAAAACCAGTCCATCCTACTCCACTTCTGATGCTTTGTGAGAGCTAAAGAGAACAGCCCGATGCGAAGTTGAAAGCAAAAAATATTTTTCCGCTGGGTAATGTCCAGATGAAGCCGTATAGTATTATTGAATAAAGTGCCCAACATAACTGGAATTTTTAATTAGTACGCAGGTAGAAACGGCTTTGAAGAAAAATACACGTCCTGTGTATAGTTTAATCATGGAATTTTAGACTGCTTTAATATGATGCTGTCTTATTTTTGGACTTACAAACCTTTAAAGGATCTAGGAACGTTTTATATCCCAAAATAGCGAGAATACAGGTTTAAAACAGCATCATTTGTAAGTAGTCTAAAATTCCATGATTAAATTAAAACACAGGACGTATATCACGAAAAGAAAGAATGCAATTCCGGATTATTGAATCTGCTAAGAAAAAATAGAAGTGAAATTATACGTAAGTAAATTAACTGCAATGTCAATGAGAACCTATTTACTTATGCAACTTTAGTTCAATGCAAATGAATAACTATTAAAGTTTACGTAGACCAAACATAAACTAAACACTGTTTAAACAATTAATCAAACAATTAATGAGTTAAAATGTATAAAAGCGCTTTGCATCAAAGTGAAACGACGAAACCTGGAACGACATGTGGTCACTAAGTAATCAGCATAGAACTCGTATGTTATGTAAATCACAGCTTGTCCAGCGAGCGGAATACCTATAAATGGGTACCACGGTAACCAACTAAGTGCATATTTTTCATAATGTATTAATAAAACAATTATTCACTAGATCTAATTATTAATATATTGTTTAATTTGTTATCGAACTAAATGCGACTTTTTAAAAAAAATATTGTAGTATTCTAATTTTTCGAATGACCCTTAAATATAATATTTTCTTGAGTTTGCACAACTATTACTCATCACAATAAAACAATTTTAAACGGATTAAAGTTGTGTTTATTTTGGATTTTATAATTCGTACGTTTCGAGCTCTTTACAGAGCCTGTGGTCACGGATGACTAAGGTGTTAGACATCATTGTTTTGTATTCCGTTTTAGCTAACAAAACCTTACAGTTTTATAAGTTATAAGTAAACTGCTTTTTTTACAACTACCTACACGCGAGTTGAAAGTAAAGAGCAATGATTATTGAGCTTACGAGTATCTCATCAAACGTGAAACATAAAAGTCAAGACAAGCAGAATAAAATAGATGTCGATGACCGACCGACGATGATGATCGACCTATTAGTTATCGATGACTAAGTCATTTTCTTAGTCGGCAACTAATCGGCAAATTGTCGGCTAAACAGCCTATTCTTTGGCAGTAATTATGGCGATAAATTTTATTGCTGAATATGTAACAAACGACACCACCACTGGTTATTGGGCGACAAGGTACTAATTTCTTGCAACGATAACTTCCAAACGTCGTCTTTGCGAAAATGACCGAAGAATGGTCAGTTTAGCTAATTAATCACTTACTAGTCGGCTGATTGTAGGCAGATTAGTTGGAAGTCGGCCAAAATCGAGCATAGTCGGTGACCATTCTGTAATATAATAGTGAAGAGATAAGTGCAGTATACTACGAAATCAATTTAGTTTTTAATTTTTAATATTTTCAAATATTGAGATACAAGGTTTTGCTCCACCAGAGAGCCGCTTATACGGAAAGTTTTGATTACAAAACCAACAGCTATGAAACAGCTGGACTGCACCAATGTTTTGTCATTTTATGATGATGAGATATCTGTGGGTTGATATTGCATATCAACTTTATTCATCATATTTATTCAAATACTTATCCTTATCTTCAACAGCCCTGACTGAACCTTCTACTGAACAAAGTGATGTTTAAATTACATGCTACCCGGTACTATAAATCCAGTGTTAATAGTCCAACACAATTTATTTTGTAATCCCAACCAATATGTCACAAATACTCCCGATGTCCGCTAACGCTGCGACATTACTCCATCGTACGGCTATTTTCGACAGTTTATAGCCACTTTAGGCTGTAAACATAATTTATTCATCCCAATATCGACACTCTTTGCCGTCCTTTCACGGCCTCTCACAATAGTCTTGAAGCTGTTTCCGAATATCTTCGTTTTCGTAAACTGGACCCTTGTCGGCGATAATGTTCGTAAATCTTCGAAATTAGTCTAAGCGTAAGCTTACTTTACAAGCGAATTTGTTTATGTGTTTTTATACAATAATACTTAGGTGCTGTTTCGAGTTGAACAAAAGTTAAATAACGTATATTTGGGCAACAGTTCGATTACTTTTACAGGTGTTTCTGGTACTACAGTCGGGTTCATTATTTTTTATTTTAAGTCTTTCAGGTACAATATCGGTACAATATCATGGTGGTAAAAAAATATTTTTATCATTCTGTTATTTGTGCCGTGTGAATCTGGCATATAATAGTAGAAAAATTCTTTCGCGTGGGAGTCGTAAGAGGCGACTCGATGGTGTGTATTGCTATTTTAGGCAATAGGCTGACAACCTGGCGATAGAAAAATTTTCGAATGACCCTTAAATATTGGTCAGACGTGGCGAAAATGTCTGTTTTTGCGGCCGTTTACGCTCTTTATACTTCGCAAGGGATGATAGGCGTCATATGTGCATGTACGTGTGTGTGTGTTTATTTCAGCAAAATTATTTAAGTTTTTTGGTGATGCATGCCATGCTAACATCATACATACATTCACACAGACAGACAAATTTTTTTTCAGTTGGTAGTACGTTAAAGCAGTGTTTCATCAGCTGTCAAATATATACCTAAGAACTATCGAGATAGCTCCAGTAAAATTATCATAATATTTATATATTATGATAATTTTTGTTCCCTTTTTCGAAATTTGAGTCAAGGTTGGTTTCGTGAAATGGACAAAAAGATGACGATTATGATGAAATTCTTATATATGTCATTGCTATGCCTTATTAGTAAGTAAGTAAGTAAAAACACTTTATTGTACAAAATAACAAATAAAAATAACAGGAAAATTCATAGCTATCATGCGAAAAGGCGGCCTTATCGCTACAAGCGATCTCTTCCAGACAACCTTTGGGTGGAGGAGAAAGTATTGAAACACAGAGCAGTGCGAGAGTAATCACAATAGAATTGGTAACTTTTATAGTGTTGCAAAAGTAAAGTTATTGATAAAATGCAGCCATAAATGTATGGCGGAAAAGCTTATTTGGTGATCGTCTAGGTTTTTGCCTACGTTGTGTATTTTCGTTCGTAGGAGAGATTTGTAAACTCCTATTGTTAAACAATTGCTAAAATAAAACACAATGGAGCAAAAAATCCCATCACAGTTTAAGGTAAGGATACTCAATAACAACAAGCTACATTTTAGAACCGATTTCAAATGAAAAGCTTTGCAAATAAACGAGATGGCTAAATTAACTAAATTTCTAAATGCTGATCGACTTTAAAGTGACTCTCGGAAGCGATTTAATCTCAACACTGTAGTTACCTACAGAAATGACTTTCTGTAAAAGGTTGACAATTTCAAAATAAACCTTGAATCGTTACGCGAAATAAAATTAAAATTAAATATCTGGTTCGTTTTATAAATAAAATTAAAATTAAATATCTGGTTCGTTTTATAAATAAAAAACTGGTCATCGAAAGAAAATGTTTGAAAACAATTTATAAGAAAATACATTGCACATTCGTGTCTAGTTTCGTTTATGAATATCAAAATCTGCTGGTTAACCACCATAAAAACCTTGGCTAACACCTTTACAGAATCCAATGAATATCCTGATCCTTTTGTCATAATTTTAATTTGCAATAAAAGTAAAATCTAAGTATTTCTAAAGGAAAATAATTAAACATTCATTTTGATCTATCTTTTTTGTCCATTCAGCATTTTTGTATCGCACTCTATTCTTATGAAACAAGTCTCAACTCAAATACTATATTATAATACCTAAGGCATAGAGTAGAAATCACATAGAGATGACACTCCCGCTCCAGACGCGCTCTAGGTCAATCCGTCTGGCTGTCTCTTAGAGAACAATTCAGTCGGGAGTGCGCTTCGCCGCGGAAACGTTCGTCGTGCGGGTCGAATTTTCATTTTTTGTGAAAAATTTAGCAATGCCGAATTATTGTGGTGTGTATGGCTGCAAAAGTAAGTTTTTTTAATTTGCCTAAAGATGAGCCAAGGTAGGTAAGTGATGATTTTACAGTAAATACCTAGGTAACTACCATTCGTTATTATAGGTACGTAATTGTTGTATGTACTCCTATTTTTACTTACGTAGGTACCTAGTTTCCATTTTCTTATTTAAACTACCTAGGTGCCTAAGTCATTGTTAGCTGATAATGATAAATAAGCACATTCGTATCGTAGGTATGTTTTGCACCTATTTTAAAATTCTGTACCTACCTATTAACAATATAATATTATAAAGAGGAAAGATTTGATTGTTTGTTTGTTTGTTTGTTTGTTTGTTTGTTTGTTTGCATCGAATAGGCTCCGAAACTACTGGCCCGATTTTAAAAATTCTTTCACCATGAGAATCCTACATTATTCCTGATGAACATAGGCTATATTTTATACGAGAAAAAAATAGGGATCCGCGTGAAAATTTCGATAATGTAACCCAACGTGTGAAAAAAGTACCAAAAAAATATCTTATATCGCGTACGCTGTGGAAATTATTGACAATAGAGCAAAAAAATGTACTACAGTTTTATAGAGGACATCAATACCTACAATAATGTCCGCGATACTATATGTCTAACTATTACAGTTATGCCACATTAACTACTTTTTCATTTAATATTTTACAATCTACGCCACATTATTCGTACCAGTGTAATGATTACATTTAATCATTACTGTATTAAAGGGTGTAAGGGATAGCCCTCCGAATACTGATAGGGTACATGCAGACCATGAAACTGAACAACTTTCCCCTAGGAACATATTTCAGGAAACGTAAAAAAACCGACTTCCCATAGTGAATGCAGCCAGCTGATTGTGATTTTGTATGGAAGGTCATTTTCTTGGCGTTTCCTGACATATGTTTCTAGAGGAAAGTTGTCGTGTGATGCCGGCTTAGAATAGCATCACCCCATATCTATGCCGTGTGATGCCGGCTTAGAATAGCATCACCCCATATCTTTCCCGTGGGAGTCGTGAGGGGCGACTAAGGGACTCGAGGGTTTGTATTGCAATTTTAGGCAATGAGCTGACAACCTGTCACTATGGCGATACACAATTTTCCGAATTACCCTCAAATGTTTGTCAGACGTGGCGTAAATGTCCGTTTTTGCGGCAGTTTACGCTCTGCCTACCCCGCAGGGGATTATAGGCAAGATATGTGTATGTATGTATGGAAAGTTGTCCAGTTTTATGTTTCATGCACCATATCAGTATTCCAAGGGCTGTCCCTTACTCGGTATAAAAAAAGACGACAAAAAACATAAAATAATGCATTAAAAAATTCTACACTAAAATAATACATACATACACATATCACGCCTATTATCCCTTGCGGGGTAGGCAGAGCGTAAACGGCCGCAAAAACGGACATTTACGCCACGTCTGACATAATGTTTGAGGGTCATTCGGAAAATTGTGTATCGCCATAGCGACAGGTTGTCAGCCCATCGCCTAAAATTGCAATACACACCCTCAAGTCCCTTAGTCACCTCCTACGACTCCCACGGGAAAGAAATCGGGTGATGCTATTCTAAGCCGGCATTACACTAAAATAATAATAATATAATCTACACTAATATTAGAAACAGGATTTTTATAATTGTTTGTTTGAATTGGATAGGCTCCGAAACTATTGACGTCATGACCGTCATTCTAAAAAAAGAAATTTGTATCACACAATTTTCTTTTTTTATTACAATTTTGTTATGACCTAATAGAAAATAGGCTCGGGCGGGATAAAAAAAATAAAAATTAAAGCACTGCCATGGGGCTGGCCAGGTTAATCACACGGCATGTAACTTTACGCCACCACCATCTGAACACGATATTTGTTTCAAATTGAAGTCAAGATTTTTAGAATCCTACATTATCCCTGATGAACATAGGCTATATTAAACTGTCTTATAACCGGGGGGAAATTGTTAGCAGCGGGTGAAACCGCTGGGCGGGCTGCTAGTTAACAATAAAATTGTAAGGTAAGACTTTAAAACGGGTAAATATTTTGTTCCCACGGGAAAACTGTTAGCAGCGGTCGCAACCGCTTGACTGGCCGCTAGTCTGGAACAAAATTATTGGCACGTGACAGCCCCGACTTAAAGCGCGGGAGAATGCGGGGCGTTACGGGCTGCGGGTGGAAGTAGGTATTTAAAGCGCGGCTTTTGGGGCCCAGACAAAGGAGTTTCGTTTCTATACGCAGTATTATTATCTATTCTTATGCCTAAGGTCACTTCATTTCGTAAATTTTCTTTGCGCCTGAATAAATTTCATCAACATTGCTAACGGCAACAAGAAATTCATAGAAGGTTGTTTGGATATCAAAATATTTAATAAAATAAAATAATACTATTTCTTTTTTATACAGTGTTTCTATCTCACTAGGTACAGACCACCTAATTTACCTACTCTCTTGAACTTCACTTCTAAATAGGTACCTCACCTTAACCAAGTAAGAAACCTGCTTTCAGGCTAAACAAGTCGCCAGTTAAATTAAAATTACTAACTTTTCAAACTTCAGAAGACTCCCTGTTTATTCAACTTTCCGCAGATTTCGCTTAAAGAGGCTATTAGCAGCAAAACGAGTCTTTAAAATTTAATTTCTCTTGATGTTTGCCGTAGTATAATTTTATTAGGCCCAAGTGTTTTTCGCTGCTATTAAAATGACAAATGTACAAAGGGCGTTGTTGGGCCAATCTGGTAATTTTCAGTTTGACCTCCAGTTATGCGAAATGGATTTTGAATGGTTGACTTGCACGTATTTTAATAACATACCACGAGGTTTAGAGTAAGTATCTGTTTGTCATTCTCAGTTTATATTTTTGAACAAGGATATTGTTTTTCTTACTAGTTCTCATTAGAAACATTCACTGCAGGATCTGCAAAAAATGCTGACCAGTGTCAACGTCGCCTCGAGATATGTTGGACTCAGGATGAACGTGGACAATACGAAAGTCATGTTCAATCAACACATCATCCCCAAGCTGGTCTCCGTCGAAGATTGTCTTGATTGTCTCTTAAAGTTGTCCAGAAAAATGTGTACCTTGGGCAAACTCTGCAGCTGGGTAGAGACAACTTTGAGGCTGAAATAACCAGAAGAGTGCAGCTGGGCTGGGCAGCATTTGGGAAGTTGCGTCATATCTTGGAATCACCCTTGCCACAATGCCTCATGACCAAGGTGTTCGATCAGTACGTCCTGTCAGTCATGACCTATGGAGCCGAGACGTGGAATATGACAGTAAAACTGACCAACCGGTTACATGTCAGTCCGAGAGTTATGGAAAGGTCTATGCTCGGTATCTCTATATACGGAGTGAGACTATCCGCAAAAAGACCAAAGTAACAGACATAGTCTGGAAGTGTAGCAAACTGAAGTGGCAGTGGGCTGGGCACATTTGTCGTAGAACTGACGGACGGCGGAGAAAGTTGGTTTTCGAGTAGAAGCCACGCCTCGGCAAGCGTAAAGTTGGACGACCTCCAGACAGATAGACCGATGACGTAAAAAAGGCGGCTGGTAGAGACTGGATGGCGAAAACGGGAGATCGTGCCCTATGGCGTACCCTGGGGGAGGCCTATGTCCAGCAGTGGACAGCTATAGGCTGATATACAGGGTGTAAGGGACGGTGTACCGAAAACTTTGCAGGCATGATCAGACCATGAAACTGAACAACTTTAATTATGGAGCCTATGTTGGGAAACGAAATATTTTTTTCGAGTCTCCATAGAAAGTCAGTAAGCTGATCGGGAATTTTGTATGGGAGGTCGAATTTTTTTTCTCGTTTACCAAAATATCTTCCATAGAAAAAGTTGTTCAGTTTAATGGCCTGATTATGCCTGCAAAGTTTTCGGTACACCGTCCCTTACACCCCGTATGTATTAAAGTAAAAGTATTATGAATGTAAGTTTGTACCTAAATTGATTTTAGGAACTTTCTTTTTTTCTTATTCGAGTCTTGCTTAAGTTCCTATGCAGGAAAATAAAATTATATTGCGGAATCCCCTAACGCACTATCCAATTTGCAACAGGCGTCGCCGTACTTAACCTCAATGCTAGCCGACAATATGCGAAAAAAACGGATATTATAATGTAAGGGATTTAATAACGGCCCGCAAGAACCATATGGGCTCTTGTGGGCCCAAAATTGATTATAATATCTTCAACACTTTCGTCAGCAGCCACAACCAAAAAACGATTTTGAAACCAAAATTCACTATAAATGTGAATTCACATATTATGCTAAAACGACTTATTTAATAATAATCTTACTATGTAGTGGGATTAGGAATAGGGCTATATTTTTTTCCTTATAAATGACTCAGCAGTTGAAAGCAGTGAAATCTGGTAGAAGCGAAAAAAATAATACTTAAGTCTCGGTAATGCGAATATTATTGTTGCTCAACAAATTGAGCATCAGTATTTCTAAGGCTTGGTTTTATTTGACAGGCAAAAACTTTAGACATAAGTGTATGTGTAATCAGAAAACTTTTAGTTTATTTCCTTATGCAATGTGTTCTTTTATACAATTATACAAATGTGTTACGAATAACGATGATTTTCCCAGCTCATACACAAAACTGCAAAAAATCGAAAAAAAAGCAACTTCGATAATGCTCCAGCTCCAAAATTTGCGGTCGGAATTGAGTTGCTTTGTTTCGCAAAATCGCTGTTTCCGGACTCCCAACATGGAATGTTAGTTGGGAACCAAAACGATGCATACTGTTTTTTGTAAAAATGTTAACGCCGCCGCGGACCGCGGGTCGGCATGGATAAGTTTTGGTAAAAATTGTAGGTTATGCTGCACACTTTCTGCTTAGCGCATTTTATGTAGGTTAATTTTTTTACTGTAACATTTTAGTTAGTTCGACATTTAGGTACTACCTAGTAAAATAAATAAATCGTGTCGGCCATTTAGAGTATATAAAGAGAATCTCCAAATCTTCTAATCGGCCATGAAACCTGAGTTCCGAAGCCAGAGTTTATAAAAAAGAAGAAATTAAGCCTAATGTAGGAACGTAGGTAGTAAGAAAAGGTGCTGCTTTAGGAAACTTTAATGGTACCTCGAAATGATCTCGATTGTCAGTGTTATATACGTAACGAATCCAGCTTGATCCTGCTAAAAGATCCATTACAAACTGGACTATTTTAATTAGACCAGTGAAAGAAAGGGCGCCTGTACGGAAAGTAATCTGTTTAAGGGCTGTTAAAAAGATTAATAGGAAGGACGTAGAGGTCTTTGGTCCGTATTTAGGAGTTTGTAGGGTTGTATACTACAGTAGTCCCTTCATCTGAAATATTTCTGAAGTTCGCAATTGCGCTCGATTAGGTATCGCACTGGGTTCGTTAATGGATATTGCTTGTGAGGATGTGAATTGAGCCGTTTTTAGGGTTCTATAATTAAATGTGATACTGCAAAGGCATCGAGCGGAAACGTTTATAGTGGATACAGCTTTAGCAGTAATTGCTTTTAGATGCTATTATGGTTGAGTGAGTTTCTTGCACCTATGTTTAGTTGTATCAACATGTCACTTGTATACTCAACACATGAACTAAGTTTAAATTTTAATTATACGGGGTGTAAGGGACGGTGTACCGAAAACTTGGCAGGCATGATCAGACCATGAAACTGAACAACTTTTTCTATGGAAGCTATGTTGGTAAACGAGAAAATTTTTTCGACCTCCCATACAAAATTCCCGATCAGCTGACTGACTTTCTATGGAAAGTCGAAAAAAAAATTTCGTTTCCCAACATAGGCTCCATAGTAAAAGTTGTTCAGTTTCATGGTCTGATAATGCCTGCAAAGTTTTCGGTACACCGTCCCTTACACCCTGTATATAGTTTTTTTTTCAACAAACACTATTACTACATTTATTTTTCGCAAAATTTATCGCAAACACTAAAAACTTCTTCCAAAAGAAAATATTGACGTATCCACGCAAAGAGATCTTAATCATAAAAAGAAATCCTTTGAACGACCATCACTGATTCGCAAACAAAAAACCAAACCCAACATCGTCCTTATCCTCAATCTTATTACATCCTGTGCACTTCAGAAACCCTGAAGAATAAATTAATTGGAGAAGCCTTTCATGAAGCGAACCCTCATAATGTATCTGTCGCAGAAAAATTGCAAAATCATGAATTCGGATGAATCTCTAAGATTTTGGGCAAAAGTAATATGGCAAAATCATTACTTCATTTTGCTATCAACCTAAACAGATCAAGGAATTCAGCCAAGTTCTAAATATTTCGGTCAAATTTCTAAAGCTGTTTAGGAAAATGACAAAACTTGATTCAAAGGTTATTTTCTGCTAATAAGGTGCGTCGGGACTATTTTTGTGTTTATTAAATAAAATAATAAAGTACAAAATAAAAAAACGTTCTCTTTTTTATTCATGACTGTTAGTGAATGCTAATTGAAAGAATTTTTAGCACTTTTTGAAGATTTTCAGACATATGAAGAACAAAAAAAATTCAAAGGTTATTTTTTGCAGATAAGGTGCGTCGTTACTATTTTTGTGTTTATTAAATAAAATAATAAAGTACAAAATAAAAAAAACGTTCTCTTTTTTATTCATGTCTGTTAGTGACTGAATGCTAATTGAAAGAATTTTTAGCACTTTTTGAAGATTTTCAGACATATGAAGAACAAAAAAAACCTATCTGGAACCTTTAATTACAACTATGCGCCAATAATTTACTATTATTTTTAATTTAGGAATCAATTTGCTGAATGCGTCGTAATGAATTCTTTGTTAAAATACAAGGAATTACATAAAAGTGAATTTAAAATTATCATGACGACATTCAACAGCAAAAAAAAACTTTTGTACTTTCTTGTCCTTGGAATTTGACTGAATTGCTGATTCTGCCTTGCAACTGCGACAAAAAAAGAAACGGTTTACAAGTAAACATGGCAAGGCTCACGTTAGGACAAGGGTGACCAGCCATCTTAATTTTACCAAAATGACCACAGTGTCATACTGCTCATATTTTAACTATAGAAAACACTTGCTATTCTTGAAGGAGGTCTTAACATGTAACGCTTGATGTTACGGGATTTTGACAGTCCAGCGTTAATGACACAACTTATCTTGTGCTTATGCAAAGTCCTCAACATCGTTCGATAGGTATGTCTGCAGAATACTAATAATTTTATACAAGCCAGTGAGTGAATAAAGTCCGGGAGAGACACAATCACATATTTTATTAATACAAGCGCTTTCTTGTAAGTACAAATCAAAAAGCAGTATCTTAAATTATGGTGATAGTAGTTTGAGTTAATATCTTTTCGCCCATAGAAAATATCACCGCTGAAAAAAACTTAATGGTAACCCTGTCCGCCAACAATGGGTAGCGGTCAGAAAGGTCTTATTAATATACTTCCCGCTGTTGTATCACCCTCTTAGGGATACTACTTGGGCACGGCGGCATCGCAGGTAACGGCTTTGCCGTGTGCTTAATGTACTGTCGGGCAAATAAAGACAGATAACAGATGTTGAAGATATAATAATTGCCTTATTCATTTGATGCCTTTAAGCTGTGGCAAGTTACTATTACGTATCAAGTAAGGAAGTAGTTTTATTTAAAGGGCGGGGCACACCGGCTCCGTATCCAGCTCTCGTCCATAGTCTGACGACGTTGTAATGTATGGGACTGTATGAGATACGGTACACCGCTTGCGTGCAGCACGGAACGGATACGCAACGCAAGCGGTGTGCCGTATCTCATACAATCCTATACATTACAACGTCATCAGTTCGTGCGTGACTACGGACGAGAGCTGGATACGGAACGCATACGGAGCCGGTCTGCCCCGCCCTTAACATCAATAGCTCCCTTTTTATAGCACTTTTTAATATTTACAAGTAATAAAAATATTAAGTAATGTGTTAAATTTTATAACATTACATTTTTGTACATAATCTACCTATCTAGTCATGAAACAAGTAACCAATGGCAATTCAAAATTAAAACCTCGATTGGAAAAGCTCTCGCCCCTTTGTTATTGCACCTCTCTGTGGTAATATTCACCAAATTACCTGTTCCATTTTCCACTGCTTCTATTGTATCTGAAGCCAAAATGAATGTAGCCTGCGGGACTATAAATCCTTAAATATTAAAACTGAGATGGCAGTGACCATAGATAGCTACTGGAGCGAATAATGAAGACAGCCACAAGCCGGGTCACATCACATTTAGAAAAGGGTTTTTTGCTTTCTTATAATATTCCTTTGTTATAAAATTATATGATACAGTATTATTTTACAAATATATTATACGACCATTTTTAAACAACAAGGAACTTGCTGTTCTATACTGTTATTAGTCAAGGCAAAGAATGGGGTTGTGCTGTGCATTTAATTTTCTAAACAGACGCGATTACGCAAATAAGAATGACATTTAATACTAGTTTAAGAAATGGTCATTAGAATGCGAGTGTCTGTGATTGTGATAATAATTTGACACGAGCATCCTTATGCCTAATTATATGCAGTGGCATACTCTATTTAATCTGCACTCTCCAAAGAGAACTCAGTTACCAATATACTTTTTAAAACGTCCGGCGATTGCAAGCACCTAGCAATCGCTGAGGCGGACGTTTGGAAAAGTATACTATTAGATACTGAGTTTTTTTTTGTGTGTAGGTAAGTGACAAAAACCTCAATATATGTCTTAGTAATATGGCAGATATGGAATTCAGCAATATGAAATCCTTGGAATTAGGCCAAAAGCCGGAATATGCCATAATATTAGATTTAATTCTACCATCTTCCTCAACAAGTCCCAAAGTTCGGACAAAATCTTAGGATTTTGGGCGATTGCATACTTTTTGTTCAATAAAGTTTCGTCATAAACATTTCTTTATTCACTCTTATGGTTATTCCTTTTTTTTATCCAAAGAAGCAATAAGTTACAAAGAAAATAAATCATAACATTAAAATTTAATTGATATGTGTCCCATGATTCCTTTTTTTTTCAAAATCTAATGCATAATTCATAACAGATGTGAACATTTTTTGTAGCTATCTTCGTAAAATTTAAAAATATTATTTAATTATTTATTATAATATTATTTAACTATTACCACACGAAAACAGACATCATTTATTTTAATTGCAAATAAGTTACTTTTGAACCTCGTTTAGTCATCTTCCTAAACAACTATAGAAATTAAGCCAAACTGTGCGCCGAATTCCTAGAGCTGTTTAGGCTGATGGTAAAATGAAGTCTCGATTTTGCCATAAGGATTTTGGTAGAATTCCTAATCCTGCCATATTACTGCGACTGAAACAATATAATTAAGTTTATTGAACAAAGCCCTGTGAAAATTCAAAGAATAACGAAAAAGTTAACCAAGAGAAAAATAAATATCGGACTAAATTTTATATTTTCTTTAGTCAATTTGTGGTACAAATAATTATATTGAAAAGATTAAATTAATCATGCATTTAACTCAGCTTTTTGTTTTACAAAAACAAAAAAATTGCTTTGATAACCTTTCTACAAATTAAGATTTCTATTTGATCTTTATTTTATTACTTTATGTTTTGTATTTTATTACTTTAACTTTATTTTATTACTAGGCATTTGATTTCAACATAATATAGGTAACTACGAGTAATGAAGGATATTATCAAGACTCTGCAATGGGATAGACTAGGCATCAACGTCAACGGCGAATATCTCAAACATCTCCGTTTTGCCGATGATACAGTCATCATGGCTGAACTGTTGCAGGATCTGCAAAAAATACTGACCAGTGTCAACGTCGCCTCGAGACATGTTGAACTTTACGTTTGGATGTTAGACAGTACACACCCCTTGCCACAATGCTTTAAGACCAAGGAGTTTGATCAGTGCGTCCTGCCAGTCATGACCTATGGAGCCGAGACGTGGAACCTGGCAGTTAAACTGGCCCACCGGCTACATCTCACTCAGAGAGCTAAAAAAGGAAATATGCTCGGTATCTTTATAATGGATAAAATCCGGAATGAGACTATGCGCAAAAAAAACAAAGTAACGGACATAGTCTTGAAGTGTAGAATACTGAAGTGGTGGTGGGTTGGGCACATGTCGTAGAATCGACGGACGGTGGAGTAAACGGGTTCTCGAGTGGAGGCCACGCCTCGGCAAGCGTAGAGTTGGACGACCTCCGGCCAGATAGACCCATGACTGAATAAAGGCGGCTGGAAGAGACTGGATGGAGAAAACGAGAGTTCATGCCCTATGGCGTACCCTACGTTCAGAAGTGGACTGCAATAGGTTGATGTATGGATGTATGTAGGTGACTGCCGGTCTTGAATTAATATTCATTCAGGGAATGATAGCAAGGGAATTGGCGAGCGCCAACCCACTTGCCATGAGTGTTGAATGGCAATACCCAATAGGGGGAGGCCCATGTCCAGCAGTAGACTTTTGTGTAATGAATGAATGTTGTTAATGTATATATGTAAATGTATACGTATCTAAAGGACTTTACGATTTATAATATACAACCGTAGTTTGTGACTTTGACACTGAATTTAATATTTGTTATGACATGTTGTGGTACAAAATGAACACTTATTTTTGATGTGTGCACATATAGATTCCCCTTTGCAATATATGGTATGCTTATAGGTTTGGGTAAACTTACCTAAGTTCGTTTGAAACCCGTTGAGGCGTAACTACAACACGTTAAATAAAGTGTAATGGCTTGGGTGGTGTTAGTAATAGGATAGAGGCGGAGTTTTAGAATCAACGGTGAACCTCAATTTAATGCCACCTAAACGGTTATGTCTGAAAATCTTATCAATTTATCAAAATTAAATAACGATTCGACATTCAAATAAAAATGGTGAATAAACCATTTGTAACCATAATCAAAATGTATTTTTTTTAATTTGCGTGGTAAAAACTATGGATATAAACAGTACATTAAAACATTTGATGAAAGATATTGCATCCTAGATATGGACTTGTGCTTTTAGGATGATAAATCAGCAAAGTAAATATGCATTCTATAGGTATATATTCACAAAAATTTTATCAAGGCAGACTGTCACTAAAAGTTTATGATTGCGCTTTGAGATATTTAATTTACATACTAATTGATAAGATTTTTACAGTTTATTTACCAAATTTTTTTGTCCATATTTTGTACGTTAACCTACCCTAATTGCATTGTACATTGGAGTAAACTCTCCTTAACAAATTATACAAAAACAGAAGTAGTTAGTTTTTATCGACGAATATTTATGATCAAAAGAACCGAAATAAAACTAATTATATATAGCAAATAATTTGAGCACATTAAACGCAATCGGTGTAAAATATTACGCGGCTAAACTAAAAAGGTAGTACCTTTGCAATGTCACCTGTATTATTTATTCATTACATTTATATTTGATCGTGTAACAGATCTGTTTAATTCGACAAGATAAGTCCCTACCTTTGTAAACTACTAAGTTGCACGAAAATACATTATAAATTCGTTTCCAATCATTCAAAACGAATTCAAATCTTGTAAAATAGACGTCAGTGATCATCCGATGTACCTACAAATCGCAATACAGACCCGTTGTTCAGAGGCATCAGCATAAGCGTTTCTACATGTTGGCGTAAATACGGCGGTGTTAATATCCTGTTATTGCTTTCCAGTTAACTCGTTTGGACTTGATAATATATACCATCCCCCGATTGAAACAAAGCGTGCATAGCCAATTTGATAAATTGATTTTATTTGTTGTACATGCTCAGTTCTTGTTATTTTTTACGAAAATAAGATTTGGATACAAATAATGGAATTGTAAAGAAGACTACAGTCGTGGCTGTCGTGCCGTAGCTTGAGAAAAAAAGTGTATAAATTTGTATAATCTAAAGACAATTAATTTTGAAAAAATATTTTTGTTACTAGTCTGTCAATTTTATAAGTATCTCGCAATTGGGATTTGGACGTGCAGTGGGGTGCTTATTGAAGCTTCAACAACTACATGTTATTACGAAAAAGTTGGACATGCGTTTAATTTATGTTTCTTATATAAGTACAAATTCTTTGTTCAATGTAGGATTCGTATCACTTAATTTTTACGTCATGATCCGTCAATGTTATAAGCAACTTTCTAACAATTTTATATTATCCTGATAGAAACCCGGCTCGGGCGGGTTATAAAAAAAGGCACTGCTTCGGGACTGGCCTGGTTTACCGCGCGGTATGTAACGTTACACTTCCACCATCTGTGAACGACATTCGTTTCAAATTCAAGTCATGATTTTCTAAAGGTATTATTTACATGCGTAAACCGGACCTCATAGACTGGAAACCCCCTCTCTCCCCAAAATCCTGCCCAGAAATGCTCCTACTCAAAATTATTTTATCTACATATGTCTCATAATATTCGATGAATTCGTAATCCAAATATTATGAGATGATTGTACACGAAAATATGTTTTTTTTGTTCAGGAAAAATATAACTGTAATTTATAAACAACTATTCACTTCTGCGGCGGTTGCAATTCGAAGAATTCCCTGTTGTATATTTACAGATCATAAAAAGGGAAATACAGTAACAATTTAATAATTATAGAAAAATTCTGATTATAGAAATGTAGTCGAATCGATAAAAGCCTGCGACAAATTGAATACCTTATTTTAAAAGACTTCTCTTCTTGGGTATACAATTTGTAGAAAACTTGTAAAATTTTGTACCGCACGCAACTTTCGCTATCTGTTCTAGCGACGCTTCTTCCATCTGGCTACCGTAGTAGACAAGATATAAGAGTCGTGGAAGCCTTCGCTAGTACTGACGGCGTAAGTCGTTTGTTTACCCAGTACGGGAAGTGTTTTAAAATTTGGTATTTAAATGAATGATGTTCAGTTTAATATTCACTAGCACTAGTATATCAACCAGCAGTTTTACCTGCTGATAAAAGTGTTTGACTATATATTAAATAAAATTTTGCAATAATTTGATAGAAGCATTTCGTTTTCAAGCAATAAATAATGCTGTAGGAAGATCTCATCAGGTATTCAAATTTACTACAGAGTAATAATAAACCACACCACTAGTACAACAAAAAGGTTATAATACTGACATAGCACTGTACAAAACAATAAACCAACTCCTCCGTAAACGATATACTGTCTTAGATAAAGGACTTTATATTTGTGAAATAGAACAAAGTAGGGGATGATTCGGACTATACAAAGGATAGGAGGATATTGTGGCTGTAAATGCATTGCCATTACAGCTAGGGAACCGGGTGATGAATCGCATCACATCAAGTAAGGGCGGTTAGCTGAGCCTGAAGTAAGAACGGCTCAGTCCTAGTTTGCCACAATCCCGATTCGTTATCATATTTTTATTCATACAATGAATTCCAGTTTGCACACTCATTCACGATATGAATTTATGCTTTCATTCTAAGTCCTGGTTTATCACAGATAAAATATTTCCTTGACGTCATAACTATTATACTTTTAATGTGATCTGACTGTACTATAGAAGCTTTAAGGCGAGTAGTGCGGCAAAAAGCGCCACTTTACGAAAATAATTATATTTTGAGCACCAGAATGTCTTTTGTACAAGTTTTTGGTGTTATCTGTAAGCCAAATTAAAACATGTTCCCCGTGTTATGAATCAAAGGACTACAATCAAAGGACATTCTGAGGTTTGCATGAACAGATATGATATTTTCGTGAAGTGGCGATAGTTCTGCGGCACCACTCACCCTAAGTATATTGTGACGAACTGAGACTAAGATTTTTTAAAATAATAGTTCTGTGACGAATGGCTATACTTTTTTTTATGGGTGGCAAACTTGTACTGTGACAAACCGGGCCTTTCGCTTAAAAAGTAAAATAGTGGCAAGGGGAGTAGACTCCTTGAAATATTACATCGTCGAAAGAAAAATAGAAAATGAAATACAGCAGTTATAACACCTACATTGAAATCTTTTCTACCGCGGGCAGGATTTGAACCCGTGACTTTCGCTATCGCTAGTGGCGACGCCTCTTCTGAAGCAATCCTTCCCGCGTTAGAAACTTTTGCAATTATTCTAAAAATACATACTTAAGTAAAATTTGGTATTTGACCTTTTAAATAGGTAAAAATCACAACGGTTATATTATATGTAATTGAAAAAGTAAAATAAGCTTTTCTTTGCCTTGTCCTCATTTTAAAAACTTAATGCAAATTAACATCATTAGATGGCACTCACTAAACCGTTACCAAGTAGTTTGAAGAAAGTTTATTTGCAAGTAAAAATAGGATAGTTGACCCATGCTGACAAGATTTGTGTATTTGGAACCGTTTTAGAATAAAAGAACAAATTAATGTTGTTATTTAAGTAAGAACCTTTCTTGCAAATTCAATTATATTTTATGATAACTTTTATGTTTATAATGTCTAAATAAATAAATAAAAATTCACAAATTAAGTTATTAAAAGAGTTCATATCCTTTAAAGTGAGAATGTGGTTATTTAATTTTTATTCACCTATCTACCCAAGAAACCAAAATATAAAACCTCGTTCATTCCCCAGCCAGACTATGTTTGATACTTTTTTGTGTTACAAATTATGCACAGATATTGTAGTCAATTTGTACCTTAAAAAATACTGCTTTGGTTCACCGAGTACCGACTTGAAATAAAAAAAAATCTTGCAGAAAAGGGAGGCCTCCAGCAGAACTTTAAGGCCGTTATTTGCACTTCCTTTTTATTTGCAGAATAACTGATGTACTAAAATTGTGCTTAATTTGTATTACCTCAAAAAAACTGTACCGAGTATAAGGTACCCATTTAAGAGACAAATATATACCAGTCATCCTTAAACCGTATGAATAACCGGTCAGTGTCGAACTCCCAAACACGGGACGATGGCTCATATTCAGTGGGTAGGTACATATTTATAATTATTATCCACTTATTTAACTAATTGGAAAAAATAAACGTTTACGTAACAGTCCTCACAACCTCTAAGACCCCTCTACTCCCTTTATCGGCAAATGCTGCTAATTAATTATTTTAAACAGTTGTGTTATTCTCTATTCTGCCTCAACTCCCTGCTTCAACGCTGAGTGCTGGTCGAAAGCATACCAGCCTACAAAGCCTACCTGGATAACCTAGAAGTAGACGACGAACGTTTAAGTAAGGATGTAAAATTTATAATACAGTATTTCATCTTCCGACAAAATCTTAATTGAATCGAAACAGCCGTTTTCGTTTTTCAATCTTAACAGACACAAACACAAACACTAACTTCAGTCATTATACGCGGTGTAAGGCACAGCCTTCCGAATACCGAGCAACTTTCCTTTAGGAACACATTATGTCAGGAAACAATAAAAAAAATACCTCCCGTACAAAACCACGAGCAGCTGACTGTATTACTATGGTAAGTTTAATTTTTGGTGACGTTTCCTGAAATATTTTCTCATGTAAAGTGGTTGAGATTTATGGTCTTAATACACCCAATAAGTATTCTGTCCCTTGTAACCTGTATAGTGGGATGGGTAACAATCTGTATAAAATACTTGTGAATCCTTGTTTCTAATCAATATGTCCCTTTTCTACGAGCATATCTTTTAATAGTTTTAAACTGTAAATCCATGTTTGTGCATTGATGTGAAAATATTAAGTTCCGAGTAATTATATATTAAAATAAATCCTTCCCAACTGTATCATTTTCATTCTCAATCAAAACTAAACGCAAAGGAAATTTGATAACAACGTTGTTTTAAATTATTTGAGACAAATAGAAGCACACCAGATCCTCGACTGTTAATCCGTTCTTAATTTCATTAAATCGACTGACAAAGATTAACGACGGTTGTACAATGCAGCCAAATTAAACAAATACAATTTATCCCAGTAGCAAAAACTAGAGTTGGCTTAGTTTGTTTGGTTATAATAACTGTTATTTTACAATATCTAGTTAAATCAAAGGGTTCAATTTTACCAATATACCCAAACAATTATTTACCGGTTTAGAATATCGCATCATTCCTTTTATTTTCCTGTGTCGGTAAGTATAATAAAGATTCCAGTTTCAAGGCATGAGTATAAAAATATTAGACGAGCCGACATTATATTTATGCAGCGTGATATTAAATTTTTCAAATGACTGGTGGCGAGAACTACTTTTGTACAAGATACTTCCAGTAGATCTTTCCCTCATCTAATAATGAAATTAAGTGTTGTAAAAAAATATGCAGTCAAACATTTCCTGAGAGGCAAGCAAGATTATTAATTAATATGTGTTATGTGTAGTTATCTAATAAAATACCTGTTACCGCCAATAAACTGACTCCACTACCAACAAATACTGAGCTAGTTAAGCGAAGGTGAAGCACAGCTAATTGCCCAAGTTTTCTAATTAAAATTTACTTCAAGCTGTAACCCGGAATATCTTCGGGAACTTCTGCCGTAGCTTTGATTTATAGCAGGAAGTAAAGGTTAGATTTTTAAAATTCATATCCACTATTAGTCTACTGCCTAAAATTTTCGTAGATAATTTTTTCATTATTTTACGTTTAAAGGGCAAGAGAGGAGTCACACTGCACGATAGCACAATACACATATTGCGACCGAAACAAGCTCGACATGTCACGTAAAATTACGCAAGAAAAGCGACACACTGCGTAACACTATAACCATAATTAGTGCAAGCGAAGCGAATTCGACTTATCACGTAAAAAAGCAAGAAATGAAACTCACTTTGCTTCTGCAACACTACAGCTATTGCAAGCAAAGCGAGGTCGACATTTAATGTTAAAATAGGCAAGATAGAAGCTATACTGGGCTACATTAACACGACAAATGTAGCAAGTGAAGCGAGCTTGAAATTTCACTTTTAAAACGCAAGAATAAATTAAATAAATAAATTTTTTAAATAAATTTTTTATTTGGAATACCAACAGTTTTTACAAATTAGGTTTACAAAGATTTATTTTTCTAATAAACCAATTACAGGTATTCGCTTAAGACTATCAAAATGCGATTAGAGAAAAGAAAAAGATTTTACTATTTCAAAAGTATTTAAATTAAATTTGGCGTGTTAAACTGAGATGAAATGTAAATACCCCTCACTCTATTCTTTATTTCAGATTTTCGTTTTCTGACGGTTCCACAGCTGTTGCATTGGCATACTCCAATCGTCGTCTTTTATACCTGCAACGACGTCGGTTATGTCATTTATTGCAAAAGTTCTAGCATTCTAGAAGACGATAAGGCTGAAAATATTTTCTAAAGTTTTCGTTCTGTTTCCTAGCTAAACTTTGTACGTGTTAAATTCGTTTCGACGAGCAGATTTAAAATTGAAGATGACTTAAGTTATAAACCACGCTCTTTTTTTGTGTTCACCAAGCTGTTCAATGACCTGATGAACCCTGGCGTCAAAATTTTTAAACCACCTACTACTGATAGTAGGCCTCTGACATGATTGTGTAACAACCGCCGTCTAAGTGATCTTAGACAGCAACCGGGACCGATGGCTTAACATGCCTTCCGAAGCTCATGGAAATCTTACTTTTTTTAGACAATCAGGTGGTTCAGCCTGCAAAGTCTTAACCAGACTGGGAACGAATTCACAAACTGATAAATATCAACTTTGTGAGTGCCCCACCGAGAATCGAACCCGGAACCTTTACGTCGCAGGTAGTCGCACTACCACTGCACCATATCGGCCGTCAACCTGCGCTAAAATGAAGACATTTATAGTTTAAAAACATACTAAGTAGTAAAAAAAAATATTTAGGTACCTAGATTTGATACTTAGCTAGGTATCTACTTTGTGTCTTAGTGCGTAAGTGGTTTTAAATTTTGTTGAATGTTGTCAGTATGTTAAAAACATTCAAAACGGTTTTCAAACAACCTGGTTAACTTAATTCACATTCATATTTACAGGCGTACATTTTAGGTCCCATACGTTCGTACGCCTTCAATTAGTAAATTAATCATTATCCTCAGCCACAGTAATTAGCATCAAGATTAACCATCTGCCTCGGATACGTACGACTCATACGGCCGGCTGGTCGTTAACACCAATTGTAGTGTCAAATGCTCTGAACAGTGATGTGAATGGAACTAGAGCCACGAAGATTTTTTTGCAGATATTTTTCGTGCCAAAAGCGAAAATCATGCTGCAATTTTAGCTGTATGTGCCATTCTGCTGCTGAATGCAGTCTTATGATGAGAGATAAATCTCTCTATCAGCGACGATCAATGATTGCAAATTATCATCTTCGGTATTACTGAAAAAATTAAGTTGTGTTTTTCTGGTATTTTCATTCAACTTTAACCAATAAAGACCTGTGGCTCACTTATAAAGTTCAAACAATTAATTAGACCGAATGACATTTAAGTCTCCTTTTAGTCAAACTAAACCTATTCAAATGTGATACTTAACCTCTAGTGTACCAACTATTGTAATGATTCTTCATAGGTTTTGAACTTTAAGTGCAGGTAGTAGAAAAAGTTCAAAATAACAATGTTCTTGTAAATATGCTGTACTGGGGCTTATAAGGCTCAAATATAAGTTTCCGGTTTGCGACTACCGCTAATGAAGAAGAATGAAATCAGGCAAATAGACTTTTTAGTACAGCAATAGTTCCACAAATAATACCCCATTTCTTCAGCGGGTAATAGCACCTGCCGCAATTTGTGAATCACGCTACGGATGGAGCACCTAATTGTTCTTCAAGTGTTTGATGGCTTCAGGTTCATGGTTCGTGCCAAGTTGTCTAGTAATAGTTTGTAAGGTAATCGACTCGAGTTGTGGTCGCTTCTCGCTTGTATCTCAATCATGTGGATTAATCGGAAATGAAGCCATTAGTGGATGCATTAGTTTAGTATGCATAGCTTGTTACAAAGTTTTATTGCATTTGTTGTGGTATATATGCTTGTCATAAAATATGTCAAGAGTCAAAAATTAATTATATTATTTTGTAACTATTTACATAATTTTTTACTTGGACTGTAATTACCAGTTGGTTTCGTTATTTTCAAAAGCATTGTGTTTTTGAAGTCTGTATTGAACCATACCATATAAAACCGAAGTAACCACATGTTTATCAATTGATGTTAATAGAGAATGGTCATCAATCTCAACTGTCGTGTAATGCCTTCAATCAGTCTACAATCCATTGTCGATCCAATCTAGATTAATCTTATAGATGAACTTGACGCCTCAACGCAACGCGCTAGAAATTGATGCATCGTGGCATGTAGAGACAATAATACTTACTAGAAAGAGTCACTCTCTAGATAACAAATATTATATTTAGCATAATATTTAATACCGTACAGGTTAGATTTGGTTTGGAGCGTGTGTAGTCGTGAACGGCCTCGACAGATGCTGCAGGTTTATGCATTTTTTTTGTGAAGTGTCACCACTGTGTCGAGGCCTTTCACGACTACACTCGCCTTAAGTCATAACAAAAAAATCTCTTTGAATGAGTAATTATTTTAAATCTGGCTTTAAAAAATATAGTTCTGTATGTGTGTGTATGATCTACTCACTCCAGTGTTACCACCCGTATGCATACGGAATGTAAGGTATGACGTTCCGAAACATTTGCAGGCATGTTTAGACAATAAAACTGTAGACGATATGTTAGATAACGCGAAAAAAAAACCGTCTGCCATATAACATTTCTGACTAGCTGACTGACCTTCTACAGAAACTTAAAAAAAATTGTCTGCACATAAAAGGTTGTTTCGTTACATGATCTGATCATTACTGCAAAATTTTCGGAACACCATGCCTTATACTCGGTATATTCACAGCAGTTATAAAATACAAGTGGTCTTTCGAGTCATAAACAAATGCTAAAGCAATAAATAAACTCATTATGTGCCATAATAAAAATAATAATATACTTTATGAAACACAAAAATAACATTAAAAAAGACGAAATACAGTACAATAAGGCAGCCTTAATGCTAGAGCAGCATTCTTTTCCAGGCAATCTTTGGGTGATATGGAGAGTGCAAATATATAAGCGGGATAGTGCAAACACCTACATATAGAGGTACTATAATACACTCTTATACATATATAGTAAATATAATAAAGTATATGATAATAAGAAAGTTCATAATAATTTTTTATCATATCCTCTTTTATCTTATACACTTATAGCTTTTATTTATACCGCTTGGAATAAAGTAACGTGGACGTGTGTTAAACAAATAAAGCTAATAATAATTTCTGCCAATTTCAACTACTATGGTTTATTTTGGACTCACTGTGCTATATTATTTTTATTAATGAAAATAAGAAATTGAAAAATGTTAGCGACTGCCGGGGATTGAACCCGGTCCCTGTGGAGTACCGTCTCACTGCTCTGCTACTGAGCATCATTCAGAGCGACGATCATCATCATGATCATTTTCACAAAGATCCTGAAATTTTGATAAATTATGAAAATTATTGTATTGCCAGTTCTTTCAACCGAAAATCCGCGATACATGGAGGTTCCTTAATACTTATTAGAAACAACATTAAATTCAAAGAACGTAAGGATGTTGTCGGATTGTCGGTTGAGTGTTGTACTGAATTATCTTGTGTTGAGCTGGAAAGTCATGTTATAGTATGCGTATACAGACCGCCAATAGCAAAAAATTTTACCAAATTCCTAGAAATAATGGAAGATGTACTCAAATTAGTCACAAAAACTAATAAACATGTAATTGTTGCAGGTGACTTTAACATAGACATTTTAGAAATCAATGCATTAAGTGATAAATTTTTAGGTCTTTTTAAATCATTCAATTTATTTAATATATTTTTTGAACCTACTCGTGTGACGCCTACTTCTGCCAAATGTATTGATAATGTATTCAGCGATTGTGACCCGGTACAAAAATGCATTATAAATTCTCTTCAATCAGATCACAAGGGTCAAAGTGTAATATTCCCATTCAAAAACCATATTAAAACGATCAAAATAGAAACCAGGCGCATCACTGCAAGCAGGTTGGAAAAATATCAAAATGTGTTAATCGAGAAATTGCCTGTCCATAATTATAATTTTGAAAACCCAAATCATGTATACGAAGACGTTTTCAATTTGTTAAGCAAAGAATTCGAAATCATTTTTAACTTAGAAACGAAAGAAATTAATACGAAATTTAAGTTTAGTGATTGGGCGACCAAAGGTCTTAGGATTAGTAGAGATAGGCTTTTTGAACTTTACGAGCTTAAAAACATGACAAACGATGTAAGTTTTAGTGAGCTAGTAAAAAAATATTCTAAAACCTTCAAAATAGCTTGTGAAATTGCTAAAGCAAACTTTATTAGTAATAAGATAAAGTCTTCAGATAATAAAATAAAAGCTGTGTGGAAAGTTATTAATAGCGAAACAGGTAAAACTAAGCCACGCGAAAATAACTTTTCACTTAAAACCGACAAAGGAGTGATTAGTTTAAATTCAGATGTAGCGCAGGAGTTAGAGACATTTTTCACAAATATACCTCTAAAAACTACTGAGTCATTAAGATCTTCACCTACAATTTCATATTCATTGCTGAAGCAAAATGTAGATGTTTGCAATTCTGAATTTAAATTTACTCATGTAAGTCCCCAGTATATTTTAAAAACTTTTAAAGATATCAAAGTAAAGAGCACCGAAGATTTATGGGGGATGTCAGTTAAAGTTTGTCAATCAGTAATCGAAATATTAGCACCATACTTAGCAGATATCTTCAATGAATGTATTGATCACGGCATTTTTCCTGATTTAATGAAACATAGCAAGGTAGTTCCGCTGTTTAAAGCTGGTGACAAACAAGACCCCAGTAACTATAGGCCTGTATCAATTCTGCCAGTACTCAGCAAAGTGTTTGAGAAGATCATACTAAATCAAATGCTGTCCCATTTTAATCAGAACAATTTGTTACACAACCAGCAATTCGGTTTTACAAAGGGACGTTGTACCACAGATGCTGGTGTTGCTCTAATCAAACATGTATTTAATGCTTGGGAAGAATCAAAAGATGCCATTGGTGTTTTTTGTGATCTTTCCAAGGCATTTGATTGCGTAGATCATGAAACTTTATTGCTAAAATTAGAACACTACGGTATTCGAAACGCAGCTCTGAAATTTTTGAATTCATATTTAGATAATAGAACTCAAAAGGTCCAAATAAACGGCGCCAAATCACTGGGGTCTCGTGTTAAAATTGGTGTGCCTCAAGGCTCTATTTTAGGACCATTTCTATTTCTAATTTACATAAATGATTTGCCTTACATGGTAGAGAATTTGTCCAAGATTGTACTATTTGCTGATGACACATCCCTTATATTTAAGGTCGATAGACATGCACATAACTATGACGAAGTAAACAACACTCTTGGACAAATTCATAGTTGGTTTACTGCAAATAATTTAGTTCTTAATGAGAAAAAAACTAAATGTGTATTATTCACTTTACCTAACGTAGTACATTCTTTGAATAATCATGTCGTCCTTAATAATGAAAAATTAGAGTTTACTACCAGTACAGTTTTCTTAGGGATTACTCTCGACTCAAGTCTCCAATGGGGCTCTCATATTACATCTTTGTCGGGAAGATTAAGCTCAGCTGCATATGCGGTACGTAAAATTAGAGAGATCACGGATATTGCAACTGCGCGACTTGTTTACTTTAGTTATTTTCATAGCATTATGTCCTATGGAATTTTGCTGTGGGGGCGCGCCGCTGATATTGAAACAATTTTTATTCTCCAAAAGAGGGCCATTAGAGCAATTTATAAACTTTGCAGTCGTGATTCCCTAAGGGAACTGTTTAAGGAAATTAATATTATGACTGTACCGTGTCAATATTTATGAAAATATCATGTATGTTAGAAAAAATATAAATACTTTCACTAGAAATTGTGACAGGCATAACCGCAATACAAGGAGTAAAAATAAAATAGATCAACCTAAGCATAGACTCGCTAAAGTTAGGACTTCATTTGAAGGTCTAAGTATAAGATACTATAACAAAATACCGGAAGATATATTGAGTTTATCAGAAAGTAAATTTAAGTCTGTTATCAAGAAAACATTATGTTATAAAGCTTACTATAAGTTAGATGAGTACATTAATGACAAAGAGGCATGGAGCTCTGAAATTCCAGCGCAGCACAAGAAACACGCACTCATTTTTAATACCAAAATGGGGCGTGCGTGGAGTTTACAACTGACATAATTTTACAAATCTGCATGGATGTAATTTCAATTGTTTAAAGTAAATATTTTATAAGTTAAAACTGGTAGATTTATCTACTTCAATTTTTACAAAAAAAAAAATATGTAGCCATTTTTGGTCTATACATATTTTTTTTTTTTACTTACAGAATTAGCTAGGGTAGCTTAGGGGCTAGTAAGATTGTTAATTTAGAGTAGGAGCACTTCTGGGCAGGTTTTTTGGTGGGTTTTTCCTGTTCAGGAGGTCCGATTAATTATACGCATGTAAACTACACGCTTTAAAAATCTTGACTTCAATTTGAAACAAATATCGTTTTCAGATGGTGGTGGCGTAAAGTTACATGCCGTGTGATTAACCTGGCCAGCCCCGTGGCAGTGCTTTGATTTTTATTTTTTTCTCCCGCCCGAGCCGGTTTTCTATTAGGACATTACAAAATTGTTATAAAAAAAAGAAAATTGTGTGATACAAATTTCTTTTTTTTACAATGACGGTTCATGACGTCAATAAGTGATATGATAATACTATCCTACATTGAATAAAGAATTTCAATTTCGAGCTACCGGCGGCGCTTCGAGCAAAGCCTCATTGTATGGTTTGAATTTCCTTTTGTAATGAGGACTAACCATATTACTAGTTTAAATAACTTACCCTAGATGTCGCTTGTAAGTCACTTCAAGACGGGTTGTACATTGGTAATATTCGGTCGGGGCGCCGGTAGCTCAGTGGCAGAGCAGTAAGACGGTACTCCACAGGATTCGGGTTCAATTCCCGGCCTTTGCTAAAAAATATCAATTTATTACCTATTTCTATTATTTTGAGACGTCCAACCTACTTGTAAGCATCTCTGTGTCATGGTTAAGAAATATAGTTTAGTGGAGCTTGTATGCGTTTCTCTCACCACAAGGTGTAACAATAAAGGCGCTAACAAGATTGTCAATCTTCGCTGCCAGATGTTGCACTTTGCTTTAATAAATTCTATCATCATTACCAACACTGTGATGGCCGCAGTAAATTGTCGTTATCCTCAACCATATCACATGTACAAAATTAAATATTAATCGCAATTTGTAGGTTTTGGTATGATGAAGTTGCACAACCAACATATTGATAAACTGGTTTGGCTATAAGTTTGAATGTCGTGAAATTTACAAGCTGAGAAAAGAAACTGTAAATTAATAAAAGTTTTGGACCTTTATCGGCTCTAAGTTACATTCATACATACATAAATCACGCCTTTATCCCTTACGGGGTAGGCAGAGTGTTAACGGCCGTAAAACGGATATTAACACCACGTCTGACAAAAGCTTGAGGGTCAACTAGATAACTGTGTATGACTATAGTGACAGGTTGTCAGCCCATCGCCTTTAATTGCAATACACATCCCTCGAGTCCCTTAGTCGGCTCTTACGACACCCATGGGTTAGAAATGGGGTGATGCTATTCTAAGCCGGCATCGCACAGCATCTATGTAACTTAAGATATTAGGCGGTTCTCCTCCTTGTCGTCCGTCGCTGCATATTTTTAACGCACTCAGACGTCGTCAGTCAGACGAAAGAAAATTGTGAATTTCGGTCTTATCTGACGTACGTATTTACGTTAGGAACATGTTTGACAGACTGATCCATAATGCACCGTAAACGAATAAGATTGCAATTATCAGATTGCTTTCGTCTGACAGACGCATGCGTTACGGTTAAAAATACGCAGCGACGGACGACTAGTGGAGGAACTGCCTTATCTTTTCACCTACATCATGATTTAGTACCTACGTACATTATTAAATATCATTATAGTTTATATTCAATTACGAAAGACACTCATTTGCAATGCAGGCAACAAGTGCAATATAAATTTTTGCCTCTCTCCATTTTTAAAAAGCTTCCATATTCTCCAGTAGCCGACCTGAATGACATCACGTACTAGCACAGAATATGCTGCACTATAATACACAACTACCTAACCCTTACAAGGAAGCTGTGAGTTGGAATTCCCTGTTTCACTGTAGCCAGGTTATTAATAAGTCAAAACGATTACTTACCTACCTTAAGTCACAGAGTACAGTAAAACGAAGGTTCACCCTTAAAAACTTTCTGGTACCAACTCGCCTCATTTAAAATTCGAACAGTCACCAAATTATTGCGGTTCCGGAAATTATTAATATCCTGTCTAGAGTTAGCTTTCGAACGAGCTTTATGTGACGCATCGCAATATTTGTATTAATTTAAAGCTTTATTAGGTAGTAGACGCAAGTTAAAATTATTACAAACATGAAGTTTTAGACTAATCAAAAACAAAATGTAGCTCACGGAATAAATAAAAAGCAGAAAAAGAGCCCTAGCATCAAGCGTACTCAAAAATAAAACACAATCAAAACCAACGGAAAATCAAATAAGCTTTGTTGGAGCGAATAAAAATTTCCAGTGAGTTTCGTTGAAACGAGACCATCTCGAAATCCCTGGTGATGCATGCAAATTAGTTGGGAAACTTTGGGCGGGCTCTGGGAGCCTGACCGGTCCACGCTCATCTGTTTTGCTTAACGTTTCATTTAAGGTGAGCTTGACTAGAGGGTTAGGTAATAATCTTAATAGGACATCAAGAGATAGCACTGCGCCTGAAACTGTGTGGTATGCAACGCTCAACCGAAATTCTGAGTATAAAGCCTCAGAATAGCGCATAAGTAGACGGATGATCCAGGAACTTTTTAGAACTGGAGATATGATCTACATTGGCTCGATGTCTGGCTGTTATGTCGTTTAATTTGTATGGGAAAAGATCAAAATACGCAGCCACGGACGACAAGTTATTGAATACATCAAACTTGCAGTAAATAAACAAAGTATTTTTTCCTTCACTCTGTTTGTTTGTTTGCAGAGCTCTATCTCTAATTTGCCTTAGTCTGAACTAAAACTACGTAGCGGATGCATCGTGCTACCGTATACCCATTTGAATTCTGTGAAGCGTGATTATTCTCAGAATGAGGGTAAGTTAGATGGCATAGAACATAAGGGGTGGTCGCTACGAACTACGAACGTCTTGTTTTATGAAGCGACAAACTTGTCGGGGTGTAGACGATATATCGACTTTTAACAATAACATTTCTTAATTGAATAATGTCCATTCACGTTACTCGTCGATAAAGGGTGAAATTTAACTAGCGAAGCGAAGCGTATGCTCGGAAAGTTGTTCCTTATCACCAGTCAATTTTGACATTTCGTTATCGATCACTAGTAAAATTTCACCCTAAAAAACATATTGTAAAATGTTTGTGAAATATTAAGTTTAAATTCATTATCATGTTTCGCATATATCGGGTGAAATTTTACATGTGACGGATACTGAAAACAGAGTACGAGCTGGTGATGAGGAGCAAATTTACCCGAGGAACATAGGTTGAACATGACAAAAATATTTTTAGTTAAAAATAAAAAATATTTTAGTATCGCAAATCAGCTGATCGGCAATTTTGTATAGGATGCCAATTTTCTTTTGGTATTACCGCCTATGCTCCTTGGGAAAAGTTGTTTCTTATCACCAGCCCGTCTTGAGTTCTCGCTTTTGGCCACGGATAAAATTTTACCCTATGTTATATTATTAACTTTAATTAACTCAAACTTTTGTCAGACGTGGTGTTAATATCCGTTTTACGGCCGTTAACGCTCTGCCTACCCCGTAAGGGATAAAGGCGTGATTTATGTATGTATGTATATTATTAACTTGTTATAATAAAAAATGGCGTGAATCTCGTGGATTTTCTTTCTTTTAGCTGGAAAACAATGTAGTTGGCAGAGATAAAATATTTTTCAGTTGTAATAATAAATCGATTTTTACTAAACCGAACAAGTAAAAAAACAATGACGGAAAGCTCTGTAACCATGAACCGGGAGGTCCATTTACTCGAACGAGAAGACGAATCATGCTACGGTGATCAATCCTTATCGAATAGCAGAATAATTTGTAAGGCTGATTTAAATTGGTAATGTAAGTACTTGCCGTGTGATATCGGCTTAGAATAGCATCACCCCATTTCTTACCCATGGGTGTCGTACGAGCCGACTAAGGGACTCGAGGGATGTGTATTGCAATTTTAGCCGATATTCGCCTATCCACAGGACAGTTGGACAACACCGGCCAGTAGTGGATAAATAAGTAATCTATACACTCTATGTATATGTCAACCATTGTTTCTTTCTTAAATATGAGTACAGTCTGCCTCTCCTCTAAGCTCGCCAAATGAACGGCACACAACAAGTTGTTTAAGCGCTAACAACGTTTGCTCATTTTTCTTTTTTTATAGCATCTAGAGTGCTATTCATTTCAAAAGAATAGTATTTTTAATTAAGCTCTCTCTTCGGCAAGTGGAAATAAAGTTGTGAATGCATCCATCTTATTAAGTCTGTACAACTCTAAAAGGTCGTCTCATCGCACAGTTACTAAGAAATGCATAATTAAATACTGATGGCGTCTTATCCTTCGTTCCGTGAGGATTTTCCGAGATGGAAGAAGTTAGGTACTTATATAAATTTATTGAAATAAGTAAAAAGTTTTGCTGCTATAACTTAACGTAGGTCTTATGGTGAATCCCACCAAAAATAAACTAGACCATAACATAACGAGGCGTCGGTAGTACTGATACCAAAGTTTGCAGGTTTATTTCTAACTTATGTTCTCAATAATCTTAACATGAGTTAGAAATAAATTATAAATCTGTAACGTTCGGATTCTTTTTTCTTCACGTATGGGATTCTGTAGTGATACACAAATGTCTGAATGACCCTCAAATGTTTGTCAGACGTGGCGTAAATGGCCATTTTTTCGGCCGTTTACGCTCTGCCTACCCCGCAAGGGATATAAGCGTGATATATGAATGTATGTATGGGATTCTGTGCTCTACATGGCCTTCTTTTTTTCGCATGAGACACAGAGTCAATGAACCAGCCGAATCCTGGTGTCAGAGTTTTTAGCTGCTTATTGCTACTCCAGTAATAGGGACCGACGGATAAACCTGCCAGCCCGCAATGTCCTAACCATATTGGAAACAAATTTGCAAAGGAATAATATAAACTTTGTGAGTGACCCACCGGGAATCGAACACAGAGCCTTTGCGCTGCAGGCATTCTCACTACCATTGCGCCATATCGGCCGTTTACATCTACGTACGCCACATGGCTCCATCATGGCCGTGATGTAACTAAACACCTAAAGGTACTGTGCACCTATTAAGATACTCAACTTTAAACATGCACTATCATAGAATATTCCGATGAGTACTTAATCACTTACATTACTAAAGTAGCATCTTTATCACTGATATACTTACGTAAATTATTAAAGTCTTGAAATGTAGCAATGAACGTCAACAAAACAGACCCTCGGCCAGCCCCTTCTAAGAAAATGGAATTTTCAAGTAATTTACATACATTGCATTTAGTATCCTAAGCGAGACAGACGAAATATCTTACTTAGAATTTCACTTTTGTTCTTTTTAGTTAAATTCCAAAAGTTTTATGTCTATGCTAATGTTAATGCAATTTCGTTATTTTATTCTGTTGGTTCGGAATTTTTATTTGGATACTTGTTAGGTCATTAAATGTTACTGAGTAAGTCGATTTAATTTGAAAGGAATCTACTTTATCAAAATAAATTGGAGGTAGATAGAGCAAATTTCTTTTAAATTGTTAAATTTTCAAGCGTAGGTATTTTAGAAAAAGTTACAAAAAATATATACCTAACACGGGAAGTGTTTTAAAAATGTGGTATTCAATACTATGAGTTTACAATTAACTTCTAATGTCAGACAGTGGCCTCAATTCGGGATATAAATACTCTTATCTTACCTTAAATTAGTGCTGTCATTTACCGTCAAATAGGTTAAGAAAAAGATAGGAGATATTTTAATCATGTCATGTCTTATAATTTTATGCAAAATACGTGTTATGTGTTGTAACGAACCCCACTAAAGCGGCTATGATTTATCGAATGGATGATGGGGCTTGTTCAAGTTCTAACACTTGAAGGAGTATCAGACCTCAAACAATGTCCCAAAACAATATAAATAAATGGCTCGTGATGTAAATTATTAGTATGATCGTCTAGTTAATTAGTAGGACCCATTACGTTGTGTTTAATGTAGAAAATAAGTAACCCGAACAGTTCTTTAAGAAGGTACATGGATTTCCTGACATGAGTAAAGGTTGGACAGGATCGGGAAAGCTATATGAGAGCCGAAGGGCTCCGCCCCGCCCTTCACAGTGATTCGCCTCCTGCTGCATGTACAAACATTCAGAATTGATGCCCTTGTATTCCAAGCCGTCCCCGCACAAGTATCAATTATGCAAAGACAACCTAGAGCCGACATCAAAACTGAATCCTGCACACATTTTGAACCCCCTGAAAGTAGGATGGTGGGTTTTGACACCCAGGGTTAAACAGATTGCACCAACAGACAGGTGCTGTGATGTACTAGACACCACGGAGAAGTATTTAGGAATCTAATAGATTCAGATGTTCATAGTTCATAGAACAGCATATTTTAATATTTGTATTAGTATAGCCAATCTCATGACCAGCCGAATTGACACCATTGTGTCTGGTTGATGGAGTAAGTATGATAAGTTAGGATATCAGTCAAATGACATGATTCCAACTAGTATCTTTGAAGTATTTCAGTAGTGGTCCTTAGACCAACGTTCAGATATAATCTGCACAAGACATTTGTCTACAATTAATATGATCCATACGGAGGTTAGTTAGGGAATGCAGTTTATGCTAGACCCTTTAGTACTTATGAGCTTCATATCGCGAGCCAGATGAGTGTTTGGGAATGCTATCAGCAGAACCCATTGTAGAGAAAGGCTATTGCAAAAATGAATCTCATAATAACCGCCTGTGGTCAAATAATTGGTCTTAGATCATAATGCTGGTACAGAAATATTGAACGCAAAAGTATAGTATGGTTTGATGATGGAAGATAATAGCTGTCACATGACATCTGATGACAATCATTTGTCTTTAGGTAAGTATTCTGTATTCACAGATCCACATTGGCATCATTCTGCCAGTCATGATAGGTTTCTCGAACAAAGTATGCAGATGCAATAAAATTAAACATCTGAACCCATTTCAGGGAAGGATATTAGGATGGGAGTATATTATCTACCCACCATATAATCTGAAGAAAGTACTACTATAAAATAGCAAGTACAATTTATAAGTAGATATTTAATCCACTGATGAACACCGCCATTCTCATTATAGAGATGTAAGTAATTTGATTGCAAAGCAAATCAAATTATTGGTATGTATAAATAATGTTGTTTCACTGCTGGACAAATTCCAATTATGTAAAACACAGGAACATATAAATTAATTCCATAGTCGCCTTAGCAACAAAAGGTTTATTTATTAGTAGATATTTAATCCACTGATGGACACTGCCATTCTCAATACTGAGATATAAGTAATTTGTTTGCAAAGCAAATCAAATTATTGGTAAGTATAAATAATGTTGTTTCACTGCTGGACATATTCCAATTATGTATAAAACACAGGAACATATAAATAAATTCCACAGTCGCCTTAGCAACAAAAGGTTTTCCATGATAAATAGTTTCTGTTGAAACAAAGTACAGACAAAACTTAGGAAATAACTAGTCCAATCTGATACTTATATGGTGTGGTAGATAAATGGAGATGGGATGGAATCAGTAAAAGGATTTCCTACCTAACCCCTACTAAATATTATAATTCATTAGCAAAACCTAACCGCTTGGCAATAATTTAGTGCCTAATTTGTAATGTTTTCTTACTATCAATCTAACAAGAATTAGGATGGCAAAACTACACTTATCTGGGTTTAGGTAGATAGTAGGCCAGCCCACAGCACTCCAAGGTCATCCACTCAACTCGCAGTCAGCTGATATCCACAGAAGACACACGAACACAGCTCCAAACATATATCTCCACACTCCAACACACAGCAGCCACTTTCCAGAGCAGAGGCGCAGCGACCACGGGACAAAATCCACCTTCCACATGAAGTGGTGTGACACCAATCCAGCAGCACCTCAGGGTCAGGACTTTCACACTGCACTCCTCTTTTTCTTCCACTTTTACTACTTTTCTTCTTAGATCTGCATACTTCACCGATTAAAATCAGACTTCCCCTTTCGCCAACACACCAGGCCTTATATATCCCTCAAAACGGAAGGTCCAGATACAATTTTCTCGAAAAGTCTAAATCTAGAATAATCCAGCTCTATTTGAGACACAACCGCTTCTTCCGCTCCTCGACACCAGGTGGAGCTAGCGAACTGGAATGATCTCGACTATTCGATCTTAGATCCATATTAGATTTATTTGATTGTGGGTTCCGTACAAAATAAAATTGTAACTTTTTTCAAGTATCGTAATGACTCTAAATTAATATTATGAAAATCATAGAATCTAGTTTTCTTTAATAAACTCAGACTTTGTTATTGCATCACGGTTGTTTTAGTATGAGTGTTTACCATTTATCACTGATATTTTAGGGGGTTTTTTACGTTCAACTAATATTCAATGATATAATATTTGAAGTTCATTGGCGAATATCTTGAACAGACAGACTTAGTAGTGTATTCTTTATCTTCTTCCTCTATTCATGCGAGACACCGAAGTGTGCTTGTATGTGACTTAGATTTGCTGGTAACCCATATATTTCTAACCCATTATTTTAAAATAATGTAAATATTTTCCCCAAAAGAGAAAACCAAGTCCAACAGTAGTCCACTGCGACCATTAACGTTGTTGTTCTCAGATAATTTAAAATGTTTACTTATTATTTAAAGGTTTTTATATTCCACCCTTAAACGGACCCCTAAATAGTAAACATATCTAAGCTTAGCTACTCAACACCAGGCGTCGCTTCTGTCGCAATTTGAATATTCTCGAAACACAATTTATTTAAATCATTTTTACTACACATAACCTAAACCAGTTTATAAATAAAAGAAAATTATCTAATTATAAATAAAAGAAATTATTTCAAACATAAAATACGTACATAAATACCTAAATTGTACTTTTAGCGTTTGAAATTATTTTACTTTGAGAGCCATCTCTTGCCAATTTGATGAACCTTTTAGATTGATGCCAACTATCGACATTGTACTGAACTACTAGCGTATTGAATTGATTCTCACATATTGAATTTAGTTCTCTACTAGATGTCGCTATTTTAAAAGTATTTTTTTTTCAAGAGGCCAGGGTAGTATTTATTACAGTGTCAAAATAAGGCAACGATCAAAACAATGGCCTCAATTTGGGATTATAAATTCTCCTTACTTGCCTTAAATCAGTGCTGTCACTTTCTGTCAAATAGGTTTAGAAAAGGACAGCACTAAATTAAGGCAAGTAAGGAGAATTTATATCCCGAATTGAGGGCTGGCGACTTAATTGACTAGAAAAGGCGAACCATTGACGTTTTTAATAATGACAGGACTAAGCTATCTCCTAACTTTTTCTAAACCTATTTGACGGAAAGTGACAACACTGATTTAAGGCAAGCAAGAAGAATTTATATAACCGAATTGAGGGGTGGCGACTAAATTGACTAGAAAAGGCGAAAAAACCATTGACGTTTTTAGTAATGACAGGACTTAGCTATCTCCTATCCTTTTCTAAACCTATTTGACGGAAAGTGACAGCACTAATTTAAGGCAAGTAAGGAGAATTTATATCCCGAATTGAGGGCTGAACTACCAGATACTAAAGTAAACCACCTACTAGGCAACACTTGAGCTGTTGGCGTATTTGTGTACCTAATTAATACGGTGGATTTCTCTGAAATCCTCGTACTAAACTGGAAACGACCTCAAAAAATTATCAATTTATTGTAGGAACAACTTGTTAAACCCAACGTTTATATTTATCTTCGCTTGAACACGGCTCTTACTTACGTACCTACCTACGTGTATAGCAGACTGGAGTTTATTGAGATCAGTGAACCTGGCTATAAGCGCCCCTATCAGAATCATATCCATTCTTAATAAGCCAAGATTATGACTTATTAGTAGTTATTAATTAACTACGCTAATGAATCCATTAGGATTATGTTATGTAAGTCGCTCGCTCACAGAACTAGAGATAAGTGGTTTCCAAACATGAAAACAAGTACGTTTTTTTCAGATGAGACAATGTGTTTTATAAATAGGTACTATAAGAAAATACCTACTACCGAGAGCAGAACAAAAAAGGACTGCTAGCCGATTTTGTTTTATCCAAATTTAAAGTAGAAAATCTCTGGAACTACACAAATTCCAATCAATCACATGGGGGTGATTCGAATACCCAGTATAAGGCATTCAAATTTTGTCTTTGGACGTCACTATTTTGGCCACCATGTATACTGTGGAATAAATTGTACAAACAGACGATTGATTAAATATGGTAAATCTATATCAACTTAAATTAGTTAAAATAAACTGGTACTAATAGAATACCAAATTTTAAAACACTTCCCGTGTTAGGTATAAAAACTTGCAAAATCTGCCCGCGCTTAAATATTTTGCAAGTTTTCAAAGATGGTACTAATAGATAGATACATAGTGTAAAAAAATTACCTACAATATTAAATTAAGTTAGGGTTTTCATGCCGGTTAACCTTAGTTAACTATTATGCTATTATTTTTTTTATCATCTCTTTGGTGATAAAAAAAATAAACACTTTATGTTGTGACTTCTTGATGGAACTCCATATTTACACTATAAAGCGACTGGTCTCTTTACAACATCTTCAGGCACTGCTTGTTAAATATATATTAGCAAAACAAGTGTAAAAAGTTTTTAATTTAAACTAAACTAAACTAAACCAAATTTGTTACAATTAACCAAAAGCGCTCACAAGATATATTAGTTGTACGAAGTGAGGTGTAAAAAAACTAAATATACGTGTATTTATATGTAGGTTTATATTCATATTATAGTTATGTATTCTGTATTTACTGCGTTTAATCAAGTTACCGTTTCTTTTGTGATTACTCTCGCACTGCTCTGTTGTTCTAGACTTTCTCCTCCACCCAAAAGTTGTCTGGAAGAGATCGCTTGTAGCGATAAGGCCGCCTTTGCGCATGTTAGCTATGAATGTTCTTGATATTTTGTGCAATAAAGTGTTTTTAGTTACGTTTACTTACTTAAACCTTAAGCCTATTGGCATAATATTCACATTTTGTGGTTACTATTTCACCTCACATATAAAAAACGTAAGTTTCAATCATTCTGAAAATGTCATATACTAGCATTATAATTACTAGATAAGTTTGGGATTCTGAAACATAGTTCATTTTGGTCCCATATTTCAAAATTCACCCCATAAATTGGTAGTAAGTAAGTACAGTCGGTTGTAGCACATAAAGTACCCGGGGTACTCCAAAAGAACTAAATTATTTTTGTCCCCAGTAAAACATAATAAAAATTTAAGCTTATTCTCATAAAAGAAGTGATTTTCAAGAAAAAATGTTGCTTGGTATAAAAATAATTCAATTCTTTTGGAGTACCCTTGGTACCTTATGTGCTACAACCGACTGTACCTACCTTTTTAAGCACTCACAATTAACACAAATTTTAGTAGGTATTAAACCGGGTCTATCACGATCATATTTTGGTAAATATTAAGGTAATATTAATTAGTCATTGACAAATTGAAACCACACTGATTTATCGTCGGAACAACCGTTTGATAATGTTAGTCCTGTGTGCCGGCCTAGTGCAGTATTTACAATAATTTATAAAATACTACCGGTTTTATAACAAAAAAAAACTTAGACGAGGCTTAAGCTTTTTGACAGCGTCAAATCGTTCAGAAAAATATTTAAAACACTGTTTAAAAGCGCGTCTTAAATTTCTGTAAAAACCTGGTTCAATTTTAAAATTCTAAACACAATCTGGGTAATGGACAAACCGTGTGATGCCGGCTTAGAATAGCATCACCCATTTCTTACCCATGGGTGTCGTAAGAGGCGACTAAAGGACTCGAGGGCAATTGCAATTTTAGGCGACGGGCTGACAACCTGTCACTATAGTGATACACAGTTATCTGATTGACCCTCAAACTTTTGTCAGACGTGGTGTTAATATCCGTTGAACGACCGTTAACGCTCTGCCTACCCCGTAAGGGATATATGCGTGATTTATGTATGTATGTATCTGGGTAGCAGAAGATCTCGTCACCTACCGCCTAGATGATAACTCGCTGTGACGTCAGTCAACCCGTGACCACATCACATGAAACTGTGTTGAAACATCGGGACACATGTAAATTATTAATATTTACCTAAATATTACCGCAATAGACCCGGTTTAATACTTAAAAAGTAGGTACCTGGTAGCGAAAGATACACGAACGCTGCTATCATCGCAGTTTCTTGCCACATGTCTTTATAACAACAATAAAAAGTTAAACCCAGTGATGAACTCCAAAGTTCAAAAGTTACGGCATGCAATGAATGGGATTGATTTCATTATTAAACGAACAAGTATCAATCATGATGTGGGTTTACACGACTTACTTGTTAAATAGTTAGAAGAAAGTTTATCCCTCTACGTTTCGGCTGTTTACGGCAGCCTTCTTCACGGAGGTCGACAGATCACATACGCCCGTCACAGCGAAACGTAGAGGGATAAACTTTCTACCAACTATTGGTCGGTATCGACAACAAGTAAGTCGTGTAAACCCACATCATGGGATTGATGTCATTTATTACTGGATTATTCTTTACGAAAAAATTATATTACATTAATATCTCTGTATTACATGTAATATACCTAACTACTTAGGTATAGGTAACACAATCGTAGTATTATAGGATAGGTAACTATGGTAGCCGATAAGTCAGTGCATGCATCATGCGACCGAATTAGAGCGGCTGGGTTAGCTTAGGTCAATACAATTAGCCATAATTGGTGGGTATGGAGGGTGTTATTAAGCTTACGTTAGGGCCATAGCGATCGCGGACTATTGCTTTTTCTTCAGACACAAGTAGCTCTGCCTACTTAATGGGAGGTCTCATGTATAAGATAAGGTAACTCTTCTGAAAATAAACTACTTTATTATTGTTGGGAGACGCTTAGAAGCCTATTAGAAAATAAATAATCCTGACTGATTTATCTACGGTAATATGAATTATCTCTAGAATTATTTATTTATATTATGATGGTGCAATTAAATCGAACAAATTAGAACACCAAAAAGAAAACCAAGATACAGTCATTTACATTTTATATAAAAAAGGTTCAGTGCTTTGGAGGGCACGTTAAGCAGTCGGTCCCGGTTGCTGTCTATGATTACTTAGATAGCCGTCGTTACAAATCCATGTCAGAGGTCTACTATCAGTAGTAGGCGGTTGAAAAACTCTTACACCAGGGTTCATCGTGTCGTTGGACGACTCGGTGTCCCACACTAAAAAGAAGAAGATAATTTTTTATTTCAAATTGGTGACCTCTGGCGTAGTCGAAATTCTGCATACCTTAGTGATGCGTGAATGTTGTATTAACGTTTAAAACTTTGATGGTCTTTTGCCTAAATTTTTTAAGAAAATCCTGTTTAACAATATCACGAAAATTTACACATTCATGTTATTTTTTTTGCTACTCACTCTCTTTTTATTTTTCTTTTCCGCTACCGCTCAACCCGTTCACTCCTTCAATGGCCACCCTTAGTAACTTTTACAGCCCAAGTAATGTTCTCATATGATGGCATAGTCAGCTCAGTCTCATCGGCGCGAAGGTTATGAAGTGTCATGTGAGCAAGACAGTGGTTTACGACAAAATGTGCTCTTATGGAACTGTTGCTGTCGCGATACTCGGTAAGCCCTAGTTTTATATGCTACTTGAAACGGAATTACCAACACTAAAGTTAAACATTTTGATTGTAGCTGTGTTAGTACAAAAAAGTTAGACGAGCTTTAATGCAGTATTAACCATATTTTCTGTACGATTTGACGCAATTAAAAAGCTTAAATAAAACACATCTTACTGTTTTTATAAGACCGTAAATCTTCAGATCGAAATGATGAAAAGTTGTTACCTATGTAATTTTTGCAAATAATAAGGTGAAAAGATGAAAAGTAATTGTGATTTTTGTAAATTCGAAGAAACTGTCTATAAATGTCTCATGTATCTTGTGTGGTATGTTGCCGAAGAATAGCATAACCCCATTTTTTCCCCTGGGTTTTGTAAGAGGCGACTAAGTACTTCGAGGGTTTCATGTGTACAATTTTAGGTTAAGGGCTGACAACCTGTCACTATACTCAACACGATTTTTCTGAAACAGCTCTCAAATATTTGTCAGACTTGGCGATAGCGTTAAGTGACCGTATTTTACGGCTGTTAACGCTCTGCCTACCTCGCAAAAGATAAAAGCGTGATATAACGTATGTGTATGTGTATCTAATACATACAGACAAAAACATGTCTGAGTTGAAGCATATTGTTTAAAGTGGCACCGACCATCCAGGGGCTCACCTGTTTTTTTATTTTTTTCTTAAAATCTAGAACAAGCATTAAAAATCAAAGACGGAAACATTTAGGACCTATACGATAAGTTAATTTCAAGGTACAGCAATAAACTTTATATTGTTATGCGTCTTTTAAATCATTAAAACGGAAAATAGTAGCGATAAAACGTTAAATTGTTTTAAAATTTTAAACACAAGATAAAGCTTAGAGTTGTTTTTAGAAAAGAAGCAAATGGAATAGGAAAACAATTTGCTCTTGTTTAGATTTTTAATATTTAATTCAGATTTGAAGAAATTAATTTAAAACATGTGAGGGCGCCACTGGACGGTTGAATTTTACCCGGCGTGGGCTTAAGTAACACTTTGATTAGCTTAATTGCTCTGTATTTTCAAAGATGAAAACTCTATGTGTACTAAATTTTAAAACACTTCAACAAGCTGGGAATACATTTCTAAAATATTTCAAAACTGTACCGCAGGCAGGATTTCAAAATGCGATTTGAGAAACAGTAGTACTGATTCCTCTACCGACTGAGCCACCGCGGTTTAACTGCCGTTGGCAAAATTATGCGAGTGTCTCTTAATGCAAAATTAATTTCACTAACGGATTACCTGCTGCGGTAGCCCAGTTGGTACAGGCGTCTGTAGAATTGATACTGAAAGTCACAGGTTCAAATCCTGTCTGCGCTGCAAATTGTAATTCGCAATTTATTTTTTTATGTAATGATTCATTACTTAGATAAAAATATCGGAAATACCATCTTAAATCTTAACCCAAATATTTGTTTTTGTTTTTCCATGAGAACGTTAAGTTTTCCTGAGGCAAAAAGAAGCTTTGGTCTAATTTAAAGTGAAAATTTATCCTTAGTGACGTATACAAAATTTCATCCAAATCCGTCAAGCAGCTTGAGCGTAGAGAGGTAACAAACACAAGCACACACACGCAATCTAAAAGAGTAATGATAATTCGTTTGTAGTCATTAAGTTAGCATTAAGATAGCGACTCTCACTGTGTAATGCCATACGATTAAATAAATAAATAAATGATAATAATAATATGAATAAAGTTTGTAAAGAATAAAAAAAAGTATAACCACTGCTAACTAGAGTTTATGATATCTAAATTAATAAAAGTTCCGTCACGAGAGTGGCCTGATCTTCCGAGTCGACAAAATTATGGCCTTTGTTATTCAATTTATCGCAAGTTTTCATCTCTACATTCAACCTGTAAATAATGAATCGGTAGCTGTGAATTAATTGCAAAACTATCCTGGTAGACGCCATGCTACGCCATATATTTGCATAATTTCGCAGGCATCAATTGAGTCGCGATAACCCAGAGAGAAGAGGCGTTGCTAGAACTGATAGCAAATGTTGCAGGTTTAGATTCTGCCTGCGGTAGGAAATTTCGTAATTTTATTTATTTAATATTTTATTTTAGCTTCTAAAATAAATTGCCGAAAATAAATTGTTTTTTACCCGTGTGTAATCGTGAAGCAAAAGTTGAAGCAATGTACACAGCAACTCCTAAATCAACTCTAAGAACTTCACCAGAATCTCATTAGGTAAATTGCTGGCAGATTAACAGCTATGTCACATCAATCAGAGTACTGAATGAGGAACATTACGCACTTGCGAATGTTTAAAATGTGTATATTATTAATTTACGGAGGCAAACAAAGTTATTCCATGTTTATTGTCATGAAGGACTGTCGTATTAACTCTGTTCCTATTTTGGTAAGGAACAATATTGAATCAACAAAGCAACAACCGTCTCCCTCATCACCCGCATATTCCGCACTCTGTCAATTAAAATAATAATCGTATGCTTCTGTGCTTTAATAATTGTAACTGTTTTTTTATTTATTTGAGCATTATATTCGCTTTAATAAAGAAGATATTTAGGAATCTTTGTATTGCTTTCCGTTCCACGGTTTCACCCGTTTAGTTAGTTTTCTAATAAGTAAATAAATTTACAAAGAAGGAAGGTCATTACCAATTATCAAAAACCAAGATAAATTTGTATTATTTGTATTTAATAAAAAAAATATGGGCATCATTCTAGGTACATTAGCAATAAGTAAAAATATAGAAAAAGGAACAAACTAATTATCTTACCCATTTTGTTTTACGTAAATAATCATATCTGCGTAAATAAAAAGAAATTTCCGACACTGGATACACGCGAGCAACGAACCTATAGTTGTGAATAGGTAAAACATGAAGAACCCAATTTTGCCCACCTCAAACCCTTATTCAAATGTTCGAAACCCCATTTCATTCGATACCGGCAGCTGGTTTCATTTCCACCAATGACCAAACCCTAACAAGCACACATACATACTTCAGATTTTATAATATTAAATATATATATATAATATTTGCCGTGTGATGCCGGCTTAGAATAGCATCGCCCCATATCTTTCCCGTGGGAGTCGTAAGAGGCGACTAGGGGACTCGAGGGTGTGTATTGCAATTTTAGGCGATAGGCTGACAACCTGTCACTATAGCGATACACAATATTCCGAATAACCCTCAAACATTTGTCAGACGTGGTGTAAATGGCCGTTTTTGCGGCTGTTTACGCTCTGCCTACCCCGCAAGGGATTATAGGCGTGATATGTGTATGTATGTAATATTCAATTTAACTTTTTAAGCACTCGCGATCACTTTCACTCATTTTAAGTATTAGACCGGGTCGCGGGTGAACCCGCGACCACAATACATGAAACTGTGTTGAAACGTCGGGATACAGTTAAATTACTAATATTTACCTAAATACTATCGCGATAGACCCGGTCTAATACTTTTAAATATTCAATTAATTGAAATGAACACAAATCAGATGAAAAGTAATTGTGATTTTTGTAAATTCGAAGAAACTGTCTATAAATGTCTCATGTATCTTGTGTGGTATGTTGCCGAAGAATAGCATAACCCCATTTTTTCCCCTGGGTTTTGTAAGAGGCGACTAAGTACTTCGAGGGTTTCATGTGTACAATTTTAGGTTAAGGGCTGACAACCTGTCACTATACTCAACACGATTTTTCTGAAACAGCTCTCAAATATTTGTCAGACTTGGCGATAGCGTTAAGTGACCGTATTTTACGGCTGTTAACGCTCTGCCTACCTCGCAAAAGATAAAAGCGTGATATAACGTATGTGTATGTGTATCTAATACATACAGACAAAAACATGTCTGAGTTGAAGCATATTGTTTAAAGTGGCACCGACCATCCAGGGGCTCACCTGTTTTTTTATTTTTTTCTTAAAATCTAGAACAAGCATTAAAAATCAAAGACGGAAACATTTAGGACCTATACGATAAGTTAATTTCAAGGTACAGCAATAAACTTTATATTGTTATGCGTCTTTTAAATCATTAAAACGGAAAATAGTAGCGATAAAACGTTAAATTGTTTTAAAATTTTAAACACAAGATAAAGCTTAGAGTTGTTTTTAGAAAAGAAGCAAATGGAATAGGAAAACAATTTGCTCTTGTTTAGATTTTTAATATTTAATTCAGATTTGAAGAAATTAATTTAAAACATGTGAGGGCGCCACTGGACGGTTGAATTTTACCCGGCGTGGGCTTAAGTAACACTTTGATTAGCTTAATTGCTCTGTATTTTCAAAGATGAAAACTCTATGTGTACTAAATTTTAAAACACTTCAACAAGCTGGGAATACATTTCTAAAATATTTCAAAACTGTACCGCAGGCAGGATTTCAAAATGCGATTTGAGAAACAGTAGTACTGATTCCTCTACCGACTGAGCCACCGCGGTTTAACTGCCGTTGGCAAAATTATGCGAGTGTCTCTTAATGCAAAATTAATTTCACTAACGGATTACCTGCTGCGGTAGCCCAGTTGGTACAGGCGTCTGTAGAATTGATACTGAAAGTCACAGGTTCAAATCCTGTCTGCGCTGCAAATTGTAATTCGCAATTTATTTTTTTATGTAATGATTCATTACTTAGATAAAAATATCGGAAATACCATCTTAAATCTTAACCCAAATATTTGTTTTTGTTTTTCCATGAGAACGTTAAGTTTTCCTGAGGCAAAAAGAAGCTTTGGTCTAATTTAAAGTGAAAATTTATCCTTAGTGACGTATACAAAATTTCATCCAAATCCGTCAAGCAGCTTGAGCGTAGAGAGGTAACAAACACAAGCACACACACGCAATCTAAAAGAGTAATGATAATTCGTTTGTAGTCATTAAGTTAGCATTAAGATAGCGACTCTCACTGTGTAATGCCATACGATTAAATAAATAAATAAATGATAATAATAATATGAATAAAGTTTGTAAAGAATAAAAAAAAGTATAACCACTGCTAACTAGAGTTTATGATATCTAAATTAATAAAAGTTCCGTCACGAGAGTGGCCTGATCTTCCGAGTCGACAAAATTATGGCCTTTGTTATTCAATTTATCGCAAGTTTTCATCTCTACATTCAACCTGTAAATAATGAATCGGTAGCTGTGAATTAATTGCAAAACTATCCTGGTAGACGCCATGCTACGCCATATATTTGCATAATTTCGCAGGCATCAATTGAGTCGCGATAACCCAGAGAGAAGAGGCGTTGCTAGAACTGATAGCAAATGTTGCAGGTTTAGATTCTGCCTGCGGTAGGAAATTTCGTAATTTTATTTATTTAATATTTTATTTTAGCTTCTAAAATAAATTGCCGAAAATAAATTGTTTTTTACCCGTGTGTAATCGTGAAGCAAAAGTTGAAGCAATGTACACAGCAACTCCTAAATCAACTCTAAGAACTTCACCAGAATCTCATTAGGTAAATTGCTGGCAGATTAACAGCTATGTCACATCAATCAGAGTACTGAATGAGGAACATTACGCACTTGCGAATGTTTAAAATGTGTATATTATTAATTTACGGAGGCAAACAAAGTTATTCCATGTTTATTGTCATGAAGGACTGTCGTATTAACTCTGTTCCTATTTTGGTAAGGAACAATATTGAATCAACAAAGCAACAACCGTCTCCCTCATCACCCGCATATTCCGCACTCTGTCAATTAAAATAATAATCGTATGCTTCTGTGCTTTAATAATTGTAACTGTTTTTTTATTTATTTGAGCATTATATTCGCTTTAATAAAGAAGATATTTAGGAATCTTTGTATTGCTTTCCGTTCCACGGTTTCACCCGTTTAGTTAGTTTTCTAATAAGTAAATAAATTTACAAAGAAGGAAGGTCATTACCAATTATCAAAAACCAAGATAAATTTGTATTATTTGTATTTAATAAAAAAAATATGGGCATCATTCTAGGTACATTAGCAATAAGTAAAAATATAGAAAAAGGAACAAACTAATTATCTTACCCATTTTGTTTTACGTAAATAATCATATCTGCGTAAATAAAAAGAAATTTCCGACACTGGATACACGCGAGCAACGAACCTATAGTTGTGAATAGGTAAAACATGAAGAACCCAATTTTGCCCACCTCAAACCCTTATTCAAATGTTCGAAACCCCATTTCATTCGATACCGGCAGCTGGTTTCATTTCCACCAATGACCAAACCCTAACAAGCACACATACATACTTCAGATTTTATAATATTAAATATATATATATAATATTTGCCGTGTGATGCCGGCTTAGAATAGCATCGCCCCATATCTTTCCCGTGGGAGTCGTAAGAGGCGACTAGGGGACTCGAGGGTGTGTATTGCAATTTTAGGCGATAGGCTGACAACCTGTCACTATAGCGATACACAATATTCCGAATAACCCTCAAACATTTGTCAGACGTGGTGTAAATGGCCGTTTTTGCGGCTGTTTACGCTCTGCCTACCCCGCAAGGGATTATAGGCGTGATATGTGTATGTATGTAATATTCAATTTAACTTTTTAAGCACTCGCGATCACTTTCACTCATTTTAAGTATTAGACCGGGTCGCGGGTGAACCCGCGACCACAATACATGAAACTGTGTTGAAACGTCGGGATACAGTTAAATTACTAATATTTACCTAAATACTATCGCGATAGACCCGGTCTAATACTTTTAAATATTCAATTAATAGGATGTAACGGGATAAGTGGGCTCGGATGGGATGGGACATGTACCTTTTTCCTAGGTAATAGTTTTACCAATTTTACTATTTATTTAACAGCTGTGTTTGTAAGTGAAGTCAAATATCTACACAAATATTATATAGAGGAAAGATGTGATTGTTTCTTTGTTTGAATTGAATAGGCTCCGAAACTACTAAAGCAATTCAAAAAAATATTTTACCATTCGAATCCTACGTTATCTCTGATGAACATAAGCTTTATTAAAATGTCTTATTCCCGCGGGAAAATTGTTCCCAGCGGGTTAAACCGCTGGGCAGGCCGCTAGTATTTTAAAAACACGCACTCACGTCTCATAAAATACCTATCCAACAAAAACATACTAATGGCTGTGATGCTGAAAAAGAATTTTGAGCATTTTTAATGACAAAGAAAAACGGGAAAGTATTTTAACGCCAGTTGTAAATAAAAAGAATGATTAACGTTAAAATAACTCTGCATAATATTCTACATAATAAAAAAGATTCTAACAACATAAAAGGTAACAGCACCTTTTAAACCAATCCTTTAGTTTCTATTCCCTATACGTCAACGTCAAAGTTCATATAAACACGAACAAATTCCCTGTAAACTTTTACTGGGGAACTCGTAACATTATTCAGAATCAACGGTTATCTTAAACTTTACACCGGTGTAATCACCGACTGTGTGAGAGCATCGAAACTTGGCTGAATTTATTTTACGTTGCTATGGTAGAGTGTTTGCGTCTGCTGTGTTCTGCTTGTTCAATTTTCAAATGGTATTAAAACTAAAAAGTACCTATGCAAGTACATTAGCAATTTAAACTTGATATCCTTCAGAGTAAAGTAAAAATAGTTTATTTCCTTTATCGCAAATATCTTTTCATCAAGTGAAACATTCTACCGATATCTTACACTCTTAAAAAGCTTTTCCCCCCTTACTTTTATTATTGTAGATCTGTCTAAGTCCCGAAACAAAAAACACTTAATTTAAGAGTCTGTTTCTTTCACAAATTATTCATACCGACGATTTTAATAAATGTTAAAATGATTACGCCTTTTAAGGAATTTATTATAAGAACTCGAGTTTAAACGTACTTAACTTCACCATTTCAATGTTAACAAATGAAGCAGAGTAGTCCAATATCACCTGTGAAAAGTTTATTATCATAAATTAAAACTGATTTTATAAACGGCGACCAAAAACTTTGCATATTAGTTTACCTTTACCTTACGCTAAGTTAATAAAAAATTCTATCAGTCATATAATCTTTATGTAGTCTTATCCTTCTTTTTATTTAAAGACAATTTATTTTTCTTTTTTAATTAAAAATTGGACAAATACTTTAACATTCTTCTTCATGTTTTGCATAAGGATTTTTCGTTAAGTACCGAGCGGAGCAAACTCTGCGTTCTAACTCCTCAAAAGAGAGGAGGTAATGTATGCAAATTAATGTAACTTTATTCCCTTAGAGCTATTAGGAAGACTTTGACCGTTTGATAAGTAGTAGGGGTTGGACGGATCTTTTTATTAGGTCACTTGTTCAATGTAAAACCTTAAAGGGCAAAGATATTCCTAGGTTAGACGTTTTAACAAATACCTCTCGTAGGACGCAGCCCATTGATCTGAACAAATTCAGTTTTACCACTAGGTATTAGAAAAATGCAAAAATAATACTACAGACTAATGAAGCTATGGCATATTGATATCTCAACTTTCCAGTGCCATCATGACAACGCAGCGATTTCAAAGTTACGACAGAAGAGTCACTGTGAACTTGCGGGACCATTATGCGAAGTATAACATTGACTGATAATGCAAAGCTGTCTCCACGTTGTATGTCGGAGGCCACGCAACGATTTTCGTTGGTTGTCTGTGGCGGTCATAAAGGCATATCAGCCGGGCTCTACATTTTAGTAGCAATAGGCGATCCGTCAGGTCAATCGCCGACTTGGTGTCACAAGCGATAAGCAAACAAGCATCAGTGCCTACATACATACATACGCATATCACGCCTATAATCCCTTGCGGGGTAAGCAGAGCGTGCCTAAGGCTTTGCAAATATAAGTTTTATGAGCAAATTAAATGAAATTAGCTTTATTCAATGTAGGGTAGAACTATCACTTATTGTCGTTATAAATATTCCGTCATTGAAGTAAAAAAGAAATTTGTATGTGTAACATAATACTTTGCTTTTTATAACAATAAGGAATGTATCACGGAAAATATGATGATAGTCGTACCGAATACAAAAGTATTTTGCAGCAAGTAGTTACAGGATGTTCAGGTGCAAATTATGACGGCCGATGTGGCGCAGTAGTAGTGCGACTGCCCGTAGTCCAAAGGTTTTGGGTTCGAATCTCGTTGGGGCACTCACTAAGTTGATATTATCACTTTATGAATTTGTTTTCACTTTGGTTAGAACATCGCAGGCTGAAGCACCTGTACCCGATATTATCAAACTACAGGCTACAATTTTACAGGTGAAATTCGATGTTCATTGCGTAGTCGGTAAGCCATTATGATACCAGGACTATGAACCGGCTACGCAATGTACTAAGAATTACACCTGTAGACTTGTAGCCTGTAGTTTCATAATATAGGCACCTGGTTGTCCGTAAGAAAAATGGCTCCGTGCTTCAGAAGTCAGGTTGAGCCGTCGGTCCCGGTTGCTGTCTATGATTACTTAGACGGCGGCTGATGCACAACCTTGTCAGAGGCCTATTATTAGTAGTGGGCGGTGGAAAAACTCTGATACCAGGATTCATCAGGTCATTCGTAGACTCGGTGTCCTATACGAAAGAAAAAAAAGAGCAGCAGATAACGAGATATATTGTAAAGTACTGGACTGGTTTAAACTCATCTCTTATAACTCTTCAGAGCACCGAAACGCCATGAGGCCTGCCAAAGAGCTCAAGAAGAAAAACAGTCTGCTCTAGCCTTTCCCTGAGCTTAGTGGCCGAATCAAAACAAGATTGTTATCTATGATTTTTGTACCGATCTGGGACACCGAAAATAAATGCATATTTCTATTTCAAGAACGTGGTTTAATTCAGTATCTAAGATCCTCCATACATAATTAACCAATATTCAGTACATACAGTCCACTCTCACCAGCTGAACGTCGAAACACCATGTCTTTCTAATGGGTGTCGTAAGAGGCGACTACGGGACTGTATTGCAATTTCAAGCAATGGACTGAGAATTTGTCACTATGGTGATCCACAAATTTCTCAATGATTCTTAAATGTTTCTCAGACATGGTGTGGATGTTCGTTTATACGGCAAGGCATAAAGGTGAGGTTTATGAATGTAAACTGACATTTGTTTATTTGTAAGTAGATATTGTCTTAAGATACTTGTATCATTTTTGTATGGCAATCAATACGTAGATATTATGCTTTTTTTGTTAGGACGAGTTAAAGTTTTTAAGTAATGGACTTATTAGTTTGTAAATTTAGCAGTTTTTATCCAACTGTTCCTAGACAGAAAAATTGATTTTTATAGCTGATTTTGTAACTGTTTACATCTGAAAATAAAAATACCGACTTATGCTTTTCTTTATGGCAGGGCAGTATAAGTATTTAGGAAACTTAGTCAAACGAGGAATGCGGTAATATTAAATAACAAACAAGTTTTCACAAAACTCATAAGACGGAATAACATTAAAACTTATTCCAGAAATCATCATAAAAAGAAACGATTGGTTGCATGGTTTAATTTTGTGGCAGCATTTTTTTAATACGTGTATTTTATGTTTTTTTTTAATCAGCCAAATAATAAATTCTTAAAATGTAAATAATGACATTTCCCAAAAATTACAATGGGACGCCAAAAAATACATGTCACTAAATAAAATATCACTTGAACTAAACTATGCTAAACCTGAACTACCTGTTCACTAAGTCCTTTATTAAGATGCAGGAACTATACCTATAATAATTTTAAGTGTCCACCGAAAATAATAAATAGGTTTGTTAGTTTATTTTAGATATTTTACCAACACATTTTACCTGGGTTTTTCACTTAATTATAACGAAAGGAAAAATTTAATTACACCTAAAAATATTTAAATCACTTATCGTCGTTTAAATTCGAATATAAACTCGTACCTACCTAGTAAATTCCTATTCATATCTGTACAACAATAGTTATCAGACAAGTTATCATCAACGTTAAAGTCATTCAATGTCCGTTGAACGAGCAATAATAGCATTGAACAATGCAAATAGATTAGTTGAATGCTCATATCGATCCATCGTTGTTCATAAATAAACAACGGTCACATAAATCGTACTTCCGAAAACTATAAATACGAATATGATTTTTCCGAAAACCATTCACCTTTTTTACTTTCCTCTTTATGACTTTTTTTCATTGCTTTATCAACTAAATTCCAGATTAACAAAGTAACCGGAGTCATATGTTCCATATCCAACATTTTGTTTTCAAATATCCAAAACCCATATGATAAACTTTCCAACATTTTATGATCCAAATATGTATCTTCAAAAGAGGTATTTGTAGTTGAAAGATTATAAGAGTTAGAGATGGGTTCCGGCCCCGAAACTCCTCTGCGTGCTGGAAGCCAGGCAAGCAACCATAAGCAGGCATGCACACAACCAAGTAACCAAATGCATGCAGACAAGCACAAGCAGACATGCATTCATATCAACCTAACTCAGCGCTATGGTGGAAGCGAGAGAGCTTGCTATGTTCACCTGCTCGCTTCTGCACTAGTCTTCTAAAACTTTTTTTCCGTAGTAAGGGTGCCCCAAAGTCCCGTGCTTGCTGCGCTCGCACTCAACACCATCTCTTGCTACTGCCCAAATAGTTTGAAGTTGAGATACTGGAGTGAAGCAAACTCTCGTGCTTGCTTTGCTCGTACCCATCCCTCCTGGCTTTACTACTTGCTTTACTAGCAGGCGCCTATCTAGATTCCTTTCGTAATGCTCTTTTATGCCTAAATGACAATATTCTCTGTGTCCCGACTCCCGTGCTTGCTTCACACGCATTTTTACTCTAAATATGGGAATTGAAACTTTGAAGCTCAATATTTTAGTATTGTCAAATTGGTGTCATACAAAATGCTCGTAATAAGAAAATTTTATAGAACTTTTTTTGGAAAATGGTAATTCTGTAAAATGTTGTTTTAGGATTATAAAAATATGGAGACCAATACATCATCGGAAATAAAGAATTTTGGAATCAATTTTCGGATTATTGAATTTTGTGAAATAACAATTCGAATCTAAGATATGATACCATTAACAACACATGAGTGGACAGTTCAATAATACCATTACAGTGTACTTATAGAATAGAGTCACAGCTCGTAACGCAATTACTCGTACTAATAGTGACATGATATTTTTACTCGATTGACATTTTGTTTGCATTACCACCAGTTTGCATGTAATTTATTTAAGTGTTTTTCGATCCACAAATTTTCTAACTAAAATAAACATGCCACTGTGTGTCGTTCTTACTTACCTATCTAATAGAATTGGCTGGCTCTTACCAGTCTTACCGCAAAATTAGACGCATTTTTACTGTTTATATTGCATTCTTGCGTAGGATTAAATTATAAATATTTCTTGTTATTAAAACGTTAAACGCATTTAAGGCCCAATGGTCTGGCGATTTGGCACGTCTTTACATTATTATCCGTCCAAATTTTGAAGGCGCATTGTGTCTAAGTAGATATAGTACGGCGAGTTGTCGTCGTATTCGGACGGCTCACACCCGCCGCGCCGCGTGTTGGCGGCCCGCGGCGCAGGCTGGGTGACCCGCGTCTCGAAGCGCTCCTGCTCTAGTATTCTGCCGAATCAAGACCGCGTGCGGCCAGTCCGATCGACGCAGCGTTGGTGCTTATAGTTCTTCATAGATAGGTACTGTAACGGATATTTAACCCGTACAGAATCAGAAATGCATTACGTGTTATGGTGAAATCATGATTTTAAAAATACGTAGTTTGATACAAAGTCATAAGGACATTCTTTATAAAAAAAAGGGAACCATGTGCAAACACAGACGCCTCTTTGACACAAAAGAGATGCGTTTGCATCGGTAGTTAAAATAATAGTAATAGGGTTTGCTATTGCTTAAAGGACTGAATATGTTTTTTTGGTATTTGGTACATTAGAAATGTAAGGATAGAGATTTGGGAAGTTAGCCCCGAGTGGCCCAGCGAGATAGACGCGCGCGAAAACTATCTTGCATAAATGTGAAAGTGTTTACTAATCCTAATTTTTCTTTTCTCAGAGTCTCGGCGAGCTTCTAGTCTTTCGTTAGGGTTTTTCCTTTCGCAGGGATACTGTTCGGCGGACGACTGGCGGCGGGGCTCCGGGCTTAGAAGTTGCTAGTTATCAGCTTATTGTTGTGTCATATTTTATTGTTTCAATAGGTATGGGAAGCGGAGCGACCGACGGGCGTCGTGGTTAGAATGTTATAGGGGTGTACTATTTATTTATTCGTAGACTAGGGTTAGGCGAATGACTTGTGAAGTGCATATTAGAAGTGTGAATGATGTATGAAATGTTTTATTTTATTAGAAAAATAAACTACATTCGTTATTACTCTTTCATGTTTGGTGCTGACACATAAAAAAATGTACGGAACATTAAAGAGGTTTTCTTTTATAAATATTTTATATTATAATTTTAAAATCATTCGTCCGCGTTACACTTACAAACACTCATTACAAATGTATAATTGTCATAATCAGGACGAAGTAGCCGTTGGTTATGGAGCTATACAGAAACAAGCGAATAGGAACACATCTGGGTGACTTAGTGATATATGATTACTGACCTATGCATGTGGCCTATGTAACTACACAGTCACGGCTAACGGACCTAGGACTTAGCGTTCCTGGACAAACTGAAAGTGTAGTGCAGTATGTTATTATAGGTATCACTTAAGTGCATACTTGAATTTTTATATGTTATTAAGGAGCCCAAACGTAGCCGCCGTCACAGGTGGAAATCTAAGGTTTGCAGACCATAGGTAAATTAAGCGTGAAAGGTGTGTGAAAATGAGTATGAATGAAAAGTATGTGAAAGGTTATGTGATCTAAGGTGATCGAAATGTTAGCGTGAAGGTTTGGAAGTTAGAAAGAGTAGGTATAGTTGGTTAGGGTTAAACTTTCAAGGTTTTGCGTGCTGGGTGGACTATATGGTGTGTTGGGAGGTCCATAAAATTCTTAGCTGCTAGGTCCCTTTTAGACTTAAAGTCTCAATCAAAACATATCTTTCCTATTCCCTGGAATTTGAGTCCATTCTTTTACAGCACGTGAGACATGGTGCAGCTACAGATCTACAGTCAAATTGTGTCCACTTTTCTTCTCTCATAATACAGGTACCTACTATATCCAGAGCTAGAAGGGAGGACCACGAGGACGGAACCAGACATGCGCGAGTGCCTGAAACATCCGGGATATTTCCAGCTAAGTGGCATCTTTCTTAAACTTATTATTGTGTTCCTTTATGTTTTGTTACATTTCAGCAATTTGTTAAATAATAGAAACGTACAAACCTCTTATACGATTAAAAATACACAACGTAGACAGAAATCTAGACGATCACAAAATATGCTCTTCGGCCATACATAATAGCTTCATTTATTAATTACTATAGGCTTAGGGAGATTTTAGTTACAGTACTAAGCATTATTTTCATCATCATTTCATCTTACTTTTATCTGCAGTAGTATTGGAGAAAAGGGATCTTACGCGTTTTTTAAAGTTTTTTCAAAATACTACTTTGTAGCTTGACGGCCTTTTTTCATAGTAGGGCAGAAAAGTAGCCACCAAAATGTACTTTTTCAGTTTAGTAATGCGCAGTCTAGGGAAAACGCATAATTTTGGTGAATCATGGTTACGCTCCGGGAGAGGCGTGATTTATGTACTTATTTATTAGTACCTGTACTAATAACAATTTTTTCTATAACCCTAATTGCAGAAAATATTTCAATGAGTTTGCTGGTTCTAATTTTACTAAAGGATAATACTAGAAACTTGGGCAACGGATATTTTGATAGATTGTTTGTATAAAGAGAAAACTTTTTTTGTGAAGTAGCGCCACTGTCAATAATAATATCGTTGGCGGCTACACTAGCCTTAATATCGCTTTTCTAGTTGCCATAGTAAAAGCTTGCTTAGTTTTGGGCTAGATAGCTTTATGTTAGGTGGATCAGAAAATTAATTAATTTTTTATTTATATTCAAAAATTATGAAAGCTTTCTAACGGTGTTTTTTCATCGTTTTAGTAAAATATTATCAATTACTTACAAAAAAAAGAAATCCGATTTGTGTGCTGTGATAAATGGGTAAACAGATTGAACACGACTGTAATAAACTTAAATGTATTTTATTGTAATTAAAATGCAATGTATACTTACTAGATTTATTGTTTATTTTATTTTATTAATTGTTTATTTTTTATTTATTCATAAAGGTTTTATTGATGGCAAATTGATTAGGCAGCGTCGGTTCAGCTTTGTCTTACGCAAATATATCAAAGAGTCATAAAAATATACTTTTAGTCGCAAGTATGATAGAAACACAACTAAGTCGAAAAGTACTCAACTTATCGATTGAACTGCGGTAGGTAAACAAACGAAACTCTTATGTAAAAGCAATTAGTTTAATTTGAGTTCCAGGATGATCACAGGTAGACCGTTATAAAAAGTTTGAATGCAAAAATAATACAATTACTTGGTGAAAACAATGAAACCAACCGCAAAAATTAAAAAATGTGTAGTAAACGAGGTATGACCGCGAATCGTTATTTAACTAAAAACGAGATGCTCGCAATAGATAGGACAATATACATTTGCAACACACTATTTATAGACTATGTGCTATAAATCCTTATCTCATTAGCTCATGATCTAGGTTTCTAATGAATGAAACTAGCTTTATTACGTCAGCCTTAAAATAATAGCGCCAGTATTTGTCTATTTGAACAATGATAAACAGTTTGATCAAAGAACGCGTGTCACCTCGAAAAAAGTTTACTTAACCACCTACTTAATTGTCAATAGTAAATAAATGCGCAAGTCATTCATCACTAATAGCTAAACCACACCAGTCAGCTGGTTTTGTTATGCTGTCCTTAGTTTTGTAAGTTTCGTGTACCATTTTAAATTAAATAATCTGTGAGAATAGTTACTGACATTTCTTGAATTAGAATTGTGAGTTTTGGTTATTTGAGGGGACACAGGGACATGTTTTCCCTTTTGTTATGGTACTCCCCGACTGGAAACAGTGGGTTCAAAGGCGGTTCACTTACTTGTCGTCCGTCATTCCGTTTCTTTAAAGCAACGTAACGCATGCGTCTGTCAGACGAAAGAAAATTGCGAATTCCAATCTTATACCTAGATGTAGCCGTATTTGCATGGCAATAAAATTGGAATTCGCAATTTCAGACGCATGCGTAACGTTGCGTTAAAAAACGGAACGACGTACGACACGTGAAAGAACCGCCAAAATAATGACGAATGTTTATTATATTACTTGCGTTGTGAAATGGTATGTATGTAAGTATGTATGTAATAACTTTATAGTAAAAAATAAATAACACGAAAAAAACACAAATAACAGAAAAGGTAAGGCACAAAAGCCGACTTATCCCATTAAGGGATCTCTCCCAGTCAACCTCTGAGAAATCCAGAGGACATGGTGTGCGCAGGTAAACTATGGTACGAGATAATATATGTATATATATTTGAATCTTTGAATCTTTGTGGAACAAGGTTCCGACGGACGTTCGGAAAAGCACAAATATCGGGACATTCAAAACTAACATGGGAAAGCTTTGGGGTTTTAACTCTGACGATTTATAGGGCTTGTATTTATATTTAATATATTACATTTTTATATTATGTATATTTCTATATCAATAGGTATTTATTTATTATTCGTTAACAGCTATATTTAGTGTCAATTATATATGCCGTGTGATGCCGGCTCAGAATAGCATCACCCCATTTCTTTCCCGTGGGAGTCGTAAGAGGCGACTAAGGGACTCGAGGGTGTGTATTGCAATTTTAGGCGATGGGCTGACAACCTGTCACTATAGCGATACACAATTTTCCGAATGACCCTCAAACATTTGTCAGACGTGGTGTAAATGTCCGTTTTTTGCGGCTGTTTACGCTCTGCCTACCCCGCAAGGGATTATAGGCGTGATATGTGTATGTATGTATGTATGTATGTATGTATATATATAATTCAAAGATTCAAATATATTTATTGCATAACTATAGGTAAAGATTACAGGTGTTTACAATTTATTTTAAGTCCATCTATAGTCTACCGTAAAGGTGTACAATGTCACGTGTTATTAATTAATATTATGAATTTGTCACAAAGTTAAATATTTTTTATTAATTGTGTGAAATATAACCTCTAAAAATAAATGTCAGTACCAATTTTACATTTTAAATCACAATCGTGCGGCGTGGACAGTAAAAGACTGAGCAAATGTTTTAGTCTTGCATGCTGGTGCCTGAAGTGAAAGGTCACCACAGAATCGCAAATGTGCGTTATCTACATTACTAAACTCAAACCTCTCTCGTAGATACTGAGGAGCAGCGGGATTAAATAGAACATTGAAGAGAAGTGACAAATTATGAAGGTTTCTGCGTTGACAATTAGGCAACCATCTCAACCGCTCTCTGAAGTCCGAAACATGATCAAACTTCCTTAACCCAAAAATTTAACGGATGCACTGATTTTGGAGACGCTCCATCTTATTTAGGAGTTATTCAGTGAGGTCAAGGTAGGCTACATTACAAAAGTCCAGCAGAGGCAGCAGAAGAGCTTGAGCCAGCATCGTCTTCGTTTTGAGAGGAAGGAAACTCTGCAGCCGCTTCAAGGAGTGGAGTGACGCATACAGTCTTCGGCTAACCTCGTTCATCTAATGTGTCCATGACATTGTCTGGTCGATTAAAATTCCCAGGTTCTTGACTTTAGAAGAATAAGGGATAGGAGAATCATTGAGAATTACCTTAGGAGTATCGACCAGATTCAGTTTTGCTATACGCTGATGACTACCGATGATAATAGCCTGAGACTTAGCAGCATTTAACAGAAGCCTATGCCTCTCTGCCCTACCAGCTATCGAGGACAGGTCAAAATTAATTCTGTCAATTGCATGGTGCAGTCTATCGGGGGTTTCAGCTGTGTATATCTGCAAGTCTACAGCGTAAAGATAGAAAGAAGATGTCAGTGAAAACGTGATGCCGTCAATGAAGACAGAAAACAGCAAAGGCGAGAGTACTCCTCCCTGCGGCACCCCAGCCTCGATCCTACACCAGTCCGAACGTCTTTCATTTGCTTTGACTAGCTGATACCGGTCCGTTAAATAGGACCGAAACCATGCAGCAGTCTCAGGAGCAAGATTAAGTCTGCGGAGCACCGCAAGAAGGATTTCACTGTCCACGGAGTTAAAGACACTGCTGAAATCCAGGTGAACAAGAACAGTCAGCCTACCGTCCTGTATGTTAAGCCGTATGTCATCTGTAACCTTACCCAGCGCGGTCACTGTACTGTGCCCAGCGCGTAACCCAGACTGAATTCGATTAAAGAGCAAGTGGCGGTTGAGATGCCCTGTTAGGCCATCTGTATTCTGTATTGCACTGAGATGCGCTGGTGAACGCAATTCTCTTAAACTTTCGAAAGAATAGGGAGGATGGATATGGGTCGGAATTCTGAAGAAACGGTAGCATTACAATTTTTGGGAAGAGGAATCACATGGGCGTATTTCCAGGCCTTAGGAATTATGCCAGTAGACAGGGAGCAATTTAAGATATAGGTAATCGTGGGAGCCAACAAAGAACAAAAAGGGATTATCATATCTAGACTAAGTCCATCCTCACCAATTGCTCTCGTCTTGATAGACTTTAAAACCCTCACCACTTCACCCACCGTCAGCTGTCTAAGCTCCAATGGCACGGGCGCTGATAAGGAGGACTCCGCAAGTTCAGACAGCGTTCGAGTTTTAACTTCAGCTGCTATGCTAACAGGAAAAGAACTGAAGTACCTGTTGAGAGTATCAAGGTCCAAACTGATGGTCGAGTCCGCTTTTGAGTCACCCACACCAAGAGACTTTAGATACTTCCAAAGCTTGTGGAACGGGCAATCCTGTATAGACGAGTGAATGTGCTTTCGCTTTGCACTTCTGCACGTCTTGTTGCAGTGATTACGGAGCCTATGGTAAGAATTGACGTTTTCCTCACTTGGATCCCGTCGAGCTCTGATGCGCGCTGCATCCCGCCGAGTCATCAAGCGCTTTATGGCAGGGGTGAGCCAGGGTTTATTTTGTAATTACCTATTTTCCGCAGTGTGACGGTTCTGTGTTTTCCGGTCCAGACAGCTAAACTCAATGTTTGCGTTTTGCAGTAGGCTCTACCCTTTCCTAATGGATTTCACACCCTTCTCTAAATATTTAGCTTTGAAGAAATTTTACAAAGTCAAATTAAAATAATCAGAATTCAGAAACCAAATTACCTCAGAGTTTGGAGAGGCGAAAATGCTGAGATCCTAATTACCGGAAAAGTGCCTATCCTAGACAGCGCACTCTGAAATTAATTTATTAACACCCAAATTACTTCAAAAGAAAGCTTCTTAAATTAACTGACTTAATGTAAAAAAATCTTTCTGTCTACTGAAGAAAATTTAAGGGAAATATTAATACTCAATAAAAAATTAAGAACTTATTTGCTTAAACTCCAGTTTTATTTATAAAACTAGGTTGTGTTGTTATTTACTTTAATAATTTCCTTGAATCGGCCACGACCTGCTGATTCTTAGAATTTCAAAGTAGCAAGATGTACATGAATAATTTATGAATTTTCGACTCATGTGATTGGGAATTCAATTTAATGTGCAGAGATGCTGAGATAGGCATAACTTATATTGGTGAATCAAACTTTCTGTCACAAAGCAAGAGACACTAATCCGAATATTTTATTAACGGGGACGGTTAATATAGGGGACCGAGAAAAGTTGATATATTAATTAACTCGTGAATAAGTCCGTTGGGTGAAAGAGTCACTCGGTTCCACGCAAGCGCAATGAGGGATGTCAAGATACGCCTTATAGGTAGTGCGAACGCGGCCATTGGGGGGAGAACACGACCGATCGTCACTCTCACCCCAAACACTCGATGTTTTCATTAACCTAGAAAACAATTCCGAACTAGCAGTGATGGACTAACGTTGCGTGAACATGAATGAGTTATAAAATGTGAACCGGGGAATGTAGAGCGCCGTCGCATGTGGAGGAAACTTGTAAAATATAAAATAGTTTTACGGCTTGTGTTTTAAAAGTGTTTGTGAACGATGTGCTTGATGATGAACGAGGGAAGTTTATTTCGTTTTACGGTAAGTGGACGGTGTTGGCTTAAGTGTTTTCACGTATTTCTGATAAGTTTGCACTTTTGATGTAGCCATGTTTATGTTACTGCGACAGTTACTCCGCGCATTCGAATATTTTATGACGGTCCGTATCTTTTCTTTTGAGTGAAGATAATGGTACTTGCGTTTATATAAGGCGATGCTCTTTTTTTAAACGAAATATAATGGGGGTTTTCTTTTTGTTTCATTTTTGACGGGTTTGCTATGAAGTTTGCTACAAATTTTTTTATTCTTGAGATCCAATTTGACACAACTAAAATTGATAGTGTTTTTTGACGATGGTAGTCAGTTTTTGGGATTAAAACAAAAGTATTTATGTTTATTTAATGAAACCTATAATTTATTAATTCAGCTATCTTTCTGTTAATGAAACAATGGGACTTAAACAAGTTTTACAATGAGTTAATTAATTATGTTTTGATGAAATAGGTAAGTACCTATTAAACTGAAACTATGTAAAGAACTAACAACCTGGTATTAAGATTAAGTTAAATATTATATAGCTCTTCAGTTGCTTAGTGCTTAAAACCTTAAAAATGCGATAACTTAGATGTGTTATATAAGAGTATCGTAAAAATAATAATATTATCATAATTATCTCTAGCGAGAGGCAAGTTTTGTAGTGTTTCTGTTTATCACTTGAATAAACTTGTAGCGATGTCGTCTCCTCGACATCGCTCTTTTTCCACACACTAGCATCCAACACATTTCTTCTTCGATTCAAATTTGAATTTAATCCTCTGTCATTTCAAAACACGTCATATATCTTCTGATCCTCCAGAGCATCACAAGTTTCATTGTTCTGTCGCCAGCAGGCAGTCGACAAACTTACTTCTCTTGATACTGAGTTCTGTCGCACAGCGCATGACGTGACAATAAATGGTGTATTAAACATAATTTCAAACGTATGTATAACTACGTGTACAAAAAGAATAACCGAGTGATAAATTAATATATGTTCCTGCACAATTTTTTCTTCTGGTAGGCCACGAACAACTAGATGAGCCCTCGTACAAGAGTGCTCTAAAGCTGGCTTATGCCATGTTATGTTAAGATAATAATAGCAGAAGTTTGACTGACTCTAGTTCGGACTGGGCAGGATATTTTCATCAGCTGCTTGGATTTTGATAGATGGGCGAAATATCTCAGAAGTGGATATCCGGCGACATGACGTTGAAGTTCTACGTCATCTCGCTTCTACGCTAGAAGCCTTTCAGCCAAACTAACAATTCTTCTTTTTATTTTTTCGTGTAGGACTAGGCTTTGCCGCCAACATGCCACGCAAAGACACCTTTTTTATTTTTAGCTGTAAAGAAATAAAATAAAATAAATAAAATTTACAAATTTTGTATCAAATAATGATCTACCTACTTTTTGTTTGATTTTGGAGCGTTATGTTATTCAATAAACGTCCCACTAGAGCGTTTCACTGCCATCGCTTGGCAGTTCATTAAAAACACATGAATGACTGCGTTTTGTTAGCAAAAAGGCTGGAACGTATTTGTACAATTCTTTTTTCAGTTGTTTCACCTTTACCTAACTATCGATTAGAACAGCTCTTATAACAACAATGTATTGATATAGAACTACCTATCAAATTGATTTTTAGGGTCCCGTACCCAGACGGAACCCTATTACTGAGATTTCGCTATCTGTTCGTCCATCCGTCCGTCTGTCCCTAGGCTTTTAGGGATTGCAATCTCGTCTTATTCTAAATTCATCCAGATTTATAGTCGTAGATCAATACGTTATAAGTAAATAAGTGGGGTGTTACGTTGTATACGAGAAGATAGCGAGTAGTTATTAACCAAATCATTAAGCAAGCACGTCTGTATGCAGACGTCGCAGACGTCGCGACATAGTTCGCATTACAAACCGACGAACACATCACATCAAAATGTATTTTCCCTATCGGTTTTACGCGTACCAATCGAATATCAACGGATCCAAATACAGACGCAAACGCAAACACGGACACAAAGGTACCGGATCTGGCGGATACCCAGGCGGATCCGCCGGACCGGATTGCAATCCCTACAGGCTTGTATCTTAAAATTCTTATTAACCGTGATAGAGAGTTGAAATTTTCACAGGTGTCATATTCCTGTTTCCGCTATCCTCGTAGGGCCCAGGCGATTGAGCATTTTACAGATAACGGCTCTGATGCCCTTTAAAATGTGCGATTTTTCAAAGTAATATTATGGACTCCTTAGTCTTGAAAACACGCAGTTCCAGCATATCCTGGGTCTACTGATATAAACCATATAAAATGCTTCAGGGAACCTCATGTTAATAAATTTGAACCATAAAATATCAAAAGTCACAGATATTAACTTTCAAACTGTATAATAATAAAGGATAAACATATACTCAAATTTGTAACAAAAAGGTTGCTTTTCTATGTGATGTCTCCATGAGCTTGGGTACGTACCACAATTGAGCTACATACCTTTCAAAAGGTATCTGGGCGTTACGAGGCTATAAAAACGAATATTAAAAATCTTCACAGACTGTAAAGGGCTCCAATAAAATAAAAAAACTTAATTTCTATATTTATAATGGTCCGAATTTAAAGGGTGTATTCCATGACCGGTAATACACAGTAAAAAAGTAGAAATTTTCACTTAACATGTATTTGTTGCCGCTATAACAACAAATAGTAAAAAGCAGAATAAAAATAAATAATAAGAATAATAAGAATAAGAATAAGAATAAGAATAATTTATTTATAAGCTTAATGTCAGTATTTACATATAAAGTAAATATACTTAGAAGTACTTAAATATTACAATTTAGCCTGAACTAGGATTACCCTGTATCTCAGGCAAACAAGGTCATATTTATTAATTACATAATACGTCTTTTTTATAAATTATATAAAATACCTAAAATGTTTACTTACATTATCTAGATGAATACAGTTAAAATATTAATACTTATCAACTAGGTGTGTGAATTTTTTACTAATAGCTTCTGTTACAGGGTCTAAGAAAAGACCGTCAATAATTTCTCTGTTTCCTCATACGACAACAACTGTAAGGCTTCTTTTAGTACCCTTTTACATTCATTGTAACATAAAGGGTAAATCGTTAAAATTGCGTTTAGTCGATTGTAAAGCCTGGGTCCTAAGAACACAAAAAATCTCGATGAAAAGGCGAAGTTTGTTTGTGTTTTCTGTGTGCAGACAATATCTTTACGTCTTTTGTTAGTTATATCCGTGCAATAGGAAAGTGCTGCGTGTTGTTTTAGTACAGTGCTTAAAATGAATAATTGTCGAACTGTTAGTACTTGGCATGACTTATATAAAAGGTTAGTAGGATACAGGAACGGACGAAAACTTAAAACCTTTAGAACAGCTCGTTGTGCCCTTTCAAGTGTTAGAAGGAAAGTTTTAGATGAACCACCCCATGACGATATGCAATATGTAAGAAGTGATTGACATAGGGCATAGTAGACTTGTGTAATCAGTTGAGAGTCCGCAAAAGAGCGTAATTTTTTAAAAACGAAAATTAGCTTGCGAACTCTACCGCTTAAGGCTTCAATGTGTGGTCTGAATGAAAGCAAATTATCTATTATGATGCCCAAATATTTTATTTGGTGTGCGGGTGAAATTACAGGACAGTCGCAATTTGTGTCCGTTGGAGAATAACAGTGATGGGCGTAAATGCTTGGATTGGGATTTGCTAAAGGATAGTTGCTCTTTGAGAACTTTACAAAACTTGTTTTATCGGCATTGAGGGTGAGCTGATGATACCGCAACCATTTACATACAACATTAAAACCTCGCTGTGCATATTCGAAAACCTGTTTATCAGTTTTGGCGGAAAAGATTATGGCTGTATCGTCCGCATATGAAATAATCTTACCGCAGTCTAATTTAAGGTCGCAAAGATCATTGATATAAATCAAAAATAGGGTTGGACCTAAAATGCTGCCTTGTGGGACCCCAAAGGATGTATTAAGTCGAAAAGAGCTCATTACATTACCTATTTTGACGCATTGACACCTATTTGATAAATAACTTTCGAATAGTTTCAGTTGCGTACCTCTTATGCCTATGTTTTCAAGCTTACGTAAGAGGATTGGGGTGGAAACAGTGTCGAAAGCTTTAGCAAGGTCAAGGAATATACCTATAGTTTTTTCTCCTTTGTCAAGTTCCTTTGTAATATGATCGGTTAGGTGGTGGACAGCATCGGAAGTTGAAAGTTTTGCTCTAAATCCAAATTGCATACTAGATAGAATGGAGTACTTCTCTAAATATTGCATTAGTCTGGTATTAATAATTTTCTCAAACACTTTAGATATTGATGTCAATAGGGATATAGGCCTGTAATTAGTAACAAGATTTTTAGGACCGGATTTATAAATGGGTACTACGACCGCTTTTTTCAAACAATTAGGAAAAAATCCTTCAGTTAGGCATTTTTGAAAAATGTGTGTGAGTGGTAGGACCAGTAAGTGCTTGATTTTTTTTAGTATTTTGTTTGAGATACCATCCCAGCCTACTGCACAATCCTCTTTTAATCCTGTTATTAATCTTTCAACCTCTTGTGCATCCGTATCCAGCAATACAAAAGACTTTGACGTAGTTTGTGTGTTAGTATACGGAAGGTGGGCATCGGTGCTCTGTATTTTTTCAGACAGGTTTTTGCCTACATTAACAAAAAAATCGTTGACATTATTAACAGATTCTGTTTCAGAAACATGTGTTTTTAATAATTTTGAGGATGTTTCATGCTGCTTTGACGTGTAGGTTAAGGTCTTAACATGTTTCCAGACTTGTTTATTATCCTTTCCAGCCTTTGCCAGTTCACTCCTATCGTAATTACTTTTTACCTTTTTTAACAAGTCATTACAAAAATTGCGGTATCTTTTGTAAGTTGTTAGTAGAATTAAATTTTCAGAGTGTTTTTTAGCCTTCATATGAAGCTTATCCCTGTTTTTCATACAACGGATTAAACCCGGAGTGATCCATGGCTTAATATTATAATTTTTCCTACTTATTTTCACGGTCACAGTGTTATCTAATATAGCTTGTTGAACAGTTTTTATTAAATGCAACAATGCAGAGTCAGCATCAGCAAAATTGTAAACTGGACTGAAATCGGTCATGCATAAATACTCTTCTAGTTTATTTATATTTAATTTGTTGACAAACTGCGTTTGTCGTGACCTCATTTTCTTTAGACTAAGTGTTATTAGAACAGCATAATGATCGGTTATAGACGAATTAGTAACTAATGTAAGTGATGGTAAGTTGGTTTTAAGCATGACGTGATCTAAGCAGGAACCAGTCTGAAACGTGGGAAGAGTGTGAGCAGGAAGAAGACCGTGAGATGAGCATAGATTGAGATATTCCTGACCGGGAACGTTATCGCATCCTACCGAGAGAATATTTATATTTATATCGCCCGTTAATATTATATTTTTAAACTGAGATAAACTTTTAAGAAGTTTATCTAATGAATCCAGAAAGGCTTCAATTTTCACAGTAGATGGAGATCTATATATCGCAATAATTGCAGTATCCATGCCAACCTTTATTAATAGCCGGTTACATTCTAGTAAAAGCGGCTCCTCAACAATTATGTCTAAGTTATTTTTAGCATATAATACTACTCCATCATTTTGGTAGTAGTTTAGCTTACTATGAAATGACCTGTAGCCTTCTATTATAGGTAGATTAAGACTACCACGGTTTGTCAGCCAACATTCTGTTAAAATAATTAGGTCACAGTTGAAATTTAACCTTTGTTGGAGTGTACTGAAATTATCAATATTTTTATAGATACTGCGAATATTTTGTGTTAGTATTGTCAGCGCATTTCGGTAGCGTGAAAGATATTGTTTACAGTTTTCAACTTCACAAGATTTTGATTCGTAAACAGAGAAATTATCTAGGTCATTCATTAAAAGATTAGTCATGGCGAATTAAAAATGAAACTAAAACTACTTATACAAAATATAGATCTAGACCACTTACTTATGGACGGCGCTCTTAGGCGCCTTCATAATCAATAGAATTAATGTACCTTTGTTCGGCCATTTTTTTTGCGGGGCATTCATCATCACCGGTTTTGTGATTGCTGGGCTTTTTGTATAATCGGCAAGTTGCACATTTTGGAGCTTCCGCTTTGTTTACGCAGTCCTTGGCCGAGTGACCCACATCACCACAATGGGCACACGTATCTGCTGGATTCTTGCAGGTCTTAGCAGCATGACCATACTGCTGACATTTAAAACACCTAGTGACTGTGGTAAAGTCACGTACAGGGCAGGAGGACCAGTTCACAAAAACTCTATTTTGATTAATGAGGGCTTTTCGAATAATTGCTGGTACTTCAATGATGTAGTTGCAGGTTTCAGCGTCTTTCTTACCCGATTTATGGCTCAATTTAATAGAAGACGAGAATTTTTCCCAAGACCAGTCCTGGAGCTTGTCAGCTAGATTCTGCTCATAAATGCATTTATAAACGTCTTTTTCGGGCATTGTCGATGGTAATCCAATAACAATGATTCTGGGCTTGCGCTTGTGGGGCTCATCAATAGTGATATCACAGGAATTTAGTTGTGCTGACTGCTTTAGCTTCTCGATGTCTTCTTTAGAGTCCGTGCTGATGATAACGCCACCATTTCTCACCTTGCGTAATCCTCTAACGTGTAACTTCATCTGTTCTGGATTAATGATCTTCTGGACTAGGGTTTTTGTCTCCTCGCTGGTCTTCAATTTATCATTGGGATAGATTGCTAAAGAGCTTAGGTTTGATGGTCGAATTAGGTTTTTGGTACCTGTTTTGATGGCATCGGCAAAGGTCAAACTTTTTTGTGGTTGGGCAGTCTCCTTGATACACAACTTCATTTCCTGAAGTTCCACAAAGATGTCCTCTTTTTCTACAGCTGCCTGATGAGATTGGTACTTAGATATAGCTTTTTGCTTAACGGATTGATATTCCACTGCAACTTGGCCTGTACCATTAGATATTTTACGGCAAAGAGTTTGGATTTTCAGCTTCTGCTCCGAGTTGAGCTTGCTTTCTCCTGTTATGGTACATATTTCGCTGAGGCAAGTTTCAACAGCGTTCAACCAAACATGTATTTGCTCTGTCTTCACCAATTGCGGGGGGTCCACCGGCTGCTGAGGTGGTATAGGCGGCGGTGTTCGAGCTGTCCGCTTGCTGCGACTTCCAAATGGACTTTCCTGACCCGTCTCTGCCATATTTCTTTTGGTCTTAAATTGCCATTAAGTAAACAGCAAACGAAACTGTTATTCACGCACTAAACAATATTAATACAAATCATAGTCGTACGTGACTATACTGCTCACTTGAATCTAGGGCAAATATTTGTATGCACAATTTTATATAATTTTATTATTTTTAAGACACGTCTGCTTGCTATGAAGTCTAGCTGGTTGATGGTAAATGTTTAAGGGAGCTCCCATTCAACAGTTTCTTTTTCTACGAAATGGTACAGATCCCTACATGCGCGAGTCCGACTCGCACTTGGCCGATTTTTATTTAATGTTATTGTTATAAAACGATTGATCAAATAATTAACTATTTAAAATACTGAACTGGACAATCGAATTATTGACAAAATGTCCAATAAATAGGCTATACAAATATAATATTGATTACCCTCACCATATTTTGTCATCATTATTTATTACAAGAACTAACAAGTTTTTTGACCATACATACATACACATACACATATCACGCCTATAATCCCTTGCGGAGTAGGCAGAGCGTAAACAGCCGCTGCAAAAACAGCTAATTACACCACGTCTGACAAATGTTTGAAGGTCATTCAGAAAATTGTATATCGCTATAGTGACAGGTTGTCAGCCCATCGCCTAAAATTGAAATACACTCTTTCGAGTCCCTTAGTCGCCTCTTACTCCCACGGGAAAGAAATGGGGTGATGCTATTCTAAGCCGGCATCACACGGCAAGTATATTGACCGACGAACAATAAACCCCAATTTCAAATACGATTTGATATGTAACACTTAGCTTGAGGCTATTTTAGCTTTCTGATACTCGCTAACTGCAATGACAGACTGTCAGAGCTTGCTTCAATCTTCTGCGAGTTTTAGCTTAGATATTAAAGTGCGGTCGAGCGCCAAGTGACAACATGGAAATCAAAATCACTAGCTACCCACGTACAGCCGTATCAAACCGCTGTAGGTACTACTCACGGACGAAATACAAAGAGGACCTGCCCTAAGGCAAGTAGACCTGACGCTAGGTGGTCTACATGCGGCTTCTAGCTATTTGCCGCAGAGTGTCGCTCGCGTCAGTTGAACTCGTGTCACTACCAAGCGATCACGTTAAATTATTTTACGAAAACAAACCGTAAAATACTAAATATACTATTAAAATGAAGTGCAATGTTTTACAATGGAAAAGTTCGACTAACAAAATTAAAACGGACGAAAACACGGCCGAAAAAGTGTCTTTTCACTCGTAAGTGTTATTTGTATACAAATTTTTATTATTGCATCTAGAATGTTCCATGACTGCCCCGCCATCTATCATGGAGTAGCATAGCTTTTAATTTGACGAGACATCTGGTGAGTAGTGGCAGAATATGGCAGAACTTAATGCGTCTAGCGGAGTAAATAGTTTTCTAGTTTTCCGATAGATGGCGGGCCTACAAAAGCATGAAGAGAATAATAAATTATAATAGTACTGTAATAAAGGCTATTTTGCTATGCGGTTCAGACTCAATTTCCCTTCCCCTTCACCCCTCCCAACGGAGACAACCCCTCTCATGTCTTGAATGACTTGCGCCATGTCCTCTTTGTATTTCGTCCGTGGTACTACTCGTTGGAAAGTTGAACAGGTTGTTTTTCTCAACTGCCTACTTATAATTTTCCGACACTTGTAGATTGTGGCATTTGTGGTACGAGGCAGGTCCAGTTTTGTTATGTACTGCTTCAGGAAATGAACATTGACTGGGCCGATGGCGTAGCGGATAGTACCCCCGCCTGCTACGCCGAGGGTCGTGGGTTCGATTCCCACAAGACACAAATATTTGTTAAGTTATTTTCAAATATTTGTGTTTAGTCTGGGTGTTTCTTTGTATTATATGTATTTTTTTACAAAAAAAAAAAGTATATACCTACGTATTTATATCAGCTATCTAGTTCCAATAGTACAAGCTTTGCTTAGTTTGGGGCTAGGTGGCGCTGTGTGTGAATTGTCCAAGATATTTATTTATTTATTTATTTATTTATTTATTTATTTATTTATTTATTTATTCATTTATTCATTTATTCATTTATTCATTTATTCTATCTATCTATCTATCTATCTATCTATCTATCTATCTATCTATCTATCTATCTATCTATCTATCTATCTATCTATCTATCTATCTATCTATCTATCTATCTATCTATCTATCTATCTATCTATCTATCTATCTATCTATCTATCTATCTATCTATCTATCTATCTATCTATCTATCTATCTATCTATCTATCTATCTATCTATCTATCTATCTATCTATCTATCTATCTATCTATCTATCTATCTATCTATCTATCTATCTATCTATCTATCTATCTATCTATCTATCTATCTATCTATCTATCTATCTATCTATCTATCTATCTATCTATCTATCTATCTATCTATCTATCTATCTATCTATCTATCTATCTATCTATCTATCTATCTATCTATCTATCTATCTATCTATCTATCTATCTATCTATCTATCTATCTATCTATCTATCTATCTATCTATCTATCTATCTATCTATCTATCTATCTATCTATCTATCTATCTATCTATCTATCTATCTATCTATCTATCTATCTATCTATCTATCTATCTATCTATCTATCTATCTATCTATCTATCTATCTATCTATCTATCTATCTATCTATCTATCTATCTATCTATCTATCTATCTATCTATCTATCTATCTATCTATCTATCTATCTATCTATCTATCTATCTATCTATCTATCTATCTATCTATCTATCTATCTATCTATCTATCTATCTATCTATCTATCTATCTATCTATCTATCTATCTATCTATCTATCTATCTATCTATCTATCTATCTATCTATCTATCTATCTATCTATCTATCTATCTATCTATCTATCTATCTATCTATCTATCTATCTATCTATCTATCTATCTATCTATCTATCTATCTATCTATCTATCTATCTATCTATCTATCTATCTATCTATCTATCTATCTATCTATCTATCTATCTATCTATCTATCTATCTATCTATCTATCTATCTATCTATCTATCTATCTATCTATCTATCTATCTATCTATCTATCTATCTATCTATCTATCTATCTATCTATCTATCTATCTATCTATCTATCTATCTATCTATCTATCTATCTATCTATCTATCTATCTATCTATCTATCTATCTATCTATCTATCTATCTATCTATCTATCTATCTATCTATCTATCTATCTATCTATCTATCTATCTATCTATCTATCTATCTATCTATCTATCTATCTATCTATCTATCTATCTATCTATCTATCTATCTATCTATCTATCTATCTATCTATCTATCTATCTATCTATCTATCTATCTATCTATCTATCTATCTATCTATCTATCTATCTATCTATCTATCTATCTATCTATCTATCTATCTATCTATCTATCTATCTATCTATCTATCTATCTATCTATCTATCTATCTATCTATCTATCTATCTATCTATCTATCTATCTATCTATCTATCTATCTATCTATCTATCTATCTATCTATCTATCTATCTATCTATCTATCTATCTATCTATCTATCTATCTATCTATCTATCTATCTATCTATCTATCTATCTATCTATCTATCTATCTATCTATCTATCTATCTATCTATCTATCTATCTATCTATCTATCTATCTATCTATCTATCTATCTATCTATCTATCTATCTATCTATCTATCTATCTATCTATCTATCTATCTATCTATCTATCTATCTATCTATCTATCTATCTATCTATCTATCTATCTATCTATCTATCTATCTATCTATCTATCTATCTATCTATCTATCTATCTATCTATCTATCTATCTATCTATCTATCTATCTATCTATCTATCTATCTATCTATCTATCTATCTATCTATCTATCTATCTATCTATCTATCTATCTATCTATCTATCTATCTATCTATCTATCTATCTATCTATCTATCTATCTATCTATCTATCTATCTATCTATCTATCTATCTATCTATCTATCTATCTATCTATCTATCTATCTATCTATCTATCTATCTATCTATCTATCTATCTATCTATTTAATTATTTATTTCTTTATTTACTTATTTATTTATTTATTTATTTATTTATTTATTTATTTATTTATTTATTTTTTATTTATTTATTTATTTATTTATTTATTTATTTATTTATTTATTTATTTATTTATTTATGAACATAGTAAAAACTTGATTCATTTTGAAGGCGACGTGGGCGAAGAGCTCATTCTTGTATGGCTGCGCCCTGAGCTTGGGTTCAGCTAACTTTAAGTAGGAATATTGAATTTAATTTTCCTTATTCCAAACAATTTAAAAAGGACTTCCTAATTAAATCCCTCAGCTATGAGAATGTTCAAATTGTATTAAAATATTTACATAGGTACTTTTTTAATTTAGGCAACGAAATATTTTCTGATAGGGAAGTTTTTTTGCATTTTTTTTTCAATCAGCCTGAAGTAATAATTTGATGTTTGATTTTCTCATTCAAAAGTTGGTTACTTCATGTTTGGATATTGGTTAATATTGTTAAAAAAAGTATTCAAGCATTAAAATGAGCTTTTGATACTAACCACATTACCTTTAACACTACCAGCCTTGAACAGGACTATAATTATTTTCTTCAATTATTTCAGAATAACAAAATAAATTTATTGCCTCAAAAACTACAGCCGAATAAAAGTTAAAAAAAGGAATAATAATAAATGCACCAATATTGATACTTATGAGTATTTTTATCACGATTGTGACCTTTTATCTACTGTGCCTACTTTTAAAATTCAAATTATAATGCGACTGCAAGAAAACTCTTTAATTTTGTAAAATAACTATCTACCTACTAAAAGGTAGTCAAACTTATTCCACAAGATAAATAATAGAGATTTTACCAAAGAATGATTACATTTTATTTTTATCTTATTTTACAACAATACAACAAGTTACAAGCAATGTAAGCTTGTAATAGCATCACCCGAGTACAACCCGTGTGTGTCGTAAAAAGCGACTAAGAGATAAATTTATTCAGGGAAAGTGTAGCAGCAATCAACGTGAAAGCAATATCACTGCGCTCGCCAATCCTCTTGCCAAGCGTGGTGAGTTTGGTATTACCCCCCAATAGGGGGAAGCCTGTGACCAACAGCACACCTCGGACACTAGTGCTCAAATGTATGAAACAAACGCGTTGCTACGCACACAGTCTAAAGGGCGGGCCACACCGGCTCCGTATTCGTTCCGTATCCAGCTCTCGTCCGTAGTCACGCACGAACTGATGACGTTGTAATGTATAGGTCTGCATGAGATAAGGCACACCGCTTGCGTGCAGCACGGAACGGATACGCAACGCAAGCGGTGTGCCGTATTTCATACAGTCCCATATATTACAACGTCATAAGTTCATGCGTGACTACGGACGAGAGCTGGATACGGAACGGATACGGAGCCGGTGTGCCCCGCCCTTAAGCTCGCGTAGGTGAACGCGGACCATGCTTGTGTCTGTGAGACAACATGTCAGGGTTGCCGCCATTTTGCGTTCGCGAATCGGGAATGCAATGTGCGGCAGTATGAAATAACCTTCGTCGTCGCGTCCTTGCTAGCCGGTGTCTGAGCGTCCTCCGAGCGTGGGTGGGCGGCGCTTGTAGGGGGAGGCAGGGAGTGACCATACTGTACGCTAGTACTATTAATTATACTGTGCCAACAGTGAACTATTGTGGCTTATAATGTTATGCATGTATGTAATGTAAGCATTTTAATATAAATTACTGAATATTAAAGTATCAATTTTATCCCAGCTGTCAAAACTAGACAAAGTAATCATCATTAACGTTTAATCTTTCAAAAATAAAGAGGGACGCCGAGCTTTATTCCGACGTGACAGGAAAAGACTAAATATTTCACTTTCAAAAAGATAATAAAATTTCGTCCGACACCGCAAATTTATTTGAATTAAATTAACTTATTACGGCTAAACAAGTTGTTTCAAGAAACCTGTACAAATAATCTTGAGCCCGAATTCATTTTGAAAATAGAAAAAGGTGAGCCTTGAGGTCCCGCGTCAGGAACATTTTGTCCTTGTTTCTATTTGAGTAGGGACGTTGAAGTGTCATATAGAGTAAATGGGGGCTCAGTAAATCCGGGTCATTGGGCACTAGAAAGTTTAGTCGCCCTAGGGCTGCGTATGACAGTATCGATACTCGAAGAAACTTTTGAATCCCTTCCACTCACTTACTCATTCACGAAGCAAACTCAAGCATTCACGAAGCTGAATAGAACTGTTTCCATTACCACCGTCATCGTAATAAATTGTCACATCGTATGATCTTTCTTCGCAACTGAATGCGGAAAACAATATGAGTTACAAAAATAATTAGTAGTAAGTAACTAGTAAAAGAATCTTGCCCACCTTAAAAGGGACTCCCGTCCAAAAGTGCGTCATACTCATAAATAAAACAGTTTTAATCGTTTTATTACTATCCACTAGTATTATTATTGATAAAAACGTGTACATTTCCGGTCTTATTATAAAAAAGTAAGACGTAATTTAAGCTTCCTAATAGCGTCAAGTCGTATAGAATATTTTAAAGACTACCTAAGAGCACGTCTATCTTTTTTGTAATAACACGGTGTTATTATTATGTTCTCTCTGTGTGTCCCACACGAAAAGAGAGAGAGATTATGTTCTTACATGTGTAAACTTATTACAGGGTTATTTCCAGTATAACGTGACCACACTGCTGAATAGAAAAAGCAGGCATAGTGCTGATTGACTTTTTTTTAACCATTTACGATATATTCTAAAACAAAATTGATCGATATTTGCTAACAGACGTTTGACACTAAACTACCAAGGTTTTATACGTGGAATGCAATATGGCAAAACAGTCACACTATTGAAACTTCACTTTCATATTTACCACCTAGAATACCCTATAAAAGCAATAAAGAATATGGACGTTAATACCTTTTTCACTCTTCCCTGGTCGCTGGATAGATGGCGCTGTACTTAGTATGTTAACGTTACGCGTTCCGGTACGTCACATATTTTTTGATTTTTTTGCTTGGGTGTAGGAGATTATATGAGATTGCAAAACGAAACATCGTTTCACTGTCATATCACTCGCATCACAAAGATATTTTCTTTCATGGGTTTCCCTGCATACTAACAAAAATTACAACAAAAACAATGTACAAAAAAAAACAGAATATAATAACAAAGCGCTCAAAATAAGGATAGAATTAGAAATAACAATATTGTGATAAATTGAAGTATCCGTTTGTTTAGATTATATGGTACTGACCAAAACAGCTAATTAAAAATAGCACAGTCACTTTCCGCTTAACAATTAAGAAAAAAAATATGATGTCTTAAATAGTCTATGATTTCCGCGCCGTTTCGCAGATTTCCTTGTAAGTTTAACCGCCATATTTTGAATTGCCTCTTAATTGTGACAAAAACTGCTAATATGCGTGAAATAATAGTCAATTTAAGGGGCAATAATATTCTACCCTTGTCTTATCTTATTTAACAGAAAGTGACTGTGCTATTTTTTGTTACATATTTTAGTCGGTAACATGAATTAGGACTTTTGTCAGTTATTCATATGTTATTTCATGTTTAGTATACCTTCTTCTATTTTCTAGTTATACTTCATGCTATCTTTATTGAGAGAACATGGTTCCAAATACATCTGTTTGTCATTGTCATGATTGAACAACAATCAACGTCATTCAAGCTAAGAGCGCACTTGCGCCACAAAGTATAAGTATTGGCGGCGGCGCGCCAATACTTATACTGCAGAAAAGCGGCGCGAACGCGATATTTTCTTCATTGTAGTCTCAGGCAAAAAGATTTCAGTAAAATAAGACAGGATGGGAACCATCACTGCACGACACTGATTCTGCCCAACACTATTTTGAAGCGTCGGTACCGAAAGCAGCAGGTTCGAACTCTGCCTGCGGTGCAATTTTGTAAGTTCTCAAAAGCTCTATACCCAACACGTTGAAGTATTTTAAAATATAGTAGGTACACAGTTTTTAACATTAATAAGATTTACATAGGTGGCCTAAGATTGAGATTTACCTTTAAAACGCTTCTCGAGTCAGGTATACCGTTTAAGAAAACTTGCAAAATTTTCTACCGTAGGAAAGATTAAAAAAAGTTTTTAAATTTTACTATTCAGAGCTCAAAGTCATTTTTTTCTTTTTCTTTTTCCTATAAGTCGTTGATAAATTTACAAAGGTATATCATAATGCCAACAACGCGTGGCATCTCCATCTACCGGGATAGTTAGAAACTAATGTTTCACTTCACTTCAACGGGTTGAGTTTAAATATTACAGAATTTGCAAAATTGGACCGCAGACGCGGTTTTAACCTGCGACTGAATTGTCCTTTCTACCGCGAGTTTTGTTGATTTCCTTACATACATACATAGGTACATATATCATGCCTTGTTTCAGGACCAATCTAATACCCGGTTTAGGTATAACATACTTCAAGCAGCAGGAAGATGAATATTATTAATTATGATTATAATTTTAATATTAGTATCATCTTGACGCATGGGATAAATCGGGCACGAAAGTAGACAAAACCATTTGAACTCCAAATCACTTTTAAAAATTACTGAAAGAGACGCTACTATCAGCAGCACAACAACCAAATATTCTTGTTTGATTTGATCCCAGGCTCTCTTGCCTGACAAGTTGGTCCCTTTCATTTGCACAGCGCCAGAAAAATACAATTAAACAGTTTTCGCGAGATTTTAGTGGATTTTTTGACATAAAACTAGAAAATTCAAATAATGTCTTATTGAACGATTTTTACTAGTAAAATTATTATTTATCGCAATAGGGAAAATTCTAATTATTTCTTCCCTAGTCGCTGGATGGATGGCGCGGTATGTTAACGTACCTAAGGAACTGAACGTCACCTTTTATTTTTTATTTTTTATTTGGATGTATAAGTTCGTAAAACGGAACGTAACTCATCATTGTTACATCAGTTGCATTACAAAAATATTTACTTTCATGGGTTTTCTTGCATATTGACGAAAGCCAGAACAAAAACAATGTACGAACAAAACAGAATATTATTTAATAACAAAGCACAAAAAACGAGGATAGATTCGAAAAAAAATACTTCTTTTTATGTCTTTTGGATCTAATAACGTAGTCATTTCAACGCCATCTACAGAGCGCTTGGAATACTATACTTTTTTTTAAGTCTCAAATAATTGGCAATAACTTTAAAACTTTTGAAATAATATGAATAACAAAAATAAATAGATTTTTTTTTCTATTTAGTAAAGTTTGTCATAGTCTCGAATTTGTTTATGTTAGATCCTCGACACTAATAAATACATATTTTTTTAATTTTATGGCTGTTATTGTGTAAATAAAACTGGTTTAAAAAATTTGCTCGTGCGCTATCGCCGCCTTAAAAGGGTAGGTTGATATGCTGTTTTAACTTAAGTTTGTAGTAAAAAAAAAAGTTAAACATAATGGTGGAGCCATACTAGTCACTAACAAGTAAGTAGTGTTGTTGGAAACCAAGCTAGTAATAAACCCAGCGTAACCACCTAATTAAAAAACCATAAAACACGAAATATCGCTTTTCGGCGTCGCGATACAACAACACTATTTTATTTACCCTATGGGAGTCCAGAAAATGGCGTGTCATGCACAGACCACGAACCCTGTGAGATTTGAACAATAAGCATGTTTATAATTTATGGAAAGGGATCTCGGCATCCTGTTACAACAATATTAGTGTGTAAATCACAATCTCTGGGTTTATGTTTGTAGATTTCACTACTGACACATAACGAATAATAAAAAGAAAAATCGTACCTACTTATAATTTTTCGACGTTCGTGAGCGTAACTTTTATGTGCCTGATAAATAAATGCAAATAAATTGTGTTCCTGATTCTTGAAACAATTCTTTCTATTATTTCTCGACGTTCGTGAGCGTAACTTTTATGTGCCTGATAAATACATGCAAATAAATTGTATTTCTGAAACAATTATTTTTATATTTCTTAGAACAGTTATGACCAATTTGTAAATATGTAGGTCAATTAAAATTCTATTGATCGAGTAATTTAAACACTAAAACGGTATGAGAAAACAAAGTTGAATCAATCCCTAGAAGCTTGAGTAATTAAAGCACAGCAAAAAGACTCAAATTTTCCAGAAATTTCCTCAGGTAGGTAAGTTTTAAGCACGTTTTAAGTCTGCTGGGGTCGTTGCCTTGATGCGGAGCACTGGCAAATATTTTTATTGTATATAGTTTGTAGTTTTGTGTTTTTATTTTTAAGTTAGCTTAGGTCATAATTTAAAGGTTTTATAGTCTTCAGAAAAAAAGTGTCAGGTACCATGTATATTGTTACAAAGGTATGATTTGAGAGACTAGTCCAATGCTTTAGATTTTTTAAGGACGTAACTGCAAATAATTGACCAATACAAGATAATGATTGAAAAATACAGTAATCGAGAATGAAGTATCGATATGAACATTACTGTTAGTTACACATTCTCATAATATTATTGATAGATGAGGGGTACTAAAAGGTACGATGAGGTGCTAAACAGCGACAAAAGTTGTGTTATTTTTAGTACACTTGACAGAGAACAATAGAAAATAAAATATTTGTTGGTAGGTAAACAGTACCCACCAAGTAGGTAATCAGTATATTTTCGTACCAAATGTTATGTATGGACCTATATAAAAGTAGTAAAAAACCTAACAGTGTTATTTAAAAAATTTTGAACAGTGCTAAGTCGTTTGACAATATCAAATACATACATACATACATATATCACGCCTATAGTCCCTTGCGGGGTAGGCAGAGCATAAATGGCCGTGAAAATATCAAATCGTATGGAAAAATCATTTATTGTTTAAATTTTACGTTTGAACGCGCTTCTCACACGATAAATATTTTTAAAATCCCTAGCCAGTACAATCTACTAATGTTATGACAGTGTCTACATTCATACACGAAGCCTGTGTATGTAATTTCTACATATCTTTCGTTTTGGTCGAATCGTACACTCTCTTTGACGATATCCACCTTAAACAGAGAATGGCCGCTATTTGTTAGGTTGTGTCGCATAGTTTTGTTTTGCGAGGTGTTTGTCCATGACGAAATGTTCAACGTGCTCTATACGTATAGTTTTAAGTTAGTAAGTAATACGTCGGTTAATCAGTCAACAGCTATAATAAGACGACAGTGTTGCCACAAATCAAAATAGCTAGTTGCAACTAGTTAAGAGTAGGATATTTTGATGCATTAAAAATATATTCTTCTCTAGTATATAAATAAATAAGGCATCGATACCTGATAAATATAATTCTTGAAAGCATCTAGAAGTTTCGAACCAGAATGCCGAAGGTCAAAGTTTACGTACCTAACATAATTGGAGCTAAAGCAAATGCAAAATTATTCACTCGCATTTGGCGAATGAGATTCACCATTCGAATTGGAATAATCATGGCTAAGCTAATTAGGTATCACATTTTGATTGGATTTCTGCATCTGAAATTCAAATTATTTCAGTATTCAAAGCAATGCTAATTCAAAATTAGGTAATTTATCTAAGATACAACAACAAATTGTATACTAGTACATACATGCATATGTGATGTTATTCTAAGCTGGCATCACATGGCATACTACTATTAAACGCATGTAAGTAATTTTTTTCCATACTTACTTCCGACGGTACCACTGTAAACTGGAATCCAATGTATAACGAATAATTCAGTCATAAAACGGTTGTCCCAATAATTGTGCAACATCATACATAAAATAAAAGCAAAATGATTGTTATTTTTTCCGACCTTTTAGTTTCATTGGAGCGTGCAGACATATTTTATTTAAAAAAAATATTACAGATCGCGAGAATATGCCTTAAATCTTCTAATAATGTTAAATTTCTGGGTGGATGCTGACCTATGGACCTAAACTTATATCGACAGCATGCTCTTGAAAAGCTTTTGAAGAGTTATTCCGTACCTACATTACGCACTGTACGTATATTTTAAAGAACACATACCAGTGATTAATATCCAAATTTTTGATTTTTATTAATTCTTACGTGACATTTGAGACACCCTTTAACAAACTTGAGCAAGCTTAACTCCACCTAAGGGAGTGTACGTAATTCCAAGTTTGACTTCCCTGAGATTGTCTTAGAAACTTTGCAGCACGTCATACTTTTATGAGACTTCCTCCGAAAGACGGCTTGAGGATAATAAGCCACGAGAATGAATTGGCAAAGAAGAATGAAAATACAAAGTTATATGTAATATAAGCTGCTATAATAACAATCGCTTCAAGTTGTATTTTATTAAGATTCGTGAACAATTAGTAATACTGCAGAACTTTCTGTTTGTTCTCATAACAGATTTTTGTGTAAGTATATTGACATTCCAATAAGTCAATTACATTACAAACATTATAATTATTGTGTCGGTCGTTGAATGAAGTAAAACTTACTTGTGGAAAATGTTACTACAGAGATTTCAAAATTCTCCAAAGTTTTCTACTTTTGCCGTGTGATGCCGGCTTAGAATAGCATCACCCCATATCTTTCCCGTGGGAGTCGTAAGAGGCGACTAGGGGACTCGAGGGTGTGTATTGCAATTTTAGGCGATAGGCTGACAACCTGTCACTATAGCGATACACAATATTCCGAATAACCCTCAAACATTTGTCAGACGTGGTGTAAATGGCCGTTTTTGCGGCTGTTTACGCTCTGCCTACCCCGCAAGGGATTATAGGCGTGATATATGTATGTATGTATGTATGTTTTCTACTTTTGTTTAGCGCGTGTTAGTATTAAATCACCCACCCGCACAGCCCCCTAGTAGAACACGCGTAAAGCACGTGCACAAAACACTCTGAGCACCTGCAAAACACGAGTAGAGCACGTTCACAACGCGCGTTGAGCATGCTCGCTAGTGCAACGCGTATGGCTTTGTTCTGATACGCGCTCAACACGTGTACAGCTCTTTTAAAGCACGCATACGCCAAATGCGTTCAGCTACCACTAAAACATATTATATTAAACAAGTAGAACAATGGCTCACCAAGTGCAATCCCCATTCTAAAGTTCCTTTATTCTCCTGAACAAATATGCAAAGCAATTGAATTAAATGCATTTGGCATCGTTGTGTGATGCCGGCTTACCCCATTTCATTCCCGTGAGTGTCGTATGAGGCGATAAAGTGACTCGAGGGTTTCATGTGTATTATAATTTTAGGTGACCGCCTGATAACCTGTTACTATAGTGATACAAGATTTATCTGAAACGGCCTTCAAATATTTGATATACATGGCGATATCGACTGTTTTTTACGGCAGTTAACGCTCTGCCTGCCCCGCAAAGAATAAAGGCGTGATATGTGTATGAATGGTATAAGACTTCCATTCTATTCAATAACTTATTAATTATCAAGTAACAATGCCTCATTTCAAAACAATCAAATTAAAATAAATTGAATTAAATACCTTCATTTATAATGCTAGTAGGTATTTAATAATCAATACCAATCATGATACGAGGATATATTAAACCTAAACGCAACTGCTTGAAACTACTGGTAGGTAATAACACAATTTTATTTATCCGTAAAATCGTCGGCACGGCCAAAGTATCGGAAGATAGTACAGTCAAAAGCGTTTGATATATTGTACACACGACAGTTCTTATTATCAGTATCTTAAGGTATTAATTTGCTTTACGTGAGTCAAAGTTAGCTTTACTGATTGTATCACGTATTAAGGAAACCTTATTAAATATGTATGCGCCGTAATTAATATGAATTGGCATAGGGAGGGGGACTTATTATAGGTTGATTTTTGGCTGTCTTTCGTTATAAATTTAGAAGTCAATTGTATCCTCGTTTCCTTGAACCTGTTTTAATTCCCAACTTGCGGCACAATTAATATTAATATGAAATGAGACTTAAGTAACCTGTTCCAGTCATGACTGCAAAATCCTTATATTATATACATACATAAAATTATAGTAATTGTCCATTAAAATATATATAAATTGCAGTCTTATTTTCTATTCGAAGTACTTTAATATTAAAATTTTAATATGTTTATAAAGATAAAAATATTTTTGTTTCAGGTTTGGACGAGATTGCGTCCTGAATCGTCAGCCAAGGCAGTAGTTAAAGTAAAATAGTGTCAATGTCCATTAGTAAATACTATAGTGTTAAATTTAATGTTAGCTAGAAAATAAAGAAAATGTGTAGTGTCGGACTAGAGAGGACTTTCATAGCTTTCATTTTGCTAGCTGTATCCACTTCGCCATCAGCAACAGAAAACACCGTAATTTTAGGTAAGTAACGTAATGACACCCCAAGAAAAATGAATTTTAGAAAATGATCAAATTAGCTTCAGAATGTAGAAACATTTGATGTCACGTAGGCATAAATTTATTATTTGTATTGGCTCTTCTCTTAATCAGGTAAAGGTTTATTAATGTATTTTGAAATTTAATCCTTTTACTCATTTTGAAAAAAATCTCTAATTTTAAAGGAATAATTCTGGAGATTTACATAAGGTTTCTACAAGAGACGACAGACACGGCTCAAAAAGTTATTTGCTTGGTTAACCAGTTGGAAAACTATCTCGGTAATACTATTATAATAGAGAACTGCGTCCGTCTTCAATCGGTCTTAGATGTGACTGCGCCCGGAAACATAACCGGACACATCCAAAGTTAAACTGAAGCCCTTGCTCCTCGAGCATACATTTTATAATTATAATTAATGTTTAAAGTATTGATCTTGTCAAAATTAATTTTATATGTGGACATTAAATGAATAAAATTTAATTTTAAATAATGTTTTTTTTTTACATTGACTTATTACAAGTGTGTCGATAATTATTTTTATTGATTGATTTATTTATTTATTTTTATTGATTTATTTATGGATTGATTGTGTAATTTTTGGTATTTTGTGTTTACTTACTAAGAATTAATGACGTGTAAGCTAAATGATGATTGTGATAATTATTGTTACTAAATAAAATAATATGAATATGAATACATTTTCCGAAACAAGGATTAGGTCATCTGCGAACCTGTGTGATATATTTGTTCAATTGATGTTCAACACACGAGGCGTAGCCCAGTGTGATAATAGTTTGACACGAGCATTCTAATGCCTAATTATAGCAGTTGCATACACTATTTTATCTACACTCTCCAAAAAAACTCAGTTTATCACTTTTCGACACGTCCGCACCGGCGCGGCGATTGCAAGGCCCGATACAAGGTCAAATTCAATACGAGAACATAATATGGCTTGATATGATTTTTTGAAAATTCTTAGCTTTAGCAGTTGTTCAGATGTAGAGTCTCAACAATTACTTAACTGAACAACATCTAAACAACAACTGAACAACATCTGAACAACATTTGAACAACATCGGAACAACAACTGAACAACAACGGAATAACAACTGAACAAAATCTGAACAACAACTGAACAACATCTGAACAACAACTGAACAACATCGGTACAACAACTAAACAACATCTAAGTAACAACTGAACAACCTAACTTAACAACTGAACAGCAACCGAACATTTTTATCTTTATTTTTTTGTCCTTTTACCATACAACAACAACAGCTGATAGGTGCGACGGAAGATGGCGATTTGAGTATTGGCAAAAAAAACTTCGTCTCATTTCTCAACTTTATCGCAGTAAGAGTTTTCTCATTAAGGCATTACGCGTCTGTAATTTCCATCAAACTGTGATTTATATAGGTAGAATGCATAAAGTAGGTCTTTAAACAATTGTTTTCGAATTCATAATTCAAACATCAGTAGACGAGTGTAGTTAAAAGATTTTAGGTGACATATTGTCGCCTTGGCGGATACAACAAAGTATACATTTATCATATATTTTTGACGTACAATCTAGATTTTCTTTTATTGATTTATGATGATACCATTCTCCGTTTTTATTTTTTTTATAAGCTTTCATTTAACTGGAACATTCAAGTCTTCAATCAATTGAGCTAAAAAGTTGAAAACACGTTTAATTTGGATGACAATGCTTTGTAATTTTTTGTATGGTTACTCTAAATCCAACTACGCGGAACACCCAAGATGGCCGACTGGCCATTTGTATGCACCCCTACAATATGGTTATAAATGAAAGGGCTTGCTGAGAATAACTTGAATAATATAATGACGTTTTTCTTAATCCAATATGGAGGACTTCTTAAGATTACGGACAAAGTTTTTACGAAGTGTGATGAGTATGGCTTCCATATGGGGAAGGCCTATGTTCAGGAGTGGACAATTGTAGCTGTTAATGTGAAATCCGTATTGAAAATAAGGATATCTAGAAATAATAGGATGGGTAGTCCTGAAAAAGATAATTAGACTGGAAAATCTCTCAAGCGATAAGTTAAAAGTAAAAAATTAATTATAAGTATTTTTTTCAACTCAATCACATAGAAGTTGCAGATAAACTGGCAACGTAACTTGCATTAATGGGTATCGCATTCAATTCAGTACCCTCAAAGTTGTCTGAAAATGTGCCTTCAACCGTACTTTGTAAAGATTTCCCAAAATATTAAATACCGTTTTCTGCAAGTTATTATATTTCAATTATTTTTATACATTGGCGAGAATAGGATACATCCAGCTACAAAACGAACAATATACCACTTTTATTTTTCTATTTCAGTTTAGTCTTAGCATTTGTAACTATTCATTCAGCTTATAAGGCCTAGAGTTGTGCCTAGTAATAAGGCCTGGGCTTTACATGATAAGAATGTAAGGTAATCATAAACTACAAGGTTTATTTAAAACAAGTTCCATCCAAGTATGGAAATGAGTCAGAGAGTAAAAAATTCCAAATCAGTCACTTACTTTGAAGCATTCATCTCAGTTACGGTGTTTTTTATTTTTCCCAAAAACAATAATACTTTGAGTTTTTTTTTTGTTTATAAAAAGTCTATATCGGTAGAGTATCACTATCTACATAATGTCATGTTATGTTTAAATTTTGCACTTTGAAGAAAATGCTACGTTTCTTAGTTTCTATATTTTAATTAAGACCATCGGTCGTATTTATCCCAAAAAGTTGTAATTTCGGATGTTAAGTTTCTAAAGGTTTATGATAATGTCTTGTATTTAAAAATATTTTTAACCGCCTTTTTTATCTTTATTTAAAAATTTCTTATAGCGTTTAATAAATCCCAAGGCCAATGTTTTTAAAACTGATTAAAAATGCTTGTTTTCGTTATCATTTACGATATTTGTGTGTTTTTCAAGAAATAAATTAAGAAAAAGCCTTAAACAGCGAACCTGTTCTTACTAGCTTAACTGTACTTAAAAAAAAATAGAATAAATAGTACTGGGCCTTATTTTTATTAAGCATTTTTAGATCGAATATCAGACTGACAATATTAATGACACACTTGCCAGCCATCGATCTGTCAATTACGCAAAATAAAGAAAAGTGACAACTCTCAGTGGAAGATTCGTTGAGAATGATAAGTGGGTTCTTTTCTTTGTAAAGATAATTATTTATTTTGTTTTGTGAAAAACAAAAATGTATTAGGTGCTAACAAAATGTGTGATCCATTAAGACTCGTGAATTAATCTAATTATAATTTAATCAAGGACCCACTCTTTCGAGTCATATTATACAAAATATATCTGGTAGCTAATTATTATTATGGATCACCGAAAGGTTCACATCCCCTGACCAGTGGTTTCAACGATGAGGACATATACGAGTACTATATACCACGGTCAAGTTATCTTTCATTTTCACCCATAGCCATGAAACCTATTCGTTAAATAGAACATCAACTCAAAACTTTGAAATTTTCCTTTCTCTACACTATACCTCTTATGTTTTTTTTGTAACAACTGCTATTAAAAGTCATATAATTTAGGAAATAGTTGTTAGAATAAGCCATTTTCAGTTCATATAAAAGAAGACAATATTTTTTAAAGGATCAGAAACACTCAAATTACATAAAGCGTCATAATTCAGAATAAAACCTCATAAGTAACAGCTAATTTCAGAGTAGATTCAGTAGGTAGTAAAATGCATTACAAAATGCATAGACTAAATAAATGATTTTATGTTTTTTACCACACATTACTGAGAGAATGAGGAGGATTTTATCCCAACATCTGCATTATGAAGTATCCAAAATATCGCGACATACATATGTTATACGAATGTGACCATCCGAGGGAGCGACGGATAAAAGCATGTTCTGAATTCTAAATGAACTGTATAAAGCATAATGTTTGACTTTTGCGAACGGCCAGCAGAGTCACGGAAACTTTTATTAATGTGCTTGTCAGTTCTTTTATGTTTGTGTTATGACGAAAAAATGTTTCGGCCTAGCCCATATATTCTGTGGTTGCGAGATACATGCGAGCTTTTTAGCTGTTTGTGTGTTTTGGACTTATAAATTGGTATCAGTTTCATTTATTTCAGTTAATGGCGTCATAGTCTAGTTAGGTTATTCATAAACTTTTGGTTGCCATTGATCAATTTAATTTAACGCGTGCTTGCATTAAAATACATCTTACATAACGATACGTTGCTATTATATTTTTCACCATTATATATTATGTACACATACATACATACATATATCACGCCTATATTCCTTGAGCGGTAGGCAAAGCGCCTTGCAAACGGGCATTCACGTCACGTCTGACAAATATTTGAGGGTCAATCAGAAAGTTTTGTATCACGCCAATTTGTTAAAAAGTACTAGCTATACGATCGACATTTAACTTTAAAACAAATACGTTTAACTTAAAAATAATAAAATAATAATTCGTTTCAATGGGCGTTGTTTTGCAAATGTTCAATTTCGATATTAGTAAACCATTGAACTAAATCCAAACCACCAAAGATCAATATACTCTTGTTCGAAGTTCACAAATAAACTCTTTGGTTTACTGTACCTACGAGAACTAGAACTTTGTACTTGGCCAGAAATATTTAACTTAGACTTAGCCGAGACCACTTGAGCAGTTGACTTGAAATACTTAGCATAACTTAGCCCTTTACTTGTTAGTTGAGCAACGGTTGCAAGTTAATCTGAGAATAGCTAACCGTGGCAGTATTCTAGCATGGCTCTTTTAAAAATAATCTTTCTTTTTATTTACAGGTTCAACTTCGTTTTTCTTTTTACGGAATTCAGTACAGAGATAGTTTTATTTTCTGTTCTTATAAACAAATAAAATACAGTTCGTTTTGATTCGCTAAGATGAAGAAGAAATAAATTATTATTTGATGATGCAGTAGGGTTTTTGGTTTTAGTATGGCACCTAATTTTTGTCTCTAAAAATAATGGTGGTAAGCTTCTTTTTCTTTTCTACGGCTCCAGATAACACGTTACGATTGAGTCTAGCCTGAGTAAGTAAGGATTACGATTTTTTGGGTCCATAAAAACATAAATTGTAAAAAAAAAGAATCTATCCTCAATCTGTATTTTTATCCCAAACTACAATCGCACGAACGCTGTTGGTTTAGGCCAAGAACAGCCAGAAACTCAGCACGTGTGAGGCTTTTAAAAAATGACAAATGAAATCCAACACTTGGCAAAGTTGCGCCCTCTCCAAGAAAATGCCCGAAAATTCTATAGTGCATAAACTACCCTTGCCGTTTTTCAGACAAAATAAAACGAGACCGTACTATCCGTGTAAGTCCGTTCCTATCTGTCATATTGTCTACATATATAAAAATACAATAAAATGAATAGTTACGTAGAAATACATGACTTAGTAGTACACTACGTTACGGACTAGTTTTACCGCCCTGCTTAAGCAGAGACGATTGCGGTGGCTAGGGCATGTGCACCGGATGGAACCTTCGCCTCTACCACGGCGTGTTCTGCTTGGCGCTGTAGCAAACGCTAAAAAAGGGGTTGGAAGACCTATGCTGCGTTTCAAAGATTGCGCCAAGCGGGACATGGCTGCGTTTAACATTGACCATCAAAGCTGGGAGAAGCTTGCTGAGGATAGGGACGAATGGCGTAAGCGTGTGTTTGATGGGCGTCAAACACACGATAATGCCTGGTTTTCTGGTCTCGCTAACAAAAGGCAAAAACGTCATCTAAACATGCATGTGCCAGTCTCAAATTCCACCTTCACTTGTAGAGCGTGCGGAAAACTATGCCGCTCCCGTATCGTCTTATACAGCCATGAAAAGTCTTGTCTCAGACACTGATTAAATCGTCTGTCACAGACGTGTGAGGCCAATGATGATGAGTAGTACAGAAAATGCGAAAATGCATTACTTGTACATTATGTTTGTTTAAAGAGCAGATACATCGTAAATAATGTTTTATCTGGCTTCAGTTTGTTCATTCACACGGCATTCTTTACTTTTTTTTCACTTTGTGTATTATAGAACTGAGGAGGCGTAGCGAATAAATCTTTTACCGACAGATAAGGACCGACCTGATGACGGTCGAGTTGAACACAAAAATACAAACGCGAAATATGAACTGATCTGATCATATAGTACTATGTTTAAAACGACAATAATACTTAAAGTGACTGTTATGGTGGCCAATTGGAGAGTATTTGCCATATGACCCACCACGTTTTGTAGTCAGATTGATGAGCGCAGTGTATTGTGTTATGTTCACGGAGAACGCTGCTCATTCCTTGGATTAAAAGCCGCCTTTTTTGAGACCCCCTTTATGAATAGGATTACGTTTTTCGACGTCGCGATATTTTTAAAATTTGTATAATTTCGAGTTATATACACATTTATGACAAGTACGATTTATCCTGAAATGGATAGCTTGACGTGTTGCTGAAAGTAAGTACCTTGAATATCCCTTATGGGTGAATGAGGATAGAATTCAGGCAAATTAGTACCTTTCTAGCGTTTTCTAAGCTTGGCTTTTTGTTTGGAAAATAATTGACCATACTATAGCAGATTGTATCAAAGTAAAGAGACAAAGATAAAGATAAAAAAGGGATCGTCAAACAAAATACCATTATTTTAAGCTTGGTTTTCTTATGTGACATCATATTACAAACACGTTTTAATGATGCCTGGTAAAACGTTTGTTTTATGTTTGTGTTTGTATTACAAGAAATAAAGACATTTTTTACACATAATATGCGGATTAATATAATGTTTAAAATCGGCTTAAAGTGTATTTTACCAAAAATATTCGAATGTAGGCGAAATAATATCAATTTGGCACGAAAGTACGTTTTTTTTGCTTCTGGGATTAGAATTTTGTCTTTATGGGATTGGACACCACCATTTACTTACCATAAATGTTTTTCTGCCAAACATATATAAAACGGTCATACAAGGCCTAAAAACGCTAATTGTCTTACTTCTATGAAAATAGCCTTTAATAGACCAAATTATGCTATTATGAAAAAACATTACCCATAATTGCGTTGGTTGATAGACAAGCGTAATTTAAATATTTTACTAAAGGCATGATAATTGAAGCGCAATTTTCATAAATGACCTTTTACTATTTATTTTTTACCCGACTACGGCAAAGCAAAAAGGAGGGTTATGATTTTGACCTGTATGTATGTATGTATGTATGTATGTATGTGGAAACGAAAACGTTTGTTCCGTCCTAACTTCTAAACAACTTATCAGAATTTGATAAATGAGGTATCATTTGAAGCGTCTAAACAGTCCGCTGGTTATAGGCTACGTTATGTCACTATACATTACATAGGGCGCCCTCTAGAGCTAAGACTTGAAAAAGTTTATACTACTAGTAATGTCGTGTTGGGTATCAAATGAAAGGGCTTAATAAGCACAGTTCAAAAAATAGTTGCCGTGTGATGCCAGCTAAGAATAGCACCACCCCATTTCTTTTCCGTGGGTGTCGTATGAGGCGACTACGGGATAACGGGACGCGACGGGTGTCGTATAAGGCGACTAAGGGACACGAGGAGTTCATGTGAAGGTATTACAATTAGGCGACAGCTGACAACCTGTCACTAAAGTGAAACACGATTTTAAGGGTTAACCTATTAGTCTTTGAAGACTTAATGCAATTACCACCCGTATCTGCAACTCGTGTAGGCGCATATTGTTACAAACAACCTGACATTTATGCAGCTGAACCACATTTATGGAGAATGTTCAGTTTCTGTGAATTGGGTCAAAATATGCGACAAGTAAATGACAACAGTTTCGTTGATCTGTTGAACAGCATCAGAGTAGGGAAGTTGACAATGGAGCAATTAGCAATATTAGACACAAGAAGAATTGTAAACGACACAATTGAATACGATGAAATTGTACATTATTTCCAACTTTAAAACAAGTAGACCAATTTAACAAAAAAATGTCAGAGCGCTTGGCATTACGAACAAAAATCTATACGATCAATGCAATAGACACATATGGACAAATACCTAAGCAAGAGCACATACCAAACGATCCAAATAGAACAGGCGCTATTATAAAAACTATTCAAATCGGTCGGTCAGCCGTGTGGTGCCGGCATAGTAGAATAGCACCACCCCATCTCTTCCCGTATCCAGCCAGGAAGGCCGAGAGGTTGGCGCAGGTCCTGGGCAGCCCTGCGCGTTTTACATAATTGCGTCCCAGGCAACGCTGTGTCTGTGGAGAGGACACTTCACCCGCGTCACGCGGATACCAACACGGGAAGTGGCAGTGATCGGTTATAAGTCCGCACATATGGGCGTAAGTGCGGGCGCCAGGGGTCGCTTCCGACAGTGGGAGGGTCCATCGTAGGCCCACTGATCAGTTACCGCCTGCTCCAAGTTGGGCAGCCCCCGACCAATAAGGTACTGTTCCGCCCCGGTGCTGGTTTGCTCTTTTAGGGTGTAGAGAGCACCAGCCTCAACTGGACAATCGGCGCCGTTACATTTTACACCTGCGACTAAAAGGCATAATAGAAACAATTCCCAACACCGCTTATCCATGCGATTTGTAACATGGAATGTCCGTACTATGAGTGTAGGCTCTTCTACCCTTCTACTGACGCACAAGATCTGCGTAAAACTGCCATTATCGACGCCGAACTCAACAGACTTAACATTGTTGTTTGTGCCTTACAAGAGACCAGACTCCCTGACGAGGGTTCTTTGCGTGAGACACATTACACATTCTTTTGGAAAGGAAAGGACAGCAGCGCTGTGTGTGAGCATGGTGTAGGCTTGGCTATCCGCAACGATCTCTTAACATCAATAGAGGCTCCTTGCGGCATATCGGAACGCATTATGTTGGTGCGGTTAAATACGAATCATGGATACGGAACACTTATTTCTGCTTACGCACCAACATTATCCTCAACGGATGAAGCAAAAACACAGTTTTATGACCAGCTCGACCAGTCTCTACGCGGGTTAAGACCATCTGACTGCTTATACAATCTGGGCGAATTTAACACAAGGGTTGGACAGGACAACGTAGCTTGACCTGATTGTATAGGTAACCACGGTATAGGGAAGTTAAACGAAAACCGCCAACGTTTATTAAAGCTATGCTCTAAACACCTACTGTGTGTTACCAATACCTACTTCAAAGGCAAATCATCTCGCAAAGTATCCTGGAAACACCCTCGTTCTGGTCACTGGCATCAACTGGACCTTATCCTAACCAAAAAGAAAAATCTCCGCGAGACCCTACACATGCGTACATTTTATAGCGCTGATTGTGACACAGATCACTCCTTGGTGGCTTCGCACGTTGCTATATCTCACTCGTCCAAATTGCCCGGTAGGAAGAAGATCGATCTTCCCAAAACCAGGGATGATGAGTTTGTCCGAAAGTTTGAAGAGTTGGTACGCGATGAAACTGCCACCTGGGACGTAGACGCTCCTATATAGGAAGACTGGGGCAAAGTAAAAAAGTTTCTAACAGATGTGGCTGGTACGGCTTTCGGCCACCAGAAAGTCAAAAACCAGGACTGGTTCGCTGAAAATCTCGAACACATAACACCCCTGCTCGAGTCCAAACGGCAAGCTGCGCTTACTCATCGCCTTAACCCTTCCAAAAAGTCGCGTGTCAATTTAGCGAATGCAAAAGCTGTATTACAACGCACATCACGGTACTTTGCTAATGCATGCTGGACCGAGCTTTGCCAAAGTATCCAATCGTGCGCTGATGTCGGAAATTTTGGTGGTGTGTATGCTGGCAGTAAAAAGGCCCTTGGTCCTTTGCCTAAAAAAACAGCCCCCCTTAAAGAAGTGGATGGCACTGTTATTACAGATGCCCAACGCCAACTCGAACGATAGACAGAACATTATATCGGTTTCTATTCGGAACCAGTTAATATAATGCCGGAAGCTGCAGACTGCATGCCAAAACTAGCTACCTGGGCCGAGTTAAATGACCTTCCTACCATAAGGGAATACCACAAGGCTGTTAAGCAGCTTAAGACCGGAAAGTCTCCTGGAAATGATGGTACCCATGCCGAAATCATCAGGCTCAAGTGCATATTACCCATCCTGCACAATCTGTTGTGTAAATGTTGGGAAGCGGGATATATACCACAAGATATGCGCGATGCTAACATCGTTACCCTATAGATATGTTAAAGATAAATTATCTTTATCTTATCTTATCTTTATACAAAGGCAAAGGTGACCGCGGTGACTGTAACTGTTATCGTGGTATATCCCTTTTAAGTATAGTAGGTAAACTATTTGCTCGGTTAGTCTTATTAAGACTCCAGAAACTAGCTGATCGTGTATATCCCGAATCGCAATGCCGATTCCGCGCCCAGCGTTCCACAACAGATATGATCTTTACACTTCGCCAACTTCAGGAAAAGTGTAGAGAGCAGAGAACACCTCTGTTTGTGGCGTTCGTAGACCTTAACAAAACCTTCGACACCGTTAGCAGAGAGGGCCTTTACACTGCACTTGTAAACATCGGGTGCCCGCCGAAACTTCTGAGCCTCGTTAAATCCATCCATATGGACATGAAAGGATCTGTTGTATTTAACGGCAATACATCCGAGCCATTCGTAGAGGTGTTCGCCAAGGCTGCATGTTGGCTCCTACCCTATTATGCATGGTCAAACATACATACATACAAAGATAAGATTATGATGAGTGTATTTTGCTTAATTAACGAGTGATGTTTTAATTGTGAATTGAGCTGCATTTCTATCCAGAAAAAAAAATACGTACCATAGTGTTAAACTTACCTTCAACCCCAAAACAATTAAAATAAAAACCAGTTCAAAAACTAACACCCGACTACTGAGATATCGCGCTCTAAAAAGTAAGAAACAAGAAATCTGGAATATTAACTACAAACAATTTAATATCTATAGTCCACGAAATTTATACGAAGATATGACATATAATTATATATTTAAATGTATATTTAATAAAAAATTATTGTGGTTTATAGGCGATAGCCGTGGTCGTATGCCAGTTTGCCTTACCTAATTATGTTGTGCAAGTTTATGATATCACCTACTAAGTACTAGAGTAGGTGGCATACGACCACGGCTATCACCTATAAACCACAATAATTTTTTATTAAATATACATTTAAATATATAATTATATGTCATATCTTCGTATAAATTTCGTGGACTATAGATATTAAATTGTTTGTAGTTAATATTCCAGATTTCTTGTTTCTTACTTTTTAGAGCGCGATATCTCAGTAGTCGGGTGTTAGTTTTTGAACTGGTTTTTATATTATAGCTGTATGACTTTGTAGTTTCATGGTATAAACAGTTCGGGTTAAACAATTATAGATCTCGCATCATTCTAATACCGCATGGGTTATACTCCTAGTATATTCAAAATATTTCTTCCGCGAATATCTTATCATTTCAAAAATCATATTGGATTATTTGACGATCAATTACATACATAAAAAATACACATATCACGCCTACAATCCCTTGCGGGGTAGGCAGAGCGTAAATGGCCGCAAAAAGCGAACATTTACGCCACGTCAGACAAATATTTAAGGGTCATTCGGAAAATTGTGTATCGCCATAGTGACAGGTTGTCAGCTCATCGCCTTAAATTAAAATACACACCCTCGAGTCTCTTAGTCGCCTCTTACGACTCCCATGGGAAAGAAATGGGTTGATGCTATGGTAGAAATTGAATTGACGATCAATTGCTTGTATAGTTGTAATATAGATGTAATTTCAATTGTCTAAAGTAAATATTTTATAAGTTGAAACTGGTAGATTTATCTACTGCAATATTAAAAAAAAAAAATTGTAGCTATTTTTGGTCTATACATATTTTTTTTTACTTCCAGAATTAGCTAGGGTAGCTCAGGGGCTAGTACGATTGTTAATTTAGAGTAGGAGCACTTCTGGGCAGGTTTTTTGGGGGGTTTTTCCTGTTCAGGAGGTCCGATTAATTATACGCATGTACGAGGGGGCGTTTTTAAGTTCGCGGAACGGGGGATAAGGAGTGAAAATAAAAGGACAGCGTTATTTTTCTTTTAAAATATATTCACCTGCTACTCTAACACTGTTTTCAGATCATTCAATTAGCTTGTGTATACCTTCATAAAAAAATGTTTTGTCTTGACCCGAAAAATAAGCCGAAACTGCGTCCTTTACTTCTTCATCGCTTGAAAACTTCTTTCTACGGAGTTCTTTTTTTAGTTTTGGGGATAAATAATAATCACTGGGAGCCAGGTCAAGACTGTAGGGTGGGTGTTCCAAAATATCGAAGCCCACCTTGTGCAGGGAGGCCAGTGCAACGCGGCTGGTGTAAACGGGCGCGATGTCGTGCAAAAGCAGGACACCTTTGGCCAATTTTCCTCTTCGCTTTTCTTTAATTGCTTCTCGCAACCTCTCTAGAATTGACGCATAGTATTCTCCGGTTATAGAAACACCTTTGTCTTTATAATCGATCAACAGGATCCCTTCTGAATCCCAAAAGACTGTGGCCATGAGCTTTCCAGCCGACTGTGACACCTTAAACTTCTTGGGTGGTGGTGTGCCTTTTTTGTGCCACTGCAAGGAGTCTTGTTTGTACTCAGGTTCATAATGATGAACCCAAGTCTCGTCTCCAGTAACAATTCGACCCAATACTCCATCCTTGTCTTCACTACGGAGAGCCAAAATCGAACGAGAACACTCAACGCGGCGTTGTTTTGAGGCGGTGTGAGCATTCGCGGCACCCATCTTGCGCAGACCTTTGACATGCCAAGATGATCATGTAGAATTTTAAAAATTGTTGTATCCGATACTCCAACCATTTCTGCAAGCTGTTTCTTCTTTAGTCTGGCATCTTCCGATATAATATTTTTAACTTTTTCGATGATTTCCGGAGTAGTCACTTCGATTGGCCGACCAGGGTGAAGGTCGTCTTTAATTGAGTCTCTACCCTGTTTAAATAGACTATGCCACTTGTAAATCATGGTTTTACAAAGGCAAGAGTCCTGGTAAACGGATGACATCTCTTCCAGTATGGTTTTAACTGACTTTCCTTGCTTGGTAAGGAACTTTATAACGGCTCGGTACTAGATTTTTTTCATTGTTCTGACTTTCTTCCAGATTTAGTTGTTTGGATGATGATAGTTCAAAAACTAATGATAAGATTGCGACAAAGTTTCGTATTTATACTCATATTGAGTTGCTTAACTAGCTGTCATAACGGTAATCACCTTATTTTTGAACTACCCTCCCATTCCGCGAACTTAAAAACGCCCCCTCGTAAACTACACGCTTTAAAAATCTTGACTTCAATTTGAAACAAATATCGTTTTCAGATGGTGGTGGCGTAAAGTTACATGCCGTGTGATTAACCTGGCCAGCCCCGTGGCAGTGCTTTATTTTTATTTTTTTATCCCACCCGAGCCGGTTTTCTATTAGGACATTACAAAATTGTTACAATGACGGTTCATGACGTCAATAAGTGATATGATAATACTATCCTACATTGAATAAAGAATTTCAATTTCAATTATAATTTTATTTCAAATTTACAAATATATATATATTTATAATACCTACTGAATAAAGGCCGCTCCGTGAGAAAAATGGGTATTTTGAATGCACACAATTTCGTTGGCACATACGACGAACACCTTATTTTTATGTATTTAATTATTTTTAACGATTGTCGTTGCAGAAAAATACGATTAAAAATGTTTGCTCGATAGATTTGTTTTCCAAAGTTTGGTATATTTTTACACTTTTTGCGTGGTAGACCAATCCTAAGAACATTACAGATTATTTTTTGTAATTATGATACGTCTTGTACATAGCAAGGTTCTGGTCGTATAGTTTAGTGGATATTTGTTTATTTGGCGAGAAATTTCCAAAATAGTAAAAATTCGTCCAAACATGGCGATTCGGCTCACACACAAGATTTTCCGTTAGTAAGAGAGAGGCGTTTTCGAGATCACGGCAGGCCATGAATAAAAAATATTTTACCTTAAATCTGCAATTCATGAAGTGTGATCTGCCTTTATCACTCAAAAGAAAACTCATTGACATGTGTATTCTGCCTTTCTTAACCTACGGTGCTCAAACCTGGTCTCTACACTCCACACTCTCTACAGAAGGTCAGAAGTCCAAACTCAAGGTTTGCGAAAGAGCGATGGAGCGAAGAATCCTCGGCGTCAAGAGAACAGACAGAGTTCGGAACACTACACTTCGAGCTCAGACGGGCATCACCGACGTAGGCTACAAAACTGCCAAGTTGAAATGGGACTGGGCCGGGCATGTCTGCAGGATGCACCCTGATCGATTGAGTACCTCAAGGCGGGTCTCGTCGCAGAGTTAGACCCCGAAAAAGATGGCGTGATGATTTCGATGCCCTTTTAAAGGATTGGACCGAGGTTGCACAAGACCGCAACAAAGTGGAAAACCGCGGGGGAGGCCTTTGCCCAGCAGTGGGATCTGATAGGCTAATTATAATAATAATAAATCTGATACCTTCCTACGTAGTTCTCCAGACACAAAAATGCGCTTGTCCTGAATTTAAATTTTCCTGCATACCTATCTTTTATTTGCTTTTTTGATTTGCTTGTTTTTCTTCTGTTCTTTTTGTTGCTTTTGTTTTTTGTTTGTTGCTGTGATTAGTCTCTTACTTTTTAAAGTATAAAGTAACTATCATAACTAGTTTTCAAGGAGAGTTTAATTTTTTTTTGCTTTACAATAATCTCTAGATGATTAAAACTATCGCATTATCTAACTAATGTATACACACACACACATATCACGCCTATAATCCCTTGCGGAGTAAGCTGATCGCAAAACAGCCGCAAAAAACGGACACTTACGCCACGTCTGACAAATAATTGAGGGTCATTCGGAAAATTGTGTATCGTCAGAGTGACAGGTTTTAAGCCCATCGCCTAAAATTACAATATAACCCTCGAGTCCCTTACTAACTAATGTATCTCAGACAATAACTCGATCGTAATATAAGTTTCCTATGCCAGTAATGAAACTTTTGTTATTTAACAAATAAATTACCCTTTCTCATCTCTCAACTTATTTTTCCTCCAAATTCACGTTAAATACTTGAGAATTTCCTTAAGTCTATTCACTGGACTGGGTAGCTCTAATTAAATCCTCAAACAAAAAATAGCCGTTGACAAGAATGATGCTTAGCGCTCTTAATAATAAATCTGAAGATAGATAAGGACGGACTAAGTCGACGATTTGTGTGGTCTAAAGGATAAGACGTGGTCATATTTTTAAGGGTTGAACCATTTTCGAGATAGTTCCTGTTATAAATTGTTTGGTATCTCCACTGTAGGTACTTACATTTGGTTTTATTTGTGGGTTAACCCCGTACCTACATAAAAAAACCTGTATCTAGCAACTTTTCTAGTAAGAGGCCGATTTAGTCATTTATAGTAAATATGATTCAGCTCATTTTCTATTTTACCAAATAAAAACTGTTCACCTCAAAAAACTTATACTTACCCCACCTTGCTATAATTTACAACAAAAAAAAAACACGATAATGGAATACAGAAATCATTTAGAAAACGCACTGAAGATAATTTGTTATTTATTAGATAAATACTGTATTTCCTGTATGAAAGGCATATTTTCGGAAAATCAGTATCTTCTCATTATGAAAGAAATTTAACTTTACTTAATCCTATTTATATCTGAAAACAAAGAAAAAATCACGACTACATGGACTACAGAAATCATTAAGATATCACAGTGAAGATAATTGTTTAATTAAGGCTGCCCGCACACGTCCGATAATCGGCGACCGATTTTTTGTAGGAGTAAAATGGAACGTATTGATTGCAATGGTGTAACGCCCACATCCTACAAATAGTCGGTCAGAAATAAAATCGGTGCATCCCGACCGATCCGATTGTCGGTGAAAAATGGAACACTCGGAAATGTATGCGTTAACGCACACTACTCACCGACAGTCGGCCGTCCATGACGTGCTACTCCCTCGAAACCAACAGACAAAGTGACGGACGTGTGCTTTGAGTCGGTCACAAAATCGGTCTTAAAAATCGGAGGAAAAATCTGCCCGATTATCGGTCCTATAAAAAGTCGGACGTGTGCGGGCAGCCTAACTCTGAGTTTCCTGTACAATATTTAACCCTTTCGTGATTCTTACCATTACCATGTTTTACAATGACGGTTATTTAGATAAATGAAATGAAGGGTTTCCAAGCAATCAATTTTAATTAGAATTGATTTATTAACTCTGCAAAGCACTTTCTGGAATCTTTTTTAATATTTGGTTATTGATTTAGTCTATCAAGCCAGAAAACAAGATTTGATTGTTGTCGGTTTCTTTGACAAGCCCCCGTTTGGAATATAAAAATATTTGTCTTAATTAATTTTTACAAATACTTATTAACATTGCGTAAATATTATTTTTTATAACAACACTATCGATTTGTAAAAATAACTGCAAAAAAAAACGGGAAGGTTAGCAGTAAACTCGGTTTAGATACGAGAGGTTACCCGAAATTTCTCTATCGCGTTTTTTATTCAGTAGTTTATTCAGTTTCTCCGTGTCAAGAAAACTCTAACCCGTCCAAAGACTTCAGCTTAAGCCGCCAAGCCGCACAAAGGCTCCCGATAAACTCCTTGAGTGGCCTGATTTCTCGCGCTAGTCCGATTATCGGGTAGTTTCACTACGCTCTACAATAATGCCGATTCTGGTATACCTACCTACACAAAACCCAACAAATTTTAGAATAATACAGGTTTAATGGTTGTTAGGTACGATTATATTTTTCTACCCAAGTAAAACAAAAGAGACGAATAAAATACATACATACATACATATATCACGCCTTTATCCCTTGCGGGGTAGGCAGAGCATAAACGGCCGAAAAAACGGACATTTACGCCACGTCTGACAAACGTTTGAGGGTCATTCGGAAAATTGTGTATCGCCATAGTGACAGGTTGTCAGCCCATCGCCTAAAACTGCTATACACACCCTCGAGTCCCTTCGTCGCCTCTTACGACTCCCACGGGTAAGAAATGGAGTGATGCTATTCTAAGCCGGCATCACACGGCAATCTAAGCCGGCATCACACGGCAACACGAATAAAATAAATAATATCAATTGCTAAAGTAGCAGTGAATGAATAACGGAAATCGGAGCAGTCAGTCTGATAATATAAATAATTAATCTATTTGCAAAACTCTAGTTAGTCTGTCAAGGAAAAATTATGTGTCTCATTAACTTAATATCAAGCAAAGCATACAGAGACTACTAAACTCTACATCTTTGTGTGCTGACACCTTCTTGGCAGGTTGTTACTTAAATATTATGAAATTTGGCTAAGAACATCAATTTATACTTTTTAGTTGTAGATCCACTCCTGGATGCAGGCCTCCCTCAGGGTACTATTACGGGATGGGTCAGGACTTAGTTTTTAAACTTTGGCTGACGACCTGGTCTAAAAGACACACTTACGCCGCGGTTACGTCCCACAGACGTAAAAATTTAAATTATTTAAAAAAATGTGAATAAGCGTGCCAACGACTAATAATTTTTATAGTTGTTAGATAAAGGCCTTAGATAACGAAATAAGATATAATTAATATTAATTTATGCTTGAAATTTAAAAATAATCAACATTTATTTATGATATCGCATAATTGGCTTACTAAATTTAGGTACATAGTTCAGTCCTAATTGTTTTTGAACAATCATATGTTTCCATAAAGTGACTTTTAAAATCCTTACTTCTATAAATATTTATCAAAATAAAACGAAATAAGAACCTCTAAATTCAAAAATAAAAAAATTTACTACGTATATATTTGGCACATTTCACTTTCGCACTTTGCAGTCACTGCAGACTTGAAGGCAGCAAGTAAGGCACATTGGTTTCTTGCATTGATGGGAAAAGTACTTTGTTCGCCTTTTCATTTTACTGGGACATATTGCACAAGTCTTTCGAATACCTGGATCAGGATCGGGATTTGTTTTGGAGGTGTAAGCTCAGGCATATCAGTAGGTCCAATAAATAACTCGCTCTATAGTAAGCCGTAATTCGCGTAGGATTCTTTCGTTGTACACGCGTAACTTCATTTCAGGTAGAACCAATTTCCGTGCAAGAGAAAGTAGAAAAGGGACACGTCTCATATTGACTTTATTGGTGCACTTTTTATACAGCTCATAAGAATTGACACCACTCAGATCTATCAATCTGAAGTACGAAACCATAGGCCAACTACGTGTCCTTCGATAGCACGAATAATTAGAGCACTTTTTGTCCACTTCGTCCGTGCCACCTTTAGTCTTTTTTATTATAGTCAGTGATCATAGTAACAAGCTTTTAGCTCTAATATTTTTTCGAGTCCTTTTCGGCGGCGCAGCAATTTGAATTTTATCAACCGCGTAGAGTTTCAAAATTATAGGTTTCGAACTCGTTATAGTATTTTTAGATGACGCTTCATTCACCACGGGTGCTTCCCGCTCTTTTGAAGCAGTCTTTTGCTTCTTTGTAGCAGTCTTCTTCTTCTTAGTCATTCTGTAAAAAGCGTATACACCGACGACATCACGTCCAGGAGACACTATGGGTGACGACCTTGTGACGACACACAAACACTGAGGTGACGACTGAGAGAAGTATAAAGTTTTGTACATAAACACCGTACTTACGTCTGTGAGACGGCGATGACTCCGATACAGTCTCCTGTACACTCGTCACTAGCATTACGTCACGACGTCGACTGCGGCTTCAAAATGGCGGCAGAGGAAGGTAGCGGGAGAGGGGAAGCTCCGCACCGCGTATTTCAGAAAATATTTTTAATACAAAAATATTGACGTCTGTGAGACGTATAGGTCGTCAGTTAAAGGTAAAAAAACAATTTTAGACTTGCTAAAAGAATAAGTTTATTATAATTCCCGAAAACACGGAAAAATGGTGTGCGACCGACGAGAGTCCAAATCAATCTGAATAATAAGTAATTTAAAGGTTTTACGAAAACAGCGGTTTCCTGTTGCATCGTCGTCGATGCAATAGGTCGCGCAATCAGCACTTTATTACTAAGTGCATGCCCATGTAATTCGATATAACTTCAAGCACTTTTCACGGAGAATTTTTGCCTACGTACTTTTAGCGCTAGGTGCAAATGTCTACTCCGATTACCTTTCGCAGTTTTCGATACAATAACTGCGAGGTATCCGGGTTGAAGCATTTCGTGTGCCTTTGTTTATTGAGCCCTCATTGATTTCAAACCAAATCGGAACGGAGGTCTTTGCACCTTTTATGTGAATGCCAGTTTTTCATAACATCGATATAACTATTCGATCATGTGTGCAATAAAGTGTTTCAGTCTGTCTATTATGTGTGAAACCTTGACACAAAATATCGTGAAATTAGTATTTATTGCTATGCGATTCCGGATTAGAATAGCATCGACCCAATGCTACTCGAGGGTGTCGTAAAAAGAGACTAAGAGATAATCATCCAGGGAATAGGCAGCGGCGTTTTCTGTGAATGCAACAATTATGGCAATACCCCTAATAGGGGGAGGCCCTTGTCTAGCAGTGGACTGTTGTGGCTGTTAATTTCAATGTTAAAAGTATGTATGTTCACAGCAATAAAGTTTTGGCGCAAGTAGTCAGTATATTGAAATCGAGATAACTATCCGGTCAATTATTTCTCACGGTACTACATACATACACATATCATGCCTATAATCCCTTGCGGGGTTATAGGCATTAGGCAGAGGCTGCTAAAAACGGACATTAACGCCACGTCTGACAAATATTTGAGGGTCATTCGGAAAATGGTGTATCGCCATTGTGACAGGTTGTCAGCCCATCGCCTTAAATTGCAATACACACCCTCGATTCTCTTAATTGCCTCTTATAACTCCCACAGGTAAGAAATAGGGCGATGCTATTTTAAGCTGGCATCACACGGCAGCTAAACTGGCATCACACGGCAACAGTGATACCATTTTTATATAGGAACAACATAATTTCTTACAAATACGATGCCACATATACCGTGTGATGCCGGCTTAGAATAGCATCACCCCATTTCTTACCCATGCATGGGTGTCGTAAGAGGCGACTAAGGGACTCGAGGGTGTGTATTGCAATTTTAGGCGACGGGCTGACAACCTGTCACTATAGTGATACACAGTTATCTGATTGACCCTCAAACTTTTGTCAGACGTGGTGTTAATATCCGTTTTACGGCCGTTAACGCTCTGCCTACCCCGTAAGGGATATAGGCGTGATTTATGTATGTATGTATGTACGATGCCACACTCAGATGTTCTGTACCACTTTGAATGAAATAATAATGATTAAAAATATTTACTACTAAGTTTATTAATCTGCAAGAACTCAAAAATTACAGGCCTTTGCCTGGAAGATGAAATATTAATTATTTAGTTTTGTTAATTATTTAACCTAAAGTGTTAATATTTTTATATATACCTCTATAGTTTTGTTTTTCTTACAGATGTGATCATTCCATATAAAAAATACACCTCTTTAGGTAAAATATTCATTTGACGTCTCATTTCCGGCCGGAAAAATTTCTTCAAGCTAAAAAGATTGTTTGATAGCTATAGAAAGGACGTCATATTTATATTATGCTGTATCTTATTAAAAAAAATTAAAAATATCCCGCATCTTTTGATTTACCCGCATGGATTTGAAAGTTACGCGAGTAATAAATTTGTTCGGGCCCGTTATTAGTATGAGTAAATTCAGTAAAGCGGTTAAAACCTGATATTTGATATTGACGTTCAACTTAGGCGATAATAAAGAAAGGTCCCCATATGATGCCACGCATAATTTAAAAGTTTTTGATTCCTCTGGCGCCTTATGCCCTGTTAGTACCTACACTTTTTCTGGTTTTGTTTTAAATGTTTGCTTGACATAATATCCGATAAACCAAAATTTTATATTATAATATTTTAAGAATCTGGTTTATCGCGTTGAGTTTTGATGCTATGATGTGATGAATCATACAGTAACTATATACTATTTGTACGGCTTATTATATGTTTATTATTACCCCCTCTAGTACGGACGTAACGCCACATTTGCTTGTTACGTTTTAAGGGCGGCTTAGTGTGCAAAATGTCGAATCGACCTATTTTTGGTTGAGTTTTTAAGCATCATATATTATTTTATTTGAACCAGAAAAAATATATGTTGTTGTTCATGAACAGTTCTTGATTATTTAATGGACAAAAACACGATTTCAATAACTTTTCTCGATCATTAAAAAATGCAAAGATACGTAAGTTTATGACAATTTTCAAGTATTACTCAAAGATTATTTACACAGAAAAAAATTAAAATAAGCCAAAATGTTGGAAATTACAAGATGTAAATTAAATAATGGATAGATTTTTTAAATTGTTTTTTGGGATTTTTTGAATCCCCATTATTCCCATTATATAATCAAACGCCGCGCGCGCTGCGCTTCAGACGCCCGCCGGGCATCATCGGAGCAGGACCTATGCCATTTTTTCGACCGCGGCGTTCCGCAACCTGCTTTTTTCATCTTGTCGCGTAATATTAATAAGATATGAATTTTCTGACATCAAATGGGTTGGCTGGAAGAGATCTCTTCTTAAAAGATAAGCTCGCCTTTGCTACTAAGTTTTAAATAAGTGTTGTATATTTTTTGACTGTAAATATTTTGTGAATGTGTAAATATTTCGTTAATTTATTGTAAATAAACGTGTACATAGTCTGTAAATAAGTAAAAGTGGGAAATAAAAATAAATACAAGAGGGTACTTATATGTCAAAAGCGGAAAGACAGGCAAACAATATCGTAGGTATCTGAACATTATTCTAACCAATTTTTGACCTACCAAAGTAACTACTTACTATGAAGTAAGTATGTATAGGTATCAATTTTAGTTTATAGGTAAGTAGACAAAGAATTGTATAGCTGATCTGGGTAACTAAACCAGAAGCAGTTTTAGGTTTAACAACAACATACAGTAAAATTAAATACTTAGTATTGCAACCACAGTATCTAACATTTGATCTAGTGTCATTTTATTTATTAAGTAGTTCATAAACTATTGCCATGTTAAAAGTAAACATCATAATACATACCCAGTAGAAATGAAACCAGTGGTGCAACCACAGTTCAAATCATACGAAGACAATGTACGATTTTACATAATGTAATTTTATTATTTATTTGTGAGCATAAGTAATTATCAAGTACATACACACATATTGTTATTTATGTAAAATATGTAGGTGTTATTGTATATGTATTTTATATAACCGTAAAAGCACTATCCCGCATCTCAAATCTACTCTCCTTTACCCTAAGGTTGTCTGGTATGAATAGCTACCTAGCTATAAGGCCGTCTATATTGTACTCTTTGTTTTCTATCTGTATGTCCATATCTTGTTTTTGTGCAATAAAGTATATTTATGTTATGTTATACACAGTAAAACAAAATCAGTAATGCAACCACTGAATTTGTTTGTAATGTAATAGTATATTTAATTATACGGTAAATATTGTACCGATAACCTTGGTCTTCTAATCCTTGCAGTGCTTCAATACCAAGAGACAAAGGTATTAACATGCAAACAAATTACTAGGTACTGAAAAGTAAGTATAATTTAGTGAAACAGAAAAGGTAAGTCTGTTCAAGATTAGTGTACTTTTTGATAAAAACGTTCCAGGACTTCAAGCCGTCATGACGATGACCAACTTTCTCTGCATGTTCTGGAGTCACACACATCTCCAAAACAACATAGTCAAACATATCGCAAACTGCGAGGTTGTCCAATCCTACGTTTATCTGGGAGCGCTGATTTCCAACAACGGCGGTTGCATAGACGAGGTAAAAAAACGTATGGTGATAACTAGATCCACTATGAGCAAGCTTCATAAGGTTTGGAAAAATCGCAATATTACGAAAGCCAAAAAAACACGACTCGTGAGAGCACTCATATTCCCCGTGTTTCTCTATGCTGCGGAGACGTGGACTTTGCGGGAAATTCAAAAGAAGAGGATAGACGCACTGGAAATGTGGTGCTGGAGACGAATGCTTAGAATATCATCGACAGCATTCCCCACCAATGACTCTATTCTCCAGGAACTCGGTATCAAGTAACGCTCTCCTCCATCGTGCAAGCTCGCATTCATACATTCTTTGGGCACGTCTCCCGACGCGGGGACATATCTATCGAGCTGCTCGTGGTCCAGGGGAAGGTCGAGGGTGCGCGCCCTCGAGGAAGATCAGACGGACCAAATTAAAGCCGCTACACAAGAAGGTTCCGTGACTGAGTGCACCAGAAAAGCAGCCATCCGTGAGGAATGACGACGGATTGTAAAGCGTGCCACCAACCCGGATTGACGACCACGTCCGCTCTGTTAAGAGTGTATTGACGAAGAAGAAGACATCTCCACGCCAATCAACTCTTCAGTCTAATGAGTAAGTTACGAAAATTAAATGATTTATTGTTCAGCTAATAAACGGTTGTTTCTTAATAAGACTTTGAAAGCATTGATGATATTTTTCATATTTATATATAGATTTTCACTTACTTATACATAAATTTTTACTGCAGCTCTATACAGCAGCCTCACCATGTAGCTATTACCTCCCAAGCAGAAAAGGCAGATTCAGATAGAAATACGTAAGTTTTAGAACAAAAAATGGAAATGACGATTCTTAACGTTATTTAAATACTGCTCTGTGTGAATATTGATGTTTCAAACATGTTTCAGAGCTTCAAGCATATGTGATGATCAACCCTTAATACAAGTTATGGACATACATTTCCACTTCAATCAACTTCTAAATCTCATAAGTAAGTTACGAAAATTCATTCATCAGCCTATTACAGTCCACTGCTGGACGTAGGCTTCCCCCTCGGTACGCCATAAGGCACGATCTCCCGTTTTCGCCATTCAGTCGTTACCAGCCGCCTTTTTTAAGTCATCGGTTCATCTGGATTCTGACCGGAGGGCGTCCAACGTTACGCTTGCCAAGGCGTGGCCTCCACTCATGAACCCGCTTACTCCACCGTCCGTCGGTTCTACGCCAAATATGGCAAGCCCACTCCCACTTCAGCTTGCTACACTTCCAGAAAATGTCCGTCACTGGTCTTTTTTGCGGATAAGGTAGGTGATGACTGGTAGGACACATTGATCGAACACCATGGTCTTGAGGCATTGTGGCAAAGATGATTCTAGGATATGACGCAGCTTCCCAAATGCCGCCCAGCTAAGCTGCACTCTTCTGGTGCTTTCAATCTCAAAGTTGTCTCTACCCAACTGCAACGTTTGCCCAAAGTACACATACTTCAACAACTTTAACGGCTACACCTTCGACAGAGACTGGCTTGGGGATGATTTGTTGAGTGAATTTGACTTTTGTCTTGTCCAAGTTCATCCCGAGTCTGTCACGTCTCGAGGCTGCCTTAAGACTGGATAGCATTTTTGCACAGACTCTTCACACACACTATATATAAAATTAGTACGGATAGTAAGGATTATTTGTCATTGTCCTTCGATTTTCATTGTTTCGATGATTATAAGTAAACTAATGAAAAATTTCAGATGTACCGACGGTGATGATATTGAGAATATATCCCCTGCTAGTAGAAGCGGAAACCAAGGAAGACGAATTTCAAACTGTTACGGGACGCCACCGAATTGTTGACATCAACCATATTTTAAATGAATTACAGGACAAAGCTCATCATAATGAGTTATTCAACTGCACATTACATAATACTAAAAGTATTTAAATTTATATTTAAATAATATTACTATTATTAATAAGTATATAATTCAATAATTAAAAATTAATAATATAAAAACACATCTTCACTGTTTAATATCATCAATCCTACAATTGTACCAACATATTTTTCGGTAAATTACGTAAACAATAAAATTATATCTATATCTTGGGGAGTTATTGACCTACTGCCATAGTTTTGTATACTGTAACGCGCGCGCTCGCTGTGCAAGCTGCGCTTGCCGCCCGGTCCGTACGGCAGGGTCAAGGTGAGTTCACCGCAGACTAGCTCGCGCGATCTTTTCTACGCGACGGGTGGAGGGCCGTAAATGCCTACTTTTCAGCACTAAGCTGCCCGTGTATCATCCATCGCATCATAGATCTGAAAACGAATATAATCACGATCGTAGACACTAGAAATATTTTAGATATCGCACTGAAGATAATTGTTTAATTAACTCTAAGTGTTCTGTACAATATTATTAACCCTTTCGTGCCTCTTACCATTACCGTGTTTTACAATGACGCAATAATATAAAGGAGATGTCGCGGTAGTGGTATTAAAATAAATTAAAATTCTAACCACAACAATAGTTACTTTTTCTAAAAGGCCTTTTTAAAAGATAACAATTAGAATAAATAAATAATTTTTAAAGACCTGCAATTTCTAGAAAAACAATAATGTTATTTTATGAATGTTGTGTGCACCGGAACGTTGTAACTAATAATTTTTGGCTAAAAAGCTAGAAGCCATGCCACAAAAAAAATTAAATGTCGTTGTCGTTTGAGCTGTCTATCAATAAATGATTTTCAAAACAAATATCCAAAAATGTTGATGATATCTGTAAAAATCCTATAAAATCACACATCACCCTCCAAAGCGACCGACAATACGCTTTGCCCTCTAGAAAAAACCTTTACCTAGGCAAAACCCTTAGCCAAACAATACTGATTCATCCTAAACTGTATGTGTAGTTAGGTACCTATTCTTATCAACTAGGTTCATCCGTTAAAGGCGGGCGTTCTAACCACACAGCTAACGACACGCTGCGATCCCGCATAAAAATTGTTGATGTATGTCAGAAGGCAGCATTCTTAAAATGGGATTGGGCTGGTTACGTTGGCCAGGTATGCCAGGATGCTGCATGAACTTTGGGCTAAAAAATACACAATTTCGGTCCCTACTAAGCGCGGTAGACCTCGAAAGAGGTGGAAAAATGAAATACATGCGCAAGACCGGAATTGGATGGAGGCGGCCCAAAATAGGGAAGAAGGGGAGGGAGGCCTTTGCCCTGCAATGGGACGACGCATGCTAATGATAATAAAGGTTCATCCAATGATATACTAGTTTACTTTACTTAGGCTCAATTATTTATTTTATGGCGTTTCATCACGATTGTGATTTCGCCAGTGTCAAGTTTACTGAGATCACAGACTACTTCGACACGATTTTAAAATTAAATAATAAAAAAATGCAGCTCTGTTTAATTTTTCTAATGGTTTTAATGAACTCTATTTTTCTAATTCGAAGCCTGTTTAAAAGATGAGGCCGGTTAGAAATTACCACGAATTTTATACCAAGCTCCCTTAAAAAATGAACATGTCTTTTATTTAATGATTCGCATCATACCATCATAATCACGTTTTTTCGATAAGACCAAAAAGACCTTGCGACATTTCGTCACAATAAATAAACAAAAATATAAACATTTAAAGGGATTGTTTGGACGTAATCTTTTTAATTGCAGAAGGTAAAAACCACTCGGGTAGGATTTCCATTTTAATTGTATTCGGCAGGGTTACGAGAATGTTTGCGGGAAATTAGAATTCCTAACCTATGTAGAACGTGTTTTCATTTGCTAAGCTTACTTTAGAACAGCACTTAACTTAATTTTCATAAACGCAAGATGAATGTTGCAAACACTTTAAAACAGTGCAGGAATGCTTCTCAATATAATGCTATGTTTTGTTGTAAACATCATCGTAGCCCGTAGGCTACGCGTGCAGTTTTGTAGCACAAGTAAGTAATAAAAGTTTACTAAAAGGTAAAAATTTGATCATTAACCTGAATCAAATTGATATATCGAACGTATAAATTGGCAATTAGATGTAAAATCATGGCGAGACAGTAATTTTACGATGCTTTTTTGATGTGGCTTTACCAGGCAAAGCTTGGTGTGCCTATTTCATTATTATCATACATACATACCTACATACATACATATCACGCCTATAATCCCTTGCGGGGTAGGCAGAGCGTAAACGGTCGCAAAAAACTGACATTTACGCCACGTCTGACAAATATTTGAGGGTCATTCGGAAAATTGTGTATCGCCATAGTGACAGGTCGTCAGCCCATCGCCTAAAATTGCAATACACACCCTCAAGTCCCTTAGTCGCCTCTTACGACTCCCACGGGAAAGAAATGGGGTGATGCTATTCTGAGTCGGCATCACACGGCACTCATTATCATCAGCTAGTTAAAATGCTTGTGCATTCAAAAACTTTGCACTGCGCTCAACAACATGCTTGATAAGCGTGGTAAATATGGCGAATAATTCATTTAATGGGGATGTCTACTGCTGTCTGTCACGTCACTGCTTCTGATGATAGTGATTTTCTCTTAATATTTAACGACTTCATTATTCAAACTTAACTCGCAATTTTCTTTGTGTCGCCCATTCCAATGTGTGTGCTATTATACCTATATAAGAAAGCCTTTTCACGTTCAATTTGGTCATTAAAAAATTGCTTTGCCAGTTCTGGACTCGTTACAGTTGCAGCTGTCAATGATATTAAGTTCCTACCTAAATACGACACTTTTGTGGGCTTGTATTTATTTTAATAATATGTATACGTTTATTTATTAGATTCACTGCTTATTAGACCCAGTGGGTCTAGTTGACAACAATGCATTTTATTTACTGAGCTTGCCACTCATTAGCCCCGCTGACAATCTGGTAAGTTAAGTACAGTTAGCGCATGAAGTCTTAAGGCGAGTGTACTTGTAAATGACCTCGAGAGTGGCGCCACACCACAAAAAAATATTTTCTCTCTATACGAACAATCTAACAGAATGTCTGTTGACAAAGTTTTTAGTATAGTAAAATTAGTAAAATAAGAACCTGCAAACTCAACTAAATACTTGCTGCAATCAAAGTCATGGCAAAAAATGTCTAAAAACGGCAATTTTTGATATTAAATGCCCCAAATTTAATTACAGCAAATATTTCATAAAGTTTGCAGATTTTAATTTTACTGAAGGATAATACTAAAAACTTGGGCAACGGACATTCTGATAGATTGTTTGTATAAAGAGATAATAGTCTCAGTACCTGCGTGAGAGGTTTGCGTTTAATGTTGCGGCACCTCGTCTGCGCTCCTATGGTGATCTTTCGCTCTAGATGACAGTATGCTCCTCTACAACATTTAAAAAGTCTTTCATTGTCCATGCTGCGCGCTTGTGGAATGGATTACCTGCTGAGGTGAGGAAGAGCACTAATGTGAAGATGTTCAAATCCAACATCAGGAAGGTTTGTTAAATTATCCATTGAGACTGTACTTTACACCAACTCTACATGATTTTGTTAGTGGGTCTAATTTGCAAAAACTGTAGACCCACTGGGTCTAATCATCAGTGAGTCTTTTAAGCAAACGACACATACAATGTATATAGTTGCCTCCCACTCCGTCCCTTAAATAACATCCCTTTTAGTGTAATTATAGTGTATGGGCGTTATTAGAACCATACTTATTTATGTTAACCATTTCTTTTCTTATGGAATCCATTAGGGGTTTTTTTTTTTGGTTTTTGGGTTGATAAATAATTCATAGAACTTTTCTACTTACTACCTATGATTTTCTAAAATCTACTCTTTTTTGTTTACCAAGTCGTTAAATATGTATATTTTTTTATTTAAGTTAAATTTTTGACTATTGTATTATAAGTTTAAGACTTTTCTACTTATTAGTATGAATTTTATATTTCAAGGTAAATAAATTTTATACCTAATCAATCGGTATATTTCTTTAATGGGTAAAAAGGTTGTTTTATTTAGACTAAAAAAAGCTTACGCTGGCAAATATCATAGTTCATCAATCACGGTACCTAGTTAAAGTTTATTAAATCAATATTTTATTTTTCAAACAGGGAGGATTTTTACCTTCAAACACCATCACATTAGCCTGTAGCAGTCCACTGCTGGACGTAGGCTTCCGCCAAGGTACGCCATGAGGCATGATCCGTTTTGCCATTCGGTTGGATCCCTCGTAAGGCGAGTGTAGCCGTCAATGACCTCGACAGTGGCGCCAATTCACAAAACAAATATTTTCCATTTATACAGATAATCGATCAGAATGTCCGTTGCTCTAGTTTTTAGTATGATTTTCAAGTAAAATTGGAACCTGGAAACTCCATCAAATATTCGCTGTTATTAAAATGATGGCAATAAATACCAAAAGTGGCCGTTTAGGCACTTTCCATAACATTAATTGCAGCGAATATTTCATTGAGTTTCCGGGTTCTAATTTTACTGAAGGATAATACTAAAAACTTGGGCATCGGTCATTCTGATATATTGTTTGTATAAAGAAAAAGCCTGTTTTTGTGAAGTGGCGCCACTGTCGAGGTCATTGACGGCTACACTTGCCTTAAGTTATCTATTGCTACGCTTGCTGAGGCGTGACTTCCACTTGAAATTCTATTTACTGCACCGTCCATCGGCCAATTTGAGTTTATTTTTGACAGGTTCAATCTAAATAAAGCTGGCAAAGCAAAACAATGCCATCAAAAAACTTTCGTGTTAGACATACAACACTATCAAAGTTTTTAATTGCTTTCAACTTTGCTTTTTCCAGCAACATATTACATTATTAAGCTTAACTATTGATCCATGAATTAATACATTAACGACGGTACAAAAGACGGCAAGTACCTACTTCGTCCAGCAGTTTGAAACATTATTTTAGCTAGTCATTTAATACATTCTGTTGAATGAAAACATAATATATGAACTGTACATTGTCCATGCTGCGTTTTACAGTTGACATTTATTTTGTCCGTAATTTTGAAATAAGTGAGACGCTCTTAAATTTGAGAAAATAAAACTTAATTAAAAAAATTATCATATAATGACCTGAATAAAAATAATTTTAATTCATCAGCACAGAAATACTAACAAACGCCATCTCCATTTTACATCAGACCAACTTTTCGGTTAGCGAAAAGAATAACTGCCATTTTAATTAAAACAGAAGGTTTGAACCTAAAGAGTTTCGTAAAAACGGAACGTTGTAAATTGTTTTTTTTTTTCTTTGGTCTTTTTTGTTGATCATCACATTGCCCCCAGCTGTGAGGAGCTTGAAGGATTTTCTCATTAAATTTAAACGGGTCGTGTGAAAGGGATTTCACTCCAATGTCATTTGAATTAGTTCGATTGATTGGTCTGGACTTGTCTTTTTCTAATTGTGTGAGATGTGAATTGTTCCTTTTCTATGGTTTAGGGATTGCAATTTGGATTAATTCTCAATCTAGCTGGATTTGACCGGATTGAAACTGATCCGGCCTGACCAGACCGTATCGGATTTTTCTCATAATTATCAAGTATGAGATAAAGTAGAAGTTTTGGTTTTTTGTTTTCACGCTAACCGGATCCGGTGATATTCGATCGGATTCGGTAGGTGGCAAAAGAGCACCGGATCTGCCGGATTGCTACACATACCTAGATGTTTTTAATTTTTTCAAATCCCGCGGAACGTTTACAACCATCGTTTTACAAATTGTTTACCAACTTTTATTGATACGTGCACCGTACACTGTTTTAATTATTTGAGGACGACAATTTACCCTGAAATTAACGGTGTTTTTCAAAATATGAAAATGGAATATTTGCGCTATTTGCGTATTCCTAAAAGATTAATTATCTTACTTGAAGGTAGAGAAAATTATTTGTCATTATCTAGTACGGTACGGCTAAGGAAAGAAGAAAAAAAAAGTTTTTAAGGAAATCCCTGAAAAACTCATCTTAACGCTAAACAAGACTTTTCATTTGTCCACATTATTTTAAAATGGTTTTCTTTTGTGACCGGAATCTTGTACTTGTACGGAACAATGTCGTGGTCTAAATGAGTTGATGAATTCTAATTTACCTTCCTTTTCTTTCTAAATTGGGGTGGGTGGGGGATGGGGTGGTATGGGATCTACCTCCTAGCGGTCCACCCCGGGCAACGGCAACACAGGCTTGCCTGTGGATAAGTACGGCTGAACGATCCCACTAAGCGGTGGAAGGCTCCGTAAGGGGCCGCCTGGCTCGCGACCACCATCCCACCGAAGTCGGGCGCCAAGTAGTTTGCTGCGTTCCGTCAGTGTGTGGGAGTGCCAGTGCCTTTGGGGGAATCGGAGGATGTCAGTTGCGCTATTCAGAACCGGTCTTGGACTCTGGGCGATACTGTACCGGGTAACTCATTCTGGAGGGTAGCGGGATCCGAAGCACGGTGCCAGCCGTTGGCCGACCGCAGTCAGTAGGGGGCCCAAGTAGCACGCCAGCCACGTGCCAAAGGCTGCCCCGCCAACTCGCGAAAAATTCCGATATGCTCCACCGTGCCAGCCGGCGACTGGATGGGAGGACCCGGTGGCCATATTCGGGGGGGTTCGGGCGTCCCCGCAGTCTCCAAATGAGTTTCCCATAGGTCGGTTAAGCTCTAGTGTTCCAGTGGTTAACTGAAATGCGCCTCGACAATTTAACTTTTTCCCCACAAACACTCAAATTATGAAAAAAGTAAAAAAGAAGAGTAGGTTTATACAACGGCTGCACTTCCTCCCAAAAAAGTGCACCTCACTAACATCCGAGGGTTGCACTCCAATCTCGATCCGGTCCATCACCACCTTGAGACCGAAAAGCCGCACCTGTTCTTCCTAACGGAGACGAAGATAACAACTCCGTCGGACGTGGCGTACCTCAACTACCCGGGTTACTCTCTTGAGCATAAGTTCAAGAAGCAAGCTGGGGTCTGTGTGTATGTCCGCGATGATATTTGTTGTCGTCGTCTCCGTTGCTTTAAGAAATCGGGTTTTTCTGCCATTTGGCTACTGGAGGACTCTGGCGTGGAGAAAACTCTATATGTCGGCGTCTACCGATCGCACAGCGGTGACCAGGAGACGACAGCGCTTGTCAATTACCTAGTTGAAACGACAGACGTAGCACAGCAAAGATACCCGACAGCGAAGCTAACTTTTTTCCTTGTATTTTTTTGGACCTAAGCTCAGCATTTGACTTAGTGGACCATGCAATATTGCTCTGTAAGCTCGAACACTATGGGATCCGAGGAGGACCACTTGCTCTTTTTGAGTCATACTTGAAAAACAGAAAGCAGTACGTTGAAATAAGTTCAATAGTTGATTCTAGCGAAAAACTTGCCAAATCTAAGTTGACAAATATATCGAGAGGTGTTCCGCAGGGCTCCATACTAGGACCTATCCTATTCATAATTTTAATTAATGATTTAATTAGTTATTTATGCAACACAATTCCAGATATCAAAGTCGTAGTCTTTGCAGATGACACTAATGCTATCTTATATGGTGATGATATAGAAAATTTAAATTTTAAGGTAAATTTAGCCCTAGAAGCTTTCAAAAAGTGGTTCTCCGTTAATAACTTAGTCATTAATGTAGAGAAAACTAATATTATGCTATTTAAATCGACGGCAAAAAATACCGATAACCTGGAAATATTCATGGACGGGAAAAGAGTTGAGCTTAAAAGTAGTGTGAAGTTCTTGGGTATTCATATAGACAACCTTCTTAATTGGAAGGATGAATTGAATGAGGTCGAAAACCGTATAAGTTCCGCATGTTATGCACTCAGAACTCTTAGAGATGAGACAACAGAGAAACAACTTCTTATTGTATATTATGCCCTTGTAGAATCCAAATTAAGATATAGCATACAATTTTGGGGAAATAGTTACAAGTATAATGAGGAAAAGGCGTTCCTTATTCAAAAGAGGGCCATTAGAACCATGGTCAGAATACCTCCCTGGGAATCATGTAGGGAACATTTTGTCCGACTAGGTATATTAACGGTCCCAAGTTTGTACATTTTTGTCCTACTGGTGGACTTTAAAAAACAGCTTATTAAACAGGAAACTGACGATACACGGATATTAAGGGAGAACACACGACGGAAAGATGTCTCAAATACAATTACTCCACGGCTCAATGTTGTAAAGCACAGTAGTGAATATAATAGGATAAATCTATTCAATTTGTTGCCGGTGGAACTAAAGGGAAACATCACGCTCTGTAGCTTTAAAAAGCAGCTCAAAAATATTTTGTTAGGGGGGTGTTTTTATAGTGTTGCTGATATTTTTAACCATTTTCGTATTCGCACATATTAATTAATAATATTTATAAGTAGGTATCTAGAATGTATTTTTACGACATAATTATTGAATTCTTACTTAATACATAATTGACATTGTATTACACCTTTAGGTTAAGTTATTTCAAACACAAATTGTATTTGTTATTGAATAAAGATAAATTGAAATTGAAATTTCTGGGGGACTTTAATGCCCACCATAAGGAGTGGTTGTTCCCGTTCTAGAAAACTGACCATGCTGGGCTAGAGGCGCGCAAGTTTGCATTATCGCTAGATCTGACCCAGCTGGTGAACGTAGCTACGCGGATACCGGATATCGAAGGCCATACACCCAATTGCTTGGACTTGCTGCTGACAACTGATCCAGACAGTCATTCAGTTTCGGTCTCAGCTCCGCTGGGAACGTCCGACCACTGTCTGGTGAAATCCGTATCGACCTGCTCTCCTCTGGATGACAGCCCCAGGGGCACGAGGCGAGTTTGGAGATACGAGTCAGCAGATTGGGAAGAGATGCGGCACTTCTTTGCATCTTACCCGTGGCGTCAAGTGTGCTTCTCTTCGCGTGACCCCTCGTGTTGTGCAGATGCGGTTGCGGACGTGATTCGGCAGGGGATGGAATATTTTATTCCATTTTCCGACATCCCGCTCGGTCACAAAGCCAAGCCTTGGTTTAACGCAGAATGCGCCCAAGCTGAGGCGCGTAAAGAATCGGCATACCAAGCTTGGGTCAAGGCTCGCGACTGCAAATTAAGAGCACGTAGGGTTCGCGCGAAGAAAAGAACCTTCAACTCTGCCACCAAGTCCTGCAAACGGGTTTTACGTAAGGCACGTTTTGACCATGTCGGACGAATAGGGGCCAAACTAGCATCACACCCTCCGGGTAGTAAAAAGTTTTGGTCCCTGTCCAAAGCGGTTGAAACTAATTTCTGTCGTCCCACCTTACCTCCAATGCTGAAACCTGATGGATTGCTGGCTCACTCTGCAAGTGAGAAAGCAAATTTGTTCGCTTCCTTGTTTGCAAGCAACTCACGTCTGGACGCTGGCTCCAAGCAACCACCTACTGTACCTCGTTGCGATTCTTCGATGTCGGAGATCGCAGTACACATAAAAGAGGTTCGAAGAGTATTGTGCAGTCTAGACGTGAACAAAGCCAGTGGACCTGATGGCATACCAGCGAGAGTGTTAAGACTATGTGCGCCTGAACTGTCTCCTGTGCTGACACGCTTGTTCCGCCTCTCTCTTAAAGAAAGAACGGTGCCGGGGGCCTGGAAGCTTGCTAATGTGCAATCAGTTCCCAAAAAGGGCCACCGTGCTGACCCTGCCCATTACCGTCCAATTGCTATTACCTCCATCCTATGCAAGGTCATGGAGAGGGTACTTAATAGTAAGTTGCTGACCTACCTTGAAGACAATGATCTTCTAAGTGACCGTCAATATGGCTTTCGGCGGGGGCGGTCTACTGGTGATCTTCTTGTGTATGTCACGCACTGCTGGGGCGAAGCCATCGAGAAAAACGGCGAAGCACTTGCCGTTTCACTCGATATCTCGAAGGCCTTTGACAGGGTCTGGCATGCAAGTCTGCTCAGCAAGCTTCCGGCTTATGGCATCCCAGCTGATTTTTGTACTTGGATTTCAGACTTCCTTAGTGAACGGTCCATCAGAGTAGTCGTTGACGGCTGCTCCTCTGACCTTATGGCCATTGATGCCGGAGTTCCTCAGGGGTCTATTCTCTCTGCAACTCTTTTCCTGCTGCACATCAATGACCTCCTTCGGCATGGTATTGTTGGATACGCAGATGATAGTACCGTTTCAGAGAGATACTTGACAGGTGCAGGGACCAGCGGGGATGAAAAACGTTCGTTAAGAAAGGCCATGGTAGAGCGAACAGATCTGACCTTAAGTCTTGTCTCCCAATGGGGCAACGACAATCTGGTCTCATTCAATGCCACCAAAACACAGGCGTGTCTTTTCACTGCAAAAAGGAGTCCTTTCGACTGGACACCTACTTTTCGGGGTACATCTGTCCCAGTCACTGACAGGCTTGAGCTTTTAGGCATGGAGTTGACATCAAATCTAAACTTCGGCGCGACCATCGAGTACAAGGCTCAGACGGCGGCTAAAAAGCTGGGCGTCCTGAATAGAGTGAAGCGATACTTTACGCCTGGACAGCTTTTAACTCTTTACAAAGCACAAGTCCGATCCTGCATGGAGTATTGCAGTCACCTTTGGGATGGCTCAGCCAAATACCAACTTGCCGCTCTTGACTCGGTGGAACGCGGGGCCAAGAGGCGACATAAAACTGGTGGACACCAAGCTACATAGCCTGGCACATCGCCGCAAGGTTGCCTGCTTGTCGGTTTTTTATAGATTGTACTTCGGAGAGTGTGCTCAAGAGCTTCACGACCTTGTTCCACCAGCTCCCTTCTACCATCGGACATCCAGACGCACCGCCGGATACCATCCGTACCTGGTAGCCATTCCACCAATTCGGACTAAGCGCTTCCAGTCATCATTTATAATGCGCACTGCTAAAGAGTGGAACTCACTTCCTGCGTCTGTGTTTCCAAACGCATACAACCCTAATGTCTTCAAAGTAAGAGTGAACAGGCTTCTTCTGGGTGAGCTCGCTCTATCTTAGACTCTGTCTCTGTCCTATGACCTAGACTAGAGTCAAGAGCAAACCCATCATTAATAAAAAAAAAAAAAAAAAAATTGCACAAAATTCCTCCATTGCGAATCTTACGGACTAAAGAACAAAAAAAAATCAAGTATAACTTTTACATTTTACCTTGCTCAACTTGTTTGTTTGACGTGTGGGAACACCGAGTTGCCAATTGTCCCGATTATTATTTATGGTGATCGAGTTCTTTAACCTTTAGTAGTATGAAGATTTTTGGCAATGCTTTGAATGAAGGTCAAGTTCAACTTAAACAGCGCGTCGGGACATACGTACAAAACTAAAATATATATATTTATCATAAATTTAAAAACTGGACAAGTGCGTTTCGGACTCGCCCACGAGGGGTTCGTAACATGCACATGAAGCCCTTTCATATGATACCCCATTTGAACTACTACAAAACCATATTTTTAAAATAATTCAAACTTTTTGATTATTTCTTAAACTTGTTCTTCAAATTGGAGCTACTTGCCAAACACAGTTATAGGTTCACGGAAAATATCCTATGAATTATGATGAATGACCATGAGAGAGTAAAAAGAAATGCGTTATTTACAGCATGAACGGCTATGTATTTAAACCATCAAATGCTTCTGGAAAATATGTTTTTTATATATTCCATACGCTGTGCAACAAAATCTAGCAGACGGGGAAATGGCCTAACACTGTCTTTATCTTTCTTCATGGCTCGCTCTTTATATCCCACTCAAAAAAAACTTACTGCACAGGTATAATAAACAAAAGGCTTCAATCCTACTTGGCAAAATAAATCGCTCCTGAATAAACTGTTTTTGAAAAAGTAAGAGGAACCCGTGAGCCAATTTTAACAGTTTGTTAAATTATAGAACATACATTTGTATTGTTGATTTCTCAAAGGTGTTTGATTCTGTAAAATGGCCATAGCTCTGGGAAACTCTTCTAGCAATAGGAACCCCTAAATACCTAGTGCACCTACTGCGGTGTTTTATGAGATCGGAACCGCTTCCGTCAGGACAGATAACGTCAAGTCTAGCTCTTTCCACCCAAGTGCAGAAGTACGACAGGGGTGCATTATATCAATGCTGTTGTTCAACATCTACACCGAACTTATTCCGAGGATCACCCTTGACGACTGGTCTGTCGGAGTCAGCACAGGAGTTCTCAAAATATCAACGCTGATGACTCCACATTATTTGCGACGAGAAAATGTGAGTCTTGCATTCGGTCATAATATCAACCGTAGTAAGACCAGAACTTAACAGGTGTCACGAAAATTTCCTACTGCAATGTCGTACAACCTTGTCTATCTGGCAGCGCTAGTAACAAATAATGGCAAATGTATCGATGATATCAAACGACGCATGGCTATTACAAGGACGGCCATGAAAAAACTCAAAAATATATGGAAAAGCCGAAACATCGCACAAGCCGCAAGAATCCATCCTGTCAGGGTGCTAGTGCTTACAACATTGTTAAACGCGGCTAAGACGTGGATTTTGAGACAGACTTTTTTTGAGTTACGGAATCCTTAAAAAGTTAAATTACTATGTTACCAATATTCGACGAGAATATTTTTTTTCTTTAGAAATCAGGATTATGCGTGACTCAATTATGATGTTAGTATGAACGAAAATGTGAAATAATTTTTTTGTAGGTTTTGGTACCTACTTTTAAAATTCTCTATTCGTAATTATAATAGTACCGTTTATTTTATGCTGTACTATTATAATTACAGTTAACATTTCACTACGTGTTTAATCCACAGGTTAAATCATATTTTTTAATGATGCAACAGTAAAAGGTTTTCAACTCTGCTGTGTTAACTACGTCGAGTTACTTTGATTATGCAGGTAATCACTTTGGCAGTTGAACTAAACCGAAAACTTAGTCCTATTCACAATTTTCTAAGTTTCAAAATAATTTACTAGAGGGAACAGAAACAGCTTATGCTTGTAAGATTATTTTATAAAATACTTATGAATTCAATCATTCACAATCATAATAATGCGAAAATACTTCCGGTAAGTAACAGAAAAAGAGTAAAATAAATAAAAGCATCTTCAGTTGATTGAATCACTCATTGGCAAAAATTTATGACAGCACTGAGCGTTGACCAATCACAATGATTTCAATCATCCTGATTGGTAAGCTAGTAGTAAGTCGCTGTGCACATTTCTGGTTATCTACTTTTTCATGAAAAAGCAGCTTCTACCTTAAGAGAGTTCTGGAAATACTTTTTTTTTATGTGGAATATTTGGATTCGCTCAATAAATAGTATGATAATATTTTTCAGAGATAAAAACACAAAAATATATTAAAACCTTTTTTCATCTCAGGCGATGGTAAGACCGAAGACCAAATTTTTAGAACATTTCCCGTGTTAGGAATACAATTTAAGAAATTTGTAAAAATAATTATGGTAAGACCACTTATAAATTTCATTGCCAAAATTAAAGCGTAAAATTAGAAAGTATCCGAACTGAAGCACCGGCCATTAAAATTACATTTTCAACGCCATTAAATAGGCCAGGACTGTTGCTCGCCCGATTTCCCGTTAAATAATCAACGGACGGTCTCCACGTGACCAGTCCCTTATCTATCCTGTGAAAGATTTATACCTAAGGCGTTACCACGGTTTATCTTAATCTTGCCCTGGCTTTACGTCTCTCTCTATCAACGGAATTGCGATTTAGCTGGATCCTTAGTAGGGTTTTTTGTGCGGACGCCCTTTGAATTTGAAACACTCGGGTATAGTCTTAAATAATCTGTGGTTTGTAAGGAATAATAGGTGATATGAATCCACCGCGTGACAGTGGTTGTTTGAAGATCTTGTCGTAGAGGTGTGGTGTAGAGCTCGTGAAATTTGATAAATAATATGTTTTACTTTGTCGATATAATTATTTTGCTATTTCTTCTCGTACCTGTAATATAAATGTGCCTTTGAGACTACATTTTTTAACATCAAATTGGTGTTAATATATATTTACGTGAACCCTACGTTGATAAAAAATAAAGGGACATTTTGTTTTATTTTGGTACTTAATATTACATGTTTAAATAAGAATGTCTTAGCAGAAAGTTTTTGGTAGGTTAAGACGTGGTTCGAAAATTTTATATTTGCATCGTGAGGTAAAAATGGTTAACGCTATGTTTCCTAAAATCATGCATGATATTTTAATGTGTAATAAGATTTTTAAACCAACGATTGTCAGAGTGACTCAAAACAATTAGTTTTCTTCTTTGCGTGTCGTAGTTAATCAAATTTTATTTGCCCAATAATTATGTTGCCACACACACGGCATTTAGAGTGGCTGCCCATAGGTCTTCTAGTGTGCAGATGTCGGGGCACGCAGGGCAACTGAGAAGATGTGATATGCTCGGCGGGACAGCGCTGCATGGGCACTGCGCTTAGTAGCTGTAGTGCCACTAATACGAATTATCTTCGCAGCAACCAACCTGTGTGCGGGGACGGTTAAATGATTTCTTATTTGGTTGCTGCCAGGAGGAAGTACTTTATTTGTTGGTGTGCATAGCTCTAGGTTTGCAACAACTTTCCACATGCCTGCTGGAACTGTCACTGAAGACTTTTGAGTTGGGTGTTGCCCAAAATGGAATATTTTGCGTCAGCGCTTTCCTCATTTTTTTGGATTTGCGGAGGAGCAACACCAGCCAATGGATACAGTTTACTAATTGGTTTTGATTTTAAACGGCATGTTATAGTCCGACAAGTTTCGTTAAGTGCTATATCCACTAATGTGGTATGTTCAGAGCGGACTGCCTTAACCCAACTAGACCGGCGTATTCACCAGCAAAAAGACAGAGTGCCAATTAATTTCGTTGATGTCAGCCTCTGAAGGAGATTATTCCGACTAGGTCACATTTTTTCTGAATGTTCTGGTAGTTAGTTTTGTAGGTTAAAGCCCAATCCTGCACCACACCAAGATATCTAGGTGACTGGAGTGTGATAGGAACTCCTTGCCAAGCAATATTGAGTTCAAGTAACGCCTCTCTGTTCCGAAGGTAATAAACGCAGAACTGAGTCTTGGTTGGATTGGGATTTAATCCATTTGATTTGTAATATTCCCCCAGAGTGTTCAAAGTCGCCATTATATTGGTTTTGGCCTGCTCAAAGGTTGGTGTTTGTAACGCTAGCACTAGGTCGTTTGCGTAAATAAAGCAAGTTGTGATTAAACGGGGCAAAACACTTAATCTGGGTTCTGGGTCGAAATATAGGACACTTTAACAAAACTTTAATATCGCAATAAGAACCCATTTTAGATTTGTGAGATATTATGTGTGACAGCGTTACCTGTAAATGTATGGTTTTTAAACCATCTTGTAAATAATTTAAGAATTTGTTGACAATAAGTGCTTAGATTTTTTGATGCACTCACTGCCTTTTTCATAATTATCGTGTATGTGTATACTTTTACATAGACTGCATATTAATTAAGTATAAAAGAGATTATTTGAAGTTAAAATATTGGTAAGCCTTTTCACGGACTGTTTGCCAATAATTTCTGGTTCAGTTAGCCAGATAAATCTGTCGTACAAAGTGAAAATATTCACTGAGCCTGTTTTTAATACCACATTTTAATGAATATTTTGTGCTTTCTAGAATCATAATTTGGATTTTCAAATGAATCATTTGGTATAAAATCAAAATGAACCTGTTTTTTACCCTAGTTTGTAAGTCCCCTTTTTCCAAAATCTCCTTTCGACTTAAAATTATTGAAAAATCATCGCATTGTTTCTGAATATATTGCAAATAAAAAAATTGCTTCATCACAAAACAAAGCTCAATAAGTTTTGTACAGTTTTAATATTTATTAGGCAGGTATTGTTAACAATTTGTACGAGTAGGTTCGGTTTTTAAAGATTTTTTTTTACAATTATTTCCAAATGACCCTCAAATATATTTCAGACGTGGCATAAATGGCCGTTTATGCGGCCGTTTACGCTCTGCCTACCCCGCAAGGGATAATTGGCGTGATATGTGTATGTATGTATGTATAATTATTATGTAGGGTGAAAATGGTGACCGATAGCAAATCTCAAGACGCGCACTATTACTAGATAAGAAACAATTTTTCCAAAGGAAAATATGTTGAAATATGACAAAATATATTAAGTTTCTATAATAACAAAAATTTTTTTTTTATCAATTCTGATTTGCAATTTTTTTATACAAGGTCAACAATTTTTTGTCGTGCTCGTGCCTATTTCGACTGCCTCAAACTTTTAAACGTCCCTTTCCCACTAATGGCAAATCCTGTGTGTGAGAACAGAGCGGCTTCGCAATATGTAGACGATTTATCACTGTTTTGGAAATTTCTCGCCAAAACTGCGACAGTGGATGTAATGTACAAGACGTATCGTATTCACATAAAATAATGTGTTATGTTCATAAGTTTGCTACATACTACGCAAAAATGTGTAAAAATAGACCAAACTTTGAAAAATTAATCTATCGAGCAAACTTTCTTTAATCGTATTCCTGCAACCAGAATCTAGAAAATATAATGAAAAAACATTATACATTCTACATGATAAGAAGCCGCACCTGTTCTTCCTAACGGAGACGAAGATAACAACACCGTCGGACGTAGCGTACCTCAACTACCCGGGTTACTCTCTTGAGCATAAGTTCAAGAAGCAAGCTGGGGTCTGTGTGTATGTCCGCGATGACATTTGTTGTCGTCGTCTCCGTTGCTTTGAGAAATCGGGTTTTTCTGCCATTTGGCTACTGGAGGACTCTGGCGTGGAGAAAACTCTATATGTCGGCGTCTACCGATCGCACAGCGGTGACCAGGAGACGACAGCGCTTTTCAATTACCTCGTTGAAACGACAGACGTAGCACAGCAAAGATACCCGACAGCGAAGCTAACTTTTCTGGGGGACTTTAATGCCCACCATAAGGAGTGGTTGTTCCCGTTCCAGAAAACTGACCATGCTGGGCTAGAGGCGCGCAAGTTTGCATTATCGCTAGATCTGACCCAGCTGGTGAATGTAGCTACGCGGATACCGGATATCGACGGCCATACACCCAATTGCTTGGACTTGCTGCTGACAACTGATCCAGACAGTCATTCAGTTTCGGTCTCAGCTCCGCTGGGAACGTCCGACCACTGTCTGGTGAAATCCGTATCGACCTGCTCTCCTCTGGATGACAGCCCCAGGGGCACGAGGCGAGTTTGGAGATACGAGTCAGCAGATTGGGAAGAGATGCGGCACTTCTTTGCATCTTACCCGTGGCGTCAAGTGTGCTTCTCTTCGCGTGACCCCTCGTGTTGTGCAGATGCGGTTGCGGACGTGATTCGGCAGGGGATGGAATATTTTATTCCATTTTCCGACATCCCGCTCGGTCACAAAGCCCAGCCTTGGTTTAACGCAGAATGCGCCCAAGCTGAGGCGCGTAAAGAATCGGCATACCAAGCTTGGGTCAAGGCTCGCGACTGCAAATTAAGAGCACGTAGGGTTCGCGCGAAGAAAAGAACCTTCAACTCTGCCACCAAGTCCTGCAAACGGGTTTTACGTAAGGCACGTTTTGACCATGTCGGACGAATAGGGGCCAAACTAGCATCACACCCTCCGGGTAGTAAAAAGTTTTGGTCCCTGTCCAAAGCGGTTGAAACTAATTTCTGTCGTCCAACCTTACCTCCAATGCTGAAACCTAATGGTTCGCTGGCTCACTCTGCAAGTGAGAAAGCAAATTTGTTTGCTTCCTTGTTTGCAAGCAACTCACGTCTGGACGCTGGCTCCAAGCAACCACCTACTGTACCTCGTTGCGATTCTTCGATGTCAGAGATCGCAGTACACATTAAAGAGGTTCGAAGAGTATTGTGCAGTCTAGACGTGAACAAGGCCAGCGGACCTGATGGCATACCAGCGAGAGTATTAAGACTATGTGCGCCTGAACTGTCTCCTGTGCTGACACGCTTGTTCCGCCTCTCTCTTAAAGAAAAAACGGTGCCGGGGGCCTGGAAGCTTGCTAATGTGCAACCAGTTCCCAAAAAGGGCGACCGTGCCGACCCTGCCCATTACCGTCCAATTGCCATTACCTCCATCCTATGCAAGGTCATGGAGAGGGTACTTAACAGTAAGTTGCTGACCTACCTTGAAGACAATGATCTTCTCAGTGACCGTCAATATGGCTTTCGCCGGGGGCGGTCTACTGGTGATCTTCTTGTGTATGTCACGCACTGCTGGGGCGAAGCCATCGAGAAAAACGGCGAAGCACTTGCCGTTTCACTCGATATCTCGAAGGCCTTTGACAGGGTCTGGCATGCAAGTCTGCTCAGCAAGCTTCCTGCTTATGGCATCCCAGCTGATTTTTGTACTTGGATTTCAGACTTCCTTAGTGAACGGTCCATCAGAGTAGTCGTTGACGGCTGCTCCTCTGACCTTATGGCCATTGATGCCGGAGTTCCTCAGGGGTCTGTTCTCTCTGCAACTCTTTTCCTGCTGCACATCAATGACCTCCTTCGGCATGGTATTGTTGGATACGCAGATGATAGTACCGTTTCAGAGAGATACTTGACAGGTGCAGGGACCAGTGGGGATGAAATACGTTCGTTAAGAAAGGGCATGGTAGAGCGAACAGATCTGACCTTAAGTCTTGTCTCCCAATGGGGCGACGACAATCTGGTCTCATTCAATGCCACCAAAACACAGGCGTGTCTTTTCACTGCAAAAAGGAGTCCTTTCGACTGGACACCTACTTTTCGGGGTACATCTGTCCCAGTCACTGACAGGCTTGAGCTTCTAGGCATGGAGTTGACATCAAATCTAAACTTCGGCGCGACCATCGAGTACAAGGCTCAGACGGCGGCTAAAAAGCTGGGCGTCCTGAATAGAGTGAAGCGATACTTTACGCCTGGACAGCTTTTAACTCTTTACAAAGCACAAGTCCGATCCTGCATGGAGTATTGCAGTCACCTTTGGGATGGCTCAGCCAAATACCAACTTGCCGCTCTTGACTCGGTGGAACGCAGGGCCAAGAGGCTCATAGGCGACATAAAACTGGTGGACACCAAGCTACATAGCCTGGCACATCGCCGCAAGGTTGCCTGCTTGTCGGTATTTTATAGATTGTACTTCAGAGAGTGTGCTCAAGAGCTTCACGACCTTGTTCCACCAGCTCCCTTCTACCATCGGACATCCAGACGCACCGCCGGATACCATCCGTACCTGGTAGCCATTCCACCAATTCGGACTAAGCGCTTCCAGTCATCATTTATAATGCGCACTGCTAAAGAGTGGAATTTACTACCTGCGTCTGTGTTTCCAAAAGCATACAACCCTAATCTCTTCAAAGTAAGAGTGAACAGGCTTCTTCTGGGTGAGCTCGCTCCATCTTAGACTCTGTCTCTGTCCTTTGACCTAGACTAGAGTCAGGAGCAAACCCACCATTAATAAAAAAAAAAAAAAAAAAAAAAAAAGGTGTTTATCGTATTCATGCATGCAGCCGGATATACCCATTTTTCTCACGGCGCGCCCTTAAGAGAGTTTTTGCTATCTCCAGCCCGCTGAGTTTTTGCTATCGAACACTTGTAAATTTTCATCCTGTATTAAATGAATAGCTAAAACAAAATTCGTTCAAAATTAACCAATTTGTTTTATTTTCTTTCAGGTAAGTTGGTGCTAATACCGACAACTACAATTTACAGAACCATTAACAAAGTCACTGGATCCTATTAATCCCAATTTTCTTTCAGTAGCTATTCGACTTTGATGTGAAACGGCAATACTATAATTAAAAGTTATCGTTCTTTCGTAAAAAAGGCTTTGCGGGGACTAATTAACCTTTACGCAACTAGGGTGCCCAGTCGTCAACTAAAAGCAGGAGAGAATCAGATTTTGATCACATTTAACACTACGAGTATGTTACATTTCAGTAACTATACTTATCTATCTTAAGTATCATATCGGCTCAAAATTAATCATGGCCAGTTGTCGTAGATAGCCGTTTTTACCCTTACTATGTTTTATGTCGTGAAGGTAATTAGTCGAACATTAGGTACTCGATAAAACCTGGTGTTAGAATTTTTTAAGTTTGGGTTTCTAAAGATGTTTTACTTTTCAATATACCTGTTACAAGAAACCATTTGTCATACACCAAAATATAGCTGTTCTCACAAATATAATAGTCGTATCTACTTCACAGTCAATTTATCATGATTTGAATTTGAACTGCCAGAATTAAAATTATAGTAACTCTATTACCTAATCTGTGACTGTACTCCGGAACAACCTCTAAATTGATACTATATCACTATTAAATGTATGAACAGTCGATTGGTTTAAATTAGTTACAGTGTCGTAGGGTTTCTGACTTCTCGAGCTATTTTATTTCTCGGGTTGCGAGAATTCTCGAGCGTTATTTCTCGGGGCTTCTCGGGTCTTTTGAGAAATTTTAATTTACGTGTATAATTTCATGTAAATCACGAAGAAAAATACAAAAATACACCTTTTATGCTTTTTAATGTGTTTATTAAAATTTTAAATTAAAACAAAATACTAAACAATGAACGAAACGGTACCAAAACAAAATCATAAGACTTCTAAACAAACATAAAATTAAAACTTTCAATGTAATTGAGATTTAGCCAATAATAATAAAATCACAGACAATCATCATACTTATTTTCTCAGCATAACTAGGTAAAAAGAACTTAAATTTGATAAAAAAATACACGATTAACTGACCCAATTTCGAATTAATTAAATTTTGTTTAGTTTCATGGATTAATCACTCGTTCATGTAATATTTTTGAGTCACAATTCCTTACACACGGTACAAATCAAAAGATAAATACTTTAATTACTTATACGGTAATATAACTCACTTGCCTGCAATTAAAACTATTTAAAATTCACCTGTTTGCTTAGCTCTGTAAAGAGTAGTGTGTTTACTTTATACGAGTACTTTATGAACTTTGGTTTTCGAATTTCGATCCACAATCGGCGCGTGTTGAAACACAAATGAATGAAACGCGAGCCAGTGCGTGCGCGTGCGGTAGGTTGAAGCGCAGTATCAAAGGATACCGCCCCGCCGCGTCAAAGGACACCGCCGCGCGTCGCCGCCGCTTGCCACTATCCCAAACGTACCGCGTGTTTATAGGCCAATCGGCAAAGGTAAATAATCGAGTAAATAGTCTGAGGTAGGCAAAATTGTCTTATTTGAAAATGTAGACGCTCTTTTATAATTTCTCGACTTCTCGAGTTTTCATGACATTTATTTCCCGGGTACTAAACCTTGAGAGTTCCCGGGAATTTTCGGCTCGAGAATTCCCGGGCAGAAACCTAGTCCAGTGTTAATATTATCTGAAATTCCGGTCATACGTATATTTTGAGATTTGGTAACCCTACACGTGACCCAAACCACGAGCTGGCCTCGTTAATGAGAATGCTTATAATCAGACAAATCTAATGAGGTCGCTGCCATTCAGACGGCCTACCTGCGCATGAAGAGAGGGTGAAGAGTCTCCCAGGGTAACACCTAAATGGAACTGAATTGAGGCATATTGTGACCACTATTTTTATCATAATCAGATCTCGCACACTGATTACTATGCATTTATATTGCATCGTACTCGTACGTAAAATAGGTATATATATGGTCCACGTAAAGAATAAAAGGCAGGTGTAAATTCACAATGTTATCAAAAATTACGTGAGCACATTAAATATTTAAGATTGGAAGGAAAAAAAGAACACAAATATTAGGTAATACTATAATGATAAGTCTCAAAAGTGGCTCGGCAATCTTCGTCTTTTTGTGTGGGACACCGAGTCCACGAACGATCTGATGAACCCTGGTGTCATAGTTTTTGAACCGCCTACTACTACAACTAGGCCTCTGACATGGTTGTGTAACGACCACCGTCTAAGTAATCATAGACAGCAACCATCCAAAACATGGAACCATCTTTATTTTAGGATAATCAGGTGGTTCGCCTGCAATGTCCCAACCAGACTGGGAACAAATTCACAAAGTGATAATATTAACTTTTGTGAATGCCCCTACGGGAATCAAATTTGTGCCGCAGGCAGTTGCACTACCACTGCGCCACATCAGCCGTCAATAGAATTACTTTTGTTTATGTTAAGGCTAACCTAGTTCTATCATTAGAGTTTCTACTCTATCCATGATAAGTTATTGTAATCTTTGTCATGAGAGAAATGAGGGTTGGAGAGTCGTTACATTTCTCAAATCATCTATACAAATGGATTTGCTTAAAAGACACCTGCTACACGAGAAAATAGTACTAACTGAATGAGAACACTTTGAGAATTAGTTATGCAACACACACCTTACATTAACAGCCACAACAGTTCACTGCTGCATTGTCGTAGGTATAATGCTTAGCAATAGTTTTTTTAGCAAATCAGTAAAATTTGATATAATCTTGTTTTTAGAAGTTGGGTAAAAAGAAAACCGTTTTTTTTTGTTTTCGCTTCATTACATAGGTATCATTATTTTTTTTACTATTATTTTTATAACAAAAAGGAAAGAGAATAAAGGCTTTACTTACGTTTATGAAAAAAAAACCGTCACAGCGTCCTGCATTGTTACTATTAATAGTAATTCGAGCAGCGAAGTCAAAAGCTTGTTTAACCTAATAAGAAGATGGATCATCTGGTATCTGTATGACAAAGAGAAAAGAGGGTGAAAGCCTCATCACTGGCGCCGAGTTATAAATGGCACTGGCCCGGATGTGTCGTCTGTGGTATTACCGGAACGGATTATATGAGAGGTGGTATGTTTTGCGCGCACCTGTTATCGGTAACGAATAGCCTTGGATACGACGGAAAAAGCGAGTAAGCTTTCAGCCTGCCTGGATTGGGTAAAAACTTTTTGTTGGCATAATATCAGGTGCGTGACGACATACATTATGGTTCTTTGTAGAAAAATGACTTCGAGTATGCAAAGATTAGTGAACATTATTCGAATGTGTTAATCAAAGATTAAAGGGAAAATAGTGCAAAATCTCGTATGGGGTACCTCGGCCCATAAAACATGCCCATGAACAGATTAATAAAATTACATGTCATGGGGCAAATATTGTACTATTAAATACAAAAGTATTACAACATAAATGATTCAACTTCATGTGCTCAGCAAACCAACTAGAAATTTCTCACCGTCATCACCTTATTTTGAACTAACATTCTGTCAATTAATTAAAGCATTGATTACAGTTATTTGGAAAAGAATATATCTAAATATCAGATCGAAAGTGAAAGTAATTGAAAATCTTCGAAATAAGCGATTAAAATTCTAGTAGAAAAATCAAAGTTAACCTAGAAAAATTCTTAAAAATGTAATGGTCAGATGAAACATATATTGTTGTCTATTTTTAAGAAAAGTTGTCGAGCGCTCTAAGTATGACAAGACATTAGTAACGCGAGTATCACAATATCAAAAGTATTTTAAAAAGTTCGATTCCCAATAAATATTAAAAGGCAAGGCCACAGCAAGCTGGTAGAAGACATAATTCCCTTATAACTTTCCCAAAGTCATTATCATCGAAAGACTTGTAATACTCCGTGTATTGCTGTGGAGAGGCGCAAATTGCTATCAGAAACTTTTATATAGCAGTTTCATTATATGTGTTGTTTTGTTCGTTGAAAAATTACCATTGGGGTTTCGTTCGTAGCGATGTGGGGAGTGGGATGCTATTTGTTATCCAAGTGTTAATTGTGGTCTTAATGAGAGACTATAATACTTTGCTACCTACACGTAGTATGTTCTAAGTTAACCACTGTCATTATAGAGACGACAAAAATAATTTAACTTTTGTAGACTGAAACGTTTATTTGACATCAAGATGCATCGGGTAGTTCTTCGACTCGGTTGGTGTTTGACATGACAAAGAAAGAGTAGAGCATTGTGAATAAAACAAATTTATCTTAATTTGAAGGTACTTTACAAGTGAAATACTTTTCCAACTGCAAAATATAGACGCATTTTTTACGAAATTGTTCAACTACGTACACTGCTCATGTTCCGGTAAGTAAACCCAAAACTTTATTGGAACAAGGGTCTAAAAAAGTTTATACCTAATATAATAAGATAGCAGTTAGAGTAAAAAATAATAGGTCCGTCATTCTATGTATAATAATTTAACGGTGGATGTAAACAAGTTCAACGCAGAGATAATGGTTTATATTATATTTTTTTGATAGAGTTATCACAAAGTAAGTATTGGCAACGGCGCGCGAATTACCTTCAATAATGTGACGAACTTTATTTTTTCATCACATTCTTAGCTTATGTCAAAGTTTTAGGCCAAGTTTTTATGTAAATAGCTGTTTGTCCTTGGCACTGTTCAAAGCCGAGGATACATTTGGCGATGCTCCTCACGTTGCTTGTGTCCCTTACCTTGGGAAAAAAATATCTTCTTACACAACGCAATTGAAAATTTCAGTTTTGTTTCGTCTTTTTTTCAAAAGAAAAGTAAGGTAATCAGGTTCTTGAGTTCCATACAATAACGGTGTGTGAGAATTTTATTACTACACCAAGAAGGCACGTATTTTTACTTACTTACTTTACGTATTATTGCTGTGAGTAGTTTTTTTTTTATCTTGGCTTGTTACCGCCTCGAAAAAAGAAGAATTGACACAAATTTTGCATTCTAGTAAATTAACACGCATTTCTCTATTCCTATCACTCTATTTGTTTATCACTCTATGGCTCACCACAATATAGTACGGTTACGATTAAGGCTGCCCGCACACGTCCGATAATCGGTGACCGATTTTTTGTAGGAGTAAAATGGAACGTATTGATTGCAATGGTGTAACGCCCACATCCTACAAATAGTCGGTCAGAAATAAAATCGATGCATCCCGACCGATCCGATTGTCGGTGAAAAATGGAACACTCGGAAATGTATGCGTTAACGCACACTACTCACCGACAGTCGGCCGTCCATGACGTGCTACTCCCTCGAAACCAACAGACAAAGTGACGGACGTGCGCTTTGAGTCGGTCACAAAATCGGTCTTAAAAATCGGAGGAAAAATCTGCCCGATTATCGGTCCTATAAAAAGTCGGACGTGTGCGGGCAGCCTAAAAGTTGATACCTACAACTTGTGACTGTGTGTGTATCGGCTAGGGTCACAAAAGCCACTGATGTGCGAATATTTAAAACTAGGTCACCGGTGGGTTCAATGCTATGGATAGAAAGTTGACCGTTAGTTTTATGTGTAAGGTATTTTATATAAGAATTGAAACAACCTCTAGCTTTACTATTTTTGGTCTATACATATTTTTTTTACTTCCAGAATTAGCTAGGGTAGCTTAGGGGCTAGTACGATTGTTAATTTAGAGTAGGAGCACTTCTGGGCAGGTTTTTTGGGGGGTTTTTCCTGTTCAGGAGGTCCGATTAATTATACGCATGTAAACTACACGCTTTAAAAATCTTGACTTCAATTTGAAACAAACATCGTTTTCAGATGGTGGTGGCGTAAAGTTACATGCCGTGTGATTAACCTGGCCAGCCCCGTGGCAGTGCCTTGATTTTAATTTTTTTATCCCGCCCGAGCCGGTTTTCTATTAGGACATTACAAAATTGTTATAAAAAAAAGAAAATTGTGTGATACATTTTTTTTTTTTACATGACGGTTCATGACGTCAATAAGTGATATTATAATACTATCCTACATTGAATAAAGAATTTCATTTCAATTTCAATTATTTGAAGAGTCAAGAGTTCATCAGGTTGTTTGTCAATTCGGTGTTCTACATGAGCATGACACATGGCATGAAAAAAACGCTTATTAAATTTTTATTTTTTATTTAAAAATATACATGGTGTAAAAAAATTAGCTGAGAATATTTAAAGGGGTGAACCAGTACGTGAAACTGAACAACTTTCCCCAAGGAACATAGGTCGAAATATGAAAAAAAAAATTGGCCTCCCATACAAATTATCCCGGCCGGGTAACACACTAAGTATGGGAGGGTCAAATTATTTTTTCATATTTTGACCTATGTTCCTTGAGGAAAGTTGTTCAGTTTCACGTACTGGATCACCCCTTAAAATATTCTCAGCGAATTTTTTTACACCTTATATATTTTTATTCTTTTATATAGGTACATTTATATTTTTAATTTTTATTTAAATTGGTACTTCAGCATACAACGCTAGATTAGTATTTTATCCGCATTACTCTTAAATCAGTGGCTTCAAGACAAGATTGAACAGTAGAATCACCGTACAATCGATCTTGTAATAATAGACTCTATCTGTTATTACAACACTGCTCCGTATCTATCCATTAGGTAGACGACAATTATCGTGATTAATTGTTATGTCATATAACCTGCTCTCAAAGATAAACAATAGTACACAATGAGTTTCAGCAGAACTTGAGTTACCTGATTAATAAAGATAATGTTTTTATGTACTTTTTCTTTAAAATTTGAGTTTATTTTTTGTAGTTAGTCTTAAAATTAATGAAATTAGAGAAAAAAAATTGGTGTCTATCAGAAAATTTCGACTTAATTGTCATTTTTCATATCCCTAATTATGAAATATGGTACTAGGTAGGTAAGTATTATCTATTTTTTCTTTACTAGCGTTTCCGCCGTTTTTCTGTCTGATCACCTACTTAACGCACAAGCCGAAAAACCTACCTAAAACTTTCAAAGTAGTACGTAGTACGTAATTTATTATTTTTATTTTTATTTTTTATTAATGATGTGTTTGCTCTTGACTCTAGTCTAGGTCATAGGACAGAGACAGAGACAGAGTCAAAGATGGAGCGAGCTCACCCAGAAGAAGGCTGTTCACTCTTACTTTGAAGAGATTAGGGTTGTATGCGTTTGGAAACACAGACGCAGGTAGTGAGTTCCACTCTTTAGCAGTGCGCATTATAAATGATGACTGGAAGCGCATAGTCCGAATTGGTGGAATGGCAACCAGGTACGGATGGTATCCGACGGTGCGTCTGGATGTCCGATGGTAGAAGGGAGCTGGTGGAACAAGGTCGTGAAGCTCTTGAGCACACTCTCCGAAGTACAATCTGTAAAAAACCGACAAGCAGGCAACCTTGCGGCGATGTGCCAGGCTATGTAGCTTGGTGTCCACCAGTTTTATGTCGCCTATGAGCCTCTTGGCCCTGCGTTCCACCGAGTCAAGAGCGGCAAGTTGGTATTTGGCTGAGCCATCCCAAAGGTGACTGCAATACTCCATGCAGGATCGGACTTGTGCTTTGTAAAGAGTTAAAAGCTATTATATTATATTAAGTTATCTCCTTAGTCTAATATATATTTTATAAGATCTTATTTTAAAAACCATATATTTCCATACGAACTGCTTATCCCTTCTTCATATGTATTTGATAACTTCAAGTTTATTCCTAAAATTAAAATGTTCATAATTTTCATACAAAAGTTTTGGGGACTAAAAATCAAAAACCCTTAAATCCGTTTAAAGTTATTTTAGTGAATTTAAGTTTAAGTTATTATTATTAGTTCCTTCATATTATTTGTTAGACTTTCATACAAACCTTTTAGCCCTTTAGGTTTCTTAGTCAGTCAGTGAGGACATTAGTTTTATATGTGTAAGAAAAAAATATACTAAGTTTTAGTAAGCTACACGGCCTAACTAGATGGTAGTTCTCTATCTGCTCTATCTGCCGACTCTCTTTATACCTATGTGTGGTATCGTTGGATTTGTCATGATTTAGTATCTCGATTCGTAAAGAAATCGTACTATTAGGAGGAAGGGCAGATCAGAGATGGCGTGTTGTAGATCTATTTTAAACCTTTACTGTATGTGGTATCAAATTTAAGCGCATTAGAAGACGGTTTCAAAATATATCGCATCAATTACAAATTATCTACAAGTTAACATAAAACGAAATAAGTTACTTGAAGGTAGGCTCATTTGTCGTCCGTCGCTGCGTTTTTTTAATTCATCACAACGCATGCGTCTGTCAGACGAAAGTAAATTGCTAATTCCGATCTTGTCTCATACAAATATGGCTATTGTGAGTTTACGGCGCGCTACGGTGCATAACCGATGCGTCTGTCAAGTCGTTTGAAAGCATCGAATGACAAGTGGGAGAACCACCAAACGTACGAGTTTCAAAAAAAGTTCAAATAAGACCAATTTAAAAGTAATCGGTTCAGTAGTTTTTGTACTACAGCGTCTAAAAGTGCTATTCCGCCATTTTTGCAACTTAGATCTTACCCTTTTCATAACACGATTTATATACGAACCGAAATCCAGAATCAAAACATTGCGACGAATCCATCGATACCACACACAGGTAAAAATAGTGGTTTTACATGTAACACTTTTTTTCGGCGTTAAAGCTTGCGTTTCTTAATTCTTAAATTTTCTTAGGTACACTATATCCCATAACCTATATTAAAAGTATAAAAAAACTCCTAGTGAGGCTAATGTTATACTTTTCTGATGAATAATGCATATAAAACTTACATAACTCGTTTCATATCAAGGCATAAAAGCAGAACGTCTCATAAAACTAGATTTATGGCAGAAATGATGAACTTTATATCTTTTATACCCGTATGCTTCTAATGTCGTGTCAAATATGTTGAGGTGCATTAATATAAAAACCTACATACCTACTTACTTACTACATTAATAAATCGTATGTAAATTGTAGAAGGGATATCCTTTTGAAATAGATAAAGCTTTATTCTCTACAATTTCTATTTTTTTAATTTTTTTATTTTAGTCTCTATAATTATTTGTCAGACGTGGCATAAATGTCCGTTTCTTGCGGCCGTTTACGCTCTGCCTACCCCGCAAAGGATTATAGGCATGACATGTGTGTGGGATTAGTCTCTATATAAACAGCAAAACAAGAAAAGCTGTGTATATGATTAAATCACTAAACAAAATCCTACTTTTAACTATTATTTTCAATAAATTGGATTTTTATACTTAGTACTAATAGTTACCATAGGAAACTAACACATATCTGTAACTTTCCATACGTAACATAATATTTTGTCTTCAGCATCAATACTAAGGTGCCTCTATTTCCTTTCGATCAACGTGACGCTCCGTCTATTGAACGCTCAAAGAAACAATAACAAAAGCAATACTTATCTGTACCGACTGCAATCTGGTTAAATCTGTGGTTGTGAAGCACAAAGGTCGGATTCAGATGAATCACAACAGATAATTCTTTGCCGTTGCCTTTTTCGTAGTATCATAGTACATGTAAAGAAGCTCGTAAAGGTACAAGGTACTAAACTAACTAAGTAACTTTTATATCGTAGCCAGACAAACTACGCATTACTTTTACTGTCAGTCAGAATAATAACTAGAGCTGAGACTGTTACTTTTTAAACACTTACTTTAAAAGGTTTGGCTAAAATAAGCAAGTTTGAAAAATATTTTATCCAATGACGAGGTAAGTTCGTAATTGTGCACGCCCAATCCGCCTGTCTTGTAAAAGTCTCACTTTCTGTAGGTCAGCTGGAAGAAATTTCTTATTAGTAATAAGTTGTCCTGTTGTTTCGTAATTCTTTGTATATTTTGTCTCTTGTGTGCAATAAATGGTTACTAATAATAATAATAATAATAAGACTTGGTATTTTTGTAATAAACGAAAAATAACATGATTTTCCGATCAAACTGTGTAAAAAATGTTTATCAAAATCAGAATATCGTTGGTTCTCACTAGAGTAACTCCTCCAACTTTAATACTTTATACGGTACTACTTTACCTGGGCGCATAGGGCCGTATTTTTCTACTCAGTGGCTACCTTAGCGTGCGGTTTGGGTTTATTATCAATGTGGACGTTTTATTCCCATATTTATTCCCTGGATTTATTATGAGAACAGGGTACTATCACGTACGAAAATAAAACAGAACAAAAGACTTAGCCAAGACATTAAGTACCTGCTTATTTGTGCTAGGATAAGCCAAAATGTTTACTGTGTTTCATTATAGCCATTTTATAGGTTAAGTTCAAATTTTGCCACATGAATTTTGAACTTTTTATTTACATCTCCGGCGTCAAATTATGTGCAAAAACAAAGTTACTGTTTCGCAAGTATGTACTCGAATTTGCAATTATATATGTCTTAAAATTTTTGAAATATGCAATACTAACTATATCCGTTGATGTGTAATAACGTGGTAATAACTATACAGGTAATAATAATCCGAAAAGTGGTCAAGGTACTCATGAATCTCAACGACTTTCTTTTCGACTGGGAAAGATCCCTTAATGGGATAAGTCCGCCTTTATGCCTTACCTTTTCTGTTATTTGTGTTTTTCTTTGTGATATTTATTTGGTGCAATAAAGTTATTACATACATACATAGGTACTTTCCTCCATGGAACATAAGGTCAAAATATAATTAGAAACGAATTAGACCTGTAGTTGATTAACCAGCTGACCGGTTATTTTGAATGGGAGGTCCATTTCTTTACAAATTTCGAACCATGTTTCATATTAGGGAAAAATGTTCAGTATCATGAGTACCTTACCATACCTTTTTTTTTACTCCTTGGGCATAGAATATCAAATTTAGAAATATTATTATTCAAATCCGTTATAGTAAAGAGTTCTTTTACTAATTGCCTTTTGTGTGTCAGCTTAATGTGCCCCGCGGCACCAAAAAATAAGCAATACACGATACAATATTATCTGAACAAAGAATTTTTCGCATATTGGTTCACATAGCACCTTTTTTGTACTCTTTATTACTAAAACATGCTAAAAATATTGATTATCGATTAGCTCTCCTAAAGGTATTTGATTGAAACTATACCTACTATCAGTATTATCTGAACAAAGTACACATTTAAAATGGGTCGCAGAAAAACAAGAGGGTTCAGAAGCTGAACCCATTGAAGTGGAAACTTGTTTGGCGGCACCTGAGCACGAAGGAAATCTATGGATCAGTGAAAAGGAATATCCAGAGAAACCTTGTAAGGTAGAGAGGGCAATTTCACGTGTGGGAAGATACGTTTTGTTACGCCAAAGTACTTTTGTAACACGGTCTATTAAGTTTTAAACGAATTCAGTGTATCGATCATCATCATTTTCCAGTTCCATTTTCTCGTAAGAATGAGACTTTTAATCTCCATAAAAAGCCTATGACACTCGCCAGCCTCTAATCTATCTACAAACAAAAACCATTATATAAAATCACTCCGTTGCAACGAGGAAGAAGGGACAAACAAAAATACATTTATAAAATTATAGTATTAAGTAAATGGATTAAGCATCCTAAACAATGCATTAATGTGTTGAGCGGCGAGGAATAGCAAACTTAATAACATTTGAAACTGTTCCTTCCACGAACTAGTGTGTAGATATTACTACTCCTCAAAGAAATTTCTCATTTATTCCAACTATCTCATTAAGTTAAACCGTAGGCAGGTATAGCCGGTTTAGCATAAAAATCAGCAGACATAATTTGCTATTCATGAAAGCACTTTCCAAGTCTCTAATTAAAATTCGTACCTCAGCTAGTAATAGCATTAAACAGATACGAGAACGTAGAAATAATATAGATAGCCAGTAGAAAAACTGTTCCAAATAAAATAAAATAGCTTAGTTGTTTAGCTTAGTAATTAAAAACTACACAGTGAATAAACAATTAGTATACAATAATAACAAATTATAAATTAATCGGGTAGGTAAACAGATACGTAGTATTAGTATAAATATTAACGATAATAATAATGCCCGGCTATCTATAATGAATTGGTATACAATTCAAACATTTTCACAAAAAAATCGATATCTTTTTCCCAAACCCTCAATTAGAATCATGTAAGATGCGCCTGAATTTTCCGCAATGTTATTTAAGGTTTTCTTCGTCTTTAGCAAACGTAATACAAAACCAAATAACATACACAAGTAAATTATCAAACCAGATGTATAAATAGAAATAATAAGTATATCCGAAATTTGAGGGAAATAAACACTGTAGATAATATTTTACATAAACAATGATGCAAACAAACTAAAATAATAGCTGTCCGTAATATGATGGAGGGAACTACATAAACTTTATACTTAACTTGTAAGATATTGTTCAAGTTTATGTATTTTGCAGGTGGGTTACCTACATAATTTAAAAAGCGTTGTCCCACTTGTCGTCCATTGCTGCATTTTTAACGCACCGTGACGCATGCGTCTGCTAGACAAAAGAAAGTGGAGATTTCTGATCTTATTCCCATACAAATACAAACGCCCATAGTGCGTTACGTTGCGTCACAGATGCGTCTGTCAAGTCTTTTGACGCACCGCATTTGATAATATAATAAAATACTACATGGAAGGGACAAAAATTGGTTAATGATTCGGGTTTTTTGTGTATCAGACTTGTACGACTCGGACTTTGTGCGAATCGGACTTTGTGCGACTCGGACTTTGTGCGAATCGGACTTTGTGCGACTCGGACCTTGTGCGACTCGGACCTTGTGCGATTCGGACAATACGCGAATCGGACGTTATTTCCGAATAGGACATTATGCGAATCGGACATTTTGCGCCAAGAGGCTTAAAAGTACCCGAGTTTTGGACTCTTGCTCCAGAAGTTATCACTCCTTCTTCTTCTTCTTTCGTGTCGATGACAAAAGTTTAAATGTGCCTAGGAAGACTCCCTCAATGTTGTCTACACCAGATTTCATGCATTCATTGACCGGAATACTAGGTACGTCAAACAATAAAATCTTATAGTCTTTACTGACACGAACAGGATTTTGGGCAAAAATTTTACCTTCACAGGCAAATAACCACACAGACTAACGGTGCGTCTCGATATTACTATTCATTGCTGCTTCTCATGGTTGTGAAATAATTTTCAATCATTCTATTTTTTTTTCGATTTGTCTGTCGAAACATTTGAATAAAGGCGCTGTAGCACTTTTTGATCAAAACTTACAAACATGCACATCACCTGGAAATAAATATGGTGCTATAATAATACACAAAAATATATCCTGCTTTAATAATTCCGTGATGATGCCTGCTTAGAATAGCATCACCCCCTTATTTCTACATAGGTCTCGTAAGAGCCTACTAAGTGACTCAAATGTTTGTCATACGTGGCGTAAATTACCGTTTTTTACGGACTTTAACGCTCTGCATACCCCACAAGGAATATAAGCGTGATACTAAATGTATGTTAGTCGAATTTTCTAGAGCCAGCAGTGTACACAAAACGCAATGCTTTCGCTTGCTGTATTTTACTTGTCTCTTGCGCCTTCAACTTGAGGCGCAATCAAAGGTCGTTGGTTTCAGCTGAACGCGCCCTAAATATTTGGAGGTTTCCTTGTTTATTAGTTAGGTTTACCCTCCGAGATTCCGAGCATTTTAGCGAAGGTAAGCGCCTAAGCGAGCAACTTAAATGTAACTATAGTTATAAGAACAATTTTGGGATACACAAATGAAATTTTAGTATGTTGTGATGTGGTTTCTTATTTGAATATTATATTGGACTTGAAATTAATCAGAAAAGTACCAAGAAACACTTTTGGCCCGTATGTAAGTACCTTCTTACAACGTTTCTGATACATATTGAATTGCTGAAGATTTGATTCACATACTTGTTTTTATAATACTCGTATTTTTTAAAGATATAGGGAGTAATGGAAAGGGTTCAAAATTCTCATGAAAATTAACAACTTTCCCCATAGAACAAAGGGCAAAATATAAAAAAGATTGGGCCTCCCATACATATCGCCGATCTCGTTTATTACCAACTACCTATTGGAGCTCCAATTATTATTTTTCATAATTCGACTTATTTTCCTTGCAGAGCAGGCCAGAGCCGTAATTTGATTGTCCTTCAGAAAATTTTGTATCACCATAGTGACAGGTTATCACGCCGACGCTTAAAATTGCAATACATTATGTAACCCTCAAGTCGACACCCAAGAAGCACAAAGTAATTATTGGCGGCTGCGCGCCGAATACATTCTCTATTTTGTGCAAGAAGGGATAATGGGTTGATGTTATTCTAAGCCGACATCAGATGCCAAAGCCGACATCACACGAAAAATAATGTCGGCTTTTAATAAAATAACATTAGTTCATCAATAGAGACACGCCTCATCTTGACAAAAAATCAACTATAAATTGTATGCCCCACACGGGAAGTGTTTTAAAATTCGGTATTTAATTAAAACTACTTAATGAAAGAGAGTAAAATCTGTAAGCACAAGGTCGTTTTATATCATTTGTTTTCGAAAAAGATGACACTCTTTTGCTCTCGTGATATTGAGACTCGACCAAGCTGATCATATTTCCAATGGTATAAAAATACGTAATAACTTTTTCCAGCTGAAATATTTAAAAGAGTTTTTGATTTTGTATATTTATTGAAACTTTATTTTGTTGGTTTATAATATTTTTTTTTAATGATTGGTTTGCTCTTGACTCTAGTCTAGGTCATAGGACAGAGGCAGAGTCTAAGATGGAGCGAGCTCACCCAGAAGAAGCCTGTTCACTCTTACTTTGAAGAGATTAGGGTTGTATGCGTTTGGAAACACAGACGCAGGTAGTAAGTAGTGCGCATTATAAATGATGACTGGAAGCGCTTAGTCCGAATAGGTGGAATGGCAACCAGGTACGGATGGTATCCGGCGGTGCGTCTGGATGTCCGATGGTAGAAGGGAGCTGGTGGAACAAGGTCGTGAAGCTCTTGAGCACACTCTCCGAAGTACAATCTGTAAAAAACCGACAAGCGGGCAACCATGTGCCAGGCTATGTAGCTTGGTGTCCACCAGTTTTATGACGCCTATGAGCCTCTTGGCCCTGCGTTCCACCGAGTCAAGAGCGGCAAGTTGGTATTTGGCTGAGCCATCCCAAAGGTGACTGCAATACTGCCGTACAGAGCCTAAAACGCAGTATCTGCTTTTTTGCAATTTTTTTTTAAATATTGATTCTTGTCACCCAAATCACAAGCTTTATGTCAATTTCTCCGGTTTTTTACTAAAATACCTGAAAGTTGAAATAATTGAAAGTCGATTTGCAGTAACTGATGACAAAACGGCAAAAAAATGCAAAAATACCGATTAAAATGCAGCATCAACAGTTATCAACGAACATTACTGATTAAAATGCAGTAATGAATTCAGAAACTGCAATGCAGTTTGTAATTTATGTGCTTGTGTTATGTTAATATACCGGCTAAAGTGCAGTATAAATTAGATACTGCATTTTAGTTGGGAAACTTGTATTATCGATGAACTTAATTTACTACCTAAATTGCAGTATCTTGCTTCTAAACAGCACATACTGCATTTTATTTGGGAAGTTAATAGACCCGATTCCACGTTTTAATCATTTTAAGTTTCTAATGCTTAAATCACTAAAATAAAATCCCTATACTTTACAAAAGGGTTTTCACCTTTCTTCAGGCATGAATTAAACAAGAAATATACAAATAATTTGAACAGAGCATACATAATGAAACACACTTCTAGCTAAACACATACACAAATAAATAACATTTCCTACCAGCACGTAAACATAACATTATATTGGAATTAAATAACTTGCATTAGAGCCAGGCAACTGTCAATTGTCTCAAAACTTCACCGACCGCTTCCGCTACAAGTGATTCTGATAAGTATTTATACTCGTATTCATTTTGGCCGTTCCTCTGTAATCGTTACCACTGTTAGAAGCCCGCACCCGTCGTTCACCCGGTGCACCGAGCATCATGAGGAATGTTAATCCAGGTCTGTTTTTGCTTGTCGCTCCTCTAGCTTTGCAGCAATTAGCCCGTTCAGCCTCTGCCATTTTCTTGATCAGGGGTTCTAAAACGGTTATTTACGACCCTTCTTCACCGGCATGTTTTGTATGGAAATCCATTCCGCAGGCCTTCCGTTCCAGTTCCGTCCCAAGCCCTGACGAAATGTCAAATAGAGTTTGACAAGTAATTTCTATAGAAAACATGTAACGTCATCGGATTTTTTGTTCCTTTCTACGATTATTTTGACACTTTTGTCTATGCTGGGTATGACAACCGTATTTACGACTCAGGGCTTGTTCGGCTTAAAGACGATTTTCGACATGTTATTTTTCTATTGTAGCGGTAACTGCGAGATACTATTTTGATTTACAAGTTAAAACGCAGCAAAGTTAGTGAGATACTGCATCTTAGATGGCGATGTTAACTAAGTTTGCAGAAATTTGCAGTATCTGGTACAGATACTGCATTTTAAGCAGTTTATATGAGAAAAAAGCCTAAAATTGAAATGCAATAACTACAATGAATTTAAACATTTGTTTTTTTTTTGTAAACTGTGAGCTTGATGTAACTTTTTTTTCTGTCCCTCCCTTCTTTGTAACCATACGTTTTTAATGGTAGTAAATTTCCTAACTGAAAACATAAGGAAATAGAAAAAAAATTGAGCTAAAGTAGTTTTTCGGTGTTTTCTCAAAACTGTCCGATTGCAGATACTGCGTTTTAGGGACTGCACGGCAGAATACTCCATGCAGGATCGGACTTGTGCTTTGTAAAGAGTTAAAAGCTGTCCAGGCGTAAAGTATCGCTTCACTCTATTCAGGATGCCCAGCTTCTTAGCCGCCGTTTAAGCCTTGTACTCGATGGTCGCGCCGAAGTTTAGATTTGATGTCAACTCCATGCCTAGAAGCTCAAGCCTGTCAGTGACTGGGACAGATGTACCCCGAAAAGTAGGTGTCCAGTCGAAAGGACTCCTTTTTGCAGTGAAAAGACACGCCTGTGTTTTGGTGGCATTGAATGAGACCAGATTGTCGTCGCCCCATTGGGAGACAAGGCTTAAGGTCAGATCTGTTCGCTCTACCATGGCCTTTCTTAACGAACGTATTTCATCCCCACTGGTTTTTGCACCTGTCAAGTATCTCTCTAAAACGGTACTATGATCTGCGTATCCAACAATACCATGCCGAAGGAGGTCATTGATGTGCAGCAGGAAAAGAGTTGTAGAGAGAACAGACCCCTGAGGAACTCCGGCATCAATGACCATAAGGTCACAGGAGCAGGTATTATTTAGGTACTACTATCTGACACTGGTGTGAGTGGTAACGGTGGTGTTATTATTTATTCTTTTCTGATGCCCGCGACTTAACTCGCGCGGCGTGAATTAGGTTACCTAGATTTCATTCAAGGATTTATTCCTATTACATTTTCAGTGATGCCGGATTAGAATTGCAACACCCCATTTCCTTCCTGTTGGTGTCATAAGAGATGAGTAAGGGGACTCGAGGCTTATATTATGTGTATTGCAATTAAGGTGAGGTGGCCTTAGAAATCTGCCGAGCAAAGGTGGAGTAGTGTTCGGAGTTTTCAATGCCATTTCTTCAAATCTCAAAAAAACGTGACGTAATTATTTCCAGGACTACTTCAAGATATATGCTACAAAACTATGGGGCCCAAAACACGATTGGTTAAAATTTTCTCGATAGAAAAAAATCGCAAAATAAGCTCTAATTTTGCGGTTTTCGGCCTGTTTCTTAGACTAAAACCCTGTACCATTTGACTGGTATCCAATATTTCAAAAATTATTTTATGTTATTTTGTTCCTCATTGTATGTATAATCAACGTATGGAGCAAATTTTTCAATTATCTACTTATTATCATTAAATAAGAACACTTAAACACAAAAGTATGTTCGGTTTGCGCACGGGCACGTCGGTTTCTACCGCGCCCGCTCCCCTCAGTCGGCCACTGAGCCTCGTCGGAAGCAGACATGTACAACTTTTTTCCAGCCACAGAGATTTTACGACATTTAGTGAGCATGGAAGAAAAATGCCAAGTAAAAGAAAAAAAACGACGCTTTCCAAGCGTTGCTATAAAAGCAGAGGATTAGGTAGTTTGCGACGTAATATTATTTACTACATACATACACATATCGCGCCTATAATCCTTTGCGGGGTAGGCAGAACGTAAACGGCCGCAAAAAACTGTCGTTTACGCCACGTCTGACAAATATTTGAGGATTATTCGGAAATTTGTGTATCGCCATAGTGACAGGTTGTCAGCCCATCGCCTAAAATTGCAATACACACCCTCAAGTCCCTTAGTCGCCTCTTACGACTCCCACGGAAAAAAATGGGGTACTGCTATTCTAAACCGGCATCACACGGCATAATATTTACCAAATTTTTAGAGATAATTTTTTTTGAAGTAGGGTAGAAGTACCTTTGCAAGGACTACTTTATGTATGGTAAACATAACGATTTATTTATATCTAGCCTCACCCATTGCGTAATGTTTTTCCCGTAGGAAAAGATATTTCTATAAAGTAAAAAAACTTGCCTATGAGAGTGATCTCCAGCCTCACAATCAACCCAACGCAACGTGACGTGCCGTTACAACTACAAAGTCAAAGAAGGACAATCAAAGAAACACGCTTCCATTTATAATTATTAGCATAATCATAATTTTCTATAATTATTTCTAAAACATTTTACAATTTATTGGTTTGTGTGTAGAAATTAAAAAGATATCAACTGGCAACACCAAAAAAGGAATAACGTCATTCGAGTGTCAACGGAAAACGTGCGGTGGATATTTTTCAAAAATTGTTATCTTGGCAAGTAATTAAAGCCTCGTTTAATATAAATTTGGCATTTTCATTGTAGCCGAGCTTACTAGTTCATAAATCAGAAGTGAAGTGAACTCACTGCATTGGTATGTACGATTTTGCTTACTTTCTGGGTGACGACGTAACGGTGGTTGGTTTGTATCTGTTACATTGTTTGAAATTATACTAAAATACTATAATTACAGAATTGTGTCCATGACTACTACGTACAACATTGTACTACTTTCAAATAAGATATAAACAATGAAATAGGTTATAAAAATGTAGATGTACCTAGTATATTTTGTCAGATATATTTAACTTCTTATCACGTTACGAATGTTACCATACCAATAATAATAGTACTTACGCTCGCGAACAAAAACGCGCTGATAAAGGTTAAAAAAAAGTTATACTTACATCCATGCCATGTACAATGTAAGTACCTATTAGTACTAAATTTCATCAAGTCGGTCGTTGACTTGATATACCTGGCGTATCCACTCGTACCTACCTATTTACAAGTCTTTGACCATTCATAGACTTCCAGTTTAATGAAACTGTATTTATGCTTACCTATTTCATTTGTATAAAAGGCGAAATTTCTTATGGTTATTTTAAATCAATTTAGACATTTAAAAAAAGTGAGTATAGAAGTAGATACAAAAGTTTATCTAAGTACCTATTCTACAAATTTATCAAATCTCTTGAACAAACAAGTAAAAGCTTGATTAAGGTAAAATATACATAACTAACATAATATTCAATGTTAAACAGTACAATTCAGTATTGATATGATATACTAATCGTTTTGTGTGTGTATGTGATAGTAGAACTACTTGTACTAGTAGCGCAGCAGGAGATCGTATGTTTATCTATTCATACATACACAGATCACGCCTTTTCCCCTTGCGGGGTGGTCAGAGCGTAACCGGCCGTAAAATACGGTCGATATCACCACGTCTGACAATTATTATTATATTTGTATTTAATAAATAAATGTATGATGTTTTCTGTATCATAAAATAAATACTTTTGCGTTTTTATGACAATACATTATAAACAGAGTATGTTGTGTTTCGTTTAAGTATTGTATGTCTTTATTTTATGGTCTTAATATCTATCTATGTGTCTGTTTTGTGATAAATTAACCCTCGTATCGAGGTTATAGGAAAATCGTATCTACTTACATTTCATAAAATTTATTACATTGGTATTATTACATTGGTAACAAAGTTATTACTTGAGGTAATTCAAGCAAATTAATAAAATAAAAAAATGTCTTATAATAAATATATATTAAAAAACTGTGTTATAATATGCCTATTTACTTATTTAAAATTGAAGCTGAATAGACTGTTTTAAGATAAATGAATGCAATTGCAACATTGTTCAATTTAATCAATTAATTAATTATTTTATTTTCTCTCTCTCTTTCACTCCTTCCTTCTCTTTGGACATTGTATTTATGACTCAGACTTTAAGTTAACTTCCTAATACCCGGCTGTACTACTAGCTGTCAATATGACCGACTCCGAACGAAGCGGTTACACACCAGAATCGCTTAAACAACCAAATAAACGGAGAAGGGAACAAACAAGTTCACCAGATCGCGGTAGATCTAGATGTAGATCGAAGCACAATAAAATGATACGAAAATATAGACGTAACCGGTCGAGAACAAATCTTCGGAAGAGTAGACGGATGGGTCGCAAGCGGTCCCGATCTAAGTATACACGATGTTATCGTAGACACCGTAGTGATACTATTAGTAGCAGGGAATCGGTGCGCAGTCGTAGTACCTTATCAAGTACTTCTACAAATTCAAGTTCATCCACTAAGTCTACTACCTCAAGTGAATGTTCACGTCGCTCTCGGTCCGAATCGAGACGTCTAAGGAAACGTCACTGTCGTAGGACGCCTAAAAGTCAAAAAATAAAAAAGAAGAAGGACGTTATGGACCGTTTCATTGATGCATTGGGCAATCATGGACGGAATTCCCTTGTAGGGGCACATGACGTCATACCTAAATTTGATCCCAGCCAAAGAACACAGTCTACAAAATCATGGCTCCGTAAGGTTAATGAAACTGCAGAAATCTATAAATGGAGCAATCAACAAACGGTTTTTCATGCACTGCCAAAGTTGTCCGGTCTGGCACGACAATGGTACGAGGGATTATCCTCTGTTAACCTAACATGGAAGAGTGTCTTTTGACTTGACGTGTGACTTTGTAACAGCTTATATTGAAGCTTATATAGTGCCAGATCAGTATCTAGACCCAGATTTACTTATTGGCCAAAACTTTACAGAGATGCCGAATATGAGAGCCTATAAAACAAATACTATTTTAATTCTTTAATCAGATGAAACTGAATTAGAAAGGACTGAACTTTACAGTGCACAAGACACTGTAATTAAAAATATGCAGGTTATCAAAATACGTTGTGACGGTAAATATACCGGACACGTTTTTTTTACCAGGCAACATGTCATTTAAAGAAGACCAAGAGATAATGTGACCTTACCTGGAATTTATGAACTGAGAGATGGCATAGGTTATGTGCCTATTATTTACTTTTCCACTAAACAGGTAACCAAGATAGGATAAACTCATAGCACGCAGCCATATGCTACCAATCGAATTATCCGCGCGACCACCAGCAGAATTTGAGGTAAAAAGAATGACTTTATCGGATCAAACCCCTGATATTGCTACCGACTTTACTGATAACAAAATTATAACCATAGAAATGTTAAATATAGGAAGCGACATTACACCAGAACAAACACAAAAATTGCTTGAATTAGTTAATGAATTTAGGGATTGTTTCGCGTTGGACTTATCTGAATTAGGATTAACAAACATAACGGAAATGCATTTACAATTACAGGATAATTCACCTGTGTCATACAAACCTTATCAGTTACCTTATAGCGAGAGAACTGTAGTGCGGGATATGATTAATGAACTATTGGACAATAACATTATTCAAGAGTCTAATTTTGCTTATGGCAGTCCAATAGTTTTGGTGAAAAAGAAAAACGGCGAGTATCGGCTATGTGTTGACTACCGAGCATTAAACAAAAAAAACAGTGAAAGACTCGTATCCAATGCCAGTTATAGACGATCAGTTAGATCGTCTTAGTGGTAAGGTGTATTTTACGAGTCGTGATCTGAAATTCGGCTATTCAAATACCGATGGCAGAAGGATCTAGACATCTTACGGCATTTGTAACGTCGACGGGCATTCATAAAATATACCCGCATGCCGTTTGGTCTTATCAATGCTCCTGCGGTATTTCAACACATGGTCAATAAAGCGCTTGGTAAGGACCGGTGTGATCTAGCGATCCCATATATGGATGACCTTTTATCACCAGCTTCAACAATTGACGAAGGTCTTGCAAAACTGCGCAAAATATTCAAATCTTTACAAAAAGCCAAACTGACCCTTAACATCACGAAATGTTATTTCATTTCTTTAAAAAAAGAATTGGACTATTTAGGTTATGAAGTGTCGAATGAAGGATTAAGACCGGGTAGTAAGAAGACTGACGCGGTAGCTTCTTTTCCCAGACCTATGAATGTACACCAAATTAGGCAGTTCGTAGCTTTGGCAAGCTTCTTTCGCCGATTTATTCCTGGATTTGCGACAATAGCGAAACCGCTCACATATCTTACCAAATCCGATGTTCATTGGAGATCCAAGAACAAAAGACAGCTTTTCTCACTATAAAATCCAAGCTTGTAGATAGACCAATCTTGGCTCTATTTAACCCAAATTATTATACCGAGGTTCATTGTGATGCGAGCAAACTCGGAGTAGGTGGAATATTGCTGCAAAGGCCAGATGAAAAATCACCTTTAAAAGCAGTAGCGTATTTTAGCAAACAGACAACTAAAGAAGAAGAACAACACTCTTATGAACAAGAGACTCTCGCCGTAGTGTTGACATTAAAAAAGTTTAGAACGTATCTGATTGGGATTCCATTCAAAGTATTCACCGATTATAACGCACTAAGAACTACTTTAACTAAGAGAGATTTAGTACCCCGTATTGCAAGATGGTGGCTTTTACTACAGGAGTACAAATTTAGCATTGAGTATAGGCCTGGTGAAAACATGCGTCATGTTGACGCCTTAAGTAGGAACCCAATCCAAAACATCGATCATAATGTAAGTGACTTAACTGAAACTCGTGAATTTGAAATTGTGAACGTTACGACCACGGAATGGCTCCAAACAGTCCAAATGACTGATCTGAAATTAAAGTTAGTTAAATCCATTTCACAAAGTGACAGTAAAGACATTTTAATTAATTACGTATTAACAGACAATAAGATATACAGAAAAGTTGGTGAAAATTTGAAATGGGTAGTATCTAATAGTGCGAGATGGCGAGTTTACCAACTAAGTCGTGATGAAGCCGGCCACTTCTCTCTAGATAAAACACTGGACAAAATAAAACAAGATTACTGGTTTGCAAAAATTAACAGATTTGTTCGCAAATATGTTGCGGCCTGTTTAAATTGCGCTTACAATAAGGCATCGACATCTAAAAGCAGTGGATTTTTACATCCTATTCCTAAAGGGAATATTCCTTTTCACACTTTACATATGGACCATCTTGGTCCATTTGTAAGAAGTAAATTTGGTAACACCTTTATGTTACTAAATTCATTTTTATAAGGCCAGTCAAAAATTCAAAAAGTAAGACATTTGTAAAGATTTTAGCAGAAATTTTCAGTATCGTAGGCAGTCCAAAAGTCATAATATCAGATAGAGGCACCAGTTTCACATCGGCGACATTCAAAAAATTCGTTACATCAATTGGTTCAAAACACGTTTTGAATGCAGTGGCAACGCCCCGAGCCAATGGGCAAATTGAAAGATTTAACCGTACTATCTTAGAATCTTTAGCTGCATCAAACCATGGTTTAGACGAACGTGATTGGGATACCTACCCATCTATGTTCTATATAATGGAGTTTAAATAACACTCGAAACAAGAGCACAGGGACGTCGCCATCAGAGGTTGTTTTTGGCAGAAGAACTGTCAATTCTACTGAAGGATCTGTGCTTAATACTATTCAAAACGCAGTTCACACCAACCAAGACCAGCCAAACAGAGATACCGACAAAGAGGCGCCAAGGGGCGCATCTGATGAGTCTCATACTGATTTACATGAACTAGACGTTGTTAGGGATGCTATTCATAGTTTAGCTGCAGACAATATTGAAAAAATCAACAGGCTATGAAACATCGCTACGATAGATAGCAATAAAGCACCAACAAAAAATTCTCGGCAGGTGATCTCGTAATGATCCCAAACAATCACCTTCCCGCCACTGGCAAAAGTAAAAAATTGTATCCTGAATTTAGGGGACCGTAAAAGTAACTACAGTACTTGATAATGATCGATATGAGATCTCAAGTATTGAAGGTCATTCCAAGCGTAAATATAAGAGTATTTATCCCGCTGACGCATTAAAAAAGTGGATAACCTTCACTACTTCAGACAAAAGTGATTTTGACGATGACCTAGATACTAGTAATGCTAGCGACAGCAGTGATGATAATTTTCTGACTAATGACACCTAATATTATTTCCTTATTACGAACTTATGTATATAAAATTCTAATACTATCTTTCTTCCTTCCTTATACTTTTGAGCTTACATATTGTCCTTTCCCTAACTGCCAATCTTTCAGGACAATCAGGACGTGCACGGTTAGAACCGTCCTACATACGCAATAAATATACTCAACTGAATATTTAAAGCTGATTATGGGAAAAAAATTGTAAATAATGCCTCTAAGTGAATTTGGCTCACTAATGTTATTTTAAAGTGAAATATGCTGCTTTATGCGGTGCTCAAGTTTATTATTTATATTTTAATTGAAATACGCTGCTTCATGCGGTGCTCAAGTTTATTATTTATTTTAAATGAAATATGCTGCTGCTTCATGCGGTGCTCAAGTTTATTATTTATTTTAATTGAAATATGCTGCTTCATGCGGTGCTCAAGTTTATTATTTATTTTAAATGAAATATGCTGCTGCTTCATGCGGTGCTCAAGTTTATTATTTATTTTAATTGAAATATGCTGCTTCATGCGGTGCTCAAGTTAATTATTTATTTTAATTGAAATATGCTGCTTCATGCGGTGCTCAAGTTTATTATTTATTTTAATTGAAATATGCTGCTTCATGCGGTGCTCAAGTTTATTATTTATTTTAATTGAAATATGCTGCTTCATGCGGTGCTCAAGTTAATTATTTATTTTAATTGAAATATGCTGCTTCATGCGGTGCTCAAGTTAATTTCCTATTTTAAATTAAATAATGCTACCTTATGCGGTGATTAACTAAAATGCGATTTTATGTGAAATATGCTGCTCTATGCGGTGCTCACGAATATAAAAATGAAATGTCCTATTCATTGGGGTGCTGACTAATTGATACTTACATGGTGAATGAACTGCATCATGCAGTGCTCACTTTTACTTGATGTAGGTTATAATAATTAATAGAGGTATAAAGGTGGCATAAAACATGATGTATATTAATTTGTATTATCACATTTTGATATATTTATTATAAAACTTGATTAATAAACATTTGTTAAAATAATTAAAATAAATAGGGGGCGCTTAAAAGTTATAATTTAACTCTAATATCTCTTTTTGTTTATTTTTCAGGGATCCTAAATTAAATCGTAACCAGTTGATTTTGAGGAAATAGAACATAAAGGAGAATCACAGAAGAATCTTGATTTGGCAATAAAACATAATAAAGAGAATCACAGAAGAATCTTGATTTGGCAATAAAACATAATAAAGAGAATCACAGAAGAATCTTGATTTGGCAATAATAATAATAATAAATTCATTTAATCCAGGATAATTTCCCATATTTTACAATAAATAAACAGCTTAGAATAAATTATCTTACATACATAACATTTCAACTTAAACTTAAATTACATTAAGTTTTGTCATTTATAAATATTATAATTATATTGTAATTTGATTTTATCTATGTCAATTAGTTATTATTATTCATTCGTTCATTTAATTTCATTTTATATTCTATTGCTGGAGCCGCCTCCAAGTACAGTGGATAGGACTCGCCACCCAAGATCGTGTCGCCTGGACTAAGGTGTTTGTTGAGCTACGTATGCGCTCGGCCGCGCGCGCTGTAGTGTGACGCATCAGCGCCTCCCAGCCGTGGACCCGCCCCGCCGCGAACATCTCGGACGCGCTACACCAGCGCGGTAACCGGTGCAGCGCCCGCCATGCGTTATTGTATTGGACACGTATATGGTTGTAGGCTGCCTTCGTGTGATTACACCATAGTTCAGCCGTGTAGATGCAGGTGCAGTACGCAGTAAATAGTACCCGCTTCACTGGAGGACTGCAGCGGTGGAAGCGACGCGCGAGCATGTTGCCCTTTACGTTTATGGCCCGCCTTTGTCTCTCTATATCGGCTTCGTCTCGCAAGTCCGAGTTTATTATATGTCCTAGGTATTTAACCTCTTCGACCTTGATTAGCTCGGCTCCGTTTAAGTATAGCGGCGGTATCTCGGCCGGAGTGTTGGAGGATCTAAACACCATAAACACGGATTTGGATGCGTTGTATAGCATGTTGTGTTCTCTATCTCTATCTCGCAATATAACATAATATAATAATCAATCATTATAAAGTGAAATTAGCTGGTACAGGTTTGAATGATTGTAAGGTACATTCAAGGTATTATTGAATCATTTATTGTATTATAAATTACTTTTTTATTGTTATGGTTTATAGTAATGTATAGAGTCATACAAACACTCGAATGGCCGAATCGGAATAGAGGCATTCCGTTAACAGGACGGCCGTCTATTAGCATAATCATAATTTTCTATAATTATTTCTAAAACATTTTACAATTTATTGGTTTGTGTGTAGAAATTAAAAAGATATCAACTGGCAACACCAAAAAAGGAATAACGTCATTCGAGTGTCAACGGAAAACGTGCGGTGGATATTTTTCAAAAATTGTTATCTTGGCAAGTAATTAAAGCCTCGTTTAATATAAATTTGGCATTTTCATTGTAGCCGAGCTTACTAGTTCATATAATATTAGTGAATAAGTGTGGATGGATAAAAAATATTAATTATAAGTTAAAACATTGTCAATTATTGCAATAAAAAATATATAATAAAACCGCTTAAGTGCGAGTTGGACTTGATAGCTGAGGACGGTTCCGTACAACCTTACTTCACTAATGTTTAGGGTGAAATTTCACTAGTGACCGATAGCGAAAACCATGGAATGCCTGCAAGACACCAGCCTGGTTATAAGGAACAAATTTCCCCAAGCAACATATAGCTCCCATACGAATTGACTAGGCCGGCTAGTACACCTTGTATGGGAGGTTCAATTTGACATAAAACCGCTCCGTTGCGACGCGACGTGAAGAAAGGAAAATCAAACAAACTGGTTTTCCCATTTTTAATCTTAGTGTGGATGGATAAAAACCGGTAAAGTGTGAGTTGGACTTGATAAGTGAGTGAACCTAATTTAACGATTCTATGGGGTGAAATTTCACTAGTACCGAAGGGTTGTATAGAACATTGTAAAGACAAGAAAGTAAGAGGGCATTATGTCGATGCCGGATCGGAAGCCACTTGAGTTGTAAGCAAAACTGTGAGACATGGTCGTATTATTAGTAAGTAAGCCGAAAATGAACGTGATGCAGAGGTTTTGGAGACGCTAAAGTTTAAAATACCAAGGTTTTTGGCAGTTTTTGTGAAAGCTTTAGACGTGCCGTTATAAATAACGGGTTGGATACTAGGATAGTCCACTTGCCTACACACACATTTGAGAACTACCTATTAGCATGGCCTGAGTTTTATTGGGTTGACCAATAGACCGAAGAATTCAGCCCATTTAGCAATTTTGCTGAGGTCATTGTTGATAGCCGCAGTTGCACATAACATCACAGGTGAAATGACGGTAAATCTGCGTCTGCGTTACGATGAAAGCTAGAAAAGAGGACAGAAGTAACTGTGTTAATGTTAACAGAAAAGAGAAGTTGGGAAAGGACGCCACCTTAAGGTACGCCTGCAGAGAGACCATTCCATTCCAAAGTACCTCATCAGAACGGACCCGCTGCAAGCGACCCCTAAGGTATGAATCAAAGCAAGTAATTGCCGGAGAAGAGATGTTATAACGAAGGATAGCGAAAAGTACATCAAAATCAACTGAGTTAAAGGCGTAACTGAAATCAAGTAAAATAAGAGTAGTCAAAGACTAATTCTTCATGGCATGGCGAATATTGTGGGTGACTTTGATAAGTGCTGTCACGGTGCTGTGACCAGCACGAAAGCTAGACTGATACGGTGAAAGCAGACTATTAAATGTGATGAAGTCGGATACCTGCTTGTGAACAATGTGTTCAAGGATCTTGGATAGGAATGGAAGAATGGAGATGGGACAAAATTGGGAGAACAAAAGGATTTAAACTTTAGGGGTATATAACATCAGCTCGCTTTCTGTGCTGAGGGGAAAGAACTCGTAACCAGAGAAAAATCAAAGATGTGTGTGAGAATTGGCAAGAGTTAAGTATGGATAAGGGAGATCATCATTGCCCACGGCAGTTGATTTGATGGATAATATATGCTTAACATCGTCCTCGGCAACAACTTCAAAAGAGTGGAAGTGGCTGACGGTTTATGTTAGCGATAGTCTTTGCTTTGCTTTGAGACCATCATTCAGTTCAGGACGAGACGAAAAATGCCGTTTGAGTGCTGTTAAATCTACAGCACCACTAGGGAAAGCGTGCGTAAAAATTTCCAAACTTGTGCTGAGTTACAATTATCGAAAGAGTCATGAATGTGGCGTCTTTTCGCATCCCTACACAGACGACTACAGCAATATCTCAACAGCTTGTACTGTGCAAGGTTTGTCATTTATTTATATTCTGTAAAAAAGAATAGGTATCTCTTCAGTAACGTCGGTGGCAAATGGTATAAAAATATAAAAATTTGCACTAGAACAGTTGAGCAGCCAAGAAAATTTGAGAATCGAGAAATGTGGACTATTTGTAGATGAAGAATTTCCCTTCATAGGAGCTACGACTTTCGGAAACGTGGGTGAAGATACCATAGTGGAAGTGAAATGCCCAGTTGCTGCCTTTAAAAAAATATCCAATGAGATGACAACTTTTGGTAAACGAAATGGAATCCAGGCTTGTTCGCTTTTATCAAGATCATATTCTCCCTGAATTGGGAAATTATCGTCAAGCCCGTAGAATGCCTTTGAGAAGTTCTGAAAAACCGGCTACATAACCATGAAAGTGGGTTCTGGGGATTTTCAATTTTGCCAACTCTGTCTGTCTGTTCGTCTGTATGCCCTGCCTCGATGATTTCAACAGACTGCAGAACCCTAATTAAGGGCTTTAGTAAAAGAAGCTGATATTTTATTTTAATGTAATTTTTATTTGTCCTGAAAATTAATTTTGATTACATTTTGATGCCTGTAATATGTTTTTTTTCCCCGTATAACATAAATAATTAATAATTATACGGATCCCTTGACGTTATATCTTCACAAATATTCCTGTATGACTGATTTAAAAACTTTACGTAGTAGCATCAATCCTTACTAGGTGCAGATGCCTAAAAAACAAATATTGAATCAGTATATCATATTATATTAAAAATGACAACCTATCAATGAAACAATTAGTTCAATCATTAGCACATTTACCCTACGCCTATACTTTCGTGCGCGGGAGCCTGCTACGCTGCGTTTGCTACTTGCCCGTGCGGGGGTACACCCCGCGCCTGCTCCGCCCGCGCGGCTGCTTCACCCCCTTGAAAACGCGGCTACCACGGCCAGATTTCGCCTAAAGGGCAATTGTCCGACGACCTGTCACTATTTGCGATACACAATTTTTTAAATGATTGTCAAATGGTTGTCAGACGTGGCGTAGATGTTCGTTTTTTCGGCTGTTTATCTTTTTCCTACCCCGCAAGGGTTAAAGGCTTAGCATATGAATGCATGTTTATTTTTAAGGCCTCATCCATACAGCAAAAAGCTCAAGAGAACATGAATATCAATCTAGATATGCCATCTACGTTATGTTTTTCTTGGTTCCTTAACTGATCTTTTCTATAATTTTCGGTTAGGGAGGCAATCCGTACTTAACCTTACTGTGTCAACGGTTGATGTTCGTAACACTTTCGAAGTACTTTTTCACTTACACATATATTTTCGTCTTCTTTTTTCATAATTTTATTTACTTCATTCCAAAAACACAACCTTACACACACACGCCCATTAAAAAAAAGCTATAACAAAAATATTGTTTTATGCAAATAATTGTCATTCTCCTTTCAGTATTCATTGACCGTCCAGTGGCGCCAACACTTGTATTTAAACATTTTCTTAAAATCTTTAAATATATTAGGAATATATAAGACGGACAAAGTGTTGCCATTACGATAAGTTTATTTTAAGGAACAACCATAAGCTATATATTGTTATCCGTCATTGAAATCACTTAAACGAAAAAAAGAGGCTCATCATAGATTTTGCATTTTTTGCAATTTACAGACAGCTACCCGTGACAATTTTACTATCTATATGTATTAAGACTATCTAACTGGACTAGACTAGTTTAACCTTAACAAAACTTAGTGTTTAGTCACATCAGAAACAAGTTTCAAGGACGTACATACTCTGTGGAACACGGCAAATTTGTGTTTGGTGCCTACTGTGATTTTCCTAAATAACAAAGTTAGTTAGAAATGTTTAGTGAGTTTTATTTAGTAATTTTCCTACCAACCAAAATTTGGTTTCTTCTTTTCTTCTTACAATTATATATATGGACTGAACGTATTAAATGGCATAAGGTCATCCAGATCCTCGATGTATATTTGCTAGCAAAAGAATCCCTTTTGGAACTGTTTAGCTTACATATCTCTTGTAGTTTATCAGGGCCTTGATGGTGAACATCATGTACTCCAGATCCTCAATATGAACTTGGCTTTGGGACTATATCTATATAATTTATATCTATATAGTGCTGGTACTCCAAATCAAGTACTCTAGACTTTGGTTGTCTATGTTCCAGCTAAAGTGGTCTATCATGCTCAAAAGATTTTGTTATGGAGCTGTTTTCGTATCTCTTACAGTCTAGCAAAACCTTGGTGGTCTGCATCATGTACTCCAGATGATCGATATCCATGTGCCAGAAAAACGGACCATCATCCAGGTTTACTTTTCCATTGTAAAAATTTCCGTATATCGAGTGTACTACCTCTGGGAGCTACTTCATAAGGCTCACTCAAGTGGTTCACAGGTAAGCAAGACGCAACATATCCGCAAGATGGCGCCAGGAGATAGATTGGCAGAGAACAATTGGCCTGAAACGCGAAATCAAATTGTTTCACTACGCAGCGCGTGTATACAATTTCCAAATCTATCGAGGTGGACTTGTCGGTCCCCTGGCCCGAAAGGTGTTCTGGCCAGGCAATGTAGCTACCCTTTTTCCGACCTCACCTGCACTCCTCCATTCTCCCTATTGGCATTACACAGTGGACATGGAAACCAGTACTGCATCGCCATGCCTTACTGCATCATCACGCTATATGGCGTCATCAGCCCTACTTCGCTCGCTTACGGTATCGACCTCCGGTCTTGAGGGGGATAACTGTAGCTAACTCTGTGAGCTACTTCAAGAAGCTCACTCAAGTGGTTCACAAGAAAGCAAGACGCATCAGAAATTCCTTCATCTCCGCAAGAGACAAAGACAAATGTCAAACTGACAAATTGGCAGAGAACAATGAGGCTGAAATGCGGTATCGAAGTGTTTTACCGCGCACCGCATGTATACAACTTCAGATTATATCCAGGCGAACCAGTCGGTCTCCTAGCCACAACACGCGGCCAGGCAATAGTATATACCTTTTTCCCGACTCCACCTGAAACCCTTTGTTCTGTATATTGGCATTCTTCCTGTCACGCGCCACAGTATTAACGTATCTCTTACTCCAAGAAAGCAGCGTAGTAGTACATATTGTCTGATTTACGTAGATTTCCTTGGGAGTGAGTAATGTACCCGCGGTAAAAAGTAGCCTTTATCCTTTTTTAGTGTATTATAAATGTTTGTGCCAAACTTCATCAAAATCTGTTCAGTGGCTAGGCGTAAAAGCATAGCAGATAGAGAGACAGAGCTACTTTCGAATTATACAATATTAAAAAGGTAAAGTGGGTATGGATTTCTACCTTTATTCTTCGAAAATTTTGTTCTTAATTACCTGCTCACCGTTAGTATTTAGGATGGCTCTGTATTACAGAGTCTGTAATAACAATGAAGCCTATATTGCTGTGCATATGATATTTACTTTTCAAGAGTAGGTAATTATTTCCGAAGCTTATTCTTCAAATTCATAAATATCGCACTCATAATAGACGGGTGCCTTTCGCTTTCATGAAAGGCCAAAATTACTTTTCTTTACCTCATATCATCAATAATACTTGTAAATGGACTAAGGGGTGTGTTTTGACCGGGTCATTTCTCATTTATTTTAGAGAAGCATGCAATATGGGACTTTAAGCTTCGTAACTTTAACTGGGTTGAAAGCATTGTGGGTCAGCCAGTTGCTGAATTATTTCGATACAATGGAATACAATACACGCTTGATAAATTATATGTTATTTTTTATTTATTTGTAGATACTTACGCTATGAGCGCAGCAATCAATAAGTTACCTGTAGTAAATAAAATTAATCGTGATCTGATCCCTGATATTGTTTCGGTTTTCACCTTTATGTGGGTTACCAAATATCCAACGCCCTCAAAATTGGAGTTTGTGGTCACCGTGGTCACATTGTAACCGATTACTGTTTTCATTACAAATGATTTTACAATAAACTGAGTATTTATATTTATGATCCAATATATTAGTAATTTGTAGTTAAGTATCTGAGAAAATCGCTACTTGCAATGGTTTTTAGTGCCAGTTGGTAACTTTAACTTTTTATAAAGATATTCCGTCTAAATTAAATGTTGTTTATTGAATTTTGAATTGCCATTAGTTATTCAGAACTTCTTGTTCTATAACTTAATATTTCAACATCTCAAAAAAAAAATGTAGGTCGTGCTTTGCTCGTTCCTAGGAGCCAAGGAACGAGCAAAGCACGACCTACATTTTCTTAAAGTGCTTCTTAATTTTTTGATCCCTCATAACTGTAGTCAGTCTCCGATGTACTAGATTGATCAAACTCTCGGAATACGTTGCCAAATAAAGTAATCTTTTACTTCTACTTCAACAGCCACAATAGTCCACTGCTGGACATGGGCGTCCCCATATTGGATAGCATTTGCCATACTCACCACGCTTGGCAAGCGGATTGGCAAGCGCAGTGCAAAATGTTGGATTTATTAACAATAATGAGTTTCAATTGCATACTTTTGGTTTCACTGATATCTATAATACGTTGATGTCGTCACGCATCAAAATGTTTAAGTGCTAAGATTTGATACGTTTACTAAACTTAGTAAACAAACCACGGAAAAATTCAAAAACTTCTTTCATTTCTCTCTAATGTTCTATAATGGTGGAAAGGAGTTGTATAAAATTTTCAACAATTTTTTTATGCCATTTGCATAAAAAGATTTCAGATATGTGGGGTCACAGTAAGTCAGTTAGTCAGAAGACAGGAACGTTAATCAGGATTTTTACTAAATCACTCATTTTATCTTTAAAAAACTGCCTAACCGTGTATTTTCACTATGACAGTGGTGATCAAAATGTCCAAAATGGGACTATGACAAAGAGCTTTTAAGATCTAATATTCCAGACAGTTGGGCAATATAAAGATTTGGAACGCTTCTTTTTGAAGGATTAAGCCACTTTTATGTTTCGTCCACCATTAAGGATTTAGTAGGGCAGGAGTGTGACCTTTGTACGTCCACCAAAATGTGCCCTAACTTTCTGTTTGGATGTCATGCCCTTGTTTGCAACCTTATTAATAATTTGGTACAAAAAGTAAAAGCAAACGGTTGACAGAACAAATATTTTAAAATATTTTCGTTCTAATTAATAGGGACATCATAAAATTTACGAAGGAATCAAACAAGCATCTAATGCGGAAAATAACCTGTCAAATATTTTTTGCGAAGATTTTCCTTACCCGTTTGATATTTTGATCGGTATAAGAAATTGTCTTATGTAAATATTTTTGCAGCTCTAATTTACTGCTATATTAAGTAATAAATGTTCTTTCGGTTCGTATTTTATTATATGTATAATTATGAATAGCACATAGCATAACCTCAACCTGATTTTCTAAAAAACTTTTTTGAAATATTGGGTATCGTTTCTTAATTTCCATTAAATTCTTTGAATGTTCGCTGTATTATTAACACAAATACGTCACACAGATAAGATGATTTAAAGTATCTAACAACCACATTATGTTCCAACTACTTAATGCAATGAAAATAAAAAAAAATGGTTTATCTGCTTTGAAAAGGGTTTTACAAAGGTGTTTAGGATACATGTACAGGTACGACATTATATAGATTGCTTTAAAAAATTGTTAATATGTTACAATGTCAAATTTGTATTGAAATAAGTATTCAGTTTATTAATTCATGCATCGATTATGTAAATTGTAGCATCTTATAATAATTTCAAATATGTTAAATCTACATTCTATTAAAAAAAACTTGTTTAAACATTGAGCAAGGCAGCATTGCATAAATCTGTTGTCTGGTGTCCAAATTATTTGACAACTCTGATACCTTCCGAAAATGGAGTTTTCACAAATTCCCATTTACGAGTAATCCCCTCTCATACCAACGACAACATTAATACCTCGCATCTGTATCTCGCTGAATAGTCTTGGCGCATTAATTTTGTAAACCTATCACTTGCCTGCCCGCTAGTACAGGCACTATGCCAAATGGGCCAAGTTTGCCGGCCAGGGGATTTATCTTCTTTAGACGTTACTGTTATTTTGGTTTTAGGGCGCACTTCGGAGGTACTAGCGGTTTTTTTACGAACCGCAATGTAGTTCTAATTTTTCCACCAATCCTGTGCCCGAATTCCTTTTGTGTCAGCTATTCGTGAAGATAATTTAAATGAGGTCTTGAAGATTGTCGTAGGTACCTATTGATTTTCTGGAAAGATAAACTTCACACATATGAATAAAAAATATTATTAGTACAAGTAAAGTGAAATTATTGTGGCATGATATCTACGCACATTATACGTTAACGTGACAGACATACCTGACAGCCGACCTGGCTCCGCACGTATCGACTAGTCGTTCCTGCGGATCCAGCCAGGAAGGCCGAGAGGGTGGCGCAGGTCCTGGGCAGCCCTGCGTTTTCCATAATTGCGACACTGTTTAAATCGTCTGTCACAGACGTGTGAGGCCAATGATGATGATGTCAGACATAAAAACCTGGACGTGGACGTGGGCCTCCCCCGTTATCTATGCAACAAGTTTACTAATACGTAGTAATTTTTCATAGTTATAATATAAACGGGTTCATCAATGGGTTCTATGAATAGTGTAAACAACCGCGAAAGTTTAAAACGTAGTAATTTTGATAAACACTTTGAATAAGTATATCAAGTAAAACTTATTTGGCATTTCCCATAGTATCGCTTGAAACCTGTCACTTAGACCAAAATTCCAGGGATTTTGACCTGCTCGGAAGGTAACACCGTGTCGTACAAAGCGTTCAAGAGATAAACACGAGGATTTTGGCGGGTTTCCGAAAATGATATGTTTTATTTTCGTTACGCAAAAAAATGTTACCGCAATCCAATATTGTCGTTCTTCTAAAGAGGCAAACTGAGGACGTTACAATATAAGAAAGAAAAATAGCGGGGCGTGAAAGAACATTATGGCTGTCCCTTTTTCAGCTCCTGTATGAAATAAACATTTTTGGAATTAGAGTTAAGTTCCTGTAAATAAAGTACATCATGTACCAACGTACGTTTTGGAATGAGTAAAGTTTTGATGAACCTTTTAAATTTTTGTTCTTTTAACTAACTAATTAAAAAGATCTTTACATCAAAAGCCAAAAGAGTCCATTCCATTGGAAGGCATTGTTCTTATTCACCACACTTTGAAGGCGAATTGGCAAGTGCAGTCACTTTACTACCTACTGTCCATTCTTTGGATGGATTTATCCCTTAGTCGCTTTTTTGAAGACCTGCAGGTAGTTATGGGTAGGCCCTTTTCTGATTTGGCCCTTAACACTAAGTAGATTCAGGGGTCTTTATATATTATAGCACAGAACAATACATGTATACACATATCGCGCCTATTAGCACTTGCGGGGTAGGCAGAGCGTAAATGGCCGCAAAAACGACATTTACGCCACGTCTGAAATATATTTGAGGGTCATTCGGAAAATTTTGTATCGCCATAGCGACAGGTTGTCAGCCCATCGCTGAAGTCGCCTCCTATGACTCCCACGGAAAGAAACGGGGTGTTGCTATTCTAAGCCGGCATCATCATAGAACAATAACAGTTGAAAATACAGACATAATTAAAGAACAATAGTGTGGCCTCCATGCTGAAAGTAGCATTTAACCAAAACTTGAAACCTTTAAAATTTTTGACGAGTTGAGTTAATTTGATGGATGAATTTTAATCTGCCGTATCTTTTCCAGGAAGCCCCCTGTCGACCGTCTCGGGTACAGTGACGAGAGTGTCCGCCGTGGTCGGGGGCGAAGCGGACTTGCCGTGCGACTCGAGACCGCCAATGCGGAACGACAGTTTGCTGCTCGTCGTGTGGTATAGGGACGACAATCCTGTGTACAGGTAAATGAAAAAGAATTTATTTTATGTGAAGCAATTTCTGCTATCAAGATATCTGACCGATATAAAGGCTTGGTTTTTTATGTCAAAAACATATGAAGCCAAACCTATGTAAAAAAACACAGGTTTTTGCGATTATTTGCCAAAAAATTATTTCGAAATAAAGCCCGTGCCATTTGGCTTACAGCTGCTGATAACTCCTGTGTAGTTAGTAAAATGCTAAGGATAGTTTTATGACGGTCAATTTTGGACATTTATAATTTTCCTAAAATATTGGTCTTTTTAAGTAAAACGATGCACAACAAATCAAAAAGGACTTTAAGGATCAAGTAAATACACCACCCTGAAAGTATACAGAGTATTTTGATAGTATAATCCTAATTTCAAGTATTCCGTTGATATTCCGTAAGCTCACTAGCTTTGTATGTAGTCAGCTAACTTAGTTCAGCTAAATGATCTGCTAGAATTACGCTCATTAGGGATAACATACATACACATGTCACGCTTTTATCCCTTGCGGAGTAGACAAAACGTTCATGGCTGTAAAAAACGGTCGCTATCGCCACGTTTAACAAATAATTGAGGGCCGTTTCAGGAAAATCGCGTATCACTATAGTGAGAGGTTGTCAGCCTGTCGCCTAAACTTGTAATACTTATGAAACCCTCAAGTGCCTTAGTCACCTCTTACGATACCCGCTGGAAAGAAATGGGGTGATGCTATTTGAAGCCGGCATCACAGAACATTAGGTAGTAGTACATGTTTGCCTCTAATCTAGAGTCTAGAGGTTTAATTAAGATATTATTAAATAACAGCGCGTCTTGTCTTGTCGTGTCTCAGTAATTCAGTAACAACGTTAGATAGAATTAGGTACCTAGCTAATTTTCTTCTCATTAAATACTCAATGCTGATAGGATTAGGATAGAAAAGTAGTTCAGTAGCCTTAATTACTTATATATGTATTTGGGAGTTGGTTTATTTTTGTTTCAGAGGTAATCCAAACAAGTTAGTATATACACCATGTACTTATCTACTAAGGTTCTTGTTTTGTTATAGCCAAACGATTTCCACAAAATCCATCTACTTGGATTGACAACTAAAAACAATAGCAAAACAATCTCTTCTAGTAAACGTTTTATCCGATCAGAGAGTCTGTACATGATGAATTCCGGCAACCGTTTCTGAAACCGGCACAGCGTAAAAAATAAAAGGGGTCGTCCCTTTTTGACGAGATTCATAATATCGGACATATCTTTCTACCCTGTTTCATGTTATCTGTCAACAGAGACACGTGTAATAAATACGTTGAACGTTTTAGGGTGTTTTTTTTTATTGGAAGCTATGATTGCAAACATAGTAGGCCTTCTGTGGTTTTGGTACAGACAATCGCGTAGGTAGTAGTTAGCTTAGGTAAGCTTGTAGATAAAAATCGCACTAACCTTTTTTACACGATTGCCCAATCAAAAAGGAGTATAATGTTTTTTTAGAGTTCATGTGTGTAGGTATATTTTTATAATAATAATAATAAATGAACTTTTATTTCAAAATCAGCACAAGTTTTTACACTGAAATCCGCCAAACTATACAATAGTTTGTAGGCAGAAATATAACTCCCCATTTTAGGTAGGTACTGTTGTTAATTTATTACAAATAGGTTATCCAATTATCTATTATAGATTTACAGGGTACTTACTAAAAAAATTACCTATGTATATATAACAAGGATGACAAGATTTTTAAATTTTTTGGTTACAATTCCATTAAACTGTTATTAAATTTATTTAGAAGATAACATTTGACTTTTCTTTTGAACGTTTGTTTGGTATTACATTGTTTGATATCCAGCGGTAAGTCATTATAAATTTATGTATGTATGTATATATGTCCGATTCTTTAAAGGACTGAAACTGGTTAACCACTGAACCGATTCGAATGGGAATGGCATCGGAAGAATCCTTAGATTAACCAGAGTGTCATAGGCTAGACTTTATTTCAAAAGGCAGTAGTATTTTTTTTAATTTATAATGTTTGTTTCTAGCGTTGTATTAACTTGAAAGCTAAAAGGTAGATACTGGAAGAAAACACGTTAGAGAGTGATTTTTCTTCCCATACGTACCACTCAGTAATCTCGCCATTCCCCGAGGTGGGTACCTTTCCGTCCCGGACACAAACCGGATTAGTCTAGGAAAGAGGATGTACTGAGATTAATGTTGGATGTGGAATCGTGACTGTGTATATTGTCGTTCAATTTTCGATAGGTTTACATGACTTCACCTACTTATTCATAAACGTACTCAAATTGAAATAGAAAAATAACAACAATACAACTTTTCAAACAATTTATTTAGATAGATAGATATCTTCTTGTATTCTTGATGCTGGCTTAGAATAGCATCACGTCTAAAGGAATCGAGAATTTTATGCTTATCATTTTTTTTGGCAACATGCTGACAACTTGTCACTATACACGATTATTCCGAAACTGCCCCCAAAATTTGTCATACGTGGCAATACCGATCGTATTTTACGGCCTTTAACGCTTTGCCTTTATGTATGTATGTGTATGTTAGTCCACGCAAGCAAAAAAAAAATCCTTTTTTCTTGTATCCAGAGAATTTCAAGTGGAAAATTTTCCGAAAGTTTTTTATTCATCATTACGTAAAAAGTTTTTTTTTTATTAATGATGGAATTTCTCTTCACCCTAACACGATATGATGCGTTGGACCAGGCTTTTACGATTGTGGCGAAAGGACGTAAATTTCAATATAGCAACACCGTGACGGATATCAAACAGGGTAGATGTGACTAATAAATCTCAACAGGCAGGAAGAGAAGGGACGCCGAATAGCCCCGTAAAGCGTAATTGACCAAAATTGGGTTACTCTCCCCATCTAGTCTGCTAACCGCATTGCTAATGTCTGTGAAAATATGTAGGCAGCAGGTAATGTTTTTGGCAACTTAGTGGTTGCGAACTATCAACCGTTATAAACCACAACTGCTGCTGATGAGTGCTGAACATTGAAGCTGAGGTGAAAACTAAATTGGTGCCATTCCAACTAACGCATTTTGTTTTGAGTTTTCTGACGTAATTAGACATGGTTGCTCAATTTTTCGGACTGACTTTAGGAACTTTTATAACTGAATTGAGCTAAAATTTGATTATACAGTGACTCTAAAATACCTTCTTCCTTACTCATACATACACACATCACGCCTTTATCCTTTGCAGGGTAGGCAGAGAGTTAACAACTGCAAAAATACGGTCGGTATCACCACGTAGTACAAATATTTGAGGGCCGTTTTAGATAAATCGTGTATCAGTATAGTAACAGATTGTCAGCCTGTCGCCTAAAATTGTAATAAGTATACATGAAACCCTCGAATCTCCTAGTCGTCTCTTAGAATACCCGCGGGAAGGAATGGGGTACTGCAATTCTAAGCCGGCATCATACGGCAAATCACCTTCTTTCTTCTTTAGAATAATAGGCTGTAATTGTTAAACTTGACTTTTCCAATATTTTTTCAATTAAAAATTGTTTATTAACTAGCTATCCACTATTAATTAATCGTGATATTTTTTAAAGTAGTTTTGTAATTTAACTATGCCTCGGGACTTCATTAAAATAAATGTCAATATTTTTGGCGTCAACTATCGGAATAAAAAACCGCATTGTAATTTATTTATTTATAAGTATATCACAATCTTATCTTATCTCTCTTAACATTTTTTGTAAGATAACGTTAACCTAACTTTAAAAGTTGACCATATTTAAGTAAAACTTAAATAACATAAAAACAAATCCTTTGAAAAGGATTAAGCATTTGAAACAATTTAGGCAAGTATTTCGTGAAGTTAAACAAACACATTTAATATATTGTTCTACAAACAATAGCATTCTCAACATTCTATCTGAACGTACAAGTCTTATAATCCGAGAGAATTCTAGGCAAACAGTAGAGCAGTGAATCTATCCTATCCAATAGCGAATGCCTTGCGAGCCTTGTCACAATATTTGCGGGTGCCGCATTGCGCCTGGCGTCACGGAGAGGGTAAATTTTTCGAGAGCCATGTAAAATTTAGATAAGCGCGCATGTGCCGGGCGGGGAGTGCAGTAGATGGTTATTGAAACTATAATTTTGTACAAACTTGCAACTTGTTGTTGTAATATTCGAGATCGTGTATTACGTCACACATTTTTATTATTTAATTTTTGCTCGGTTTCAGCGCTTTCAGCCTGATGTTCACATAAATTGTTATACTACATACATACATACATATATCACGCCTTTATCCCTTGAAGGGTAAGCAGAGCGTAAACGTCCGCAAAAAAACGGACATTTACGCCACGTTTGACAAACATTTGTTATACTCTAATACAATAATACCTACAAAACGTATAATGTTGTGTAACTAAATATACGTATCAACGACACGGTCATGTACGTGACTACCAATACTTCATGGTTCGCACGCAACTTAGATACCTGCCTACTTATTATGTAACTCACTAAACATTATTGTTTGAGAAAAAAAGGTGGAAAATGAAAGTCGTTGTGAAGGAGCGTGGTTCCTACATCCAAATTTTTTTGAAACAAATTAATGTACATATTTACGTTTTCACAAAGCCTACAAACTAACCAACGCAATTTTACAACATTTTATTGGTTGGCAGTGTCAATGAATTCAGCGCGTAAAACATACGGGTCTTTGCGTGTGCTCTTTATTACACTACTGATAGTGAACCAATTTGATGCATATAGCTATGGAATAAAACAATGTCATCATTTAAATAGGGGATAGTGTGTGGAGAAAAGGTACCATATTTTTATACTTTGACGTTTAATTAAAATACAGTTTTTTCAATTGGATGCAAGTAAAGTGTAAAAATATTTTTTTTCATCAGATTAGGCTAATAATAACAAAGAAAGTCGCTTGTTCACTTAAAAATATTTAATTTTTATACGGAATATCTTTGAACTATACTAGTTTAATCCGTAATTAGGCTCTGAACTGAAGCGATTGTCCCATTTACCTTGTTCTTTCTGCATTAAACATGGTATCACTGCCTTAACAGACAATGCTATCTACGGCGTTTGAATTCACGACTATATTTTGTAAGCAGTTTACAGAAGGCTTAAGATAATGTTCCAAAGTCATTCTCGTAAGCTGCTTTATACAATTTTGCCAAGTTTGTAAATTAAAATGTAACTCACGTGCGTGGGTCGTTTGATAACATTATGTTTCTGATGTTTCGCTGCTGTTTGAAGAGACATCATTCAAGAAACGCTCAAGTTAATAAGAGTTACTCTTCATATGTTTACGTGAAACGTAGGTACCTACAAAGTATTTTGCTGGTTGGCAGACATTGAACCTATGTGTATTAGTACGTCTGATGTCTAAATGTTTCCAACAATTATTCAAATCTTCTATTCATCAGAGGTTCGTTTAACTATCACGTTTTTCCAGTACATACATGCTTACATTGGCCCATTGCAGTCCACTGCTGGACGTTGGCCTTCCTAAGGTACGCCATAGGGCACGATCTCTTATTTGCGCCATCCAGTCGCTACCAGCCGCCTTTTAAAAGACTTCGGTCCATCTGACTGGAAGTTGTCCAACGCTACGCTTGTCGAGGCGTGGTCTTTTTTTCAGTAACATAAAATAATATAACTAGAAATTTCATTGTATAATTATTCAATGTTACCAGTAATTAAAAAAAATATATTTTTATATTTAATTATGTCCTTATATATTGAGAAAATAGTACTAGTACAGCAAAAATGCTGCATAATAATTCTGGAACAAAATCTTGATCACCAGTTTGCCTGACTAAGGCCCATGCAATTCAGGATAGTAATGAAATAAATTACATCTTTTCATCACCCTGCTACATCTTTATCTCACTTTTTTGCTTTCCCTATCTAAGTACCAAAACAACTTATTTTACTACAGTGATTTCCTAGTGAATAAATCATCAAGTTGAAGTGTTGTGTACATTTTACATTCGCGTTACCTGAGGCTTTTACACAGTACACAACTAAAAGCTTTTCGGTTGTTACATAGCTCGTAGTGTAGGTATAGCTATTTTGAGGGTCTGAGTTAGGCCAGGTTTGCCACAGCTTCAGTTCGTCATACATAAACGACGAGGCCCGATTCGTTATAGATATATCATCTATCTAAGGCTTCTAAAGTGTATCCAGAAAAACCATTACGCAAAGGTAGGTAAGCTGACAAAATACAAAAGCTGTAACGAACTAGCACATAGAAATTGAATTATAACTTTCATCAATAATAAGTATGCCAAACCGGGACTCTTTGCATGAGTAAGACTTTTTCGTGGCGAGCCGGGAATGCGACAAACTGGGACTGATTCGAGGGTTGGGACTCGGAATTAACAAAGAGTCGGGCGGAAGTTTCGCAAACGCTAAACGTTGCGGGCGCCCGTGTAAATATTGGGTTCGGCGCAGCCTTTAGACCTTATTACGTTCATTAAAAGAGACAGCAGAGCATAAAACGTTTATTGAAAATTTGATGCTAATTAAAGCAACTGTCATAGTGGGGACATCAGCGATTGCGAGTGTATGTTTATCTGTCAATGAAAATACAGTTTTACACGAGGATTCTTAAGCCTAATGATATTTTATCTTCACACTTTAAAAACTATAAAATTATAATACACTTTTCCAAACCTCCACACCGAAGATTAGAAACAACAATACGAGGTCAAATTTAATATGAGAACGTAATATGGCTTGATGTAATTTTTTTAATAATTTATCTTAACGACATAAACAGAACTTCCAACATACTACAACATCTGATAGGAATGGTAGAAGATAGCGGCGAGTATTGGCACAGAATAAATAAGTATTGTTACAAAAAAAAAAATACCATCCTCAATTTTATCAAAATGCATAAAACATGTGTGTACATATAATGTTTCAGTGTGTCAGAGACCTGCTTTATGCATTCTCTGGGCAGAATGCATAAAGTGCGTCTTTATACAACTGTTTTCGATGTAATCCGAATATTATGAGACGAGTGTAGATACAATGGTTTAATCTGGGAATACCGTGATAAACTACACTCATTTTATTATTTTTAACCTAGAGGCCCATGTACCTCGGTACAGAATGTATAAAGTCATTTTCAACCTTACTGCCCTCCCTTAGTTCAGAAAAAATAAAAAAAACAACAATAGTAACATTAGGTATGTTATTATTAACTATAGTACATCCAATTTAAGGGTTTAAAATCGGACGTTCGAACGGAATACAGACTGTAAACACCCCTTGCTTACTAAAAAGGTAGGTAAAAAAGTTCAAAATATTTTTTTAAATATTAAAAAGTTAAACCTTACTAGACACCGTCACTGACCACGCCATTAAATGTAATGAGCAAGTATTATATTTTAAAACAGGTGGTTTTAATTTAAGCTTCTAAGTTTTGGCTACATATTTCTTAATTACATACTAAGGAAGTCAACCTAATAAAAGCGTGTTAAATAGGTAATGAAGTAACAAGGTAAAAGCATTAACGTAAAACGGGTTTGTAAGTAATATCATACAAGGAAGAAAAGCCTTGTCGCGGAGTCAAATTTAATATAAATTTAAATACCGAATTAAGGAAGGTAATCCTTACTCACATGGCATGAATTATGAGAACTAATTAGTAATTATGATCTACCAACCCCACTAGAGAGTCCTTTCAGGCGATCTCAACCTTAAAAATACTATCCTTAACTCGTACAAATTAAAATAATTGAATTAAATATATTTTGATCACGTCGAAATGCGCCCGCAATTTTAGGCTGAAACTAAACTTTGAAGTCGGAAGGACTTGTTTGCATAATTGGTCTGAAGTTGTACGCTTCTTGAATTCTCTGTGAAGTGAACACTGTAAATTATATTATAAAGTTGTTCTTCCCGTGTACGACTGTAAGGCTCGCGGGCACAGAATAAGTGGAAGCAGCAGGAAGAAGTCCTTTTACGAATCGTGCAACCCAAACGCGGGTTATTTACCTACTGCTACTTGTATCCAGTAAATCGATCGACAAACGCAAGTCGCTAGCTTTGGGCTACGCCTTCGCTTACGATGATGCTACGACGAAGCATTTCTCTACGTTGCGCGCTTATTGGTGGTTTATCTCAGACGCATTCACTTCGCGCGCATTGAAGTACTAGTTTTCGTCAAAAAGATGTAGGTTAACGAACCACGGAAATTGTACACACTAAAACTTTCTGTATTATTATCTAGCGAGACGAGATGTTATACTGCTCTATTTTATACTGTGTTTCGATCATCATTAACAAGATAACGGTTAGGGAACTTGATAATCTATATTTAGTGCTAACATGCGGTCGCTAGTTTTCCATAGACCTAATTGATCCTAATTGCTCAAAGTAAGCTCATTGTTCCAAATGGATGCTATCATACTTTTTACGCCATGGCTTGTATGCATCAACATAAAGAAAAAACCGTAGTACACAAGTATTCTAGAAGCTTTTTCCTTTTGCTTAATAATTGAGCCGCATCTAGAAACGCATTGCACCGTGACGTACCGTATTTGGATGAGTTTAATATTCATACTGCTCTAGTTGATTCTACTGTAACAGTGCAGATGCTCGCAGGCTTCTCATTAAGATAACCGTTCGAGACGATAACTTGAGAATCTGTATTCACCGCGAGTGTACGTACGGTAGTTGGTTTTGCATAAACCTAGGTACGGTACATCACGTGGTCGGCGCCTTCAAGCCCACTATTCAAGCCTTGATTCATGGCTTGTTAGAACTGTGTACTTCTGTTGCTATACAGGTTGTGAGGAAATATGTACGGAATACTTTGTAGGCTTGATTAAATCATTAAACTGAGTACCAAATTTTTAAAACACTTCCCGTGTTAGGTACACAATTTTTGCGAACTTGCAAAATTTTCGAGTGCGGGCAGGATTTGAACCTGCGACTTTCGCATTACTAGTGGCGACGCCTCTTCCATCTAAAGTCGCAGGTTCAAATCCTGCCCGCACTCGAAAATTTTGCAAGTTCGCAAAAAAATCATTAAACTGATTATAACAGTTGGATTCGAAAAATATTTACTCGGTAAAATACTCGATCAGCTGACTGTCTTGCTCTGAAAAGTAATATTTTGTACGTCTGATGGTTTCTGAAAAATTCGTTTAATTTCATGCACATTATTATTATTAACAGTCCACTGCTGCACATTGGCCCGCCTTTAGGGATTATTTCGCTATTCACCGCGCTTGGCGCTCACTTCGGATTGCTGAGTGCAGAACTACGTGCAGAACAAGACATAGTATTTTTAGGGAATGTAGATGCCTATCCATTCAATAAATTTAGCACTTGGTCACCTTTTACGACACTCACTGCTGGAAATAGTGTAACTAATTCTAACGTAAACCGGCACCATACGACGCAAGCTTAGGTATGTCTGCTAATCCGAATTACTTTACAAAACACCCGGTGTGTAGGTAGTTAGACTTGTTCGTGCTAATGAAAGCTACGTAATCACTTCAACAACAACCTTATTGAACGCCCTATTTTCTTTCTTTTGTTACAATGAAATAAGTAAATACTACAGTAAGAGTCTCACTTATTTCCTTTGTTACAATTATTAGAACGGTCTTGTTTACCTTGTATAATGTTACTAAAGAGTTTTCTTTAAGTAAATAATTAGGTCGATATTTATTTAGGAAACAGACATTGATAATTAGTAGGCATTTCTACTGCGCTCTTCTATGTTATGCAGGACTACAAAATCACTAGGCCATTTCTCCCTGCGTGAGCGTTATGTAGAGAGTAAACCCAGAAAGTTAATGGATTTGCATTGCTCTTCGCTTGCTAGTCTGCGTTTAAAGGTATCAAACGTAGTGGGCCGATACTTACTTTATCAGTACACAACAGAATAATTATGTTCTCTCATGTATTGATGCCGTGTGATGCCGGCTTAGAATAGCATAACACCATTTCTTTCCCGTGGGAGACGTAAGAGGCGACTAAAAGACTTGAGGGTGTGTATTACAATTGTAGGCGATGGGCTGACAACCTGTCACTATGGCGGTACACAATTTTCCGAATGACCCTCAAATATATGTCGGACGTGGCGTTAATGTCCGTTTTTGCGGCCGTTTACGCTCTGCCTACCCCGCATGGGATAATAGGCGTGTTATGTGTATGTCTCAATTTACTCGTAGTGTTGTTACAATAAACTTAGCTATTTCACGTGTTTCTGTTTGTCTTATACTTCATCTTGTTCCCACGTCTGTAGGTACAAGCAGAACTATATTTCACATGGGTGTTTCCACATTGTTCCAAATAATCATTCTATTTATGGTGGTACACGGGTGGACTTGCATTTTACTTACACTTATCTCTAAAATAGGAAAATTATATTTATCTAAAAAAAATTGGTTTGTCAAATGTGTGCGTGCCATCGCCATATAATATAATTATGTATTCTTGTTTCATCGTGCTTTAGCTTTTAGATGATGATTGATTTATTTTATTTTATTATTATACGAATGCTACACATAGGTTAGAGCTCGGTAATTTTGAAAAAAACAGAACCGAACATAAACTCAAAATTAGGAAGCAAAAATTTGTTTAGAATAGCATCACCCCAATTCTACTCGTGGGTGTCGTGAATTCGAGATCTTGATCTGCGCTCGCTCGCCAATCTGCTTGCCAAGCGTGGTGAGTATGTCAATACCTTCCAATAGGGGAAGGCCCAAGTCAAGTAATGGACTGATACATACATACATAAATCACGCCTATATCCCTTACGGGGTAGGCAGAGCGTTAACGGCCGTAAAACGGATATTAACACCACGTCTGACAAAAGCTTGAGGGTCAATCTGATAACTGTGTATCACTATAGTGACAGGTTGTCAGCCCATCGCCTAAAATTGCAATACACATCCCTCGAGTCCCTTAGTCGACTCTTACGACACCCATGGGTAAGAAATAGGGTGATGCTATTCTAAGCCGGCATCACACGGCACTGATGAGGCTGTTAATAATGATTTGTAGGTATGTATTAGGGGCAACGCGTTGGTATTCCATACACATTGTCGATAATATAAGTTGCTTGGTGTCCATTCAGGAGCTTTTATATGGGTGATTTATTTTGAATAAAGCTAAAATAGAATTTATTCAGTGGAACTACTCTTTTCTACTCAGATCCCGCAAAGGACTGCGTGATTCAATATAGTAAATATCAGTTTGTCCGCCTTACACCAGTGCTACCAAATTATCTCGCCTTCCTGTTCAAATCAAAGCGTATGAGCCAAAAAAGTATTCTCCTTGTTGTACATAATAGAAAAGAAGTACTTTTTGTTTCCTTGTTACGGTAGATAATTCATACTACTAAGTAGTATGGACTTTTATATTGATAACCTAAATCTTTCACAACAAAACGAACATACTTACTTAATATCCATTTTGCGAATGCGTAATATTTTAAATTTATTTGACCATCCTTCGTTGTCGTAGTCTTCAATTACTGAAGGTCGTGTCCGATTATAATTCCTTACACTATTCCTTCCTTTCTAATTTGACCATTACACAGATAGAAAAAGGTCAGGAGAAAAGGCCTTTATGCAACGCGGCATTCTCTAACGGCCAACCAAAATGTAAATAGAAACATTCAAAGCAAGTGCGCTTAAAAAAAACTAATTAATACCTAATGGGCCTGCCTCGAACTTTTAAACGTTTATGTCCCACTAATGACAAATACTGTGTGTGAGAACAGAGCGAGATCTCCATATTTAGAAGATTTCTCACTCTTCTAAAAACTTCTAGCCAAATAAACAAGTATTCAAAAACTGAACGACAAGAATCTATTTATGTACAAGACGTATCGTATTTGCTAAAAAGAATGTGTTTTGTTACGTTAAAAATAGACCTAACTTTCAAAAATAAACCTCTCCAGCATAATTTTTTTATCGTGTTTTCCGACCAGAATCTAGATAATTCTACTTCTAATTCAAGCCTGTAATGTCCCACTGCAGGGCAAAGTCCTCCCTCCCTTTCTTCCATTCTTCCCTGTTCTGGGCCTCCTTCATCCAAAAAGGGGCGTGTGTACTTTGTAGATAATAAAATGAAAAATCATTAAACATAAAAATAAGATGTTTGTCGTATTCACCGACGAAGTTTCGAATATCTGCATCTCAAATTGCTTCCAAAAATACCAATTTTTCTCACGACGCGCCCTTATCAACAGTTCCCACTAGGCATATCTTACAATAACGTAAAAATAATATACAAAGATATCAAATACATAAAGTCAACGTTTGACAGTTCTCTGTGTTATCGGGTAAAGCAAATACCCACCTAGCAATTTTAAATATTTAGAAGCATAGAAAAATATTTGATGGTGTTAATTATTACAACGATATTCTGCTTCTTTACATACATACATACATATATCACGACTATGCGGGGTAGTCAGAGCGTAAACAGCCGTAAGAATAAACATTTACGCCACTTCTGACAAACATTCGAGGATCATTCAGAAAATTGTGTATCGCTATAGTGACTTATTCTGCTATGGTGATAAAAGATAGGTTCACTGTTATGACTGAAGTACCTACAAGAATGACAGTTTTACTTCATTAGTGAAATAAATAGGAGGCGATCGTTTAGATATTTTATCCAAGAAAATTCCACGAACACCAGTTTACTTACCTTAATAACATCTTTGTTACAAAATTAATTAATTATTTTCTTTGAACGCGATGTTTTAGATCAAAATAGAAAAATCAGTGTCCTCATTTTCGTGATAAAGCTAGTAGGCAGAAATTTTCTATCGGCGAATTAACACAATATTAACGTATTTCGAAAATCATTAAAAACTGCCAATCATCAGCATAACCCATAATAATATTCACCGAAATCCATTAGTACGCGCAATCATACTGACTACATCGTAGCAAATGGATCGTTCGGCGGCTGAATGCGCCCCCATTGCGGTCAGACCAGTGCTAACCTACACAATGCTCGGCACTATCTACCTACCCCTATGTTGATGTTGACCTAAACTGGCTGGGCTATCGCGCCGCATAACAGGACTTCAAAATACCAGCACGTATTTTGAGGTCGTCAGTGACTATTTTGGTCGATTTTGACCGCAGCCTTAGCTATAGCCTATAGTGTCGAATGACGATCCTTAAAATTTTCAAACTCTGGTATGTTTCATTTGATTTTGCCTATGATAAAACAATAAGAACATGAAGAAAAAAATCGGTGGCTCTACTTAATAGGTACAAATTTACTGAGCCAATATTTATAATACCTATGCGTTTAAATGGTTTTTATTCCTTTTTAAACTATATCCATAAACATGAAATTATAACATAACTGATCTCCATTTTTAATAATTTGATTCATGTTCAGGTTTTTATTTATTCACTCAGAATAAATAAAAAATAAATGATTAAAACACATCCCATAAAGATTTAAAAGAGGTTGTCATAATTGCTTCCGGTAATAAAAAATGGCATCGTCGTCGAAACAATAAAAATCATCTCTATAGCTGTCTGCTGCTATTGATCAAACTAACCTAGATAGCTGAAAAACTGAACGCCCCCCGAAAGTTGCCTCATGGCAAAGTTACCCCACACAGTTCTGATGTTGATCTAAAGTGCCTTCACTATCGCTCCATAACAGAAGTTGAAAATACAAATACGTTATTGGCAACCGCAACTTTGGTAAGTGGTGTGGAAACGAAATTGCCGTTTCCTGTTTTAATTTATAAATTCCAACTTTACTTTGAGCTTTTTATTTGCTTATGAGTTGATTTGGCCTTAACTAACATACCGATAAAACTAGGTACAATATTGTTTCCATTTTAACAAAGAGGTAGAAAAATAATTGATTTGTTTTATAGCATTCTGTTCTATTTTCATTTATCATCATCATCATCATCATATCAGCCCACATCTACCCACATTTCCATACATATTATAACTAGCTGTTGCCCGCGACTTCGTACGCATGGTGTAGTGACTTGTGAGTTAGTGAAGTTGATGTATGCATATTGTTTAATATTAATATCATGTTTGTATAAAGTTTTTTCTCTTTAAGATGTGCAATGAATAGGTACTGGTTAACTTGTTTTTCGGTTAGGTACTTGGTTTTGATACTATGGACATCAGCTACAAAACATCATTATAAACTACTTTGGTAGTTTTACCATCGGGTGCTAAAACGTACAAATTTTCAGGAAAACTGACTCGAGAGCAAGCGACATATAGCTGCCCGTGTGATAAACAGGGAATCGTAAGACCTACGCCTGCGGCTTTCAGCGTCTGTCCTTGCGATTTGTTTACAGTCATTGCAAAGAAAACGCTGACGGGAAACTGAATGCCCTGAAATTGAAATAAAAAGTTGTTGGGAATGAGTGGTATACGCGCCACAACCAGTGAAAATATCCGCCTCGAATAAATTCATCTTTAAGCTTAAGATCTTCAGTCTGGTTCCATTGCACAGCTTTGGCGGAGTGAGATTGCAAAGAAGCATGATAGGAACACCAAGTTTAAGTAATATTTGGTGTGCAGAAAGACCATTCGCACTCAAGGAGTTTAGGAATTCTATTAGGTAGTTAGTGGCTTTGTCTTGATTCATAACAGTGGTAATTGACGCGTATACCACCATATCCCCAGTGATTTGTGACATAATGGTATGGTTTATTGAAGCAGTCTGATCATTTTTGGGTGCAAAAATAGCTCTTCCACGTAGCTACGAATCTTTCTTTTGAAGGAAGGAAGGTTCGCCATACACAGAAGAAATGATTCTCTTTAGACCAGAAACTATTTGGCAAAGCGTTTCAGGCAGACTTACTTGACCGTTCTCCTCTGGTAAAGTACCTCTGCCGAGTTTTAATAAAGCTTGTGAAAACTCTTCAGCCCGTGGATTACCTCCGAGACGGGTTCGCATGATCACCGTCATGGTCAGCTTGTGAATTTGTGGCCAAAGAGCCGATGATTTTAGTGATGCATTCACCTCATCAGCCCTGGTACCTCGAGTAACAACTGGAAGTGTTTGGCGAAAGTCACTGGAAAAAAGATCAGTGATATGGCCCATGGCCCTATTATCTCTGCGTATGTCTTTCAAAGTCCTATCCATAGCTTCTACTGTTTTTTTGTTGGCCATCGTACACTCGTCACATAACTACCAGACAACAATATCAGAAAACCTTTGCCTTGTAACTATTACGTGATACAGGACATATTGGAGTATCGTTTGTGTCCAAATCGATTGGTATTTTGAAAGTTGTATGCGCCGTTTTCTCTCCTGGAAGCAGTGTGGCAGCGATACTTGAAGATACTACAGCAAGTGCAATCCTTCCTTGCCTTCTGATCTCTGCAAAAATGTTTAAGGCGAGTGTAACCGTGAACGACCTCGATAGTGGCGCCACTTCACAAAAAAAGATTTATCTTTAAAGAAACAATCTATCAGAATATCCGTTGCCCAAGTTTATACTTACATACGTATATCACGCCTATTATCTCTTGCAGGGTAGGCAGAGCGTAAATGTCCGTTTTTTCGGCCGTCTGACATATATTTGATGGTCATTCGGAAAATTGTGTATCGCCATGGTGACAGGTTGTCAGCCCATCGCCCATGTGAAAGTCCCTTAGTCGCCACTTACGACTCCCACGGAAAAGAAATGGGGTGATGCTATTGCAAGCCGGCATCACACGGCATAGTTTACAATACTATATTATTATTTTTTTAGAAAACCTGCCGCCTGTCAGTGGCTTTGTTATATAATTTTGGAGAAAACATTTCATTAGCGGGTTTCACAAAACTAACAGCGACATCTATGAAGTAATTTTAAACAAATTTTACTCTAACTTTTTTGATTCTAACTAATGAAGGTTATTTATATTTTTTTAGGTTCCGTACATCAAAAAGAAACGTACAAAAAAACGGAACCCTTATACGATCAGTTTGTTGTCCGTCCGTCCGTCCATCCGTCTCGTAAGACGCATTATTTCGGGAATGCGCAGAGATATCGAGTTAAAATAAAAACTATATTGGTAAATAGGTTTTAGGCTGCAATATGGAACCCTTATAGGTTCACTCACTTTGTTGTCCATTTGTCTGTCTTTCAAGACTCACTATCTCGGTTACACGTAGAGATGTCGAGTTAAAATTAAAAGTATTATAACCTTTAACTCAGGTCAACGGCCTCTTGTAGTGGTAAAAAAATTAACTAATTTTACCCAAATCATAATTTGTCTTCGCAATAAAACAATTTTCAACGGATTTAAGTTGTGTTTATTTTGGATTTCACAATTCCTACGTTTCTACAATAAACACAACTTAAATCCGTTTAAAATTGTTTTATTGTGATGAGTAATAGTTGTGCAAACTCAAAAAAATATCACAATTCATCTGTCTTCCATCACATACCTTGACCATGACCAAAGGTCAAAGTAAAAGTCCGAAACATTTCTGTAATAGTTAGAACGGCCCGCATATATGTCAGACGTGGCGATAGCGATAAAATACTTACGGCCGTTGACGCTCAACCTACCCCGCAAGGATTAAATGTGTGATTGTTTGTTTTTTGTTTGGTTAGGTCGTTTCACGGGGTCGTTAAGAAGTTCAGATCGTATGTCAGTCAATACGTGGTCAATACCGCGTTTTACAAAACTAACAGCGACATCTATATTATTTTTTAGGAAAAAAAATCGGAACTCGCTTTGTGGAACCAGTTACTGTGTTTTACCATGGGAATGAAAGATTTTTTCGAGGTAAAAAGTATCCTAGATGTTGACCCGGGTAATAAGCTACCACAGTATAAAATTTTGTAGAAATCTGTGCAGTAGTTTTTACGTGAAAGAATAACAAACATACCGACAGACAAACAGACAAACAGACAAAAATCAATTTTACTTCTGTTTTGATGTCTGTATCTTGAACACAATTAGAAGCAAAAACCCTTTTTTGAATCTATTTCATGTACAGAATTGGTTTCGTTTCTGTTTTATTATATGTATAGATTATTTATTTGATCTTCTTATCTAGTCTTTGCTATTACTTATCTAGAAATCAGTTAGTAAGCACCTAATTCCAGGTAGATTTCATTAAATACGCAAAAATAAATAAATATATAACTATACTGCCCAGTATAGGGATTCGTCAACCATTGTTAAAAAATAATGTGCGCAGCAAGAATATGCAACAAAATGTCGGCAACTGCCGGTAGATTCGAAGAGTTTCTTGCTCGAATTATGTCTATGTATGTATACCATTATGACCCAAACGTTAAATTAAATACACTTATGCATACCTATCATATAAACTGACCGAAAGCAAACCAGATTATATACTTTAAAAACAAAGAACAGTCGTGTGCAACAACTTACTTATTCTGTTCGTATAGAGGTGTACAAGTTATTCTAAGTAGGACCCATATACAGTATTAGAAACATCCTTAAAGTTATAATGCAGGTCTAAGAATCTTCACACATAATTAGGCCATGTCCATCAACTATGTCAGCGGCCTACAAGTAACTTAGTTCGTTCGTCGACACGGTGTCCCATACAAAGTACTTAAATACTGACTAGCAAATATGTTTATTTTTTTAATGACGATGGCTGCGTCGGTGTGACAAGCTGTGCTGGTCAGAGTACCCTATAAGTCCCGTTAAATATATTGTGCAACATTAACTGGGTACTATTGCGTGTGTCATGCCTGACAATGGAATTGCCCTAAAGCTAAATTGACTTTCAAGACAGACCAGACCAGCAACACAATGTTATCGTATCTCAGTCGGCTTGTTAGTAAAGTCGAGGTATATTAGGTGGTTCATCGACTCCGTGTCCCCCACAATAACAGTACTTTCATAAATAGGTAAATTTCGGACTCTATCCTACTGAACTGACTCACAAACCACAAATGCCGCAGGGTTGTCTTACTGTTTTTCCTTACCTACAATCAAATAATGTCTTCCTGTAATCGAACATAATATAATTAAATTGAACGTAATCAAATCTGTATTACCTGATCTGAAACTACATTATTACCTATTGAATGGATGAGCTAATTGACTGAATGTCAGGAATTGTAACATCATATTGTAACCTAACTAAGCTATAGAGGTATTTGGCTATTGTATGTTCATTAGATTCAGTAGATAATTAAATTTCTGTTTGAAACTACAATAGGTAACCATACGATATTGACTATCATATTTAGCTTGTAACACATGATCATTAGATCACTAATTTAAGGTGGGTCGTTTTACATACAAACGAAAATATGATATTCAATGGATTTAAACATGCGGTGAAGAGCATTTTTTTAACAAATACATACACACCTTCACATATCATGCCTTCATCCCTTTGCGGGGTAGGCAGAGTGCTAACAGTAGTGACAGACACGTCTGAAAAATAATTGAGGGCCGTTTCAGAAAAATCGTTTATTACTATAGTAACAGGTTGTCAGCTTGTCGCCTAAAATTGTAATACACACTGCGTTACAAAATGTGTTTCATCACTTGAGTCCCCAAGTCGCCTCTTACGACATCCGCCGTAAGAGGCGACTCAACGCCGGCATCACACGATTTTAACAAATGATTATACGAAAACTATATACCTAGGTTAATTTTCTTTTGGTCAAAGATAAAGAGTCTTTTGTCCACCATAGATTAAAACTCGTGTAATCTAAGTGGCGAATAAATCGGTTTTAACAAGAAAATTGTAAGATTTTCAATACGGGACTTCCTATCGAGTTTTTAAAACAAGGCTTTCGTTTTCTTTAAAATCATACAATTGCATTTAGCTTTTGTATGAAAAACGACCCACCTTAACGTAGTAGTATCTAACTACCTTGCTCAGATACTTAGGTATATAATAACTGATTTGTCCTTTTTGATATTTTGTTTGATGGAATTTGCAATAAAAGGTCATTTCCTTTTAGGAGTGATTATTTTTCTGTAAACTGATTTAGAAACTAGCTGAAGTCCGCGACTTCTTTCTCACGGCGTGAATTTGATCCTACTAAGACTTTTTTCAAGGATTTATATTTTTTATTTTTAATGCCTCATCTCACACAGTAAAAAGCTCAAGCGAAAACTTGTTAGGTATATTGTTTTTCATGCCATCTCAGTTTTGTTGGTTTTTAGTGCCTTTTTTGACATTTAGAAATATTATGATATTCAGGTTAATTCGGGTTGGTGGTAGTTTACGTTAAGCTAGTTAATTTTTTACCTGACTTCTACTTTCTGTGACTATCATTTTCTGTGATTTCGGCACGTCCCCCTAAACACTTTGTAGGTTGATGCTGGTTACACTGCCGAAACATATTTTTATTTTCTACTCCTGTTAGGAGACAAGCGCTTCTCCGTCCAACCACGTCGATTGTTGATGTTGGTAACACTGCCAAAGCAGTTATTAACTTTTTCCTGTGTGGAAAGCGTTCTCCACTCAATCTGCCGGTGTCGGCGGTTGATGCTGGTATACATACATACATATATCACGCCTATAGTCCCTTGCAGGGTAGGCAGAGCATAAATGGCCGTGAAAGACGGTAATTTACGCCACGTCTGACATAAGTTCGAGGGTCAATCAGATAACTGTGTATCACTATAGTGACAGGTTGTCAGCCCATCGCCTAAAATTGCAATACACACCCTCGAGTCCCTTAGTCGCTTTTTACGACACCCACGGGCAAGAAATGGGGTGATGCTATTCTAAGCCGGCATCACACGGCACTGTCGAAATGCTGGTATCACTATCGAAATCACCTCAACCCCCCCTTGTTGATGATTGATGCTATTTACGAATTGCCGAAACAGGTGTCTTTGTTTTTACTGCTACGTAACTATTTTCGTATCTGTTATAATTTAGCTGGTCTTATGTTTGTTACATTTTCACTACGTAGTTCCCGTAGAAATGAGTGATTTTTCCGCGGTAAAAAGTATTCTGTATGTTAAGTTGGCTTAGTAGCTATACACAACCAAAGTTAGTTTTATTCAAATCCCTCGTGTAGTATTTTGGAGAATACACACACACACACACACACATATCACGCCCATAATCCCTTGCGGGATAGGCAGAGCGTTTAAGCCGCAAAACGGCCATTTACGCCACGTCTGACATATATTTGAGGGTCATTCGGAAAATTGTGTATCGCCATAGTGACTGGTTGTCAGCCCATCGCCTAAAATTGCAATACACACCCTCAAATCCCTTAGTCGCCTCTTACGACTCCCACGGGAAAGAAATGGGGTGATGCTATTCTAAGCCGACATCACACGGTAGAATAGCGTGCACAAATATACAGAGAAACAGATATGCAGACAAAATAAAAATAAAAAGTATCAAGTTCTATTGCGTTTAATTAGGCCCCCATAATACATAGTTTTTGCATTTGTATGCAATAAACAGACAGCGACCCTACAGTTTTATTATATGCATATATACTTCATATAGATGTGAATGAACTAAATAATATATGATGTGACTTGTAATGGCTGTAAAACCAAGGCAGGACTTTTACGTGCTTATAGCTTATCTTTGAACAGAACCCGTTAAGGGTAACAACCCGTGCTCTACCGCAAATTATTTACATATTTCACACTTCTAGTATGCTGCGGTCTTTCAGTAGAGCGAGCGGCAGTAAAATAATTAATCTATTCCGTTGCGTGCCTGGATAGACACAATAAATTTTCGGCGAGGATAACGAAACCTCACTTAGTTTAAAATGATATTGTCTTCTATTGCAAGGTCTGATCTTTAAAAATATCATAACTACTATGATGATCTATGACCTAAATACCCAACCGACCAAACTATATTCAATATCGTCGACCCTCTCACGTTAGACTCAACAGGCCTGCCGCCGCTTCACGCCTCAGCTTGTGATTTCCCAGGGAAACCAGCCGCGAAATTGTATGTCGGTCTCCCGTCTCGCAACACCCTTCTCACGTGTGTGTCTCAATTGGCACGTCTTCGTATAAGATATAGCTCTATTCCAGCTGGATACCAAACTGATTAGGTGTAAATTAAGTACTTATTATTTAAGAGGCATGCGATATGCCAACCTTCTTCCAAGCGTATATTCCTGTTTGTCGCCTGAATACCATCAATTTTATCTTAAAGCAATTGTTTTAAAATAAGAATTAATATTCTAAGTTTGAGGACACTTCCTCAAACGTAGAATATTAATTCACCACGATTTCAAAACTCAAAACTTTTGTTTGTCCAGTTCACAAAAAAACAAATCTCTTGCATTATTTATTTTTCATTATCTCATTACTTACCCTTTTTTTCGTCAACAGTTACGACACGAGAGTCCTGGGGCCAGCTGGTCACTGGGCTGAAGACGCGTTCGGTGATCGCGCCCTCTGGAACGACTATCCTTCTCCGGGGCTCCACCTTCGCAACGTGCTAGGGCGAGATAGAGCGATATATCGGTGTCGGGTCGACTACCAATACTCGCCTACTAGGAATTTTAGAATCGCTTTAGATGTTATTGGTAAGTAAATACATTATCTTTTTCCTTTCAAGCTATTTTATCAGTGATAATCTTTGGGAGATAATATTTGTTTGTGCCCGCAAATGCTTTTGGATAAACCTTCCTGCATTCTTTTATCTAGCACTTTTACTTTTCATCGACACGTAGTGATGTTTTACTATTTTAAAAATGCATTGCGACTTTTTGCGTCTACAATTATTGTTTTTTAAACACAGTTAAAATTAACTTAAATGAGAAATCGATAATGCTTAAATATTACTACGTGGACAAAAAATCTTTGATATAGGTAGGTGATTTTCAAATATTTTAAAAATCGGTGTCTGATAATTTATAATGCAGATGGAAACTGACAACCTGCGGTTAGTCGTATCATATAATATAAAGTAAAAAGGAAAAAAAACTCATTCTTTATCAATGAAATTTGTTTTGTATACTTAGTTGATGTTTGCGACTTCATTAGCGTAAATGCAATTTATGGGTGCCTACTAAGATTTTAATCAAGGATTTATTTATTTTGTATTTTTAATATTTCATCTTATATAGTATAAAGCTCAAGGAAACATAAACAACAATATAGCCATGCCATCTGCGTTTCGTTTGTTCTTGGTTCCTTCTTTGCAATGAGACTCATAGTTGGTGGTTTATTATGCGCCAAGTCAGGTCACCTCGGACTACCGCCATTTTGTGACAGTTATTTATCAGGGAACGGGCAAGTTCCTCGTATTCCTCCGTGTAGACTTCAAATCAGTTTTTAATTATTATTGTTTTCTGTGATTCCTGCAAGCTTCCATAAACCCCTTCGTTGTTTGATGCTGGTCTACTTTCGAAAACCCCTCAACTCAACACACCTTGTCGATGGTTGGTGGTGTGTGGGGACAGCCCCTCAAATCCCCGGGTCGTTAGTTCGTGTTGGTATCACTTCTAAAACAGTTTACGCTTTCCTTTTTTCTGTGAGGAGGGCACCCCCCTGAAGCCCCCGTGTCGTTAGTTGGTGAAAGAATGAAAAAATTAGGTATGCATTTTTCTTTTCTTATGGTATATTACATAACACGGGGTATACTTAACACGGGAAGTGTTAATTTTTTTATTCAAATTAACCCTAAAAAACTAACCCGTTAGATGGAGCCGTGCCACGCGCTATTGGCATCAAGATACACTTGTAATGTATGAGCCGCGGTAGCCCAGGTGAAAGAGGCGTCGCCACTAGTTATTGCTTATATTTTTGTCATATTTCAATCTTTTCTTCTTGAGGAGAGTTGAGTTCATTTTCTTCAGCCTGTTTTAAGTATTCGCTATCGGTCACTTGTAAAATCCACCATATCTTTTATTTTTATATTTATTACTTACAATTGGGTATACCTATGTACGGCAAAGCCAACCGCGCGAGTTAAACTATTGCTGGCCGCGTTTCGATGTGAACTGACCTTATCTCTGACAGAAGACGTTGGTGTACCAGCCAACACACTTGACAAAATTTAAAAGGAATCAATAGGTTTAAAATTAAATCCTGTATATTCATATTCATTTATTTGGTAATATACTGTATTGCATGTCATTTGATAAAATAGTTAAATATTCATTGTTATTCACTTAATTAAATATAAAAACTATATACTTAAAATAAAGTAAAATTCAATTATGTAAAAAATAATAAAATACCAAATATGTCATTGTAACCAATTATTAAAGTACATTACTCACATCGAAATATAAAAATAAACATTGATCTGCGACCAAGTCAGCTTGATTTCAAAAAAATCGTTAATACTATAAAAGGTGTGCATATGTAGCCAGCGTTTAAGCCTACCCTTGAAACATTGTAATGAGGGGTCCCCGTGATCGCTTTGGGTAACCTTTTGTAGACTGAGGGTGCCATCACGTGAGTCTGTTTTGAAGACTTAGCAAGACACCAAGAGTTAGCATTCATTCATACATATATCACGCCTATTACATTTCGTCATCATCATTGGCCTCACACGTCTGTGACAGATGATTTAATCAGTGTCTGAGGCAAGACCTATCATGGCTGTATAAGCCGATACGGGAGCGGCATAGTTTTCCGCACGCTCTACAAGTGAAGGTGGAATTTGAGACTGGCACATGCATGTTTAGATGACGTTTTTGCCTTTTCTTAGCGAGACCAGAAAACCAGGTATTATCGTGTGCACCATTCATCCCTATTCTCAGCAAGCTTCTCCCAGCTTTGATGGTCAATGTTAAACGCAGCCATGTCCCGCTGCTTGGCGCAATCTTTAAAACGCAGCATAGGTCTTCCAACCCCTCTTTTAGCGTTTGCTACAGCGCCAAGCAGAACACGCCGTGGTAGACGCGAAGGTTCCATCCGGTGCACATGCCCTAGCCACCGCAATCGTCTCTGCTTAAGCAGGGCGGTAAAACTAGGCAGCTGCGCAATTTCTAGAACTCGCTCGTTTGTGACTCTGTCCTGCCAGGTTATATGCAAGATATTTGTTACGCAGCGCATATGAAATGTATTGAGTCGACGTTCCTGTTTTGCATACGATGTTCAGGTTTCAGCTCCGTACAAGAGTATGCTTAAAACGCAAGTTTGATAGACAATAATCTTGGTTTTTGTGGTCAGGTGTTTATTGTTCCATACTCTTGTATACTGAGCTTGCCGAACATGGTCGCCGCCTTGCCGATTCGCGTATCGATTTCATTTCGTAGGCAGAGCGTAAACGGCCGTAAAAAAGAACATTTACTGACAAACAGTTGAGGGTCATTCAGAAAGTTGTGTTTCACCATAGTGACATCATATCAGCCTATCGCCTTAAATTTGGAATGCACATTGTACCCTAGAGTCTTTATTCGCCTTTTACGAGACCCGTGGGAAAGAAATGGGGTATTTTTATTCTAAGCCAGCATCACACGGCATCCAGAAGGAAGGAACATAATAATTCATCTCGCCATTTAATAACTAACCTGTGTATGCATGTACTTCCTTTGGTATATAGTGGCTATAAAATTAATCAACTGTTTTCTCTTATAAGCGGAACGTGCAGATACTTTTTAATTAAATTATCCCCTTATCCCGAAGCATTGAAACGTTAGACTGTTTAGCAAAATTTTCAATGAAAATAAGCTGAAATATTCCGTGAAATGTAGTGTAAAAGCAAAGTCCAGTTCAACCCAGAAACTCTTTACAAAGTGCCTTTCCGAGCTAAATTGAGATGGTATTAATTGGTGAAATAAAGTTAATTAATTACAGCTTTTAGTTTAGAAACGAATGACAAATACATAAATAACATTGGATCATGAAACTTGCTGTTGTTCTATATAAGTGCGGATTAAAATACTAAAAAGTATTTTAATTAAGGAGCCACAACAGATTTTGCTCCATGTTTTCAATTTATAGATGAATTGAGGAAACATGATTGAAAATTCTCGGTATTGAAAATTGGCTTTAGTAAAAACTGTACAGCAATTTGGAAGTCCATATTTTGGTTGACAAAAGTTTTTAAAATTCTTATTCAATATGAATAGCAATCTTTTTCAAAAGGTTTGAAACTAAAACCGACGGAATACAAAATGAAATTAAAAGAAACAGAGAAGAGTTTCTTAGCAAACGCCCGTGTTAAAGCGAGTTAAATAGCCTTAAGATCCCAAAAGTTCTTTTCCCCAGATGGATATCGTTACGAGCGATCTCAAAAAAATGCGAAACTTTAAATTCTCACCTAATCTCAGAGCAGTATCTGCTCTCCCCTTTTGTGTTTTAATAAAATAACTTACCCCAAAACACTAGGGTAACAAAAAGGTAACAAAAGCTATGAAAAGTCGTCGCGTACCGTCTTGGGCAATCTCGATAAAAATACTGGCGCGGTCGTAAACTTGACCCTCTCTTATCCTGTTGAAATCAACACGGAAACTTTGAGCCAAGTCTGAACAGGCCAAGAATGATTTACGTTCAGCCGCTGACAATAAAAATGTGGGTCAGTTTGGAAATTAAAATTTTATAGCAACTCGGAGGTTATCTCAAGGGTTTCGGAGGAAAATGTGAAAACGGATTACTTTTAACTTTTACATCTCAATTTTAACGATTGTGGGTCTGAGAAGAGATTTCCGAGGTGAACCCGGTTTAAAAAAAATATAATTTTTCAAAACATTATACATTTTGACATGGTATCTAAAGTAAAAAAGTTTCTGAAGTAAATCGAAAAACACAATCACAAAACGACTATTTAAAAACTAACTACCACACAACAACCAAAACTGTGAGATGATTGTGTAGTAGAAATTAAAATATATTATATAATAATTGATTTTGTGTTCGAAGTTATGAATGCTTAAAGTTTTATGTAGGTATTTAATGTTGTTGCTGTTTCACTCACATACTTTGCGAATTTTGCAATTGTGTGAGTGAATTTTTTTAGATAGTGGTAGACAAAATAGATAATAGGATTACTCCTGTCCCCTATGTCTGGTAGTGATCATAATAAGGTCACAACGGCTATGACAAAATAAAGGCACTGAAAGCAAGGTCACTTCGCTCGTGCGGGTATATCGCGATAATCAAGTTGACCCCTCAAAAACATTCGACCCTCTTATCCTGAACTAAAATCAACACGAAACAAGCACGGTATTTTAAAACTCAGAATAGTTATAATAGCATAATTTTGAAATTTATTTGTTCAGCAGGTAAGTAATTTTCTAAACGATCAGTCGTGACTTTCAGATTTAGTATTTATTTTGGACCTGACTTTAGTTAGAAGGTATCAAATTGTTTCAATTCCAATTAGTAGGTACTTAATTAATGGGTACTTTATGTAGACTTTATGAACTGAAATCATAAGTAAAATTATCTTTAGAAACAATTGGCTTTCAAAATTACTTTCTAGTAAATCTGAGTTTTTTACATGGTTTAGGATGAATCCAATTAATAATTTAATTAATCAAATTAATAATTTTATTTATTAGAAGAAAGTTTGTGAACATAATTTTATTATTTGCTTGAATTTATACTATTTATTCTGGTCTGATTTCTTAATATTTTAAAGTTTAAAACCAGAGGAAAGTAATTTTAATTTAATTTCATTAATTCGATTAACGCTGAAAACCGAATGTAAACGGTCCCGTTCCAGTCTCAACAGTAAAAACATACCCACGCTATTTTTGGCACCAGTTCCCAGTTTCCCTTTTTTGAAATTCTCATTTCATCGTCCCCACTTTGCAGCAGTGCACTAAATAATGAAGGGTGGCAGATTTTCATTGCAGTAAGCGATAGCAACAGCGAGGAATGGATATGGAAGCGCGTGATTGCCACAACCTCCTCTGAATACTCATTTCGCAAACCTTTGTTTTCAGTCAACGAAAACATTTTCATTTCCTCAGCGGCATTGGGGCTGCCCGCAGTTTGTTGATCCACAATTTGAGGCCGCTATTCCGCACCCAACGTTGTCGATTCGCCGCGTACTGATTTCATTTCGATTTCTGAATATATTTTAGAGCAAAGCGGTGTAAATACTGTAATTAAGACAAACACGCCAAATGATGAGCGATTATGTTACAACGCCGCCAGCTTTTCGGTTCAGTTGGTTACGTAATTTATTTTTGACAAGTTTGGTTGGTTGGTTAGTTGCTTTTGGCTGCTTGCCATTTTCATAGCCGGAAAGTTAATTATTAAGTTCTGAATATACTTACAAAAAATTATTTTAGTTGGATTTATCATTATATTTCAATAAAATCATGCAATAAAATATGAATAAAAATTGTTACAAAAATTTTCTTGAAGTAATAGTGAAATCAATTATTTTACCTTCTTGGAAATTTTGTTTCAATAGAAAATTCCAAATTACGGATTTCACGCTGTTCATTTTGACAAGGACTAGAGGCTTACATAAGATTGAAATGGTACTTACTCTATTACCCCTACTGAAAATACATGGATAAATCATTGAGCATTCAAGATAGCAGGATTATTTCCAACACCTTAATAAATCTATCTTTTCTTCTTCAGAGCTCCCGGGTAAGCCCGTGATCTTCGATGAATACGGCAAAGAAATATCCGGCATTGCGGGCCCTTACAACGAAGGGGGAGATCTGAAACTTATTTGCTCAGTAAACGGGGGTGAGTACATGTTTTTGTGTCATGAATTTCCTGCCTTGATGAGCCACTTTTATAAAAAAAAAAGAATAATTTGATTGGAGTAAAAAATACTTTGTATGAAGAACTAAATCAAGATGATGTAGCAGACAATATTGCCTTTATATATTTTTACTTTTTAGAAAGATTGATAAAAACTTTCTTCATATAGCTTATTTTGATACCGATATGTTCTTTGGTCACTAAAAAATGGTCAGGATGGGAACATTACTAAAATAATAATTATTATTGAAGAGTTATACAGGGATTAACAATAAGGCCGAAAGAAGGTCAACGTACTCATGAAACTCAACAACTTTCCCCATGGACATGGGTCAAAATATATAATAAATATTAGGGCCTACCATTCATCATTGCCGATCAACTGCTTAATTAACAATAAGAGGGCCAATTTGTTTTGAATAACGTATTTTTCATGGAATAAGTTGTTCAGTTTCATTAATGCCTCGATCTCGTTGGGCTTGATATACCCTTTTTGTTTCTTCTTTAGTAAACATCTCATAGATATGTAGAGCCTGCAAGAAAAAAAAATTATAAATTTAAAACACACTTTGAAATGTAAGGGCCTTAAAAGATTAATTATATAACAAACTTATATTTTTGAAGGAAACCCGACTCCAAGACTACAGTGGCTTAAAGGAGACACAGTGCTAACGTCGTTAGGGGCCAATGAGCTTCAGCCTTCAGGAGCTATTAGATCCTTAACTCTGTCTATCAGAAACGCTTCCAGGGTACATCTATCCAACGTATATACTTGCACGGCGGACAATACTATGTTGTCGCCGCCGCAACGAGCTTCTGTACGTGTGGATCTTTATTGTAAGTACCTAATTACTAATATTTTCATAAGTTTGCACACATCACAATAAGACAACACCACTAATTACACACCGGAAGAGCCAAATTTAACATACTCCAAGACTTACTACACAAGATACGGTGTAAGCATTCTGCGTACAACCGGAACGTTACGCTAGACAATATTAAGAAACTGATGGTGGTAGAATAATCTCAATGTATATTAACACATCTAACACATTTTTCATCACCGTTACCACAAACTTTTTAAAGAGCTCGAAACGTTAGAGTTGTAAAATCCAAAATAAACACAAGTTAATTCCGCTTAAAATCATGTTATTGTGATACACAGATATTGATGTTTATTTCTAAAAGTAATTTTTATTACAGTTCTCTCAAAGAAAGGGACCTACCTACTTATAAATTATAACAATCTAAGTTTAAAATTAACAGTTTGTTCGTTTACAAAATATATTGAACAAAAAACAGCAGTGTGATTAAATTATTGTTGTAGTGATAGCTAACAAAATACTTTCAAAAAAAGAACGAAACACAGAAGACAATCGAATGGAATAATATACTTCTCAATTTTCAGCAGAACAAGGATATTTGGCTGGTCCAAAACCTACTTAAGTCGAACGAGATCAATTCCAAATTCTTTTACTTATTACTTTCCTCAAACCTCTGGGTTGTTATCAAAATCGCTTTATTCCACTTGGATTCGCAGATGATTGTGGTGGACTCTGGATGAATTTTATTCCTCAAGGATTGTAACAAATTACAATAAATACCTTAATGTGAAGGACTAGGCTTTCTCACAGTAAATTTTCCTTACATACTGCTTTCATTCAGTTTAAATGATTTTAATGTGGGGTTAACGTCTACAATGTAGTATTCCCCTCCTTATTCTCATTATAATTATATCAAGACAGAAGACAAAAAGTGTGTGGTATCAGAGGCTTACTACATATTCCTGTGCGGTATCCTAAGTACCACATTGAAATGTAGTAAGTAAATTATAAATTTACGTTAAAAAAGTATATTATAAAAAACTACTTTATAAAACGTGGTGGCGTATCAGCACAGATGGAGGTAGTACTTAGAGCTTGAACTTGGCATCGAAAACACTTTAATAAAAGTACTCTCGTAGTGTGGACGTACTTACGGATATTGCCATACGAATAATATGTAGGGAAGTTTTGAGTGCTGAGAGAATCTTTACCTCATTAAATTCTTCTCTTTTGATTGCAAGATGAACCTTTTTAGTTTAAACTTGGTGATATCAATCATTACACAACTTTCAGTTTTGACTTGGTGGTACAGTTGTTTACTATTCGCTGTAGGTATTAAATAAGGTTAACAGAAAATTCAATTTGCCTTTTCGAGTAACAAATCAGATGGAAACTCTTGAACATATATTATTCTGAACAAAAAATAAACTAATTTAAATTGGAACGTATAATTTGATTGACGTTCATCACGTATTTAATTTTTAAGGCATTTTATTCAAAAAGGCAAGGCTGCTTTCAGACGCGTCACTGAAATGGCGGTAGCACCCCAAGTGTTACACACTTAATGTAATTTTTGTATGCTGTCGCTGCAAGTAATGTTAAAAATGCACATTTTTGTAATTAGAAAAATGATATTGGCGGCATGTATGAACTACACTAAATATAATTTACCACACTAAATCATAGCAGCATATGATTTATTGATTGTGTGTTTAATACAATGGTTTATAGACCTGTTGTGTGAGCCGACATAGAAAGTATTTAATTCACCACAAATCGAATGGACTTTACGAAATATTTTAATGAAAATAATTAACCTTTTGGCATTTGCGTACCCACTTTAGTAATATAAACGACTATACACCTGTATTTATAATAACTTAATTGACTTTAGGCTGTGTTTATACAACCTTAATAAATTTCTTTGAAATATCTATAAATATTCAGTGTCCTCATAGTACCTATGCCTCTAAAGCTTTCAAAAAGTTTTTTATATACAAAAAACTTTCTGCAGATTTTTTTGACTAATTTAAAAGAGCTAAGGTAGCTACCAACTCACTGGATGCATTGGGTCATTGGACGACTCAGTGTCCCACACGAAAAAAAAGTTAAAGTAAGGTAGGTACCTTTTTTTTATCTCAGAAAAATCAGGTTTAGTCTGACATTTGATCACAAGGAACTAAGTACCTAATAAACTCTTTTTTGTCCGCAGTAAGGCCACTGTCAGTAGAAATCCTTTCAAGAGAACAGCCTCTCTCCGTAGGCAGAAAAGCGGAGCTATGGTGCAGATCTGTAGGTGCAAGGCCTCCAGCTACCATCACTTGGTTGCTCGGAGGGAAACCTATGAAATCCAAACAACGAGTAAGTGAAAACTACAACTAGCTACCAGGATAACGCAAGTGGTTGCAAAGGTTATGCAGAATTAAGAAAGCACATCTCTTTTCGGAAATTATTCATTTCAAAAAAGCAATATTTTACGTTGTTCTAAAATTCACTTATTGAGAAATTCTGAGAAAAAGAGCAATTTAATTTACTTAGCTTTATTTGAATTACTGCTCATTTAAAAAAAAACTACGAGCCTCATACTAAATGACAATTTGATCATTTGATTAGCCAAAAATATGTCGTAAAATACCTGGTTACTTATGCACTGGTTTTATTAAGGCCAATTTTTAAGAGTACAAAATGCAAAAGACTTTATTTAGTAAAAAAAATATTCTTAACAAACACTGACACAGAAGACAGTGCGCTAGCTGTAGAAGCAGTAGGATTTTTATTGGACGGCAATGGTACAATGTTTTTAAATAAAGTGGCTTTTATAATAAACTCCCAGTGGCCCAGCCGCATAGAAATTCCGTGTACATTTCTGAATGTTACTCATATTGCAGGAAATGGAAGACGGTAACGAGACACAATCGTTGCTGCAATGGACGCCATCGAAGGAGCACAATGGACAGGTGCTCACTTGTAGAGCGGAGCATTCCAAGTTCAATAGATCGACTATTGAAAGCAGACTTCCTCTTAACGTTTACTGTGAGTACCTGTGAAAACACCATTTTCAGTTTTGTTTTTAATATTATTTTTATTTCATCAAACTAAATTTCACACACTGACCTGACTTTGACTCAAGGTAGCTCATGTAAATAAATTTCGTTTTGACTACTATCTATTCAGAATGTTAATGACGGTATAAAGTATTTACTTTTAATTATAATGCAGAGTACCTACCTAGTTTTTAGCTTCGTTCACTGTAAATACACTTGAGAGCAATAGATAAGGGCCAATCCAAGAATCCAAAAAATATCGAAAGCTAAGAATTATAGGCGATTGAAATAAATGGTGTTCAATAGACAATGAAATATTCCTCATAATATGACTATTAAAGATTTTGAAACATGAAACTATACAGCCATAACTGTAAGTAAATATCTGTGTGTGTACTAATTACAAAAGATCTCGGAAGTTATAAAGACACTAGTTTCAACCTATTCAAAAGAAACACCTGCCAAAAACAGGGGTATCTCAACTCTTAATAGTTTTTTGTATTCTGCCATTCCGGCTTTTAGTCAAATTCCTAGGAATTTGTCCCCATTTCTGGATTTATTTAGGAAGATGGTAGAATGAAGTGTAAGATTTTGGAAATCCGGCTTTTTTATTAAATTCCTAGGAATTTGTCTTAATTCCTTATTTCTAATTCTAAATTACTGCGCCATATATAAAATACACTATTGTAAGTATTTTCAACCTTTGAGGAGATTTAAGTCTGCGAAACCGCAGTGTATAAAGTCAGGGAGAAATCAAAATTTCAACTGTCTACCAATCTATTGAAAAATTCAATTTTTGGATCAATATTTTTACAACTCACTGTGAAATACACTGTTAGTATATCATAAAAGGTCCGTAAAACTGGCCTTGAATATTTACAGCTATAAATAATAGATATAATAAATTTCAGATGTGTATAAGATTTAAAAAGTAAAAGTCGAAGTGGTTCAAAATTTCGTAATTCAAACAGAACATTATGAAAGCAAAGTTATATCCAAACGCAAAAAAAATAGACAGACCTATAAGTTTAAATGTAACACAACAATTATTCTTCAGACGTACCAAAGGCGGTCATCAAACTTGGATCCAAGATCAACGCGAACGACATCGAAGAAGGGGATGACGTTTACTTCGAATGCGAGGTAGACGCCAATCCGCCGGCTTATAAAGTCGTCTGGGAACATAATGTGAGTACTGTCTGATTATATTTCAAGAGAATATTCGTTTTGACACTGCTACCCGTCAGAGTGAATTGATTTTGGCTTGTGGAAGAAATCCGACTGCGACAGTGAGGCGCTGTGTAGCTATCCGCTTCTTTGGTTTGGAGGATACTTTAATATTGTAATGCAATTACATAATAATATCTTCTAATATGTTCCAAGCTTCTTATAGCGAACAAAAAAAAAATTTCTTACAGCGAATAACACTAAAATTTGTTCTTTTACAAATGAAATTACATTAACGGTTAAGACGAATCCCACACTATGACTGACTGACGAATGTGATATTAGCGTAATAGTGTGCCATGTTATCCGTTTTTTGTATGGTATTTCAAATTTCCTGACGATGGGTGTGTTAAAATACTTCCGACAGTCCGTCATAGTGGGAACCATCCTAATCGCATCCTAACAGCAGCACCTTAAACATGAAAATACACAATTTACGAAATATAAAATAGGCTCGTTATAAAAAAAGACCCATTCTTACCGGTACTTCATTATTCAAAACTTGCCGAGATTATTCTTTATCTGTAGAGACTTTGTTAGACTTATTCTGCGACACAGATCTTTAAGAATCCTTGTAGCAATAAATTTTCCCAAAAACTGATTTTTATTTTTATTTTTCATAATAAAACCGTAGTATCCGTGTAAGTCAGCAAAGAACAATACGAAACTTTTGAGACAAAGTCAAAGTAAAAAAATATTTCCCATAGTCATTACAGTCAACTGCTAAATGGAGGCTAAATATTTTTTATCGTTTCCTGACATTATATTCTTAAGGGAAAGTTGTTCAGTTTCATGGTCTGCATGTACCCTATCAGTATTCTATGGGCTTTTCCTTACACTTCGTATCAATAACTGAAGATATTTTATTAAAGCGGACGACATTTTTTACATAATATGTTACATAGCGTCAAAAATGTGTGTTTGCAATTTGATGACATCATGAACATAATTATTAGACTACAGTATAATTACTTAATAATAAAGATTAGTTGTTATCATAATAGCTTTTTTATAATACAGCAGTCATAACAATCACGATATTTCGTTCATGTCAGAGGCCTGTAAAGCTCGTACAGACCTGCAATACCTCTATTAATAAAGGCCATTCGAGCAACAAACGGTCATGAAATTGCCAATAAATGGCGCGGAATTTAAAAAACGTTTGTAATAGCCCGCATGTCAATAACAACTGCGTTAGAATAAACATGGTGCTGCAAAAATGTTCTTTCGCACACAGTCGAGTAAAAAATACAAATAGGTTTTAAAATAACTCGTTTTATTCTAGTAAATAGTTTGCATATTTTTGTTGGATTGAATGCATTGTTGCTGGACCTGCGAAACGATCAGTAAGGCCGAATCCAATAAAATTTTACTGTTGCTCATCGATTCGATGAAGAATGCATTGTTTACCTATATTAACTCGTTTAAATTTTTCAATATAAGTCTACTTTTATCCTACCTATTTTCATTGCAAACAGTAAGGCGGTACTCCTACTTGTCGTCCGTTGCTGCGGATCGGAATTCGCAATTTTCTTTCGTCCGATAGACGCATGCGTTACGGTGCGTTAACGCAGCGACGGACGACAAGTGGAAAAACAGCCTTAAGTTCATATTTGTTTTCTGGCATGTTAGTGTATTTTTCAATCGACGAATATAAATACAGCAAGGAAAACTTACCATAGGTTACCTGTTTTTTAAGCTATGAAGGAATGAATCAATTCAATGAATAAAAATGAAAGTAGCTTATGACAAAAAAGTGATATTATTTACAAACTACTAAGTAGTAGATGTAAATTTTGGCAGTATCCTAGTTATAAATAATCAAATCAACTTAAAAAGACAGTCTGGTAGTGGCAGTAAATAACCCTATTACTTACCTTGATTTTGTTTATTACTTACCTTGATTTACATTGATTTTTGATTATGTACAAAATACTTATAAAAACCAAACAAATGACAATTACTCGTTTGTACTACATCCTGAGTGTAAGTAAACCGCACCAGCTTTTTATATCAGCTTGTAGCATAAAAGCGCATTTAATTTCGCCTCCGTACAAACCGAAGCTGCTTTTTGACGAGTTCAATAACTGAACTGTGAACTCGTTGCGAATTCGAATGCAAAAATGAATACGTGAGCGGCTTGCATGGCTGCAGTTCTCCAGCAGTTATGAGTTTATTTAATTTTGTACCAACGAGCGTAAATTTATAATTTTTATTCTGCGGGTAGCAAAAGAACGACACATAACTTTGGTGAGTGTGGAATATGACAGCTACGAAGTAAATTCTGTAATGTACTAATAGGATCCATACGGACTTGCTCGATAACATTAATATAACATAAACAGCCACTGCTGGCTATGCCCATATTGGCGCGTATCGATAAACTCTACTCACCGCTCTTGGCAAGTGGATTGGCGAGCGCAGTGCAAGTTATCTTTCATAGGGAACGCTGTTGCTGTATCTCTCTATGAATTTATCCCTCAGCTACTTTTTACGACACGCACTAGATGGGTTGGGGTTATGTTATTCCAAGCCGGCGTCACACGGCTAGGGCTTGGTCTATTGATTCGTGTTATCTATTATCTGTCTCAAGAAATAAGTAGTACCTGTTGTGTTGTTTTTCATAATTGTAAGTGCCCTGTGTTTTATCTTGTGTGCAATAAGCAGTTAAATAAATAATAAATAAATAAGAAATTGACGCATTGCGGTGAAGTAACAATTTTTCAGCGTTTTGTAACATTAACATTTTTTTACAGGATGTTCAAATCCAACATAATAAAGCAGCTGGAGTAATCCTGGCTGGAAACACCAATTTGAATCTAAGAAACGTCTCAAGGCATCAAGCCGGGAAATACACTTGCACCGCCTCCAACGTAGAAGGAGATGGGAAATCGTTGCCACTTCAAGTGCAGGTTGTTTGTAAGTATAATATCAAAAGACATCTTCATAGTAACCTACTTACATGGTGTAAGTATATGCAATATTTTAGAGTCAGTTATTTATACTCGTTATTGTTTAAATTTTGTTTTTTATGAGCTATGTTAGGCTCGGTACCCAAACTTATACCGTAAACCTGCATACCTTGCAACAACTTGACCTATTAAATGATAAAAAATAACATAAATCTGAAACAGGATGCCCCGTTCATTCATACACATATCACCCCTATATCCCTTGGGGGGTAGGCAAAGCGTAAATAGCCGTAACAAACGATCCTTTACGCCACGTCCGACAAATATGTAGGGAGCATTCAGAAAATTTTGTATCGCTTTAGTGAAAGGTTGTAAACCTATCACTTAACATTGCAATACACATGTAACCCTCAATTCCCCTAGTCGCTTCTTACGACACACATGGGAAAGAAAGGGGGTGATGCTGTTCTAAGCCGGCAAAACACAGCAAAGTATATACCATCACAAAATTATTCTGCGTTTTTCGCTACAATGTTTTCTTTCCCTTTTAAGTTTATTCTAAGGAAAAATGAAATGCCATTACTTCGTTTAATAGTAGGCAACAATGGGCTCTTTTATAACAGAATGATTAATTTCTGACTGTAACGACGTTTCTAAAGAATTACAAAACGGTCCTTTTTCTGCCAATTCTTGCAACCCAAATTCAATTTAGGAATAGCTTAGTCACTTGAGTTTATGTCATTGTACGAGTAAAATGGCGATTCTTTTTTAACTTCCTCATCCCTCATTCAAAAATAAAAAAGAGTGATGATTGACGCTTTGATGGGATGCGCAATCGTGCATGTTACTAACAGTTATAATTTCTAAATGTCTATTCTATTTGATTTCTTGTTTAATAATCGTGTGTGTATTCCAACGAATTATTCGAACTAAAAGTTATTTAAGAGCTGGAGGCAGTTTGCCTCCAGATAAGTCAATTGGGCCTTTAGTAATCTTTTAACCTAAGTCCAAACAAATAACTTAAACTGGTACAATTTATATACTAACTATCGTTTAAACTCTTCTAACTGCTTTCACAAATTTTGTCTCCTTCAATTAATTTTGCTTCAATTCGTTTGGAATTCTAGATCAATACCTACCAACAAAAAAATATAAAATCATAGAGAAAAGAAGCGCGACTTGACGTTTGTGTGCTGTGTATAAAAATAAAATAAAAAATGTCCTGGACACTTCACACAGCGCCATCTAGCCCCAAACAAAGCAAAGCTTGTACTATGGGAACTAGGTAGCTGATCTTGATATTTTTTTTTTAATACAGGGTGTAAAAAAATCAACTAAGAATATTTTAAGGGGTGAACCAGTTCGTGAAACTGAACAACTTTCCCCAAGGAACATAGGATGTTACCCGGCCGGGATAATTTTTATGGGAGGGCCAATTCTTTTTTCATATTTCGACCTATGTTCCTTGGGGAAAGTTGTTCATTTTCACGTACTGGTTCACCCCTTAAAATATTCTTAGCAAATTTTTTTACACCATGTATAAATACATAGGTATTATAAATCGAAACACCCTGACTAAACACAAATATCTGATAATGACTTAACAAATATTAATGTATTGTGGGGATCGATCCCACGACTCTCGGCGTAGCAGGCAGGGGTACAAACCGCTACGCCATTGACTCAGTCGAAACAAAACAAACGCAGGTTAACTTGACGTTGTCCGATTTAATTCTGTGACACAAATTGTATGCACAACTCCAATACACGGTCTGTTTAATTAGTAGTGATCATTTATCATTCCTTATCTAAATATTGATGTTGTGGTATCACGTGAAAACTTATATAATACCTGCTACCGATCCTTATCAAAATATTTTTCAATTCCTATGTTGCCTCGATTATTATTACGGTATAAAATGTGCTTTTACAAATATGTGATTTTATACTGTCCATGTATAAATAATTAAACATATAAAAATATGTAGTTGTGTGATGCTGGTTTAGAGTAGCATCGACCCGTTTCTTACCCTATATATTTAGGTATTTTAGGTGATGGGCTGACATACACTATGGCGATACACAATGTTAAGAATGATCCTAAATTATTTGTCAGACGTGGCGTAGTGTACTATGTAGAATATAAAATATCATCCGTTCGTTTCTCACGACCGTTAACGGTCTGCCTGCCCTGCAAGGGAAACAGCGTGATATTTGTATGTACTTAAGTTACATTTATATGATTTTGACCCGAGTGGAGTAAAAGTTAGGTTTTTTAGGGAAATTTAGACATACATTGAAGTATGATCTATGTGAACACGTTAATCTTATTTCATTGGCTATGAGCTAAGCAGCTTAACGTGTGTTGACATTTTGAGATGTCGCTAGATTTGTCTTTACAGCTATATTCCTTAATATTAAAAATGATATTGTTTTATTACAAAACATTAATACACAAACATATTTGTACCCGCTTTTATTAAATTATTAACAGGCTGAGCTTATTTATGCAAATTGTGTTTACTTTTTTGTTACATATTCCGGCTTTGTTTCCTTTCCATGTTTTGGTAAACGTTTCCATGAAACTGAAGTAAATAAGCACAAAATTGAAAAAAAAAAACATCAATTTAAGTCAGCCTAATAAGCAAGAGAGCAAACTGTTATTATGACAGCACCTAAATGTTAATACTAGAATGGATATCTACTTTATGTGTTCCATATTGTTTTCAACTTTTCATTTATTAAAGCTGGATGCTATGCCGATAGTAACAATACAAAAGGTTTTCTGAATAAATAGTATAAAAGTGGCTTAATCTGAATGATTCTGAATGTCAATACGACGAATTTATTATTGGATGGCTTTACACAATGTGAACTCAGTGAAAATAATAACTGGTGTCTGAAAAATAGAATCAAAAAATATAAAAACATAATGTGAATAATATTGTTGGTAAATTACATAAATCGCAACGTAAAGGGATGTTTTTCGGATTTTCGTACAAACAATAACAACAAATACTGAAAAATTCGGTTCTTGTGTTTGGTTTCCCGAGTCCTGAGCCCCAATCCAAGACGATCAGTTGATAGGCTGTAAACTAAATGAACCTTGGCTTGGTTGGTTTAGAAATGCCGTTTCAGCTCTTTTAGCTTTTAGATTTTCATGTTTAAAAAATATTGACGGAACGCAATTTGTTTACCTATTTGTGCAATTTTTGGCTAACATGCTTTCCTTTGCAGTGGATAAAAACGACTTGAACTGGGTTTTGGGTTCGCCGTGTGATACCAGCTTTAAATAGCATCATCTCATGTCTTTCCCGTGAGTGTTGTAAGAGGCAACTCAGGGAGTTTTAGGCGATGGGCTAACAATCTATCACTATTGTAATACACAATTTTCTGAATGACCCTCAAATGTTTGTCAGATGTGGCATAATAATCCTTTTTTTCGGTTTGGTAGGTGGTTGAAAAATTCTGACACCAGGGTTCATCGTGTCATTGGACGACTCGGTGTCCCACACGAAAAGAGAGAGAGACCTACCCTCTTTTGGGTTTTAACACTGTATAAAATATACCAGTATTAGGTGTATTGGTATCATAAAATTAATTTAAGTATTGATAATAAAAGTTTTATTTCTATAAACGAGCTATCATACATTAAATGGAAAAATTTACGTTAGCGTAAAAAAATAACACAATGTGTTATAATAAATGCTTATCGCAATCGTACAAAAAATAAGCGACATTGCATTTTTGTAAGTTATGCCCTCAAATAATGTCTGCCGTACCGGGACTATTTATTTTGGCAAATGTTTCGATACGGTGCGTTCAGATTTATTAAATATCGTAAGAAAAGTAGTCAATTACGAATGTAGTTAAAGAATCATTGTTCTTTCAATTTTATTGTCAAAGCAGCATGAAATATCTTCTAAAAAAGCAAATTGTGGTAGATGTATAACTATGGCTTTAAACAAATATTTTTGTCATAGATCGCCCAATATGCCGGAAAAAAGAAATGAAACTGATCGGGGCTGCTCTACAAGAACCATCCAGCGTGGAGTGTGAAGTGGACGCCTTTCCCCCACCAGATACATTCGAGTGGACACTCAACAACTCCGCAGGGTCTATAAAGGTCGATCCGGTAAGTAATTTTTCATACGCCATGATTTAAAGGGGGAAAAAATCTTTTATACTTGATTTAGATTGGTTATATATAGAGAATAACGTCTCGAAAATATCTGAAAAACTTAGTCCATTTTAGCATAGTAAATGAACCTAAGTATAGAATTATTCCGCAACCTTCTTGAAGCTGTCTCAAATAAATCATAACATATTTTTGAATATATATACCCATTGCAGAATATCTATTAAATGATACATTCGTTTATCCTAACAATAAGTAATATTGAAAATAACCAATAAAAGACTCGATACGTGGGATGTGATTTATGTCGAACATTATTCCAATCACGAATTCAATACCGAGTTTGAAGACTGTACAAATACAACCACTTTATTTGCAACTATCTTTACCTATTCAGCACGTATCTATAGATCATCGAACCCTTTAGAACCTGCATACAAAGGCTTGTTGACCCTCACGATCCCGTCCCAAAACCCGTCAAATGTTTAGCAATTGCCACCTAAAACAAACCTTACTCAGAAGGATTAAAGGCCAAAATATGTTGCAGATTAACAACGATTCTAACACAATAATGGCATGTGCCTCATTCCTATTATTTGCAGTGCTATAATACAACAGACATGTTGGCAATCTCTGATTTACATATTGAGATTAAATTTGAAAGTCGATCTTCGGTTTCGATCAGCTATTCGTACACTGTAGGTATTTGTCTTTACAGATTCTATATTTAATTTCGGTTTCAACTATATTAATTTTACATAATTTTGTAGATTGATGCTCTTGTGAAGCATTATATGAATAGTCACGTCATGGCAGTAGGTAGTAGGTAATTTAATTCGAGTGGAGTTGTTAACAATAGAAATCGTAAATAAAAATTTTATATCAAAAATTACGGTAGGTACTACATACAAGACTTTTTATTGTTATTATGTAAGGAGGCGGGTAAAGCAAATTAAAATGAAACAGACGGTACTTGCACCACAGGCAAGCTTAACTAGGGGATGATAAAGAAACTTTTGAATTTTTCTTAGGACCAGAGGAATGCTAGAGAGCATCTTGTAAAAAAGGAGTAGCCTGGAGCAGCATCACCAATAGTTAAATAATGCCTTTTTCAAAAGATCAATTATTATTAAACGATTTTAAAAATCAGGACCATTTCCCAAACACTTGTTTGGCGTTTCTTTGTTTGAAACATATTCAAAAACACGCGCATTTTTATCGCCATTGAAATTTTATTAACTACTGAGAAATCTTATTTCTGAAGAAAGATAGACCAATTGTCCCGTACCTATCTAAGTTTCATATTGTAAATTAATACTACTCAAAGGCATTGCTGGGCCGTTGCGTAAGCCAAGAAATCGTTTGACCACATATCAAATATACACATACATACACATATCATGGCGAGGTAGGCAATGCGTTAACGGCCGTAAAATACGGCCGCTATTGCCACGTCTGTCTAATATTTGAGGGCCGCATAAAAATTAAGTATCATTCAAAACAGTGACAAGGTGTCAGCCGTTAACTACCTTATTTGCACCAAATTGTGCATTCTGAAAACAAATGTCAAACACCACGGTAAAAGTACTCAAATCGCTTCAAATTTGCCTAAAGACATGAAGATTTCTCTCGATTTCTCCAGGATCTCTTCATCAGATCCTGATCTACTGACTATGGCACAAAAATAAGCCTGGCGTCTTAGAGTAATCGATGAACATACATAAACAAAAAAAAATATCACGACGAATTGAGAAACCTTATTTTTTGAGGGTGATTACAAAATAATTTTTGTAACAAAATTTACTGACCTACAATATTCATATCAGTAACTCTGTGATATCGCTTTCCAATCTTTCAACATAGTAGCAGGTAGCGTCCGGACCGGGCAAAAATATGAAAATATCCCGAAGGATCGTGTCCGTTGGAATACTAAAGTTACGAATAAAACTGGAATCGACTCCAATAAACTTCATTGCAATGTATCTGCATGCGCTTTTCTACATTTTGAAACCTTTTCCTGGAATTTTTGCAATAAATGTCTAGCGTTTCAAAGTTTGCCTACTTATATATTCATATTCGTATTTAAGGTAAATAATAAATTATTACATGTCAAATTAAAAAGCAACATACACTATGAAGGTATTATTGTAGTCAATAAACATAATACTAACTAATCGTTATATATATATATATATATATATATATATATATATAGATATATCAACTCGGCAAATGTTGATCATACGGGTTGTAGCATCAGTTAATTGTTGATCCGTTGGCAATTGTTGATCCCGACAGCTTTTGTTGATCTAATGTATGACCCTGCATACAAATGTGGCTCCGATCGGATCAACAATCGCTGTCCCTTTAAAAGCACAAATACGATCAATTCATAACATTCTTTATACAAATCCGCTCCATCAAATGTTGATCTGATTCAAATGGACCAATCACAGGCCACCGTTTTTATGATTGGTGGTTTTCTTATGTGCGCTGTTGCCACTTTGTTTTTTTGCTTTGTACAACGTCACAACACGTGTATTAATGAATGTCAATAACTATAGAGGAGAATTTCAATTTTGGCCAGTACTATGCACAGTATTCCAAATAAAATTTATTTTTTGTGTAGTTCAGAAAAAAATATAGTTTTGATTAAAACTTATTAGTTTGTGAAAATAATATTATTATAAAGTATGGCAATATTTTTCATGCGTTTATGACAAATCTATACATCTAATAAAAAAGTAAATTCGCGTGTCTGAACATTGAATATATTTACAAAAATCTTATTGGGAGCGATGTTAAAATAATTTACTAAAATAGAAAAATGTGCTATGTTTTAGAAAGTATTTGTCTGTTTGTTTGTCCGTTTGTCTGTTTATCTGTTTGTCCGAGCTAATCTCCGAAAGTACTAGATCAATTCTAATAAAACTTTTTGTGGTGTATAGCTACTAATCTTGGCAAACATTTGAGACAACTTTTATCAAAATCGGTTGAGCAGAACGAGATATATTAAACTTACAAATTTGTACAAAAGTTCTGACTCCACGAGAACGAAGTCGCGGGCACAGCTAGTCTATTAATTGGAAAAAAATTGAGAAGAGTCGAGGGATGAGTTACGAATATAAGTGAGTTGGTAAACGAGTAAAAGGATGAGTAGGGAGATAAGAATATAGCACGATGAACATGGCACAGTGTTGGAGGAGCCATTGCGGACGAGCAAGAGGATGAGGTGTGCTGGAGTGTTGTAGGAGTAAGAGGAATCGAGTGGGTGCATGTTTAATGCAATAACTATCTTGATAATCTTTATGCAACATCAAAATCAAATAATTTATTTCTAAGTAGGAATGTACAAGATTCTCTTTTAGAAAGTCAAATCTAGGTACTTAAAATAATACATAAAAAAAAGAATAGTAAACTTACAGAAATGTAAAAAACAAATACATGTCAAAGTTAAACCTATGTCAATGTTATTAAATCTACGTCAAATTGAAGTTTAAATATGATATGTCCATCTGATACATTGTGCAATATCACTAATCCCGAATAAGAGTGAGGGGTGGGGGGTGGTGATGGGAAGGTTTAATGAGCAAAGAGGGAGAGTGGAGACGTATTACATCCGAGAAACACGCAATGTATTATGATCGTGTCAAAATAATCACCGCGCTACACGTAAAATCATATTTTTATCATCAGACTAAAGTGACCATTAAAATAGATTCCCAGAAATCTTAAGGCGGCGCCCACGTCTAGCTAGGATAGGAATACATCGCTCTCCTTCCCGCCTACTTCTATTTCTTGTTCTTCTACTTCACAATACCTTACTATTTATGGTTAACAAAATAAATAAATATAATTAAAAAAGAAAACAAGCTTTTATAGCTGTCATGTATTTGAAGAGTAGTTGGCAAGACGATTCCAACGAGCCCGAACTCGATAGGGGTACGTAGTTGCATCTCTGAGATGCTATGACCACCTTCCGTCTCCATCCTCAGACTCTGGCTACCATGTATTTGAAGAGTAGTTGGCAAGACGATTCCAACGAGCCCAAACTCGATAGGGGTACGTAGTTGCATCTCTGAGATGCTATGACCACCTTCCGGCTCCATCTTCAGAGCCTGGCTACCATGCATTTGAAGAGTGGTTGGCAAGACGATTCCAACGAGCCCAAACTCGATAGGGGTGTCACGTCGCCGCGACACTCGTCAGTGTAGGCAATGAAACTCGTGTTTTGGATGGACTCAATGGTGATTTAATATGGGGGGGAAGAACCCTAGAAAATGTTCATTGATTAGAAATGTTATTTACAATATTTACGGACTATTTTAACAAAGTTCTGTCTCTATTTTAACAACTAAATAAGGCCGAGGCAGACGACTTACCTCTAAGGGTTCAAATCAGTGTTCCAGATAGTTTATGTGGAAACTCCAAAAATGGTGGTGGACAGTGTTGACAAAATAGTGCGATGCCCGGAGGTCGCATTGCTACAGGGGTACGTAGTTGCATCTCTGAGATGCTATGACCACCTTCCGGCTCCATCTTCAGAGCCTGGCTACCATGTATTTGAAGAGTGGTTGGCAAGACGATTCCAACGAGTCCAAACTCGATAGGGGTACGTAGTTGCATCTCTGAGATGCTATGACCACCTTCCGTCTCCATCCTCAGACCCTGGCTACCATGTATTTGAAGAGTAGTTGGCAAGACGATTCCAACGAGCCCAAACTCGATAGGGGTACGTAGTTGCATCTCTGAGATGCTATGACCACCTTCCGGCTCCATCTTCAGAGCCTGGCTACCATGTATTTGAAGAGTGGTTGGCAAGACGATTCCAACGAGCCCAAACTCGATAGGGGTACGTAGTTGCATCTCTGAGATGCTATGACCACCTTCCGGCTCCATCTTCAGACCCTGGCTACCATGTATTCTTCCAAGATTTGACCCGTACAAACTAACAAACACGGCAAGTAAAATAAAAGCTTGTAAAAATTAACACTTCTCGTCTCACTTGTGCAGTATCGGTTTAAAAGTTCACGGCAAATGTTGCTCATAAATGACTTTATATAGATCAACAAAGCATCATTTTCCTTAAAAAAGAAAGCCGTTACAGGATCAACAACTGCCGTGTCAGTTGGTGTCAAGGTAGCGACTTTTCCGTAAGCTTGGGTACTGCGTTATAAGCCGGTGAATAAATGTAAATCAAAAATAAAACGATACCCCCAATAATTCCCCAGTAAACTGCGGACAAAGGTGGATCAACATTTAACGCGTATTTCAGCCTGATCAACAACGGCCGAAAGGAGGACAATATATATATATATATATATATATATATATATATATATATATATATATAATATGTATTTAACGATTAGTTAGTATTATATATATATATGGTCTGGTATACGGGTATGCGACCCCGGCTTCCCGAGCTACTACAATCTCAAACCTAGTCCTCCGAGGCAGTAGTATCCTTTCACCTTGTTTTCCCTTCCACGTCATAACTTCCTTTCTTACTCCTTCTTCCTACCCAGTTCCTTTCTCCTTCCCTCTCCGCCAATCCAAGGTCTGCCGCGCCGACGGATGCATAGCTAGGGGCGTGCCTAGCTTAGCGTGCCGATTTGCCCTGGGACCGGGTGACCCCAGATTACGGCTTACCTTGTCCTGGCATGCGGGGCTCTGCCAGGATCGACATATTAATTCCCTTGCTACTCGTGGGAACGCTATGATTTCTTTATCTAACCCAAATCAAAATGGCGGCGATGTAGGAGTTCGCGACTCATCACGTCTCGTTTCTATCGGGAGCGGAACGCGGCCTACGGAAAGCCGCTTTGCTACGATGAATGTTCGAGGAGGAATGGTAGATAAAGTAGACGAGGTATGTCAGGTGATGGATGAAAGGCGTATAGATGTATTGTGTGTGAATGAAACTAAGCGGAAAGGATGTGAAACGACGAAACATGGACCCTACACAGCGTATTGGTCTGGTGTTTCCAGTACCAATCGTGCATGTAAGGGAGTCGGCTTATTTCTTTCCGCGCGAATGGCTGAATGTGTGACTGAGTTTGAATGTGTGAGCCCTCGACTCCTCTGGATTAGGCTAAAGGTTGGAATTACGCGAATCTTTGTCCTAGGTGTTTATGCGCCAACGGATTTGGGTACGGGTGGCTCCACAAAAGCTAAAAAGGAAAATGAGGAGTTCTGGGATAGTGTGAGAGAGGTTTTGAAAGGTTGTAATACAAATGAAAGGATTATCATGCTAGGTGATTTTAATGGATGGGTAGGTATAAAGCGTGATGGGTATGATAAGGTTCTTGGAGCGTTTGGAGACGAACGAGTTAATGAGAATGGAAAGAGTTTGTTAGAGATTTGTTTGGAGTGGGATCTTCTTGTGTCGAATACAATGTTTCAACACAAGAAAATTCACACTTATACAAGAGCAGAAGGTGTATCAAGGACCATTATAGATTTTGTGATTGTGGATGAAAGATTGAAGAAGAAAGTTCTAGACACTCGTGCGTATCGCGGGGCCGGGATCGACACAGACCACTTCCTAGTGATATCACGAATAAGTGGTCTCTTTAAACGATGGCGACATAGAGTGCCCGAAGCGACCAGTGTTCTGAAAAGAGTGAAAGTAGAAAATTTGCAAGAAAAAGAGGTAAGAAAGGAATATGTCAAAAGGTTAAAGGATGAATTTGATGAGATAGATGAGATGAATGACATTGAAGATAGTTGGAAGGTATTTAAGGAAGGAATTGTCAAAGTTGCTGTTGAAGTATTTGGAGTCACTAGACGGGCGAAAAGTAATAAGCGAAAGACTGCATGGATGAGTAAAGATGTGCAAGAAGTTGTTCAGAAGAAGAAGAAAGCATGGTTCGATTTATTGGCTACTAAAGCTAACCAAAGATTGCAGAAAGCGACAGATCAGGATGTAGAGAAAGCACGAAAGGAGTATAAAAGTTTAAAGAATGTAGTAAAGAAGACAGTGGAACGAAAGAAAGAGGAAAATAAAGATGAGTTTGACAGGAGGCTATCAGAAAACTTTCGCAAGAAATTAAAGGTTTTCTGGAAATCTATAAGAACAACTCGAGGAAAAACAGCACAATCAGAGTTGAGTAGGATTCGGAGCCAGGATGGTAGTATAATAAGTGAAGAATGTGTGTTGAAGAGATGGAAGGAATATTTTGAAAGCTTGTTTGAAAAAGAAGAAGTACAAGAGGTGAACATACATGAAGAAGATGACAGTGAAAACGAAAGCTAGTTGAAATGGATGAGATTATGAAAGCTCTGAAAAGTATGAAATCTGGTAAGGCTGCAGGGTATGATAGGGTATCGGTTGAGATGCTGAAGGCTGGCGAAGGCGTAGCAGCTAGTCAGCTCTACCTCCTTTTTAACCTTTGTTGGCGAAGCGGTCGAGTGCCAAGTGATTGGTGCAAGGCTGTAATAGTGCCATTATACAAAGGAAAAGGGTCACAGCTAGACTGTAAAAATTACCGCGGTATAAGCCTTCTCAATGTCGTCGGTAAACTGTATGCAAGGGTACTGATTGAAAGAGTTGTGAAAGAAACTGATGAGAAAGTCTGGGATGCTCAAGCGGGATTTCGAAAGGGGATGGGATGTACGGATCAGGTCTTTTCCTTGCGGTGCATAGCGGAAAAGTATTTGGCTAAGAACCAAAAAGTCTTTTGCACATTCGTGGATCTGGAAAAGGCCTATGATAGAGTTCTGAGGAATGAATTGTGGTTGGCACTATCCGTGCATGGGGTGAGCAGAATCTTGATACGAGCACTGAAATCCTTATATAGGGATTCCAGTGCTTGTGTCAGGATTAACGGGGCCTTCACTGAGCTGTTTAACATCGATAAAGGTGTAAGACAGGGATGTGTTGCGTCACCATGGCTGTTCAACCTATTCATGGATAGTTGTTTGACAGATTTGAAAGAGTGTGAAAATGGACTGAGAATGAATGGGTTACTCGTCAAATGTCTTCTCTATGCTGATGACCAAGTTATCCTTGCGTCGTCGGCTGAAGAGTTGCAGAAGATGGTAAACATTATGAATGAGGCTTTGAAAAAGAAAGGAATGAAAGTGAATGTAAGTAAGACGAAATCAATGGTTTTTGAAAAAGACGAAGGTATGACGGAGTGTAACATTATGATAGAAGAAGAGAGGGTGGAGCAAGTGAAAGAGTTTGTATATTTGGGATCGAAGTTTACATCAGATGGAAAGTGTGAAAGTGATATTGAAAGGAGGGTAAATGCCGGCAACATGGTGAATGGAGCGTTGCATACCTTTATGAACAGCCAGACAGTGTCTAATAAGGCACGTCTGGCTGTGCATAGAGGAGTGTTAGTTCCAACACTTATGTATGGGAGTGAAAGTTGGGTATGGCAGAAAAAGCATGAAAGTAGAATAAATGCGGTAGAAATGAGAGCGCTAAGAAGTATGATAGGAGTGAAATTGAGTGACAGGATAAGGAATAGCGTGATTAGAGAACGTTGCGGTATAAAAGATGACATAGTGACTGGTATAGAAAAAGGAATGCTGAGATGGTTTGGTCACATTGAGAGAATGAATGAAAGAAGATTAACGAAACAGGTGTATATGGCGAGTGTGGATGGGAACGTTGGAAGGGGAAGACCAAGACGCACGTACTTGGATCAGATCGGGGACGTTCTAGAGAAAGGTCAGGTCAAGAGTACCCTAAACCGACGAGCATGTATGAAACGATTGATGCATGTTGAAGAAGCGAAAGAGGTGTGTCAGGATCGTAGCAAGTGGAAAGATGTAGTCTCTGCCTACCCCTATGGGAAAGAGGCGTGATTATATGTATGTATGTATGTATGTATATATACAGTGTGAATCTTGATAAAGTGTACATATCAAAATCAGGGAAACTGTAGCTAAATTTATCGATGAAAAAAAAAAATGAAATTGAATTTTTTATGATATTTTTTAAATTTTGGATTGTACCTGTTGACCCCATGTAGATAAATCGTCATAATTTTTAAACTAAGTGTGTTATCATAGTGGAATAAATTTTGTGATGATTGCTAATAATAAGCCGTACTCATGAAGTAAAAATATCCCAGAGAAATAAAGTTGTTAATTTATAATTAATGGAAACTTGAAGAAAATCTTGTTTTTTTGTCATAAATTTTATGATTATTTTACAATTTCTTAAAAAGTCACCACGTAAACCCTACTTTTTTAAAATTTATGCTTATTTTACATGACATTAGCTTTCTAAAAGTAAAAATTGCACGTTCATAACTTAAATACAACAGTTTCTATGAGCGTTTATAAGTGTTCATGCGCCTGCGAGGCGTGTTGTTTTTTATTTCACTCTGATAACACACTTAGTTTAAAAATTATGACGATTTATCTACATGGGGTCAACAGGTTCAATTCGAAATTTTAAAAAAAACATAAAAAATTTAATTTTATATTTTTATTTTTTTTTATATTTTTTTCATCGATAAATTTAGCTACAGTTTCCCTGATTTTGATATGTACACTTTATCAAGATTCACACTGTATATATATATATATTTATATATATATATATATAAATATGTCGATGATAGTAAGAAAAAATAAGAAAGGAATAGAGAAAAGAAGCGAACACAACGAAAAAGGATGAGATCCTGGATACATACAGGCACACACGCCGTGAACATCAGGATGCCGCTAAATCAGTATCACACTGCATCAGGTCCTTTGTAGAAAACAATAAATAATGGACCCTAAAACTAATCAACCAGCAAGTCTGGATGATACTAGAAATCACATCATAATCATACTTTCGTCAGGATATGAAATAACACCGAGGAAGTATAACCTTACGTCAGGATACAGAACAACACGTCGTGGGCGTATAATCATCGAACCCTGTAGAATACTGCATCGTCAAATGCTATCTCCAGCCACTGAAATCATAAGCCACGACGTCGATACCATTACGCAGTCAATTCCCACGGTGAGGCTGTTTCGACCTGGCAGGTCATCGTCAGGCACGGTGTAACCGTACTACAACCGACCTGTCTACCAAACCAACCTAAGAATCTTAAGACACACGCTGATCAGCATCAACGTGTCTTCACAACACCAAAGATACCGATTGACACTAACCTTCAACACCGAACACTATTGAAATCCACAGCCTGCAGGATTACAAAGAGACTACAGCAGCAACTGTCACCAACCTCGTATAATCTCTGCATTTCACTTCATAATCTCCACAAATATTCCACTGGCAATACGAATCTAGGGCTCCGCCATCGCTAGACGACCACAGTTTCTCCAAACGCTCCAGGATTCCAAAGATTTTACCAGATTCTAAACCTAACTTCAAAACGACCACATAGAACGACAGACCAACCGGAACTGTCAAAGTTGTTTACTCCGTCGATCACGTTCCGTTTCTCCATTACGAACGCAGCCAACAATGAATTGTGAGAGCGCACTACAACGCCTCTAACGTCACTCCAGTCTATCTTACAGTCGATAGCTAACTGCGCGCGAATAAAGCGCATCGCCTATTTGAGTGTTGCCAGCGATTATGCGTTTCGTTTCTGCAAGAATCAAATAGCAATCAAACGGAAGAAAATAATAACAAAACGCAAACTGTCAAATAATTTCAGCCAATACCCACCAGAGCTTGATCAATCTCCGACACGGCCATTCTGACAAGTCAGACGTCCTCGGCTGATGTGTATTGAAAGAAACTAACTATGCCTAGACATAGCGCTCGTTCATCCTGACTATAACAAACTGAATCAACTCACTTGATTGAAAACAATAACTAACCAATAAATGTCACGATGTCATTACCAAAATAAATAGTCTCCAAAGCCTTGTCTGCACCGTCAGAAACCCTGCACCAGCGCCACGTCACCGTAAAAATAGCTATCGCTATGACTGATGACAGAAGTAAATTAACTAAGGCCACACCGTCAAGTCAACAGCCACATCACAACCCGTTCAGCACCTCTCACCTCGAGACAACCTCAATCTGGCATCTGGTAGATCTGAAGACAACATCCATTTTGCACCTGATCCTGTCTCAAGACAACCAGTGAGCTAAGATATCAGAGCTTTCTATCATAGCAAGGCACATAACAGAAATATGACAATTGCCAATTATGTTCCTCTGGTCAAGAAAGTCACTGACTTCACATAACATTCCCGCTAAATTTATTTCGTTTCAATCACAACTCAATTAATTTTCAGTCATCGATAAGGTCAAGTATCCATTTCATCAAACACAAAAACAACTTTCACTCCAAGAACCAGAACAATTCAATCCACTTCAGTAGAAGACTATTCGAAGTATCAGCAACTAAGCTCTATATAGCTCGAGTATCTAATTGAAAATAGAGAACATAATAATAAAAACTACCACTCATATCTTTCAGCTATCTCTGTAGATTGCTAGTCAGCCCTGTGACTAGCATCAATCATCTCTGTGATACAAACTTAGTCATCCCTGTGACGTAAATCAACCCTGTAATTCAAACATGTCAGCCCTGTGACAATAATCAATCAACTCTGTGATTCAAACATGTCAGCCCTGTGACAATAATCAATCAACTCTGTGATTCAAACATGTCAGCCCTGTGACAATAATCAATCAACCCTGTGATTTAAACATGTCAGCCCTGTGACATTAATCAATCAACCCTGTGATTCAAACATGTCAGCCCTGTGACATTAATCAATCAACCCTGTGGTTCAAACGTGTCAGCCCTGTGACATTTGTTAATCATCCCTGGGATACTTATCATCTCTGTGATTACTTACTAAGTCATCCCTGTGATAAACTAAGTCAGCCCTGTGACATTAATCATCTTTGTGATTACCTACTAAGTTATCCCTGTGATAAACTAAGTCATCCCTGTGACACTAATCATCTCTGTGATTACCTACTAAGTCATCCCTGTGACAAATCATCCCTGTGATACAAACTAAGTCATCCCTGTGACAAATCATCCCTGTGATACAAACTAAGTCATCCCTGTAACACTAATCATCTCTGTGATTACCTACTAAGTCATCCCTGTGACAATATTCTAATCAAACTCAAAATCAGGAATCGAAAACAAAACGATACCCAAATCAACAGACTTTCAAATTATTTTAATTTCACATTTTGAACATCAATCACAAGATACAAATTTAGACTCAGTTTAGTCTTAGTAAAGGCTCACAGACAAACATCACACTGACCAGTCTCATCGGTCTACTTGCCCGTGTTGAACATGACGCACTTGTTCAAAGAACGGTTTCGACAAACATCATTCTCAACAGAGCTCCCAGTCTTCGCGCAGCACGTAACCGCCATACGATGATAAAAATTTACGTTTTTCCTTCTCAGGAATAACTGTTGTTACGATGGCTAACCACCAAGCGTAACGAGAGTTTGGCTACCCACCAAACGAACAGAGCCGGCTACCCACCGAGCCTAGGAGAAACAAACACGCTCAGTTTTATTGGCTACCCACCAAATAAACGCACTCCGTTTGGCTACCTACCAAAGGAATAACAACTCAGCTAACCACCAAGTTATCATGCTACCCGCCAACCCCATCAGTGAGGCTAAATTTTAAAATGACTTTGCAGCGTCAGAATTATCATTACAAAACAAGGTTTAACTCAACTAGAACCTTTTGGATTTGACACCTTTTGTACGCGGTCTATTTGAATTCAGAGCTTGTAAACAAGTCCCTATCGCCGTCCAAATGTTTGTCCACAATCTCATAAGAAAACTGTAACACATGGAGTTTTCAACCAATAAAACAATGGAACACCATCACATAACAACACCTCTTTCACACACGTCAAAATAAAAGTCCACTATTGTCACTCTAGAATACCTCTCACGACCGCCTTAAATAATGGTACACTATCACACTAGAATACTCCTCACAACTGTTCCAATAAAAGTACACCATCTCATGAGAAAACTCCCTAACTCACAATCACAACCGACAAAACAGTAGTCCACCGTCTCATTAGAAAACCTCTAACGCTAGTCCAAATAATGGCTCACTATCCCAGTAGAATACTTCCTACACACGTCCAAATAGTAGTCCAACATCTCATTAGAATATCACTAACGCACGTCCGAATAATAGTTCACTATCGTGTCACTAGAATACTTCTAACGCCCGTCCGAATAATGGTTCACTATCCCACTTCTGATGTCGATGATAGTAAGAAAAAATAAGAAAGGAATAGATAAAAGAAGCGAACACAACGAAAAAGGATGAGATCCTGGATACATACAGGCACACACGCCGTGAACATCAGGATGCCGCTAAATCAGGATCACACTGCATCAGGTCCTTTGTAGAAAACAATAAATAATGGACCCTAAAACTAATCAACCAGCAAGTCTGGATGATACTAGAAATCACATCATAATCATACTTTCGTCAGGATATGAAATAACACCGAGGAAGTATAACCTTACGTCAGGATACAGAACAACACGTCGTGGGCGTATAATCATCGAACCCTGTAGAATACTGCATCGTCAAATGCTATCTCCAGCCACTGAAATCATAAGCCACGACGTCGATACCATTACGCAGTCAATTCCCACGGTGAGGCTGTTTCGACCTGGCAGGTCATCGTCAGGCACGGTGTAACCGTACTACAACCGACCTGTCTACCAAACCAACCTAAGAATCATAAGACACACGCTGATCAGCATCAACGTGTCTTCACAACACCAAAGATAGCGATTGACACTAACCTTCAACACCGAACACTATTGAAATCCACAGCCTGCAGGATTACAAAGAGACCACAGCAGCAACTGTCACCAACCTCGTATAATCTCTGCATTTCACCAACCTCGGCTACAACCTCGGGGAAATACGACAATAACCAACACACACTTCATGATCTCCACAAATATTCCACTGGCAATACGAATCTAGGGCTCCGCCATCGCTAGACGACCACAGTTTCTCCAAACGCTCCAGGATTCCAAAGATTTTACCAGATTCTAAACCTAACTTCAAAACGACCACATAGAACGACAGACCAACCGGAACTGTCAAAGTTGTTTACTCCGTCGATCACGTTCCGTTTCTCCATTACGAACGCAGCCAACAATGAATTGTGAGAGCGCACTACAACGCCTCTAACGTCACTCCAGTCTATCTTACAGTCGATAGCTAACTGCGCGCGAATAAAGCGCATCGCCTATTTGAGTGTTGCCAGCGATTATGCGTTTCGTTTCTGCAAGAATCAAATAGCAATCAAACGGAAGAAAATAATAACAAAACGCAAACTGTCAAATAATTTCAGACAATACCCACCAGAGCTTGATCAATCTCCGACAAATATATATTATAGATTGCAAAATTCATTCATTATCTGTAAATACATAGTATTAAATCCAAGATTTCTGTGAAACTGTAAAACGTATGCTCGAGAAGCCATGCTTTAAGTTTGATTTTATATCTTTGAAGTGAAGGTAGATCTGTTAGATCTTAAGGCAGCCTCTTATGCCTACACCTTTGAACTCTTGTATATTTATACATTAATTTATAATCGGGATCTAAGAAGCGGCTCCAAAGATTTTTATGGTTTGTTATATGTAAGGGGGTGTTAGGGGCGGTGAATATATCCAGCTAGCTAGGTTTAAAACAAAAACTTGAGCAATGATCGGTTTTTATTATCTAAAAACTAAACTATTAAGAAGATGCATTCCTTACAATAAACTAATTGATCTACTCAAGTTGTTTATTGGATGTCATGTTTATCCCAGTCAGGATATGCAACTGGTTTATAGGGTCTTCACATGGAAAAACTACTGCTGTAAACAAGAATTACATGTCGATATCGTCGGCGTGAAGCAAAATACTTGAGTTTCTTAGTAACAAGGCTTAATTTGCCTATCAGGAAATATTAAATATTTACCTGTTGTGTTGAAATTATTTTAACTTATTTCAAGTTTGTCAAGAGACAGGCGAAGGCATGCGAAAATACTTCTGAACCGAATAAAATATTAATGATAAACATTTGATGGTAATTCTGAAACTTGAATTTCGCAAAGCAAAATCCTGTGTTGATTTTGTTATGAGTGACAGGCTTTTTACAATTTATTATTAAAAATCATTTCTAAAAATATGATGCCGTGTGATGCCGGCTTAGAATAGCGTCACCTGATTTCTTTCGCGTAGGTGTTTTAACTTTAGGCGCTGGACTGATTACATGTTTGCCTGGCTTAGGTTTAGGCTTAGGCGTAAAGGCCCGTTTTTTGCACGGTTTTTTTTTTATTACACTCTGTCTACCCCACAAGGGACATTAGGCGTGATGTATGTATGAATATATGTGTCAAAAAGTATTCTTAGTCATTTTCAAATGATAGACGTTTACACACATAAAAGGCGTTTTAAATAAATATTATGTTAAGGTGTGTGTAGCTGTCAACAACCACGACGGTTGCGCCACTTCACAAAAAAAGTTTTCTCTGTATACAAACAATCTATCAGAATGTCCGATACCCAAGTTTTAATATTATCTTTATTAAAAATGAGGTTTTCATTTAAAATATTTGCTGCTATTAAAGTTATGACAGTTTATACCAAAAGTGGCCGTTTTTAGGAACTTTTATTGCAGCGAATATTTCATTTAGTTTGCAGTTTCAAATTTTACTTAAGGATAATACTTAAAACTTGGGCATCGGACATTCTGGTTGATTGTTTGTATAAAGAGAAAAACTTTTTTTTGTGAAGTGGCGCCACCGTCGACGTCGTTGACGGCTACACTCGCCTTAATCAGTCAATACACATTATTTAACGTGGACAGGAAAGACCTGGGTATCTGAATTTACTAAAATTGAAAGGGATTTCTGCCATAATTTCAGCCGCCTAAACATGCATGTGCCAGTCTCAAGTTCCACCTTCACTTGTAGAGCGTGCGGAAAATTATGCCGCTCCCGTATCGGCTTATACAGCCATGAAAAGTCTTGCCTCAGACACTGATTAAATCGTCTGTCACAGATGTGTGAGGCCTATGATGATGATGGTATTGATGACTGGAATGTTGACCATGGAATGTCTACTTATTCATAGATTTTTACTTTCTGTTGATTGGAAACAAAACTTTTACATCGACTCTATATTTTTGTCCACAGGATCGCTTTACAGTGGAAGGGAAGGATGGCCGTTCAGTGCTGACCTACGTCCCAGTATCAGACGTGGACTACGGCATGTTGTCCTGCAGAGCAACTAACCTAGCCGGGCAACAAGTCGCCCCCTGTATCTACACCCTGATGCCAGCTACGAGACCCGATCCACCTACGAATTGTACCGTCTATAATCTCACTGACGATTCTTTGGATCTAATGTGTTTTGCTGGTGAGTAACGCCTTTTATTATGTAGAATTTATATGGATTGCTAAACCATCGATTTTGATTCTTTTCTGACTCAATCTGTGACTTTGATAAAATTTGAATACAAATAAATGCAAGGCCATGAAAACAAATACTTAAATACCAAACTTTAAAACACTTCCCGTCTTAGGTATGTAATTTTTGAAAACTTGCAAGAATTTTTCAATCCTGCCCCGCTTGAAATGTAAAAAAACAACATGTACCTAGTCAATATAATGTTTTGCCAAAATAGATGTACTCAGTTAATATTATAATTTTTTGTGAGAACGTACAAGTAAGAAAAGAATATTTACTTTTTAACCAAATTTACTACCTATATAATACATTATCAATTATTAATTAGGCGTAAATGTCCGTTTTCTGCGGCCGTTTATGCTCTGCCTAAACCCGCAAGGGATTATAAGCGTGATATGTGTATGTATGTGTATGTACATTAACAATTTTCATTTTCTAATTATCTATCTAATATGAACATGGCGTGTTATCTGATCTAAACCACATTTAAACCAAGGTAAACTAATAGCGCAACAATGTTCACAGAAATTAGGTTAGGACTGATTGATGAGCGATGATCGGCATAATCAAATGCAGAACGTGATTACTACCGGCATTTCACCTGATTAGGCTTAGGTCGTTCTCACACGTGCTACTAAATGTTGCGGTATTTCGCCTGGCTCGGGTGTGAATGATGAAAGGAGTTGTATTGATACGCAAGTAGAAGTAGAACATTTTGAGACACGCGTCGAAACCACCTTCACATCACATTAGCCTAATGCAGTCCAATGCTGGACTTCAGCCTCTCTCAGGGTAGGCCATAAGGCTAGATCTTCCGTTTTTGCCATACAGTTTTTACTAGCAGCCTATTCAGCAGCAAAAAAACTTAAATACAACTAATACCATGGCAGCAGAAAATTTATAATAACCATAGGTATAACCTTAATAAGCTTACATGATGAATTTGCACAAAACTTTGATTAAATTAAATCATGCATAGTAAACAAAGACAAACCTTTGATACATACATACATTACACTTTTAATCCCTTGCGGGTTAGGTAGAGCGTAAGCGGCTGCAAAAAACAGAAATATACGCCACGTCTGACAAATATGTGAAGGGTCATTCGGAAAATCGTGTATCGCCGTAGTGACAGGTTGTCAGCCCATCGCCTAAAATAGCAATACACACCCTCGAGACCCTTACTCGCCTCTTACGACTCCCACGGGAAAGCAATGATGTGACACTATTCTAAGCCGGCATCACACGGTGTTGACAAACCTTTGTTATGTCAATCAAGTTATTTATATTAACAACGTTAAATCATCCTAAACTTATACAAAAAATTAAAACTCATCTACCACATACCAATATTTTTTTTAAGTACCTACTGATGTTATTTCCCAAGATCTATCCCCAAATCAGAATATTCTTCATCTTGAATTTTGTTTCAGGATACGACGGTGGTCTACAATGCGTTTACCTGGTAGAAGTCTGGGGAAATGAAGGATTGGTAGTAAACGCTAGTAACGAAGCAGCATTATGGAATCTCAGAAGGCTTGGAGCAAAGAGGCAGTTGAAAGTTATTGTCTACGCGGCAAATGCTGGAGGGAGATCTGAACACATTACTTTTACAGTCGAGACAGCTCCTCGATTAGCGCCAAGAACAGGTAAATACTTTTGAAGTTTCTTTTTATTTTATCTTTTCCAACTTTTGCTCTTCTCGTTTTCCTTACTCCATGTTCAGTGTAGGTAAATACTTTCAAAAGATGAAAATAATAGGGTTTGATGTGAATGTGGAAGTGAAAGTTTAGTAATAGTATTCATTAGAGCAAAATGTATATTCCTGAAGATCTTGGAGTTAATAGGTAAAGGAGAGGAATCAATCATAACTAATTCAAGATATATATTTTTTCTTAATATATTGTCCTTCAATGTAGTACATATAACTTAGGCGGGTAAAGATTGAATTGACACAAAAAGATTGTCAAGTGTAAACATCTTTCAATACGTGATTTTTTTTTCTTGTTTATACTGCTTTAAGGCAGCCCAGTAGCATACTAGCTCTTGCGCTACTAAACTGGAGCAGATGGTACAGTTCCAAGCTATTTTCCTCTTCAATATATTTGACTACCTTATACGCAATTCTTTAGAAATTACTTCGTAAAATTTTGCCTCGTTTACGATCTTTAACATTTTTAACATCCAACAAGAGTTTTCTTCATTAAAACGTCAACAATGCGTGTCTAACAAACAATTTGCCATCCACAACAAACTGTTTTTTTTCACATTACGCAGTCTGTGACTATACAGGTTGTAAGGAAAAGAACTGCGTTCCTTTTAAAGGATGAACCCGTCCATGAAACTGAAAAACTTTCCTCAAAGAACATAGAACAATATATGAAAAAAAATTACCTCACATACAACCAGACTTGGCTGCTACATTTTGTATGGGAGGTCTACTTTTTTATTTCTATTTTTTTTATATATTTCGACCTATGTTTCGTGGGGATTATTTTTTAAGTTTCATGTGCTAGTTCATTGCTTAAAAGGAACGCAGTACTTTTCCATACATAACATACAGGATGTTCGAACGGGAGAGAATGACATACGGCCGCCATTTACAGATCCTTTCTTTAAACGCGCGACTTACAGATACTTTTCAAGCAAGGTATTTTTATTACCTACATAAAAATACGATGTGCCAAATACATAAATTGCCGTGTGATGCCGGAATCTTAGAATAGAATCACCCCATTTCTTACCCATGGGTGTCGTAAGAGGCGACTAAGGGACTCGAGGGTGTGTATTGCAATTTTAGGCGACGGGCTGACAACCTGTCACTATGGTGATACACAGTTATCTTATTGACCCTCAAACTTTTGTCAGACGTGGTGTTAATATCCGTTGAAAGGCCGTTAACGCTCTGCCTACCCCGTAAGGGATATAGGCGTGATTTGTGTATGTATGTATGTATGTATAAAAATACGAGGAAGACCCAGCGGAATATCAAATCGTCTCAATTGCTTTTCTAAACTTCGACAGTAGAACGGTAACTTGCGATGCATAAAATATTGGGAATAGAACTAATATTTCAACTCTGTTTTCAAACCTTGTTCAAAATTCTGTTCAACAAATGTGTGGAACTTTACGAACTGAACATTCAAAGAACTTCATATGTGCCGGATTAAAAACTAATTTCGTTCCTACGTGCTTTCAGTGTGTTCAGATTCAAAAGCCGAACACCTTTTGTTCTAGTGACGAGGAATTCGAATAATAATCCGCGCCAGTTCGTGATTATCAGACAAAAAGTAGTAGAGCTTCAAAAAATATTTAAAAATGCGCATTTATATGTCAAGAGTCTTCTTTGCTTTATATTTTGATACTTTACTTACAAAGTTAATTTCCCGTTTAATACAGCACTTAAGACATAGACCAATTCATGCTGGACTTAAGATTTGGTAAAAAAGATTATTTTGTTCCTAGGCTCAAAATATAGCTATATCATAAAACAAAAACTAGCTAAAGCTCAATATTTATATATAAAACTTTGTTTGGAATTCCACCGGTCCTAATAATTTGCGCATGTAATTTTTGACGTCATGTATTATCTGAAACATTTGTCGTTTGGAGATTTTAATTTTTAGGTCTGGACTCTAGAATTTTATGTCATGATAGGCCTGACGCAGGTTATGTTAACTCTCACCTTTTTTCTCAGAGATAGTTTGCTTCGTTTGTTCAATATCGGATGTTATCTGCCTAAAACGAACGCCGCGCGGTAGCGAACTTTCATGATGTGGCTACTAAGTTATGTCTGAAGTCGAGGTTGGTTTCATTAACCCTACAAAAGTGCACAGCTGCACTTTTTTCGGGATTAACCTCGATTCTATATTTGCGGAACTAGCTTACGAGAGAGTCTAGTGCACTCTGCAGAGTCTTTTCTAGTTTGTCGTGGTAACAGTGGGACGCGTTAATGGCAGTGTCATCAGCGAACATACCCAGCTGAGACGTGGGAAATTCGGGGACGTAGCAATTATGTAGCGTGAAAAGTAACGGGCACAAGACGGAGCCCTGAGGGACTCCTGCCTGTATTGAGTGGGGGGAGGACAGAGTGCCTTCTACTCTTCGATTTGACTGAAAGTTACATACTCAAAGTACGAGGTGCCACAACGAGCTGGTATAGGTTGTATACCAGCCCGTTGTCCCAGACCTTGTTGAAAGTTTTCGCCACATAGAGAAACACTGTTCCTGTATGGGTCTGTTTAGACAAAACATTCAGCTTGAGGTTTAAGGAGACCCTTTTCTTGCACTATTTCTAATCAAAGTTTGAATAGGTTCATAAACTATGCTTAACTTTGCGTTTAGTAGGTCAGTTTAGTATCTGAATCAAAGTAGGGTATCGTATTTGTTGGGAAACATGAGGAATTTTAAGAATATTTTCCAATATTCAAAATGTTCTTGTACTTTCTGCCGACTTTTGTTCATCTAATGATAATATTACAACACTTAAACACGGTTTAGAACTGGCTCGTCGACCCTGTTTATCTGTAAATATAAGAACAAATGTTCACACTGACTGACTGAGTCAGGTGTAGGTTTCAAAGCCGCGAAGCTAAAATTGCAAAGAGGAGCCCTAAAAAATCTACTGACTGACTGACTGATTGACCCATTTATCAGCGTCCAGCCTAAACTACTAATGCTAAAAACATGAAATTAGAGCAGCATGTTAATTTTACTATGTAACCATCAACTAAGAAAGGAATTTTAGAATTTTAACCCCTAATGGTAAATAATGGGTAAAACATATGTATGACAGTACGTAGTCTTTGCAGGATTCTGTTTCATAGAGAAACTAAAATAATCAAACACGTGCTTCAGAATTCCCTCTTTTTACTTCTTTTAAGGGGGTTGATCTCACCAACAGATTACCCGTCATCTTCGATTGACGAACACTCAGCTGTGACATCATGAGTGATACTTGTTCGTGTAATAATAAAATTGATATTTTGTATTTAACAGATTTTTGATTTTTAATTGATCCACGCTAAAAATAACAGTTTTGGGCCTTCAAAACAATCTCTTTTAAATTTTGGGATTTCACAAAAGAGCTAAAAAAAACGCGATTCAGCAAACCGAAGAGATAAAAGGCGATAAAGTAATGACGATAGTATTTGAGAGTTTTTAGTAGGTTTGTCATGTTGTTCGTTGACTCGGTGTTCCGTACTAAAAATAATGCGCGAGTAGAACCGCTGGTAGAATTGCAAATGGTTTATAAATTATAACATTTTATTTATGTGTGGATTACGCCACGGAGTGGCAGTGATTAGACGTGTATTCTGCATTTTATAATTTTATTCAAATAATTGCAATTAATTTGTAACTGTGTCAAGCATCCGCATCGTCAGCGCGCGATAAATGAGCACGTTCAGTGAGTGTATTTGTGCGTAATGTCTGTGTTTAATACATATATCTGAAAAATCATCCTAAAAGACGGGAAATGTCGCACTCAACCATGTTCAATCCAGAGGTCGAGCTTGTGACTACTCCAGAGATAGACCGCTGGATTAGCGAAGTAGAAAGAAGCGTGGAAGAAATCTGCTCTATTAGCAACGATTCGACCAAGAAATTGGATGCCGATCAGAAAATCCGTATCAACACCCAAGGTAAGAGCATCCTTGCTGGGATAGCGCATTTGGCTACAAAATATCAGTCCATTAAATATAAATATATGATGGTCAATCAAGAACTTAACAGCAAGGAAGAAGGAATAGAAATCGCTGCGCAAATAGAAGACCTTAAGCACTGTGTGAAGTCGACCCCTTTTCCTGCACCTCAGCCCATTTCTTTTGCCGATTGCGTGAAAATGAAAAACAACTCGGTTGTTAGGCCCACCGCAAGCAGCAGCATTGCCGTATACCCTTCAAGTAAAGATAGCTCGAGTGATGATACCAAGAAATTAGTTCAATCTCTTATCAAGCCCGACGAACTCAAGCTGCACATCCGTGGAGTTAGTAAGACCAAATACGGAGGCGTTATAATCAGCACCAATAGAAAAGAAGACCTTGAAAAATTGCAGAAATCTGTAAAACTCAGAGAATCCGGACTAACACTTGAGGTGCCTACTAAAAAGAGACCGAAAGTAATCCTTTTAGGTGTGCCATCATGTACATCTGAAGTCGAACTCAAGGACTGCATATATAATCAAAATATCGCTGAAAAGCTCTCAAATATGACCAAAGAACGTGCATATAGCTCTATTAGGCTGAGCCATAAATCTGGCAGAAAAGATGCCGCGTCCTGTAATTTTATTTTAGAGGTTACGGCTGAAGTACGAAAACTGCTTATACAGCAGAGCCGAGTATTCATTAACTGGACTTCTTGCCCTGTAAGAGATTTCACTCTTGTGACCAGATGCTACAAATGTCAGCAGTATGGTCACTCAGCGAAATTCTGCAAAGACACCAACCCCACTTGTGGTCACTGCGGTTCTGCTGGACACAGCATCAAGGACTGTACCAACAAGGACCAGCCGGAAAAGTGTGCAACGTGCCAGCGCTTCAAAAAACCGAGTAGTCATAAAACTGGCGATGAGCAATGCCCAGCCAGGAAAAGCGCTGAATTTAGACACCTTAGTTCTATCGACTATGAGGGCGCCTAGAGCGCCGTTTCATTGCGTTAAATAAGCACAATCATGGGCAGTGTTAGAGATTTGGTTGATGATATTGATTCTACTTGTGAGTATGAGTCACAGTGTTGCGACGCAAGTGATTGTGCTTCACTTGTTGCAAACAGCAATAGTAGGTTTAATATTTTTGTACAAAATATCCGTAGTATTCATTGTAACTTTGATGGTTTACAAGCTTTACTTTCCCAAATTAATGTGAGTCCTGATATTGTTATTCTGACAGAATGCCGGTTAACGTCAATCACTTCTTTTCCACTCTTAGACGGCTACAATGCTCATGCTACAAACAAAACAAATGTTTTGCAAAATGATGGTGTAGTGATATATTTCAAGTCCAATATCGCTAAAATTTCAATAGAAGAACCAGTTTTTACCGATTCAAATTGCTTAATTGCAAAATTAGGTAATGACACCGCAATTATTTCCATATACCGCTCTCCTTCGTATCATAACATAACAAATTTCTTACAATCACTCAGCAACGTTTTGCTTACATTAACAAGATTCAAAAATATTTTTATCATGGGTGACCTCAACATAGATATTAAAATTGGAAATCACGAACGAAATTCACCAATATATCTGATGCACGCAGCTTATCATGGCTTTTTACCCACTCATCTTTTACCAACAAGGGAGGGAAATTGTTTAGATCATATTTTAGCTAAAACCAACATTGCATTGAAAACTATAGTCTTAAACACAACGTTGACAGATCATAAAAGTTTGTTATTATGTCTAAAACAATATTATAGTAGATTAAATATAATTACGAAATGTGCTAAGTTGTCAAATGATGCGCTGACGCGGGACTTAACAAATTTAGACCTGACCCCTATTTACAACTCGAACGATGCTGACGCAGCAGCTACTTATTTAATAACATCACTTTCAAGTTTTATAAAGGTAAACACGCGTACTGTTATTCTTTCTCGTCGGAAAAGAATGATCAAACCGTGGATTACCCCTGGACTTTTGCGTTGTATTAGACATCGTGACACGCTTCATAAACAATCGAAAATGTATACTGACAATAACATTATCAAAATCACTTATACTAGGTACCGCAATTTTTGTAATAATTTAATAAAGAAACTTAAGCGGAATTATGAAAGGTCTGAATTGCAAAATGCAGGGCATGACAAGAAAAAAGTGTGGAAAGTCATCAAAACTATCACTAACATGCCTACCTGTAAATCATCTGCTCGTCAACTAATTGCTAACTCGGCCACTTCCACGCATTCCGTTAATCAAACAAATAGTTTCTTTGTTAATATGGGAAAAAATCTTGCCGAACAAGTTATGAAAAATTACACACAACCAGACGTTTTCTTAACTAAGAAAACCTTACTTGACTCTTTTGTTCTTTTTGACACCGACGAGGCGGAAATAGATAGAATTATTATGACATTAAGAAATGACTGTGCCACTGGAATTGATGGAATTTCTAGCCGCGTTCTAAAAGACCATAAAAAATTGCTCATCCCGCCGCTTACGTACATATTTAATCTCTGTTTCGCACAGGGAATCTTCCCAAAAGTTCTTAAAAAAGCCGTAGTTCATCCAATTCACAAGAGTGGGGATAAAAGTTGTGTCAACAATTATCGTCCCATTGCAGTTTTGCCATCAATTTCAAAAATATTAGAAAGGCTCATTTACAATAGGCTTGTGAAGTATCTGGAGGATCACAATCTTCTGGCACCTACACAGTATGGTTTCAGATCTAATAAATCAACAGACGATGCAGTCCACGAGCTCTCAGACTATATTGTGAGACAACTAGACTCCAACAAGAAATGTATGGCTATATTTCTTGATCTGGCCAAAGCATTTGATACCGTCTCAATCCCGAAACTGTTAGCCAAATTAGATCATTTAGGAATTCGTGGACTTCCACTTAATCTTTTAGAAGATTATCTCTCCAACAGAACCCAACGTGTAATGATTGATGACGTCATAAGTGATGAACTATCCATTGAATATGGGGTCCCTCAAGGAAGTATTTTGGGTCCCATACTATTCCTTGTCTACATTAATGAACTATGTATGATTCCTCTGTCAAATAGTAAGATAATTTCGTACGCTGACGACACAGTTCTTCTATGCAGTTCTGATGATTGGCAGAACACGTTTAGACAAGCGCAGTTTGGTTTTGACTTAATTAATCAATGGCTACAAGAAAACCTGCTCTCGCTTAATATCGGAAAAACTAAATGCATTACTTTTTCCCACAACACATCTAACCAACCCTCCGAAAACGCATACACAATTATAGTACACCATTGCTCTAACCCTGAATCAAATGCATGTGCCTGTCCTAAAATTGATAGAACAGATGATATAAAATATCTGGGTGTCATAATTGATAAGAATCTGAACTTCCAAGCACATGTGGAGTCTGTCACAGCAAGAGTCCGTAAATTAATTTATGTTTTCAAGAACCTTAGGCATGCTGCAGGTAGAACCATTATAAAAGAAGTTTACTTTGCACTTTGTGAATCACTTTTAATCTATTGCATCACAGCTTGGGGAGGAACTCATAAAACCACTATTCTTGGCCTGGAAAGAGCACAACGAGCCATTTTAAAAGTCAGCACTTTTCGTCCATTCTATTATCCAACAGCTCAACTACTTAAAGAATGTAATGTTTTATCTGTTCGCCAATTATTTATATTACTAACAATTGTTAAGCAACACTCCCTAACTCAGTATGATCCTGCACTTCAATCCTATAAAAGAAGATCAGATATTGTCTGTTCCTCCACGAGGTTTCATAGAGCCCATTCCCGACATTTCTTTTGTTTTCTAGGTGGTTTTCTTTATAATAAGTTAAACCGTGAATTAAACTTTTATTCTATGAATAAACAATTATGTAAAAGGACTCTCATTCACTGGCTGAAAGGTAAAACTTATATAGATATAGAAAACCTGCTGTTAATAGATGTTTAATTTTAATTTTGAATGTTATTTGTTTTAGTATTTTGAGCTTTGTATATAAAAATGATTTTGTTTGAGTAAATTATATTACTTTTAACTAGCATATAATAAATAATAAGAAAATTACCTGAGATACAAGTAAATATATTTTGTATTTACTTAGTTTAGGTATAGTTAAGAAATGTATGCACAACTTTAATTTTATATCTGTAAATTTACTTTTTGTATGCTCACTTTTATTTTGAAATAAATTATCTTATCTTATCTTATCTTATCTTATTTGTTTGTTCGCAGAGGCGCAAGAAGCATGGGAATTAAATTGGGCCGTAGGTGGCGTGTTGGGAGCTGCTCTGACAGTGGCCATCATCCTGTGTCTCGCCTTCGTAACTGCGAAGATGCGGCATAGGGCGAGAGATTACGAAGGTATGATCTTATTTCAAACTATTCGATTAAAATGTGTAATCGGGCGTTATGACAAAGGGGAATAAGAAAAATGCGGGCGGCTGGCGCATTCACGTTGCTCCCGCGGCTCTGTCACCCTGCGAGGGATCATCACATAAGCCCTCCACTGCTGAACGTAGACCTCCTCATGGGTTCGTCATAATCATAACGCACGATCTCCTGTTTTCGCCATCCAGTCGCGACTTGCCCCCCATTTTAAATCATCGACACCTACCTACATTTAGGTCTGGTTTGGGTGATGCCAAATTTACGCGATCGTAATATTATTTCTGTAGGTCAGCTGGAAGAAATTTCTTAGTTGAAATAAGTTGTCCTGTTGTGTCGTCATTCTTTGTATATGTGTCTTGTAATGATTCTAGTCTACAATAAATGGTTAATAATAATAATTATTATTATTTATACCAACCAAATAAATAAATGACATTAATATAAAAACAAACTACATTTGGTCTGGTTTTATTTACAGGATCGTACTATTTTTTATAGCAACCAAATATATAAATATAATAAATTTATAAAAGTAATAATATTACACAACATTAACTTCTATTTTGATTTGCCTTCGTAGCAGTTTAGCTACGGCGTAGCCCGTAGCGTATCACTTTCTTTGTACCCATTGAAAAAAAATCTCATATCCCAGCAAATTAAACAACACTTCTTTAAACGAAAATGTGCTCACCCATAGAATAAGCAAAATTGCGAAAGATGGTACACAGATTTTTATTTTGCCTATTAAACACCTGGTAGAACCTTCATAGTAAAATAATAATGACTAAAATAAATAAAATACTACAAAAGATAAAGGTAAAATTTTTTAGAAAAAAATGACATACTAGACTATTCTGCCATCAAACTGAACTTCTTTCTCTTAATTCTGAATATAATCTATTTACCTCTTATCATAATTATCGGATTTTACAAAATAATATCTCCTTATAGTAAATGAACAGTTTTAGATTAAATGCTATGCATTATTAAACAATATAAAATTTTGTTTCTAGTTCCTGCGTCTGTGTTTCCAAACGCATACAACCCTAATCTCTTCAAAGTAAGAGTGAACAGTCTTCTTCTGGGTGAGCTCGCTCCATCTTAGACTCTGTCTCTGTCCTATGACCTAGACTAGAATCAAGAGCAAACCCATCCTTAATAAAAAAATATATTAAAAAACCGATAGTATAGGTAGGTATTTGTCTCATTTACGTAGTTCAGATTTTGTTAATCTATGATTTCCTTTATTAAAATGGCGGAGATATAAAACACTTTATTTCGAAAATCGGTTTTCATTGTATTTTGTGCATGGAATGAGTATATCACGGTAATATAATTTTTTAATCACTTTTTGTAATTTTTATTCATTGTAGTTTTGACCCACAGTCGTGATAAGTTCAGATGAGTGACTGATTACAGAACAGTCAATAGACTTTTAGGAATAACGCGTAAGCTGTAATATGTTGTGTCGTCTCTTGGACCTCGATGGTATATTCTAAAGTAAACTAACATACATACATATATCACGCCTATTATCCATTGCGGGGTAAGCAGAGCGTACACGGCCGCAAAAACGGACATTTACGCCACGTCTGACATATATTTGAGGGTAATTCGGAAAATTGTGTATCGCCATAGCAATAGGTTGTCAGCCCATCGCCTAAAATTGCAATACACACCCTCAAGTCCCTCAGTTGCATCTTACAACTCCCACAGGAAAGAAATGGGGTGATACTATTCTAAGCCGGCATCACACGGCGGAAAACACAAAGTATTACGTAAAGTATACATCAATTGAAATATAATAAAAAAATTACAAAACATTTTGTCGAGGTTTCTTACGGCCGCGCGCATTTCCTGTTATTCCGGTGCTGCTATTATGATGTGTGTCATGTGATCGTGTTATGAAAAAATATTTTTTGAACCTCGTTTTGTTTTTTCCCTAAACAAATGTTACAATTCTTCCAAAATCCTAGAAATTTGGGCGAATTTCAAGATCTGTTTAGAATGACGGCAGAATGAAGTCACGATTTGGCCATACTCTGAATTTTGCCAGAATATCTCGTATTTTTTTATTAAGATTGGGTTTGCTCTTGACTCTAGTCTAGGTCATAGGACAGAGACAGAGTCTTAGATGGAGCGGGCCCACCCAGAATAAGCCTGTTCACTCTTACTTAGAAGATATTAGGGTTGTATGCGTTTGGAAACACAGACGCAGGTAGTGAGTTCCACTCTTTAGCAGTGCGCATTATAAATTATGACTGGAAGTGCTTAGTCCGAATTGGTGGTATCCGGCGGTGCGTCTGGTGCGACATACTTTATGATTTTCGTGAAGACTTTATGTTGTATCGTGTCATTTGTGCCTTAAATATTGTTGTAATATAATAAATATAAAATACGTCACTGTTGTCTTGTTTTATGGTTAATACAATACAAAAGATGTTTGATTAAAATCATAATCCAAGTATATTACTGTTCTCATTCATTGTTATTCAAAATATGCGAGGTTAGAAACATGATAAAGAAGATAATTTAAAAATTTTGTAGGTAAAATACTGTATGCAACTGCATAATTATAATATGTTATTATATATTTTATGAATATAAAATATATTAGAATGCTCATAAAATTCCAAAAATTATTGGGCTTTGTTGAGTTTTCTTGAGGTGGGCTGACTAATGTTCTGTTAATGATGTTAACAGAATGTTAATCACTTTACAGATTAAAAAGATACAAAAAAAACAAAGTAGCTCCATCTATTGCCCAATATCTCGCTTAATATAATATGTTGAAAATCTCTGCAACTTGTAACCTTTATTCCTACGATTGTCAAAATATTTTATAGTATTGCAAGTTGTTACTAGTGAATAAATTATAAGTTGCTTATGCTAGGTATGTGCACTCTTACGACGGAGGACTAAAATAGGGATACCCATCTCAGCTTCTGGATCGAAAGTTGTGATGTGGTATACGGGTACGCGACCCCGGCTTCCCGAGCTTCTACTGGCTTTGTATACCAGTCAGTAGTATCCTACTACCTATGTTCCTGTCCCAATTTCACCATATTCCCTCCTATTCCTATTCCTAGTTCCCCTTCCCTCCAGATCCAACATAAGCAGCTCCCTCCTGCTATTACAAAGTCTGTTTCGGTGAGAATGGCAACCCAATACAGATAATGTGAACGGGTTTGGCGGACTCAGCAATTCAGCAAGGCAAGGTGGATGGCCTAGGGCGACGGTAGAGGGCGCGTGTAGTTACCGTCGGCCAGACACTGCATCTGACCTCTCCTTCAGTCGTAGCGGTTTTCCGTTCCACTGAGTCGAGGAGGGGGAGGACCAGAGGGTGCGCTTGCGTTTGCGCGAACGTCTGCGCACCTAAATATATCCTGCGCAACTGACTGCTTCCGATTAATGGACTCCGATGACGCTAAGTCCTGTGGCGATGGGTTGAAGTAGAGAGGTCTGGCATGGTGCAAGCTGGGCTTTGTCTGATTCCTGCACGCAGGCGGTCCCAGGGGTGTGAGTACACGCCGTGGTCGCTTTTGCATTGATAATCGGGACGACAATGCAAATTCGGCAGCACCTGGGGTGACAGAGCAGCCCTATTCAGGGAAGCACTGCTCTCCTCGCTCAGCCGAGGAGGGGGCTAGAAAAGGTGCCCTAAGAAAATGCTCGTCCCTACCTGGAAGGTGGTAGTAGCCACGGCTGCCATCGCATCATGAAACTCGTGGTCGACGCAACACAAATAATAATAAAAACATGAGACCACCTATCATGAAATTTGGCGCGTGGAATGTGAGAACACTCATTGATAGAGATGGCAATGCCTGACCTGAACGAAAAACCGCCATAGTAGCTCGGGAACTTCGTCGTTATGACGTGGATGTGGCTGCGCTCAGCGAAACGCATCTTGCCGATGAAGGAGAACTGGTGGAAGATGGAGGGGGCTACACTTTCTTCTGGAAGGGTACCTCTGCATCCGAACCTCGACGTTCAGGGGTAGGCTTTGCCATCAAAAATCATTTATTAAAGCGACTACAAGAATGTCCTGTACACATCTCGGACCGCATTACCACGCTGCGCCTTCATCTGGACAAAGACAACTACCTTAATGTCATCAGTGTCTATGCTCCAACGCTTGACAAGTCTGATGACATTAAGGACAAATTCTACGAGGAAGTATCTCAATGCCTTGACAGCATAAACGCCAGAGAGCAGATCTTATTGCTTGGCGATTTCAATGCCAGAGTTGGTCGGGACTATGAGGCTTGGCCTGGAGTTCTGGGGCGACATGGAGTTGGTAACATGAACAGCAATGGTCAGTTACTACTTAGTCTTTGTGCTCAATACGACCTTGCGATATCGAACACCATGTTCAGACTTGCCGCTAAGCACAAGACGACGTGGATGCACCCGCGATCCAAACACTGGCATTTGATCGATTATGCTATAATGCGGCAAAGAGACATCAGTCAAGTCCAAATCACCCGTGTCATGCGCGGTGCTCACTGTTGGACTGACCATAGACTTGTTGTCACCAAACTACGACTCCGCCTCCGTCGACCTCGTAGATCCATGGTGAAAAAGCCGGCGGGTCTAAACCTGGATAGACTGAAAGATCGCGAGGTCAGGGTGAAATATGCTGAAGCCTTAACAGAAAAGCTGTCACCAACTAATGAGACTAGTGATGTCGGTGCTGCTTGGAAAACTTTGTCATGTCATCTCATGGAAGCCGCTTCTGCTACTTTGGGTGCGAAAAACCGACATAGCGAGGATTGGTTCGATGACAATGGCGAGGTTCTACAAGCAGCATTCGACAAACATCGAGAGCTCCTGCGACAGCACAAAAGAAGAGGTGGAAGTGTTGCGGTGCTCAAAGACAGTGACCAGGAATTACGAAGGCTGTCTCGACAGTTAAAAGACAAGTGGTGGCGGGACAAAGCTTGTCAAATGCAGTGGCTTGCCGATACTAACCAGCTTGGGGAGTTTTACTGTGAAGTGCGTTAACTGATTGGTGCGTCCTACCGAGCAAAAGTGCCTTTGAGGTCTTTAGACGGTATGCAGCTCCTGACCAGCAAGGAGGATGTACTTAAACGTTGGGCTGAACACTTCAAAAACTTGCTTAACGTAGATCGTTCAGCTGATCTGCATCATATCAGTTTACTGCCTCAACTCCCATTAAACACTGAGCTGGACAAGCCCCTGTCGTACGATGAGGTTGTTACTGGCATCAGACAGCAGCACAATAAGCGGGCGGTCGGCATTGACCTTATACCGGGTGAGCTACTGAAGTACGGTGGTATGGAGCTGCACACGTCGGTATGGAAGCTATTTGTTCAAATGTGGGAAGAGGAGCGAGTCCCGGATGATTTCAAAGTTTCTCGCATAAGTGCTCTCTACAAGAACAAGGGTGACCGTTCCGACTGCAACTCGTATCGTGGTATTTCATTACTGTCGGTCCCTGGAAAGGCTTTTGCAAGAGTTTTATTGAACCGCCTGAAAGACCTGTCCGAAAAGATTCTGCCCGAAACCCAGTTTGGCTTCCGACCTGACCGAGGCACATGTGAAGCTATTTTCTCAGTGCGTCAACTGCAGGAAAAAAGCAGAGAACAAGGGCGTCAGTTGTACCTCTGCTTTGTTGACTTGGAGAAAGCATTCGACAGTGTGCCTCGCGAAGCTCTCTGGATGGTTCTGGAAAAACTAGGGTGCACGGATAAGTTTGTTCGACTTCTAAGACTCCTGCATGACAATATGCAGTGCTGTGTCTCTGTAGACGGTGAACAGGCCGATTTCTTCCCCGTCACCTGTGGGATGAAACAAGGGTGTGTTCTAGCGCCTACACTGTTCGCCTTATACTTTGCAGTAGTAGTCAAGGAGGTCTTGAATACTGTATCCGAAGGAGTCCGCATCCGATTCCGCACAGATGGCAGTCTTTTCAACTTGGCTAGACTTAGGGTGCGCACTAAGGTTTCGTATGCACTGATTACAGAGATCATGTATGCTGATGACTTGTGCTTTCTTGCGGAATCCCCAGACGGCTTGCAACAGCTGATGTCCGTTTTTCACCAAGCATGCTGCAAATTCGGCCTGAAGATCAGTGTCAAAAAGACGGAAGTAATGTCTCTAGACACACATGGTCGCGAGACACTGGCCATTAAGCTTGGTGAGGATATGCTGAAACAAGTTGATAAGTTCCGTTATCTTGGGAACACTGTAACATCTAAGTGTGACCTTGATGCCGAGATCAACAGCCGAATAAGTGCTGCAGCTGCAGCATTTGGAAAGCTGCGTTCCAAGGTTTTCTGCTCGCACGACCTAAAGTTAGCCACAAAAATATCTGTCTACATGGCGATTGTGCTGCCAAACCTTCTGTACTCCTCCGAGACCTGGTGTGTCTACCGCCACCACATACGTACTCTGGATCGTTTCCACCTTAAATGCCTTCGCACCATCATGAAGATCAGATGGTCCGACCGAGTGCGTAACACCGAAGTTCTGAGACGAGCCAATGTCGGTGGCATTGAAGCCTATCTAATGCGTCGGCAACTTCGATGGTGCGGTCACGTATCCCGGATGGCGGAGGAGAGAGTGGCGAAGCGCATCTTTTATTCTGAACTAGAGGAGGGCAAGCGAAAGCAGGGTGGACAACTCCTCAGATATAAAGATGTTCAAAAGCGCCACATGAAACGTTGCAACATCGAGCCCACTCAATGGGAGGGTCTGGCAGCACAGCGCCCAGAATGGCGCGGGATGGTAAAAAGGCGAATACGCGAGTTTGAGGAGCAGCGCAAAGCAGACCTCGACGCTAAGCGCGATGAGCTGAAAGACCGTCCACCTGCAGCCATTAACTACAATTATGTGAACGGCAAGCTCACCTGCCCGCATTGCGCACGAGACTTCTTAGCAAAAATTGGCTATAGTAGCCATCTCCGAGCGCACAACACCTCTTTGATTAGGAGTTGAAGTGGTCGCCATGGCCGAAATCGGTCGGAAAGATCACATCACACATCACAAAATGGCGCCATGGTATTACTCCTGCTTTCGCCTCAGAGGTGGCAGACGTCCCGGTTTTGATTCATGCGGCCGGATCAGATACTTAAATGATGCATTAAACTATCTGTTATTGGATCTAGGAATTCTAATTTGGTTCTTAGATTTACGCAAATCTACTTGTATTGCGTTCTATGTTCACAATCACTGGTAGGTCGCTGTATTTGAAATTACCCGAGTGTTCTGAGAGGTAATCAGATCTGACTCTAGAATTGAGAATTACTTAGTCTTCATTTGTTTCAAATTGGAAATAGCTTTGATTCTGTCTCGTTCATTTGAGATTTCTAAAATTAAATCAGTATCGATAGGTTTATTGGTAAAATTATGAAACTAATACCATGATGATTTTTTAAATTGAAAATAAATAAGTTACACTTAATGTAATCGGAATATTAAGTAAAATATATGACTAAACTGTATTAAATTATATTCACAGTGACGATACCATCCTCGAAGAAACAAAACGCTACGCTGACTAAGAGGAATTCACCGCACGGACCTGATGACCGAAATCCTGACTTAATACCACTTAGTAAAGGTAAATATCGTTTATGTCAACTTAAATTTGTTATGTGCGTAAAGAAATTAACACAAGCGAATGTATTTTTACTTTCTATTATGTAAAGTAAGAGTAGGTAAAGAGTTAACGAATAAAATTTTACACATTATGTCGCTTCTACGCCGCTTCGAGATGAGTATCAAGATGTTGAAAATTTGCAAGGGTTCAGTCGAGGTGTCGGTGGCTCAGATGGAAGAGGAGTTGGATGGTACGCCGCAGGTCCCAGGTTGCCCCAGCCGACGCTAAAAAAATGAATTATTTTCATTTCTGAATTCAATTTTTAAAAACCGGATTCCCTTAGCATCATCCTGTCAAATATGGAAAAAAAATTACGTCCAATACAAATAATCACTTTGTATGAGACGGCAAAATTTTCCTATTTCGACAAAAAGTTGTTCAGTTTTACGTCTACAACAAGCGCCGAAAATATTCTCACTCTTTTGCAAAACACTGAATTAAGTACTTTTCAAAGTTGTAACAACAATCAAGTCTACACTCTTTGAGAATATCCCCAACCATACTTACGTAAGAATACGAAGTAATTAATACTTTCAGAAGAACAAAAATCGTTCATGCTTTTGTTCAAGTATCTGAACAAATCACAGGAAAAAAACATAAGAGCCGTAATAAAAGTGCTTGATAGTTTCTAAGTTACTCCGGCAAACTCCACCGAGAACAAATAAAGACTTCAAAGGCTCACACGTATCCAATCCGGGGAAATGAGAATCCCACATGTAACTTAAGGCACGGACAAGACAAACACCACGTCACCGCATGCAACGAACTTTCAAACTAGCAGTTACCAGATGGTTCCGAACTCAAACTGTAGAATAATGCGAAAACTTAAAACTCACAGATTCGTTGCAGTGTTTTGTACAGCTTTATGTCTTGTTGTAATCTACCGTGGATTTGCACTCTTGTTCGTGTTGTTCTTGGAATACTAAAGAGGATAAGATACTTTTATTTATTAAAAGAGCAACTAAGCAAAAAATAAATATGCAGGTCAAATCAAACAACGCCATCCAGCACCAAACTAAGCAAAACTTGTACTATGGGAACTATTTATAACCATATAACTATTATTAAAACTTATATACTTTTTTTTTGGAAATTAATAAGATAAAATAAGACCAAAAACAAATAATTAAAATTGACTTTAACATATATTTGTGTCTTGTGGGAATCAAACCCACGACCCTCGGCGTAGCCAGCAGGTATCCGCTACAGACGGGACAGTCGGTATATTTTATTTTTACTAAATAACCTATGTTGCTTTTACCCGTCCCCCTAAAATCTAACGGCTTAAGTAAACTTGGTTCGCTAAATAATGCCTACAATCTAATTTACTGAAAGGTTAAGAATTACTTGATAAACTTTCTTTGGCCTAACATCCAACAACTGAGCATTGTCTTCGGTCCCTAGTTTATTCAATTCGAATGTAAATTCGGGGATTGAGGAGAAACTTTCGACATCTTATTTGTGTTGTAAAATAATCTGACTCTTGCAGAGGTATTACGCTATCCCAATTTATTTTTATTGCTGACTTGTAAAATGAAAGCAATTTGGTAAACGAATTTTAACTTTTCACATTTTATTCAATAACTTTTGATTTGACCAGCAGACTATATAGATTCATTATAAATACTATAATTGAAACGGACGGCCGATGTGGCGCAGTGGTAAGTGTGACTATCTGTGGCGCAAAGGTTCCGGGTTTGAATCCCGGTGGGGTTCCCGGCCGTGGTTCCCGGTCTGGTTATAATATTGCAGGCTGAACAACCTGATTTTCCGTAAGATTGATGGTTCCGTGCTTCTGAGGGCACGTTAAGCCGCCGGTCCCGGTTGCTGTCTACGATTACTTAGACGTCAACCATGTCAGTTGCCATCAAGATACACTTGCAAAATTCGCGGGCAATGGATGAGCTGCGGTAGTCCAAATAAAAGACGCGTCGCCACTTGAAAGTCGCAGGTTCAAATCCTGCGGCAGAATTTGAACCTGCGACTTTCAAGGATTATTAATATAATATATAAAATATTGTTTTTATAAATTACTTCCGATGTAAATATATTTAAATTGCTGCGGGCGTTTCGGTTATGTAGAACTTCATTTTAATCATACCAGAGAAATATCATGAAGATTAAATTTTATTGTAACAGTGACGTAGGTAATTTACTTTAAAATTAATTTAAACATATATTGGCTGTATTTATATATGTCGCAGTATTATGGCAGAATTAGAACTTCGGTCGAAATCCTAGGATTTTGGCCAAAAGCCGGATTATGGTAAAATCGTAGACTTCATTCGACCATCGTCCTAAGTAGATCTAGGATTTCGGCCATAATCCTAGGATTTTGACCGAAATCCTGGATCTACGTAGTAATATGGTAAAACGAAGCCTTCAACACTTTTTATAAATTTTGTAGTGACTATACACATACATACATAAATACTTGCGGAGTATGCAGAGTTTTAATGGCCATAAACAATTTTGAGGGCTATTTTAGATAAAACGTGAATGACTATAGAAAAATAAAATGATAATACATAATAAAAACTTCCATCCGCTAGTCGCTTCTGAGTGTCGTTCCCGCGGGAAAGGATAGGGGTGATGCTATTTTAAGCCGTCATTACACGGAATAGTGACTATCGCCATGCATTACTATTTGTCTTTACTTTAATTTGTATTCTTATTATGCTTTTGGAGAGAAAAATAAGAACTTAAGAAAAATTTATGAAACAAAATAAATGACACAAAGAATATTTATAATAATCAAATCAGTCTTTTATTTTTATTGATTCCAGATGGAATGTACTAATCACTATTATTATTAGGTATCTAGTCTCGATATAAAAATACACCATTTTTCATAAACATTTAAGTGCTAACCTCTTCTAACTATGATTAATATAACAAACATTAAATTATTCGTTTTTCTGTCATTAACATAAACTTTTAGGTATCATTTCTTTCATTAAAAAATTTTCAAGTAGTAAAAACAATATTTTTTAGATAATCACATAAGTAACTGTTTATAATATTATTAGATGAGTAATAAAAAAAAACATTTGGGTGTCTTCCCTTTTACAAAATATAACAAGGTAAACAGAACCTCCTGTTATCATTTGCATCATCGATTAATGCCATAATACTAAGCAGATCCAGGATTTCGACCAAAATCCTAGGATTATGACCGAAATCCTGAATCTGCTTAGGACGATGGTCGAATGTAGTCTACAATTATGCCATAATCCGGCTTTTGGCCGAAATCCTAGGATTTCGGCCGAAATCCTAATTCTGCCATAATACTGCGACATATAGATTGCAATAAGTTATGACCTCAAAGCAGGGAAAACAGTCTATTTAAAGCAATTAACTATTTCAATAAATACCGTTCTCCATTAAGTTATTTCCTCAGTAAATATAAATGTATTTTCGTGCTGTGTTGAACGACTAGTCATTTCAAAGTAGGTACCTATAGACATTCAAACTGTTTTTTTTTCTTCTATCATGGAAATCGTGCCTGATTAGTTCAGTGAATAAATTCTGTATTACGTGTTAACTCTATGTAACAATACTCGACTGAACGCCGAACTACAATAACGAACATACATAAAGGTTACGTTGAAATTGCTTTGGATGGATAAATTTGTTTACAACACAAGTTTATACTCTGTATGGCGACACCCCCACTTCACATATCGTCAAAAGATCCCACTTTCTACATAATAAAACTGATAAAATGTCTTTAATTTTTGTTTATTGTTTCTTTATTGTCTATTGGGTGTTTACTTTGACTGTCGGCATCCCAAAAAGTTTTTGGAGAATGTGGTCCTTTTGTTTCATGACGCTAGATGGTCAACATGAGTAATAAGAAAACGATTTAGCTATTCTTTATATGACGATAGTTCTCTATTACGACTCAAACGCCCTGTCTCTCATGTGTCATCAAATAGAGATTACACTCATATTAATAATATCTTTTCCACTGATTTCACTTTCAAAGGAATTTTATTCCACATAAACCAACTGAAGCAGGCTATTGACGAAATTTTTAAAATACTACGTAAACTGTAACCGTCTCACGACAAAAGCTCCATACTAGCTATAGATTACTCGACAAAAAAGCTAAACTTATCTAATACCTTCGCTTTATCCATCCAGGAGTGTCGGACTGCCCGCCCGATCCACCTTTATATTCGGCGGTGGTCACCACTCCTGAGCCAAAGAACTCTACGAGCGCACACAGTTTGGCCCGCACGCAATCGCCAAGCACGCCGCTCACGCCGCACGCTCAATACACAGATTCACAGGTAGGAAAACAGTTCATACTTATTCGGCAACATCAAAGAACATTTTCAGCGCACAAAATTGCATATACCGCTTGTTTATAGCATAGCTCACATCATTTTCCAAGTACGTTGCTTCGCAGTTTGTTCAATACTACAGTTCACAGAAAGAAGAAAGTTAAATAAATTATGTTTACACAGAATCATTTCGGTCTTTATTAGCTTTTCTTTGTTGCCGCTGTTGTATCATAAATAGCTTTTACGTTTAGGTTTTTCGTTACCAAGCACGCTGCTATCACTGAGAATACTGGTTTCACGATGAGAAGAACATAAAATCTAATTTTCCAGTTGTTAAATAGTTTACCCTGATCTTACTTCGCTCTCAAACACAAACTAAGCGAACAAGGACTTGTGTTCTCAAACCCCGCCTCATACACAGATAATGTTTGAGTGTGGAAGATCAATGAGAGGTTTTGAACATGGTACTGAGCATGATTTACATGATATAAAATTGCTAGTATCATTATACACATACGGGTTAAAAAAATAGCATCAAACGACATTAAGCTATTACTTACGTCATTTAAAGTTGCTAGAGCTACATAGTTCGTGTTCCAAGTTTAAATCGTTAACGTTTAAATTCCAAACTAAAACTCGAGTGAGCTTATTTGTCGTCACGTGTGGTGATTTTACAAAACTAATTTACTCATACGAAAGTAGATATTATAATATAATAATATCTTAAACAATCAAAGTAAAAACCTACTATGAAAAATGGCTAATTGATTTTCATGTGACTGAGAAAGGCAAGGTGCTGCTACACAGTTTGGATTTTTTCCTATTTACATGCATATATTAAACAGATAATGTAACATAACAGAACAAGTCCCGTTCATATGCTTACCAAGTTCCCATCCGGTAGTATACGTAACGTAGTACTGTGCAATGTTCATAGGAGGAATGTATAATATCCTGTCAAACTAAAACCGAAACGGCAGTGTACACTACCTATTCTGTTCTCAATTGCATCGCAATAGCTATAACACAGTTTTCAACGTGTATAGAGTCGTGAAGAATTCAGGCAGTGTTACCAACTTGGCAAACATGAATATGCTAGCCATGTCGTTCGATGTACACGCTATTTAGATTGTCTTGCTCACTTAGCTCACTAGCTCACCATACGAAATGAAGTCGGAATTTAGTTCAGAATTTAAGCACGCTTAATCAAGCAAGTCTCTCAACTTGGCGTTAGCCGCTGAAGGCTTTACAGCATTGCCTTACAAAAGTGGAACTTCATAGAAGCTTTAAAGATTTTTAAGGAATTCAACAAGTATAAAAAATACATGCTTTAGCACTGAGTTTGTAAGTTCATGCTTTATAATACTTTCGAGAGTTACTTAATATTGTGTTCCTCAACCATATGAATATATATTCACAACCCTGCCATAAATAAGATGCACTAGAATATTGAATTGTTAAACCGTATGTTCAGCCAAATTAGCAAGTTATTAATATAACTTAAATTCAAATTTAAAATTTGATGACGTAAAAATTGTGGGGAAGCCCGTACAATACTAGTTAATGTTGGATCCAATGATCTTACATGTTGTTAGAAGTCTCTCTAATATTATTTTATCTTACGTAGCATACATCGTCCCACTGCTGGGCAAAGGCCTACCTCTTCTCTTTCCATCTCAATTAAGTCTCTCAAAATGTTTATGTATGGCAATCTGGTAGTTGTTTTCCGGTCACGGTTATGTTAAAGTGCATAATTTTGTTCGTTCTAACATGTAATCTCTAAAATCCAATACCTGCAGCCAACACTAAAGTAAATTAAAATTTACCCTGCTCCGCTTTCAAACAAAAATTAACGCTCACTGGCTTTTAATTTCTGTCTAGAATAAAGTGTCGCCTTGCTAAATACCTACAAAGCTTCAGCTAGGTCCTTCTAATACCTATTGATTTTATTCGGGAACCTAACAATTATCTTAGAACAGCTTTTACTTAATTAACAAAGCTTCTTATTTTACTTATGAAGTTAATTTTCTTGTTCACATTTTTAATAAGAATATTAAAATAATATTAGAAGGTTTTTTTTGGACTATGGTGGCTTCATAGAATAACAATTCAAATAAATTATTTTATTACACTCAAAATACAACATCTTCGTTCTTGTTCGTATAAATGCATCGAACAGTGATATTGCAGTACACTTTACGTTAAACAGTGAAAGTGAGCAACTTAAGTCCTTAGAGCAACCTGCACTTTACTTTTATAGCGACAATTGCAGCTGCAGGTGTTTTTATTACATAGTATAGGAAAGATTCAAGCAATCAGAATAAACTTTCTTGCCATAGTGTACGTAAACTACGATCACATTAAAAAACGCCTAATTGCATTTTGAGTTTATTAACTAAGCACATATTTTCATGTAAGATAAACCTTGACGTTTGGGGTCAGCGGCGCTTGCAACCAGTCGCGCGCCCGACGTCAAATTAGTATTATGAAACTGCCAGTCGCGAGTTGCACACAAAAGGACACGTTGTCATTTTCATGTGATCAGGGGCCCTGAAAATTGTATCAGATGACAATCAATATATATAGCTGCCCATAATTCAATATATTATTTAAATTTCAGAGTGAATCCGGGCGAAGTGGTATCAATGGCACTCTCAAAACTCACCGAGAAGTCGTAACAACGAGAACACCTCTACTGGCAGCGCATCAGGAGAGCTGTGTGTAAATAAATTTTAATTATTCGTAGTTAAGTAAAACGTGGCATATCACGTCGCATTTCAACGATTTGTATAAAGATTATTGCCCCCTCTATTAGTAAAATAAATTGTTACCACTAGAAAATATTGCTACGTAGCTCGATGATAGCCACACTCATGTTCACTTTACTAATGTTCGAAACTGAATTTACTTATATCGTTAAATCCATACATAAATTTGCAGCCACAACAGTCCAATGCTGGACGTGGGCCTCCGTATTTGGTTGATTGCTGATAATAATGAGCGATACTAAAATGCATTATTCTTTTAACTTAGCGTTGTTAGTGAGCGCGTATGTTCATAACCCGAAAGCTTATTAAACAACATAAAATATACACTTTTTGGTAAGTTTTAGATTGTTTTGTTCAAAAATTTTTGCTCTAAATTCTTTATGATAATACATTTTCTTAAACATATTTGTATAAAATCGTTTGACCTCATGGAGGGGGTAAAACTAGATAACTAAAGCTTCGAGACAATGACTGATAATGATCATAATGTAAATAAGAAACTGTTAGAAAATACAAAAATACATCACGTTCTAAACATTTCGTTAAACTCTGTAAGAGATTTTGAAACCGAAGGAAGCTGTGACTTGGGCCTGTATCTAAAACATGCTATTTTAATTCCAAACAAGCGCATGATTAACATAAATTATAATATATTTATTTCTTTATTGCACAAAAATACACAAAAAAACAATGTTGTCGCTATGGCGAGCTTATCTCTTAAGAAGAGATCTCGCCCAGCCGACCCATGTCTTCATTATTTTGCTTCATTATTTTGATAACAAAACTGACTCTTTTACGTTAGTTACACAAAAACGAATGAATGATTCTGTATTCTCAATTTCCAAGAAAATATTTAGAAAAATACTGGCCCATGTGCATAACACTCCACTTTTAGCAATAATAGTGTAAAATATTATAAACGCATTTATTATTTTACAGTTCATCGATAACATTATTTTTTAAAATATATAATCAAATTTTTTTTTTTGTTATCATAGCACCTTCATAGATTCTAATTTAATTGTACAGAGACTAGTTAAAATGTAATTAAAATAATTTCGGTCATAGAGAATGTTACCTTATAATTTATTCATAGAAAAATATTAAAGCCAGAACCTTGTTAATTATTTAATTGTAGTTAATAAATATGAAAGTTGATAAAATATATTCTTTGAACTTAAAATAATTAGTTAATTACTTTAAATGTTTTTAAGTTTTAAACAGAGAATTTTTATAAAGACAAAAATTATAAATGATTGTTACAAGACCTCTTCGTAAATAAAGCATGTTTTTAAGAATAGGATACTGTCGAATCTGAGCTAAGCCATTCCTTTGGTATCCTTGCGTACCGCTTTTTGATGATCTATAAAAACAACGCGAAATCAGCAAATAGCTATTGCGCTGTTTGTGAAATTTGGCAATCATACTAGTAACAATGTAATGTGTATTTACGTTTTTAATTATTTTATGTATAATGTTAAGTTGTAATAACACCGCACAGACTGGTTGTAAAAAAATGGAATTAAATTGCTCATAGAAATAAAACGCGAGTTTTACCTTTACGCACGGAATAAAAATTTAAAATTGTGAGTAACGTTTTAAAGAGGCGATGAGCATTTTTTATTACATGCGATTCAATAAAATATGGAAACTATTCTCTGGGGTTTTATTTATAGTCGTATTCGTCGCAGTTATAAATAAAAACACTCGAAATAAAAATTCTTGAAAAATATTGGCAGAACCAATTAATGTGCTGCTGTTGTAAAGTCGAGTAGGCTCATCCAACATTAGTATTTGAGCCAACATTTTGACAGTTTAATGCGTATGTCCGGAGTATCTTTGAGTGCCCTACTGTTATTAGGGATCCGCACGACGAGAAGTACAAGTGCAACGGAAATTCACAAGAAATCAAATGGATAAAACTTTAGAATTTGAAGTCAAATGGATAAATGTTATGCCTTCTTGTTTCCGTTTTATTTGTTTAGGGTATAATCGAAATTGAAACTTTCAGGCACATTTTATAATTTATTAAATGGAAGGATCTCCGACCCAAGAACTTTGTCGGCGTGTAAACTATTCGTACATCAGACACAAAATACAGAATTTACAGTAGGACGGCTCGTCCCCTTTTCGAGATTGATACCTTCACTGCTAGGGTTGCTACTGTCTTACGAAAGTTTGCAATAGATTACCAAAATTAAACGAAGTTACACTACTTATAATACAAGTTTGATAATTGTTACGGGAAAGGAAAAGATTTTTGTTTACCTGAGCTAATTTGCAAGCGCAACCAAAGTACCTAATTTTACTAAGATAAAAAAAAAACTAGGCAGAAAAGGTAAGTTTTTTACGTAGGACTTCGGTTAAATTAGTAGTATTTTACAAAGAAAAACTAAGCTATGTGAAAAGACTGCTCCCTTTTAAACTGAATTTTAAGTTGAACGTAGGTAATGTTGACCTCCAAACTTCAATTTGAAGATGGCACCCCATGATGATGATGAGGTAATGTTCCATTAAACAAAATGGTAAGTTATGAACTGAATCTTTGTATTTACACTTAGCTGACTTTTTTGCACAAAGTACCTACACTACCTACAATCAACTTCAGTGTTCTAAGATGGAGAGTGAAGATAGAAAAATGTGACTACATTCAGAAACACCATCCCTATAGAGAAGATTTGTAAGGCTTTTTAAAAAGTAAGAATGTAATCAATATCCACCATCGGCGCAAAAAGAACACAAAGATAAGTGCCCACCCACTGCAGGCTTGAATACGTTTACATGCGGAAAAAGGTGTCCGTATTTTCCCCGAAATTGTACCTCAATGGCGTGGTAGATTTATGTTTCGAACGCAGCGAGAGAACGGCTTGCACGAAAAAAATGAGTTTGTGCTGGTTTGTATATTGTGTAAATATTTTAACGTTATCAATTTAAATGGCAACTCGACGTGCATACTGTCGACTTTGTACTGATGGTAAATTGCGCGGGTAAAAAACTGGACATATAGATAAGTACCTAGTACACACCTACCTTTACCTTTATTAGTTACCTTTATTGAAAAGTAAACTACCCACCTTTCACTTTTGAAGAAACAGCAATGAATGAGGAGTTATAGTTGGAATATAAACCTATCCAAAAAAAACAGTAAACCAAACAAGTGGATCAATAAAATATACAATGAAATTTTTTCCGTGTGAAGCACTTCATCTAAGCGAGAATTTTTGCTAACTGTTTTAAAAACCAGGACGTGTTGATTCCTTAAATGAATTATTTGAAAGGCTGCTTGTAGTACAATCTGAAGCCACTCGAGTCTGAAATAATATTTCAGAATCCAATATTTTCGATTCCTGGAAAAAAGAACTACCGAAACCCGACGTAATAACACCTCGGCGCCATAAATCATAGGCATTAAGTTTTAATCAAAGGGGATCAAAGAAAAATTCGCGCCATAAATAACGTAACAAGAAGGTTCGATATCTACGGCATTGTGTGGATGATGCAGGTTGGACGTACAAAGCGTTTGTCCCGTGTCACAGGCGAAGGCGTTGGGATCATTTGTTACTTATTCAATGCTCACCCTGGCTGCCCATTTATATTCGTTATGGTGTGGTGGTTGGTTCACTCACAGAGTTGAGTCATGCATGTTACTAGGAGGCGGACAAAAATATTTTGACTAGGAACAAAATCCTAGAACCGTTTTTACAGGTATGGTAATGTTTTACATCTAAAGTTAGGTTTGTTATATTATGTCTGTTATAAATAAATTAAATTGATGTACTTATCACAAGATACCTAGCAGGTGTAGGTAACGAGTGACACATTATCATTACCATTACATATAAACATTTTTATTCTATACTAGCAGCCTGCACAGCGGTTTCACCCGCTGCTAACCGTTTTACCGCGGGACATTTTATTACAGCCTATGTTCATCAGGGATAATGTAAGATTCTAATGGTAAATGATATTTTTAAAGCGTTCCAGGAGTTTCGGAGTCTATTCAATTCAAACAAACAATCAAATCTTTCCTCTTCATAATATTAGTGTAGAAAATATAATGAAGAGACTGTAAATTATGTGCTTCGGCCGTTTTGAACTTCATATTCGTTTATCATTTGTTTTTTTTTTACCTTTGTGTAAATTGAATGTACCTAATAAATTGATTGATTTGAATATCGATCACAATTTCATTTCCAAATACTTCTTCACCTCCCATCCCTAGCGAGCTATTGACTGGTCTATCAATTCAAATGCTGTCGATCCATCATCATGTAATTCTCTGTTTAATTTGCTTCTCGTTTCCTACGTGATGTGGGTGTATGAATTGAGGCACCTTTCAGACTTTTGATCTGATCAGTAAAGAGTTTTTTATTCATACATACATACACATATCACGCCTTTGATCCCTAGCAGGGTAGGCAGAGCATAAACATTTACGCCACATCTGACACATTTGAGGGTCATTCGGAAAATTGTGTATCGCCATAGTGACAGGTTGTCAGCCCATCGCCTAAAATTGCAATACACACCCTCGAGTCCCTAAGTCGCCTCTTACGACTTCAACGGGCAAGAAATGGCATCACACGGCACAATTCATGAATGTAAAATATCCTCAAATGCGTATTTGTTGAAAATTGACACTTTCAGCAAATTATGAAGTATCACTGATGTGGATATTAATACCTAAGTACTTAAACTAGTTTTCTCAAATGATTCTCCAGTGAGTGATATTTACAAAACTTGCTAGCCAAAAAGAGATAAATATTCCAAACGGTTAATTTTTTTTTTGTGTTGAATGTTCACTTTTAAAGATACAGGAAGCAAAACACGGAGGTTTTTGAATTCAGAAATCCTAATAATAATGCTAGTTTTCTTAAAAGTTTGTCCAGTGAGGGCTATTTAAAAGCAAAAACTTCGTGGACAATAATAAGTGTTCTAAAACATTTCAGTACCGTTATTTTTAGTTTCAAATGAATTGCAGGTAGGAAACAATACCAGGTGCCTATGTTATGAAACTACAGGAAACAAGTCTACAGGTGAAATTCTTAGTACATTTCATATTCCTGTTACATAATGGCTAACCGACTACGCAATGAACATCGAATTTCACCTGTAAAATTGTAGCCTGTAGTTTGATAATATCGGGTACAGATCTACCTTTAGTAGAGAGGGCCTGTTTACGCACGGATTAAAGTAATAACAGAAGAAACTGGCTCATTTAGGAAAATAAGGGTCCGTAGTCTCTTTCCTAATTGTGTTGTGTTATTGCCATGTGCGGTTTATCCTTAGATTCAGTTCCTACCATGTGTTCTCATTCTTGTACCGTATGAATTTTTTACAAAAATATGGGCGCCTGGCAATGATCTCCACATATATTTTTTTAGAAATAAGTATTCTATCAGTAGCTAAAAGTTAATATTATAATCTCCTTTCTTGCCATATCAATTTGCTGCAGTTGCTAGATATAAGCCTGACCAGAACAATGGAGCACGCTTTCCTGCCTATTCAATCTAGCTACTGTCTCTGTGGTAGACATGACGTCAATAAGTGATAATACTATCCAACATTGAATATAGTAAATTTCAATTTGAATTCCAACTTCTCTAGGTCATTTGGTCCATCTGGCCGGGAAGCGTAAACACAAGCCCGACTTAGACACCCATAGTCTGTGCTGTAGCCAGTTACAGAAAAGATGAGGAGTACTAGTCTATCGTGAGGAGACTTGTATAGGGGTATGTAATGAGGAGGAATGAAAATCATGTGACAAAAAAGTTTTTAATAATGAATGTAGGCAGAAGGAGAGGAAGGCCAAATAATGTTTGGATGGATTGTATAAAAGATAATATGAAGCAAAAGGGTGTAAACGAAGATTTGCCAGCTGATAGAGATGAATGGAAGAAAAAAACATGTTGCACCGACCCCAAATAAATTGGGATAAGGACAGGCAGATGATGATGAGTCTGTGCTGTAGTCAAGTTTATATACTCCGTCCAGATGTAAGGACATTTTGCGACTTAGGAAATTATGCTACTTTAGACATTTTGCGACTTAGGAAATTATGCTACTTTAGACATTTTGCGACTTCGAACATTTTGCGACTTTGGATAGTTTGAGACTTCTATTTTCTTCTTCTTATCTTACAAAAATAATTTGTAGGTCGATGTTTCATCATAATCATTATTATCACATCAGCCATATTAAATGTAAGAAATTTTTTATTCTATGTTAAAGGCAATTTTTATTAACTGTTGACCTTGAAGAAGAATTAAGATTTATTTTTAAATAAATAGTTGGATGCAGATACTTTAAAACGTAGGGTAAACAGTAGAACAGCATTCGTAAAAACATAAAACTGCAATATAATTAACAATGGTAGTAAACACAACAGGGTGTTGTAATAGTACGCCGGGCAATAAACGACTATGACAAACTTTGTCACGATATTACCGAGGACACTTGCCGCCATATTGCGATTGTTGAACAAACTGTTGTCGTTTGTTTTGTTACGGAGTGCTCTTATCTTGACATCCGGAAAAAAGGAAAAACCTACTTTATTTTCCCCAGTCTACATGGGTCTAAACCTTTAGATAAACATTTTAGGAATATGAAGGATAATAGTTTTTAATTTGTGATTGATTCATTCATTGATTGATAAAACCTTGAAATACCAAGTAACCAACATGCTTTTGGCCAGTCTTTTCATTTTACATTCTTAATATTTCACTGAGTGCACAGACTGTGTATGTACAATATTGAACAATTATACGAGCACTAACTTTTTAAACGTTTTGAACTGGGACGTAAAGTTACTATAAAATAAACTATAATGTGAGTCACTTTAACAAACGACGAAGTAACAATAAAATACATGAGTAAAATAAAGATGGTACTCACCTGAAATACTGGGTATCTATGAGATACGTCATTATTTTATCTACTCTCGTCTGATAATGTACAGATTGTAAATTTAAAAACATTTGTATCAATACCTGTTTTATGTATTTCGCCTATAGAAATTAATTTTCATTACAAGTAAGGATGTTTTGCCTTTCGGTAAAAGAGAGAAATGAAACGAAGTGTTCTGTGCCAATACGTATGTAATCTGTGCCAATAGTCAAACCCATCATCTTACGCCGCAGCGTCGTCCGTGCCGTGTTGTGTTGAGTGGTTAGCTTTGTTTGTTTTTGTAAGCTTTTGTTATATTACTTGTTTAAAGTTTTTTTTTTCCATATTTTATTATGAAAATTGAAAGATATGACATTTCCGCGCCACCTGACACTGGATCGCCAGTGTAAAGTTTTGGAAAAGTATACCTAGTTGATTTTCAGAGTTTTTGTAGGTTATTGATACAAGAATGTGTACAGCTACGTATGATCAGGCATCAGAATTCTCGTTTCAAACTATTATTACACTCGGCTAAGCCTCGTGTGATAAACAGTCACTGTCATTTTACTTATTCCACCCATTAAATGACAGTTGCATAAAGTACTGTTTAAGAGAGAAATCTGTTATAAATCTATAGATATGAAAAAGCTATAAGGTAGAGTCAAAAAGCTGCACACAAAAATGTTGATATTCACAACAGTCCACTGTTGGACATCGACCTTCCCCAATCGGACGATGTTTGTCATACTTAAGTCGCTTAGCAGGCGGATTGGCGAGCGCTCAGTGCAAGGTGTTATATTCACGGGGAACACGTATAGTTTTGTGTCCTGATACGCCAGAGATCCTAAGGTGTACTACAGAGATAAGTAAGGTGGTACTTAATTTATATAGTAAATAAAAAGCTACTAAGTAAAAAGAATCTGTCTGTGGACTTGTTTCAGCATCTTTTTCTTAGTATTGTTAATTATCTAAGAATAGCATCACCCCATTTCTTACTCATGGGTGTCGTAAGAGCCGACTAAGGGACTCGAGGGATGTGTATTGCAATTTTAGGCGATGGGCTGACAACCTGTCACTATAGTGATACACAGTTATCTGATTGACCCTCAAGCTTTTGTCAGACGTGGTGTTAATATCCGTTTTACGGCCGTTAACGCTCTGCCTACCCCGTAAGGGATGTAGGCGTGATTTATGTATGTATGTATGTATGTTAATTATTTCTATTTTCCAGCTCTGCAAATTTAATGTTAATTATATCTTCAAGAGTCTAATTAAGCTCCCTTACATTCTGCATTTCATGAAATTGTTCTGCACTCCAAGCACTTGCATACTTAATAACGTTCCTTGTTTCCTACTTAGATCCGCGTACCCCTGAGATTTTGGCTTTGTTTCCACTCCAAATACAGGTAACTTCACTTACTTAGAGCTCTACCTCCCAGTACTCGAGTTTTATTAAAGACATTATTGCATCCTGGGATAACTCGGTACTCTGGAGAAACGGTGGCTTTGCGAGAGCTTCACGTATTTGAACGGAAATTAAATACTGGCTGGTTGGAAAGTAAATAAACATTAGTAAATAATGCTACCTATGTTGATTTTGCAGTAGGTTACTACAATTTGCTCACAATAATATGTTTTCCAAATAAAGTTACTCTTGTAGTCATTACATTCCTTCGAGCAACTCTATCTTCCGTCTCGTTCCGACCCGGACTTCGATGAACCCGACGCCTTCATCGAAGTTACATCCTGTCATTGTGGCCTTAATCCTTAGAAGAAGGATCTACCCTTATCTTTTATTGAATTATATGAAAAAATTATAACTTTTATAACATATTTTTTTTTTTCAAATAATACATTGCTGAATTTGGTTTCTTAGGTGTTCAATGCGCGCTGCACTGTCCCGCGCATGCTTGTCTCACCCCCGTAGACTTCATCGCGCTGTTATAATTGGTCACTGGCCAGATTTTTTGCATTTAGCTAATCTTGGATGTGCACCATTTTTTGCCAGGTAACCTATGCTATTGGGAGATAGAGAATAAGATTCCTTCGTAATAACAAACTAACTAAATCAAAGATGATGGTTTATAAACTTAGGTAAATTACATGATTTGTAGATACCTGGATTTAACACCTCAGGAATTAATTTCAAGAAAGCAACTTATGCGCATTTTGTTCTTCGTTCAATTGATTATCTTATATAATTAAATTAAAGATAAGTGTTGATTTTTTTCTAGGGATCTTGGGCCATTAAGTTCACTCTTTTCGACGTGTAATATAAAAGAATGAATTAAATAACAATGACCTAGAATTTTGTAGGAGCTATGAAGAAAGGCTCATTCGATTACTATCATTTGATTTCTATCAAAATATGTAAAATATAATAATATATAAAAATAACATGTGCTCAACTTTTAAAATATATTCGTTCATTGCAATAAGCGTTGTGACAAATGAGGGATTCAAACAATCATAGCGGATGTCCCCATTCCGCTCGCACCAATAAACTTTTTATCCCAGTGTGACATCGATTGATGTTGGTCCGACCGATTTCCGAATTGTGATGGTTAAAAGAATCAGTTAAAAGCAATGATGTTACTTTGTATGAAGCTCGTTCAAACAAACGTTTTTACATGTTGTATAATTATAATTATTTTGAGTTTTCAACCACTTTTCAACATCACCCTTGTAGATATAGCATTCTAGGAAATTCTCAATGTAAAGTTACGTGACGAGACGCGCATTAAACTAAAGCAAGCTAAGCCAAGTAAAGCCAGCCAACTCCACATATTTGTGACTAGGTTGACGCGTCATAAATGAAATGACAAAGGTATTTGTTCCATAGGTATGACATGCCATTTTCGACTGCCGTGTGTGAATTAAATCGTACGTATTATACTGTGGTATATTCCTAACGTAGTAGATGTCCGTTGTTATATAAGAATGCGTAACTTGTTTTGTTTATTAAATAGCTATTACTTTCAGTCAATTTCAATTGTGACTTATTATACAGCTTAAATAGAATTTGTCATAAACTCTAATTCATTTCCCATGTCTTTAATTGAAGAGTGCACCTCGATAAGAACTAAATCACCATACGCATATAAACCAGTGTGGCAGTAGTTTGTTTGTTTTTGCAAGTATTTCGACTGATAACCTTTTTATAACTCTAAATATTTTTACCCTTTAAATTCTCAACCCAAGATCTCTCGATAAGTCCCATTCACGGGGCATGTGAGGAAAATACATCAAGTGCAACCATTACTTCGGTCGTTCGCTATCAGCGTGGCCCGAAGATGGATGGCACGACGGTAGGCTATTTCATTTAGTCCGGGTTACAAATGGGTTACGTGTATAGCAAATCGGAACGGCTCTAAAGTAGAGGTTGGGAGACAGCAGCGGGCTATTTAGCCTATCAGTTACGGGATGAAAACTCGCACCGTTGCGCTTTTCGTGAGGCGGAAGTAGTAAGCTCTCTCAGCTTTCACTATATGAGCTATTGCACACAAACATAACTGTTGCAGCGCGTGGACTTGCAACAACGCATTGCGACGCCGAATCCATCAGTATTTACTTATTTTTATGTCGCAACTCAAGGCTTATTTCGACGGCACGGCGAAGCTTCTTTTTTTAAATTTTAACTCTGTGGTCGAAACAAGTATGTGAAAGAAAACTCTATCGGAAATCAAAAAGTAATTAATAAAAGTAATGACTTTACATATTTACAAGAATGTAACTTATTAATGTTAACACTTGCCTGCGTAATGGATAACGTACTGAATAGAGTTTATAACATAGCGACCTAGGTTTTATCCTTTTAATTCACATAATAGTCCGCTATTCACTAGCTATAACGGTGTTTTGATGTACTATATATGGGACCGTAAGTGTTTCTACGAAGCTTTGTATTTAAAATCACATTTGTACTAGGTCTACAAAGTCCGGTTCACCGCAGATATGGACATGGCAACTTCCCACAAAAACGAGACTTTACATGTATTTTTTAATACCTAGGTTATAAAAACTGACAAGGTATATCCTAGGTAAACCGTGATTTTTTAACATTTTTTTCGAAGAGAGGAGCCTTGTTCAGAATGAGCTCTAGCGCTTCATACAGGAAAAAGCGCAGATTCTCCAAATTCTTTGAATTATAAAATTTTCTATTAATTATTTAACAATGTATTTAACAATAACAACCGGCGTCATGAGTGATACTTGTTCGTTTAGTAATAGTCCCATTCAAAGTTTCTAGCAAGCAATATTTCCACAGTTCCAGTAAAGTTAGTGTAGATTCCAGCAAAAAAATGAAACAAAAGGCTAAGTTTTTCAAAAAATGTCTTGTTTGGCAAGCTATGGATGAAAACGAAAATGTTTCGTTTCGCGCCCTTTATTTGTGCAAGGTCTATATATGCCCAGATTAATCTTAAAGAGTAATTATAAAACATTTGATATCTTTTATAGACAAGCATTATCGGAGGAAACATGCTGTGTTCTGACCGGATATGATTGGAAGTAGAAGCGGTGGAAGGACTTACGAACAGGATGAGTGTGGGCAATGGTTCGAGCTGTGGTAGTATTTTAACAGGCCAAATTGGTTGGGTCAGGAATGCTTGGCCTTATATAGTATGCTTGCGGGGAAAGTGTACATATCCTCATTAATTTGAAAAGTCACTTCACAGTTAACTGGAGACAGAAACTCAGACAGGAAAATCTGCAACGTCCAGAGGCAAGTTTCTACCTACCTACAGTCACAGCAGGGAAACTAATTTCAGCTAGGACTAAAAGGCTGGGGCTGGTTGGTGGAAAAAAACCCTGATAACTTACGTACCTCAAGCCTGCGAAGGTAACACTCTGCTAGTTCAATCACAGTTTAATGGCAGCAACTGCACTTTGACATTGTATACTGGCACGTTTCGGACAGAAGTAAGACCTGATGTACTGGGCAATTTAACACCAGGGTTCATCGGGTCCTTGGACGACTTGGTGTCACAGACTATGCAATGTTAACTGGGATTCAAGACAGCAATGAAAGTTTTAGCTTTTGCCAGCCACCGGTCAGCAAATACCCATCCTAGGAGGAGCAACCGTAAGGATGCATGTTGGTTGGTACCCAGCTGTTCTCGCGTTGTTTGTGGCCAAGAAAAAGTGTTTATGGTTATGGTCAATGGTGGACCAAGTAGAAAAGTGACAACGGCAGGAAGCGTCGTCTTACCAAGATTTAAAATCTTGGTACCTGTAAAACTGTCATACACGCACATAGACAAATACAGAAGAAGTGTACTGGTTGAAAACGTTGGGACTCTGGAGCACTGCATCATCGCAAGAAGCTTGCACACTTTAGAGACGCGCAGAGATCAACACTGGTTATAACTTTTTTATGCCGCATAGCAACAGTTAGTTATAAAAATGACGATTTTATGCATAAAGCACAAAGCCTATGATTTCTCGACAGAAGTAACATCTGGGAATCCCGTGGCATTCTCAACATTTCCGTAAACAAGGATAACAAAGAGAGTTCTAGCGACTTCGGTATTGTAATACAATTCAGTTCACGCCGTAGTATAATTCAGTTCTAGTGAACAGCGATCCAAGCAATTGAAAAGAAAGCGAAAAGTGACTATTATGACGATATACGGCTAGTGACTCGGGTCATGACAACGCTAGACTTAATAAATACTGTTCTAGCGGCCCCAGTAGTGCTAAGGCTGGCACGATCAATACGCACGTATACGATAACGAGAGTTGGCAATAAGTCGCTCAACATATGGCGGCCACACCACACGTCCCCGCAACTTATCCAATATGCAATCGCTTACATACTGTTAGAAGACATGGGCTGGATTTCACATGAGCTTGAGGAAATTCTGTTGTGATAAAATATACTTACAGTCGTAGAGGATATAATATAACTTGATTACAGTTAGTACAAAAATCACTAGAGCCTTAAAAAGATTGTTTACACTGGATTGGACCATTTTTTTAGGTGAATTTTCCGAGAAAAACATTATGAGGAAGTTCGCAAAATGGTCGTGATAATTATAGTATCATCATAAAAAAACAAAGTGGTTCCACATATTTGTAAGTGGGTATTCCAAGGTTTAACTTCATTAAGAAATACCTGCCCAGATTATTATCGTATTTATCAATAATTATAAATATTCAGATACTGATGCCAATGGGCAGCAACGTAGATAATATCTTTCACTGGATATATTCTGGATTCCCTGGATGAACTTATTCTCGGGTTATATTGGGGTCACGCTTTTTTAAGCTATAGTCATACGGAAATTAAAATCAAAGAGACCAAAAATCTGATTTCAGTTCATGCAAAAGTTGATGCGGAAATAGAAATTCACGAGAAGTAAGAGTACTTGGTTTCCTTCAATTTAAGTAAATTGCACAACTCTTTTGCACATTCCAAACACAAATAAATAACAGGATAACTTTTAATAATGCGCAAAGGCGGTCTTATCGCTGAGAGCGCTCTCTACCAGGCAACCTTTGTGTGGAGGAGACATCAAATGGAAGAAGAGTGCATTAAAAAAGGTCAGATTAGGCAGTTTACATTAATAAATATAGCTAAATATTAATAAGTACCTAGATATACTTACAAAACATTGGATAAGTACAACGAAACCTATCAGAATAAAGGTTTTTGTCACTAATAGGTATTAACCCAGATTCCCCGGATAAAGCCTTCAACTGCCACCAAATAACATTTATTGTCCTTAATAACTTGCGCACTTGTAACAGTACCTACGAGTAAAACTTCCAGCTCATTACGACACGCCAAGATAAAACTTAAGTTAGCAAGTGTTCAAGTACAGCCAGCATAAGGTACATTTGGGAATTGTTTAAGATGGTTTGTAAAACAGTTCGTGTACTAAAATAACAGTCGACGATGTTGAAAGACACTGTAAGCGCTTCTTTTTTTTTGAGCGTGGGACGACGAGTCGACGAACCACCCGGTGTCAGTTTTTTAAACGCCAACTACTACTAATAGTCCTCTTACATGGTTGTCAAAGAATATTAGTAATCAAAAACATCAACCACAACTGACGGTTTAAGTACGAAACCATCTTTATTACGGGCAATGAGGTGGTTCAGCCTGCAATGTCCTAACTTGGCTGTTAATAAATTAACAAAGTGATAATAATAATATTAAGTATGTGAGTGCCCACCGGAAATTGAGTAGGGTACCTTTGTGCCGCGGGCAGTTGCACAAACACTACGCCACATCAGCCGTAATAAGCGCTGTAATATAATGTCTCATAATGTTCGAATTATGAACTCGAAAACAGTTGCATAAACACCTGCTTTATGCATTCTGCCTATATAAATTACAATTTAATACATATTACAGACGCGTAATGTCTTAATGAGAAGGCTCTTACTTCGACATGGTTGAGAAATTAAACGAAGTATTTTTTTTCCAATACTCAAATCGCCATCTTCCGCCGCACCTGTCAGATGTTGTTGTACGGTAATTGTTCAAGTTCAAGTGTTGTCGTTCACATATTGTACAGTTGTTCAGTTGTTCTTCAGATGTTGTTTAGTAGTTATACAGATGTTGTTCAGGTGTTGTTCCGATGTTGTTCCGATGATGTTCAAATGTTGTTCAGATGTTGTTTATTTGTTTAGTTAAGTTGTTGTTCACTTATTAATTCGACATCTGAACAGCGTTCTCGTATTGAAATTGACCTTGTATCGGGCCTTGCAATCGCCGGTGCGGAGTGCGGACGTTTGAAAATATGTATATCTGACTTCTTTTTTTTGAGAGTGTAAATAACATTGTATATGCAACTGCATATCATGAGGCATTAGAATGCTTATAAACTATTATCACACTCGGCGACTCGCATCCCAATGACCCTTATTATATGAGAGTTGCATAAACTACTATTAGGTATAACTATTATGGCCAACTATACTGCGGAAACATTATTATTTTGTTAGAAATTAAAATGCGTGTTTGAATATGGTAAAAAAATGCAGGATATATTACGTCATCTATTTATCCGTTGTAACCATTAATCTAATTGGTAATGTTGTGACTGACGAAGCATTAATTTCTGAGTTAAGATTTGCTAGGATTGGGTTTTGTCATTCAATAAAAAAATAAACACTAAAACACTTATATGTTGTAAAAACTTAGCCTAGTTTGGCTAGCAAAATGAAAATAAAAATGAAAATGAAATTACTATTATTCAATGTAGGATAGTATTATCATTTATTGACGTCATGATCCGTCATTGTAAAAATAAAAATAAAACAATTTACCTAATAGAAAACCGGCTCGGGTGGGATAAAAAATAAAAATAAAGGCAAAGTAATACCAACGTACGTAGAAACCAAGATAAAGTTTGCACCAAGAGACAGCTAATCCTAGATTAATTTAAGTTGGCTTCGCGCTTAACTTTGTCAGCCATATTGGAAGGTATGTTTCGTTCTTATAAATATCAAGAAATAATAATAATATCGCTCGACACATACGTATTTAATAAAAATTAACCAAGATAATATCTCTATACTAACACACATGCATACACATATTACGCTTATAATCCCTTGCGGGGTAGGCAGAACGTGAATAGCAAAACACGGACATTCTCAACACGTCTGACAAACATTTAAGGGTCAATCAGAAAATTGTGTATCGCCATAGTGACAGGCAGCCCAACGCCCTAAAAATTTACCATTATTAATCAATTTTATTTTTTTATGTAAAAAATAAGAAAAATAAAATGCCTAAAACTAGACTTTATGCTACCTACTCACAAAGCCTACTCCTAGTCAATCCGGGGGCAAAGGTCCCCATAACGCTCGCCGCGGGGCCGCGGGGTCATCTACTCTGACTCTCTAGCGGATACCTTATACTGCATAATAAAAGCCTCATTACACCAGCACCCGGGGTTTCCACAGCAAATATGACAAACATGTTGTTTGCGCTCTGGATTGAATGTTTATCGCGCTTTCTACTGGCAGCACCTTCGGCGGCAACCCTTAGAGCCCTCATAGTACCACTGAGGTGGCTAGTGGCGTAAGTGCTGACGCATGTAACGTCCCACATGAGGCACTTTCCACATTTCCACGGAACCAGAGATAAGTCGTCGAGTCTTTCCGTCGGTTTGACTAGGATCCGGGGGTTCCAGGACACTTGGGACTCGGGCAGACACGAGTGCTTTGCGGATGATGTTGTTCAGGGCGTGGTGACGTGAGAATCTCCCCACACAGCGACTGCAACTTTAAGCGAAGTGGCCATTGGCCTCCCTCCGCTATAGAGCTGCAAATACATGATTGTGGTTCACAAACTTTGCACCCCAGGCGGAGAGCCACAAGCACTCGCAGCTAGTCGCTGTAATCCAATATAATTATTAATATTTGTAAATTTAGTTCAAATGCCAATATTAGTAAGCGGATTATTACATTTTGAAGTAGGAATGTAATTAATTCAGCATAAACATACCTAATAGGTAGGTACTTATATTATTATAAGTACACTACATGATTATTAAATGTACGTTTTATATTTTATTTGGTAGTTATTGATTTTGCAGACAAAGCACTACCACTTTCTTCCTAATCGATTTCTTCATTACTGAATCGCCCTGTCCGCAAAGTTTCTCAAGCACATTTTTCTGTTTTACCTAAATGTCACAAAGGTACCATTTCACCACGTACGTGTTCATGAATATCAGCCATTAGTTATCCATTCTTGAACATAGGCCTTTCACAGTAAATAATTAAAATCAGTCGTATTTTGTTTCCAAACCATAGAAGTTAATTATACATTTTAAAGATTACTTTTATTAACTGATTATCTAAAGGAAACAACTGTTCAGATAACAGAACTAAAACACCAATATTTGATTTGATTTGATACATACATACATACATATATCACGCCTATAGTCCCTTGCGGGGTAGGCAGAGCATAAATGGCCGTGAAAAACAGCAATTTACGCCACGTCTGACAAAAGTTCGAGGGTCAATCAGATAACTGTGTATCACTATAGTGACAGGTTGTCAGCCCATCGCCTAGAATTGCAATACACACCCTCGAGTCCCTTAGTCGCTTCTTACGACACCCACGGGCAAGAAATGGGGTGATGCTATTCTAAGCCGGCATCACACGGCGAATTCTAAGCCGGCATCACACGGCGATTTGATTTGATAAACTGTTTATCTAAGACACAGAAATTACTATTCTTAGTTTAGGAAATAGTTAAGCCTCATAATTGTTTTGTATAGTTTTGCCTATTAGTAATTAATGTAATTATGTTTATTAAATAAAGAATTTTGATTTGATTTGATTTGACTTTTAATATACAAGACACGGGATTTAACCCCAAAAATTTTGAAAAACTGTTTTAGTATATCACTATCGCCAGAAAAAATAAAAGACAAAATTAATCCACTAATCGAGCATTCACGGTACCTTCGCAGAAAGTCGTGGAATTGAATCCTACTCATATTAAATGTTGGTTTCCTTACTTTCATAAATTTCTACTAATTTGTCATGTCATCACGTAAAAATCCTAGGTATATCAGTCCAATGCTGCACGTAGGCGTCCTCCCCCAAGTAGAGGGGGTTTCGTCCATAGTCACCAAGCTGAGAAGGTAGGTTGGTGACCGCAGTTTATAATTTTCGGATAATGTTGTCAACACGGGAAGCGCTGCTTCTAACCGCCTATAAGACTTAATCGCTTTCTACGATACTCACAGGCAGACTTTGGTGGTGCTATTATGTTCTACTCTATATTATTTGAAGTCAAATACCCCAAAACATCACGAAGACCCCTAATGCCCACAATATTATAATAAAACCATAGCCTAGATCAGTATAGTATAATTATCGTTTCTTGAACAAAGCGTCTTTCTCGAGCTGACACGACACTCTAGCACTAACAAGTTTAACTAGAACTCCGACAACGATCCCAGTTCTCACCTCGTTTACTGCAAATAGGTAACTGGGTGTCCAATGACTGGTTTACTTTTGCTGGCTATCTTATAATAAAAAAAACTGATACTTACCTGGTTTATTCAAAACATTCATCATCATACATACACACATACAATCACGCCTCTTTCCCATAGGGGTAGGCAGAGAATACATCTTTCTACTTGCTACAATCCTGACACATCTCTTTCGCTTATTCAACATGCATCAATCTTTTCATACCATGTTCGTCGGTTTATGGTACTCTTGACCTGACCTTTCTTTAGAACGTCCCTGATCTGAACCAAGTGCGTCTTGGTCTTCCCCTTCCAACGTTCCTATCATTAGGCCTTAAACATCTTGACAGATGATCTTAACATTATCATTTTCAAAATTTGATTTTTTAGGAACTGAACGTTCAATTTCTAGTTTCAACAGGATTTACTTTGTAAAATGTAAAAGAAGAGGTCTTCCTCAAATTGTTGCGTAGATACCGAGGCACTACCCTCGACTAAGCAGCGAGCTTGTTCTCAACCGTAGTATGTTTACATTTTAAACTATAAAGGATGCAGTAAACAACGTTGTACGTTACAAGTTAGGAAAATTGTTTGTACAGGAGATGGATAATTTTGAAAATTAAATAACTAAAAGCTTTGTATCGAAAAGAAGGTATTCTAGAAAGAAAAGAAGAAAATAATTAAGAATGGAATAACTTTCTGGAAATTGACGAAATGATTTTCATATCAAGTCATAGATATTTTATTTATTTTGAGAAATCTGTGTTAGTCACTTATATATTGTTGATCACTACAACCTACAATGGGCAGCCCCCATAAGTTGATTAAATTATCAAACCCGAAAACATGCGGTAGTGAAATGATTATTTTATCATCATAGAGGCCGAGCCTTATCCTGTTGCGTTGTTGAGGTCAGTTACTTAATCAAAAGGAGGGATTACAAAGGGTATTAAATGTGAAAGTTGTGAATAATGGATTTCGCATTAAGAAGTTAACTACGGTTTAGGTCCAGATTTCAGATAAGGTGTCTGTGGCTAATGTAGCTATCAGAGTTTTAGTAATTTGAAAATGTCGTCTGAATTACTAAAGTATTAGTCTTTGTTAGGCGAAGTTTAACGTCTGATCAATTACAACGTCTGACAAGTAACATTGGTGAAGTTTTTCAAAATTGCAAAAACACACTTCACAGAAGTGTGTTTTTGCAATTTTGTTTTATTTATTAGAACGTCTAATAAATGAATAAAGGTATTTCAAATAAACGCTGCTTTTGTATTAGGTATTTGGATCTGGTACCTAACATCACCTACTTACATCTTTTATACTTTATATTATTTTATATTTTAAGTGTTGCTATACCCCGCCGGGGTGTAATAATGAATATATAAGACCTATGTAATTATGCATAATACTCTTATTGTAACGAACCCCACTAAGGCGGCTATGCGTTATCGCATGGATGATGGGGCTTGTTCAAGTTCTAACACCTGAAGGAGTATCAGACCTCAAACAATGTCCCAAAACAATATAAATAAATGGCTCGTGATGTAAATTATTAGCATGATCGTCTAGTTAGTTGGTAGGACCCATTACGTTGTGTTTAATGTAGAAAATAAGTAACCCAAACAGTTCTTTAAGAAGGTACATGGATTTCCTGACATGAGTAAAGGTTGGACAGGATCGGGAAAGGTATATGAGAGCCGAAGGGCTCCGCCCCGCCCTTCACAGTGATTCGCCTCCTGCTGCATGTACAAACATTCAGAATTGATGCCCTTGTATTCCAAGCCGTCCCCGCAGTATCAATTATGCAAAGACAACCTAGAGCCGACATCAAAACTGAATCCTGCACACATTTTGAACCCCCTGAAAGTAGGATGGTGGGTTTTGACACCCAGGGGTTAAACAGATTGCACCAACAGACAGGTGCTGTGATGTTCTAGACACCACGGAGAAGTATTTAGGAATCTAATAGATTCAGATGTTCATAGAACAACATATTTAATATAAATTTGTATTAGTATAGCCAATCTCATGACCAGCCGAATTGACACCATTGTGTCTGGTTGATGAAGTAAGTATGATAAGTTAGGTTATCAGTCAAATGACATGATTCCAACTAGTATCTTGTAGTATTTCAGTAGTGGTCCTTAGACCAACGTTCAGATATAATCTGCACAAGACATTTGTCTACAATTAATATGATCCATACGGAGGTTAGTTAGGGAATGCAGTTTATGCTAGACCCTTTAGTACTTATGAGCTTCATATCGCGAGCCAGATGAGTGTTTGGGAATGCTATCAGCAAATCCCATATAGTATAGGAAGGCTATTGCAAAAATGAATCTCATAATAACCGCCTGTGGTCAAATAATTGGTCTTAGATCATAATGCTGGTACAGAAATATTGAACGCAAAAGTATAGTATGGTTTGATGATGGAAGATAATAGCTGTCACATGACATTTAATGACAATCATTTGTCTTTAGGTAAGTATTCTGTATTCACAGATTCACATTGGCATCATTCTGCCAGTCATGATCATGGTCATGATAAGTTTCTCGAACAAAGTATGTAGATGTAATAAAATTAAACATCTGAACCCATTACAGGGTAGGATATTAGGATGGGAGTATGTTATCTACCCACCATATAATCTGATGAAAGTACTACTATAAAATAGCAAGTACAATTTATAAGTAGATATTTAATCCACTGATGGACACTGCCATTCTCAATATTGAGATATAAGTAATTTGTTTGCAAAGCAAATCAAATTATTGGTAAGTATAAATAATGTTGTTTCACTGCTGGACATATTCCAATTATGTATAAAACACAGGAACATATAAATAAATTCCATAGTCGCCTTAGCAACAAAAGGTTTCTTTATTAGTAGATATTTAATCCACTGATGGACACCGTCATTCTCAATACTGAGATATAAGTAATTTGTTTGCAAAGCAAATCAAATTATTGGTAAGTATAAATAATGTTGTTTCACTGCTGGACATATTCCAATTATGTATGAAACACAGGAACATAGGAATAAATTCCATAGTCGCCTTAGCAACATAAGGTTTTATATGATAAATAGTTTCTGTTGAAACAAAGTAGGTACGGACAAAACTTAGGAAATAACTAGTCCAATCTGAAACTTATATGGTGTGGTAGATAAGTAGGGATAGTATGGAATCAGTAAAAGGATTTCCTACCTAACTCCTACTAAATATTATAAATCATTAGCAGAACCTAACCGCTTGGCAATAATTTAGTACCTAATTGAAATGTTTTTCTTACTATCAATCTAACAAGAATTAGGATGGCAAAACTACACTTATCTGGGTTTAGGTAGATAGTAGACCAGCCCACAGCACTCCAAGGTCATCCACTCAACTCGCAGTCAGCTGATATCCACAGAAGACACACAAACACAGCTTCAAGCATGTATCTCCGTACTCCAACACAGAGCAGCCACTTTCCAAGGCAGAGGCGCAGCGACCACGGGATAAGATCCACCTTCCACATGAAATGGTGTGACACCAATCCAGCAGCACCTCAGGGTCAGGACTTTCACACTGCACTCCTCTTTTTCTTCCACTTTTACTACTTTTCTTCTTAGATCCGCATACTTCACCGATTAAAATCAGACTTCCCCTTTCGCCGACACACCAGGCCTTATATATCCCTCAAAACGGAAGGTCCAGATACAATTTCTCGAAAAATCTAAATCTAGAATAATCCAGCTCCATTTGAGGCACAACCGCTTATTCCGCTACTCGACACCAGGTGGAGCTAGCGAACTGGAATGATCTCGACTATTCGATCTTAGATCCATATTAGATTTATTTGATTGTGGGTTCCGTACAAAATAAAAATATTTCTTTTCCAAGTATTGTAGTAAGTTTAAATTATGAAAATCATAGAACCTAGTTTCCTTTAATAAACTCAGACTTTGTTATTGCATCAAGATTGTTTTGGTATGAGTGTTTCCCATTAATCACCGATGTTTTAGTAGGTTATTTTACGTTCAACTAATATTCAATGATATGATATTTAAAGTTGATTGGCGAATATGCTGAACAAACAATCTTAGTAGTGTATTCCTTCTTCTTTTATTCATGCGAGACACCGATGTTTTTGTATGTGACTTAGATTTACTGGTAACGCATATATTCCTAACCCATTATTTTCTCCAAAAGAGAAAACCAAGTCCAATAGTAGTCCACTGCGACCAATAATGTTGTTGTTCTCAGATAATTTAAAATGATTACTTATTATTTAAAGGTTTTTATATTCCACCCTTAAACGGATCCCTAAATAGTAAACATATCTTAGCTTAGCTACTCAACACCAGGCGTCGCTTCTGTCACAATTAGAATATTCTCGAAACATAATTTATTTAAGTTATTTTCACTACACATAACCTAAACCAGTTTATAAATAAAATAAAATAATTTAATTATAAATAAAAGAAATTATTTCAAACATAAAATGCGTATATAAACACCTAAATTGTGCCTTTAACATTTGAAATTATATTTTACTGCGAGTGCCATCTCTTGTCAATTTGATGAACCTCTTAGATTGATGCCATCTAATGACATTATTCTAAACTACTAGTGAGTCTGATCGAACGCATTGAATTGATTCTCATATATTGAATTAAGTTCTCTACTAGATGTCGCTATTTTAAAAGTATTTTTCAAAAGGCCAGGGTAGTATTTATTACATTATGAATGTACATTATTGAAAGATATGCAATTAAATGATCTGGCAACGCCAGCAAACATAGTGCTCGCACCGCCTTTGCCGCGAGTTTATGAAACCATTTAAGGATATGATTAAACAAGCTTGGCTATTATCATGAAAGGGTCGCGCATTTGTTTGATCATACCGGGAAAACCCTTTTTATCATTGATTTGGCCTTATTATAAAGTGGTCCGTAGGCAATAGGCCTCTTCATAAAATGTGACTATATAATAAAATGATCGAAAATTTCATGATCTGGCTAATTTGTCAATATGGCCATGACATAGACACCATGTGGTACCGGCTTAAAATAGCATCACCCTTATTCTACCCGTGGGTGTCGTAAAAGGCGACTATGATATAACCTTTAAGGAAACGGGTAGCAGCATTCCAGCAAAACAGAAAAATTACGCGGAGTACACTGTGTCAAGCTCACTTGCGGTTTGACACTTAAACTGCCAATGTAAGCTTTATGCGCACGGCGTAAGAACGATCCAAAGTCCAACTGTCTCACCCAGCCTGATCTTGACTGTACTATCAGAAGCACCTGGAACATTCGTTTAAAGTATCAACTTATACTTAGAAACCAGTTTAAAGCTGGTCCTTTGAATGAGGAACGCGAAGTGTTGCTGGTATTACCTAGATGAAACCTTGTAACAACCAATAATTAAGTACTTCAAAGAATTTCTTACATTTAAATTAGGTATGGTCGTCAGGTACAATTTTTATCAATAGTTATTTTTTCTCGTAAGTCAGGCTGCGTTAAGACGACTGCATACTAGATGTATATTTTCAAATAAACACCTTAGTGATGATGTTCATGTTCAGTGCCTTTGTAACAGTCGGTAGAAGCGGCATGACATGACGACAAGACTAGAAAAGGAAGTAGCGGGATTGGAACAATTTCGTTAAATTACAACACGAATTTCTGATTAGTATAATTGAATATGACATCATATGACCGATTCTCAAAAAAATGGCCACGCAACCTGTACATCAGTTTTCAACAGATATTTTTTTTATTTACGCATTCAGCTGATACCTTTTACCACATTCGATACTTAAGAGGTTTCTTGCATAGAGGCCATGTGTTAATGATATAAATTAAGGTACATTATATTCTTTTAAATTACTTTATAAGCATATTTTGTCGCCAACTTGTGTGTCTTGACACGATATCCTCAAGTTTAAGCATCCAAAAAAGATATTTATATACAAATAAAAAATATTTTACAACACCATTTCATTTTCAAATATCCTCAATATTAGAATCACACAATTTAATAATTCTATATCCGTGGTTTTTATATATTTATACAAGTTTAAGTTTTTGTACGCCTATTTTTGTCGTTAACCTGCAAACGCGAAAACACGATCGCACCGCGAGTACCACTTCACCTCCCCCGCCTCACTCCTCACGAGCCGAACGAGCCAGTCACTCGCAAACACCTGCTAGGAGGAGGCCGCGTCAGTTGTCCAGTTCCCGGAGAAAAGGCGACGTTTATATTGGATTTTGGAGTTTGTAACGGGTAAGTAGTCGTTATTATGCCTTTTGTATGTGAAGTACTGTGTTATCTATTTAATTGATATTAAGGCAATATGGTGTAAACAAGTGTTTGCTTTCTTGTGTCTGAGTGGGTAATCCATATACGTAATAATATTCCTGTGATGACAAAATAACTACTAAATTGTCGTTTACCTGCATGTCGTTTACCTGTCCGAGGAATACAGGTGAACGACATAGATAACAGGTTAGCGACAATTATTATAGAAATATTGGATTTACAGTAGAAGTAATGATCTAATTACTTGTTTAATAGCTTTCTGAATAAACCAAAATAGTCCTACATTTATTAAAAAACAATATATAAACAATGTCATGATTTTTCTCAAAAACTGTATATGAGAAAAATATTTTTTTTATTTATTATTATAATATATAATTTATTTATTTGAAGTGCAAGAAGGTTATTATATGTACTGTAAGAATTAAAGTTAATAAATGATTCTGTATTTGGTGTTTTTATTGCAGAGTTATTACTACTGCTAACCCTTGTCGTTAACCTGCTGATGTGATTTAGTAAATTTGTACTGAAATGTCGAAAACCTGCACCTCGTGTCGTTAACCTGATGACGTTGTCGTTCACCTGCCAATCTCGTAACTGAGATTGCCTATATTTCCTAAAGTAATTTCAAAAAATGCTTCCCGATGAACCGTGATGACAGAGATTTTCAACCGCCTACTGCTAGTTGTAGGCCTCTGACATGGTTTTGTAACGACCGCCATCTAAGTAATCATATACAATAACCGGGATCGACGTCTTAACGGGCCCTCCGGCCTCCAAAGCACGGAACCATTTTCTTTCGGACAATCAGGTGGTTCACCCTGCAATGTCCTAACCAGACCGAGAACAAATTCACAAAGTAACTTTTTAAGCACTCGCGATCACTTTCACTCATTTTAAAAGCTTTTATTTAACTTGCAGTGTATGTAAGTAAGTAACAATGTTTGTTCGGTGCAAATCTTGCAAGTTTAATTTGAACCACTTCTCGGTATCCGATTGAGTTGAAATTTTGCATGTTGGTCCAGAACCGATGACAATGCATGTTAATCATAAATTTGACCTGATGCTGCTGCCAGGATCGGCTCCGTACGAGAGATCCCCTTTAGCGGTTTATAGCTGGGACACAAAATTTTGTATACGAATTCGATTATTATAGGCAGTTGGTAGGCCCACCATGAATTAGACGCTACATCCAGGGTTGTCTTCGAACTATGGAACTCCTCAATATTCAACTGCTGGGACTTGCAATTTTGTATACGAATTCGTTTATTATAGGCAGTTGGTAGGCCCACCATGAATTAGACGCTACATCCAGGGTTGTCTTCGAACTATGGAACTCCTCAATATTCAACTGCTGGGACTTGCAATTTTGTATACGAATTCGTTTATTATAGGCAGTTGGTAGGCCTACCATGAATTAGACGCTACATCCAGGGTTGTCTTCGAACTATGGAACTCCTCAATATTCAACTGCTGGGACTTGCAATTTTGTATACGAATTCGTTCATGATAGGCAGTTGGTAGGCCCACCATGAATTAGGGTCACGTCAATAGAAGGCCTCCTGATAGAAGAATTAGACTGTTTGAAATTAACTGGGACTCGGCCATGTAATAATGACGCCATCAATGAAATGAAAAGACTAAGACATATTACAAGCTAATTCTTCTATTAGAGATGCCGGAGGAGTAGGTACCAACACCAACCTACTTCTATAGAATATAAAAGAGATAATTATACTTTATCCTAATGTTAGTTTTCCCCGTGCCTTAAGTTGTTCTATTGAAGGTCTCTCCGTTTTATAGAAAGACTTTCGTATTGATCAATAACTATCGTAACATAAACTAAAAAATATAAAATAAAATTATGTAAAAAAAACTTTTAAAACAAGCTTTTATTTAAGTGCTCTGAAAAGATGAAAATAAAATTTTGAATGACATTAACCACATTCATTTATGACTTTACAGAAATGAAAATATAATAAAAGCTTGTCGCGAAACTTTCAATTTGTGATTGAAATTTTGTAATAAGGTACGCACCTAACTGTAATTAGGTAGTTTCTTCTAGGCATCGCGACAAGCTTTTATTATATTTTCATTTCTGTAAAGTCATAAATGAATGTGGTTAATTTCATTCAAAATTTTATTTTCATCTTTTCAGAGCACTTAAATAAAAGCTTGTTTTAAAAGTTTTTTTTACATAATTTTATTTTATATTTTTTTAAGTATTAGATCGGGTCTATCGCGATAGTATTCAGGTAAATTACTAATATTAATATTAATTAATGTATTTAAATACCTAAATACTATCGCGATAGACCCGGTCTAATACTTAAAATGAGTGAAATTCACAAGGTGATTAATATAGACTTTGTGAGTGTCCCACCGAAAATTGAACCCGGAACCTTTGCGCCGCAGGCAGTTGCACTACCACTGCGCCACATCAGCCGTCACCTTGATAAAGTAACATTAATCACAAACAAAGTTCGGCTTTTATATTTATAAAACCATAGGGAATTATAAATTAAATAAAAACAGATTTGACAAAATCTAGGTAGCCAACAATAAGTAAGTAAAATTGGCTAGAAACCTAATTACTGTAATCAAACTATCAAGACCGAAATACGAGTATATTGGTAGCTTTTGCTTGCAGTTTTAATAAAAGTTGGTACCAAAGAAGAAGTTACTTAAAAGTTTTATAGGCTGGGTCGCTGCACCGACCGACCGAAATCATGACTAGAAAAATAAAAAGACAAGTTGTTGAATAAGGTCAAAAACTATGTACCTTATACACAGGGTTTATGTACTTTAACTTCAACTTCTTTGACAGCCACAACAGTCCACTGTTGGACATGTCTTCCCGAATTGGGGGGTATTTGCCATACTCACCACGCTTAGCAGCCGGAATTAGCGAGTGCAATGCATGCAGTCTCGGTTTGTAGGTCTTATCTTTCACTAATATTTTTGGTTCAGATCTGGGACAGCGCGAATAATTTTTGTATGTTCGTGGACTAGTTGTCCCACAAAAAAGAAGAACATGTAAGTATGGTAGTTACATAGCCATCTAAATTTTTTGGACAGTGAGATGGTTCAAGTTAAAATGACCTAATAAATCCATGTCAGAGGCCTACTAGTAGAAGTAGGTGATTTATAATCTCCATCTGACACCAGGTTTCATCGGGTTGTTCATCGACTCTATATCCCAAACGCGAGAAGAAGTTTATGCAAAGGATTTTTATTCATCAATCGTTTTACTAGATTTATTGCAGTGAAATAATTTTATTGTAATACTGCCGTTACTATAATTTGTTTTTATTCATGTGGGCAAACTAGCAAGTTCTCTGCAGGAGCTGGGGCGAGTAGTGTTTGTGAAGATAATTATGGGCTGGCAAGCTATCGCACGAACTTGCTGTGAAATCGGTCCATATTACTTGGAAAATAATAAATTTACCTATTATTGCTAAGTAGGTACATTTATTCCGATTTGCAATTAATTCAATGACAACATATTTATAAATTTGGTATGGAGAATTATTTAAGTCGCAACATAATTATATTGAAACAATTACTATTCGATTATCTCCTTTTTTTCGTTTATGATTCTGATATGAAACTTCCATAGCTAATTCGTAGTTAATCCTATCAGTTTCTTATATAATAATAACATAACAGGAGAACTGGTGTGCAGCTCTAACTTTTTTCTTTTCTCATTGTTAAGTTATTTTAGACAACCCAATAAAATGAGAAAAGTTGTTGCAGCCTAGGTATTTTCGAGTATCTTAGTACCATCTCGAGGAGAAAAGTAATCACTCTCATGTCTTGTATACTTTCGTCCAACATGTACGTGATGGCCAGACAGCTGGCTGATAAGATTAATGTAGGGTAATTGATGATTGATTGTTCTTCGAAGAGATGGTCTTATGACGTTATTTTTGTAAAGTAAGCAGTTTTACCTAAATTGCAATTTACTTAACTCATATGATAGAGTTTAACACTATCGGAGTAACAGTATTCGGAGGGCTGTCCCTTACACCCCGTATTACAAAACGTAGAGTTAATTAAAAACCATTAATACTATTCAAAGTGATATTTATTTATACGGCATCATGGGTTTTTGCTTTTAATGATTCCATGATATTGATTTTAGAAAAATAATTGTATAAACTTGTTTTTTTTGTCTGTAATAATAAATTGATTCGAGTAATACCTCTCCCCGACACCCTTGGGTATCGAGGCGTGATAGTGATCATCGAACCGAATGGTAATTTTGATGTGATATAAATGTATTTATGTCACCTGGCTCGAAAACAATATCAAAAATAAATCTTCAATAGACGGTGAATCTCGGTTTTATTTAGCGAAACTATTTTTATTTCGACTAAATATCAAGCTGTTGAAGGTCAAATTTTTATTCAAGTATAAAATAAAATATGTTTTCGTAAGGTATGACGTATTTGTATGTATTAGTTTATCGTTCCATTGGTATATAGGTTACCTACGTACTTTAATATATTGCAGTAGGTATAAACATTAACTTTTTTTTACTCTATTTTTTACTGGACAACATATCCATACAAGATTCCTACATATTTACTATCTACAAAATTATAAATGCAACAGTAACTCTGTCTGTCTGCCTGCTACGCTTTCACGCCTAAACAACAAAACCGATTTTGATGAAGTTTGACATCAACATATATCACAGGTACATTGAGAAAAGAGATAGTTACTTAAATCAAAGAAAATCAGATTTTGTGTGTGTTCTACGCCGGTTTCTTTGAGTAAGTGATACGTTAATAACATGGTCTACAAAAATGCTAAATAAATGTAGATGATACGAATAGAAAAGACATAGGCTACTTTTTGTCGACACTCGTGGTTTTCGAGTACCACAGAACCCCTGCTAAACTACAAGAGATACGAAAGGGAATCCATAGCAAAGCAAAGTTATTCAGTATAATTGGTCGATTCTGCTGGTCTTTAAACATTGAAAATCTGGAGTACATGACTAATGTAGTCCTTTAAGAGCTTAGCTTAACCATAAGAAATAAGAAAATGCCTTCAATGGAAAGGTTTGTCTGCATCATAGGCCGGTTTTATTTTTCTGGCACAAAGATAGAGAGGAGTACATGATGTAGACTACCGAGGTTATCACGATGGACTTTTTCTGCTGGCAAATAGACATCGAGGGTCTGGGTACTTAACGAGGAAACCCAGGAACCCAGATAAACATAAAAGATAATGAAAAAAGTTGTAAAGCAGAAATCGTTCAGCATCACGGAGTTCAGCAACAATGGACCGCTTCTGCAGACAAATAGACATCGATCGAGAGTCTGTGTACCTGATGTCAAACATACATACACATATCACACGTCAATACAATACGCCGTGTGATGCCGGCTTAGAAAAGCATCACCACATTTCGTGGGAGTCGTAGGAGGTGATTAAGGGACTTGAGGGTGTGTATTGCAATTCTAGGCGATGTGCTGACAACCTATCACTATGGCGATACACAATTTTCTGAATGACCCTCAAATATATGTCAGACGTGGCGTAAATGTTCGTTTTTGCGGCCGTTTACGCTCTGCCTACGCCGCAAGGGATAATAGGCGTGATATGTGTATGTGTATGTATGTATACAATACGCCACGTCTGACATATATTTGAGGAACATTCGGATACTTGTGTCGCCATAGTCACAGGTTGTAAGCCCATCGCCTAGAATTGTAAGACACACCCTCGAGTCCCTAAGTCGCCTCTTGTGACTCCCACGGAAAAGAAATGGGGTGATGCTATTCTAAGCCAGCATCACACAGCAACTAATGTCAAACACTATATACCTACGATAAACTCTTAGAGATACAGAAATGACTCTGCAGCAAAAGTTGTTCAGCATGATGGGCCGCTCCTGTAGTTACATAAAAACTCAGAATCGTTATGCGGCATTATGAGGACTTAGCTAATTTATAGATATGCAAATACGCCTTTTTTCTTTGGAATGGCTCAAAAAACGATCTAATGAACTGTGGTTGAAAAAATGCTGCTTCAGTTGCTGTTGTAATGGACATGGCCCTGCTGCGTTCAGAGCATGTAAGTAAATTAAAGAAAGCTGGAGTGGAAATAGTTTTTTTTTAATTCAGCGAAACTAAGTTCGCGGGTACAAGCTTGGTAACTATAATTCTCAATCAATCTGGAAAGCTATGATCATAAATGACTTTTTTCTGAAATGTTTGTTAGAGTTTCCTGATGGTAAGTTGCTACAAATTTATTGAAAATAGTCAAGTCACCCGTAAGTAGTAGTTACCTGCTGTTATTTTACTATCTATGGGTAAGCTACCTACTTAAAAGGCTCGGCTTAAAAGCAATAAACAAAATGAAAAGCTAATACCTTAAGCTATGTCACGTTATAATAAACTGTCACTTTGGCAAATAATTTTAATACTCGCGTTAATTATTCAAAATTTAATTAAAACTGGAATCAACACAAAGGTACGCTCGTATTGCAAATTCAATTTAAAGAGGACGGTAAGGAATATTTATTATAAATTAAAGGACAAACCGTTAGTTCAAAAGTTACTTTCGGTAAACTGCGCTGTTATAAAACTAATTTTGTATTTAATAGTTTAATAATGGTAAATTAAGTAGGTCAGTATTGTGTTTCCTTTTTGATTAACTATACAAGTAGGTATTATTTTCTATATTACAATACGTGCCTCACTGCATTATAAAATAACACGCATAATCTATAGGGACGTACGAATCTAGGGCAAATTCAAATACTTACAATTATTATTAGCAACTGCCTAAAAAAATAACCTGATTTACGCTTCAGTGAACTAGATTTTCATCTCAACTCATTTTCTGCACTAATAACCCTGCAATTATCAAAGAAAAATCAACCCTATCCTAAAAAAACATGACATATTTTACCGTCGGTTATAATAACTTGGATGGATTTCAGATTTCCGACCTCGCTCAAACGTGGATGATAATTACATCAGTCGCATAACACAGTGAGAAATCTGGAGTGAAATACCAGGTTCGCAATTTACCTGGATACGTTCGACGTGAACGCGGAATATGAGCATAGTTTGCCAAGTGCGGAGTTGCGAAATCAATACTAACTAGCGCCATCTAGCCGTTTTAGAACGAGCATAAAATGACGTTGTAGAGGTGTTTTCAAATGAATGAAAATAAGCAATTGAATAATGTTAGCGACGGCCGGGCATTGAACCCGGGACCTGTCGAGTACCGTCCCACCACTCTGCTACTGAGCTTCCGGCGTCCCGACCATTCAATTTTCATTTATGAAAATATTATAGCACTCTCTCTCTCTTTTCGTGTGGGACACTGAGAGACCGAGCCGTCCAACGATCCGATGAACCCTGGTGTCAGAGTTTTTCACTGTGAATGCAAAATAAGTCATAGTACATTTTCAAATGATTTTGATCATATTATAATAAGTATTACATGATTAATTATAGTTGAATAATTCCCTTTATTTCACATTTATAAACAATTCTTGTATCAGAAATTATTACATACAGTTACGGCACGACTAACAAAACGTTACAAAATTTAAATCGGACTAGCAACCCAATTTTTTAAATCTTACAACAGCTTCGTACTTTAACTGATCCACTTACAATAAAGTTAAATATTTTATATCGCTATTTCTACATTTTTTTCCCGACGGACTCGTAAGAGGCGACTAAGGGACTTGAGGGTGTGTATTGCAATTTAAGGCGATGGACTGACAACCTGTCACTATGGCCATGCTCAATTTTACGGATGACCCTGCAATACTTGTCAGACGTGTCGTAAATGTTTTTGGCTGCCGTTTACGCTATGCCTGCCCCGCAAGGGATAAGAGGCGTGATGTGTGTGTGTGCTATTTCTACTAGTTAAATAGACAATAATATTATGTTAATGCAAACATGTTTTCTAATTTTATACCATATCTTCCTCGACAGGGTAACCCAATAATTATGTAACATAATGTCCCATGCTATAAAAAATATCGTAATTGACCTAATTTATTCCAAATAAACAGTAATATACATAAACCAGAATTTTTAACACATTTGATGTCTTATAAGGTTCTTTTCTGTCTGTTTTGGTAAACATCATATAATATTTTATTGACAGTATTCCGAATTGCGGAAATTGTAATATTTACTCCCGAAACATAATGGCTAGTCACGGTGAGTTAACATATTATGGAGTTGTTAATTAATTAAAATTTGAAATATTCATCCAAATTCAGAAACACGATTGTGATATGATGATGCTGATACACCATGCCGCTTCTACTGGGTGTTAATTTTGTAAATTGTAAGCAGTAGTAGTGTAAGTACGTAGTACTTTTTCTACTTCATGTTACGAATCTCTCAAGTAACCGCATTATGATTGTTAATGCGGAACAATGTAACTGTCAACATTTTCAAATGTGATTAGTATTTACATCAAAGTATAAATGCTTCGAAGAATTAAAAAAGAATTTAGATAGACCACACACACATCTCACACCTATAAACTCTTGCGGGGTAGGCGGAGCCGGCTAAACGGAGCCGGGATAAACGGCCGTAAAAAACGGATATTAAGGCCATGTCAGACAAATATTTGAGGATCATTCGGAAAACTGTGTACCGCCATAGCGACAGGTTATCAGCCCATCGCCTAAAATTGCAATACACAACCTCGAGTCCCTTAGTCACTTACTACCACTCTCTTGGGAAAGAAATGGGGTGATGCTATTCTAAGCCGGCGTCACACGGCAGATTGCGCCGCGTTTTTTAAAAAGGCGCGATTTTTCAAACATCTTAACTACGACGGTGCCATATAGCACCGCTAGTCTATAATGGGTTTGGTAATCTTCTAAACTAACTAGTTTAAAAAACGTGGTAAAAAACTTAATGTTGGAATCGTCGAGATGTGATACAATATTAAAACTTTTGAGACATAAATTATTCTACGTTTAAATGTTCCTTTCATAAGGTGAAGTGGGCTTAGAAATCAACCGCGCAACGTTGGATGGTGTTCGAAATATTGTATCCCATTTCTTGATATCTCTATCTCTCTTGATCTCTCTATTGTATTTTTCAAGATATCTGCTAGAAAACAATGGGGCTCAAATACGATTTATTGAAATTACCTCCATACAAAAAAAATCTCAATATTATGCTCTATTTGCATATTTTTTTGCCTGTTTTTTAGACTAAAAGCCTGAACGATTTGATTGTTATCCATCATTTCATATTTTATTTTGCGCCCTCTTCTTTCACTCAATAAGTAATGGATCTTGGTTTATTTTTTAAATATTTGTTTATATCATTTCATAATCAAGCAAATGATCGGTTTTCCGAATCTGAGCAGTCATCGTCTATTTGTCTCCGCGGCGGAAACATTTATTTGGAACAGGTTCGGCCTTGACGCCTTCTTTCAATGTTTTATCTCAATATTATTGCAACAGATAATATTTTTGCGTTTTATTATTTACGTGAGAATAAGATTGCCTAATAAGGGTCTTTCCATAAAAGTAATGTGAAAGGAATTCAAATTATGCGCAGATTAGGAGAAGACCTTTGTTTTCGTCACCTTTTGTTTCCATACATGAGATGGGTGTAATAAAGTCCAAAAATCAGGAAAGCTTAAATTATACCTCTGTTCAAGTTTTATTTCCATTATTGTAATGTTGATAGCTGTTTTTACTTTCTTGTGTGAAAAAAATCGAATAAAACGATTGCACAAAAGCACTTAACGGCTATTGTTGGGGAATTGTAGCAATTTCTATTTTAAAAGCGACGTTACGTTTAGTATTTTTGTAAACTAATGGAATATACGCAGGCACCTTATTATTTGACCCGTCTGTATGGAAGTATGAGAAAAGTAGGTAAGCAGGTATATTTTTCTATGTATGACTCAAAAATATGAGACCTCTGTGTATATCGTGCTCCGCTTTGTATACGAACGAAAATTTAATACGAAGAGACCTAATATTAAAACTACAAATCAGTATATTGCTTTCGCTGATATAACTTGTTATGAAAGGGTTTTTAAATTAATTTGTTTGATCAATTTCCCCTGTAGCAAAATAATTAAATTTTATTGATACGGATACCGAATCAATCTAATAAATTAAAAGCAACCCCTTTTTGTATGTTTGCATGAAATAACTATTTTACAACAAGCAAGAAATAGCAGAAAATATAATTAAATAAGCTGTGAGATTGTGTGTGTCATGATTATGAAAATCATGGTGTGCAAGTGATATTTTTATATTTTTGTTCTTTCTTATTTTCTTTGTAAATTTTTAACGAGTATCTTATTTCTGGGAAAATGATATTTTTCTATAGATACACCCAGGACCGTAGCACTGCTACGTGCTCCGTAGGTGCTACGGAATCTACGTAGGTAGAGAAGATGAGCTTCTACCACTTACACCTATCAATAGATAATTAAACATAGGTATAGGTATATTTTTTTAAACACACACACACATATCACGCTTATTATCCCTTGCGGGATAGGCAGAGCGTAAACAGCCGCAAAAAACGGCCATTTACACCACGTCTGACAAATGTTTGAGGGTCATTCGGAAAATTGTGTATCGCTGTGGAGACAGGTTTTCAGCCCATCGCCTAAAATTGCAATACACACCCTCGAGTCCCTTTTTTTAAACAGGACTTCTTTAAGAACAAAAAAAATAAAATTTGTACCTTTACAACATCACGTTAACAGAAAGTATGTCCTTAACCGCACTCGATAAACTGTCGTCAGCTTTGACTTATACAATACTTGGCAGAATCAAACGCAGACAACCTCATGCTATTCCCGAATTAATTCCAGCTTGTTCAAGAGCCATTCACACGAGGACGCCCCTTGATCCGGCCCTCGAAGAGCAGGGCTGCTTAGGAAAATACTCCTTGGCGTTATGTTTGCTGGTTATGATAAAACACACGTCTTTAATTCAGACGACTTTGCTTAAGAATTCTGTGTGAAGCAGACTGTGTGTGTTTTCACGAATATTAAATGTAAAATTTACAAACGAAAACTGATTTTAATGAAATAAAGACCTAGTTAATTGCAGATCAAATTTAAACCTTTGTTTGTAAATTGTTGGGGGTATTTGGGTGAATGCATAGCTTGATTTTTTTTAAATAAGAACCAGCGTCTAGATAATAAAATGAAGAGAGGTTCTAGGTTAAATGATTTTGAAAATATGGGTGTTTATTATGAACAACATTTAAATAGAAAGAACGATTATGATAGTTAATCAACTATCATAGTTGTTCTTTCTACTTATTTGGGTTTTTCCTTTAACCACCATTTTACCATTTTATAATTCAAATTTGTTATTGTATACATTAAATATTGCAGAAAGAAATATGGAGGCACAAGCAGCTGCATCTTGAGTTTTTAATTAGCTTTATAATAAAAAAATATAAGTATTGGTTTGCCGTGTGATGCCGGCTTAGAATAGCATCACCCCATTTCTTTCCCGTCGTAAGAGGTGACTAAGGGACTCGAGTGTGTGTGTGTATTGCAATTTTAGGCGATGGGCAGACAACCTGTCACTATGGAGATACACAATTTTCCGAATGACCCTCAAGTATGTCAGACGTGGCGTAAATGTACCTTTTTTGCGGCCGACGCTCTGCCTACCCTGCAAGGGATTATAGGCGTGATATGTGTTTTATTTGTTTGTTTTGATTCGGCTAGTAGATTGACGTGTTGCTGGATATAAATATCTTGATATGATCTAGATCTATCATCATAAATCTATTTATATTTTTATCCAGATCCAATACTTGTACTTTTTTTATATAAAGCAACTCAAGGTGCAGCTAATTGTACCTTCATATTTATTTCTGTAATAATATTTTACATGTCTGTATACAATTACAAATTTGAATTATAACGCGGCTGTATATTTAAAGGAAAATCACGAAGAAAATAATCCTGAATCCCTTAATTTATTAATTAATAAACACCATTGCGTAGGTTGATTCTGTAAATAAAACTGATACTTTTAGGGTAATTTGAAAATTGATGCAATAAGTTATTTACAACCTCATAAGTAGGAAAGTATGTTTTGTGCTTTATGTAGGTATGAAATATGCTGCAGATACAATCGGTACAACTATATTTAGTTGAATATACTGATATTTTCAGCGATTTTGTTTAAAAAAACAGAGGATATTCGGACAAAATAGATAGCCTTTTGACTTCAAAAACGTTGTGCTTCAATCAACCATTGTTGTTTTTTTTTTGGCATAGCTGCACCGTTTTATCAATAACCACATTTGCAAAATTCTATACTTACCTATATATCATAGTCAAAAGTTTATTGACCAGTGATAAAAGGTTAAACGATTTATTTGAACCTCAAATAACACCCTTATTATGTAGCGAGCATGCTACAAATCTCATACACAAAGCTCACCGCCCACAACACTCGTTATCTACTCCTGTAAATGGCTTCTAAGAGCCTTGTGGGAGTAACAAAAACTAGAGGATACTGGTGATAAATCTGCTCAGGTGGACAAGAAACGCAATTACAAGGCGCCAATGGCTCCAACGGTCACAGGGCCGACACCTCTATCTCTACAAGCGTTCTACATAACTCTATTGAGGTTGTGCAAACAAGCTCCTTTGTGAACTGTGCGCAGTGGGTTAGAAGTTCGATTGATGCAACAGAGATGGCGCTGTTTGGAATTTCTGAAATGTTGAAATTTTTCGTTTGATCGGCGTAATTTAATACAAGTCCTGATAAAAATTGATGTTAACTTTTTTCCTTTAAATATCATTTCTGTACGAGTAGCTCAAAGATACAAAATGTATGGTAGGTACCTATTAGTAAAGCTACAAAACTTGTAGCAATTTCGTTGCACACCACACCCGTAAAGCTCGTAATATTCTTTGGCTCAGTGTACAATTTTCTTTGATCTCGGTTCGTAATTATTTTTTATACTTGCATTTTGATGGATATTGTTAAAAAATATTTGAGATTATAATGTAGTGCAAACTAAAGGTAATTAATTGTTAATCTGTTCCCGGTCTGGTTAGGACCTTGCAGGGTGAACCACCTGATTGTTCGAAAAGAAAGATGGTTCCGTGCTTCGGAGGGCACGTTAAGATATCGGTCCCGTTTGCTGTCTATGATTACTTAGACCGCGGTCGTTACACAAACAGGTCAGAGGCCTATTACTGGTAGTAGGCGGTTGAAAAACTCTGACACTAGGGTTCATCGAGTCGTTGGACGACTCGGTGTCCCACTCGAAAAGAAGAACTATAAGTATTGCTCGCTTGCAAAAACTCTGACACCAGGGTTCATCGGGTCGTTGGGCGGCTCGGTGTCACACACGAAGAGAGAGATCAATTATGTTTTTATGTATATGGGAGCTAAATCGTAAAATTCTAAATTAATTTAGCAATAAACTTTACCTGAATTATTAATTATTCAGGAATTGTGTTGTCCATTAATCATTTTGAACAGCTCTGCAGTTTGTTTCGGAGATTACTCGTGTTCCCGCAATTGTAGTTTGTTGTTGCGATTTAGTTCACAAACTTTTTACCAACATTATTAATTCACTATGCATAACGGCAGGAATTATTTCAATTTATAGTTTGATCCCTCTCGGTTATTTAATTTTAGGATAATAATTACTGAATACAGGGTTATTTTTTATTCACCCCGGATATTTAACAGGGTGATTCTACTCATGATTCTGAACAACTTTTATTATGGGGTCACCTGCGAAATTGCGAAAAAAAATCTAGCTGTTCCATACATTTTGTTCGAGTAGGTATAATTTTTTTTATGAAGCAGCTGTTTATTTTTTCGCGATTTCGCATGTGACCCCATTATAAAAGTTGTTCAGAGTCATGAGTAGAATCACCCTGTAAAATATCCGGGTTGAATAAAAAATAACCCTGTATAGGTACTGTCAAGCGTTTTTAACATTTGACTCGACAAAATACTTACTAAAAATTGCTGATAGCTAAAGTATTTATAATAAGTGTTACTACTAGATTTGCCGCAAGAATAAACTTTTTTGTCTATTTGCGCAGCGATTTCTAAGGGCAACATGAAAACACAAAATGCGCATTCATTACATCAAACCAGTATTACTAACTATCTTGTAAAGTCAGTATCTCATCTGAAGTAGTTGAAATTGATACAACCTCGAGTTTGTGGAATGTTTGATGTAACTTTAGGTAAGGAAACCCAACTATTCTCGTTGTTAATTTGACTTCATAAGGATTTGCTAGTGTGGGGTTCTAAGATGTTCTTATGTTCTTGTTTGTACCACCGACCTAAAGCTTATGTTTCTATGAAGTAATTATATAGTCATACATCGTTTCAATGTTTTTTATTTTAGTCAACTACGCCGAGGATAGTTTTAAGTCTTGAGAAATTATTAAATATTCATAGTTTCCATTAGAAAATGATTTTTATGAAGACTGTCATATAGCGCGCACGGTTTTCTGCTTCACAGTGCTAAACTAAAGTTTGATTAAACAAACTTTGGTTTATCAAAATAGACAAAATCCTCAAATATGTTATAAACAATCAAATGGCACGAAATCGGTATGATGTCTAGTATTATATATTTCAGAAAATTGTAAATACTTAAGTAGATTTGAAGTCATTATTCCATAATACTCACCTACATCGGTCAATATTCTAGATGGTTCCAAATCTACTAAAAATCATGACAAACTTGAATCCCTGATCGTGTTTGTTTGAAACAGGAAGTCATGTTTGTTTCAACCACGCTTCTTCCGGCGGCGGCACTTCCGAATCTGGTTGCAACGCCCACTTTACTTACTTCAATTTTGACACTTGTTATTTTACTCAATTATTTTAAAGGTAAAAATTGCACATTTTAGTATTACATTTATCTTATTACAAACTTTCATCACTACTTTTACTAAGGTAAAACATCAAATTTCCCGTCGGAACGAACCCTCCACTTGGTAACAGTTACGGACAGTGCAAAGGTTTGCTAATGAAACAGGAAGTGCTGTTTGTCGCCACCCCGCTTCTTCCGGCGACACTTCCGTTTCCGGTTGGAACGAACACTCTTCTCACTGGAACTTTAAGCACGTGCATTTAACTTTGTGATTCAATAGCGAACACTCCGTAAGAACGGGTTAAATAATATAAATAAATAAATAAAATTCTAATTTTGTATTGCCGTGTGATGCCGGCTTAGAATAGCATCACACCATTTCTTTCCCGTGGGAGTCGTAAGAGGCAACTAAGAGACTCGAGGGTGTGTATTGCAATTTTAGGCGATGGGCTGAAAACCTGTCACTATAGTGATACACAATTTTCCGAATGACCCTCAAACATTTGTCAGACGTGGTGAAAATGGCCTTTTTTGCGGCTGTTTACGCTCTGCCTACCCCGCAAGGGATAATAGGCGTGATATGTGTATGTATGTATGTATCATATTCCATTGGTTCATCCAATGAGATTTAAATAATCCATTCTCTTTTAAAACAAAAGCGGCTTATTCCACTTAAAATATTTTGCTGCACAGCTATTTGTGTATCTCTTTGAGATAATCTAAGCACCTACTGTTCCACATCGGGTATTCTAAATCTTGAAGTTTATGTGCCAGCTAAAGCGCTCTATCATAATAAAAACTTTTTGCCATGGTTCCTATCTTGTATGTCTTACAGTTAAGTCACGCGTCTTTGTTGTTCCGGGTACTTCAGATCCTCAATGTTTGTGTACCAGCAGAATCGGCATAGCAAGCTAAACGACTTTTGCTATTAAGTAACTTTTTATTTCTTATCGTTTAGCCATACTCTTTGTGTTCCGTTTCAGGTACTCTATACCCTCGATGCAATAGCGGCCTATCATGCCAAACAACTTTTTTTTGGGGGCCATTTATGTATCTTGTATAGATTACCTTGGCTACTTGTGATCCATGTCAGGTACTCCAGACTTTCCAGTGCTGACTAAAGTTTTTCAGATGTTGAAGACCTTCAGCTATCACCACACAAAATTTCATCAAAATCCGCCTATTTTTTATTATATGTATAAATAGATACTATCAATAATTAACTGAACGGTCCACTTTTAATGGCGAGCCCGGTTACAGTACAAATAAATGATTATTAAAATAACCGGCCTAGTGCGAGTCGGACTCGCGCACGAAGGGTTCTGTACCATTATCTATAACAAAAAAACACGTGTTTTGTATGGCAGCCCCCATAAATATTGTATTTTTTTGTGTTTGTTGTTATAGGAGCAACAGAAATACAACATCTGTAAATATTTCAACTGTCTAGGTATAACGGTTCATGAGATACAGCCTCCATAAAAAAAAATATTTTTTGTTTTTAGTATTTGTTGTTATAGCGGCAACAGAAATACATCATCTGTCAAAATTTCAACTGTCTAGGTATAACGGTTCAGGAGATACAGCGTTGTAACTGTAGGACGAACGGACGGACGGACAGACAGACAGACAGCCGAGCTTCAGTAATAGGCTTTCCGTTATTATCCATTGGGTACGGAACCTTACAAAGATGAAGCCTTACCTTATTCACGTCGCATATCGTCGTGTGTATGGCGGTAGGATCTGGCCTTAAACAATGATTAATCTTTCTTTCAATAAATCTATCGCGAGTATAAATAAATAAATAAAAATATGGGAATTGGTAGCTTTTCAGATGGGGATTATCAACACTAACTTATTTGGTTAGCTGCTCTTTCGGTTATCAGCTGAAAGCCTCTAAAGCCAAACCCTAGTGCCCGTAAACCAAAACATTATACAGCGGTAAACACCCCCAAAGTTCCCAAACTAGCAATAACATCGTTTAAAGGGGAATCGTGATTTATTTGAGGTGTCCACGATTAGCATCTGAGAGGCCCGCTTCGTCCGGCGCATTTCAATTACTACGCATCCGTATAGGGTTTTCACTTCAAATTGTGTGTTCAAAAACATTTATTTGAGTCAAATTTTAAAAACAAATAACAGGACACTAAAAACCTGAAGATTCAAGCTTAAAAGTATCGGGATAAGTAAATCTTTGAGTTTACTTTTTCAAAACAGCCGTGCCTCTAAACTGTAACCATTTGGTGGGAGTAATATTTATATGTATATGCACATCCACATTGTTACGTTTAAGTGGTTGATACTGTAGAAACTATGCCGTTTCAATGATTTTAGCAGCCCTAACTGACACTGGAGGCTGGTAGTAACGGCACTACATGGGGCCTTTGAATAATGCAAACAGTCCCTGATTGAAACCTCCTCTAGCAGCGCTTAATTTTTGTTTTACACTAATTTGCCTACGAAAACGCTAAAATATAATTTGCAGGAAATGTTTGTAAGTGCATAATTAAAATTTTTGGTACTTGGTACTCCAAATGTATATCTTTATCAAAAATTTAAAAAATGTATTGAAATATTCAGCCTATTGCACTTTTCTGCTAGACAAAGGCCGCCCCTAGGGTATGCCATGATATTTCGTGATCGTCATCCAGTTGTTAACAGCTGTTTTTATAAGTCGGTCCATCTGGCCAGAGGGTGTCCTATGTTACGCTTGCCGAGACGTGGCCTCCACTCGAGAACCCGCTTACCGTCTACCGTCCGTTTAGTCTACCGTCCGTCGTTTATACGACAGATGTACTTAGCCCACTACTGCCCAGCCCTTACTTTGATCTTTTAGCCGATAGTATAATTCTGGATTTCATCTATTGTAGAAACCAAGCATAGACCTATCCATAGCTCTCTGAGTGACTTGTAGTCGGTAGGTTAGTTTTACTGCCAGGTCACAAAGTCTGGGCTTTCTAGTCGGCTAGGGTCATGACTGGTAAAACGCTTTAATCGAGCACCTTGGTATTCAGGCGTTGTGGCAAGGATGATTTCAGAATATGGTACGCAATTTCCCAAATGCTGTCGAACCCAGCTGCGTTCTTCTGGTAATTTCAGCCACAAAGTTGTCTCTGTCTAATTGCAAAATTTGCTTTAGGTACACATACGACTGGACAACTTCAAAAGCTTCACCTTCGATGGAGACTGGCTTGAGGATGATTTGTTGTTTGAACATGACCTTCGTCTTGTCCACGTTCATCCCGACTCTTTTCCAATCTTAACGATGCCGAGTGCACGTCTCAAAGCATCGTTAAGATTGGAAAAGAGATCAGCATTTTTGGCAGATCCTGCAGTGATTCAGCCATTATGACTATATTGTCAACAAAAAAGAGATGTGTGAGATGAGAAATAACCGTTTTCCGTCTAAGTCAAATGAGTTCTAAGGTCTTGATTAAAATTTAAGACATAACTGTTTAATTATTGAAAGCGCCTGCCTCTCGTTCCGCATATAGCCCCATGTATGCCTTTTAAGTCGTTTCCAACATTTTCTAGAGTCTTCTGGGCAGCGCATAGATTTTTTTAATCGACTTGGAACCTATCATGTCCGGCTTATGTCCATCTTGGGGCAGATTGTGACGGAGAAATGGTTTCACTATGTTCAGTGAGTTAGTGACAACAGAGATATGGCAAATCAATTATTTGGTCTACCTCAGTTTGATGATCTACTCAAAAATAAATTAAATGACAAAGAACTAACCCAAAAATTGGCAGTTCGAATCAAGATAGTCTCTAATTTAAGATAGATCGATAAATCATTTATCCACTGAAAAAACAGTACATGCCAATAATGCCTGACAAAACACATTTTAGTCATGATGTCTGTAGGTTTGATTATTACACTAAAATGTTTCCGCATTCAATAACACAACCGTATGTTTAAAAAAAAAACAGCGCTCGCGGGGTTTTCACGTCTAGCGAAGCGCTTAGTAAATATTTGAGCGATCCACGTTTTACAATTTGTGCCGTCTGTTACGCTTACGCCTCCTATCGTTTGACGGGCTATCAAACACGAAAAGATTTTCAATTAAACATACTTTATAATGTAAATATTGAATAATAGTTGTAAATCTTTTGAAATTTATTAATCCTTTTTTCTATTTCTTATTTATTCATCACACAAATTACATGAAATTTTTGTGTAAAAATCATCTCATTGTCATCTTTACATGCTTTTTGCCTTCGAGCAACACGGTCTTCCGTCTCGTTCCCTTTTTGCCATTGAAATTCATAAGCAATTCGACAATCACAGATTACCAAAAATAGGTCTGGTACTCGGTTCAAAAACTTCGAAACTAAGCTTCATAGTGCCCTATAAGAAAATTTACCTTGTACCTAAAAAATAAAATAAATGGAATATATATATCATAGGCAAAACAAGAGACAGACGAATAATAAAGCAGATAGTTCACCTGCCTGCTACGCCGAGGGACGTGGGTTTGATCCCCACTAGATACTTTCAGATATGTGTTTAGTCTGGGTGTTTTCGAAGATCATGATGATTTAAAAGTTTCACTCTTGTCAATGTAATCAGTGGACAATATCCTTGAGGTTTGTCACAGCTGCCTTCTCTTCTCATATTTGATATGTACTTAAATATATATTTCATTACCAAAAAAATGTGGGATCAGTTAGCAAGGCGTTGCGGTACTAAGATCTTTATTCTATACGTTTATACATAAAGTTTTTATTTTTTTATTACGACGATATATACAGGATGTACGGGCAGGACAGCCCTCCGAATACTGATAGGGTGCATCCAGGAAACGAAACTGAACAACTTCCCGTAAAGAAATATTTCGGGAAACGTAATTTTTTTTATTCCCATTGTAGGCAGCTGTTTGTGATCCTGACATATGTTTCTAGGGGCAAGTTGTTCAGTTTTATGGTCTGCATGTACCCTATCAGTATTCGGAGGGCTGCCCCTTACATCCTGTTTATATAAATACGGCCCATGTGGCACAGTGGTACTGCGACGCAAAGGTTCCGAGTTCGACTCTAGGTGGGAAACAAATTCACAAAGTGATAAATATCAACTTTGTGAATTTGTTTCCAGTCTGGATTGTCTGAAAATAAATATGGATTCGTGCTTCGGAGGGCAAGCTAAACCGTCGGTCCCGGTTGCTGTCTATGATTACAGACGGCAGTCGTTACACAACCATGTCAGAGGCTTTCTAGTAGTAGGCAGTTGAAAAACTTTGACACTAGGGTTCATCGGGTCTTTGTCGTTGTCGTCGCTTCATACAAAAAATTATGAGTTTCTTTTTCTCTTTTCGTGTGGTCGTAATTATGAGTTAATATCAGTGATCTAGTTGCCATAATGCAAGATTTGACTAGTTTGCGGCTATATGGTGCAGTTTTAATGGTACAGGATATTTTTTAAATTCTGACTACACCTCTCAGTGTTAACATTTGAATGATATAATATGCAACAAAAAGTGTATATCCTCCAGTAATATCCATCCGTTTTGTACCTATTGGAATAGACTTTAGTATCGCAACGTGTTGCTACCTGATCCCTTCATTTTGTTATTAAACCCTCCCTGGCGGCGCTCTGACACGAAACAATAACCTGCAAACAAAATTATGATGCTCACGAACACACCTACTGTATTTCACACTCCTTACACAATATTAGAACACAGATCCGTACTCAAAAGAACGGGTGGTCATCTTCATTTGCAAAGAGTCTGTTTTTTTTTTACTGGCCCGATGGCGTTGTGGATAGTACCCCTCTGCCCTGTTACGCCTATCTAATGTATCTCTGAGACTGCCATTTGCCACAAATCCACTTTATATTTTGGAAATAATATTTGCTCGTAACTTACATAATATTGATTCTATGAAGATTTTTTTCTTATGAATTGGAGCAAAACAATTATAGAATGCATTCCTCATTTAAATTTTTTCTTATTTTCAAGTGTGTAGTAAAATATAACGATTTTAATTATTTTGCTCCTTTATTTCTCATACAAATCGTGTTACGCGTGGTACTGTATCTAAGATACATGAGATAGCCGCGTCAAGAGTAACATTTTATTGACAAGTTACAAGTTTAGTTATAGGACATGGGCAAAACAGTATTATCTCAGATTATTTACTTCTTGGATAGTATACAGGGTGATCTATTACGGTGTGGTAGTGCCTATGGAAAAATCTGAAAATACATCAGATTTAAACGTAAGCTAGGTATTTTAATATACTTACAGGCTGAACTATTACATACATACATCAGCCTATAGCAGTCCACTGCTGGACATAGGCCTCCCCCAGGGTACGCCATAGGGCACAATCTCCCGTTTTCGCCATCCAGTCGCTACAGCCGCCTTTTTTAAATCATTGGTCCAACTGGCCGGAGGTCGTCCAACACTTCGCTTGCCGAGGCGTGGCGTCCACTTGAGAACCCGTTTACTCCACCGTCCGTCGGTTCTACGACAGATGTGCCCAGCCCACTGCTACTTCAGTTTGCTACACTGCCAGACTATGTACGTTACTTTGGCCTTTTTGCGGATAGTCTCATTCCGGATTTTAACCATTATAGATATACCGAGCATAGACCTTTCCATAGCTCTCTTAGTGACATGTAACCGGTGGGCCAGTTTTACTGTCAGGTTCCACGTCTCGGCTCCATAGGTCATGTCTGGCAGGACGCACTGATCGAACACCTTGGCATTGTGGCAAGGGTGATTCCAAGATATGACAACTTCTCAAATGCTGCCCAGCCCAGCTGCACTCTTCTGGTGATTTCAGCCTCAAAGGTGTCTCTACCCAGCTGCTGAGTTTGCCCAAGGTACACAAACTTCTGGACAACTTCAAGGGCTATTCCTTCGACGGAGACCGGCTCGGGGATGATGTGTTGATTGAACATGAGTTTCGTCTTGTCCAAGTGCATTCCGAGTCCAACAAGTCTCGAGGCGACGTTGAGACTGGTCAGCATACATGGTGTAAAAAGGAATTGTCCGAAATAATTAAAGACATAAAACAGCCCATAAAACTTAACCACTTTTACCATGAAACTCAGGCCAAAATATAAAAAAAATACTTCCCATACAAAAAGTGTCAGCTGACCAAGTCGTCTTGTATAAGAGGTCCAATTAACTTTTTTATTTTTTCAGTTATTGATTTTTACACTTTAAAAGGTAATCTATTAGTAAATTTAAAATTATTGAGGGAAATTAAAAATTACAAGAGATAAAAAATGTATGCTGCAAATCTTTTAGCTTGCTTATCGTGTAAAACACTGACATTGAAGGTTGATCAATTTAAGACATTTGGGGAGCGTAGAATTGATGCTGTGGGCATTGTTAACGATTGCTAAAAATTGTGTTTACTTCGGTAGAGAATATATTTAATTTTTGGGGAATATTATGATAAGAATCAAAGCAAGTGAAATAAAATTATTTAAAGTATTTATTATTATAATAACCAATTAAACAATAAAATTTTCCATAATAAGATAATGTCTTTGAGCAGAAAATTATATTAAAAAGCTAACTTTATTTAAAAAGTGATTGATAATTGATGTGTGCTCTACGTCATCGAAATCTTTTGTTTTTCTCAATGATCATAATAATAAAATCTTTCAAATGAGTATGAGCAGTTCAATACAATCATTAATGTATTAAGAGATCACAAAATATACTTACCTCTATAAGCTATGTTTAAAACATGCAATCGAATTAAAATTATAGAAAATGGAGATCAAAAAGTTTACACTAATTTGAAGCTTTTATTGCACCGTACTATCATTTAAATCCTTGACATTATCCTTGATTTAAAAAGTAGGGTTACTAAATCAATTAAAACAAACACCTTGTATATCATGTTCACAAAAGGTATTCTGAATAAAATAAGTACTAATTAATAGAATTAAAATAAACACCATGTACCTTTCAACTCTAACTTCAACGGCCACAATAGTCCACTGCTGAACATAACCACGCTTGGCAGGCGGATTGGCGAGTGCAGTGCTAGGTGTTGCATTCACAGGAAGCGCTGCTGCCTATTCTCTGGATAACACTCCATAGTCGCCTCATTGACACCCATGGGTAGAAACTTTATCTCCTAATGGCAATTCGTTTCGGACGCCGACAAGTTCATACAAGCTTTGTTTTGCCTATCTCATGTAACTCAATATGCCAGAGGTCCGCGCGACTCGTCTCGATGCGTACGGTTTTGCGTATCTCATGTATCTAGAGTTATAGTAGATACGCAAAGCTACTCCATACAAAAATTGAGTTACATGAGTTTTTTTTTTTGGATGTAATATTAAAATTATTTATATTTCTTGTAAATATGAACTCGTACGTATATAAATGGGACCTAAGGAATACGATTAGGCTTGTTGCGCGTAACTCATGTAACTAAAGATAACGTAGATAGGCGTTACAGGGCAGAAGTTACTTTTCAAATATTTGTTTTGAGTCTGGGTGTTTTCTATGTATTGTACGTATTTATTAACAATAAAAAGTATGTTTGTATAATATCAACATAAACGTATGGCTAGCGAAGTATAAAACCGATACTTCCATCTCGAAACCTAATTTAGCCAACGGCATTTAAAAAGACACGAGATGATTCCTATGGAAGCGTTTTGTGGTCCTGTATTTAACGTAAGTACGCATGAGTGCGTGCATACACACACAATCACAATGCACAATTCTTGTATCTTCGTAATCTCAGATATGGCTATGGCATTTACGCAGTGTACACGAGTAGATTCCTATGGCTGCGCTGTGGCCTTGAATATCACGAAAATACAGAAGCTTATATAGTTACCTATTATGAAATTTAAAATTCTGAAACCCAGATCCATCGGGTCGTGCGTTGACTTGGTGTACCACACTATATGAATGATGAGTAAATCATATCTTTACTACTTACATCCCTGGCGCTTCTATCCCTGACTCAGCGGGCCAAGCAATACGCCCCTTCTACACATAAAATGTGCGAATTGAACGTTCATTTTCGCGTGCACTGCTCGCGAGCTGCCTCGACATACGTTCTTGTCATATTTTTCTTACAATATCGATACATATTTTTATGAGGGATCAGCTATGTCATGATACAGGCAATAAAGTTGCCTCTCCAATAAGTTTTCACCGTACGATTTTACGACGTGTGTCCGGCCAAACGTATTTCCTTCAGGGTAGTTTGTAATAGTGTTTACGAAATATCAATAATGTTGTTGATTATGTGAGGGCCTCCTGAAAATGACAATGAAATTCAGATGCCTAATTTCAGCTGATTTTTAACTGATGAAAAAAAAGGTTATTTATTCAACCCGTAGATATGGTCTGCCACTATGCTGCATACCTTACAACGTCTGTACGTACATTACATTCTTAGAGCAGTAAAATATTTTGAAATGTTTTGTACAACTAATATGCCTATATCTTTGTTATTTGTCAAATAATAAGGAAGTACATTAATGAATTATATTCCGAAATTTTATCACTCTCATATCGTTTTACTTTTATTTCAGATTAAAGTGTGTTTAAGAGGGTCATTGTCGTAAACTATTGTTTAAACTCAACGACTCCTTCAATGTTGCTAAAGGGGTTTCTAGTGTCGGATAGAGTTACAGCTTTGTTTACTTTAGCAAACTAGTGCGAAAGACAGTATTAGTATCAGTGCCTTCGAAACTTTGTAAATTGTGTCACGTCCTCGAAAGATTATTTAATTACGTCAGTATGGGAAATAGCCAGTAAGTTGTATACTTTATTTGAGGACACTGAATTCATTGATTGGTGCGTAATAGTATGATCCTCTACAGTATCGAATTTCGAATTTTCATATCAATTACTTGCTGCGCTAGCGCACAAGGTTGTGATTGTAGGCCATCCAGTTAAAACCTTAAACCAGCTGGATTGTTTTTAGTTTTTTCAAGCAGAAAGCTTCTGAATCCTTAGTTTAACTCCTACCTATGTGTAATATTGCCCTCCATTCGGGATAAAAATGCTCTTAACTTACCTTGAATTTGTGCTGACACTTTCTGTCAAAGAGGTTTAGAGAAGGATAGGAGATATCTTAGTCACATCATGTCTTATTATTTGACGCAAGATACGTGTTTTCTTTGAAAATAAAGCAACGATGAAATCAGGTGACCAAATCGATAGAAGTTGTGGCGATCCCATTGACATTTTCAAATAACTTGACTTTAATTTTAATTATTGACAACGTATTTTGCGTTAAATCATAAGACATGACATGAATAAAATATCTTCTATATTTTCCTAAGTAAACCTACTCGACGGAAAGGGACCTTGCTACCAGAGCATGTAAATTAAACAGATTTTATTGATCAATCTAGAATAAAGAAAGTGTTTATATGTTTACCGAATATACCTAAAGTTAAATTAATGAAATGACCAGTAAGTAAAAATTAAATGTGACTTTCCCTGTATTGAAAATTTCTCATCAGGTTCATGCTAATAAAAATTAATAAAGTATGATCATAACCTGTCGCAAGGGAAAAGGAAGTAAATTTATATTTTAATTTATGCGTAATAATATACCGCTTTTTTCAAAGTTCCCGCTAAGCTTGAAATTTATGGAAAATTATACATGCTTCACTGCTTTAATAACTCATTAATGAATACGGCAATGGGGTGTACGTGAAACAAGGCGCGTGTGGTTGTAATAACTATTTATAGCTAGATAGGCATACCTAGCTAAAAATCCCTACATATAAGTAATTTTGTCATCATTAGAATATAAAAACTAGCGTTTTGGCCCGTGGATTCACTCGCATTATTTTTTCGTACGGAACACACGAATAACCTAACAAACATTCCAAAACTTTCAAGCACGTACATTTTTAATATATCACTGTAATATATATTTTTTAGCAGATTACAATAAAAAACCATGAATTATCATACATTTTTTTTTTCCTTTTTACCCCTTTATTTATTAGGGTTAATATGGCATTAGGGCAAAGGCCTCCCTCTTCTCTTTCCATCCTGTTCTACTTACTTTAGGGGTTTAAATTTAGAAAATGCTGAACCACTTCTTTGAAGACTGTAGCTTCAATTATCAAGCCAATTTTTAAGAATAAGAACCAACGCTGCGTCGAGCCGCACGCAGGCTAGAAACGACAAAATACTAGAACAGGGCTATGTGACGCGGGTCGCCCAGACATTTTGTCAATTTTAAATTAACACAACGCCATTTTTTACGAGATACAGATCGAGAAATGTCATGTGACATCATCACATTTTCGAATCAAAAGATTGTCATCGTACATTAATCTACGCCTTTAAAGGATAGCCTGCATCTACTGGTTTTTCTTATAAACTGTATGGAAACCAGTTTCAGAAGAACATTTAAAGGGATATCTTGATGTGCGGCGTAAGTAGTTTATAAACGGTTTCTTAGCATCCTTTCCTTCCAAATATGAAGGATAAATATGAAAATATTTCTAAGTACTTAATAAATCAAAACCGCCTGATTACGGTATTCGGACAAAAAGGTCATATTAAAGTCATCAGTAATATTTCGTTCGAGATTATGTGAGTGTATTAATATATAAGACCAATAATTACACAATGGACCGTCTATTCTTCCCTGCTCGAAGTCATATCTCGAGAGGCTTTCAGCTATGGAGACTTAAGAGCCTCTTGCTTCAAGAGCTTTTTATAGAGGCTACATACTAAATGTCTACCATTCTTTATGTTATTTATGAAGAAAAATGATGTTATCACGTTATCATTTGCCGTGAGATGCTGGCTTAGAACAGCATCACCCCATTTCTTTCCCGTGAGTATCGTAAAAGCCAATTAAGGGACTCAGGGGTTACATGTGTAGGGTGAAGTGGTCGAAGATGAACCACTTTTTTTCAAACCCATGTAACTTTTGATAGTGAAGCTCAAATGAAAAAATAATACAATAGCGATGTAGCCAGTTTCACTAAGTTTATAATTGCATTTCTCAAAACTGTTTCTATGCGTTCAGTTTTGGTTACTTTAAGGTTTTTTTAAAAATGGGAATTGGTTCATCAAGTACACCCAGTGGTACTTTTTTAACCGGGGGAGGTGCACTAATTGAACCGGGGGGTGGACTAATTGAACCGGGGGTGGTTTAAATTGAATATGTCGTGGTACTAATTGAAAATATCAGTAGTCCTAATTGAAGTGATGGCTACATAAGTATATAAATTAGTAGTATTTAATTGATAGATGATTTTATTTCTGAGTTGTTAGCAAATTATGTTATGTTGGTATGTTATGATGGTAACAAATTATGTTTGAATAAATACGTTTCTAATGATATAATGACACTAGTCGAGAACAATGAATGATCGCAGGATAAAGTAGTAAAACTTATTAGTTTATTAATCAAACATTTAATAAAATCACTTTTTAACGCCTAGAAAATAAGCTCTTGTTCTGCTGTAATAACTTTTCTCATGTCATAATTAGCTTCCAATACTGTTAATGCATCATTTTTATATTTTAAGACGCAGCGTCGTAACGTTGGATGTGCTATTGCATAATCTTTGGCTGCCTGCCTAAGACTTGCACCAGCAAGATGGAAATTTATGGCTTTCTTCATAACAGCAGTAGTGCAGCCCTTTGTGCATCCTGCAAGACCTTTTTTGTCCCCCCCATGCTGAAAGAAATGCATAAATATTTATTCCTACGCTTCTTACATTTTTGCTTGGTGGCACTAATTGAACCATGGTTCATCATTGCCCACCCCAAAATGATTCAATTACAACCACCCCTCCCTTTTCAACTTTGAGGTTATATTATGGGCAGACAAAGCACTTGGCAGCTTTGGAACCTATCTCAAAGAAAGCCCAAATCTTAAGTCTACAACTACAACACATTCATATTTTAATAAAAACCACCCAACTGAAATGAACCAAAAAACTGTACTTACGTTTTTATCCCGTTTCATCACCCAAAAACACAAAAATTGAATTCACTGGTGTTTAATCCGGCGCAGCGTGACAGCAACTGGGGCGCGACGTGGGGAGTTAGAAGTGCGCGGAATTATGAATATTGCACAGAGCGGCAACGTGCCTAGCCGAAGATATTCGAGCGGTTCATCAAGTACTCTGGTTCATCATGGCCTACCCTACCCTATTGCAATTTTAGGCGATGGGCTGACAACCCGTCACTATGGTGATACACAAATATCTGAATGACCCACAAATGTTAGTCAGACGTGGCATAAATGTCCATATTTTACGGCCGTTTGCGCTCTGTCTACCCTGCAAGGGATATAGGCGTGATGTGTGTATGTATGTATGTTTGTATAATTTTATCATAGATATTATATTATATATATCATTTATTCACACATAAACTCAAGTCGTTTTTATTAAGTAAAGGCTACTACAGTCTAAAGGAATTTTTAGATGAAAAGTGACCGTATTTGTCTACATTGGCCACAATTCGGGATGTACATTCTCCTTACTTGCCTTAAATTAGTGCTGTCATTTTCCATTAAATAGGTTTAAAAAAGGATAGGAGATATTTTTGTCGTGTCATGTCTTATAATTTCATGCAAAATACGTGTTATTTGTCAAAATAAGGCGACAATCAAAACAATGGCGACTAAATTGACTAGGAAAGGCGAAAAAACCCTTGACGTTTTTAAAAATGACAGGACTTAGATATCTTCTAGCCTTTTCTAAACCTATTTGACGGAAAGTGACAGCACTAATTTAAGGCAAGTAAGGAAAATTTAAATCCCGAATTGACCTCTTACCTACCCAGTTATTAGTTTTATAAAGATTTAATTTTAACCTTAAGGTATTTTCTATATACTTAGTTGTTGTTATAAATTACATACCTATTAAGAATTCTAGTATTATAAGTGAATTATGAGTAATATAAGTGTCCTCTCATGTTGCAATACAATAGAAATGGTATCATGTGTTGTATCTATAAATTGTCATACTATTAACCTGTTCGTACTACCATGTGATATTATGTAATAAAAACTAAATAAATATGAATATTATCGTAGTCTAGTGACTCGACTATAATATACTATTTAGCAAAAGGACATTTCATTAGTCCTGAAGACGGCGCAAACATTCGGAGAAAAACATCCTCAAACTATCTCATTTTCACATATAATTTAAATGTAAGTTGTGTTTGTGTTTAATTTCTACATACTTCTCTTAATTAAAATCAAGGATCCCTATAACAAAATCACTGAATAGGTTAAAACAAATTGTTCTTTTTATTATGTATAATTTACCTTTGATTAGGATTTGAGTAGTTCATTTTTATAGACAGGTTCGTTAAAAAGCACTTCGTAGTACCTTATCTGACATAACAACCTATAAAACTCAGCACCTTTACAAACGATATAAAATAGTCAACCCGCGACCACAATACATGAAACTGTATTGAAACGTCGGGACACAGGTAAATTACTAATATTTACCTAAATACTATCGCGATAGACCCGGTCTAACACTTAAAATGATATAAAATAGGTCGTAAAATATCTATACAGTGTTTCTATACGTTAACCAAACAATATGCTCAGCCACTTCTGGAAAACTTAGCGAGGTATACTCCGCCATGCTCTGAGCAATGTTTGCCGGGCGACCTCGGCTACAAGTTGTGCGAAATCTTCGTTTGTGGTTTAAGATGAAAAAAATAATAATTTTGGTTTCTATCTAGTTTGTGGTAATTGGTGAGAAAAGTTGCACTTTAGTAGTACCACACATAGTAACCGTACTCGTTCAGATTGCAAATGGTAATTGTACCTTCCTTTTTATATACACACATAAACTTTCAGTTTTTTAAAGTAAAACAGGCTCTTCCCTATTCCTAGTAATATTGCTCTGAATACTTGACCATTATCCCAACAGTTTGTTATTTCAAATATTTTACATTCATATGCATTTGGAATTTTTAATTCAGTGTTATATATTTTTTTTAAGTTTAAGAGAAATAAAAAAAACATAATAAAAAAAAAACGTCGTTTCGCAATGAGCATCAAGAGATCGCAAATTTGGTGGCAGCTGTCATGACTCTGGTGACTAAATTGTTAGACTAGTAGGGGCATAAGTAGGGGACAATTATTTACGGCCCGGGGTTCAGGTCAAGGCCTAAGTCAATTTTTTAAATATTTTTTTATGTGAAGCTTTATATCTCTATTTGCTTGTAACTTACACCATCCAACATCCGTGTGGAGTCTCGTATTGGGTCTATTTGCTAAAAGCTACGATATCTTCATTCTGTATAAACTTAGTCATGTTTGGCATTACTTAGTATACGAATTTAGCTAGCTTCGATTATGGCATAGGTGGATCAGTTATTGATAAAGAGTTATTTTTAAATTTAGATTCACATTTACTTGCATTTTTGTATGCTTCCAGAAGGAATAAATAAATCTTGATTTAGGTCTAAACTTCTTTTGTTATAAAATATAAAGAAAAAAAAATTGAATAAAACTACGGTAAAAACTACACATACGTCTGAATACAAGTTCGGAAGCACAAGCACAACTTTGAAAGTAATTTTGTACAAAAGCTTAATAGTTTCATGATTTTCACAAAAGGCAACCTGTGGCGTCAAGTATAGAAAGGGAATAAAGAGTCACGTCAAGCGATTAAATAAAAAAATGTCTTCGAAGAAAAATTAGGGAGTATAGTAAGTAAAGTAGGCGCAACGGTGGATATTTTCAAAATAAATACATGGTGGGTATGCTCAATTTCAACGCAACATAAACATTAATCATAAAAAATAAAGTAGGTAATTTGAATTCCTTTAATAAACACTAAAATGTTATAACTTTAATAAAACGAGCAACCTAAACATTCTTTAAATGTTTTACTATGTAAAGCAAACTTGTAATTTCAATATTAAGTCAAGGTTCTAATTTTAAATCGTAGCCAAAAGTTATAATATGAATTCACAGAAACATCACCAGACAAAGAGCTTTGAGACTTCTAACTGATAGTTTTTTTTTACTGTTTGTGTCAATATGCACCTACTTAAATACCCGCATAGGTATCATCGTTTCGTCTTGACTTAAATTCTATAAAGTTTTCCTGGTAATGAAATGAAATAACTTTATTCAATGTAGGATAGCATTATCACTTATTAACGTCATGATCGGTCATTGTAAAAAAAAGAAATTTGCATAACGCATTTTTATTCTCTTTATAACAATTTTGTATTGTCCTAATGGAAAACCGGCTCGGGCGGGATAAAAAAATAAAAATAAAGACACTGCCTCGGGGCTGGCCAGGTTAATTACACAGCACGTAACTTTACGCCACCACCATTTTGTAAACGACATTTGTTTCAAATTCAAGTCAAGATTTCCAAAGGGTGTTATTTACATGCGTATAATTAACCGGATCTTTTGGACTGCCTACCAGAACTCTGAAATAGTTAGGTAGTTATTCTAAAAGATTCAAAGAATATGTTTCATGTTCTAGGGATCCAGACTGTCGACCAGATAAAATGAAGGATTAGGTTCCAGAACCAGAAGAGTTAGTGCAGATTATATCTTGCACCGTACCTAACTCAGACAGACACGGAACTTAATTTCTGCGGATTAGCACAGCGACTGGCTCGAGAGTAATGTATGATGAAGCTGTACCCCGATAACTAGAACAGAACTCATTATTTAATGAAAATATGTTTTTTTTTGTCAATTACGACAAACTGATAGCAAACATTAAAAACCTTAGGTACATGTTGTGCGTTTTAATATATTTAAACAGATAGTGATGATCGTAACTTTTGGTAACATTTATAAAAAAATATATGAATATTTTGATAATTTAACAACAGACAATTCACACTTTTCAAAGATCCACTAAGTGTAATAAAATAAAATTCTATAAATATATTTTGGATTTAAAATAAAACAAGAAAAAACTACACCCACATAATACAATGAGAACAATGAAAAGCCGCTGCTATTATACCTCTATCGATTCATGCTAACGTAGTATGTGTAACAGCCGTATCTTTTGTAGTTTTCTATATTTTGAGTCTATCAGGTAATTTTTGGCGATTTTTTGTTTACCAAATGAGTAGGTAATTCATATTTTATAAAACATGTCGCATTTATAAAGTCCTATTGAATTCAGTGCAAATATTTTAAGGGTGACTTCTACACGTAAAACTGAACATTTTTCCCTAAGGAACATAGGTCAAAATATAAAAAAGCAAAATAAACCTTCTATACAACAAAATGATTTTGTATTTTTTTTTTTGGGTAAGTTTTACGAGTAGAACTAACCCTAAAATATTTGCACTGCCATAGGACCTTATGCTATAATATTTTAAGGGTGGGTTCTTCTCGTGAAACTGTACAACTTTTCCCAATAAATATAGGTCAAAAATTAAAAAAAAATTAACCTCTTATACACAAATGTAAAAAATTTACACATTTTGAATTTATATTTCGACCATATGTTTATTGGGAAAAGTTGTTCAATTTTACGAGTGGAAATCACCCGAATATATTTCCACAGAATTTAATAGGACCTCATAATATCACATTGGAAGACTTATATACGCAGGTAGTCTCTATTTTAGTATCTTGATGAACTTGAAGACTCGACTTTCTGCAGTAGATACTGCCAAAATTCTTTGTTCCGTTGTAACAAACACTGTTAGAAATCCACAGTAAGAATATCTGTGCCGCTGCGCTCAGGATATGTGAGGAATTTGAAGTTTCTCTTGTGACGGCAACCCATTCACTGCAATATTGTGTACTCTGTTGAAAATGTGCCAAATGTATAGAGTATTTTTGACTCGACTTTGTTTTTGTTTCGAGGTGTCACTTTCCGGCAAATAGGTTAAGAAAAGAATAATAAATAACTTGGTCATGACATGTTTAAAATGTAAATGAATGACATGTATGTTCCGGTTGGTTTGTCGTTCGATGTGGTCGTTTTGAAGTTAGGTTTAGAATCCCGTAAAATCTTGGCTGGGAATCCTGGAGTGTTTGGAGAAACTGTGGCCGTCTGTCTGTCTGTGAATATTTGTGGAGATTATGAAATGTGTGATAGATAAGTTTGGATCGTGTTACTCTCTAGGAGTTGGTGAAATGCAGAGATTGTACGAGGTTGGTGACAATTGCTGCTGTGGTCTGTTTTTAGTGCCGCAGGAAGTAGATTTCAATGGTGTTCGGTGTTGAAGGTTAGTGTCGATTGGTATCTTTGGTGTTGTGAAGGCACGTTGACGTAAATCAAAGTGTGTTTAAGATTCTTAGGTGGGCTTGGTAGATAGGTCGGTTGTAGTACGGTTACACCGTGCCTGACGACGACCTGCCAGGTCGAAACAGCCTCACCGTGGGAATTGACTGCGTAATGATATCGACGTTGTGGTTTATAATTTCAGTGGTTGGAGACAGCATTTGACGATGCAGTACTCTACAGGCTTCGACGATTATACGCTATTTATATCATGACGTAAGGCTGATTATGTTGTGATTTAAGTGTCATCCAGAGTTGCTGGTTGATTAGTTTTGGGGACCATTCTTTATTATTTTCTACATTGAACCTGATGCAGTGTCATCCTGATTATATGTCATCCTGGTTAAGCAACATCCTGATGTTCATAGCGTGTGTGCCTGTATGTGTCCAGGCCTATCTTTTCATTGTGTTCTCTTCTTTTCTTTTTTCCTCTTTTGCGAACTTTCACTCTAAAATCGTCTAATAATGACTAAAACTATAACAATAAAACCACAACGAAGATAACGATATAAAACAGATAGAAAGTTATTTTCCATATCTTAAATCTTTTTTTTACATTTTTATTTGGTGTTTGTGACCTCTTTACTTTCAAATAAATAAAATTATCCAATAAGAGTAAAAATAAAAAATTAACATTATCCGAGACATCACTTGAAATGCGTGAAGTTTTGCGCGAAGTTGTTGTTTCCTTTTCCCATATTGGTTGGAGTTTATGAGCAGAGTATTGGTTTATTAGTGCTTATGCAACTTCATTTATAATTAGGTATTAGAATTTCCGTGAATTTCCGAACTCGCATTGTAATGCCCTTCTTATTTTAAATAATCAAATTTTTTTGTAACGCTTGTGGTTTAGGCCTACATACGATACTCACGCGCCAAGGGGCTTAAGTTCATTATATTAGCCTACCGTCTGGCTGGCGCTCTCTCTTCTCTTTTCGTGTGGGACACCGAGTCGTCCAACGACCCGATGAACCCTGGTGTCGAATTTTCAACCGGCGCTTAGCGATGAACACTTTTTTATGTTATGTTTTATTAATGATGGGTTTGCTCTTGACTCTAGTCTAGGTCATAGGACAGAGACAGAGTCTAAGATGGAGCGAGCTCACCCAGAAGAAGCCTGTTCACTCTTACTTTGAAGAGATTAGGGTTGTATGCGTTTGGAAACACAGACGCAGGTAGTGAGTTTCACTCTTTAGCAGTGCGCATTATAAATGATGACTGGAAGCGCTTAGTCCGAATTGGTGGAATGGCTACCAGGTACGGATGGTATCCGGCGGTGCGTCTGGATGCCCGATGGTAGAAGGGAGCTGGTGGAACAAGGTCGTGAAGCTCTTGAGCACACTCTCCGAAGTACAATCTGTAAAAAACCGACAAGCAGGCAGAATACGCGCCTCTCGCTGCTACGCTCGTCGAGCGCGTGGGTCAAATTATAATATTATGTATATGATCATAGGTTTTTTTTGTTATATCGATTAATTTTGGTGTTTTTTATATGTATAAGTGCCTCGAAAAAAAATCATTCTTACTCCGCCTTGTTTGTTAATAAAGCAATCTTCTTTAAGTTTTGATGCGTTTTCGTAAATTTCTTAGGGTTAATTACTTATACAGGGGTTTTTTTTATTCACCCAGCTGCTCCATAGAAAAGTTCATACCTACTCAACCATAATGTATGGAACAGCTTGATTTTTTTCGCGATTTCGCTGATGACCCCATAATGCCTTACTATCAACACGCTATAAAGATTATAAAAAGTAAATTGTTATAAAAAGAAGAAGATTGCGTTATGCAAATTTCTTTTTTTTACAATGACCGATCATGACGTCAATAAGTGATAATGCTATCCTACATTGAATAAAGTTATTTCATTTTCATTTTCATTTTCAATGAAAGTTGTTCATGAAAAGAATCATCCTGTAACATTTCCGGGTGAATAAAAGTAACCCTGTATAATAACCAACTAGCCTTTGTTTTTGAAGCATACACTTAAAATTACTATTTGTACATAAATCTTGAGAAATACTGTGAAGAAACAGATACGGAACGTTACCACACATTATTTTTTTCATATTAATGCAGTTGCTACACAGATACTACACAATAAGGACACCTTTTTCTAGTGTATACACAGTCACAAACTGGGCGCAATAGTGTAGGAAAATTTAGCATACGCAAAAATTTTGTTGAGTGTTTACACAGCAACCACACATTGTTACTGAATCTTCTTTTAGTCGCATTGGGTTGGAACAGTTACCACTCTAAATAACCAAAGTTAACACAGTAATCATAAGTAGTAACAATTACGGAACGGCGACAACATGTAATGTGCTTATGACTACTAGAAAATCCTGCGACGAAAATGGCTACTTGGGAAACATCTAAATATTAACATAAGGTTGCAAGCCGTACAAATTATTTTTGAAAATATTTCGTACAGAAACAATAACAACTGTTAGTGAAGTAATATGGTGTAGGTAGAGTAGATAACTTAAATACAGATTCAAACTTACTATTAACTTCTTCTAATTTCAAATCATGGCTTGAGTTGTTGTCGTTGCGCAGGTAGGTTTCCGCGGCACCATGCTCTCAACGATATCGTTCGAAGGGCCCTTATTTCGGCCAACGTCCCATGCGTACTAGAACCTCCTGGGTTAAGCCGTACTGATGGTAAAATACCGGATGGTCTGACGCTCGTCCCATGGCATAAGGGCAGATGCATGTTATGGGATGCGACTTGTGTCAGCACTTTTGCTGCTTGTCATCTAGGCCAGACAACCCAGGCAGCTGGGGCGGCTGCCGAATCCGCAGCCACAAAAAAGAAGGCTAAGTATGCGGACCTCGCCCAGGGGTACGAATTTGTCCCATTGGCGGTGGAAACGGCTGGGAGCTGGTGCTCCGAGGCCAAAGTCTTTGTGAGACAGATAGGACGGCGGATGAGGGAAAAAGGCATGGACCCTCGCTCTGGCTCGTTCCTGGTTCAAAGGTTGTCCATTGCAATACAGCGTGGTAATGCTTGTAGCGTAATGGGCACCTTTATCCGGGGGCGTCCTGGGGAGGTATTTTTAAATAAGTTTTATTTTATTTTTATTATTGTAATTAATTTGTTGTATTAAAGGATTTGTACAAATGGCATTTTATCATCATTTCAAATTATTAATGTAAAAAAAATATTGGACGCACCATAAGTTCGCACTTGCAATTCTCTTGGCTAAATTGTGTACTCGGGTGCTGCAAAATACAGTTATGTAAAAATCAAGTAACACGTCTTAATTCCATTTTCTATTATCTTAAAAAGTTAATTTAATTTGTACAGAAATACTCACGTTCAGCTATGTAATATATAATATATAATTGTTTTTTTAAAGTAACAATTTTTTATTGTGACATCATTGAACCTCCTATTATATACTAAACTAGCAGCCCGCCCAGCGGTTTCACCCGCTGCTAACAATTTCCCCCGGGAATAAGACAGTTAAATATAGCCTATGTTCATCAGGGATAATGTAGGATTCAAAAAATTTTGAATTCAATTTGAAACAAATATCGTTTTTAAATGGTGGTGGCGTAAAGTTACATGCCGTGTGATTAACCTGGCCAGCCCCATGGCAGTGCCTATATTTTTATTTTTTTGTATCCCGCCCGAGCCGGTTTTCTATTAGGTCATAACAAAATTGTAATAAAAAAAAGAAAATTGTGTGATACAAATTTCATTTTTTAGAATGACGGTTCATGACGTCAATAAGTGATAATACTATCCTACATTGAATAAAGAATTTCAATTTGAATTAACGGTAAAAGAATTGTTTAAATCGGTCCAGTAGTTTCGGACCCTATTCAATTCAAACAAACAATAAAAAAAATCCTGTTTCTAATATTAGTGTACATTATATTATTATTATTTTAGTGTAACGCCGGCTTAGAATAGCATCACCCGATTTCTTTCCCGTGGGAGTCGTAGGAGGTGCCTAAAGGACTTGAGGGTGTGTATTGCAATTTTAGGCGATGGGCTGACAACATGTCACTATGGCGATATACAATTTTCCGAATGACCCTCAAACATATGTCAGACGTGGCTTAAATATCCGTTTTTGCGGCCGTTTACGCTCTGCCTACTCCGCAAGGGATAATAGGCGTGATATGTGTATGTATGTAGGTATTATTTCAGTGTAGATTTTTTTAATGCATTATTTAATGTTTATTGTCGTCTTTTTTTATACCGATTAAGGGACAGCCCTTCGAATACTGATAGGGTGCATGAAATATAAAGCTGGACAACTTTCCCCTAGAAACATATGTTAGGAAACGCCAAAAAAGTTACCTTCCATACAAAATCACAAACAGCTGACTGCAATTGCATTCACTATGGGAAGTCAGTTTTTTTACGTTTCCTGAAATATGTTCCTAAGGGAAAGTTGTTCAGTTTCATGGTCTGCATGTACCCTATCAGTATTCGGAGGGCTATCCCTGACACCCTTTAATACAGTAATGATTAAATGTAATCATTACACTACTGGTACGAATCATGTGGCGCAGTTTGTACATTTTTAAATGAAAAAGTAGTTATTGTGGTATAACTGTAATAGTTAGACATATGGTATCGCGGACATTATTATAGATATTGATGTCCTCTATAAAACTGTAGTACATCACTTTGCTCTATTGTCAATAATTTCCACAGCGTACGCGATATAAGATATTTTTTTGGTACATTTTTCACACGTTGGCTTACATTATCGAAATTTTCACGCGGATCCCTATTTTTTTCTCGTATAAAATATAGCCTATGTTCACCAGGAATAATGTAGGATTCTAATGGTAAAAGAATTTTTAAAATCGGGCCAGTAGTTTCGGAGCCTATTCGATGCAAACAAACAAACAAACAAACAAATCTTTCCTCTTTATAATATTAGTGTAGATGTAGATGCACAAATGAACATATCAATTTGTAGAAATAAATACCCATAAATAGTAATTTCAAATAAATAATGTAAATAAAATAATAAGATCTCTGAATAAAACAAATACATCTGTTTTCATGAAACAATAACAAAAATTGAATGGAAACAAAATAAATTAGGTTTGTAGAGTCAAATATTTTGAATAATGAACATTTTGCAGCAACTGTCTATCATTTACATAAGCATTTTTACTTAGAAATCACTTGTTTTGTTTAACGATTACAGATAACACTATGGACTTTCAAGTCAAGTTTGGAGGATCAGGAAAAGTGAACATTAAAGGAAATGGACCTTCTTGAAAACAGACGAGACGAACATAGAGAAGTGGACGTTCGCACCTAAAGTTCTGTTGTCTGCATCAGAGCATACTCGTACTAAAGCATATTCTGTTCACCTAAATAGCATGGGCAGTTACCATGAGCATTCGATTGAGCAACTCTGATTGATTGGACGTCAAAGCGGTCGTGTCATGATTGTGGTACTTGGTACTGAGGTAAAGGAACGTAATAATATAGGCAAATAACTAGTAAGTAGATGCCAAAAATTATAGTAAATAGGAACTTTGAGTCAATCGTCATCTCAGTAAAATAAAGAGTTACACCTTCTTTATGACTAGAGTATCATTAATTGGTCTTGTAGATATGATAAGAGTAGCTATTATTTAGCAGTTCTGTGTTTTTGAGAAAATTAAACTACTTTTAGAAGTAGATAAGTATACGCCGCCTTACGGCTGTAATTTACCGCACAACGAAAAATACCATCAGCGTGACTTTGGTATTGATGGTGGCCTAGGTGTATAGCTAGAACTTGTTACTTGATTTGTTTGTTCTTGAGTTTTTATCACTCTCAAACAAATTGTGCTTGCCTTTGAACCTTGCCCCTCATCCGTAAATCTTTTGATTACAAAGACGTCTCATTTTAATGACAGGAAAGAATCCAAATTATTCTTTATAAACAAACAGAAGTGAATGCGATATTCTTTTGAGTCAAATTAAATTGGATCATGCAGATAATTTGCTGTTTCTCAAAAAGAATGCCTGAGTTTTATTTCACGTTCATTTTGTAATTTGATTTAATTTTGAAATGTTTTTTTAGTGAACGCTTGTTAGCTTGTAGAAAAATTAAGATAAGATAAAGTAAAAAAAATATAAAAGGAAATGTGTTGGAAAGGTAGGATAATGAAGATACAGATAGCATGCGTATAAGATAAAAATTTAACTCATGTCAGCGCCTTATCAACACCCTATTGAAGATCAGCTCTCGGTCGTTAATCATACTATATATAAATATTTTACATTATATGCCAATCAACGACTATTCGGTCTAAGGTCACCGACTTAAATTACAAAAAGTTACTTTGATATTAATGAAACAAACACAATCATTGGTTCAAAAGAAAATACTTAATAAAAACAGCTGACAACCCTTGCAACATTAAAGACAAAAATTATGACGTAGGTAATATGATAATAGACCCTCTTGGGCGAGTGTTCCCGGCAGATACAGCCGTAATGGGCGTGCTGCGGCAAAAACAGGCGGCCAGTGCAGGCCAGATTATAATATTGGAGTTTGAATTGCACAAGTTTGGTACAATTTGCTACCTCGCACTATCGTTTGGCGGCAGTTAGTCGGATTCGAGGCAATTTGCTTGTTTTCGGCCGAGTAAAATTCACCATTTTATGAAGTGTATTAGTTTTGCAGATAATTATTGCTTAAAATAAGAGTTGTATTGTTGTTGTTGTTGCAACTATTTCAATGGGGTCTAAATTGCAAAAGTCTATACAATTTGTAAAGTCGCACTATTTTAGTAAATAGTATGAACGTTGATGTTGGCGTTGGCTGGTTTGCCAGTCGGTGCAAAATAACCGCTTTCACAAGTAACTGTTGTTGAAAGGATTCTCATAGCATTCCCTTGCAGATAAAATTCATAAAACCAGAATGGAAACCGTCATAAATTACTTCATAGTTCATATTATGCTTGCCAAGTTTGTATTGGGCAAATAAAATTTAAGTAACAATTGTGCGCTTTATAGTTATAACTATTATTATTTTTATACCCAAAAGATTAGTCAGTATACAAAAAATATTTTGACTTCAAAACATGAATGGAGCAAATGCGTACGTAGCTTGAAAACGCTTCACGACGCATGATACGTTCCCATTGCTTAAGTGCCCTAGCCAACTTCTACTCAATATTAAGCGATTTTACTATATGAAAATCGATGATCAACACGCCGATCATAATTGACATTACAAAAGAAAAACGAAGGCCCAGTGTTTATTGTGTAGGCTCGCTTGTTTTTATTTACCTAGTTCTAAAAGTAACTCAACACAATGCTGAATATGAGTAAACCAACACGAGTATCATGAAGTAGGTACAGAGGTAAAAAAAGGAAAGAAAAACGAAAAAATCACCTAATATTGCGGTTCGGCACAATCGCGAAGCGGCACACATGACGATCGTAAAAAATGTGAATGGCATATTGAAATATTTCGCGCGACCCTTTTCCCCAATTTTCTTGGCTCGGTGTGCCACTGGCATAAATCCGGTTGCCACCTTGTAACAGCTTTGATTTGTGTGTTTATGGTTTCTCATAGAGTTTTAAAAAAATAAGTGTCGAATAAACTAAGTGAGTTGTTCACGTGATCCATCGAAATTTTACAAAGTTTATCCAAAACTAGGATTAAATTTTCAAAGCTTTTTTTATGATTGATTGCCGTATGGTGCCGGCTTAGAATAGCATCACCCCATATCTACCATTGTGTGTCGTAAAAATCGACTTGAGGATTTATCCAGGGATTAGAAAGCAATGAATATAACCCCTTGCATTGCACTCGCCAATCCGCGTGCCAAGCGTTGTGAGTATGGCAAATACCCCCCTAAAAAGGGGAGCTCCATGTCCAGCAGTGGACAATTGTGGCTAATATAGTAGTATAATATGTAATGATTCCAAAATGAAAATAGGTACTGAATATGAATGCATTAACATAAACAGCCACAACAGTCCACAGCTGGACATGGGCCTCCCTCTATTGGGGGTTATTGCCATACTCACCACGCTTGGCAGGCGGTTTGGCGAGCGCAGTGCTAGTTGTTGCATTCACAGGTAACGCTGCTGTCCATTCCCTAGATAATCATCCCGTAGTCGCTTTTAAAACACCCACAAGTAGAATTGGAGTGATGCTATTCAAAGCCGCCACCGCAAGGCATGAATGCATTAAAAACATAAATTCTTTATATTACAGTCATTAATTAAATAAAAGTTTGAAGGTTCGGCTGATAACGAGTTGCCTCGTTAAAATTATAGGATTCTGCTTGTTAGTTATCTGCAAATTTTAGGTAAATCAATGAAGGTTGATATAATGAGCACTTTCAAAGGATAAAATTAAAGTTTTAGTTTCTATAGTAATGCGCTTTGAAATCAAATTAACTAGTAAATTATAACTACTGTGCAATCTTATGTAAATAATGTAGGTAGATTTTAACCTAGCCATTAGATAGCTGTTTCATCACATTTGATTGTTGATGCTAAAATACATTATTTGTATGAACAAACCATGGTAATTCAACACAATCTGACTATCTATTAAGCGATTATGTAGTTAGAAATAACATATAAACTTTCATACAAAGCATAATGTATGATTATAGCTTAAATCAAAATTGAAATTGTTTGAGCAACTTTGCAAACAGACGTATTAAGTATCTGAGCGCTACTACCTATTTACTGAGTAGAACTATTTGCCATAATGCAGCAACTCCCGTTAGGGTATTCGCTTGGCATTCAGACTACTAACTGTGCTAAATGGATCGTAAAATTCAGATGCTTTCAATCTATAAACCATTTGTAATGTTATTGGGATTTAACAGTAGAAAATAGGGAACTTATTCCTTTGAGAGCCTTGTCTAGTGTAATAATAATAATATACTTTATTGCACACAAAAATAACATCGAGAAAAAAAGACAAAGACAAAACACAGTACAATAAGGCGCTCTTAATGCTAAAGCAGCATTCAGTAGCAGCTAAAGTGTATTAAAGTGCAATGCAAACAAATCTTTCACGTAAAAGAATAACACAAATAATTTTTCCTATGGTAAGTAGATAGCAAATACTAAGGTTGTAAAAAACAGCTATGTGCGAGTTGGACTTTTCCACAAAGGTTTCCGTTACATGCATATCAAACTTTTCATAAGATACCCCACTTTAACTACTATCTCCCTTAATTGTGTTACTTGCTTCAATTTAAAAATATTGTTCTTTTTGGCTTCCGAAAAAACATTATTATCAAAATCATTTTTTGATTTTTACCTAAAATTTTAAGTCGGTCGTAAATTTTTTTTACGTTTAGTTATTAGCTTGATTTTCTGACAGGGGCAGTAGATTTAAATATATGGTTTTAATTTCAACTCGTTATCTTTACGCGTTCCTGAGATAAAAGATTTTGACAGACGGATGGACAACAAAGTAACAACTATTAGTTTAGTTTTTCTCTTTTTTTGGTACGGAACACTAATAACCAATCTATCCTATTATGACACGAGTTCTGTTTTTCGGTCTGAGTTTTGATTCAGCAGTGAGTGAGCAGTAGTAGGAGGATCAAATGAAAAATAGATATATTTTTCATGTAACCAAAATTTGGTTATACGAGAGCAAAATCTAGGACACAATCTCAAGTGGACCGCATCGTGCATATAAATATATCCTCGAAAATGTGAATTCCTAACATAGACAGTTGTTTCAAGCAATTTTGCTTCTTTTGCAAAGTCAGAAATGTATTCCTTGGTTACAGAAAATATATGAAACCGTATGAAACAATGAAGCATACAACGTAAACAAATTCCGCATAGTAAGATTAGTAAAATACACATTTTATTTTGAAGGTGATTGAAAAAAAATTAATAATCTTTATTAGGCAAGCATACATGATAATAATACATGGCTGAGTCCAGACCCAGTAAGTGTCTCAAAACAAATATAGAATAAACAAAGAAAGAAAGGCAGAAAAAATGTGTGTGTGTGTGCGTATGTGTGTGTGTGTCAATGTGTGTGTGTCTAAGGTGATAGCTGAATTATTTAATAATAGTACCTATATATCTTCCTGTTTGTAAAAACCAGACAAATTATATGGCCGATTTATGCAATTCATTGAAATAAATTGATTGAAGACATAAATACTTTCCCATAAGTCAATGTTATGTTTTTTGAAATACACACAAATTTGCCAATCACACACATAAATTGAATATACGGAATGATGATTTTGTACTATTTTTGGGCTAAAGACATTATAGCTAAAGCAAAACTTACATTAACAATAAGGAAAGCTTTTAAATAATCTTAGTTGTTGATTTTTTCATCATGACGTGAAAAACTGTTTGATGATTTACATACATACACATATCACGCCTATAATCTCTTGCGGGGAAGGCAGAGCGTAAACGGCCGCATAGAACGGACATTTACGCCACGTCTGACAAACATTTAAGGGTCATCCGGAAAATTGTGTATCGCCATAGTGACAGGTTGTCAGCCCATCGCCTAAAATTGCAATACACACCCTCGAGTCCCTTAGACGCTTCTTACTGACGCTTCATGATGATTTTATGGTAAAAAATATATATGTAAAATATTTGAAATCGACTTGTTTGACTTGCCCAATTTCTGCTCAAAGCAGTACAAGCGACAGCAGCACCTACTTACAGCTTGTCTACATATAGTTAATTTGTGCTACTTACTTAAAAAACATTCTAGAGCACAGTCTTCTGCCCGGACCTTTGACAGTTCGGCAAAATCTCACCCGGGAGTAAAATGCAAAGCGGGGGTTGTTTAAAAAAGAAAATGGGCAATTTCAGGAACGCAATCTCATAAAATTATTTAAACGTTCCGTAATAAAAACGGCCATACGATGGCTTTGAAGGGCTCTTAATTGCGGGTGACAATGTGAACTTCAGATTTCTTCGGCATCAAAACAATGACGAGACCTTTGAAAATTATACGAGTCGTGGCCACAATATCCTTAATATACGGAATATACCCTTACACTTATTATTCTGATTCTTTTAAAATTATGAAGAGGGTTTTTAATCCTCGTGACATTTTCCTTTTTTTATTAGGATTTTCCTAAATTCTTTTAAAAAGCCAAGCGTAAAATATGATCAAAACTGAACTAAGTTTTTCTATCTTTCCCTAGACTACCTTTAATATCACAAAGTATTTAATAGTAATATGTACGTTTTAAGCTTGCTGTTTCAATCAGTCAGAGCAAAGAAAGAGAAAATCTGTACGGCAGGTAATCGACGAATTTTTTCGCTTCCACTTACGAATAAAACATGTATAACAAAAAAATAGGGAAGGTTATTAAAACATCCAACCCTTATAAACATTTCAATTTCGATCAAGCCTCATGATACAGGGTGTTACGTATACGTTTAAAGTCTAAAATGCAATTTGTAGCCACGAGAGAGCAGGGCTGGGCGTACTCCATTAGAATTTATGACACATGGAGGAGCAGAGTAATTAAAAGAGCCCACAGAGTGATATAACACACCGAAATGTTGTGAACTCTTGTATTAACCCTGCTGCATATAGTTGGGTTACTTCACAAGTCGCTAATATAATTATGTTTGGAGAACTGGTAAGCTTCGTAGTACTTCCAGACTGGACAGAGTTCATGAAATTGATATTCATACTGACGCAAAGATGTGAGAGAAAGTGATATTTTAATTTTACGTTCAAATTAACACATTTTTTTATTATTTAATTATAATCTTGTTGCGCTTAACAAATTACGATCTTCCATTTTTCATTAGATCGCCAGGTAAACCCCTGTTTTAAGGATGCGAGATGTGGTCTCTATTTATAAGACCTGTCCGATCTTCCGATAGTTTTGCGACAGCTTGCTATTTCAGCTTGTTATATTGAGAGTCCATTATCTGTCATTTTAGTTTTCTGCCCGATAACCTCATTTTTACTTTTTTAGCGAAAGCCTGACTTTCTATAGCCGGCATAGTGACATGAAGTTGGTTCTTTACCGTATTCATATTTAAAGTAGTAAAATATTAATGAGAACACAATAATGCATTAATTCTGTTTTCCTACCACTTGGTATAAATAAAGTTCAACTAGCAGTTATTTTTGGGTCAACGCCCGACAAGTTAATGCTTTTAGTGACAACAGCGTGTTTAATAATGATAACAGGGTGGCATGGACGTATTGGTCACTTTTCTCTCGGGAATTCTGTGCGGTAATGCATTTGCCATGTAATTTTGCTTCCATAGACATATGTTTTAAATGTCTTTCTAGGAATTACTAAACATATTACCTTTCATATTGTTTCTTTAAAACATTTACTATGGATTTATTATAGTTTGCTCAGTTGACATTTATTAATTTTGTATATTATATTCTTTTACCAATTTGACATTGTTTTTCATTTGTTAAATTGACATTTATTAATTATTTAAATTTTGTTATTTTTTATGTTTTGACTATTGTATTATTCTTAGTCATTTTTATTTTATTACTTGTAATTATGAATTTGATAATGAAAAATAAATAAATCTAAATTTGATCTATATATTTTTTTCATATCATCAAATTTAGCAGAGCACTATAGTGATGCACAATTATCTGGACAGAACCTTAAATATATCAGATGTGGCCATAACGACCGTCATGTACGCTCTGCCTACACTGCAGAGGATAAGGCATATGTAGAATACGATACTGAACATAAGCTCATAAAGTCATGCCATGCATACTTTCCGTTTTTAATCAATAAGCAATATTCTATGTAAATACACTCTACACTACACAGCAATTATAATTATTACCTACCAAACATCAATCATTGTGTCCTCTAATAGTCTTTTTATTACACTCATTTTAATAAGTCCATGTCTCATATTGAAGATGAAATTTTATACTTATTGTTAATTTACCGTTAAATGGCGTAGCAATGTATCATTGTCAGTCATTTCGTTAATTTGATAGAGATACTTACTTAAATTAAACGTCTGCCGTGAAATTAGGGCCCGTTCACTTATTTTATTATTAAGTACCGAATATAATTTTTAAGGCCTTTGTATACATCGTTTTATTAATATCAAGCCTAAGCGTGGAATGATTTTGAAAACGTTTTCCTCTAGGTAGTTTGCACAGTCTATGGTCGCAAACAGCCTTATTAATTTTATCTAATAAAAGTTAATTTTATCTGATGGGACCTTTTTTGTGAGCCACGGAGTCGACGCATGATTTGATGCACCTCTTAGTTTTTATTCAACCAATGTAATACTTGAATGATTGAAACGGATAATATCATATATTATATTATAGTTATCCTTTTTGATTGTTTACATAATCGATATTTAGTAAGGAGGTAAGTATACCGTGTGCCTTGTTAGATCTACAATTACCAGTCGCCCACATAAACAAACACCATATTAGGTCACATTACACGCATTATTGAGTAGAAGCGTTTAATTTAAAACAAATAAGCAAACATGCACAGTCACCCCCTCGTAATGGTGGCAACACATGGGGTCACAGTTTCATCGGAAACAGTCGAATTACATGCTATCGTCATGGGAATCGACGCGTGGACCGCTATAAATATTGCTTTAATTCAGCTAAGCTGGACCGAGGTTTAGGGCTGTAAGAATAACGGTGCTTTGCTACGACACGTAGCATTCTCAGAAAGCAAAAATGTTTATTTCAGTTATAAACACCTTAAGCGCGAATGTGTTTTTTTACGTTTTAGTTATAAACGATTTATATATATGTCGCAGTATTATGGCAGAATTAGGATTTCGGCCAAAAGCCGGATTATGGCAAAATTGTAGACAACATTCGACCATCGTCCTAAGCAGATCCAGGATTTCGGTCATAATCCTAGGATTTTGGTCGAAATCCTGGATCTGCTTAGTATTATGGCATTAATCCTGATTCGGGGGAATCTATGAGCGGGGAGGGAACAATACGCTCCTCCCCCGCGCGCGAAAATACTGATTTATTTTTAAAAAAGGAAAGTGTTTATTTCTATCATTCATTATCTTTATTTAGATACTAGGTGATGCAAATGATAACAGGAGGTTCTGTTTACCTTTATTTATTTATTTATTTACGATTTATTGTACACATGAACATTAAAGAGAAAAACACATAAAGAATACAGACACAACAGGCACTGCTTATCTCTTATAAGAAATTTCTTACAGCAGACCTAGGGAAGAGTAATGGTATTATACGATATGCGGATAAGACGTGCACAGAATATATATCTAAATTTCAATCTAAAATATATAACAAAGGAAGGTATAATAAATATATATATATATAAACATACATATATATATGAATAAATATAAATACATATACCTTGTTACCTTCTTAAAAGAGAAGACACCCATATGTGTATTTTATTACTCATCTAATAATATTATAAAGAGTTACTTATATATGTGATTATCTAAAAAATATTGTTTTTACTACTTGAAAAAGCTTTAATGAAAGAAATGATACTCAAAAGTTTATGTTAATGACAGAAAAACGAATTATTTAATGTTTGTTATATTAATCATAGTTAGAAGATGTTAGCACTTAAATGTTTATGAAAAATGGTTAATTTTTATATCGAGACTAGATACCTAAAAATAATAGTGATAAGTACATTCTATCTGGAATCAATAAAAATAAAAGACTGATTTGATTATTATAAAGCACAAGTTCGATCCTGCATGGAGTATTGCAGTCACCTTTGGGATGGCTCAGCCAAATACCAACTTGCCGCTCTTGACTCGGTGGAACGCAGGGCCAAGAGGCTCATAGGCGACATAAAACTGGTGGACACCAAGCTACATAGCCTGGCACATCGCCGCAAGGTTGCCTGCTTGTCGGTTTTTTATAGATTGTACTTCGGAGAGTGTGCTCAAGAGCTTCACGACCTTGTTCCACCAGCTCCTTTCTACCATCGGACATCCAGACGCACCGCCGGATACCATCCGTACCTGGTTGCCATTCCACCAATTCGGACTAAGCGCTTCCAGTCATAATTTATAATGCGCACTGCTAAAGAGTGGAACTCACTACCTGCGTCTGTGTTTCCACACGCATACAACCCTAATCTCTTCAAAGTAAGAGTGAACAGGCTTCTTCTGGGTGAGCTCGCTCCATCTTAGACTTTGTCTCTGTCCTATGACCTAGACTAGAGTCAAGAGCAAACCCATCATTAATTTTTTGTGTCATTTATTTTGTTTCTTCAAATTTTCTTAAGTTCTTATTTTTCTCTCCAAAAGCATAATAAGAATACAAATTAAAGTAAAGACAAATAGTAATGCATGGCGATAGTCACTATTCCGTGTAATGACGGATTAAAATAGCATCACCCCTATTCTTTCCCGCGGGTACGACACCCAGAAGCGACTTACGGATGGAAGTCTTCATGTGTATTACCATTTTATTTTTCTATAGTAATTCACGTTTTATCTAAAATAGCCCTCAAAATCGTTGGCCATTAAAACTCTGCATACTCCGCATTATGTATGTGTATAGTCACTCCAAAATTTATAATAAGTTTTACCATATTACTACGTAGATCCAGGATTTCGGTCAAAATCCTCGGATTATGGCCGAAATCCTAGATCAACTTAGGACGATGGTCGAATAAAGTCTACGATTTTACCATAATCCGGCTTTTGTCCAAAATCCTAGGATTTCGGCCGAAATCCTAATTCTGCCATAATACTACGACATATACAATGAAAATAAGAATTTGAAAAAATGTTTGCGCCAGCTGAGACTTGAACCCGTGACCGTGGACCGTGGCGGTACTCCACAGTACCGCCCCACTTCTCTGCCATCTGAGCTACCGGCGCCCCGACTAACACTTCCCAGTTTTTCAATCTCTTGGTACTCGTTTCGAAGCGACATACTTATAAACTACTTCTAGTACTAGTTATTATAACAATTAACAATTTTTCTAATTCTTATTTTAATTTTTGAAAATAATGTAGCACTGTGAGTGCATAACAAAACCGTAGCAAACGATTATTTATTATTGTTATTCTTAATTATTCACGAAAACGTGACGGTGAACAAGTGTTTTCAACGCGGCAAATATTAAAAATAGCATTAATTTTGAATCAAAAGGGATAAATAAAAGAATCACGTTTAAAATAGCTAATAAATTCACATTTTTAGAGGTAAAAGTGGAAAATAAAGCTAAAAAGCAAAGTGCAAAGAATACAGAAGAATAGAACGACCTATTTGCACTGTGCTAATAATATCTCCAAGCTACAAGCAACATTCATTGCCTATTTCCCTTTTAGAGGAAGCCTGTGCATTTTTCATTGAAAAGTAGGTTATAGGCCGCACGCTCAGCTTCATTGATTATTTCTAAACGAGTTCTTCTTTGCAAGTTGATTTTGAGTGAAGCTAGTATACAAGTGAGAATATTAGGACGTGGGTATTTTACTTTTTCAACACAATTTAATATACCCATTAAACGATCAATACGTTTTTGGATAGAAATTAAAATTCTACTATCATGTACTTAACAAAATTAAATGTGCTACAGAGTGGTAAAACACAAGGCCATAACATATAACTATTCGTATTGGAAAGGTAATACGTCTACTCGTATTTTCAGATGGGCAACCCTGTTTGTTGGCGTTCTATAATGGAGGCGGCTTTTATTACGAACGGGGGGCTAATAAACCGGAGCCCGTTTCATTCCCTGCCAAAGTTGCATAGAAATAATTCAATGGGTTTGATAAAGTCGTAAAACAACGGTCTACAAAATATTGTGCTGTCGTCAACGGATCTGAGGAGGGCTACTTTCCCATGCCTGCCCACTGTATGATGAATACTGTAAAGAGACTTACTCCTCGCGAGAAGACTTGAAATGTGTCGAAACGTTTATTTCTTTTTTAACAAGTAAATAATTTTACATTATACTTAGGTGTAGAGAAAATCGAATGCTACATTCACACCATGCTCCTGCTCCTGCTACTGCCAAAAATATTTCCCGATATACCCTCTTCTTCCGCGTCAACGCTAGTGAGTTTTTACACACTCCCGTCATACTCTTCTCGTAGCAATACAAATTCAGCGAGAGAGCAATACATTCCACTCGCGCTCGTGCTGCCGTTTCTTAACAACGCGCATGATCGGCCGATGTGGCGCAGTGGTTGTGCGACCGCCTGCGACGCAAAGGTTCCGGGTTCGATTCTCGGTGGGACACTCACAAAATTGATATTTATCACTTTGTGAATTTGTTCCCGGTCTGGTTAGGACATTGCAGGGTGAACCACCTGATTGTCCGAAAATAAATGGTTCCGTGCTTCGGAGGGCACGTTAAGCCGTCGGTCCCGGTTGCTGTCTATGATTACTTAGACGGCGGTCGTAACACAACCATGTCAGAGGCCTACTACTAGTAGTAGGCGGTTGAAAAACTCTGACACCAGGGTTCATCGGGTCGTTGGACGCCTCGGTGTCCCACACGAAAAGAGAGAAGAGACAACGCGCACGGAGCATGGGATGTAGAAGCGGCATGACGAGTAGCAGTGCGAGTAACCTGTTAACATGCTCGCGCTGCCCATTTTCCTTACCCTTTTTAAGCTCATAGCTCGAGTGTGTGAATGCGACAGTAGTCGCAGTAGCCGGGCTGGCCACAGTAAACATGACTGTTAAATTGAATCAGTTTTTCAAGGGCAATACACAAAATTTTATTCGCCGCGACACAAGCAGAAGAAAACGACATGTACCAGTTCATAAAAAGAGATGATGATGAAGAAGAGGATGAACAGGAATAAAGTAAGCTTGCCCTAACTACCTATACAAAATGATATTATCTACCTTTTGAATAGGTACTTTAAACATGTTATCGTAGTTAAAAATATTGAAAACAATAAATTCAACATGAAAAATAAATTTAATAAAAATTATTACTTTACTAAAAAAAGCTCGTAATTCTCTCGCTGCCTATAACAATACTCCGAACATATTCGATAAAGCAATTTATTTCAAGGATCAAGACACGTTGTTTATTTCACATTGGCGGAGCTTTAAGCCGCTTGGGAAACATAAGGATACATCAGATTTATATGGTGGCCGTATTTTTTTACCAAAATATATTGGCAAGATAGCGCAAGTGGAAATTAAGGGTCAATAAATACGGCGTTTGTAGATCAGTGAAAGGTGTACAGCTATCTTACAATTTACCATTGATTGGTACAAAAAGAAGAATAAATAGACTGGCACTTAGGAGTTACATAAATCTTTTTCGACGGGTTACTTAAGTGAGGTCTGGATCAGGCTAATTAAGAAAAAAATATATATAATTTTACTCACCGACATTTAGCGGAATCAATAAGAGTAGGAGTTTAGTATGATAACGTAAAAAAAGAACCAATGTCATCATTATGTTCTATTTAAAATATTCTAATCATATTATCGAATAATATAACTGCCCAATCTTACAAGTAAAAGATTATATATTCCTAATTATTCTTAAGTTCTCTTTTCTGATTCGGTAATTGCACATTGCACATTGACACAAAATGCTGATCTTTAAGATCAGCATTGCAAAATATATTGAAAAATATCCGGGTAAAAGATTTTGCACTGCTTTTTAAGGTTCCGTAATCAAAGGGTCAAAATAGGACTATATTAATGGGACTTCGCTTATTGTCCGCCTGTCACCAGGCTGTATCTCATAAACCGTGATAGTCAGAAAGTTGAAATTCTCACAGATGCAATATTTCTGTTGTTACATAAGATACAAAAAATAAACTTACAATAAAGGGGGCTCCAATAAAAAAAACTGTTTATTTTCTCGTTTTTTATCTATAAGGCTTCGGAGGCTATAATATCATAATTCGTAATTAAACAGTTGTAAATTTCACAAAACATGTTACGGCTATAAAATCATTAACTTTAAAAATATAATTATTTCTCATCATGGCTCCCATACAACAAACGTATTTTTTATGCCATTTTAATACTTATGGTACGGAACCATTCATGCGCAAATCCAACTCTCACATTGCCAATTTTAGGTGATTTATCATGGTATTTGTCAATTGCTACTGTATATAAATAAACTGAAATCCCGCTATTTTTGCACCCAATTTAAGTAACAACGAACCAATTAATTAAAACCAATGCATGTGAAAACATGCTCGAAACCGCAACAATACAGGAGTTTAAAACAAAAATCGTGTTTCACTGTTTGCGAAACATAACCAATATATGAATACCTCTACTAAATAAATAAATGAACGAAATAATATACGCGCGTAATATTTTCACCATGCCCTCGTTGTTCACGAACTATCGCCTTTGATGATAGTTCAAAGTACCTAGTTTTTCTACTTTCTATCTCTACATTCACCTTATTTTCTCTCCCTTACTACTTTCGTGGCATGATTTTTCACTTTTTCTAATTGATGTTAGTATAAAGACAAGATTTTAAACTTTTTTTTTCTTATGGTTACTTGCCTAAAACCCCTAACTACGTAGATATAGTGGATGTCCACGACGATTATTCGTAGTTTTTGGAATTAAAAGCAATCCAACGTTTAAAATATTATATATTATATATATAGGAATTAATAAATGAATAAAATATTTTTGTGGTGAATTTTTTTTCCTGCAGATTTTTAGTTAACTGAATTTACTGATGTCAAATTATGGCATTAGGATACGACTAACAAAATCAGGACATTATTCTAAGTACGAGGATAAATATAGACTTATCCACCACTCATTAAGGTAGAACGCCTATTTTCAGAAGTCACAGCATCGTTGGCATTACAATCTGACGTAAATATTATGACACCACTAGATTTCCGCCCAGCGGTTTCACCCGCTGCCACTCATTCTCCCGTGGTAATAGTTTTTCCCCCTCGGTAAAAAGTAGCCTGTGTGTTATTCCGGGTTATACCCTATCTATGTTCTAAATTTCATCCAAATCGGTGAAGCCGTTTCAGTGTGAAGAGGGAACAATCATACATACACACACACAAACTCTTAGATTTATAATATTATAGTACGAATTTATTTTCCCTATAGTTTTTATGTTTAACGGATCCGGTACCGGATCTGGTCGAGTATCACCGGACCCGGTAGGGGGCAAAGAGGCACCAGATCCGGCGCATCTCCGGATTCCGCACAAAGATTCCCTTTCGTGGACACTTGAGTATTTTCTTCATCTATTCAAGTAACTGTTTAAAACAAGTTTTGTAGTCAAAAACTGAGTTGAAGACATTATTAATCCTAAATTCTTAATAAATTAACCCTAGAAAAAATTGCAGGTATTAATGGGTATCAAAAGTACTGTTGATCCAACTCCAGCCAGAGGTGCTAAAAATTACTTACATACATAGACATATCACGTCTATAATCCCTTTGGGGGGTAGGCAGAGCGTAAACGTTCGCAAAAAACGGTCATTTACACCACGTCTGACAAATATTTAAGGGTCATTCGGGAAATTGTGTATCGCTATAGTGACACCCTCGAGTCCCTAAGACGCCTCTTACGACTCCCACGGGAAAGAAATGGGGTGATGCTATTCTAAGCCGGCATCACACGGCAAAAATTACTTATAAGTACCTATATATGCACTTCATGTACCTAGTGGGGACGCTGACGAGCTATGTGAACCAACGACGTCAAAATGTCGCTGGCAGTTTTGGTCAATGGCTTGAATTTCCAATCGGGCAAAGTCGCAAACGCCTGGAGGGTCCTGAGGGAGCACCGTCGCTTCTCCCGCCACAGTACAAATTCAATTTCATTCTTTGTCGCATTTGCCCACTCCATTTTGGTATTGCCAGATAGTCGTTGATACTCAGTGAATTTATTCCAGCAAGACTGCAAAAAACCTATCTACTGCAGTCCTTACGAGCACATATCAGAATAGTGGCTGTTAGATTAACTTTAGATATTTCAAAAACCAATACATTTTACCAGTTTACTTTGATTTAAAAACAACCCGATTAGGTTTGCAAATTAACCAAATAACCATTGTTAAATTTTTGTATTAGTAATGCAGGCTATGAGGCTTACGTACCTATATTAATAGTTTTGAAATTGTTTTGAAATTCTAGTACACTGAAAATATAATTGACTAATGAAAACCGCAACTTGCGTCATAATTTAGAAATCGGTTATTATTTTGCTCTTACTTGTATGTCAAGTATGTAGAACTCGATATTAATAAAAAAATCTACACAAATAGTAAAAATTTCTGGCTATGCAAGCCTGTATAATGTAATGGAAATTTTATCAAATATATCTCATTAACTTAAAGGAAAATAATAAACATAAAAATCTAATCAAATTTTTTTAAGAGTTAATATAAAATCTGTTCTATTTTGATGTAAATAACATTGAACATAATTCCTGGTGCCAGCTTTGTCGTCGTCGTTTGAAAAAAAGTACAAAAAATCTGTCGACATCTGCAAATAAGGAAATTATGAAACCGCTGCAAAAAGCCGGACTAAAGCCTTTGTCTCTGGCACCTTTTGTTTTTAACCTGCGAGATTTTAATTGAAAAATGAAATGGGCGCGGTTTGTGTCCGTTCATTTCTTAAACAGATGATGATAACAATATAATATATAGATAACTATAAACATCTTCCCAAACAAATTAAAAAATAACAAAGTTACATATTGAAACAGTCAGTGAGCCCTATTATAAAAATAAATCACATGACAGCAATTACTTGATGAGGTGACACTTTCATTCATAGATCAATTCTTTGTACAACATTACCTACAGTCAGGGGGGTCTCACTCCACGGTTTAGGTATGTTCCGCCGGCGGGTTCCCTACGGGGACTAATCTCCGCGGGTTGTCACTTGTCGTCGCCAGACCGCCAGTGTGCCGCTAGCCGCCGCACTGTTCGCACGCACGTGCTGCTCGCGCGCACACTTACTTGATTTTTTTCTGTGTTTTAGTACGTTTATTCGTGAAAAATCGATCGGGTCGTCGACTCGGTGTCCCACTCGATACAAAGAACAGTTAGACACAAGAATAATTAATTGTTTTTCTATATAAACAGTAGTCATTAATTATTTCGTTTAGAATTATAAATATTTACAAATCTTACAATTCCTTCCGTAGATTAAGTGAACAAATAAGATATTATAGCAAAATCAATAACAAAAAATCTTCGTGCACGAATAACATGATGACAAGTTACAACCCTTGGAGGTCGCCGGCGGCTCAGTCATAAAACTGCGATGCGCAAGGGAGATTGAGCGTTCGCGCGCGTTCATTAGTTTCAATTTTGTTTGTGAGCGGTTGGATACACCGAGCGTAGGTATTAATTTATACCTAAACATGTAATTTCTTAGGGAGTGATTCTTCTGTACGTTAGTACTATTATATATTCTGTGCTACAGTTTTGTAGGCACAAATATTTAAAAATAATAAGTGCTAATGTGTATTAATAAGTGCCGTGTGATGCCGGCTTAGAATAGCATCACCCCATTTCTTGCCCGTGGGAGTCGTAAGAAGCGTCTAAGGGACTCGAGGGTGTATATTGCCATTTTAGGCGATGGGCTGACAACCTGTCACTATGGCGATACACAATTTTCCGGATGACCCTCAAATGTTTGTCAGACGTGGCGTAAATGTCCGTTCTATGCGACCGTTTGCGCTCTGCCTACCCCGCAAGGGATTATAGGCGTGATATGTGTATGTATGTGTATGTAATATTTAAAAATATATACTTACTTCTGCAATAAACAAGCAGTAAAATAAGCTAAGTTAGGTACATTCATTTTTATTGGTTAAAATCTGATTATTCAACTGCAGGGCCAACAAGACCTTTTTTCTTATATTCTCTTTGCGGTCTTAGTTTCAGGTTAAACTGCCAGGTACATTAATACTTAAAAATGAAGGACAATTCAAAGAAAGGAATTTAAGTACCTTATTTGAAGAACCAAAGGTTTCAACGTCTGATTAATCCGAATAGAGTAGGTAGTGATTAAACTTGTGTCATTTATGCTAGTGAGAGATATTTTGTATCGGTTGATACTAACATACTTTCTATAGTCAATAATAGCTTGAGCAACTCGATGAATTGCACACGCACCAGATGACTTTGTGGTATGTGACAGCTACCATTAAAATTACAAGCTGTTACTTTTCTAATTTGATGCAATCTTTTAGCAACACGGCCTTCCAGGCTCTAGGGTACAACACTATGTGCCATGTCATGATATCCTGTATTTGTACGGGTTTTCATAACCTCCTTTCGTCATAATACTGGGTCCAGCAAAATACCGCAACGTCATGCGGTGCGTGTGAAAACCAACTAATGGAAACACACATACACAATGCATTGTTTTAATTCTAAACAGAGCGCATGCATAAATTCTTTGATTTAGTATGTTCATCCCGGTTCATATTTGCTAACGCTCTGTTTGCCAATATTGAGTAGTTTTGAAGCAAATGTTTAGAAACTAAGTGCGTTCCACGTTAGTACTTAAATTATAATTTATTTACGTCTATGCATATGAATTAGATACCTTATATATTTCCAAAAAACCTGCAAAAGTTTTAATACATTCTTAAAACAGGTTAGTTCTTATTTTACCAGTTCGTAGTTCAATTGATAAATTGTCATAAGAAGTAGTATTGGTGTGAAGATATTCCAAAATACCAAATATATATCATTCCTATTTTGCTATAAAAACGCAATTTATATAATAATCATTAGATCATCGCCAAAGTTCAAACACAACAATCTGTAATATTGTATTACAAAATATAGGTGACTGAATATTTTTGATAGAATTTGTTTCCCTGCTACGAGTATATTTCCGTAGATATGTACAACGTTATAAAACAGTTCTCAGCAGTGAGTAAGGGAAAATCATCTATGGAATGGGCAGCAGCGTTCCCTGTGAATTCAACATATTGCACTGCGCTCGCTAATCCGCCTGCCAAGCGTGGTGAGTTCGGCAATTCCCCCCAATAGGAGGAGGCTCATGACCAGCAGTGGACTGTTGTGGCTGTTAATGTTATGTATGAGTATAAGTTGCCTTAATAAATATGTGACAACTTATGACTACTTAGGTTCCAGTTTAATATCCCTCAGAATATAATAACTGAGCAATAATACAGTAATGTAATTAGGGCGCGGTCAGCTGCCCTAAATTGGACATACCGAGAGTGGACACCTGACAAGTTAATCTCATTGCTGTGATTGCTCTGACATTGATGAGTTGGTCCATATAGAGTAGCTCTGGATCTGTTTAGTAGATTACGCCATAAGCGTTACTGGCTCGGCTTCTTTATTTAATAGACAGTATTTATTACTTACATACATACATACACATATCGCCCCTTTATTCCTTGCGGAGTAGGCAGAGCGTTAACGGCCGTAAAAATACGTTCGCTATTGCCACGTCTGAGAAATATTTAAGGCCGATCCAGAAAAGTCGTTGATCACTATAGTTAGAGTTTAGTTAGTGAAATTGTACTACACATGAATCCTCGAGTCCCTTAGTCGCCTTTTACGACACCCGTGGAAAACAAATGGGGTGAAACTATTGTAAGCTGGCATCACATGGCACTCTAAGCCGGCATCACACTGCACCCTGAGACGGCATCACACGGAACTTTTAGTACAAACCTTTTAAAGAAGTAGCTTAAACTCTTTCTGCAGTAATTTGTAAATAATACATACCTAATTTATTGAGTGATTCATCAACCCAACAGAAAGAGATGCATTTTCTTCAATTTAATGTATGTTTTTTGAGTTCCTTTGTATTACCCTCGATTCCATTTTACCCACAGACGTGGTTTATTATGCTATAAACTTTGGCTAAAGAGCCATTTCCAAATATCGTAGAATTTTGCTAAGCTCTTGGTGTTCCTCATCCGATAAACCAGACTCTTGACGTTTTTGTACCAGCAAAAGTGGCTCATCACGCTAAAAACATTTCCTACGTAGCCCTTTTTGTAGCCGTGTCTTTGCTGTTCCTCATCAGGTACTTCAGACTGTCGATGTATTTGTACCAGCAAAAGTGGCATAGCATGCTTATCATTTTTTGTGACTAAGCAATTTTCATAATCTTTTATGGGCTCCTTGTGTTTCAAATCCGGTACTCCATACTCTGTTCGTATTATTACAAAAAATTTAAATGCGCTTTATGGCAGTGTTTTACATATTTTTCTAAGGGGTCGCCGCAAACCTAACAGCTGCCGCGCGACAATTGCTCGCGATGGCTCTTGTCATCTCGTGACATTTGTCCTCAGCGGCAGAAGCGGACACGCGCGACAGCTCGAGCTGCCGCGAGCATCCGCGAGCCGGCGGCAGAACTGCGCGCGCGTCCGCTGTTGCGCTAGACAGTGTTGCCAACTACATCATATTAAAATTGAATTCGGTGGTTGGGATGCATCCAGTGACAGGAAATAATACCAACACGAATATCTACTCACCACATTTATTTTTATTATTACAAATATTCCAATTTCAGCAGAGTCATATTGAACACACTTATTAAAATAGTTTAGATGTAAAAGGGTCTTCCCCATTAGAAAAATTAAAACAATTGAAATAAAAGTCCTGAAAGTTTTGATTATAATGAGGTTGATCTTAAGGTGAGCTCATGTTAGTAATTAATATATTTTATTTAAAAAAAACAGTATCTTTTTATTTCTACTTTGATGGCCACACCAAAAAATGATCGCTGTCGACCTGTCATCGCCAGACGGACACAAGCGCACTCAAGATGCAGCGCGAGCATGCTCGCGCATGCTCGAGCACCCGCGCGTCAGTCGCGCGCCGCCGCTCGCATCCGCGCGAACAATGGCGCGCGTACCTGCCAGAGCACTTTAGCTGTCACCGGCCAATATCGCCCATATATCAATTACGTACGGGTGATTTTCGGATTTCTATGAAAAGTGCTCGAGCTGCCGCTCGCAAAAATGGCGGTTTGGTCTGCGGCTGCCCTTAAAGAAAATTTTACCACGTAATTTTTTTTGTATTAAGTTCGTGTATGTCTTTGTTCTGCGGCCTATCATGCCTAAAAACATTTGCTATGGAGCCATTTTTGTGTAAAGTTTAGCAGGGCTTCTGTTATTTCACGTCAGATGCTAAAAATATAATAGATAAACAGAAAAAAAGCAGATTATTTATTCCATAAACTCTTGGAACGTGTTCTGTTATCAATTGTAATTAGGTATCCCCATACATATTTTTCGATTATTTTCTATGTACAGACTGTTGACCCTTTTAAGCTTTGTTTTACAGTTATGGCTCTAAGTAAGTAAAGTAATAACGAATTCTTTTGCCATACTTAAATGCCTGAAGATAAATTAAGAGCCAAAGTAATAGGAAAAAAAAAGTAAACGTGTAAAAAGTATACAAAAAGTTATTACCTTCTGCTTGGCGCCTCGTCAAATTTCCAGACCTCAAACATGAAAATCTCTGCGAATAGGGTCGGAGATTGAAACTCATTCTCCCTTTGGGCTTAGCTTCGCCCGTCTAAAGGGTTAACCAGTAATGCACCTACCTACTTCATTACTTATTTGCCCTCTTTGAACCACTACCTGTACTGTCATGAAAACTAAATTATTTTCTGCATAAACACCTATCGCATGAAATTTGGTATGCTTGTAGCTTTCATATACTTCATTAATAATTCAAGGGGGAACAAGCTGTCAAATGTATGTCCCCCCCCTTTTTATGTTCCTTCCTTCGATTTTTCGGCTTTTATTAAAAAACGGTTAATGTTAAACGAAAACTTTTGAGTAGTAAAATATTTTGCATTCAATTCTGTTTCTGTATGATAATTGTCTAAGACTTACAGTTCTTAAGTTATGATTGTAGGAATTCCATAAATTTTGAAAACAACTTTTTGTTCTGAAGTGGTCATAACCTTGTGGTAGAGTAGTTTCTAAAATTTGGTATAGGCGTTTGTTCATGAAGTAATATTTAAAGGAAATCCGCTGAAACTGAAAACCTATGACTTTAAAAGTGCACAAGCACAAGGGCAACTTGGGTTTCATTTTTGGATAAACCAAGGGCCAAGTATTCATTTCCGAGAAAAATTTTTGAACTTTCAATACAATATAAAAAAATCTTAGATAGAGTATGAAAAAAACGTATTTTTGTTCTCATATTGACGCTGTTCTCTTTTATAACTTGAGACAAATTTGTAAGATACTAAATAACACTATGCTTTAAGCCTCTTTCACTTCCTGTATATAAACATACAATATATTTGAAAAATAAAAAAATGCTGTGCCTAAAGAAACCTAAAAAAATATATCTTTTTAAGTTATCTTTGTAGCTGGAAATACATATATGAAAATCATTATCTTCGTGATACGGAAACGCCATGTAAGTAAAAAAGTGATGGGTTATTTTTTCTGGCATATACCTAGAAATCGAGGATCTTAAATACATGATGTGGAACATCAAGAGCTCAGCTCAACTGTTCAAGATACGGAAATACCATCCTCAGGAGAAGTTTTCAATCACAAGTTTTTAGCACTGCTGTAAAAAGATTAAGTTTTCAAATATAATAATATGTGTGGCATCAATAAACTGGAAACTTTTCATCAGTATCGTTCCGAATAGAATGTCCGAAACTTTGTAGATGTCATTGGTAACTTTACACGTACGTGCAGTACTGAAACCATTCCCAAATTGAATTTCCCATACTCTCAGTTCAGTCATGTTAATATTTTCTCGTTACTCTGAATACTCGAAGGGGTTATGTAGTGACTTTCAAAAGCAGTTTTGTTGAAAAAAATATATTGAAGAGTTCATCCATTTTTAGAAAAACCAGGAATTATTATTTTTGATTCGTGTTAAATAAAAACTATTAAATAATTTTATTATAAAACGAACAGGTATCACTCATGATGTGAGTTTACACGACTTAGGTACTTGTATTTTAGTTGGTAGAGAGTTTAGCCCTCTACGTTTCAGCTGCTTACGGCAGCCTTCTTCACGGAGGTCGACAGATCACATACTGTGATTGCCGAACACTATTTAATATTTTATAAGTTTTTATTAATATTAATTTAGATTTTTTTCGGTAAATAGGTCAAACATTCTTTGTTAAACATTAATATAAATATTTGTTTTGGTAAATCTGCAGTACCCAGGATAAAAATAACTCATCTTGGTCACAAATTGACTATGATCTTGGTACCTATGCCTAATGTCAATTACACTTTCAGTGCCACTTTGTACTTTAATTTGTTGTTCATTGAAATTATTATTTGTTTTTGGAAATATGAAATAAAGATACTTGTATTTGTATATAGTTATTTGACATAAAAAAGTTGTACATGGTTTTTGACACTCCCAAACCATAATTATTTACCTTAGTAAACCTAGGTCACTAATAAAAAGGGAAAATTCCACATAAAGCGCACCTCACGAAACAAACATGATAGGGGCAGGGATGTAAATGTCAGAACACACCAAACTCAGGCGGTCGAGCTTCATTATAATTACAAATGAACAGCCTTGCAGAACCGAATCTCTAACTGTAACGTGATTTAAATAACCATGTTGACGTATATCTGTATATTGCGATGATATGAACTCTATTATTCGACTAAAATTTAACGTGGAACTGATGAGATCGCGTTCGATGTTGCAGTAGACAGGGAGTGACAATCACTTTGTAGCAGTGTGTATGAATGTATAGGTAATTAGAATTTACGGAAGTGACCAGAGGGTAGAGTAAAAAAAAACGTGATATATTTGGACAACGAACAACAATCAAACATTAACGATTTCCGTAAAGAAAGCTGCTCATATGTTTTGTAAAATATGCCACGCTCATTGTCAAGGGACAGATGTCTATACTAGCTGTGTGAAATACCATGATTTGGTTCTTTTGTGAACGATTCGCATTGCAGAATTTGGGAAAAATCCCGTAGATATTTCTAGTTCAACTGGCCTAATATTCGTGCCTCATAGTTTTGATACAAAATCTGTATTTGAATGGATATTTTGTCTTAGACAAGTAATTGTTTTCAATGGTGCTCATTTTCAACCTAAATTATTTGATTTCTTTTGCAAACCCCGACTTAATGGTTTATTCAGTTTGCAAGTTTTCAAAAATTGTATACCTAACACGGGAAGTGTTTTAAAAATTTGGTATTCAATTTATCGCGGGTTTTATCGCTTAGACTACATTCAATCTGTAAAGATAGAATTAATCGCTAAGTATTAGTTGCAAAGCTAACCCGGTAGATGGAGCTGTGCCAGGCGTTACTGGCATTAAAATACAATTGCAAAATTGGCGGGCAAGGAACGAGCTGCGGTAGCCCAGGTGGAAGAGGCGTCGCCACTAGTATTGCGAAAGTCGCAGGTTAAAATCCTGCCCGCGCTTTAAAATTTTTTTAGTTTTCAAAAATTGTATACCTAACACGGGAAATGTTTTAAAAATTTGGTATTCAAAGTAGTTATTGTTTAAAATTTTTGAACAATCAAAATTTACCAGTACTTACCAGTTGCACGGATGTAAAATCATGGTTCTAAATTAAAGCCAGAGGAAATGAAGGCGAAACAATTCCAATTTGTCACAGGTCGATAGTGAGTCAGCGATGCGACGGCGTATTCCCGTTGCGACTTCGACTTGATAAGTCATTTCATTCTCACATGTAATTTTTTTTCAAGGTAGTTATATTGTATCTAGATTCTATCTGTACATTTAGCTGTTACATGAAAGTTGTTCATTGAAAGGCTTATCTGCTTTATTTATGTATACCAAATTTAAAAACAATTCCTGTCCTAGGTATAGGTACAATTTCAGTGAACTTGCAAATTTTCTAGCTTGGGGAGGATTTGAAACTCTGACTTTCGCCATCACAAGTGGCAACGCCTCTTCCATTTGGGCTACCGCGGCTCATCCATTAAAATCTGTTAAGAATGAATTAGTCGCTGGGTATGAGTAGCAAAACTTACTAGGTAGATGGAGCCGTGCCACGCGTTATTATTGGCATCAAGATACTCTTGCGAAATTTGCGGGAAATGGATTAATTGATGATTCGCGCGCAAGGGATTAAATTAAAATTGTATAAAATTGTTTTTTTTTTAAATATTTATAAGTAAACTTATTTTGCCTTGTGATACCTGTTTAAAATAGCACCACCTCGTTTCTTTTCCATGTGTGTGGTAAAAGGCAACTGTATTCGTGAGTTAGATATATATTGCAATTTTAGGTGGGGGCTGACAATCTGTCACTATTATGATACACAATTTTCTGAATGACCCATAATATTTTCGATCTGCCTACCCTGCAAAGGATAAAAACGTGATATATATATATATGTGTTTGCGCAAAGTACCTATTTCAGTAGAAAATACAGGACAAACGAAGCGGGAATAGCCTTATTAACGCTTCCACGCTTCGAGCACTAAGTTTTGCAATTAAAATTAATCACTGAAACAGTCTGTTGTCCGTTTTTGCCACACACCCCGTACTAATACGGAGCAAGTTGTGTACCTATCGGCGCTATTGGTAAGTACAGTCGAGACCACACGTAAATAGGGATTCCATACATATTGGTCACATAAAACACTTTCCAGTTTATGAAAACTTATTTTCTTGAAAATTGAACTAGGTTAGTATATGCTGACAAATTTGAAATCAATAAAATAAATTAAAGAAATATTTTTCGTTAACAATGAGTTGAATATGGCGCAGAAGAAGATTCTGGGGAGAGAGCACGTTTTGAAGGCCAAATCTATGCTGTTAATTTTCTAAAATTTCACTATATTATTCTTTAATTTTTCAGTCAATATCAACCAATAGTAATCTTCTGGAAAACTACTGCTAAGTGTTCTTCAGAGATGAGCGTATAAATATGTGGCATAACTATAAAAACACTTTGATTCCTGTGTAGTCATTTGCGTCGAATGTTTAATTATTTACTTTTGCAATTGAATGCACGCGGCAGTGCAGTATAATTTGCGGTAGCTCCAACAAACTTCCCTGATCACTATCAGAGTGCCTAGTGATGCCGTAGGTACATGAATCCGTATAGCATAAGATTCAAATTGTATGGAACTAAGTTGCTTTCAGTAAAATAATATCTCTACAAGTCACAATAAATTGTAATATCAATAAATTAATTTAAGTTTAGCCACCATTCTGGCGGAAAAATGGGGCATACCTATCCTTACCTATACACATACACGTCAAAAGGGTTATGTCATGAAAAACCAGAAAAAAATGTGATTTCGTAATATTCCATGTAATAATGTCTGTAAATAATCTTAAATTATTGGCAAACAATTTTATTCGAATAGCTCTCATTTCTGTAAGAAAATATTTTACTACACAGAAAAACCAATTCATTTCTTTCTTTTCACACAAGGAATTCGCCTATCGCTGAAAAGCTATCTGGACCCACGGAATCCCTCGGTTTAACCCGTTTATTAGCAATAAGTTACTTGGTCGGGACCCTTGCATTAGGAGCCAATACTTATCTTTTTTCTGGTAGCCAGTGACGTGTATGTCCAGGGACCTTTTGCGGGGTTAAGATATATGCAAGTACACTCGCCTTTTTTAAGTAAAGATTTCTTTAATAATACAGCTTGCGTCTAGGGATTGTCCGTTAGTGCATTTACCCACATTGTGTAGGTACTCAGGGATAAATTTTTGACAGTGCCGTTACAATATTTAGATTATGTGGTATTAAAAATATATTTTTGCTGTTGGTAGTGGCCCAACGCATGCCCTAGAGATCCGAGATTCTCAAAGATACTAACATATCTAATGATAATAATCATAAATATATTTATTTTGTGTGTTATTTTTATTATAAACCGTATTTTTTTCCGAGCATTGATACATACCAATGTATCATTAATTAAAAATAAACAAGAATATACTCTTACAACATCTCACAACACGCCATTTTAATAATTCTGAATACGTCAAATTCATGGCAACAATTTTAAGAAATGTAATATTTTTTTGAATTAAGAGGTTTATGTATTAATTAATGTGCCGTGTGATGCTGCCTTAGAATAGCATCACCCCATTTCTTGCCCGTAGGAGTCGTAAGAAGTGTCTAAGGGACTCGAGGGTGTGTATTGCAATTTTAGGCAATGGGCTGACAACCTGTCACTATGGCGATACACAATTTTCCGGATGACCCTCTTATGCTTGTCAGACGTGGCGTAAATGTCCGTTCTATGCGGCCGTGTACGCTCTGCCTACCCCGCAAGGGATTAGGCGTAATATGTGTATGTGTGTGTGTAGGTAATAATATAAAAATATCAAAAAAAAACAATATTATTCTATCGTGATACGTGCACATCGATAATCTTAGTTACTTACCCTAAACCCAAAAAGTCTTGAATATAAAATTTATTCGACCTTACTAAACCTATGTTAAGTATTGCATAAAGTTGTATATAATACACTGCAGCGTGTCTCCTAAATATTTTTTAGTTCTTTTATTGCAGCTATTTTAATTACAAATTAAAATATGAATTTGCCATACTATTACAAATCATTATTTACCTATATCAGAGTGTAATCAAAAATATCAAAACACAAAGCTCTTCCACAAACTCCACATCACCAACAATATCCCCAGAACGGGGAGGTATTTGGGCAGTGCGAATAAATTTCCCAAATCCCGAGTACGGCCACCGCTGATCTACATTCAGCAGTAATGCACCAATATGTCGCGCGGCTTAGCCGATGTAACGCGGCTGTCGCGATTAACCTGCGGATTGCGGTTGCTGGTTAAGTACCATGATTATTATAACTGTTGCGCTACGAAGAGTTTTATTTTAGGTGTTGTATTATTTCGTTGTGATACAATTGTTTTGAATTATATTGTCTCCTACTTTAAAGATCTACACTGCGTGAAATATTTTTATATTCAAGAACATCAATCAAACATAGGTAAAATACCAACTCATGTATTGTGCCACTCTTATTAATATAAATGTAGGTCTCCACGTGTAACAAACTTTGACATACGCTACGCATCGTAATCATAACGCATTAATAATAACTTAAAGTTGGCTCCAACTCAGCAACATTGAATCTTGAGCAAATTTAGCATAAACACGACACCACGTAAACGCAGATTTGGGCCTTAAATTAGCATAAGAGCCGAGTTTAGTTAAGAGGGTTACACATCGAACGAGTAATTTCCAACGTTATTACGGCGGTGGATATTCAAAGAATTTTAACGGGAATTCGTAAAGTCCGGGTCCCAATTTGTGACTTTGTATGGAGGTATGATACCATCCGGCAGAAAGCATGAAACTTGGCATGTATGTTGCTTTTATATATGTGTTTCAATAAACGAAGGGAACCACGTCGAGGCCTCCCTGTTTCCCCCCCTTACCCCCCCTTTTATGTCCCGATTTTCAGTTATTTATATTTTTATTGAAAACCGGTAAAGATAGGAGAAAACCGCCAAGGAAACAAATATTCCTTATAAAATTATCTATATAACCGTCTTTGGATGTATGTTGATAGGACTTATAGTTTTCAAGATATGCTTACATTTACTCCAATTTTGTGAGGAAATAGCGGCCCATCTAGCGATTTCACCCGCTGCTAACCGTTTTCCTGCGGGAATAAGACTTTGTTTTGACATGTATTTTATACAAACCTTTCTCTTGAATCTCTTCAGCTATCAACAAAAACCGCATAGAAATCCGTTGCGTAGTTTTGAAGATCTAAGCATACACGTACACACCACTGGGACACAGCACGTGGACATAATTTTATTTTATTATGTAGGTAAGTTAGGTTAGTAGGTACCCCATTTATTTACCGTGGAAGTCGTAAGAGGTGACTTAGGGACTCGAGGGTGTGTATTGCAGTTTTAGGCGATGGGCTGACAACCTGTCACTAAAGCGATACACAATTTGTCCAATGACCCTCAAATATTTGACAGACGTGGCGCAAGTGTTCGTTTTTTGCGGCCGTTTACGCTCTGCCTACCCTGCAAGGGATTACAGGCGTGATATGTGTATGTGTATGTAAGTTAGGTATGATATTAAAATTGAAATATTCACGTCACTTCTGGAGATACCAATATAACGTTCGAAGACTACCGCAGTAGTTTTATAAATTATGTAAAGAACCAAAAAGGGAACAGAATTGATGTACTCGTAATATTTGACGTGTACAAAGAGGGCAGCTTGAAGAATACTACCAGTGAAAAGAGAGAAGGACTTCGACAAAGGGTCACAGCAGCAGGGAAGCTACCAAAAAACTGGCAAAACTTTCTTCTCTGTTCTGACAATAAATATAACATTTCCTATCTGATGGGCTCCAGCAAGTTCAATATGACAAAAGGACGATTTTATCCACAAAAGGCGAAAAAGTTCTACGTAATGATGGCACAGACGTAGCTTCCCTGTACTCAAAGCAAGAAGAAGCTGATTCCCGAATTCTCCTCCATATTTATCATGCTGTGCAGCACGGTCATACCAAGGTTGTAGTCGTCTATGCTGTTTGGAAGAATTTTGGATCTGTTTTGGGGTCGGAAAAGCTACACGTAACATCGCTATCCATGACCTGGCTAATTCATTCGGGCCAGAAGTATGCTGTGGGATTATATTTTTTCATGCGTTTACAGGCTGTGATACTGGCTTTAGTGGAAAAGGAAAAAAGTCCTTTTGGAATGCGTGGAAATCATTCCCTGAAGCCACAAAAACCTTCAAAGAATTATTACAGCCTGTAAATGCAATTAAAACCCGTCATTTGGATCTTTTGTCGAGGTATGTTATCTTTACATATGATAAGACATGTGAAGCAGAAGATCCGAATGAAGCAAGGAAGGCCTTATTTATTATTATTATTAATATGATTATGTTTTATCAGGCAGGCAGTTGTAACAACTGTAAACACTGTTCATAGTTCACTTTATCTCCTTCCATTTTATATTTTTAAGTGTTTATCAAGTTTGTTTTTGGTGTTCTGTGCTGATATGATTTGTTAAGGGACGGGCCATGGATAGGTTACCACCCACGTCAAGTGCACACACAAAAAGGGCGTCTTTCCTAGCCGGCTTCACCTGGGGTCAGAGTTTCATACCTAATCCAGAATTTCGAAGATTAGGGTTGGAGAAAAGAAAATGGTCTCTGGTCTCCATTATGGAGCACAATGAAAGAAACAGCAGCCTCCCTAAAGGAATTGACCGCCTGCAGTAGGGGTCGGTGCCAATGCAGGAAGTCAGGGCTTCCTTGTACTGGCCTTTGCAAGTGCGTAGGAGATAATAGTGATTTTAATTGATTAAAGTTGTATAAATTAATATTCTTCTTAGCGTGTCGATGGCAGACACTACACCGTCGCGGCCCAGAACTTGGCTACGATGACAGCGCTGAGAGACGCTGTCATAAGATCGTCCAGCGTGCAGGTGCAAGGGCACGCAGGACACGATGTTAAGTGGTTCCTTGTTTGAACTGCACCACACAAACAGTTTACATCGGAATCCTTCAAGAAGCCCCACTTGGGCATGTTTTCCTTACTCCGGCCGGTCTGAGTCCGAGGTCAATTTAAAGATTTCCAAACCGACCATGGCAAATTATGGCCAGGCGGCAAGCTCTCAGCAATCGGGACGAAAGGATCTGGTAGGGTAATAAATTAATATCCTAGACTTATGTTTTAAATAGTCACTCAAAACCTAGCACTAATACGTTCGTTATACTAATGCATTCGCAAAATATAATAACATTTAATGATAACATATATATTATATATTCATATAATACATACATAACACACAACGCGCGCCTCCCCCCTTCTATTCCCTCCTTCCACCTGAACTCTCCCACCCCACCATCAACTGTGTGGGAGCTCGCTTATGGTGTCATATTAATATTATAGTCATTATTTCTTGCAATAATAAAATAAATGTAAGCATATCTTGAAAACTATAAATCTTATCAACATACTGGTATATTGACAATTTTATAAGGAATATTTTTTGCCTTGACGGTTTTCTTCTATCTTTAGTCGTTTCAAATATAAATCCGAAAAACTGAAAATTGGGGCATAAAAGGGGGGAGAAGGGGGGGAACCAGGGGGGCCTCGATCTGGTTCCCTTCTTTTCCTGAAGCACACATCTATAAGCTACATATATACCAAATTTCATGCTTTCTGCCAGATGGTATCGTACTTACCAAATAGGACCCGTACTAAGACACTCATGAGACTAAACCCTCTCAGATTCGCGCTAGCATTTCGTTTAGACTCATTTTCAACTAAAACAATACATACACAAATCACGCCTTTATCCCTTGTGGGGTAGGCAGAGCGTAAACGGCCGTAATATACGCCGCTATCGCCACGTCTGACAAATATTTAAGGGGCGAAAAGAAAAGAAAAACTAAAACTTATTATTAAGGCCAGGCCTGGGGTGAAAATAGGGGTTTTCAATCTAACATATTTCCATTTGCAGATAATATATAGCTTTGATAATTTTATATATTATTTTTGATAATATATGCTAAATTCTGGTCGCTGGAAAACACGATTGGATAAAATTTTCTCGATAGAATTAATTCCTAAAGATGACTCCAATTTTTACGTTTTTTGCGTATCAATCTGGAACGGTAACGAACTAGTCAATCCTTTTTTTTTAACAGGAACACATTATACTTATCTAAATATTTGTCGCTCAAATTTTTATTTGAACCCTTACTTTCTGAATAATCATTATTTTAAATTTTCGCCGATCGCTTTGTTTCAAATGTTTTACCGGCGACTAGCTGTGTCCCTCTCTAACGCATATGAGTGTATGGCACTTAAGCGCCGCTTTCATTCACTCGTGGCAACTGCCGGGGAGAGGTCATGCGCGCGCGCGCCACGCCGAGCCTTGAAATATTTTACGTATTCTCATATTCGTTTTTATTAAGAAAGTTGTGTAAATTTTAGGTCGTAAATATTGTAAGGTTATTGTATAGTATTTTTGAATAGTGTTTATTGGTTGATTAAAATGGGTAATAAATAAAAAATCTTATCAAAGAAGAAAAAAATTAATTTACAGAGGCAGAAAATTCCAAAAATCAATGTAAATAAGTAAGTACATTTTAACATTTCATGTTTAATTTTTGTAATTTTATCATTTACTAGAACCTAATCCTGTACGCATTATGTAGACACGTAATGTTTAGGGACTCTAATCGTTCGGAATGCTTTGACGGGAGTTTGCCGATACATACCCTACATTTCGACAATTTTGATGTGGTGATATTGGCTTGATTGGAAGGCTGGTAGCATTTTTTTCATACAAAGTGCCCAGAAACTTATGAGGTAGTCGGATCAAATCTCCGATCATGAAGAATTTTTTGTACTCTGTTTTTGTTTATCTTTTTTTTGTCCAAACTTTTGATAATATTTTTTTACAGTACCTATTCACAAACATCGAAATTATTTAGATGGTGAAAACAGAGCGGCATAAAAATCCGACACAGAGACAGTGAGCACAATGGTGGTACATTTTTAAAATTTGGATTACCAGATTCCGAACCAGACAATGTACGTATACTTATAATTGGTAAATTTATATTAGTAATCGCTGGAACAATTAGTTTTTTTTGTATATATTATTTTATATACAAATTTATTTATAAGTAGGTACTTATTTCAAAAACGTATTATCAGCAGTAGGTATTTACATTAGTTTTTTTAGACAGGTCAAAGTCTACGTCAGTCAAATAGTACAATTAATGCAGACTATGATAATGACGTAAGTGTGTATATACAAGGTGGCCCGAAAAGGGACGACTAAGAAAAATTTGAAAGCTATGTACTGAGTATCCGAATCATCCCCATATATTTTCCGCGATTTTTGTTTCTTGTTTTAGTTGGAACTTGTCAAAAAATTGGATAATCACATTTATCACCCTTTGCTGAAACTTTGCCAATTTGGCAGTGATAGTCATCGTGACCATAAGGGCAAACAACAAATCGCTGTAAGAGCCCAAATAGGGGCGACAGTGCCAGACTCGGAGGCACAGTCACCAAAACCTAAAGTAAGTCATATGTAAACCTAAATAAAAGATAATAAAATCCAGTATCTTTTGTTGACTTAGCTAACTTACAATAGTAGGTAAATGTTAAACTAAGTGCTTTTTGTTTTACTTTGATCAAACTTTTTTTTAAGGTCGTGGGTTCAATTCCTGGAAGCACAAAAAGTAGATATTGCCAATTTAAAACTTTCTGGAAGTATTCCTAGTTTAGTAATATTATCTACCTTTATACCTTTGCAGATTTTCATTTATTATTATTTAATGACATGAAAAGTGAGATAATTATAATTAGTGTGTTATTGACAATAATTATGTTTTATTTGTTTAGAGCATTGTATATGTCGAAAAAGAAGAAAAGAGTAAAGATGAGAAGACAATGTAGAGAGGCCTAGACACATACAGGCACACGCGCCATGAACATCAGGATGCCGCTAAATCAGGATGACATATAATCACATCTAACCAATCTTATGTCAGGATACAAAACAACATGTCTCGATTACTCGATTTTAAATCAAACTCGGTAATAATGTTAAGCATTTATTACTATCGTTATTAGGAGTAGGAGCATTGTTATTGTACTTTGTTTGCATTGTGTAATAAATACGAATGCTAAATTTCTAGTTAAGTTTTATTATTTCACCTAAGACTATCTTATTTACTTATGTACTGGGTGGCCCGGACAGTTACGTCTAAAACAATATTTAAATATCTTGTATTATGCTTGCCGTGCGATGCCGGCTTGGAATAGCATCACCCCATTTCATTCCCGTGGGTGTCATTTACAGCCGTTTACGCTCTGCCCACCCCGTGAGAGATTATAGGCGTGATATAGGTATTAAACGGTATCCGAAACTTTCGATTTATTTAACTTAAAATGTGGTAAAAATCAGATAAATTTGTTTTTCGTAGCATTTTTAGTATGGCCTAGATGCATACAGGCACACGCGTGCCGTGAACATCAGGATGCCGATAAATCAGGATGACACTGCATCTGGTTTGCTGTAGAAAACAATGAAGAATGGACCCCAAAACTAAACTACCAGCAAGTCTGGATGACGCTTAAATCACTACATAATCAATTTTACGTCAGGATATGAAATTACACTGAGGCAGTATAACCTTACGTCAGGATATAGAACAACACGTCGTGGGCGCATACTCGTCGAACCTTGTAGACTACTGCATCGTCAAATACTATCTCCAGCCACTGAAATGATAAGCCTCAACGTCGATACCATTACTGAGTCAATTCCCACGGTGAGTCTGTTTCGACCTGGCAGGTTATCGTCAGGCACGGTGTAACCGTACTACAATCGACCTATCTACGAGTACCAAACCAACCAAAGAACCTTAGACACACGCTGATCTACGTCAACGTGTCTTCACAATACCAAAGATACCGATTGACACTAACTAACCTTCAACACCGAACACCTTTGAAATCCACTGCACGTCTAAAAAGAGACCACAGCAGCAACTATCACCAAACTCGTACAATCTCTGCATTTCACTAACCTCTAAAGAGTAACACGATCAAAACTTATCACACACTTCATAATTTCCACAAATATTCCACGAGCAATACGAATTTAGGGCTCCGCCAACGTAAGATGACTACAGGTTCTCCAAACACACCAGGATTCCCAAGATTTTACCGGATTCTAAACCTAACTTCAAAACGACCACATCGAACGACATACCAACCGGAACTGTCAAAGTTGTTTACTCCATAGCCCACTTGAGTTCCATTTTTCCATTACGAACGCAGCCAACAATGAATTGTGAGAACGCACTACAACGCCTCTTACGTTACTCCAGTCTATCTTACAGTCGATAGCTAACTGCGCGCGAATAAAGCGCATCGCCTATTTGAGTTTTGCCAACGATTATGCGTTTCGTTTCTGGAGAATCAAATAGCAATCAAACGGAAGAAAATAATAAAACGCGAACTGTCAAATAATTTCAGCCAATCAGAGTTTGATCGATCTCCGACATGTATGTATGTATGTATGGACAAAAAAACCATAATTTATAATATTCTATGTCATGTAAACAAACGGCTGAGCCAGTCGTATTTTTCAATATAACTTTAAAAGATGAATAAATCGGAAACACGAAAAAAACGCGGAACAAACGTGGGGTTTTCTTCTTTAGGCGTCACGTCACTGTCCGGGCCACCCTGTATGATGTCACTGAAATTGCACCCAATTCGGGCGAAAATTATTCATAAATTCTTGTTATCTTTATAAACCTCTTGTAATTTTTCCAAAATGTTCTAGGTTTTCAGTAATGGTCACTACCACTAGCTACTTACATTTCATCATTTAAAAAAATCAAATGCACTCCATCATCTTACTTATATAATGCATGGTTCTTACGGTTTGTTAAAGGTATATTTGTTCAAAGCTTTCCTACTAGATGGCGTTGCGCAGCGCGCATTCGATATAGGTGTACTTTGTTCAACAATTGATAAATAGATGGCGTATCCCCGCAAAGGGAGCACCCCTTGGGGCGTGGCTAAAATTGTGCTTTTGGCTTCGAGGCAGCACCTTAAATTATCAGCTTATTTCGTTGGACGACTCGGTGTCTCACCCGAAAAAGAAGAAGAATCTTATTTTCTCAAGATAAAACTTACACAGGGGAGAACTAAAGGGTTTTTTTTCTTGACTTATCGAGAGAGGAAGACCAAAGAATCGCGGTTCTCCTATGGCCTCCCAGCGGAGCACAGTCTCAGTATTGACTGGGCACGACGGTAAAAACTTTTATTGGCTAAATGTTGGGTCTTTAAATTAGTCAATTATTGATCAGTAAAATCAGTCAATAAGCGTTTTGACTGACACACTCTGCAATAACCTTATTGACTCAATTATTGACGGCCGATGAAGTGCAGTGGTAGTGCGACTGCCTGCGACGCAAAGGTTCCGGGTTCGATTCTCGATGGGACACTCTCAAAATTTAAATTTGTCACTTTGTGAATTTGTTCCCGGTCTGGTTAGGACATTGCAGTGAACCAACTGATTGTCCGAAAAGAAATGGTTCGGTGCTTCGGAGGGCACGTTAAGCCGTCTGTCCCGGTTGCTGTCTATGATTACTTAGATGGTGGTCGTAACACAACCATGTCAGAGGCCTACTACTAGTAGGCCTACTGGTCGTTGGACGACTCGGTGTCCCACACGAAACAAAAGAGACTCAATTAACTGGTTAATAAGCCTATTGTCTGAAGGGTTTTGACTGTAGCATCTATACGTAAACTTTTAACATGTCTAAGCTTATGTAGCTGCGTAAGCCATGAATGTCCCCATTACGACTAAAATACGTTTTTAATCACGTTTAGCCCAAATTGCCTTGTTTTAAATCTGAATTGCTGTTTTTATTTTCACATTAAGGGTTGTATTCAGTTGATTTATAATGTTATTAATCAAGCTGGAATATCAGACGGGACCAATTATCTCTACAATTTTCCCGCTTTATTGTACCCCGTGTTATTTTCGTGTGATCAAATTTATAATAAAATTATACAAGGAATAACAACAAGTATTACAAGCCGAAAGCAGGTCAATGTATTGGTATATTATTATACATGAAACTGATATTTTTTTCCATGGAACATATAGGTCCAAATATGAAAAATGAAATTTGGACTACCCATTGTAAATTCACCAGCTGATCAATTTAACCAGGGAGGTAGTTTTTTTTTTATTTTGTCTCCTCTCCAATGGGAAAAGTTGTTCAGTTTTATGAGAATCTTGACGATCTCCTTTCGGTTTCTTGACCCCTTTATGTTACTCCCTGTCGATTTGCATATTTTTACATACATTGGTTACTGTCCTATTTACAAAATATTTTTATTTTTTGTGTCACAAATGTTTAAAACGGATCAAGTGCATGTGTTTTATTAATTATTACCTTGTTCTTATTCTTTTTCGACGTTACGTGCCTTCCGAAACATGAGACCATATTATTATCTTGCTTATAACAGCCTATGTTTCTTTTTTTAAACTTGCAAAATTTTCAAGCGTGGGTAGGATTTGAACCTGCGACTTTCGCATTACTAGTGGCGACGCCTCTTCCATCTGGGCTATCGCAGCTCATTCCTTGCCCGCCAGTTTTGCAAGTATATTTTAATGCCCGTAACGCGTGGCACGGTTTCATCTACCGGGTTAGTTTTGCAACTAATACCCGACGACTAATTCTATCTTTACAGATTTTAATGTAGTCTAAGCGATGAAAACCCGCGATAAATTGAATACCAAATTTTAAAACTCTTCCCGTGTTAGGTATACAATTTTTTTGAAAACTTGCAAAATTTTCAAGCGCAGGCAGGATTTAAACCTGCGACTTTCGCATTACTAGTGACGACGCATCTTCCATCTGGGCTACCGCGGCTCATTCCTTGCCCGCCAATTTTGCAAGTGTATTTTAATGCCAGTAACGCGTGGCACGGCTTCATCTATCGGATTAGTTTTGCAACTAATACCCGGCGACTAGTTCTATCTGTACAGATTTTAATGTAGTCTAAGCGATGAAAACCCGCGATAAATTGAATACCAAATTTTAAAACACTTTCCCGTGTTAAGTATACAATTTTTGAAAACTTGCAAAATGAAGCCGTGCCACGCGTTACTGGCATTAAAATACATTTGCAAAATTGGCGGGCAAGGAATGAACTGCGGTAGCCTAGATGGAAGAGGCGTCGCCACTAGTAATGCGCAAGTCGCAGGTTCAAATCCTGCCCGCGCTTCAACATTTGGCAAGTTTTCAAAAAATGTATACCTAACACGGGAAGCGTTTTAAAATTTGGTATTCAGCCTGGTGTTATTAGACTTTATGTGTTAAATTTATATTCGTAGCGACTTTGGAATAATAGAATACTTTTTCAAAGATATTTGAGCCTTTACAGTGTGACTTTGCCTTTTGAAATACATCATCCCCTTTCTTTTCCGTGGCGAGAGTATCGCAAGAGGGGACTAAGGGACTAGAATGTAACATGTATTGAAATTTTAGGCGATGGGCTGACAACCTGTCACAATGACGAAACCCAATTTTCTGAATGACCCCCTAATATTGACGTGGCGTAAATGTTACTTCTTTGCGGCTGTTTACGCTCTGCCTACCCCGCAAGGGATATAGGCGTGATATTTGTATGGTATGTTTGTTGCCATAAACATTTTAGTGTTGATCATAAAAAATACTTTACCATTATCCTATAACACCTACTTCGTAAAAATGTTCCCGTGTTACATACATAAGTAGGTATTGGATACCAAACCAAAGTTCAATGTTTGACAATATTTTGATGAATTGCTGGCAATATATAATTTTAAGGGATCAACTTATACTGGTAATTTTTAGTAACTGTATGAAACCCAGTATAAGTTGGTCCCCTAATTGGGTAGGTTGATGTGCTGGTGATTACTTACTACATTTTGACATTAATTAAGTAAGAACACTGACATGTTTCCTAATTACGTAGATATAGGTATGTACCAACTCCGTGGTACCAACTTACACCATTTGACATAAAATGTACTAGGTACAGCCAACATAAAATGATTCTCAATTTTTCTCAATAGGGTATAAATAGTTTCTCCTTTATAAGCACTGTACTTACATAACTGTGGATATTAGATTGTATGAGAAATAACAACATGTGTGAAAAATATTATACCTAAATTATATGTAACCGTGATATATGTATATATAGCATTTTGAGTTATCTAGACTTGCATTTAATTAATAAAAGCTGGAAGTAATTTATAAACATGCTTACTAGACCAACCAGAGATAATTTATTGTATTGAGTGGTTGTCTCTACATCCCTAGTTCACTTTGGCGAAAAGTAATTAACGTTTAACGAATGTTTATCAGAGTATCAAGTGACATCCAGCCAGCCGTGTAGTTTGTGGGGTCGAAAGTGTTAATAAAGTCATTTTCAAAAATAAAATCAAACCATTTGAAGCTTTTCTCCCGAAGCTTTAGCTTCTATCAGACCAACAAAGTTATTTTGAATAACAACTTTCGATTAAAGAATTTAGTTAAGTATCGAATTTTCCACAGTCCACAGCCTAAGTTAAAAACAGAAAAAGAAATAAGTTTTTTAAAGAAGTTGTTCAATATCCCACTGCAGGGCTAAAGTTGGCTTAAGTTCAGGTTACCTAAATCATGGAATGACTATGTTAAAGATGCCACGCACGGTCTTCACAAGTAAAGGTGTGATATCCTAAGTTCTTCAAAAAGCTTATTTGTTTAAGTAGGTAAAGTAAGTCATGACTCCGTACTCACTTTGCGTAAACATTTTAGTTTTACAGAGGCGTCATTTTTGTACATCTTGAAAAAACCTCATTGAAATTCGGTTGATCGTATATGAGCGGTAGGTGGAGCATGAAAGCGACGACAAAGCGTGAAAGCGTGTTACTCTACTCTGCACTGGAATCATAAATTGAGTGCAACAGGGTATAAAATAAACCTGCTAGCTAGTGAACATGATGGACTGAAGCATGACGTTGCACGCATTGCGGTTGACGCGGGCATTTGTTCAAAGTCCATTTTGTTTTACTACAGTCTTTTTTGTTTACGGACTTTGAGATGTTTTTGCGTCCAAGAAAGCTTAAGAATGTCGTTACCTCATTCACTTTTTCGTGCAGACTTAGAATCTGTAATTATTTCAAAAGCTAACTTTGGAATGAAAATCAAATTTAACTTACTTGTAAATGAGTTTTTTTTCTAAAAATCATGTTACAGCCGATGTAGAGCCGGCCTAGATATTTGTACATGGCAACTTCAGTTACTTAACTTCAAAATGGAATCTTAGATTGTTCAAATAAGGCACACAGTAGAATGAAGGTACACAGGTAGCTTACTTAAGAACGTTACTTTTCAGTCGAGAATCACAATTTTTTCTCGTTTGCTGCAAAGGTAAAGTTCTCGTTGGTAATCTAACTGGGATTTCCCTTGATAGTAACAGATCATTCTACGATGCCAGGTCTAATATAAAGTAATACTCCCTATGACGATTTAATATTGCTTCTTGTTAAACCTGCTTGTCCCCTTTGAGATTAGAACAATATTGTTGATATTTATTACATAATAATAATAATAATAAATAATAAATATCTTGGACATTATCACACAGCGCCATCTAGCCCCAAACTAAGCAAAGCTTGTACTATGGGAACTAGATAGCTGATACTATTACTTATATACTTTTTTTTTTGTAAATAAATACATATTATAAATAGAAACAACCAGACTAAGCACAAATATCTGATAATGACTTAACAAATATTTGTGTTTTGTGGGGATCGAACCCACGACCCTCGGCGTAGCAGGCAGGGGTACTATCCGCTACGCCATCGGCTCAGTCAGACATATACGTAATATTGATGAAAAATAAACGGAATAAGTTTAAGATACATACATAGGTACATAACAACAAAAACTACTTGTTCTTGCTACCTAAAAGTACTATACACCTAACACTAAACATAAAAAGCACCTCTCAAAATATTCGCGATAATTTTCTTTTTTGGTTTGAAATGGAATGTCTCAGTAGCCAGAGAAGTTTGTATAAAAATATATTTCTGTTTTGATTAACTTTCTTTTTCCTACGTTTTTGCCAAGACGGAGATGTAATGGATCAAAATCCTGTATCACTGTGATATAACTTCCATTCTGTTTCCCTACAATCAGGTAACGAAAAATAAATTGTCTGGTAACAGAGTGTTTGTTCCCCAATTGTCCTTGACAAATATTAATATTCACAAGTTTGTCTCGGTACCGTCAATTAAGTTCTAACTTAGTTTGTCGTTTGGGTGCTTAACTTCCCTCTAGAGCTGTTATCTTAGTTCTTCAGCTGGTGACAGCTTATTTATTTAACACAGTAACTTTGAGTGGGTTCGGATGTTATATTAATTGTTGAACTGAGCTTGTTTTGTAAGTTTTGAATGTTTGAGAGTGCAGAAAGTCTCATTTGATGTAATTTCTCAGAGTTGATCCTAATGAAGTTCATGTATATATGACTATCAGAATATTGATAGATAGGTTTCCCTTTCAAGCACTCGATCATCTTCCTTAACAAGTAATCTATCAGACAGTTGAGTGATTAATTCTACATTATACTCTGGACGACAAAGGTACAGTTTTCTTTTTGTGTACTGTGTACCTACCTATTTATTTAGCTGAAATGACTTCCGGTCATTAGGTATATTGTCTTTATTTAATAAGTGCATTAACAAAGCTTTCCAAAGTTCGCTTATTATTTATATATTTCAGCTAACAAAATTAATATTTTGCTTGTCTTTCACGCAGCTACTGCAAATGTTGGTATCTCTGTATATTAACCAATTCCTATACCTACAAACAATATTTTAAATATATTTAAATTAAACAGAATCTTAGATTTCTTAGAACCTATTTATCTTATCTATATTCAATGAGATGTATGTCAGACGTGGCGTAAATATTTGTTTTTATAACTGTTTACGCTCCGCCTACCCCCTGAGGGAAAATGGCGTGATTATTATATGTACGTTTGTATGTTCAATCAGGAGTTATTTTTCGAAATACGAGTAAACACAACAACGGCTCTATAAATATTTTCAACTTCTCAATGAAATTTCTGAATAAAATTTCGAATTCTCATAACAAAGACATAAACTCAAAGAGTCTGTAAACTAAGAGGCTAGGAATGTGTTACTTACAATCCGGAAAGGCTCTGTTCTTGAACGAAAATTATAAAGTTCCATTAAAATAGCTTCCCAGCTCAACTGCGAGTTATTAGACAGCACTAAAGACGTTACCTACTAAGATTTAAAGACGAATCCGGCTTAGCGAATGAAATACAACTGACTACCACTTTTTATAGTATTTACATAGAAAAATGTAAAGATGTTACAGTTCATTTATTACTTAAAATTTTGAATCTTATAGATTACATCGTGGAATTATGGCTTGCTCTCGAAGGGTTCGAAACACAACTACGTATAGTTCAGTTATCGAATTGATAATTGCATAGGAGATGGTATTGTCAACTAACCCGGAATATCTGATATGATCTGATTACATTTTCAAACAAATTTCATATATATTCTGGACGATTCCCACACAGCGCCATCTAACCCAAAACTAAGCAAGGCTTATACTATGGAAACTAGATAACTGAAATTAATACTTATTATATACATACTTCTTTTAAAAAATATATACATATCATACATAGAAAACACCCAGACTAAACACAAATATTCGAAAATTAACTAAAAAAATATTTTTGTCTTGTGAGGATTGAACCCACGACCCATGCCGTAGTAGGCATAGGTGCTATCCATTACGTCATCGGGCCTGTCGATAAGTATAAGTTAGCATATTTATATAGCAGAACTATTTTCTTATAAACTGTATGAAAAACCTGTATGTTAAAAAAGGAATCTCATATAGGTGTAGAAGCCGGACACTGTACCTCTATAATCTGTATATTGTATTTTCGAAACAAACTGGTCGCTACATCCCAGAATCGCATAGAAATAGGTTGTTCCTCCCAGCGATCACGAAATTCTACTTAATACAGCAGCTCCTTGAATATTCACGTCGCAATTACTTTAATGGGGCTAAACCACGTGCATATTCTCGTGCAGAAAACCCTAAGTCTAGGATTAGTTCGTTTAGATCTGAGGACTAGGTTCGGGTTTAAAATCTTCCTTAGATCTTTTATGGACCAGGTTCTTATTTCCATTAAGTTTCTAGGCTTCAGTTTGGTTGGGAAGTATGGATGGATGGCTATCTTTTATCACTATCCATCAGTCTAGCCTAAACCTATATCCACAATTTCACCATCCCTATTCTTGTGAGATTATATTACTTTAATAGTTTTAGTGCAGAATAGTAGAAGGTGATGCTGTTCTAACTGAACGCAACACCAGACCATTGGCTCTACTTGATTTAATTTAGTCCTTGATTAAGCAAAGTAAGTATTATAGCCTTACCTAAATTAAGTTATAGTTATCCTATTATAGCCCTACTTTAAGTAAGGCTATAATACCCCCATGTCTGTTTTCAGTTAAGATAGATAGGTATGTATGATTACAATAGCAACATTGCAGACTGATCAGGTATTAATTAGTGCAAGCTATTTACTCAAATTAGTCTATGAAATCAAATACGCTTCACTTACATATTACGTATGTATAGATATGCATGTAACACAATCTTACTAACAAAAAAAACAGTGATAAAAAATATAAATTAAAAGCCTTGTGGTGCGGACTAAGAATATCACTCTTTTTTACCTCATGAAAAAAGAGATGGAGCAATCAAAGGAATACACAAAAGTAGGTATTATCTGTGATAGGGCACTGCACCGGCCTATCATGCGACAAAGAAAAAAGAATCCAGTAATAATGTCTAGGTAAGTTTTGACTATTTTATTCTCTAGTGCTTCTCAAATGGACATTTATCTTGATTTTCTGTTCAGTAAAATGAATGACACTTAAAGCCAGTGTACTTGTGAATGGCCTCGACAGTGGCGCCAGTGCATAAAAATATATTTTCTCTTTAGACAAAAAATCTATCAGAAGGTCCGTTGCTCAAGTTTTTTAGTATTAAATTAGAACCTGTAAACTCAATGAAATGTTGGTTTGAAATTAAGGTGCTGACTCAGAACTGACAATAGAAAACTCCTTTTCTAAGATCGCATCCCACGCAGGTTACATTAAAATTAAAATAAAAAACATTTACACTCATACCAGGTAGGTTGCATAATAGTTGTTTATGCAACTGTCATAATATAATAGGGGGCTAGAATGCAAATGTCTGTTTATTAGACGAGGCGTAGCTAAGAAAAGTTTAACACGAGCATTGTAATGCCTAATTAAATGCAGTTGCATTGACTATTTTAAATATACTGCACAAAAAAATCTCAGTAATACACTTTATTTCCAAATCTTCGCACCGGCGCGGCGATTGCGAGGCCCAATACAAGGTCAAATTCAATACAAGAACGTATCTTATGTGGCTTGAAGTGAATTTTTGAAAATTTAATACTTCAACAGTTGTTCAGATATCACTTTGTGTCAACACCATACAGCAACATCTGACAGGTGCGGTGAGAGATGGCGGCAAATTTAAGTATTGGCAATGAACACTTCGTATCATGTCTCTATTTTATCGAAAGGCGTACCTTGTCATTAGAAATAATGCTTCACATTGAGAAGAAACTGTGATTTATGTAAGCCGAATGCATTAAGCAGGTCTTTATACAACTGTTGTCGTGGTTGTAATCCGAACATTTTGAGACAAGTGTAGATAAAAATATATTTAAGGTCTTCAAAAGATTTACTGCAGAAATCCTGAAATCTTTTAAACCTTGGCAGGTATAATCTTGCACTAAAAGATTTGATGAACCTTACTGCTATTCAAGAAAAACAAAGAAATTTTGTAATATTATTATAAATCTGTCTGTTTTGCCGTGTGTTGCCGGCTGAGAATAGCATCACCCCATTTCTTGCCCGTGGGAGTCGTAAGAGGCGACTTAGGGACTTGAGGGTGTGTATTGCAATTTTAGGCGATGGGCTGACAACCTGTCACTATAGGGATACACAATTTTCCGAATAACCCTCAAATATTTGTCAGACGTGGCGTAAATGTCCGTTTTATGCGGCTGTTTACGCTCTGCCTACCCCGCAAGGGATTATAGGCGTGATATATGTATGTATGTATGTGTTTAGTAAATAGATGGTCTAAACATAGTAAGTAACTACCTCTACAGTTAGTGTTCTTTGGCTAAGATAAGGCTGGTTACCGTCTATGACAAAAGTACTTTCCGTAAACGTGTATATTTCATGGTATACCTACAATCCTTGGTTAAATTCTTTAAATGATTTTGTTGAATGTACGTCAAGATACTAAGTATGTAAAGAGGCTGACTTCAATTAACGTTTTGCATCATTTATTTACAATTTTATTCACAATTTCTATAATTTTTTCTCTCTTTTTAAATTTTCTTAAATATTTCAATATATTTTAGTATTTTTTTGTATATCTTCCTTATACAAAGGGTTTACGAAAAAGAACGCTGTTTTTAACATTAACATGCTTAAGACACTTTGTTACACCTATAGATCGCGGTCCAAAGAACGGAGTACTTTTACCTAGCACCACTTTGTTACATTTTGATTCGTTTCAACGCAAACCCATTTAGGTAGCTATTACCAGAGTTTACACCAGCACGATCCTCCGCACGTAGTTAATAGAAATATGGATAGGTAATTAAGCAAATAAAATACCAACTTCCCAGTAAAGTAGCAATTTTGCTTTTTAACATGTATTTTGAAAATGTTTTAATCGTTTCATAGAAATTCTTTAGTAAGGCAACTTCTTATACATATTTTTATATAGAAGCACACACAACAGGTAATTTTACACAGAAAAGCAATAAGCAGGAATAAAATCTAATTTAAAATGGTGACTGTGTTTTTTTTTTCAATAATATTTTCTCTTACATAAATAATTTCAATAACTGTAATATTTTATCATGAAGTAAAATATTTCAATTCGTTTGCTTTAAACATGTTAGGCTTATCTTCGTGCGTGTGCTCTCCTCAAAACAAGCCGTACGAATTTTCGTCGGAAAGTTACGTGATGTTACTTTCAAAAATATCATGAAGTTTTTGACAGATACTTGCGATCACAGCTTGCGATACTATGTAAATTCGCAATGTTATGTATTTGTGGCTATTTGTCATAAGGCATCCGCAGTTTTCTTCAACGGCATCTCTCCGGCTAAATGAATGTTGACTGACGGTATTCAGCTGCGAATGCAACTATGTAATGTGTGCATAATTAATACGATTCCGGAATATTTGCAGACTCTACAGAATTGATGTGGTGCGCTGTGTTCTTGTATAAACACTCGTATTGCGAACGTGCAACCGTTCAGTATTCTATTGTTTGCCAGAAGGATGGAATGACAATAATTAAGAATTTAATTTGTAGAAAATAAGTATTTCAGAGGTCTGAAACTGAAAATAATTATGTACTTTTGTTCGATTTTTACGCTGAACTGGTAAAGGAATACGAAAGACAAAAAGTATATTTGCAAAATAAGTCGGCAACTGTCGTGATAAGTAAGACATTCATGAGACCGATGTCTCGCAGATTCGCACCAGTAATCCATATGATCGCAGTTTCTTGAAAATTAAGTATCAAAATAGATCAACAGCCACATTCACTGTTGAAATAATTAAAGGAAAATCTTGATTGGCAACAGTTCATACATCCATCAACAGTAACAAAAACATACCTAACCTAGTTTAGCATCAACACTAAAATTCAGTTTTTTTTTCGTACAAACATCTATCTGTGGTACCTTTGGTATAGGAATTCATTCGAAAGCAAAGAAAACTAGATGTCAACATCGACATCGAGTGGGGTTTCCTTATCAATCACTTAAGAAACAGTTTATACTAATATTATTAAGAGGAAAGATTTGATTGTCTGTTTGTTTGAATTGAACAGGCTCCAAAACTACAAGATCGATATAAAAAAAAAACTTTTACCATTAGAATCTTAAATTATCCCTAGTGAATATAGGCTATATTAAAATATCTCATTCTCGGTTCCCAGGGGAAAACGGTTAGCAGCGCGCAGCGGGTGTAACTGCCCAGGCAGGCTGCTAGTATATAATAATAATTAAATAGTAGGTATAATGTTGTGTGGTGCCGGCTAAGAATCGCATCACGTCAATTCTACTTGTGGGAAGGCACAAAACCTGCGGGTTCGTGAGTCTTGTGTCAAAAAGAACCAGAAACGAGACAAATTTGTTTCGTATGATTGCAGAGTTGTCTCCTTGTTATGTGAACCATGATTTCTGGTTTTTCCGTTGGAGAGAAAAGCATGGCCGGCCACTCTATCTTACGGTGTAAAATTAATTGATAAAATAAAATTAGTTTGTTCTCTCGTGATATTCCCTTCGGAATTGATATTGGTGCTGAACTGTCTGTGATTTATTTGGTGCTGAACTGTCTGTGATGCCAACTGCTGGAGGGTGGCACATGACTTTTAGGTCAGTAAATCTATTTATTCCCTGTAGCTTAGAATCACCACATTTTGTTTGAGATAATTCAAAGTTTACAGGTATTGAAATTACCAGTATACCTATATACACGCCACACCTACAAGTAAATTAAATATCATCAAAATTTTGGAATTCCATAACGTGACAGACCAAAATCCAGTAAGTTATTGCAATATACAATCTTCTCCACGTGATAATAGTTTGTCATTTTGCTCAGCTGCGGACCGCCCAATTTTATTTCGGATACAGTAACGTGTTAAAAAGAAACTCTTTGCTGGTAACTTAAATGTAGTGTTTTAATGATCTAAATCTCTGCAGTCTGCCAGTGATTGAACGCAATCGGACGCACCGATAGTCCCAGTGGGCGAACGAACTTTTATTTGGACGCCCCGTCGCTTTCCATTCACATGTCTCTATCAACATTGTCAGGGTCCTCCAAAATAAAATGACTTGACTATCCCCATCTTATTTATTATATCAGAAATAAGAAAAGAACAAAAATTTCTAAAAAATTGCATTAGAGCTGTTTTAATAATTTTCTAGTTATCTACCTAAATGTTTCACTCAACACTAATAATATCAACATTATTTAAACGTTTTTTAAATAATGTTGATATTACAAGTGTAGAACTTAAAATGTACGATGGTGTATTTTGCACTCACAGTGCTAAATTATTCAATATAAAAGAAAAAAATATTAGATAATTTAAAATAATATTACATAATTTATTGAACTCTAAAATGTTATTACACAATTGATATTTTTTTAGTGGGTAATTTAGGTAATGTTAAACAATGACATTATTTTATTAGTATTGTTACAATTGTAATAATAACCTTTTAATGCACAGATGAAATCATAAAATCATTCAAATATGTACGTACCTACTTATTGCTTGCAATGTATACGTATATATGTGATACAAGTAAGTTACAGTGAAACTATTTATATCTTACCATATGATAGTATTTATACCTGTTTCCTGCAATAAATAAATTATGCTAAATCATTTTCATAAAAAAAAAAGGAATTGAAAAAAGTTTAAGGGTGTGCCGGGAATTGAACCCAGCACCAATGGAGTACCGTCCCACCGCTCTGTGACTGAGTTACCGGCGCCCCGACGGACCCTCCCAAATTTTTAGCCTCTTGATACTCGTTTTGAAGCGACGTATAAGCACAATATAGTGTTAGTTATTTAACGAATACTATTTAGTTAGTCCTTATTGCAGTTGGAATTCAAATAATATAAGAATAAATTAAATAAGAAATTGTTTTTTTTTGCGTCAGCCGAGGATCACCTAAACCCGGGAACTCAGTGGTAGAGCGATTGCACGGCACCCACAGATCCCGGGTTCAATCCCCAGATGACGCTATTTATTTTTTTCAATTTCTTATTTTCTTTAATGAAGTTCTAAAAAGTTAAGGGTTTGCAGTAGAGGTATAATTATGTTCATTGATAATTTTAAAGATATCGTCCTACATGATTCGCTCAAAAAAATTTAACATTTACACAGATCCTTTGAATATTATTTAGGTTGGGTAGGTACACTTCGGATTTAACGTGGGCAGTTCACAGTTGTTTTGATACCAACCAAGCGGCTCATTTATAGTCACGAGCCCAGGTATTTGTTGCTTCATTGTAACTCATTACAGCTTTCAGATAGATGATCCTTGAAAGCATATATAACGGGTATAAATGTTTTATTTTATCTAGTCAGTCATAAACCTAAAAAGAAGAAACAAAACCAGAAGAATGTTTTCAAAACTCTGGTCATTTACTAGTAGCCCGTGTCAGCAACTTTGTCGATAAGACATCACAATGGCGGACACAAACAAAGGCGCGGACAGTAGGCCTATTGTTTCTCCTGCACAATGAGAAAAAAGATTGAATGACAACTCCGAAGATTCGCGTTTAAATGAGAAACTTGATGCCTTGCTAGTGTTTTTTGACCGACAAAAAACAAAAACCGGAGGAAGCTCTCAATTCATCACAAAATTGAAATGTCTGTGTAGGTAGTTACTTTTCTTTAGTAGTAATATGTACATCATCTTATGGAGAACATAGCAGTGAATTAATAATGACAGTAAATGTAATTTAACTTAGAGTAATTAACCGATAGATAGTTAATTCTTGCTATCTCCTAGAAATTTCAGAGCTAGCTAAATTCGCTTAGTTTTAATAATAAGTGTTTAATATTTACAAAATTCGTAGACATTCGAAATCGAATTTCTTTACTTCAAAAAAAATCTCTTCAGTTTTAAACTGCTTTCGATTTTCATACGGCAGTGTATTGTTTACGTAACATTTTACCTACCAATATTATTTCACCAAGGGCCGATATATTGTCTATTAAAAATACTAAATCTATTGCTAATATTGTGCAACTCACTTGAAAATTTTAACCACGTAGACCACCTGGGCTTAAGGTAGGTAGGTACCAAGTTACGTGTTGGACTTACATAAGTCCGCCCACATTGCTTTGCCCTATAACACAGCTAGAATGTTGGTAGAGTGAGTAGGTGGTAGTAACTACAGCAACAATAAAATTATACAACGTTCTAAAGTACTAACCTTGGGTCCCACAACATACACAAAAGTTTTATTTTGTAGTAAAAGGTAAAACAAATTTACATTATTAAAAAAAGGCTATCGACGTAGCCATCTGCTATGCTCATAAACTGTAATCCGGGGATCATTGCCATTGACCCAAAAAGAAGAAGATCATAATAATATTTTTACCAATTAACGACAGTTATCACTTGATAACATAAAAAACCGACATCATACAGAACAGCAGTGTATGATCGATCATGATCAAAATATCAACTTATATTATTTATAGTCTTCAGGGATCCGTATATATTATAAAATAGTTGTACTTGGATCCTCGTAACATAAACAGCTACAAAAGTCCATTACTGAACATGGGCCTCCTGCTATTGTCATACTCACAACGCGTGGCAGGCGGATTGGCGAACGCATTGCAAGATGTTGCATTCACAGGGAACGCTGCTGCCCATTAATTATTCGTATTTATCCCATATTCGTTTTTTACTACCACTACGGCTAAAATTTGGATGATGCTATTCTAATCCGGCATCACACAGCAATGGATCTTCGTAACTCTTTTTTAGCAATTTCTACGTTTTCCAACACACCTATTTATTATTTCACATATGTTTGCCCAAACTAAGTGGATAATGGTTTATCCACCCAACTGTTCCAATTTTCTTTTCCTACCGACTGCAAGGCAAACACTCACGTCGAACCATCAAAGCGAAGGGGCGTACGTATCAATTACCTAAATGGATCTCACGGGCCAAGCTATCGGTCGGCCAATCGGAATGCAAGTCTAGAAATACAGTTAGCACAACACCAAAGAATACTTGATACTAGATATCGTTGGAGAAGTGACACTTTTCTAGTTTTCTAAAATTGTATACCAATCACGCGAAATTTTTGGTATTCAATTTATAGCGGGCTTACATCGCTTTGGCTTCATTAAACTTAAAGAATGAATTGGTCGCTAAAAATACGTTGCAAAACTATCCCGATAGATGCAGCTATGCCATATTGTTGTATTGGCTTTAAGATATATTTGCATAATTTTGCAGGTAACGATGAGTCACTGTAGACCAGATGGAAAGGGCGTCGCTAGTATAGCGAAAGTCGCAGGCTCAAGTTTCGTATGCGGTAGAAAATATTGCACGTTTTTTTACACTGATCAGTTTTCTTTGAAGTTTTACCGCTACGCATATGAAAAGAATGTTGATAATAGTTTTGAAAGTGTAAACAATTAGTTAACAGCGTAAAGTTATCTGGCTGAATGCAATATACGAAAAGATACATTCAGTTTGTATAACCGATGTATAGAAAATTTAAAATAGGCTTTCTAAAAAGTAGACTACCGGTATCTGAAGATATTTTTAGCCGAGAGTATTTCGGAACGTAACTAGCGTCGTAATCGATCCAAAATTCATAGCACGATGAAAACGTAGTTTATTGAAAATACGCTTCTGTCAGATTGAAGTACGTGTAGTTCTGTAGGTTGCGTGTTTCTTAGGCCGTGTGCATACGTAATTGATGTGCCCTTCCCTTCAATTTAACACCGCACGAAACATATATTTCAGCTTCGCTTAGTGCGCGCTTTAAATCGCTCAACGATTTTTTATGCGTAACGAAATAAATATTTTTTTATTCATTTAAAGGAATACTGCTTCTGTCACAGATATTGGCTTTTGTATGAGTTATTTATTATGGCCGTTCTTTATAGCACAAACGAAAGCTGAAAGCCAGAAATTTGTTTGAAGCTTAAGAATCTTATAGTTAACGCAGCAGAGGACATTTTTGTCACCAACGGCGATTATTCTAAATGAAAATAAGAATTTAAAAATTATTACGCGCACCGGGACTTGAACCCGAGACTACCGTCCCGTCACACTGCTCTGCTAACTGAGCTACCGGCGCCTTGACTGACACTTCCAAATTTTCAATGTCTGGTTCAAGTTCCGCCGTCATTTATGAAACTAATATAGCACTGTGAAAACATAAACATAATAAACCATAGGGCAATTATTATATTTTATGTATATAATTCCAATAGGTACTCATAGCCTTTTTTTTGTTCCAGATTGTAGGACGTAAGCTTTTTTATATTTGCGAAATACTTTCAAAAGTTGGATACTTATTTTTTAGTTCCATTTTCCTTATTTCTGGTAGAACATAACGGGTCTTGCTTCTTGTACATAAATAAACAGCTTAGTTTGTAATTTTGCTAATAAGCAAATTTATTCATTCAAGAAAATTGACACATATCCACTTAACATTAACGATATGTCAAGAAGTCTTCGAAAGTGACATAAAACAAGTGAAATAAATTAACCTTTTCAACGTCTACTCACATTTTTTACGATATGTCATAGGGAAAAACGCTACTAAAATAAAAACTTTACACAATAAAAAAAACAGATGTGCAATATATTCACAATAACCAAAAGAATATTGATTTATCTACATTAAAATTCAAGTTATTACATCCATTTCATATAGGTACTATTATTTACATAAATGCGTTCTTAAAAATGTTCTATAGTGTCCAGTATCTTATAAATAGTAGATTTAGCTAGAGTTATTTACAATATTATAATAAATATACCAGTTTAAGATTAACAGTACGATGTAATAAAATTTAAAGGATCACAGTGATTTTTAAAATTTTAAGTTAAATATAACAAATTTAAATATCATTGTTGAACATAAGAAGAAAATACGTAATTGTATTTCATTACTTACTCTTAAAAGTACACAGAAAATATTTTATCATGTTTTTAACGTTGTGTCTATTTCGTTTGTTTCAACTTACGTGTTTATTATTCAAAAAGTTTACTACTTGTGTATTTTTATTTAATATTTATCTATGTAATAAATTTATTGTCTACGTTTCATTTGAAACGTTAATTGCCGGAAATTATTTTTACCTTTGCGGTACTTATTTGCATAAGTTTTTAAATAATTAAACGAACGGCAAATATTTTTTTAACTGAAATAAGACCATTTTGATTGATTTCTAACAGGAGGTTGGTATGTAAAATATATCAAGCATGAATTTGTGACAAACAAAAACAAGCCTAAATTATAAATATTCTAAACTTATATATTATTCTATGCAGAATAGCTTAATTGAGCATGAGTAATTCATGATAAATCTGTATTTATTTACAGTTGAAAATATAAAAGTAGCGATTAATGTCATGAAATAAGATAACAAACATTATAAAGGACACTTGGCTTGAAAAGTACAGGTAAAAAATTAATTTCTACAAACTCTCAAAATAGACAATAAAATAAGTACAAATAATGAAAACCAAGCAGTATTTATCTAATACCAATTTCATGAACGTGATCTAGCTAATATTTATTATTATTTAGATACTTCGTATCTGTAGTTATATTTATATACATGTTTAATTTTGTTATTTCTAGATAAAAAATATACCTATCAAATCATGGATGGAAACACTAACTCTGCTAAAAAGATAGAATTATGTTTTTAATTCTGTAATTTTTGTATGATAATAAATAAAATAAAAATTGTGCTGTAGTGTTAAACATGAATAGCCACAACAGTTCACTGCTAGACATGAACCTCCACCTATTGGGCTGTTGCTATACTCACCACGCTTGGCAGGCGGATTGGAGAGCGCAGTGCAAGATGTTGCATTCATAGGGAGCGCTGCTGCCCAATACCTGTGCAAATTGTATTCCTTAGTGGCTTTTTACGGGTAGGATTTGGGTGATGCCATTCTAAGCCGTCATCATACGGCGGTTGTTGTGTTTGTCTTACTTTGAACATTCAGTGTTTCCTCCCACAAATATTTGTCATAGACTAAACATCGCGTAGATTAGACGCAACTTTCCCGAGCGTTTGCGAGTAGAGGCGTCCTTGTTGTGACGACTTCTCTCCGCCGAGACAGAGTTCCACTTGTCACACTCCGCCTGTCCTCTGCTAGTCTGCCGATGCTCTGTGTATAAAAAAAAACGCATTTAAATATTGCTATTTCTGAACAGAGGTCCTAGACGTGCTATAATTTGAAATGATTATTATTTTGAACATAATCACGTATATTTGTTGTAAAAGAACATTCATTTTTAAGTAAACTCACGAAATATGCCAAACATTCTATGCCGAATGCAATTATGACCAGTGATGTTATGTAGTGGTCACCCGACGTTTTACCTATAAATATTTGATTGAGTGAAAAAAAGTAAGAATGATTGAACTTACATGAGAGTCAGATGCCGGCGTATTTGGAGTATGTGGCGTGGCAGAACGGACCTCGTTCTGATGTATACTATGGGCGCTCTTGGAGCCTCCCACTTGAGGCGACACCACCATGCCGTAGGGAGGCGGCTCCGGTGGCCTCTCCGCGTCTCGTGTGCAATTGAAATCTGAGGGTAGGAAGAAACATTCGTTAAATAAAATATGAATATCCGTAGTGTTAAAACATTTCACCATTCAAAGTCGACTTTTGTGTTTTAAATCAAAGAAACTTTTATATTAACCCTTTGCATTATAACTTTACCTAGTTGTTGGATTTACGAACGCCTGTTGGCTATTGTAGCTTTTAGCCACCGACAACCATCAATTCGCTCCACTAAACATAGGGGAGCAGTGGTTAATTCTCAAAATGTTTGTAGATCGTTGCCGTCACATATTTTGATAGCTAGAAACGAACCTTTGTTCATCTAAGAATGACTAGCTGGTGCCAGTATGCTTCACTAAGATTGACATCGTATTTTTTGCTCCATTTCACAATACAACGAGGGGACCTAGTAGCCAGCCTTTATCGATCTGAGGTTGCCATCAATACACAAAGAGACGAATGGAATATTTTATTACTCACCTTTCCCCAGAGGTACGACGTCGGGATTTTTGTCGTCTGGCTGGATTGGTGACTGATTCGCGCTGTGCATTGAGTTCTTATACGTCTTCACTGTCTGTATTGGAGCTAAAAAACAAACAGTAAGTAAGCATCTGAAGGATTAAAAACATTCATCTTTATTTTATGACCATGCGTTTTGTTAAATTGTTTGATGTTTTTATGGACCCATGACTTTAAAAAAACGGGTGGTAGTGAGTGGATCGAGAAAACGAAAGATAGTAAGTACCCTATGGATACCCTGGAGGAAGTTCATCAGTGGCTTGCAATAGCCCACAGATGGAACATGATATGACAATACATTATCTTTGGTAAAATACCAATTGTCTTCAAAATTCTGTTAGAATTAAGGTCGTCTGAGAAAACTTGTCGAAGCTAATCGTTTGAGGTAATGAAGAAGGTAGAAGTAAATATGTAATCCTACCAAAATCATTTTAATATAAAATGCTGCCTAGATTCGAGCATATGGCTTTCAAAGCGAAAAAGATATTAGATCTCAAGTAGAACCAAGCTTCTGAATCTACACGCTCCAACTCCATCATCCCAAATTTTACAAACTTTATATCTCAGTCAATTGCAAGTGTTATAAGTTACCCGTTATTACTTATGGCACTTCTATGGTTTCATGTCAACTATAAACTTTATGGCGGTTACCAATTTTCTATTAATACCATGTCATAAGCCTACTAGATGTAGTAGGTGATGAAAAACTCTGACACCAGGGATTTGGTGTCCCATCCCATCGCCCACGAAAATAAGAAAACTAGTTATTTATTGTATCCTACAGAATCAGTTTTAGCTCATATTATAAGGTCTAGGTAGATTACAACATAAGTCGCTTTATTTTTACAGAAAATATCCAGTTAATTTCAGTCCCTTCCTCGAATCAGTTGAGCAGACAGGTAGCCTACCCTTTTCCATCACGTGTTCCCTCTATCCGTCGCTTAAACATTCCTTTCCTTAACTTTACCATACTACACCAAACTTACAGATTTCGATAATAAACTTGTAACTTATCGACTCTACTAAAATTTATAAGAATTCTCAACTATTAGAATTTGAACTATCTTCAAGTTTATAACGAGTAGTTTAATTAAGTTTTTATTTTGTAGGTCGTGGTTTTGATTTTCACAAAAAATACCTATTATACACTTTGTTCTAGAGTAGATTGGTCATTGTTTTTCATTTCAGTTTTACTTCAACAAAATGAGGACCTTAGTGTTGGCAATAAATTGCATTTATTTCTTTGAAAGCATTCATGCGAGACGAACAGTCTTTAAAAGAGATATAATAATATATTTACACAAATAAATTTGATAGTTATTCACAAAAAGTTATATGATTTCGAACCCCTGACAGATATGAATCAAGATTGGAAATCATGATCTATTTTGCTTAATATGAGGTTAAAAACCCCGTTTACTTAAAAGCTAACAACTCGATAAACATGTCGTGAAGGGTGACTGAACATCTGCAATGTCAGTTCGACTGCTGCAGAAAGGCATAAATCACGTATTGAAATTCAGTAGAAATCGAATTTCAAATGGTTCGTATATTTCTGAATTCTATATTTATAAGAACCCGATCGATTCTGTTTGGAAAATACAAATTACTGAAATAAAAGATTAATAGTCATACTGTTAGTCACCCATTTGTTGCCGGATTTCAATGACATCACCCCCTTTTTACACACAACTGTTACTGGCAGGTTTTAGGAACAACGGCTTTCGTACTATATTTGCCAGCCTGCAAGCCATGGACGATTAATTAATCTGACAGAAATACTTTTTAAGGTGAATATAAGAAGATGATGATATTCTTTGCAAAGACAAAAAGTACATAAATTATTTCTTTTAAAGCGAGAATTTAACAAAACAGCTCCTTAATAAATTCTATTGTCTATCATTTTGATACTAAAGCTTGTGTCAGAATCGCAGTAAAACAGAAACTTTCGCCATTATGTTTCAACTGTAATGTCCTTCAGTCTGTATGGCGGTAAAACACGCAATCTGGGGATGGATTCTGCCAATGCTCACGATACATGCTTTTTTAAATTTATTGTTAGATATTCGAACCATGGAACTAGTGCCTATTTTAAATAACTGTCACCATAAATAATAACGATTCAATATCATAATTAATTAGTAGGATTATCAACAATCATTAACTGGCCCGATGGCGTAGTGGACAGTACCCGTGCTTGCTACGCCGAAGGTCGTGGGTTTTATCACCATACAGCACACCTATTTGTAAGTTGCTTGTCAAATATTTGTGTTGAGTCTGGGTGTTTTCCATGTGTTGTACGTTTATGTTTACAAAAAAGTATGTAAGTATTAAAATCAGCTATCTAGTTCCCATAGTGCTAGCTTTGCTTAGTTTGGGGCTAGATGTCGCTGTGTGAAATGTCCAGAATCTTCATTTTTATTAATTAATAACATACAAGTTTAAATAAGTGCCACCTAAACCCGCACAGCGCAATACTGCAAACGTATTACTATTTCTATGAGTTGTCATTTTGAATTGATTTTAGTTGGTTTATTCCCACAAACCAACTTACACAGTTTTTTAAAGTATAACTACTGATACAATTTTAAATGTAGAATACAACAAATGCGAAGTAGAATTGTGAAGTCTCACTTTAAGGAATTACACTTCGAAATGGGTTTTCTAACTTTTACTTTTTTATCCGATATGTAGTAAGATAGTCGCAATATATTGCCTTGCTCTTGAATATTGAACTCTTTTCACTGAATTTAGTGGATTAGTTATAGTTTTCAGTGATAAAATTTTCGAGGGCGATGATAGGCTGACAACTTGTCACTATGACGATACACAATTATCCGTGTTTAAATATTTGTCAGACGTGACATAAATGACCGTCTTTTTCTGCTTTTTACGCTCTGCCGCTACCTCGCATGATGATGATGATCTTTCCGACCGATTTCGGCCATGGCGACCACTTCAACTCCTAATCAAAGAGGCGTTGATGCGCTCGGAGATGGCTACTATAGCCAATTTTAGCTAAGAAATCTCGTGCGCAATGCGGGCAGGTGAGCTTGCCGTTCACATAATTGTAGTTAATGGCTGCAGGTGGACGGTCTTTCAGCTCATCGCGCTTAGCGTCGAGGTCTGCTTTGCGCTGCTCCTCAAACTCGCGTATTCGCCTTTTTACCATCCCGCGCCATTCTGGGCGCTGTGCTACCTCGCATAGGATTATAAGCGTGATATGTGTGTATTAATGATAAATAAAATTGCATTTAATTACATTTTGACAATCGGAGTCTACTTGTAAAGTGGATACAATACTACTTGTTATTCACAAACAAAAATATTATAATGTAGTCTGTTATATTATGATAATAGTTTGACACGAGCATTGTAATGCCTAATCATATGCAGTTTGAAAAAACAAGTAGGTACACTTTTCAAAACCTTCGCACCGGGTATCCAACGCTGCGTCTAAGATACTCATCACTTTCGTTATAAAAATACTAGATTTCCGCCCAGTGGTTTCACCCGCTGCCACTAATTTTCCCGTGGTGATAGTTGCTTTCCCGCGGTAAAGTGGTAAGTAGCCTATGTGTTAATCCAGGTTATACTCGATTTGTTTTTAATTATTTGATATGTTTTTAATTTCATTTAAATCGGTCAAGCCGTTTGAGCGTAAAGAGATAACAAACATACATACACACACACAAACTCTCATATTTATAATATTAGTACAGATTGCCAAAGTACAGTAAACAAGAAAAATAGCAAATAACTGACAAAAACTTTCAGAGCCAACCATATCTCATAATGCTGCACGGATGACAGGTGTAGCGGAAAATTGGCAAAAAAATTTAGTACTGGCATAGATAACATAATTATTGGCACAGAACACTTCGTTTCATTTCTCCATATCATCGAAAGGCTTACTATTTTAAAGCAACACATTTACATCATCAAGACGTAATGTTACAGCGTTTGAGAAGAAACTGTAAATGCTATAGGCAAAATGCATAAAGCAGGTGTTCATACGACTTTTTTCGAACTAGTGATCCAAACTTTATGAGACGAGTGTATATACATTTTGAAATAATGTCACTAATGATAATTTTGTAACCGAATTCTAACTGCTGGATATAGTTGCCTATAAACTTAAATGTGAAAAAACTTTAATAATCATAAACATTTTGCATTTTATGTTAAAAAGCTTTTTAGGAGCATACATTTTCAAATTTTGTTCATTTTGTTAATTATGTTTATCTATTTTGTTTTTAGGGTTTTAAATGTTTTGCTATTTTAAGCTTTAAGCCAGAAGCCATATAAACGATTACGATAAAGTGACGTAATAGTTTTTATTTAAAAGGGTATTTTTAAATAAGTATAAATTAAAGTAGATCTTTACCTTCATATTGCAAAGGCCTGTGATGCCTCCTCCTGGCCAGAATTGCAATGATGACCACAACCACTAGAGTCCCGATTGCACCAGCAATGATTCCGAGGGCCCAACTTGTGTCCATTTTCACTATACTCGTCGCTTTGGCTTCTGTTTTAGGACAAAGAAAGTAAATCGGTTAAAATACAAAATGATATTGGCAAGATTATTTACAGGGAAAATAACATCATCCTTTATTCACAACACAAGCGTTTTGATAAACTGATTTTATTGTTACTATAAGTCCATATTCTTTTTCGGCTGAACTAACTTTTGTCTAGATTCATCAATGACTTACCTGTATGTAAAGCCAGCCTAGATAACGTGTGAACCCTTAGCGTCGTAGTTTCAGACCTTCCTCTGGCGTTGTGAGCATAGAATGACAGTTGCAGTGCTTTTCCTGAACCAAGTCCCCTCAGTTTCCAAACAGGTAATGCAGTTGATACATTCGCCAACAGAGTTCTGGTTTCAGGGTCCAAAACCTCGACAAAGTAAGTTGTGTGAAGACCACCGTCGTATCCTATGGATGCAACAAATAATAAATAAGATAAAACAACATTTCAGAGGGTTCCGCGGCAGTTACTGGAAACATTTCAACTTTGGGTCTTGTCGTAATCTTCTAAAACAGTAAAATAATATCAAGATTTTAGTACCAATTCATATTTAATCATATAATATTTGCCTGCATATCTACATCATACACACACATACGCAAACACATTTGTTATAATTTCATAAAACGAAACCAGAAAGTTATAGTCGTCACAAAAAAAAAAAACATGTTAGAAATCTAAATAACAGAAGCTTTTAATAGCTTTAATTATACTCCATACCCTTTATTCATACTTCAGTCCGAAATGAAAAATTACAGCATTTAATTTAATGGACAATGGTAATTATGACCCTAGTAAATATTTTTAGATAGCTTTAGCCAACAATTTCTGAATTTAGGACGGTCGTTATCCTTGTGCATACATTCAATTGTAACGATGTACAAATATCATTTATAGCAATGACATAAAATCGCAATTTATAAAAATGCGAAATTTGTATTAAATATGACTGCTACAAAAATGAAATATTTTTGACATTTCAGTTTTAAGATAAGGACAAAATGTCAAAAATATTTCATTTTGTCCTTATCTTAAAACTCCTAATTCTAAGGCTGAACTTTTCAAAAATTTGACAATTTTGAGTTCATCAGGGCTTTGCACTAAACTTAACTATCGCAAACGCAATGTTTTACCTTTCAATGTAGCCGAAAACGTTGAAGTGTTTTAAGTACTCAATTTATAGCGGGTTTTTATCGCTTTAGCTATCAAGCTATTCAAACTGTTAAGAATGAATTAATCGCTGGGAAATAGTTGCAAAACTATCTAGAACTAGATGCAGCCATGCCACACGTTACTGGGTATATCTGGTAATAAGACAGGTAGTTTTGCATAATTTCGCCAAGGGTAACTGAGCTGCGGTAGCCCAGTCAACAGAGGCGTTGCTACTTGTGAAAGTGAAAGTCGCAGGTTCAAATTCTGCCTGCAGTGCAAGTACCCCCAAAAAGTTTAAATTAATTTTCTAAATCAACATTTTGGCACGGAATCAAAGGCATCTTTACAAGAATCAGGTAATGACAAACAAAAAATACCGGTAGAAACGGACTTAAATTTATTCTGATGTCTAAAACTTGAAACAACATATCTTCTAATTTATTTGTATTTCTATTAGTCCTTTGTCTTTCGTGACGGTAATTTCTATTGACACAGTCATATTAATTTAGCTTTAGTAAGTTACTTATGCCAACAATTTAGCAAAACTGCTTTCCATCAGGCGTGTGTCATGACATAAAGAGCTTAACATAGTCACAATATCACGCGCTCACCAATGTAACTACATAATTCGAAGCACAGTGCTGCAAATTGTCGCTGAACAGGTTGATGGCATAAAAATTCTTAAGAATAATATTAATTCAGTTTCATTTTGGCGATAACGCATCCGTAGAATATTTTAAAAGAGCTTACAATTATTTAAAAGGAAAGCTACTTACCAGCTAAACATCTCAACTCAGCAGAATCTTCCGTGAGGTTCACTGAGGAGCAGTTGTAAGGAGGGTCTGGTCGTACAGCAGGCAACAAGGTGAATCTGCAAGGCTCGATCTGTTGGCCTGCAAGGTTCGTAGCTCGGCAGGCGATGGAGCCGTAGTCAGTTTCAGTGATTGGCGTGTAAGTGAGAATCGACCGGCCCATTGAATCCACCGTGAATTTTCCCTGTAAAATACTTAGTGATAATACAAAACTGATTTATTAGTTGAGTCTTTGCACACATTCCGTATGGTGCTGACGCGTGATAACATCACCCGATTTCTGCGTAAGTGTTGTAAAAAGCAAGTAAGGGATAAATGCAGGGAATGGGCAGCAGCTTTCCCTGTGAATACAAAATCCACCTGCCAAGTATGGTGGGTATGGAATTGTATTAGTATTATGTAGCTGTATAAGGGGGGCATAGGATTTTAAAATGAAGCGTACAAGTAAAGGATTATCATTGAAATATTACTGACACAAAATCTTCAGAATTTTGCGGGCTTTGTTAAAAAAACGGTATTATGTCTCGGTAATAAAAGTATTTTCTTTTCTGTGATAATGTTAGGTACGTATTAATAAAAAATATAAAAAATTTATATTTAGAAGGCTTTGAATCCAAGCACCTCATCAAAAGTTTCAATGTCTGATATTCAAAAAACCGTCTGACTTTCAGTAAAATACATGTACAATAAAAGCTTTGAAATATTTTTTCGCAATGCCTGTCATCATCTCAATTTTAAATTATTATGTAGATTCTATTACAATAACATTGATATATTTTTATCAAACACACGCGATTACTTTTAGACATTTAAGTAGAGACTCGGTGAGTCTATTAAAATGATTCAGATACTTCTTTAATGGATCAACTTATTGTGTTGATATTTAAAGGCTCGACAATTTTATTGGTTTTCCACATACTTACTGAAAATAACCAGAATACATTTGGTCTTCTGCTAATACCACAGTTGTGATCTCTATACCAATACTGATCAAAGCTCCATCGTAAAATGATTGGATGAGGCCTCATTAGCTCATCGGAATCATACCAGAGTTCGTGGGTTAGTTGTTTACCTTTGCTGCCCACAGGTAAAGAATACTAAATACAGGCGCTGCCACCGGTCAAATAAATCAATTGAATGGAATAAACTATACATATATGATCTATATAATCCTGTTAGGCGTCTCAGTATGTACAATCAACTTTAACCTTAATCTACCTAGGGATGAAACCTACTGTTTTTTTTTATATCTGTACGAAAAACCAGATTTAGGTACATAATTGCTTTAATTCAATTAATACCTGCAGGTGCTGTTTGTGAAATAAAATGAAAGTAACTTTGTTCTAACTTGACGTCATGCTCCGTCATTGTTAAGAAAAATCCAAATCTGTATAACACAATCGGCTCAGACGGGATACAAATTAAAGTAAAGGTAAGTACTGTCTCAGGCCTGACATGGTTCACCATACGACATGTAACTTTTCACCACCACCACCAGTTACTGATATTTGTTTCAAAATCAAGTCAAGATTTTCAAAGGGATCTGTTTGCAGGAGGATTAAAAAACTAACTGCCCAAAACTGCCTACCCGTTAGAAATCTTGCATATATATGTATCTGTAGAAAAGATGAAATACAGTCTTGCAAGTAATATTTTGGACGAAGCCACATTTCATTAGTTTCATCAAAACAAGATCAAAGTTCGTGTGCAACTGCCCCCGGTCAAATATAGTTCGAGGCGGGATTTCCTATTTATTCTCGTTAACTACATGTTTATATCTCCACCAACTTCGTTTTCTGATATATTAGAATTTGAATCATTTGTTTTGATTACATATAAGACTAAAAGATAGTTAAAAATGGAAAATACACCCCAAATTGGGGGTGGACCATGTCCAGCAGTGGACTGTTGAAAGTGGAGAGATAGTTAAATTATATTAATGTGATTACTAACTAAGATCAGTCACTGAATCTTATCGATAAAATTACAGTGTCCAAATAAGATGAATCCAACAATATTGCATTTCGTAACAGCTAACAAATACAATTAACAACATGTGACATCCGCAATGGATGTTTTAGGAGTTTGTACCAAAAATCCGGATTCAACCAAACACCGGTTTAGCAAGCGGTGCGTGTAAGATCCGCCCAAAAAAGTAAAATAAAATGCACCTTGACATGTTTATTTCAAGTTACATACCGGTTCCAATTCCAGTGTCCCCATGGAGTTATTTAGCGTCCAATGGAAATTCTTTGGGGGTGGGAACGCGTCGACCTCACATGTCACCTTCGCCGCTTCGTTGAGGGCCGCTCCCACTATGGCCGTCAACGTATTCGTGCATACGGGCTTGTCTGCAACAGAGAAATACCCTTGGGAGATGTTCGCTACAAATGTAGAAGTGCTACGCCGTAGCTTGAATTGTCTACGAATTTCGTAGTAGGTAAGTATTTGGGACAATTTTGTGTTGCAATTCTGTATGTGAAAAATTGATTGCAATTTTATGTATGCACCGCACGGACCATTTAAATACGTTTGTATAATTCTACGTATTAACGAGTACTTTGTGTAAGGTGTGAATTTTTCACATTATACTTTAGAAAAAAAAAGCTTTCGATTGACGACTTTAATTGTAAACTTGAATATTTTTGCAAAATATTTGTATTTGTTGATATCTTTTACCTAATTAACTTTGTTTCTAGCACCTCTATTTTTTACTTATTGTCGCATTAGCAAAATATACCATTGATTGATTTCCAGGACAAAATTGCTTATGGATTTAATACCGTTTATGACCGTCAGGCAAATTTTCCGACATGATAGTATATTATTTTAAACAAAACAGTTTTAAAGTGCTGATTGATTACCTTCAGTTGGCAAAAGCTGAAAAACTTCGTTATATTGATCAAATTAGTGATCATTGTATCGTTGAAGTATAGTATGTCTGTCGCATAATGATTTAAATTACGTAAACATTTGCATGTTCATAAAATCAATGGACCGAAATTGTTCAAAAGTCTCCACTGTCGGACTTGATGGGCCTCTCACAGAGTAAGTGACATGTAGCCGGCTCTAAAATCTAATAAACGATTGTATATTATATTTTTCAAATGTCTTATGAGATTAAAATATACTGCTTAAATTCGTACAAAATACTTGGTAATGATGTAAATTCCAAGATTAAATAAATACTGATAAGCGTAAGCGGTTTAGAAAAAGTCTGTTCCCACTAAGCTCCAAACCAAATGGACGGAGGTGACAAATAAATCTTTTTCTATGTATTATAAGTGCTACAACGCCTAGACTACTACATAAAACTACTTCAAACTAAAATAAAATAAACTAAAATAGGTGGTTAAAAAACTCTGACACCAGGGTTCATTGGGACGGTGTGCGACTCGGTGTCCCACACGAAAAGAGAAGAGAACTAAAATACGGAAAAACTATACAAGGAAAGGTAATGGTTGATGTCAAACGTGATGGACCGATTTTGCAGGCACATAAAAATTAAAGGTCTGCAGTATCAATATGTGAAACATCAAGAGCCCAGCTAAGACGATACGAGATATGGAAATAGCTTAGCAAAAATGTATCGAAACTATCAACTGCAGCTCGACAATAGCTCAAAACGACATAGAAAAAATAAACAAACTACTAAAGGAAACATAGAAAGTCTAAATTTTACAAAGACCAACATCTTTTCCTTTTATGAGACCGTTGATTTTGCTGAGCATCCTACCTACGTGTGAAGTTTCCTTCGTGACGAGCATTATACTTGGTAGCCAACTTTTCATCTCGTATGAGTGAAATAATCTACGTGGCAATAGTAATTACCGGAAGAATAAAATCAGCACATAAAGAATAGTCGTAGTCACCTTTTTATGCCACATTTCTTCCTGGTGGAAAGATACCTGTTCAATAATATAAATTGAAACACCAACAACATGCACTGTGATATAAAACTGTGGCAAAAAAAAAAGATATTCGGGATCATAACCTTAACGTTTGGGATGAATGTACTACATTAATAAATCAAAGCCGTGGACAAAAAATAAAACGCGATATTTGTTGCGAAATTAGGCTAATGGGTAATGTTAAAACATTCTGTACAGACAAAAATGTTCACATACTAAAAACAACAGAGAGGAGTAGACCCAAAAAATGTATGCCGACATTTCAAACTATGATCTTTCTTTCAAAAACTTATATTATCGACACACAAGAGAACACAGCTGGGCTTTTACAAGAATTTTCCAGAATAAACAAGATTCCTGTCTCAAAAACCAGTAATAAAAAAATACAAATCTGGCCATATAGCTAAAATATCTTAGTATGAGTACAGGTTGGTCTTTCTTGAAGAAAATTCCCAATCTTTCAAAGACTTCAACACTCAAACAAAAGACGTCATAATTAGATTGAATATACATATCTCTATCGAAAATGCTAATTAAGTGTAACTGGACATTCGTGGAACTGGACTGTCGCGGAATGGACGTTCGCGGCAGTGGACTATCGCGGAATGGACGAAAGCGGAAATGGACGTAAAAGACACACTGGACCTACCAGGAACCGGACCTTGACGACCGAAAGGGTTATGCACTGTGTAAAGTCTAAGCAAACGAAGTTGCAGATACCTAACCTACTGGTACTATATCAACGCAGGAAAAGCAAAATGGCTAACCTCCATAGGACAACATTCCGAGAGTTATACCTATATAATTAAATTTTTATTAAGGTAAAAATGCTTATGTGCGAACAGTTTAGTAATTTCCAGGAATGTAATATTTCTAATTTGCTTGCACTGTCTTTTAAAGCAGCGCAAAATTGCTTCTAGCAAGGAATCCATGTCTTTTATGGGTTCCTTGCTTGATAATCAAAGTTGCTTAGCAACTTTTACTATTTTCTCTTCAAAACAAAGTTGTTACCTACATCTATTTTACTAATCAACCGATATTATTGATCTAGAATTTTCTTAAACTGCTTATTTACCTTACACAGCAGACGTCAAATTTACTTTAACGGCATGTTTGGATATAAAAAACATCGATTAGTAAAAACTAAATTTGCGATTTTTCCAGTCACGGAAATAAATAAATATTCAGGTTTCGAGTATGTACTAACTCATTTTCGACCAAATGTAGCATTAGCCAATTTTCGTTTCCTGCGTTGATAAAAAGATCCGAGTCAATTATCTTTTATAATATACCCCAGCTCATAAATACAATGCTAATGTCGTTTAACATTGTTATTCGATGCTGTTGAATATTGATGGCAGATCTGTTATTTAACTAAACACCGGTGCGAGGCTTATACATGGTGTAAAAAAATTAGCTAAGAATATTTTAAGGGGTGAACCAGTACGTGAAACTGAACAACTTTCCCCAAGGAACATAGGTCGAAATATGAAAAAAAAATTTGGCCCTCCCATACAAATTATCCCGGCCGGGTAACACACTAAGTATGGGAGGGTCAATTTTTTTTTCATTTTTCGACCTATGTTCCTTGGGGAAAGTTGTTCAGTTTCACGTACTGGTTCACCCCTTAAAATATTCTTAGTTAATTTTTTTACACCTTATATATCCAGCAGATGTTTCAAACGATTTTAATGACTTTACCGGCTTTATTTGAATTTCGTTATTAATTATATACTCAAATTGTATTTTCATACTAACTTTAAATAAGATTTCTTAATTATCATGTATAAAATTCAATTAACCCTATAACCAGCTCTACAGAACCATGCCACCCGTAATTCTCAGTGTCACGAATATCGTTTCATCGATTTTGTGACACCCTGACACCCGGCTTACACACCATCGGTATCGCAAATTGAATGCACGTCTCGCGTGTGACGCATTGCATGCGACTGAGTCCCGTTATGCCACCGTACCGATTCGTCCATAAAATATTGATTTTATAGATATCTAATATACATTATGTAAATTGAACTTTTTTATGCTTGGTTTTAACTAATCCATATGCACATACAGTGTGGTAGGGAAAGGACTGTTTCTTTTAAGCGTTTGCTTAGTACATTTAAATTAATTGTCCGTCTCAACCTTAGAAGTCTTCGTTCAGTAGCGGTGCACAGTGACTAAGATTTTTGAAAAACTTCTTTGTGGCTAATGGCGACACGTTTTTTATGTGTGGCAAGCCGGTACTGTGGCAAACCGGGCCTAGCTCTTGCATGCATTACAAGTCGGCGCATGCAACGCGGTAGATTGATCTGATTCTCAATACCATGGATAGCATGTCATGAATACAAGAGTTGGCGCCCTTGTTACAATGTTCTGCTCGAAGGTAGATCGAAATAAGTTTCAATGTAATAAACTTAGTAGTTCACATTCACAGAAAAATACGTAATTTATGGTGGAAAATTCTTGTTGCTATTAATTTTATGTGTCGTGTGATGCCGGCTTGGAATAGCATCACCCTATTTCTTTCTCGTGGGAGTCGTAAGAGGCGACGAAGGGACTCGAGGGTGTGTATAGCAATTTTAGGCGATGGGCTGACAACATGTCACTATAGCGATAAAAAAAATTCCGAATGACCCTCAAACGTTTGTCAGACGTGGCGTAAATGCCCGTTTTTTGCGGCCGTTTTTGCTCTGCCAACCCCGCAAGGGATAAAAGCGTGATGTATGTATGTATGTATTAATTTTATTATTATCTTTTTTGTGTATATTAATAATAAAAAAAATTGTTTAAGGATACTCAGAAGACAAATGAATAAGTATCGGCGCTAGTTGCGGAGGCTATTCGTTTGCTGAAGACTATTTGAAAAGCCACTGGCTACAACACGACAACTTTAAAAAGAACATTATAGAACGAAAGGCTTGAAAAAAAAACGGAAGAGGCCGAAAAAGTCAATGTCCTGCCGTATCAATGGTCAAAACACAAAACACGGGAAGAATGAAAATGACTCCTCCGAAGAAATTTAAAAATTAAGGATATTATAAAAATAAGTTTAAATATGTCCTGTAGGAGATACAGAGCTATGTTTTATTAAAAAGATTACATAGGCTAACACTGCTGCCCCACACTTAAATATTCATAACTCGATGTAAACGTAATTTATCGAAAATCCGCTTTTATCCAGTCAAGAAGCTATGTTCAAAGGCAATGCCGGATTAGTATGGGCTAGTGGTGTCTTTTTTTAAGTGTAACATTATAAAACAAAATAATATATGACAAATAACCCTCTAAATCTAAACCGGGTAGAGATAAACGCGTTTGAAGTTGAAAAAATTTACAATGGGGCATTTTTTATTACATCGGTCAAACTTATATATTTGAGTTAAGAATTATGTAACAAATATAACGATATAAAACAACCATTAGCTCTAAACAGTCTAAACCCCGTCCGATGAGACATAATTTTATTAAATTAAAAGAATATATTTAGACGTCTTTTCTTTTATACCTATAACATCGACAAAATATTAACCGTAACCGTGTGATGCAAGCTTAAAATAGCATCTCCCCAAACAAGTGAGTGAAACATTTATCCCGGGACTAGAAAGCAGCGTTCCCCGTGAATGTAAAATCTTGCACTGCGCTCGCCAATCCGCTTGCCAAGCGTGGTGTGAGTATGGCTCCAATAGGGGGAGGTGCATGTCCAGAATGGGACTGTTGTGACTGTATGTTATAAAACAAACATAATAATATATACCTCTATACTCAATCCGAATAGTATATACCCGTTTGATCATTGAAGTTAGACTGGATCATTACGCTTGGCATTTAAAAAATAAATGGCAGTGACACAATAATTATTTTAAATTCTGAATCACGACTTCTAATTTTTTCCGGGCAATGAATGCTTAAAATTTGGTATAGAAGAAATGGAAGAGACAAACCTTTTTATTTCGGAATTAGATTTACAATTTGCTAGAAGACAATCATTCTATAGGGTACCCGATCTATTGTTTAAGCTAAAAATACAGTTTTTTTATATTTGCTCATAATTTGAACACAACAGATATAAGTTAAAAAATATATAAGGCACTTACTACGTAAGCTTATGAAATTGACTACATGTTTCACTAAGACAAAAAAAATATCTTGAATAATGCTTCTAAATATTTTTCGAAACAAGGGCTTATTTTAAAATATATTTATCAGCACAGCATTTATAACTCAAGTTAAATAAAAAGAGTCTGGAGTTCTTATACATTTTTTCCAGTTTGATTAAGGCATAAGGTGATGATGGCGTGCTTTGGAGAGCACATTCAGTTATACATCTCGGTAATTTACCCTGTTGGTAGTGCACGATTCGGCATAAAAGAGACTGAAAAGTAGGTTGATTAAATTATGAAGCTTATAATATAACTCTTGTCTTGACGAACGATCTGACCCTTGGTGTCAGAGGTTTTCAATCGCCTGCATTATGTGATTGTTTAAAACGTATCATCTATACTACATGACTATAGATTAACGTGCTCTCCAAAGCATGGCATCATTACTTTTGGCCTCAGACTGGAAGAAATCTGTACTAACCGCTACTTCTCTTTATTTACTTTTAGGTATAGCCGTGCTACTAAATTATATTCTAAAATAAGCTCTTATTTAAAAAAAAAACAAAGCGTCAGTCAAGAACGATATAATATTTTTGTCTCTGTGAAACTGGTAGCAAATTCCATAAACTTCCAAGTTGCTTTAGATATTTTTCATATTGAGTTTTTTTTTGCCTTTCAGGAGTGACTTGTGAAGTAAAAGTCCAAATCTTGGGTTCTTTCAGTATAATTGTCTCCTAGCAACCCTCAACCTATTTCTAAAATAAAGGTATTTCCCTTCAAACTCGTCTTTAATCACTCATTAGATCCTATTCCAGGCACGCTTTTAAAAATACTCTATTTAATTTGACGTGTTTCTAAAGCCGTTTCCTATGCTGCAAGTAATTTGAAATTTAAATGACAGGATTATAGTTTTTAAAAATAGCTGACATGATTAAGCTGAGCTTCAGCCAATTAGTGCAATTCCAGGAGCAAAATTAAGCAATTTTAATATTTAATACGATTAAATTGACTAATTTTGGCGGCCTGAAAAAAGGTCCCACTTAAAAATAGTTCTGTCAAAACAAATCGAAATAGTTGCAATTTTGGAAAAATCTTTATGATTTTCGATCAGATAGGAGAGATCAAAAGTGGAATCAATTGAGTTGGTAGGTCATAGAGTGTCACCGGATAGGAAAGATCTAGAGTGGCTCCAGATCGGAAGGCGCTGGAGTGTCCCGGGTCAAAATGTTCTAGACTGACACCGAGTTTGTATTGGTTCGAAAGGTTCTAGAGTTTCTAGAGTTGTTTATTAACGTTCGTTCGGTACCACCGAACGAACGTTAATATATCAATTCCATATTTTTTGGCGTTATTTAATAAAAATACCCAAAAAAAACACATTCAAATTTTATTGTGTACTGCGCTCGTCTATTTACCTGCCAAGCATGGTCTGTTTAGCCAATACCCCCCTAAGCCCCAACAGGGCTGTGTCTATAATTAAATATTAGAATTATTTTACCAAATACCAAACGCATTTTTTTTTTATTTCGTGGTGCATAAAATAATATTTATTTTCACGCAACACTTTGATATTTTTTTAAATTTGCATCACAAAATTTAGAAAAAACAGCCTTGTCAAGATCAAATTATATTTCTGTCAAAAGCTTCCCAAAAACAAGGCATTTGTGGAATAGCCACACTTATAACTTCTGAGTTTACAGATTTAAATTTAGTGATTTTAGCTTGAGCAACTTAAAAATATTAAAACGTAGAATCGGGACCATTAACTGAAATATATTTATTTGTGACCTCAATGAACCAAAAATTTTAAAAAAAATACATAGGAAGATCTCAAGAACCACTTAGTTTTTTTTTTGTTATGGCTATTTTGAACATTTATGAGCTAATACTACATTTAAGGCAATTATCTCCATAGTAAGAAATCCAATTATGGATCTTTTAAAAGAGAAGAATATTACTTTGACACTGCACTGCTTCTTATCTTAAAATAAAAATATGTATGTTACCCAATGATAAAACAAAAGTTTTGAAGTTTTATTTGTCGCTACAACACGCTTACCCAGCCGACTCCGTCTCTTTCTTTCTAGATGATCATATCCATTTCTAGACCTAAACGTAATCTTAGGCCTTTGAAGCATGATCTTGATATGCTGGATATAATGGAGATTTCAATCAGGTGCTAGCAATGACTCTGTGTGCACTGTGCATGTTTCATGATCATGAGTGACATGTTGCATGCACTGCGGGTGGTAATACTAAGCATGCAAACAACAACGGTAGATTGATTGGTGTCTAAATGACGAGTGGTATTGTGCCAAGAAATACTGGGTACTATGATTGATTTTAAAAGTTTCGTGGAACATATTTCTCCAAAAGTTTTGTCTATAATAATAATACAATTCTTTATTGCACATAGTACAGAAAATACAGAAAAATATGTTGCGACGGTAGCAATCTTTACCAGGCAACCTTTGGGTGATGGGACAGTGCGTTTAAGTAAGTTAGTGCATAATATACATACATAAAATACTTACTTTTTTTCTATAAACTAATAAATCTATAAAATAATATGCTAGATTAATAAATAAAATGTGATCAACTAATACATAATAAACTAACTATGGTACATAGGAAAGATATTATACATTCTATGATTTAAGGAATATTAAATAGAGATACGAAGACGCTGTGAAAAAACTTTGAGTATTATTTCATATTTTATGAATGCGCAAGCAAGTTACTTTTTACACCAGTTTGGTATACAGTGCAACGCATTGCTTTTTTATCTCGTTAAAAGAAATTCAAAATGATGGATGCTACTGACTCTAATTTTTCTCGTACGAAAATATGTCGTTTCCACGTACATTTTAATCGCGACGTGAAAAACAATATACAAATTTCGAGTGATCTCAACATTTGTCCTACATGAAGGACAAACATTATGTCCTTGAAGACGTGATACTTAAAGTCAATGTCAAAGACCGTTTCTTTTACACGTGGATTTTAGAGTAGATTCGTTTAATTGGAGCTGAATTTCCGGGAATAATTTCGTATAATTTTAATAACATGTTTTATTTACGTTAAACACACTTCCGTGTCCCTTCCGCTAAATTTAAAAATAAAAATATATTTTCTACAATCAAATTATTTAATAAATTTTGTATTTTTGTTTCAATAGACTCATACAGAATTCATTTAATAAATTTTGTATTTTTGTTTCAATAGACTTATACCAGAATTCAGCCAAGCGTATTTTCATTACACGCTTTCAAAGATTAATAAACGTACCTACCCAATTTATTAAAAAGCTGCACAGTTAAGCGAACACGGTATAAAATCATCGCTTTATCACGTCAAGCGTGTTTCATTCTTCCGTGTAAATGTGATGCTTTGTATATTGTATTTCGACATACAATACTGGACAATGGAAATCACGAGATTCGCCCTGACACAAGAATTTGAAAATACACGTCCCACGTCTCTTTTGTTGCTTAAAATTTTGTATAGTTAATAATATGCAATGATCGCAAATAATTCTGCAATTTTTTCAAGTAAAAATCATAAATTTATGAAATTAAAAATATTGGAAATATGGGGAAGAAATCCATTACATTATAATTTTTATTCCAAAAAAAACGCTTGTAAAATTCGCGGGCAGGGGATAAGAAGCAGTAGTCCAGGTGGAAGAGGCGTCGCAACTTGTGATGGCGATAGTCGCTGGTTCAAATCCTGCCAGCGGTTAAAAATGTTGCAAGCTTAAAAGAAGAAACCTAGACGCACCTAGGCAACCAGCCACGTTCCCATGTTTCTAATCACATTACACATACACATATCACGCCTTTATCTCATGCCTCTACCCGCCATAATGACAGGTTGTCAGCCCATCGCCTAAAATTGCAATATTCAAGTTACCCGCGAGTTCCTTAGTCGCCTCTTACGATTCCCACGGGAAAGTATGGGGCGTTGCTATTCTAGGCTGACATCACAAGGCACATTAATATTTATTTTTAGGGCTGGACTCTGCAATTTAGCCTCGGGGCTTTGAAATCTACACCTGATTGTTTGGTGGGGAGCTGGAGCTCACCCGGAGAAGTTTGTGTAGTTGTTCAAAAAACAAGCCCAATGGGAGAAGGACCAAAATGAGGAAACAAATGAGGGACCTCCGAGTCCCAGCCGGCGGGGGTGACGATTGCTTGAAGAGTTTGTGGAGTGCGATCAACTTGCAATGGCTGCAGCAGCGGCTACTGCGATGTCGTCATCATTATCCAAATGGACGTGTCTAGGAAGCATTTAAAATGTGACGATGGATGCAGGAAGTATTTGGACCCGGCAACAATTAAGGGGGCACATTAAAAGATCCACTTTTGTCTTTTTGAGGTACGGAACATTGCAAAAAATTTTGTTTTGTTTTTGGCTTTTATTGTTTAGAGGCTGTATCTCATGAAATTAGATAGCTAGACAGTTGAAATTTTCACAGGACATGTATTATTGTTGCCGCTATAAAAACGAATACTAAAAAACTTAATCAAATTTACGGCGGACCCCCATACAACAAATGTAATTTTTATATGTAGGTAATATGTACGGAGTGAGTCTGACTTGCACTTGAAGAATTTTATTAGATAATCTTGCAACGCAGCATTTTTATCAATATTATAATGTATTCTTGACAATATGTTAGCAACTGGGTTTATTAAATCAGAATTCCATAAGAAATTGCACACGCAAACATTGTATAGAAGCCAAAGAAAACTGCAATGAATGGTGAAATACCCCTTCGCCGAACAGTTTACACGGTGTCAGACTCAACTGTATCGGAAACACAAATGGAAGGGTTCATCCTGTGATGAATTGCTTTAACAAACCTAATGGATACTGATATTTGCGTGCTTTTGTTCGGCAAATAATTAAAACAATTCATTTTCAACCTAGCAATCGAAATCTTTCAATCAATTTTCCTTTGTACTTAGCAATAAATTAAATTCGTCTAGTACCTGAATTCAAAAGAAAAATATTCCCTTAATAAATACTTGTAAATCGAGTGCCATTGTTTTTATTAAAAATATAGATATAATATATAATTTAGCTTAAAGTAGTCTCAGGAGGTTAAAGAAAATTCAATATACATTATACTCAGCCACTATTATTTCAGATTCTAAACACAAATATTACTGATAATATATCATGATTGAACGAAATTCGCAGAACTGTTCATAATACAAAAGATCGGAGGTAATATTAAACAGATTCTTCAATAACGTACAATATTATTTGCATGTTTTAAAGGAAGAAGAAAATACAGGGTATAGTCAATATCTGTATGGGTGCAGCATATTGTAAACCCTTAGGATTATTATTATTTAGGCATTTATACCTTATCAGCAATATTTGGAGTTACCAAAAGAGCAATGCGTAAAAATTTTGCCTGTTTTTGGATGCCAACGAACGCCACCTTGTTAGATGTATAGAGAACTTCTTTAAAAACAATCCGTGTTGTTTTTGGTAGACGCGCTTAGGCAGTGTTTTAAAAAATATTTTTCTAAACGGTTTAACGCTTTTAAGCCTTTAAAAAGCATAAACAACGATACAAGGGCTATATATGTAATTTTTTGTTTCAATAGAGGCGGTCGTTGACAACAAAAAAAAGAGCACTACTACTACTGCTCTGTATATTCGTAGCAAAGTTTTTTTTGTTACTTTACAAAAATACAATTAGGTACAGTTCTAATCATTTTCATTTTTTTGGGAGAAAAATGATGAAATAAAAAATGTGAAAAATATTATGCCTTTCCAAATGTAATAGAAGATAACGTAATGACCAACACAGAATTGAGTAGGTAGTATACTTGTATAGCTTTCTCCGCAGATTGTGCATGACGTGTTCTCAGGTCTGGTAACGTAGTGTAATATGTTTCTGTTTGAATCTGTGCAATATCGATAACACCCGAAACGGGGATAAAAGGTTTTAATTTTTTCAGGAATAAATTTCAGGCCATTCAAATATCGTAGTTTTTGGTAACGAAACTTTTATTAATTTAGATCTCATAAAATTACATTAACAGTGGTAATACTTATTACCATTTGAAACGGTTCAGTCGGTTAAGAGCGTGAGGTTGGGTTTACTTGTACCTACAGGATGCATATGCACTTTGCTAATCGATCAGCTTAAACAGCACGAGTCTATACTATGATATTATTATCTTCGATGAATACTGTCTATATCCATACTATTATCATAAATCCGAGAGTTTGCTGTGTTCATTTGTTACCTCTTGACGCGCAAATGGTTTGACGGATTTGGCTGAAATTTGGTATGTGGATAGAATATCACTTTAGATAATACGAAGACTACTTTTTACTACGGAAAAACAATTCCAGAATAGGTTAAAAATTTCATTTAAAATATTTTATTATTAACAATGAATCATTATTTTTAATGAAATTCTCAGACATAACCGTTTTAGTGTTTTAAGATTGAGATTTACCTTTTTATGGGTGCTGTGTTATTTTTTATCAACAATTTGAATCTAGTGTCATATTCTGATTTTTGTATTTATACTTACAAACGATTTGCAGATTGATAGGATTGGAGCGGCCGTCTCCTTCCACATTTGACGCTGTGCAGACATATTTGCCCGCCTGCTCTCTCGACACTCCCTGTAGAGCTAAATGCGCTGATCCAGCTATCACTCCCGCCCTTTGGTTATGCGTCATTATTTGACCCTAGAAAAAGTCCAATATTAATATGGTCATATTGCGTCAGACTGAAAATAGCTGAAAAACGATATTTAGTTGATACGATTACAATTTATTAATAGTACCTCAAACTTATTTGACAATCGTCAATCTTTTAATTTTAATTTCATTGATATTAGAAACATTGACATTAAAATTTGGAAAAAGATATTGTAAGTTGAATTTGACAAGGTCTGAGTTTACAAGGTCAATGATACAGAAAAAACTCGTTGGTGAGTTTAAAAATTACTTTAGGTACATCTACAAGCCATATTTGCAATTTATTTATAAATTATAATTTATTATTCGCGAGCAACAAATCATGATTCTACCCTGTGGCAGGTTTATTTAAAATACAAAATAATTACTCGCTTTCTCGTAATTTCAAGAGGTAATTTCATTTTGCCTCAAACGTTACTACTTACCAACCTACACAATTTACTCGATTTATTTCGCGAGCACCAGATTGGAAAAACCTACCGTAAATTAGGTGTTTGATTGGAAAGTAACACAGGGTTTTATCAGAAAGAAAACATTGATTTTGTCAGTCAAGGCAAAAAATAGAACAGGGTATTTAAATATACATTTTAAATTACACATTTTAAAGGTGTTTACGGAGGAGTTTTCGATGAGGCTAATTTAATTAGGCTAGTTTAGGTTAAATATAGTTTTCCAAAGTTTCTTTTTTCTAGTTTTTAGTTACTTTGGGCCTATTTACAGTTATTCATTATCATTATCAACAAGTTATCTCTGACAGTAAATATTTCCATGTAAAGATACATGGATGTTTTGTAAATGCAAAATAAAGTATAATCTGATACATTTTATAAATTATACCTTTAGTGCAGTAAATTATTGGTATTACATATTCTGGCATTGCCATCCTCCCATATGACTTTGTATTAAAGTTTTTTTTTTACTTACGTTGTGCTCCCAAACAACTTTATAAGCTGGCGGGTTGGCTTTTACGACGCAGTCAAAGTACACGTCATCTCCTTCCTCTATGTCGTTGGGATTCAATGTAGACCCCAACTGTAGTTCTACTATTGGCATATCTGCAACAAATAATTGGCTTTAAAAAAAACCGTTTCAATTTCAAAGATGCATGTACAATGAACAAGAATATATTTCAATTAAGAACATTAAATAGATTTCAATTTTCTGCAACCAAATACTGGTCGTATTAGTTTAGCAACAACTGGCCCATATAGCAATCTCAATCAGTAGCATCTATGCTACTAATTTACTCTACTCTTCTACATCATATTAGTTCAAAGACGCAAATAGTGTCGTTCGATTGATGACAACGTATTCTAGATAACAGGTTCTGGGTTCAATCCCCGGCCCACATTAAAAATCATCAATTTATTATTTTCAGTTAAGAGATAATATAAAAATTAAACCACAATACATTTAACCAAGCAAAGCTCCATCGTATGGTTTTAATTTGTAATGTAAATAAAACAAAAAATAGTATTAGTTGAAGTAACTTTCTCTAGATGTTGCTTGTACGTCGCTACAAGACGAGTATCAAGAAGTTGAAAGTTTGGAAGTTTTCGGTCGAGGCACCGGCAGCTCGGTAAGCAGAGCGGAGGGACGGTACTCCATAGAACTTGGGGGGTTTAAGCCCCAGTCGACGCATACTTTTTTAAATACTAATCAAACACAAACGATTTTTTTATCAACCCGGTGTATAGACCGCAATTTCTCCAAATCGAAGGCAGTATTTCCCATGCCCGGTAATATTTTTTCTGGCTTTTATTGCTGCTTCTAGACAGTATTAGATTTATTTCCCACGAGAGCTGCTCCGCCTTTCGGAGGCGATAGTCCGCCGACGGAAGTTAGCCGAGATGAGGTCACACTCTACATCAGCTGGTTTTAGACGCAAAAGGGTATTGATTTTATTCGACGGCCGGGGTAAAAATAAAACCAGAAAATTGCAATTAAAATTATGTCTTTTTAATTAAGTACGTACCTACCTGAAATCTTTGGACATAAAATCTATTAGTTAACAAAGATGCCTACAGACGTATCATGAGATGGATTCTGTAACCATAACAAAAAGTGGGAGGCCTTTGTCCAGCAGTGGACTATTGTGGATATTAATTTAATGTTACGTAAAAACCAACCAATACTTATGCAGCTAATATTTTTACATTCACTATATGAAGGGTAATATACCCCTCTTACTGTAGCGAAAAGTCATAGACATGTGGATTTTGCCTGTCCTAACCTATATTTCGCAAACCTGGTCAGTAACCGAAAGGCCATGATGAAGGTATGCGGAAGAGCTATGGAACGGCCAGAATCCGCAACACTAGTCTTAGGGCAAAAACCAGAATAGCTGATGTAGGACCCAGAAACTGCCAAGTTGAAGTGGGATTGGTCCGGGCATGTTTTTTGGATGCACTCGGATTGTTGGGCCAAAATCCTTTCCAAATTGTGTTCAGAAAAACAGTTCACGGCGTAGAAGTAGGCCCCAAAAATGATGGCGCGACGATCTTCGTCTGGACATACTCAAAGGAATTGACGTCTTTGGCACTAGTTAGCAACAAATGTAAGACCGCAGGGGAGGACTTCCCAGCAGTGGGAATTCTCAGGCTTATCTCAGGCTAATTAATGTATTAATAAAATAAAAAACAGCTTTCATTACAAACAACCGCAAGACTTGACCAAGGTCAAGGCGTTGCATATGTTAGGAATACACCGCCTGCCACAGCGTTGATTTATAGGCCCCATACTAGCAGCAATTTTTTACAATATTAGCTTATTATTTCTTATTTCTTTACTATCGGCCCGCCCAGCGGTTTCACCCGCTGCTAACCGTTTTCCCGCGTGAAGATACCTTTGCCCAGCATGAAAACCTTTCTCTTGAATCACTCTATCTACAAAAGAAAACCGCATCAAAATCCGTTGCATAAGATCTACGCACACATATGGGGACACGGGAAGCGACTTCATTTTATACTATTTTGTCATCGCACAAAGTAATAGAAAAAATTATCGATTTTTTATAGCAAATACCTATCAAAAAGAGATCTCTTCTAGCCAACCCATGTCTTGTGTCAGAGTTTACATTTTTCAAACAGCTTATAGATATGATTGGCTCTTTATCAAACTGTTAAAAAGAATACTTACAGTGCAAATTGAGCGTCAAAGAAGTCTCAAGCAACGAGTTATCAAGTTTGATGTGTTTTGCTTTACACGTTAATATCCGCCCATCATGCTCCATACGAGGCGTCCAGCGGAGATACGATATCGTCTCGTTGTGATCTTGTGAGTTCTGAAACAAATTCAAATACATTTTTTTGAAGTCTAGAAAACACATTTGCCTTTGGTTCATTTGAATAACACCAATAATAAGAATAACACGCTATTTATGGTCTTATTTAATTCAGTGTTAATATTTTAAGGGTGAGTTGTTCAGTTTTGTGAGTAGATAAAACTGAACAATTTTCCCCAGGAAATATTTGTTGAAATAGATTCCAGCGAAAAAGTGACACCAAAGGCTAAGTTTTTTAATAAATATCTTGTTTGATGAAATGAGCAATGGATAAAAATGGAGATATTTCTGAGCCCTTTATTTGAACAGGTTCTATAAATGGACAGATTATTCTTAAAGAGGTCGTTATAAATATAATATCATTAGATAGAATATCATCACCGCATTTATTTCCCGTGGTTGTCATAAGAGGCGACGCAGGGACTCCAGGGTTACATATGTTTTGCAAGTTTAGGCGATGACTTTGGCGTTACACAATTTTATAAATAACCCTCAAAAAGAACACCGAAGACTATCCAAAAGAGTAACAGCAAAATCGGGAAAAGCAGTGATGAAACAAGCCGGCATCAATAAAAAAAAATTGCTACAAGAGCGTTGCTTGAGTAAATTTAATATAAGTAGATTATATTATTAAAAAAAAAAACAATATTACGTAAAAAAATATAATATTGATAGTTTATTTATAATATTGATTTCACTCTTTACTTCTGGAAAACCCCAGTACCCTGGCCTTAATTTGATCGAGTTTAAACCTATAAATTATAAAATAAATTTAATGATGTTCTGAGTACTTCAACAAATGATAAAATTACCTTTTGCTCACCAACTCCTTGCAGTTGGCGCTCTCCTTTAGATGAAGACAGCCACCAAGAAATCATTGCTGGTGGTCTAGAACCAACAGCTCTACATGCCATTTCAGCCTCCTGCCCTACTGACAAGGGCTGCTCTCTAGCTAAGATTTCCACTAGAAGCGGTCGCACTGTGAACCAAAAAAATATTTACTTAGGTATTGTAAAGCTTTTTAAATTGTGTCAGTACTTTATTTGGTGGATAAGGTGGTATAATACCACTGGTATTCCAATAAACATCTGAGTTAATGGAATTATAAGTAATGAATTAGAGTAACCGACGTATCAAACGACATATAAACTTAATGAAGGAAACCAAATTATGTGTTACTATTACAATCAATTTATTAATATCTCACAATGACAAGAACAGGTATACTTAATTGGTAACCAGAAATAACTCCGATGAACCGAAATATTGTTCGTAAACGCTAAAGCCGCTAATGCTTTTCCATTAGAAGCATTAATAGTTCATAAAGGTAATGATAGATATACATCGAACTTTAAAAGCTCGAAATAACCAAGTGAGTAATGGATTTTGATTGACTGAAACCTGAGTTTCATGTACGTGTTTCAGTTTGTTTGTGGTGAACTTTCCATTTCATTCATGAAGAAATTGCCTTAAGTATATAATATGAGACGATTTGATTAATTAATTCATAGTATTGATCCAAGTTCGTGTTTCATTCGAAACTTCTACATATACACTTTCGCTGTATATAAAATCATAAAGGCTTTATTTGGCTCACAAATAATCATTTTTATTCGCCATTTTTTCTCTTTCTTTACAAATGCTTCTTAACACAAGCGGTGTAAGAAAACGAAGAATAATTTGGCACGCCAAGGCGAAACAGGACAATGGAACACAAATAAAAACTAATGGCGGTCTATGGTGTGAGTTGACACAAAAGAATGCGGCTCCATAAGCTGTCATATTCGAGATAAACCGCCGCAGACAAGCTCGGCTTGGCTTGATCTAGGTTAATCGCTCGGATTTACGTGGATTTAGTTTTGCAATAACCGCGAAAGAACGTTTTGTCGCCACCGTTATGCGGCAGTTATGAAACTTTTGCTGTTTCGTGCTAAATTTCCAATTTACAAGTAAATTGCAATCTTGAAATTATTATTTTAATAATAATTATTATTATTTATAAGCAGGCAGGCAGTTGAGACAACTGTTGGTTGCCTGTATTCAGTAATCCATTGTTGGCTATAGATTTATCAAGTTTGTTTTCTAAATTGGGTCATGGATTTAGCATTTACAACGTCTTTTGGCAATTTATTCCAGGCCTCCACCACCATGTTGCTAAAAAAATTGCTTTTAAATACATACAAAAACTTAAGAACACAAAATTTTTTAGGTGCCAAGAAACATTATTATTTTTCAAAAGATAAATATGTCTACCACTCCCTAAACCATCACTATGTTTGAGGTAGCGTTAGTAAAGCTACTTGAGTAAGACAGCTGTAATAAGCCTTGACATGAAGCAAAATACACGAAGTCAATTCCGATATTTTTAGATTTCATAAACGTATGATAAGCTGTCATCTCATTTATTAGAGTGGCCACAGAAGCAAACATGAAAGTCGTCGTTGTTCATAAAAACGACGACATAAAAGTCAATCTTTATTAATGTGTGACATCACAATATTCCCCTACCTCGGCAAATACAGTTCGGAGCGCCAAAAGAATGGCATCCAAGGTACTCATACCTCATAACAGACACGTACAAGATGACGTAGTGCGCTGTCACCGTTCATAATGTCCTGACATGGTTAGTTAGACAAATACCCCTGTATTAGAGGCAACACACAGCTGTGCCCAACCGCAAACGCGAGCGAGAAGAATTGACGAGTTGAATTTTTCCGAGAAAAGCTGACTTTGAGCGTGAAAGGATGGCACGTTACGTTGTTCTCAAAAACGAGGTTATCAATTCGACCCATATATGCTGCATTCTAAAAATGATTTTTTTACCTATTGGTCTCGTAAGGTATCTGAGTAAATCTGAGCAAGTGTTGAAAGTTTAAGTGTGCATTCGAAAACTTGAAAATGGTAAAAACCGAAATCGATAGATTTTTTTTCTATTGGTTTAAGAGTTGTCTTTCAAAGAAGTCGCCATAAAATTTATTAAAATCTGTTTAGTTGTATATGCAAAGGTTGTATACACATTTTTTTTATTATTAATGATGGGTTTGCTATTGACTCTAGTCTAGGTCATAGGACAGAGACAGAGTCTAAGATGGAGCGAGCTCACCCAGAAGAAGCCTGTTCACTCTTACTTTGAAGAGATTAGGGTTGTATGCGTTTGGAAACACAGACGCAGGTAGTGAGTTCCACTCTTTAACAGTGCGTATTTTAAATGATGACTGGAAGCGCTTGGAACGAATTGGTAGAATGGCAACCAGGTACGGATGGTATCCGGCGGAGCGTCTGGATGTCCGATGGTAGAAGGGACCAATGGTCCAATATGCAAAGGCCGGAATCCGCTATTTAAAAAGCATCTCAATTGTGTTTCAATTAAGTGTCAGTTGGATAGTATTTCTCGATTCGTAATCTGCTAACAGTTTGAAGTACCTATGTAAAAAACAGTTAGTACACTGTGGGTAGCTATGTTTTTATTTGACAGATTGTAGGTATATTATGATATGATTAAATTTGTCATATTTATAGTAAATTCAAAATCCTCTTTCTCTAATTAATCTGTAGGTATCACCTAATATAACATGATCTCGAGAATGGAACATGCTGAAGCTATTAATATAATATCATGACCAAGCGACCTCAGCCTAGCATTACATGACTTCTATTGTTATGGACGTTTCACCTTTCCCCTTAATATATGTAAGGAGTTAACCAACCAGTGAGTTATTGTTCAATGAATTAGTATGAGAAGCTGTCAGTGTTTGGAGTTCGGGGAAATTCACGTGTTTTGAACTTGCCCGATGTACATATAATAGGTACGTGTTATTACCCAGCTTCCTCAGAATGAGGATTTAATTCATAAAATTATGTGTGTATTTCATCGGGTTTTTGTCCCTTTCTACGATTATTTTGTCTACGGTGTCGAAAAGTAGTCGAGCGATGACAAATAAGTTTCTGTCAATGTGCTCGACCTTGAGCAGTCTCAAGCATTGGTGCCCTGAGTTATGTCAGTTTGTTTTTTTAATTTAAAGCTTATATTTCCATATAAGAAATACTCGTTAAATTTTTAAGGCATTTGCCACTTTAAATGTTTCCATATGAAAAAGATGGGTCAACAACTCTTGTCTGCATAGGTCTATTATTTTACTAATACTAAGTTTTTTTAAGTGCTTTCTTTACATGATCTGTATTTTATTTAGTAAAACCCTATCTTTGCATATTCTCAAACATCCTAAAACTAGCTCGGTTCCCATATCTTATGTTTTCCTTATGGGAATAGGATATTTTTCCACACGAAAAGACTTATACGCTTGTTGAATACAAACAACCTGTTTTTATTTCAAATATGATGTAGGGTAAAGCTGTGCAAAACCAGAGGAAGCTTGTGAAGAAACAAAATCTGATTTAAACCGGGTAGCTCTGAACGACGACTTGACTTGATGACGCCAAACTCAACCTGTTCACCGTTAGAATAGGTTTTAGAATAGTAATATTTTAAAGTGTATTTAAGTTTATTTTAATTGTATAGTCGTATTTTAGAAAACAGGAGAGGAAAGATGATTGGCCACTTGCTACGACACGACAGCTTCATTAAGAACATTATTGAAGGGAAGGTGGAAGGAAAGAGAGGCAGAGGTAGACCTAGACGCACTTACTTTACCCAGATAAAGGAAAAAGTCAATGTCGTGTCGTATCAAGAGGTCAAGTCATTGGCGGAGAGGAGAGAAGATTGGAAGTTACTCCAACGACAAGAGTTTGACTCTTAAATTTGAAGAAGAGAAGTCGTATTTTATTTTTATATTTTATTATTTAGAACAGTTATGTTGGTACACTGTTTACCTAAGACACAGGAATTACTATTCTTAGTCTAGGAAATAGTTAAGCCGCATAATTGTTTTGTATAGTTTTACCTACTACTAATTATGTTTATTAAATAAAGAATTTGTATTTGCATTTGTTTGTTAATCTGAACAACTTGTCACAAGGAATAAAGGTAAGTTTGTTTTTAAAGTAACATACAAATATGTACACCTGAAATCTAGTAAAGGAGAAGAGAACTATACTGAACGTTATAGAGAGCAGAAGAGGAAACATGTTGAGACACTTGTTACGACATGACAACCTACTAAAAAATATAATGGAAGGAAAGATCGAGGGAAGAAGAGGGAGAGGGCAACCAAGACGAGCGTATATGGACCAAATCAAAGAAAAAATTGGTGTCATGTCGTATAAGGAAGTCAAAGAGAAGGCTCAAAATAGAACAGATTGGATATTACTACGCCGACAAGAGCGAGGCTCTTAAAATAATGATGATGATCATTATGTCAGTATATCTTGTTATTTAGTTCGTTTTTTTTCCTCTCAGTTACAAAAAATATTTTTTTGTTTTCATCTCAGCTTTTTTTATTACCTATTGTATAAATAATTAAAAATAGAATACTTACGATACAACTGGATTTGCACGTTTACTTTTAAAGGCGGTACGAGTAGAGTATTATCTGCTGTACAGGTGTAGACTGCTTCTAAGTACTCTCTTGTCAGCCTCGGTATTTTTAACTCTAAGAAACTCATTTGAGTGTCGTCATCTAATGGTGATAACTGTGCGATGACCTTGTCATCCCGCCACCAGCGCAGTCGGGGCATAGGTTTGCCTGAAAGGAGAAATACTATTTGAACCTTGTAATAAAGAAAAGATTGGCAGTCCCATAGATATATCTTCAAGTGATGAAATTTTTCATTTTGGAAAAAATGCCAGTAACATAAAGACGGACTAAAATTGATGAATAAAATAAAATTGTTGCTATCTAAAGGCTTACTTTGTTCACACTACTAAAAACATCGTTTAAAGATTTACTCAGCGTTTTCCGTATAATTATACACAATTTTACGAATGACTCTCGATTATTTGTCGGATGTGGCGTAAATGGCCGTTTTTTTGCGGCCGTTTATTCTCTGCCTACCCCGCAACGGACATTAGGCGTGATATGTGTATGTGTATGTATCTTTTCATTATCCTATCATGGTTATACCAAAATGACCAATTCTGAGTGAAAAATTGTTTAGATTAATATCAAATTCGATCAAATACAAAAACGCAGACCGAGCTCCAATTTAAAACTGGGTTTCCAATGTATTTGTAGCTTTGTTTGTTTTCCTGCAATGAATAGTTTCAAGGCACTCGATTGTAGTTCAAATTGAGTTCTCTTGAGAAAATCTTCAGTTGGTTCATTGTGTAATGTTCTTTTTATACCATTATTGTCAAACAAGCTGGTGTCTATCTTTTTTGTGATGATTGTTTATCATCATCAAAAATATACTGAATTGTTAGCTATCGTAACGTCAGGCATTTCGAACGTAAATCTAACACACTTCATTGATCATCGGTTTCACAACTTTGAATAAGGTTCTAAGTACTCTAAATAATCTAATGCGATTACCTCCTTTTACTATGCAGGTGAGTTTGAGGCTGGTGTCTTCTATGTAAGGGCCAGCCACGCCAATGATTTCACGATCCGCTTCATCAACGATCTTTGGCTTCTCTGGAAGTTCTGGGAAATAAAGAAATATAAATTTAAATTAGTGTCGACGTAAATAATGACGTTTACCGACTAAGGCTAGAAAATATTATAGTTAATATTTTAGTTAGACTGAATTTTAATTATTGAAAAGTAATTCAACAAAAGAAAAAACCTATAAAGAATTATTTACAAAATTATAATAGCTCAAAAAGTAAAAAATGTTTTAAGGGTTAAAAGGAAAAACAAGATACTGTTATAAAATTGCATTGTTGTGCGTCCGTCCGTATGTCCACCCATCAGTCACGACTTTTTATTTCAGGTAATCGTTTAAATATTGAGTTGGAATTAAAAGAAATAAACTTAGATTTACTACGGCCGCTTGTGAATGTGAAACAGTCAAGCTTTCATCTTAACGTTCAAAAAGAAACGGCCGTTTACACTGTGTACATTTATATTTATTTTATACCTTGAGAGCATTCTCAAGGGAACCAAAATTAATTGTCCTCGGGAAGCACCAGTATCTTTGCACAACAATGAATTTTGACAAGTAACTTCGCTTTGCTGTGCAGGTTTTCTTTTAATAGTTTAAAAATATGATAGATACTTTTAAGGGGCCGTAAAAAACCAAAATGTTAAATTTTTTGGTAAATATATAGTTCAAGTCGGGTAGGTATCATGTTAAAGGGTTGCATATGTATGTTACGAAACCCACGGTGGGCGGTCCACTCGCATTTGGTCAGATTTTTTACCGAAAGGTTTTCTAGTTTGGTTTGCCATATAATTCTGGCTTAGAATAGCATCACCCCATTTCTTTCCTGTGGGTGTGTTAAATAGTCAAATGTTTGTCAGACGTGGTGTAAATGTCCGTTTTTTACAGCCATGTATGTATGGTTCTCTAGATATATATCAAACTTAGGTAATTTTGGAAATTACCTCACTCTTTATTCATGTAAAACTGTAAACCTAAAATATTCGTATGAACCGCGATAAATTAGGGTCACGTAGTCTTCACCATTACTTGTGTTACCGTACATTAAACATTTTTTCCTGCCCTTTGTACTTTTATACCAGATGTACGAGAAGAATTTAGCTTAAATTATGCAAGCCAAGTTAAAAAACTGTGAAATAAAAAGGTTTTTTGTGTTATATGCGGTAGCAGCAGGGGGAAGGGCATTATCCTAAAATTTGTAATTGTACTCATCAATAAGAAAAACTTTTTTGGGGAGTTCGGTAGGTAGGTGTTTGTTTTTTAGTTGAGAATCTCTTTTCTTATACTGCGCAGGTGGGTTTATTCATAGTCAAACGTTTTTATATTGAGTAGAATCACCAGTTTCAATAATTGCCCGCGAGCCGTGCCACTACACGATACAAGGTCCTATTCAATTCAATGCAAATATTTTAAAGGTGAGTTCAAAGTACTCGTAAAACTGAACAACTCTCCCAAAAACATAGGTCGAAATAGGACCTTCCATACTGAGGAACACATTTTAAAAACATTTTCTTAAGGGGGGTCCAATATTTGCACTGAATTTAATAGTATCTTATATAGGGTGAAATTGTACTAGTGACGGATGACGAAATCTCAAGACGAAGTTGTTCCTCAAGGCGATGGGGAACAACTTCCCCTAAGGAACATAGGTTGAAATATCAGAAAAATATTTTGAGTTTCCATAGTAACTCAAATCAGCTAAACTAAAATTTTGTATGAGAGTCCAAACTTTTTTTTGCATGTCGACATATGTGCCTTTGGAAAAGTTGTTCCTTATCACCAGCCTGGCTTGAGATTTCGCTATCAATCACTTGTAAAATTTCACCCTATATAAAACGGTAGCTATGAAAAATACAGATTTTGATTCATTTCTGTTCGAAGCCAGAATTTTTTCACTTTGTGGAGTCTGTAATGCTACATTTTTTATAAGTGTTTGCAGTGAATAGCTTTGGTACACCCTGTATTGCTAATAAAAAAGCTTCAGACACAAATTACGATAGACCCCAAGCAGTCTTTTCATAGGTTACTGACTGAGGTGTTTAAGAGATAAAGTGGGTATAGGTTTATTTAAATATTCGGATGACTATCTACTTAATGTACTAGAAACAGTTTTATTTACCACATGAATAACATAATTTATTTTCCGTTGGTCTTTATAAGCTCTGTTACGTATATTTGAAATGTGATGCCATTTACTTTACTACTTTAAGTAGCCTATCTGATAAAGTAATGTTCTTTTGATATTTTTTAATATTAGGCTAAAAACTTTCATCACATCAAAAGTAGAAGTACTTAAATTTTATAATGGCATTTATTCTACACTAATAAAAACAAATTTCCTTACTGACTGATTCATTCTTACTTATGCTAGAAACATGAAATTTGGGCAGTAGTTTTATTTTACTACATAATCGTCCGCTACGAAAAGACTAAAACAATTTAAACATTAATGGTAACCTTTATATGATATAATTCTTTGTATGATATAAATTCTTGGACTTTTAAGCGATTTGTTTTGATAAAGGAACTAAAATAACGAAACACGTATTTCAGATCAGGATTTTCCTAATTTACCCCTAAAGTGGTAAAAAGAGACAAAATATTTGTATGGAAGTTTGCGGTTTTTGAAGTCAATATGTTTGAAAGTAAGTAATTAAATAAGACTAAAAAGTAAAAAATGTTAAACACAAACACAAACGCATTTATAAATATTTAACCCCTCGAAGGGACAGATAAATGGGTAATTATGTCTTTGAAAACCGTTTTTGATGTGATCTGTTTCAAATTCGTGATTATGAAGCTAAAAATAATAATATACGTTTATGGGATTTTGATTTAAACCCAACTAGGTACAAGAATCTTAAATAGTTTGTATAAGATTTCGTAGTGTTTGATGTGATCTGTTTCAGAATTTGTGATTTAACCATGAAGCTAAAACAGCTATGTGTGAAAGGGATAATTGATTTTTAACCCCAAAGAGGTAAAAGAAAATAAACGTTTGTATTTAAAAGAAAGCAAACAGAAACTTCAGGTGGCAAACTTCCTTTTTGAATTTTGCAATTGAATTAAGGCGACATAGTTTTCAAAAACGCGATTTAGCATTTTCTAAAAAAATAGGTTTAAAAGGACATAAAAATGTTGTTAGACAGGGATGTGTTGCGTCACCGTGGCTGTTCAATCTGTTCATGGATAGTTGTTTGGAAGATTTGAAAGAGAGTGAATGTGGTCTGAGAATGAATGGTTTACTCGTCAAATGTCTTCTCTATGCTGACGACCAAGTCATCCTTGCGTCGTCGGCTGAAGGGTTGCAGGAGATGGTAAATATTATGAATGAGGCTTTGAAAAAGAAAGGAATGAAAGTGAATGTAAGTAAGACGAAAGCAATGGTTTTTGAGAAAGAGGAAAATATGACAGAGTGTAAAATTATGATAGAAGAAGAGAGGGTGGAACAAGTGAAAGAGTTTGTGTATTTGGGCTCCGTGTTCACATCAGATGGAAAGTGTGAAAGTGACATCGAAAGAAGGGTGAATGCCGGCAACATGGTGAATGGAGCGTTGCACGCTTTTATGAACAGCCAGAAAGTCTCTGATAAGGCTCGTCTGGCTGTGCATAGAGGGGTGTTAGTTCCGACACTTATGTATGGGAGTGAAAGTTGGGTATGGCAGAAAAAACATGAAAGTAGAATAAATGCAGTACAAATGAGAGCGTTAAGAAGTATGATTGACGTAAAATTGAGTGACAGGATAAGGAATAGCGTGATAAGGGAACGTTGTGGTATAAAAGAAGATATAGTGACATTAGTGACTGGTGTAGAAAAGGGTATGCTTAGATGGTTTGGTCATGTAGAGAGGATGAATGAAAGAAGATTAACGAAACAGGTGTATATGGCAAGTGTGGATGGGAACGTCGGAAGGGGAAGACCTCGACGAACGTACCTCGATCAAATCGGGGACGTGCTAAAGAAAGGTCAGGTCAAGAGTACCCTAAACCGACGAGCATGCATGAAGAGATTGATGAATGTGGAGGAGGCGAAAGAAGTATGCCAGGATCGTAGTAAGTGGAAGGAAGTAGTCTCTGCCTACCCCTCCGGGAAAGAGGCGTGATTTATGTATGTATGTATGTATGTAAAAATGTTGTATGGCATTTCATGGTTTTTGAAATGTAATCTGATTTAAATTATGTTAATCAAACTAAGAAGGTAAAATGATAAAGTACGTATTTATAAATTTAAGAAGGTTTGTCCAGTTCGTCAACTTGATATTCCGCACGAAAAAAGAATGCGCAAGTGAAATCACGGGCAGAAACGCTGCTTACATAATTAAACGTACCTTTTAGTTACATTATTAAACTTACAGGTATGATTTGTATGGGAAGAAATTTTCTTTCATATTTCGAATTTATGTTTCTCAGGGAAAGTTGTTCAGTTGTTCGTGTTTACCCCAGAAAAGGAATGCAGTTCTTTTCTTAACAGCTTGTATGTATGTTGCCTTGCCGCCACAGACCTCTCTTCCGGCGTATCTACGGTAAATGGATACCAAGAGCAAAACACGGAAAGCTGATGATTTACTGCCACTTTATTATCGCTCGGAGGTGATATTTTAAAATCACTCGTTTTTAATGCGACAGGTTAAACCTGTTTGTTTTACAGCGGGACATTAAACTGAAAGAATTATTATGCCAATAAAGTTTGCACTGGCTCAGGGCCAAAACGCAATATGTGGGCAGACGGGTGAACAAACTAGCTTTATGGAGGCAACCGGTCCGTTATGGCTGGCAACTTTACTGTGCCCGCCGCTATGCAAGTTGGATGACGAAAAACTCGTCAAAGCTAGATAATAAAGTAAACGAGATCAGTTCTATACAACAATCCTCAAAAATGCAAATTGGAATGTAAATTTTTAAACAATATTTTTTGTGCTCAAATAAAGAATAGAAAAGTTTTGCTTTTACAAACACAGTAAATTTATTATACCCGGCTGAATCGTGAATGTAAATTTTTGGTGGAGCAAATTAAACTTATCTGAATAATGTTTTCATTAATAGAAAAAAATATTGTAAGTAAGTAAGTAATACTAGTAAGTAAGTAACTCACTAGCTATATTTTAAGATAAATAAAAACAAATTATGAAATAATGGTTTTATCTTAATGAACCTCAAATGTTTGTCAGACCTGGCGTAAATTATTAAGGCCGTTTACTCTTTGCTTACCCCGCAAAGGAAGAAATAGACGGTGGATAATTATGTGATGGTTACAATTTTTCACGTTAAGCTTGTGTAGAGTGGATGTACCTATTGTATGTAATAGTAACGTTATACATTCTTTAATGAGGTAAAATATTTTAAGCTAGCATCACACGGCATGCAAAATACATATAAAAATACTGTTTATTTTTTATAAGTATGGCATTTATTTAGCAATTTGGAAAAGAAGTCCCATAGATGGTTGCAAAACTTTTTAAATAACCTGACTACCGAAGGCAACACTGTGTATGTTATATGAAATATATTAAAGAAAGCTTAACAATATAACACAGGGTAATAGTACTCAAGAAATATTTGTAAGTCTTAAAAATAAATAGGTGGTTTTTAAGAAAAATAAATAGTATTAAATGAAAAGCCAAGCTAGGTAAGAGGGACAGGGATCTTCATGAATTATACAATTACAAGTACGTAAATTAATATAGCAGAAGGTATAAGTTTATTATTGATGCGTGTGTAATTATAAAAAAGTTGTTTAATTTGACGTTGGATCATAGCATAATATAAGCAAGCATAACCTCGTGTCCGTACGATAAGTTTCTTAATCAAAAAGTAAGTACAATTTGCTGTTTTCACGCAATCCATAACCAACACACAATCTTCCGCCATCATGAAATTAATATAAAATATATTCAAGTGGTAAGTGGGATGGGATTACATAAAAAAGGAAAATCATCTTTGATTGAATTTATATTTGTCATATTTTTATCCCACCTCGTGACAATCAAATCTTCCTTTTCCATTAAGACCCGTGATATCAATTTCGTCACATAAGGCCCCCAGTCCACTGACGTGTGTTAGTAAAAGCCGATGAGTTTGCAGGAAAACTATTTTCTCTTGGATTCTCCAAGCTTTACCCAGTAATGACTTTTCGAGGGTGAGTAATAATATCAAACTTGTCAGTAAGTACTTTGTAAAAATAACACTTTGATTTACAGTTTTTTAAATATTGTTTATAAAATATAATTAATTGATAGGAAGATTAGAACTAGGTACAGTTATAATAGAGATGAAGTTCTTGGTCCAAGACTTTTAAAGATCATAGTTGAATATTAGATAAAAACGATGTTAAAAACTTCAAATTCTGAACTGTAATGACTAGCGAAATCCAACTAAAGCTTTTTAAGAAAAATATTTATATAAAACATGTTAATCTGATTCAAATATAATTATTACAATGTCAATAATATACTTCTGCCTGGCTTGTAAAAATTATTTCAGCAGTACCTGGTCCTGGCAAGATGTCAATAAAGTGCCACTATTTGGCTCGCTCGCTCCGCCGACATACATTCTGGAACGGACATTGAGGGCAGGTGACTTCTATGAAATATTGATGTAAGTTGCTTGCAACATTTCGTGAATTAAACATAGTTTCTTTGACAGCCAGCTTTGACGAGTACATTATTTTTAACCTAATGAAACAATTTCGGTATGTTTGCCGTGTGATGCCGGCTTAGAATAGCATCACCCCATTTCTTTCCCGAGGGAGATGTAAGAGGCGACAAAGAAACTTGAGGGTGTGTATTGCTATTTTAGGCATCAGCCTCAATAAGTAAGTTCTTTCTTTTTCACTGCGTCAAAAAAATAGACGATGACAGCTCTATAGTTAAAATAATATAAAAACAAATATTTTAGAAAATGAGCCCATAAATTGATAACTCATTTAATAAGGAAGAACATACATACATACATAAATCCCGCCTGTATCCCTTACGGGGTAGGCAAAGCGTAAACGGCCGTAAAACGGATATTAACACCACGTCTGACAATAGTTTGAGGGTCAATCAGATAACTGTGTATCACCATAGTGACAGGTTGTCAGTCCATCGCCTAAAATTGCAATTCTAACCCTCGATTCCCTTAGTCGCCTCTTACGGCACCCACGGGTTAGAAATGGGGTGATGGGAAGATGAAGACAAAAAATAAAAAATGAAATGATGGATAACAATCAGATGGACCAAAAACGCAGAATAAGAGCATACTCTGCGTATATTTTGTCGAGGCAATTTTAATTAATCGTGTTTGAAGCCCCATAGTTTTTTAGCATACATATATCTTGAATAACACTAAGAAAAATATCGTCTCATAATTTGGAGATTTCATGAAAAGGGATATAGGTACAATTCCCAACACTTCTTTTTTAATTTCGATTTCTAAACCCATTTCACCTCCACGTTTTTTTAATCCAAAATGTAGTTTTACATAAGGCTCGTGCGGAGTTTTTACATATTTATTTGAACGGCGTTATGAATGTATTACTGAATTAATTGTTTAAGTAATTTCGCCTAAATTTGCAATACACACCCTCTAGTCCCTTAGTTGCTTCTTACGACACACACGGGAAAGACATAGGGTGATGCTATTCTAAGCCGGCATCACACGGCAAAGTTTAAATAAAACAAAACCTATTTAAAAAAGCCATAATGATATTGTTACCCACCGCATGTTTAACTCAGAATAAACATGTTCACGATATGAACAACCAAAGTGACAACTATACAAATAGTTAGATTGTTATTTGTTTGCCGAAATCATTAAAGGTAAACACAGCAAACAGTCCGGGTATTAATTAAACCAACGCTTGCATGTTCAATAATAATCACGCAATTGCCTACTCCTGAATATACTAGCTCAAGACCACAATTCTCAAGTACCTGATTTTAGTATTCATAACCACTTTCATAAAGAAGTAAAAATAGCCCATTTATCTGGATAAATTACGTTACGTTTGAGTTCTAGACGCCGTGTGATGCCGGCATAGAATAGCATTACCCCATTTCTTTCCCAAGGGTATCGTAACAGGCGAGTAAGGGACTCGAGGGCTTCATGCGTATAACAATTTTAGGCGACAGGCTGACAACCTGTCACTTTAGTGATAAACGATTTTACTAAAACAGCCCTCTAATATTAGTCAGACGTAGTAATAGTGACCGTATTTTGTGGCCGTTAACGCTCTGCCTACCCCGCAAAGGATAAAGGCATGATAGGTGTATGTGTGTATGATTTCTAAATTGTCACTAAAAGCCAATGAGACCTAAGCAATCGTCGTCAGGATAAGTATGAGCAGATCTTACCAGTTTTTTTTTCTGTAAAATGCGTACAATAAGGAGATTTTTTTTAAAGATATAAAATTTTTAAGCGCGGGCAGAATTTTGCATATGTTGCAAGTTTACAAAAATTTTATACCCAAAACGGAAAGTGTTTTTAAATTTGGTATTCGGTAATATAGACTATAAAATGTTCCACAGAATCGACACGAAAGTGTATCTTAGTTCAGCTCCCAGCAAATAGTTGGTAGCAACCTAATACACTCGCAACAAATACAAAACAACTATTACAAATATCTTAGTAGTTCCTAAACTCAAAAAATTTGCTACTTTATCAATTGACATTAAATGCACCATTTCGGAGGTATTTTTTTTGCAGTTAACTTTTTAGTTTTATCTTACGTTTTTCAGGGCATCCAAAGGGTTAATAACACAACTTCAGTAACCTGTCAGTCACTTAAAGGTTGTCCTTGAAAATCGGTCATACTGATATTTTTGACTTCTACCTTTTCAAAATATCTAATTGCACACATTTTACAAAATAACAAAGAACATTCTTTCTCATAATGAAAAACATCAACAATTTAATATCTTGAAGCGCTCGCGTCTAGAATCAGCTACTAATTTATATTTTCAAAAGCTTTATTGTCTAGTACCTTAAATGCACAAATTGCCAACTGCATATTTAAGGCGGGTGTTCAGACCAGCAATAGTAGAAGTTTGCATTTAGATGCGAATTCAAAATGGTTGGCTATAAATTTTAAATGAAACGATCCTTAGTAAGAGCGGGATAAAACGCTGGAGAACTGACTCACTCACTCTGTGTCGAGTCAACTCTTATTTGAAGAATCAGATTCTTAAACATGTTTTTATCTATGAGCGCATCTACGTTTAAGGGATTATCTTGCATAAAAACTTTAGGTCATTGATCATCTTAAGTCATCGGCATATAGCTTTCGGGTTATTTAAATTAAATTTTTAATCTAATCATGAAATTTTTTCGAAAAATAAAGACAACAAAAATTTATATTTAATTTGACAGCTGACGCACCACGTTGATTTACCCGGAAATATAATCTACTAAGTTCCACTAACAAACCTGAAGAAAAAGAGCCAGTGTATTTAATTTACGAGCAACTTTCGTTAAAAAACATTTATTACTGTTTATTTTGTTATTAAATGCTACTTACCTTTTATTTTTTATCTAGCTAACGTATGTACGTGCATTTATAACTAACTTGTTTCACACAGCGCTTCACATCGTATCTCTATTACCAGACTCGACGTTGCATCGCTCTGACAGCATAACTGCCAAGACGGATACCGTGTTCTGTATCTCTTGAACATCCCCTTTACTATGAAATTTACGATGTCATAAAATAAATGAAAGAACTATCACACTTTGAAACAAGCATGATCATAGATATGTAGCTTTAAGGTGCAGCACACTCGTGCCAATGACACCTCAATGCATTATTTGTTGGTCTTTTCAATGCAACAAAATAAAAGGTTTATAATGGTGGGCATGTTTAAAAGAAAAATATGTCAAAACTAAGCGGTTATCCCACTATACACGGTTAAGCCAAAGAACGTTTTGCATCCGTATGAAAGGAAATTTTGGATTTCCATTGTAAAACGGCACATAGTAATGCTGCGATTTGACCAATGTATTTGACAGCCACGTCTGTTGTACTGCCATGGTCTGGGGTTCGCCTTGTTATAAGCTCGATTTTATTAGGAAACGCGTCAATATAGGAGATGAAAGCCAAAAAATGTATAAAATACTTATGAAAAATTTGGATTTTACAACTAATTGTGTAAAATGCAGAGTAGGTGAATATGATGCCGTGTGATGCCGGCTTAAAATAGCATCACCCTATTTATTTTCCGTGGGAATCGTAAGAGGCGACTAAGGGACTCGAGGGTGTGTATTGCAATTTTAGGCGATGGGCTGACAACCTGTCACTATGGCGATACACAACTCTCCGAATGACCCTCAAATATTTGTCAAACGTTTACGCTCTGCCTACCCCGCAATGGATTATAGGCGTGATATGTGTTTAATATGTGTATGTATTTGAATATGATATGTTGCAAAAATATGCAAAAAAAACTGAATAATTTGAGCTTCTACAGTATTCTGTACATACAATCAACGTTTTAAGTGTTTTTAAGGTTATTGCTTCGTTGGTAAAGTTTACAAAGTTTAAAACAGGAGCGATTTACTAGAATTACGTCCAAAAACTTGTTTTAACAAATATTCACAGTCCTATACACTAAAACGAAACTAGGAGAGTTTATCTGAGTTACTTGCTTGGGAATGTATATAAGACAAATGCAGAAAATTATGATTCCAAATCATATAAATTTTCATTTTCGTCATCGGCTGATGTGTATAGGCCCACGTATAGGCCCCTCTCTATGGTGCCAATCCTCATCTCAGTCATAAAGATCCCGCCGACTTAATGATGTCATCCAACTACTGCTAAAAGTTGCCTACTAAGCTTTTTGCTCCACTTGGCTACCACCCTACACTCAGTGACTTCTTTTGCCTCCTGGCCAACTGTCCCGCGCATCTTCACTTTACTCTCGCTTACCTACATCTTCGATTTTTGTCCTACGTCGAATTTCGCACGCAAACATTTTATGTCAAATCAAATTAATTGAGAATATAGCAATAGCTACTCAGTAAGTTTAGACTTACCTATAACATCCAATACTATTTTGTGATTTTTCGTCGGTGATATCTTGAAGTCAACCCGACAGCGGTACAATGCGCGGTCCGTAGGGATCACGTCTCGTATCCGCAGAGCTGACGGAGTAGTGGAATGCCACCGAGCCCGCCCCGCCAAAGAGTCGTCCGCCCAGTGCGCAGACGACGCCGCCTTAGCTCTACCGTCATAGCTGTTGACAAAAATATGAAAATAATTCAATGTCGTACAACAATTTTTTTATTTACAATGGATCTGCACAGAAGCTCAGACATCGAACTCTTAGAGTTTACGTTTATAATACTGGTTCTATTAAATAAAAACAAGATAAAGTTATAAGCGTGAAAGGATCTAACCTAACATATCGTCAAGTAACTACTGATGTAGATTGCTATTGCATAGATCTACTAAACGTAGAAAAACCTATATTTCAAATGGTTTTTATATATTTTATGCATTTTAAATAGGTCATATCTGACACTTCATTCTTACAAAACCCTTGCGGTCATCATGCGCCGGATCCTATATGTTTAAAATAGTTTCTTATTAGTCACCCTTGTAGTAAGAACGATTTACCGTAAACGTTTTGAAACTAAGTATGTTTTAAATTTTAAAAATGGACCTATTTTATTACTCGGCATTGTGTGTGATTTGGAATCGATATCTAAAATTGATTAATTCGGCTTCCTTAATCACTATCCTCGTAACAAAGCTTAGTGCTGATAACACTTTTAAAACAGTTGTTATTTATTCTATTTTTCTGTAATTTTGTGTAGATGGTTGATGCTGGTAACACTGCAACTTTATTCTTATCTTATTTTATCTTATAGAGCCATCGGGATCCCACTGCTGGGCAAAGGCCTCCCTCCCCTTCCTCCACTGATCTCGATCCTGTGCCTCCGCATACCAGTACTTTATTCTTATTACTGAAATTTCTGCAAGCCTCCATCTAAACGCCTCATATTGTTTATTGATGCTAATTACACTGCCAAAATAGATGTTATCTGTTGTTTTTCTGTGAGTCTAAGCCTTTCTTAGCTGTTGATGATGGTAATGCTTTCAATGCAGTTGTACACTTTTTTTCCTTCGAGTACAACACCCCAGCAGCGTCGACTTTTGCTTGCTGCCGAGTCTAAGCTCTATGCTGTATATATTTTTTTATTGAATATGTAGTAAATAATAAAACAAAATGTCATCAGTGATTTCCGTTCTTACAAAAAATAAAGCGCAAAATAATATCTATAAGTTTCATCGACAAGAAACATGGACAGCACTACTAATTTTGTATCAAACTTCATCAAAATTCGGTAAAACAAAGTTGTTGACATTATGTGCAAAGATTTTTTTAATTGTTGAATATTAAACATACATTTACTTACTTATAGAACGTTACCCCAATCGCCGTTGTGAAAAGAAGTTTTAGGATTTACGTAATAATCACCAAAACTTATTTATGTTAGTAGTCTATTTATACAAAACAATAAGCAAGCTCAATGGCGTTAAAACTTGAACATTCTAATTCCCTGCAGAAAATTCAAACTAAACAACCACCATTTGAAGATTTGACAAGTTTTTATCTGATTTAGTTTCTTCCTTGGTAGATAGATGGTGCTTTGAATGTATGTGCTAATACCCTCCTTTCCGCGTGTGTCATAAAAGGCAACTCAAGAACTCGAGGGTTTCATGGGTATTATAATTTCAGGTGACAGGCTGCAAACCTGTCTTTTTAGTGATTCAGGATTTTTCTTAAACTATACTCAAATATTTGCCAGACGGGGCGATATATTAATAATATTTTACGGCTGTTAGAGCTCTGCCTTACCCCGCAAGGTAATTTTAATTGGATATGTTATATTGATGACGATATTTAATACAATTATAGTACTATAAAGTAAATAATTTGACTAAGTTTCTCTAGTGTTTACGAGTTTGGCTAATTAAAAGAGATTTTAACAATAACAACAGTCTGTTTCCAAAGCAAACATTTCAATATTTCCTCTGATCAACCACTCAAATTCAAGATTTGCGGAACACGGATTTGATTTCAGATTCGGAATCAATCGTAATCCCCTCGTCAGGACCGGAAATGGACCGGGCCCCGGTTTCCGCGCAGGTACTGTACAACACACTCGAGCCGTAATGTGGCTTATCCGATCCCGATAAGCCACACTGCTCAACCCCACTTCAATGAAGAAATGGCTTTTTTTGTCGAAGGTCTTGGCATAAAACTGTTATGATGTGAATGATGTATGGTTCTCTTTTCGTTTTTTCTTAAATTGAGTTTCGAGACGTATTACGTGAACTGAAGGATTTTATATTTTGTACATTTTCCTTAACTGTAAAAGTGTAGGATTTCAAATTCAATTTTTAGTTAAACGGTTTTGTGAGGGCAAAAAATCAGCCTTACCTAACTATTTTCCGTCTGAAGATGCACTTTTTGATGCATTGTTGGCATTGTTTAGACCGATAGCATAAATTTGACGTCAGGATTAGTTCGTTTGATTTCCGTAATGAAGAATGTAATATTGTTATAATCTTAATTATTTAATGTTCAGTTAATATATCTGATAGTAGTCTCAATTCCCTGTTACCGACTAAAATATTTAACTATAGCAGTGTCACTTTCTTTTAAATAGGATCAGACAAGGAAAGAAGAAGTGGCCGTGTGATGCCGGTTTAAAATAGCATCACCCTATTTATTGCTCGTGGGAGTCGTACGTGGCGACTAAGGGACTTGAGGCTGTGTATTGCAATTTTAGGCGATGGGCTGACAACCTGTCACTATAGTGATATATAATTATCTGAATGACCCTCAAATGTTTGTCAGATGTGTCGTGAGTGTCCGTTATTTCGGTCTTTTCCGCTCTGCATACCCCGCAAGGGATATAGGCGTGATATATGTATGTACTTAACGGAAATTGACAGTGCTATTTAAAATTTGCCGTTTTAGTCAGTAACGTGAAATCGAGACAATTGTTTTAAGCAACACTATTCTGAAAGTCTGAACATTAAATATAAAATTGTAACCAAGGCATTTATCCAACATTGTGTAATAATGATGAGTAGATCCCCACGTGGTGCAGAAATTTTACTATCACGTTTCTATTGCTACACTAACTGCGCAACACAGCTCCTAGTCGTGAGAATAGGACCTCTGTGTTATGGACGCCATCTTGGCGTAATAATATAATGCCACATACCTTACTTTCTTATTACTTTTGACCTATAAAACTGACCTTACTTAAATGGTAATACTAGTCTATATGTCGCAGTATTATGGCAGATTTAGGATTTTGGCCGAAATCCTAGGATTTCGGCCAAAAGCCGGATTATGGCAAAATTGTAGACTACATTCGACCATCGTCCTAAGCAGATCCAGGATTTCGGTCATAATCCTAGGATTTTGGTCGAAATCCTGGATCTGCTTAGTTTTATGGCATTAATCGCGATTCGATTCGAAAATACTGATTTATTTTAAAAAACGAAAAGTGTTTATTTCTATCATTCATTCATCTTTATTTAGATACTAGGTGATGCAAATGATAACAGGAGGTTCTGTTTACCTTGTTATATTTTGTAAAAGAGAAGACACCCAAATGTTTATTTTATTACTCATCTAATAATATTATAAACAGTTACTTATGTGATTATCTAAAAAATATTGTTTTTACTACCTACTTGAAAAATCTTTAATGAAAGAAATGATACTCAAAAGTTTATGTTAATGACAGAAAAACGAATTATTTAATGTTTGTTATATTAATCATAGTTAGAAGAGGTTAGCACTTAAATGTTTATGAAAAATAGTTATTTTTTTATATCGAGACTAGATACCTAATAATAATAGTGATTAGTACATTCTATCTGGAATCAATAAAAATAAAAGACTGATTTGATTATTATAATTATTTTTTGTGTCATTTATTTAGTTTCATCAAATTTTCTTAAGTTCTTATTTTTCTCTCCAAAAGCATAATATAAGAATACAAATTAAAGTAAAGACAAATAGTAATGCATGGCGATAGTCACTATTCCGTGTAATAACGGCTTAAAATAGCATCACCCCTATTCTTTCCCGCGGGTACGACACCCAGAAGCGACTAACGTATGGAAGTTTTCATGTGTATTACCATTTTATTTTTCTATAGTCATTCACGTTTTATCTAAAATAGCCCTCAGAATTGTTTATGGCCATTAAAACTATGCATACTCCGCAAGTATTTATGTATGTATGTGTATTGTATAGTCACTACAAAATTTATAAAAAGTGTTCTGAAGCCTTCGTTTTACCATATTACTACGTAGATCCAGGATTTCGGTCAAAATCCTAGGATTATGGCCGAAATCCTAGATCTACTTTGGACGATGGTCGAATGAAGTCTACGATTTTACCATAATCCGGCTTTTGGCCAAAATCCTAGGATTTCGGTCGAAATCCTAATTCTGCCATAATACTGCGACATATATACAGTTGTGGCGCCCGCCAGTGGCTCTGTAACTACAATAACAAAAGAAAAACAATCAAAACTTTGATGTCAGTTTTACATTAGTACAAAAAATATATACATAATGCCAATTGCAAGTAAGTAAACAATTTTTCAATTTGCAGGTCTTCAAAGTAATATCGAGCTAGAAAAAAGTATTACCAGCAGCAGAACTCTGACACCAGGGTTTATCAGGTCATTCGTCGACTCGGTATCCCACGACATAAAAAAAATTTTAAAAAGACAAATTAATCTACATAATATTGTTATATATATATTTCTTAAACACTTCCCGTGTAAAATATTCAATTTTAGGAACCTTTCAAAATTTTCTACCACGGGCAGTATTTGAACCTGCGACTTCGAAATCATTGGGTATCAGCGGCACCTGCTGTAACCGTACCGGTATTGCTAAGTAACTGAAACAGACACAGTAGTGTAGGTTAATTGATGCCAAGTTCATTTTGCTTACATTGCAAGTGAAGGTGTCTAATTCCAAGCCAAACTCCCGCAGTGGAAGCGATTTACACAGATAAATTTCGAGCAAAATACCAGGAGTTCAACTGGAGGCAGACAATGGCTGCGTTACGCAGCGCTAAATAACATACGCTGCACAATATAGCAGCGCATACTATGAATTAAACGTGAACCTAAATCTATTTAACCTAATTAACTAAGTTGAGTGAAATTGGCAAATGATGTGTTCCAACCTTTACATAACTCAAGTCGGTAGTAAATACCGTCTGCCGATCTGGCGTTACGTCACACGTATTAGCACTAGATTATAAGTAAGTACCTCCAAATTATATCACCCCACGAATTCCGCAATTCGTACTAAGGAGTCACAATGATATGGTACAAGAAATATGACTAAAGGGAACACACCATAAACAGTCTTATACTAAAACAACTAGATTTATCACTTACAGTTAACGCCGGTCCAAATGCATAAAATACCCAACGGAGAAAGGAAGTTCAGGGAATGGATCAAATAGGAATTCCGTGGGTACTTACAGGGCTGGGTGGAAAAGATATCGACACCCAGCATTCCACTACAGCCTTGGCGCGTTATTCACTTCAAACCACTCACAGCTTCTGTTCGTATTTCACTTTGATATTAGTCATTACGCGTGACCCAACACGAATTAGGGCCGTACAAAACGCGAGCCGATATGGCCACTTGATGCCTATTCAACGCGACGCTCACGTGGAAGACGTCGAGACATCCAACAATCACTAAGCCTGGTATTCTAGTATAACCCAGGAGAACCGCAATAATACGATGCATCAACACGCGCGATCTCAAATTGAATCGTCCATTACACGCGGCATCACAAAACGCGTGGCGGGAAATCCGTACAAAACACAACACGTTCTCGTCCGAACGGTTTTGAGTGACTGACTGCGGTGCAGAAATCACCGCTTGGCGCCGTCAGGCGGTCTGCGCGCACGTCGCCAGTCTCGCCCTGCGAGTGAGAAAGGGACAACATATGCCCAGAGCGATGCGTGCGAAATCGCGGCGCATTCATAGACCGTCATTAATACCTAACTTACCCCAGCATAGCAACGCTAAATTAAACATTCACCCGCCCTAGGCCGAATCCCTTAGGCCTATTCACTACTGGGGAGACGAGATAGCGTTGCTATTGCTCGCTTAAGAACTGAATCCCCTACCTGAACTGTCGCGACTCGAGGAGTGCCATCACTACCTGGGAACAAGTTGAGAATGCGCCCTCTGCGCCATCGCAGTGGCGGCAGGTTGGCATCCTTAACCAGAACGAGATCTCCGATGCGAGGGGGTTCAGTTCTGTCCGTCCACTTAAGGCGTTGCTGCAGAATGTGCAAATACTCAAGCGACCATCGCTTCCAAAAATTCTGAGACATTTGCTGCAGCAACTCATAACGCGTCAAACGATTGCTACTGACCTCTGTGTAGGGGTACTCTGGCAAGGCGTTAAGTGGTCGGCCAATTAAGAAATGCCCTGGTGTCAGGGCCTCCAGATCATTCGGATCTGAGCTAAGCGGACACAAAGGACGTGAATTGAGAACGGCCTCAATTTTACAAAACACGGTCGCTAGCTCCTCAAAGGTTAATATCGTTAAACCTATAACGCGCATCAAATGCGTCTTAGCGGACTTTACAACCGCTTCAAATATACCACCCCAGTGGGGGCATCCTGGTGGATCGAACACCCAGTTAATGCCCTGACGGGAGAGGCTCGTGCCGATAGCTTCCTCGTTTTCCGATAAAAACGTTATAATTTCTTTCATACATCGATCAGCGCCCTTAAAGTTGGTACCACAGTCCGACCTGATCAGCGCTGGTCGCCCTCTTCGCGACACAAATCTATCTAAAGCTGCTAAGAAAGCCTCCGTAGTGAGGCCGGCCACGAGTTCCAAGTGGACGGCCTTGGTTGCTAGGCACACAAACACGCACAAATACGCCTTGATTGACTTCGCGTTGCGAAGGCGTGATGCCTTTACCATAAAAGGCCCCGCAAAGTCCGTTCCCACACCCGCAAACGTCCAGGCTTCCGTCACCCGGTCCGGTGGGAGGTCTCCCATCTGAGGTTGCATTGTGGCTGCCTTCAACCGATAGCAAGGCAAGCACCGAAACACAATGCTCCGTACCGTACGTCGTCCAGACAAGATCCAAAACTCGCGCTGCAGAATAGCCAAAAGTGCATTGCAGCCCGCATGCGAGTTTTTCTGGTGACGATCCCTAACTATAAGTTCTACCAAAGGTCCCTTCTTTGGGAGTAACAGCGGATGCCGTGCTGAAAAGGGCAGGTTAGCGTTCCGAAGTCTACCTCCAACCCGGAGCATTCCATGCTCGTCCACGAACGGGTTGAGGCGCACAAGACCTCCCTTCAGCTTTCCACGGCCATCCCTGAGCAGCCTGGCCTCTTCCTCAAAATGTTCCGCCTGGACGACCCTAACCAATAAACTTAGAGCCGCATTCCGCTCCGCAGGCGAGAGGACAGGTGCCAAGTTCCGTTCTGCTTGAGGTTTTCTACAGTTGTTCACGAACCGTTTGATCCAACCTGTCACCCCTAGAAGTTTGTCGAGGGAGCTGTATCGTTCCAGCAAGAAAGCCGCACTAGGCTTAGGTACGATCTGCCCTACGTTCACTCGCAAACCTCGATCAGGTGGCCCAAGCGGCGACCCGCACTCATTGTATGGCCATCTCTCAGGTGACTCAGTCAGCCACTGAGGTCCCCACCACAGTGAGTGACCTACCAAATCAGGGGCCCTACATCCCCGTGAGGCGCAGTCCGCTGGGTTCTGTTCTCCCGGTACGTGTCTCCATACCAACGGAGTTTCCGATCCTTTAATCTGTGACACCCGATTTGCCACGAAAACCTCAAGAGTATGTACCGACGTCTGTAACCAGCACAGAACTATCCTACTGTCGGTCCATGCGTACACCGTTTCATCCAAATTGATGGTACCGCGTAGATTACTAGCGACATAATGTAGCAAGCGCGTGAGAAGCGCTGCTCCCGCCAATTCCAACTTTGGAATGGTCCATCTTGTCCTAACCGGAGCCACCTTACTCTTGGCCATAACTAGACGCACGTCTACAGTTCCCGTTGAACTGACTGTCCGCAAATAGACAGCTGCCGCGTACCCTCGCTCCGAGGCATCACAAAACCCATGTAGGGTAGCCTTACATCCCACCGATGGGAGCAACTTGCGAGGTATGGCGATGCGTACGATCCCTGGTAAGGTGGTCACAAACTTGGTCCAATCATTCAACAGCTCTCCGGAGAGCTGGTCGTCCCAACCCAAGTTTGCTATCCACAACCTTTGCAAGAAGCACTTCGCCATGAACGTCACCGGTGCGATCCACCCGTTAGGATCGAAAGTTCTGGCGATCGTCGATAATACCGAACGCTTCGTCCAAGTCTTCTGCAAAAGGTCTGGCTCGATCTGATACGTAAAGACATCATGCGTTGGCCTATATTGCACCCCTAGGATGCTCAACGTATTTGGATTGTCCGGGTTCTCGAAAAGGTGCGGGTCCTGCTGGAACTCACCTGGCAACCCGGCCAGGAGCTCTGGACAGCTGGACAGCCATTTCCGCAACTCATAACCTCCTGATTCCATGATCGCGATCAGCTCGTCTCGTAGTAGCAGTGCTTGTTGCACGCTATCTGCACCCGTGCAGATGTCATCCACGTAGACGTCGCGATCCAGTACTGCTGCGGCTCGAGGGAATCTTACCCTTTCCTGTGCGGCCAACTCTCGCAGCGTGCGTACTGCCAAAAACGGACTTGGCTTCAGACCATACGTTACCGTGTTAAGCTCATAAGTGACCATCGGCTCGTCAGGGCTCTCACGCCACAAAATCAGCTGGTACCGACGGTCATCCGGGTGTATAATTGTTTGGCGAAACATCATTTTGACGTCTGCGACGAACGCTACTTGGTGCAACCGAAAATCTGTGAGGATGTCCACAATGTCCCGGTTCAACTTGGGACCCGCGTGCAGACACTGGTTCACAGACACACCATTCGATGTAGGAGCAGAACCGTCAAACACTACCCGTATCTTCGCCTCCGGTGACTTCAAAACAGCCAGGTGTGGTATGTAGTAATGCTCGACACACCTCCAATCTATGCTGGACACCGACATGTGGCCTAACTCTAGGTACTCCCTCATGAATTCGATATACTTCTGCCGAAGTGCTGCATCTCGCTTCATCTTTCTCTCCATAGCCAGTAGTCTCCGTTCCGCGATCTGTCGCGAACTACCTAAGGAGGGGCGGTTTGGGAGAAATGGCAGCCTGGTAACAAACCTGACGAACTTCGTGCAGTGTTGTACTGATAGAACAGCTCGCACTCGTCATCCTCTGGCTTCCGTCTATCCGCTGTGGGTGGCTCCTCAGACTCCCAAAACCTCTGCAGCACCTCCGACAACACACTACCATAGAGAACCGTATCGCCCTCTGGTAGGTCCTGAGATCTCCAAACTGGGCCAAAAATAACATACCCCCCTGTGGTATCAACGGCCACTAAACCAGTTTGCTGAAGTACCCGTTTTCTGCCACACCAGAATCTCCCGAGGACGTCTGACCCGAGGAGAACGTCCACCGTACCAGGAGTATCAAATTCAGGATCAGCTAACTCTAAGCCTGTGGTTAACCCTCGTACCGTTGACGGTAACCGAACCTGAGGAAGTTTCCCTACCACTTCATCCAGCACCACTGCTGAGGCATGATAGCTGACCCCTGTACCTGTATTACCTAATGTGAACTCGAAGTTCACCTGACCCCGAACGTCAGGCACATCTACACCTCCAATACCTACAGCCCCATCCGTTGTGGGCCTTATATTTAAGCGTAGCCTACTCACCAGCTTACTAGACACAATACAACCCTGAGCCCCTGTATCTAACAAGGCTCTTACCTGTATGCTGCGGCCACCGTATCCCCATACCCAAATCATTGCCGTAGGCAACAATACCGTAATTGGCCGGGGGGCCGAAGCTGGCGTGTAGGCGGCGATTACCTAGCAGGAACCTAAGCGCGGAGTGTCCGCGTCCTGCGGGTGGGTCCCCTCTCTCCGTACACCTTCGAGTGGGTCCCACTCCTGCTGATAGGGACCTCTGGTCCTGTACGCCATGGCTGGCAGCCTATAGTAACCCTGCGGCAGGCGCGCGTACCGTGGACGCGCCTGTAGCCGCGGGTGCTCAGCCAAGGGGAGAGGCATGCGTGGGTCATGAGACCTCACCATGTTGTTCAGTCCCGCCGAGTACTGCATGTACTGGCCCTGGTATTGGCACCCGCCCGTAGCATCACGTATCTGTGATGGGTGCCCCTGACCTTGGACCTGTGACCACCTACCCTGTTCCGGCACCTGCTGCCGAGGTGGTGACTGTCTCGCGCGTGGTGAAGGGGGCATCACCTGCTGATGTCCCTGGCCTCGTCCCTGAAACCCTGGTGGAAGAGGACTCCTCCTTGGAGGGGGTGGGGATTGTGCTCCCGTCTAGGTAGGGCAGACTCCGTCCGCTGACCCGCGTCAGCTCTGCCTCCGTAATCTCCGCTGCGGTTCATGCATAGGAGCTGATGGTGGGCACCCTGGCAGTACCTGCAGTTGGTGCTTGATGGGCACTCTCGCACCTGATGCGGCCCCATACACCTAAAGCACCAACGCCGTTGCTGCACCACACCACGACGTTTCTGCACCCGCTGTGCAGCGAACTCCTCACACGCAGTCACCTGATGCCCCGCCTCTCTGCAGTAGGCACACCTCGTTTCCAAATTAGCGACGTTGTATCGCCTGGGTGGCCTACTCTTACCGTCTCGCGCCTGTGCACCCGGCCGTTCCGGGCGGCGAGCGGCCGCAGACTCCGCGTGAGGCGACTCTCCAAATTGGGCATCTACCCGCCTGCACTCGGCCTCGAGGAAGGACTTGAGCTCCTCGAAGGTCGGGAGGTAATCAGATGTCTTACCTCCGTGTGATTGTTCAAAACGAGCGGCCATGTCGCTCGGCAGGCGGCGCAACAACGTGTGGACCAGGATATAATCATAGCCTGACACCGGCATCCCCTGTCTCTCAAGAGCGTTCACTGCAACGCAGACAGGGTTGAGGACCTTGGCCCTGAGGTCCGTCCCTCGTGTAATGGTCGGCACGGTGAGCCACTGTTCCAGGAGTTGGTCAATCATGAGACGTTTGTTGCTGTATCTCTCGATCAGCAAACCGCGAGCCGTCTCGTAACTTGCATCATCGACTGGTAGATGCTTTACCAGCTCATGGGGCTCACCTTGCAGCTTGGCCATCAATTGTGCCATTTTATATGCCGGCTGCAAGTCAGTGCGGTTATGAATCACACTGTCAAACAGATCCTGGAATCGGGTCCAATCCGTGTAGTCCCCGTGGAAGACCGGAATCGCCACAGCCGGCAGGGGCACTTGCACCCCCGGTCCCCGCGGACCATGGGGTGGGTCCGGCTCCACAGCTCTACGCCTGGTGATCACAGCAGCCGCCTGCTGGATCTCCTGCCCCATCTCCATGCACTGGGTCACATTCGTCCGGACCGTAAGTTTGACCTCCTCATCAGGCGTCCCATCAAATAACTCCTCGCATCCAGTGAGGCAATCCAACACCTCCGCGACCCGTTCGTCAATCCGTTGCGCACAAGCGATGAGTGCGTCCTCTCGGTCCCCGCGACCGACCATCGCCTGCTTAGTCGCGAACCAAATTAGGTGCGTTCTAATTTTTGCCTGAAGCTGTGTAATTGTGGGAGCAATGGTACCAACTCAAAGTAACACCGAACCTTACAATAAAAAAAATAGACAATCGGCCCTGATCCTACCGTTAGGATATCCGCACAGGGTAAACACAACGATAATAACAAGCAATTCACTAATTGATTGGCCCTGATCCTACCGATAGGATATTCTACACAGGGCACACACTACAATCACAATAAATATATTTTTTTTTATGTAGGTAGATTAAAAATCTTATACTAAAATAATCTTAAATCTAGTGGTTTTCTGAACCACGCTCTGCTACCAAAAATTGTCTAATTCCAAGCCAAACTCCCGCAGTGGAAGCGATTTACACAGATAAATTTCGAGCAAAATACCAGGAGTTCAACTGGAGGCAGACAATGGCTGCGTTACGCAGCGCTAAATAACATACGCTGCACAATATAGCAGCGCATACTATGAATTAAACGTGAACCTTAATCTATTTAACCTAATTAACTAAGTTGAGTGAAATTGGCAAATGATGTGTTCCAACCTTTACATAACTCAAGTCGGTAGTAAATACCGTCTGCCGATCTAGCGTTACGTCACACGTATTAGCACTAGATTATAAGTAAGTACCTCCAAATTATATCACCCCACGAATTCCGCAATTCGTACTAAGGAGTCACAATGATATGGTACAACAAATATGACTAAAGGGAACACACCATAAACAGTCTTATACTAAAACAACTAGATTTATCACTTACAGTTAACGCCGGTCCAAATGCATAAAATACCCAACGGAGAAAGGAAGTTCAGGGAATGGATCAAATAGGAATTCCGTGGGTACTTACAGGGCTGGGTGGAAAAGATATCGACACCCAGCATTCCACTACAGCCTTGGCGCGTTATTCACTTCAAACCACTCACAGCTTCTGTTCGTATTTCACTTTGATATTAGTCATTACGCGTGACCCAACACGAATTAGGGCCGTACAAAACGCGAGCCGATATGGCCACTTGATGCCTATTCAACGCGACGCTCACGTGGAAGACGTCGAGACATCCAACAATCACTAAGCCTGGTATTCTAGTATAACCCAGGAGAACCGCAATAATACGATGCATCAACACGCGCGATCTCAAATTGAATCGTCCATTACACGCGGCATCACAAAACGCGTGGCGGGAAATCCGTACAAAACACAACACGTTCTCGTCCGAACGGTTTTGAGTGACTGACTGCGGTGCAGAAATCACCGCTTGGCGCCGTCAGGCGGTCTGCGCGCACGTCGCCAGTCTCGCCCTGCGAGTGAGAAAGGGACAACATATGCCCAGAGCGATGCGTGCGAAATCGCGGCGCATTCATAGACCGTCATTAATACCTAACTTACCCCAGCATAGCAACGCTAAATTAAACAGAAGGCAATAATTTTTTTATGAGCAAAAGACCTTGATTTTATTTAAGTATTTTCTGTATTTTCATAATGCTAAGAATTTCCTTAGCATGCAACATTAGCATGAAAAATTACAACATAGCGGCTTCTTTTTGTAATTCTACTTAAAAATAGTGCAATTTATTAGCATAAGTACACTATTACATTTATAGCTGTATCATGCATGATCAAAATATTAAAATGTATTATATGAGAAGCCTCGACTACATTACAAACAATCGTAAACAGTTATAGCTGTAACTGTTCACAAAGTCTCAGGCTTCATTAAATTCACCTATCATCAAAGTCGTATTTAAGTGGGTAACGCCTTCTCAATTTATTTCTTCCGTAGCTAACGTCGCACCCCTAGCTTCCCACTTAGATACCAATGTTGTAAGTACCTAATTTAAGCATCAAACTACTTTTGTAGGTTTAAGTAAGGATGAAATGTAACAATTATCAATGTTTCATTTTCATCCCTGACGAGTGCGTAAGTAATTAACAACACATTAATGTTTGCCTAACAAATTTTCAACAAAAAGAGGGTGGTATTTTTTTTTTTCATTTGCATACCCCAAATTTACGGAAAATATATTAAATAAAAATATAAGAAGTAAATTAAAATTAATAAGTACGTGAGTCCATCTCTCTAAATACAAAATAACATTTCAACAAGATACTTATTTGTTATTACACCTACCATCATGCCGGTACATGTACCTTCAAGTTTTGTACAAACATGACAGTACCTGAGGCGTTCAAGAAGGGAAACACAATTTATTATTAATATCAACATATTGTGATGATACTTATTAAAGTACAAGTTACTTGGTTAGAACCCAGCTTTCTCAGTATGTGAACAAAAGGTATGTAAATCAAATTAGTTTATAAAACAGTGAATTTCACTACTAACTAGACTTATTCTCGTAAATAATGAAGTTATGCTCAAGATACTCCAACTAGCTTACCTACGTCCTTTCCTTATGTAGGTACTTACATTTTGCCCTTGACCAAAAAATCGATCGATAATGGTAGTCCATAATTTGGGTGTGACCAAAGTTCCTGTCTTCAAAACTGACAAAGAAGTTTACCTTGCCTCCTGTTCAACTAAAACGACTCATAAATATTTCATAACGGACCCTGCTTAGTCCGTGTAAAAGGAAAGCAATGGATCAATTTAAGTGGTTTGAAAATAGGCGTCAAACCTTTGAACGAGAACTCTTTGAGAGTGCCGTTATAAAGTACGTAGGTTTTATACGTAACGTAACTTTTTAGCAGATGCGATTTAGTAAAACTCTGTTTTGGTTGGTTATGGTTTGTGGATTCGTACTATCATCAGCATATATGTATATTATAAGGATTAAGCTATAATAGTATTTTGTGTGAAATATTGTCAACTTATCCATGAATATGTGCTATGTAATACTACTTATCTAGTGGCTGCATAAGTAGGATACCTATGTAAGTTTCGGTAGATAAGGACCAAAAATAAGAATTAATTTATAATATGTTTTTAGAATTTGATCACAATCTTATAACGAAACTCAGTCAGCCATAATAAAATATTGTATCAGCAACTAGTTAAAATTTAAATAGTTGTGTTGTGACAAGAAAATGTATAGGTAGGTACCCTTTTCAATATTGGTTTGATGGCTTAGGTAACGCTAGATCCGAACGTTCTTCGATATAATTTATTTTAAAAAGTTGTAAATAATTACTATTTAGTACTTAATTGAACTCCGTTATCTAACAAATGTCTAATGATAGGAAACGAACCACAGTAATTTTATGACATGACAATAGTACATTACGTCACATCACAGGCCAAGTATAATTATAGAATTCACTTTTTAGTAACAATATAAAAAGTATCAATTTCGTATTTTTAAGCACCAAGCACCTAAATTTATTGTAAATTAGTCTACCTGTGCGTGTATAATGCATAATTACCTTGGCAATCGGATTGGCGAGCACAAAACAAGATGTGTTGTATTCACAGAGAACGCTGCTGTCCATTCCTTGAATTCATCCCTTTGTCAGTTACGACTTTCTATTATTTTAACTTTACTACAGTAAAAATAAATAACCATAACTTTGTAAACATTGCAATTTCCCAAGGGAAAACGGTAAGCTGCAGGTGCAACCGCTGGACGGGATGCATATTATAAAGAAAAAGAAATGCAGCTATTGTATTTAAAAGAGACAACTATCTTACAAAATAAATCGACAATAAGTCCCATGTTGATATACATAATTATACATTTTCGCAAAATTATAAAAAATAATTGTAAACCTAAAGATTAAGATTCTATTCTTAAAACCGATTCGCCACTTTACGCCAATAGATGGAGCTGCAAAAAATATTTGATTTTATTGTAGATGAAATTCTATTAATTTTTAACGAAAGGTAGTTTTGCCACAGATTACCTAATAGTTACTACGTAACAGATAAATCACTCCAAGGAAAAATGTCAATACCTACTGCTATAATAACCTACTCTTTTGAGTAGCTAGTCGCTGCAAGCCAAAACGAACCAAAACTCACGAACATAAAGTTAACTTTCCTCTGTAGTTGCGCGCCGACATTTGCTGAGGGTGGATTGCCAGGGCTGCCTCTTTCGATATTTTAGTCAGTAGGTATTTACTGAAGACTTTATAAATGAAAGAATATAATATTTTTACTGTTTTGACATGTTTTAATGTAATAATAATGATGTACACAATTTACAAATGTTTTATTTTTATGTAATGATTGATAATTTTTTGCCTTGACGAAATTCTCGGTTATTGAACTTGATTGTGGAAAATCTTCTGAATCGTATAAATAGTTTTAGTAGGTACTCTTGTGGGAAACAAGGGCAAGGGGAATTGAAAGGGATGTCTTTTAAAAGATCTAATAGCTTGCCACCGGATTTTTGTCTCATGTTTATTTCAAAATTTTTAATGAATGTGATCTTTAGTTACAAATAACGAACGTCGGGCTACAAGTCTCGTTACACAAAATATTTTCGCGCGTACGGACGCTCAACGCGGCTGTCGACAACCCACTGAGCTATGGGCAGCCGGCTGCCCGGCGGCCGGTAGGTACTTATCGCGCGAAAGTACATGGAGTGAAAGAGGCCTGGTTTTGCGCCAAACATATTACGTGGGCCTTCATCATTCCGCATGTGCATTTGTCAAAAAATTGCTCTTTATCACGTGTAAAACTCCTTTCAATTTCAGTTTTTCGTTTGAATGTAAAACCATAAGATTTTAAACTTTTTACACTTTTAGTCAGATAAATCCCATGTGGACCTTCTGTAAACCTCTTGTTGTGATACCTAATCTACTTTCACGCGTCAGAATGTTACCATAGTATAACCTAATTTAGTACTCTGGCAACCCGTCATGCATAACGATTTAAGCGCTTGAACGATTTATAAAATATGCACACATTGTCAGCTTGCAATTCCGCTATAAATCTTTCTCGACGACAGATTGGGTAAAATTTCCAGCACTGATTCTGAATGAAATGCCAGTCTATACCCAAATATGGTACCTGATTAAAATAGACTTTGAATTCAAATGTCCTTTATTGAAATAAAAGTGTACAAAAGATGGCCAAATCGCTTAAATTTTGCAAATTGACTGAATCGAGACCATTAACTCATTTCTAATCTTCTTACGTCATGTAGGACAACAAATTGACGAGCGACCTTATTTGTAATGTGCTAGTTATACTACAATATTATTATTTTATCTCGAAACAAGCGAAAAAAATTACCACGGACGAACGTATAGTAGGGGCAATCTTTGCGGGTTTGTGCTCAACACGCGACCAAGCCTTATTACGGAAAAAAGGAGAAAAATAAAATATGAAACCGTAGTAAGTACGTGCTGGAATACAGAAGGCAATTTATATTTTTCAACGGAACTTTAAACATACGCCTAGGGTTCAGGTTTTATATGACGGGATACCTTGTTAATATTATTGTTGTATTTGTTCAACAGTTTGTATTTCAAGCCATACCTTACTTTGTCAATAGGGTGAAAATGTTTTGTTTATAAGTAACTTTGGCAAATATGAAAGACGTCTCGAGTGTTGGCGTGTTGTTAGTTGTTGGATGTAGTTGGCACAAAATCGCGGTCTATGGACGCACCGAGGGGAGTTCTATATCCAACAGTGAATTTCTCACAGGTTGTGATTATGATTATGAAATTGTGCGCTTGCCTTTATGATGGGATGTCAGATATCAAACCGGGTACATCGTCTAGAAAATATGTACCTTTTCGCAAATAACAGGAATTTCATCTACATACCTGTATATAGGAATATCGTCCTTATACCACACTACTAAGAGCAGTATGTCTGGTGGCTGAGCTCGAGTGTCGCAAGGCAATGTCGCGTCGCCTCCCGCTACTGCCGGCACCTTTATCGCGTCGAGGGACTCCGCCCCGACGCTCAGTGGCGGCCTGAAACCTGTTGACAATGATAAACAATGTAATTATAAATACGATATTTAATTAAATAGGGTTACTGGGGTATTTAGTTTAGTAGAACAAGTAATGTCATAAAGTCATAGTCATAAGTAGGCAGTAGACGGCAAGTGAAAACGAATACACTTCGACCGCATCTGACTGTCGCTGTAGCTACAGTGTCACATGAACATCAAGCACGCACTTACTGTTACTTGTTTCCTCTGCACACACGAGGACCTTAAAGAGGCCAACTCAAAAGCGATAGCTGTTGCCATGCATTGGCCATCGCTGCTATAGATTTTGTACAATCTGCATTGGGCGTATCCCATTGATACGATAAGAAGAAAAATAAGACTGTTCCTTGTTTAATTTCACGATGTGTTGCCAGTGTCATTTAAATACTGACTATAGGAGTGTATAAAACCGTATGCACCTAGAATAGTAGCACATATGGTGCCGAACCACCGGGCGGTTGTTACTTGCCCAATAGCAATTATGAGTGGCTGAATACCACACGTTGTGATAAACGACACGCAAAGATGACGATAACCTAAATATATCCATAAACTTGCCTACTTAAAAATGACATCACAAAAATTACCTACATTTCAAAACACTTCTGAAATTACGTCTCTCGTTGAAGATCAACAATATTATAATTCCGTTAAGTGAGTAGGTTGATAGGATATAAAGTGGTCTGCGTAAAGAAAACAATAATGTTGAGAGTGAAATCTGAAACTATAATGAAAGTTACGTGTGCCTAGAACACTTAGTAACTATCTTTCGTAACACAATATAGAAGTATTAGTTTCAGTTTGTCTTTTTCTTCTTCTTATATTTAACAGTATTGCTCTTGCCAGTGGAGTTTCCGCTAGTCTGTATGTGTAGGAAATTGTGCTGTCGTTAGTTGACACTCCCACTTGTTTTTTTTAACGCACTGGCGGACGACCAGAAGGTAAACCACCTTACCTTGACACAAACGGTCATGGACGATCGATCGGTTACTCTAAATGCTATTTATTTGCAATTGGATTATTTTATATAAACTGATTTGTTACTATTTTGTCTGAAGGAACTATCGCCAAGATAGAGTCTTGTTTCCTCCACTTCACTGATAAATTTTACCAATCTAATTCCTTAAGAGATCACAAAACACTTTTCGTAACGTAACTCACAAAACTGCAAAGTAATCAGGTGCAGTGAGCAAGGCGCCGCGAATCTTTCCTGGATTGAATATATCATTTACAAAAAGCTTTTTCCAACCACTTCGTGGGACGAAACTGTACTGACTCTAGTTTAAGTCTGCTATAGGAAAAATATCACCAATCTAATTCCACGAGACATGTTCGGAACGTCACTCGCAAATCTGCAAAGTATGAGATGCATTCAATTAGGAGCCTCGATTTTATTTAAGGTTTGAGTAGCAGGTTCTTCTTCGTTATTAACTTTACACTAGCGATTCCGCCTCCTGTTTCACTCGTGAATTTTGTTTTGTAAGAAAAACCGAAAAACCTACAAAAAACTTTTAAATAAGTATGTACTTTATATTAGTAAAATAAAACTTTTAAAACAGATCACATTTATACACTATGAATTTTAATGCAAACTTTTTTTCTTGTTCCGTGGCTTTGAAATCTAAACCTGACTATTTGGTGGGGGCCCTTGGCCGCGACAAAGCTTAAAATTTATTCTGGGAAGAACGGATTGGACTGAATCTACCCGGCACATGCCGGTTGATTCCAAAATGAGGGGACCTCCGTGCCTCCCCTTCCAGCGGGGGCGTCGTCGGTTGCTTCATGAGGCTGTGGAGTGAAATCTACTTGCAATGGCTGCAGTAGCGGCTATTGTGATGGCGTCATCATCATTCGAAAGGATGTGTCTGAGATGGCGTTAAAAACGTGAGGTCGTCAGTAGTCGGACGCGGCAAAAATTAAGGGGGCAAACTTTTGATATCCTTTTTACACCTTAAAGTAAAAAAAAATGCTGAATCACGTTTTAATAACTGTAGCACCTTAGTTAAATCCCAAAATTACTTTACCACCAATTTCGAAACAGATCACATCAAAGAATATGAACTCTTATACAAACAGTTAACCCTCTTTTACCCCTTTAGGGGCTAAAAATAATAAACCCCTTAAGCATCGTGTTAAATTTTTTAGCTTACTGATCTTATCACCAATTTTGAAACAGATCACATCAAAGACTACGATTTTTCATACGAACCTTCTACCCCTTTTTAGGAATAAACCATTGTGAATGCTGAGATATGTTTTAAATAATATTCACTCATTAGATTTAGTTATAAAATGTAAACGGATTGTATTTAAAAACCACGAAATTTCAAACAAATTTTTTCTCCGCTTTTTTACCTTAAGAGATTAAATTAGGAAAATCCTGAAATACTTTTTCCATTATTTTAGTTCCTTAAAGTCGTTGGACGACTCGGTGTCCCACACGAAAAGAGTAAGTAAGTTCGTTAATCGAATCCTTAAATTTAATAACAGATCGCTTCAGAGTCCACAAGCTTTAGTACAAACGTTGCACCACTTTTATCGTTTTGTAGCCGATGTTTTTATAGTAAAACTAGCGTTTCCGCCCGCGGTTTCACTCGTACATTATTTTTCGTGTGGAACACCGAGCCAAAAAACAACCCGACAAAACTTAAAACTTTCAAATACGTACATTATTATTATATCTCGTTATTCTGGTATTAATTTTGAAACGGATCAAATTTAAAAAATCATTTATTTCCATACAAACTTTTTATCTTTATTTAACCTTTTAATGTCTAAAATTTTAAAAATGCTGAATTGCGTACAATATCATTTTTGTTCCTTATTTAATTCCCAAAATTTTATAGAGATTTGCTTTCAAATGTGTATCTCCTTTTTACCCCTTTGGAGATTAAAAAAAACTCCTTACACACGTGTTCAACTATTTAAGCTTTATTATATAATCAATCATTTTGAAACAGATCACATATTTTTCCTCCTTTTGTACCCCTTTTAGGGTTTACAAATAAGTTACTCTATGGTTTACAATTTGATCAATCGTTACACAACCATGTCCGAGGCCTACTACTAGTAGCAGTCGATTGAAAAACTCTGACACCAGGGTTCATCGGGTAGTTGGACGACTCGGTGTCCCATAAGAAAAAGAAAGAAGAATGCTGAAACCGGTATTTTATAATTTTCACTTTCTTGTCTAATCACTAATTTCAAAACAGATCGTATGTAAAAATCACAAACTTTTATTCAATATTGCATCACTTTTTAACCCGTTCAGGGGTTAACATTTAGAAAACCCTGAAACACGTAATCAATTATTTTAGTATTTTAATCGAATCCCAAATTTTGTAAAAGATTTCTTCAAAGACCACGAACTTTCATACTAGCGTTTTACCCCTTTTTTACCCCTTTATGGATTAAAATTCTGAAAATCCTTTGTTAGCGGATTGTTATAGAGTAAAATATACCTACAGCCCGAATTTTATGTTTCTACCATTAGTAGTTTAGACACTGCGTTGATGAATAAGTCATTCAGTCAGTGAGAACATTTTTTTTATAAGTGTAGATGGAAAAAGCTGTTTTCCCTACTTCGTTGGAAGTAACTGGCACCAGGGTTATTACACCAGTTCGAAAAGCAAAAAATATCACCAATCTAATTCCACGAGACACGTTCGTAATGTCACTCGCAAATCTGCAAAGTAATGAGGTGCAGTGAGTAAGGAGCCGCGATTTCCTCCTGGATCGGAGTCGCGGGATCCGGTTCGTTCGCAGCGAACAGCGAGCAAGATCGTGACAAATGGTCCGATTAACAACCCCGGCGCGACGGCGGAGATGGTTCGACTAACGAGCCAATATATCAAAAAGATTTTTCCTATCACTGACGGCTTCACACTTTCCAGTTATGAGGTGATAAGGAAACTTGAAAGAATCTGCCCTTGATAATTACTTCAGATGATGATAAATTTTGATATAAATTTTTTGGTCTTGTTTCAAAGCAACTAGTTTTATTATCTCAGTATCTTTAATTAAGTATCTACCTTATTCTCCAAGTACACTCTTAATTCAAAAGTTTTGACATCATAAAGCTAAGGAGAACGACTTTGAAAACCAACTTTATGCTGACTTGTGTCTATGTTTAAAATCGGATTAAAAGTCTCGAAGCACCCAAAACTTTTAAAATCTTTCAAAGATCAAGACTTTGTACGTCTCAATTTCTTGTTAACATGTTTATGATTCCAAAAATAAAGAATAACTTTAGAACCTCATAAAGGTTATTAATTTATTGTGATCAATTTTTATTTTGTATTGACCTAAATACTCAAAAAATAACTATAGACTTACATATTCCAGTGTTTGCTCTTTCAAATTCTTACCCCAAAAGTCACCAATTTTCTTTCGTTACACTGTTTACCTAAAACACCTCTATTTACATTTACTGACCTCTGTTACTAATTTTCGTAAATCTTAATAAATTCGGTAGCGTAAGTATTCTTGAATTCGGTAGCGTAAGTATTTTTGAATTAAAATATAACGATGAAGGTAGGTAGGTAATGTTGGTATATAACCGACATTCTTTTGTGACTTTGAGGTTAAGGCCAGATTTCAAATTACAGGCTAAAGGTGTTCATTATGAACGCAAAGTGTTGTATTACGAACAGGTCTACCTGTTCTTATTCTCTAGGATGACTTTCTGAAAATAAGTTGTAAATAAAAAAGAACATAAAAAAACCTTTTGCCCAAAAGTGCGTTTCACAAACTATTTCTTATTTCTGAATAATTTATTCACCGTCCATTTAAAGGCTCAACGTGTGGAGCTGTGGATGCTAATCACGCCATTTGTCTCATTCGCAATTGGATTGTTTCGTAGAAAGAGATCGCGTTCACATTGCCTGGAATAGGGTGACCATTCTTTGAACTATAAACCTTTATTCTTACCAACGCCAGTTCCGTTTAAGCGTGGCCGAGAAATTTTAAAACAGATTATTTCAAACGTCAAATTTTCCAGCCTAATTCACCGAGACAATCATAATATTAGAGCCCGATAATATTATTTATACCATCCAGAGAATAAGTTACTCGTATAATAAATCTAAGTAGATGATTTACTATGTTGCTTTCAGGTGCACATAATTTCAAAACTATGGCCACGACTCCGTGTAGTAGAAGATTTTAGATTTCTCAAATTCTTTAATGTCGCTCTTGCATTATTTCCGAATGTTTTTTAATATTATTATTTATAAAGTGTTCCATTTGATCTGCTTAACCAGCCAAACCCAACTCGTCCGGTTTTATCCGGGCGCCTGGCATCCCTACCTGAAGTACTTTTAAATTGTTTGGAAACAATGTTTACGAATGTTAGCGGCACAGTAATTTGCGATAATGTTGTTTACTTTTTAAAAAGGTTAGCAAGAGGACTCGTTGTAAGATCACAATCGTACTAGCAATTTTGATATAATTACTGTTTTACGCCGACCAAGCGAAACAAAGAAATGGCTTTCGCTGTGGATTCCTCAAGCATGTAAATGTTTCAGTTTCATAGTAACCAATCATTTTGTTATAACAAATTATTGCTACAACATAAAAAAAAATGTATATTTAATACCTGGCTACTTAGTTTAATTGTTTACAAATGACTTATAGGTACCTTGATAATTGTAAATAATGAATAAAGTTACATTAAATGTACTTTGAAATTACCCAATCGTGAAATCTTTATTCCATAGCTTTTGAGAAAACAAATTTTAACAACCTATAAGAGAGTTGTTTATCACCCGTAAAATAATTCCTTTGAGAAAGGGAAATAAAATTTCGTACGTACAAGTTTTACGAGCTAGCATTGGAAACAACTGTTCCCTGCGGACGTGATGCAAGCCATGTATAGACACTTGTTTCCACTTATCCTGCTCTGTGATACTTTGAAACTCTAGTAATTGGTACCTGAAATAGAACTAAAGCAGCCTCTTGGCGATATGAATAGGAATCGTTGGTAGTACTTGAGTTATCGCAAAATCATTAGTTTTTATCTCCAGGGAAAGTTGTCTAGACATTTTTCTGAGTATTGTAAATTTGTAAAATTCTTTTTTGAGGAAATTGACAAGATATTCAATTCAATTCACAGGCAAAGGACGAGCTGCGGTAGCCCAGATGGAAGAGGCGTTGCCACTAGAAATGGCGAAAAAACATAAACTTTTTGACATTGTGCATTACAATAGAACTAATTATTATTGCATTAGATAAAAATGAATAGAATGGAATGTAAACTTAAATTTATGAAATTAAGTGGAAATTGTTTTATTGTATTTAATTTAGGTACATACATACATCAGCCTATTGCAGTCCACTGCTGGACGTAGGACTCCCCCATGGTACGCCATAGGGCACGATCTCCCGTTTTCGCTATCTAGTTGCTACCAGCCGTCTTCTTAAAGTCATCGGTCCATCTGGTCGGAGGTCGTCCAAGACTACGCTTGCCAAGGCGTGGCCTCCACTCGAGAACCCTTTACTCCACTCTGTCGTCATTTAATTTAATAAGTTTTCAATATTTTTAACTTAAAATAATGAATGTGATATGGAAAATGTTGAGAAATGTGGTCCGGAATAAAGAATTATTATTATTCTTGTTATTATGTTTTCAGCAAAAATATATATAAGTACGTATTTGAGTACTATTTATCGCTTATCGATTGCATCGCATCGCTTAGACTACATTCAATCTGTAAAGATAGGTTTCGTCGCCGGGTATTAGTTGCAAGACTAACCCGGTAGATGGAGCCGTGGCACGCGTTACTGGCATTAAAATACACTTGCAAAGTTGGCGGACAAGGAACGAGCTGTGGTAGCCTAGATGGTAGAGGCGTCGTCACTAGTAATTTCGAAAGTCGCTAGTTCAAGTCCTGCCCGCTCTTGTAAATTTTGCAAGGTTTCAATAAATTGTTTACCTAACACGGGAAGTGTTTTTAAATTTGGTATTCAAATTATCGCGGGTTTTCATCGCCTAGACTACATTCAATCTGTATAGAATGAATCAGTCGCTGGTTATTAGTTGTAAAACTAACCCGGTAGATGGAGCCGTGTCATGCATTATTACACATGGCATCAAGATACACTTGCAAAATTCGCGGGCAAGGGACGAGTTGCGGTAGCCCAGATGGAAGAGGCGTCGCCACTAGTAATGGCAAAAGTCGCAGGTTCAAATGCTGCCCATGCTTGAAAATTTTGCAAGTATAAAAAAAGTGTTGTTATTTCATTGGATTATATTGAGAAGATGTAGTGGTACTTATTGATCTGGCACCAGATGGCCGTCTGTCTTATAAAAAATGCATCACTATTTCGAGTTTAAATGACTGCCATCAATACGTTTTATGAGCGCTAGTAAATGTTCTCAGTAGCTTTTATATCGCAAAAGAAAATAAGATTATCAGACAGAATAATATTCGCAGGCTAACCTACGGAGTGTATGGCACGAGATCGCGTGCCGAAGAGGCCCTTTCTTAACACGATACGTGACGCCAGAGAACTGCTGAACTTAGTCGTTGAGAAACTAAAGATATCTGGAATAAAATGTATATTTCGACATAGAACGACAGACTAAAATAATTTAATACCATTTGTGAGGATTACGATATGTATCTTCGAAGGGGCAACCCCCACGGACTTACCTACTGGTTAAGGCTAAACCACATGCCAAATTCCTCAGTAACAGTCTCCGTTTAGGATCGCCCAGTAATCGAGTACTCTCCCATTTCATCGAAATCCGGCATCAGCAAGCTTGTGTTCCGTAAATTTGTGATAACACCAGTGCCCTTTCCCTTTTAGGCTTCTAGGTAGTCTCGTTTCATCGCCTCAGCTGTTTTATCTTGCATAATTGTTCAAAAAAGAAAACGTGGAAAAGGTCGTAATCTCAAGTCGTAGTAATGCCTCTAATAACAGCAACATTTTAACGGAAAGAAGGTACCTATTACATAATCATGGACAGTGCAAAAGTTCCGGGTTTGATTGTCGGTGGGGCTTACACAATATTGATATTTATCACTTAGTGAATTCGTTCCCAGTCTGGTGAGGACATTGCTGTCTATGATTACTGACGGCGGTCGTTACACAACCATGTCAGAGGCCTACTACTTGGTTGAAAATCTCTGACACCAAGGTTCATCGGGTCGTTGAATGACTCGATATCCCACAGGAAAAATAAGAAGAAAAAAGAATCAAATTAGTTAAAAAAAAAATGGATAAATAAGATTCTTTTAACTTATCTTACTTTTTTTATTAATTTAATCTAAGATGTATACTGACGGAAAAATTTAAGGAACAGATTACGTGAAATTGTGACTCCTTGCGCTGTGATTGTAAAAGCGGCAGTTTGGTATTTTATATGAATAAGTACCCGATACGGCATAACTAGCGTATCGATTTGATGTTATAATTTTTAGGGTTCCATAACCAAGAGAAGAAGGAGGAGAGAACAACTGGCGGGTACTCCACTGACAACAGCAATAAACTCTTAAATATTATTAAGAATATATCCTAAGGGTCAAATTGAGACCGTGTTACTGAGACTTCGTTTTCCGTCTGCCAGTCCGGCCGCCCGTTTGTCAACAAGCAGCATCTCATTTAAACGTGATAGAGAGTTGAAATTTTCACAGAATGGTGTCGTATTTCTGTTGTTGCTATAATAACATACATACATACATACATATATCACGCCTATAGTCCCTTTCGGGGTAGGCAGAGCATAAATAGCCGTGAAAAACGGTAATTTACGCCACGTCTGACAAAAGTTCGAGGGTCAAACAGATAACTGTGTATCACTATAGTGACAGGTTGTCAGCCCATCGCCTAAAATTGCAATACACACCCTCGAGTCCCTTAGTCGCTTCTTACGACACCCGCGGGCAAGAAATGGGGTGATGCTATTCTAAGCCGGCATCACACGGGGTTCTAAGCGCGCATCACACGGGGTCTATAATAACGAATACAAAAAACGTGTTTCTTTTTTTGCTCATTTCTAACTACATGGTTCGGAGGCTGTATCTCATGAACGGTCATAGTTAGACAGCTGAAACATTAACAGAGTTAGTATTACTGTTACCGCAACAAATACTTTAAAGCACAATAAAAGAAATATTTGACTGGGCTCCAATACTATAAACAATATGGCACGAAACCCTTCATGCGCCAGTCTGACTTGCACTTGGCCGTTTCTAATATTTCGAAAAAAAAAAATTTGCAACGGATTTAGCATCCATCAGTTAATAAGCTATCGGCGAAAACTGAAAAACGTCTCTACAAGAAAATGAAATAAGTAACAAAAACTAATCAAGCTGTAACATTGCAATGAATTCTTCTATACGTTGGTTTATCTAATTTATTTTACAAAAAAAATTAAACTCAAGTTTTACCTTGAGAGTTTTTCTCTTTTCATCTTTTTTATTCACTAAGATTCGCTTTATCATGATTTTTTTACAAAGCTACAAGCACGTCTAAAGAATCTGGTACCATAAGAAAATATCCTGACGTGGCACCTTCCCAGTTTACGTCTCCCTGGCGTGCGATTGCTCCTTTCTTCTCGAGCTCCTTACTTGTGTAGCTGGCCTTTGTCCTTTGCAGTAATTTTAATGAAATAATCCTCCTTTTTTTTCATCGGATGCAAAAAAGGAACAAGTTTTATTCTTTTTTCTCATATTTATTTAATTGTATGGCATTAAACAATGAGAGTCGCTATCGCATATATTAGCACATTTGGGAAGGAAGATATAAATAGTTAAATAATTATATTATTTTAGATTTGGCTTCCATCGCCTTCAGACGATGATTTTGCCACAAAATAGAGAATGTACAGAAGAATCACTCGGCCCTTTTTTCGACTATATCCGCTTTCGGCAAGGGCTGCCACAGTTTTCTTATCGATTTTATTCAATGTAGTAGGTACCTAAACATACAGGGAGTAACAGAAAGGCTGTATCAAGCCGAAAGGTGCTCATAAAACTGAACAACTTTCCCCATTTCCCGACTTTGACCTCCTTTCGGCTTGATATACCCTTTCTGTTACTCCCTGTATTTACATTACTTATACTACCTACATAGCACAATTATTATGAAATGGGGAATGAAGAGTGGGGAAAATGGGGAAGGTAGATATCTGCTCTGGGGCTCTTGAGACTGAGCATCACCCCATTTCTTTACCGTGGGAGTCGTAAAAGGCAACTAAGGGACTTGAGAATACCCACCGTATTGCAATTTTAGGCGATGGGCTGGCAACCTGTCACTATGGCGATACACAATTTTCCGAATACCCTCAAATTTTTGACAGACGTGGCGTAAATATCCGTTTTTGCAGCCGTTAACGCTCTGCCTACCCCGCAAAGGAATAACAGACGTGATATGTGTATGTATGTACATCAAAAATGAAAAGTTGCCTTTACTTAAGTAGAAACGCAAATCACATTATAAAAAAATATACTGATTAGAGTTATTAATCTGGTTTGTTCTTTTATGAAAGCAAGTTTTTATTTAAGTTGGTAGGTACAAAATATTATAGGAACATTATACAAATCACATCGTATACTAATAAACCTATTTATTACCTATTTATATTTCTGTGAAGCCATTTTGCACGTCCGCACCAAACGTGGTTGACACTCGACTACAAGTGTGTTTGAATTGGTTTGGATTTCCTTGTAAACGGCGGCGTGTCAAATTGTGGAGAGTTTCGTGACGTTTGCTTGAAGTGAGCTCTCTGTATTCGGCGCGCAGCCGCCAATACTTACTTTGTGATTTTGCCTCAGTCATGGTCAAATTAGACAACAGTTTGAAAGATATAATTACATCAAAGACGACAATATCCTGTTTTTACAAGCTTTTATTTGACTTGCCGTGTTATTATTATTATTTTGTACGGGACAAATCTTGGAAGCAAAATTTGCGCCACTGAACGACTTCCGATTGATCTAAAATTTTGCATAGACATGTTAATTGGGTGACAATGCAATATTATGATGTCAAAAAGCTGATATGATGATGGAGCTGGAATGTGGTCATAGCATGTCAGAGATGAAACTATGTACCCCTATCGAGTTTGGGCTCGGTGGAATAGTCTTGCCAACCACTCTTCAAATACATGGTAGCCAAGGTCTGATGATGGAGCCGGGAGGTCGTCATAGCATCTCAGAGATGAAACTACGTACCCCTATCGAGTTTAGGCTCGTTGGAATCGTCTAGCCAACCACTTTTCAAATACATGACAGCTATAAAAGCTTGTTTTAAAAACTTTTTTAATTATATTTATTTGTTTTATTATTTGAGTTCTTATTTTATATTCCAAAATTGAAAGCACTATATAATTAGGATAAAATTGTTAAGAGATTAAAATGTTTGAAGATTTCTGTCAATACTGAATCTCTGATATTCAAAAATATTCCTAAAATAAAACCTTCTTAAAGCTAACAATGTACTTATTTCAATAGAATCAAGGTAACCCGAGGTTAATCCCAATGTAAAATGAAAACGAAAGTGCTTGATAAAGAGCACGAACCCAAAAAACAGGGTCGATTAGGTTTCTTTGCCTTTCCTATTCTTCTGTACAGAAGGTTTGCGAACCAAACGCAGCTTATGGATATCGCGCCGTCCCTAAAAAAGATAGCCATGTTTGAGAGCCTTAAATTGGTGTAAGACTTTCAAAAGCATAAACTGTCGTAAATGATTTCAGTTATTATGTTATTAATATTTTGACTAAATTCCTACAAATAGTCAATGATTCTATAAAGAGCGGTTATGTGTAAAGGCATGAGTAGGCAAATACCTACTTAGATCTATTTGCTGAATAACTAATAACAATAATAATTATCTGAATGACCCTCAAATGTTTGTCTGACGGGGCGTAAGTGACCGTTTTTTCGGTCGTTTACGCTCTGCCTACCCTGCTATACGCGTGACATATTTTTGTAAAATTGAGGTTGTTTAAATTATTTAATTTAAGACCACGTTACATTTCAAACATAAAATCCTATAGATTATTAATATAATTTAGAATTTTTCTTCAAAGATAAAAACAATAATACCTTGAAAACACTATATCAAGAGCTAGACTTCTAACTACCTTTACCATTGCGATTAGATTCTCAATCTCACCCATTGTACCAGAAGCCGACATTCAGCCGAAATCCGAGCACGAATGTCACTTTTTATCTTGGGAACAGCACAATCACCCGGTCCAGTGAACGAGTTAATTACAGAAATCTATTAACCTCCCCTTTGAGAGATCCAGTTTTTGTTAACTCATCTATCTGGGGATTGCCGCCGATTGTATCGCCTGGTTTACATTGTATATAAATTTGAGAAAGGCTGGAGTATCGAATTTCGAAAGATAGGAAAATGAGAATCTGATATTGGAATATAAAGTGAATGTAGTCATTAAATCATTTTATGCTCATAGAGAAAAGAAGAAGAAGAAAGTTTTAAGAAAAATCAAGTGTGGCCTTTATTGCTCAGTCAGTAGAATTTTAAGTTACCAATTTAATTATCAAATCAATAGGCACCTTGGAAACTGTATGAAAATCTTGTAGGTAAATCAGGTATGACGATCCATAAAATATATTATTTGCGGTACTGCTGATAGTACCCCATTTATATTTTTAAAACAATCTTCAATCTTATCTCACCCGTAACAAGTAACCGTCTAATCTTTCCAAAGTAAATGCAACAATAACACAATGTAATTAAAAATAACAGCGCAGTGGGGACCACGTAGATTTTCGTTGTGTGCTGATGTGACTCTACAATATAAATATTCATGTGGGAGAAGAGAATACGCGCTACGACGGCATGTTAATGCCATGGCTTAAACGTTTTAGATATGGTGCCAGGTAAGAGCTCCAAGCGAAATAAGAACACAGAACTTGACAGGGCAGAATAAAAAAGAAGTTATTTTATAGATTCTCGTTCAGCTTAAACCATTATTTTATAAATAATATCTACAGATAGAGTCCACACAATCACTTCGAGCTCAAATATGTTGATGGTAATAAATAAATATAATACTGTAAAACACAAAGAAAGAAACTTTTTACTTAACCCAACACAATACCAAGGGCGGAGAAATAGGTGTATTTGAGTTGACTGCAGGCTGTTTTAAAGATGCTAGATATACTTACTAACTGTCTGCACTATTTGAACTAAGTATGGTATAGTCACACAGAAGCAGAGAACGGAAAAGGTATTAAGGTCCTTAAAAGGAATAAAACTGATATAGTTTGTCGGGGTTTTCTCTTTTACATAAATCATAGATAGGTACTATTTAGATATTGTCATGAAAATGAACTACTTTGTAAGAGAATGATGTCTAGGGCGCACTCTATCAAACAGATTACCTGATTCTAGTTACAAGTGCAATGTCTGTGCAATATTGTTTAGCTCTATCGCATCAGAACAGGCCAACCCTGAGGGAGGGACCGAGTCCAGCAGTTGAATGGCAAACACGGAAGTACTTAATTTATTGTAATTTGACTAAAAAAGTTTATGATTTCCAAACATTACATGTAAATTGATCAAAAGAGTTGAAAATAAAGTGCCCAATTAATTCTTGGTACGCCAAGAGTAACAAAATCAATCGCATATGTGAAGACATTTTACTAATATTTCATCCTACTGTGACAATTATAGTATCTATCAAGAACATACGAACATCTTGTGTTTAAACTACCGCTTAAACTGGTGGAATCTTCTGTGAAAGTAGAAATGGTTTATCAGCACTTTAAGAAACTTTAGGAGTTCTGCTTTGAGTTTAGAAATGTGTTTTAGCTTTATAGTTCAGTTTGTTTTTGAAAGCTTATGCTGAATGTGTTTTAGAGATTTAGATCAATTCAGCAGATTAATTAAATTTAAAATAATGTTGTAATCCACTATAGTTTATTATGCACTCACAGTGCTTTATTATTTTAATAAATGAAATAAAGAAATTTAAAAAATGTTAGCGCCCGCCAGGAATTGAACCCGGGACCTTGAGGTACCATCCCACTGCTCTGCGAACTGACTATGACTACCATAGTATTCTTTATTTTTACCTATACTAGCTGCCGCTTTGAGACAAGTACCAAGAGATTGAAAATTTCGAAATGACGAGAGGCGGGGACGGTACCCCACGGTCTGGGGTTCAAGTCCCTGCAGGCGATACATTTTTCAATTATTATTTTTTATTTATGTTGTAATCAATCAGGTATTTAAACAGAATTCAAATTTAGGACTTTTCGTACCGTAAGATTACCAGGGCCCGAAGTCTGCTTAATGAAAATTGTTTCTGTTGTATAGATAGCTTGTCAGTGGCATGGTTTTGGTCATTTCGTATTCTGCTAACAGTTTGAAGTATAGAATATCACGGCGACAATAAAATGACAGTGGAGTGTCCCTGGCGTTGCAAGGGTAAAAAAATAAAGAGAATCCGGCCCCAGGAGATAAATAAAAAAAGATTTTTTTTTAGCGCCGTTCGGGGATTGAACCCGGGTCCTGTGAAGTACCGTCCCTCAGTTCCACCGCTCTGCCACTGAGCTACCGACGACGCTCCAACTCTTGATACTCGTCTTGGAGCGACGTACAGGCGACATCTAGTGTAAGTTAATTCAACTTCTACTATGGTTAGTCCTCATAACAGTAGGAATTCAAACCATACGATGAAGTTCGCTTATTTTAATGTCACTAATATTAATGTAACTCACAGTGCTTTATTTTAATAAATGAAAATATGAGATTGAAAAAATGACAAGCCGGGGATTGAACCCGGGATCTGTGCAGTACCGTACCACCGCTCTGCTACTGAGCTTCCGGCGCGGCGGCGGCGTCTCGACCATTCAATTTCTAATATAGCACGGTGAGTGCAAAATAAACTATAGTAAATTTCCAGGATATGTTTAATCTTTCGAGCAACGACGGCCTTCCGTGGAACGAGACGTAAGACCGCGTTGCTCGAAGGTTTAATCTAATGACGAATTCATTTATTTAAAAAAGAGGTTCAACAGTGATGCATAGACACGCCGTTTTAAATCGGTTTAGACAGTCATCACCATTATTTTGTATACTATTCGCATTTATTATGAATAGGGTTTTGGACACCTAGAAAAGCGGGATTAGATTAGGTGGTCATTAAATGAATCACCTACGGTTTGAAGACTTCACAGACTTCGTTTACCTCGCAAGGAAAGCAAGTGTGATCTTAATTAGGTACTTACTTTGGTACTTCGTTTGATTAATTGACGTATTTTATTTATTTCATTTTATTTTATAAATGCTTTGATGAGGTGCTTACTTTTAATGAAAATGAAAAAATTAATAGTTTGCATTTTGAAATGCTTTGGTTTTTAAATGTACTTAAATGGTTTTTTGCCGTGTGATGCCGGCTTAGAATAGCATCACCCCATTTCTTACCCGTGGGTGTCGTAAGAGCCGACTGAGGGACTCGAGGGATGTGTATTGCAATTTTAGGCGATGGGCTGACAACCTGTCACTATAGTGATACACAGTTATCTGATTGACCCTCAAGCTTTTGTCAGACGTGGTGTTAATATCCGTTTTACGGCCGTTAACGCTCTGCCTACCCCGAAAGGGATACAGGCGTGATTTATGTATGTATGTATGTAAATGGTTTTTGATTTATATTTAGTTTAAAAGATCTATTTGTACGTAAAGTTTCGGGTTGATTCTTAAACGTTATTTTATAGCAAGTAATCAATTATGATAGCCGTAATAGGTACCACCTACACTTAATTTTTTTGCTAAAAAATAGTAAGTTGGTGAAGTTTATCCTACTATGATACTTAAGGCCTTAAAATACCATACTAGAGAGAGAGACAAAGTTAATAATAATCAAAGTTACGTAACTTTTGCAGTGGCAGAAATAAAAGAATTTTCTGAAAATAAAAGCGTTGCTTCTATTTTATATTTCATTTAGCAGATTTTTGTTCTTAGGCTGATTCATTGTACGTATTCAGTGAATAGCCCGAAGGCATTCTCTTATTTCATACCCGCTGTAAAATGCGAGTTAAAATATAGGGTATTTTTAAGCAAAATGTTTTTGCTTTCTAAAATTCGTTCGGTGTAAAACGACTGGCACGTCGGAACGAAAAATATCAAACATTTTGTGTGCATAGGTACGTTACGCTCCAATGCATACAATGTGAATAAATCCAGTGTAGTCAGAACCGACATTTTATCGAATAAAAACATTTAGGCCGCATTCTATTTAGTTAGGCATTATTAATATTATTTTGGTGATAAAAAGTCTCTATTTAATTATGCAGTTCTGCTATCTGACTACCTACCTTTTTATTTGTTGGTCTGCTATCTGCGAGAAGAGTTTCGATTGTCATACGTAATTTGTGTTCAGTTTTACCAACAAAATCATATTTTAGTTTCCAGGCGTACTAAAAAAATGCAAATATAAATACATAAACATAAATTTGGAGTAACTATTGAGTAATTTCATAACTGATGAAGCTTTTGATGGTAACATTAACATACCACCTACTTTAACGAAAACGGTTAGTAGGCCAAGCCCAGGTCAAATTAAAGCCATAATAAATGAATGAAAATAAGAAAATGAAAATATTTCAGCGCTCGCAGGAACTTGAACCCGGGTTCGTGGGGTATCGTCCCACTGCTCTGCCAACTGAGCTACTGGTACCCCGATCGACCCTTGCAAATTTTTCAATCTCTTGGTACTAGTCTCAAAGCGACTTACAAGCGACATCTAATTGTAAGTTATTGCAAAGAATACTCAGTTATATATGTCTCAACACTAGCAGATAACAAAATCTTAAATTAATTTTATTATAAACCTAGATGAGGTCAATGATAAATATCTTGCCAATAACATGGATTTGCTTTCTTTCCATGTTCCATGGCAAAATAGGCTGCTTTAAGACAATATCGGCACTCTGTCGATGGTAGCTGGATGGCAAATACCTAGGTTTTTATTAAAATCTGCGACATATACACAGTCTTATTTAGGTACCTTGCTGTAATGATGATAACAAAATTCTCATTGTCTTATAACAACTTTGGTGATTACAACATCACGTAGCATACCAACACATTTACCTAACACGTAACTCTATTTTCCCAGCACCTTTATTTTTACCCTGTCACGGTAGAATGCGGCACTCTTGCGTGTCGCACGTACACATGGATAAGCGCGATGATACGCTTACTTAGCCCGCAATTTGTTGTGCTTTACCCGCGTGCCACCGGAACTGCACGCATCCTGATAAAGTCTAAAGAGACAGTAAGAAAACGAATATGCATGAGTCAAAATAAATGGTCCGCGATAAAGTTAATGCTGCAACAGTTAAGAGCGTTCACTTGTTTTGTGTCAGGCTTGACCGGGCTACGAAAAGGAAGTAGCATTTTAAGACATAGCTAAATAATACTTTGAGAACTGCAAAGTTCCACGTGATTCAAAACTCGATTCACAGCGGCAGTTGCAAACCAAAACAAATCCGAGAACACACTGAAGAATGACCAAAACTTTATAAAAGTGGATTCTTTCTATCAGTAGAAAAGTGTTAAAAACTCTCTATATCACCCAAAGGTTGCCTGGACGAGAATGCTACTTTAGCACTGAGGCCGTCTCATCGTACTGTGTTTATTCTTTGTTTTTTCCAATGTTATTATGTTTTGTGTGCTATATAAAACATTCTTATTATTATAAAAACTAAACCGAGTGAACTTTGGATTTAAAGATTACACGGCAAAAAATAATCTGTGTTAATCTGCCGCTCCAGAATTTTTAAAACCGGTTCTGGGCTCTCCCTATATTATACATACTTTTTATGGGGAGGGTTATATTGCGACTCACGGGAAACGCAACACAATTGAGGTTAAAATAAAGATGCTCAATACAGGTTGTCCCATTTTAGGTAAAAAATTTACTTAAAAAAAACAATATTATATACAATATTTTTATACTCTGTACTATTCTCTCTCTCTCTCGTACTATTGTGTCAAGTTTTATCCGTTTATCTGAAATCTACTAACACTTCTTTAGGTCTGCTGGAAGAAATACTACAATAAATTGTTAAATTTCAAATATTTAAAGTATAAAATAAGTCCCTCGTACACTAATAATGCTGACTGATGAAGCACTTTGTATGGAATGGCATATTTTTCCTTAAATATGTTTTACTTTTATTGCTAGCTCAGCATGTCCAGAGTCTATAATAATTTTTTGCACCATTCATAGCGGGACACCCGGTATAATAAGAGACAACATTTAGCTGTTATCGTGTCTCGTCTCGAATATTGCGTACGCATAGATAGGGAGAGTGGAGGAGATCATATGAATTAGGGTCCCGGGACGTAACTGTCGCGTCGTTTGCGTGATGTACCTACTAATGTAGGACTGAGTAAAAATATACACATAATTTGGTATTTCTATTGTTATTTATATGATATAATTTAAGTTTTTTTTTACCGCCGGCAGGATTTGAACCTGAGACTTTCGCTATCTGTACTAGCGACATCTCTTCGTCGTACCGTTTCGTCATATCTTTTGCCAGCTCAATCGTTGCCTGTGATTAAACAGGTACAGTATTAATAAGGTATTTTTTTACTTTACAATTTATTTGAATACCTATAATTCGGTATTTAATCGTAGCCCTTTTGAAACTACTAAAGCAATTCGAAAAAGTCTACTACCAAAAATTTAAAGCTACTTTCGTACCTTCTTCTAGTTAGATAGATACTCGCAGAAAAACAATGTTTGTAAACAAAGTTACTAGTACACTTATGTAAATTTTTTTAATATGGGTTTTATGCACTTATGTATCTTAGTACTGTTCTGAAAATAAACATTGAACCTTTGGGTTACATTCATTAGCTACAGAAGTTACGATACCAAAATCCCTCCGGTAAACAAAGAAAATCCGACCAAAATGGATCTAAAGAAGTAAATTGGAAAGTCCATTGGAAAGTCGATAAAAAGGAAATAAATAAATAATTTGCCCAGTTTCAAACCGTCCTCGATCGAAGAGTGCCAATTTCAGGATCGCCGATGGTGCCACCTCGGTACATTATCGCCACCATTTATTTATTGAAATAATCCACACAAGTATGTGTATAACGAAAATAAAAGAGAGAGAAGATTTACTTATTATTCGGATTGTACCTACCTTATGCTAAAAATAATCAACAGGCAAATAAAAACAATTAATATAATTAAATTAAGTTTAATTTCAGTCATATATTAGAAGGAAAAGATGATTATACATCCTTGTTTTGTATAATTTTTTTCATAAATGTTTTTAAGTATGCATAATATTAGTAAGATGATTGCATTTGACACTAGTCAGTCACAGGACAGCGAAAAAGTTTATGGTGGATCAAGCACATCCGCATTAGGTATATTTGATAGATATTCGTGTTTTTTTTTCAGATAGTGACACTAGAGATCATTGAGTAGCCCTTTACATTATGCAAGGGACCGCAAAAATTAGCATGAGAGACGATCAGTCCCGACTTTATAATTGGGTACGGTGTTTATTTGACGAAACTCTCTTTACATTTGTCTAAATATTGCTTCCAGCTTCTATTTAAATAATTTATTTAAGAACGTTTTACTTATTGAAGATGAATTTTAACAAGTGAGAGAAGTAAATGCTGTTATTTTTCTATTTTCTTTTGTTTTGTCAATGCTGCTAGCTTTGCGTTGTGTCAATTTAAGTTTTAAGTAATCTGACAAAATGTTCATCCTTACCAAAAAAACATGTTTCTGTAAAAATTCTCAAATATGCTACTATTCACTTACTTATACTGTAAAACTGTTGGTGATTTTATTTAACACTTTTTTCCGACCATGTTCTAGGAAACAAAAGTTTGGACTGTCGAAGACGCTGTGCAGCCGTTGTTGTCTTGAGTCAGTTGATTGCTTCATCGTGCAGACTGGCGGTGAGGCTAAAAGGCATGTAGCAGTAGTGGTAAAGCTGGCTGCATGCTGATGTGTCGACCGTCGTGGCTGCTGTAGACCGTGCAATGCTGAGTGCCGACTGAGGATAGAGCATTTGTCGTAGTGTAGCACCGTTTCTGGTACTGCGATGGTTGACGAAGACCAAGTGGCTTTGCAGATGCGTTGAGTTCATGAGAAGTCCATGTTGCGCTGATGTCCGGTGGAAATGTTGACGTCCTATATAGGCGTGCTGCAGTCTAGCAAGGCTTTGCGGTGAGCAGGTATGCAGAGGCTAGCAAGATACTATCTTGGAACTATCCTGACAGGGACAGCTTGCTGTAGGCCATGCAGATGCTGATACTGGCTGCTTTCTTTAAGGCGTCGAAGACAGTGATGATGCCACAGAATTGCTGAAGGTGCTGTGGACTGCAGTGGCTGCTGATGGGATGACGTCTGGCTCCGTTGATTAGAGTTGTAATTGTCCATCGCGTCGTCGCTGATCATCACGTCGGTGTCAAAAGTTTAGGAGGAGTGATAGTGAGGCTAGCAGGCCGAATGACGACTGTGAGGAAAAGGGCAGATAGCTACCCGCCTGGTCGGGAGTTGTGTCCAGGGGAAAGATTTTTCCAACCGGACATGTTTAGAAGTTGTATATATAGCAATCGGCGGAATAAGCAAAGATGATCCTATTTTATTGATATACAAACCTGCTGATAGAAAAAGTTATTAGAAAAGGTAGGGTGTTTTTTTGTATGTAAATGGTAGCAGTATATTGATACCGAAATACATCAACATTATCTTCGTGTATCTATTTCATTCACATGTTTTGTTATAAATACTATCAGCGGTAATGTGACTTTTGGGCCATTTTAAATTGTATTTTATTTTGAACTGTTTTATAATAATCGAAATCATACGGTAGGAAATATTTATCCATCTGTGTTTAGTTAGCTGTTAAGTAAATTATATGAAATCGATAATATCAATACAATTATAATATCAATACAAACAATGATTTCATATAATTTACTTAACAGCTAACTAAACACAGATGGATAAATATTTCTTACCGTATGATTTCGATTATTATAAAACAGTTCAAAATAAAATACAATTTAAAATGGCCCAAAAGTCACATTACCGCTGATAGCAGCACCACAACCGTCCCCCGTACAAACATTAGAAGCCTTGACTCGCACCCTTCTTAACTCAGGTGGAAGGGACTCAAAACGGCTTAGAGGACTTAAAGGAATACCAAATAAGACGCGAATCGCAAATAACACAACTCAATCTGGAAATGTAAATTCAAGGGATTTTGTGTGCCATCATCCCGGCTATACTAAAATGTTTATTGTAATAAGCTCTCTCCAAATTATTTGGGATCGTTTTCTTTGAAATTGTACCACAAATTGGGTTGCGGTTTTGGAAGTTAGGTACATCTCATAATATCCATTAAACGAGTCACGCTTTTCATGGATCATCAGATATTGTTGCGATGAGTGGGAACAACAATTTCAAGGTGTAAAATAGAGATGGGCCGAACATTGGTTATTCAAAATACGAACATTCCGCCGAGTATTCTGTTGACCGTGTACTGCCGGGCCTGAATAGCATCATCCCATTTCTATTACAGCCGTTAACGCTCTGCTTAATCCCGCATTGGATAAAGACATGAAATGTATGTATATATGTTTGTTACTATTAAACTTAACATTTTGAATTACCGAACATAAAACGAATATGCAGCTTATTTCAAAACTAAAAACTTATCATTTTTATGAAATTACACGAAAGCCAACTGTAAACTGTTCGCAAGACATAAATAGCAAAGGAAATAGTTAGTGATTGGATTGGCATTATAAAGTATTTACCCAGTGCAGTCTCAGGTTTCCAATGGAATAGTTCGTTGCAACTGCAAACACCAAGTTTGATCATGTTCCGCATGCCCTGCGAGCTTCTTGCGACGCGTCAGCAGAATGCCTTTTCAATAAGGAAGATGGTATGGGAAATATTTGCTGGTACGCATTATTCGATCTGAGAAAACATGATGGTCTGCTAAACATCAAAGTCATTATTAAAGTTTTTTGCTTCCTCTTTTCGTGTAAAAACTGAGTCGGCGAACGACCCGATAAACCCTGGTGTCAGAGTTTTTCAAACACCGACTACTACTTGCAGGCCTCTGGTATGGTTGTTTAATGACCGCCGTCTAAGTAATCATAGACAGCAACTAATATACATTAATAGTAAGTAACAATAAAAAGTTTTCATAGAACGTGTCATCGTCAACTAATAAACAAGGGTTCTCCAGTTTTCAATTGTAGTAAAATGGAAAACTTTAAGACCGAACAGGTAAAGTCAGGAATATTTCATTCATCGGGTATGTGCGGTAGGGAGAAGAATTGAAATTCAAATTTCATTGAAAGTTATAGCTAAAGTAACCATCCATAACTACTCCACGTACTCACTACTTTGTTACGTAATTACTTTTAGTTCAGTAAAAGTTGTACGTGAAATATTATATTTAATTATTTTAAAGTGGGTGCTTTTTAACAGAAAGTTATAATAATTGTAGCAATTATGTTTTGAATATTACGCACACACACACGTATCACGCCTGATACGTGTGTGTGTGCGCATAATCCCTTGCGGGGTAGGCAGAGCGTAAACGGCCGCATAAAACGGACATTTACGCCACGTCTGACAAATATTTGAGGGTCATTCGAAAAATTGCGTATCAATATAGTGACAGGTTGTCAGCCCATCGCCTAGAATAGCAATACACACCCTTGAGTCCCTTAGGCGTCTCTCACGACTCCCACGGGAAAGAAAAATTATGTACCTTATAAGGGAACTGTTTTAAAAATTGGTATTCAATGAATTTTTGTTTGTTGTCATGAAACATACAGAATTATTTTCAGTTTGAATACCTACAGTCATGTTAATAAATCAAATTAAAGCCTCATAAATCATTTCTAAAATTATATTCATTGAATTTTAAACATCGCTAGATACTTCAGAGGTAGTTTGTTAATGACAGTGCCATCCAAACTACCTAGTAGTTTCCCATGTTTGAGTACAGTTTTGACATGACTATGTTGATGGAATGTGCTATTAATTTTAAATGATGAATAGCTTCCAAGTGTACGTACGAATTAATCCAAAATTTAATTATACGGTTCATAAGCCTTGCAACCGTAGTTAGTACAGTAAACGATATGTTTAATTTCTTGTGTATTTCGTATTATTTTATCCATTCTACTCATAATTATCAAATTTTTTCTTTTATAAATTTGATATACCTTTCTTTAATTTGACATATGACGCACAAACACAAAAAAACGGAACGTAAACGAAACTTTAAAAATATTTGACTCTGTGATGGCCAGAATGAATATAAAAATTCACTACCTGCCTACCTACATCATGTTCATTTAAACCTCACAAATTTGTGTCTTTCTATACTAACCTCGTGCTAACCTTTTAAGACTTATACTGGACATTATGCTCATAAAGTAAACAAAAATTTAATAAAGTATAGGTATTCAGTACTGCCGACGATACGTAATTTTGTGAATTACCTACATATTAGACGGTTCTCCCACTTGTCGTCCGTCGCTGTGTATTTTTAATGCACCGTCACGCATACGTCTATCAGACGAAAGGCACTCATTTCCATACAAATACGGCTACGGTGCGTTTACAGATGCGTCTGTCAAAGATTTACACCGTAAACAGCATTTACCAGCGTTTAAGGTGCAAGTCTTGAAGACAGTACTGATGTAAACGAGCTTTAGCCTTATTTGTATGGGAAAAACATCGGAATAAGAAATTTCCTATCGTGTGACAGACGCATGCGTTACGGTCCTTTTAAAATACGCAGTGATGGACGACAAGACTTGTCATTCGTCACTGCAAACGAAAGTATGCAGTTTCGCCGTTATTAACACTGTCATGTTTGTATTAATAAGTACCTATACAGTAAATTTTTCTTGATTCACATCATAGGTCAAAACCAAAGTTAACAGGTCATCAAAGCTCTGTTCACTCCTTGAAATATCAAGTTATTCAACTGTCTGTACCAAATGTTTGAACCAGAAGCTTGGTGTACGAATATCTAACAAATTACAAAATCAAATCCCATTTCAATAGAAAATGTTTCAAAAACAGACCACCTGGATTAAATAAGTCTTTTATTATTCCAATCACGACGGGACCAAACATTTTCCAAGGCTGGTGGCGTTTCCAACGAGTTCGCAGGTGATTTCTGTATTTTATTCTTTATCCGATAACGGTATTCGGGGTTTTTATTATTTTTATGTAATATTTTTTTCCTTTGGTTGTAATGATAAACATGGGCTTACTGAAAAACCAGTTTTAAAAATCGTTATATTTCGCTTGATATAACATCAACAGCTACAACAGTCCCACTGCTGTACATGGGCCTCCCCCTAATAGAGGTATTGTTGTACCTCTACTCACCACGCTTGGGAAGCGGATTGTCGAGCAAAGCGCAAGATACACGCTGCTGCCAACTACTAATTTAAATTACTCTCAAGTATAAATTACTGTGGCAAACCTGGAAACATCTGAACAAGTTGCAAACGCGGGTTGGTCGCTGTAGAGAATACATGTCGAAATGGGGCTTCATCGACAAAACAAACAAATTTGACGGCCGCTGTGGCGCAGTGGAAGTGCGACTGCCTACGACGCAAAGGTTCCGGGTTCGATTCTCGGTGGGACACTCACAAAGTTGATATTTATCACTTTGTGAATTTGTTCTCGGTCTGGTTAGGACATTGCAGGGTGAACCAACTGATTGTCCGAAAATAAATGGTTCCGTGCTTCGGAGGGCACGTTAAGCCGTCAGTCCCGATTGCTGTCTATGATTACTTAGACGGCGGTCGTTACACAACCATGTCAGAGACCTACTAGTGGTAGTAGGCGGTTGAAAAACTCTGACACCAGGGTTCATCAGGTCGTTGGACGACTTGATGTCCCACATGAAAAAAGAAAAAGATCGACAAAACGCAAGTGCACTGGGACTGTGGAACCCCATCGCAATATTTATGGCGCACCTAACATCATGCCCACTTTTGCCATTCTCTGGCAGCAAAGACGAGCTGAACTTGGCGACTAAAAATGCTATTAAGGTCGCCAAATATTGACTAAATGGAGAAGAATTTAAACTACTTTAACCTTAATGCTTGTTGAAATTTAGAAATTTACTGCCTACTTCCAGTAAAATATTTGTCTTTTCAATAATTTTATAATATTTCGTTTTCCCTGTTTATATTGGATGGTTCCGAATTATAGTATCAGTATCACAATGAAAACAAATGCACAATACAAATTATTTAAGGTACTACATTTACAAGATTACCCGTAGTATGCCGTCTCAAGACAAAATTTAGTACCGATACCTTATTCTTAGAGGTATCCGAATCACGCGCATGAATATCCCGAGATTTTCGTAGTTTTCGTGTTCATTATACTTAAAAAGTTGTATGGAAAGAAATCGAATGACAGGCATTGTTCCTTTTTTATCGTTGTCATAATACGGCCTTTCGAGCGATTGATTTTGTAGCAAAATTTTCATAATTTTTACTTTCTAGCGTATAAAAAAAGGAAAAAAGCCTCCCAATAGAATTTTCCTCATACTACTTCAAAAGTTGAATATCTCGAAAACAACAAACAAATCGCAGAACATATCAAGGGGTGATTCGGATACCACTCAGTGAAAAGCATTTAAATGTTGTCTTTGGACGTCACTGTTCAGGCCACCGGGTACATAAGGTTTACCTCGTTACTTATCTGCTTACACTATTAACGCTAGAGTTATTATAATATGTATGATGATGATTAATGTTGTGCCTAATACATAACTGTTACGTTGAAATACACTGAAAGCTTTTGAAACATTCTAGATTATGAAGATTAACGACGTAAATAAATGGATGTCCAGTCAAGATCATAACCATTTGAATGGGCATTTCCACAAAACGGTAGAAGGACGTTAAGCGTCTCCCTAAATTGGTGGGTCAACAGCCATTGAACTGCCAAGCATCAATAGGGCAATCCTAAAATGCTGCGATGGGAGCATTTTGTAAAAGAAAAACGGTGGACTACATACCCTCTTTAAAAGAGAATGGGTATAAATTTGAATAGCAAGTGTGTGTGTACAGAAAAAATAACATTGTCGAAAACTTGTCTCAAATAAGTAACTTTTAGTATTTAGTTATGGCTAGTTACCTCCTACCGACTTAGTGAGCTTGCTTATAATATATAATTAATGTACTAGGCAAGTACATACATACATGGGTGCCTAATACAATTTGAGTAGATACTGTACATTTTACCTACAGGTCTCTAAACATTTCAATATTCACAGCCACAGCAGTCCACTACTGGATATGGGCCTCCCCCTAATGGGGAGTATTGCCACACTCACCACGCTTGCCAGACGGATTGGCGAGCGCAGTGCAAGATATTGCATTGAAAGGGAATACTGCTGCCTATCCTCTGGATGATTTTTCTTTAGAAGATTTTACGACACCAGCGAGAAGCATTGAGGTGATGCTATTCCAAGCCGCGCCACACGCAAAGCTGGTTCCTCATTTGAAGCAACCAAGTTATTGAATTATATATGTCGCAGTATTATGGCAGAATTAGGATTTCAGCCGAAATCCTAGGATTTCGGCCAAAAGCCGGATTATGGCAAAATTGTAGACTACATTCGACCATCGTCCTAAGCAGATCCAGGATTTCGGTCATAATCCTAGGATTTTGGTCGAAATCCTGGATCTGCTTAGTATTATGGCATAAATCGCGATTTGGGGGAATCTACGATTGACTCTAACGCTAAATTTGTTATTTTTTGTTTATGTGAAATTATTTTTCTTTCCGAAAATACTGATTTATTTTTAAAAAAGAAAAGTGTTTATTTCTATCATTCATAATCTTTATTTATATACTAGGTGATGCAAATGATTACAGGAGGTTCTGTTTACCATGTTATATTTTGTAAAAGAGAAGACACCCAAATGTTTATTTTATTACTCATCTAATAATATTATAAACAGTTACTTATGTGATTATCTAAAAAATATTGTTTTTACTACTTGAAAAATCTTTCATGGAAGAAATGATACTCAAAAGTTTATGTTAATGACAGAAAAACGAATTATTTAATGTTTGTTATATTAATCATAGTTAGAAGAGGTTAGCACTTAAATTTTTATGAAAAATGGTTAATTTTTATATCGAGACTTCTTCTTAAATTTAAGAGCTCATCTCTTGTCGGTGGAGTAATCGCCATTCTTGTCGTCTTTCCGCCAGTATCGAGACTATATACCTAATAATAATAGTGATTTGTACATTCTATCTGGAATCAATAAAAATAAAAGACTGATTTAATAATAATAATAATAATACATTTTTATTTACTTAAACACTTAACAAACAATGTCTGGACAATACAATTGAAAATAGTAATACATAAGACTGTGTCCGAGGTGAGGCATGCAGACAATTTAACAGCGGACCCTGCACTAAGCATAGCCTGTATCGCAGGGGCCCGAAAAAACATTGACTATTATGAATTTTGGTTCGGACGAGACGTTAGGTACAAGACGTGTTGAACTTAAAATTTAAACATTATTTATGCAATATAAAAGAAAACGAAAATAAATGTGAGTGTGTGTGTGTGTGTGTGTGTGTGTGTGCGTGCGTGTGTTTCCAATAACATTATGCTGCACCCAGGTTACAATGCTGCTGGCATAATAGCCTCAGATAGATTTGATGATTATAAATATTTTTTGTGTCATTTATTTTGTTTCATCAAATTTTCTTAAGTTCTTATTTTTCTCTCCAAAAGCATAATAAGAATACAAATCAAAGTAAAGACAAATAGTAATGCATGGCGATAGTCACTATTCCGCGTAATGGCGGCTTAAAATAGCATCACCCATATTCTTTCTCGCGGGTACGACACCCAGTAGCGACTAACGGATAGAAGTTTTCATGTATATTACCATTTTATTTTTCTATAGTCATTCACGTTTTATCTAAAATAGCCCTCAAGATTGTTTATGGGTATTATAACTCTGCATACTCCGCAAGTATTTATGTATGTATGTGTATAGTCACTACAAAATTTATAAAAAGTGTTCTGAAGCCTTCGTTTTACCATATTACTAAGTAGATCCAGGATTTCGGTCAAAATCCTAGGATTATGGCCGAAATCCTAGATCTACTTAGGACGATGGTCGAACGAAGTCTACGATTTTACCATAATCCGGCTTTTGGCCAAAATCCTAGGATTTTGGCCGAAATCCTAATTCTGCCATAATACTGCGACATATACATCGCTAACTTGACAAACAAAGTGGCTGGTTCATATCATAATTTTATATTTTTCTTCATCAAAAGGAAACCTTGTATTCTTTTTTTTATTAAAAAAACCTTTTTGTTAATTATTCATGAACGTATTTCAAGCTGCAGTTAAATATAAAAAATCATAAAAGCACAGAAATTAACAAGCATCAATCGTCATCTGGCATATAATATTAAAGAAATTAATAATGAAAGAGGTAGGTAATCGTTGACGTGGAAGAATCAGGAAGACCAGCTATGTATAAAGTAGAAATGGCTCAGCCGCATGAATAAACATCGCAAACACAGCATCTAGAGACCTAGGTATTTTTGAAATCAGAAGCTGATATTTCGCCACCATATACAGTATTTTAACTGTGAAAACGATATTATATTTTTATTATGATTACCTCATAGCAACCATACAGAGGACATAATTTTTTTACTCTGTCTCGTCACGTTTGCAGGTTTAGCTAACTGACATCCCTTTCAGGCTCGGGAATTAGACATCTTGTTAAAGGAGGAGAAAATCGTCTGTCGATATTCCCGGTATTTTGGCCGTTTGCTACAGAAATGTAAGTATTTGTTTCCAATAAATGAGCTTAAATAAAGGAGAATTTAGGCAACCTCTGAGCAAATCATATCCTTAATATAATAGTAGTGTATGATATTTTTTACGGCCATCCATCAGGAAGGTATGAATTGTCCAAATGTAGGTACGTGTTAGGTAAGTCAGTGCCCTGAGATGTGATGTAGATACGCTGGCACCAATTAACCCTAGTTAGGGTTGCAAAATGTAAGCCAAAGAGCCAAAAAAGGAATCCAGATACCTATCACTGGATAGCCTTATTTATGATCCGTTAAAGAAGCTTTTGAGAAAAATATTATTTAAATCAGGTTGAGTCTTGGTATGAAACTAAGTCTTTCGTTATCACCCTCATATATTTTGATATCATACACATACATACATCACGCCTATATCCCTTGCGGGGTAGGCAGAGCGCAAACGGCCGCAAAACGGTCATTTACGCCACGTCTGACAAATATTTGAGGGTCATTCGGAAAATTATGCATCGCCATAGTGATAGGTTGTCAGCCCATCACCTAAAATTGCAATACACACCCTTGAGTCCCTTAGTCGCCTCTTATGACTCCCAAGGGTAAGAAATGGGGTGATGCTATTCAAAGCCGGCATCACGCGGTTGTTGATCTGTTGTAAAAATTAATCATAACACAAAAAGTGTTTGAAAGAAAACCGCAGTATAATTTAGTAAATAAACCACGAACCCGTTCTTACTGTAGAACTGACAACCCTAATAACTAACGAAGAGGTCTATTTGACATGCATCGGGACACACAGTGCAGTGCGCTTTCGACCGTTTATTTCAAATAAGTGATTGTTTGGTATTGACCGTTCAACCCAGTTGCTCATGTTTGCTCAGGAATTGATCCTCGCCTGCATTTGATGCATTAACTGTCAATGGTAGAATGATGAGAATGCTTAAGCGTGGCTATTGGCAAATGGCCTCGATTTTGATAGGAGATTTTTGCATCACTTTCTTAATCAGTTAAAAGGAATAGCCATGAATCAAAGAAAGGCAAAAGGAAAATCACGCATTTTTATAAATAACTATAGTAGAGTATGCTCTCTGAGACTCTGCCTTGCTCATGGAATCTAATAGCGCCTTCGTAAGCTAATGATAGAAATATTTATAAATAATATACTTATGAAACCATCTATTTTTTTTAAACTGCTTATTTGAGAAAGTTACAGGTATAAGTTAAAAAAGATCATGGGAGAATCGAAAGCAAAGACATATTTCTCGGTAGTTTAGGTAGGCACACATAAATTGTGCTGAAGAAGATAGGTACCCGTTTACCATATTCATGATTTGATACAATATATTTTTGATTTTTTACCAAATTACTTTGGGTATCTTACTAACCTTCCTACCAGCAGAAGTTTAGTTACAAACAAGTATAACTCAATAATACAAGTGTTTGCTTGATGATTTAGTGGTAATCGATTTATACTTCTTAAAACTTGAAATACCTTATCCCCAGGTGCCTATATCGGAAATCCTTTAGCTTCTCGCAGCCAAGGACGTCATTTTATTAACTGTATGTACTGTGTATATCTAACTTATATCAAGCTATATATATATATATATATATATATATAGATATATCAACTCGGCAAATGTTGATCATACGGGTTGTAGCATCAGTTAATTGTTGATCCGTTGGCAATTACCGCACGTGAGCTTGACTGTACACTAAAAATAATGTATTATTGAATATGAAACAAAAATCTAAAAATATTTCAAAAAATGTTAATGACTTTCAACAAAAACAATAAAATAATAATCAAATTTATCGTGGATTATTATAACAAAATATATTTACGGAATAAGAAGCCAACCATAAATAAAAGTACAATTATCTTGAGTTCATATTATATAGCATAGCAATTAAAATGACGCGCGTGTATTTTTACGGCTCCATATATTTTTATTTTTTACAAAAAATAACGTATACGGTATAAAATCTCCAATACTCCCAGTGCGTTACGGCGTGGTTTTTATGTGTCACAAAAATCTCAACGACGGATCAAACAATATGTAGGTCCCACGGCCGATTTTAACCTTGTTGGTAGTAATTGAAGTATTAAAACTGTATGGATGGGTATTGTCTGGTGCACATTCATATATAAAAACTTGCTAAATCAAAGTAACTCAACGGGTGCAATGCATGCAACATATAAAAAAAAACATGAACTATTGACTATACGATTTAGAGCTACGACAAGTCTACATCTTCGTAGCTTCTGTTTTGTTTACGATTTAAAAGACTTTTTTTTAAAATTTTGTTGGTCAGCTCTAGTAGCAATTTTAATTTAATTGTCCAACTGATGGGTAATGTATGGGGCATGGTTATTTAAATCGTACTCATTGAACTTGAATTTGGCTCAATGTTGATCAATATCGATACTATGCCGAACTAATAACCAACATTGGGACTTTATAATTTAGTACTGCAGTTGGCTAAACAACTGCAGTAAATGAAAATTGTTCCAACTGAGCTTATACAAAACATGGGTCCTTCATACTTGATTGTTACCGTTATCTGAACAACGTTAGTCTAACTGCAAAAAATGAAACTTGGCCCAAGAAATCCTAACCACAACTGCCCAACATTGGGCCTTTATACAATATTGCTACCATTGGCGGAATAACGTTTGTTTATTTGCAACAAATGAAATTTGATTCGACAGTACATTAATACAACTACCCAAAAGCAGCGACATTAATTGGAATAAGGTTCGTTAGATCACTCACGTTTTTTTTTGTATGGAACATCAAATTGACAAACGACCCAATAAACACTGATGGCTGAGTTACCACAAACATTATTGGCAAAAGCTTAGTTAGATCAGCCACAGAAAAAAAAAATCACAAAAAAAAACGGTTAATTCATGGGATACTCCCGGAAAAAATCCAAGTCTTTTTTAATGTGTTGTTTTTAGGGGGCCAGAACAAATAAAAAATTTACGACTCGCACAAGGTGGTTTATTTTTTGGATTCATTACAAAATTAAATGGGTTCTTTTATCATAAATCACATTATTCTTTAAAAACCCGACAAAAACCCCAAAAGAATGCAGCGGAAGAGACATTTCTATACGTCACGCAGTGATTTTTCCCGTTTCGTTGTACGCAGCACGCAACCCTCCCCACTGATTTATTTTCAAAAGGAACAATGCGAAACAATAAAAAAGTGAGCGACGTGAGAACACGCGGGCTTGTGTTACATTTACACGACCTTCAGATAAAGAGCGGGAAACAGAGCCGAAATAGGGATCATAAAAAATAATTTAGATAATATTCACCATGACATCATCCCTTACTGACAAACAGCGAGAACTCTTCAACTGGTATAATAATAAAATATAAACAAAAACACATAAAACGATAATATAATTCTATAAACTTCTTCTATGGTTGCTTTGTGCAGGATATCATTGTGACAAAAGATCCGAAGAATTTTACTTCAAAATAGATCTAGGTATTTATTACAAAAGATCTTCTTCCCTTGTGTAGGAAACCAAAGTTGCCTAACGATAACGACATACAGATTATTTATAAAAATGAAAAGAAAATTGAAACAATCAGCAATCTAAACTACACCTGACTGTATGGTGGGGAGCAGGAGCTCACCCGGAGAAGTTTTGTGGTTGTTCAAACAACCTACGAGTTGTTCTGGGAAGAACGGATTGGACTGAATCTACTCGGCACGAGATGGTAGTTCCCAAAATGGGGAAAAATAATAGCATAATTTCACCAACAGCAGGTGAGCCGCGGTAGCCCACTGAGTAGAGGCGTCGGTAGTACTAATACCGAAAGTCACAGGTTCCTTTTATTTTGTAACATCTCGAAAAAAGTCTCATACAGTTTTATGGGTAGTAAAGAAGTATGACATGATTTTTAAAAGAGGAAGATAGCTATCAGCATAAAGCCTAAACATGAGTACCATACATATTCTTAGAAAAGGCTACCTTAACTTTATGTGCGCGGCATAAGAACGGTTCAAAGTCCAAACTGTCTAACTTAGCCTGTACTAGTAATGGTTCTAGTATTTCTAACTTAATTTCTCGTTTTTCATACTCCTGATATACCTTCTAGTCGTATTAAAGCACAGAATTTGTCTTAATTTAGAAGCAAACAGGGAGTTTGTCTTAATTTTTAAAAGAGGAAGATAGCTATCAGCATAAAGCCTAAACATGAGTACCATACATATTCTTAGAAAAGGCTACCTTAACTTGCCATCATCAGATTCAAGGTCATAGTTTTTGGGCACTGGTGATAAACTAAGAGCAGCGTACTAACCCATCGGAAACCTTTAACTTTTAATCATACATACATAAATCACGCCTATATGCCTTACGGGGTAGGCAGAGCGTTAACGGCCGTAAAACGGATATTAACACCACGTCTGACAAAAGTTTGAGGCTCAATCAGATAACTGCGTATGACTATAGTGACAGGTGGTCAGCCCATCGCCTAAAATTGCAATACTACACATCTAACCCTCGAGTCCTTTAGTCACCCATGCCGGCATCACACGGCATTTTAATCATTCAATGACAAATATTATTAATTAACCTTTGCATTCAAGTGTCCTTCTTTGTTACAAAAAAAAAACTTAACGGCGACTTGATTTACTGCCGTTTTTCCTTTGCGCTCACCCACAGATTTCTCGTCTGCCTAGCGTGGCATATTCAGTTAAAACTATGACCGATTTCCGAGTAGGTATGGTCGGAAAAAAAATCGCGTTGAAAAAAGAAATATTCCAAGTGACCCTTTACAGTTACATAAAAAAAAAACAATAGACACTCAATATTGAGTTGAAGTACTCGTTCCTACTCGACTGACCAATCACAGCGGTCGCACGCTTTCGATGGCTAGCAATCAATGATAACGACGAACTTGCATTGCTCGACGTCTAGAATGTAATTTAAAATGTATTTATTACACACTATAGGTACTTACATAGTCATAAAAAATATACAAAAAATATCTGAATCCGTACCCAAACTATGTCTAGGATTGAATTTATAGTTGTGTCATTTTTGTTTTCCGTATATTTTTTCCCTATGAATAGTTTTTGTTTTATCATGCCGACGGTCTCGCACTTGTCTCTGTCAGCTGTCGTTTTTGGGACGCCCTAGATTTGTACGAGACAAAGTAAGGGATGCTTCGAGGGTCAAATAACCTATTTTGCTGGCACTCTCACATATCACACAAAATTCTGTAGGTAGTTCCAAGTATATTTCGTGCCATATTCACGTAGTGTGTCAAAAGGTTTTGGTTCAATTAAAACTTTGAGTTTGTAACAATCTCAAAATGAACGATAGGCAGACAGATTGGAATTTACCTGTCAAACAATATTTGCATACTTCTACGACTATCTATTAATTTAAAACTTACATTCTAGCTGATTGGTTTAGCTCTTATTATTCAGTTACTCAGATTTGGCTTCTGTGTGGAAATTATTATTGAGGTTATTTTAAAGCAGTCATGGGTTCTAAATGTGAAACAAAAATTTTATCACACATTTTATTAAGATCCTAATAAAACAAAATTAAAATATTTACATCTAAAGTCTTGAAATAATTTCCCTTGTTTTCTCTACTATCGTATACCTATTCAGGTTGCATCTTACCAAGCATTTTGAGGACATGTAGGTAAGTCTTACCCGCACGAACATTAAGGTTGTCGTATCTAAAGACCCAAATTCCTGAGCGGCTCAGCTACATTCCTCTCCGAGATTTAACTACCTCGTAATTCTGCATTATGGCGGAACACCATTTTTAGCTGACTTTAACCTGAACTGCACCGGTAGGAAATGCAAGCATACCGGGCAATAAATAAAAATACTACAGCATTTCTTATTTAAACCGTAAAACATTTTATAATTTTGGTTGATGCTTTCGAATTATATTTAAGCACTATAATTGACCTCAACTCGGGATATAAATTATCTTGACTTGCCTTTAATTTGTGCTGTCACTTACCGTCAAATAGGTTTAGAAAAGGATATGAGATATTTTAGTCCTGTCATGTCTTATCATTTGACGCAAGATATTTATTTATTTATTTAACCGTTTATTGTACACAATATAACACAAAGGACATAACATATGGATCAATACACAACAGGTTAGCTTATTTAAAAAAAAATATCTAAGAACGTGTTATCTGTCAAAATACGGCGACGCGACGATGAAAACAATGGCGACTAAATTAATTATTAATTGCGAAGAACTCATTGACATTTTTAAACATGACAGGACTTAATATCACCCATCTTTTTTTAAACCTATTTGATAGAAAGCGACAGCACAGCACTAATTTAAGGTGAGTTAAGAGACTTTATATCCCGAATTGAGGGCATTATGTAAGCATAGTTTAGCTGCAGTATTTTGACTGTACAAAGGTAGCATAATCATTAGTCTCTTAATTGGTGACTTGTATGAAAAATATGCCATTGGCACAGTATAATTAATTGGTCAGTTTGGGTTACGTTCGTAAGAATTCAACATTACAAACGTAAACACTTCATACCAAAGTAAAACCAACTTTGAAACAACAAAAAAGAAAACTATCTTCAAAATGAAAAACATTAACGAATAATTATTAACAACTAAAAAGGTATAAAAGGATAATGAAATTACAACTTGTTTCTTCGTTGCAACACGTACTAAAGAAATCTTCCACGTGTTAAGTATGATCGGAACTATAAGAAGATATAACTATGAAATATCCCGCAACAACTCAACTAACTTTAGCTTAGCGTTTTCCTGTTTAGTTTAACTAAAAGTTTGTTACATCTAAGAAACTAACATGGTTATATCCTCAAGCAAAAGTTTGTAGCCACTTTATGACGGCACTCTCAAGAGATCTAGCGGTGGTGATTGGGAAGAAATATCTTGATAACACAGATCTTGAACACGAAATTAGAGAAGATCCACATATAAGATTTTAGGTAGGTACATTACGACTGTGTAAATATGAATTAATGTAAAGGACATTTTGGCGATTTTGAGTTATATATATCGTTGGATTCAGAATTTCAAGCTCTATCGAATGCTTTAAGTAACTTTTTGATATCTTGAAAAAAATGTCGATTACCTTAAAAAAATGAATAACCAAATGTCATATATTGGGGGAAAAAATTACTTTAACGGACTTAAAAAATGAAAAATGTCCCTTACATTAGGTTTCAGGTCGCATTGACAAATTGAATTCCCTTACGTTATTGCAATTTATGTTTTTCAAGTCCGATGTGCACCTTACATCCTTTTACAATTATACACACTAGCCCTTACGCAAGAAAACAAATATTAATAATTCAGTAAGAAACACGAATAAAATATATACTTTTTTGGTATTTAAGATCGTTTTAAAATAAAAAGTACATTAACAAAATTTTCAATCCAATGTAAATTTATTTTGCATTAGATTTTAAAATTTTAATAAATAAATAGCTAAACAATGAACATTATATTGCATGGTAATCAATATTTTTGTTTATTTGCTTAAAAACTATGTCAATATCCAAGATTTTTTTTGTTTATTTTGCACTAATTTTACACTTAATTCAATAATTTTGCACCTTGCTTTAAGTTAAAATTACTTAATTCATGAATGAATCACATACGTCTTTATGATGTTTTATAATTATACCTATTTGCACCTTACATTCATATGTAAACCATTCAGATTATTTTAAGTAGCTTAAAAAGTGACCCTTGCATCAAATTTATTATACCATACAAATATTTGTTTACTTACGTCAAAATTGTCCACCATTTGTGTTCATGCTGTGATTGAGAGAGAGGTCTGAAAGCTCATTGTGTGGGCACCTTGCCAGTGGCCAAGCTGTATGGAAGCAGCTAGAAAAAATCCATTCCTCTACCAAGTTCAAGTGTTAGAACATCAGGACTTTGTTGACTGGGAAAAGTTGTCAGACAAAGAACATTTACACCCGCTACAATGAAGAGTAACGATTTACGCCTCAGGAATATGCGAGTATGTACTTTCAAGAAAACGGACTTGAATAACATGAAAGTCAAATACAGCATGCTGGAAGAGAGTACATCATACGATAGTGAATTATGCATGAAAAAGCCTGGAAAACCAACAAAATGAAAAAAGCAACCAAACTGTTCAACGAGAAGAGGACTATTCCTCTTCCTGTTGTCAAACGCAAAGGAAGAAGCTTACCTGAACATGTTCCAAGCACTTCCGAAGAGCTGGATTCATCTTCATTGGAAGCAAATTGGCATCCTCGTCTATATGATAGAAGATTACCTATTTCGATTACGCCAAATACAAGGACATAAAAATCTTTGTGACAAGAATACAATTCCAAGAAGATTTTGAAGAAGGTGCAGTTTTAGACACTTTATTGAAAACAGACGAAGAGAATGAAGACTAAGAGTACCTACATTAAGGATTAACCTTGAATGAATAGATGATGACAAATGCGCATTTGTTTTTTTTTTTCACTGTAATGTCACAATTTTCTTATTGTTATGATATTAATATATATGTCAATTCTGGCAAACATTATTGAAGTTATTTTTACAATTAAAATAGTTCTATTACTTTGATTGGACAACACAAGAAGGTCTTAAACACATTACAATTTATTTATAGCCAGTTTATATCTGTCGCAGGTTATACTTTTTATTTTGTTGTTAAATACTCACAAGCAACTTGAAAGATAAGAATCGAGAATCGAGATTATTGTCATGTTAATATTTAGTATCCTAATGGTATATATTATATGTTTTTTATAGGTAGAATCATGAATGTTTAGGTGCCCAATTTGATTTCGTTTAACATTGACTGAAAATTTTATTACGTACTTGTTGTTTCTTTATTAGACTGATAGTAACAAGTTGTGACTGATTGCAATAGTTCCTTCCTATTAGTTTTACGTAGATGATAAGATAACAATATTATCTGGTCAATTTAATATGACAGCACAAGGAAAGTTACATTATAATACACCAAAATTACACCTATGCAAGATTAGTTTTTTGCAGTCACCTTTAGTGAATTGAAGCAATTATCATGCTTTTCCCTGTTTTGTCAAACAAGTACGATAAACTTAACCATAGTTCCCCTAATTTATCAAAACTACTGTTGCATATATATTTAATTTTTATAAGTAGGTATTATATTATTTTTATAGGTATTATTCTAGTGATGGCTAAGAAAATGGTTTAAAATTTTATAAATTTACAAAGATTTAGACGCAGTTTAATTTTTTCGAAGCTTTTATTGTTTAATTAAGGTAGACGGAATTAAAGTGTTTTACACGATCTTTTTATGTAAATGACGGTCGCTCTCTCTCTTTTTTCGTGTGGGATAATGTAAATGACGGTAATTTTTCAATATTTAAAAAGAATTCTCTTACTTAAAAAAATATTGATTAAGACTCTTAATTACAAAAGAAGTTTGTTTATGTTCGTTTTTCTTTACATAGCGTCAGTGAGGCATTTTTGAGTATATGTTCATTAAGAATAGATGATTATGATAGTGTTGGGGCATATTATTTAAAAAAAAACTTTAAAAAAATATCTGTCACTGCAATTTTACCTTGAATTTGATAATGAGATGTACGTTACATTACTTTTTTTCGTAAATTTCACTTATTTTGACAGAAAAAAATAAAGTAAAGGACATGCTAATTCCTAAACTACAGGGATATCTAAGATAATGATATCTTTAGCATACACAATTCAAAATTCTAAGCATTTTTGCTCTATAGGTCATTTAAATCAGATAAGAAACAATAAATATATAAGGAGTATAAAAAAAATGTAATCGTTTTTGGGCTCTCCTGAAAAATGGTATTTTGTCCCTTACATTAATTCATATTTCCACAGTCGATTAGTAAGATTGACATTAATAATTGCACTTGAAATGCAAAGACTAACATGAAAATTTATTTATTTACATAATTGGATATAATTTGAATAAAGTATAAGTGTAGTATTTTAATAATTCTAATAATTTCACTTTTAATAAAATTGATGTAATATAAATGTATTATTTTACTGTTTTTCTTTAAATGTGTTAATTTATATTACCTTGTAATTTTATTAATGTATGGACTTTGTCTGAAATAAATGATTTTTAATTTAATTTAAGTTGAGGTTATATTATGGTCGGTAGTGTGAAGCTGGGTCTAAGCTTTTTTCCCTACTTCTTACTCTTCCTCTTGTGGTGTAAAACACCGAAATGACGAACAACCCAATGAACTGTCATGCCAGAGTTTTTTATCTACTTTACCGATAGGCCTCTTACTAGTTGTGAAACGACCGCGCCGCAAGTCTAAGTCAGAAAATTGCAAGTGGAACCGTTTAAACGTGCCTTGCAAAGGACAGAATTATTTTTAGGGTTTTGTACCTCAAAAGCTAAAAACGGAATCCAAATCGGAAAAATATAATTCGACCTTAATATATTGAGCGGTTCGGCTGCTGCGGCGCTAAACCGACCAGGACGATGGTCGCGAATTGACTAGGATTTTTTTGCAACGAACCATACCTACTGCGTATCATAAATTAATATACTTAACTGGTTCGTATACTTATTTGTAAACATATCCTTGTATCTTGAAAGGCTTGGCCGTTTTCGCACCGTAGCAGCCAATCCTTATAGGATCACTTTGTTTTCCTTCCGCCCATCCATCCATTCGTTCGTCTTTCACAACCCTTTGTATCGGGAACGCGTAGAGATCAAGTTAATATTAAAGCCATAATAATCAGATCTACGGCTGCACTTAGCTGGTTTTTCTAACATTTAATCAGGTGGTTCACCGTACGCTGTCTTCGCCTACATAGGATCAATTTTACAAAGGGATAAAATAGCAATATAAAATCAGCTTTTTATCCTCCTCTTCATCTCTAGAACTGACATTTCAAGCCTCATATGTCTATCTCAAATCAACAATGCGTTGGTGTAAAACACTTACGCTAACAATCAGTTATATTTAAATTTTTAATTGAGTGCTCAGTCGAGATAAGTTTTCTCAAAGTTGCTGTTGAAACTGTTGAAAACGACGAAACTATTGAATTACTTTTTCGATCAATCTTTCAATTTATTAATCTTCTGTTACATTATGGTTTTAGAGAAATAAGAAACAGGTTTTTAAATATTTGATCATAAAAGATATCAGAACAGAACAATAAATAGACTAACCTAATTAAATACGTTTTAAATGCCCGTAAAAAGATGTTTCCGTGCTTCGGAGGGCACGATAAGCCGTCATTCCCGGTTGCTGTCTATGATTGATTACTTAGACGGTGGTCGCTACACAACCATGTCAGGGGCCTACTAGTAGTAGAAGGTGGTTAAAAAACTCTTAAGGCCAAGGTTCATCGGGTCGTTCATCGACTCGGTATACCTAACGAAAAGAAGAAAAACGAATGACTAAGTTTCAATTACTTAATACTAGCTGTTACCCGTGGCGTTGCCCGCATGGTGATAAAAGCTATCCTATGTGTTAATCCATGTTACCTTCTATATGTGTGCCAAATTTAATTATAATCGGTTCACTAGTTTTTGCGTGAATAAGTGTTAAACAAACAAACAAACATACACACTTTCGCATTTATAATATAAGTAGTAGGTAGGATAGTAGGATTAACTTGAAGTATGGGTTAATTCGGGGAATGTATCTCCATAAAATTTTGTTTGATGATTTAATTCCATCTTATTTTTTTACTAACAGACAATAAATAACCTCACAAGTGAACACAATGACTCATAAAAGAAAAAAAAAGGGTGGTTGAACGTAATTTTACGATTTTCCTCAACAATTCAGGAATTAGGGCAAAATCCAAAGAATTTGTTCAAAGTCCTGATTTTTTTATGACGATGGCAGAATGAAGACAATTTTTTCATATTCCAGATGACCAATCTCCTAGGAATTCCTAATTTCGCAACATTACTGCGATTTATACACAGTTCTTCCAATTTCGCAAACAGGCTTCACAAGTAGTGTAAAATAGTTCATTCATTTCACTTAGTAAGTAACCAGCAAGTAAGCGCCAACACCAGCACTTACTACAAAAATGGGTTGAAGCAATCACGTTAATGAAAACAAGCCACGCTGGCGTCCTGTAAATATTCACGTTATATTCTTCAAATAAAGATACCTACAGTTAGGTACTATTTATAACAATCCAACATATTGTCATATCAACCACAAGTTGTCCACAGATTTAAGTCTCGAAGGGACTCATCCCATCACAATTTCTCTATGGGTGGGACACCGAGTTGCCTTAAAATTGTTGCATTGTGATAAGTTATTATTATTGCATAGTGTATGCTGCTCTGCCTAACCCGTAAGGGATATAGGCGTGATTTATGTATGTATGTATGTATGCTGCAGACAAATCAAAAAACTTTACAAGAAATGCTTTATTTAAAGTACATTTTATTAAAACATGAAGCTTAGTTCAAAAATCTTTGAAAAGTTGAAGATTCACATTGTAAAAAGACCCCTATACCTATACAGTTTTTTTACATGAATAAAAAATAAAAAATGCGTATTTAAGAATCACCGTACAATCAACAAAGAGTGCAGCTGATATGATTTCTATGAGAATAACAGACAAAAAGCTGCTGCTGAACATATTTTATCCTCTCCATATAAAAGAAAACGCTTTTCCCATTGTCTATGATTTATGATGGTTAACGATAGTAGACATAATGCAACATACTCGTCCATGCATCAGAAATAGTAATTCTTAATAAATATTCACCGCACTTTCAACCAGTGTGTAGTTTAAACTTAACTAACACCACGCGATCCACTCAAAAGCTCTACTTACTTTTTGTGTCGAAGAAATAAAATGCTAATTTTTTCAATTGCTCTGAGTAAGTGCTGTTGGCTGTGATGACTTTGTTGTTTTTTATTGCTGTGAAGTCCAATATTTCTTTTACTAAGTGAGATAGTGAGTATTGTTTGCTTTTGCTTTGCTTCGTAATTTGTTAAATAAACTGATTATGATTAGATTAACGGATTAACAAAAATCTCCAGTTGTTTTGCCTACAAAGTAGGAGAAATATAAGTCGTTGTTTAGATAAATGAATATCTGTAAACATTTATTATGTGAATGAATCTTAGTCTTGGTGAAAGATAGCAAAGTTATTTCAGATAAAATATCCGACACTTTTTTCATTTTACGGTAATACAATAAGTGCGGTTTTCTAAAGTTTTAAAAACTCTGACATCAGGTTTAATTGAGTCGTTCCTCGACTCAATGTCTCATAAAAAAATGCTTTGTCCATATTATGTCCAATATCTGTTATAGGTAGTTTCAACGAGATTAGAAATGACCAGACAAATAATGCTACAATCTAAAACATATTTATCATATTCCACTGACCACGAGATACGTCCCGTGATATAACGCTACGTCCGTTACATTGCATTTTCATGTCGCATCGCGTCGTGTCTAATCGAAAGCTGGCGAAGTAAATAAGTATCGGTCTTTACCGTTAAGTCCTATCTGTTAAAACATTACAACCACACTTAATAAGACCGTCTGGTAATATACTTCCCGCCATAAAGCTTATAATCAACCTTTCATAATATAAAGTAGTCCACCCGCCCTACTTTGTGCCATAATGAATTTTATTAGGGAATCGCGTTTCACGTATTTTTGTCGATAATTGAGTTGTTATTCTTTAAATGTTGGAACAAAGTTTTGAGTGCCATTTCGTGTGAGTTTATGTTTGTTTTCTTAGTTAATACATTAAAAAACATACCATTTAACCAAGAATTTTCATTTTGTTTTACAGCCTAGTCTAGCCGAGATTTTATTTTTATGAGAAAAAACCAGTGAACTTGCAATGCGTAGCTTGCAATACATTTTACAATATTTCTGCCCCGCGGTTTTACCCGTAGCAATTTTTTACCAAAAACCAATTTCCCGTGGGATAGGCATGTGTTACTTTTGATTCAAATCGTCAAACCGTTTGAGCGTAAAGAGTTAATAAACATACATACACCTACACAAACCAAACTCTCAGATTTGTTATATTAGTATGAAACGTGGCTGAAATCGGTCGGAGAGATCATTGTCATCATCATGGATGATATTTAAGATATTTGATCTTAGGTATTGACAAATTTATGTATCCTTGTCCGGTTTCTTTGTTTGTTGTACTGAGCTTCAAACCTTAAGCATAAAAACTTGCCCCATCTCCCCTAAATTAAGTATTAACGTATTTGGTGTAAACTATTGTTTTCTTTGACCTTGACTCTGGCAGAATCATCGCCTGAAGGCGATGGAAGCCAAATCTTAAAAAAAAACCAGATATTATCAGTTCCCTGTTGCATATGGTAAAGCTAGTATTATCATTGGAAACTACAGATTATAAGAAATAAGTTAATACAGTTTTGTAACCAAAGACTTCGATTTGTGAGTAGCCTCGATTTTACTGCCAATATGATAATGTGAAAATCTAATATTGCAATAATTTTAAAACACTTGCAAAATGTTCTACGCAAATAGGATTTGAACCTGTGACTTTTGCTATCAGTACTATAATAGCAACGCCTCTTCCATCTGCGCTACTACGTTGCTTGTTGCTCAATTATTTTATTAAAATTACAGAAATTCAATAGCAAAGGTTGGAAGTTTAATATCAATATTGACTAACCTGCGATGTTGAAGCTGCCTATTAGCAAAGTCCACAAAGACAGCACCCTGGTGGAGCCACGGGACTCCATACCGTACAAAATACTGGCACACTTCACAAATAACTGAAAATCACATTTTCACCGAAACTCCGTACAACCTGCAACAAAGAGACGATTAATTTTTAATGTTGTTCTATTTCATTTACAAAACAAAGCAAAAGATTGTTAGGGAAAAAGGAATAGCTTAAATAGTTTAGTAAGATTTAATAACAATCAAGCACGGCGTGTCTTAAAATTTCCGGACAATGAAATTATGTAGGTACCCAGAATTTTGCAGGATGATCGGTTCACGAAACTTAAAAATAAAAAACAATCAACTGGACGTTTGTAAGCATTAAGGTCCTCCCGGACCTAAGTCGGCGACTGTTCCCGACATTTAGATACCTACATCCGGACTTGTCGTCGGTTGTCGTCGAATTTGAAGTTCGGTATACCTACTAAATACGAGGCATATAAAAATTTGTTAAATAAGTTATTTGCTACATCTTAACATGTCATCTTTGAGTAAAGATTTTATGTTAATATACATAAAATAATCATGCATATAATGTTTTTGGCACACCCTCTTTTATTATATTTTTACTAATAATAACATGTTATCGTCAATCGTCTTGTTGAAATCTTATTACAAAAATAAAATTTCAAGGTCTAAATATGCAAAGAATTGCACTCAGAAATAATTTTATAAGTAATAGATATTATTATTTACAAATAAGTTTTTTATCTGAGAAAAAAATATATATTTACTTTTCATCAAGAGTCAAGTCAGATTATTTTTTTCTGAGTCATTAAAGTTTGCTAAATATTCAAACCTCGGCTTGGTGAAGATTACAGGGCTTGCTTGCGATCAAGCCAAATTACTGACTTTGTAGACTTTTTCGATGTTCCAGAGTTTCAACCTTTTTCATAAATGTCACCTACTTAGCCTAGACCTAGACTACATAAATGTTGCCGTGCTTAATATACGTGGCTACAACGCTATCGTATGATATAACGCGATACTGCGCTTTAGAACCAGTGCTGCCAATTAAGTGAATGCACTCAATCAACTGTACAACTATTGCGGGCGTGCGTCTACCGTGACGCAACACGCCACGCAAACCAAATCTCCATTTAATTTTGTAACGTAAAAATTGTATAATTGAAAATATTAACTTTTCCTACTATACAATTTTTATTAGCCTTCTGTTTTGTGCGTAAACTTGCGTTTTGATGTGTAACAGTTTTGCGGGCAAAAATAAAAACTAAATCACCGGACGGACAGGGCTTTACTTGGCTTGACTCTATTGAAAATCAACTTGAGTTAGCAACACTTAATAGCGTGATTGCGAGGTATTGCCAAGGTCAGCAATACCAAACGCTCGTCTGTGAAGCCTGGCGATGTGTATGAAAGGATGTATTGCACTATGCGACGTGCAATCCAAAAAAGCTTGTGTAAAATGCAAAATATATCGTGTATTTCAAAAAAGCTCTCTGCTCTACTCAAACTCGTAGTGGCTCAAGTTTGAGCAAACAGTATTTATGTAAAAAGTACCAATAAAAATACACTATGTGGGCAACACTGGCTATATAGCGCAGTACCGCGCTACATCGTTTGACATCGTGTGTTTACAAATTCTTATTTTTTCGTCAAAAATTTGTAGTACCTACACTGTATAAGAGTCTAGTTGTAGTTTTTGTATACCAAAACATTATTTAAATTACAACGTCTTATTTTCACATGAATCCGATTTTTCAGCAGTACCATTGAGCGAGCCACTGTAAAGTTACACTTTCTTGTTAAACTTATACTATTTTTAACGATAGACGGCCATGTATGTATGATCTGCTGACCTCCAGATGAAATTCATCTCGCAAGCGGTCACAAAGCATTAAAAAAAATATTAAAATAATAACCTTTGTAATTGAAATTTGAAGTAAAAAAGTCCCCGAGATAAATAGGGACTGTGAAAAAGAAGACTGTGCTGTGGTGGCTATTAATAAAATGTATAATGTAGCATACAAACGTACCCATATTATCTTTTTGATATTTTCATTATTTCTAGATATTAATCTATCCAGGAATATTTTACACCCAACTGATCCCAATCGCTTTAGATATTAAACTGTGAGCCTGACACTACAAAAACATCTCAATGAAAGCAAACGAGCTCTAAGGGAATCCCGACGACGTCGCGATCGGGAACATAGTCGGCAATTTAGTAAGACGGATGGTAGTTGTCAGCTGTTCTCCAGGAAATATTAAGATTGATGGCTTCTTGCTGTCTATTGACCCGCCACCCGACGATGCGCGTCTAATAAAGCCTTATGAAAGGAGATTCATTTTATTCTGGTCATTGTTTTAGTAGCAGTAATGAATAAAGTTGATTAGTGCTAAGTCACGACGCTTTTGCTGACGCGAGAAAGGAAATTAAATTTATGATGAAGGGAGTAATAAACTTGTTCGTTTCTTAGCCTCCCGGATCCTAAGAAAGTCATGAATGCTTTTTTCATTACGGTCCAGTTTATATTTGTTACAATCTCCTACGAGTTTATGGTTCAAGGTATTAAATTCGCTCGTTTGAGGGTCATTAAGTTTAACTTTTAATTGTATTTTAAAGTATGAAAATATTAATATAAAGTGCTTTAGTCTACGAAGGAAGAAGCGTGGCACTTGATACTTCCTTATTGGTGGTTGTTCCGCAGGTCATTAATATTTTCATCACACCACTCCCCATCGTCTCCGCTAAGTGTGCCCAGGAGGCCGCAGTTGGGAAAACCAGCTTTTTCTTGAATTTTTAACATCGCTTTAATGTGGTAGTTCATGTCACAAGTTAGTGGCAAAAGTAGGTAAAATAGGTAGTTTGTAGTTAGGTAGAAGATTAAATATAGCGACGTGGTAAGCGTGATGTAGGAGTCCAAGTGATGTTGTGAGGTATAAGTGTACTTTGTTTAATATGTTTAAGTTGAAAAGACTGTCACACGCACACTTATGAGACTCTTTATATTAAGCAACATTACAAAAATTGCTGTTATTGGCCTTACAAAATGTATAAGCAATATGTAAAATTAAATAATAGTTCTTATTAATTAATAGTTCTTAAGGCTGTTGTAGTCCCAAATAAACTAAAAAAAAAAAAAAAAAAAAAAGAAACAGATCAGCACTTACATTAACCGTGTATGTAAACCGACTAAAGGACAACATAGTAAACAAAAGGACAATGTAAAAAAACTATATCTATGTATTTATTACCCTTCATAACTTTTTGCTGTACAATAAAAAAGACATGCTTCTCCAAAATTCTGTTGCATAAACCACACCTTAAATTTCTGTTGGTGGGACAGCTTTGTGTAGGTGGTAATATATTTCGTAAGAAAGTATTGGTCTTGCTCGGCAAAATCATGATGTCCCAGCTGAAAATGAGATGGTATTTAGGTGTTCCAGTAGTTTTTAAGTAGGCATAAGTAGGTATTTTATGTTATTAACAAATTTCACAAGCGTGATAAACCAGTATGTATGAGAGAGTCGTATTCAATTTGAAGTTTCCAAGGTTTATGTATTATTTTCTTTATTTTGTCTTGTTTAAAGAACTACTTCCACTAATTATGTTTGTAATGGTGAAATGTAGTAATCTAGGTATAACCCATCATGCCTATCGGCGAATTAGTTTCGTAAGAGCCTCACATCGATTAAAGTGTTTTTACACATTCTAATAAAAATAAACTATCGTTGAAGTGAGTAGTAAGTACAAGTACATGCTAATTTAAGGGTATCCATAATCAGCAATAGTGCAGACTCCATCAGATTTGTATCGTCCTCAAATAAAACTAGTCAATTAATATTAACCAGATGGACTTTTCGACGTTGTTGATCACTCGCATAATTAGCTTGACATAATTTTCAATATTGCAAAGAAATATTTTGTTCTCTAAATTTAAAATAACCTTTTACGTACTTAAACAACAGACTTACACTCCAACATGAGCAAAAGTATGAATAAGTGAACGGAAGGGGGTAGCTCGAAGGCACTTGGAAAGCTCACTGCGCCTTAAAGTATTCAGGTAGACTGGTAGAGTTTTGTAAATTAAGTTGGTACTGACTTGCAAATTTGCTAGAGGGTTAGTAGGCACTTTGACTTTTGCTTTAAGTATGATGCTAAAGTGATTAATTAGCCGAAGAGAGTTCACATCCACTTCGTAGCTTTATTTTTGTCATTATTATGATGTTGACCTAAACTGTTCCACTGCTGGACAAAGACCTTAATTTAAACAAAAATAAAATGTGTTCAACTAAAATTTTGACTACTGATCTGCGCGCCGACTCCCTAATTTAGTGACCAAAAGAAACTAGGTTAACTGTCAAAAACATATGACAATGGCCTCAATTTAGGTAATGAATTCTTTTAACTTACCTTTAATTAACGCTGTCACTTTTCGTCAAATAGGTTAAGAAAAAGATAAAGTATTTATGATATTTAATGTAAAAAAATTACAATGGTTTCCTAGTCATTTCTAGTAAATTTAGTCGCCATTGATTTCATCATCACCTTCGTTGTACATATAAGGCGAATTCTGTAACAAATTATAAGACGTGATATTACTTAAATATCTTCTATAAATTTATAATTATTTTTGACGGAAAAAGACAGCGCCAGTTCAAAATAAGAGAATGTATTTCCTGAATTGCAGCCAGAGGTTTAGGTTGGAAATGCGTTATTTTTCTGATATCTAGACTAAATATAAGTGTCCTAGTCTCCGTGTAAGTGTCTGTATAGATGATGATGATTATGATACCAAACCAGAGGGAGACTTATTTAGAAAATAAGAACCATTATTTCTAAAGATATTTTTTTAGAAATACTTAAGTCCGTCGTAGGTTGAAGCTTATCTCATTTCGTCACCTATTTGGGTCAGGACTCTAAGAAGGGATTTACTAGTTATTAGTGTACACAAGACAACTTGTACAACCTAGACAAAAGTAAAGGTTAGGTAAGGCAGCCATTCTTGGTAGGTGGCTTAGCGAGCGCAGTGTAAGGTTTTATAAATACACACAGCTTACAGTATTCAACTGCTGAACGTAGGCCTCCCCCAGGGTACGTCATAGGGCACGATCTTACGTTTACGCTATCCAGTCGCTACCAGCCGCTTCCTTAAGTCATCGGTCCACCTGGCTTGAGGGGCGTCCATTGCTTGCCGAGATGTAGCCTCGACTCGAGAACGCGCTTACTCTACCGTCCGTCGTTGGTTCTACGACAGATGTGCCCAGCCCACTGCCACTTTAGTAAGCTACACTTCCAGACTATGTCCGTTACTTTGATCTTTCGGCAGATAGTCTCATTTGGACTTTGTCTTATATTAAGGTTTTATATTTACTGCGAACAAGAACAATTGATTAAATGGGTTGTAGTATCCTAATCTTATATGGTTTGGTTAAAAACGACTATGCAAGTATTTTTATTTTATTATTGATTTTCATAACCATTAGATAAGAATGCGTGACGTGCCTATGTATTTTACATATTTTTCACTGAGGTTTCACAATACCCGCGGCTTAATTAATTATTTTCCCGATGCCTACGTAACGCTGTTAGGTTCGACATCGACTACACCTGTCAGATATCTGGGTCAGGAGTTCACGTTCCACCTAGGGCGTTATTTTCACTCCATCGCTCGAGGGTAACTTTTAATATCTAGAGGACTTTTTAATAATTTTATTTCAGTGTTATATATTTTTTAGCGTAGTTAGCTTTGCAATGCTACTTTGCTATAAAAATCAACATAATATTTTCTTAAGTTTGTACAATTATTACAATAAAATACATTGAAACGGGTTTAAATTGAGTTTATTTTGGATTTGACAATTCCTACGTCTCAAGATCTTTACTGATTTTGTGTTCTTGGGTGACAGGTGTTCGAAGTCACCATCATTGTCTAATTCCAAGCTAAACTCCCGCAAACTCGTAAATTTCGAACAAAATACCAGGAGTTCAACTGGAGGCAGACAATGGCTGCGTTACGCAGCGCTAAATAGCATGTACGCTGCACAATATAGCAGCGCATACTATGAATTAAACGTGAACCTAAATCTATTTAACTTAATTAACTAAGTTGATTGAAATTGGCAAATGATGTGTTCCAACCCTTACATAACTCAAGTCGGTAGTAAATACCGTCTGCCGATCTGGCGTTACGTCACACGTATTAGCACTAGATTATAAGTAAGTACCTCCAAATTATATCACCCCACGAATTCCGCAATTCGTACTAAGGAGTCACAATGATATGGTACAACAAATATGACTAAAGGGAACACACCATTAACACGAAGAAACAGTTTTATACTAAAACAACTAGGTTTCACACTTACAGTCACGTCGCCGGCGCAAATGCATAAAATACCCAACGGAGAAAGGAAGTACAGGGAATGGATCAAATAGGAATTCCGTAGGTACTTACAGGGCTGGGTGGAAAAGATATCGACACCCAGCATTCCACTACAGCCTTGGCGCGTTATTCACTTCAAACCACTCACAGCTTCTGTTCGTATTTCACTTTGATATTAGTCATTACGCGTGACCCAACACGAATTAGGGCCGTACAAAACGCGAGCCGATATGGCCACTTGATGCCTATTCAACGCGACGCTCACGTGGAAGACGTCGAGACATCCAACAATCACTAAGCCTGGTATTCTAGTATAACCCAGGAGAACCGCAATAATACGATGCATCAACACGCGCGATCTCAAATTGAATCGTACATTACACGCGGCATCACAAAACGCGTGGCGGGAAATCCGTACAAAACACAATACGTTCTCGTCCGAACGGTTTTGAGTGACTGATAGTGCGGTGCAGAAATCACCGCTTGGCGCCTACCAGGCGGCCCGCGCGCACGCCGCCACCCTCGCCCCGCGAGCGAGAAAGGGACAACATATGCCCAGAGCGATGCGTGCGGGCGAGCATCGCGGCGTATTCATAGACCGTCATTAATACCTAACTTACCCCAGCATAGCAACGCTAAATTAAACATTCACCCGCCCTAGGCCGAATCCCTTAGGCCTATTCACTACTGGGGAGACGAGATAGCGTTGCTATTGCTCGCTTAAGAACTGAATCCCCTACCTGAACTGTCGCGACTCGAGGAGTGCCATCACTACCTGGGAACAAGTTGAGAATGCGCCCTCTGCGCCATCGCAGTGGCGGCAGGTTGGCATCCTTAACCAGAACGAGATCTCCGATGCGAGGGGGTTCAGTTCTGTCCGTCCACTTAAGGCGTTGCTGCAGAATGTGCAAATACTCAAGCGACCATCGCTTCCAAAAATTCTGAGACATTTGCTGCAGCAACTCATAACGCGTCAAACGATTGCTACTGACCTCTGTGTAGGGGTATTCTGGCAAGGCGTTAAGTGGTCGGCCAATTAAGAAATGCCCTGGTGTCAGGGCCTCCAGATCATTCGGATCTGAGCTAAGCGGACACAAAGGACGTGAATTGAGAACGGCCTCAATCTTACAAAACACGGTCGCTAGCTCCTCAAAGGTTAATATCGTTAAACCTATAACGCGCATCAAATGCGTCTTAGCGGACTTTACAACCGCTTCGAATATACCACCCCAGTGGGGGCATCCTGGTGGATCGAACACCCAGTTAATGCCCTGACGGGAGAGGCTCGTGCCGATAGCTTCCTCGTTTTCCGATAAAAACGTTATAATTTCTTTCATACATCGATCAGCGCCCTTAAAGTTGGTACCACAGTCCGACCTGATCAGCGCTGGTCGCCCTCTTCGCGACACAAATCTATCTAAAGCTGCTAAGAAAGCCTCCGTAGTGAGGTCGGCCACGAGTTCCAAGTGGACGGCCTTGGTTGCTAGGCACACAAACACGCACAAATACGCCTTGATTGACTTCGCGTTGCGAAGGCGTGATGCCTTTACCATAAAAGGCCCCGCAAAGTCCGTTCCCACACCCGCAAACGTCCAGGCTTCCGTCACCCGGTCCGGTGGGAGGTCTCCCATCTGAGGTTGCATTGTGGCTGCCTTCAACCGATAGCAAGGCAAGCACCGAAACACAATGCTCCGTACCGTACGTCGTCCAGACAAGATCCAAAACTCGCGCTGCAGAATAGCCAAAAGTGCATTGCAGCCCGCATGCGAGTTTTTCTGGTGACGATCCCTAACTATAAGTTCTACCAAAGGTCCCTTCTTTGGGAGTAACAGCGGATGCCGTGCTGAAAAGGGCAGGTTAGCGTTCCGAAGTCTACCTCCAACCCGGAGCATTCCATGCTCGTCCACGAACGGGTTGAGGCGCACAAGACCTCCCTTCAGCTTTCCACGGCCATCCCTGAGCAGCCTGGCCTCTTCCTCAAAATGTTCCGCCTGGACGACCCTAACCAATAAACTTAGAGCCGCATTCCGCTCCGCAGGCGAGAGGACAGGTGCCAAGTTCCGTTCTGCTTGAGGTTTTCTACAGTTGTTCACGAACCGTTTGATCCAACCTGTCACCCTTAGAAGTTTGTCGAGGGAGCTGTATCGTTCCAGCAAGAAAGCCGCACTAGGCTTAGGTACGATCTGCCCTACGTTCACTCGCAAACCTCGATCAGGTGGCCCAAGCGGCGACCCGCACTCATTGTATGGCCATCTCTCAGGTGACTCAGTCAGCCACTGAGGTCCCCACCACAGTGAGTGACCTACCAAATCAGGGGCCCTACATCCCCGTGAGGCGCAGTCCGCTGGGTTCTGTTCTCCCGGTACGTGTCTCCATACCAACGGAGTTTCCGATCCTTTAATCTGTGACACCCGATTTGCCACGAAAACCTCAAGAGTATGTACCGACGTCTGTAACCAGCACAGAACTATCCTACTGTCGGTCCATGCGTACACCGTTTCATCCAAAGTGATGGTACCGCGTAGATTACTAGCGACATAATGTAGCAAGCGCGTGAGAAGCGCTGCTCCCGCCAATTCCAACTTTGGAATGGTCCATCTTGTCCTAACCGGAGCCACCTTACTCTTGGCCATAACTAGACGCACGTCTACAGTTCCCGTTGAACTGACTGTCCGCAAATAGACAGCTGCCGCGTACCCTCGCTCCGAGGCATCACAAAACCCATGTAGGGTAGCCTTACATCCCACCGATGGGAGCAACTTGCGAGGTATGGCGATGCGTACGATCCCTGGTAAGGTGGTCACAAACTTGGTCCAATCATTCAACAGCTCTCCGGAGAGCTGGTCGCCCCAACCCAAGTTTGCTAGCCACAACCTTTGCAAGAAGCACTTCGCCATGAACGTCACCGGTGCGATCCACCCGTTAGGATCGAAAGTTCTGGCGATCGTCGATAATACCGAACGCTTCGTCCAAGTCTTCTGCAAAAGGTCTGGCTCGATCTGATACGTAAAGACATCATGCGTTGGCCTATATTGCACCCCTAGGATGCTCAACGTATTTGGATTGTCCGGGTTCTCGAAAAGGTGCGGGTCCTGCTGGAACTCACCTGGCAACCCGGCCAGGAGCTCTGGACAGCTGGACAGCCATTTCCGCAACTCATAACCTCCTGATTCCATGATCGCGATCAGCTCGTCTCGTAGTAGCAGTGCTTGTTGCACGCTATCTGCACCCGTGCAGATGTCATCCACGTAGACGTCGCGATCCAGTACTGCTGCGGCTCGAGGGAATCTTACCCTTTCCTGTGCGGCCAACTCTCGCAGCGTGCGTACTGCCAAAAACGGACTTGGCTTCAGACCATACGTTACCGTGTTAAGCTCATAAGTGACCATCGGCTCGTCAGGGCTCTCACGCCACAAAATCAGCTGGTACCGACGGTCATCCGGGTGTATAATTGTTTGGCGAAACATCATTTTGACGTCTGCGACGAACGCTACTTGGTGCAACCGAAAATCTGTGAGGATGTCCACAATGTCCCGGTTCAACTTGGGACCCGCGTGCAGACACTGGTTCACAGACACACCATTCGATGTAGGAGCAGAACCGTCAAACACTACCCGTATCTTCGCCTCCGGTGACTTCAAAACAGCCAGGTGTGGTATGTAGTAATGCTCGACACACCTCCAATCTATGCTGGACACCGACATGTGGCCTAACTCTAGGTACTCCCTCATGAATTCGATATACTTCTGCCGAAGTGCTGCATCTCGCTTCATCTTTCTCTCCATAGCCAGTAGTCTCCGTTCCGCGATCTGTCGCGAACTACCTAAGGAGGGGCGGTTTGGGAGAAATGGCAGCCTGGTAACAAACCTACCTGACGAACTTCGTGCAGTGTTGTACTGATAGAACAGCTCGCACTCGTCATCCTCTGGCTTCCGTCTATCCGCTGTGGGTGGCTCCTCAGACTCCCAAAACCTCTGCAGCACCTCCGACAACACACTACCATAGAGAACCGTATCGCCCTCTGGTAGGTCCTGAGGTCTCCAAACTGGGCCAAAAATAACATACCCCCCTGTGGTATCAACGGCCACTAAACCAGTTTGCTGAAGTACCCGTTTTCTGCCACACCAGAATCTCCCGAGGACGTCTGACCCGAGGAGAACGTCCACCGTACCAGGAGTATCAAATTCAGGATCAGCTAACTCTAAGCCTGTGGTTAACCCTCGTACCGTTGACGGTAACCGAACCTGAGGAAGTTTCCCTACCACATCATCCAGCACCACTGCTGAGGCATGATAGCTGACCCCTGTACCTGTATTACCTAATGCGAACTCGAAGCTCACCTGACCCCGAACGTCAGGCACATCTACACCTCCAATACCTACAGCCCCATCCGTTGTGGGCCTTATATTTAAGCTTAGCCTACTCACCAGCTTACTAGACACAATACAACCCTGAGCCCCTGTATCTAACAAGGCTCTTACCTGTATGCTGCGGCCACCGTATCCCCATACCCAAATCATTGCCGTAGGCAACAATACCGTAATTGGCCGGGGGGCCTAGCAGGAACCTAAGCGCGGAGTGTCCGCGTCCTGCGGGGGGGTCCCCTCTCTCCGTACACCTTCGAGTGGGTCCCACTCCTGCTGATAGGGACCTCTGGTCCTGTACGCCATGGCTGGCAGCCTATAGTAACCCTGCGGCAGGCGCGCGTACCGTGGATGCGCCTGTAGCCGCGGGTGCTCAGCCAAGGGGAGAGGCATGCGTGGGTCATGAGACCTCACCATGTTGTTCAGTCCCGCCGAGTACTGCATGTACTGGCCCTGGTATTGGCACCCGCCCGTAGCATCACGTACTTGTGATGGGTGCCCCTGACCTTGGACCTGTGACCACCTACCCTGTTCCGGCACCTGCTGCCGAGGTGGTGACTGTCTCGCGCGTGGTGAAGGGGGTATCACCTGCTGATGTCCCTGGCCTCGTCCCTGAAACCCTGGTGGAAGAGGACTCCTCCTTGGAGGGGGTGGGGAGCGTTGCTCCCGTCTAGGTAGGGCAGACTCCGTCCGCTGACCCGCGTCAGCTCTGCCTCCGTAATCTCCGCTGCGGTTCATGCATAGGAGCTGATGGTGGGCACCCTGGCAGTACCTGCAGTTGGTGCTTGATGGGCACTCTCGCACCTGATGCGGCCCCATACACCTAAAGCACCAACGCCGTTGCTGCACCACACCTCGACGTTTCTGCACCCGCTGTGCAGCGAACTCCTCACACGCAGTCACCTGATGCCCCGCCTCTCTGCAGTAGGCACACCTCGATTCCAAATTAGCGACATTGTATCGCCTGGGTGGCCTACTCTTACCGTCTCGCGCCTGTGCACCCGGCCGTTCCGGGCGGCGAGCGGCCGCAGACTCCGCGTGAGGCGACTCTCCAAATTGGGCATCTACCCGCCTGCACTCGGCCTCGAGGAAGGACTTGAGCTCCTCGAAGGTCGGGAGGTAATCAGATGTCTTACCTCCGTGTGACTGTTAAAAACGAGCGGCCATGTCGCTCGGCAGGCGGCGCAACAACGTGTGGACCAGGATATAATCATAGCCTGACACCGGCATCCCCTGTCTCTCAAGAGCGTTCACTGCAACGCAGACAGGGTTGAGGACCTTGGCCCTGAGGTCCGTCCCTCGTGTGATGGTCGGCACGGTGAGCCACTGTTCCAGGAGTTGGTCAATCATGAGACGTTTGTTGCTGTATCTCTCGATCAGCAAACCGCGAGCCGTCTCGTAACTTGCATCATCGACTGGTAGATGCTTTACCAGCTCATGGGGCTCACCTTGCAGCTTGGCCATCAATTGTGCCATTTTATATGCCGGCTGCAAGTCAGTGCGGTTATGAATCACACTGTCAAACAGATCCTGGAATCGGGTCCAATCCGTGTAGTCCCCGTGGAAGACCGGAATCGCCACAGCCGGCAGGGGCACTTGCACCCCCGGTCCCCGCGGACCATGGGGTGGGTCCGGCTCCCCAGCCCTACGCCTGGTGATCACAGCAGCCGCCTGCTGGATCTCCTGCCCCATCTCCATGCACTGGGTCACATTCGCCCGGACCGTAAGTTTGACCTCCTCATCAGGCGTCCCATCAAATAACTCCTCGCATCCAGTGAGGCAATCCAACACCTCCGCGACCCGTTCGTCAATCCGTTGCGCACAAGCGATGAGTGCGTCCTCTCGGTCCCCGCGACCGACCATCGCCTGCTTAGTCGCGAACCACATTAGGTGCGCTCTAATTTTCGCCTGAAGCTGCCTAATTGTGGGAGCCATGGTACCAACCCAAAGTAACACCGAACTTTACAATAAAAAAAACAATAATAGACAATCGGCCCTGATCCTACCGTTAGGATATCCGCACAGGGTAAACACAACGATAATAACAAGCAATTCACTAATTGATTGGCCCTGATCCTACCGATAGGATATTCTACACAGGGCACACACTACAATCACAATAAATATATTTTTTTTTATGTAGGTAGATTAAAAATCTTATACTAAAATAATCTTAAATCTAGTGGTTTTCTGAACCACGCTCTGCTACCAAAAATTGTCTAATTCCAAGCTAAACTCCCGCAGTGGAAGCGATTTACACAGGTAAATTTCGAACAAAATACCAGGAGTTCAACTGGAGGCAGACAATGGCTGCGTTACGCAGCGCTAAATAGCATGTACGCTGCACAATATAGCAGCGCATACTATGAATTAAACGTGAACCTAAATCTATTTAACTTAATTAACTAAGTTGATTGAAATTGGCAAATGATGTGTTCCAACCCTTACATAACTCAAGTCGGTAGTAAATACCGTCTGCCGATCTGGCGTTACGTCACACGTATTAGCACTAGATTATAAGTAAGTACCTCCAAATTATATCACCCCACGAATTCCGCAATTCGTACTAAGGAGTCACAATGATATGGTACAACAAATATGACTAAAGGGAACACACCATTAACACGAAGAAACAGTTTTATACTAAAACAACTAGGTTTCACACTTACAGTCACGTCGCCGGCGCAAATGCATAAAATACCCAACGGAGAAAGGAAGTACAGGGAATGGATCAAATAGGAATTCCGTAGGTACTTACAGGGCTGGGTGGAAAAGATATCGACACCCAGCATTCCACTACAGCCTTGGCGCGTTATTCACTTCAAACCACTCACAGCTTCTGTTCGTATTTCACTTTGATATTAGTCATTACGCGTGACCCAACACGAATTAGGGCCGTACAAAACGCGAGCCGATATGGCCACTTGATGCCTATTCAACGCGACGCTCACGTGGAAGACGTCGAGACATCCAACAATCACTAAGCCTGGTATTCTAGTATAACCCAGGAGAACCGCAATAATACGATGCATCAACACGCGCGATCTCAAATTGAATCGTCCATTACACGCGGCATCACAAAACGCGTGGCGGGAAATCCGTACAAAACACAATACGTTCTCGTCCGAACGGTTTTGAGTGACTGATAGTGCGGTGCAGAAATCACCGCTTGGCGCCTACCAGGCGGCCCGCGCGCACGCCGCCACCCTCGCCCCGCGAGCGAGAAAGGGACAACATATGCCCAGAGCGATGCGTGCGGGCGAGCATCGCGGCGTATTCATAGACCGTCATTAATACCTAACTTACCCCAGCATAGCAACGCTAAATTAAACAATCATGAATTTAAATTAACAACGTTTTACCGCCATCTATTGGTTCATATTGCTCAGCGTGTCGTCTTGGTTCTACGCAGAATGACACCGTAGCTTGTGTATGTTGGATATGCTATTTTCTTTGTGTAATTAATGAAGTCCAAATTGATGAGATTTCCCATCCAACATCTCTGGTAAAATGCAGATGTTTTGATCGAACCTGACAAAATAGGTTTAGGTGTTGGAGGAGCCACGTGCTCTCTGATACAAAGAGATTCCAATGGCAGCTAATTGGATCGGATGATAGTGGGAGTTTATATTTCAGTTATGCTTATAGAGCTCCTTGCAACGATGCATAGCAATTCAAAGTGAAATAGTAGGTACATGTTAAGATTCGCTTCAAAATTCCATTCTATTTATAACTATGAACTTTTTTGAATACTTTTATGACCAAAATGATTAACATAGCGTCATAAGAATAGATAATAATACTGGGTGGACATCGATACTAACAATGAGTACCAATTTAAGTTAGCTAATTATTATTTCTATCATTCTGTTATATATATATTTAAATAGTAATAAAAACATGTTAACATATATAAATTGTAAAATGATGAGGTTATTCATAATGATTTTGTTTGTCCAAAGTCCTAACCATAGATCTTCGAAGTATTTATGTTGCAATAGTCTTTTTGAATTGTAGAGCATGTTTTCTCATGATGGTTTCTTTACCGAGTTTGAAGGAAGTTCTTTTTTAAAGAATACGTTATGTATATTTATAAATTTTTCATTAATGTGTGTTTTGCTTAAAAGTAACGTTTTCTTTTTACCTTATAGCCGTAAACAAAGACAAAGCAAGCCACATTTTCAGGTAAGTTTACTAAAACCAGTGGACACTATACTAAATTTAATAGATAACAGCTGCCCGAAACTTTAAGCTCTTTTGCAGACAACTTACGTTGCAAAACGTACCAGAACATGTTAGCTAAAAACAAAACATTCAGCACATTGTAGGATACTTATTTTAATGTAAGTGGAAAAAATCTTTATATAGCACAATGTTGTTATTTCATATAAACAGTTTTTATTCATTTCATCAACCATGCCTATCTCCATTGAGAATTAGTTAGGGAAAAAACCAGACTACCTTAGGGTAAAGAAAAGTAATAATATTTGTAGGTAAGACAAATAAAAATATTCGGCTTGCCTAGCCAAGAAAATTTTCAAAATGTTGTAGTACCTACATTAGGTAAGTCAATAAAATAATGTTTAAGTATAAAATTAATAAATGTCAATAATACTCCTTTATAGATATAAAGAACTACGCCAACTTACAATTCTGCGAAAAGAATACTATACCTCATGCAAAAAGGAGTAAAAATGATATGTGTCCGAAGGAGCAAACGGGCCACCCATAAGTATTCTGCCTTGTCCGACACTTTCGCGCGGAGGGTCGGCACTTTACGAACAAAAACACTTGGTACTCGCAGTACCGTTCAGTTTACTAAATAGTTTGCAATAAAAAACCTGATGCATATTAATGAGCATTTCTAACAGTTTTATTAGGAAAACTCCATAATTATTCACATAAAATCCGAAAGAATTCACCCTCTTCTTATTGTCTCAGCGTTATTGAATGCAAATGCTGGAGCATCGCGAGTGCTAGCGAACTGCATTTCAAAGACAAATAATTGCATTGAAATATCTAGAGAGAATACGAAATTTAATGCGAACCCAGCAAAAATATCTGGAAATATATTTTCAATGGACCGTTTAATGGTACAAAAAATAATAAGTAGATACTTCGGTAGTTTTTTATTATCTACCGATTGTTATAATCATTATAAAGATTTCCGTAATATAACGTGAAATGATTTTTAATGTTCCGTTTTAGTGTCCCTTAGAATTTTTGTCTAGTTTTTTTATATTGTAAATACTTAAATTGAATTCGTGTGATGCCGGCTTTAGAATAGGATCACCCCATTTCTTACCTATGGATGTCGTAAGAGGCGATTAAGGGACTAGAGGGTTATATGTGTATTGCAAGTTTAGGCGATGGGCTGACAGCCTGTCACTACTGATACACAGTAATCAAATTGACCTACAAACTTTTATCAGACGTGGTATTAATGCCCGTTTTATGGCTGTTCATGCTCTGCCTACCCCGTAAGGGATATAAGCGTGATTTATGTATGTATGTTGAATTGAATTGTTGTTAATTAATAGCGGAACGATGTCATTGAGACAAAACTTCACAAGGTTTATCGGAGGCATTTGACTTAATTGTATATTTATGTATGCTATGACTAAATAAATAAAATTGAAAGTTGATTCGAAGGTTGAATGTTGATAAGTACAAAACAATACAATATAATTTCCTTTGTTATACGCCAAAAGAACAAACATAGATAATTAGCTTAATATTTAATAAAATGGGGTAAATAAGCGGCTATATTGCCATCAGGCAATGAATTCCAGGCAACCTTGGTACAGAAAAAACCAGAAGCTGCAAGAGCTCACTATTATACTTACTAAAAACCTACTATTTCTCTTACACACATACCATAATATCATGCCCAAAATCCCTTACGGGGCAGGCAGAGCGGAAAAAACGGACATTAACGCCATGTTTGACCAATATTTGAGGGTCATTCGGAAAACTATAAATCGCCATAGTGACAGGTTGTCCGCCCATCACCTTAAATCGCAATACATACCCTCTAGTCCCTATTACTACTAAACTAAATAATTCAAATATACTACATACTGTAAAATACTCATACTAATAAACTCTGACAACAGGAATCATTTGGGTCGATCGACGTCTCGGTGTCCCACATAAAAAAAAATAAGAAGAATAATAATAATAATGATATAATGTAGGTAATATTAATTTTAGATATAAACTTAGTGCTTATATGTCCAATAGAGGTATAAACTGACTTTACACAAAACCACTTCAAATCATACCAACTAATAGAATAAATAGTTTATAGGTATATAAGGTAAGGCGGGAATATAGCGGAAAGCAAGATTTTTAAACCAATTTTATTTAGACCGTTACAGCCATAAAATTTCAAAATATATATATATATATATTGTAGAGGATCTAACAAATAACATATACCTATCAGTTACACAATTTGACAAACTTTACTAGCGCAAAACGAGTGTCTGTTTCTCATTGGCGCAGCGCAATGAAAGGGACAAACTTTTCAGGTGAATAAGGGCCTTAAACCCCTGAATAATTCAAGATTGAAAATTAAAGCTAACCACTGATCTGACCTAACCAACCTATACGATTAGCTCGATTTCAACAAACCATTAATGTTTTAGGTCTAAAATTGCTCACTAAATTGAATACAGAGAGACAAGGATAGGATAAGTAAGCTTAAAAGTACGTCTGAGTCTGATACTGGCAATTAATCCTAGAATAGATTGGATTTAATCATTTTGTTTATGTTGTATATTAATTTACTTAAATAATTAATTTGAGAACAATTGTGTAGGTCAAGGTATACTTACTCTGCCTATGTGTAGGTTATCACAAAAATAAATGTCATTAAAGGTTAAAATATTTTTACTCACATACAGTTATGAAATTTAATTGAAATTGAAATTGAAATTCTTTATTCAATGTAGGATAGTATTATCATATCACTTATTGACGTCATGAACCGTCATTGTAAAAAAAAGAAATTTGTATCACACAATTTTCTTTTTTTTATAACAATTTTGTAATATCCTAATAGAAAACCGGCTCGGGCGGGAGAAAAAAATAAAAATCAAAGCACTGCCACGGGGCTGGCCAGGTTAATCACACGGCTTGTAACTTTACGCCACCACCATCTGAAAACGATATTTGTTTCAAATTGAAGTCAAGATTTTTAAAGCGTGTAGTTTACATGCGTATAATTAATCGGACCTCCTGAACAGGAAAAACCCACCAAAAAACCTGCCCAGAAGTGCTCCTACTCTAAATTAACAATCTTACTAGCCCCTAAGCTACCCTAGCTAATTCTGTAAGTAAAAAAAAATATGTATGTATAGACCAAAAATGGCTACATTTTTTTTTTTTGTAAAAATTGAAGTAGATAAATCTACCAGTTTTAACTTATAAAATATTTACTTTAAACAATTGAAATTACATCCATGCAAATTTGTAAAATTATGTCAGTTGTAAACTCCACGCACGCCCCATTTTGGTATTAAAAATGAGTGCGTGTTTCTTGTGCTGCGCTGGAATTTCAGAGCTCCATGCCTCTTTGTCATTAATGTACTCATCTAACTTATAGTAAGCTTTATAACATAATGTTTTCTTGATAACAGACTTAAATTTACTTTCTGATAAACTCAATATATCATCCGGTATTTTGTTATAGTATCTTATACTTAGACCTTCAAATGAAGTCCTAACTTTAGCGAGTCTATGCTTAGGTTGATCTATTTTATTTTTACTCCTTGTATTGCGGTTATGCCTGTCACAATTTCTAGTGAAAGTATTTATATTTTTTCTAACATACATGATATTTTCATAAATATATTGACACGGTACAGTCATAATATTAATTTCCTTAAACAGTTCCCTTAGGGAATCACGACTGCAAAGTTTATAAATTGCTCTAATGGCCCTCTTTTGGAGAATAAAAATTGTTTCAATATCAGCGGCGCGCCCCCACAGCAAAATTCCATAGGACATAATGCTATGAAAATAACTAAAGTAAACAAGTCGCGCAGTTGCAATATCCGTGATCTCTCTAATTTTACGTACCGCATATGCAGCTGAGCTTAATCTTCCCGACAAAGATGTAATATGAGGGCCCCATTGGAGACTTGAGTCGAGAGTAATCCCTAAGAAAACTGTACTGGTAGTAAACTCTAATTTTTCATTATTAAGTACGACATGATTATTCAAAGAATGTACTACGTTAGGTAAAGTGAATAATACACATTTAGTTTTTTTCTCATTAAGAACTAAATTATTTGCAGTAAACCAACTATGAATTTGTCCAAGAGTGTTGTTTACTTCGTCATAGTTATGTGCATGTCTATCGACCTTAAATATAAGGGATGTGTCATCAGCAAATAGTACAATCTTGGACAAATTCTCTACCATGTAAGGCAAATCATTTATGTAAATTAGAAATAGAAATGGTCCTAAAATAGAGCCTTGAGGCACACCAATTTTAACACGAGACCCCAGTGATTTGGCGCCGTTTATTTGGACCTTTTGAGTTCTATTATCTAAATATGAATTCAAAAATTTCAGAGCTGCGTTTCGAATACCGTAGTGTTCTAATTTTAGCAATAAAGTTTCATGATCTACGCAATCAAATGCCTTGGAAAGATCACAAAAAACACCAATGGCATCTTTTGATTCTTCCCAAGCATTAAATACATGTTTGATTAGAGCAACACCAGCATCTGTGGTACAACGTCCCTTTGTAAAACCGAATTGCTGGTTGTGTAACAAATTGTTCTGATTAAAATGGGACAGCATTTGATTTAGTATGATCTTCTCAAACACTTTGCTGAGTACTGGCAGAATTGATACAGGCCTATAGTTACTGGAGTCTTGTTTGTCACCAGCTTTAAACAGCGGAACTACCTTGCTATGTTTCATTAAATCAGGAAAAATGCCGTGATCAATACATTCATTGAAGATATCTGCTAAGTATGGTGCTAATATTTCGATTACTGATTGACAAACTTTAACTGACATCCCCCATAAATCTTCGGTGCTCTTTACTTTGATATCTTTAAAAGTTTTTAAAATATACTGGGGACTTACATGAGTAAATTTAAATTCAGAATTGCAAACATCTACATTTTGCTTCAGCAATGAATATGAAATTGTAGGTGAAGATCTTAATGACTCAGTAGTTTTTAGAGGTATATTTGTGAAAAATGTCTCTAACTCCTGCGCTACATCTGAATTTAAACTAATCACTCCTTTGTCGGTTTTAAGTGAAAAGTTATTTTCGCGTGGCTTAGTTTTACCTGTTTCGCTATTAATAACTTTCCAGACAGCTTTTATTTTATTATCTGAAGACTTTATCTTATTACTAATAAAGTTTGCTTTAGCAATTTCACAAGCTATTTTGAAGGTTTTAGAATATTTTTTTACTAGCTCACTAAAACTTACATCGTTTGTCATGTTTTTAAGCTCGTAAAGTTCAAAAAGCCTATCTCTACTAATCCTAAGACCTTTGGTTGCCCAATCACTAAACTTAAATTTCGTATTAATTTCTTTCGTTTCTAAGTTAAAAATTATTTCGAATTCTTTGCTTAACAAATTGAAAACGTCTTCGTATACATGATTTGGGTTTTCAAAATTATAATTATGGACAGGCAATTTCTCGATTAACACATTTTGATATTTTTCCAACCTGCTTGCAGTGATGCGCCTGGTTTCTATTTTGATCGTTTTAATATGGTTTTTGAATGGGAATATTACACTTTGACCCTTGTGATCTGATTGAAGATAATTTATAATGCATTTTTGTACCGGGTCACAATCGCTGAATACATTATCAATACATTTGGCAGAAGTAGGCGTCACACGAGTAGGTTCAAAAAATATATTAAATAAATTGAATGATTTAAAAAGACCTAAAAATTTATCACTTAATGCATTGATTTCTAAAATGTCTATGTTAAAGTCACCTGCAACAATTACATGTTTATTAGTTTTTGTGACTAATTTGAGTACATCTTCCATTATTTCTAGGAATTTGGTAAAATTTTTTGCTATTGGCGGTCTGTATACGCATACTATAACATGACTTTCCAGCTCAACACAAGATAATTCAGTACAACACTCAACCGACAATCCGACAACATCCTTACGTTCTTTGAATTTAATGTTGTTTCTAATAAGTATTAAGGAACCTCCATGTATCGCGGATTTTCGGTTGAAAGAACTGGCAATACAATAATTTTCATAATTTATCAAAATGTCAGGATCTTTGTGAAAATGTTCCGTTAAACAAACTATGTCATAATTATGCTTTTCTAAGAATAATTCAATTTCTAATACTTTGCTAGCAAAACCCTGAATATTTTGATGTAACACTTGTAACTGATTTTGCTTTTCCTTTGTCTGAGGATGAGTGCAAGAAAACCCCGGTTTGTGTTTGTTATTAATATCAGTCAAAGAGGGGATTTCCTTTGTCTTAAATTCTAGTTTAAATTATTGTTAGTAACATTACAAATTAATATAGGAGATGACACAGATTTTGTGTCATTTATATTATATGCTAACAATGTAGCTACTTGTTTTTTATAATAATCAGACAGGTACATAGTATCCTGAGTCAAAATAAATGTGTGAATAAAATTATTCAAGTCAAAATAAGAAATAGCATCGCTATGATGACATGTTATATTGTATAGGTGCATGTTCATTCTATGCACACAGTTGTTTTGTTGATCTGACAGGTTTGTACAGTATGGGAAGTTGCACAAAATGAACTTGCACTTTGTCTGATTGTGTAAATTGAGCAACACCTCTACACTATTGTCTAATGTACTACGACTAATGTTAGAATGATTTCCTATCATAATTATAATGGTGGTGTGCTCATCAAATTTCCCTACAGCTACTTGTTTAACAATATCCTCAAATGAGGTGTCAGGACAACACATGTTTGTCACTTGTTTATTTAAACGATAGTTTAATAATTGTCCGAAACCTACACCTATCTCGTCAGAGTAAATTAGAGTCTTTGATTTTGCCTTTATCGTTTTCGTTGCACTCACACTGTCAAGAAGTGGTCCGACGTTGGGTCGAGGAGTAGGACACGGGCGCGGGCCACGCCGTCGCGGCTTCGGTGTCGGGACAGCGGGGGCTGAGGTGGTAGGCGCCCTAAAAGTACGCGGTGCAGCTACTGGAGTGAGCGGCACTCTCACCGCCCTTTGCAACCCGTTGGTAGGGGAGGCAGGTGACCCCGCAGGCTGCACGTTGCTGTCGGCTCCCGATGCCTGGTGCGCCTTTGTGTCCACAGCGGGTGCAGGAGCACGGGAAGCGCCCCTACCGCGTCCACCGCGGCGTCCTCCGCGTCGTCCTCGCCGGGTGGGTGACGTAGTCGCGGCCGGCGCAGTCGATGTTGGTCGCGCCTTTGTTCCCACAGGCAGTGCAGGAGCACCTCTACCGCGTCCGCCACGTCGCGTTTGCCTGGTGGGCGCGTCCGACGCAGCGACAGTCACGGCCGGCGCACCAGCAGCGACGGGCGCGGCCGGCGCACCAGCAGCGACGGGCGCGGCCGGCGCACCAGCAGCGACGGGCGCGGCCGGCGCACCAGCAGCGAAGGGCGCGGCCGGCGCACCAGCAGCGACGGGCGCGGCCGGCGCACCAGCAGCGACGGGCGCGGCCGGCGCACCAGCAGCGACGGGCGCGGCCGGCGCACCAGCAGCGACGGGCGCGGCCGGCGCACCAGCAGCGACGGGCGCGGCCGGCGCACCAGCAGCGACGGGCGCGGCCGGCGCACCAGCAGCGACGGGCGCGGCCGGCGCACCAGCAGCGACGGGCGCGGCCGGCGCACCAGCAGCGACGGGCGCGGCCGGCGCACCAGCAGCGACGGGCGCGGCCGGCGCACCAGCAGCGACGGGCGCGGCCGGCGCACCAGCAGCGACGGGCGCGGCCGGCGCACCAGCAGCGACAGGTGCAGCTGGTGAGTCTTGCAAGACGGGCGAGGGAGGTTCTCCTGGGACGAGTGCGTCAGTAGTGGCAGCAGTCACGGCAGCTAAGGACGGTGTGGCAGGTTTTGTTCCACCTAGAGCCGAGACCAATTCATCGTCTTCCATGAGCAATTCAAGCAACACTGTGTTTTGTTGCTGTAGTTGGAGTAGCTCTGAAGTTACAAAAGAAAGTTGATTGTGTTCTATTCGGCTCTCTGCATATTTAGTCTCAGCCTTTGCGAGTTGTGTTTGAAGGTTGTCAATATACAACTCGCTGCTTGTGTGCAAGCTTTCTGAGGCTGTAAGTTGCACTGTCAGCTGCCTATTGTGTGCTTCTGCTTTGTGAAATGCCACATTCATTTTTCTAATTTTTAGTCTTAGGTCCTCAGTTTCATTCAATAAATTTATTCTCTTGATTCTATTTGGTTGTCTTTTTTGAGTTATTTTCAACAACTTAAGATTATGTCTAGTTTTTCTTATGAATTTATTTAGTCTTAAATATTTCTTTATTTTGTTGCCCTTTGTCAAAATTGTGTGGCGTACAGTACTAATGTCCTCCACTTCCAGTTCATGGCGTAGGGAAACACTGAATCTATTTTCAGTATCTTCTTTTTCTTTGTGTAGATCAGCTAACTGGTTGTTAGCTTCGTTCAGTTGTTGTTCTAAAAATTTACATCGATCCCGGGCAGAATTTCGGTCAGAACTTATTTCAAAATGAGCATGTTCCAGAGACTTTATGAGATCAGTATGATGGTCAATCTCTGCTTGTGATTCTGCACATTGTGCTCGCAGAGTAATAACACTCTCGCTTAACTGAGTGTTTTTTGATTTTATTTGCTTCATCTCATGGTCAATCTCATCTCGTTCAACTAGAAGTTTCTCATTGATCTGCTCGGCTTCAGTAAGTGTTTGCTGAAGTTTAGCCATCATCTTTTCAGCATGCATTCTACGGGTGGTCATCATGGACATGGTTGAAGCCGTAGCTGGAATTGATATAGAAAAACTTATTTAATATCAAACTTACACTAGTTGTTTTAGGTAATCTAATTAGGAGGCTAAACTACCTACTCTGTGTAATTACCAATGATAATACTTAATAATTATAGAAACTTGTTTAAAATTAGGTATATGTAAGTAGTACTAAGATTAAAGGTTATAATGAAGGTATGCTATGTATAAAATGTAAATAGTACCTATCAAGTATCATCAGATCCACTTTCCACACAGACAAGTGAACTGAGACACTACAAAATCTAGCCTACAGCAAAATTACCAAGGAAAGTAAGGTGTTATGGTTCCTAAATGTGTAGTATTATTTGAATTAACTTGTCTGAGCGGCGAGCCTTCCCGTCAAATAAACTTCAATAGAAGTAAGATGAGGCAAGGTTACGGCGCTAATGTGTGAGTAGGTCGTCGTTTCTCACAAAAGCGAGTTAAGTATGTGCAGTTATGTGATCGTTTAATCTGCGATTACTATCAGGTCTTATAAATAACAAGCCTGGCTGGTGTAACAGTTATGAAAAACAATACTCCCCGGGTTTAAATCCGTTAGTCATTCGAATCAAAATTCGAATCGTTGGTTGGTTGACAGCACTTTTGGTAGGTATAAAATCCGTGTTGTTATGATTCACCGAGTCCGGATAGCGCTGGTAACTTTCACTGACACTTATTCTACTTAATTAAACACAAATAAACTAATAATATTCATAATTTAGTGCAAAATTGTATTAAAATATAAGAACAGCTGTTTATGTTATGACGTCTGTTCGGGTTGGGGATGCCAGCCCAAAAAATAAATTTCTCATTTAAATGAAAATATTATTTCTTACTTATGAAGTACGCAATAAATTGATTTTTATTTACTTAGAACCTACGTAATGAATAATTTGAATCTTAAATCGATTATATTTCCGAAACAAAATAAAAATACCTTTTTATATCTTTTTTGTCTTTTAGACGACCATGACGCCGTTAATGTTAAATTTTGTTACTAAGCAGGAGTACTAAATTCAGTTAGTACCTATTAGATTCTAAACATTTTCTTATTTTACGCTACATCAACTTTGCTTTCTTAAGCAAAAATATATTTGAATAAAAAAGAGTTCATTGTCCTTATTTTTAGAATACTTTTAACACTTATCACCATTTGACATCTCGAAAATCATTCTCCCGGGGTTTACGTGAAAAGGAAATTTCATTTGCAAAGTAAAATTTATCTAAATGGACACCTGCATAAAAATACATTGGAGAGAACCTTTTCTCAGATAGCAAACACAGCTCCCCATTCTTTCACTCAGATTATCTCAACGTCGAATCTCTTTATGGGTGACGGCTATCTATGCATTTAATCCACTTCTTTTTATCTTAAGACAAGGAAAAGGCAGAAAATGTTTGTGTCCTTTGTCCGATACCCTTGATAACAGCGTGACCTTTTCGTCTTTTACTTTTATTAAAACAAAAAAATACACCTGTGTTAGTCGCCAGTGCCTTCAAACGCAATTTGTGGAGATTTCATTAAATCCAATGAAAGGTGTGTAATTGGACTTTTTATCTTACATTTTGTCTTCAAAGAACTTGATGACTTATTCGTCTTCGCCCAGACGTGGAATGAACATGAGTAATGATCATGAAAGTTTTGCAATCAATAGGTACAAACAGAAGGGTTTTTTTTATCGAATGACTATAAAACTTTTTTTATCGATTTATACAGCTGACATAATTTATCACGTTTCTATGGAAATATATATAGTTGAGCCCTTTTTTAATAAAATCTTAAATTTTCACACTCCGCATGGAATGTTCCGAAATTAAAAGCCGTTGGTAAGCGAAATTTCCTCTTGAAAATCATATTTAATGACTTAGCGTAAGCCATGATAAATAAGCGTGAACCTAGTACCTATGCAAACAATGTACCAACAATTAATTTTGCGTATAAACGTTGAGCAGTGGAATTTCGACAGTGGATACGCTCCCTTTGACTAACTTTGTATTAGGCTTTGTGCTGTATGGAGCTTGTAGGTGTTTAAAGCATGAAAAAACATACTTAATATTAAGTTTCCAGTGTAACATTACAACATAACGATTTCTTAAACATGTGACAAATAAGCGCGTTGTTCAAGTAGAAAGAAAATAAGTCAAAGTATTTCAAATAAAATTGGTGCCTAATTAATTAAGGTAGTACCTTCTTATTGTAAGGAAGTAATTTTTTGTTGGTCTTAGTATTCCAATTGGTATAAGAATCCAGTGCGCAAAAAACACTAGTTAGAGAAAAGTTATTTGAATTTCGAATATGGCGGCGGTGCGTTCTGAAAGTCATTGCACCTACTTATTTTTTACTTTTTGCAAGCTTTTTATTCTATTAAATATTTGATATTTCTGAATATATGGACATAATGATATTTATGAAAACACCTTAAAAAATAATTTGACGGAAATTTTTATCCCCTAGGCATTCGAGCTGTACAGTACAACCACTTTCTCAAACTTGACATGAACAGAATTTTGGCACTGGTAGAGGTGAAAAGCAAATACATTTGCATCTCGTGCTTTGAATCCCTCACTGAGCTCAGGATACAATTAAAATTTAATTAAAAAATTATTTCAAATTAGTAATTTAAGCAAAATAAACTTTGCTCCCTTGTTGTACTAATAACACCATGCATTCTGTCATTATAATGGGGGGCTATAAAATGCAAGTGTGTGTTTATTTTATGCAGTTGCATCAACCATTTTGTATACATTCCATAAAAAAAACTCTGATATATCAACTATGTACACTTTTCCAAACCTCCGCATCGGTAACGATTGCAAGACCCACGCTTTAATATTGTACAAGTGAACATTCAATACAAGTACGTAATAGGTATGGCAGGTTGTAAAAAAATATATACTAGCACGTAAATATAGATCTCTACTGATTTCAATAGGAAACTTTAATATAGCTGAGATGTACAATTTTGATAATTCAATACGAAAAAGAGCCAGATCAATACGAGAACGTAATATGTCTCGGAACAAATTTCATAGCAAAACGTAATATTGGATCTGACTAAATCATAAAAATACTTTATGCTACATTGCAACATAATGAGTTTTTTATTATTATCAAGAGGCACAATGTATGGAGCAGGTCTTTATCCACCTTTTTTTGAATTTGTAATACGAACATTACGAAACGAGTGTACACGAAATTTATTATAAAGCAATTATAAAGGCGAGTGTGTCCGTGATTAACCTCGACAGTGGCGCCACTCCACAAAAAAATCTATTTATACAAACAATCTATCAGAATGTCCGTTGCCCAAAGTTTTTGACGACCGATGTGGCGCAGTGGTAGTGCGACTGCCTGCGACGCAAAGGTTTCGGGTTCGATTCTCGGTAGGACACTCACAAAATTGATATTTATCACTTTGTGAATTTGTTCCCGGTCTGGTTCGGACATTGCAGGGTGAACCTCCTGATTGTCCGAAAAGGAATGGTTCCGTGCTTCAGAGGGCACGTTAAGCCATCGGTCCCGGTTTCTGTCTATGATTACTTAGACGGCGGTCGTTACAGCAACCATGTCATAGACCTACTACTAGTAGTAGGCGGTTGAAAAACTCTGACACCAGGGTTCATCGGGTCGTTGGATGACTCGGTGTTCCACACGAAAAAAGAAGAGCCCAAAGTTTTAGCATTATCCTTAAGTAAAATTAGAACCTGAAAACTCAATGAAATATTTGCTATAGGTAGTTAAAGTTATTTGAATAAATGCCCACTGTCGAGGCCATTCACGACTACACCCGCCTTATCGACAAAAGCACTGAACAAATTACCTCCTGAATCCCGACAATGTATTGTAGTATAGTGAATTATCAATTATGTGAATGTAATTTTTCGGACAAAAGTGAATACGTAGGTTAACAATAAAGAAGTACATTTATCAGTTATCAAATCACAAATGTGTTGGATCAGTTTATTCTTGTGACTTGTTTCGGGAAATTTGATTTTAGTTATTATTTTGTGTAACTTTTTAAGCACTCGCGATCACTTTCACTCATTTTAAGTATTAGACCGGGTCTATCGCGATAGTATTTAGGTAAATATTAGTCAACCCGCGACCACAATACATAAAACTGTGTTGAAACGTCGGGACACAGGTAAATTACTAAATACTATTGCGATAGACCCGGTCTAATACTTAAAATGAGTGATTATTTCGTGTATTTGATTTTTAGTGATCTTAACTATTAAATAAGAAAAACAATTATCGAGGAAAATATTTTAATTTGTCGATCCACTGAAGTAGGTAGAGCTGGGGCTAAAGGAATTTGGTAAAATTTGGCTATATCTTTAACAATATAAAAAATAAAAAATAAAAATAAAAAGATCTTTATTTACCAACAAACATATTGTACAACAAAAGCTTAAAAATAATAATAATTAATGTTGGTAAAAGGGAGAACAACTCAGCATTTCTGCTGTTTTTCAGTGTCATCCCACTTTTTTCGGCCGCTGGGCCCAGTTTACAATATAATAATAATTGTGTAAAATAAAAGTAAAAATGTGCACTCTAAAAACTAATTAATTAAAAACAACACAAAGATAAACAAAAAACAAAAATAAATAAAAAATCACAAGACAACGAACACAACTACTCCCAGTTACTCTCCAGCTTTTGGGCAGCAAGAAGCCACGGTTTAATTTTATTTTTAAAAGTATACAATGACTTCGCATTTTTTATCGGTGGTGGCAGATCATTCCAACATTTTGATGCCGCAAAACGAAAGCTGCCTCTAAAAGCATGGAGACGAGGGAGAGGAGACACCCTAAGAATAGGATACCGAACTGGTTTATTAGAGCTTTCCAAAGTTCTATCACTCCAAATAAGCTTTTCAGCAAGGTATCTCGGTGTAAGAGTTGTTCTTAATGAATAAACTAAATTACTAAGCTTAAGGTTACGTCTGTATGACATATTTAAAATATTATTAGAATTTAAATAAGGTGTTATATGTGACCGTGGAGGGACAGAATAACAAAATCTTATACAAGAGTTCTGAATGCGTTGAATTTTATTTACAGTTTTTTTGTAGAGACACGGCCCATATACATATATAATATGGTGATTTCAAGAATTTTCAGTAAATTGGCTTACGTAGCTAAACTGTGAGTGAAAACACCACATATATTATAATCAAAGCACCTTACAAAAATAAAGTAAGTATAAGACGCTTTTGATAGGTAAAGAAAATTTTAAAGCTGCCCCAGGCATATACTTAATCTGACATATTTTTAATTGATTTGTGGTATAGATATTTTATATTGTTTTTAACGTCATGGTCTAGAAAATTATAAGGAGTATAGCGCAGTTTTAAAAACGTCCTTGAGAATGTGACATTTCAGATACTGCAGATCCCCGATATCCATGTTCTAGATAAAACGGGTCATCGTATTGAATTAGGTACTTTAGCTATGGAGTCATTTCCTTCGAGTTTGATTTTATTGAAATGTACCCCAGCGGATTTCAAAATTACTCCAGGTAGTACTCATTAAAACAATTATCTAATTTCCTAATAATATAGCTATGCATGGTGCCCTGATTTTTATAGCAATGAACGCGTAAATGTATAAGCATTTAGTTTAAAATACTTGTTCTCAACTTATATAAAGGATTTTCTTTAAAATCCTTACATATTTGGGAAAACTATTCTCAGATCACCATTAAAATCTAACAATGTTTGTAACTTCCGCGCCAAACATTAAATATAAAAATAGAACTTTACAGTGAACAATAATGGTGTTGTAATTTAAATAAACCAATTTTTCCTACGTTTACACTAAAAACGTAGAACAAATTTCATGTTATTCAAAACTGTCAAAAAAAATTATTCCTGCTGAATTTTTTGTGAGTCCTAAATAAAATGAAAATTTTATTATTTTTGTGATTGGTTGAGCATATTTAAAAATAATGTGTGTGTTTGTTTGTGAGGGATTATCCTCTGTACTCTAGTTTGCTAGCACTCCATTAGACGTAATCCATACTAATATTATAAATGCGAAAGTGTGTTTGTTTGTTTGTTTGTTTGTCTTTCTTTCACGTTACAACAGAGCGATATCATGCAGTGTTTTTTAGGTGTGCAGTTAGGTGAGAGGCTGGAGAGTGACATAGGCTACTTTTTATCCCGGAAAAACATATTTTTCCCATCGGAAAAGCGATTAATGTTTAGCAATAGAATACACCCATACTACGAACATAGATGAGTATCATGCAGCGATGTAAAGCATTTTTTTTTTGAGAGCAGCTAAATGAAAAGCTGGTGAGTGACATAGGTTATTTTTTATCCCGGAAAAACATATTTTTCCCTTCGGAAAACCGATTAATGTTTAGCAATAGAATACATCCATACTACATACATAAATGAGTATCATGCAGCGATGTAAAGCATTTTTTTTTTGGAAAGCAGTTAGATGAAAAGCTGGTGAGTGTCATAGGTTACTTTTTATCTCGGAAAAACATATTTTTCCCATCGGAAAACTGATTATTGTGTAGCATAGAATACATCCATACCACATAAAAAAGATGTATATACAGGATGTAAGGGACAGCCCTCCGAATACTGATATTCCCATAGTAAATGCAGTGAGCTGATTGTGATTTTGTATGGGATATAGAAAAAAAGAATTTAATCTATGGCAGGTTGTTCAGTTTCATGGTTTGAATACACCCAATCAGTATTCGAAGGGCTGTCACTTACACCCTGTATAGCACTACTATGAGAATGTCTCTTGAATATGAGTTTTGGGATATGAATGTGGCTTTAAGGGTGATGTGGGTATGTACTTGAGATACTTCTTACCACAGTAGTAAAGTTAATTTCTACAGTTAAACATGATTTGAAAGTCCATTTCTATAATAATAACCATTTTTAGCACAGTAAGTTTGCCCTGCGTATACTTGCGAAGACACATAATAAACTTAAATTTTTTGGTACCATAGTCCTGAAAATTGAAGACTAGGCAAAATCATTATACTGCGTATTCATATTATTATAATTCCAATCCAAGAACATCCATCCCCAAGTTAATTTGGTTTGGAGCTAATATAGGTTTTCAAATCCTTGATTACATACCCACTCCTTTCTTTCATGTCTTCTTGGAGCATGTTTGTATGTAATAAAAATTTCAAAATAGCAGGAATATTAAAAAAAAATTAAAGCTATATAGCAATCTATACTTTCTTATTATTTATTAACCACCAATATAACACTAGGCAATATTCACAATATTCATAAGGTAGCTATACTCTATGGCGACATAGAGCGCTGAGTGTAATAGCTAGGCATAAATATAGGTGTATTGGTAGTTTAGTAGTATTGCTAGATGTAGCGCTGCATTGTGTAATAATGCAGGTTATGCCAAATTATATCGCTGATATAATTTGGCATAACCATTACTACTATATTTGTATTATAATATTCGCGTAGGAGTTAAATAAGTGACCCATAAACGTAATTTTAATAGAGACGCAGTCACTAAACCGGAAAGTAATGACCTGTGTTGTGTGTGCTGTCGCCCTGTTTAGAATACACAACTAATTAATAAAACTCTATGAGTACGCGGGCGAAGCCGCGGGTAACAGCTAGTGCAAAATAAAAGCACACACCAAAGAAAATCAGGGGACATTTTGTGATTCACTGCCGGTTCAAGTTTTTTTTTTGTACGTAACTTAATTCAGTGTCAGACTAATGAATGTACTATTATTAAGAAAGTACCTGTTAGGTCACGCCATAACCATACTCTTACAACAAAACTTAAAAAAAAATCGAGGTAAACGAATCAAAAAATAGTTTCACATAAAGATGCCGGCTTTTATAATTGTCCCGAAAATTTTGTATTTTTAAACTGTACAATCTCGCGCTGTGGATTATGTAGTTTAATAAAAAAATATTGTTTGAAAAAAAATAACGTTTTATGATAATTTTAATGGCAAACTTATCATAAAACGTTAAATGAATTTTTTATGTACTGAAAATAAAAGACAGTCTTGTTAAAGTTTTGAAATATTTTGGATTCACCGAGATTTTTCTGAATTTTCAAAAAGGATCACCTTGGTTGAACTAACGTGTTCGTTGATTTAGTAATGGAAAAGACAAGATTCTTTTTATTAATTCTTGAGCTAAAATAACAATCCCAATAAGGTTTCTACAGAGTAAATTATTATGGAGTTCCATCCGATGTTACTTCTAGATGGAACTCCATGTTAATTTACTAATAAAACACTTTTTCACTAGTTCCACTAAATAAATTTATTTGTTTAACTAGCGGCCCGCCCAGCGGTTTCACCCGCTGCTAACTGATTTCCCACGGGAAACAGATAGCAACTATTAAAGATAAAATTCAGGGTTTTTCTAATCCCCCAAGGGTTGAAAAGGGGGTTAAAAGTTTGTATGAAAGTTCGTTGTCTTAAGTGTGATCCGTTTCAAAATTAGTGATTAGACTTATAACTTAAAATAATTAAACACGTGTTTCAGCATATTTCAAATTATAACCTTTAATAGGGGTCAAAAGGGAGTTAAAAGTTTATATGAAAGTTCGTTTATTTTTAATTGATGTGATCTGTTTCAAAATTTATGATAAGACTAATAACTTAAAATAATTAAACACGTGTTTTAGCATTTTTGAAATTTTAACCCTTAAATATGTGAAAAGGGGGTTAAAAGTTTGTATGAAAGTTCGTTTTTTTAAATGAATGTGATCTGTTTCAAAATTTGTGATAAGACTAATAACTTAAAATAATTAAACACATGTTTCAGCATTTTTGAAGTTTTAACCCTTAAATGTGTGAAAAGGGGGTTAAAAGTTTGTATGACAGTTTTTTATCTTAAATGTGATCTATTTCAAAATTTCTGATTAGACTCATAACTTAAAATAATGAAATACGTGTTTCAGCTATTTAAAAATTTGAATCCTTAAAGGTGTCAAAAGGGGGTCAAAAGTTTACTTCCAGTTGGGCTAATCGTTTTCCCATGGGAATGTGACAATTTCCTGGAATAAATTATACTTTTAAACCTTCCTCTAAAGTTAGTCTTTCTAATAAAAAAAACCGCATCAAAATCCGTTGGGTAGTTCTAAAGATATAAGGAGACACTAAACGGGAAGCGACTTTATTTTATACTATGTAGTGATGATTTGATATTAAACTAAATAATCTAAAAAATCGTTATTTAAAGACAAATTAAAGAAGTTCTATCTAAATTCATTATATTAAGGCACTTCAAGTTAATTACTTATAAGTTTTACAATAAGTGAAATATTATTTAAGTTAAAAGCGAGTATCGTCTGATCTCACAGTAAAACTGTTTGTGCAGTTTTATGAGATACTGTTTGATATCATAAGTTTAAACACTGTTTTTGCAATAAAAAATTAATCTAAAAAATTGCGACCGGTTTCGAACATCATTATCGGGCAGTGCACTGTACGAAACCGGTCGCATTTAATTTAATATCGAACTAAACAAATATATTTAATTAGTGGACCTAGTAAAAAAGTGTCTTAGTAGTAAAATATGCTTTTGGAAAAATATTTTTGTGTCAATCTGTATGAAGTGAAATTAAATGTTTTATTATCAGACAAAATGGTTAGTTTTAAACTGTTTTTAAAATTTTGTACTTATTCGTAAACTTGATAAAAGTTTCATCTAAATTTCCAATTGAATTAAGACAACTTTACACACAGGAACCGCCATTCGACTGCTAGCTTGTTCAATTTGGGTCTATTTTGCCTGTAATCGGGGTGTAGATGTCTGAGAGAAGAGCGTATTACCACGTTTCCTCGTTGCAGTCCAGAGCCCGCCAATAAATAATATTTTACGACCTTCACGGGACATGCTTATGGCGATTATAAGAACATAAAAGTAAAACACAGAATAAATATACCTATATGTGTACTCATGTGTAAATAAAATAATGATGTTGAGGACTTTCGAAAAAGTAATGAGAAAGTAAGTAATGTGAAAGTGGGTTATCTGAAGAAAAAAACTTTTGGTTAAATTTCAGTGGCAAAAAGCATATCTTGCGCGAGCAATGAATAAAAAATTGAAACGGTTGTACCGCCGTTCTCAGAATTGTTTGCTTCACAGACGTTCAGGTTGCGGTGATGGATATGTGAAGCAAATTGCTAGTCTCGCGCAGACACGAGTTTTTGCCGAGCAAACCATTTTTATTGTTCGTCTTTGTATATTTCTTCGTTAGAAATCGAAGCGATCACGTTCAGGTTGTCTTTTACAAGTAATTGATATTTTTGGGTCGCTTTGTCGTCAAACTGAGTTTTGTATTCAACTTGCTTCGAAACAATTTCTTTATTGATGAATTGGTGGAACCTACATACTCAAATCATTTTTTTTATTGCTAGAGATTTTTTCAAATGCAAATATCTCTTGATGCAAACAATACACCTGAATGTCCTTTGCTCAAGTTTTTGGTGTAATCAAACAGCAAAATTTGAACCTGCAACCGCTGCTGTAATTAAAATTATGGATGAAAGTGCCGAAAATGGCCACTTTTCGTACAAATTGTTGTAGGATCAAATTTTGCTTTAAGATTACACCAAAATCTTGAGTAAAAGTCATTGTGATGTATTGCTTGTATTAAGAGATATACTTAATTTATTTCGTGAAGTGGCGTTAGTTCCGCGGCACCACTCGCCTTAAACAATAAAACACAAAACAACACCTGAAACCCGACCCATAAAATCAGAGCAACAACAAAGAACCACAAATCCGTCCCAATCTTTCACGTAAACTAGTTTCTCACAGGAATTGCTCGCCCCATTTTTCACTGTAACTTATTCATAGCCGCATAACGGTACAAATAAAACTGTACAGTTGTAAGAGCTTACAATATGCAAGAAACATGAGCACGGTTAAAACAAATGCGCTGTCAACAACAGGTGCGTTTGTAGAAATGTTTCTTACTGGTGTTACCTTGCCTAGCGAAGTGCTCGCAATATTTACATACCTAATAAATTTTGTGGGTTAATTGACTCACCTGCGCTCGAGCCTACGTTTCTCACAATATGAGCACTTACGAATAATTTCAGTTCAGCTTTCGAATCTAAATCGTCAAATTTACGGTAAGATTTTTCCATTTAATTAACATACCGACTGAATTAATTTTAGAAATTTGAGTCTGCCTTAAAACCGAAGCTAAGATTGAGATGTTATGGCAAAGGTTCTACACGCAACGAGGACTTGTTATCCGTTCCCGTTATTTTCCTCACAATAGCTGTGTTTGGTTGCTCACGCAAAGACAAATGGGGATGTCAACCGCAGCGTCGTTCGTTGACGAGCGAAAATTGCTTTGATTTTCTAACAAAATCCTCGAGAAACAGTTGTCGCTTTTATATTGAGATTGTCAAGATTAAGGGCGTTAAGTTTTGTCCGTTTGTCGGAGGGTAAGGCTGATAACATCAGATTGGCGTAGTACATACGCGTCTCCGCCTTTGATATTTTTCTGTAGTCCTAAGCTCATGTTGGTAGATATAATAAAATTTGAATGATCGCAAAATATCTTTTAACCCACTTAGCATAAGACAGATCGATGTTAGTTAAGAAAATAATCCTGCATGTTTTTTATTAGTGTAACCTGAGATTTGTTTTATACAAGTCAAGTCAGTCAATAATTTTTTCTAATGGAATTTTGGCTTTGACTTCACTCTCTTTGGTTTGTTATTAGTCAGCTACCCGGTTTGATTTTATTACATACCATACCTCTATTTAGCTCAAATTTGCGGCGGTTAAATAAATTTATTCAACGCAAAAGCTCTGTGGCCACCAAAGCGTACAAAACGTTTATGCGAAATGAGTGAGGCTACAAATTTTGCTTTGTTAGGTCTAGGTTGTACTTAGAACCAATTTTTTCGTAATTCATGAGAGCATTGTGGCTTCATCACTACATAGTATAAAATAAAGTCGCTTCCCGTTTGGTGTCACCTTATATCTTTAGAAGTACCCAACGGATTTTGATGCGGTTTTTTTTATTAGATAGAGTAACTTGAGAGGAAGGTTTATAAGTATAATTTATTCCGGGAAATTGTCACATTCCCATGGGAAAACGGGTAGCCCAACTGGTAGTAGACTTTTGACCCCCTTTTGACACCTTTAAGGATTAAAATTTCAAAAATGCTGAAACACGTATTTAATTATTTTAAGTTATGAGTCTAATCAGAAATTTTGAAACAGATCACATTTAAGATAAAAAACTTTCATACAAACTTTTAACCCCCTTTTCACCCTTTTAAAGGTTAAAATTTCAAAAATGCTGAAACACGTGTTTAATTATTTTTAGTTATTGGTCTAACCACAAATTTTGAAACAGATCACATTCATTTAAAAAAACGCACTTTCATACAAACTTTTAACCCCCGTTTGACCCTATTAAGGGTGAAAATTTTAAATATGCTGAAACACGTGTCTAATTATTTTAAGTCATAAGTTTAATTACTAATTTTGAAACGGATCACACTTAAGACAACGAACTTTCATACAAACTTTTAACCCCCTTTTCATCTCTTGGGGAATAAAAAGAACGGAATTTAAAGTAAAGTCGCTTCCCACGTCTGTCCCTGTCTGTTTGTTTGTTTGTATGTATCTTCAAAACCACTTAACGGATCTGGATGAAGTTTTCTTAAAAGATAGAGTGACTCAACATATGATTTATGTCGGGAGAAAGTCTGTTTCCCGTGGGAAATCAGTTAGCAGCGGGTGAAACCGCTGAGCGGGCCGCTAGTTATCAATAAAGTAAAGTTTATTTTTTCGAGTCCGTGTGATGCCGGTTTAGAATAGCATCACCCCATTTCTTTCCTGTGGGTGTCGTAAAAGGCGACGAAGGGACTCGAGGGTGTGTATTGCAATTTTAGGCGATGGGCTGACAACCTGTCACTACGGCGATACACATTTTTCCGAATGACCCTCAAATGTTTGTCAGACGTGGCGTAAATGTCCGTTTTTTGCGGCCTTTTACGCTCTGCCTACCCCGCAAGGGGTAAAGGCGTGATATATGTATGTATGTATGTATTTTTAGCCGACTACAGCAAAGCAGAGTGGGGCTCTGTTGACCTCTAGTGAGTGTTGGTAGGCAGTGGTAACGCTGCGCTATGGCAGTCTTGTGTTTTACTTTAGACGGTGCAGACCTTTAATCAGTTTTATTCTATTTTGTGGAGTTGTCCGCGTAGCGTTGCGCAATCGCTCACAAATTAGCTATTTTATATTTCTTTAGACTGCGTGATCAAAGTTCACGCAAATAAATTACGCGATTAAATGTACGTGGTTTTTGTTTGGATATCCGTCTTTTTGTAACTCATGGACGCAATAGACAGCTCGGCACTCCGAAACATTATGTCGCAGTCAACTGGTTGAAAAAGCCGTTCAACTCCACAGCTACTTTTTTAATCAAACGCCGCCATTCAACCACATGACCAAACGCCCAATAGCTCAGGGGTAAAAGATCACGTTGTAGAACTTCTAAACGACGCTTAGCCAACTGGTAAACGTTATATGGATCATTCGTTCGGTTTCTTTGGTACGAAACTCGTATTATAGAAAATCTTAAATTTCAAACCCGTCGTTTATCTGCAGAAGAATAAACTAAAATAATTAAGTAAGTAAGTACATTAATATTGCAGTATATTTTGCAATACCGACAATATTTAACTAAAATTTCAAGGCATTCGCCTATAAGTGCACTTGGCGGCCTATGTGGCGCAGTGGTAGTGCGACTGCCTGCGAAGCAAAAGTACCGGGTTTGATTCTCGGTAGGGCGCTCACAGAGTTGATATTAATAACTTTGTGAATTTGTCCCCAGCCTGGTTAGGACATTGCAGAGTGAACCACCTCATTGTCCGAAAAGAAAAATGGTTCTGTGCTTGGGATGGCACGATAAGCAGTCGGTCCCGGTTGGTGTCTATGATTACTTAGATGGCTGTCGTTACAGCCTTGTCAGAGGCCTACTACTGGTAGTAGGCGGTCGAAAAACTCTGCCACCTTGGTTTATCGGATCGTTACAAATGGACGTCTCAGTGTCCCACACGAAGAGAAAGAAGAAGAGAAGAGTGCTTATCGACGAGAAATCTCAAAGAATACAGTTACTTAAAACCAAGCTATAACACAAAATCTTAAAGAAATGTCCACATGATATTGTACAAAACTTTAACGTCCAACGAAAAATAGGTTAGCTACTTAATCAAAATTTCACTATTTTATATCAGAAAGTTTTTAAAAATCATAATATTTTGCAGCATTTTCACAAAATAATGCTCTTTAGCAATGCAGCTGTGAAACGAATTTTCCTCAAATTGAAAAAGGTGAATGATTATGAAATGTAAAATAATAGCATTCGTAAGAAGCCCTCTGTATCAAATCTGAGCAGTATTGTTTTAGCCCTGCTAGTAGAATCCTATATAGTTCATCTCAATTGTATTATTAAATTTAATTGATATTTATTTATTATATTATTTATAAAATAAGAAATCTTTCCACTATGCTTAGCGTTTGTGGACTATGAAAAGGCCTTTGATTCTATCGAGACGTGGGCAGTACTGCAGGCTCTACAGCGGTGCCACATTGACTACAGGTATATCGAAGTGTTGAAGTGTTTATATAGAAACGCCACAATGTCAGTTCGAATACAAGATCAGACCACGGCGGCAATTCCATTGCAGAGGGGTGTAAGACAAGGAGATGTACTGTCTCCAAAGCTCTTCACCAATGCGATGGAAGATGCCTTTAAGCTCCTGGAGTGGGAAGAACTTGGCATCAATATCAACGGCGAATATATCACTCATCTTCGGTTTGCCGACGATATCGTAGTCATGGCAGAGTCGTTTGAAGACCTCAGCAAAATGCTACAAGACCTCAATCGGGTTTCCCAACAAGTGGGCCTCAAGATGAATATGGACAAGACGAAAGTCATGGCCAACTCTCATATAGCACCCACCCCAATATCAGTAGGAAACTCGATACTCGAAGTGGTGGACAAATACGTCTACCTAGGACAAACAGTCCAACTAGGAAGATCTAACTTTGAGAAAGAGGTCACTCGGCGAATCCAACTCGGCTGGGCAGCATTTGGGAAGTTGCGCAGCGTCTTCACGTCCAAAATCCCTCAGTGTCTCAAGACGAAAGTATTTGAACAGTGTGTGATGCCAGTGATGACCTACGGTGCCGAGACGTGGTCTCTAACTGTCGGCCTCCTAAATAGACTCGGAGTCACTCAGCGAGCTATGGAGAGAGCTATGCTCGGTGTATCTCTACGTGATCGAATCAGAAACGAAGAGATCCGTAGACGAACCAAGGTCACCGACATAGCTAAGAGAGTCAGTAAGCTGAAGTGGCAATGGGCAGGTCACATAGCTCGAAGGACTGATAACCGGTGGAGCAGAAGAGTTCTTGAGTGGAGACCACGTACCGGCAGACGCAGCGTAGGACGACCCCCCGCGAGATGGACAGACGATCTGGTCAAGTCCGCGGGGAAATGCTGGATGCAGGCCGCTTCTAATCGGACGAGGTGGAAATATTTAGGGGAGGCCTATGTTCAGCAGTGGACGTCCTATGGCTGATATGATGAAGAAATCTTTTTAATAAGTTTGTTTTCTTCTCATGCTTCCATGATTTTTAGTTAGTTAGAGTTACTTAAAACCTTTCCTTTTTTTTACAACTGTTATCTGTAACGACAGTATTATATTTACTAGGTAAATACCCATAAATCTTTCTCCATTTTATACTAAGCTCATATGCTAAAGTATTTGAAAAGCACCTACGCCTGCATTTGACATATGAAAGGTGAATTGTTGCAGAAAATCAGGTCAAGAAAATCGATTTTGTTTTAAAACTCAAACGTAAGAGCGAACGTTGAGTCTAGTATGTATAGTCGAGGTAGTCTTGCAAGATGTGCAAGTTAGAAACTAAAACTACCTTAAAAGTACAGTAGGGAGTAGTTAGCGAGACAAAAGTAAACCCAGGTAGAATGTTTTGCATGTTTTACTTTGCTTTTACTACAAGGTTTTACGACAATACTTAAGTTGAGGTATCTAAGTGCATAATAATTATAAGATAACTTAATAAAATCGCCGAGGAACCAAATAGCATCCTTACTAGGGTACTTTTTGTTATATTATAAGTTTTTTTTTTCTCTTTTTTCTTAATTTTCATTATTGCATTACTTATTTTAAATCCATATGGAACCTATTTGTTAAGAAAATTTTAAATATTCAGACATATTATTCAACCAATTTTCCATTTTACGCTAATAGATGGAGTTTTTGCCGTGCGATGTCGGTTCAAAATAGCATCACGCCATTTTCTTTCTCGCGGTTGTCGTACGAGGCGACTACAGGACACTAGAATTACATTATATGTGTATTGCTAATTTAGGCGATGGACTGACCTATGGCGATACAGATTTTTTTGAATTACCCTGAAATGAAACAGTCTAAAAGTCGAATGCAAAAAGAAAACGTAACTTACACTGAACATATAAGATTATCGCTTGAAACTATTTAGGAGCGTTTGGGTAGTTAGACTAATTCATAAATATTATATACCATCAAACTGACCTAAAAACGCAGTACTTACCTTCTATTTTTAGTTATTGCTTTTTCTATCCAAAGCTGAAGCCGTACGCTGTTTTCAATGAAGCTGCCAATGAAACATAAAATAAATGAAAGTTTTCATTCGTATCAATAGTCTTTTTGTATGGATTCAATGTAGCCGATAGGTGGCGCTGTCGGTAGTAAATCACATTGCCGGAGGTGCGCCGCGAAACCGTGCAAAAGGAGCACAGAAGAGTTATGAGTCGGTGTAACCCCCTATTCGATATCGATGTGATTAAACTAGGTTAGTGTGGTGATTAATTGAATTATAATGTAAAGGATTATCATGTTCAGTGTAGGTATTTCAAATAAATTGTATACATATCCTTACCCCACTAGTACTAACTGACTTAAAACTCTGAAATCAGGGTAGTGATGAGGTCGCATGGCACCTTGGTGTGCCCCACACAATAAGACAGTCTGTACCGTCAAAATTTTACTTTCACCTACGTATCTAAAGCCATTCTTCAGTTTTACGTAACCCAAAATAGGTCCAAACCCATTATGGATTTTAACGAGGTCAGACCAATCATCGTAATGAAAACAAACCATGCAAGCCTCCTCCTGAATATTCAACAGCGACTATTAGCAGCAGCTATTTTCTTAACGCCCCACCACAGAACGAGCTCTCTTATAGATTGTGTAATTTCTAAGCCTTATTTACCTATATTTGTATAAAAGTTGTGTATGAAACAAAACACTAAGTTAACTAGAAACTTCATGTACAAATTCTCAACAAATCAATAATAATAACAATTTAAACTGTAACCCTGAAGAGAAAGGACATTACGCTGAATAGTATAATACTTGAAAAATCACTTAGGTAAATTACGATTTCAATAATTATAAGATACTTAACATGTAGACAGGTCTGGAAACTTTGAGGTGTTTCTAGTTCATTATAAATGAATCTTTACATAGAATTCCATTACTTCTAAGCAATAGGTATTGATTTATTATTCTGATACGATATTTAGTTAAACTTGAATGGGAAAAGGCATTATCAAGTTTATTTATGTATTAATGTGAATCAATATGACTTCATAAAAAGTAATGTAAAGATATGAATTAGGATCTACCTAGTAGCTTAATTTACTCTTACTACAATGCTCAATTTCCTTTACACCATGTTGCTAACTATTGTTTAGTACTCGTATACTGTCTTACGTTTACGTTTTACTTACTACTTATTAAAGACAAAGATATATACATACATCATTGACAATAATATGCATTGCACGGTAAAATAATAAAAATTTAAATAGTTAACAAATATTCATTTACTTTCATGACATAGTACCACCATTACAAATTACTGTTCGTCAAAAATGGTAGTGAATTTACAAATATTTACAAAATAGCGTGTACTTGTTATTTAGCGTCATTCCGCCCTCATCTCTATTTATTGGGGTTGGCGCAACATGTTTTGTACAAAAAATCATGTTGTAAAATAATCTTGCTTAGTTTTACGATCGACCGCCTGCTTGGCGTCAACCCTTTTTATGAAAACTAAGTAATATAGTTGGATTCCCGCTACCATGCAGTTGACCATGCAAGGCAGATCAGCCAAGGACTCTACTTTCTTACGAAACAACCTGATTGGACTATGGGTGATAGGTAGTATTTTTAGCCGCTACCTTTCGCCGTTTCTACTGGTCTTTATGTTACATATTCTGTAGGCAGCGCCTCTCAGCTGCTACCTAGGTTAGCTGCAATTACCGCTGGGTATACAATTACTGTTATTTTCCGCATAACTAATATCCTCAGTCTTTGCTACTACGTAGCGACTAACGGACGGTGCCGGTCATTTGGAAGGGGAAGTGAGTAATTTGCAGTTTTGTTTGTTTATGATTAATGGAACAAAACGGTGGTTTCAGTAAAAGCAATCGAACAAACCGTAAGTATATTATTAGGTTAATAGTGTGGTTGAAAAATACGAATAATATTATTTGTTTGCGATAGACATTGTTAGTACACACAAAAATGTTCATTATCTTCTTCTTTTTCGTGTAAGACAGCGAGTTGTCCAACAACCCGACGAACCCTGGTGTCAGAGTTTTTCAACCACCTACTTACACTAGAAGACCTCTGGCATGGTTGTGTATTGTGTAACGACCGCCGTCTAAGTAATCATAGAAAGCAACCGGGACCGAAAGCCTAACGTGACCTCCGAAGCACAAAACGATCTTTCTCTCGGACAATCAGGTGTGGTTTAGCCTAAAATGTCCTAACCAGACTGGGAACAAATTCACAAAGTGGTAAATATCAGAATCGGAAGAAAGAAAGAAGAATTTTAATTAATATTTAAAATGTATTATTATTTTGATTTGGTATTCTATTCCAAACAGATAAACATATACCATAACAGTTTTTTTTTATTCTTGCTCTTTTGGAACTACGTTTTAAATTGGCATTGTAATCCGTATTTCACAATCCGGTCTTAGGTATTTCACCGGATTGGCTCTGTAGTAAAAAATATGATATATTTATAATTTTTTTAATAATTATTCAGTTTGAAATAAGTTATTAGGTAAAAATAAATATATTTTTATTTTGGTGAATCAGCAGGTTCGGTTTGTTGTTCTAAACTTCTAACTTAAACTACTGAAGTAAAATACGATTTGACTAACAAAATCGGGATATTTCACTAAGTGCGAGGAGATAGGGCTAAATATTTAACTAACTATCACATAATTATTAACAATTAAGAATAATTTAAAATTTCCCGTTTGACGCCGGCTTGGAACAGCATCACCCATTTTTTTCCCATGGAAGTGGTCGAACTCTAGGGTGTGTATTGCAATTTTAGGCGATGGGCTGACAACCTGTCGCTATGGCGTTACATAATTTTCCGAATGACCCTTTTATATTTGTCTGACGTGGGGTAAATGTCCATCAAGCCCTCTCTGCCCTGCAAGGGATTATAGTGTATGTATGTATGTTTGTCTGTTTGTTTTGTATGAATAATTATTAAGCAGTATGTCTTTTTGCAGACGTCGCTACATACTTCTTTTTTACGAACTGACGAAAATAACACAACAAAATTAATTTTTCATATAAATTTTATGTTTTTCGGATTCGGTACCGGATCCGATCGTATATCACCGAATCCGGCCGGACCGGATTGCAATCCCTAGTCATTAACAAATGAATTGGAGTTTCTGACGTCGATAACGTATCATCTTTTGTTTTTGTAAGAAGTATTTGACGTTGCCATATAATTAAAGAACATTTCAAGATATACCGCGTATTACAGAATAACAAAGAAAGTCGAAAGTGTATCGAAAGGGTTCCTTGCAAATCAACTCTATTGATAATAAATTGAAGCCGTAGTGTCGATTTTAAATTATGGGATTTTTTTAAATCAAATTACACAATTTTATCGTTACATCGCAGCACTCCTCTGGCAATTCAAAGTTCAACTGAATTTATCAACGCGGCGCAGCGCGATTCGGTATACATTGCTGGTTTTTTCATCGGTGTCATCATTTTAATTACCTAACTAAAGATAACTAGCAATGTATCGAAATTCGTCGAAAAAGTATAGTGCTGACAAAGCCTAGTGATTTGATTATTTCATCGACTGATGACAAGAAAGAATATTTTTATTTTTGTGTTCTTTTGTAACAGCAAATAACAGGCAATAAATTTAAGTTTTTAAATAAAGGTTTTCAAGAAACGTCAGGAGCCACTGTCATAATTGCAAGAAAAACATTTTTTGTACAGCAAATGCTTTCTTCGCCTTTGTGCTGTTACCCCATATAACAACAGCATATCTAAGAATTGATTCTACTAAAACAAAGTAAGCAGTCTTTTCTTTGCTGGTTACTTTAGTAAAGTTTCCGAGAGCATATGAAAATCTGTTCAGTTTACTGCAAACATACACATTTTGATTTCCCAATATGTTGTCAATTTTATTTGTCAGAAATGTATAGTAGAATCATTATTATTTATTTGTGTACTATTTATTATAATATATTTTCGCACGCGGTTTCACTTGCGCATATTTTTTTTGTATTTAAGGGCAGCTTAGTGCTGAAAAGTAGGCATTTACGGCCTTCCGCCCGTCGCGTAGAAAAGATCGCGCGAGCTAGTCTGCGGTGAACTCACTTGACCCTACGGTACGGACCGGGCGGCAAGCGCAGCTTCGACAGCGAGCGCGCGCGTTACAGTATACAAAACTATGGCAGTAGGTCAATAACTCCCAAGATATAGCTTTAATTTTATTGTTTACGTAATTTACTTAGGAAAAATATGTTGGTACAATTGTAGGATTGATAAAATTAAACAGAGAAGATGTGTTTTTATATTATTAATTTTTAATTATTGTATATATATATATATACTTATTAATAGTAGTAATTTTATTTAAATATAAATTTAAATAATGTTAGTATTATGCAATGCGCAGTTGAATAACTCATTATGATGAGCTTTGTCTTGTAATTCATTTAAAATATGGTTGATGTCAACAAGTCGGCGTCCCGTAATAGCTTGAAATTCGTCTTCCTTGGTTTCAGCTTCTACTAAACTAAAATTAAACTAAAATTACCAAAGATGACGACAAACGTGTCATATTAAACGACTTTCACCTTCTGCCCACTAGTGGCCACGCGGACATTAGGAGAATGGTCAATAATATCAAAAATTGAGTACCAAATTTTAAAGCACTTCCCGTGTTAGGTATACAATTTTAGGATTTGAACCTGCGACTTTCGCATTACTAGTGGCGACGCCTCTTCCATCTGGGCTACCGCAGCTCATTTCTTGCCCGCCAATTTTGCAAGTGTATTTTAATGCCAGTAACGCTTGGCATGGCTCCATCTACCGGGTTAGTTTTGCAACTAATAACCGGCGACTAATTCTATCTTTACAGATTGAATGTAGTCTAAGCGATGAAAACCAGCGATAAATTGAGTACCAAATTTTAAAACACTTCCCGTGTTAGGTATACAATTTTTGCGAACTTGCAAAATTTTCGAGTGTGGGCAGGATTTGAACCTGCGACTTTCGCATTACTAGTGGCGACGCCTCTTCCATCTGGGCTACCGCAGCTCATTTCTTGCCCGCCAATTTTGCGTCGCCACTAGTAATGCGAAAGTCGCAGGTTCAAATCCTGCCCACACTCGAAAATTTTGCAAGTTCGCAAAAAAAAAAAAATATCAAAAATATTATTATTGGTCATCAATTGAAAAAGACGTACAAGATTACGTTAGTAAATGTAAATAATGTCAACTAAATAAATACTCATTACATACAAAACAGCAAATGGTTATCACTTCAACCGCGAAAACCGCTTTTCAAAAAATTTATTTGGATATTGTCGGTCCAATTAATAAAGACAGCAACAATTATGCTTACATCTTAACGTTGCAATGTGAGCTATCTAAGTATGTTGAAGCCTATCCCTTACAGACGAAAGAAGCAGTCGGCGTGGCGCGAGCGTTCGTAGAGAACTTCATACTACGGTATGGTATACCGCTAGAGATCGCCACGGACCGCGGAAGTGAATTCATCGCTTCTACAATGCAAGAGGTTTGTAATTTGTTAAATATATCTCATATAGTCTCTACAGCTTACCATCATGAGAGCCTTGGAGCGCTTGAAAATTCACATAAAGTCATGGGTGCGTATATGCGAATCAACTGTGAAAACCAAGGTGACAGTTGGAGTAGTTGGTTACCGTATTGGTGCTTTGCCTATAATAATACGGTACACACGGAAACAAAATATACGCCGCACGAGTTGGTATTCGGCAAGACTTATAAAATTCCAACAAATGTTTCATTAGATAAGCATAACTATATAGAACCATTATATAATTATGACTCATATCCTTTAGAGCTTAAGTATAGATTAAAGATTGCGCAATTAGACGCTAAGGAAAATTTAATAAAAAGTAAAATGTTAAGAAAACAAAACTACGATAAGAATGTAAATCCTGTCTATTATAAGAAAGGAGATTTAGTTTTAGTAAGAAACCCTTCCGATAATAAGACAAAACCTTTATATCTAGGTCCTTAAGAGGTCCTAGAATATTTATGTCCAAATATAAAAATATTGAAGAATGGAAAGGAAGAGGTTATTCATAAAAACCGTACTAAAGTATTTAAAACATAATTAAGATAATTTTAAGGTCAATCACTTATTAGTTATTATGTATGATTAACCTTTGATAATTTACTTTTGAAATATTATGTAAAAGAAAATAGTTATACTTACTATAACAAAAAATAAAAATATAGTAGTAATGACTAAATTTTTTTTGTTTTTTTCTGTGGGCATGTAGTGTGTGTACACGTGTCTACGTAAAGTAGAATTCATTCATCTCTATCACTAGGATGATACATGTTATCCCAATATGGTTAGCATTATATTAGAATACCTAGATTTAAGACCAATTATGAGGCATTCATTATGTGACCGTACTAAAGACAATACATTTATCTTTTACCTCAAATACCATCTTTTATTCCAAGTCCCAAGTATACTCCAGGAGGAGAGGCATTGCTTGATGCCGAGTTCCTTGAGAATGGAGTCATTCTTTATTCAATGTAGGATAGTATTATCATATCACTTATTGACGTCATGAACCGTCATTGTAAAAAAAAGAATGGGGAAATGAATGGGGAATGCTGTCCATGATATTCCGGAAATCAGCGCTCCCAGATAAACGTAGGATTGGACAACCTCGCAGTTTGCGATATGTTTGACTATGTTGTTTTGGAGATGTATGTGACTCCAGAACTTGCAGAGTTGGTAATCGTCATAAAGGCTTGAAGACCTGGAACGTCTTTTATCAAAAAGTACACTATCTTGAACATACTTACCTTTTCAGTTTCACTAAATTATACTTACTTTTCAGTACCTAGTAATTTGTTTGCATGTGAATACCTTTGTCTCTTGGTATTGAAGCACTACAAGGATTAGAAGGCCAAGGTTATCGGTACAATATTTACCGTCTTATTAAATGTACTATTACATTACAAACAAATTCAGTGGTTGTTCTACTGATTTTGTTTTACTGTGTATGATACTGTGTACTTGATAATTACTTATAGAATGGCTCACTAATAAATAATAAAATTACATTATGTAAAATCGTACATTGTCGTCGTATTATTTGTACTGTGGTTGCACCACTGGTTTTATTTCTACTGTGTATGTATTATGATGTTTATTTTTAACATGGCAACAGTTTATGAACTACTTAATAAATAAAATGACACTAGATCAAATGGTAGGTACAATGTTAGATACTGTGGTTGCAATACTATTTAATTTTACTGTCTGTTGTTGTTAAACCTAAACCTGCTTCTGGTTTAGTTACCCAGATCAGCTATACAATTCTTTGTCAACTTACCTATTCACTAAAATTGATACCTATACATACTTACTTCATAGTAGGTAGTTACTTTGGTAGGTCAATAACTGGTTAGAATTATGCTCAGATACTTACGATATTGTTTGCCGGTCTTTCCGCTTTTGACATATAGGTACCCTCTTGTATTTATTTTTAAGTTGCCATTTTTACTTATTAACAGACTATGTACACGTTTATTTACAATAAATTAACGAAATATTTACACATTCACGAAATATTTACAGTCAAAAAATGTACAACACTTATTTAAAACTTAGTAGCAAAGGCGAGCTTATCTCTTAAGAAAATATCTCTACGCCAGCCAACCCATTTGATATTATAAAATTCATATCTTATTAATATTACGCGCAAGATGAAAAAAGCAGGTTGCGGAACGCCGCGGTCGAAAAATTGGCATAGGTCCTGCTCCGATGATGCCCGGCGGGCGTCTGAAGCGCAGCGCGCGCGTCGTTTGGTTATATAATGGGAATAATGGGGTTTAAAAAAATCCTAAAAAACAATTTAAAAATCTATCCATTATTTCATTTACATCTTGTAAATTTCTATATTTTGGCATATTTTAAAAATTTTAAGTGTAAATAATCTTTGAGTAATACTTGAAAAATTGTCATAAGCTAACGTATCTTTGCATTTTTTTATGATCGAGAAAAGTTATAGAAATCGTGTTTTTGTCCATTAAATAATCAAGAACAGTTCATAAACAACAACATATATTTTTTCTGGTTCAAATAAAATACTATATAATGCTTTAAAACTCAACCAAAAATAGGTCGATTCGACATTTTTCACACTAAGCCGCCCTTAACACCAAGACAACCGTCAAACTAACTTTCAAAACCTACTTTATAAAACTTTTAAATATAATCTTTATTACTTTATCTCCTTAGTGTAAGCAAAATTAAAACAGATTACAGTAAATTTTTATACAAACTTTTTATCTCTGTTTAACCCTCTAAGGGGTTAAATTTAGGAAATTATGTATCGCGTATTTGAAAAAATTTAACATCTTAGTTGAGTCTCAAAATTTAGAAGAGGTTACTTCAAATGCCCATATTTTTTATACAAATGTTTACACACTTTTTACTCCTTTAGGGATTTGAACTCAAAAGTCTCTTGAACACGTTTTTACCTTTTTTTAGCTTTTTGATCTTATCACAATATTTAAAACAGAAAGCCTATTATTTAAGACTACAAACTTTCATATAAACTATTGCCCCATGTCCCCAAATATCAATCTCCCTTAAATACGTGTTATTTTAACTTTATGATCTAATTTCGAATTTTGAAGACATTCACAAACTTTTCACTCCTTTCACTTCCACTTCCACTTTAGAGATAAAAAAAAATGTTTAAACTCGTGTATTCTAAATTTCACTCTTTAGTTTAATTTCTAATTCAAAAACGCATTGCATTTAAAAACTACAATCATCCATATATTTTTTTACCCCTGTTTTAATCTTTTAGGGGAAAAAAGATAATTCTGATACACGTGTTTAATCATTTGAGTTCCTTAATCAAATCCCAATTTAACAGATCGCTTCAAAGACGACGAACTTTCATACAATAATTTCACCATGGGTAATTAAAAAAAATATATTGTGGACGGTTATATCGTAAATAAACCTACTGCCCAAATTTCATGTTTTTGGCATTAGTAAAATGGGCTATGCGTTGATGAATGAGTCAGTCAGCCCGTCAGTGAGGACATTAGTATGTGTAGATGGTATTAAATTACATAAGTCATTAAAATTTACGTTTTATTTTATTGTCTGAATATTTATATTTTTAAATAAGTTTTTTTTTTAATATTGAATAGAATTGAATAGGAATCACACAATTTATAAAATAGTTCGTATTCGAGACAATGTTTGGATACGATTGCGGAGGACATCAGCCTTGTCATATATTTGTATCAATTCTCAAAAGTTTTTGCGGCCGCCTGCCTTGCTTTATAAAAACCCAACAACAAATTACTTGAGATCCTTTTAATATGTCATTATAATTAAAAAATCGGAAAACAAACAGTTTTGTGCAGACACTTTGATTCAATCCTTAAATTTGATGGCAAGCGAACTATTTGAAAAATTCAAACAATCGCCAGATAATGAAAAAAAAAATATAATTATATTAAAAAAATGTAACGATAGTTTGTTCAAAGAATAAATTTAAACGAATGTTATCGAAAATTTCTAGTGTTTGTCCTATACGTAAATTTGATTTTCAATTGTTTTCAATTACATGAATGGAAACAACGATTAATTTGATTTTGTTAAAGTATTTATTGAATGTAATTTATAACTGTACACTATGGGTAATTACACCATAACAAATAATTAGTTTAATAGCTCTGTTATTATCATCAAATAACTTATCGAATGACGCTTATTATTATTACACTTCTAGCCTGTATACGGTCTTTTTTTTGACTAAAATATATTTAATTGCAATTATGATTCGTGAAACTGCATGCATGATACTTAACCTGAATTTCAGCCTCAAGTGGCTGTTGGTAGTTAATAAAATAATTATATACCACGCAAGTTATATAATGAATTATGAGTTACAGATTCCTCTTTTTCATGACTAAAATCAACTGAAAAAAAATCATGGTATTCAAAATATAAAAATTCTGCAAACAACGTAAGAGCAGAAATCAAATGATAAAAACATCTATGGAAAACCGTTTAATATATAAATCCGTACTAGAGGTATAATGTTATAAATCTGAGAGTTTGTGTGTGTGTTTGTATGTTTGTTAGCTCTTTACGCTCAAACGGCGTTACCGATTTGGATGAAATTTGAAACAAGTATTAACTGGAATAACATCAAAACAACTTTTACCCCGGGAAAATAAGTGGCAGCGGGTGAAGCCGGTGGACGGAAATCTAGTAATACAATAATACCGACACTAAATTCTCGCGAAACATTGAGAAGGAAGAGGGAAAGATTTAATGTATGTCGATACACTTCCTCCAATAAATCAGTTGTGGTTAACTAGAGAAAAGTCTCAAGTATACGAAACGAGCTGATTTACTAGTCCAGCTTCTATTTTCTAGTGTGTTAATCGTGTAGTCTTAAGATACACTTTTATTTGGGGGAAGCACACTCGGTTCCAATCATCGGCATGAAGAAAGATAACAATGTAGGTAGGTACTACTAACGTGTAGGTAAGTACATTTTTCCTTGTTCATTATATAAACAAAAAACAAATCTCAAAAAATTGTGTCACAAAAACGCATTACTGGAAGCTGAAAAATGCTTTATTAGCATATAGAGGAAGCAGTCGTAATAAAAATAATGCACAGAGAAACGCTGCTCGCACGTTTACGTCCAACACCATTTTTCTTTCAACATTTCCCGTGCTCATGCAAATTCGTTCTGAATAAACCGAAAAAACCTTTTACAAAAATCTGAGTTCTAATATTTATCTAAGTTTTTATTTTGCAGTATATTTTCATTATTAAGTACGTGTTTTCAAATGAAAATGATGAAAATGTGCCGAGTCACGGCCCGAATGTTCGAGGGACGCGGGGGCCATGTAAACTTTTATTAATAAAATAATAAGTAAATGTAGGCGCTGAAATGGCTCCAAACATCCGTCGGTGAGGGAATAATAAAAAACCAGCAAAGCAGGATATTTACGTGGTACACAGCGGGTTCTAAATCTTTTATGCATAATCTAACTAAAAAAGATAAGATTATGATTGATTTCTGATAAGATTGTCAATACTATGTCGTACGAGTATATTATGCATGTGTTAAGTACCTACGGATCAAGATACTTAAAAAAAACGGATTTCTTATCTTGAAAGTAGTTTGCAGTCATGTCAATAGTGTTATAGTATAATTTGATGTACTTACCTACCTACGTGGGTGCTGATGCTTTGGATTTCTTATCTCGAAAGTAGTTTGCAGTCATGTCAATAGTGTTATAGTATAATTTGATGTACTTACCTACCTACGTGGGTGCTGATGCTTTGATGTAGGTATATTTTTTCTAAGGAACCCTAAAAAGTAACAGAAATTGATGAAGCCTGTGCCCAGGCGCCCCGTAGAGTTAAATCTTTGGCCAAATATCAGCACTGAGTTTAGAATAAAGCTGTTGCGTTGCAAAATAGACTTTATCGGGGTATAGCTTCGTCCGTAATGCATTGTCGGTTAAACGACGCTTGTGTACCTCTGTCTGTATTTCATAAGCCACACATTTTATAAGCAGCAGAATTTTCTTGCGCAGAGGTTAGTTATTACAGGTTTATTTCAAAATTCATTCTGGTAAGCTTATCGTTTTTGTTGGAAAATACGAAATTGTATTATGGATAATTCATAAAATTGGCTTAGTTCTCTCACCATGAAGGCCTGTCAGTCGTTTTTTTGACGCATTCACGAAAATTAAAAAAAATATATTAATTTTAATATCTTTTATCAATTTTGACTCATGGATGAAAGATTGGTTTAACCAAGGGTTTTACGTGTATAAGATATGATAAGATAATTCTTTATTAATAAACTTAATTTCAAATAGGTACACAAAAATAAAACAGTTATGAGGCTTAACCATTTCCAAAACTAAGAATGAGAATTCCTGTAGCTTAGGTAAATGGATAGGCGACACAACTTTTATTCTATAATGAAATCTACTATACAATATAAATAAGCTATACAATATGTTAATCTATACCTTATTACATACTAGTGCAAATTTAATCATCATGCATATTATTAGTGTATAAAGACCATATATTTTCTTTTTCCTGTGATATTTTTTAATTTTTTTTTTTTTGTTCGGGGGGCAATCTTTCCGCTGCAGCTGTCGATTGATGATGCTGGTTAAACTGCCTTAAACCATGTCTTCTAATATTTTTTGTGAGATAAACACACTTCTTTTTGTTCACTTTCATTAATGAAAATAAGATATTCAAAAAATGTTTTCGCCTGCCGAGTCCCGCGTTCAAGTCCCAGCGGGTGCTTACATTTTTCCAATTATGAAAATAATACAGCACTGTGAGCGCATAATAAAGCATAGAACATTTTGTTCACTTTGTTTATTTTCTTTATTTTATAATTTTGTATGTGTATTTCTTATTTACACATTCCTTAAATTTTAAGCCAGCAGAAATAGTCCATCTTGTCATGCCGATTTTTGAAATTTATTTCCAAATGTCGTATATTTTAGCCGGGCTCCTGGTGTTCCTCATTTAGTACTCCGTACCCTCGATATCAATTTGATAGCTGAAGCGGTCCAGCATGCTGAAGATCTTTTATATTCGAACAATTACCGTATCTCTTTTAGTGTAGCCGGAGTCCTAGTACTCTACGTTGAGTACTTCTTCAATGTCTTGTGTCTATCTTGCTGAATAACTTCCGAATGAATGCCATTTCCGTAACTTTTTTATTTAAGCTTTAAGCAAAATAACCCTTAAATCGTATTTCCCGTGAGAATAAGCGACTTTTCTGCGACATCATCATTTATGTTAAGTTGAATTAGTAGCTTAAGGGCTATAACAACACACTACACGATAACAAAATTTCATTCAAATCTGTTCTTTAATTTTGCAGACAAGTTTGCACAAACCCGCCAGTAAACAGTTAAACACATAAACAGACAAAAAGGTCGAATAAAGTTATTCTCTATTATTTTCAGTGTACAGACAGCGACCCGTTACATATTTGTTTTATTATATGTATAGTACACACACATACACAGTTATCTGATTGTCCCTCAAACTTTTGTCAGACGTGGTGTTAATATCCGTTTTGTGGCCGGTAACGCTCTGCCTACCCCGTAAGGGATATAGGCATGATTTATGTATGTGTGTATGTATGTAAAGATAACATGTAAATGATATAAGTATTAAGATTGATATCTAAATTGATATTGAAGTAGGAATGTAATTTAAACTTAATTATATAATGCAAATGCTGATTAAATCTACCTTTCATTCAAATGAAATGGAATAGACTTAAATAATAAAACCACGATAAAATTGTGAATCTAAAGCAAACTTCCAGAGTGTTTTCTGCTGCATACATGTTTTAAACTTTATAATTTGGAGTACCACATGATATAACTACACTGCTGATGGGTACAAACACAAAATTTTATAGAGATCTTAGATTTTTTGTAGCATAAAAAACTGTAAATACTCTTAAGAGTATTTTCTCTTAAGAGTATTCTCTCTTACTCTTAAGAGTATTTTTATTAAGAGTTCCTAAATGAAGCAAATCTTTTAGCCACGATAAAATCTTAAAAGTTCTTTTTACCGCATGAAACGCTGTTATAAAAAACATGACAATATTTTAACATAGAAAGGGTTAAAAGCTTTAAACAGGAGTAATCCCTTGTAAAACATACCTTTTTTCAGTTAGGAGCGTACTTCGAGTTATGAGCTACCAATAGATTTTCAGTAAAGGTACTGTCTGCAGCAAAGTTGACATAATAACATAATAACCTGTCAGTGTGTTGTAAATACGGGGTGTAAGGGACGGTGTACCGAAAACTTTGCAGGCATGATCTGACCATGAAACTGAACAACTTTTTCTATGGAAGATATTATTATGTTGGTAAACGAATTTTTTTTTTTCATCGCCATTGTGACAGGTTGTCAGCACATTGCCTAAAATTTCAATGCACCCCATCGAGTTCTCTAGTTGCCTGTTACGACTCCCACGGGCAAGAAATAGGGTATTGTAGCCGATATTACACGGCTACAACACAGTATGGAGGTTCAAAACCCGTATTTTTACAGAAGTATTAAAATAAAGGAGTCCGGAAAACGATTTCTATGGAATGTTCCTTATATCTTCATCGAAACAGTTCAGTCGGGTAGTTTCTGATTATTTGAATGACAACAGCAATAGACACAACAGTCTACTGCTGGACATTGCCATACTCACCTATGCTTGGCTAGCGCAGTTCAAGATGTTATATTCTTTGAGCGCTGCTGCCCATTCCCAGGATTCATTTCTTAGTCACCACACGGTTGTTAGAATATGATATAAAAGACTCTACACGTCATTTGCCACAACCAATACTTTTGGGAATTTCGCGGTAAAAGGTGTAATAGGAAACTAAATGTAATTGCAAAAATTTCCGTCCTCTTCATAGGTTCGTATATATATTCGTATGAATACGATATTTCAAATAACGCTTGACGCAAAGTCTGTGACGACACTGAACGCCCTGCAACGATAATAAATTATTTATATGTATAATAAAAACAAACTCACCAAAGGGAAATTAAACTAATGCTTATATTACTTTTAGATGTTTCGTAGTCTACATATTTTATAAAATATTCACATACAAATTAAATACCGTTTTGCATTTAAAATTTAGTATTCAAATGAAACATCACAAATTTTATTCCCTTTTGAGCGCTGCCCGTTATTTAAGTAGTTAACTAGACACAAAAATTCAGCAGAAAGTTTCTTAGGTATAAAACGTTGCAAAAACTCCGCCCTAATATTAAAATTCTCGTTGCCGACGTTCACTCATAACAATATTTTCGGGCCAGTAAGCGGGAAAGAAAAACTGCCTTTAAAATGGATTAGGCATATTTTATGATAATATTAAGACGTATAAACAGTGCAGGAATTTTCAACTCCTCCTTAATCACCGGTTGAACACGGCCGCTGAAATGTTCTTTTATGAGGTTTTAAAAACTTCTGAAACGCTATAGATCATCGTTCTTTTTAACACAGTATTTTCTTTTGTACCTGCTAGTGTACTATTGCAATTTTAACGTGTGCTTTAACGACAACCTCCACGTAAAGTTTTTGTAGGTACACAAACCACTCGAACATTTCAGCACATTTCTATAATTCCAAAGACACGCTATCTCGATGTCTACGAGACCCGACGTGTGTGTGACGTATAGTAATGACATTTCGCGCTAAGACCCTCCGAGATCGAGGACCACTCAAACCTCTCGACTTACACGTTTTGACTCCGTGCCCGAGCACGCTCTCATGGCTCCTACCGAAGAAATTTAATCTGTTAGGGACGAGGCAAGAAGTAATCGGATATAAGGTTTTTGTTCGATTTTTGGGGTTCCGCCCTTTAGAGGTCTTGTTGCGCTTCAGTAAGCTTATAAAGTCAGCATGTTGAGTTTTTCTGAGAAAAGAATAGTTTGTGAAGTTTGTAGTAAAGTTGCAGTCATAGTTGCAAAAACTTTATGAGTCATCAATTAGATTTACTTTATTTATTTTGCGTTATCAGTTATTCATATTCAAATTAATATAAATATTTAATTGTTTATATTAAAAGAATACATCAATACAGATAAGATACATTGTTAAAAAAATTACAATTAAGTTTAGTCGGATATACGCCTCGCATCAGCCGCAAATGCCTATGACTCTCGGTGCGTTGCCGCGTTGATCGGTTATAGACAACCTATTCGCCGAGTAAAATCCATTGTAGCGGACGTTCTCAAATTATGCGACCGATTTCATCGACTGACACGCAAAGTAATTTGAAAATTTTGTATCCAGGCACTTTACTTTTTGCCACGGCACCAATGTTAAACCGTCAGTGCCAAGACTCGGTAGCACATACGCAGAGATCAAAACCCTCTTGTCGATATCTTTAGGCGTGTTGACGTCGGAATATTCCCGAACCGCAGCCCAGGCGCAAAACCACTGCCACCCGCAAAGGAGAGTTCTGACATGTAAAGATAGCAAGGTCTGTAACCAAGCTCCAGGTTCTGGCTGCGACACTGCCCATTGCATTTCCGGATTTGACCCCTCGGCTTCACTTATCTTTGCGCCTGCGTCATCCCATGACCATTGCTTATCTGGGGTTTCGGGGACAGCGGTACCTGGGTGAAGAGCTTTCCATGCCTCTAAAGCTTTGGCAGCGAAAAGGATGTTTACAGTGTCACATGCTCCATGCTCCAATGCCAGCAAAGCAGGTAAGTCGACATCGCAAGCGCGTCGAATGCCCAAGCCTCAACATAATAAAACAAAAAATGTCAACATAATAAAACACTGCGACTTTCGCCATCACTAGTGGCGACGCCTCTTCTATCTGGGCTACCGTTTGATATTAATATTTTTGACGTCTCATTTAGGTTATTGTTTCGGTATGTCAATGTCTAACACAGACGAAGGTTTAATACAAAACTAGGTACCAAAGTGGGGTACCTTTGTTATTATTGTATTTGATAGGTACTCGTTCTTAAAATAATTACTTATTTTGCACTACGCAGTAGGTAGTTTAAATTTCTGACACCAGGGTTCACCGGATCGACTGGGTGTTTCACAAGAAAAAAGACGAATATATCCAAATTTAAAACATAATATATTATTCCTATTTATTTATATACTTATCTTAATTTTTATTTTATTTATATAAATATATTTAGAGTTATGGTTACCTACGGAACCAATAAATTTATCCCTATCTTAACTGTTGGGTTTTTTTGGGCGTCTGTTTTTGTGGGATAGGCTATTTGGTTCACGCGTGCTAACTCGAAAAAGAAAAGTCAATGTATTTAAGTGTCACTATGGGCAACTCTCGCTATATATTATGTTTTATTTTTGTATATATACTACTGTGATCCAATTAATATAAAAATCTATACATCTATACATATAATAAAACAGAAACGAAACCAATTCTGTACATGAAATAGATTCAAAAAAGGGTTTTTGCTTCTAATTGTGTTCAAGATACAGACATCAAAACAGAAGTAAAATTGATTTTTGTCTGTTTGTCTGTTTGTCTGTCGGTATGTTTGTTATTCTTTCACGTAAAAACTACTGCACAGATTTCTACAAAATTTTATACTGTGGTAGCTTATTACCCGGGTCAACATCTAGGATACTTTTTACCTCGAAAAAATCTTTCATTCCCATGGTAAAACACAGTAACTGGTTCCGCAAAGCGAGTTCCGATTTTTTTTTATAAAAAATAATATAGATGTCGCTGTTAGTTTTGTAAAACGCGGTATTGACCAAGTATTGACTGACATACAATCTGAACTAAAAACTAACCAAACAAAAAACAAACAATCACACATTTAATCATTGCGGGGTAGGTTTATTGCGAAGACAAATTATGATTTGGGTAAAATTAGTTGATTTTTTTACCACTACAAGAGGCCGTTGGCCTGAGTTAAAGGTTATAATACTTTTAATTTTAACTCGACATATCTACGTGTAACCGAGATAGTGAGTCTTGAAAGACAGACAAATGGACAACAAAGTGAGTGAACCTATAAGGGTTCCATATTGCAGCCTAAAACCTATTTACCCATATAGTTTTTATTTTAACTCGATATCTCTGCGCATTCCCGAAATAAAGCGTCTTACGAGACGGATGGACGGACGGACGGACAACAAACTGATCGTATAAGGGTTCCGTTTTTTTGTACGTTTCTTTTTGATGTACGGAACCTAAAAAAATATAAATAACCTTCATTAGTTAGAATCAAAAATGTTAGAGTAAAATTTGTTTAAAATCACTTCATAGATGTCGCTGTTAGTTTTGTGAAACCCGCTAATGAAATGTTTTCTCCAAAATTATATAACAAAGCCACTGACCGGCGGCAGGTTTTCTAAAAAAATAATAATATAGTATCGTAAACTATGCCATGTGATGCCGGCTTGCAATAGCATCACCCCATTTCTTTTCCGTGGGAGTCGTAAGTGGCGACTAAGGGACTTTCACATGGGCGATGGGCTGACAACCTGTCACCATGGCGATACACAATTTTCCGAATGACCATCAAATATATGTCAGACGGCCGAAAAAACGGACATTTACGCTCTGCCTACCCTGCAAGAGATAATAGGCGTGATATACGTATGTAAGTATAAACTTGGGCAACGGATATTCTGATAGATTGTTTCTTTAAAGATAAATCTTTTTTTGTGAAGTGGCGCAACTGTCGAGGTCGTTCACGGTTACACTCGCCTTAAACATTTTTGCAGAGATCAGAAGGCAAGGAAGGATTGCACTTGCTGTAGTATCTTCAAGTATCGCTGCCACACTGCTTCCAGGAGAGAAAACGGCGCATACAACTTTCAAAATACCAATCGATTTGGACACAAACGATACTCCAATATGTGCTGTATCACGTAATAGTTACAGGGCAAAGGTTTTCTGATATTGTTGTCTGGTAGTTATGTGACAAGTGTACGATGGCCAACAAAAAAACAGTAGAAGCTATGGATAGGACTTTGAAAGACATGCGCAGAGATAATAGGGCCATGGGCCATATCACTGATCTTTTTTCCAGTGACTTTCGCCAAACACTTCCAGTTGTTACTCGAGGTACCAGGGCTGATGAGGTGAATGCATCACTAAAATCATCGGCTTTGGCCACAAATTCACAAGCTGACCATGACGGTGATCATGCGAACCCGTCTCGGAGGTAATCCACGGGCTGAAGAGTTTTCACAAGCTTTATTTAAACTCGGCAGAGGTACTTTACCAGAGGATAACGGTCAAGTAAGTCTGCCTGAAACGCTTTGCCAAATAGTTTCTGGTCTAAAGAGAATAATTTCTTCTGTGTATGGCGAGCCTTCCTTCCTTCAAAAGAAAGATTCGTAGCTACGTGGAAGAGCTATTTTTGCACCCAAAAATGATCAGACTGCTTCAATAAACCATACCATTATGTCACAAATCACTGGGGATATGGTGGTATACGCGTCAATTACCACTGTTATGAATCAAGACAAAGCCACTAACTACCTAATAGAATTCCTAAACTCCTTGAGTGCGAATGGTCTTTCTGCACACCAAATATTACTTAAACTTGGTGTTCCTATCATGCTTCTTTGCAATCTCACTCCGCCAAAGCTGTGCAATGGAACCAGACTGAAGATCTTAAGCTTAAAGATGAATGTATTCGAGGCGGATATTTTCACTGGTTGTGGCGCGTATACCACTCATTCCCAACAATTTTTTATTTCAATTTCAGGGCATTCAGTTTCCCGTCAGCGTTTTCTTTGCAATGACTGTAAACAAATCGCAAGGACAGACGCTGAAAGCCGCAGGCGTAGGTCTTACGATTCCCTGTTTATCACACGGGCAGCTATATGTCGCTTGCTCTCGAGTCAGTTCTCCTGAAAATTTGTACGTTTTAGCACCCGATGGTAAAACTACCAAAGTAGTTTATAATGATGTTTTGTAGCTGATGTCCATAGTATCAAAACCAAGTACCTAACCGAAAAACAAGTTAACCAGTACCTATTCATTGCACATCTTAAAGAGAAAAAACTTTATACAAACATGATATTAATATTAAACAATATGCATACATCAACTTCACTAACTCACAAGTCACTACACCATGCGTACGAAGTCGCGGGCAACAGCTAGTTGTTAATAAATTACTAAATAGTATGCTTTGTTTTATTTAAACTTTGACTACTGCAAAACTTGATACAAAAAATATCAGTATAACATTTTATTTCATTTCATATTCTTATTAAAACGCCTCGTAACCTGTCATGACTTTATAACCTGATAATAATAATCCGCTTTAAGACACCAAAATAAAATAAAAGAAAGCATGTACAAACAAGCAGTACCAATAAACAGTAGGAAAAATTGGCCGTTATACCTATTGCCAGACAAATTATGGATATAATATTATACTGGAAAATATCGGATTTATGCATAGAAAGAAAAGTTTCTGCTTCTGTAATGATTTTTGTACCTATGTGATATTGACGCAGTTATATTTTTAAATTAATGTCGTGTTTAAATATTTTGATAGTCATATTTTTGGCTTTATTTTATTCAAAGCTATTTAAAGTTATCATAAGACATCTTATTGCAAGGTAGGCAATAGTCTTCATTCTTCAAATTTTTTGTAGCTTCTAATAGTTTGGAGATAAATGGTTTGAAGAAAAATTATGAAAATGGTGATGTTGGCTTCCATTTTTTGGTTGACCATTGTGTCCACTTCGTATTGAATACAAAATAATCTTCGTATTAAAAAATGTAGTTAACGTATATGCTGTGATTTTTGACAATGTGTAACAATTATCCAAACCGTGTATTCAAATTTATAATCGTATCCATTGTCTGTTTTGCCTAAGTCTTTTAGATAACACTAGATTTTGAAGAAAATCTATCTTTTCATATCTTCTTTTTTTGCCTTCGAATTTAAATACACCAACTTAATTTAATTATTAGTTCAAGTTCTCAAATACCTCAGAATTATCTCAGTCAAATGTGTACAAAGACCTTACAAGTACCTACGTAGCGTTAGGGTATAATTTTCAATACCTCGTTAAAATAATAGGTCAAATTGCTATGCTTATACATATTGGAATATCTAATTGTTTGCTGTAAGTATTCATAGTGTTTACCAAGTCCTTGGGTTAAACCGCGGCCCTTTTTATCGTTTTAACGTTATTAGATTCTCAAATAACGATAATGGATGACATTAGGGTTTCATAATGTCTCAAAAAATATATTTATTATGAATTTTTAATATTTTATGATGGATTTGAGCTGAGGCCTATTTTAACTAGGCCGAATGGTTTTACATCTAGATTTATTTCTAAGTTCATCAAGGTAAGGGTGACACAACCTATAAACCGACTCGATGTCTCACACGAAAAAGAAGAAGAACCAATAAATATAACTAATAGTTACTCACCCTCAAATTTAATATGTTCTGATGTGTATGATAGGTTCCATAGTCGACTGATGTTAGGTAAAAGTAATTCAAACAGCCTTCTCTTAGCCTGATATGTTATGGCTTTGAAATTTCTTCTGCAATTTTTAGTAAAATTACAGCACAATATCTAGATGGATTTGTTTAAATTTACAAATTTATTATAATTTTCTTTTGAAATTTAATTATAAAAATCTTAAAACAATAATTTTATTTAGGTTTTTGTATTAAAAATTTCAGTGATAGTGTAGACTTTTTCTGTTCAGGGATATAAAATTGTAATTTGGATATTATATTTAAGGTATATAATATAACTTTGTTATATATATACCTTAAATATAAATACTATTCTTTACTAGCCTCGAAGCACGTTGAGAAGATAATTATCACAATGCCCATGATAAATTGAGCTAATTCCGACCGATTACGTCTCGAATTATTCGTTTCGTTTTGTTTTACTTTTATCTGTCACATCTGGGCCCTGATTCTCGTATTTGAGTTATTGTAACGCAATTGACACTCAACGATTTCCACTGTGACTTTTTATACTTTAAGTTGTTAGCGGAATACAAAATGGCCCAAACAATCCAACTGAAACACAACCGAGACGCTAGAATAGCGGAATACGGCCCCAGTACTTTATATAAGATACAAATAAGTATATTTATTTCGCATCACATCTCAGGCACCACAATCAATAAATTCAGTACAAATACCATACTCTATTATCATTTGCGCTAAGACGAATTTGTTGCAAATATGATTAAATTTAACATACTATTTTAAACTCAAGGTGCTTACTTTTCGTACATATTAATTAATTCGTTTTGAGATCATTAAAAACAATTAGTCCTTGTACTTGATTAGGTCTTGTCTTTTCTTGTCTAGCCCACACCATCCCACTGCTGGGCAAAGGCCTCCCTGTTCTCCTTCCATCCATCTCTATTTTGGGCTTCCGCATGCCAGTTTTGTGAGAAATTGTCCAACTCGTCACCGCTTGATTAGGTATAAAAGCAAAATTATCTATGAATGTAGAATATTTTTTAACAATCTACTAATAATTCTGCTATCTAAAATTGAAAAATTTGCTTTTAAATTATGAATAAGATAGAGCTGTGGGTCTTGTTTATGATAGTTAATACTAAGTTTGTCATGTATAACATTAATTTGACTTAATTTTTTATTTGACAAAGATGACATACGTCACAAAGCAAATATAGTTACTAATACTGTGGTTCGGCTTAAAGCTCGCAGCTACGCTAGTAGCTTGCTACGTTCAAAGCATGTAGCATATTCATAGCTTAACTTTACAGTTATATTATTACAAAATAGGAACTTTTGCATTGAGAAGGCCCTTTGATATCGCCTATTTTTGCAAATAAAGTTTTGATTTCTGTAGAATTCGTTACGGATCTCATAAAAACACAAATACGTATATTCTAGAATGCGATGATTAAAATTTACAATTTTCAAATGACGGCAGTAAAGACGTAACTAAAGCATGAAAAACCTTCAAAGTTAAAAAAAAAACAATCATGTAAATTGGGTACCTTGATTATTGCAGCATTTTCATTCAAACTTGACAGAATTTGATTCCCTATATGAAAATGCATGCTGCTGATTCAACATTGAATTTTCAAACATACTCAGCTGCCATGAACATGAAGTAAGCTAGTACAAGTTTATCTGGGGAGCCTATAAAAGAGTGACACATTGCAAGTGGCACGGCTCCATCTACCGAGTTAGTTTTGCAACTAATACCCAACGACTAATAAATTCTTTTTTTACATATTGGATGTAGTATAAGCGATGAAAACCCGTAGTAAATTGAATTGAATTTCAAGTAATATAATATTTTAATAATTTGTATTTCCAAACATATACCTATATCTACACTTAAGTTTATTTAGATGGTAACAAAAATATTGATTTTAAAAGAACTACAAAGTTTTCAAATGTACGCAATTTAGTGATACTTTTTTTCTAAATTTCAATTAATGCGTTTACGTACTAAATGATTCTTTAAAAAATCAATTTTTATAAGACAATGGGTGTCATAAAAGGCGACTATGGGATGAATCAAGGGAATGAGAAGCAGCGTTCCCTGTGAATACAAAGCATTGTACTGCGCTTGCCAATCCGCCTGCTAAGCGTGGTGAGTATGGCAAGTACCCCCGATCGGGGGAGGCCCATGTCCAGCGGTGGACTTAAGTGGCTGTTGAAGTTAAAGTTGAAGACAATGTACCTAACGAACAGGTAATTTTTTAATAATTACCAACCAACGGAAACGACTGAGTCCTATTTAAACCCGAATCTGAATACGATGACCTATTTAAAAAGCAACTGTATCGTTTCGTTAGCACGTTTCTCCGTCTATTCACCGCAGATACCTGAATATAAAAGTATAGTACACGAGCGTATTTTGCGCTTGACCGTAGTCAAATCTGTTGTGTGTGTAAAAGCATATACGAATATAAGTGTATACAAAAAAGTCACATCAAATAAAATACCTTGGTGTTACTTTAGATAGGTCCCCCACGTTAAAAAGAATTGCGTCAACGTCAAGCAGAGGGTATGTGCATGTAAAATTCTACTCAGACTTACAACGACCAAGTGGTTCCATGTCCATGGTTCTGCGCACAACTAGATTAGCACTCTGCTACTCTGCAGGCAAAAGGCGTGCCCTGCGTGGGAGCGTTCAGCCCATGCCAAGTAAGCAGACACAGCATTGAATGAAACGTGCCGGATTATTTTGGACTGCTTTAAACCAACCCCGGTGCTAATGCTGTATCTACTGGCAAGAAATGCACATCCAAATGTGAAACATGGCAGTTTCCAACGAGAGAGCAAAACAGTAATCTGACCCACTTCCATCTATACACAATTACTGGCCTGTGCCTCAGAGGGTTAAAAGCCGCAGAAGATGCATGAAATGTGTCGGACCGGGAACTGCAGAGCTCCCTTAACAAGCCAAGCATCATTTATGGACTTCTAAAACTGGCCTGCCTGACCCATTTGTACCGCTGTTGGAAAACCTTCCTGTCCAGGAGGACACAATTGGCCGAGGCCGACTCCAAAGTATTTAAATAGGCTCTGAACCTAAGTCAGCCGGAGCAAAGATTACTGTTCTTAAGATTAACCGTGCAAACTTGGAGTGGACCATCTATCTTATCTCTTGCCCCTCTTGTCCGACCACCTGTAAACGGGAGCAACTGATGTTGGCGACCGACGATGCAATGAGGGTGGCTGAGTACTGGGCTAATTATGTTTGAGGTTTTGTTATGCCATCAACTTGATAGAAGAAGAAGTAGAAAATTCCCTCGTATGTATTGTACATTCTCCACGAAAATTCTTCGGCCCAACCGCGAGCTTTTCTTATCAAATTAATAATGAAGAATAATAGGGGCTCACTTTGGCTTGGAATGGGCAAAATAGACTCTGATACTTTTACGATACGACCGCTTTTTATGTGGAGATTAAAGGTAAGTATATCATTTTCATTGGGGCTGTAGTTTCGAGCAGGAGCAGTTAAGATTGTACGATAACGGTTTTAATATGAGCCGGAAGTACGTGGTTCGGCCTCCATTCGGCTACTAAAGAAAATAGTGCAATTTGTTCCGTAGTCTGCTGATTAACCTAAACGCTTCAGTAGAGCCGGAATAATGGTATAAAGTTTGAACGGAATAGCTACTCAATATTTTGTCTGTTGTTTAAAGTATATTTCCGAAAAAAAATATATTGTCAATATATCTAATAGTAGTATTATATCGAGCCGGCGAAGTAAGTAAGTATTATATTATCTGTGACCTAATTAAATGGAAATCACTTATGACTTTAGTGGAAAGTGTGTGCCGACATCAATATGGCGGCAGTTATTAATGATTGTCTATTAGTCTACTAGAACGATTATAAGAAGGGGATGAAAGCCTTTTGTTCAGCAGTGGAATACCTCAAGCTAATTATAATAATAATAATTAGTTCGTTCTACAATACGAAACTTTCATGGAATTTATAACATGACCCAGTGGACTTGTTGACCAACCTAATGTGTTAGAGTAGGTTTGTATCTATCTATAGATATAATAATATAAGGGTAATGGTTCGATCATTCAAAAATATATGGGTATGATAATCATTTTTATTTAAATTTGCATCAACAAAATGATAAGGTGCCGATTTTAAAGTAAAATCTTGACAGCTAGCTGAACAGCTCATAAACAATACCAAGGTTAAACTTTGCGTTAGTAAGTACAAGTACAATACAAAGTCAATAAAGTTATATCATGATGTACTATTTCAAATGTCACGAAGGTATGGTAGGTAAGATACCAACTTTTTGTCCGTAAAACTGGGTGACTCGAAAATAGTAAATTCTTTATTGTATAAAAACTAAATATTTGGTCACGCTAAATCGTCAGGCTAGGTTAAGTAGGCCGTTCTAGATTTATGAAAATACACTTGTACAAGATAGTATCTACCTTATTATGTCAAAATAGGGCTCATATTGCTGATGTTTTTAAATATTTATATTTTTTTGAGTTTGCATACATATAATTCACATTAAAATACTCGTAGATGGCGATAGAACAAAAACAATTTAAATTCTAAATAATAACATCTTACACCTAAGTCATTCGTGACCACGAACTCTGTATAGAGCTAGAAAAGTAGGAATTGTAAAATCCAAAACAAACAACTTGAATCTGTTTAAAATCGTTTTATTGTGACAAAGAAATACTATTTATGTTTATATTTCATACATTTGAAGCCAAATCATTAACCTTAAATTATACTAATGTTAAATGTTAGAACGTTAGAACCCTTAGCTAACAGAAGTTTTTTAAAAGAAAAAACATAGCAAACGTAATACCCATTATAAGAACAAAAAACGGTTTTATACTCTGTCTTTCTCTTTCTCTCTCTTCTGTTTAATGCTACATAAATAACACATCATCATGTATATTATTCGGCTGAGTGTACAAATGTAATTTACGAATGAAAAATGACTTTACCGGGAGCGGCAGGGAGCTATATAGGGTGACTTGCCCTTCAGGGTTTCTCACGATTTAGTTTAGATACTTATATAAGGTGAAAAAAAAAAGTGCAAATATTTCAATGGGTAACCAGCCCATGAAACTGAACAACTTTGCCAAAGGAACAAAATATGAAAAAGAAGTCAATTTGTATGGGAGGCCCGATCTATTTTTCATGTTTAGACATATGTTTTTTAGGGAAAATTGTACAGTTTCATAGTAGATAGTTAACCAGTTAAAATATTTGATGGTAATATTTTTCACATCTTATATCAAATTATGATGCAATGATACTAGGTGAAATATGGCTTTGTCTATGCTAACTAATGCTTTATAATTATTAATTAAAAACATTATTTAGGTTCATCAATAGGCAAAACTTTTTCAGCATAGAACTGGAAACAGAATTCAATTATTGTTTCACTGATTTTTCTCTTTTTTCCAAAAGTTCCTTTAAAGTTTGGCTAGGGAAACATTCGGATCTGTCTAACAATATTTTCGTTTATGATTTTTAGTTTCGTTGGTTTAACAAAGTTTGAAAACTAGTTAAACTATTGCAAAATTAAAAAGGTAAAAATGGTTTCATTTATGAAGACAGTCAACAAATTTGGTTTAAAAGTATTTTGACTTTTTCTACGGTACACGGTTTTTATATTTCAGACAATTTCAAACTGATTGGAATTTAATAATGACGATCGATGGGCTATGAATTTATCCCTTGGTTCGATTCTCTAAGGAAGCAAGTTTTAGAAAAATGGGTGCTTTTAATCAGATATATTCTAGAACATACCCTATGAGTCCTAGTAAGAGCTATAAGGATGATCACTGTGAAAAGGAAAGTCATGTTTAGAATGAATAACTATTTGTAGCGACCGTCTAAATCACATACAGTTCATTTATTATGCCTTCTTTCAAATGCGTACATTGATATCTTTCACTTCTTATGTAGTTTGAAACTAGATATAAATAAGAGCCTCTTTAATACTAACAATGCGTTTGGGCAGTAGTTAGGCCAAAGTGGCGGTAAATTTGGTTCACACTTGGGCTGGAGGTATGATTTAATAGCCTAACTCCGTTAGGATCGTTAGGCTGAGACCTTTAGCGGCGTATATTAGTTTGTAAGTGCTGCATTTATGGTATATTGTGTGAACTAGAATAGATGAGTAGGTAAATAGATAGAAGAACCGTTTAGAATAAGGTTCAATCAATTGAAAACAAAGGAGAAAACAGTCCAACTGCCTGCGGCGCAACGGTTCCGTGCATGCCACTTAGGTTATCCTTATTTAGTACTTTTTTAGTTTAGTAATTGTTTGAGATTAGCCAAATTTTAAATATACGGATCGATAGAGCAAAACAATGAAACAAAAATGCATTTTGAACTCAATTTAGCTAAACATGACATTAACGACTATTGAGATATTGAATTTGTATGCCTCGCATGTGCAGAAACCCACACTTGACGCAATCCCAGACCCTAGAGTTCCACTCTCTTGCCACTTTACATATGACTTTCCTGACATAGATATAGATGTCGGCTGGGGCGGCTCTCAGATAGCTAAAGAATGGGAAGGCTTCCAGCGAAGACGGAGTGGCCTCTGAGCTACTTAAGGCTGGTAGAAAACCAGTCCTTGAGGAGCTGAAGGACAACTCAACTCCGTAGTAGCCAGTGAAACAACCCCAAAGGCGTGGCGCAAAGGTATTGAGGCATTCATTTTTAGGAAAGCAGGCAAAACTCTCCTAAAATCTGTATGTTGATCACACTTCTGAGCTACAAGGTATTCTCGAAAGTTACGAATCATTGTCATTAAGCCTTTTCAGCATCGTGGATCACCATAGCCTTTGAGGACTATGAAAATGCCTTCGACTCCATTGAAGCCTTTGTCGCTTTGTAGGCCTGTTAGGGCATATCAAATTGACAGATCTAAACTTTGGAGACAGCGAACATGATTCCCTTTCAAAAGTGTTTTTTAATGTATTCTTTATAAAAATTAAGTAATTTTCTTTACAAAACCCTTGAATAAAGGGGCCTATACACACTAATGATTATAGTGCTTTATAAAATGTAAATGCCTCGTAGTTACGTTACAATTTTATATTACATGCGACACGCGACCGTGACTTTAAAATTTTAGGCTTTCCGTTTTTGCGAAAGGAAAGGTTTGGAACGTATGATGGTGAGTAAATAGTTTTGTAAGCTGAGGCGGTTTTTGCACTATAATGGACTGACGGAATTCTGACGCATCCGTCTGTCAGACGAAAATAAATTTATAATTCCCATACAAAAAACGAATACCATGGCACAGAGTAATGCATGTAATTTGTTGTTGACAGACCCATCCGTCAGTCCGTCATAGTGTGAGATTTGTCTAATGGGGGGATGGCGTTGTTCACGTCCGCAGGAGAAAAAATACCTACTACCACAATAACCCTGCACGTGTCCCCTGGGTGGTGCTAAACGAACAACAACCTTTGGCTGCCGTACCTGCTATCACCGATAGCCTCACGGCACTAAAACTGTTCTACGAACTCTAAAATGGATGCCAATGCGCAAGAAATTCAATACGGCCCTCTTAAGGGCCACTTGACCAGAGAAATTGGTACCAATACTCGGATTTGTCAACTTAACATCGAAGGCATAAGCCTATCAAAGTGTGATTACTTACACAGAATCCTAACAAGACACAATATTGATGTCCTGCTTTTGCAGGAAACCCACGCAAAGGACGAACAAGATCTGGTGAACCGCGGTAAAATACCGGGCTACAAAATAATTCAGTCACACAACCACCCTAAATACGGAATTGCCACCTATGTAAGAGATAATCTTTCAGACGCTACCACTGTCCCATGCGACCCCAAAACTGACTTCTTCATGAATACCATCCAAGTTGGTAACCTTACTATAGTCAACATCTATAAACCCCCTGGAAACTCCTGGGCTGATGAAATACCTTCTTTTTCGCACCCCTGCTTAGTTGCTGGAGCCTTTAATAGCCACCACACGTCTTGGCGGTACAATTCGAATGACCAAAACGGTCTATACCTAACTAGCTGGGCTGAAGAAAACGACTACCACCTTGTCTTTAATGCTAAAGATCGAGGATCTTTTAAATCGGCTCGCTGGAGAAAGGATTATAATCCAGACCTTGCATTTGTATCTAAGGAACCAGCTGGCACCCCATTGTGTACAGCCAAGCACATCCTGACTGATTTTCCAAATAGCCAACACCGCCTTATTCTGCTGGAGATTGGAGAGAAAATCCCCTACGTCAACTCCATGCCATTACCAAGATGGAACTTTCAAAAGGCTGACTGGACGCGTTTCGCTGTGGAAGCGGATGCCACAGTAAGATGGATACCACCGAGGTTGGAGAACTATGACCGTTTCAGCAAAATGCTAATCAAAACAGCAAAAAGGTGTATTCCACGCGGTTATAGGAAAACTTTCATACCCTGCTGGGATGAACAAAGCGAACTATTGTACAAACAATACCTCAGTACCGGAGACCACGAAGTGGGGCAGGATCTCCTACAAAGCTTAAACGTAAACCGTAAAAATAAGTGGGTTTCTACGGTGGAGAAGATGTGTTTTAAAACCTCTAGTAGAACAGCGTGGAGGGTTTTAAACAGACTTACTGGAAAAACCTGCTCTGCATCTGTATCAGCCTCTCAAGAACTAGCAAATGGTATTGCAAACAGGATTGCAGATGTTTTCCGAGTTAAGGGAGTCAAAAGCCACACCACAGCCGTCAAGTGCAATCTCTCAAAGCCCTTTTCAAGCGACGAATTAGAGCATGCAATGACACAACTTAAAAACAATAAATCTGCAGGCATAGATGGAATCTTTAATGAGTTTTTGAAAAACTTAGGACCGAACTCCAGGCGCTGGCTTTCTTCATTCTTTACCGATATTCTACTCAGAAACAAGCTTCCTCCAAATTTTAATACCTCAAAAATAATTGCCATCCTAAAGCCGGGCAAAGCCGCGGATGATCCAACTAGTTACCGACCCATAGCTCTCCTCAGCTCACTCTACAAACTGCTAGAGAGAAATATATCAAACAGGATTACACCGCTCATTGACAAGGTAGTCCCTGTTGAACAGGCGGGCTTTAGAAGTGGTCGGAACTGCACGGACCAGGTTTTAGCCCTAACAACGCACATAGAAACTGGCTACCAAAAGCGGTTGAAAACAGTTGCAGTTTTTGTGGATCTGTCTGCAGCATATGACACCGTGTGGAGAGAGGGTCTGTGCTACAAATTAACAAAGGCGTATGTGCCCCATGTAAGTGGTGAGCTTGTCAAACTCGCTGGGGCAGTGCGGGCACTGGTACTTGCCCCCCCCCCCGCACACAGTGTGACCGTACCTTTATCCGTATGTGCCCCATGTAAGTGGTGAGCTTGTCAAACTCGCTGGGGCAGTGCGGGCACTGGTACTTGCCCCCCCCCCCCCCGCACACAGTGTGACCGTACCTTTATCCGTATGTGCCCCATGTAAGTGGTGAGCTTGTCAAACTCAAACTCGCTGGGGCAGTGCGGGCACTGGTACTTGCCCTTAACCCTGTAAAATACTTACCAGGCTGGTCAATACAATGCTGTGTAACCGCCATTTCACTGTTCACCTAGGAAACAAATACAGCCGCACGAGGAAACTGAACAATGGTCTCCCCCAGGGTTCAGTGCTAGCACCTGTGCTCTTTAACCTGTATACATACGACCTACCAGAAACGACCTGCCGTAAATTCATGTATGCAGACGATATTGCCATTGCGGGGCAACACCATGGCTTCCTGCAGTCTGAGAAGGTGCTAAATCAGGACCTGTCGTGTCTCGCTAACTATTTTAAAAAGTGGCGCCTGACTCCAAACGCCTCTAAAACGGAGGTCACAGCTTTCCATCTCAACAACAAAGAAGCAAACTACGAACCCCGTGTGGAGTTTGATGGCCGCGTACTGCTTTGCAATCCTCAACCAAAGTACCTTGGTGTAACCCTTGATCGGTCTCTGTGCTTTGCACCACACGTGTCCAAATTATGCAAAAAGCTTGAAACTCGAAATAACATCATGAATAAGTTGGTAGGAACTACCTGGGGCGCAAGTGCGGACGTTCTCAGAACTACTGGTCTTAGCTTGGTTTATTCAGCGGCAGAGTACTGTGCACCAGTGTGGCTAAACAGCGCTCACACACATAAGGTTAACGCCCAACTCAATAACACCATGCGTTGTATTTCGGGCACATTGAAATCTACGCCTGTACAGTGGCTGCCAACGCTCAGCCATATCTGCCCACCTGATTTAAGAAGACAGCAAGCGCTGCTGAACGAATCCAATAAAATTAGATCGAGACCAGACCTTCCCTGCCATGAGGAATTTGTCAACCCTCCACCTCACCGACTTAAGTCTAGACATCCACCTTACCAAACAGCGCAACTTCTTTGTGGAGATTTCAGCATCAACAGAGAATGGATAAACTATTGGAACGAGAACACTCCTGGCAACATACCATCGGATTTTAATCCAACTATAAAACCCAAAGGATTTAACTGGCCGCAAAAGGATTGGTGCCAGCTTAATAGGCTACGTACTGGCCATGGAAGATGTGGTGAATTCTCGCACAGATGTGGATGGCGCGCCTCACCATCCTGTGACTGTGGAGCTCCGGTGCAAAGTATGCGGCACGTCATCCTAGATTGCCCAAAAAGAAAACTCACCGGGGATTACCAGGATTTGTTCGGCCTTGAAGATAACGCAGCCCATTGGGTGAAGAACTTGGACATACAATTGTAGAACAGTGACATTCGCCATACGAATAAATAAATAAATTTGTCTAATAGCCCAGTATGGCTAGCTTGTCATGTTTTAAGAATACCTATCAAAGTTGTTTATGTTTGGCTTATAGTTTTTGTATAATTATTCAAGCCCACTTTATTACATTTCATTTCATTTCATTTCATTTCATTTATTGCATTTTCACAATTATTAATGTACATTCTAGAATTAGAGTAAAGTAGTTGGTAATTGAAATAAAAGTGAACCCCGTTAGGGTATTACAATATTTTGTGAGAGGGCAAACAGTCTATTATACAATTCATGCATTACATAATAATATAATATTAGACAAAAACATTATTATCGTGATATTTCATTGAACATAAATCAAATAAATTCTTAGGATTACATCTACAGAGAAAAACAATGTCAAATACAATAGATAATATTAATAATAAAAATAGAATTAATCAATGTTAGTAAATAATTATCTACAACTTAAAATTAGCCTATATCTATTTTATCTTCTAAAAATTCCCTGACGTCATAGTATGCTTTTTTGATGAGAAAGTTTTTTAAATGATTTACGAAAGTATTAAATGATTCTGCATTTTTAATAGAGTTTGGAATTTTATTATATATTTTTATTACCATAGAATGTGGTCCTGATGAGCAAAGTTTTAATTTTGAGAACGGTACTCTAAGTTTGTTTAGGTTGCGGTTATTTCTTTTGATGGTTTTCATAGGCGAATATAAGCTTTCATGTTTCCTAACGAACTTGCATGATTCTAGTATGTATAGGGACGTAAGAGTTAATATACCATGTTTAATAAATAGTGGCTTGCAAGAGTCCATTTGATCAATTTTTAGTAGGATTCTTATACATTTTTTCTGTTGGGTGAAGATATCTGTAGCGTCTGTACTGTTTCCCCAAAGGATAATTCCGTAGCTTAATCGCGAGTGCGCGTAGGCATAATATGCAGCTAGGGCTGTTTTGAAGTCGGTTACTCTTTTTAGATGATAAAGTGCGTATACAAATGAAGTTAGTTTGTTTGATAATTTTTGAATGTGGGCTTTCCAGTTTATATTAAAATCTAACTCTATACCTAGAAGAGTGACGGAATCTACTGTTTTTATTTTGGTTTGTTTATAGCTGTAATTTATTGGTAGTTGAGCTTTTTGATAAGGTCTAAATTGTATTAAATTTGTTTTATTAATAAAAGATAAATACATAAGAATACTTGCAAATTTTTCTTGGTATATTTTAGAAAAATAGTAATTAAATTATAGACACTAAACATTTGATTTAATCGATGAGGTACATACATGAAATCAAAAATTTACGCAAACGTAAAAAATATAAAAATGTTCTATGTGCGCAATTGTAGGCGGCTCGGGTGTAAAGTGTGTGAGCCGCATGTGTGCATGTGCGGGGCGATGGTGGACGACAGAGGTCGCCATGGTCTATGCTGCAGGCTGTGCGCAGGCAGACATCCAAAGCACCACGCCCTCAACGAGCTAATACTGGGCTGTTCTGTCTGTGGTCGTACCGTTTGTCCTTGAACCACCAGGTCTGTCACGCGCAGACAAAAAAGGCCAGTCAGCCTCACCCTCATTCCGTGGAAGAGTGGTCGCTCCCTGCTGTGGGATGCAACCTGCACATTTGCTGCCACGCACTTGCCGCGGACTATGCGCACCGCTGGGCTGGCGGCCGCCTTACTAGCAAAACCGAAAACGGAAAAGTATGCAGATCTATGCCAGTCCCATTTTTGCCATTGGACGATTTTGTGCCATTCGCGGTAGAGACCTCAGGTAGAGCTTTCGTTCGAGAGATAGGACAGCGCTTGAGCATCCTTGTGCCGGTTTGTACCTAGTTCAACAGATTGCCATCACCATTCAGCGTGGCAACGCAGCCATCGTAATAAGTAGCTTCGGGTCGGGTACCTATAGCAGCTCATGCTAGGTTATTGCATATATATGTGTGTATATAGATAGGTAGCTGTTAGTTAACTTAGTCTTTTTTTACTGTTTTTATTTAATAAAAATAAATACATAAGTTAAATAAGTACTTAAATTAATAAAAGTAATCGTACAAAAAATAAGCGACTTTAGAATTTTTATAAGTTATTCCCTCAAATAATGCCAGGCGTACCGGACTATAAAGAAAATCAAAGAGCGTATCTATAATATTCATAAAAAAATTGCAATTTACGGATTTTAATTTTTGTAAAACCTAATTCACTTTCTTTTCAGTTAGGTATAAATTTCTACTTTTGACTTTGATTCAAGCCCTAATTTAAAATATTAACTCGCCTAACTTAACTTTTGAGTAGTAATTACTGCCAAAAAAAGCAAAACATTACAACAGGACATTTCAGTCCCACTGAGTCCGGCCTAGCTAGTTAATTAAAAAAACCCGAGCCGTTGGAACCTTTACCACAACAGTGATTAAACCCAGATCGCTATCTTGGGAAGTATACGGACAGCTTATTCTTTTCTTTTTTCTAGTCAGTTTTACCTTGCGTGCTGACAAACATGGAAACTATTCGTACAAATAAAAATGCTAGCTACTGTGTTTGTATTTTAGAAAATTCACATTTTGAACTGGTGATAAAATTTGTTTCATTTAGTTGGAAAATTTGTTTAGTAAAAGTTTACCTCGCTTTTGAATTAAAGCACAATAGAATATTTCATTATATTCAACAAAACATGTGATTTTCTGAAATACAGGTACTTAAGTAGGTATACCGAATATTTTTTAGTAAAAAGTGATGCCGGTTTAGAATAGCATCACCCCATTTCTTTCCTATGACCGTTCATTAAGGGACTCGAGGGTAACATATGTATTGCAATTTAAGGCAATGGGCTGATAACCTTTCACTATGGTGATACATAGTTTTCTGAATGACTCTCAAATGTTTGTCAGACGTGGCGTAAAAGTATTTTTTAACGGCCGTTTACGTTCTGCTTACCCCGCAAGGGATATAGGCGTGATATGTGAATAAGTAAAAAATAGTTCAAGATAGGTACAGACAGCACAGAAGGTGGTCACTTTTGGTAATTTTGCTTTCTGTGTGACACTACTTTTATTAATACAACAAACTTTAAGGGCTAGGGGCTGCATATATAGAGGTAGTAACCTCTTGAAAGTCGCTGGTATAACCATGACGTTTTCTATGTTAAGAATTAATACGATATGGAGCTACACCCCTATACATACATTCAATATGTCATGTTTGTCCTGCTAACTGTTATTGATTAGACACTTCTGAACCCGATGCTGTATGGGCAGGTAAGTTTAGCTTTGAGAAATTCATTGTCATCGAAACAAAACCTAACTGCACATTTTTAATAAACTCTAATACTAGTATTAATCTTAAACTTTCTTTGTATCTATAATCTTTCTCTCTTTATTCATTGACTTTCAAATTGAATAATACAAACATTTCTATTTTCCACGCTATTTAATTTAACAAAAAATCATGAAAACTTAACTTTATTAAAACTTTAACTAGTTCCAAGAATTATTCCCCTTTATCGCTAGTCTGCAAAAAAAAATTATGCGCAATTTAACTGTAAAAAATAGCAGCACTTGTTAATTAACAAAAGCTAGTGTGGAAGGCTTGAGGTTTGTGTCCACTGGCAAGGCCGCCATTTAATGAAATATAAAAATATTGTATGTGATTTCAGTCCACAAATAAAATAAGTCAACGGTTCATCAAAAAACGTAGGCTAACACAGGGGCACTGGTGTTATATTTAAACTATTTATTTAATTTTTTTGACTCTAAGTATTGTCATTCTGATATTGTTTTACGAATAAAGTTTATAGTTATGAAAACTTTTAAATTTAAAAAGCATAGGTGTCACATTACAAATACAAATTGATTGTGAATTGTGATAACTTGCTTAAGAGGTAATAAGCAAAATTTACTATCGGAGGCAAAGATTCATTATAGGTTGGTGACTTGGTGAATATAGGTAGTAAGAAAAAAAAAAGGCTATCTTTTGGAAGAGAAAAATTGGCACAATCAATCATGTCAACCGAACTGCAGTCCATTATAAAAATTTCCTTTTTTAACTTTTTATTGAATTTTAGGTGTAGTATTTTACATCATCGACCTCTTTTTACAGTCCAAGCACTCAAATATATTGAAAAAATTAAGATGGTTACGTTGCAGGTGTGTATACGATAGGTACTTATTTCATCACGTGCTTATCGTAACCTGTGGACACTTACCTTTAAACTACAGTATTACGGTACGGTTGCGTGTCACAGTGCTCTTATATGGCCACGCACCCTCTTGAACAAAACACTAGGCGGGGCCACGACACCACCGTTTTCAAGGCCACGAAAAATAATTACCTTGGCATTCGATGTCCAAACCTGTAGACGTGGTATCTATACATATAATAAAACAGAAACGAAACCAATTCTGTACATGAAATAGATTCAAAAAAGGGTTTTTGCTTCTAATTGTGTTCAAGATACAGACATCAAAACAGAAGTAAAATTGATTTTTGTCTGTTTGTCTGTTTGTCTGTTTGTCTGTCGGTATGTTTGTTATTCTTTCACGTAAAAACTACTGCACAGATTTCTACAAAATTGTATACTGTGGTAGCTTATTACCCGGGTCAACATCTAGGATACTTTTTACCTCGAAAAAATCTTTCATTCCCATGGTAAAACACAGTAACTGGTTCCGCAAAGCGAGTTCCGAATTTTTTTCCTAAAAAATAATATAGATGTCGCTGTTAGTTTTGTAAAACGCGGTATTGACCACGTATTGACTGACATACGATCTGACCATCTAAACGACCCCGTGAAACGACCTAACCAAACAAAAAACAAACAATCACACATTTAATCCTTGCGGGGTAGGTTGAGCGTCAACGGCCGTAAGTATTTTATCGCTATCGCCACGTCTGACATATATGCGGGTCGTTCTAACTATTACAGAAATGTTTCGGACTTTTACTTTGACCTTTGGTCATGGTCAAGGTATGTGATGGAAGACAGATGAATTGTGATATTTTCTTGAGTTTGCACAACTATTACTCATCACAATAAAACAATTTGAAACGGATTTAAGTTGTGTTTATTGTGGAAACGTAGGAATTGTGAAATCCAAAATAAACACAACTTAAATCCGTTGAAAATTGTTTTATTGCGAAGACAAATTATGATTTGGGTAAAATTAGTTATTTTTTTTACCACTACAAGAGGCCGTTGGCCTGAGTTTGAATAATAATACTTTTAATTTTAACTCGACATCTCTACGTGTAACCGATATAGTGAGTCTTGAAAGACAGACAAATGGACAACAAAGTGAGTGAACCTATAAGGGTTCCATATTGCGGCCTAAAACCTATTTACCAATAAAGTTTTTATTTTAACTCGATATCTCTGCGCATTCCCGAGATAAAGCGTCTTACGAGACGGATGGACGGACGGACGGACAACAAACTGATCGTATAAGGGTTCCGTTTTTTTGTACGTTTCTTTTTGATGTACGGAACCTAAAAAGATATAAATACCTTCATTAGTTAGAATCAAAAATGTTAGAGTAAAATTTGTTTAAAATTACTTCATAGATGTCGCTGTTAGTTTTGTGAAACCCGCTAATGAAATGTTTTCTCCAAAATTATATAACAAAGCCACTGACAGGCGGCAAGTTTTTTAAAAAATAATAATAATATAGTATTGTAAACTATGCCGTGTGATGCCGGCTTGCAATAGCATCACCCCATTTCTTTTCCGTGGGAGTCGTAAGTGGCAACTAAGGGACTTTCACATGGGCGATGGGCTGACAACCTGTCACCATGGCGATACACAATTTTCCGAATGACCATCAAATATATGTCAGACGGCCGAAAAAACGGTGTTTAATATTTAGCGTTGTTATGCTGGGGTGAGTTAGGTATTAATGACGGTCTATGAATGCGGCGCGGTGCTCGATCGCACGCGTCGCTCTGGGCGTGTGTTGTCCCTTTCTCACTCGCAGGGCGAGACTGGCGACGTGCGCGCAGACCGCCTGACGGCGCCACGCGGTGATTTCTGCACCGCACTGGCAGTCACTCAAAACCGTTCGGACAGGAGGGTATCGCCTATTGTGCGGATTTCCCGCCACGCGTTTTGTGATGCCGCGTGTAATGGACGATTCAATTTGAGATCGCGCGTGTTGATGCATCGTATTATTGCGTTTCTCCTGGGTTGTACTGGAATGCCAGGCTTAGTGATTGTTGGATGTCTCGACGTCTTCCACGTGAGCGTCGCGTTGAATAGGCATCAGGTGGCCATTTTGGCCCGCGTTTGTACGACCCAAATTCGGGTTGGGTCACGCGTAATGACTAATATCAAAGTGAAATACGAACAGAAGCTGTGAGTGGTTTGAAGTGAATAACGCGCCAAGGCTGTAGTGGAATGCTGGGTGTCGATATCTTTTCCACCCAGCCCTGTAAGTACCCACGGAATTCCTCTTTGATCCATTCCCTGTACTTCCTTTCTCCGTTGGGTATTTTATGCATTTGGACCGGCACGTTGACTGTAAGTTAAACCTGGTTGTTTAGTATAGAACTGTTTATTCGTGTTAATGGTGTGTTCCCTTTAGTCATATTTGTTGTACCATATCATTGTGACTCCTTAGTACGAATTGCGGAATTCGTGGGGTGATATAATTTGGAGGTACTTACTTATAATCTAGTGCTAATACGTGTGACGTAACGCCAGATCGGCAGACGGTATTTACTACCGAATTGAGTTATGTAAAGGTCAGAACACATCATTTGCCAATTTCACTCAACTTAGTTAATTAAGTTAAATAGATTTAGGTTCACGTTTAGTTCATAGTATGCGCTGCTATATTGTGCAGCGTATGCTATTTAGCGCTGCGTAACGCGGCCATTGTCTGCCTTCAGTTGAACTCCTGGTATTTTACTAGAAATTTACCTGTGTAAATCGCTTCCACTGCGGGAGTTTAGCTTGGAATTAGTCAATTTTTGGTAGCAGAGCGTGGTTCAGAAAACCACTAGATTTAAGATTATTTTAGTATAAGATTTTTAATCTACCTACATAAAAAAAAATATATTTATTGTGATTGTAGTGTGTGCCCTGTGTAGAATATCCTATCGGTAGGATCAGGGCCAATCAATTAGTGAATTGCTTTATTATCGTTGTGTTTACCCTGTGCGGATATCCTAGCGGTAGGATCAGGGCCGATTGTTTATTATTGTTTTTTTTTTATTGTAAGGTTCGGTGTTACTTTGAGTTGGTACCATGGCTCCCACAATTACACAGCTTCAGGCAAAAATTAGAACGCACCTAATTTGGTTCGCGACTAAGCAGGCGATGGTCGGTCGCGGGGACCGAGAGGACGCACTCATCGCTTGTGCGCAACGGATTGACGAACGGGCCGCGGAGGTGTTGGATTGCCTCACTGGATGCGAGGAGTTATTTGATGGGACGCCTGATGAGGAGGCCAAACTTATGGTCCGGGCGAATGTGACCCAGTGCCTGGAGATGGGGCAGGAGATCCAGCAGGCGGCTGCTGTGATCACCAGGCGTAGGGCTGGGGAGCCGGACCCATCCCATGGTCCGCGGGGACCGGGGGTGCAAGTGCCCCTGCCGGCTGTGGCTATTCCGGTCTTCCACGGGGACTACACGGATTGGACCCGATTCCAGGATCTGTTTGACAGTGTGATTCATAACCGCACTGACTTGCAGCCGGCATATAAAATGGCACAATTGATGGCCAAGCTGCAAGGTGAGCCCCATGAGCTGGTAAAGCATCTACCAGTCGATGATGCAAGTTACGAGACGGCTCGCGGTTTGCTGATCGAGAGATACAGCAACAAACGTCTCATGATTGACCAACTCCTGGAACAGTGGCTCACCGTGCCGACCATCACACGAGGGACGGACCTCAGGGCCAAGGTCCTCAACCCTGTCTGCGTTGCAGTGAACGCTCTTGAGAGACAGGGGATGCCGGTGTCAGGCTATGATTATATCCTGGTCCACACGTTGTTGCGCCGCCTGCCGAGCGACATGGCCGCTCGTTTTGAACAATCACACGGAGGTAAGACATCTGATTACCTCCCGACCTTCGAGGAGCTCAAGTCCTTCCTCGAGGCCGAGTGCAGGCGGGTAGATGCCCAATTTGGAGAGTCGCCTCACGCGGAGTCTGCGGCCGCTCGCCGCCCGGAACGGCCGGGTGCACAGGCGCGAGACGGTAAGAGTAGGCCACCCAGGCGATACAACGTCGCTAATTTGGAAACGAGGTGTGCCTACTGCAGAGAGGCGGGGCATCAGGTGACTGCGTGTGAGGAGTTCGCTGCACAGCGGGTGCAGAAACGTCGTGGTGTGGTGCAGCAACGGCGTTGGTGCTTTAGGTGTATGGGGCCGCATCAGGTGCGAGAGTGCCCATCAAGCACCAACTGCAGGTACTGCCAGGGTGCCCACCATCAGCTCCTATGCATGAACCGCAGCGGAGATTACGGAGGCAGAGCTGACGCGGGTCAGCGGACGGAGTCTGCCCTACCTAGACGGGAGCAACGCTCCCCACCCCCTCCAAGGAGGAGTCCTCTTCCACCAGGGTTTCAGGGACGAGGCCAGGGACATCAGCAGGTGATGCCCCCTTCACCACGCGCGAGACAGTCACCACCTCGGCAGCAGGTGCCGGAACGGGGTAGGTGGTCACAGGTCCAAGGTCATGGGCACCCATCACAGATACGTGATGCTACGGGCGGGTGCCAATACCAGGGCCAGTACATGCAGTACTCGGCGGGACTGAACAACATGGTGAGGTCTCATGACCCACGCATGCCTCTCCCCTTGGCTGAGCACCCGCGGCTACAGGCGCATCCACGGTACGCGCGCCTGCCGCAGGGTTACTATAGGCTGCCAGCCATGGCGTACAGGACCAGAGGTCCCTATCAGCAGGAGTGGGACCCACTCGAAGGTGTACGGAGAGAGGGGACCCCCCCGCAGGACGCGGACACTCCGCGCTTAGGTTCCTGCTAGGTAATCGCCGCCTACACGCCAGCTTCGGCCCCCCGGCCAATTACGGTATTGTTGCCTACGGCAATGATTTGGGTATGGGGATACGGTGGCCGCAGCATACAGGTAAGAGCCTTGTTAGATACAGGGGCTCAGGGTTGTATTGTGTCTAGTAAGCTGGTGAGTAGGCTACGCTTAAATATAAGGCCCACAACGGATGGGGCTGTAGGTATTGGAGGTGTAGATGTGCCTGACGTTCGGGGTCAGGTGAGCTTCGAGTTCACATTAGGTAATACAGGTACAGGGGTCAGCTATCATGCCTCAGCAGTGGTGCTGGATGATGTGGTAGGGAAACTTCCTCAGGTTCGGTTACCGTCAACGGTACGAGGGTTAACCACAGGCTTAGAGTTAGCTGATCCTGAATTTGATACTCCTGGTACGGTGGACGTTCTCCTCGGGTCAGACGTCCTCGGGAGATTCTGGTGTGGCAGAAAACGGGTACTTCAGCAAACTGGTTTAGTGGCCGTTGATACCACAGGGGGGTATGTTATTTTTGGCCCAGTTTGGAGATCTCAGGACCTACCAGAGGGCGATACGGTGCTCTATGGTAGTGTGTTGTCGGAGGTGCTGCAGAGGTTTTGGGAGTCTGAGGAGCCACCTACAGCGGATAGACGGAAGCCAGAGGATGACGAGTGCGAGCTGTTCTATCAGTACAACACTGCACGAAGTTCGTCAGGTAGGTTTGTTACCAGGCTTCCATTTCTCCCAAACCGTCCCTCCTTAGGTAGTTCGCGACAGATCGCGGAACGGAGACTACTGGCTATGGAGAGAAAGATGAAGCGAGATGCAGCACTTCGGCAGAAGTATATCGAATTCATGAGGGAGTACCTAGAGTTAGGCCACATGTCGGTGTCCAGCATAGATTGGAGGTGTGTCGAGCATTACTATATACCACACCTGGCTGTTTTGAAGTCACCGGAGGCGAAGATACGGGTAGTGTTTGACGGTTCTGCTCCTACATCGAATGGTGTGTCTGTGAACCAGTGTCTGCACGCGGGTCCCAAGTTAAACCGGGACATTGTGGACATCCTCACAGATTTTCGGTTGCACCAAGTAGCGTTCGTCGCAGACGTCAAAATGATGTTTCGCCAAACAATTATACACCCGGATGACCGTCGGTACCAGCTGATTTTGTGGCGTGAGAGCCCTGACGAGCCGATGGTCACTTATGAGCTTAACACGGTAACGTATGGTCTGAAGCCAAGTCCGTTTTTGGCAGTACGCACGCTGCGAGAGTTGGCCGCACAGGAAAGGGTAAGATTCCCTCGAGCCGCAGCAGTACTGGATCGCGACGTCTACGTGGATGACATCTGCACGGGTGCAGATAGCGTGCAACAAGCACTGCTACTACGAGACGAGCTGATCGCGATCATGGAATCAGGAGGTTATGAGTTGCGGAAATGGCTGTCCAGCTGTCCAGAGCTCCTGGCCGGGTTGCCAGGTGAGTTCCAGCAGGACCCGCACCTTTTCGAGAACCCGGACAATCCAAATACGTTGAGCATCCTAGGGGTGCAATATAGGCCAACGCATGATGTCTTTACGTATCAGATCGAGCCAGACCTTTTGCAGAAGACTTGGACGAAGCGTTCGGTATTATCGACGATCGCCAGAACTTTCGATCCTAACGGGTGGATCGCACCGGTGACGTTCATGGCGAAGTGCTTCTTGCAAAGGTTGTGGATAGCAAACTTGGGTTGGGACGACCAGCTCTCCGGAGAGCTGTTGAATGATTGGACCAAGTTTGTGACCACCTTACCAGGGATCGTACGCATCGCCATACCTCGCAAGTTGCTCCCATCGGTGGGATGTAAGGCTACCCTACATGGGTTTTGTGATGCCTCGGAGCGAGGGTACGCGGCAGCTGTCTATTTGCGGACAGTCAGTTCAACGGGAACTGTAGACGTGCGTCTAGTTATGGCCAAGAGTAAGGTGGCTCCGGTTAGGACAAGATGGACCATTCCAAAGTTGGAATTGGCGGGAGCAGCGCTTCTCACGCGCTTGCTACATCATGTCGCTAGTCTATACATATAATAAAACAGAAACGAAACCAATTCTGTACATAAAATAGATTCAAAAAAGGGTTTTTGCTTCTAATTGTGTTCAAGATACAGACATCAAAACAGAAGTAAAATTGATTTTTGTCTGTTTGTCTGTTTGTCTGTTTGTCTGTCGGTATGTTTGTTATTCTTTCACGTAAAAACTACTGCACAGATTTCTACAAAATTGTATACTGTGGTAGCTTATTACCCGGGTCAACATCTAGGATACTTTTTACCTCGAAAAAATCTTTCATTCCCATGGTAAAACACAGTAACTGGTTCCGCAAAGCGAGTTCCGAATTTTTTTCCTAAAAAATAATATAGATGTCGCTGTTAGTTTTGTAAAACGCGGTATTGACCACGTATTGACTGACATACGATCTGACCATCTAAACGACCCCGTGAAACGACCTAACCAAACAAAAAACAAACAATCACACATTTAATCCTTGCGGGGTAGGTTGAGCGTCAACGGCCGTAAGTATTTTATCGCTATCGCCACGTCTGACATATATGCGGGTCGTTCTAACTATTACAGAAATGTTTCGGACTTTTACTTTGACCTTTGGTCATGGTCAAGGTATGTGATGGAAGACAGATGAATTGTGATATTTTCTTGAGTTTGCACAACTATTACTCATCACAATAAAACAATTTGAAACGGATTTAAGTTGTGTTTATTGTGGAAACGTAGGAATTGTGAAATCCAAAATAAACACAACTTAAATCCGTTGAAAATTGTTTTATTGCGAAGACAAATTATGATTTGGGTAAAATTAGTTATTTTTTTTACCACTACAAGAGGCCGTTGGCCTGAGTTTGAATAATAATACTTTTAATTTTAACTCGACATCTCTACGTGTAACCGATATAGTGAGTCTTGAAAGACAGACAAATGGACAACAAAGTGAGTGAACCTATAAGGGTTCCATATTGCGGCCTAAAACCTATTTACCAATAAAGTTTTTATTTTAACTCGATATCTCTGCGCATTCCCGAGATAAAGCGTCTTACGAGACGGATGGACGGACGGACGGACAACAAACTGATCGTATAAGGGTTCCGTTTTTTTGTACGTTTCTTTTTGATGTACGGAACCTAAAAAGATATAAATACCTTCATTAGTTAGAATCAAAAATGTTAGAGTAAAATTTGTTTAAAATTACTTCATAGATGTCGCTGTTAGTTTTGTGAAACCCGCTAATGAAATGTTTTCTCCAAAATTATATAACAAAGCCACTGACAGGCGGCAAGTTTTTTAAAAAATAATAATAATATAGTATTGTAAACTATGCCGTGTGATGCCGGCTTGCAATAGCATCACCCCATTTCTTTTCCGTGGGAGTCGTAAGTGGCAACTAAGGGACTTTCACATGGGCGATGGGCTGACAACCTGTCACCATGGCGATACACAATTTTCCGAATGACCATCAAATATATGTCAGACGGCCGAAAAAACGGTGTTTAATATTTAGCGTTGTTATGCTGGGGTGAGTTAGGTATTAATGACGGTCTATGAATGCGGCGCGGTGCTCGATCGCACGCGTCGCTCTGGGCGTGTGTTGTCCCTTTCTCACTCGCAGGGCGAGACTGGCGACGTGCGCGCAGACCGCCTGACGGCGCCACGCGGTGATTTCTGCACCGCACTGGCAGTCACTCAAAACCGTTCGGACAGGAGGGTATCGCCTATTGTGCGGATTTCCCGCCACGCGTTTTGTGATGCCGCGTGTAATGGACGATTCAATTTGAGATCGCGCGTGTTGATGCATCGTATTATTGCGTTTCTCCTGGGTTGTACTGGAATGCCAGGCTTAGTGATTGTTGGATGTCTCGACGTCTTCCACGTGAGCGTCGCGTTGAATAGGCATCAGGTGGCCATTTTGGCCCGCGTTTGTACGACCCAAATTCGGGTTGGGTCACGCGTAATGACTAATATCAAAGTGAAATACGAACAGAAGCTGTGAGTGGTTTGAAGTGAATAACGCGCCAAGGCTGTAGTGGAATGCTGGGTGTCGATATCTTTTCCACCCAGCCCTGTAAGTACCCACGGAATTCCTCTTTGATCCATTCCCTGTACTTCCTTTCTCCGTTGGGTATTTTATGCATTTGGACCGGCACGTTGACTGTAAGTTAAACCTGGTTGTTTAGTATAGAACTGTTTATTCGTGTTAATGGTGTGTTCCCTTTAGTCATATTTGTTGTACCATATCATTGTGACTCCTTAGTACGAATTGCGGAATTCGTGGGGTGATATAATTTGGAGGTACTTACTTATAATCTAGTGCTAATACGTGTGACGTAACGCCAGATCGGCAGACGGTATTTACTACCGAATTGAGTTATGTAAAGGTCAGAACACATCATTTGCCAATTTCACTCAACTTAGTTAATTAAGTTAAATAGATTTAGGTTCACGTTTAGTTCATAGTATGCGCTGCTATATTGTGCAGCGTATGCTATTTAGCGCTGCGTAACGCGGCCATTGTCTGCCTTCAGTTGAACTCCTGGTATTTTACTAGAAATTTACCTGTGTAAATCGCTTCCACTGCGGGAGTTTAGCTTGGAATTAGACAATTTTTGGTAGCAGAGCGTGGTTCAGAAAACCACTAGATTTAAGATTATTTTAGTATAAGATTTTTAATCTACCTACATAAAAAAAAATATATTTATTGTGATTGTAGTGTGTGCCCTGTGTAGAATATCCTATCGGTAGGATCAGGGCCAATCAATTAGTGAATTGCTTTATTATCGTTGTGTTTACCCTGTGCGGATATCCTAGCGGTAGGATCAGGGCCGATTGTTTATTATTGTTTTTTTTTTATTGTAAGGTTCGGTGTTACTTTGAGTTGGTACCATGGCTCCCACAATTACACAGCTTCAGGCAAAAATTAGAACGCACCTAATTTGGTTCGCGACTAAGCAGGCGATGGTCGGTCGCGGGGACCGAGAGGACGCACTCATCGCTTGTGCGCAACGGATTGACGAACGGGCCGCGGAGGTGTTGGATTGCCTCACTGGATGCGAGGAGTTATTTGATGGGACGCCTGATGAGGAGGCCAAACTTATGGTCCGGGCGAATGTGACCCAGTGCCTGGAGATGGGGCAGGAGATCCAGCAGGCGGCTGCTGTGATCACCAGGCGTAGGGCTGGGGAGCCGGACCCATCCCATGGTCCGCGGGGACCGGGGGTGCAAGTGCCCCTGCCGGCTGTGGCTATTCCGGTCTTCCACGGGGACTACACGGATTGGACCCGATTCCAGGATCTGTTTGACAGTGTGATTCATAACCGCACTGACTTGCAGCCGGCATATAAAATGGCACAATTGATGGCCAAGCTGCAAGGTGAGCCCCATGAGCTGGTAAAGCATCTACCAGTCGATGATGCAAGTTACGAGACGGCTCGCGGTTTGCTGATCGAGAGATACAGCAACAAACGTCTCATGATTGACCAACTCCTGGAACAGTGGCTCACCGTGCCGACCATCACACGAGGGACGGACCTCAGGGCCAAGGTCCTCAACCCTGTCTGCGTTGCAGTGAACGCTCTTGAGAGACAGGGGATGCCGGTGTCAGGCTATGATTATATCCTGGTCCACACGTTGTTGCGCCGCCTGCCGAGCGACATGGCCGCTCGTTTTGAACAATCACACGGAGGTAAGACATCTGATTACCTCCCGACCTTCGAGGAGCTCAAGTCCTTCCTCGAGGCCGAGTGCAGGCGGGTAGATGCCCAATTTGGAGAGTCGCCTCACGCGGAGTCTGCGGCCGCTCGCCGCCCGGAACGGCCGGGTGCACAGGCGCGAGACGGTAAGAGTAGGCCACCCAGGCGATACAACGTCGCTAATTTGGAAACGAGGTGTGCCTACTGCAGAGAGGCGGGGCATCAGGTGACTGCGTGTGAGGAGTTCGCTGCACAGCGGGTGCAGAAACGTCGTGGTGTGGTGCAGCAACGGCGTTGGTGCTTTAGGTGTATGGGGCCGCATCAGGTGCGAGAGTGCCCATCAAGCACCAACTGCAGGTACTGCCAGGGTGCCCACCATCAGCTCCTATGCATGAACCGCAGCGGAGATTACGGAGGCAGAGCTGACGCGGGTCAGCGGACGGAGTCTGCCCTACCTAGACGGGAGCAACGCTCCCCACCCCCTCCAAGGAGGAGTCCTCTTCCACCAGGGTTTCAGGGACGAGGCCAGGGACATCAGCAGGTGATGCCCCCTTCACCACGCGCGAGACAGTCACCACCTCGGCAGCAGGTGCCGGAACGGGGTAGGTGGTCACAGGTCCAAGGTCATGGGCACCCATCACAGATACGTGATGCTACGGGCGGGTGCCAATACCAGGGCCAGTACATGCAGTACTCGGCGGGACTGAACAACATGGTGAGGTCTCATGACCCACGCATGCCTCTCCCCTTGGCTGAGCACCCGCGGCTACAGGCGCATCCACGGTACGCGCGCCTGCCGCAGGGTTACTATAGGCTGCCAGCCATGGCGTACAGGACCAGAGGTCCCTATCAGCAGGAGTGGGACCCACTCGAAGGTGTACGGAGAGAGGGGACCCCCCCGCAGGACGCGGACACTCCGCGCTTAGGTTCCTGCTAGGTAATCGCCGCCTACACGCCAGCTTCGGCCCCCCGGCCAATTACGGTATTGTTGCCTACGGCAATGATTTGGGTATGGGGATACGGTGGCCGCAGCATACAGGTAAGAGCCTTGTTAGATACAGGGGCTCAGGGTTGTATTGTGTCTAGTAAGCTGGTGAGTAGGCTACGCTTAAATATAAGGCCCACAACGGATGGGGCTGTAGGTATTGGAGGTGTAGATGTGCCTGACGTTCGGGGTCAGGTGAGCTTCGAGTTCACATTAGGTAATACAGGTACAGGGGTCAGCTATCATGCCTCAGCAGTGGTGCTGGATGATGTGGTAGGGAAACTTCCTCAGGTTCGGTTACCGTCAACGGTACGAGGGTTAACCACAGGCTTAGAGTTAGCTGATCCTGAATTTGATACTCCTGGTACGGTGGACGTTCTCCTCGGGTCAGACGTCCTCGGGAGATTCTGGTGTGGCAGAAAACGGGTACTTCAGCAAACTGGTTTAGTGGCCGTTGATACCACAGGGGGGTATGTTATTTTTGGCCCAGTTTGGAGATCTCAGGACCTACCAGAGGGCGATACGGTGCTCTATGGTAGTGTGTTGTCGGAGGTGCTGCAGAGGTTTTGGGAGTCTGAGGAGCCACCTACAGCGGATAGACGGAAGCCAGAGGATGACGAGTGCGAGCTGTTCTATCAGTACAACACTGCACGAAGTTCGTCAGGTAGGTTTGTTACCAGGCTTCCATTTCTCCCAAACCGTCCCTCCTTAGGTAGTTCGCGACAGATCGCGGAACGGAGACTACTGGCTATGGAGAGAAAGATGAAGCGAGATGCAGCACTTCGGCAGAAGTATATCGAATTCATGAGGGAGTACCTAGAGTTAGGCCACATGTCGGTGTCCAGCATAGATTGGAGGTGTGTCGAGCATTACTATATACCACACCTGGCTGTTTTGAAGTCACCGGAGGCGAAGATACGGGTAGTGTTTGACGGTTCTGCTCCTACATCGAATGGTGTGTCTGTGAACCAGTGTCTGCACGCGGGTCCCAAGTTAAACCGGGACATTGTGGACATCCTCACAGATTTTCGGTTGCACCAAGTAGCGTTCGTCGCAGACGTCAAAATGATGTTTCGCCAAACAATTATACACCCGGATGACCGTCGGTACCAGCTGATTTTGTGGCGTGAGAGCCCTGACGAGCCGATGGTCACTTATGAGCTTAACACGGTAACGTATGGTCTGAAGCCAAGTCCGTTTTTGGCAGTACGCACGCTGCGAGAGTTGGCCGCACAGGAAAGGGTAAGATTCCCTCGAGCCGCAGCAGTACTGGATCGCGACGTCTACGTGGATGACATCTGCACGGGTGCAGATAGCGTGCAACAAGCACTGCTACTACGAGACGAGCTGATCGCGATCATGGAATCAGGAGGTTATGAGTTGCGGAAATGGCTGTCCAGCTGTCCAGAGCTCCTGGCCGGGTTGCCAGGTGAGTTCCAGCAGGACCCGCACCTTTTCGAGAACCCGGACAATCCAAATACGTTGAGCATCCTAGGGGTGCAATATAGGCCAACGCATGATGTCTTTACGTATCAGATCGAGCCAGACCTTTTGCAGAAGACTTGGACGAAGCGTTCGGTATTATCGACGATCGCCAGAACTTTCGATCCTAACGGGTGGATCGCACCGGTGACGTTCATGGCGAAGTGCTTCTTGCAAAGGTTGTGGATAGCAAACTTGGGTTGGGACGACCAGCTCTCCGGAGAGCTGTTGAATGATTGGACCAAGTTTGTGACCACCTTACCAGGGATCGTACGCATCGCCATACCTCGCAAGTTGCTCCCATCGGTGGGATGTAAGGCTACCCTACATGGGTTTTGTGATGCCTCGGAGCGAGGGTACGCGGCAGCTGTCTATTTGCGGACAGTCAGTTCAACGGGAACTGTAGACGTGCGTCTAGTTATGGCCAAGAGTAAGGTGGCTCCGGTTAGGACAAGATGGACCATTCCAAAGTTGGAATTGGCGGGAGCAGCGCTTCTCACGCGCTTGCTACATCATGTCGCTAGTAATCTACGCGGTACCATCACTTTGGATGAAACGGTGTACGCATGGACCGACAGTAGGATAGTTCTGTGCTGGTTACAGACGTCGGTACATACTCTTGAGGTTTTCGTGGCAAATCGGGTGTCACAGATTAAAGGATCGGAAACTCCGTTGGTATGGAGACACGTACCGGGAGAACAGAACCCAGCGGACTGCGCCTCACGGGGATGTAGGGCCCCTGATTTGGTAGGTCACTCACTGTGGTGGGGACCTCAGTGGCTGACTGAGTCACCTGAGAGATGGCCATACAATGAGTGCGGGTCGCCGCTTGGGCCACCTGATCGAGGTTTGCGAGTGAACGTAGGGCAGATCGTACCTAAGCCTAGTGCGGCTTTCTTGCTGGAACGATACAGCTCCCTCGACAAACTTCTAGGGGTGACAGGTTGGATCAAACGGTTCGTGAACAACTGTAGAAAACCTCAAGCAGAACGGAACTTGGCACCTGTCCTCTCGCCTGCGGAGCGGAATGCGGCTCTAAGTTTATTGGTTAGGGTCGTCCAGGCGGAACATTTTGAGGAAGAGGCCAGGCTGCTCAGGGATGGCCGTGGAAAGCTGAAGGGAGGTCTTGTGCGCCTCAACCCGTTCGTGGACGAGCATGGAATGCTCCGGGTTGGAGGTAGACTTCGGAACGCTAACCTGCCCTTTTCAGCACGGCATCCGCTGTTACTCCCAAAGAAGGGACCTTTGGTAGAACTTATAGTTAGGGATCGTCACCAGAAAAACTCGCATGCGGGCTGCAATGCACTTTTGGCTATTCTGCAGCGCGAGTTTTGGATCTTGTCTGGACGACGTACGGTACGGAGCATTGTGTTTCGGTGCTTGCCTTGCTATCGGTTGAAGGCAGCCACAATGCAACCTCAGATGGGAGACCTCCCACCGGACCGGGTGACGGAAGCCTGGACGTTTGCGGGTGTGGGAACGGACTTTGCGGGGCCTTTTATGGTAAAGGCATCACGCCTTCGCAACGCGAAGTCAATCAAGGCGTATTTGTGCGTGTTTGTGTGCCTAGCAACCAAGGCCGTCCACTTGGAACTCGTGGCCGACCTCACTACGGAGGCTTTCTTAGCAGCTTTAGATAGATTTGTGTCGCGAAGAGGGCGACCAGCGCTGATCAGGTCGGACTGTGGTACCAACTTTAAGGGCGCTGATCGATGTATGAAAGAAATTATAACGTTTTTATCGGAAAACGAGGAAGCTATCGGCACGAGCCTCTCCCGTCAGGGCATTAACTGGGTGTTCGATCCACCAGGATGCCCCCACTGGGGTGGTATATTTGAAGCGGTTGTAAAGTCCGCTAAGACGCATTTGATGCGCGTTATAGGTTTAACGATATTAACCTTTGAGGAGCTAGCGACCGTGTTTTGTAAAATTGAGGCCGTTCTCAATTCACGTCCTTTGTGTCCGCTTAGCTCAGATCCGAATGATCTGGAGGCCCTGACACCAGGGCATTTCTTAATTGGCCGACCACTTAACGCCTTGCCAGAGTACCCCTACACAGAGGTCAGTAGCAATCGTTTGACGCGTTATGAGTTGCTGCAGCAAATGTCTCAGAATTTTTGGAAGCGATGGTCGCTTGAGTATTTGCACATTCTGCAGCAACGCCTTAAGTGGACGGACAGAACTGAACCCCCTCGCATCGGAGATCTCGTTCTGGTTAAGGATGCCAACCTGCCGCCACTGCGATGGCGCAGAGGGCGCATTCTCAACTTGTTCCCAGGTAGTGATGGCACTCCTCGAGTCGCGACAGTTCAGGTAGGGGATTCAGTTCTTAAGCGAGCAATAGCAACGCTATCTCGTCTCCCCAGTAGTGAATAGGCCTAAGGGATTCGGCCTAGGGCGGGTGAATGTTTAATATTTAGCGTTGTTATGCTGGGGTGAGTTAGGTATTAATGACGGTCTATGAATGCGGCGCGGTGCTCGATCGCACGCGTCGCTCTGGGCGTGTGTTGTCCCTTTCTCACTCGCAGGGCGAGACTGGCGACGTGCGCGCAGACCGCCTGACGGCGCCACGCGGTGATTTCTGCACCGCACTGGCAGTCACTCAAAACCGTTCGGACAGGAGGGTATCGCCTATTGTGCGGATTTCCCGCCACGCGTTTTGTGATGCCGCGTGTAATGGACGATTCAATTTGAGATCGCGCGTGTTGATGCATCGTATTATTGCGTTTCTCCTGGGTTGTACTGGAATGCCAGGCTTAGTGATTGTTGGATGTCTCGACGTCTTCCACGTGAGCGTCGCGTTGAATAGGCATCAGGTGGCCATTTTGGCCCGCGTTTGTACGACCCAAATTCGGGTTGGGTCACGCGTAATGACTAATATCAAAGTGAAATACGAACAGAAGCTGTGAGTGGTTTGAAGTGAATAACGCGCCAAGGCTGTAGTGGAATGCTGGGTGTCGATATCTTTTCCACCCAGCCCTGTAAGTACCCACGGAATTCCTCTTTGATCCATTCCCTGTACTTCCTTTCTCCGTTGGGTATTTTATGCATTTGGACCGGCACGTTGACTGTAAGTTAAACCTGGTTGTTTAGTATAGAACTGTTTATTCGTGTTAATGGTGTGTTCCCTTTAGTCATATTTGTTGTACCATATCATTGTGACTCCTTAGTACGAATTGCGGAATTCGTGGGGTGATATAATTTGGAGGTACTTACTTATAATCTAGTGCTAATACGTGTGACGTAACGCCAGATCGGCAGACGGTATTTACTACCGAATTGAGTTATGTAAAGGTCAGAACACATCATTTGCCAATTTCACTCAACTTAGTTAATTAAGTTAAATAGATTTAGGTTCACGTTTAGTTCATAGTATGCGCTGCTATATTGTGCAGCGTATGCTATTTAGCGCTGCGTAACGCGGCCATTGTCTGCCTTCAGTTGAACTCCTGGTATTTTACTAGAAATTTACCTGTGTAAATCGCTTCCACTGCGGGAGTTTAGCTTGGAATTAGACAACGGACATTTACGCTCTGCCTACCCTGCAAGAGATAATAGGCGTGATATACGTATGTAAGTATAAACTTGGGCAACGGATATTCTGATAGATTTTCTTCAAAGATAAATCTTTTTTTGTGAAGTGGCGCCACTATCGAGGTCGTTCACGGTTACACTCGCCTTAAACATTTTTGCAGAGATCAGAAGGCAAGGAAGGATTGCACTTGCTGTAGTATCGCTGCCATACTGCTGCCATACTGCTTCCAGGAGAGAAAACGGCGCATACAACTTTCAAAATAACAATCGATTTGGACACAAACGATACTCCAATATGTGCTGTATCACGTAATAGTTACAAGGCAAAGGTTTTCTGATATTGTTGTCTGGTATTTATGTGACGAGTGTACGATGGCCAACAAAAAAACGGTAGAAGCTATGGATAGGACTTTGAAAGACATACGCAGAGATAATAGGGCCATGGGCCATATCACTGTTCTTTTTTCCAGTGACTTTTGCCAAACACTTCCAGTTGTTACTCGAGGTACCAGGGCTGATGAGGTGAATGCCTCACTAAAATCATCGGCTCTTTGGCCACAAATTCACAAGCTGACCATGACGGTGATCATGCGAACCCGTCTCGGAGGTAATCCACGGGCTGAAGAGTTTTCACAAGCTTTATTAAAACTCGGCAGAGGTACTTTACCAGAGGATAACGGTCAAGTAAGTCTGCCTGAAACGCTTTGCCAAATAGTTTCTGGTCTAAAGAGAATCATTTCTTCTGTGTATGGCGAGCCTTCCTTCCTTCAAAAGAAAGATTCGTAGCTACGTGGAAGAGCTATTTTTGCACCCAAAAATGATCAGACTGCTTCAATAAACCATACCATTATGTCACAAATCACTAGGGATATGGTGGTATACGCGTCAATTAACACTGTTATGAATCAAGACAAAGCCACTAACTACCTAATAGAATTCCTAAACTCCTTGAGTGCGAATGGTCTTTCTGCACACCAAATATTACTTAAACTTGGTGTTCCTATCATACTTCTTTGCAATCTCACTCCGCCAAAGCTGTGCAATGGAACCAGACTGAAGATCTTAAGCTTAAAGATGAATGTATTCGAGGCGGATATTTTCACTGGTTGTGGCGCGTATACCACTCATTCCCAACAACTTTTTATTCCAATTTTAGGGCATTCAGTTTCCCGTCAGCGTTTTCTTTGCAATGAATGTAAACAAATCGCAAGGACAGACGCTGAAAGCCGCAGGCGCGTAGGTCTTACGATTCCCTGTTTATCACACGGGCAGCTATACAGGGTGTAAGGGACGGTGTACCGAAAACTTTGCAGGCGTGATCAGACCATGAAACTGAACAACTTTTACTATCGAGCCTATGTTGGGAAACAAAATTTTTTTTTCGAGTTTCCATAGAAAGTCAGTCAGCTGATCGGGAATTTTGTATGGGAGGTCGAAAAAAAAATCTCGTTTACCAACATAGCTTCCATAGAAAAAGTTGTTCAGTTTCATGGTCTGATCATGCCTGCAAAGTTTTCGGTACACCGTCCCTTACACCCCGTATGTCGCTTGCTCTCGAGTCAGTTCTCCTGAAAATTTGTACGTTTTAGCACCCGATGGTAAAACTACCAAAGTAGTTTATAATGATGTTTTGTAGCTGATGTCCATAGTATCAAAACCAAGTACCTAACCGAAAAACAAGTTAACCAGTACCTATTCATTGCACATCTTAAAGAGAAAAAACTTTATACAAACATGATATTAATATTAAACAATATGCATACATCAACTTCACTAACTCACAAGTCACTACACCATGCGTACGAAGTCGCGGGCAACAGCTAGTATGTATATAATGTAGGTGTAGTTAATTTTGTTTATAATAGTATTTATGCTGTATGATGCCGGCTTAAAATAGCATCACACCAACACAACCCGTGGGTGTCGTAAAAAGTGACTGAAGGATGAATTCATCCAGAAAATGGGTAGCAGCAAAAGTATAATCTGGCACTGCATTCGCCAATCTGCTTGCCACGCTGGGTGAGTATGGCAATACCCTCCAAAAAGGGGAGGCCCATGGCCAGCAGTTGTGGATGTTAATGTTAATATTATTTTCAGTTAAAATAATTAATTGTGTGCTCTAATAAGTACCCAGGAGTACCCCATCTATATGTATTCACTTGGTAGTTAAACCAACGAGACACTATCAAGGATGACTGGTACCATGGTACCAGGGTGGATCAACATTGTTTCTATTCTATAGTCTATTTATGGTGGGTTTTGTGCAATATTTTATGTGTACACATCTTACTGGTTTTGTTAATCTAATAATAAGCATGACTAAGGCATTAGTGGAGGTCGCGATCGGGAAACCGCCTTCAATCCCGTATTCACAGGCTCAGATTATAAATAATCGCTCCCGGTCAGATAAGAAACGCTTTTAAATTTTAAATTGTACTTTAAAATTTCAGGGTGTATACTGTACCTTGTGAAAAGTAGAAACGGAATGGAACTCTTAGCTTATAAAAAGTTGGCGAGATAAGCTTTTTCATTTTTATTAACAGCTACTCAATACCAGTAAGAAAGTATCGGTAGTGAAATCAGTATAGGACAAAAAGTATTGTCATGAAGTAGTATCGATTTGTGTGGTATAAAAATTACATAATTATGGTGTTATCAACCAAAGTTCATGAATTTAAAATGTAGTAAATAACCTACAATTTATATAAAATCTGAAAAATATTTTTTCCTGCTTTGTTGCAAAGCGACACAAAAGGTATGAATTATTAATATTCTCAGAAAGCTAGGTAAACCGCTTCTATAGAGGTATTATTAAATCGATATAAAGGCTCTAAGGAATTGTTTTTTAACGTCTTCAAGTTTAGCCTGGTTTCCGTACCAAGCATAGAATGTCCAATCACGGAATTTCAGATTGTGTGAGCAGACTGAGTTGGTTTTATATGAAATAAAAAAAAACTTAAAAATTATTATTTCTCAGCGTCACATTACTGATTGATTGAATTATGATATCATAGATTTTCCGCGCGAGTTTTCGTACCTTATGGGCTTTAAGCTGTAAAAAACCCTGTGTTGAAAATGTGATTGTTACCTATGAGAAAATCATGTTCCCTTTTCATTCTGCTGATGTCTAAAAAGACACTGATAGACCACACGATTTGAGTGTAGTGCAACATAGTTGATAGGCAAGTATCTGTTAATCCTATCATTTGCTTACCCAAGAAGGTAAGAAAGTATGTTTCTATACATACATACATACATACATACATAAATCACGCCTTTATCCCTTACGGGGTAGGCAGAGCGTTAACGGCCGTAAAACGGATATTAACACCACGTCTGACAAAAGTTTGAGGGTCAATCAGATAGCTGTGTATCACTATAGTGACAGGTTGTCAACCCATCGCCTAAAATTGCAATACACGCCCTCGAGTCCCTTAGTCGCCTCTTACGACACCCATGAGTAAGAAATGGGGTGATGCTATTCTAGGCCGGCATCACACGGCAATTACGACACCCATGAGTAAGAAATGGGGTGATGCTATTCTAGGCCAGCATCACACGGCAAATGTTTTTATATGTTTTTTTTGTTTATACTGTTCAATAAAGTAAATAAATATCTTGGACATTTCACACAGCGCCATCTAGCTCCAAACTAAGCAAAGCTTTAACATAATATTATATTATACATCAAATATACTTAAATACTTTTTTTTGTAAATAAATACATAGAAAACACCCAGACTTTACACAAATATTTGAAGAGTAACTTACAAATACTTGTGCTGTGTGGGGATCGAACCTCAGCGTAGCTGACAGGGATACTATCCACTACACCATCGAGCCAGTATCTACCAAAATTCGAACGAGGTACTATATTATTCAAAAATAATAAATAGATTACCTTCTAATGTAAAATGTTCCTATCTTCCGTAAAAATTAAATGGGATTCGGTCGAAAAGAGTCAGCAAAGAAACTATCCAGAACAACTCTATCGAACTTTATCGGCATTGTAAAAGCGTGTCAAATTACCGTAACTTGCACGTTTAGTTAGGCGTTTTGTTTTTGCACTATACGCCCCTCGGGGATTCGGGACTTGGGCAAGAATAACTTCAGTTGGAGTCTATTTGATTTCAACATAATGTTTTTTTCTATAAACTACCCACATTGTGAAAAAAAAAATGAAGTTACCAATATTTTCAGGCAAAAATGTATATTGTTCAGAGCTAATAACAAATGGATGTTAATATTATTCAAGACAACGCACTCGTATCTACAACGAAAATAATTATTAAATCAATTTATATGTTTGTGTATTTTTTTTATTATTTTAAATAAGTTTTACTAATAACTACTTACTTATTCATGATGATCACTCCTTTTTTGAAATATTAGCTAATGATTATTTCACGTATCTTGTTACTTTAGAAACGTAACGTAGCAGTTCGTAGCAATTACGCTACGCCGTAGCCATTATACAGTCATAAAAGCATTAGAGGTGTAATGAGTTTCAGAAAAGTACCAACCAGCGAAATATATGCTCGTGTGCAAATTTGGTAGATGAATATTAATTTAAAATTCAAGTTCTCAAATACATTTTATTGGTGAGCAGTACATGTAAAAATAATGTAAGTCGGTGACATATTTGATTAGGAAAATAATTCAAAGCTATTATTCCACATTTGACAGCACACAAATATGAAATATTTTTTGGATTTTAACTGAAAATATTTCACATATGGAAAGGTTGTGTGAAGTGGGTAATTACAAAAGATAAAATTACACTTACAATAATTTACACCAACCGCCGCGAAATGCATCTCACACTTTCTGTTTAAAGTACATAAAATGTACGCTAATTGATAAACTTATTGGTCACAATCGATAAAAGTTTCACAGTCATTATTTTGTTCTGATATTTTTTTTATTGCTTTTATTTTTATATTTGCTCTCAAATCAAATCAAATCAAATCAAATAATTCTCTCTCTCTCTCTTTTCGTGTGGGACACCGAGTCGTCCAACGACCCGATGAACCCTGGTGTCAGAGTTTATATTTGCTTATTTATTACTTCGTTTATTATCATCATGTTTTATTTCTGAAGTGTTTGCTCTTGTTTATAGTCGGGGCCAGATCAGGAGGGCCGTGGGATTGAAACTTCATTAAATTTGGTGGAGCAAGCTCAAGCCTAGAACCTTAAGGCAAGTGTAGGTACTCGTGAATGTCCTCGACAATGGCGCCATTCCACGAAAATAAATTACCTTTATACGAACAATATTAATTTGTAATTAAGTTTATTTTAATAAAGAATTATCTTATCGTGCCGTGTGATGCCGGCTTAGAATAGCATCACCCCATTTCTTACCCGTGGGAGTCGTAAGAGGCGATTAAGGGACTCGAGGGTGTGTATTGCAATTTTAGGCGATGGGCTGACAACCTGTCACTATGGCGATACACAAATTTCAGAGTATCCCTCAAATATTTGTCGGACGTGGCGTAGATGTCTGTTTTTGCGGCCGTTTGCGCTCTGCCTACCCCGCAAGGGATTATGGGCGTGATATATGTATGTATGTATTATCTTATCTTATCTTTATTTAATTATCAGAATGTCCGTTGCTGAAGTTTTTAGTATTATCCTTAAGTAAAATAAGAACCTGCAAACTGAATGAAATATTCGCTGTAATTAAAATTAAGGCATTAATACCAAAAACTGCTAATTTTTTGGCACTTTTTGCCATAACTTTAAATACAGCGAATGTTTCATTAAGCTTACAGGTTCTAAAAACTTGAGTAACGAAAATTCTGATAGATTGTTTGCATAAAGAGAAACTAGTTTTTTTTTTGTAAAGTGGCGCTACTGTCGAGGCCGTTCACGAGTACACTCGCCTTAAGAGATGCAAGACCAGAGTTCGGAGTACAGCAGGCTGTATGGTACCGGACTCACATGGGAGTGGTCCTAGTTGCAAGCCAGGTGGTCCATTAAAGTGATTTGTTTTTCACACAGAAGTTGAATGGATTTATTTAGAATGGATTCATTAAACGAGACAAGGTCTCTAAAAAACTCAATGGGAAGTCTTTTAGTTTAAACCATAAGATTTACCCGTTAAAACCAAATCGACTTTTTACCCCAATAGGTATATGAAGTTGTAGCTGCAAAGTATAAGTTTGATTTTATTGAAGAGGAAAAACTCTTTATCTGTTAACCGTTAGTAGTTTTGCGCGAAATGTACGTGTGCTTTCATCATTTCATGTAAGCTTTTCCGCGTAATTCCATAAAATTTCAGTTTTTTGTTTGTATGAAAAACCTATTACGTTCAGCTGGACTATTGTACTGGCAGCGTTTATTTTACCGGTGCTGAATTACTCGAATATTAACGATAAAATGAGACAACGCGCATAAAATTTGTTAGTAGTTTAGTATAATATACCTCTATATAGGTGAGTATCATAATTCAAAATTAAATGTTAATTATATCCAATTCCTTGAACAACCTCAAAATTTGTCACATTTCTATTATTATGATAAGAAAAACCTAATAATATTCCAGCCCATGAATCTGAACAACTGATATCAGTCAAATATTAGTAGTCGGATTTTTATAGGCTGAAATAAATAAAAAAACTACCAAGTGCTAGTCTTACTAGCGCACGAAAGGTTTCGTAAAATTAAGTATAAAAGCGGTATAGAAATATCGTTTGTTGTGAAAGAGCCCTCTCAAATATTTATTATAATCTAGTTTTTAGTACTTTTTATTAAAACAGCTATAAAAACACATGATCTGTGACAATTGCAACTGTCTTACCATTTCTGTTCATGAAATACAGCCTTCCAACTATTATAGATACAAATGAGCAAAAATACCTTGTTTTTTTGTACGGTAGCTCCTTTTTTCATTTGTATTTTCAGTACTTTTTTGCTAAAGCAACAACAGGGATACGGCACACTTGAACTCTTCAACTCTCTTACTTCGGTTTGTGAGATACAGCCTGAGGCAAAAATCTGCTAAATGAAATCGTTTCAGTTGTGTGTCAATGGCTTGTCAGTGGGACAATTTTGGTCATTTCGTATTCTGCTAACAGTTTGAGGTATAGAAAATACAGCGGCATTATAATGACAAATTGTCATTCGATGGCGACTAAAAAATAAGAGAATCGGGGCTCTGGTGATAGACAGACAGCCGTGTCTTCATAATAGAGTCCTGTTTTGTCCCTTTGGATACGGAACCCTAAAAATGGGTTTTCCATACCAAATGTGCTAGCCAGCTGAACGATTTGTATAGGAGCAGGTTCAAAACTTCCAATGTTTATGTTTGTTTAGTATCATGGACTAGTTCAACTTTTTAAATATTAGTAAGAATTTTGTACACCTGTATTATTGTGTTCTGAAAATATACCGGTCAGTCCCCACAAGATTTTTTCAAACGCACTTGATTTCATAAAATGAGAAAAAAACTTACCCAATGTTATTAACATCCATACATGAAAGGTCCACATAATTCACAACATAATTTTGAAAAGTTTTCTACATTACACCTAGGTACTTATTTACACACTAAGAAAACTTACAAACTATTTATTATTTCATTTACAACACGATCACAAACCAAAAAGTTCCTGTAAGTTATTTTTAAGTACAGGGCGTCGTAATCTGCTCCATTATCGCTAAAGTTGACAGGTGTCACGCGCGATCGTCTAACACGGGACAATCCGCAAAGAAGCGGTGAGGGCCGAACGGCGTACGGCCAATTACTGAAGTCGGCACGCAAAACCGCGGCAAAAGGGCCAGTGCGCATGCCCCAACACGATTGACACCCAGCTTATGTACTAGCCGAGGAATATTCATAAGTTAGTTTTTAGTTTTGTTTTGACGGATGCATCTCGTGGGTACACCTTGTATCTTTCAAGTTTTGACAGCTGGAAAGGTTTTCGCAGTTGAGCGGGGGATGTTTTTGTTTGTTTGTGAACTTTTTCAGTTCGGTTCGCCCATTTGCAAGAACATGTTTTTGTGGATGCCAAAATCTGAAAAATTGGTTATCTACTGTTTTTTTTTCTAAACAGGCACATTCGACTCATGGCTAGATTAGTTCGACAATGAAATGAACACATAACAATACAGTTAATGATTAGCCTATGGAGATTGAAATTCTGTAGGTAAGGTAAACCATTATTATTTTAAAAGTGTTTAAGTTTTTACACAATCATCAGACAGAAATCAGTTAGTCAGCTCTAGTTACAAAAAATTTATTTAAAAAATAGAAGTAAATGTTAAAAAATATATATATTCCTGAACAATTTACACAGCACCATGTAGCCCAAAACTTGGCAAATCTTGTTTTATGAGAACTACATCAACAGGATCATCAACATCAACAGTCCACTGCTGGACGTGGGCTCCCCCATTAGGGGGGTATTGCCATACTCATTACGCTTGGCAGGCGGATTGGCGAGCACAGTTAAAGATGTTACATTTACAGGGAATGCTGCTGCCCGTTCCCTGAACGAATTTATCCTTTTGTTGCTTTGTACGATACCCACGGGTGGAATTGGGATGATAGTAATCTAAGCCTGCATCACACAGCGGATCACGGCACCATTAGATAGCTGATATTAATACTTAAGGTGCAGACATACTTGTCTCATCCCATTCCACGTACATGATGCCCTTAAGAAATTTCCAGTCATATAAATACTATGAACAATTAATAACTATTAAAAAGCGCATCTAACTTGCACGACGACGATGATTATCTGTACGTTCTGTAAGTTTGTGTGTGTGTGTGTGTGTTTATATGTATATTTGTCACCTCTTCACGCTTAAACGGCTTGACCGTTTGGGATGTAATTTGGAACACAGGTAGAGTATAACCTGAAATAACACAAAAGCTAATTTTTGCCGCAGTATAACAACTATTACCACGGAAAAATGAGTAGCAGCGGGTGAAACCGCTGGGCGGAAATCTAGTTTTATTATAATACCGCGGGGTGGTCCGTGGGGGCGAGACAGTGAAACGCGCACGACGCAGCGCGCGGCATCGATGCGTAGTAGAATCAAAATTATCTTTTTATATTTCTTTTTAGGATCTTAGGTCATTTGTATTAAGTAGGTCGTTTGAAAAAATAAGTACGTTCTAAGCGCTTGCTCAGTGATGACGTACTTATTTAAAATAAAGGAGCAATTTTAGAAAACATGCAAAATTTTCTATCGCGGGCTGGATTTGAACCTGCGACTTTCACCATCACTAGTGGCGACGCCTCTTCCATCTGGGCTAATGCGGCTCATCTATTACCCCCGAGTTCTCTATCTTACAGTTGTAGGTTGACTCGCCTAAAAAGGTGCATCTTGCCTACATTTTAATTCGAGCAGGCGACCAGCGAGAGATCAGTTTTATAATAAAATGCACATAGCTGATTAGCTAAATTTGGTTCCTGAGGTGTCAAATCATCTTTAGAAAGTCAAAGTCAAAAGTCAAAATATTTTATTTGCTAGAACAACCGATTTTAAAAGCTTTTATTTAACTTGCAGTGTATGTAAGTAAGTAACAATGTTTGTTCGGTGCAAATCCTGCAAGTTTAATTTGAACCACTTCTCGGTATCCGATTGAGTTGAAATTTTGCATGTTGGTCCAGAACCGATGACAATGCATGTTAATCATAAATTTGACCTGATGCTGCTGCCAGGATCGGCTCCGTACGAGAGATCTCCTCAGCGGTTTATAGCTGGGACACAAAATTTTGTATAAGAATTCGTTTATTATAGGCAGTTGGTAGGCCCACCATGAATTAGACGCTACATCCAGGGTTGTCTTCGAACTATAGAACTCCTCAATATTCAACTGCTGGGACTTGCAATTTTGTATACGAATTCGTTTATTATAGGCAGTTGGTAGGCCTACCATGAATTAGACGCTACATCCAGGGTTGTCTTCGAACTATGGAACTCCTCAATATTCAACTGCTGGGACTTGCAATTCTGTATACGAATTCGTTTATTATAGGCAGTTGGTAGGCCCACCATGAATTAGACGCTACATCCAGGGTTGTCTTCGAACTATGGAACTCCTCAATATTCAACTGCTGGGACTTGCAAATTTATATACGAATTCGTTTATTATAGGCAGTTGGTAGGCCCACCATGAATAAGACGCTACATCCAGGGTTGTCTTCGAACTATGGAACTCCTCAATATTCAACTGCTGGGACTTGCAATTTTGTATACGAATTCGTTTATGATAGGCAGTTGGTAGGCCCACCATGAATTAGGGTCACGTCAATAGAAGGCCTCCTGATAGAAGAATTAGACTGTTCGAAATTAACTGGGACTCGGCCATGTAATAATGACGCCATCAATGAAATGAAAAGACTAAGACATATTACAAGCTAATTCTTCTATTAGGGATGCCGGAGGAGTAGGTACCAACCTACTTCTATAGAATATAAAAGAGATAATTATACTTTATCCTAATTTTAGTTTTCCCCGTGCCTTAAGTTTTTCTATTGAAGGTCTCTCCGTTTTATAGAAAGACTTTCGTATTGATCGATAACTATCGTAACATAAACTAAAAAATATAAAATAAAATTATGTAAAAAAAAACTTTTAAAACAAGCTTTTATTTAAGTGCTCTGAAAAGATGAAAATAAAATTTTGAATGATATTAACCACATTCATTTATGACTTTACAGAAATGAAAATATAATAAAAGCTTGTCGCGAAACTTTCAATTTGTGATTGAAATTTTGTAATAAGGTACGCACCTAACTGTAATGAGGTAGTTTCTTCTAGGCATCGCGACAAGCTTTTATTATATTTTCATTTCTGTAAAGTCATAAATGAATGTGGTTAATATCATTCAAAATTTTATTTTCATCTTTTCAGAGCACTTAAATAAAAGCTTGTTTTAAAAGTTTTTTTTTACATAATTTTATTTAGATTATTTACCTACGCATAGTCGCCTGGTGCCGCACCGCGTGCCTTTCACTGCCCCACACGCCTCTGCCTCACCCCGCGAACCAACTCGGTGATGTTCTGTCAGATGGCGTGTTATAAGTTCATTGTGCGTTTGTTCTGACGAGTGGGTGCCGTAAAACAAGTATGTAGCTAATGTAAGATTATGTAACGTGGGATGGGATAACAACTCATAAGTGTGTCTTCACCTTTACAGTAAAACATAGTGCTTTTACACTTTAAAAAATTAAAAAACAATGTTATAAATTTTTTGCAATAGTTGGTTGGTTGGTGGTTTAGGCCGTGATTTTTAAATGGGATTTCATGCTATTTAACAATGTCTAACCTAAATCTAGGGTCTTGAAATAATGATATAACTGGTTTTTTAATACCGTAAACAGCATCTTGTGTTAAAACGTTCTGTAACCTATTAACCTGGCCACCCCTGAGTCAGTACCTTTGTTTTTATTTATTTTATCCCGTACGAGCCGGTTTGCTATTCGGAAAATACAAAATTGTTATATAAAAAAGGAAATTCTGTGATAAATATTTCTTTTTTTACAATAACGGATCATGACGTTTATAAGTAATAATACTATTCCACATTGAATAAAGTAATTTAATTTTTATTTTCATAGGGTTTATTCAAAAATCATCAAAAGTATCTTGCAAAAGCCCAATCTATAGGTTCATACATACATACATGCTGTGCCAGACGTAGGCCTCCTCCAGGGTATGCCATAGCGCACGATCTCTCGTTTTCGCGATCCAGCCGCCTTAGCACCGTAGGTATATATTTATAATAATACTAAAAGTGTAAAAGTTTGCTGTCTGTAGGGCAAATAATTGTGTAAACCAGCTAGTAAGAAATAAAACATTTATGAAACAAAATTTAACTCTTGTGCATTAATCAAAATATTCTTTTTTGCCTACTTACCAAAAGTTAAAGATAGCCGAAATTCTGTATTCCCAGAGATAATCATCACACATCATATAATATTAATCTATAGTAGTCCACTGTTGGACATAATCCTTCACCAGGGAACCTTAAGATACTCATCTATAAATTAATCACAATCAACCTGCGCTTTTGAATTGAATACTAATAAGATTCTGAGAAACTTAATTTTAGACCACCCGACTTCAAACTACGCGCAAATGATATATTTAACAATAATGTATCGAGTAAGAGAGAATGTTTACCGGACTGTCGAATTTAAATATATTTTTCTGGAAAATAAAATTAACCTTTCTATTTCTTCTAAATCGATTTTTTTCTGAGTAATTTTAAATTTTATTTATTTCACCGTGGGTTTCGGCCATCCTGCTCTTTGGTTACAAATCTCCTATTGTATCCAGTGAAATTGATACCTACAGTGATCCAAATACCAACATCAATCAGTAGGCAACAGACCTTAAAATTCCTGACACCTCGAAACAAGAAAATTGGAATTCCTAAAACGAAAATCTTATTTTATTCGCAATTCTTGTCTCAGATATTAATCTTCTGTAATTGGTCTGAAGGAGAATAGCATCATGCTTTTAACGCAAAGGAACATGTTTGGCTTAGGTACTCGTATTTATCTGGCAATCAAATGTTCTTCTTTACGCAAATTTCAGATTCAGATAATCATTTGCAAAGAAATGGTATTGCAGATGATAGGCTTACAATTTAGTTTGTCATTTTCAGTCACGTACATCGTAACATAAAAATTTGAAATTATAATACAATATATGACAAGTTACAGTATAAAGTACTCGTAAAGTGAAACTTCATTGATATTATTTGGATTTTTTTATAAATACATACTGACATATACATCAACGTATTTTTTTTAATCCAGCAGTCTTCGGATGATTTCTATGTTTAAATCTGTTGGAATACCTCGTGCTTCTAGAAGATTATAGCTCAATTATAGTAGTCCTGTACAAGTGAATATTCTTTTTAAATTTATACACATACACCTTTTTACTTAATTGAAAAGCATTGCGAATGCCGTTTGGGTATTGAACAAAAACACTTTGCTTTACATTTCTACCTGTTTCCTCCTTCTACGCTCGAGACATCTTTTAAATCGCTGAAAGCTTTAACATCTATCCCCTTTTATCAGAACGATTGTACAAAACCACTCAACCCCTTTTAAACCCGAATCCAAAGTGCGTCCGGTCGTTAGAGGCATTAATGGAATACAGCCTACTGTTCCATGAAAATAACAAGAAGGTTTCTGCCCCTAGGCTGTATTGGAACAACACCGTAATAACTGCTCCAGCTGGTATAAATCGTTTTGAATTGATCTTGAGGTTTCTTTGGCAAGGCAAGAATGGTGCCTCCAGGTTAAACGAATCGTTCAAAACTTCAACCTGCCATGTTAGATACAGCAAAGGTTGTGAACCAAAATACTGATATCTAAATTGTAACGTTACGTAAAGTTTCTTACATATCGGCTTGCTACGCAGGTTTTTCAATTTCCCGCTTTAAACCCGTCAAGGAATGTGAGGTTCGGTATCCCTGCGTAGGAAAATGATATTCTCCAAATCTTTACTTAGAATTACAATGGTGTGGATCTCAGCTTACTTATGTATGTTAATATGACAGTTTCTTGTGTTCAATATTTGTGTAGTGTATTGGCTATAAAATATTATTAAACTACTTTTTTATTAACATATTGTTGTAATCACATCAGCCTATAGCGATTCCTTTCTGGTCGTAAGCCTCCCCCCAAGGGACGATCTCTCAATTTCGTCGCTTCCAGCCGCCCTATGGCTGGAGGGCGTCCAACGCAACGCTGGCCCTGCTATTAGTTTTAATAAGTTTGCTAGTAAATAGCAAAACTATTTATATTATATTGTGATGCATAGCAGAAGTACATGTAGATATTTGTCGTGCCAGGTGAAGTAGCGTTAATGAACTCATTTATCAATAAGCACAAAGCAGGGCCATATGCCCCTCTAAAATTGTGATTTCGTTTAGTAGGTATTAGAATTGAATTCAACTGTGGTATAAACAGGAGCCATGATTAATAGGGTGTTGGGACCCGTCAATCTTGTTCGGAGCGTACACTGTTGGTTATTATTCAATTACCTGCGTTAATATTAGACGGGTATTTTCTATTAGGATCAGGTATTTCAAGTAAACATTAGTTACGAGATGAAATAAAAATAGCACTGTTTTTTATTTCTTTGTATTACTATCACACAGAAATGTTTTTAGTCTGTTGTTTTGACTACGCCATTCATTTCTTCTTAAGTGATTTCTTGAAGAAGTTTAGAACTTGAAATCTGTGAAAAGATTTGGAATTCATTTAAAAATATATATTTATTCTATTACTCATTGCAGAGAAAATCAAAAGTTTTACTTCTAACAAGTACTTACATATCACTTTGCTTCTAGAGTAATACCAAAATAAGACAAAGCATTCCTCAAATATTCCTTCCTTAGTTCAAAACCGAGGCTTCAAAATTTTGTCTGGAGCGTAAAGGAATTGGAATAGCAAACTATTAATAGTTAGGTACCATGTAAATTAAATCATGCCTATATTTCATATGATAGTCAAAAGTGATTAATTGTCATTGAATAACATTTCTAACACGTGTTTCTCACACTGAATGATTCTCCCACATGGCAGACGTATTTTGGACGCATCCGCATGTCAGACGAAAGGAAATATTAAATTTTCATACAAAAAACGGATACAATGCTCTCATGCAAAATAAATAGGGTTTTTGACAGACGCATCCGTCAGTCCGACAAAGTGCAAAATTCGCTGTACTGATCTTGTTTTTGTTACGAACCAGTAATAAAAGGAATTAAAGGTACCGATATTGTATGTAGTGATAACAAAACATTACCACCGAAGACAATAGTCAATAAACCTAGGGAAATTTCAATCTCTAACAACATGCCGGTAAAAGATAACGAGGTAAGCAGAAACTATAGAAGCATTAATCAACCGAGTGGAAGTCTGCCCCAATAACGTAGTGTATAACTCAACAAATCTAATTTGGCCGCCAGACCCTCGGTTGAAGGGTTAAATTATACACAGTGTTAATATTGTGAGATAACACTACAGGTATAGTCTGGGATCCAGCAACGTTTTTTGCAAAAGTAGCACATAACATACTTAACTAGTATTTTCCAAGTACAGTCTTCCAACTTTTCATCTTAGTTTTCAGAAGATACCGACATTTGATAAAGACAAAAAGGAAAAAAAATACTAAACTTAAACTTAATATTTGACGGGCGATAATAAACTGATGATAATTCTTTCTTTTTCGTAAAGTACACCGAGTCGTCAAATGAACCATAGTATTAAGAGTTTTCCATACTACTTACTTTGTAACATATCAGGGATGCAGGTATTTTTATCAGATATGACACTCTCTATCCGTCGCGTCTAAGTATCAATGTGCCTACTTGGATCCTAGACTACTGTGTGCTCCGCTATTGGTGGTGATTAGTTTTATGTGGTGTGGGTATCAGTTGGATAGAAAATTGGTTTGTGTCTAGAGATCTTCTACTACTTATCAGAGGTGTTTTAGTTATTGATATATATTATAAGATGAATAGATTTGTTATTGACTCTAGATTGAGCCATAACTGGGGGCTAGATATATCTAAAAGCAATGCCACTTAAATTTCCGAAAAGGCACTGGTTGGCACGCTACAAAATATTTGGAAGACACCGAGCTACCAAGATGTACCATAAATGGCAATCATAAATGATTAACAATATATTTTGAATAATAAAGCTTATCGCATCTAAAATAACTACATACTTAAAACCTCAAAACTAACTTAATACAAAAACCATGTGCAAAGCCTCTGATTCATCGGCTCACTAGTATTAAATACGCAGTAGGCATGGCTTAGAATAAAAAGTGATAATGAGTGCCTTGGAAGCAATATAAGGCGTCTTAGGTAATTTATCAATACTTTTAAATTCGTTTTTAATGCCGCATCTGTCAAAATAACAAGGCGCAAAAAAAGTTTAGCACCATAAACAAAAGGTTTTGATAAATTTGCCTATTATTCGATATTTTACTCGTTGACAGATCCGGTAAAGAATAATCGCGAATATTTTTAAGAAGTAAGCCTGAATAAAAACTGCACATAACTTACTTACTTAACTTACTTCTAGACTTTTTTAAACTTTTTGTTCAAAACCCTGTCTACTTTACTATTTACTCTGTTAGCTACCTACGTATATTCATTCCATTACCTAGGGAAGTCTTACAACGATACCAGCGCAGCGGCTCCGTACAGATTTACTCAGATTATCCGTTCAATGGAAACTAATACAGTGTACATTGGATTTGTAGTGACATCCACAGATTGAGGGAGTAGGTAGCAGAGTATTTTATTTAGTAGATTTTTCTTTTAGTATTTATTTTTGAAGTGTTTATTGTATTTTGCATTGGCTTTTATGCTCTTATAATATAACCAGAATTATGTAAAATTACTTTATCTACACTCATCTCATAATGTTCATATTACAAACTCGAAAACATGAAAGTTGTATGTAAAGACCTGGTTGATGTATTGTGCCTAATAAAAATTAGAGTAGTCTCTTGATTGGCCATCATAATATGTATATTTTATTGACGGATATTTTGAGGTCAATAATATATTATTCATTTTTTATTTCGTTTTTGTTGAGATGTTGTTCAGTTGTTGTTCAGCAATTGTTTAGTTATCGCTAAACAGCAGCTGAACAACAACTGAGCGACATCTGAACAAATGTCGAATTTCACATTAAGTTATTTACGTTCTCATTTTAAAATCGCATTCAAATTGAACTTTGCAGTCATCGGTACAGGGGTTTGAAAAAGTCTATTAGAGATTTTTTTTGTAGAGTCTAGATAGAATAGTGTTTGCATCTGCTATATGCAGATAAGGTAAGGTATTATATGACTATTGTATAAATAACTCTAACATGCGCTTACATTTACATAACTGACAGAAACCTTTTTCATACCTTCCTGTCTTTACTATATCTCTAAATACATTGCATGTAAAGTGACTTATGGTTGGATTCGGTGAGCCACTCGCATTTTACTGGTATTTATTTTTTGAAATCACAAAACGAATGTTATTGTGTGAGCTTAGTAAGCTACTGAACTCGACGGCTTTCGCCAAAGAAGACAAATGACTGAAAAAAGTGAACTGCACACGCTTGAAAAACATTCAACAAAGCGTTCTGGCAAATCGTTTGTTACGTAGGAGAGGCCTACAACGAACTGTACTACTGTGGAATATTGCAGATGTTACGAAGTCAGCTTACCTAATCGCCATTATGATTTTTCTAGTTCTTCTTCTTCTTATAAGGCGTTTCTCTCTTGACAGAGTGGTTGTGGTCGTCGGTTCGCTTTACTATCTGTCGCCAGTCTTCTCAAACTGCCGCTTTTCTAGTACACTCGTTTTCAAGTTACAACACGATGTTTTCAATGTTAAAATTGAAAACGATGTTTTCAATGTTAAAATATTGGTATAAAAGAATATTAGGTAATACTTTAGTACATTCAAATGTCATATGAATTAGATAATTAATCGTTTTATTTACAGCGTACTGTTTTTTATTAAATTTGGCCAGTTTGTAGCAGTTTATTTCATGAAAAACGGTCTGCAATTGAGCCGCATAAGCTTAGCGAGCGAGCCGGCGGCTTTGCTTGAAGACAAATGACCAAAAAAGCTTCCGAATGCACGTGCCTGCAAACGTCCACTGGAACTGGACCGGTTTTCGGGATCACTTTGTGCGACTAATGTTTGCTTTCATGCTGGCAAATGACGATTTGTTCAGGGAACTGCTAGATATAAACCTCAAAGCTGCCGTATATATCAGAATTTTCATTTAAGGATGGGATAGTATCATGGCATGGGATAGTAAGGCACTCATGAGATAATTGTACTCAATCTATATTTTATGAAAAAGGACATAAACATGAATCATAATCATCACAAACGTATGAATTGTGCATTCATCGTTACCTTAACTTAACTTGGTAAACTAAAAATTGGTTCTTTAATTGAAATGATACCTCGCTAGATAGCCTTTGATAAAATAGAGAAAATAAAGTAAAAAGTGCCATGTGATGCCGGCTTAGAATAGCATCACCCCATTTCTATTCCGTGGGTGTCGTTAAAGGCGACGATGGGACTCGAGGGCATAGTATAAAGAAGGGGGAAGTACGTTATCTTCATACAAACGCACCGCGCGCGGCTTGTATGTGTGCGCGATAGTACCTATGCGTCGCCGCACGCACACGCGGACATATCTCGGGGGGGTTCGGACTGCGCTTTGACGGGGCCGCCAGTCGACACCGCGTCACGGTCACGCGTCACGACGTAATAGTAAGGCGAATCCACGATTGTAAAATGGCTGATTATCGCAAAAGAAAGTAATTTGTTTACTGCCCAACTAAAAAGGAGTATAATGTTTTAAGGGTTCATGTATGTGTGTATGTGTCATTATTTAAAGGACTGAAACTAGTTAACCACTGAATAGATTCGAATGGTAATTGTATCGGAAGAATCCTTACATTATCCTGAGTGTCATAGGCTAAGTTTTATCCCAGAAAGCAGGCGTGTTTTTTTTTTAAATTTTAATGTTTTATGCTTGTTGTGTGTTTGAACTATACATCAACTCCAGATTTGTCACTTTTACCTATTACCTACTGACCAGGAAAGATACCTAAGGACGAGGAATTCATTTGTTTCAACATGATACATTATATTAACTTTGTTAAACTCGATGAAGAGATTGATTAGTTATCTATTTGCTGTTATTATTGCTTTACTATTTGTCAGGCGAAATATTAAGGTTCAAAGTTCGGAAACAGCTGAACCAAGCAACGCTCGGCGAACAAGGATTCATTGGTGGATTAATGATCATCACTGTGTTAGTTTTATTTACTTAACAGAGACGACATTCTCAACCAACACCGCCCCGCACGTCTGCTGGCCGTTCTTTGGGAAACATGCCACACATTGTTTATAAAGATACTTCTCAAACAAGATTATTTATTTTATTAGCTAGGTTTTATCATCGTTTGGTTAGGTAAAACGGACTAAGAGACCTTGGTTGTCACAATACAATTTAAAAATGCAACTGCTCGTCGCTTGCCAATTCCTAGACACTGAATAGAAATTTCGTTAAAAGTGGCAACCCTAAGAGAGTAGGCAATTATAGCGCGGATTAGGCCGGAGTTGGCCTACTTCCTCCCTTCTTTATACTATGTCGAGGGTGTGTATTGCAATTTCGGCGATGGGCTGATACCCTGTCACTATGGCGATACACAATTTTTCGAATGACCCTCAAATGTTTGTCAGATGTGGCGTCATTGTTCGTTTTTTGCAGCCGTTTACTCTCTGCCTACCCCGCAAGTGATAAAGGCGTGACATGTGTACGTATGCAATAAAGAAATTAACTGCTTAAATACATGACATGACACAAATATAATTTGACATAACATCATGCTGATATTCACTACGGCTGCACAACTAAGTACTGTCATATAAGCATCAAATTACGATTTCTTGTTTCAACCCACAATTATTTATGTCTGCATAAAAATATTAATTTTTGATCACTATCGCTGGTGGAAAGCCGTAATAACGGACAGACATGATAGCTGAAACTGTAATTCGATTGAACCCTACAGAGGCCGCGTATATTGGATTTCAACTGAATCACGGTTACTGGGCGCTTGTGGTTCGTAAAATGATGGGTAAAAAGGACCTATAAAATCAGAAATTCCGAAGTGACGTATACAAAAAACTCCGTGCTTTTATTTACAAAATGAGTTTTTCATAGGTTTGTTTGATTAAAGATATTTACTATATTGAAATTACTGTCATAATTAAAAGAGTAAATTCTAGTATTTTTTTAAAACAATACAAAATCCTAAAAAGCTGTTGCTATGAACTGCTCAAATTTTTTAATGTTAAAATAATTAAACGTAAACACAGTGATAATTTTGCTACAACGTAATAAAAAAATGGCATTTTACATTTTAATTCGTTTGTTTTTGCACGCCCGTACCGCGATTGTACTCTTACAGCGCTGAAATTTGCACGCTACTGTATAACAAAGTTACGTTTAAAAACAAAACTGCTTCTTGTAATTAACTGTCATGAAACCCTCTTTTGTATGGGTATACATAAATGTGATCCAAAGTGTATTATAATATAAAGACCCTTCTATTAAAATTTGAATTACAGATTTTAATCTTTGATCTGAAGATCTAAAGACAAAATGAAAGTTTGATCGATCTCCGACATTTGTTCATCATCTCTTCTCATTAACTGGCAGGTACTAAATCCAAATATAAGCCGTGGTTTTAAGGTATATTTAAAACTTTTACAGTATTTGTTTATCGCACTGTGTTGCCGGCTTAGAATATCATCAGCCATCATCCCAATAAATTTCACCCCCGGGTGTCGGAAAAAGAGACCAAGGGATAAATAAATTGATCAAGGGTATGAGCAGCAACTTTACTTTCGAATGCAAAATCCTGCCAAATCTAGTGAGTATGGCAATAGGGACAGGTCAGCGTCCAGCAGTCGACTATAATTGTGGCTGTTAAGGGCCTGCCTCGAACTTTTAAACGTCCCTTTCCCACTAATGGCAAATCCTGTGTGTGAGAACAGAGCGGAATCGCAATATTAGACGATTTTTCACTCTTTTGGAAATTTCTCGCCAAATAAACAAGTAATCAAAAAACTGTACGACAAGAATCTTGTAATGTACAAGACGTATCGTATTCGCAAAAAATAATGTGTTATGTTCATAAGATTGCTATACATTACGCAAAAAAGTGTAAAAATAGACCAAACTTTGAAAAATAAATCTATCGAGCAAATTTTCTTTAATCGTGTTTTCCTGCGACAAAAATCTAGATAATATAATGAAAAATCATTATACATTAAATTATGGTGTTCATCGTATTCACCAACGAAATTGCGTGCATCCAAAAATACTCATTTTTCTCACCCCTTTATGTTATACTTTTTTATAAAATGAAAAAATATCCTCTAGTCCACTTACGTAAAAGCAACAAATTTAGACAAACTTTGAAAACATTTTGAAATACGTATTTGAAAAATCGATTTTGTGCCATTTACGTTATTAGACAAACAAAATTAAATCAGTATGATCTTCAAAAAAGTTTATATCTAAGTACTGCTTTATGCAATATAATACCCTACTCACGACAGATGCTTATCATTACAATGAATGTAAGATAAACTCTTCAAAGGAATTGATAGAACATGTGTTCCCTACGTGAACAAGTCATAGAGATTAAATACAAATATTTTGATAATATAATAGCAGATAGCTTCGTAATTCTTGTAAGGATCCTAAGATAACAAATTCTACATTCCCATCTGGCCCTTGTATTATGGTTTGCAGAAATAAAAGAGGTTTATCTTCATCCAGTATAAAAATGTTATAGTTGGGGATTGAGGACAAAAACCTGTTTTCTTAGGTCATGTACCTTAATCATAAAAATACCTTATGCATGTTGAAAATAAATATTTATAAAAAATTTAAGACAAATGAAAATTGCGATTGGATGGCGAAAAAGAGAGATTGTGCCCTATGGTGTATCCTGAGGGAGGCCTACGTCCAGCAGTGGTCTGAAAAAGGTTGATGTATGTAGGTATGTATGTAAAAAAAACATCGAATCTTTGTTATTCTGAAAATAGATTAGACCTAACCTCATTTATTTTGTGAATTAATATGTTTAATCTTATATCTAAATGCTTTACATAAGTTAGATGTTTTCAGTGCAATTTTTTATATAACGAACATAATAAATAAGTTTTTGCTTATTGAATAATTTGTTGGGAATTACTCCTCATAGGTACGTTCTCACTCTCATAGCTTCCGGCTATTTTCCAAATCCATTTATTACTTTTTATTTAGCGGAGCCTCGGAGGCTGGTGGCCGCTTTTTATTAAAAACTTGAGTTTCATTCTTGCCTGGCCAAACTTTATGATAAAATAAAATTATTTTGGTATAAACGTATTATAACACTGTAACAACACCAAATAACTTCTCAATTTAGTATTTATGAGAAGTTTCATAAAATAAGAGACCCTAAATTTGTTCTAAAATGTTTAGGATGGATGAGGTGTTTCACAGTTTATCAAATTGTTTCTTGAATTTGAATTTTGCATTTATTATTTAGGTATGTAATAGGCACCTTACTATTTCCTGATAATTATATTACCTGTAAATCTTATGACGCTAAGAATAGCATCACCCCATTTCTTTCCCGTGGGTGTCGTAAAAGGCGACGAAGGGTTTCGAGGGTGTGTATTGCAATTTTAGCCGATGGGCTGACAACCTGTCACTATGGAGATACACCCTCAAATGACCTCAAATGAATGAATTTGAATGACCCTCAAATGTTTGTCAGACGTGGCGTAAATGTCCATTTTTTGCGGCCGTTTACGCTCTTCCTACCCCGAAAGGGATAAAGGCGTGATATTTGTATGTATGTATGTATAAATCTTATCGTCGATTATGTTTACGAAGAAAAACTTTTGATTATTCTTTTGTTTGTTGAATTCGTGACAAAACAAACACACACCTGTACACTTGACATCTATCATATGATAAAAAAAATACAAAAGTATATTGTGGAAAATACACGTTGATTGACATATTTCTAGTCTCCTAATCTTCTTATGATAAAATAAACCTATTGCCTAAATATCATGTTTTTAGTTTTGTTAGTTTAGGCTCTGCGTTGATGAGTCAGTCATAAGTCGGTCAGAAATAATTATAAGATAAAGTTTTTTGATTAATTATATTGTACCTACTCAGCTTATTTAATTATCATTTACGATCTTAAATTCACTTTTAAATTAAATAAAAAAGCAATGAACGAGCTCTATTTCTGAAACGAAATTAAAATAAGTACAATGTAAATTATTCCTTTTTCAATTACCTTCTTAAGTTAAAGTTTGTACTCGAATAGGAGTTTCTCCTTATCAAGTAAAAGTAGGATCGTATTTTGAGAATTTGAAAGCAGTAAAGTTGAGTTAGAGAAGTTAGCAGTTGGAGTACACTTGACCTAACTTTATGTATTTATTTCAGTGAAAACAAAAATTCTTGTTTCAAAATGAAACAGTATGAAATTACGAACAAAGATTTTGTTATCGCCAAACAAGAAATATTATAATGGAATTAGATGTGTTAGAAAAACATAATTTTGTATTGAAGGCATCGTTTCAAGTATATTATTGTATTTACAATTACAATTATTTTTAAGTTGATGAACATGTTATGTAAGATTTTGTTGTGTAACTGTTTGGTTATCATCATAAACAGAAGTAGTTACAGTAAAATCCTAACCGCCAGGATTTTAAGCGATATTAAGATATAAAAAATAAAAATATAAAAAATAGCAGACAAACATTTAGTTTTTCACAATCTGACCTGATGGTCGAATGATCATAGGTAATGACGTTTTCACCTTATGTAAATAATAATTATATGATTGCCTACAATATCATCTACCAAATAACATTTATGAACAGACCTAAGCCCCATAAATTACACAGCTGTGAGTACTTGATACAAAACACCCGTGAGGGAATTCTTTAATTGGCCAGGAACAAGAAGATATTTTAATGTATAGGGTATTGGCAGAAGCTTTCCGGGTGATTTACAACCCCACCTGGCACGCTCGGTGCTTAATTAAAGTGCTATTCACTTATCACCTACTTTGTTTTTGCTACTACTACCATTTGGTGGGTACTTCATTTACGAATTTTATCAAGCAATACGCAAACGTGTTTTATTTTCACGGTGAGTTCGTATCTGGGTGTTACAATGTTTATGTGTTTATGTACAGTCGTCTCATAATTTTTGAATTACATATTCGAAAACCGTTGTATAAAACCTTGATTTATGCAGTGCCTATAGAAATTACAGTTTTTCTCGAACGCTGTAACGGTGTAACGTATAAAATTTTTAGAAACTTGCAAAATTTACTTGCGCTTAAAAGTTTTGCAAGTTTTCAAAAACAAAATACTATAATATTTTCTTGAGTTTGCACAACTATTACTCATCACAATAAAACAATTTTAAACGGATTTAAGTTGTGTTTATTTTGGATTTTACAATTCCTATTAAATTGAAAAATCCAAAATAAAAACAACTTATTAAAATATTATTATTATTACTCAAATTATCTGTCATCCGTGCCATACTATGTTGTGTGATTAGTTTTTTTTTTTTGTCAGCTTATTGTTCTTTTTATTGTTTCAAGTACTTTTCCCATATTTTATAATAAAAATGAAAGTCATGAGGAGATTGCCGCGCTGCCTGACATCTTGGACTCGGTGCGGCGTTGTTGGATCGCTGGTTTGGAAAACTGTACGTAGTTGATTTTTCAGTGATCTTTAGTACAGTGTAGATAAAATAATGTTTATGCAACTAAAATGAATCCGGCATTTAATGACATTCAGTTACATAAACTGCTATCACCCAAATAAGTTTCAGAACTCTAGTAAATGAAGGGATAATATTAAAATTAATTTTAATAATTCATTTCTGTAAAACTTTATTAATCTTTTTGTAAATTATTCATTCTCTTAAGTAACAGTGCTAATCAAATATCTTTGTTATCAAATATGTACATAGTATGTTGTCTGTGTAAAATGTGTATAAATCTACGCTTATAAAAATGTATGTGCTGATTGACTCAATAATTTATCAATGGAGAGCCAACTTTACCAAAACTTCTAATTTTATCGGGACATAAAGATACTAGACCAAGACTAAAAATATGCCTAAGTTCTTTAATGCATAGGAAAAGCTTTTTTTTACTGATATTAATTGACGAATTAAACAAATTTGATACAAAATTGTTACAAGTGTTTAAGTTTTAAATGTTATTGGCATCAATTATTTTCCTTGCGTGGTATTTTTTTCGGAACGTAAATATGTAAACGTGGCCCAAAAGAATGTGTAATAATATATAAATCCTACCAACCATGATGGATGAAGATTTTATATTAAACGGTTCTTTTAGTTTTAAGGCCAATCCTGAGCATCGGCAACATTTTAGAGATTTAATAAAGCCACGAGGCAGTTTTAATCCTTGCACTTTAATTAAGACTTGACGACGTCGACCGTTGCCAGAGGCTTAATTTTTTCCATCTCCTTTATTTATTAATTAAACTTGCTCGAGACGGAGGGACGAATTAATGGATGAGTTGTAACTTGTAGCCCGGATTTTAGGGTTTTGAAAGTCATTGATTGATTGTCGTAAGTAGCTTGGTAAGATTATATTTTTTATCATCATTAAATAGAAAAAAATCAATGTCGTTTTATGAAGAAAAAGCCTCTGCTCTACTCTTTAGCTACTCAAATAATACCGGTAGCAAACCTTTTGTCATCATTGTAATTCAAATTAATATTTAAATAAACCGTGGATCTCACCAAAAAGCGAACGTAGAGAAGACAGTAAATTCTTTACTAATTGTTCTCCAAAGAAACTTAATAATCAGCTTTGTTCGTCACATTCAGTCTCTAAAAGCATTCTAACAATGTAACTTCTGCAACATCTCTTACTGCTCGTACATCTCTGGCGGGGCTTTATTGCATATAAGCCGACCGGCGCAGATGCCCCGTCGCCCCGTTACTGCCTCCGTTCCCACCGCACTTTTGGACGTGGCAGATGTTTACAAGTGTCTGCATCATCTTGACTACTGTCTCTTCTCATTTACTACTTTGGTTCAGTGTGGGTGTCAAATGTATAAATACAGGGCCTTCATTTGATAAAAAAAAATTACTTTCATTTATCTCATAACTGATTAAACTTGTTTCTTTTTTGAATGAATTCGAAATCTTAATGACTGGTTTGGTGGGCCAAACGACATCTATGTTTTTATTGCTTTAGTATTCTGTATTGTCATTTTTTGCATTAAGTACATTATACACCTAATAATTCTTTCAGTTCTACTTTAGTGTTTTACGTCTTATATGTCCTATGTCCATAACTAACTAGAATAACACATTCCGCTGATTTAACAAAGAAATCGGCTGAATTCTTCATCAATCAACCGTTTGGAACAAAAGACGTTGCAAAGAATTGCCACTAGGGGTGATTAATGTGCGCCACGCCCCACAGGTAAACCCACTATTTAGCTAGTGGTTAGAGAACATTTTAACCAAAAATTATTGTCATAAAGTTTTAAATGTGCTTTTTGGTAGTGAATTATGAAAAGCTGGATATTTGCTTTTCCTTCTACTGCAGTGGACCCGAAACCGAGTATACAATCACAAGGATAAATCATAATTTTTGTAGGTAGTGAGAAAGTTCATTTAATTGGACAAATATTTTAAAATCCCTGACAATCTGTGCGTCTCTAGGCTCATAGGTAAGAAAGTTAGCAATAACGTTGTTTGTCAAGTGTTGTTGTAAGCAGATAGTTAATTAAGTCAAATTCCAATAAAGTATTTTTAATCGCTACAGCTATCACCATAGCCAAATATTGGTCCAAGGCTACCTAGAAAGTTACCATTCGACTTGATAAAGAAGAAGAATAAAAACTAAGAGTAACTAGGGCGGTTCTCCTTTTTGTCATTCGTCACTGCGCTTTTTCCAGCGGACTTGTAACAAACGTCTGTCAGACGAAAAAAAATGACAATTCCGATCTTATTCCCCCATAAATACAGCTACGGTGCGTTACAGCGCGCAGCAGTCGTTTGACAGACGCATCCGTAAACGCTCCGTTGCCGTATTTGTATGGGAATAAGATAGGAAGGGATTTCCTTTTGTCTGACATAGCGCGATACGGTGTGTTAAAAATACTCAGCGACGGGCGGCAAGTGTAGAAGTTTTTCTTAGAATATTATCTCATTTCCTCAAAAACTTCGAGTCCAAATTCAAAATACACGTATTTTTGTATCTAACCAAATAAGTTTGTTTGTTGCCTACGTTGAAATAGACGTGAACAATAAAATTGAAATCCGAAAACTAAAACATTTAACAGCATTGTAGAAATCTCACCCCCTTTCATTGATTGTTCCCAAAAGAGACTGTAAATAATGACAATGGATTTCACTGTTTCCCTTTTTATTAGCTGGCTGCAGATTAGGGTGACAAAAACTGTATCCAGTTGTTTTTGCCAAAGCACAATGGTTGGGTTTCCATTAACATTTTCTGTTGGGTGAATTGGTATACCAACTTGGTTTGAAAACTCTTTTTGTTGGGGTGAAGTGCTGGCGATACGACATTGTTGTGATTGCCATTGTCTAAAGTTGACGGTTAAAAAAAGAATTTTGATTTTCTTGCCCTATGCTTGACGTGACTCAGGTATGCAAAATTTTGTTCATGATGTGTCTTGGGCATTTACGTGGCATTTTGAATAATTTTCAGTTTTGATGTTACACAACAAATTCTTCTTACACGCATAAGTTCTCTCGCGTGGTGTCCAAAGTAGAATGTCACGTAGTTCATCCGTCACGTAGTCTTCTCATTCTGTATGCGGCAACCTTTTAATATCGCCCGGGGCATTCGGCCAATATCCTTCCATCGCTTATCTTCTTCGCCGTCTTTCCAACTTTACCTACTTTATTTTGAAGTCGCACTTCCAATATTAAGTAGATGGTCTTAATAAAACTCCTCTGGCTAGCATCAGTAAGATATAATAGTTTGCAGGTGCAACAGGAGTTACACACGTCTACAAATCTAGGTATTACATCTAGTATCTGAATTATTGTACTTTCTGGAAGTATTAGGTATTTATTTTGATAAATATATATTTCATGCGAACTTACCCTAAGTTATGGGGTGCACTCACAAAGTTTATATTTATCATTGGAAAAAAATGTTTTACAGTTTGGTAGGACATTGCAAGCTGAATCACCTGGTGCTTATGTTATGAAACTAGAAGCTGCAAGTCTACAAGTAAAATTCTTAGTACATTGCCTAGCCGGTTCATACTCCTGTGGCCTATGTTTTGAAACTACCGGCTACAAGTCTACAGGTGTGATTCGCAGTATATTGCGGAGCAAGTTGATATTCCTGGTATCATAATGGCTAACCGGCAACGCAATGAACATCGAATATCACCTGTAAAATTGTAGCCTGTAGTTTGATAATATCGGGTACTGATTGTCCGAAAAGAAAGATGGTTTGGTAGGTACGTGTGGTTGGTCCTAGTTGCTGTCTATGATTACTACTTGGACTCGGACGTTACATAACCATGTCAGAGACCTTAGGCGGTTAAGCAACCAGGGTTCATTGACTTGAAAAAGAAGAATCCTAAGTTAACATAAGCTTTCCTTCGTCAAAATTTAATAACTATAAGATATATTCATATATACGCACCCACTTTAAAGTTCCTACGACCGATGTACTAAATGGTTTCTAAAATTATTAAAACCTATATTTAGCATAGTTTACGTAAGTATAAACACAACACTATATTATGTTATTTCTAATCCAGCTGCCTACTTGTCTAGTTATATCACCTTGTCAAATTAATTAATGGCTACCTATAGTAATTAATTCACATCTGTAACGGAAACATATGAATCATAACTTTTGTTTTTAGTATGTTTTATATTTTAAAAATGCAAGGAAGTATAAAATGCTTATTTTACTTTTTTATTATCACCAAAAGCAACCTGTTGTTAAACATTTTAAACCAAAAATGCTTAAATCTTTCTCATTCCAAGCTCAATTTGACAACCTACTCTTTCCAGGAAAATGTGCCTACGTAATTACGAATACAGAGTAAAAAAATATTTCTTTTTTTCGTTAGACTTGCCGAAATTTTCACTTGGGCGCTATAGTACAAGGCCTTCATTAAAATAATTCATTTCATTAGCCAGCTAGACACGCAACGTTGTTTTTGAAATTTAATTACGCAACCAACTTACTCCATCAGGGGTTAAACAAACGCAGCAAAAATAAATTGAAGTTAAAATAAAGGGTTGTAAACGGTTTAACTGCAAGAAATTATTAAAATGAAGCGTTGTACTATCAAAAATGAAAATATGGTTTATTTTTATTTTCCTGTTTAACTCTGCGGGCAATAATAATTTTCTGTTGATTGAAAGAAAAATGTAAAAATCAATAAATTGGCATACATACTCGTCTTTATGTTTTTTTTTTACTCACGGGTTCAGTGATAATGAAATAACCAAGGAAACTTAAAACAAATTATTAAAAAATATATACTAAATGAAATTTCATACCGTGACCTTCAATTTTTACATATACGACACCTAAACATTTAATTTCAACGACAAAATGATTTAAAATTTACTTTTCCAACAATAAGCATCACCAACAATTTAGCGCACACCAAATGCGGTTGTGTCGCCCGCATTTTGCAGTAAAATACTTTTCCTGCACAGCGGTGAACAAAACTTTGCCACACTGCTTTATGTCGACGACATGTTCAACTTGAGATACACTCGGCATCTATTGCTTTGTCTCACAGAGATATCACTGCCAAAGCAGAATGCAGACCGCAATGTGTGTGTGTATGCTAAGTTTTATATCCACCGAAGGTATTATAAAACAACCGATAGAAACAACACGGCGGTATAGCCATCAACGCAATTTTGCACTACATTTACCAAGGCTAACCTACGAAGACTACCGTTTTCTCTATCCTATTTTCCGTCTTTTAACTAAGCTAATCATTACTGTAATGTTCTTGCGGTGACATTATTACAGACAGTGTTGCGTCGGAGATAATCGTTTATATCTCTGCAGGCTCGATACTTATGTTTTCGTTGTTCGGTCTTAATTTGGGTATTACCCAAATACTACGTCTTGTGGAAAACTCATTACTAGTTATGAGATAAATTGTAGGAAAATTACTTGAGCATATTAAAATTTTCGTTTACAAATTATGTCGTTTATGAAAACTGATGTTTAATATCTTGTATAATATCAATACCCAAAAGCTAACATCAAAGGAACTATGAATATGTCTATATAGCTTTGAGGAAAGAATTTTGATAACTGAGCAAACTACACAAATATGTGGATACGTTTACATGAGAACTTCCATGTGACGTTTCAGATTTATTGGAGCATAAAGAGATAGAATCAAAAACTTGCTTGGATGTTGCTTTAATTGGACTAATAATATCTTATCTACTGGTCCATTCAAGGCTTTAAGCAACACGGTCTTCCGTCTCATTCTTACGGGTATTGTGGGCTGCATTGATCGTAGATTCAAGACAATAATTAAAATTTGCACAAACTTAATATGATATATGATAAAAACATATGTTTTAATTCTTTATAATCTTATTTTGTTAGTTATAATATAATTGTAACTCACGAATGATCGGATGAACTTTGTCAACATTTTTAATTCGCCCTCTACTACTTCTAATACTAAGGACATCAACAACGGTGCTCAGTTTTGAACCTGGGACCGGGGAATCACTCCTACTGCTCTACCATTGACACGGTGTAGTTTCACTCACCGATAGCAGAATTCAAATGTTTCTTTTCATGTGAACAAATAAATATGGGCGTAACTCTCTTATTGTAACCTGAAACATCGTAGAATCGATACGTAGAGTACGTTACGTGAGGCAGGACTGCGTTGTGTTTTGTGTTAGAGTAAAACCATGATAACCGGGCGACATAAAACGAAAAAGAAGATTTAATAGCGTTTGTCCGTAAGCAACTGAATGACTTGAGGGTATGTGTTTCATTTTTAGGTGACAGGCTAACAAACTGTGTCTAATAGTATATACCCGATTTTTCTGAAGCGACCCTCAAACATTTGTCAGACGTGGCGACAGCAACCGTGTTTATACAGCCGTCGCTCTGCCTACCCCGCAAGGGATTAAGGCGTGATATGTGTGTATGTGTGTGTGTATGTACGAAGAAGAAAACTTAAATAAAATGAATTACTTTTATGAGAAATTTAATAAACATGACGAAATAGCAAGCTTGTTATGTTTTCACACAACTAGAACTAGTACCTAGGTTCTTCTTAGCCTTTTTAAATGTTTCCATCTCATTTAAATATTTTTGATCTCATAATAATGTTCCGTAAGAACATAATTTTTTGTATTTATACTTACCATTTTCTAAAGGCTTTCCTAACTTTAACCGCAACATTTAGAACCGTAAATTTTCCCCGGCACGGGATATATCCCTTTATTTTTCTATCCGAGCTATATTTTCACGTAAACCGGGTTAGTTAAGAAATATCGCCTTGGAAATTAACCGTGCACTTAACACAGTATTTCAAAATTCAGGTCAACACACACAATTATTAGTTCTGGTAAATATCATCTGTGTTAGTTACCAAGAGGGCATCAATTTGAAACTACCTATAAAATATGACTACCTACAATAGTTTGTTGTTAGTTAGTAATTACCAACTATCCCTGTAAGCTGTAATATACTTAAATAATAAATAAATGTGTCACCGTGTCATGCCGGCTTAGAATAGCATCACCCCATTTCTTTCCCATGGGAGTCGTAAGAGCCGACTAAGGGACTCGAGGGTGTGCATTGCAATTTTAGAAGATGTGCTGACAACCTATCACTATGGCGATACACAATTTTCCAAATGACCCTCAAATATTTGTTATACGTGGCGTAAATATCCGTTTTTTTGCGGCCACTTACGCTCTGCCTAACCCGCAAGGGATTATAGGCATGATATGTGTATGTAATAAATAAATAAATATCCTGTTTATTTCATACTGCACCATCTAGCCCCAAACTAAGCATAGCTAGTATTATGGGAACTAAAAAGGTAGCTGATATTATTACTTATACTTTTTTTGTAAATAAATACATATTTTATACATAGAAAACACCCAAACTATTAAGTGCCTAGGGTGTGTATGTGTGTATGCGGTATAAGCAAAGCAACCAAGTACAATTACCCAATAATATTTATTTGGCCGACCTCGAGAGTGGCGCCACTTCACAAAAAAAGCTTTCTCTTTATACAAACACTCTATCAGAATATCAAACGCCCAAGTGTTTAGTATTATCCTTGAGTAAAATTAGAACCTGCAAACTCAATAAATATTCACTAAAGACGGCCACTTTTGGTATAAACTGCCATAACTTTAATTACAGCGAATATTTCATTTTCACTCGGCTGCCCATCACAATTTGTTTTTTATTTAAATATAATTTTATTAAATATAATTACTAATAGGTAAAACTATACAAAACAATTATGAGGCTTAACTATTTCCTAAACTAAGAATAGTAATTCCTGTGTCTTAGGTAAACAGTTTACCAACATAACTGTTCTAAATAATAAAATATAAAAATAAAATACGACCATACAATTAAAATAAACTTAAATACACTTTAAAATATTATTATTCTAAAACCTATTCTAACCGTAAAGCCGTGAGCGGTACGACACGACCCCCTGCGGCCAAAACTCCGGTGACGTGAAGACGCTCATAGTAGCGGTCGGGACTCGCACCACGAACGAGTTGAAACCCACCCAATGGCGCGACTCCAACGGCTCCACGTATACTCCGAGTCTTGGCGTATCCTTGAAGGCACCTGCTTTATGCCTCGCGAAGATGTTGTCCAGCACGTCTTGTTTGGTAGTAGAGTCGTGCAGGCGGGAGACATAAAGCGATGTCCTCAGCGTGAAGGCGCGCAGCTGTAGATTGGACTAGACTGGGGTGGTGCCACACTTGTTCTGGCGGGGTTGCCTGCTGCGCTTCTTCTGAACCAAAGTAAACCCATCCGCGTCTACTTGGTTACAACGCTTGTGAAGGGGTATCTCACAGAGTGATAGATAAGCCATGCCCTTTTTGTTTACCGCTGCTGCAGCGAGCGGCTTAGGATGCCGGTAAGCGATGTTCCGGCGCCGACGTTTAACCGTGTCAGCAGCATTGCCGGGCGCAACTGACAGCGATGGTGCAGCGGGGCGGGGCGGGTCGAGCGGTGCGGCGGCGGCGGGGGGCGCGGGCGCACGCTGGTCGGTTCGCTTGGCGAATTAGCTGACGATGTGCTTGTCGCCGATGCATATGATTCACCGACGGCACGCACTTCGCGTTGTTCGTTGTCAGCAGAACTCGAAGTCTCAGCTGACCCAGTTGCTGAATTTCGTAACAAATCTACTTTGGCACGTAGTCCAGCAGTAGTTTTCTCTGAGCATTTGAATTTCCGCAAAAAAAATTCCAGCTTATTTTCCAGGTTCTTGACGTCCCTTAGCAGCCGGGTAACATCCTGGTGGTCGTGCGCGGTGGGAAGTGCCTTATGAGTAGCCTTCACGAACACTGGCATTTTGTTGTGGTCGATCTCTTTCAGGATATTCAGAATGTCCTGAAGGCTTTTCTTCCCATTTTCGTCCCCTGTTCTATGGGGCACACACTTGGCGTTCAGCTTGAGCCACTGACACAGCAACGCCTTTGCCTTGCATATGTCGTCCACCGAGAAATAGGTCGTACACAGCTGGATGGCGCTGGCCTCATTTGTGAAGGTCAGTTGATCTTGCAGAAACGCCAGGATATCGTTGGCCAAGAAAGATGGCATCTTGGACCAAGACGAGCGCAGCCGGTGCTACGCTGACGAATTATTATTTCACAATAAAATAATTTATGTCGGCAAATACGTGCGCATCGCTCGGCGCATTGCGACTATCATTGAGTTTGCAGGGATAATACTAAAAACTTGGGCGTCGGATATTCTGATAGAGCGTTTGTATAAACAGAAAACTTGTTTTATGAAGTGGCGCCACTGTCGAGGTCGTTGACAGCTACACTCGCCTTAAATAAAAAACTCAATATTATCTGCTAGTACCGTGCTGTGATCGTAGCAACCGGGGGCATTCGACCAGCAGGTCTGGTTCTGCGTTCACCGCAGACTGGTCGGGGAACGACGATGGCGGCACCCACAGGGTTATCGACAGCTGAACAAGGGAAAGAGAAACGAGTAAAAGCAATGATAAAAACGGATAAGCGTGTAATACTCAATAAAGCAGTGCATAATATTTATAGCGTAGTGCATAATTGGAGAGCAATCAACATTTAAATTTAATAAATCTGGCATCGTTTTATATAATGAAACGTAATCTTGCATGAAATATAGATGTTCAGTTAAAATAATTACAGGAAGGTACGTAGAGCCCAGCCCAGCTCACCAAGTTCATTTATCGGACACCATATTAAATTATTATCTTATCAATATTAATGACAAAGGACGAGCAATAAGCCCGCATCATAATTATAAATAAACGATAAGCCAAAAACAATGTGAAAATTAAATATTTCAAGAGCATTTCACAATGATTGAACCGGATATTTTTATTTATGTTATTTAATTAGGCGGTCATTGAAAGCAGGTTTAATTTTAATAAAAACATTCAAAATGTATAATCATTTTAATATAGGATGAAATTTTAGTAGTGACCGATCGCAAAAATTTAAGACGGGTTGGTGATAAGAGACAACTTCCTCAAGGTACCAAGGTCAAAATATGTAAAATAAATTGGACATCCCATACAAAATTTCCGATCAGCTGATTTGGGTTACTATGGTAGCTTAACATGGTTTCGTCATATTTCGTCTTCTGTTCTTTGGGAAAAGTTGTTCCTTATCACTAGCCCGTCTTTTGTTTGCAGTATCGTGACGTGTGCCCACATAAGGTATTTTTCGTAGTAAAATAAGGCTCACCGTCCAGCATTTCCGCTTTATCTATAAGAATAATTTTAATAAAAAGAAAAGACAACGTTAAGTTTATTTATTATTTTTTTTTGTTTACATTAAACCAATATCCCTTAATAACATAGAATACGTTTCATAACAATGAAAAACTTGATTCCCACGGAAAATGGGAAGCACCATATAAAAACACTGGACAGGCCAAAGGCAGGTACAAAATGAAAATTGACGTGAAATACTCATAAACGAACTAACTTTTAACTTATATTAAAGTTGAGTGAAAATCCGTGTTGTAAAGGAAGCAAAATTATATTTTATTTCATTTAAAACCTTAAAAGACATGGCCAAAAGTTCATAGAAAACAAACTCAGATTCGCCAGCCCCAAAATGTATTTAAATGGGTTCACTTATAGTATTCCTATTATGTTGTATATTTTTTAAAAACAAGCATACATAGAGTAGAGACAGACAGCGGAAAGCAGATAAGATGCGATTAGTTACAACTTGCTCTTTTCTATTGTTTAGCATCAGAGAAATCATATTATTTTCTTCACATAAGATATCACTGTATTGTCTACCACAATGTTTACTTACCTACTGCACACTTGATCGTATACCAACATTCAGCATCATGGTCAGACTCATAACTAAGTAGGTGGGGCGACTTAAATACCTGCCTCGAAAAGAATGATCCAAGCTCTAAGTCCAGAGCATTTAAACTTACTTATCTTGTCTCTTCTACATATTCTTCCACTTGCTCCGACTCATCATTTTCCCAACTTTAGACCTTCTCTTATAGATATCATTATTACTTCCAAACCTAATTCTGTTCTGTCTCATGGACAAATGACTGCTCCATTTTCTTACCATGATCTCATATTTCTGGCCTATAAGGTGCGTCCTCCCAAAGTAAAAAACAAAGTCACTCTTCAGCGTAACTTGCGTAACATGAATCTGGACCGCTTAGGGATCTTAAAAATATTGACTAGAGCTAAAATCACATAAGCAACTCTACTCCTTCCTAGTCACCAACAACCTCCTCTGCCCTTTTCAATCCGGATTCCGTCCCTCACACAGTACAGTTAGTGCCCTGCTGAATATCACAGAGGATATTCGCTTGGCGATGGACTACACAAAGCTCACTATTGTCACACTACTGGACTTCAGCAGTGCTTTTAACTCTGTAGATTTTGACATCCTTCTAGCTTCCCTCCCCTCTATTAACATTTCTTCTTCTGTGATTGATTGGTTTCATTCTTATCTTCATGGTCGTCAGCAGTATGTGAAAGCCAACGATGATTCATCGGAGTGGTCTAACTTAACATGCTGGCGTACCACAAGGCGGTGTGCTCTCACCTTTACTTTTCTCCATTTTAATAAACAATATCTCACGTGTCATTTCTTCTTCCTACCACCTGTATGCAGATGACCTACAAATTTATAGACACTTTTCTCTACTCGAAGTATCTCAAGCTATTGAGGCTGTAAATAAAGATCTGGAATCTGTTCAGACTTGGGCTAAAACCTTTGGGCTACCCGTGAACCCTAGCAAATCACAGGCTTTGATAATTGGTAGTAGTAGGTTGCGATGTAGACTTGATCCTGCAAGTATTCCACTTGTCTATTACGATGGCATATGTATCCCATACACTGACAAGGCTAAGAATTCGGGCGTCATATTTGACTGCCATTTATCTTGGTTATCTCACATTAACGAGGTGAGCAAGCGCATGCACTATTCCTTTCACTCTCTTAAGCGACTCCAGAACTTTCTTCCACTAAAAACTAAAGTCATGCTTGCACAAGCACTTCTTCTTCCCATTCTTGACTATGCTGATGTCTGTTATCTGGATGCGACGGAAGAATTACTCAATAAGCTTGAGCGACTACAAAACTTGGCTATTAGATTTATTTTCGGACTTCGTAAGTTCGATCATGTCTCAGAATTTCGTGCTCAGCTTAAGTGGCTTCCAATACGCCTTCGCCGTGATGTGCACATCCTATCCACTCTCTATAACATCCTTCACAATCCTGCCACTCCCGACTATCTCCGCTCTCGTTACCACTTCCTTCCCCCTGATCCCCGCCCTAGGCGCGACTGCATCACTAAGGTGCTGGAGTGTCCAAGAGCGAATACAAGATTTCTTTTTAACTCTTTTTCCGTTAAAGCTGCACAGCTCTGGAATGATCTTCCTAAAACTGTACAGGAAAGCCCATCTATTCCCTCATTTAAAAAGCGAGTAAAAGAGCACTTCATTTCTCAACAACCTTGAAATATTTATGTATTTTTATAGTATTTATGTAAATTTGTTTATTTATTCATGTAAATTTATTTTATTTGCCGTGTGATGCCGGCTTCGAATAGCATCACCCCATTTCTTTCCCGTGGGTGTCGTAAGAAGCGACTAAGGGACTCGAGGGTGTGTATTGCAAATTTAGGCGATGGGCTGACAACCTGTCACTATGGTGTTACACAATATTAAAAATGACCCTCAAATGTTTGTCAGACGTGGCGTAGAAGTCCGTTTTTTTACGGCCGTTTACGCTCTGCCTACCCCGTAAGGGGTTATAGGCGTGATATATGTATGTATGTATGTAAATTTATATTATATTATTTGTATGCATGTTAAAATATTTTACAGAGTTATATATTCATTTATTTTGTTAAATTTATTTCGTATTGCCTATTTGCCCCAAAAGTTTAAATTCTCTCACAGGACATGGGTTGGCTGGAAGAGATCTCTTCTTTAGAGATAAGCTCGCCTTTGCGACAAAAATTGTATATTTATTTTTCTGTGTATTTTTTGTGCAATAAAGAATATTATAAGTAGATCGCTCAAAAACCATGTTAGTTGCCCCTCATTTCATACTGACAATTCCTCTACAGAGCTAAAGGTCATTTGGTTAAGACAGACGGCAACAAAATCAAGTACGGCAGGACCCTTCATCAGTTATTTGAACCGACCGCTCACTCCCGCGCAAGTCAAGATGTGGTATAAGAACCGTATAAGAAGAAGTGTTCAGAAGCGCTCACAAATACCAGCTATGTTGACCCTTCATTTTATACTGACGGTTCTCCAATAGAGTTTTTGTTGTGTAGCCAAGAAAAAGAAGAACACCAAGATATTTATTAGACACGCAGTAAAGTAATTCACTTGCTACAATCACTGACTTAGTAACCAAAGTTATTCACAACATAAGTAGCATGAATATTGTCCTTGGGGTCTATATTTACCTCATTGAATCGGTAAGCCATGAGATTTATCTAGAAGAACTAAAATCAATAAATACTACAGGCATTGCTGTAAAACTTATTGAATCTTGCAGTTGTATCAAGTAGTGAAAGTGGACAAATAGGACAAGTCCATCCTCTCCCTATAACTTTTGGAGTCCCGCAAAGATCCATACTGGGGCTATTACTTTTTTTTAGTTTATGTTAATAATATCAACGACCTAGGTTTACATGGTCACCTAACGGTATATGTGGGGGACACGTGTCTTTTTCACCTTGGCCCATCAATTAATCAAATTATACCAAATGTTCAGAATTATTTTGCTGGCTGCAATTTAATCAGTATAGCAAAAAATTGACAATCAAAAAATCAATTAAAAGTTTAAATTTTATCCCCTTCTACAAGCCACTAACACTAATTATAACATACCCCTTCAACACAAAACACATAAAGAATATCTCGGCTAGCGTCTTGAAAACCAACAAAATTGACATGTACAAGGTAGATCACATAAAAATAAATTATTGTCTTTAATAGGCTGATCATCCAGGATCTTCTTTGCATTGCACTATACTTTTTGCTCGCAATCTGCGAGCCAGTGACAATCTTACGCTCAACCTTCCTCCGCACAAGACCGACTTCTACGCAAAGTCTTTCACAGTGCGAGCAATCAAGCCGTGAAATTCTTTGCCTGAAGTCGTTCGGCGGGCTCCATCCGTAACAACATTTAAAGATTGGGTAAAAGCACATTTCTTGTCAGAAATTGTTTTATAGGAACTTATCCCTCTAACACTGTGCTGAACTGTGTTAGAACTGTGTTACCTACCTAAAAACATCTGTCTCTTATTTTGTTTATTATTTATCTAGATTGGTTATCTATAATATCCTATCTGCCATAGTTAAGTTTATATTTATTAGTCTATTTAAGCTTATTTATTAGTTTATTATAATATATATAGCTTATGAATGTATTAATGTGTACATTAATTTATGTAGTTTATGTAAGTATATTTCATGCACTATCCCGCTTATCTAAACGCACTTTTCTTTCACCCAAAAGTTGCCTGGTAGAGCTTGCTACCATAGCAAGAAGGCCGCCTAGTTGTACATTTTTTTTCATTCTTTTTTATTTATTTGTAAACTTACTTTGTGCAATAAAGAATTATATTATAAATACTCCGGTATTGTAGCGGTCGGTATTGTACAATGCATTGTAATATACAATTAAAAATCTACAACTCTACGAGTAAAATTGCACTTTAACTACCTAATCGAAATATAGAACAGAACATAAAGTATTTTAACGTAGTAGTTTATGCAACTTTCATATAATGGGGGTCATTAAAAAACGAGTGCCTGTTTACACGAGGCGTAGCCGATCGGAAAATAGTTTGACACGAGCATCCTAATGCCTAATTATATGCAGTTGCATAAACAATTTTATCTACTCTCTCCAAAAAAGACTCAGTTATACTTTTCCAAACATCCGCACCAACACACAAGCCCCAATACAAGATCAAATTAAATACGAACGTAATATGGCTTGATATGGATTTTTGAAAATTCTATTCTTCAGCGGTTGTTCAGATGTCGAGTCAGCAACTGATTCAACAACATCTGAACAACAACTGGCAGCATCTGAACAACAACCTTATCTCTCTCTCTCTCTTTTCGTATGGGACACCGAGTCGTCCAACGAACCAATGAACCGTGGTGGATGGTGTTTTTCAACCGCCTACTACCACAAGGCCAACAACCTAATAAAACAACTGAACAACAACCGAACAATAAACGAATAATTACCGTTCAACAACGACTGACAGGTGCGGCAGAAGATGGCAATTTGAATATCGGCAAAAAAAATCTTTTTCTTTTCATCTTTATCGAAGTAAGAGCCATCTTCATTAATACATTACGCTGCTGTTATTTTTTTAGGCAGAATGCATAAAGCAGGTCTTAATAAATAAAACTGTTTTCGAGTTCATCATTCGAACATTATTAGACGAGTTATAAAGGTATTTGAAGTATTGTGTAAGTACATATATTATAAAAAAAAATGTAGTATTCGTATATATTCAGTACTTTTTGCTATTGTGCACGTCATAACCGCGTCTCGTATTATATAATCTCACTTGTGTAGGTTTTCTGTAAGAAATTTATTTTTAGAAATAAGTAAACATGTTGTGTCTTATCTCATTGTAAATTGTTCCTGTGTATGTTTTTGTGAACAATAAATGGTAAAATTAATAAATAAACAAAAATTGATTTGTTTAAGACTTACTTGTTAAGAAACTTACACTTCTTTTTACTAAACTTGTTTTTATAATTCAACATTAGGTCAAAGCGCGACATAGCGAGTAACTGTAGTTATAGTCAAGTACTAGGATCGAAAAAATAAATAAATAGATTTTATAAAAAAGATTAAATGAAAGGTACCTATTTTCATTCATTTTTAAACATGCTTTTTTATACCTTTAGAATTCGTGGTTTAAAGGAACGCAGCACTTCCTAATATCCTGTATAATTAGAAATTTTCCTGGTACAATAATTAAGTTATCTTTAGGCTACTGCTCATAAGTGTAATTATTTTCATCATCTTTAATTTTATAACTAATAGATGTAAGCTATAAATTATATTAATTTATGCAAATTTTATGGCTATGGTTTAATTTTTCCAGATGATTTTTTAATGGTTAAGATGTTTCGTGAACTGTAATAACAGCGCCTTTATGATTCATTTATTATATATCGGATAAACAAAAATATATTATTGTTTTGATGCATTTTATTTCTGAGATACTGAAATACCACTGTCTGTGTGCCAATTATAATGAAAGTCAAAACAAACATTTTATGGTACTTCTAACTACTTTGCAAGCAGAATGCTAGACGTTAAGAAAATATCAATTCCATTACACGATCGTAACACATCGTCATTGTCTTATCTTAGTATGACGTTGTGTAATATTGAACGCTGTGAAGCAAATAGCTTTGAAACTGCACTCTGTGAGATTTCAATTTCATTATTAGGTCTTAAAAATATCGCACTCACTGGATTGTTTTCTGTTATAGTATTTCGTTTTGCTGTTAGAATTAATTTAAAATACTGACGTATGAATACGCCAGTACTTAAAATTAATTCCATAGAAACGAATTCTGGATAAGTCTAGATTCGCTACCAATAACAATTAAAGGAACAAGATCTATAAACGTGCCTCTAGAACAAGGATTTGAAAAATCACCTAAAGTTTGCAAAAAAATTATCGTCAGGCCCTGATTTGTGAATATGAAACCACCACGGGAATATACTCTTTAAAATAATAAAATATTCTTTAACATTTGTGCCAAATCTAAAAATCACATTTCATATAGCAGCATCATACAAAAAAGCAACAGAAAACATACTTCTATGACTATTGGCCTTAAGAAATCGTGCTTAAGTTGAAACTGTATACGCTAAAAAATTTGCAAAAGGTAAGGAAGTGATGTACGAGCCTGTCGTCACCATTATTTTGCCAATTCAAAATTACGTCACACGTAATCTTAGTATTACGTCACACGAAATCACAACCACCTTTGTAGGTATATAGAATATACCTACAAAGGTGGTTGTGATTTCGGCAACCGATGTGATTGAGGTAAAATAGAATATTTACGGCGTCTTTTCCATATTTTTACGAACATATGCCGGTCGCTGGTATTATTAGGCAATCATGCGTCCAAGCCTGGTTTTTTATTTCAGAGGGCGATGGTTTAGCTTCCTTCTGTTCTGCTTCTATTCGTTTTTTGTCCTCTCAAAAACTCGATGAAATATACACACACCTGCCTTCCTGCCTGCCTGTTATCCCATGCGGGGTAGGCAGAGCGTAAACGGCCGCAGATACGGAGATTTACGCCATGTCTTACATATATTTGATGGTACTTTAGAAAATTGTGTATCGTCATAGTGACAGGTTGTCAGCCCATGGCCTACAATTGAATACACACCCTCAAGTCCCTTAATCGCCTCTTACGACTCCCACGGGAAAGAAATGGGGTGATGATAGATAAGATAGATAGATAAAATGCTTTATTCATATTTCTGCATCACACACATTGATGATGCTATTCTAATTGAGTGATGCTATTCTAAGCCGGCAATACAAAAATGGAATTAATAAATATTTTTCTTGATGAAAATTGGCATACCTGAAAGTTTCAATTTGTTTTGCCTCTCCATTGGAACCTGTTTTATGCATATCCAATTTCTTTGTGTCAAATGTAACAAGTTCAAAAATATACACGAAGTTTCAGCATTTATTTTATTCACATCGTAATTAGAGTTCTCTACATTTTAAATGTGCATAGAAAATACTTGGGTTATTCTATAAAAAAGTATTTTGTATATTGTAGAGTTTGATTACAAACACAATTGAATCTTAAGCAACTGTAGGTACAATTCTCTGAGAAAATATTTAGAATCTTCAAATAATTATCAGCCCCAGCGCTGAATAAGCAGAAGAGATTTAAATTATTTTCTTAACGCTAAGAAAATATACATTCCTAAATGAACATTTAACATTGAATTCATATTTCATGAATCTGATGTTTAAATCTCTTGAATCCGATGTTTGACGTGCAACTTGATGAAATATGAGGGGCGGAGAGTGAAACAAACGCTGACCTAGTGGGTAAAATTAGACGCAGGCAGCATTCCCGCGTCAAAGCCAAACGCCGGAGGCGCACTTGGATGTTCGCTTTTGTGTTGGCACAGTCACTATCATCTAATTCAATACCGAACTAAGTTTCCTAACGAAAACGAAAAACACTTTCACAATGAATGATCCGGGAAGTCAAATCACCACAAAAGCTTGACATTACTTACAACAAATTCTGTACCAGGCAAAATTAATTTTACGTTGATACGTTGAAACGTACGTACGTATTTGTTCTCAGTTACGTGATATCTTAAACAAAGTAGATTTATTAGTTTTCGTTCCATACCATTAACGCTTTTTATCAGTTAATGGCTCAACAGCGTACGTACGTACAGTATCTACACAACGCGTACAAAAATAACATGCCCCTGTTTATTACGTGTCCTAGTTATCACGTATAAGCTTAAACCATTTTTCTATACCCAATATTATTATTACGGAGAAAGCATTCAAAAACGTAGTTTCGTGATAAAACACCATTAATTGAGTTAAAAGGAACCAGAGGGGTCGTAATGTATTCAAATGTAGAAAATATTCCCTGTCGTGCGTGCAACTCCTATTCATAAGAAATAATCTCAACAACTGTGGTTTTTTATTAACTACCAACAATGTGTTTTAGGGTAATTAACTTACTTCTTGCGATTATAAAACTACCGTGTCGTAAGCTACACAAAGGATTTATATGCGTGATAGGGTTATTTTTGACCCACAGCAAAAGGTGTTGTTTAACAAATAACCGTCATATATTTGCAAAATTCTCAGAATTGCAAAGTATTTGGCACATGTTAATCTCTATTAGTTTCTAAACAAGCATGCTTAGTTTCAGAAGTGTTTGTTTTTTATCATTTTTAGTGGTAAGTTGAATCGGTGAAATCGGTGTTTTATTACCTCAAACTTAAAAAATACAAAATATTTCAGACATATCTGTAGTAAATCTGTAGTAAACATAAACATATCTATAGACAAATACTAACCGACAGCAGATCAGTTGAAGACAGTTTTTCCGTGCTAGCGATAGTATTCTAAGTCTATGGGTCAGATCATTTGCATTCACGATGTCATTCTACCCTAACATGACAGTCTAATCTAAAACTATAAGTTTAAAAAGGTACATCATAAAATATAAGTACTACTATCGTCACGTTTCAAAAGAACAAAGTTTAACGATGCCTGCATCAACTTTAGTAGAGTTTCAGTAAAACTGAATTACAATTTCCCATAACATTTTATTATCGCCGCATGACATTCTTTGTGATATCAGGAGCACTCAAGCTCGAGCTTAGAAACGTTGCAACTAAATGGCAATGCAATATACCTAAGTAAGCGTTTTGTTGCTTTCACTGAATGAAACTTGATATTTTATTCTGTGCAGCAGAATGTTCCTCGCAAAATAAAATAGAATACTTTATTTAAATTGTATTTGAAAAAGTGTAAATATACGTACCTATACATTTATTTACAAATAAAACATACACAATAAGTATGTAATGAACCAGCAGAAAGTTTGGTCGCGGAATTTGGAATGCTGTGAACATTAACTTTTAATACATTTTACCATGGTGTTACAGCTTTTACATACACAGAGAGGAACGTGAGTCTTTGTTCATTCTTTAAATCAACAATAATAAATCACTTTGTCCTCTCTGAAGTAAAAGCTACAACCGTCAAAAATGTTGTAAAATGGAAAATGTTTTAAATTTTTTTGCAGACAGAATAGAAGACTTGGCTGACTTATTGTGTTTTCTTTTAAAATGATAAATACTCACTCGCGATTTTGCTTTGAATTATTCGTGGCATAAATTTGGGGTTTATTGAACTGTTGTTGTTTATTTTATTATCGTAGGTCTAGTATGAAGCTTTATCTACCACTTGAAGGAAAGGACGATAACAAACTCGTGTGTAAACTACTCCCTTGGTTGTAATCGGTCTCTTTCTTCGTCAGTGAAGAATGTACTATTCCAAGGGCACAAACACGTTTCATTCAATGTTACTATTTTCGACTTCACGGGTAGATACTATAATATAATCACTCCTAGTAGTATTAATTTCTTACTGAATGTTAATTTTTCTATCTACCTACCTACACAAAATGTGCTACTATATTAAACAAATCGTTTCAGGTATGTCGCATTAATCGAAATTCTAAATGGCACATTCATAACTTTGTAACACGTACATTGCAACGCTTGCGTAGTAAAACGATTTCATTCCTCACTCCAAAGCACCGTTAAATGACAAGTAAGTATTACTTATACTATATATAAAAGTTATTTTTGTGATTAAAATAATGTAGGGTGTAAGCCTATATGTAGTATGTAGGTAGGTAGATACTATAATCAGTAAACTTTTCCGCGCCATTTCACACATAGAAAACGTCACGGAATGAATAATATCGGGTGAAATATTTAAATTAGAGGACGGCATAGTGAAAAGGAACAACTTTCGCCAAGGAACATAGGTTGACATGTGTCAAAAATATTTTGAGCTTCCATAGTAACCCGCATGAGCTGATCGGCAATGTAGAATGTGAAGTTTAATTTTCATCTTTATATGTCGACCTATGTTCCTTGGGGAAAGTTGCTTATCTGGTGACAAGGACCTTTTTTTCTCCTTCCAATATCGGTCACAAGTGAAATTTACCCTAAATGGTGTTATTCGTCAATCGCCTGCACCTGCTGGGCGCAGCCGCAAAAGTAGAATAAGAAGTATAGGGAGTTATATTTTTATTTTTATAACTCTTTCCTAGTCGCTGGACAGATCTTCTTCTTCTTTTCGGGTCAATGGCGATGTACCCCGTGTTACAGTATTTGAGCCCAAAAGGTCGCTACGTCAATAGCATTTTGGTTGGCTCGAAATAGGTCCTCCTGTGTGCAAGCAGCAGGAGAGGTAGGGCATGACATTAAGTGTGACATAGTTTGTAAGGCGCCACACTCACACGTGTCATCAGAAGAAAAGCCCCACTTCTTTCTGAGCTCCTTACACCTGCCGATACCTGACCGAAGTCTGTTTAGCGCCTTCCAGGTTGACCAGGGAAGGTTGTGACCTGGCGGTAGCTTCTCATTGGTGGAGGTATAAGCATTTTTGGGTGGGTATTTTTTGGACCACAGCTCTACTCTTGCTTTGGATGGGTCAGTGTCGAGAGGCTTGGTGTTGTTCATAAAACTGTGGCGGCTTTTCAGGCGGGGAGGGGGAGGCTTGTGGCCGTGAAGTGGGTGCCTGTTATCTTGCTCTTGTTTTTGCTTTTCTACGGAACAGGCCACTTTGCAGCGGACGCCTGGTGGTGCAATGCCTGCTAACAAATACAGATGGGCCAGCGGAGTCGGCTTCAGCGTACCCGTGATTATCCGGCACGTTTCGTTGAGGGCCACGTCCACACTCTTCGCGTGCGCTGAGCGCGCCCAAACGGGGCAAGCGTACTCGCCCGCAGAGTAGCAAAGCGCGAGACTGCTGGTGCGAAGAACATGAGGAACGGCTCCCCATTGCGTAGATGTTAGGCGACGGATGATGTTGTTCCGTGCACTAACCTTGCTCTTTACTTTCTGACAGTTCCCTTTATAAGTCAGCGACCTGTCCAGAACAACACCAAGGTACTTGGGGTTGTCATTATGAGCGATGTCCACCCCGCGCCACGTGATATTCAGGTGTTTTGCACTATCTCGGTTGCGGAGGTGGAACGCACATGACTCTGTCTTTGCTGGGTTGGGCCGCAGTGAGTTGGTGTCGTAATATATATGGAGCTGTTCAAGGGCGGCAGTTAGGTGTTGTTCGACGTCTGGGAAAGTTTTGGCTTGGCAGGTTAGAGCAAGGTCGTCAGCATACAAAAAGCGCGACGTGTTTTGGTAGCTGGGTTGGTCATCTGTATACATATTAAAAAATGTGGGAGCCAGAACACTTCCCTGGACAGATGGCGCTGTACATGATACTTGAAATTGAAATTCTAAATTCAATATAGGATAATATTATTACTTATTGACGTCATTATTAGTCATTGTAAAAAATCACACGGCATGTAACTTGACACCACCACCATCTGAAAACGACATTTGTTTCAAATTGAAGTCAAGATTTTGTGTTATTTACATGTGTATTATTAACTGGACCCCATGAACAGGAAAATCTCCCCTAAAACCGGATCAGAAGTGATACGTCAATGTAAAAAACGGAACGTCAAATAATTATTCGGTTTTTTCACTTGGATGTATGAGATCGTAAAACAAAACGGAACTATGATTGTTACATCACTCGCGTCACAAACATATTCACTTCATGGGTTTCCTTGCATATTAACAAATACTAAAACCGAATAATAAATTAATGAAAAGCGCGGAAAACGAGGAATCAATTTTTGAATGCCTTTGGCTTTGGCATCTAGTAACGTAGTCAGTCAGCCATCTACATAGTTCTTGGAATACTCAACTTTATTTAAATTTACAATAAGAAGACTTACTGTATAGTCTTACTCGTAGTACCTAATGTTATGTAACTTTAGATTATTTACCTATCTTTTCAAGTAGTTTATGCAACTGTCATAATGTAAAAGGGGTCATTAGAAAGCGGGTGTCTGTTTATAAAACTAAGAAAAACACTTTTCCAAATCGCACCGGTGATTGCAAGGCCCGATACAAATTTAATACGAGAACGTAACATGGCTAAATATGAATTTTGGAAAATTCATATCCCAACAACTGAACTAAAAATTTGAACAAAATTTAAACAAAAATCGAACAACATCTGAACAACAACTGAACAACATCTGAACAATATCTGAACAACATCGGTACAACAACTAAACATCAACTGAAAATCATCTGAACAACTATTTAACAACATCTGAACAACATAGAAACCACAACTCAAGAACATTTGAACAAAATCAGTACAACAACCTGAACAACATCTGAACAACAACTGAACAACAACCGAATAATTACCGTACAACAACAACTGACAGGTGCGGCGGAAGATAGCGATAATGTGTATTAGCAAAAAAAATCTCATTGTAAGTGAAGGTTGCTTACTTTACTATCTAATCTTGTGAAACATTTATATCTATAAAATTCTCGAAATGTTGTTTCTCTATCCTAAACATAACCTGTACAAGCAACATGCACTTGCTCGTTCGTACCTTTAACCTAGAATGCAAGTAATATAAGTTTACAGCGTCACCAAACATTTCTATTAGGTAGGTGTTCAGCGTACAAACATACTGGCTCTGGTGATAACACCATGCACTAACTTCATCTTAGTAATAGTATGAAAGTAAGCTTCGATTCTGGAATAAGTACATGTTGATCCACGTAAAAAGTAAAAATCTTAGGTTTGTCATATAATTTTTGACGCATACTATAAACGAGGTGCCTGGGACTGCAATATATCGCCTTAACATACTGGCCTACTTACATTGCACCCTCTCTTTTGAAACTGCTCTTCAATAATAAACTCATTACTTATTCATTATACTGAATGACAACCATAAAAAAGTCTCACTTTTCCATAATTTTGGTTTGCGAACGGTACGGCCTGATGACCAACTTTAACTTAAGGGTAAGGAAGTAAGTAAGGGAAGTCTATTAAAATTTACAAAATATCACGATCAAAATAAAATACTTACATTTTTTACTGTTTTCAATGAAAGAACCAGCATAAAACATACTTTACACCTTTTTCCGCGTAATATTTTGCTTGTTTGGCGTAATAGAGTTTTAAACTCAGGACCGAACTGGAAGCAAACACCCAACTCGGTTCTGAGTTCAAAGGAAACTAATATATGTAAATACAGGCAACAGAAGTTTGTCTATCGCTGTGTATAAGGCAGGTTATGTGGAAGGCGCATATTTTGTAAAGGGATTTGCAAAGACTGCGAAAATCATAGCTAAAGCTGGAGACTAATTGGGCTTCAAGTCAAATGCAACAATATAAAACAAAATGTATTATTCTATAGATTCATGATTTTGATGCTTTTGTTTCGTCCTAAATGTATATTATTTATATGTTATCAAAATCTATCAAGGTACTGAAAGTAAATACATATTTTACTTTCAACAACGAATGCAATGTAATGAAGAAATAAATAAAAAAAAAAAAAAAATTAGCAACGAGTTTTGCAAGCGTATCAAAAATTTAACGAATTTCTTCAAATGGGGGTATTTTTGTTTTGTCTTTCTGTTAGAGGTATTTGTCTACACTAATATTATAAAGAGGAAAGATTTGATTGTTTGTTTGTTTGTTTGTTTGTTTGTTTGTTTGTTTGTTTGCATCGAATAGGCTCCGAAACTACTGGCCCGATTTTAAAAATTCTTTCACCATTAGAATCCTACATTATTCCTGATGAACATAGGCTATATTTTATACGAGAAAAAAATAGGGATCCGCGTGAAAATTTCGATAATGTAACCCAACGTGTGAAAAATGTACCAAAAAAATATCTTATATCGCGTACGCTGTGGAAATTATTGACAATAGAGCAAAGTGATGTACTACAGTTTTATAGAGGACATCAATATCTATAATAATGTCCGCGATACCATATGTCTAACTATTACAGTTATGCCACAATAACTACTTTTTCATTTAAAAATGTACCAACTACGCCACATTATTCGTACCAGTGTAATGATTACATTTAATCATTACTGTATTAAAGGGTGTCAAGGATAGCCCTCAGAATACTAATAGAGTACATGCAGACCATGAAACTGAACAACTTTCCCCTAGGAACATATTTAAGGAAACGTAAAAAAACTGACTTCTCATAGTGAATGCAGTCAGCTGATTGTGATTTTGTATGGAAGGTCATTTTTTTGGCGTTTCCTGACATATCTTTCTAGGGGAAAGTTGTCCAGTTTTATGTTTCATGCACCTTATCAGTATTCGAAGGGCTGTCCCTTACTCGGTATAAAAAGACGACAAAAACATTAAATAATGCATTAAAAACATCTACATACATAAATCACGCCTATATCCCTCACGGGGTAGGCAGAGCGTTAGCGGCCGTAAAACGGATATTAACACCACGTCTGACAAAAGCTTGAGGGTCAATCAGATAACTGTGTATCACTATAGTGACAGGTTGTCAGCCCATCGCCTTAAATTGCAATACACATCCCTCGAGTCCCTTAGTCGGCTCTTACGACACCCATGGGTAAGAAATGGGGTGATGCTATTCTAAGCCGGCATCACACGGTAAAAAAATCTACACTAAAATAATACATACATACACATGTCACGCCTATTATCCCTTGCGGGGTAGGCAGAGCGTAAACGGCCGCAAAACGGACATTTACGCCACGTCTGACATATGTTTGAGGGTCATTCGGAAAATTGTGTATCGCCAAAGTGACAGGTTGTCAGCCCATCGCCTAAAAGTGCAATACACACCCTCCTACGACTCCTACGGGAAAGAAATCGGGTGATGCTATTCTAAGCCCGCATCACACTAAAATAATAATTATATAATCTACACTGATATTAGAAACAGGATTTTATTTATTGTTTGTTTGAATTGAATAGGCTCAGAAACTACTGGACCGATTTAAAAAAATCTATTACCGTTAATTGAAATTGAAATTCTTAATTCAATGTAGGATAGTATTATCACTTATTGACGTCATGAACCGTCATTCTAAAAAAAGAAATTTGTGTCAAACAATTTACTTTTTTTTATTTCAATTTTGTTATGACCTAATAGAAAACCGGCTCGGGCGGGATAAAAAAAATAAAAATATAGGCACTGCCATGGGACTGGCCAGGTTAATCACAGGCATGTAACTTTACGCCACCACCATCTGAAAAAGATATTTGTTTCAAATTGAAGTCAAGATTTTTAGAATCCTACATTATCCCTGATGAACATAGGCTATATTAAACTGTCTTATTCCCGGGGGGAAACTGTTAGCGGCGGGTGAAACCGCTGGGCGGGCTGCTAGTAATACATAATGAAACAAACACATTACTGATGGGTGCGTAGGTACTATTTTTGTCAAAACAATAAAAATAGTAGGAGTACAAGTAGCCACCTGCGTTCCGTCAGTGTGTGGGAGTGCCAGTGCCTTAACAGGCTTCTTCTGGGTGAGCTCGCTCCATCTTAGACTCTGTCTCTGTCCTATGACCTAGACTAGAGTCAAGAGCAAACCCATCATTAATAAAAAAAAAAAAAAGAGTAATCAAAGTATTTAACTACTAGCAGCCCGCCCAGCGGTTTCACCCGCCGCTAACAGTTTCCCCCCGGGAATAAGACAGTTTAATATAGCCTATGTTCATCAGGGATAATGTAGGATTCTAAAAATCTTGACTTCAATTTGAAACAAATATCTTTTTCAGATGGTGGTGGCGTAAAGTTACATGCCTGTGATTAACCTGGCCAGTCCCATGGCAGTGCCTATATTTTTATTTTTTTTATCCCGCCCGAGCCGGTTTTCTATTAGGTCATAACAAAATTGAAATAAAAAAAAGTAAATTGTTTGACACAAATTTCTTTTTTTAGAATGACGGTTCATGACGTCAATAAGTGATAATACTATCCTACATTGAATTAAGAATTTCAATTTCAATTAACGGTAATAGATTTTTTTAAATCGGTCCAGTAGTTTCTGAGCCTATTCAATTCAAACAAACAATAAATAAAATCCTGTTTCTAATATCAGTGTAGATTATATAATTATTATTTTAGTGTGATGCGGGCTTAGAATAGCATCACCCGATTTCTTTCCCGTAGGAGTCGTAGGAGGGTGTGTATTGCACTTTTAGGCGATGGGCTGACAACCTGTCACTTTGGCGATACACAATTTTCCGAATGACCCTCAAACATATGTCAGACGTGGCGTAAATGTCCGTTTTGCGGCCGTTTACGCTCTGCCTACCCCGCAAGGGATAATAGGCGTGACATGTGTATGTATGTATTATTTTAGTGTAGATTTTTTTACCGTGTGATGCCGGCTTAGAATAGCATCACCCCATTTCTTACCCATGGGTGTCGTAAGAGCCGACTAAGGGACTCGAGGGATGTGTATTGCAATTTAAGGCGATGGGCTGACAACCTGTCACTATAGTGATACACAGTTATCTGATTGACCCTCAAGCTTTTGTCAGACGTGGTGTTAATATCCGTTTTACGGCCGCTAACGCTCTGCCTACCCCGTGAGGGATATAGGCGTGATTTATGTATGTAGATGTTTTTAATGCATTATTTAATGTTTTTGTCGTCTTTTTATACCGAGTAAGGGACAGCCCTTCGAATACTGATAAGGTGCATGAAACATAAAACTGGACAACTTTCCCCTAGAAAGATATGTCAGGAAACGCCAAAAAAATGACCTTCCATACAAAATCACAATCAGCTGACTGCATTCACTATGAGAAGTCAGTTTTTTTACGTTTCCTTAAATATGTTCCTAGGGGAAAGTTGTTCAGTTTCATGGTCTGCATGTACTCTATTAGTATTCTGAGGGCTATCCTTGACACCCTTTAATACAGTAATGATTAAATGTAATCATTACACTGGTACGAATAATGTGGCGTAGTTGGTACATTTTTAAATGAAAAAGTAGTTATTGTGGCATAACTGTAATAGTTAGACATATGGTATCGCGGACATTATTATAGATATTGATGTCCTCTATAAAACTGTAGTACATCACTTTGCTCTATTGTCAATAATTTCCACAGCGTACGCGATATAAGATATTTTTTTGGTACATTTTTCACACGTTGGGTTACATTATCGAAATTTTCACGCGGATCCCTATTTTTTTCTCGTATAAAATATAGCCTATGTTCATCAGGAATAATGTAGGATTCTAATGGTGAAAGAATTTTTAAAATCGGGCCAGTAGTTTCGGAGCCTATTCGATGCAAACAAACAAACAAACAAACAAACAAACAAACAAACAAACAATCAAATCTTTCCTCTTTATAATATTAGTGTAGATTTACGCACATGTTCCCCTTAGTAACCAGACGATACCAAAAATGAATAGTAATTTTTATACAGTTAGCAAGCAGAAACTAAAATAAAAAACACTTTTGGGAACAGCCGGGAATACCTACATTTTTGTAGTGTTTGTTAGAAACTCTGTATTCCCTCGAAGCCGGAAGAGACAGCTCGATACAAATACACCAACGGGAGTCGCGCCTGAATTTCGCTGGAAGGCTCACTTCCGGTATGCTGGCATAAAACAATCTGCCTTTTAGCTCTTGAAAGTATAAACTGCTACATAGCCAGTGGTTGAATCACATGCACAGTTTTCGGGCACTGTATGAAATTTTATTTTAAATCTTTAATTAGAATTGGCCGTGTGATGCCGGCTTAGAATAGCATCATCCCGTTTCTTGCCCGTGGGTGTCGTAAGAAGCGACTAAGGGACTCGAGGGTGTATATTGCAATTTTAGGCGATGGGCTGACAACCTGTCACTATAGTGATACACAGTTATCTGATTGACCCTCAAACTTCTGTCAGACGTGGCGTAAATGACTGTTTTAATGACCGTTTATGCTCTGCCTACCCCGCAAGGGATTAGAGGCGTGATATATGTATGTATGTAAAAATAACTGCTAATTATAAAGTGTTATGTGTGTCATTTGGCCCAGGTTTTGTAGTAACTTGCCCTACCCACTTACCACTATTTCTTCTGTTATTTGGCTTTAACCTTCTTTACGCAATTTTCGGGTTCAGGTTCAGGGTCAGAATCACTTCGTCTGCCGTCCATCCACCTGTCTATCACATAGAGAAAAGTAGTCGCACGTGCCGCTAAAAGAGATGCCTTTTTTCAAAACTTCGTACAAAACAAACGTGTCATTCGCAAGTGACATCGTAAAAGACACATATCCGGCAGCAAAAGTCTAAAATGAGATAAAAAGGTTCGTAAGGCATGTTTAAAAAAATATACGCCTGTGGCGATACCGGAAATGACTACTACTCATATTTTATATTGATGACGTAAGGGATAAAGGCCACTTTTCAGAAGAGCCAAAATACGATGGCAATTTTTTTATAATTTTGTAAGACTCGGAGTATAGATTCAGATCACCAGATCAGAGATTAAGTAGAAGCACCGAATCAGAATAGTAGGCATAGAATAGTTCTAGAGTGGTACTTTGTCGGTAGATTCTAGACTGGTATCAGGTTAAAAGGTTCTATCTTTAGGTTTACCAATCGAATGACAATAAAGGTTAAAATCGTTTGCACTTGTAAGTTTGGGAAGACCAAATCTGTGTACCGTATCATTTCTTTGAGGAAGTGTGTAACTGTTGGTTCCAGAACAAAAGTTGTTCAGTATGATGGGCCGCTTCTTTTCACAAGGACATTGAGGATCTGGAGTACATTATGTAGACCACCAGGTGTACCATCAGGAGCCCAACTAAACTATTAGAGATACAGGCATGGTTCCAAAACAAAAGTTGTTCAGTATGATGTGCCGCTTCTTTTCACAAGGACATTGAGGATCTGGAGTACCTTATGTAGTCCACCAGGTGTACCATCAGGAGCCCACCTAAACTATTAGAGATACAGGCATGGTTCCAATGCAAAAGTTGTTCAGTATGATGGGCCACTTCTCTTCACAAGGACATTGAGGATCTGGAGTACCTTATGTAGACCACCAGGTGTACCACCAGGAGCCCGGCTAAACTATTAGAGATACAGGCATGGTTCTAAAACAAAAGTTGTTCAGTATAATGGCCGCTTCTTTTCATAAGGACATTGAGGATCTGGAGTACCTTATGTAGACCACCAGGTGTACCATCAGGAGCCCAACTAAACTATTAGAGATACAGGCATGGTTCCAAAACAAAAGTTGTTCAGTATGATGGGCCGCTTCTTTTCACAAGGACATAGAGGATCTGGAGTACATTATGTAGACCACCAGGTGTACCATCAGGAGCCCAGCTTAACTATTACAGATACAGGCATGGTTCTAAAACAAAAGTTGTTCAGTATGATAGGCTGCGGCTTTTCACAGGGACATTGAGGATCTGGAGTACCTTATGTAGACCACCAGGTGTACGATCAGGAGCCCACTTAAACTATTAGAGATACAGAAATGGTTCCAAAACAAAAGTTGTTCAGTATGATGGGCCGCTTCTTTTTACAAGGACATTGAGGATCTGGAGTACCTTATGTAGACCACCAGGTGTACCATCAGGAGCCCACCTAAACCTGAACCTGTTTCTAAAAAAACTATCTAACGCGGACGAAGTCGCGGGTAAAAGCTAGTTTACAATAAATCTATATCGAGATCAAAATTTACAGAAAATGGATTCAACAACCTTAGACAAAAAGTCAAGCCTTAAAAAATCCTCCTGATTTTGAAAATGCCTCATTCAGGTGAAAGGTATCATCGAAATATATGTACAACCTATAAATTAGATAAGTAAAACAAATTTCATCAGGAATGTGACTTGGATGGAGCCTTTTTGACTGCTGGTTAAAAAGTAATAAAAATTACTAAAAATCATCGGTTGATGGCGTTGAACATTGGGTGCATCTTTGCTAGGGAGTTAGACGCTTCTTCTTTTCATGTGGGACACCGAGTCGTTCAACGACCCAATGAACATTAATTGATTCATATAGAAGATATTATGATTGGAGTGTGATTTAAAATTTGCAAATAATATTTGCGTTGCTAGTGGTGCTCATTGAAACAAATTTTGATATAACTTATATCATTAATTATTAATAATAATATATATTTATATATATATACTGCCCTGATAACAAAGAAGGCGGCTAAGTGAATTTTGCCCATTTTTAAATTTTATTGCCATGAAAATAGGCAAAAGATTCTGCATCGACCTAGCTCACCCAAAATATTCAGTTTCAAAGATACGTTTTAGCTTAAAAGCAGTTAAGTAACACTTTTTTAATAAGAGCATACATTAAAAAACAGTTTAGTTTTTTTACTAGACTTTAAAGTGATTAAGTGATTTTAACGGTTTTTTTACCTACTCCAGTGATTTTGCTTTACTGTCGTATAATAAGCAATATAGCCGTAAAATGTACAAAATAACTTTGAATGCGGTTACACGTACGTAGCCCCCTTTCTCCTTAGCAGTAGTTTTGTCAAATATATTCATTTAATACGCTATAAAGCAGCTACATCTCGTAACAAAAACTAAAAAGCGGCTATGTGAGTTAAACTGCTTTCAAGCGTAGTACAAAGCATTAGAAATAAATCTGGGTTCTAAACAATAAGGCAGTCACGGCTTTTTAGCGTATCATAATTGATAAAATCTTATTTGAAACACTAAAGTAATTAGCGACAATATCTCTGTACTACGTATAAAAGCAGCTAACTATTCAAAAATCGATGTGAAGTTGGATACACAAAACGAGTTTTATCGACCGCGTTTCTTGATCAGTGTGCTACTAGACGGCGTGGGGGAAGGTCAAGGCGTTAGCGCACGGAAATATTGGCGCGAGACCTTATTAAAAAGTAAGCTTCCTACACCGAATTATAATTCAAAGTATTTGTTTTAGCGCCACTCAATATGTATTTTCAAACGAACATCAATATAATCTATATTATATTTGCATAACAAACTTGTCAAGGTCGCATCTTCCACGCCTGCGGGCGAGGTGACAGACGAAGTTTGGTATGACGTATGCGTATCCTCCCCACCACACCACCCGCATCCCTCTGACACCCATTACCTCGTCCCTCGCCACTTTACCTTAGAAATAAGGACTTTCCCTTAGAAATAAGTTGAGAATTTACACCACCTGCGTAAGGCCTATTATGACCTACGCCAGCGTAGCCTTTGCTCACACCTTCAATTCACATCTGAAAATGCTGCAGGTCATCCAAAACCATTTCATGCGCAGAGCTACCGGGGCGCCCTGGTACATGCGTAACGCCAACCTCCACATCGATTTAGGCCTCCCTACCATTAAAGCGTATATGAAAGAAGCGTCTCGTCGCTTCTTTGACAACGCTCCCCATCATAAAAACCCCTTGATAGTTACCGCGTCCAACTACTTCCCCCATCCAACCTCGCGTTTTAAACACCGTCTGAGACTCATCCTTACGGAAGAAGATGATGAAATCACTGTAGCCACTGCTGCAGCCATTGCGAGTAGATCACACTCCACAAGCTCCTCAAGCAACCGACGCCCCCGCCGGCGGGGGCGCGGAGGTCCCTCATTTGCTCCCCACTTTGGGAACTACCGGCACGTGCCGGGTAGATTCAGTCCAATACGTTCTTCCCAGAACAACTCGTAACCCAAGGGCGCGATTGAGCTGTTTGTTTGAACAACCACAACCTTTTCCGGGTGAGCTCCTACTCCCCACCATACAGTCAGGTGTAGATTAAAAGCCCCGGGGCTAAAAATCATAGGGTCTCCAAAAAAAAAAAGAACGTCCCTCGCCACGTGAGTCGAAAATGCAATCTTGACAATTTAGATATGTTTTTAATTTCGCCCGTTGCGAGAGCAGAAAAAAGAGGCAAATTATTATATTGAAGGCATTAAACAATCAAATAAATTTTTACTATTATGAATGATACTGATATTTTGATGAAATAGGACGTGTTGTGATGTAGATAGTGTCTTGCGCCGTCTTTTCTAGCTGCCATGACACATAGAATTGATCCACTATGATCACCTAGGTGATATCACCTGGGTGATTTAATTCTTCATATTTGTCTTTTAAAACCACCTGCCGTCATATCACCTTGGTGTTCAGATTCCACGTAAGCAAACAATATTTGTTTAGTTTCCCCTAATCACCAACGTTAAATTTTACAAAAAAATATTTGCACATGTACGGAGTAGGTACGAGGGGCATGCCAAAAGTAATTAGTTACTCATTACTCAATGATTGGGTACTGGCAAGTTATACATCATCGTAAACACTGGTTATTTAGTGACTTATTTTAAATATAGAACATTTTTGAATTCAATTATTTTTTCGTATACATGCTAATTTTTATGACCATCTGGCGGGAATTTCCTTGCAACAATGAAACTGAGTCGACGTGATTTACGCGCTATGATTTACTATGATTATAAAAAAGGTTTAAAGCCCCAAGAATGTTTTGAACTTTTAGTTATACCATTTACGCGTTATCATGGCAATAGCGTACATTGACACGACCGGTCCCAAAAACAACATTTTTAGGCGATAATTATCGCTCTCCATACAAACTATCGCTAGAATTCACATCGCTAAAGTATCATAATTTCGGGTATTCCCCCGGCACAACCCGGCGTCATTCCACAACCATGTATATCCAAAATTTTCAAAAATGAGTGTACTTGTAGCCAATTCGAAAAGTTGTTTTTTTAACTACTTATTACTTTTATATGTCGATAATTTTCGCTAACTTTTGAAATGAGTTCAATTCTATAACATACGTTTTAAAATATTGCCCAAAATTTATTCTCTATTATAGGTATAATACCGTAAAATAAAAATGATTCTGGGTTGCAATTATAATTTGAGCAAATAAGAAACCAAAAAGCTTTACAAAATACATTTTTACCATAAATAAATATAAAACAAAATTAAGTATTAGACCGGGTCTATCGCGATAGTATTTAGGTAAATATTAGTAATTTACCTGTGTCCCGACGTTTCAACACAGTTTCGTGTATTGTGGTCGCGGGTTGACTGATATTTAATTACTAATATTTACCTAAATACTATCGCGATAGACCCGGTCTAATACTCAAAATGAGTGAAAAAAATCGCGAGTGCTTAAAAAGTTATAAAACAAAATTGTTGACACTAAAACTAAAATTTTTGAGTTACGTTGTTTTGTAATGAGCCCCTAGCTGGCCAGAGGTGCGGTCCCGCAGGCTCAATTTTGTTTTCATTTTGATCGATCGTCGTGAAGTGCGCTTGCGTTCGTTCGTGTTTGGAAGTCTTTCTTGCTGTTTCTCGGTGTTTTGGTTATTGTTTGTTTGTTAAGTTTATTTTTGTTACATTACTTGTTAGCCAGTCACGTTTTGTTATTGTAGCGCGGCTCAAATTATACCCATGCATTTGCGTACTACCCAGATGTGTGTGAATAAACCTTTAGGCTTGGGAAAATTAATTTTCTCTGAAATTAAATTAGATTTTTTGGTTTTTTCTTTTTTATTTGTTTCACATTTTTAAATTTTTTACATTTTGGTCACTTAGAATCAAATAATAAATAATTAAAGACTAAACAAATAAAATAATTACTACAGACGTGTTTCAGCGTTTTCTAATTTCAACCCACAAGGGGTAAACAGGGACTTGAAGTTTGTATGAAAATTCGCGTTTTGTATGAAAATACAGTTCATACATCAGAATAACACACACATCATTGGCTACTTTTAACCACGAGAAAATAATTAATTTTCATGGCAATTTAAAGCAGACGAAAACTAGTAGAATTACTTACAATAATGATCTAAAATATGGTCACAAATAAAAATGTTTCTGATCCCTGCAGCGACCTTGCCCTAAGCTCATGTACTCTAGCGATATTCATGTCGCTAACTTTTTCAAGGAAATACGATGTATCGCTATCGCAAATGAGAGTACAGTTGTCTAATTCCAAGCTAAACTCCCGCAGTGGAAGCGATTTACACAGGTAAATTTCGAGCAAAATACCAGGAGTTCAACTGGAGGCAGACAATGGCTGCGTTACGCAGCGCTAAATAACATACGCTGCACAATATAGCAGCGCATACTATGAATTAAACGTGAACCTAAATCTATTTAACCTAATTAACTAAGTTGAGTGAAATTGGCAAATGATGTGTTCCAACCTTTACATAACTCAAGTCGGTAGTAAATACCGTCTGCCGATCTGGCGTTACGTCACACGTATTAGCACTAGATTATAAGTAAGTACCTCCAAATTATATCACCCCACGAATTCCGCAATTCGTACTAAGGAGTCACAATGATATGGTACAACAAATATGACTAAAGGGAACACACCATTAACACGAAGAAACAGTTTTATACTAAAACAACTAGGTTTATCACTTACAGTCACGTCGCCGGTCCAAATGCATAAAATACCCAACGGAGAAAGGAAGTTCAGGGAATGGATCAAATAGGGATTCCGTTGGTACTTACAGGGCTGGGTGGAAAAGATATCGACACCCAGCATTCCACTACAGCCTTGGCGCGTTATTCACTTCAAACCACTCACAGCTTCTGTTCGTATTCCACTTTGATATTAGTCATTACGCGTGACCCAACCCGAATTTGGGCCGTACAAACGCGGGCCAATATGGCCACCTGATGCCTATTCAACGCGACGCTCACGTGGAAGACGTCGAGACATCCAACAATCACTAAGCCTGGCATTCCAGTACAACCCAGGAGAAACGCAATAATACGATGCATCAACACGCGCGATCTCAAATTGAATCGTCCATTACACGCGGCATCACAAAACGCGTGGCGGGAAATCCGCACAATACGCGATACCCTCCCGTCCGAACGGTTTTGAGTGACTGATAGTGCGGTGCAGAAATCACCGCTTGGCGCCTACCAGGCGGCCCGCGCGCACGCCGCCACCCTCGCCCCGCGAGCGAGAAAGGGACAACATATGCCCAGAGCGATGCGTGCGGGCGAGCATCGCGGCGTATTCATAGACCGTCATTAATACCTAACTTACCCCAGCATAGCAACGCTAAATTAAACATTCACCCGCCCTAGGCCGAATCCCTTAGGCCTATTCACTACTGGGGAGACGAGATAGCGTTGCTATATTGCTCGCTTAAGAACTGAATCCCCTACCTGAACTGTCGCGACTCGAGGAGTGCCATCACTACCTGGGAACAAGTTGAGAATGCGCCCTCTGCGCCATCGCAGTGGCGGCAGGTTGGCATCCTTAACCAGAACGAGATCTCCGATGCGAGGGGGTTCAGTTCTGTCCGTCCACTTAAGGCGTTGCTGCAGAATGTGCAAATACTCAAGCGACCATCGCTTCCAAAAATTCTGAGACATTTGCTGCAGCAACTCATAACGCGTCAAACGATTGCTACTGACCTCTGTGTAGGGGCGCCCTCTGCGCCAGGGGTACTCTGGCAAGGCGTTAAGTGGTCGGCCAATTAAGAAATGCCCTGGTGTCAGGGCCTGCAGATCATTCGGATCTGAGCTAAGCGGACACAAAGGACGTGAATTGAGAACGGCCTCAATTTTACAAAACACGGTCGCTAGCTCCTCAAAGGTTAATATCGTTAAACCTATAACGCGCATCAAATGCGTCTTAGCGGACTTTACAACCGCTTCAAATATACCACCCCAGTGGGGGCATCCTGGTGGATCGAACACCCAGTTAATGCCCTGACGGGAGAGGCTCGTGCCGATAGCTTCCTCGTTTTCCGATAAAAACGTTATAATTTCTTTCATACATCGATCAGCGCCCTTAAAGTTGGTACCACAGTCCGACCTGATCAGCGCTGGTCGCCCTCTTCGCGACACAAATCTATCTAAAGCTGCTAAGAAAGCCTCCGTAGTGAGGTCGGCCACGAGTTCCAAGTGGACGGCCTTGGTTGCTAGGCACACAAACACGCACAAATACGCCTTGAATGACTTCGCGTTGCGAAGGCGTGATGCCTTTACCATAAAAGGCCCCGCAAAGTCCGTTCCCACACCCGCAAACGTCCAGGCTTCCGTCACCCGGTCCGGTGGGAGGTCTCCCATCTGAGGTTGCATTGTGGCTGCCTTCAACCGATAGCAAGGCAAGCACCGAAACACAATGCTCCGTACCGTACGTCGTCCAGACAAGATCCAAAACTCGCGCTGCAGAATAGCCAAAAGTGCATTGCAGCCCGCATGCGAGTTTTTCTGGTGACGATCCCTAACTATAAGTTCTACCAAAGGTCCCTTCTTTGGGAGTAACAGCGGATGCCGTGCTGAAAAGGGCAGGTTAGCGTTCCGAAGTCTACCTCCAACCCGGAGCATTCCATGCTCGTCCACGAACGGGTTGAGGCGCACAAGACCTCCCTTCAGCTTTCCACGGCCATCCCTGAGCAGCCTGGCCTCTTCCTCAAAATGTTCCGCCTGGACGACCCTAACCAATAAACTTAGAGCCGCATTCCGCTCCGCAGGCGAGAGGACAGGTGCCAAGTTCCGTTCTGCTTGAGGTTTTCTACAGTTGTTCACGAACCGTTTGATCCAACCTGTCACCCCTAGAAGTTTGTCGAGGGAGCTGTATCGTTCCAGCAAGAAAGCCGCACTAGGCTTAGGTACGATCTGCCCTACGTTCACTCGCAAACCTCGATCAGGTGGCCCAAGCGGCGACCCGCACTCATTGTATGGCCATCTCTCAGGTGACTCAGTCAGCCACTGAGGTCCCCACCACAGTGAGTGACCTACCAAATCAGGGGCCCTACATCCCCGTGAGGCGCAGTCCGCTGGGTTCTGTTCTCCCGGTACGTGTCTCCATACCAACGGAGTTTCCGATCCTTTAATCTGTGACACCCGATTTGCCACGAAAACCTCAAGAGTATGTACCGACGTCTGTAACCAGCACAGAACTATCCTACTGTCGGTCCATGCGTACACCGTTTCATCCAAATTGATGGTACCGCGTAGATTACTAGCGACATGATGTAGCAAGCGCGTGAGAAGCGCTGCTCCCGCCAATTCCAACTTTGGAATGGTCCATCTTGTCCTAACCGGAGCCACCTTACTCTTGGCCATAACTAGACGCACGTCTACAGTTCCCGTTGAACTGACTGTCCGCAAATAGACAGCTGCCGCGTACCCTCGCTCCGAGGCATCACAAAACCCATGTAGGGTAGCCTTACATCCCACCGATGGGAGCAACTTGCGAGGTATGGCGATGCGTACGATCCCTGGTAAGGTGGTCACAAACTTGGTCCAATCATTCAACAGCTCTCCGGAGAGCTGGTCGTCCCAACCCAAGTTTGCTATCCACAACCTTTGCAAGAAGCACTTCGCCATGAACGTCACCGGTGCGATCCACCCGTTAGGATCGAAAGTTCTGGCGATCGTCGATAATACCGAACGCTTCGTCCAAGTCTTCTGCAAAAGGTCTGGCTCGATCTGATACGTAAAGACATCATGCGTTGGCCTATATTGCACCCCTAGGATGCTCAACGTATTTGGATTGTCCGGGTTCTCGAAAAGGTGCGGGTCCTGCTGGAACTCACCTGGCAACCCGGCCAGGAGCTCTGGACAGCTGGACAGCCATTTCCGCAACTCATAACCTCCTGATTCCATGATCGCGATCAGCTCGTCTCGTAGTAGCAGTGCTTGTTGCACGCTATCTGCACCCGTGCAGATGTCATCCACGTAGACGTCGCGATCCAGTACTGCTGCGGCTCGAGGGAATCTTACCCTTTCCTGTGCGGCCAACTCTCGCAGCGTGCGTACTGCCAAAAACGGACTTGGCTTCAGACCATACGTTACCGTGTTAAGCTCATAAGTGACCATCGGCTCGTCAGGGCTCTCACGCCACAAAATCAGCTGGTACCGACGGTCATCCGGGTGTATAATTGTTTGGCGAAACATCATTTTGACGTCTGCGACGAACGCTACTTGGTGCAACCGAAAATCTGTGAGGATGTCCACAATGTCCCGGTTCAACTTGGGACCCGCGTGCAGACACTGGTTCACAGACACACCATTCGATGTAGGAGCAGAACCGTCAAACACTACCCGTATCTTCGCCTCCGGTGACTTCAAAACAGCCAGGTGTGGTATGTAGTAATGCTCGACACACCTCCAATCTATGCTGGACACCGACATGTGGCCTAACTCTAGGTACTCCCTCATGAATTCGATATACTTCTGCCGAAGTGCTGCATCTCGCTTCATCTTTCTCTCCATAGCCAGTAGTCTCCGTTCCGCGATCTGTCGCGAACTACCTAAGGAGGGGCGGTTTGGGAGAAATGGCAGCCCGGTAACAAACCTACCTGACGAACTTCGTGCAGTGTTGCACTGATAGAACAGCTCGCACTCGTCATCCTCTGGCTTCCGTCTATCCGCTGTGGGTGGCTCCTCAGACTCCCAAAACCTCTGCAGCACCTCCGACAACACACTACCATAGAGAACCGTATCGCCCTCTGGTAGGTCCTGAGGTCTCCAAACTGGGCCAAAAATAACATACCCCCCTGTGGTATCAACGGCCACTAAACCAGTTTGCTGAAGTACTCGTTTTCTGCCACACCAGAATCTCCCGAGGACGTCTGACCCGAGGAGAACGTCCACCGTACCAGGAGTATCAAATTCAGGATCAGCTAACTCTAAGCCTGTGGTTAACCCTCGTACCGTTGACGGTAACCGAACCTGAGGAAGTTTCCCTACCACTTCATCCAGCACCACTGCTGAGGCATGATAGCTGACCCCTGTACCTGTATTACCTAATGTGAACTCGAAGTTCACCTGACCCCGAACGTCAGGCACATCTACACCTCCAATACCTACAGCCCCATCCGTTGTGGGCCTTATATTTAAGCGTAGCCTACTCACCAGCTTACTAGACACAATACAACCCTGAGCCCCTGTATCTAACAAGGCTCTTACCTGTATGCTGCGGCCACCGTATCCCCATACCCAAATCATTGCCGTAGGCAACAATACCGTAATTGGCCGGGGGGCCGAAGCTGGCGTGTAGGCGGCGATTACCTAGCAGGAACCTAAGCGCGGAGTGTCCGCGTCCTGCGGGTGGGTCCCCTCTCTCCGTACACCTTCGAGTGGGTCCCACTCCTGCTGATAGGGACCTCTGGTCCTGTACGCCATGGCTGGCAGCCTATAGTAACCCTGCGGCAGGCGCGCGTACCGTGGACGCGCCTGTAGCCGCGGGTGCTCAGCCAAGGGGAGAGGCATGCGTGGGTCATGGGAACTCACCATGTTGTTCAGACCCGCCGAGTACTGCATGTACTGACCCTGGTGTTGGCACCCGCCCGTAGCATCACGTACTTGTGATGGGTGCCCCTGACCTTGGACCTGTGACCACCTACCCTGTCCCGGCACCTGCTGCCGAGGTGGTGACTGTCTCGCGCGTGGTGAAGGGGGCATCACCTGCTGATGTCCCTGGCCTCGTCCCTGAAACCCTGGTGGAAGAGGACTCCTCCTTGGAGGGGGTGGGGAGCGTTGCTCCCGTCTAGGTAGGGCAGACTCCGTCCGCTGACCCGCGTCAGCTCTGCCTCCGTAATCTCCGCTGCGGTTCATGCATAGGAGCTGATGGTGGGCACCCTGGCAGTACCTGCAGTTGGTGCTTGATGGGCACTCTCGCACCTGATGCGGCCCCATACACCTAAAGCACCAACGCCGTTGCTGCACCACACCACGACGTTTCTGCACCCGCTGTGCAGCGAACTCCTCACACGCAGTCACCTGATGCCCCGCCTCTCTGCAGTAGGCACACCTCGATTCCAAATTAGCGACATTGTATCGCCTGGGTGGCCTACTCTTACCGTCTCGCGCCTGTGCACCCGGCCGTTCCGGGCGGCGAGCGGCCGCAGACTCCGCGTGAGGCGACTCTCCAAATTGGGCATCTACCCGCCTGCACTCGGCCTCGAGGAAGGACTTGAGCTCCTCGAAGGTCGGGAGGTAATCAGATGTCTTACCTCCGTGTGACTGTTCAAAACGAGCGGCCATGTCGCTCGGCAGGCGGCGCAACAACGTGTGGACCAGGATATAATCATAGCCTGACACCGGCATCCCCTGTCTCTCAAGAGCGTTCACTGCAACGCAGACAGGGTTAAGGACCTTGGCCCTGAGGTCCGTCCCTCGTGTGATGGTCGGCACGGTGAGCCACTGTTCCAGGAGTTGGTCAATCATGAGACGTTTGTTGCTGTATCTCTCGATCAGCAAACCGCGAGCCGTCTCGTAACTTGCATCATCGACTGGTAGATGCTTTACCAGCTCATGGGGCTCACCTTGCAGCTTGGCCATCAATTGTGCCATTTTATATGCCGGCTGCAAGTCAGTGCGGTTATGAATCACACTGTCAAACAGATCCTGGAATCGGGTCCAATCCGTGTAGTCCCCGTGGAAGACCGGAATCGCCACAGCCGGCAGGGGCACTTGCACCCCCGGTCCCCGCGGACCATGGGGTGGGTCCGGCTCCCCAGCCCTACGCCTGGTGATCACAGCAGCCGCCTGCTGGATCTCCTGCCCCATCTCCATGCACTGAGTCACATTCGTCCGGACCGTAAGTTTGACCTCCTCATCAGGCGTCCCATCAAATAACTCCTCGCATCCAGTGAGGCAATCCAACACCTCCGCGACCCGTTCGTCAATCCGTTGCGCACAAGCGATGAGTGCGTCCTCTCGGTCCCCGCGACCGACCATCGCCTGCTTAGTCGCGAACCAAATTAGGTGCGTTCTAATTTTTGCCTGAAGCTGTGTAATTGTGGGAGCCATGGTACCAACCCAAAGTAACACCGAACCTTACAATAAAAAACAATAATAGACAATCGGCCCTGATCCTACCGTTAGGATATCCGCACAGGGTAAACACAACGATAATAAAAAGCAATTCACTAATTGATTGGCCCTGATCCTACCGATAGGATATTCTACACAGGGCACACACTACAATCACAATAAATATATATTTTTTTTTATGTAGGTAGATTAAAAAATCTTATACTAAAATAATCTTAAATCTAGTGGTTTTCTGAACCACGCTCTGCTACCAAAAATTGTCTAATTCCAAGCTAAACTCCCGCAGTGGAAGCGATTTACACAGGTAAATTTCGAGCAAAATACCAGGAGTTCAACTGGAGGCAGACAATGGCTGCGTTACGCAGCGCTAAATAACATACGCTGCACAATATAGCAGCGCATACTATGAATTAAACGTGAACCTAAATCTATTTAACCTAATTAACTAAGTTGAGTGAAATTGGCAAATGATGTGTTCCAACCTTTACATAACTCAAGTCGGTAGTAAATACCGTCTGCCGATCTGGCGTTACGTCACACGTATTAGCACTAGATTATAAGACTGTCTAGCGCCACATCTGCGGAACGTACGGCTCCGAACCTTCCGGTAAATACGCTCGTCGTGTATTTCAAGTTATCTATGACACATCTATGACACATTACGCCGCGTTCTGCGTAGTGCGTAACCTTCCTTCGGGCTATTCTTTCAGCCAAAACGCATTTAATGTATTTTGCATAGCAAGCGACACGTCACGCGACGCGTTGCGGGACCGAAAGTCGAAATCCGATAATTCTAGATTTGGGAGTTGGCAACACTGATCGCGGCGCGCGGTCTATAGTAGGTAGCGAAGAGCGGCAACGTAACTTTCCGTCGCGTAGCGCACTGAACAAGACGCCGCATTTAGCCGAACGTGCGGCGCCGTACGTTCCGCAGATGTGTCGGGAAACTAAAGCCGAACGTGCGGCGCCGTACATTCCGAAGGTTCGGCGCCGTACGTTCCGCAGATGTGGCGCTAGCCTAAGTACCTCCAAATAATATCACCCCACGAATTCCGCAATTCGTACTAAGGAGTCACAATGATATGGTACAACAAATATGACTAAAGGGAACACACCATTAACACGAAGAAACAGTTTTATACTAAAACAACTAGGTTTATCACTTACAGTCACGTCGCCGGTCCAAATGCATAAAATACCCAACGGAGAAAGGAAGTTCAGGGAATGGATCAAATAGGGATTCCGTTGGTACTTACAGGGCTGGGTGGAAAAGATATCGACACCCAGCATTCCACTACAGCCTTGGCGCGTTATTCACTTCAAACCACTCACAGCTTCTGTTCGTATTCCACTTTGATATTAGTCATTACGCGTGACCCAACCCGAATTTGGGCCGTACAAACGCGGGCCAATATGGCCACCTGATGCCTATTCAACGCGACGCTCACGTGGAAGACGTCGAGACATCCAACAATCACTAAGCCTGGCATTCCAGTACAACCCAGGAGAAACGCAATAATACGATGCATCAACACGCGCGATCTCAAATTGAATCGTCCATTACACGCGGCATCACAAAACGCGTGGCGGGAAATCCGCACAATACGCGATACCCTCCCGTCCGAACGGTTTTGAGTGACTGATAGTGCGGTGCAGAAATCACCGCTTGGCGCCTACCAGGCGGCCCGCGCGCACGCCGCCACCCTCGCCCCGCGAGCGAGAAAGGGACAACATATGCCCAGAGCGATGCGTGCGGGCGAGCATCGCGGCGTATTCATAGACCGTCATTAATACCTAACTTACCCCAGCATAGCAACGCTAAATTAAACAACAGTGGTAGTTAAGGTCAATGCACGCTATCGCCATGATACAAAAAAAACAGTATACTACTTTTGGTGAGTCTGTTTGTTCACGCGCAACAGTTTTTAATTGGTTTGCTGAATTTAAAAGAGGACGATTAAGTTTTGAAGATGAAGCGAGGACAGGCAGGCCGCAAACAGCGGTCACTCCAGAAAATGTTCAAGCAACAGAGAAAATTATTCGTGAAAATCGACGTATTACATATCTAGAGCTCGAGCGAGAACTGGGCATTGGATCAGCAGCGTTGCAAACCATCATTCACGATCACCTTTCTCTCCGCAAGCGTTGTTCAAGATGGGTACCGCATAAACTGACCGATGAACAAAAAGCCCGCCGGGTAGATTGGTGCCGATTTATGATATTACGTATACGATATACTCACCGGTGACGAAACATGGCTGTATAACTACGATCCCGAAACAAAACGGCAATCAACTGTATGGTGCTTTGATGATGAACCAACACCAACAAAGTTTCGTCGAACGCGCAGCACGCAAAAACAAATGGTTGCCTCGTTTTTTTGTAAGACCGGTCATATCGCTACTGCGGTGCTAGAGGATCAAAAAACAATTAATTCGGATTGGTATGTATCAGTTTGTGCCCCAGCAGTATTATCATCCTGGTGTGAGAAGCGTCCGAAATCAGGAATCCGGCACCTTCTTTGGCACCATGACAATGCCTCGCCGCACACGTCCGCCAGAACACTTGATTTTTTTAGTAGAAAAAAAGTGTCTATCCTGCCTCACCCAACATATTCGCCTGACTTAACTATTCACCTTGCGATTTTTACTTATTCCCCAAAATAAAAGAAAAATTGAGAGGCAGGAGATTCGAGAGCAAGGAAGATGCACTAGCTGCCTATAATTTAGAAATTTCCGAGGTATCTGGAAATGAGTGGGCAGATGTGTTTTCCAAGTGGTTTAAACGCATGGAAAAGTGTATACATGCTAAAGGTGAATACTTTGAAAAGATAGATATCAATAATAAATAAAAAATATAATAATTTTCGAATATCTAGTTTTTTTTGGCATGTCCCTCGTACATAATATTGTCTTTATTACAATAATCCATAATTTAGCTTATCATAGGTTTTGTATAGGGATATATTCTATGCGGCGAACAGTGTTTATACCTACCTACTTACCGAGGACTAACATATGTAGGTATGGCTGCATAATATCCTCTTTATGTTATCTGTAGTACTGCCCTGTATCAGTCAGGGATACCAGTCAGTAGTATCCTACTACCTATGTTCCTGTCCCAATTTCACCATATTCCCTCCTATTCCTATTCCTAGTTCACTTCCCTCCAGATCCAACATAAGCAGCTCCCTCCTGCTATTACAAAGTCTGTTTCGGTGAGAATGGCAACCCAATACAGATAATGTGAACGGGTTTGGCGGACTCAGCGATTCAGCAAGGCAAGGTGGATGGCTTAGGGCGACGGTAGAGGGCGCGTGTAGTTACCGTCGGCCAGACACTGCATCTGACCTCTCCTTCAGTCGTAGCGGTTTTCCGTTCCACTGAGTCGAGGAGGGGGAGGACCAGAGGGTGCGCTTGCGTTTGCGCGAACGTCTGCGCACCTAAATATATCCTGCGCAACTGACTGCTTCCGATTAATGGACTCCGATGACGCTAAGTCCTGTGGCGATGGGTTGAAGTAGAGAGGTCTGGCATGGTGCAAGCTGGGCTTTGTCTGATTCCTGCACGCAGGCGGTCCCAGGGGTGTGAGTACACGCCGTGGTCGCTTTTGCATTGATAATCGGGACGACAATGCAAATTCGGCAGCACCTGGGGTGACAGAGCAGCCCTATTCAGGGAAGCACTGCTCTCCTCGCTCAGCCGAGGAGGGGGCTAGAAAAGGTGCCCTAAGAAAATGCTCGTCCCTACCTGGAAGGTGGTAGTAGCCACGGCTGCCATCGCATCACGAAACTCGTGGTCGACGCAACACAAATAATAATAATAACATGAAAACACCTAACATGAAATTTGGCGCGTGGAATGTGAGAACACTCATTGATAGAGATGGCAATGCCTGTCCTGAACGAAAAACCGCCATAGTAGCTCGGGAACTTCGTCGTTATGACGTGGATGTGGCTGCGCTCAGCGAAACGCATCTTGCCGATGAAGGAGAACTGGTGGAAGATGGAGGGGGCTACACTTTCTTCTGGAAGGGTACCTCTGCATCCGAACCTCGACGTTCAGGGGTAGGCTTTGCCATCAAAAATCATTTATTAAAGCGACTAAAAGAATGTCCTGTACACATCTCGGACCGCATTACCACGCTGCGCCTTCATCTGGACAAAGACAACTACCTTAATGTCATCAGTGTCTATGCTCCAACGCTTGACAAGTCTGATGACATTAAGGACAAATTCTACGAGGAAGTATCTCAATGCCTTGACAGCATAAACGCCAGAGAGCAGATCTTATTGCTTGGCGATTTCAATGCCAGAGTTGGTCGGGACTATGAGGCTTGGCCTGGAGTTCTGGGGCGACACGGAGTTGGTAACATGAACAGCAATGGTCAGTTACTACTTAGTCTTTGTGCTCAATACGACCTTGCGATATCGAACACCATGTTCAGACTTGCCGCTAAGCACAAGACGACGTGGATGCACCCGCGATCCAAACACTGGCATCTGATCGATTATGCTATAATGCGGCAAAGAGACATCAGTCAAGTCCAAATCACCCGCGTCATGCGCGGTGCTCACTGTTGGACTGACCATAGACTTGTTGTCACCAAACTACGACTCCGCCTCCGTCGACCTCGTAGATCCATAGTGAAAAAGCCGGCGGGTCTAAACGTGGATAGGCTTAAAGATCGCGAGGTCAGGGTGAAATATGCTGAAGCCTTAACAGAAAAGCTGTCACCAACTAATGAGACTAGTGATGTCGGTGCTGCTTGGGAAACTTTGTCATGTCATCTCATGGAAGCCGCTTCTGCTACTTTGGGTGCGAAAGACCGACATAGCGAGGATTGGTTCGATGACAATGGCGAGGTTCTACAAGCAGCATTCGACAAACATCGAGAGCTCCTGCGACAGCACAATAGAAGAGGTGGAAGTGTTGCGGTGGTCAAAGACAGTGACCAGGAATTACGAAGGCTGTCTCGACAGTTAAAAGACAAGTGGTGGCGGGACAAAGCTTGTCAAATGCAGTGGCTTGCCGATACTAACCAGCTTGGGGAGTTTTACTGTGAAGTGCGTAAACTGATTGGTGCGTCCTACCGAGCAAAAGTGCCTTTGAGGTCTTTAGACGGAATGCAACTCCTGACCAGCAAGGAGGATGTACTTAAACGTTGGGCTGAACACTTCAAAAACTTGCTTAACGTAGATCGTTCAGCTGATCTGCATCATATCAGTTTACTGCCTCAACTCCCATTAAACACTGAGCTGGACAAGCCCCTGTCGTACGATGAGGTTGTTACTGCCATCAGACAGCAGCACAATAAGCGGGCGGTCGGCATTGACCTTATACCGGGTGAGCTACTGAAGTACGGTGGTATGGAGCTGCACATGTCGGTATGGAAGCTATTTGTTCAAATGTGGGAAGAGGAGCGAGTCCCGGATGATTTCAAAGTTTCTCGCATAAGTGCTCTCTACAAGAACAAGGGTGACCGTTCCGACTGCAACTCGTATCGTGGTATTTCATTACTGTCGGTCCCTGGAAAGGCTTTTGCAAGAGTTTTATTGAACCGCCTGAAAGACCTGTCCGAAAAGATTCTGCCCGAAACCCAGTTTGGCTTCCGACCTGACCGAGGCACATGTGAAGCTATTTTCTCAGTGCGTCAACTGCAGGAAAAAAGCAGAGAACAAGGGCGTCAGTTGTACCTCTGCTTTGTTGACTTGGAGAAAGCATTCGACAGTGTGCCTCGCAAAGCTCTCTGGATGGTGCTGGAAAAACTAGGGTGCACGGATAAGTTTGTTCGACTTCTAAGACTCCTGCATGACAATATGCAGTGCTGTGTCTCTGTAGATGGTGAACAGTCCGATTTCTTCCCCGTCACCTGTGGGGTGAAACAAGGGTGTGTTCTAGCGCCTACACTGTTCGCCTTATACTTTGCAGTAGTAGTCAAGGAGGTCTTGAATACTGTATCCGAAGGAGTCCGCATCCGATTCCGCACAGATGGCAGTCTTTTCAACTTGGCTAGACTTAGGGCGCGCACTAAGGTTTCGTATGCACTGATTACAGAGATCATGTATGCTGATGACTTGTGCTTTCTTGCGGAATCCCCAGACGGCTTGCAACAGCTGATGTCCGTTTTTCACCAAGCATGCTGCAAATTCGGCCTGAAGATCAGTGTCAAAAAGACGGAAGTAATGTCTCTAGACACACATGGTCGCGAGACACTGGCCATTAAGCTTGGTGAGGATATGCTGAAACAAGTTGATAAGTTCCGTTATCTTGGGAACACTGTAACATCTAAGTGTGACCTTGATGCCGAGATCAACAGCCGAATCAGTGCTGCAGCTGCAGCATTTGGAAAGCTGCGTTCCAAGGTTTTCTGCTCGCACGACCTAAAGTTAGCCACAAAAATATCTGTCTACATGGCGATTGTGCTGCCAAACCTTCTGTACTCCTCCGAGACCTGGTGTGTCTACCGCCACCACATACGTACTCTGGATCGTTTCCACCTTAAATGCCTTCGCACCATCATGAAGATCAGATGGTCCGACCGAGTGCGTAACACCGAAGTTCTGAGACGAGCCAATGTCGGTGGCATTGAAGCCTATCTAATGCGTCGGCAACTTCGATGGTGCGGTCACGTATCCCGGATGGCGGAGGAGAGAGTGGCGAAGCGCATCTTTTATTCTGAACTAGAGGAGGGCAAGCGAAAGCAGGGTGGACAACTCCTCAGATATAAAGATGTTCAAAAGCGCCACATGAAACGTTGCAACATCGAGCCCACTCAATGGGAGGGTCTGGCAGCACAGCGCCCAGAATGGCGCGGGATGGTAAAAAGGCGAATACGCGAGTTTGAGGAGCAGCGCAAAGCAGACCTCGACGCTAAGCGCGATGAGCTGAAAGACCGTCCACCTGCAGCCATTAACTACAATTATGTGAACGGCAAACTCACCTGCCCGCATTGCGCACGAGACTTCATAGCAAAAATTGGCTATAGTAGCCATCTCCGAGCGCATCAACGCCTCTTTGATTAGGAGTTGAAGTGGTCGCCATGGCCGAAATCGGTCGGAAAGATCATCATCAGTACTGCCCTGTTACGCCTATCTAATGTATCTCTCAGACTGCCATTTGCCACAAATCCACTTTATATTTTGGAAATAATATTTGCTCATAACTTACATAATATTGATTCTATGAAGATTTTATTTCTTATGAATTAGAGCAAAACAGTCATAGAATGCATTCCTCATTAAAAATTTTTCTTATTTTCAAGTGTGTAGTAAAATATAACGATTTTAATTCTTTTGCTCCTTTATTTCTCATACAAATCGTGTTACGCGTGGTATGGTACTGTATCTAAGATACATGAGATAGGCGCGTCAAGAGCAACATTTTATTGAAATACTAATCTCCTACAAGTTTAGTTACAGGACATGGGCAAAACAGTATTATCTCAGATTATTTACTTCTTGGATAGTATACAGGGTGATCTATTACGTCGTGGTAGTGCCTATGGAAAAATCTGAAAATACATCAGATTTAAACGTAAGCTAGGTATTTTAATATACTTACAGGCTGATCTATAACATACATACATCAGCCTATAGCAGTCCGCTGCTGGACATAGGCCTCCCCCAGGGTTTTGGTGTTTTTTTTTTAAATATATAGTAATACACATTTTTTTTCCATTCGGCTTTTAAATCAAGTTATTGTCACGAAACTAATTTATTAGCGTAATCTACAGTAACAAAACAATCTTGTACTATGTATTGTATGCAAATAATCAAGCATAAAGTTATGCACGCACATTCGTTATCATAACATAACTTTATTTAAATATTAAATTCTTCTAAAATGGTAATAATTAAAACAAATTAGGAACTGGCTTAGTATATTAAATAAGATCAAATCAGATACTTCTTCTAGGCATATATACTACTTTTTATAAGATAAATAAAATAAAAAATAAAAATTGTTTATTTTCAAAATAGTTTCACATAACAGTATATGAGACCTCCCTTAAGTAAGCAAGAGCTACTTGTATTGGGACGTTTAAATAAAATATTATGAGTAATCAATGAAAACAAAAACAATCATGTTTTATGTATGCAAAATAATTCAAGCATAGCAAACTCGTACAAGTAAGTAGGTGATCATAATAAAATAACTTAAGATTCTTTTTCGAAAATGATTTCGCGAAAATGAACGCGGCGCACGCGGCTCAGTAGTGTAGGTAGTTATGTTTTTTCCCGACAAAAAACGTGCCACCGCGAGGGGTGGTACGAAAGTACCGAGCGCGGGTGGTAGAAAAATACATGTTTTTCAATTATTTGTTTTAGGAATGATCAAAATTATACCAAAACAACTTTGTTTTTTCAATTTCTCAAAACCGGTTTTACGATATTGAATCCGCCAAAACCGGAATTAAAAAATCGGTCCGATATTCCGGAATTCCGGTTTACATGCCCTAGCTACAGCCGCCTTTTTTAAATCATTGGTCCACCTGGCCGGAGGTCGTCCAACACTTCGCTTGCCACTCGATAACCTGTTTACTCCACCATCTGTCGGTTCTACGAAAAATGTGCCCAGCCCACTGCCACTTCAGTTTGCTACACTGCCAGACTATGTTCGTTACTTTGGTCGTTTTGCGGATAGTCTCATTCCGGTTTTTATTCATTATAGAGATACCGAGCATAGACCTTTCCATAGCTCTCTTAGTGATATGTAACCGGTGGGCCAGTTTTACTGTCAGGTTCCACGTCTCGGCTCCATAGGTCATGTCTGGCAGGACACACTGATCGAACACCTTGGCATTGTGGCAAGGGTAATTCCAAGATATGACGCAACTTCTCAAATGCTGCCCAGCCCAGCTGCACTCTTCTGGTGATTTCAGCCTTAAAGTTGTCTCTACCTAGCTGCTGAGTTTGCCCAAGGTACACATACTTCTGGACAACTTCAAGGGCTATACCTTCGACGGAGACCGGATCGGGGATGATGTGTTGATTGAACATGACTTCGTCTTGTCCAAGTGCATCCCGAGTCCAACAAGTCTCGAGGCGACGTTGAGACTGGTCAGCATACATGGTGTAAAAGGAATTGTCCGAAATAATTAGAGACATAAACAATAATCATAATAATAAAATCTTTCAAATGAGTATGAGCAGTTCAATAAAATAATTAATGTATTAAGAGATCACAAAATATACTTACCTCTATAAGCTATGTTTAAAACATGCAATCGTATTAAAATTATAGAAAATGGAGATCAAAAAGTTTACACTAATTTGAAGCTTTTATTGCACCGCACTATCATTTAAATCCTTGACATTATCCTGGATTTAAAAAGTAGGGTTGATAAATAAATTAAAACAAACACCTTGTATATTATGATCACAAAAGGTATTCTGAATAAAAGAAGTACTAATTAATAGGATTAAAATAAACACCATGTACCTTTCAACTCTAACTTCAACGGCCACAACAGTCCACTGCTGAACATAACCACGCTTGGCAGGCGGATTGGCGAGTGCAGTGCTAGGTGTTGCATTCACAGGAAGCGCTGCTGCCCATTCTCTGGATAACACTCCATAGTCGCCTCATTGACACCGATGGGTAGAAACTTTAGCTCCTAATGGCAATTCGTTTCGGACGCCGACAAGTTCATACAAGCTTTGTTTTGCCTATCTCATGTAACTCAATATACCGGAGGTCCGCGCGACACGTCTTGACGCGTACGGTTTTGCGTATCTCAAGTATCTAGAGTTATAGTAGATACGCAAAGCTACTCCATACAAAAATCAAGTTACATGAGTTTTGTTTTTTGGATGTAATATTAAAATTATTTATATTTCTTGTAAATATGAACTCGTACGTATATAAATGGGACCTAAAGAATACGATTAAGCTTGTTGCGCGTAACTCATGTAACTAAAGTTAACGTAGATAGGCGTAACAGGGCAGAGTAGGTAAATAACTCACAATGCATCTAAACGTGCTGTTCCGAACCGAGCGGGCGACGGCCAACGCAACGGCCGACGGCACATGCCGCAGCGACCGATAGATACATACACACTCGGCAGTCGCTTTCGATCATTCAAAGAGACCCGATGGGATTACGGTTCATCGGGTCGTTAGGGTTCATCGAGTCGTTGGGGTTCATCGGATCATCAGAGTTCATCGGGTCGTTACGGTTCATCAGGTCGTAAAGGTTCATCGGTTCGTTAGGGTTCATTGAGTCGTAAGGGGTATTCCGGTCGTTAGGGTTCATCAGGTCGTTAGAGTTCATTGAGTCGTAAGGGTTCATCGGTATATTATATTGTAAAGCCGCCGCGGCTATACTGGTCAGCAGTCATGTGCCGTCGTCTTAAATGGTTCTTTTTTAAATGAAAATGTGAGCAAGTACTAATATTTTTATTATTTTATGTATCTTAACATTCTAAAAGTGCAGTACACGCAGTGCACGCTTTCTAAATACTATACTTCATCAATACAGTCATATTTATGTTTTATTTTTCCTTTAAAGCTCAATTTTCATAAGTTTTTCTTCTAAAAACAACTACTAATGCAACGTATAAGATACTTAGCAAAAGAGTGGCTAACAGTGGCAGTTGGAAATTTAACTACCTTTTACGCTAGTTTGATCCCTAGTTGAACATATTTTAATAATGGAAAACTAAACAATAAGGCGATTAGGTCACAAAACATCCATTAAACGTAGTTTTCATGAAGTACGGAAACAGTCCATCAGAGAATAAAAAGTGTTTAAGGTGGGCTAGCTGCCTCCTAGCTTATAATTCATATTAGAACTACAGTTAAAAGCCGCTAAAGTATACTTAACTGCCTACTTTCGTATGATGAATTAATAAATATGTCGGAGATTGATCAAGCTCTGGTGGGTGTTGGCTGAAATTATTTGACAGTTCGCGTTTTGTTATTATTTTCTTCTGTTTGATTGCTATTTGATTCTTGCAGAAACGAAACGCATAATCGCTGGCAACACTCAAATAGGCGATGCGCTTTATTCGCGCGCAGTTAGCTATCGACTGTAAGATAGACTGGAGTGACGTTAGAGGCGTTGTAGTGCGCTCTCACAATTCATTGTTGGCTGCGTTCGTAATGGAAAAACGGAACGTGATCGACGGAGTAAACAACTTTGACAGTTCCGGTTGGTCTGTCGTTCTATGTGGTCGTTTTGAAGTAAGGTTTAGAATCTGGTAAAATCTTTGGAATCCTGGAGCGTTTGGAGAAACTGTGGTCGTCTAGCGATGGCGGAGCCCTAGATTCGTATTGCCAGTGGAATATTTGTGGAGATCATGAAGTGTGTGTTGGTTATTGTCGTATTTCCCCGAGGTTGTAGCCGAGGTAAGTGAAATGCAGAGATTATACGAGGTTGGTGACAGTTGCTGCTGTGGTCTCTTTGTAATCCTGCAGGCTGTGGATTTCAATAGTGTTCGGTGTTGAAGGTTAGTGTCAATCGGTATCTTTGGTGTTGTGAAGACACGTTGATGCTGATCAGCGTGTGTCTTAAGATTCTTAGGATGGTTTGGTAGACAGGTCGGTTGTAGTACGGTTACACCGTGCCTGACGATGACCTGCCAGGTCGAAACAGCCTCACCGTGGGAATTGACTGCGTAATGGTATCGACGTTGTGGCTTATGATTTCAGTGGCTGGAGATAGCATTTGACGATGCAGTATTCTACAGGGTTCGATGATTATACGCCCACGACGTGTTGTTCTGTATCCTGACGTGAGGTTATACTTCCTCGGTGTTATTTCATATCCTGACGTAAGTTTGATTATGATGTGATTTTTAGTATCATCCAGACTTGCTGGTTGATTCGTTTTAGGGTCCATTCTTTATTGTTTTCTACAAAGGACCTGATGCAGTGTGATCCTGATTTAGCGGCATCCTGATGTTCACGGCGTGTGTGCCTGTATGTATCCAGGATCTCATCCTTTTTCGTTGTGTTCGCTTCTTTTCTCTATTCCTTTCTTATTTTTTCTTACTATCATCGACATCAGAAGTGCGATAGTGAACCATTACTCGGACGGGCGTTAGAAGTATTCTAGTGACACGATAGTGAACTATTATTCGGACGTGCGTTAGTGATATTCTAATGAGATGTTGGACTACTATTTGGACGTGTGTGAAAGAGGTGTTGTTATGTGATGGTGTTCCATTGTTTTATTGGTTGAAAACTCCATGTGTTACAGTTTTCTTATGAGATTTTGGACAATTATTTGGACCGCGATAGGGACTTGTTTTAAAGCTCTGAATTAAAATAGACCGAGTACAAAAGGTGTCAAATCCAAAAGGTTCTAGTTAGAGTTAAACCTTGTTTTGTAATGATAATTCTGACGCTGCAAAAACATTTTAAAATTTAGCCTCACTGATGGGGTTGGCGGGTAGCATGATAACTTGGTGGTTAGCTGAGTTGTTATTCCTTTGGTAGGTAGCCAAACGGAATGCGTTTATTTGGTGGGTAGCCAATAAAACTGAGCGTGTTTGTTTCTCCTAGGCTCGGTGAGTAGCCGGCTCTGTTCGTTTGGTGGGTAGCCAAACTCTCGTTACGCTTGGTGGTTAGCCAACGTAACAACAGTAATTCCTGAGAGGGAAAATCGTAAATTTCTATCATCGTATGGCGGTTACGTGCTGCGCGAAGACTGGAAGCTCTGTTGAGATTATGATGTTTGTCGAAACCGTTCTTTGAACAAGTGCGTCATGTTCAACACGGGCAAGGATACCCATGAGACTGGTCAGTGTGATGTTTGTGTGTGAGCCTTAACTAAGCCTAAACTGAGTCTAAATTTGTATCTTGTGATTGATGTTCAAAATGTGAAATTAAAATAATTTGAAAGTCTGTTGATTTGGGTATCGTTTTGTTTTCGATTCCTGATTTTGAGTTTGATTAGTGTCACAGGGATGACTTACTTTGTATCACAGGGATGATTTGTCACAGGGATGACTTAGTTTGTGTCACAGAGATCATTAGTGTCACAGGGATGATTTGTCACAGGGATGACTTAGTAGGTAATCACAGAGATGATTAGTGTCACAGGGATGACTTAGTTTATCACAGGGATGACTTAGTAGGTAATCACAGAGATGATTAGTGTCACAGGGATGACTTAGTTTATCACAGGGATGATTTGTCACAGGGATGACTTAGTAGGTAATCACAGGGTTGATTGATTATTGTCACAGGGCTGACATGTTTGAATCACAGGGTTGATTAATTATTGTCACAGGGCTGACATGTTTGAATCACAGGGTTGATTAATTATTGTCACAGGGCTGACATGTTTGAATCACAGGGTTGATTGATTATTGTCACAGGGCTGACATGTTTGAATTACAGGGTTGATTGATTATTGTCACAGGGCTGACATGTTTAAATCACAGGGTTGATTGGTTATTGTCACAGGGCTGACATGTTTGAATCACAGAGTTGATTGGTTATTGTCACAGGGCTGACATGTTTGAATCACAGGGTTGATTGATTATTGTCACAGGGCTGACATGTTTGAATCACAGGTTTGATTGATTATTGTCACAGGGCTGACATGTTTGAATCACTGGGTTGATTGATTATTGTCACAGGGCTGACATGTTTGAATCACAGGGTTGATTTACGTCACAGGGATGACTAAGTTTGTATCACAGAGATGATTGATGCTAGTCACAGGGCTGACTAGCAATTTACAGAGATAGCTGAAAAATACGAGTGGTCGTTTTTATTTATTTTCAATGGATACTTGAGCTATATAGAGCTTAGTTGCTGATACTTCGGATAGTCTTTAACTGAAGTGGATTGAATTGTTCTGGTTTTTGGAGTGAAAGTTGTTTTTGTGTTTGATGAAGTGGATACTTGACCTTATCGATGACAGAAAATGAATTGAGTTGTGATTAAAACGAAATAAATTTAGTGGGAATGTTATGTGAAGTCAGTGACTTTCTTGACCAGAGGAACATAATTGGCAATCCTCATATTTCTGTTATGTGCCTTGCTATGATAGAAAGCTCTGATATCTTAGCTCACTGGTTGTCTTGAAACAGGATCAGGTGCAAAATGGATGTTGTCTTCAGATCTACCAGATGCCAGATTGAGATTGTCTCGAGGTGAGAGGTGCTGAACGGGTTGTGATGTGGCTGTTGACTTGACGGTGTGGCCTTAGTTAATTTACTTCTGTCATCAGTCATAGCGATAGCTATTTTTACGGTGACGTGGCGCTGGTGCAGGGTTTCTGACGGTGCAGACAAGGCTTTAGAGACTATTTATTTTGGTAATGACATCGTGACATTTATTGGTTGGTTAATGTTTTCAGTCATGTGAGTTGATTCAGTTTGTTATAATCAGGATGGACGAGCGGTATGTCTAGGCATAGTTAGTTTCTTTCGATACACATCAGCCGAGGACGTCTGACTTGTCAGAATGGCCGTGTCGGAGATTGATCAAGCTCTGGTGGGTGTTGGCTGAAATTATTTGACAGTTCGCGTTTTGTTATTATTTTCTTCTGTTTGATTGCTATTTGATTCTTGCAGAAACGAAACGCATAATCGCTGGCAACACTCAAATAGGCGATGCGCTTTATTCGCGCGCAGTTAGCTATCGACTGTAAGATAGACTGGAGTGACGTTAGAGGCGTTGTAGTGCGCTCTCACAATTCATTGTTGGCTGCGTTCGTAATGGAAAAACGGAACGTGATCGACGGAGTAAACAACTTTGACAGTTCCGGTTGGTCTGTCGTTCTATGTGGTCGTTTTGAAGTAAGGTTTAGAATCTGGTAAAATCTTTGGAATCCTGGAGCGTTTGGAGAAACTGTGGTCGTCTAGCGATGGCGGAGCCCTAGATTCGTATTGCCAGTGGAATATTTGTGGAGATCATGAAGTGTGTGTTGGTTATTGTCGTATTTCCCCGAGGTTGTAGCCGAGGTAAGTGAAATGCAGAGATTATACGAGGTTGGTGACAGTTGCTGCTGTGGTCTCTTTGTAATCCTGCAGGCTGTGGATTTCAATAGTGTTCGGTGTTGAAGGTTAGTGTCAATCGGTATCTTTGGTGTTGTGAAGACACGTTGATGCTGATCAGCGTGTGTCTTAAGATTCTTAGGATGGTTTGGTAGACAGGTCGGTTGTAGTACGGTTACACCGTGCCTGACGATGACCTGCCAGGTCGAAACAGCCTCACCGTGGGAATTGACTGCGTAATGGTATCGACGTTGTGGCTTATGATTTCAGTGGCTGGAGATAGCATTTGACGATGCAGTATTCTACAGGGTTCGATGATTATACGCCCACGACGTGTTGTTCTGTATCCTGACGTGAGGTTATACTTCCTCGGTGTTATTTCATATCCTGACGTAAGTTTGATTATGATGTGATTTTTAGTATCATCCAGACTTGCTGGTTGATTCGTTTTAGGGTCCATTCTTTATTGTTTTCTACAAAGGACCTGATGCAGTGTGATCCTGATTTAGCGGCATCCTGATGTTCACGGCGTGTGTGCCTGTATGTATCCAGGATCTCATCCTTTTTCGTTGTGTTCGCTTCTTTTCTCTATTCCTTTCTTATTTTTTCTTACTATCATCGACAAATATTTCTCTTAATAAATACGTTAAGTGCATTTTACCGTTTTTCTAAAGTACTAAGCAATATATTAAAAAAACTGGTTTGACAAATGATACTTAATGTATCTCTTATTATTTCAACAAAAACATATAATTTTTATCTGCAATCGAATTCAAGAAAACGGGTTTCGCGGGTTTTTTCAAGTTTTCTCAAAACCTACATTTGTGGCTTTGCCGCCTTCTTTCATATCAGGGCAGTATATTATATAGTACATTTAAACATCAGAGTAAGACCTGAAATTCTTTATTGGGTTATTTCTTTATTATTTAATTAACTTCGTAATTCATGTCCAAAATCTTTGAAGTACATCTTACAGCATTTTCCATTTCATCCAATTTGTAAAGTTGCACTAATCCATTTGCAAGTTAAACAATTAAAAATACACCAACTTTGACCTCCCAGCAGCTTTGCTATTACGGCACTGAAAACTTGTTTAAAGTCTGTTTAATTTCCATCTCGTAAAACCGTCACAACTAAAAGGAGGGGGGAGACGGGGGGAGGGGAGCGTTTCATGAAATCTATATGAGAATACAACGAACATAAAGCTTTGGAAGATGCATTTTGCATTTCAACTGTTGCCTCAAGCTGAGGCAAGTAAAAAATAGAAAACAAAATATTTGTCAAGTTCAAAAAAGATTCGTCCATTGGAATTTGGTTCCGCACCTTAGTTCGAAAAGTACTTACTGCTAGTATCCGAAGCGTTAAAAATATTGCATGCAATGATGTAATTTAGAAATATATGTAAAATAAAAATAAAACCTTTAATTATTAATTAATTATTTGATGTAACGAAATAACCGACGAGCGTGCATTAAGACATTGACGAATTCTTGCTGCAGAGGAGGCAAGTATGTCAGGATCGTAGTAGGTGAAAGGAAGCAGTCTCTGCCTACCCCTCCGGGAAAGAGGCGTGATTTATGTATGTAATGAAATTAAAACTTGTCTGCATGTGTTAATACTATAAGTAGGGTATAGTCAGACTAATATTATATTTACCTATTATCAAAATTTTTACGTTTAATACCTAGTCACAACAATACAGGCTACAAACATACAAGTTGAATCGCCAGCTTTACCGACAATGAATCCCTGAAAACGAGAAATGCAAAGATTCCCCCACAAACGGTCCAAAGGATGCAATCAACATCTCATTAGTGGACTCTCTTAATTCTCGTGTCTTCAGGGACCTTCCTGATTTCTTCGATAAACCGTTTATTGCAATGAAATTCCTTTTTCGGCCCTGTTTAAAAGATAGCTTAGCGCTCGTTTGGTGATTTTTATACTTACCTCCTGATTGAATATGCAAACTAAGTGACTTGCGATGGATCCAGGTACTACAAAAATGTTTGAAGAAAGATTTAGTTTCTTTATACGCATTCTTATCAATCTTAACTTTTATAGTAATTGAATACATTGAATAACCGTACTAAAACAATACAACTTACAAAATAAATTAAAAAATATTGTAAGCTCCATCACAACTTTGCAACAACTACTACATTATTGTGTGTTTATTGAATACTAGCGGGTGGAATTTTGAATCTAAGCTTTTATGACCCATTTAATGAACAACTTATACTAGGAAGCCATTTTTGTAAATCTTATAGTTCAGCCGGGCTCTTGGTGGTCTAAATATTTTACGCTTAATCGAATTTCCCGTGGGAGTCATCAATTTCCCCGCGCTAAAATTATATTTTCTCCAATTTGCTCGGAAATGGCTTCATTACTTTAAAAAAAGAATACGTCAATGGACTCATTTATGTAGTCAAAGCGCAGAGGACTGTAATAGAAATTTCCGGACTAGGCCGGAAAAAAAAGGTTCTTTAACTTCACACTTTCGTGTTTATAGGTGTTTTATGGTACACAATACCATGTTCAGGAACACTTATACCGCGCGCGTTCCATTTTTTAGCTAATTGTACAAACTGTAACATAACTTTCAACATAAATTAAGTGTCGCTCCATTATTCTTTCTTTCATAATAAATTAATTATTTTTTAAAATTACTGTATTATTATTGTTATTTCCTTGCAAATGAGAGAAAAGTATTGTACAATCCACGGCCGAAATAACAATTTCTGGTTTCGTTTACTTTAGAAGGCCTCATTTCATTTCATTTATTTAATTCCATAACAATAGTGTTGCAGACGAAACTAAATAAATCACAAGACCAGCACTTTTTCTCTAGGTATTTTATATTTACAAGGACAACTGCCCGATAACAACTGCCTCGAGCTGACGTCACCACGTGACGTCATCGAAACATAGATATTATAGGTGGCCAGGTCCTCGACATAGCTCCCCCCGTAAGCCAAGGGCTTACAGAAGATAACGAGGACCTGACCAGTCCTAAACACAAACAAAAAACATTTCTCCTGTGGAGCATAAAAAACAATATAAAAACTTATTCTACAGCTGCAGATGGAACCTTGACCATTTTGATGGGCCTTCTCAAAGTTCCATCTACATTGGCTACATCCATCACACTAACATTACAATGTTCCCTGACTTATCTCTAATCTCCTTCGACCTACCAAGAAATACTTTTGTGTCAGTGCGAGCTCGTCATCCGCTGCCACGGTTTATGTGGTTTACGGTCTTGATTTTACCAAGTGTTCAGTTTCTACGAATAGATTTCATAAGCTTCCATGTCTGTGGCCTTTCTCCTCAGTGTAGCGTAGCTGAAAGCGCGAACACTTTACTGATCAAGCAAATTACACCAGCATCCTTTCATGCACAAGAGAATAAAATGTGTTTCATCGGTTTTGCTCCGTGCAATCTGAGACATTACGCGTCTCCTCTCTCACTATTGTTGCTTTATATCTCGACTGGCTCCTGCAAATTATGTTCCATTATCTGAATAGGTAAATACCCTCCGGGTAACCTCTTCCTCCTAAGAACATGCTATCGCAAGGTCGTAGCCCGCAAAATCTGCGGCGAGATTCCCGACGATTTCCAGACCAGTCCATATCTGCAGGTTAAAAAAGGCGATCCAGCCGATCAAACGCTTTGAGCTTGGATACTGGGTGTTTTCCGAATAGGACATGGGACGCTTGACAGTTTCCTCGATTTGCTGCGAGATGGCCATTCTTCCTTCAACTCGAAGGTCTTCGACAGGATCAATAGATGCTTATAAGTCTTGAAGCCTGCTGGACTCTGGATACGTTGGTTCTTGACGAGCCCGTGACAATTATTTCGAAAAACTATTGGCCTAGCGTTCCTTAAATAACATAATAATAGAAATCAAATAATTAACTTACAATTCAAGGCTAGCATAACAATCTCTGGACACATCTTACATTGCTAGCTAAAAGTGGATGTAGCCTCCCTATCACATAGAAGGCCCTTATTATTAAATGAACGGGCCTGATGGGCCCTGTCGCGTTCCAATCCGTATTGGTAAACTTTGGCGGAGGCACGTTGTACCTTTGCTATAAACTGAAGCAATAATAATTTGGAAGTAAAATGATCTAAAAATGATAGTTGCATAGTCAACTCGTCGGGTCATTGTGATTTAAGTAACATAAAAAGGGATGGACTCGCAATCTATTTTTTGCACAATCTGCACCGCTCACACTGACCCGAGTAGCAGCATCTGCAATATCGTGAGCTGTAGGGACCCAACGCCACTTGTGATGCGGCGTCAAGTCAGCTATGTCGCCAACTCGATTCATGGCGAAAGTTTTGTGATTTCTCGCATCACTGCGAGTCTTGGCGAGAACGGTCTGTGAATCTGACCAAATCTCTGTCTCTGCAGGTCTCTCCCGCACCGATTCACGGATCGTCTTCACCAATCGTAATTTGGCTTGATAACTTTCAGGACGTTTCTGAGATGAAAGTGTGTCTGCCATTTTTATCCTAACCAAAGTATTTAACATCTCATCTTCTTTCGAAATTGAACAGTGATTGACAAATTGGGTAGATGGTAATTTGGAAGAAACTGACCCATACACGATCCAACCTAATGCAGTCCGTGTCGCAGCCAGTTGGTCCGGGGTTCCTAGACGGTCTTCCTTACTTACAAGTAGATACCAATGGCTAATTCCCACTAGCACCTTAGGGGTACCCATGGGGTAAGTAAGGTAGTCAGTTAGACCATCTAGGTGGTCACAAGCGGATAAATCCTCGGCCGCAACTGCTTGCGATGACACTGCAAGATTGGGATAAGTTTGTGCTCCTTCGATTGTAAATAACTCATTCGATTGTAAATATTTTCCACGAATTTTGAAATTCACAGACATAGTAGGAACCTCCTTTTGACTACCTGCGATCCCACTTATCCATATTTTATTTGCAGGCCCCTCAATTCCTAACGTATCAGCTAATTCAGCATCGATCAACGTAGTAGTAGATCCATCATCTAAAAAGGCCAGAACCTCGAGTTCGCCAAGTGGGCCTGAAATAACTACAGGTAACATTTTCAAAAGAACTTTACTTAAATTACCTCTTTGTGAAATTGTGTTGATAGAAACTTCATGCTTATCTTCATTTTTCTCCAAAGTTGTCTCTGTCATAGGCAAAGTCGGTGACTTTGACGTATGACAACAACAGGCATTGACATTAGTCTTTGGAGTTGTTTTCAATTGTGAATTTTGATTTTTGTGGCTCGAATTATTATTCCGAAAATCAGCCGAAAATGCAGAATTATTTTTAGAATTTTGAAAAACTGTTTCACGGGTGAAGTCAGAATGTAGGAGGGAATGATGCCCACCTGCACAAATTGCGCAGCGTTTGGCGCTACAGGTCTTCCAATTGTGCCTACCTTTTTTCAAGCATCTGGGGCAGGTCCTGGACGTCTGGATCCAGGAACGACGATCCGGAAGTGACAGCGCAGCAAATTTAGGGCATGACTTAATGCTATGGTCTCTTAAGCAGAATATACATGATGCGGAGTACTCTGTTGTTTTATTATAACCGTAGTTATAATTTGTGAAGTAACTCGGCCTAAACGTTGCTCTATTTGGTCAAGGTATCGCTTCGCCCGCGAGTTGGGGCGCAGGAATGTTGGAAAGTAGCCCTGGTGAAAACCGGATTTGTTTTTCGGCTTCCTTATCCAGATATTGGGACAATAAATCCAGACGTGGTGAACCTGTGGACGTTAGTGAAGAATTAATGTCGGCGTAATCGTACCACTTATTTAACAAGATAGGGGATAGTTTGGAAATAATGTTTTCGAATAGTTCAGGGGAGTGGAGGTAGGCTTTTCTATTTAGGAGTTTTAATGTGCTAACGCAGTTCCTTACTTTGGCGGATAGGTTTAACAAATCACATAAACTGCCTAATTTAGGTAACACCTTAATATTATTCACCTCAGCCATCACTATGGCATCGGGGCGCGCGAAACGCAGCTCCAGGGTGCGCATAACTACCTCTGGGTCATCAGAGGTGGAGAGTAGGGATGACACCTCGTCACGTGCCTCCCCTTTGAGGGCCGTACGCAGTCTAGATAAATTTTCTGTATTAGAATAAGTAGCCCTACTATCTAAATAACTCCTTTGAAATATTAGCCACTCCAGGACGTCACCGCTAAACGTGGGTAACTCGATTGTCCTGAAGCGGGCTCTCTCTGCACAGCTTAGGTTAACTATTTTGTTACCTAGGTTATTTATGGCACTCACCAATGCATATTCATGGCCGGTGGGCTCCGGTAGCTCCGATATTTCTTTGGAGCGTATCGGCGGGGGTGTGCCTCGTTGGCGGCTGGCGTCCGCTGGCGTAGGGCCAGCGCCTGTGTGATTACCTGCCTCCTGGTGGCCGGTGTTAACAAAGTTGGTTGTCACCCACGCCTCAGTATAAGCGGGAGAGCCTCCGCAACTGCGGGCAGCATCCCCCTCCGTGCGTTCCACGGCGTCCTCGGCGTGGGCGAGAGCTTCTTCTGCGTCGTATTGGGCTAGAATTACGCGTTTTTCTATTTGTAACTTTTCTAGGTCCAAGTCCGCGAGTTTGCGGGCAAGCTCTGCTTCCCTGGCCTTTTTTCTTGCTGCGGAACTCGCGGCGCTTCTTACTGTTGTAGCTGTTGAGCCAGCATGTTGACTCCCCGATGGGGCATCTCCTAGATTGAGATGGCTCCCCGGAGGGGCACCATCTTCTGGTGTCTTGGTCTTGGATTGTGACCTGGTAATCATTGCCAGGCCGACGGACGTAATTTTAAGAAATATTAATTTAGAATTTAGCTGGTTACTAATAAAGGCGAAAAGGACCAAAATGTTGCAGACAAAACTAAATAAATCACAAGACCAGCACTTTCTCTCTAGGTATTTTATATTTACAAGGACAACTGCCCGATAACAACTGCCGCGAGCTGACGTCACCACGTGACGTCATCGAAGCATAGATATTATAGGTGGCCAGGTCCTCGACAAATAGATTGTGTCGGAAATTACATAACTTTGACAATATAATCAAAAAACAAAAGATTAACAGATATAAAATTGAAATTAAGACATAAATAAAAAATAAAAAAACTACAATTTCATAATTCTATTAAAACAATGTCCAAAGTTACAAAAATTAAATGTCAATCCAATTATACAAACAAAAAAAAAACAATTTCAAAACTCTATAAAATTACATGTCATAATGTTTTTTTTTCTTATATTTCTTGATTATGAAAATTCATGTCAGAATTCCTCCAATAATACAAAATTATATCTTATCATATTTTACTGTTATTAAATTCATCAACGCTATAAAAACATTTTGTCACCAAGAAATCCCTCAAACGTTTTTTGAAAACTCCAATATTAGTGACACTTTTTAGGTCAATGGGGAGATGGTTATACAATTTTATTTCTTGGTAACGAGCGCTATGTTTTACAACCCTTAACCTGGGCATAGTAAGTATAGTAGGAATGTCTTTCCTTCTTGTAGTCAGTCTAATTTTGTTCTGTTCAGCTGTCTCATACTGATGCAAATTTTTTACAACGTCAGTTAAAATTAAATAAATATAAAGTGACGGAACAGTAAGAATACCAAGCTCTACAAAATATTCTTTGCATGATTCCCATTGCGGTATTCTAACTATCGTACGCAAGGCTCTTTTTTGACTTACGAAGGCTTTGTTAATATTTTAGTCGTAACTTTGTCCCCATAACCTAACACTGTACCTGAGACGCGATTCCACCAGCGCGTAATATACTTGTAGCAACTGGGATTTAGTCGCTTCATATCTCAAGCTCCTTAAAGCGTAACAAGCTGAGCTGATAGTGTTCACGATAGCATTTAACTCCTCCTTCCAGTTTAAGAATGCATCTATATATACTCCAAGGAACTTAACTTTATCTACGGCCGTGATACTTTCTCCCTCTATAGTGGCATGTATTTTATCATTCGACCTACAAGTCGTTTTAAATAGAATAATATTCGACTTTGTCTCGGCCTTCCAATGCCACTCCACCAGAAATTGCTTTATACTCGGCCTGTGACGTAATGTACTATTAATGATGACCAGGCTCAGAAGCTATAGACCACAAAATGTTTCATGCAAGTCCGTCGAGTAGATTTAGAGATCAGCGGTAACAAAAAAAAAGCGTTCTAATACCATTTTAACATCGCCTCCCATTGGTTTTTCGTAGATACATTCAATGTACAAACACATGGGTTTTACTGACTTATTATATGTATAGATTTTTTTGTTTCCATGACTTGCCACGGACTTGGCGGCTCTCCCACTGTACCACACTCCGTCGCGTAGTGCGGGATCGCAGATTTTAAAGTTGTATGCAAGTACATCAGAACGTATCGAAAAACCGCCTAGAGCAACACACCGACAAAGCGTCAATGCGCATTGTCAGGATCTGCCGCTCCGCGCTACGCGTACAAAAAAAAAGTTTTATTGGGTTTCTTACCCAGGGGTAAAAGGGTCAAACGTGGCCATATTACTGCAAGTTGGCTGTCTGTCTGTACGTCCGTCCATTTAAACCACATAATATATACCGTCTGTCACTTGGCTGTATCGTAAACCGTAATAGTTAGACAGTTGAAATTTTTACCGATGACGTTTTTCTGTTGCCGCTGTAACAACTATTATTAAAATTTGATAAAAAGGAGACTATTCAAAAAAAGTTATTCTTTTGCTCGATATCATCTTTAATGGTTTGAAGCTGTATATTTTAAACAATTAAAGTAAGACCGCTCAAATTTTCACAAAACGTTTATTAATATTTTAGGGTGCACTGGGTGCACCTATAAAACCAACGAGTTTTTTATACATGCGGAACCCTTCATGCGCAAGTTCGACCCAAACTTGGCCCATATTTTTTTTATCTTTTTACTTCTTTTAGTATCATAAAGTAAGTAATTATAAAAATGCAATAAACAAAAGCACATGAACAAGGATTAAAACATTCCAAATAAATGGTTACGGCGCTTTGTTTATTTCCATTTATTGTTTTTAAATTTTAAACAGGCATAAATTATTCAAATGTAAAATGTTTATCTCTTTTCCTAGCACAAAATACATTTAATATTTCAAACGTCGCCGTTGCCGTAGCAAAAGGCATCTTTTAATGAAGCTGTCTCATTGTGCCGGTAATTTACGCGGCGCCGTTTTGAAAAAAAAGAGTGTTATTGCTTTCAAAATAAAATTGTGAAACTTTGGCCCATTAAAATTATTTACCGTCTGCTCATTATTTAATTGGGATCTTGTTTACAGGAATCTGAAACAAATTGCTTTGCTGAAGTTTATTTTGTAGGTCTGAAGGCAGGTAATTAATCACGCACGAGCAGGGGCTGAGGAAATATTCAAAGACCGTAATTAAATAAACAATAGTGATACCTTAAAACGGACTAAAGTAGGCGCTTGAACTCTTCTCAATAAACCTTTATTTTGCATTAGTCTTTTTATTAATAAGGTTTCAGTAGGTACTAATCCATTCCAGATTTTTTCTACTTTTCTTTATTCTGCACAACTAGCTGATGCGCGCGAAGGTTTTCGCATTATAATTTTCGTTTCGCCATGAGATGCCTATGTGCCAACAGAAGCGGCATATCTTTTGCCAAAAAGCCATTTTCGTACCTCTTATAGTTTTGCCGTGCTCCTAGTGTTCCACGCCATGTACTTCAGGCCCTCGATTACTGACAAAAATTATCATAGATGTTGTTCAGGCAATTCAGTTATCAACATACCGAACATAAAAATTTACGCTTAGTTTTTAGGTAAAAGATGATGCGGGATGTTGTGTAATCACCTCGTATGTGACATGAGTGACGTCAGATTGCAATATGATTTGTTAAAGAAAGACAAGTTAGAATATAAAGATTCGTAAATTCGTAGATGCTATGTTAGCGGCTGAAAGTGCGGGAAAGGATGTACGAATGATACATAGCACTAAAAACGTCAACGAGTGCGCCGATACCGACTACGGTGACTGTGTCGCCTCCGCTGCCGCCGCCACCAGCGGGACTTCATCAGACTCGGCCATGCATGAACCAATGAATAATTATACATTACAAGTTAACAGAAATATGTGTTTTTGTTATCGCTGTGGAGACTACCATGGTAGAGAATGCAGGAAAACTGGCCCACCTGCTACATGTCACTCAAAGAGCTATGGAAAGGTCTATGCTCGGTAGGTGTCTCTGTAATGAATAAAATCTGAAATAAGACTATCCGCAAAAATACCAAAGTAACGGACATATTTTGGAAGTGTAGCAAGCTGAAGTGACAGTGGGCTGTGCACATCTGTCATAGAACTGACGGACGGTGGAGTAAGCGGATAAATAACTAAGTCCTATCATTTTTTATTTTATTCTTTTTTCGAATTTTGGCTCATGGTTGGTATTTAATGCGTTAAGTGGGATGGTTAGGCAGATGAAGATGATGATAAAATCGTTGCTTATACATGACGTATACTTGAAGTTTTCTTGATAACCCCTGATTTATGACTGTTGGTTATATGTGAACAGACAAGCCCCCACACCCCAGTGTCGAAGATTGTCAAATCTCGATCTTGGCGACACTACCAAACTTATGATTTTTTATGAAATAACAAGCCCCGCTCAACCCCCAGTGGCAGTCTCGTGGTTGGTGGATTTCCCTGTATTTACCTACTTGAGGTGGCCAAATATGTTAGAACACACATGGATGATTTCCCTGCTTCCCTTAGATTCTCCGCTAGGCGAGGGAACCAGCTGGCCCCCACGCGTCACAGACTAGAAAAAACTAGCAAATCATTATTTGTGATGGGGCCAAAGATATTCAATAAACTTCCATTGTACATACGAGAAGCTACGAGTAATTATGTATTTATTAATAAATGCAAACGCTTCCTGGCTGAAAAAGCCTACTATAGCGTAAAAGAATTTATTGACGAGTAACTTATTTACATTTTATTTATTTCACTTTTTAATGTTTTGTAAACTATGTCTACGAATGAATTTTTTGTACACTGTACCTATTTATATTTATACTTCTGACAATGTAAATTTCTTACTATTAAATAAATGATAAATGATAAATGATGTGAGTTACACTATATCTACTGCCGGTATTAGTTGGCGCTGGATCCTTTTTAAAATCAATCATCCTTTTTTAGATTTCTTTTTCTGCGATTTTAGTAATAAATTTTGTTTCAGGGGGCTATGTTTTCTAAACCTGCCAATATCTATTGCCGATGCAGTTAAATTTTCCAAAACCCTTGTTCTCTTTATTTTTTTTTTTGTGTAAGGGGGTTCCTCCTGTCTCCCTCTCCGCGGGTGTCATGGTTGATACTGGTAACATGGTTCAGTGCCGCAAAATCTAATTTAATACTCATTATCTCTACCTCCCAGTAGATTTCTTCCACGTTTTTATAAATTCAAAAGTTTCTGAAGGTGTTTGTTACCTCTTCACGCTCAAACGGCTTGACTTATTTGGATTAATACTAACACATAGGCTACTTTTTAACTCGGAAATACCAACAGCTACGGGTAAAACCACGGGGCAGTAATATGCCCACAAAGGCAAAGTCAAGTCCACACAATAATATGATATTAGTTCAAAATTAGGTACCTACTAAATTACAAAAAGAGTGCATTGTAGCAAAAAATTTAAGATTTCTTAAACCCTTTTATAAACTTCTAACCTGCTAAAAAAATCATCCCAAACGCTCTCTCTCTCTTTCTTTTCTTGTGATAATTTATTTCCGAAAAGAAATTATTTTTATCTTTTCATTTCAATAAAAACCAGTTTTTCGAATGGGAAATTTTGTTGCCTATCTTCTAGTGTACTTAGATGGCGCTGAGCTAAATTAAAACAAGTTTCTTTCCTTAAAAAAATATGGAAATAGATGAAATGTGTTTTGTCTCAATTGACAAAATTTCAACATAGCAGAAAGCAATCTGGTATGACATTATAAAAAAACTTCAAGAACTGTCAATAGAAAGTCCCTATTTTGAAACTTCAATTTGATAGCTTGTTGAAGAGACATTTCAATAACTCTAGATTTTAAGACGACCTACTTAGAACTTTCTGTTAATTCATCACCAACCATTTTCATCGAACTTCTTTGTGTACTTTGTGAAATGTATAAAGTTTCAATAATTAATCCTTCAACGTAAAACCGAACCCTCTAATAGCTGTGCTTGCCTTCAAGAAGAAATCAAAGACAATCTTGTACATATAAGCACCATTTTTAGCAAGGTAACTAACCGCTGCGGTATTTCATTTAAAATAAAACCTAGTAACTAAATTCAAACAAGATTGATAAATTGCTCTCCGACATTTTAAATAAGTACGTCTTCACGGAGCAAGCGCGCCTTCTGACGTGTTAACAAGTCAGAGGACGCTTTTTTACGCTATCACACTTCCACTGTTAGTAAGATGTACTTCTTAAGTAACATTATTCATAGTTTTTCTGAAATCTATTTACGGGTATCACATCATGTACGTCACGTACATGATGTAATACCTACGTGGGATAGGATGAGATAAGTATGTCTGCTCCCTAAATGTTTCGACCTTATTAACGCTATAATAATTGGCAAACATAGCTTGTTAACACGTTATAATTGGCAAAGAGCGGCAATTTATTAATTACATTTACTAAAATTGAAACCGATTTTATCTGTGATGTGTTTACATAATTATAAGTTGGCTTGTTTCATCCAGGATTCCATCATCTCATCCTGACTTGGGCCCGGATTCTCTTATTTTTTTAAAAGCTTTTATTTTTACTCTTGCAATTCCTGCGACTCCCCACTGTCAATATAATGCTACTGTGATTTGATGACCAAAACTGTCCCACTGACAGGCCATTGACACACAAATGAATCGATTTTTATTTAGCAAACTTCGGGCCCGGTAACTAAACGCTTGAAGTTGTTTAAATAAATACTATCATGTTAAGTATTTTTCTGAATAAAATTCTGAAACAGTTTCCTCCAGAAGACGGTCTGTGAAGCAATAAACGTCATTAGTTGCAGCCGTAGTTAGTCGTAGTTTGAGTAAGTTGACTTAAGTTGCACGTTACTTGTTTGAGGAAGCTCACTTGTTCTTGGGGACGTGAAAACTTTGATGAAAATGTGCTGCCGTCTCAAAACTATTTTATTCCACAGATAATATAAAATGTGAAAATGGAGGTTGAGTTCTTGAATTAAAAAAAAAATGTAATCTTAACTACACCCAAATTTGTCGCAAAAAAATAATGTATTTTTTTATATTAAACATAATATGTTTAAGTTAGATTACATGTTAAGTGACTCAGTAAACAAGTTTACAATTTCTTCTACTTAAAAGGTAAATTTTTTATTTAAACTTTTTAATGTACTAATGAACTTTATCATTATAGTATACTTTTAAGACAGCGGCGATATAAAAAGCTCAATAATTATAAATTTTGTAAATAACTAAGTAACTCCTTGCTTGTAAGGCTCAAATTTGCTGCTCATACAATTTGTGAGGTGCCATATTTATTTAGTCACTGTATCGTGTGTTCCGGTCTGGCATCTCGCCAATAAGTAATATGGACACATCAAGTGCCGATACATCTTTATTGTTTTCATATTAAGACAGGATGTAAGAGTACCTTGGCTTGCTGTACAGGAGTGATATGTGGGATATTTTTGTGATTACTGTTAGCCTTAGTTGTTTCTAGTCGTAATGTTATTATTTTGTTGTCAGCCTATTTCTTATTTATGTAGGTGAGTTGAGGGAGTTAAGACTGTTTTAGCACCCACGCCAATATGTCATCTTATTTAGAACACAGGTCGCTGCAAAGAAAAATACCTCTATGTATCAAGAACACTAACATTAAAACCATGTTTAGTCGATATTCGTACAAGCTTCTTTATAACATTTGGAGAAAAAAAAACTATTTATATTTGACCTCGGGGCCAAAATGACCCAGCTTTCAATTTCGTCGAGTGCCTAAAAATAAAATGCTGCGTTGGCGGTGGTACAAAACAAACGGATGAAACACCCTTCCTAAACGCCCATGACAAAGCGGTTCCTTGATCATTGTCGCGTCCTGAAACGACTTCTTTAAAACAAAAAAGTCCAACCCAGGTTATTCATTATTTTGTCAAACTCTGTTAGGAATTTGTGTTATTATGGGTGGTCACAGATTATTAATGTGTTAGAGAGAGTTTATTTATGAGATTTTTCATGTTTTTTTTTATTAATGATGGGTTTGCTCTTGACTCTAGTCTCGGTCATAGGACAGAGACAGAGTCTAAGATGGAGCGAGCTCACCCAGAAGAAGCCTGTTCACTCTTACTTTGAAGAGATTAGGGTTGTATGCGCTTGGAAACACGGACGCAGGTAGTGAGTTCCACTCTTTAGCAGTGCGCATTATAATTGATGACTGGAACCGCTTAGCTCAAATTGGTGGAATGGCAACCAGGTATGGATGGTATCCGGTGGTGCGTCTGGATGTCCGATGGTAGAAGGAAGCCGGTGGAACAAGGTCGTGCAGCTCTTGAGCACACTCCCCGAAGTACAATCTGTAAAAAACCGACAAGCAGGCAAACTTGCGGCGATGTGCCAGGCTATGTAGCTTGGTGTCCACCAGTTTTATGTCGCCTCTTGGCCCTGCGTTCTACCGAGTCAAGAGCGGCAAGTTGGTATTTGGCTGAGTCATCCCAAAGGTGACTGCAATACTCCATGCATTGTTCGTTATTATAACAAAAAAACGTACTATTAGTGTCCCAAGAAGGTCCTCGCTATTTGATTCGGGTGACCTTTACAGGTGTTTTGCTGATACATAATTAACTAGATATTAAAACATTTTTCACAAAGTAGTTTATGAATTATCGTTTTATGAGACAGTACTCATTGTCTCTTGTGTAATATACTTTGCAGTATGATGGATCTGATTTTCCGCTGTGTAATTTGTACAGTGCAAGTTGAAGAGATTTACCAACCAGCAGCTTTGTTAAAATTCGTTTTTTTTTTATTTGTGTGGCATCCCGTATATTTCTAGAAATTAAGCTGTTCCCTCTCGCTAAAATTGCAGCCTTATCTTATCATATAATGGGTCAAATAGGGTATCCATGACACGTTCATAAACTGCAGACTATCTGTCACGACGGTTTTTCACATCGGCAATAGGTTTCTTTCGACGTGAAGATACGTTTCTCTTTGCTTTCCTTATTAATGAGAGTCCAGTGACACAGTCATACTTATAAACACCAGGGTTTTGGAGAGGGATGTTGCAATTGATCAATGTACCGGCAGATTTTTTTCGGCAGCTTAAAATTGGTCTTGATTGAAGTTCGCTTCAGAATTCTACCGATCTTATCAGTTACTCCTTGGGTAAATGTGCTGGTTCTCGTTCAACTGTGGGTGTTTTGGAAAGGTTTTTGGGACGTTAACGCGGTAGCTTCAGGTAATTTTAATGGAGTACTCATCTCACGTGCTTAAGCTCATCGTCTAGGCGCTGGGGGTCACAGATCTGTGATCAGGTGGTATCTATACCACCTGCTCTCTGAAGCAAAGATATATTTCGTCGGGTAATTGGCTTAGTTCTATGGTTCCTGCGTATGCTCCCGTAAGTGGTACTTATTGCTTTTGCCTTTTTTCTTTGCACTCCCCTCGGTTTAGCATAAGCTACCTTCGGCAAAGACAGCAAGGTTCAGAACAGTTTGATTCCACATGAAATTGACACGACGTGACTCGAGATGGGCGGTGGGTATATACCCAAATTACCCAATCTACCCATTAGCGTTTTTGCCTTGGTATTTGGATAATTACCCGGTAAATCTATGAAAATTTCAACTGTCTAACTGTCACGATTTATGAGACATTTTTTTCCAATCTTACCACCAATTTGAGTGCATACGGGTATTTACCCGATAGGTGGGTAAATACCCTGGTACGTGCCCATCTCTACACATAAATACAATTCACACAATTTCAACGTAAAATGACTGTACTGGTAGTTACATTATTTTACACTGGAAAGTAAAAATGTGCCTGTGCACACTCACCCGTATCTGGCACTTACTAAGAACAAATAATGTTAATGTTTGCTACACTGGTCCACATAGTTGAAAACTATACCAAAATATAAATTATTTTTTATATTTACCATTTAGACTTACTCATAAAAACGTAACATACAAGGTTAAAAACCAAACTATAACCAAAATATGTATGCAAGAGATCCAACGTAAAATCTCATATGTGACAATGTGGTCTTTGATTAACGTAGCAGATTGGTCTATGGTTGCAGCATATTGACTCAAGTCAAGTACCACATAAGCTTTTTACACACACACACATATCACGCCTTTAATCCCTTACGGGGTAGGCAGAGCGTAAAAAGCCGCAAAAATCGGCCATTTACACCACGTCTGACAAATGTTTGAGGGTTATTTGGAATATTGTGTATCGCTATACTGACAGGTTGTCAGCCCATCGCCTAAAATTGCAATACACACCCTCGAGTCCCTTAGTCGCCTCTTACGACTCCCACGGGAAAGATATGGGGTGATGCTATTCTAAGCCGGCATCACACGGCAAATAAGCTTTTTACAGTTCATACTTTTCCACGATTAAATCAAAATGTTTTTTTTTTATTTGGTGCCGCTACAGTACTCATATTTTACGTATTTTCAGTTAGTTGTTGCGTACAATTCTACTAAATATACATTTTTCACAAACATTAATTAGGATGATCATAAATAAAAAATAACGTGTAATTTCAGCAGCTGTATTAATTAAAGGATCTTGCCCATTTTTGGGCCTGATTTGTCGCATGCGTCAAGATGATACTAATATTAAAATTAATATTATAATTAATCTACGTCCTCTTGCTACTTAAAAGTATGTTTTAAACCCGGGATTTTATTTAATACATAATTAGATCTTGCTTTGATTGGTCATGAAACACAGCATGTTTTTCCCTTAGTTTTGTCCTGTCAGAGGACAGTAAACTCTTTTTTTCTACATGTATAGTTCCTTTTTCTACTTTTCCTTTGACTTGTGTCTTTGACGTTAATTGACGTTTAGTGTTTTTCTTTCTTTACTACTTACAACTGAGGAGGTTAGGAACAAAAGTTGTTATTTTACTTTTTTGCAACTTAGTAACATGTAGCTTGTGTTAGGCACAAAAGGTGACTTTTTACAAGGTGCACCACATAGCAGAGGTGATAGGTGCACCAAAGGGAAATGACACCCTTTGTTCCTCAACTGCAACAACTGTGCTATCCACTCCATCCAGCAGCGTTATCGCCCAATATGAATTAGTAAGTGGTAGTAAAAAAAGTAGTCTTCGTCACTTGGGCTCGGGAGGGCTTTAGGTGAGTGCTGTGTTTTGGAATGGTCTACCTCCAGAGGTAGAATCTACAGTGTGTCCAGACCAGACTACGAGTTTCCCTGCCATGATCTAGTTCACAAGAATTCAATGATATTTGTTTACCTTTCGAATTATTAGGGTCAGTAATATAAACCTTAGGTAAGTATAAATACCATAGAAATCTCACCAGCTAGGCGAATGGCCTAGACGCCTTCATGTCGATGATAAATACTTGTGTAAAATGATAGCAAATATGGGGACCTACATTTCTAGGTTATGTTACAATTTGATGAATTACTTTGAACTCCGGGTTTTTAAAATAAAAATAATAACAGGAGGTAAATAAGAAGTTAATTATAAACCGTTTGAAACTCCCCCTTTGAGTCCTCACTCGGTGGGCATGTTCCTTTACTTTACAATAAATTCTGGAACACTCTTGATGCAAGGCTAAGCTGTCGGTTAATTTCCTTAGAGATTATTTTTGTAAGAAATGGTATTTGCTGTATCTCCCCCAAGGGTCGCTAAAAGTAATTACTTTAAATGGGTCTTAGTACGACACCCGACGTTAAGCGTGTTTTCGTTTCAAATCATTTGACTGACAAAAGTTGACACTAGTCGATAAGTGTAATTTTGTTGCTAGCTGTATAAATATTATTTTATTGAAAGAAATAATCACACTGTTACCCGCAAACAGTAATGTTTGAACATCTTGTAAAATATAGACACAATTATAATTTTTTGACAAAAAAGTCTCAAAAAGACTATCTACGGCCGATACCGGAATCACAATTAGTATAAAAATGATATTGTACAATTTTATTACATACATACATACATATATCACGCCTATAATCCCTTACGGGGTAGGCAGAGCGTAAACGGCCGCAAAGAACGGACATTTACGCCACGTCTGACAAATTGAGGGTAATCCGGAAACTTGTGTATCGCCATAGTGACAGGTTGTCAGCCCATCGCCTGAAATTGCAATACACACCCTCGAGTCCTTTAGACGCTTCTTACTACTCCCACGGGCAAGAAATGGGGTGATGCTATTCTAAGCCGGCATCACACGGCACTCTAAGCCGGCATCACACGGCACCAATTTTATTACGGTTTACCTATTTCCTTGAACTTCACTCTGAATCATTGAATATAATCTTAATGATCTGAGGTACGTAAAAGAGAGTTGGGCAGGACAAGGTAACCAAGCTGTACCTTTTAATACGCGAGGAAATCTCATGTATTGTTTGATGACCCTCTTAAGTAAAATGTTTCCGGGAAATAAATCTCTTGAAATATCAAGTTCTTTTACTTTTCTGTCGTAGCAGCATCGTGATTTTCTTGCAATTCATTACCTCTACCATACAATTATTATATCCAAATACAGGATTAAACATATCCGTTTCCGTTTTCTTGGTTTGTTGTACTGAGCTTAAATCCTTAAGCATCCCAACTTGCCCCATCTCCCCTGCATTTAGTTTATACTTTTTGTATAAAAAAACTGTTAAATTTTATGACATTTATTGCAAAGAAGTAAGGCAAAATAATGATTTTATAATTTTTATGACACGCATATGAGTGGTTAACACTGTGGTTTTACAATTATGTTCTAATATATTTTTTGAGGTTTGCAAACCAGAAATGGAATTCATAGGAACATAAGTTTGCATCATACTGTTTTCCTGTTGTATACGTATAGCAGTTTCCTTACCAGAATGATTATGTCGTTCTAGAAAATATAACTACTAGTACCACGGTAGTGTTAGGTATTATTTATACTAATTCTGGTACTACCTAAGTAAAAGAATATTTTTAAATTTGGAAGTTTTGATATTCGTTGCTGGAATTCGTGACTGAAACAACAAAATAGAGGCTAATTTAATATTTTGATTTTATTATCAACATTCATCTACTTCGCACAGTTTAGGCACACAAAATATTATTTGAAACCAAAATATGATATGGATATGGGTTTTGGGCCATGATTCTTTTGCAAATACTTATTTTGTGGCTTTATTTAACTGCTACAACTATAAATGTACTAGGCATACTTAAAACGCTGAACAGAATTGAAAATCTTACCTTATCTGTAGAGTTTTTTCTTTCTGTTTGTTAGTTACAGTGATCTCTAGAGAGATTTTGTGCCAAAAAAACCGCTCGCCTACTTCCTTGCAAATATCCGGGCTCGGTATTGTTCCTTTGTCACAACCGGACAAGCTCGCAACAAACTTATCTTTGCACTCCCCGCACCCTCCTTCTTATACTCATATAATGAAACGGCTCTTCTTTCATCTGCATCACACTTTGCACTAAAACAAACATTAATTTACCATCGTTTTTCTGTTGTATTGGTACAAAGCTAATGGCAGAAACTGTAAATAACCTGTATTTCGTACCTTGCGAGAAGAGCAAGACGTTATGCGGTCGAGAATTTCTCTTGTTTTTGCGCATTGTCCTTTTCACTTGTACGTTCACAGACTTGTGATGAGGTATTTGACACGACATAAAGATCGTAATACATATGTATATAGTTTATTGCAAACAAACTGAAAAGAGGTGTTTAGTTTTACATTTAGCCGTAACAAATCCCTAATTAATACCTAATTGAAGGACTCGAGGGTGTATTACATTTTAAGTCGACAGGCTGACAACCTGTCACAAAAGTGGTAGGTACACGAATTCTTAAACTGCCTTTTAATATTTGTCAGAAGTGGTGATAGCGACCGTACCGCTTTTATACGGACGGTAACGCTCTGCCTACCCCGTAAGGTAGAAAGGCGTGATGGGTGGGTGTAAATCCCCAAATTCAACAAATATTTTTCTTATACTAAATATTTACTATCATAACTTGTTCTTATTCATGAGTCTAAAACATCTTAGCGGCCCGTCCTTTTGCAAGTCTTTTGGCCGTCAAAGTAAAATATATCTTAGGATTTATGGGACTCTAGGCCAAATCCATTTTATTACTGTGGTTTGTTACTACCCTTATAATTATTTTCGATTATAAAGGTTAACCGGTAGAAAGTTAGACCGATAACCGAGTTTCTTCCCTTTTTGGATTGGATAGAAGTTTGAAAGAGGAAGATAATGAAGGGTCCAATTTTTACGACTCCCATTTTCCACTGGTTTTGATAGCACACACACACAACACACACATCACGCCTATATCCCATGCGGGGTAGGCAGAGCGCAAACGGCCGCAAAACGTACATTTACGCCACGTCTGACAAATATTTGAGGGTAATTCGGAAAATTGTGCATCGCCATAGTGACAGGTTGTCAGCCCATCGCCTAAAATTGCAATACACACCCTCGAGTCCCTTAGTCGCCTCTTACGACTCCCAAGGGTAAGAAATGGGGTGATGCTATTCTAAGCCGGCATCACACGGCAGATAGCATGTTTTCATCTATTTGTCTTCACTTGATCGCTTTTCTAATTAAGTAAAAGAAATGTGCCTTGATATGTATTGATGTCGTTTTTTTTTATATTTCACTTTCTATAAGTTTGTTTCCTGTTATTATAAGTTAAATAAAACTAAACGGAAATTCGACAGAAATGTGAAAAGATTTATTTTATCGTCGCTCAAAGGTATTTTGGTATAGTTAACATTGTTGGCTAACTTCTTGAATATTTTAATGCACAACGAACTCTCAGATGTGGGCAGATTTGACCCCGTCCGTGGCTTTAGTCCAGATTTAATATTTTATTCGGTAAGCTTACTAGCGTCTCGTCTATCATGTTTTCGTTGCTTCGTTCTATTCGATTTGCTGTGAACAGTGTATTCAGATTCAGACGTTTATTTGCCAAGAAAATGCTACAGTACTGCAGATGATAGGCTTAAAATTAGACTTCTACATTTTCAGTCACGTAAATCGTAACATGCAAATATTAAATAATACAATATGTCATACAATATCAAAATAATTATCAATTACAATGTCATAAACAAACACACAAACACACATCCAAAATTTAAATATTCACTTATAGAACCCTCTCTCTAGTAAAAAGTTATATAAATTAGTTTTAAATTTGTTAAGTGGAAGTTCTTTTATATTACTTGGAATTTTGTTGAAAATAGATACTGTAACTGCAGTTACATGTAATTGCATTTATTTTTAAATCCCGCAGACTTCGGACGATCTCCATGTTCAATTAGTTTGTAATAACTTGTGCTCCTAGAAGGGTACAGGTCAATTGTAGTTCTGTAAAGGTGACTATTCTGTTTTACAAATACCGACATTTATTATACATTCAAACAAGGGAAAGGCAGAATTCTCAACTTCTCAAACAAAGGCTTGCAAGAGTCAGTCGGTGCCGCTCCACTCCAATAAACACTTTTTAATATTTGTACCATTGCCGCAAATAAATATGCCGTACCTAAGAATCGACTCAACATATGCATAGTAAGCTGTGATAGCAGCATGTCGAGAGGCAACTTTCTGTAGTTTATTTAAAGCATATACAAACCAATTAATTTTCTTACATACTATATTAGAGTGAACTTTCCATTTCAATTCTTTATCTAAATTAATTCCAAGAAATGTCACATTCTCAGCCTCATTTATGATTTCTCATACATACATACATACATATATCGCGCCTATAATCCCTTGCGGGGTAGGCAGAGCGTAAACTGCCGCAAAAAACGGACATTTACGCCACATCTGACAAATATTTGAGGGTCATTCGGAAAACTGTGCATCGCTATAGTGACAGGTTGTCAGCCCATCGCCCAAAATTGCAATACACACCCTCAAGTCCCTAAGTCGCCTCTTACGACTCCCACGGGCAAGAAATGGGGTGATGCTATTCTTAGCCGGCAACACACCATGATTTCTCCACTATAATTAATAATTAAAAATTTGTTTAGTCCGATTTTTATTAAAATGTTTGTAACTAAATGTATTCAAAGGCGGTGCTTGAGCAAAACAAGAATTTTCCCTGCTTCGGAGGGCACGTCAAGCCGTCAGTTCCGGTTGCTGCCTATGATTACTAAAGCGGTCGTTATACAAACATGGCAAAGGCCTACTAGTAGTAGTGGGCGGTTGAAAAACCTAAACAAAAGGGTGCATCGGTTCGTTCGTCGTCGACTCGGTGTCCCACAAAAAAGAAAAAATTATTGGAAAAGTTCAACTGGCAAGAAATTTAGGGTTCTGTCCCAAAGGGCAAAAAGGGACCCTGTTAATAAGACTCGGTTGTCCGTCTGTCCCTCTGTCTGTCACCAGGCTGTATCACATAGTAAAAAAACAAAATGATTATTGAAATTTGTAAGTGATTGTGCACGCCTTATCTGCCTCACTTTATGAGATCTCACTGCCCAAGGTCTGCTAGAAGATATTTCTTTTTAGAAATAAGTAGACCTGTTGTGAATTGTTCCATATATGTATGTGTCTATCCTATGTTTTTATTGTGTACAATAAACGGTTTAATAAAGTGTGATAGCTAGAGAGTTAAAATTTTCACAGTTTCCATACTTCTGTTGCCGCTACAACTCCAACTCAAAAGCAGAATAAAATTAATATACAAGGGTGATCCCATACAATAAACGCGATTTTATGCAATTATGATACAAAATAGTACGGAACCCTTCGTGCGAGAGTCTGATTCGCAAATAAACGCTTTTTTGTACGCCATAAAACAGTACAAAATTATGAAGATTAGGCTAAAAAAACCACCGTTTTTTTTTTCAAATGCAAACAAAATCAACTTAGAAAAAATTGAATTATTTGGAAACAACATAAGATCGCGTAACATAGCGCTAGTAGCTACCCTTTTCCCGACACGACTTGCATCCCTCCATTCTGCCTACTGGCATTCTTCATTATTCTTCATTTTTTAAGTTAGTGGAATTTAACTATTACCGTAAGTGACAACCCTTACAACTGACAGTTGGCAGTTAGCTCCAGAAACGGGTCAAGTTTCGTTACTGTTAGCCATTTTACATTTAAATATTTGATGTCGATGATAGATTATATAAAATGAGTGATTTATTCAACCTTAGGATGGAACCACGATGGAACCATAATTCCTTGTGATTTAAACTGATTTTTCGTGTTTTTCTTTTTTTACAATTTAAAAATTAAAAGTTTAGCTCATAATTTTACAGCAAACAAGGCAATTTAAAAAATATCAGAATTTCTGTTTTTCCTGTTTCTCAATTTCTTTGAGCACTGGAAATGCTCCACGCAAACTGCTAAACGACAACAAATTCGCAACAGCACATCGTTTAGAGCTGCAAGTAGTCAATACGTTCTTGCGACTCGCTCGACGGGAAAATTGAAAAATTCCTAAAGAAAAACCGGTTTCAACCGGAAAATTCTAGACAGAGGCGGTCCGTTACTGGAATTAATCTAACCATTTCACACAACTGTACAGTGTGGAAGAAAACAGATGGCCATTTATAGAGTAATGTATGACCGAAGTGGAGTCCATTTGTATAAGAAATCGAAGGCTTAATCATGTGATTGCGGTAAAATATAATCTTCTCAACCCAACTTTTGCAATAATAAATAAATATGAGTACCTTGAATATACCCAAGCTTCACTTACAATTAAGGAATAAAAAAGTTGAAGCGCTTAGCTTTAGAAATATGATGAACAATACAAGAAGATGAGTTTTATAAATTCTTAGAACCACTTGATATCATTTCGAACACAAAAGCATCTACTTCGATTCTATTCCAACCACTCGTGCGTACATCTCTTTAGATAACCCGTTCTCTGTTATTAAACCTTTTTTACCCATAAAGGGTGTAGCCCTGGGATACAGTATAGCTAATCATAAAAATATACAAAAACTAACTAGGTTAGTAGTATGAAAATAATTGTGGTCATGTCATGTGTGTCAACCTTATATTGCTATGAGCTAATGTGAAGTAGCATTTAATAAATAAAAATGAAATGAAATGTTATATGAAATGAAAGTGAGAATTGACGTAAATGTGTTTTATGAATAAAGAAATTGAATTGAATTGATGCGATGTGTACACGTCCAAGCTTCCTTCTATCAGTTGAAAAAAATAACGATAAGTATGTGCATTACGTATAAAAAATATACGTATCTCAAGACGTTTTACTTCAACCTACGTATTCCAAGGTTTTCTATAGCGGGTAATAAAGCTCGAAATACCGAATCTGTAATTGAATATCCGTATGTAACGGTGCGGGAGAAGAAATATGTAAATTACATTGAGGAGAACAGTGGGTAGTATACTAAGATTTTACACTTCGTCGATGGCTGCCAATCCCTCTGATATTATTATGGTAATGTAGCCAATTTCAATAAAAGCGTTACTGAAGACATTTTCTTTTAGACGGTCCCACAGAGTAGCTGTACGTTTTTATTTCATTGTCTTTTTTTGCATATCATCAACACATTACACATGTCATTTACTCTGGTGGTGGTAAAATTAAGTAAGGCTTAAAGCCTTCGGTATCTCTATAATGCATAAAATCCGGAATGAAACTATCCGCAAAAAGATCAAAGTAACGGACATAGTCTGGAAATGTAGGCAACTGAAGTGGTAGTGGGCACATTTGTCGTAGAACCGACGGACTTTGGAGTAAACGGGTTCTCGAGTGAAGGCCACCTCTCGGCAAGCGTAGCGAGCGTTGGATTACTTCCGGCCAGGTGGACCGATGACTTAAACAAGGCGGCTAGTAGCGACTGGATAGCGAAAACTCGTTCCCTATGGCGTACCCTGGAGGAAGCCTACGTCCAGCAGTGGACTGCTATAGGCTGATGTATGTGTGTAAAGCCTTACAGTGTTTTAATCAAAGTCGTCATACAGGTATATGCACCGAGTTTGAGCAGTTCAGTAAAAGAGGTGGAGGCCCTTTTTAACGACATGTCAAAGGCCGTACACTATACTAATAAGACCCACTTCAGTGTTATCATGTGGGAGTCTGTGGGACTTCATCGCGTTATAGTCCGATACGGCTGGCATTATTTGGGGGTAAAACTTATAAAAATTCTAAAGTCGTTTATTTTTTGTACGATTGCGTTATGTGTGTCTGTAAAGCATATATAACATTTTGTGTCATTTTTGACGCTTGCATGAATTTCCGATTCAATGTATGGTAGTTCATTTATTAAATTAAATTTTTAATTGTTTATTATTAAACTTACATAATTAAATCTATGAGTATTGTCAATGTGACAGTTAATACAGTGTACAAACCCAGTTTGAGTCTTTTTCCTCCACTGCATACTAAGGTATGTTAGCATATACCTAAAATGACACAAAATAATAAAATTAGGTTCGGCCAATGGTCCAGAAACTATAAGCCAAAAATAAACAACTTTAATATTTTTGAATCCTTAAAAGCTAGCCATACTGGGCTATAAGTTGGACAGGAACGTGAACCAGGCTTAAGACTACACAGCTACGGGAGTAGAAACCAGAGGGGCTAAATGCTGGTCAATTACCTCAGCAGGCAAGAGCTGGTCTGTATAAACACCTTCTTTCATAAAAAGTCCTAGACCTGGAACAACCCTAATGGTAGGCTAAAGAATATATTATAAAGATTTGACGCCTTTCAGCCGCCAGCTTGTCTGTTTTCAGGGAAGTCAATTATTAAATGTAGTTCGAACACTCGAATCGAGTCGCAAAATGTCCTAAATTATAAATCTCATACGCTGGAAGATGTTTGAAGATAAAGAGAAAAAGACTCAAGAGTAGGATGAACCAAGCATCAACATCAACGGCGAATATCTCACGAATCTTCCCTTTGCCGACGATAAAGGGATAATGTCTGAATAGCTGCAGGATCAGCAAAAAATTGCTGATTATTCTCAGTTTTGCATGGCGATGCCATGGACTCGGAATTAACTTGAACAAAACGTTAATCATGGGAAATCTACACATCATTCCCGAGCTGGTCTCCGTCGAAGGTGTAACCATTGATGATATTCATAAATATTTGAACAATTTTGTAGCTGAATTGACACAACTTTGAGGCTGTAATCATCAGAAGAATGCAACTTGGCTTATTTGAGAAGCTGCTTTCTATTATAAAATCAGTCATCTTTGCCACAATGCCCCAATACCAAGGTATTCAAACGATTCAATCAGTGCATCCTGCTAATCATGACATATGGAGCCGAGACGTGGAACCTGACTGTAAAAATGGCCCACCGGCTACATGTCACTCAGATACCTATGGAAAGGTCTTTGCTCGGTATCTCTATAATGGATAAAGTCCGGAATAAGACTATCCCATAATAACGGATATACTCTGAAAGTGTAGCAAACTGAAGTGACAGTAAGCTGGGCACATCTGTCGAAGATGTGGCTCAGAGGTAGTGCGACGCAAAGGTTTCGGGTTCGATTCTCGGCGAGCTACTCACAATGCTGATATTTATTACTTTTTAAATTTGTTCCCAGTCTTGTTAGGACATTGCAGGCTGGACCACCTGATTGTCCATAAAGAAAAATGGTTCCATGCTCCGGAGGTCACGCTAAGCCGTCGGTCCCGGTTGCTGTCTATGAATACTTAGACGGCGGTCGTTACACAACACGTTACACATCGGGTTGTTGGACCACTCGATGTCCCACACGAAAAGAAGATCTGTCGAAGAACCAGCGGACGGTAGAGTAAGCGGGTGCTTGAGTGGAGGCCATGTCTCGGTAAGCGTAGCGTTAGACACCCTCTAGCCAGATGGACGGATGATTTTAAAAAAAGGGGGCTAGTAGTGATTGGATTGCAAATACGAAATACTTCCCTATGGCGTACCCTGAGGGGGGTGAACGTCCAGCAGTGGACTGCAATATGCAGAAGTATGTATGTAAAAATCCAAACATACCTATAATTATCTCGAATGTATCCCATGCGGAGTTGGCAGAACGTAAAAGGCCGGAAAAAACGGACATTTGTGCCACATCTAACAAACATTTGAGGAAAATTTATAAAATTGTCAGGTTGTCAGCCCATTGCCTAAAATTGCAATTCACATGTAACCCTCGAATCCTTTAGTCACCTCTTACGATACCCACGGGAAAGAAATGGGGTGATGTTACTCTGAGCCGACATCAGACGGCAAAGAAGAAATGAATTCACGGAACGCAGTTTATAAACAGAAAAATTCATTCAATAAAAAAATATATGAGTTTAACTAGTTCCTTGTGTGTAGTTAAGGATACAGGATATTGAAATCGTATGTTCACATAGCGAGACCAACTTGAATGGAGAGCGAAGCACAGACGATTGTACGTATATTAGTTCAGGCGTGCCACTGTATAAAAAGCACTCACTGCATCGCGGTATCAATATTTGCATTCCATTCTCGTACAATTTTCGTGGAATGAAGGCAATAAGTTCTAGCGAAGTTAGTTATTATGCTACAATGCCTTGTGTGTAGAACTGTAGTGTGGAGCCCTGTAATTTGTTTTGATCTATAATAATAGAATTTAAATGAAAACGTAAGGTTACAATTGTTTTATTGTAGAAGATTTAGTAGACACGTGTTTTGTTCGTTTTCACTTTCTAATGCACCCACTATTTTCTATTTGTTTACCCTTCGGTTGGCCGATAGAGAATACCTAATGGCATTAAGCGCGCCTTTTGTACGATGTGCAAAAAAGTATTTTTATTAAGTCACTTTTACAACACCCACGAGTAGATTCTAAGACGGCATCACACGGCAGTTAGTAGAGTACCTAAGTAGGTATAATTTATAATATGTCAATTTTCTTTTATGTCTGCCGGTTTGTCTGTTTGTCTATTTGTTTCCGCTTATCTCTGAAACTATTGGATGGGTTTGGATGAAACTGCATGAAACAGTGGTCAGTAACTACTGAGCAAGGTCAACATTTTATGATACTTAAATAGCTCATTACCACGGGAAATACGATTAAGCGTAAAATATTTACACAACCAAGAGCTAGGTTAACTATACGGACGGTGGAGTCAGTGGGTTCTCTCGGTGGAGGCTACGCCTCGGCAAGCGAAGCGTTGGAAGACCTCCGGCCAGATGGGCCGCTGACTTACAAAAGGCAGCTGGAAAACGAGAGATCGTGCCCTATGGCTTACCCTGGGGGAGGCCTTCGTCCAGCAATGGACTGCAATAGGCTCATGTATGTATGTATGTATTTAAGGTGCATGGTATTTATTTCAAAACAAAATTTTCTCAAATCAATTAAAAAGTGACAGACATGAATAATCGGCCAAATGCGATTCGGACTCGCGCACGAAGGGTTTTGTACTATTGTTCAATAAAGTTTCAAGAAGATTACTGTTTTCGTGTAAAAGCCGCCAAAAAATTACGTTGTTGTTGTTTAGGAGACCCCTTGAATATTTGATTTACTCAGATTTTTTATATTTGCTGTTATAGTGCATCGACCGCAGAAAAACCTAATCTATGAACTTTCAACTATCTAACTGTCACGGTTTATAAGATACAGCCTGGTGAGGGTGACAGACAGATAAACAGCTAAGTCTTAATAATACGGTTCCGTTTTGACCCTTTCTTTGTACCCAGTAGAACTTAAGAAAAAAGAGCTCTGTAAATAATCAACCGAAGTTGTTTCTTTTAACTTTACGATATGTAAGGTTGTTTGTGTGGCATCACTTAATAGTATAAAATGAAGTCGCTTCCCGTGTCCCTCTATGTATATGCTTAGGACTTTAAAATTTCGCAACGGATGTTGATGCAGCTTTCTTTTATAGATAGAGTGATTTAAGAGAAAGGTTTTAACTTATAAATCATGTCAGAAAAAGGTCTTTTTTGCGGGAAAACGGTTTGCTGCGGGTGAACCCACTGGGCGGGTCGCTAGTAAAAAAAAACGAATAATTTAAATCAAAGCGGCCTATAATTTATTAAGAGATTCCTAAGTTTTCGCCACCATTCCTGCACTTTTTCGTTGTTCTTTACGAGAATCTGTTTTTTTACTAACTTACATTTTAAAGCCATGGTTCATCAACTGTCAATCTCGCAAACTACCGTACAAAATGTAACACCTAATATTTCGTGCTCTTTCCTGTTACACTTTACCCTCATACCTATCCCACCCACCCTTACCTAAGCGAAGTTTTTAATGACATCCCTGGGGCACGGCGACTATTCTGCGGTCACGAGACAAAACTCGTTAATTTCCAACCCTTTTTTATGGCCACAAAGGAAATTAATACTTAGTTGAGAACGATGCGTTACAACTGTCGTTGTAGCGTTCAATGAATAGAAATGGACTCGAAGGTATAAAAAGTGGACAAGCTCATCCCGGGCTGAACTACCGATATGTATGCAAAAAAGCTTAGGTAATAGAAGTGAAAGATTCTCATACTTTTGAGAATGAAACATAAGTTTGGGCCAAATAATTTCCTCCTATTTGATGTCGGTCAATAAATAGTAAAGGTATTTACTGCAACGTAGGCCACAACTGTCAAAGTTGGGTTCCTCGAAAGCGATAACAAAGTTTTGTAACAGTTTTCTCATAAACTACGCAGTTAACTTGGCAAAATGCAATAACATCCACATCTTGGCACAAACTTTGTAATACCATCAAGCCAAAAAAGTAATAAAAACGTCATAACACGTCTGCCATTAGTTCTAGTTTCTCTTCTAATATAAAAGTAATTACCTAAGTTTGACTACGCACGTTAACACCCGGTATGTTGGCTTAAGGGCAGCTTAGTGCTGAAAAGTAGGCATTTACGGCCTTCCGCCCGTCGCGTAGAAAAGATCGCGCGAGCTAGTCTGCGGTGAACTCACTTGACCCTGCGGTACGGACCGGGCGGCAAGCGCAGCTTCCACAGCGAGCGCGCGCGTCACAGTATACAAAACTATTGTAGTAGATCAATAACTCCCAAGTAAAGATATAATTTTATTGTTTACGTAATTTACTTAGAAAAAATATGTTGGTACAATTGTAGGATTGATAAAATTAAACAGTGAAGATGTGTTTTTATATTATTAATTTTTAATTATTGAATTATTTACTTATTAATAATTTAAATATAAATTTAAATATTTTAGTATTATGTAATGTGCAGTTGAATAACTCATTATGTTGAGCTTTGTCCTGTAATTCATTTAAAATATGGTTAATGTCAACAAGTCGGCGGCGTCCCGTGACAGTTTGAAATTCGTCTTCCTTGGTTTCCGCTTCTGCTAGCAGGGGATATATCCTCAATATCATCACCGTCGGTATATCTGAAATTTTTCAATAGTTACCTAAAATCATCGAAACATTGAAAATCGAAGGACAATGACAAATAATCCTTACTATCCGTACTAATTTTATATATAGTGTGTGTGCAAAAATGCTATCCTTGAGCAGCCTCAAGACGTGACAGACTCGGAATGAATCAACAAATCATCCCCAAGCCAGTCTCCGTCGAAGGTGTAGCCTTTAAAGTTGTTGAAGTATGTGTACTTTGGGCAAACGTTGCAGTTGGGTAGAGACAACTTTGAGGCTGAAAGCACCAGAAGAGTGCAGCTTGGCTGGGCGGCATTTGGAAAGCTGCGTCATATCCTAGAATTATCTTTGCCACAATGCATCAAGACCATGGTGTTCGATCAATGTGTCCTACCAGTCATCACCTACCTTATACGCAAAAAAGACCAGTGACGGACATTTTCTGGAAGTGTAGCAAGCTGAAGTGGGAGTGGGCTTGCCACATTTGTCGTAGAACCGACGGACGGTGGAGTAAGCGGGTTCTTGAGTGGAGGCCACGCCTTGGCAAGCGTAACATTGGACGCCCTCCGGCCAGAATCCAGATGGACCAATGACTTAAAAAAGGCGGCTGGTAACGACTGAATGGCGAAAACGGGAGATCGTGCCTTATGGCGTACCGAGGGGGAAGCCTACGTCCAGCAGTGGACTGTAATAGGCTGGTGAATGAATGAATGAAAATGAGTGTGTATGTGTATATTTGTTACCTCTTCACGCTCAAACGGCTTGAGGGATTTGGGTGAGATCAGGTACACACACATACAGAGTATAACCTGGTATGACACATAGGCTACTGTTTACTGCGGTATAACAAATATTCCCACGGGAAAGCAGTGGTTAAAACCGCTGACGGGCCGCTAGTTTGACATATAATTTTCGTAACTTACTTGTGAGATTTAGAAGTTGATTGAATTGGAAATGTATGGGAGTCCATAACATGCAATAAGGGTTGATCATCACATATGCTTGAAACTCTGAAACATGTTTGAAACACCAATATTCACACAGAGCAGTATTTAAATAAAATTAAGAATCGTCATTTCCACTTTTTGTTCTAAAACTTACGTATTTCTATCTGAATCTGCCTTTTCTGCTTGGGAGGTAATAGCTACATGGTGAGGCTGCTGTATAGAACTACAGTAAAAATGTATTTATTTTATTTTATTTATTGTATGTATAAGTAAGTGAAAATCTATATAAAAAATATGAAAAATATCATCAATGCTTTCAAAGTTTATTAGCTGAACAATAAAACATTTAATTTTCGTAACTAACTCATTAGACTGGAGAGTTGATTGGCGTGGAGATGTCTTCTTCTTCGTCAATACACTCTTAACAGAGCGGTCGTGGTCGTCAATCCGGGTTGGTGGCACGCTTTACAATCCGTCGCCATTCCTCACGGATGGCTGCTTTTCTGGTGCACTCAGTCACGAAACCTTCTTGTGTAGCGGCTTTAATTTGGTCCATCTGATCTTCCTCGAGGGCGCGCACCCTCGACCTTCCCCTGGACCACGAGTCGCTCGATAGATATGTCCCCGCGTCGGGCGACGTGTCCAAAGAATGTAAGGATGCGAGCTTGCACGATGGAGGAGAGGCGTTGCTTGATGCCGAGTTCCTTGAGAATGGAGTCATTGGTGGGGAATGCTGTCGATGATATTCTAAGCATTCGTCTCTAGCACCACATTTCCAGTACGTTTATTCTCTTCTTTTCAATTTCCCGCAAAGTCCACGTCTCCGCAGCATAGAGGAACACGGGGGATATGAGTGCTCTTACGAGTCGTGTTTTGTGTGGCTTTCGTGATATTGCGATTTTTCGAAACCTTATGAAGCTTGCTCATGGTGGATGTAGTTATCGCCATACGTCTTTTTACCTCGTCTATGCAACCGCCGTTGTTGGAAATCAGCGCTCCCATATAAACGTAGGATTGGACAACCTCGCAGTTTGCGATATGTTTGACTATGTTGTTTTGGAGATGTATGTGACTCCAGAACTTGCAGAGAGTTGGTCATCGTCATGACGGCTTGAAGTCCTGGAACGTTTTTATCAAAAAGTACACTAATCTTGAACAGGCTTACCTTTCCAGTGTCACTAAATTATGCTTACTTTTCAGTACCTAGTAATTTGTTTGCATGTTAATACCTTTGTCTCTTGGTATTGAAGCACTGCAAGGATTAGAAGGCCAAGGTTATCGGTACAATATTTATCGTCTAATTAAATATACTATTACATTACAAACAAATTCAGTGGTTGCACTACTGATTTTGTTTTACTGTGTATGTACTTGATAATTACGTATAGCATGGCTCACTAATAAATAATACAATTACATTTTGTAAAATCGTACATTGTCTTCGTATGATTTGAACTGTGGTTGCACCACTACTGGTTTCATTTCTACTGTGTATGTATTATGATGTTTACTTTTATCATGGCAACAGTTTATGAACTACTTAATAAATAAAATGACACTAGATCAAATGGTAGGTACAATGTTAGATACTGTGGTTGCAATACTATTTAATTTTACTGTCTGTTGTTGTTAACCCTAAAACTGCTTCTGGTTTAGTTACCCAGATCAGCTATACAATTCTTTGTCTACTTACCTATTCACTAAACTTGATACCTATACATACTTACTTCATAGTAGGTAGTTACTATGGTAGGTCAAAAATTGGTTAGAGTTATGTTCAGACTAGCAGCCCGCCCAGCGGTTTCACCCGCCGCTAACAATTTCCCCCCGGGAATAAGACAGTTTAATATAGCCTATTGTTATAATATAGCATTTGCCGTGTGTTGCCGGCTGAGAATAGCATCACCCCATATCTTGCCCGTGGGAGTCGTAAGAGGCGACTTAGGGACTTGAGGGTGTGTATTGCAATTTTAGGCGATGGGCTGACAACCTGTCACTATAGCGATACACAATTTTCCAAATAACCCTCAAATATTTGTCAGACGTGGCGTAAATGTCCGTTTTATGCGGCTGTTTACGCTCTGCCTACCCCGCAAGGGATTATAGGCGTGATATATGTATGTATGTATGTATGTTCATCAGGGATAATGTAGGATTCTAAAAATCTTGACTTCAATTTGAAACAAATATCGTTTTCAGATGGTGGTGGCGTAAAGTTACATGCCGTGTGATTAATCTGGCCAGCCCCTTAGCAGTGCCTTCATTTTTATTTGTTTTATGCCGCCCGAGTCGGTTTTCTATTAGGTCATAACAAAATTGTAATAATAAAAAAATGTAAAAATTGTGTGATAGAAATTTCTTTTTTTAGAATGACGGTTCATGACGTCAATAAGTAATAATACCATCCTACATTGAGTAAAGAATTTCAATTTCAATTAACGGTAAAAGAATTTTTTAAATCGGTCCAGTAGTTTCGGAGCTTATTCCATTCAAACAAACAATAAAAAAAAACTATTTTCTAATATTAGTGTAGATTATTATTACTATTATTTTAGTGTGATGCCGGCTTAGAATAGCATCACCCGATTTCTTTTCCGTGGAAGTCGTAGGAGGCGACTAAGGGACTTGAGGGTGTGTATTGCAATTTTAGGCGATGGGCTGACAACCTGTCATATGGCGATACACAATTTTCCGAATGACCCTCAAACATATGTCAGACGTGGCGTAAATGTCCGTTTTAGCGGCCGTTTACGCTCTGCCTACCCCGCAAGGGATAATAGGCGTGATATGTGTATGTATGTGTTATTTTAGTGTAGATTTTTTTATGCATTATTTAATGTTTATTTGTTCGTCTTTTTTATACCGAGTAAGGGACAGCCCTTCGAATACTGAAAGGGTGCATGAAACAAAACTGGACAACTTTCCCCTAGAAACATATGTCAGGAAACGCCAAAAAAATGACCTCCCATAGAAAATCACAATCAGCTGACTGCATTCACTATGGGAAGTCAGTTTTTTACGTTTCCTGAAATATGTTCCTAGGGGAAAGTTGTTCAGTTTCAAGGTCTGCATGTACCCTATCAGTGTTCCGAAGGCTATCCCTGACACCCTTTAATACAGTAATGATTAAATGTAATCATTACACTGGTACAAATAATGTGGCGTAGTTTGTACATTTTTAAATGAAAAAGTAGTTATTGTGGCATAACTATAATAGTTATACATATGGTATCGCGGACATTATTATAGATATTGATGTCCTCTATAAAACTGTTGTACATCACTTTGCTCTATTGTCAATAATTTCCACAGCGTACGCGATATAAGAAATTTTTTTGGTACATTTTTCACACGTTGGGTTACATTATCGAAATTTTCACGCGGATCCCTATTTTTTTCTCGTATAAAATATAGCCTATGTTCATCAGAAATAATGTAGGATTCGAATGGTGAAAGAATTTTTAAAATCGGGCCAGTAGTTACGGAGCCTATTCGATGCAAACAAACAAACAAACAAACAATCAAATCTTTCCTCTTTATAATATTAGTGTAGACAAACAATCAAATCTTTCCTCTTTATAATATTAGTGTAGATACTTACGATATTGTTTGCCGGTCTTTCCGCTTTTGACATATTTATAGGTACCCTCTTGTATTTATTTCTATTTCCCATTTTTACTTATTTACAAACTATGTTCACGTTTATTTACAATAAATTAACGAAATATTTACACATTCACAAAATATTTATAGTAAAAAAATATACAAAACTTATTTAAAACTTAGTAGCAAAAGCGAGCTTCCAGAGATGTCCAGAAGATATCTCTTCCAGCCAACCCATTTGATGCCAGAAAATTCATATCTTATTAATATTACGCGACAAGATGAAGAAAGCAGGTTGCGGAACGCCGCGGTAGAAAAAATGGCATAGGTCCTGCTCCGATGATGCCCGGCGGGCGTCTGAAGCGCAGCGCGCGTGTCGTTTGATTATATAATGGGAATAATGGGGTTTCAAAAAATTCCCAAAAAACAATTTAAAAAATCTATCCATTATTTTATTTACATCTTTTAATTTCCTACATTTTGGCATATTTTAAAAAATTTTAGTGTAAATAATCTTTGAGAAATACTTGAAAAATTGTCATAAACTTACGTATCTTTGCATTTTTTTATGATCGAGAAAAGTTATAGAAATCGTGTTTTTGTCCATTAAATAATCAAGAACAGTTCATAAACAACAACATATATTTTTTTTCTGGTTCAAATAAAATAATATATGATGCTTAAAAACTCAACCAAAAATAGGTCGTTTCGACATTTTTCACACTAAGCCGCCCTTAATATTTCAATGAAATGGCGACATAGAAAACAAGTCGCCACCAACCATTACACAATAATACACGTAGATGCGATAATGTTACTACTATTGAAATAAAAATACTTTAAATTGAATTTTCCTATATTTTTGCATAATATGGGTTTGATGTCTCAAAATGAACTTTCGTTTACAAAACTAAATATAGGTACACCGAAAACAAGTGCTGTCATAGCCCGTGCGTGTTTAAAGACACACAAAAATCCCTCACCCGAATCTCCATTACCCAAAACCTTCGAATCCGCACAATGCACGAAAATGGCAACATAAAACACCCACAGAAGAACAACCTTTCAAGACATTTTCTTCAATTTATAGTAATTTGCCAATAGCGCAGCTCGATATTTACGGCATCAATCTGGATACGTCTGCCGGCCCCGGTCTTGTAAAGATTTATAACCCAGCCGAATAAAATATGTAGATTTGTTCGCAGAAAACACTTATTGAAATTGGCTGATTTACTTTAATCACATTAGGCTAAGTCGTAAAAGGATTGTATTGGGTCTGTGAAGAAGTTTCACGTCTTTGAAGAGTTCACGATAAGTGTTATGGAAGCTGCGAGAAATCCTATTAGGGGAAGGAGCTTATTGTTTTAGATGGATAAATTGTATTATGGTTTTGGGGTGTACAAAAACGGGTTCAGAATGTGATACACACAATACTCTAAGTAGTAGGTAAAACAAATTTTAAGTTTATTTGCATACAATCATGTATGAGTTGTGTGCTTGCTATTTGGTTGTTTGTACTATTAATGACGTACCTGGGTAATGAGACACAAAATATTAAAAAGATTCAGCTGTGCTATGGTTAATACATACCTTCGTACTTGTTGCATATTGTTCTTCAAATATACCTGAAAAATAAAATGCACGTTCTCTCAAATGCATTTATCGCAACTGCTGAATTTTCCCCTCTTTTCTCCTATATTAACACGTCGGTGGACTCTTTAAAAATGTAAGTACTAAAGAAACTGACGGAACGAGCTCTTACTTACCTCTAGAAAATAAAACATATTATGCACATTTATATCCTACGCCATTACCACAAGTTAAATAAAAGCTGCACTAAATCATAACGAGCCAACACGAAAAACCTCTTTACTACTACTCAGAGCCGTATTCAGTAAAACACTTTGGAGGAAAATATTAGGTACCATCGCGACGGCCAGATTAGTTCTGAGCATCTGAGCTTCTATTAGTCATGTCCTTAAATATTGAAATAAAACAAGTCTCTGTTTATTTAAATTGAGATTTTGTAGTATGCCAAGGTCGTTTTTTAATAACATGCTTGTCGAAAAAAGTAGTTTTAAAAAAATTACTTGTCTATGTAGGTACTGTACAAAAATACATTTTATTTCAACATCAGCTAAGCCGTGACTCGTACGTTATCCACACTTCCACACTAATATTATAAATGCGAAAGTAACTCTGTCTGTCTGTCTGCTACGCTTTCACGGCCAAACCACTGAGCCGATCTTCATGAAACTTGGCACAGAGATTGCTAGCATACCAAGAACGGACATAGGCTACTTTTTATCACCATTCGAGGGTCTGGAGTACAGATGTAGACCACCAGGTGTACCACCAAGAGCCCAGCTGAACTATTAGAGATACAGGCATGGTTCCAAAACAAAAGTTGTTCAGTATGATGGGCCGCTTATTTTCAAAAGGACATTGAGGATCTGGAGGACCTTATGTAGACCACCAGGTGTACCACTAGGAGCCCAGCTAAACTATTAGAGATCAGGCATGGTTCCAAAACAAAAGTTGTTCAGTATGATGGGCCACTTCTTTTCACAGGACATTGAGTATCTGAAGTACCTTATGCAGACCACCAGGTGTACCATCAGGAGCCCACCTAAATTATTAGAGATACAGAAATGGTTCCAAAACAAAAGTTGTTCAGTATGATGGGCCGCTTCTTTTCACAAGGACAATGAGGATCTGGAGTACCTTATGTAGACCACCAGGTGTACCATCAGGAGCCCACCTAAACCTGAACCTGTTTAAACAAAACTATCTAACGCGGACAAAGTCGCGGGTAAAAGCTAGTATAATCATAATTAAGTTTAAGTATTTACAGGTACGACATTCTGTCTGAGGCAGTCGGCCTTGGTAATTAGAATACGGAGTAGATATTTCGTAGTGCATTTGTGCAGAAACTAAACTCTAAGCAATTTTCCATAGCTACCTCAATCACCACCTAACCTACATCCACAAGTGTGAAATCAGTCTTATTAACATGCAAACACGTGGAAGCCGTCGGCTTTGGCTCTACTCCACACACTACTGCATCGAGCAACTCGCGCAGAAAGACGCCAACTAGGATCCCACGAAGCGGAACAAAACTTGATGAATGACGAGAAATTCATATGAAGTTCGCTTCCCAAAAAAATTTCGTGAGGCATGCATTATAGACAACAAATATATCATACTTACATACTTATGTAACGGCTTTATCCTTTGTGGAGTACGCAGAGTGTTAAAGACCGTAAAAAAACGGTCGCTATCGCTTCTGGCAAATATATGAGGGCCGTTTCAGAAAAAATGTGTATCTCTATATAGTGACAGGCTGTCAGCTTTTTGCCTAAAATAACATATGAAACTCTTGAGTCTCTTACTTGCTTATTAAGACACCTGCAGGAAACAAATGGGATGATGCTATTCGAAGCAGGCATCACACGTCAAACATTTCTGACAGACAATATTTATCTTTTGAGTTGGTGATTAATAGGGCAATGCAATGACTGTTGATTGTTAGCTACACATGAATCTAACTAATATAAAAAGTTGAAAGTGTGGGTATGTGTTTGTTAGGGATTTGCGATTACTGATTTCAAATATTTGCATGTGTGTCAATAAAAACAAATGAACCTGATCACGCCTCTGTCGCCGGCGCCTAAAGCCTGAATAGAGAGACAACGGGAACAAGAGAGATAAATCCATAAATGCTGAAAAATTTGTGCTGAGTTTATATTTACCAACTCACAAACCAACTGACCAACCTACCAACCGACCGACCAACCAACAGACCTTCTAATCATCTGGTCAATATAATGATTGTCAATAAAAACAATTAATCTGATCACGTCTCTGTCGCCGGCGCCGCCGCCTGAAGCTTGAATAGAGAGACAACGAGAACAAGAGAGATAACTTAATGAGGGCTGGCAAATTAGTACCGAGTTCCGTCGGCAAACATTCCGGGACCTCTGTATTGCGGGTGACGCGAAACATGTACAAGAGTCGGGCTTTATCGCTTTGTCGCAGTTTGACACGTTGTTTTATTTCTCCAACTGTATGAGTGAAATGTTCTAAATAGACAACACTGTAAGAAAATATATCTTGTTATATGTAAGTTAATGATTAACAATAACTCATGACTGGAGTACGAATGAGATTTTTAATTCTCGCATGACGTTTTATAGGTATTATCATTTTTTGTAATCTTATATTTTCAAGCCCACTTTATCCCTTTTGGGGTAAGCATGGCATTACCAGCTGTATAAAATACGGCCGCCATCGCCATGTCTGACAAATATTTGAGGGCCGTCTCAGATAAATCGTGTTTAACTATGTTGCAGGTTGTGAACGTGCCAACTCAAATTTTAATGCACGTGAAACCCTCGAGTCCCTTAGACACCCGCGGGAAAGAAACTTGGTGACGCTATTCTAAGCCGACATTACACTAGTGGTTAACTGTAGGTAACATCATAGTAGGTGAACTGTATTTGAGTATTAAGGTGAGGTGGCCTTAGAAATCCTCCGAGCAAAGGCGGAGTAGTGTTCGGAGTTTTCTATGCCATTTCTTCAAATCTCAAAAACACGAAACGTAATTATTTTCAGGACTACATCAAGATATATGCTACAAAACTATGGAGCCCAAAACACGATTGGTAAAAATTTTCTCGATAGAAAAAAATCGCAAAGTAAGCTCTAATTTTGCGGTTTTTGGCCTGTTTCTTAGACTAATAACCTGTACCATTTGACCGGTATCCAATATTTCAAAATTTATTTTATGTCATTTTCTTCCTTATTATATGTGTAATCAACGCATGGAGCTAGTTTTTCAATTATCTACTTATTATCATTAAAAAAGAACACTTAAACACAAAAGTATGTTCGGTTTGCGCACTGGCACGTCGGTTTCTACCGCGCCCGCACCCCTCAGTCGGCCACTGAGCCTCGTCGGAAGCAGACATGTACAACTTTTTTCCAGCCGCGGAGATATTACGACATTTATTGAGCAGGGAAACCAAATGCCAAGTTAAAGAAAAAAAACGAAGCTTTCCAAGCCTTGCTATAAAAAACAGAGGATAAGGTAGTTTGCGGTGTAATATTTACATACACACACATACACATATCACGCCTATAATCCCTTGCGGGGTAGGCAGAGCGTAAACGGCCGCAAAAACCGGACATTTACGCCATGTCTGACAAATATTTGAGGGTTATGCGCAAAAATTGTGTATCGCCATAGTGACAGGTTGTCAGCCCATCGCCTAAGATTGCAGTACAGACCCTCGAGTACCTTAGTCGCCTTTACCGACTCCCATGGGAAAGAAATGGGGTGATGCAATTCTAAGTAGGCATCACACTGCATAATATTTACAAAAAAAAAATAAGATATATTTTTTTGAATTAGGGTAGAAGTACCTTGCAAGGACTACCTTATGTATGGTTAACATAACAATTTATTTATACCTAGCCTCACCCACGGCGTGATGTTTTTCCCGTAGGAAAAGATATTTCTCCAAAGAAAAAAAAAGTTGCCTATGTCACTCTCCAGCCTCACAATTCACCCAACGCAACGTGACGTTACAATTACAACATCAAGGAAGGACAATCAAACAAACACGTTTCGATGGATAAAAACCTGTCAAGTGCGAGTTAGACTTGATAGCTGAGGACGGTTCCGTACAACCTTACTTTACTATTGTATAGGGTGAAATTGAACTAGTAACCGATAGCGAAAACCATGGAATGCCTACCAGACACCAGTCTGAGAATAAGGAATAAATTTGCTCAAGGAACATATATGGATCCCATACAAATTGACTAGGCCGGCTAGTACACCTTGTATGGGAGGTTCAATTTTACATAAAACCGCTCCGTTGCGACGAGAAGAAAGGAAAATCAAGCAAGCAGGCTTTCCCATTTGTAATATTAGTGTTAATATATAAAAACTGGTAAAGTGCGAGTTGGACTCGATAAGTGAGGAGGGTTCCGTACAATCTATTTTAACGATTCAATGTGAGTTGTGAGCCAAACTGTGGTCGTAATTGCGTAAACCGAAAATGAATCTGATGCAGAGGTTTTGGAGTCGCTCAAGTTTGCTAAACAACTCCTCAGTGGCATCTACGTAGCAGGTGTCGGCGTGGTCTAAACGGGGGAGGAGAAATGTCTGAGCAAGAGTAATCTTAGTTTTAAGAGACAAGAAATTTTGAAGGCATTAAAAGGCGAAAGAAAAGAGAAAAATACTTTACTGCTGACAGCGTTGACCGGCGCAGTCCAACTGAGAGTGGAATCCAGCAAAATCCAGGTTTTTGGCAGTTTTTGTGAAAGCTACAGACGTGCCGTTATAAATAACATTTGGGATAATTGGATGGTCCACTTGCCTGCACACACATATAAGAACTACCTATTAGCATGGCCTGAGATTTTATTGGGTTGACCACGAGACCGAAGAATTCAGCCCATATAGAAATTTTGCTGAGGTCATTGTTGATAGCCACAGTTGCACTATTTATCATCACAGGTGAAATGACAGTAAATCTGCAAATTGTCTGCGTAAAGATGGAAGCTAGAAGAGAGGAGTAACTGTGTTAATCACAACAGAAAAAAGAAGTGAAAGGACGCCACCTGTAGGTACGCCTGAAGAGAGATTACTCCATTCCGAGAAAGCCTCATCAGAACGGACCCGCTGCAAGCGACCCCGAAATTATGAATCAAACCAAGTTATTGCCGGAAAAGAGATGTTAAGAGAGCGAAGCGATAGCGAAAAGTACATCAAGATCAACTGAGTTGAAGGCATTACTGAAATGAAGTAAAATAAGAATGGTCAAAGACTTATTCTTCATGGTGTGGTGAATATTGTCGGTGACTTTGATAAGTGCTGTCACAGTGCTGTGACCAGCACGAAAGCCAGACTGATACGTAGAACGAAGACTATTAGATGTGTTGAAGTCAGATGCCTGCTTGTGGACAATGTGTTTAAGGATCTTAGATAAGAATGGAAGGATGTAAGTGGGATGAAATTGGGAGAACGATGAAGGATTGGAAACTTTAAGGAGAGGTATAACAATTGCACGTTTTTATGCTGAGGAGAAAGAACTCGTTACCAGAGTGAAATTAAAGATGTGTGTGAGGATTGGCAAGAGTTCGGTAAGGATAAGGGGAGATCATACGGGAGGAGAGACCATCATTGCCCACGGCAGTAGATTTAATGGATGATATATGTTTCTTAACATCGTCCTCGGCAACAACTTTAAAAGAGAAGAAAGAACACTGTGGAAGTGGTTACGGTTTATGTTAGCGATAGTCGTTGCTTTGACGACATCAGTCAGTGTGATAGGAGGAGACGAAAAATGCCGGTTGAGTGCTGACAAATCTACAGCACTACTAGGGGTAGCTGGCGACTTCCCAACACCAAGCGCGCGTAAACATTTCCAGACTTGTGCTGGCTTATAATGATCGATAGAGTCATCAATGTGGCGTCTTTTCGCAGACACAGACGACTACACCGATTTCTCAACAGTTTGTTTGAGCAGCTAAGGTAATTTGAGAATCAAGGAATGTGGACTGTTGATGAAACATTTCTCTTCATAGGTGCTACGCCTTTCGGAATCGTGGGTGAATATACTACAGTGGAAGTGAAATGCCCAGATGCGTGTCAAAAATGGCATTCAAAATGCTATAAAACAAAATTAGGTGCAAATATTGAAATATTATAAAAAGCAAGATCGAGTTACTGTGAATTCAAAATAGTAATTAGTTTTTCCAAGTTCAGGGACAATTACGTGTGACGGGAAAGATAAGATGTGTTTTATATGGAGAAAACAATCTGATGAAATGGAGACAGTATATACAAAGATATGACAACTTTTGGTAAACTAAAATAGAATCATATTCTCCCTAAATGGTATGGAATGGTAGATTCTCGTCGAGCCCGTGGGATGCCTTTGAGAGGTTCTGAAAAACCGGCTATATAACCAGGAAAGTGGGCGCTGGATTGTCAGATCCTGTTTATTGGGGCTGTTATAGATTTCCTTAGTTTAATCCCTTATTATTTTGCCAATTTTATTTCTATGTCTGTTCGTTTGTATGCCTCGCCTCGATAATTTCAACAGACTACGGAAGGAACTGTAACTAAAATCTCCCTAAGCCTATAGTAATTAATAAATGAAGCTATAATGTGTGGCCAAAGAACATATTTTGTGATCGTCTAAATTTCTGTCTACGTTGTGTATTTTTAATCGTATTAGAGGATTGTACGCTCCTATTAATAAACAATTGCTGAAATAAAATAAAAGATTAGAGAACACAATAATTAAATTAAAAAAAAATACCACTTAGCTGTAAATATCCCAGGTATCCGGCAATCCATACAAGTCAGGAACTTCCGTTGAATCTAGCTCTGTCCTGAGCCAAATTTCTCCATAAATAGCATTTCACTACACTTCACTTATTTATGGTTTAATAGTCTTTAATTTATTGTTTATTTAACGCGCGGTAATGAATTAATTTAAAATTGTCGTTTATTTTAGTTTAGTTTTAGCTTATCACTTGTTTATCCTGAAAGATCAAAGACTCAATAACCACGAAGTTGGAAGGTGAAAACTGGATTTGAAAGAGACTTTTTAAGTCTAGAAGGGGCCTAGCAACTAGGGACGCTGGTCTCCCTGCACACCAATAACCAGCCCAACACGCAAAACCTTGGAAGTTTAACCCTATACAACTACACCTACTCTTTCTAACTTCCAAAACTTCACGCTAACATCCCGATCATCTTAGAACACAAAAACCTTTCACAAGCTTCTCATTCACACGTTCACGCACCTCTCACGCTTAAATTACCTATGGTTTGCAAACCTTAGATTTCCACCTGTGACGGCGGCTACGTTTGGGCTCCTTAATAACATATAAAAATTCAAGTATGCACTTAAGTGATACCTATAATAACATACTGCACTACACTTTCAGTTTGTCCAGGAACGCTAAGTCCTAGGTCCGTTAGCCGTGACTGTGTAGCTACATAGGCCACATGCATAGGTCAGTAATCATATGTCACTAAGTCACCCAGATGTGTTTCTATTCGCTTGTTTCTGTATAGCTCCATAACCAACGGCTACTTCGTCCTGATTATGACAATTATACATTTGTAATGAGTGTTTGTAAGTGTAACGCGGACGAATGATTTTAAAATTATAATATAAAATATTTAGAAAAGAAAACCTCTTTAATGTTCCGTGCATTTTTATTGTGTCAGCACCAAACATGAAAGAGTATAGTATATTTATAACGAACGTCCTAATAAAACAAACTCTTACATACTTCATACATATTCCTATTATACACTCCACAATTTATTTGCCTAATCCCTAGTCTACAAATTAAATAAATAAAATGCGTCCTAGCCCCTATCAATTTACCCTATGCTGCTGCAGTCTGCGCTCCATCTCTGCTAGATATAACAAAAGAAACCCGTCTAAACTAAATTACTCTAGCAATTCTAAGTCCGCGGCGCAGGTCAACGCAGGAGAACTATCCTAGAAAGAGAGAAAGAAAGAAAAGGAAAAGGGACTTACGATATTCACTAGCACTCGCGATAGGTTCACTAATTCAAGCACTGTTTTTAATTTAGACGGTCAAACGTCATCCCTATTCTTACGTAATCCGCGCGCGTTCCGAGTTAGACTTCCCCCCATCCCGCTTGTGTCTCTCTTTTATCACTTCTGCAAAAAATTGCAAGACCCGCCCAAAATGTTCGTAATCCCTACTACGTTCCCACCTTATTTCTCTGCTGTCAATTTGACTAATTGGGTAATTAACGCAAAATTTATAGTGTTATGCGTAAAATGCACAAAAACGTCTTAATAGCTTGCGGCTGTTGGTCCCACACATTTTTTCTTTGATACGGGTAAGGCCACACTTGTCAGGATAAGAACCAAACTGATTTAATAACTTATTAGGTTTGCATTTCCAAATAACAGATATAATATACAGATTAAAACTAGTAGAAGGATAACCCCCCATCATAATTTAATTTATTAATAGGTTATAGTACAAAAAATTTAAGATTAAGCAATTTGAGACCTAATCCCCATAATAAGTCTACAATTGAGCAAAAATAAGACTTCTCGTGTTTTGTATGTTACAAACACAGATTTTACAATTAAAGTTAACATAAGAAGTTTTGAAATTGTATTTCCAAGAGAATGCGATATTTCCAAACAAAACTAAAGAATTTAATCCTCAAACAAATGTGACTCTAACCTTAGGATTCACACATGTTTGCACTTGTCCTGCACTTGTATTATCGCATTCGGACTTCTCGCTATTGCTCTGCACTCGGTAGGGATGTCATCTTAATGAATATCATTTATATAGTATTTTGAATAATTAGCATCTCATATTTTAATCAAAGCAGAATTTGTTATTCCTTTTGTAAACTACCACCAACATAATAATTCATTATGAAACTTTTTAAGAATTTTTCTTACATTTATTTTACTTATCATAAGTGAGTCCTTTAATTTAGTTAATTCCTGAGCTAGTGTTGTATCTATCATAAATTGCGTAAATTTTAATCCACGTTTTTACTAATGAAGCAGCCCTAAGCAAGAATGCATAGCACATAAATATGCGCGCTTTGACAGCCACCGATTAGTAGTGACGCATGACGACACATTTAGCACATACGGTTGAAAAGGGTGTGCGACACTTTTATGCATCTTGTAACAAAGGTCACATTATTTTACATTTACAGTATTCTTTAATTTGCTCGCGTCATAGAAAAATTTATGGAAAGATCATGCTGTGATTGTGAGAATTTTGCATCTACGCAGTACAGGGAGAAGCAGACTCGAAGCTCCTCCTCTAACGAAAAGGACACAAGATATGTATGGCTTGCTGAAATTGAGATAGCTATAGTTGATGTTTTTTTGTGACTAATTAGTTCATTTAGGCCTACAAGTTGTCGTTCCTCCGAAATATTCGGTATAGGAAATAATACTTTAGTTACAGTCGCCCCGATGATTCTAAGCCATTTGGTTATTTTTTCAAGAAATGACATAAATTGCGAAGGATCAAATTTAGGTAACTTTTCTATAATCACTTGTGAAATCCTTTTACGACGCCCCGAATTCTGTTGATACTTTTCTACGAATAATAAATGAAACACGGTATAATTATAAATATGTTCAATTAGTTGTGATTGTAACAGCTATATGAAATTGCTTAATAATATCCCTTACCAAATTTACCGGTTAAAACAAAATCTAACTGCTCATTTGTTTCTTTATTTTCTGTAATTGATTACTGAGAGTTCGTTTTAATTCTGCTTAACCTTTTTTATAAAAAAAAAATGGCAATTGAACTTTGCTCTGGATGGGAATGGTCACGCTTACACAAAAGTATTTTTTTCTCTTATTTTATTACACAAGATTCAACTCACAAAGATCTAATGAATACATTCTTATTTCAAATTTTACTTACTATAATACAAAATGCAATGATATAAATTAATAATACAAAGTGCAATCACTTTATCCTATTCGAATCATAATCATTTTGTGGACGCCTTGAAATTGATATAATATCGTTCCATATTAAATGCGTTATAATTTCCTATTATTTTACGTTTATTACAAATCTCCTAAGGTATATACGTATTTCAGTATGGTTTTGCTGCGATTTGATAAGGTCCCTCATATTTCAAGAATAGTTTCACCATTTCATGCTTAATAGCATTCGACTAAGGGTGTGTTTTAATCTTTACAAATTGTCCAATTTTGTACTCCACAATCCGATGGGTTTGGTCAAAGTATTTACTTCGTATTTGCGCACTAATTTTAAGATTTTCAGCAGCCCTTTTTCGCGCTTCCTGTAATGTTTCTAGGTTTTCCACTATATGCAAATTTTTTCCTTTTACGCTGGAGACGTAGGGTTTTCCATCCATTAGGAATTTTAGGCTATAGCCATGGCTATAGTGTATCGTATTATTGTGACATTCTTTTATATCTTTTAATACATTTGTCCACTTAGAATGAGATGTTTGACAATTTATTCTCAACATGTTTCCCATTTCCCTATGAAAACGTTCTGTAGAATTAGGTCTTGGATTATTAGGAGAGGTAAACGTCACCTTAATACCTAGATCAGTCATTCCTTTTATCCAGATTTTTGATCTAAATTGTGTTCCTTACGCCCTCGCATAGATGTTTCGTTTAGGCTCATGATAGTTTTTTTTTTCACTGATAAACACATTGCAAAAGTATCTCACACTCTTATAATATAATGAGCATTTAAATGTCGATTGTAAAATTTATTCCAAGTTTATTTTACACATTTATTCACAAAGGTTCTATTTTTTTTTTGTTTCCACTTTGGTTATAATTTATTATCTGAAAAAAAATATTTACATTTTAATCAATTAAACCGAAAGTCGCCTAATTTATACTTTATATTTGAAAATGAAGTTATGTATATATTATATTTTTTTCTGCCTTCCCGTCCTAAAGCAACTACTAATAAAACACGAACTAAACTTGCCTTACGCCCCGACAAGCAAGAAATAATATAGTAAATTACAATATGGTAAATAACTCATGTATAAATTCAAGAAAATAACAAACTGGCAAAATATCACTCGAATCAACTTTTATTTTTAACTCTGGCTCCGGCTATCAGTGGGTACATTTATATGTAATTATTTTTCGTTATATTTACCCATGACATTTTATTTGTGAAGTATAAAATCAAACTAAATTACAACAAATAAAGGATATTATGAATATTAGAATATTAGAATATTGCTCAACTAACTAACCTACTTAATTTCTAACTTGATTTTCTATTTTCCTAAAAATTGTAACCCAAATTCATTAAATCCGTGTTCAAATCAAAATGATTTGCCCTTTAATGACGTTTTAATCCTATCACGAGCACCAATGTAACTAAAATCTCCCTAAGCCTATAGTAATTAATAAATGAAGCTATAATGTGTGGCCAAAGAACATATTTTGTGATCGTCTAAATTTCTGTCTACGTTGTGTATTTTTAATCGTATTAGAGGATTGTACGCTCCTATTAATAAACAATTGCTGAAATAAAATAAAAGATTAGAGAACACAATAATTAAATTAAAAAAAAATACCACTTAGCTGTAAATATCCCAGGTATCCGGCAATCCATACAAGTCAGGAACTTCCGTTGAATCTAGCTCTGTCCTGAGCCAAATTTCTCCATAAATAGCATTTCACTACACTTCACTTATTTATGGTTTAATAGTCTTTAATTTATTGTTTATTTAACGCGCGGTAATGAATTAATTTAAAATTGTCGTTTATTTTAGTTTAGTTTTAGCTTATCACTTGTTTATCCTGAAAGATCAAAGACTCAATAACCACGAAGTTGGAAGGTGAAAACTGGATTTGAAAGAGACTTTTTAAGTCTAGAAGGGGCCTAGCAACTAGGGACGCTGGTCTCCCTGCACACCAATAACCAGCCCAACACGCAAAACCTTGGAAGTTTAACCCTATACAACTACACCTACTCTTTCTAACTTCCAAAACTTCACGCTAACATCCCGATCATCTTAGAACACAAAAACCTTTCACAAGCTTCTCATTCACACGTTCACGCACCTCTCACGCTTAAATTACCTATGGTTTGCAAACCTTAGATTTCCACCTGTGACGGCGGCTACGTTTGGGCTCCTTAATAACATATAAAAATTCAAGTATGCACTTAAGTGATACCTATAATAACATACTGCACTACACTTTCAGTTTGTCCAGGAACGCTAAGTCCTAGGTCCGTTAGCCGTGACTGTGTAGCTACATAGGCCACATGCATAGGTCAGTAATCATATGTCACTAAGTCACCCAGATGTGTTTCTATTCGCTTGTTTCTGTATAGCTCCATAACCAACGGCTACTTCGTCCTGATTATGACAATTATACATTTGTAATGAGTGTTTGTAAGTGTAACGCGGACGAATGATTTTAAAATTATAATATAAAATATTTAGAAAAGAAAACCTCTTTAATGTTCCGTGCATTTTTATTGTGTCAGCACCAAACATGAAAGAGTATAGTATATTTATAACGAACGTCCTAATAAAACAAACTCTTACATACTTCATACACATTCCTATTATACACTCCACAATTTATTTGCCTAATCCCTAGTCTACAAATTAAATAAATAAAATGCGTCCTAGCCCCTATCAATTTACCCTATGCTGCTGCAGTCTGCGCTCCATCTCTGCTAGATATAACAAAAGAAACCCGTCTAAACTAAATTACTCTAGCAATTCTAAGTCCGCGGCGCAGGTCAACGCAGGAGAACTATCCTAGAAAGAGAGAAAGAAAGAAAAGGAAAAGGGACTTACGATATTCACTAGCACTCGCGATAGGTTCACTAATTCAAGCACTGTTTTTAATTTAGACGGTCAAACGTCATCCCTATTCTTACGTAATCCGCGCGCGTTCCGAGTTAGACTTCCCCCCATCCCGCTTGTGTCTCTCTTTTATCACTTCTGCAAAAAATTGCAAGACCCGCCCAAAATGTTCGTAATCCCTACTACGTTCCCACCTTATTTCTCTGCTGTCAATTTGACTAATTGGGTAATTAACGCAAAATTTATAGTGTTATGCGTAAAATGCACAAAAACGTCTTAATAGCTTGCGGCTGTTGGTCCCACACATTTTTTCTTTGATACGGGTAAGGCCACACTTGTCAGGATAAGAACCAAACTGATTTAATAACTTATTAGGTTTGCATTTCCAAATAACAGATATAATATACAGATTAAAACTAGTAGAAGGATAACCCCCCATCATAATTTAATTTATTAATAGGTTATAGTACAAAAAATTTAAGATTAAGCAATTTGAGACCTAATCCCCATAATAAGTCTACAATTGAGCAAAAATAAGACTTCTCGTGTTTTGTATGTTACAAACACAGATTTTACAATTAAAGTTAACATAAGAAGTTTTGAAATTGTATTTCCAAGAGAATGCGATATTTCCAAACAAAACTAAAGAATTTAATCCTCAAACAAATGTGACTCTAACCTTAGGATTCACACATGTTTGCACTTGTCCTGCACTTGTATTATCGCATTCGGACTTCTCGCTATTGCTCTGCACTCGGTAGGGATGTCATCTTAATGAATATCATTTATATAGTATTTTGAATAATTAGCATCTCATATTTTAATCAAAGCAGAATTTGTTATTCCTTTTGTAAACTACCACCAACATAATAATTCATTATGAAACTTTTTAAGAATTTTTCTTACATTTATTTTACTTATCATAAGTGAGTCCTTTAATTTAGTTAATTCCTGAGCTAGTGTTGTATCTATCATAAATTGCGTAAATTTTAATCCACGTTTTTACTAATGAAGCAGCCCTAAGCAAGAATGCATAGCACATAAATATGCGCGCTTTGACAGCCACCGATTAGTAGTGACGCATGACGACACATTTAGCACATACGGTTGAAAAGGGTGTGCGACACTTTTATGCATCTTGTAACAAAGGTCACATTATTTTACATTTACAGTATTCTTTAATTTGCTCGCGTCATAGAAAAATTTATGGAAAGATCATGCTGTGATTGTGAGAATTTTGCATCTACGCAGTACAGGGAGAAGCAGACTCGAAGCTCCTCCTCTAACGAAAAGGACACAAGATATGTATGGCTTGCTGAAATTGAGATAGCTATAGTTGATGTTTTTTTGTGACTAATTAGTTCATTTAGGCCTACAAGTTGTCGTTCCTCCGAAATATTCGGTATAGGAAATAATACTTTAGTTACAGAACCTATGGCGGGTGACAGGAGTAATGCCAATAGGCAGAATGGAGGGTTCCAGGTGATGTCGGGAAAAGGGTAGCTACCCGCCTGGCCGGGTGTTGTGGCCAGGGGACCGACTGGTCCACCTGGATAGAATTGGAAGTTGTATATATGCGTTGCGCGGTGAAACACTTCGATACCGCGTTTCAGGCTCTTTGTTCTGTCACGTGGCGCCATCTTGCTGCTATGTTGGAACTTCTGTTGCGTCTTGCTTGCTCGTGAACCACTTTGAGTGAGCTTCTTGTCGTAGCTCCCAGAGGTCGCTACAAACCCTATTTATGGGCGTCAGTAAATGAAGCAGATAAATCTTAATTTAAACGTAATTTTTTTGTCTTCTAAATGAATTTTGATTGCATTTTGATGTATATTATTTTAATTTTTCCCCATATAACATGAATAATGAATAATCATACGGATCCCTAGACATTATTTCTTTATAAATAATTCTGTACCTACCTAACTATGACTGATTTAAAAACTTTACGTAGTAGCACTACGTAAGGTTTTACATGGTTTACATGTCTAAAAAACATAAACATTGAATAGGTATATCATAAACATTAAAAAAGACAACCTTTCAATGAAACAAATAGTTCAATTATTAGCACGTTTACCCTACGCCTATACTGTCGTGCGCGGGAGCCTGACACGCTGCGTTTACTACTTGCCCGTGCGGGGGGTACACCCCGCGCCTGCTCCGCCCGCGCGGCTGCTTCACCCCCTTGAAAACGCGGCAACCTCGGCCAGATTTCGCCTGGGTGCTAAAGTAGTTGGCCAGGCATCAAATGACAACAATACGAGACCTTTTGTATGTAGTTTTACATAAATAAACACCTAACTAAAACAAACGTACTTTGCCTTAAATACCATAGAATATTCTTGAATTCCATTTTAATTGCTCACAAAAGCTTAAAGGTCGGGGTTTAAAATATGTTTAATGAAGATTTCAGTTCAAATTAGGCATCATTAACTTAATCAATGAAGTACATGAGACTCGTCTCGTTCAAGATTATGTGACCGTAAACTGTCTTTGGGTCACATTGTTCATAAACCATTCAACCATGATGAAATTTGTACTGAGGCATATTATGTAATAAGTAAGATTTTTAGAATAAAAAGATAAGGGTTATAGAGAAAATAAAAATTCGCGATCTAATTTTTGGTTTTGCCAAATTAATAGTCACACAACTTTGTCTACGACAAAACAATGACCCCGCTATCCCATTCCATCCCACTAATACCATCCCATCTCACTGGTATATTTATTGGGGATTGGCGCAAAAATTGCTGTTTAGACTCCAACGAAATCGATTCCAATGAAAAGGTTTATCTACTCCCTGTTATTATGAAAGCAGTTGTATGCTATTGTTTTTTCTATGAGGAGCGCCCCCTTTAACCCCCCGTTTTGACGCTGGCTGCTGATTTTATTTTCAAAACGGTTGTATGCTATAATTATTTAGTGAAGAAGGCAAGCCACCATTAACCCCCGGTGTCGACACTAGCTGCTGGTTTCATTCTCAAAACAGTCCTATTCTAAGATTCATACCCTCAACCTCCCGTTTCGACGCTGGGCGCTGGCTGGTTGCTTTCGAAGTATACCGACGAGAAAGAACCATTAACTCCAATAAACCAATTTTGGCCCAAATTTATGCAGTTCAATAACCATAGTATAAGTTGAACTTAAAGATAGGTAGTCATGATGATATTAGATTTCAAGAAGTAACTTTTAAATTTCGATACTAGTGCAGTAACCTAAACCAGTTTAGAAAGTCCTAGGAATTTGCCCGAATTTGAGGATTTATTTAGTAAAATGGTAGATAAGTAGTCCATGATTTTGCCATATTCTGGCTTTTGGCTATTTTTTTTGGCTGAATTCTTATTTCTGCTATACTGTCACAGATGCACATGCTACAGGTAACGATTTATCTTAATATATTCTTACTTATTTATTTCGTGATTTTATGAAATCAGTTCCACGTGAATTTTCATGTCAATTATGAATATTTTGCCTCATAACTTACCTTATTTGAGAGCATTTTTCGAATGTCAGCACAATTTGCTGTATCTTTCATAGTCACCCAAACAGAGTTGAACTCCTGTTTCCTACATTTGCATTCTATTTGTTGCTTTCGAAGTCTTGATTGAATATAATATTTGCCCTTAGTTCAGTTGTAGCTATGTACACAGATGTTGAATTGTAGGTATGAAAAAAAAAATGCCTAGTGTCTAATGGCATAAAGTAAGTATTGGCGGCGGCATGTTGAGTTTTTCAGAGTAACATCTTAGAAAATCTGTATTAAATGTGTAAAAATATAAGTTTTTTTCTTTCAGATACTATTCTTTATTCGACTACTGGACCTTTTTTCGCGGTAGCCCACGATCAGGTCTTCCAAAGTCCGAAAACATGAAAAAATACTTATTACGTTTTTATAATAGCCTAAGCTAAGTCGGCCTACTAACTACTTAGGCTCCTTAGATAATTCTAGAAATGTCACCGTTTCTTCTAATTAACTAATCAGCTCAAATCTCGTTTTAGAGTTTCATCATTTCTGACATTTACAAACGCTGGATTTACTCAACTTAATTAAGCAAACCAACCCGCACTCAGTTCGCAAATTTTCTAGACGAAACAACCAGACTAATTTGTTTTGACGGACGAATTCGTAGATATACTTAGGTAGGTGCCTATTTTCGGTAACAGTTACTCTAGGAACAACTTCAACTTTCTTTCTATATAATTCACTATAAACAACAGTAATACTAGTTATTTGTTGGTAGTACCAGCCCTTTAAGGACTTTTTGTTAGGTTATGGTCTAGCCAGTCTGTTGGACATTTACTCACTCAACGAAAACACTTGAAGTATTTCGTAATAAATACCTACACGAAGGTAAAGACAGCATCATATGACATTACTTTATGGAAATAAGGAATAGATAAGTGATTATAAAAAAAAGGATTTCAACAAAAGGAAATCAACCTATCTAGTTCCTTTTATTACAACAATGCGCCAAATATTTTCTATTTACTTTAATTAAATCATCAATTCGCAATAGTTACGCTGACATTTAATTAGAAAAAAGTAGCAATTGAACTTCGTTTTGCCATATTATTAAACCAATCTAAGAATTCGGAAAAAATCCTAAAATTTTGCTGAATCACTGGTTTGTTATGGAAGATGATAGAATGAGGTCTAAAATTTTGCCATATTCGGAATTTTGGTCAAATCCCTAGAATTTCGTCCGAATTCGAAACTCTGCCTCTACTGCGACATAATAATGCGTTAGATTCTAAACGAAACCTTTGTTTGTTTGATTATCCAAAAGTGACCGTAATACCTAATACTAACTAGATATGATACTTACTATCAAAAAGATAATAGTGTTCACAATATTTGTCAGCAGTTTTGTACAAATCTACATCAGACAAATTATATAACAGCGGGGGGGTTAGCGTCCTCAACTGCACCCTTCGAGCAAGAAAGCTACAAATCGGCATAGAGTTACTTCTTGATCATTAAGAGGGTTGGTGCCAAATGATGCCAAGTGCTGCCGCTTTTTGACCTACTGATTAAAACTGCATGCCAGCACCGCCCTCCTAGTGCCAAGTGGAGGAAGGTGTTGCTCGCGTGCAGTTTTGATCAATATGTCAAGAAGCGGCAATACACCCCTTCGCTTGGCACCACACTCAGTTTTGATCAGTAAGTCAAAAAGTACCTTTTCACGCTGAACCTTTCAATAATATTCGCATCCATGGACGTCATTTACGTTTTCTGAGTAAAAAAGTATCGCTCATAAATTTAACAATTCATTCTGTCATGCACCCCTCACAGGAAGACGTCACAAAAAGCAACGCACCTCAGAAATTTACTTCCTTGTAGTAAATGAGTGAGTCTCGTAAAAAAATACTGTTATGTTTATGTCCCATTATGAAATTTATCGACGCGTTTATCACTTTCCTCATCGCCATTGGGCTTACCCTCACTGAATACTGGATTCTTGTCGGCATTATATTTTGAAGTACATTACAGTTATGTAACCATCGAGGATAAAGATTGTAGCATTTGTTGCAAGATATCATGTGCAGACTAGTAATGACATATGAATAGTGAAGAACCTGTATTGTACATTATATGAGTATCATTTTCCAAAAATCTATGTGTCTATTAGGCCAAAAAATAGTCTAATTATATGCTCAGCTCTATAGTTATCATAATGACTTTATAACATTTTATACTGACTAAAGTAAAGTTACTCATCCACATCTGATACTATATAATGGTATTAAAATGCTCTAAAACGTACCTAGTAAGTATAACATAGCAAGCTACTGACTAAAAATACATTTTCCATCGTCGCTCGGAAAGCACCGGCGCTAAACGCAGCGGAAAGTTTCACAAACTTCTATACCATTAATAATTCTCCCGCGAGCTGAACCCAGAAAGAATATTTCACTCTTTTGAAGCTCCAAACAGGGTACAATCAAATTACCATTTGAAAAGCCCCCTCGTATTGCTATTTAAGACGTTGAATGATTTCGGCTGCTTTCTTTGTAAAGAAACTTTGAACTTCTAGCAGTTTAAGAGCTTTAATTTGAGATTATGAGAATTTGAGATAAAAAATTAATGTGAAATCTATCTAAAATTATGTTTAAAAAGGTGTGTTTAAAATATTAATTTAAAGTGAGTGATGGCGCCAAACTAGCACCACCTCACGAAAAAACTCATATCTCTTAATGCAAACAATATAACAGATCGTTAGCCGTGTGGTGCCGGCAGAGTAGAATAGCACCACCCCATCTCTTCCCGTGGAGGTCGTAAGAAGCGACCGAGGGATAAATCCGACCCAAGCACAACGGTCCTGGAGAGGCCAACGCCACAATTAAACCCGGAACGGGGTCTCCGTCAGGCGCGTGTGTCAGAGATCTACCGCGCGGCAGACTCCTGCAGCCGACCTGGCTCCACACGTATCGACTAGTCGTTCCTGCGGATCCAGCCAGGAAGGCCGAGAGGGTGGCGCAGGTCCTGGGCAGCCCTGCGTTTTCCATAATTGCGTCCCAGGCAACGCAGTGTCTGCCTCAGACACTGTTTAAATCGTCTGTCACAGACGTGTGAGGCCAATGATGATGAACAGATCGTCCATTGTACAAGCTTTTTGTGCAAAATTAAACCTGGAAATGCTATAAAATACTTGCATTAGTTAAAACTATGCATGAAAGTGCCGAATACAGTCACTTTTGGTACTAATTATTATAACTAAAATTACCGCGAATATTTCACCGAGTATAGTCTAACTGAAATTGAATAGAATGAGGTATAATTAAACATTAAGGTTATGCCAAATACTTGGTCATAGGACATTTTGTAGGTATTGTTTGCACGGAGAGATGTTTTCTCGTGAAGAGGCGTTAGTTCTGCGGCACCACTCGCCTTAAGAAGATTCCGTAAAATCTGCGAAATGAGGACTATTTATAAAATCCACCTACTTATCTAGTGGGCGGTAAAAAGGTGTTATACCAGGGTATCCCTTCAGAAAAAAGAAAAGAATGAATATAAAAGGTGTAAGGAACAGCTCTCCGAATACTTATAACTGAACACCTTATCATTAATTTATATGTATATTTGTTATTATCTATTATCAACTAAGGTGTATTTATTTATTATTTAATATTATTTATGTATATTAGTTAAAGAGTAAGCATTCTTATTATCATTTATTTTATCACCTTTCTAAAGTACCGTAGTTTACCTGCAAATAACATATCCTCTGAGTCTCTCAAAGGTTGACTGGAAGAGATCCCTTTGTGGGATAAGTCCGCCTTTGTGCCTCCTGTTTTATTCCATCCTTTACTGATCATGTAAATTTGTTTTGTGGTACAATAAAGTTAATACATACATACATACATTAAAAATATTTCATGAAATGTATTTTAACGTCCCATTGTAATTGCAGTTAACTGATCTAGATTTTGAATGGGAGGTCAAATTATTTTTTTGTCGTTTCCTGACATAGTTCCTGGGGGAAAATTGTTTAGTTTCATTTTTTGAACGCACGCTTTCAGTTTTAGGTAACTCTAAATAAGAATACAAGGCATACACAAACAGATATAGATCAGCAATAAAAACATTTAAATATTCTACGTCTACAAGGTATTATAAAACTAAAAGCAAATACTAAAGTTTAATCTGAACCATTAAAGTCTTTGCATTTTAATATACCTAACATGAATTTTAAAACGGAGTGTTTCACGTAAAACAAATTTATAAGTTGCGTGCTCACTCATATTGCTTTTCAGCGTGTGAGTGTGAATGAAAAATGTATTTCATATGAAATAAAGAGGGTACTTTAAAACATTTCAGGGGAGCAACAGCTGAAACAAATCGCAGACTACGTCCACTGCCACCACTAGCCTAATGGATATAATGGATACTAGAGTTGCATTAGTGAGTAATGTTATCGACATAATTCTATCGATGTAATTCTCTCACTCCAAGATTTAATATATTTTTATTCATGAACTTAAAGACTCTCATTAGCATTGCTTCAGACAGGGGATGGATAAAAGTTATGTTTTTCGGCGTAATAATAGTAAGTATCCTTAATTTATTTAAAATATTACAACACTTTGAAACTTTCTCGACATTGGTTCATTTACCTTGGGTGGGTGCAATACAAGGCAAATGTGGTTCACTCAATCGTAATGATTATTTAATTTCTTGATTAGTGATTAAGTCTGTGTGTATAATCGAATTTAACTTATCACTCTATGTATTGTATCTATGTAGAAATAAAGTTGCTTCTTGTCTCCCGGTAATGTCCCCTGTAGTGCTTTTAGATAAAGAATATTCGCATTTGACTAGATACCTAATGATAGGGCTTGATGATACGATTCTAAAGATATATCACACTATTGTATATTAATCATTTGTTTAAACTATGAGAAATATGATGACAGGCTTGATTTTTTTTTAAATATAGTTGAAATGACATAAATACCCATACATAACGTGACACCGGATATCCAACCCTAAGAAAGACATTTAAAAAATATATTTAACTAGCGCTTGCCCGCGACTTCGTTCACAAGGTGTAGGTAGTGAGTTGGTGTATGCATGTGGTTAAATATGTTTTTATAGGTTTCCACAAATGTTTGCATACTGACTCTAAGCAAATATGCATTAGTAATCTGTGAAGGGGCTTGCCCCCCTCTATACCCCTTCTCGAGACTTAACTCTGGTAAAACAGTTGTCTTTTATAATTTTTTTGTAACTTGCGCAAACTCTTTGTATCATGATGTTATAAATTGGTTGATGCTGGTCACATGGCGATAACAGATGTTTAATTCTAATTTACGTCATTTGTTTCATGTTCTTTTTCTGTGAGCCCAAGCCCTCCTCTACTCTCCGTTGCCGATGCTGGTATTACTTCCGAAGCAGTTGTTCAGTTACTTTCTTTTTGAAAATTTTTGTTCCTTACAGAGTTTTGTGGTTATGCTAACCCCAAGTAGTTTTAAGTAGAAGCGTGATTTTTGTATCTAACATGTCGCAACTGCCTGTAGTCAACCCGAAACTTTTGCTACGTATCCATTTCCGTATCTCTGATAGTTAAGCTGAGTTTAATCTAAATCTTATCGTATTCTCCGTGGGAAACACAGATACATAGCATATCAATAGAACCCATTGAACAGCCTTTCATTATCCTCGTCAGCTTAAATGCGACTATGGATACCAACATTACCAACTAATAGATATTTGACAGTGTCAAAGTTAGCTCGGTCAACTAGAAGATCTTTTGTGTTTCTATGTGTCAAATGATCCAAATGCGGTGATAATTGAAGTACATACATACATAAACATATCATGCCTATAATCCCTTGCGGGGTAGGCAGAGTCTAACAAATATTTGAGGGTCATGCGGAAAATTTTTGATTCATCATACTGACAGGTTGTCAGCCCATCGCCTAAAATTGCATTTCACATCCTCGAGTTCCTTAGTCGCCTCTTAAGACGGTTCCAATTCGCCAATTTCTTTGCAAACTATCTTCGTCCCATATTTTTATTTCAGTGCTAATTATGTTTCAAAATATATTTTTTATACAAAAATACCTTCCCTTTATTTAACAAGACCTATATAACGATACCCCATTTAATATAGTAGACGATATAAAATGCGTTTATTACTTTTGTGTGAACTCTGCTGAACCAGTAACTGTGTTTTCCTGAGAAAATAAGAGATTTTTCTAAAGTAAAAAGTATCCCAGATGTTATTTATTTATAAAAATGTATTGCACAGAAAGTACAATAGGCCGGCCTTAAGCCACGCGGCATTCTCTACCGGCCAACCAAAATATAAACAGGAAAAGTCAAAGCGGGTTCCCATGAATAAAAAAAACGAAATAAGAAGAAAAGTTTTAAACTTATAACGTCTAACAAAGTATTTACATGTATATGTTACGGGCAATTTGATAAGTCCGGGCACTATTAATACTGACCGGTCAGTATTAATAGTGCCCGACCTAATTGGGCAATGTGATTAAAACAGCACGATTAATTACTTTTCCCGGTCAGTATTAATAGTTCCCACCCTTCCTTGGGCAAAGTAATAAAAATAAAGAACTGTAATGTAATTTTCATTAAATGAAGTATAATTTACATTATTTAAATGAAATTAAACTAACATAATTTAAATGAAATTAAACTTACATAATATTCAATATAGTTATCGTAAATTTAAACATGGGAATTAAAAAAATACATACATACATAAACCACGCCTATATCCCTTACGGGGTAGGCAGCGCGTTAACGACCGTTCAACGGATATTAACACCACGTCTGACAAAAGTTTGAGGGTCAATCAGATAACTGTGTATCACTATAGTGACAGGTTTTTAGCCCGTCGCCAAGAAATTGCAATACACACCCTCGAGTCCCTTAGTTGCCTCTAACGACACCCATGGGTAGAAATGGGGTGATGCTTTTCTAAGCCGGCATCACACGGCATTAAAAAATAAATAGTTATTCATACACATACATACATACACATATCACGCCTGTAATCCATTGCGGGGTAGGCAGAGCGTCAACGGACATTAACGCCACGTCTGACAAATATTTGAGGGATATTTGAATAATTGTGTATCGCCATAGCGACAGGTTGTCAGCCCGTCGCCTAAAATTGCAATACAGACCCTCGAGTCCCTTAGTCGCCTCTTACGACTCCCACGGGAAAGAAATGGGATAATGCTATTCTAAACCGGCATCATACGGCAATAGTTAAAAATGTAATAAAATCAGTAGTTACCTACAATTTTTATTAAATGAAGTTAAACTAACATTATTTAAGTGAACACGGATCAAACTCACTGTTATTTTTGTTGTGCGTTATCGCGACGTAGTTTGATCCGTGTTCACTTAAATTATTTAGTTATGTCTCACCTTATCTAAGTTTAAATAGTATAAACTTACATTATTCAAATGAAGTTAAACTTACATAATTTTCATTAACCCGCGACCACAATACATGAAACTGTATTGAAACGTCGGGACACAGGTAAATTACTAATATTTAATTATATATTTAATAATATAATATTTACTTTAAAATGAGTGAAAGTGATCGCGAGTGCTTAAAAAGTAATAGTTATAAAAAGTAATAAAATCAGTAGGTAAGGGCCCGTCCACATCTCCGCGGCGCGGCGACCGCGCCGCGAAAATTCACGTTGCGCACCGTGGCGCTCTGCTACGTGGTGTTAGCCACTCCCTTATTTTCTCTTGTGTTGTTTGGACTTATAACGTGCCACAAATATTACAATATTAGTACAAGACAAAACGAGGGAGTAACTAAACGGCGGCGGCAGTGCGCCACTAAGCGCAACGTAAATTTCCACTGCGCGACGCCGCTTCGCCGTGCCACGAAGTGATGGCATGGCGGCGCCGCGCCGCGGAGATGTGAACGAGCCCATACCTACTATTTTTGATAAAAATATTAGATTCTTCAATAGTTTAAAAAAATATCACATTGCCCGGTCCAAATGATAAATTCAAGCTTACTAAAGACTGATTTATTACATGGACCACGGGCACTCGGGCATTATTAATAATGGCCGGTCCAAGTGATTAATTAATCACTTTGCCCGATGTTTTTGGGCACTATTAATAATGGCCGGGCACTATTAATAGTGCCCGATTAATCACGTTGCCCGTAACATATACATACAAACGATAATAGTGTGAGGAGATTAGGTGATTATGGCAAAGAGAAGATTTAATTATAATTAATTCCGGGAAAACGTCACATTCCCACGCAAAATAAGTAGGAGCTGGGGAAAAAAGCGATTAACTTCTTTAAAAAATGAATCGCCTACACACACACACACAATATGTAATTACGTTTTCTTTACCAAAGATGTAGGTGTATATTATAATTTTGCGCTTCAAAAATATATATTACAATGACAGGGATATTAAGGAGTAATGAGCCAATATCTTCGCAAACACGACAAGCACTAAATAATTTAAGAAAGTCCCGGATCCCTCACTTACCGTTCCCTGCAATATTTGCATGAAAAATTTCCTCCTTGGGGCGTTGAAGTGTGAATATAAATAATGAGAAAGGAGAGAAAAGTTCCGGTTTATTATTGTCATCGGTCACAATCGGGGTCGGGCATATTCTTTTATGTCCGCCATATTGTCAGACAGGTGATATATATTTGACACTATTTTCGAGGAAAATTATTTTATTGATCAAGAATATCGGTATATAATAACCATAGAAATTGGCAAGGATTTTACTATTACGCACACTTATTCCATGGATATACGATAATAATGATATTATTGTGCGAGTTTATACTTACAACGACTCATCTTGATATTTTACTTGAAAGTAGGTTTACATTTCTAAGTGAGAGTAGTTTTAAAGTTTAGCCGTACAGGGGTAGCTAATCTTTAGGCTGTTCTTTAGCTATGTCGAGCCGACCCGTAATTTACAAAATTCATTTTTATGCCGTTACATATCTACGATATTTTGGTCGTTACCGTCACGTCAAAAAAATATTTGAGGGTCATTTCGTGGCAGTAACGACCGTTTTTCGGCGATTTACGTTCTTCCTTACCTGCAAGGAATAAAGGCGTCATGTACTATGTATTTCTGAGATATTTTGGGTGATTATTATGCTAGCGTAGCGCTAAACTATGCCAAAGTTAACAATTAAATGTGTTGCACTTTAATTCATGCAAGTAGCCTCTCAGCGAAAAGTACTTACAACTTTTTTCTGGATATGTCCGCGTCCTTCTTTGACGCTTTGTACACAATACTTTGGTTTAATCGGGTCTATGCGCGAAATCATCTTTGTAAAAGCATGATCTGACGGGACCTTGGGGCACATTGTCTACAGGAAACCAACACACACAGATAAAAACCTACAAGCTTCCTTACAACTTCACCAGAGACATTTAAAGTCAGTCGTGACATCACTCACAAACCGAGCAAGAGATCTTTGAAACCCAGAACACCTCGAGACAGAGCTTACTCCGAGTATGACTTGTTCTAGGCAGAATAGATATCGGTTGAAAGAAAGGAAGCGAAACAGTCAGAGAAAAACTTCCAGAGGTAAACAGAAAGTCAGCACACCGTAACCTTTATCAAAGGTGTGACGGACAAAATTGGAACATTATTAAATTACTACTCAATTAACCCTGCATATAATATGAACCGTCCACCAAAGTAGCAAAACTGTTGCAAACACCGAAGGATGTAATTCTGTACCAAACGCCAAGTGTCTTTCAAGGGGACTGCGCTTTGCGATTTTACTCAGGTAAACAAAAAGCTTTTCTTTTCTTATGACAATAATTACGAGGTATATCGTAAGTAGTGTAACTAACTATCTTTTACTTAGGTAATCTATTCTAAACATGAAGTAAGAAAAAAGTACCAATCGTATTAGAGTAGGTATCAATCAAAAAGAGGGCGTAATCCTTCTGTAAATTCTCTATTTTATGCGGCAATCTCGAAATGTAGAGGTATAGTTATTATATTTGCATGATCACCTACTAATCATTCCGCACGTAGACCAGATGTTACTGTAAATAACATTCCTTACTCATTTTTAAAGTTGAGTCAGAAAGGTTGATGCTTTTTTAAACTTCTATCACACGAGACAAATGTATTGCTTTAATCATAATACTTAGTTTCACATGTTGGCTGGAAGAGATATATTTATAGAGATAAGCTCACTTTTGTGAACTACTTTTAAAACAAAAACTATTATATTGTTAATTCACAATAAATAATATATAACATTGAATTGTCGCGTTTATTTTATTTTATTTACACAATAGTTCATGTAGCCAAAAAGTTCCATTTAGATGAAGCTGATGATATAAGTTTATGGCCCGCCTTGGCTCATGATGTTGCATACCGCGATTCTCCTCTCTCTTTAATTTTGTATGCTCTGTTGTTTTGCCGCATTTATTTTTCTTCGCGGTCTAATTTTCTTTGTTGTCTCAGTCGTTTTGTAACCAAATTTCGCGGAATGAGGTCCGTGGTTGAAATGAAATTGGTATTCGGAATGAATGAAACTTCCTACTCCCTCCTAAGTTTCACGGACTTGCCAGGCGCCTTGATTTTTAATCCGATTTGGCTCTGTACTGAATGTTAAGCCAGTTTTACCAGTGTTTTAATTTAACAACATTGGAATAAATTATTCCATTTAATTTTCCGATTGTTAAAACGTGGACGTGGGATTTCCGTTGTGATGCGGAAATGAATTAATGTTGGCCAAAGCTACATTTGTTCGCGTTAATTAATAGACATTATAAGCTAAATTTGACTTGTTGGCTGAAATTCACTGTAAGCATTTGTGAACTGGAACATAATCATACCGTGGTGCCAGTAACGATCGCAAATCTATTAAATAAGAAAACTATTTTTTTTGGCACAAATCACATAAACACACTTGAAATATTTGAAAATAAGAAGGAATAGTTACTGAACATTGCATCAGCAGTATTTTGTAGTAGATAGCAAATGCATTATGCAATCTTAAAACGCACTACAGTAAAATTTATTCATAACTCGCTTCGCTTGCATTGCTTTCGAACACTTCCTCAAAAGTAAGATGTTTTCCTGGAATACAAACAACTCATGCTTAGCTTTATTTTTATTGAAATGAGAACTAATTTTAATTAGAGTCCTGGCACAGTATTTAGTCCGGGTCCCAATTTGTGACTTTGTATGGAGGTATGATACTATTTGGCAGAAAGCATGAAACTTGGCATGTATGTTGCTTTTATATATGTGTTTCAATAAACGAAGGGAACCACGTCGAGGCCCCCCTGTTTCCCCCCCTTACCCCCCCTTTTATGTCCCAATTTTCAGCTATTTTTAAATTTATTAAAAACGGGTCAAGATAGGACAAAACCGCCAAGGAAACAAATATTCCTTATAAAATTATCTATATAACAATCTTCGGATGTATGTTGATAGGACTTATAGTTTTCAAGATATGCTTACATTTACTCCAATTTTGTGAGGAATTAGCGGCCCATCTAGCGATTTCACCCGCTGCTAACCGTTTTCCTGCTTAAAAAGACTTTGTTTTGGCATGTATTTTATACAAACCTTCCTCTTGAATCTCTTCAGCTATCAAACCGCAAAAACCGCATAGAAATCCGTTGCGTAGTTTTGAAGATCTAAGCATACACGTAGGGGCGCCACCGGACCACTGGGACACGGCACGTAGATGTAATTTTATTTTATTAAGTAGGTAAGTTAGGTTAGTAGGTACCCCATTTCTTTCCCGTGGGAGTCGTAAGAGGCGACTTAGGGACTCGAGGGTGTGTATTGCAGTTTTATGCGATGAGCTGACTACATGTCACTAAAGCAATACACAATTTGTCCAATGACCCTCAAATATTTGTCAGACGTGGCGCAAATGTTCGTTTTCTGCGGCCGTTTACGCTCTGCATACCCCGCAAGGGATTACAGGCGTGATATGTAAGTTAGGTATGATATTAAAATGGAAATATTCTCGTCACTTCTGAAGATACCAATATAACGTTCGAAGACTACCGCAGCAGTTTTATAAATTATGTAAAGAAAACAAAAGGAGAACAGAATTGATGTAATTTTTGAGGTGTACAAAGAGGATAGCTTGAAGAATACTACCAGAGAAAAGAGAGGAGAAGGACTTTGACAAAGGGTCAGCAGCAGGGAAGCTACCAAGAAACTGGCAAAAATTTCTTCGCTGTTCTGACAATAAAATAGAACTTTTTAATTTCCTATCTGATGGGCTCCAGCAAGTTCAATATGACAAAAGGTCGATTTTATCAACAAAAGGCGAAAAAGTTCTACGTAATGATGGCACAGACGTAGCTTCCCTGTACTCGAAGCAAGAAGCTGATTCCCGAATTCTCCTCCGTATTTATCATGCTGTGCAGCACGGTCATACCCAGGTTTTGTTAATTGCTGTTTGGAAGAATTTTGGATCTGTTTTGGGATCGGAAAAGCTACACGTAACATCGCTATCCATGACCTGGCTAATTCACTCGGGCCAGAAGTATGCAGTGGGATTATATTTTTCATGCGTTTACAGGCTGTGATACTGGCTTTAGTGGAAAAGGAAAGAAGTCATTTTGGAATGCGTGGAAATCATTCCCTGAAGCCACAAAAACCTTCAAAGAATTATCACAGCCTGTAAATGCAATTAAAATCCGTCATTTGGATCTTTTGTCGAGCTATGTTATCCTTACATGTGATAAGACATGTGAAGCAGAAGATCTTAATGAAGCAAGGAAAGCCTTATTTATTATTATTATTATATTTTATCAGGCAGGCAGTTGTAACAACTGATGGTGCCTGTATCACACTGTTCATAGTTCACTTTATCTCTTTTCATTTTATATTTTTAAGTGTTTATCAAGTTTGTTTTTAAACATATTGGTGTTCTGTGCTGATATGATTTGTTAAGGAACGGGGCGGGACGACGCCCTTTTTGTGTGGATAGGTTACACACAAAAAGGGCGTCTTTCCTAGCCGGCTTCACCTAGGGTCAGAGTTTCATACATAATCCAGAATATCCCAGTTTCGAAGATTAGGGTTGTAGAAAAGAAAATGGTCTCTGGTCTCCATTATGGAGCACAATGAAAGAAACAGCAGCCTCCCTAAAGGAATTGACCACCTGCAGTAGGGGTCGGTGCCAATGCAGGAAGACAGTGCTTCCTTGTACTGGCCTTTGCAAGTGCGTAGGAGATAATTGTGATTTTAATTGAATAAATATGTTATAAATTAATCTTCTTCTTAGCGTATCGATGGCAGACACTACACCGTCGTGGCCCAGAACTTGGCTACGATGACAGCGCTGAGAGACGCTGTCATAAGATCGTCCTGCGTGCAGGGCAAGCAGGACACAATGTTTGGTCATTAGGTGGTTCATTGTTTGAACTCCCTCACACAAACAGTTTACTTCGGAACCCTTCAAGAAACCCCACTTGGTCATGTTTTCCTTGCTCCGACCGGTCTGAGTCCGAGGTCTATTTAAAGATTTCCCAACCGACCATGGCAAATTATGGCCAGGCGGCAAGCTCTCAGCAATCGGGACGAAAGGATCTGGTAGGGTAATAAATTAATATCCTAGACTTATGTTTTACTTAGTTACTCAAAACCTAGCACTAATACGTTCGTTATACCAATGCATTCGCAAAATATAATAACATTTAATGATAATTTATAAGCATATAATATATTCATATAATACATACATAACACACAACGCCCGCCTCCCCCCCTCCTATTCCCTCCTTCCACCTGAACTCTCCCACCCCATCCCATCAACTCCGTGGGAGCTCGCTTATGGTGTCATCTTAATACTAAAGTCATTATTTCTTGCAATAATAAAATAAATGTAAGCATATCTTGAAAACTATAAATCGTATCAACATACTTCCAAAGACTGATATATAGACAATTTTATAAGGAATATTTTTTGCCTTGACGGTTTTCTTCTATCTTTAGTCGTTTTAAATAAAAATCCGAAAAACTGAAAATTGGGGCATAAAAGGGGGGAGAAGGGGGGGAACCAGGGGGGCCTCGACCTGGTTCCCTTCTTTTCCTGAAGCATACATCTGTAAGCTACATATATACCAAATTTCATGCTTTCTGCCAGATGGTATCGTACTTACCGAATAGGACCCGTACTAATTGCAATTTTGTTTATATGAGATAACTTGAGCGATAATTAATTATTATTTTATGTTGTCAGCCGTGTGATGCCGGCTTAGAATAGCATCACCCCATTTCTTTCCCGTGGGAGTCGTAAGAGGCGACTAAGGGACACGAGGGTGTGTATTGCAATTTTAGGCGATGGGCTGACAACCTGTCACTAAGGCGATACACAGTTTACCGAATGACCCTCAAATATTTGTCAGACGTGGCGTAAATGGCCGTTTTTTGCGGCTGTTTATGCTCTGCCTACCCCGCAAGGGATTAAAGGCGTGATATATGTATGTATTTTATGTTGTAATTCATAAGGCTTTAAATATGTCTGCTATCTACTTTTTCCAGTCGATGTATAGTTGACTCTTTCGATCTTTCTTGTGGCAGGTTTCAGTATGATGAGACACCACATCAAATTATGTACACGACACAGTAAGACGGATGGCGCGGTCACTGAATGAATATTTCAGAAGGCGCATTAGGACACAGAAAAATAAATATGGCGGACTTGACTGGACGCATTTGTATATAAATCGTGGTGGGCCGCGCGTGTCTCGACTTCCAATTGAGGGTTGGAGTTATTTATCAGTTAAGCGTATCCATCTCGCGATGTTCCATCCTGAATTTTTATTGAAAGTCGTTTTAGATGCAATTTTATACATGTCGTTTCAGAGAGTAAGCGCTTCTTTAACAGGCATTAGATCATGACAACTCTCACAATTGACCCTTAGGATGGTTAAGCTCTCCTAGTGTTTCACTCAGGGGCAAAGGCATCACGGGCGTCCTTGTGAAAATCCGTCACATCAATCCCAGTTGTCTGCCGCTGTGAAACGGGTTCAAACGTAGGTATACGCGTGTAGTGCGCGTATTGAGAGTGTTTAGTACAAAACCATTCGCCAGCCTACGCGCTCATGGAACGTTTCCCGCGCGCTGTACCAGCGTGCAGATTGCAGGCGTGGCGAACGCGTAGGGTGCTCGTATGGCTTTGTTCTAACACGTGCTCAACACGCATTCAATACGCATACGTCTAAATCCACTTTGCTAACTATCTTTCTTTTCCCGTCGTTGTCTGGAAATGTTTCAAGCTTCTAAGCGAGCTTGCTCCACCCAGGCCGTCGACACTCCCTTCGTTTAAGAAATTATAGGGAATTATGAACGTATCTGATAACAACATAACGAACAAAATATTCTTACCAAATTAAAATGTGTTCTGATCGTTCTAAGAACTGAGAGTCATATCAACAACTCATTTTAGACACATTATAGTACATATGATTCTGTTGGTAGCCCTGTTGGGTTTTACTTTAATCTGTGGCTCATCCTCCCGTCCATTTTCTTTTGTCTTGGTTTTGTCGTGCAGGTTAAGTTGCGATATTTGCGATAAATTGTATTGTTTTGTCGTGTTTGGGCATTGTGTTTACAAAATGGGGAGTAAATCTTTACGGAAATGTGAAGTATGTGGTGTTAGAAGAAGAAGTTTGGACATATTTATGGCTAGATTCCCACCAGACCCCGACAGGTAAAATAATCGTTATGATCTCAATATTTGCTTATTAATGAGTTTGCAGCAGTTATAACATATAATTCTAGTTGATTTTATGTCTGGTGGTTCATGTTTTCTGTTAATATACTGCATTCTTTTCTTATAAATTCAAATGAAACCTCATAACAAATAGTGATGTCCTTAAATTTATCGACAAACGTTATTTCAGTTCAGATGTCGGCTATGGATGGAGTTAACAGGAAATGAGGACTTGGCGTATTTACCCATACTGAGATGAAATGAAAACAAATTCATCTGTGGAAAGCTTTCAGAAGAAAAAAGATCATTTCATATTGAATTGGACAGTGATGTATGATTTTGCCTTCTAAATATTTGTCTTTTATTTTTCAAAATATCCTTTAATTTCAGTATCCTTATAAAATTATACCTTTTTTTCAGTAACAAAGAATGATGTACGTCGGTTCACATATAGTTACTATGTGTACGACGGATGTATTTGGTAGCTTAAAGAAGAAAGAAAGTCATTTCAGATAAAACTGGATATTGTTGTTAAATAGAAGACTAGAAAAAATTAATTGCATTGTATTAAAGACAAATAAACGAATATTAGTGTGTAAAATTATTTATTTATATTAAATTACATTTACCTGTCTAATTTTGATGGTTCAATGTATCCAAGCGAGCGTAATCGCAAATTTATCGATATCGATAGAATTTTATTATATAGTGTGGCAATCCCTATCCCTAATGTCAAAATGTGTGACAGTTTGATTCTTTATGTTGGTAGTAGATGATCGTAAAGTTGGTAGTAAGTACGCTCATAATTCGGTTCACTAGCTATAAGGAAAGTGCCAACTCTTAGAACGTAAGTGGTTATATGCTCTTTGGCTCCACCTTCGACTCTGTTTTAGCCTTATCAGATTATACTTGTTTTTAAGTTTAAAAAAAAACTATTTATTTATTTATTTAATATCTATATACATATAATAAAACAGAAACGAAACCAATCCTGTACATGAAATAGATTCAAAAAAGGGTTTTTGCTTCTAATTGTGTTCAAGATACAGACATCAAAACAGAAGTAAAATTGATTTTTGTCTGTTTGTCTGTTTGTCTGTCGGTATGTTTGTCATTCTTTCACGTAAAAACTGCTGCACAGATTTCTACAAAATTTTATACTGTGGTAGCTTATTACCCGGGTCAACATCTAGGATACTTTTTACCTCGAAAAAAACTTTCATTCCCATGGTAAAACACAGTAACTGGTTCCGCAAAGCGAGTTCCGATTTTTTTTCCTAAAAAATAATATAGATGTCGCTGTTAGTTTTGTAAAACGCGATATTGACCACGTATTGACATACGATCTGAACATCTAAACGACCCCGTGAAACGACCTAACCAAACAAAAAACAAACAAATCACACATTTAATCCTTGCGGGGTAGGTTGAGCATCAACGGCCGTAAAATACTATCGCTATCACCACGTCTGACATATATGCGGGCCGTTTTAACTATTACAGAAATGTTTCGGATTTTACTTTGACCTTTGGTCATGGTCAAGGAATGCGATGGAAGACAGATGAATTGTGATATTTTCTTGAGTTTGCACAACTATAACTCGTCACAATAAAACAATTTTAAACGGATTTAAGTTGTGTTTATTGTGGAAACGTAGCAATTGTGAAACACAACTTAAATCCGTTAAAAATTGTTTTATTGCGAAGACAAATTGTGATTTGGGTAAAATTAGTAAAATTTTTTACCACTATAAGAGGCCGCAGGCCTGAGTTAAAGGATACTTTAAATTTTAACTCGACATCTCTACGTGTAACCGAGATAGTGAGTCTTGAAAGACAGACAAACGGACAACAAAGTGAGTGAACCTATAAGGGTTCCATATTGCAGCCGGCCATAAACCTATTTGCCTATATATAGCATCTTACGAGACGGATGGACGGACGGACGGACAACAAACTGATCGTATAAGGGTTCCGTTTTTTTGTACGTTCCTTTTTGAGGTACGGAACCTTAAAAAATATAAATACCTTCATTAGTTAAAATCAAAAATGTTAGAGTAAAATTTGTTTAAAATTACTTCATAGATGTCGCTGTTAGTTTTGTGAAAACCGCTAATGAAATGTTTTTTCCAAAATTATATAACAAAGCCACTGACAGGCGGCAGGTTTTCTAAAAACTAATATTATAGTATTGTAAACTATGCCGTGTGATGCCGGCTTGCAATAGCATCACCCCATTTCTTTTCCGTGGGAGTCATAAGTGGCGAATAAGGGACTTGAGGGTGTGTATTTAAATTTTAGGCGATGGGCTGACAACCTGTCACCATGGCGATACACAATTTTCCGAATGACCCTCAAATATATGTCAGACTTGGCGTAAATGTCCGTTTTTTCGGCCGTTTACGCTCTGCCTACCCCGCAATATATGTATGTAAGTATAAACTTGGGCAACGGATATTCTGATAGATTATTATCTTGATAGATTGTTTCTTTAAAGATACGCTTACGCTCGCTTTTTTGTGAAGTGGCGCCACTATCGAGGTTGTTCACGGTTACTCTCGTCTTAAACATTTTTGCAGAGATCAGAAGGCAAGGAAGGATTGCAATTGCTGTAGCATCTTCAAGTATCGCTGCCACACTGCTTCCAGGAGACGGCGCATACAACTTTCAAAATACCAATCGATTTGGACACAAACGATACTCCAATATGTGCTGTATCACGTAACATTTACAAGGCAAAGGTTTTCTGATATTGTTGTCTGGTAGTTATGTGACGAGTGTACGATGGCCAACAAAAAGACGGTAGAAGCTATGGATAGGACTTTGAAAGACATACGCAGAGATAATAGGGACATGGGCCATATCACTGTTCTTTTTTTACAGTGACTTTCGCCAAACACTTCCAGTTGTTACTCGAGGTACCAGGGCTGATGAGGTGAATGCCTCACTAAAATCATCGGCTCTTTGGCCACAAATTCACAAGCTGACCTTGACGGTGATCATGCGAACCCGTCTCGGAGGTAATCACGGTAACACGGGCTGAAGAGTTTTCACAAGCTTTATTAAAACTCGGCAGAGGTACTTTACCAGAGGATAACGGTCAAGTAAGTCTGCCTGAAACGCTTTGCCAAATAGTTTCTGGTCTAGAGGGAATCATTTCTTCTGTGTATGGCGAGCCTTCCTTTCTTCAAAAGAAAGATTCCTGGCTACGTGGAAGAGCTATTTTTGCACCCAAAAATGATCAGACTGCTTCAATAAACCATACCATTATGTCACAAATCACTGGGGATATGGTGGTATACACGTCAATTACCACTGTTATGAATCAAGGCGAAGCCACTAACTATCGAATAGAATTCCTAAACTTCTTGAGTGCAAATGGTCTTCCTGCACACCAAATATTACTTAAAGTTGGTGTTCCTATCATGTTTCTTCGCAATCTCACTCCGCCAAAGCTGTGCAATGGAACCAGACTGAAGATCTTAAGCTTAAAGATGAATGTATTCGAGGCGGATATTTTCACTGGTTGTGGCGCGTATACCACTCATTCCCAACAACTTTTTATTCCAATTTCAGGGCATTCAGTTTCCCGTCAGCGTTTTCTTTGCAATGACTGTAAACAAATCGCAAGGACAAACTCTGAAAGCCGCAGGCGTAGGTCTTACGATTCCCTGTTTATCACACGGGCAGCTATATGTCGCTTGCTCTCAAGTCAGTTCTCCTGAAATTTTTCACGTTTTAGCACCCAATTGTAAAACTACCAAAGTAGTTTATAATGATGTTTTGTAGCTGATGTCCATAGTATCTAAACCAAGTACCTAACCGAAAAACAAGTTAAACAGTACCTATTCATTGCACAAATGTTAAAGAGAAAAAACTTTATACAAACATGATATTAATATTAAACATTATGCATACATCAACTTCACTAACTCACAAGTCACTACACCATGCGTACGAAGTCGCGGGCAACAGCTAGTCATAAATACAGGGTTATTTTTTATTCACCCCGAAAAATTTACAGGGTGATTCTACTCATGATTTTGAACAACTTTTGTTATGGGGTCACCTGCGAAAACGCGAAACAAAAAACAGTTGCTCCATAGAAAAATTTCATACCTACTCGAACAAAATGTATGGAACAGTTGGATTTTTTTTTGCGATTTCGGAGGTGACCCCATAGTAAAAGTTGTTTAGAATCATGAGTAGAATCACCCTGTGAAATTTCCGGGGTGAATAAAAAATAACCCTGTATAATAATATTTTGTAAATAAATTACTGCAAAATGTCAAGGGGTGGACCAGCCCATGAAACTGAACAAGATTCCCCAAGGAACATAAATCAAAATATGAAAAACCAAAATAAAATATACTATGGTTTTATTATGCACTTACAGTGCTATATTATTTTCATAAATGAAAATTAGACAACAACAAAAATTATAACGCCAGCCGGGACTTGAATTCTGAATTTTCAAATTGTATTTTAATTTATGATATTAATATAGCACTGTTAGCGCATATATAAAACAATAGTACATTTAAATCAGCACAGTTTCATCGCATGGTTTGAATTACAACTCTAATTGTGGACTAACCATAGTATTGTTATTACAATAACTTATACCAGATGTCGCTTGTCCGTCGCTTAGAGACGAGTACCAAGAGATTGAAAAATTTGGGGAGTGTCAGTCGGGGCGCCGGTAGCTCAGTTGACAGAGCAGTGGGACGGTACCCCGCGGTCCCAGGTTCAGGTACCGGCGAGCGCAGAATTAGGGATTTGTCCTGAAGCCGGAATATAGCAAAACCAATTCAGCCGTATTCCTGAATAAGCAGTTTTACTGTGACTTAATACAAGACAACCTTTATTATTATCACTTAAGGCGAAATCTGGCCGGGGTAGCCGCGCTTTCAAGGGGGTGAAGCAGCCGCGCGGGCGGAGCAGGCGCGGGGTGTACCCCCCGCACGGGCAAGTAGCAAACGCAGCGTAGCAGGCTCCCGCGCACGACAGTATAGGCGTAGGGTAAATATGATAATGATTGAACTAATTGTTTCATTGATAGGTTGTCATTTTAATATAATATGATATACCAATTCAATATTTATATTTTTTAGGCATCTGCACCTAGTAAGGATTGATGCTACTAAGGTGCGGCGGGGGGCTATTCAGACGAAAAAAAATAAAGTTTTCACTTTGAATCATAACAGCGTCGTTCTGGAAAACAATTCTAACTTTTTCATTAATACATATAAGAAAACGTTGTTTGTAGATTTGTATCAATATACTTCTGTTGTAAATAACTGACTAATAGAGTATTAAAACAGCGATTTTATTCAAAAATCTGGTAAACGGCGGTTTTACCCCGCCGCGGGGCAATTACGACGTTTACCAATATCTTCCTTAATAAAGAAGCTTTAAACATAAACAACGGTGCAATAAAAAGTTTGAAATAGTATGTATACTAATTTGAACTCTATATGTGGCTGATACGATCCAATTTTGAGTAAAAACGTTTTTTCCTCAAAGGCGGGGCAATTCCGACGTGCTCCCATACATGCTAGTGATGAGCCGCATTTTATCGATAGTTTTACTCTAGTCTATCAAAATCAAAATGTCAAAATTTTATGCAAATAAATATGATTTGATTTGATTCTATTAATATAGTTAAGACTTTCAGTAAGAGTTTTTCGAACAAATCTCCAATGTACAGACATCGGCCTTCTACAGTCTTATTATATGTAAATGGTAAAATAAATATCGTTATTTTATCGACTCATGACAACACTAACTTTTTGCAAACTCCTACTAAAATCGTGGGGCTATTACGTCGCCTCATAATGGTCGTCTTTGCCCCTCTCTCAAAATATTGAGGGGCTATTATGTCGTACACAATAGCTCGGAAAAAACAAAACATACAGTAAAACTTAAACGATTAAATTAAAGCCCATTGTTCAAAATCATTACTCACCTTTGACACAATCTGAAAAACTCACTAATTTTAATTTTAAACAATTAAATTCTAAGCACGTGTTTTGTCACAACTCAATTAAAATGGCGACCTGAGAAAAAAATGGGTGTCGGTAAAACAGCTTAACAGCTAGCCGTGCCATCTATATTTGGACGTTAGCATTAATAATTCCTTTATAAATTCATGGATGTCACTAGTTGTATTATTTTTAAATAATGGAGTTAAAGCAAAACGCCGTATTTGCCCCTCCGGCGGAATAGCCCCGCCGCACCTTACGTAAAGTTTTTACATCAGTCTTACAGGAATATTTGTAAAAAAATAACGTCAAGGGATCCGTATGATTATTTATAATTTATGTTATACGAGGAAAAATTCAAATTACAGGCATCAAAATGTAACCAAATTAATTTTCTAAACAAATTAAAATTAAGAAATATGCTTCTTTTAGTAAAGCCAATAATTAGGGTTCTGTAGTCTGTTGAAATCATCGAGGCGGGGCATACAGACAAACAGAGTTGGCAAAATCGAAATATAAAAATCTCAAAAAGCCCCAAAAAACATCAACAGAAATTTTCATGGTTATGTAGCCGGTTTTTCAGAACTTCTCAAAGGCATTCTACGGGCTTGACGAGAATTTACCAATTGAGGGAGAACATGATCTTGATAAAAGCGAATAAGCCTGGATTCCATTTGGTTTACCAAAAGTTGTCATCTCATTGTATATATCTTTTTAAGGCAGCAACTGGGCATTTCATTTCCTTTATGGTATCTTCACCCATGTTTCCGAAAGTCATAGTCCATATTGCTCGATTCTCAAATTTTTCTATTTTTATACCATGTGCCACCGACGTTACTAAAGAGATATTCTTTTTGAATAGAACATTAATAAATGACAAACCCTGCGCAGTACAAGCTGTTGAGATATTGCTGTAGTCGTCTGTGTAGGGATGCGAAAGTATACCAAATTCATGACTCTTTCGATAATTGTAACTCAGCACAAGTCTAAAATTTTTTACGCACCTAGTGGTGCTGTGGATTTAACAGCACTCAGCCGGCATTTTTTCTCGTCCTAAACTGAATGATGGCGTCAAAGCAAAGACTATCGCTAACATAAACCGTCAGCCACTTCCACTCTTTTGAAGTTGTTGCCGAGGAAGATTTTAAGCACATATTATCCATCAAATCAACTGCCGTGGGCAATGATGATCTCTCTTATCCATACTTAACTCTTGCCAATCCTCACACACATCTTTGATTTTTCTCTGGTAACGAGTTCTTTAACCTCAGCACTGAAACGTGCTGATGTTATATCCCCCTAAAGTTTCTAATCCTTTCGTTCTCCCAATTTCGTCCCATCTCCATTCTTCCATTCCTATCCAAGATCCTTGAACACATTGTCTACAAGCAGGTCTGCTTTCACCGTATCAGTCTAGCTTTCGTGCTGGTCACAGCACCGTGACAGCACTTATCAAAGTCACCCGCAATATTCGCCATGCCATGGAGAATAGTCAAAGAGACTATTCTTATTTTACTTGATTTCAGTTACGCCTTTAACTCAGTTGAGTTTGATGTACTTTTTGCTATCCTTCGTTCTTAACATCTCTTCTCCGGCAATAACTTGGTTTGATTCATACCTTCGGGGTCGCTTGCAGCGGGTCCATTCTGATGAGGTATTTTGGAATGGAATGGTCTCTCTGCAGGCGTACCTAAAGGTGGCGTCCTTTCACAACTTCTCTTTTCTGTTGTCATTAACACAGTTACTTCTGTCCTCTTTTCTAATTTTCATCTAAACGCAGACGCAGATTTACCATCATTTCACCTGCTACTTGGATGCCACTTAGAAGTTATTTAGCAAACTTTAGCGTCTCCAAAACCTATGCATCAGGATCATTTTCGGCTTTCGCAAATACGACCATGTCTCACAGTTTTGCTCACAACTCAAGTGGCTTCTGATCCGGCATCGACGTAATGCCCTCTTACTTTCTTGTCTTTACAATATGTTCTATACAACCCTTCGATACCAGTGAAATTTCACCCCATAGAATCGTTAAATTAGGTTGTACGGAACCGTCCTCACTTATCAAGTACAACTCGCACTTTACCGGTTTTTATCCATCCACACTAAGATTAAAAATGGGTAAACCAGTTTTTTTGATTTTACTTTCTTCACGTCGCGTCGTCACTAGTGAAATTTCACCCTATACAATAGTAAAGTTAGGTTGTACGGAACCGTCCTCAGCTATCAAGTCCAACTCGCACTTGACCGGTTTTTATCCATCCACACTAATATTATAAATGGAAGCGTGTTTCTTTGATTGCCCTTCCTTGACGTTGTAGTTGTAACGTCACGTCACGTTGCGTTGGGTTGATTGTGAGGCTGGAGAGTGACATAGGCAAGTTTTTTTTACTTTTGAGAAATATCTTTTCCTACGGGAAAAACATTACGCAATGGGTGAGGCTAGGTATAAATAAATTGTTATGTTTACCATACATAAGGTAGTCCTTGCAAAGGTACTTCTACCCTATTTCAAAAAAATATATCTTAAAAATTTGGTAAATATTATGCCGTGTGAGCCAGTTTAGAATAGCACCACCCCATTTTTTTCCCGTGGGAGTCGTAAGAGGCGACTAAGGGACTTGAGGTTGTGTATTGCAATTTTAGGCGATAGGCTGACAACCTGTCACTATGGCGATACACAAATTTCCGAATAATCCTCAATGGTTTGTCAGACGTGGCGTAAATGACCGTTTTTTGCGGCCGTTTACGCTTTGCCTAGCCCGCACAGGATTATAGGCGCGATATGTGTACCTATGTAAATATTACGCCGCAAACTACCTAATCCTCTGTTTTTATAGCAACGCGGCGTTTTATTTTCTTTTACTTGGCATTTTTCTTCCATGCTCACTAAATGTCGTAAAATCTCCGCGGCTGGAAAAAAGTTGTACATGTCTGCTTCCGACGAGGCTCAGTGGCCGACTGAGGGGTGCGGGCGCGGTAGAAACCGACGTGCCCGTGCGCAAACCGAACATACTTTTGTGTTTAAGTGTTCTTATTTAATGATAATAAGTAGATAATTGAAAAACTAGCTCCATACGTTGATTACACATACAATAAGGAACAAAATGACATAAAATAAATTTTGAAATATTGGATACCAGTCAAATGGTACAGGGTTTTAGTCTAAGAAACAGGTCAAAAACCGCTAAATTTGAGCTTATTTTGTGATTTATTTCTATCGAGAAAATTATAACCAATCGTGTTTTGGGCCCCATAGTTTTGTAGCATATATCTTGAAGTAGTCATGAAAATAATTACGTCTCGTTTTTTGAGATTTGAAGAAATGGCATTGAAAACTCCGAACACTACTCCATCTTTGCTCGGCAGATTTCTAAGGCCACCTCACCTTAATGTTGTATGAACGAACATGATTACTGAATGAAAGATGGACAATCAGTTTAATATTTTTATCGTTCAACAAGTAATGAACTACCAAGGTAAGTAAAACTGTCGGCCCGAGGTTAAGTTTAATTTTATCAAACTGGAAGAGATATTTTGGATACTTGACAGGGTCCGAGTATGTACATGGTTAAGGTATTATTGTTAGTGCTTTCCAGTGTTTCCTCTAACTGATCTGTTGTGGTGTTAGGTTTCGAAGAGAATCGATTGTATTTTAGTCTATTTAATAAAATTTTAAGGTTAAAATAAGTAATTCCATAAAAGAAACAAATATTTTATCATATATTCTACGTTTAAGTACTCATTTACGTATGAGCTCGATGCTTTGTTGCTAGGATTAACTGGCATCTGTATCTACCCTACTATATTAACCTATAATATTTTTTTGTATGTAATATATTATTTTGTCTTACGCGGGTGATCTCGAGACAAACCACTACTACGGGTTTAGCGGGTTTTGGTGTCTTTAGTTTATTTATTTTTTATGTGATAAAAGTTTAATAAAAAAGGTCAGGTGCCCCAGCCCTGCCCTGCCCCTCAAATTTTTATATAAACTTGAAATTTTCCTATTTTATCTCTTTTGAAACTTGCCATATTCCATTTTCTAAACTTGGCTCATTCCTAACTCGTCTCTGTTTACCTTGTAATTGTTTGCTATGAATCTTTCCCTACCGGTTATTTATGAACTTGCGCAATTATTTTGTAGCAAAACAAAGCAAATGCAAATTCAAGCTAAATCTGGAGTAAATAGGTTGACGGTGAGCGCAGACCGTGAAGATGAAATAGCTGGTCTCCAGATCTAGATATCTACGGATATTCAGAAGTCTACGGATCTAAATAGGACCGCGGTGATCAATCTTCTTGCAACGAGCATGCTCTTAAGGCTGCATAGTAACACGTTCACACGTCGTTTTGGTTAGCTAGAGTACCTAGGTATTTCTAGTAGATTATAAATCCTATCTGAGTTACAGACATGGCTTTTGATCAATACTATAAACAATGGTTGTCTTGTCGTAAATGAGGTTCAAATCGAAAATCTGGGGTATTGTTTATATTCAATATTATTTAAAAATACTAACTTAAAATAAGAATAGCTAACATAAACACAAACATATCTTACTACAGATATTTGTCGGTTTCAATCATTCTTTTACCGGAGCGAAACTGATTTAATTAATATTTTTGCTAGTTTCCGTTAGCTACTCATCTAATTATTACGAGTATGATACTTTTCAATAAATAACCGATTGTGCAATTTATCCTTAAATTTTTGAAATATTAGTTGACTTTTACATAGCTTCTACATACACACATACATAAAACCTTGCGGGGTAGGCAGAGCGTGAATGACCGCAACAGCTATCAACACGGCACTTTTGAAAAATATTCAAGAGTCATCTGAAAATTGTGTGTAAATTGTTTTGCCATATTCATAAGTTGTCAGCCTATCGCCTAAAATTGAAATACACATGCAACCCTCGAATGCTTTAGTATGGGGTGATGTTAGTCCAAGCCAACATCGCACGGCATCACATTGTTTCTAATAAAAAAAAATGAAAAAATACATTACAAATCAAATTGAAGTAAACATGAGTAAAAATAGGCTCAGAAGTTACGTAAAAGCAATTATCATGCTTTTACGTAACTTCTTCTTAGAAAAATGCAGTTTTAAGTTTAAATTGCAGAAAGAGTATATGTGTGAGTTTATAAATGTGAATAGTGTTATAAAAGTGACCCCTGCTCTAGAGAATAAAAAAGAGAATGAAGAGAACAAGAGAATAATAAAGAGAATAATTTCAAGCACAAAAAGGACCCTCCAAACAAAAATATTGTTACAAGTGAATCAACTTTTGAATGTAATTAAGATTTTTGATGTTAAGTATCTTGAATCCAATTAACAAAATCAGTTTATAATTTTTAAATACTTATTTTTATGAAAATAAAAGTAATGAATTTGTCAATTTACAACAGTAAACTATGAAGTCGGCTACTCTCTGGCTAAGGTTTACTATTACTGTGCTACAATGCTACGCCGTAGTTCTTGCGTAGCACCGTAGCGTAGCGGCGATTACCAGAGTCCCATTTTCTTTGTTTTCAACGTAACACATCTACTCATTTTTATTCGTCCAATTCACTCCCTAATTACTTACCTACTCTTAATATCGCCCTGTTTATGGGGTGCCGACATGCAAAATGAACGAATATTTGCATTTGCACCATTAATTGTTTTGTTTATTGTAACTAGCTTTGCGGAATTATACGATTTATGGTGTTGCTGGTACAAATTTAGCTATTGTACCGAATATTCCACAATACCATTCGCCGTACCAGTCTTTGGAGTTGGAACGCTTTGCTTGGTTTACTAGCTAGAAGCTATTTGAATGTTAAGTTTAGAGTTACGTTGACTTGCCACTGATTGCGCCCAAAAGTTATGTTGGAATTGCAAACAAACTTGTTGGTAAATCTTCGGCAGTCAAGATGCAGAAGGTCAGTAGGTTTTATTTTTATTTTTAATCTAATAGTTAGGACTTAAGGTGTACACTCACTTGAAGAACATTTACTTGTAGCTATAATCTTTTCCTTTTTTAAAATCATTTTGAAGTGACCAATGTTATTTTTCCATATTAAATTAAACGTAGTTTTAATTTGATGGTAAACTGCCCGGCAACATCATGAATCTTTCTTTAACACAAACCAACATGGCGGATCGACTGACGAATTGATTGCAGTTTATTTTACAACGCAATCGGAGACATTCCCGGGAATATCACGTTCATATATTTATTCTACCCAGAATGTCAATGCAAAAGATTGGATTTATTTCTACTAAAGTGAAAAACTCCTGACAATATAAAAGTTAACAAAAAAAAGAAGATTATTTAATTAAACCTGAGTGGAATGAAATGAAATTATCTTTTTTCAATGAAAGATAGTATAATAAAATATTGACGTCATGACTCGTCATTGTAAAAAATATTTCTAATAATTTTTTTCTTTTCATTGCAGTTTTGTATTATCTTGTTTGAAAACCGGCTTAGGCGGGAATCATCGCGGCTGGCCGAGCTAACCTCACGGCGTGTAAAGTTACGCCACTAATAAGCGACATTTGCTTCAAACACATACGCATTCTTAAAAAACCTACAAGTATTTGTATTTCGTATACTTACACCATGGTACCAGTCTGTGAGATGTAATGGAATCGTCTTTTTTAACACAGATACGAGCACTTGCTATGCATGAATGATGTCATGCTAACTCGCCGTAGGAGATACTTAAGTTTTGTAAAAGTACGGCAATGAAAAAAACAGACAAAAATAAAAAGATAAACAGAGTCTTTGAGAATATTCCATCGTCAATTATAATACGTGCTATTTAAAACTGTGAGCCGCAAAATTTACTTTGCATATAATATTTATTCAGCTTGTATGTAAAGTAAAACCGAATTTTTCAACAAATAGAAAATGGGTACTGAAAAAATGTATTGACGTATAAAATTGTTTACTGAAATAATGGAACACGAAACTTCCATTCGGTACGGACGAGATTATGTTTGCAAATGCCGTTATTCTTTATTAGCTTCTGTTATTATTATTGAGGTTTCATTCTTTTGACAATTCATTTTATAATGGTATTGACTGTCGTCTTTCTTTTACACGGAATTGGTTTTACCATATTAGATATGAATTGCCACCACTACAATATATTTTTAATGTCGCTATCTCCTTTCGTACCTAACCTAACATACAATTTACATCTATAAGTTAGACAATATAACACTTGTATGGAAAATACTGTCTGTCCTATTTGTCCTATTTTGTTCGTACACGCTCTGAGTAAAGTTCGTTGTATATTGTCTAGTCGTAGACCTGCACAAACCAATACCGTAAACCACGAACCAGTTGCGACCCACAAATTGTGTACTACACGCAAACTTCACTAGAGAAAAATTCAAAGTTTTATTGGCAGTATATTTGTGCGGTCAGGAAAAGCAATTGCAGAAACAATGGCTCAATATATTGAATACGCTATGAACAATATTTTCAAGGTACCTATACACAAAACATGTTTTAATGAAAAAAGAAACAATGTATTGAATCCTATTTTTCGACGTTCATTTTAGTCATTTTCGCTATCTAATATTTTGTGGCATGATATAATACCCATCTCATATTCTGCGGTCATATTGCATTTCACTTATGTCACGACAAGAGCAACCAAATAAAGCTGAACGTTGCAAAACCGCCGTTTTCCAAAATAATAACCAGGCTTCAGACCACATGGCGACCTAATACCGACCGTCACGTGCTCGTAAAAAATAAGAAAAGGACCCCACAAAAGCCCTCTATTACATACCCAGTAAGGAGAAATCGGAAACACATTTGGCGAAAAGCGAGCGGAGTGTGTATGGTGATGATCCCGCAAGATGTCATTTGTGTGAGTGTGAGTTGAGTTGAGCTGAAATAAGCTGCATTGGACAACTCAGTGTCCCACACAAAAAGAACACTTGCTTTAAAATTATAAATATTTATGGTTATAGCATTACTTATATATAAGATTTTACAAGGTGTGTAAGTAAAGAATAAAAGATTAGGTTTTAAATTTTAACCGACTGCATATTTGTCGCAATCCGTACACAAATAATATTATAAATCTTAGAGTTTTTGTATGTGTGTGTGTATGTATGTATGTTGTTACCCCTTTACGCTCAAACCGGTTGACCGATTTGGATGAAATTTAGAAAACAGGTAGAGTATAACCTGGAAAAACTCCAAGGTCACTTTTTACCGCGGGAAAACAACTATTACCACGGGAAAATGAGTGGCAGCGGGTAAACCGCTGGGCGTAAATCTACTCTTTTATAAATCTATGGATGTCTTGGATTTGATGTTCTCCGCTTTCTAACAAGTAGGTATATCTTTCCGTGTTATGTCGTCTAAGAATAGGATCACCCCATTTCTCTCCCGTCGATGACGTTTGAGGTGACTAAGGGACTTAAGGGTTACATGTGTATTGAAATTAAAGGCGGGCTAGGATGGACTGACCACCTGTCACAATGGAAAAGCACAATATTCTGAATTACACTAATATTCTGAAAATTATTATCAACGTGGCCTAAATGTCCGTTTTTACGCTTGTTTACGCTCTGCCTACCCCGCAAAGGATATAGGCGTGATATATGTATGTATATATATCTTACCCAAGTTTTTAAATATAAACATATTTTACTAACTATGTGATTCCGTAGTAGTCAGCAGATCAGAATTTAAAGGTAAAATCTAAAGCAATCAATCTATAAAATTCATGGAACTGAGGTCGATAGGTACCACATTATTCAGTACTTTTCAATTAATACCTGTCTATATCTTTCTTCTAAAACATCTCATTACATTTTTACAAATTCTTACAAGATAACCGCCGAATATATTATATGCAAGCCACCAGCAAAATTGAAAAATGTCTACTGCAGTATTAAAGCTATTCAATTCACCCACACAATGTTCAACATTGCACAAAGTCATATAAAGATAGTTTGCAATGACGATGTGTTACGTCGGCTGGCGTATAATGGAAATAGGATTCCCTAAATGTAAAGCGTTCTCCGCTCCGAGTGTCGTTGAAACCCCTATAAAAATGTTAGTTCGGTTTTCATTACATTTCAGTACACCGCCTCTTGCTCCCCACATGCGAAAATAGACTCTAGAATGGTAAAATTCGACTCTCTTTTCCATCGGTAAACACGATATCCATTCTATCCGGCGTCCGATCTCTCGGTTTGAATAACCTATTCACCGTTGCTTACTTTGTTTCATGGCATTGATAGTGATTGTAACTGTTTAAAAGTTTGTTTTCTACCAGCATTAATAGCAACATCCATTTTGCGGAAATAAAATTAATGTCCTAGCTTTGCAGAACTTATTTACGTGTTCTCGGACAAGCTTACACTCCTAACTCCAGAGTAACACTAGACGCTATGTTATTTCCCCTGACAGCAATAGTATCGTTTCAGCCAATTTAGTGTGAGCTTTGTATTTCTTTTGCTCTTCAAAAATATTGAGTACAAATATCCGTGTTGCAATAAAAGAGGGTTCAAGTGAGGCTGGTTGCGACACTGTGCAAGGGTCGTCTAGGCCCGCCGCCGGCGGGTTGTAATTTGCACCTGTTGTCACTAATATTATGTGCAAAACAAAATTCTACTAGAAAGCGAGATGGTAGTAGAATATGTTTTTTTCGGCTTCTTGATTTCGTGTTTAGTCGGTGTTTATTGTATACGTCAGAAGAATAGAAAATTGATGTTTTTGTGTAGGAAATAATTTGTTTGCTAAAGTGTATTCACTTTAAATCATATTTACTTAGATTAATCTTAATAGGAATAATATAATAAAGCCGCTAACAGAAATCTTTAAAAAAAACACTTTTTTAAATTCGTGAGATTTCAACAGCGTTTACATAATTCTAAGGGTAGATAGTGATATCATTATCTTAAATTCTAAAACACTAAAACAAAACTAATGGTAAGGCAACTCTTAAACATAGCAAACTAAACTCGTTAAACTATTTCATCATGGCTACTAAGACAATATTACACTGTGTTCCTATATGCACATTCCATGCAACTGGTGGCCAGCGCTAATCTGACATATTGGACGATGCGACCGTTTCCTTGTCATAATAACCCCACTGCACAGCACAGTCGGGCTTAGTGATATGATATTCTATGCATGATTTCTGCAAGACGGTTTTAGTCGTATGAATTGTATGGGTATGAAAGCAAAGCCGCAATAGAAGTGTAAGGACTACTAAGCAATAAACGTTTATTTTAGATATTTGGTGGAAACAATCGTTAGGTATTACATTACGGCCGCTAGCGCTCTGCGTACCGTGAAGGGACAAAGGCATACTTTTGATCTACGTGTCTATTTGTCTATCTATCAATGAATAGATGCTTTGTATATTAATATATCTATAATCTATTTATTCAAGTGTTGACAATGATATAGTATTTATCAACGCACCAAAATCTATATCATTGTAACAATTCTTTTGAAATTGCTTACTGCGATTTAGTATAAGACGGAGCACAATACACATAAATGGCTCTACACAAAAGGCTCGGCGGAACAATAAGGAACTTTGCAAGTATTGCCTTCGTTTCTACTGAAATTGTACGAGAATGGAATGCAAATATTGATGCCGCGATGCAGTGAGTGCTTTTTATACAGTGGCACGCCTGAACTAATATACGTACAATCATCGGTGCATTCGCTCTCCATTCAAGTTGGTTTCGTTATGCGAACGCACGTATTCAATATGTTTGATTTACTTACCTTTGGGAAGAATGTATGTAAGTTGTGACGTAATTGTAGTATTTAACAGATAAAAACTAAGTTTTTTTGTTTTATTCTAGTTTAATTACCATTACAAGAAGCATAATGAAAGTTTACTCTCTAAAAACTTCAAATACTTAGATTAATTAGTAATATATGTTTCCTATATATATATGTCGAAAAAGAGAAAGGAAGAAGACCACAATGTAAAGAGAGAGGCCTGAACACGTACAGGCACACACGCCATGAACATCAGGATGCCGCTAAACCAGGATGACATATAATCACATCTAACCAATCTTATGTCAGGATACAAAACAACACGTCGTGGGCGTATACTCGTCGAACCCAGTAGAATACTGCATCACCAAATGCTATCGCTAGCCACTGAAATGATTAACCACAACGTCGATATCATTACGCAGTCAATTCCCACGGTGAGGCTGTTTCGACCTGGCAGGTCATCGTCAGGCACGGTGTAACCGTACTACAACCGACTTAGCTACCAAACCAATCTAAGAACCTTAGACACACGCTGGTCTACGTCAACGTGTCTTCACAACACCAAAGATGCCGATTGACACTAACCTTCAACACCGAACACCATTGGAATCCCCTGCCTGCAGGACTACAAAGAGACCACAGCAGCAACTGTCACCAACCTCGTTCAATCTCTGCATTTCACCAACCTCGGCTACAACCTCAAGGAAATACAACGATAACCAACACACACTTCATGATCTCCACAAATATTCCACGAGCAATACGAATCTAGGGCTCCGCCGACGCTAGACGACCATAGTACCTCCAAACGCTCCAGGATTCCAAAGATTAGACCAGATTCTAAACCTAACTTCGAAACGACCACATCGAACGACAGACCAACCGGAACTGTCAGAGTTGTTTACTCTAAAGCCCACTTGAGTTCCGTTTCTCCATCACGAAGGCAGCCTACAATGAATTGTGAGAACGCAATACAACGCCTCTAACGTCACTCCAGTCTATCTTACAGCTGATAGCTAACAAACAATGCGATAGCTAATGCAATAGCTAACAAACATGCGCGCAAACAAAGCGCATCGCCTATTTGAGTGTTTCCAGAAGAGAATATTAACTATAACTAAACGCGAACTGTCAAATGATTTCAGCCAATACCCACCAGTGTGATCAATCTCCGACATATATATATATATATGAGTTAATTGATACATATAAAAAACTAGAAATATAAACATCTAAAATAAACAATATTCAGTTATTTTTTTAATTTAACTGTTTTATTAGTAACCTTCCTCGTCACTTTCATCTGCAGCGCCGTAGGACTCGCTTGAAGAGCTGAAGTTTTCCTTTACTTCCATTAAATGCCTTACATCATAGTTTCCATTTCCCGATTTTTTGCATTCGCCTATCTTTTCATTATCTGAGACACAAATCAAAGCTATACCCTAAAAAAAAATTGTACTGAATTAGTTTGAAAGTCACTCAATTGACTCCGGAAAGATGTTGGAAGGGGTTTTAGCCAACGATAACTAATGAATTTTATTTACACTCGGCTCATAATGTTCGGACTATAACATGAAAACTGCAGTGTAAACTCGTGCACTCACCTTAATTACTAACTTGCTCGGTCAGTGCGAGGTTTTGGAGTCATACCATAAGAAAAAATCGATGCGAAATTTTGAATGTATATGAATTATATGTATTAATTGGAGACATCGATAGTGTACTAGGAAACTTGACTATGTTTTGTGATATTAAATTATATAAGACCATATATTTGATAATCTAATTAATCATGCAACATACAGTGTACATATTTTACTATTTATGAGATAATTGTTCAGTTATTTAGATGTTGCCGACTTGTTGATCTAATGTTTTCCAACGTTCTTCAGTTGTTGACTCGACATCATCAGATTTTTCCAAAAAATGTATTAAGTCATATAACGTTCGTTCTCATATTGAATTTGACCTTGTATTGAACCTTGCAATTGCCGGTGCGGACGTGTGGATAAATGTATTGATTAATATTTTATAAGTCTTGATAAAATTGTGTATGCAACTATTAAACAACTCAGTGTGAGGAGGCGTAATACTCATAATTTGATAAAAAGAACAAATATCTTACCTCAAGTATGATAATTGTAAGGAATAAAAATCCGTAAAAGACCATCATGAATAATAATAAACGGTGTAAATAGCAACCACAACCACGAGTGTTAATGGATGAGGTGCCGAGTTCAGTCAAGTAGTTGGATATACAGGAACCACTCTTGCAGCAACTGTAAAATTTGTAAGACAAGTGACTTATGAAATCCCAGATCGAATTACCTACTTTATTGGATAGTTTATCACAAATAGTCTACTATTTACATAGGCCTGTGCCTACAAAGAGGTATTTGCTATACTCACTACGTTGAGCAGGCTGATGGGCGAGCGCAATGAAATATATTGTTTTTATAGGAAACGCTGCTACCAATTCTAATATTACCGATTAGAAATGTGATAAACAACAGGTAATTTTAGACAATAGTTTTCATCATAGTAAATAAGCATAATAGTAAATATTACGTTTTTTTTTATTTATTTTTAATGATGGGTTTGCTCTTGACTCTAGTCTAGGTCATAGGACAGAGGTTATAATGGATTCCAAGAACCGTACATTACAATTACGATAGTGCTAGTAACAGACTCACCTGTAGGGAACGCTGTCTATGAATTTTGGTGACTTGTTGCTGCGAAGGTCGTTAGAGGATGACCAGTCGTAGTCACGGCTTTTGTCATACCAATCTATGGTGAACCAATCTTTATAGGAATGTAGCTGTAATATAATATTTTACTAGTATAAATAATATTCTTTTCATTTTATGAGTAGGCTCAAAAAAAAACAATTAATTTCTCAGTAGGCATAGACAATTACGTAGATATTTTGTATTAGCCTTTACTGACCTATATTCAGTGCCTATATTCGCAAATCAAATAGAATTTTTAATCAAAGCACATCAGTCAAAAGGGATGTGACAAAGAGATCTTTAAATTTATAAACCTTATACTTCATGGGTTGTTTAAACCGTATGTTTGGTAACATTTAAATCCATGTTCAAGTAAACAAGTGAGTTCAAGTAAAACTTGTATGGTCAAATCAATCTGAATGAAGGAATGAGGAACTAAAAAAAATACTATTTACCCCACAACACATCAATGCCCATTGTATGTTGTCGATGAACCGTTTATGCGCATAACTGTCTCGATAATTTATCATACTATTCGTCACTGCATTGACCATTACATTTTTATTTAACATTCTTCGTATGACCACCACGACACCAATCACGCATAATATCAATATCCATAGGATTGCCACCCAGAGAGGGCAGCATAACACTCTTCCATTCATCCTGTGAAACGTAAAACATTTAAAAAAGTGTAAACTCAACTGCCGTGTGCTATCTGCTTCACCCTTATTCTATCCGTAGTGTCTGTTACCAAAAAGAAAGAAACAAGTTGCAAATATATATGCTGCAAGTTCAGCCGTACCTTGTTACATCTACATAGTAGGTATATCAGGATACTGTTTGCAAAAAAATAGTTTTATTTGTTCCCGTCTGCCTTAATAAAAACATTATGAAAAAGGTACGGCTGAATTTGCAGAAAATTATTATGCAGCTGATTATTGTAACATTAAGAATGACCACCGAAAACATCATACATTATAATCCCTCTTGTTCGAACTTAATATCCATTTAGAAATACATTTTCTCTTGACAACATTGTTTCCCAATGTCAATTCCTCCCCAATTTGTTAATGTATCTGTAATTCAAAAATCGTCCAACTAGGCGGAATAATTTTTTTTTATTTTGCATAGTTTTAGAGGCATTGATTTAGAGGTATGGGGAGGATACTGCATGTATTGACTGAACTTCAGTCCATGACGCTGACAGCATTTACGTTAAACTACAGTTGTTTGCTATATTCATTAACCTATTAGGGAAGTTAAAATGAAGTATGATCTAAACTGAAACATCATTACGTACAAAAAATTAAATAAATAACTTTCCTCTTTACAGTGTAGATGATGAATCTAAAAGATCTCTCACAACTCACTCGAGCCTATTGATGTAATTTTTGATACACTCACTGTCACTCGCGATAGAAATCTTTGGATGAATCTAACAACATCCTACATGTGAGAATCCATCAAGCTATTTGAATGCGAAAGCCCGTTTAAAAAAATGTTTTTCTTTAGTTAAAATACTGCGATCTTAAATTTAAACATTTTGTTATACCCAGTGAGTCCCAGTTTCACTTGCGCTGCTAAGTAAAACGAATTTTATGACACGCTTAATGCCAACATTAGTCCAGCAGCTTGGCTTGTAGCCCGCCAGAAAAAATTTAAAGGTCTACACTCTACATAATACATACATCACTCCACCAACAAGAAATAGACTCTTAAATTCGAAGAAAAACCTCAAAAAATTACCTTCCCTCTGAGGCATCCGCGTAAAAATATACGAGATCAATACAACTGCATTTGAGAAAAATCTAGTCCAGACAAAGTTCTTAAATGTTACCAGCAGTTCAATGAAGAGAAAAGGTATTATTGCGTTACCTGATAGGTTTACCTCGAGTTAGGCAATAAATCAAATGAGTGTTAACAGGAATCATGATAATACCACATAGTAAAAGGATTGCATTAATAACATCCGTCCCAGTATAAATCAAAAGATCACCAAAACCTTAAAAGATATAAAATACGAAATTGTTAATAACTTGCTTATTAAGGTGACATAGAATAATGTGGGTAAGAGTCGCAAACCATATAAAGAAAGGTCATTTATTTATTCATATTGTGAAAACCGCTTACTGGTATCGATTGCTACCGCAACTGAACTAGTAATCATAGACAGCACGATCTGTGAGGCTGTGAGTGGCTCCGGGGCTGATGGCCTTACATGCTCTTTACAGCGCAGAACTGCCTTACTTACAGATATTGAATATGTTCTGCTTGCAATGAATGCTGTAAAGTCCCAACCTGAGAATAATCAATAAAGTGACAAATGTCTACAGCACTCTCCCCACCATCATACATCTAAATTTTACAAGAGTACAATAGCCCGTGAGGTACTCGAAGAATGTATTCATAAAATTGGTTGACTTTCAGTGCGTAATTTGTGCAAGTGGGATAATGGCATTCAGTCCTTGATTGCGACTGATTTCATATAATCGTAATTCGCCGAAGGATCATACGGTCACACTAGCACTGAAAGTAGGTGAAACAAATAATGTATTAGTACTATTTCTTAATGCTTTCAATACTTACTAATTATCAAAGCTATAGAAAACAAAATAGTTAATAGGGATATGAACCACAAAATACAAGTACACCAAACTATGCGACATAAATTACGAGCGATTATTTTTCTTGGGCACTGGTCTGGGCAAGTCATTATAATTTACATACATATACGATTTATACAGTATATGGTATAATATTAGCAAAATTTTAGGTGATGTACTGGATAATATCACAAGATAAAATCAATGTAATTGTGAATGCAATATTCAATTAAATTATTTTTATTAATGGCCTCTGTCATGCATAGGACAATTCTGCCAATGTCTAAATTGGGGGATACACGTTACAACTTTAAAAAGATAAAAGATTGCAGACATAATGTCCTTGTTGCAGACCTTACGCAAAAATATTCAAGTTTAAGTATATAAAATCCTCCTTAACAGTAGTTACTATACCTACTAACCTAAACAATTAAAAGATACTACATCCTATATAATGCTACGTTGCCACATCTAAGTACATTTGTGAATTTTTAACACACAATCGATAAATATCTTTTAATGAATTTATCTTTATTAGGTGTAGGGAATTAAAAATTTCTTTATTCGTTTGCCTCACATTTCCTGTTATACAATGCTTTTTCACGACGCATGCCAACCGCAGGTTACCATATGTATCTGTTTCGTTTATTATTCGTTTCTTTGTATAGACCAGATGGTTTACTTCTAGCGGCCCACAGTCGTGTCGTGTCGGCAACTAAAAATCGTAACTCGACATTGATCTTACGCTGCTTACAAGAGTTCGACCGCAGCTCACCGTACACCTGCTTATACATTCCATTAAAACATCAAAAGTAGTAAACCCAATTCTCTAACCGGATCACGAAAAAGGAAACAATTTAAAACCGTTAACCAAATCCCCAGATATAGTGTCTCAACCGTATCCGGGGCGGGTGAGAAGCGAAATGGGTTCAATCACTCCCAGACGTTGTCCGTTTAGAATCTTTTATGTACATTATCTTGAAATGGGGCTATTTTATTTTCATTTATTGTCTATCTGATAGCCTAACACAGCGTGTTATACTAGTAGAGCCGTGGTGATTATGAAATATCTTTCTGCAAGGAAGTGTGTGGTTTTCTCAAAATCATAAAACGGTCGTCGACATAATGAACTAAAATGCTTTTTGAATTCTGACAATACATTTTATCTTACGAGAACGGTAAACACTGAATAAATCGAGGAAAACTAAGCTGCTGTATAACGCCAGCTTTCGGAGGACTACATTATCAAAATTTAAACAATTAATAAAAACATTAAAACCTCACTGTATCGGGATGCCATATGCACAAGGCACAACCAGACCCGAAGAACAGATTTCAAATTTATCATTTACGTCCCGCTATTATTACGCTTTTTTATAAGTTATATATGAGTGAGTATGTATGTCAAGTAGCTATCTAGGCAAAATTGATCGATTTGAAACTAGCTAAGTCTTCGACCTGAATATAGGTTTTACGTGATCCACTCTGTGGAACAGAATAGGCTAAATCACTCGCAATTTTCGCTTGGCCGGAATCTTTTATGTGCTCCCATGCATTACCTGTATCGCGATAGGAACTGCACAGCAGATCGAAAGTAGTTACTAGTGAAGTATTTTGTAAGAAACTGTTCTTTAAAATGGACCCCGATAATTAAATGTTCAAATTCAGGACTAGTGAATTGATTGGCTCGTATTTATGTAAGTAGCACGGCCAGTTATCTTCATACACGAAATTCTCGCCTTATGTCTATGGTTGCAGTTATAGACCATGACAACTATCCACCCCCCGCCTGCCCCACTTCTTCCCAATTTAGCCTTGATGCCGCCGTTAGACGCCATCTTGCTTTGCGCCATTTTTCTTTGTGAAAGTGTTTGTCAAAGAAAAGTTACACGACAAGTTTTTCGTTGAAACCGAACTGAGATATAAATTATATATCAGAAGTGTTGTGTAGAAAACTGTGGCAGTAGGCGAAGGGATATCAATTTATACAAGTTCCCAAAAAATTAAACGAATATCTTGAAATGGTTGAACTGTATCAACTGTCCAAAACTACTAACGTTGAGTTTTGAGGTTCTTCGCAAACACCATGTGTGCAAGAAACATTTTGAACCTCGATTTTTCTCGTCATCACACAGTAGTTCCCGTCTTGATACTACGGCATATACAACACACTTTACGGTCGAAGAAATTGCCACGGGCATTCCTCAGTCCCGTCTTAGTATTCCCGAAGAAATAGTAAGTTAGTCATTACTCTGTTTATAATCGTTTCTTTATAGTTAGACCACATAAAACAAAAAGCATAGTATATTTCTTGTAGTAGTTGGATGATGTCATTCATTTTGATACTTGTAGTGAAAATGGTATTGTGAGACTGTCATTTTTTACTGTACCTGAATGTTTTATTTCAGAATGGAATGGTCATGATCACAGTTATGCATTAAAGAGACGACATGAAGATCACACCTACTGTTCTATTGAAAAAGTAACAAACAAACGTTCAATAATTGAAACAGGTATCTACTTACAAATACTTTTCTATTTAAAGACAATGTTTTGATTAAAATTTTCCAGTAATTTTTAATACATTATGTATACATTCTTTTTAGATACGTGTAGTTGCACAACTCCAAAGCGAAGGAAGCGTATTGCTCCTAAATTTGCAGTAAGAAAGCGAATCATTCCTGCTAAAAAACGTTGACACCAAACTGTAGAGAGAATATTATATGACATCTCGTAAGCACCTGGAATTTAGTCAAAGAGCACGAAGGTGTACAAACTTTCTTATAAATGAAATTTATGAGAAACTAACTGAAAAGTTGAGCCCTGCGGCGAAGAAGATTCTATTAATGCAAATAAAGCAATCTACAAAAAGGGCTAAAGGAAGACGACTATTTGATTAACATAACACTACTCATTGCACTTATATTATATGAATAAAATAATGTTGAATATAAGACAGTAGTTGTTTTGTTCTCTTTCCCTAATAATACAAAATAATATAAATTTATTTTTCAAGTTAAATTTTCTGAACCTAAGAATGGCTTAAACTGCTCCTCACCTAACCCAAAAGGGCTTAAAATGCTCGTATCCTAACCTAGCTGCGTGCCATTCATGAAATTAAAAAGAAAATAGCTGTCAAAATCTATAGCTGCACAAATCATAGAGCGAGTTTTTTTCTTTGGGAGTTACCCGTCTGATACGTTAGTATCTCTATATAGTTTGTGGTAAGTAGTACATACGTTGGGTAGGGACTTATGCATTTAAATTTTAAGGTTTATTTTTACACGAGGTGAAGCATAAATAGCCACGCATTGGACTCGAAAAAATGAAGCGTGGGCCAAGGAAGAATTTGTAAGATTAAATGTACGAATGCAAATGTTGAATGCAATGCAGTAAGCCTTAAGTGGACGGCTCGTGGCTGGTGAGGATAATGATACATACATACTATATCACGCAAAAACGGCCGTAAAAACGGACATTTATTTCACTTCTGACAAACATTAGAGGGACACTTAAAATATGGTGTATCACAACAGTGACAGGTTGCCAGCGCTTCGCCTACTGTTGCAATACATCTGCTACTCTTGGGACCCATCAAGAAATCGGGTGATGCTATTATAAACCGGTATCACATGACGAATTCTAATGAGTTCCTCGGGTTGGGACGTCTGTGGAGCTCGCAGACGGGTGATCAGCTCCGCTAGGCGGGAACAATTTCACCCAATACTAATGAGTTAGTTATGTCTCTTTCGATGTGTTCGCTCATTAAGTAAGCGTAAGTACAGTAAGGCCATCCCAATAAACCATATTTGACAGCTGTCAACTTCTTACTGAACGAGATGTCAACAAAAGAAATGGAATGGAATACTGTTTAAAAAAAAATTACCCTCTACCATACTGCCATAGCATAAGCGCGAATCTGACGGCTGTCAAATATGGTTTATTGGGATATACGTACTTGTAGTCTTTCGTTGGGCTAGTTGACAGACGTGTAAGCCGATTAGTTCCCACGTTCCCAGAATTAGTAAAATACCTTTTCAAAGCGTGTATGTGTACTTAGTATGAATCTTCCTCAAGTATTGATTTTGTATACCACCTTGAAGGATCCTTCGGATTTACGAGTGAGCGAGTAAGTAATAGCTAGCTTTTCATGTTTTAAAAATATTACAGTCATTTATTTTTTGATTAAAGATTCTGGATCATTCCAATTATTTATTGTGTCATTTTAGGTATATGATAACATACTTTTATTTGCAGTGGATAAAAACTTATCAAGCTGGGTCTTACCCAAGCCATACCTCAGGTTTGTACACTACTGTCTAAACGGTCACTTCAAATTTCAAGATCAAAACTTGCCTTATGTTCATGCCTTCAGTAGGTAGGTTAATATGCTGCTGCTATTACTTTGTGTCATTAGGTAACTGGAGGTGCTGCTTATCTCCGTAGGTACGTATTTAAATAACTGGAACAATAAACACGGTGACAAATGACAACACTTTAGATGTCCCAAGTTAAAGGTGGTCGTACAACTGTCAGCATCCTACGCGGTACATTTCAAATTCTTTTTATGAAGTTATAAAACTGACACATATCTGTTGGTTTCGGACTGCGCTTCGTCAGGGCCGCGGGCATGCATCGGCTTACTAGAACAGCGAAACTACGACTGTGAAATGGCTGATTATCACAAAATAAGTATTTCTGTGTATTTAATTCATCAATTTCAAATTTTTCTCTTTTAAAATTACCTAAAGGGAAATTTTTTACAGTTAAATGGTATTCCAAACATTTTTTGCATCAAACAGTATAACGACTGCAGTTCTTTGACATTAATTTAAATTCCTACTTCGACAAATTACGAAAATGTTGTAGGTAGGTTAGTAAAAACAATTTATTGCACATTAAAAACACATAACAAGAAACCTTAAAAAAGATGCGCAAAGGCAGCCCTATCGCTGAAAGCGATCTCTACTAGACAACCTTTGGGTGGAGGAGAAACCAAAGCAAAGAAGAGAGTAGTGTATAAAATAAAGGTAATAAATAAAATTATTAATGATTTATTGTTTGCTTGTTGTGTTCTTAATTAATCGTAATGAAAAAGAACCTTTTTTTTGGAACTGATAAATTAATTAACTTTAATTAATACCAGAATCAAATCGATCATGTCCTAAGAGCCAGACGCCGATACGATCGTCAGGTTATTATTTTATGTTCTTAAAGTGCAATTATTTGATCAGGATATCTTTACGTTTTTACAAGATTATTTCTTTCATTAAATAGATATCATAATCACATGGTTTGGTTAAACTGACCTCAGACACCTTGGTTGGACCAAATGCAATTTAAAAATGCAACTGCTCGATGCTTGTCAATTTCTAGGCACAGAAATCGAAACTAAGTTGAGTGACAACTCTGAGAGAGTAGGCAATGGGAAATTTTCTAGAGATTCTCGAGTATCATGTAGAGGGCGCTAAGCTAAATTGAAATAACGTTTCTTTACACAAAAACTGCACCACTATATAAATAATTCTTTATTTTGTGTTTATTGAATTGTTCTTATTTTATTATTTGTTATTTGTTTACTTACACGTATGACACTCAACATAATAGCAAGGCGATAAGTTTTTATTTTATAGTAAATCAAACTAACATAATTAATTTGTAACGAACACAACGTGAAACGGAACCTGTGACAAAACTATGGCTGACACCAGCCATATTGAAACGTCAAAATTTCAGTTTAGCACAGCGCCCTCTGGTTTGAAATTCAGAACTATCAAGAGAACTGTCAATAGAAAAACTCCCATTATAGCGCGGTTTAGTTAAATATGGTCACACCGGCTGCGGTGCTGATGACGTTACAAAGATTAAATCAATATGTCCAGACCGTCCCAGTTACGTTCCCTCCGATTACATCTCACTGACCAAAACCAACCCTTGTGGCGATGTACCTTTCATTTTATGTCCGTTTGCAACTACCGTTTCTTTTTGGGGTTGTCTTTTGTGCTTGGTAAAATTACCCATTACACGCAGGAGTAAAGTAATCTATTGGCAACACTACTGATACGATGCGATGATCTATGATGCGTCGTGTGTGCATTCACCTTTAGTGTCCAAGAAATGGATCCTACATAATGTTGCCATCCGTCTCCACTAATGTGATATCACTTTTTTAGAGCAAGCATTATCCACTAACAGACACAAATTGTATATGTTCGGATAAGACGCACTTAGAAGACCTTTTAATATATTGTAGTTTTTTAAATAATATTATTACTAAGTACATAAATTGTATATGCAAAGTGATAACAAAAACGTTCCTCAAACAATCCAATGGAAACGTAAAAGAAATTTGTTGTTCAGTTTACTTCAGGAGATCCAATATATATTTTATATATCACATGTTCCTAAAAAAAACTGGATTGTAATCATGAGAAGATAATTTGATCTTCGTTACAATATTTGTTAGCCAACTGAGTGATTTAGTTGGTTCTGTAAAACTGATTGTACACATTAAAAAACTAATACAGTAACTCTAAACTTTATAATAGTTTATTAAAATACAATTTAAATATTTAAAATACAATAAGGTGAGACGTTATGCTCAAAAAGGAATTTCATAACTCACACAGGTAGTTTAGAAAGGCAATATTCTCAGTACCCCTTTATATCCTTATTTACCTAAGTTAATAAAGTGCGCATTGAATGGGCAGCGGCTATACTGATGAAATATTAAAGCTCGCTGAGCCACTAGGTTAGCTGTTCTGCCCGTAACTAGGAGCTCGTTCGTGGCTCAAATATGCAAGTAGTTAGCCAAAATGTCCGTAATAAATACATACATAATATATAATATATGGTTTTGTAGTAAGTTTGCCGGAGAATCCTCAACATGAACCTTCGCGTTGTTTCTCAGTCCGTAATATTAATTCTTTGCTAACTACAATTCTGATCAAATTTTTGTAATATTCGACAATATTAACACTAACTATTAAAATAAAACTGTAACTGTGTAGACTTTGACAACACCTTCACAGAGTGAAATTCTACTAGTGACCGATAGCCAAAACTCAGATCGGGCTGGTGATAAGAAACGACTTAACCCAAAAAAACATAGGTCGAAATATGAAATGATTGGACCTCCAATACCAAATTGACGATCAGCTGATTTGAGCTACTATGGAAGCTCAAAGTGTTTTTGTCATATTTCGACCTATGTTCCTTGGAGAAAGTTGTTCCTTATCACCAGCCCCTAATTTCACCCGATATATTCTTTCTTTGCCGTGTGATGCCGGCTTAGAATAGAATCACCCCCTTTCTTTCCTGTAGGAGTTGTAAGTGGCGACTAAGTGATTTTGAGGATGTGTATTGCAGTTTTAGGCGATGGGCTGACAACCTGTCACTATGGCGATACACAGTTTTCCGCATGACCCTCAAATATTTGTCGGACGTGGCGTAAATTACAGTTTTTGCGGCTGTTTGCGCTCTGCCTACCCCGCAAGGGATAATAGGCGTGATATGTGTGTGTGTGATTATTATTATTTGGTCCAACAGTAACATTCCTGGCCTTTTCTCTTGCAAATGTTACGAGGCGTCTATTTAACGTGTTAATGTGTAACATTCCATAGAACGTACTAATGTGCCTTTTGTACCCTTTTAAAATACCTACTGGTATTTAGACTTTCTGTAGTTTCACTACAAAATTAAACTATTGTGTTTCTGTAGTTTCACTACAAAATTAAACTATTGTGGATAAAGTTATGCTACTAAGATAATGGACGACATTTTATAAACCGTAAGATACGATATTAATTTTATTTTTGAGAGTTGGGTATGCATGTAATAATATATATTGTTTTGTATTATGTAATGTAAACATTTGTGTATTAATTTATATAACTTTAAAAGTATAATTAGGCTGGAAAAACACTTATCTTTGCATGGTAGAAAAAAAACTGATTATCTAGTGTCTTTTGTTAAATACATTAAAAGTTAATTTTCCTCAGATTTTGAATACCTCAAAGTTTTATTTAAGGCTTAAATATACATTTTATAAAAACAAAACTTTTCTTTAATTGCAAACAAGAATTTTAATTTAATATAATTTAAGTAATAGAAATCATTGTGGATAGTCCACGTTAATCAACCACGTCCAATGAAACGCCTTACCTACCCTAATCGTAACTTTTTTTCTGAAAGTGAAAATACAAATGAATATTTTATATTCTTTGACTAAACAATACTAAAAATTATCTTTAAATAGTAACTAGGGTCTTATCAAGCCTTCGACATTCGCCTATACCTACAGAGAGGTATACCAACACCATTGTCTGTGGGAACAAAATAAGTATTGGCGGCCGCGTTCAAGATTGGCGGACGGCTACAAGGAAATGTCAATATTTCACGCACACATCTACACTACACACCGCCGCGCCGTTGATGGGTAAAACCGGTTCGTCCTGGTATCGCAAGTAGTCGAGTGCCAACAGCGTACGGTGGGCACGGTAATAGCTTCCCGTAAAATGTAAATACGATTGCAGTGTTTCTGGTTGTCTAAATACAACTGAAGATAGTATTTTTACATTTTTTAAAGACCCCGCAAAGTATCGAAAAGTAAATCAAATTGTTTATAGATCAAAATACTAAAATTGAGTTAAGAACTAACCTTTTTATTTGATAAAACTTTACATTTTATTTAAATACAGTATCCAATTTCTTCCTCGTGAGTGTCGTAAGGGACGATTTAGGGACTTGAGGGTTACATGTATATTGCAATTTTAGGCGACAAGGTAAAATTCTGTCACCACGGTGATACACAATTATAAAAATTACCCTCAATTCAATCATCATCAATTGCCTACCCCGCAAAGTACATAGGCGTTAAGTGAGTATTTATGTATCAATACAGTAAAAATGGCACAGTTTCTTTTCACAAAGCTTATCGTGCGCTCGTAAAATACTTCTGTTTTAGGAAAGTGCCTAAGTGAAAGTTAGATACTTAGGTTGCGCTTGCGATTTAGCTCAGGTAAAAAAAAAATGTTTTTGCGCGTGACAATAGTGAAGAGGTATATTGTAATGTAGAGTAAATATGTTTTTCTTAGATAATCCATCCTAAACATATAATAAGGAAACAGTAGCAAACCTATCAGAGTAGGTATCAATCACCAAAAAGGGGTTGAGCTGCCCTTCTGTAAATTCTCTATTTTATGCCCGAGAGATTGGATTGCGCTGGTTAGTACTCGCGCGCGCCGAAAAGCGATGACGTCATTTCGCATGTGACACGTTTCGAGACAGTCGTGCTAATAGTTCACTAAATTATTTGTGTTGCTTCTTAAAATTATTATCCATTCAATTATAATGGTGAAAAACAACCGTCATGTTTGTTCTGAAGACTGATGTCACAATAATAAGAGTAAATGTTATGTTATCCTTTATTAAATAACCAAAATTTTTTCTTCACTATTATTTGTCCGTTTCAGAACTTTCACAGTTTAAAACACGTTTACGCAAGTTTAAAAATCGATTTTTCGGGAGGGTAAAAAAAATGTTCAACATAACATAACAGTAAGGCAATTAATGACGGCTGATGTGGCACAGTGTAAGCACACCTCGGACACTGGCGCTCAAATGTATGAATCAAACGCGTTGCTACGCACACAGTCTAAGCTCGCGTAGGTGAACGCGGACCATGCTTGTGTGTGTGAGACAACATATCAGGGTTGCCGCCATTTTGCGTTCGCGAATCGGGAATGCAATGTGCGGCAGTATGAAATGACCTTCGTCGTCGCGTCCTTACTAGCGTCCTCCGAGCGCGGGTGGGCGGCGCTTGTAGGGGGAGGCAGGGAGTGACCATACTGTACGCTAGTACTATTAATTATACTGTGGTGTAAGTGCGACTGCCTGCGACGTAAAGGTTCCGGGTTCGATTCTCGGTGGGTGGATTCACTTTGTGAAATGGTTCCCAGTCTGGTTAAGACATTGCAGGATGAACCATCTGATTGTCCGAAAAAAAAGGTGGTTCCGTGCTTCGGAGGGCACGTTAAGCCGGTTGCTGTCTATGATTACTTAGATGGCGGTTGTTACACAATCATGTCAGAAGCCTACTACGTAGTAGGCGGTTGAAAAATTCAGACAACAGGGTTCAAGGGTCGTTGGACGACTCAGTGTCCCACGTGAAAAGAAGAAGAGGCAATTATAATTTTTATAATATTTTAATTTGGCATTGTTTTTTACTATGACTCATAATTCCATGAATTATATTTTTAATAACCTTATCCTGAATCTTAGGATTTGTGTACTAATGCGCGCGTGCCTTTGAGTTTCATTTAGTTTGCGCGCGGTGTCATGAGTCATAGACAAAAAAGTATGGGCTATGGGCTATTATAACGGCGGCTTCCTTCAACATCAAAGGAGTATCGTTTCCGTAGTCACTTCTATTATCTAAAAGGTAAGGAAATATTTTTCTCATTTATTAACATTTCTTCTATAGGTAGTATTTTTTTTGTTTCATAGTGTGATCATGCCTGCAAAGGATTCGGTACAGCGTCCCTCAAACCCCGTATACTATAATTTTACTCTGTCAAGTGCCCTCCGCATAGTCAATGGTTATAAAAGATTTCAACTGAACGATTGTTTCCTATTAGTTCTATTAGAAATCGCAATGAAGTACAATCTTCTTCTTATCTTACTTAGCCTACATCGGCCCACTGCTGGGCAAAAGCCAAATTCTCTTTCCATCCTGTTCTTCTCTGGGCTTCCAAGCGCCAGTCTTTGCTAAAGGCATCTAGTTCGTCGCGCCCTGCGACAGAGTCTTCCGCGACGTCGTCTCGATAGGGGTGGCTGCCAGAAAGTCGCCATTTTTGGCCACAGATCGTCTCGAATACGACAAACGTGACCAGCCCAATCCCATTTTAGCTTCTGAATGGGCAGTGTCAGAAATGTTCATCGTGAAATGCAGTGTATTCCAGACATACAAAGTAAAAAAAAAATTAATATTGTGAAGTGATTATTATAACTTAACAGTTGTAAGTTCTTGTTCATGACGCGATATTTGATTTTGTTCAATTGACCGAAATTTGTGGTTTGAGGCATTATGTGTGACCGTGAAGGATATCAACGTACTGTTTATATCAACTGTAACAGTAACAGTAATACAGTTTTTTTCGAATATGCACACACACACACATCGCCTTCAATCCCTTGCGGGGTAGGCAGGCGTAAACGGCCGTAAATAATTGAATAACGTCTGACAAATATTTGAGGGTCATTCGTAAAATTGTGTCCAACAGGAAAGAAATGGTGATGTTATTCTAAGCCGGCATCACGCGACACTTTAATTATTTCGAATAACATGGAGCAATTTGATATTAATTATAATATTTTATTTATTTTCGCGGTATCTGGGTTAAATATAAAACAGTAATTTGTAAGGTACTGCAGTATTTTTTTTAATAGCAGTGTATTTATTTTCACCGCAAAAACATTCAATTTAGGAAAAAGCCTAAAAAAAGAGTTGAACCGGCTCTATTTGCAAACACATCACGTATGTACAAATACAAGCCACGAAAACCTTTAAAAATTATAATCCTACCATGTTATGGGGCGTGCGCGAGAATTTTGCGCCATCATTCGCTCTGCTTCGGCACAATTTGAACAGCTTTAAATATTCACATATAACGTGCCGTGTGCTTAATATATTCCTCATCTACATAATGTTATATTTTGCGCGAAACACCACCAGCAAAATATAATGCCGTGTTTCTTATTTTTGTAGCACTTTTTGCGGAAGAATTGAGGTAAAACAACTAAGGAAAATTCAAATTTTCCAACCCTGTTTGGGAGAGAGGTGTACATTGCTTTTTCGGTTTTTACTTCGTTTTTATGCTCACGTCATTATCTGAATCCGTATAAAATTATGTTATATACCTGCACTTATAAATGTTTGTTAAAGAATGTAAGTTACACTGGTACTGCAAACTATAGGTGTTTTTCCCGCTTGTCTTCCGTCACTTCGTATTTTCAACGCACAGTCAGACGAAAGAAAACCGATTTAATTCCCATACAAATACGGCTACGGTGTGTTGATGATGCATTACGCTGCGTAACGGATGCGACTGTCAAGTTGTTTGACATAACTAGACGAAACGTAGAAGGCTAATCTCAAATAATAAACAAATAAGTCGCACAAACTTACATCATGAATGGCAAAACTAAATTGAAATGGCAAAGAACCCAATGACATTTTCAAATATGACAGGATTTAGATATCTTATTAAACAAAAAGTGACAGTGCTATATTGAAGGTGAATTGAAAAATGTAAGGTTTAAGGTTATTGTATTATTTTACAACGTAGACATCTACGAGAAGAATCTTTTAAAACTGCATAGGAAGTCTTATAGCCTTACAAGATGCCGCAGGATTTCCAGGATTAGACTGGCTTACTAGATGGGCTAGATAGTGTAGGTAGATATTCGACCGACTTAGTTGCTAAGCCAGAATTATTTGCTGGAACGGTCCTGGCCTGAAAGCTGATAAACCCTTGAATATTTCGTTATTTGCTTTCTAATTTAGTATATTAACGTCTGTAGGTAGATTTAATTTTATAAGTAAACAGCAGTTATATCTATTTTCAAGTCTGCTATCAGTCAAAACAACAACCTACGCATTTTTTAAGCTTGTCTAATAATTATGTCTATTTAAATAATACGCAAGTAACCAGAACCACAAATACTCATCTTTTTTTATCCAAATATTGCAAATTTTCCAAAATTACTTTCAGACTAATCTTACGTTAGTCTGTTTTTAGTGCCACTAATAATTTTCATTCATGCCCGAAGCCCCAAAGGTTCACCTCAATAACACAAATCTTTTGCGAACAAAAATAAATGCCACCTCGATAAGAAATCAGAGGCGCTATCAGAATGAGAACAACGCCCTGAGCATAACAAGAAAATGTTTCATCAACATTTTTTATTTTGTCATTATAAGTATTTCTTCACCATTACCATTTCGTGTTATAAGTGTTTGATAGTAAGCAACCTCTTAGAAATGAAGTTAAATGAAATTCTATTTATCTATGCTAAACAGGCGGTCGGTTAATAATTTAAATGACAAAATGAATGGACTTTAGAATAAAAATTATTTCTTTTTGACTTTGACAGGCGTTTCAACCTTGTTTATGCAACTGTCAAATAATTAAAATCCCAGTATCTGTTTACCTGTTTGACACAAGAGTTTGAATTAATTTGAATGTCTAAATGCCGCATGCATTCATTATTTTATCTACCTACACTCTGCAACAAAAACACACTGATACACTTTTCTAAACCTTTTCACCGGCGCGTCAAATTCAATACGAGAACGTAATATGGCTTGATGTGAAATGAAAATTCAATACTTCGGGTTGTTGTTCAGATGGCGTTCAGTTGCTGTTCAGTTATTGTTCAATTTTTGTTGATCAGCTGTTGTTCAGATGTTAACTAAAAAACATTAACTCAAAACTAACTAAACAAAACTGGACAACGTCTGAACATAACTAAACAACATCGGAACAAAAGCTGAATTATAACAACTTAACAACAGAATAACATAAGAACAATAGCTGAACAACAACAACGAAACACTATATAGTCAAAACGCGTCGGAGCAGGAAAGGCTTTTTAAAAACTAAAATAAAATACAGGATTAAATCTAAGAGGTCGATGCTAGACCAGAGTCGATGTGAGACTGATTCTTTAAAACATGTTTTCTTACAGCTAGTCCTACGAAATTCTAAGAACTTACATTTAGACTAAACACTACTTGCTGACTGAGGTGCAGCAACATTGATGATTCGCCTGTTTCTATAGGGAACCGACAATGTAACTCCTCCCTCCTTAAGCTCAAAATCATCCGAAGGATTTTCCTTTGGAAGATTTTGATCCTTACGTACATTTTTCTGTTTAGTACGATACTTAATTAATATAAAGGTTAAAATGATTATTACTACAATAATATAAAGTAAGATCGTCCCGATGCTAACACTTTCCGTATTAACTACATTTTCGTATCCATGTTCTTCACTATTCTTCAAAGCGTAGGACAACATCTTCAAGTTAGTCAGATCAACTCCGCTAATTTTGATTGGTTCTACGGGTATTGGTGGTTCCATCTTCAAATTATCTGGCCAGGTTATTAAGGGTAGTTTAGGGTAGGTAATCTGCTCTCCGTCAAAGGTGTGCTTCCTGAAGCTGTAATCTGCAATTTTGTATTCACAGCTGTCATCAATGGTAAGTACATATGTTCCATAGATTGTATAATGTAGAATCTCGCTGGGGCACGATCTGGTGAGGTCAACAGCTGTCCTTGAGTATAATAACCATCGGTTTGTCTGCAGGTGCTCGGCCTTAACCGACTCGATTTCTATAGGCATTCTTTTACAGGTGAAATTTTGTGCAAATTTCATGAGTCCAAGGATACAGGTGTCTTCAAGGGGTACCAAGGTCTGAATTTCATCACATAGGTACCTTTCATCATCAATGACCTTGCAGGGTGAGGTCAGTGACTCGGCTTTCAACCCTTTCACTATAAGGTAAGGATATTTAGGTAAGATAATTTGGGTAAGGTTGGTTTTAGGATCAATGACAGGAATGGGAACTATTTTGTAATAAAAGTAGGTATTACGTCTGACTAGAGGAATTTCCATTACGAACGTTATTTCTGAATTCTTAAAATACGATTTTAACACAATAGACTGTTCAATTTGTACAATATTCTCAGATTTTGCAGGGAATACAAGCTTGTCTGTTCTTTCAATGGTTTTCAGTATTTTAACAAGTTCCTTAGTGTCAACGACAGATTGGTGTAAAATTCCTAATCTACTAAAAGCTACTATATCTTCAATCTCATTCAATTTTGCGTATATTAGTTGAAAGTTATGTAGAAATAAATTGTAAATATGTAAAACTTGATTAACATGTGTGTTTAGTGAAATCTCATTAATATTCTTGTTTATAACATCTATTGATTGGCCTAATTGCAGGAGATTGTTGGTTACATTTATAGTGGAGTTTGTAAAGACTTGCATTGCTTCAGCTAACAAGGTAGTCTTCTTATCAAGGGACTGTTGCCGGGATTTTAATTGATTTATTATGTTATCATAGCGGATGGCGTCATCATGATCCAAGTTTCCTGTAATTACTTTGATGAGAGAACCCAAAGGATTTAGAATCCCTCTCTTATAACGGAAATTCGGAATCAACTGCGCATATTTTTCCAAGGTTATATTCAATACATGATCTACTTGTAGCTTAATATCATTAAGATATATGAGTAAATCTTTGCTTGTGTTAGTATGAAAGTTGATCTGTCTATCTAATTCTATATACCTATTTCTATTTAAAATTAAATCATCCTTTATACAACTTACATCTAATATCTTAACAACTAGCCAATTATCATAAGTGACGAGGGCTGTGCCTTCGCGAACTGGGAGTACTCCGGGATTATTTTCCAGCTTCTGTAGCTGAAGGCCCAGGATCACCGCTGCCTGAGTCAGCAGGAGCAGGACGAACCTGTGGAGGACGTCTGATATCTTTAATGGGAACTCTTGTTTCTCTATTTTTTGTTTCTACTGATACTACGTTTCTTTTCACCTTTCCTTTAATTTTAGCTTTCTGAAATCGAGGCTTGTCCTTACTACGACGTGTGTTTACGCCTTTTACAAAGACTACTTCCTCTTCGTGTAAATCGAAACTGGTTTCACCGGTTCTTTTGTTATGAGCTTTTTCCTTTTGTGTGGCCATTCTGTCTAATAGATATTTATATAAATGTTTAGTTCTCTCTGCGTGTTCTCTAACTAACTGCTGAGTATAATCCTTTTCAAAGTCTACATCAAATGGGCTATTGCTTTCTGTATGTCCGAAGACTACTTCGAAAGGCGTAAGACCTGTTGTAGAATGAATGGTTTGGTTGTAGGCCATAACAGAGTACGTCATAATGCTAGAGGCATCCGTAAATTTCTGCTCGTGTTTTACCAATCGGTAAATTTCTAGAATTGTGGAATGAAAGCGTTCTATCATACCCATAGAATTGGGGTTATTTGGAGTTCCTATGTGGATATCTATTTTATAAAATGATAATAATTCTGAAAGTAGTTTGTTGTTAAATTCAGATCCAGGATCCGAGCTTATCTTCTTTGGGACACCATAAAAAGAAAAGTATTTTATGAGGGCTCTTGCAACCTCTGGGGTAGATCTATCGGGTATTTCAAAGGCTTGAGCTAGTTTACTAAATGCATCTATTATGGTCAAATAATATTTACTTTCTATTGAGAATAGATCCATAAATAATTCTTGGAATGGTTTGGTTTGTGTTTGGGTTAGTTGTAGTCGGGGTTTGAATGGTCTACGATCATACTTCATTTGTTTGCAAATTTCACATGAATTTATAACACTAGTAACAGTCTCTTCCATTTTATTCCAGTAATATGTACGTTTGAGATGGGCTATGGTTTCCTTAATTCCGCGGTGACAGGTTTTACCTACATGATATTGCTTTATTAGATGTTCCTGTTCTTGCTCGTTTGTTACGTTAATGACCCTTTCTGTGCATTCTAATATTCGAACTGTTCCTTTCCTAAATAATGAAATAAAAACTTCCGTAAATTGTCGTCTATGCTTCTTTTTGTCGTAATGAATGAAATATCTTATGTTTAATGTATTGTTTTAAGAATGCTTTAACTAATTCTGAATTGTCTAAAGGTAGCTGAACTTCCATATTTTTTTGTTTAGGATGTGGAATAAGTTTAACGGTAAGCTCATTCTTAAACCATGTTTTTATTAAAATTTGATTGGGTTTTGTGTCCACTGCTTCATGAAGTATAGGAATACCATTAGTATCCATATCTTCAGCAGAGTGTATGGTTTCAGGGTTACTAATTCCTTCATTTTCAGATGCAGTTGCAGTTTCGCGGTCCATGTCGGATAAGGTAAGTGTTGTTTCAGCTGATCTAGTTCTTTCAGATGCAGGGGAATTTCTATCTATTTCCGGTTGTTCTACAGGAGGACTGATATTTCTTGCAAGAGGTGTTCGTGGTGTGTCAGAGAGTTCGACATAAGAAGTTGATGGTTGTGGTTGTGGTTTGTTTTGGTTAGGGATTTCTTTTTCAGGTGAAGTTGCCTTTGGAAGAGAAGAGGAGAGTTTTTTGATTTGCTTAATTAGGTCAAAAATGTACTGGTTAGGGTCTTCTTCCTCTTCGTTCTCACTAACGTTAACCTGCATTGAGTCATTGTCATTTGCACCGAGGGCATTTAATCTAATTCTGGACAGTGCGTCTGCGTTTGTATTTTGTTTCCCATTTTTATGTATAATCTTGTATTGGTACTCTCCTAAACGTAATTTGTAACGTGTCAGTTTGCTGTTAGGTTCTTTAAGAGAGTCCAACCAAGCAAGTGGTCTATGGTCAGTATATATGATGAATGGTTTTCCATAGAGGTATGGGCGAAAATGCTTAACAGCCCATACTACGGCCAAAAGTTCTTTTTCAATCGTACTATAGCGTTTTTCTGAGTCATTTAGGGTTCTGCTTGCATAGGCAATAGGTTTGTCGGAACCGACGGTACCTTGTGAGAGCACAGCACCGAGGGCATAGTCCGAAGCATCTGTAGTAAGTATGAATGGTTTAGAAAAGTCAGGATATTGAAGTAATGGCGCATTTACTAACAGTTCTTTACATTTCTCAAATGCTTTTGTATAGTTTTCGTCAATCACAATTTTCGTGTTTTTCTTAAGACATGCAGTAAGGGGTTTCGTTATCTTAGCAAAATCTTTAATGAACTTCCTGTAATAACCAATGAGTCCTAAGAAACTTTTGATTTCAGTAGTTGTCTTGGGTATTGGGTAGTTTAATATGGCGTCAATTTTGTCGGTATTTGGTTTAAGACCTTCTGGTGTTATGGTGTGGCCTAAATAGGTCACTTCTTTGCATAAAAACTCTGATTTGTCAAGCTGTACTTTTAAGTTGGTTTCTCTGAGTCTGTTAAAAACGATGCGTAATTTTTCGATATGTTCTTCCAAACTAGATGAAAAAATGATAATATCGTCTAGGTATACCAGGCAGTGTATGCCTTGAAGTCCACGGAGGATATTATCCATTGCTCGCTGAAAAGTTGCCGGAGCAGTCTTGAGACCGAACGGCATCCTTCGAAATTCATAATGGCCAAATTGGGTTGAAAAAGCTGTTTTGGGTTGATCATCTGAGTCTACCTCAATTTGATGGTATCCACTAGCTAAGTCTAATACTGTAAAATAACTGCTTTTGCCTAACTTGTCAAAAAGTTCTGTAATATTGGGTAAAGGGTATTTGTCGTCAGTAGTGATGTCATTTAGTCGTCGGTAGTCGACAACCATACGAAATTTTTGTTGACCACTGGCGTCAAGTTTTTTTGGCACCAGGTGGACAGGGGCACTCCATGGAGAATGTGACTCCTGTATAACGTTATCTTCCAGAAGTTTCTTAACTTGATTTTGTATTTCAGCGGTTTCTGTGGGTGATCGTCTGTAAGGTTTGACATAGATGGGGTCTTCATTAATAGTCCGAATTTTGTGCTTAACCTGATTGGTGAATGTCAAAGGTAAGTGTTCAGAGTAGAAAATGTCTTTATACTCAGAACATAGGTTGTAGGTTTTTTGTCTCTCTTCTTCGTTCATGTGGTCGAGTCTCAGTTTCATTAGGTTTTCAGTAAGTATGTGGTCTACGTATTGAGGATTATCAGCTACAGTATGGTGAGTATTTATATGAACATGTTGAGGGATGTACTTTTCTACTTTCAGGGGCTTTGTGAATTTGAGCTTAAAATTCTCTTCAGAAATATTTTGAATGATGGTTGAAGCATATCCATTAGTACAGTTAACTATGGCTGCGGGCATTCGTACACCATTGCCGAAGTCCAGAAAATCTACTACTGCTTCACCATTTTCGAGGTCAGTAGGAATTTTCGCTAGAGTTTCTGTCCTTGGGTCTAAGTGAATAACAGGAGGCTTCTTTAGTATAAAAGGAATTTCAGTGTCGCGCGTTCTCAAAATTTTTGTGGAGTACATTACGTCACCTTGTATCTCATCCAATAAATCTGAACCTATCAATCCACCAAATGTCTTGTCTATGTCATAGACGTAGAATTTGTGGTATATGGGGCTTTTGAAAATTTTTAATAATGGTATGTAAATTATTTCATTATGTACACTAGTACCATGAGTACTGATTACAGAAAAGGGTTCGTTATATTTAAAACCAGGGTAGTATTTGTTAGCTATAGCAGTGCTTATGAATGATCTGCTGCTGCCTGAATCTATCATGAACCTACTATTAATTTCAGGTACTTCAATGTAAGGTAAGTCTTGTGTTTGATGATAATTTAATTTTATAATTTCAGGTTCTATTTCTGGTGGTCTTCCTTCGAGGCTTGTAACTGAAAATTTGCAACCTTAGCATTTCGTGGAACTGGCCTAGGTACTGACTGAGCCGGTTCCGGGAACGATACATAGTTGTCGTCCTCACCTTCATTTGTCACCACATATTCATTGTCTACAAAGTAATTTTGTAGTTGGCAAGATTGTAAGTAGTCTACAGATGGATCCTCGATGATATCATTTGATTGACAAGAGTCTGAATATTCGGGCCAATTCTCAGAATTGTATTCGGGTTCCGTATCTAAATAGTATAGGTGGTTATGGGTACGCTGGTGCGGTATAAAATTTCCTTTCGGAATGGTACGCATGGTAACATCTTTTTCATAATTTGTGAACGGTACTTGTTGGAACGGACGTTGGCCTTGCTGCTGCTGGTATTGCGGCGGAATACCGAATTTAAACTTTGGCTGTTGGTATTGAGGTGGAATACCGAATTGAAATCTTTGTTGTTGGTATTGGGGCGGAATGCCAAATTTAAATTGTTGTTGAGGTTGATAGGGCTGCATAGGACGATAAGGGTTGTAACCTTGCGGTAGAGGTGGTTTAACTGCGTATCCTTGCATGTGGTTAGGGGTACCGAACTTAAAATTTTGTTGCGGTTGTCTAAACTGCTGTTGCTGATTGGGCATGGGTGCACCGAATCGAAAACCTTGGTTAAATTTAAATGGTGAGTTTTGCGACTGAGGGTTAAATACAGAAGAAGGTTTAGGTTGTTGAGGAAAACTTTGGAAACCTAGTCTGTGCTTGTTTTTTGCTTTATATTGTTCAGAAAAGTTCACTTCTTCCATGATAGTACTAAGGGCTCCTTCTAGGGTTGTACATTGTTTCAGTCTAGCTAGACGTAGCATACTTTCAGGTAAGTTAAATAGGAATACGTTCAGAGCTGTGTTATTGTATATGGTAGTTTTAGCTGCTTTAATGTTTTGATCTTCTATTATATTAACCTTTGAAAATAACGCGCTACGGACGTTTTGGATTCTATTACAGAAGTCTTGGTATGATTCGCCAGAGCCGATTTTTAAATTTTCTAGTTCAATGGCAATGCACTCCTCCGACCTTGGGTCGCCGAAGTGTTGTGCAAGTACTGTTTTTAGTTGTAGCCACGTAGTTACGTCCTCTCTTTCGCTTATTAATTGGGCGGCCTTGCCTTCTAGGCGGCTGCATATCGAGTGAAATATGTATTCGTTTTGTACAGGGGTATCTATGTGGCTAAAACATCCTACCACGTATTCAGCCTTTCTAATAAATAAATTGAGAATTTTTGTATCACCCGTAAATCTGGGGATTAAATCCAAAAGTTCTTTAGGTATTGGCTCGATTGGATTCGCTGCCATTTTTACTTATAATTAACTAATACTTATTTTAATTACGTAATTTACAAGTTTATAAGTTTTCTTTGATTAAAAATCGCTTTTTATTATTTTCACTTTCACTTTTCACTTTTTGCTCTATATCTAACTAATATTATGGAACCTCACTAAAAGTTGTAATGAAAATTCCTTACTTAACTAACACGGCAAAAGGAATAAGAATGGGAACAGATAGGAAGTGAAAAGGTCTACTCACAGCTTACTGCACCCCATTTCTTCCTTAGGTCAGCCACGTTCTTTCCTTTTTGACACTTTATGACAAATTTATTTTTCGGCACCGGTTAACACGTTAAAACGCGAACAAGAGTTTGCAGCACTGTTATCCACTCAAAGTTGGAGTCGAGACTTGGCGCTACAGGACTTGTACCGGTGTCCTGTCACGGTCGCCAGTCAAAACGCGTCGGAGCAGGAAAGGCTTTTTAAAAACTAAAATAAAATACAGGATTAAATCTAAGAGGTCGATGCTAGACCAGAGTCGATGTGAGACTGATTCTTTAAAACATGTTTTCTTACAGCTAGTCCTACGAAATTCTAAGAACTTACATTTAGACTAAACACTACTTGCTGACTGAGGTGCAGCAACATTGATGATTCGCCTGTTTCTATAGGGAACCGACAATGTAACTATATAATGACACCTAAACAACAACATAACAAAAACCAAACAATAACTGAAACACAACAATAAAACAACATCTGACAGGTGAGGCGGAATATGGCGGTTAATTTGAATATTGGCACAGACCAGTTCGTTTCATTTCTTTATCCCTTCTTATCGAAAGGCTTACAACATCCTTAAGATGTAATGTTACAGCGTTTCAGAAGATAATATTTCTATAGGCAGTAATGCAAAAGCAGGTCTTAATACAACTGTTTCTGAGTTTTAAATCCGGACATTATGAGACGAGTGTATATAATAAATACATATAAGTCCTAGATACCTCAATCTCATGAAAAAAAGATGGAAAACAAATAAAACCGTTGTAAAATTGCAATCTTTTACATTTATTTTTATTTTTTGTATACCTGTAGTATAAAGCTGTAGTTAGGTACCTACTATGGTTTTCCAAGGAGTGAAGTATTTACTTACAGTGATAAAAGCTTTTAAGGCGTTAGCTTCGAATAGCCCAAAAACGCCATTTTATCACCCCGAGATGGATTACAAAAGAATCTCAACCATTAATCGGAGCCTTAGAATTAATTCCTCGTGTTGTGAATTGCTTAGTATTGTGTTCACAGGAATTACCCCGGACAAATTTATTTTTGATTCAGATAATGTTCGCTACTTTCATTAAAAACTTTTCATGTACTATAGTTTATTTCGCACTCACATTGCTATATTATTTTCATAAATGAAAAGGATATACTGAAAAAATGTTCAATTAGTTGAAAATTTGGAAGTGTTTGCTCTAGGCCCCGGTAACTCAGTGGCAGAGGGGTGGGACGGTACTCCAAAGATCCCGGGTTTAATATCCAGACGACGCTAACAGTTTTCCAATTTCGTATTTTCATTAATGCAAATCTTTTCATAATGCAAAAATTAACTTTTTCGAATTCAGGTAAAATTTTAAGTTTTAGAAAACAACATTTAATTTATGTCATTAAGGATCAAAATCAAGTTAACAGATTTGTTCAGAAGTTGTAAATCGTTGCAAGGTTGTGAACTGATATATTCCGTGCAGGATAAAATGTTGTAACTTGATATTGAAGTCACAATAACATCTATCATCTCTCATGTTACCTAAGTATATTACAAGTAAAACTTAATAGTATCTTTAATTTTAACCAGCAACTCTTTTACACCGTCGTCCTTAAAAACATAAAAGTCATGAACGAATCCATAAATTGCAAATCCCTCTGGAGGCTTAACCAGCACATTTCAGGAGTTGTTAACACCTGAACCTATTATGTGCAATTACCTTTCGCTTGATTACGTTCTTAAATAGGTCGGGTAGTACTTACGATAACGCTGGCCAATTTACGTAGACCTGGAATTTTGTCTTATCCCCGTGTCAAAGTGAAGTTTTTGTTAGGGTCGGATAGTTCTATTTGGATTAGTCATGTTATTAACCACTGTTTGTTAAAAACAGGCTCATCGCAAGACCGGAGCGAGATTAGCACTTGGATGAAACTATTCGAAATTAGTTCCGGGTGTTAGTTGTAGATGGATCGTAACTAGGCATTGGGGCTGTTGTATTTGTTTTTATTTATTCGTGCAAAATTATGTTTTTTTTTACCTGCATTCATACACAATACATACAACACACACACGTCACGTTGTAGTGCCGTGAAAATTAAAGTCGTCCGTCACCGCTATGGCGGGGGACAAGATGGCATGCCAGTAGGCAGAATGTAGGGGAGGTGGTATAAGGAGAAGCTACCCTGCCTGGCTAGGTGTTGTGGCCAGGGGACCAACTTGTCCACCTGGATAGAATTGGAAGTTGTATAATGCTGTGTGCGGTGAACATTTCGATACCGCGTTTCAGTCTCTCTAATCCATCACCTAGCGCCATCGTGCGGATATTTTGAGAACTTCTGTTGCAAGCAGCTTGTGGACCAGTTGAGTGAGCTTCGAGTAGATCCTAGAGGTTGCTACACTGCCAAGCATGTAAATTTTTTGAGTGTCAATGTAGAACCTTGTGTTGTGTATTACTGTAGTGGCAGGTTGTCAACCTGCTGCCTTATATTGATACACACTTAAGTTCTGTGAGTCGCCTCGTAAGATTTCCACGTGTATAAAACAGCGTGAAGCTCTTTCTTAGCCGGAATCACACTGGAAATATGGAAATTTTGGCACATCTGTTCCAAAAGGTTGGCAACCTCTGTGCTAGGTAGAGTGTAATCGGGGGATTGGAAGCTAACTCAGTTATACGAAATATGGTCTGGCTAAAATTGTAACTCGTGTAACTAAACTTATATCGATCAATTAACGTTTAACGCGAGGCAAACCTAGACTTATTACTATTGGAAGAAGGTAGATTTAGGCAATAACAAGTAAAATCTTGGAACCTAGGTACGATTGATTTCAAAACCCTTGATTTATTTTCAATAGACATGGGGGTCTAAAAATAATTGAGATAGGTCCAATAATATCTACAGAATACTACCAAGATAGAGATGCTACTAAGAGATTCGAGGGTACAAGTGTATAACAATGATTAAAAGTACAAATGCAAGTTTTTTTTAATAGCCCTTTAAATATTTGTCAGACGTGGCGATAGTTACCGTATTTTTACGGCGCTTTGCCTTCCTCTCAAGGAAAAAAAGGCGTGATATGTGTGTACGTGTGGATTTTGTAAAAATTTACAATAATAATTATTTATTCAATACGCACCGTAAACGTACCGTACCCGAATTTGTATGGTAATAAGATCGGAATTCGCAATTGTATTTTGTCTAACTTTCACATGCATTTAAAAAACGTAACGAGGAACGACAAGTGGGAGAAAAACAATACACCCACACCCCACCTGTTCTAAAAATCGTTATGAAGAAAAACTATTTTCGCGTAAAACCTGCTGAAATATTACAACCTCTCAGTTCTTAAGATTCCATAAAGCCAGAAGCAGCGGTAGCAGTGTGCTGTCACATTTTAGCATTACTGGAGCTAGTAAAGTAATAAAACGCGAGTTTTGTTCCTACCCCTGGGAGAGCACTGAGAACTGTGCAGGGGTATTAAACATTCACCGCAGCCCAGCGCTAGTGGCTCTATTAATACGAAGATGCGATTTTCAGGTACCTTTGAAGGGAAGTTATAGATAGTTCTAAATACCTACGAGTATTTCTTGAGTAACTATAATAAATTCTGCCGTTTAAGTGGCTCTTAATAAAACCGTAGATATAGTAACTAACCGATCCACCAATCAACTACCTAGATTCGCTTCCCGAACTAGGCAGCTTACCGCTTTAGATTTTCATCGTAAAACGCTGTTGTTGGCCACCGCTCATACATTTTAAATAAGAATTACCCCACCAAGTAAAGGAGACACCGAGTAGAGTTACCCACGGCGTCTAACCATTACTCCGAGAAATGCCAATTTAAACTTGTAACGAGGTTTGCCGCGAGTGGCTGCGGAACGAAATTAAAAACTCGGCGGCGGCGGCTGAATGGCTGCAGCACAGCGACCGGTTGCCGCCGCTGTAACAGGCCTAACTTTCATCCTCACTTTGTTACCGACTTCCCTCACGGCAATTTTCAGCCTTTTCACCGAGATCACGATGCAAAAATTGCGGCAACTAGTTTAGCGACGCCGATGAGCTTGCTTATCGATGTTGGAAAAGTTTGTTTTGTAAAGGTGAAGGTTGTTATAATTTATTTTTTCTTTTTATCTTGTTGCTCAACTTCCGTCCTTTGACTTGCGGTTTCTGCTTTCCTTTTTTCCTCCCGGTTCTCCATGAAGTCCTAAACCAGGCAGAACTTTTTTTGTATCTATTCATAAATCTACCATCTAAGATTCCCGTCCTACTTATAACGTAAGTATATCAATCGTTACAGTAATTCTGAGTCATCTGCACAATACCAATTATTTACATAAGCAATAAATTACTAGTTGATCCAATTGCCAATGCCAAATATCAACATAGATATAAATATCGACTGTTCCTAAGTATAGCAAAGATTCCTTTTAACAAATTAAGTTTGACATTTTCTACTTCTGCAGTTTTCAAACTTGGGTCCTATCATTTAACTAAGTGGCTCCTTTAGAACTAAATGCAAGTTTTCTGACCTATTTTCTCCTATTTGCACGATAATTTGTAATGTTAAAAATAAATAGTATTTCGGTGAACCTGGACAAATATTCTTTAGATATTTTTATATTAGGAATTTGCTAGTAGATATTTTTGTTTGTGGTTCTATAAATAATAAAATAAAGAACGTAAATAAACTAAATAGAGACAACTGACTGAACAGATAAGGACATATCTTAATAGCTGACCTAGTTCGTTTTGATTCATGCTGCTCGTGTCACTTTTATTGTAAGCAAAATTATAATTGAGTAAAATATTTTGTAGCCTCTTATTTATTTAAGTCTGAAAATTGTCGTTTATAATTAACAACTAGGTAATCAATATTTTTCTTTATTATTAACAATCAAAGAATGTAAGGTTGTGTTGAAGGTGGTTTAATAGTAATGAAATAGCAAAAAATAACGTTTCAATAAATGTGCTATCGAAAATAGAATCAACGAATAAAAGAAGCCCATAACACTAAATGCAAATGCAGTTGTGCTTTCAGCCCCATTGTTCGCGTTCAGGGCACGTTTTGAACAGAAGAACCGAAACTGGAAGACGCCAGTTTAAAAACAAACTCCGCCAGTACAGCGCGTTACGAAACAATCCAGATGTTAAGACAGAGCAACACGTGACTAGAATAAGGACACTGATAGACTCGGCGCCGCAGTGACGATCTTATTTAGTTTGCAGTATCAAAGCTCGGACATTTTCAACTGGCGACTTCAAAGTAGTGAAAAGTTTGGCCGGATCCCAGCTATAATGTAATGATTAATCGGGTCAGTCGTGATAGTTTTGAGGTAAACATTAAGGATTTGCGTGGATCTGGACGTTTCAGGGGAGTGACATCAGCTGTAGTCACGGGTAGACTTTAGGACATATATATAAGAGATCTGTGGGGTAGACTAAAGTACCAGTAAGTTGTTGTCACCTGGGCGGTGGGCGACCAGATATTCTGCTACCCACATTGTCTTAATAATTTTAACCATTTGTAAATAATACACTTAGCCGTGTGATGCCGGCTTAGAATAGCTGTACCTCAATTCCACACGTGGATGTCGAAAAAGCGACTGAGGCAAACATTCATACTTGGAAGGGCAGCAGCGTTTTATGTGAATGTAAGATCTTGCACTGCGCTCGTCATTCCGCCGCCTACCAAGCATACACTTGACCGAAATCGGTCGGTCCGATGCTAAATCACGCGTTTTTATTCTGTAAATTATTGGGCTCCGTGTTGTATACAATTTTTTATCCGTCATCCCGATTGACGTTATTAGTTTTTTTTTTTACTATTGCGTCCCTCTCTACTCTGGGGTAATAGTGACGTTCCACAGAGAGGTTTTTGGGTTCATGAAGCTCAATCCAGTGGTTAGCGCGAGATGAGAGTAGGTGTACTGCGATGGCCGATTTATACATCTATTGGTTTTTCACAGCTGCATTATGTTCCTTGACCCGTTTGCTGATACTCCGCTTAGTTTGACCAATGTAAGACCACAGCTTTATTTTACCTTACATACACCTGCATTTTGAAAAAGGAATAACATCTTTCAGTGTACCCGCGACTAAGTATAGCTAGAAGTCTCTCGAAATCTCGAAAAAAAAACCAGCTGTTCCATACATTTTGTTCGAGTAGATATGATTTATTTTATGGAGCAGCTGTTTTTTTTCGCGATTTCGCAGGTGATAATAATAAAAGTTGTTCAGAATCATGAGTAGAATCGCCCTGTAAAATTTCCGGGGTGAATAAAAAATAACCCTATATATATATATATATATATATATATATATATATATAGGATATGAGATTTTAATAAACGTTATATTGAAGTAATCAGGGAATGTCCCCGGAGACACGAGAATTAAGGGAGTCCACTAACGACCATACAGCCTTGTAGGCGCCTTAAATTAAATGTCTATTTCTTCAAGCAAACAATTTTGTCATCAAACTGAGCTACGGCAGTGGCATCGGTAAAGCTGATTAATCAGTTTAGGGGTTGCTTCATCTCACCACTGACCGCTGTGCGTGATCTTTTATTATTAGTGTTATCAGCGTCATCTACTCTAAGCGAGTTTCATGTAGAGCACGCGTGCGTCAAAATCCACATTCAGTTGAAATTGAAATTGAAATTCTTTGTTCAATGTGGGATAGTATTATCATATCATTTATTGACATCATGAACCGTCATCAAACTCGGTGTCCCACAAGAAAAAAAAAATTGAAAAAAAAAGAAATTTGTATCACACAATTTTCTTTTTTTATAACAATTTTGTAATGTCCTTATAGAAAACTGGCTCGGGCGGGATAAAAAAATAAAAATAAAGGCACTGCCACGGAGCTGGTCAGGTTAATCACTCAGCATGTAACTTTACGCCACCACCATCTGAAAACGATATTTGTTTCAAATTGAAGTCAAGATTTTTAAAGCGTGTAGTTAACATGCGTATAATAAACCGGACCTCCTAAACAGGAAAAGCCCCCCAAAAAACCTGCCAAGAAGTGCTCCTACTTTAAATTGTGCCGTCTAGTGGACTATGTGGTCGTTGGAGTCCACTAATGAGATGTTGATTGCATCCTGCGGACCGTTTGTCGGAGAATCTTTGCATTTCCCGGTCCCAGCGTTCAGTTGAAAAATGGGGAACTGACAAGGTAAGCCGATGTACCGCTGTAATTAAGAATCATTAGTCTATTGAAATAATAATTTTGCTCATAGTTTAAAACTAATTCGTTATGTTTTATTTTTTATCCAAATAACTTGCTGGTTCCCTCCCTAGTGGGAGCATAGTATTCTTTGAGCTGGTTAACCTGTTGCCCGTTATATGTCATATTAAGACATTGGTAGACAGGCCTTTGTCTGTTACGCGTCATATAATGACACAAGTGAAGTGGATTCTTCGAACGATGGTAATCTTCTAATATTATAAATGGGAAAAAATATACGAATATTTGTTTGTTACTTCTTCACGCAAAAACTCCTGAACCGGTTGTAATGAAATCTGGCACACATATAGAAGTTAACATGGATTATAGGATAGTTTTTATCACGACTTATGCGGGCAACGCCACGGGTAACAGCTAGTATTGCATATATTTTACTACTCCGCCACATAAGGCACTTTTAATGCACGAATGATTAAATAAACAACACTTTTCAAGCAAAATTTTCAAGTAATTAAAGTAAAAGAGTAAAGTTAAAATGTTTTGAAGTGAGGGTTCATCTTCAGGCAACTAAAACACAATAATTTTTTATTTAAATATTATATTATTTCATGTTATTATATTTTGAAAGAACTTGAACGTAAATCTTCTATTTTCACTACTAATATAGGTAAATAACACTTTCTTACAATTCTTAAATCTAATAAAATTTATCTGAATTGAAGTATTATTAAAATTAATTTCGCCGAAGTTAATGAAACCGAGTAGAAAATTTTATATATATTATAACAGAAATTGTAATGCGAAAAACCGCATAAGCATTTTTTATGCAAAATTAAGAAAAATGGCTGACAGACAAGCGATTTCCACCGTCTTGTTTCTGACAGGTGCGGGGTTTTGTTATTTATCTAACTCCTTGGCGTTCTTCCGCATACTGTGTTCCAATCCAATTAATTTGTTATTAAGATATTATTTTACATATTATTTTTGTGATATTTTATTTCAATATTGATTAGAATAAAAAAAATTAAAGACTTTCTTTAAATTTATTTCCAGTGCATTTAAAAAGTAAGCTTTACTTTAGCAAAACCCTGTCATGCGGGCAGTTTTGATCGAGACCTGCTTTTGTCTTAATTTACCAGTATGAAACCAACAAAGAAAAGTCCCTCAGACTGGAAACTTGCCCTTTGTCGTTGGTTTTATCTTAATTACTTTAAGAAACTCGATATCGTTTGACAAGATGCTTTTTATACCTCCAGTCTCTTCGAAGTCAAACAATGACAAAACTTTGAATTAGTTTTCGGGTTGATAACAACCCCCATTGGTTTTTTTCTTGTCCCTAACTTTAGGCGGTCGTACGAGGTTTATAAATTACCAACTTAATTTTTTAGGATCCGGAAGGGTTGCCATGGGACAAGCTCGTTCTTTTAAAGAAAGAATTCAATAAAAAAACTATGTTTCTTTTTTATTATTTTTAATGGACACGAGGAAATCCTCAAAAATAAATAAATAACAATGTGCACATACACAAGTTTGCAGTAAGTATGTTATTAACTCGTAATTTTCTTATTTTTTTTTATTACTTTTCTATTTTATAATCAATAAGTTTCGGCCCGCCGAGCGGTTTCACCCGCTGTTTACCGTTCTACCAAGGGAATAAGACAATTTATTATGCATATAAAACTTCCTGTTTAATCATTCGACCTATCAGAAAAACTGCATCAGCGCCTGAAGCGTAGTTTAAAATATCATAGCATTAAACATACCAAAGTTCATACATTTGTATACCTACACACTTTCAAACACGTATTTGTTTTAGTTTTTCAAGTTCTCCTTAGTCTGATGACAAATCTTGTAGGTAACGATCACAAAAAATATTTTTTTTATCGCCTATATATTCCATTTAAGCGTTAATATATAGAAAATGCTTTAACATTGTGTGAACCATGTATTTGCTTATTTGACCTCCTCTTTATCCCAAATTGTAAAACTGATCGCCTTAAAGACCCTGATTTCTATGCAAATGGTTAAGCCGCTTTTTAACCATCATCCCTTGTAGACACCTCTGGGAGCTACTACAAGAAGTTTACTCAAGTGGTTCACTAGCAAGCAAAATACGACAAAAGTTCCCAACATATCTTTAAGATGGCGCCACGTGAAACATTGGCAGAGTACATTGTGCCTGAAACGCGGTATTGACGTGTTCACCACGCATCGCATAATTTCACGAATAGAAATGTAGGTATTAGTTGCAAAACTAACCCGGTAGATGGAGCCTTGCCACGCGTTACTGGCATTAAAATACACTTGCGAAATTGGTGGGCAAGGAATGAGCTGCGGTAGCCCAGATGGAAGAGGCGTCGCCACTAGTAATGCGAATGTCGCAGGTTCAAATCCTGCCCGCGCTTGAAAATTTTGCAAGTTTTCAATAATTGTATACCTAACACGGGAAGTGTTTTAAAAATTTGGTATTCAATAGATAGTTAGCAATAGCACGCAATAGTGAGCACACAAGCTATGGTTTAGGTCGATATATCTTTAGGCGTGTACGATTCGCGCCGCGATTCCGACTGGAAATCGCGTTAATTTCCGTGCACACGTGTGCTGGGTTTGACCTGCGGAACTAAATCTGACTACATAAGAACTGGTATAGTCACAGGGAACGATGCGATCAAGAAAGGTCTCAATAACTCATAGTTAGTATTCCTATATAAGGTGGGACGTTTTTCATATAAATGTTAAATGGACTTTTATCTTTAAATGAGACAACATTCTAATTAAAAACTCGATGGAAAGTCCAGTATTGATATTAAATTTTCGCAAAATAATAAAAATTAATTGTAAATCATAAAATTCCCTTGTTTAAACTGATTTCCCACTTTACGCCAAAAGATGGAGCTACTGCTGTAAAAATGAGTTTGATTTTATTTTTGCCAAAATCCTCATTTTCTTTTAACTAAAAGTAGTTTAGAGACAAATTTACGTGGACCTTCATCATTTCGCATAAGCATTTGTTAAAAAATTGCTCTTCATCGCATGGAACCATTGAATTTCAGTTTTTTTTTGTATGTAAAACGGACCACCTTAAGTAGGTAGTAGTAAGTAGGTCGCGGAATTTTTGATTGAATGGGATATGACAACTTACGCGGCAAATATTTGTTGTTTCACATTAAAACAATCAGAAGTCTTGCGACTTAGCTATACGAAGATGCCAATCTTTGATGTTCTAGCCAAACATTAGGAGCACAATCTACCTGAACTGTAGGTAAGTACTTTACTGGTTAGTTTATTAACGGAACAAAACAGATTAACTGACAATTTATTTCGATGACCGTGTGTAACACCCAAAAGCCAGATCTAAAACGCGTTGCTTTAAACCGACGCTGTCAGTTAGTTACTGGACCGTTTGCAGACTCAACGCGGGTGGAGCCTGGCTTTGTTATTATTAAGCCGCATCATTGTCAACTAACGTAGGTACTTTGAATAGCTTCCAAATATTCAACTAGGTACTAATGGGTCAGATAGCAGAGTTGCGTGAGTCATTCGACAAAAATTTTAGTATTCTAATCGGGAAATCAGTATTTAAGAGCTTTCATAAGGGTACCTACATATTGGAAAAATTGCGTATAACCTAACATCGATTCTATTTGATAACCAGGGTCTATTGCAATAATTTTGAGCTTTTAATATAAACGATTTATCTAGATCCCCACGTTTCAGCGTAGTTACATAAGATGTGTTTGCGATCGACCCGGTTAATCAATTAAATTGTGTGAAAGTGATCGCGAGTGCAAGATCAAATTATGAAACGATATTTTTCTTATTAATAAATACTTCAAGATATAAACAAAAAAAAACAAAACACGATTTATTGAAATTGCCTCTTTATTTGTTATAGATGTGGTCACACATCGGTGTTTTACAGTTAAATAGACACATACATTCAAACAATATTAATTGGTATATAAATAGTATATAGAGAGGCGGGCTTTTAAGAATTTGTAATACCTAAAGTCACAATTAAAGTTACAATAGTCATAAATTAATGTAAAAAATAATAATAATAAAAAATCAAAACAATATACTACAGAATGAGAAATTTGGTCCGTTTTAAACTAAAAACCTGAACGATTTGATCGTTATCCATCATTTCATATTTTATTTTGTATCCTATTCTTCTTTATTATTAAATAAGCAATGAATCTATTATCAACTTTTTGAAGTAATTGTTAATTTATTAAATTAACAAGTTCAGTGTGTGTCAAACGACTTGACAGACGCCTCCGTTACCTACGCACCGTAAACCCACCGTAGCCGTATTTGAATGGGACTAAGATTGGAATTCGCAATTTTCTTTCGTCTGACAGACGCATACGTTACGTTGCGTTAAAAAAAAACGGAGCAACGGACGACAAGTGAGTGAACTGCCTTACCTATACGTAAAATTCCCTATATAGTAAACGCGCCCACTTTAGGTGAGGCCAGAAAAGGGGCCCGAAAAGTAATCGGCGCAATATTCATAATCTTGAAATGACTGAGCCGTAGTCGAGTTTGTACTTTCAACTCCATAAAATTAAACATCACTTTATGCCTGCTCTCAGCTCAGCAAGTGAAGTTTGTAAATAGGTAATTACCTCACTTACTGCGGAAAGTGACTTTCAAGACTTAAGTTTTATACAGACTGGGTGTGAAATTTAAAATAGCAAGGAAAATTGTTACAAACTCAAATTAATGATTGTAAATTTTGTATGGAATGTCCATTTTCCACCTATGTTTTTTTGGAAAAAATGGTTCTTTAATACCAGCCCGTCCTGAGTTTTCGCTATCGGTCTCTAGTAAAATTTCACCCTATATTATATACCCAAAACTATATTTTTTACATACATACATCACGCCTATATCCCTTGCGGGGTAGGCAGAGCGTAAACGGCCGCTGAAAACGGACATTTACGCCACGTCTGACAAAAATTTGAGGGTCATTCGGAAAATTGTATATCGCCATATTGACAGGTTGTCAGCCCATCGCCTAAAATTGCAAAACACACCCTCGAGTCCCTTCGTCGCCTTTTACGACACCCACGGAAAAGAAATGGGCTGATGCTAAGCCGGCATCACACGGCAATACAATATACCTATCTCATAAAAACGCACGATTAAGATAATGTTGTAATAGCTAATGTGTTAATCCATACTTAATTACAATGAAAACCCTATGTTTACTAGCAAATTTAAAGCTATCGTTAATTTGTGGACCCATATTGTACTTTTATTTCCTCCCTTTGTATTGTAAGGGTCACAATTCCACAAAGCAAGTCTTTTATTTTGGATCCTTATTGCTGCAATTTGTAATACACACGATTTCTTTAGAGAACATTCCTAAAGCCATTTGCGTAAATTCCACCATTTACCATTGTTAGGGCTAGACGAATAGCTCCGAATTAGCGGGCGAAGAGGGAAACTTTAAAAACAGGAGTTTTGTTCCGTAAAGTTTAGTACATCCGATTTCCAAGTTTTCATGATAACTATAAAAATGTTTTTGAGAACTTGCGAAATTGCAGCACATGCAGAATTTGAACCTACGAGTTTCCGTATCAGTACTACCGACGCCCCTGCCGACTGGGCTACCGCGGTTTACCTCCGTTTGGTGAAGTTATACAAGTATAAATTTCATGGCAATAACGCGAGGCATGGCTCCATCTACCGAGATAGTGTAGAAACTAATTTTTAGCAACTAATTTAATTCTTTACAGATTTAATGTAGCTGAAGCGATGAAATCCGGCGATAAATTGTGTTTTAAATTTTAAACACTTCAACGTGTTTATAAATGTTTTCGTGACTAAAATAGGTACATAATTATGATTCGTATGCTTTTGAAACTCGCTAAATACCTTTGGTTTGGTAACAATAATAATATTTATTAGGTTCTTTCGAGCCCACTCAATGGGAGGGTCTGGCAGCACAGCGCTCAGAATGGCGCGGGATGGTAAAAAGGCGATTACGCGAGTTTGAGGAGCAGCGCAAAGCAGACCTCGACGCTAAGCGCGATGAGTTGAAAGACCGTCCACCTGCAGCCATTAACTACAATTATGTGAACGGCAAGCTCACCTGCCCGCATTGCGCACGAGACTTCATAGCAAAAATTGGCTATAGTAGCCATCTTCGAGCGCATCAACGCCTCTTTGATTAGGAGTTGAAGTAGTCGCCATGGCCGAAATCGGTCGGAAAGATCATATTTAGGCTGCTAGCCCACGTCAGACTTTTTATAGGACCGATAATTGGGCAGATTTTTCCTCCGATTTTTAAGACCGTTTTTGTGACCGACTCAAAGCACACGTCCGTCACTTTGTCTGTTGGTTTCGAGGGAGTAGCACGTCATTGACGGCCGACTGTCGGTGAGTAGTGTGCGTTAACGCATACATTTCCGAGTGTTCCATTTTTCACCGACAATCGGATCGGTCGGGATGCACCGATTTTATTTCTGACCGACTATGTGTAGGATGTGGGCATTACACCATTGCAATCAATACGTTCCATTTTACTCCTACAAAAAATCGGTCACCGATTATCGGATTATCTACCATTGCCGGTTTAGCCTAAGACTAAGCTTTTATTACATCCCTAAATATGACATTAAATCTCAATTTCCATCTTAGATAAACTTTGAGAATCAGCACTGAATTAAATTGAATACCAATTTTATTTTAAACTTCCCGTGTTAGGTAAACAACTTTTAGAAAACTTGCAAAATCGTGAGCAAGAGACGACCCGCGGAAGGCCAAGATGGAAGAGACGTCGGCCCTTGTGATGCCAAAAATCGCAGGTTCAAAAAGGAAAGTGGCTAAGGTAAGAAGAATGAAGAAACTAGGTAACATCTTCAAAATCGTGTTTAGAACTGGTTATTAAAAACGAAGTCTCAAATTCATTTTTAAAGTTCATTACAATAGAGTTAAAAATTGTTTGAAACTTTGTTCCGGGAGGGTGGCGTGCCAAGTTATTCGTGAAAAGTTATTCGATTCCGAAATTATTCATGACTTGTTCAAAAATTTCGATTGATTATACTGTTTAGCGCAAATTAACTCGAAAAGGCCTGCTGGGAGTGCTGAAAGGGCTGGCAAGTTATAATATTTGGAATATTAATTGGTACCATTTTCGTTTCCATCAGTTCTGCGGTTTCGTTTCGCCAGGCTGTGTTTGTTTACCGCCCATCATATAATAGGTCACTTTGTACACTCCTGATTTGGTACTCGATTTTAAGTTTCTGTAAACGAAAACCATGGTCTTAGGGAAACTTTCAATTCTTAGTTAATTTACCTAAATATTTCAATGAAACATCTTTAAACTGATTGACTTTTCCCATTGAACATACTGAACATAAATCAACAAAACGCGATAAAAATAGGATCTCTGTTATTTTCTGAATTTGCCATTTTGTAAACAAATTAAATCGAGTTTTCATTATCTAAGTTCCATATTTTTCAACTTCAACTTTAACAGCCGCATCGATTCACTTGGGCCTCCTCCAATTAAGAGATTTTTGCTATACGCCCCGCGCTGGATTCATTATTTAGCCACCTTTTAGGACAATCACGGGAGAAGAGAACTAGAAATTTAGAAAACCTACAATATTTTCTACCGCGAGCAGGATTTGCACTTGCATTTTGCAAGACCTACTGGAGGCTAACAGTCCGACGATAAATATGGCCAAATATTGGTTTTATAAAATGCAGTTGTTGCCCATTGACTCGATGAATAAGAATAATAGATTTACCTTTTAGTCTATTGAATGTCGTTCAGTTTTGTAAGCAAATTTGCAGCGACATGTGTGCTTCGACAGTAACACCTGACCTGCAAATAACGCAAAATTGTGTCGAGCGTGTGAGAACCAACTAAAACTAAATTCTTTATTGTTTCATACGCTCAATAAAATAACGTAGTCAGCCCTGCGTCGGGTCCCCCGTTTCACTACAGGCAGCGGGACGGATTCGAAAGTTTGAAGCTCGTTTATTGCATTGTTTCTGCGCCACTCCATCTTTAATTGAGCAATCAAAATACTGAATTTTGATACTTGATTATAACAAAGCTTAAAATTTCCCCGTCGTAAATTAATTAATCCCTATTCAAGCACTGGTGTCTACAAGGGAATACTGAAACACACACTTTTTTATGTCCTTTCTGGAATAATATTTACTCAGCCTAGTAAGAGACTTTTGATATTGTCGTGGATGGCAAATAAACGCAAAATGTATTATATTAAGTATGTTACACATTGTGTTGTGATTTCTTGATGGAACTCCATATTCTAGGTAATATTTTATTATTACTATTTAATATTCTGTATTATATCAGTTAGACAGAAACGCTTTATAGCTCACATTAATGTACAATTAATATACATCAATCCTTGTGTAAATTAAATATAGTTGCGTAAAATACAATTAAAAATTGTTTAATATTTTACTTAATGAGTATTTCTAAAATCAAACTCAATTTACAAATTCATCTAGACTTAACTAGACACATAGAAAATTAAATTTTCTGACCTTTCGTACAGCCACTACCGGGCTTATTGAACCAGTAAAGTTACCTTACTTCACTTACCGGTAAGACGCAAGGAGAACAGTGTAACCGGACACAAAATAAGAGCATCTGAAAAAAAAGTTATTATCAACATGATCTTGGTCGTTCAGAAATCGACTCCAAGTTACCAGGGCAGCAGCAATTTAATGAGTTGACCCGCTAATTGGCGAACAGCTGCTTCCTACAGCCAATGTTTAAATTAACTGCCGTCGTTCTCCCGCCAGTTTACGTTTCTACTCAAACTGTTCACTAATTCTGTTTTTAAATTTCTCATCCGGACCTTCGCAGTATGGACTGGAGTAAAAAAGGGTATGCTTTTTATTAATCTTGTATTTATTTAATTCAATTACGTTCCAGATATCATTTTTTGTTTTAATTTATGATGCTTTGAAAAAAAAAGAGACTGTTTTTAACTTTGAAAGCACCGAATTATATTTTATCATAAACCTGATACGATCTAGGTGTTCTGATACATATAGAACTAGTTTAAGTTTGTGATAAAGTTCTTGAGAATAACATGGGTTTGCTTATTTTAATGACAAAATAGGCTGATTCGGCGACGGCTCTTAACGCGTGGGCTGCGGCAGCCAGTGACAAAACTGCAGCTTCAGCGAGTCGACGATTGACTTCGCCCCTTTGACAGATACCGCTAAAAACTGTCAGTGGCTGAGATCGACTCGTTACCCTCAAAGCAATGCTGTTAGTCTGTAAGCAGCCTTTTTTGTCATTAAACTAAGAAGCCAAAGAACCTAAACTAGTTTCTGATAAAAATTCTGGATCTTTTCAGGTTAATGATAAAATTGGGTTTAAAGTCACCTGCCGGCGTTACAATATCATAATTTAAGGCAGTGGCTACCGTAAATGCAGCTGTTTTTCTAGAAATTAGTAAGTATATCCGTTTAGAAAAGATTTAGCAAGAATTCTAAAAATGGACACAATATTACTCATAGTTGCTTTGACAGGATTAGTCAGGAGCTGGTTCGATGCTGGACTTTCGTTCGGTTCGTTAGGTAGACTTATAATTGCACATAAAACAACAACAGTTTTTGCTGAAGACATATTTTTTTTTGAGTTTGCACTACTAGGTATTGTTGACGCTCGCCTCAAAAAATCGCACCTTTTAAGAAATCTATTTTAAACAACTTTCAACCTTCTTTGTATTATGAAATATTGGTAATGAACGGTATCATTTGAAAGGTAAGGAAAGAGAGACTGCCAAAGCAATAATTCTATAAATATATTTTTTGAAGTCTGTGTAATTTACAAAATAATAAAAATCCTCTGAAAAGCCCTAATGTTTTCTGTTAAATTTTTCAAACCAACAATGCGTAAAACTAAACCCAAAACCTTATCTCCCCTTGCGCCGATGACGGCTTCCATGCTCTCACATAGATCGCACCAATTTTTGGACCTGTTCTTGAAGGATACTGTCCCATTCCCATTCCTCAGTGTCTCAAGACGAAAGTGTTTGAACAGTGTGTGATGCCAGTGATGACCTACGGTGCCAAAACGTGGTCTCTAACTGTCAGCCTCCTAAATAGACTCGGAGTCACTCAGCGAGCTATGGAGAAATCTATGCTCGGTGTATCTCTACGTGATCGAATCAGAAACGAGGAGATCCGTAGACGAACCAAGGTCACCGACATAGCTAAGAGAGTCAGTAAGCTAAAGTGGCAATGGGCAGGCCACATAGCTCAAAGGACTGATAACCGGTGGAGCAGAAGAGTTCTTGAGTGGAGACCACGTACCGGCAGGCGCAGCGTAGGACGACCCCCCGCGAGATGGACAGACGATCTGGTCAAGTCCGCGGGGAAATGCTGGATGCAGGCCGCTTCTAATCGGACGAGGTGGAAATATTCAGGGGAGGCCTATGTTCAGCAGTGGACGTCCTATGGCTGATATGATGAATCTTTGAGTTGTATGGAATCCAAACTAGAAGAATGGTTCTGAATTCTGTAGAGGTGCTGAATATCCGTGTTTGAGTACGCCTAACTATCGAAATTTTCTCTTTTGCAGTATAACAAGCTGCCAGAATCAACCATCGACACCAGGAGTTAAGAAGGGCATGCCCCGAAGCCCGTTCCAGAAAGAAGAACATGTAACATTTGTTTACCAATATAGCCCTTCACCACTCACAATGTCCAACGATCGGTCCGACGGTAAGTTGCGCGTTATTATTTTGACAATTACTTGACTTCATGATGTAGAGAATTTAAATCCGTCATCACGATTAAAGTTTTTGGGATTCTTCTGGATCTACTCTGGGTAAAAGTGACAGAATATCTACAGCGCCAAAATGGAATTTATTACTTGAAAATGCCGTTCTACTTTTACATGAGAATCATGACATGACTTCTAAGATTTCTTAATTTTATGAACTAATCGCTACTTTAGCAGATTAATGTAAAAGATCTGACAAAATATTTTTTGTGTCACAAAGTAAGTTTCTGAAATAAAAAAAGTAAAATATAAGTCGAAATTAACAATCGCCCATAGAATCGATGTCTCTGTTACGTGTTGATATGATAATCAAACCGTGCGCGAAACTTTTAACGATTTATTGAAATATCTATGGTAATTTGTATGGAAACTGCCTCAATTTAAAATTAAATTTTCTTCTCCTGTTTATGTATCGATTCATTACTCATAATTTTATTCATATTTATTCGGAATCAATCAATCTTTGCTGGTATTTTCCATTCGGCCAAGCAGGGAGAAAATAAATCTTTTGTACAAGTTTTCTTCACGGGATAGGTGTTATTCATGAGCATGCCAACCGGCTGATTGATCGTTCTGTTTACTCATCTCTCTAAAACATACGCTCCAGCGCTTTCTTTTATTCTTTACAAGTTCTATGCATGGTTACATATTCAGCTCTATAACTCATATCACATATAGATTTGTCGCTAAAAGACGTCAAATCTTAGTTTTCAGCTAAGTCAAAATGTATGACAACTCTAAATTATGGCTTTAACCCGAAGCTTGCATTACATTATTGTGGTGTTAGTTCTACTTGTACTCTTAAATTTCTACCTGTAAAGAACATCCTTTACGATGGACTATTCTAAAAGATCATGCATGATGCTACTGTGGAGCCACACCGTAAGACATGGCCAGTCTACCGACCAGCCAGGTTCGCCCCAACATTTACTCGCAAGAGGACCTTTAGAATGCCATCAATGTACGCGCAGCGTAGCGCAGCTTTACACTGGTCTAGACACATTTAAAGTATTTCATCGAGAAGAAGTTGTATCAATATTTTGTGCCAGCGCCCGTAAACTGTTAATGCTCTCCTTAAACATCATCATCATTTCTACTGCTATTAGAAGGCACATAAAGTAGTATGCGGTTTAAAAACTTTGACCAGGGTTCATTGATTCAATGGTAGAGTCGGTGCTCTACACAGCAGAAGATTAAGTGGTAGTATTGGTATTATTATATATTGGTAGGTAGTAGTTTGAATGCCCGTTTTATTATCTATTTCGTTCCTGATGATATTTATTTTTTATCTTTTGTTTATTTGTAATTATTTTTTTAATAAGTTGCTATAGTTTCAAGCGCGATGAGGATATTTGTAATTTTAGGTATGTTGAAAACGCTGAGCTTCTATCTTGCACCAGACAAACGTAGTGTAAACGCTTTTGCTGCTTACAGTGTGTTTAGTGATGTTTTACACTCGTATATGCACACTTAGAATTTCGCTTAAAACGACATCATCCCGATGAATGATTATAAATTTGTGTTTCATGATCATAAATTAGATTAATAAAGTTTTTGAGAATTAAATTCATTTGAAAATTTATTGTGAAAATGCCATGTGATACTGGATTAGAATGGCATCACCCCATTTCTTTCCCGTGGGTGTCGTAAGAGGCGACTAAGGGACTTGAGGGTGTGTATTGCAAATTTAGGCGATGAGCTGACAACCTGTCACTATGGTGATACACAATATTTCAAATGACCCTCAAATGTTTGTCAGAAGTGGCGTAAATGTCTTACGGTGTTTAAGGGATTATAGGCATGATATATGTATATTATGTATGTGAAAATTTATTCTCTGCTGTAGGAAAGGTAAAACAAAACCTTCCTATTGTGATTCTGTGTTAGTTAGTAGACCAAGCTAATTAGATCTTGAGAGCGTTAATCAGCTGAGAGCAATATCGAGATTGTTAAACAATTATAAATAAATACGGGCCTAGATGTAGTATTGGAGAGGGTAGGTATCTATTAGGATAAGAATTAATAAAATGCATGCGTATGGAAATAAGTTCTGTTTATTGCTGTTAAGTGTGTATGTGTCAAATTTGAAGAACAAAATCGATCACATGTTTTATTGACAGGTGTGATTTGAATGCTAAGGTCATTAATGTGTATGAATAAGACTAATAGACAGTACCATTCATACAACTGAGTCTAGACGGGGTTTAGAGTACTTAGTTGAAGCATTTGCAGTCAGATGGGATACCGCTGACGACGAAGTCTTGGGCTCCAAAGGAGCCGGAGTATCCGATTTGTGAGAACACCTTGTTGCAGGTGTCGACCATGGCGGACACGTAATTGTCAACATCTACAAACAAGAAAAAAAAAACATTTTTAATTTCAAAAATTTTGATAGGCAAACTTCAATAGGTTCTTTCTTTTTCGTGTGGGACACCGAGTCGTCCAACGACCCGATGAACCCTGGTGTCAGAGTTTTTCAACCGCCTACTACCACTAGTTAAATGTTAAATAACGCAATGTTTTCTTTTTGCACGGCTGGGTTTAAATCGTTTTCAAATAAGTAGTATTATCTTAAATAATCTATGTCTGAACTTACCGGGGTATCCAGCCATTTGCAGAAGAGCGATTTGGACCTTGATGTCTAAAAACAAAACAAAAAATTATTAAAAATACTTATTTTAAAAAGAGGCCTTTTTATTTATACCATAAAATAATTTGATTCTTATATTATTAGTAACATGTTCGGTTAAACCTTCAAAATTTTGCAATGTTATGTGATGGGCTGTCAGCCTGTCACTGTGAAGATACAATTTTTTTTAATGACCCTCAATGTTTGTCAGACGTGGCGTAAATGTAATTTTTTTACTGCCGTTCACGCCCTGCCTACCCCGCAAGGGATATAGGCGTGATACATATATGTAGATATGTATATGCTTATGTATTTTTTATTCTTATAATATGATACGGTAATAGTGTTTCTTACATTTCAGAGTAGCTTGGACGTACAGATTGATGTTGATGTTCTTTTGGTCTGTAAAAAAAAATTATATCAGTTGACTGCAAACTGTATGTTATCAATTCATAAATTAAAAAGTAGCGAATAAAGTAGCCTTGAGGACTGACCTTTATAATAGCCCACTGAAGAATTTAGGTGGGTCCAAAAATTTAAATATTTCATACTCGACTCACTCACTACCTACTTCTTGTTTTTTATCTTCGTATATTCGACAATTACCGGCGATTCAACTTAAACTTTAAACTTAATATAAGTTTTGATAATGGAAGCTTAGTTTGGCTCGCCTAGAACGAAGCAAAACTTTTTCGACCTTTTAAAATTTACAATCATATCGAAAACTTCCATTTTATAGATTCCTAATGTCCAATAGTAGATTACGTAAACATGCCCGATCGTGCCTTATGGCGTACCCTGGTGGAGGCCTGCGTCCAGCAATGGACTGCAATAGGCTGGTGTATGTATGTACGTAAACAGGGTGGTAGCACATCGATTGCACCCTCGGAAAATTATCGCCCCCACTGCGTCAGGGCGTCAAAAAACCTCAGAATGCAATCGATGTAACATCCGTGGTACGTAATATAATTAAAAAACAACAACAACAGTTTAATTCAATTGAAAGAAAATTATTTAAAATTGAAATAGATATTTTTATCATCATGAAAGTATACGAAATTTTTACAATATTTGTCGAAACATTGAGTATCACCTTCTGACGCACAGTGATTCGACAAACTCATTTGTTGAGATTATAAAAGTACAGATTAAAAATATAATTTCTTCAACACGTTTTTCTTCGTTAAGCATCCTTATTGTATGCAAATAAATAATTAGCATTGTCTAGAACTTTATTGGCTTTAATTATAGCTCTATTGTCAAATTTCATTAAATAGGTACGTAGTTACAGAACCTCCACGTCAAATCGTACTTACTCAAAGGGTTTTGTGTCAGATATGATATGACTTACCTATGTAAAGAGTTAATCTTGCCAACCAAATACTTTTGCAGTTTGGCGAGAATATATAAATGTATATTTATAATACTAGTAAGTCCTCAATAAATAAAAAGTAATAAACTGACGGTGCGCGAGATATTATGCAAATATTTTTTTGAGAACAGTTCTTATTTTTGATCTATTTTACAGAAGGAAAATTAAGGAAACCAATTAAAATAAGAGAAAAAATACTTACTGACAACGCTAAGGTAGTCGTTCAAGAGAGCGGCAAACTTGGCCCATGCTCCTGATCTGAAACCTGTAAAAAAACATTATCAAATGTTTTCTTCTTCTTCTTTTCGAGAGAGACACCGAGTCGTCCAAGGACCCCATGAACCCTGGTGTCAGAGTTTTTAGAAAGCCTACTACCAGAAGCAGGCCTCTGACATGGTTGTGTAACGCCAGCCGTCTAAGAAATCATAGACAGCAATCGAGACCGACGGCTTAACGTGCCCTCCGAAGCACGAAACTAGCTGTCTTTTCGGACGGTAAAAGGTAATAACGGACTTAAAGATTTTTCATCGAATAAACTCAAAATTTTCATCTTCAAAGAAGATCTTTTACTGTTATTGGAAAATATTGATTCATGACAATGTTATAACTGTATGTACTACGTAGTTAAATCAAGCTGTACTTACGGTTAGCCTGGAGGAGAGCTTGGATCTTGGCAGCCTTTTGTTGGGCGATGCTCAGAGAGACAGCGTTCTTCAAGAATGATGCATTACCTGTAAAAAAAATTGTTTATTTATTTATATTCACACCACATCACAATATTGTTAAATCATATTGGTAACATTAAACCTGAATCCATAATATTTAAAACTCTCAATTAAAAACACTTACCGAGGTCGAGTTTCAGAATGTTCAAGATGTTAAGAGAGAGAGCTCCGTGAACTGCAAATAAAAATTATGTTATTAACTTAATATATAACACATTCCATGGCAGATAATCGGTTAAAAATAAATATATAGATCAAAGATAGTACTCATAACTATTTTTTTAACGTATAATATGTATTCTTACCGTCAGCAAAGATGTTGGAGTCGACTGAAAAGAAAAATTATATTAGAAAATGGCACTTAAGTAATTAATGTTATGTAGCAGGTTCTTAGAAAATAAGAAAATAGGTAAGCAAACTTTAGTATGAGGAACCAAGAATTCAAAATTCTATTCATACTTAATACGGTGAACTAAAGTGGTACAAATTTTTTGAAGGTAGTACAAATTAAGTACAATTTCTGCTCAGAAAAACTACCAATTACAGACATGTCAAGTCCTGCTGGGGAGCCCGAATTTATTATAAAACTAAATACTATTATAGGTACTTACATCCAGCTCCGAAAGCTGGTTGGACAAGTTTTCCGAAGACGGGGCCAACTGCAAAATAAATGGTGATCGTCAAATCAATAATATAATAATATTATATAATAATAAAAACATGTAAAAAAATTGTGACAATCAGATTAATTTTAAAATTTACGTCTTCTGTTATGCAGTACTGGGTAGTTTTAAGATAATATCTTTTATAATTATTATTGAAAACATCGATAACAAATGCTCTTTGTGGGGAAAATTTCTATAATCTGTAGCTTAAGCATGAGAAGTAATAACTTTTACCGATATTTCAATGGGAATTTAATTTTTCTAGCAAATCAAGTGTACTTTAATGACGTTGAGCTAAATTAAACAAGTTTATTTTTATAAAAACATATGTAAATAGATTAAACGAATATATGGCTTAAATGTCCGATTTTATTTTTCTACAGCGCCATCTGGTATATACATCATAAAAAAGCTTGAACTTGTCAGATACAAAAGTCAATAGATTTTTTTCATCATTGACTACGTAGATTGGTATTTATATGTGCAAACTTATTTTGATTGATTCTGCAGCTACAGTAAGCAGACGTGTTTCGGATAATTAATAAATCATTATAATCGCGCGCAAAAATTCGTGCCCTAGATCCGATTAAGCAGTAAAGTCACGTACCTATCACGAGTGATGTAATAATTTAAATGTTGCGTGTATAAAAGTGTTGCCTATGTTTTTGGTGCATGAGTTGAAGAACTAATTAATCACGATGGGGGATCCTGTAGGACCACAAAGATCTGGTATGGAAAGTCCTTTTGCTAGCCGCAGCAATACGACTCAGCGAACGCCGCCAACAACGCCTGCGTCTCCGCTTCAGCCTCGGCAGGAGGGTATGCCACCTACAGGACTGGTAAGGACAGACCATGTACAGAAATGGATGTCATCTATTGACCAGCACCTAACCGAAATCTGCGCAATCACATCAGAAAGCAAGCTCAACGTGGATCAAAAAAATAAAATTCACCATTACTGCCGCAAAATTACCCTTGAGACCGGTCATATCTTAATAGAATACCAAGCAGCTAAACAAAAAGCAATGACTAACTTTGTAGCACTTGAGGCCTCCTTAGAAAAGTAAGAAGTTACTGAGCGTTTAAGTGAATTGAAGGAATGTATTAAAGAGACTACCCAACCCAAGCCTTCTTCATCCACCTCGCCTTCTTATGCAGATACGGTCAAAATAAGAAGTAACACAACTGTTCGCCCATCAACCACAAACAGCATTGCTATCTTCCCTCCGAGTAAAGACCAATCAAGTGAAGATACTAAGAAATTAGTCCAGACTCTGATCAAGCCGGAAGAACTAAAACTGCACATTCGTGGAGTAAGAAAAACTAAAAACGGAGGTGTCATAATAAGCACTAACGGAAAAGATGACCTAGAGAAGTTAAAGAAATCCGAGATACTCAAAACTTCAGGACTGACACTTGAAGAGCCGACCAAGAAACGGCCCAAAATCATTCTGCTAGGTGTGCCGTCAACTACAACTGAGAATGAACTCAAGGACTGCATTTTTGAACAAAATATTGCTGATAAGCAACCTAGTTTGTCCAAAGAAATCACAATGAGTTCTATCAAGCTAAGCCACAAATCCGGGAGGAAAGACACCGCATCCTGCAACTTTATTTTAGAAGTCACAGCGCAAATAAGAAAACTGCTTATACAGCAAGGGCGTGTTTTTATTAATTGGACCTCCTGCCCTGTGAAGGACTTCACCCTAATTACTAGATGCTATAACTGCCAGCAATTTGGACATTCTGCAAAATTCTGCAAGGATACAAATACCACTTGCGGTCACTGTGGCTCTACAGGACACAACATCAAGGAATGCACGAAAAAGGACCAACCAGAGAAATGTGCAACTTGCCAGCGCTTTAATAAGCCCAGCGACCACAAAACTGGAGATGACAACTGCCCTGCAAGAAAAAGCGCTGAATTGAGACACCTTAATTCCATAGATTATGAAGGCGCCTAGAGCGCCGCTTCTCCGTCGTTTAGCCAGCACTAGCATGGGTAATATAAGTGAGGACATAGGTAGAGACATTGATTCCACGTGTGAGTATGAATCACTTACTTGCGACACAGACAAGTGCTCAGAAATACTAACCAACTGTGACCGTAGCTTAAAAATAATAACGCAAAATATTCGGAGTATCAATTGCAATTTTACTGCTCTATTAATGTTGTTAAAGCAAATCAATAAAGAAATTGATGTTATTGTGTTAACAGAATGTAGAATCACTACACCACAATATATTCCACAGTTACCAGGTTACAGCTCGTATAATACTACAAAAACAAATACATTACAAAATGATGGTGTTGTTATATACATAACAAATAAGCTTACACATCTTACAATTGAGGAACCCAATATGGTAGACGGAAACTGCCTACTCGCGAAAATAGGAAATGACACGGCCCTAGTTGGATTATATCGATCGCCATCATACAAAAATATTAACAACTTCTTACAGTCACTCAATAACGTATTATTATCAATAAAGTCATTTAAAAATATATTTGTAATCGGTGATATAAATATTGACATAAAAAATGGAAATATAGACCGAAATTCATCTGAATATCTCAATTTTACCGCGTTTCATGGACTTCTTCCTACTCACCTACTTCCAACTAGGGAAAAGAACTGCTTAGATCATGTTTTAGCTAAAACCAGCTACCCAATTAAAACTTTAGTACTAACTTCTACTCTGACCGATCATAATGCAGTTCTTTTGAATATGCAAAAATACCATACTAAGACCCAGAATATTACATCTAAACGCATAAAACTCGATTACGACACTTTAGCACTCGACCTTGAAAAGCTGGATTTGTCCTCAATTTATAACATGACTGATGCAAATTTAGCTATGAACTTTCTTATTCATTCTCTGATGACAATTATTGATGCTAACACAAAAACGGTAATAGTAACAAGACGCAATAAAATAATAAAGCCATGGATAACTACTGGTCTATTACGGTGTATCAGAAACCGTGACCAACTCCATAAAAAGCATAAAAAATCTCCAGATAACCAGATTCTTAAAAGTACTTATTACCGCTACCGCAATTTTTGGAACGGCCTACTAAGAAAACTAAAGCGACAATATGACAAGGAGAAAATAAACAAAGCCGGCCAAAATAAAAAACTCTTATGGCAAGCTATTAAAAATATAACCAACATGACTAACACTAAGCCATCTGCTCAAGCTCTAATAGCTAAGTCAGCAAACGCCATACAATCGGCAAACATAGCGAATTCCTACTTCGCTAGTGTAGGTAAAACATTAGCTGAGAAGGCGAAAACACAAACTTGTAGTCGATTGCTGTTCCATTCGCAGACTTCCCAATTGCACTCATTTACTTTACTTAATACTGACGAAGCAGAAATTGAGAAAATAATTTTGAGTTTGAGAAATGACTGTGCTACTGGCATTGACAAAATATCGTGTTCTTTTTTGAAAACTTTCAAAGACTTTTTAATACCGCACTTGACTTACATTTTTAACCTCTGTTTTTCGCAAGGAATATTTCCAAATGCTTTGAAAAGAGCAATTATTCGGCCCATTCACAAAAGTGGTGATAAAAGTGTAGTCAATAATTATCGTCCCATTGCCATATTGCCTTCTATTTTGAAAATCTTAGAAAGATTGATCCAGAAAAGGCTTGTTAAGTATTTAGAGGACAATAAGTTACTGGCACAAACTCAATATGGGTTTAGATCCGGAATGTCAGCAGATAAAGCTGTTCACGAGTTTACTGACTACATAGCTAGAAAATTAGACTCACAACAAAAGTGTTTGGCTATATTCCTAGACCTGGCAAAAGCTTTCGATACCGTCTCAATCCCCATACTTTTAGACAAACTGGAGAGATTAGGAATTCGGGGACTACAGCTTGAACTAATCAAAGACTATCTGACTAACAGGACACAGAGAGTTAAAATTGACGACATAGTAAGTGACGAAATTGCTATAGAATATGGAGTACCCCAAGGAAGCATTTTAGGACCTATACTCTTTCTCGTCTACATTAACGATCTTTGTCTTTTACCACTGCCAAATGGTAAATTGATTTCATATGCCGATGACACTGTACTTGTCTTTAGTGACAAATGTTGGAAAACAGTTTTCAATCGAGCGCAAACTGGATTTGATATGATCAACCAATGGCTTATTGAAAATGTTTTGACTCTAAACACCGACAAAACAAAGTACATGACGTATTCCTATAAAGTTACTTCTCAGCCGCCAATGAATACCTACAACATACAAGCACACAATTGTATTTTCCAACAAGATGTTCTTTGTAGTTGCCCTAAATTAGAACCTACCAATATAATTAAATACTTAGGTGTCACTATAGATAACCATCTCAACTTTCAAGCGCATATAAAGATCCTTACAGGAAGAGTACGAAAACTTATCTATGTTTTTAAAAATTTAAGGCACGCGGCTACTCCAAGTTTATTAAAATCAGTTTATCAGGCACTCTGTCAGTCTCTGCTGCTTTATTGTATCACCTCTTGGGGTGGATCCAATAAAACCACCATTATTTCCTTAGAAAGAGCACAAAGGGCTGTACTAAAAGTAGCTACTTTCCGCCCCTTCCACTTCCCTACAGCAGAACTTTTAGATAAATGTGGTATACTCTCTGTACGCCAGTTATTCATCCTGGAAACTGTTGTAAAAAAACATCTGCTCACACCATTTGATCCTTCTTATGTGGAGAATACTAGACGGTCAGATCATGTCTGCAAACAAGAGAGATTTAGAACTGCACATTCTCATAAGTTCTTTTGTTTTCTGGGCACTCATCTGTATAATAGATTAAACCTAGTCCTTGATCTTTATCCTAAGAATAAAATTACTTGTAAAAAGACTATACAAAACTGGTTTATAGGAAAACCATATGAAGAGACTGAAAAACTCTTGCTTGTGGTTGCCTAATTTCAATTTAACTTAATGCTTACTAACCTAGAATAATTTTAGAAAATACTAACACTAATTTATTATATTAAATCAGTAATTTAGTATTTTCATAATAATAAAAAAAGAACAGGCACTAATTTTGTAAATATATGCAGTTATTTTTAAGATACCTAAGATACAGGTAAATATTTACTTAGTTTAGGTATCAAAATCGCCAACTTGCCCTGTAATCAATATTTTAGATCTACCACTTACTAATTAATAAGCTATTGTTTACAACGATACTGTTTAAGTTAGAATTAATGTTTTTATTTTTATTTTGTATATACCGCTTTGTTATGCAAAAACCAAACTTGTGAACAATATTTTTTATATGAAATAAATTATTATTATTATTATTATTTATTATTATTTATTTTAATAAGTTATTTAGTTTTTAGGAAAAAAAAGAAACCAGATCTCTTACGGGATCACTTTGTTGTCCGTCTGTCATAACCATTTATCTCAGGAATTCATAAAGTCATCGAGTTGAATTTCGAACCATATTAATTATTCAAATCTTTTGCCGATTGTCGTTGTCAAGCTCCTAACTTAACGTTAAAAAAGACTAACTCGCTTTTGACCGGTTTTTCTTATAAAACTCACCTTTGTATAAAATTCCAGCCAGACCTTGAATGTTACTTGGACCAGCTGCAAAATAATAAAATTTGTTTTAATACGAATACCTAATGTTTTTATTTAAATGGTTAGAATACGAGGTTTTAAAGTTTATTCAGGTAAATAAAATTATACAGAAGATTAAAGGTGTAATTAAGGTAACACTGTATGATGCTGACTAAGAACACCGTGTGAAGCCGGCTTAGGCACCGTACCATGATGGCTTAGGATAGCATCACCCCATTTCATTCCTGTAGGTGTCGTAAAAGGGAAGTTAACTCAAGGGTTACATGTGAACTGCAATTTTAGGCAATTGGCTGATAACCTGTCACAATGATGACACACAATTTTCTGAATGACCCTCAAATATTAGTGTCCGTTTTGACGGCTGTTTAAGCTCTGCCTTACACTCGCAAGGAATATAGGTGTGGAATATGTATGAATGTATTATAAGGGTGAGTCCTACTCGTTACCTTAACGCCATTGATGAGTTATTTTTTCGAAATATAAAATAAAAAACTTTATACATCTCATGCAAAGCGAAATATTTATTGCACCTTTTGTATGGGAGATACTATCATTTTATTGACATAATAAAAAATATTTTAATAATAGTTATACAGTTTCACAAATGGAACTGTCTCACCCCTAAAATATTAAAACTTAAATAAATGTTTTCTTCTATAATATGTTCGCTAGACTAAAGCACCAAAAGTATGCCGCTTTGGCGCAGCAGTACCTCTTTGTCCCGGTGGCTATTGAGACCTCTGGTACGTGGGGTGCCGCGGCAAGAGCTTTTGTTAGTGAGCTGGGCAGGCGTATGAGGGAGAGAGGGTCTGATCCCAGGTCTGGTGCATTCCTGGTTCAGCGTCTTTCTCTTGCTGTGTGTAATGGGGACGTTTGGGCCAGGCGAGGACGGACGCCAGGGCTAGCACATTTTGATTTTTTTTTTATTGAATATTTTACTTTGACGAAGCTTGTTGCTGATTACTTATATTTCATTTTATTACGTTGATGAAACTTGTGGTGGATTTATTTTGTTATTTTTTTTTCAGACGAAGCGTGTTGCTGATGAGTGTATGTTCTACCCTTTTCTTACGGTGTTTTGACGAAGCTTACAGTGAATCGTAGTTTATTTAATATTGTTAACTGTAATCACCTGTATTTACTTTTTATTGTTGTGTTGAATAAATTACATTATTTAAGTTACCAAAATCAGTCCAATGTAAATTTTATAATTTAATTCGAGAGCACATTTTCAAATGGTGAAATAAACGAAAATCTTGTTGAAGCTTTTAACACTTACCGATGAATGGGACTTGTCGGTTTCCACCTCCGAGCAGGCCACCGAGCAGACCATCGACGAATCCAAGAACTCCACTCAGAATGTTGCCAACCAAATTGAGGATACCGCCCAGTAGGCTGTCAATGGCAAATCCAAGACTGAACTTCTCTGAAAACGAAGGTATTAAATTACGTACCACAAAATTGATTTCGGGATATAAAATTCATAAAGTGAAAAATGCAATAAAGCTAAGAATAAGAAGTTATTATTTTTCTTTAATGCTTAAATGTTTTTCATTTTTGTTAATAAGCTAGCTAGGTGAAAATTTCCATAACAATTTCAAGTCAGGGTATATAAAATTTTACAGTATGAGTGTTCTTATCGCGTGAAGAAGAAACACCCAAGAAACCGTTGAGAGCTGAAAAATGCTTGTTGGCACACGATGAAACCCTTTGACGCTTGCCTTATTTTTTATTTTTGTTTATATAATAATAGAGATAATACTCACTGTTGATGTAGCCAACACCTGAGACGCAGTAACTCTGTAATGTTAATGAATAAAAAGGTATTAGGTATTATTAGCAGTAGGTACAAAAAAACAATAATTTTTTTGTACCTAAACCAAGTACATGTAGTACTCTAAATTCTATATTGCATATTAATTGTTATAATAGAAGTAACTTTATTACATAAAATTCATGTAAATAGTTAACATTAATAAGTACAAATTATTTATCGAATGATTTACAAAAGATACATGTTTGCCATCATAACTTCCGTGAAGTTATAAAACTATCATGAGTTCATAAATATTTCAAAATCTTAAAGTGATAAGTAGGCAAAAACAACTAACGAAAGGGCATAAACCAAACAACTCAAAACCCAACAAATAACAATTCTTTACCCACATTACACTAGTTTAAAGGTTATTTATTAAAGAAATAGCCATTCAAGACATTAGAATCATCTCACTACATTACTAATAACTAAATCTAAAACAAAAACTTAGTAAATGCGACAATACAAAAACTTTTAGTGTAATTTTTGTACTAGTTAGTCTGTTTTGCCTATAAAACGGCAAATAATATAAGATAACGTCATTATCTACTCCTTCTAATGAATTTCAATCAAGCAAAAAGTTCATGCTTACGAAGTTGGGGCCTTGGCTAGTGCCGCTGGTCATTGAAATCTGTAAACAAAATAAAAAGGTAAAAATGCTGCCAGTATCTACCACAAACAATAATTTAACAATACAAAAAATAAACAATCAAATCATTAAAAGTAGGTAAATGACTTACACAAGCCAGGACGGCGAGGCATGCTAAGATCGTCTTGGACACCATTTTGGATAGCTAGGTCGGTACACGAGTAAGTACTAAAGTGTTTCCTGCTTTGCCCCCTTTTATATTCAAAAAATGCCATAAAAGATATTTGTTCAAGTGCGCATTTTTTTAAACAATAGTATTTCGTTTCCACTTTCAATGACGCGAGTTTTGGCACTAACAATTCATTTTGCAAAAAAATGTTTAATATCTTTGCACATATTTTCATGCCTACGTTCATTATTACATTACATAGTCGTAGGTAGATGATGATGCCTGTCCAAGTAGTTATAATCAATTATAAAGAAGTATCATTTACAATAAGTAATATAAATATAAAGTTACAAAATTGTTTAATGAACTCAATTGATTGTCAGAAATGTTTGAGATTACGGCCCTTTACGCTTTGCCTAACTCGCAAGGAAAATATGCGTGATATATGTTTGTATGGTTAAAGAAAACTAAAATGATTGTATGGAACAGCTGATTTGTTCATAAACAAAGTTTTATAATCAGTACAAAGTTTGTGTTGAGCCTGTATTTTTACGAGATTCTAATTTTGTGAGTTTTCATTGTAAAAAATTTCATTAAAACATAACAACAACGGAACACTCTGTATCCCAATCACAGTGAAGGTCATACATTTCGCATGGGCTACCAATAGCCTCAATTCGGGAAATAAATTCTCTTAACTTACTTTAAATTAGCGCCGTCACTTTTCGTCAAACAGGTTTAGAAGATGGTAAAGATATCTAAGTCATGTCATGTTTTAAAATTTGACGCAAAATACGCGTTATCTGTCGGAATAAGACGACGATGAAAACAACGCCAACTAAATAGCCTTCTTCTTCTTCGTCGTATCCTCGTATATCATGCATGAGGGACGTGATTTTTCTGGGCTATAATCGTCCTCCAAATTTCTCTGTCTTGAGCCATGTGTATGGCCCCCTGAAATAAGCTAGAAATGGTGAATAATTTATTGACATTTTTAAATATATCAGGACTTGAATATCTTCAATCTTTTTCTAAACTTATTTAACGGAAAGTGACAACACAAATTTAAGGTAGGTTGTAGGTTAGATATTATTTATTTCCCGAATTGAGGCCAACAGCAAACGTTCGTTAAGAAAATATTAAACCAACATCATAAATAATTTTGATGAAAAACACAACTGTACAAATAGTGAAGTCATCCTACATTTGCAGATGTTACACTGAACTCTTACTTATATATTAATTCTCAATAACGAAGCATTTCATTACTTCAAAAATATCATTGGTTTGAACAATTTACTATGTACAAGTAACTGCAGGGGGTAGATTGTAATAGTTCCGTAAAAGCTCGAAACCAGTTTTGCTCATGCATGCCAGCTTAATCATAAATTAAAATAAGGTACATACATACATATATCACGCCTACAATCCCTTACGGGGTAGGCAGAGGGTAAACGGCTGTAAAAAACGGACATTTACGCCACGTCTGACAAACATTTGAGAGTCATTTGGAATATTGTGTATTACCATAGTGACAGATTCTCAGCCAATCGCCTAAATTTGCAATACACACCCTCGAATCCCTTAGTCGCTTGTTACGACACCCACAGAAAAGAAATGGGGTGATGTTATTCTAAGCCAGCATCACATGGCCTTGATGCTATTCTAAGCCGGTATCACATGGCCTCATGGTACTTATAACTATTGAATTAGAAAGCGTTTAAATATTTTTTGGCTACTCTATACTTTCGCTAGCATTTTGAATATGTTAAGATACAGATCACGGAATACAAAAAAGATCGATTACTTTTGGTTATTATTCCAGCAGCTTAATAGCCGGTTATTTGCTAATCACACATTTATTTTTGCATTCGAAAGTCGTAATTATCAGTCCATTGGAAATTAGCACTAAAAGTAGAGATTTGTTTAACTGTTAACCACTTCGCTCAGGTCGAATTTTGCAACAAAAGATTTGTATTGTACTTCAAGCACACATGTGTGTTGTTACGATTTCTATCTACGATTGACAAACAAAAAGTATTATAACCAAATATGTACGTGGTAGTAAGTGATGCAATGGCACTCTACACAATTAATAATAAATATTTTTCTTATTTATCTATGTACCTGTAGGCAATACCTACATACTTTTGGGTAGTTTTTTCAACCTCTTCTAGCGGGCAAAAACAATACATTTAAAAGGTTTTCAACCACAAAACGATGTAGTAACATAAACTAAAGGTGTGCTTGTCGCGTGTCAAGAGAAGATCGATTCTATCCCAAGAGTAGGATCATCCTATGATTGATAAGGGTGTTCCTTTCACGGCAAAATAGTTTCCATCACATTTCATTATCGTGTAAGTATTTTATTCAACAAAATAAACTTGAGAAATTTGGATTGAGTTCTTTCACCTGCCCTACTCGCCGTGGATGCTTGAAAATGTTCGTACAACTTGCGAGTTTTTTTTCAGTGACTGACTGGATACCTTACATATTCCCTTCTTTAAATACCATTTCTTAATAACTCACAGGAGCAACATAAGTACCTAGCCACAAAATAATTCGCGTTGACGTGGCGCGAAAAACTTGATATGTGTGAAGTTATTTTCGGAGCAGACTACAAATATTTTTAGCGTTAGTTTTTTTTTCACTACTTCATATATTTTACCTACTGATTCTTGACTATGTAAGTACAAAATCTCATCAACAGTAAGGTCAGTCGTGGTTTCTCAAATTGTATGATTACATGAGCAAACATTTTCTGCCAATTGATTCTAGCGCCTTGCGATTAAATCCTCTGTTGTCCATTTTCCTGTAAAAATCACCAATACTCATACTTGCCCCCTCCTTTCAAACACATAACCCCCCTTTGTGCCCTAACTGCCCCATCCAATGTCCACTGTAATCGAATGTTTTTTTAGTAATTCCATGATTTAATTTTGCAACCTTTCAATCAAATCCTATCCCTTCTCACTTCCTACTTAATATTTTAAAGGCGGGAATCTGTGTGTGATTGTAAGATACTGGCGTGAAAACGGCTGTTTAGAAATATTCAAATTAAATTTTGGTCGAAAGATGGAAAACTTTTTAGAAAATCATATATAAGGTCCTATTAAATTCAGTGCAAATATTTTAAGGTGAGTATAAGTTGTAAATTAAACAACTTTTCCCACTAAACATAGGACTTAATATGAAAAAGAAATTTGGATCTCCCATACAAAGTAACACAATTTTTAAACATTTTTGTATGGTAGGTCCAATAATTCTTAATATTTGCAATGAATTTAACAGGACCTCATAGACCACAGGAACACTTATCTATACATATAATAAAACAGAAACGAAACCAATTCTGTACATGAAATAGATTCAAAAAAGGGTTTTTGCCTCTAATTGTGTTCAAGATACAGACATCAAAACAGAAGTAAAATTGATTTTTGTCTGTTTGTCTGTTTGTCTGTCGGTATGTTTGTTATTCTTTCACGTAAAATACATATAATAAAACAGAAACGAAACCAATTCTGTACATGAAATAGATTCAAAAAAGGGTTTTTGCCTCTAATTGTGTTCAAGATACAGACATCAAAACAGAAGTAAAATTGATTTTTGTCTGTTTGTCTGTTTGTCTGTCGGTATGTTTGTTATTCTTTCACGTAAAAACTACTGCACAGATTTCTACAAAATTTTATACTGTGGTAGCTTATAACCCGGGTCAACATCTAGGATACTTTTTACCTCGAAAAAATCTTTCATTCCCATGGTAAAACACAGTAACTGGTTCCGCAAAGCAAGTTCCGAATTTTTTTCCTAAAAAATAATATAGATGTCGCTGTTAGTTTTGTAAAACGCGGTATTGACCACGTATTGACTGACATACGATCTGAACTTCTAAACGACCCCGTGAAACGACCTAACCAAACAAAAAACAAACAATCACACATTTAATCCTTGCGGGGTAGGTTGAGCGTCAACGGCCGTAAGTATTTTATCGCTATCGCCACGTCTGACAAATATGCGGGCCGTTCTAACTATTACAGAAATGTTTCGGACTTTTACTTTGACCTTTGGTCATGGTCAAGGTATGTGATGGAAGACAGATGAATTGTGATATTTTCTTGAGTTTGCACAACTATTACTCATCACAATAAAACAATTTTAAACGGATTTAAGTTGTGTTTATTGTGGAAAGTAGGAATTGTGAAATCCAAAATAAACACAACTTAAATCCGTTGAAAATTGTTTTATTGCGAAGACAAATTATGATTTGGGTAAAATTAGTTAATTTTTTTACCACTACAAGAGGCCGTTGGCCTGAGTTAAAGGTTATAATACTTTTAATTTTAACTCGACATCTCTACGTGTAACCGAGATAGTGAGTCTTGAAAGACAGACAAATGGACAACAAAGTGAGTGAACCTATAAGGGTTCCATATTGCAGCCTAAAACCTATTTACCAATATAGTTTTGACTATGTTGTTTGACTATGTTGTATATAACAGCTGTATTATTCTGTATATTATCAAATAAAATGCATTAGCGTGGTTAAAAAAATATAGTTTTTATTTTAACTCAATATTTCTGCGCATTCCCGAGATAAAGCGTCTTACGAGATGGATGGACGGACGGACGGACAACAAACTGATCGTATAAGGGTTCCGTTTTTTTGTACGTTTCTTTTTGATGTACGGAACCTAAAAAAATATAAATACCTTCATTAGTTAGAATCAAAAATGTTAGAGTAAAATTTGTTTAAAATTACTTCATAGATGTCGCTGTTAGTTTTGTGAAACCCGCTAATGAAATGTTTTCTCCAAAATTATATAACAAAGCCACTGACAGGCTGCAGGCTTCCTAAAAAAATAATAATATAGTATTGTAAACTATGCCGTGTGATGCCGGCTTGCAATAGCATCACCCCATTTCTTTTCCGTGGGAGTCGTTAGTGGCGACTAAGGGACTTTCACATGGGCGATGGGCTGACAACCTGTCACCATGGCGATACACAATTTTCCGAATGACCATCAAATATATGTCAGACATTTACGCTCTGCCTACCCTGCAAGAGATAATAGGCGTGATATAAGTATGTAAGTATAAACTTGGGCAACGGATATTCTGATAGATTGTTTCTTTAAAGATAAATCTTTTTTTGTGAAGTGGCGCCACTATCGAGGTCGTTCACGGTTACACTCGCCTTAAACATTTTTGCAGAGATCAGAAGGCAAGGTAGGATTGCACTTGCTGTAGTATCTTCAAGTATCGCTGCCACACTGCTTCCAGGAGAGAAAACGGCGCATACAACTTTCAAAATACCAATCGATTTGGACACAAACGATACTCCAATATGTGCTGTATCACGTAATAGTTACAAGGCAAAGGTTTTCTGATATTGTTGTCTGGTAGTTATGTGACGAGTGTACGATGGCCAACAAAAAACGGTAGAAGCTATGGATAGGACTTTGAAAGACATACGCAGAGATAATAGGGCCATGGGCCATATCACTGTTCTTTTTTCCAGTGACTTTCGCCAAACACTTCCAGTTGTTACTCAAGGTACCAGGGCTGATGAGGTGAATGCCTCACTAAAATCATCGGCTCTTTGGCCACAAATTCACAAGCTGACCATGACGGTGATCATGCGAACCCGTCTCGGAGGTAATCCACGGGCTGAAGAGTTTTCACAAGCTTTATTAAAACTCGGCAGAGGTACTTTACCAGAGGATAACGGTCAAGTAAGTCTGCCTGAAACGCTTTGCCAAATAGTTTCTGGTCTAAAGAGAATCATTTCTTCTGTGTATGGCGAGCCTTCCTTCCTTCAAAAGAAAGATTCGTAGCTACGTGGAAGAGCTATTTTTGCACTCAAAAATGATCAGACTGCTTCAATAAACCATACCATTATGTCACAAATCACTGGGGATATGGTGGTATACGCGTCAATTACCACTGTTATGAATCAAGACAAAGCCACTAACTACCTAATAGAATTCCTAAACTCCTTGAGTGCGAATGGTCTTTCTGCACACCAAATATTACTTAAACTTGGTGTTCCTTTCATGTTTCTTTGCAATCTCACTCCGCCAAAGCTGTGCAATGGAACCAGACTGAAGATCTTAAGCTTAAAGATGAATGTATTCGAGGCGGATATTTTCACTGGTTGTGGCGCGTATACCACTCATTCCCAACAACTTTTTATTTCAATTTCAGGGCATTCAGTTTCCCGTCAGCGTTTTCTTTGCAATGACTGTAAACAAATCGCAAGGACAGACGCTGAAAGCCGCAGGCGTAGGTCTTACGATTCCCTGTTTATCACACGGGCTTATGTCGCTTGCTCTCGAGTCAGTTCTCCTGAAAATTTTTACGTTTTAGCACCCGATTGTAAAACTACCAAAGTAGTTTATAATGATGTTTTGTAGCTGATGTCCATAGTATCAAAACCAAGTACCTAACCGAAAAACAAGTGAACCAGTACCTATTCATTGCACATCTTAAAGAGAAAAAACTTTATACAAACATGATATTAATATTAAACAATATGCATACATCAACTTCACTAACTCACAAGTCACTACACCATGCGTACGAAGTCGCGGGCAACAGCTAGTAATGACATAATTCTCTCTCTCTCACTCGCCCACTGTAGGTTCCGTAACATGGACAAGTTTTTCCTTAAGATACCTCACTTAAACATGCTTAAACTATTAGGCTCAATTTTCAACTTTTGATAATTAAAAAAAAATTAAGGCCAAGTCCTTACACTTAATAAGAGTGAAATCTTTGATAAAATAAAAGTGTTATGAATTATTGAAGGAGAGTTATATGCACATCTAAGTTCCTTACACTAAACTCTCACTAATTGTAAAAAGGTTCCCCTGCAAGGTTGAAACGATTAAGTTTATTGCAGAGGAAAAACGCTAAGAGGTTACAGAGGCCGCTCTCAAGACACCTAATTACAAAAGTTCCACGATAGTCGTTTACAAAGTATTGAAAAATGAACGTAGATATTCGATCTTTGCTTAAGAACAAAGTAATTTCAACTCCGATAGCGCTGCCGTTGGTGGAGATTAAAAATAAAAGATGCGAGTGCAGCTTTAAACTATAGTTAAGATAAGCCAAGTTGGTGTTGAGACTGGCTACCTACGTTGACAATCGCGGCATTAAACGTTACTTTTAATCATCATCTGTAAAAAAATAAGGCTTTTGTGAATACCAAATTTTATAACACTTCCTGTGCTGGGTATACAATTTTTGAAAACTTGCGAAATTTGCAAAGGCTTGAGAGCTTGAGGTGTTGGCATTATGACTACCGTTGAAGACAGAAAAATAAAAACTTAATGTACCTATAAAGGGACATTTAATCAAAGCACTTTCAATGCATCATTAAGTTAAGTAGTCGGTAGGCACATTATATATCCTACATACGTACGCCGCGTATATCTGACATCGTCTGTTCAATACTTCCAAGTTATGGTAAGTTAAATGAAACTTCCACTATCCTTTGTAAAAATAAGCTCAGTTAAGCGGTAACAACAAGTCACATAAAAAATTGTTGGCTTCTGCGCATAGCCTACTTTTACGTTGAACACACCGCGAAAATACACAGACGTGAGTATAATTACATACATAGTCTCCTCCAGGGTACGCCATAGGGCACGATCTATCGTTTTCGCCATTCAATTGCTACCAGCACCTTTTTTAAGTCATCGGCCCATCTGGCTGGAGGTCATCCAACGCTACGCTTGCCGAGGCACGCACTCCACACGAAAACCCGCTTACTTCACCGTCCGTCGGTTAAAGGTACGATGGATGTGCCCAGCTCACTGCCACTTCAGTTTGCTACATTTCCAGACTTTGGCCGTTACTTTGGTCTTTTTGCAGATAGTCATTCCGAATTTTATTTATTATAATGATACCGAGCATAGACCTTTTCATAGTAGCTCTCTGAATGACATGTATAATTAAGTAAGCAAGCTTAGGCGATGGGCTGACAACCTATCACTATGGCACTTTGTGAATGACCCTAAAATGTTTGTCAGACGTGGCACAAATGTTCGTTTTACGTAAATTTACGCTCTGCCTACCCCGTAAAGGATAAAGGCGTGATATGTGTAAGTATGTGTGCTAAACAAATCATCAAAGTTTTTTCGCATGAGTTGTCGTATCTCATACAATCAAACTTGAATCTGACATTATAAAGTTAAATAAGTTAAATCCAACTGTTTTACTGCCTACCTATTTCGACGCAATAAAACAACACCTACCTATCTTACGACTCTAGTAATAATAATGATATACTTTATTGCACACAAAACATAATTGCATTGGAAAAAAACAGTTCAATAAGGCGGCCATAATGACAAAGTATCATTCTCTTCCAAGCAACCTTTGGGTGATATGCAGAGTATATAGTGTTGCCATGCTGCCTTTATTTATCTTGTCAAATCAATATTTCCCCGTAAATCCAACAAAACTCGCTTCTATTGTCTTATACCAATTTAATGTATTCGAGAAAATTGGCAAACCATGAAAGCAATCTATATGCAATGTGTTCCAGCAAATGGTGTAAGGGTTGAGAGCCATTGTGATCCGTGGTTTCAGGAATACGCGGATTTACTTAGTTTGTATGTAGAGATACTTGTTATATCTATCTATTTCGAGAATATGATTTTTCGGTTCAATTCCTTTTCTACGAAACAAACTTTAATCATGAGTAGTAAACATTATCTAAGATACTTATAGAGAACAGAAGAGGAAACATGCTGGGACACTTGTTACGACATGACGACCTACTAAAAACTATAATGGAAGGAAATATCGAGAGAAGAAGAGGGAGAGGGCGACCTAGACGAGCGTATGTGGACCAAATCAAAGAAAAAATAGGTGTCATGTCGTATAAGGAAGTCAAAGAGAAGGCTCAAAATAGAGCAGATTAGATATTTCTCCACCGACAAGAGCGAGGCTCTTAAATTAATGATGATGATGAGTAAACATTATGAATAATGCTTCGATAGTTGCGCTGTGGGACCATGATGACTGAAATAGTACTAACCGATGTGAGAGCATTTACCGGTAAATATGGTTAGGAAACCGTGAAAGTACTTGCAACTACCTATTATTATATCATTTTACATAATTAAATGGTTCGTAAGTTAGGTAAGGAATAAAAAAATAAGTGCCTACATCTACTTATTTATTTATAAATAAATAAAGTAACAGTATCTGAACACTAAGGTATAATAGAATAGGAATGATGAGCCCTAACCTAGGTAAGTAGATTCAATCAATGCGAAAGCGTAAGCGTAACGCGTTTCTTCAATAACAAAGTCCAGAGCACGTAATAACGTCGTTTTCGCGAAAACAGACAAAAGAGGGCAAAAGCCAAGTCACGGAGTGCCAACCCGGCAGCAGCGCGGGCAGCATTCAGAGATTTATAACACATTTTATCTTCTCCTATTTCTCGTCAGGGTTCCGTTGTTTAGGTAAATCAGAACAAAAAAACCTACAATTTTTGTTCGTCTTATAATAATAGCGTTTGTTTGTAGAAAACATCAGACTTGAAGTAATAAATTCTTAATTTTAATAGTAGTTTATGCAACTGTCGTATAATGGGGGTCATTAGAATGCGAGTGTCTGTTTATCACACGAGGCGTAGCTGAGTCACACGAGGCGTAGCTGAGTGTGATAATAGTTTGACATGAGCATTCTAATGTCTAATTATTGCAGTTGCATACACTATTTTATCTACACTCTCCAAAAAAAACCAGTTAAGTAGGTATACACTTTTCCAAACGTCCGCACCGGCGGCGCGGCGTTTGCAAGGCCCGATACAAAGTCAAATTCAATATGAGAACGTAATATGGCTTGATATGAATTTTCGAAAATTCTATAGTAACAGTTGTTCAGATGTCGAGTCTGAATAACAAATAACTTGACAACTGAACAACAACTTAACATAACTGAACAACATCGGAATAACAACTGAACAACATCTGTTCAACAACTTAACAACATCTGAACAACATGTGAACAACAACTGAACAACATCTGAACAACAACTGAACAAAAATATATTATGTTTTAATATATTTTTGTTCTGAACAACATCTGAACAACAACTGAACAACATTCGAACAATTACCGTACAACAACAACTGTCAGGTGCGGCGGAAGATGGCGATTTGAGTATTGGCATAGAGTAGAAATCACATAGAGATGACACTCCCGCTCCAGACGCGCTCAAGGTCAATCCGTCTGGCTGTCTCTTAGCGAATAATTCAGTCGGGAGTGCGCTTCGCCGCGGAAACGTTCGTCGTGCGGGTCGAATTTTCATTTTTTGTGAAAAATTTTGCAATGCCGAATTATTGTGGTGTGTATATGGCTGCAAAAGTAAGTTTTTTTAATTTGCCTAAAGATGAGCCAAGGTAAGTGATGATTTTACAGTAAATACCTAGGTACCTACCATTCGTTATTATACGTAATTGTTGTGTGTTCTCCTATTTTTACTTACGTAGGTACCTAGTTTCCATTTTCTTATTTAAACTACCTAGGTGCCTAAGTCATTGTTAGCTGATAATGATAAATAAGCACATTCGTATCGTAGGTATGTTTTGCACCTATTTTAAAATTCTGTACCTACCTATCTACACTAATATTATAAAGAGGAAAGATTTGATTGTTTGTTTGTATGTTTGTTTGTTTGTTTGTTTGCATCGAATAGGCTCCGAAACTACTGGCCCGATTTTAAAAATTCTTTCACCATTAGAATCCTACATTATTCCTGATGAACATAGGCTATATTTTATACGAGAAAAAAATAGGGATCCGCGTGAAAATTTCGATAATGTAACCCAACGTGTGTAAAATGTACCAAAAAAATATCTTATATCGCGTAGGCTGTGGAAATTATTGACAATAGAGCAAAGTGATGTACTACAGTTTTATAGAGGACATCAATATCTATAATAATGTCCGCGATACCATATGTTTAACTATTACAGTTATGCCACAATAACTACTTTTTCATTTAAAAATGTACCAACTACGCCACATTATTCGTACCAGTGTAATGATTACATTTAATCATTAGTCATTACTGTATCAAAGGGTGTCAGGGATAGCCCTCAGAAAAATAGGGTACATGCAGACCATGAAACTGAACAACTTTCCCCTAGGAACATATTTCAGGAAACGTATAAAAACTGATTTCCCATAGTGAATGCAGTCAGCTGATTGTGATTTTGTATGGAAGGTCATTTTTTTGGCGTGTCCTGACGTATGTTTCTAGGGGAAAGTTGTCAAGTTTTATGTTTCATGCACCCTATCAGTATTCGAAGGGCTGTCCCTTACTCGGTATAAAAAGACGACAAAAACATTAAATAATGCATTTGAAAAATCTACACTATAATAATACATACATACACATATCACCCCTATTATCCCTTGCGGGGTAGGCAGAGCGTAAATGGCCGCAAAAACGGACATTTACGCCACGTCTGACATATGTTTGAGGGTCATTCGGAAAATTGTGTATCGCCATAGTGACAGGTTGTCAGCCCATCGCTTAAAATTGCAATACACACCCTCAAGTCCCTTAGTCGCCTCCTACGACTCCCACGGAAAAGAAATCGGGTGATGCTATTCTAAGCCGGCATCACACTAAAATTATAATTGTATAATCTACACTAATATTAGAAACAGGATTTTATTGATTGTTTGTTTGAATTGAATAGGCTCCGAAACTACTGGACCGATTTAAAAAATTATTTTACCGTTAATTGAAGTTGAAATTCTTTATTCAATGTAGGATAGTATTATCACTTATTGACGTCATGAACCGTCATTCTAAAAAAAGAAATTTGTATCACACAATTTTCTTTTCTTTATTACAATTTTGTTATGACCTAATAGAAAACCGGCTCGGGCGGGATAAAAAAAATAAAAATATAGGCACTGCCATGGGGCTGGCCAGGTTAATTACAGGCATGTAACTTTACGCCACCACCATCTGAAAACGATATTTGTTTCAAATTGAAGTCAAGATTTTAAATTCCTACATTATCCCTGATCATAGGCTATATTAAACTGTCTTATTCCCGGGGGGAAATTGTTAGCGGCGGGTGAAACCGCTGGGCGGGCTGCTAGTTAACAATAAAATGGTAAGGTAAGACTTTGAAACGGGTAAATATTTTGTTCCCACGGGAAAACTGTTAGCAGCGGTCGAAACCGCTTGACTGGCCGCTAGTCTACACTAATATTATAAAGAGGAAAGATTTGATTGTTTGTTTGTATGTTTGTTTGTTTGTTTGTTTGTTTGTTTGTTTGTTTGCATCGAATAGGCTCCGAAACTACTGGCCCGATTTTAAAAATTCTTTCACCATTAGAATCCTACATTATTCCTGATGAACATAGGCTATATTTTATACGAGAAAAAAATAGGGATCCGCGTGAAAATTTCGATAATGTAACCCAACGTGTGTAAAATGTACCAAAAAAATATCTTATATCGCGTAGGCTGTGGAAATTATTGACAATAGAGCAAAGTGATGTACTACAGTTTTATAAAGGACATCAATATCTATAATAATGTCCGCGATACCATATGTTTAACTATTACAGTTATGCCACAATAACTACTTTTTCATTTAAAAATGTACCAACTACGCCACATTATTCGTACCAGTGTAATGATTACATTTAATCATTAGTCATTACTGTATCAAAGGGTGTCAGGGATAGCCCTCAGAAAAATAGGGTACATGCAGACCATGAAACTGAACAACTTTCCCCTAGGAACATATTTCAGGAAACGTATAAAAACTGATTTCCCATAGTGAATGCAGTCAGCTGATTGTGATTTTGTATGGAAGGTCATTTTTTTGGCGTGTCCTGACGTATGTTTCTAGGGGAAAGTTGTCAAGTTTTATGTTTCATGCACCCTATCAGTATTCGAAGGGCTGTCCCTTACTCGGTATAAAAAGACGACAAAAACATTAAATAATGCATTTGAAAAATCTACACTATAATAATACATACATACACATATCACCCCTATTATCCCTTGCGGGGTAGGCAGAGCGTAAATGGCCGCAAAAACGGACATTTACGCCACGTCTGACATATGTTTGAGGGTCATTCGGAAAATTGTGTATCGCCATAGTGACAGGTTGTCAGCCCATCGCTTAAAATTGCAATACACACCCTCAAGTCCCTTAGTCGCCTCCTACGACTCCCACGGAAAAGAAATCGGGTGATGCTATTCTAAGCCGGCATCACACTAAAATTATAATTGTATAATCTACACTAATATTAGAAACAGGATTTTATTGATTGTTTGTTTGAATTGAATAGGCTCCGAAACTACTGGACCGATTTAAAAAATTATTTTACCGTTAATTGAAGTTGAAATTCTTTATTCAATGTAGGATAGTATTATCACTTATTGACGTCATGAACCGTCATTCTAAAAAAAGAAATTTGTATCACACAATTTTCTTTTCTTTATTACAATTTTGTTATGACCTAATAGAAAACCGGCTCGGGCGGGATAAAAAAAATAAAAATATAGGCACTGCCATGGGGCTGGCCAGGTTAATTACAGGCATGTAACTTTACGCCACCACCATCTGAAAACGATATTTGTTTCAAATTGAAGTCAAGATTTTAAATTCCTACATTATCCCTGATCATAGGCTATATTAAACTGTCTTATTCCCGGGGGGAAATTGTTAGCGGCGGGTGAAACCGCTGGGCGGGCTGCTAGTTAACAATAAAATGGTAAGGTAAGACTTTAAAACGGGTAAATATTTTGTTCCCACGGGAAAACTGTTAGCAGCGGTCGAAACCGCTTGACTGGCCGCTAGTCTGGAATAAAATTATTGGCACGTGACAGCCCCGACTTAAAGCGCGGGAGAGTGCGGAGCGTTACGGGCTGCGGGGGGAAGTAGGTATTTAAAGCGCGGCTTTTGGGGCCCAGACAAAGGAGTTTCGTTTCTATACGCAGTATTATTATCTATTCTTATGGTATTGGCAAAAAAATCGTTTCATTTCTCAACTTTTTCGTAGTAAGAGCCTTCTCATTAAGTCATTACGCTTCTGTAATTTCTATTTAACCGTAATTTATATACGCAGAATGCATAAAGTAGGTCTTTATACAACTGTTTTCGAATACATAATTCGAACATTATGAGACGAGTGTAGATAAAAGTTTTTTTTGGGTTCCGTACTCAGAGGGCCAAAACGTAACTTTATTACTGAGACTTCGCTGCACTGTATGGATAGCCGTCCGTTTGCCACCAGACGGTATCTCATAAACCGTGATAGTTAGAGTGTTGAATTGTTCACAGATACCGTATTTCTTTTGCTGATAATGAATACGAAAAAAATTACAATAAGCGATTTCGTTAGGAATTTTGCTCGATTTTATATATAATGGTTCGGAAGCTGTATCTATTGTAACTTATGAACGGAAATAGTTAGACAGTTGAGATCAACGATATTTACCAACCGGTTGAAATTTTCACAGAACATGTTCTGCTATAACAAAAAATACTAAAAAGTAGAATAAAATTAATATTCCAGGGCGACTTCAGATAATAAACGTGTTGTTAACACCATTTTATACATAATGGTACGGAACCCAGCGGGCGCGAGTTCGGCTCGCATTTGGCCAATTTTTATTACAATGTCAGCAAAAACTAGAAATGTGCTGGTAGGCTCGTCTGGGTTTATTTTTTAGCCGATATTTATCGCATTTTGAGGAGAATAGTCCGCTTATTTTATTACAATGCATCGTGTGTCTCAAAAACGTGTGCTATCAAATTAGTTTTCAAATGTTTTTGTGGCAATCAAACTGCATTTAAACTTCTCCTATAATTATAGCAGAAGAAGGGATCAAAGTGTTCTGGGTTCGTACCTGGCTGTCGTCCCAGCTAAGCCCCGCCTGGTTCGCAGGTTGTTAGCTAGCTAACAAGTCCTGGCCCTGGCCAAGTCTGGGCAACCCGTTGATTTTCTACTCAATTTGCATTAACTAGCACACTTTGATAAATAATTGTTTTCTAAAAGACTTTAATAGAAGAAGAGGTCCAATTTAACCGAGTACGTCTTTCATGGTCAAAAGACCATGAAGAATATTATTCTTTGGGACGAAATTACCCACATTTAAGGAAACTCAGTTATTTTATATTTTATAACACCGCAGGCAGGTTTTAATCGAACCTGCGACTTTAACTTTCAGTACCAGTAGCCATTCCAAAAGTCGCATAATTGAACCGTGCCCGCAATTTTGCAAGTTTTAAAATTGTATTTAATTTTGAGAACTTGCAAAGGCCTGAACCATTGCGTTGAGTGTTTCAAAATTTACTACTACATACATTATTTTATTCCTTTAAAATTTTTTTTAGGTAACGGCTCGTCTGTACGTAAGTATGGTTAAAATATACTGCAACGAGCATTCAGGATTTGGTTAGAGCAAGTAACTGCTTTTTATTCAGAAACAAAATTTATTGCATCTTAAAGACAAAAACTCACTGTAAGTATGAGATAACTAACCTACCTAGGTAACTATGGCAACCTTTCTTTAGCTTTGTTCTCATCACACTCACCTAGCAGTAAATTCAGTCTTATAACAGCGTCGCCTTTCTTAAATGAACTTGCAACCCTCCTGAACTTCATTTGAACCCTGGTTGAATCTCAGCCGCAGAATCCTCTCTGATATCCTTGCTACTGGCAGATGTAATTAGACTGCTGAAAACTTGTTATTTTTTGTCACCGAAACTCTTTTGCGGAGATAATGAGTTGACAAAATGCAACTTCTTTTTGTTGCAAGGAACAGTGAATTAAAATTATGTTGGTACTATCAAATGCTTTGTGGTGATGGCGAATAGCATTACGCCTATTTCTACCCGTACATACACATATCACGCCTATAATCCCTTGCGGGGTAGGCAGAGCGTAAACAGCCGCAAAAAACGGCCATTTACACCACGTCTGACAAATGTTTGAGGGTTATTCGGAATATTGTGTATCGCTATAGTGACAGGTTGTCAGCCCATCGCCTAAAATTGCAATACACACCCTCGAGTCCCTTAGTCGCCTCTTACGACACCCACGGGAAAGATATGGGGTGATGCTATTCTAAGCCGGCATCACACGGCAAATTCTAAGCCGTGTGTGTCGTAAAAGGTGAGTAAGGGATGGATCCATGGAATGGGCAGCAGCGTTTCCTGAGAATACAATATCTTGCACTGGGCTCACTAAACCACCTGCTGTGTACAACATTAGTTTTCTTATGTATGTTTAATCGGTCCAATAACCTAATAAAAGATGGCCACAAAGTAGAATAGTACTTAGTCATACAAATGGTATCATGGTCATACAATGGATATTTTTCTAATTTGGGCGGACACTATTAAACCCTTACAAGATCGTTGGCCCACTAGGTAGAAGGAGTTGGCCCATCTTGGTCTAGCATTTAAGGCATTGGTGGGAAACGTATGTCCAGCAATTTACGTTTCACAACTGTTAATGGTAACGACAAGTTTTCATTCAATAAAAATACGGCAGGCAATTCTACTTGTTCATAAACACGCAATAAAATTTCAATTGCATACCCAAAGCAATCGGACATTAACGAGAATTCGGGTGGCATACATTTGCATGATTATCAGGAACCAAGATTGGAATCAAATCGGTCCAGTGATCCGCTCGGTCTAACACCGGTCGCTACGATAGCCATGCAATTTCACACCCCGGTACCCTCTCATATTAGGGTTCTCTATTCTGGTGACCGCCGAAATAGCTAGATATTATTCGAAATTCAAAAGAAAAAAATCTGTTACACTTTGTGTTGTTACTTCTTGATGGAACTCCATGTTAATTTACTAATAAAACACTTTTTCACTAGTTCCACTAATTAAATATAATAAACTGCCCAATGATGATGTTCGAAACCGGTCGCATTTAGTTTAATATCAAATTAAACAAATATATTTAATTAGTGGAACTAGTGTAAAAGTGTTTTATTAGTAAAATAAAAAAAATAAAAAAATCTATTTCGTTAATTTTACACAAACAGTTTCATCGGTTTCATCTGCTGCTAACCGTTGCTTATTTAAAAAAAGATAATGTAGCTTTCTAAATAAGTGAAAATACGCTCGGTATTTTTTTTATCGATACAGTAGTTTTGAGCCTATTCGTTACAAAAATACAAACATAAAATACAAACCCTTTTCTCAGTATAATATTAGCATATATACAAACATAGTGCTAGTTTGATACATAAAGTTTGGTAAGTAACAAAAATATAAATAATATCAGAAATTATTTATTCAAACTGATTCCATAGTATGATGTCTTTAGAAGTAAGTTATTGTATAGTAATTATTTTACAAGACGAACTCCTACGATACGACGTCAAGACACTCATAGACCGGCGTGGGGCGCTCACAAAGTTGATATATTTATAATTTTGTGCATTTATTCCCAGTTTGAGTTTGGTTAACATTGTAGGCTAAACCACGATGGTTCCTTACTTTGGAGGGCACGTTAAGGCGTCGGTCCCGGTTGCTGTCTATGATTACTTAGACTACAGTCATTACACAACCATGTCACTAGTAGAGGTAGGCAATTGAAAAAACTCTGACACCAGGGTTAATCGGGTTATCAGATGACTCGGTATCCCACATAATAAGAAAAAGACTCATAGACCAATGCCTCGCAAATTTGTATCAGTAGCTCATCAACAAGACAACATAATATTCTGACGGGCATTTTTTCTAGTAGCTTTTGAACAAAAAAAGGGTTTTTTTTACATTATGAGTAGAGGCATACGAGCTTTGCTGGGCGTCCTCGTAAGCTATAAAATTATTAAAATTTTATCAAATAGTAGTTATTCTTGATTTTAAAGGAATAAGAATCAAGAGGAGGCAGTCCAGTCAGAAAAGTACACTGATTATTGACCCGTTAGGCTACGCCGCCGCTACGCGCTACGAAGGGCTATGCGTGCAGGTACGCTTTATAGTTCTTTTTGTAATTTTTATTTTGGTTATTCGTTCACAAAAATAAATATGTCGTTTTTCTCATTGACACCACACCACTATTTTTTAATTTCCTTTTAACGCACAGTTTTTATACATGCAATTTATCTAAGTAAGAAATTGTCAAGGATTTTACAAGTACTCTTACGTCATTACATACTAGTTCCATGAAAAATGTTCATTATTTTGGAAATGCAAATGGTTTTCACAGCTGGTGATATCTATGGGTGCGTTTGTATGTGCGTGTGTGTTTAACAAATATTTTATTATATTCAAGCTGTTGAATACAAGTTTAAAAAAACCTTGAAACCTAATAAACTCCACACATAAGACATTTTATCATAAGGATCTGATTTGGCTCTGTTTAAGATATCTACTCAAATTTAAATCTGCTCTCACGGTACACTTGTCTGTGCTCATAAAAAGTGTAATAATTAAATAAGTCAGTACGTCACAGAAAAGTGTCCTATGAATTTAAGAGACAATAAGACTATAACAGTCATGATCTAAGGAGGCAGTCACTCTCTTGGTAAAACTAGCCCACCGGCAACATGAGAGAGAGAGCGCTTTGGAAAGGTCTATGATCGGTATCTTTAAAATGGATAAAATCTGGAATGAGACTATCAGCAAAAAACGAAAGTCATGGAAATAGTCTGGAAGTGTAGCAAACTGAAGTGGCAGTGAGCTGGCTACATCTGTCGTAGAACCGACGGACGGTGGAGTAAGCGGATCTCGAGAGGGGGAGACGCCTCGGCAAGCAGCGTAGCGTTGGACGACCTCCAGCTAGATGGATAGCGACTGGATGACGGAAACGAGAAATAGTGCCCTATGGTGTACCTTGGTGTGGGCCTACGTCCAGCAGTGGACTGCAATAGGCTGATTTATGGATGAATAAGACTTTAGCTAGAGAGCTTTAAACCAAAAAATAGTAATTTATATACTTTAGAAAAAGTTACTATTGTAGTAAATCAAGTGAGGCCAGTAAACATATACACGAAACGTAGAAACTGCAACATAAATCAAAACATGTAGATCACTTATGCACCCATTTTATAGCCAGTTTTTTTTCTTCTTGCACGATTTTTAATGGATTCCTCGAGGAAAGTCATGGGTATGTAAAGCTTAGTTGGAAGACATAAAATAAGAAAACCATTTTTTCATTCAAGATATTTCAGTCTAATTTAAAATATTATCATATTTAGTAAAAAAAAGATATCTCTTATTTATGAAAAAAACTAAATAACCTTCATTTGACCAGTGAGACGTCGTACTGACCAAGAATGAAACGAATCTCTTTCATGATATACATTGACATTAGAAACTATAAATCCTAGTACGTCAGTCAACGTTCAGTGTCAAATGTATGAAAACAAAGTCTGATTTAATGATTTTTTTACAAATGGAGTTGTTCGCTTGTTGTTCGCTGCAAAGATTGTGCGTAATGACGTCAAAATACGTAAAATTTAATTATAAAATTACGAATGATCAAATAAACAAAACAAAACAAATTAATTTCTTAAAATGGTTTATTCTTCAGAAAAAATATATAATATTTTAACTTTACATACCGAAACATTTTTGCTTTCAGTAGCCATCTTCAGCGAAAAACTTTCATTATGAAACGCTATTAAAAAACAAAAGAGATCCGTTGGCTCGTTTCCTTCACTTTAAGTTAAGAAACGTAAAAGAGGAATATTAAATTATTGTAGCATACCAAAACTTATGTCTTTTAACACTTGGCAAACTAGACTCATGCATAGTTAACACAACTTGTTTTTGAAGGTAAGCATCTAGGTTTTGACATTTACGACTTTTACTCTACATTTCTTCTATAACTGAAGGTCAAGAGATTTCACATACTATGCCCGCATGTAGATATGATTGACAAACTTGGGTTGCTCACTGAACTTGGGTCAATTTAGGTCAGTACTAAAATCAATTGAAAAATTTAGCAATTAAATTTGGTCAAAAACCACAAATGAGGGAGAAGGTGCAAACATACAGGGTTATTTTTTATTCAACCCGGAAATTTTACAGGGTGATTCTAGTCATGATTCTGAACAACTTTTATTATGGGGTCACCTGCAAAACAGCTGCTCCATAGAAAAGTTCTCATACCTACTCAAACAAAATGTATGGAACAGCTGTTTTTTTTTCGGGACTTCGCAGGTGACCTCATAATAAAAGTTTTTCAGAATTATGAGCAGAATCGCCCTGTAAAATTTCCGGGGTGAATAAAAAATAAACATGTATAAATAAACTGAATACCTTTTTTTATTCATAAAAGTTTCGTAGCCGATTAAAAACACTCTCTCTCTCTCTCTTTTCGTGTGGGACACCGACTCTGCCAACGACCCGATGAACCCTGGTGTCAGCGCTTTTCAACCGCCTACTACTAAAACACTTATAGGTACATACTTAGTAAGATATATAAGTTATCGCTTAATAGCTGTAAACTCGATACCAAGATACATAGGTATTATTACAGTATTCTATAAAGCGCTTTACGTAACACATGAACATCCAACAACATCCCTGGAATCCTCTTGTAGAAATTCAACGGCTGAATTCAGGAATTAGTAGGAAGATGGAATGCATTCAGAATGAGATAGGTAAGTAAAGTAAGCTCTTGCCAAACTTTTAGGGAACTATGCTAATAAGGGAACAAGCGCGTTGATTGCGCGAACAACCCTCTAGGGAACTAAGGATGAAGATTTATTATAAATATAGTAATTATTGCTGTACATTTATTTGACACCAGAACCTGACAACATTTTACGACGTAATAGATAGGTACCTATATTCCCAAAGGATAATCGATTACATAGAAACCAACATGCTTTATTACTAATTCAAAAATTATGTGATTGAGTAACCAATGCATCCGAGTTCGAACACATGATTTTAAACATATTTAATCAACCTGAATGCCGTGTGATGCCGGCTTAGAATAGCGTCACCCCATATCTTACCCATGGGTGTCGTAAGAAGCGACTAAGGGACTCGAGGGTGTGTATTGCAATTTTAGGCGACGGGCTGACAACCTGTCACTATAGTGATACACAGTTATCTTATTGACCCTCAAACTTTTGTCAGACGTGGTGTTAATATCAGTTGAACGGCCGTTAACACTCTGCCTACCCCGTAAGGGATATAGGCGTGATATATGTATGTATGTTATTCAACCTGGCTGCACCTCGCTACTTTTCACAGCAACATAGACAAGTGAGACACTTTCGATTTATTTGTTTGGAGAATAAATACGCTAAAAGGAACACACATTTACTCTAAACAAACCAATAAAAGGGCAATATATCAAAAGGTGTTGTATTGTAGCGCGTATTCTTACGGGACAAGCAGTAAATAGATGATGCTGTTTCTCGCAGAATTAGTGGTATCCTGTATTTTTGCTACAGCAAAAATATTTTTAAACACACTCGCGCTTTTGGTCCTATCAGGTATAGTATACATAGATTGTTAATGATCATAGAAATAGGGTCGCTATTGGCACGTCTGACTAATATTCGAAGGCCGTTTCAGATTATGTAAGAAGGTTGTACATAACGTGTACGTAACGGACCTAGTTTTTATTTTATTCTAGAATTAGTCGCCGGGTAATAGTTGCAAAACTAACCCGGTAGATGGAGCCATGCCACGCGTTACTGGCATTAAAATTCAAAATTGGCGGGCAAGGAACGAGCTGCGGTAGCCCAGATGGAAGAGGCGTCATCACTAGTAATGACGAAAGTCGCAGGTTCAAATCCTGCCGCGCTTGAAAATTTTGCAATTTTTCAAAAATTATATACCTAACACGGGGAAGTGTTTTAGTGTGCTCAAATCGGCACCTCTGGAGTAAGTACTCTGTTATCTACTGACTTTTGTATTCAATGGTTATAAATATTGATCTTGTAGCGACCTCTGGTAGCTACGACAAGAAACTCACTCAAAGTGGTTCACGAGCAAGCAAGACGCAACAGAAGTTCCAACATAGCTGCAAGATGGCGCCACGTGACAGAACAATAAGCCTGAAACGCGGTATCGAAGTGTTTCACCGCGCAACGCATATATACAACTTCCAATTCTATCCAGGTGGACCAGTAAGTACCCTGGCCACAACACCCGGCCAGGCGGGTAGCTACCCTTTTCCCGACTCCACCTGGAACCCTCCATTCTGCCTATTGGCATCATTTCTGTCACCCGCCATATTGGTGACCCCTACCTTGGACTTCGCAGCCTTCAACCACGCATCAACCACTACAGCATGCAGCTAACTACTACGTCATCAGCACCCACCGCAGTCACAGCACGGCAGCTTCACTGGTCTTCCATCATCGTCTCGACTCACCGTAGACGTCCCGACTCACCGTGGACATTGGAACCAGCACTGCATCGCCACGCCAGACTGCATCATCACGCTACATGACGTCATCAGCCCCACTTCGCTCGCTGACAGTATCGACCTCCGGTCTTGAGGGGGAGTACTGTAGCGACCTCTGGTAGCTACGACAAGAAACTCACTCAAAGTGGTTCACGAGCAAGCAAGACGCAACAGAAGTTCCAACATAGCTGCAAGATGGCGCCACGTGACAGAACAATAAGCCTGAAACGCGGTATCGAAGTGTTTCACCGCGCAACGCATATATACAACTTCCAATTCTATCCAGGTGGACCAGTAAGTCCCCTGGCCACAACACCCGGCCAGGCGGGTAGCTACCCTTTTCCCGACTCCACCTGGAACCCTCCATTCTGCCTATTGGCATCATTTCTGTCACCCGCCATAATCTCTCAGGCCGGATAGCAAATTTTGAATTGTCCCTTTAACAACAGAAGCAAGCAAGTCATCTTTAAACAGTAGAGATAAGAACTGTTCTAATATCACTGTCACACACACTTACTATGAATACACATACCTACTTTAGAACTTCTGCCTAAAAAAACGATCTAACGCGGACGAAGTCGCGGGTAAAAGCTAGTAGTAAAATAAATAATACATGGAGTATGATTCGTTACTGACTACCATCGACATAAAGATTTTGTATGTATATATGGGGTCTGCACGCCCCATTAAGTGTGGAATGAAATTAAAGCCGGGTTCATGCAGGAACAGCTATATTCACTAATTATAAATATTACTATCACATGCAATCCGACACCCAAAACAAGAACCAAAACACCAGCGGGCTTCCCGTAATAACATAGACAACAGTCAATACATAGATAACATAGAGTTATGTTCTAACTACTTCATGCAGGTTCAAATACACGAGCACGTTCAGGCAAGTGGCAAACGCCACATATAAAACTGCACCTATAAAACAAATATAAAACAAAAATGTTGCCGTATATAGTTGGTAGTTGTAGTCACAGCTTGTAAATACATTAGTAAAGTCTATATTCATAAAAAACAGAATAAACATATCATATTATTGTTTTGTACCATTCTTTAAATAAGCAACGGAATACGTTTCGTGATTTGAAGTGATTTCAGCGGAATTTTAAACACAAATTGCCTTTGTATAGCTGCAAACGACGTTGACACAACAGACGAGGTACCAGGCGCGTAGAACGTGCGAGGAAATGCTAAACCGAGACAAACAAGCTCATTAACGTGCGCGGTCGAAGGGAGCTATAGGGTTGATTAGACTGCATGCCGTCTATGGTCCCCTGGTACACTCTAATCATCAATGTTAATTCTATTAAATGCAAATCTAGGTTATGGATGAAAATGAGCAACAGCATGACCAGTTTAAAAACGTAAAATTTTGAAAATTAAACAGGCATCTTACGCCTGGGAAAACACCTTGTTTTTGTTTTAATTTGCATCAGTGCCTTATTAATTTATAAAGTAGATAATAAAACTAAACTTAATAGTAGTTTATGCAACTGTCATATAATGGGGGTCATTAGAATGCGAGTGTCTGTTTATCACACGAGGCGTAGCCGAGTGTGATAATAGATTGACACGAGCATTCTAATGCCTAATTATATGCAGTTGCATACACTATTTTATCTACACTCTAAAAAATTAACTCAGTTGAACACTTTTCCAAACGTCCGCACCGGCGATTGCAAGGCCCGATACATGGTCAAATTCAATACGAGAACGTAATAGGGCTTGATATGAATTTTTGAAGATTCTTTACTAACAGTTGTTTAGATGTCGAGTCTCAACAGCAAATAACTAAACAACTGAACAACAGCTGAACAACACTGAACAACAACTGAACAACAACTGAACAACAACTGAACAACACTGAACAGCATCGGAATAACATCTGAACAACAACTAATCAACATCTGAACAACAACTGAACAACATCTCAACAATAACAGAACAAAAACCTATTAAAACAACTGAACAACATCCGAAAAATTACCGTACAACAACAACTGTCAGGTGCGGCGGAAGATAGCGATTTGAGTATTGGAAAAAAAAACTTCGTTTCATTTCTCAACTTTATCGTATTAAGAGTTTTATCATTAAGTCATTACGCTTCTGTAATTTATCGTAAACCCTAGTTTATATAGGCAGAATGCATAAAGTAGGTCATTATGCATCTGTTTTCGAATTCATAATTCGAACATTATGAGACGAGTGTAGATAAAAATTATTATTTTAGTAAATAAGATTAAAACTGTATTTCACGTTCTTCCGTCTTGAGGACTGGACACGCTGTATGCGCGCGCTTTACAACCGGTACGGTACAGCTGCTTGTGGCTGTACTCGCGAGTTCAACGCTAGTCTATCTAACAAACATCTCTGTATGTATGTGCTTTATTACTTGTATTGAACGCCACCGTAGTAGCGCAACGCACGGACAAATTTTGACAGGTTTTGCGGTTGCGTTCTATTGTAATTGTTCTGTTTTTATTTTTTGTAAATGTAGAAATAAATAAATAATTTGCTCGTTTACATTTACATTCAATCCCATAAATTACACTGTTTAAAGTCAACCCTTTCGCCTTTCAGCGTCCAAGCAACACCCCCATAACTTACTTGTACACTCAAACCTTTAAAGTCCCATAAATACTCGGGCAAGGCACTAACCCCATGGAAGCAATAAACAAATGGTCTGATTACTTTATCACTTGCTTTTTCCATTCTTTTTGTCTGACACTCCCTGTTCCATGCACCGAGGTTTCTACATTAAGTAAATAACGTAGCTTTTAAAATTTAATTTTGGTCGGTAGAAATAAAATACTTAAATATAATTTTGGGCGAGCTTAGTTTTGTTTTACTGTTTTGGGTGGTGTTTTGTTCATTACATATAAGAAGCATCTTACGGTACCCATAGCTTAATGGAATACTGAATGAGTTATTGCGGCTGGTCATTGCCACAAAGTGACATCACCCCATTTCTTTCCCTTGGGAGTCGTAAGAGGGAACTAAGGGACTCCAGGGTGGGTATTGTCACTATGGCGATACACAATTATCAAAATGACCCCATATATGTTTGTCAAACGTGGCGTAAATGTCCGTTTTTTGCGGCTGTTTGCGCTCTGCCTAACCCGCAAGGGATTAGGTAGGTATGTGTGTGGTGCAATTTTAGGCGATGGGCTGTCAACCTGTCACTATAGCGATACACAATTTTTCGAATGAGCCTCAAACATTTGTCAGACGTGGTGTGAATAGCCGTTTTTTGCGGCTGTTTACGCTCTGCCTCCCCGCAAGGGATTATAGGCGTGATATGTGTGTGTGTGTGTGTGTGTGTGTGTGTGTGTGTGGTGTGTGTGAGTGTAGTGACATAAACATAGCTTGCAGCGGCTTGTCACAAGCTGAGGTCAATATTATGTCACACACAGTACAGCCTAAAGAACTCGCGCGGCACGTGACATTTAGATGTTCTGTGTGTGTCAAGCTGTTTTCTACATGCCGTGCCGCTGACTTATACTTTTTCTGGCGGAGGTGTGCAGCAGGCTTGAATCAATATTATTATATCCGACACAAATCTCGGGCCCACAGGGACCCGGTCCTTTGAGGCATGAGTGGGGCCGAAGCCAACAGCACAGAGGCCTTTTTGCACCAAATAGTTGTGATGTATACTATAGAAGTACACCCAGAGCCAGCACTCGCCTGATGCAAGGACTATTGCAGGTGAGGGTCAGATTACTAGGGCTATGGGGAGGAATTAATTGGACTTGTTGCTGGGTTATTGATTGAGGTAACGGGACACCTGCCAAATCAAATGTCGGAATCTTGATAATATCGGCGGATGGCGACTCGCCGCCCGCTAGGATGCAACACTGGCGCGGGCGACTGAAAGGGTGTCGAAAGGTTTACACAGCTTTCTGCGCAGAGGTCCTGGACAAGAGCCAGAACATACACCAACTTGCGACTTAAGCATGTCTCACTTCCACCCCTCAAGTCCGGGCACAGGCCCAAACTCTAGCGGCCCCACTCTGATCGGCCACCTAAGGCAAGCTAGAGGTGAGACTCCTGGCCTTGGAGTCCACTCCGGCGAGGCGAAGACGGCCAGTAAACACTCTCGGGGGTACTCGGTCCGTGGGGTCGCTACTCCCCAACAGCTCGTCACAAACTGCCCTGCGGGTAAATTATTATTATTGTAATTACATCCTAAAAGAAGCATAGAAAATTAAAATGTTGTAGACAAAAACACATTAACTTCCTTGCAGATTTTGTTTTACCAGCGATTTAAACAGTTTTTCCAGTGTCTGGCGCTCGTTTTGTCACTATGTAACGGAAGTTAGATCTAGTAGTAAGTAGATACCCTAGATACCCACTCGTGCCAGTGTGTTTTATCGGTTTAAGTTTCTATTGCATGCACCTCTCAGTTCCATCTTAAATACATACATTAATTGACAGTAAAAAATCCTCTGGCACGTAAGTATATAGTTTCGAAACTTTGACGTAAGTATCGCCGTATTAAAAAAATATTGAAATAGCGAATTACTATCAAAGGTAATATATTTATCAGCGCTTCGATATAGCAAGACCTCCCTGTCTTACGAACACTGCCTTTTGTCACACAAGGAACATTGTTTGTAAGCAAATATGTGTTTAGTTGCTATTGTGCTACGTTCGGCAACTTGTACGTTCCAATTGCTTGTTATCGCTTGAGTAATTGTGACAACGGGATTCTCATGGGGTTCTATCGGATGTATTATATTATTTGTTTCGTATCTAAATGATTGTATTTATAAAAGGAGGTAAATGTGATTTGTTTAATTGATAAGATGAGTTTTTGGATTTCTAGCTAAGGCAAATCCCACACTATGACCAATTGACGGATGCGTCTATCAAACACCTTGGTTAAAACGCATGCGTCATAGTGTACCATGGTAACCGTTTTTTGTATGAGAGTTCGAAATTTCCTTCTGTCTGACAGACGGATGCGTTAAAAATCTAAAAAATAAATAAAAACGTACGTCTCTCAGTGGGAGAACCGCTTATCTTTTTGATATTACCTAAGTAATTTATAGTCACATTTTTATAAATTACACGTTTTTAGTATGCAGAGTGCCTACTAAAGACGAGGTTGCATGGTTTTAAGAAATTTGCCTATCCAGAATGGACAAATATATTATTATAATATATAGTCCCATTAGCCACATACTAGAACCACTAGTCAAGACTGAATTAAGTTTACCGACACCTGTGTCCTTTAATTTACAACAAATAAAGTATCACCTAATTTCCTAGAATTTCCACTTTTGTATTTTACATTGTATGGTTTCTGTAGACATTATTTTGTATTAATACAAGAATTATTGACAGCAAAAAACAGTTTAAGGTAAGAGTGGCTTTCGAAAACGAAAAACTTAATCCCTTTTCTATTTTCATAAGTTGAATAACGCTGTATATATTCAAAACAACTTAATCTTTTTCGCGAACTCCAAAGAAGCAGAATGAGAAATTATATGCCTCTGAAAGGAGTTTGTAACAAATGGAATCATTTTGGGCATCCGACTCGAAAAACACGTACCTACAATTTTGTTTAGTATTCGCAAAGTTAGTTCAATAACTAGAAGGTAAAATAGATAGCATTTCTTTTGCTATTTGACTATACTACCTTCCAGTACTTTGTTATTCAGTAGATGTCTTACACGTTTACGCAATTTGTTCGTAGCGACTTGCGACGGCGAAAGGGTACAAATATAAACTTTTGAATAGCGTTTGTTTTCTTATTTCGTGATAATGGCTCCTACACGCGGCAAGTACTAAAAGGACTGCTGTTTCTGTTCTAAAGTCAGACCAAAAATAGGTAGGTATATGGTGAAACTAATATGTGTACATACTTGAGGGATATATACATACATACATACTGTCTAATTCCAAGCTAAACTCCCGCAGTGGAAGCGATTTACACAGGTAAATTTCTAGTAAAATACCAGGAGTTCAACTGAAGGCAGACAATGGCCGCGTTACGCAGCGCTAAATAGCATACGCTGCACAATATAGCAGCGCATACTATGAATTAAACGTGAACCTAAATCTATTTAACTTAATTAACTAAGTTGAGTGAAATTGGCAAATGATGTGTTCTGACCTTTACATAACTCAAGTCGGTAGTAAATACCGTCTGCCGATCTGGCGTTACGTCACACGTATTAGCACTAGATTATAAGTAAGTACCTCCAAATTATATCACCCCACGAATTCCGCAATTCGTACTAAGGAGTCACAATGATATGGTACAACAAATATGACTAAAGGGAACACACCATTAACACGAATAAACAGTTTTATACTAAACAACCAGGTTTAACACTTACAGTCAACGTGCCGGTCCAAATGCATAAAATACCCAACGGAGAAAGGAAGTACAGGGAATGGATCAAAGAGGAATTCCGTGGGTACTTACAGGGCTGGGTGGAAAAGATATCGACACCCAGCAGTCCACTACAGCCTTGGCGCGTTATTCACTTCAAACCACTCACAGCTTCTGTTCGTATTTCACTTTGATATTAGTCATTACGCGTGACCCAACCCGAATTTGGGTCGTACAAACGCGAGCCGATATGGCCACTTGATGCCTATTCAACGCGACGCTCACGTGGAAGACGTCGAGACATCCAACAATCACTAAGCCTGGTATTCTAGTATAACCCAGGAGAACCGCAATAATACGATGCATCAACACGCGCGATCTCAAATTGAATCGTCCATTACACGCGGCATCACAAAACGCGTGGCGGGAAATCCGTACAAAACACAATACGTTCTCGTCCGAACGGTTTTGAGTGACTGAGTGCGGTGCAGAAATCACCGCTTGGCGTCTACCAGGCGGCCCGCGCGCACGCCGCCCCCTCGCCCCGCGAGCGAGAAAGGAACAACATATGCCCAGAGCGATGCGTGCGAAATCGCGGCGCATTCATAGACCGTCATTAATACCTAACTTACCCCAGCATAGCAACGCTAAATTAAACATTCACCCGCCCTAGGCCGAATCCCTTAGGCCTATTCACTACTGGGGAGACGAGATAGCGTTGCTATTGCTCGCTTAAGAACTGAATCCCCTACCTGAACTGTCGCGACTCGAGGAGTGCCATCACTACCTGGGAACAAGTTGAGAATGCGCCCTCTGCGCCATCGCAGTGGCGGCAGGTTGGCATCCTTAACCAGAACGAGATCTCCGATGCGAGGGGGTTCAGTTCTGTCCGTCCACTTAAGGCGTTGCTGCAGAATGTGCAAATACTCAAGCGACCATCGCTTCCAAAAATTCTGAGACATTTGCTGCAGCAACTCATAACGCGTCAAACGATTGCTACTGACCTCTGTGTAGGGGTATTCTGGCAAGGCGTTAAGTGGTCGGCCAATTAAGAAATGCCCTGGTGTCAGGGCCTCCAGATCATTCGGATCTGAGCTAAGCGGACACAAAGGACGTGAATTGAGAACGGCCTCAATTTTACAAAACACGGTCGCTAGCTCCTCAAAGGTTAATATCGTTAAACCTATAACGCGCATCAAATGCGTCTTAGCGGACTTTACAACCGCTTCAAATATACCACCCCAGTGGGGGCATCCTGGTGGATCGAACACCCAGTTAATGCCCTGACGGGAGAGGCTCGTGCCGATAGCTTCCTCGTTTTCCGATAAAAACGTTATAATTTCTTTCATACATCGATCAGCGCCCTTAAAGTTGGTACCACAGTCCGACCTGATCAGCGCTGGTCGCCCTCTTCGCGACACAAATCTATCTAAAGCTGCTAAGAAAGCCTCCGTAGTGAGGTCGGCCACGAGTTCCAAGTGGACGGCCTTGGTTGCTAGGCACACAAACACGCACAAATACGCCTTGATTGACTTCGCGTTGCGAAGGCGTGATGCCTTTACCATAAAAGGCCCCGCAAAGTCCGTTCCCACACCCGCAAACGTCCAGGCTTCCGTCACCCGGTCCGGTGGGAGGTCTCCCATCTGAGGTTGCATTGTGGCTGCCTTCAACCGATAGCAAGGCAAGTACCGAAACACAATGCTCCGTACCGTACGTCGTCCAGACAAGATCCAAAACTCGCGCTGCAGAATAGCCAAAAGTGCATTGCAGCCCGCATGCGAGTTTTTCTGGTGACGATCCCTAACTATAAGTTCTACCAAAGGTCCCTTCTTTGGGAGTAACAGCGGATGCCGTGCTGAAAAGGGCAGGTTAGCGTTCCGAAGTCTACCTCCAACCCGGAGCATTCCATGCTCGTCCACGAACGGGTTAAGGCGCACAAGACCTCCCTTCAGCTTTCCACGGCCATCCCTGAGCAGCCTGGCCTCTTCCTCAAAATGTTCCGCCTGGACGACCCTAACCAATAAACTTAGAGCCGCATTCCGCTCCGCAGGCGAGAGGACAGGTGCCAAGTTCCGTTCTGCTTGAGGTTTTCTACAGTTGTTCACGAACCGTTTGATCCAACCTGTCACCCCTAGAAGTTTGTCGAGGGAGCTGTATCGTTCCAGCAAGAAAGCCGCACTAGGCTTAGGTACGATCTGCCCTACGTTCACTCGCAAACCTCGATCAGGTGGCCCAAGCGGCGACCCGCACTCATTGTATGGCCATCTCTCAGGTGACTCAGTCAGCCACTGAGGTCCCCACCACAGTGAGTGACCTACCAAATCAGGGGCCCTACATCCCCGTGAGGCGCAGTCCGCTGGGTTCTGTTCTCCCGGTACGTGTCTCCATACCAACGGAGTTTCCGATCCTTTAATCTGTGACACCCGATTTGCCACGAAAACCTCAAGAGTATGTACCGACGTCTGTAACCAGCACAGAACTATCCTACTGTCGGTCCATGCGTACACCGTTTCATCCAAATTGATGGTACCGCGTAGATTACTAGCGACATGATGTAGCAAGCGCGTGCGAAGCGCTGCTCCCGCCAATTCCAACTTTGGAATGGTCCATCTTGTCCTAACCGGAGCCACCTTACTCTTGGCCATAACTAGACGCACGTCTACAGTTCCCGTTGAACTGACTGTCCGCAAATAGACAGCTGCCGCGTACCCTCGCTCCGAGGCATCACAAAACCCATGTAGGGTAGCCTTACATCCCACCGATGGGAGCAACTTGCGAGGTATGGCGATGCGTACGATCCCTGGTAAGGTGGTCACAAACTTGGTCCAATCATTCAACAGCTCTCCGGAGAGCTGGTCGTCCCAACCCAAGTTTGCTATCCACAACCTTTGCAAGAAGCACTTCGCCATGAACGTCACCGGTGCGATCCACCCGTTAGGATCGAAAGTTCTGGCGATCGTCGATAATACCGAACGCTTCGTCCAAGTCTTCTGCAAAAGGTCTGGCTCGATCTGATACGTAAAGACATCATGCGTTGGCCTATATTGCACCCCTAGGATGCTCAACGTATTTGGATTGTCCGGGTTCTCGAAAAGGTGCGGGTCCTGCTGGAACTCACCTGGCAACCCGGCCAGGAGCTCTGGACAGCTGGACAGCCATTTCCGCAACTCATAACCTCCTGATTCCATGATCGCGATCAGCTCGTCTCGTAGTAGCAGTGCTTGTTGCACGCTATCTGCACCCGTGCAGATGTCATCCACGTAGACGTCGCGATCCAGTACTGCTGCGGCTCGAGGGAATCTTACCCTTTCCTGTGCGGCCAACTCTCGCAGCGTGCGTACTGCCAAAAACGGACTTGGCTTCAGACCATACGTTACCGTGTTAAGCTCATAAGTGACCATCGCCTCGTCAGGGCTCTCACGCCACAAAATCAGCTGGTACCGACGGTCATCCGGGTGTATAATTGTTTGGCGAAACATCATTTTGACGTCTGCGACGAACGCTACTTGGTGCAACCGAAAATCTGTGAGGATGTCCACAATGTCCCGGTTCAACTTGGGACCCGCGTGCAGACACTGGTTCACAGACACACCATTCGATGTAGGAGCAGAACCGTCAAACACTACCCGTATCTTCGCCTCCGGTGACTTCAAAACAGCCAGGTGTGGTATATAGTAATGCTCGACACACCTCCAATCTATGCTGGACACCGACATGTGGCCTAACTCTAGGTACTCCCTCATGAATTCGATATACTTCTGCCGAAGTGCTGCATCTCGCTTCATCTTTCTCTCCATAGCCAGTAGTCTCCGTTCCGCGATCTGTCGCGAACTACCTAAGGAGGGGCGGTTTGGGAGAAATGGCAGCCTGGTAACAAACCTACCTGACGAACTTCGTGCAGTGTTGTACTGATAGAACAGCTCGCACTCGTCATCCTCTGGCTTCCGTCTATCCGCTGTGGGTGGCTCCTCAGACTCCCAAAACCTCTGCAGCACCTCCGACAACACACTACCATAGAGCACCGTATCGCCCTCTGGTAGGTCCTGAGGTCTCCAAACTGGGCCAAAAATAACATACCCCCCTGTGGTATCGACGGCCACTAAACCAGTTTGCTGAAGTACCCGTTTTCTGCCACACCAGAATCTCCCGAGGACGTCTGACCCGAGGAGAACGTCCACCGTACCAGGAGTATCAAATTCAGGATCAGCTAACTCTAAGCCTGTGGTTAACCCTCGTACCGTTGACGGTAACCGAACCTGAGGAAGTTTCCCTACCACTTCATCCAGCACCACTGCTGAGGCATGATAGCTGACCCCTGTACCTGTATTACCTAATGTGAACTCGAAGTTCACCTGACCCCGAACGTCAGGCACATCTACACCTCCAATACCTACAGCCCCATCCGTTGTGGGCCTTATATTTAAGCGTAGCCTACTCACCAGCTTACTAGACACAATACAACCCTGAGCCCCTGTATCTAACAAGGCTCTTACCTGTATGCTGCGGCCACCGTATCCCCATACCCAAATCATTGCCGTAGGCAACAATACCGTAATTGGCCGGGGGGCCGAAGCTGGCGTGTAGGCGGCGATTACCTAGCAGGAATCTAAGCGCGGAGTGTCCGCGTCCTGCGGGGGGGTCCCCTCTCTCCGTACACCTTCGAGTGGGTCCCACTCCTGCTGATAGGGACCTCTGGTCCTGTACGCCATGGCTGGCAGCCTATAGTAACCCTGCGGCAGGCGCGCGTACCGTGGATGCGCCTGTAGCCGCGGGTGCTCAGCCAAGGGGAGAGGCATGCGTGGGTCATGAGACCTCACCATGTTGTTCAGTCCCGCCGAGTACTGCATGTACTGGCCCTGGTATTGGCACCCGCCCGTAGCATCACGTATCTGTGATGGGTGCCCCTGACCTTGGACCTGTGACCACCTACCCTGTCCCGGCACCTGCTGCCGAGGTGGTGACTGTCTCGCGCGTGGTGAAGGGGGCATCACCTGCTGATGTCCCTGGCCTCGTCCCTGAAACCCTGGTGGAAGAGGACTCCTCCTTGGAGGGGGTGGGGAGCGTTGCTCCCGTCTAGGTAGGGCAGACTCCGTCCGCTGACCCGCGTCAGCTCTGCCTCCGTAATCTCCGCTGCGGTTCATGCATAGGAGCTGATGGTGGGCACCCTGGCAGTACCTGCAGTTGGTGCTTGATGGGCACTCTCGCACCTGATGCGGCCCCATACACCTAAAGCACCAACGCCGTTGCTGCACCACACCACGACGTTTCTGCACCCGCTGTGCAGCGAACTCCTCACACGCAGTCACCTGATGCCCCGCCTCTCTGCAGTAGGCACACCTCGATTCCAAATTAGCGACATTGTATCGCCTGGGTGGCCTACTCTTACCGTCTCGCGCCTGTGCACCCGGCCGTTCCGGGCGGCGAGCGGCCGCAGACTCCGCGTGAGGCGACTCTCCAAATTGGGCATCTACCCGCCTGCACTCGGCCTCGAGGAAGGACTTGAGCTCCTCGAAGGTCGGGAGGTAATCAGATGTCTTACCTCCGTGCGAATGTTCAAAACGAGCGGCCATGTCGCTCGGCAGGCGGCGCAACAACGTGTGGACCAGGATATAATCATAGCCTGACACCGGCATCCCCTGTCTCTCAAGAGCGTTCACTGCAACGCAGACAGGGTTGAGGACCTTGGCCCTGAGGTCCGTCCCTCGTGTGATGGTCGGCACGGTGAGCCACTGTTCCAGGAGTTGGTCAATCATGAGACGTTTGTTGCTGTATCTCTCGATCAGCAAACCGCGAGCCGTCTCGTAACTTGCATCATCGACTGGTAGATGCTTTACCAGCTCATGGGGCTCACCTTGCAGCTTGGCCATCAATTGTGCCATTTTATATGCCGGCTGCAAGTCAGTGCGGTTATGAATCACACTGTCAAACAGATCCTGGAATCGGGTCCAATCCGTGTAGTCCCCGTGGAAGACCGGAATAGCCACAGCCGGCAGGGGCACTTGCACCCCCGGTCCCCGCGGACCATGGGATGGGTCCGGCTCCCCAGCCCTACGCCTGGTAATCACAGCAGCCGCCTGCTGGATCTCCTGCCCCATCTCCAGGCACTGGGTCACATTCGCCCGGACCATAAGTATGGCCTCCTCATCAGGCGTCCCATCAAATAACTCCTCGCATCCAGTGAGGCAATCCAACACCTCCGCGGCCCGTTCGTCAATCCGTTGCGCACAAGCGATGAGTGCGTCCTCTCGGTCCCCGCGACCGACCATCGCCTGCTTAGTCGCGAACCAAATTAGGTGCGTTCTAATTTTTGCCTGAAGCTGTGTAATTGTGGGAGCCATGGTACCAACTCAAAGTAACACCGAACCTTACAATAAAAAAAAAAATAGACAATCGGCCCTGATCCTACCGTTAGGATATCCGCACAGGGTAAACACAACGATAATAACAAGCAATTCACTAATTGATTGGCCCTGATCCTACCGATAGGATATTCTACACAGGGCACACACTACAATCACAATAAATATATTTTTTTTTAATGTAGGTAGATTAAAAATCTTATACTAAAATAATCTTAAATCTAGTGGTTTTCTGAACCACGCTCTGCTACCAAAAATTGTCTAATTCCAAGCTAAACTCCCGCAGTGGAAGCGATTTACACAGGTAAATTTCTAGTAAAATACCAGGAGTTCGACTGAAGGCAGACAATGGCCGCGTTACGCAGCGCTAAATAGCATACGCTGCACAATATAGCAGCGCATACTATGAATTAAACGTGAACCTAAATCTATTTAACTTAATTAACTAAGTTGAGTGAAATTGGCAAATGATGTGTTCTGACCTTTACATAACTCAAGTCGGTAGTAAATACCGTCTGCCGATCTGGCGTTACGTCACACGTATTAGCACTAGATTATAAGTAAGTACCTCCAAATTATATCACCCCACGAATTCCGCAATTCGTACTAAGGAGTCACAATGATATGGTACAACAAATATGACTAAAGGGAACACACCATTAACACGAATAAACAGTTTTATACTAAACAACCAGGTTTAACACTTACAGTCAACGTGCCGGTCCAAATGCATAAAATACCCAACGGAGAAAGGAAGTACAGGGAATGGATCAAAGAGGAATTCCGTGGGTACTTACAGGGCTGGGTGGAAAAGATATCGACACCCAGCAGTCCACTACAGCCTTGGCGCGTTATTCACTTCAAACCACTCACAGCTTCTGTTCGTATTTCACTTTGATATTAGTCATTACGCGTGACCCAACCCGAATTTGGGTCGTACAAACGCGAGCCGATATGGCCACTTGATGCCTATTCAACGCGACGCTCACGTGGAAGACGTCGAGACATCCAACAATCACTAAGCCTGGTATTCTAGTATAACCCAGGAGAACCGCAATAATACGATGCATCAACACGCGCGATCTCAAATTGAATCGTCCATTACACGCGGCATCACAAAACGCGTGGCGGGAAATCCGTACAAAACACAATACGTTCTCGTCCGAACGGTTTTGAGTGACTGAGTGCGGTGCAGAAATCACCGCTTGGCGTCTACCAGGCGGCCCGCGCGCACGCCGCCCCCTCGCCCCGCGAGCGAGAAAGGAACAACATATGCCCAGAGCGATGCGTGCGAAATCGCGGCGCATTCATAGACCGTCATTAATACCTAACTTACCCCAGCATAGCAACGCTAAATTAAACACATACATACATACACATATCACGCCTATAATCCCTTGCATAAGGCAGAGCATAAACAGCCGCAAAAATCGGCCATTTACACCACGTCTGACAAATGTTCGAGGGTCATTCGGAAAATTGTGTATCGCTATAGTGAGACGTTGTCAGCCCATCGCCTAAAATTACAATGCACACCCTCGAGTCCCTTAGTCGCCTCTTACGACTCCCACGGGAAAGAAATGGGGTGATGCTATTCTAAGCCAGCATCACACGGCACATTATATATATCACACCCATATCCTGGGGTAGGGAGAAATAAGTAGATACTAAATATTACAGGCCATTTGGATTTGTCAATAAACCGGCCGCCGGCCAACAATCGCAAAAATTCGGGTAAAACGTTTTAATACTGTATACGAGGTATCTCAGGAATATTCCTCGACTGACATATTTACCATACCTACTAAACAGCAATATCTTAATGCAAAGGAATGTGTTCTTGATGATGACGAATGTTTGAATTTTAACTGGGTACTTAATTTAAAATCAATCATTCCAGAATCCAACCAAATCTATCGACATCGCTAATCAATCCTGACACATACTTAATTATTCTCAATTTGCCTTATTCCTCGCAAAACTGTGTGGAGTGAAATCATTAAAGCCAGGATATCCACCCGCACCGCTGTTCCCGTGAAAATACGACAGGTGCATCCTCAGAATTACGTGGTTTCAGCTTAATAGCTGTACCCTGACTCCAACCGTACGATATCAGTGTACAGTCAGATTGAAAATGCAGAAGTTGAGAGATTTCTGGTTTTCATTAACAACTGTTTCAGACCAACTGAGTTAACTTTGCCTTTAATACCCAGTGACTAATCCTTTCTTTACTGATTGAATAATACAGTCTATGCGATGAAAACTTGCGGTATATTAAATACCAAATCTTAAAACACTTCCCGAGTTAAGTTTCTTATACTTACATACATACATACATATATCACGCCTATAATCCCTTTCGGGGTAGGCAGAGCGTAAACGGCCGCAAAACGGTAATTTACGCCACGTCTGACAAATATTTGAGGGCACTTCGGAAAATCGTGTATCGCCATAGTGAAAGTCGCCTAAAATTGCAACACACACCCTCGAGTCCCTTAGTTGCCTTTTACAACTCCCATGGGAAAGAAATGGGGTGATGCTATTCTAAGCCGGCATCACACGGCAATACTTTCTTCAATTCCGGCAATTCTTATATTTACTTGTATATAATATATGAAATCTTGCAAACGTGGTAGTAAATTTTCAATTAAATACCAAATTTTAAAATACTTCCCGGGTAAGGTATAAAATTTTAGAAAACTTTCAAAACGCGGTAAAAAGTGCGTGTTTTGAATTTTGCTATTTAATTATGGTTGATTTTGTACGCGTCTGTTCCCGCCAGTACGTCACCGAGGTAACCTTCGTATTCGTGTAGCCGACATCACCGACTGCGGAATTCGGAATTACACCGCAATAGAACCGCTTTATCCTGAAAACATGTGTTTTGTAGTTTATTCGGTGCAATAATTAAAAGCTGGCGGAGAGCAACGCTCTAGCGCTAAATGCTACTAAGATTACTAAGTATTTCAGCCTTCTACCTACATATTTCTAGGTTTTCTAGGATAGCTTTTCGTATGTTACACAAACATATCACGCCTGTGATCTCTTGTGGGGTAGGCTGAGCGTAGACGGTCGCAAAAAGAAGACATTTACGCCACATCTGACAAATATTTGAGGGTCACTCGGATGTTGTTGATATTACTATTACTTGGGTCGATGTATCTGTTTGAATTGTAATTTTTGTGACGGGTTTGCTTTTGACTATAAGAGTCAGGTCTGAGAGCAAAAAAAAAACCAAAACCCATTTCTTTAAAAATGGCACGGGCGTTCTTGCAATACGTCAACTTTGGCCCTTTAGACCCCAATAAGGGAACACATGCTAAGCAGCTCCCTTCTTACAAATATTAAATAAATATTGAACTTATTCCTGTTATTTCATTTTCCGAAACATTGTTCCCTTTACGCTCAAAATAGATAAGTAAGGCAATCTTTTTATGATGTTGTAGGAAATGTAATATCCTGTTAATTCGACGGGTGAAAAGTTGAGAATCCCGGATAAGTTACGGCGTCGAGTACCGCTGATAAACGGAAAACAAGCTTCTGTTGCGCGCGCAATCCTCCGAATTAGACTCAAATCCCTTTTTGATAAGTCGATGCATTCATTATGGAGGATTACGCTGGATTTAAAACTGATTGGAAAAGATTTGTGTTTAAAAATGTTTTCACTTGCAGAAATATGTAGCAATGCGGCCATGTGAAATGGTAATAACTTAATCCGGATATCGTCGTTGATTTTTGTTATTTTTTTGATATTTTTACGCTATAGATTATAGGGGACGCATTTAATTCGTAATTTGTAGTAATATAAAATTGTAAACGGGGGACCAAAACGCATCTGCACATACTTATAGAATTTTTGGCTGTATTATATACTCGTATGACTAATTTCGGGGATAAACTTGTTTATCTTATTGCAAACAATTCCAAATTACGCGACTGAACTATATGGTAAACTCTAACAACTACGTGTTCTAAAAACATTAATACCTAAACTTTGTTTCACTGTTGCAATATGACTGAAAGGCCTTCAAAGCTCATTTATTTCAGTTTAAATCAGACGACGTCACGAGTACCTGGTAGAACATTAATCATATTAAGCAAATAATGAGACAAGTATCAAAGCGAATTCTCGATATGCGAACTACTTGACGAGCTATCGAGCTGTGTCGTTCAGTCAAGCATTCTCCCGCTCAAATTGATTCTGTAGTGGTTTCGATACGTTTTTGCACTAATGAAATGTCATTTTAGATTTGTGTGCCCCAGAAGATATATAGTTGTACTTACTTAGATATACTCGTATAACAATTTTTCAGTGACGCCAAAAATGCAAGCAGATTATTGAAAATAAATGTTGGTCTGATAATGTGGATTTGATTTCAATGAAAATCACAAATATTTCATTGTCACCTCTCCACCTTAATAGGAACGGTTTTGCCGCGTAAATTCAGGTTTTTTATCCACTGGATGGAGAAAGGTGATTTGAATTATCAAAACTAATCAAAACCATGACGCTGCCAGTGCGTTCTGAAAATTGTTTCCACCTCGAGATTCAATTAGCATTTGATGCAAAAATAAACTTGGCTTTCTTGTTTTACAAATAACTATTTATCAGCTCGTTAATATTAGTCTAACAAAACAAGGTGATCAAGTGAAGCTATCACAAAATCTGAACCAGTGCAAGGAACTATCTCCTAAGAGAGTCCGAGCGATGCAAATAGATGCATCACGGGCGAGTCCGCCGCGAGTTAACCTAATTTAAACTTGCGCTATGATTGAGCATCCACTAGCTCCCGACTTGGTTACTGTTAGATCTAGTACCATTTTACTTGGTCCACAACTTGCTAAGCAATTGAAGTTCAGAAAAATCTTACAATTTCAACTTATTTATCCTGACAAACCACTATAGACAGGTAGGTAAGTACGCCTATTTAAAATACGTCTAGACACCTTAAAACAAGATTAAAAACCAGTCTCGTAAATTTTCTTTACTTTTAAAAAGTAGAGACGTAGATTAAAAAATCCTAAATCTTATTTAAAATGAATACGACGACATAAAATTGTACTACTAAAATAAATTCCTAACCAATGATGGAAATGTAGAGCTGAAAAATTCTTTACCTCTCGCCACATTTTCAGGATTCAGACTGCGAAGCTCATCTTTTGAATCCTTCCACGCTTACTTACCCGGTATAAGTTTAAAAAGATGGTTTTTTTTTTAATCAGAATCCGAGTAAAAGTGTCGACGTTTTTTAAAGACCACAATTTGACCAGCTTTTTCCTAACAAACAAAAAAGTAAAATAACTATTTTTAGCATGGCTGAATGTGCTGGTTTATGTTCGCGCCACAGTAACCTTGGACAATTATTTGGCACAGTACAGAACATTAATACAATCAGCTGCTTTCACTCACCGGGCTGGTGGCATTAGAATAGCATTACCCCAAGTCTACCTGTGTGTGTCGTAACAAGTGACTGAGGGATTTATTCATTCAGGGAATGGCCAGCAGCGTTCCCTGTCAAAGCAATATCTGTGTATAACTGCGCTCACCAATCTACTTGCCAAAAGTACACCCCCATATCCAGAAGTGGATTGTTATGGCTGTCATTGTAATATAATGTTTGTTTTTAACTAAAATAAGTAAGTACATGTATGCACCTATTCAGACTAAGCGCTTCCAGTCATCATTTATAATGCGCACTGCTAAAGAGTGGAACTCACTACCTGCGTCTGTGTTTCCAAACGCATACAACCCTAATCTCTTCAAAGTAAGAGTGAACAGGCTTCTTCTGGGTGAGATCGCTCCATCTTAGACTCTGTCTCTGTCCTATGACCTAGACTAGAGTCAAGAGAAACCCATCCTTGATAAAAAAAGTACTTTTTTATAAATTATTAGGGCTTCAAAGGCAGGTATGTTTCGAAGACGTTGTAAGGAGGTTGAGGGGGGCTTTCCCCCTCACAGATTAAAAATAGCATACAACCGTTTTGAAAGTGAAACTAGCAGCCAGCGTCGAAACAGGGGTTGATATATGGCCTTCTAAATCACTATTAATAAGAGTCAGGGACAGACATTAAAAGTGGCTGAAACTCATTTAGGGTCTCCATGTTTTTCCCATGGGCAACTTTACGTTGGTTACTAGCGTGTATCCTGAGCCAGAAATATCTTCATTGACTCAGAGAACAACAAGTCCCAAAACGTTTTACAGAGACGTAATGGAGTAGTTGGCTTTGATAATGTAATTAACCAACCCTATGTATACCCTACCCTACCCTACCCTATTTATATACTTTCTTTTTTATATTTTAGTAATTGCTTATGTAGGTATCCATTTTTACCTATATACAAAACGTTACTAAATATTAAAATAATACTAATTTATTTTATTTCTTGACACATTGTACCTCCTTAAATAACTACTACTAAACCGCGGGTGAAACTGTGGAACGGTAAACTATCTATCAAATAAAAATTGTGTCGAATAACTATTAATTACGAAGGATACTTTATAGACTTAAAAAAACATCAATTTGGCGATTGTATTTGTTTGTGTTCAACAAGTTGCCACCCCTTATATTTCTGTATATCTCTGGCAGCTAAGTTTAACTCTCAACTAGTTGCCACTACTGTTCGACCTATGTATAGAAACTACGAGTATGTAAATCAGCCGGCTTTGATTGACGCTAAACAGACAACTTGGGCCTCGATATTTCGGGTTTTGTTTATTTTCTGACCTCAACAAAGATACGTGTAGTTCATATCAATGATGGCTTCAATTTTAACATATCACTTTTCTAGTTAAGTTTTGTATGATCTCTGTAACTAGATAGGAAACCAAGTGAACGTGAAAAGGACAAAAAAGTATGATTTAGACATCTGTCACAGAACTCAAGCTATATTTTAAGTACTTTAAATACCGATTCCAGTAATTTTCTAAAATAAACCAGCATAAAGTCATGTTAAATTAATTTTAGAAAATAATATTAAATAGTATCAATCACTGGCGCGGCCAAGACTAAGTTAAGTGTAGCAACGTGTCATTTAGATTATTTCACGATAGAGCCTTGCAAATAGGACAGATATTGAAGAAATATAATAGTAGTTTATGCAACTGTCGTATAATGGGGGTCATTAGAATGCGAGTGTCTGTTTATCACACGAGGCGCAGCCGAGTGTGATAATAGTTTGACACGAGCATTCTAATGCCTAATTATAGCAGTTGCATACACTATTTTATCTACACTCTCCAAAAAAACTCAGAAACACTTTTCTAAACGTACGCACCGGCCATTGCAAGGCCCGATACATGGACAAATTCAATACGAGAACGTAATATGGCTTGATATGAATTTTTAAAAATCTATACTTTAGCAGTTGTTTAGATGTGGAGTCTTAACAATAACTTAACTAAACAACTGAACAACATGTGAACAACATCTGAACAACAACTGAACAACATCTGAACAACAACTGAACAACATCTGAACAACATCGAAACAACAACTGAACAACATCTGTACAACAACTGAACAACATCTGAACAACATCTGTACAACAACTGAACAACAACTGAACAACATCGGAATAACATCTGAACCACAACTAATCAACATCTGAACAACAACAGAACAAAAACCTATTAAAACAACTGAACAACATCCGAAAAATTACCGTACTACAACAACTGTCAGGTGCGGCGGAAGATAGCGATTTGAGTGTTGGAAAAAAAAAACTTCGTTTCATTTCTCAACTTTATCGTATTAAGAGTTTTGTCATTAAGTCATTACGCTTCTGTAATTTATAGTAAACCCTAGTTTTTATAGGCAGAATGCATAAAGTAGGTCATTATGCATCTGTTTTCGAATTCATAATTCGAACATTATGAGACGAGTGTATATAAAACAAATTAAATGATTCTAATTTGATTCGTGAAAACATATAAATATGCCTGATTTTTTTTGTTGAGGTTTAATATAATGAATGGTTAAGAATAAGTAAGGAAATTTCCTGCATGAATCGAGAGCAATGTTACTTTGCATTGTATATAAATAGAGATACCTATTTGCTTTGTTTATTTCGTCAGGAACTTTAGCTTCATTGTCATTGGCAAATATGTAAAGGGTAAATTAGGTTGTTTCCAGCTAAGCTTTGTAATTATAATATAGCCATTGTAAGGAAGATTGATGGATGTAGCTAGTATGCTCAATGCTGCATGATGGAAAAGGGGAATTCCCGCCGTGCGAGGTGTTCAGCTCGTGGTAGGACGTGGATTTTGTATTTATGCTAAGTCTTCGACAAACTTCGTAAGCGCGTTTTAGGCTTTGACTTCTGATTGGCTAATTTTCTATGACGAGTATGGTGTATCGTGTTTTACATTGTGCAGGCAGCGTGGTCGTTGTCGCCTCGTCAGCTGTAGATGCATCCAGCGAAGTCAGCGCATACTGTGTGCGGCGCGCGCTTTATATTTATTTGCAATCCATGCCGCTACAGACATAATCAGTCACTCTCGTGGACTACCCACATTGTTCACCTTGGTTGGCTACAGGCAGAAAACAACCCATTGAAATAAAATACCTTTTCTGTTTTGTGTTCAGATGCCGTATAACTAGCAAAGCGAGGTTCAAATTTAAATATTAAGTTACTAAGGTTTCAAGGTTGCATCTACTACGGTAAGTTAAAAACACTCGGTCACTGGTACTTGGTTTTTAGTATGTTTTACGCCGCCGTGCCGTCTAATAAAATATGTCTTGCTATAAAGTTGTTTATTATTTGGCGCTTATTCTTGAAACCACTGCTGGCAACTTAATTATTAAGTAAAATTCTGCGAGCAACGCCAGCCAGCGGCAATTAAATCCCGGAAATTAATTACCTACCCCACTTACAGGTTGTTAGCACCAAACGGGTCAAAAAATAAAAATATTTTTCATTTTCACAGGCGTCTATTTCACGGTCATTTGTTGGCCAATAATTTATTTACTTACATATGTACATTTTATACAGGGTTATTTTTAATTAACCCCGGAAATTTTACAGGGTGATTCTTCTCATGATTCTGAACAACTTTCATTATGGGGTCACCTGCGAAATCGCGAAAAAAAACCAGCTGTTCCATACATTTTGGTCGAGTAGGTATGAACTTTTGTATGGAGCAGCTGGATTTTTTTTCGCGATTCCGCAGGTGAACCCATAATAAAAGTTGTTCAGAATCATGAGAGGAATCACCCTGTAAAATTTCCGGGGTGAATAAAAAATAACCCTGTATGTTAAAATGTATTGTAGCCTGACCGTAGAAAAAGTACAGAGTTATTTAAAATATCAACAAGTGATTTTCAACTTTATCAACTGTAAGATACTTATCATATCATAAATAAGTGAAAAAATGAAATATTACCCTTCTCAATCATTTCGTTAATCGAAAACGTTTAATTAGCAATATTTGCCTTGATCAGCAGTGTAGAAACCACTGATAGACTCGTCTCTACTTATTGAGACGTAAAGATACCTAACAAACTCATCCTTTCATTTCCGACCACTAATGTAGAGGTAATGAATTGACTTTTCAGAATGCAAACAAATTATGCCTGGCATTGCCCCATTACTTCCCCGCGGATGTCGTAGGAGGATTTGAGGGTTTCATACATACACACATACACTCATATCACGCCTTTATCCTTTGCGGGGTATGCAGAGCGTAAACAGCCGTAAAACGGTCATTTATGTCACATCTGAAAAATATTTGAGGGTCATTCGGAAAATTGTGTATTGCCATAGTGACAGGTTGTCAGCCCATCGCCTAAAATTGCAATACACATCTAACCCTCGAGTCCCTTAGTCGCCTCTTGCGACACCCATTGATAAGGGTGATGCTATTCTAAGCCGGCCAATCACACGGCATTCAAGCTAGTTGATCTTCCAAAATCAGCATTCGAATTTTGTTCTTCTGTAAGGGGGCAAGTCCCGCTCATCCCTGGTGGTTGTTTACCAGGTAGTCATTCCAATATCCCATCAGCGACCTTCCTCTTCTACTTTGGGTCCTCTTAATCATGAGTAATTAATTGTTACATACATACATACATCTATTGCAGTCCACTTCTGGACATAGGCCTCCCCAAGGGTACGCCATAGGGCACGATCTCCCGTTTTCGCCATCCAGTCGCTACCAGCCGCCTTCTTTAAGTCATCGGTCCATCTGGCCGGAGGTCGTCCAACACTACGCTTGCCGAGGCGTGTCTTCCTGTCGAGAACCACTTACTCCACCGTCCATCGGTTCTACGACAGATGTGCCCAGCCCACTGCCACTTCAGTTAATCATTTTTTAATGTTGAGAAAACGCAAATGAGCCCAAACTCGATGTGTTCACCAGAAGCCATTCCAGGATAGGTACTAACAGCGACCTTCCATTACGACCTTCAGGTCTTCGTCATAGAAAAAAATAAACTATCATCCAGTGATACTCATTCTTTAGAAAGCTCAGATATTTAAAACATAATTATATTTACTACTAATTGAACAGTTTTCTTACAAATAATGTTGGCGGAGAAAATAATCTGATCTTAACGAATAATGGATGTTAATTAATTTTCCATTTTTTCTGGGGTTCCGTGATTATTTGCATGAATCAGGGTTCATGATTTTTTTAATACCAAACTTTTAAAACAATTCCCGTGTTAGGTACACTGTTTATAAAATTTTGTAAGTTTCCTAAAAAAAATGACAATTTTATTTGTTTTATTGTTCTGATGATCCATATACTGGATAGAATACACCCACGCAATGCAACCAATTCCAACAGAACATTTTTACAGGGTGTAGACTGACCTTAGCCTTCCAAATACCGATAGGGTTACAGTCTGACCATGATACTGAACAAATCCAATGAGAACATATTACCGGAAATATTATTTTTACTTAATGGCAGTCGTGGCAGATCGTGATTTAGTATGGGAAGTCGAAGTTTCTTTGGCGTTTTTGACATATTATGTTCCTAGAGCATATGTTGTTCAGTTTCATGTTTATATGCACCCTATCAGTATTCAGAGGACTGTACATGATACCACGTTTGTTTTTTAAAATAATATAATGTTTGATATTATCCGTAAGAATAAATGCGCGATAACAATATTAATGACTCAAATTTGAAAAAAAATACTACTACTTACATAATGATCTATGTATTAGTATGTAAAATGGTTTAAGTAGTATATTTGTGTATTAACTACTCGTAGGTAATATTTGCACTATCACGCCTGTATTGTTGCAATTTCTCTTTCACCCTAAGATTGCCTGGTAGAGAATGCTACCTAGCATTAAGGCCGTCTTGTTGTACTTTTTCTTTTATTTGTGTTTATCCACTGTTGTTTAATTCATTTTAAGTGCAACAAATAATTTTATTAAAAGAACTGAGGCCATTGAATATAATATGGAATTCTCCGAACCTAAACAGGGTCGCGCTAGACCGATACGAAAATATCCGGCTTTCAAGAAAATTCCTTTGAATGATTTTGAATACTTCTAATTAATTAGCTCTCCAATTAGCACCGAGCATTTAATGAGTGCACAGTATTGAAGTACATATAAAGCATAAATTCATACATTGGGATCTCTTTTCATTGCGTCTTACTAAATACCTATATTTCCTATTAGTCATTACTTAGTCCATGGAATACCTATCAGCCAAAAGCGTACCTGCCTATCGGACGCACCAAATTAAAGGGCTTCGGAGTCATCAAAAGCATATTGAATAATATTTACTTCAACTTCAAAAGCCACAACGGTCCACTGCTGGGCATGGGCCTTTTTCTATTAAGGCGAGTGTAGCCGTCAACGACCGCGACGGTGGCGCTACTTCATCAAAAAAAGTTTTCTCTTTATTCATACAATCTATCAGAATGTCCGATGCTCAAGTTTTTAGTATTATCCTTATGTAAAATAACAACCTGCAAACTCAATAAAATATTCGCTGTAATTACAGTTATGGAAAAAAGTGCCTAAAGACGGCCACTTTTGGTATTAATTGCCATAACTTTAATTACCATAGTACTTGCTAATTACTTTAGTTGCCATATTAACCTCGCTCGTCAGGTTGGCGAGCACAGTGCTAAATGTGGTATTTATACGGAACGCTGTTTCCCATTCCCTGGATGAATATATCCCTTACTCGCATTTTATGAGACCCACAGTTAGAGATGGGGTGATGCTATTCTACGCTGGCATCACACAGCAATCTTATATAAATTCCATTATATTAAAATCGTTTCATCTTGACAAGCTCTTCTTATTTAATCGAACTTTAATCAATTTATATTTACGAACCTAAATAGTATACAACTAACAACATGCCCTGCAGGCTTAAAACTTCATTTCTAGTCAGAATATTCACAATAACAGAATTAGTATAACAATATGAGAGAGTTCTAATAAAGGGTATTATGGCTGCCAAACTAATCAAGACAAGTAAATTGAATTTAATTTTGCAAGCGGCCGCTCGTCCACTGAGATTCGCTGCGATGTGCCGTGTAGTGATAATAGAGGTACCACGTTTTAAGGACTAGATGGGATTAATCAGGGTACAATCATCATTTATAATGCGCACTGCTAAGTGGAACTCACTACCTGCGTCTATGTTTCCAAACGCATACAACCCTAATCTCTTCAAAGTAAGAGTGAACAGGCTTCTTCTGGGTGAGCTCGCTCCATCTTAGACTCTGTCTCTGTCCTATGACCTAGACTAGAGTCAAGAGCAAACCCATCATTGATAAAAAAAACAATAGATCGAATATCTCCTTCAGCTGTAATATGCCTAATTAAACAGTCATGTAGTAGGTACATATTCTTATTAAAGCGTGCTGCAGTTGCTGATGTAATTTTTGTTTGAAATTGTATGGATCCTTTTACATTGATTTGCAACATAACGCGATATCAAACGATTCATACAATTTCGTACAAAAATAACGCAGCCCGACGCCGTGTGTGGAAGCAGCTTTACCTATAGGCCAATTTATAACGTATCCTGACAAAGTACTTTCAGATAAGAAGTCGGAACACTTACATTGCATTAAAAACTACTAAGTTCCTACCTATTATATATTCTATGAAGTAGGTTAGTTCCTATAATGTATAATTAAAATACTATCAAAGCTAAGAAACGAATATGGCTGAGACTGAATTATAATTAAGAACTTACAACAAATCCCTTTTAAGTACCTGTTTTCTTGATGTCGGTAACAAGTTTATGTTAATTTGACGACTTCTAATAACAGTACAGGGTGTGATGTAGGTAAAATTTTATGGTAATTATTAAGTAGTTTCTGCAATTTTCACTGCTTAGCCTGGATTTAGTAATTTTAAATTAGCCTTAATTTTATTATTCCTTGCCTGAGTATAAAACGCATTCCATTCGTGATACTCGAACCTAGATACCTATATTTACTATCCAGCAACCCAACTGAACGAAATGGAAGGGTCTAATTCCCAAAGGAAACGAAAGTTGTGCTCTATTCGTAATGTCCCAGTGTCCCACAGGCGGGACGTGGTCATCCTCAGACCTCTACTATTGAATCACAAACGTCATTTTGTACATTTCGTAACCACTTCCTACTCCACTAGTGCTTTGAGCACTTATTCAATTTCAGAGCCGTTAGTCATAGTAGCAATGTATGCTAAAACTTGCCGGATAAACATATGTGTTGGAACAGGACTTAGTTCTGTGTAGATTATGATTTATGACCTGGTTTTGGGTAAATGTGTCCATGTTCCTAATTTAGGGACACGTTTATTTGGCTGGGTTTAACGCCCCTAGGACTTTTGTTTGTGGTATTATCTGAGTGGTAGGTAACCGGTGTAATTAATGCTTTGATTCTATGGCAGAAACTTGTGTTCGCTTGCTCCTGTTTACTAATATAAGTCTTTTACACATGATTAAACAAGCCTATCAAAGCCATGTATACCAAGAACTACCTATTTAAGGACAATACTTACTTACCAATATTTTTCTTTGCCGAAAATGTACCTAGTTAACTACTTTATTCCCTAATCTTAATAGACTTGAAAAATGAAAATAAACCAAGTTGCGCAACTTATTCCATAGGGGCCAGGACAAATATTTTTATTTCGGCTTTCCTTTACTATGAGCCGTTTTTTGGTCCCAAAGGCGCAATCCAATGTAGGTGAAAAACTTTCTTACATTTTTATGGAAAGGTTTTTAAAGATAAACGAACCGGTCGGTTTATAATAACTGCTGACAGAGATACTAGGTCCAAACCGTCATTATCAAATTTTTTTTTTATTTAGTTAAATGGATATTTAGACGTAGGTAAGTTTATATGACATTATTATGCTAAACGCAGCACATTACAGTCCTGCAATCATGGATGTACTGCTGCGCTATTATTTGCCGGATTTTGTCCACTGTGTGACGAGTAGAATTATGAAAATTAGCTAACACTATAATGAAGTACGACCGTGCCAATCACGCGGTTTTAGAAGCCGGTAGTTGCATTTTAGAACGCTAGACGGAGCGCAATTAAGCCATGTGCGAATATGTAGCGAACGAAATTCACGCTATCATGCTGTTATATGATTTGGCTGGTTTATGAGGAATAATTTTAATAGCCGTGTGATGCCAGCATAGCATCACCTTAATACCCGTCGTCGTAAAAAGCGACTGTGGTATGAATTCATCCAAGGAATGGGCAGCAGCGTTTCCTTTTGAAAAAATATCATATACTGCGCTCACCAATCTGCTTGTCAAGCGTGGTGAGTATGGTAATAGCCCCCAAAAGGGGAGGCCCATGTCCAGCAGTGGACTGTTGTTGCTGTTAATGTATGTATGTAGTGAAAATAGATGGCGTTTTGCGTTGATGTTGATCTGGACAGGTTCACCGTATCAGTATTGGTAATACGTACTTTACTTCAGGTGGAATTATTGGCAAGCATAGACCATCTACGTGACGCATTCGTACAATAAAAATTTCTTAATACCTTTGCTTTTACTAGTCAATAAGAATCAAAGATGGTAGCTTCCTAGCTAAGTTGCGTAGAAATTGTATAGTACTATATAGCATGTTCGTAATTTATTACTTACTGAAATTGTTCTCAGTAGGTAAAATTTAAATACTGGCACTACAGTTAGTTAATCTACTTATCGTAATGAAATAAGTGGGTTTATCTCAATATTAGGAAGTATTATACTTCACATATATATATTTTTATACTTTATTACATAAAAAAATAATTTTATAGGCTTATGGTGGTGAAAAGTTTTATGCAAATACATAAACTATAATCTTTCTAACATGTTTATTAGTTTCACTAATAAATACCATTTGATAGACCAATACTTAGGTAATCTTTTCTTTTCGTGTGGGACACCGAGTCATCCAAGGACCCGATGAACCCTGGTGACAGAGTTTTTCAACCGCCTACTACCACTAGTAGGCCTCTGACATGGTTGTGTTACGACCGCCGTCTAAGTAATCATAGACAGCAACCGGGAGCAGCTTAGGTAATGAAATGTTCACAAAACTTATTGGTGTACAGCTATCATAATGGGTAAAATATTAATTTTAAGAATATATGAGATGTCAAAGAAAATAATAATAACAATTTTAAAGGAAAAGGTCAGGTTAGGAGAATAAATAAATACCTACCAACTAAATTAGCCTAATCACAAAGCCCACGTATGGTGCGCCCTGGCCGAACGTCAATACTAATAAATCCAGCAAAAATATTTCCGAGTATCAGGGAAGTGGAAAAAACAATAGACTTGCCAATGATCACTCGATATATTACCTGTTGCCTGCACCATTGTCATCGCAACGAGACCATTTCAAAGCCAGAGCTGAAACACGCACGCTTCTACTTCCGCTATTGTTTGAACTTCGGAAATTCTCGAACGTTCGATGACGACGGCAAACATAGGTAAGATACACAAGGCATTCGTCAAGCAACCGCAACTGTCTCGCCAAATTTGTGTACCTCTGGAATTTGTGCTTTGTTGCGCAATAATCTCAATTTCAAATTGGACCATGTGTACCCATGTCAGCGGTCTCCACTTGTCGTCCGGGGGTTAATAATGAATGAACCGTGCCGGGTATTCTAGGTTAGTGATGTTCATTGTACTTGAGGAAGGATTACGAATATGAGTCTATAAGTAACCTTCCTGAACATAATGAGAAAAGCAAAGAACGAGGAATACGTATACTTCTTTCAGTCGTTTTTAGAGTCGACAATTATAATTAAAAGCTAGTTTATGGAATCATGTTGGAGGATAAGTCGTCTATCAGTGTCTAGACAACTTCCGAGGTTCAGCAGAGCAGAGCTTAAAAGAGAATAGACATTTGCATGCAAGGTTTTTATCTGAAAATATAAAATCATAAAAAAGATTTATTTTATGTTATTATTAAATACAACGCAATTTCGTATATGTGTTTGAGAAAAATTGAGTTTGTATACGAAAAGAACTTACAAATTACCTATCGAAGTCAACCTGGCGAGACCAAAGAAACCGCTTATTTAATTAACCTGTATAACTACTTGAAATAATACAGGTCACTCCGAAATTATCAAATATACCTTTAATTGGAGCGTTCAGAATTTTGATGTAGGTCGACGTTACGGTCAAGTAACCAACTACCACCTATGTCAGCTTTGTGATTAAAATAAATACCTACCTTTGCAAATATTACTGAGCCCGAAAAGAAGGTTAGTCATACGTATGTATTTACACCTCTTGAAAATGAACACCTCTTGAAAATCTTTATTTCTATCCGTACTTAATATTTATAAATCTGAGAGTGTGTGTGTGTTTGTGTGTGTATGTGTGTATGTTTGTTACCTCTTCACGCTCAAACAGCTTGACCGATTTGAATGAAATTTGGAACACAGGTAGAGTATAACCCGGAATAACACATACGCAACTTTTTATCGCGGGAAAACAACTATTACCACGGGAAAATGAGTGGCAGCGGGTGTGCGGGTGTGTGTGCGGGCTGGGTGGAAATCTAGTTTGAAATAAATATCGTGTACTGGTGGTGGTGGCGTTAAGTTACATCCCGATTGGTTAAGGCGGGGATTACACTTGACGCTCATTGCTGCGTACTTTTAATACTTACATCCGGCAACGCACTGTTGCCGTATTTGTATGGGAAGGGCCAATTTTCTTTAGTCTGACAGACGCTTGCGTTACGAATGAGCTAAAATTACCCAGCAATGGACGTCAAGTGGAAAAACCGCTTTCCAGGCCGACCCCAAAAGGCAGTATCTTTCATTTTTTTTTCAAAAAAATTCTATCGATGGGTTTTCTATCGAAATTGTTATAAAAAAAAAGAAAATATATTTTTACAATGACTCATCATGATGTCAAAATGTGTGAATACCACAAACCAAAATAAACTCCGCACACGCTCCTACATTTCGGTGCTACAGAGCACCACTAGTTAGTAATACTATCCTACACTGCATAATTTTATTTATTTCAATTTATTTAAAATAAAATAACTGATTGACCCTCAAACTTTTGTCAGAAGTGGTGTTAATATCCGTTTTACGGCCGTTAATGCTCTGCCTACCCCGTAAGGGATATAGGCGTGATTTATGTATGTATGTATGTATGTAAAATAAATATACCTAAACGAAATCAAAATATACAAGACAATATCAAAATTGCTACCGCAGCGGAAACAACATTGTAAGTATGCAAACTTTTAAGTATGCAAACAACATTGTATATGCGTTCAAATCCCAGCAAAATAAGGGAAATAGTCAGCAAATACCGATTTTCTGGTACACTATTTGGCGAAACGGACATTGGCGGAGAGGTCCTAATTAAAAAGTGGACGTAGGTAATCGACCGCCATCGAAATGGGATTGCGCGATGAACTTTTGCCCTTTAGTCCGAGCGGCCGCTGCATGGATCACTATATTATATACCTCGTCGAGTAACTGGATTAGACCAGTTTGCGCGAAAACAGACTTTAAATAGAGGTACAGCCTGGCGGTAAGGCGGTTCTGCCACTTGTCGTCCGTCGCTGCGTATTTTTAACGCACCGTAACAAAAAGTAATTGCGTTCTTATACTTATACAAATACGGCTACGGTGCGTTTACGGAAACGCCTTGACATTCACTCGCGGGAAAGAAGTGGCGTGATGCTATTCTAAGCCGGCATCACATGGCTCTGATTAACTGTCTCAAAAGGCAGTCAAATTATAATGTTGATTTGTGATATGTAATGTGGTGTTCAGAGAGTGCACTAAGTAGGCGCAATAATTCAGCTAAACAGTACTTAAATCAAATACAAGAAAAATAGTTTGAAATATACTAAAATGTTTTCCAGGAACAATTTGGAATGGTTTCAATAACATTTGAACCTGTATCATGATTTCGCTTTGCTTTTAATAAGCATAATATCATTATTTGAGTGAAATGAGTGAAACGTTTAGAATCCAGTCATGTATTTGATCGAATAAATTGTCGTGTATTTATATTTGTAATATTTTGTTACAACAAATTAGTACGCAGCGTCTACTTTATTTTAATTTTGGGAGCTCCTAGATCAATTCTAAAACTCTTGCTAGATTAGCTACATCACCTTTGAAAATGTATTGGATAGGTACAATTCTAAGTGTCAGTTTTATAAAGCTACGAGTATTTTGTTTTGTGCACATTATTCTTTTTACATCAGTTTCTTATTTTATCACTTACTTCATAGCTATACATGTATACCAATGATCATTTGACTATTATTTTTAAATTGTATAAAATAATATTTTAAATTGTAAATTGTATTCATAGTCTGTACTCGATATAACTAGATTTCTGCTCCGTGGTTTTGTCGGCTGCTAATTTTCGGGTATCCCGTGGGATTGGTATGTTTTCTAGAGGTAAAAAGTAGGTTATGTGTTATTCCTGTTTTTTTTTACGTTTCTGTAACTACCATATTTCATCCATATCCGTCAAGTACTTTAACCGTGAACTGGTAACAAACACACTAACTTTCGGATTTATTATATTAGTACCTATACAGGGTGTAAGGGACGGTGTACCGAAAACTTTGCAGGCATGACCAGACCATGAAACTGAACAACTTTTACTATGGAGCCTATGTTTTTTTTCCGAGTTTCCATAGAAAGTCAGTCAGCTGATCGGGAATTTTGTATGGGAGGTCGAAAAATTTTTCTCGTTTACCAACATAGCTTCCATAGAAAAAGTTGTTCAGTTTCATGGTCTGATCATGCCTGCAAAGTTTTCGGTACACCGTCCCTTACACCCCGTATAGGGTGAAATTTTACTAGTGACCGATAGTGCAAACTCAAGACGGGCTGGTGATAAGGAAGAACTTTCCCCAATGAACCTAACCAAAATACGAAGAATAAATTAGACTACCCATATAAAACTGCCGATCAGCTGATTTCAGTTACTAGGGAAACTCACCTATGCTATTGGGAGAAAGTTGTTCCTTATTACTAGCCTGTCCTCTAATTTCAGTATCGGTCTATAGTATAAATAACCCGTTTATAATTTCACAACAGTCCATTGCTGGTCATGGGCGTCCCTCTATCAGAGGGTTATGCATTAAACACCACGATTGGCAGTCAGTTTGGCGAGCGCAGTGCAAGATGTTGCATTCACAGGGAACGCTGCTGCCGATTTCCTGAATTTCTCCCTTAGTCGCTCTTCACGACACCCGTGAGTACAATTGGGGTACAGTCACTCGGTGCCGGCATCACACGACATTATATACAGGGTGTTAGGGACGGTGTACCGAAAACTTTGCAGGCATGATCAGACCATAAAACTGAACAACTTTTACTGTGGAGCCTATGTTCGGAAACGATTTTTTTTTCGAGTTTCCATAAAAAGTCAGTCAGCTGATCGAGAATTTTATATGAGAGGTCGAAAAAAAAATCTTGTTTACCAACATAGCTTCTACAGAAAAAGTTGTTCAGTTTCATGGTCTGATCATGCCTGTAAAGTTTTCGCTACACCGTCCCTTACACCCCGTATAATATAAAGGTATGGGTAATTATTTATAGTATCATCGGTATCACCATGTCCGCCCCCGCAGTGACTCAGACCACACAGTCACAGCATCACGGCATACAAACACATGATATCATGGCTTCCTAAGATGGACACGACGCCTTAAAATACGGTTTTTATATCTTCCGCTAATACCGTTCGCTGAGCAGCACACTTTATGTTACACTAGCTGTTATTTATTCATAAATATTATTTATTTATTTCATTTTATGCACAAAAATGTACACGGGCGGACTTAACGCCAAAGGCGTTATCTCCCAGTCTTCCTTAGGGCATGTGAAAAGGGTCAAAGCAGGTGCAATAAACAAAAAAAAATCTATGTGATGATCCATGTTAGCTTCTATATGTGTGCCGAATTTCGTTACAATCAGTTCAGTAGTTTTTGCGTAAATAAGTAACAAACAAACAAAGTAACATACAAATTTCGCATTTATAATATTAGTAGGATTTAAGATGCCGTGTGATGCCAGCTTAGAATAGGATCACCCCATTTCTTTCCCGTGGATGTCGTAAAAGGCGACGAAGGGACTCGAAGGTGTGTATTGCAATTTTAGGCGATGGGCTGACAACCTGTCACTATGGCGATACAAAATTTCCGAGACCCTCAAATTATTGTCAGACGTGGCTTAAGTTTGCGGCCGTTTACGCTATGCCTACCCCGCAAGGGATAAAAGTGATATATATATATATGTCTTTAAGAGATCAACTCATACTTGTTATTCTTAATAACTGTATGGTGATCCAGTTTGAAATTATCCCATTAATAGGTATCACACCTAGCTTCAGATAGTACTCTAACAATTAAGGGGATTACATAGGCTAAATGCTGCCCCCAACGTTTAAAAATAATTACTCAATAAAAACATAATTGATCAAAAATCCGTTTGTGTTAAATTGAAGTACAGATGCTGAAGCTTATTTACAAAATGTTGTTTAATAATATAGTAGTGTCGCTGTAATTACAGATAGATAAATTGCATATAGTGGCCACTTTTAGCACTTTCGCTATTTGTAGTTACAAATAGCGACATTCTGTAAATACCTATTAATTACCTTTGAGACATTCTGTAAATATACTCACCTGGACTTTCTGGCAGAAGCGGATTTTCGATAAATTACGTTCAAATAGAGTTATGGATTTTTTAAAAGATGGGGGCAGCACCTAGTCCATGTAATCCCCTTAATAAGATTTTCGAGGTATAGCGCAAAACCGTACGTGAGTTTATTTTATTTAGACTTACTAAGAATTAGGAAAGGATTTCTCCTTTGGTTTATTTTTCTCATTCTCCTGGGAACTATCCTCAATTTTGCTTTTGTGGATGTTTATGTCCTGAAAAGAATTCCACAGAAATGTTATTCCCAAAGCTCCATTAGCTTTAGCGCTACAATAATTTATTTTATTTATTACCTACTAAGTAAACAATTTGTTTATTTTGGTGGTCCAGAATACTATAGAATCGTGTAATTAGGTTGTCTGCTATTACTTTTTTGTTTTATGTTTGTCATTGACATATCAAGTGGTTCAACCTGAAACGCTCTTTACCTAAATTGGATGCAATCACATGACATGTATCGATAAAATAGCTGCAACACATTGCAGCTTTAGAAAATATCCCATAACGAATGAGTCGAGTAAATTAATTATGATACCCAATGTTTTCCTTACGGAAGAGTTCAATAAAAGACAGCATTTCGGGACATTCGTGACAAAAGAAACGAGTGTTCAATTTTATTGGCTGGATGTCGCACATTATTTACGAAGAGTTGATCCCGTACAACGGTACACACCTCCGCGACTATTCACCAAATACGTATTCATATTAAATTCGTCACGCAGCGACTGATATTGTCAGTCTCCTAACTTACTCGGTCAAACGCTAAGATTTGCCGCCTGTATAGTTTTTGCGAAATTGACGCAAAAATAATTCTTCACTAAGTAACCATTAACCTCTGCTTACGAGTTATTTTTGTCTTTGTTCTTCTAGACTATATGGTCTCTTTAGAATCTTGATAAAGTGTATCCAATTCCACCAAAGGCACGGTCTATAATTTAGCAACCTTTCTTTATCAGTCGGTGAGCGTCACCTGTTAGATTTGCGAGGCACCCAATGCCACCCGGTGTACGTACGGGCGCGCCGCTGATACGTTCGATACTTTATTCGACTGTATCCGAACACACCCGCACCTCACGGAAGACTGTCAATAAATACGGCTTGAAATATACCTCCTGTCACGTTCTCTGATCCTGTTATATACGTGCCATTTGAAGGATGAATTTTTATTTAGTTTTCATGTTGTTCGGATATTTTTTCACATGGAGTGCGGCGATGCTGTACCGGCGGGACTCTAACAACATTTTGAAGCCCGGTGAGTTATCCAATAAAGTTTTATTTACAACCGCTCGATCGTGCTTGGTTTTTCATGAAAACATGCTACATGTAGCGACGAGAAATTTTTATATGTATTTTCAAAGGTTTTCTGTGGTATGGCTTTTAGCCTTCTGCGTGTTCGTTATCAAATGCAATAACTGCAATGGTATTTTTTTATTATTTTAATTGATAGTGTTTTTTTTACTAAGATTGGAAATTAATAAAACCAAAAGATTTCCGTCCCACGGTTTTACCTGCGGCATGGTATTTTAAAGAGTAAGTTATTTTTCAACGGATACAATAAGTCAAAAAATTAGCTAAAGGTAAAAAGCCTACAAAGCTAGCCTAGACTACCTAGTATTAGTAGTAACGAACACATCCTTACTGAAACGTTCTATCCGTTTTTCAACAATATTTTAATCAATCATTTCGTTTACTGACTGGCTTTATAAATATTATAACTTTTTTTTTTTTTGTAAAAAACGTACATATTATTAACAGCAAATTTTTATCTTTATATTTAGTATGTATTGTGGGAATACGACAAACTTGGCTGGGCTACTCTATACAGGACGTAACTGTTAGTTTGTCTGGAACGCGAAATTGACAAAGTGCCACCCTTTTAAGAAATATTGAAAATGCGTTTTCCCTTAGTAATAAGTAATTTTTTCGCGATGCCAAGTAATCTATAAATAATTCTAAAAAGTACAACATCTTATGACAACATTTAAATTGAATCGAAAAAGCATTTTTCTCGCTAGCATTGCCAAAGTGGGATAGTTTTATGTGAAATCGATCGTCAATTGACAGTTGAATATTTCCTGACCCATTTCTCTGTCTTATTTAAGTAACAAAGAACGGCTTATAATAAAGGTTTTTAGACGCATTACACATTCGCCACAAAATGTTGCGGTATGTAAAATTCACTTAGAAAAGGCAGCTTATTACAACCACACGTCGTCGGTGCGGTGTTGTATGTGCTTTCATCATACTTTTACATGCGTTTTCACCATACTTCCTGCATTATTAGCCCGGTGCTAACCGGTAAACCATCTTAGACTCTGTCTCTGTCCTATGACCTAGACTAGAATCAAGAGCAAACCCATCATTAATAAAAAAAAAAAAAAAAACAGTGTTATGTAACAAATGTGAGAACCACCTTACTATTTTGGATAAGTATAATATTAAATGCGGAACAAGAAATATCACTCAGCTGAACTCGAGTCGACCTTCCGAAGTGGAGCGTGAGGTCAACAAAATACTACATTCTGGGACTTGTGTCGATATTTTTGTGTGGTTGTTCTTTGGAGACTTTAAAACGAAATTTACGTTGCATTTTAAAAATAACGAGATCAAAAATATTATTATTATCTATCAAACTTGTACTAGCCTACTGCTGACCACAGGCAAAGAGTCTACACTACACCTACAGGATGTAAGGGACAGCCCTCCGAATTTTAATAGGGTGCAGTCAGAGCATGAAACTAATCAACTTTCCATAGAAAATAAAAGTAAGAAACGTCAAAAAAAATGGGTTTTCCATAGTAAATGCAGTCAGCTGATCGTGATTTTGTATGGGAGGTCGAATATTTTAAGCATTTTCTGACATATGTTCCTAAAGGAAAGTTGTTCAGTATCATGGTCTGCGTGCACCCTATCAGTATTCGGTGGGCTGTCCGTTACACCCTGTATAGCGAGCGTCAATAAGGCAATGGCAAGCACGGCGTACAGCCCTTGCGATTTAAGTATTGTACTATAAAGGCATATTTTTCATTTCATTTTCATTTGCAGACCCCTTTGCTAAACTCCTCAAACAGTGTTTGTTTTTTTCTGAAATCATTTAAGTCAATATATTTATGTTAAGTTTCACAATTACTTTTTGTATAAATTTTTAATTTGTTACTATATGTTTAGTTTTACAGTGCTTAGGCTAAGCTGTAATGCTGTAAAATTTATTTCAATAAAATAAAAAAATAAAAATGAAAAATTGCAGCATCAATCCCTTATCGATTGACTTTAGAAAATCACGTAAAGACAAACTCGACGCAAAAAGATACGAGTTAAAAGCCAGACCACGAACGTCTCTAACGTACATTTATCGTGGTGGCGTACTCACCTGTCCGAAGTGCTCAAGGACCTTTAAGGCCAAAACTGGCTATAGCAGCCACATGCGAGCATAAATAAGCAAAAATCTGCTTCTGGGCAAGCTGAACCTTCACTTATCTTCACTTATCATCCCCTTTCGTAAGCGTTCATACTCGTACGTAGGTATATCGTGCCTATAGATAAAGGTGTATTTCATAATTTTTCGTCTACCTTATTAAAGATTTTTGGAGATAAATAGACTTCTAGGATAATAATACTCAGAACTTGCTTCAAATTCAATTGTTATGAAGAAGTAAAAACCATTAGCTACAGTACCTTATATAATGAGAAAGTCGTAAAATATTGTTCACGATACAATGTATTAATTAAATACATCAAGAAGTCAAAACATTTCATTCGGGTAGATCGGGATTCTAGGTCTGCTGTAAGAGATTTCTTTTTAGAAATAAACTGACCTGTTGTGTATTGTTCTATATGTTATGTCCTTTGTGTTATATTGTGTACAATAAACGGTTAAATAAAAATAAATAAAGTAGAACTAACGACCTATCACCAAACGTCATAAACCATAGTAAGGTCCGAAAGTGCGACTAACTGATGAAGTTCTTATTTCTAGTCTCTACGCCAACTAAAAATAATTTATTCTCCAAAATATTGTTTTTTTAAATAAATATTATCAACTAACCGCATAATACCGTGTTCTCCTTGACATACAGAAACAATTTGAACTTTAGTGTGATTGGCTCACATGTTCCTTATTTAGAGCTCGTTATTTTAGTCCTTCTATTTTTAAATGTTATCTAGGCAGTAAAACTACCTCAAAATCTAAATAGCCGTTACGAGGTAGGCACGGTAAAGAGGCTAATATGACTTTATTCGCTGGAAATAAGTTAATAATAATAATAATAGCTTATTCAATCAAAACACAGTTTACATATAAGAAAAAGTCCTTTTTACATTATACACACTTATATATTTTTTCTTAATTTGCAACGGCCTCCACACGAACAAAGCACAGCTTGTATCGCTAATACCTTTTCGAAAGTTATCATATTTGATATACTTGAAAACCAGTCTGTCTGGATATGACATGTGTTTTGTTAAACATATAAATAAAATTGAAACTATTAAGAAGTAAAACAACACTAATAGAAATAAAGAATGATGGCTTTGCTATATCGATTTGTATGTATAGTGTATGTGTGTGAGTGTGTGAGTACGTGTGTGGGTGTGTGTTAATAAAATACGTAATTCATTATTTTAACGCTACTTTATTTGCACAAAAAGACTATTGCACTTTTTGGCATTGAACATTACAACATTTGCACCATATCACCATTGCACATTTTGACGTCAGTGTTTTTCGTCGTAGGGTAATTCATATCATTTTCTCATTTTGACTATAAAGTTCGCACATTTTCATGTTTGGGCATTTGAACCGCTTGTACATCATGACTTTTACACAACATGGACCCCGCCCGTCATACCACATACCTTTGGAAGGATTCTCTCTTATTAACGTAGTATGTAATAAGTAATACCCCTCTATCAGTTGCTGACCCCGCAGTTGAAACAAGGTTTCTCTAATACTGCAGTCTGCGAGTTTGTCTAGCTAAGAAACCGTCTAACATATTTAAGATTAAAAATACCTTTCCCTAAGCTGGCGGCCCTGGACCATGGCCGGCGTTACAAGGCCAGCGTGCCACACTGCACTTGTCCCAAGCACTCTCGAACTCCTTACCTCAGTCTGTGACCCTAGCTTTACCTACCTGCATAACATTAATGTTCTTACTCGGATTATGTTAAACATAAAAGCACTAAGTATATTAAGATCCCTTTCCCTAACCTGCTCCCTATCTTATGAAACTACAGACTACAAGTCTACAGGTGAAATTCTTAGTTCAGTATCATAATGGCTAACAGACTACGCAATGAATATCGAATATTACCTGTAAAATTGTAGCCTGTAATTTGATAATATCGGGTACTGGCGGCTCTTGACCATGGCCAGTGTAGCTAAATCTACCTATATAACAATACTGAACTTACTCGGATTATGTAAGACATAAAAGCACTAAGTATATTAAGACAAAACCCTTTCCCTAACCTGGCGGCTCTTGACCATGGCCGGTGTTGCAAGGCCAGCGCGACCTACCGATAACTTGTCACGAGCACTCTTCAAGTACTTGTCTCAGTTTGCGAGCCCGTGTAGTTGAATCTACCTGCACTTTAATTAACTCACTCAGATTATTAAATACAAAAAAAAAACAAAAAGCTTTATTGATAAAAATATCGATACATAAATTGGTTGAGCCCTCCCAGTAAGTATTTAAAACTTGTGTTGGGAAAGACTCCTCTCCCCTATGGTAATATATAAAGCAAAGATATTAAAAATAATCGTGAGCTAGGGTAAGAAGTAGTAATATGATATATATATATATAGTATATATTACATAACATATATATGTATACACACGTACAAAAAATATGTACAAAGACACATAACACGCATATAATCCCTTGCTGGGTAAGCAGAGCGTAAACGACCGCAATAAACGGACATTTATGCCACGTCTGACAAATATTTGAGGGTCATTCGGAAAATTTTATATCATCATAGTGACAGGTTGGCAGCCCATCGCCTAAAATTGCAATACACGCCCTCGAGTCCTTTAGTCGCCTCTTACGACTCCTACGGGAAAGATAGTTGTTGATGCTATTCGAAGCCGGCATCACACGGCCAATATCATCATCAAAATCATGACAAAAAATACTAAGACAAAGCATTATCGTTTTTAAATGAGTCAAAACATAAGCCCAACTAAACAGACACTTGATTTTGAGTAAAAATAATGCAGCTTTTACACCATTTTGTATTTTTTGCGAACATAATAGTTTTTGAAGTTACTAGTAACATGTTTTACTTGATAAAAATATTATGTTGGGATAAAAACATTTTATGTAGGTACACATTTTATGCATTAGTAACATGTTTACGCGATGCGCGTAAAACACTTTTTACGACTATCTCAGGTACCTACCTAATACCTATCCACGAACACATCATCTACGTTAGATAGAGTACTAAAGGTAGCTTCTTACCTGCAGTAATAAATGGTTCCCACGGGAAAATCGCGAACCTACGTGTTTGCTCTTGTAACTAAAAGCTCGAGCATCTCATATATTTTCGATAACACTAAATTCCCCCTAGGAAACCCCCTTGCATCTTAACGGAAACTATCTGGCAGCAGAAAATTCAAGACATAATATTGTTTTCAGAAATGAAAATAAGAAATTGAAATAAAATAATATTATAGTTTAAAAAACTTAACACGCACTTTTATTTGAAAGGCACGAAAAAGCAAAAATGTTCTTTAGGTATATTACTGTTTGTTTCACCGATAAATAAAATACCTGTGGTCATGTCAAGTAAGTCAATCCGCGTGATACTGGCTTAGAATAGCATCACTCCATCACTAACCGTGGGTGTCGGGTAAAGAGCAACTGAGGGAATAATTCGTCCAGGGAATGGGCAGTAGCGTTCCCTGTTAAAGCAATATCGCAAGATCGCCAATCCGCTTGCCAAGCGTGGTGAGTTTGGCAGTACCCCCTAATAGCCTCCCGCTCAATCCCTTTGGTAGGTGGTGGTTTACTAGAAGTCATTCCAGGATCCCATCAGCCAACTTCCCTTTAGGTCCTCTTAATCACGAGTAATTAGTAGATTATGTTAAGATAACGTAAATGAGCCCTACGCAAACGAATGTTGGTGTGTGTACTAGTAATCAGTCCAGGGATACATCAACGACCTACCATTTCCACCTTCAGGTCCTTGTCATCGGACCTACCTATTTCTTCAATCAGATCTATTAAGTGCAACTCAATAAGATTGCTAGAAGGTAAACAGGGTGTAAGAGACTGCCCTTCGAATACTGATAGGGTGCATGCAGACCATGAAACTAAACAACTTTCCTTTAAAAATATAAATTTCCTTTAGAAATATCGAAAAAGTTTGACGTTTCCTGAAATATTTTCTAATGGGAAGTTATTCAGTTCCACGGCATCAATGCACCCTCATACTCATCAGTATTTGGAGGGCTATCTCTTACATCCTGTATAAGGGTACCATCAGTCACGACTTGGTGTCCCACACGAAAAGAAAGAAGAATCAATCACCTTCGAGATCCATCATCAAACCAGCATGATGTTACCATATTATTGTATTGACATCTAACTTATATTCTTCTTCTTCTTCTGCGTCGTTTTCTCAAGGCTGAGGGTCGTGACCACCAAAAGCAGCTCCAGAGATGGTTTGTCTCCAGGACACTCTATCCTGCGCCCGGTGCATCGCCTGTTGTGTGTTGCAGCCGATTGTTCAGTATGGCATCTGTCCAGCGGGAAGGCGCTCTGCCTAGGCTCCTTCTCCCTTCCACGCGGCCAACCAGTATGAGCTTCTCAAGATTATCGGGCTCTCGTCTAGCCACATGGCCAAGAAAAGTAAGCGAGCGTCGGACGCATGTGTAGTAGAGAGGCGTTCTTTGATCCTGAGCTCTTCAAGGATTGATGCGTTGGTGCGGCGAGCGGTCCATGAGATGCCTGACATTTTACGTTAGCTAAACTTATATTACAATTCTCTTTTCGTGTGGGACACCGAGTCGTCCAACGACCCGATGAACCCTGGTGTCAGAGTTTTTTTTAACCGCCTACTACCACTAGTAGGCCTCTGACATGGTTGTGTTTCGACCGCCGTCTAAGTAATCATAGACAGCAACCGGGACCGACGGCTTGGCGTGCCCTCCGAAGCACGGAACCATTTCTTTTCGGACAATCAGTTGGTTCACCCTGCAATGTCCTAACCAGACCGGGAACAAATTCACAAAGAGATAAATATCAACTTTTGTGAGTGTCCCACCGAGAATCGAACCAGGAACCTTTGCGTCGCAGGCAGTCGCACTACCACTGTGCCACATCGGTCGTCGTATATTACAATTATCATTATTCATGCTTCTACACGAATCGCAAGTAGGTTTTTGGCTTCTAAGATATGGTTACGTAGTTCTTTCAAAGTCGATCTAATAAAAGCTTGTTTTCTTTTTATTCATTTTAAAACTCATCCCTCATCACTGGATAGATGTCACTGTACTTACTTGGTACGATAATGTTAGGAACGGAACGTCACACAATGTTTTTAATTATTTCACCTGAATGAGAAATCGTAAAACGAAACGTAACTGATCATTATTAATTATTCGCATCACAAAAATATTTACTCTCATGGGTTTCTGTGTATATTAACGAAAACCACAACATACAAACGAAACAGAGTAATAATTAATAACAAAGCGCGGAAAAACGAGTATAGATTTAGAAAGAACAATTGCTTTTTTCAAGCCTTTTGCCGTTGGCATCTAGTAACGTAGTCAGTTCATAATTGTGTACAGAGTTTTTGGAATACCAAACTTCTTTTAACCCTCAAAGATAGACTACCAATTTTTTCAAAAATTGTGTTAGTTGGGGTTAGAATCCGGGATCCGTGGTCCGTGCATAGACCGTCCTACTGCTCTGCCACTGAACTAGCTGCGCCTCGTTTGGACGCTTTCAAATTTTCAACCTCATGATACTCTTCTCGAAGTGACTTACCAGCGACATAAAAAATGTTATGAAAAGTTTTAAGTTATTAAATACTGGAAAAGATGTAATCGTCCAAAAGAAAATTGGATATGACCTGATAATGTATCTCGTAGTCATGGATTGACTTCCCTACATAACTTACTCAATGAATACCACACTCGGTCAAAAAAATAATTTAATTCGTTTTACTGTTGATATTTTAGTATATTTGTAATAAATATGCTCTATTTTCGTACAGATTTTTATTCCTCATAGCTGGTGCCCTCAAACTCCGTTTTACGAAGAAATGCATTGACAAATACAGGTTTCTGAAGTTAGCAGTTGTAACTAATTTTATTCTGTTGCGTCTTGCATTGCATAACAAATAATGAACTTTCCATACTAACTAAAGTCGCGTATCTTGTTACGAAAAGTTTTCTACAAAACTTCTGAATTTTCGTAACAAGCTACATACTTACCTACCATGATAACTAAATTTAAAAAATCATGATTCAAGTACACAAGTACTCAACGAAGATTTTTTTGTCTGTATTACGGTGTATGTATGTATAATAAAGAAATTTAAAAAATATCCTGAACAATTCACACAGCGCCATCTAGTCCCAAACTAAGCAAAGCTTGTACTATGGGAACTAGGTAGGTGATATGAATACAGTTACTCTTTTTGTAAATAAATACATAATATACATAGAAACACTCAGACTAAACACAAATATCTGAAAATGACTGAACAAATATTTGTGTCTTGTGGGGATCGAACCTACTACTACTACTACTGTACTATCCGCTCCGCCATCGGCCCAGTCAAATTATTGTCTATTATTTAACGTACAAATTGTCTTTTTTTTTCAGATTTAATGCCGATATCATCAACAGTTCTGCCGCTGCCATATTACTCCGTCTACAACTATGAGAAGAAGCTTCTGAAGGGAAAATACAAGAAACTTCCTGAAGGAAAAATTGAACTTGTCACAAAAAGAAACATTCTCTTCTAAAATGGCCATAATTTATGTCCATGTTCATGACCATAAATATTTTATCCTATAGGGTTACAACTAACACGTATTCCTACCTATCCTTTGTTTCTATCCTTTTTGTTAATTGTAATTTATACATACATACATACACATATCACGCCTATAATCCCTTGCGGGGTAGGCAGAGCGTAAACAGCCACAAAAAACGGCCATTTACACCACTTCTGACAAATGTTTGAGGGTCATTCGGAAAATTGTGTATCGCTGTAGTGACAGGTTGTCAGCCCATCACCTAAAATTGCAATACACACCCTCGAGTCCCTTAGTCGCCTCTTACGACTCCCACGGGAAAGAAATTGGGTGATGCTATTCTAAGCCGGCATCACACGGCACTTATTGTAATTTATTATTACTCTTATTTCAAACAACATCTAAGGCGGTTCTTCTCCTTGACGTCCGTTGCTGTACCTATAGATATATGTATTTTTAGCGAATCGCGCGCGCTTTGTTTGCGTCGCGTCGTTTGACAGACGCATCTGCCTACACACCGTCAACCGCATCGGATTAATAGCCAGATACAGCCGGCATTATTTGGGGATATATATCTTATAAAAAGATTAAAGTTTAATGTTTTACTTTTTTTTACAATGGCGTTGTGTGTCTATAAAGCACATAATATTACATTTTGTGTAATTTTAGACGCTTGCGTCAGTTTTCGATTCAATGTATGGTAGCTCGTTTATTTAATAATTTTAAGTGTTACAATTTAATTATTGTTATAAATTGTACCAGTATTGTAAATGTGACAGTGAATACAGTATACAAACATAGTTTGTGTCGTTTTTATCCACTGCAAACGAAAATAGGTATGTGAGTAGGTATATACCTACCTAAAATGACACAATATAATTAATTGGGTTCGCCGAATAGTCCAGAAAATATAAGACAAAAATAAACGATCATAATATTTATACAACATGAAAAGCTAGCCATACTGGGCTAAGTGTGATCGGGGAATCACATAATATACACATGTCTTTTGTCGCATGACTGTGTTCAAGAGAAAATAATGCTCAAGTTCAACACAATAAAATGTGTCTGTCAAACTTCACCCGTCTCAGACTCCAGATATTATCAAACTACAGGCTACAATTTTACAGGTCAAATCCTATGTTCATTGCGTAGTCGGTTAGCCATTATGATACCAGGAATTAACCGACTACGCAATGTACTAAGAATTTCACCTTTCAGACTTGTAGTTTCATAACGTAGGACAAATAGCTAAGTGGCAGAATTACACATTATTTGAATTCGTCAAAGATTTCGGGCACGAGTTATTATATGTTGCCAAAATTAAATATTATGAATGAAATAACCTTTAACAAAATACTGTTTATTTATTTTTGAAATTAATATTTTTAAGAATACTACTCTGAAGCTCTCGTGATTACTTTCACACACATTAGTTGATTAACCGGGTCTATAGCGATAGTTTCGTGGTAAATATAAACTATTCAAATGGATTCCGATGTTTCAGCTGAGTAACATCAATTTGAAAAATAAAATAAAAACACAACAGCCAGAATTGGATTTAGTTTTTCTGACCAAAAGCTATATTTGCGATTCATGACCGTTGCTATAGCGTGTTCGTGAAGCCTGGCTACATTTGGTATGAATAACATGTGACTGTCTCAGATTTTTACACTTAAATTATAAAAACCTGATACGTAATATTATTGTTAATATATGTATATACTTATCTTATTTTGATTTGGCAATAAAACCAACTGTTTTAATCTTAGTGCATGTGATGTATCCTTGGATACCTTTCCTTTTTCTTAGTATTTTCTCGGTATCTAAGTAATCTCCAGTACTTACCTATTCTTTTGTACTCTTGGGAGTATCAGGAGGAATCTTTAAGGCATCAATATAAAATGAGTGCTAAAAAGCAGACCTGTTTCTTTTGTACCTTTCGTTATAAAATGCACCTCTTAGAGATGACTTCCTCAGGTGTATTTGACTGTTAATTCTACGGATTGCAACTTTGAAATAGACTTATATAAACTTACTAGAAAATATTTTTGCTATATTTGTTTTTCTTTTATCACATATTTTGAGCTAGCCTTTACTTGCCATGGTTAATGTTTTCCGGGCTGAAGTATAGGTTACCAACACAGATTTAACAGTGATGTGAGCTCACTCAGAAGCTTAACATTACATTCTGACTTTGACATATACCTCAGACCATAGTAAGTTGCTTTGCATAGAATGCCGCTTTCTGCTTTGACCAATCATTCTCAGGTTTAATGGCATAGTCTAGCGCTAATAAGCTGTACTTTCTCAACCGGTAAGTCGCATTTTTAGACGGTTTTTAAAATATATTTACGATAATTTCTTATTCGATCGTTTGATAAGTTCGATCCATAACCTTCGACTTATTAGGATAGCCTTTGAAGATTTTCAGAAATATGGCGAAAGAAATCAACCCAACTGGAATGTTTAATTACAATTAATTATGTGCCAATAATTTACTATTAACTTAAATTTAGGGATCCATTGGTAGAATATTTCTTAATAAATGTAATGTTTAATTTTCTTCCTAATTTGTTTTTGTAAAAACAAGAAATGAAAACGTAGTTAAAGATAATCATGACGACATTTGATCAGGAAGAAGTCAATTTTGAACATTGGATTACCATATTTCTAAACTAGTTTAGAAATTTAGACAAAATTGTAGGAATTTGGCTGGATATCTGTTTTTTTTTTAAGATGTTCAATTAGATTAACGATATTAGAGCTTTGGTAATGTTATGAAAAAAATTTAAAGAGTCAATAAAATTTGTAACCAGCGCAGTCTAACTGAATCATTCACAACCAAAGTTGCCGGTAACCTCGTCGTCGTGTGCCTAAGTTGTCCAATTAAGTCCCGTGCAAGTTCATCGAAGCCCCGATTGCTTTAGACACAGCGATCAATCAAATATTCGGCAAAGTCATGAATAAAGGAAACTTCCTCGTGAATTTCGTTAAACAAAAACAAATTTTCAAACAACAGCCAGCGTTGTGTTTTCAAGTTTCTGCGCTTGATCTTGCTTGGCAAAATATTAATAATAAGTATATTATGTTCGCTTTCGAATGCCGGTGTGGTTGTAATATATCTTCATTCGCGTACTCCCCAGCGATTTCGCGGAGAAGTATTTATCAATTTGGAAATCCGTTTCTATTTCAGTTAAAACTTCGCTTGGGTTTAACCAGTTGTTGTTCGAAAGATTAAGAGAAAGAAAAACCTATAAGTAGAAATCTTTTAGTCAGTACCTATCTGCCAAATCAGTATATATCATTTAGATGCCTAAAATGAGCTATTGTTTTATTTAATTAGACCCCATTTAATTAGGTCTCAATTCGTTATTATTGAAGTTTTTAAAAAGTTAGTTTGATAATTCCCAAGCTTTGACTGCACCCGTGCACTCAACAAAAACTCTCCTATCCAATTATTAGTTCCGAGTTTTTGTAAAACAACGGGATAGGAAAAAAGTCTATGGGTAATAAATAGAAAGAAAAAATAACGAATGCATATCACTACTGGATTAAAACATGCCCGTGCACAACTGGTTCACGATCGACAAACTGCTTGAAAAATTGAAATTCATTCTCCAGTTTCAGCGGTGAATATTTCAATGTATCGATAAGGAGCTCTGAAAGCAAATAGAGTGCATCCACGTCACAGGATTGGGGTCACTTCCATCTGTTATATCTGGGCTATGTCACTTGCAGAAAAAGTAACGTGCAAGAAAGTTTTACAAGTGCCAACATGTGTAAGTGTGAAGTTCCCGTGTGATGCCGGCCTAGAATAGCATCAACCCATTTCTTACCCATGGGTGTCGTAAGAGCCGACTACGGGAATCGAGGGATGTGTATTACAATTTTAGGCGATGGGCTGACAACCTGTCACTAAAGTGATACACAGTTATCTGATTGACCCTCAAGCTTTTGTCAGACGTGGTGTTAATATCCGTTTTACGGCCGTTAACGCTCTGCCTACCCCGTAAGGGATATGGGCGTGATTTATGTATGTATGTATGTATGTAACATGTGTAAGTTTACGTCGCCAGCGCAAAATAAATTTTATTGTGAAATATTAATAAGCCTAGTGTTCTATCAAAGTTATAGTTAATGTTAATGTTCTATCAAAGTTATAGTTCAGTCTCGCAAATTACCGCAAGTACATTTATCTTTTTTCGAAACTTTCACTTTATTTGCCATGTAATAAAATACACTCAACGAATATTTTTTGCTATTATCAGATTCAGTTGTTATTCGGCACGGCTGTGATGAGTACGTCTGAAATTTAAAGTAAATACAATCCCTAGTGTTTTCATACCAAACATTTTCATTCTTGCGCTATATGTGTCGCTTCGAATTTGTTTGCTTAGCTTTTGCTTAGCATATCACTGAGCATCCGCATTCCAACTGCGAGAATAAATGTGGCCATCCAACCTTCTTTATATCTTGCAAACTCCAAACTGAATACTACCTTGCTTGAATAGCAGAAGGCATATGTTGAGTTGTTGTTATTTGTGTCTTTAAGGCGCTTTGTGAGTAACTCATTCTCTTGCTCGCTTTACCTCTCGCCTGTGTTTGCATTCCTGGTACTTGCCAAGCAAACGCTCTTACTTTGCGTTCCCCGACTTTGTGATACCGTATTGTCTTTCACGCCTTTGAGGAAACTGTATGCATTCTGCTACACACCTTTTGCCGAAAAGAGGCGAATTTTTAAGGTTTGAATGAAAATCAGACAAATACATATAAATAAACAATCCATTTCATTATCATCATTATTGTTGTATAGAGGCACCACTTTCTCGGCATTGCAACGTGGTTGTAACTGGCACTCCAACGACAAGGGTTTAAATCATATTTGAATAAATGACTAACGCCCTTGAGTAGGCTCATAGTTTTGTACCCGTTGCTGTTGAGACAACTGGTATATGGTGGTCTGCGGCCATGAAATCTGTCGTCCGATCGCTATTGTGCCGAGTTATACTTTATCCAGATGATTAATCGCAATATAGCGGGAACATTAATTTTTTTGCATTTTTTGGACTAAATTTGTTGGGGAAGCATTCTGCTGACTGTATTTTTGCCCCAATAATGTTTTTTTTTACGTGTCTTGTTGCTAATATTTATTTTGATATTGTGATTTTGATTAAAAAGAAAAACCCAAAGATATTATCAGAGTTGGCATCGCTAGCACTTTCATTATTAGACAATGATTGATGTCTTCTCAGAATCACAGCTAGTTATCTTTTGTCAATCATATTTTAAAACCCGGCCCAATTTCAATAGACTACAAAATCTGTCTTCTGTTGTTCCATTTTTAAAATATAAAGATAATGAACCGTATTGAAGCTGTGTAAGTTCGTTAATTTATCATTTTACGATGTTGCTCGATGTCTAGCGAAAATTTTGCGGAGACAGCGAAGTTTTATCTGATACACTCTGTCAGTCTTTCTTGTTAATAAACAGAGTTTGCCCAGAATTGATCTTTGTTTTGCACACTGGCCGTAAAAACTTTTAAGTAGATAAGAAACAACTTAGTTCAATGGATGTGGGCAAACAGGGCGCCAAGTAATTTGCTTCCGAACAAGTTTCGCTGACTCTTACAAGTTTTTTGTAGCTTATTGAATAATGAATACATATTTTAAACCTAATGGTATTTATGAAAGAAAAGCTTTAGTTTAGTACAACTCCCGCGAAAAAAAATCTTTATGTGGTCAGATTATGTAGTTAAATTAATTTATAAACATTGAGCGGAGTTCATTTTTTTTTAAATAATCATATTACATATACAAGCCTAAATTTAAATAAAAAACATCGTAATCCCGTTTGTCTCGAAGTAAGACGAGTAAATAAATACAAGTAAAAAAAAAGAAAAAGGGTTTGCTATGTACTTTTCCCATCGGTACAGCAGCGGTCACCAACTTTTTTGACAACGATTTCTCCTTGAACAGGTCATCAGGTCAACCTTTTTATGTCTAAAATGTTGACACATTGTTTTGCTTAACAAGTTCACAAATCAACAATGTATTGGGTTGAATTACTTTGTGTAGAATTGTGTGGGTTTTTTTGATAGGTTAGCTTTTATCTATCGGGAGGCCCAGACGCAGATGGCGAGACGAATTGGATGGGTTTTTCAAATATTGGTATGCGGAGACACAGGATCGCGAACAGTGGAAGAAGGGGATGGAGGCCTTTGCCCAGCAGTGGGATCCTGACGGCTGGATAAGATAAGATAAGCTTTTATCTGCCGCATTACAACAAATAGCAGTGAAAACATACTTTAAACCTCTCTAGCTTGAAAATAATTGTTTTGACGCATAAAACCCCTGAGAAAAAGCCAATTTTGCTCATAGTGCGAGGCAAAGTGATTCGAAATTCGAGCATAACATTTTATACTAAATTTTTAAATACTAAACATAATAATGCCGTGGGTAGTTTTGGTCAATTAACTATTTAAAATTACTCAATATTGAGATATAAGTGGGATTTCTGAACGAAATGGTTACCTTCGCAAAACTTTATTGTCATAGTGATAATTAATAAACTTAAAAGGTTTTTAGTTGAAGAATATAAGTATGATGTGTTTTGTATTTAAAACTTTGTTGTGTTTACCACACTAGAGCAAATTTTTTCGCTCATGATTAAATTTTAGTGTCCTTCGCTACCTCAGTATTCAAAATTAACACTCGAAGCAAAAATAAACTTTGCCCTCTTGTTGTACAAATAACTATTGTAGTTTAGTTAGCAAGTTTGTAGGTTAACTGAATCGGTTGGAAATCGGCTTACTGTTGGGATGATATCTGACTCTACGTACACTACCATACTCTTATATTGCTGTTTTATTAAACTTACTTTTTTGTTTTGAAATCCCACGCGCACCATACAATTTTGCGGTATATTGGTTTTTAATGTGTCTGGTGTTATAATAATAATATAATGGTGTTATTGACAAAAATGCCGTGAGATGCCGGCTTAGAATAGCATCACCCCATTTCTTTCCCGTGGGTGTCGTATAAGGCGACTAAGGGACTCGAGGGTTACATGTGTTTGCAATTTTAGGCGATGGGCTGACAACCTGACACTATAGTGATACATAATTATCTGAATGACCCTCAAATGTTTGCCAGATGTGGCGTGAGTGACCGTTTTTTCGAGATATAGGCGTGATTTATGTATGTACGTATTGACAAAAGGATATGTATAAAGTTGCATAGAAATCACGTAAAAGTACATAGGTACCTTTTGAAAACGAGAGCAGCAAAGTATGATGCAGAAGATAGTGTCTACAATGTGCAATGAAAAAATTACTCCTTGAGAAATTACGAATTGTTTCATACTTTGAATAAATATAATGTTTGTGAACTTACAAAAAAAGAAAAAGACTTTTAATATTTATTTAATTATTTATATATAATTTTTTTATTCATCATTTCACGTTGATATAAAAGTAATATTTCAGACTGACACTAAATAAAAAGCTGTACTTAAGTTTTTGTAATTATATTTATTTTGAATGTTATGAAAAACGCATTTGTTACTAATAAGAAACGATATGCTAAGGATCTATTAACAACCGTGTAGCATATCTCACGATAGTTAAAGTCTGTAAAACTCGATCTTGTGTATCCGTATCTGTCGAGTGAAAAACTTGTAGGTTATGTCAACCGAAATCATTATATCAATAAACATAAATTATATACATATATCAGCATATAGCAGTCCACTGCTGGACGAAGACCTCCCCCAGGGTACGCTATAGGGCACGATCTCTCGTTTTCGCCATCCAGTCGCTACCAGCAGCCTTTTTTTAAATCATCGGTTCAACGCTTGCCGAGGAGTGGCCTCCACTCTAGAACCCGCTTACTCCACCGTCCGTCGATTCTACGACAGAAAAAAAAAACATTCGAGTGAAAAACTTGTATGTAGGTAATATTAACAGAAATCTTTTATCAGTATTATTCAGTGTTTTGAAACTAATAATACGGTATCCTAACATTCCATTAATAATAGCCGTACGGCAACCGCGCGATAATGTCACAAACTCCATGGGGGTTTTATCTTAATTGCTTCCAATGTCAATATCTTCGAGAGCTGGCAACTTTTTGTTGGCTGTTCCCAGGCGCGTAAACAATATCCCGATTTTCCATCTGGGACTCGAGGCCGTATTACGTGTTTTTGGACAACGGCACAGAATAAATAACAGAATGCAACAGAAATTGTTGTCGTGTATATAATTTTGGGTAAAACACTGCCGTTTTTATCGTGTCAAAAATAAAGAATTTATAACGTCTACGTGTTGTAGTTCATGTTACTAAATTTGATTCTTCTTATTATGTTGTGGAAGTTTATCCACTTACATCCACGATAGTACCTAGTAAATACTACAAATAAAATCCGGTGCCGTCGAAGATATTAAAAACCATCTCCTGACACAAAATAAAATTACTAGGATTTGAAGTTTTTTCACAGTTCATGGTCATGGATGACTTAGGTGTGAGACGTCATTATTTAGAATTTAAATAATTATTGTTCTATCAGCATTTATTTATTATTTGTCTAGCGTAACGTTCCAGTTCTACGCAAAATGCTGACACCGTAATTTGGATGATTTAAATTTCTATGGTGTCCCGTACCGCTTCTTCTTTCTGGCTAGGATTGCAGCCTGATCGATCCTGACAAAGTGGGTATCCATAATATGTGCACTCTGCGGATTGTCTGTCACTACGTTTTTTCACATCGACAATATGATTTTGTTATGTATTTGAGTCCAAAGTCACAGTTATGTATTTGAGTCCAAAGTCACCTTTATAAACACCAGTGTCTTGAAGAGGCATGTTGCATTTCTGATGATCTGATGTACTGCCTGATTTTCCTCACTCACCTTGGGCATTTGTGACCACGAAATCTGTGAAAAGCTCGTAACCAAAATAAACTCAAATGAAATCCCTTTAAGAATGATTTATAGTGATTAGTACCTAATAGTTGTGCATACTCAAGAACATAAGTATTATGGAAAATGATTTTACTTATACTTGAGAACGATTACAGAACTACAACTCTAAAGTATTTGCTCCCTGAAACTTCTTTTATATACGAATCCGACTTATTTTTGAAGTTAAATCAAAGGTTTATACATTGCACATTTTCATATTTGGAAAGTTTGAAATCAAAAGCAAAATAAAATTAAGTTAGATGTTCAGCCATCGTATGTAAAGCAATAATAAATAAAAGCAACAATGTAAATGTCATGTACAGTCAAGATCAGACTGGGATAGATAGTTTTTACTTTGGACCGTTTGAGTGTCTAACCGTACGTGAGCTTAACTGTACATATAAAGCAAATCAGCTTTTGTTTCAACTATTGTCACGACATGAAAATATAGAAGGCAAGATAGCATTAATGAAAAAGTGCCCTAGTTTTTTTTTTCTCCTGTAAATTACGAAATGGCTGTGCAAAGTTCACAACTTTCTGTTCTATTCTGTTTTGAAGTATAATGGAGAGCCGCTTGAGACTTTTTATCTCAGGTTTAAGAGCGAACATCGCGTTCCTGTTGCCTCATTTAGAATGTCTCTAGTGGAACAAAACGTGCTTTGGACGACGGTAGCCAATTACAATGCCGTCTGCTTTGTTACTTCGTGCAATATTTTAGTAACTTTAAATTATTCTATTACTCGAATTAATTATAATTACGCAGGGCCTGATACTCAAGAGCTACCAAAAGCAAGCTCAATCAATATCGGATTCAAACTTAAACACTGTTATAGAAGAAAATAAGAACATTACGTACCTACTCAAATAGGTATCATGTTGACGGTCCCTACGTATAAGTAATGACGTCACTGCAAACAGCAAATTTTACAGGAAAGCATTTTTAATGCTTAAATTAGTGTCTTACAGTTTTATCATAAACCTTGAAAAAGGTAGCTTACGATAAACCTAGGGCAAAGACTTAAAAACCACTTACGGGATTGTATGTAGGGACCGTCGGTATAAAGTAGAAATGGTGCAGAGTGCAGACAGAGAACTATGATCATAATAATATGACAGGTTCTGTTCACGATCTGATTCATTACAAATAGTTTTTACATCAATTGTTCATTTTATTAGTAATCGAATAAGACCTTATCATCGGAGATTTTTTTATTGTTACTGTTTTAGAATGATGGATTTGTTCTTAAATCTAGTCTGGGCTAAATCTGAACGCTAGATAAAGCCGAGGCATGGTTACAAACATGGATTGCCTTAACTAAATGTGACATAATGGCGTTTAAAACCATAAAAAATAATCTCTTTTTTTAAGATACGTAATAAGGACATGGCTGTTTGAGAATCGATACGTTTTCCTCTCAAAATAATATTTATAAACGAGGCAGCCACCGCAAGGATGGACATTGATAAAGTGATTTGTCTTTTTCCATGAATATTTATCGTAAAGACCGTTATTTATGTATTTCAGGCGTGAAGTTTAATTCAATCTATCAATGGCTACATTTTTGAGGTACCGAGGGAATAATTTTGTATTGTGTAGCAGATTTTTATTTGTACTTTGATATCATGACACAAAGCAGTTTAAATAAGACTATATTTTCTATAGTGTCAGCTTAAATGAACATTATTGAATATGATTATTATAGATATCTATCGATATTTATGGTTATCAGAGTGCCGTAAAATGATATATTCTCTATAGCTGTGTGTTGCTGACTTATATAAGAAAAGCATCACCATATTTTCATTTAATTTAATAAGTGTCGTAAAATGTTACGGACGGGTAAAACCTGGGAACGGGCAGGAGCGTTCCAGTGAATTTGAAACAAGTAACAATAAAACAATTTTAAACGAATTTAAGTTGTGTTTATTGCAGATTTTACAATTCTTACGTTTCGAGCTCTTTACAGAGCTCGTGGTCACGGATGACTAAGGTGTTACGTACATATAACATTAACATAAAATATTATCCACGGCATTTAAGAAATAGCACATATTATTTGGGTTCCTTACCCAAGGGGTCAAAACGGGAGCCTGTTACTGTGATTTCGCTGTCCGTCTGTCTGTCCGTCGATCCGTCTGTCACCAGGCTATAAGTACATATCTCTTAAACCATGATAGTTGAAGAATTAAAATCTTCAGCCGTATTTCTGTTGGTGCTATAACAACAAATAAGTACATAGCTAATATTACAATAGAATAAACCAAAAAACGTATTTTTATGCTTATATGGTATATGGTTTTCAGGCTGTATTTCATGATACGAAGACCATTGAAACTTTTACAGAATGTGTATTATTGTTGCCGCTATAATAAAAATACTAAAAAACAGAATAACATCTATATATGATTGAAACTTTTACAGAATGTGTATTATTGTTGCCGCTATAATAAAAATACAAAAAAAAACAGAAAAACATCAATAAATGAGGGGGGCTCCGATACAAAAAACATATTTTTTATGCTAATTGTATACATATGGGTACGGAACCCTTAATGCGCGAGTCCAACTCGCATTTAGCCGATTTTATTAAATAACTAGCAGCCCGCCCAGCGGTTTCACCCGCCGCTAACAATTTCCCCCCGGGAATAAGACAGTTTAATATAGCTTAAGTTCATCAGGGATAATGTAGGATTCTACAAATCTTGACTTCAATTTGAAACAAATATCGTTGTCAGATGGTGGCGGCTTACAATTACATGCCGTGTGATTAACCTGGCCACCCCCATTGCAGTGCCTATATTTTTTTTTTTATCCCGATCGAGCCGGTTTTCTATTAGGTCATAACAAAATTGTTATAAAAAAAAAGAAAATTGTGTGATACAATTTTTTTTTAGAATGACGGTTCATGACGTCAATAAGTGATAATACTGATAGGGTGCATGAAACATAAAACTGGACAACTTTTCCCTAGAAACATATGTCAGAAAACGCCAAAAAAATTACCTTCTATACAAAATCACAATCAGCTGACTGCATTCACTATGGGAAGTCAGTTTTTTTACGTTTCCTAAATTCCTAGGGGAAAGTTGTTCAGTTTCATGGTCTGCATGTACCCTATCGGTATACGGAGGGCTATCCTTGACACCCTTTAATACAGTAATGATTAAATGTAATTATTACACTGGTACGAATAATGTGGCGTAGTTGGTACATTTTTAAATAAAAAGGTAGTTATTGTGGCATAACTGTAATAGTTAGACATATGGTATCGCGGACATTATTATAGATATTGATGTCCTCTATAAAACTGTAGTACATTGCTTTGCTCTATTGTCAATAACTTCCACAGCGTACGCGATATAAGATATTTTTTTGGTACATTTTTCACACGTTGGGTTACATTATCGAAATTTTCACGCGGATCCCTATTTTTTCTCGTATAAAATATAGCCTATGTTCATCAGGAATAACGTGGGATTCTAATGGTGAAAGAATTTTTAAAATTGGGCCAGTAGTTTTGGAGCCTATTCGATGCAAACAAACAAACAATCAAATCTTTCCTCTTTATAATATTAGTCATCCATTAGCCATCAGGAAAGCAGCAACTTCCAGCTAGGGATTTTTTTATTCCACCGCTTGTCTGTCACGTACCGGGAGCCGGACAACAATTTTGAACCTTAACTACCCACAATAAAATTCAAAACCAATGAAATTGTTATAGTATGAAGCGACAGACGAGTGATTATGACGAGCGAACGTAGCCGTCAACGACCTCGACGGTGGCGCCACTTCTCAAAAATACTTTAAGTATACAAACAATCTATCAGAATGTTCGTTGCCGAAGTTTTTTGTATAATACTTATGTAAAATTAAAACCTGCAAACTCAGTACTCAAATTAAAGTTATGGCAATTAATACCAAAAGTGGAAGTTTTTAGGCACTTTTTTCCATTACTTTAATTGCAGCGAATATTTCATTGAGTTTGCAGTTTCATATTTTATTTAAGGATAATACTAAAAACTTGGGCATCGGACATTCAGAATAATTGTTTGCAAAAAACAAAATACTTTTTTATTGTGAAGTGGCGCCACCGTCGAGGTCGTTGACGGCTACACTTACCTTAAGTAGGCGCTGACAGCACGTGACGTTTGGGTGCTATGAGTGAGAACTCATCATAAAGGAAATTGTAATAAAACACCTATTGTTGAAAAGGGACAGCCAAATAATAAAAGAATATATTTGATACGAGACATTATTCAAGAGGATGACAGCAACTTAGTGTGTGCTCGAGTGAATACGAGAACGAGAACCATTCATTATATTTTATTTTATTATTACTTGTATCAAATAAATATAATTGTAATAGACAGGCATGCCCTATATAAATAAACGTTACAGAAATAAAGAATTTTACTCTGCTTATCAACCAAATATACATACATACATATATCACGCCTTTATCCCTTGCGGGGTTAGCAGGGCGTAAGTAAACGGCCGCAAAAAACGGACATTTGCGCCACGTCTGACAAACATTTTAATTCGGAAAATTGTATATCGCTATAGTGACAGGTTGTCAGCCCATTGCCTAAAATTGCAATACACGCCATTGAGTCCCTTCTTCGCCTCTTACGACACCTACAGGAAAGAAATGGGGTGATGCTATTTTAAGCCGGCATCATACTTACTAAATATGACAGCGACGCCAATGAGGCTAGGGTGATAATAAGAACTCTTTTTTTTATTATTCATCTATAACATAAAAATAATTAAATAAATTATGGATCCCGCTAAACCTAATGCCGTGTGATGCCAGCTTAGAATAGCATCACCCCATTGTTTTCTTGTGGGAGGCGTCTAAGGGACTCGAGGGTGTGTATTGCAATTATAGGCGATGGGCTGACAACCTGTCACTATGGCGATACACAATTTTTCCGAATAGCCTTTAAATATTTCAGCCGTGGCGTAAGGCCGTACGCTCGCTCACGCGGTTTCACGCGCGGGACGGCCCGCGCGGGCCAAATTTGACAAAACACAAGATTGGCGCCCCGTGACGCGGCCTGCGGTCACCCGCGCCGCGGCTTCAGCAACCCGCGCCATAATATAACCCGTACGAACACGACGACACTTGCCATATTACAACTACCTAGGCACTATGCGCCTTCTAAATTTGGACGGGTAATAATGGCGGCGATGTCAGACTGCTGCGCGGATCCCGGGAGACCGCGCGCGGCCTCACGCGCGGGCTGGCCCGCGCGTGAAACCGCGTGAGCGAGCGTACGGCCTTAATGTCCTTTTTTTGCGGCCGTTTACGCTCTGCCCACCCCGCAAGGGATAATAGGCGTGATATGTGTATGTATCCCGCTTAACCCGTATAAGGTTTGTATAATGGAAGCGTTGGATAATGGAAATGTCATACGTATAGTACTTACTTACTAAAAATAATCTTTGTTTACTTGATTTTATGGTCGTGGCGTGTGCAATAAGTAAATATTTTTATTAATGCCGTTTTCTCGTATGTAAGGTACAAACTACGAACTTATTGTGTTCAGTGTTCTAATATTATTAATACCACCTAGACCTAGTTACCTATAAGTTTCCATACAAGAAAATGAAATACTATTGTCGATATTGTTTCAAAAAGTTCAGGTATTAGGTATTTTGGATACTGCTGTATTTCATAACACGCTATTAGTCGCTTATTCAATATCGGGTTTTCGAACATCTACTGTATTGTGAAGTCAATATCAATATTTTATGATGACAGCGCCATTGTATTACTATTGACGTATTACATTGTCTGCACGGAGTGGATTCAATACCTTTATGGTAGGAAATGCGTTCTCAGTAGATCCTTTTCGCGAATTCTGAATAGGACTAGAATTTCTTGAGGCATTAATCAGCTTTCTGTCCTGTTGTGGTTTTAACTTCTTCCCATAAGAAAGTTAGAATTTTCCAAATTGTCACTATCGATTCTTTCCCTTTTTGGCTAAGATGTCACCTCTACCAGCTATGCACCAGGGATCGACCGTCAGCTAAACGCGTTAGCTCGCTCTATTGAATATTGGGGTTCAGGAATATGACGCCGTCCCACTGGAGTTACTACGCACGCCAAGTTGAATACTATAGTCGGTCCATCTACGCTTTACGCACACAACATAGGAGATGACTTTTAGGACGCACTGACTGAACACCTTGGTCTTGAGACATTGTGGCAAGGATGATTCCAGAATATGACACAACATTTCAAATGCTGCCCAGCTCAGTTGCACTCTTCTGGTGATTTCAGCCTTAAAATTGTCTCTACCCGGCTGCAAAGTTTGTCTAAGGGACACATACTTCTGGACAACTTCAAGGCTACACCTTCGACGGAGACCGGCACGGGGATGAAGTGTTGATTGAACATGACTTTCGTCTTTTCCAAGTTCATCCTGAGTGCAGCACGTCTCGAGGTGACGTCGAGGCCGGTCAGCATTTTTGCAGATCTTGCAGCCATTCAGCCATTATGACTATAACGTCGGCAAAGCGAAGATGTGTGAGACATTCGCCGTTGACGTCGTAGCCTTGTTCGTCACACTGCAGTCTTGAAGACATCCTCCAGCGCATTGGGAAAGAGTTTCGGGGATATCACGTCACCCTGTCTTTTACCTCGGAGTAGTTAAATGGAACGTTTTATGTTTTTAAACATGCACGGATATCGTTACTATTTGATAGAGGCTTCTCAGCACCTCCGCCTCCACATATCGTTTTCCACTTGGTACCCCTGCAAGGACTCCAAAACAGCCCAAATTTCGATGGAGTTGAAAGCTTTTACGTACAAAGGCCATGCACAGGTCGGTAACTAGGGGCCGTTAGGGCCGTTTCCTTTTGGATCTATTCATGATGGGTTTTGCCCATAGTCACCACGCTGGGCAGGGCAGGCGAGTTGGTGCCTTCAGTGTATAGTTCTAGACTATACTGTCAACACGAAAAGCGCTGCTGCCCACTTCCCAGTAGCCCATATATCGCTGTATACAATACCGACGGGCAGACTTGGGTGGTATCGTTATATTCTGCCACGGCTCTGCCCTTTATCTCAATGTCAATCCATTTAGTAGCTGAACACAATTAAGACTACTAACACCAAATTAAGCTCAAACTCAGGGCATGCAACAATATTAATTTTGACACGTTGTCAAGTATTGTTGACATTTGTCCCAACTTGCCCATTCGCGTAGGTAGAAAATAAATCATGGACTTTCCAAAGTAGTGTGCTAATATCAATAGGCTGCTATTTGGGAAAGGTTGCATTCTCAGCGGATTTTTACATGGAACTTTACAGGTTCAACGTAATGGATTCTAGATGGAAATGGACGCAACGTAAATATGAAAATTGTATCGTAAAAAGTCAATTTGCATTTTCGACGATAAACATTTTGTGGGGAATTTTTATAGGTGTTGGGATATTCGGTTGGATATTGTAAATAATTTAATAAGAATGGGAGGGAGGGAGGCTGAGTATCGGCTTCCTGAAATCAAATATTCTTGACTTATTTCGAATGATGTTTCCCATTTATGCTAATTGATACACAATGTTCTCCATTATGTGCCAAACCATGAAATCATAAATGGGTATTTACTATCATACATGGCTGGTATCAAATTTATAACTAATTATTCATGTGCATTTAATTCAGCTACACAGGTTCTTTGTGTATTGTATCAAAATTCCAGCTGTGTTTGAACTACCGTATAACTTTCTTGTTTGTTTGCTAGCTGAACAGACGTAAAAAGGACTCTCGGAAAACTGCTCAAGCAAACCGACAACATTTCACCGTCGGAACAGATTGGCGCTGCGCAAAGGAAATTTTCCGCCTAAAGTAGAAATATAAAAATATACAGTTGTAACATTCCTGCTTTGCTCTTTGCAGGGAATGCCCAGCGGTATGCTCAAAACGTTATAAATAAATGAAGTTGCTCGGCAGACAGAGTTGTTGAAATTCTTTTAATGTACAAACTGACTTTACGAGAATTCTTCAGGTGCCAATGGTTTCTTCGACGGCGAACAACGACGACGGTTCGACAGGAATTGCGGACTCGTTACAAATTAAATAGAACAGAGCGTCCCCACCGATACCAGAAAATACATTTTGTTTCACGAGTTTCCGAAATTTTTACAGTCTTACAGGTAAATAAAAGTTGGAAAGTCTCAGGCTCCACCTGAGTCACGGAATTTTCAATTCGTACGTAATTAAACAACATCGTAACATCCAAGCATGATTGTGTCGTGTAGGATACCGAGTCAGCAAAAACCTACTAAAAGATTAGGTACCTACTATATAGCTCAATAAATTAAGTCTATAGAAAGAATAACACACACACACACACATATCTCACGCCTTTAATCCCTTGCGGGGTAGGCAGAATAACATGGAGCAAATAGTTTTTTTATAATGATATTTTCCAGGGTTAATGCTGTGTTCTGAGTTACAACAAAATCTTTATTTTTTTTTTACTCTATGATTGTAGCCTTGGAGCTATGAAAATCTACACCTGACTATATGGTAGGGAGCAGGAGCTCAACCGGAGAAGTGTAGTGGTTGTTCAAACAACCAACCTAATCGCGCCCTTTTGGAGCGCGACTGGGCTTACGAGCTGTTCTGGGAAGAACGGACTGGACTGAATCTACCCGGCACGTGCCAGTAGTTCCCAAAATGGGGAACAAATGAGGGATGCCCCAAAGTCGACAGCAATCGCCTGTAAGGTAAATTTTCTAGCTCTAATACGATGTCGCCACTTACTGTCGAGCATTATTTGCAATATTTCCAAAATGCTAAAAAAATATATAAAATATTCATGAGTTGTATCCAATGTTTTGTCTTCAAAGGCTACTTCTAAAAACCAAAATTTGTCTATTTATGAGCAACTATTCTATTATTTTGTACTGGTAATTTTACTTACTCGAATCGGTTACAAGACGCCCCATATGTTGACAAATTGATACCCGATTACGAATAACATAACAACTGTTGTGGCTCTTTATTTAAATGACGTCATAAAGAAAATCGTTTTCATAATATCGGACCATCTGTCGCCGAAAGAAAAGAAGTTTCAATGCGAGTTTTTATGAGGCAGAGGCACCGCACTTTTCGATATTTAGTATGAAATGTTTTTTGATGTCACCCAACAAACTTCGGGACATCCTTTATTATGCTTTTAGGCATGGAGGGAAGTTTTACGATGGACGAAGTTTTTATTTGTATTTTCTGTTGAACAATTTGGTGAGGAAGTAGCTTCTTATCCATTAAACTAATTTTAGAGAAAAGAAGCACTAAAAGAGAGTGGTATTCTGTTATGTACAAAATAAGAGCTGTTTTAGGACTCTTTTTTAACAGGCAAACAATTATTACTAATGAAAATAAAACGTTATGTGTGACGACTAATTGGATCTCCAAGATCCATGTCCAGCATTGGGTTGTTGTGGTTCTTAATCACTATATCGTTGACGCCTCACTAACGGTGTCTATGTATGTCTTGAAGGGATATTCATTAGGTACTCGTAGATATCAACGCGTGTATATCTCGTTATATACCTTTTAAAACTCTCAAGCATGCATCCCTTCCTATCAACTTCTATAACTGAATTAATCGATTAATGTGCAAATAAATATTATCAAAGCATTTTACAAGCCAATCAAGATACCTCATGTCACGAAAGCAAGGTTCCATCCGTGTATTTCACAGAATTTGTAAAGGGTTTCTAGAATTTAAATAAAACATTTATATTGCGTTTCTTTCGTTGTATTCAAAATGCTTGCAGAAAATAGCTATGTTGAGGTTGAAATAAAATGTATTCATCAATCAGTATGGCATTAAAGTAAAAAAAATGGACTTAATTAAACACCATTAGCACATAGTTTAAATGACAGAAAAATACAAACGCACTTCAATTAACAAGAAAATATAGTGTCGAAAAGAAAATAGTCTATAACAAATTAATAAAAAAACTAGCAAACAATTTTTTGTGCCAATCAAGATACCTTATGGCACTAAAGCAAGGTTCCATCCGTGTATTTCACAGAATATGTGAATGGTTTCTAGAACCTCTTACAATTTATAGTTCCGTATTCGTGCATCTCAGTTTTATTGTTGAAACTATTACTTAAGTTGTGGTATTTTGAGTAGTTAAAGCCGATAAAAATCGCAGTAAGGGTCTCCTATCTTCTTTTCTCGTGTCGGTGACAAACTAAGCATTCTGGACCAGAGTGTAGCCACTCGTTAAGCCTCATTGATGGCTTTTCAAAGGTCTTTTAGTGAGAAAGTGTTGGGGCTAGCTAGGCAGGTCAGTAGTTCATGCTCACAACATGTTTTTAAGATCTCCGCACTTGGAACCGAACCATACTTAGGTACTTGGAGGAATCACTACGTTATTCCTAAACTGAATCAAGGCAGATATTGCTGAAACTAGTCTAGCAAGACTAGTATGCTGTTGGATAGTTAATGAATGACAGCCACTAGTTTGCTACTATTCAGAAGACAGTGATATGTCTGCGTTTCCACCAAATTAGAGATGAATTTCAAACAGACAATAATATAACAATGATTGAAATTGAAAAGGAATGAATTTCTGGCAGCTAATCGTTTCTGTGGTTTTCCCACTTGTCTTCTGTCGCTGTGTTTTTTTAACGCATCCGTAACGCATGCATATGTCAGAAGAAAGAAAATTGCGATTTCTTATCTTTTTCCTACTACAAATATGGCTATGGTGCTTTGGGGGTACGTTACTGTGCGTAACAGATACGTCTGTCACTTACGTTTGACAGACATAAACGCATCTATACTTTTATGTAAATAAATACGCAGCAACGAACAACAGGTGTGTGAACCGCCGCCATCAAATAGAACAAACACAAAATGGAAACCTAATACTCCTTAATTAATTTGGCTAAAGAGATAAAGCCTTTCTTTTTCCCTAGTTTCAGAAGCCACAACAGTTCACTGCTAAACATGGGCCTCCCCCAATTAGGGGGTATTTGCCATATTTACCACGCCAAGCAGCGGAGTGGCGAGCACAGTGCAAGGTACAAGTAACGCTGCTGCCCATTCTCTTGATTCATCCCTAGTCCCTTTTTATGACACCCACGGCTAAAAATGGGGATGATCATATTTAAAATCAACACTTCACGGCAATGATAAGAGGCCTGTAGGGAAAAAATATTATTGTACTAACAGATATGTAGGTATATGTATGTATTCTCTTTATTGTGCATTCTTAAAACTAAAAAACTTAAAATCAACACCTCACGGCAATGATAACAGGCCTGTAGGGAAAAAATATTATTGTACTAACAGATATGTAGGTATATGTATATATTCTCTTTATTGTGCATTCTTAAAACTAATACAGAAAACACATAATACATCAAAAACAAGATATGGGATCATTCATTAAGGGATCTCTTCCAGTCAACCCTTGAGAAACTCTGAGGATACGGTGTGAGCAGGTAAACTAGACGACATAATATTTTCTTGAGTTTGCACAACTATTACTCATCACAATAAAACAATTTTAAACGGATTTAAGTTGTGTTTATTTTGGATTTTACAATTCCTACGTTTCGAGCTCTTTACAGAGCCCGTGGTCACGGATGACTAAGGTGTTAGACGTCATTATTTAGAATTGAAATTATTTTTGTTCTACCGCCATCTATTTCTTAATTGCCTAGCGTAACGTCCTGGTTCCACACAAAATGCTGAAACCGTATCTTGTGTAGTAGGTCTTACAGTATGTTGGATCTGGTTCTTCTGCTGTGTAATCAGCGGAGTCCAAGTTGATGAGATTCCCCATCCAGTATCTCTGTTGAAATTGGGATGTTTTTGAATTTCTATGGCTTCCCGTACTTTCCTAGGAATGAATCTCTTCTCTCTCGCTAGGATTGCAGCCTTATCAAATCTGACATAATGGGTGGGGTTATCCATGATATGTTCACACACTGCAGACTGTCTGTCACGACGGTTTTTTACATCAGCAATATGTTCTTTTAGACGTGTAGATACATTTCTCTTTGTTTCTCCTATGTATGAGAGTCCACAGTCACAGTCAAGTTTATAAACACCAGGGTCTTGGAGAGGGATGTTGCATTTGACTGATCTGATGTACTGGCTGATCTTCCTCGGCGGCTTGAAAATGGTTTTGATTGAAGCTCGCTTCAGAATTCTACCGATCTTATCAGTTACTCCCTTCAAGTATGGTAAGTACGCTGGTTGTCGTTCGACTGTGGATGGTTTGGCACGGTTTCTGTGACGTTGACGGGGTGGCTTCAGGTTATTTTCATGGAGTACTCGTCTCACATGCTTGAGCGCATCGTCTAAGTTGTGTTTATTTTGAATTGTAAAATCCAAAATAAACACAACTTAAATTCGTTTAAAATTGTTTTATTGTGAGGTAAACTAGAATGAAAAGATGAACGAAAAGCTATTTATATACATACTTGGGACTATAGATGTAAATCAACCGATTTAAAACGATTTAAATCAAATCTTGAGGTTTTAAACCTGAAAAAAATCTTTTTCAACCGTTTTAAACTCGCCTGGAAAAATAAAAGGCCTGTGTTTTACAGTTTATTAAAACCACTTTTAGGTCAATTACCTACCTACGCAAATCTTTTTCAACCGTTAAAAACTCGCCTGCAAAAATAAAAGCTCTGTGTTTTACATTTTAAGTCAATTAAACCTAGGTACGCAAAGCTAGCCTGCAAAAAACTCTGTATTTCAGATAAGGTAGGTTAGTCGATTACCGCCTGTCGGGTTACATCGCCTAGGTTCCATAAAATTGGTAAAACAAGTATAATCCCATAAAATTTGCACGGAATGGTAACAGGGTATTGTTGTCATTTAACACTGAGCGCCACAAGCTCCTCGGTTGCGCCTTATGCTAGTAGCCGCGCACCTTTTGTTGAAAGGCGGGTGTTGCTGCTGCGCTTATAAAAATATGGGAAATGTCTAGGTAAGTTTTGACTACATTCTAAAGTATTTAATATCGTTCAATAACTATTTTAATTAAAGTATCTATTTTGCAATCTATGTTGCATAAGATTTTTTATAAAAGTATCAGGGATATTTAATTTGTAAGAATATTTGTTAAAGTTGTCGTAAAGGTTAATACCGCCTATGCGGCAATATACCCCTCTTAGGCGGTATTACCCAACCGTAGGCGTTATAAATAGATACACTAGGCGTTACTATCAATGTTTGTTTAATAGATGAAACAACATGTTTACCACAAGAAAAAAGAGTTTATGGACGAAGCAGAATTTAAAGGCTGCATTTTCTGGTGTCGAATCACGAATTTCTGGCTATTAAGCTTCAGAACAGTATAGAGTGCCAAGGAGAACTTGGCTTGATTTTGAAGAAGTGGTGGAGTGTTCAAACGGCAGCTAAGAAAAAAATCTGTATTTACCAAGACACAAGAAGCCAATTTCGTTAAACGGATTATCCGATTTGCTAAGTTGGGAATACTGTTGATAGGGAAGATGATTTACATGAATCGGTACATGTGGAATACATCGGATTGACGAAGGACTTCAAAGAAGAATTTACTTGCCTTATTGGCTGTAATTAGTTTTGATATTATTTTAAAATTAATTCACACCGTTTTATTTTAAAATGTTGTTGTTTTATAGTTAGTTTTATATGGTAGGCGTAATTAGTCACTAGGCAGGCGTAATTAGGCTCCAAGTTTTAATAGCGCCTACCTATGTTTTTTAATAAAACATTTATTTTTATCTCAAATATGGCCTTAAAACTTATTTTTTTTACTTGTTTTGAAGTTATAGTAACTAAAAAAATTACAAGTAACTATGACGTTAGTTATAAAAGAATTTGTGTTTTAGCTTAGAAATGTGAAAAATAATAATTTATAAACAAGGAAAGTACTGACTAGCATAACATTTTAAATAATGATTATCTTAATAACATAATAAGTACAGAAAGAATCTCAATTAGAACGTAATAGTCAAGTAATACTCATAGGCGAATTAATCTCCCACGTAGTTTAATTCTGCCAATGCGACTGTGTTTTATTTCAGGTATTATTTCATATTTCAAAAGTCTTACGTTACTCTGCTGGATGCTATTTCTAATTTAAATGTTCAAATATTATGACTTGCTTGTTTTCTTATTTAAAGTATTATCTTTTATCAAAAATATTTGCTTTCGAAGTTACATAGGCGGTAATTGACGAACTTACCTTAGTAGATACGGTGGCGCGTGCCGGCCGGTACTTGTTTTGAATAAAATTGGTTTTAAACCAAACGCACACACTCGCAGGCTCTCGTTTTAAACGATGCTCTGCTCACACACACACACACACACACGCGCGCGCGCGCAATCACCTTTGTGTTGCGCCGCCGCCTTGGCTTTGTCGGCTCTTGTCCGCGATCGCCGCATTTGTCTCACTCTTTCGTATCAACATTCGTTCTCAGTCGTTTTTCGCACTGATAATAAACAAGTGCAGTGTGCCCACCTTAGGAAATTTTCCCCGAAATTTAGGGGATATTTTCTCGTTTAGGGGATTTTTTAGGGGACAAAAATATTTAGGGGATTTTAGGGAAAAAAAATATTTTGCGGATTTTTAGGGGAAAAAATATTCAGAGAAATTCAATATCTAACCGTTACCGTTAACATACCCCGACCCCGACCCAGATCCCGATCCCGATCCCGATCCCGATCCCGATCCCGATCCCGATCCCGATCCCGATCCCGATCCCGATCCCGATCCCGATCCCGATCCCGATCCCGATCCCGATCCCGATCCCGATCCCGATCCCGGTGCCGGTGCCGGTGCCGATGCCGGTGCCGATGCCGGTGCTACTAATTCAAGCGTCTTTACCTCGACAGTATCACGAAAATGCATTAAAAATATGGAAATAAAAAAAAAACATAGTTATCAGCCAACCGTGGTTTTAAACCGGAAAAAAACCGTTGTTTACGTTTTAAACGGTTTTTTTCGTTTTCAACAGGTTGGTTTAATTGGTTTAAAATCGGCCTTACATCTATACTTGGGACCAAACTGAATACAATATTATCTACTTAATATATAATTTTATTTATTATTTTAATTATTTAGATATAATACGCTCAGCTAGAAACTGTCAAAAAGTTACCAACGTATCTACCTATTCGGCGCCACACCTGTACGCATAGCAATGGGAGTGCTTCCTAAATGGTGCATACATCACATATACTCCTAGGTTAGTGTACTGGCCTTAGGCATTTATAAGCTGTCGTGTTCTGATGAAATTTGGCTTCTCGATGTGATTGAATGATTGATTTCGTTTCTACGAAATACACACGAAGTTTACTTTATGAGATTGTCCTTGGTTTCACGTACTACACACTCGTGGTTGCTTTGTGCCTACGGTTAGGAAAATGCAATTATTATCATAGACAATTGTACGAGAATCTTATTCTCTGAGAAGACAAGGATGACCAACTTGTTTTACAATATTACAATCACATAAAAATTAATTAAAAAAATATATCGTGTTCGCTACCTACAAAGCCGTCGCAAAAACTCGATATTATGTTATTAGCTTTAGGCGATTTCTCTTAAAATTATTAAACTTAAACACTTACATAACTACTGTAAAAACTAATTTTCAACAAACCTAATAATTTTACAGAATATTAAAGTTGTCTACAAAGCATCCGGTTTTATGATTGAATACTTTATTAATATTTATACATAACCTCTGTAATTAAGTTTCTTAAAGTTGGGCAAAATTAAAGTATCACAGCTTAAGATAAATTTAAGACGAGGTACAAGGACAGTAAGTATTTACTATTAATACGTCAAAACGTTTCGACATTGGCCCTCGCAAGTAATCATCCGTTTTTCATTAGGGAAATGAAATTAATAACTAACTTTTCGGTGCCAAAATCAACAACAACTATGTCATAGCAGCATTTTGTCCATGACCATATATTAGTGGGCAAAGAACGAGCCAAATACAATATGTGGGTATTTGGAAAGTTTTGACGCCAATATGGCTGCCGGCTGCGCCAATAAAAGACAGACGCTGTAACTTTATCTGTTGCAAACCTGGGTTATTAATTTCCTGAACCAATACAAAGCCGTATAAGACGTTTAAGAGGATTACATATACAGGATGTAAAAATATGAGCTGCAAATATTTTAAGGGGTGATACAGTCCATGAAACTGAACAACTTTCCCCAGGGATCATCAAAGGTCAAATATGATATTATTATGAATATGAATAAAATTGGACAAAAAAATTAGAACTTGATTAAACACCATAGCACAAAGGCAATTTAGTTTCGTCTTCGACACGCAAATAAGAAGAAGAACCACATTATTTCAATGACAGAAAACTACAAACGCTCATCAATTAACAAGAAAAATTGTGTCAAATAAAAATTACCATAACAAATTAATAAAAAAGCAAGCTAAACCAGTTATTGCTCATAGCAATAATGACTATCGTTAACACAAACGAGACCGCAGTTTCCATTTAAATAGAGATTCAAAGAGAATGCATTGGTTGAAACGTTTCCATTCGGTTCATTCACTTCATTCGTTCAATAAAGCCCGATTGCATAAACTGAACAGTTCTTATCATAAAAAGTTGTATAAAGGAACGGGTGGCCGCTGGGATTGTATTGAAGTAGTAAGCTTCTTTTGCGCTATGAAGAAATTACTGTAGTGTCAAAGAAGTATTCGTTCAGACTTCGACGATTTTCAGAAACAATATCTTTTTGAGTCTGTAACAACTATTACTCATCACAATAGAACAATTTTTAACAGCCGATGTGGCGCAGTGGTAGTGCAACTGCAACCTTTAGTTCCGGGTTCGATTCTCAGTGGGACACTCACAAAGCTGATATATATCACTTTGTGAATTTGTTTTCGGTCTGGTTAGGATATTGCAGGGTGGACTACCTAATTGTCCGAAAATAAATGGTTCCGTGCTTCGGAGGGCACGTTAAGCCGTCGGTCCCGGATGCTGTCTATGCTTACTTAGACGGCGGTCGTTACACAGCCATGTCAGAGGCCTACTATTAGTGGTAGGCGGTTAAAATACGCTGACACCAGAGTTCATCAGGTCGTTGGACGACTCTGTGTCCCACACGAAAAGAGAGAGAACGGGTGTTCTACCTCCACTTGATTCTGAATTGCCATTGTGTTACGCAGAATGTTGACACCGGTCTTGCAGTATGTTGAATTGTATCTTCCGTTGTATAATTAATGGAGTTCAAGTTGGTGAGATTCCCCATCGAGTATCTCTGTAAATTCGGATGTTTTTTAATCTACATAGCCCGTACTTTTCTTGAACTGAATCCCTTCTCTTACGCTAGGGTTGCAGCCTGATTGAACCTGTCATAGTGGGTAAGGTTATCCAAGATATTTTTACACACTGCAGGGATCGGCAATATGTTCCTTTAGACGTGTAGATACATTCGTCTTTGCTACCTTTTTGTATGAGAATCCACAGTTATAGTCAAGCTTATAAACACTTAGTCAGGGTCAAGGCCATCCAAGACAGATCTGACGTACTGGCTGATCTTCCTAGACAGTTCGAAACGATGCTTGCTTCAGAACGCTACAGATCTTATCAGTTACTCCATTCAAATATGAAAAGTTTACTGTTTGTCGTTTGACTATGGGCAGTTTAGCATGGTTTATGTGACGGTGATTCAGTAGATTCAGGTCATTTTCATGAAATATTTGTCTCACATGCCTAAACTCATCATTTTAGTGTTGGGGGTCACAGATACCACGTGCTCTCTGAAACAAATAGGTTTAAACAACACCTAACTTAAGTAGTTCCTCTTCATTCATTATTTATGTAGTTTAGTTCAGTTTTTCACTGAACTGGTAAATGAGTACGAAAGACGAAAAATATATTTGCAAGTATATTTGCAGATGCGCACCTGTAGTCCATATGGACGCAGTTTCATTACAACCTAAATGCGTTTAAAGTTGTTGTATTGTGAAAAAAATATACTGGTGGATACAATTGATACAATGTCTGTCATTTGTTACACGGTCTACTTGTAGTTTCGTACAACTCCTTTCGCCATTATAACCGGACCGGCAAAATACCGCAATATCATGCGGCTCGTGTGCGAATGGCCGAAGTGTATTAATAAACCCAAAGTTACTTTGGAACAAATAATTTTAATATTACATGTCTATTTGTGCGAATTCCGTAGGTCCTCAGAAAATATAAAGGTCAAATTATTAGGTATTACATAATAGTCCATTCTATACACATTGATCATTAATTATTGTATCTTGCATAACTTTCTCAGAAAGAGGCTTATTTTTTTGATACAGTATTTACATACATCCTACCCAGTAGATCCTCATAACATGATGCGCAAGTGCAGTCACGTATGCACTTTGTAGAAGTGCACTGCATAATGTAAAATAAAAATATTTATAGCCCGACAACAGTTGTATTGCAAAGAGTTTAACGGGAATACACTGAAAATGGTTGCACAGCTCTTATTAGCTATAAGTAGTAAAAAAAGTAGTATCTTATTAAGTACTTAGGTGTCTAAGTTTCAATAGGATGTCTGAGTGTCTTCTGTAGATATCTGAAGGTTTGAAACTTTTAATAAAATCAAACACCGAAAAAATATTTAGTCAGTTATATGTCAGTTGGCTAAGTTGTTATGCTGTAAAGTTAATTTCAATTAATAATAAAATTAAATAAAATCAAGTAACACTTAAGCTGCACAAACTGAACTGAACGCAACATTCGTGAATCGAAATTCTACATTTGAATTTCTTATTTTATCAAGGAAGTCATGCCATGATATAATATCCAAGAAGAAACCAAAATGGCAACCCAAAAATACCCAATGTTTTAACCACAGTACCCAACTACGTACGTGTGTCCATCGTGTCCCCACGCTTATCAGGGCGGGCGCAATCGTGGCCACTCTTAAGTGGTTATTGAATAGCTCCACCGACCTTTCCGGATTAAGGGGCGGAATAGATTCGCCGGAACAGCGGGCATTGTGTTTCGTAACCGATCTGTGTTATTTGGGGGGCACGCATGGTCGGCATGAGAAGGATTCCAGTCGTAGTACCTTCCGTGATAGAGCTGAGCAACGTCTTAGACGTTACTTTAAATTTTATTTATAGTATAGAATAAAAAGTTTTCTAAATTAGTTTGTGATTTTTGGTGGGCCCAAATTGTCAGCATAGCTAACCCTACCTGGTTTCCCCTAAGTAAACACCTACATCCGTAGAGCTCAGGAGGCTAATAAACTGCCTGCTACGTGCTTGCTACGCACCAACATGGCGGTCACGGAATAACTTCTCCTGCTTACAGATGGAGGTAGATTAAAATCCAACTCTAAAATGTTATAACAAAAACCTTTCACATTGAAATTGACAGAAATGACTCAATAAATAATTAAAAAAAATGTAAAACGCAACGTACCTTGGAAAGATTTAACCGATAGAATGGTATATGATATGACAAAAACTAAACACAAGTGTGCTGCGAATGCGAAGTTTAGATATACATACATACATACATAAATCACGCCTATATCCCTTACGGGGTAGGCAGATATCATGAACCATAATCTCACTTGCCGTGAAATATAGGTGTAAAAGTAAGTTAACTTTGTAAAACGCAACGCACCTGCGAAAGATTTACATACATACATAAATCACGCCTATATCCCTTACGGGGTAGACAGAGCATTAACGGCCGCAAAACGGATATTAACACCACGTCTGACTAAATATTGAGGGTCAATCAGATAGCTGTGTATCACTACAGTGACAGGTTGTCAGCCCATCGCCTAACATTGCAATACACATCTAACCCTCGAGTCCCTTAGTCGCCTCTTACGACACCCATGGGTAAGAAATGGGATGATGCTATTCTAAGCCGGCATCACACGAAAGATTTAACTGATAGAATGGGATATGATATGACAAAAACCATACGCAACTGTTTAGATATCGTGAACCATATTACCATAATCGTACTTGCCGTGAAATATCGGTATGAAATTAAGTTATACTTCCTGTCAGGTGAAGAACTTGGTATGCAACGATGCGAGCCAGAATCTTGTAAGTTTAACAAGGAAGGATAAACAGCTCAGCTTGCTTAGCGATATCGAATCACGTAAAGCTTTTCTTGGAAACTATGGTGTTTGCTGAAAAGTTATAAAGTGATTAAAACGACCTACGATCGAGAATTTAAATTAGAAAACGGGGCGTTAAAGGATATCCAACTGTATGCTACTGGCAAGCCCTCTTGGGAGGTTACTTGGTAAAGTTTTAAAAACAAACGAATGCACTTTATCTTGTTACTGAAGAGTACTCTTGTTACATACATACATACATACATAAATCACGCCTATATCCCTTACGGGGTAGGCAGAGCGTTAACGGCCGTTCAACGGATATTAACACCACGTCTGACAAAAGTTTGAGGGTCAATCAGATAACTGTGTCTCACTGTAGTGACAGGTTGTCAGCCCGTCGCCTAAAATTGCAATACACACCCTCGAGTCCCTTAGTCGCCTCTTACGACACCCATGGGTAAGAAATGGGGTGATGCTATTCTAAGCCGGCATCACACGGCACGGTACTCTTGTTTCATTAGAGAATAATACTAAAAGAATCTAACATCACAAAATGATGATGATAGAAATTTGCTGCCAATGTGCTTGATATTTTGCGCAATAATAATTAAATAAAATGTTTTATTTCAGATATTCATCCATAATTATATTAGTTCATACGACCTACATTTCATTGAGTTAAAAAAAATTATTACTATAATTCACTTAATGAATTTAAACATGTAATTTTATATATGTATGTATATGCTATATATACTATAATATATCCTGAACAATTCACAACACAGAGCCACCTAGCCCCAAACTAAACAAAGCTTGTACTAACAACTTGGGAATTAGATACCTAGCTGATATTAATACTTACACACTTTCTCTTTTTTATTCGGATGATATAGGTAATCATAGAGAATTTTATTTCTTATGATAAATGATGGTAATATCTTGAAGGTTGGTGCTGCACTCACCCAGCTAAACGTTCAAATGACAAATGGAGAAATAGTCGGTAATCAGCAGCGCAGACTTCATTTATAGAGCAACCCTATTACATCTGCTGCAGTCCCATCTCTACGGTAGCGGTAGCCATGTAACGGTTTGTCCGGACTATGGCCCGCAGTGTATTGCGGCTGTTTTTCAATTTGTAAGGGCGGATTTCCTGCTCAGTTGCTTCGACTTAAGGGCCACCAAAGACTAACCTAACATGTGTTGTGGAAATGTATTCAGAAAATAGTTATTTTTTTTTAGATGAAACCTTTTTAATTGGATTATGGAGAGCAACATTTAAATTTTTCATGCCATATGTTGCTATGTTTCCTACAGTGTAAGTATCTTCTTCAACTTTGTGGGGAGTTCCACTTCTCAGTTTAGGTACGCTCGTAGAAATGCGACTAACATACTGAGCACGCTACAAAACACCGACACCATCTTAAGAAGTTACAGATTACAGATTTTTAAATGTTTAAAATTCGGCATTTAAATCAAAACAGAAATAGCCTAAAGTAATCCGAAATTTATTTATACTTGAGCTGGAGAGTTGTTTACTGAAACGCGACGGCCTGAAGTTAGAAAACAATTGTGCGATGTACCTTCCATAGCTTTTGCGTACTTTGCACTTTAACCACTTCGTTATACTAGCACTCAACTACACTGTAGATAAGTAATAAGTACATACTTAATAATGCTTGAAATATTTTCACACAAACTCATTTGGCCATCTCATGTGGCCAGTTGCAAACATTTGAAGGTTTAGTATGATTAATGTGCGGTTACGGATGGCCACCGTAAATATCCCACGTGAAATGAAAATAAATTCTAGTTTTTTAGCACGTTACTATATTGATGACATAAAGCTTAATAAACTGAAACAGGCGAGATTTTTTGATAAGAATTTATTGTTTGAATTATATTTTTATACAACGGGAACGCAGAGTTCTGAAAATTTTGATTTGAAAACATCACTTCGGAAAAAGGAGGATAGTATAGATAGATCGGCCAGTTTGTTTTTTATAAAAACTACTATTTTTTAAACTATGATCTGTAAAATTATATTGAATAAAATATATTTGTTTAAAATATCAGTCTATAGTGCCGTATACGTATAGATAAGGAACTTGCTGTTAATGCAGTATATCACAGTTTCCATTGTGAACATAGGTTATGGTCACTATTACGGTATATTATAGCGGTCATATCGCGGGTCATATCCCATAAAAATTAGGCTATTACCCCATTTCCATTTATTCCGGCAAATATAACTCGTAATGTATGCTGTGTGTACCATCAGCTTTACATCAACCTATCCCTTTAACGGATCAACCTAAACTGGTTTTTCATACAGATATTAAGCAAAACCGCTACAGGGCACATCTACCTACCTTTTTAAGGGATAATCTGAAACTATAGTATTTCATAGAATTTAAAAGAAAAACCTGGTTAGGTTGATGTGCTGCTGTTGTACAGTCGGTTGTAGCACATAAGGTACCGGAAGTACTCCAAAAGAACTTTATTATTTTTGTTCCCAGCAACATCTTTTTCTGGACATGAATATGTATTGGTAGAAAAAGACTTCTTTTATGAGAATAAGTAATTTTTTTATTGTGTATTAACTGGAGATAAAAAAAATCTGTTCTTTTGGAGTACCCCTGGTACCTTATGTGATACAATCGACTGTACCTACAGTATCCGCATTAGGATGTTTTTGCCTATTGTGTCTGGTAGCTAAATGGACACTATTCATCCCGTGGGACGAATAAAAATAATATACAGGGGATAAACTTAACCCTATGATAGATGAGGGTCGCGTGATTGTGTACGTGTGTGTGTGTAACGTGGTATCCTTGTTATTAGCCATTAGTACTAGCATTGCAGTTATTAAATGACAAATGGGTTATGTTAACGTGCGTGTCTATTGTTTAGAGAGGTTAGGTGAGCTCTGTGGAAATGGGATTACGAATAAATGTCATCGCTCCATCTAAATTATATTTTAGTTATTCTGTTCAGATCAGCATTGTTTGAAAATTGATGAGATGTGGTTGAATGACCAACAGTGAATTTGCGTGTGTGGGTATATTATGCAGTTTTATGTATATAATTATATTGCAATATATTGGTACTTTATTTTGATATAGGATATAAATATACGGGGTGTAAGGGACAGACAGGCATGATCAGACCATGAAACTGAACAACTTTTTCTATGGAAGCTATGTTTGTAAACGAAAATTTTTTTTTCACCTCCCATACGAAATTCCCGATCAGCTGCCTGACTTTCTATGGAAACTAAAAAAAAATCGTTTCCCAACATAGGCTCCATAGTAAAAGTTGTTCAGTTTCATGGTCTGATCATGCCTGCAAAGTTTTCGGTACACCGTCCCTTACATCCTGTATAGTCTTTGCATTAAGTACTTTTCATAAGCTTACTCCATACTACCTGGTTCTTTGAAAGATATTGCAGCCTGAACAATTTTTATTTTTGTTTTTAAACATTTTTATAATCATATATTCTTTTTGTGCAAAAGAGTATATTGTATAGTATTGTATGAATGAATAATAAAATGTTTTATAATATGACAGATCTGAATCTGTTATGCATTGACAAAAATAGTATGTCAAAGTTTTACTTTTACATGTTTTTAATATTTGACTGAGTGGGCTATGATCATAAAATGATACTCGTTTCCTGCGATAAAAGCGTACTATATTGCTTCCGATTTTGGAATTTTCCAATATATGAGATGAAAAAACTACCAGCATCAGTGAAATCGCCGTGTGATGCCGGCTTAGAATAGCATCACCCTATTTCTTACCCATGGGTGTCGTAAGAGCTGACTAAGGGACTCGAGGGATGTGTATTGCAATTTTAGGCGATGGGCTGACAACCTGTCACTATAGTGATACACAATTATCTAATTGACCCTCAAACTTCTGTCAGATGTGGTGTTAATATCCGTTTTACGGCCGTTAACGCTCTGCCTACCCCGTAAGGGATATAGGCCTGATTTATGTATGTATGTATGTATCGGTGAAATGACTTCGGTGTAAGAGTCTGGCCAATGAAAGGAGATATTGAAAAATCACTGCGAATTCAAAAAATAATAGGACGGCAACCCAAATGTTAAGAGCAAACAATCTTAACAACGTCCATTTTGACATCAACTTGAGCATTTCACACGGCATAAGTGTTGCCATTTCAAAAGGTTGCAATTACTTCGGTTGTCTACTATCATTAGCCAATAGCCAGACTCGTGAATTAACTCAGCAGTGGTTTAGCAGAGTAACAGATTTTCTAAATTTTGACACTTTTTCGCTACCTGTACTGAACTCGTTATTATTTTTACGACATATATAAATAATATTCAGTGTCAGTACTCCAATCTCCTCCAGCGGATTTTCGATAAATAACGTTTTCATCCATTTATAAATTTTTGATTGATGAGAGCAGCACTTATCGTCTGGGAGCGTCTTAATGTATAGAACCTATAAAAACATGCAACCCAAACTCGGAAACAAGTAGACGATTAAAACAGTTGTGGTGTTTCTGCTAAACAGCCACATTTAAAATCATTTACCTACCAAATTACACGCCACCATTCCTGCACCAGGGAAAATTGTTTACATTTAGGTAACCTGGCAAATAACACAACCTAATTCTGTTGCCATGCATTTGCCGCAAAGGCCGAATTCCCACTAAATCACATAGAAAACGAGGCCCATTATACTGCTTAAATTATGGCCAAATAGAGTCCGAAATACGTAACACAAGGCAAACTTGCAAACAGTTCAATTCAAAAACAAAATTGGGCATTACATTTTACAAGCGCCTAATATTTGAATTTGTAATCAACAGTTGGAACCACAGTTTCGACACAGGAGAATTGATTTAAACTTTATTATCACCATTATATGTATTTAAATAAGGTACACATTACCCAGATCATCACTTTTAGCGTTAATGCCTCTTCCACCCCGGTACAGCATGTGTACCACTGATTTTGAATATAACTTTAAAATATAACAATAATGGGTACATGTGTCAAAATGTCTACTAAGATAATAATGTACAAAGACACAGATAATAATGGCCTCAAATCAGGAATTAAATTCTCATACCTTCAATTAGCGGTATCACTTTCGATAGAAGATATCTAAGTGATGAGATGACATGTCCTATTATTTGACACAAAATACGCGTTAGCTGTCAAAATAAGGCGACGATGAAAACAATAGCGACTAATTTAGCGATTAAATGGCGACTTTCATGGCGAAGAACATATTGTAATTTTTTGACATGACAAGTGTTATCTCCCATCCTTTTCCAAACCCATTTGACGGAAAGATACAGCGCATATTTAGGAAAGGTAAGATAATTTATTTTCCGAATTGAGGCCAACACCTACCTTCACTTCTCAATACTCGTAATCAGAAGCAAAAATAATCTGCTATTTCAAAGTATTAAACTATGAACTTACTGGCCGATATTACTATACTTTTTCTTTATTTTATGAGGTTGGTAAAAATATGCCACTCTACTTGTTTACATGAAAAGGAGACAGTGTTGTACTTTTTTTCCTAAACCCAAGCAAAAAATTCGTAAGCTATTATTTCTAAGCTTCCAACCGAAAAACAAAACTTCCCAGCACATCAAATTAACTCTGGAACTGGAATCGTTAAACAATAACAAAACTCTGGCGACCTATCGACTGGACTGTATAATTCAATTATTTATTTAAACTTTATGAGGAAGTTTTATTGTTACTCCAAGGAGTTGAGCTTAAGTGGGTAAAAGTTAAGTTTATTTTCTGGCGCTACTTGAGAATATTATTAATTCAGTCGCTACACGATGGCTTAAGAAAGGGTTGACAAAAAGGTTGCGTGCAATTCGTAAAGGCTTCTTTTATAAAGCAAATACATTTCTCATCAAATTTTTGTAATGCCAAAGTTTTAAGATGAAATGTAAAATTTTTCAGCACTAAAACATTGCAAGCTCTGTTTTGTTTGGAGTAAAGTAAAATTTGCCTCACATAAAATAATCACAAGTTATATGGTTTGCGCTTCTAGAGATGCATTTTACTCAGTACAGCTAGTAGGTAAGGCACCTGAAGCTTTTCTTTACAGGATGTAATTGTTTTAATCATCATAAGTTTTAAATTCATGCAGATGTTAAGTTTCGAATTAATAACTTAATAAACTAAGCTAAGCTATATTTATTTTTAATCATATTTGTATATATTTGCATGTATGTATGTATGTATGTATGTATATATGTATGTATTTATGTATGATTGTAAATGTACTTAGTACATAAGTGTTGTTATTAAATTTAATAATTTGACTGATAATTTGCTTATGCAACTACTTGCAAATCTTTTAATTTTTGTCTCTATTTTAATGTAAAGGTTGCCTGGAAGAGATCGCTGCAAGCGATAAGGCCGCCTTTGCTTACTTTTACTCTTAAGTTTTCTGTATTGTTTTGTTTCTGTTGTGTATGTTGTAAGCAATAAAGTGTTCATCTATCTATCTATCTATCTAAGCAGATTTTCAGTTAAAAGAAGATACGGTGTTACAGTTGTTTCTTAAATGCTAAGTAAGTACCTCAATTCGTTTATACGTGGATATGACCTTGGTTTGTACGTTAAGTTTCGACTAATGAAAACAGGTTTGCCATTCTAACAGATATGTGGAAGCTTGAATTCATAAAAAATATTGTTGATACGTTAAATTCCAACATTTAAATCTGTTTTCAAACGATTTTGGTGTCTAATGTCTACGTTGGTATTCGCTTTGATCTTGCCATGTTAGGCCTTATCGAGTTATCGTTCTTTTATTAAGGCCAGTTACATAAAAAGCCCTACTTTATAACTAGGTAAATAAAACCTTATCAAATGAAATTTCATGTAACTGTAATCGTCAAAACCTATAATTTGTTTAGACTGAACCATAGTTAGACGAGATATGAACATTTTTAAGAGCTTTTAATTTTTTGTCCACCCTGTAGTTACAAAGAGAACAGACGTAGGTCATCTTAGTTTATTTTTAAGTTTTGCCAATATCGGAAAAGGTGATCTATGTATCTACTATGTAGTATATACAAAGGTATTCTGTATTAATAAAAAACCTAATATAAACAAGCTTTATGAGTAGTCAGGCGTATAAAACTCAACGCAGTTTGCAGGCCTATGAACCTCAGTAAACTTACGAGAGTGTACTAGAAACTGTTATACAAATAGGTACTCAAGTTTTTCAAATTTTCTAACATCGCAGCGTGAAATTAAAAAGTTCACTGTATTTCACCGTTTTGCAACTGCAGGTAGCATTTCCGAATTTCAGGAAAGTTTATATTGAACCGAACGTTTGAAACCACCACTGAAATATAGTGCGCTTTGTGTAGTCATTTGTTAATCTATTTAAAGCTAGCTGTTCGATTGTGGCCGTTATTGCAAAGGTGTAAAAGCTAGGAACGTGAACAGCATTTAACAGGTTCTAAATCATTGTTTGGCTGTTCGAATTGTATAATGAGAGATAGCTTAAATTATTCGGACTTACCTATTTATTGCTAGCTTAAACTCTTGTGTTGTACAGAAGAACCTAGACGTGCGTTTAGTAAGATGATATATACAGTGGAAATCAAAACACAGCCTGAATTTAATAGCAATGATTTTCCACGCAGGTTATCATAGGATATCTTTCCGTTACCTTTGAATAAATATTTCAAACTCTCTATAAATTACATCAATATATTTTATTCGTTACTTGTCAAATCCCGCGACTGAACTTTACGCAGTTGTGTAAGCTTCTGTTTGGCTTCAATCCTTCCCAATATTACCTTATCACCAAAAGCGTTCTTTCTTCAACGTAAAAAGACTCCAGTAAGTGACAGTAAAACTAAGTAGGTCAGTGTCTAAACATTTACGAGACATAATATTACAATAAGTAGTTCTAATATACCCCAATAGAGGTGAGTGAGGCAACTTCACGCTAGCTCTCCATACATTATGCATGTGACCGGTTTAGCCAATAAGAGCAACCTCATTTCTCTACTTTTCACCTTTGCGTTACAGTGTCCTTAATAAAAATAGTAAACATTGGATAAGGTAAAGTAACACGTTAACATAATCAAAATTAGTCAACGAATATTATTAAGTGCCTAGTTATTCTTTTGTCAAACGATTTTTATCTTGTAACTTTAACAAAACGGTTTAAATTGTGTTTGACTGTTCAATAAAGAATGGAATAAGGACTTGGTCTTGTTTACTTAAGTTTTTTTTCAGTTTGTTCTAAGTAGATTCATTGCTATGCAAAACTTTTTAATACCCATATTGCCCTCGGGAAAAGGTAAAGAAAATGTGTTTGCACGTTCGCACCACAACACGAGAAGCACATTTTTTTCTTGTTTCCGCACAAAGTTACCGCAGCCAGGTGTAAGTTCGAGCGAAAAATATTCATTTGCGCTGCGCTGAAACTATAAAACCATACGAATTATTTCACATAGCCGCGCGAAGTTGTGTAAACGTATAAACTCGGTCTAATACGGTACGTTTGCCCATTCTCTAAGATTACCTAGAGCGAATGGCAAACTTGAGCTCTCACTTTAGTATTATAGCCGCGAATAACACGCTTGTACACAGGGTGGATTCAGGAAACTTCTGATAAGAATTAAAAGAAGACTAAATCGTCGTGCTACCGAGTACGAGAATGGGATAAAATGTTGTTAAACTCGATGACATAGACGTGGTTTAAGCTATTTAACCGCGTCAAATCGTACCTATAGAAAAATATTTTAAACACTGCCTAAAAGCGCGTCTAACTTTTTGTCATAACATGGGAAAAGTTTAAGTTTATGATGGAAGTTTAAGAGATGTTAACGTCTACATCATTTTTTCATATTCTTGACATAACAGAGGTAGTTTATTTGCGATAGATTGCCCTAGCATATTTAACTTTTCTTGTTTCTTATAATGTATTAGTTTAATTTTAAGTGAGTCCCTGTTTCAGCATGAGAACAGCCAGTTCAATGAACCTGCTTTATTTTGTATCGATGTTTGAACTCAGTTCTGTCAGTGAAGAGGTCATTCACTCTATCATTCTAGCAATTTAATACACCGACGTCTTCAGGATTCCCTGATGACAAATGAAATTTCAAGTAGGTAGGTAGGTAGGTAGTGATGAAAGATAATCTAAAGTTTATTCACCTGAATCTTGTCGCCTGGATCCTCATGTATATTGTACACATAATTAATTAGGTAGAAGTATCGTAATGCCTACTGAAAAGAAATGCCACGTAACGATGTCAATTCAATAGGTACCTTTTTATTGTAATAGTATCACAGTAGACAGAATTCATTCACGTATACATATACAACTAAATATTATAATTTAAAATGCAGCACTCAAAAAACTAGTAAAACTAAACATTACCTTACATTACTGTTCCAACTATTCAGAACCACAACATGAATAAAAAAGCCTTTCAATGAACATCAAATCAGCTATGTCCGTCAGAAGGGCCGCTGTTGCCGCTAAATCGGCCATTGGGAACCTCGTGAATCTGCCCCCAGAGTTATTGGGGTCCAGCTGTAAGACGTCGCCCACAAATCCAGGACCCTGTCAATTTATGCCCCCCAGTATTTATGCCTGGCTATCACCGTAAGAGATTTAGGAGTTTGTTATTCAATGGTTATTAAAGGGTCTATCATTTGGGGTTACTGTTACGAGCTATTACTGTGGATTTAGTTATTATTATAACATTAAGTCATTTATAGTCTGAATTCGGCAACGCAGCAATATTATACCGATAGGTTTGTAATTTTTACTGCTGAACGATAGGAAAGCTGATTTTCAGAATATATAAAGGTAATTACCAAATAATCATATGCCTCATTAAAATTGTTATAGATTTAATGTACCTACTATTTGATATGGAACTTTGTTTTCTGTAATAAAGACTTTATTATTATTATTATATATTTCTACCAATCTTGAAATAACGGTATCAAATACAGCACCTCAAAAGACCTGCAATTGTTATTTTTGTTTTTACCGGGTATGCGCAAATAAAAATGACAAAATGAATATTCGTAACAGTCGATTCCAACATTTGGGTAACGGAGCACAGAGGTGTGGTTAGACCTCACGCCTGAACGCCCCTCACGCTTGTATTAAGGTCACCCATATTGAAGGGTGAGCCATAATCCTGCGACGGGTTGGGTGTAAATTGACTTGGATTGCGAATTACAGAGGTCGGGTATGGTTTTGATATTTTTGACTGGTTCCGTAATTCCGTATTGAGATTTTCTGTAAATAAATCCTGTCTGTTGCCGTGTAAAGCCAGCTTAGAATAGCATCACCCTTTTTTTGTCGCGATTTTAAATTTTAGATGTTGTGCTGACACCCTGTCACTATGGTGATACACAATTTTCTGAATGACCCACAAATGTTTGTAGAACGTGGCGTAAATGTCCGTAATTTACGTCAGTTTACGCTTTGCCTACCCTGCAAGGGATATAGGCGTGATATGTGTATGTAAATAAAGCATCTTCTGCTGCAAAGTATTTTTCTCAAAAAAAATGCAGGATTCTCGGATTCAGGCTTCATATTTCTCAATTTCCAACAAGAGAAAACTTGAATCTTTGTTAATTTTAAAATCATTTGTTACAATTTGTAGTAGAGTTTTCACTGGTTTTTAGTGACTGACTTTTTAAAGAGATCACAAGTATTTAAAATACTAGTAGAATAACAAATTTACTACTACTAGGTACTGCAGCTGCTGCTATAACAGCCACAACAGTCGACTGCTTAACATAAGCCTATTGCAGAGTAATCCTAATGGTTAAACGAACAAGTAAATAATGAATATATATGTATATCTTTTAAACCTGCGATTGTTCACGACCTTAAAATCACCAACATGTTTAAATTTCCATCAAGTTTGTTGCGTACGTACGTGATGAGAACTCGCGAAGTTCTGTCGCTAATCTGCGGGGAAGCCGGTCGATTTAACTTTCCAACAAGTTGGTAATAAAGGGCTGACTTCTTCCTACCTGCAGAAACTTGATGCTGGTTTTAACAGAACATTTCCACGAGTATCTGGTTAGTCATATACTTAGGCAGGTAGGACTGTGTTATGAACTTTGTAAATTTTTGCTTTGTGAATCATAACAAGTCGTGTTGTGGAAGACGACGACGGAAGCGACGGCGATGTAAACCTTGGTAGTGGCGGCGGATCAGCTACTGTAACATGTTGAGACGGTTCACTTATTTATCGTCCGTCGTTCCGTTTTTTGTATAGTAATAAGATTGGAATTTGCAATTTCCTTTGGTTTGACAGACGCATGCGTTACGGAACGACAGACGACAAGTGAGCGAACCGCCTAAAAGTGATAGCGGATGGATTTCTATTGGTCAAGGCAACGCTGCCTGCTGCTTTTTAGATCCAACTCTAACGCTGAAGAATATAGCTCATTACACTTTGTTAATCATCTCCATAGCATCAGAATTTAGAAAGGTTTTCGGTTTTTTTTGAAGCCGTCTGGGTTTCACGTGCACAGCTAGACTAGGCGCCCGTTGAAAAAGTCTTACCTCATAACATAAATAAGGTTACCGAACGAATGTATAATTATGAGGTGTAAAAAATAATGCAAATATTTCAGGGGTGAACAAGCCGATGATACTGAACAACTTTCCCCAAGAAGCATAGGTTGAAATATAAAAACAATGAAAATAAACTAAATGTTCTAGCCGACTAGGTCAACTTGTGTGAGAATTTTCAAATTTGTTTTTCATATTTCGACCTCAATTCCTTGAGAAAAGTTATTCAGTTTCATGGTCTGGTTCACCCCTTTAAATATTGGCAGGTGATATTTTAACATCCTTTATTATAGATAGGGATACACAACTATATGAGAGGCCTACTACTTGGAGTAGGCAGTTGAAAAACTCTGACACCAGAGTTCATCGGGTCGTTGGGTGACTTGGTGTCCCACACGAAAAAGAAAAAGCAGGTTAGGAAAATAGTAGGTTGCCATCCGATATCTTGACAGCTTTTTTAATTCGAGTTTAAAAACTAATAAAATTACATTACATGGCTCGTTCGAAACGTTTACCCAACTAAAGAGACGACTTTGGAGATACGAACCCTCTAATGTTGCCCGCTCCAGCCCTGATATTTTCAATGGTCATCCACATTTTATGAGACCAAAAAATATAGCATGGAAACGGCCAGGTTTAGAGCTGACAAACTTAGCGAGTTTTTATATCCAAAGGCATCATCTCTTTAGATTTGTAAACGTTTCCAACTGTACAGCCGTGTACTGTTATATTAGGAAATTTTATTCGATTTTAAACTCGAATAAAAAAACCTAATATTTTCCGGACTTGCTGAGTATTATCTATCGCTTTAATATACTTCCGTTCGGTAACCTTATGAGCTAAGACTCTGTCAATGGGCGCTTAGTCTTTAGTAAAATCATGACGAAAACATATTCCAATTGTTGTAAATTATTAAGTACAAAAGTAAATTCCAGTGAAGATAAATTACCATGGTTCTTTATCTAGAAGTAAGCGGAATAAAGTCAAATACAAATGCGCCTGGCAATTCTGTTTGCGACCTCCCGCATCGCCCGCTGGCGACCCGGCAAACAAAACTCCCACTTAGCGGACTCGCGGTCAAGTCAAAGCGGGATTAAAAACTCATTTATATGAAAATTAAATAATGAACAAGAACGACTTTTTACTCACTGTTCGTTGGTAGGGCAACATTCTAACTGCAAGTACAGCTTTCAACTTACTCACTTCATTCTGTTTCCACATAAGTTTTGCAGTACTTTCTATGGTTTATTTTGCACTTACTGTGGTTTATATTTTCATAGATGAAGCTTTGTTTATTCAAATCTACTTAAGTTTTTTTTGCACTCAAGAGTTCCCGGGACCTGCGGAGGACCGTCCCACCGCTCTAATAACTGAGCTGCCCGCGCCTCGACCGAACACTTCCAAATTTACAACCCCGGCCGACGCTAATTTGATTTCAATTAATCTTTTTAGTTTTGATCTCAGTAAAAGTACCACAGGTGTGTTTTTGTACCTATAACACTCTATTCCAGAAGCTCCGTGTATGCTCATAAATATAATAAAAATTGTTTACGAAAATTTAACGCGGGTAAAAAGTATATGAAATATTTTTTGCAAATTTAATGCAAAATTTAAGTAAAATTGAAAAAGATGCAAAGCAGGATATGAAGTTATGAAAGACAAAATATTTTAACTGCAGCCTAAGTATAATAAATAATAAGTGAAAAGGCTAAACTGACTGGTCATACCGCTTACGCTTAAAAGTTTCAGATGCATGTGCGTGGCGCTCACGAGCAGCTGACAAACGTTTATCATACTGAGGAAAAGTTTCAGATTCACATGACTGAACGTGGTGCTCACGATCAGCAGACAATCGACAGCGCACGCACTCTAGAAACATAGTCCGTATGAAAAATATATATAAGCATGTTACATTCATAAACCCATTGCTTGGTAAAATACGTGCTCGAATTTCAAAATATTGATAAAAACCTTGAGGCGCCATCTAGTTTTGTCTATCAAAACAAATTTACAGCATGTGATCAAATATATGCATGTCATGTTTTTCTCTGTGTTAGTTTAAAATGGATTTAAAATAATGTTTTTGTATATTATACCAACATGCTAGAGGTTTTTTGTACTTTCCCGTAGGAATTAGATATTAATCTCTTTCCTGTAGAAGTTTTCTTAAATGTTTATTTAGCTTTTACCATTTCAAGTTTCAACAATATCTGTTATAAAATTTTTGCGTGATTAGTGAATAACATACATACAGACAGACATAAAATATTTAACAATTAGTGATTTTGTACATATTGTGTCCATCATCACACCCCCATTTTCTTACAGTTTTATTTTATGTAAGTATAGATTTAAACAAACACAAATAAGGACCTCCCTTTTAAACCAATTTCAGTATGTAGTCGTGTGATTACTTATTTCTGTAGTAAGAGAGGGTTCTACTCCGACCCTCGTAAGGATAACGCGTAGAGAGGAGGCCCTTAATTTATGAACAAATTACTTTGTACACAATAAACCTGTGTAAGAAATAGGTGGTATTAAACAGACTTGAATGTAGGTTGGCATGGAAAAACTATTCTGATACGATAAACAAATAAGTAAGCAAACCTGCTTAGGTACCTACTTTCTCATAAAAGTATTTTTTAATTATTAGATGCATTTTAGCATATTTGGAAAAAATATCAAATTAATAAAACCCGTCAATAACTTTTTTTACGATTTTTAATTAAAATAACCTTCTGTGAGTGACAAATTTTCAGATTACGTAAGCATTAAATAGCCAAATAGCTGATTCGCCTGCCTATCTTCCAGCAACATTAATGTGACTTTGAGAAAATTATGAACTGTTTAAATACTCTGCAAGTTTATGCTTAAGTAATCTGTATATTTTACACCTACAGCTCACAATGCACTGAAGAAATCTTTATGACATAATTATAGAAGAATATACCTGAACAGACATAAAGAATTTTGGCAGACTAGTAATATAAGGTTCGACAAGCCAGTATTAGACTAGTTGTGTAAGATTAAAGAACTGAGTTTTTTTATCAACTCTGGTTGATAGCATTGATGTGTATTTCTGTTGCAGTTCCATTTCTTGTTGACAAGCTGTCCACGGCGTCGACGATGCGGATTGGCACTCTGATGCAGAACAGTAATGCGGAAGTCCCGGGATCCTCGACGAAGAATTCCAGCGTTGGTGCTACACCCTGTTAAGTGAAATACAAGTAAGTACGCATGCTTTGTTTGATAATATGTCAGGTCTCTTCTCTTTGCGTGTGGGACACCGAGTCATCCAACGACCCGATGAACTCTGGTGTCAGAGATTTTCAACCGCCTACTACCACTAGTAGGCCTCTGACATGGCTGTGTTACGACCGCAGTCTAAGTAATCATAGACAGCAATCGGGACCGACGGCTTAACGTGCCCTCCGAAGCACGGAACTATTCCGTTTCGGAAAATCAGGTGGTTCACCCTGCAATGTCCTAACCAGACCGGGAACAAATTCACAAAGAGATAAATATCAACTTTTGTGAGTCCCACCGAGAATCGAACCCGGAACCTTTGCGTCGCAGGCAGTCGCACTACCACTGCGCCACATCGATCGTCAGGTTAGAAAGACAGAAGTATTTTAATACAATAAAAACTGTCAAATAACTACGCAACTGTCCCGGAATTGCAGGATATTTGAATATTATAGTACCTACATCAAAAATTTAACACGCAAGTTGTCAAACAAGTACAATGCTATTAATTATGCGCAATTCCAATAAATTGAAACTCATACTTCAAGAATTATGTACGGCAAGTCTTGAGGTTGGACACAAAATAAACAGAACTTAGACACTAAGGTAAGTAAAGGAAGAACGGTAGTCAACTTTACCTGCACGTGAGCTAAGAAATACCTCAATGAGGCAATGGTGGAAACACAACCTAAAGCTTCCAAGCCAAAGCGGCAACACTGGATGTCCAAGGAGAAAACCTTGTAGAAAAACGACAAAACATGAAAGTCCGTGGAGCAACTACACAACAGCTAAATACAATAAGTGCTTTGACACAGGTAGGCTGTAAAAGAGACCGTAGCAATGTCGTAAAACTTAAGATCGTCATGATAAAGTATGACGCGACAGTGCCAACACAAGATCTGATCTGTAGTAGTAACAATCAAGGAAGAAATGAAATGATCATCTAAAAGTTTCGAAGGACCAATGCACAGACCTTTTTTGTGACTTATACGATATGACTGAGCAGGAGCCATCCATCTTACGAGATAGAGTTCGCCATTAAACACCTAAAGCGCAACAAAGTCGGTGGAGTAGATGAAATACCTATCGAAGTATCCAAGGCGATATGGGAGAGTCAGGAGTTTATTTCATTGAGTTTTGAGAGTTTGAGAGACAGTTTATTGGCCAGCTAATGCATAAGAAAGGTAAAAAAAGAAAAGCAACAACTGACTGATATGCTATTAAAGTATTACTTCACATCCTCAACACTAGACTGCAATCGTATTTGTCTCATCAAATAAATCATACATCACATAGCCCTAGTAATCCAACCCTCACGCAATAGTCCTCGCATCAGGCAGGTGCTGGCTCTGGGTTTACTTCTATACACCTGTATGTAGAAGTGCAGACAGAGCAAGTATTCGTTTGATGCACACATCACAACTCATTATTTGGTGCAAAAAGGCCTCTGTGTTGTTGGCTTCGGCCCCACTCATGCCTCAAAAGACCGGGCCAACAGGCCCAAGATTCAAAAACATGTTAACATAATCATGTTACATGTGTGTTGTAATTTCGCTCACATCGACCTAAACTTTATGCCGCGGAAAACAAAAACAGCGATGCAATGAAACCAACCACTACTCACTATCAATATTTCATTGTTCCTTCAATATCCATCTTAACATATACTTACAACTGGGAATATGGGCTCGATGTACATCCTAAGGGTGTATTGCACGACTTCATTCTCCAGCACTGGGCAGTAGCTGTTAGTGAGGAAGTTGCAAGTCTCTGCTTCATCGCCAAGGGGATAGGGGATCGGGATATTTAAGATGTATGCCCTGACCATTGTCCTCAAGCGTGGTATAGTGCGAGCTGAAAACATTAAATTGAAGTAATAAAATAGTAACAATAGTTTCAATAAGATTTTGGGTCTTTATTTCTTTCTCTATCTAGACTTTAGTGTATTTTTTAATATGTGAATATGTAGTTTCCTTATCATTTTAACCACATCTACCGACTGCAAAGCATAAGCTTCTTTAACGCCATTCCAGTACTATGCCAGTCTCATACAGTGAGCTACCGCCAACTTGAAAATACTTATCACACAACTCACAATTTACTGTACTCGCTATTAACACTCGGTTACACGTCACAAGCTTGGAAACAACAAGCAGCAAGTATTTTATGTTAAAGGGTTCTGCTGTCTATGTTTCATATTTATCCCATAATCGCCTTTTACGAAATTCAAGTGTCGAAATGGGTTTGTGCTATATTAAGCAGTTTACACTGGCAGGTTTACATGTATTAACAATTGTTTTTTACTTACGAGCTCTAAAAACAATATGCATAACAACATCTTGTAGTTGAGGCAACAAGCAAGGCGTTGTGTCACATCCTTCGATATGAACATTGACGGGCAAGGGAGCGTTGTGTTGTGTGCCTGAAAAGAATAAGAAAATATTTATTTAGTAAATGTTTTTGTAGTGAGACACAGAACAGGCTACATAAAAAGAAAAAATATATATTTGACCGAAGATTTTACTATCATCACTATCACTACTACACTATAAAGTAAAGTCGCTTCCCGCGTATGTCCCTATGTCTGTTTGTATGTATGCTTAAATCTTCAAAACCATCCAGCGGATCTGGATGGGGGTTTTGTAAAAGATAGAGCGATTCAAGAGGAAGGTTTATATGTATTATGACATGCTGGATATAGACAACTACTGATAGTTTTAAGATTTCTAATGTGAAGCCGAAATTTAACACATTTTATTGAGTTTACATTGCAAACGCGGGCTGAAATTTAGGAGATAGACCAAAATAATGTACAAAGTATTGTGCTTCTTAAAAATTCATACAAAAAAGTCCACGATGGTATTTGTTTATCTGTTACGGATAACGCACAATTAGTACGGCTCCTTAGTTCCGACTTTGTATGAAGCAATGGTCCCATCCGGAAGCAAGCATGAAACTTGGTATGCTTGTAATTTATAAAGACGTAATGTGTCGACACTTGTAATTGAGGACGAATGGTCCCTAAGCATAATCAAAATTAAAAAGCTTTATTGGCTCCAAGTACAATGTAGCATGTGTTTGAGTCTTCCCGGTAAGTAAGAAAACTACTTGAGTTGGGAATGACTCGCTTCTTCCTTAGGTAGTAACAAAGCTGTATGTAAGTATACAAAAGGGTAGGTGAGTAGGTGCTAGTGGCACTACCTAATTTATATTATATGGATTAAAAAATAAAGGAAACTATTGTAAATTAATAAGTAAAAAAGTAGGTAATAGTTCCTACTTATTCTACTTAGCAAGACTTTACCACTAAGAATTCCATACTTCTTCAAGAGAAGGCTAGGATAGTTTTTACCAATCAATAAGGATAACGCATTTAAACTACATAATTATAATACAACTATTTTAAGAAAAACTTACATTGCGCTACTTGGGTAGATTCCTGGCTGGATACAACTGCCAAAAAACAAGACACTACAATTAACCGCCACATCTTGCATGCACTTCAGTATTATTAAAAGTAAAATAGTTCTTACGATACTTATAGAAAATAATTTAAGAATCTAAATCCCGATTACAATAGTAAATCACTTTAATTTGTACTTTGTTTGTTTGATTATTACGTTTAATTTTGATTGATATTAATATATTGATTCACTTTGAAACGATCAGTTCGACTTCTGATTATCGTGAAACCGATAAGGCATGGATAAGACAGGTGGGCACAGGTGTTTGTAGATAAGTATTAATACAGGGTGGACAAAAAAGTTGGATACAATTTGTAAGGACTTGTATTAGAAAATAATAAATTACTTAACAATGTTGTTCATTGTTAAAGATTCTAGAAGAAATGGGAATTTATTCAGCATTGTCTGCGTGTCAACTATAAAGTCTCCAGCACTGTAAGTTGTTGTAAGTAAAGTTCCCCGATTAAACAATGGCAACCTTTCCTCGGTATTTAAGTCCATTTAATTGTGATTTTACCTTACAGAAAATAATCAAAATTCTATCATGAGTTTGATTTCGATCTGTTTAACACTAGTTGCGAGTCAGCGAGTAATAACAGCGAGACGAGTTATTACTCGGTCGTTCTTTGACGGTGATAGACACAACTAATATGTTTTATGAGGATTTTTGTTTTATTTTGTAATTAACCAAGCATTCTCTACTTGATTTGGTTGTGTTTTTCCTAAACTTTTAGTTATAGCTTTATGCCCAATGTGTGTTGTGTGCTACAACAAAATGGTGTCGTGTTTCATTGTAAATGCTTATTTCAGCTTACTCTATTGTCTACAGGTGAAAACCTATTATTGGCTTTCTGTTTTCTGTATTATGTATATTATCTCAACAGCTGTTGGTTTTATGTATATAGTTTGGGGTGGTATGGGATCTACCTCCTAGCGGTCCACCCCGGGCAACGGCAACACAGGCTTGCCTGTGGATAAGTCCGGCTGAACGATCCCACTAAGAAATGAAAAAGAAAATGAAAATGAAATAACTTTATTCAATGTAGGATAGCATTATCACTTATTGACGTCATGATCGGTCATTGTAAAAAAAAGAAATTTGCATAACGCAATCTTCTTCTTTTTATAACAATTTTGTATTGTCCTAATAGAAAACCGGCTCGGGCGGGATAAAAAAGCGGTGGAAGGCTCCGTAAGGGGCCGCCTGGCTCGCGACCACCATCCCACCGAAGTCTGGCGCCAAGTAGCTTGCTGCGTTCCGTCAGTGTGTGGGAGTGCCAGTGCCTTTGGGGGAATAGGAGGATGTCAGTTGCGCTATTCAGAACCGGTCTTGGACTCTGGGCGATACTGTACCGGGTAACTCATTCTGGAGGGTAGCGGGATCCGAAGCACGGTGCCAGCCGTTGGCCGACCGCAGTCAGTAGGGGGCCCAAGTAGCACGCCAGCCACGTGCCAAAGGCTGCCCCGCCAACTCGCGAAAAATCCCGATATGCTCCACCGTGCCAGCCGGCGACTGGATGGGAGGACCCGGTGGCCATATTCGGGGGGGTTCGGGCGTCCTCGCAGTCTCCAAATGAGTTTCCCATGGGTCGGTTAAGCTCTAGTGTTCCAGTGGTTAACTGAAATGCCCCTCGACAATTCAACTTTTTCCCACAAACACTCAAATCATGAAAAAAGAAGAATAGGTTTATACAATGGCTGCACTTCCTCCCAAAAAAAGTGCACCTCATTAACATCCGAGGGTTGCACTCCAATCTCGATCCGGTCCATCACCACCTTGAGACCGAGAAGCCGCACCTGTTCTTCCTAACGGAGACGAAGATAACAACACCGTCGGACGTGGCGTACCGTCAACTACCCGGGTTACTCTCTTGAGCATAAGTTCAAGAAGCAAGCTGGGGTCTGTGTGTATGTCCGCGATGACATTTGTTGTCGTCGTCTCCGTTGCTTTGAGAAATCGGGTTTTTCTGCCATTTGGCTACTGGAGGACTCTGGCGTGGAGAAAACTCTATATGTCGGCGTCTACCGATCGCACAGCGGTGACCAGGAGACGACAGCTCTTTTCAATTACCTAGTTGAAACGACAGACGTAGCACAGCAAAGATACCCGACAGCGAAGCTAACTTTTCTGGGGGACTTTAATGCCCACCATAAGGAGTGGTTGTTCCCGTTCCAGAAAACTGACCATGCTGGGCTAGAGGCGCGCAAGTTTGCATTATCGCTAGATCTGACCCAGCTGGTGAATGTAGCTACGCGGATACCGGATATCGACGGCGATACACCCAATTGCTTGGACTTGCTGCTGACAACTGATCCAGACAGTCATTCAGTTTCGGTCTCAGCTCCGCTGGGAACGTCCGACCACTGTCTGGTGAAATCCGTATCGACCTGCTCTCCTCTGGATGACAGCCCCAGGGGCACGAGGCGAGTTTGGAGATACGAGTCAGCAGATTGGGAAGAGATGCGGCACTTCTTTGCATCTTACCCGTGGCGTCAAGTGTGCTTCTCTTCGCGTGATCCCTCGTGTTGTGCAGATGCGGTTGCGGACGTGATTCGGCAGGGGATGGAATATTTTATTCCATTCTCCGACATCCCGCTCGGTCACAAAGCCCAGCCTTGGTATAACGCAGAATGCGCCCAAGCTGAGGCGCGTAAAGAATCGGCATACCAAGCTTGGGTCAAGGCTCGCGACTGCAAATTAAGAGCACGTAGGGTTCGCGCGAAGAAAAGAACCTTCAACTCTGCCACCAAGTCTTGCAAACGGGTTTTACGTAAGGCACGTTTTGACCATGTCGGACGAATAGGGGCCAAACTAGCATCACACCCTCCGGGTAGTAAAAAGTTTTGGTCCCTGTCCAAAGCGGTTGAAACTAATTTCTGTCGTCCCACCTTACCTCCAATGCTGAAACCTGATGGATCGCTGGCTTACTCTGCAAGTGAGAAAGCAAATTTGTTCGCTTCCTTGTTTGCAAGCAACTCACGTCTGGATGCTGGCTCCAAGCAACCACCTACTGTACCTCGTTGCGATTCTTCGATGACGGAGATCGCAGTACACATGAAAGAGGTTCGAAGAGTATTGTGCAGTCTAGACGTGAACAAAGCCAGCGGACCTGATGGCATACCAGCGAGAGTGTTAAGACTATGTGCGCCTGAACTGTCTCCTGTGCTGACACGCTTGTTCCGCCTCTCTCTTAAAGAAAGAACGGTGCCGGGGGCCTGGAAGCTTGCTAATGTGCAACCAGTTCCCAAAAAGGGCGACTGTGCTGACCCTGTCCATTACCGTCCAATTGCTATTACCTCCATCCTATGCAAGGTCATGGAGAGGGTACTTATTAGTAAGTTGCTGACCTACCTTGAAGACAATGATCTTCTCAGTGACCGTCAATATGGCTTTCGCCGGGGGCGATCTACTGGTGATCTTCTTGTGTATGTCACGCACTGCTGGGGCGAAGCCATCGAGAAAAACGGCGAAGCACTTGCCGTTTCACTCGATATCTCGAAGGCCTTTGACAGGGTCTGGTATGCAAGTCTGCTCAGCAAGCTTCCTGCTTATGGCATCCCAGCTGATTTTTGTACTTGGATTTCAGACTTCCTTAGTGAACGGTCCATCAGAGTAGTCGTTGACGGCTGCTCCTCTGACCTTATGGCCATTGATGCCGGAGTTCCTCAGGGGTCTGTTCTCTCTGCAACTCTTTTCCTGCTGCACATCAATGACTTCCTTTGGCATGGTATTGTTGGATACGCAGATGATAGTACCGTTTCAGAGAGATACTTGACAGGTGCAGGGACCAGTGGGGATGAAATACGTTCGTTAAGAAAGGCCATGGTAGAGCGAACAGATCTGACCTTAAGTCTTGTCTCCCAATGGGGCGACGACAATCTGGTCTCATTCAATGCCGCCAAAACACAGGCGTGTCTTTTCACTGCAAAAAGGAGTCCTTTCGACTGGACACCTACTTTTCGGGGTACATCTATCCCAGTCACTGACAGGCTTGAGCTTCTAGGCATGGAGTTGACATCAAATCTAAACTTCGGCGCGACCATCGAGTACAAGGCTCAGACGGCGGCTAAAAAGCTGGGCGTCCTGAATAGAGTGAAGCGATACTTTACGCCTGGACAGCTTTTAACTCTTTACAAAGCACAAGTCCGATCCTGCATGGAGTATTGCAGTCACCTTTGGGATGGCTCAGCCAAATACCAACTTGCCGCTCTTGACTCGGTGGAACGCAGGGCCAAGAGGCTCATAGGCGACATAAAACTGGTGGACACCAAGCTACATAGCCTGGCACATCGCCGCAAGGTTGCCTGCTTGTCGGTTTTTTATAGATTGTACTTCGGAGAGTGTGCTCAAGAGCTTCACGACCTTGTTCCACCAGCTCCCTTCTACCATCGGACATCCAGACGCACCGCCGGATACCATCCGTACCTGGTAGCCATTCCACCAATTCGGACTAAGCGCTTCCAGTCATAATTTATAATGCGCACTGCTAAAGAGTGGAACTCACTACCTGCGTCTGTGTTTCCAAACGCATACAACCCTAATCTATTCAAAGTAAGAGTAAACAGGCTTCTTCTGGGTGAGCTCGCTCCATCTTAGACTCTGTCTCTGTCCTATGACCTAGACTAGAGTCAAGAGCAAACCCATCATTAATAAAAAAAAAAAAACTCAACAGCTGTTGGTTTTCCAAAATAAATAAAATAAAATAAAATAATTTGGGCTTCAAGTGAAGCAGTCTTCATTGTTATCATCAGGTAAAAATACACTAAAGATGGTAAGGTGCCGCATGGTTTTGTTTACATTACTTACTTATATAATAGTTTTAAGAATGATCGGTTTTAATTCATACAGACTTTTACAGTTTATAAAGATACGACGTTCCAGTTGTTTCTTAAACACTGTGTATTACTCTGTTTATTCGTGGGTTTGGGCTAAGTTTGTTCGTTTGATGTCTGAAAGCAATTTTTAAAGGTTTTTGATACAACCACATAAGGTATGAATGAATCCAGCGAATGGCAGTAGTGTTTCCTGTGAATACTAAACGTAGCACTAGGGACGGTCGCAAATCCACCTACTGAGAGAGTTGTGTACGTTGAAGAGCCACCAATAAGGGGACGACCAGAGACTTCTCTTTATGATTACGATAATACAGTCTGTATTGTGCAGTCATCTATCTGCGGAGATTATCTATCTAGTAATATGCAGTTCAAATTTGTCTGTAAATCTTCCAAATACAAATAAATAAGTAAATGTAACAATATTTGAAAATTTGGATTTTCCTTGTGAAAAGTGGTTTAGTAACATATGTAAATAAAAGATGTTATATAGGGTGGCCCGAATAGTGACGTCGAAAGACAAAATTAGTATGCATGCCTTATACTGGAGGGTTCCCGAATCACCGCTATGTAGCTTCCGCGATTTTGTGTAGTTTCCGAGTTATTCAACTCTTAAAGTACTAAGTATTGGATAATTAATTTTTTTTCTTTAAGTTTTGATTGATTATTTTTTAGCAGCGTGGTTGTTTTTGTTGTAAACCTAATATTCATTGGCATTTTTTAGCAAACAAAAAGATCAAAGACTACCAGTCGAATTATTCCCATACAAGTGTATAAGTTGAATAACTTGACAACTACAAAAAAGTCCCAGAATATACATGGGGTGATTAGGATACCCCTCAGTATAAGACAATCAATTTTTTTCTTTGGACGTGACTATACTGGCCACCCTGTATTAATATACAACAATATTTACTATTACTACTATAATGGCCACCCTATATTAAAATATAGCAATATACAACTAATGTTCTCTAGTAAATCCTCTCGTAACTTATAACGAAAAAGGCCTTCCAGGAAGGGAAACTTCATCCAAGGAATTATTATCCAAGAAAGGGAACTTCATCAGTTCCAGTATGTCGTCGTTTGATCACTAAATCCTCAGCAGAGTGCGTTGCCCTTGCCCATGACCCTCGTAAACATAGGCCAAGGTGCAGTGAGCAAAGGCCCTTAATTTATAAACAAGTTGCTAATAACTTTCAAAAAAGCTTCGTTCTGAACAAAGTAGGTAATTCTAATTATTGAACACAGCAGTAAAATCATTAACCTACATTTTATTATTATTATTATTTTAATTAAACGTGCGCTTGTTCAGATAATACCGACATGTTTAAATTTCCATCAAGTTTTGTCACTGTCTATTTAACTTTCCAACAAGTTGGGAATAAAAGGGCTGACTTGGTGTCCCACATAAAAATAAGAATAAGAAGAAAGGCTGACTTCTTCCTACCTTCAGAAACTTGATGCTGGATTTATCAGAACATTTTCACGGGTATATCTGGTAAATCAGAGAAGCAGATATGTGTAGTGAACTATAAAAGGGTAGGGAAATAAAAGACGTTGTTATGATTTACGCTGTACCCTGGGGGAGGCCTACGTCCAGCAGTGGACTGCAAAAGGCTAATGTATGTATGCTTGTATAATTGATATGACATATGCTTGATGAATCAAAACTGTTTGTGTTGTGAAGTGATAGCGGTAGCTGTAGTGCAGCGGCGATGACTGCAACCTTGGCCGTAGAGAACGATGGCGGAAGTGGCGGCGGCAGCAGCAGCGGCAGCGGCGGTAGGTAGAGCCCCTACGCGGCGTAACATACTTATTCAAAGTGATCATACATATGATGTGTGATGCCGGCTTAGAATAGCATCACCCCATTTCTTTCCCATGGGCGTCGTAAGAGGCGACTAAGGGACTCGAGGGTGTGTATTGCAATTTAAGGCGATGGGCTGACAACCTGTCACTATGGCGATACACAATTTTCCGAAAGACACTCAAATATTTTTTTTGCGGCTGTTTACGCTCTGCCTACCCCGCAAGGGATCATAAGCGTGATATATATGTCGGAGCGTGAGGTATTAAACCTGAGGAATGAAGTAAAGTGCACTTTTTGATGTATTTTATGGAAAGAGCATTAATTGAGTACCTATGCGTTGGCGTCGGTCGAAGCATGTAGTAAACATATTGTGTCAAGTGGTTTGGCTAAAGGCATTTTTGGGAACAGAGAGATTCCGAGTTAGTGTTGTTTGAGCGATCGGGCGTAGCGCAAGGCTCAAATGACCTTTCATCGTTCCTTGGTTTTGGTACTTCGCGTCCTGATCTTAATGTTAAAATTAATTATAGCTGCTAGCCTACTATCTGATTTTCGGCCGTTACGACATCAGAAGTGGGATAGAGACCTACAAACTGTCTAGATGCAGTGCCATAGTGATAGACTTGTGGACCCAGTGATCGTGACTAAAATGACTTTCGTGGCGAAGATACCAGTTGTAAGCGGGAATGCAGATTGCAGAGAATGCTCTTGGACCACAAATAATTCAGGCCAGTTCTTTCCATACTATTATTTTCTAGCGATTTGATATTATTGGTTACTGATGATTTTTATTTGCCGCGCATTAGTAATGTTGGCAATTTTCAGTTTGTGTCATAATTATTATTTTAGTACGGTAATGATTGCCACACGTTAATCTACTGAATTTGTTTATAATCGTGGACTTAAGTTGGACTGGAGTCAATTTTATCGGATTTTAATTGGCATTATTGTTTGATGAAAAATCACTCGATAAAATAATTATTATGGATAAGGAATTAGATTCACAAAAACATAAAGATTAATTCATTTTCTGTCAATGGATGACGTTGTGATGATTGGAAAATGTCTCTGGAATCGGAAATAATCAAATAAAAAGAAACATGTTTTAGTTTTGTTGTGTACAGTTAGTTGCACACGTATTTCGTTTTCGTTGGCACAGTTGGTAGACTGTTGCAAGGAACATGAAGGTTCAGGTTCAATTCTTGGCCTAGTTTGGAAGTTTTGATTTCGTATTTTATTGTGTAAAGAAGGATTTCTGATCTTTTGCAATTATTGCATTGCATTATTGTTCGCATCGTATAAAGTGACGCATGTATCGTTACAGTAAAATATTATTTAGCGTGTTTTCAAACTTTTGGAAATGGATAAATCGATAAATCAGTCTATTTTTAGAACTAAGTTTAACAAACCTAAAGTCAAACTATGGGTCGGCTATTTGATATCGGCGGAAACAAAAAAAAGGGTCTTTTCAAGTACCTATGAGAACCAAGGCGTTGTGTTTTGGTTTGGGAATAGCGACTGTTTCTCAATCTTTACTGAAATTGGTATAGAATTTTACCTGGTACAGATTTGCATTTATGCGAAACTATTGAAATAAAAGCTTTTGTAGAGTTGGTACCTATATAGACAGAGCAATTGTCGGAAATATAAAAAAAATGGGTTAGTAATTTTCAATCAACGTATTTTGAATTTTAACAAAGATATTGTATGAGAGGTGTACTTATTTTTTTATTTTTTCCATTAGGATATGTTTTTTTTTAAACTGAACAATTCGTTGCTGGTTTAGAACCCAGGGGAATGCTGCTGTATGTGTACCTAAAGCCAGAAGACATTATACTCTACTTACAGTTTGAGAATCACTCTCGCGTTGGATTTGTTATTTAGTTTGGGAGAAACACACTTGAGGTTTAAAACTAATAAATAATGATAATGGTTATGGCATTTCCTTATAGTGCCAAAAACATTTTAAAGCATTGCTGTAGCTCTATTATGTTATCTGATAAAATAGCTTTGTTCTAAAAGGGACATTGATGTAGAAAATTAAATGACTAAGGGTCGTAGCGACGCCTATTATCTATTACTAGTCACAGGCAGGGTGGCTGGGTTTACTGATACCTGTGGTGCAGCACGCGTTGCCATACATAGTATATTTGGAGAAATGAACGAGATCTTTGTATTGTTTTCATAATGCAAGGATAGCAAAAACTCTTTTGTTAATTAACTTTTACCATAAGGGATTTAGAAAAGTAACCTGAAGTTGTGACGGTTAAGCATAACTATGACTGTCACTTAAGAAGATTAACTTAAATGCGTATAGCGTTAATCAATTTAGGAGAAATAATTTTTAAATCAGGAACGTAGTGCTTTGCCGTGGTGGTGATCAATAGAGCATTTGAATGGGGTCGTTGTGTAAATTTCTGCGTGAACCGCATTAATATTTTGTCTCGGTAAAAATAAAAACTGAGTATTGTTGGATACAATGGGTTGATGTTGTTAAAGCTAAGATTACGTGGCTATGTTGTGCAAGTAATTTAGAATTTTATAGCACTGACTTCGACGAAAGATGTAAATAGTGAATTGCATATTGAGTGCAATTGATATTTGAGTATTGGTACGTGATATGAATTAGGTACCTATCATTTAAAAAAATAGATTTCATTAAGTTATTTTGTCAACTTGGAAGAATAATTGAGAAATATTAAATCACCTACTCGGTGAAGCAATTAATGAAAATTAAGCTCTCAAAGCAGTGCTTAGTTCAAATCAAAACATGCTTTGTAAAGGTGGAATCAAATAAGAATTACCTATTTTTAATCTGATAAGCATTGAATGGATCTAATGTGATAATAGAAACGATTGTTAAAAGTTGCATTTTGAAATGGACTTATGTTTTCATTTTAGAAGTACTGAATTGTATTATTATAGCTTTAGTAATATTGATTTGCTTCCTTGAGCAGGAAAACGTAATCTGGCTATCTTCATATAGCTGTTATGTGCCTTGCTGGGATAGAAAGCTAAAATGCCTGAAAGTAAAGTACCCATAAAATTGCATAACTAATCAGATGATAGTAGCAGTTAAAGTTTTTGTTGCTGGCAATGATGGACGTGTTTGTCCTCCCGACCCCTCACGACTATATACTATGACTGTGATCACCGTACCTACCTATTGACTCTGACTTAAGACCTCTGCGGGAGGAGCGCGTGCCATGGTGGAGACAGTGTGGTCTCAAATTGTGGAGACAGTGTGGTCTCATGTTGTGTTGGGTCAGATATAGCCCGGGGAACTATGATCTGATCGGGTGAGTGGCCAGCTGCAGTGGCTCATTCACCATCCGCTTTGCTGATCTGTGTGATCAGATGGTGTCTTTGATGGACGCATGGATTCGTTGAGGGCATCATACTTGACCAAGTAGGTGATTACTGTGGTCATTACTGTTATGTATGATGTCGCTCCAGGTAACCGGTGTTACCAGTAGGCGTGCCACAAGGTGGTGGTGTCGGCCTGAGATCCGTGGCGGGGATCTGTGACTGTGATTGACAGTGTTGAGTGACCCATGGTGGGGAAGCTCTGTGACCGTTGCGACGGTGGCCAGATGCAACAAATGACTTTATTGCGGTACTCGTATCAATTATTGTATTGTATTCAAGTTAGAATATTGTTTTATGGGCACTTGTCTTTCAATAAGTAGTGGCTTGATTTCAGTTATCAGAAAGCGACGAAAACGGCTGATTCAAGTGGGTTGATAATTTATGGTTCACACTCAACTTGTAGTCTGTCACATAATAAACCCGTAACCTTAATGTCAAAATTGAAATAATAATGAGTTTCTGATAAATGTTATTTCTTTAGCTGTTAAGTTCGACAGCACAGTAAAAGAGTGCATACTTACTAATCATGTAACGGTAAAAACGTATTGGATGGCTTATGAGAAGTTTTTGAAGTGCAAACGAATATGGGCCTGTTTATTTATTTAGTAAATAATAACACAAACGTGAAAAATACTTGAACGATTTGGAGATAATAGATTTGTTGTTATGAATTCCAAGTCAAATTTAACAAACAAGTATTAGGAAGTAAGTAAGTAAGTACCAAACAGGATAGCTAACTTAGCAAGTACTTTGGATCAAAGATACTTAAAACCGCAATGAATACTGAGCTGCATTCGGTTCTTGCAGTTCACCGGTATAGACCTGTTCACATGTTCAAATGAACGAAGCAAACTATTGTGAACAACTAGATCTTTGTTCAGTTCAGGAGTCTTGCCAGATTATTATGGTTTTATGAGCTGTAAGCTAGAGTATGTCTGTCAGGATAACCGAACGATACTGTGAAATGGCTAGTTGTGACCACACGAGGACGTGTGTAAGTCAGGAAGGCCGTGTCGGAGCGTGAGGTATTAAACCTGAGGAATGAAGTAAAGTGCACTTTTTGATGTATTTTATGGAAAGAGCATTAATTGAGTACCTATGCGTTGGCGTCGGTCGAAGCATGTAGTAAACATATTGTGTCAAGTGGTTTGGCTAAAGGCATTTTTGGGAACAGAGAGATTCCGAGTTAGTGTTGTTTGAGCGATCGGGCGTAGCGCAAGGCTCAAATGACCTTTCATCGTTCCTTGGTTTTGGTACTTCGCGTCCTGATCTTAATGTTAAAATTAATTATAGCTGCTAGCCTACTATCTGATTTTCGGCCGTTACGACATATATATGTATGTATCATACATACATACATAATCACGCCTATATCCCTTACGGGGTAGGTAGAGCGTCAACGGCCGTTCAACGGGTATTAACACAACGTCTGACAAAAGTTTGAGGGTCAATCGGATAACTGTGTATCACTATAGTGACAAGTTGTCAGCCCGTCGCCTAAAATTGCAATACACACCCGCGAGTCCCTTAGTCGCCTCTTACAACACCCATGGATAAGAAATGGGGTGATGCTATTCTAAGCCGGCATCACACGGCAACTCAAAGTTCAAAGTGATCACTGAATCAATATCGATAGGTTCTACATAACGGTCGCATTAGTCAGCTGCTTAATCACAGCCCTAGCATTTATTTTATCTTGCTGCTTATCTAAGTCGCCGACTGTTGCCTAGAGACATACACACTTTTCGTCGGATGTCGTCGGTTGTTGTCGGTTGTACTGGTTTCTTGTCTGTTGTCGTCGGTTCTTGGAGAACACGTGCTGCCAGCACAAAAACAAGAAAGACCCAAAATCATGTTGAGTATCACCAGCCTTAGCTATCGATCACTAGTAAAATTTCACCCTATATGTATACTATCGACTCACGAATAGAACAAAATATCTTCCATTAAGTATCTTTTTCAGGATAGTTTGGATTATTTGATTTCTTCAAAAATAATGTACAAAGAGCATCTACTCATTTATGATTTCAATTTTGTCTCTATGAACAAATAATTTGAATTCAATTATTTGTACTAGTATCTATAATAAAATTCCATACGTCTTATTAGTATCAAACAGATTAAATTATGCCGGCAACAAATATCGACAAGGTGGTAGGACCAAGTGCTATATTCAAATGTATTGAAATTATATCTCTCTGTATCAAAAGATATTTGCAATAAAGTCTGGTCCCGCCATTTTGAGTAACGGTCATGAGTCATAACGGTGGGACCATGTTGCCATGTTTATTTTTCATATACTTATTATATTTAATATCGTTTGAAATGCAATGTTTCACATCCATCTGTTGATTAAACGATTAGTTCGACATTTGATTATCCTGAAATAGGTGAACACCTAGTCGTGTCCGCAGATATGAATCTGTGATAAGAATTAATATTATTGGAGTTACTATCCATAATTAAGTTAATATACCTACGAAATATACAGTCCGTGTTGTATTAGAATAGTGACAGCCTATTTCTATTCATTACTGTTGTAAAGTATGAATCCAGGAAAGTTGTGAATTCTGTGAATACTAATTGCACTACTGAGCGCACTAAGTATGGCGAACACCCCAAATATAGTGGACATTCATATTTTGCATTGGACTGTCGTAGCTACTGGTGATGAATATGATACAGGTTGTGAAAACAAACTGGAAATATTTCGGGAAAGCCGTTCTGTTGCATGGGCAAATTCAGCGAAATTGGTGACTTCAACCCAAAAAATACCTCTAATCCTTAAGAGAAACACCAATCCTTATCCATTATAAAACGAATATAATATAATAGGTACTTAGTAAAATGTGTGTTTGTTTTTTACTGCTTGTTTTGTATGTAGATAGTTCAGAGGCTGGAGAGTGACATAGGCTACTTTTTACTGCAGAAAAATATCTCATTACTACGGGAAAACGGAAACATCTGCGGGGATCGAACCGCGAAGCGGAAGGCTTCTGTCACATTATTATCTAGAAAGGGTAACCTCATCTAGATCAGTTGCAGTGTGTCGTCGTTTGATCACTTAATTCCTGAACGAGTGCGCGCCGCTCGTGACCCTCGTAAAGATAAGGCGTAGTGAGCGTAGGCTCTTCATTAAGGAACAAGTTGCTTAATAACATAATATAGGAATAATGGCACGGCTGTTGGATGAAATATCATTTAGAAGATTTTACTCATTATAGCGTGTGTATTTATCTAGCGGGACCCCCAGAGGTAGAATGATGAAAAATATGAAAATTAATAGGCTTTTCAATGTACTTAATGACTTTGATAATGAAATCAAATGTACATCATTCGTTTTGGAAAAACGCCTTAAAACTACGCGATCTGGCTAGCGGGGCTCTTTTAAATTTTTACACAAATATCGATTATAATTAGGTATACAAATCATTTGCCTTGTAAAGTGAACTGTTTTAAGCTGATATTAATGTGATTCAACGATTCAGCGTTACTTTGCGGAAGTTCATCATAAAAGAATGAGACAGTTTTTTTTTCTTCCATACTTAAAAGGTGTCAGAGCTTGAAACCGACTTCGTTCTGGCTGTTGGCATATCATTCCTTATCCTTTGCAAAGTAACCAATTTGAAGCCAATCGTCTACGGTCGTTATCGCCACGTGTGACAAATATTTGAGGCCGTTTTAGAAAAATCGTCTTTGTGCCGCGTAACAATTGTATGAATTTATTATTCACTACATTACGGTCATTGTTTAAGGCGGCCCTGATTCACCTGAAAAAAATTGTCGCTTACATTCGCGCTGCGCCGCCAGAGAAAAACAGACACTCATAATGCGCTCAAATTTTCCCGAGATTTTACGGTTTTTTCCGACATTGAAACTAAAGAAATACCTTTAGAACGTTTAATTTATATACCTTTATTCGTATGTACTAGAAAAGGTTCGTTTCTATATTAGCATTTTTTATTATAACTTTTAAACTGTAGGCATAATATTTAAAAAAAAACAAATAGAGGTTTGGATTATTTTTTCTATCAAGTAAAGTTTGTCTAATTGTGTAAATGGTAGTTATTTGTTATCTGTTAGATCCTCGACAATATCATTTTTTTTTTGCAGAATTTTTTGACTTGCTCGCGCCTTATGAAATAAAAAATATATATGACATTACCTTTATGCTTTCATGAAGCGATCTCATGAATACAACCATAGGTACTTAATTTGGTCCCCAATTAGCGCATGGATGTCATCTTTCGCAACTCATTTGTCCGGATTAGCCGTGTTTCGCCAGCCTGAGATCCGGTTATAACCGGTATATGGGTACTTCTACTACACTCCAATAGTCAATGTTCTAATCATAAATCAATATGTACGCAAATTTTGCATACCGACTATTTTTGTAACTCGAATCTGTATAATTTGACAGACGTCTTCTTGATATTTTTTGAGCAATATCCCAAAAAAACGGAAGCATACCTACACACGATAATAGGCTTGTGTCCCACTATTCAAATGAGCTACTTTTTTGATTGTGTATGAATAACTGAAATCGTGGCGTTACTATACACTTTTTAAAATGACGTCAAAGTAGAAACATTTTATTTTTTTCTCATTTTAATACAATAATTAACAATCCAACTCTCGTATTTTATTAATTACCCAAGACAGCTCTATTGCATACATATATGGATCACGCCTATATCCCTTGCGGAGTATTGGTATTTTATTAGCTACACATTTCATAGATACTTTTTATTCATGGTACTTACTATTCATGGTTTGAAAAAAATAATAATGATAGATAAAACATTTAGAAGCACCGACTAGTCGACTATTTTTGCAGTGGGCGACTATTCGGCTGTTATTAGAACATAAAACTGTATCCGTACTAATATTATAAATCTGAGAGCTTGTGTGTGTATGTATGTTTGTTACCTCTTCACGCTCAAACGGCTTGACCGATTTGGATGAAATTTGGAACACAGGTAGAATATAACCTGGAATAACACATATGCCACGGGAATACAACTATTACTACGGGAAAATGAGTGGCAGCGGTTGAAACCGCTGGGCGGAAATCTAGTTGACAAACATATCTCAAATGACACCACCACTGTTTAAGGTCGTAGCACACATATCAACTCGGAAAGGGATCGTCACCGTATCGCCTCGCCGTCAACCAGGCGTCAACCAGGCGTCAACCTATCGTAAGCGCGTCACCGTGCGATCAGTAGCTCCGAATCGACTCGGCTACGGCTAGGCGACGCCGCGCTTACGGCTCGCCGGTCGCTGGTTGACGACGGCTGGGCTAGGGTAGGGTAGAGGGACGAAGCTAGGGTACGGAGAGTCGTAATCGTAAGACAGCGTACGGAGAGACGTAAGCGCGGGTACGGCAATTCGACCACGCACCGTACTGCGGTTTGTGAGCTTGTCCCGAGGCGAGGCGATTACGTTACGATTCCGATAAGTGTGCGTTGCAGTAGGGAGTTTCATACAAAGAATACTGAACGGCTCGAGTTGATACGTTTACGTTCCGTTTACGAGTTGATATGTGTGCTACGACCTTTATTGGTAGACATGGCGGAAAGTTTGCGCAACGATAACTACCAAACGGCGTAGCTGAGGCGACTAAAGTAATGGCTCACGCAGTCGAAAATGCTGATCAGTCGGCCATTTCTGTCTCTTCTCTTCTCTCTTTTCGTGTGGGACACCGAGTCGTCCAACGACCCGATGAACCGTGGTGCCAAGAGTTTTTCAACCGCCTACTACCACTAATAGGCATCTGACATGGTTTGGTTACGACCGCCGTCTAAGTAATCATAGACAGCAACCGGGACCGACGGCTTAACGGGCCCTCCGAAGCACGGAACCATTTCTTTACGGTCAATCAGTTAGTTCACCCTGCAATGTCCTAACCAGACCGGGAACAAATTCCCAAATAAATATCAACTTTGTGAGTATCCCACCGAGAATCGAACCCGGAACCTTTGCGTCGCAGGCAGTCGCACTACCACTGCGCCACATCGGCCGTCAATTTCTGTAGTACCAGCAGATTAGTCGGTAGACGGCTAGTCATCCTAAACCTTAGTCGGAGCTCTAAAAAAATATATGGTACTACCAAACACTACGCCACAAAACACCACGAGTAGATATCACTTGCCAAAAATAATTAACGTTCGCTTTAGAAGTGCCCGGGTATAGCCGGCTATAGCCGGTTATCGCCGGTAAAGCACGTCTTGCCGTATAATGGGGGTAGTGTTGTTAATTGGAGACGTCGTCGTCTCTACCTAACTGTACCCTCATTATAGAGAAATGAGTGGTGTGGACTCTTGGAGATTTTCTTGTTACAAAAACGTTTATGAATTAGGTTTCTGATTGAATGAAGCAATCTGTTTGGAAGTAAGAAATTATATTTCTTATTTTTTTTAATACTTCGCATATTTTAGTTCTTTTTTATCCATCCATACATCTGAAATATAATTTGCCTTTGCATCATCCATCACGCACGGTCTTAGATATTCCGTCAATAATCTTCCACCGTTTTTTTTTTTTATAATATGACATTTAGTATAACATGTAGATATTTTATGACGTAGCACAGCTTGCGAATGTAAAGCGGATGACATATACCCAAAGTCATTTGACTTATTTTATCATATTAGCAGATCGCGAAACACGATCTGCTAATATCAATAAAATTTGGTACTATTTTTAAACACATGTTTCAGGTATACATATTATAAACTATTTTAATTTTATTTGTACACTCATAAGCATTCCATTTACTACGTAATAGCACGCAACCACTGATGAGTCACTACGTGGTTAAAGAAACAACAACACTAATATTTTTACGACAAAAACTGTTATGAGATAGCCGGAACGTAGCCACATTTTACCAAAAATGACCCGAATCCGGCAGAAACAGTACAATATCTACTGCAACCATTACGGCCTTTATGTGACACCACGCTAGTCCTAGTTGGTGTAATCTCCTTTTTTACGACCATTTTAAGTAACGTCCGCCCCACAGGTATAAATCAGGAGCACAATACACGGTCGATTTACATAGGGGCAGTATTTTTTTGATCTGTAAACATTGATATATAAAAACCGTCTGTGAAATAAACAATTTGACAAAAATTATCATAAGGATAATAAGACTATAGAGAGAATTCATTTAACTTCTATTAAAAATCGGTACTGTAGCTTTAGTTGAATCAAAAGAAAAGTTTTCCCCTACCAATGTCAGTTTTTGAATAGTTCTATCATTGTGAAAGATCCATAGTTGGTACTTACTTAAATATTACGAGTATGTTGCCCTATAAACGATAAAGTCTAGCATTTTGGTCATAATAATGCAACTTTGTTGCTCGGCATAAAGCATACAGCGAAGCTTAAACGCAAAATTGCTGTCATTTCAATTTATTATTAAACGTGTCCAGCTAATTTATTTTATATCAACTACATACAATTAATATAAATGTAAAAAGGGGTTTCGTTGCTGATACGCGAATTAATTTTAAATGTCAAACGTAGTTTCATGTGCTTTCGTGTAATGTAGAGCTCGTGGATTGTAATTTTAAAATTTAAACAATATTTTAAAGATAAATGAAACGAACAATTTATTGTTCAGGAAGAAGGTTCTTATTTATTGTTGCAGCAAAAATATATCTTATTTGGAATAATTAAAACATATTCTTATTTTAGTTACATGTGGATGTGACAGGCACTAATTCGTAAAAGTCTCAGATAATGTTTTTAAATGGAAATGGAAACCAAATACCTACCCATTTTTTAAATCACTGACCAGTCACTTCCAGTTAGTAAAAAGACCAAAGTAACGGACATAGTCTGGAAGTGTAGCACACTGAAGTGGCAGTGGGCTGGGCACATTTGTCGTAGAACCGACGGACGGTGGAGTAAGCGGGTTCTCGAGTGGAGGCCACGCCTTGGCAAGCGTAGTGTTGGACGACCTCCGGCCAGATGGACACATGACTTAAAGAAGGCGGCTGGTAGCGACTGGATGGCCATCAAGATAAACTTGTAAAATTATCGGGCAATGAATGAGCCACGGTAGCCCAGATGGAAGAGGCGTCGTCCAAATCCTGCCCGCGTTAGAACATTTTGCAAGTTCTCTAAAGAAATGAAAACCCATGGAAAGCTAAAATAAAAACCATTTTATTTATATACTTAGTACGTTACTTTGTAGGGCCAAAAACTACGTATGCAGACCAATTTTAGTAGCCTACATTAAGTTGAATCTACTTGATACACAACATGCTATTTGATCGGATAGACGCAGTAATGTCGCTTGAAAACCTACTGAAAATTTACATAACATACCTCTAAAGGTACAAAGTATTCATGGTAACGGTAAAGGAAATTGAATCTTGTAAACATAACTGGAAATTGAAATTTCGCGAGTATGTAGGTATATAGGTTATGTGGATGGTAGTAAATCGATCTACCTGTGTCGTAAACCGCGCTTGGCGACGGAGTAACCTCCTCATAACTATTACTCTGAGGCTCTGAAACCAGCGATTTGGATATGCGAAAGATTTTTTGTATTCTACTAACAACAAAATTTTTAAGTATACAAACGACAAAAAATCCGCGCGCGACAGCACATGACGATTCAGTGCTCTGTGATACAAACGGTTCCGTTGAATTTATGTAATTTAAAAGCAGGACAGCACACGCATTTAACCCATGAGAAAGTTTTTAGCGAATTGCACGTATAATTCTTTCTTGTTTAAAAAGCCACCGTTTGATAATGGAGTCCTGGAAATAAATATATGAAATAATAGGCGGCATAAGAATGCGAGTTTCTGTGTGTCACACGAGGCGCTGCCAAGTGTATGCAACTGCAAATTTTTTTTTTTTATTTTGTTTATTTGGAAAAGCAAACAACTGTATACATAGGTTACTTACATAATACATAGTACACAAAGCATAAGTTTATATACAGCCAACTACGCTATTACATACATACATACACATATCATGCCTATAATCCCTTGCGGGGTAGGCAGAGCGTAAACAGCCGCAAAAAACGGCCATTTACACCACGTCTGACAAAATGTTTGAGGGTTATTCGGAATATTGTGTATCGCTATAGTGACAGGTTGTCAGCCCATCGCCTAAAATTGCAATACACACCCTCGAGTCCCTACGCTATTCACGGGTTGAATATAAACGAGTAGGTAGTTTAGAAAAAGGCTGATAAATTATAACATGTAACATGTTTAGGATACTTACGAGCTTTTATCTTTATGAATTACAATAATCAATCAATTTGCCAATTCTCTTAATAGTGATCTCTTAAAACTACTGCAACTGAGTGTATATAAATCAAGGTGCGGGAAATTATCGTTGTAAGCAGAAATAATTCGGCGCATCGGAGAACGCAATCCAGCATTGGTTTTACAGCGAGCGGTAACAAACAGTTTATGGCGATTAGTTGAGCGTTGATGGAGACGGGAAGGAACATTGTAAGCAACGTAACTTGTAAGACTTGGACAACTAACAAGGTTGTTACAAACTTTATAAAACAACATTACATCTAAGAGAGTGCGTCTAGATTGTAGGGACATAATGGAATACTTGGATTTTAATTTACTGAAGGACAGCTTCTTACGATAGCATTTATAGTGAAATGAGCGGTAGAATTTACTTTGGACTAACTCGATTTGGTCAATATATTTATTATAAAGTGGGTTCCATATTTGCGATGCGTATTCTAAGTGGGGACGTACTAAGGCATTATACAGACAGATGAAAGTGGACGGACGCTTAAAGTCGCGACAAGTTCTCATGACAAATCCGAATATACGAAAAGCGTTGTTAACAATTTTTTCTATATGTTGTTCAAGATGGAGTTGATGATCTAAAAGTACACCCAGGTCCCGTATTACTGATACAGTAGACAGAACCGAACCGCATAGTTTATAAGGATATCTAATGACATTAGTTTTTTTTGTGAAGATTATTTTATTGCATTTAGGTATACTTAGATGAAGTTTGTTTTTAAAACAACAGTCGGTAAGTCTATGTAAATCGTTTTGGAATTTAATGCAATCAGTCTCAGAGCAAATACCAAGATATACCTTCAGATCATCGGCATAGAGTAAGAAGTTACAATAGTGAAAGCAATCACCTATATCGTTAATAAATAGGACAAACAGTAAGGGCCCGAAAATTGACCCTTGTGGTACTCCAGAAGAGACCACAACAGAGTCCGATTCGAAACCATTGATAACGACTTTTTGTGTTCTAGATGTAATATATGAAATAAACCAGCGCAAAAGATTTCCTTTGATGCCATTGTATGCAATTTTATTTAAAAGGATCTCATGGTCCACCTTGTCGAAAGCTTTTTGAAAATCTGTGTATACTGCGTCGACCTGAACGCGACTGTCCATATTTTCAAATAGGTATGTGGTAAAAAGAGTTAAATTGGTTACAGTCGACCTTGCTTTAACAAACCCATGCTGTTCGGGTAGAATAATATTGTGTAATATCGGGTAAATAGAGTTGTGTACCAGTCTTTCAAAAAGCTTCGACAATGCGGACAAGATCGAGATCGGACGATAATTTTCTACGTGGTGCTTTGGACCGCTTTTATATACGGGGGTAATATTAGCCAATTTCCAGATCTGAGGAAAAACCCCCATTAATACACTTATTGTATAGAATAAAAAGTGGAACAGCTATGGTCGCCGCAGTATGTGTGAGAAATGAAGGTGGAATCCCATCAGGCCCTGGACCCTTAGTGCTATCAAGACATTTAATTTCTTTCATAATGCTCTCAAGGGAGAAATATAAATCGTTAATATGAACACTGTGCGTCGGACTATCTTCAGGCGGGACCCACGTTCCCACATCGAGACTCGATACTTCGTATACGGAATGAAAGAAATTACAAAACATGGTACATATAACTTCAGGGTCGTTACTGGTTACGCCTCTGTATTGCATGGAGGACGGTATTTTTGGCTTAACTTTGCGGTTGTCAACATAGTTCCAGAAACATTTCATATTATTATTGAAAATACCTAACTCAATATTATGGATGTAGTAAATGAAACAATTAACACATTCACTCATTTTAAGTATTAGACCGGGTCTATCGCGATAGTATTTAGGTAAATATTAATAATTTATCTATCGCGATAGACCCGGTCTAATACTTAAAATGAGTGAAAGTGATCGCGAGTGCTTAAAAAATTAACACATTCGCTTTTAAATCTATCTCGGTAGAGGGAAAACTGCTCGTAATCAGAAACATTATTATATACCTTCCATTTAACCCAATATTTGTACTTAGAATTAAATATACGAATCAAAGCACGTGTGAACCAAATAGGATACTTACTGTCTTTTACAATTTTAGTAGGAACGTGTAATTTTATAATTGAATAAATGTGTTCATAGAAAATACTTACTGCTTCCTCAGCACATTTATGAGAGAGTAAATCTGCCCAATTGAGCTGTTCAATATCCAAGTTTATTCGTGTGTAATCAGCTTTATCATAGCAGTATTTAGTGCGCTTTAATTGTGTCATAGCGTTTATGTTTCGGCTGTATGTTGTGGAAATAAGAAATGGGGGATGATGGCGATCAGCAGGTAACAATGGATCTGGTGAAGCGGTGCAGAGGCAATCATTGTTGGAAATAAATAGATCCAGTATGCGGTCGTTAATGTTTTTAATTTGAGTGTTAAATTGCGTAGAATTGGTAAGAGATATAAAATTTAACAGTAACTTGCTAGCAGGTAATAAATTAGGTTGATGTCTTTTGTTATCTAGTAAGTTTGTTACTGTATCCCAAGACAGATCCGGTAGGTTAAAATCGCCGGCAATATAAAAGTTTTCAATATTCTCAGATATTAATAGATATTATATATATAAAATTATTAGTCATTATATGACAGTTTCATATCTACTATTAAGTGTTCTGTGGTCCTGGAGAAATTCAATGAACTGTTTAGATTCCAAAGGCACATTACTGTTAAAAATATGGCACTGACATTCTCACTAACTGGCGCTAAACTCCAATTGAAACATTGCAAAACCAACTACTGCAGATAAACGGAATCCTTTTGTTGGGCTTCAGTCACGTTCAAGCACGCTTCTAAAGCCGCTGCTCGCTATTTCCCTAGCCCACCATACCGCCTGTCAGTCACATCGCATGAGATGCAATAAACCATGATATCTCGCGAGACGCAGTTCGGGCGCGCGTAAACTTCTCGATAACCGCCCTTCGGTGATGCCACTCTTATTGACTATCGCTATGGACATATGCGTTCATACTATGCTGTGAAAGATAAAAGTTTTCTCTTACAGAGGACCGTGAAATGAAACGTTAACTAGTTTAAGGCTAGCTCAAAATTGGGTTTTAAAAGTAGGTGTAATGTAGGTAGTTCCGCAGTCTATAATAAACGCCACTCGGAGATAGACGTGTGTTATAATTTTGTTTATCTACACTCGTCTCATAATGTTCGAATTATGAATTCGAAAACAGATGCATAATGACCTACTTTATGCATTCTGCCTATAAAAACTAGGGTTTACTATAAATTACAGAAGCGTAATGACTTAATGAGAAAACGCTTAATACGATAAAGTTGAGAAATGAAACGAAGTTTTTTTTTCCAATACTCAAATCGCTATCTTCCGCCGCACCTGACAGTTATTGTTGTACGGTAATTTTTCGGATGATGTTCAGTTGTTTTAATAGGTTTTTGTTCTGTTGTTGTTGAGATGTTGTTCAGATGTTGTTCAGTTGTTGTTCAGATGTTGATTATTTGTTGTTCAGATGTTATTCCGATGTTGTTCAGTTGTTGTTCAGTTGTTGTTCAGTTGTTGTTCAGTTGTTGTTCAGTGTTGTTCAGTTGTTGTTCAGTTGTTTAGTTATTTGCTGTTGAGACTCGACATCTAAACAACTGTTAGTAAAGAATCTTCAAAAATTCATATCAAGCCATATTACGTTCTCGTATTGAATTTGACCATGTATCGGGCCTTGCAATCGCCGGTGCGGACGTTTGGAAAAGTGTTCAACTGAGTAAATTTTTTAGAGTGTAGATAAAATTGTGTATGCAACTGCATATAATTAGGCATTAGAATGCTCGTGTCAATCTATTATCACACTCGGCTACGCCTCGTGTGATAAACAGACACTCGCATTCTAATGACCCCCATTATATGACAGTTGCATAAACTACTATTACCCTTTTCCGTCAACTATCACAGTAGGTACGTACTACCTTCGCTTTTACTGAGGATAAGTATTAATTTGTAAGACCATCCAATACCGCTAATAAAGATAAAATTAATGATTGTTGGCCAAATTACTTACTGCTAACAAAGTATAGAGGTACTCGCAGGCAGGCTATTTAGCAGAGGCAAAACAATATTCTTAAACCGGGCTTAGCTGACGATTTAATTCAAAGCAAAAATGGGTAGTTTCTCTTATTATTTTATGCCACCCACAGAAAACGCCTGTTCCAGATTAAAAGTCTAGAATAAATACTGAAATAGTTCTAGAAAAATGTTCACCATTTTCGTTCAGTTTGTTTCATAGTTTCCCCGGGAGTAGTTTCAGTGAGCTAGCAGAAAGAAATGGGTAGCTGTTTGTCAAGCACCGTACCGTACCTACCCCTACCCCTTTTAGGAAAGCCGCGCGTGTCCGTGTTTTAAAGTGATGTGTAGGTATGCCCACGTATGCCAGACCAAAGTGCGAGTCTTATATTGATAAATTAGTTAATTCCGCTTCCGACTACAGGTAGAATACAGGTAGCTATAAAATTTAATTTCGCGTGTGGTGGCTTAGATTAGCATCACCCCAATTCTACTCACAGGTCTCGTAATATGTGACTTAGGGATAATCATCCAGGGAATGAGCAGCAGCGTTCCCTGTGCATGCAACAACTTGAACTCCGCTCGCCAATCCACCTGCCAAGCGTGATGAGTACGGAAATACCACCCGATAGGGGGAGGCCCATATTTTGCAGTGATCTGTTGTTCCTGTTAATGTTAACATAAAATTATGGTCAAAATAAAAAATCTTGTTTCAGAAAATACTTAAAGGTTGTGCTACATAGCTTTTTGGCAGCTGTGGCCTAAGATGACGCTGCAAAGCTTTATCATCATCTTCAGCAGCAGGAACCGTCCAACATGATCGAAAAGGCGTAAAACAAAAGCTGTAAAACGTAACGAATTAACGTTGAACTACCCTGAAAAAGTTTATTTCTACACATCCACCCTGATTTTACTGTACTAACAAAAACCTTTTACAGTGTGAACGAAAATATATTATATAGATAGATATACTTACGGAGTTACTCCATCATCCCTTTTCTATTTACAACAACAAAGACAACGCAAACATGCCAGAATTTAATTTATATTAACCAGAATAACAGCGGTGCAGATTAGCTTAGCGTTAATTTAACGTCCTATACAAATACTTTGATCTCGTTAGTGTCGGCGACGTCGTGGCAGCCATCCTGTTAAGGCGGCATTCAGACTGAAGAAATCGCGTGATATGATAGCTTATTGGCGTTACTGGCATTAAAATACACTTGCAAAATTAGCGGGCGAGGAATGAGCTGCGGGAGCCCAGATGGAAGAGGCGTCGCCGGTAGTAAAAGGAAAGTCGCAGGTTAAAAACCTGCCCGCGCTTAAAAATTTTGAAAGTTTTCAAAAACTTGTTGGCCTCCTATTACAACAACACAGTAGCCGATCCAGTACGACAATCTGATAATGACTATCATGATCATTCATGAGGTTTCAAAACACACCTGCGCATAGATCAGTGGTAAGATTTCTGATTGAATAGATTCTAATTATTACATTTTGAACATGATTTCAAAGATTTTGCGGTGTGCTTGGAGAGTATGACATAGCACATTCTTTTAGTTACTTGTATCACAAATTAGGTACCGGCGCGCACGCGCAAGGCAGATGGACAGCTTCAAAGACATATCAATATCTCTCACACACATACATCTACATGCCGCTCTTACGGATGAAACCGGTCCGCGCTGGTGTGTTAACACAACACCGTTCAGTGAGCACGGTAAAATGACGTCGCCAAAACACAAATGAAATTGCAGTATCTTTCGCTGTTTAAATACGTCTGAAGATTGTGGCTTATATTTTTTCCTATTACTGTTACTGGCATTTAAACACACTTGCAAAATTGGCGGGCAAGGAAAGAGCTGCGGTAGCCCAGATGGAAGAGGCGTCGCCACTAGTAATGCGAAAGTCGCAGGTTCACTTCCTGCCAGCGCTTGAAAATTTTGCAAGTTTTCAAAAATTGTATACCTAACACGGGAAGTGTTTTAAAATTTGGTATTCAATTTATCGCGGGTTTTCATCGCTTAGACTACATTCAATCTGTAAAGATAGAATTAGTCGCCGGGTATTAGTTGCAAAACTAACTCGGTAGATGAAGCCGTGCCACGCGTTACTGGCATTAAAACACACTTGCGAAATTGGCGGGCAAGGAATGAGCTGCGGTAGCCCAGATGGTAGAGGCGTCGCCACTAGTAATGCGAAAGTCGCAGGTTCAAATCCTGCCCGCGCTTGAAAATTTTGCGAGTTTAAAATAAAAAAGGTTATATAATACTATATTTTAAAATTTCTAAAGAAAAGTAGCAAGCCTAACAGAATTAGGTATAAATGATTGAAAACGGGGGGAGCCATCCTTCTCTAAATTTTCTCTTATAAGGTTTAATAATAGAAAAACTGAAAAACAACAAACTTTATTTGACAAGGCGCTTGACCATGCACACGCACAAAATTTCTACACTGTCATTTATAATAATAGCATAGTTTTGAATCACAGCAGGGCCTTAACGCGCTTCTGTTTATTAAACCAGTTACAATGGACAGCGAAGGCGCAGTGCTTTAACTTGGAAAGTTAGTTTGGACACAGACTTTATTATTATACAAGGTGTCACCAAAAACAATGTGACAAATGTTGTTATTCCTAATTAGATCTGCGTAAAATCTAGAATTGTTTGAATTTGTCGAAGTTTTTCGAAATCGAAGATTTTCTTTTTTCTGTAGGTGAGTTTCGATTCTAATAAATACGTGGAAACGTCTCAGCTACTAAGAAATCACATGGTAATCACAGAAATAAACTATGGATGAAAACCAATAGTTAAGATATGCTCGCATAGTTTGTCCACCACATAACCACTTGAATACTAGTATGAGGTCTAATAAATATCAGGTATAGGTAATAAGGTACCAATGAGTACCTAATAACTTATACCTGATATTTGTAATATCTGATATTTATTTTTAACACCTGTACCTAGTACGTAGGTAGCAACAGTTTGGCTGACGGGTTAAGACCGTTAAGATTGTCAAAATTAAATTTAATCTGGTCTTGGAACAAATTTAATAACTGTCGCTTGCTAGACTACAGCTTCCTTAAAATATTAATATTACGTAGAATGTTGTACCAAAAACGTCTTTATAATTATTTGAATTTGTTGATAATACACACATATATCACGCCTTTATACCTTGCGGGGTAGGTAGAGCGTTAATAACCGTAAAAATACGATCGTTATCGCCATGACTGACAAATATTGAAAGCCATTTAAAAAAAAGGAGAATCTTTATAGAGACAATTGTCAGCCTGTCGCATAAAACTGTAATATAGGTACATGAAACCCTCGAGTCCCGTTGCCTCTTATAAAATCGTCTTGTTGATAATATCAATATAATATTTTACCATATTTATGCTTTAAAACCGATTGGTTTCCTGCAGTTGTTCACTAAGGCAAATAATTATTTTGAAGGGTCCTTTACCACGATTGAATATTTTATGGTTACCTCGATATGTTGGAAAGGTTAGGGTAAGTTACATGCTCTGTGATTTAGCCTCGCTACGAAATATTTGACGCAACTATCAAATGCTTGATATTACGAAATTACAGTTTCCAAAGCTGCCAAAGAGAATTACCTACTACGAGGTGCTACGTAAAATCGTAGCAACGTAGCCGTAGAAGTGGCATAATTTTAAACTATTATTGCGTTTCAGTTTTCATCAAATAGAACAAAGTAAGTAATTAATTCATTAAATTCTGTCTCCTCGTTCGTGTCTTTACAAGGTTTGCTCAACACTGCGGAAGAAAACAAACTTACAATGAGTAAATTCAGCAGGAATACCGAACGTCTAGCAGATGTTTCGAAGTTGGAGCTCCATCTGTCTCAGACAAACAGTTAACTTGATTGTCAAGGACGCTGCGGAGCGCGCTCGTTCACAACCTATAGAAGAAGTTTCGTACGTGCCACACTATCGCTCACAAGTTCACAAGCATAGCTCACGAAGCGTTCTTTGACAGAACAAGTTTAGTGAACACCCTGGCACGACCCGTATATCCTAGTTATTTAGGAGCTCGGTCCAAACCCACTTCGGGAAAATACCTATACTAATTTCTATTCTCTAAATATAATGAAGACTAAATGTTTATTCAAGGATATAAAAGAGGGTCTTCTAATAAACTAACACCACAGAATAAATAATAGTAATTTTAATACATATCATTTTTCGGTTGTTCATAATTTATAAACAACAAAGCAGATTACCTGCTTTTCTACACAGTAAAAATCTCAAATAGGTAACTACTTATTCACAATAATTTTGCACGTATTATTCGTTGTAAAAGTTACGTAATAAAGTTTTAATAAAATACAAGACCACTTTAATTCTAAGATATTGTTTGAAATTCATTAATTTCATTATACATCAATTACTTTCCTACTTTAGCAAAGTATTTTAAACTTCGCTCACGCTTAAAAGATAATCTTTTTGACCAAATTATTAGCTTGCTCTCTTTACTGAGTAAGTAATTACTCAAGTGGCCTAAAACTCAATCATTTCAGGAAATTGAGTTGGTAAATATAATTGCTAAAAAAATATATTTTAAAAGGTTATTAATTTAATAAGGAGAAAATATTTTGCTGACAGACCAATAAGTACACTGTGTGCGTTTCCACCGAGTGGAAATCATCCCGTGGAAAAGATTTAGATAAAAATCAATATTTTGTGTAAAATTAATCTAAAACAGTTGTAATTTTAATTTATAAAAAAATACATTTTACAGATAAAAGTTACACAGCTCAAGGCATGGTCACTCAGTTAAACAAGCGTATTTCAACTGGAGTGAGCGATCTTGAGAAAGCTTGCATACCCTAGCCATACTTTTGTACGGTTTTTGTACTAGGCGTGTATTGAATATCATGTTTTCAAGTAAGAGGTATTCGAGTTTAAATGTGATCACTTAGTTGAACACCAGTCAAAATCAGAATGGCCACATTATATTTTGAAATCAATAGATGGAGACTTGAAATTGAGTTCAACATTCTGTCCGGTTGCAGACAAACCTAACAGTACCAAAATTAAATCTTAAACATACGTAATTTCGTACAACAAACACTTTCCGAAATGGTCACGCTGCTTTTTTTTTCATTTTTAATAATGTTATTTGATCCCTGGGGAAGATTGGATCCCAGGGATCTAGTCTCCCAGGCCTTAAAGTAAGCAGTTGGTTTGGCCTCAAATGACACATTTAAACTCGAATATCTTGAAAACTGTAGGTTGCTACTAGAAAACATGATAGTCGATACACGCCTAGTACAACAACCGTACTAAATTTTAGCTAGGGTATTTCATGTCTACATGCATGCTCTCCCGACACGGCAAATATGTTTGTTCAACTCAGTGACCACACTTTGAGCTGTATAACTTTTTTTATAATTCCTATGTACAACTTTTTGGCATTGAATGTACTAAACTTTTTACTAAATATTTATATTTAAGTATGTTATTTTTCACTTGGTGGAAACGCACACTGGTAGGTACACTAGGGTACTCTTTTCGATCAAAGTCTAGTTCTGTATGACACAGTTTATCCGAGTGGAATAAAAACGTTGTTTTAAAGTACTTTTAAGTAATTTAATGATCCGTACCTACTAATATTATAAATCTGAGAGTTTGTGTGTGTGTGTATGTATGTTTGTAACCTGTTCACGCTCAAACGGCTTGACCGATTCGGATGAAATTTGGAACAGAGGTAGAGTATAACCTGAAATAACACATAGGCCACTTTTTACAGCGGCAAAACCACTATTACCACGGGAAAATAAGTGGCACCGGGTGAAACCGCTGGGCGGAAATCTAGTCGTTAATAAAGTTGTCTTCAAAATACTGTAGGTTACCGTTGGTGTATTGCATTTCTAGGTACCTACAGTCAGCAAACAACTATTTGAAATTATTCGTCAGACGCAAGGGTAGATTTTCCAGGGGCACCAAAATGTGGACGAGGCAAAATCCAATGACTAAGCTTGACGCGGTTATGGTTGTACCAGCCGGAAAATTGTACTACAGTACAGGTATCCGATCCCGTAGTACCTCACCCGTGAAACAGTTAAGCCAGGAGTCACAACTGGAATATTGATAAATGCATGTATAATTCCACTTAATAAGAGAAAATTGTCAAAAGAATTATTTGTACCACTGAGTAGCAATTATCTCTATAAATAAGTTTTATAAAGAGAATTAAAATTTGGTAACAGGTGCAATTAGACGGTTTAGTGCTGCCAAAGATAATAAAGAAAGATGCCTCATATTTGAAAATACTCGAATCCAAGAAAACGTTTAAATGGTTTGGAAATTTTATACAAATTATTTGGTATACAAGTTTTCGGCCATTCATCGCCGCCGATGGACATCAGAACCTCCAGTCCAAGAACCCAAAAGTTTTCTCTTTGATATAAAATGCCATTGGATTTAAGTTTTCCGAAAGTATTTCTGGAGAAACTCCTAAGGGTTGAATGAAGATCCGGAACCAAGATAAATTGAATTTACGACAAAGTTTTTATTTATTTTTAACTTTGGAATACTCTTAAATAATTTCAAAACCGTCTCACCTACTTGTTTACGTTATGCTCCGTTTACACCATGCTCCTGCGTTTGCCGCTGCCACGAATATTGCCTGAAATACTTCCGCGAAAGAATTAACGCGAGTGAGTGTTTACACACTTCCGTCATGATCTTCTCACAGCAAAACGAGCGGGTTCCTTTGTCTCGCGCACGAAGAGTCGAGTTTAGCGGGAGCACGGGATGTGGCAACGGCATGACGAGTAGCAGCGCGAGTAACCTGTTCACATACTCGCGTTGCCCACTTCCCCTACTATATCCCTGCCCTTAGAGGCATTGTATGAACGTGGCATTAGGTACAGGAGTGTTGATGAAGATATTTAGCAAAAAATATACGTATATACTAAAGTTTTGGCACAGGAAATGTAATTAGGTGTAAATGGGACGTATACATACTTACATCAGACTATTGCAGTCTACTGTTGAACGTAGGCCTCCCCCAGAGCACGCTATAGGGCACGATCTCTCGTTTTTGCCATTCAGTCGCTACCAGCCGCCTATTATAATTCCTTAGTCCATCTAGCCGTAGGGCGTCCAACGCCACGCTACCTGCCGTCTTTCGGTTCTACGTTAGACGTGCTCACCCCACTGCCATTCAGTTTGCTACACTTGCAGACTGTCTGTTACTTTGGTCTTTTGGCGGATAGTCTCTTTCCGGAGTTTAGCCATCATAGCGATACCGAGCATAGACCTTTCCTCTCATGACATGTAGCCAGTAGCAGTATGTCGTTTTACTGTCGGTAGGTCGAACACCTTGATCTTGAGACATTCTGGCAGAGGTGATTCCAGAATATGACTCAACTTCCCAAATGCTGCATTCTTCTGGTAATTAGCCTCAAAATTGTCTGTACCTCGATGCAGAATTTACGCCAGGTACACACACTTCTGGGCAACTTTAAGGGCTACACCTTACCGGCAGAATAGAATAGCACCACCACAACTCTACCCGTGGGTATCATAAGAGACAATTTAGGGCTCTCGGGAAGCGCTTCGCGTGTTGACAACATATTCCAGGACTACACACTGCGGTCACCAACCTGCCTGCCCGGCATGGTAACTATGGGCAAAACCCCTCATGAATAGAGGATGGACGTATCTACGTCAAAATACAATATTTTTTATTAAATTCAGTCTACATATTAAACTGCTGTCGACGCCTATGATTTCTATACACATCACATTTGTACGATAAATTTTCCTAGAATAGCATAATAATAAATACATTTTGAAACAGAACATTTTAATTAACTGATTCCCACGGAACGCAGCGAGCCGCATTTTGGCATGCATAGTGTAGTAGTCCATTATTTTGGCGCGGCTAGTGTTGCACTTGCATTCATATGCTGGATAAATGAGGGACAAGCGTTTACTGGTATTTACCAGTAATTTGAACAATAACCAGCTAAATTATGTGAGTATTACGATAACTACCTATACGTACACACGTTGCGGAAATTCTAGGTCTTGCGAGAATTCCCTTGATCTATCAAAATTCAAAAATAAACACTTTTTCATTAGATAATCTGCGGACAATGTCATAAAGTGAAAACTGGGTAGTCATTTTTGTAAAGAAAGAATAAAATAACTCCTGAAATATTTTCTTTTACAAAAACTCTTCTTTTAATTTTTAAGGCGACTCATTTTTTATCGTCTTTTTTGTCATTTTATAAAAGGCTGACTATTAAGATGACACAGCGGTGGCAACAAAAAGCCAAGAAATTATGAAGGAGCAAACAAGAAATTAGGGCAAATAAAATAAGTATAAGTATGTAGGTACTATACCTATTGGCAAAAGAGGAAACAGATGAAAGATAAGATGAATATAGATCTTCGTAGAGATACTATAGGTCATAAATACACCAAAGTTACTTAAAGTAGGTATATTTTCTTTATATGAATATGGATTTTGTAAAGACGTTTTGCACTCACGGTGTTATATTAATTAATGAAAATTATTGCTGTGCCTATTGATTTGTGATTTTTTGGCATTAATTAATCTTTAATTGACCACATACATAAATATATATCCTTTCATGTTGGAATGTTATTATAATGGAGTGCAATGCATTCTAAACAGAATGACTTGATATTTTTCATATGTGTAAGTAGGTACCTAGATATATTCATAACGATGAAGTACTTGGTTAAAACTGTTGTAAATAGTTTCTCGTGAAGAAGTTCCGGCTTCGAAAATTAATATATTTTCTCACTAGGTACATAATGTAATTGTATTTGATTTGATAGTTTCGACTACGCCGTAGCACTTGCTACGCGTTGTAGCGTAGGTACAAACCATACAAATCTAGTGCATCTAACTTTGTGAAGTCCATGGTTATTATTTCTACTAGCAAGTTAGTAACACATCCTTTCCAGTTTATTTTAATTCCTTTCCCTCCGGAGGCTTATTAACACGGGGTCATTATTCTGGAGCAATTTAATTCAGGTCCTTACAAATTGGCGCTCGGCACTCCATTCCGTCCCCTATCTGTGTAACGACACAGCTTTTGGAAGGGAAAAATTGGGCTTCCTTCATCGCTACAAGTAAGGAGGCCTACGTACCCATAAAAGGCATTATGGAAGACAATCTCGTAGTAGGTAGATGTATTTTATGTGGACGACTAGAGGAAGTGGCGATGATGGATGGTCAATTTACGTAAAAACCGGCCAAGATCGTGGCGAACACATATAAGGCTTCGTATCTATCAAATAATGGAATGAACCATACGATATTATTATAAAATAATTATTAACGGCTTGTTTTTAATCAGCTACCTACTTATAGACAGGGCTGCATTTAATACGTTAAATACATACCCAAAATTTGGAACAATCTCTTTAGCGAAACATTAATTCTACTTACCATTTGGCTCGCAACCTGAGCTCGCAACTCGCAGTATAATGTTTACAGAAATGAGCTCGGTATGGTACTAACAATAAAGCTAAACATTGGCCAGCAAAATCAATTATGGCTTGGCTGCGGTTTGGCTAATTCACTCATCTTTGTTCTAGCGCAGAGCAGAATTACAGTTGGCCGGACATTAGATGTCACATTTATGTGATCATTGAACAACATTATACTGGCTCTCCATACATTTACAACAAATAACGAGTATAAGTGATCCCTTATAATGGTAAGTAAAGGTGCTGTTGATAGTACTTGGAAATTAATAATTGTTGATAGTACTTTTGCACATTTGTAGCAAATTTCATAGCAGTTTTCTACGTCAAAAACCTCAATCTAGCCTTCTAACAATAATTAATGAAGAGAAAAAAACTAGGTCGTAAATATCTCGTATCTTCGTATTTGATCCCATAAAATTATTTTTTAATGTCTAAAAAGGTAGAGAGCAAGGTAGCCAATTTAAAACTACCAAACTAAACAATGTTCCCAATAAACTAAAGTATGCCTAACACCGACATGGTTAATATGAAAATATGGCGAGAACCCGGGGGATGGAGTGAACTAGCGCACAACTATTTGCAAATTAATAACTTGGCTTTGTTAATTGTTGATTCGCATAATATTCCCAAAGTTTCGGAACAGTAAAGAGACAGTGATTGTACGTAAGATCAAATTCTGACGTGTTGATATAAAGTATAAAGCCACCCGTGTAACGTATGGGTTTATAGGTTTATGTACCTAGCAAGATTTTGTGAAATACATACACATACACACACACATATCACGCCCATAATCCCTTGCGGGCTAGGCAGAGCTTAACGGCCGCATAGAACATTTACGCCACGTCTGACAAACATTTGAGGGTCATCCGGAAAATCGTGTATCGCCATAGTGACATGTTGTCAGCCCATCGCCTAAAATTGCAATACACACCCTCGAGTCCCTTAGACGCTTTTTACGACTCCCGCGTATTCTTATGCTATGCTATTCGTATGCTATTCTAAGCCGGTATCACACGGCGAATTTTGTGAAATAATCAAGGGATTTAGCGCCTCATACAAAATTACGCTAAGATTTTGTCACCTACTGAACTATACAGTCATACATAGCGATTTATAGATTCATTGCGTCCGCCTGATTCAAAATATCACAACGAACCTCACCATAATCTATTGAATTCAGCCTTATTTGTTAGCCCGTACTTGGTCATGTTAACAGTTTCGCGGCCAGCCCACAGAACACTTATACTCGAACCTCACCATAATCTATTGAATTCAGCCTTATTTGTTAGCCCGTACTTGGTCATGTTAACAGTTTCGCGGCCAGCCCACAGAACACTTATACTGGCCAGCCACGCACTGTGGGAAAGAAGTGCTCGCTTGCAAATCGTGCACTACTTTACCGGCCCACCTTTTGAGCGTACGCGCGTAATCTAGGGTTGTTGTAGATCAATGATGTGTTATGACGGGAAATCTTTTTTTTTAAACAAATAGCTAAAATTATGTAGGTAGGTTTAGGCGACTTCCTTGTTTGTTATTATTACTGGTTATTGTGAATAGGCAGAGGGAGGGAATAAGCAAGTCGCGTAGGGAGACCTACATACGAGGGATACACGTAGCTAAATACCCGGCACCTTCGTACACTTTGTGCAGTCGGCCGCTTGGTTCGGAATAGTATATTTTAGCCCCGGGGCTAAACTACCCCTGACTATTTGTTGGAGAGCTAGGGCTCACCCGGAAAACTTTGTGTGGTTGTTCAAACAATCAGCCCAATCGCGCCTTTGGTATCGTGGTGTCACGTGTGGTTCTACCTGAGAATAATTTATGAATGGTTGATAAAGTGCGTAGTTTATGTACTTCTTCAATGATAAAACGTATTCAAAAGTTAAAAAAACTCGCGCGCGAAGACATTTACGCCATCTAGTAAGTAATACGTAAACTAATAACAAAGCTTTGAACGTCGAACTTCGTACAAGTTAAGCGTGAAAAGGATACTTTTCAAGCTCTAAGGATACTTTTCCTATTATTTTTATTGTCCTGCCCATTAAAATTTAGTTTAAAATAAACAAAATATTGTATTTTTGAAGTTTGTATTAAGAAATATTTATTTAGATTACATACTTAGCTAATCAGAGTAAAGTTTATATCGTGCAGTGTTTGTGTACAAGTCTGCAACGGAACGTAAAGTTTACAAAAAGTCAAGCGAGTGCGTCGTCTTCCTCTTTAGGACATATATATAAGAGATCTGTGGTCTTCCTTCACAAATTCCAAGAAAATTTATCTAAATGTATAAAAAATTGACAACAAAGCGTTATCAGAGAGATGTGTAGTATAAAGATGTAGTTTAAATCAAACCAAGTTATTTTATACTCGTGCCTTAGTTCAGCAACAGTTGTGATAATTCACATAAATGAAGTGTTTAGTTGTTGATGTTCACTTGTTTCCATTATGACCAAGCGCCGGAGGATCCTGCACGCAGACAAGATCATACAGAATGTAGTTCATGTATTCTGTTTGTTGATGTTTTTGCAGTTGAAAGGTTAGCATCAGTCCTATTTCTCAGTAAAAACTTCTAAGATAACAGGTTGTATGAAGATTATCTCCATGATCTGAACAGGTTGATCAATGATAGAACAGTATAACTACATTACCCAATGAATATTGACACTCGTTCTACGAAATAGTAGCATGCTCTTTTTTATCAGAGTATTCCTTTCTAGTTTATTTACTTAAATAATGTTGAGTACTTACTTACCAAACCAGAGGCAGAGACAGGCAGAAAGTAAGCTTATAACGTCACAAAAAGGCATAACAATATTGGTACCCAAACTTGGCCATGGCCATGCCTCTGCCAAGATGTGATTTTCTTCAAAAACACCACATAACTCTCTGACCAGCTGAAAAGTACTCCAACCTTCACTTTTAAAGAGGATAAAAGAGCATTTAACATCATCATTCAATTGTTAATTTAGAAGTAATATATTAGCATGTAGTGCATATTTGTGTTAATTTCAGTATTTTTGTATATTATATGTTGTAACTGATATTCTTTGTATTTGTTCCTGTGTATTTCTGTCTTTCACCCCCATTAGATTGGCTGGAAGAGATCCCTTAAGGCGAGAGTAGCCGTCAACAACCTCAATGGTGGCACCACTTCATAAAAAATGTTTTCTCTATACAAACAGTCTATCAGAATGTCCGATGCTGTTGCCCAAGTTTTTAGTATTATCCTTATGTAAAGTTTGAAACTGCAAACTCAATGAAATATTTGGTGCAATTAAAGTTAAGGAAAAAAGTGCCTAAAAACTGCCACTTTTGGTATTAATTGTGATAACTTTAATTATAATAATTTTACATAAGGGTAATACTAAAAACATGGGCATCGGACTTTTGTGAAGTGGCACCGTCGTTGATGGCTACACTCGCCTTTAAGAGATTATCTCTCTATCTTTAGAGAAAACTACAGCTCACCTGTTCTTTTGATTTTACATTTTTACTGTATGTTTACTTGTTTCAACACAATAAAGGATATATCAATAAAAGACATGCTTCTATCAAAAACTTTTTTTTGTCTCACAGTTTTAGTTGGTCAATTATATCTACTTTTGGTGTGCATAGTTTCTCTGGTGATGGTGAAACCAATGCCCACTGAATAAGCAAATCTGCTGCACATCCCCTATTTACCTGAGTTGATTGATTTTTGCTTTTTTGTCAGCAAGTTGGAATTGTTAGTCTAGTGTCATTTGTTTGATATAATATACTAAAAGTTTCAAGTTGATCTAAAATACCATTTATTCCAATATTATTATTATTATTTATTAGAACAGGCAGGCAGTTGAAACAGCCACAAGAATCCACTGCTAGGTATGGGCTTTTGCAATTCTCACCACCATTGGCAGGTGGATTGGCGAGTGCATTGCAAGATGTTGCATTTATACAGAATGCTGCTGCCCATTCCCTGGATAATTATCCCTTAGTTGCTTTTTGCGCCACCCACTGGTAGAAAAGAGGCAAAATATTTATAAATGCAGCTTTTCAACAAGCCATTTATTCAAATACTGATTTACTTTTTCAGACTATCACACAGTAGCTAGCAACCCATTACTGTTATACACAACGGCCTTAGATATTCGAGTAGGTGACATGACAAAGTTCACCAAAGTGAACACAATCATCAAGGGCTTAGAACAGGGGTCCGCTGTGGACTTTCTTCACCGGAAAGACTTGATTTGCTGGTCTGACCAAACTGCTGAACACATTCAGTGTATGAAATACAATGATACCTATTCTGGAGATAAGGTAAATGGTTTTAAATAAAAAAATATTCTATGTGAGACTGAATTAAGCAATGTGCTTCATAGAGGATAAAAGTAATAACAAAATTATACACTTAGTACCCTATCCGGACACAAGCATGTAACTTGGTATGCGTACAGCTTTTATATGTGTAATTAATAATTTAAGGAGGAAAAAGCTGTCAGATGAATGTTTCCCCCCCCTTCCCCCCTTTTTATGTCCCTACTTTCGGGTTTTTTGCTTTTATTCAAAAACGGTTTATGTTACACAGAAACTTTCGAAGAGTAAAATATTCTGCATTAAATTCTGTACAATAAATGTCTGGAACGTATGTTGATGAGACTTACGGTTTTCAAGTTGTGCTTATATGAATTCCATCACTTTTTTGAAGATGATGTTTTGCTCTGAATAAGTCATAATATCAAGTTTCATGTTTGCTTCCGTATGGGACTATAGCTTCATACAAAGTCAGAGCTAAGGAGCCACACTAACTTATCAAATTAGAAAAGAAAAAAGTACTGGTTACAATACTGAAATCGTATCTCTACTCCTGTCAGTATGTGTTATGTATAGGTTACAGTTACTGCTAGTCCCAGAAGAATTTTATGCATATTTACCATTACTCTGTTTTTTTATGTTGTTTTTCAATGCACTGATGTATTTATAACATGCTAATTCTCAATTTAATAATTTTGCAGGTCCGAATAGTATCAGAAGGTCTTATAACCCCTACGGGAATTGCGATAGACTGGTATACGGACAAGATCTACTGGACAGACGGAGAGACAAATAGAATAGAAGTAATATGCATAGAACAGAAATACAGGAAAGTACTGTTTTGGTCCGAGGTGGACTTGGCCAGAGCTATTGCTGTGGTTCCTAAACAGGGGTAAGGTTAAAGATTTTATATATTTCATTACTGTTCACTTAACAGTGTTAAGTTTCTGTAATTTTTTAAGAATTTAAATGTACAAAAATAAGACTAAATTTCTAAAAATTACTCCAACTTCCAATATTTCATTCTATAATTTAATGGTATAATCATAGCTATTGGCAAAACTGTTTTATCTAAGGTACATACTCAAAACAAATATTATTCCTAAGCATAATAATGAGTTAAAGATTACATATAGGTTATCTCGCAGTACTGTAATTTATCGAATTCAGCCAGGGAAGAAAGATTCAGCTTCATGTGATACTAAAAAAATATATTATTTCTAAGCATAATAATGAGTTAAAGATAACCTATAGGTTATCTCGCAGTACTGTAATTTATTGAATACAGCCAAGTAAAAAAGATTCAGCTTCATGTGAAACTCAAAAGAAATATTATTTCTAAGCATAATAATGAGTTAAAGACAACCTATAGAGTATCTCGCAGTAGTTACTGTAATTTATTGAATTCAGCCAGGAAAAAAAAAAGATCAAGCTGATATTCATAACAAATATTATTTCTAAGCATAATAATGAGTTCAAGATAACCTATAGATTACCTCGCATTAAGAACTGCAATTTATCAAATTCAGGCAGGGAAAAATAAATTCAAATTTATATACAAACAATTTTATCTTAAACTTCTTACAGCCTTATGTTTTGGACGGACTGGGGTGAGATACCTAAGATAGAGAGAGCTGGGATGAACGGTGACCCGTCCACTCGCAAAGTCATCATCAAAGACGATATCTTCTGGCCAAATGGAATCACAGTAGATTACAACAATGATCTCATCTACTGGGTTGATGCCAAGCTACAGTTTGTTGATGTCATAGACTTCAATGGGCTAAATAGAGAAAGAATTGTGAAAGGAGGCCTAGAATACCCTTATGCATTGGCTTTCTTTGATAGTAAATTGTTTTGGACTGATTGGAAAACATGGTAAGCTTTAAAAAGTTCTTTGGCATAGACTTGCGCTGTAGTCTACAGCAACTCATCCACATATTGATAGAGAAATAGCGCAAACATACATTTATCACGCTTATATCCCTTGCGGGGTAGGCAGAGCGTAAACGGCCGTAAAAAAACAAATAGACATTTACGACACTTCTGACAAACATTTGACGATCATACAAAAACTTGTGTATCATCATAGTCATGTTTTCAGCCCATCACCTAAAATTGCAATATACATGTAAGCCTAGTCCCTTAGTCGCCTCTTACGACACCCATCGGGAAGAAATGGGGCGATGTTATTCTCAGTCACACGGCGTTATAGCGCAAGCCTATGGAACTGAATATATTTTTCTACCTCTCGCAATGACAACTGGACCAATTTGACGATCTTTTCACAAAAGTGGTAAAATAAATGTTGTTCAATTCTAGGGGCTGAATAATCCTTCATCACGTTTTGCACAATTGCTCTTGCAGCTTACAGTATGCAATGTTTATTTTATGATACCTTTTTTAGGTCAATCCACTCCTGGGATATAAGCGCACCTGGATCAATCAAGGAACTGATAAAGTCGGATCCAGTGCCAGTAGACATTAAGGTTTACGACGGTAGTAGACAACTTACTCCTGAAACTGACTATCCATGCAAGGAGAACAATGGAGGCTGCTCACATTTGTGCCTTTTGGCACCAAATGCACCAGGTATGTTTAAGTCTGCTGAAATATTAAATACCTACCGGCTGTGCAATTATGTCCCATAGAAGAAAGATTTTATTCCGTGTGGGAGTCGTAAGAGACGACTAAGGGACTCGAGGGTGTGTATTGCTATTCTAGGCGATCGGCTGACAACCTGTCACTATGGCGATACACAGTTTTCCGAATGACCCTCAAATATTTGTCAGACGTGGCGTAACTGTCCGTTTTATGCGGATGTTTTACGTTTTGTGTACCCCGCAAGGGATTATAGGCGTGATATGTGTGTGTGTGTGTGTGTGTGTGTGTAAGAAAGATTTTGTTTGCATTTTATCGATAATCTCCGAAACTACTGGACCTAATCCGAAAATATCAAAGCCAGTATCGAAGCTTTAAGTTTTAAGGAAATAACAATTTAATACAAATGCTTGTAACCATTATTTGTAAGAGGTAAAATGTAAAACGAATAATAAAAAAAAACTAAGTAAGTACATTATCTTTGATAATTTTTCTTCTGTTTTAACTATGCAATTTTTTTTTATCAGCTAGCAATGTGCCATGTCGTACACATGCAGACAGTCTCTTCTTTTCTCTTTTCGTGTGGGACACCGAGTCGTCCAACGACCCGATGAACCCTGGTGTCAGAATTTTTCAACCGCCTGCTACTAGTAGTGGGCCTCTGGCATGGTTGTGTAATGACCGCCGTCTAAGTAAACATGAACAGCAACCGGGACCGACGGCTTTACGTGCCCTCCGAAGCACAGAACCATATTTCTTTTCGGACAATCAGGTGGTTCAGCCTGCAATGTCACATGACTGGAAACAAATTCACAAAGAGATAATATCAACTTTTTGTGAGTGTCCCACCGAGAATCGAACCCGGAAATCTTTGCGTCGCAGGCAGTCGCACTACCACTGCGCCACATCGGCCGTGCAGACAGTCATAATTACATAAACTAAATTAATTAAAACATGACATAATTATGTACATTTTCTTTGCAAACACGGTATTGTTCTTTTTCCTTCCAGGTTACGTGTGCACGTGTCCTACAGGTGTGAAATTGCGTGAAAACAGCAACACGACATGCCACAACGGGCCACAGTCATTACTCTTAGTCGCACAACGTTCTTTGATCTCAAAAATATCACTCGACTCACCCGACTTTACTCCTTACACTCTGCCTTTGAAGGACTTGAAGCGAGCCCTGACGGTTGACTTCGATCCAAAGTCTGAGAACATTTACTGGGCAGATAGTTTGGTATGTTTTGGTAACCTACTTTCGCAATCAATATGTTTTAAAAATGAGGTATAACAAACATGACAGTGGAGCATGAACTTGTGACACAAGGCAATTACGCTGTGTTAGTTTGCGTCGTAAATTTCCTTATTAGTCAAATTGTTACAGTACTAAAAAAAAAATAACACAATTTATTTTAATACCTATCAACTTAATCATAAAATTGTACGTAAATATGCTATGTATGATAAAAAAATAGAAAATATGTTGAAAACTTACAGGCTAAAACAATATCGCGAGCCCGACTAGACGGCAGCGAACAATCCGTAGTCATACACAGCGCGGGAGTCCCAGACAGCATCGCCATAGACCCGCTAGCGAGGAACCTCTACTGGACCGACCCTGTCACTGACACTATCAATGTAGCGAGGCTGGATGGCACGTCTCAAAAGGTAACAAGTATATCGGGAGCCGACTAGACGGCAGCGAACAATCCGTAGTCATACACAGCGCGGGAGTCCCAGACAGCATCGCCATAGACCCGCTAGCGAGGAACCTCTACTGGACCGACCCTGTCACTGACACTATCAATGTAGCGAGGCTGGATGGCACGTCTCAAAAGGTAACAACTATATCGCGAGCCCGACTAGACGGCAGCGAACAATCCGTAGTCATACACAGCGCGGGAGTCCCAGACAGCATCGCCATAGACCCGCTAGCGAGGAACCTCTACTGGACCGACCCTGTCACTGACACTATCAATGTAGCGAGGCTGGATGGCACGTCTCAAAAGGTAACAAGTATATCGGGAGCCGACTAGACGGCAGCGAACAATCCGTAGTCATACACAGCGCGGGAGTCCCAGACAGCATCGCCATAGACCCGCTAGCGAGGAACCTCTACTGGACCGACCCTGTCACTGACACTATCAATGTAGCGAGGCTGGATGGCACGTCTCAAAAGGTAACAAGTATATCGGGAGCCGACTAGACGGCAGCGAACAATCCGTAGTCATACACAGCGCGGGAGTCCCAGACAGCATCGCCATAGACCCGCTAGCGAGGAACCTCTACTGGACCGACCCTGTCACTGACACTATCAATGTAGCGAGGCTGGATGGCACGTCTCAAAAGGTAACAAGTATATCGGGAGCCGACTAGACGGCAGCGAACAATCCGTAGTCATACACAGCGCGGGAGTCCCAGACAGCATCGCCATAGACCCGCTAGCGAGGAACCTCTACTGGACCGACCCTGTCACTGACACTATCAATGTAGCGAGGCTGGATGGCACGTCTCAAAAGGTAACAACTATATCGCATATTATTATACGGGGTGTAAGGGGACCTCCGAATACTGATGCAGACCATGAAACTGAACAACTTTCGCCTAGGAACATATGTCGGGAAACGACAATTGCATTTACTATGGGAAGTCCAAAAAACTGATGGTTCCTATTTTTTTTTTATGGAAAGTTGTTCAGTTACATGGTCTGAATACACCCTATCAGTATTCGGAGGGCGCGGCGGTCCCTTACATCCTGTATATTGGTATTATAAAAAATCCACCCTTATAATATTTCTTACAAAAAAACATAGTGTAAAAAATAAGCTGAGAATATTTTAAGGGGTGAAACCAGTTCATGAAACTGAACAACTTTCGCCAAGGAACAAAAATTTGGGTCTCCCATACTCGGCCGGTTTTTGTATGGGCCAATTTTTTTTATATTCCGACCTATTTTCCTTGGGGAAAGTTGTTCAGTTTCACGAACTGTTCATATTTTCAGCAATTTGTTTTACACGTTATACATATTTTTTGTGTTTATCAGCCTATTTCCTTTTTATACCATGTTACACAATTTCTTCCACATCCAGGTTCTAATTCACGACGAACTGTACGACCCGCGAGCACTAGCGTTGCACCCGACAGCCGGTTGGATGTTTTGGTCCGATTGGAACGAGCGAAAGCCAAAGATCGAACGAGCCAACTTAGACGGAAGCGATAGGATGCTGATCGTATCAGAAAAACTCACCTGGCCCAATGGCATGGCCTTGGATATGACCAGTAACAAACTGTATTGGGGCGACGCAAGGACTCATAAAATAGAAGTAAGTATACGGGACAGTAAATTGAGGGGATCTTACTGAGTTATGCCAATTTGAACTTAGTTTTACTTTATCAAAGAAATGCTTTTTATTGGTGACAGCGTATGGCGTTTCGGTGCTCTGTTTAGAACTTTTTATCGTTTCAAAATGTCAAATATTAAACCATATTATTTTCCCAATTCGGAACCCTACAGAAAGTTAACATAAATAGAAATAAATGTGTTTTAATATAAAAAAAGACTCGAGGGTTGCATGTGTGTTGCAATTTTAGGCGATAGGCTGACAACCTGTGGTGATACATAATTTTCTAAATGACACTCAACTGTTTGTCAGACGTGGCTTAAACGTTTGTTATTTATGACCATTCACGCTCTGCCTACCCCGCAAGGAATAAAGGCGTGATTTATTTATTTCTTAACTTAATGTCCATTTCAACACCATTGGAGAAACGCACTCGATAAACCATCACTTATCTTAGGGTGTTTTTGTATGTATGTGTTTTTATATCCCAATATTTTTACAGGTATGCAATTTGGACGGTTCCGACAGAAAAGAACTACATAGCAGTGACATCCTCCACATATTTGGACTGACTTTACTGGGTAACCACATATATTGGACAGATATGCAGCGAAGGACACTTGATAGAATCAACAAGGAGACAGGTTAGTTGATTCAAACAGGACTTTTTCCAGTTCTGACAATTGTATCTATAAAAACTTAGGAAAATTATACAAATAATATAGATCATTGAATGGTAGTAGGCAAGTAAATAGTTGAGTAAAAGATTAATATGTAATATCTTTATTGCAATGAACCATCTGTAGTAACTAATTAGCATGTTGGGGTTTGTTACTAAATACCATTTGACCTGTTCACCAGGCTTAGAAAGAGAGCCGGTTGTTGAGCAAATGGCGAACATGATGGGAGTGAAAGCGTTCCGGCTGGGCGAGCCGCTCGGCTGGAACAAGTGTGTGGACAACAACGGCGGCTGCAGCCATCTCTGCTTCAACAGACCTAAGGATTACGTGTGCAGCTGTCCTTTGGGTAAGTGTTATTATACATACACACACATACACATATCACGCCTATAATCCCTTGTGGGGTAGGCAGAGCGTAAACAGCCGCAAAAAACGGCCATTTACACCACGTCTGACAAATGTTTGAGGGTTATTCGGAATATTGTGTGTCGCTATAGTGACAGGTTGTCAGCCCATCGCCTAAAATTGCAATACACACCCTCGAGTCCCTTAGTCGCCTCTTACGACTCCCACGGGAAAGATATGGGGTGATGCTATTCTAAGCCGGCATCACACACGGCATTAGTGTTATTATCACGTGTATTTTTTCGGTTTTTAAAGATAAAGATATTTTATTTGTAAAACATGAGTAATAAAAGAATACAGATGTCAGTGTTAAATTGCAGAGCTACATGTTTTGCCTTTCGACATACAAATTATAAATTAAGCGACAAACTCAAATAATGTCATTGTTCAAAATTAAATACTGTTATTGTTAAAATAAAATATGTGATAAATTTAAACAATGTCAAAATTATATTAAGTGCTAAATTTAAACAATGTCATAAATTAATCAAATCAATGTGCAAAATTTAAACAATGTCAAGTTTCAAATCAAAATTAGTCAAGTTTAAATTAAAAATTATAGTGAGTCATTAAAAAATTCGTTTAAGGTATAATAACATTTTCTAAGCAACAATTCCTTTAATTTTTTCTTAAACATATCTAAACTACACATTCTTATTTCTATTGGTATTTTATTATACAAAACAGATGTCATGCCAAACACACTTTTTGATAAGAGAGCCGTATTAGACTTTTGATGTCGTATTTTGTTAGTATCGCGCGGGCGCAGGCTGTGCTCTGTTGTTGCTACAACATTATTAAACAGACTAGGATTTTGCTTCACAAACAAAGCCATCTCAAATATATAAAGACAATGAAATGAAAGTATCTTATTATTGACAAAAAAGGGCTTACAGCTATCAGTAGGCTTTAAACCAAACATAGACCTAATACATCGCTTTTGATATTTAAAAATTCTCTCTCTCTCAGTACAATTACCCCAGAATACAATGCCGTACCGTAAAATTGATGCAACCAAAGCATGGTATGCTGTAACAACCGTAGCTGTGTCAACAATTGGTGATAGTTTATACAATGCGTAAGAGAATTTGGACAATTTTGAACACAGTTGTTCTACATGATCTTTCCATGTTAGTGATTTATCAATTGTTACTCCCAAAAACTTAGTAAACAGCACCTCTTCTATTTTCTCACCCATAAAATTTATATCTAAAACAGGACACTGCTTACGCTGTCGAAATTGCATGAAATTTGTCTTCTTTAAATTTACTATTAAGTTATTGTTCTTCATCCAAGAAATTATACTATTCAACGTACTATTTATTTCATCCTGATATACGCCCGCATCATTACATTCTATAACTACAGTACTGTCATCAGCGAAAAGTGTCATGGGATATTTTATACATCTTGGTAGGTCGTTGATGTAAATCAGGAATAACAATGGTCCCAACACGCTACCCTGAGGTACCCCAAACTTGTCAAATTTTTGACTGGATGTGTATCGATCTGCTTGCTTTGTATTAATATTTACTTTTATTAATTCAACGTACTGTTTCCGGTTATGTAAATATGATTCAATTAATCTTAAAACATTTCCCCTAACTCCATATGCATTAAGTTTATATAGTAGAGCAGAATGGTCAACATAATCAAAAGCTTGGGTCATGTCCATGAATAAAGCGCTTACATGATTTTTCATATCCACACTTGAAGTTATCACGTTCAGTAAATTGAAAATTGCTAAATTTGTGGACCTTTCTTTTCTAAAGCCTTGTTGTTCATTTGAAAACAAGGAATTTTTTTCCATGTACGCATACAGATCCTTATAAATTACTTTTTCAAAAACTTTTGCAAATACTGACAAAAGAGCTATTGGTCTATAACACGACATATCTTCCCTATCATTGTTTTTTAAATAGTGGTTTAACGACAGCTATTTTCAAACCATCAGGAAATAAACCTGCACTAATACACAAGTTTATTATGTAACATAAATGTGGAGCTATGCAATCAGCTACAAGTTTAACGACCTTAGTTGATATATCATCATAACCAACACTGTTCTTATTTTTTAAAGTTCTGATTATGTTCAAGATATCACTTGGTGAACATGGTTTCATGAACATGGAATTGAGGCAAGGAATGTGGTTTAAATTAACATTTCTTCCCGTCTCTACATGCCTTGTTACTTTATTGACATAATAATCATTAAATGAGTCAGCAATTTTTTGTTGATCTGCAATAAATTTGTCATTGAGTCTTAATCTACTAACAAATTCTTTAGGTTTATTATGTTTAGATCTATTTATGATTTGCCACGCCGACCTGCTAGCATTGTCTGATCTTTTTATATCATTAATATTGTGATTCCGTTGACTTTGTTTCATAACATTTCGAAATATTTTACTATAAGTCTTATATTTCAATTCATTACATTTATTGGATTTAAATCTGTATTTCCATAGCAAACTCCGCTTGCGTCTACTGCTTTTCTTTATTCCGTGGCTAATCCATTTCGCAGTCTTATAAGCTTTTATTTTCACGTTGTTATAAGGAAAACACAAGTCATTAAACAATTTAAAAGTGTCAATAAAATTTTCATACGATTTATTAGGGTTGAAATGGTATATGTCACTAAATGAAATATTTTCGATACAATGTCGAAACTTACTAAGATTCATTATACTAAAGTCCCTCCTTTTAACACGCCAATAATCTATAACACAAGTACTTTTGACAGGTAGTTCAAGCACCTGTGCGGTATGGTCTGATACTGCCAATTCGTAAATATCACATTTGCATTTAGTGTTATTATTAATTGCTATGTTGTCAATACACGTGCCGCTAATGGGCCTAGTAACTAGGCCCTAGTTGCTTGTTTCACTAAAAGATGAAAATTGTAATTTTGAAGGATGTTTATAAAATCATGTGTGATATTATTATTGTTTAAAATGTTAACATTAAAATCCCCACAAAGTATCACAGTATGTGACTTTTTTGATATTTTGATTAAAACATTTTCTAGTTTATCAAAAAATAGATCAAAATACTTCTTTGAATTTTTGGGTGACCTATAAACACATAAAATTATTAACTTAAGTTTAATTAATTCAATCGCACAACATTCAATCGTTTTTGCGTCAGACGTGGCGCAATGACCGTTTTTTGCGGCTGTTTGCGCTCTGCCTACCCCGCAAGGGATTATAGGCGTATGTATGTATTTTTTCGGTGTGTACCGACACTCAATAAGTACATAAGGATAAACCCACTGGCCAGCTTGTGAGGAGATTATTTATAGGTGGAGACTTATTATTAGCATTTGTTTATTTATAATTATAATATCCTGGACAATTCACACAGCGCCATCTAGCCCCAAACTAAGCAAAGCTTATACTATGGGAACTAAATAGCTGATATGAATACTTACATACTTTTTTTGAAAATAAATACATATTATACATAGAAAACACCCAGACTAAACGCAAACATATAATAATAGCTTAACAAATATTTGTGTCAAGAGGGGATCGAACCCACGATCCTTGGAGTAGCAGGCAGGGGCTACGCCACCGGCACAGTCATAGTCAAATTATTTCTTCCTAACAACAAAAAAATAAAAATAAACAGATGTTGTGGCGTAGCGACCCTAAGAATTCAAATGTTTCCTAGCCATTTTCCACTTGCCGAGGTGGACTCTAATGCCGCGTTGACCCACTCGAGCTATAGGCAAGGAAATAGTAAGAGAAGTGGGCAGCGCGAGCATGTCAACAGGTTATTCGTACGGCCATCTTGCTTACTCGTATTGCTGCGAGAAGAGTAAGATGGCAGTAAGTAAGTAAAAAGTAAAGACTCTTTATAACACAAATACAGGATAATTAAAAACAGAAAATCTTAATCTAAAGTGCGCAAAGGCGGTCTTGAATTGAAAGCGATCAGTATGTGAATATTCGCTTGCGTTGATACTTCCGCGGAAATATTTCTAGCAATATTCGCGGAAGCGGTAGGAGCAGGTGCATAGTGTGAACGTAACATTAGGGAATAAGCTACTCCTTGAGTTTTTAGGTTCTAAGTTTACTGAAGGATAATACTAAAAACTTGAGCAAAGGACACTTGCGCCACTATCGAGGCCATTCACGACTACACTCCCCTTAAGAATTTGGTCTTATTTACTCATCATACAATTTTCAGGCTTGGAACTAAGTACAGACAGAACAACTTGCATAGAACCGGAAGCGTTTCTAGTATACAGCCGCAAGAACGTCATCGGCAGAATCAGTGTGGAGAACGAGAATAACGACGCCATTCTGCCAATCAAAGACTTGAAGGAAGTCAAGTATGTCTTTTAAAACATTTTGTCTAAGATTACTATCCCGTCCGTAGCTGTAGTGTATAGAGTCAGTCTATTGATTATTGTAGTATATTGAGTAAGTGTATTGACTATCAGTCTTTCGAATATATACGTTACTACGGTGGTAGGGTAGGGATTCTGTCCGGTCAGTCTATGCCTGACCGTAGCCCAGAGTGGCTGTGTGATGGTGTGCCGGCGAGCCACTTACAACTTCTATCAAGTAAATCATACGATCCACAGGGATCATACAGTAGCACCTACTAGAGACTGTATCCTTCATTGTGTTATAAGTACTACAAAAGTGTATATATGTATATTTTTAGTGCATTAGCCATCCACGTGTCTGGCTCAAAGCTGTACTGGTCGGATAGCAAGACGAAGACCATCAACCGCTGCTCAGTAAACGGCTCTAATATGGAGAAAATTGTCGAGTGGATGGGCTTAGTCGAAGGTAAGCTAAATTTACCTACGAATTGACATCGTTAGTAAAATATAAATATACAAATGAACCTTAAGATTTTTGAAAACTAGCGAAATTTTCAAGCGCGTGCAGGATTTGAACCTGCGCCATTACTAGTGTATTTGTTGCAAAACTAAGCCGGTAGATGGAATCGTGCCTCGCGTTACTGGCACTAAGATACACTTGCAAAATTCGCAGGAAAGAAACGAGCTGCGGTAGCCTAGATGAAAGAGGCGTCGCCACTAGTAATGGCACTGCCCGCGCTTGAAAAGTATTGAGAACTATGCAAATTTTTAAAAATTGAAGAAGTATTTAAAAATGTTGTATTCAAACCTAAAGATTACCTTCATAATATACATGGTGTAAAAAAAATCGCTAAGAATATTTTAAGGGGTGAACCAGTACGTGAAACTGAACAACTTTCCTCAAGGAACATAGGTCGAAATATGACCTATGTTCCTTGGGGAAAGTTGTTCAGTTTCACGTACTGGTTCACCCCTTAAAATATTCTTAGCTAATTTTTTTACACCTTATATTTTAGGCTTGGCTATAGACTGGTCCGGAGAGAACATATACTGGACAGACACGACCACCCAGCGAATAGAGGTGGCAAGACTCGACGGATCTAGTCGAAGAACGTTGATCTGGCAAGGATTGAAGAAACCTAAAAGCATCGCACTTGATCCTAGAAAAGGGTAACTATGAATACTACCTAAATACTATCGCGATAGACCCGGTCTTATACTTAAAATGAGTGAAAGTGATCGCGAGTGCTTAAAAAGTTATAGGGTAACTATGAGTTTACATGAGCGGTTTGTGGCTTGTTATCATTATTTATTACTAGCTGTTACCCGCGGCGTTGCCCGCATAAGTAGCGATAAAAACTGTTCTTTGTTAATCCATGTTACCTTCTATATGTGTGCCAAATTTCATAACAATCGGTTCAGTAGTTTTTGAGTAAAGATGTAACAAACTGTAGGATCTATATTTGTAGAATTATAATGACAATGTACAATAGATACCGGTCGTGTGATGCCGGCTTAGAATAGCATCACCTCCTTTCTTTCTCGCGGGTGCCGTTGGAGGCGACTAAAGGACTTCGTAAGTTACATGTGTATTTCAATTTTAGGCCACATTACAACCTACGGCCCCCAAATATTTGTCAGACGTAGCGTTATTTTTGCAGCCTTTAACGCTCTGCCACCCCGCTAGGGATAAATGCGTGAATGTGTATAAAACTAGTGCACATTCCCGACAAGAACAGATGGTAACAGCCAACTGTAATAGACTGAAACCTGTGATAGGGCTAGTTACAACATAAGAGTGTCATTATAGTACTAGAGTTTAAAAAGTTTAATTTAAATAGTAGTTTATGCAACTGTCGTATAATGGGGGTCATTAGACCCCCATAGTCTGTTATGTATAGTTTGACACGAGCATTCTCAAGCCTAATTATAGCAGTTGCATACACTATTTTATCTACACTCTCCAAAAAAAAACTCAGTTATACACTTTTCCAAACGTCCGCTCCGGCGATTGCAAGGCCCAATACAAGGTCAAATTCAATACGAGAACGTAATATGGCTACATATAAATTTTCGAAAATTCTATACTTCAGCAGTTGTTCAGGTGTAGAGTCAGAAACTGAACCACAACTGAACAACATCTGAACAACAACTGAACAAAATCTCAACAACAATCTAATAAAACAACAACCGAACAATTACCGTCCAACAACAACTGACAAGTGCGGCGGAAGATGGCGATATGATTATTGGCAATAAAAAAAACTTCGTTTCATTTCTGAACTTTATCGAAGTAAGAGCCTTCTCATTAAGTCATTACGCGTCTGTAATTTCTATGAAACTGTAATTTTTATAGGCAGAATGCATAAAGTAGGTCTTTATGCAACTCTTTTCGAGTTCATAATTCGAACATTATGAGACGAGTGTAGATAAAATAGATAAAAATATGACAGATTATTACATCTGCAACACTATCGTTTCAGGTACATGTACTGGTCAGAGCTCGGCTCGAGGACCATCAAGCGAGCCGCAATGGACGGCTCCTCGGTCACCGTCTTCATGGAGCAAGTGGGGCGAGTGCACGCGCTGGCCGTAGACTACGAGAAGCGCGCCATCTACTGGGCGGCCATCGACCCGCCCGCTGTGGAATATGCCTTTCTCAACGGAACGGGAAGAAAACTGCTGGCCGATGATATCCCCATGCCGTATGCGTTGACGCTCTACAATGACAAGGTGTTTTGGGGTGACTGGAATACTGGTAAGTGTCGATGCCGATTTCTAAACATTTGTGAGTGATAGAGTGTTAGTTACGCGACTGTTTGTTGTTTTAAAGAATCAAAATTATATAATCCCTATTACGTCTACCTCTGCTTTTGATATAACACTAATATGCCACAAGTTGTGATGTCACAGATTAAGAAAATAAGGTGAGGTCTACTATCTTAGAGGGCAATTTTATAAACTTTCCTGTTACCTACATTTTATTCCTTGTGGGAGAAGCAAAAAATCTAATTCATACATCTTGCTTAACAGAATGTTGGAGTCATTCTTATACTAGCAGTCAAAAAAAAAACGAAACACGTGTAGAGTGTAAAACGGTGGAAGTAGTGCGAGTAAAGTGCATCGCTTGTGCATTTGCATTAACTTGCGGTCGTACGCGTGATGCATTCAACTAGCTGCATTACTAGCCATCATAAGTGCGGAAGAAGCTAAATACCTTTCTATCTAATTCAATCAAGATGGACTTCCGCAAAGTAACGCCTGATACAATTACTTACTTTAAAAAAAAAGTTTTATTGACATAATTTGTTACATAATAGTGTTGAGTCTTCCCAGTAAGTAATTAGATACTAGCAGTGAATTTATATACATACATACGAGTACTAATCCTTTCCGTCTCACTCTTTAGGTATCATAGAAGTAGCACAGAAGGCAGACGGAACAAATCGCAAGCCGATCCACACCCAGCTCGACTACATTTCCGATTTGAAAGTGTACCACCGAACGCGGTCGTCGGGCACCTTCCAGTGCGGAGTGGACAATGGCGGCTGCTCGCATCTCTGTCTGCCGTTGCCTTCGGAGACTAGGTCTGACTACCGCTGCGCCTGCCCCACGCATTACCGCTTGTATAAGGACAACATGACTTGTACTGGTAAGTGGGAGGGAACGAAATTGTTTATATTAGTTGAGACTCCATGTTACCGACTAATATCGATAACTAAAAATAGCACTGTCACTTTTAGTTCAATATGGGCTTAGACAAGGGTAGAAAATGATCGCCTCTTAAATTGTCTATGATTTTACACGATGCACGGTATGGCGCATAAACATACAAAGATATCTGCGAAATGGCTCGGAAGTCATAGACCATTTATATGATATGACATGACTAAAGTAATCCATGACATCTACTATGCTTTTCAAAACATATTTAACGGAAAGTGACAGTGCTATTATCAATTAAACGTTTCAGTTAGTAAACTAGAGACCCAAATGGACCTGATGTGTGATCAGGTCATCTACCAATAAAAAATCGCATTGGCTGGGCCTTGGATTCCCCATGTAGCCATAGGAAGAGGGCTTTATATCGATGTCTCTACCCCTATTATGCTGATAATATGTCCAACAGAGGACTGCACTGGACGAAAAGATAAACACGCGACATACTTAATCTAACACACTGCCAGTTAAAAATGTGTATAACTACTCTCTACCGTGGCAGGCCTGGCTTCGTTCGACCCCGAGCATAGAGAAGAAATCACATAGAGATTACACTCCCGCTCCAGACGCGCTCAAGGTCAATCCGGCTGGCTGTCTCTTAGAAAACAATTCAGTCGGGAGTGCGCTTCGCCGCGAAAACGTTCGTCGTGCGGGTCGAATTTTCATTTTTTGTGAAAAATTTAGCAATGCCGAATTATTGTGGTGTGTATGGCTGCAAAAGTAATGCGTTTACAAAAAGAATGCTATTCTAATCTGGCACCACACGGCGCCATTTTTGCACCTATTTTAAAATTCTGTACCTACCTATTAACAATAAAATGGTAAGGTAAGACTTTAAAACGGGTAAATATTTTGAACCCACGGGAAAACTGTTAGCAGCGGTCGCAACCGCTTGACTGGCCGCTAGTCTGGAATAAAATTATTGGCACGTGACAGCCCCGACTTAAAGCGCGGGAGAGTGCGGGGCGTTACGGGCTGCGGGGGGAAGTAGGTATTTAAAGCGCGGCTTTTGGGGCCCAGACAAAGGAGTTTCGTTTCTATACGCCAGTATTATTATCTATTCTTATGCCCCGAGCTTAACTTTACATATTTTACTTCTTTCCAGAACCTGAAGAATTCCTACTATTTGCTCAGAAGAACGCAATAGGGCGTATAGTCGTTGCCAATGGCGAGTGCAATGATGCGCCTATCGCGCTTACTGGACTGAAAAGCGTGAGCGCCATCGAATATGACCCTGTAAACAAGTGAGTTTGTTCAATATTTCAAATTTTTCATACATACACACACACACACTCATATATGCAAATGCACACGCGAATGTATTTTTGCAAGCTAGTTTCGAATTAATTTTATCAGCGATAAAGGTACATTTCATATACGTACTGAAAAGTACGCGCGGAACCTAATTTCGCTTTTTACAAATATTCAATATTTTCTTGAGTTTGCACTACTATTATTACTCATCACAATAAAACAATTTTAAACGTATTTAAGTTGTGTTTATTTTGGATATTTACAATTCCTATGTTTCGAGCTCTCTACGGAATTGTAAAATCCAAAATAAACACAACTTAAATCCGTTTTAAATTGTTTTATTGTGATGCAAATATTTCCTCCCCTTTTAGATTTCTGTATTGGATGGACAACGAATCGCACGCGATCCGTCGCGCGCCGCTCTCCTACACGATGACGTCGGCCGTCTCCGACTCCGCAGCCGTCGTCACCAGCCTCTCCCGCCCCTTCCACATGGTGCTGGATATCCTGGGCCGGGCTTTGTACTGGACGTGCGCCGATATAGACTCGATAAACGCTACGTCCATTGACGGGAATTCGTCGGGGGTGATCCTGCGTGGCCCGAATATGATGCCGAGGCATTTGGCTTTTCATCAAACTAAGCGGTATGTGTGTACAGTCGGTTATAGCACATAAGGTACCAGGCGTACTCCAAAAGAGCTGAATTATTTTTGTCCTTAGCAATGTTTTTTTCTTGACATGAATATGATTTAGTAGAAAATTACTTCTTTTATAAGAATAAGTTTAAATTTTAGTTATGTATTAACTGGGGATAAAAATAATACAGTTCTTTTAGAGTACCCCTGTTACCTTATGTGCTACAACCGACTGTACATGTTTTGTAAACTAAGAGGTATGTGTGTACATATTTTGTAAAATTTGGTGTGTTCTAAATCAGGTTCATCGATTTTGAATTGAAATCTGTGTTGATCGAAACGAAATCTGTGTCATGTCCAAAACAATATTTATTCTTAGGTAAATCAATGCATATTGGTGTACCTTTTTGGATAACTTGCAAGATTTGAAACTGTGACTTTCGCCACCACAAGTGGCGACGCTTCTTCCATCCGACGCCTCTTGCCGAATTTTGCAAGAGTGTCTTGATGCCAATGACGCACGGCTCCATCTACCGGGTTAGTTTTGCAACTAATACCCAGCGACTAATTCATTCTATATCTAAGCGATGAAAATCCGTGATAAATATTGGCATCCAATTGACGTTCCTATGGAACAAATCTCTGCTGATATCACAATTTACAATTCATTTTCAGGCTTCTGGTATGGAACGATATCGGTCTCGGCGCCATAATGCGCGCAAGCGTGGACGGCACCTCGCCGGTGGAGCTCGCCCGCGCGGCCAACGCGACCGCGCTCACGATCGACCAGGCCACCGGCACCGTCTACTGGGCTGCCAATAGGCAGATACACGCTGTGGATCTAGACTCGCACAACAAGTAAGTAGCACACGAAAAAACTCATGCATGACACACGTCACGCCTTCATTTCTTACGGCGTCTATAGGCAAAGCTATAGCTTTAGCTCTCAGATGTCAGATTCATACCATTTTTCTTTTGTCCTTTTCTCTCTCAATTGGTTTCCTATTCAGCTACCTGCTGTCAAGGGAATCATTCTATAATTTACTAGTCTTAAGCCTGACAAAAACATACAAGCAAATTATTACAAACTTGACGGATTTGATCACCGACGTTGAATTCGGAATTGGAAATTGCCAATAATGCCGCGTTCACACACTCGCGCTACGGGCAGGAAAATAGTATGGGAAGTGGGCAGCGCGAGCATGTAAACAGGTTACTCGTGCTGCTATTCGGCATGCCTCTGCCACTTCCCGTGCTCCCTCGAATGTCGCACACGTGTGAAATGTATTGCTATTTCGCTCACTCATATTGAAGCGAGAAGAGTTTGACGGAAATGTGGGAACACTCCCGCGTTGAATTCGCGTGCTCTCGCGAATGTCGTGCGCGAGTCAAAGGACCGGCAGCATAAGCGCAAGTATTTCGGTCAAAATTCGCGACAGCGGCAGGAACAGGAGCAGGTCGAGTTCGTGAACGTAACATCAAAATTATTAGATACCACAATTTACTGTAATAACTTAACACTATTGTACGTACAATATGTTTTATCTCCATTCCACAGGCGCGTATTATGGCAAGGCGGCTGGGTGGGGACCTTGGCCGTGTACGGCGGGCATGTGTACCTCTGCGGGGGAGGGGGGGACCGCGCGCTCATGCGGATACCCCTGCACCGGAGGGACGCGCCCGCCGCGCCCGTGCCTCATGTAGCCAAGCTGCACCATCTGCTCACTGTGCACAAGGTTTGTCTTTCCCCGTTTCCTCTTTTCTTTAATGTTTGTCAATTTATTTACATCGTATTAGCACGTTCACACAATGCTAATATGGGCAGCCCGAGTATGTTCCAAGCCTGAAAATTATACGATGAGTAAGTATAACTAATACGGAAAGGTATGGTGACTGGTCCAAATTCTTATAGCACCATCACACGATGCCAATATGGGCAGGGAAATAGTAAGGGAAGTGGGCAGCACGAATATGTAAACAGGTTACTCGCGCTGCTATTCGTCATGCCGCTGCCACTTCCTGTGCTCCCTCGAATGTCTGCTTTTAATGCGCAAGTCAAAGAAACGGCAGCACGAACACGTGTGGAAGTATTGCTATCTCGCTCACTCATATTGGGGCGAGAAGAGTATGACGGAAGTGTGTGAACACTTTCTCGCGTTGATACTTCCGCGGAAGTTTTTCGAGCAATATACGCGACAGCGGCAGGAGCAGATGCATAGTGTGAACGTGCTATAAGATTATTCCCAGTTTGATTATGACATTGCAGGCTGAATTACTTATAATTGTTTTCAATTCTCAATTTCTTTATTAATTCAAATTTACAAAATAACAGTTACAGAAACCAAAACATCGTCTTAGTAGGTAAGCTATGTTTATTCGGCAGGTATCGCGCGAGCACGCGTGCTGGGGCGGGCGCGTGTGCGGCGGCGGGCCGGGCGCGTGCGCGGCGGGCGGCGCGTGCGGCTGCGGGCTGACGTGCGCGCCGGCCGCCGCCTGCAGCCCCGGACAGTACATGTGCCTGCTGTCGCGCGCGCCGCAAGCCGACGCGCACCAGCCGCACTGCATACCCGTCGAGTGGAAGTGAGTGACGCTCTAGTAGCCGTCTTTCCTAGGTACCACAGTCTGGAAGACCAGTTTATACATCAAAAATTGTTCAATAAACAGGTAATTAGTGCCACGAATAATCTAAAGCAAATTCGCGCGTTACAGTATTTATATTTTTAAATTATTTCGTACAAAATAAACGTCAATTCAGCGAAGTCTTCCATTCTGTCAACTAAAATCTTAGAGACATGTATCGTCTTACGAAAGTTTTGTCAGATGCAATTACATCTATTACTCCCACCAAGAGGAGTAGAAAGTGATTAGTATGGATTATTCATTCCCGCTAATTTGAAACGTGAACAATGACTCACGTTTCTCTCTTTGTTTGAAAAAAGGGACTTTCTATGTACATACACATATTACGCCTACAATCCCCTGCGGGGTAGGCAGAGCGTAAACGGCCGCAAAAAATTTACACTCACGCCACGTCTGATAAACATTTGAGGGTCATTTGGTAGTTTGTTTATCGCCATAGTGACAAGATGTCAGCCCATCGCCTAAAATTGCAATACACACCTCGAGTCTCGAGGGCCTCGAGGGTCTCTTACGACTCCCTGGGGCAAGAAATGGGGTGAAGCTATTCTAAGCCATGTGGTATAAAAATTTATCTCGTCAGATGCGACGGTCAGATCGACTGCCCGGACGGGTCGGACGAGGGCGCGGGGTGCGGCGCGTGCGCGACCGGCACGCGCTGCGTGGACGGCAGCTGCGCGCAGTCGCTGGCCGCGTGCCCGCGCGGCGCCGCCTGCCCCGCGCACCCGCTGCCCGACGCCTTCCGGTGAGAACACACACATACAACCGACTATACCACAGAACTATGCTGTAGAAACTTGAATGTCAAAATGGCGGGACCATTTTTTATTTATTAAACTTTATTGCACAGAAAGTACAAAGGGCGGGCCTAATGCCACGCGACAATCTCTACCGGCCAACCAAAAGATAAACAAAAAGAGTCAAAGCGGGTGCACATACACAAAAAAAAACGAAATATAATCGTACTTACTAAAGGTAGGTATACAATACATAAGATATTAAGAATTACGCACTCGGCCAGGTTCTTAATAAACTATGAATGGTCACGCCAAGCTGGCGTCAGGATGGCGGGCCACATTAAAAGTGAAATTATTTTTAAACCAGTATTGAAGAAATAACTTCATGATATAAACTAGTTAAAAGAATACTACAAGTAACTGTTTGTGATATAGGTAATCCAAAATATGTACTTGGTCCCGCCATTCTGACATTCGCATAGAAACCAGACTAAAATAACAACAGAATATACCATTTCACCATATTAGTTTTAAACAAAGCGCTAGAACTAAAAAGAAGTTTTTAAATTTACTTGGACTCCTGCATTTTGGCCGGTTCAAACTGGTGACATGCACGGAAATAATAAAAACAGTCAGTATTTTGCGTCTCTCTTATACTTGCATATGCTAATGAAAGAAAATGTATAAGATAAAGTTATTTTCGTTTGTCTAAAAGTAAAATATTGTGTTGGTTCTATGCGCACAAGTCAAATAAATCCTTTCGACCTCTGGACTAAGAGAAAATTTCGCCAATAGTCAGTTTGACATGGTATATTTCAGTTGTTTAGCGATTTATACGAAAATAAGTACAGACGAATCGGTAAATCTTTAGAAATCGCTAATGTTATTCATACACTTCGCCGAAACCCCGTACAGTGGCTGATTTTATTTTCAGGTTTCGCAAATACCCGCGTAATTAAAGTTGATCATAATCATTAGTAAAACCACCCTGCAAAGTTTGCGTGCTGACTAAAATATAACCCTGTATAAAATATTTGTTCGATCCATTTTTATAAACAACTGTACAAAAACACCAATTAATCGATCTTTTAATTTTCAGGTGCGACGAGCGTCTATGCCTGGCAGCGCAGCTACTGTGCGACGGCCACCAACATTGTGAAGACGGCTCCGACGAACTACCCTCAGCTTGTGACAAGAATACGGTATGAACACTGGACATTCTCCACTAAGTTGCAAACATTTACCGTATTTTTCACTGTGTTTTTTGCAAAAGGAAAAGCAGTGGATATAATTTTTTATATACACTCGTCTCATAATGTTCGAATTATGAATTCGAAAACAGATGCATAATGACCTACTTTATGCATTCTGCCTATAAAAACTAGGGTTTACTATAAATTACAGAAGCGTAATGACTTAATGACAAAACTCTTAATACGATAAAGTTGAGAAATGAAACGAAGTTTTTTTTTCCAATACTCAAATCGCTATCTTCCGCCGCACCTGACAGTTGTTGTTGTACGGTAATTTTTCGGATGTTGTTCAGTTGTTTTAATAGGTTTTTGTTCTGTTGTTGTTCAGATGTTGATTAGTCGTGGTTCAAATGTTATTCCGATGTTGTTCAGTTGTTGTTCAGTTGTTGTAACAGATGTTGTTCAGTTGTTGTACAGATGTTGTTCAGTTGTTGTTCAGTTGTTGTTTCGATGTTGTTCAGATGTTGTTCAGTTGTTGTTCAGATGCTGTTCAGTTGTTGTTCAGATGTTGTTCAGATGTTGTTGAGTTGTTTAGTTAAGTTATTGTTAGGACTCCACATCTAAACAACTGCTAAAGTAAAGATTTTTAAAAATTCATATCAAGCCATATTACGTTCTCGTATTGAATTTGTCCTTGTATCGGGCCTTGCAATGGCCGGTGCGTACGTTTAGAAAAGTGTTTCTGAGTTTTTTTGGAGAGTGTAGATAAAATAGTGTATGCAACTGCTATAATTAGGCATTAGAATGCTCGTGTCAAACTATTATCACACTCGGCTGCGCCTCGTGTGATAAACAGACACTCGCATTCTAATGACCCCCATTATACGACAGTTGCATAAACTACTATTATAGAACAGAACAATTAGAACAGATCTTTTAAGCTGAGTAGATACATATTTAATTGGGGACTATGTTATGGGGGGTATAATGCCATACTCACCATGCTTGGCAAGCGGATTGGCGACCGCAATGCAAGATATTGCTTTCACAGGAAACGCTGCTGCACATTCCCTGGATGAATATATCCCTTAGTCGCTTTTAACGACACCCAAATTAACATCATCTTCATCATTATCTAAAGTGTGACCGTGACTGTCACAACATACCACTGCATGAGATAGGCATCCCCATTCCCCAATAAGGTTGTTTCCTGGGTAATTAATTAATAAAATACGAGACTTGGATGTTTAAATTAGTTCCCAAAAAGTATAGTTTTCATTCATAGTTTTTCAGAATATGCAAGATAAGATTTTGAAACTGCGAAACAATTAAATAGTTTCTATTTTGACGCTATTCTTAATAGTCTTAAGCAACGTCACGACATAATTTTTACATCCTTATAACTTTTTTTTTTATTAATGATGGGTTTGCCCTTGACTCTAGTCTAGGTCATAGGACAGAGACAGAGTCGTAAGATGAAGCGAGCTCACCCAGAAGAAGCCTGTTCACTCTTACTTTGAAGAGATTAGGGTTGTAGTGAGTTCCACTCTTAACGTTTTAAAAAGTAGCTTGTTTTACTAGCAATGCACCTATTTGCATTGGGCAGTGGGGCTTGTATATAACGTAAAAAATTGAGTGTGGGTTGGCTCTGCGAAGCCGGCGGGGCTTGGTTCTTTCGGGAGCCACCGAGTTGCAACGGGTTAAAACACGGCACAATACGGGACCACTTCATTGCATTGTCTGATCATTCCGCTGCATGCTAAGATAAGAATAGTTAGTTGAAAATGCTATTGATTTTATCCACATAACTTATTATGTATTGTGATTAAGTAACATTTCCATAAAATAAACTGATGCCAGTAAAAATAAATCAGACCTTATTTCAAATTCTGTAAGTTAAAATGTAAACAGTAGTGCCCTCTTTTATACATTTTATTCTTTTATACTTTAAGTGTTGTTACACTTCGACGGGGTGTCATAATTAATATATAAGACCTATGTAATTATACATAATACTCGTAAGAATGTACATTATTGATTATGATATGCAATCAAATTTATGATTATGCTCGATTACCTCCCTCTTTCAGGCGGAGAACGCCCCGCGGCAATCGAACGCGTTCGTTGTATGCGGCGCTATAGTCGGGTGCTGCGGCGGCGTGGCGGGCGCGTGGGCGGCCGTGCGGCGGTGGCGGCGCTCCCCCCGCGCCCCCGCGCCCCCCGCCACGCACTTCGCGCTCACCAAGCCCGAGCGCATAGAGGAGCGCCCTTCGTCCGGCACGTTGTGAGTATATATCGTGTAATGCTCATTTTACACTAGACACTAGCTCCAGCTCCTGCCGCTGCCGCGAATATAATTTTTTATTTATTAGCTATTTAGGAAACTAACAGCAAAAATTTTCTTATAGCTAGGCAATTAAAAGGGGCTCGAGGGTGTGTATAGCAATTTTAGGCGATGGGCTGACAACCTATCACTATGGCGATACACAATTTTCCGAATGACCCTCGTTTGTCAGACGTGGCGTAAGTGGCCGTTTTTTCGGTCGTTTACGCTCTGCCTACCCCGCAAGAGATAAAGGCGTGATATATGTATGTATGTAATTAAAATGTAAGACTTTTTCTTTAAGACAAGTTTCTACCTATAAATATCGCAAATATCGCTCGTAATACTTCCGCGGAAGTATCAACGCGAGTGAATGTTCACACACTGCCGTCATACTCTCGCAACAATACAAGTGAGCGAGAAAGCAATATATTCCACTCATGCTAGTGCTGCCGGTGCTTTGACTTCTGCACCGACCGCACACCAACCGAAACAGACACTCGCTGGAGTAAATTCGCGCTGTCACTTCCCTCACTATTTCCCTGTCCATAGCTCGAGTGTGTGTGTGTGTACGCTGCATAAGATACGGTGTACCGAAAACTGCACGAATGATCAGACCATGAAACCAAACATTTACTGGAGCATATATTGGGAAACTGTTATTATTATTTTTTCAGTTTCCATCGAAAGTCAGTCCGCTGATCGGGAATTTTGTAAATTGACCTCCCAATTTTTTACTCGTTTACTAACTCTCTGGAGGTTCCATAGAAAAAGTTGTTCAGTAAGACGGTCTGATCATAACTGTAAGTTTACAGTACACCATCTCTTACTAGGTAGGTAGATTAGACTCGAGATAGATAAAATGCATGTTATATTATAGCAGTATGTGCGGTACAGCAAAAGCTTGAAGTGTATTCTACTGAACGGCGCTAGGGAAGTCTTTTCATACTATATTCGCGTCACTCCAAATAGGCAATTTTGGCATCTGTCAAACACATACTCGATTACATGATACCGAAGAAAAATATACTAATCAAATTAGAGTACTTCTTTGCAAATTCAAACTATATATCAAGGCATCAGCCATGGCATAAGCATTGTTTTGACAGCTGCCAAAATTGACATATTGGAGTGACGCGAACATAGATTTGTAACATGTTTTGTCGCTTCCAGAGCAACGGACAGCCTCTGCGAGCGGTACCGGCCCACAGCCAATCCGCCCCCCTCGCCCGCCACGGCCAGCGGCGCCGGCAGCGTCGCGGGGGGCGCGGGGAGGCGCACCCGCCCCTACCGCCACTACCGGGCCTACAACCGCCCGCCGCCCCCCACGCCCGCCTCCACAGACGCCTGCGAGTCGGAACCGGAGCCCGGCGCGCCGCCGCCCTCGCCAGACTACATTTATTGACATCACTAGTGAAAGAGACAGTGTATCTATCTACCGGCACTTGGTAATGAACAGACACTACCGGGCGTATAACCGCCCGGCTATATTTTATCGACATATAGGCTAGAAGCGGTTAACACCACGCTATAAGTAGCTCTAGTCCAGTTGAGATTTTATGCCGAAGCAAAAGCTAAAGATCAAGCAAATTCTGACAGATTAAGCTACTCTTGTCACTCTCTTACATCAGAAAAAGAAAAGAAACGGGAAATCTACAGCTGTTTTGTTTCCGTAAAATTACATTTGGGAGGTATCTCTAATTGTTCCACTGAAGTTTTCTTCTCTTTTCCTTCAAGTTTAAGAAAAATTACTGCAAATATTTCAAGGGGTGAGTAAACAAGTCTATGGAACTGAACAACTTTCTTCAAGGAACATAGGTCGAAATATGACAAAAAATTTGGACCTCCCCTGTTGACCTTCCATACAAAATGTTACAGACGACCACGACATCGACGACGAATGTTAAATTTGTATGGGATTTGTATCTACTCAAAAATATTTGCGTATATTTTTCTTTACACATGCTAGGTAATATGTTCATTTCTTTAGAAAAAAGAATCCGCGAAGTTACTCAATGGCCTCAATTCGGGATATAAATTCTCTTAACTTACCTTAAATTAGTGCTGTCACTTTCCGTCAAATAGGTTAAGAAGAGGATAGGAGGTATTTTAGTCATGTCATGTCTTATAATTTGACGTAAAATACGTGTTATCTGACTAGAAAATTTGTTAAATTGAATTGCGAAGAACCCATTGACGTTTTTAAACTTGACAGGATTTAGATATATCTTATGCTTCTCTAAACCTATTTGACGGAGAGTGACAGCAGTAATTTAAGGTAAGTCAATAGAAAATATATCCCGAATTGAGGGCATTGTGTGTCACGTCTTCGATCGCGTTTACAAAGAAGTATAGAATTCCTTTGCTGGTGCGCTGGCAAAGTAAATTCGTTGCACCTTAACCCACATACTTGATTTAAAAAATATGAATTTCGAACGTTATAAAAACCTTACTGTGTAAAAAGGTTTCGTTCTAAGATATAAAAATACTACTGACAAAGGAACAGAAAGTTATTTTGTACGAAAGATATGAACTTATCATTTAGAATGGCCGAATATGAATTAATTTTTTACCTGATTATGGGTGGATACCGCGGACATCGTTAAAAAATTTGAGATGCACTATGTTAGCTACGGGGGAAAAGCACTAAGCTTGACTCGTGTCATTGAAGTTTCTAATCTCATCCATCTAAGCCTTATTTTCCCGGCCACGCGACCACGGCAACAATCTACTATATCTAGACTCATCCCATAATGATTACGAACTCGAAAATGTTGTATATAGCCCTGCTCTATGCATAGTCCCTAAATATGTCTGTATCAAAATGAATTCATTCTGTTACAGATTTAGATTCAGATAACATACTACGTTTTTGCAATGACATTTACGTTCTCGTGTTTCCAAGATATCCAAAAAAAAAACGCTTATTATGATTGATTGTACAAGAACGTAATGCGTTATGGCAGAGATTTAAATAATCGTGTAAGTTGTAATTTTTTATGATTTAGAAAGATTTTTAGAATTTTTACTGTATAAATTATAATTTTAAGAGTACACACTGCAATAGTTAAAAGTGCCATAACTTGTTTCTCTGATAGATAAATCAAAATTTCACTACTTTCGACCTATGTCTATGTTTTAATTTTTTGGTAGGAATAACTATACTGTGGTGCTAAATACAATACTGTGCCTCATTCTTTATACGTAAGCCTTATTAGCAATATGTAAATATGTAGTTAAGTATATAATGATTAGGATTACAGATATAATGTACAGTAAAAAAAATCAAGGCCTTAGGGTAATCAGTAATCACACATCTACATCTGTTTATTGCTGCTATATTTGCGTTGACCCTTTTTTGTATATAATGTGTGCAGCTAAAGGCAAACCAGGTAACTCGCGGGAAGCAGGTGGGCAAAGGGCAAAGAAGTAGGTGGGCGGGTATCGATACACACGTAATAAGTTGTTCCAAAATCCATCTTGAGATATATCACACCATTGCAAAATAAAATACCTACCGAGAGTGAAGACTGTCAATTCCTCCGCTCCCACCTACTTCATGCCCCGCCGGCGTCCCGCGAGTTATAATGGTTTGCCTATAGATTTTGCACTTTTTATAAAGTGAAAACAATTATAATCATCTCAATGTGTTTAATATAAGAGTCAGCTTCCACCAGTCCTTCCAACACGGAAGTAACATGGTCGAAGATGGTGGGGACTGACACCTATTAACATGCAAGATAATCAAATTAATACTGCATTTGAACAATCATTTTTTTACCGTTAATTGAATTTAAGAATGTTTTTAATTGTAATTTTGTAGCTTTTGAGATATGTTTTGAAATAAGTACAAATACTAACTGCCGTTGTAGCCGTTTCAAGTGTGCATTTATTGAATGTCTTACATAATTATGTACAGTTAATATCAGGCTGGGTAATACCACACCTCGGACACTGGCGCTCAAATGTATGAAACAAACGCGCTGCTATGCACACAGTCTAAGCTCGCGTAGGTGAACGCGGACCATGCTTGTGTGTGTGAGACAACATGTCAGGGTTGCCGCCATTTTGCGTTCGCGAATCGGGAATGCAATGTGCGGCAGTATGAAATGACCTGCGTTGTCGCGTCCTTGCTAGCCGGTGTCTGAGCGTCCTCCGAGCGCGGTTGGGCGGCGCTTGTAGGGGGAGGCAGGGAGTGACCATACTGTACGCTAGTACTATTAATTATACTGTGGTAATACACTGGAACTGCCAATGTAAGTCTTATGCGCGCGGCATAAGAACGATCCAAAGTCGGAACTGTTTAACCCAGCCTGATCTTGACTGTACCTTGTAATTTAGTTAACCGTAATTAGGTACCTTGACTGAAATTGAGATTTTTGTAATAAATTATTTTTAACTGTTAATATTTTTTATTATTTCTTAAAGCTTCTCCCATTTTTTTGATTCAGCAACATGCACAATTTAAGTAGGTAGGTATCTACTTGAACTTACTTTGATATATTGATTCAAGACTTGTTCAAGGCGTTAATTATTATAGGCAAAATAAATCCAAGAAAACGCTCCCATGATTCTAATTCTTTCGATTTTAATTTGAGATCTTCATTTAAGTAATTGTATAGGACATCTCGTAATGTCTGAAAGTTAAATAATAACTAAAATATGCAATATAGGGTGAAAATTTAGAAGTGACCGATAACGAAATCAAGACTGGCCGATGATAAGAAACAACTTTCCCCAAAGGAACATAGGTTGAAATATGAAAAACATATTTGGACCTCCCATACAAAATTGCCGATCAGTTGATATTCCTAGGGGAAAGTAGATCCTTTTCACCAGCCAGAATTGAGAATTCGCTATCGCTCACTAGAATTTCACCCTATATAAAATATAATAAGACTCTCTTGAATAGGGTGAAATTTTTCCAGTGACCGATAACGAAACAGAACATAGGCCGAGACATGAAAAGATGTGCCATATAAATTTACTTGGTCGGCTGGTACATTTTGTATGGGAATATGTGGAGCAATTCACCTTTCACATTTCGACCTATATTACTTGGGGAAAGATTTTCCTTATCGCTGCCAGCCCAAAGTGAGTTTTCGCTATCGGCCACTCGTAAATGTCACCCAATATAATAGGTCCTAATAAATTCAGTGCAAATATTTTGAGTGGGTTGAACTCATCAAACTGAACAACTTTTCGCAATAGTCATAGGTCCAAATACGGCAAAAAAAATTACCTCCCATACAAGTGACACATAATTTGAACATATTTGTATGCGTGATCAAATTTTTGTTTTAAATATGTTGCCCTTTGTTCCTTGGGGAAAGTTGATCAGATTCACGAGTAGAACTTGCCCTTGTTAAGATTTGCACTGAATTAGTAGGTACCTTATATTAGGTCCTTACATATGAAATTGGCGTTTTGTATGGGAGGAACAAAAAGTCGTTTTTTTTAATATAGTATATTTATTTAATCAAAGTATGAGCCATTGTAATCTATGCACTTTTGCCATCTCATAGGTAGTTCATTGATCCCTTTACTAAAAAAACCATTCGTACGGGAATCAATAAAATCTTTGAAGGCGATTTGGACTGCCCCATCTGAGTTGAATTTTTTCCCTTGCAAGAAGTTATCCACATTTCGAAAAAAATGGTAATCTGTTGGAGCAAGGTCCGGGGAGTACGGTGGATGCCTTAGACATTCCAATTGAAGCTCTTCTAATTTGCTAGCCGTCTGTTGTGCAGTGTGTGGTCTAGCGTTGTCGTGAAGCAACAGTGGCGTAGAGCGATTGACCAACCTCGGTTGTTTAGCAGCTAGCTTTCCCATCATGGTTTGCAATAGGAGTTTTTCTGTTGACAGTTCTGTTAAAAGTTCTGAATGTCAAACCAGAGGGCACTGTGCTAAACTGAAAATTTGACGTTTCAATATGGCTGGCGTCAGCCATAGTTTTGTCTCAGGTTCCGTTTCACGTTGTGTTCGTTACTAATTTATTTCCTTTAGTTTGATTTGCTACAAAATAAACTTGTCGTCTTGCTATTATATTGAGTGTAATTCATGTAAACAAACAAAAAGTCTATAAGAATTTAGAACGATTACCTACATAAATAGAAGATAAAGAATATTTTGTTAAGTGGTACAGATTTTCTGTAAAGGAACGTTATTTCAATTAAGCTGAGCGCCCTCTACATGACACTCGAGAATCTCTAGAAAATTTCCCATTGCTGACAGTAGACATCTGCCGTAATCGTCTGGCCAGATTTGAGAAAACTGTAATGAACGACACCGGCGCTAGTCCACCAAACGCTTACAAGTAACTTTTTATTGGTAAATTTTCGCTTGGAGCAGGCTTTGGCTGGCTTGCCAGGGTCCAGCCATTGCGATGAGCGCTTCCGATTATCGTAGATAATCCACTTTTCATCACAGGTAATGATTCGATTTAAAATCCCTTCGTTATTGTGCCGGTCAAGTAATGTAACGCAGCAGTTGACGCGCGTTTGCCGGTTTGCTTCACTCAATTCGTGAGGAACCCACCTTTCAAGTTTTTTAATCTTTCCAATTTGCTTCAAATGGATTAAAACAGTTTTATCACTAACACCGAAGCCTGCAGCTAATTCGGACGTGGTTTGCGATGGATCCGCTTCCACAATAGCCTTCAATTCTTCATTATCAACTTGGGTCTCCGGCCGTCCACGGGGCTTGTTTTGCAGGTCGAAATTTCCAGAACGAAAACGTTGGAACCAAAAACGCACTGTGTTTTCTTTTGCGACACAACCGCCATACACATCATTAACCCTTCGAGCCGTTTCCGCAGCACTGGTGCCACGGTGGAACTCGTACTCGTAAATAACGCGATATTTCAAATTTTCCATTTTGTAAATTGAGCGATGCAAACAGAAAAAAGATAAGTAAAAAAACAAATGAATGACGGTTTGCGAAACACAGCTACATGTGGAAATAGCTGTATAAATTTGAATTTCGAATTCCTAACCAAATAGGAGAAATTTGTGATCAAAGTGGCCGGTACGACAAAACGACAATTTCATATGTAAGGACCTAATATAAACCACCACCACAGAACAAACGTCCCCTCCGCCTAAGGCTCCCCCGCTTTACGCGAGGGATGCGTTTCGCCGCGTAAAACTTGAACGGGGTATTTAAATTAAATTATGAAATAAAAATGCCATGTATTAAATTAAAAAAAAATTGATCGATTTCAGAAGTTATTGGGCGTATCTGAGTGATAAAGCACAAATTTTGAAAATCGCGTATAACGGGGTCGTCGCGTAAAGCAACAATGTCTTATATACGAATCGTTATATGATCCTTTTGAGACCTATCGACCTCCTATTGAAGACGGTCAAAACGTATATGATAAATTAAAACTAGAAGTGATTGATTGAAATGGGTCACTAACTCACTACTTAGGGAGGCCCAGGCCCATGTCCAGTAGTAGGTTGTCAATGTAATGTACCTAATTGAAATGATAATGATGAAGTTTTAATTTAAAAGCGTAGAAGAAAACCAGCGGCTACTAACTGAGAAATAACGTTGTTGAACCCCTTTTGTCTTATGAGTATTTCCGATACGTTTCATCATTGGCACGATGATCTCCGGCTCGTTGAGTTTCGATATCGCCGTGTTGAATTCTGTCATAAACCTGTTTACGTGCATTCTAAACTGTTCGCATTCATTATAATCCGACTCCTGTAAGTCTTTTACTGTTTCGAAAAGTTTCTTAATATTAGGATCGGCTCGGAAAAGTCTGGAAGAGAACATTCACCTGATATGATAATGTTAAAATAACTGTCTGATCATTTTGGGTTTATGATCCAGCCCCGGGTTCAATTCCTGACGGGTACCGCAAAATAGCGGGGTAGTTAACGTTCTGTTGTAACCTGGGGTTATTGCGTCTGAAAAACCCAGCATTTATTGAAAAGGCATTTACAGACAGAAACTATGCACAATGCCATGATACAGTCAAAAAAATGTTGGTTAAATGTCCTAACATGTGCCGTAAGCGTAAGTAATAGCCTATAACGGCGTAGGTATACAGGGTGTAAGGGACGGTGTACCGAAAACTTTGTAGGGAGGATCAGACCATGAAACTGAACAACTTTTACTATGGAGCCTATGTTGGTAAACGGTTTTTTTTTCGATTTTCCATAGAAAGTCAGTCAGCTGATCGGGAATTTTGTATGGGAGGTTGAAAAATTTTTCTCGTTTACCAACATAGCTTCCATAGAAAAAGTTGTTCAGTTTCATGGTCTGATCATGCCTGCAAAGTTTTCGGTACACCGTCCCTTACACCCCGTATTAAGTTTGTAATAAACAAATAAATATGCTTCAAAGTATCCTGACGCATAGCCCCGGTTGACATTACTTGTTGACCTAGGCGAGACCGGGGAGAAAAGTTGCACATAGTAGGTAAGTAACATTCCCAATTTTGAGTTGCTAAGCAACGTAAAGATGCGTGCGCCTACACTACACATAGCCTGTCTCGTATTAAATTAGTGCAAATATTTGTATGGTAAGTTGCGCTCGTCAAACATATCATTTTTTTCCAATAAACGTAGGTCGAAATATGGAAAAGAAAATGGACCTCCTCCCATACAAAGTGACACATTTTATGAATATTTTTTTAATGGGAAATTTTCTAGGGATTCTCGAATGTCATGTAGAGGGCGCTGAGCTTAATTGAAATAACGTTTCTTTACACAAAAACTGTAACACTTTATAAATTATTCTTTATTTTGTGTTTATTGAATTGTTCTTAATTTATTATTGGTTATTTGTTTACTTACACGTATGACACTCAATATAATAGCAGGCGATAAGTTTATTTTGTATTAAATCAAACAAACATAATTAATTTGTAACGAACACAACGTGAAACGGAACCTGTGACAAAACTATAGCTGCCGCCAGCCATATTGAAACGTCAAAATTTCAGTTTAGCACAGCGCCCTCTGGTTTGACATTCAGAACTATCAAGAGAACTGTCAACAGAAAAACTCCCATTCTTAAAAAGAAAAAAAGTGGTAGGTATTCCAAGAACTCTGTAGATGGCGTTGAAGTCCGTTGAACTGTCTACGTTATATGCTACGTTACTATTTCAAGATGCCAAAGCCAAACGGCATGAAAAAAAGTTAGGTACCTAGGTACTGTTCTTTCCGAATCTATCCTTGATTTGGCGCTTTCTTATTATTATTAATTAATATTCTGTTTTGGTTGTACATTGTTTTCGTTGTAGTTTTCGTTAGTACCTATGCAGGGAAACCCATTAAAGTAAATATTTGCGATGCGAGTGTTGTAACATTGATTAGTTACGATTCGTTTTACGATCTCATACATCAAGTGAAAAAATCTAAAAATTATGTGCCGTTACGTTACGTGTTCCACGTTTTGAAAGTCATGCCAAGGATATATATGTACAAATACTACAAATACAAAAATATTTATTACCAGAAACACAACATATCAGAGCGGCAGTGGACCCTGCACTAGGCGTTACTGTATTACGGTAGACCAAAATGTTTATACAATCATAGTACTTATTCTAAACGAGAAGATCAAGAGGGGATAATACTATTGGTATCAAATTTGGAGTAGCTACAAACAAATAAATAACTTGTAGTAGGTCGTGACCTTGTCGAAGGCTTTTGTTACATCGAGAAACACTGCTCCTGTCGGGGGCGAGAAACACTGCTCCTGTCGGGGGCGAGAAACACTGCTCCTGTCGGGGGCGAGAAACACTGCTCCTGTCGGGGGCGAGAAACACTGCTCCTGTCGGGGGCGAAAAACACTGCTCCTGTCGGGCTATTGCTACTATCTAATGTGTCCATCGGCCGTATGAAAAGAAATGAAGTTAACTTTATTCAATGTAGGATAGTATCACTTATTTTATAATTATGTTTTTCTTTGAGCAGGCATTTTAACACTTTACCAACTGCAATTGTTACGTTACGATCGTCGTGATTTTCAAAATATTTAACAGTATACTAAAATATGAAATAAATAAAGTAAATTAATGAAATTAGTTCTTTTTTAATGATGCATTATTTAATATTTTCTTGAGTTTGCACAACTAGTACATAACACAATAAAACAGTTCCTTTTATTTTTTTCAATTTTAACTAGAATACTTGCCATACTTGAAAGAAGTTACTGTTAAGATTGGTAGAATTCTGAAGCGAGCTTCATTCATGAATCAAGGCCGCCGAGGATGATCTACCAGTTCCCTCGGCAAGACCGTGGTGTTTAAAAGCTTGACTGTGACTGTGGACTCTCATATATACTTAGGAGAAACAAAGAGAAAATGTATCGACGTGTCTAAAAGAAAATATTGCCGATATAAAAAACCGTCATGACAGACAGTCTGCAGTGTGCGAACATATCATGGATAACTCAACCCATTATGTCAGGTTCGATAAGGCTGCAACCCTAGCGAGATAGAAGGGATTCATTCCTTTTTTTCATAGGCTAGGAAGGTACGGGAAGCCATAGAAATCCAAAAATATCCGTATTTTGTAACAGGAATAAGTCTAACTGGATGGAGAGTCTCATCAACTTGGACTCCACTGTTACACAACAAAAGAACCAGATCCACAAGATACGGTTTCAGCATTCTGCGTGGAACCGGGACGCTGCGCTAAGCTAAGCACTTAAGAAATGGCGGTAGAACAAAAATAATTGATATCTACACTAATATCATAAAGAGGAAAGATTTGATTGTTTGTTTGTTTGTTTGTTTGCATCGAATAGGCTCCGAAACTACTGGCCCGATTTTAAAAATTCTTTTACCATTAGAATCCTTCATTATTCCTGATGAACAAAGGCTATATTATATACGAGAAAAAAATAGGGATCCGCGTGAAAATTTCGATAATGTAACCCAACGTGTGAAAAATGTACCAAAAAAATATCTTATATCGCGTACACTGTGGAAATTATTGACAATAGAGCAAAGTGATGTACTACAGTTTTATAGAGGACAGGAATACTGATAGGGTATATGCAGACCATGAAACTGAACAACTTTTCCCTAGGAACATATTTCAGGAAACGTAAAAAAACTGACTTGCTATAGTGAATGCAGTCAGCTGATTGTGATTTGGTATGGAAGGTAATTTTTTTGGCGTTTCCTGATATATGTTTCTAGGGGAAAGTTGTCCAGTTTATGTTTCATGCACCCTATCTGTATTCGAAGGGCTGTCCCTTACTCGGTATAAAAAAAGACGACAAAGAGCATTAAATAATGCATTAAAAAAATCTACACTAAAATAATACATACATACACATATCACGCCTATTATCCCTTGCGGGGTAGGCAGAGCGTAAACGGCCGCTAAAACGGACATTTACGCCACGTCTGACATATGTTTGAGGGTCATTCGGAAAATTGTGTATCGCCATAGTAACAGGTTGTCAGCCCATCGCCTAAAATTGCACTACACACCCTCAAGTCCCTTAGTCGCCTCCTACGACTCCCACGGGAAAGAAATCGGGTGATGCTATTCTAAGCCGGCATCACACTAAAATAATAATAATATAATCTGTACCTCTATCTTCACTAATATTAGAAACAGGTTTTTTTTTATTGTTTGTTTGAATTGAATAGGCTCCGAAACTACTGGACCGATTTAAAAAATTCTTTTACCGTTAAGTAATTGAAATTGAAATTCTTTATTCAATGTAGAATAGTATAATCACTTATTGACGTCATGAACCGTCATTCTAAAAAAATAAATTTCTATCACACAATTTTCTTTTTTTTAATTAAAATTTTGTTATTATATTATCCTAATAGAAAACCGGCTCTGGCGGGATAAAAATAAATAAAAATAAAGGCACTGCCATGGGGCTGGCCAGGTTAATCACACGGCATGTAACTTTACGCCGCTACCATCTGAAAACAATGGCAGCCTTAACAGGCTTCTTCTGGGTGAGCTCGCTCCATCTTAGACTCTGCCTCTGTCCTATGACCCAGACTAAAGTCAAAAGCAAACCCATTACTAATTTTAAAAAAAATGTTTCAAGATTTTTAGAATCCTACATTGTCCCTGATGAACATAGGCTATATTAAACTGTCTCATTCCCGGGGCGGGGGGAAATTGTTAGCGGCGCGGGTGAAACCGATGGGCGGGCTGCTAGTTCTAAATAATTACGTGTGTAACACATTAATCATTCGTGACCACGAGCTCTGTAAAGAGCTCATAACGTAGGAATTTAAGATCCAAAATAAACACAACTTAAATCCATAATTGTTTTATTGTGATGACCCATTATTTTCCAAACCAATCATAAAAAATATCCGGAATAGGTACACCACACCGCACCTCCTCCAGTTTTTATCACTGGGTCAGAAATACTTTCAGCATGAAAGTCTTTCCAAAACTCTTTCTAGCTCAATGAGCTAAGTTGAGGACGCTAGCGTTCATGCTAAAAGAATAGTCTATCTACCACATAGTAAAATTGTTCCTAAGTTCGATTTAATGGCTTTGTCTTGATATCATTACGAGCTTGAGCATGTGTATTAGTAAATAAGAGGGATTAGATACCTTTTAAACACTTCTAATCCATGCGAGTCTGCAGATTTAAAAACAGTTGTCCAAGTGCGTTGTATATTATTTACGTCCGATTTAGTAAGTCCCGATATTGCGTTTTTATTCATTCTGCACGAATATTTCTCTATACGATATTTTTTATATTTTGATAATTCATGTTATAAAAAAAAATATCTAAGTCTAGGGTGGTCTAGTAGGCCTTGCAGCAAGGCCTACTGGACCCTAACTAGACACCCTTAGACATGCATAGACTTAGCATGAGCATAACAATATAATACAAGCTACTGGGTAGAAGTGCCCCATGCCATGAGTCCATGAGTGCCGTTTTTTTAGAACTGCCTTCATTGCTAATACAGCTGTGATACCGGTAATGAAAGTGACGGCCTTTTTGCCTACCAGCGTCATACATAGTCTCCAACCACCATCAAAATCTGACTCATTAAAAATTCCCTTTTCTCATGACCACACCGGCTGTAAAATTCACACATAAATTACTAAATTATTTACGAAGTGTCTATACAGCGGGGCGCCCTGCCATATAGTGATTTAACCTTCCAACTGCTGAAGACGCGAAGTCGCGTCATCGAAAAAATCTATGTAGCAGGGCGCACTGTCATATCATATAGCGTGTCGTTGGCTCCCCATAGTATATATTTTTCAAATCTGAGAGGCTCAAACGTTTGTGGCGAATGGATGGACTCTTATTTTTTAAGACTGGTTTCAATGTGAACTGGTTTTCAACTGGCCGTTGTGGCGCAGTGGCAGTGCGACTGCCTGCGGCGCAAAGGTTCCGGGTTCGATTCTCGGTGGGACACTCACAAAGTTGATATTTATCACTTTGTGAATTTGTTCCCGGTCTGGTCAGGACATTGCAGGGTGAACCAACTGATTGTCCGAAAAGAAATGGTTCCGTGCTTCGGAGGGCACGTTAAGACGTCGGTCCCGGTTGCTGTCTATGATTACTTAGACGGTGGTCGTAACACAACCATGTCAGAGGCCCACTAGTGGTAGTAGGCGGTTGAAAAACTCTGACACCAGGGTTCATCGGGTCGTTGGACGACTCGGTGTCCCATACGAAAAGAGAGAGAAGAATGTGACGCTACCTAGACTGAGATCTCAGGTCAAAAAATTGGGGAGCCAGCGACATGCTTTTAGGTTAGAATTTCGGAGAAATCATCAGATTACTTGTTAACGGCGCAATGTGCCAAAATGATGGCTATGCCAAAGAAATGTGACGGAATATGTGACAGCTACATGCACATTCAATAGCTATGTGACTCAACTGGAGCTGAGAAATAAGCCATGGAATGTTTCCAACCCATGTCGCTGGCTCCCCAAAAAACCGGTATCCGAAATCTTTGCAAGTATAACCTAAAACTACTAACCAAAGAGGAATTCTCGATCGTAATGTAGTAATAACTCGTTCTTCATACAATCTCCTCCAGAATCAGCTTCGTTTTTGATAAAACACAACATTTGTAATATTTTCTTGAGTTTGCACAACTATTACTCATCACAATAAAACAATTTTAAACGGATTTAAGTTGTGTTTATTTTGGATTTTACAATTCCTACGTTTCGAGCTCTTTACAGAGCCCGTGGTCACGGATGACTAAGGTGTTAGACGTCATTATTTAGAATTGAAATTATTTTTGTTCTACCGCCATCTATTTCTTAATTAAAGTGTGTGAACATATCATGGATAACCCCACCCATTATGTCAGATTTGATAAGGCTGCAATCCTAGCGAGAGAGAAGAGATTCATTCCTAGGAAAGTACGGGAAGCCATAGAAATTCAAAAACATCCGAATTTCAACAGAGATACTGGATGGGGAATCTCATCAACTTGGACTCCGCTGATTACACAGCAGAAGAACCAGATCCAACATACTGTAAGACCTACTACACAAGATACGGTTTCAGCATTTTGTGTGGAACCCGGACGTTACGCTAGGCAATTAAGAAATAGATGGCGGTAGAACAAAAATAATTTCAATTCTAAATAATGACGTCTAAGTGTCTAACACCTTAGTCATCCGTGACCACGGGCTCCGTAAAGAGCTCGAAACGTAGGAATTGTAAAATCCAAAATAAACACAACTTAAATCCGTTTAAAATTGTTTTATTGTCACAACATTTGTTTTTGTATGAATATAAGGGTGACTACATCGTTCAACCCTTTTTGGGACAGTTTCAGGAACTTATGGTTTCATGATTTCCGTACAGATTTTACTATAAATGACCTTAAATAATGTTAAGAAAGTGCTCCGCTTGAATTGATTCCTATAATTAATAAATAAATATCGTTTAATCTCATAAAACTGTGACGTTGTTACATTTTCACAGTCTGTACAACATGTATGTAGGTACAGTCGGTTGTAGCACATAAGGTAACAGGGATACTCTAAAAGAACTGATTTTTTTTATCCCCAGTTAATACATAATAATCAAAATTTAAACTTATTCTCATAAAAGAAGTAATTTTCTACTAGCAACATGGACATCATTGGCGGAATTGTTCTTTGTTGACAGAGGCCATTTAAAAAAAATGGTTGCGCCGAAAAAATGAAAAATACAGCGAAAGCGTAACAAATAATGATAGTATAGAGCGTTACATTAATTAAATAAGGTATATTTAGGTCCAGATGAACAATGGACCTCGTTACATTTATTTACTATCTAATTATCTACGGAGTATCAGCTGCTATAACCTTGCTGATTGGGGTACGTGTACTTTTTACTACGTTTTAAATGCTATTTGCCACGGCATACATTTGCTTCTATTGTAAACTTACGGTACTATATTTCTCCATAGGTATCGGTAATCATATTCGTGGTAACAAAGCCCTATCCGGTGGTAGAGCGGTATAAAGAAGAAGAGACCTACAACGATCCTAGAACAAAAACCAAACCAAAATTTCCCAGCATAAAGAATACCTTTGAAGTTAATTTAAGTGTCGTCGTGCCGGCTTACAATGAAGACAAAAGATGTAAGTTGATCCAAACTTAGTATAAGGTTGCATTAATATTTACAATGTAACATGTCATTTCATTAGGTTTTTCCTAGCTGGTTCACGAGGCAGTGACTTTATTTTCCAACCCATTGTAGCCAGCATATTCTGTAATGAGTTAACTCAAGTGTGACATAAATTGCAAATAATAATTTAATTTATCTATTATAATAATTTATGAAAAGTTTTTTAAAGAATTCTATTTTCTACCTTGTTTTCAGTACCACCAATGCTTGATGAAACTTTAGACTTTCTTGAGAATAGGCAAAAGTCAAATCCATCTTACAAGTATGAGGTGATCATTGTAAGTGATGGCAGTACTGATAATACTGTGGAAGTGGCGGAGACATATGCTGAAAAGTATGGCTGCAATAAAGTCCGGTGCCTTAATCTTATAAAGAACAGGGGCAAAGGTGGGGCGGTCAGATTGGTAAGTATCAAAAATAATTTGTAGCAGTTGTAGTTTCATTCAAAGTGTGAAAATAATTATCAAACTAAAACAAATTATGCCACACAAAAACTTTATGGTGGAGATTTTCCATAATGGGCGAGGTGAATTTACTCAAATATTATAAAGAGGAAATATTTGATATAGGCTCCAGAACTACTTACTTATTTTGCCGGCTCTACGACCCAAAGTGAGTCTTGGCCTCTGATACGAGATTTCGCCACTAGTCTCATCTTGTGGTTTTTCTCGCCAATCGCTTGCCAGATGCTTACTTGTGAAAATCTGCTTCCACCACATCATACCACAGACAATATATGCACCGGAATCCAGAGACACTTGACAACAGCACACACAGGGGACATGTTCCGGAAGGTGAAAACGCTTGTAAAAGAGTTCAAACCTAAACACTGGGCTATCGAAAGTGAAACTGGCGTGTGTCTAATAGAGAAGGAGGTCTGGAACGGTGGAGAAACTACTGTCAACAGTTATATAGTGATAATGGCACAGACAAAAGAAGCGACGATGGCGTGAGATTGCAGGTTGCTGAGAGAGAGCCGGATGTGCTCCTGTGCGAAGTTAAAGCAGCAATCAACAAACTCAAAGACAAGGCTTGCGGCAGCGACAATATCTCAGCACAGATGCTCAAGAATATTGGATCAGAAGGCGTTGAAATCCTACATATAATATGTCTAAAAGTGTGGAGAACTGGACAATGGCCGGAAGACTGGACAGAGTCAATTGTAGTGCCACTTCACAAAAAGGGGTCTATACGGAAATGCGAGAACTACCGCACAATCTTGCTCATCTCTCAAGCGAGCAAGATCCTTCTGCATGTTCTGAATAAACGCCTCGAACATTACATCAGCAGGCAAATCTCAATAGAACAGGCAGGATTTGTCAAAGGTCGAGGAACAAGGGAGCAAATTCTAAATATCAGACAATTGATTGAAAAAGCCAGAGAACACAATATTACCATGGCTCTTTGCTTCATTGACTACGCCAAAGCCTTCGACTGCATCAGCTGGGACAAAATGTTTGAAGTGATGAGTGAAATGGGAGTACCGACTCACCTAATATCCCTTGTGCAAAACCTATACAAAGAAGGCAAATCAAAAGTCAGACTGGAGGACTCGGAATCTTATCCTTTTAAAACCGAACGCGGAGTGCGACAGGGATGTATACTCTCAAGTGATGTGCCTGCGGCAATATTGCCGTTGCTGGCAACTTTGCTCAGGCAATATTGCCGGTAAACTTCCAATGTTGCCGGCAACTTTGGCAATATTGCCAGCGCTATATTTTAAGAATTAAACTATAAAAGGCTTATAAGTTATAATTATAGGCTTATACTAACGTATCAAAAATATGCACGCACATGTTTTCAGTAAAAAAAAATTAAAAGCTTGTTTATGGTACTTCTGTGTTCTCTAACAATAGCGTACGAATGAAAAATGCAAGCGAGATGTGTGATGCTGGCTTAGAATAGCATCACCCCATTTCTTTCCCTTGGGAGTCGTAAGAGGCGACTAAGGGACTCGAGGGAGAATATTGCAATTTTAGGCGATGGGTTGACAACCTGTCGCTATGGCGATGCACAATTTCCGCATGACCCTCAAATATTTGTCAAACGTGGCGTTGATAGATCGTTTTTGCGGCTGTTTGCGCTCTGCCTACCCCGCAAGGGATTATAGGCGTGATATGTGTATGTATGTGTATGTAATTTGTAATATGATTGTAAAAAACTATTTTACTAAGAAGTTTTATGGACACAGTCAATCAATGTTCGATATTAAGACTGATTTAATAGTTCCTAATTAAAATGTACCTTAAAAGGTTATTTAAGTTAAATGATTCTAGCTCTTAGATGTTTTTCTTAACCCACCTTAAAAGCAAAGTTGCCAAAATTTCCGGAAACATTGCCGTCAAATTTGGCTATATTGCCGGCAACTTTGGCAATATTGGTCATGCGAAAGGATTTGATCATTATAATCTAGTACAGATGATAGAACACACCATGAGGTTTCATAAAGTAGTACTAACCTAATGTTTTAAAGCATATTGCGGTAATGTTCCCTAAAATTTCCGGTCGAGGCAATATTGCCGGCAAAGTTCCCAATGTTGCCAAAGTTGCCGGCAACGGCACATCACTCTCACCGCAATTGTTTAATCTAGTTGGCGAACACATCATGCGGAGAGTACTCGAAGATTGGGACGGAGGTATCAGCATAGGTGGTAAACTAATAAACAATTTACGTTTCGCCGATGACACCACTATTGTCGGCTCTTCAGAGGCTGAATTGGCTGAAATTCTTGGAAGAGTGGAGGAAGTGAGTGCAGAATACGGCCTTCTTATCAACAGGTCAAAGACCAAGCTGATGTTCATTGACAGAGCTGGGACGATGCAGCGAACTATAACTAACGAACTGAGAGACCTTGAGGTAGTTCGCAAATTCGTATACCTGGGTGCTCTTATCAGTGACGATGGCGATTGTGACTTAGAAGTGATAAGAAGAGCTCAAATGACAAAATCAGCGGTAAAAAAGATGGAGAAGATTTGGAGGAACAGAAGCATCACTCGTTCAACGAAAATTAAACTTATGCAGACACTTATCTTTTCTATATTCCTTTACGCATCCGAAACCTGGACTCTAAAAGCCGGTACCCGTAAAAGGATAGACGCGTTCGAAATGTGGTGCTGGCGCAGAATGTTAAGAATTCCATGGACTGCACGGCGCACAAATGAGTCTATCCTGGAAGAGCTGAATATACGGAAAAGAATGTCTACCATTTGTCAACAGCGCATTCTTAAGTTTTTCGGACACCTGACTAGGCGCGGACCTGAATGTCTGGAAATCCTTATTTTCACTGGCCATGTAAATGGGAAAAGAAGTCGTGGAAGAGCACCGACCAGATGGACCGATACAATACAGCAGGCAACCAAGGCCACACTCCAGGCGTCAGTTCACATGGCACAAGACCGCGGAGCCTGGAGGAGTTTGGCGGAGCAGTAGCTCCCCATGGTCACGTCCCTCAGGAATGAGGCATCGACCGAGAAGAAGACATCATACCACTGATATATAAAAATACTTTTTCCATTAGAATTAAAATGTCGTATTCCTGCGATAAAACTGTTAGCAGCGGGTGAACCCACTGGGCAGGCTTGCTACACAAGCTTCTGCTTTGAGAAATAGACCACAGACCTTTGCAGATCTATTGTGGCTATTGATGATACTTAGATGGCTAAATAGGACCCTACAAAAGAGTTGTGACTCGAGTGGCTCTGCCACCACTAAACTAATAATAATAATAACTTTATGGTAAAATTTCATATACATAAAAAATGAAAAACAGATTGGCTGGATTCATTTCCTTGAGGGTATTTGTTCAAATTCAAGATGTAAATTTAATTTTTCAGGGTGTTCAAAGCTCAAGAGGTGCAACTATCCTATTTGCGGATGCAGATGGCGCATCCAAATTTGAAGATCTGACTAAGCTAGAGGCGGCATTGAAGGACATCACAAAGAAAGACCCAATAAGCCAACCTGAACTAGTCAGTAGTAGTATGGCTATTGCCATTGGATCCAGAGCACATTTAGAAGAGGAATCACTAGCAACTAGAAGCCTTTTTAGGTACAAGATTAACATAATTTTTATTAATTTTGTTATTTAATACTAATTTTTTAAAAACACTTCCCTTAATGAGTACACAAAATTATTCAAATTAACGCGAATTTTCATCAGTTAGGCTACATTCAATCTGTAAAGAATGAATTAGTCACCGGATATTAGTTACAAAACTAAACCAGTATCATTGGCATCAAGATACACTTGCAAAATTCGCAAACAATGGATGAGCCGCTGTAGCCCAGATAGAAGAGGCGTCGCCACTAGTGATGGCGAAAGTCGCAGGTTCAAATCCTGCCCGTGGTAGAAAATATTGCAAGTTTTCATAAGTTTAGTTCTTGGTGTGAAAATAGCAAATAATGTTTCAAGCAGGTACGTGGCAAAGGCTTCCAACATAAACTTATTTGATAATTTTTTTCCTCAATTAATTGCACATACTGCCCAATGGTTGCATTCATATCAGTAAATCTTATGTATTTTGTGTCAACACCTATTGGTTGTCCATAATAAATAAAGCATTATTATAATTATTGAGAATCTTATCAGACATCACATCAGCCTATAGCCAGTCCACTGCTGGATGTCGGCCTTCTCCAGGGTATGCCGTAAGGCCATAAGATCTCCCAATTTTGCGCCAACGCTGCGTCAAGCGGGCTGCATGCTCGGGGTAGTCTAAAAAAATTCAAGAGCAGCGCTGCGTGACGCGGGTCGCCCAGCCCGCGCTCTCCTTGTATTTTGCAGAATCTAGCCCATGCGCTTATGGCATAATTGCATACTATAGTACGGCCGCCGAGAGAAGTCGTATTTGACAGCTGTCAGATTCGTGATAATACTATGGCAGAGGGTCAATTTTCCTTTGTTGCCATCTCTTTTAGTATGGAAAAGACAGCTGTCAAAACCGACTTCTCTCGGCGGCGGTACTATAAGCAGTATGTATCCCATAATGTTACTAAATATTTTGAACAATAACACATTGTTGCAGAAACATATTGATGTATGGATTCCACTTCCTTGTATGGTTATTTACTGTAAGGGGTATCCGTGATACCCAATGTGGATTTAAACTATTTACGAGAAAAGCAGCGGATACCTGTTTTAAGAGCCTACATGTAAATAGATGGTAAGATATTCCAATATTATGTATTTTATTTTATAAAATTATTTCGTAGTTGTTAAGAAACAGAGAGAAACATGCTTACAATTGATAACAGAAGATGAAAAAGCTGTAGGCAAACTGATATAAGTATGACTCCTAAAGTCACGATCACACACTTGTCCTCGTCCAATAACGTGGAATACGTAGGTGGAGTACGTCATACTCTTTTACCGAACGACTCGCAGCAATACATTGGACGAGATAGCAATACAATCTGCTAAAGTACCGCCGTTCCAATAAGTCGTATTTGACAGCTGTCAGATTCGTGATGACAATACCATTTTCCTTTGATGACATCTCTTTTTTTTAGTATGGAGATGACAGCTGTTAAATACGACTTATTGGAAGGGCGGTACTTTAACCTGATACTTTAACGCTCGTATTTCCGCCCTTTTTTGGTTTTCGCACAAAAAGCCGTTGCATTTGGGGGTTTCTTCACCAGCCACGCTTGACGTATTAGCGTTCTAATAGTTATGAACTGTTTTCTGCCTCGTAACCTTGCTGGCGTTCCTTTTTCGGCCCGTAGTCCATATTCATTGTTACCATATCAAAATACGCGTAATTAAGCACCACTAGCGCAAATATTTTGTGCAAACTTTCAATCAAACTTCAATTAAAACTTAATAAATTTTCGAGGACGTTCTTTGGGTCTTCGGACGACGCGGTGGTCCACACTAAAAGAAGAAGAATTAAAGCAAAGATGCCTTCCAGATTTTTTCTATGCGAAGAGAAATCTATTTTCAATTTCAATTTCAATAGCCTTTTATTACTAAATAGTTTTTACAATCTTGCATGCAAGAGAAATCTATACATTATCTTATTTCCAGGGCATTTGACGTTGAGCTGCTGTATATCGCACAAACACTTGACATTCCAATAGCAGAGATTCCCGTGAGATGGACTGAAATTGAAGGATCCAAAGTGACTCCAGTGTTTTCCTGGATTCAAATGGGAATAGATCTTGGTCTCATCTGGCTTAAGTATACAATAGGCGCATGGAAGATTCGCACTGAGAAAGAAGAATAAGGTCAATTATTTATTATTTATCATTCCTTACTATTTTAATCATATTATATTCTATATTTTCTTATTAGGATTTGTAAGAATTACTATAATTGTTATTTTGCTTGCTACAAATATGTTTTGTAGGTAGTTTTTAATAATACAACAAATTTGAATTTAGCCTGTGTTTATTATTTCTTACACATTATATCATATAAAAAAATCCTCATAGGATTACAATAGTAACAACAAGAAGTATAAAAATAACTAATCATAAAGATTTCTAACACCTAGTAAGTAAAATAATGAAATTTAAGAGATTACATTACATACCATTAATTTGTGAAACATTATACAAAATACAAATATTGACAAGTTTTAAACTTTAAATATTTTCTTAAATATAGGTCAATCATTGAGGTAAACTAAGAACATTTGATAGGTAACAGATTAGTATTTGGCATACATACCTAACCGCCACTAGTGTCTTTAAGGCTCGAATTAAATTCGTCCGCTGCTCGCCGCCGACACGGTCGCAAGGTTACAAGAAAATGCAAATACATAATTCGCTCCGCTGACGGCCGGCACACAAATATAATTTAAGCCATGAAATTAATTTAACGCTTTGTCCATTATAGACAGTACATTACTATAGTCTTTAAAAGTGGTGAACAGATAGGCATAGGCATGCTATAAACTTCAGTTGGTTTAATAGGGTAATACCTGTATACAAACCACAAACAAATACGACTTCATGTAATATATTAATCGTAGAGAATATAATTTTATTATTTTTAATTAAGCTCTTAAGATTTGAGCGAAATTTTTGTATTTTTTTGGGAAAACACGTCTAGTTTCTTGCCACTGAATAAGTTTAATACAGAGGTCAGTGCTTTTGGCAAATTGTTAGCCTTTTTCAATAATCATCGCCAAGCTTTTCATTAGCTAAAAGGACGAAATTTGGTTCCTTAAGATAAGATAGAATGTGTAAAATATTCCTTTAAATGCTTTAGCAGTGGGATAATTGCGTAACACATAAGTGATTAGATTAGGTACCCATCAATATTGCAGGTCAACTAGAATTTTGTACTTTTGCATTACATTGATCATTATTTATACAGTTATTTTAATCCATATTATTTTACTTCTTCTTTGGAAACAAGAAAGAAAGCAATGTTGATTGCAATATATAAAGTGGTGAAATTTTACTAGTGACCGATACCGGAAACTCGGTATGGGCTGGTGAAAAGGAACAACTTTTCTCAGGAAACATATAGGTCGAAATATGAAAAGAAATTGAATCTCCCGTACAAAATGCACCAGCCGGCCAAGTCTATTTGTATGGCAGGTCAAAAATTTTTGCCCAGGGATAATTTTTTCATATTTTTGGACCTATGTTCAAGTTAAAGTTGTTTAGTTTAATAGGCTGGTTCACCCTAAAAAAATCACGTTCTATTTTATAAAAATTTATGATTTGATTATCGTTTTAATGATAACAATACGAGTGAGTACATTTGAATCAATTTTAAATACTTTGTAATTCCTTATATTTTTTGTAATTGTTGTTAACATATTACATGATACACTCACAAGTATTGATTTCAATTATTGTGTTGGTTGACTATTTATAGTGTCACCGAGATTCCACAAAATATAAACTATGAATACATATACTTTGTACGTAAAATGTACATAATATATTAAAAATCAATGATTTGATGTTTTAACTATGGCGTAGAATCTGGGTAAGTATGCATTCACATGAAATATGCAATGAAAATGAGCAAGTTCCATTAATATTTGTATTGGATTGTAAATCATTATTATGGGATTGTAAAACGTGAAACGGATTGCAAGTATCAACAAAATAATTATGGTTGGTTACGATTACAAATGTGTATAGAGAGAGTACAAATTAAAGTGTTCTGTAGTAGGTAGAGACGCTATAGAGTAGGAGCAAACCTTTGTGTAGAGTACTCTCGTTTGAAGCGATGTTTACGGCCAACACTGGACGGGAGAGAAATATGCCTGTTAGTGCTTTCAACGCTATTATTAGGGATCACAATTCGTTTTAGACACAATGAAGTAATATACTTAAGTAAATCTAAATCTCATTTGAGTTAAATTAATGTTTTATTCATGTACAACATGTTTTAATGGAAGACGATAAAAAATAGCCAATAGACTCGACGGTTTATGTGACTTGACTATAAAAATCTGTCACTTTCAGTTTCTTAAAATTAAACAAGGAACGTGTTTAAATTAGACATTATTTTTAGAAAAAGATGTCTGTGAAGAAGGAACGTGTTTAAAATAGACATTATTTTTAGAAAAAGATTTCTGTCAAACATAGGAAATACGAAATGATTTTTCCTCCTGTTCCATTTCAATTTCTTTATGCTGAAGGTGACAGTACTACTTTCAGCTGGTGGATTTAAATGGGTCTGTTGTCGGTTATTTGTGTCTTTAAATATAAGGTACCTAGACCCATAAGCCGGCATGCATAGAAGAGTTAGTAAAAGCTCATGCATTGGCGGGCAAGAAATGAGCTGCGGTAGCCCAGATGGAAGAGGCGTCGCCGCTAGTAATGCGAAAGTCGCAGGTTCAAATCCTGCCCGCACTCGAAAATTTTGCAAGTTTTCAAAAATTGTATACCTAACACGGGAAGTGTTTTAAAATTTGGTACTCAATTTATCGCTGGTTTTCATCGCTTAGACTACATTCAATCTGTAAAGATAGAATTAGTCGGCGGTTATTAGTTGCAAAACTAACCCGGTAGATGGAGCCATGCCAAGCGTTACTGGCATTAAAATTAGGGTTTCGTTTTTCCCGGCCTTTTTCATTTCCCGGGAATCGGGAAATAATTTTCGCTTTGCCCGGGAATTCCCGGGAACCGGGAAAAGTTTAATACTTTTTTGTTTTGCTGTGTTTCGATAAGAAATGGAGTTAAATACTTTATTTAATTGTTTAAATTACATACTTAAAAAGTTAACATTGTCATACGAGTACTGAACGAGCCTATCCTGGTCTCTGAGTTTTTAAACCGTCTAAACAATTTTATTAAGGATCAGAGTAACAATTTCAAAACAGCGACCGGGATCGACGGCTTAACGTGCTCTACGAAATAAATAATTTTGTAAATAAAAATAAACTCAATCAGCTTGAATTGTCAAATATAAACACTCGAATCGAATCTCAAGATTTTCGGATTGAGAGACCATGGGTCAGACATTTATAGCACAACATTAGCATTACGGGCACAAAAGTCCACTGCTGGATATGCGCCATACCCATAAGTAGTGTTTTTGCCATACTCACCACGCTAGGCCGACAGATTGGCAAGTGCGGGGCAAACTGTTGTTTTTCACAGAGAACGCTTATACAGACGTTAAGTTATACGGTCAGATATTGATATTCAATAATAAAAAAAAGAAATCAATTAAAAATGATTATGATCCATTTTCATCATCATCATCATATCGTGAAGGACAACAAATCGAAAAACGACCCAATGAACCTTGGGGTCAGAGTCTTAGTAGGTATTCGTAACTAACATGGTTAATAACCCCATCTATGGTGGTTTTCTTACTTATCATTCGTGCGTTTACGGATGCGTCTATCAAACGACGAAATAGACGCATCCGTTACGCACTGTAGCCGTATTTGTTTGGGAATAAGAACAAAATTCGCAATTTCCTTTTGTCTGACAGACGCATGCTTTGCGGTGCGTTTAAAAATACGCAGCGACGGACGACAAGTGGGCAAACTGCCTAAGTATTCATAGACATCAGCCGGGACGACGGCTTAATGTGCCCTCCGAAGCACCGATCTGTCTTTCTTACAGACAATCAGGTGCATCAACTTGCAATGCCCTAACCCAACAAAACTGGGTACTATCTCACAAAGTGATAAATTGACAAATATCAACTTTGCGTGTTTCCTTTGTGATTCAAACCAGAGACCTCCAGATCCTTAAACAAACGATCAGATCATTAGATCATGGAAGCAGAAAGGTTTATTATTGTTTAAATTTTATATTCAGAGTTTTTGTTGTATCTTTCTGTAAATAAGTATCAATATGTAGGTTTTTAGAGCATTAAACCACAATTTAAACTTTCCGGGAATTCCCGGGAAATGAATAAAAATTTCCCGTCGCCGGGAACGAAGCTTTTCCCGGGAATTCCCGATTCCCGGGTCCCGGGAACGAAACCCTAATTAAAATACACTTGCAAAATTGGCGGGCAAGAAATGAGCTGCGGTAGCCCAGATGGAAGAGGCGTCGCCACTAGTAATGCGAAAGTCGCAGGTTCAAATCCTGCCCGCACTCGAAAATTTTGCAAGTTTTCAAAAAAAAAAGCTCATGCATTTAACTACACGTGTTACATAAAACGTATACACTATACACGTACGTATTACTTATTACACATACACTAGGTTACAATCAGATAGATAGTAGGCAAGTATAGTTTAACATTCAACAAGCATTACTTTGTGCTACGGTTACTTTAAAAGGTAAGTACAATCTTATTCCGAGCAGCGACTGCAACCGCATGCTTCTTTCTAAATTTCACAGCGCGCTACAATGACTGGTTTGTATGACACTCAAAAAAGAGCGACGTCGTTATTAGGTAGCACGCTGTCAATTTGGACAGCACCATACGGTTGCTGCTCGGACTTGTCATTTTAAGATCAGATAAGTACAGTGGGGCAGCAACGCAGAGCTAGCAGATCAACTTATTCACTTCAAGTTTCAGCCCAAATTGGATAGTGTTTAGGGTTCCGTATCCAAAGGGGCAAAATGGGATCCTATTACTCAGACTTCGCTGTATACATGGTGTAAAAAAAATAGCTGAGAATATTTTAAGGGGTGAACCAGTACGTGAAACTGAACAACTTTCCCCAAGGAACATAGGTCAAAATATAAAAAAAAAATTGGCCCTCCCATACAAATTATCTCGGCCGGGTAACACACTAAGTATGGGAGGGTCAAATTATTTTTTCATATTTCGACCTATGTTCCTTGGGGAAAGTTGTTCAGTTTCAAGTACTGGTTCACCCCTTAAAATATTCTCAGCTAATTTTTTTACACCTTATATTTGTCTGTCCATCCGTTTGTCCGTCTATAAACCGTGATAGAGTTGAAATTTTCACAGATGCGATATTTTTGTTACGCGGTCGGTTTTCAACACTAAAAACATCATTAAGTTAATATTTAGGAGGACACCCGTACAAAAAAGTGACCTTTGTTCTTTTTATAAACATTGGTAAGGAACCCATTGTGCGCGAGTTCGACTTGCACTTGGCAGATTTTTTTACTGTCCGCGTGATGCTATGGCTCTACTCGTTCGTTAATTACTCTGATTTCGACGTATTCACAGTTAATTGAAACTCACATCGTCTAATCGAATAGAATATGCCCATCCCATTGAAATCCGGGATGTGAACAACCACGATGAGGTGGTTTCGTATGACGTTGTCATTTATTGCATTAAGAAATAGATTGTGGAAGCAAACCTTCACAAAGTCCTGGTACATTAAAAATTCATTACAGTTAGGTTAACTTTTAGGTTACGGTTAGGTGAGTTCGTTGAGATTAAGATAATGAATAACAGGCTATTCATTGTTGCCAGCAAAGCGATCTATTATCGTAAAACGAATAATTTTACTTTTCGAAGATGCCTTCTTTAGTAGAAACCAGAAGTGAGTTAAGGTTGATATACTGCTTATAGGTTTAAGTATACAGAACCCTCAAAATAATAAAAAATCCTAAATATATTTTCAATCATAGAATAAAATCATATAAATCAAGATATTATGTATAATTTCATAAGGCTTTCATAACTACAAATAAGGATTGATGCCATTTCATAAGTTTGTTTTTTAAACATAGATGTTACAACTTTCTTTAAGAATCTTCATTAATATTAACTTTTATATTCAATGTGTATTAGTATAAAAAATAAATATTATTAATTTTTTATTTTCAGTCACGATAAACTTTTACTCACACTTTACTTAAAACAGTATACTACCAAGCTTAAAAAATGTGATAAAGGATAAATAAATAAACATTCTCTCTTACGTGGCCAGTCCACTAGACTATCAGCTAAATAAAAACAGAACAGTGGGTTTATTTTTCAATAACTACATTGGAACAAAATGTACCAAGTGGTAACATAGAATTATCTTGTTATTAAAATAATTCCTTAAACTAAACTTTTACCTTGAGTCCAAAGACCATTTTCAGAAATTGCTCATAGTGTATGGTGATCACACCATCTTGATCCGTGTCGTACTGGCGAAAGGCTGATGTTAACATCTGAAATATAAATTGGTTTTACATATTATTAAATTCAGCAGGACAAATTGCATACTGATAATCATAAATAATCGTAGATTAATACATTTTAATTTCAATTCAATCACTAAAATATAGCATTTAACATTTTTCAATATTTTAAAAGGTTTCTCTTGGTTCTCGATTTAATTGGATTTCTCAATAAAATAAATATTTTACATCTTACAACTACTCAAAAAGAATAGAAGCAACACAAACACATATGCATTTATCCCTTGCGGGGTAGGCAGAGCGTTAAATTGTAATACCCATTAAATCCTCAAGACCCTCAGTCGCCTCTTACGATACCCGTGGGAAAGAAATAGGGTGATGCTGTTCTAAGCCGGCATCACACTAAATAAATGTGCTTATATTAGAATATCCGTAGCCGTAGTAGCATAGGCATGAGCCAATTTGTATTCATTCTATTGTTAACCAATGTAGGTACTGACAATGATTCTCAGTAGTTAACTGGCTGAAGATATATTTATTTTAGAGGAGCTGAACTCTGCTCGAAAGATATTTTGAGTTATATACTTACATAAAGTGTGACACAACACTGAATAAAATCATCAAATAGGATTGTGCCACGTCCAAATCGATCGAATTTCTGAACCATCATCTGCACAATTTCATCCGACAATCTGTATCCGAATGCCGTAAGGGCACTCTTTAGTTCACTCTTATCAATATTCCCAGAGTTATCCCTGTCGAAGGACCGGAAACAGTTTTGCCAATCCGTGACATATTTCCACAAAGATCCGAAGTCATCAAATGATATAACACCTCTGCCTTGCTTGTCAAACATGCCTGGAAGGAAATTATTTAAAACTATGATTTACAAATATTATTTGACAAAGTGTTATGTACCTAAGCCCAGCTTGCTAGGTTTGATAACCCCATTAAAAAAGTTAATTCATACCTATCATGAGTCGAACTGTTTCTGGGTTGAAAGGATTCCATGTTCCATTAGAAAGAGCTTGCTGTAACTCATCAGCAGAAATGTAGCCACTTCTGTCCTTGTCAACTCTGAAAAAAAAAAATTATTTACTAAAAAAGACTACAAAATTCATAAAGGTGGACTCAGTATATAAACAGCTTAAGTGGAGATGGACCGGACATATGCTCAGAGAACCAAAAGAAAAATGGTCAAAAATAATTACTGAATGGTATCCAAAAGGATGTAAGGGAAGTAGAGGCAGGCCAACCAAGCGGTGGGAGGATGACCTGAAAAAAGTAGCTGGCCCAGCTTGGATCTGTACTGCCAAAGACAGGTCAAAATGGAAATCTTTAGGAGGCCTATGCCGAAAGACAAGCTATAAACTAAAATGAACAAGTCATTAAAAAAAGAAGTAAAAAAGGAAACTTAAAAAAAAGTATGTTTATATTAGTTATAATTATTTTAATTTGATTTATAATGTTTAATTTGCAAAATGTTGAATAGCAATAAAGGCTTATTTCATATTTTATTTTTATTTATTTAATTCAAATTTTTTGTACTTGATGTTATAGAAGCAACAGAAATATGGCATCTGTGAAAATTTCTCTCTACCTATCACAGTTTATGAGATACAGCCTGGTGACAGACTCCCATTTAGACCCTTTGAGTACAGATGCCTAAAAGTCAGCGATAAAATAACATGATAATGTACATGGAAATATCGCTAGGCAAGGAATTTCACAGCGTACCAACGAGCTGAGCGACCTCAGCACTGTGAAAAAATTCGTTTATCTGGGTTCGCAAATCAGCGACGATGGTGACAGCGAGCAGGAAGTCGTCAGAAGGGGCCAAATGGCTAAGTCAGCTGTGAAGAGGCTGGAGAAGATATGGCGTAACCGGGGTATTAACCGCAAAACGAAAGTTAAGTTAATGAGGACCCTTATCTTCTCTATATTTCTGTACGCCTCCGAAACCTGGACATTAAAGGCTTGCGTCCGAAAAAAGATAGATTCGTTCGAGATGTGGTGTTGGCGCAAGATGCTCCAAATATCCTGGACGGAACGCCGCACCAACGAATCTATCCTTGAAGAACTAAATATAAGGACCAGGCTCTCCACCATCTGTACACAATGTGTACTTAAATTCTTCGGACACACAGTCAGACGAGACCCAGACAGCCTAGAGAGGGTCCTTATAACAAGCCGTGTTGAAGGTACAAGGAGTAGAGGACGAGCACCATCACATTGGAGTGGTACAGTACAAGACGCCACTCACACCACCTTACAGGCGGCCATACGCATGGCTCAAGACAGAGAAGTTTGGAGGAAGCTGGTGACGATTATAGCCCAGAAAAGTCACGTCTCTCAGTCATGAGGATACGACGAAGAAGAAGAAACATGGAATTACATTCTATAGGTATACACACAGTACAGTCCCTAGTTTTAGATTAGGGTAACACTTAGTGCTGTGATGTGTCTTAATCATAATCTCTAAAATATCAGAAAAGTAAAATACTCTTATCAATATAAGTTGGTTAAGATCGCCTATAAAACTTAGTCGCAGGCAACATTACCAAGTGAAAATTTAATCATCAAGAATACTAGTAGCTAGCTAGTTAGTAGAAGCTCATTTGTTTATCAACATAATTAGGGCTCCATGACCAATAAATAATAATTGAAAATTGTCATATACTAATCTCATACATTTTTAACAGATATCATGTCATGAGCAATAAAATGCCAATTGGCAATTAATACTGTGTAACCTCTAATTAACACCTTCTTAGGCATATCAATATTTTCATTACCATTTGATGGGAAAATATTATAAAGTTTGTTAATACCTTCGGAATATATCCCAAAGAAACTCTCTGCTTGGCATGGGTGACTGGAATTGAGACATGGCTTTCTATATCTGAAACAAAAAGATAGGTGTTAAGGCCAGTTTACATTATCTTAGTGTTTAGTTGAGTGCTTTAGGATAGTACTTTAGTTGAAACGTGTAAACGCTACTTGCTTTAGTACAGTTCTACTTGAATGTCAAGTTGAATCAAAATAGAATTGCTTTCTATTTTTGTTTCAAGTGATACCCCTCCCGCGCCCGCGCAAGCCCCGCCGCGTCACTCGTTGTTTGTAAATGCGTAATTTAGTAAACTCTTTAGGAGAGTGCACAAGTGACGTGAAACACGTGCGTGTTTTTTGATTTGTAAAGATGACTAAATGGTCGGAAGATACAATTACCTAAACTAATTATCAAATTTGTGTCTGAATATGTTGTTCACGAATGTCTATGGCATGTTAAAAACAATTTGTACAAAAACAAGCAGGCTAGGCATTCGGCATACACTGCCATAAAAGAAGCAAATGTCATCTTCTATTTATTCCATAACTACATTAAGTATTTTATGTAGAATAGCGCGTTCTGCGACGTCGTAGCGCGTTCATTGTGGTGTCGAAAAGATACTCTACTGGAAGAAATGTAAACGTTCACTCGCAAACCACTAAAGCACTAAAGAACTTGCCTTTCAACTTGTACTAAAGCACTCGACTAAACACTAAGATAATGTAAACCAGCCTTTATTTATAATTCATAAACCAAGCAAGTAAGAAGTACTTGTCTAACACATAGAATAACATGTTGGTAAATTAATCTTATGCAACAGTAACTAGTGGTCGAACAGGTAAGGCTCTTCGAAACACAAACTTAGTGCCTTGCCCAAATAATAAAGACTTACTGACTAAAGTGCTCCTATAAAAAAAGTAAGTACGAAGCACTGTATGAAGTCAGTAAGAAATATACCAACTAATGAACCCAATATTGCCAATCCGTGTTAGTGAATGTTTAACCTATGTTTTGAAAGCAATTTCTGACTGGGCGTACTTAGCTTACCCAACCTTAAAAACAACCATCGAAAACAACGGAACAAGTAAAGTTATTAAAACTTACATTATAAATTACGGGGTGAAGTGTAACCAAACCAGTAACTGGTTTATCTATGTAATCACAATATTTTTTACACTTAAATGTACGTAATGTACTACTCCCACTCCCACAAGTAATAAAATGAAGTTATTTGACAAACACGAAATTTTCCTTGTATTTCTTCAATTTGTGAATCATACGATGATGCCAAGAAACGGACGGACGGACGTCACGGATAGACCTGACACATGACAGATTGATAACTCTGAAGCGACAAGCTATTTCTTACTTACTCACTCCCACACAAATTATGTACTTCGAATATACTCTAACACTTGACTTGTGAAAAAATCGAGAAAAATAAACGTTGCAGTAAAAATAAACGGTGTGTGTATTTTGTATGCTGGTCAAATTGAATGCGTTTTGATAATAAATGATTTTGGAATAATTAAATTAAATTGCCGTTGATCAGTCAATACTCAATCTAAGGAATTGGTTAATTATATAACAGGAGTTTATTTTGATATTATTTTGAATAAACTGCCGTCTGGCGAAGCGTATGAAATAGAAAATAACTATTTAGCGTTTCGCTTCTGCTAAAGTCTCCTTTGCTTTGGTTCGCTCGTTTGGAGGCAGGCAGGGCAGGCAGGAGTTGCTGATGTCAAAATGGCGGATGTCCCAAGTAATGACCGAAAAGTGAAGTTAAATAAAAATGGAAAAGTAGTCAAAAGACGCCAGCGAAATCCAGAAGGTAAGCTTTTGATCTTGTTTCACCTTACATCTGTTTTATAGAATATGCCTCTGAACTTTTCAGTATAAATTATGCTTTGTTATGCGTTCACTTCGCTTCCTTGGTCTTTGTCTCTTACTACATTTTGATACCTTTCAAGATTTGTAAATGTTTGAAATAGTTTCCCAGAATTTATTCAAACTCAGATAAAATCAGACACATAATTTTACTTTGAAGTAAGTAGTTAATAGGTAAGTAATTGAAGTTATACTATTATTCAATCGATAGATAACATGTACCTATAGGATAGGTATAAACATTCAATTTGTTATCTATTCTACTCAAACTTAGGTTCATAAGTTCAGTTACTTTTATTACGGATTCGGATTGGCTTGTTGACGCGGGCATTACCTATGGTCTGAGTTCATACTCTTCAGGGTACTAAGGAAAAAAGTTTTAAATTTTTTATTATTATATTTTATTATTATTATTTAACAAGCACATTTCGTCCTGTACGTCTAACATGTGATGTCATCCCATGCGCTCAGAACTTTAGAAATAAAGTGCGGAAATTGTTCTCAGTCAAGTGAGCCGCAGATGAGAATATGACAAATATTCATCTTGGCACCCATGTTAACCTAGATGGGCACTTTTGGGCTATGATGCACCCAGGCTGAGTTATAGTCCTTGAATTTAGTAAGGGAAAAAGACTATTAAGTAATTTTTTTTTACATGTTACCTATATTATATATACAAACTTTTCGTTTCTAGCAATTTTGGGCTAGCATGCACCTAGACTGAGTTACAGCCATTTTACTAATCCTAGGTCTTCTAGGTCTTATATAAACCCAAGCATAACTCCGCCTAGGTGAGTCCTAGACAAAAATTACAAAGGTCAAAAGGTGTAAGAAAATTCTTTTTCTTGTTTAAAAAAATACTTTAAATAATTTTTTCTATTATTTTTTCTTGATTTTTACCCAAGCATATACTCCAACATCCTCTATCAACATGCACTGGTAGGTACCTACAGTATGTTCCAGGTTAACTTCTTTTCTTTTTTCTAGAATGGCACAAACAAAAACAAAAGCGGCTGAGAATTGCTGGACAGGAGTACATAAATGCAAATGGAAAAGTTGTTCCTCCTAAACAGCCTGGACCTGACTGCAATTGTCGCCGGCGATGCTTTCAAAAAGTCCCTGAAGATATCCGCCTCAAAACATTCCAGGGATTCTATTCTATGAAAACCCATGATGAGCAAAATGCATACTTGTTTGGCCTTATGAGGCAAGTGGATGTTAAGAGAAAGCGAGTAAAATCTAGCAGTCGCCGCACTTGCACATTTGAATATTTCATCAGAGTCAAAGGAAGGGAGACCCAAGTATGTCAGACTGCTTTCAAAAACATTCATGCCATAACAGAAAGAAAAGTCAGAGTTCTGTGCAAGAAGATGGATGATGGAGTTATGTTCCCCAGTGACAATAGAGGAAAGAATAGCCATCACCGTTCAGGAGAAGTTCGCCTTCCATCAGGCATTGTGGAACAGATCAAAAACCATGTCTATTCTATTGTACACACTCATCGGCTCAAAGACTTTATAAGATTGGATAAAATTGCAGGCCTCGAAATAAACATATCAAAAATGTGGAAGGATTATATTAAAACCTATGATCCAGAAAATATAACAGCAACTTTACCTAAATCCAAAAGGAATATGGAAGTGCCCATATGTAATGATCCTTTGCCTCCCCCACCGCAACCCCAGCCTCAGCCACAGGAGGCTTTTACTACATCAGGAATCTATCCAGGCAGTGGACATCTTGTCAACATTGCTGAGAACTACTTCCAAAACCATTATCAATCTGCTACTATGGCTACTGCTAATACATCTACAAATTTTTATCAAACTCCAAATGGTGGGCAGAGTATGGGAATACTTTTGCAGTCCACAGCAAGACCTATTCAGCCTGCTACCTACATAGTGCTACAGCATGCTAAACCTGAGCCAACACAGAACACAACAATAACCAATGTCACTATCAATGGAACCCCAGCACTTTCTGGTGCCACATTTGCAACACAAACCCAACACAACAATAGACAAGAAATATCAATCCAAGAAGAATTGGGCCTAAAACCTATGAAGAAAGTTAAAAAAGAAAGAAAGAGAGGCCCTCTTGTTAAACAGTGGAGATACACAAACATATTTCATGATGAAATAAATGGAGCAGCTTTAGCAGCAATAAAAACCAGACTCAGCATGTATTATGCAGAGAGTGATGCTGCTAGAAAGAAAGCTAAACAAGTACAAGTGCGTCCGCCTGAAGTTGTTCAGACGCAGACACAGACTGAACAACAAATTCGACCTACTCATACAGTAACAATTTATACTTAGTTCAAACAAAGTTATGATTAGAATTGACTGATTTGAAAGTATTTTAGTGGCTTGAATCTCTATTGATTAAGTTCTCATTATGAATTAAGAATCAATTTTATCAATTTAGAAGCCATTACAGCCTATATCTATTATAGTTGAACTAAAAGATGTAGAAGATGAAATTGTGTGTAACAATTATTTAGTAAGTTGTTACTTGATTATTAAGGCAAGCCCTCTCTATACCAAATACATAAGTTGTATTTGGTTTATACAGGGCTTGCCCTAATAATAAAGTACCTAAAAACACATTAAAAATAGATATTTTTATTTGTATTACATTTTGTGAGATCTAATTAGAAAAAAAATCATGTAGAAAATAACAATGTATTTAATCACAATTCCTGAAGCAAGTCATTTACTTTTTATTTACAATTTTTGATTGTAGTAGTTATATATTACAATAGACATAATAAATACCTACTATTTCTAAAATCCTTGCTTTTATTTGCTATAAAATTGATAATATGATGTTACACTTATGAGGAACACTATGCTGAATAAATAAACACTGAAGATCCAAATCACCAAGCCACACATCTAATCTTGGTACTAATTAATAGGCTATAAGTTATAAAAATACTGACTCGATCATAATGAGAAATTTTGAACTCCAAATTCAGACAATTCTTTAGTGTAGGTTATGTACTTACAAATTTAGCAATTTGATTGGATATGATTGATATTGATAAATAAACACAAGGCGTTTTATGGATGAGCTTTTAGCCAGTTGCCGTGAGCACAGGAGTACCGCATAGTGGTTGAAGATAGATAAAAGCTCGTCGCTATCATCGGTATATAACTGTTTGCGACCCTATAAATTACGCCTTTGTGCAAACAGGGCGTGCCGCTTATATGTACGTACTATACAGTCATATAACTACCACAGTCTTCCAGCGAACCTTCTGGAATCCACCAAAGGTTAAAAAACAGGTATAGGTTTCAGTCCAATATAATTCCGAACCATCTTTGGAACAATAGGTACCTACTCCAAAATTATTTTTATTTTATTTGTTTATATAAAAAAATTGTCTGCCATCTTACCTGATGTTAAGTGACGATGCAGACGATGTTGGAACATGCTCACCTAGGTAATGCCTATTCACTCTCGCCTTGAAAAGGCCCAGGTTGTAACGTTCCGGAAACAGATCCGCAGGCAGGGAGTTCCACTCTTTAACAGTTCGCATTAAAAATGTAGAAGCAAAGCGCTTTGTACGAATTTGCGGGGTGTCTACGATATAAGGGTAAAATCCCAACCGGCGTTTCGTGATCCGGAGATGGAATGGTGACGGAGGTACCAGGTCATGGAGAGACTGTCCACACTCCCCGAAATGTATCCAGTAGAACACCTGTAACAAGTGCAACCCTGTCTTAATTATTTACTGTATAAAGACCTTATTTTCTGTAGAAAGCTGCATACTACTGCAGCATGCTATTACAGAACTAGGGTGTACCTATTTACATTCCAAAAGTTACTTCTTAGTTTTTTTACCAAGAAGCAAGTTGTTTTTTCATGTACTCATTATGTAGGTACAGTCACACTATCACCGTTCATTCCATACATACACAAATCAATAATCCGAAACGTAACGCAACTCGACTCGACGAACGAAATCCATAACAGCTTATCACCTGTACCTAAGCTCCTTTCAACAAGAAAAATACAATGCACGGATTAAGTTTTACGCGAACTTATATTCGGAGGAAAAATCCATTTGGAAAATGTACATGCATCAGATAAGAGAGTGGAAAAAAGCACGGTACAGTTCATAATTTAGTAGGTAGCCGCCCCCAGTCGCGAGCACTCCCGCATTTTGTCTAGTAGCAGTAGGATGCCTGCTCCCGACTGTTTCACGGGGTTTAGAACTTCAGGATTTAAGGACTTTACTGTGTACGGCTACGTGTGAAAATGTTTTCATTAGTTATTTATACTTATTCTGCTCTTTCACAAATATTTTGTTTTAACAGTCTAAAATAAATGTAATACCCAAAATCGTAGCAAATTCCTAGTGTTTGAATTGAACTGATTTCTGTTTAAATAATTACAACCAAAGGTTACGAAAACGATTTTGATATTTTACATAACTTTGAAGAGGACATACAAAAATACTGCGTTCAATAAATTATCAGTTTTAAATGAACCTCGTAATTAATAATTCACTATGAGAACCATTGGCCTGCTGGGTTTTCGGACAGTTCATACGAGGTGTTACAGAACAGTAGGTAGTACTTGAGTAAAGTTATTTACCAAATTAATAAAAAATTATCAATCTACATTAAATTTTATGTTATTACTGTATTTATGAATTTGTTCCCGGTCTGGTTAGGACATTGCAGGCTGAACCACCTGATTGTCCGAAAATAAAGATGGTTCCGTGCTTCGGAGGGCACGTTAAGCCGTCGGTCCCGGTTGCTGTCTATGATAACTTAGACGGTGGTCGTTACACAACCATGTCAGAGGCCTACTACTAGTAGTAGGTTGAAAAACTCTGACACCAGGGTTCATCGGGTCGTTGGACGATTCGGTGTCCCACACGAAAAGAGTGAGAGAGAGAGAGACTAAAAAAAACCATTCCACATTTTACCTTTTCATAATTAAATTAAATTTTTGTACTCTCTATGTTCTTTTGATAACACTCGTTGAATTCCCGCCTCATAACATTTTATTCTAGTAATTAAGTACCTTAAAATAAAATTAGCTTTTAGGCCAAAAACCAAACGGCAATTTCTACGTAATCAGCGGCGCACGTAGGCGCCAGTATCCAACTGAAATACATGATTGAAATTACGAGAAAGCACAAACAATAAAGTTCCATTTACAGCGAAACGCTTACATGCCCATTGCAATGCGAGTGTCGTGCATGCCGGATATAAAAATCCAATTTTACAACACATTTGTTTTTTATATTGCTTTTAAACACATGTTCCAGTAACTTTATAAAGGGTCAATTGTAGTGTTCAATAAACAAAACAGAATGTTGGTAGGTAGTTTTATGATATTAAAATAGTATGGCAAAAGACCATTCATTCGCATTGCCACCTTGATGGTGGATATAGTTCGCTAGCTATAGTGCTACGACGTGGCGTGGCTACGACTTTCGTAGCCGATTGCTACGAAAACAAAGGTAGAGTATGGTTTAGGTCGGGGTCAATTTTAAAGAAGTCAAATAACTATGACATGTCAAGGCTACTACGTCTAAATTGGTCTAAACCAACATTGTCTAAAAAATAAAATTTTACAAGATACACTTTCGGTGAGTTTTCGGTTAACAAAATGCACTTACTCGTATACTTGTTGTTGAGATTGGATCCATCGTGAAGGAATCGTACTCCTACGGGAAAACGGGTAGCAGAGAAACTGCTTTGCGGGCATCTTTGATTATAAGTAAAGTAAATAAATAAAATTTTCATTGAGTATGTACCTCTATGTACGTAAAGTCATAAAATGCAGCATACGGGAACGAACAGTTGTTAACGAACTAGACGCTACTCGTCGCACTAAACGAATTTGCTTACGTCCGTTTGCAGCCAGACACAGACACAGTCGACGTAAAGGGATTAGGCACAGGAATGTTCCCAACAGAAAATAGCATACCTACTTACAATCTATGTTTACGATTTTATAAAAAAGTGGTGAGTTTTATAAAATCTTCTTTTTCTTGTGGGACACAGAGTCGCCCAACGACACGATAAGTAAATATCTATTTGGTATAATGATGCACGTTTTCGCACAGTAGTACTTGAGTACCGCCATTCCAATAAGTAGTTTTTGACAGCTGTTATCTCCATACTGAAAAATATGTCAACAAAGGAAAATGGACCCTCTGTCATAGCATTATCACGAATCTGACACCTGTCAAATACGACTTATTGGAACGGCGGTGACGGGTTTTTGCTCTCGATATTTGGGAGCCAATTTTAAAAACTTTGTTTTAGAAAATCTGCTTATTTGCCTGAAAAATCTATATTGCAATCTTGAAAATGGAGTCATTAATGATTTTAGATTTTTATTTTCCAGTCCATGCATGTGTTACCTACGAGTATATTGTACTCATACAGGAGATAATGGAATCAATCGCTTTACATTATTATCAAACAGCGAACAGAGTGGTTGCTAGGAGCAGCTCACCTGTATCATACGGCTGGCAAAGCAAGATGTCTTCGATAATGGATTTGGGCAAACTAATGGATGGTTACCGCACCATCAGCGTTGCGGGAGTTGCGGCAGACAGGGCACATCTCCGACTCCAACCGCATCCTGTAAACGGTGACACCGTGCTCCGGGAACTTCATCAAATTTCCATATATTTTTATTTATTTACAATTTATTGTACACAGGAACAGTAAAGAGAAAAACACATAAAGAATACAGACACAACAAGCACTGCTTATCTCTAATAAGAAATTTCATACAGTAGGCCTAGGCAAGAGTAATGGTATTAAACGAAATGCGGATAAGACGTGCACAGAATATATATATATCTAAATTTTAATCTAAAATATATGTAACAATGTGATATATATTCCTACTTAGTCATGCTTAAGTAGACGAATAATGGTTCCTACACAGGACCCAGATTCTCTTACTTTTTACCCTTGCAATGCCAGCGACATTCAACTGTCATTGTTCAGTCACCCTGATATTCTATACTTTACACTTCAATTGACATTTCATGGAGTAATTACTCTGCCTATGTAGATAGTTTTAGTTTTTAGGTTAAGGAGTGTGCAGCACTCGGGCAAATCAAATTATGATTTTAGGAGTGCCAAGAAAATAAATTGTAAACTTTTTTATAACAAATAAATAAATACACATAACAAATGGCATTACAATAATAAATAAAAATAAGAGAATCGTGGCCCTCGGACGATTTTTAAGGCCCACCCAGGTCTCTTGTAAAAATAATATTACGAATTGAATGTTATATCAACTTGATATCATCTCAGAAACGAAATATCCTACCTTTATGAAAGGAGAATCCGAAATTAATTTACCTTCGATAAGCTCTTCAGTACAAATATGAAAAATAACTCCGGTTTGAAAGTATTACGGTCTTGAAGATATATATATATATATATCAGGGTGTAAGGGACGGTGTACCGAAAACTTTGCAGGCATGATCAGACCATGAAACTGAACAACTTTTACTATGGAGCCTATGTTGGGAAACGAAATTTTTTTTTCGAGTTTCCATAGAAAGTCAGTCAGCTGATCGCGAATTTTGTATGGGAGGTCGAAAAAAAATTCTCGTTTACCAACATAGCTTCCATAGTAAAAGTTGTTCAGTTTCATGGTCTGATCATGCCTGCAAAGTTTTCGGTACACCGTCCCTTACACCCCGTATATATGTTGATTGTAGGTTCGAGTAGGTACGTACAAAATTTAGTATGTTTGTTGGGATTATGTTTGTTGAAGTTGAAAACGAAAATAGTTTTCGATTATCATGAGAGAATAATTAAATGTATTATGATTTTATTATGCACTCACAGTGCTATATTATTTTATTTTCATGCGATGCGATGAAACTTTGCTTACTTAGTAATTCCTACACAAATTGTGGACTAACCATAGTATTCGTTACAATAACTTATACTAGATGTCGCTTGTACATCGCTTCAAAACGAGTACCAAGAGATTGAAAAATTGGCAAGGGTCGGTCAGGGCGCCGGTAGCTCAGTTGGCAGAGCAGTGGGACAGTACCCCACGGTCCCGGGTTCAAGTCCCGGCGGGCGCTGTAATTTTTTCGATTTCTTGTTTTCATTTATGAAAATAATTAAATTGATTGGAAGTATGTAGGTAGTGGTTCTGGTTGGGTTTACTGCCTCCAATATCAATCTCAAATCACAGAATAGTCAAAGTCCAAAAGCGTTGCATTAGATCTATATGCAGCCTTAATAATATAGACAGCTGTAGACCATTTTTCAGAAGTTTGAATATTTTAACTCTAACGTCACTTTACATATTTTGAAGTAGTACTTTTTGTGAAACATAATCCTCATTTGTTTAGTAAAGTATCAGAAAGACACAATTTAAATTTACGGTACACAAATAACTTAGCTGTTGTTGAAACACGAACGACTCTACTACATGATAGTGTATTCGCTACGGCACCAAAACTCTATAATAAGTTGCCTAGTAATATACAGAGTTTAAATTTAAAACATATTAAAAAACAGCTCTTTATATATTTAGTAGACAAAGCCTATTACAATTTAAGCGAATATTTTACAGATTAAGTAGTTATGTAATGTTTAATTTTTCTTGATCTCATTGCTTAGGTTATTGTTTTGTTTAGATGTTATTGATAATATATAAGAACCTACTATACTGGTGTTAAATAGTTTTAAGACCAAAATATTTGTATGCTATTTTGTGATGGCAAATTATGGAGGACTGTACCCAATTAATCTGTTATCTGTATTTTATACTATACCCATAATTACAAATAAAGTTCTGAGTTCTGAGTTTTTACGCTATCGTAGGCGAGATACCTTCTTTTTATTCCACTCTAAATTTTACGACGGGCGCGCCAATTGCTACTTCCATTGATTACGATTTGATTCTTTCACTGTGATTGTGATTCGGTAGTCTGACTTCATTTCCTGTGGAGACCCGACTGCTTATCCAGATCTCAGCTGGATTGGATGGCCAGATTAAAAGTCTGGGATTTAGATAGCCAACTCATTTTGCTACTTTCACTCAACTGCTGTGGACAGATCTTTCCTTTGATTGTTTGTTGCTCTTTACAAAACTAACTTATTACAGAATAATATTTCCATGAAATGTGAATTCTCTTTTTTGTCGTATGGTATACTGTACTATAATATTTATTTATTTGGGTAGTCGTTCGAAATATAGTGAACATAACCTTGTTCAAAACAAACATACACACATACATAAACATGCCTCTCTCCCAGAGGGGCAGGCAGAGACTACTTCTTTCCACTTAAGTACAAAACAAAACAAGAAATTGTTCAAAACATAATTGATTCAAAATCGCCTGTGCTTAAACACAATTCAACATTTAAATGTAAAAAACGCTGATCCTTATTGATGTACAAAAATGAAAATAAGTATTTAAAAACAGTCCGGCCGACGCTAAGATTTTTCAACTTCTTATGTTCATTTATGAAAACAACATACCAATGTTAATGCAAAATAAACGATTGTAAATTTAAATAGGCAAAGCTTCATCCAATGAAAATGAAAATATTTACATATAGGTATATGGTTTGAATTCCTACTGTCTACTGAGGAATAACCATTGTATGAGTTAAAATGAAATTACACTAGGTGTCGCTTTGTATTGATTTCCGATCATTTATTTATTTAAAAATAGTACGTCTATGTTTCGGATAAAGTGTCGGTTTTGGTCGTTTCGTATTCCGCTAACAGTTTGAAGTAGGTTTAAAAAATCACTATGGCAATAGAATGATAATGGAGTTTCGACAATATTATAATTACTAAAAAATAAGAGAATCGATGCCCAGATAATGGCATACCTACCAATACAGATGAGTATCCAAATGAAATACTTAATTAAAATTACGAGGAAGCACAAACAATAAAGTTCCATTTACTGCGAATGTTAACATGTCCATTGCCAGAGTGTCGTGCACGACAGCTGTAAACATCCGGTAACTCGGTACAAATGAGTTTTTTGATGTGCCTTTTATCACATGCCTCTATTTTATTTGCGCATCATAGGTCTATCTATCTAACTAAAACGTCGACTGGATGTTAAAATGGTTTTTCACATTACTTATAATTTTACGTAGCAATTTATTAAAATATTTGTTCCAATATTTATCGAAGCAAACGTATAGAAACTTTGGCCCTACAATAATTTCGTGTCAACGCTCTATATAGCTCGTAAAATTATGTATGTAGTATGCAAACAACGAGTTAAACTCTCAATTTGAATTTATTGACAAATAATGCGAGCTGATTGGTTAATTTCGAATGAATTTAAAATATAATAATAATGAAAGATTAATTTTAAGATACATACATTTATTAACTGGACAAGAGCCTCCTCTTATTTGAGGGTTTTGCAATACTCACCACGCTTGGCAAGTGAATTGGCGAGTGCAGTGCAAGATATTGCTTTCACAGGGAACGCTAATTCCCTGGATGAATTAATCCCTTAGTTGATTTTTACGACACCCACGGGTTATATTGGGGTGATACAATTCTAAACCGGTGTGTGATACGCTTTTTAAAGATACCCATGCGCTTCTTATCATGTATATTATGTACATCCATAGATATATTACAATATACAATACAACACCACACTGCTTACTATAGTAGTTATTTACTGTATTTACTACTTAAATGCCAATATTTACTTTTAAGATTGAACACAAACACACACATATCACGCCTATAATCCCTTACGGGGTAGGCAGAGCGTAAACATCCGCAAAAAATTGAACATTTACGCCACGTCTGACAAATATTTGGGGGTCATTCGGAAAGTTGTGTACCTATTGCCATAGTGACAGGTTGTCAGCCCATCACCTAAAATTGCAATACACACCCTCTAGTCCCTTAGTCGCCTCTTACGACTCCCATGGGAAATTCAAGCCGGCATCACACAGCATTGTTACGATTGAACAATGTAAAATAACCTAGATGACAAGCGGTAGGGGTGTCATGTGATGATGATGATGATGACGATGATGATGATTAAGCCCTTTGACATGCTTTGAGTGTCAGCCATGCTTTTACGGCAAGAATTTACGTCTCGGGCACCTATAGTCCGATACGGACATTATTTATTTGGGGGCACAACTTACAAAAAAAAAATAAAGTCGCTTATTTTTTGTACGATTGCGTTATGTGTGTCTGTAAAGCACATTATTACATATTGTGTAATTTTCGACGCTTGCATAAATTTCCAATTGAATGTATGGTAGAAATATGGTATAAAATGAAATGTACTAGTTTTGTCTATGTGGGAGTTTATACAATGTAAAACCCAGTTCTAGTTGTTTTCCACTAAAAACTAAAGTATTTTAGCATACTTACACCAAAATTACACAAAAAAATATATTGGATTCGGCCAATGGTCAAGAGACTATCATCATCATCATATCGTATGGCAATCCCTGCTTGGATTATACGTCAATGTCTAGGTTTTTCAGCCTATAAGCCAATAATAAACTACTTTAATGTTTTCGAAACATGAAAAGCTAGCCATATTGGGCTTCTACACACCACTTTGAGGATACAATATGTATATCGCTGACTTTGTTTGCACCATCCACAATATCCTAATTATAAGCATAATTATTACGAATACTATAAAGAATAGTAAGTAATAATATTTTTTTGATCCGCGGTGAAAAGTGCTTACCTACCTCACACACATTCGCATAATTACATAATAACAATCACCATCTAAACTACTACCTACTAAATCCGCTTTAATAATGTTCCGTCATATATAAAGTTGCTTTAAGTATTATCAGGTAAAACACTTCGCAACTTCGCAAAACATTTAAAGTTTTTCCGTTTACATAATACAAAACATTCATGCAGTATTAGTATATTTGGTGCTATTGTTTAGTTTTTATTCCTTTATCTACACTTTTATCACACTTTTAAATTTTTATGTTGGGTATACCCAAGGAGTAGTTGAGGTAAATAATATACGGGTGTAAGGGATAGCCCCCCGAATATAAATGGGGTGCATGCATACAGACCATGAAACTGAACAACTTTCCCCTACAAAGATATGTCAGGAAATGACAAAAAAAATTACCTTCCATACAATATCACAATCAGCTGACTGCATTTACTATGGGAAAAAAATGTTGACGTTTCCTGAAATATTTATTTATGGAAAGCTGTTCAGTTTCATGGTCTGAATCCCTATCGGTATTCGGAGGGCTGTCCTCTTCTAGGATCTTTGTTGTATATTTGTGGTTTGAATGTGCAATAAAGTGTTTTTACTTGCTTACCTACTTACCTATATAGGCGGATTACAAGAGCTCCAATTATGAAATTTCTTGAATGTAACTTTGTATTTACAGTTAATATTTAAACTGACATAATGTGCGCGTGGGCTCAACAAAAATTAAATTACCTGCTCTCATCGATATGTAGCCCTCTCGGCCGCCCAAGGCATAGAGAATGCGATTTCTATGCCTGCACATACATAGGTCGGTACACAATGTCTTGATTGTTTTGCAGTATCTATCTACAGCTAGTGATGTTGTAGTTGCAATTAATTAAGAGTAAAAGGCAACGCGGCCAGGGAGGTAATTCCATTACCTGCCACGGACATCGATTAGACCAAGTGCCCTACAATTTAAGCTTAGTCACAGTAGAATCAAGCAACAGTATACCAAATTTTTCATGCAAATGAACGGCCGTTTTTGCCACTTCCTAATACGGGTCATAATTAAGAGTAAAAGGTTTATTTTTATTAATATTCAATAAATATCTCGGAAAAAATAGGGGTGGATTTGATTATTTAGCGATGGATTAGCCTTAGTTTACACTGCAGGTACTTCCCATTTTTGCCTTTATTAACAATAACTACCTATAAGTGAGATCTAATTTTTGAATAGTTTGTTTACCCCAGTAGCAAAGTTCTGTGTATGCGTTTAAAAAAATAGACAAGTGCGACTTTGACTCATCCACCGACGGTTCCGTAACAAGCGGCCTCCTAACAAACAAGTAATAAAAAATGTTTATCAATTTGTATAGAATACAAAGCTACTTACCAAATTTCATAATTCTAGGTCCACGGTAAGTACTTAATTTTGGTTTTCGTGAAAGGGTCAAAAACACATTTCTTACATCATAAACGGCCGGTGGTTTTCAACGTTAAGTAAGGGAGCATGATTTTTTTACAACTAGTCGGCTGGCATTATTTGAGTCATAACAAAAAAAAAAACTAAAGTTGCTTATTTTTTGCACCATTGTGTAATGTGTTTGTAAAGTACCTACTACATATCACAATTTGTGTATTTATTTTTATTTTTGAGGTACGGAACCTTAAAAATGACAACATCTTGCTACGTTTTTGAAATAGCAGACCACTAAGAAATTCAATCAGATCAGCCTGTTTAATACTACTGTGGTTATACCGACCTGAAGCTATTAATTGATGTAGACGTGTCATGTTTTTTGAAGTTACTATTAGCTGTTGGGTTTGATATTTTAAACCTAATAATAGAATCATAAATACTGTATAGTTTAAAAGAAGTACAATCTATAGTTAAAATATCCAATATAACATTAAGTGTACAAACGTAAAATAAGTAACATAGTTAACTAGAGTTGTGTAGTAGTAGAAAATGTGTAGAAAATTGCTACAGATTCGTAGCAGTTCGTAGAAGTATCTACAAGAAACTGTTAGCCAATTAATTACTGTTTCTGAAGTATTCACAACGTGTTCATAAATTTATCGAAGCATATAATGTAAAAAAACTCATCCTTGATATGCAGTACCTCAAGTTTTCTATTTAAGGGCAACTTATATTGGTATTTGATACAGATGATGGGGATTAACTGGATATGCTGGAACTGTGCTATCGTGTTTGTTTGTACCTGGCGTACACGATACTCGCACTGCAATGGGTATGTTTGCATTCGCTGTAAATGGATCTCTATTTATGCCTCCTCGTAATTTCAATTTAGTATTTCAGACGATAATTCTATACACTTTTAATAGTTCTTCTTTTCCTGTGGGATGAACCCCAATGTCAGAGTGTTTCAAACACCTACTACTGCTAGTAGGCCTTTGTCATGGTTATGTAACGACCGCCGTCTAAGTAATCATAGACAGCAACCAGGACCAAATCAAATCAAATCAAATCAAATCAAATATATTTATTGCATAACTATAGGTACATAATCAGGTGTAACAATAATTCAAGTCTCACTATAGTCTACCATAGAGGTGTACAATGTAAGTAGTAAAATAATTTATTTTTAGCATGCATGTCACTATGTAAGTATGTAATTAAAAAAAAAAATGTCAACTATATAATAAAAAAAAAAATGTCAATTGGTCATAATTTACTTATTTATGTCGTTAAAAAACTCATCGATACTATAATATAATTTAGACATTAGGAATTCTTTAACTTTTACTTTAAATGTATGGATAGGCAGTTCCTTAAACCTATCAGGAAAATGATTATAAACTTTCACATTCATATAGTAGAGGCTTCTATGATAAAATGCTGAAGAATAATTTGCCGTGTGTACAAGTTTATGGTTGTTTCTCAGATTTCGCCCGCGCCCTTTGCCTGTATCAAATAGGTGAATATGCTTGTGTACAAATAAAACAACTTCTTTTATATACAGACAGGGAAGAGGCAGTATTCTAAATCTTTGAAACAATGGTTTGCATGAACTTTGCTGAGACAAACCGCAAAGAGCTCGAACACAGCGCTTTTGAATTTTAAAAGCATCAATAACATTAACAGAATTGCCCCGACCTGACCGACCGACGGTTTGACGTGCTCTCCGAAGCACAGAACCATTTTTCTTACGGACAATCAGTTGGTTCAGCCAGCAATGTCCTGACCAGACTTGGAACAAATACACCTTTGTAAATTTTATACTAAGATGAACTTTGTGGGTGCCCCACCGGTGATCGAAACCGGAACCTTTGCGCCGCAGGCAGTTGAACTACTACTGCGCCACATCAGCTATCGTAAAACCAAACTTTTTTTTTATTCTGTACATTATAAAATAGGTAGTGCAACTAGCTCTTACTCACCTACCCAAGGAAGAAGCGAGTCTTTCCTAACACAAGTAGTTTTCTTACTTACTGGGAAGGCTCAATTATATGCTGCATTGTACTTTTTGCCAATAAACCTTTTTTTTTAAAAACATGGCGATTTAGTTCTTGGGTTGCAACTTACCTCACAATTCAATAAAAACTTTTTTTCTAAATCTAAAACATTGTAATTTTCGTCTCACGCCAGCTAGATAATCAGCACACGTAGCTATCTCGGCACACGCGTGCGACGTAGATTGCGTGGTACGGGCACGACGTACAGCAAGTCAGACAATAATTGTCGTCAGATAACGCGACGTGGCGACAGCTCTACAAAAGCCACTGAACAACAATAGGTTGCTTTGTTTGTAAATTATAAAACTACAATGAAATTAATACAACAAAGAACTATTTCGTAGCCCAATGTACTCGTAGAGCTCGTTAGCGGAACTTGTTATTTATATGAAATACGGGGTGTAAGGGACGGTGTACCGAAAACTTTGCAGGCATGATCAGACGATGAAACTAAACAACTTTTTCTACGGAAGATATGTTGGTAAAAGATAAAAAATATTCGACCTCCCATACAAAATTCCCGATTAGCTGACTGACTGATTTACTATGGAAACTCGAAAATAATATTTCGTTTCCCAAAATAGGCTCCATAGTAAAAGTTGTTCAGTTTCATGGTTTGATCATGCCTGCAAAGGTTTCGGTACACCGTCCCTTACACCCTGTATATTATATATTGCCGTGATATGGTGGCTTAGAACAGCATCACCCCATTTCTTTTCCATTGGTGTCGTAAAAGGCGACTAAGAGAGTCAAGGTTACATATGAAATGCAATTTTAGTGGATTGGCTGCCAACTTATCACTATGCTGATACTTAATTTTCTGAATGACCCTCAAATGTTTGTCAAACGTGGTGTATAGTGTATATGCCTGTTTTTACGGCCGTTTGCCCTCTGTCAATTTCATCTATTTCAACCTTCGAGCAACGACGGCCTTCCGTCGGAACGAGACGGAAGATTTCAACAATCTGCAAGTCTATCCTCGTAAGGCCCAAGATTTATTTAGTGTTCTGAATTAAATATCCAATTGCCTTTTTATAGTATTAATTTTTTATAGTCCTTCAGACCCAAAACTTTGTCAACCTGATTTAATACTTAGAGAAATGGGATAGGTTTCATATTAACAGTATAACTATCTATGGACCTAGTGACTATATTCCAACCCTCCAAAAAGCGAAAACATTATTCGCAAAAAAAGGCAGTCGGGCCTATATTACATAAATTCCATGTTGTTTTTTGTTATTATAAAAAGAATATCGGGTTTATGATGAGTAATACATTCAAACAATCTCTGTTAACTAGTCAATCATATTTATTAATTATTATGTGCATTAAGCCTCTAAAATCACAATAAACAAAAAAATCTTCTAAAACTTATAGCTTACTTTTTTCTTATTCTTAATATAATTAGAAAACTCTCCGATATATAACTTTTTTGACTGTTAGGAATAACATTTAACTTATAGGAATCAAAATTAAACTTATAAATATTTAGGAACAATATCATCAGACTAAACAATCAGACTCAAACATTTCTTACGCCTAGTATTTTATAAAAATTAAGTTTCATGAAACTGCATGAAGCAGTTTCTGTTTGAAGTAACACAAAGGTGAATATTGCAACCCGAACAAAACATTTTTGTTTTCTTCGAGCATCCACGTCGTCGGCACAAGTTCTGCTTCTCATTTACAGCAGGCATGTGAGCTACGCCTCGTGTTCGTTTGGCACCACTTGGAATTGGCACAACAAATTGTCTTCCTCTCTTCCGTGGGTTAATATTTTCAGATCCACTTTCATCGCTTGTGGCCTCTTCATCAGTCACGTGTGCTGATTCTATGAAAAATTCACCTAGCTCTAACTTGAATGCTCGAAGCTGCTGAATTTTTTTTAGGGGGACACCCTTGGCAACTTGGTCGGATCGGTATTGTAACCAAGAGTTACTTGTCGCTAGATCAATCATATGCGCAAGAAATCTCTGAGTCCATTTCACAGTACGATATCTGAAAGGACAAACTGATAGCAGCCTGTCCGCCAAATCAACTCCACCCATGTAAGTATTATAACTTTTAACTACTTCAGGACGACTGACGGTGACAAATATTTTTTGTTTCTTACACCATCTCTGGCATTCGTCCGAAGTATTATTTGCATGTATTGAAGACAATAATGTAACGGGTTTATTGTCCAGCCATATAGTTAGTGCGATTTTTTTATCTTCGTTAACAAGCACTTGACTGCTGCCTCGTCCTGAGCGTTTTAGTTGGCTTTCAGATTTGAGAAGGGGCTTAGCTCCATTTGGGATCCTGTTTTTAGCTATAGTTCCCGCGCTCATGATGTCTTTTCGTTTTAGCTCCAGCACCAGCTTCTCAGAAGTAAAATAACGGTCAAAGTAAAGTATGTGTCCAGGCATTAAATCTTCCGACAGTTTTAATACTACTTTCTCTCCTAAGGTAAAATCCGTGTCTTCATATTCTGGATAGGTAGTCTTTCCCTGATAAATATGGAAGTTGCAAACGATTCCGTTTGGGTTTGCTAACACGAACGCCTTTAATCCAACTGGATTGGGTTTATTAGGGCAGTACTGTTTCACACCGCATTTTCCCGTAAACGGAATGATCATTTCGTCAATGCAAATAGATTTCTCTTTGGGCTGCTTCTGGCATGCACTAGTCATTTGGTTTATTAACGGCCGCATTTTCCATAATTTGTCCTCTGCTCTTTGTTCCTGTGAAATACTTGGGTCGAAAACCACTTTCAGATTATTTTTCAAAAGAAAAAATCTATTTCTCGATATGTTTTCTGCAATGACCGGCACTCTATACTTCCTCTGCCAGTACATTTTTAGCTGTGGGTAGTTAATGCAACCCATCACCATAATAGCTCCTATAAAAATATTTAATTCAGCCAATGTTAAATTGAGACCTTTACCTGTCCTGTAAACGGCCATTTGATTAGTCTTTACGACTATCAAGTCCAAAATTTCATCATCAATATACTGCCTGAAGTAATCAAATTTTTGAAAATTTTCTGTGTTGACAGGCAAATAGGTGGGAGATGTATGAGGAACAATTGTCGGCGCAAATTGTTTTTCTTGCCAAGTAGAAGACCCATCAATTGAACCTGTCCTGTCTTGCGACTGATGACTGTCACTCCGACCGCCTCGGCTTCTGGATCTTCCACCTCGGCGAGTGCCTCTTCCACGTCCTCTTCCTCGCTGAGGGGGTGGTGGTGGAGGCAACGTTGGCTCGTCTTCTTCTGATGACGAATCTGAAGATTGATGTTCCCGGACAAAAGAACTTTCGGGTTCATTTGGGACGTAGTCTTCGTCATCTATATCATCATCAGCATAAGGATCTAATTCCAAATCAGATTCATTTAGTTGTTGCTCAATTTCTGGGTCCCGTAAACCTGAAAATCAACATTTACAACATTAAAATACAATAGAGATATTAGAATGATATGGACATAATAAAGATCCGATTTCCTTTTTATGCGATCAAATAATTCAATACATTTTTTATTATAGAATACAGCATTTCCTAAGAAAATAACAACATCAGACTATGGATTCATTATATTTTAATCAATTTCATCAGAAATATCTAGCAAAAAGGTTCAGATGTAACATGTATGATTGGATTTACTTACCTCGTCTCCGCGTGTTCTCCATCTTGTCAGGTTCAACATGTGATTTTGACAGTTTATTTATTTTTTATTTGACCATAAACACTTTGACAATTTAAAGGATGCGTTCAAAAATAAAAGTATTACAAAACTGGCGATGTCGCGGCAAATTTAAATCCTCTAAAACAAGAAACTTATTTGATCCTAAATAAAGGATGGTGGGTGTTTATCCCTGGTGAACGGGTTTTGAAGTTGGGTTTGTATGTGATGTTTATTTAATACTAAATAAAGGATCCTGGTCCTTACGAGGCTATTCGGGATTCTTTTAGCACACCATATACAATTTTAGTCAAAATAGTAGAATAATATGACTCTAGAATATGACAAAACAAACCATGTCAGATAAAACACTATCTTAATCAGTTTAAAATTTCTTTGACGATGGCAACTCCGCTCAAATATTTTGAATATCTAATAAATTTTGATTACTTATCTCATTAGAATTACTGCTGATCTGGCCCATGTCTTGCAGTAGACTGATGTGGTTGATAATGTCATACGTAGGCACCAAGTGGAATATTGTTAGCGCTAGTACAAGTGATTCTTGGAAGCTGAAAAAACCTCTAAAGTGATACAACAATAGTAGTTTATGCAACTGTCGTATAATGGGGGTCATTAGAATGCGAGTGTCTGTTTATCACACGAGGCGCAGCCGAGTGTGATAATAGTTTGACACGAGCATTCTAATGCCTAATTATAGCAGTTGCATACACTATTTTATCTACACTCTCCAAAAAAACTCAGGAACACTTTTCTAAACGTACGCACCGGCCATTGCAAGGCCCGATACAAGGACAAATTCAATACGAAAACGTAATATGGCTTGATATGAATTTTTTAAAATCTATACTTTAGCAGTTGTTTAGATGTGGAGTCTTAACAATAACTTAACTAAACTACTGAACAACATCTGAACAACAACTGAACAACATCTGAACAACAACTGAACAACATCTGAACAACATCGAAACAACAACTGAACAACATCTGTACAACAACTGAACAACATCTGTACAACAACTGAACAACAACTGAACAACATCGGAATAACATCTGAACCACAACTAATCAACATCTGAACAACAACAGAACAAAAACCTATTAAAACAACTGAACAACATCCGAATAATTACCGTACAACAACAACTGTCAGGTGCGGCGGAAGATAGCGATTTGATTATTGGCAAAAAAAACTTCGTTTCATTTCTCAACTTTATCGTATTTAGAGTTTTCTCATTAAGTCATTACGCTTCTGTAATTTATAGTAAACCCTAGTTTTTATAGGCAGAATGCATAAAGTAGGTCATTATGCATCTGTTTTCGAATTCATAATTCGAACATTATGAGACGAGTGTAGATAAAATGTTTGAGGTTCAGCCTATCCGTTACAGTTTTATCGAGTAACGGGGGGAAGGGGGATGGCATTATCTCTCACGCTTGACCGAGCTTCGATCACTACCGAACGATTCACAAAGCCTTGTTAAGCTCTAATGATATGGGAGAAACCTCTTATTTTGTACTTCAGCCGTTTCAGGTGATCGCCTCTACGTGAAGTCGACTTTTCTTGTATATTTACTACTACTAGGAGGTACTTTTTTATTTTCATATAATATGCTATACATACGATTTCTTTATTCTTACATCAACAGCCTCAACAATCCACTGCTGGACATGGGCCTCCCCCCACTGGGGGGTATTGCCAGACCTACTCACCACGCTTGGCAGGCGAATTGGCAAGCGAAGTGCAAGATGTTCCATTCACAGGCAGCGCTGCTGTTACTGCTGCTGCTTCCCTGGATGATTATCTTAGTTGCTTTTTACGACACCCATAACTAGAATTGGGGTGATGCTATTTGAACGGCACCTCACGGCTCCATTTATTTATTTTCTTATCTTAATTAGCCTATCAATTGTCCTACTGCTAGGCAAAGGCATCCCTCTTCTCTTTTTATCCTGTTCTGCATTGTGCCTCATCGTTCTGCTTTTTATTTATTTATGCTTTATTTATTTACCTTAGTGTACTCCGCTGGTAAATACTGTGTTTAGATTTGCATCGAAAGCTCTCGTATAAGCTTAACAGGCGGAGATCAGGTCATGGCCGCTGCAACTACCTCTGGCACAAATGGGGTTTAGTTGGCGTGATTCAGATCTGTGCGAATTGCAGCGACGCCGAATCCACTCATATCCGGGACCTATGAAAGATACCCGACACAAGACGCAACCAGTCGGTTTAGGAACCTGAAAGTGGTCTTATAAAAATGCATACGCCTTTTCAACATCACCATAATTAATATTAAACATATTTATTATCTGGAAAAATTTAGCAAAACTTCAATTTGCAGAAAATTTTCTGTGGTAACTTTTACCTACCTTTACTAAAAGTAGGACCAAGGAGGCATCGCATTTCTGACATCGTACTCGTATATTCAAGTAATCTGACACCGTAGGCAAGTCGTAGGTTTTGTTAGCGCCGGCGTGACATGCATAGCCAATGTTTTGCAGATATTACGGATACGTATCGTCAAAGATTTGGTTCCGTATTTTCCTAGGAAATCTCTACTTAGGTAGTTTTTGTTACCTACCAAAATATCTGGAAATAACTGTTCACTTAGTCTCAATGACGGGACTACTGATAATATTGTTAAAAATGTTTGTGTTAACAGTATTATAACATATAAATAAACAAGTTTGCCGTATGATGACGGCTAAGCATCACACCAATAGCGTCACCCTAATACTACCCGTCGATAAATTCATCCAGCAATTGGGCAGTAGCGTTCCCTATGAAAGCAATATCTTGCACTGCGCTAGCAAATCCACTTGCCAAGCCTGGTGGGTATGGCAATACTCCCCAAGAGGAGGAGGGTCATGTCCAGCAGTTGACTGTTATGGCTGTTAAAGAAGTATAGGTTACTAAAACTCAACTATTAAGCCTTAGGTAAGTACTCTGGTTTCACAGATTAAAACAGTAGAACCTGTTAAATCCTAAAGCTAAGGTTTAAACCTAGATACAGTCGTGTAGTATGCAGGCTGCAGACGTCTTGATACTACAGACAATAAAATGGCAGCAGAAATGTTTTGAAATGAGGATAATGCGAAATATACAACTTTCATATAATTTAACAGTTAAGTAGGTACTGGGTGAGTCATGTATATTATGTGCTTTGAATTTGAAAATTAATACTAAATTTATCTGTTTTTTAAATCACAACCTAAAAGAAAGAACCAAGCTACATAATCACTTGCTACAAGGTCAAGCGCAACTTTTCTATAGATTGTTAATTGAAGTGGGCGGGAACAAACGATGGGTAAATAATTGCAAAAAAGTTTTCTGACATTCAGTTGAGATACCTATCACTCCTTGTCACTTACCTCAATTAAATATAAAAGGGTACACTTGAACTTGCATAGAATTCCACTATATAAAAGTGTATAGGCGATTGGCGAAATATTATAAATGCGGAAGTTAGAGTGTGTGTTTGTTAGGGATTGGGATCAAATAAAATTTTGTGCGTAGATGGAATACTATCTTGAATAATATATAGGCTACTTGGCATTACGAAAAAATGTCTTCTTACCTGGGGAACACGCAATTTCCAATATATCCTAAAAAGGTGGCGCTGATACTGAGTCATTTCGCGTTTCAGAAAACTAACAGTGACATCGTCTACTGAGTAACCGAACCAAGTATGTCGTATAAGTCGTATTCCTACTACATACTGCATATGATTGTAATATAGGATCCAAAAGGTTGTCGTATTCCTAATCCTACAATAGATACAAAAATTACACATTGGATTAGAAGATTTTTATTAAAAGCTAAATTTGTACAGCGCGGGCTGGGCGACCCGCGTCACGCAACGCTGTTCTTGTATTTTGCCGAATCTAGACCGCGCGTGCAGACCGCTCGACGCAGCGTTGGCGCTTAAGGGTTATTCCGATAATTATGTAGGTATCACCATAGTGACAGGCTGTTAGTCCATCGCCTAAAATTGCAACACACATATAACCCTAGATTTTCTTAATCGTCTCTTACAATACACACGAGAAAGGAATAGGGGATAAGATAGAAATAGAGATGTAGATGGCATTAAAAAATATACCTACTAAGTAGAAAACGTAGGCAGACTTATATAGTATATAAATCTAATTCGTAGCAGGTACCTAAGTTTATGGATTGCTTGTTCGACTGAATCAGTTTATATTTTGGCTGAAGCAGAGGGTGTCGGTTTCATGCAAATTGTCGGATCCACGCGGAATTAAATGCCAGTGTAGGAGATCAACCGCTCACTTGCTTGGAATTAGGTCACGCTCCTCCTTTTGTGGTTCAGCACAGTTTTATTATTTTTAATTCCTCGAAATTCACTCTACTCCTAATAGATAGTATCTAATAAGAAAGTTAATAAATCTCACTGCCCTGAATGTAATGCCCAAATTACGGAGACTCAGTCCAGTCATGATTTTCACTAAGCTATGCTGACACAAGGAATTGCGAGTCCACAAGTGCGAATGATAGTTTGATCCGGAGATCGCACCATCGGAATATTATCTGTCGGCGCGACCTACATAAAGTTTTGGATTCGGTTCCGACTGACAGAGAGCGAATAGATAATTTACTGTAAGTTGACCTTCGGTAGACTCAAGAAGATATGAGAGAGGGACGTTCGCTGGAAGACAATGTCGTACATATTTTAAGCGGGCACGCCCTGTTCGCACAAAGGCGTAATTTATAGGGTCGCGCGGAGACGGGTGCCTGAGTTATGTCCCGACGATAGCGACGAGCTTTTAACTGCCTAATGGAGCGATTTACTCCAACCACCTTGCGCCTACTTCAGTGTTCACGGCAACAGCACGCTCGTAACACGCCGCATCGTGTAGATAACGACGGATAATTAATTTTCACTCATTTGTTTATGTCAAGATTGCTGTTGTGTAGATTTTCAAAGGTGGGTATCCATAATATGTGTACCTTAAGATAATCTTCCTATTTGCAGAAGTTGAAAGTTTGGTGGCGCTGCGGCACTGAGGTGTCGAAGCGTGCAGAGCGGAAAGTTTTTCAATAAAGCATATTCCTTAGAGACAACATTTCTATCGAGCAGCAGTGCCATGTTTACGGCGGCGCCGCTCCGTCCCGTGCAATATACACGTTACATCAGTCTTTTCTTCCTATTATAACTTGAGAATATTTTTCTAAAGGCCCTTAACGCTCTGACTGACGCAAGGGATAAAGCGTGACGTGTGTATGTAGTTTCAAGTACTCCTCCAAGCTATCGGTCGTTTGTCGAGAATGATGATATTGGCACGCAGTCTTTGAGAAGGTACTCAATAATCGGTAGTACTTACTACGGATTTCGATCTTCATCTACAATCTTGGTATGCTAAAATAGTTAATGACAGGCAAATTTTCAAAACTATACTTTATTTATTATATCTTATAATTAGATCCATCATAATATACGCTAAACTTTAGATGAATTTAAGCTGTTCATTTTTACTTCTAGCGCCATTGAAATATTTATCTAGGTGAGTTTCAACAAAATGAATCAAGTGGTTTCTTCGCAGTTTGTGATGTGTTCGTTTTATATGCCAGTGCTCATATAGCCAGCTTTTGTTGGGCGTTTTGCATTGCAGGTCAAGTGCAGTCCTCAGAGATTGCTCCGGGCTGTATTCGCTCGGATAAAGTAAGCCATTTGGATGTGTACCGGCTTAGGTATTCCACGTTTTGCTTACGTTATATCGTCCCTCTTCTTGCTAACAGACCTATCTGTCGAACGGCACTATCTGCACTGATCATGCCATCAGGATCCTCTATTTTTTCTTAACAAGTTCTCTCTAACAGTTTTTTCTGTATCGGCTACCGTTTAGAAGATAATCGACATTTGTGTTTAGCGTATCTGCACAAATTGGCAGTAAATATTCTTGCAAACCGTCTCTTGTACATATCACTGTTAGCAAGATTTTTTAAATTTCATACTTTTCTAAAAACCAAGTACTATGTACATATGACTGTTAGACAGATTTTTTGCCTGCAATGTTGTCATTATTTTGCGTATGCAACAACAGCCTATTTTTTGAAATATGAACCTTTTTATCTATGCATTTAGGTCTGAAGCCATATTTTTTTTAACGGTTTTTTTATAATGATTAACTGTCTCTAACAACAGGAGATACTCTAATCATTAAGCTCCCAGAGCATGAGGCATTTTATTTTTCACTTCCGCATTAACTGTGATTTTTGTTAAGCATGATTTTGTTTTGTTCGCTTCCTCAAGACGTTTTTTGCATGTTTTCTTTTTAATTTTATTAATTTATTTTATTATTATGATTTCCGTGGTCTATTAGACTTATTTCTGTAATTCTAAGTTAACAGTTAAATACCTCACTGTTATCAACAATTTTAAGTATTGATTTGATCTCATTAGATGTTGATTTTAAATCTACGGTCAGTGAGACTGATGAATCCTTACTAATATTATAAGTTCAAGAGTTTGTGTGTGCGTGAGTTGTTGTTACCTTTTCACGCTCAAACGGTTTGACGTATTTGGGTGAAAGATTATAACCTGCTGGCACTAACACATAGATAGGCTACAATTTAGGTACTGCGGGAAAACAACTATTTCCACGGGAAGATGAGCAGCACCGGGTAAAACCGCTGCCAGGCCGATAGTTTTTGTTAAAGTGTATTGATTTTATTTTAATTTCTATAGTTATGAGACCGTTTGGTTTTTATTCAATCTTTATTTCTATGGGCAGTAAGACTGTTTGTATTTTATGTTATTTTGATTTTTATGATGAAGAAGAATGTTTGATTTACGTGTAATTTTGATTTCCATGGTCAAGAAGAATTTTTGTTTCTTGTATAATTTAAATTCCTATGGTCAATAAGGCTGTTTGTTTTTTTTATATGGAAAGGATACTAAACTTAACTAATAGTTATTCGGATGACTAATAACAAAATAACAAATAAGAAAGACTGATTCCTTGTTCCTATTTTATTATTAAACTAATAAGTAAAACTTTTGTGCCTTAATATAATATTTGAGACTGTAATTAAGATGATCTCATTATTTGGTTACTTAGCTTAAAGTAAGTTAAACTTGAACTACGTTCCTGAAGTGTTAAAAAACATTGTTTTTAAGGTCAATGACAATAACTAATAAATAATTACAAAATAATTAGTATTTTATTTCCTTTTCTAGGCAAATGCTGACTATCTATCTGACAAAAACAGAAAACAAAGTTCTCACAAAGAGAACTATCTGCTTCAAGTAGGTATAAGTCAATTAATACAACCTTTAGAGCTTTAAAGCTGCCTTGCAAATTTAGGGTATTTTTTTTACTGTAGTAAGCCGTTATTACTTCATGAATAAAGTGAAAGTTAACTTTACCAGAGCGTTATCATTGCAGCGCCAAACCGAAAAACGCTTGCACTCGCGAACTACCAAAAGGCAGATAGTTCAGTTAGCAAGAAGAGGGACGATATTGCATGCCAAAAGGGTTGGAGTGTTTCATTGTAAATAGAGATTGCTTCGTAAGAAATGCATACTATATTTGATAAAAAATAATCATCTTTTTATAAAAGAACATAGCCAGAAAAAATGGCTAAACCAGAGCATTAGTAATAATTAAACTCAGAACAGAAAAAACATTTAGGTACAATTCCGAATCTAATTTCGGACCAATTTCCTAAGGATCAGCCCACTAGACCACGGAGGCAGTTAAAGAAGGAGTAAGCAATCGGATAAACTAATAACGAAGGGACACGTCTACTAATCAGCAAAGTCATGACGTTGTAATGGCTCGTAATAATTGGTTCGGAAATATAGTGATATTATAGGAAACAATTAAGTCGATACTGGATAAGAGGGTGATTGCGTAGTGGAACGTTGAACGTAGTGTTTGTGTCGCGAGTCTAGGAGCGATCGACCCGCTTAGCGCCAACCAATTACAACCGATACATGACCCAATATTGGTGCCTATTTAGTCTAGAGAAGCGGAGACATACCTAACCAAATGAGATTGTTTCTGCTGGAAGACTTAGCTGCTTTAGGACTAATTACTGTAGTCGAGAGGTAAACAGAATAAATTAGATGACTAGATGGAACTCGAACAAAATTGAATGCAAGTCTTCTTCTTTAACCCAATACCAAAAATTATACTTACTAGATAGCAAGGCTTACAGCTCATATACCTGAAATAATATATGAGTAGCAAAAGGCTACTTATTGTACAACTAGCTGGTGCCCGGTGTCTTCGTACGCGCGGGGTGAATTCGATATTACAATTTCCCGTGAGATTAATAGATGTCTGACAAACATTTGAGGGTCATTCGAAAAAATGGTGTAGCGCCATAGTGACAGGTTTGTCAGCCCATCGCTTAAAGTTGCAATACACCCTCGAGTCCCTTAGTCACCTGTTACGAGCCACATATTCTAAGCCGGTATCACAAAAAAATATTATTCTAAAATATTTAGATATTATGTTGGTCTCTTAAGGCTTAAGCACTCCGCATTTGAGAAGTTGTTATCTTTACTCGCACATTTCAAAAATGTTGAATCGATATTTTTTGTTGGTTATAAAATTAACAGCTAGCATATTTTTCAAATGTACGAATTGCAATAGAGCGTTGTAACGGTGCACTTAAGGAGTATGCGAAGTGCATCGCGCGTCGCTGGCCTTACGTGGCTGTAGTTAAAGAGCAGTTTTCAAACGAATCATTCAAGCACACCTTCATCGAAATTATATGTATATGACGGCCGATGTGGCGCAGTGGTAGTGCGACTGGCTGCGGTGCAAAGGTTCCGGGTTCAATTCTCGGTGGGACACTCACAAAGTTGATATTTATCACTTTGTGAATTTGTTCCCGGTCTGGTTAGGACATTGCTGGGTGAACCACCTGATTGTCCGAAAAGAAATGGTGCTTCCGTGCTTCGGAGGGCACGTTAAGCCGTGGGTCCCGGTTGCTGTCTATGATTACTTACACGGCGGTCGTAACACAACCATGTCAAAGGCCTACTAGTGGTAGTAGGCGGTTGAAAAACTGACACCAGGGTTCATCGGGTCGTTGAACGACTCAGTGTCCCACACGAAAAGAGAGATGATCGAAATTATTATTTACCTGCTTACTGCCATAGCTTCGTATTTGTATGTTCAGTCAACATATTTTGCAGCCTGAACGCTTAAGCACATCTTTGAAATGAATTATTATTTACCTGCATACAATTGAAGTGATTTGACATGGAGCCTTGACAAAAGGGTTTTTATCTTTACATGCGTATAATTGCGACAATTTAGAAAGCCCGAATCAGATAGGAAAATTGACTGTTGCGTCCTAAGTTTTAAATGTTTTTCTTCTTCTTTTCGTGTGGGACACCGAGTCATCCAAATTTTAAATTATAAATATATTTTTTACTGCGGTACAAAACGTGTAGTGTAATCTTCAACTTCAACGAAAGCTGCTCGAGCTATGAAGGGCTCCTCACTACACTACAGCCACACGCTTCATAGCTCCTGACTATTATATCCTCATCATTCGGAATTGACGTCTAGACGTCAGAAAATAAGGTCTGAAATGATACAAGAAGAGTTTTTAAATATGTGTGAGCTATGAATTATGTATCGTCAGGTTCATACTGTGCCTGCTAAGCGGGCAACCTAAGGATCGCTCTTCACACTTCGAGGCGTGAAGTGGTCTTGATCCAAATATTTTGGCTTATTAGCACGTTACGAGAACTTGCTCCGTGCTATTAGCATAAACTAAGATGATGCGCTGTAGTGAGAAGATTTTTAAAGCGCTAGTTAGTGTCTTTACTTTATTTTCCTTCTCATTTGCGCGCATTTATGTCCAGATATTTTTAGGACTAAGCAGTTCAGGCATATTTAAGACTCCAGCACAAAAACCGTCAGTATGCAATTTTGGGTTTGATATTCAAACCCAAAATTGATCAGATTGGAATAAAACTTTAACACCACCGGTTGCATTAGTTCGTACTTCGACTCAGTGATCCATACGACAGAAACTTATAATTACAAGTTTGTGATATAGAGGTAGGTAACTACATTTTGACCAAGACGTGGGATTGCGAAGTAATGCATTACATAAGATTAAACATTTTGCAATTATCGTCTGTTTTGTTCCATTATTCTCTATTTCGGATAGCTAGATGTAATTATAAAATAGCAATGTCTGAATTGAATAATGACGGACACTTGTACCGCAATCACAATGGGCAAGATTAATGGCTGGTCCAGTGGTGTAGGCCGATGCTAAGTTGTCACCGCGTGTTCTACACTGAAACTCAATCATTTCCGCGTAAATAGGCTTCAAAATGGTTAATAATGAATACCTTTTATCAGGTTTTATTCCGGTTCGTAATGTAATTTCCTTGTATTAAAATACTACTGTAGCTACCTACTTTGAAACTTATTTATTATTCGTATTAAGCTGGTAGTTTTTATAGAAACTGTGGTATATTACAACTATAAAAAAGTATTAAACTAGCTGGTGCCCGCGAACTTCGAATTGCTGACTGAATGTTATAATTACTATACCATGGTGTTTCTTATCATTAAATTTAAATGAATTCCAATCAGAGCACCAAAGTTACATACATACATACATATATCACGCCTTTATCCCCTGCGTGGTAGGCAGAGCGTAAACGGCCGCAACAAACGGACATTCACGCCACGTCAGACAAACATTTGATGGTCATTCGGAAAATTGTGTATAGCCATAGTCAGCCCATCGCCTAAAATTGCACAACACACACTCGAGTCCCTTCGTCGCCTTTTACGACACCCGCAGGAAAGAAATGGGGTGATGCTATTCTAAGCCGGCATCACACGGCAGCACCAAAGTTAATGTGTAAAATTTATGTTCCTGTGCCATCTTCCTATAATATACTAATGTGGAGAGGAAAATAATACACGTCACGTTGATAAGGTTTGCTGAAGGGGCAGTTCTTAGACCACGGTACATCGGGTTGTTTGATGACCTAATCGACAGAAAGAAAAGTACTTCTTAATCATATTGTTCATGTTCAGGAGTGGACTTTTGTTACTTTTGATGTCGAGAGTATAGCTGGACTTTCTGTGTTCCATATCAGTGTTTTCTCAATTGAATTAATACATACTTTGTGCCCATTCCGTATTTGGTATACTTAAAATTTATGTGCCAGCAGAATCAGTCAATAACACTGAAAAACGTTTGCTATAGAACCATTTCGTATTTCATATAATTTAGTTGGGCTCCCTGGTGTCCTCACTTCAAACCCTCAATGTCTGTGTGCCAACAGACGCACATCATGTCGAACAAATTTAGCATTTAAGCAATTTTCTTGTATCAAATATTATAAAAATTACTGAATAGTACCACATCGAAACTCCAGACCTTCGATGCTAATGAACCAGCAGAAGTAGTTCATCATGGTGCACAACTTTAGTTTTGGAGTCATATCCGTATATCGTATTGTTAAGCCTGGCTCTTAGTCCAGACCCTCGATGTCAATGTGCCAGCAGAAGCGGCCTAGCATACTTTAGAACGTTTGTTATGGAGCATTTTTCGTATCATTAATAGTCTTGCCAGGATCCTGGAGTTTCACATCAGGTACTCCAGACCCTCGACGTCAATGCGCCAGCAAGGTGCCAGCAGAAATAGCCTATCAGGCTTGACAACTTTTGCAATAAAGACATTTCTGTATCTCATTCTGTAGCTGAGTTCCTGGCGGCCTACATATTATATAACTATTCATAATTATAATTTAAACGGGTTCTTACCGACGAATTATTTTTATTGCGAGTTCATAATTGCAATAAAAAAAATTGATAGTAAGAACCCGTTTAAATTATAATTATGAATAGTGTAAACAACCGCGAAAGTTTCAAATTTTAATATTATATTCCGTTTAATCGTTCTTTTCCGTAGGAATGAGCAATTTCCCTGCAAAATAGAAGTAGCCTAGATGTTGATCTGGCTTAGTTACTATACACCACAAAAAGTTTCATTTGAATTCGTCCATTAGTTTCAGAGTTTTCATTAGCGTGGACAATCAGACAAACTGTCATACAAAAGAAATGAATTGAAATGTGTTCTAATAACATTTTAACTACACCCCCTGATAGATTGTCGTAAATTTGTTCAAGACACACTGGTTTTACTGTTTTAATAGATGTATACATTGCTAGTATCTACTATTTTATTTTATTCTTGTCATACGAGTATAAAAGAAAGGCGTAGCTCTACGCTACGTAGAACTTGCTACGCTTTCGTTGCTGTAGCAGAGTATAAAATGATACCGCTATAAATCTACGTACTTGTTTGCGGTTAGGTGTAATCAAATTTTAAATGATCCGATGATGATGAATGAAATGAACGATCTATTTGATGAATAAGGTAAAATTTAAGTGATAATTAACTTAAAATTAAACAATAAAAAATTTAAATACATGCAATAAAAATACACTATCCTGTACTTTCAATGTACAGTAAAATTATTTATGAGTGTAGTAAGTATTTTTTCATTAGTTTAGTGTTTGGAAAATGTTTTATAGATCTAGTATCTACTTAAACTGCGCAACATGTCTATTCCAGTGATCGTAAAAAATAATATCCAGTAACAATTGGGTCACAAACGCAATTTTCATAGAAACATAATTTCTCTATTTGACTTTTTGTGGCAACAATGAACGGTATATTGCCATTGAAATTTATTGCTGATTCACGTCCGTTGTACTGTTGTTATTTCAGTCGACTGGCTGGGGTGAAGTGAAATAAATGAAACTATGTTACACACGCGATTGAACAAATATTTCATCAACTTGTTGCCCCGGAGGACGTTGAGGAATCATTGGGTTCGATAAAGCCGCTCATAGAAAACTTTGATAGACATTGGATCTATAATAGAGTCTCTTGTTTAGCTTAATAAACAGATGGTTATTCGCTAGAATACGCTCTAGCGTAACAAAAAAAAATATTTTACTACAAAACTAGCGGCCCGCCCAACGGTTTCACCTTCTGTTGTCTGTTGTTTTGTCGAAATAAGGCATTTTTCCGTGGTAGAAGAAAAGTTGCCTTCGTTACTCAGGGATATTTTACCTGGATATGATAAAATAATTTAAAAAACAGTCTATCTTGGTTCTCATTATCACAGTAAAGTGTGATTAGCCGAAGAACTACGGGAACAATATTCCTGTGATATTCATATGCTAGAATAAAGAGTTTAAGGGTTTAATTAGGCTAAATGTTACCGCAAGAACACAAACCATTCTCATGGGAAAATGGATAAAGTTGGAGAAATATCTTTATATATTTATTTTATTTGCGTTTTAACACGGTGTCATTAACTGTTGTACAATTACGAGAACACAATTCCTGAGATATTAATATGCTAGAATTTAGAGTTTAAGGGTTTAATTGAGCTAATTGTTACCGCAAGAAAACAGAAAATTCTCATGGGGAAGTAGATAAAATTGGAGAAATATCTTTATTTAATTTTTTTATTTGCGCACAAACACGGTACAACAAAGGTGTGCATAAAACTAGAAACAAGCAAGCGTCTTGTGCTTTCTATTGGCATGCAATATACAATCAAACTATAATAATGTTTTTACAAAAAGTCAAAGTTTTAAAAATAGATAGAAAATTATACATGTCAAGCTATGTACAGTCGGTTATAGCACATACTAAAGGTACCAGGGGTACTCCAAAAGATCTGAATTTTTTATCCCTAGCAATTTTTTTTCTTGACATGTATACTTATATTAGTAGAAAATTACTGATTTTATGACAATAAGTTTAGATTTTTATTATGTATTGACTGGGAATAAAAATAATTCAGTTCTTTTGGAGTACCTACTCCTGGTATCTTCTGTGCTACAACAGACTGTACCTACAACTGACCAGCCTTTCTTCCTGGAAGTCAAATCGATATCTAAGGTGTGCCCAGCAAACATAACATTGGTTCATGTTGATCACCATGTAACGTGCACGGTATGGTGCTGGTAGTGGTAACAGAACTGGGTATTTTTATTCTCGTATAGATAGATCTAGTCTGTAAAAATCTCTAAAGTCACTAGGCATTAGGAAAGTTATTTTCTTTTATCTGAGGGTCAAATAAGGCGATCACAGATTCGGAAATGGACCTTATTTACCCAAAAGGCTAACTAAGGCTTTTAAATGGCATTCATTTATTTCCCACATGCCAATTTGTTTTTGTGAACGGGCAAAATATTTATTAAAAGAAGTAGCATTTTAGTAGTCAAATGGGCACCTTTGAATTGGGATGCCATAATATAAGTTAAGTTTTGCTTGATTAACGTAAACAAGCCAATGAGAATAGATAGACATGGAACAATCGGTTCACGCGTGTGATCTTTTAAGTTGCAGCAACGGGTGATTCGAGTCGTGTTCCGCACTCGTATAAAACAGATCACTATATTGTGGCGGACCATTTTGGACAGCACGTATTGCAACATTATCGGACAGGTCTCTAGGGACAGTAAATATCCCGCTCGTTGCGGATACTGCCTCGGGTGATGTGTGTTGTATGGGGCCAATGGGTGAGACAGAATAGTAAGGCCTAGGTAGATCAATTTCATAGGTGTACAACGCTGTCAAATTTCTATACGTACTAATTGATACCTACAAGTATCATCAAATTATTTTGGTGTGTGATCCCGCTCTGGCAATGCAAAAAAAGTTTATGTGCTATAAGTACGAATCTAATCTTAATGCTTATCAAATAAACACAACGTACCCAAACAGCTTAATTCGCTTATTTAGTCAATAAATTCAACTTTAACTACCACAGTGGGAACCCGTAGGCCTTAAGTGATGATCACGTAAAAGGTACCTACAAAATTAGGACAATAAACTGAACCTTTTCTCTATACACATACATACATACATACATATATCACGCCTATAGTCCCTTGCGGGGTAGGCAGAGCATAAATGGCCGTGAAAAACAGCAATTTACGCCACGTCTGACAAAAGTTCGAGGGTCAATCAGATAACTGTGTATCACTATAGTGACAGGTTGTCAGCCCATCGCCTAGAATTGCAATACACACCCTCGAGTCCCTTAGTCGCTTCTTACGACACCCACGGGCAAGAAATGGGGTGATGCTATTCTAAGCCGGCATCACACGGTAATCTAAGCCGGCATCACACATTTTCTCTATAACAATCATAATATAGGTGGGACGAACCCTTTCGGCTTAACAACTTGGGAGCCCTCATCGTAACTGCTTCTAAAGTGTCAACATAATAAAGTATAGTATACATAGTCATACATAGACAGGTACATAAAATCACGCCAATATTTGCTTAAAAATTAAAAGTTTTTAGAAAATACCGACGATTTGCAATACTCGTATTATGTTAAAAATACGGATAAATGAAACTGATTTTACACAAATAGTAACGAACGAACGAATAAAGATTTCTATCTTTTTTGTTTATTTGTAGTATAAAGTCGCAACCTTTTTTTATAAATTCACTTTCAAACAACGGAAATATTTTGGTTTCTCATACTACAACACTGGTATGCAAATATATTTTTGACAAGTATTGGAGAGCGCGTTTATTCCTCGTAATCTATAATCAAACGCGCGCCGTACGGAGTTTATAATAATCATGTTTTGCGCCCATATTCCGTGAGTTTAAAGTTTGTTGGTTGGGTATCTGAAATTGAAATTAGTTTTAATGGTAGCAAAGAAGTTTTCTAGCAGCATTAAGTGTTCTTTGTTATTAAAAACTAAACGGACTTGATTTCAAAAATCTGTTTTTTTTAACTCAATTGAATGCTATCTGTTATTTAAATTAGTAGATTTTTCATGAGTGCCAGATCTTTGCTTCAAGTTTGCAAATATCATAAAAATATTTACTTACTTCAGATTTTTTCGTCCCCAGCGTCAGGTCAGAGAAATGTCAAACCATTCATATTTAAATTGTTCGCCAATATCTCATGATGCCGTGGAGGGGCTATAAAAATATCAAGTACAGACGAGAAGGCGGGTCGCTCGCTCGCGCCACAGGATACTGAAATAAACTAGTCAGCCCGGAGTAAATAAAGTATTTTCGTTTATTTTGTAACAAGCTTTTCTTACCGCGGTTCCACCCACGATGTTTCCATTTTCCCGTGGGAATGTGGTGTTTTTCCGACTGTTAAAAGTAGCCTACGTCACATTACAAACCTTTTATGTCACTTTACTAACTACACACAAGAAATCATGACATAATTCCGTTGATGTCAGCTTTGCCGTGTGATGTCGGCTTAGAATTTGCCGTGTGATGTTGGATTAGAATAGCATTACCAAATTCTTTCCTGTGGGTGTCGTAAGAGGTAACTAAGGGACTCGAAGATTACATGTATATTGCAGTTTAACATATTGTGTTATCTGACTCAGTTCATCAAACCAAAACTTTCAATATTTTTTATCAAATTAAAAGGTGTACCTAGCTTCTGGTTTAAATAGTCTGTGGTCGAGGGCGTCACAGGGATATCCGGGTGTGTGTGCTGTCAACGGCAAATATTAAAATATCGCGTCAAAAGCTGACCCCAGGTGTACGGACGTATATTATACCACCCTGCTCCGTTTGGTACGATTATGTGAGTATAATAATAAGTAAGTAGTACTTATTTTGCAATCTTTGTAGAGTGAAATCACAGCGACAGTTTGTGTAATCCCTTACGTAACTAACATGTTTTTTTTTTTTAGTTAGCCTTGTCTGTGTCCCACTGCAGGGCAAAGGCCTCCCCTCGTTTCTTTTATTATAATACCAAAAAAAACTGCTAAGCAGTTGTCTGAAAAGTTTTTTTGGTATACCTATTATAACCGTAAAAATACAAATAAGTACAAAAATATCAATCAAAAATCAAGGAACTATTCAAGAATGTTAGATTGTAGAGCTTAGAGGAGTCAGTACAGACCAAAGAACCGAATGAATTTACATTTACACAGAAATATCCTATCGTGAGTCCATCTTCAAATTTTTTCCTTTTTAATGTAGGTAGCTGTTATATTTAGTAAACATGGTATTATATATTTTAATATTAATCATGACATGTTTACTATTTACGAATCGAAAAGAAATGTGGAACGGAACGGGAAAGGCGGTACGAATCTCCGTGAAATGGAACGCGGCGCTATTGCTGGGTTCCGGCGTCTCGTGTGTCGTGCTATTTGGTGGCAAATACTGTAAAAATCGTACAAAAGTATAAGGATTTCATGACTACTATATTTATTGACTGTGACCTAGATACACATGAATTGAACTGGTCAAACTATTAATATTACTTTTCTGGAATATAAAATAATCATAGCTACTTTTCTTTTTTGCACATATAACTACTAAAAACAAATATTATTTTTTGTCGTATTAACATTTATTGAATAATGAACGTAAATACTAAACGAGACCCATTTCATAAAGTTTCTATGATATATACTGTATTTTTTAATTTTATTCTGTATTTACTTTTTAATAAAATGCAAATAGCCAATAAACAAATTCAGGAGGTTTACAGATTGGGACGGAGATAATTATTCTCTTGTTTGGGACCTCATCATCGTCTATTAAAATTCATCCATACACAGAATATGGTAAACGGGACCTATCCTTTATGAATAAATTCATTAATATCGCAATATGTTGTGAATTTGTGATACAATATACCTCTTTAAATTAAATTGTTATTTTTAATAATTGTTTAATTTAGCGTTGCTATGCTGGGGTAAGTTAGGTATTAATGACGGTCTATGAATGCGCCGCGATTTCGCACGCGTCGCTCTGGGCGTGTGTTGTCCCTTTCTCACTCGCAGGGCGAGACTGGCGACGTGCGCGCAGACCGCCTGACGGCGCCAAGCGGTGATTTCTGCACCGCGGTCAGTCACTCAAAACCGTTCGGACGAGAACGTATTGTGTTTTGTACGGATTTCCCGCCACGCGTTTTGTGATGCCGCGTGTAATGGACGATTCAATTTGAGATCGCGCGTGTTGATGCATCGTATTATTGCGGTTCTCCTGGGTTATACTAGAATACCAGGCTTAGTGATTGTTGGATGTCTCGACGTCTTCCACGTGAGCGTCGCATTGAATAGGCATCAAGTGGCCATATCGGCTCGCGTTTGTACGACCCAAATTCGGGTTGGGTCACGCGTAATGACTGATATCAAAGTGGAATACGAACAGAAGCTGTGAGTGGTTTGAAGTGAATAACGCGCCAAGGCTGTAGTGGAATGCTGGGTGTCGATATCTTTTCCACCCAGCCCTGTAAGTACCCACGGAATTCCTAGTTGATCCATTCCCTGAACTTCCTTTCTCCGTTGGGTATTTTATGCATTTGGACCGGCGTTAACTGTAAGTGATAAATCTAGTTGTTTTAGTATAAAACTGTTTATGGTGTGTTCCCTTTAGTCATATTTGTTGTACCATATCATTGTGACTCCTTAGTACGAATTGCGGAATTCGTGGGGTGATATAATTTGGAGGTACTTACTTATAATCTAGTGCTAATACGTGTGACGTAACGCCAGATCGGCAGACGGTATTTACTACCGACTTGAGTTATGTAAAGGTTGGAACACATCATTTGCCAATTTCACTCAACTTAGTTAATTAGGTTAAATAGATTTAGGTTCACGTTTAATTCATAGTATGCGCTGCTATATTGTGCAGCGTATGTTATTTAGCGCTGCGTAACGCAGCCATTGTCTGCCTCCAGTTGAACTCCTGGTATTTTGCTCGAAATTTATCTGTGTAAATCGCTTCCACTGCGGGAGTTTGGCTTGGAATTAGACAATTTTTGGTAGCAGAGCGTGGTTCAGAAAACCACTAGATTTAAGATTATTTTAGTATAAGATTTTTAATCTACCTACATAAAAAAAAAATATATTTATTGTGATTGTAGTGTGTGCCCTGTGTAGAATATCCTATCGGTAGGATCAGGGCCAATCAATTAGTGAATTGCTTGTTATTATCGTTGTGTTTACCCTGTGCGGATATCCTAACGGTAGGATCAGGGCCGATTGTCTATTATTGTTTTTTATTGTAAGGTTCGGTGTTACTTTGGGTTGGTACCATGGCTCCCACAATTACACAGCTTCAGGCAAAAATTAGAACGCACCTAATTTGGTTCGCGACTAAGCAGGCGATGGTCGGTCGCGGGGACCGAGAGGACGCACTCATCGCTTGTGCGCAACGGATTGACGAACGGGTCGCGGAGGTGTTGGATTGCCTCACTGGATGCGAGGAGTTATTTGATGGGACGCCTGATGAGGAGGTCAAACTTACGGTCCGGGCGAATGTGACCCAGTGCATGGAGATGGGGCAGGAGATCCAGCAGGCGGCTGCTGTGATCACCAGGCGTAGAGCTGGGGAGCCGGACCCACCCCATGGTCCGCGGGGACCGGGGGTGCAAGTGCCCCTGCCGGCTGTGGCGATTCCGGTCTTCCACGGGGACTACACGGATTGGACCCGATTCCAGGATCTGTTTGACAGTGTGATTCATAACCGCACTGACTTGCAGCCGGCATATAAAATGGCACAATTGATGGCCAAGCTGCAAGGTGAGCCCCATGAGCTGGTAAAGCATCTACCAGTCGATGATGCAAGTTACGAGACGGCTCGCGGTTTACTGATCGAGAGATACAGCAACAAACGTCTCATGATTGACCAACTCCTGGAACAGTGGCTCACCGTGCCGACCATCACACGAGGGACGGACCTCAGGGCCAAGGTCCTCAACCCTGTCTGCGTTGCAGTGAACGCTCTTGAGAGACAGGGGATGCCGGTGTCAGGCTATGATTATATCCTGGTCCACACGTTGTTGCGCCGCCTGCCGAGCGACATGGCCGCTCGTTTTGAACAGTCACACGGAGGTAAGACATCTGATTACCTCCCGACCTTCGAGGAGCTCAAGTCCTTCCTCGAGGCCGAGTGCAGGCGGGTAGATGCCCAATTTGGAGAGTCGCCTCACGCGGAGTCTGCGGCCGCTCGCCGCCCGGAACGGCCGGGTGCACAGGCGCGAGACGGTAAGAGTAGGCCACCCAGGCGATACAATGTCGCTAATTTGGAATCGAGGTGTGCCTACTGCAGAGAGGCGGGGCATCAGGTGACTGCGTGTGAGGAGTTCGCTGCACAGCGGGTGCAGAAACGTCGTGGTGTGGTGCAGCAACGGCGTTGGTGCTTTAGGTGTATGGGGCCGCATCAGGTGCGAGAGTGCCCATCAAGCACCAACTGCAGGTACTGCCAGGGTGCCCACCATCAGCTCCTATGCATGAACCGCAGCGGAGATTACGGAGGCAGAGCTGACGCGGGTCAGCGGACGGAGTCTGCCCTACCTAGACGGGAGCAACGCTCCCCACCCCCTCCAAGGAGGAGTCCTCTTCCACCAGGGTTTCAGGGACGAGGCCAGGGACATCAGCAGGTGATGCCCCCTTCACCACGCGCGAGACAGTCACCACCTCGGCAGCAGGTGCCGGGACAGGGTAGGTGGTCACAGGTCCAAGGTCAGGGGCACCCATCACAAGTACGTGATGCTACGGGCGGGTGCCAACACCAGGGTCAGTACATGCAGTACTCGGCGGGTCTGAACAACATGGTGAGTTCCCATGACCCACGCATGCCTCTCCCCTTGGCTGAGCACCCGCGGCTACAGGCGCGTCCACGGTACGCGCGCCTGCCGCAGGGTTATTATAGGCTGCCAGCCATGGCGTACAGGACCAGAGGTCCCTATCAGCAGGAGTGGGACCCACTCGAAGGTGTACGGAGAGAGGGGACCCCCCCGCAGGACGCGGACACTCCGCGCTTAGGTTCCTGCTAGGTAATCGCCGCCTACACGCCAGCTTCGGCCCCCCGGCCAATTACGGTATTGTTGCCTACGGCAATGATTTGGGTATGGGGATACGGTGGCCGCAGCATACAGGTAAGAGCCTTGTTAGATACAGGGGCTCAGGGTTGTATTGTATCTAGTAAGCTGGTGAGTAGGCTACGCTTAAATATAAGGCCCACAACGGATGGGGCTGTAGGTATTGGAGGTGTAGATGTGCCTGACGTTCGGGGTCAGGTGAACTTCGAGTTCACATTAGGTAATACAGGTACAGGGGTCAGCTATCATGCCTCAGCAGTGGTGCTGGATGAAGTGGTAGGGAAACTTCCTCAGGTTCGGTTACCGTCAACGGTACGAGGGTTAACCACAGGCTTAGAGTTAGCTGATCCTGAATTTGATACTCCTGGTACGGTGGACGTTCTCCTCGGGTCAGACGTCCTCGGGAGATTCTGGTGTGGCAGAAAACGGGTACTTCAGCAAACTGGTTTAGTGGCCGTTGATACCACAGGGGGGTATGTTATTTTTGGCCCAGTTTGGAGACCTCAGGACCTACCAGAGGGCGATACGGTACTCTATGGTAGTGTGTTGTCGGAGGTGCTGCAGAGGTTTTGGGAGTCTGAGGAGCCACCCACAGCGGATAGACGGAAGCCAGAGGATGACGAGTGCGAGCTGTTCTATCAGTACAACACTGCACGAAGTTCGTCAGGTAGGTTTGTTACCAGGCTGCCATTTCTCCCAAACCGCCCCTCCTTAGGTAGTTCGCGACAGATCGCGGAACGGAGACTACTGGCTATGGAGAGAAAGATGAAGCGAGATGCAGCACTTCGGCAGAAGTATATCGAATTCATGAGGGAGTACCTAGAGTTAGGCCACATGTCGGTGTCCAGCATAGATTGGAGGTGTGTCGAGCATTACTATATACCACACCTGGCTGTTTTGAAGTCACCGGAGGCGAAGATACGGGTAGTGTTTGACGGTTCTGCTCCTACATCGAATGGTGTGTCTGTGAACCAGTGTCTGCACGCGGGTCCCAAGTTGAACCGGGACATTGTGGACATCCTCACAGATTTTCGGTTGCACCAAGTAGCGTTCGTCGCAGACGTCAAAATGATGTTTCGCCAAACAATTATACACCCAGATGACCGTCGGTACCAGCTGATTTTGTGGCGTGAGAGCCCTGACGAGCCGATGGTCACTTATGAGCTTAACACGGTAACGTATGGTCTGAAGCCAAGTCCGTTTTTGGCAGTACGCACGCTGCGAGAGTTGGCCGCACAGGAAAGGGTAAGATTCCCTCGAGCCGCAGCAGTACTGGATCGCGACGTCTACGTGGATGACATCTGCACGGGTGCAGATAGCGTGCAACAAGCACTGCTACTACGAGACGAGCTGATCGCGATCATGGAATCAGGAGGTTATGAGTTGCGGAAATGGCTGTCCAGCTGTCCAGAGCTCCTGGCCGGGTTGCCAGGTGAGTTCCAGCAGGACCCGCACCTTTTCGAGAACCCGGACAATCCAAATACGTTGAGCATCCTAGGGGTGCAATATAGGCCAACGCATGATGTATTTACGTATCAGATCGAGCCAGACCTTATGCAGAAGACTTGGACGAAGCGTTCGGTATTATCGACGATCGCCAGAACTTTCGATCCTAACGGGTGGATCGCACCGGTGACGTTCATGGCGAAGTGCTTCTTGCAAAGGTTGTGGATAGCAAACTTGGGTTGGGACGACCAGCTCTCCGGAGAGCTGTTGAATGATTGGACCAAGTTTGTGACCACCTTACCAGGGATCGTACGCATCGCCATACCTCGCAAATTGCTCCCATCGGTGGGATGTAAGGCTACCCTACATGGGTTTTGTGATGCCTCGGAGCGAGGGTACGCGGCAGCTGTCTATTTGCGGACAGTCAGTTCAACGGGAACTGTAGACGTGCGTCTAGTTATGGCCAAGAGTAAGGTGGCTCCGGTTAGGACAAGATGGACCATTCCAAAGTTGGAATTGGCGGGAGCAGCGCTTCTCACGCGCTTGCTACATCATGTCGCTAGTAATCTACGCGGTACCATCAATTTGGATGAAACGGTGTACGCATGGACCGACAGTAGGATAGTTCTGTGCTGGTTACAGACGTCGGTACATACTCTTGAGGTTTTCGTGGCAAATCGGGTGTCACAGATTAAAGGATCGGAAACTCCGTTGGTATGGAGACACGTACCGGGAGAACAGAACCCAGCGGACTGCACCTCACGGGGATGTAGGGCCCCTGATTTGGTAGGTCACTCACTGTGGTGGGGACCTCAGTGGCTGACTGAGTCACCTGAGAGATGGCCATACAATGAGTGCGGGTCGCCGCTTGGGCCACCTGATCGAGGTTTGCGAGTGAACGTAGGGCAGATCGTACCTAAGCCTAGTGCGGCTTTCTTGCTGGAACGATACAGCTCCCTCGACAAACTTCTAGGGGTGACAGGTTGGATCAAACGGTTCGTGAACAACTGTAGAAAACCTCAAGCAGAACGGAACTTGGCACCTGTCCTCTCGCCTGCGGAGCGGAATGCGGCTCTAAGTTTATTGGTTAGGGTCGTCCAGGCGGAACATTTTGAGGAAGAGGCCAGGCTGCTCAGGGATGGCCGTGGAAAGCTGAAGGGAGGTCTTGTGCGCCTCAACCCGTTCGTGGACGAGCATGGAATGCTCCGGGTTGGAGGTAGACTTCGGAACGCTAACCTGCCCTTTTCAGCACGGCATCCGCTGTTACTCCCAAAGAAGGGACCTTTGGTAGAACTTATAGTTAGGGATCGTCACCAGAAAAACTCGCATGCGGGCTGCAATGCACTTTTGGCTATTCTGCAGCGCGAGTTTTGGATCTTGTCTGGACGACGTACGGTACGGAGCATTGTGTTTCGGTGCTTGCCTTGCTATCGGTTGAAGGCAGCCACAATGCAACCTCAGATGAGAGACCTCCCACCGGACCGGGTGACGGAAGCCTGGACGTTTGCGGGTGTGGGAACGGACTTTGCGGGGCCTTTTATGGTAAAGGCATCACGCCTTCGCAACGCGAAGTCAATCAAGGCGTATTTGTGCGTGTTTGTGTGCCTAGCAACCAAGGCCGTCCACTTGGAACTCGTGGCCGACCTCACTACGGAGGCTTTCTTAGCAGCTTTAGATAGATTTGTGTGGCGAAGAGGGCGACCAGCGCTGATCAGGTCGGACTGTGGTACCAACTTTAAGGGCGCTGATCGATGTATGAAAGAAATTATAACGTTTTTATCGGAAAACGAGGAAGCTATCGGCACGAGCCTCTCCCGTCAGGGCATTAACTGGGTGTTCGATCCACCAGGATGCCCCCACTGGGGTGGTATATTTGAAGCGGTTGTAAAGTCCGCTAAGACGCATTTGATGCGCGTTATAGGTTTAACGATATTAACCTTTGAGGAGCTAGCGACCGTGTTTTGTAAAATTGAGGCCGTTCTCAATTCACGTCCTTTGTGTCCGCTTAGCTCAGATCCGAATGATCTGGAGGCCCTGACACCAGGGCATTTCTTAATTGGCCGACCACTTAACGCCTTGCCAGAATACCCCTACACAGAGGTCAGTAGCAATCGTTTGACGCGTTATGAGTTGCTGCAGCAAATGTCTCAGAATTTTTGGAAGCGATGGTCGCTTGAGTATTTGCACATTCTGCAGCAACGCCTTAAGTGGACGGACAGAACTGAACCCCCTTGCATCGGAGATCTCGTTCTGGTTAAGGATGCCAACCTGCCGCCACTGCGATGGCGCAGAGGGCGCATTCTCAACTTGTTCCCAGGTAGTGATGGCACTCCTCGAGTCGCGACAGTTCAGGTAGGGGATTCAGTTCTTAAGCGAGCAATAGCAACGCTATCTCGTCTCCCCAGTAGTGAATAGGCCTAAGGGATTCGGCCTAGGGCGGGTGAATGTTTAATTTAGCGTTGCTATGCTGGGGTAAGTTAGGTATTAATGACGGTCTATGAATGCGCCGCGATTTCGCACGCGTCGCTCTGGGCGTGTGTTGTCCCTTTCTCACTCGCAGGGCGAGACTGGCGACGTGCGCGCAGACCGCCTGACGGCGCCAAGCGGTGATTTCTGCACCGCGGTCAGTCACTCAAAACCGTTCGGACGAGAACGTATTGTGTTTTGTACGGATTTCCCGCCACGCGTTTTGTGATGCCGCGTGTAATGGACGATTCAATTTGAGATCGCGCGTGTTGATGCATCGTATTATTGCGGTTCTCCTGGGTTATACTAGAATACCAGGCTTAGTGATTGTTGGATGTCTCGACGTCTTCCACGTGAGCGTCGCATTGAATAGGCATCAAGTGGCCATATCGGCTCGCGTTTGTACGACCCAAATTCGGGTTGGGTCACGCGTAATGACTGATATCAAAGTGGAATACGAACAGAAGCTGTGAGTGGTTTGAAGTGAATAACGCGCCAAGGCTGTAGTGGAATGCTGGGTGTCGATATCTTTTCCACCCAGCCCTGTAAGTACCCACGGAATTCCTAGTTGATCCATTCCCTGAACTTCCTTTCTCCGTTGGGTATTTTATGCATTTGGACCGGCGTTAACTGTAAGTGATAAATCTAGTTGTTTTAGTATAAAACTGTTTATGGTGTGTTCCCTTTAGTCATATTTGTTGTACCATATCATTGTGACTCCTTAGTACGAATTGCGGAATTCGTGGGGTGATATAATTTGGAGGTACTTACTTATAATCTAGTGCTAATACGTGTGACGTAACGCCAGATCGGCAGACGGTATTTACTACCGACTTGAGTTATGTAAAGGTTGGAACACATCATTTGCCAATTTCACTCAACTTAGTTAATTAGGTTAATTAGATTTAGGTTCACGTTTAATTCATAGTATGCGCTGCTATATTGTGCAGCGTATGTTATTTAGCGCTGCGTAACGCAGCCATTGTCTGCCTCCAGTTGAACTCCTGGTATTTTGCTCGAAATTTATCTGTGTAAATCGCTTCCACTGCGGGAGTTTGGCTTGGAATTAGACAATAATATTTGGTGATAATGTACGGGTACATACTTCTGAAAATCCGGTTAAGAAAAGATCTGTACAAATTTATTTAAAAAGTAGCACGAAAGTAAATTATAAAACTTGTATTCTATGCTAATCAAATCACACATAGCTAATAATAATCTGCACTCATATAATCATACCAAATAGTAATCAAGTTCATAGTTAAGTCATAAGTTACCTACTTTATAAAGTTATAATATTATGATTATAATGTCAAGTTATGTTACTAGATGAGGCGTATGTAGAAAAAAGCGAGCTGTTTCCAGATAAAGATATTTACGCTTTACCCGCTGCCACTCATTTTCTCGTAGTTATAGTTGTTTTTCCGCGATAAAAAATAGTATATGTGTTATTCCAGGTTATATTATACCTGAGTTCCAAATTTCATCTAAATCGGTCAAGCCGTTTGAGCGTGAAGAGGTAACAAACATACATACACATACATAAACTCTCAGATTTATTATATTATAGTACGGGTATAAAAAAGTTATTTTAGGTATAACTAAGTTGACCTGCAATAAGTAAGTTACTATAAGTAAGTTTGCCCTTTTGTTGACGACCTTCCTGTGAAGAGGTTGGATATTATTTCAAATTAATGCATGACCTCACTTTTGGGAAGCATGGGCCAAGGAGAGAAATTTTTAATGTAGTACTTCTGAATTTTATAATTTAATCGTAACATCAAGCAGGTCAAGTGATACTCATAAAACGTTCAACAAATGGCGGTTCTCCCACTTGTCATCCGTCGCTGCGTTTTTTTAACGCACCGTAACGCATGCGTCTGTCAGACGGAAGGCAATTGCGAATTCCAATTCTATACAATGCTACGGTTACGGCTACGGTGCGTAACGGATGAGTCTGTCAAGTTGTTTGCTGTATTAAACGCACAGTAGCTGTATTTGTATGAGAATAAGATCAGATTTCACAATTTATTTTCGTCTGACAGACGCATACGATACAGTGCGTTAAAAATATGCAGCGACGGATGACAAGTGGGTGAACCGCGAATGGTAGTACCCAAAGGTACAAAATATGAAAATACGGCATATATTACTCGTCAGTACAGATAAGAAGCAGACTGTAGGTAACCTGTATACGGAGTGTAAGGTGCAGCCCTTCGAATACTGATAGGGTACTTGCAGACAATGAAACTGAACAACTTTCCCGTAGGAATAAATGTCATAAAAAGACAAAAAAAAAAACATAAGAAATCACGATCAGCTAACCTAAAAGAAAGTCTAATTCTTTTTACGTTTCCTGAAACATTTTCTCATGGAAAGTTGTTCAGTTTCATGGTCTGAATGCACTTCTACCCTGTTTAAGTAAAACACGATACAGGTGCTACGACCTAACACCGTTTGATACTCTGTGACCTAATCAACCTTTTAGTAGTTTTAACCAATATTTACCGTCTGGGCTCGGTACGTTAAGTGATACTAAAACTCAATTAAGAGAGTTGTCATTAAATTCAAGCTAAACAAAGTGAGACCAAGTACTTGTTGAAACGTTTTCTGACAAAGGCGAAATGTACTGTTATTTATGATACATTAAGCATTAAGTTAAGATAATTGTTAAGAAATCTAGTTTAGCATTTTATTTGTCTGGAAGAAATCGCACTCAGCGATAGGGCCAATACATATATATATCACGTTTTCATCCCTAGTGGGGTAGGCAGAACGTAAACGGCCGCAAAAACGGACGTTTACGCCACGTCTGACAAACATTTGAGGGTCATTCGGAAAATTGTGTATCGCCGCCATAGTGATGGGTTATCAGCCCATCGCCTAAAATTGCAATACACGCCTTCGAGTCCCTTTGTTGCCTTTTACAATACCACGGGAAAGTAATGGGGTGATGATATTCTAAGCCGGCATCACATGGCATGAGGCCGGTTTGTATAATATGTTCAAAAGTGCAATGTTTTGCGAAAATTGCACGCAACGCTAAGGCTGTGTTGTATGTATTATACAAAACAGACTTTTTACTGAGTGAAATTTCATCCATTATCTTGTAGAAATTTCACGCAGCAGCGATATTTTGTATAAAATGTACTCAACAGTCTTATCGGTGTGTGCAATTTCTTCCCGACAAATAAAATACTCAATTGGAGTCGAATACTTAGTTTCTGAACAAGTATCTCATGTTAACGAGCAATAAAGTGTTTCACATTCTAAATAGTGTACTATCTATTGAATAATAGAGTTGACAAGAGATATATGTTATAAAAACCACCATAAAAATATATAAAAAAGAAATAATATTGCACACGCCGTCGCGGGTAATAACTAGTTAATACCGATAAAACCTAATAAGCAGCACTGAAAGCCATTTACTTGATTTCATTAAAATATATATCTACTTAATTATAATTACTTAGGTACATTAAACTTATCGAGTTATGAGACTAATTGGATTTCTCTAGTGAGTTGGTACAACAAGCATAATTAATTAAAATTTAAAAAACTCGACTGTTTTTTGAGATAAAGTCTAGTCTATGACAGTCAGAATAATGTAAGAATTCTTCCGAAACAAATCCCATTCGAATCGGTTCAGTGGTTAATGAGTTGCAGCACTTTAAAGAATGTCACTTAAATACATATATACATGAACTCTAAAAACATTACACTCCCTTTTTTGGTAGGGAAGTCGTGTAAAAAAGCTTTTCTGTAAAAAGCTCCCTGACTGGGTTGTGATCTAATCCATCCAAAGTACTTTTGTATCGGCTTATCACAAAAAATATAATTACAACTTGAACTGTCCCGATGGCTAGCGGATAGTACCCCTGCCTACTACGATCCTCACATAACACAAATATGTGTTAAGGCGAATGTACTCGTGAACGACCTCGACAGTGGCGCCACTTCACAAAAACATATTTTGTCTTTATACAAACCATCTATCAGTAAATCCGTTACAGGAAACAGCCGGAAGAAACACAAATATCTGAAAATTTATTTAAGGTGAGTGTAGCCGTCAACGACCTTGACAATGACGCCACATCACAAAAAAAGAGTTTTCTCTTTATACAAACAATCTATTACTCAATGAAGTATTCGCTGTTGTTAAAGTTACGGCAATTTATATGAAAATTGGCCGTTTTTAGGCTTCTTTCCATAACTTTCTTAACCATTGCAGCGAATATTTAGTTAAACATTGAGTTTGCAGGTTCTAATTTTACTTAAGTATAATACTAATAACTTTGGCAACGGATATACTGATAGATTGTTTGTCTAAAGAGAAAATTCTTTTTTTGTGATGTGGCGCCACTGTCGAGGTCGTTGACGGCTACACTCGCCTTGAGTAAATTTTCAGATATTTGTATTTCTTCCGGCAGTTTCCTATGAATAATCATGTATTTATTTAAAAAGGTATATAAGTATGAATAACATTTATCTTACACCTACAGTAAAAGCTTTGCTAAGTTTGGGGCTACATGACGCTGTGTGATTTGTCCTGAACATTTATTTGGTTCCTTTTTACTATCTATAGGCAAAACAACACAACTAGATACCTTCAGACAAAAATAAAAGACGACTTAGGTATGAGGTTGCCCATAATCTACCCGTTCACTTAAATTCATTTAAAAATCTTTTTGGTAAGTATAAATTTTATATTGCCAATGTACAATACATACTACGAAATACATCAGGGAAGTATTGCTAATGTACGTAATCAAAGCTTTGCAGTCCAGTAGAACATTGTACGCTTCCATGAAACAATGAGCGTGGATATAATTTCATACAAGTACAATAGTAGCTGTTCCACGTCGGACCAAACAAATAAGCTATACAGGGCGATCATAAAACTGCTACAGTTTACAGCTCTGTAGGTAATGTTTCATTGTGCGAAACGATATAAAAATACTCGTAAATTTTTTGAAAGGGTTCTCGATATACTGTAAAGTTTGAATTTTGCATATTTAAGTTAGTACTTCGGTTGGCAATGAAATACAAAATTTGTGGTAATGTAAGGTATCCTTCAATATAGGTACAGTCAAGCTCACGTGCGGTTAGACACTCATACTGCCAATGTAAGTCTTACTCGCGCGACGTAAGTCCAACAGTCCAAAGTCCAAACTGTCTAACCCAGCCTAATCTTGACTGTACCTACTTAGTATTATAATATTAGAGGTTGATTTTACATGCATGATTACTTACTTTACATATCAAAGTTTATTTTATTTCAGCTTACTTCAAAAGTGAAAAGTAAAAGATAAATATAGTGCCATTTTTATATTCGCTCGTTGAAATATGAATACTAAATCAATGCAAAATTTTAATATTTACATGACTTGCTTTGGTAAGTCTATATTTTGTGTCTATATTTTACGAGGAATATAAAGTATGGATTTAATAAACAACATTTATAATTTAACCTTAAAGTTAAACTGGTTTCTAGTGGTAGTCAGCGCTTAACTGCAAAATACCGATCTGTAATATCTTTGTTCGATTATTTAAAAGAGAAAATTGTCTTCGAAATTCAAAACTAATAATAAATTCCCTTTACGACCAAACGGTTGAAATCGTTAATACTTTTGAATATTTAACCCACTCGAAGCTCCTATCTAAACATGACATTTGAGGGTGAGGGCCCATCTAGAGGGTACATTTCCTGAAATAGAAGGAAAACTAAGAAAACTCAACCCTCGGCTTGTGACCTACTACTTTCCGATAATAGCGGACTAAGGTAAACAATAATAGGGGTCAACAGGCGTAACGTGAATCAAAGTGCTTTTAGACACATACATACATACACATATCACGCCAATAATCTCTTGCGGGGTAGGCAGAGCGTAAACGGCCGCAAAAACGGCCATTTACGCCACGTCTGACAAATATTTGAGGGTCATTCGGAAAATTGTGTATCGCCATAGTGACAGGTTGTCAGCCCATCGCCTAAAATTGCAATACACACCCTTGAGTCCCTTGATCTCTTACGACTCCCACGGGAAGGAAATGGGGTGATGCTATTCCAAGCCGGTATCACACGGGTACTTGCTTTTAGAGATGTGTATTTTTTTGAGATGCACCGACTATGGTTTAGGCCGACTAGCCAACTACCGACCATTGCTTAAAATTGGCCGACTAGTCATCGACTACAAAAATGCCCGAATAGCCGGTCATTACTACATTATAACTGCACCAACGTTTGGGAGAAGAAAATCGTCAAATAACGACTAGACACGGTTCATCATATTAAATACTAGCGGCCCGCCCAGCGGTTTCACCCGCTGCTACTTACCAGTTTTCCCGTAGAAAAGTGATCTTTGCCCGCAGTAAAAAGTAGTTTACTTCTTTACTCCGTTCCAGCAGAAGTGACTCAAAAGGACCATGTACGAGCAAAGGCATTCCGTCATGCTAAACTACTTTTACTTTGAAGCCATTACCGTAGCTCTTCTAGTTTAAATGGGATGCTGGTGGTCTACATCAGGTATTCCAGATCCTTGATGACCATGTTCCAGCAGAAGCGGCCCGTCATGCTGAACAACTATTGCTATCAAGCCATTATCGTATCTCATATAGTTAAGCAGTGCTCCTGGTGCCCACCATCAGGTAATCCAGACCCTCAATGACCAAGTGCCAAAAAAGCGGCCCGTCATGATAAACAACTTTTACTTTGATTGAAACCATTACCGTATCTCCTATAGTTTTGAATGGGATGCTGGTGGTTTTCATCAGGTACTCCAGATCCTCGATAACCATGTGTCAGCAGAAGCGCCCCGACATGCTGAACAACTTTTGCTGTGAAGCCATTTTCGTATCTCTTATAGTTTAGCTGTGCTCCTGGTGCCCTCCATCAGGTACTCCAGATCCTCAAGTGCTGACAAAAAGTAGTCCAAGTCCGTTTTCAATATACCACCAATATCAGTGCCAAATTTCACGAAGTTCACTAAATCGGTTTGGCTAATTTGTGTAATATCCCGTATATTTCCCGCTTTTCCTGCTTCTAACCGTTTCCCGTGGGAATGAGGAATTTCCCCGTAGTAAAAAGTAGCCTATGTTACTCAGGAATGTTGTAGCTTTCTAATGGTAAAAGAATTTTGGAAATCGTTCTAGAATTTTCGGAGTTTATCGATTACATACAAACAAACAAAAAAACAAATCTTTCCTCTATATATTAGTGTAGATACCGTCCCGCCCAGTGGAACTTTCACCCTTTGTCCTGTTCAAGCTTTTTCTTAAAGTTAAGGGGATTTCAGAGCGTAACTATCACTTAAAAACTTCAATTTCGATGAAAACTTATTTATCCAAAATTAGTTCTGTCGGATTGGATTACTACTTTTTTTTTTTTTTGAAAACTTGCAAAATTTTCAAGCGCGGGCAGGATTTGAACCTGCGACTTTCGCATTACTAGTAGTGGATTACTACTTACAGATATTTATCGAATGTAACCGTAGCGACATCGGCTCCACTTTTATAAATACAACATTCTGTAAATTAGCTTCAACATCTCTATTTTAATTTAACAGAATCGGACTTTCAATTACTAACTTTTTCCTCGTGAATCAATGTATTTATTTAGCGGCGGCCGCCGGCCGGTAGCGAGGTATGTATGTATGTAATAACTTTATTGCACCAAATAAATAACACAAATAACAGTAAAGGTAAGGCAAAAAGGCGGACTTATCCCATTCAGGTGTGATGCGTCTGCCTTGTGATTGCGTAGCCATTTTTGTCGCTAAGTTTGGTTGTTGCGTGATTATTGTTTAATTCTTCGGGTCGTTGGACGACTCGGTGTCCCATACGAAAAAGAAAAGGAAGAATTGTTTAATTTTCGCATCGTTTACAATTCTTGTATTTTTAAAATGTTTAAAATACTCATATTACTATGTAATTGTTTTACGTACTAATCTATATTGTGTTTAGTCTGGATGTTTCTATTTATTATATGTATTTATTTACAAAAAAAAACTATATAAGTATTAATATCAGCTATCTATTTCCCATAGTACAAGCTTTGCTTAGTTTGGGGCTAGATGGCGCTGTGTGAATTGTCCAAGATATTTATTTATTTATATTTAGAATGTGTGTTGCGGAATGGTGTTGAGGTAAAAATTGAAAGTTTCACGGCCCCATTGAAATGTTTAGTTTGTGATGTTTCTTCAATAAATGATTAATCTTGCACTTGCCGTTTCACTCGATATCTCGAAGGCCTTTGACAGGGTCTGGCATGCAAGTCTGCTCAGCAAGCTTCCTGCTTATGGCATCCCAGCTGATTTTTGTACTTGGATTTCAGACTTCCTTAGTGAACGGTCCATCAGAGTAGTCGTTGACGGCTGCTCCTCTGACCTAATGGCCATTGATGCCGGAGTTCCTCAGGGGTCTGTTCTCTCTGCAACTCTTTTCCTGCTGCACATCAATGACCTCATTCGGCATGGTATTGTTGGATACGCAGATGATAGTACCGTTTCAGAGAGATACTTGACAGGTGCAGGGACCAGTGGGGATGAAATACGTTCGTTAAGAAAGGCCATGGTAGAGCGAACAGATCTGACCTTAAGTCTTGTCTCCCAATGGGGCGACGACAATCTGGTCTCATTCAATGCCACCAAAACACAGGCGTGTCTTTTCACTGCAAAAAGGAGTCCTTTCGACTGGACACCTACTTTTCGGGGTACATCTGTCCCAGTCACTGACAGGCTTGAGCTTCTAGGCATGGAGTTGACATCAAATCTAAACTTCGGCGCGACCATCGAGTACAAGGCTCAGACGGCGGCTAAAAAGCTGGGCGTCCTGAATAGAGTGAAGCGATACTTTACGCCTGGACAGCTTTTAACTCTTTACAAAGCACAAGTCCGATCCTGCATGGAGTATTGCAGTCACCTTTGGGATGGCTCAGCCAAATACCAACTTGCCGCTCTTGACTCGGTGGAACGCAGGGCCAAGAGGCTCATAGGCGACATAAAACTGGTGGACACCAAGCTACATAGCCTGGCACATCGCCGCAAGGTTGCCTGCTTGTCGGTATTTTATAGATTGTACTTCGGAGAGTGTGCTCAAGAGCTTCACGACCTTGTTCCACCAGCTCCCTTCTACCATCGGACATCCAGACGCACCGCCGGATACCATCCGTACCTGGTAGCCATTCCACCAATTTGGACTAAGCGCTTCCAGTCATCATTTATAATGCGCACTGCTAAAGAGTGGAACTCACTTCCTGCGTCTGTGTTTCCAAAAGCATACAACCCTAATCTCTTCAAAGTAAGAGTGAACAGGCTTCTTCTGGGTGAGCTCGCTCCATCTTAGACTCTGTCTCTGTCCTATGACCTAGACTAGAGTCAAGAGCAAACCCATCATTAATAAAAAAAAAAAAAAAAAAAATCTTATCTTACTCTTAAAAAATCGTATCAAAACAGTTGCGTAGTTCAAAAGATCTAAGCGTACAACAAAGTATATTATATTACAAAAAAAAATTACGCGCTTGAAAATTCTGCAAGTTTTCAAAAAATAAAAAAATTACAAGTAGATATGTAGTGATATAGTGATTTGTTTTAATCTATGGCGATGCAGAATTTTCCGTATAACCATCAAATATTTGTCAGACGTGGCGTAAGTAAATGTCCGTTTTTTGCGGCCGTTTACACTCTGCCTACCCCGTAAGGGATTATAGGCTTAATATGTGTATGTGTATGTTGAATGAGTCACACATGAGTGATAAAATAATCTTATCTTAAACTAGTCTAAAGTTTATTTTTACCCGAGTCGGTATAAACACAGGTGTCGGCCTATTTTGTTCGTAGTTTCCGGTGCATACTGCAGTTGAGCCAAGTCGGTCGCCTGCAGTCGTCTGATGTGATTCAAATCAGTCTGCTCGCGAATTGGGTGAACGAAACAGATAATAAGATCATATTGTTTTGTCATTGGATCATGAATGAGACTGGGTCGATTAATATAACAGATTACACAATCTTTCTTCCTACATACAGAGCCTTACTGTTTAGGTGCGAATGCTTTGAATTAAATCTCAAGACCCAAGAAAAAAATCTACACCATTGCTGATCGGATTCTTTGTTGGGATGTTCATATACAGGGTGTAAGGGACGGTGTACCGAAAACTTTGCAGGCCTGATCAGACCATGAAACTGAACAACTTTTTATTATGGAGCCTATGTTGGGAAACGAATTTTTTTGGGTTTCCATAGAAAGTCAGTCAGCTGATCGGGAATTTTGTATGGGACGTCGAAAAATTTTTCCAACATAGCTTCCATAGAAAAAGTTGATCAGTTTCATGGTCTGATCATGATTGCAAACTTTTCGGTACACCGTCCCTTACACCCCGTATATATTTTTTTCAAATAAGATCTTTTTTTGTTTGTACTTACAAACCATATTCGGTATTTAATATAATTTTGCATTTCATTATAATTGTGTTTCTGGTAAAAGTAAGAATGTTAGTAAGTAGGTATTTTTCAATTTTAGGTAGTAAGTTCATAGCTTTAATAAACATGAACCATTCTACAAAATCATTACAGAGGATCGAGTTCGTGGTTCATTAAAACTTTTCACAGCTCAATTGAATTCCCGTTATTTCGGAGCAAAATTGTATCTCTAGCTTATTTGTGCATAACTGATTCAATCCTTCCTTCCTAGAAAAAAGCTTCGAGAGAATTTACTATAGAGTAATTTCAATTGAAAATCGTCAAAAAAAGCAGAGTTAATGTTTGTAAGTTTATACACTAAAATTACGTATGAATATTAGGGAAATCAATTACAGTACTATTTTGAGAGAACATTATCAGCAAGTTCAACGATAAAGTTTCAACACAAACTAGGTAAACGATGTCGGAACTTTTAAAAATAAAATAATAGCCGAGTGAAGGATTAAGTTTCAAAGCCGGCCATCGGGAGGGCGGCGCACGCACCGCGCCGGCGGGCGGCAAAATACAGCAGGAAAAACTTTCCACGCTTTTTTATCTGAAAACAAGCACGGATTGTTTCAGCCAGTGATTTCCCAGCAGTATTAAAATATGCTTAAAACAAAAATTCCTAGACATACATGCATATATAGCGCTAACACAATATATAGACTGTTCATTTCAACGCGCCGAAGCAATTGCATTTTCTCGTAGTTTAGGTCTACGACTGTGAAATGGGAATAAAAATGTTCTTTCGCGCTTAACGCGGTGCATCTTCATTTAGTTTATGCTAATAAGTCGGCGCTTAGCTGCAGTCAGCAGTTTCGCAAGGCGCCAGGGAAGGCTAGCAGGCTAGCAGCGGTGCACCTTATCTTTTGGAAGGACGTACGGCTAGGGATGCACGACGGCGGGGTCGCGGGCGCTGGGGCGCCGGGCGGCGATGGGGCGATGGGGCGGCAGTGTCGACCGCTCCGTCGCCGCGAACACACGCCTGCGCGTCCCGCACCCCGCGTCTACCCCCGTTAACATAATTAAGTGCCGCATAAACTGAGCACGGGCCCCCAGGTGGAATTATTAAGTTTCGTGTAAACAGGAATGACACTTGCCCGACAGCTCTAGCTGGTATGAAATATTTTCCCCGTAGATAACTGAACGCTCAAGTTAAAGTTTGAGCATGCAACTTGAGCTTCGAAGTTTATGTGTAGTTGCACCCGTAGTGGCGTTAAGTTTGCACTGATTAGCGATTAGTTACTCGTTTATAGGGGTTCAATCAAACTCATCATGCATAGATTTAGAAGCTTTTGTTGTTGTTACACTAAGGGTTTACGTATTATGTATCTATTATCTGAAAAGAATTTAAGAAGTAATAAAGGTATTGAAAAGCTACAAGTAAGCATGGGTAGGTAAATTGATGATCAATAAATACCCTTTGTGTATTGAAGACTGAATGATTTATCCCTACTCACGACGTACTCTAAAGGTCTACGAACTGTATAGGTACCGCGACGGCAAACTATTCAGCATATCATCGACGTATACACAACGGCACAAACAGAGGAACGAATGAGAAAAGAAACCGGGGACAATCTCCCGATAACAGCGCACCTGAACTCCCGGGGATAGCTTTCAATCCTTTTCATTTGCACATGCACATAGCGCATGGCTGGATACCGTACGTGTTACTTTGCTGGTGATGTGTAAGCGATTTCATTCGTCACATCAAGTTAAAATGAATTCAGTATCAAAATGATATTGATCTTTGACAAGTTAAAACATTTGACGACTATCCAATCTACCTTATTGGCTTCAACTTACACTTGCAAAATTTGTGGGCTATGGATGAGCCGGGGTAGCCTAGATGGAAAAGAAGGTTCGAATCCTGCCCGCGATATAAATTTTGTAAGTTTTCTTATATTGTATATCTAACTATGGAAGTGTTACCTTATAAAATATATCAGTCATCTGAAATCTGGAACCTTTCTGAAATGGTCTTTGTTGCCGATTCAAGTTATTGAAATAAATGAGTTGGAAGCATTTAGTAAGCACTATTAGCACCATATATCTAAATGCTACGATGTCATATGGGTCAAATGCCAAACCTGTTCTGAAAAACTTTCGAGCACCTTTTCACACAAAATTATATTATTTATCATCTTTTTTGGCGTTACATTATTGAACTAGCTTTTACCACAGTTTCATTTGCACTGTCTATACTGGGTTTCTATTCATCATACACAATCCTACAGCTATCTATAAATCACGTGAGATTTTTTTGCAGCGAGGTATCGTGCATGCGCCAAAGACATTAAGATTGGTTACGCTTTCCATTTGACTTCCACGTGGAAATTGCGTCTTGTCATGAAACCGGCTTATTCTAAACGTTTTCAGGTTATTAGGTTATCATAACTGCCCCTACTCTCCATAAGGGTTTGTTTTGACGTTTTATGGTTTGGTTCGTTACAATTAAATGAACCGTAAAATAACAAACTAATTGCTATAGGTACCTGGTTTGATTTAATCTCATGTAAAAGGCCACTGACCCATCATACACACTGATCTGTCATGTGAGGATTTGCGTTAGTTTGTATGAGGGGTCAAAGCCCTTTTTCACGAGATCAAATCAATCCAGGTATAGTACTCGTATGATGAAGTTATTGTGACAATTGTGTTACTTAAGTACTACTTCTGAATGCGTTCTGAAGATACTAAACTAAATGCTTATCTACTACAAAAATATTGTATTATACAATTTGACATCTGTAACAAGGCAAACAGCATTATGTAGATTATTGTCCTATGTGCTCTTTGGACGAAAGAGCTTCGGTTTATTTTTTTCAATATAAAATGTTGATGCATACTTTTGGGCGTGTTGTTTCGTTGGCCCTGAGGTTACTGCAGTTCATCAAGAAGTTTTCAACAAAGAAAGATGTCAGCTTATATTCTAAAAGTAATATTCACACAAGACAGCTGCTCAAAATTCTTTCATAAGCAACTTTTATTAAGTTACTGTATAAATTATTCTCTCCGCTTGTTTGGGTTGTGTCTGTTGCTTTTAGCAATAGGCGGATTACAACTAAAATATTTTCTGGAAAATATGATGTTGGCTATTTTATCCAGGTAAAAAAGGCAGGGATCCCATAAAGGAGTCCGGCTTAGGAGGCAAGCGGGCGGGATCAAAGAAAACCAGAATCAACCTCTCTCTTGAATATTGAACGGGTTTAGGTCTAACTTGAAGATTACGGCTAAAGTCCACTAGCTCTGAGTAATATCGAACTTATTGATCTTGTAGACTGTGTAATGAACTTTCCAACGATCGTGATTATTAAAGTTGTTGCCGCTTAATTATTTATTTTCTGATTGCTCTTTTATAAGCTCGTTGAGTTTCGAGAGAATACCAATAAAAGGGTCTACCTACTTATAATAAATTGTAGCACTTTTATGTTTTAAAAATTTTGGAAGACCTAATGAATTATTACAGAAGAACTTAGATCTTTGTACAAAATAAATATAAGGCGCATGGTAGGGTATTAATAAATTAATAACCGAAATTAGTTTCACTTTGGGATATATTTTTTCGAGACGAACAAACCATAACAATGCAATTCTGTTTGACCAAAAATGACACTTGTTAATTGATCTATACTTTTTAAATTTTTCTTTACTGATTCAATTAGTGAATTTTTCAAACATTTCACTTATAAAATGTTTTGAATTTGACGATACTTAAGTCCTAGATATTTGAATTGTCTTTTCACATCATAATGACATCTTAGAGTATAATCGTAATAGTTTTACTTCAAAATAATGAAGAATAAAAGTGACTTTTTTCGCCAAGGTTTATTTATTTAAACCACATTTTATGCGTATGTATTAGTAAGTCTATAAAGAAATAAAGCCTAGTAATTCCTTCCCAGAGCCTAACCTTGTGTTTTACTAAAAAATACCCAAGTTTTATTTGAACACTCTATTTATACAAAAATGTCGGCAGCATAAAAACAGAAAACAACATTCAATTAAGCTAATCGATTTGGAATACTCAATTGAACAATCGAACCATATCGTTGACTACGTTCAATTAGTAAATTGTAAAGAAAACCAATTTTACTAACGAAGGTAGGTAAATAAGTGAATCTTCGAACGATGTTCTGGTTTGATTTTTAGGGTATTGTTCCCTAAAAACCCTAATATTTTGACTCAGTAATAGGATCCCCTATCTCATAAACCGTTATAGTCAGACAGTTGAATTTTTCATAGATGATGTATTTCTAATGCCGGTATAACAACCAATACAACAAAATAAAAAAATAAAAACGAGAATAAAATTAATATTGCAAGGTAACAACAAACATGACAATTTTAATGAATGGAACCCTTCGTGCGCGAGTCCGACTCGCACTTGGCTGCTTCTTTAAATACCGTTAGGAGCACCACCTGAACCTGCATAAATATGGTAGGTATTTTAATGCTTTTCCAGTATTATATCCTTTATTGTGTACCAAATTATTAAAATTAATTTGAATATTAAACGTAGTCACAAAGGTGAGCTTATCTCTTATTAATTAGAAAATAATATAAATGGTTTACGAAAACGACGACTGAAGTCGACTTGATGGTACCTACTATCTGAACTAAAATATAGTCTTTTAGATGGCTTACTCGAAGGTCTGCTGATATTACCTAGGTCCACATTCACAAACAAAAATTATTTATAGACAATGATTAGTCATTGTCGGTAAAAAGAGCGTTCTAATTTTATCTATTAACATTATTCATCATATTTGCCGCAACATGTGTCATATTAACTGAAGTTAAGGGAGGTAATTCATCTACAGTCAGGTGTCATGTTATGAAAAGGAAAAAAACATTCATAAATTATATCAACTTATTTTGGTTATTCTTAACAACTTCATGAAAAACCATTCATATTAAGTTAATTCATATGCACGGTTATTTTTTAGGCAGTACACAAAACTAACTATACACTTTAATTATAACCGAAAGTGTATAGTTAGTAATACGAAGTGCTGCTGATGGTACCTCATAAAAAGTCATTTTAAACATTTTTATTGCTACATAAATAATATTGGACAGCACTGAAGCTTTATTAAGGCTTTTATGCTTATCGGATTATGAAACTTGATACTCATTAAATTATTAGTAATAGTTAACTTCAGACCCATTTAAACAAGAGTAAACCGTTTTAAAGCCGAAAAGCTAAATTAATTATAATATTTTTATAATCAGAATCATATTTTTTATGAAGTTCATTTTAGGCGCTTCTAAGCGTCGTGTTGCCAGAAGTCGCTGATTGTTGCCAACGTGCAGTGGGATCAATTTAACACCACATTGTTGTGAATAAGACACAAACACTAGACTGTTAGTGTAGGATTGTTGACCAGCGGTTTCACCTGCTTCTAACCGTTTTCCCGCCGCATTAAGAAAGATGTACCTTTCTCGGTATGTATAAAACATAAAAAACATTGCGCTTCTTTTATTAAAAATAATAGTTTAAGACCTAAGCGTAAATAGGGACACAGAGACAGAGACGAGAAGAGACTTTATTTTTTACTATGTAGTGATACATATTATGAATCTTCCTCTCTCATCATGACATCTATTAGGTCCTTACATATGAAATTGGCGTTTTGTATGGGAGGAACAGAAAGTAGATTTTTTTTAATATAGTATAATTATTTAATCAAAGTATGAGCCATTGTAATCTATGCACTTTTGCCATCTCATAGGTAGTTCATTGATCCCTTTACTAAAAAAACCATTCGGACGGGAATCAATAAAATCTTTGAAGGCGATTTGGACTGCCCCATCTGAGTTGAATTTTTTCCCTTGCAAGAAATTATCCAAATTTCGAAAAAAATGGTAATCTGTTGGAGCAAGGTCCGGGGAGTACGGTGGATGCCTTAGACATTCCAATTGAAGCTCTTCTAATTTGCTAGCCGTCTGTTGTGCAGTGTGTGGTCTAGCGTTGTCGTGAAGCAACAGTGGCGTAGAGCGATTGACCAACCTCGGTTGTTTAGCAGCTAGCTTTTCCATCATGGTTTGCAATTGCTGACAGTAGACATCTGCCGTAATCGTCTGGCCAGATTTGAGAAAACTGTAATGAACGACACCGGCGCTAGTCCACCAAACGCTTACAAGTAACTTTTTATTGGTCAATTTTCGCTTGGAGCAGGCTTTGGCTGGCTTGCCAGGGTCCAGCCATTGCGATGAGCGCTTCCGATTATCGTAGAGAATCCACTTTTCATCACAGGTAATGATTCGATTTAAAATCCCTTCGTTATTGTGCCGGTCAAGTAATGTAACGCAGCAGTTGACGCGCGTTTGCCGGTTTGCTTCACTCAATTCGTGAGGAACCCACCTTTCAAGTTTTTTAATCTTTCCAATTTGCTTCAAGTGGATTAAAACAGTTTTATCACTAACACCGAAGCCTGCAGCTAATTCGGACGTGGTTTGCGATGGATCCGCTTCCACAATAGCCTTTCAATTCTTCATTATCAACTTGGGTCTCCGGCCGTCCACGGGGCTTGTTTTGCAGGTCGAAATTTCCAGAACGAAAACGTTGGAACCAAAAACGCACTGTGTTTTCTTTTGCGACACAACCGCCATACACATCATTAACCTTTCGAGCCGTTTCCGCAGCACTGGTGCCACGGTGGAACTCGTACTCGTAAATAACGCGATATTTCAAATTTTCCATTTTGTAAATTGAGCGATGCAAACAGAAAAAAGATAAGTAAAAAAACAAATGAATGACGGTTTACGAAACACAACTACATGTGGAAATAGCTGTATAAATTTGAATTTCGAATTCCTAACCAAATAGGAGAAATTTGTGATCAAAGTGGCTAGTACGACAAAACGACAATTTCATATGTAAGGACCTAATATTTCAAAAACCTCAACAATATCAGTTGCGTTCTAGCAAAAATATTAGCATACCTACATAGGGGCATAGGTATATGGGAACAAACACGGGAAGCGACTTTATTTTATACTATGTAGCCTTCCTTTTCAACATAATTTTATAGTCACAACACAAAAAAAAGCGACTGCTTCGTCAAACAGGTCATCCCGCAACGTGTCGATAGTACTCGCGGCATTACTTCGCTGCATGGCGAAAGAGATGTGCTGAGCCATAAAACTACCGGCTCGTGGGTCCTTGGGACCCTACTGTCTCAACCACCGTCCCACCTCGCGTACGCAATCCTTTCCTTTCAAGTCCCATGTGCCCGACATCTCGACGGCAAACAGCAGAAATTTGTATATTCTAAGCTGGTACACTTGGCATGTTTCAATCCAGCAGTTGCCTCACCTGCCGAACCAGAAGACTGTTGCGTGCCTCTAATATGGGAAACTGCGAAGGTGCTTACGCACGTAGCATCCCATGCCAGGCATATGCCGTTCTGCCAAGGGATCAATGTTAACCCGTTCGGCCGTTTGCCGTCACTTTGGCAAAGACCAGGTTGCTCCAGAACATATGGGACTCCCGTTAATACATAAAGAGCATGGCGTAACAGTCTCCCAGCTCTGCTGGCACAGGCCAAGCCGTGGTTTCCAGTGGCGTCCACAGCGCTACCTCAAGCACAGATATTTCTATTGAATAGATGGCCTATTAGAAAAAAACCTTTGCGTACTTTTAAAGATCAATGAATACCATAGTGGCTTAGATGGATATGGGGACACGGACGCGGGAAGCGACTTCATCGCATACATACATACACAGATATCACGCTTATAATCCCTTGCAGGGTAGGCAGAGCGTAAACAGCCGCAAAAAACGGCTATTTACACCACGTCCGACAAATGTTTGAGGGTCATTCGGAAAATTGTGTATCGCCATAGTAGCAGGTTGTCAGCTCATCGCCTAAAATTGCAATACACACCCTCGAGTCCATTAGTCGCCTTTTACGACTCCCACGGGCAAGAAATGGAGTGATGCTATTCTAAGCCGGCATCTCACGGCAATGCTATTCTAAGCCAGCATCACACGGCAAACTTTATTTTATACAAGCACCATATAGTGGTTACACTCTTAACTTAATGTTGAGTTTATTTTTATTGTTTGTTTAGTTAATTGGGATACTTACAGCATAAATTTATCTTATAGCTGGGTAATTATAATGAAAAAAAAACTGGAAACTGGAAGCTTGTTATAAGCTATAGCTTCCAGTTGCCAGTTTTGTTTATTTATATATTCAACAAGCATATCTCCATCAATATATAAGAATTTGTCGGTGAAGTATGTCATTAAAATTCAGGCGATGCAGTGAATTTCAGCGGCGTCGGCTTTGCTTGGACCATTGAACACTGGCTTGCACACGTTCTCAGATGTGAGGCGCATGTGCTCTTCAAAACTGTAGACATTCCGCTTATTGGAGAAATAAGATTATCGCTGAAACTTGTGTGAATATCTAGGTCAAAAATACTTACATTATCGTTTTTCAAAATAATGCAAATTGTTGAATAGAGATTCAATTTTATAATTTTCTATTTTGATTCAACAATATTATATTTTCATATTGGTAGTTTTTTTACGTTGCCTAATAATTAATACGATAATTAATAAAGCATTTATAATTTTGTACGCAAAGGCTGTTATTAGAGAAATGCATGGAAACATATTACTTACATTACATACATACCAGATCACGCCTATTATCCCTTGCGGGGTAGGCAGAGCATAAATAGCCGCATAAAACGGACATTTACGCCACGTCTGACAAACATTTGAGGGTCATCCAGAAAATTACATACGGTATATGCCGTAAATTTTGTTTCTGTTGAAATAAGGATTCGCAAGGACCGTATGATGACAAATTCATTTTCTTTTAAAATAAGTATATGTAAATGTACGATCCATTAATAAAAAAGTAAAGTTACAAACGAATCCATCCATTAGTCCTATTACCTACTACCCACAAAAGCCCCGAAATAATACGCAAAAGGCTCTCAATGTCGTTCTCTTTTTATAAGATGCATAATACATTACTTACTGTCAGAAGCTCGTTATCGTTGAATGATAAGAGCCGGGGCACCTGTTCAACTATTCACCATCAGTCGCTGGAATAATAACAAAATATTGGAATATCCATCCCTGTCTGGCGGACCGTTTGTCAAGATTCCCCGCGATAGCGCACCTCGCCTTCAAAGGATTCCGATCCAATAGACAGTAAAAATGTCCAAACTTCTGCTAACGCCAACAAAACATAGTGTTTATTACTTGTTTTGGGACATGTTTAGGACATCCTTTTGTTTGCTGCCGTGCGAGCAACACAAAAGAAGTTGCTCTGCCCTATCTTGAAAGATTTCGTTACGTTTCTTTCTCAGTGTAGGTAATTCACAGAAAATTGCTTTATTTTATTTCTTACACCTAAAGTTTACTCCAAACTGAATAAATTCCTTTCCAGTATTTTTTTTACAGTTAAAAAGGCCAATCTCAAGACGTGAAAGAATTTCAAAGGTGAAATAGTGTTCTTTGCGTTGGCTAAAGAAAATCTGGGTTAGGCATTTCAAACAGCGATGGAACTTAAAAATGTATGAATCCGTGATCTTTTTTCAAGATCTTTTTTCCAACCTCTCTATTTTAGGCAAATATTCGATAAAACTTTTAGTAAACATTTCACTTTTAAGATACTATGAAATTTCATTTCTTTCGTGTTATTGTAACGTCGTCGGTAAAGTCTTACTTCAGCTGACGTTTCATATTATTATGGTTTGTAATTTCATGATATGGTAATTTACAAAATATATTCTGTGTCATTAATATATGATATTGAATTGGCTCCAAAAGCCTTATATTATTACGGGTATTGTCAGGAATCGTATTCCTTTGTTCTCTAATAGAGCATGAAGTTTCGGTGGTTCCGTACATAGGGACACATTAAAGGTCTGGTGGCCGTCACAGTCGGTGCTCCTTTTCAAACATTTGATTTTCGTCTATGTGTTGATGAAAGGACCGAAATTGCTCTGCGTTCAAGATACAAAACAGGGTTCGATACGTTTGGGTTTAAGGTAGAACGTCACACTAGTGGCGCGTTCGTACAGGAAAATAGCCCTCGACTGAATACGTACCCTATTCATCCAGAAACCAAAGTATATATTGGCGACAATAACTTACAGAGACGTAGCCGTGGCTATTTTCTGGTCGAAATTTATTTGAGTATTTATTGGAGTCATTGTCACGAAAGAAAAAGAAGAATAACTAAAGATAAAACAAAATAAGTAAGCTTTTTTATACGCTGAATTTTCGCAAAATACCGAGGCAGTAACGTTGCACCACAGGGAATATATTATGTTCATTAAAAATTATATTTTGGCGAAAAGTTATTTCATACATACACATACATACATATATCACGCCTATAATCCCTTGCGGGGTAGGCAGAGCGTAAACGGCCGCAAAACGGTAATTTACGCTACGTCTGACAAATGTTTGAGGGTCATTCGGAAAATTGTGTATCGCTATAGTGACTGGTTGTCAGCCCATAGCCTAAAATTGCAATACACACCCTCGAGTCCCTTAGTCGCCTCTTACGATTCCCACGGGAAAGAAATGGGGTGATGCTATTCTAAGCCGGCATCACACGGCACTCTAAGCCGGCATCACACGGCACTCTAAGCCGGCATCATTTCAAACGTAAATAATACAAATAAAAATACATATTAATAGCTTTAAACAAAAATCGTCTTGGTTTGATACAAGCAATTTTTAATCTTTAATATTAAACTATTGTGGAAACACAAATTATATGATACCTATTATGCCAAGGTAAACAACAGCTAGTCTTTGATAATGTCAAAGGAAATTTAACTACCATTACCGAATATCGGTGAGCTACTTTCCAACCCACGTAACAGCTTTGGTTACAAAGCTAGGCCAGGATTAATATTTGATGTACAAGTTGTGGCGTACGCTAGGGTCACTGTGTACAACGTTGTAGGTGAGAAAGATATTCAAGCCAAAAGAACTTCGATATATTCCTTGAAATTTGTAAGGTTGTGGACAAGATTATGATAAAAAAAAGGTTTTGTTTTAACATGTATTTTGAAAAGACTTGTTTGGCTACGATTTCAAAAATAAAGAACTATTGGTGGATTTTATTACAAATCTTTTGTTATTTACCGCACTAACAACGCACCGCCATAACTTTTGCATGCGTGTGCGCTGTTTTTTTCTGGCAATATTTGTAAATTTCGAGTGGTGTGCTTATAAATTCATCGTGATACTAAAGCTTTCGTGATACGACCAGGTCAGGTGTTACTCGTACCATACCATGAATATTGCTGTTAGCCAACGGACGTTTCTTGACTGTGCATTATGTCCATCGAGACCATTTTGATTGATGAAAATGGCCGTACGGAAAGGGTTTGTTAGGCGTTTGAAAGCTGAATGGCATGTTGGTTCGATGGACATTGCAATCGCAAATCACTTTTGATGTATTGGTTAGGATAATGGTGCAATCAGGTGATGGAGTTGTATATGTGGTAAAGTTATTGTAAGTATGTATTAAAAAAATATGGTTTTGATTTAGGTATCATACCTTTTGTCGAAAAGAAAGAGTACCTATTTCTCTCGTGATGTTGGGTTAGGGTAGCGAGTTTTCACATAATTTAATACAGAGAACATTTTTTTAACGTGTAGATTGACATTGCCTTTTTTGAAAAAAATGGTAATAGGTACCTATCTATTGAACATAATTAATTGAATAATTGTGATCTGAAGCAATGCTTAAACTTAATAAGGGATAACTAGATGCTTTTGAGACTGTATATTACGTGCTAAAATGACGAACATTACTATGGGCTGCAGATCTAACCATCGAGAACAGTGTGATTGATAAGGGTGAGGTCACGTGCTGGGGCGTGATTCGTGATTCCTCACAAGATATATCCGCTCGGGCCGTGTACTGTACACCTGTAAACATTTCTAACGCTGCCGGGGAAAAGATTACGTGATGATTTAAAATATTTCCGCGAGAGATTTCTAAATAGAAAATGTTCCTATAATTGATAAAATAGCAAAAATATGGCTGTTATGCCAGTTAGACGGAAGTCTACTTCTAGTAGTAGGCGGTTTGAAAGCCAGTGTTATTTGGGTTATCGACTTAGTTTCCACTTGGTATGAGTGAATGATAAAAGCATAGAAATATTTCATTGTCTGAAAGTTTTACCGATTCCATGACAAAGCGTTTTATTTGTAGCCTTACCAAAGAAGATTTTCAGCAGATCAGCTAAAACGGATGGTAAGCAATATTCTCCGCGTTCACATTTCAATATTATGTTAAAATGATGACCTGGCGATTCGGCGTTTGTGTCAGAACCGACAGAAGGGAAATATTGCGATGTTGATGAATGGAACCAAGGCGGTAAGGGCTTGAAATTGCTGTCTCCTTTCAAGCAAACATTGACTTTTGGTTTTTGATTGCATTGTGAATCGTTGTGAATCTGCTGGTTTACTGGTAAACGGACATTTACGCCACTTCTCACAAATATTTGAGGGTCATTCGAAAAATTGTGCATAGCCATAGTGATAGGTTGTCAGCCCATCGCCTAAAATTGCAGTACACACCCTCGAGTCCCTAAGTCGCCTCTTACGACTCCCATGGGTAAGAAATGGGGTGATGCTAATCTAAGCCGGCATCACACGGCTCATTCTAAGCCGGCATCACACGGCTCACAGCATGTTGAACTTGCTTTATTTTTTCAAAATATTTACTCAATGTTTTTATTTTCAACATTGATAAAAATAAAAGTGAATTATGTAACGTAGCTTATTTTAGTGAGAGAAATATCAATACCATTTGTATTCAATTCGGATAACGTGTAACAAAGTTGTCCGTCGCTAAAACTGTTTCGGTTCAGTGAGTCACAAAGTCCTTGATGTATTTTGGGTGACGTTGCGAGGCACTGGAATGCTGAACAATCCGTAAAGACGTATATCCTATTTTACCTACGTAAACAAAAACAAAAGTTCTTCACTCGTCGTTCTTGACCAAACCATGAGTACCTTTTTCTTAAGGGTAAAGGATTTTTTAGCAACTTTTATCTCTTTAAGCACAAAAGAACAAAATAATCATTACAATGACATTTGAAAATGACTAGAGTTTGTGGGAACATGTTCATAGGGAAATCTGTTGGAAAAGCTACGTCAGTTTTTAGGTACACTCTAAGTATGAGCAGTAACCGCATGCTGCTGTCTAAATTGACAGCACGCTACCAAACAACGACGCGTACGATCGGTCTTTTTGGTACTACTTCAGTATACGGGGTGTAAGGGACAACCCTCCAAATACTAATAGAGTGCATGCAGACCATGAAACTGAACAACTTTCTCCTAGGAACATATATGTCAGGAAATTACAAAAAACAATCCTCCCATACAAAATTACGATCTGCAATTACTATGGGAAAGTCTTATTTTTTTACGTTTCTTGAAATATTTTCTCATGAGAAGTTGTTCAGTTTCATGGTCTGAATGCACTCTAAAGGTATTCGTAGGGCTTTTCCTTACACCCTGTATATTTTTACCCATACAAAACAGTCATCGTAGCGTGCTGTCAAATTTGGACAGTAACACGCGCTTCTACTGCTCGGAGAGTGTACCTTCATATTGTACAGACAGCCAGATTATTCCAATCATAGGTAACTTTACAACGATTAAACACCTCACAAGTTTTCATAAATTTTAAATATGATACCTAAATCAATTTAAATTGTCGAGTTAACCTTTCTCCAATCTAAACGTGTACATTCAGCGAGAAAATCGTAGTTCCTCGAACCACCTAGTTGTATACTGGCGTGAAACTTACAAAACAAAATCTGATTAGAAGCGACGTGCAAGATTTACAGGATGAACTCTGGCAAATAACTCCGGGTGAGGATGAAAAAGGTGAAGACATCTCATTTATCCGTTTCCGGGAAGCAAAGGATTGCATCCGCTCTGCCTCCTTGCCGATCGAACTACTAAGTTGAATATTATTTGAGTTATTGCGCAAATACCAAATAGTTACTCGGGAAATTCAATGTTTGCTTACTACGCTTCGACTTTTAAAGTAATCGAATGGAAATAATATGAGGGATGAAAATTGAATGGTCGTTTTTACGCCGAATGAATTTAATTACTACGAAGAAAATGTTTGGAATAAATTATACTCGCCCCTTAAAGTGTTTATGTTGTCTTCATTTTAAAAGTCCATTTTCCGTTTTTAAGCTTTTACGGAGAGGCACGTGGATGCAGTAGGTAATATAACAGTTTCCGTCGTGTGCCTGCGGAACCATAAAAATCTAACTATGCATGTCGTGAAACGCGTTGCCGGTGGCCCTATTGTTGCTGCCCTCCATTGTTGCTCGGTGGAAATTTCCACTGAAAAGAATCGCAACTGATCAAAGACAAAGCGTAAAAAGTTTCCAGTGCCTTCATTTTGTTTTATTATCAGAAACTTTGGAGGGAAGTTGACGAATGGCTGCCGCTTTATTGTCCAATTCGTTTGTTCAGCGTGGGCGCTGCGCAGTGCGTTGCTTGCGGTAATGAAAATGGCTAAGTCTTCAGGTTCCTATAGTCTACTGTATATAAGGTGTAAAAAAAATTGCTGAGAATATTTTAAGGGGTGAACCAGTACGTGAAACTGAACAACTTTCCCCAAGGTACATAGGTCGAAATATGAAAAAATAATTTGACCCTCCCATACTTAGTGTGTTACCCGGCCGGGATAATTTGTATGGGAGGGCCATTTTTTTTTTCATATTTCGACCTATGTTCCTTGGGGAAAGTTGTTCAGTTTCACGTACTGGTTCACCCCTTAACATATTCTCAGCTATTTTTTTACACCATGTATAGAGCTCGTAATATTGACATGTACTTATATTTTTTAGTTCCACTTGTTTGAACGTACTTCAGTAATAATGTAGATTCAATCAATAGGTCCCATCTATTTTTCGTAACAATTTTTTTTTCAAGTAGTATCGTGTCCAGTAACACTACGGGATAAATATTATAGCAGTGACCGGGTCGAGTACTTAGTCCATTTTCTTTTTTTTTTCGCTATCACTTGCTAGCCCCAAGTTAGTCTAGTCCTTAATTCCGGAAACGAGAAAACCAAACTTTGTTCTAATTATGGCTATGGAAGAATTAATGATGCCGAGCAAGAGCAAATTAAAAAACTTTGATTAAAAACTAAAAAACTTTTCGAAATGTTACTACTCACTTGGGCTTTATGTAGATACCTACAATCTACATACTAACTGATATACCACGAGAAACTAGCAATAAATTTCCAGATGTGTAAAAATAGCTTGCGTATATTTTAAATGCGATGTTGTGTTTGGCCGTGTGATGCCGGTTTAGAATAGCATCCCCCGTATCATTCCCGTGGGTGTCGTAAGAGGCGACTAAGGGACTCGAGGATTTCATGTGTATTACAATTTTAGGCGACAGGCTGACAACCTGTCCCTATATTGATACACGATTTTCCAGAAACAGCCCTCAATTATTTGTCAAACGTGCCGAAAACGACCGTATTTTTACGGCCGGGTACACTCTGCATACCCCGCACGGGATAAAGGAGTGATATGTGTGTGTGTGTATATTTAAATCGAAGGGAATTGTACTCGACTTTCGATAAAACAAAGCGACAGAACTTATAATAATGATAGGTTACGAATACGAGTATTAATTTGGTTGAAAAGTAAATGAATTTTCGATAAAAAATAAAGTGAGGTAAACATTACAAATACCTACTAGTACTAGTCCGTGTGATGCCGGCTTAGAATGGCATCACCCCATTTCTTTCCCGCGGGAGTCGTAAGAGGCGACTAAGGGACTTGAGTGTGTGTATTGCAAGTTTAGGCATTGGGCTAACAACCTGTCACTATCGTGATACACAATATTCCAAATGACCCTCAAATGTTTGTCAGTCGCAAATGTCCGTTTTTTACAGCCGTTTACGCTCTGCCTAACCCGTAAGGGATTGTAGGCGTGATATATGTATGTATGGACTAGTACTAAAAGTATGAACCTATGTTTTGCCGTATTTACAAACAGGCTCAATCATATCTGATATATTTTAGTTCAACAATGCTAATTAAATGGTGAGTCGAAATTGCAAATGAAGGGCTCAAATACCCAAACGGTAATGATTGAGGCTTATCAATCAATTAATGAAATGCAAATCATGGTATAACGTAATGAATAGGTAACTCAATTCATTATTAGGAGTCATTGCACTTAAAGTGCTATAATATTTCCATGAATGAAAATATCCCTTGCGGATTAGGCAGAGCGTAAACGGCCGTAAAATACGGGCATTTATGCCACGTCTGACAAACATTTGAGGGTTATTCAGATAATTTTGTATTACCATAGTGACAGGTTGTCAGCCCATCGCCTAAAATTGCAATTAACATGTAACCCCAGAGTCCCTTAATCGCCACTTACGATACCCACGGGAAAGAAATGGGGTGATGCTATTCTAAGCCGGCACCACAAGGCAATGAAAATATAAATTCAAATAAATACGAATGCGGTCCGTTCTTATTTTAATTTAAATATTAAATAAGTTATTGGGAGAGATTTGACATAACAAATACCTCTATAACTAGGTAGTTACTTCCCTATATACATTTAAACTCTTGGTATTTTTACATTGGTTACAAAACCAATGGATATTTGTCTATGGTAAATGGTTGTTGTGGTTAGTAGGTAATACCTACTTAAGAACTTTTACCTCTGCTTAATGAAATGTTTTATTAACTACAGTACCAACAAAACACCAAAACAATTAAAAATTAATCGAGTTTAGATGTTGTCAATAGCTATACGCATAAGTATGTTAGATAATATGTTGTGATATGTTTAAAAAATTGAAGTGAGCTAAATTGTATAAACTTACAGAACGTAACATGATCATCATCGTCACATCAGCCTATATCAGTGCACTACTGGACGCGACGCCATAAGGCACGATCTCCCGATTTCGCCATAAAGTCGCTACCAGCCGAATAAAATACAAAGATAAATGTTCCCTATAACTTTTATATTTACTTTGTTACTAGCAGATAACCATTAAATTTCTAATACCATTCGAAAATATAGTAGGCATAACGTACTTTTTACATTCAAATTCGTCGTCAACAGTTAATATCAATTAGAAATACATAAAAGATACTTTGGACGTCTGGCTGTTTTTATTTTGGAGCTCATGAAATATTAGGGGAGGTTACATTATTAGATTAAGATCTAATATGAAAAACACAATGGAACGGTAAAAAATTTCCCCAAATAGTTATTACGGTTGTAAAATGAAGTCCAATAACTACCAACTTTCCGGAAACTATACAAGGCCGAATGTACAACAAATTCTCATTTCAACAAATTGTGGTTTCGTGTGAATTGGGTCATACGTTTCATATAAGTGGAAGGCTCGTGAATAACATGAATTTCCTTGTATCAGTAAATTGTGCGTGATGATCCTTTACGTAACAACCTGACAAGGCTCGTGACATTTGCGTGACTGTACCCAACAAGCTACTTGCAGCTCGATTACAGCTCTTATGGCTACTTCTATAAGAACTACTTATTCCTCAAATTGTTTTGACTTTAGTTACGATAGGTACTAGGTAGTCAGTGAATTCTGGTTTTCAATTCTGGTTCTCAGAACAGAACTCGTTAAATCCGTTTTTTTAGAAAAAAAAATATTTTTATATTTTTTCTAAATTTTTGGTGCATAACCATTGAAAATAATGTAGTTTCCTCCCACCTGCACCTCCTTTGCAAGCATTATGTTACGCAAGTACCTAACAATTGCTTGAAACTTAGAAAAAAACTGAAATCGAAAAAATATTGATTCAAAAGTCAAATTTTACTGTGTTTATTACAACCGGAACTAAGGAATTGAGCTCTAAACCGATTTTGAGAACCTTCCGATTTACATGCACCAGTCATTTGCCAAGTTATTTCAAATAGAGTTGATAGGCACCTGTAGTTTGATGTTCGATGTGGCTTAAATTGCGGTCAAATTTAACAAAATGTGCCGCATGTACTCAGCCACTTCAAGGCACGATTCTTGTGTGGACATTGTGTAACCGCATTGCATTACACTAATTAATTACTCCCAAGTGGTAGTTGGCAACCCACTCCAATCACTGTTCATGACATGCTTCAACATGGGAATACGATACAATTTGCATATAGATATAAATTAATACTTAGTTTATTTAATCAGTTTCTACGCAAATCATTTCATCGGGTCGACACGAAGAGATATCGGTATGAAAGGTGGTTTTCACACCTGCCACCCGTCGCAGCGTACCGTAACGAATGCGTCTGTCAGGCAAATTCTGTTTTTGTTCCCATATAAATATGGTTACGCTGCGTTACAGTGCGTAACGGATGCGTCTGCCAAGTCGTTTGATAGATGCAGCGACGGACTACGCAAACTGATAAATTATTGATAATGTAACTAAAAACGTTCAATGCATTTGAAATAGAAACAGGTTCATTTTTAATATATACTTATAATAATGAACAATAAAATATTTTTGAAAGCCAACATTATAATACGAGAAGGTATATATATATTGTTTAATTTAGCGTTGCTATGCTGGGGTGAGTTAGGTATTAATGACGGTCTATGAATGCGGCGCGGTGCTCGATCGCACGCGTCGCTCTGGGCGTGTGTTGTCCCTTTCTCACTCGCAGGGCGAGACTGGCGACGTGCGCGCAGACCGCCTGACGGCGCCAAGCGGTGATTTCTGCACCGCAGTCAGTCACTCAAAACCGTTCGGACGAGAATGTATTGTGTTTTGTACGGATTTCCCGCCACGCGTTTTGTGATGCCGCGTGTAATGGACGATTCAATTTGAGATCGCGCGTGTTGATGCATCGTATTATTGCGGTTCTCCTGGGTTATACTAGAATACCAGGCTTAGTGATTGTTGGATGTCTCGACGTCTTCCACGTGAGCGTCGCGTTGAATAGGCATCAAGTGGCCATATCGGCTCGCGTTTGTACGACCCAAATTCGGGTTGGGTCACGCGTAATGACTAATATCAAAGTGAAATACGAACAGAAGCTGTGAGTGGTTTGAAGTGAATAACGCGCCAAGGCTGTAGTGGAATGCTGGGTGTCGATATCTTTTCCACCCAGCCCTGTAAGTACCCACGGAATTCCTCTTTGATCCATTCCCTGTACTTCCTTTCTCCGTTGGGTATTTTATGCATTTGGACCGGCACGTTGACTGTAAGTGGTAAACCTGGTTGTTTAGTATAAAACTGTTTATTCGTGTTAATGGTGTGTTCCCTTTAGTCATATTTGTTGTACCATATCATTGTGACTCCTTGGTACGAATTGCGGAATTCGTGGGGTGATATAATTTGGAGGTACTTACTTATAATCTAGTGCTAATACGTGTGACGTAACGCCAGATCGGCAGACGGTATTTACTACCGACTTGAGTTATGTAAAGGTCAGAACACATCATTTGCCAATTTCACTCAACTTAGTTAATTAAGTTAAATAGATTTAGGTTCACGTTTAATTCATAGTATGCGCTGCTATATTGTGCAGCGTATGCTATTTAGCGCTGCGTAACGCGGCCATTGTCTGCCTTCAGTTGAACTCCTGGTATTTTACTAGAAATTTACCTGTGTAAATCGCTTCCACTGCGGGAGTTTAGCTTGGAATTAGACATATATAGATACGAATATCTTCTAGGAAGCTAATTATTATTATAAAATTAACACTACCAGTTATGAAGTTCTTCGTTAGATATATAAAATACGGGCGCTACCACCAGTATCTACACGTTTCAATGATTTACAGGCAGCGGGAGTTCATGTGATTTTATCGGTATTTTAATAACATTCTTCATATGTTTGGCATGGTTTGGTATCTAACTGTGATATGACATAAAAATTATTTAACAGTTACGTACCTAGTTGACTGCCACTGACCCGAAAAAAGAAGAAGAAGTAAGTTCTAGGATGCTTGTTCGTTTAATTGCACGTCGTGGATCAAGTCTCGGCGTGAGTTGGTGGAATCAAGCCCAAAATTGTAGGTTAAGGATGTATGTGCTATAAAAGATAAATTAATTTTACGCACCTAAGTAAAAATTTCTGGGGCCTAAGCACAAAAACCTTTGACATGTGCTGGACGGAATTTTTTGTATGAAGAAATTTACTTAACACACTTTTAACTAGGGATTGCTTATTTACTAGTAGGTAACATAGTAAAAATTATTGAGGAAGAAAATTTGTCTTCCTGGTGATGCACAAAAGCCCCGTTTACAACTAACCTTCAAGTTTTATGAGCAAATATTATACTTAGGTACCTGCGTAGTAAAACACGGACGTAAAAGCAATGCAACAAAGACATTATCGTTGTAAAACTCGACTCTCTTACTTACGTAATAAAGATTACCTTACTTTTTCTTACAAAGCACCTGATATTTTTCTTAAGGATGCCGGCAATATAATGAAGACCTGTTTTGCGGTCGCTTTCAGAATCTAATCTTGGTAGAGACGCAATATAAGGTATCTTTTAGAAGATTACATCGGGTACGAGCAACCTTTCTTTAACAATTCAAAGGCTGGTTTTTCTCACTTTCATCGCAGGAAGCTTTAAATGTTTCCCTAGTCTTATGCGAATGCTATAACCGCGTGCTGATATAGTTTTACTTTATAGATTTTTACCAATGCTGGTACACAAATTCAATTGTAGATGAGTAGGTTTAAGATGTCAACTAGTGTAAACACAAGAATATTTAATGCGTGACTATGTAAGGTTTGAACACTTACATCTTGATTTACTTATGGTGCACTTGATAGTGACGTGGGTCTCTACATGAAACTGAAAATCGGGTCTAATATTAAGTACACGTTGAATTCCAACAATCATATGCAAGTCAATGATTCCCTACTTTTGATCTTGGTATTTATTAAATTGTTTGATTGATATACATGACTCATGTTTAGTAGTAGATATAGTCTAGTCTAGTTTAATAAATTATGACTGTTGCGGATGTTATAGCAGTAAATAAACATGACTTCATGTCACTTCCCTCCTACTATGTGCAAACATAAGGCTTTCTATTTATACCAACTTTGCTGCTTTAAACATACATACATAAATCACGCCTATATTCCTTACGGGGTAGGCAGAGCGTTAACGGCCGTAAAACCGATATTAACACCACGTCTGACAAAAGTTTCAGGGTCAGCCAGATATCTGTGTATCACTACAGTGACAGGTTGTCAGCCCATCGCCTAAAATTGCAATACACTTCTAACCCTCGAGTCCTTAGTCGCCTCTTACGACACCCATGGGTAAGAAATGGATTGATGCTATTCTAAGCCGGTATCACACGGCCGTTGATTTATACATAGGTCATATAGGTATAAATGACACCAGGGTTCTTGGGGTTGTTGGACGACTCGGTTACCCACACGAAAATGATGATGATGATCCTTCCGACCGATTTCGGCCATGGCGACCACTTCAACTCCTAATCAAAGAGGCGTTGATGCGCTCGGAGATGGCTACTATAGCCAATTTTTGCTATGAAGTCTCGTGCGCAATGCGGGCAGGTGAGTTTGCCGTTCACATAATTGTAGTTAATGGCTGCAGGTGGACGGTCTTTCAGCTCATCGCGCTTAGCGTCGAGGTCTGCTTTGCGCTGCTCCTCAAAATCGCGTATTCGCCTTTTTACCATCCCGCGCCATTCTGGGCGCTGTGCTGCCAGACCCTCCCATTGAGTGGGCTCGATGTTGCAACGTTTCATGTGGCGCTTTTGAACATCTTTATATCTGAGGAGTTGTCCACCCTGCTTTCGCTTGCCCTCCTCTAGTTCAGAATAAAAGATGCGCTTCGCCAGTCTCTCCGCCGCCATCCGGGATACGTGACCGCACCATCGAAGTTGCCGACGCATTAGATAGGCTTCAATGCCACCGACATTGGCTCGTCTCAGAACTTCGGTGTTACGCACTCGGTCGGACCATCTGATCTTCATGATGGTGCGAAGGCATTTAAGGTGGAAACGATCCAGAGTACGTATGTGGTGGCGGTAGACACACCAGGTCTCGGAGGAGTACAGAAGGTTTGGCAGCACAATCGCCATGTAGACAGATATTTTTGTGGCTAACTTTAGGTCGTGCGAGCAGAAAACCTTGGAACGCAGCTTTCCAAATGCTGCAGCTGCAGCACTGATTCGGCTGTTGATCTCGGCATCAAGGTCACACTTAGATGTTACAGTGTTCCCAAGATAACGGAACTTATCAACTTGTTTCAGCATATCCTCACCAAGCTTAATGGCCAGTGTCTCGCGACCATGTGTGTCTAGAGACATTACTTCCGTCTTTTTGACACTGATCTTTAGGCCGAATTTGCAGCATGCTTGGTGAAAAACGGACATCAGCTGTTGCAAGCCGTCTGGGGATTCCGCAAGAAAGCACAAGTCATCAGCATACATGATCTCTGTAATCAGTGCATACGAAACCTTAGTGCGCGCCCTAAGTCTAGCCAAGTTGAAAAGACTGCCATCTGTGCGGAATCGGATGCGGACTCCTTCGGATACATTATTCAAGACCTCCTTGACTACTACTGCAAAGTATAAGGCGAACAGTGTAGGCGCTAGAACACACCCTTGTTTCACCCCACAGGTGACGGGGAAGAAATCGGACTGTTCACCATCTACAGAGACACAGCACTGCATATTGTCATGCAGGAGTCTTAGAAGTCGAACAAACTTATCCGTGCACCCTAGTTTTTCCAGCACCATCCAGAGAGCTTCGCGAGGCACACTGTCGAATGCTTTCTCCAAGTCAACAAAGCAGAGGTACAACTGACGCCCTTGTTCTCTGCTTTTTTCCTGCAGTTGACGCACTGAGAAAATAGCTTCACATGTGCCTCGGTCAGGTCGGAAGCCAAACTGGGTTTCGGGCAGAATCTTTTCGGACAGGTCTTTCAGGCGGTTCAATAAAACTCTTGCAAAAGCCTTTCCAGGGACCGACAGTAATGAAATACCACGATACGAGTTGCAGTCGGAACGGTCACCCTTGTTCTTGTAGAGAGCACTTATGCGAGAAACTTTGAAATTCACCCTTGTTCTTGTAGAGAGCACTTATGCGAGAAACTTTGAAATCATCCGGGACTCGCTCCTCTTCCCACATTTGAACAAATAGCTTCCATACCGACATGTGCAGCTCCATACCACCGTACTTCAGTAGCTCACCCGGTATAAGGTCAATGCCGACCGCCCGCTTATTGTGCTGCTGTCTGATGGCAGTAACAACCTCATCGTACGACAGGGGCTTGTCCAGCTCAGTGTTTAATGGGAGTTGAGGCAGTAAACTGATATGATGCAGATCAGCTGAACGATCTACGTTAAGCAAGTTTTTGAAGTGTTCAGCCCAACGTTTAAGTACATCCTCCTTGCTGGTCAGGAGTTGCATTCCGTCTAAAGACCTCAAAGGCACTTTTGCTCGGTAGGACGCACCAATCAGTTTACGCACTTCACAGTAAAACTCTCCAAGCTGGTTAGTATCGGCAAGCCACTGCATTTGACAAGCTTTGTCCCGCCACCACTTGTCTTTTAACTGTCGAGACAGCCTTCGTAATTCCTGGTCACTGTCTTTGACCACCGCAACACTTCCACCTCTTCTATTGTGCTGTCGCAGGAGCTCTCACACACGAAAATAAAGAAGATAGGTATATAAGTAGATAACTTTTCCAATGCTACATGCTATCAGAATAGTAAATAGGTAGTAAGACTTACGCATGTCAATGCTATGAGTCCTTGATCTCGACATTTACCTGCCAAAAAAGTTTTCAGAACGAAGAGAGAAAAATAATGAACACCATATTCATTTATTCTTACAATAATAAGGATACCTAACCACTAAAGACCATTGTACTCAACAAAACAAAGAGATTGTACTGTAATTTAACGAATACTTTCATAGTACAAGAGAAACATGATTGCTGTATTGTGCTCGCGGTTGAAAAGTTTGCGGTATTATAGTAGAGTGTGCAGTGCAGGGTACAGTGGGTGCAAGTGGCGGAGGCGGCATTCACTGTGTGCACAGTGTATTCACTGTCCCGACAACCGGGCACCAACCGAGATACGTATAAATCGTGCTCGCCAGAAATTACCTCCGCGCTTTATGACACAAACGAGCAGAAACTTATCCACTATCCGCTACTCATTTTCCACTTTCTTTGAAACTTAATTTTTTCATGACCTTCTTATCTGTTTTACTAAGAATTTGAGGTATGAACTAGTTTCTGGGAATATGTTTACTTAGGATTCGTTGACCATAAAAGTGAGTTGCGTTGATTCTGCAATAAGATAAATTGAGTACCAAATTTTAAAACACTTCCCGTGTTAGGTATACAATTTTTGAAAACTTGCAAAATTTTCGAGTGCGGGCAGGATTTGAACCTGCGACTTTCGCATTACTAGTGGCGACGCCTCTTCCATCTGGGCTACCGCAGCTCATTTGATAAAAGATAAATGCTAGCAGAAGCGTCAGAGCGAATTCAGTTCGAATATTCTAGAAGATTTAAGTACAGTTGGTGTACAGCCGTATACCATTTTTTAGTTAACTCTGCAGCAACATTTGGTGAATATAATTGGTATGTATTTTCAAATATTTCTTTGAAAACAACTAACTAATGTAACGATAGGAATAAGACGCAAGAAATTGGTTCACAGTTTTTAAATACTTTGTATAAATTATTTACTTTTGATCTTGTATTCTCGACTGGGAGTTGATTAATGATTATTTCTACAGTAACTGTGGTTAATTTTATTTGAAAATTAAGACGTAAAGCATGTCGTCTTTGAGTATTTTATACTGCACCATCAATAAATGAAAACCACTACAGAGGTGGTCCCTATTTATTTTATTTATTCCGTAGTGTTTTCTATCACGAGGTTTTTCCGATATTCATACAGTCTCAGTACGTTTACGAATAGGCGGATAATAGTATGATGGTCTGACGTCACGGCCGCCGCCGGGTGAGCTCCCACGTGGTTCAACAGGAATTGAAAAAATATTATTTTCGGACTACGTCTGTTTCCGTTGTAACTAGCATTTATTCTTTGGGGATTTTACTTACTAGTCCTACAGGTACTTATTTACTTTCAGTTGAATTTTTATATTTGAAAATTTTCTAGCTACCGATAAATTAGTAAAAATCAACCAATATTATTTCTTTGGAGGAAATTGTTCTTTATGTGTCACCAACACATGCCTAGATATAAAACCTGCCATTGCTACTAGTAAAATTTCACCTTATTTATCTACCAAGATATTTATTTAACCTTTTCTTCTCCACATTGATGTATAAAGTAAAATCGCTTTCCGTGTTTGTCCCGGTGTCCATTATGTATGCTTACTTAGATATTTAAAACTACGCAACGGATGTTGATGAATTTTTCAAATAGATGGAGTGTTTCATAAGGTTTATATGTATAATAAATTCCGAGGAAAGGTCTTATTCCCGCGGGAAAACCGTTAGCAGTAAGTAAAACTGCTCGGCGGGCCGCTAGTTATTTATATGATACGAAAGTTATTTGCGATGATTATTTCACATACTTCCAGGGGAATTCAGTACAGTTTTATTGCCTACCAGCTGAGTAGGTTAAACCTATATTCAGAACTAAAGTGAAATAAATCGGAAAGAATAGTGAATGTTGGTGAGTACATCGTCCCGTTGGCGACAAGCGACGCTGACTATCTGCCTTTCAGGGAGACTCCATCACAAAACTCATTTGGCATGCAGCCACCTACAATGCCCCATGTGGATACGAGGCAGTTTAAAATACCTGCTTTTTTCACCCGAGGTAGAGGACCACGTTCAAATTTAAGGGTCCATTCGCCAGGCAACATGCAGCCACTATTTTCTGCTTGGAGCGCCGCCTGTAATATTGTACGGCCGTAGATAGTCGACAAAAATGCTCTCATATTTTGTGTTGTAAAAAAAACCTGGCGTATGGTAAAATAAAATGTTTTACCTACTAACCTACTCGTGTAATGAAGAGGTCTTTCTAATTCAAATTACGCAGGATTGTGTGTCTTCTTGATAGTGTATTTAATTTAGTTGCAAATCTTACAAGGCTATAATAAAAGAAAATGGAAGGGATCATTCTTAAATTATGTTTAAGCCATGAAAGTATTTTGACATGGCCGCTCTAAGAAACTAAGAAGGAAGAAGGTAGTACCTACATAAATCATAAAGTTTCAAAAAACAACGACATTACTTTACAGTTTTTTTCGGCGAAGGTCTTCAAAACAGACACGGAAAAATGTCTGTTTTAAACGAATGTCTCAGGAATAATTTGCTTTGTAAACAAAAAAGTTATAAATGACATTAAAATCTTCCCGTTGTTTGCAAGAAATTATTTGTTTCTTGTCAAAGACCGTTGTGATAAGCTGCGAGACTAAAGTTATTCGCCTTAGCGCAATGGGGCTAAAAATCGGTAAATATTACGAAAAAATTTAAAAGACAATGAGGGATATGGAAATATCTGATCAGGTAATCATCTAAAATAGAGTGGAGTCGAAAGTAGAGTTTGGGTAAAAGTATTTCGGCTATATATAGGTGGTTAAGACTGTTTGGTGCAGGCTGGGAACAGTTTTACCCTATATTTCTACTCATGAAGGTGGTTATTAAGGGTAACGGAAGTAGTAATTTCTGATTATGACACATTCATTACATGCCAAGCATGGTGATAATGAAACACCCGCCGGGCCTACGTCCAGCAGTAGACTATTGTAAATTCAGTTGTAAAAAATAATTATGTCAGAATGTGATATGGAAATGCATCCCATGTACCTACTATTAAATAATTAATTAATTTAATCAAACAATTCATCTATTTATAATATTATTAAGATGGAAGTTCGTGAGTGTGTTTGTTATGGATTAGCGCAAAAACGAAACGGTTGTTTAGATACGAATGAATTTTTGCTGTAAGATAAAATACTGTCTAGAAAAACATAACAATAGGTTACTTAGCAACGCGGGAAAATGTCTTATTACCACGGAGATACGCATTTTCCAATATTTCCTATAATTGTGGCGCTACTGAGCAGGTTCAAAATACCATGCATTTAATAAACACAACTGCAATGAGGTAAAGTTGAGGTTATCTAGCCGGAGAAATTTCAACGGCACAACTTTCTTAAAATTGTGATGAGATCATAACCAAAACGGTACATGCATCAGTATGTAGGCACGAATTTTGTTTAGTTTAGTTTAAGATAGATACCAGTTTAAATGCTTACTTAAAAGCACGTTTCACTGAGAGTTTCGTATTAATTTTATCTTTTTTGCCCACCTATAGCGGGTGTGAAAAACGGGGCGCTGCATCCGGCGCATGGAAGCCGGGACGCAAATACAAATCACGCTTCCGAGTACCGCGCGAACGTCCCGCTTGATAAAAAACATGTTTAAACACAGTCCACGAGCGAAACGTGTGAATTTCTTAATTTAATCACCAGATAGCAAAATATACAAAAGATAATTGTTCAAAGAAAATCATTCTGAAATACCTGGGTTTTTAGTTATGCATTTTGGTTATCTAGTTAGTACTTACCTTTTGCATTCGGAAAAAACATGACAAATAATTTATTTTAGAACTAGAAGACCGCCCAAAAGATTTGTACGCTGCTTACCGTTTTCCGACAGGAATAAGATCTTTCATAATATATATATTTTTTTAAGTAGCCATTTTTGGGCTATACCTACATATATATTATTCGTTATTTCCAAAATTAGCTAGGGCAGCTTAGGGCTTAGAAAGATTGTTAATTTAGAGTAGGAGCACTTCTGCGCAGGTTTTTTGGGGGGTTTTTCCTGTTCAGGGGGTCCGGTTAATTATACGCATGTAAATAACACGCTTTGGAAATATTGACTTAAATTTGCAACAAATGTCGTTTACAAATGGTGGTGGCGTAAAGTTACGTGCTGTGTAATTAACCTGGCCAGCCCCGAGGCAGTGCCTTTATTTTTATTTTTTTATCCCGCCCGAGCCGGTTTTCTATTAGGACAATACAAAATTGTTATAAAAAGAAGAAAATTGCGCTATGCAAATTTCTTTATTTTACAATGACCGATCATGACGTCAATAAGTGATAATGCTATCCTACATTGAATAAAGTTATTTCATTTTCATTTTAATTTTTTCCCGTTATGAAAATTTAACCATACATATGCACATGAAAACCTTACACAAAAACCTTTCGATTCATTTCATTTTATAAAAAAAAACCATTAAACTCCGTTGCGTTTAAAGATCTAAATATACAACGGGACACCACCCACCGGGAAAGGACTTAATTTATTCGTCAAATAAAAACTGAATCTGATACAATTTTTAGGTAGTAAGATTCGTACTTATTTATCTGGATCATTTTCTACATGTTCCTTAAAAAAATATATTTAATGGGTTACAAATTGGAGAATAAAAACACTTTTGGCTATTTAAACCAGCAAGAAGACAAGAGGTAAGAAGGTAGTCTAATACAGGAGGTACCTACATGTTCTTATCGTATGAAAATGAGCAAACTAAAATGCAAATTATAGTAGCCTAATTTTGCTCGTTTCCTTGTACAGTTACACACAGAAATTACTACTGATATCTAACCATAGGGGTCTTATCCAATGTTCATTGTTGGTTTATAGTTTGGCTCCAATTCAAGTTTAGGTGTACGAAGTTATGTTATGATAAACGTTTGTAAAGGAGAAAGGGTTACGTTTGATAGACTTGCAATGTGTTCGCTATTGTCCAGTGACGTTATATGTGTTTTCTATTGTGGCTAATGGATAAATGGGTTTATAATGATGTCAGGTCTAAACTTAACTAAGTAATAGTCTTGGTCGTTTATAACGCGGTTACCTATATACCTATACCATCCGTCTTTTGTAATAGTTACCTTAGGTAATAGAAGGGTCTTGTAACGTCAAAGTAGTTTGACTGATTTTGATAAATGATCAGCTCATTTCATGGCTAGTGAAACACCGATCGTGTTAATGCTGACCTTCGCGTACCCAGTTAGTAAAACTAACGTTTATTTATGGTACTTTACTATTATTCTGAAACTGAATGAAAGCAAAACAAACATTATTCGTGCTATTTCAAAAAAGTTAGACGCGCATAGACGCCATTTCAATTATTTTTCAATACGATTTGACGTTGTAAAACGATTTAGACACTGTTTAACATTTTTTGGAATAACATCGTATTTTTACATAAAAAAGTAGCTTAATCTCTGAAATTACTTATTGTTTTTATCGAATTTACGAAATTTCTGAATTTATATTAAATTTGAAACTTATATTGTATCTCCATCCATTTGTTATATTATTGACTGAAATATTCCAGCCGTTTTGAACAATTGGATAATAATTTAACCAGATGCGTTTTATTTGCCTATGTTTTCATTAAATACAAATTATCACACATTTATTTCGTCATGGTTTGGATTGAAAACCGAACAATGAATTTCCTTTAGATAAGCATATGCCATTTTGCACATTGTGGTAAATATGGACATAACAATTAAGTATGTGCTTCCGACCGAAATCATGAATATGTTATTGGCAACCATGACCTCCGTAGTCTATTGACCTGAGTTTATTCTGATTCAGTAGTCCCTGGATCGATTCCTAAAGAAGAACGCAGAAAGTAGCGATTATAAGTAATAAATTAATACTTAGGCGAAAAACTCATAAAATTATAAATTATATATTTACTGTTTTAGGATCACTTTGTTGTCCGTCCGTCCCTCTGTCACGACCATTCATATCGATAACGCGTAAATATAAATATATCAAGTAAAACCGCTTGTAGAGAAAAAATTAAAAAAGATTCGGCTGCTTATTCTGTGAAAAACGCGTGTTTTTTAACCTCTCAAGGGAATCAAAATTTATAGGTTACATTCCGTGGACCTAGAACGATGATATTTGGCAAGTAGCTTGTTTCAAAGAACAACATTTTAAAATTGAGGCTAGTAATTCAAGTGGGCTATCATTTGAAAGGGCTTAGTTACGAGACGGCCAAATGGGAGACGGACTCATCCACCGAGAGTTCCGTAACATGCACAACATGTTACGGAACCCTCGGTAGGCGAGTCTGACTCGCACTTGGTCGGTTTTTTTTCAATAAGTATGTAATTTCAGATCAGAAACGGATATAAATTATTTACACAGGATAGGCCCAATCCCAGCCCAGCCCAGTATCTTTAAATAGATGCCTACGCGGTATTCGAAGCTTATTGAATGAAAGATAAGCCCGCAAGACAGCGACCGTATTTCGAAAACACCGATTGCATGAATACTTCAAACATTATTGAAGGCATGAAAATTTCAATATTCTTTGATTGAAAAACAAATATAAGGCGTGAGGTTTCATTACGTTGTCTAAATGGAAAAACTGTGTACGGTTTGTGCTATCGCATATTCATGGGGTGTTTTCATCAGTCGACCTCTGCGCACTCTCTCTTAAGTCCACCACAGTATACAAAAAGGACGAGTAAGATAGATCAGCCGTGTCCTTGAATCAGCTCTGCTTTTTCTTTTATTGTTTTACTTATTATTCGCTTTTCGAGAACTTGCAAAATTCACCGCTGGCAGGATTCGAACCTGTGACTAAACTATTGCGGTAGATGCAGTTCTGCCACGCGTAATTGGCAATTAAACCCTCATCTACCCTTGCTATAGTATGTGTAGTAGTGATTTTGACTTCCCTCACTTTAAGTTCAAAACCTATAAAAAATATAACATTAAGTGTATAATTTCATTAATTTTTGTATAATTTCACCAACAGCAAGTGAGCCACGTCAGCCCACTCGATAGAGGACTCGGTAGAACTTATACCGGGTGTAGCAGGTTCGATCCCTGCCTGTGGTGAAATTTTGCAAGTTCTCAATTTATTTATACCCAGCACGTTGAGTTGTCTTGAAATTTAGTACCTACTCAATAATATTTCTTTTTTCTTACTAGGAAATTTTCTTGATTGAAATGTTATAGGATAAAAACGATTGCAGGATTTCTGTCTGGATTTTGAGGGTAGTGTATTAAATAATATGTTTAGCGTTGCTATCGTATTGTTATATTTAAAAGGATATCGTCGATGTTATGTTATGCCGATGGTATGTACTGTTCTGTACTTTTACTGTGTCTGCGCACTGGGTCGACAAACAAGCCTAATGGAGGGATTTCTGTGAGGCTGGTGGTAGGTACCGTGCCTGCCTGCCGGGTAAACTCTTGCTTGCTAATTTGTCATCTACGTTTCACGGACTCAGATTGGTTCTAAAATACGATATTCGAGCTTAAAGTGTTTGGCAGCAATAAATGCTGTTTTATTTTCGTAGTTGCAAATCATTATTTTATATTATTATAGAAGAGTACCTGGTGGCCGCGAACTTTGTTTCGCCAAGGGATGCCTGTGTGCCAGCAGCATGCTTTTTAATCAATTTTTGTAAGCCATTTTCGTATGTCTTATAGTTTAGCCGTGCTAATGGTGTTCCAAGTTAGGTAGGTCAGACCCTAGTATTATGACAAAAAAACATAGCAAAAGCAAACCCATCCTGAATAAATAAAACAAATATATTAATCCGGACATTCAGCTATCACCATACCAAAAGACATGTTCATTTTTTAAGGGAGCTTGGTATAAAATTCGTGGTAATTTCTAACCGGCCTCATCTTCCATCCAGGCTTAGAATTAGGAAAATAGAGGTCATTAAAACCATTAAAAAATTAAACAGAGCTGCATTTTTTTATTATTTAATTTTAAAATCGTGTCGAAGTAGTCTGTGATCACAGTAAACTTGACACTGGCGATATCACAATCGTGATGAAACGCCATAAAATAAATAATTGAGCCTAAGTAAAATGAACTCGATACTGGCGAAATCACAACGAAAACGTCATTGAAACGCAAAAAGATTTTTGTCCGTCCATGATTTTTGTGTGTGTGCTCGTGTCGTGTCGTTTGTTACCAGCTAACAGCTTCATTTTTACGCCCCTTTTCTTACCATAGGACCATCATTGGACTTATTCATCTGAAATTCACGAATTTTTGGATATTTTGAAAATAATTTATTGACAGACAGCTCAAACGACAACGACATTTGATTTTTTTTGTGGCATGGCTTCTAGCTTTTTAGCCAAAAATTATTAGTTACAACGTTCCGGTGCACACAACATTCATAAAATAACATTATTGTTTTTCTAGAAATTGCAGGTCTTTAAAAAATATTTATTTATTCTAGATATTATCTTTTAAAAAGGCCTTTTATAAAAAGTAACTATTGTTGTGGTTAGAATTTTAATTTATTTTAATACCACTACCGTGACATCTCTTTACATCAAGTTCCATAGCTTCGCTTTTTGGTGATGCATGCACAACATACATGTGTACATACACACAGACAGACAGACAGACAGACAAAATTTTAAACAATGAGTGTGGTATCGATTACTAATTTCATTAACCTTCCAATATTTTTTTTGTTGTTCAAGCTTTTTTTAGTTTTATTGCTAGTACATATGATCCGGCTGTACCTACCTCCCGGTAGCAGTGGTTGATGCTTAGTTACACTATGATTCACGTACAATAGGCTTTTCAAGTTTGGATTTCACAATCCAACCTACTACGTGTCGAATGAACCGAATGCGGTGGAACAAACACACATTTCGTCCCTCTAGACATGGCTAGAATAGCGCCGCCATAGAGTTACGGTTTACTGCGACAGCTATGCACTATAAAAAGTTTCCTCCAAGTGATAGATGTGCACAAAATTGCATATAAACATAAACAGACAAACAGTAAAAAAACAAAATCATTGTTTTGTAATCGATTGCATTTAATAATTAAATAGATTTTGCAGGCAAATCGAGTAAATTATTAATATATAGAAAAATGCAGTAAAAAGATGAAAAGCATCATGACATTCACAAAAACTATTTTCACCATAGATATCATAAACTTGATTTTCACAGAAACCATTCTACAAATAATAAAATTGTTACAAGTCGCTGTCTGTACATGGCAAATACATGCAAAACACAATAAAAGGGGAGGCAAAACACAATAATCAAAAAATTTGCACTTTAATTGTGTTTTGCATGTATTTGCCATGTACAGACAGCAACTTGTAACAATTTTATTATTTGTAGAATGGTTTCTCTGAAAATAGTTTTTGTGAATGTCATGATGCTTTTCATTATATATATTAAAAAATTACTCGATTTGCCTGCAATGTTTTGACCGCTGTAATGTTTCCTACCACGTAAACTTAGCCCTAAACTTAAGTGATTCTAACACTTGCCAATAACTGCATTATAATATTAAAACTGTCCCATACCGCACCATCGTATGGAACGTGTGGCACAAGCATAAATTTAGGCAAAGACTACAACTTCAGTTCAATCTGTCGGTTATAGATATGGATTTGAGATAAATATCGTTCACTCGAAGGACTCGTCTCAAGATCGTTTGGTAAACATGCTTAGTTGATGGTAGGATTTCTGCAAAGCTTTGAGTAACGTGGTTTTAGTCGGCAAATATATGTCGCAGTTATATGGCAGAAATAGGAATTCGGCTGAAATCCTAGGAATTTGGCAATAAGCCGAAATATGGCATAGTCTAAAATTTCAAACTACCGTATTCCTGAACTAGTTTAGCAAATCGATTGAAATCATAATTCTATCTACTATATAACTGCGATATATACCTACATTGCGCTGTTAATTTGGTAATATATGTGGCAACACCACATTAAATTCCAACTATGCGAATTTTAGTGATGAATAGCGAGGAACAACAGAATAAATTTATTACTAGATTATTATCAGAAAGTTGAACGACTCGGTTTCCCACACGAAAAAGAAAGTTCAGAATCAGAAAGTTGTAAATACAAAACCTTTCCCTTAAGATTTTGTTTCTACGGGAAATTTGTTCAGTTTTATGAGATTCACCCTCAAGCTATGGCACGCTGTTTTTAAGACCTAGTACAAACATGTAATTTGTTTGTACTAGGTCTATACTTACTTTACTTTGTGTGAATATTTCTGTCGCTATACAATTGTTAAGTTTGAGTTAGTGAGTATAATAGTTTACTTTCAATCTGTAGAAATTAAGTCTAGGCTTTTACAGAAGACCTGCTATACAATACCTGCTACCTATGCAAAAAAAAACTAGTACCTACTAAGCCAATCAGAAAGTTAAGTGTTATTATGCTTCTGTCTACGTATTTCTAAGATGCCCTTTCTAATATTCGGTAAAAATTCAAACAATTTCGTTTCATTAAGCATTTCGTGTTTCCTGCTCAGTCATTTTTCATGGCGTTGATAAAACGATTCCATAATTTTCATAGTCAGCAATATTAAAGAATCAAGAAAAACAGAGTCCTTGGGGAACTTTTGTATAATTTAATTAAGTTGATATAAAAGAAAACAGAAACGAAACGTATTTTTTAGAGTATCTTCTTAGATTGACGGTACGAGTGACCAAAATAGTTGGTTGCTATACTAAACCAAGTTGGAGATGTATAAAAAAAGGTTAATTTTTATCAATAAATTAAATAAGATCCTCTTCGATAATAATAAGTAATCACAAACAAAATAAAATACATATTAGTACTAATTATTTTTATTTTATGTTCAAAGCGACGATCTTAAATATTTGTTTTATTCATAAAAGAAATATGAGCCGTGTAATACAAGCTTGGAATAGCATCACCCCATTTCCTTCTAACGGGTGTCGTAAGAGGCGACTAAGGAACTCGAGGGTTTCGTGTGTATAGGTGACAGGCTGACAACCTGTCACTATGGTGATATACGACTTTTTTGAAACAGCCCTCATATATTTGTCAGAAGTGGCGATCGCGACCGTATTCTACGGCCTTTAACGTTCTGCCTACCTCGCAAGGGATATAGGCGTGATATGTGTATGTGCATGTATATCCGTATGTCCTAAAGTTTTCTCTCCAAACTTTTGACATAGCTTCTTGTTCAATCCAATCTAGTTTTCACTAACCGTAACCGGCAGCAATATATAATTGGATTTATTAGTCGTCCAAACCACGTTCAGACTCGTCCTTCGTCAGAATTTGTGTCACGTCATTATGATATTTATCTCCACAGCAACGTTGAGCTACGTTTGTTAATAATTAATCTGCCACTCATAAAATAATGCTTCATTCATTGAATTGAAAATGTAACAAGTTTAGGTATTGTTTATGTATAACGAGAAGTGAGTAGTGAGTAGTGAGTGTATTTGTGGAAAAAATTTGAATAAAATTATAAATTCCAACTTATCTTCATAAATTCTATTTATCTTAAATTTGGAACAGACCTGCGTAGAGTTTAGTCGCAGAATTTTGGATATCGAATAAGTTTTTATGTTTCATGCATTCTAAATTTATTTAGGTTGTAAAAAGTAATGGAATTAATAATGTATGGGATGCGATATTTTAGTATGTACACTTAAAGTTTTCACTAAGTCTTCTCTACTCAAAGTAATTGTGAAAAACGAACCAAAAACACCGAAATACCGATAAATATTGCAATACAAGAACCGCGAATAGCCTTAAAATGAACTAAAAATCGTATACAAAAGCTCGCGAACGATCTCCCACATTCCCTCGCTTTGCATTCAGTATAGATGGTGTACCTAAGTTCAGTGAGCGGGCCACAGTACAAACATACACCAATGAGTTCTTAAATTAACCAAACGTTCGTTGTAACCAAATACAAGAGGTCTTTAGAGCAGTCGTAGACACGCGAATCCTCAGAAATATTACGCGACTTACTTGTTTTTATTTTGTAGAGAGTCTATCCCTCTACGTTTCGGCTGCTTACGGCAGCCTTCTTCACGGAGGTCGACAGATCACATTCGCCCGCCCGTCAGTTGTGATTGCCGAACACTCAAGTGTTCTGCCGTAAGCAGCCGAAACGTAGAGATATAAACTCTCTACAAAATAAAAACAAGTAACTCGCGTAAACTCACATCATGAGTGATACTTGTTCGTTTAATAATTAAAAAAAAAACAGAAGTATTCACGAGACCGAAAAAAAAAAACTTGGTCGCCCATTTTTTCACTCGTTCATCAGCAAACTACCACTCCGCACCAGTAACTCATCATCGAGAGAGAGAAAAAACCGTCTTCTTTTTTACTATTCTAGATTTCTGCTGTTTTTTTCCTCTACTGTGTGTACTCAACGAGGCAAGTTCGCGATGTTTACCGCGCGGTCAATGACACCCGATACTATTGCTGCTTGACATGAAATGCAACAAATAGGTAAGCATCCAAACATGTTCAGCGGTGGACTGTTGTGGCTGTTGAAGTATGAAGTAGGTAAGTATATCAGGAATATCCACATAGGTTGTCATATTTTATTCAATCTAAACTTGTTGACTGAATTATACACAGGTAAATTCCGAGCCTTTATTGATAATAAGATTTATTAATAAGCTTTTATTGATAATATGAAAAAGGAGTTCGAATGTTAGATAGAAAATACATGTTTCTATTAGAACCAAATTTTTGTACCAAATGATACTATTTACAGTGCGTTTAAATGAGACTATACGGCATAATATAAATATATCCTAATACGTAGGTGCAAATAATAATTATAAAAAAACGTAGGTGAAAACTTGAACACAGCACACGTTGAATTTGCAACTGATGTAAATCAAATAGAAATGCCTTCACACTGCATCCGTTTGGGCGAGGCAGGTTCGCGAAGTTAGCGCGGTCAACGACACACTATTACTATTGCCCCTTGACATGAAATGAAAGAAACTCGGGGTAAACACTAGTTTACCTATTTAATATCCCATACAATTGTTATACATACCAACGTATTACGACTATGTAATGGATCAACATATTTAGACTGGATATTCTATTAACATTTCAAAAGAATCTCATTTTAATCCTGCATTTCTCAAAATAACAACTACCGACAAGCTCGTCATTTAAACTGGTAAATAGTACCAACATAAAGTGACAGTACTGATTGAAGTATACCTAGCTATATCGATGTTAATTCATCGTTTTCAAAACCCTCTAGGATAGATATAAGGTACCTACATATCTACATATCTTGGGTGTGCCAAGAACGATGACGCCCCAGCGCGTAACTAAGTAAGTAAAAACACTTTATTGCACATCGTATAACATAAACATATATAAATACCTATACTTTATTGCACAAAAACAAGAAACGGACATAAAGATAGAAAAGAAAGAGTACAATATAGGCGGCCGTATAGAGAGAGTACAATATAGCTAAGTAGCTATTTCCACAAAAGACAAAGCTGGAAAATTTAGTAAAATAAAGTAAAATGGAATAAATACTAGATTTAATCTGAAATACCCCGCAAGGAATAAAGAAGTGCTATAAACGTGTTTGTACTAATCTAAAAAGATGTAGCAATATTTACGAGTTCTTACTGTTCAAATAATAAAATTGAATATTTTTCTGCTGCTGAATAATATTTTGTTTCTCGTATATGTTTTTTAGCCTTTTCAGCCAATGAAATAAATTTGTTACTTTCTTTATGGCTAGAGCAAAATAAAATTTGCATGTGAAAAAGTTGATAGTTTTTATTGAACTTGCTACTCTTGCAATTTCTGAGCATTCTGATTTGTAAGTTTATTAATATTATGTAGTTATTCAGAACTTAACCAGTAGTACAAAATAATAAGTTCAAATTTTAATTTTGAACGTCGTCGTAGTCTACAGCCAGTATGGTGGTAAGTCGCAAGTATAGCGTGTCTTGTAGTTTTACAAACAAAAAGTTTTACTAACTAAATTCTTGATTAGCTGAGCTAGAAGGGTCTTTATGACTTAATTTGTCTTTTATTAGGGCTTTAACTGTCGCTTTTACCAACAGACGGATAAATTAAACTTCACTGCTCAATACCTACTCGTTGATAAAACAAGCTCCGGCTATTTTATTAATAAACTTGAGCTTGCCCAGTGGTTTTACTCACGAATACAGTTTTGCCATATTAATTGCTAATGTAGCAGCTAACTCATCAATTTACTAGGTTGTATTTATTTATTTTTTGTTAAACTGGACATTCAAAATTGTTACATGGAAAACAATTTATTGATCCAGGTAAATATTCACATACTAAAAATATCAGAACTAATATTACCTATAACTTTCATCTTCCTCTCAATTAGGTATCTGTGATACCTATCTTTACTTTTTTGAAAACGTAGATCAAATGAATGTCAAATGAAATACGTAAAAGAGCGTTGTTAAAAACCACACGCGCACTTAGGCGAAGATCACACTTGACGTCCGTTGCTGCGCTTATTTAGCGGCGACACATACATTATCGCTATGTCCCCGTATTTGTATGGGAATAAGATGGGTATTCGCAATTTTCTTTTGTCTGTCTGACAGACATAATATACATAACGGATGCGCTCAAATACGCAGCAACAGACATCAAGTAGGAGGACCACCTTAGTTTGTGCAAAATACTTATTCGAACTTCCAGTAAATAGCTCAGGGACCAAAAATTAAAATAACAAATGAACATCGAAAACAATACCTCTATTATCATATCAGATTTCACTTCAGTTTAAGAGTCAGTATTAATGCTATTGTTGTAGATGGAGGCAGGGATAATAATTTTAACTTAAATAAATTAAATTTCACAAGTTCTACTTAAACTTTGATACCTTGTAAATAATGAAACATTAAAGAGAATTAAAAAAAAAACAATGTTATTACAAAAAAGATAGGCGAGCTTTAAGAGATTGTTTGAATTATTTTCTATAGGATTTGACGTTGTCAAAACAGCCTAAACCATGTACCATACCAGTATTTTTTAGTAATAACACGATTAGCATTAATTCTTCTTCTTCTTATTTTCGAGTGGGACACCGAGTCGTCCAACGACCCGATGAACCCTGGTGTCAGAGTTTTTCAACCGCCTACTACCACTAGCACTAATGAAAAGAATACAGCACAGTGAGGGCATAAAGATGTAGACCATAGTACAACGAAACTTTATTATCTACGGCAATGTAAAACATTATATACTCTTAAAAAAATAAATGTACTCAAAGTCTGAATAACTGACCGACTCATTTATCAACGCACAGCCTTAATTAATAATATATAAGAAAAATGATTTATAAATTTTATGAAATGTTTTTAAGTGGTTAAGCGTTTCTATGAAAGTTCGTGTGATCTTTCAAGCGATCTGTTACAAAATTTGGGATTCTATTTAGGAACTAAAATAATCAAACACTTGTCTATTATTTATTTCCTAAATTTGAACCCCTAAATGAGTGAAAAAGGGGTTAAAATACTTGTATGGAAATTTGAGGTTTTGAAATTCGATCCGTTATAGAATAATGTAAGTATAACATTTCAAGTATAGTACACGTGTTTCAATAAAAACACATTTTTAGTTATAGGGTGAAAAGTTTGTATGCATGTCTCGTAGTCATTAAAGCAATTTATTACAAAATTTGTGATTAAATCAAAGTAAAACAGGTACATATCGGGATAAACGTTTGTGTATTACAACTATGGGCATTTGAGGCAATTTCTTTTATATTTTGGGATTAAACTAAGGAGCTTAAGTTACCGAATACGAAAATCTGTATTTTCAAAATTTAGGGACTACAAGGAGATAAAAAGTTTGTTTGGAAATGGCTTTTGAATGTCATTATTTAAAAAAAATATGATAAGACTAAGGAGATAAAATAATATTTGAAAGTTTTAAGAAGGTTTGTCGGATTGTTTGTTGACTATTTCTTCCGTACGAAAAACGAATGCGCGAGCGCGAGTAAAACTGCGGCCGAAAACACTAGGAAACCAATTTTCATATTACCTATTGACCGAAACCCTATTTATAGCACGTAGTATATAGGGTGCTATGAAAATAGCGCAAACCTTAAGTAGATCTATTTAACTTAATGAAAATTTTGCTTTGCCCTTTTGGTAAAATTACAAAAGAATGTTATTTTCTAAACAAGAAATATGGCTTTTCATGAAAACAAAAACCATGACGATTATGCATGAGAAGAAAAATAACATTTCATTATTAATGTCATTGGCTGAGTTAAAAGTTTTCTAGTGGCGTCTTGTAAACTAAAAATTTGCGGCATAACTGAGGTTTTCGTTTGATCTTAATTTTAACCTTGCCAAGAACGCAAAAAGGGTTCACGATCAAGCAGTTGTCCCTTTTGTAGCTGTTTACTTTCAATAACACCCTTGATGTGCTTTCTAAGTATACTACACACGGGAAAACATACCTGGCCGATTTTTAACTCAGTTAAAAAGTAACAACGTAAAGTTATTCAAAAAGCGTAGATAGGTAAAAGATAGCATAAATTTTTCCACTGTTATATGTGTAAGTATATCCAGATTGATTTCACTTTATTATTAAGTAGTTTTAACGTACTAGTTTTATTGGTATGATCATAACTACTTCAAACAACACGGAATATCGTACTGACAATAAAATGTGTCCACTAATCGCTCATAAAAACTTTAGGGTTTCCTTCAGCAAGTCACTGACGAAACTGCTTGTCGTAAGTTGGTACGACTGTCGTATCCCTCATGAAGTCGTATTAAGAAGATATCAAGCTCGTTTTTCACATAAATGATTCAGAGTTTCCAAGTCGAAAAAGAAAAACGACGCATAAAAAAAACGTAGAACCAGGTGGCAATATTATAGTTACTTTGTTTGCAGATTGCTAATGAAACCCTACTTGTCTTGCCTTCATAATCTGTTTTTAATCATTTCAATTTTATATGGCAGCCACTATATTTTCTTTTATATCTCATGTTCCTTGAGGAACAATTTACGTAATTTAAGTTTGTATATCTAAGTATTTACTAGGCTATTTACGCATTGGGAGGCTTATTTTAATTTTTAGGTTTTCTTGTTTTGTAAATATTATAAATATTCAGATGTTCGTACAAACTAATTATTCATCGTCTTTCGATAGTTATTAATGAAAAAGATAAATCGAATAACATAAACAAGTTTTAAGTTATTTCACCTACTTCTACTACAGTACATCGTTCAGTCCAATGCGCCGTCCATCTAAGCATGGTTCCTCGTAAACTAAAACAGTAAATTATTTAAACTTACGACCACCACGGATGGAATAAACTTACTAACTTTTATTGTTTTATATAACTTTTACACGTGATATTTATGCAAACAGTAGCTTAGGAAATACAGTTTGCCAAAACGATGGAAACTTTTGACATAAAATTGAAAAATATAAGATCGACAAAACGTAAAGTTTTAGCGTAAAGTTTTATTAAATGGAAAGCATAAACAGATATATTTGTCTTTTTATCTCTTTCAAATAAAAAATGAAGCCTTATCACGAGCTATAATAGTCTACCTATAAATATTTGCGGTAAGTTTCTGCGGTAGCATTTAAATATTATACAAAGGTATAAAAGAAATATCTGCTGTACATATCAATCATATTTAATCCACGATAACACACACACACACACATATCACGCCTATAATCCCTTGCGGGGTAGGCAGAGCACAAACGGAACAAAAAACGGACACTTACGCCACATCTAACAATGATATATAATTATGGGGGTCATTCGGAAAATTGTGTGGAAAAAAAAAATAGAGACAGGTTGTCAGCCCAACGCCTAAAATTGCAATACACGCCCTCGAATCCATCAGTCACCTCTTACGACTCCCACGGGAAAGAAATAGGCTGATGCTATTCCAAGCCGGCATCACACGGCATCCACGATAATAATCATATTATAATTGTTCGCACTATGTACGTTTATCCTGAAAACGGTACGTGTACGCATCCTAAACGTGCTTAATACCTAAGTCAAAGTAATTTTATCATCCCATCAACACTTTGTTTGCTCTGGCAACGAGTTGGCTTGATAACTCACATTCTGAAGTTATGTTGGTCTTGAGAGTGAAATGTAGAGGTACTATTAACTGAGGATCGTAAACTACAGTAATTAATGTCCGCCCTGCTTGCGTCTCACGGCACGGCATATAAGGTGTTACAGGGGAAAATCATACAAGTAATGTGTTGGATCGGTTCGGGGTTAAATAATTAAATCGTATATCATTGGCAAAGCAAGGAAAAGAAGAGACGTAGATAAAAAAAATATGCACCTTTTTGTATGTTCTCTCTCATTTATTTTTATTTTTACTTAGTGGTTTATTATATTTGTTAAGACTGTGGAATCTTGTGTCGTTGACAAACCCAATTTGGGTTTAATGACACTTACCATCATCATTTGTATATATTTTTATTGTAACTAAATGAATAAATAAATAAAATAATAATAATAATAATTTGATTTTATCTTTAAAATACTTACCAACATTCTCAAAAACACACTTGTTCGTGATTTTTTAAAACTTTTTTGTCTTTTGTTTATTTTCCTGAAAACGACCGAAATATCCTCTTTTCAAATTATTCGTTTAAAGTTTCTAAAACAAACCCATTGTTGTATTTGTGACACTCTGTATGAATAGGTATCAGTACCTTTACGTATAATCTTCATAACTTAGTAGGGCTTTTGCCTGTAAACCTCGGTGTAAGCCTAGGTGTTTGTTTTTTGTTAATAACCAAAGTAGGTAATTGGTACCTACCTACCTACTCGTACACCAGAAACCATAATTTAATGTCCGTAATTTCATGATAATAAAACAAAATATACTGAATGGTCTACTATTGAATAATATGATCTCTATAATACTACATTTACAAAGAAAAATGTTTGTTCGCTTCTTCTAAAAAAGGTTTTTATGATTGGCAGTACTTATGTTTTCGTATTTCAAAACTCTAGGTACACGACAAAATAAATTTAAGAGGCGGAAATAGATGCGGACTTACCTATAAGTAGGAAACATCTATCTGTATTTGAAAAGAATCCCCACTTCCCACGACATGTCAACATCGTGCTACTAACCCAGAAGAAGAATCAAACGAATCGATTACTTCTTGATTATTTTCATATGAGGTGCTCCGTTTCAGACTTTTACGACTGTGTATGTCTTCTGAGAGCGATAACTTAGTCATTTTATGTTCACCCCTTCTTGCGCACCGCGGGCACTCACTTCGGAAGTTCAGTGCGACTCCCCTGAGAGACTCATAAACACGCATATCCTTTTCCATCTACCATTTGAATACGCTTCTCTTGCCTTTTTCATAATAAATTCTTTCATTACCCCGAATAAGAGTTTCGTTATGACCTTTCACGCGACTCGTACATGTTCAAATAATGGATCAGTGTTGTTTACCTATCTTGTCAGCTACGCCCTACGCATGGTTGCGTTATTGAAGCCCTATGTTTCAAACAAGCATTAAACGAATATTTTCGTACAAAAAACCAAATATTACCTTCCGCGTAACATATTTTTCACACGTCGAGCAACCTGCGCCATTACTCGTAATACAACATCCAAGCATGGCGAGGTCATGAGTTCACAAAACAATACAATATAACAGAGTAATCCCGCTTTATACGAACTACAATACGCTATAACTCGTAATACAAATCGAAGTGCTAAGTAAAATATAGAGTGGAAACCGAAGGTAGAAACAAAGCAAGTGAGGTCGAACCGTTAGGGGTGAGAAAATCGGTCGCGCGGCACTTTATAGTTTTAATATCGACGGTTGAGGTCGTGGAACTTATGGCTGGAACACGTTGCTCCTACTAATGCGTGTCCCAGTGTCGATTCCGCAACCGGAATCTGTGTACGGAGCGCACGGAACTTGAACGGGTTAATACTCCGACCGCCGTTTACTGTAATGTTTTCAATATCGGCGCAATCCTTGCAATATATGGCCTCAAGGAAATAATGAAACTGCTAGGAAAAACAAAGGTGCAGCCCAGTTACGTATAGTAGGTTTCGAGCCCGCATAAGAAATAAAAAGGACTATTATGTTGCTCATTTTGGGCACAACGACAACCGCAAACGTTTATTTAAAATAAACATTTTATTCTCAGCCCTTCCGCGTAAATATTAAAAAACTCGGGTTTGGCTTAGGCAGGCGTAAGTTATTTTCTTTTTATTTTTTCCTTGAGTCGCCGGGGGCCGCGTGCGTTCTCTCGGGGCAGATAATTTCGTAGAGGCTACGTGCTGCGTCCTTCGCTTGGCCCGGCAACCCGGCAGCCCACAAACCTACTGCAATCCAAACTCGACATAAGACTACTAATACCAAACGTCCTCCCCCTTAAAGTGTCACGTTTCGATGATCCCACGTAAGTCTAGTTTAGTAAGAACTCATCTTTGGACCAAACTCCGAACGACTTTAGTTTTCTTCAGTGCTCTTAAACTTACTCTTCACATCACAGAGCTCTTCGCAATATCGCGTAACTTGCTTATTAGATATTTTACCTGATATTTCGGCAGTTAGTTAATTATACTGGGTACCTACTTAGATACCGTTTTTCTTTGTTCTAAGATTCATTTTTTTTACCTTACAGTCTGTGATCCTCATATTCACGTGAATTCGTTTATATAGGTAGTATATGCTGTCAGCGATTAAAAAGTATTAAATTAACAAAGTAGGTAGGTGAAAATAATATTGTATGGGTACTTACATACATACATACATAAGCCTATTGCAGTCCACTGCTGGACATGGGTACTTACTAAAATTAATAATAATAACTAAATTTTAATACACTATAAGTTATATAAAAAATAAGAATATGGAGCGCAACTCTGTATTCTCATTCTGTCGTACTTAGGCTTAAGTGGTTCTCGATTTTATTTTGTAAATTAAATTAAAGATGATTATATATTTGTATGAAGTTTCCCCGGTCGCCGCAGATTGGTTGAATAATACTCATTATTATAATTAGGCCATAGAAATGCAGAATATTGCTTCTCCATTGAGTTATCTAATGTGCCCCGCACGAATAGACTGAGACTCAGTGATTAGGAGCTGACAATTTTGGGGAAGCTTTATTTTATGTTTACGAGTTTACGTGTTCTGAAAGTTAGTGGACTTTCTACAGGGAGCAATCTTCTTTACTTCATTTACACAAAATGAGTGAAATGATATTGAAGCCCGAAAAATACTAAAAATACTTTTGTTATTCGTTCGGCATTTAGGAAATTGAGTTTTATAAAGTCAAGTTACGCGAACGTTAAAGTTTGAAGTCAATTTGCTGATAAAAACGAGCTTCTTCCGCTGTTTTGACCGGCAGTTCTAGTTCTAGACATACGCCAGTGCCACTTTAGAAATTCTCTTGGAGTACAGCTCGTAAGTTTTTAAGTGTTTGCCCGTTCGAACTGTATGAATCTATCGGGGATCGTTGCGAAGCATCTTCTCCTGTTTTGAACTTTTGAAACTATACTACACGATTTATTACTAAAATGGTTCACACTTACAGACGTCGGAGATTTTCAACTGCTAGCGTCAATAGCAAGTATATGTAATTAATTTACGTTGATTAACTTGCGATGATTTTCTAATTACAAATTGAATTTGTTTGTGTATATGTAGTTTGAACTAATGTAAAGGAATGTAATAAAATTAGGTTTACTGGTAATTAATTTAAAAGGTGGTTCAGTGAAGGCCGCAGTCGTAAATTGTGGTTTGGGACAGTAGGAAGGGCGGGCGGGGGCGGGAGGCAGGGCGGGCAGCCGCACGGTGTACGATATAGCGACTTTACCTGCCTCTCTATAAAATAAGACGCGTTTGACGCGGGGTGATAGGGCGTATAAACTAGTGTTGTTTGCTCTATTTTTCTATCGATATATGTTGTAAAAGTGCCTAGGCACTTCGGTAAACTTTTCTAAGCCGGATGAAAAGAAAGTTCTGGAAGAGTTGTGCAATTTAACTTATGTACCAAGTAATTTCTTTATAGCATAGTTAAAATACGATTCAATCATAGACGTGTCTCATAAAGATTTATCATAAGTGTTTTCTTTTATTTCATGGTAGCGTCATTTTATCGAGTCGCACTACGTTACTGGTGTCCTAGATCCGACTTTTTATGGCAGGACGATATCGCCCCTCTCATCTAACTGGAGACCTTAGATAGTAGATCATCCGTGCATGAAAGGTCCCTACGAAAAAACTTGACCCACTTCAGTGACATAAAATGCACGAACTGTACTACCGACAGTTTTTTCCCGGCCAAAGCCGTTATGTGCAGGTGATGGAATAGAAAAAAACGTTTTATATGTGTTGTGTAACGGACATATAAATGGATTTCTAGCGCTTAGATACCTAGTTAGATAGTGTAGCGGCAAAGTAAGAATCCAATGACAAGATAAGGTGAAGAGTACAAGGAAGAGACACTAAATCTATTATGGTAATACTTGTATTTTGAACATTGTATCATATTACATTAGTATTTCAACTATAACGCAATACATTTCATCCGCTAACGTAACTTTGAAAGAAATATCCAATATTGTATTCAATAGTATGTTTGTATTCACAGTTTGGAAAGTAAGGTAAGATAGATCAAAAGAATGTTTGTTTTCGGTCAAAGTGAACAAAACAAATAAGTATTTGGAAGGCTGTTGGGAATCTATAACTCAATGCCAAGTTTCGCAAAAGTTAGCTAACTTTGAGTACTTTTGCGATGGGAGCCGAATTCTGAAGACCCATCCCTTGTTCTAAGCTCTACCTGTAAACAAACGCGTTACGGAGGTTATTTTCCGTCGTATATTGTCACCGTAAAATTAAATTAAGTATAAGATCCAGAGATCACGTTTAAAAGCATTAGGCATTTTAATATGTGCAAAAACTAATTTATATTGTCAAACCTAAATTGATCTGCAAATGGATACTGATGCAAATTTAAGTAGGTGTTTATTTTCCTAAATTATTGAGGCTAATATTTTATCTCATTCATATTTTTGTTCTAGGCAACGATTGAAAAATATGCAACAGAAGTATTCAGCACCTACCTTGTTACCTTCCTCGTAAAATAGAAAATGAATATGATTTTTTGATCATAAGAATGTTTTTGTGAAAACAACACGTACTATAAGCTCATAAGATTAGTGGTTTGTCCTTTTGATCTCTCACGCGCGGCCCCGACTAAACCACCATTTTAATTATACATTTTTTAATTTCAGCAGTTTTTAAATTTAATCACCCTCGTATTAGACGAGATTATAAAATGCAAATGGATTTATATTTATTTTGCAATATTTTTTTGCTACTAGATTAGGCTTTGTAGTATTTATCCATTTGTAGGTAAGTACCGGGATATTGTTTTGTCACAAAATAATAACTTGTCTGCAAGTGTGAAGAATAACCTAAGAGCCAAGTAAAGTTATTTTTTCTTTTTTTATTTACCTGATAGAATATTTAGCAGCAATTCTGACATATTTAGATTGGATAATATCATTTCAAAATAACAATTTACTCTCGGCTGCGCTGAAAACATCTAAACAGGTGACATGAGAAACGGAAATAAATACAAATTCTGCCGAAACTTAAATGTGTCGAGCTCTCATACAGCAATATTTAACTTGGGCAAAACGTGCAAGCACTGATATATCAGTCATCAGCGTGTAACATGAAAAATTGCGATACTTACTTGTTGTTGAACGGCGACAAGAACCAGTTTCCAATTTGGACGCGGTGAACTTTTATGTCGGCTGCCTTACGTGAGCTGAAACGTGAGCAATAAGATTAAAAATAAATTATGTTCTGTAAAGGGCGGTCGTAAAGCCAGCGCGCACGTGTGGACGCCCGTTGCCTCCCGCCGCTCTCCCATGGTTTCGTCATCAGCAAAAATGTGATTGCTGTTAGCGAGTTTATTATTTCGCTGACGCCTTCATTAGTATAACTCGTACGTGGCTTAATGGTTCGGCTTGTAGCAATCAACAAATTTTGTCCCATTAAGCACGACAATTTATTTTAATAAATATTATTTGTAGTAAATTATTTTGTTGAAACTTTTCTAGGCCTCTCAGTCACAACTTCATGCAAATAAATGGTTTTTTTCTTTGAAATTTTATGTATCTATTACTAACCAGAAATGCAGACTATTTTCGGTCAGTTAATTATGGTTGCAATAAAGACTTAAATGGGCCAAACATATCTGGGGGATAATAAAACTTTTTCTCTTTACAAGTTTTAAGTTGGGGGCTATGAGCTGAGCTACTGCGGTTTTCCCGACCTGAATAGTTGGTGGAATTCGCCGAACAGCCGCTGGAAGCGTGCCGAATGTTGCAGTTAAATAATTTGTGATAACCGCTTTCATTTATCCAACTTTTAGTCGGAATTCCAGTAAGTAATTTGACAGTTTCAGCTGTGGACGTCGACATAATTACTGTAGCTGTGTACCGCGTTCTAAATTTAAATTCCTTTTTCGTCGTTTAGTGTAGAAATGCAATGTGACTAATTTCAGTCGGATTTATTCCAAGTGATGAAATCTGAGCAGCCTTAATATCCTATGTAAATTGAATTTTACTCATGTATAAATATTGACAGATATTAAAATAAGCATCGGTAACATGAACTGTTTTTGAATAAAAGCAGAAAAACCGAAAATAGGGACGTAATAAGGGGGGAAGGGGGGGGACATTAGTTTGACAGCTTGTTCCCTCTAAATTATTAATTACACATATGAAAGCTACAAGCATACCAAGTTTTATGCTTGATGGAACCATAGCTTCATACAAAGTCATAGCAAAGGAGCCGTACCATTGCAAACTACTAATATTTATCTGGTAATGTGTGTCAAAATCATACAAATCTAGCTGTCAAATATATTACATATATTTAAGTCAATCAATTCCTGTACACTATCTACTCTATGAGTCGTTATTCGAAATAAGCTCTAGCCACAAATAGCTAACTGGCACAAAGTGTAGATTAGGCGTCTGAGTATAAAGAAGCATAGGTAATGATTAGGATCGCTGAACACCAACTCAAAATATTCAGAATACGTTTCAAATGCCAGGCGTACTAATACATATATTTCACAAAACATACTGGCAAATCAGATTGATCTGTCGATTACCTTCTTATCAGTGAGGTTCCGCTATGAATACCTAATTATTAGTATAGTGAGCGGATTAGGCCAGCTGAATAGCGTAGCGAAACGTAGAGAAGCATAGGTAATGATAAGCACCGCTGAATTTCAACGGAAATCACTCGACAGGCAGGAGGTTTCGAATGCCAGGCTTGCCAATACATTCATACCTACATTTCATACAACTGATACAATATACAGACAAATCAGATTGATTTGAGGAACTGGTTATTTACCTTATTGGAATTAATCAAAAATATAAAACTAGAGAGATTCTAATGTAGCTGCCAACAGCGTATAGTATTGAGACATCAACAAAGATTATTTTCCTTACATTAAATTACAGCCAACTACCTGATAGCTACTAAGGGTAGATAGGTATGGAGAGGTATGGAACAAAATGTCTTTTGAGTAATCATATTCATAAGTAGCCATTTTCTATGACTGGTTTTCATTTTAGGTAACTTGAACTAATTCCATTTTCAAGTTTGAAACTTAAAGTTAGAATGTTCAAGTTGGATAATAATTATGTTTACTTCAGATATTTCTTTAAGGTGGCGAAATAGGAGTACGTCAAAATCCTGCGTCATCCACTCCCAATTCTAATACTGAAATTTTACAGTTTTAATTGCATTCCATGAGAGATATCAACGGGATATTTTATTGTGAGAAGTTTTTATGGCCCACAGCTGTTTCCGGGGCAATTTGTCGGCAGCCACCGTAAAAAATATCGGGAACTTCAGCCAGTGTTAACCGCTCATCGCTACGGTTGACTTCCTGTTGCCCTAACGCCCGGTCAGCCTGGATTAATAGCATTATCACACTTTTTACAATACTTTTATTGATGTACTGGTATTTTTTAAATTTGCACTCTTGCAAAGTAATATGTAAGAATCATTATCTCTACAATTATTATCAATTATAATAATAAAATAATATCTTAATTCATATCTTAAATTTAATAAAGTATCTAGTGACTAACCTAAATTTAAGTTCAAAAAAGGTCGTCTAGTACACATTTATATGTTGTGTCAATAGTTGCTTTCAAAATAAAACCTATTTGACTTCCATTATAATTAACCTTATATTATTTAAATTAATCTAAACAAGGTATAGCAGTAAAAAGAACGACACGAACCCACTTATATAGAGGGGCTGTATCCATTATACCATAGGGAGACAATTTTTATATAATATGTTAGTAGTACTCAGAACTAAAAACTTTGCATTGCTTTGCTTTACATTGTTTGTTATTTCCTCCATCAAAAGAACAGAACGTTTTTCAAACACATATACGGGGTATGAGGGACAGCCCTCCGAATACTAATAGGGTGCATTCAGACCATGAAACTAAACAACTTTCCCCTAGAAACATATGTCAGAAAAAGACACCAAAAATCGACCTCTCATGCTAAATTGCAATCAGCTGACTGCATTTAACTCAGTAATTATTTTTTGAGGGTTCCTGTATTTTTTATGGCGAGTTGTTCAATTTCATGGTCTGAATGCACCCTATATGTATAAGGACGGCTGTCCCTGACACCCTTTATAAAGTGTAATTTTACCGATTGGCGGCCGATGGCCGATGTGGCGCAGTGGTAGTGCGACTGCCTGCGACGCAAAGGTTCCGGGTTCGATTCTCGGTGGGACACTCACAAAGTTGATATTCATCAACGTGAAATTTGTTCCTGGTCTGATTAGGACGTTGCAAGGTGAACCATCTGATTGTCCGAAAATAAATGGTTCCGTGCTTCGGAGGGCACGTTAAGCCGTCGGTCCCAGTTGCTGTCTGTGATTACTTAGATGGCGGTCGTTACACAATCATGTCAGAGGCGTACTTCTAGTAGTAGGCGGTTGGAAAAATCTGATACCAGGGTTCGTCGTGTCGTTGGACGACTCAGTGACTCGGTGTCCCACACGAAAAAAGGAAAGATAAAGATATGAAACAAATATTTATAGAAATATAAAATTTTTGGTGAATGTGTTACAATACAGTCGATGGTAGGAAAACAAACCATGCACTATATTGAAAGCAAAGCAATTACACACAGTTGGCTAACAAAACTATGATGAAAATAGAACAATAGGGAAATCAAAAGCTCACAAGTTATACGAAAAACGTTACTTTAAATATTGCGGTCAGACAAGTGGTTAGCCACACATTGCAAAAAAAATATCAGCGTTATCATTCGACCATAAATGCAGGTAAAAGAAATCATTAATCAATGAAACGTTTTCTAAAGTGTAGTCTGTTATTTTATAAGAACCTTTATTCTACGCTGTGGGTTAACCTCGTAAAAGATATTACCCTATTTATCCCGAGTAATTGAGCGCGTTCGAACAGTCCTTGTCCGTTAATGCTTTGGCTGCTCCGAATATATCTTGAAATATATAAAAACCGACTAAGGGACTCGAGGGATGTGTATTGCAATTTTAGGCGATGGGCTGACAACCTGTCACTATAGTGATACACAGTTATCTGATTGACCCTCAAGCTTTTGTCAGACGTGGTGTTAATATCCGTTTTACGGCCGTTAACGCTGTGCCTACCGCGTAAGGGATATAGGCGTGATTTATGTATGTATGTATGTATATATAAAAAGAAAACTTCAACTTAGGTACAGCCAAAATTTATAACAATAGTACGACGGATAAACATAACTGGTCCTTTGACAAGTTTTTACCATATATAGTAGATATCGTGTGATGCTGGCTTAGAATAGTATAGCATAGCATAATTTCTACCCGTGGGTATCGTAAAAAGTGACTTAGGGATACTCATATCGGGAATGACAGCAGCGTTTCCTATGAATGGAACATCTTCCCAATTTGCCTTCCTAAACGTGGTGCGTATGTCAATACCCCTTGATCTTTGAAGGCCCTTTTCCAGCGATGGACTGCTGTGGCTATTAAACATTTTGTTATAAGTATAGCGTAGGTACATTCAAAATGTTAAAATAACATGATTTTGATTGCTTGATTCGTTCTCGATTTTTATATACGCACCTTGTTATTTTTTATCTGTCCTTGGTATATTCAGTAAAAATTGCCAACGTGAATTATTTTTGTTTTATAATTACAACAAAGGCCGTAAAATTGGTTTTACACGGTTTATTAACAGCCCTTTTTAATGATATTTAGAGGTTAACAGCTAAACTATTAACATGCGATTGTCACACCTACTCTGATTTCATCGTATTTATTTAGGACAGGTTACGCACACATACATACATGTTAATTAATTGAAGTGGAAATATTACGCTTCAATCTCATTTTGATTACATAGGCGTAAAGTTAATTCAAACTAGTCAGCTGTGTAGTTAATTCTACCTTAAACTAGTATCAAGTTTATAAAGTTTGTTAGGTTATGCATCAGTAGGAAATAAACGGATACTTGCGAGAAAAATTTGACAATTTATAACTTTTAGAGATAGTTTTTTAATTTACTTAGGACATTGCATGAACCAGTTGATTACACGTTATAGAGGTGTGCTTTGGCTGTTTACGATCACTTAAATGGCAGTTGTTACATATATAACTTAGTATGTCAGAAGTCTCTAATCGTAGGCAGTTTCGAAAACTGACGTCAGGGTTCATCTGATGTACCTATGTCAAATCTGTGTCTAAAGCGACAGTAAGCAAGCAACAATCTAGTCAACATGCAGTTTGATATAGCGAATACGTAAACATAATGATCACAAAGGGTCATGCCGGCTTTTTGTTCCGATTTGTCACATGCGTCAAAATGATTATAAAAAAATATATCTCAAAAATAAAAACTGGTGGCAAATACTTGGTTACTAATAAAACAATAAGGACTAGTTTACTTTTAATGCAACTTTGATCGGGAGTCCCTTATTAGGTGGCCAAGATTCATTGTAGAATACACAGGTAAAGACCCAATATCAATGGTCCCAATCACAAATATTGCGTTACCGCAAAGCTGATATAATTAATTAAATACACAGCGAAAGAAATTGTAGAGGACCGTTTATAAATTACTTGGACTTAAATCCGGAGTTTGTAATGGGCCGGTTGGTCCCATCGCGGCAGTACTACACGTTCGCTTGCTGCGCGCACACACAATCTATCACGACCCTGCTCGAAGACACGTATTAATGGACTGCGAATAAATTTGTAGACAACCTGCCGTTTGTCCTTCGCTTCGACACCTCGTACTTCTATCTGATTTATGGAATCTTGTCCCTACAGCCCCAAACAGGTTTTATTTCAGGCTTCAAAAGATAGACGGGGCAAGGTGCAAATGTAGGTAGGTACATATCTAGATGGATTTGCCGTGTGATGCCGGCTTAGATTAGCATCACCCCATTTCTATCCCATGGGAGTCGTAAGAGGCGACTAAAGGACTCGAGGGTGTGTATTGCAATTATAGGCGATGGGCTGAAAACCTGTCACTATGGCGATACACAATTTTCCGAATGACCCTGAAATATTTATCTGAAGTGGCGTAAATATCCGTTTCTACATACATACATACATAAATCACGACTATATCCCTTACGGGGTAGGCACAGCGTTAACGGCCGCAAGAAACGGCCACAAGAAATTATAGGCGTGATATGTGTGTGTGTGTGAATATGTAGATTTTGGAACTTAAGCTTAAATACATGATAGGAAGGTATACATACTTCTTTAAACTTCGGCCTAATCATCCCATGAAAATCTTACACTGAATTTGCTATCTGTACCAATTCCAAAAACTTATTTTGTTAATTTGCACCAAATCATTGTGACAATTCACAAAATACGTTTATCCCATAGTTCGCAATTAGAATCTGGTAAGAATAAAGTTATCTTCGAACTGTTCTGTAAAGGAGATCAAAGTCTTAAACTTTATTTTAGTTCATCTCATTTTATCTTCGTAAAGAGCGGCCTCTCAGTTCACAAAGAGAATTCAATAGAGAGGCGATTTCACCGGTGCATTGCTTTACTGCACCTTCATAAACGACAGAATAAGATTAACTACAAACTGAGTGGTTATTAAAACAAAATCTGAATTAAAATTGAAATTCTTTATTCAATGTAGGATAGTATTATCATATCACTTATTGACGTCATGAACCGTCATTGTAAAAAAAGAAATTTATATCACACAATTTTCTTTGTTTATAACAATTATGTAATGTACATACATACATACATAAATCACGCCTCTTTCCCGGAGGGGTAGGCAGAGACTACTTCCTTCCACTTACTACGATCCTGGCATACTTCTTTCGCCTCCTCCACATTCATCAATCTCTTCATGCATGCTCGTCGGTTTAGGGTACTCTTGACCTGACCTTTCTTTAGCACGTCCCCGATTTGATCGAGGTACGTTCGTCGAGGTCTTCCCCTTCCGACGTTCCCATCCACACTTGCCATATACACCTGTTTCGTTAATCTTCTTTCATTCATCCTCTCTACATGACCAAACCATCTAAGCATACCCTTTTCTACACCAGTCACTATATCTTCTTTTATACCACAACGTTCCCTTATCACGCTATTCCTTATGTAATGTCCTTATAGAAAACCGGCTCGGGCGGGACAAAAAAGCCACGGGGCTGACTTAATCACACGGCATGTAACTTTACGCCACCACCATCCGAAAACGATATTTGTTTCAAAAAAAATTAAAGCGTGTAGTTCACATGTGTATAATTAACCGGACATCCTGAACAGGAAAAACCCCCCAAAAAACCTGCCCAGAAGTGCTCCTACTCTAAATTAACAATCTTACTAGTCCCTAAGCTACTCTAGCTAATTTTGGAGTAAAAAAAAATGTATGGACCAAAAATGGCTACATATTATATAAATATATGCAGGATAATTTTTTATTTAGCCCGGAAGTTTTACAGGCTGATTCTACTCATGATCCTGAACTACTTTTAGTATGGGGTCATCTACAAAAACGCGAAAAATAACAGCTGCTCCATAGAAAAATTTATACCTACTCGAACAAAATGTATGGAACAGCTGGTTATTTTCGGGATTTCGCAGGGGAGCCGATAGTAAAAGTTGTTCAGAATAATGAGTAGAATCATCCTGTAAAATTTCCTTCCGGGCTGAATAGAAAATAACCCTGTATTTACATATTTTAACGAAGTAAAGGCTAAACCGATTCGATACCAACCTATATATATATATAATATACAGACCATATATATTATATGGTCTGCATCATGCACCCTGTCAGTATTCGAAGGGCTTTCCCTTACACCCCGTACCTATATGAATAGATTTTGTTTAAGAATGTATAATTATACCGCTTCGATCGTAAAATAGTTCCTCATATGGCACCGTTTTGTTTGTGATAACACGGTATATGTTTCGACTTTGGCTTCACAATGCCAGTGTCTTTCTTGGATGCAAATTCGATGTTCTTGCCAACAGGTAACGTTCCACACCGGCACGCTCCGCTATTAAGTATTGTCAATGGAAAGCTGGCGGCTAAGATACGTGACAAAAACAGCAACAAAATTTAGAGGGCTTATTAGAGCTCATTAACAAAATATATCTGTATTGCAAATTTGCCTAATGTGATACCAAAATGTTCTTTTTATTATAAAAACTGATTCATGGAAAAGATTGGTGCCTTTCCCGGCATGACACAACTTATTCTAGAGATTTGAAATTCCGGGAACGTTAATCACTTTTTGATGTTTTAGCAGCATTATGTATAATGCCTCACATCTCATGATCACGGGACTTGCTTTTTCACAATTTTGAGGGTTTCAACCAGCAGGATGAGATGGCAAAATTCATTACTTTCGCAGAAAGCCCGCTTTTATCTCAAAAGATGTGCTTTTGTAATCACATTACGCAAATGAGAGCTTGAGAATTCACGGTCGGCTCGGATAGGGTCGCGAGCTCAACGAGTGTCTCTTATACGAGCCCAAGGAGTTTGCTGCGCTTCAGGACACTATCGTGGTTAAAAAAGAACCATCATTTTAGAAGTTTAGAGTTTTGTTAATAAAGGCTCCGTAAGCTTTTAAAACATTATTAGATTTTCCTGAAGTCTAAACTTAATGTTCTTAGGCCCTGCATTGCCATGATACTCTTACGTGCTACGGTGGCTACGCCACAGCCCGTAGCAATCAGCTACGGCTATGGCTACGAGCTGCAAAGCTACGATTCTAATACGATTTGTACCGAATAAATAGTTTGTTACGTCTTTTACATGACTGCGTACCCAAAAAAAGGAGTGTCATGTTTTTAGAGTTGATGTATGTATGTATGTATGTATATATGTGCGATTCTTTAAAGGACTGAAACTCGTTATTATTATTAATTAATATAATTATTATTATTTCGTTTTATCAGTATTAATATGCATTTTTTTAATTTAAATTATACACATGTAATTATATATATCACAGACGGTGGCATCGCGATACGTTTGCTACGGGACCTATATATTAGCGTGATATATATGTCGCAGTATTATGGCAGAATTAGGATTTCGGCCGAAATCCTAGGATTTCGGCCGTTATTTTTTATTTATGTGAATTTTTTTTTCTTTTCGAAAATACTGATTTATTTTTAAAAAAGAAAAGTGTTTATTTCTATCATTCATAATCTTTATTTAGATACTAGGAGATGCAAATGATAACAGGAGGTTCTGTTTACCTTGTTTTATTTTGTAAAAGAGAAGACACCCAACCAAATGTTTATTTTATTACTCATCTAATAATATTATTAACAGTTACTTATGTGATTATCTAAAAAATATTGTTTTTACTACTCGAAAAATCTTTAATGAAAGAAATGTTACTCAAAAGTTTATGTTAATGACAGAAAAACGAATTATTTAATGTTTGTTATATTAATCATAGTTAGGAGAGGTAGCACTTAAATGTTTATGAAAAATGGTTAATTTTTATATCGAGACTAGATACCTAATAATAATAGTGATTAGTACATTCTATCTGGAATCAATAAAAATAAAAGACTGATTTGATTATTATAAATATTTTTTGTGTCATTTATTTTGTTTCATCAAATTTTCTTAATTCTTATTTTTCTCTCCAAAAGCATAATTAGAGTACAAATTAAAGTAAAGACAAATAGTAATGCATGGCGATAGTCACTATTCCGTGTAATGCCGGCTTAAAATAGCATCACCCCTATTCTTTCCCGCGGGTACGACACCCAGAAGCGACTAATGGATGGAAGTTTTCATGTGTATTACCATTTTATTTTTCTATAGTCATTCACGTTTTATCTAAAATAGCCCTCAAAATTGTTTATGGCCATTAAAACTATGTATACTCCGCAAGTATTTATGTACGTATGTGTATAGTCACTACAAAATTTATAAAAAGTGTTCTGATCCTTCGTTTTACCATATTACTACGTAGATCCAGGATTTCGGACAAAATCCTAGGATTATGGCCTAAATCCTAGATCTGCTTAGGACGATGGTCGAATGAAGGCTACGATTTTACCATGATCCGGCTTTTGGCCAAAATCCTAGGATTTCAGCCGAAATCCTAATTCTGCCATAATACTGCGACATATATACTCTCAAAGTAAGCATCAATTTTGTCCCGTAACAAAAGTAACGCGATTTCACCGTCTGTAATATTTATAATTATACCTGTTTATTTTAATAACAAATATACATATAACTAATGATTTATTATTAAATCAAATGCTTTTCAATATTTCACTATTTTTTTTTTATGACCGGCAAGTTATGTAATTTTTGTATACTGTATGTATTACACAAATACGCTGTAACGTCGCCCTACCTACCTATTTTTTTTTTTTTTTTCCTACACTGCTAAACTCAAACTAAATACCTAAATTAAACTTGAACTGGTTACCGGAATTGAATTCACTAAGGTTAATAAAATGGCCAGGTGATCGTCTAGTCGTCCCTTCGTTGTAATCCGTGAAAAGTAACCCGAAATTCTTTGATGAAAAGGAATGGTATAGATTAGCTAAACTAACCCCTACATTGTTAGAAAGACCCCGCAATTAAAGTTTCTTAAAGAGACTATAAACCAAAAGTAAAACAAAGAACAGAAAGATGACGTATAAGAAAATAAATAAATTAGGAAATCTTAGTCAGAATGTAAAAGGTAAGTGATGTTAAACTAAAATGAAGTAACATAAGAAACCTTCAGAACTAATTCAAATAAGAACCGTTTGTAATAAAGTTGTTTTTATAAAATTACTAATATGTCAATAAGGATAAGATCAAACAGATAGAATTAAATTCCTTCAAAAATACTGGAGCTGAGAAAGAGTAAAGATAAAATGGTAAGAGTACGCAGAAAGGTTTGAGCCCTAATAGACGATTCAGGGTAAGGGTACGCAGTTTGAATTTAATTGTAAAGGGATTTGTAGTAACGTAAAATATATTGAAATACTAATAAATATAAATAAATGAATAGTAAATACTAATAAATAGGTAAAGTCCAGTTAAATGTTTCATGGTTAAGTCTTGACGATTAAACTCAACTATGAATTTAAGTTTACTACTTATGTGGGTAAAATGCTCGTACAAAATATCGCATCCCTAAAGGGATGCGAGAGTTTCCAACCTCCTTAATTTTCCCCTCGAAACTCTTACTCGGCCTCACCTGAATTTAATAATCAAAAGCCAAAAGTATAGTGCACAAATTTATGCATAAAATTTAGAATTTAGAAAAAGTTTACTACTGAGTCATCATTTCCCACAGCAGCAGTTTTATCAATTATATTTGAGTTAAATAGGTATTTATTTACAACCTTCCAGTCTCAATTCAACTGTAAAATAAATTGGTAATTCTTTAACCAAAGTAACTTTAATCAGGCAATGGTGACTTTAACCAACTTGATGATAGTAACCCATTCCATCTTAGTATAGGGATATCTATCGAGGCACTGACCTGCTTGGCCTAAGTATGATTAACTTCAACATTACATTCAAGTAAGTAATCGTCTTTTAATTAACTTACTAGAATCGACATAGATAATACGTCTTTAGTATTATTTTAATTTAATTTGAGGTATAAGTGAATTCAGAGCTAAAAGGCTGATAATAAATATCAAATGCAATTTCAGAAAAATGAATTGTTTTTAAAACCATAAAACTTAATGCAAACCGAAATTTATTAATTTATTTTAAAATAATCAAGACTCCACCATGGAACAACAAAACGCGTTGTTTAATTTATGTAGGTATAAATATTATAGTAGTTTATTGAGATAAATTTCAATTTAAGGTTAGGTAGGTAAAACGCAAGTATAAGTGGCAACGAAAGCGCAACTAAATATTATCAAATGTAAATCCAAAAATTCAAAAGTTTCTTAAATATTTTAATTCAAATAAAGCACAAGGCTTTAAACACTCCAGTCTAACAACAACCAACTGTAAAATTATTAATTTCAAAATAAATGCTAAAATCGTACAAGTACAAGTAAACGTAAAAGTGAACAAGAACCCCAAGTACACCTTGACTAGGTTATACAATTTACGAGGTTAAACATAATTTTAAAATCTATAAAAACATTTGTATTGAAAGGTAAGATAATAATTCGGAAGTTAATAGGGTAACCACAATTTAATCCTTCCCGAATTTCTAAAATAAAATTGAAAGCTAATTTTAAATGTTTCTATATTCAAGGTTTTCCCAAAGTCCAATAACTCATTAATTCAATTAAAATTCTTAAATGTTTGAAAAACAATCACGCTATAAATACGCCAAAGTCCTATCAAACAAAATAAAGTAATTTGAAATTATAAAATAATGTATATAGTCGCTCGCCTTTAAGACTCAAATCTATATGCTAGAATAGTTATCCATAAGGTAAGTACTCAAAGAATTAAAATCATATCTGATCCATTCCTGTGTAAGCAAGTACCTAATAAAACCCAAGTATAAACGGCCCCCTTCAAAGCTGTTTATGAGAAAGATATTAATTCAAACTTTAAAATATTTATATAAACTAGCTGTCTAATCATAAACAATTGTCAAAGCCTTCTAACATATCAAATACTTCAAGTAGTTAAAAATAATTGCGTTTACTTTCTACAAGATAAACTATTGCTCTCAAACTTCTTTCAGGCACTCGTTAATGCCACGATTAAAGCTAAGTAACGAAAATTGTGACAAAAAACCGATTTAGCAAAGGATAGACACCAACCAGTAGATGCATTTAGCTCCTGATATTTTAATCTGCTAACATTCCCTCTCTAAAAGATACCCGTACGTAAGAAACGTGTAAAATGCCGTATTCCCTAGATAGGTAAATACTACTTCCTCACCAATACTAAAGAGCACCATTTTATCTAAATATCGGGTGGTACACCGAGTCCACAAACGTCCCAACAACTCCCAGCATCACGAACAACACGTACTTACGGAAACCGCTTACAACTAACACGTAAGTACGAAACCAAATCGACCGAGTTGATGAATAACCCAACGTACCTCATTTTTCCAGCGCAACGCACGCGTCTGTCAGACAAAAGGAAATCGCGAATTCAAATACCGCCACGGTGCGCCCACAGATGCGTCTGTCAAACGACTAGAAACCTTATAACCCCATAAACCCACCAGAGCCTCGCATATATGGAAACTAACGCGGAATTACCTAGCTTACTCAAACATGTACCTACCATTTTCTTCCAAAGTAAACACAAACGAACGTGTACTCTGAAACACGAATCCTATCGTCTAATACTTGTGATACAATAAAGTTAATACATACATACATACTTCAGAAACAGTTTACCTTCCCTAGCCTTTGTATTGAAACCTACAATTGTGACTAATGGTAATAAAAATATAATTCAAAACGCAGTTAAGAATAAGCAATAAGACCGCCTCTGCACTTACGAGCTTTAAATCGGCTAAGTATAAAACTGACATAATACTCTCATAGACCGTATTCTACTACACACACTAAATCTCCGTAAATTCGTACGTACGTACTACCCGAAGCGCACTAGATCATTTATTCTAGGGATCAACCCACTCCTATCAACTGTATGAAAAACCAGTACAAGTCGACCCCCCAAATAAGTAGCCTACGAAATATTATATCGCCGATACGTAAAACAAAACCGATATAATTAGACCCTTCATACATACATACAGATAGATATGACGCTGAAAATACCCATATATAAAACTAATATAACTCTAACCTTAATACAGGCAGGTAAACCTGACGCTGAAAGTACATACATACATACACACATCACCCCTCTAATTCCCCGCGGGGCAGGCAGAGTTGTAATGCACACCCTCAAGTCACCTCTTACGACTCCCAAGGGAAAGATAGACATGACGCCAAAAGTACACACATACATACATACATATACACATCACGCCACTAATCCACTGCGAGGCAGGCAGAGCGTAAACGTCCGACAAACATTCGACACACCCTCAAGTCACCTCCCACGACTCCCAAGGGAAAGATACGGGGCGGTGCCATTCCAAGCCGGAACCACACCACAAAAGTACCCATGAATAAAAACAATATAAAGTCTACACTTTATACAGGCAGGTAGACATTTTGCCGATAGTACTACGCCACGCCTCTGATAACTACCTACGAACTAGCTTCATACGCATTTCTACAGAACAACTTGTAGGGATATTAGGCGCCCCGCGCGCCGTCCGTAATTGCGTCCGAAGTTTACGGGAATCGAACCCCATTGTTAGAAGGTATTAACCACAGAGCCACCGTGGCTAAAATGCAACTAATTTAAGAAGACTTTCTACCTACCTACTAAACTATGCTACTCTCAACTACGTATCGAGTGGGAATCGAACCCTAGTTGTTTCGCGCGTTGCAAATACATTAACTACTAAGCTTCCACGGCTATAATACGACTAAATTAAGAAGTATGACGAACTGAGATACGCATGTGTTTCAAAAGGGTACCTACAGTAGTGGAATAAAACCATTAAGTGTTTAAGGCAAAGCGAATGAAACAAAAGGACAGAGTGGCGAGTGCAGTATAAAACGTTTTGGTGTAAACAAAATATACTTAGATATTATGCAAAGTCATTGAATATTGATCCTATACAACCCACAGTAAATTACACATATCACTGCTGGACAATGTCCTCACGAAATATACAACTACAAGGGTTAACAAACGTAAATATGAAACAAGTCATGATAAAATGAAAGGAGAATATTCCTGCCTACATACAAACTCACGTACAAATTATTCCCGAGCCTAGTGTGCATAAAGAGAAACCCTTAGCTGTGAAAAGTCAAGCAAAATGCGGTGTCGCGCAACGGGTGTCGGGTGCACTTCGCTCGCGGCGCGGGAGTCGGTGTCGAGGAGATATAGGTACCTAGATCAACCATTGGGTCGCTTCTCGCTCACATTCGCTCGCTCGAGGAAACTAAGTTATCAATTAATCTTTACCCTTGCAAAGGAACGTAGGGGTAAAAATACAAGTATCTGTGACCTTATAATAGGAAAACTCGTCACTGAGGAACAACATTCCTACTACAACCTATAATCTCTTAAAACGTATGAATCATGCGTAAGTCAGGTGATTCGTCGCGACAATACTCTAGTTAAACACTACGCGGGTAGAACGAGACATTCGCGGTAAAATATAAGTTGTTTTGAGAATCCCTACGTACGGACCGAGCCCTGAAATGCCTATCACCCTAGCTAGCCCTAAGCATACCTGCTAAAGTAAGTGGAACCTGAAATTTCACATCAAATAACAAAACATAGGCACAAATAAAATAGAAAAGAACAGAAAACATAGGAAATCAGAGGCAAAAATAAAAGGCACTAAACAAAAGTATAATATATTTAAAAGGCACATGTTCAAAATAAAATTCAAAAAAATCAAATATAAATGAAAATACCCGCGATTAAAAAAACAGCAAATAAAAACCGTAATGCAAATAAAATCAGTAATGCCAATAAATAGAATAATAAATTGGCAAAATAAAAACACGCAAATAAAAGCCGTAACGCAAATGAAACCAAAAGTCAATAAAAAATAGGCAAGATAAAAACCGCAAATAAATCCGTAACGGAAATAAAACCGGAAATGCAAACTCAATTGAATCAGCACAGCAAAATTATCGAAATGTAAAATGCAAAATAATCTCAAATACGTAGGGTTTAAAATACACGCATCCTCATAAAATTATGCGACTTAAAAGCATAAAAACAACGCCCCGACTCCACATTCTAGAAAAATACACGTGTTGAATCTGGAAAATTCCCATGTGGTTTCTACCCGTGATTCCATTAAACACCGACCTTTCAAAGTATGAAATAAAATCACTAGCCACGAGGAACCTTCCACATTTCTTTATATTTAACAAAACAGAACCCCACTTCTACATACCAAAGGAACACGTGTTTCATTTAAACAAAGAACTCACACGCGGTTTTTAGCCGTATCCCCGTTAAATACCGACCTTTCAAACTATGAAATAAAAACGCTAACCACGAGATATTCACCAGAAAAATGGACACAGTAAAATAAAATTTAAAAGACACCGAAATTTAAAAACTCACGAATCGCCTTCCAGCGGTATCAGCTTCGCCGCGCCTCTTCGATCTCACTTCCAAGAGATCCACCATAAAAGTAAACTAAAAACTAAATCTGAACTAAGAGAGCGAATGAAGGGACCAAGGGCTTATATACGACCATTTCCCTTTGTTAACCCACTAGTCCCCACTTCAGTTGTTTACACAACTACTACGTTAAATTTACTTATTTCCAAAATACTTAATATTTATTTTAATTATTTTTGTTCATAAAACTTAGCGAAATATATATCTATATATCCTCCAGTATCGAAACTTTTTTATGAATTTCTCTGATAATATGTATGCCAAAAACTTGTAGTACATACTCCACTTCCGTTTAAAAATCAATCTCATTGGATATCAACATGCAATACTACCAACTGTAAACGACGGTAGAAACTAACCCATGCATCCTGCCAACAGCTGACAATTCAACATAAACAGCGTTTCCCTGACATCTCCAGAACTCCCAGAACTATTAACACGATCCGGTAGATGGTGCCACCGTTGACACAATGACGACATCCATGTCCCTTCGATTGACATCCCGTCTCAGCGAAACTACTAACCTAAGCCGACAGAGGGCATAACCGAGTTTACCAGAATCATTATTTATTTGATCACTGCGTAAAACGTAACGCAACATGTTTATCAATGAATAGCATGAATGAATCTCACTTCATTTCATAAAGTTGACCAATAAGAAAAGAGTAATGAACGTTCCGTTGCCACAAATATGAAAACAATTGTATCGCTTTCGGGTTTGCATTTAAATCAAATACAAGTGATTTTTATAAGAAATTGATAAATAATGGCTTAGTTCAGAATAAAATCGATTTGCATTATAACTGCGTTGGATATGATGATTTTACTTTATTCAAAATAGTTTCAAAGAAATTGAGTTGTTAGTAAACATATAAATATTAATAATAGAATTATATTTGTGTGTACGATGGTCCGCACAGGCTGACGATCGTTACAATCGACCCCAAAATGTTCTGGAGTTGATTTAAAACTTCAACGAAGGAAATTTTCATAACACAAAAATATTTGAGTTTTCACAAATATAATTCTGAACCAAAATTTTATTGACACTTTTCCCAGAATGTAAAATAATGTATGTGGAGTAGTGCTTCAAAAAGTTAGCAGCGACTACCAGGACTCAATTTTAAGCCCAGTGATAATTAGCCAAGGATAAAAATCACCCTCACAAGGACAACACATTTTATAACCTAGGGGAATTGGTTTGTGAGGCCAACCGACCCTAATGGTACCATACAAGGCGTTTCAACCAATACTCTCTTTAGGATTTGGAATTGAACCGACATAGTATACCCGTGTCAAAACATGTTGACTTTGATAGCTCCTGGGTCATATCCATCCAAGTGACTAAAATCCAACTCAAAATCTCAACCCATAATAGCGACCACCAACAGTTTGAATAAGGTTACAAATAAACCTGCTTGTTCATAACCAAGCATTTTATTTAAATGCTGTTCAACAATTGTTGTGAACAAAACAAGGATAATTTAACTTCAACACTTTTTGAAGACGAAGAAAGGATAATGCATGGCTAATAAATCAGGCAGATTGACTTGAGTGTGGGGAAGATTGCATTTGCGCTGGGCGCTGCGTGTTAGTGGAGTGGTTTATGAAACACACAGGTAATCCTGTAAAATTCAAATAACTTGATCATAATAGGTCAAGCTTTTGACTCTAACCTAACACCAACTTTTCATAAACCCTCATTTGTACCGTGTACCTATGCGTTTCTAAGTTAAAATGTCAATAAAATTGTATCCAAGCTATGGATTCTGTTAGCTCATTTATGCCCTACATACTGTGTTATTGTCAAACCTAACAACTAATAACTCCTCCCATAAACTTAACTAAGAGAGGTCCCTAACTTCTACTGTCTATCTGTCAGTACAGTTAAATTCCTTTTATTCATCATCTAAGAAAGTCCCACATCGCCGCGAACGATTCACGCCACATAGACAAACCAACAGGCCACACGCATGGAAAATTAAAAAATAGTAATTACGTCCGAAAATTTCCCTCATAGATCGAAAATACGCTCGGTTAAGCTCTTATGTTCGACCTGTACCTTGATTTGATTCACTTAACTATTAGGTCAAAAATACGCTCGGTTAAGCTCTTATGTTTGACCTGTACCTCTTAAAACTAAAGGGATCGAGGACAACACAGTTAATTTTTTCAAACTACACATGTAACAGCCTACGCGAATGCCAAGAAGCTACGCCTTATCTGCCAAAAGTAACGCAAAATTAAAATTATTATCTTTTTTGTTTAAAGCTCTAAGAAAACTAATGAATTGACTAATTTTACGCTTATGTGCAAACTTATCTAACGACAACCACAACTTAAAAAACAGCACAAGACAAACACAATCTTTTGTTGCAGCGAGTAATGAAGAGCCCTAGATAAAGGTCGAGGGAAAGCTCCTGTCTGACGGCTTAGAACTTATCGCACACCGCAATAGTCAGAGCAGTCCCAACACCGAACCACGTGACTCCTACACTCCCGCCCAATTCTCTTAAATCTAAACACAACATAAAAACAGCACAAGACAAACACAATCTTTTGTTGCAACGAGTAATGAAGAGCCCTAGATAAAGGTCGAGGGAAAGCTCCTGTCTGACAGCTTAGAACTTATCGCACACCGCAATAGTCAGAGCAGTCCCAACACCGAACCACGTGACTCCTACACTCCCGCCCAATTCTCTTAAATCTAAACACACAACAAAAACGCAACAGCTTACATACTAAATCGCATTTGCAAACGTCAGTGAATGGTCAATTTTACTATGTTTAAGTAGAAAATGCAATGAATTTACGCCAAATTGCCAAAACTAAGACAAATAAATTAACGCAACCACAATAAATAACGCTCAAGTTGCTATAACTAAAATTACGCCGAATGCCAAAAATCTAAGTTGTTAATCCTTATTTGCAGTAATGACAAAATTAAAACAAAACACTTTTCCCAAGTCGTTTAATAAATAGCAAGATTTTAATTTTGTTATTTATCTACGCCTTATTTGCTCTAAATGATGTCCCAAATGAAATTATCTACCCTCAACCATAATGTTCATTTAATAAAAAAACGAGAAAGGTAAAAGGCCGAAGAAAGACTGCCGCCATTAATACCCGGATGACCTAGAATTTAAAGAACAAGTGAAAAACTGAGTAGAAACAAATGTTTAAATGCAGGAGTAACAAGTAAGCATAATTGATTAAAAACTACGACCCCATAGTTTTATATTCGATCTCCTATCTGAAAGGTGTAAACTTTACTAAAAACACATTAACAGAACTAACGACCCCCATAGTTCTGCGCCGACCTATCTACAAAATATCCACTCTACCCGAACGAGTTACAAAATTTTGATAAACAGAAATCTTACGACCCCATAATTTAGTTAGAATTCCCTATATAATAAATATCCGTACTACAAGACAACGTAAGCAACAAAGTTTAATAAAATCTTTTACAAAATAAAAACCATTCCTATCACTCCTTTTTCACGGCAACAAATTGTGGCTACTAAAAGTAACCACTGCGAAACAAAGTGAACCCAACTCCGTAGTAACCATAAACAACAAGACGAATAATTCTAGAAAGAAAAATAAATAAGCGTAACCAGAATACAAAATGGATCCTGGTCACGGCACCAAATTGTAACGTCGCCCTACCTACCTATTTTTTTTTTTTTTTTCCTACACTGCTAAACTCAAACTAAATACCTAAATTAAACTTGAACTGGTTACCGGAATTGAATTCACTAAGGTTAATAAAATGGCCAGGTGATCGTCTAGTCGTCCCTTCGTTGTAATCCGTGAAAAGTAACCCGAAATTCTTTGATGAAAAGGAATGGTATAGATTAGCTAAACTAACCCCTACATTGTTAGAAAGACCCCGCAATTAAAGTTTCTTAAAGAGACTATAAACCAAAAGTAAAACAAAGAACAGAAAGATGACGTATAAGAAAATAAATAAATTAGGAAATCTTAGTCAGAATGTAAAAGGTAAGTGATGTTAAACTAAAATGAAGTAACATAAGAAACCTTCAGAACTAATTCAAATAAGAACCGTTTGTAATAAAGTTGTTTTTATAAAATTACTAATATGTCAATAAGGATAAGATCAAACAGATAGAATTAAATTCCTTCAAAAATACTGGAGCTGAGAAAGAGTAAAGATAAAATGGTAAGAGTACGCAGAAAGGTTTGAGCCCTAATAGACGATTCAGGGTAAGGGTACGCAGTTTGAATTTAATTGTAAAGGGATTTGTAGTAACGTAAAATATATTGAAATACTAATAAATATAAATAAATGAATAGTAAATACTAATAAATAGGTAAAGTCCAGTTAAATGTTTCATGGTTAAGTCTTGACGATTAAACTCAACTATGAATTTAAGTTTACTACTTATGTGGGTAAAATGCTCGTACAAAATATCGCATCCCTAAAGGGATGCGAGAGTTTCCAACCTCCTTAATTTTCCCCTCGAAACTCTTACTCGGCCTCACCTGAATTTAATAATCAAAAGCCAAAAGTATAGTGCACAAATTTATGCATAAAATTTAGAATTTAGAAAAAGTTTACTACTGAGTCATCATTTCCCACAGCAGCAGTTTTATCAATTATATTTGAGTTAAATAGGTATTTATTTACAACCTTCCAGTCTCAATTCAACTGTAAAATAAATTGGTAATTCTTTAACCAAAGTAACTTTAATCAGGCAATGGTGACTTTAACCAACTTGATGATAGTAACCCATTCCATCTTAGTATAGGGATATCTATCGAGGCACTGACCTGCTTGGCCTAAGTATGATTAACTTCAACATTACATTCAAGTAAGTAATCGTCTTTTAATTAACTTACTAGAATCGACATAGATAATACGTCTTTAGTATTATTTTAATTTAATTTGAGGTATAAGTGAATTCAGAGCTAAAAGGCTGATAATAAATATCAAATGCAATTTCAGAAAAATGAATTGTTTTTAAAACCATAAAACTTAATGCAAACCGAAATTTATTAATTTATTTTAAAATAATCAAGACTCCACCATGGAACAACAAAACGCGTTGTTTAATTTATGTAGGTATAAATATTATAGTAGTTTATTGAGATAAATTTCAATTTAAGGTTAGGTAGGTAAAACGCAAGTATAAGTGGCAACGAAAGCGCAACTAAATATTATCAAATGTAAATCCAAAAATTCAAAAGTTTCTTAAATATTTTAATTCAAATAAAGCACAAGGCTTTAAACACTCCAGTCTAACAACAACCAACTGTAAAATTATTAATTTCAAAATAAATGCTAAAATCGTACAAGTACAAGTAAACGTAAAAGTGAACAAGAACCCCAAGTACACCTTGACTAGGTTATACAATTTACGAGGTTAAACATAATTTTAAAATCTATAAAAACATTTGTATTGAAAGGTAAGATAATAATTCGGAAGTTAATAGGGTAACCACAATTTAATCCTTCCCGAATTTCTAAAATAAAATTGAAAGCTAATTTTAAATGTTTCTATATTCAAGGTTTTCCCAAAGTCCAATAACTCATTAATTCAATTAAAATTCTTAAATGTTTGAAAAACAATCACGCTATAAATACGCCAAAGTCCTATCAAACAAAATAAAGTAATTTGAAATTATAAAATAATGTATATAGTCGCTCGCCTTTAAGACTCAAATCTATATGCTAGAATAGTTATCCATAAGGTAAGTACTCAAAGAATTAAAATCATATCTGATCCATTCCTGTGTAAGCAAGTACCTAATAAAACCCAAGTATAAACGGCCCCCTTCAAAGCTGTTTATGAGAAAGATATTAATTCAAACTTTAAAATATTTATATAAACTAGCTGTCTAATCATAAACAATTGTCAAAGCCTTCTAACATATCAAATACTTCAAGTAGTTAAAAATAATTGCGTTTACTTTCTACAAGATAAACTATTGCTCTCAAACTTCTTTCAGGCACTCGTTAATGCCACGATTAAAGCTAAGTAACGAAAATTGTGACAAAAAACCGATTTAGCAAAGGATAGACACCAACCAGTAGATGCATTTAGCTCCTGATATTTTAATCTGCTAACATTCCCTCTCTAAAAGATACCCGTACGTAAGAAACGTGTAAAATGCCGTATTCCCTAGATAGGTAAATACTACTTCCTCACCAATACTAAAGAGCACCATTTTATCTAAATATCGGGTGGTACACCGAGTCCACAAACGTCCCAACAACTCCCAGCATCACGAACAACACGTACTTACGGAAACCGCTTACAACTAACACGTAAGTACGAAACCAAATCGACCGAGTTGATGAATAACCCAACGTACCTCATTTTTCCAGCGCAACGCACGCGTCTGTCAGACAAAAGGAAATCGCGAATTCAAATACCGCCACGGTGCGCCCACAGATGCGTCTGTCAAACGACTAGAAACCTTATAACCCCATAAACCCACCAGAGCCTCGCATATATGGAAACTAACGCGGAATTACCTAGCTTACTCAAACATGTACCTACCATTTTCTTCCAAAGTAAACACAAACGAACGTGTACTCTGAAACACGAATCCTATCGTCTAATACTTGTGATACAATAAAGTTAATACATACATACATACTTCAGAAACAGTTTACCTTCCCTAGCCTTTGTATTGAAACCTACAATTGTGACTAATGGTAATAAAAATATAATTCAAAACGCAGTTAAGAATAAGCAATAAGACCGCCTCTGCACTTACGAGCTTTAAATCGGCTAAGTATAAAACTGACATAATACTCTCATAGACCGTATTCTACTACACACACTAAATCTCCGTAAATTCGTACGTACGTACTACCCGAAGCGCACTAGATCATTTATTCTAGGGATCAACCCACTCCTATCAACTGTATGAAAAACCAGTACAAGTCGACCCCCCAAATAAGTAGCCTACGAAATATTATATCGCCGATACGTAAAACAAAACCGATATAATTAGACCCTTCATACATACATACAGATAGATATGACGCTGAAAATACCCATATATAAAACTAATATAACTCTAACCTTAATACAGGCAGGTAAACCTGACGCTGAAAGTACATACATACATACACACATCACCCCTCTAATTCCCCGCGGGGCAGGCAGAGTTGTAATGCACACCCTCAAGTCACCTCTTACGACTCCCAAGGGAAAGATAGACATGACGCCAAAAGTACACACATACATACATACATATACACATCACGCCACTAATCCACTGCGAGGCAGGCAGAGCGTAAACGTCCGACAAACATTCGACACACCCTCAAGTCACCTCCCACGACTCCCAAGGGAAAGATACGGGGCGGTGCCATTCCAAGCCGGAACCACACCACAAAAGTACCCATGAATAAAAACAATATAAAGTCTACACTTTATACAGGCAGGTAGACATTTTGCCGATAGTACTACGCCACGCCTCTGATAACTACCTACGAACTAGCTTCATACGCATTTCTACAGAACAACTTGTAGGGATATTAGGCGCCCCGCGCGCCGTCCGTAATTGCGTCCGAAGTTTACGGGAATCGAACCCCATTGTTAGAAGGTATTAACCACAGAGCCACCGTGGCTAAAATGCAACTAATTTAAGAAGACTTTCTACCTACCTACTAAACTATGCTACTCTCAACTACGTATCGAGTGGGAATCGAACCCTAGTTGTTTCGCGCGTTGCAAATACATTAACTACTAAGCTTCCACGGCTATAATACGACTAAATTAAGAAGTATGACGAACTGAGATACGCATGTGTTTCAAAAGGGTACCTACAGTAGTGGAATAAAACCATTAAGTGTTTAAGGCAAAGCGAATGAAACAAAAGGACAGAGTGGCGAGTGCAGTATAAAACGTTTTGGTGTAAACAAAATATACTTAGATATTATGCAAAGTCATTGAATATTGATCCTATACAACCCACAGTAAATTACACATATCACTGCTGGACAATGTCCTCACGAAATATACAACTACAAGGGTTAACAAACGTAAATATGAAACAAGTCATGATAAAATGAAAGGAGAATATTCCTGCCTACATACAAACTCACGTACAAATTATTCCCGAGCCTAGTGTGCATAAAGAGAAACCCTTAGCTGTGAAAAGTCAAGCAAAATGCGGTGTCGCGCAACGGGTGTCGGGTGCACTTCGCTCGCGGCGCGGGAGTCGGTGTCGAGGAGATATAGGTACCTAGATCAACCATTGGGTCGCTTCTCGCTCACATTCGCTCGCTCGAGGAAACTAAGTTATCAATTAATCTTTACCCTTGCAAAGGAACGTAGGGGTAAAAATACAAGTATCTGTGACCTTATAATAGGAAAACTCGTCACTGAGGAACAACATTCCTACTACAACCTATAATCTCTTAAAACGTATGAATCATGCGTAAGTCAGGTGATTCGTCGCGACAATACTCTAGTTAAACACTACGCGGGTAGAACGAGACATTCGCGGTAAAATATAAGTTGTTTTGAGAATCCCTACGTACGGACCGAGCCCTGAAATGCCTATCACCCTAGCTAGCCCTAAGCATACCTGCTAAAGTAAGTGGAACCTGAAATTTCACATCAAATAACAAAACATAGGCACAAATAAAATAGAAAAGAACAGAAAACATAGGAAATCAGAGGCAAAAATAAAAGGCACTAAACAAAAGTATAATATATTTAAAAGGCACATGTTCAAAATAAAATTCAAAAAAATCAAATATAAATGAAAATACCCGCGATTAAAAAAACAGCAAATAAAAACCGTAATGCAAATAAAATCAGTAATGCCAATAAATAGAATAATAAATTGGCAAAATAAAAACACGCAAATAAAAGCCGTAACGCAAATGAAACCAAAAGTCAATAAAAAATAGGCAAGATAAAAACCGCAAATAAATCCGTAACGGAAATAAAACCGGAAATGCAAACTCAATTGAATCAGCACAGCAAAATTATCGAAATGTAAAATGCAAAATAATCTCAAATACGTAGGGTTTAAAATACACGCATCCTCATAAAATTATGCGACTTAAAAGCATAAAAACAACGCCCCGACTCCACATTCTAGAAAAATACACGTGTTGAATCTGGAAAATTCCCATGTGGTTTCTACCCGTGATTCCATTAAACACCGACCTTTCAAAGTATGAAATAAAATCACTAGCCACGAGGAACCTTCCACATTTCTTTATATTTAACAAAACAGAACCCCACTTCTACATACCAAAGGAACACGTGTTTCATTTAAACAAAGAACTCACACGCGGTTTTTAGCCGTATCCCCGTTAAATACCGACCTTTCAAACTATGAAATAAAAACGCTAACCACGAGATATTCACCAGAAAAATGGACACAGTAAAATAAAATTTAAAAGACACCGAAATTTAAAAACTCACGAATCGCCTTCCAGCGGTATCAGCTTCGCCGCGCCTCTTCGATCTCACTTCCAAGAGATCCACCATAAAAGTAAACTAAAAACTAAATCTGAACTAAGAGAGCGAATGAAGGGACCAAGGGCTTATATACGACCATTTCCCTTTGTTAACCCACTAGTCCCCACTTCAGTTGTTTACACAACTACTACGTTAAATTTACTTATTTCCAAAATACTTAATATTTATTTTAATTATTTTTGTTCATAAAACTTAGCGAAATATATATCTATATATCCTCCAGTATCGAAACTTTTTTATGAATTTCTCTGATAATATGTATGCCAAAAACTTGTAGTACATACTCCACTTCCGTTTAAAAATCAATCTCATTGGATATCAACATGCAATACTACCAACTGTAAACGACGGTAGAAACTAACCCATGCATCCTGCCAACAGCTGACAATTCAACATAAACAGCGTTTCCCTGACATCTCCAGAACTCCCAGAACTATTAACACGATCCGGTAGATGGTGCCACCGTTGACACAATGACGACATCCATGTCCCTTCGATTGACATCCCGTCTCAGCGAAACTACTAACCTAAGCCGACAGAGGGCATAACCGAGTTTACCAGAATCATTATTTATTTGATCACTGCGTAAAACGTAACGCAACATGTTTATCAATGAATAGCATGAATGAATCTCACTTCATTTCATAAAGTTGACCAATAAGAAAAGAGTAATGAACGTTCCGTTGCCACAAATATGAAAACAATTGTATCGCTTTCGGGTTTGCATTTAAATCAAATACAAGTGATTTTTATAAGAAATTGATAAATAATGGCTTAGTTCAGAATAAAATCGATTTGCATTATAACTGCGTTGGATATGATGATTTTACTTTATTCAAAATAGTTTCAAAGAAATTGAGTTGTTAGTAAACATATAAATATTAATAATAGAATTATATTTGTGTGTACGATGGTCCGCACAGGCTGACGATCGTTACAACGCCAAACATGGTTCGACTACTCGATACAGGATTTTGCTGTTAGTTTTCTGAAACGGGAATTGACCCAGTATTTTTAGGAAATATTGGAAAATGCGTGTTACCGTGGTAATAAATCATTTCCCACTATACTTTGTTAAAGATAGTTTTTAATCTTCCGACAAAATTTCTAAGTAAATACATAAAATATGTACTTGTTTTTCATGTATTTTCAAGATACTTATTATGTACCAATTAACAATATTGTCATTTACATTACATTTAAAACACAATTTTCTGAATAAAAAGCTAGAATAGCTAATTGAAACTAAATACATTATTAAAACTTAATATTGATATCAAATAATCCAAAATTATTAAATTTTAAGTTATGTTTACCCTTATTTAAATGTATAACTCAATTTATAGAACGTAAGTAGGCGCGCATTACTACATATTTTATACGGCCAGACATTTCCATAAAAATATGATATCGAACCTGACAGCCTGTATTTCATACAGATACAAATTACAGACGGTGACAAAGCGATACGTTGGTACGGGACAAAATTGATGTTCGCTTTCAGTGTCGCGATGAGTTCGCATTACTGTTTTACATGTGATTTCATTAAAACAATTACACAATTCTGCAAGATAAGGATTATATAAGAAGGGCTTAAGTCTTTTTCACAAACTTCGATCACATCAATTTTGTCCCGTACCAACGTATCGCTTAAGTTGGTACGGGACAAAATTGATGTTCGCTTTCAGTGTCGCGATGAGTTCGCATTACTGTTTTACATGTGATTTCATTAAAACAATTACACAATTCTGCAAGATAAGGATTATATAAGAAGGACTTAAGTCTTTTTCACAAACTTCGATCACGGAATTTCAGATTAAATAACAATTTGCGCGGAAGATCTATTTGATGTCAATAACAAACAATTCCAAATTCCGGACCGGAACAAATAGAGTGACAGATGAGTTTCGACCTATTTTTGCTAATAAATGTATAAATGTATCACAAAATACGTTTTTTGCATTTAAGTGCTTCAAGCCACGTAGTTCAATTGTGGTGCTATGGCCAAATAAAGGAATACAAAACTAAACTCCTAAAAAACTTATTACCAGAAACAAAAATATAGACACTTTTCCTCTTTTTCAGAATTGATTGCTCCACTTGGGGTGTAGCGATGAGTTTGCATATCTGCGACAGAGACGTGATCGAAACGTAAATAACGTGGAATGTATTCCAGCTACGATATAACGCGGGGAGGAATTTGTTAGCACCGCGTCGCGCCGTGCGCGGACTGACAAAAAACAGGAAATGTTTTTGTAACCTACTTAGACATACCATACCGTTAGACTAGTGACTATGCTTGGTTTTGAATTCAGTTGGATGGCTTATTCATAATCGGTAATGTAAATTCTTGACCCATCTACAATGATCGTGAATATTTTTAGAAATGTATGTATTAAGAATGATTGTTCTATATCCTTTGTGTTTTATTGTGTGCAATAAACAGTTAATTAAAATAAAATTTATAAGTAAACTTCGTAAACTTCTAAAGTTTTACTTTCTAATATTCAGTGTTGTTCCATGTTGGGCTTAAGTCTATATTTTTATAGTTTTTATTCGGGAAAAAAGTTTGTTAAAGTACCTACTATTTTTCTTAGCCTAATATCAGGCTGCCTGTATTATTATACATACCCAATCGACTATTAGATTGAATAATTACAGTTTCGTGATGGGAAGGTGTACCTATCATTTTCCACGGACGACTATATTTATAAGAAATAATTACATAGGTAAGTGCCAATCTAATAATATGAATGCCTTTCTGAAGTGAAAAATTATAGTTGTCAATATGATTTCATCAAGAACTAGTTTTCTGTACCGCGGTTTTCACTCGTGGCTTAGTAAATCTTCTACGGAGTGAGCATTTTTCTAAGGAGGTACAATAAGTCAAGAAATAAAATAAATGTGTGGAATTTTTATTTATTTACAATTTGCGAATGCGTAAAAACGGATACCATAGCAATCAGTAAAAAATAAGCTAATTGATGGGTAGGTGAATTGTATATCAAAGCCTACTACTGTAAAATGTATCTGTAAACAAAGTAACGGCACTCAAGCGACGAACGCAAAGTTACTCATGAGAAAAACATGGGGAACCTAAATAAATTCCAGACACTTTTAAAGTCTGTCCCTGACTCTTACTTACGTTGTTTTGCATGTCAACCTTTTGTTAATGACGCTAGCTGTTGATTTCATTTACAAAACGGTTGTATGCTATAATTTTTTGTGAGTAGTTGTAAGCTGTTCTATTTTTAGTGGAAAGCCCCCTCAACCCCCCGTACTCCAATATACAAGTTCAATATTTTTAAATATTGGACGAGTTATCAACTTCCAAAAATGCCGCCTAAGAAACAATTTTTATTTCTGATATCAGATTTTTCTAAAATATCTCATAAGCGCCAAAAAATATCTCTCCTATGCCAATGCGTAAATTTTTGCTGAAAATACATATTTCCTTCAAAACAAAATATTGTGATAATCTGGTTTTGGAGCCTCCTGTAATATAGTTTTTGGTGTATTGGCGTTACTGATTCTTCCATGTTGACACCTAGCTGTAAAGGCTGCCTAAATCACCTAGTAAGTAGTAGTAACGAACACATCCTTTGATAAACAGAATTTTAATGACATTTATTTTATGACTGGCAGGGGATAGATAACAGATAAAAATACGTGTATTTATTTATTTTAGTACAATACAAAAACGTTTATAATGTATTTTAACGACAACATTTTGGAACCAATTTTTTAATCATATATTTTTGACCTGCAAAGAATGTCATTTTTATATGTGGTATGTATTGCAGAAATACGACAAACTTGGTTCAGCTACTTAATAGGATGTCGCTGTTAGTTTACTGAAACGCAAATTGATTCAGTAGCCTACCTTTTTAGGATATATTGAAAAATGTGTGATTCTAAGGTTAAAAGACATTTTCCTGCGATGCCAAGTGGCTTATTTGTTATTCAAGATAGTATTCCACCTTTCGACAAAATTAATTTTTATTCTAAACAGCCATTTTGCGCCAATCCCTAACAAACACACACAAAAACTTCCGCCATTATAATATAAGTGGGAGTGGGATGGGATAGGATTCTTTAATATGAAAGATTCTCCGCGGGGTTTTAATATTTCACACTTGCTTAAAATACGCGGAACTTTAGTGAATTAATATGCGATCCTAATGCACATGGTATAACTGATGGTAGAATTATGAGGCGTCCGCGAATACTTTCACACATTTTGATAATTTTACCGGGTCGATATTTTTAAAGTAAATATTTATCAATTAACCTGCCTGATTTACTTCAGTATGTCCGCTGCCACAGTTGATAAAACTCAGCTGAAACGTTGGGACTCGGGACACAGGTAAATCGATTATTTTTTTAATTAAATCTATCGCCCGGTTAAATGATAAATTTTGAAATTCAACAAAAATAAAATCAACGAATTTTGGATAAGATTAACTGATATAATTCGCTATTTTAATTCCTAGATATAATGAACGAGTATCGGGAGATAAAATTACATTCAGGATTTTATGTTTTATTGCATCATAATATGTGCGTAGGAAGTCTACAAAAGTTTTTTTGGGTTAATCCTACAAATTATTAATTATAATTGATAATCAATAACTTTCCATGGCTAATATATCATGTAACTTTGTAGAACATCGTTTATAATGTGTTCAATTTCATTTCATAATAGCATGTGGCGCGGAATATAAAACGAATTGCCACTATTACTATTAATAGACGCACTTAGTCGAGGATAGTAAGAATATTTCTGTAGGTCTGAAAGATAAATGGTTCGAATCGTTACGTGCCATTACATAATGAAAGGAGTCGCGCGGTTGGATAGTCTCGACGGTGGTTGGTACAAAAATGGCGGCATCAATTAATAGCACGCAGTTCTGCGGTACTTGTGCAGGAGCTAAGCCTAAAGTCACGATCATAGCGCGTAAACTTTATTTTTTTAACTAACACATACATACATTTAAAACGCCTATAATCCCTTGCGGGTAGGCAGAGCGTTAACGGCCGTAAATACGGACATATACGCAACGTCTGATAAACATTAGAGGGTCGTCCGGAAAATTGTGTATAGCCGTAGTGACAGGTTGTCAGCCCATCGCCTAAAATTGCAATACATACCACTGAGTCCCTAAGTCGCTTTTTACGACACCTACGTGAACGAAATAGGGTGACGATATTCTAAGCCGGCATCACACAGCATTCACTAACACAGTCCAGCAAATACATTATAATTTTTTTTATAACGTATTTTTTACAAATATAATAAATTATTTAAATAAGTATTCGTTGATTATGATTTCTTGTAAAGTATAGTTATTTTCCTTTTCCACAACGATAAATAAGTAAATATGATCCTCTTATTTAATAACATTTCCTGGAATTCCACAGTCGTAGATCCGATCACCAACACAAGTACCCAATACAGAGACTCGAAGCAATATTTGCGGTTTAAGCCAACTTAGAGAAATACATCATGGCGTAAGATGATACTATAAACTTAGGTACGAACTTACTGTGAATATATCATAATGCACTACAAACAACGCCTTTGTTACTATACATGCTAAGATAAGTTGAAAAAAAATCGGTAGCCTACTTAGAAATACCAAGTTGTCACTGAAAATTTAGTTGCTAATGTATTGTTATATTTCTTTTTTGTGAATGGATAAATAAAAAAAGTTAAAAAATACACCTTATCCGCATATCGCAGTACAAAGTAATAAAATATTCAAAAATAAAAACGGCGGTATCAATTAAAATGAGGCCTGTGAGGTGCGCAGTGGGGTACAGTGCGGTCCCAGTGAGCATAATCTATCACGCGGCCGCGCCTGACGCGGACAAATGAAGCGCGATTTGATCTGCGAGTCCACCGCTCACCACTTACGCTCAGATCAAGAACTGTTTCTTAAAGTAGACGAAGCACAGATTTTAAAATGAAATTGAAATAATGCAATCTCAATAAAATGATCGTAGCAATTAAAAGGCCTACCTGTGCGGTGCACATGGGGTACAATGCGGTCCCAGTGAGCATCATCTATCACGCGGCCGCGCCTGACGCGGACAAATGAAGTGCAATTTGATATGCGATTCCACCGCTCACCACTTACGCTCAGATCAAAAATTATTTCTTAAAGTAGACAAAGCACTGATCCTAAAATGAAATTTGGATAATTCAATCTCAATAAAATGATATTAGCAATTAAAAGGAGGCCTAGCTGTGCGGTGCGCAGTGGGGTACAGTGCGGTCCCAGTGAGCATCATCTATCACACGGCCGCGCCTGACGCGGACAAATGAAGTGCGATTTGATCACCGCTCACCGCTCACTCTTAGAGCAAGAATTGTTTCTTAAGGCAGATGAAGCGCTAATCTAAACAAAAACGGTATCAATTAAAAATCGGTGCGCAATGGGGTATAGTGCGATCCCAGAAAGCATCATCTTGGAAGTTTGGAATATAAACCCCAAAAGGGGACGCTTATTGTTGACGACTGTTGTGGCTGTTGATGATAAAGCAAAGAGCTAGATATCAACTAGTATATAATCAAAACATAATAACTTATCACCGTATCCGCACTCAAGTATATCTTGAAATGGACGCCATGATATTTACCTACTTTGATCGAATCGTTTTTATTTTGTTGTTGATGTGACTTCTTTGATTCGCAGCTCCGTCTGCCTTATTTGATCTGATTGCTCACCCTGATTCGACCATCCGACTCCATTCACAACTTATGCAGTCACCAAGAAAAACAAAGACGGCGAGCTCATTAGGACGACTAAAAAGTCTTATGTTTTATTCAAGACCGGACGGAAAAACGACTGGTCCGAACGATTTAACTTTCAAACGAGTGACAATTGTTCGATTGTGAACGTTTTTAATAACAGGCAGACAATAGTCGCTATTAAAATGTGAATTGAACAGACGCAAAAATATTTTATATTGAACTAGATGCCACTAAGACACTTTATGAAACTATTTTATTATGTAAAATTAAAGTAAGACAATGTCTAAGAGTACGTGCCAGTTTCGTGAAAAAATATATTTAAAAAAGCACAAAAAAAAACGATTTTACGGTACTTAATTACACAGTTTTCCGTTTTTGTTTCGAAAACGCTTTCCTTTTAATAAATTGTTTCTCACGAACCTTGTTTTTATGCTGCATTAAAATTTTCGCCCACTAATTTACAAAAAGGCTCCGAAATTTTTGAACATTGATTGACGTGCGGGCGGGATCCGGCACAGAACAGGCTCGATTTCTGCCGGATACCGCATCAAATGTTCACGCAAATTGCCGCGTGTCATTGATTCAGGATCTAGCTTTCAGCTGAGCCCATACGGAATAGTTAAATGTGAGGAATGTTACGTGTTACAGGTTGATTGTTATTCAAATAGATTATTAGAAATGAAAATTATTTTTATTAATAAAACATTTTCCGCAATAAAACCTTTGCTATTTTATCAAAAGTTCGGTTACGATTGCTTCGTATTTAATAATTCTAAAGCAAAAATGATTTTCCCGCTTTATCAAAGAAATTTTGTTTAGCGTAAGTAAGTAAGTATTGGCGGCGGTGGCGCTAAAGTTTGTTGGTAAATTAAACGGCACTTATAGGAACATTCAGTTCTATTTCAATTTGAGATTCGACAATAAAACTTCTGCACATTAGCCGAGTGGAACATGCATTGTGTTCTAGTTTGGTTTACTTATCGGTCGGCGGTTGGTCCATTGCAACTGGGTATCTATGCTGGTATGCAAATAGCTGTTAGTTGTTGTTTTTGATGCTTTTAAGTTCGCAGTTTTGAGCAAAATATTAACACAATTTGATTTTGATTGCTTACTTGACATCGTAAGTAAAAACAGAATCATACAGAAACAGAATAACTAAAATATACATAAAGAGTGAAATAGTACTAGTGGCCGATACTGAAATCAGATGATGGGCTGGTGATAAGAAACAACTTTCCCCAAGGAACAGAATTATGTCGAGATATTTCAAAAATATTTTGGAGCTTCCATAGTAACCCAAATCGGACCGGCACTTTTGTATTGGAGGTCCAATTTTTTTCATATTTCCACTTATGTTCCTTGGGGAAAGTACCTTCCTTATCACCACCCCTGTCTTAAGTTTTCGCTATCGGTCACTAGTAAAATTTCAACCTATATGTGAGCTCATTGCAAACACCGTACTACGTACTCTACCATCTGGGCTACTGCGGCTCAATCGTTGCCTACGAAATTATGCAAGTGTATTATAATGCCAATAACGCGTGGCATGGCTCCATCTGCCGGGTTACTTTGGTAACTAATTCCCAGCGCTTGATTTATTCTTTACAAATTCATTTACAGGGTGTAAGGGACAGCCCTTCGAGTACTGATATTCGAGAAGTGCATTCAGACCATGAAACTTAACAACTCCACATAAGAAAATATTTCAATAAACGTAAAAAATATTTCAATAAACGTAAAAAATAATTACTTCCAATAGTAATTGCAGTCAGCTGATCGTGATATGGTATGAAATGTTTTTTTTTCTTTTCGTGACACATGTTCCTAGGGGAAAGTTGTTCAGTTTCATGGTCTGCATGCACCCTATCAGAATTCGGAGGGCTGTACCTTACACCCCGTATATAAATATAAATCTGTGTATGCCTGCTTTTATGTACCTGCATATACGTAAATATAATGTAAAGTATGCTTTTAATTAAACACAAATACATGTTATATTATTAAAAAAAATTAATGTTATTCTTTACTACCTTCTATCTAGAATTTATAATTGGCGTTGTAACACCGTGTAAGTTTGACAGCAGTCCAGTACCACTTGACGCGTGCAGCTTGGCAGTCGGCGCCAAGGGGGGGCGAGGGGGGATGGTTGTTGAGAGTTCACTTCGTAAAATTAATTTCGCTCACATCCACAACTAGTTCTGTTGTGTGGACGTGGACAGTCAGTCCGAAGTTTGCTCAACGGTTTGATACGAAAAAGAAAATGTTTAATAAAAGTTCTATTAAATACTAGTTTTAACAGAAGTCACTTATGTAAACTTTATTACTTGTACCTTTAGATGTAATAAGTTTGCTGTGATGTGATCAATTCTTAAAAGTACAATTAAACTATACTATTTTATCAGAGCCAATTACAATAACCTATTCTAAAGCTTTTTAGAAACAATACACTGCATTTTTTTTGAAAACTTGCAAAATTTTTAATTTTTCAAGGATTTGAACCTGCGACTTTTGCATGACTAGTGGCGACGCCTCTTCCATCTGGGCTACCGGAATTCATTCCTTGCCCGCCAATTTTGCAAGTGTATTTTAATGCCAGTAACGCGTGGCACGGCTTCATCTACCGGGTAAGTTTTGCAACTAATACCCGGCGACTAATTTTATCTTTACAGATTGAATGTAGTCTAAGCCGAGCCACGCGTTACTGGCATTAAAATACACTTGCAAAATTGGCGGGCAAGGAATGAGCTGCGGTAGCCCAGATGGGAGAGGCGTCGCCACTAGTAATGCAAAAGTCGCAGGTTCAAATCCTGCCCGCGCTTGAAAATTTTGCAAGTTTTCAAATATTGTATTCCTAACACGAGAAGTGGTTAAAAATTTGGTATTCAATACACTGCATTTTATCGACTAGTGGCAACGGCTTCCAATAAAAACCAACACATTTTTGTATTCAAGGGAACTAAATACACTTATCGACGTCATGAGGTAGCGTTTAATGATGTGACAGCGTTTAGATATTCCTCGTTGAGAGTTCTCAGAATTAATTCCACCAACATCTGTAACTGGTTCTACTGCGGAAGATCCACTGCACTGTGTAGTAGACATTCTCGATCTTTGTCGACGCTTGAAGTTGCTTTCTACTTACATGAATCCGTGTGAGACAGTCTTGTTTAGTGTCACACACACATACATACATATCACGCCTATAATCCCTTGTTGGGTAGGCAGAGCGTAAACTGCCGCAAAAAACGGTCATTTACGCCACGTCGGATAAATATTTGTGGGTCATTTGGAAAATGGTGTATCGCCATAGTGATATGTTCTTAACCAATCGCCTTGAATTGCAAAACACAACTTCGAGTCCTTTAGTCACCTCTTACGACTCCCACGGGAAAGGAATTGCTTAGTGTCAGCTAGATACACATACACATAGATGTAGCTTTTATCGAAAAATTGCTTCTTTTTTCTGCTAACCTGTAGCAAAGTGGTTCGTCTGTTCTAATTATTTCCCTTTCGTGTTTTTATTTTAACGGTAAATTTCAATTCCTTATCGGGGCAGGGTTAGGCTGAAATGAAATACCTTAAAGTGGTAAAAATATTATTATTGTAAAGTTAGCTTAAATTGAACCACAATTGAGTTCAGTAACAAAAAAAAATCTACCTTCGATAGTTTTTTTTCATGTGGGACACCGAATCGACCAACGACCCAATGAACCCTGATGTCAGAGTTTTTTATCAAGTGATTAATTTCTTTTGGAGACGTAATAAGTTATTCAAGTTAAACGGACTATGTGCGAATGTTGCCGCTTGTAACCGGCTTGTTTCTTAGATAAGAATGATTTAACTTTTGAGTATTGTCAGTAAAATGTTTGTTTGTTCAACTTTTTCATCCAAATTCAATGTAAAGCTAAGACCTATGTTTTGTTTTGTGAAATCACCATACAGTTATAGTTTTTGCCAAACATTCAACTGCCTATCCAATAACAATAATAGTACAAACCACGTACAAACTGTCTAACCCAGCCTAAGCTTGATTGTACGTTAAACTTTCCTCGGGCCGCAGAGTATCCGTCAAAAAAGCAACTGAATGCGTTCATTATTATTTCGCCTTAATATGATGAGAGTTGGCAGTGTTCCACAACTCCTACTGTGTATAATTCTGTTTTGGACTACGTGCCGCGAATTGCCGCCGGCTACGACGCTACCCGCTAATGCTTATTCCTTTTTTGACCACCACCCCAACTTCGAACTTAAAGCAGAACTTAACACTGTATCCTTGATAAATAGCTTCTCAATAGGTATTATCAGAATCAGACAAATTGCTGGTCGATACGTCTAGACTAGCTTCTAATTTAATTTTGAACAGCTGTCATTAGAAAAGATATGCACAGGCGTTGAAATCTGACTCCAAACTCATAAATGTTGGAGCTACATTCACGGGCAAATTAATGGGCAAAGTCTGCGGCATTGTAGAAGGCTTGCCGGCAAACAAAGCGCGCTTACGTACAGTGTGTGTACGCACCGCGCCCTGTGAACATACATACGCTGAACTAATAGATTAGGAAATAAATTCCCGGCGGCTTAATGGCTCTGTCTTAATTTATTTAACGTCAAGAGACTCGGGTGACGCTAATTTAATTGTTAGTGAATTAAGGCCACCTCCGAGAATACGGCATCGTCATAGTACTGGCGTGACTTCCGGGTAATTATTGTATCGGGTTTCTTCTAAAGGCTTGGATCTATCATTTTTTGCAGGACAAACATATCAAGCTGTCACGTATTATTATTTCTGATTCTAGTGACGTTTGAACTTCTGAGACATGCTTTCAGTCGCTGAACAAAGTTGTTTCTAATGAAGCAATACGCATAGTCAGCGTGTGATTAATGCAACTGTTCACCAAGGCAGCTGAGCTAAGAGCTACCCAACAGGAAATTCTTAACCACAAATTCTGTGTACGCTCTTACAATGACATGGAATTCGGTCTCGTACTGTAGCAGTAGGCTGAGCAAGCGATAAATACGTCACGCATGTATAGTGCCTGCTCTAAATGTTTCCGCATAATATATACGGTGGGAGAGTGAAACGCTTGACATTAGTAGCGGGGCAATTTATGGGGTCGCGACTCGTTATAAATGTAAGAATTATGTTCCGAGAATTGAATAGCTGTAGTATACTTGTTGCTTTCGTTTTACGGAATAGGCGTGCGTGAATACATAATAAAAACATTAGATAATCGGTACGTAATACTTTCTTGAGTTTGCACCACTATTACTCATCACAATAAAACAATTTTATACCAATTTAAGCTTAAACAAATTTAAACTTAAATCCACTTTAAACTTAAGCCAACCCACACAAATAGGAACTTAAATGGTAACTCCCACCATCATCCGAGCTAATTAGCTGCCGTTGGAACCTCTGTTTCATAGAGCAAGTGGTATTTGTGACCCCCAACACCAAGAAGATGAGCTCAAGCATGTAAGACTAGAACTCCATGAAAATGAGCTGAAACCACCCCGTCAACGTCACAAAAACCGTGTCAAAATACCCACAGAAAAACGACAACCAGCTTACTTATCATACTTGAAGGGAGGTAACTGATAAGATCAGTAAAATTCGGAAGCGAGCTTTGAGTGTGAAATAATCAGGTTCCAGAACATCAGAATAGTGAAATGCATCATCCTTTTCCAAGATCCTGATAAACTATCTATATGTTATTTATCATATCACGCGTCTAAAGGAACATATTGCCGATCTAAAAAACAGTGGTGATAGACAGTCTGCAGTGTGTGAACATATCATGGATAACCCCATTCATTATGCCAGGTTTGACAACTCAGCAATCCGAGTAATAAAGAAGACTATTTATTCCTGGAAAGGTAAAGGAAATCATATAAATTCAAAAACATCAAATTTTTTGCAATCATATTGGTTGGGGCTTCTCGTCAACTTCGACTCCAGATGAACTAGATCAAACATACTGGAAGATCTACTACACAAGAAACCGTCGACGCTTCTACATTATACTCTCATTTACATAATCTAGGCAAATAAGAAATAGATTGCGGTAGAACAATAACCGTGTCACTTTTACGTAGTATTTAAAATATTTTTCAATACGATTTGACGCTGTCAACAAGCTTAGACCACGTGTATGTAATTAGAAAGTAATAATTCAAATTGTTAATAATGACGTCTTACACCTTAGTCTTCCGCTATCACGAATTCCGTAAAGAGGTTGAGGTAAAATCCAAAATAAACACAACTTAAATCCGTTTAAAATTGATTTATTGTATTTCGCATAAAGACCTATTGAAATAATTGATTGGTAGTTTCAAAAGTAGATGCATTACATAGACACTGGGAAAAAAATCTATTTAGTTCACTTTTCTGTAACACTAGACTATAATAGGCTCTTTTAATTATATAAAAAAGCATTTTACTACGCTTATACATATAAACGCATATCACGCTTATATCAAGAGCGTGAACGGGCATAAAAACGGACATTTACGCCACAACTGCCAAAAAATTTGAGTGTCAGTCATAAAATTGTGAGGCACCAATTGTGTATTACGCTTGGTGACCTTATGAAAGTCCTTGTAAATGCTGTTCAAATTATGAAAACCCGGGTGCATAGAGTTTTAACTTGTCTTTGATAATACAGACTTAATAAAGAGCAATTATATTCGTAGAGGTATAATTTTGCACATAGGTACGCAAATGTAACTCATTAAATCTAACAACATTTTCGAACAGAATAGGAACTAACATCTAAATGTATACAAGAATTGTCTAATTTCTATATTTCATAACTGTGACTCGTATGATTATATCTTTCACTACGTTGAGTATCTGCACAAAGGCTTAGCATTTCAAAATATTAATTATTTTGTGTAAAGCTGTGTCTAATAATGGGAGGTCTTGGTCCTGCTACAGTAGTTGAAATGAAGGCTAGCAGGACGTGCTTTGGACGGCACTATTGCGGTTTGTTACCCTTTTCACGTGTTAATTCGAGAATGTGCCGTGCACAGTGACTTTGTCCTCAGCTATTTGGTTCGTTTATCATTTTCGTTCATTGCTGTATTTCGTAACAAACTATTTTATACTTCAGACAAAAACCGCGATGAATGCTAGAAAAACTAAAAACGGATGAGCACTTACCCAATGACTGTGGCGGGTGAAGGTAACGTCTCTGTCATTAGGCGAAGGGTTATAGGTAGATTCTTGCCCTTTTCAGAGGAGTAGGTGATGTCGACGAGGCCGTTGAATTATTTAGTTGCTTTGCGCTACAGTCACCATGAAAGCAAGAATGTACCTCTTCTACAGGTAACATTCCTTGAAACAGTAGTAGTTAGTTCTTATCTTTTCCGTAAGTACTATTCCGTATAAGTACACAAATAAGATAATTCTTATAAATAAGAATCTTTTTTATATTTAAATAAACCTAATTACAAAAATATACACTTATAGGAAATAGTTTTGAGGTTTGACTATTTCCTAAACTAAGAATTAGAATTCTTGTACTCGTGTCTTAAGTAAATAGATAGCCGATATGACCATTATTTATTATCGAAACTATTGCTGTTTCTAACATGTCTGCTTGATTTACTTTCTTATGGCTAACCACGTTTGTAGAAAGACGTAGGTAAAACGTTACAAGTAGGTATAATTCCGAACCTACCAATAGTAGGTAGTATCTAGTTTTATTACCTCTAGATTCTCAGTGCGGAAATATTCACTGGCTAAGTACTATCTGATGAGAAATGGCGTATATCGCAGAACACCATCGCTTTCCATTGCGTATTTATACGGAGCAGGCGTCGAGCTTGTTTCAATTAGGCTAGCTTACGGACTGCAAACGTTTGTGCACGGATTCCGTAAATTGTCGAGTAAACATATTTAACTGAAAGTCGAATTTTATGTTTAGTTTTAATGCGGTACTATCATGCAAAGACAGGTCAAATCTGCCTTCTTTGTATGTCAGTTAACTCCCTAAGCCTCAAACGAGGTAGTTTTTGTCCCAATCGGATACAGATAACGCTTGGGACATATTTCCAGAAAACCTACTTATTTAGTCAGCATTTTTTAACTAAACAGAAAAAAAAAACAAATATGTTAAGAGAGAATCAACTCAATAACGTTGCGGTAAGGTGCATAGGTATTTTATCAAGTCTTTGTACAAAGGTCCTATTAATTGTAGTGCAAATATTTGCAGGGTGAGTTCTACTTGTGAAACTGAACAACTTTGGAACTTAACAACAATTGTCGAAAATTAAAAACTAATTTGGACCTCCCAATCAAAAATGTAAAAAAAAATGTGTCAGTTTGTGTGGGTGGTCTATTTTTTAAATGTTCCGACCTATGTTCTTTAGGGAAAGTCGTTCAGTATCACGAGTAGAATTCACCCTAAAAATATTTGCACTGGATTAACTAACACCTTATAGTCGCATATCGCGTTCTTATCTCTCTCTTTTCGTGTGGGATACCGAGTCTTCCAAGGACCCGATGAACCCTGGTGTCAGAGTTTTTCAACCGCCTACTACCACTAGTAGGTTCTTATAAAAAAGTTAGACGCTCTTTTAGACACTCTTAAAAATATTTTTCAATACGATTTGTCGCTGTCAAAAAGCTCAAAACTTTTTTTGTAATAACACCGATATATACCTTGTGCAACTTACAACAAAACAGTTTGTACGTATAGATATCGGCTACGCCAGGCACGCAAGCCTAACGTCGAACGCGCATCACGTATCTCACATATTCTGCCACTAATTTGGGATGTTTGCTCTTGTTCGCGACCGAATTACGTTTGCTGAACACGCCGTGAGAAGTTTACAAGACAAATAGCATTACGAATGCTGTGAACAGTTTGGTATCGAAACAAAAGTTATGTCTTTTTGCGGCGAACAGAATAGCCCCTCGTAGTCAAAGCATTGTTGGGTTCATTGCATTGTATCATGGAGCTCTCGAAAAAGGGTGCTCACAATAGTGAAAGCAAAAAAGCTGCTCAGTGTAGTGAATAAACACGCTGACGCAAAAAGCTCTTACAACCTATTTGCCGCTGGAAAATCTGTGTTAAAGTTAGTTAGTTTTCACAAAACAATGCATAAATAAATATGTCAATGTGTTCTTTTTTTTCAACAAAAATTTAATTTTTTTGGGTTTTTTGCACAAATGGGTACGTCAATCAATCTTTTATTTTCAGGCAAAAATATTTTTGAGATGAAATAATATTACAAATAAATACTTTCAGTACATGAATGCAAAAAGTTCTTCATTCTTTATTTATAGGTACGTAAAGTCTCAGTGTACGTGTGGCTATGTGGCCATTATGCCTCCATTACCGTTACGTGGAGTTCATTGGAAAACTTTAATTTCCTCCGCAATGCTCGGCAGACCGCGAAAGGCAACGACCGAAGTAGCATGGGTGACTCTTATCTACAAAGGTGTAAGTAACAAACGCTTACATAAACGAGAGCTCAAGAATTTAGCTCTTGCATTCGGCGGTCTTTACTGTGAGGGCATTCTTCGGTTGCCTCAATAATTCAACATCAGACATTTTTTTTGTCATCGATTATTTAAGTACATCTAAGAACCAATATTTATGATTCCGCCGAAAAAGTAGGCCAAAAGTCCTACATAAAATGTGAAATACATCAATAAGGGTGGTTATTTTTCCTCTTTATTCACTGTGTTAAAAACATTGGTACCTACCTAAATATATAAATATCTGCAATTTATAAGCACTCATATGTTACAATAATGAAAACGATAGGATTATGTAATTGAATGGTCAAGAATAAAGTGGAGACGAAATGCTGTAGATATATAATCGTTATAACAATTTTGATACAGTATTCAAAAGATTTGTTATTAATGTATTATTATTACATTCGCAATTTCTTTCTGTTAAATGCCTTTTTATTTTAAATATACACTAAATTATCTACGTAAAATTTTAAATTATTACCGAACGAAGCAAAATGTTACAACAGACTAGGATTGCTCTCATAGTACTTGGAATATAATGAGATTCGAAAACACCGCCTTTCCAGACATTTGTAAGTAAAACGTATTCAAAGCTCAACGGTTTGACTTTACATTTTGAATTTAGCATTTTAAAACTGCTTTGTAGGGTTAGTTGCACTGTGATAATTTTGATACAGTCAGTAAATGTAAATCGCTTGATTGTGGCTATTCTGTTAAATTTAATAGCAATTTAACAAATAACAATTTCAGTAATTTGGAGCGAAGCGTTTTGCCTAATTAATCGGGACCATGGCAGTCTAATTTAACGGGTAGCTGCGTGATTTTCAAATATCTGTCTAATAATTTGTAGCGATGGTCGTTCTGCTATTAGCTATAAGTAATGGAGTTTTGCCCTCCTGCCCGCGGGCGGTGGCTGCACGACAACCTACAGAGAGGAAAATTCAAATATCTTTTTTTTTTTTCGAAAAAATACCCAAAAATTAAATGGAGGTCGTTGAGCATTATTGCGTTCTTTTGTTGTTTCAATGCAATGTCGTACTAAATATTACTGCTCTACAAAATGCTGATAATTTCACAATATAAGTGTTGAAGTATACAGGTACCATTACGTTTTGATTTATAGTTTTTATTAATAATTTGGAAATATCTTTATGCAATGAAACGGGACCATTCTCTTACAATTTTAATTTGATCATACCTTGGCATAGCTTTTGCAAATTTCCTCCTTCCTGTGTCCCTAGACGAAAAGCTTCTTCACAAAGAATTAAAGAGGATAATATATACAATCGACAATGCCCTCAATTCGGGATATAAATTCTCTTAACTTACCTAAAATTAATGCTGTCATTTTTTGTCAAACAGGTTCAGAGAAGGATAGGAGATATGGAAGTCCTGCCATGTTTAAAATATCAGTGTGTTTTTCGCAATTACTAGTCAATTTAGTCGCCAGTGTTTTCATCGTCACCTTAGTTTGACAGATAACATTTATTTTGCGTTAAATTATAAGACATGACATGACTACAATATCTCCTACACTTATTTGAACCTATTTAATGGAAAGAAACGTCTTGGGGTGAATGTTATTTTAAGCCGGCATCACACGGCGCATTCACCAAATTAATTCACAAAATGATAAAAGTGCAGTCCTTTAAATACAAATCTGTAAAAGTCAGTATCCTTATCAATATATCCTAACCAGGGAGGCCACGTTTGTATTAAATCAAGGAAAATATTTTATTTTTTACTTTCCTCGAAACTGCCGGGTGAGGTATTTTTTCCTCTTAAGCATAGATAAAGAGAAGGTAACATATGTATACTTACTAATGTGACCACGTTCATATTAAATCAAAAGAAAAAATGAGCCGTAGACCATTTTCACCCAGTCTCTTTTAAATCGCTTCCTATTGAAAGCTTATGTCTCGAATATGGATTGATGCACGAGTGAGTGAGCAGGTACTTACGTACTAACAGGTGCACGTAAACAGCAAGCCGCTTATAGTGGTACACAGGCTGTTGTGTTTTGGCCATTCTTGTAATGGAGCATATTATGCCATTATTTACGCAACTCATTTCCCCATAAGGATCGAAATCGCGTGTAATTCAGTTGCGGAATATCGGAATGACTAAATATATGCCATCTAAGATTTTCCGCGATAGTTGTCGTACCTCACATTATATTATAAACTTTACGCAGGTAACATTCGATATTCAATACCTATATATTGTTTTAGTTATCCGATCATCATCATTATTTGCTTTTTGTGCAATATAAATTATCCATCCCTGTTTTTCCATGAAACTAAAAGCAACGTTGCAGTCAAACTACCACCGCTGTAAGAATCTACAGACTAACACCTTCTACATTCTGTACGAATATTGTGAATGCATGTTCGCAGCCAAATCGGAAATATTCTCCAAATCCGCTGGTTTTTAAACAGTCGCGAGGATTTCTCCAAGTCTGCAGATTCGCCTGCATGCAACACACTTTCCTGAAGATTGCGCGCTGAGAAATTGGGGACTTAATATTATCCCGCTCTCCTTTCTTTCTTTCAACTTTTATGCACAAGTTTTACGAATGACGGAAATAAAACTGTATTTTGTGAGGTGAAATGAAAAGAAATCCGCGAAGTTATCGTAGGTGATAAAATTTGACAAAATGTGGTGCAATTTCTAAAAATGTTGTGTCTTGTGTTTTATATAGTTTAATGGGTTTAAGAAATAATTATCCAACAATTTAGCAACGTTACCTATTAGGTTACATTGTCGTTTAAATACAAGCAGATATTTTTTTCGTTTTAAATATAATGCTACTGCTTTGGTACTTTCTAACTTAAGTTATCAAGTTCCAGCTGAGATATATAAATACAATTTGTGAGTTGTTTGTTCGTCCGCAGGCTGCAGTGCTCAAACTCTAAACAACAAAGTGGGGGCGAAACATCCTCACTGAAAACAAATAGCCGACCTTTTGCCTTCTTTATGAGACCCTTGTTAACTTGTCCTTAATAAATTATTTATTTCCGAGGCCTTTACCGAGTTACAAAACCTTGGCGCTTGCCGCTATGTATATTTTTCGGTAATATTGTTTATTATTCCCTAATAAGTTTTACCGCGGTTGCGCACAGTAGAAATTAATTATACTCAAGTTGTTTGGCTTTGAGCGCCTTTCATCTTTTGATTAAAAAAAACCATGGAAGCTTATCGTTGGAGCATTAACTTTTAAACTTAATTGAAAATGTGTTAGGAGATAGCTTTCAATATTAAGTAACTTAACAGCTTTATCTCTTTAAAGGATCTGTTGCTGGATTAAGTTGAGCGGCTTTAAAACTATTCAATTTGCAAAAGATTAGTTTCAATGTAATAATTTTAAATTTCGGAATTATTTAATATTCTCGTGGTGTAAAAAAAGGCTCCGGTGTATGTTTTTTAGAGCTTTTGGCTGTTAAAGGTTATTATTAATAATAGCGCCGACTTAACTTTCGTTCACGTCCTTGGCAGCACTAACGAAAAGAAGCTGAAAAATATTTTGTACAAATGTTTGGTTAGATCTAATAGATAATTATAGAAAAAAAAACAAGAATATATATCTAATAAATAAAATACTAGAACAAAATAATGTAAAAGATAATTTCTCATTGTATTCACAAAGGGAAGATTATATCAATATGCTCCTTAAAAATATCTGTACATGAACCGTCTTAATGTTCTCCGCGGGATTCACAAATTGTTATACAACAAACAAAGAGAAACGTTATAAACGATTGATGATGATTAATGCGCAGAATTTATTATGGATGAAGTGTTTTAGAAATGTAATATGCTTTTATGGCGGATACAGCGCAATATGTGCTATTAGATTGTTTTTTTAGAGGTACTATCCTGTTTTCCCAGTAAAGTTGTTTCTAATTGTTATCACTGCTTGTTGACCATTAATGACCATCAATGTTATTCATCAGCTGGGGTGAAAATGTCTAGTCTATTGCATCCTCATGATGCCCTATTCAATATGTTAGATAAGTTGATTAAGAGGTCATTAGTCGACCGAAAGCCTAGTATTAACTAGTTTAGCCAGTTAACACTACGCTCTATGATGTCTCCTATAAATTTTAGATTCATACATATATCACGCCTATAATCCCTTGCGGGGTAGGCAGAGCGTAAATGGCCGCAAAACGGTAATTTACGCCACGTCTGACAAATATACGAGGGTTATCCGGAAAATTGTGTGTCGCTATAGTGACAGGTTGTCAGCCCATCGCCCTAAAATTGCAATAGACACCCTCGAGTCCCTTAGTTGCCTCTTACAACTCCCACGGGAAAGAAATGGGGTGATGCTATTCTAAGCCGGCATCACACGGCGGCTTTTAGATTAATATACTACTATACTATACTAGTAAAATAAAATAAAAAATATTCCAAAGTTTTAATGCATTTCATGTCGTCTCTGCCACTGGTTTTATCGCTCTAATATTAATAAATCACCGTGGAACTGTGCCGTGACTTGTGTTCCTGGAAGCTAGGCTAGGTCTCTTTTCGTAACGGAAGTAAAACAGCGCTATCCAGTGCTATGTTATTATTCTTGGGTCTTAACTTACAAACAGTGCCAACTATTTACCTACTACTGGTTTAAATGTAACGTTATGGTGGCATAGCATGCCTTCATAAATACATAATAAAAAAACTACTAAAGATAATGAAATAAAATTTTGAGTAACTACCTTCAAGGCACTAACTTTTAGGAGTCTGTTTAAGTTGTGCCGCTGTTATAGTAAGTCTACCAATGCTAAAATATTTAAAGTATCTACAATAATTTTAACTCTTTTATAGTTTTTACAGTCATCAATCAGTTACACACTTATCTTGGTTCTTTACTTCGCTTTTCAAATAAGTTCCTATTTCTAGTAAGTAATGAATAAAATTCCTTTCGCACAGTGCTCTATATTTAACTTCACAAAAGTAGACCATTTTAACAACTATTGCACCCAAGAGACGTATTTAAACCCCGATCTGTATTTTTTACAAAACATGAACACAAGTTTAATCGTACAAAAGAGCCCACTTTTGCGCTACGGTGACTATTATTTTAAGTCGTACTTTGTATTTATTAGCATTTGACAAATTAGCAACTATCGTGACTTTAAATCATTATAATTCAGTTTCGGCAAGTCATGGGAACCTAGGTGCCTGTGAGTAATTGCTGTAATTAGGAACCAACTTCAATTTCATTTGGTCTAGTATCTACAATCTTTTGAGTACTATTTTATTTATAAACCTTCAACCGTAAAAAGCTAACTTTAAGTAAATTTAACTATATTAATGGAAAATGTTATTTATCGTTTACCAAGAATTACAACCTTGAACTTCAGGTCAAATGGCATTGCATTCACGTATTGTACTATCAACGTCATAGAAGTGCTATTTTTAGCTTGCGTTTAATATTTAACTTCCTTTTTATTACCTGCAGAAAAATACGAGCACTTCTCACTGAAAATTACTTTCCTGGAGGTAAATACGGACATGGAACAGGTACATACATTTCCCGGGGAAAACTCATTTGCACGTTACATTCAAGATTCAACAGAATTTCAGTTTTGTTGGTTGATTTGCGATTTTGATTCCGTGCGTTCGTGAAATGCGGATACCCGTAATTTTGTGTTCGAATTTATCTGAAATTGGATCCAATGTTCATTTTCATACCACGCTAGTAGGCAAAATCTGTTTCGAATTTCCCAAAAATAAAAAAGTTTAAATTTGATTGGAAATGGTTTTCGGTTTAGAATGGGTTGTTCTAATTAAACTACACTAATGAACACGTAGTTCACACACAATGAAATTAGGACTACATTATTTATAAAGGACTTAACAAAAAAAACAGTTCTCGTCCGTTCCTTTTTTTTTTACTGAAAACACAAAGGCATAACGTTGTTGCTGCTTAATACGAGAGTAAGCTGTAAACAAGTAGTACAAATAAATATGAAGCCGACAGGGCGCTGGCGGCGCGCGGCCGTTGTCACCCGGTATATTTGCACCAAAGATTTCCTACACGAAGAAAATGTATTTGATTTATCAGCACTTGAGGCTGGACCTTCCGCTCGCTATAAATTTTATTGTGTTATGATTTAGGGCCCAGCGATTTTATGGTAAACACTTTGTTGTTTGATTTATGCCGCACGATGTGTGAGCCTGTCGATGCCCGCTCATCTGAATAACAAAGGTCAAAATTATGGTTTTGTCTTTCCATGTACGTTTTTATATTTTTGAAAGCATTCTGGAGGTAAAAATATCGTGTTCGTGTATTTTATAAACTAAATTACACGAAGTTACTTTTTATATGTTTATTTTACTGCAGAAGAAAATATTCACAAATTACATTTCTCTTGTCGGGTGATACGGGTGATTGGCTTAGAACCCCAATGTGAGTGCAATACCTTGCACTGCACTCGCCAATCCGACTGCCAATCGTGTTGAGTATAAGGGGAGGCCCATGTCCAGCAGTGGACTGTTGTGTCTGTTAATGTAAATTATAAATTTCTTTTTCAGGTAAGCACAAATTATGGACGTGGTAGGGGAATGTGAACAATAGCACTTTGAGACGAGAACTTCGTCCAAGAACTCTTGTTGAGGGAGCTGTTGAGTACACTCATGATGGTTAATGAGTGGGTTACTTTCAATTTTGGTATGTATTCAAGAACAGTTTTTATTATTTTGCTAATTTAAGAGTCAAAAAGCAACTTTAGTTTAGGAGCATTTCGGATTATTCATCAAAGTTTTTAGCGGAAGTTAATTGTCATTCTCCTTTTATCTAAAATTCCAAGACTGAACTACGGAGGTATTATAATCCAAACTATGCAGGTAAAGGTAAGTTTTAATACTTATTTCGTGATTCAAAAGAATCTAAATCAGATTAGTTAGTTTGTTTTTAGCTCAATACTTTCACATTACTCTAGTTGCGCCAAGTAAGCTCGAAACTTTGTTACCAAATTGGCCATTTAAGTTGATCTTAGCTAGAAAAGTAGAATTTACTGTTTGAACTAGATTATTTCTCTGTCTCTCAGACGAAGAAGCTCGCAGACACAGTCAGGTCTTTAACCTGTCTCTGGCACTAAACGTATTAAATTCTTAACTTTTCTTAATAGTAAGAGAAATAAAAATGTCTAGGTACTCACTCACAAGCATATGTAAATATATAGTTACTTTGGTGTATTACCAAACCACAACCAAACATACTTTGTATGTAAACTTAGTTATATAGTAAATTATGTTACTAATTTTTTGTAAGTACGCGGTCGAAAGCAGTTTAATTCAATTACGTTCAGTTTATTTCGATCACTTTTTGTACTTTTTTACTACCTTGATGGTGTAAGCACGTAGATAGTTCAGAACGTTGCTTTTGTATTATTTCGGACGTATTATAAATTGCGACTAAAAATAATTTGCTAACTTATTACCCACTAGCAGTGTGTTTAGGTTTAGTTACTTTCCCGCGGTAAAAAGAACCCTCTGTCTTTTTATACTTACCTTTATATTTGTTTTTATTATATTCTATTTTATATTTGTTTGTAAAATAACATAAAATTCGGTTCAGTGGTCTAAGCGTGAGCGCCAAGCAGATAGACTTACTTTCGAATGTATAATATTTGTGTGGATTAGGTACCCCCACTTTAATCTCAATTTTTTTGTTGTTGTGACATTGTGTTGAAACTAAATTGGAAGAAAGTATTCACAAGCTGACCACAGAAACTACTAGCACAACAGTTACAGTAACGTTGTTGTTTTAACATTCGCAAGTTACAAGTTACGTTTTGTAAAATGGGTGTCGCCAGCGAATACAAAGACCAAGTACCAACTTTGTGAACATGTATTTGTTTAGTTCAAGTTATTTGATGTAAATTGCGCGTTAGTTTGTTTACTAATAGTGTTTAGTTAAGATTCAGGTATTCACAATATACAGGTGTTAGGAAAAGTACTGCGTTCAGTTTAAGATGTGAAAAGTCCGTAAAACTGAACAAATTTTAGAATACTTTTTTTTTTTTTTTTTATTAATGATGGGTTTGCTCTTGACTCTAGTCTAGGCCATAGGACAGAGACAGAGTCTAAGATGGAGCGAGCTCACCCAGAAGAAGCCTGTTAAGGCACTGGCACTCCCACACACTGACGGAACGCAGCAAGCTACTTGGCGCCAGACTTCGGTGGGATGGTGGTCGCGAGCCAGGCGGCCCCTTACGGAGCCTTCCACCGCGCACGTGGGATCGTTCAGCCGGACTTATCCACAGGCAAGCCTGTGTTGCCGTTGCCCGGGGTGGACCGCTAGGAGGTAGATCCCATACCACCCCATACAAGTCGAAATTGAGCTGATTGTTTGAACAACCACGCAAACTTCTCCGGATGAGCCCTAGCTCCCCATTAAATAGGTGTAGATTTCAAAGCCCCGGGGCTAAAATTGCAGAGTCCAGGAGTAAAAAGTAAAAAAAGCACCAAATAAAATATTTGCTATGTTTACATAATACTTAACACTGTAAAATCTAGGTAGGTACTGATGGCTATAATTTTGGTCATTGTCAATCAAAGCCTTTTACTTTTAGCCATACAATACTAAAAGATTATTAAGTAGATAAATTCGTGCATATAAATCTACAGAAATTAAGTAATAGTCAAACTAAATGTATTTTCATATTATTACATTGTTAGCAATTTAATCGCAGGCAGTATTTAGGTGGATGTAGGTACCTACTGGGAAAAGGTCTTAGTTTTACGGTTATTAGCCTGTAAGCCATGATTATATTCTATCACGCTATATTGCCTTGTGATGCCGGCTTAGAATAGCATCACTGAAATTCTATCCGAGGGCGTCGTAAAAAGCGAATAAGTGCAAGCTCTGCTCTTTTTTTTTATTAATGATGAGTTTGCTCTTGACTCTAGTCTAGGTCATAGTACAGAGACAGAGTCTAAGATGGAACGAGCTCACCCAGAAGAAGCCTGTTCACTCTTACTTTGAAGAGATTAGGGTTGTATGCGTTTGGAAACACAGACGTAGGTAGTGAGTTCCACTCTTTAGCAGTGCGCATTATAAAGATGACTGGAAGCGCTTAGTCCGAATTGGTGGAATGGCAACCAGGTACGGATGGTATCCGGCGGTGCGTCTGGATGTCCGATGGTAGAAGGGAGCTGGTGGAACAAGGTCGTGAAACTCTTGAGCACACTCTCCGAAGTATAATCTGTAAAAAACCGACAAGCAGGCAACCTTGCGGCGATGTGCTAGGCTATGTAGCCAATTCGCCTGCCAGGCGTGGTGAGTATGACAATAACCCCCAATGGGGGAGGCCCATGTCCAACAGTGGGTTGTTGTGTCTGTTAATAAATACTAAATTTGTTCAGGGGTTCCCAAACTGTGTGTTCCGATAAGTCGGTGACGTCATACTGCACTAACCTATCACCCGGGTGATGCAAATGTAACAGAAAATCACAACATAGTATAAAATACCTGTGCTTAGAATTGGAAAAGTACGCAACGGATTTTGGTGCTTTATTTTTAACAAGAAGATTCAAAGTTCAAGCACAGAATATATAGTTCAAGATGAATATGTATAGTACAGGTTGGGCCAGAAGTCATCACCCTAATACAAACATAATCACAATGTCTGCATCTTTTAATAATTGGTTTTGGAAAACAGTATTCTTGTTCAATAAAAAAAAGGAACCGATTCATATAGGAGGAGCCAATATGCCATAAAAAGGTCTTATTCCCGCGGGAAAACGGTAAGCATCGGGAAAACCGCTGGGAGGGGCGCTGGCACCTAGTAAATTAAACATTCAAAATACAGAAACCATTTTTTTTACTTGCAAAATTTTCAAATACGAGATCCTGCCCTTGGAATTTGGAAAATTGTAGTGTTTTAAAATATTTAGTATACAATACAGAAACCATTTTTAGTTCATTTGTTAATTCTTCAAAAAGCATGTTGACTAGAGAATCCTTGTTCTTACTAATATAAAGGTGCAGAACTAAATTAAGACTAGCTAAGCTTTACTGATATAGGCATGTAAGCGAATAGAAGCATCTTGTAAGTAATTTTTAAATGCTGCTTTTGGTTTTTTTATTTGTGTCTTGAAATTTAATGGTCTTTAAAATCTTCTTGACAATGCAGCAGAATGGTTATTCATCTTCTTCTTTTTCCTGTGGGACATCGAGTCGTCCAACGACCCGATGAACCCTGGTGTCAGAGTTTTTTTAACCGTCTACTATAAGTAGTAGGCCTCTGACATGGTTGTGTTACAACCGCCGTCCAAGTAATCAAAGACAGCGACCGGGACCGACGGCTAGAATGGTTATTAATAATTTAGTAATTGTCAAAAGAAACCAAGGTTCTAATTTAGCCAAAGGATTAAAATCATTTGGATTTTAAAAAGAAGTACATATTACAAAATGTTTTTGCTAACCAGAGTCTTGATTCGAACCAAAGAGGCATAAAACTATTAATAGTGTTGGTCGTTAATCCCACAATGAATAAAACGCTTATTTAAACTTTTAAGTTTATTCTTTTGAACGTGGCATCTTTACGAACCTCGAAGCACCTTTCATAACTTGTAAGATTTATCCCGGATCCCTAATAAGACCGCCGCTTTATATTTTATTCATTTAATTAGTACCAACACCACTTTGGGTACACTGTTTTGTTTTAATGCATTTTTCCGTGTTAAACTTAAGTACATCTATGTATACTAATTTATGCAATAAACAAAATTTTAAAAAGTTGTTTTTTTTAATACACGTTATTGTTTATCTAAAACGTTATTTTATCTCAAACTTGTTTTGTATTTTGCTATATCTATTCATAACCCAGTCGTTTCTAATGCTCAATCTATCGCATGAATTATACTGACCTAAGTCCTAGTTTTTGTACCTATTTTCTATTTTAAATAAATGGGTCAAGGTTTTTTGTGCATAGAGGAGTGTTAGTTCCAACACTTATGTATGGGAGTGAAAGTTGGGTATGGCAGAAAAAGCATGAAAGTAGAATAAATGCGGTAGAAATGAGAGCACTAAGAAGTATGATAGGAGTGAAATTGAGTGACAGGATAAGGAATAGCGTGATTAGAGAACGTTGCGGTATAAAAGATGACATAGTGACTGGTATAGAAAAAGGAATGCTGAGATGGTTTGGTCACATTGAGAGAATGAATGAAAGAAGATTAACGAAACAGGTGTATATGGCGAGTGTGGATGGGAACGTTGGAAGGGGAAGACCAAGACGCACGTACTTGGATCAGATCGGGGACGTTCTAGAGAAAGGTCAGGTCAAGAGTACCCTAAACCGACGAGCATGTATGAAAAGATTGATGCATGTTGAAGAAGCGAAAGAGGTGTGTCAGGATCGTAGCAAGTGGAAAGATGTAGTCTCTGCCTACCCCTACGGGAAAGAGGCGTGATTATATGTATGTATGTATGTATGGGTCAAGGTTTTTGTAATTTGACTGTCCTGTCCACTCCAAACTCTCATTTATCTGAGTAATAAACCTTTGACTCCATTCTCGCACATGAAGTCACGTTTTGGTACGATTGTAAAAAAAACTGCCTCCTAAAAGTAAATAGAGTGCTTTTGAGATATAGTTGCAAATAAAAAACATTTCCTTGAAAATAACAACAAAATATACAACACACACACATCATGCCATTTATCCCTTGCGAGGCAGGCAAAGCGCAAGCGACCGTAAAAAAATACCACCATCGTACCATTTTATCAGACCAATATTCTTTCTTTCTTTTCGTGTGGGACACCGAGTCGTCCAAGACCAATATTAAAGAGTATTTTCAGAAAATGGTGTATCACTAAAGTAACAGGTTTTATCGCCTGAAACTATATTGCATGCGTATTACGCTTTGAGGCCCTATTATAAATAGGATGATGTTATTCTTAGATGGTTCATATTGCTGTATTGTTTTGCGTTATACTTACCAGTAAATAAAATACGCAATCTCGAAAAACTCGGAACACCTACCAAGAGTAACTAAATACTAAACACAATACAAATACGAGGTGATTATCACCGATTGTACACCAGTTAGCGCGGCAACAAACGAGTGGCGTCTTAACTTGCCCGTCTGTTATTTTGTTAGCTGTAATTACCTGTTCCTCCTTTGCTACTGACAGATCCAATTACATTAAAGGGATCGAACCCCGTTCCATTTGGTAGACTCAGACAAAGGAATAAGTAAGAGGTAGCATACATCAACCAACCATTAGTATTGTCATACGTTTTATTTTATTTTCAACTCAATTTAACATGTATTTTTATCAATCATACGGTAAAATTCAACTTTACTTTTTGTAGAACAGTTGCATGCCCATCCGATTGTTTGAATATGACATCAAACGTGGTGAACATAAAACGAGGCAAAAATTCCGCCCATTGTGACAACCCAAGTGATTTTAAAAGATTTGCATCTTTACAAATCCCGCTGGCAAACTTTTTGCAACTAGAAACAATACCCTGGGGACATTAATGAGTAGAAGTAAATTTGTATTTGATAATCTTAGAAATGTAGTAAATAGATCGTTCCTCGACTCGGTGTCCCACATAAAAAGGAGAAGGTAAATAAAAAAAATTGTTTGTCACAAACAAAAATACTTGCTAGTTACATGTTCAATTATAGCAGTAGAAGTATGTACATGTCGAAATATTGTATACCTAGCTTTGTTAGTTTCAGCGCTTCGTCTGTATTAATTCTTGGTCTGAGTTGACCGCACATTCCACTTTGTTACTGCAACACAAACGCATTGTTTTCAATACCTCCTCATCTATAGGGAGCCAAATAATAATAATGGACGTTTTCGACATACTACATTTGAGTGGCTTCCCATGTTATTCGGAATTTAAACCATTGAGACTACTTAAATGTACTATGATAACAACATGACAACCTAATGACTCAAAACACTAAAACGGGATGATGCCCATGCAACAGGGCCGATATATCGGATGATTCAACAAAATCTAATATCACGGTAAGAACCCCATTATAGTGTTTTTAGTTGACCCGGGGCAAAAGTCACAACCTCTCTATTTTTAAAATCAAACTATAAATTGCGCAAATGCTTGATTTCAACGATTTGTAGAAAAACAGAGCAAATTTGCGTGCCCACTTTAGACAGATTTTCTCCAATTATTTCCAGCGATTGCTCGTTTGAAGGATTTATAAGAGATCGTCTGAGAATAATTGTATCTACAATAATTCCTAGCAATACGTAGGTATTGTCAATATGTAAGTACCTACTGTTTTAGATGAAATTATTTTAACCTACTTCTTAGGTTAAATAATTATCGACGGGCGCCGTGTTACCGAATATCAATAGTACCTAGTTAACGCAAATTTTCGTTACATTTTGCAGTTCCAATAGTCTCGACAGCTGAATCTTGTGGCAGCCAATCACGGTGATCGAGCTCTTTTCATAAAGGGCAAAAACTGATCAACTTAATCAAGAGAGGCGAGGGGCGTCAATCAGTGCGCCTCGTTATCGGAACGACCAGTGATTTTCTTTCGCTGACCGACCGATTTCAACCGCCGTCCGATGCCACCCAACTCCGCATTAACTGGCGACTTTCATCTACTGCCGGTTTATGTTGATTGCCTATTCAAAATGACTAAGATAAGGTTATTTATAAAATTTCAAAAATGAAATACTGCACTCTCATATTAATTTGTGATCAACGTGTATAATAAAAAGACTATAGCTCGCTAGGGAGCTTTTTTCGAACAAAATGGCAGTAACCGAAATTAAATTCCTGAAAACAAAACAAAAACATTTATGTAGAATACGCGCCATAGTTATCTACTTGCCTACATAACCGTTCCGAGTCTTGCTATTGTAACTTAGGACCCATAATTACACTCGTAGATTAATTTACTTAACGAATATTAATTCTGTAAGAAAGGCAGGACAATAGCCAGTGTAATTAAGTGGAGAAAAGAGCATTGTCCGTAACGAGGCTATAGAGTTCCAGCGTTTAGTGTCCACTGCAGTCATTTTACATGCTAAACGTCCTTCCTAAAGGTTTAAATTCCATGGAGTGCGCGACAGTCGGCGTGATTACCTCGTATCGCACCGGCGGCGCCCGGACTATAATGACAGCAATAATTTGACCGTAATCGGCCACACGCTGGCTCTACTCACTGCCTTGGGATCCAACTCCGATTTTAAGCCAGCACTATTTTGCGCAACAGTGGACAACTATCTAAATCAACGTGGATAATTGCCGCTGGTGTATCGTTAGCCAAATCGAAAGAGCAATACCTAAACTTTACTGCTGACTAAATTTAAGTTCGTATAAAATGCGCAACCACCACGCTGTGATGTAATCCGTTAGTTTAACCGCCTGAAGATAACTACGGGTGGTAATTAAAATAATTTGGTGGGTCTAGCTGGCTTGTAGTGAGGCAAATGATTTAGTGACCTTGTTAATGGGTTAACTTCATCAAACTTGGGCCGGCGGCAGTGTTAACAACTCGCCGCGCTCCATCACTATAGGGTTCCGGGATATTTACTTAACACGTTCGTGTATTCACGTTAACTAGGTTTCGTAAATGGGTTTATTTTCGGACAGGGTGATAAAAGTTGTTTCAATAAACATCTTCCTCATTTCCAATTATAGCCTTATTCGATAACTCAATTTCCATTTTCTAATTTGCACTATCGCAAACAGTAACGGGCGAAATAGGATCTTTATCTAAACAGTTCTCACTGAACGGGCGTCGGATTTCTTATATAAAGCCCATTGACCCGGCGCGTGTAACTCACGGACCGGGCGCGGGACAAGCGGACAATAATGGCGCCCATAATTTGCCTGTAATGGGCCTTACACTATCGCGCTGTCAGCCCCACCAAAAATAAGCTTCTTTCGAGTAAATCCCGCGCGCAATTCAGGACCCGCGCGATGTGTGACATGCTAAACGACTGCTAAGCAGAGAGAATGATTCTGTTAGCTCAATGTTTTATGGAGTCACTGAAGAGATTTGTTGCGAGCCTACGTTCTGTTTTAGCATTTTTGCGCTTGTAAATGGTTAGATATGTCAGTATATCAATGAGCAATATATAAACCAATCGCAAATTCTGTGACTTGCATGTTCAGTAAGCTAACTTCTCAACAAGTTTTATGAAATAAAAATAAGCTCATAAAAGTCATTAGAAGAGGTACCTTCACTTAGTGTCTTCGTTCGGGAAAGATGTAAGAATCAATGACCATATTTTTACAGATACAACAAACATCTTGATATTTCTACTTTCAACAGAAATCCGTGCTCCTTCTTTCCATATTTTAGTAATATTTACCTGTCCCCTTCATTCTTCCTGGAACTCAAACTCAAAAGTGATGTTTATGGAAATGATTACGAAGCACGTGCATCACACGACACCCGAGTTTAGTTTATTTTTAGCGATCCTTTGGACTCAAAATATATAGATCTTAATTCAAAATAATAAAAAGTAAAAAATTTAATGATGCAGGACTGATCTCACTGTTTACCAAATAGGTAGGTGGCACTAACTACAGCATTATTTTGGAAATGCTAATAATGCTGTAATTATTTTATTATAAAGTTTACCATGTTATTGATCACTTTTCTAAATCATTTCCGACCAAAAAAATTGGCAAGAGTGTATGCCATGAATGTTGCAGGTGAAGCAGGTAAAAGTTGGCAAGCTCGGGTTAACGGTACATTTATTAGGAACTAAAGTTTTGGTGACCTGCTTAAATGGGTACCTGTTTTCGCTATTAACATGTTTAACACGTAGTCCTTCTGACATAATTCTGGGAAGTCTCTAATATAAGTCTCGAAAGAAGAACTGTTGAGGCTAACATAATAATAACTATAAGTCACGGAAGTATATAAGTACCTGTAAAGCAAAGTTCAAATAAATTAACTACATAAGTTGGCAAGCTCGGGTTAACGATTCGCGGCACGTTTATTAGGAACCAAAGTTTTGGTAAACTCCTTAAATGGGCACCTGTTTTGGCTATTGACATGTTTAACACGTGGTTGTACTGTACTAGTCAGGAGCTAAAATCGCAGGGTCTAGTATTAAAACGTGGTTCTACTGACAGTAGTTTTGCGAACATCTTGGTGAAGTTATCATTTGAATTAAAGTCATGAAAGTGGGACAATTTAGGCTAATATAAAAATATAGTAAGATACGAAAGTATATAAGTACCTGCAAAGTTCAAATAAATTAGCAAATTAGGTAAAACCGTAACGTAAACTTTCCGGTTGTTTGTTTTTTTCGCGTGACGCCAAATCCAGCGCCTCGCATCGCTTGTCAACTGTGCTCGGTGGCTCAGTGTGCGGGAAACAAATGAAAAACACGTCAAAAGTATTTAACGTGACGTCACACCATGCCTCGGGCTGGTGCTGGCGGGATTCCTTTGTTCCACAGAGTTCCGGCAAAAAGTTTTTTGATTCCGTTCAAATAGCGAATCGTGTTGAAATATGGAATAGTTTGCGCAACACTGTGCTGACGTCGCAGCCTACGTTAATAATGTAAGGATATGGTTGGATTTTAAAATCAGTAAATATTGTATTATTTCTTTTAGATTCCAGAGAAGTTAATGTTGTTTTTTGGCGTTGCAACCGGCTATGTTGACAGCTTCCTACCAGGCTGGCAATACATTAGCCACATTTTCAGTATGTAAAAAAAGTTCGCAAGTTACCTAAAAACTTTTTGGTAAATAGTTAAGACAAGAGTACGTGTTGGGCAAACGAAGCAGTGGGCGTGGCCCGAGTCGCTGGAGGTTTTACGAGGCTCTGCTATCTTAATTAATCGCACTCTCTTTATTACCTACCACCTTCACGCCCGTTCCGCAGTCGCGGAGGTCAATCCATTCCGAATGATGGTCTGCCGTTTTTGTATTGCTTTATCTGTCTTCATTTGGATAATTTGTATGCGATTGGAGATAATTTATCAAACATTAGGACATTTTTATTACCTTTGGTTTCTTTGATCATGTTTTTCTTTTTCTTTTCCGAACTCGTTTTTATCGGGTTTCAGTTTTAAGTTGACTACTGAAAAGGCTTTGAAACTTCCGTTAGCAATATAGTAATGTCCAACTAGGGTATTCTATAAATAACCTACTGTGCACACTTAATATACTCTCTATTACTACTACTCTGTAATAATCTTGAGATTCCCGAGAGACGTTTACATACTCAGTACCTACTCCGGAGAAGGACCACTTTCGCAGTAGGAAACTGTAATATCGCAGAGCTTAATATTCACAACTCAAAGTAAAAATGTTGATACTTTGGCATTAGTAAGTCCATTACAAATGTTATACCTAAGGTGAAAATAAGATAAAATACTTTTGTTATCCTTTATAGATGTCTGACTAGATTATCTAAAAATCACATTATCCGTAACTCTATGAATAGGTACTTACGCAGTACCTATTCCCCAATCAAATGTTTAACTAGATGTTTGTTCAACGTACGGGAAATAGCACAAATAGATTGTGTTTCCTGTTGGAGAAGAGCTTTGACAAAGGGTAAAATACAATTCCTTTTTACGATTTTCTTGCTTTCTAGCAAATTGCTATGTTTTACGGCTGTAGACCTTTTGCTATGTAGGTGAACGGTTTCCAATTAAATATAAAACCCTGCTTGGTTCTTCATCATTAGATGTCAACTGTGGCGGATTAACCCTCAAACGAATTGACTAATTGCTTTGGCATTACGTTTTAGAGGACACCAGAAGAAGTACATTTTGTTATTACTTGCATATGAAAGATGAAAATTTGTAAATATTTCTTTATGTTTTGTAAAATAGGGTCAATCAGTATTGTACCAATCTAGTAAATACTAGACTTTATTCCCGATTTAAAAACCAAAATTTAACAGTTTCATTTATTAATCTTTATAAAAACGTAAATTTTGTATAACTTACAATATGCAGAATAATATGTAAATACTAGACTTTATTCCCGATTTAAAAACCAAAATTTAACAGTTTCATTTATTAATCTTTATAAAAACGTAAATTTTGTATAACTTACAATATGCAGAATAATATGTCGAGCTCGCTTCGCTTGCGTCACTAGACGTTTGCAGGCTGTTTTGCACCTGTAAAAAGTGTCTAGGCTTTTTGTGTACTTGTAGCATTAGACGCTGAGCTCGCTTCGCTCACGATACAGACTGTTTTGCGATCGCACATGGTTCTCCATTTCTCGCGTCTTACCCATTTTCAGCATAAAATGTCGCGCTTTTTTTTTAGTTACATGGTTAGAGGTACCTGTGGCGATAGCGCAGGCACATGCCAGATCCTTATTAGTCAAACGCTATAACAGAACCATATTTTTTCATGTCAGGTTCCCAAACTTTGGCAAATGCAAGTATTGTACAGTCAAGCCCGTGCAAGTCAACGAACGGCCCAGGGTACTCTGACGTGGTTAGTGAAAGCAAGGACCTTTAAAAAAACACAGTCTTTCGGTGGTCTATGATGTGTCCTTTGAAACAAAAAATCGTCTGAGTTGCCAGCATTATCCCACAAGATCACCAAAGTTATAAATTAACAATATCAACTTTAGGTATGCTTTAGGTCTCCCGTAGCAAATGAACCTACGTATAAAACTACCTTTAGATAAAAATCTTGAGTCTGACATCTAGAACATAACTTAATTTAACATTATCACGGCTAGGCAAAATGTGTTTATTATCATCGAAATATTACTTAGGCACCAATTTAGGTCTGCAGAGGTCAATTCAATGTTATATTTATGACGTGTTAATGTAATTAGCTTTTTTTCTATCATAAACATGAAAATGATTTAACTCTATTAGCAGTACGATCAGTGTGCTCATCACCCTTATACTACCCGTGGGTGTCGTAAAGAGGGACTGAGGAGAAATTCATAGAGATAATGGGCAGCAGTGTTCCCTGTGAAAGCGATATCAAGCACTGCGCTCGCTAATCCGTTTGTGAAGCGTAGTGAATACGGCAATACCTCCCATTTGGGGGAAGCCCAGTACCAGCAATGTTAATGTAATCATCAGCTTATTAGATTCAAATATTTATAATGTGTAATAAACATGCATAATTTTTGCAGTCAGTAGGTACCTAAGTAATTATTTACTTACAGTAGGAAATATTTTATCTTTATGATATTATATCAATAGAATACGTTTTTTATTAAGGTAAAGACCCAAAGACTATTTAAGATGTTTCGGGGAATTTTGAATGTAAGTAACTACGAATAAATAAAACGACTAGTGTTTTGTTACTTTTCGTTGCCACGTGGCAGTAGTGAGCCGGGTTCGGGCGAAAACCAAAACTCTGGAACCATTTTGTAGGGGCTCGTAGCATCCCGTAGCCTTCTCGTAGCTCGTAGCTAACTGGGAGTCTACATCCTATCGACGTAGTTCATAAAACCGCCGTTGTATGGCGCTAAAATACACTTCTCTTCTAACTTCAATCTTTTCTGCACAGATGGCGCTCTTATTCATTTTGGGGGCTGAGAATATGTTAGTTGATATTTTTGTCTAATGATTATATTTATACACACCTTAAAGAGTATTTTCGCAATTAAATAAGAAAAAAAGTTGAAATCATTAAAAAAAAAATGGGAAAAGGTAGGTAATTAGCATGCAATGCACGTATACTATTTTCTTCTACGTAGTCAAACGTAGAATTAATTATTGTTTTACACCTGCTTTAAATGCAAGGATTATAAACGTGTAAAAATAAGCGTAAACAAAATGTTCGAAATAGGTCAAACATTAGCAGTAAACAGCAGAGGATGATAGGTACAAATACTGAGTTTGCGAAATACGACGACATGATAAAAGTTGATATTGGGCGGATGACTCTCGCGTAGGCATCTGACACTGGCTGTCAATATCGTCCTTGTTAAGAAAGTTTTCAAAATTGGAATTCCAAAGTTGCGAGCAACGTGCCGGCTCGCAGTCCGCAGTGGATGCTCCGAGGCTCCACGCTCCATCTCTCAAAGGAAATTCGGTAACGGCCCATGTATTTACGCTGGAATTGAATTATCTACTGTGGCGTAGATTATTGCATTTACTCAGCGTGAAATTGCTAAATACTGAAAATGGAAAACATTCAATTATCTACCTTTTTGCTTTTTTATTTATTTCTCAAATGTAAAGCGCCTTTTTACCAATTTTATTTAGAAAAGCATTAAGTACGTAAATTATTTTTCTTTCGTGTCATGCATGAGTAAAACAAATTCTCAGCTCTTTAGATAAATGTCTGCTGATTGAAATTGCGTTTTGTACCTAGATTGTAAAATGTTATGCGTAATAAATAATAGATGTGAGGGAGCTTAAAGTGAGGTGGGAAGCTTTATTGGACACAGGAAACGAGACTAAAGTTGCAGTGCGGGGATTAAATGCAACCCAATTAACTGACGCCGACTGGGAGGCTTAACATATTCACTGCCCATGATGTACTAGCACGCCATGTCTGCTTTATAGCAAAAATTTAAAATGATAACAAAACTCATGAGATAATTTTGTGTTGCATAATTTCGTTTTCTTTCTAACATAAATCTGAACATAGTTTCTGTTGGCCTGCCTAGCAAAGGTTTCGGGTTCGATTTTATGATGATGTTTAAAATGTTGAATGAATAGCTTAAAAATAACGGATTTAGAATCCGAGTGCTTTTTATTCGCGTTTCGGTGCATGTCAATGATTGTCAATGATGTCAACCCAACACAAGGATTACTAGTGGGGGCTAGGAATATATTTATGTGTGTGTCGACACTTGACCGTGTGATGCCGGCTTAGAATAGCATCACCCCATTTCTCACCCATGGGTGTCATAAGAGGCGACTAAGGGACTCGAGGGTTAGATGTGTATTGAAATTTAGGGGATGGGCTGACAACCTGACACTATAGTGATACACAGTTATCTGATTGACCCTCAAACTTTTGTCAGACGTGGTGTTAATATCCGTATTACGGCCGTTAACGCTCTGCCTACCCCGTAAGGGATATAGGCGTGATTTATGTATGTATGTATGTCGACACTATTATCTTCATACATGTATCGGGAGTCTGAAAATTCTTAAAAAGACCGAAAATTTTACTCCATTCAAAAGTGCACTTGAATATTGAAAATTCACGTGGAAGTCTGCGATCGAGTAGCAATCGTGCGCAGACCGGTTTCTGCTGACTCACAATGTTTGTGCCAAGCAAGCTGGACTCGATATCAAATTAGTTTCTCACTGATTACATTATCTAGCCGTCATGGCTGCACCCCTGGTATCACAGAGTATATAATAGTAGGTAAGCTAGGTACTATAACAGAACTTGCGACTAAATGTTTCAATACTTTAATGAACTAAATTATCTTTGGTAACATCAAATGAGCGATAAGTATATGAATAACACAGACAATTTACAACGCTAGGAAAGCATGTGTTTTAGCAATTTCCAAACAACTTGCTATTGTTTAAAATTAAGCAATTAAGCTAGTTTCGAGAAGGATTCTACTGTTATCAAATATTCTAGTATCTCACCATATATTTCGTCAGAATTACGGTACCGACGAATATGTATTTTCGTTAAAAATATCGATCAATAAGTAATACTATGGGTAGTATCTGTTCTTTACCACAGCATATGTCCAAATAGTACCAAGTAAGTAGTATCTAGGTAAGACAATTGAATACATGATGACGTGTTTGTCTCTCCTCTCGCGTGCAGATTAGGGCTATCCAATAAACGTCACACGTACTGGAGGGAAACTATGAGATTAACTGACGGCACTTCATTCTCTCCCTAGTGAATAACGTACTTTTGGCACAAGTATTACTAAAGTTATAAGCGTCGTGAAAATGTGTGTACTATCAGCAGTTTAAAAACTTTGACACCGGGTCATCGGATAAAATCGACGAAAAAAAAATCATGGCTTAAAATACCTATTGGGATCTGTTAAAAAAAAAATAGATAAAATAATTAAGTACATATTTGATAGTATTTAGTAGTTTTGTCGGATTGTTTGTTTACCGAGTCAAAGTGCCGTACGAAAAAAGATTGTGCGAGTGAAAGCGCGGGCGAAAGTGCTAGTACAGTATAATTGTTGTGACTGCGTGGTTATATAGTGTAAAACAATACAGAACATAGTGAATGTAGAATGAAAAAAAAATATGCCGCAAACCTCGACAAACTTTACAAAACTTTTAAATGGTAGGTAGCTGTAACGTATAGATACATAAATTAAATCTGTATGATCAGTTTTATACAATTGACCGAATAATTTCATACATATTTGATAAAGTACGGAACATCATCATTCAACTAAGTTGCGTTCAACTGATCACGTTGCTACTCTGTAGGTATCGATGGCATCAATCTAATCAATGCTTATAGAGTTGATGTGTGACACAATGTAGGTATAACGCGTTTACAACCATAGTGTAATCCAGTGAAGAGGTAATCAGTTATCAAATAGTGCCCGCATTTCGGTTGCAAGCTCAACGCATTGATTGAGTTTTACATTGGCGCAATGCCACCAGCGGAATTAAGCATCAGATATATTTTATCATTTTTATCAACAGTCGTAACAGCCCATTGACGGCCGATGTGGCGCAGTAGTAGTGCGACATCCTGCGACGCAAACGTTCCGGTTCGATTCTCGGTAGGGCACTCACAAAGTTGATATCTGTTTCTTTGTGAACGTTCCCAGTGGTTAGGACATTGCAGGGTGAACCACCTGATTGTCCGAAAAGAAATGGTTCCGTGCTTTGGAGGGCACGTTAAGCCGTCGGTCCCGGTTGCTGTCTATGATTACATAGACGGCGGTCGTTACACAACCATGTCAGAGATCTTCTAGTAGTAGTAGTAGGTGGTTGAGAAAGTCTGACATCAGTTCATCGGGTAGTTTGTTGACTCGGTGTCCTACACGAAAAGAAAAAGATCCCATTGCCGGACGTGTGCCACTACCTATTGGGGGGGTAGATCCATACTCACCATGCTTACTTAGCAGGCGGATACGCTAGCTAATTAAACAAATGCTTGTTGGATGAATATAGCTCTATGTCACTTTTTCCGAAAACCACCTGTAAAAATGAGGTGATGCTATTCTAGCCTGGAATCACAAGAGACAAAATAGTTTTTTCTGTTATAGTTCGTATAGTAATACACATTTTCATTACTTATTGTATCTATCGCGTAATGGTGATACACAATTTTCCGAATGACCCTCAAATATAAATGTCAGACGTGGCGTACGTAAATGTCCGTTTTTGCGGTCGTTTACGCTCTGCCTAGCCCGCAAGGGATAATAGGCGTGATATGTGTTTGTATGTATCGCGTTAGATTTTAGGATGATCAAAATATGTAAAAGTAACCGCAAGTGCTTAAAGAATTACAGGTATAGTTTTGTTTCCATTTATTGCTAATTTCTTTAGAAGATTTTTACTTACTTATATTGTAACTTATCCACGCACATTCCCCACTCTATAGATAGGAAGGTAGGCTATTTCCTAAGTCGTGATGTCCAATCTGCGAGCCCTGAATGGCGGGTTTAATTGGATGATATCGGAGGTAGATGCATGACGTCTAGCTAGCTAATGTAATCAGTGGAGAGCTAATCGGATATCGAGTCCAGCTCGCTTCTCGCTACAAGCCGGTAACGTAGCGGTTGCAAAAGCAGACTGAATCTAGGTAAAGGCACGAGGTAGAGTAGCGAAGAAAAGAAAAAAAATATGTTATTTTTCTCCTGTATCTCTTCAAACATATTTTCTCATCGAATTGGCGATATGTGACGTCAATTTTTCGCCATTTTTGTTTGACCTATTTAGGTCAAACAAAAATTCGCCATCCAATAAAGTCAAATGAATCTCATACTCAGAATGATAGTGAGAAACAAAAACTACTAAACCATTTGTAAGCAGTTACTACACTTTTATTGGGCAATTCAAATCTGAATACGCCATATACTTAGACATTAGAGCATGAAATGCAGAGGTACGGTACATTCAATGTATTTTGTTATACAATTTTTATTTAACATGATTTGGATCCATTCTATCCTTATCAAAACCTATTTGACAAAGAGCCACAGCACTTAAGGTAAGACAGAAGAATTTATTCCTAGAATTGAGCCCAATATTTACCTTTAATTTGAGTTTCAGGAATCACGTTGTAGCTAGGTCAAACAATTGGTTACTAGGTACCTATATAATCAATCACCTACCAATCTGCGGTCAAGTTCCAAGTAACATTACAACACCTAATAATGCCAAATTAACCTCATAATCAAATATGTCAGAGACAACATTACCACGCATTAGTAATTATTGGTAAGTACGTCATATATTAATTAACTACTAATTCTGGCTTGGCTTCCACTCTATCTTAGTCGATACCGCATAAGTGATACGAATACACAGGACAACATAGTTTTAGGTAATATAGTGTACAGCTATAGCTATAAATAGGTAATCCTATCTCATTGGTATGCAGAGGCGTGACAGCAGCTTGATTTGGTGAAAATTACTTATCGCAACTGCGTTTAGTTATACATATGGCATGGACACGATGAACATAATAATGCTGCGGGCGCATTGTACTCGGACGTAATATAGAGTTTCTGAATTTTAAACACAAACTAGATTTCCGCCCAGCGGTTTCATCCGCTGCCCCTCATTTTCCCGTGGTAATAGTTGTTTTCTTGCGGTAAAAAGTCACCTATGTGTTATTCCGGGTTATTCTCTATCTGTGTTCTAGATTTCATCCAAATCAGTCAAGCCGTTTGAACGTGAAGAGGTAACAAACATACATACACACACACACAAACTCTCAGATTTAGGTATAATAATAGTACGGGTTAAATAAATGTATTTTGGCAAAGTTTTTTCTTTGTTTCTAATAGCTGCTCCTACCACTTGCTACTTATGGATGAATACAATTTATTTTAACGCTCACCACTAGGTAGGTATAAGAGGCCACTGACATGTTTGTGTAATAGCCGATATTAAAGTAATCATACCCAAAAATAGGGACTTAAGGCGGCTTTACGTGCTCTCCGACGCATGCAAATATTTTTATTACAGACAATCATGCGGTTCAGTCTGCAATGTCGTAGTTACTAGTGACTTACATGCCCTATATCAATCTGCCTTTTTTCTTTCAAAATTGGTTACTCTTTTCAGTCTGTAGAATCTCAAATAATATTTGAAAATAAATCAGGTCCGCAGTACTCCCGATCAATAAGGCGTCAAGTAAAATTCAGCCCACCTGGTTTTTCCGCTAGTTTGCTCGGTCAGTGGGCTGCAAAAGTCAGCAATCAGCCGTCCAGCGGATTCAGCACACGTGGTCTGAGCCCGCCGACCTATTCCCTACGTGCTAAGACTTTGTAACCATACTCTACAGTTTTAGCTCTCTACAGCCGCTGCGCTCAAGATAGTTGGACTGACCAGATTCTATAGTCACGTGTTTCGCTTATTAGCAATGTGAGTTGTAATCTGATTGATTTTTAAGCTCACACATGCACTTAGATCTCTGTATTTTAAATTTAGATCTTTATATTTTGCTTAAGCAAATTTTGCTAGTTTTATCTTTAACTCGTGATCACGATTGTTTTGGGTATAATAGGGTCTTCTATCACGTTAATAGCTTTTATATTCAATGGCACTGCCTATAAAAACAGTCTTGACTTAAACACATGCAGGATCCCTTGACTATTTTATACTAAGCACACGATTATCATATCCTACTCAACCTCACTTTGCGCGGAGACTTTTTACGTGCACTTTTAGCAGCAACATGGAGCGTCGTACATTATTATGCATTTTGCATAGACCTTATGCAGAGTGTGTAAAGAAGGTCAGCGTATGAGTACAGATGCAGTTTTAATACGGCCCGCGTACAGACCATATTTCACGAGGCTGTCGTGTCCCTATTGGCTCAGCGCTTATTTTATACGTGATCGCAATCCCGGCTGGGTATCTCTCTAATGTCTTTTTGTTTTGGCAAATGATGAGCGTTGGGTTTCACTTGTTGCTTTATAGGATCACTGAAACAAAGTAACATTAGCTATAAATATGTTGTGTAAGATTTGTTTTACCATGCAGAACAAGTTTGCCATGTGGTGCCGGCATATAATAGCATCACTCCATTTCATTCCTGCGGGTATCGTTAAAGTCGACTAAGAGACTAAAGGATTTCAGGTGTATTACAATTTTAGGTGACAGGCTAAGAACCTGTCACAAAAATGATACACGATTTTTCTGCAACGGCCCTCAAATATTTATCAGACGTGGCGATAGCGACGGCATTTAACGGTCGTTCACGGTCTGCCTATCCTGAAAGAGATAAAGGCGTGATATGTGTATGCACTATATATGAAGTTGCCGACCACATATTTTTTATTTAGTTACAAAAAACATTTTTTTTCTTAGTGTACTTATTTAAAAGTTTGTCATATTCGTCAGTATGACATTTTCATAATTTTGCCCCATGGGTAAGGGGCAAAAGAGAGACGAGTTGTAAAGGAAGTGAATTTATTATCACCGCGCGACATGGATGAGTAAACACGAACCTGCTTTATATTAAACCGAGCGGTCTATCAGAGCCTCTATTAGCAGGCGAAGGATGTGCATATTTTAGACAGGGCATAAAATAAAATAAAAATATGTGACCATGATGGTAAGTGTAAGTGAAATATTAGAGATATTGTCCGTAACTTGTGATAAATATCTTATTTTGAATACAAAATAATGACGTCTAACACCGTCATCCGTGACCACGGGCTCTTTAAAGAGCTCGAAACATAGGAATTGTAAAATCCAAAATAAACACAACGTAAATACGTTTAAAATTGTTTTATTGTGATGATTATAGCCCGTATTTGCAATGTGTATAACTATGAATCCACTTCTGATTCCAACCTTACGTACTTTATGTACTATTAATGTAATTCGTTATTTATTTGCACATACAGTATATTTTCTTACAAAGTCGACTAAGCTAATTAAAAGTAAAATTTTCCGGCTCCTGAAAATAGATTACTTAACAAAGTACCAACAATTTAGCTTCCGAAATTCTTTTCCGAAAAGTATTTTCAATAACTGTTTTATTGGAAAGTATTTTTCTGTAATTTTTATCTCGGCATCGTCTTTATTATTTATACTATAGGCTCTTAAACTATAACACGGCCAGGTAAAATAAATGGAGTTACGTAGAATATTTATTATATTCTGGGCAGGATTTTTGGGGGGTTTTTCCTTTTCAGGGGGTCCGGTTAATTATATGCATGTAAATAACAAGCTTTGAAAATCTTGACTTCAATTTGAAACAAATGTCGTTTACAGCGTAAATTGGCGTAAAGTTACATGCTGTGTGATTAACCTGGCCAGCCCCGAGGCAGTCCTTTATTTTTAAACCCGAGCCAGTTTTCTATTAGTACAATAAAAAAATATTATAAAGAAAGATTGTGTAGTATAAGATAATTGTGTCATACCTACATACTTCTGTTTTTTACAATGACGGATCATGATGTCAATAAGTGATAATACTATCCTACATTGAATAAAGTAATTTCATTTTAATTTTCATTTATGTGGTCGGTATTTCTGTGGTGTTGTTAGTTCTGTGGTTTGTGGGTGAATCTCTAAATGAAACAGTCTCTGTTTACTCTGTCGATCGAAAATGAGGTCTGAGTGCAGCAAACCTTAACAATTGCAGACCGATTCTTTTTCAATCTTTTTTGACGTAACTTTAATTTATATTACCTTTTCGGTTTAATCAATGTTTAATCAAACTGTCGTCTGCAAAAGAATTCAGCATAACATTTTTTAGCAATCTAATTATATTACGATTCAGTCCATACAATTCTCGTTTGGAACGGATCAGTGACCTGTCATTAGTTCAGAGTTCTCGAAAAATCTAGTTAGTTAAGCCTTTTTCAACGACTATCGAATTAAAAACTTTAGGAAAATATTTTTCTTGCTAACTTTGAGCATAACGTGACGCTAATTATAAAAAAGTTGGTAGTCTGGTATGCTAATTCTTTTAAAATTGAAGTACTTAATATTTGTTTTCTATATCTTATTATCATCAGTCACTTCATCAGTGAAGACAAAATTCCCATGACAACCATTAGGCACTACAGATGACCATTGATAATTTCCTTTGCAGACGAGAAGGAAATTGATAACCACTAATAAATGGATTATGGCGTTTGCATAGTAAAATAAGAAACTCACAATGTCAATAGTAGAAATAAGTTAGGGTTGGCAGGAAAGCGTCGGCAAGCAGAATCCATTGGATTAGGCATAGAACACGCACCGCGGCTCACCAGCGCCAAGTTCTTGCGTCTCGGTATTTATGTCGGTCGCAAACCAAACAACTTGTAGGCTCTTTATTACAGTTGTTCTTTTCAGCTCACGACGTCGTTACCGCGACGATAAAATATCGTGCCGATTCTTTGTTTGCGACGCGCCTTACGGCCACCACAACTTTCTTCGCAGTTGATTCTGAATTAAACGTATTTTTTGTTTGTTAGAAAGATGTCTCGGTCCGTCGTATTTTGATCTTCCATTCGACGATCGTTTGTTTCTGTATTATTGTGATATTTGACACGCTAACGGACCGACCCTTTGTGACTTTTTCAGAAGACTTTCTGAGGATGATTATTAGTAAAAAATATAATAATATATTATGTATATATTGTACCCAGATGCGCTGACAAGATGACATGAACGGCGCCCGGATGGAGCGGGCGGGGCGGCGAGCGAAAGCGGGTTCGCTGAGCGGGCTCTCGGGGGGGCTGCCGGCGAGCGCGGGCGGGGGCGGAGGGGGCGTTCGCCGGCAGCGCTCGCTGGAGTGGGCCGGCGACCGCTACAGCAGCAGCGACGACGACCGCCCCGCGCACCCGCCGCTCGCTGACCGCGTGTTCGCCTCGCTCCTTGCGCAAGCCACGCAGCAGTTTGACGGTGAGTCTCTCTCTATAGCTGATGTGAGTGAACTGGAGTGGGCCGGCGACCGCTACATCAGCAGCGACGATGACCGCCCCGCACACCCGCCGCTCGCCGACCGCGTGTTCGCCTCGCTGCTTGCGCAAGCCACGCAGCTGTTTGACGGTGAGTCTCTCTCTATAGTTAATGTGAGTGAGCTGGAGTGGGCCGGCGACCGCTACAGCAGCAGTGACGACGACCGCGTGTTCGCCTCGCTCCTTGCGCAAACCACGCAGCAGTTTGACGGTGAGTCTCTCTCTTTAGCTGATGTGAGTGAACTGGAGTGGGCCGGCGACGCTACAGCAGCAGTGACGACGACCGCGTGTTCGCCTCGCTCTTTGAGCAAGCCACGCAGCAGTTTGACGGTAAGTCTCTCTCTATAGTTGATGTGAGCGAGCTGGAGTGAGCCGGCGACCGCTACAACAGCAGTGAGGACGACCGCGTGTTTGCCTCGCTCTTTGAGCAAGCCACGCAGCAGTTTGACGGTGAGTCTCTCTCTATAGTTGATGTGAGTGAACTGGAGTGGGCCGGCGACCGCTACAGCAGCAGTGACGACGACCGCGTGTTTGCCTCGCTCCTTGCGCAAGCCACGCAGCAGTTTGACGGTGAGTCTCTCTCTATAGTTGATGTGAGTGAACTGGAGTGGGCCGGCGACCGCTACAGCAGCAATGACGACGACCGCGTGTTTGCCTCGCTCTCTGAGCAAGCCACGCAGCAGTTTGATGGTGAGTCTCTCTCTATAGTTAATGTGAGTGAGCTGGTGTGGGCCGGCGACCGCTACAGCAGCAGTGACGACGACCGCGTGTTCGCCTCGCTCCTTGCGCAAGCCACGCAGCAGTTTGACGGTGAGTCTCTCTCTATAGTTGGTCTGAGTGAACTGGATTGGGCCGGCGACCGCTACAGCAGCAGTGAAGACGACCACGTGTTCGCATCGCTCTTTGAGCAAGCCACGCAGCAGTTTGACGGTGTGTCCACATATTAAAGAAACTGGCTAGATAAAGATTTCTGTTCTATAGCAAGTGCTCGTGGCTATGCATACTTATCAACTATTGACACAGGTTTGTTAGACACGCCGGACTAAAGTGCTTATATCATAATGTTTCGACAAAAACGCAGCGTGTATGAAACATGACAGCTGGGCAACGTGTGTTATGCACCCATTGATCTATTATTGGTATCTAGTTTGTTTCTACGGCGTTACTTGGTCGGTAGTAACACATTCAAACCACACTATTCAATCAACCATAGGTCACTTGAAATAACCGTATACGATTTATTATTTTTATTTAATTTTATTAGGTAAATACAACAGGCAACGATCACTAATGTCTATAATACAAAACATAAACTGTAAAGAACTATTCTGATATGCTAAGCGCATTTACACAGAATGGTATATAAAATAATACAAGAAACAATTACAAATGTCGTATGCAAATAATTTTATACACATACATAATTAACAAATTAATTTAATTTTACTTACTTATTTCAGAATATTTAAAAGAGCCTTTTTAAAAGCCGTCAAACGGGAATTGATATAACCTGTATTGATATCTTGTATTATCACAAGATTCTTCATTAGTTAGTCGACATATTCTAATAATAAGATTGCAATAAGATGTATTATGGGTGTATGTTTGGAGAAGTGGTTTACGGGATTCGATTTACTAACATTATAGACAGTGTTAGTAACACAACCATGTCAGAGGCCTACTAGTGGTAGTAGGCGGTTGAAAAACTCTAAAACCAGGGTTCATCGGGTTGTTGGACGACTCGGTGTCCCACACGAAAAGAGATAGACAGTGTTAATGTTTAATTGAGACAACAAGGTTGAGGAATCGAAACCAATATATTGATCCAGAATTTCTAGAATCATCGCTTTGCTTGCCTCTGTGGCTGAAAATAATAAAGGACACTATTCTCTCTTCTCTTTTCGTGTGGGACACCGAGTCGTTCAACGACCCGATGAACCCTGGTGTCAAAGTTTTTTCAACCGCCTACTACCACTAGTAGGCCTCTGACATGGTTGTGTTACGACCGCCGTCTAAGTAATCATAGACAGCAACCGGGACCGACGGCTTAACGTGCCCTCCGAAGCACGGAACCATTTCTTTTCGGACAATCAGTTGGTTCACCCTGCAATGTCCTAACCAGACCGGGAACAAATTCACAAAGAGAAAAATATCAACTTTTGTGAGTGTCCCACCGAGAATCGAACCCGGAACCTTTGTGTCACAGGCAGTCGCACTACCACTGCGCCACATCGGTTGTAAGGACACTATAAATTTTAGGTTTAGTTTAGCATAGATTTAGAACCACAATTTTGGACTTTTACAACTTTGTACAATCACGCTAACAAGCAATAAGAAATACAACTTCACGCTACAGCCATATAAGTAGAAGCAAGAATATAATAAGAAAGAACACAAAATATCATACTGTTATCCTTACCCTAAGCCTTCCCAAAAATAAACATGCGACAAAGGCCGCGAGACGAGACGCTTGTTGCATAAAGTCGCATGGCCCCTAATATTTGGCCAGCGGCGACTGCTACGAGACTACGAGCTACGAGACTACGAGCTACGAGGTTCGAGCTACGGCGAGCGGGATCAGCTTAGAATTTGTTATTCACCGAGTGACACGGCCTAAGGTCCACGCTGAGCCCTAACAAGTGGGATCATTAGTGGAGCTACGAGGGGTGTACCGGGGGAAGGGGGGTAGTCGGCAATTGATAGGGGAGCACCCTGCGGTGAGCTTATGAGGAAAACTTTACACGTATAAGTGGCGTGGCCACATTTACCTTTCCCTCTGTCTGTCAAGTCAAGTCTTGATGAATTCCTTGATTTTTTTTTTTTAAATATCTCTTCTTATCGATTAGGCATGTGAAATAACTTGAATCAGAAAAGCATTTTCAATAAATACGGGACTTTTCCACAAACCAGCAAAATCTTTGAGGAATACTGTAATATCTAACAGAAATAGCGACATTTGAAAATAAATCAAGTGTAAACGGATCAGTAATATTGCATGCCTCCGTACAATTTCTTTTGTCGATTCGTAACAAACAGCTTATATTAAACGTCAACATGGCAATATAAGAAAAAGAAACAATTCTACGTCATCTATAGGTGTGTTAAAAATCAGGTAAAAACGGTCAAATTTCGGAAAGTTGTGTCGGTAATAAAGCATTATCTACCATGGTGGTACAAAACAAAGGCTACTTATTGAATCCCTTTAATCTCACCCCGCTTCTCACTATATAATGTATAATTGAATTGATAATTAGTGTAAATTGGATTTTGGACGAAATCCTTAAGTTGTTTAGAAAAATGGAAAAACAGGTTCAAAAGATGAAATTAGAGATGATTGTTTTTTCAAATACAGTGTACGTATGAACATTTTTGGGTTTACTTTAAAATTCCTTTTTAAGTTAGTAAGTAAAATCAATTGATTGCACAAAAATAAACAAAACAAGTAGGTTACATGAACATCTTAAAGAATAACTTTCAAAGTAAAGTAAGTGATTGAATAAAATGTAACAAAAGTAAAAAAATATATATATATTTTTAGTGATTGTTTGCAAATTGGAAGAATTTTCAATAGTGCTTATGGATTTTCAGAAATTTGGCGAAGGAAATCAACTCATATGGAACCTTAATTACAAATATTAGCAAATTATTTACAATAAACTTCAATTAGGGTATCACTTCGTAGAATATATCCCAATAACATTCAAAGTAATAATAAATTTCCTTCGTAAGTTATTGTGCTTTGCTAAAAATACTAATTTCGAGATTTCATTAGAAAAAAGTAACTTTTGAACTTAATTTAGTTCAGAAATTCAGCCGAAGTCTGTCTTAATAAAATACTGAAAAATATATATAGATCGTTTACAATATCTACCCATAGACACCAAGCGATAAAAATTTGTTATTCAAGTTCTTTTTATAATATAATTGATAGTATGAGAAAATTACAAAATAAAAACGCGCTAAAAATCTTTCAACTAATTTGGTCACCAACCACCTGTACATTGAAGGATCTGCAAGAAGCGAACGACAAGGCCATCGCCGTAGCAACACATTGGTCCAAATTACTGTGATCCTGTTTATGATTACTGTTTCCATTGACTCGACGAAGAAGAAGAACCACCTAAGGGCCGCCACAGAGCAAAAACAGTTTTTGCAAGCGACAGCGCAAGCACTTTGACTAGATTTTCGAAATGGAACTCCATCGTAATTGAAATAAAGGTGACATTGTGTAGAATGATATAAACAGTTTCAGCTCAGCAATGTCACCTGTATTTCAATTACGAACGGTTCTTTTTCAATTTCTATGTAAAATGTTTGAGCTGTGGCTTTAAAAACAAAAGTATGGTCTACGGCGGCACTAATGGGATGGAATTCTCGCCCAACAAATATCTTCATAAACTTCTGACCAAACGCGAGCGAAAGCTCGAGTACTATCCATAGAAATAAAATAAAAAACCGTACGTAATTAAAATAAACGTCATTGCCTAGAATAATAAACGCCGCCGCCGGTTGCCACAAGGCGACCGTAAGAGCTGTCATTAAAAGTTTATTTTAGTTACAATAAGTTCCATTTTAAATTTTTTGTCAAGCAAAAACTTCTTTTGTTCTGCGGCGGCCCATAATGGTTTTGGAGAAATAGGTACATACATTGCAAAAAACAAAACATTTCACATAATAAATATTTTTGCCCTATACTATATTATATATTTTATCTGAAATCATTTTTGTTGTCTCGACATATTGTTTAGTTACAATAGGTCGGTTACAGATTATCCCTAACTCACAACAATCTAATATGGTGGACCCTTCCCTGACGACTGCGACACTCTTAACAATGCTTCATACTAGAGATGTGCGAAATTGACTAAAAATATAAAATATACTGGAAAAATAATAATTGTAATAAACTCAATTAGTAAAAATGAACGAAGAAATCAAATAAAATTATATATTTTTGCAATACTAAAATACTACTTTCATACTTTAAAAAAAAGTAGAATAGACACAAATTGTTAACAAGGCTTGATTATAGGATTTT